>CAKJTW010000007.1:27975000-37975000 GCA_917880005.1 Nanger dama
GGCCATAGGTGTGTGGATTTATCTCTGGGCTTTCTATTTTGTTCCATTGATCTATATTTCTCTCTTTGTGCCAGTCCATACTGTCTTGATGACTGTGGCTTTGTAGTAGAGCCTGAAGTCAGGAAGGTTGATTCCACCAGTTTCATTCTTCTGTCTCAAGATTACTTCGGCTATTCGAGGTTTTTTCTATTTCCATACAAATTGTGAAATTATTTGTTCTAGCTCTGTGAAAAATACCGCTGGTAGCTTGATAGGGATTGCATTGAATTTGTAGATTGCTTTGGGTAGTATACTCATTTTCACTATATTGACTCTTCCAATCCATGAACATGGTATATTTCTCCATCTATTAGTGTCTTCTTTGATTTCTTTCACCAGTGTTTTATAGTTTTCTATATATAGGTCTTTAGTTTCTTTAAGTAGATATATTCCTAAGTATTTTATTCTTTTCATTGCAATGGTGAATGGAATTATTTCCTTAATTTCTCTATTTTCTCATTATTAGTGTATAGGAATGCAAGGGATTTCTGTGTGTTGATTTTACATCCTGCAACTTTACTATATTTATTGATTAGCTCTAGTCATTTTCTGGTGGAGTCTTTAGGGTTTTCTATGTAGAGGATCATGTCATCTGCACACAGTGAGAGTTTTACTTCTTCTTTTCCAATTTGGATTCCTTTTCTTTCTTTTTCTGCTCTGATTGCTGTGGCCAAAACTTCCAGAACTATGTTGAATAGGAGCAGTGAGAGTAGGCACCCTTGTCTTGTTCCTGACTTTAGGGAAATGCTTTCAAATTTTTGCCATTGAGGATAATGCTTGCTGTGGGTTTGTCTTATATAGCTTTTATTATGCTGAAGTAAGTTCCTTCTATTCCTGCTTTCTGGAGAGTTTTTATCATAAATGGATGTTGAATTTTGTCAAAGGCTTTCTCTGCATCTATTGAGACAGTCATATGGCTTCTATTTTTCAATTTGTTAATTTGGTGAATTACATTGATTGATTTGTGGATATTGAAGAATCTGTGCATCCCTGGGATAAAGCCCACTTGGTCATGGTGTATGATCTTTTTCATGTTTGTTGGATTCTGATTGCTAGAATTCTGTTAAGGATTTTTGCATCTATGTTCACCAGTAATATTGGCCAGTAGCTTTCTTTTTTTTGTGGCATCTTTGTCAGGTTTTGGTGTTAGGGTGATGGTGGCCTCATAGAATGAATTTGGCCATTTGCCTTCCTCTGCAATTTTCTGGAATAGTTTGAGTAGGATAGGTGTTAGCTCTTCTTAAAATTTTTGGTAGAATTCAGCTGTGAAGCCATCTGGACCTGGGCTTTTGTTTGCTGGAAGATTTCTGATTACAGTTTCAATTTCTTTGCTTGTGATGGGTCTGTTAAGATTTTCTATTTCTCCTGGTTCAGTTTTGGAAAGTTGTACTTTTCTAAGAATTTGTCCATTTCTTCCAAGTTGTCCAATTTATTGGCATAAAATTGCTGATAGTAGCCTCTTATGATCCTTTGTATTTCTGTGTTGTCTGTTGTGATCTCTCCATTTTCATTTCTAATTTTATTGATTAGATTTTTCTCCCTTTGTTTCTTGATGAGTCTGGCGAATGGTTTGTCAATTTTATTTATCCTTTCAAAGAACCAGCTTTTGGCTTTGTTGATTTTGTTGTGATCTCTTTTCTGTTGCATTTATTTCTGCCCTAATTGTTAAGATTTCTTTCCTTCTACTAACCTGTCTCTTGAGAAATCTGTATGCAGGTCAGGAAGCAATAGTTAGAACTGGACATGGAACAACAGACTGGTTCCAAATAGGAAAAGGAGTATGTCAAGGCTGTATATTGTCACCCTGCTTATTTAACTTAGATGCAGAGTACATCATGAGAAATGCTGGACTGGAAGAAACACAAGCTGGAATCAGGATTGCCAGGAGAAATATCAATAAACTCAGATATGCAGATGACATCACCCTTATGGCAGAAAGTGAAGAGGAGCTAGAAAGCCTCTTGATGGAAGTGAAAGAAGAGAGCGAAAAAGTTGGCCTAAACCTCAACATTCAGAAAATGAAGATCATGGCATCTGGTCCCCTCACTTCATGGGAAATAGATGGGGAAACAGTGGAAACAGTGTCAGGCTTTTTTGGGGACTCCAAAATCACTGCAGATGGTGACTGCAGCCATGAAATTAAAAGACATTTACTCCTTGAAAGAAAAATTATGACCAGTCTAGACAGTATATTCAAAAGCAGAGACATTACTTTGCCAACTAAGGTCCATCTAGTCAAGGGTATGGTTTTTCCTGTGGTCATGTATGGATGTGAGAGTTGGACTGTGAAGAAGGCTGAGAGCTGAAGAATTGATGCCTTTGAACTGTGGTGCTGGAGAAGACTCTTGAGAGTCCCTTAGACTGCAAGGAGATCCAACCAGTCCATTCTGAAGGAGATCAACCCTGGGATTTCTTTGGAAGGAATGATGCTAAAGCTGAAATTCAAGTACTTTGGCCACCTCATGTGAAGAGTTGACTCACTGAAAAAGACTCTGATGCTGGGAAGAATTGAGGGCAGGAGGAGAAGGGGACGACCAAGGATGAGATGGCTGGATGGCATCACGGACTCTATGGCATGAGTCTGAGTGAATCCGGGAGATGGTGATAAAGAGCGAGGCCTCTCGTGCTGTGATTCATGGGGTCGCAGAGTCGGACACGACTGAGCGACTGAACTGAACTGAACTGAACTAACCCTGGGGTTCTCTATTTCTTTCTTTTCTAGTTGCTTTAGGTGTAGCGTTAGGTTATTTACTTGACTTTTTCTTGTTTCTTGAGGTATGCCTGTATTGCTATGAACTTTCCCCTTAGCACTGCTTTTACAGTGTCCCACAGGTTTGGGGTTGTTGTGTTTTTATTGTCATTTGTTTCTATGCATATTTTGATTTATTTTTTGATTTCTTCTGTGATTTGTTGGTTATTCAGCAGCGTGTTGTTGAGCCTCCATATGTTGGATTTTTAATAGTTTTTCTCCTGTAATTGAGATCTAATCTTATTGCATTGTTGTCAGAAAAGATGCTTGGAATGATTTCCAATTTTTTTGAATTTACGAAGGCTAGATTTATGGCCCAGGATGTGATCTATCCTGGAGAAGGTTCCATGAGCCCTTAAGAAAAAGGTGAAATTCATTGTTTTGGAGGTGAAATGTCCTATAAACATCAATTAGATCTAACTGGTCTATTGTATCATTTAAAGTTTGTGTTTCATTGTTAATTTTCTGTTTAGTTGATCTATCCATAGGTGTGAGTGGGGTATTAAAGTCTCCCACTATTATTGTGTTATTGTTAATTTCCCCTTTCATACTTGTTAGCATTTGTCTTACATATTGTGGTGCTCTTATATTGCATGCATATGTATTTATAATTGTTATATATTCTTCTTGTATTGATCTTTTGATCATTATGTAGTGTCCTTCTTTGTCTCTTTTCACAGCCTTTGTTTTAAAGTCTATTTTATCTGATGTGAGTATTGCTACTCCTGCTTTCTTTTGGTCTCTATTTGCATGGAATATCTTTTTCCAGCCCTTCACTTTCAGTCTGTATGTGTCCCTTGTTTTGAGGTGGGTCTCTTGTGGACAACATATATAGGTGTCTTGTTTTTATATCCATTCAGGCAGTCTTTGTCTTTTGGTTGGGGCATTCAACGCATTTACGTTTAAGGTAATTATTGATAAGTATGATCCCATTGCCATCTACTTTATTGCTTTGGGTTCAGGTTTATTCACCCTTTTTGTGTTTCCTGTCTAGAGAGTATCCTTTAGCATTTGTTGGAGAGCTGGTTTGGTGGTGCTGAATTTTCTCAGCCTTTCTTGTCTGTAAAGGTTTTGATTTCTCCTTCATATTTGAATGAGATCCTTCCTGGGTACAGTTATCTGGGCTGTAGGTTATTTTCTTTCATCACTTTAAGTATGTCTTGCCATTCCCTCCTGGCCTGAAGAATTTCTATTGAAAGATCAGATGTTATCCTTATGGGAATCCCCTTGTGTGTTATTTGTTGTTTTTTCCTTGCTGCTTTTAATATTTGTTCTTTGTGTTTGATCTTTGTTAATTTGATTAATATGTGTCTTGGGGTGTTTCACCTTGGGTTTATCCTGTTTGGGGCTCTCTGAGTTTCTTGGACTTGGGTGATTATTTCCTTCCCCATTTTAGGAAGTTTTCAACTATTATCTCCTCAAGTATTTTCTCATGGTCTTTTGTTTTGTATTCTTCTTCTGGGACTCCTATGATTCGAATGTTGGAGCATTTCATATTGTCCTGGTGGTCTCTGAGATTGTCCTTATTTGTTTTAATTTGTTTTTCTTTTTCCTCTCTGATTCATTTATTTCTACCATTCTATCTTCTACTTCACTAATCCTATCTTCTGCCTCCATTATTCTATTATTTGTTGCCTCCAGAGTGTTTTTGATCTCATTTATTGCATTATTCATTATATATTGACTCTTTTTTATTTCTTCTAGGTTCTTGTTAAACCTTTCTTGCATCTTTCCAATCCTTGTCTCCAGGTTATTTATCTGTGATTCCCTTTTTATTTCAAGATTTTGGATCATTTTCACTATCATTATTTGGAATTCTTTATCAAGTAGATTCCCTATCTCTTCCTCTTTTGTTTGCTTTGGTGGGCATTTATCCTGTTCCTTTACCTGTTGGGTATTCCTCTGTCTCTTCATCTTGTTTATACTGCTGCATTTGGGGTGGCCTTTCTGTATTCTGGCAGTTTGTGGAGTTCTCTTTATTATGGAGTTTCCTCACTGTGGATGGGGTTGTATCAGTGGCTTGTCAAGGTTTCTTGGTTAGGGAAGCATGTGTCAGTGTTCTGGTGGGTGGAGCTGGATTTCTTCTCTCTGGAGTGCTGAAGTGTCCAGTAATGAGTTCCGAGATGTCAGTGGGTTTGGAGTAACTTTGAGCTGCCTGTATATTGAAACTCAGAGCTGTGTTCCTGTGTTGCTGGAGAATTTGAAGTGTCCTGCTTCTGGTTTTCAGTTTTATTTTTATAGTAGTCTCAAGACTTCTCCTTCTATACAGCACCATTGATAAAACATCTAGGTTAAAGATGAAAAGTTTTGCCACAGTGAGGGACATCGAGAGAGGTTCACAGACTTACATGGAGAATAGAAGAGGGAGGGGGAGTTAGAGGTGACCCAAATGAAATGAGGTGGAATCAAAAGAGGAGAGAGCAAGAAGCCAGTAATCACTTCCTTATGTGTCCTCCACAGTCTGGACTGCTCAGAATTGTTCATGGAGTTATACAGAGGAGAGGAGAGGGAGGAAGTAGATAGAGGGGGCCAGGAGGATAAAAGAGGGAATGAAAAGGAGAGAGACAGATCCAGCCAGTAATCAGTTCCCTATGTGTTCTCCATCTTCTGGAACACACAGAGATTCAGAGTTGGGCAGAGAAGAGAAGGAGGAGGGAGGAGACAGAGGTGACCTGGTGGAGAAAAAGGAGAGTTCAAAGTAGGAGAAAGCAGTGAAGCCAGTAATCTCGGTCTCAAGTAAATATGAGTACTAAAGATTGGGTATTTGAAGGTACAAAATTGATAATAAATGCCAGAATTCAAAGATTAAAAATCTAAAGTAGAGGTTGGATTTTCAAAAATACAATAATGAAGAAAAGAAGAAGAAGAAAAAAACCAAAGTCACAATGATTATTTTATATATTTATATATATATATATATATATATAAAAGTTTCCTTTAAAATTAGGGTCTTTTTTAATAAGGTAATAGTATAAAAATGAAAGTTAAAGAAGAAATAGAGGACTTAAAAATTTTAAAATATTTTAAAAAAAGAAGAAAAAGGAAAAAGAAAAAAAAAGAATGATCATAAAAACAGTAAAGATATATCTAGGACTTTGTCTGGTGTTGTTGTGGGCAGTGTGGGGTCAATTCATTTTCAAATAATTCCTTGGTCTGGCTTACATTTCTCAAGATCTATAGGCCCCTTCCTATGTAGTCAGTACTAACGACAGGGTTTTAATCTATTGGTCCTGTCACTTCCAAGGCCGTTCCCTCTGTTTTAGCTTCTTCTGTTTGCTGTCTCTTCAGTGTCTGATTTCCGCCCTGACACAAAGGGAGCAGTGGTGGACAGTTTTTTTATGCTCACTTTTCAGTCACGCTGTTGGGAGGGAGGGATGGTGCAAACAAATGACAGTGGCCTGTCCTCGTACTGTCTCAGACACGCTGGGGCTGCCCCCACTCACAGTGCACACAGTTCAGCCTCTAGGTTGCTCCGCAGGGAACTGTCTGAGGCCGACCCTGGGCTGCATGCACCTCCCAGGTCTAAACTGCTCAGGCTCAGGCACTCAGGTAGTCCTCAGAGGCACAGACTCAGTTGAGCCTGCGTTTTGTGCCCTTCCCAGGTCCAAGTAGCTCAGGTGTTTGGCGAGCGCGGTTGTTGTGACTTTTTACCTCTCCCGTTCCTGCTGCTCAGTTTTCTGAATGTACAACTGGCACACCTTCTCAGGCAGATGATGACTGTCCAGAACCCCAAAAAGTCTTAGTTAGCAAAGAAGCCTGTTTGCAGTTTGGTAGTTAATGTCTCTCAGGGGCTGCTATTGCCCCCTTGCCGCCCTTCTGGTTCTGGCTGCCTGTCATCAGAGGGGGATGGCCTCCAGCTGGCTAATTCTGTTCTGTCCTTTGTTCTGTGTGTGGTCCTGGTGGTGTCTTATGTTAGAGCTTTTCACATGGTACCCCACAGTCTGGTTTGCTAGCCCAAGTTAGTTCGCTCTGATTACCCTCGGGGCATTTGGGCCTGATCCTTAAAAGCAATGCAGCCCGCACCTCCCTGCCCAGCCCCAGCTTGCTAGTGACAAATGCAGGCATCTGCACTGCTTCTCTGCTGGGGGAGTTACTGCTGGGCACGGAATCTGTGGGTTTTAATTGTTTATTTATTTTCCTCCGTGTCATGTTGCCCTCTGTGCTTCCAAGGCTCGCCACAGACTCAGCAGTGAGAGTGTTTCCTGGTGTTTGGAAACCTCTCTTGTTAAGACTCCCTTCCTGGGATGGAGCTCCCTCCCTATCTCTTTTGTCTCTTTTTTGTCTTTTATATTTTTTCCTACCTGTTTTCGAAAACAATGAGCCGCTTTTCTGAGTGCCTGATGTCCTCTGCTGGCATCCAGAAGTTGTTTTGTGGAATATATTCAGCGTTGAAATGTTCTTTTGATAAATTTGTGGGGAAGAAAGAGGTCTTCCCGTCCTATTCCTCCATCATCTTAGGATCATCCCCAGAAGTCTTGTGTCTTTTTTTTTTTTAACTGAAATGTAGCTGATTCACAACGTTGTGCCACTGTCTACTGTACAGAAAAGTAATTCAGTTATACACATATATACCTTCTTTTTATGTATTCTTTTCCATTATGGTTTATGACAAGATATTGAATATTGGTTTACACCATGCTGCTGCAGCCTAGTACAAAGCACAGTGCAGATCGTCGGTACTCAATTTCTGCCCGTTGAATGGACTTAGAGAAAACCCCACTAACAGCATTATTTGACTTTTGGTTTTGTTTTTTGTCGTTTTAAATGTTTGGCTGTACCACATAGCCTGTGGGATCCTAGTTTCCTGACCAGGGATTAAACTCGTGTTCCCTGAAGTGGAAGGGCAAAATCATAACCACTGAACTGCCAGGGAAGTCCCTAATTTTCATGTTAAGGCATATCCAAACAAATAAAGATGGATTTACCAGAACAACTAGGTCTTTCTTGAGTCTTCTTTTCTTAAAATTTGTATTGAGCGCTGTGTGGCCAGGCATCCGCTATATGCTGGCAATGGGAAGAGGAAGGAGCACAAAGTCCCTCAAGTTGTGTGCATGTGTTTCCAGGGATGAAAATTATTAGTATAACTTTAATATACACAACAGATGTTTTGTTCGTGTTTTTAAAAACAAAAAATAACTTTTACATATAAAATGACCACTATCATCTTCAAAGTAAATACTCTAAGAAACTATGAAACAATTTCAATGGTGCCAAGAAATAAGGTTGTTAGGACTTTGGTGGGGATTTGTCTTCAGATTCTACTGACATATGCTTTGAACGTCCTCAGTGTTAGCAAGTATTGCCCTATGTTGATAAATTTAAGTTTTAGAAACAGGTCAATTGTTATTAAACAACGTATTTATTCTTACTGCAACAGAAATGTCTCATTTTTAAAATTAGTGAATGTAGAACAGTTAGCTTAGTACCTGGATGTCTAAGCTTTGAACATTTACTTCTGTTTCCTCATTATTAGTAGTAGGCTAGTGGCTGACTTCCTTGAGAGATTTTTCAGCTAAAAATGAAATATGGCTAGAACGTAGTGAGCCCAATTTTCTTGTGGGCTTAGCAAATTTGTTCTGAAGATTATTCCTAGAGGGAAATCCCTTCAATGTTCAATGTTTATTTACTTGAATCACTCCTAGTATATATCCATTTAATCACTTTTTTACTTTATAGCCAAATATTTTGCCCTCAGACATCAGCAGTGGGGAATTCCTAACACAATAACAATGTTACCTTAAATGGTTTTTGAACTTTCATAGTTCATTTAAAAATAACACTTTCTTTTTGGTTTTTAATTATTGTATGATTCATTGACTTTGAACTTGCCTGATCTTAAATGAACTCTCTCTTCAGAACAAGGTCAAATCAGTTCACCAAGCTGACGTCTGCTCACTTATTTTTTCAAAAAGATTTTGTATTATTTCAGAAAACAAATCTACTTAAAATATACTTTCACGTTGAAGAAACATTGTGCTAATAGACTGATGTGTAGTCATTAGATCTGATTTTCTGATTATAACTCAAGTTAGGAAAAGCTTCACTTTATATTGGAATTCATTCATGCATCCAGTCAACAATATTAATTGAGCACCTTCTCTATGTCATGTGTTATTATGTGTCCATTGACATTTGTCCACGAATAACAACAATATCTCTGCCCAGGCAAAACTTACATTTGGTGGTGGGGTAGACAGATCAACAAAAGCATAGAAAATCAGTGATTTAGTATGTTAAAAAAGTGGAGCATGCTCTGGGGAAAATAAAGCAGAGGAAGGGGACTGTGCCAGTCAGGAAAAGATTGCAATTTTAAGTAGGATGACCCCATGTGACTGAGACAGGATGGAGCTAAGGAAGGTTATCAGTGACACAATTATGATCTTGGGAATCCTAGATCCTGTCTCAGTCACATGAGGTCATCCTGTTCAAAACTGTGTATAAATGTTTTTAAAATTATTTCTGTAAAATGGTTTCTGCTATAGGGTAATTCTCATGTTCCAGTATTTCCTTCTAGATTCATGGATGTTCATGCTTCTGTGAGAATTTAGAGGTCAATGTATGCAGGTCTTTTATTACATCAAGTCTCTGAAATGCTAAGTCACTTGACTGAAGGCCATATATCTGCAAGGGTCGAGTTAACAACATAGATTTTCTGACACTGAGTTTGCTGTTCTTTCTAACATGTTGAGAGGGATACTAATGGTGAAGATTTCAGATTGGCTACTGTAGGGTGCACGTTAGGGGCACAGGTGCGATCAGACTCTCTAGCTGTTTTACTTTACCTTTGTGGCAAGTTTCTCTCATTTGATTTTGTTTTTGCCCTTGATCAGTTACGTTACTGACTAGGGTTCTCGGCCTCCAACCAAAACTGATGAGAGGCCAGTCAAGAAATTTAGACAAGGCATTATTACTGGGGCTCATGCTGCAGCAAAGAGGAGGGAAAACAAGTGTCAGGTTCCCTTGCTTGCTTGCTCCCCGAGCTGGGACAAGTTGGTTCCTTATATGGGCTGAGAGTAGGGGTGTCAGGAAGATCTCCTGGGGAAGGAAATGTCAGTCCACTCCAGTATTTGTTGCCTGGGAAATTCCATGGATAGAGGAGCCTGGTGGGCTGGTCTATTGTCTATTGGGTTGCAGAGAGTCAGACAGGACTTAAAGGACTTGTGGTAGTGACTAAACAACAAGGGGTGTGTCCAGGGCCCAGGCTGGAGGGGTGGCTTAGGTAGTCTGCCCACTTCTTTGGTGATATTGTGTGCAGGGGACTTGTACAGTACCTTGCTTTTTCCTCCCACTCTCCAAAAGTGGCAGTTAGGTTTTTGGTCTCTTCATATCATGTTGTCCATAATTTGCCCCAACCGCACATGCACATGATTATTTTTAGTTTCTTATACTTTGTTTTCATTTTGTTAATCGTGGGGATATTTGTCCAGATACAAGCACTGGAGCAAATGTTCCCAGTTGTAGGTCTTAGCCTGCTTCATTTAGACTTGCCTGTTTTAATCACCATTTTTCAGGACCCAGGAGAAGGGCTATAGTTCGAGGGTACACTCTGCCTTAGTAGTGTCTGAAGTCCAATTATCTGGGATTCTAAAGCTGGCCAGCTGAGACCTGGTGTTTATTTTGTTGCACATACTTGAAAATGCATGAAAGAAATATTGCTCATTACAAGTTGCATTTTTTTGTAGCTCAAAATTAAATTATGTATTAAAAATACCTTAAATGATATTAACACTTCTCATGTTATTAGAAAATGAGGACATACTGCTATCCCCAGTAGTGTAAAAGAAATTGCAACATTTGTCATTTATCACATGACCTTTCCTTGAGACACTGATGAGTTCTGATTCTTATCTTTTAGTTGGTTTCCCTTGTGTTAGTTCTTCCTAGTGAGGAATTTCTGTAGTTTGACTGAATTTTTGACTGCATTGTCTCTGTTACTTGACATAACTGAAAGGGTGAGCCATCCAACACATGACCAAAAAGGACATTCGGCCAGCACCAGTAGTTGGCTGATGCCCAAACAGGAACCAAAAAGCAGACTAGACCTCCGGGGCCAGCCCTGGAGCCCCGATCCAATCAAGGGACAACAGGGAAACCATAGACACCAACCACCGCTGTAGCCTGCGCTTGTTGCCTTATATGGGAAAAAAACTTGGCCTGTCCGCCAGCCCTTGCTATAAAACCTTCCCGCACCCCTCCCCGCCTCACAGATTCCCTTTGTTCCCTCGCTTGCTTGCCCCCAGGAGTTCTGCCCGGGAACGACCGCCCAATAAAGGCCTTTGTACTAACGGTCCCTAGAAGTGGTTTTGCTTCCCGCGGCGTTTTCTTACATCTGGCGCCCAACGTGGGGCTTGAGGTGAGGGCCTCCGGCACTCGCCGTTGAGGCCCCCTTGAGCTCCACCGCCGCGGTAGCCCCGGACCCAGGTGACTGACCAACCTCCCGGACGGCAGAATACAGGGTAAGTCCCTTCGGCTTTGGGGCCTGCCCTCCCTGGCGACCACTTCCTAGGGCCCTGTAACGGGTGCACACTTACTGGGCCCTCCCGGTCATCAGTTCGTGAGGGAGACATCCCGAACGACTGAATAGACCTCCGGCTTCGGCCTCCTCCGGTCCTGCAGTCCGAGAGGAAGACGTTCCGACCGGCTGCTCGGACCTCCGGCTTCCCTTAGTGTGTCCAAAGACGTTTGGACACCGGGGTTCACCTCCGCGTCACGTGGTCACCATGGGATCGACAGCCTCCAAACCCGATCCCCAATATTCTACTCCTTTGGAGTGCCTACTGGCTAATTTGCAGACCTTAAGACTGAAAGGATATATCCGCCCTAAACAGCTTACTTCTTGTGCTCTCAGGCCTGGCCACAATATACTCTGGATAACAGCTCACAGTGGCCAGCCGCAGGGACATTAGACTTTGACGTCCTCCGTGATTTGGACAATTACTGCCGGAGAACGGAAAATGGTCTGAGGTCCCTTATGTTCAGGCCTTTTGGGCGTTGCGTTCCCGCCCCACCCTGTGCACCACGTGTGCCCCCCGGCCAGATTCTGCTCACCATGGCTCCCCCCGACCCCTCCCCCTCAGGCCAAGCCCATCCCTTCCTCTTCCGAGTCTTCGGCTTTTACTATTCCCCCGGAAGAACTGACTGCTCCTCCTCCATACGCATCCCTCACGGCTCCTACCTCCTCAGCCCCTTCCACTCCTTCCACTTCGTCTACTCCAGCCTCCACCCCAGCTCCGGAAGTTTCACCCCTAGCTCCAACTCTGGCAACACCTGGTCCTGTTCTCTATCCTCCCCTCCCTTCGGTGGCCCTGCCGCCCTCTCCGGTCAGCTCTCACACTCGCTCTCACAGCAGCCTGCAGGAACCCTCTCCCTCCGTTCCTCCTTCCCTATTTCCCTTGCAGCAGGTGGCCAGAGCTGAGGGCCTAGCCCAGGTCCATGTTCCCTTTTCTCTTCAGGGCCTGGCACAGATTGAAGCCAAACTGGGATCCTTTTCTTCCAATCCTACTCAGTACATTAAACAGTTCACGGGCCTGACTCGTGCCTATGCTTTGACCTGGCAGGACATCTATGTCATTTTGGGGTCTTCCACCACCCCAGAGGAGAGACAGGCCATCTGGACAGCGGCCAAGGCTCAGGCCGATCAGAGACACATTGCTAATCCTTCTCCCGAGTGCCCCCGGGGGCTCAGGTGGTTCCTGACGTCGATCCTGATTGGAACTATCAGGAGGGGGGTGGTGGCCAGCAGCGAGTACGCTATATGATAGAGTGCCTTCTTGATGGAATGGAGGTATCCTCTCATAAAGTTGTAAATTTCCTCAAATTAGATGAGGTAACTCAGGGGCCTGATGAAAATCCAGCCATGTTCCTCAATCGGCTTACCGAGGCCCTCATTCAATACACCAGGCTGTCCCCTGAGTCCACTGTAGGGGCAGCCACCTTGGCCAGTCGTTTTATCTCTCAGTCTGCCCCTGATATTCGGAAAAAACTGGCCAAGGCTGAGGATAGCCCTCAGACCCCTATCTGAGATCTGGTAAAAATGGCTTTCAAGGTCTACAACGCCCGTGAAGAAACTGCCGAGGCCAGCCGAAAGGCAAGGCTTAAGCAAAGGCCGAATTTCAGGCTAGCCTCCTCAACCAGCAGGCGAGTCTCTTTAACCAGCAAACCCAAGCCTTGGTGGCGGCCCTGCGGCCAGCTGTGGGCTCGGGGCCCCAAAAGCCCCCTCCAGGGGCCTGCTTTAAGTGCAGCCAAGAAGGACATTGGGCCAAGGCATGCCCTAACCTGCGCCCTCCATCCAAGCTGTGTCCATTGTGCAAGCAACGAGGACATTGGGCCAGTGACTGTCCCCAGGCCTCTCGGGCCCCAACCTCTAGGGGCCGGGGACCAGATCACCCCAGGGAGACTTCCTGCCCTACTCCGGCTTTGGAGCTGTTGAGCTTCAGTGAAGACTGATGCCGCCCAGACTCGGGGACCCCGATCACCCAAGCCGAGCCCGGGGTAATGCTCCAGGTAGCGGGTAAGTCTATCAACTTTCTGGTTGATACGGGGGCTACCTATTCGGTCCTTCCTTCCTTTGGGGGCATTCTGCATCCTTCCCAGATTTTGGTTATGGGAATTGACAGCCAGCCTTCACGTCCTCTCCAAACCCAACCACTGTCCTGTCAGTTGGACTCCTGCATGTTCACTCACTCCTTTTTAGTCATTCCTTCTTGCCCTACCCTGCTTTGGGGGAGAGATGTACTCGTTAAGCTAAAAGCCACCCTCCACCTGACTCCCAGATTGGCCCCCACATTGGGGGCCTTCCTGATGCTACTCGCGGACCCCCTGACTCCTCTGGTTAGTCCTGAGGTCTGGGATACCCAAGTTCCAGTGGTGGCTCGGCACCACTCTCCAGTCCTCATTCGGCTAAGGGATCCCACCTCTTTCCCGGCTTGACCTCAATTTCCTTTGTCTGTTAGTAACCTTAAAGGATTAAAGCCCATCGTCGACCACCTCAGGGAACAGGGCCTCCTGGTCCCTACTACCTCCCCTTGTAACACGCCTATCCTCCCTGTTCGGAAAACTTCCGGTGACTACCGGCTGGTGCAGGATCTCCACCTGATTAATGCGGCGGTGGTCCCCGCCCATCCGCTTGTTCCTAATCCTTACACTCTCCTCTCCTCCATTCCTCCTCAAACTTCTCATTTCACTGTCATTGACCTCAAAGATGCTTTCTTTACCATCCCGCTTCATCCCGACTGTCAATTCCTCTTTGCTTTCACCTGGACTGATCCAGACACTCAGTTGACCACCCAGCTCACGTGGACTGTACTCCCTCAGGGGTTCAGAGACAGCCCCCATTACTTTGGGCAAGCCCTGTCCCGAGATCTGGCTCGGTGCTCTCTTCGCCCTAGCGCTCTCATCCAGTACCTGGACGATTTGCTTCTTTGCAGCCCCTCAGAAGAGACCTCCTGCCAACACACTGCGACCCTCCTTAATTTCCTTGGCTCCCAGGGCTATAGGGCCTCGAAATCCAAGGCTCAACTAACCCAGACCTCTGTTGTCTATCTAGGTCTCCAAATCACTCCCACCACTAAAGCCCTGACAGCAGATCGATGTAGCCTCCTCCGGTCCATCTGTCCTCCAGCCAATGGAGACCAGATATTGTCCTTTTTAGGGCTGACAGGATTTTTCCAACACTGGGTCCCAAATTACGCCACCCTGGCCAAGCCTCTGTATGTTGCAGCTAAAGAGACTCCCACAGGACTGCTGTCTTCCCCCCACTGAAGTGACTCAGGCCTTTCATGCTTTACACTCCCACCTTACTGGCTTCACCTCCTCTCTTTCTTCCAAACCCAAATTATCCACACTATCTATATACTGACGAAAAGGGAGGAATAGCCTTTGGAGCCTTGGTACAACCAGTTGGCCCGGAACTGCTGCCTATTGCTTACGTGTCTAAACAGTTGGACCCCACGGCCAGGGGATGGTTTTCCTGTCTGCGAGCACTAGCGGCAGTGGCCACACTATACGCAGATGCAAAAAGTTAGTCCACGATCAACCTCTGACCATTTTTTCACCTCACCACTTAAGTGATCTTTTAGCTTCCAGATTTCTCTCTGATCCCAGTGACTCTAGGCTCCAGTAATTTCATTTGGTGTTCCTAGATAACCCACAAGTTTCTGCGGGTTGTTCTCCACAACTAAATCCCGTCTCATCATTATCTTCTCTTCCCCTTACGGAACCTTCAGCTCACTCATGTATTGAGACCCTTGAGTCCCTCATGCAGCTGCCTCACAATTTGTTTGCCAGACCTTTGCAAAACCCAGATTTGACACTGTTTGTGGACGGAAGCTCAAAGCGAGACTCTGACAGGATCCAGAGGGTGGCCTATGCTGTGGTAACCACCCGAGGAGTCCTGGAGGCCCAGCCCCTGGCTCCAGGGACGACTTCCCAGAAGGCGGAGCTAACAATCTTAACTAGAGCCTTGCATCTGGCAAAAGAAAAAAGGGCTAACATTTATACCGATTCCAAATATGCTTTCTTAATCGCCCATTCCCACGCAGCAATCTGGAAAGAATGGGGCTTCCTGACCACTAAAGGATCTCCCATTTGCAATGCCTCCCATATTACCCGATTGTTAGACGCCTTATCCTTGCCTAGGGAAGTAGCTATCATACACTGCAAGGGACATCAGAATGCTCATGATTCGGTCGCCTTGGGTAACAACATGGCCGACCAAGTGGCTCGACAGACTGCCTTACAGCAAGCCCTCAAATCTGTGTTGGCCTTAAGGTCGGCATTTATACCCAAATACGCTGATGAAGAAGCCCAGACGTTACTGACGCAGGAGGGGGCCCAAAAGCATTCATCGGGGTGGATACTGTATTATGGCAAGCCGGTACTCCCTGAGCACCAGGCGAAGGACATCATATCCCAAATCCATAACACTCTGCACATTGGACCACGGGCCCTCCTCTCTTTCCTTAGTCCTATCTTTGCCCCCTGGCATCTTAGGCGTGCAGTATACGATGTTCATCGTTCTTGCTTGACATGTGCCTCCACCTCTCCTCAGGAGGACTTAGACCCCCCTCAGACCACGCATCAACTCAGGGGCACTTGCCTGGGCAAGATTGGCAGATAGACTTCACTCACATGCCCAGGCATCGAAGCCACCACTATCTGCTGGTCTTGGTGGACACTTTCTCGGGTTGGGTCGAGGCCTTCCCCACCGCCCGAGAGACCGCGGCTGTGGTGGCGGAGGTCTTGACAACTCATCTCATTCCCAGGTTTGGGCTACCTAATTCCCTCCAGTCTGACAATGGGCCTGCATTCATCTCACAGATCTCCCAGCAGGTGGCTGCGGCCTTGGGCATCACCTAGCATCTCCACATCCCTCATCGGCCCCAATCATCAGGCAAGGTAGAGAGGGTAAATGGGATCATCAAGACGCACCTGACCAAACTTGCCTCGGAATTGCGACTGTCCTGGGTCGACCTCCTCCCTCTGGCGCTCACTCGTATGCACACCACGCCTCACTCAAAGACAGGTTTGACTCCCTTCAAACTGCTTTACGGAAGGCCCTATCTTCTGACCTACCTCCCGGAGGGAGAGACTCCCCACTCGGGGGTACCTCCCTCTCTTTTTTCTCTCCTACGGTCTTTGTTGAGAGAAAACGCTGACCAGGTCTTGCCGCAACCGACGGACGACGAAGGACCAGTCCGGCCTCTGGCCCCGTGAGATCAGGTACTGCTAAGAGTCCTCAATCCTCGCCTGCTGCAGCCCTGCTGGACAGGACCCCATATGGTGATCCTCACCACTCCTACAGCAGCCAAACTCCTGGGACACGAGCCCTGGTACCACCTGACCCGACTTAGCTCGCACCCCCAGGTTTTCCCGACCCCGACCCTGGAGGGAGAGGATCCTACTGCTCTGTCCTTACTGGACCAACTAAGCTATCACCCAGACTCCTCTTCCTCCAATCCTGGAATAACCAAAGACATTGCCTCCTATCATTTACCAAAATTGCTGTTCCTTATCTCTAAGGTGCTATTCTCTTGAGGAGCCCAGACAAGGCGGTGCTCTTTTTCCAGCGGTGCTCTTTTTCCATTGACCCTGTCCAGGGTCCACAGATCCCTACAGGATCCTGGCTGAAGGAGCAGTGCAGATTGGATTCACGGAAACTTACCAGCCAGCCCAGGAAGAGACAACCTGTACACGTTCCCCAAATTGGGTCTGCTACAAGGTCACCGCCCAAATGAGAGATCCGACACGTTTCTTATCTCACAGACTGGGCTTGTCATCATGGCAAGCCCCCAGGTTGTGGGCATTCTGCCTGACAGGTGTTATACTCAGCCTAAGTCCTGATCCTTCTCGGGCTCAGGCTGATGTCTTTATCTCTTGGGCACACTACTATGCTAATTACTATAATACCTCCACATGATGGGTATGCACTGCCATGCCACTGTCGGTCCAAAGTGGGCTGCCATGGTGGGCAATGCCAATAGGTGACGGTGCTATAAAATCTCTTTGTGGCTTCCTAGAACAACAAAAACGGTTTTATTCAAGCCTCACGTACAAATATTCCAGTTTTTCTTGGTGTAAAAACACCACCACTCACCCGGATATTGCTGTTTTTGATGTTACTGTCAGTCATCAGGTTATAGTTTCTGCATTTACAGGATATGTTAATAACACTCAAAAGGAAGACCAGCTTCAGATGCCATCTCGCTTCCTCGGAGACTACTATCAGATTTGGGACGAGTACTTCTGGATGACACCAGAAACGGGACAGCTCATTAGATCTGCAGACCTGTGTTGGGAACAGAGAACACCAGCCTCGATATGGACAGACAGCCTTGTCGAGACATCTGTTAAAACATGTGGGGATATTGTCCTGAACTCTATGTAAAACAGTTTTTGATGTGACCTTTACTGTGGATAAGGCCAATGTATGGCCAGGATCTGATTGGACAAACAATCTGGGTATCCGTTGGGTGGCACCCAACGGCACCAGATGGATATGTGGCACCAACGTGTGGCCGTGGCTCCCTGTCGGGTGGGTAGGCAGATGCACCCTGGGGGTTTGTCTTTGCCCCAGGTCAGATCCACACGGGAAAGATGCCTACACCAGCAAATCTACCCCTCATCAGAGCCAGGTGGACCAGGTCACTCTTTCACTGGTATGATTATTTGGCAGCCGTGTTTGTACCCTCCATTGGAAACCTAGATGTTATGACCTGTGTCGACTCCCTCGCAAATTTCACAAAACAGTCTTTATTAGAAACCACCAAGGCCCTTGAGGCCTTAAACGAGGAGCAAAAACAAATGCACAAGGCCGTGTTACAAAACAGGATGGCTCTGGATATCCTTACAGCAGCCCAGGGAGGAACTTGCGCTATTATAAAAACAGAATGCTGTGTGTATATTCCAGACCTTTCCCAAAATGTTATGGATGCTCTCACTGAGGTACGAGACAGTGTCTCCAGGTTGGGAGATGGCTCTCCCTCCCTTTTGGACGAGATCACGTCCTGGTTCAAGTTTGGTTGGTGGAAGCCCATTTTCATATTTGTCCTTGTAGTGCTAACCCTTCTTCTTTTGGGGTCTTGTATCCTCAGCTGCTTGTCAAACGTGACCCTAAACATGTGCCAGCTGGGGCGGCGGCCCAACGCGGTCCAGCTAATGGTGCTGCGACAGCAGTACCAGGGACCTCTACCAAGCACCCCCAGGCATATTTGACAACGGACGCCCCAGTCATCCTGGTCACCCCCTCCCCCTCGTCGCCCCTATTCAACAGGAAGTAGCCAGAGAGAATCGGCGCCCCTTGTCCTATATCAAAGAGGCTGGGATGAAAGGGCGAGCCGTCCAACACATGACCAAAAAGGACATTCGGCCAGCACTGGCAGTTGGCTGATGCCCAAACAGGAACCAAAAAGCAGACTAGACCTCCGGGGCCAGCCCTGGAGCCCTGATCCAATCAAGGGACAACAGGAAACCATAGACACCAACCACCGCTATAGCCTGCGCTTGTTGCCTTATATGGGGAAAAAACTTGGCCTGTCCGCCAGCCCTTGCTATAAAACCTTCCCGCACCCCTCCCCGCCTCGCAGACTCCCTTTGTCCTCGCTTGCTTGCCCCTGGGAGTTCTGCCCGGGAACGACCGCCCAATAAAGGCCTTTGTACTAAAGGTCCCTAGAAGTGGCTTTTTCTTCCCACGGCGTTTTCTTACAATAACCTGCTGTGACTTTTAGTGATTGTGTTGCTTCTAATCACTGTCGTATTGCATGTTTTTTCCTAGGAACTGGAAATTTAGTTTGCAATTAACATTCTGCTATCACTTCTAATTTTATTACTTTTATTTTACTGATTATTAGGCATTACAGTCAAATAGTGCTCCCACAAGCCAAGTATATTGGGGCTTCCTAGGTGGTGCTACCTGTAAAGAATCTGTCTATCAGTTCAGGAGATGATAAGGGATGTGGATTTAATCCCTAGGTCAGAAAGATCCCCTGGAGGAGGGCATGGCAGCCACTCCAGTATTTTTGCCTGGAGAATGCCATGGACAGAGGATTCTGGAGGGCTACAGTCCGTGGGGTCACAAAGAGTTGGACACAACTAAAGTGACTATAAGCCAATTATATTATCTTATTACCATTTCATCATATGACAAAGATGAACCTTCTTGCTATTCTACAGTCTAGTTTTTCTCACTCTCTGTTATCTTTGTTACTCTAAATACAGTAAATTCCAAAGATCATGCTTTAAAATTGCCATCTGGGTGGCTCAAAACATCGCACATTGAGTACTGGACTTGTTTTTGCTTTGTTTCTTTTTATTATTTATTTATTTATCTGACTGTGCTGGCTGCTGGAGTACATCTCCAGCAGCCAGGGAATCAGCCTGAAGAGATGAGTGGTGTCGGTGGGGAATGATGCAGCCTCTGACCAAAGTGCAAGACTGTATGTTTATTTCAAGCATCAGGTCTTCTTTTATATTTTTCAAAAGCATTAGGTCCGAGGTTTGACATTTTCAGCTCCCCCTCATCCAGATTTATTGTCTCATTGTTATCCTTCAAACAGAGCTCCTGCTTCAGCGATTCTCTCAGAACTGTGTTTACTTGTGCTTACATTGTAACTCATGCTTATGTCTGGGTTGCATACCACATTCCTCAGTTTATTTCTTTATCTTTCTAAATCCTGTTTGCCCCTATTATCTTAAGCTCATTATCTCCTAAAAAGGCTTCTAGCTATTCTTCATTATTCATAAACCCTAAATTCAGCAAACTTCTTTTGCAATAAACATTTCCCTCACAAACAGGTCTCAGATGACAATCCTTCCCATGGCCTCAAGCTGCGGCCTATGTGCTCATCTTGGAGCATTCTTTGTAAACACTCTTGAACAAATGTCAGTTGTTACTTTAGAGATTATTTACTGGGCACAACTGCAGAAGGCTTTGTGCTTTCTCATGCTTCTCTCAAGGATAGTAAGCAGCTTAACATTCTTTCCAGTCAACTCAACCAAAGAAAGGAGAAAACAAGTCAGAATCATAAGACCTAACTCCGTCATCCTGGGTCCATGCCTGTGGGACAAGGAGAGGGGGTTGGGGGCCATGCCTTCATTTTGTCAGTAATGCCTAATGCGGCTCCCAACAGCTGGCTCTTAGTCAAGTATGTGGGATGTTTAGCTGGACGTGTGAACTCTTAGTTGCAACATGTGGGGTCTAGTACCCTGACCAGGGTTTGAACCAGGGCCCTCTGCATTGGGAGTGTGAAGTCTTAGCCACTGGACCACCCAGGATGTTCCCAACCTCTGAACTTCTGATCCTGTTGCCAGATTGACTTCTCTTTCAATTGCATATCTGAGTCAGCAGCATCATTTAATTCTATCAGAAACCTGGGAAAGGGGCAGTCAACCTCGGCACCTGCTTCTCCCCTACTTTCTGTGTCAGACTTGAATCCATTTTCCCCTCAACTGTGATAATAACCTTGTAATCCCTGGAGAAGGGAAGGTCAACCCACTCCAGTATCCTTGCCTGGAGGATCTCATGGACAGAGGGTCAGAAATGACTGAAGCAATTTAGCACACAGACAGGCATGCAATTTTGTCAAACCATAATAACTACTATCCCCTCTTACCTGGGTTACTATCAGAGCTTCCTACCTGCTTCTCCATATCCATTCTAGAATGCTTCTAATGCACTCTCCACAGCAGGCAAAGCAACTTGTAAAAATGCACATATGGCCATGTCACACACCCATGTAAAGACTTGCAATGCCTTTCAGTTGCTCTCAGGTTCAATTCCCAATTCATCTCTGTAGCTACAAGCTGCTTTTCTCTTTGCTCCTTCATGACCCAGGCGAACTGGCCTCTGTCAGCTTCTTGGAGCTTTACTGTGCACAGTGTTCCTCTTGCCCACCCTCCTGGAATGATCTTTCTCTATCCCTCTACCCTCTCCTACCCCTTACAACTGGCCAACATACATTTGCTTGGAAACACACACACAAACACCAGCAGGTGGCTAATTGATTCATTCTTCTGGTTCAAACATCAGTTCCTCAGAGAAATAATCCCTATGCTTCTGGGTTAGGTTTTGTCATCTTGATAGTAGTTCACAGAGTATATTACACTTCTCCTTCCTATTAAACATCACGATTTCAATTTTTGCTAATTACAAAATGTGTCTTTCCCATCGAGATATAAACTCTGGAAGGGCAGCCCATTTTCGCTTTGTTCTTCTGTTTCCCAACAAAGGAAGGATAGTGAACATGGTAAATATTTACTGAATGAAGCATGGCTAAATTAATACTATTGTTCACCCCTTGCTTTTTCTCTCTTTATACTGGGCCTTCCTTGTTTTGAATCATCATTCCACATTTGTAGAACAAGTTTAAAAGATCTTAACTGATTAACATCTCTACATTCATTTAACATTCTTAGAAAGATTCCTTTAAAGATGAAGAAACTAAGACTCAGGGAAACGAAAAGATTCCCATCTTTCTGTGACCATAAAGAAAAGACATGTGTGCTAGTGTGCTCAGTCGTGTCTGACTCTTTGTGACCACATGAAATGTACCCTACCAGGCTTCCCTGTCCATGGGATAACCCAGGCAAAAATACGGGAGTGTGTTGCCATTTCCTCCTCTAAGGGATTTTCCTGACCCAGGTATTGAACACAAGTCTCCTGTGGCACCTATAATGCACACAGACTTTTTGCCCACCAAGTCATTGGAGAAGCCTTATGAAGAAAATAGAGAGTTAATGTATT
The DNA here is from genome assembly GCA_917880005.1 of Nanger dama. Taxonomy (NCBI): domain Eukaryota; kingdom Metazoa; phylum Chordata; class Mammalia; order Artiodactyla; family Bovidae; genus Nanger; species Nanger dama. Next base: position 27,997,026 of record CAKJTW010000007.1, read on the forward strand.
TACGAAAATGCTGAGGGCATGTCTGAAAATCTTTGAACAATGTCTCAAAATCAATAGATTTAACTTTCAGTTCTGTGTCATTTCACTTCAGTTCAGTAACTCAGTCGTGTCTGACTCTTTGTGATCCAATGAATTGCATCACGCCAGGCCTCCCTGTCCATCACCAACCCCCAGAATTCACTCAGATTCACATCCATAGAGTCTGTGATGCCATCCAGCCATCTCATATCCTCTGTCGTCCCATTCTCCTCCTGCCCCCAATCCCTCCAGCATCAGAGTCTTTCCAATGAGTCAAATCTTCGCATAAGGTGGCCAAAGTACTGGTGTTTCAGCTTTAGCATCATTTCTTCCAAAGAAATCCCAGGGCTGATCTCCTTCAGAATGGAGTGGTTGGATCTCATTGAAGTCCAAGGGACTCTCAAGAGTCTTCTCCAACCCCACACTCCAAAAACATCAATTCTTCGGTGCTCTGTCTTCTTCACAGTCCAACACTCACATCCATACATGACCACTGGAAAACCCATGGTCTTGACTAGACAGACCTTAGTCGGCAAAGTAATGTTTCTGCTTTTGAATATACTGTCTAGGTTGGTCATAGCTTTTCTTCCAAGAAGTAAGCGTCTTTTAATTTCATGGCTGCAGTCACCATCTGAAGTGATTTTGGAGCCCCCCAAAATAAAGTCTGACACTGTTTCCACTGTTTCCCCCATCTATTTCCCATGAAGTAATGGGACTAGATGCCATGATCCCCATCTTCTGAATGTTGAGTTTTAAGCCAGCTTTTTCACTCTCCTCTTTCACTTTCATCAAGAGGCTTTTGAGTTCCTCTTCACTTTCTGCCATTAGGGTGGTGTCATCTGCATATCTGAGCTTATTGATATTTCTCCCGGCAATCTTGATTCCAGCTTGTGGTTCTTCCAGTCCAGGCTTTCTCATGATGTACTCTGCATAGAAGTTAAATAAGCAGGGTGATAATATACAGTCTTGACATACTCCTTTTCCTATCTGGAACCAGTCTGTTGTTCCATGTCCAGTTCTAACTGTTGCTTCCTGACCTGAATACAGATTTCTCAAGAGGCAGGTCAGGGTGGTCTGGTATTCCCATCTCTTTCAGAGTTTCCCACAGTTTATTGTGATCCACACAGTCAAAGCCTTTGACATAGTCAATAAAGCAGAAATAGATGTTTCTCTGGAACTCTCTTGCTTTTTCCATGATGCAGTGGATGTTGGCAATTTGATCTCTAGTTCCTCTGCCTTTTTCTGAAACCAGCTTGAACATCTGGAAGTTCACAGTTCACGTATTGCTGAAACCTGGCTTGGAGAATTTTGAGCATTACTTTACTAGCGTGTGAGATGAGAGCAATTGTGCAGGAGTCTGAGCATTCTTTGGCATTGCCTTTCTTTGAAATTGGAATGAAAACTGACCTTTTCCAGTCCTGTAGCCACTGCTGAGTTTTCCACATTTGCTGGCATATTGAGTGCAACACTTTCACAGCATCATCTTTCAGGATTTGAAATAGCTCAACTGGAATTCCATCACCTCCACTAGCTTTGTTTGTAGTGATGCTTTCTAAGGCCCACTTGACTTCACATTCTAGGAAGTCTGGCTCTAGGTGACTGATCACACCATCATGATTATCCGGGTCATGAAGATCTTTTTTGGACAGTTCTTCCATGTATTCTTGCCACCTCTTCTGAATATCTTCTGCTTCTGTTAGGTCCATTCCATTTCTGTCCTTTATCAAGCCCATGTTTGCATGAAATGTTCCCTTGGGATCTCTAATTTTCTTGAAGAGATCTCTAGTCTTTCCCATTCTGTTGTTTTCCTCTATTTCTTTGCATTGATTGCTGAAGACTTTTTATCTCTTCTTTCTATTCTTTGGAACTCTGCATATAGATGCTTATATCTTTCTTTTCTCCTTTGCTTTTCGCTTCTCTTTTCACAGCAATTTGTAAGGCCTTCCCAGACAGCCATTTTGCTTTTTTGCATTTCTTTTCCATGGGGATGGTCTTGATCCCTGTCTCCTGTACAATGGCTACGAACCTCAGGCCCTTAAATCTATTTCTCACTTCCACTGTATAATCATAAGAGATTTGATTTAGGTCATACCTAAATCAGAGGTTTTCCCTACTTTCTTCAATTTGAGTCTGAATTTGGTAATAAGGAGTTCATGATCTGAGCTACAGTCAGCTCCTGGTCTTGTTTTTGGTGACTGTATAGAGCTTCTCCATCTTTGGCTGCAAAGAATATAATCAGTCTCATTTCAGTGTTGACCATATGGTGATGTCCATGTGTCGAGTCTTCTCTTGTACTGTTGGAAGAGAGTGTTTGCTATGACCAGTGCATTTTCTTGGCAAAACGCTGTTAGCCTTTTGCCCTGCTTCACTCCGTATTCCAAGGCCAAATTTGCCTGTTACTCCAGGTGTTTCTTGACTTCCTACTTTTGCATTCCTGTCCCCAATAATGAAAAGACATCTTTTTGGGGTGTTAGTTCTTAAAGGTCTTGGAGGTCTTCATAGAACTGTTCAACTTCAGCTTCTTCAGCGTTGCTGGTTGGGGCCTATACTTGGATTACCGTGATATTGAATGATTTGCCTTGAAGATGAACAGAGATCATTCTGTCATTTTTGAGACTGCATCCAAGTACTGCATTTCAGACTCTTGTTGACCATGATGGCTAGTCCATTTCTTCTGAGGGATTGTGCCCACAGTAGTAGATACAATGGTCATCTGATGAAATTCACCCATTCTAGTCTATTTTAGTTCACTAATTCCTAGAATGTTGATGTTCATTCTTGCCATCTCTTGTTTGACCACTTCCAATTTGCCTCGTTTCATGGACCTGACATTCCAGGTTCCCATGCAATATTGCTCTTTACAGCTTCGGACCTTGCTTCTATCGCCAGTCACATCCACAACTGGGTATTGTTTTTGCTTTAGCTCCATCCCTTCATTCTTTCTAGAGTTATTTCTCCACTGATCTCCAGTAGCATATTGGGCACCTACTGACCTGGGGAATTCCTCTTTCAGGATCCTATCATTTTGCCTTTTCATACTGTTCATGGGGTTCTCAAAGCAAGAATACTGAAGCAGTTTGCCATTCTCTTCTCCAGTGGACCACATTCTGTCAGACCTCTTCACCATGACCTACCCATCTTAGGTTGCCCCACGGGCATGGCTTAGTTTCATTTAGTTAGACAAGGCTGTGGTCCTAGTGTGATTAGATTGACTAGCTTTCTGTGAGTATGATTTCAGTGTGTCTGCCCTCTGATGCCCTCTTGCAACATCTACCATCTTAGTTGGGTTTCTCTTACCTTGGTTGAGGGGTATCTCCTCACCACCACCCTTCCTGACCTTCAACTTGGGAAGGCTCCTCTAGGCCCTCCTGCGTCCACACAGCCACCAGTCCTTGGACACTTGGTTGCTCCTCCTGGCCGCTGCCCCTGACTTCAGAAACAGGGTGGCTCCTCTCAGCTGCTGTCTCTGGCCTCAGACACTGGGTAGCTCCTCTCGGATGTCGCCCTTGACCTCAGATTCAGGGTAGCTCCTCTTGCAAATAAAAATCTGGACATATTAAATACATTTCACTTCAGTTCAGTCGCTCAGTCATGTCCGACACTTTGTGACACCATGAATTGCAGCACGCCAGGCCTTCCCGTCCATCACCAACTTCTGGAGTTGACCCAGACTCATGTACATCGAGTTGGTGATGCCATCCAGCCATCTCAACCTCGGTCGTCCCCTTCTCTTCCTGCCCTGAGTCCCTCCCAGCATCAGGGTCTTTTCCAATGATTCACCTCTTTGCAGGAGGTGGCCAAAGTATTGGAGTTTCAGCTTCAGCATCAGTCCTTCCAAAAAACACCCAGGACTGATCTCCTTTAGAATGGACTAGTTGGATCTCCTTGCAGTCCAAGGGACTCTCAAGAGTCTTCTCCAACACCTCAGTTCAAAAGCATCAATCCTTTGGCACTCACCTTTCTTCACAGTCCAACTCTCACATCCATACCTGACCACAGTAAAAACCATAGCCTTGACTGCATGGACCTTTGTTGGCAAAGTTATGTCTCTACTTTTCAATATGCTATCTAGGTTGGTCATAACTTTCCTTCCAAGGAGCAAGCAACTTAATTTCATGGCACAATCACCAACTGCAGTGATTTTGGAGCCCAATAAAATAAAGTTCCCTGACACTGTTTCCCCATCTATTTCCCATGAACTAATGGGACCAGGTGCCATGATCTTCGTTTTCTGAATGTTGAGCTTTAAGCCAACTTTTTCACTCTCCTCTTTCACCTTCATCAAGAGGCTTTTGAGTTCCTCTTCACTTTCTGCCATAAGGGTGGTGTCATCTGCATATCTATCTTATTGCTATATCTCCAAGCAATCTTGATTCTAGCCTGTGCTTCTTCCAGCCCAGTATTTCTCATGATGTACTCTGCATATAATTTAAATAAGCAGGGTGACAATATACAGCCTTGACATACTCCTTTTCCTATTTGGAACCAGTCTGTTGTTCCATGTCCAGTTCTAACTGTTGCTTCCTGACCTGCATATAGGTTTCTCAAGAAGCAGGTCAGGTGGTCTGGTATTCCCATCTCTTTCAGAATTTTCCACAGTTTATTACGATCCACACAGTCAAAGCCTTTGACATAGTCAATAAAGCAGAAATAGATGTTTTTCTGGAATTCTTTTGATTTTTTGATGATCCAAGGGTTTTTGGCAATTTGAACTCTGGTTCCTCTGCCTTTTCTAAAACCAGCTTGAACATCTGGAAGTTCACAGTTCACGTATTGCTGAAACCTGGCTTGGAGAAGTTTTGAGCATTACTTTACTAGTGTGTGAGATGAGTGCAATTGTGCAATAGTTTGAGCATTCTCAGGCATTGCCTTTCTTTGGGATTGGAATGAAAACACTTTTTCCAGTCCTGTGGCCACTGCTGAGTTTTCCAAATTTGCTGGCATATTGAGTGCAGCACTTTCACAGCATTATCTTTCAGGATTTGAAATAGCTCAACTGGAATTCCATCACCTCCACTAGCTTTGTTTGTAGTGCTGCTTTCTAAGGCCCACTTGACTTCACATTCCAGTATGTCTGGCTCTAGGTGAGTGTTCACACCATCGTGATTATCTGTGTTTTGAAGATCTTTTTGTACAGTTCTGTGTATTCTTGCCACCTCTTCTGAATATCTTCTGCTTTTGTTAGGTCCATTCCATTTCTGTCCTTTATCAAGCCCATGTTTGCAAGAAATGTTCCCTTGGGATCTCTAATTTTCTTGAAGAGATCTCTAGTCTTTCCTGTTCTGTTCTTTACCCCTATTTCTTTGCATTGAATGCTGAAGAAGGCTTTCTTATCTCTTCTTGCTGTTCTTTGGAACTCTGCATTCAGATGCTTATATCTTTCCTTTTCTCCTTTGCTTTTTGCTTTTCTTCTTTTCACAGCTATTTGTAACGCCTCCCAAGACAAGACAGCCATTTTGCTTTTTTTGTATTTATTTCCCATGGGGATGGTCTTGATCCCTGTCTCCTGTACAATGGCACGAACCTCAGTCCATAGTTCATCAGGCACTCTATCTATCAGATCTAGGCCCTTAAATCTATTTCTCACTTCCACTGTATAATGATAAAGGATTTGATTTAGGTCATACCTGAATGGTCTAGCGGTTTTCCCTACTTTCTTCAATTTGAGTCTGAATTTGGTAATAAGGAGATCATGATCTGAGCCACAGTCAACTCCTGGTCTTCTTTTGCTGACACTATAGAGCTTCTCCATCTTTGGCTGCAAAGCATATAATCAGTCTGATTTTGATGTTGACCATCTGATGATGTCCATGTGTCGAGTCTTCTCTTGTGTTGTTGGAAGAGGGTGTTTGCTATGACCAGTGTGTTCTCTTGGCAAAATTCTATTACCTTTGCCCTGCTTCATCCCATATTCCCAGGTCAAATATGCTTGTTATTCCAGGCATTTCTTGACTTCCTACTTTTGCATTTCAGTCCCCTATAATGAAAAGGACATCTTTTGGGGGTGTTAGTTCTAAAAGGTCTTGTAGGTCTTCATCAGAACCATTCAACTTCAGCTTCTTCAGCATTACTGGTTGGGGCATAGACTTGGATTACCGTGATATTTAATGGTTTGCCTTGGAAATGAACAGAGATCATTCTGTCGTTCTTGAGATTGCATCCAAGTATTGCATTTCAGACTCTTTTGTTGACCATGATGGCTACTCCATTTCTTCTGAGGGATTCGTGCCCGCAGTAGTAGATACAATGGTCATCTGAGTGAAATTCACCCATTCCAGTCCATTTTAGTTCACTGACTCCTAGAAAGTTGATGTTCACTCTTACCATCTCCTATTTGACCTCTTTCAATTTGCCTAGATTCATGAACCTAACATTCCAGGTTCCTAAACACCTGACCTGCCTCTTGAGAAATCTGTATGCAGGTCAGGAAGCAATAGTTAGAACTGGACATGGAACAACAGACTGATTCCAAATAGGAAAAGGAGTCCATCAAGGCTGTATATTGTCACCCTGCTTATTTAACTTCTATGCAGAGTACATCATGAGAAACGCTGGACTGGAAGAAACACAAGCTGTAATCAGGATTGCTGGGAGAAATATCAATAACCTCAGATATGCAGATGACACTCTCCTTATGGCAGAAAGTGAAGAGGAGCTAAAGGGCCTATTGATGAAAGTGAAGGAGGAAAGTGAAAAAGTTGGCTTAAAGCTCAACATTCAGAAAACAAAGATCATGGCATCCAGTCCCATCAGTTTATGGGAAATAGGTGGGGAAACAGTGGAAACAGTGTCAGACTTTCTTTTCTGGGCTCCAAAATCACTGCAGATGGTGACTGCAACCATGAAATTAAAAGACGTTTACTCCTTGGAAGAAAAGTTATGACCAACCTAGATAGTATATTCAAAAGCAGAGACATTACTTTGCCGACTAAGTTCCATCTAGTCAAGGCTATGGTTTTTCCTGTGGTCATGTAGGGATGTGAGAGTTGGACTGTGAAGAAGGCTGAGTGCTGAAGAGTTGATGCTTTTGAACTGTGGTGTTGGAGAAGACTCTTGAGAGTCCCTTGGACTTCAAGGAGATCCAACCAATCCATTCTGAAGGAGATTAACCCTGGGATTTCTTTGGAAGGAATGATGCTAAAGCTGAAGCTCCAGTACTTTGGCCACCTCATGCGAAGAGCTGACTCATTGGAAAAGACTTCGATGCTGGGAGGAATTGAGATGGCTGGATGGCATCATGGACTCAATGGATGTGAGTCTGAGTGAACTCCGAGAGATGGTGATGCACAGGGAGGCCTGGCGTGCTGCGATTCATGGGGTCGCAAAGAGTCAGACACGACTGAGCGACTGAACTGAACTGGTGCAATATTGCTCTTTAAAGCATCGGACCTTGCTTCTATCACCAGTCATATCCACAACTGGGTATTGTTTTTCCTTAGGCTCCATCCCTTCATTCTTTCTGGAGTTATTTCTCCACTGATCTCCAGTAGCATTCTGGGCACCTTCTGACCTAGGGAGTTCCCCTTTCAGTGTCCTATCATTTTGCCTTTTCATACTGTTCATGGGGTTCTCAAGGCACGAATACTGAAGTGGTTTGCCATTCTTTTCTCCAGTGGGCCACATTCTGTCAGACACTCCACTGTGACCTGCCAGTCTTGGGTGGCCCATCTTTGGGAGTGGCAAAGGTCTTTCTAAAGCGACCCAGGAAAAACCAATAAGGGAAAATAATGATGAATATAATTTGAATAAAACATTTTCAACATATCTCTATACTATAACTCTATAGGCACTATAAACAGGGCAAGAACAAGCTAAAAAACGTCATCTAGTCCTTTGATCTTTCTTTTCTACCCCAATCTGTCATTTCTCTTTCTATCTTTCCCTCTCTGTCTGGTGTAAAATGCTTTAAGAATCTCTTTAGGATCATACTGTTAATATCCCAAATTTCCTTGTATTTCTATCTTTTCTTCTTATGCTCTCATAAAAATCTCATTCCTGCATAAAATCAACATTTCCCTTATTACTTCCATGTAAGCAGCCTAATTATCTGGGCTGAACGTTGTGTTCACAAAACTCATACACTGAGGCCCTACCTTCCCGGTGTGACAGTATTTGGAGATCGAGCCTCTAGGAAGTTATTAGGGTTAGATGAGGTCATGAGGATGGGCCCTAATGATGGATTAGTGCCCTTCTTTAGAAGAGACACCACCAAAGAATTTGCTCTCTCATCTGCTACTCGCCTTCCGCACACAAGGAGGTCTTGTGAGCACACAGGGAGATGGCGCCATCTACAGCCAAAAAGAGTTTTCACCAGGAGCCAAACTGACTGGAGCTTTGATCTTGGCCTTCTCAGCCTCTGTAACTTTGAGAAAATAGATCTGTATCATTTAAGCCTTCCAGACTATGGGGTTTGTTATGGCAGCCTCAGATAACTACAACTCTAACAATATCAAGGAAAATCATGCAATAGGATAGATAGGGCTCACTGTAAATTCATCATCATGAACCTTAAAAGAAGGGGTGCCATCACCTTCTCCATAAAAGAAAATATATTAATCATTCAGTTGTGCCCAGTTTTGCATCCCCATGGACTGTGTAGCCTGCCAGGCTCCCTATCTATGGAATTCTCCAGGCAAGAATAGTGGAGTGGGTTGCCATTCCCTTCTCCAGGGGATTTTCCCAACCCAGGGATCCAACTGGGTCTCCTGCACTGCTGGAGAGTCATTACCATCTGAGCCACCAGGGAAGCCCTCATCAATCTTAAATTGGTCCTCAGACCCTGACCGAAGAGTCCTAAATTTCATCAGTCAACTTGTTTCACCATTCACTGTAAGATGGACTGTTCGAATTTTTCAACCAGTGGCTTTGTCTTCTATTTTGAAGTTAAAACAGAAGTTACCAGATAAGACCTTCCTCACGTTTCTAATAATGAAAGCTTAAAATTACTTATGTTTGCACCTAGGCTCCCACCTTTCTCTATAGTTACAACTGAGAATTAGGATCTTGAACCAAAGTTCAATCCATCTACCTATGCATTGGATCCCATTGCTTTTCCATATTCTCACTTCTGATCATTTTTCCTCTCTTGCATTACTAACATTTCCTTACCTGTGGATTCATTCCATTAGCTTTAAAATGTGCTCACATCATTTCCATGAAAATAAACAACACAACAGTAGGGAAAGAATACCAACATCCCTTTACTCAACATTTCCCTATGTCACTCCCCCTTTTCTCTCCCTTTATAATAACCTTTAAAAAGAGTTGTGTGATTCTCAGTTCCCACCCTTAATATGTTTTCTCAGTCTGTTACTCTTCCTTTGTGTTTATGATGAAACTTGCCTCATAGATTTAAAGAAGTTGTGTCTTCAGTTTTATCAGTCTTTTCTGTAGGTGCTGGGCTTGGGTATACATAGAAAGTCCACTTCTTTGAGATTATAAATGATGATTTGGTAATCTCTCTGGCTTATAGTATTTTAGATTTTATTTATTACAATTGTAATTTTGTCTTCCTAATTCTTTTTTCTTTTTGATGAGAACAAAAAAGATTGGGGAAACGATGAATGAGTATAATCTACCCATTTGAGTTCTATGGAGTCCTTGTAGGTTAAATTCGGCATTTGCTGTTCTCATTATTTTTACTGTGTCTTTTTACATCTCTGAATAACCTTTGTGCCAATTTTTGGGTTAATAAAGAATTGCAGTAGGTGCCAAAATAGTTCAAAACATAATATGAAAACTCAGGTGCTTCTATAGTAGTATTGTACTTTGCACTGGAATATAATGATTTGTTATCTCCCAGATTAGTGATCTGAAGAAAGAATGAGACCCACAACATATCAGTTTAGTTCAGTTCAGTCGCTCAGTCATGTCCAACTCTGTGACCCCATGAATCATAGCATGCCAGGCCTCCTTGTTCATCACCAACTCCTGGTGTTCACTCAGACTCACAATTTTCGAGTCAGTGATGCCATCCAGCCATCTCATCCTCGGTCGTCCCCTTCTCCTTCTGTTTCCAATCCCTCCCAGCATCAGAGTCTTTTCCAGTGAGTTAACTCTTCGCATGAGGTGGCCAAAGTACTGGAGTTTCAGCTTTAGCATCATTCCTTCCAAAGAAATCCTAGGGCTGATCTCCTTCAGAATGGACTGGTTGGGTCTCCTTACAGTCCGAGGGACTCTCAAGAGTCTTCTCCAACACCACAGTTCAAAAGCATCAATTCTTTGGTGCTCAGCTTTCTTTATAGTCCAACTCTCACATCCGTACATGACCACAGGAAAAACCATAGCCTTGACTAGATGGACCTTAGTTGGCAAAGTAATGTCTCTGCTTTTGAATATGCTATCTAGGTTGGTCATAACTTTTCTTCCATATAGTTCAAGGTAATTAAGAAAAATAGCTTTATCAAATAAGGCCCTCACATGGCAGTTTAATGACATGCTGTGCATAGAGAAGAAGGTTTAAGTGAAATCTTGTGCAGCAAGTGCCATCTACTGAATCCCAGTAAAAGTAGCTTTTGAAAAATAACATTATTACCTAATCATGTAAGATGGAGTTTTACTAATTCTTCAGTCATAACTGTAAATTTGTAGTACAAGTAACATGAAAATGTACTTGAAAGGCTAGGAAGCCAATTTTAATAAGAACGACATCTCACTTTTCTCTATTTGACGTGACTACTCAGTTTTGTCTTCCTGATAAGGGTTTCAGACATGTGTGTTCTCTCCTTCCTGCAGGACACACAAGCATGAAATTTTCTTGATAACTGATAACTTTCCATTCTTTTCTCTATGCAGTTTTCATCTCTATTTAAATAACAATTTCGATCTGCGTGGGATAAGCTTCCTTACAAGCCTCTATGTCATTTATCACAGAGCAGACAAGAAATGCTTGGCAACCAGTGCACTGACCTGGAAAAACCTCCTACTTTTATGTGAAAGATGTTTAAAGTCTACATTGTTTATTATAATTTTAATGTCTGTATATTTATTGTGATAAATTAGTTGTGACAGTTTTTTTTTCTACAGGGTATTTTCATTCTATTAATACTGAAATTAGGCCTAGTGGATGAAAGGGCTCAGTCTTTGCCCTGATGATTTCAAATAGAGATTTAAAATTTTTTACAATCTTAGGAATTAGTAATTTACATCTTTAATATACAAAGCTCTGTTTTAAAAGCATTCAACATACAGTAACAGTGCCTCCTGTAGTATTTTGTATAATACACAAGAAGTACAGAGATACCTACACTATATATATATATATATATATATATATTCTATAATATTCTTTGACAGAAATGCCAACACCAGAGCTGAAATTTTAATGGTTTTTGGAGCCACCAAAACTGTAAAATAAGCTTTAAGTTACATTTAACGAACATTTACTAAAAAACAGTTTTCTGCACAGCAGCAAGCTAGGTATCATACGGACAGCTGTGAGTAACGAGTTCACTCTAAAAATCTGAACATACTGGATGACAAGAGAGAAAGATGAATGGTCAACCTAGATGAGTGCCCGAGAACTTGGGGTCAAAGCCAGGACCTTGGAGGCGGTCCTAAGATGGCAGAGGAGTAGGACAGGGAGACCACTTTCAGTTCAGTTCATTCGCTCAGTCGTGTCCAACTCTTTGCGACCCCATGAACCGCAGCATGCTAGGCCTCCCTCTTCATCACCATCTCCTGGAGTTCACTCAGACTCACGTCCATCGAGTCCATGATGGCCTCCAGCCATCTCATCCTCTGTTGTCCCCCTTCTCCTCCTGCCCCCAATCCCTCCCAGCATCCGAGTCTTTCCCAATGAGTCAACTCTTCCCATGAGGTGGCCAAAGTACTGGAGTTTCAACTTTAGCATCATTCCTTCCAAAGAAATCCCAGGGTTAATCTCCTTCAGAATGGACTGGTTGGATCTCCTTGCAGTCCAAGGACTCTCAAGAGTCTTCTCCAACACCACAGTTCAAAGGCATCAACTCTTCAGCACTCAGCCCTCTTCACAGTCCAACTCTCACATCCATACATGACCACAGGAAAAACCATAGCCTTGACTAGACGGACCTTAGTCAGCAAAGTAATGTCTCTGCTTTTGAATATACTATCTAGGTTGGTCATAACTTGTCTTCCAAGGAGTAAGTGTCTTTTAATTTCATGGCTGCAGTCACCATCTGCAGTGATTTTGGAGCCCACCAAAATAAACTCAGCCGCTGTTTCCACTGTTTCCCCATCTATTTCCTATGAAGTGATGGGACAGGATGCCATGATCTTTGTTTTCTGAATGTTGAGCTTTAAGCCAACTTTTTCACTTTCCTCCTTCACTTTCATCAAGAGGCCCTTTAGCTTCTCTTCACTTTCTGCCATAAGGAGAGTGTCATCTGCATATCTGAGGTTATTGATATTTCTCCCGGCAATCCTGATTCCAGCTTGTGTTTCTTCCAGTCCAGCATTTCTCATGATGTACTCTGCATAGAAGTTAAATAAGCAGGGTGACAATATACAGCCTTGACATACTCCTTTTCCTATTTGGAATCAGTCTGTTGTTCCATGTCCAGTTCTAAATGTTGCTTCCTGATCTGCATACAGATTTCTCAAGAGGCAGGTCAGGTGGTCTGGTATTCCCATCTTTTTCAGAATTTCCACAGTTTGTTGTGATCCACACAGTCAAAGGTTTTGGCATAGTCAATAAAGCAGAAATACTGTATGCAAGACAGCAAAAGAGACACAGATGTATAGAACAGTCTTTTGACTCTATGGGGAGAGGGAGAGGGTGGGATGATTGGGGAGAATGGCATTGAAATATGTATAATATCAAACACATGAAAAGATGCTCAAACTGAAACAATTGTACACTAGAAGAAAATCAACAAAGCCAGAAGTTGGTGTTTTAAAAAAGACTAATATAACTGGTAAGTTTCTAGCAAGGCTACTAGAAGGAAAAAAAGAGAGGTTATAAATTACCCATATCTGTAACGAAGAAGTGATAAACCCCATAGACTCCACAAACATTAAAAATCCTAATAGAAGGTATGAATAACTTCACACCTGTAAATTAAAAATTTTAAATGAAATGGGAAAATTCTTTGAAAAAATATCACTTATTAAAACTAACACAAAAAGGAAGAAAACTTCTAAATATTCTGATGTCTACTAAAGAAATGGACTTTCTGGTTTAAACTCTTCCCCTTATAGCCCTTTTTTTTTCTCTCTCTCTCTTACACAGTTGCAGTTTATCCTCTGAAATAGGGAAGGTAGGGGGTATGGATCGTAATTCTATTAGGTTGGTCAGTCTGGTGGTGAGATGAGTCCCCTGTCTTCTCGTTGTGTTTTTTGTTTCCTCATATAGTAAAGTAGGGACAGTATTGTAACTGACACAGTTCGCAGGAGGGTTAAATATCTTAATGTGTCTAACACAGAGGTAAGTATTTATTAATTACATTCTTAAGGAGTGTTGACTACTTTTGTTAATTTTTTTCAAAACCTTTAGTGGTAAATAGGCTAATATTTGTGTCTCCCAAACAATAACAACAACCTTCAGTGGTTCACCATTACCTAAGTGATGCAGTCTAAAATCTTATACCTACTTTTCAGCTTTTCCCTGTTGATGATTCCAACAAGCTTTAAATATTCTGTTGCTTTTGTTGAAAGAAAAGAAACTGTTAAAAATCAGCACCATTTATTACAACAGTGTAACAGAATTGCACAACATCCAAAGACAGGAAACTAGGTGCAGCCCAGCTTTGCATGGCTTGAAGTGGATAAATCAGGAAGCAAGGCTTTCCCCCTCACTTCTTATCTAACAATAGCACACTTTCTCTCCAGAGCAACTTTCCCTGCTTCTATGTGAGGATGTAGCTTTTTATTCAAGCCACTACTGCTAGTCTGTCTTTTAGATGAAACTTTAAGAAACTTGAGACTGAGGGCTGTTGTGTGCCTCTTCCCTTCCTCTGTTCCAGTCAGCTACAACTAACTGTAGGTTCCCCTAGGCTTACTCAGCAGAAGCAGTTGACTGAGCACAAGGGCAAGCTAAGGGGTTTTGAGGTTGGTGGGCAGATTGACTGGCATGCTAAACCACACCCATGTCATTCCTTTATTTCCAAACAGTACAGCAGTTTCTAGCCTGCCAGGATTTGCCACTGTCTGGATTAACTTGTTTTCAATCCTTCCTCTCCAACAGTTTGAGGAAATCACTAGAACTGTAGACATTTCTGTTAAGTGGAGGCATTTCAATGCTTCTTTTCTATAGTGGTAGTTGACCATCATATATATATTGGTTAGTTTCACTTTATTCTTAGCTACTATTACAGTGGTTTGATTTTTATATAGTCAATCTTCATAGATTTTCTGGAGAGGTGTGAAAGGGTTGAGTGAACTGAACATAATGGGATTATAAAATTCTCACTAACAAGTATTCTTTCATTCTAAACAAAAAGTTCAGAATAAAGGCTTTGGCTTATAAAAATACTTTACTGACTAGTCCCAACTACTGAATGTTGTTACCCTTTTTCAAAAGTAAGATTATTCATATTTTGTTAGAATTGTGTGTTTCTGTGATTTTATTCTAGTATATGCTTCTGGGATATTTTTTTGACATGTGTTTGCTTTTTCTGGTTTAAATTTCAGGTAATATTTTTTAGAATGCTCTGGAGGCACCAAATTCAGTGACTCATGATTTGGATAAATGATAAGTAATGAAATTTGATTCACTATTTCTTGTGTAAACTTCCCTCTGGAAGGACTAAACAAGTGGTGTGAGAATTATTTTTATTAATGAGAATGGACTCTTCCCTCTTGCTTTATAAGGGGACTCACTTCCAATTAGTGTGTTGATTTGGGCACTGAAATAAAGAGATGAGTCTTGTGATTTCCTTACATAATTCACAAGAAGTCTCTAACCTTACATAATTCACAAGTAAACTCAATTTTAATGGTTCTGCTCCTTCAGAAGCTAGAAAGTTAATCGACATGCTCTACCCTACACCTTTAGAGAAACAAAATATATACTATATATAATTAAAATTTACCTTATCTTATCTACTTAAATATTTTTTAGTCTTTATCAAATACACATTTTGAGTGAGTTATTCTTTGCATGTTAAAATGCTTATTTTTTGATGAGTGAACACAAAATTTTTAATTTCTAATTTTTTTCTTTACATTTGATTTTTTTCTTCTTCCTTTTAGGGTAGAGCCTGGATCGGAGTAGCACTCATGGAAAAACATTTGTCTGAATACATCTCTACAGCTCTGAGAGACTTCAAAACAACCAGCTTTAAAAGTCCTTTTAATTTTCAAATATATATTAAGAGAGTCACCTGAAGATGTAGAAGAAAGAATAAAGACTCATTTGTTTTTCAAGTCCTCATCTATTTTATTTCCCTTTTTATATTTCTCAGATAAATCCACTGTCTTCTCAGAAAAATACAGTTTTTCAACTACACATACTTCCACCTTGGTTTACCTTTTCAAGCCTCACGTTATGCCTGGAATATCTTTTTTTCTGAAAAGTTTTGATTCTTACTTTTTCAGCACTTGAAGTTTATTCTCACCAGTCTTTTCCTATTGCTTTCCGTTTTCCACACCACATTTATTTCATTCACTTCTTTAATTCTTATATAATTAATGATTGCTCAGTTGTGTTGTGGGGGCAGTCTATACCAATATTCTCCTTAGGTTGTATAGATTTATGAGATGGTACATTGTGCAAAACAGGACTTTATTAACTTGTTATGATGATTCTTCCTGGAGAAGGGAAAGGCTACTCATTCCAGTATTCTGGCCTGGAGAATTCCATGGACTGTAAAGTCCATGGGGTTGCAAAGAGTCAGATACGACTGAGCTACTTTTACCTTGTGTGTGTGTGTGTGTGTGTGTGTGTGTGTGTGTGTGTGTGTGAAGTCGCTCAGCTGTGTCCGACTCTTTGCGACCACGTGGACTGTAGCCCACCAGGCTCCTCAGCCCATGGGATTCTCCAGGCAGGAATACTGGAGTGGGTTACCGTTTCCTTCTCCAGGGGATCTTCCCGACCCAGGGATCGAACCCAGGTCTCATGCATCAGAGGCAGACGCTTTAACCTCTGAGCCTACTTAGAGAAAAGGTTCATATAAGGACAGTAGTCATGCCCACTCAGCTCAGCTCTGCTAATCTATATTTAAGGCTTTTGTTAAAGCAACCACTTTTTTTTCCATTTCAAAAGTATTTGTAAATGAAAATGTTAAATAATTTCAGTATCATGCATATGTATTGTTCAGTATAGTAGCTACTAAACACATGCCACTCAGTAAATAAAATAAAAATTAAATTACTGATTCAGTTCTTCAGTTCACTGGCCCTGTGTGGCTCATGGCTACCAAAATGGACAGCACGGATGCAGAACAGTGCTTCATGGCAGAAGGTTCTATCAGGCAGCACTGACTTCGACAATTTTAAATTACCATACATAGTTCGACCTTGTTAATCATATTTCTGAAGGAAGAGAGTGACTGTAAGCCACTTCCGACAGAGAAAATTAGCCATATATATATAGAAATCATATATCTAAAATCTTAATTTCCATGTGCTGATGGCATGTTTGACATTTTGGATTTTGAGAAAATCTGAGTCTTTAATGTGACACATTGTTTTAGCTGATTAGCTGGTACAGATGACAGTATCTTTGCTTAGGTGTTGCCAATATCTGTTGGATCATTGAAAAAGCAAGAGAGTTCTAGAAAAACATCTATTTCTGCTTTATTGACTATGCCAAAGCTTTTGACTGTCTGCATCACAACAAACTGCAGAAAAATTCTTCAAGAGATGGGAATACCAGACCACCTGACCTGCCTCTTGAGAAATCTGTATGCAGGTCAGGAAGCAACAGTTAGAACTGGACATGGAACAACATTCTGGTTCCAAATTGGGAAAAAAGCATGTCAAGACTATATACTGTCACCCTGCTTATTTAACTTATATGCAGAGTACTTCATGAAAAATGCTGAGCTGGAGGAGGCACAAGCTGGAATCAAGATTGCTGGGAGAAATATCAATAACCTCACATATGCAGATAACACCACACTTAAAGAAGAAAGTGAAGATGAGCTAAAAAGCCTCTTGATGAAAGTGAAAGCGGAGAGTGCAAAAGTTGGCTTAAAGCTCAACATTCAGAAAACAAAGATCATGGCATCTGGTCCCGTCACTTCATGGCAAATAGATGGGAAAACAGTGGAAACAGTGAGAGACTTTAATTTTGGGGCTCCAAAATCACTGTAGATGGTGACTGCAGCCATGAAATTAAAAGACACTTGCTCCTTGGAGGAAAAGTTATGACCAACCTAGACATCATATTAAAAAGCAGAGACATTGCTTTCCCAACAAAGGTCTGTCTAATTCAAGACTATGATTTTTTTTTCAGTAGTCACATATGGAGTGAGAGTTGGACTATAAAGAAAGCTGAACGCTGAAGAACTGATGCTTTTGAACTGTGGTGTTGCAGAAGACTCGAGAGTCTTTTGGACAGCAAGGAGATCCAACCAGTCCATCCTAAAGGAAATCAGTCCTAAATATTCATTGGAAGGACTGATGTTGAAGCTGAAATTCCAATAGTTTGGTCACCTGATGTGAAGAACTGACTTATTGGAAAAGACCCTGATGCTGGGAAAGATTGAAGGTGGGAAGAGAAAGGGACAACAGAGGATGAGATGGATGGCATCACTGACTCAATGGACATGAGTCTGAGTAAACTCTGGGAGTTGGTGATGGACAGGGAGGCCTGGCTTGCTGCAGTCCATGGTGTCGCAAAGAGTCGGACATGATTAAGTAACTGAACTGATATTCTTAGGTAATAAAATAATAAATGTTTTACATGGAAGATACAAAGAAAAAATTATCACGATTTTAAATCTGACCAGGTTATAGAGTTTTAACTCCAAGAAGTATTTGCATAAAGTAAATCTGACATGTGCTTATTGGATAATTTTCAAGTAGTATGCTACTCTTGGGATATTTCTAAAGATAAACAGTGAGATGATGATAAACTCTTAGACACTTGAAATAAACTTTACACAATGAAACATTTGTTTTTTAATCATCACTAGTAAATACATTTAATTATGAAAGATAGTAAATTTTCAAGATACTGAGGCTTTAAAAAAAAATCAGAACCCTATAGATCAAACCTAGAAATTCTATGAAATCAAAACTAATTTTATACCATAATTATCTGCTATACAATAACAAGATAGTCTTTTCTAAATAGAAGTTAAAACATCCATAATCTAAGTTGTTAGTCTCATTTCTTAGTTTTTACAGTTGGGTGGGGTAGAAATAGTACTTGAATAGACTATTTCTAGAGTGAGTAGTTTAAATTTTTAAGGGAAATGCTTTTTATCTTGTGTTTAGGTATTAGCTGTTCATTTGGGGAGAAAAGGAAGTGATTCAGCTCTAAAAAGTTCATGAAGTAAAAACATTCTTATAACAATATATAAACATATATTATTCACATAGAAATGTGGCTTAGCATATGTTTATACACACACAGAGAAATATATCATGTTTATATATACACATCACACAGTATTTAGATGAGACTATAATGGCTCTCCAATGATCAAAAAATGACGTAAGGAGTTATTTCAAAATTCCCATCCAAAAAGTTAACTTTAAATACATTGGCAAAAAGACAGTCTTCTTTAAAACTATTTACACTAGCTTTTTCTCTTTTTAAAGCAAAATCAAACAAGAGAAAATTCTTAATTATAAATACATTTGATTGTGAACCCCTAGTGAAAACATATGTATTTGGGAGCTTAGGTTTGTAAAATAACAAGTGTACTTTTGGAAAGAATAATTACACTTTACTTTTGTCTCAGTGCTCCCTGACATAAGTGCTTGTAGAACAATGAGAAATGATCTCTAATTCTTTAGGAATCTCAGGAGTGTCTGAATGAAGTGATTTCTTCTTGTTCTACTCTTCTCAGATAAAGAGCAGTGAGGTCCTTTAAAATGGTGATAACAAGTGTTTACTCAGTGCATAAGGAGGAGCTACATGGGCTAAGGCAGGCAAGCTTGAAAGTACTAATTAGTGATAATCTAGTAAAGTAATGTTCAAAATTCTCCAAGCCAGGCTTCAGCAATACGTGAACCATGAATTCTCTGGTGTTCAAGCTGGTTTTAGAAAAGGCAGAGGACCCAGAGATCAAATTGCAACCTCTGCTAGATCATGGAAAAAGCAAGAGAGTTCCAGAAAAATGTCTATTTCTGCTTTCTTGACTATGCCAGAGCCTTTGACTGTGTGGATCGCAACAAACTGTGGAAAATTCTGAAAGAGATGGGAATACTAGACCACCTGACCTGCCTCCTGAGAAATCTTTATGCAGGTCAGGAAGCAACAGTTAGAACTGGACATGGAACAACAGACTGGTTCCGAATAGGAAAAGGAGTACGTCAAGGCTGTATATTGTCACCCTGCTTATTTAACTTCTATGCAGAGTACATCATGAGAAACGCTGGACTGGAGAAACACAAGCTGGAATCAAGAATGCCAGGAGAAATATCAATAACCTCAGCTATGCAGATGACACCATCCTTATGGCAGAAAGTGAAGAGAAGCTAAAGGGCCTCTTGATGAAAGTGAAGGAGGAAAGTGAAAAAGTTGGCTTAAAGCTCAACATTCAGAAAACAAAGATCATGGCATCCTGTCCCATCACTTCATAGGAAATAGATGGGGAAACAGTGGAAACAGTGTCAGACTTTCTTTTTGGGCTCCAAAATCACTGCAGATGGTGACTGCAGCCATGAAATTAAAAGACGTTTACTCCTTGGAAGAAGAGTTATGACCAACCTAGATAGTATATTCAAAAGCAGAGACATTACTTTGCTGACTAAGTTCCGTCTGGTCAAGGCTATGGTCTTTCCTGTGGTCATGTATGGATGTGAGAGTTGGACTGTGAAGAAGGCTGAGCGCCGAAGAATTGATGCTTTTGAACTGTGGTGTTGGAGAAGACTCTTGAGAGTCCTTGGACTGCAAGGAGATCCAACCAGTCCATTCTGAAGGAGATCGACCCTGGGATTTCTTTGGAAGGAATGATGCTAAAGCTGAAGCTCCAGTACTTTGGCCACCTCATGAGAAGAGTTGACTTTTTGGAAAAGACTCTGATGCTGGGAGGGATTACGGGCAGGAGGAGAATGGGATGACAGAGGATGAGATGTCTGGATGGCATCACAGACTCGATGGACATGAGTCTGAGTGAACTCCGAGAAATGGTAATGAACAGGGAGGCCTGGCGTGCTGTGATTCATGGGGTCGCAAAGAGTTGGACACGACTGAGTGACTGAACTGAACTGAAATGAATGCTCTATTGTGTATATGTACCACAGTTTTCTTATCCATTCGTCTGCTGATGGACATTTAGGTTGTTTCCATATCCTGGCTATTATAAACAGTGCTGCGATGAACACTGGGTATGAAATGAACTGAAGGATAAGATTGGGAGGTGGATCTGTGGGAAGCAGAACTACAGCTCAGTCACTCAATGATGTCCGACTCTTTGTGACCCCATGAATCACAGCATGCCAGGCCTCCCTGTCCATCACCAACTCCCAGAGTTCACCCAAATTAATGTCCATTGAGTCAGTGATGCCATCCAGCCATCTGATACTCTGTCATCCCCTTCTCTTGCCCCCAATCTCTCCCAGCATCACAGTCTTTTCCAATGAGTCAACCCTTCACATGACGTGGACAAAGTATAGGAGTTTCAGCTTCAGCATCATTTGCTCCAAAGAAATCCCATGACTGATCTCCTTAAGAATGGACTAGATGGATCTCCTTGAAGTCCAGGGACTCTCAAGAGTCTTCTCCAACACCACAGTTCAAAGGCATCAATTCTTTGGCACTCAGCTTTCTTCACAGTCCAACACTCACATCCATACATGACCACTGGAAAAACCATAGCCTTGACTAGATGGACCTTTGCTGGCAAAGTAATGACTCTGCTTTTGAATATGCTATCTAGGTTGGTCATAATGTTCCTTCCAAAAGTAAGTGTCTTTTAATTTCATGGCTGCAGTCACCATCTGCAGTGATTTTGGAGCCCCAAAAAGAAAGTCTGGCACTGTTTCCACTGTTTCCCATCTATTTCCCATGAACTGATGGGAGCAGATGTCATGATCTTAGTTTCCTGGATGTTGAGCTTTAAGCCAACTTTTTCACTCTCCTCTTTCACTTTCATCAAGAGGCTTTTGAGTTTTTCTTCATTTTCTGCCGTAAGAGTGGTGTCATCTGCATAGCTGAGCTTATTGATATTTCTCCCGGCAATCTTGATGCCAGTTTGTGCTTCTTCCAGTCCAGCGTTTCTCATGATGTACTCTGCATCTAAGTTAAATAAGCAGGGTGACAATATACAGCCTTGATGTACTCCTTTTCCTATTTGGAACCAGTCTGTTGTTCCATGTCCAGTTCTAACTGTTGCTTCCTCACATGTATACAGGTTTCTCAAGAGGCAGGTCAGGTGGTCTGGTATTCCCATCTCTTTCAGAATTTTCCACAGTTTATTGTGATCCATACAAAGGCTTTGGCAGAGTCAAAAAGCAGAAATAGAAGTTTTTCTGGAACTCTCACTTTTTGATGATCCAGTGGATGTTGTCAATTTGATCTCTGGTTCCTCTGCCTTTTCTAAAACCATCTTGAACATCTGGAAGTTCATGGTTCACGTATTGCTGAAACTTGGCTTGGAGAATTTTGAGCATTACTTTACTAGCCATGAAATTAAAAGATGCTTACTCCTTGGATGAAAAGTTATGATCAACATACATAGTATATTCAAAAGCAGAGACATTACTTTGCCGACTAAGTTCCATCTAGTCAAGGCTATGGTTTTTCCTGTGGTCATGTATGGATGTGAGAGTTGGACTATGAAGAAGGCTGAGAGCCAAAGAATTGATGCTTTTGAACTGTGGTATTGGAGAAGACTCTTGAGAGTCTCTTGGACTGCAAAAGATCCAACCAGTCCATTCTGAAGGAGATCAGCCCTGGGATTTCTTTGGAAGGAATGATGCTAAAGTTGAAACTCCAGTATTTTGGCCACCTCATGCGAAGTGTTGACTCATTGGAAAAGACTCTGATGCTGGGAGGGATTGGGGGCAGGAGGAGAAGGGGATGATCGAGGATGAGATGGCTGGATGGCATCACTGACTCAATGGACGTGAGTCTGAGTGAACTCCAGGAGTTGGTGATGGACAGGGAGGCCTGGCGTGCTGCGATTCATGGGGTCGCAAAGAGTCAGACTGAGCGACTGAACTGAACTGAACTTACTAGCATGTGAGATGAGTGCAATTGTGCAATAGTTTGAGCATTCTCAGGCATTGCCTTTCTTTGGGATTGGAAGGAAAACTGACCTTTTCCAGTCCTGTGACCACTGCTGGAGTTTTCCACATTTGCAGGCATATTGAGTGTAGCACTTTCACAGCATCATCCTCCAGGATATGAAATAGCTCAACTGGAATTCCATCACTTCCACTAGCTTTGTTCATAGTGATGCTTTCTAAAGCCCACTTGACATCACATTCCAGGATGTCTGGCTTTAGGTGAGTGATTACACCATCGTAATTATCTGGGTCATGAAGATCTTTTTGTACAGTTTTTCTGTGTATTCCTTCCACCTCTTCTTAATATCTTCTGCTTCTGTTAGGTCCATACCATTTCTGTCCTTTATCAGCCCATCTTTGCATGAAATTTTCTTAGAGATCTCTTCTTTCCCATTCTGTTGTTTTCCTCTCTTTCTTTGCATTGGTGGCTGAGGAAGGCTTTCTTTTCTCTCCTTATTATTCTTTGAAATCTGCATTCAGATGCTTATATCTTTCCTTTTCTCCTTTGCTTTTTACTTCTCTTCTTTTCATAGCTATTTTAAGGCCTTCCCAGACAGCCATTTTGCTTTTTTGCATTTGTTTTCCATGGGGATGGTCTTGATCCTTGTCTCCTGTACAATGGCATGAACCTCAGTCCATAGTTCATCAGGCACTTTATCTATCAGATCTAGTGCCATAAATCTATTTCTCACTTCCACTGTATAATTATAAGGAATTTGATTTAGGTCGTACCTGAATGGTCTGGTGGTTCTCCCTACTTTCTTCAATTTAAGTCTGAATTTGGCAATAGGAGTTCATGAACTGAGCCACAGTGAACTCCCGGTCTTGTTTTTGGTGACTGTATAGAGCTTCTCCATCTTTGGCTGCAAAGAATATAATCAATCTCATTTCAGTGTTGACCATCTGGTGACATCCATGTGTTGAGTCTCCTATTGTGTTGTTGGAAGAGAGTGTTTGTTATGACCAGTGGGTTCTCTTGGAAGAACTCTATTAGCCTTTGCCTTGCTTCATTCCATTTTCCAAGGCCAAATTTGCCTGTTACTCCAGGTGTTTCTTGATTTCCTACTTTTGCATTCCAGTCCCCTATAATGAAAAGGACATCTTTTGGGGGTGTTAGCTCTAAAAGGTCTTGTAGGTCTTCATAGAACCATCCAACTTCAGCCTCTTCAGCATTACTGGTTGGGGCATAGACTTGGATTACTGTGATATTGAATGGTTTGCCTTGGAAATGAACAGAGATCATTCTGTCATTTTGAGATTGCATCCAAGTACTGCATTTCAGACTCTTCTGTTGACCATGATGGCTACTCCCTTTCTTCTAAGGGATTCCTGCCCACAGTAGTAGGTATAATGGTCATGAGTGAAATTCATCCATTCCAGTCCATTTTTTTAACTGACTCCTAGAATGTCAATGTTCACACTTGCCATCTCCTGTTTGACTACTTCCAATTTGCCTTGATTCATGGACATAACATTCCAGGTTCCTATGCAATACTGCTCTTTACAGCATTGGACCCTGCTTCTATCACTGGTCATGTCCACAAATGGGTATTTTTTTGCTTTGGCTCTATCCCTTCCTTCTCTCTGGAGTTATTTCTCCACTGATCTCCAGTAGCATATTGGGCACCTACTGACCTGAAAGAGTTCCTCTTTCAGTATCCTGTCATTTTGCCTTTTCATACTGCTCATGGGGTTCTCAAGGAAAGAATACTGAAGTGGTTTGCCTTTCCCTTCTCCAGTGGACCACATTCTGTCAGACCTCTCCACCATGACCTGCCCGACTTGGGTGGCCCCACACGGCATGGCTTAGTTCCACTGAGTTAGACAAGGCTGTGCCCGTGTGATCAGATTGACTAGTTTTCTGTGATTATGGTTTGTGTGTCTGCCCTCTGATGCCCTCTTGCAACACCTACTGTCCTACTTGTGTTTCTCTTACCTTGGACGTGGGGTATCTCTTTGCGGTTGCTCCAGCTAAGCGCAGCTGTTGCTCCTTACCTTGGATGAGGGGTATCTCCCTCACAGCCGCCCCTCCTGACCTTGAACCTCCTGACTGCCCCCTCACAGCTGCCCCTCCTGACCTCGAACCTCCCTGAACCTTGAACCCTTCCTGACCTCCTCTCGGTCCTCCTGTGCCTGCACAGCCACTGCTCCTTTCACTTTATCAAGTCCTGTTTATTGCTTTGCATTTGTACCACAATGCTTCATTTATAATGAAAGTGATATTCAAGAGTAATATTAATCTCCTCATTATTATAGTAGGAGTAAGAGAATGAGTAAAGTATAAAAACTTCAAACACTACTCAGCTGTCACAAAACGAAAAAAAAAATAAATAAAGAGTTGGCCAAACACTTTTTAAACTATAGAATGGTAGATAAGGTAGTGATAAATTACCAAATCTTTCAAGAACTAAGAAAGACCTTAGGAATTTTAATCTGTTTAAAAGTTTTACATTATTAAGATTAAAAAAAAACATTATTAAAAGTTGCTCCTTGAACCACAGTAGGTCTTCTGAAATGCATGACAATGTCTCCAAAGTATTGGAGAAATTCATGTGATCTTTTTGCTATGGTGGAGGATATCTTGGTGACCAATTGAAAACAACCCTTGAAAACTTTCACAGTTTAGGGACTGGGGTGTTATTGGGAAATAGCCAGTGATGGCAAGTTGACAGACTCAAGAAGAGAATCAAAGCTAAAACAAAAGGGAAGAGGTGGGGCAGGCCTAAAGATAGAGAGGTAAGTTAGAAACTGAATAACTTGCTCAAAAATTTCATTTCTCCCCACTCACAGGCTGAATAATTAGGAAAGTTAAGCTAAAGAATACAAATGTGACATTTAAAACAAGATCAAAAATATTCTGGTAAGAATGTGAAGTAATACTGTGGAAAATATAGAGAGAAAATTACTTTATCAAGTCCTGTTTATTACTTTACATCTGCACCACAGTGTTTCATTTATAATGAAAGTGGTGTTCAAGAGTAATATTAATCTTCTCATTATTATAGTAGGAGTAAGAGAAGGAGTAAAGTATAAAAGCTTCAAAAATTACTCAGCTGTCACAAAGTAAAAAAAAAAAGAGTTGGCCAAACACTTTTTAAACTATAGAAAGGTAGATAAGATAGTGATAAATTACCAGATCTTTCAAGAACTAAGAAAGACCTTAGGAATTTTAATCTGTTTAAAAGTTTTACATTATTAAGATTAAAAAAAAAAACCATTATTAAAGGTGCTTGTGGACTGCTGCTGCAGCTTTTTGTCTATAAAATATTTTGGCTTATTAAATACCCCAAAGCTCTCTTTTAATAAATTTTGTTTCAAAGATGTGTTCATTTTAAATTTGCTTTCAAGAAATAATCCCACGCATTCCTGGAAAGAAGAAAAAGCTTCAGAGTATATTTGGTATTAGTCTATAGTAAAGACAAGATTATAATAAGAATCTTCCTGGTCATTCATACAGACCTGTGACCTGAAAGTAAAAACAATTCTAACTGCCATTTTAAAATTTAGAGAGAACTAAATATTTCCATTAACTTACAAGGCCTCCTTTCATTAGAAGATTAAACTTGCCATAAATTAAAGCTGTCATTCCTGTCGCCAAATACACCTTACCCACATTCTCTCTGTTCTTGTTTGTTGCAATGGAGTGTCTCTCCTGTCAGTCTTTCTTCTAGGTCCTGTCCCCCATTCACATTTTCCTTTTGTTATCATCATCTCTCTCACTCCTCATTCTCCATCTCTTGCCATTTCTGAATCATTCCCACCCCTGCAGAAGCATGTGCTGGTATCCTCTATCTTAAAAGGAAAATCTTTCTCCCTAGAAGAATTGATGCTTTTGAACTGTGGTGTTGGAGAAGACTCTTGAGAATCCCTCGGACTGCAAGGAGATCCAACCAGTCCATTCTGAAGGAGATCAGCCCTGGGATTTCTTTGGAAGGAATGATGCTAAAGCTGAAACCCCAGTACTTTGGCCACCTCATGCGAAGAGTTGACTCATTGGAAAAGACTCTGATGCTGGGAGGGATTGGGGACAGGAGGAGAAGGGGACGACAGAGGATGAGATGACTGGATGGCATCACTGACTTGATAGGCGTGAGTCTGAGTGAACTCCGGGAGTTGGTGATGGACAGGGAGGCCTGGCATGCTGCGATTCATGGGGTCGCAGAGTCGGACACGACTGAGTGACTGACTGAGAACCTGTATTTCCCTCTCATAGGGTTCATTTCCATGTTCTGCTTCATCACCAAACTTCTCACAAATTTTTATACACATTGTGTCATCTCCTTTCCTCAGGAGATGTCTAGCCTCTTCATCCTTGTCTAGCCTCTGCCTCCACCACTCCACCAAAGATGATTTTTAAAAGAATACCAATAATGCACAAGCTACCCAAATGTAATGAACATCTCTCTGTCCCCACTGTACTCCACAGTCCAGCTGAAAGAGTTGGAACCTTCTTCTTTCTTGAAAAACCTCTTTGTTTTTTACCTACATAACACTCCTGGCTTTTCTCTCTCTCTGTACTCGCTCTTTCTCAAGCTTCTTTTGCTGTTCACAGCTTCTTCATGTCAGTATTCTCTGCACTCAGTCTTCTATTGTCTGCTCTTCTTTCTCTCCTCCCAACTGCACCTGTCTCTGGAGATTTTTAAAATTTTATTTGTTTTTAATTGAAAGTTAATTGCTTCACAATATTGTATGGGTTTCTGCAATACATCAGTATGAATCAGCTGTAGGTATACATAATGTCCCCTTTCTCCTGAACCTCCCTTCCACATCCCACCCCATCCCACCTCCTAGGTTGTCATAGACCCCACTTTGAGTTCCCTGAGTCATTTAGCAAATTCCCACTATTTATTTTACATATGGTAGTGTATAAGTTTCCATACTACTCTGTCCATTCATCTCACCCGCTCTTTCCCCCGACCCCACATGCATAAGTCTATTCTCTGTGTCTGCATCTCCATTGCTGCTCTGCAAATAGGTTCATCAGTACCATCTTTCTAGAGTCCCTATATATGTGTTAATATGGATACTGAAATCTACAAGTCACTCCCTAAGTAGTTCAGTGAACTCAGTGTCATTAGATTGATGGGTTTATGAATGGGTACTTATACCCTGGACAATATCCATCAAATTATTCATGTTATGTCATTAACAATAATTATTATTTTTCATATTCATTATCCTATTAGACTAACAACCTCTTAAGACCACTCCTACCTACTCTGAGGCAATAAAACCACGTTTTAGGATGGTATTTATGGTGTGACCCAAATCACCTATGCAGTTAAAAACATAAAAATGAGAGGCTAGATTCATAATAGCCAAAAAGTGAGAACAATCCAAATGTTCAGTTGATCAAAAGATAAACAAAAGGTGGTATATCCATACAATGGAATATCACTGGGCCAGAAAAAGAAATGAGGTTCTGATACATGTTTCAATATGGATGGACCTTGAAAATATGATGCTAAGTTAAAGAAGTCAGTTAAAACAGACCATGCCTTGTATGATTCTATTTATAGGAAATGTCCAGAATGGGAAAACCCAGAAAGAGAGAAAGATTAGTGGTTGCCAAGCACAAGGGTGAGGGCAGAATAGAGAGTGAGTACTATGGGGTACAAGGGCTTGTGTGTGTGTGTGTGTGTGTGTGTGTGTGGAATTTTTGGAATTTTTTGGATGAAAATATTCTGTAGTGAGATCATGCAGATGGTTGCAAAATCTTGTGAACATATTAATACTAAAAGCCAATGAACTGTGCATTTAAATAGGGTGAACATGGTACGTGAATCTTTTAAAAAGATTCATCAATCTTTTAAAAAGAGCATTCACAAAAATTCAGAAAAAATTAATAAGTATCTGGGTAATATCTCCACTAGATACTAAAACATAAAAAGCTACAGCAATTAAAACAATAAAATCCAGGGGAAGCTATCACATGAACAGACAATTTGATAAACAGAATCATACAGAGTCCAGAATAGACACACATTTTTAAGAATTAGTGTATGATAAATATGCTTTGTCTATTAGTAGAGAAAATGTAGACTGCTGGGGTCCAGCCCCCACAGGATCCAGGGAAACCCAAAGGGAGAAATGGCATCGGCGATTGATTTAGAGAGGGAGAGACAGATAAGAATGTTGTAGATAAGAAAATAGAGGAGAGAAGAAAAAAGGCTGATGTTCCTTGGGTTATACAGAAAATCAATAAAGTCTCAAGACAAGAGACTTGCACCGTCTATGTGAGGCTACAGGTGCCCTCCCAGTCTCCTGAGGGAGTGAAGACACAGGGCGCCTTCCCGTTCAGGTCTTAGACACCCAGGCAAATAAGTAGACACGGCAGATCTCTGTACTCCAGATGGGAACTAGCCTGAAAGAGAGAGTAAGAGGAGGAAAATGATTGACACGAGGAGATCAAGCTGCTTTGATGAGCAAGATCCGTAGCTTTATTTTTAAACAGTACTTATATACCTTTTTGTACGTAGAGGGAAATGAAAGATACAAGGTCATACAAAGTCAGCCCAAACATTCCAGTTTTGCCCTTATCGAAACCATGATTTTTTATGCATACCTTTCCCACAAATAATGTTGTGTACAGTATCTTCTGGCCTTGGAGGCCTGTGAACATTGTATACCTCTCTTTTGATAAAGGCTGCTCAACCAAAAGCTTATTTTCCCTCAAAGTGTTTTTCCTTTATATTTCTAATCTATGTCAGCCTCAGAAAGTGCCAGAGTTACGTTTTTCACAGAGCAAAGGTGCAGTGAGTTACAAGAAAGAACCAATTAGCTCAAAAGTCTGATATGGTTAAATTCAAAGCTACACGTGTTTTTCTTGCATTCTCACTATGTTAACTAACGCATTCCCAGGTGCACAGTCAATAAGAGATATGGAAACTTAGCAACAAGCATTGGCCCAGTAATGAAATCCTACACCAGCACTAGCACTACTCTAATAACTTTTAACTCTTTCAAAGGCTCTGTGTTTTATGCTTTGCGTGCTTCTCACAGTTGGGAGGCTGTAAATAATTGTATGCATAGGTGTAAGTGTCTAGATATACCTGCCAAGAAAGCTAGAATGCTAACAGAGGGGATCTGATTTGAAATAGTCCTCTCATGTCCAGAGGACTTATTAGCTATAGCCCTAAGTTGATTTTTTCCAGAGAAAGATGGTCAGGGTTAGCCCCCTGTTAATGTCAAAGGAGTTGGTGAAAGTCATGAAACAGTAAAACAGACAGATGCTGGTTTGGGGGTAGGTGCTCGAGAAAGCCTAGCTAACCCCTTGAGCTCTGAAGCCTTGCTTAACAGTTCTCTTCCACATGACCCTGTCATGGGTGGGATCTCCGTGGCGGCTCCCGGCAGTAGACTATGTGATTAATGGTACTGAGTCAATTATGTAGCCAACTGGAAAAAAAAATAATGTGGTCTTTCTTCTTCAGGCCTTTTACTAATAACCAGATGAATCAATTATATTTCAAAAAATATAAAAGAGCCTGGTAGCTCAGATGGTAAAGAATCTGCCAGCAATGGGAGAAACCCAGGTTGATTCCTAGGTCAGGAAGGTCCCCTGGAGAAGGAAATGGCAACCCACTCCAGAATTCTTGCCTGGAAAATCCCATGGACAGAGGAGCCTGGCAGGGTACCATTGATGGGGTTGCAGAATCAGACGCAACTGAGCAACTAACAAACACACACACACACACACACACACACACACACACACACACACACACACACACTAACACCCATGAAAGCATAAAAAGACAGAGACTAGAGCATAACTCTACTGGAAAACACTTAAGACTGTTCTTTGATTTTTAGCAATTGGGTACTAAAAGAAATCTTCATAAATCTTTACTGATATACTAATAAGGAAGTGGTGGATATCTGTAATGGATATTTTCAGCAATGGTTGTAGCAAAGAGCACTACTGGCTCCTGACTCACCATTCCAATTATTTCCCTCAGATACTTGACACTAAATGTCCTAATATCCTGCCCATTGGTGATAATCTGAAGAAACAAGATACTTCCATTTAATATTTTAAACCATCTAACATTGAAAGCATTTGTTACCCAAAAGCCTTAGCTAATATGTGATTCACATTGTACAGCAGAAACCAAGACACCACTGTAAAGGAATTATCTGCCAATTAAAAAAAATAACAATAAATGCAATGGATCCATACAAACTGAGTGAGCTATTTATTATTTTACCACATGACATGTAAATAAAATGGCGTTAATAAAATTTTGTCTTTTCCTTTTTTTGGTCATGCCACTTGGCTTGTGGGATCCTGGTTCTCAATCAGGGAATCAAATTCAGGCCCACAGCAGTCAAAGTGCTGAGTCCTAACCACTGGACCACCAGAGAATTCCTGCTAATAAAGTTTCTTCATTAGCATTCACATACTATTAAAAGTCAGCACCAGTAATTTATATCTTTATTCTTTTAAAAGACACTTTAATGGGATTATCAGCTATTTCTGCTTGCTGTGTTTACAAAGATCTTATATTTTGAATGCTTTAATCATTTATTTAAATTATTACCATTCACTTTATATATTGGAATCTATTATTTTAATTGGGGTGTTTTCAACATCGGTACAGAGAAGGCAATGGCACCCCACTCCAGTACTCTTGCCTGGAAAATCCAATGGATGGAGGAGCCTGATAGGCTGCAGTCCATGGGGTCGCTAAGAGCCAGACACGACTGAGTGATTTCACTTTCACGCTTTGGAGAAGTGACTTAGCAGCAGCAGCAACATTGGTAAAACCATCTTTTAAATAATCTTTATCAGAACTTTACATATTATTTTTAGTATATAGCTTAATAAAATCTGTTTGCTGACAAGACAAAAAAAAAAAAAAAAAAAACCTGAACTAATGTTTAACTTATTTCAGTGGTTAGAAATGGGAATTGGAAATAAAGAGCAATGTGCAAGCCTAAGAATAAAGTCTTTTCTCTCTTTTGATTTTATTATGTATACTGTTTTTCATGGATGGAATATTCTCCATAAATGGTTATATACTGAGTTATGTATTTTGGCATAACTATGATTTTTGCTTACCATTATTAAATCTGAATTAAAATATCCATTTACCTACCTAGTCTACATATCATTTTGAAGGCATTATGATGTTTTACTCTACATATCAATACTATAATGTACTTCAGCATTTCCCACCTGCTGAATATTTGGCTTCATGCAAAGAACACTGAAGGACAATCAGTAGAAGGACAGAATTACCAGGCTGAAGAGTGTGTTTTATTCTTTCTTCTCCAATAATAATTGCTTAGCTCACACAATGACTGGCACATGTTGGGTATTTATTATTTGCTGAATAAAGGTTGAACAGACTCTCTAAAAACATTTTTAATAATTTACAGTGGGAGCAGGAATATATAAATATATATTTGCTTCACTGTAGTTTACTGGCGTTTATCATATTAATCTGCCTTTTATAATTAATAAGTATATGGTATAGCTTATATTTAATTTACATATAAGTGAAATTGAGCATTTTTGAAACTTTTAAAAAAATCTACATTATTCTCAAAAGATATGCATGTTCATAGCCTCTAATAGGCTCATAGTAATTAATAAAATAGTAACATAATAGTTTAACCATATACCATGAATTTTTCATTGCAATTTATTTCTTTAACTATAGCTTTACTGAGTTTTATTAGAGAGAGGTTTAAGGGAAAATTGAATCAATCAACTGTACCACTGGGCATTTTTTCCATTATTTCAGCAGTAACTCAGTCAGCCAGTCAGTTCAGTCGCTCTTTGCGACCCGCATGAATCGCAGCACGCCAGGCCTCCCTGTTCATCACCATCTCTCGGAGTTCCCTCGGACTCACATCCATCGAGTCCGTGATGCCATCCAGCCATCTCATGCTCTGTCGTCCCCTTCTCCTCCTGCCCCCAATCCCTCCCAGCATCACAGTCTTTTCCAGTGAGTCCACTCTTCACATGAGGTGGCCAAAATACTGGAGTTTCAGCTTTAGCATCATTCCCTCCAAAGAAATCCCAAGATTGATCTCCTTCAGAATGGACTGGTTGGATCTCCTTGCAGTCCAAGGGACTCTCAAGAGTCTTCTCCAACACCACAGTTCAAAAGCATCAATTCTTTGGCGCTCAGCCTTCTTCACAGTCCAACTCTCACATCCATACATGACCACAGGAAAAACCATAGCCTTGACTAGACAGACCTTAGTCGGCAAAGTAATGTCTCTGCTTTTGAATATGCTATCTAGGTTGGTCATAACTTTTCTTCCAAGGAGTAAGTGTCTTTTAATTTCATGGCTGCAGTCACCATCTGCAGTGATTTTGGAGCCCAAAAAGAAAGTCTGACACTGTTTCCA
This sequence comes from Nanger dama, assembly GCA_917880005.1. NCBI lineage: Eukaryota > Metazoa > Chordata > Mammalia > Artiodactyla > Bovidae > Nanger > Nanger dama. The sequence goes on from CAKJTW010000007.1 coordinate 28,029,732, forward strand.
CTGTTTCCCCATCTATTTCCCATGAAGTGATGGGACCGGATGCCATGATCTTTGTTTTCTGAATGTTGAGCTTTAAGTCAACTTTTTCACTCTCCTCTTTCACTTTCATCAAGAGGCTTTTTAATTCCTCTTCACTTTCTGCCATAAGGGTGGTGTCATCTGCATATCTGAGCTTATTGATATTTCTCCTGGCAATCTTGATTCCAGCTTGTGTTTCTTCCAGTCCAGCGTTTCTCATGATGTACTCTGCATAGAAGTTAAATAAGCAGGGTGACAATATACAGCCTTGACATACTCCATTTCCTATTTGGAACCAGTCTGTTGTTCCATGTCCAGTTCTAACTGTTGCTTCCTGACCTGCATATAGGCTTCTCAAGAGGCAGGTCAGGTGGTCTGGTATTCCCATCTCTTTCAGAATTTTCCACAGTTTGTTGTGATCCACACAGTCAAAGGCTTTGGCATAGTCAATAAAGCAGAAATAGATGTTTTTCTGGAGCTTTCTTCCTTTTTCCATGATCCAGCGGATGTTGGCAATTTGATCTCTCGTTCCTCTGCCTTTTCTAAAACCAGCTTGAACATCAGGGAGTTCACGGTTCATGTATTGCTGAAGCCTGGATTGGAGAATGTTGAGCATTACTTTACTAGCATGTGAGATGAGTGCAATTGTGCGATAGTTATAGCATTCTAAGAAAAGTGTTAAATCACAATGTGAACAGTTCTATCTCTGAGTTAGAGAATTTCTTTTATTATTATTATTTTTTTTTTACTTTACAATATTGTATCAGTTTTGCCATACTTCAACAAGAATCTGCCACGGGTGTACACGTGTTCCCAATCATGAACCCCCGTCCCACCTCCCTCCCCATACCATCCCTCTGGGTCATCCCAGTGCACCAGCCCCAAGCATCCTGTATCCTGCATCGAACGTAAACTGGCGATTCATTTCTTATATGATATTATACATGTTTGAATGCCATTCTCCCAAATCATCCCACCCTCTCCCTCTCCCATAGAGTTCAAAAGACTGTTCTATACATCTGTGTCTCTTATGCTGTCTCACATACAGGGTTATTGTTACCATCTTTCTAAATTCCATATATCTGCACTGATGTTTTTCTTTCTCGCTTACTTCACTCTGTATAATAGGCTCCAGTTTCATCCACCTCACTAGAACTGATTCAAATGTATTCTTTTTAATGGCTGAGTAATACTCCATTGTGTATAGGTACCACAGCTTCCTTATCCATTCATCTGCTGATGGACATCTAGGTTGCTTCCATGTCCTGGCTATTATAAATAGTACTGTGATGAATATTGGGGTATACGGATTGCTGGGTCATAAGGCAGTTCTATTTCCAGTTTTCAAAGGAATCTCCATACTGTTCTCCATAGTGGCTGTACTAGTTTGCACTCCCATCAGCAATGTAAGAGGGTTCCCTTTTCTCCACATCCTCTCCAGCATTTATTGCTTGTAGACTTTTGGATCGCAGCCATTCTGGCTGGTGTGAAATGGTACCTCACTGTGGTCTTGATTTGCATTTCTCTGATAATGAGTGATGTTGAGCATCTTTTCATGTGTTTGTTAGCCATCTGTATGTCTTCATTGGAGAAATGTCTATTTAGTCTTTGGCCCATTTTTTGATTGGGTCGTTTATTTATCTGGAGCTGAGCTGCAGGAGTTGCTTGTATATTTTTGAGGTTATTTGTTTGTCAGTTGCTTCATTTGCTATTGTTTTCTCCCATTACAAAGGCTATCTTTTCACCTTGCTTATAGTTTCCTTTGTTGTGCAGAAGCTTTTAATTTTAATTAGATCCCATTTGTTTATTTTTGCTTTTATTTACAGTATTCTGGGAGGTGGATCATAGAGGATCCTGCTGTGATATATGTCAGAGTGTTTTGCCTATGTTCTCCTCTGGGAGTTTTATAGTTTCTGGTCTTACATTTAGATCTTTAATCCATTTTGAGTTCATTTTTGTGTATGGTGTTAGAAAGTGATCTAGTTTCATTCTTTTACAGGTGGTTGACCAGTTTTCGTAGCACTACTTGTTAAAGAAATTATCATTAATCCATTGTATATTCTTGCTTCCTTTGTCGAGGATAATGCGTCCATAAGTGTCTGGATTTATCTCTGAGCTTTCTATTTTGTTCCACTGATCTCTATTTCTGTCTTTGTGCCAGTACCATACTGTCTTGATGACTATGGCTTTGTAGTAGAGCCTGAAGTCAGGCAGGTTGATTCCTCCAGTTCCATTCTTCTTTCTCAAGATTGCTATATCTATTTGATGTTTTTTGTATTTCCATACAAAATGTGAAATTATTTGTTCTAGCTCTGTGAAAAATACCGCAGGTAGCTTGATAAGGATTGCATTGAATCTATAGATTGCTTTGGGTAGTATACTTATTTTTACTATATTGATTCATCTGATCCATGAACATGGTATATTTCTCCATCTCTTAGTGTCCTCTTTGATTTCTTTCACTGATGTTTTTTGGTTTTCTATATATAGGTCTTAAGTTTCTTTAGGTGGATATATTCCTAAGTATTTTATTCTTTTCGTTGCAATGATGAATGGAATTGTTTACTTTATTTCTTTTTCTGTTTTCTCATTGTTAGTGTATAGGAATGCAAGGGATTTCTGTGTGTTGATTTGTATCCTGCAACTTTACTATATTCATTGTTTAGCTCTAGTACTTTTCTGGTGGAGTCTTTAGGGTTTTCTATGTAGAGGATCAAGTCGTCTGCAAACAGTGAGAGTTTTACTTCTTCTTTTCCAATTTGGATTCCTTTTCTTTCTTTTTCTGCTCTGATTGCTGTGGTCAAAACTTTCAGAACTATGTTGAATAGTAGTGGTAATAGTAGGCACCCTGTCTTGTTTCTGACTTTAGGGGAAATGCTTTCAATTTTTCACCATTGAGGATAATGTTTGCTGTGGGTTTGTCATATATAGCTTTTACTATGTTGAGGTATGTTCCTTTTATTCCTGCTTCCTGTAGAGTCTTTATCATAAATGGATGTTGAATTTTGTCAAAGGCTTTCTCTGCATCTATTGAGATAATCATGTGGCTTTTATTTTTCAATTTGTTAATTTGGTGTATTACATTGATTGATTTGCGGATATTGAAGAATCCTTGCATCCCTGGGATAAAGCCCACTTGGTCATGGTGTATGATCTTTTTAATGTGTTGTTGGATTCGATTGCTAGAATTCTGTTAAGGATTTTTGCATCTATGTTCACCAGTAATATTGGCCAGTAGCTTTCTATTTTTTGTGGCATCTTTGTCAGGTTTTGGTATTAGGGTGATGGTGGCCTCATAGAATGAGTTTGAAAGTTTACCTTCTTCTGCAATTTTCTAGAAGAGTTTGAGTAGGATAGGTGTTAACTCTTCTCAAAATTTTTGGTAGAATTCAGCTGTGAAGCGTCTGGACCTGGGCTTTTGTTTGCTGGAAGATTTCTGATTACAGTTTCAGTTTTGTGCTTGTGATGTGTCTGTTAAGATTTTCTATTTTTTCCTGGTTCAGTTTTTGGAAAGTGTTACTTTCCTAAGAATTTGTTCATTTCTTCCAAGTTGTCCATTTTATTGGCATATAATTGCTGATAGTAGCCTCTTATGATCCTTTGTGTTTCTGTGTTGTCTGTTGTGATCGCTCCATTTTCATTTCTAATTTTATTGATTTGATTTTTTCTCCCTTTGTTTCTTGATGAGTCTGGCAAATGGTTTGTCAATTTTATTTATCCTTTCAAAGAACCAGCTTTTGGCTTTGTTGATTTTTGCTATGGTCTCTTTTTGTTTCTTTTGCATTTATTTCTGCCCTAATTGTTAAGATTTCTTTCCTTCTACTAACCCTGGGGTTCTCCATTTCTTCCTTTTCTAATTGCTTCAGGTGTAGGGTTAGGTTATTTATTTGACTTTTTCTTGTTTCTTGAGGTATGCCTGTATTGCTATCAACTTTCCCCTTAGCACTGCTTTTACAGTGTCCCACAGGTTTGGGGTTGTTTTCATTTGTTTCTATGCATATTTTGATTACTTTTTGATTTCTTCTGTGATTAATTGGTTATTCAGCAGCGTGTTGTTTAGCCTCCATATGTTGAAATTTTTAATAGTTTTTCTTTTGTAGTTGACATCTTATTTTACTGTATTATTGTCAGAAAAGATGCTTGGAATGATTTCATTTTTTAAAAAAAAATTTACCAAGGCCAAATTTATGGCCCAGGATTTGATCTATCCTGGAGAAGGTTCCACGTGCACTTGAGAAAAAGGTGAAATTCATTGTTTTGGGGTGATATGTCCTATAGATATCAATTACGTCTAAATGGTCTATAGTATCATTTAAAGTTTGTGCTTCATTGTTAATTTTCTGTTTAGTTTAGCTATCCATAGGTGTGTGGGGTATTAAAGTCTCCCACTATTATTGTGTTATTGTTAATTTCCCTTCTCATACTTGTTAGCATTTGTCTTACATATTGTAGTTCTCCTATGTTGGGTGCATATATATTTATAATTGTTATATCTTCCTGTTAGATTGATCCTTTGATCATTATGTCCTGCTGGTTCCAGCCGGCAAAGTCTAGCAGGTCCTGCAAAGGGGGCAACGTGGCTAAGAAAGAAAGAAACGAAACAAAGAATGGTGTCGAGAGGATCAGGTGCAGCAGGCCTCAGAGCAAGCCTACATACACTGACCCCGGGTTTATTTCAAATGCAGCTTTTTATATGTTTTTCAAGCAAGAAAACAGAACAATAAATTCTTTCTCAATCACATAAACATCTTGAGTTTGTCAGCTGACTTCGTGGGTTCCCATGCCATGTATCCTGTTGTTTCTACTAAGATCCTCCAACAATACTTATGATAAAGGTGTGTGCATAAGCAACAAGTCAAGTACCCAGATGTCTGCTTGAGATGCAGCCAAGTAACACAGGGGTGGCAGGACAGAGAGCTATGTTTGTGCTAGACAAACCCTTATGATGAGGCAGCTCCCAGAGCTATGTCTTGAGAACAAGACCCCTTTCCCAAGGCAGCTCCGTGCAATGTCCTTCTTTGTCTTTTTTTCACAGCCTTTGTTTTAAAGTCTATCTTATCTGAGTGTTGCTACTCGTGCTTTCTTTTGGTCTCTATTTGTGTGCAATATCTTTTTCCAGCCCTTCACTTTCAGTCCCTATGTGTCCCCTGTTTTGAGGTGGGTCTCTTGTAGACAACATATATAGGGGTCTTGTTTTTGTATCCATTCAGTAAGTCTTTGTCTTTCAGTTGGGGCATTCAACGCATTTACGTTTAAGGCAATTATGATCCCGTTGCCATTTCCTTTATTGTTTTGGGTTCGAGTTTATATACCCTTTTTGTGTTTCCTATCTAGAGAGTATCTTTTAGCATTTGTTGGCGAGCTGGTTTGTTGGTGCTGAATTCTATCAGCTTATGCTTGTCTGTAAAGTTTTTTATTTCTCCTTCATATTTGAATGAGATCCTTGCTGGGTGCAGTAATCTGGGCTGTAGATTATTTTCTTTCATAACTTTAAGTATGTCTTGCCATTTCCTCCTGGCCTGAAGAGTTTCTATTGAAAGATCAGATGTTATCCTTATGGGAATCCCCTTGTGTGTCATTTGTTGTTTTTCCCTTGCTGCTTTTAATATTTGTTCTTTGTGTTTGATCTTTGTTAATTTGATTAATATGTGTCTTGGGGTGTTTTGCCTTGGGTTTATCCTGTTTGGGACTCTCTGGGTTTCTTGGACTTGGGTGATTATTTTCTTTCCCATTTTAAGGAAGTTTTCAACTATTATCTCCTCAAATATTTTCTCATGGTCTTTCGTTTTGTCTTCTTCTGGGACTCCTATGATTCGAACTTTGGAGCCTTTAATATTGTCCTGGTGGTCTCTGAAATTGTCCTTATTTCAATTCGTTTTTCTTTTTCCTCTGATTCACTTATTTCTACCATTCTATCTTCTACTTCACTAATCCTATCTTCTGCATCCATTATTCTACTATTTGTTGCCTCCAGAGTGTTTTTGATCTCATTTATTGCATTATTCATTATATATTGACTCTTTTTATTTCTTCTAGGTCCTTGTTAAACCTTTCTTGCATCTTCTCAGTCCTTGTCTCCAGGCTGTTTATCTGTGATTCCCTTTTTATTTCAAGAATTTGGATCATTTTCACTATCATTATTTGGAATTCTTTATCAGGAAATTCCCTATCTCTTCCTCTTTTGTTTGCTTTGGTGGGCATTTATCCTGTTCCTTTACCTGTTGGGTATTCCTCTCTCTCTTCATCTTGTTTATATTACTCCCTTTGGGGTGGCCTTTCTGTATTCTGGCAGTTTGTGGAGTTCTCTTTATTGTGGAGTTTCCTCGCTGTGGGTGGGGTTGAATCAGTGGCTTGTCAAGGTTTCTTGGTTACAGAAGCTTGTGTCGGTGTTCTGGTGAGTGGAGCTGGATTTCTTCTCTCTGGAGTGCAGTGAAGTGTCCAGTAATGAGTTATGAGATGTCAATGGGTTTGGAGTAACTTTGAGCTGCCTGTATATTGAAGCTCAGGGCTGTGTTCCTGTGTTGCTGGAGAATTTGCATGGTATGTCTTGCTCTGGAACTTGTTAGCCCTTGAGTGGTGCTTGGTTTCAGTGTAGGTATGGAGGCATTTGATAAGCTCCTATCGATTAATGTTCTCTGGAGTCAGGAGTTTTCTGGTGTTCTCAGGATTTGGGCTTAAGCCTCCTGCTTCTGGTTTTCAGTCTTATTTTTACAGTAGTTGCAGGGGTCGCTCCGCAGAAAGAGTAGAGGCAGTGGAGCTTCCCTCAGCAAAGCTGAGGGGTCCCGAGGAGAGGTGAGCCTGCTGTCTGCCAACCCAGCCCCCCAGCTAGCGAGAGACAATCAGACGTGACAGGGGGTTCCATCAAAGCAGTTCCACTTTGTTGCTACAAACTCCCAGCTTATATAGACAAGCAGGGGGTTTTAGGAGGGACTTTTCATAGTTGCACCAATCACGTTAAAGGTCAAATCGTCATGTGCCTTCATTATAACAGGAGTCTATGGAGATCTTGTGCTGTTTACGTGCACGGAAATCAAGAGAACCAATCAAAAACTTTGACAAACAACACAGACCACGCCCCCATCTCTTCCGCCAGATGCCATTTTATGTTTTCGACCGCAAAGGTAGCCCCTTTGTTTTTAAGTTTTCCCATTTAGGGCCCCACATCTCCTCATTTTTTATTTTATTTAAGCCCTCGAGACATTTGTATTGATGTTCTGTAGAGCAAGGCATAAAGCTGTAGGCGGCCAACCTCCAGCCTCGCCAGCCCCTCTTGCAGCTGTGCCTGTCTTAGGTTGCCCTCCTCTGAGGGTCTTACCCGTTATTGGCTATCCAGCCACCTCTTGGGGGCTAGGCAGAATCTCTCTAAATGACGAGCATCTAGAACTCTTTTATTTATCTGTCTCGGTTAATCTCTTGAAGGGCTAAATTAATCCGGGGTTTTGTGAGTGCCCAATGTGGGGCTCCTCTTCCATGACCTGGGTAAGCATAACTATTTTTTGCTGTAAGTGCCTGTTGCGGGCTGTGAGATTTTTTTTTACCTTTAACACTACAACAAGCAGAAGAACAAAAACAAGCAAATAGAAGGCATTTTTAAACCAGATAAATGGACTTTGTATCCAGTCCTATAAATCTATTGCTCCCCTTTTCAACTGTTAGAGTCTCATTTAACACTGGAAAAGCTGTCAGACAAAAGCTGGGGTATCTCACATCGCAGTCTATGAGCGCCAGAACACTCAATGTCTCGATCGCTCTGGCGTGGAGACCAAGCTGTTGGGGATCTCAGGTGTTCGAGCTGGTCTGAAATCCTTGAGCAGAGGCAGTGGATGTGTTGTTTATAACCTCGATGGTCTGAGCTTGTTGAACTCCCAGCTCGGATGCTGACACTGTTGTACCCTCATGGTTGATGGCCTTGTGTGTCGTTAAACCCAGGCTTCAAAGATTTTAAAAACTGTTGCACAGCCGTGGTAATGACGAAGGTCAGCAAGGAGAGGATAGGTAATCTGACGATCACCAGGAGCAGTGTCCACCAGGGTCGCTACATCAATGATCTGTAAAGGAAAAAAGATCGTCTCAAGAACTTTTTGTTCTTGGGCTCAATATGTGAATGTCTCTTTAATCTGTGTCAGATTTTGAGATTTGACCTCTCTCTTGTGGTGTAAATTTAAGATTCTTTGCTGGCACCCATATAGGGCTGGGGTCCCCAATGGGGAATATGCATCTGAATCCTCTCCCCATTGTAAGGAGTGGATCGGGCCCCTTCCACTGACCAGTGATGGGGTCTTTCCATCTCACTTGTATTTCAGGTTTTATTTTTTGAAAAATTTAAAATGTTTAGAGTAAAGAGTGCCATTCCAAGTTGCTGGTGAGGGCTTATTCCCCCTTTTTGTTTTTGTAATTGAGCCTTTAAATTTTGATGATGGTGCTCAATTATGGCTTGTCCCTGGGGGTTATGTGGGATTCCAGTGTTATGACAAATGTGCTATTGTTGGAAGAATTTCTGTAAGCTCTGGCTGATGAAACAAGGGCCATTATCCGTTTTTTATTTGATGGGGAAGGCCCAATGTCGCAAAACATTGTAAAAAATGGCTCTGAGCATGTTTTGCTTTTTCTCCTGTGTGGGCAGTAGCCTAGCAGGCATGAGAGTAAGTGTCAATAGACATAAAGACATATTTAAGTTTTCCAAAAGGGGAATAATGGGTTATATCAGTTTGCCACAGCACATTGGGTTTTAGCCCTCGAGGGTTTACTCCTGGGGGCTGTAAAGGTGGTACTTGTAAATAAGGAAGACAGGATTTACAAGTATGCATAATTTTCTTTAATTCTCTAATAGGGATCTGTGGGAACATTTTATGTAGCCCTCTTCAATTTATATGAGTAAGATCGTGAAGATCATAGGCATCTTGTAAGTTATAAGCTTGGATTGTAAGGAGGCCGCTCTATCGGCCAGGGAATTTCCCATTGAAAGCAATCCAGGTAAATCTTGATGACCCCTAAGATGGTGTACATAAATGGAGTTAACCCGTTCAAGTAACAGGGTACGGGCTTGTATCATAAGGGGTGTGATAGGATTGTTATCTAGCCATATGTGAGAATTCAGCAGTCCTAGAAGCAAGTTCACTACATAAAGACTGTCAGAAAATAGGTTCATGGGCTCAGGGACTTTTGTGAGCACCATGACAACAGCAAATAATTCTTTAAACTGTACAGACCCCTCACAAGGCCCAAAATATTTTCGTATAGGTTGATCTGGCTATTGTGACTGTTGTGGCTGGAACACGACAACTGCTGCACCATTCTTTCCTCCATCAGTAAAAACAATGAGGGCATCTGACATAGGCTTAAAGAGAAATAGTTGGGGTGCCCTCCAATCTAAGCGGCCAAAAGAAGTAACCCATTTGTGTGACCCATAATGACAGTCAAGGATGCCTAGATACCCCTCCATGGCTAAAGCTATTCTCCCATTATTTCTTTGAATCCATTCAAAATCTGATAGTCTGTGTGGGATAACAATCTTATCGTGTTCATGCACATAGCATTGGACTGCGATATCTCTTCCCTTCTGTATTAAGTCAGCCATTTGATCTACAGAGGTATAGACTTGGGGAGTTCCTCCCAAGGAAATGTGAACACATTGTAGAGGCTTTCCTCCTTTGACCAAGGCTGCCATAAGTAAGGACGGACTAGGCAGGACCCACAATTGTAGATTCTCTTCAGGGAATATACCTGGCAAGCTGGGTCCCATTGAGGGCCCTTTGAATGTTTTGAAAGATCTTTATGTGGGAAGGTGAGAAGGGTTATCTCATCATTGGGCTGTCTATCTTTTAAGAGATCAAAGAGGGGCAAGAGTTGGCCTGTCGAAACAGGGATCCAGGGTCGTAACCAATTGAGCTCTCCCAAGACTCGTAGGCCAGTCAGGGAGTAGGAGTCTTGGATGTATAGCTGAGGTTTTAGGGGGCTCACACCTTCTAGGGACAGCTGAGATCCCAAAATCTTAAAAGGTGGGACAACCTGGACTTTATCAGAGGATATATGGAGTCTCCTTTTTTGATAGACACGTTCGTAAAATTTTATATGCTTCTGTCAGCTGTTCAGCAGTAGGGGCACCCAAGATGATATCATCCATATAAACATACAATTTAATATATGTCAGATTTCTAACTGGCTGGAGAAGATCTTTTACATAATTTTGACAATAGGCAGGGCTGTTTGCCATTCTCTGTGGTAAAACTGTCCATTCAAAACACTCATCAGGCCCCTCGAAACTGTTGGAGGGTACCGAAAAGGCAAACTTTTCACAATCTTGGGATTGTAGAGGTATAGAAAAGAAACAGTCTTTGATATCTATTACCATAAGACATAAATTACCAGGAATGGCTGGTATCCAGGGTAACCCCCTTAGGGGCGTCCCTCGGATGATCATTCTCTCATTGATCTTTCTAAGGTCTTGTAACATCCTCCATTTTCCAGAGGATTTTTTGATTACAAATATCAGGGTTTTCCAAGGGCTAGTAGAAGGGCAGATATGTCCCCAAATTTAGTTGTTCAGAGATGATTTCTCTAAGGGCTTGTAGCTTAGTGGATGGAAGAGGCCATTGCTCCACCCTTATTGGGGGTCCGGGTTTCCATTGTATAGGAGGGACCTCTGGGGGGCAGTGGCCCTTAGGATTGGGGGGCACCTTCCATCAGGTTAGAGGCTCTCCCTTGCAAAGTTTATCAAATTCAGGATTTCCCCTATGGTTTGGTATGGGAGAATGTTTATAATGTTGATATTCTTCCTCATTGAGGAGGTCATCATAAGAGCCCCTATAATCAGTAGTAATATATACATCTGCTTGTCCCAAAATATCCTGGCCAAACAGATTTGCATTCAATCCAGAAGCTATCAGGGGCCGAACCTCTCCTGTAGAACCATCAACATCTTTCCAGGGGAGCCACTCAGCAGTCTCTTTAGATTGAGTGTTCCCCCAACGCCCAATAATTGAGGCCCAGGGACCAATTTCCAGCTAGGTGGGACTTCCTCTGCCCTAAGGACAGTCTGATCCCAGCTCCTGTGTTGATCAGACATTGAAATCTCTTTCCTCCTATGGTAATATCCATTTTGGGCCTTAATCCAGGCACAATAGGCACAGTCCAATTGGCTCTGGGGGCTCTTTGGCCTTATTGATCCCCATTAGCCTTGTAGGGGGCTGGAGCAAGCCACATCCAGGGAAGGGTTTTTCAATATGATCTGGCAAGAAATGGGGTCCCCCTTGGGGTGACGGGGCTGGGGTTGCCCCTCATCTAGTTTAAAGGCTTGCCTTCTTTATCAAATTTAGATTTGCACTCTGCCTTCCAGTGATATCCCTTCCTACATCGTGGGCATAGAGTAGTGGGGGGGTCTCTGACCAGTAGGTCTTCCCCTGTCTTGAGGGCAATCCTTCTTAAAGTGTCCCTCTTGTTCCCAGAAAAAGCATTGACCCGATTTTGAGAGGGCTAGAGGTCCCTTAGATGTGGTCTCCCCAGAGGCCGTCATAGCAGAGAGGGCCTTGGTCATCGCCTCGGTAAGGGCTTCAGTCTGAGCCTGAAGGGCAGTTGAAATAGAGCAGGTCTGATGGCTCTGTGTCCTCATGTCTTTGGTGGCTATAATCCATCCCTCCATAGAGTGGTCTTTCTGTCCTCGCAAGCCAACTTATGGTCTGAGTTCATCCCTTCCCAGACTAATAGCTTAACAAATTGATCTCTCAGGGGCCCCGGAGGGAATTTTCTCTGTATGCTCTTTTCCACCCGATTTATGAAGGTGGAGAGGTCTTCATTATTTTTTTGATATAGGGGGCTCACTGGGGCCCTCTGCAAGCTTTTTCCAGGTGGCCAGGCATATGGCCCGTACCTGATCTGTATAAGGAGCAGGAACGGTGGCCTGTTGAAGTCCTGTACTCCATTGATCTGCCATCCCTGACAACATCCCGAAAGTCACTGGGATAGCAGGATTGGCAGTTTGATTTCTTTCTGCCTGAGCATGACACTCTTCTTTGAAAAAGGCACACCATTTGATATAGGTGTTGCTGGGGAGCACTGCCTTACATAGCATCTTCCAGTCCTGGGTTGTACAAGGTTGATGAGCCAGGCCCTGGAGAATAGTTTCTGCCCACGCAGAGTTTGGGCCATCCTCTGCCACTGCCTTTTAAGCTCTTTTAAATCATTGGCCTCCCAGGGGTACCAGGCTGCCAGCCTATTCCCCACCCCCACCCCGGGTTAACATTTACAGGAAAGGCTTGAGTCGGGCCAGTAAAGGGCAGTGGGGATCCCCAAGGGTCCCAGAGATAGGTTCTCCCTTTCCAAGGTGACCTTATTGTCTCTCCCACCCAAGGTGCTCCCAAAACTTCCTCAAATGGGGGAGGCGGGGAGGGGCACAGATCTCTCCCCTGGGCTCCCGGTCCCAAGGCATCAAAGGAGTCTCTATTCTCTTCCACCCCTTTATCATCCCCGAAAGGCTCCCATGGCCCACTGTTTGCTCTAGAGTCTTTATTTCCTGCAGTCTCTTTTGCTATATCTTGGTCTGACATGACTCATTCCTCAAACTTTTCCTACTGTTTTTCTGATTTTGAATTGAGGGCACTCGTATCAGTGACATGCTCCTCGCTCCGTGAAAAGCACAGCTTGAGGGCCGAAATGATCAGACAGAACCCTAAGGGGGCTCCTCACCGTTTCGAGCCTCTTGCTGCCTAGCAAGGGTTTGCACTCGATCCCAAGTGTCCCAAGAGAACAGATTGGCTGAAGGAACCCAGGGGGCCAACCGTACAATGGTCCCCCAGACCTTAATGGCCTGAGCGTCAGAAATCTCAAGTCCCCTGCCTATGAGCATATATCTCAGCACCTTGAGTGCAGGCTCATCAGACTTGCTAATGTTATTTCCCATGTTGCCGAGAGAGGATAGAAAGAAAAGTCACTGAGGACAACCACCAAAAATCCTACTGGGAGTGGTGGCGGCCAGAAAGTTGGGCTTATGGTATGCTTTTGGAACTGTTTATGTGCCTGCGTCGTTGCACGGAAGTTTTCTTGCTGGGCTCGGGCACCCTAGAGGTTTCTAGCCCGTTCCGTGACCCCCTTATTCTGTCACGGGAGTCTTCAAGTGGCAGGCGCCCTCATGGCCTTTAAGTGCCTGACCTGTGCCCACAGGGAGGATTTTAGGCCACGTCCTCAGTTAAGAAAGATTAAAGGGAGTTTCACCCAGTTGGGCTCTAGTTACTGAGGCTTACCTGTTGGGGGCCTTCAAATCCGCCAGAGAGTGGCCCTAGCCAGGATTTATCAATTGCCTTCACAACCGTTTGCCTGTTCACTGAAACTCGGGGAAAAGGAATTAAGGACAGATCAGAAAAGAAGAGAAGGAAAATAAGTCAAGAGAGTTTTTGTCACTTCCCTCAAGACAGAGGGGAGCCCACCTTGAAGTCCGGTTTACCTCGGGCGATACTCCTCTAAAGGGAGCTCCATGCTGTGACCAGCCTAGGGTCCTTCGTCGCTCCTTCTTTCAGAGCTGCACGATGATTACCACCTCCGTCCATCCGCTTCACGCCCCATGTTGGGTGCCAGTTTCTGTGGGGGCGCTCCACAGAAAGAGTAGAGGCAGTGGAACTTCCCTCAGCAAAGCCGAGGGGTCCCGAGGAGAGGTGAGCCTGCTGTCTGCCAACCCAGCCCCCCTGGCGAGCAAGAGACAATCAGACTCGACAGGGGGTTCCGTCAAAGCAGTTCCGCTTTATTGCTGCAAACTCCCAGCTTATATAGGAAAGCAGGGGGTTTAGGAGGGACTTTTCATAGTTGCACCAATCACGTTAAAGGTCAAATCGTCATGTGCCTTCATTATAACAGGAGTCTATGGAGATCACGTGCTGTTTACGTGCACGGAAATCAAGAGAACCAATCAAAAAACTTTGACATACAACACAGACCACGACCCCATCTCTTCCGCCAGGTGCCATCTTAGGTTTTCAACCACAAAGCTAGCCCCTTTGTTTTTAAGGTTTCCCATTTAGGGCCCCACAAGTAGTCTCAAGACTTCTCTATATAGCACCATTGATAAAACATCTAGGTTAAAGATGAAGAGTTTCTCCACAGTGAGGAACACCCAGAGAGGATCACAGAGTTACATGGAGAAGAGAAGAGGGAGGAGGGAGTTAGAGGTGACTCAAATGAGAAGTGAAATCAAAAGAGGAGAGAGCGAGTTAGCCAGTAATCATTTCCTTGTGTGAGTTCCAGAGTCTGGACCACTCAGAGATGTTCACAGAGTTACAAAGAGAAGAGAAGAGAGAGGAAGGAGACAGAGGAGGCCAGGAGGATAAAAGGGGGGAATGAAAAGGAGAGAGACAGATCCAGCCAATAATCAGTTCCCTAAGTGTTCTCCATCATCTGGAACACACAGAGATTCACAGAGTTGGGTAGAGAAGAGAAGGGGGAGGAAGGACACAGAGGCGATGTGGTGGAGAAAAAGGAGAGTCCAAAGGAGGAGAGAGCAGTCAAGCTAGTAATCTCGCTCCCAAGTAAAAATGGGTACTGAAGATTGGGTTTTAAAGGTAGAAAGTTGATAGCAAATACCAAAAAGCAAAGATTAAAAATCTAAAGTAGAGGTTGGATTTTCAAAAATACAATATTAAAGAAGAAGGAAAAAAGTCACAAAAATTATTAAAATATACATATATATGAAGTTTGCTTTAAAAAATAGGGTCTTTTTTTGAAAAGTAATAGTAGGTTATAAAAATGAAAATTAAAGGAGAAATAGAGGACTTAAAATTTTTAATGTTAAAAAAGAAGAAGAAAAAAAGAATGATCTTAAAAATAGTAAAGATGTATCTAGGGCATTCTCTGGTGTTGTTTTGGGCAGTGTAGGGTCAGTTCGCTTTTGAATAGTTCATTGGTCCGGCTTATATTTCTCATAATCTATAGGCCCCTTCTTATATAGTCGGTAGTAACAACAGGGTTTTTATCTATTGTATCTCTCACTTCCAAGGCTATTCCCTCTATTTTAGCTTCTTCTGTTTGCTGGTCTCTTCAGTGTCTGATTTCCACCCCTGACACAAGGGGGCAGTGGTGGACACTTTTTTAAGGCTCACTTGTTTAGTCGTGCTCTGGGGAGGGAGGGACGCTGCAAACAAATAACACTGGCGTGTGCTCGCAGTGTCTCAGCCACACTGGGCCTGCCCCCCACTCACAGCGCATGTGCCCTCCCTGCCCACACTGCTCAGGCTCTAGGCTGCTCTGCAGGGAACCCTCTGAGGCTGGCCCTGGGCTGCATGCACCTCTGAGGTCTAAGCCGCTCAGGCTCAGGCACTCAGGTAGTCCTCAGAGGCACAGACTCAGTTGGACCTGCGTTTTGTGCCCTTCCCAGGTCCGAGTAGCTCAGGTGTTTGGTGAGCATGGTCGCTTGGACTTATCACCTCTCCCATCCCTGCTGCTCTGTTTTCTGGGTGTACAACTGGCGCACCTTCTCGGGCAGATGATGACTGTCCAGAACCCCAAGAAGTCTTAGTTAGCAAAGAAGCCTGCCTGCAGTTTGGTACATAATGTCTCTCTGGGACTGCGATTGCCCCCCTTCCAGCCCTTCTGGTTCTGGCTGCCTGTCACCTGAGGGGGATGTCCTGCAGCCGGCTAAGTCTTTCTGTCCTTTGTTCTGTGCGCAGTCCTGATGGTGTCATATGTTAGAGCTTTTCGTGTGGTAGCTATCCCACAGTCTGGTTTGCTAGCTCAAGTCAGTTTGCTCTGATTGCTCTGATTGCATTTGGGCCCAATCCTTCCTCTAAGTAATGCAGCCCACGCCTCCCTGCCCAGCCCCCGCTTGCTAGTGGCAGATGCAAGCATTTGCGCCGTTTCTCCACTGGGGAGTTACTGTTGGGCTCGTAATCTGTGGGGTTTAATTGTTTATTTATTTTTCCTCCCTGTTATGTTGCCCTCTGCACTTCCAAGGCTTGCCACAGACTCGGCACTGGGAGTGTTTCCTGGTATTTGGAAACCTCTCTTTTTAAGACTCCCCTCCCAGGATGGAGCTCCGTCCCTACCTCTTTTATCTCTTTTTTGTCTTTTATATTTTTTTCTACCTCTTTTTGAGGACAATAGGGCTGCTTTTCTGGGTGCCTGATGTCCTCTGCCGGCATTCAGAAGTTGTTTTGTGGCATTTACTCAGCGTTTAAATGTTCTTTTGATGAATTTGTCAGGGAGAAAGTGATCTCCCCATCCTATTCCTCCACCATCTTAGGACTGCCCAGAATTTCTGAAGGCATTTTTTTCCTTTCTGACATGTATTTTCTTTTAAAAATCTATTATTCCAATAGTAATTTTTAAAATAAGATGTTTTCAAATGCTTATACTCAATATAAGTATTTACTAGGTTCTTTTTAAAAATGAAGAAAACTGTTTATACTTACCAGCCTAGGGTTTGCTTTAGGAAATGAGAAGGGGCCCATGTTCCTACTTGGTGTAGGATTTTCAAAGAAATTTTGTTAATTTTATTAAAGAAAGTAAATAATTCATGTATCCTAGAATCTCTGTCCTATATTAATGCTTTTTTCTGTTTTTATGTTTTTCTGTGTAACTTGTAAACTTCTGTTTTCATAATTATAATACATTTCAATATCAGGTAAACTCAACGTTTGCAAGTCAGTACAACTGAGGAAATTTGAATATTTACTGTGGGCTCCTATTGTATTAATGTTAAATTTACTGAATTTGATAATTGCTTTGTATTAAGAAAATGTTGTCTTCTCAGAAAATACATTCTGCTTTGCTATACGCCTGAAATGAACACAACATTGTAAAACAACCTATAATCCAATAACATTAAAAAAGAAAAAGAAATTATATTCTAATGTATGTAAGGGTCAGGGGGCTATAATATCTTTAACTTACTCTCAAAGGTTCAGAAAAAAACCGGTATGTATGTTTGTGTTGTGTTTTATACATACATACAAACATGCAGTAAGAAAGAGATGATAATAAGGCAAGTAGGTCAAAATAAAAACAATGAATAAATCTGGGTGAAGAGTATATGTGAGTTCAATGTTCATTGCAGCACTCTATAATAGCCAGGACATGGAAACAACCTAGATGTCCATCAGCAGATGAATGGATAAGAAAGCTGTGGTACATATACACAATGGAGTATTACTCAGCCAGTAAAAAGAATACATTTGAGTCAGTTCTAATGAGATGGATGAAACTGGAGCCGATTATACAGAGCGAAGTAAGCCAGAAAGAAAAACACCAATACAGTATACTAACACATATATATGGAATTTAGAAAGATGGTAATGATGACCCTGTATGCAAGACAGCAAAGAGACACAGATGTGTAGAGCAGACTTTTGGACTCTGAGAGAGAGGGAAAGGGTGGGATGATTTGGTAGAATGGCATTGAAACATGTATACTATCATGTAAGAAATGAATCGCCAGTCTATGTTCGATGCAGGATGCAGGATGCTTGGGGCTGGTGCACAAGGATGATCCGGAGGGATGATGTGGGGTGGGAAGTGGGAGGGGAGCTCATGTTTGGGAGTTCATGTACACCCGTGGCGGATTCATGCCAATGTATGCCAAAACCAATACTGTACTGTAAAGTAAAATAAAGTTAAAAAAAAAAAAAGAGCGTTATGCCCGAAGTTCAAGTCCCCAAAACTGAGAGAATAAGACATCCACAGCAATGCAAAAGCATAAAGGAGTTTTATTGCTAGCTCGAGTTAGGGCTCCCATCTCATCCAGTGCAGTGGAGTCTTGACGAGAGGCTCGAGCTGTGAATCACAGCTGCTTTTATACAGGTGGTTCTTAGTACAGCTGGCGGGTAATGATTGGTAATGATTTTCAAATCCCGAATTGCTATCCGGATTGGCTCAGGTTTGGCACCTTCAGGGACTTTCCCAGGGTGTGGTTTCCCGGAATCATGACTCAGGTTTTAATACGGTTTGGCGCCAGCAGGGATTTTCCCAGGGTGTGGTTTCCCGGAATCATGACTCAGGTTTTACAAGACTCTGAATCTTAGGCTTAATATAGCTTGTTGAGCCTGTCATGGCTCAGGTCTGGTCCCTTAACGAAGAGTATATGTGAGTTCCTTACTTGCAACTTTTCTGTAAGTTTCAATTTATAATAAAAATTTTAAAAGATCAAAAACTATGCCCTAGACCATTACTGTTTCTCTTGTCTCCAGTTTCATGGAGACTGTTCCACTTTCCCCTTCTGATATTCCAACACTGAAGAAAACTCAACTGTCTTTGATGAATTTAATTACTGTCCTAAGATTCCTTGTGACCCTGAACACAAGCTTATTGACAATTACTAATGTGGAACATTTTTAACCAAACTCAGTAAGTCATTGAAAATAATCGTCTCAGTGGTTTGGATGACTATATTCTGGTGACATAGTGGATTATGAAAAGCTTAGTTGGAACAGAGGAGAGCACTGTCTAGCTTCTTTGAGTTTTATCATCTTGATTACTTTTGTCAAAATAGCCCAAGGGTTTGAAGGTCTTATTCAGATGCATTGCAATTTCCTCAGCTTCCAGTTTTGAAGAGCGGGGTTCTTCCCATTTACCTTCTCCACATCAGGGTCATACAGCCTCTGCACCAGCTGGACTACTGTGCTCTTCCCACAGCCGCTGTTCCCAACTAGGGCCACTGTCCGCCCACTCTCTACCCTCAGGTTGAGGCCCTTCAAGATCTTTAAGGGAAGAGAGAAAAAGAGTACACTTCACATCAAAAGCCTGAAAGAGAAGTCATCTGATTCAATTTTAAAGTTGGAAAAATAGTATTAAATAAGGGACTATAACCCCCAAAGGAAAAGGCACATACATATCAAAATAATAGAGACTGTGGATTCCTGAAGATGATTAAACAATCAATCAAGTTAGGAATCCCTATAAATATAACTTATAATACCTGGACATCAGGCTGAGCAGGGTAAGAGAAATGAACATCTTTGAACTCCAAATTCCCTTTGATGTTGTCTGGTTTGTGTCTTCTCTCTGAAAAACTGTCAATTTTAGGATCCTAAACAAAACAAAATTCAATGGCTATTCCATCATAGGACAAACAGTTGCATTTTTAAGGAATATGCCTCAGCAGTTCCAAAAACAGGACCCAGAAAAGCATGATTCCCTTCATGTGAGTCAGAACCTAAGCTGAAGACTGTGTGCGTGTGTGTCTGTGTCTGTATGTTTGTGTTTATGTCTGTAAGGAAGTATTCCTTCTCTGAAAATAAGTTTCTTGTAAAAAGTACATAAGGGATATATTATTTTCATTTCATATAATATTTCACTTTAAGTTTCTGGCATGTCCTCATAAATTTTCTAAATGTACATTCCTACAACTGCAATTACAAAAATTACTATAATTGATATATCCAGGTAGTTCAGCATTTAGTGAAAATAGCTTATTCCTAAACAATAAGTGTGATGGACTGGATTGAGAAGATTGAGCAATTGGTTAGGGACAAATTAGTTTGGAATGATGTAAATTTTCAATATATGCAGAAGCTGAACAATTTTCTCATGACTTAGATTAATGAAACAGGAATTGCTTGGACTAGACAATTACATTTCAGTTAGCTAGTTAGCATTTTCTCTGTGTAAATGCAGTAAGTTCAGTCGCTCAGCCGTATCCGACTCTTTGCAACCCCAAGAAATGCAGCACACCAGGCCTCTCTAACCATCAACTCCCAGACTTCACCCAAATTCATGCTGATTGTGTCGGGGGATGTCATCCAACCATCTCATCATCTGTTGTCCCCTTCTCCTTCTGCCCTCAATCTTTCCCAACATCAGTGTCTTTTCAAATGAGTCAGCTCTCCACATCAGGTGGCCAAGTATTGGAGTTTCACCTTCAACATCAGTCCCTCCAATGAACACCCAAGGACTGATCTCCTTCAGAATGGACTGGTTGGATCTCCTTGCAGTCCAGGGACTCTCAAGACTTCTCCAACACCACAGTTCAAAAGCATCAATTCTTCAGCTCTCAGCCTTCTTCACAGTCCAACTCTCACATCCATACATGACCACAGGAAAAACCATAGCCTTGACTAGATGGACATTTGTTGACAAAGTAATGTCTCTGCTTTTTAACATGCTATCTAGGTTGGTCATAACTTTCCTTCCAAGGAGCAAGCGTCTTTTAATTTCATGGCTGCAATCACCTTCCACAGTGATTATGGAGCCCAAAAAAGAAAGTCTGACACTGTTTCCACATCTATTTGCCATGAAATGATGGGACTGGATGCCATGATCTTAGTTTTCTGAATGTTGAGCTTTAAGTCAACTTTTGCACTCTCCTCTTTCATCAAGAGGCTCTTTAGTTTTCTTCACTTTCTGCCATAAGGGTGGTGTCATCTGCTTATCTGAGCTTATTGATATTTATCCCAGTAATTTTGATTCCAGCTTGTGCTTCTTCCAGTCCAGCGTTTCTCATGATGTACTCTGCATATAAGTTAAATAAGCAGGGTGACAATATATAGCCTGATGTACTCCTTTTCTATTTGGAACCGGTCTGTTGTTCCATGTCCAGTCTAACTGTTGCTTCCTTACCTGCATACAGATTTCTCAAGAGGAAGGTCAGGTGGTCTGGTATTCCCATCTCTTTCAGAATTTTCCACAGTGTATTGTGATCCACATAGTCAACACCTTTGGCATAGTCAATAAAGCAGAAATAGATGTTTTCTGGAACTCTCTTGCTTTTTCCATGATCCAGCAGATGTTGGTAATTTGATCTCTGGTTCCTCTACCTTTTGTAAAACCAGCTTGAACATCTGGAAGTTCACGGTTCACGTATTGCTGAAGCATGGCTTGGAGAATTTTGAGCATTACTTTACTAGCAAGTGAGATGAGTGCAATTGTGTGGTAGTTTGAGCATTCTTTGGCATTACTTTTCTTCAGGACTGGAATGAAAACTGACCTTTTCCAGTCCTGTGGCCACTGCTGAGTTTTCCAAATTTGCTGGCATATTGAGTGCAGAACTTTTACAGCATCATCTATAGCTAGTAGTTAATTTCTTTATGGACGTGTAGGTAACAATATATTTACTCTGTTAGCCGTGTATTGAGTTCAGTGATGTCACTGATGTCAAACCAGCCTATTTCCTGTCATAGGATAGCATTAAAAAAGTCTTGCCCAATTTTTCTTAATCTGTCAGCCAGCTGCCAAAGTCCAAAATGAAACCTGTATATAGGCAGCAACAAGAACTCCAGCACCTAATCCTGAAAATAATATGCATATCTGGAAAACAATTCAAAAGTTTCTTTTAAATAGAGTATTTATGTTTGGGAGAGAAATATTCAGAATTGAAAATTAATAAATTTATTGACAGATCACAAAGACCATGTAGGACATTATAACATGTACAATTTTTTTTCTCTTTTCTTACATTATAATAGAACAGTGGCCAATCCATCCACTTGAATTATCAGCCAAAGGTAAAATAAAGTTGTGTGGTCAACAGCAAACATACAGTGGTGTTCATGAATCATTTTTAACATTATATCGATAATCTGTAGACACAATTTGGCTCTTCCATCATTCACATTCTAGACTAGCATATCTTACTGTTCTGAAAAGCTTCACCACATTGCAAATACAGGAATAAATAGGCTGAACATGCAAAATGGTCTTAGTGTAAGTTTTTCCCATATTGTTTACACAAAGAACAAAAACTCTCTTCTTGATTGGCAGAAGTTGAAAGATTTTTTTAAACCAATGCTAAAATGTTATGAATTCAAATCAACTCAGAGTGTAGTCTTAACTAAATTGGAGGAAAGTTAGTATCTTTAGAAATATAAAGTCCATTTCATTACTCTCAATTATATTTTCCTTTCAGGCCGCTACGGCAACAGACAGTACTCATTTAAGTCGGCAACATTAATTGAAAACTAAACATACAAACATTGTGTGACAGGTTTGGGGATTTCTATTAAGAAGGTGAAGAAAGAGGGGGGAAATGCCATAAATGACGTTATTATATCAACAGACAAAACTGGAATTCAGATGGTAGACCGAAGCACTGTATCAATATGAAATGTACTGAGGTCGATAGCTGTACTGTGGTTATGAAGAGAATGTCCTGTTCTTAGGAACCAATCTAAAGTATTTATGAGTAAAGGAACATGCTCTGGGCAACTCACTTAAAAAAAAATTTATTCATTTGGCTGCCCTGGGTCTTCATAACAGCATGTGGGATCTATTTCCTTGACCAGGGATCCAACCCAGGCCTCCCGCATTAGGAGGATAGAGTCTTAACCACTGGACCACCAGGGAAGTCCCCTGTGCAACTTACTTTAAATGGCAGGGGAGGGGTATAAAAAGAAACAGTAGGATTAAGAGTCTAGCAAAAGCTAAAGAGTATACAGGGATTCTTTGTACATGCTTATAGCTCTACAAAGATTGAAATTATTTTCAAAAAATATTTTTAAAAGTACAATATATCCTGCATTGAACCTAGACTGGTGATTCGTTTCTTATATGATATTATACATGTTTCAATGCCATTCTTCCAAATCATCCCACACTCTCCCTCAGGATGCTTGGGGCTGGTGCACTGGGATGACCCAGAGGGATGGTACAAGGATGGAGGTGGGAGGGGTGTTCAGGATGGGGAACACGTGTATACCCATGGCAGACTCATGTTGATGTATGGCAAAACCAATACAATATTGTAAAGTAATTAGCCTCCAATTAAAATAAACAAACTTAAATTAAAAAAATAAAAGTACAATATGAAGTAGTACAATTGATATATACATATATTAGCCAATTACCTAGTCATTTCTTCTTCCAGAATTCTGCCTGGATTTAGCACTGCCAACGAAAAAAATCACTAACTAAAAACAAAATAAAAATAAGACATTTTTGAAAAGTACTGCCAGGTTTTTAAAATCTTTTTCTCTTTCCCTGTCACTCTCAAGTCACTCTTACCATCTGGCCCATGTAAAGGGCCCTAGGGTTTAAATGCATTGAGGGTCCAGTGGGGAAGTAAAGCCCCCCGCCCCAGGTACTGCCCCCTACCAGAGGCCTTGGGCCTTTAGTAACACAGCTTCCTAGAGCCGCAGAGTGGAGCTGATGAAAGGCATACAGAAGGCAGAGGAAGAAAAAAAGAAATGGTCCACAGAGAAACCCAGGATTTAACAGGCACTTTTTTTCTTAGTGGTGCAAAGCACTTTACAGATACTTGCTTCTTTTGATTCTACGTTACTATATGTGTGTGTTTCCCTTACATGCTTCCTCACAACATAAATAATGGAAAGTCTGAATTACATTCATGGCAAAGGGAGAAAAACTAAAGACAAGAAAGATCACTGAGTTGCTCAAAGACAAGGCAGTGGATCACTGGTGATCTGTCAGGGTCCTGCATTCCTTGTCTTGGTTATTAGCAGTCCTGTAAATTGGTATTTTTAGAGCAGTATTAACTGGAAGGAAATGGTCTTTTACTTTGAACTAAGTTTGATAAAAGTGTCAATGCGCCTTTTCTGGTTCACATGTTTTCGTAACAGCTAGGATCCAGTGCGCATTTATTATGTGCTGGGCACTGTTCTGAATACTATACACACATTACATGGTTTAATTTTCACCATTCCATAGACAGGCCAATACAGGTAGGGCTACATCATAAATCCCTACTTTACAGATGAGGAAACTGAAGCGCAGGCATAGAAAGTAACTTAGCCAAAGTCACTGAGTTATCACAGGAAGCAGGCTGAGAGTCCTACCAGTGTCTCGTACAGCACCCGACACCACACCACACCGATTGGTTCCTGTGGTAATGACTTATTTTCACTTCTTCAACAAACGCAAAGTAAAAAATAAAAAGAAAACAGCCCATACCTACTGCATTCACAGAGTAACAGGATAAAATGTTACCACAGCACTGATGGGAAAACACATTTGCCATGATGCCGGGAGAGAAGCTAGGCTTTGTTCCTTTATCACGTGCAAATAGCCCTGAGGTCTCATTTTCTGGGTGCTGTGTTACCACTCTTATCTTCTTCCAAAGGGAGATGAGGCAGAAATTTACTTTAAACTTAACCTACCATCAGGATCAATCACCAGGCCTGCAGCCCCGATGGTGGCATAGGTTCTCCCTCAGGATTGCTCTTCCTATAGATGTTCATAGCAGTGTTCCTGCTTATTAATCTAGCTCTTTATCACCTACTAGGTCCTTGAGGAGGCAGACTCTATTTCACTTCTGTTCTCATCCATTCAGTTCTGTGTGCTCATTTGCTTCCTGAGTTCATAAATCTGGCACCTTCAATAGCTACGTTGGAACTGTGTTTGGAACGAGAGGCAGACAAGCTGTGCGAAAGCTTAAGTATGTGCAGAAATCATTGTTCAAAACCACAGGAAACCTGCAGATCATGCGTACAGGGCTATTTCCCCCTGAACTTAGAAAGCAGGTGAAATCTTAAAGTGACTTTTTCTCTCCTCCAACACCAATGTTATAACTCAAATTGATCTTCCCTGCTAGGAAATAAAAATCTACAAACATTACAAACTTGACCTGCTCCTTTCTCAGAGTCCCAGGCCAAGAATGGCAATCTAATTCTGGGTGAGTAACCCTAGAAGCCCTAAAGCCCCTAGGAAACCAAGTTTCTGCTGCCAGAGGACCAAGGTTTGACAAATGTGTATGACTGTGTTCCTTCAAGAGTCATGCGATGAAATCTGGAATGCTAGATCTGGAGATCTCACAAGATTTGATCTGGAGAAGGCTGCTATCTGGTCTTCCAGATGCTACGTATTGGGCTTCAGCCTCACAAACAATCTTCAAGCAGTTATCTGGCTGAGTGGCTCACAGCACTGTCTGCCTGTTAGAATCACATGGGGTGGGTGGAGAAAAATATAGTTGTCCAATGGGACGAGAGAAGATGAGATGGTTAGATGGCATCACTGACTTGATGGACATGAGTTTGAGTACACTCCAGGAGTTCGTGATAGACAGGGAAGCCTGGTGTGCTGCAGTCCATGGGGTGGCAAAGAGTCATATATGACTGAGCAACTGAACTGAAGCTTCATCCAAGACCAGCTGAAAGAACCTCTAGCTGAGAATCTAAAAATTGCTTCCAGTTGACTTTAATATACCAGATGGAGAACTCCTTCTCTATTCTGCCTAAAAGCCTCCCATAGCAAAGAAATGGGAAATTCTAACGCTGCCTTTTCATTTTAGAGAACCCCCATATATTCCATGCAGAGTGGTTGTTGCATTTCCAAGTTCTCACACTAGTTTCCCCTCAATATTTATGTTCCAGACACTTGACATAAGTCATCTCATTTAATTCCATCAGCAAGCCTACCTTTCAAAGGTGATAACAGTAGGGATTGTAGAGGTTGAGTAATTTGCCCCAATTTAGGTACAGGCCTCAATAATACATGTATACCTTAAGGAACACTCAGAGACACTAAATAAGGAGTGCTGTCACTTTGAACCTCAAAGTAAATCGATGCCTGCCTCCCTTGATATGGTCCAGGACTTCTTTAATTAATATTACATAGAAACACTCAGCACAAGACAGAATTGGTGGATGTCCAGGCAGTTTTAGCAGTATGGGTAATAAGTCAAGGTAACTGAAACTCAAAAATGTCTTTTCCTTTCATCTATATGGCAATGAAGGGGCATGCAGCGTGTATCAATTTCTCCACACAACCTCCTACATTATTACAGCCACATAGACTTGGCATAAAACATCAAGTTCCTAACACTCTGTAGAAACCCTGTTTTCTAGGACTCCATTCTTAAGGTTTGGATGTGGAATGTTTTACACATGGTTTCTGCACAGCTGAGACATTGTGAGGGAACCACCCTGTCACGGAGACTTTATTGTGTTGACAAGGATGGACTCTGTTCACAATAACTCACTGTCAGACCCTCTTGTAATTTAAACCTTTTTTTCCTTCTTTCTCGTCTCATTTGGCTCCCATTGAGTCTTGCTGTCCAAGAATCCAACAGTTCTAAAGAGTAGACTCTAAACAAACATCATCTCAGTGAGACGAGCTAGCGAGCTCAGCAGGGACACCTGAGGACTCCGCCGTCTCTCAACCCCCATGACTCTGGCTAAACTCTACAAACCCAAACACATCAGCGAGCTCTCTGGATTCAGAGTGAGCATGAAACGTAACAATTCATTTTCTCCAAAGAGCCATGGGAATATTATTTGTGTCTAGTCAAGGCTATGGTTTTCCAGTGGTCATGTATGGATGTGAGAGTTGGTCTGTGAAGAAGGCTGAGTGCTGAAGAATTGATGCTTTTGAACTGTGGTGTTGGAGAAGACTCTTGAGAGTCCCTTGGACTGCAAGGAGATCCAACCAGTCCATTCTGAAGGAGATCAGCCCTGGGATTTCTTTGGAAGGAATGATGCTAAAGCTGAAACTCCAGTACTTTGGCCACCTCATGCGAAGAGCTGACTCACTGGAAAAGATTCTGATGCTGGGAGGGACTGGGGGCAGGAGGAAAAGGGGACGACAGAGGATGAGATGGCTGGATGGCATCACTGACTTGATGGACGTGAGTCTGAATAAACTCCAGGAGTTGGTGATGGACAGGGGAGGCCTGGCGTGCTGCGATTCATGGGGTTGCAAAGAGTTGGACACGACTGAGCAACTGAACTGAACTGAAAGAGTGGACACTGGCATTAATAACATTTGAGAGACTTCTCATTCCAGACCCTCAAGACAATCAAGTTGCCTAATGACAAACGTGGCTGTAGAGAACCAAGCGTCATTTAATTCGGAGGTCACCGAAACTAAGCTGGCAACTCTGGTGAGTGTATCACTCCAGCTGTCACAGGTCTGCAAGTGACTTGCTCCTGCCATTCCCCAGAAAGACCTTGAATTTGGCCCTGGGCACAGTACATGGCACCTGTCTGCCATTCCAGCTTCAAAGCAATTCAGTTTCATAATTAGAAACACATTAAAAATAAGCAGACTGCTCCAAATAAGGAAGCTGTGGATTACTCTGGTGTTAGCAAAAACAAAAATGGGACTAATAAAACTGTACCAAATGTCAGCTTCTCTGGGATAAGCACATGGCATCCAATTAAAAAAATTAACTGTGATAAGATATGCATTACCGTCTTAACCATTTTAAGTGTATAGTTAAGTAGTGCTAAATATATTTACATTATGGTAAAATCAATCTCCAGAACTTTTTCAGCTTCCCCAACTGAAACTCTGCCCATTAAACAGCTCCCCATTTCCTTATCCTCCACCCCCAGCTACCACTATCTTCTTTTCTGTTTCTATGAATTTGGCTACTCTGCTGCTGCTAAGTCAGTTCAGTCGTGTCTGACTCTGTGTGACACCATGGATGGCAGCCCACCAGGCTCCCCCATCCTTGGGATTCTCCAGGAAAGAACAGTGGGGTGGGTTGCCATTTCCTTCTCCAATGCATGA
This sequence comes from Nanger dama, assembly GCA_917880005.1. Taxonomy (NCBI): domain Eukaryota; kingdom Metazoa; phylum Chordata; class Mammalia; order Artiodactyla; family Bovidae; genus Nanger; species Nanger dama. The sequence continues at coordinate 28,057,122 of CAKJTW010000007.1, forward strand.
AAGTGAAAAGTGAAAGTGAAGTCTCTCAGTTGTGTCCGACTCTTTGTGACCCCATGTACTGCAGCCCACCAGGCTCCTCCGCCCATGGGATTTTCCAGGCAAGACTCCTATAAGCAGAATAATATGATATTTGTCTTCTTTTACTTAGCGTAATGTCCTCAAGATTCATCCATGTTACAGCGTGTGTCAAAATTTTCTTCCTTTTAAAGGCTTTTTAACACTCCATTGTATGTATGTAACAACTTTTGTTTATCCAGTCACTCATCTGACTTTTTAAAATCCTAAACTGAAGCCAGTTTTGACTGATATATTCTAATATGGGCATCTTCCTGTTGTGTGTGTGTGTATTATACATCTATAAACCTTATAATAAGTAAAAGAAAAATAAATTAAAAATTCCTAGTTTCCTTAAAGACTTTTTAAACTATCCTATCTTACTCTTTACAATATTTGTGTTAAAGTTTTGGCCGCTGGTCAAATACAAGTAATCCAGTTAAAACTTTCCTAGACACAATTTTTAAAGGAGAATGTACAGCTACTTACATTGGCAGTAGAATGTGTACAGTCATGAGCGTGGTATGGACGGCAGAAAGACCTGAGTCTGAATTCTGCCCCTAACACTATAATTTTGGAAGGTTATTTATTCTCTCCAAGCCTCAGGTGTCTTCATGTGTCACTGAGAAGAAGACCCAGCACATGATACACACTATGAAAGATTTCTGTTGTTTTTGTTATAAAGAGGTTCTTCTCCGAGACAGTAGTACTAGAGAATAAATAAACTCTTTTTGTAGGAGTGTACTTTAACTATTCAAAGGATGCTTCTACTAGACATCTAAAAGGTATTAATACTCATCAATATTCATATCAAGAGATCCTATTGTATAAATTAAGCAATCATGTTCTTAGGTAATTACACCTAAGCCCTACAATGCTAACCAAATATGTAGCTCTCAGCAGTGAACACTGGAAACTCTTCCTGAGTGTCATCTAAATACAGTCTACTGCCTCTCAGGTGCTTCTACTGTGGAAGCTGCCTCCCCTTTATTAGCTATCTCCTTCATATCCCCCATCTGTGTGCCTGCAGGTCTCTAGGGAGGAACTGAGCTGTCGTGCTGGGTAGAAAGCATGGTTGTCTTCCTTTCTGTGTTAAGTCTGTCTAAAGTGAAAATAACTTTGTCCATTGGGAACCTCACTCCAATGCTGCTGCCATAGTCCCTCGTATAGCTGGCATTTACTTCTGTGACTCCTTTGGCACTTCAGTAATTTTAGTCCTTTGGGAGAGTTTCAAAGCACATCATTCTCATACTGAATCCATTCACTCTTTAGTAAAGTGTTCTGTTAAGGAACAGTCAACCTTGTTGATCCAAATATTAGAGACAGAAAGTAGGTGTAATTTTAGCAAGAAGGGTAGGAGAGAGGGGGAGGGGAAGAAGAAAAAATAAAAAACAGACCTACAAGCTGAGGACAGCTAAGTATTGCCATGCCAACTGATGTATGTTGAAGCTCATCAATAGTCATTAATTGAATGGACACTGTGCAGACATGCTCTGCTATGGTTCCACCATCCTCAAGCAGACTGACTTCCTTACTTTATTGACATTCAAATCTTTCTGGAGATTTCCTTATTCTATACTTAAAGCCCAATAGCATACACTTATTTGTTGAAATTCTATACTTAAAGCCCAATAGCATACATTTATTTGTTGAAATTTAACAGATTATTTGAGGAATTTTACTGAGAATTTTAAAACTCCTTCTGTGATATCTGAAGCTACCCAGATGTCCAAACCATGAAGCAAGTAGATGATGAATAGAAAAATCAATTTCTAATTTTCACTCAGTTAAATAAATGAATACATCTATATATCTACATATCTTAATTAAAGAAATGCTTATCTGGAAGGGAGAAATTTCCTCCAGTATTAACAAATCTGTCAGTCATTTTTCCAAATACTATCATCATGAGGGACAGACTTGATCCATGAGTTATGGCCATGGTAGTGCCAAAAGACATAAATAATTTATCCTACCAATCAGAGTATCGAAACTATAAAAAAAGAAAGATAAGATAAGAATACTTAGCTTGTATAACAGAATTTCTGTTTTTCACAATGTATGTTCTTTGGATTTTTCTTTAAGGTCAGTAACCATTCCAAATAAATGCATTAGGGAAGAAAGAGAATTTCAATTCAAATCATCAACAGAGTAATTTCAAGAGTCTATTTATTTTGTATCTGTGTGGAAAAAATTCCAGTTTCATTGAATCAGTGTCTTATTTGGATAAGTGATTGCAATATAATCCAGAAAGGACTAAGATTTGTTTTCATTAAGAAATACTGTTTGATCTTCCAGAGCTCCTGAGGTAGTGAATTAGAAACAGCTAGGTGTTGATGTCATTTACATACATACACATAATACATCCTTTAAAAGACATTCAGAATATTTCAGAGGGAGGATTATAAAGGGCAGAGAGAGAACAGATATTCTGGATTTTGAGGATAAGGCCCCTTTAAGAGGCTTAAGTTAGCTTTTGGAAGACAGATCAATAGTGAAGGGCAAGAAACTTAAAGAGTGCCTGGGTATGTGCTTTAGGGAAGTCTTGCTTATAGAGATGGTACTCATTGTAGAATCTTGAAGGTCAAGGGGAATTAGCGAAGAAGAATTGGGGAGTGCAGAGAAAGTGGGGGAAGTGGGGGCTTAAAACAGCAGGGTGACTGGAAACTACATAAATAGTTTCATAGTAGTTCACATAGATGACAGCCCATCAGGCTCCCCCGTCCCTGGGATTCTCCAGGCAAGAACACTGGAGGGGTTGCCATTTCCTTCTCCAGTGCATGAAAGTGGAAAGTGAAAGTGAAGTAGCTCAGTCATGTCCGACTCCTAGCAACCCCATGGACTGCAGCCCACCAGGCTCCTCCATCCATGGGATTTTCCAGGCAAGAGTACTAGAGTGGGGTGCCATTGCCTTGAGTCCTCAGGGAACTCCATGTAGTGGAATTTCAAAGCACACAGTACAGAGCATGGAAGACGATATTAGAGAGAGACCTAAAAGGCCTGGTGGCCACACCAACTATCTTGGACTTAGTACCTTCTATAGAGGGCTTCCCTGGTGGCTCTGCTGGTAAAGAATCTGCCTGCAATGTGGGAGACCTGGGTTCGATCCCTGGGTTGGGTAGATCCCTGGAGCAGGGTAAGGCTACCCACTCCAGTATTCTGGCCTGGAGAATTCCATGGACTGAATAGTTCATGGTGTCACAAAGAGTCAGACGTGACTGAGCAACTTTCAGTTATCACTTATAGAGGGAAGTGGTTATACCAGTAAAGTGCCCAGCACCCAGGAGCTGACCAGTGATCAGTGTCATAATACTCCAAGACCCTTTGTCCTTCACCACCTTTTTAGTTCTCTCCAAATTCCCACTTTTTCTGCCCATTTCTGATTGACTGAAACTATGCCCCCTCTCTCTGTTCTTCTTTTGTCCTCTGCCTTCCAGACTATATCTCTCTTCTCTTAGTTTTCCATTTCTATACTTTCCCCTCTGTCCCTCACATCTCTCTCATCTTTTTAACCCTTATCTCTGCCCATTTCCCCACCCCACTCCCTTTGGGGGACAAGAAAGGAACAGTCATCAAGAGAATGGGTGATGAGTCAGGCTGGGCAGAGTGGGGTCCCCTGAGAGCGGAGGCTGAGTCAGAGGGAGTCACCATGTAGGGGCACCCTGAGGCTAAAGCACAAAGTGGGGGGTGGTGGGGGGCAGTGTGCCAACTGCACTCAAGGATTTCCAGAAGTTCAGTCTGGAAGACCAAATTCCATCATTAAACACAGAGGGCAAGCAAGAGTGTTGAGAGAGACAAAGGGTGGGAAGCCAGGTGGAGCTTGGAGTGAAACAAGGCAGGCAGATAAAGTCCAGAGCAGGTGGGGAAGGGCCCCTAAAATTGCCACAAAAGAGACCAGTGTCCCCAGGGTTCACCTTGGCCGGAGGGGGAGGGAGATAGAGCAGTTGAGTTTCTGGGCCACAGCTCAAGCATAGGAGCAAGTTGACATGCAGTGTTGTCTTCAAACATTTACGTGAAACTGCTGCTGCTGCTGCTGCTAAGTCACTTCAGCTGTGTCCAACTCTGTGCGACCCTACAGACGGCAGCCCACCAGGTTCCTCTGTCCTTGGGATTCTCCAGGCAAGAATACTGGAGTGGGTTGCCATTTCTTTCTCCAATGCATGCATGCATGCTGAGTCACTTCAGTCGTGTCCCACTCTGTGTGACCCCATGGACGGCAGCCCACCAGGCTCCTCTGTCCATGGGATTCTCCAGGCAAGACACTGTAGTGGGTTGCCATTTCCTTCTCCACATGAAACTAAGAAAAGTTTTAAATGCTTTTCATAGTACATTTGAAGCTTGTGTAATGTATTATATTCACTGCACCTCAATTAAAAAGTTTCTCATATTAATGAAACAAAATTTTGTTGTCTCCAAGCTTCAGTGAAAATTCCAGGAATTTCACAGTAATATCCTAGTAACCTAGATCTGTTTTCAGTGAGTTTTCAACAGAAGAATCCTTTCTGTGTTGTGAAGGGTTAATGCGGCCACAATAGGGAAAGTGGAGATGTGCCTGCATACGAGATGTTCTGCCAAGGAGACTGGACACAGCATTGAGTTTAATGGTCCCTTGCAAATGAGGGAACATCCCCTTCCTGTGATAAGGAGGAATAAAGGGCTCTGGACAGACTCTGCAGTAAACAGGAATTTCACTCCCTTTTGCTGTACGATAACATTTATGCACCTGCGCTGTACTGAAAAGGCTTATTCATACAGTCTGGAATGCTTCCTGGGGGCTATATAATAATAAACTGCCATTTTTGTGGGCACAGTTTTTTCCTCTGGCCAGAGTGTGTCTGTCTCTTGTGCGTCTCATATGTCTTGTGTCATTTCACTCATAATCTCCAGTAATCAACAGTGTTGTGCTGTGCTTAGTCACTCAGTCGTGTCTGACTCTTTGTGACCCCATGGACTGTAGCCTGCCAGGCTCCTCTGTCCATGGGGATTCTCCAGGCAAGAATACTGGAGTGGGTTACTCCATGCCCTACTCCAAGAGATCTTCCCAACCCAGGGATCGAACCCAGATTTCCCTGTTTGCAGGTAGATTCTTTACCTCTGAGCCACCAGATAAGCCTGAATGCCTATCTCACTCCTATTAAAATGTAGTTTTATTCTGAACCTCAATCAGAACAGCAGCAAAAAAAAATCTATTGAGAGTGAAAAAGATAACATTTATATTTAAGGTTAAACTTCCAAAATCAAATGAAAATTTCTGTTTCTACTTTAAGGTTTGTGACATTTTATTTTCTGTAAGAGGCAGATTTAAAACTTTTGCATTAAAACTAGATTTAGTTTTACAAACAATTTATTCTCTAAAAGTACTGAATTGAAAAAATGTTACCCTTACTGAGATTTTTAAACATGAGAGTCACAAGCATAAGGGAGAAGAGAATGAAACTTCATAAGCTGGAGATTTCAGATGACATGCCTTTTTTACCAACTTCTTTGTTATCAAATAATGGCTGTCATAGTTTGAAACATATCATTCACCAAAAGTGGGCAAACATTTTCTTGGGTCCCCTCTCTAAGACATATTACAAATGAAAAATAGATTTGACTTCTTCTAAAAATATGTTGGCTTGCCCTGGACCAGTGGAAAACCACTGAGAATTGTCATAAACATATCTGAATCTGTAATAGTAACTTCATATGTAATCAGTTTTCCTGGAGGCCAATGTGAACATAGATTCCTTAAGCATTTACAATTTTCTGTACTTAACAGTCTCCCTATATGCAAGATTATTTTAAGGTAAATTTGTGCTTGTGTGTGAAACAAGTGCAGAGACGTATTTTTCTGAAATTAATTGGTTTGTATGGTGCTTCAAACACCAGTCCTAACTTCAATTTCCCTGGACACCAGTTAGCTCTGCTCTCCCAGCCAGCCTATCTCTACCTGTTTTATCGTCCACCTTGAGAATGTGGGCCATTAAATACAATGAGCCAATCAAGGACATGTATCACTGCCTGCAGACAATCTTAAAGTACTTCTAACTACAGATCCAAGACATCAAACTTAAATGAAGGCAGAACTGATTCAAACTTAATATTTCACAGTTTACCAATGTCAATGATCCAATCAAATTTACTTTCTTCATTTTCCCTTAGCTTGGCTGCTGTAAAAAATGTATATATAACTGAATTTAAAAACTCTTACAAAATATTTCACAGTCAACTGAATATAAATTGAAGTAGTTTCCATATTCAATATTATATTTTCAAATGTAACAGAGTGATGTCCACAAACTGTGAAAATATCCAGTTTAGCACACGGTGTAAGGCAATAACCAAGTGCAAAGGTATCTGTCCAAGGCACTATAGGAATCTCTGGATAACCGGGGAATGGTCACCTGCCTTGCAGCACGCATGCACAGAAGGAAGCTGACCATGTCAACAATGTCTGCAAGATCAGTTAATTCTTCATGTGCTAAAAGGTACATATTGACCTAAAGTTAAGTAAGGCCACTCTTCTGAATGATTATGGGGAGTGGCGTCAGGAAATCCTGTCGGCTTTACATTCAAAATGCATCTAGAGTTCAGTCACTCTTCGCCACTTTCATAACTATCCTAACAGCCCGAGAACTCCTGCCTTGTTTCTCCACTTCCACTCGTGCCCACTTCAGTCTATCCTCAGCGCAGTACTCAGAGTCATCATTTAAAAACACAAGGCACATGCTTGCTAAAGAGGAGGAAGAGGCGAGTGACGGATTGGGAGTTTGGGATTAGAAGATGCCAGCTATTACATATAAGTTGGGTGAACAACAAGGTCCTCCTGCAGAGCACAGGGAACTGTACTCAACATCCTGTAATAATTCATAATGGAAAAGAACATGAAAAAGAATGTGTGTGCAATATATATATATATATATATGTATAGCTGATCATTTTGCTATATAGCAGAAATTAATACACATTGTAAATCAACTATACTTCAATAAATTAAAAAAACCTCTCAGGTCATATTATGCTGCTACTCTGCTCAAAGATTCACAAGTGGCTTCCACTTTTCTCAGAGTAAAAGCCAGATCCTTACATGGCCTCTCCAGCCCCACATGATATTCTTTGTTGCCTCTGTGAGCACAGAGCCCACTCCCACCCCCTGCCAGCCTGGCCCCAGTCACCCAGGTCTCTCTGCTGCTGCTGTCCTGTGAACACTCCAAACACGCTACCCCTGCAGGGCCTGCATTACCTCTGCCAGGAGTGGAACATATATGCCACACAGCTCTCTCATGTTTTTCAAGTTCTTGCTTAACTATTGCCTTCTCAATATGACCTACCTTAACTACCCTATTTAAAATTGCTTTTTGCACTCCTGATTTATTTAGCCTCAATTAACTGTTCCCATAGCATTCATTACCTGCTAACAATTGTTTGCAGGACTAAGTGCCCCTGGGAAAAGAGTTTATGGATGCTTCTTTTTCACAAATGACCACCTATTTGAATAGATCTAACTTGATATTACTTACAGCCCAAGAGTGGCCTCGGTTTCCTGGTCTGGGATATCTGATGCCCTTTGGTGATAATTTGTCTCAGAAGCACAGGCTATTAATTATTAATTTGGTTGTAGGTTGGAAACACTGTTGCTTCCTCAGTCTTGGGTATAGAATGAAATACAATCTGGTTCTCCCCTTAGGCAGGAAGATGGAATTTGATGTACTATTTTTCTTTTATGTATCTTGGGCTTTAATTCCATGGCATATAAAGACTACTTGCAAGGTTTTAGCACCTACATATTCAGCATATGTATTGTTTACATCTATTCTCAATAATAAATGAATGCTAACTGTAGGAGAACAGACTTTTTTACCTAAATGCATTTATTTAAATTTCCAGGTAAAGTTTTATTCACAGGACTTGATCCCAAACTATCTGGAACATTTTCTAAAATCAAAGGACTGACATCTGCAATGAAATGTGTTCACAAGAATGTGACAGGCAAAACTGTGTGATCGGAACAACCATGGAACTCTCAGTTTTCCCTAGACCACTGAGGTGAGCTGAACTTCCTTTAGCATACAAGTTTTGGTCCATTTATTATAAAAGTGTGTCTCATTACACTTAATTTCATAATCTTAACTTTTCTTAGTCTTTTATACTCTTGGAACTGTCTTCCTGACACAAGGCTGTGAGCGCCGCTTCTGAGAACTTCCTTGGGCTCTGCTGCGTTGCTGCATCTTTGCAGGGGTAGCCCCTCTGTACACTCACCAGTGTTTAGCCAGTGCAACACAGAAACAGACTTCTTGGAGAAAATGCCATCTATTTATAGATTCATCGTCAATTCCAGCCTAAACTGCCAGCGAATGAAAACCACATTTTTCTAGAAGAAAAAATACCATCCATGGGTTTTCCAATTTTATAGGGCAAACGAGATATTCTGTGAATGAATATCATGGTACGTAGAAGAAATAAAGCAAGATTATTGTTTGAAGAAATGAACAGACTAAAATAATGATCCGGTTTAACCACCAGATAGGCATGCTCTCTGTTAACTAATCAGGCCACTTGCAGCCTGAGGACTCACTACAGAACCTGATAAGTTTGTCCCTCTGGGTGATCCCTGGATGACACAGGTCAGTTAGTTCTGGGTGGCTTGGCATGAACTCAGAGACCACAACAGCCTCATAAATTTTGAGGCTGAAGGCAAAAATGATTCACTGTCCTCAAAGTGAAAGAGGGACAAAGACAGCATGCCACTTACTGATTGCTTATGCCCCTACTAAGGTGGAGAAATGAGAGTGAGAGGACCCTCGGGAACCAAAGAGCCAGCACAGGGAGAAAGACAGGCAAGCAGAGAGAGGCAGAGGTTTCCCCCCTTGCATTTGAGCAACAATTTCTTTGGAAGCGCAGGTAACCCGCCCCAGGCTGCTCAACGTTCCCCTCCCCAATTTACCACTCACCCCCAGAGGGGAGAAAGGGGGAACCGGAGAGCTGAGACAAAGGTGGGTAAAATGAGGAGGAAGAGGAATAATGAGTGGAAGGAAGGAGCTGCCTGCTTCACTACATTTGTTTAAAAAGCACAACCATCAACAGCAGGCGTCTGATGCTCTTTAAGCCCGGAAGATCAGACGATGCTTATGAAAGTTTTCTGGAAAAGTCGTGAGCTCCATAATGCAAGGAATGTTACACCACACATGCTCATCGAAGGGCCCTGCACAAAGGGAAGGCGGCGCCTTCAAACCCATGCTCTCTTTCCTGGTGTTGTTTATTGAATAAGTCGTGTCTGACTCTTTGCCACCCAGAGGACTGTAGCCCACCAGGCTCTTCTGTCCATGGGGATTCTCCAGGGAAGAATACAGGAGTGGGTTGTCTTGCCGGTCTCAAGGGGATCTTTCCAACCCATGGATCCCGGCGTGTCTGAGAGATTCTTTACCACTGAGCCACCAGGAAAGCCAGCCTGTCGCAAGAGAAGCCTCAGTGACATTCCTTGGGTAAAGTCAGAACCACAGAAAAGACCCTAAGGAGAACTCCAAAACAAAGGCCAAAGGCATCACCCGCTCAACTTCTTTGCTCGGCTTCATGTGGCTCTGCTGACTCGCGTGTAACGAGAAAAGCAGGAAAGAGGTGGCCGAGGGTGATGTACCTGCTGACGCCCAGTTCAAATCCGTCCTCCCTGGCCTTGGTAATACGGAATGTTGCGATCCTTCCCACCTCTGGGTCCATCTCAGCCTGGGGAGAAACCAGTCTCAGGTCCAAGGGCACCAGCCCCAGCTTGGGAGGTCGCCCCGCCTCCTCACAACACCCCTCCCCACCCCCGCCGGGGGGTCGGGGCCAGCAGACTGGTCGCGGGGACCCGGGAGGACCGCGCGGATGCCACGCTGCCCGCCGCGCGGAGCCCGCCTTCCCGCCGCGAGGAGCCCGCCTTCCCGGGCCCGCCGCGCCAGCTGCGGCCGATAAGCCCTGCGACCAGCCTGGTGCCGCTGGGTGTTCCGAAAGCGTGGGCTGGCGGGCCACTCGAGCCCTCCAGAGTGACTGTCACACTCCTCCAGAGCAGTTTTCTTCTTGAAGCCTTGCGGGGACAGTTTGTACATGCGACCAATGATGGGGCAGCTGAGGGACAGGAGAGAGCCCCACGCTCGCCTCCCGCTGCTTCTGCATCCCGGGTCGGCTCCCCAGGGGGCACCGAACCCACGCGTCTCTCGGGATGCTGAGAACAAGGCAGGGCCTCCCAAAAGCATCGCATTAAGCCCTTCCAGGATAATGCAGTCGGTGCCTTCTTAACACCAGGGAAGCCTTTCTTAACACTTAGAGGCCCAGAACTTTAGGGCTGGAGGGCGCTTTAGAAATCGCCAAATTCAACGGCTTCTCCTCCACTCCCTTTCCAATAGGAAACTGAAGCCCAGGGAGGGCGAGTCTCGCCTGTGGCTACATCCTCCAGGACCAGGGTGCAGTCTCCACTGTCTTCTCCTGGAATCCTGTTCTGATGCTGGACTTCTCCCTGTGCTCAGGTGTCTCTAAATCTCGCGCTCACCGGAATCCTCTGTGTGGTTTTCTCATCCCTTTCCATGAACCTTTCGCCACATTCCTTCCTAAAGGGAAAATCTAAAACAGGGAGCAACATGTTATCATAGCTTTGAAGCAGCCAGTGAGGTTCAAACTCAGAGCTTCCTATCTTGCTAGTTATGGCACCTTGGACACTTTCTCGCTTCTCTAAGCCTCAGTTTCCTCCTACGGTAACATGAGGGTAAAACACTCCCCCTTACTAGGTCACTGGTGGCTCAGGGGTTAAAGCGCCTGCCTTCGATGCAGGAGACCCGGGTTCGATCCCTGGGTCGGGAAGGTCCCCTGGAGAAGGAAATGGCAATCCACTCCAGTATTCTTGCCTGGAGAATCCCATGGACAGAGACGCCTAGTAGGTTACAGTCCATGGGGTCGCAGAGTCGGACACGACTGAGCGACTTCACCTACTAGGTCACTGTGAGGAATAAATGAACTAAGAAGGTAGAAGGAGCTAGTACTGAGCCTGAACCAGAATATACTCCATAAACATGGCTTCCCCTCTTCCCAGCCAGGCAGCAGGGTTACCTGCTGGTCCTTGCTCCTGCTGTCTGGTTAACACAGAAGTCATCCCGTGGCTTCCTCGGGTTCCCAGAGAAAATTAACAAAGAGCATCCTACAAGAGCAGGTGCTGTCGGCAGACCTGGAATCTCACCTGTGTCACTTACTGTTTGGCCTTAGGCAATTTACTTAATTCTTGATTTTACGGAAACCGTAAAATTGGGGTGTTATTAGGATTAGACATAATGTGTGTAAAGTGCCTGGCATATAAGGGGTACCTGGTATTAATAGTTACAAGATCAGAAGAGGCTGATGAGGAAAGACTGGGATAAGAGCCAGGAGCTCCAGCACTCACTCTAAAGTATACCACTTATCTCTACCCTGCTCTGCATATCAGCTTGAGCTAGGCAGAACCTGACTTGAAGAGATGACTTAGAGTTGACTGAAACTGTGGCATGTTCTAGAATTATTAGAAATGAATTTATTTACAGGTTTTCCTAAAAATGTTTTTTCTTCTTAGCCCATCTACCACCATCAGGAGGGTTCTCTTCTTTGATCAACCTGAATTCCTCTTCTTCACAAGTCTAACAGGTGGTCAGGTCACTATTTTAAAATACTCTACAATTAAAGCAACTGAAATTGTTGAGCTGAAAGAAAGCTTGGTGGTGACAGGAGAACATTATAAAACTCAGTAGCCTGTAAGGAGATGCTAGCCTGTTAAGTTTCTATAAAAGACATCTTGGGGGAGTGAAAAGGTAGACACGTGAGAAAGTAGGTAGCCTCTGAACTAAAAAAGACAAAAACAAATCCAACACACAGGAATATGACATTTTCCCCTGTCAGACTCAGTTCATAAAGTTGTCCCTATAAAAAGTATTTATCACATGTTGCATCTGAGGCCTGTGTGTGTGGGGGAGAGAGAAGCCTTGCCCACTTGACTGTATTTTGTATTTGCTTGCGTTACAGCCCATTCCAAGGGCTACTTTTACATTTATCTAATAATAGTAAAACAACCTTATCTGGTGCATCCATCTGGTTAGTCATTTTAAAAAAGTATTTAAGCCACTGTGATAAACTGGAGAGTTCTCCATGACACTCAGGCTGTAAGAAATCTCATCTCTCTTTTGTTGATAGGATATTGAGATAATCCTGCTTTGTTCTCATTGATGTAGAGTTAATGTCCTTCCCACCGTCTTACCTCTTCTACATGTTCCATTAGTATTTTTCTTTTTAATCTTAATTATTGCTTTGGGGGATTATTTTCATTCTTTGGTTCTTTTCTCTTGATTTAATAAGTACATATTTCATTTTCTATTTAACAGTTAACTCTTTCCTAGAGATTATGACCTATGTTTGACTAAACAGTGGTACTTTTTCATCTTCCAGGCCAATGCAAGGACTTCAAAATTCTCAAACCTCATTTATCCACCTCTTACTTACACACTACTACCTGGCTTTGATCCCTGGGTTGGGAAGATCCCTAGAGAAGGAAAAGGCTACCCACTCCAGTATTCTGGCCTAGAGAATTCAATGGACAGTCCATGGGGTCTCAAAGAGTTGTACACAACTGAGAGACTTTCACTCACTCACGGTCATGTACGTTAATTTTTTTCTATCTTTTATGACCTTTATGAGAAATTATTTTATAGTCATTATCATTTAGATTTATCTATAAATGTATTATCCTTTTCTTTCTCTTTATTTCTTCCTACATCTCAGAGCCACTATCTTGGATCATTTTCCTTTTACCTAAAGAACGCTCTGTGCTTCCTTTAGCCAGTGATAACTTTTCTCAACTTTTTTTTCCTGAAAAGTTATTTCACATTTATTTAGGAAAATTATTCAGGGATTTGCCTTTGTTGTTGTGGTGGTTCAGTTGCTATGTCATGTTGGGCTCTCTGTGACCCCATGGACTGCAGCTCGCCAGGCTTCCCTGTCCTTTACTCTCTCCTGGAGTTTGCTCAAACTTTTGTCCATTGAGTCAGTGATGCCATGCAACCTTCTCATCCTGTCACCTCCTTCTCTTCCTACCTTCAATCTTTCCCAGCACTGGAGTCTTTCCCAGTGAGTCAGCTCTTTGCATCAGAGATTTGCCTTACTGGATATCAAGACTTTTATTGTGAAACTATAGTGATTAAGGCAGTACATTTTGGACAGAGACAAACAAAATTAAAGCGAAACAGAATACAGATCTTATAACTGACGGAGCCAGAATTCTGATCCTGCCAGTATTCTTAACCACCACATTAACTAGTGCAGGGCAGTGGGGAGGGAGAAGATGGGTCAAATGTATTGGATGATTAAAATATCTTCTTCCTCCAATTCATTGATCTTAGCATATTCTAACTGTTCCTCACTATTTTGGTGTGCTGTCTTCCACTCAACTTGCAGACATCCACAACCCCTTGCCTTCTCTCTTTATCAGGTTTCTTGGTAAAACCACAACTCGGGCTAATTTAAATGATCCAACTACTGCAAGCTTCCAGCATGCAACAGAGCATGGCTAAAGAAAGACACAAAACCTGGAGAAGGAAATGGCAACCCACTCCAGTATTCTTGCCTGGAGAATCCCATAGACAGAGGAGCCTGGCAGACTACAGTCCATGGGGTCACAAGAGTTGGACACGACTTAGTGCACTGTCTTACCCCAGAGATCTGCCACATATACCACAAAAACCAAACATCCCCCAGTGACCTTGGCCCCACTGTTCCAATCACTCCCAGGTGGGAATTCAGGCACATGTCCACAGAGGTCACAGACAACATACATAGGGTTCTGTTATGTCCCATATATTACCCTTTCATGTCCCAAGGAAGACATTTTCTCTTAGAGATTTTCATTTAGTGTATCTTTAAAAACTCTTGTGTTAAACTTGCCTCCATCTTTTTCTTGGGTAAGGACAACCCAGAAATGGCCCTTTTGTGTCTATGATGTTGCCATTCACAGCTTTTCTTGATAGGCCTAGTACAATCTTGAGAACAGGGTTGCTGTATGCTGAATGTCAGACGGTAGCTCTTAGCTTTGCCTATCTTAGGTAGTTATGCTGTGCATTTTTATTGGTGTACCATGTTTGATTTGTCCCTAATACCTTTGAAGTTTTTCTGAGAAATGAAATAATGCAACATGAACTTATTAAAATACATTTTAAGCCTTTTAAAAAAAAAAAAGAAAGAAAGACACAAAACCATTTGACTTGTCCCACCATGAAACTATATATTTAATGTATATTTACTATATATTTAATGTATTTACTATGCTTATTGTTTATGGTCCATTCTGAGGGATGCAAGATTCATAAGAACAAAGTTTTTGCTGTCTTATCCACTGGTGTATTCCAACCCTTGCTGCCCAATAGCAATTGTTTCCTTATTCACTCTTCCACCATGTCAGACCATTACTTCATGCTTCCTTTTCCCTCAAGTATCTTTCAGTCATTTTACATCTTCACATTCTGCTGAAGTACTATGCATCTTATTTCACTGATAAAAGTCACAGTGTTTGTAAGGGAAGTGCCATGATCTCCTGCCATGACACGTACGCACAGACCAGCATCTGCACCCAAGCACCCTGCCTTCCCTAACTGAACCAGCTTCTTATGCATGTGCTTATATGCAACCAGTCCTTTCATTTGTACTTTTATGCTATGGATCCCAGCCCCTCAGGAATGAGTTCTTTAGCAGACATTATTCCTTCTCTCTCCTGCCTTGTCAACTTTTCTGTCCCTGCTGGACCACCCCTGTGTCTTCATCTTAAAAACACTCTCTTGACCCTGCTTTTCTTACTGACTGCCACTGCATTTCTCTCCTTCTCTTTGCAGCTAAGCTACTAAAGAGTTCTATCACTTTCTCCGTTTCCTGTCTTCCTGTCCTCCCTGAAACACACTCGCATCAGGAGTTTGACCTTTCACACTCCCAAAACTGCCCTGGTTAGGTCTCTGATAACCTCCACCGTGCTACATCAAAGGTCAATTTTTTGTCCTTATCTGACTTAACAAATTCAAGCAGCTGACAAACTTATCTTTCTCTCTTCCTTGATACATTTTCCTCACTTGAATTCCAGGTCACCACATAGTTCCTGAATTTCTTCTTCGGCTTTACTGGCTACTCTTTCTCAGTGTCCTTTAGTTTGTGCCTCTTCTTTCTGCCTCTCAACCAACACTGAAGTGCTCCGAGGCTGATGCGTGAATCGTCTCTGTCTAGTCTCCCTCCCTCTGTAATCTCAGCCGGTCTCATGGCTTTAAATACTATCTGTATCCAACAATGTCTAATTTTTTTTTTTCTAATCTAGACTTCCTTCCCAAATTCCTGGCTTATATATACAACTGCATCTTTGATCTCTCTACTTGGATATTTAAGGTGCCCAACCTTGACTCTTGACCTTTCCCCTAAGCTGGCCTCTCCAACAGGTGTCTCTCCTTCTCAGCTGACACCTCCAGCCATCCAGCTGACCAGCAAAAATATTGAGTCATCCTGCATTCTTCTCTTTCTTCCCCACCTCATACTCCATGAGAAGATTTTATAGGTTCTGGCTTCAAAATATACGCTCAGTGTCTCAGTCATGTCCGACTCTTTGGGACTTCTTGGACTATTGGTCCTGCTAGGCTTCTCTGTCCATGGGAGTCTCCAGGCAAGAATGCTGAGTGGGTTGCATTTCTCCCTCCAGGGGATAGATCATCCTGACCCAGAGCTCGAACCCGGGTCTCCTGCGTCTCTTGCATTGGTAGGTGGGTACTATATCACTTCGCCACCTGGGTCTGACCATCTGTCTCCCCAGCCCTACCAGCATAGTACAAGCTGCTCTCAACTCTCGCCTGAATGACTACAGTAGCTCCTTCAGTCTCCTTTGCTCCCGTCTTTGCCTCCTCTCCTGCCTTTGTTCATTCTCAAAGCAGAAGCCAGTGACTCATCTGAAAAGTGGCTCCAATCACGTGACGCCTCAAATCCTAATTCCCCAGAGGCCCCAGTCCATTGGGAGCCTGGGCCTGCAGTGGCTGGCCCTCTCTGCAATGTTTCTGACCTCATTTTCTACCACTCTCTCTCCCTCTCTCACTCCTTGCCAGGCACACTGTCTTCTTGGATGCTCCTCAAACAAATAGAATTACACCTCAGGGTGTCTGTGCTAGTTGCTCCCTCTGCCCCGAAGTCTCTTCCCCCAAATATTCACAGGGCTAAAACCTTCACCTCCTGCACGTCTCCCCTCCATTCCCATCTTGTCAATGAGACCACTCCTGACCTGCTTAAAAACACATCTCTTACTCCCAGGACCCCCAGTTCCCCTTTACTCTATGTGCGTTTTTCTTCCCACACCATTTCCCACCAACTAGTATACTATATAGTATATGAAATGACTGTGCTTGTTGTTTATTGTCACCTCAGTAATACATCAGACCCAAGGAAAAAAAGGTATTTTTCCCTGCTTTATTCGATGAGGTAGCCAACATTTGCTACCCATACTTACTAAGTACCAGACCTTGTGCAAGGATTTGAGGATATAAAGAAAAACTGGTCTCAGCTCCTCCCTCAAGATGGACTGAGAAAATATCAATACAAAAATCAGATCTCTATAGTGTTTTATAAAATTATGAAGCCATCACACACAGGTATCACCTCATTTAAATCCCAAAAGAAGAAGCACGTTCAAGGTAAACAAGTGAGGTGGTATTATTCTCAGTTTTAAGGTGAGGAAATTGCAGTTCCTAAAAAGTAAATGGAATTAGGACTCCCTGGGGAAGACTTGTGCCAGCAGAGTCATGCGTGTCTCTGTATCTGTCCCCACAGCACTTGGAGGTCATTAAATGTGTACTGAATAGACCCATAGCTTTAAGCCATAACATAAAAGATTTACATGTAAAAGAATGCCTTAAAACTAAGAGCCAAAGGGAAAAACAAACTCCATCTACCAAAGTATTTTAAACTACTTAATATTTTGCATATTTTATATAATATTACATTGTAATAATTGAATATACTATTTTATCTATATTATATTTACATGTGTATTAATTTGCAACAGTTTTCTCTGCAGAGAGCATGATGGAATCGGTTCTCTGCCCCGGGGACCTTCAGCTTGACGGTAATATTCTCTGCAGTGTTTCTCCCACTATATTGCATTTGTGGCGAACAATTCTCTGACTTTTCATCTCTGAAGACAGACTGTTAGATGTGGTCTTTGACTGTTGTATTTGCATGTCACCACACTTCACTGGTGCTTCACCAGTAGCTCAGCTGTTAAACAACCTGCTTGCAATGCAGTAGACCCCAGTTTGATTCCTGGGTCAGGAAGATCCCCTGGAAAAGGGATAGGCTACCCACTCTAGTATTCCTGCCTGGAGAATTCCATGGACAGAGGAGCCTGGAAGGCTACAGTCCATGGGGTCACAAAGACTCGGACACAACTGAGCGACTAACAGTTTCACACTTTACTACATTCTGTTTCCAATTTTCCTGCCACCAACACCTCTGCTTAAATCTTCCATCTTCCTCTCCAAATTGATAGATCATAATTTCTCTTGTCTTTACTGCTTTCAAACCATGTTCAATCTTACAATTTTCTCCCAAAATTCTTTTCAAAAACCATCTTATCTGCTCGAAAAACAATAATTCCTCTCCACCTCTGACCTCTTAGCTCCTAAAAATCCTTTGGTTTTGTTCTCACTTTTCTTTGCTCATTATAAAATTCATCTCACTTGCCTCAGCACTTTGGAAGGCATTTGTAAGATGTTAAGGATGAGGGTAATGCTGATTTCCAATGTAACTGGCTTTAATGGATATTTCCAATGATCTCTTCCTTGCCTATTGTGTGAGTGTTCAGTCGTGTCCAACTCTTTGGGACCCCATGAACTGTAACCAGACAGGCTCCTTTTGCTGTGGAATTATCCAGGCAAGAATACTGGAGTGTGTTGTCACTTCCTACTCCAGGGAATCTTCCCAACCTAGAGATCTAACCGCATCTCTTGTGTATCCTGCACTGGGAGGCGGATTCTTTACCACTGTGCCACCTTGGAAGACTGAACTCTTCCTTACACCCTCTTAAACCAGTGTAGACTTGCAAAGGTATGACAGAAGTTAAAATTAAAGCAATTGGGAGGAAGCATCATTATTAATCACCAATGTCATATCATTTCCTCCAGGATAGAGTAATGGCACATTGAGAATGCCCAGGTCACACTGCCTCATGGAATTCTGTGCCCTGTGAGGATTATGGTAACAGTTGGGCAGACAGGAAGGGGTGCAGGGTGCCAAGGTTGGAGAGTGAATGAAAAGCCCCAGGTGGGGTCACTCTGCTTTGGGTCATTAATGTTGACTCTTAAGTTTATTCTAAAACTGCATATTTTTAAAATATTATACTTTATAACAGATTAAAAATATTTGCTCATATCATGCAAAAATACCTATGGATAACATAATAAAGAAGAACAATAATATTAAGTTTGCATTTGATGTTAGTTCTCAGTTACTCACAGCACTATTTCCTAGCCCTAAAATTGTGGCATCTTAAGGGTTCTTCAATCACGTTAGAGAGTGTTGTGAGACATTAAGTAATCTATGAAAACAAAGTAATTTGGGTTTGCAATCATCTGTGCAATATTTTTGGAACTCTACTAATATTAGGTAGAATCTACAGCTCTCTTTATCTCACTCTTTTGCTACTCTTTTAAAACTTTTAATTTTGAGATGCTTATATATTCACGTATGGTTGTAAGACAAATACAGAGAGACTTGTATAGTTTTCTTAGCTTTCCCAATGGTGATATGTTTTCTTTATGTATCTAAATTGATAAGGGATATTGGTCTGTTGAGTGATATTCCACTGAAACTTGGACATCTGAGGTATTGTGTTGTGAGATTCCAGACCTTACTGAAACCTTTTGTCCTCCTTGATTTGAGGACAGAGCCCCACCAGGGAGGGGGTGTCATTCTTCCCTTGGTTTCTACTGACACTGAGGTGGGAGGGGCTCCTTGTTGCTGCAGAGCAGAGGCAGCGGGCTGACCCCCACTGGGCCTGCACTGATGCCCTCCTGGCTCGGCAGAGAGGGAGCGCACGGTCACAGCTCTCCACGCGGTCTCTGCTGACACCGCCATGGGGAGGCAGCCTTGTTACTGTCAGCATGAAAGCCCTGAGCCGCCACTAGGCCACCTCTTCTCACATCCTCACTGCTGCTAGGTAGGGATGGAAAGCCAGCACCCTGCTGGCAGGCGGTGAAGCTGGGGGCACTCGTTACAGCCTCGTGAGGGTGGAAGTCAAGGCTTGCCACTCGGTCTTTCCAGGCATGGGTCTGGAGAATACCAGAGTTTTTCCTATGATGTCTGGCTAGAGTGGAGGCTGCCATCTACACATCATCTATTTTGCTGGGCTGCCCCTTTCCTGATCCTTTGGCTAGAGAGAGCTGGCTTTTGTTGGAGCTTTTTGTCTGTACACACTGGCATTTCTGGGTTTTCATCTTCTTCAGCTCCAAGCTGACATACATAAGGCAAGAATAAAGCAAAACAAGACAAAAACATCAGACAAAAAAAAGAAAGAAAAGATATCAAAATTGGAAGGAAGAGGTAAAATTATCAGAGCATACAGATGATACGATGCTCTATATAGAAAAATCTAAAGCTTCTACATGAAAACTATTAGAACTGATAAATGAATTCCGCAAGATACCAGATTCAAGATTAATATGCAGAAATTGGTTGTATTTCTTTACAGTGATATGAACTACCAGAGAGAGAAAAAAAAAAAACCTCCCGCAATCCCATTAAAAAATATCTAGGAACAAATCTAACCAAGGATGTAAAAGACTCATACACTGAGAACTGTAAAACATTGATAAAGGAAATTGAATATGAATCAAGAAAATGGAAAAATAATCATGCTCTTGGACTGGAAGAATTAATACATGTAGTTAAAATGGGCATACTATCCAAAGAACTCTACAGATTTAATGTGATCCCTATCAAATTACCCATGAGATTTTTTTCATAGAACTGAAATAATAATTCCAAAATTTATTTGGAACCACAAAGGCCCAGAATTGCCAAAGCAATCCTGAGGAAAAACAACAAAGCAAATCTATGGAGCAGAGTAGACAGTTCAGAAATAAACCCACACACCTAAGTTCAATTAATCTTCAACAAAAGAGGCAAGAATATAAAGAGGGAAAAAGACAGTCCCTTAGTAAGTGGTATTACAAAAGCTAAGAGCTGCAATTAATGAAGTTAGAATACACCCTCACAACACACACAAAAACAAACTCAAAATGGCTTAAAGGCTTAAATATAAGACATTACATCATAAAACTTCTGGAAGAGAACATAGGCAAAACATTTTCAGGCATAAATCATACCAATGTTTTCTTATGTCAGTCTCCCAAGGCAGTAGAAATAAAAGCAAAACTAAACAAATGGAACCTAATCAAACTTACAAGCCTTTGCTCAACAAAGAAAACCATAAACAAAATGAAAAGATAACTTATGGAGTGGGATAAAATATTTGCAACCATGCAATATGGTTGCAAATTTTATTATTGGTTGGTTAAACCATGCAACCAACAAGAGCTTAATTTTCAAAACATATAAATGCTAAAAAGTTAATTTCCAAAACATATAAACAGCTAATAAAACCAACAATATTACTGGTTGATTAAACCATGCAACCAACAAGAGCTTAATTAATTTCTGAAACATACAAACGGTGAATAAAACTCAGTAACAAAAAAACCAAACAACCCAATCAAAAAATGGGCAAAAGGCCTAAAGAGACATTTCTCCAAAGAAGAAAAACAGATGGTCAAGGAGCACATGAAAAGATGCTCAACATCATTAATTATTAAAGAAATACATATCAAAACTACAATGCATTATTACCTCACACCAGAATGGGCATCATCAAAAAGTCCACAGGTAATAAATGCTGGAGAGGGTGTGGAGAAAAGGGAATCCTCTCGCACTATTGGTGGGAATGCAAATTGCTGCAGTCACTATTGAAAATAGTATGGGGGTTCCTTAATAAAATTAAAAAATAGTTACCATATGATCCAGCAATCCCATGCTATGCTGTGCTTAGTTGCTCAGTCATGTCCAACTCTTTGCAACCTCATAGATTATATAGCATACCAGGCTCTTCTGTCCATGGGGATTCTCCAGGCAAGAATACTAGAGTGGGTTGCCATGTCCTCCTCCAAAGGATCTTCCCAACTCAGGAATTGAACCAGAGTCTTCTGCATTGCAGGCAGATTCTTTACCAGCTGAGCTACCAGGAAACCCCCAGCAATCCTACTCCTGGTCATACAGCCAGGAAAGACAAAAGCTCTAAATCAAAAGATGCATGCACCCCAATGTTCACAGCGATTTTTAGCCAAGACATGGAAGCAAAACAAATGTTCACTGCCAGCTGAATGGATAAGGAATATGTGGTATATCTATATTCAGAGGAATATTACTCAACCATAAATAGAATGAGAATGCCATCTGCAGCAACATAGATGGATCTAGGAATCATACTAATTGAAATCAGACAGAGAAAGACAAATATTATATCACTTATATGTGAAATCAAAAAAAAAAAAAAACAGTACAAATGAACTTATTTGCAAAACAGCAACAGACTCATAGACATAGAAAACAAACTTATGGTTACCAAAAGGGAAAGAGGGGAAGGATAGATTTGGAATATGAGATTAACAGATGCACATTACTATATATAAAATAAACAACAAGGATCTGCTGTATAGCACAGGGAACTACATTAAATATACTGTAATCAATTGTAATGGAAAAAGCATATATACACGTATATAAATACACATGACCAAATCACATTGCTGTACACCTGATATGCAACATTATGAACTATACTTCAATTACAGAAAAACAAAAATCCCCACAAGCCAAAACAAAAATGAGTAACTCAGCACCCTGTCATTCTTTGGATTCCAAGTTCCTTGGCTTGGTTGTCTTTTTCACTTCTCAGAGTATTCTTATGGTTGTTTTATAGATAACGTTCTGTGTTTCTAGTTGTACTTAGCAGGAAGAATAGGGAAAAATATGTCTCCTCCATCTTCTTGGAAATTGCTACTGGATTTTTAAAATCCATTTTCTCTAACTGGATGCCAAGGCAAAGGAAGATTGTGAAACCAAATGAGCCAGTCTTTCTATTCGTTCATCAGTAGAAAAAGGGATATGAAGTATTAGATTAAAAGATTTCTCTAAGTTATCTGCTCACTCTCCTCCTCCACACTCTCTCACCTTCTTAGTAACATCTAGTAGATGATGGCTACTTACAAAAATCTGTGTTTTCATATGTAAAATATGCAGGTAGGTGGATATTTCCTGGCCTTAAACTTACTCTATAGTAAAATATGAAGTCAAATGCTGACAATTATAGGGCTTATCAAAGTAGAACAATGAGGTGCCACTAAAAAGCCAGGGTGAGGACTTGGCTGGTGTTCCAGTGGCTAAAACTCCACGCTCCCAAAGCAGGGGGCTCAGGTTTGATCCCTGGTCAGGGAGCTGGATCCCTCTTGCCAGAACTGAGTCTGCATGCCACAACTAAGCACACTGTATACTGCAGCTCACCCGCACAGCAAATAAAGAAATACACATGTTTTTAGAAAAGCCAGGGTACGAGATCTTCACAGTTTCATGTTATGCTCTATTATACTGCCTTAATCATTCTAACATCTTTTTCTTCCCACTAGACTGTGATCTCCTTAAAGAAAGCAGATGAACTAAATTTAGTGCCCAGCACATTGCAAGCACCTGATAATCACTCTTCTCTACCTTCTCTCCCACTTCTCTCCCACCCCCAGCTGGTTCAGGAATCAACACAGAAAGCCCAGAGGGGAAAATACATTCACAAATCATCTGGGCTTCAGGGCTCGGAGAAGACCTCTGACTCGAAATCCAAGCACCATCAATCAGCCCCTCAAACTAAATCTCGCAGGAAGTGCGGGTCACCTCCCACCCCACCACACACATCTTGCAAGATTCTGACACAACAAGTGAAGAACTTAGGTTAAAATTTAAGCCCGGGAGGCAGGCCATGCCTCATGGAAAATAGCTTTCTCCTTACCTGGTGACTCAGAACCTCCTGACCGATTCTTAACAGATGACTTATGACCTAGTGAAGGAAACCCCCTCCCAAGAATGTATCTCTCTGTCAGACTTTTCTGGGTAAAAATTGACCAAATGCCGCAGGGTGGTCAGCCAACTGTTTCAACTTAATTACTACCTGTAGATTTTTCCCACCAATCAAGTGTATCCACCTCACCTATGGCCCCTACTTCATTGTATCCCATACCCTGACCTCATCCCCACCTGCCTGTGATTTTTTTGTATAAAAGTCCCTCACGACTGGCGTCCGAGGTTCACTCCTCCCGAGGAGACTGAACCCCGGCGCGCCGGCCTAATAAATCCTCTTGCTTATTGCATCGAATTCGAGCCATTGTGGTCTTTGGAGCGACAGGTCCTGAGAAAAGGCCGCGAGGTCTTACACAAGCACTGATGGATTAGAAGCAAAGGGTGACGGATCCTGTCTTCCATGTCCCTTCTCTGAGAGTTCTGACCAGTTTTGTCAATATTTGTTCAATAAATATTTATGGAGGTGAAAAGGATGGATTTTAAAGAGCAAGGTTTTCCAAACTGAGACCTGAGGAGCCCACCATGTGCTTAGTTCCCTGGCCACATAAGTTTAAGAAGTGCCGGCTAGCAGGCTGCTGTCTCGGAGGTCAGAAGGATACCAACGTTTTGAGAGTTCTATAGTAGCAGGTCATTTAGCTTTTTTAAGATATATTTCTTTCCTCCACTCCAAGACCACAATATCCATTGAAAATACAAAATTCATATTCTCTAACCTCACACATGAAGCTCTATCTAAAAGAAATAATTCTCAAAGTCCAAAAGCAGGGAATAATAGAGAAACAGATAAAAGTGAAGAGTGGAGCCTGGGAAGGAAGAAGCTGTGATCTGACTGAGGCAAAAGGCAGATAAGGATGCACTGGGATATGTGGTGGAACAGATTAGGTAGGATTCTAGACTCACAACCATTATGGAGAAGGTTTTTAGGAAGCAATCATTGCCTTGTCAAGAATGGTGGCTTCTTTTGAATAGCCATAACTGTCTTTTATCAGTTGAAGTCCCATGGAGTGGAATGGAACATTCTAATTAGGATATTCAAGGAAGATTTAACACAGTGACTATTTACAAAGGTATGAGCAGAACATAGGGTATCATGGATACACCGTAATGGATAGGACGTATGTTGGGACCATGCAAATGGGTGGGGGCTGTTGCCCAGGCCAGCGTGGGTGAGGGGAGGGAGAAGGTACCAGGTCACTTATGAATGTCATGTAGAGAAAACTGCTTTGAGAAGGGCAGTGATCCCCTCCAACCATACCCCAGGTTTTTCTTTAGCTGAACCCACAGAAGTCAGTCTCCCAGGGTGGGAAGCCATGTGGTGAGAAGGGAGGACAGCAAACACACAGGGTGAAGGGAAGATATCTGGCGCTCGTCTCAAGGAAGAATGTGGAGACTGGTGACTCTGCCGTCTCCTGCCCAGCTGTGTCTACTCGTGGTGCACACAGTGCTTTTGCAGAAGGCATGCACCAGGCCAAGATCCCGACTGAGCACAGACAAGATGTGCAGACGACAAGACCAAGCGCTTGCTCTCAGATATGTTAAACACTGATAACCAGAGAAGGAAAGAAAGTACTCAACTAAAATATATTGTGAAACATAGAAAGGTGTAGAAAGCATATGATAGTTTGATGCTGAGAAATTGCAAAGCTAACCTGTGACCTTGCCCTTGATGTGCAATGCTAGTATGTAAAACCATCAGCCAAAGTGGACTTCTGGCATAAATGCAAATTTTGAGAATCTAAAAGCTACTTGAAATTTAACTCCATCCATTAATAGCCAATAAAAAATTTTAGCTTCTCCAAAAATTGCCTTCAGAATTGAAGTACATGCAAAGATTGATTCATGAATTCGAAATTTCATGAAACGTCCAGTATTTTGTATTAAGCCTCTGACACTCTTAAGTATTTGTTCTCACAGAGGAAATCCATAAATTGTTTTTTTCACTTTAACCCAACCATTTCCCTTTAGCATATTGCTCTCTAGGTTCTATTTATATGTACAAGTTCCAGACCTGGGCTCCCTGATTCCAAACAATTTCACACCATTTTTAAAAATTAATTAATTCATTTTTTATTGAAAGATAATTGCTTTACAGAATTTTATGTTTTCTGTCAAACCTCAACATGAATCAGCCATAGGTATACATATATCCCCTCCCTTTTGAAGCTCCCTCCCATTTCCCTGTCCATCCCATTCCTCTAGGTTGATACAGAGCCCCTGTTTCAGTTTCCCGAGCCATACAGCAAATTCCCATTGGCTGTCTATCTTACATATGGTAATATAAGTTTAAATGTTATAGTCTAAGGAAGCAGATTATTGTGGCCTTATACTGAATAGTGAAGTCACTCAGTCGTGTACGAGTCTTTGAGACCCCATGGACTGTAGCCTACCAGGCTTCTCTGTCCATGGGATTTTCCAGGCAATAGTCCTGGAGTGGATTGCCATTTCCTTTTCCAGGAGATCTTCCCAACCCAGGGATCGAACTCGGGTCTCCCACATTGTAGACAGATGCTTTACCATGTGAGCCACCAGGGAGTGTTTCCCAAATAATTCAGGTAGGTTTGGCCATAGCCTGGCAAGAACTGCCAGTCTTCCAGGCAACACAGACCATCCATGGAAAAAATGACTTATTGCCTGAGACATTTATTTAAAGTCTAAAAAGAGTGGGAGCAACAGGGTCATTGCCCACACTGACAGACATGTTTTGCATAAGCGGGGATTGGATAGGCACAATGAACTCTTTGAAGTGTTAGTCACTCAGTCGTGTCCGATAATTTGCGACCCCATGGACTATAGCCAGGCAGGCTCCTCTGTCCATGGAATTCTCTAGGCAAGAATACTGGAGTGAGGTGCCATTTCCTTCTCCAGGGGATCATCCCAACCCAGGGAGTGAACACAGGCCTCCTGCATTTCGAGCAGATTCTTTACCATCTGTGCCGCAAGGGAAGCCCAATGCACTCTTTGGCAAATGCAAAAACTGTCATACTCAAATTCTGATAGAACAGAAAAGCTTCAAATGCCATTGTTTAATGATAAAAATAAGTATTAGAAGTATGATCTTGATAACATTGTTTAGTTTTCTCTCTCTCTTCACTAGAATGCAAACAAAACAAAACAAAACAAAAAAACCCTCTTTCCCTCACCTTGCCTTTCCCCTCCTTCCCAAAAAGAACAGTGTGATTTCTGGCCCGAGATGCTAGGATGCTGTGGCCCCTGATGCTTGCAGTTGAAATATTCCGATAGCAGAAGCAGTCCTGCAGGTTACCCACATGTGCAAGGGTAGCAAGCTAGGTTTCTATAGTGTGTTCTTTTCTTCCTTTAGGTAAGGAGTTTGTAAAAAGGGTGATATGTCCATCTGCACAACAGAAATATCAAGTTAAATCTGATTTATTTCATAAAATCTCACAGCACAGGTACCCTTGTAGGAATGTGGACATAAGTAAGGCATATCTCAACACTCTCACTATTTTAAACAAACTACAGCAAGAATAAAAATATATCCTTTGGGACTTCCCTGGTGGAGCAGTGGGTGGGAATCTACCTGTCAATGCAGGGGACATGGGTTCAATCCCTGGTCCGGGAAGATCCCACATGCTGTGGAGCAATTAAGCCCCTGCCCACAACTAGTGAAGTCTGTGCACCTAGAGCCTGCGAGCCGCAACAAGAGGAGGCCCTGCAGTCACAAGTCTACACACCACAAATAGAGAGTAGCCCCTGCAAGCCGCAACTAGAGAAAGTCTGCACACAGCAACAAAAACATAAAAAAAAAAAAAAAAAAAAACAAACACACAAATAATAATAGCAATTGTGCCATTCAAAAAAATAAAGCATTAAAAAAAAAATTACACCTATGCTGGCACACCTGGCCCCTCAGGCTCAGGTCTGCTTCCTAGCCTCATCCCCGTGGTGGCCGCCACCCACTCCTCCCAAGCCAGCACCTGGAAACTGACCATGAGTCACTTCCGATGCAGCCTTCTGGGATGTGTACACCACTCTCCTTGTGCACAGATTTCCTCTAGCGTCCATCTAACAAGTCGATACTCAATTCTCCAAGAAACTTTTTAACCCTCAGAGCACTCCCAAGAAAAGTGCTGGCGTTCTGCTTAGTTTCCCGAAAGTCTTGTGTAACAGCACCTACACATTACTAACCTTATTTCTTGCCTCCTTAAACTGTGAGCTCCTTATCACTGTGCTCCTAATATCTAGCTCATAGGCACTTAAGTAATTGTTAGGTGAAGAAACACAAAACAGAACTTTCTTTTCATGCAAGAGAACAGCTGGCCTTGAAGAGCATGACCTGAAGGCAACCAACATTATTATTATTGTTGTTTTTGCGATATTCTGTCTGATAAGCATTGTCCTAAACATTATAATATCCACTGTTGAAGTAATCCAGTGAAGTAGCTATTGAAATTCCATAAGGCCCAATGAGGAAATAAAGACTTAGAGACAATCAGTAACTTGCCCAAAGAATGACATGTGTAACAGCCAGCCAGGAGAGAAACCCAGGTTTTCTGGCTGGAGAACCTTGATGCTTCTCCACAGAACAACCGACAATCAATAAGAGGGAAAATATTTAAACTGAGCTGCCTAGCACAGAAAGCACAAATGTTCCATTTCCAATTCAAAGGTCACTTTTCCTTATGACCAAAACTGGCTCTTTTGAAAGAGTCCTGGTGAAAACATTTCATCATGTATCTCTGCCTCTTGCACACATCAGTGAGCATTCCCTTTTCTCTTTGCTCTCCTGATTCCTCCCAACACCAAGAGCAGAGGTCTTTCACCTTGGTGTTACAAGTTCCAAGTGGGACAAAGGACTACAGTTACAGATGGCGCTCCTGAAAATCTCGTCTGATCTCTTTTCTAAGATCAACGGATCTATTTTTGTTTTCACTTAACAGGGATTCTTAGTGAGGACTTCCAATGTGCAAGATGCTGATTGGACTGTTGTTACAGCCTACAGGATACTTTTGAAGTTTTCAAGAGTTAAGGTAAGTGAAAGGCTTTCCAACTCAGAGGGCTATTACTCGCTCTAGTTGTCAATTGGCTTAAAATACTAGGTTTTTATGACTCATGGTTCTGTGGATTGACTGGGCATAGTGGGTGGGTCTCGTCTCATGAGGATGCAGATAGGTGCTAGCTGGAGCTGGTCATCTAAAGGCTTGAATGGGTTGCAGGCTGTGGTACCCCCTCACGTGGCTGCCACTTGATAATGGCTGTGGGCTCTGCTGAGTCAAGTCATGTGGCCTGCCCACGTATCTCAGGCTGCTTCCTATGGCACGCAGGCTAGGTTCTGCCAGGGAAAGGCAATCATAGTTCAAGATCTGATCCTCAGCTTACAGCACTCCCGAACTGCATTTTGTCAGTAGGGCTCCCAGAGGAAGCAGGCCAGTGCCTCCTGCCTCTCTGCCTGGCTCAGCCAGCTACAGCCACAGCATCCCTCTAGGTGTACTTCAAACGCTTTTAAGTAGAGGATGAAAGGTTCTACTGAAATCAGAGTAGAGG
Source organism: Nanger dama (assembly GCA_917880005.1). NCBI lineage: Eukaryota > Metazoa > Chordata > Mammalia > Artiodactyla > Bovidae > Nanger > Nanger dama. The sequence goes on from CAKJTW010000007.1 coordinate 28,085,835, forward strand.
CTGACATTCCTCCACCTGAAATGCTGTCCCTTCATGCCCAGGGCCTGTCTTCTCCACTCACACCACTTCCTGGGTAACTCATTTTTCATTTTAGCCCACGTAATTAGCACTTAAGAGCAGCAAATCTTTAGTTTCACCATATGATTCTATCTTTAACCTTTTGTTGTTAAATAATCATAGACCGATAGCAAGTTGCAAAAATTGTAGAGTCCTGTGTACCCCTCATCCAGCCTCCCTAAATGACAGCAGGTCAGGAAGCAGCAATTAGAACTGGACATGAAACAACAGACTGGTTCCAAATAGGAAAAGGAGTCCGTCAAGGCTGTATATTGTCACCCTGCATATTTAACTTCTATGCAGAGTACATCATGAGAAACGCTAGGCTGGAAGAAGCACAAGCTGGAATCAAGATTGCCGGGAGAAATATCAATAACCTCAGATATGCAGATGACACCATCCTTATGGCAGAAAGTGAAGAGGAAGTAAAAAGCCTCTTGATGAAAGTGAAAGAGAAGAGCGAAAAAGTTAGTGTAAAGCTCAACATTCAGAAAATGAAGATCATGGCATCCGGTCCCATCACTTCATGGGAAATAGATGGGGAAACAGTGGAAACAGTGTCAGACTATTTTTTTGGGCTTCAAAATCACTGCAGATGGTGACTGCAGCCATGAAATAAAAGACACTTACTCTTTGGAAGAAAAGTTATGACCAACCTAGATAGCATATTCAAAAGCAGAGACATTACTTAGCCGACTAAGGTCCGTCTAGTCAAGGCTATGGTTTTTCCTGTGGTCATGTATGGAAGTGAGAGTTGGACTGGGAAGAAGGCTGAGTGCCGAAGAATTAATGCTTTTGAACTGTGGTGCTGGAGAAGCCTCTTGAGAGTCCCTTGGACTGCAAGGAGATCCAACCAGTCCATTCTGAAGATCAGCCCTGGGATTTCTTTGGAGGGAATAATGTTGAAGCTGAAACTGCAGTACATTGGCCACCTCATGCGAAGAGTTAACTCATTGGAAAAGACTCTGATGCTGGGAGGGATTGGGGGCAGGAGAAGGGGACGACAGAGGATGAGATGGCTGGATGGCATCACTGACTCAATGGACGTGGGTCTGAGTGAACCAGAGTAGTTGGTGATGGACAGAGAGGCCTGGCGTGCAAGCAATTCATGCTTGCACGACTAAGCAACTGAACTGAACTGAACTGAACTGAACTGAACACCTGTAACAGGGCTTCCCTGGTGGCTCAGACAATAAAGATCTGCTCGCAATGCAGAAGACCCAGGTGCAATCCCTGGCTCAGGAAGATCCCCTGGAGAATACAAAATGAAACCCAGGACATTGATATTGGTATCATAGTGTTATCAGACTACTCTCACTTCATAAAGATATTTTTCTTTTATGAAATTATGGACATATCACCTAAAAGGCTTCCCCTTTATTTGGTAGAGTAGATAAAGCTGGGTCACAGGTCTTATGGTAATGCTAGGCTTCCCTCCTTATTTTTTATGTGAAATTATATGGCCTTACATAAGACTACTCTTAATGTATCTTATATTAAATCATATTTAAATCTTAATTTTTGATAAAACAAAAGTAACAGAGAGGAAGGTACATACTAGATTTAAAGAAACTTAGCAGAAGAGCAGACACTTACTGAACCTGACTGAGTATATCCTAAGGACAGTGCCAGACAAAAGAACAAAGTGATGTAAAGACAATCCTTTCCTCAAAAGGTTCATAAACTAGAAGCAGGCATCTGAAATGAAGATGTGAGTAAGAAAAAGGGCTCAAAAACACTTCTTCTTACTGAGACCTGGGAACACACGGCTGCTGTGTGCATCAGGAAACAGAAACACATTTTCGCCTAAACTCAGAAGTTTATTCTGGTGAACAAAAAAATCATCATCATTGTTTAAAGCTGGACAGAGCTGGGTTATCCTAGGATGGAATGAAGAAAATAAAACAGATGATTTCAAGCAAACAGCACACAGTGGGAGCCATCTGGGTTTAGTTGGTAACCAGGGTCCACAGTCTAAAAACCTTCTACTACGATGTCACCTTCAAGCCACCCGAGCACTCTTCCTCCTAAAAGAGCTGTTCACCTCCGTCCGTGTCACAGCATTCTCCTAGCCAGTTTCTTCCCCCTCCCTCCACCGTTCACATCTAGACTCTGGATACTTCTCATAGCCACCTGTGCTTCTCTCTCCTCACTAGCCCAACTCAGAGCCTCATTCCCCTTCTTTTTAAAAATAAAATAAAACAAGCACATCATGCTTAGCTTCCCTGATCTGAGGTTTCTGTTAGTTTCTCAAGGCTACTGTAACCAGTTATCACAACGTTGGTGGCTTCAAATTAGGAAAGCAGTGTGAAGGTTTCTCGGAGATAAAGACCAGGGCCCTCCCTGGTGGCCCCGTGGCTGAGAAGCCACTTCCAGGGCAAGCGCCGCGCTCTCGATCCTGGTCGGGAACAAGGACGCCACACGCTTCGGAGCCACTAAGCCCCGTGCACAGAGAGCCTGAGCACCTCAGTGAGACCCAGCGCAGCCAGAAAGCACATCAAAAATACAGCCAGAACCACCACACGACACAGCAGCTCCACTTCCGGGCATGTGCCTGAAAGAAACAGAGTCAGCACTGCATACTCACTGTCGCATTACTCACACAGCCAGAATACAGAAACCAAGTATCCACCAAAGCACGGCTGGATAAAGAAAACACAGTAAATACTTACAATGGAATACTGTTCAGCCCTAAGAAGGAAACTCTGCCATCTGTGGCAACACAGATGAGTCTGGAGGGCAGCATGCTACGTGAAAGAAGCCATGGAGAGAGAGACATTTTTTGGTAGAATCCTTAGGGTTTTCTATATGTGTATTCGATCATACCATCTGCAAAGACAATCTAACTCCTTCCTTTCTGATGTGGATGTGTTTTATTTTCTTGCCAGGTTACTCTGGTTAGAATGCCCAGTACTATGTTGACGAGGAGTCAAGAGTGGGGACTCTTATCTCATTCCTGATCTTAGAGAAAAAGCTTTCAATCTTTCACCAATGAGTAGGATGTTAGCTTCAGGCTCACGAATATGGCCTTTATTCTGTTAAGGTATATTCCCTCTACGGCTTCCCTGGTGGCGCAGAGGTAAAGAATCTGCCTGAAATGCAAGAGACATGGGAGGTGCAGGTTCAATCCATGGCTCAGGAAGACACTCTGGAGGAGGAAGTGGCAACCCATTCCAGTACTCTTGCCCAGAAAATCCCATGGACAGAGGAGCCTGGCTACCATCCATCGGGTCGCAGACTCAGACACAACTTAGTGACTGAACAACATATTCCCTCCATATACAATCTGTTGAAAATTTTTTATTATGAAAGGATGTTGTATTTCCTCAAATTCTTTTCTACATCTCTCAAGATTATCTAATTTTTATTTTCCATTTATTCATCTTATTTAATAGAATTAATTTATTAATAAACTATTGATTTGCCTATGTTGAACTATCCTTGTATTCTAGGGATAAACCCCCTTGATCATGCTGTATGATCCCTATAATGTGCTGTTAAATTCAGTTTGCAAGTACTTTGTCAAGAATTTTTGCACCTATATTGATCACCCATATTCATCTGTAGTTTTCTTGTAATGTTTTTATTTGACTTTTTAATCAGGGCAATGCTGGCCTTGTAAAATGACTTTGGAAGTGTTCCCTCCTCCTCCATTTCTTGAAAGAGTTTGAAAAGATTGGTGTTATTCTTTAAATATTTGGTAGAACTCACCAATGAAGCCACCGGGTTCTGGGCCTTTCTTTGTTGGGAGGTTTTGGTTTACTGACTTAATCTCCTCACTCATTATTGGTCTATTCAGATTTGTGATTTCTGATTCGGTCTTGATATGGTGTGTGTTTCTAAGAATTTATCAGTTTATCCTAACGTTATTCAACTTGTTGGTGTATAGCTGTTGATAGTAATCTCTTATGAACCTATTTCTGTGGTATCAGCTGTCATTTCTCTTTCACTTCCAATTTGCTTGATTCCTCTGCTTTTATTTCTAGCTGAAGTTCTGTCCACATTGTCACCCTTTGGTGGTACCATGTTTCCGTGACTTTTCATGTCCCTTGAAGTCTGCATTGCAGCCCTCCCATCTGAAGTAATATTCACCTTCTCCTGTCTTTATTAACTGGTTCAGGAGAGAAGTATCTTCCATCAGCCCTGCCAGTGATTCTGAGGCTTTCTGACTTCTCTGATTGCACCTCATCCACACTTCTTGCTCCTTCTTGTGGCAGAACCCTTAGGCTTAGAGGCCTTCTCTTGATCAGCGGTGCAGCCGGCCATGTACTGGCTGTCTTCTCCTGTTTTGCCAAAGCTGGCACTAAAGCTCATTTTGGGGTTTCTCCCTAGCCGGTAGATTTGGTTCAGCCGTCTGTGTGTGCTCACCAGTCATCAGCCAGGTCCTGCTCTTGCACTGCTGTGGGGAGCACACAGGGGAGCTGGCCACAGGCTCAGGGGCTATTCGTGGGGGGAGGTATCCTGAACGCCATGGCTCAGATGGTAAAGAATCCGCCTGCAATGCAGGAGACCTGGGTTTGAGCCCTGGGTCAGGAAGATCCCCTGGAGGAGGAAATGGCAACCCACTCCAGTACTCTTCCTGAGAGAATCCCATGAACATAAGAGCCTGCAGGCTACAGTCCATGGGGTTGCAAAGAGTCGGACACACTGAGCGACTAAGCACAGCTCCGCATATGCTGAGCACTGCAGGTGAGGCACCCCCTGCAGCTTCAGGACAAGCTTCTTGAGTGCGGTCAGCTGGACCCGTGTGCCGTCAATGCCCTGAGGGGGCTACCTGCCATCTCCATCCCTTCCTGCCTCCCAGTCACGCAGTCCATGTTTCAGGACTCGGGATGTGGGGAGAGAAATGAGCTTCTCTGGCAGCCTCCCGCATGGACTGGGAAGCCACGTGTCACCCACAAGCTCTCTCTTTCCCTGAGAGAAGCTGCAGGATGAGATCTCTCCTGGCCCTGAGCGGGTCCCCTTGGGGGTAGGGGGGTGCATGTCAAGTGAAGCTGCACCGCTTGCTCTCTCAGTGCATCCAAACTCAGTTTTGGGCTCCAAATGCGGGGTGAAACTCCTCTTCTGGAAGCCTGGACTTCTCAAAGGCTCTTTGCTCTGTGGGTGACTGTTTTAGACAGTGTTTTCCAGGGGCTACTGGACCAAGGCTAGTGGGGGAAGGGCAGGGGTGCTGCTTGAGCCAGTTCACAGGCTATTTCAGGGTCCAGTCAGGGCCCAGGTCTGTGTCCCTATTAGTCGACTTGTGGGGAAGCAAGAGTCCTCTCAGGTCCCCTTGGCACAGGGTGTTGGATGCCGCAGCTCCCAGATGGTACTTCTGCTCATGGTTCAATGCCAAATTACTGTTGCTGAGGGCAAACCAAAGAGGGCAGATGCCTTATTCTGCCACAAGGCTGATGTCACTACTCACGGGTTTGTCATTTTAATCTGCATTTCTTTGGGACCGTGCACTTTCTTTCTCCAGCATTTCCTGTTTGGGAATTTCTGGACCATGTTCTCTTCCCATTTTTCCTTGGAGGTGATGGCAACTTTGTTCCTTTTAAAATCCTTTGTATTTTCCGGATACCAATTGTTCATAATAAATATGGCAAATATTGCTCCCAGCTTGTGCCTTTCAGTCATGTTTATAGTGCTTTTTGGCTTGTCTTTTTGTAGCGGAGCACCATTTTCTGATTGTATTTAAACTTATGGCACATTTTAATCATCTGCCACCAGAAGGATCAATTTGGAAGAGACCAGTTTATTGGCAAAAGTGTTGCAGTATCAAAGCAGAAGAATTTTATTGTTAAAAGTGAAAAAGGAACTTCTTGGTGGTCCAGTGGTGTCTGTGCTCCTAAGACAAAGGGGCCTGCCTTTGATCCCTGGTCTGGGAACTGGATCCCACACGCTGCAACTAAGAGCGTGAATGCCGCAAACAGAGATCCCACATGCCGCAGTGAAGATCGAAGGTCCCATATGCTGCAACTAAGACCCAGCGCAGCCAAATAAACACATGCAAGTATTTTTCAAAAGTACGAAAAGATGAAAATTCTGTAAAGCCATGACAGCGCAACATAGTCAACACGCACGACAGCATATGCTTCACAGCTGTCCATCCTCCGCCCATTTCAGCCCCTAAAGTCCTGTACTGACCGATGTGACTGGTCTGAGAGGCAGCATAATGTGGAAATACAAGAATCAGCAGGATCAAGTTCAAGAAGAAGCCATATGGCTTTGTAGAACCCAATGTGAAAAGACATGTACAACAGGAATTAATACACAGTTTCACCATTCTTATAAAATTAATGGGAGTTTCTAAGGAATTCCTCTTTTTTAAGTGCAGAAATCATCTTCAATAGTCCAAGTGAGAGATGACAGATTTACAGACAGTTCAGACAAGATGACTCCAGTCATATAAAAGTTTTGTTTTATTATAGGCACTATAGCAAACCTTCAGTACTTTTTGCTACTTCTATAATCTTTCAGCAGGGTAGTCAGTTGCAGTTTGAATAAGAAAATATAAATAAAAATTATACACTTTATTAACAAACTCTACTTTGAATGATTCTATAACCTTTCTAATGCAAACCCACTGATTTACTCCCGTTGATGATGCTTCCTTCTGTTCCTTCAATTAAGAAGTCTCTGAAGACCCAGGACAGAGTGGGATGGATCTTCCATTGCGGCAGGAAATGTTAAATAAGTAACTCTACACAGTTTCTCTGGTAAGTGTTCGCTTTTTAATTTTTATTAATTGCTGTATTTTAACACAAGGACTGTAAGACAATCTTTGACAGCTTATATGGTCACCGGTCACGAGCGCTTTGTCCCAGCCTGGACGCTGACCATGGTGAAATAGATGCCTTTCTGTGCCAGCAGCTGCTGGTGTGTGCCGTGCTCCTTGATTCTGCCGTTCTGAAACACCACTATCAAGTCTGCGTTCTGGATGGTGGACAGCCGGTGAGCGATCACGATGCAGGTGCGGCCTTCTCGGGCTTTGTCCAGGGCTTCTTGGACAACCTGTTCAATAATCACACAAATTACCTCTGGTCACAATAATCCCTTCCCCTTGAATTCCTCCTTTATAACAAGCCTCACCGTTAATGCATCCAGTGGTAAGTGCTTCTTTAACAGTATCAGTGGAACATAATACATATTTTACAAAGCAAGAGATGTGTTATACTGGAAGATACCGAATCCTAGTTTGGGTTAGTTCTCAGGTAGGGGCTATCTCCAAGTTGTGACTATAAATACAGCCCCTGCGATCATTTAAAAGCATTCAGTAGTGGGCTTAGCCACGCAGCATCCTTCTGGTCTAGCACTGTATTTAAGTCAGGAAGCCTAGCATGGGCCAAATACAGCTTCTTTGAATTTAGGTATTTTTAAGATTAAAAAATAATTCTCAGTACAACATTATAAAACAACTATATTCCAATAAAAGATTTAAAAAACAAAACTCAGAATGAGTTTATCATTCAGATACCGGAATACTCAACTTTTTCTCAAACTAAAAACAATAGCTAGTATTTACCTTAAGAAACAGCCAGGTTTAAACATTTTTCTGTGCTTCCACTTTTTACATAGTTGTTGAGGAGATGCTGTCAGTATAGGTGGGACCATGCCTCCTGAATGCAGCTTCTTGGATCAATACAAACTGATCCAGGGCTATTTTTTGGAGCACACGGGCTATAAGACTAATCTGCCTCATTTCATCTTAGTTCTCTTGAATGACAGCTACAGAAAGTGTTTAAATTCCACTGAAAGTAACAAAATTTGTTATCAGCCTGAATTTTGTTCTCTACTGTGGAAGAGAGTAGCGCAGATTTAAACCATCTGAGGACAGCTGCTTCAAGTGTGAATGAGTCCAGTTTAAATTCTCACCTTTTCACTCTCCGTGTCCAGAGCCGAGGTAGCCTCATCCAGAAGCAAGATGTGAGGCTGTCTGACAAGGGCGCGGGCTATGGCGATGCGCTGTTTCTGGCCACCAGAGAGCTGAGCTCCTTTGTCCCCTACTCTGGTGCTGTATTTCTGTAAACAGGGTTTTGTTATTATGAAAAGCAGAACTGATAAAGCTGTGAGAAAGAGTCTGCTTGCGGAAAACAGGATAACCACATCCATATACACAAAAACGTTGAGGTTCAGAAGCTAAGAATGGGTTGATGAGTTTAGCAGCAGAAACATAGCTCTAAATGGCAGGATTAATTTCTCTTCTCAAAAACAGACATTTGTGTCTTAAAAATTATGTTTTAGTGTGGACAGATTAATGTGAGGAAGACTACTGCTACAATGTTAGTCTCTTCAAGCCTTCTGGTTTCACTATATTTGGGACAAAGACTGGTCAGAGGAAGGAAATTTGATTTTAACAGGCTATGCATAATAATATAATTGAAGCTCATTTTATTTATGACCAGTAGTATTTCAAAAGTATTCTTACATTCTTTTGCTGTCTGTTTTTATAAGACTATTTCCAAAGCGTCAACAATTTTAATGGATGCTAAGAAATTCTATTTTGGTATATAACTTGAAAAGCTGAAATCTGTTGATTTACTTTTGTTTTTAGAATTCTCCTGAAATTTTTCACATATTGTTTCCCAATTAAGTATTAAATGTGATGATAACGACTGGAATTAATAGGGTAAATAAGTGAGAGGAGAAATGCAATGTATAACCTAGAAAACCACATTACCTTTTTTATTCTCAGATCCTTGCCAGGCTGAAATTTTGTAAACTGTGGGCTCTGATTCTGACACCCAGAGTTCGATTTTAAATCATGTGCTACCTCCTACTCTGTTGGTGAGAATGTAAGCTGGTGTGGCCACTATGGAAAACAGTATGGAAATTCTTCAGAAAACTAAAAATAGAGTTAGCATATGATCTAGCAATCCCACTCCTGGGCACACATCCAGATAAAACTCTAACTCAAAAGGATACGTGCACTCCTATGTTCATAACAGCACTATTCACAATAGCAAGACATGGACACAATCTAAATATTCACCAGCAGATGAATAGTTAACAACGGTGTGGTACAACGGAATATCACTCAGCCATAAAAAGAATGAAATAATACCATTTGCAGCCATGTGGATGCAACTAGAGATATCACACTAAGTGAAGTGAGTCAGAAAGAGAAAGACAAATATCACATGGTGTCACTTATACATGCCACCTAAAATAGGACAGAAATGAACTGAGCTGTGGAACAGAGCAGACCTGTGTTGCCAAGGGGAGCGAGATGGGGGAGGGATGGAGAGGGAGGTTAGGGTAAAGCAGAAGTAATATACAGCATGGATACACAGCAAAGTCTAGAACCACATGAACCACAAAGGTGAAGAAGTAGGTCCTTGGACAGAAAGTAGGACTTAAGGGGTTCTGCCTTTCCTTTCCACATGCAGACAGTGAGGAAAAGAATTCTGATGTGTAAGGCGTGTTCTGTGGACAGAGCCCAGAGCCCAGGAAGATGGGTCCCTGTGGCAGACAAAGTGAGGGGGGCAAGATACATTTCCAGAAGCTAGATGATCATCACTCTCAGTGTTTGTCTTTGTTAATCCCTAGCCCAGTGGTTCTCTAACTGTACCTGCATCAGTTATCACCTGGGGTATCAGAACACAATTTCCTAGACCCCAGTTCCAAGTTTCTGGTGCAGCAGGTCTGGGGTGGGGCCTGACAACCTGCATTTCTCACAGGATCCCAGGTGACACTGAGGTGCTGGCCCACGCCCAGACTAACTGACCTCATCATTAGTGAAGGGGACTAAAGTTATGCACTCAGTGTTCCAGCCTTGGGAAGGGCCCATCATCCACAGATGGGCTAGAAGGGTAAAGCAGGAGAGAGAGGGGACACTGCTTCTCCCTGGAGGACTGTGAAGCGTGGAGATGGCAGTGACCCAGAGAAGAGCCTCAGGAAAAGGCAGTCTCGGGAGCGGCCTAGGGCCGTAAGGCATTGCCATCTTTCCCCACGAGGAGAGGGCCTTCTCTGCTGGTTTGAAGTTGTTTTCAGGGGGCAATTCCTTATAATAAAGAACATAACTTGTGATAATGGGGGGCATGAGACGAGACAGGTCTAGTGTATATGTGTTGTTGTGTCTGAGTCTTGTGACCCTGTAGACTGTAGCCCGCCAGGCTCCTTTATCCATGGGATTTTCCCGGGCAAGAGTACTGGAGTGGGTTGCCATTTCCTATTCCAGACAGTCTAGATGCACTTAAAATACAGGACCTAAGCGGCTTAACAGAGGGTAAGAGGATCCATTTATCTAACTTTGTAGGAGGAATTCAGAGGGCACCCACGGGACAACAGCCCAGGGCGGGCTTCAATATCAGTCCTGCGAGTGGAGCGTGGGGCCCATGGAACGTGCAATGGCGAGAGATGGCACCATACCACGGACACTCCAGTAACTCACCCTCGCTCAGAGCCTCTTTCCTGAATAGGTCAAGTCCCCTGGCCTGGCCTGACTCCGCAGAGAGAGGCTCGAGGCTTGGGGGAGAGCTGCAAGGAGGCGGAGGGAAGGTTGGGAGAGAAATGATGGGGAGGGTCTCACCTGCTTCTGTGGGCCCCGTGCCCTGATGTGGAGGGAAAACCTCCCGACGTGTACTTTTACTCAGACTGTTCACAGGGAGCCAGGCAGGTGGTCGGGTAAACATGACCCAGTAGGGGATGGGAAGTGTCATATAAAGATGACACAGACAGGGAAGGGAAGTGTCCTGTAATCATGACATAGACGGGGATGGGAAGTGTCCTGTAAACATGACACAGACAGGGACGGGAAGTGGCCTGTAACCATGACATACACAGGGACGGGAAGTGTCCTATAATCATGACATAGACGCGGACAGGAAGTGTCCTGAAATCATGACATAGACAGGGACGGGAAGTGTCCTGCATACATGACATAGATGGGGATGGGAAGTGTCCGGTAATCATGACACAGGATGGGAAGATGCTTGTTCACATCGGGGGTGTGTTTTGGTTGCTCATTTCTCTTCACCTTTGGGATCCAGCCCTTTACAAATCACAACCACAGGCTCCCAGGAGCTGCATCTGGTGAGAGGCTTACGTCTGGCAGCATCTCGATGAAGGAGTGGATGTTGGCCTCCTTGGCTGCGCGCTCAATCTCCTCCTGGGACACGATCCGGCTGTTGTCTCCGTAGGCGATGTTCTCGCCGATGCTGCAGTCAAACAGAATGGGCTCCTGGGACACGATGCCCATGTGTGCACGCAGCCACTGGACATTCAGCTGCTTTATTTCCTTGCCATCGATTACCTGAAAACAAGAGATCATGGAACAGCCTCAGAACCAGAACATTTTTGAATTTAGCAAAATGAATGTTGTTATTTCCTACGTTAAGACTGGCAAATTGTTATGAGACTGCTGTGGTTGCTTTTAGTTTGGCCTGTCAAGGTAACTGAGTCAGGTTATAACTGCATGCTGTGGGGAGCTGTCATGTTTCTCCCATTTTAACTCTGGCTCCTGATATATGCATCTGGAAGGCAGAATAATTGCTGTCCCTTGGATTGCAAGATCAAATGAGTCAATCTTAAAGGAAATCAACCCTGATTCAACCCCCACCGCCACTGGAAGGACAGATGCTGAAAATGAAGCTCCGGTATTTTGGTCATCTGATGTGAAGAACCGACTCACTGAAAAGTCCCTGATGCTGGGAAAGATTGAGGGCAAGAGGAGAAGGGGGTGACAGAGGATAAGATGTTGGATGACATCACCAATGCAATGGATATGAACTTGGGAAAACTTCGGGAGATGGTGAGGGGCAGGGCGGCCTGGCGTGCTGCAGTCCGAGGGGTGGCAGAGTCGGACACAACTGGGCGACTGAACAACAGCACCAAGGCATAATCATGCCCATCTCCTCCATCCAAGATATCCACGTTGTAATTCACGAAACCTGCTCATGTTATTCACATGCAGCGAGAATTATGATGGAAGGCTGCTCATCACCTGACCTCAAGATGAGGAGCTTATCTTGGATTATCCAGGTGGACTCAACATAATCACAAGGGTCCTGAACTGTGTGGGGGTAGAGGGCAGGAGACTGGGGATCACAGTGAAGCAGCATGAGGAGGACTCGATCAGTAGTTGCTGGCTTTGAAGATGGAGGAAGGGCCATAAACCAGGAAAGATAAGCAAACAGATTCTCCCCAAGGGCCTGCAGAAGGCGCACAGCCCCGCCGACACCATGAGGTCCACTTTGGACATCTGACTTTCAGAATCTATAAGACAGACCTGTGGGGTTTTACTTCCCTAATTGGCTGTAATTTGTTGTAGCCATCACCACAAACTAATAAAACATATTCTATTTCTGGAATGTAGTCTGGCATTCTTTTATTTTTAAAATAAGATGACTTTTTAAAATTTTTTTATTATCATTATTATTTTTAGTTTATTTTACTTTACAGTACAGTATTGGTTTTGGCATACATTGACATGAAGATGAATTTTTAATTTTAGTTTTCTGGCCGTACCACATGGCACACAGGATCCCAGTTCCCCACCCAGGGGCTGAACCCTAGTTCAACTGGAGTCTAAACTACTGGACCAGGCAGGGAAGGCCCCCATCCTTACTGCTATGTACTGATTTTTCACAGGAAAAGCATCCGCAATTCAACTGGAAATAACTAACTGCTATCACCACGTAACAGGCCTGGAGGTCGCATTTCTGACCTGACCTGTTAGTTAGGATCAGGTTTTTGAGGACTCAGATGAAACAGAAGTGAGCGTGGGAGGATGCCGCTATCTCTCTAAATAGTTGTTGATCTTAGGAAAGTGAGTTAGTATCTCAGTTTCTCTGCACGTAAAATGGGAATGATTATAATCCCTAAACTCCGGAATTGAGGATTAAGGGACGTCAGCAGGGACCCCACTGAGCACAGGGCTAGGCACAGAGTGTGTGAAGGACTGTGTGGTTTGGCACGGCGCCTGTGTGATGCACTTGGAACCACAGCAGAGGGACAGACGTCTGAGGGGATAAAAGGATGGACAGACATCTTCAGCTTACCCAGAAGAGCAGGAGGGAGAGCCCGGCCTTTCTCTAGGGACCTGGCTCCCCTTGGATCACCCTGCAGAAGACTGGGGTGTGCCCATTATAGCCTCGCAGATAAAAATCCTTCCTCTCTGATGGAAATGTATCTGCCCCAAAGATCTACTTTGCAAGAGAACACTGGCATTCAAGGGAGAGCTGCCATAACCGTGGAAGAAGACATCAGTGACTCAGCTTCAAGCTTTTCTAATACTGATGAGTATAATCTGAGCTATAAATATACTCTGAATCCCAACTGGCTGCACACCTCTGGGAGACAGCTGGCCTAGGACAGGGTACATATGGGCTTTGCTACAGGAAGGTAGCTTCTATTATGAAACTAGCAGGTGCAAAGCTGGATTGAAAACACAGCCATGACCTCATCAGTACTCAGCCCAGTTGCCATGGAGACTATTCCAAGCATCTATGCTCCAGGTTTCCTCATGGTGTTAAGTGAAAGTGAAAACTAGAGGCTGAAGAGAGGAAGGAAAAATCACACAAGGATGGTTACAAACCATACAGCAGGTCACGCTAGATGGAACACTGCATACTTGAGAAATGGAGAACTGAGGAAAGAAAAAAATTTTTTTTCCAGACTTAGACTCCTAGGGGGCTTCCCTGGTGGCTCAGATGGTAAAGGATCTGCCTGCAATGCAAGAAACCCAGGTTCAATCTCTGGGTTAAGAAGATCCCCTGGATGAGAGAATGGCAACCCACTCCAGTATTCTTGCCTGGAGAATTCTATGGACAGAGAAGCCTTGGGGCTACAGTCCACATTGCAAAGAGTCGGACACAACTGAGCAACTAACAGACATACACACACACACACACACACACACACACACACACACACACACACTGCTAGGAGAAAAAAACAGCACTGTTTAACTAATATAACCAGATGAATATGACTGATGCCTGCAAGCTTCAATGAGTTTTTCCATCAGACATATAATAAGATGCTTAGACCTCCTCATCCCCACACTATACACAGCTACTGCTAACTATTTAAAACTTGTGTTTCCTAAAGGATCCTTTACTGAGGGAAAATATGTTTAAAAATCCAAATGTGAAAAGATCAATGCACAGCTTCTTTGGCTGAGGCACGGGTGGTGGTCTGAGGAAGACCAAGGAAATCCAGTGAGCCTGTGAACACTGCTCAAAAGATCCTGGCCTAAATGAAAATCTCAAGTAACACACTGACAGTAACCATGAAAGGCTAAATTAAAATGATGAGCTATCCCTATTCTAGACTTAAATCTACTGCCTGATTGCAGTAGCACAATCAAATGTTAAATATGTATCATTTTCCTGTGTGTATTTACTCTGAAATAATCATTTTAGATAAGTTATTGAGCATTGATTATATTATAGGTCCTGTGATTAAGTATGCCTCATGCACTCTCTCATTTCATCTTGACAAAACTGGCAAGATAGGTGTGATTTTAATCCCCATTTTACTGATGAGGACACGAGCAGAGTTCGGTCGCTTGTACAGGGTCACGTTCTTAGTGGCTGAGGAAGCTCAAGTCTGCACACTACAGGTTAGATTTTGGCTAGACGGTGGTTGAGAATTGAAAAATACTTTCCGTCTTCTTTCAAAGGAACAATGTGTCCATCTTAGCACAGGTACCCACTGGGGAACAGCCAGACAACAGGCTTCTAGCCATGTCCTAAGAGGGAGAGAGGACTCTGATGGTGGTGTGTAGGATGGGCAAGGGGAGAAAGGAAAGGTCAGGGCAAGACTCAAGACTCGAGTGAGCCTCAGTGAAGCTAATGAATGTAAGATTCAAGGACCCTCATCTGCAGGCAAAGGCTGGGAGTTAAACAATGTCCTGAGTGAGAGGAGGCCAGGCTGTAGTCAGGGGGATTTTCTGGCTAAGCCTTTAGGATAACTTGTCTAAAAAGGAGAGGGATCAGAATCCTTAAGGCTTTACTATTTTGTTGTGAATTTTTTTCATCAGAAGTAAATATTTACACTTGTGACTAATTCTGTGTTCCTAACTTTGGACTCTTTCAAGTATAGTCCCTGAAACTGTACAACTTTCAGGCCCCACAAAACTCAGACCCTCTACTCTCTGAACAATCCCATAGCTTCATTTGATAACACTCGCCACAGAGTGACCTGAAACTTGCAAAGTTACCAGTTCAGTGGTCCTCAAAGTCTGGCTGGCATCAGAATCATCTGGGAAAGTTAAAAAATGAAAAGGCCGGGTCCTAATCTGTGTGAATGAGCCAGGGTGCTGTATTCTTTGTGAGCTCTCCAGGCCACTCGGACCCACACCAGTCTGAGAACCACCGCTCAGGTCAATGTTGCTAAGTGTGACTTGAGGCTTGCTGATGGTCACGAGGATTTCCTGACCCAGGGTCAAGTCCTTGCTTCAGTTCTTACAATCAAATGATGCTCCAGTCCCCAGATTCAATTTTTTTTTTTTTCATGGCAGTAAGAACTAATCGCTAATAACCTACTGACTTAGTCTTTCAAGATCCCTAATTGATGTTCATAAACAGAACTTGGCACATTTATTAGCCTTTTTGTGGGCACTTGACTAAGAAGGCTGGCTGCTGTGTAGCACTTGGTGCATTTCAAAGCTCTAGTGCAAACACACAGGAGCAGATCATCATGTTCCTCCAACAGATGAGGGCACTCTGTTTGCAGGGCATCATCACTATAGTCCTGAGAGGGTCATTCTCCTATGCACTCAGCACTCATGTCTATATTCTTCTGTGTCTGTCCTTTCACCTATCAAGGGACTGCAGGACTAAGATCTATTTCGTAGGCTCCCTTCTGGCGCCAAAGGTAACTGAGGCTCTACCAGTGAGATGCCCTGTGCAAAACCAGGAACCAGAAGCTGTGGTGAGCTGTATTCCTCACCCGTATTCCAGCAGAGGAGCTCTTGCAGCAGCGAGACTCTGTCCTCGTGCCTTCAGGCTTGGAGCAGCTGAGACACGGGCTCAAGCCCAGCACCTCCCTGGCCGCAGGATCGCAGCTGTGGTGCTGATCTGCATGCTGGGAGCGCTGACTCTGACTCCCCTCTGCCAGTGATGATGTGAGCACTGAACCCCCTTATTAAACATGCAGCTGCTCGGACGCCCACGGTGCTTTGTTTCCTACACCGAACCATAACTGACAAGGTTCACGTCTTTAATTTTGCTCCCTGTCTTAATGTATGTGGAGAATACTCATTTATTTCTTCACTTTCTTGCAGTCTGATTATTTTACTGTTTACCATTATTGCTGTTTTCAACTCCAACACTCCGTTATTACCAAGAGTTTTTCCCACTATGGTGACTATGAGTGCAGTTGGGGGGCTGGGTGGGGAATGAAATTTTTGCCTTTCCTAACTGGGTTATAATCAAACAAGTTTGAGAGTCATTATTCTAATTAAATCTGCTGTTTCAGCCAATTTATGCTGCATGCGGACATGATTAGTTGCTTTTGTTGTGTCCGACTTGGTGACCCCACGGACAGTAGCCTGCCAGACTGCCCTGTCCATGGGGATTCTCCAGGCGGGTTGCCATGCCCTCATCCAGGGGATCTCTCCATTCCATGGACTTAACTCATGTCTCCTGAGCCTCCTACATTGGCAGGCAGGTTCTCTACCCACCTGGGAAGCCCAACTTATCTTATGCTATATTAGAAACAAATCACTTATCAGCCACAGCTCATATTATCTTTCATCCAACAACGTCTTGATTGCACACCTGTATAGCCTTATGCCTCTAGTTCTAGTTTTCCCTTAAGAATCAACTCTAGATCCATCATCTGTTTAAAAAATTTTTGGCCACGCAGGGTGGCATGTGGGATCTTAGTTCCCCCACTAGGGATCAAACCCACGTCCCCTACATTGGAAGCATGGAGTCTTAACCAATGGACCCTGCAGATGTCCTAAATATATGCCCTATTTCTTCAGTTAAATTCTATAACCCGAAGATGGTTAAAATTTTTAATCATCCCCTATAATTCATTAGAGACTAGCATATAACATGCTGGTTAGTAAATGTCTCTTAAGGACCATGATCACTGTCTGAGAGTCAACATTTCCTCCTCTGATGGCTTCATTTGTCAGGAAGGTCTTCACTGAGAGTTCTCTGTCCAAACCTTAAACATAAAACTGAAGCATAAAGTCAGAATTCACAGAAAATATGTAATAACTAGTAAAAATAAAGAAACAAGCTTAAAGAAGAATAAAGCATACATAACTGTCACAGAATAGACTCACTAAAGGCACAACTGTCTTTGGATACAGTAAGAAATATTTATGATCATTGTGATTACTGTGAGGAAGTGAAAAGAGCCCTCGCCTACTGGTTCAGTTCAATTCAGTTCCGTAGCTCAGTCGTGTCCAACTCTTTGTGACCCCATGGACTGCAGCACGCCAGGCCTCCCTGTCCATCACCAGCTCCCAAGGCTTACTCAAACTCATGTCCATTGAGTCAGTGATGCCATCCAACCATCCTATCCTCTGTCGTCCCCTTCTCCTTATGCCTTCAATCTTTTCCAGCACCGTGGTCTTTCCAAATGAGTCAGCTCTTCGAATCAGGTGGCCAAAGTATTGGAATTTCAGCTTCAACATCAGCCCTTCCAATGAACATTCAGGACTGATTTCCTTTAGGATGGACTGGTTGGATCTTCTTGCTGTGACCACATCTAAGGTACATTAAAAAAATTTTCTAATACAGTCCAGGAAGATTATGCTTTTACTGGAAGAGCTGAATATCTGGATTCATTTGATAGTTCTAGATTTCATTATAAGTTAATATATAGGTGTTGTGGCTAACCAGAAAGTCTCTTGTGAGTTCATGCTACACCTCAGGAAAAACTGGCAGACCAGAGTGTCTGAAAAAGCAAGGGAGCAGGGTTATCCATGGTTTATTTTAAGGACTTTGCAGTAATACGGCTTCTTCTGCTATTCTATTTCCATGTCAATCATTAATGCAAGTAAGACCCATAAGGAGCTGGCGGGCATCAGTCTCACTGTACAAAGCAGGTGTCCATCCTGGTTGGGCAGTGCCCAGATCATTCCAGTTGTTGAATATTTTGAATGTCACCCCTGAATATAACCAATAACTCAAGGCTTACATAATGGGAGTGTTTTGCTATAAATTTCACTCCTTCCTGATTTGATTCTTTTCTAGTCCCCATTACAGTCATTTAAAAATTCACTATTTTGGGGAGCTCCCTGGTGGTCTAGCGGTTACAATTTTGTAATTTCACTGCAATGGCCCAGGTTCCATCCCTGGTCAGGGAACTAAGATCCCACAAGCTGCACAGTGCAACCAAAAAATAACAATCAAAGATGTCCCTACTCCCTTCACAATGCCTCTCTCATTCCCAGTCCCTAAGATCGTCCCTGACGAGCACTCACTGACAGTTTACTGAATGTCCCATGAATAAATGTGACCCTTCACTTACCCTTTTAGTTTAGAAAGAAAAGAGAATCCCTCTATGTTCTTTATCTGTTTCCCAAACTTGTTGATATCGCTTTTTTTCCCCTTAGAAGGTGTGTGAATTTCCTTTCTCCATCAGTGGTTTTATCCCATCTTCAGCCATAACAATGTTCACGATTCCCCATGATGAACGTCTCCCCTGGGTTCTGCCCAGGCGTATTTTCCTTCCCTCTCCTTTGATCTGCCACTGGCCGACACACACTTCGTGTCCGTTCCCTCCTAACCACTCCTCAGTCGTGCCAGCTGTTTCCCCCACCACCACTTCACTGAGAAGACTGTGAAGTGTCAGAAGCAGCCCATCATCAGCCAGATCCTCCCATGTCTTTTCAGTCTTCATCGTACCCCCGTCTCTCCAGAGCATCTGCCATTGGGACCGCCTTCTCCTTGCCATCCCTGGCTTCCATCTGGTTTCTCTCAGCACCCCTCCTCTGCCTTTCCAGATTTCCACCCCCCAGATCCTCTCATGTAACTGAGACCAAGGGAAGGGGATGGCAGGCAAAAAGGCTGCTTGTAGAGGAGGGGAGGGTAGTAGAGTTGAGGGAAAGGACAAATTGGCTGGAACAGTGGACACAGCTTTGAGACTGTATCAAACAGGTCAGGCTTTAAGTGGAATCATTGTTTCAAGGTTTGTAAAGCCATGGCTTATTGTTGAGAATTAAATACCCCTGGTGGCTCAGCGGTTAAAGCGCCTGCCTTTGATGCAGGAGACCCAGGTTCGATCCCTGGGTCAGGAAGATCCCCTAGAGAAGGAAATGGCAATCCACTCCAGTATTCTTGCCTGGAGAATCCCATGGACAGAGAAGCCTAGTAGGTTACAGTCCACGGGGTCGCAAAGAGTCAGACACGACTGAGTGACTTCACCTCAGGCATTAAGAAGATGAAAAATTTGGAATGAGCTGAACAAGAAAGGATGCTCAGAAGGACCTAGAGATCATTATACTAAATGATGTAATTCAGACAGAGAAAGGCAAATATCATATGCTATCACTCATGTGGAATCTAGTTTTCTAAAATTATACAAATGAACTTTACAAAACAGAAAGAAGACTCTCAGATTTCAAAAACACACTTATGGTTACCAAAGGGGAAACATGTTGGAGAAAGATAAATTAGGAGCTTGGGATTAGCACGCACAATCCTCTATGTATAAAACAGATAACTGACAAGGACCTACTGTTGAGGGAACGCTACTCAATGTTCTGTAACAACCTATATGGGTAAGGAATCTGAGAAAAGAGTGGATATATGTATAACTGAATTGCTTTGTCATATACTTGAAAGTAACACAACATTGTAAATCAACTACACTCCACAAAAAAATAAAGAAAATAGTGTGCTCACCACTGTGCCAGCCAAGGGGTCATAGAACCGCTCCAGGAGCTGGACGACCGTGCTCTTCCCACAGCCGCTGCTGCCCACCAGGGCCAGTGTCTGGCCCTTCTTCACCTCCAGGCTCAGCCCCCGAAGCACCGGGACGTCTGGTCGAGTGGGGTAGTTGAACACGACGTCATTAAATGCCACATTTCCTTCCACTGTACTCTAAAATCAGGAAAGTAAAAGTATATTTCATTGTTGCAATCCTGAAAACTGACTTTAGAGCCAGTCCTCTGTACTGCCAGGTATCAGAAGGCAGCGACCTTGGATTCCAATCAAGCTTCTGTTGTAACTGCTAGAAAGTAGCACAGATCTAAAAGGGTCAGTGTTTCCTCAGCCTGTCTCATTAACACAATACAAATGTGATAACCCAAAGCTATAACAGAATTACCTACACATAATAAAACCTGATTCGCAGGATTTGTGTATAAAATGGGAGTATTCCTATATCCCTGTGTATTAGATGTTAACATGTATCAATATTATCAGTATTTATTAAAATGAACCCATGATCAAGAAAGTTTCATTTTACTACCAGCAAGTAAAAGCACAGATTTTATTAAACTCCCACTTAGAATCCATTCATTCATCAGTTAGGAGCAGGTCACATAATCAAAACATGAAACTGACCGGCTTTAGGCCTTCCATGCTGTAGCTGTCGATCAGAGGAGTTTTTTCAATGATACTGATGACGTGGGCTGCTGATATTTTGGCCTTGGCATAGTCAGGAGCAAATGAACTGAACTGTCCCACAGCCATGGCGCCAAAGACAACAGCTGAGAATACTCTGCCATCAAGAAAGACAAAACGTGTCAAGAGTTACCAACTGCAAAGCCAAGTGTGACACTTCTACAACCTGAGAGCGCTGCCTCCAAGAATCCCAACACGTTAGCCAAAAAATAAAACAACAGTTTCCTATAAGTTCATATCAGTGTGGTTAACTGATTGTAAAATGACCCCATGTTTAATCTTTCTCTGGGTTTTCGCCTTCTTATAATGTGACCTTGCAGCCTCTCCATGGAAGAAGTGGAATTTGTCTTCCCACCCTTGGAATCCGGGTTGGCCTTGGGACTTGCTCTGGCCAACAGGATGTGGTGGAAGTGACGGTTTCCAGCTCCAAGCCTATGATTCAGGGGGCCCTGCGTGCTCCTGTCTCTCTCATTCCATCATAACGACAAGCACAGCTGGCTTGCTGGAGGACAAGGCACAGACAGAAGACTGTTGTGTGGGCCCCAGCCAACCAGCCCATTGCTCACTGCACACACGCGTGAGCCCAGCTGAGATCTCCTCTGCCTAGCCCAGACAGCAGAACTGCCTGGCTGACCTACTTCAGATTTCAGAGCCAAGAACAAATGTTCACTATTGTGCATTCCTGGGGGCTAGTGGGTGTCTGTCTTGCAGCAGTATCTGCGGCCATCAATAATGGATATAGGCAGTTTTGCTGGAATTGGATCAGAGTCTTAGAAAAGCTGTGAGCCATTCAGCAAACAAGAGAGTTCCTCACACAACCAGATAGTGTGCTGCTCTCAAGATGGACTGAGTTCTTTTTGTTTGTTTTTGGCCATGCTGCAACTTATGAGATCTTAGTTCCCCTTAGGGATCGAACTCAGGCCACAGTACTGCAAGCAACTAAGTCCTAACCACTGGACCACCGAGGAAGTCCCTGCATTGCCATTCTTAACCTACTTCATGAGAATCATAGCAGCTTCAAGTCGGGAAAGACTTCACAGGATGTCAAGTCCAGCTCTCCAAGTTTGTGCCAGGGCACACACCCCAAGCCAGCTCCCATCTTTTGTTTCAAGAAGGAGGAAGTTTGCTAGAGGAAGTCTTTATTAAAAAGTTCCTTTACAAATCAAAGAGAAATGTACATCCTTTTGGCTAATACTGCCCTTCAAAGAACTGGAATATAATTTAAAAGCCCTTTGCATCTCTGGTAACTCCTTTCACTCCAAACATTCCAGCTGCCCTTCTCTGGACACATTGATCAAAATGTCTTTTTAAACAGTAGGCCTAGAACCGATACAACATTGGGGATCTTCCCAGGATAATACCATGAGGTATACCATGAGAATAATACCACCAGGTCCGTTTTTTTGGGCTCTGTGCCTGAGCTACTGGAGCCCACAGTGCTGTTTCTAAACCACTTGGAACAAATCACTCAGATGGTTTGTTTGGTCTTCTCATCTAGACCTGTGGGATCTTTTTCAAAGAGATAGCTCTTCAGACAGGTCTCCCCTATCCCTTACTAAGAAGACTGATTTTCTGAATCTAACAATCCAAGAGTCAGTAACTTCCATCATTTGAATACCTTAACCTCAGAGTAAAGCACTAATTTGGATTCTCAGATGACTTAGATGGTTAAGAGTCTGCCTGCAATGCTTTTAAGCTGTGGCGTTGGAGAAGTTTCTTCAGAGTCCCTTGGACAGCAAGGAGATCCAACCAGTCCATTCTAATGGAGACCAGTCCTGGGTATTAATTGGAAGGACTGATGTTGAAGCTGAAACTCCAATACTCTGGCCATCTGATGCGAACAGCTGACTCATTTCAAAAGACCCTGATGTTGGGAAAGATTGAGGGCAGGAGAAGGGGACAACAGAGGATGAGATGGTTGGATGGCATCACTGACTCGATGGATATGGGTTTGGGTGAACTCCAGGAGTCAGTGATGGACAGGGAGGCCTGGCACACTGTGGTTCATGGGGTCACAAAGAGTCTGACATGACTGAGTGACTGAACTGAAATGAACTGAGTTCAATCCCTGAGTCCGGAAGATCTCCTGGAGATGGAAATGGCAACTCACTCCAGTACTCTGTCCTGGACAATCCCATGTATAGAGAAGCCTGGTGGGTTACAGTCCGTAGAATCACAAAGAGTCGGACACGACTAAGCGACTACACTTTCACTTTCAAAGCAATAATTATCAAATAATTATCAATAATTATAAAATTATCTAATCGAAGCACCAATACCAGTGATGCCTGATTACAATCTTTTTGTCATAGTTATAAAGAGCACCTGTGTATCATCTGTAGAGAGAGGTTGGGTGGAAATTCTATAATCTTCTGTGGGAGTCATCCTGAGAAACCTGGAATGCATGCACAAATCGATGTCTAACCAGGATATAAATATTATACTGACACATACTTCCAAGTTTCAATGATGCTGGTTTAAATATAAAACTGAAACCACTGATTATGGTATGCTATCAAAGGACAGCTCACACATCACCAAATCAAGACATAGAAAAATTACACTCACTTTTCACTATGAAACCACATATTTTAGTTTAACTGTATATTCAGTATTTTAGAAGGAAGTCCAGGCCTGTCTTCTGACCCAGGTACAATCTGCATTTCACAGTGATGAGCCAGATATTCCCATAGAGCTTTCCTTTTTCATTCCTCAATTTCTCCAGCTCTTACCTTCTAATTCCTTTTCTCTTATCAAGCAAGGCAAGTGTATCCTAGAATATTCCAGGGCTCTCAGAACTCAGGGCTCCACATCTATTCTTTAGTTGCCCTGTTCAGAATCTTCTCAAAGAAACCAGGTACTTGACTCTGGGTGAGGCTCCTTCCCTACCACCCAGGCCTGCTGGAAACCCCTTGTTGAATTACAACCCCACCTAGACATGGATTTGTGAAGGTCAAATGTGTGAGTCAGTACTGGGAGAAGGAGAGATACCAATTCTCCAAATGAAGTGGGATGCTTTTATAGTAACACAGGGAGACTCAGAAGCAAAACGCCAACTTCTGAATCACCAAAATCTCTTCATGAAGCTTCACAGTAAGGCTTCCTATCCCGGCATGAAGCACACGCACCTTGGCTTCATTTCTAGAGCCCGACTGTCAACAGGAGCCCCATACTTACAAGAGAACATCCTGAAACTCCATGATGCCTTGGGCCACCAAGTAGGCACCAAACCGGAAACAGCCAGCAAAGGAGAAATACATCATCGCCTGGGTGAAGGAAAATGTAATTCCAAAGACATGTGCTTTCCTCAAAGAGTTTCTGAAAAGAAGACATTCTCACATTTACTTGACTTTCATTTCTCAGTCCTTAAAACATAATCTTTGATGCATTAGCAGTAGGGGATGGTGGCATAGCAGACAAAATGGGTTTCATTTCCAAAACACTAAGTTTGGTCCTCACACCTCCACTTCAGCAGAGAACTAACCACACCTCAAAGTGTTGAGGTCAAGGTAAAATAAGCCAAGGACAAGAAGAGTTTGTCAGGGGTTAATGCACTCCTTCCCTCCCCTGACCTGAGGACATGTAACATATACGTACTCTACACTGAACAATCGCTCAACATGTGTTGACCCAACACCCATGAGCTGCAGGGACATGAACGGCCATGCAGAGGTGCCAGCTGTGTTCTTGTCCTTGGGGACCCAGGAGCTGGGCTGGATGACTCATGCAGTGGAAGTTTACCTTATAACATGTTACAGCATGAGAGGAGGCACTAACCCTCTGAGGGGTTTAGGGAAGGTGCCCCCAGGGAGTTAACATGTATGGTTTTGAGCCACATGGAGCTGGGTGGTGTGGGCACAGACTGGTGAGTGGGCCTGTTTCAAGCAGAGCAGCTCAGCTTCTGTTTCGAGGACTGGGATTTAAACAATTTTTTTCCTATAAAAGGCTCTACTGGGGGAAAAAGATGGCAGAGGAATAGGATGGGGAGAACACTTTCTCCCTCACTACTTCATCAAAAGAACATTTCACCACTGAGTAAATTCCACAAGGCAGCTTCTGATTGCTGGCAGAGGACATCAGGCATCCACCAAAGCAGATCATTGGCTTCAAAACCAGGGAGGAATAAATATAAAGGACGAAAATAAAGACAAAGGAGGTAGGGAGGGAGCCCCATCCCGGGAAGAGACTCTAAAAGAGAGGTTTCCTAAGATCGGGAAACATTCTCACAGCCGTGTCTGGGGTGAGCCCTGGAAGCACGGAGGGCAACATAACAGGAAGGAAGAATAAATAAATAATTAAAACCAACAGATTACAAATTCAACAGTAAAACCCCCAGTGGATAAGCAGCGCACACGCCTGCATCCGACAGTAGCAGTGGGGGTTGGGCAGGGAGGAGTGCGAGGCGCCAGCGACAGTGCTTTCTAAGAATTGGGCAGCGGGAGACGTAGGCTGCAGGGCTTTTCTCGAGAATCGGGTCGTAATGGGGCCAGAATCGGGTCTGCACGGGGCTAGAACGAACTATCTTAGACTAGCAAACCAGACTGTGAGATAGCTAACACGCGAAATGCTCGAACATAAGACACCGACAGGCCCGCGCACAGAACAAAGGACAGATCCAGAAAGGGCCGGCTGCAGACCATCCCCCTCCAGCGACAGGCAGCCAGAGCCTTAAGTGCTAGAAGGGGGCAATCGCAGCTCAAGAGAGACATTACCTACCAAATTGCAAGCAGGTTTCTTTGCTAATTAAGACTTCTGGGGGGCTCTGAACAGTCATTACCTGCTGGAGAAAGAGCCCCAGCGGCACTCCCAGAAAATTGATCGACCCGGAAAGGCCAGAAGTCGAAGCAATTGCGCATGCCAAACTCCCTAGCTACTCGGACCTGGGAAGGGAACAAAGCCCAGGCTCAACCAAATCCGAGCCTTGGAGGGCTTCCTGAGTGCCAAACCTGAGTGGCTTGGACCGGGGTGGTGCATGAAGCCTTGGGCAGGCCCCAGATGGTTATCCCGCAGAGCAACAGACAGCCTGAGCGATGTGCGCCACGAGAAGGGGAAAGCCCAGTGCAGAGTCCACCACCCCCATCCCTGTGTCAAGACGGAAATCAGACATGGAAGAGACCAGCAAACAGAGGAAGTCAGAGGGAACTGCCTTGGTAGCGACCCTACATAGCCCACAATGACAGAGAAAGCGCCAGACATACCGTTACTACTTTTATGATCAAATTTTTTTTTTGGGGGGGAGTTGATGTGGAAGCGTGATTTTTTTTTTAAGAATTTTTTTTCTTTAAAATTTTTTTTGAAAAATTTGTTTTTTCTTTTCTTTTTCGTCTTTTTTTCCCTAAACTTACTTAAATTTTAAGTCCTCTATATTTTGATTTATTATTTTTATAACCTAATATTACTTTTCAAAAAAAAAAAACCCTATCTTTAAAGCAAACGCCATATATAGTCCTTTTGGTGGTGGAAGCTGTTGTCTTTTAATAATTCTGGAGTCTTTTATTTTATTTTTTTTCTCTATTTTTTAAATTTTTTCTCCTTCTCCTTCTTTACTTTAATATTTTATCTTTGAAAATCCAATCTCTACTCCAGATTTTTAATCTCGGCATTTTGGTATTTGTTGCCAATTTTGTACTTTTAAAAACCTAATCTTCAGTACCCAATTTTACATGAGTACGAGATTACTGGCTTGACCACTTTCTCCCCCTTTGGAATCTCTCTTTTCTCCACCAGGTAGCTTCTGTCTCCCTCCCTCCCCCTCCGCTTCTCTACCCAACTCTATGAATCTCTGTATGTTCCAAAAGGTAGAGAACTCTCAGGGAACTGGTCACTGGCCAGATCTGTATCCCTCCTTTGCATCTTCCTCTTTTATCCTACTGGCCACCTCTATCTACTTCCTCCCTCTCCTCTTCCATGTATAACTCTGTGATCACCTCTGAGAGGTCCAGACTTTGGAGCGCACACAAGAAAGTGGTTACGGGCTAGCTTGCTTTTTCCTCTTTTGATTCTACCTTATCCCATACCACTCACCTCTAACTACCCCCTCCCTCTTCTGTCCTCCAAGTAACTCAGCGATCCTCTAGGGGCGACCCTCAAGGTGGAGAAACCTATCATCTTTAACCTAGATGTTTTAACATTAGTGCTGTATAGATGGAGAAATCATGAGGCAATTGTAAAAATAAATCTGAAAAGCAGAATCAGGAGGCTTAAGTCCAAATCCTGGGATCATCAGAGAATTCCTGAATACAGGGAACATTATCCATAGGAGCTCATCAAACGCCTTCATACCTATACTGAAACTGAGCACCACCCATGGGCCAACAAGTTCCAGAGCAAGACATACCATGCAAATTCTCCAGCAACACAAGAACAAGCCCATGAGCTTCAATATACAGGCAGCTCAAAATACTCCAAAACCATTGACGTCTCATAACCCATTACTAGACACTTCACAGCACTCCAGAGAGAGGAAATCCAGCTCCACCCACCAGAACTCCAACACAAGCCTCCCTAATCAAGAAACTTTGACAAGCCACTGATATAACCCCACACACAGAGAGGAAGCTCAATAATAAAGATAATTCCACAAATTCCCAGAATATAGAAAGGCCACCCCAAACACAGCAATATAACCAAGATGAAGAGACAGAGGAATACCCAGCAGGTAAAGGAACAGGAGAAATGCCCACCAAACCAAATAAAAGAGGAAGAGGTAGGGAATCTACCTGAGAAAGAATTCCAAATACTGCTATTGGAAATTATCCAAAATCTTGAACTCAAAATGGAATCACAGATAAATAGCCTGGGGTGAAGGATTGAGAAGATGCAAGAAAGGTTTCATAAGGACCTAGAGAAATAAAAAAGAGTCAACATATAATGAATAATGCAATAAATGAGATCAGAAACACTCTGGAGGCAACAAATAGTAGAATATCGGAGGCAGAAGATAGGATTAGTGAAATAGAAGATAGAATGGTAGAAATAAATGACTCAGTGAAGGAAAAAGAAAGATGAATGAAAAAAATGAGGACAACCTCAGAGACCTCCAAGACAATATGAAACGCTCCAACATTCGAATTATAGGAGTCCCAGAAGAAGAAGACAAAAAGAAAGATCATGAGAAAATACTTGAGGAGATAATAGTTGAAAACTTCCCTAAAATGGGGAAGGAAATAATCACCCAAGCCCAAGAAACCCAGAGAGTGCCAAACAGGATAAACCCAAGGTGAAACACCCCAAGACATATATTAATCAAGCTAACAAAGACCAAACACAAAGAACAAATATTAAAAGCAGCAAGGGAGAAACGACAAATAACACACAAGGGGATCCCCATAAGATTAACAGCAGATCTCTCAATAGAAACTCTTCAGGCCAGGAGGGAATGGCAAGACATACTTAAAGTGATGAAAGATAATAACCTTCAGCCAAGACTACTGTACCCAGCAAGGATCTCATTCAAATATGAAGGAGAAATCAAAAGCTTTCCAGACAAGCAAAAGCTGAGAGAATTCAGCACCACCAAACCAGCTCTCCAACAAATACTAAAGGATAGACTTTAGACAGGAAACACAAAAAGGGCATATAAACCCGAACCCAAAACAATAAAGTAAATGGCAACAGGAGCATACTTATCAATAATTACCTTAAATGTAAATGGGTTGAATGCCCCAACCAAAAGCCGAAGACTGGCTGAATGGATACAAAAACAAGATCCCAACATCTGCTGCTTACAAGAGACCCACCTTAAAACAACAGACACATACAGACTGAAAGTGAAGGGCTGGAAAAAGATATTCCATGCAAATAAAGACCAAAAGAAAGCAGGAGTAGCAATACTCATATCCGATAAAATAAACTTTAAAACAAAGCCTATGAAAAGGGACAAAGAAGGCCACTACATAATGATTAAAGGATCAATCCAAGAAGAAGATATAACAATTATAAATATATATGCACCCACTATAGGAGCACCGCAATATATAAGACAAATGCTAACAAGCATGAAAGGGGAAATTAATAATAACACAATATTAGTGGGAGACTTTAATACCCCACTCACACCTATGGACAGATCACCTAAACAGAAAATTAACAAAGAAATGCAAACTTAAAATGATACAATAGACCAGTTAGACCTAATTGATATCTATAGGACATTTCACCCCAAAACCATGAATTTCACCTTTTTCTCAAGTGCACACGGAACCTTTTCCAGGATAGATCACATCCTGGGTCATAAATCTAACCTTGATAAATTCAAAAAAATCAAAATTATTCCAAGCATCTTCTCTGACCATAATGCACTAAGGTTAGATCTCAATTACAGGAGAAAAGCTATTAAAAATTGCAACATTTGGAGGCTGCACAACACCCTTCTGAATAATCAACAAATCACAGAAGAAATCAAAAAAGAAATCAAATTATGCATAGAAACGAATGAAAATGAAAACACAACTACACAGAACCTTTGGGACACTATAAAAGCAGTGCTAAGAGGAAAGTTCATAGCATTACAGGCATACCTCAAGAAATAAGAAAAAGTCAAATAAATAATCTAACTCTACACCTAAAGCAACTAGAAAAGGAAGAAATAGAGAACCCCAGAGTTAGTAGAAGGAAAGAAATCCTAAAAATTAGGGCAGAAATAAATGCAAAAGAAACAAAAGAGACCATAGCAAAAATCAAAAAACCAAAAGCTGGTTCTTTGAAAGGATAAATAAAATTGACAAACCATTAGCCAGACTCATCAAGAAACAAAGAAAAAAAAATCAAATCAACAAAATTAGAATGAAAATGCAGAGATCACGACAGACAACACAGAAATAATAAGAATCATAAGAGACTACTATCAGCAATTATATGCCAATAAAATGGACAACGTGGAAGAAATGGACAAATTCTTAGAAAAGTACAACTTTCCAAAACTGAACCAGGAAGAAATAGAAAATCTTAACAGACCCATCACAAGCATGGAAAGTGAAACTGTAATCAGAAATCTTCCAGCAAACAAAAGCCCAGGTCCAGACGGCTTCATAGCTGAATTCTACCAAAAATTTCGAGAAGAGCTAACACCTATCTTACTGAAACCAGAAAATTGCAGAGGAATGTAAATGTCCAAACTCATTCTATGAGGCCACCATCACCCTAATACCAAAACCTGACAAAGACACCACAAAAAAAAGAAAACTACAGGCCAATATCACTGATGAACATAGATGCAAAAATCCTTAACAAAATCCTAGCAATCAAAATCCAGCAACACATTAAAAGATCATACACCATGACCAAGTGGGCTTTATCCCAGGGATGCAAGGATTCTTCAAT
The DNA here is from genome assembly GCA_917880005.1 of Nanger dama. Taxonomy (NCBI): domain Eukaryota; kingdom Metazoa; phylum Chordata; class Mammalia; order Artiodactyla; family Bovidae; genus Nanger; species Nanger dama. The sequence continues at coordinate 28,115,732 of CAKJTW010000007.1, forward strand.
ATCCGCAAATCAATCAATGTAATTCATCACATTAACAAATTGAAAAATAAAAATCATATGATTATCTCAATAGATGCAGAAAAAGCCTTTGACAAAATTCAACATCCATTTATGATAAAAACTCTCCAGAAAGCAGGAATAGAAGGAACGTACCTCAACATAATAAAAGCTATATATGACAAACCCACAGCTAACATTATCTTCAATGGTGAAAAATTGAAAGCTTTTCCCCTAAAGTCAGGAACAAGACAAGGGTGTCCACTTTCACCACTTCAATATAGTTCTGGAAGTTTTGGCCACAGCAGTCAGAGCAGAAAAAGAAATAAAAGGAATCCAAATTGGAAAAGAAGAAGTAAAATTCTCACTGTTGGCAGATGACATGATCCTCTACATAGAAAATCCTAAAGACTTGACCAGAAAACTACTAGAGCTAATCAATAAATATAGTAAAGTTGCAGGATATAAAATCAACACTCAGAAATCCCTTGCATTCTTATACACTAATAATGAGAAAGTAGAAAAAGAAGTTAAGGAAACAATTCCATTCACCATTACAACGAAAAGAATAAAATACTTAGGAATATACCTACCTAAAGAAACTAAAGACCTATATATAGAAAACTTAAAACACTGATAAAAGAAATCAAAGAGGACACTAATAGATGGAGAAATATACCATGCTCATGGGTCGGAAGAGTCAATATAGTGAAAATGAGTATACTACCCAAAGTAATCTACAGATTCAATGCAATTCCTATCAAGCTACCAGCAGTATTTTTCACAGAACTACATCAAATAATCTCAAGATTTGTATGGAAATACAAAAACCTTGAATAGCCAAAGCAATCTTGAGAAAGAAGAATGGAACTGGAGGAATCAACTTGCCTGACTTCAGGCTCTACTACAAAGCCACAGTCATTAAGACAGTATGGTACTGGCACAAAGACAGAAATATAGATCAATGGAACAAAATAGAAAGCCCTGATATAAATCCACGTACCTATGGACACCTCATCTTCGACAAAGGAGGCAAGAATATACAATGGAGTAAAGACAGTCTCTTTAACAGGTGGTGCTGGGAAAACTGGTCAACCACTTATAAAAGAATGAAACTAGACCCCTCTCTAACACCATACACAAAAATAAACTCAAAATGGATTAAAGATCTAAACGTAAGACCAGAAACTATAAAACTCCTAGATTAAAACATAGGCAAAACACTCTCCGACATAAATCACAGCAGGATCCTCTATGATCCAACTCCCAGTATAATGGAAATAAAAGCAAAAATTAACAAATGGGATCTAATTAAAATTAAAAGCTTCTGCACAACAAAGGAAACTATAAGCAAGGTGAAAAGACAGCCTTCTGAATGGGAGAAAACAATAGCAAATGAAACAACTGACAAACAACTAATCTCAAAGATATACAAGCAACTTATGCAGCTCAACTCCAGAAAAATAAACGAACCAATCAAAAAAATGGGCCAAAGAACTAAATAGGCATTTCTCCAAAGAAGACATATGGATGGCTAACAAACACATGAAAAGATGCTCAACATCACTCATTATTAGAGAAATGCAAATCTAGACCACAATGAGGTACCATTTCACACCAGTCAGAATGGCTGCGATCCAAAAGTCTACAAGCAATAAATGCTGGAGAGGGTGTGGAGAAAAGGGAACCCTCTTACACTGCTGGTGGGAATGCAAACTAGTACAGCCACTATGGAGAACAGTGTGGAGATTCCTTAAAAAACTGGAAATAGAACTGCCTTATGACCCAGCAATCCCACTGCTGGGCATACACACGGGGAGGAAACCAGAAGTGAAAGAGACACATGTACCCCAATGTTCATTGCAGCACTGTTTATAATAGCCAGGACATAGAAACAACCTAGATGTCCATCAGCAGATGAATGGATAAGAAAGCGGTGGAACATATACACAATGGAGTATTACTCAGCCCTTAAAAAGAATAAATTTGACTCAGTTCTAATGAGATGGATGAAACTGGAGCTGATTATACAGAGTGAAGTAAGGCAGAAAGAAAAACACCAATACAGTATACTGACACATACATATGGAATTTAGAAAGATAGTAATGATTACCCTGTATGTGAGACAACAAAAGAGACACAGATGTATAGAATGGATTTTTGGACTCTGAGGGAGAGGGAGAGGGTGGGATGATTTGGGAGAATGGCATTGAAACATGTATACTATCATGTAAGAAATGAAGCGCCAGTCTATGTTCAATACAGGATACAGGATGCTTGGGGCTGGTGGACGGGTAGCTCCAGGGAGATGATATGGGGTGAGAGGTGGTAGGGGGCTTCGGCATTGGGAGACCGTGTACACCTGAGGCTGATTCATGTCAATGTATGGCGAAACAAATACAGTATTTTAATGTAGAATAAAGTATTAAAAAATAATAAAAATTAAAATTAAAAAAGAAAGAAAAAAAAGGGGGGCTCTACTGTAAAACCCAACTCTGCTCCTTTCATCGTATAAGAAACAAAAGAATCAAAGAGGTTGCGCCTGCTCATATCCACGTCACTTTTTAGAGCACTCACCTAGAGTTCATTAAAGTACAAAGGGTCTGCACTGGAGACAGGTAAAGAGAACAAGGAAGAGAGGGTGTCCTCAGGAAGCACCAGCCCCTCATGCCTCACAGACACCCCGAATTTCACGTTCCACAAAGAACTCATTCCCAGCATGATCATGTAGTTGGGTCATCATGCAAACACAGGGTCAGAGGCATTCTCAACATCCTCGCTTCCTCCCCTGCCCTTGGTTGCGTCCTCTCACTGGATCTACCTCAGAGACGTCCTTGCCTTAGGTCAGGTCCTGTGATTCCTCTCTTAGAGAATGACAACTGCTTCCCAATTGGTTCCCTTCTAGAACTCTCTCCACTTAGTCCCTACCTGCTGGTCAAACTAATTTTCCTAAAAACAAACCTGAAGATTGAAAAACTCCCCATACTCCCTTCCTACTCGTCAGTGGCTATTACCTGTAAGGTACCTGCAAACTCTGGGCATACATATATTCAAACCTCTCCTCCCGAGTCAAAGAAACAACAGTCCGGAAGTTTTCTATCGCTTCAGTGGCAATCTGTAAGAGAGAACACTCCATCACTAAAGGTACAAAAGCCAACAGTGGCAGTGAGCTGGAATTCCACTAGAGAGATTAATACTATATATTAAATAATATTTATTATGACCTCTGAGTCTCTTTGCTATGGAAAGAGATACAAAGTATGTTATCAAATTGAGTTTTAGATCTGGAAAGAACATGAGCTAATTTAAACTCCTCTCTGCAGAAAGAGATTCTCAAGTGTCAACAGATGAAGGCCCTTACCTAAAGCCACTTAGCTTTGAAGGAGCGAAAGTAACCTGAGAATTCAGTATTTTACCTCTATTGAAGTGCTCTTTCTTCTATGATGGTCACATTTCAAGTTCATAATTATTATATATAAATTATTATAATACCATTGTAATTGCTATTATTAAAAATACTTTATGTTTCTGTTTTTCTGTACATAATTGTCATTTGAGACAACTAAAGAATATTTAGAAAATATTGAAAAGATAAAGAAGGTAATGAAAAGTTACATATTGGTGCATTTTACATAATAGCTTACATGCTGTTATTTTCTAAAAATATACCTGTTTAACAAAACTGGGCTAAAGTTCTATGTTTGGCTTTACAGCCTTATTTTTTACTTTAACAAATATCAAAAGCCTTTTCCAAGGTTATTAAATATATGTATTACCAATGGGTTGTTTAAAGGGCCACTGAAAAAGCTTTTACTGAACAAAGTTTTCCATTCTTATTAAAAAGAATGCTGTGAAAACATCCTTGCACATTTATGTCCCTATTAAATTACTCTTTTAGACATTCTTGAAAGTGAATTAATAAGTTCAAAGAAAATAAACTAATTTTTAAGGAGTATAGCATATATTAACAATTTGTTTTCCAGAAAGTTTCTATAATTTGATTATGTTTTAGTTGAAAGTTAACTTCCAACAAGGCAATCTCATTAGGACAAGTACATCATTTACCACCTTTCAGAGTCTGGGTAAAAGGCTATAGAAAATACAGAAAACACCAGTGTACAATACAAAATGAGATTTCAGCCTGCTTCAGTGTGGGACCTTAAAACATCTCTCTGTCTTGTTCTCCTCATCGAGAAAATGAGGATAGAAAAGAGGGTCTCTGGATTCCCTTTTAACTCTAATTTTAAGACAAATAATTTTTAGATAGTAAGTCTAAATATAAAAAGTTATGACCAACCTAGATAGCATATTCAAAAGAGAGAGACATTGCTTTGCTGACTAAGGTCCATCTAGTCAAGGCTATGGTTTTTCCTGTGGTCATGTATTGATGTGAGAGTTGGACTGTGAAGAAGGCTGAGCACCGAAGAATTGATGCTTTTGAACTGTGGTGTTGGAGAAGGCTCTTAAGAGTCCCTTGGACTGCAAGGGAGATCCAACCAGTCCATTCTGAAGGAGATCAACCCTGGGATTTCTTTGGAAGGAATGCCGGGGGGGGGGGGCCCCCCCCCGACCCGGCGCTGCACCACCTGGCTGAGAACTCCAGTGGGACTTTGGCCACCTCATGCCGGGGAAGAGGTGACTCACTGGGAAAGACTCTGATGCTGAGAGGGATTGGGGGCAGCAGGAGAAAGGGATGACAGAGGATGAGATGGCTAGATGACATCACGGACTCGATGGAGATGAAGTCTGAGTGAACTCGGAGGAGATGGTGATGAACAGGGAGTCCTGGCGTGCTGCGATTCATGGGGTTGCAAAGAGTCGAACATAATGGAGCGACTGAACTGAACTCAACTGAACTGAAAGAAACTAAAGATCTATATATAGAAAACTATGAAACACTGGTGAAAGAAATCAAAGAGGACACTAATAGATGGAGAAATGTACCATGTTCATGGATTGGAAGAATCAATATAGTGAAAATGAGTATACTACCCAAAGCAATCTACAGATTCAATGCCATCCCTATCAAGCTACCAGTGGTATTTTTCACAGAGGTAGAACAAATAATTTCACAATTTGTATGGAAATACAAAAAACCTCGAATAGCCAAAGCAATCAAGAAAGAAGAATGGAGCTGGAGGAATTAATCTGCCTGACTTCAGGCTCTATTACAAAGCCACAGTCATCAAGACATTGGTACTGGCACAAAGACAGAAATATAGATCAATGGAACAAAATAGAAAGCCCAGAGATAAATCTACACACCTATGGACACCTTATGTTTGACAAGGAGGCATGAATATATGATGGATTAAAGACAATCTCTTTAACAAGTGGTGCTGGGGAAACTGGTCAACCACTTGTAAAAGAATGAAACTAGAACGCTTTCCAACACCATACACAAAAATAAACTCAAAATGGATTAAAGATCTAAACGCAAGACCAGAAACTATAAAACTCCTAGAGGAGAACATAGGCAAAACACTCTCCGACATACATCACAGCCAGATCCTCTATGACCCACCTCCCAGAATATTGGAAATAAAAGCAAAAATAAACAAATGGGATCTAATTAAAATTAAAAGCTTCTGCACAACAAAGGAAACTATAAGCAAGGTGAAAAGACAGCCTTCTGAATGGGAGAAAATAATAGCAAATGAAGCAACTGACAACTAATCTCCAAAATATACAAGCAACTCCTGCAGCTCAATTCCAGAAAAATAAATGACCCAATCAAAAAATGGGTCAAAGAACTAAATAGACATTTCTCCAAAGAAGACATACAGATGGCTAGCAAACACATGAAAAGATGCTCAACATCACTCATTAGCAGAGAAATGCAAATCAAAACCACAGTGAGGTACCATTTCATGCCAGTCAGAATGGCTGCAATCCAAAAGTCTACAAGCAATAAATGCTGGAGAGGATGTGGAGAAAAGGAAAACCAATAACCCTTGTTGGTGGGAATGCAAACTGGTACAGCCACTATGGAGAACAGTGTGGAGATTCCTTAAAAAACTGGAAATAGAACTGCCTTATGACCCAGCAATCCCACTGCTGGGCATACACACCGAGGAAACCAGAATTGAAAGAGACACGTGTACCCCAATGTTCATTGCAGCACTGTTTATAATAGCCAAGACATGGAAGCAACCTAGATGTCCATCAGCAGATGAATGGATAAGAAAGTGGTGGTACGTATACACAATGGAGTATACTCAGCCATTAAAAAGGATATATTTGAATCAGTTCTCATGAGGTGGATGAAACTGGAGCTGATTATACAGAGTAAAGTAAGCCACAAAGAAAAACACCAATACAGTATATTAACACATATATATGGAATTTAGAAAGATAGTACTGATAACCCTGTATGTGAAACAGCAAAAGAGACGCAGATGTATAGAACAGATTTTTGGACTCTGTGAGAGAGGGAGATGGTGGGATAATTGGGGAGAATGGCACTGAAACATGTATAATATCATGTAAGAAATGAATCACCAGTCTAGGTTTGATGCAGGATACAGGATGCTTGGGGCTGGTGCACTGGGATGACCCAGAGAGATGGTATGGGAGAGAGGTGGGAGGGGTGTTCAGGATTGGGGACTCATGTACACCCGTGGAGGATTTATATTGATACATGGCAAAACCAATACAGTAGTGTAAAGTAAAATAAAGTAAAAAAACAAACAATAAAAAGAGAGTATCAAGTGAGAACATGTAGCATTCTTAGCATGATGCCTGGTATATAATAAACAGTCAAAAATGGTAGCCTGAGAGTGACGATCAGATGGGAGCTGACTTTTACTATTTCATAGACTGGCTGGTGCAGCAATCACCTCCCCTACCTGCCTTTATGTCTCTCACAAACCACCACTAATTTAGAGTATTTACCTCACTCCCGACCTTTATCCAGAAAAGCTGCTAAACTCAAACATATCTATTTCCATCTGCACCCCTTCACTTGCCCCACTTCCAACAAATTACCAGTCTTTTTTTGTTTGTTTGTTTTGTTTTGTTTTTTTGGTTTCTTTTTTTTTAATTAAATTTATTTTTTTTTAATTACAATACTGTATTTGTTTTGCCATACATTGACACGAATCAGCCATAGGTGAACACAATCTCACAATGCCGAATCCCCCTCCCACCTCCCACCCCCCCATCCTCTACTTGAATCATCCTGTGCATCAGCCCCATGCCTCCTGCATCCTACATTGAACATAGATTAGAGTTTCGTTTCTTACAGGAAAATATACTTGTTTCATTGCCATTCTCCCATACCATCCCACCCTTTCCCTCTCCCTCAGAGTCCAAAAGTCCACTCTATACCTCTGTGTCTCTTGTTGTCTCACATATAGGGTCATCATTACTGTCTTCTAAATTCCATATATATGTGTCAGTATACTGTATTGGTGTTTTTCTTTCTGGCCTACTTCACTCTGTATATTCGGTTCCAATTCCATCCATCTCATTAGAACTGAGTCAAATTTATTCTTTTTAAGGGCTGAGTAGTATTCCATTGTGTATATGAACCACAGCTTTCTTATCCATTCATCTTCTGATGGACATCTAGGTTGCTTCCATGACCTGGCTATTATAAACAGTGCTGCAATGAACTTTGGGGTACATGTGTCTCTTTCACTTCTGGTTTCCTCCGTGTGTATGCCCAGCAGTGGGATTGCTGGGTCATAAGGCAGTTTTATTTGCAATTTTTAAGGAATCTCCACACTGTTTTCCATAATGGCTGTACTAGTTTGCATTCCCACCAGCAGTGTAAGAGGGTTCCCTTTTCTCCACACCCTCTCCAGCATTTATTGCTTGTAGACTTTTGGATCGCAGCCATTCTGACTGGTGTGAAATGGTACCTCATTGTGGTCTTGATTTGCATTTCTCTGATAATGACTGATGTTGAACATCTTTTCATGTGTTTGTTAGCCATCCATATGTCTTCTTTGGAGAAATGCCTATTTAGTTCTTTGGCCCATTTTTTTAATTGGATCATTTATTTTTCTGGAGTTGAGCTGCATAAGTTGCTTGTATATCTTTGAGATTAGTTGTTTGTCAGTTGTTTCATTTGCTATTGTTTTCTCCCATTCAGAAGGCTGTCTTTTCACCTTGCTTTTAGTTTCCTTTGTTGTGCAGAAGCTTTTAATTTTAATTAGATCCCATTTGTTAATTTTTGCTTTTATTTCCATTATACTGGGAGTTGGATCATAGAGGATCCTGCTGTGATTTATGTCGGAGAGTGTTTTGCCTATGTTCTCCTCTAGGAGTTTTATAGTTTCTGGTCTTACGTTTAGATCTTTAATCCATTTTGAGTTTATTTTTGTGTATGGTGTTAGAGAGGGGTCTAGTTTCATTCTTTTACAAGTGGTTGACCAGTTTTCCCAGCACCACCTGTTAAAGAGACTGTCTTTACTCCATTGTATATTCTTGCCCCCTTTGTCGAAGATAAGGTGTCCATAGGTATGTGGGTTAATCTCAGGGCTTTCGATTTTGTTCCATTGATCTATATTTCTGTCTTTGTGCCAGTACCATACCGTCTTAATGACTGTGGCTTTGTAGTAGAGCCTGAAGTCAGGCAAGTTGATTCCTCCAGTTCCATTCTTCTTTCTCAAGATTGCTTTGGCTATTTGAGGTTTTTTGTATTTCCATACAAATCTTGAGATTATTTGATCTAGTTCTGAGAAAAATACTGCTGGTAGCTTGATGGGAATTGCATTGAATCTGTAGATTGCTTTGGGTAGTATACTCATTTTCACTATATTGATTCTTCCAAGCCATGAGCATGGTATATTCCTCCATCTATTAGTGTCCTCTTTGATTTCTTTCATCAGTGTTTTAAGTTTTCTATATATAGGTCTTTAGTTTCTTTAGGTAGGAATATTCCTAAGTATTTTATTCTTTTCGTTGCAATGGTGAATGGAATTGTTTCCTTGACTTCTTTTTCTACTTTCTCGTTATTAGTGTATAGGAATGCAAGGGATTTCTGAGTGTTGATTTTATATCCTGCAACTTTACTATATTCACTGATTAGCTCTAGTAGTTTTCTGGTCGAGTCTTTAGGATTTTCTATGTAGAGGATCATGTCATCTGCAAACAGAGAGAGTTTTACTTCTTCTTTTCCAATTTGGATTCCTTGTATTTCTTTTTCTGCTCTGATTGCTGTGGCCAAAACTTCCAGTACGATGTTGAAGAGTAGTGGTGAAAGTGGACACCCTTGTCTTGTTCCTGACTTTAGGGGAAATGGTTTCAATTTTCGCCATTGAGGATAATGTGAGCTGTGGGTTTGTCATATATAGCTTTTATTATGTTGAGGTATGTTCCTTCCAGTCCTGCTTTCTGGAGAGTTTTTATCATAAATGGATGCTGAATTTTGTCAAAGGCTTTTTCTGCATCTATTGAGATAATCATATGGTTTTTATTTCTCAGTTTGTTAATGTGATGAATTACATTGATTGACTTGCGGATATTGAAGAATCCTTGCATCCCTGGGATAAAGCCCACTTGGTCATGGTGTATGATCTTTTTAATGTGTTGCTGGATTCTGATTGCTAGGATTTTGTTGAGGATTTTTGCATCTATGTTCATCAGTGATATTGGCCTGTAGTTTTCTTTTTTTGTGGTGTCTTTGTCAGGTTTTGGTATTAGGGTGATGGAGGCCTCATAGAATGAGTTTGGAGGTTTACCTTTCTCTGCAATTTTCTGGAATAGTTTCAGTAAGATAGGTGTTAGCTCTTCTCGAAATTTTTGGTAGAATTCAGCTGTGAAGCCGTCTGGACCTGGGCTTTTGTTTGCTGGAAGATTTCTGATTACAGTTTCAATTTCCGTGCTTGTGATGGGTCTGTTAAGATTTTCTATTTCTTCCTGGTTCAGTTTTGGAAAATTGTACTTTTCTAAGAATTTGTCCATTTCTTCCAAGTTGTCCATTTTATTGGCATATAATTGCTGATAGTAGTCTCTTATGATTCTTTGTATTTCTGAGTTGTCTGTCATGATCTCTCCATTTTCATTTCTAATTTTGTTGATTTGATTTTTTTTCTCTTTGTTTCTTGATGAGTCTGGCTAATGGTTTGTCAATTTTATTTATCCTTTCAAAGAACCAGCTTTTTGCTTTGTTGAGTTTTTGCTATGGTCTCTTTTGTTTCTTTTGCATTTATTTCTGCCCTAATTTTTAGGATTTCTTTCCTTCTACTAACTCTGGGGTTCTCTATTTCTTCCTTTTCTAGTTGCTTTAGGTGTAGAGTTAGGTTATTTATTTGACTTTTTTCTTGTTTCTTGAGGTATGCCTGTATTGCTATGAACTTTCCTCTTAGGACTGCTTTTATAGTGTCCCAAAGGTTCTGTGTAGTTGTGTTTTCATTTTCATTTGTTTCGATGCATATTTTGATTTCTTTTTTGATTTCTTCTGTGATTTGTTGATTATTCAGTAGGGTGTTGTTCAGCCTCCAAATGTTGGAATTTTTAATAGTTTTTCTCCTGTAATTGAGATCTAACCTTAGTGCATTATGGTCAGAGAAGATGGTCTATTGTATCATTTTAAGTTTGCGTTTCTTTGTTAATTTTCTGTTTAGTTGATCTGTCCATAGGTGTGAGTGGGGTATTAAAGTCTCCCACTATTATTGTGTTATTATTAATTTCCCCTTTCATACTTGTTAGCAATTGTCTTACATATTGCGGTGCTCCTATGTTGGGTGCATATATATTTATAATTGTTATATCTTCTTCTTGGATCGATCCTTTAATCATTATGTAGTGGCCTTCTTTGTCCCTTTTCACAGCCTTTGTTTTAAAGTCTATTTTATCGGATATGAGTATTGCTACTCTTGCTTTCTTTTGGTCTTTATTTGCATGGAATATCTTTTCCAGCCCTTCACTTTCAGTCTGTATGTGTCTGTTGTTTTGAGGTGGATCTCTTGTAAGCAGCATATGTAGGGATCTTGTTTTTGTATCCATTCAGCCAGTCTTCAGCTTTTGGTTGGGGCATTCAACCCATTTACATTTAAGGTAATTATTGATAAGTATGCTCCTGTTGCCATTTACTTTATTGTTTTGGGTTCGGGTTTATACGTCCTTTTTGTGTTTCCTTTCTAAAGTCTATCCTTTAGTATTTGTTGGAGAGCTGGTTTGGTGGTGCTGAATTCTCTCAGCTTTTGCTTGTCTGGAAAGCTTTTGATTTCTCCTTCATATTTGAATGAGATCCTTGCTGGGTACAGTAGTCTTGGCTGAAGGTTATTATCTTTCATCACTTTAAGTATGTCTTGCCATTCCCTCCTGGCCTGAAGAGTTTCTATTGAAAGATCTGCAGTTATTCTTATGGGGATCCCCTTGTGTGTTATTTGTCGTTTCTCCCTTGCTGCTTTTAATATTTGTTCTTTGTGTTTGGTCTTTGTTAGTTTGATTAAAATATGTCTTGGGGTGTTTCACCTTGGGTTTATCCTGTTTGGCACTCTCTGGGTTTCTTGGGCTTGGGTGATTATTTCCTTCCCCATTTTAGGGAAGTTTTCAACTATTATCTCCTCAAGTATTTTCTCATGGTCTTTCTGTCTTCTTCTTCTGGGACTCCTATAATTCGAATGTTGGAGCGTTTCATATTGTCTTGGAGGCCTCTGAGGTTGTCCTCATTTCTTTTAATTCGTTTTTCTTTTTTCCTGGCTGATTCATTTATTTCTACCATTCTATCTTCTATTTCACTAATCCAATCTTCCGCCTCCGATATTCTACTATTTGTAGCCTCCAGAGTGTTTCTGATCTCTTTTATTGCATTATTCATTATATGTTGACTCTTTTTTATTTCTTCTAGGTCCTTGTTAAACCTTTCTTGCATCTTCTCAATCCTTGACCCCAGGCTATTTATCTGTGATTCCACTTTGATTTCAAGATTTTGGATCATTTTCACTATCAGTATTCGGAATTCTTTCTCAGGTAGATTCCCTATCTCTTCCTCTTTTGTTTGGTTTGGTGGACATGTCTCCTGTTCCTTTACCTGCTGGGAATTCCTCTCTCTCTTCATCCTGGTTATATTGCTGCGTTTGGGGTGGCTTTTCTATATTCTGGGAATTTGTGGAGTTCTCTTTATTATAGAGTTTCCTCTCTGTGTTTGGGGTTATATCAGTGGCTTGTCAAAGTTTCTTGATCAGGGAGGCTTATGTTGGAGTTCTGCTGGGTGGATCTGGATTTCCTCTCTCTGGAGTGCTGTGACGTGTGAAGTTATGGGTTATGCGACGTCAGTGGTTTTGGAGTATTTTGAGTTGCCTGTGTATTGAAGCTCAGGGGCTAGTTCTTGTGTTGCTGGAGAATTTGCGTGGTATGTCTTGCTCTGGAGCTTGTTGGCCCTTGGGCAGTGCTCAATTTTAGTATAGGTATGAAGGCGTTTGATGAGCTCTAATTGGATAATGTTCCCTGTATTCAGGAATTCTTTGATGATCTCAGGATTTGGAATTACGCCTCCTGATTCTGGTTTTCAGATTTATTTTTAGAATAGGCTCATGATTTCTCCGTCTATTCAGCACTAATGTTAAAACATCTAGGTTAATGATGATAGGTTTCTCCACCTTGAGGGTCGTCCCTAGAGGATCGGTGAGTTACTTGGAGGAGAGAAGAGGGAGGGAGTAGTTAGAGGTGAGTGGAATGGGATGAGGTGGAATCATAAGAGGGAAAAGCAAGTTAGCCTGTAACCACTTTCTTGTGTGTGCTCCGAAGTCTGGACCGCTCAGAGGTGGTCACAGAGTTATACATGGAAGAGGAGAGGAAGGAAGTAGATAGAGATGGACAGGAGGATAAAAGAGGGAGATGGGAAGGAGGGATACAGATCCGGTCAGTGACCAGTTCCCTTAGAGTTCTCCCTCCTTCTGGAACGCACAGAGGTTCATAGGGTTGGGTAGAGAAGGGGGAGGGGGAGGGAGGAGACAAAAGCCACCTGGTGGTGAAAAGGGAGATTCCAGAGGTGGAGAGAGTGGTCAAGCCAGTAGTCTTGCACTCATGTAAAACTGGGTACTGAGGATTAGGTTTTTAAAAGTACAAAATTGGCAACAAATACCAAAATGCCAAGATTAAAAATCTGGAGTATAAATTGGATTTTCAAAGATAGATTATTGAAGAGAAGATGAAGAAGTAGAGAGGAATTTTAAAAAAAATAGAGAAAAAAAAAAAAAAAAGTAAAATATAATAAAAGACTCCAGAATTATTAAAAGACAACTTCCTTCACCAATAAGACTATATACGGCGTTTGCTTAAACAATAGGGTTTTTTTTTTAAGTAATATTAGGTTCTAAAAATAATAACTAGAAATATAGAATACTTAAAAATTTAAGGAAGTTTAGGGGGAAAAAGGATGAAAAAGAAAAGGATAAACAAATTTAAAAAGGAAAAAAAATAATTTTTAAAGAAAGAAACAAAATTCTTAAAAAAAAAAAAAATCATGCTTCCACATCATCCCCCAAAAAAAATTTTTTTTTTTTTTTTAATCATAAAAGTAGGAACGGCGTATCTGGTGCTTTCTCTGTCGTTGAAGGCTGTGTGGGGTCACTACCAAGGCAGTTCCCTCTGTTTGACTTCCTCTGTTTGCTGGTCTCTTCCGTGTCTGATTTCTGTCTTGCCACAAGGAGGGTGGTGATGAGCTCTGCACTGGGCTTGCCCCTTCCCAATCCGTGGGATAACCATGTGGGGCCTGCCCTATGTTTCATGCAATTCCCCAGTTTAAGCCGCTCAGGATTGGAGCTCAGGAAGTCCCCTCCGGGTGCCGGGGTTTGGTTCCAAGTCCAAGTGGTAGGGAGTTTGGCGCGGACTATTGTTGCAGAAGTCTCAATAAAGAAGCTTGCTTGCAATTTGGTAGGTAATGTCTCTCTTGAGCTGTGACTGCCCTCTTCCAGCGCTTCAGGCTCTGGCTGCCCGTCGCTGGTGGGGGATGGTCTGCAGCCGGCTATTTCCGATCCGTTCTTTGTTCTGTGCGTGGGCCTGTCAGTGTCTTATGTTCGAGCGTTTCACGTGTTAGTTACCCCCAGTCTGGTTTGTTGGTCCGGGATAAATCATTCTATCCACGCGCGGACCCGATTCTGGCCCCGTTATGCCCCCGATTCTCGAGAAAAGCCCTGCAGCCTACGTCTCCCGTGGCCCAATTCTTAGAAAGCACTGTCGCGGGCGCGCTCCCTCCTGCCCAACCCCCATTGCTGTCGGACGCAGGCGTTTGCGCTGCTTATCCGCTGGGGGTTATACTGTTGAATTCATAATCTGTTGGTTTTAATTATTTATTTATTCTTCCTTCCTGTTATGTTGCCCTCTGTGCTTCCAGGGCTCACCCCATGCACAGCTGTGAGAAAGTTCCCCAATTTTAGGGAACCTCTCTCTTTAAGAGTCTCTTCCTGGGACGGGGATTCCCTTCCCGTGCCGGGATTCCCTCCCTACCTCCTTTGTCTATAACTTCATTCTTTAAAATAAAATAAAGTATTTCCTACCTAGCTTTGAAGCCAATGATCTGCTTTGCTGGATGCCTGATGTCCTCTGCCAGCAGTCAGAAGTTATTTTGTGGAGTTTGCTCAGCGTTGAAATGTTCTTTTGATGAGGTAGAGAGGGAGAAAGTGTTCTCCCCATCCTATTCCTCCGCCATCTTTTTTCCAATCCAAATTACCAGTCTTAAAGCTAATGCAATACTTCGAAGGTGAAAACCTGTGGCTTGCAATGAATCAGCTTCCGACTGGTCTTCCTCCTACAAACAGCCTGAACCTCCTCTCTGGGGCACTTTGAACACCTCCGTAAATGATGACACTAGAAATAGTAATGCACTTTCTTTGTGTGCACGCTTTTCCATCTTCTCATTAGATGAATCAACACCATAGGGGAAAGTCCCACAAAGGACAGGATTAAATGGAGTGACTGGTCACAGGACGGACTCCCTGCCAGGGGCCGACCTCACCTGGGCCTGACCACAGCCGGGCGTCTGAGGGGCAGCACCATGCTGCTGGACTTCAGGACCAAAGGGAAACCTCACATGAGGACTTTCTCCCCCAGAGAATCCCTGAGAAGCACTAAAGCTGATCCAAAGGAGTTTCCTGAAGGAATCCCAAGGACACAGGGTATAGAAAGTCAGAGGAGATGGTGGGGAGGCAATGGAAAAAGTGTGAGTGCTGATAACCAACCAAAGGACCCCTCTCATCATTCTTATTGGTGAGGTGCCTGATCCAGAGACAAAGGACTCAAGGCCACTGGATCTTCCCAGGTCACTGCCTTGACTGTTAGGCACCTTGGAGGGTCCACGGGTAGATGTCACCCAGTCCTAGATGGTAGGCCTAGTTCTGAGGGAGCTCGGCTCTGACCGCTCATTTCTGCAAAGATACAGATCATGTGATATCAGACTATGCTCCACTATTAGCAGACCTGTGTTTTATATTTCTTTAGTGGAGGATAACTGCTTTACAATGTTGTGCTGGTTTCTTCTGTACAACATGAATCAGCTCTAAGTGTATGTACACCACCTTCCTCCTGAGCCTCCCGCTTCCCCTCCAAACTACTCCTCTAGGTCAGCACAGGGCAGTTACCTGAGTCGGCTTACTTGTGTTAAGCAGCAGCTCCCCCAGCTATGTATTTTACACACGGCAGTCTGCATATGTCACAGACCTCTTTGTTTCTTAAGTGAGGTACAGCTTGGGGAGCATGACTGTCTGGGTTTGAATCGCGGCTCTGAAACTTATGAGCTCTAAGGCACCGTGGCATTCCCTGCCTGTGCCTCAGCCTCCCCCTGCGAAAGGAGCTAATAGAAGGACCTATCTCACAGGCCACCCTGAGGAATAGAGCAACTGCCCTGTACGCATTTGTTCAAAACAACAACTCTAGTCAAACTTGTAATGACCTCAGCAAGGAAAGAATTTGACAAAGAACAGATGCATGTGTAACTGAATCACTTTGTTGCACACCTCAAACTAACACAACAGTGTTAATCAACTATATTCCAACATAAAGTAAAACTTTTTGGGAAAAAAAAGGAGATTCAAAATGCAAATCAAGCAACAAGAACAAACAGGCAAGCACGCAACATGTTTCCCCCACCCCAGCAAAATGTGTTAGGATAAAGGGTAAACGGGCCTTCCCAGGTGGTTCAGGCAGTGGTAAAGAATTCGCTTGCCAATACAGGAAACATAGCAGACACAAGTTCAATCCCTGGGTTGGGAAGACCTCCTGGAGAAGGAAATGACAACCCACTCCAGTCATTCTTGCCTGGGAAATCCCATGGACAGAGGAGCTTTGCAGGCTATAGTCCATGGGGTTGCAAACAGTCAGATATGACTGAGCGACTAACAACAACAATAACAGACGGCAAACACAAATAACATGAAGGGAGGAGGCGTAATGAAAGGGAAAGAGTGATAATATTTTAGCCAGTTAGAGTGAATACCTTTAAGACTTGTCAAGTTTTTAAAATCTCCCCTCCCCACATCTAATTAAATAGGCCTCCTTTCCTCAATAAAGCAATGGATTTCTGGAGAAAATAGGAAGGAGGGAGAAAAAGTGATATGAAAACAATTGTAACTAGAAAAGTCCAACAAAATTAGTCGTCAGTCTGTGAGTCTATGAATTGGTTTTGCTACTTTTCTCCAGTTTGCAATCTGCTGAATAAGTGTCAAATAAGACTGCTTTGAGGAATGGTTATAAAGACATTCTCAGGGACTTCCCTGGTGGTCCAGTGTTTGAGACCCCTGTGCTCCTAATGCCGGGGGCCAAGGTTCAATCCCTGGTCCAGGGACTAAGATCCCACATGCTGCAGCTAACTTCACAGGCCACAACGAAGACTCAGCACAGCCAGATAAACAAAAACAAAAGCCATGCTCAGAGCACAGAAAGTAGCCATGACTAACAGAGCAACACTGCTTAGAATATTTCACTCTACCCAGGTCAGAAACTGTATCTCACTTGACTCACCTTCCCAGCACCTTCCAGTTCTTTCTTATCTTTCAGGGCGTGTCCAGACAGCATTTTCATTTCAATAACTCCTGCTACTGCAAGGATGGGTACAACTGCTAACAGGAGAAGTGTTAACTGCCAGCCATAGATGAGGGATATAATAATGCCTGTGCCAAGATTTGCAATATTCTGGGTAACTACAGCAAGCCTGGAACCTATAGCCTGCAAAACGAACAGAAAACACTGTTAGAGAGACACCTTCCGATCATCTCTAAAGTCCATGCTTATGTATTTTCTTAGAGATTGTGAAAATTCAGCTTTGTGAAAATCTCACCTCCTCAGTTATGAGCTAACAAATTAGTAGTAAAAGTTTATATGTAACTTTATTTGGTTTCCCAGATGAGGATTTCCATGACTTCAGAATAAATACTGAAAGTAGGTCAATAATTCAGAGTTCAATTACATATTTCTATCTCATTTGATTTTTTTAATACCACTAAACTTTTCATTAAACAATGACACCATGATCCCTAATGCAAACTCTGCAAATTAGCATGATAAAACAGTCTGACAATTACATTCAACTGCAACTGTTGGAAATTTCCAATGATAGATGCATAACTACCCATAATTTAAGCCTAATATTGATCATTGAGGGCATCCAAATATTTTGTGGCTTATTTGAGATGCTTATCGTGTTTAGAGGGCTTCCCAGGTGGTACAGTGGTCAAGAATCCACCTGCCAATGCGGGAGACGCAGTTTCATCTCTGGGTCAGGAAGATACCCTGGAGTAGGAATGGTAACCCACTCCAATATCCTTGCCTGGAGAATCCCATGGACAGAGGAGCCTGGTCAGCTGCAGTCCATGGGGTCTCAAAAGAGTTGGACACGACTGAGCTAGAGCTAGAGAGACTATGTTAAAAAAATACACAGAGCTGAATGTTATGGAATTTAAATTTATGATACTAAGCAGGCATCAGAACCTTCAGTTTACATGCCAGAGGAGCCTGAAGCATAACTGTCAGAAGCATTCAGTTATTTCCAACTGAAAAGTCAGAAGTCAAAATACAAAGTCAATTCACTTCACTACCCTACACTTCTCTCCCTTACCCTGGAAATGCCCCACAACCTCAAGCCATTCCAAATTCCCGCTCTGGCCCATGTCTTATCAATGCTCCAAATTTCCTCTACCTGATTGGGGCCATTCTCAGGGAAAGATTAATGATGGAGAACAGTCTAGAATTGTCATTTCCACCTCTGGGGCCCTGGTCAAATTTTTCCCAATCCCAAAATGACTAGGTCAATGATTAATAACCATAGCTTTTGTCAGCTCCAAGTTTTAAGACAGAATTCTTTCCAAGCCCCCTGCCTCAATGTCAACCTTCTGACATCATTTGAAACTTATGTTGGTATAAACACCAAACCAGTAACTAGGGGGAAACAGTATTAAAAAACTACCAATAGCTCTATATTTAAATTCCATACCAAGGAACTGCACCAGGGCTGCAAGAAACAGCATGTAACAGAGCATTTATTTTTATCTGATGCCATCACTGAGCTTATATAAAGGAATAGTTAGCCGTATCTGGCATAAGTCAGAGTGGAGTGGCCTTTCAAATCAGCTCTGTATTTGCACATTTTCAATTTCAAAGTCAAGGGTTATAATCTGAAAAGAGTCTGTGGCACAGGCAAGATGGAGACTGTTCCTTTTTCAGTATCCACAAGCCCTTCTCAGAACTCATTTCCCACAGTACCCGACTGCAAGAAGCACTCAGAACATCCCTCAAGTTCACAGCAGACAAATTACTCCAGTACCTAAGCTTCCATACACATAAATGTTTCACTGAGGATGGCAGCCAAGGCCACAGAAATAAGTAAAATGGATCAAAGATGCTTCTTTAATGCACACGAAAGATGATCCAAAAACCTAGAACTTTGAGCTGGCGGGGGAAGTAAGCCACTTGGCAGAGTATGATTAAATGCTTCTGGTGACATTGCACTGGTTACTGTTCTTTATTCTAATGACACATTCACCATCCCAATATCTATTCTTCATACAGAAAGAGTCTCTAGAACACTCCAAGGAGAGCATAGATTACTAGAGGCCAGAAATTTTTCATTTCAACAATGAGGAGGAGGGCAGGTAACATTCTAACGCCAGAGCCCAAGAGTGAAACAAGCTTAAGGCAAAAATGCTCTAATATCTGAAACTCACAGTCTCTCATCGAAATCTTTCCACCCCACTATGCTAGCACATTTTTCTACCCACTTTTTCCGGTCTCTCTCTCTCTTGTTATTTATTTCCTCCTCAGAGCACCATCAGATCACTTGAGACCCAATTTTAAAATATGTGTGTTTACTAGAAAAAAAAAAGCTTATTTCCCAAACCTCCATTTGAAATTAAAAATATTTCATCTTTCTCTCATCCCCCTTCTCCAGAAATTTTTTTTCTAAAATATATAGTTTCTTTTGACTTCTGCTGCTGTTGTTGCTAAGTCGCTTCAGTCATGTCTGACTGTATGACCCCAGAGACGGCAGCCCATCAGGCTCCCCCGTCCCTGGGATTCTCCAGGCAGGAACACTGGAGTGGTTGCCATTTCCTTTTCCAATGCATGAAAGTGAAAAGTGAAAGTGAAGTTTTTTGACTTCTATATGGATCTTATTTGCTATTTTTCTCAAAATTCTAATCCTTCAATGAAAATTAAACAGCCCACCATTTCATAGGCAAAATATTGAGATTTTTGAAAGAAAATAAGTTTTCTTCTGATTTATGATTAGCAGGATTAAGCAAGCTACTTACTCAAAAATATCAATACATCAGAAAAAAATCACTAATGGTGAAGTTAAATATGAAAACATTAGATAAACATCATCACTAACTATATACACACAGACTTGAGTTTGCCCTGTTTTATGTGGCAATGATTTTTGATAGTACTGCTTGCCTAACATATTTATATATGTATATGAATTATACTACTTCCTACTGGAAAATAGATACACACATGTATACATATATACATGTCCATGGAATTTTCCAGGCAAGAAAATTGGAGTGGGCTGCCATTTCCTCCTCCAATGGATCTTCCCGATCCAGGGATCGAACCCGTATCTCCTGCACCTCCTCCATAGAAGGCAGATTCTTGGCTACTTGGGCCACCTGGGGAGCCCTGTGTGTGTATGTATGTGTATACATTTATACAAATACAACACACATATCCACCATCATAGGCAGGTCAGTTGGTGGCATGGAGGGGATTCAACTGTCCTGTCTCAGCCAATTTGTGACCACAGCTATTCTGAGCTTTCTTGGTTCTGGTGAAGTTCCCCTGTCTTCTTGCCTCCTCTTCCCTGGTCTCTTTCAGCCACTGCTTTACAGTCTGGAGAATAGTTCTGACTCAGAGTGGCTCCTGCTACTGGGGCCGTGACAGTGGGAGTTGGGGACACCTTTGAGGAAACAAGTGAGAAGCTCCAGACGGCTGACCCCAGCAGGCAATTAGACAGAATGGAGTTCCTGGATATCGCCAAGGGCCCAGCCAACAACACAGCAGAGGGAAAGGACTGAGCACAGTTCTACAAAGACAGGAAAGGCCTGACTCCAGAGGAATTTATGAAGGCCTGACCGCCAGCACAGCATCCAGGCAGCATCTGCTGTATGTTAGGCTGTCAGGAACTGAATTAGTGGGCTTCCTCCAGGATGAGTCCTCCACACCAGATGGGATGTGGGGCGTGTGTGTTGGTGGGAAGCACATGAACACACGTGGCAACGTCTCTGTGAAAGAGACACTGAAGTTATGGAAGCAAAGTTTAGCTAGGGAATACTGGCTTTAGGAAACGTCAGGACACAAATTGTCCCCAGAGATCATTATCCCCAGGGATCGCCCTTCCAAGGAGCCAGCACAACAAATGAACCCCAAGCTTGTGGACAGATTCTCATGCTAATTTATTTATTTATTGCCATTCTATATTTTATTTTGAAAGTTATGGGTATGTGCACTTATGAAATTTTAGTCTTTTTTTTCCTACTGGAGGATAGCTGCTTTACAATGTTGTGTTCATTTCTACTGTACAATGTGAATCAGCTATCATCTTATGCTAGCTTAAATGAAAAATAAAATAGAGTAAACTTTACATCTTCTTCCACCTACCACCCCATTTCCCTGCCCAACTTACCAGAAAGTCTTATAATGATTTGTCCAACTGTGTCCTATTCCTCTTTCCCTCTTTGTCTTAAATTCATTCCCATCAGGTTTTTATCACTGTCACACCATGGAAACAGGTCTTGTTTAAATCATAAGCACTTCCATGTGGCTACAACACTGTACAATGTATGCTTGTCTTGCATGCTTATCAGTAGGATTTGAGACCCTGGACTGCTCTCTCTTTAAAATGCTTTTTCATGTTGTTCTAGGATACTGCCCATCTCCTTCAACAGCCAAGAATTCTTGCTCTTCTTTGCTGGGTCATCCTCGTAGCTGAGCTCAGACTATGCTGTTTTCTCTATCACCCTTGCTCCCTTGGCTATCTCCTCCTGACTCGTGGCTTTAAAAGCCACTCATGGGCTGAAAAATCTCCGAATGTTTATTTCCAGACATCTCTGCTAATCTCCAGACTTGCAAACCTATTTGCCATCAGGACATCTCCCATCTACTGGGGGCATCTCACATGCACCATGTCCCAAACACAACTCTTTTCACAGGTTTTCTGGTTTCATTAAAAAGTAATTCCATTTCTTCAGTTGTACAGATCCAAAATTTTGGAGTCATCCTTAAATCTCCTTTCTCTTATATCTCATAACCACATTCAGCCACTCAACGAATTCTGTTGGCTATTTTTTCAAACTATATCCAATTTTATTTTGTCATCACTTTCACTATGATTATCCTAGTCTAAAACACTATCTTCCCTCCCCCTGGATTACTGCAATAATCCCCTGCTTCTCCTTGGCCCCTTTAGTCTATTCACACAGCACTCTTCAAAAATTTCAGATCATGTACCTACTCTGTTCAAAACTCTACAATGGTTTCTCGTATAACTTCAGATATGCTATTGATCTCAACTTACGACATTTCCTTTCACTCCTTTTATTCCCAGCTATACTATCTTCCTTGCTGCTTTAGGACCAATTGTGGAAATAAAGGAGAAGGCAATGGCACCCCACTCCAGTACTCTTGCCTGGAAAATCCCATGGACAGAGGAGCCTGGTAGGCTGCAGTCCATGGGGTCGTGAAGAGTTGGACATGACTGAGTGACTTCCCTTTCACTTTTCACTTTCATGCATTGGAGAAGGAAATGGCAACCCACTCCAGTGTTCTTGCCTGGAGAATCCCAGGGACGGGGGGAGCCTGGTGGGCTGCCATCTATGGGGTCGCACAGAGTCGGCCATGACTAAAGCGACTTAGCATCATTACCAGCAGCAGTGGAAATAAAGGCTCCAGGAGCCTCAGGAGCTTTGCACTTGCTGATCCTTCTGTTAGAGAACATGCCACTCTAGACATCTACAGGGCTGGCATCTTACCTTCCTTCATGCCTCTTGAGTACGTCACCATATCACTGAGACTGAGGCCCTCCTTCCCCACCGTGCCCTAACAGCCTATCCTGCAGCCATTTTTCCCATAGCACTTACAACAATCCAACAACCTGTGAGGATTTCATGAGGGCAACATTATTGTCTGTTGAGGAAGTTCAAAGTTATTTCAAGTGATGTTTACATTCTTTTCTATTAGATTTGTATAGTTTGACCTAAACCTCAATTTCTGTTGATGTGTTTGCTTTAAGCAAAGAGATCTGTATTAAAATAACAATGCCTAAGATTTTATTGTGATTTTATAACTCTGTATGAATGCTTCCACATTCATAACTGAATTTATCATTACAGAAGCCCCATGTATTAGTTAGAAGAAATGTAATCATAGTACTCTTACAGAAAGATTAAAAGCTAAAGATTGATACGGTTCAAGGGAGGTAAAGACATGGGAGAGATCACATGCTCCCCCACCCAAATTCCACATCATCCTGTGGATTTTTGTCATAAACAGACCAGGTGGCACTAGTGGTGCAGAACCTGCCTGCCAATGCAGGAGACATAACAGACGTGGGTTCAGTCCCTGGGTCAGGAAGATCCCCTGGAGGAGGGCACAGAAACCCGCTCCAGTGTTCTTGCCTGGAGAATCCTCATGGACAGAGGAGCCTGGTGGGCCACAGTCCATAGGGTCACAAAGATTCAGACATGACTGAAGCAACTCGGCTGCACACATGGTACAGTTAAAGAAGAGACTGTCACTTTACCCACCAGTCAAAACCTTCTGGTTTAACAGTTTCTAGTTATATTAATTAAAGAGATTCATGTAGCAGCAGATTTAAGTTTTATAGTCTGATAAAATTGTTCCTTTTACCCTTGTTTTAATTTTTTTCATACTCTTTTCATTTCTTTCAACCTTTGTCTAAATTTTCTTCCCTCCCCTCTGAATTCAGTGCCCCTAAACTTTCTTACAGCAACGATACACACTTTTTTTCAGTAGCAATTACAATTTTCGGGGGATTAGCAAAGCATTAAAACAGATTGACAAGATGAAAAAAAAAAGCCTTGCATGATACACTGATAAACACTTCCTTTTTAAATAATTATCCTTCTACATGTACTTAGATAATAGCATGAACAAGACAGAAAATAACAAAATAAAGCTCAAAAGTTATACAGCATATGATATTTAAACAGATAATATTTTTTCCATAAGACACATGCTATATCGCATAGGTTAAAGGTCTGACACTTTCTAAATGATGATGAGAATTAACTGTAGGGAGAGAATTAGTTTCATGCTCAAATTCTAAATGGCCCATTAGGACAATCACAGCAGAAAGGAGGCAGTCATACCCCTTTAACTTGAGCGGCGTCATTGGCAAGCCTGGTCGTCAATGCTCCCGTGGTGTTTCTAGGGTCATCGAACCAGCTCACATCCTGTGGCAGAGAAACTCATTTCATTATCTTGCAGCCTGACGCATGAGACCTTCAGCTCAAGAGCACTGACAGGGTGCCCTTATCTCCTACATTAAGCACTTAGGATTTGACACTGAATAGATAAGAAAGGGACTTAATCAAGTCATAAAGAGATCAACTCTCAAAAAAATTTTTTGAGTACCTACTCTGTTCCAAACATAATTGCTACATGTTGGACCTATTCAACACTGAACAAAAATGACAGAGTTGCTGCTTTCATGAAGCCCAGATTCCAGGGACAAGACCCACAAATTAATATACACCATGCCAAGGGGTAACAAATGCTAGGAAGAAAAACAGAATGGGGTAATAATGGAAAAGAAGTGGGGGAAGCACCGTTTTATAGACTGGGGAGGTGAGAGAGAAGGCCTTGCTCAGGTGACCTGTGAGCAGAGACCTGAGTACAGAGAGGCATGAGGGTGTCTGGGCAAGGAAGGAACAGCAGGCGCAAAGCCCCGAGGCAGAGGCATTTCTGATCTGCTCACATGCAAGCAAGAAAGCGTAAAGCTGGCCACCAGCCTTAAAAGCGCCTCTATGTAAACGTGCAGGAGCTGCCTCTTCCTCAGGACGGACATCTATTCTCACTGGGCTCTCCCTCTTCCCTACCCCCCATATGCACTTAGGTCAGCCAATGTGCAGAGAGCAGACTGTGTATGGGGAATGAGGTGAAGCTCTAGGAGATGAGGTCTGGGGAGGTAGTGGGGACACAGAGTTTGTGACTTTATTAGCAAATACAAAGATTCCAGATTTGGGGAATTCCCTGGTGGTCCAGTGGCTAGGACTCCATGCTTTCACTGCTAAGGGCCTGGGTTCAATCCCTGGTCAGGGAACTAAAATCCCACAAGCTGCAACACGTGGACCAAAAAAAAAAAAAAAACAAGATTCCAGATTTTACCCTGAGAGATATTGGCAGCTTTCAGCAGCTTTTAAGCAGAGGGATGTGATTTAACTTTTATCTTGGAAGAATAATTCTGGTTCTTGGGCAATGAACCTAGTGGACTAGGATAAGGATTGAGGCAGTGAGACGGGTTAGGAGGCTGTTGTAATACCAGACAAAGAAGAGGAGACAAGAACTCCTAGGACTTTAACCTGCAACTGGCAGAATGGAGGGGCCATTTACTGATATTGGTGAGGTCTAGGTAAGGAGTAAGCCCTTTGGTGACGGGTGGGAGGGGGTGTCCAAAGCTCAGTTTGGGAGACATTTGGTATGAAATTCTTTTTTTTAATTTAAATTTAGTTATTTCAATTGGAGTTTAATTAATTTACAATATTATGTTGGTTTTGCCATACATCAACATGAATCCACTACGGGTGTACACGTGTTCCCCATCCTGAACTCCCCTCCTCGTACCATCCCTCTGGGTCATCCCAGTGCACCAGCCCCAAGCATCCTGTATCCTGCATCGAACCTGAATGGGCGATTTGTTTCATATATGATATTATACATGTTTCAATGCCATTCTCCCAAAACATCCTACCCTCTCCCTCTCCTAAAGAGTCCAAAAGACTGTTCTATACATATGTGTCTCTTTTGCTGTCTCACATACAGGGTTATCGTTACCATCTTTCTAAATTCCATATATGAAATTCTTAATAGACATTCAAATAGAGAAGTCAAATAAACAGCTCACTATGGTTTATGGCTGAATAAATGAACTGGGTTTAAAAAAATCCAAATCAAAGAAATCTAGATTAAAGTTTAACATTACACATACAATAGGATTTTCTTTATAAAACCACTAACACTTTTAAATACAAAAATACTAAAAATACTCTGAGTTTGAAGTCTCAGTTTGTGTCTGTTACAAAAATAACTAAGGCCCTAAGAAGTTATCTCAACTGTAATTTGCAGTTAAAGCAGCATTTATCAAATATTTAAGAAAAACTAACTATAATGCATTATAATTTATTATAGTACATATCCATTTGCTTTTCTAAAATTGTTAAGTGCTTAAATGTCTCCCCACTGGCACATAACTGCCACGTATACAGGCACCACTCTGATTTGAAGACCTTACAATACCTAGTATTATGCCTTGTAAGCAGAAGGCACTTAATGCATGATGGCCAGACTGAATAATTGGTGGAGAGGGTATGACACAAATCCTCAGCTCAAATTCATAGTATAAGGGGCCTAGGAGTTGGCCTACGGCCTGGCAGGGCAATGGGGCATTTAGCCCTGGGCCCAGGCCCTGAGTCTAGTTCGGATCTGTTATAAATACCGTCTGACTGAAAACCCTGCCAAGAGGCCCTACACCAAACAGTGCTCTCTCACTCACTAGACTTGGTCCTGGCTCTGTCAGTCCTGAGCCAGCAATCTCCATAAACATGTCTTGTTTTTAAGCGGCCATGCTTATGAGCCAGGGTTCAAACCCTGCCCCCTGCCCCCCGCCCCCATCTCCCCACATCTGAGGCATTCTTGTGAAGTATCACTGTATTAGTGATTTTTAAAGGAAAGTTATAAAGTCACAGGCAAAATGTGCGTGATTGTTGGACACCTTCCCCTTTGCACTGATCTGCTTTGAGTGACATGTCTAGGACCCCCTCCCCGTTCCCCTAAGCAAACATTCACATCCCTGTGCTGTCAGGGCCTGGAGGGCGCCCAGTGTGGGGGACCTAAGTCACTATCGGCTAGGAACAGAGCAGCTTGAACAAGCCTATCAGTCAAGCCCCAGCCCGGAAACCAAGCAGCAGCAAGTGGGCCACGGGGCTGACTTCTGACCTGTGGAAAGAAAGGGCTCAGAGGGCACCTCTTGGCAGGAATAAACATGAGCATCACGGGTCTCCCGGGGAGAGAAGGAAAGAGAGGAGAGCGATGCGGGGGCGCGGAAGATCACTTCCATCTCCTCCGCCTACAGCTGCTGAGGCGGAGGGCGGAGGGGAGCCTGCCTGGAGACGCCATCTGGCTCGCGGGGACCCTGGTCCCGAGCCCATCCCCAGCAGAGCACCCCGGCTCACTCTGGGGCACCGACAGCAATCCCGCCGCCTCCCCACAGGGCACAGGGCACACCCCCGGGCGCCACCCCCGCAGGCCTACCTGTCTCAGCATCGACCTGAAAACCAGGCACCGCAGCCGCCTGGTGAGGATCTCGCCCGCTTTGCCGAACGTGAAGCCCTGTGGAGAGGGACGCGCCACAGGGAGAAGGCTGGTCAGAGGCCCGGCCGCCCCGACACCACGGGAAAGGGACGTGGGGTCAGCGCCGGGCAGGACTCAAAGGCGGAAAGCCCGGTTTCAAGGCTTGGAGGCTCTGCTCCTCAAACAGCGCCCGGGAGCCTGGCCACCACCAGCAGAGGTGGGAGGATCTGGTTTTGAAATCGACACTGCTGCAATGGCAGCCCACCCCAGTACTCTTGCCTGGAAAATCCCATGGAAGGAGGAGCCTGATGGGCTGCAGTTCATGGTCGCTAAGAGTCGGACCCGACTGAGCGACTTCACTTTCACTTTTCACTTTCATGCACTGGAGAAGGAAATGGCAACCCACTCCAGTATTCTTGCCTGGAGCATCCCAGGGATGGGGGAGCCTGGTGGGCTGCCGTCTGTGGGGTCACACAGAGTCAGACACGACTGAAATGACTTGGCTGCAGCAGCTACCCAGCCAGTCGGCGGGCCCATCTCGGATCTACAAGGAAGTGGTTCCTCTGCCTCCCTTCCCACTCCCGCTTCTCTCTCTCAGGAACCGGGGCCTGCCACTGAGGAAGCTGGGGAGTTGTTCCCAAGGCAAGCGAATTCACTCTAACCTAGGAGTTTATATTATGAATGATCCCAAGCAGGAAATTTTTGAGAGTGAATTGGGGAGGGGGAGGGCGGGCACAACTACACCAGACCTGAGGTGCAATCTGGAAAAACAGGAATCTGCAGCCGCTCCAGCCATAAAACATGCAGACAACAAAGATATCAAGTGCTTTGTTTCCAACTTACAAGAAAAGCCAAAGTCTAGGAGAGAAATAGGCTGGAAAGGAAGGCTTACTGGAGA
The DNA here is from genome assembly GCA_917880005.1 of Nanger dama. Lineage (NCBI taxonomy): Eukaryota > Metazoa > Chordata > Mammalia > Artiodactyla > Bovidae > Nanger > Nanger dama. The sequence continues at coordinate 28,143,598 of CAKJTW010000007.1, forward strand.
GAGAGTTTTCTGCACTGTCTCCCCCCTTCCCTAAGGATATGCCCTATGCCTGGGAGGAGAGAAGAGAGTAAGATGTGACTGTATGGCCAGGCTGGGCCACAGCTGGGAGGAAAGAGGACAGACCCTCGTCCCGGGAGCTTGGGGATATATAGGGCCAGATTCAGGCACTGCGCCACTTTCTCTCTGGAGCTCCGGGAAGGGGAAGTTCACAGATGGAGCCTGCCACACAGTGGCCCAGGGAGAGCAGAGTGGAAATGGCTGGATGGTGCACTGGAAGAAGGGAAGCCCTAGTAAGAGCCCAGAGTCTCCTGCCGCACTTGAGACACGACGGAAGACAAGTGTAGCCCGTCCACACTCCCAGGGGGCAGGCTGGACATCACCAAGTGAGAGAGAAGAAACACGGGCAAAGAGCCCAAGTGGAGGGCACGCGAACTCTTCCCCGTGGTCCTGATCAAGGGGGACAGCCAGGCTGGATTGTGTAACTGCAGGCCACCAGCTCCTCTGGTCACCAGTGTGAAGCGGGGGGCAGGGGAGGTGCACAGACCAGCGCCCCCCACCCAGTGCTGCAATGCTGCGTCCCCTCTCTGCTAATACACACCAGGCCAGGGACAAGGGGGAGAGAAAGAGACCCTGGATTAACTGAGCTGAAGCCCTCCATTGCCAAAATGATTAACCTTACTAGGAAGTGACCAGATGAAGGTTTCTGCTCTAAACTGAATGAAACCTGAACTGTCCGGCCCACTATGAGAATACCACTCCTGTCATTTGGTTGAGAACTAGCCAGTGATAAGTATGTCAGGAACATTATCTCTACAAGTCCTCAGGACAAACCTTTAATTACCACTTTACAGAAGAAATGGATGTCGAGGGAGGCTGGGAAGTGGCTGGAGGCTGCAGTTCTAAGGTGGCAGAGCTGGAATCTGATGTGCATCTAAGAGAATCTCACCAGAGCCTGGGCTGTAACCCCCAGGGAGCTCCTTCCCTTGCTTTTCTAAATGAGGGGCTAACACCATGTTCTAATCCCATTGTTGGCACAGTGCCACCTCTGCACTTCTGAGGTCCTGGGATTCAGAGCCTTAGTTCTCACCTCGTTTGCCAGGCAAGCCAGGCTCCACTCTCCCTGGGTATCATTGTGTGACAAAGGTACCACTTTGACTGCCTTTGCGTCACCAGTTCAGATTTCTAGCTCAAGTCTATCCTGCTCCAAACTCCTTAACCAACTGCACCCTCAGCAACCTCTACATTCTCCCACCTTCTCTGGCATTAATACTTGGTATGACAATCTTGTATACAAGTTAGAGTGTCATAGTTATTCTAGTATGATCAGATTCCCCAAAGACACTTGAAGGACTCAGTAACAAGAGTCCAGGGTTTGGGATCTCCTATCATGTCCAGAGAAGTGTCCTGTCTATTCAAAATACACAAACAGGCTCACATCATGCAAAATAAAGAGATCTATTGAGAGTTCTACCTTAAAAATTACATGTGACTAACCATTCATTCTGGAGAAGGAAGTGGCAACCCATCCCGGTATTCTTGCCTAGAGAATCCCGTGAACAGAGGAGCCTGGAGAGCTGCTGTCCATAGGGTCACACAGAGTTAGACACAACTGAAGTGACTTAGCATGCGTGCTTGCATTGGAGAAGGAAATGGCAACCCACTCCAGTATTCTTGCCTGGAGAATCCCAGGGACAGAGGAGCCTGGAGAGCTGTCATCTATGGGGTCACACAGAGTCAGACACGACTGAAGCAACTTAGCAGCAGCAACCACTCATTCATTTAATAAGTGATTATGTTTATAATCATCTCACACACAACTAGGACCTCACCTCTTTTCATCACCAAGAGTCAGCTACCATTATCCCCATTTTAACAGATGAGGGAACTGAGGCTTACACAGTTTCAGTTATTTACTTGCCCAAGGACACAAAATTAGGAACTGGTGCAACTCATACCTGACCCTGCACCTAACACCAAGCCCATACTGCCTTACCATGCGGAGCTTCTAGAGTGCTTAAACTCCTGGCAGTTTCTTTTCAGCCATATGATCTGCAGTCTGTAAAATCTGATACTTTACATATGCTTACTACAGTTTTTGTTTGAAGACGGACATTCTTCCATCATTAGAAAGGTTTCTTCTTCAGGAAAAGAATGACAAACTCTTCAAATATTTTTGAAATCAGCATGACTGGCTTGTGGGGCTCTAAGGTTTGTTCTGGCTTTTAGAACACTGGAAGACACCTGAGTATCAGAACTGGATGGCAGTACTTATATACCCAAACATGTGTCCACAGCTCCCCTGGATTCCATTTCTAAGACCCCTGCTTTCACTTCCAATCATTGTGTTAGATCAGACACTCTCCGTTCCCTCTGACTTCATGAACATTTCAAGTCAGGGGAGAAGGTGGGGAGAAGGAAGGAAGCAAGGGTTCCTTCCCTTGGGGTGTAACAGGAAGCCAGAGGAAGAAAATATCTTTGGTTTAAGTCAAGAAACTGACTGCTAAGAGCCCAGTGACTAGAAGAGGAACGCTACTAAACAGCAAATCACACAGATGTTTAATAAATTCCCCCAGTTGGGTAATGATACATTTCTCCAAATGAAAAAAAAAAAGTGAAAATGTAGACACTTACCTGAAGGAAAAATGTAATAAAAGAAATAATTCCAAGGATTAGAAACAATAGTGAAAACAAATTACTTTTCTGTCGTTTGGTTTCATCATCCTCATCTCTGGTGAAGATCTGGCAAAAAAAATAAAAAAATATTTAAGGGTTTTCAGTACCACTGAAGAAATCATTCAATGTCTGACCCATTTTACATCTAGTTATAGTATTTGGGGTCAAGAGGCCTTAGCATGTGGAGCTCAGGCAGGCTTCCCTAAGGCCAGACTTAAATAGGGCAGTATCGTGCCTTCCCTAGGGGCCAGGGCCTGTCATTCATTCATTAATCTATCCAAGTCTTCCTCCGCTCATACTCCTTCTTGAAGTAATGGGTGCTTTAAGTCAGCACCAAACCCACTACCACAGAACTGGGGACAAATACTCTCTTATTTCTCTGATGGAAACTACGTTGTATGGCAGTCTGTTGTTTCACACGGGGACATTTCCAACTGTCCCAAGGTGTCTGGAGACACATCTGCTGATGTGGTTTTGGTAAGCCCAGGAGGTGAGCTCATATATTCAACCCAGGTCTCTCTGAAGAAAGGATGCTTCTTTAGCCAGCCTTCTTTGTAGGGTGGCCTGTTAGATAGACAGTGGGGAACTAGAGCCAGCTCACTTGGAACCACACTCGGAGACCTTGATTAAAAGAGCTAAACAGGATGCCTTGGGCTCAAAAAGCATGCAGAGAACAACCACTTCACAGGAAAAGAAACCCATCTTCCTTCACACTGGGCCAAAATCTGACTTGTGAGATTGTAACTTTATGGTTGAAAATGACATCATGAAAAGCAGGTGCAACCAGTATCTGTCAACTTGAATCTTTTCAAGCCGTCCCATTTGTTTTCCTCTTAATACATGGGATGGACATCCCACAGAGGGCAAGTGCTCAGCCCCATCACGTCCTGACAAGCACACGAGTCAGAGAGTGGCTCTCCCTTGAGCTGGTGTGATGAACACATGAGGAACCCTCTCTGTACACCAGTCTCAGAACTGTTCCTGAGCTTGACTCAGAGTAGAGCGATGGCAGGTAGGGGGCAGTCACCTAGTCAGTTTCATGGACTGATTTCCAGGATCTCATTCCCAGGGCCCTAGGATAGAAACCAACTGCCACGACAAAGGAAGACTTGAAAAATCAGTTCTCCTGTCACAAATAAAACTTCTACATCTTCAAGCTGTTACAGGAAGGTGCAATGCATGTTTTTGTGGCTTTTATATAAATTTACAAATACAAACATTTCAGTTCATTCTTTAGTCAGGACTCACAGGTAAGTCCTCAAAATGAACACAAACACTTACTCCTATCATCCTTGAAAGTATGACTGAGAATGCTGGTTCCAGACCTCCATTTATAATGGCGCAAAATACACCAACCACAAAATAAGGCCATTCAGTTATATTCAGCTTCAGAATCCTCCAAAAGGAAACTGGAGGTACACTTTCATCCTGGAGAATGCAAAATATTACAACAAACTCGTTAGGAAAATAACTGATCTTAATGGATTGAACTGACGTACAGTTCTTCTGTATGCACAAGCTTTTAAGCAAATATATCTTATTCCTACTTCCTTATCAATTGATGGCTATGGAACTTTTCTTAAAGAGTGCTGACAGATTCTGTTATATTGTACCGTAAATTTTAAAGAAATACATGATGATTCCATAAATAGTTAAGTCTGACCAGACATCTGGAATGTGACAAACATATTTGTAAGGATGAAAGAACAAAAATGTTTGTATTTGAAGACCCACTATTATCTCTTTACATTATAAACTCTAATTCTAAAGTTCTTATCCTATAAATTATCATTCTTAAATTCCACCTTAGAGTTAACATGTTGAGATTTGGGTCTGTTGACCAAGCTAAGGGATAGGACAGGGAACAGTGGATAACCCTTTCTTATTCCCACTCCTATCCCAGCCTTAGCCCACTGTTAAAGACATCAGTCTGCAGTCTCCTTTGTACCAAAGTTTCTTCTGTACTGAGCTTTCTGTCCTGGCTTTGGGATCCACGGATACTCCTGCGAGTTGATTTTCTTCTGATTAGACTGGATCTTGAATCTTGAGAGGACGTGTACAAGTCATCAGTTTTACTTAGATATTCACCAGGGTTATTTTCTAATTCAAGTTCATTTCCTTTTGTCTAAAATAAACAAGAAAAATGCGTAAGCTGGTTAGGCGGAGTTAACCATTGAAATCTAATTGCTCAACAGCAGATATCAAGGAAAATGGTCATTTTAATTTAAGTCCTTATGGGAAAGGATGAAGTAGAACTGCTATTATTTTGGTGTGATTATATTTGAAAATTAAAACCATTAGATAAGGATCCCCATTAAACTATGCTGAAACAATCTGGCATCCATTCCAAGTATCTTATCTAGTCACCTCCTTTGGGTGAGTGTTTTTGGCTCATCAGATTTGCTTTGGACCAGTGACATCACACAAATAACGGTGCAAATCATACTGTGAGACACAATGTTTTCAGTAGACATGTCAAAAAATGTGATAGGCAAAGTTAACTTTAATTATATATTTTATCTAACCTTTTATGTATCTAAGATATAAGATTAACATGTAATCAGTGTAAAAACTTTGTGAGATAGCTTGCATTTTCCTCTGGACTAAGTCTTTGGACTCTGGTAGGCATTTTCAACTTACAGCCAGTTCAATTCAGATTAGCCACCACTAACGTGCTCAGTAGCCATGAGTGGCTAGCAGCTGCGAGAGTGGACACTGCTGTGGCTGCTGGTTAGCCCTTGGTTGGGTCCTGCTCTTTTGCCACCCCATGGACCATAACCTTCCAGGCTCCTCTGGCTATGGAATTTTCCCAGAAGAATATTGGAGTGGGTTGCCATTTCCCTCTCCAGGGGATCTCCTGACCTAGAGATTGAACCCACATCCCTTGCTTGGCAGGCAGATTCTTCACCACTGAGCCACCTGCGAATCCCATACTAGATTGGATAGCTCACTTTTAAGCCTTTTTAACTTTATCTTTCTCTATCCTTCTTCATTTCTCTCCTTTCAAGAAGGAAAAAAAAAAAACAACTAAAACCTGGAGTGATCCTCAATCCCCTGATTCCCACCCGAGAATTTTTTCCCTCTTTTCAAGATAATCAATAGTAACATTTATTTAAAATACAGCAAAATCAGCTCATGCCTGAGCTACTTGAGGAAACTGCTAGAGGCAGACTATACCTGCATTGTGACAAGTTTGAAGTAAATGCCTCTCTTCCCCATGAGCTCATCATGACTGCCTTCCTCCACAATGACTCCATCATCAAGACCAGCGATGACATCAGCATTGCGAACCGTGGACAGACGATGCGCTATCACAATGGTGGTCCGGCCTTCTCTGGCCTAAAGGGAGGAAAATCTCATTTTTAAATATATATGAACGATTATATGAAAAAAATTCAGTAATTCAATGTATATTTACTGACCACCAATGCCCTGGACATTGCAAAGCTGTGTAAGCTATATGAGGCAGTCTCTGGCTTCAGTAAATGTATTGTTAATGGTGTAAAATGATGTTTTAATAAGTACAAGCACAAATATGATAGTCTCATATTAACACTGTGTAAGCCTCTAAGATTTTACTCAGTCTCTACTAGCCTCAGTTTACGTAATAATCCAGGGTTTATACAGAAGTAAAACACTCGACAGCCCAGGAATCAGACAATCAGAGCAGACACAGGCCCGCTACTATCCCGGGAGGCCAGCCAGCACCAAGTCCCCCTGGAAGTCACCCTGTGCTCTCTCACAGACATCTGGACGACCAAGACAAACAATAAATGTGAGGCAACAAAGGCCAGACGTCAGTGTTACACGGATCTGAACTCAAACCTTAGTTCTGCTCTGTATGAGTTCCAGGATCTTATACAAGTCTTTAAACCTGTGCGAGGTTCAACTTATTCACATATCAAATGGGGATAACAGTACAAGGCTACTTTCTGGAGTGGTTGTGATATACAATAATGCACAGGGGGCACTGTGAGGTACACAGTAAGTGCTTAATACACGATGCCTATTTCTAGGGAGAAGCATTATAGAAAAAACTAAGGAGCTAAGTAAATGTCTTAAACACCCAATCTCATTTTTATTTTCATATGGAACAAAGCCAGATAACCAGCACTTGTCTGAGATTTTTTTAACCTTTGTAACTTTCCCACTGCTTATAATTTTTCTTATTCATATTTCTCTCTGGGAACTAGCAATAAAATTCTCAGAATAAGCTAGCAAAAAGAGGTATAAGGATCAGTATGAAAAAGAGAAGTGAGAAAAAGTCCTGGCAGGAAAAAAAAAAGCACATCAGAAAAATTAGGTGGAAACAAATAGAAAGCAGAGAAGGCAATGGATCAATTCTTTGGGTGTTTTCAAAGTATGAGATGCGAATGCCCCCTCAAAATATGCATTAAGAGGGAAAGGTATTTTTAAGTGCAACCTTTCTGAATTCATTTTACTAATAATTTAATACATAGTAACATGGTAGAATAGAAGGAAAACACAGATAAGCAAAGTGAAGACGGAAATGCAGACTCAATCTCATCTCCATCTAATCTGGTCCACAAAATTGTTTGGGATCTTTTTTCTTTTTCTTTCTCAACAATCTGTTACACACTCTGACAGGATGTTTAGAAAAACAGAGTTGTTTTGTTATTAGAAGAAGGGAATAGTTGGACCAGAAATGAGTTCATCTCTCACTTCTACCGGGACCACTTCAACTCACAGCACTTATGGGTGAAAAGGTTTCCGCGTTCTGTGTCCTCACAGAGTGAGCCTACTTATCATCAGACACCGGAGGCCAAGCGCACAGTGACTGGTGTGGCACACACGCAGTCTAGCCGGTGAGTGAGTCACGTGGACTCAGGTACTGCAGGAAGGTCGAACTCTCTCGATGGCCAAGGACATTTCATTTCATTCCCAGCGTCATCAACTCTCTGGCACTCTTCTCATGATAAGAGGTATCTCATTTCCCACTGTCTTTGATGGGCATCTGACCTCCTGAGAACTAGATGTAAACCTTCCTTGTGTTGACAACAGTAAAAACTCATAAAACTTAAGTATTAGGGTGATCTCTAAGGCTAAGTTTTTAAGAGCACAATGAAGAGCAACTTTCATCTGAGTCTGTATTTCTCACTGTTTAACTTAAAAAAATGTGCAAGTACTTCTCAATGAGTTTATTCATCTCTACCTAAAAATATACCAGAGAAATAGAAGTTATACAGATCCAGACAGGCCTGATGGTTTTAATAGCTTAAAAAATTACTTTAGGAGAGATTTATTTAAAAATAATATGAAGAAGAATTAACAATGGAATGTTCTTATGCTTATAAACCAGCTAGGATTGAACTGAGGTTCACCCACCTTATCCAGGGCTGCCTGAACCACCGCTTCACTCTCCGTGTCCAGCGCTGAGGTGGCCTCGTCCAGCAGGAGGATCTTGGGGTTGCGAACCAGGGCCCGGGCGATGGCGATTCTCTGCTTCTGTCCACCGCTTAGCTGGGCTCCTCTCTCTCCAACCAGGGTGTCAAATTTCTACAACATTGAAAACACAGGAGGATTAAACAACAGAATAAGCAATCTCAGCTCAGATTTTTAAGATGGGAAATAATCCTATAAACAACCCAAACCTCACAGGCAGTATGGTCCAGTTGCGTGTGTGTGTGTTTGTGTGTATGTGTGTGTATGTGTGTGTGTGAAGTCACTTCAGTCGTGTTGAACTCTGCGACTCTACAGACTGAAGCCCATCAGGCTTCTCTGTTCATGGAACTCACCAGGCAGGAATACTGGAGTGGGCTGCCATGCCCTCCTCCAGGGATCTTCCCAGCCCAGGGATCGTGTCTCATGTCTCCTGCATTAGCAAGTGAGTTCTTTACCACTGGCACCACCTGGGAGGCCTCAAACTTAGCAATAACCAACCCTAATTAAAAATATATATATGTCAGGTCTTCCCTCATGGTCCAGTGGTTAAGAATCTCCCTTGCAATGCAGGGCACGCCTGTTTGAACCCTGGTCCAGAAAGATCCCACAAGCCACAGAGCAACGAATACCATGGCCACAGCTACTGAGCCTGTGCTCCAGAGCCCTGGAGCCACAACTACTGGCACCTGGGAGCCTAGAGCCCGTGCTCTGCAACAAGAGAAGCCACCACAATGAGAAGCCCTCGCCCGCAACTAGAGAGTAGCCCCTGCTGCCTGCAACTAGAGAAACCCGGCTGGCAGCAGTGAAGACCCAGAGCGGTCAAAAAATAAGTACATATTTTTAAAAAGTACACCTATTACTAGGTGATGCTAGTAGAGCTTTAAAATCTGGAGTCTCTTGATCGGCCACCTTGGGAAGCTCCTCCAGTTTACATTCCTGCCCTGACTTCCTATGTGTCAGGCCAGCAGGCCATGACCCTCCAGCACAACAAAGATGGAGAAGGACTCACATCAGGCAGTTTCATGATGAAGTCATAGGCGTTGGCTTCCTTCACAGCTTTCTGAATCTCATCCATGGTGACATCTTCACGGCCATAGCGAATGTTCTCAGCGATGGTGGTGGCAAACAGCACAGGCTCCTGACTCACCACCCCGATGATCTCCCGCAGAAACCTCACGTTGATGGTCCTGATGTCCTGTCCGTCGATACTGACCTGAAATAAACAGGAGCTGTGATAGCACATAGCGCAGAGTTGTGACGCGCGACCTGCTGAGGTGTCAGAGCTGCAGCGTCTGGCTGAACGAGAGTCCTCTCACCGTGCCCTCCGTGGGGTCATACAGCCTCTGCACCAGCTGGATGGTGGTGCTCTTCCCACAGCCGCTGTTCCCAACCAGGGCCACCGTCTGCCCGCTCCCGACCTTCAAGTTGAGGCCCTTCAAGATCTATCAGAATGAACGAGAAATAAACTTAAACCACATATTTCAGGACTACGTACATTGTTGAACTGTTGAGTAATCATTTCATTGTACCTTAACTTCGTTTCGAGATGGGTAATGGAAGTGAACATTTCTGAATTCCAGATTTCCTTTAATATTATCGGGTTTGTGCCCAGCGTTTGAATAGCTGTTGATGCTTGGTTTCTAAACAGAATAAAATTTCAGAAGGTTACAGCAACTACTAGGTTACAATAAACACTTTTAATTACATTTGTGGAGAGCTGAATAAAAGTGATAAAGAAATACACTGTTTTAGACAGACAGATAAATGGCCAGCCCTGACTTACATTATCAATGATCTTGAAGACCTCGTAAGCTGCTCCTCTTGCGTTTGCAAATGCCCCAATGTTTGGAGATGCCTGTCCAATACTAAAAGCTCCAAGTAATACAGAAAAAGAAGACCTGAGGAATGTGAAGTAAAAGCATCGAGTTACTTAGTATTTAGTATGTTTTTTCATATTTTTAACATCGTTAGTTAAAGTTTTACATGGTAAGATAACATATGAATACTGACTATTAAAACTATTTTTAAAATTGAATTACTCTTCAGTTGAGAATGCTGAATTAGTCTTACTGGATCCATGAAATAATAAATTCTATATGACTGGAATAATTTCATATGTCTTCAAAGGCCAAGAATTTTGGTTTAGAGCATCAGCAGGGTATAGTGGAGATAAACCCTATTATGAGAGTCAGAAACCTGAGGTCCAAACCCTGGATTAGGCACTAAAGGGCTGTATGTCTTCAGGTGATTCTCTGATAGTCTGGACCTCAATTTCTTTATTTGCAAAAAGAGACAAGATTCTGTTTTCCCTGCCAAGCAATCTTAGTGTTGTTGTATAAAGTGGAACGGTACATAGGAAACTATTTTGTAAATGATAAAGCACACATTCTCCATCCAATGGAATCTTTTTCCCCCCTCCACTAAACTCTATTCTTTTTAAGGTCTAATGAATAGATTTTTTTCTTTTCATTTTGCCCAAATGAGTTTCTTATCGTACATTTGACACTGTTTCTTTACAGGTGTCAAAGAGGACTAAAGTTACAGTTCATTTCTTTGTAAATCACACAGTAGTTATATTATCCAACCATTTACAGAGGAGTAATTTTGCTAAGTGTTTCTATATTCACTTTCTTGATTAGTCTTTACAACAACACTAAAAGTTATGGCGTCTTACTCCAATCATTTCCATTTTGTGGAAGACGTAACAGAGTCTTCAAAAGTCTAGGTGGCTGAACCAAATCATACAGGCAGTAAGTGGCCCAGCCAGAATTTGAATCAGATCGGCCTGATATCAAATCCCAGGCTCTCACTTTCCTGGCCATTATTTAATAATTCTTCAAAAATATATTCTCTAACAGTCAAACCAATACCACTAAATTTCACTGCCATTTTAAAGGTGATTCATCTCTTACTATAACATCACTTACCGTGAGTACTTGTCCAATGGAATATTCTCTTGAGAGGACCAAGGAGGTCCCGTACCAGAACGCCAGGGCATAGGATGCATAGATCAACAGAAAAGCAGCTCCCATAGAGATGTTGGCCGTGATAGCTTTCTTTATTCCAATTCTCTTGGCTTCTTCCAAATTTCTGTTGTACCTGGGAGAAGTAACAAATTATCACACATGCTTGTAAAATCTTACAAAATGGGTCAATACAGCATGATGGTTGTTGAGTACTCAAGACACACCAAGGCCTCTGATGGGTGCTTCGCATGTATTTTCTCCCTCTTTTCCACAGGTTAACCTTATGATATTAGTACTATTTTAATCTCTTCGTGTAGAAGAGGAAACTGAGGCCTTATGGAAATTCAGTAATTTGTGGAGGCATGTTCTAAAGCACCTTCTCTGGCCTTAGCAATAGTGAAATAAAAGAAGTGATACTTAGCAAACAGCACTTGCACTGTTACATATATAAGACAAAACACAAGCTACGAAAACACTTGTGTTTTCCTTTAAATTCTGCATGCATTTTAAATGTATTAATAAAATGAAGATAGAATGCTAGAAAGTACTCAGAACAGACGTTTGTGAAGATGTGGACCTAGAGACTGTCATACAGAGCAAAATAAGTCAGCAGAAAACAAATATCAAAAATTAACACAAATATGGAGTCTAGAAAAATAGTATAGACGATCTTATTTGGAAAATAGAAATAAAGACACAGACGTAGAAAACAAACATACAGACAGCAAGATGGGGAAGAGATGGGGTGGGATGAATTCGGAGGTCTGGACTGACACATATACAACTACTGATACTATGCATAAAACAGATAACTAATGAGCACAGGGAACTCTACTCAGTGCTCTGTGGTGACCTAAATGGGAAAGAGATTCAAAAAAGAGGGGATATGGGGTGTGTGTGTGTGTGTGTGTGTATCTGACTCTCTTTGCTTATGACAGAAACTAGCACAACATGATAAAGCAACTGTACTCCAATAAAAATTAATTTCAAAAAAGAAAGTACTCAGTACAAGTAAGTCCTTGAAACTTCTGCACATCAAGGATGAAGGCAGTTTGCTCCCTGCCCTGCCTCCCTCGGGGCCTGCTGGAAGGACCAAATGAGAAAAACACATACTTAGGAGCAATCTGAGTGCTCTGAATTGCCATCTAAGACTGTTTACATGTAAATAAACTGTGTCCTGTGCTAAGTCCTGTCTGACTCTTTGCAACCCTAAGGACTGTAGCCCCCAAGCTCTTCTGTCCATGGGATTTCCCAGGCAAGAATACTGGAGTGGGTTCCTGTGCCCTCCTCCAGGGGATCTTCCTGACCCAGGGATCAAACTCCAGGTCCCCTGTACTGCAGGCAGATTCTTTACCATATGAGCCACCAGAGAAGCACCAGGAATAATTCTTACAGCAAATACAGGGGATTACACAAAAGAGGGCAAAACCAAGGAAGCAATCAAAACCCAAAGCAGTGCTGGAGACCACTGAGAGACATTCCCCTCTCACTCCAGTCACTTAGCATAATCTGAGCACTTTTCAAACCCTGGGGAAGTGGTTAATTTCTGACATTCAAATTAAAGGAGACAAGTGCATAGCAGACTGTTCTGCTTAAGAAGAGAGATATGGAGATAAGTGAATGGGGATCAGATTTAAAGAAAAAGAAGGATCTTTGCTGATACAGAACCATGGTAAAACTATCAGAGAGAGAACAGACTGTAATTGAGCCTTAAATCTGTCCTTATTTTCTTAATACAACTCCCTACAGGACATCAGAACATTGCCTTGCAGAAAGAGGAGCTGATAATCGCTGAAATCAAAGAATTTATTTTTAATAGGATATATACTTTGAGTTCTTTGATCTATAAACACATGATAAACATTATACAGTATTATATTAATTTTCTGGAGGATTTGTTCCATTTGTTAGAATGTACAAGCAGAGGTCAAGCCCTGCTCAGACATGAGCATGTATTCTTTCATGCTCTCATGACATTTAAAAACTATTTCACCAAAAACCAATTACCAAAGCATGGCATGGCCCAGTGAAATTTACATGATTACTTCCTAAAGAGTAAATTTAAACAGAACTTTATAGTGATAAAATGGTAATTCATTATAAAAGTTTCTCCCTCCAAAATTGTAAATCTCCAAGTAGCCAGTTATAACCCTTGAGCAGAAAATTATTTTTGAGAAATGTGCTTCAGTGGTTGAATATACGTCTCCCACTTTATGAGCTGATGTGACATGAAAGTACCACTGGGCATAAATTATACATGATTACATTTAAGGAACTTTAATACTTATGACTCACACTTTGTTTTGCCTTTATTTCAGTTCTTGCTTACCGAGACTAATGTAGAAATCACTGTGATATGCTGTGTCCCAAGCAGCTAGAGGAAACTTTTGCACAAGAAGAAGCAACAAGGAAGAACTAAGATGCCAGAAAAGATAAATGAAAAAAGAAGGGGTAAGGAAGGAGGAGAAGCAAGCACTACTCTGTTTGCAAAGGCTTTTTGACTAGCTTGTCAACAAAAATGTCACATGTACAAAATCAGACATTAAAATCACTTCATTAAAAATTCTAGTATCAAAATGGTAAAGTAGGATTTCCTAAAAGGGGTCAAAGTTACACAACAAAACACCTAACAATCAGAAAAAGCTATTCTTAAGTAATATGAACACATTTATCAATGATGCAAATAGCCACCTGTGAGAGCAAGGAAAAATTTCTGCTCTGTGTGTGTGTGTGTGTGAGTCACTCAGCTGTGTCCAACTCCTTGCAACCCCATGGAGCCCTCAGGCTCCTCTGTCCATGGGATTCTCCAGGAAAGAATACTGGTGTGGATAGCTACTCCCTTCTCCAGGGGATCTTCCCGACCCAGGGATCAAACCCAGGTCTGGATTCCAAGCAAATTATTTACCATCTGGGCCACCAGGGAGGCCCTACTGTATACTACTGAATTAAACCCACTGTAAATTCTGAGAGAATTTGAGAGATCAATATACCTGCTAATTTGAAGAGAAAAATCAGAGTAAGACCTTAATTACCTGTCTATGTGGAAGCAGCAAAGGAAAGGGTAAGAACTAGAAGGAAAACTGAAGAATTACATTTGGTCTAAGAATAGCTTTAATAATTCTATTATTGCTCTTGTTTAGTCACTCAGTCGTGGTTGAAGCTTCTGCCATCCCATGGTCTGTAGCCCACCAGGCTCCTCTGTCCATCGGATTTTCCAGGCAAGAATACTGGAATTGGCTGCCATTTCCTTCTCCAGGGGATCTTCCTGACCCATGGATCGAACCTGTGTCTCTCACATTTCCTGAACTGGCAGGCGGATTCTTTACCACTGAGTCACCTGGGAAGTCCCTTAATAATTCTACTTCCAAATTAAAACCCAAATCCAGGGACTTATCATCCTTCTCCTGGACCACTTCAACAGTTTTCTGAGCAGTTCCAATTTTTGACGGCTCTCATCCATTCACCTCTTGGCCCTCCTGTGCTCGCGCAGCCGCTGCTCTTTGGATGTGGGGTAGCCCCCCTCTCGGCGACCGCCCCTGACCTCGGGCGTGGGGTAGCTCATCTCAGCTGCCGCCCCTGACCTTGGGCAGGGGGGGCGGGGCCTCCACAACGGCCCAGGCCCTTGGGCGTGGGGTAGCTCATGTCAGTTATTCCACTTTCAAGGTCAGGAGCGGCAGCCATGAGGAGATAACCCTTGTCCAAGGTAAGGAGCAGTGGCTGTGCTTTGCTGGAGTAGCGGTGAAGCGATACCCAATGTCCAAGGTAAGAGAAATCCAAGTAAAATGGAAGATGTTGTGAGAGGGCATCAGAGGGCAGACACACTGAAACCATAATCACAGAAAACTAGTCAATCTGATCACACGGACCACAGCCTTGTCTAACTCAATGAAACTAAGCCATGTCGTGTAGGGACCACCCATGACGCTCAGGTCATGGTGGAGAGGTCTGACAGAATGTGATCCAATGGAGAAGGGAATGGCAAGCCACTTCAGTATTCTTGCCTTGAGAACCCCATGAACAGTATGAAAAGGCAAAATGATAGGATACTGAAACAGGAACTCCCCAGGTTGGTAGGTGCCCAATATGCTACTGGAGATCAGTGGAAAATAACTCCAGACAGAATGAAGGGATGGAGCTAAAGCAAAAACAATACCCAGTTATGGATGTGACTGGTGACAGAAGCAAGGTCCGATGCTGTAAGAGCAATATTGCATAGGAACCTGGAATGTTAGGTTCATGAATCAAGGCAAATTGGAAGTGGTTAAACAGGAGAGGGCAAGAATGAACATCAGCATTCTAGGAATCAGTGAACTAAAATGGACTGGAATGGGTGAATTTCACTCAGATGACCATTATATCTACTACTGCGGGCAAGAATCCCTCACAAGAAATGGAGTAGCCATCATGGTCAACAAAGGGTCCTAAATGCAGTACTTGGATGCAATCTCAAAAACGACAGAATGATCTCGGTTCATTTCCAAGGCATACCATTCAATATCACAGTAGTCCAAGCCTATGCCACAACCAGTAATGCTGAAGAAGCTGAAGTTGAACGGATCTATGAAGACCTTCAAGACCTTTTAGAACTAACACCCAAAAAAGATGTCCTTTTCATTATAGGGGACTGTCATATACTAATATTACAGTAGGAAGTCAAGAAACACCTGGGATAACAGGGAAATTTAGCCTTGGAATACAGAAAGAAGCAGGGCAAAGGCTAATAGAGTTCTGCCAAGAGAATGCACTAGTCATAGGAAACACTCTCTTCCAATAACACAAGAGAAGACTCTACATATGGACATCACCAGATGGTTAACACCGAAATCAGACTGATTATATTCTTTGCAGCCAAAGATGGAGAAGCTCAATACAGTCAGCAAAAACAAGACCAGGAGCTGACTGTGGCTCAGTTCATGAACTCCTCATTGCCAAATTCAGACTTAAATTGAAGAAAGTAGGGAAAACTACTAGACCATTCAGGTATGACCTAAATCAAATCCCTTATGATTATACAGTGGAAGTGAGAAATAGATTTATGGCACTAGATCTGATAGATAGAGTGTCTGATAGAGTGTCCATCCCCATGGAAAAGAAATGCAAAAAAGCAAAATGGCTGTCTGGGGAGGCCTTGCAAATTGCTGTGAAAAGAAGAGAAGCCAAAAGCAAAGGAGAATAGGAAAGATATAAGCATCTGAATGCAGAGTTCCAAAGTATAGCAAGAAGAGATAAGAAAGCCTTCCTCAGCAATCAATGCAAAGAAATAGAGGAAAACAACAGAATGAGAAAGACAAGAGATCTCATCAAGAAAATCAGAGATACCAAGGGAACATTTCATGCAAAGATGGGCTCAATAAAGGACCTAACAGAAGCAGAAGATATTCAGAAGAAGTGGCAAGAATACATGAAAGAACTGTACAACAAAAGATCTTCATGACCCAGATAATCACGATGGTGTGATCAGTCACCTAGAGCCAGACATCCTGGAATGTGAAGTCAAGTGGGCCTTAAAAAGCATCACTATGAACAAAGCTAGTGGAGGTGACGGAATTCCAGTGGAGTTATTTCAAATCCTGGAAGATGATATTGTGAAAGTGCTGCACTCAAAATGCCAGCAAATGTGGAAAACTCAGCAGTGGCCACAGGACTGGGAAAGGTCAGTTTTCATTCCAATCCCAAAGAAAGGCAATGCCAAAGAATACTCAAACTACTGCACAATTGCAATCATCTCACATGCTAGTAAAGTAATGCTCAAAATTCTCTAAGCCAGGCTTCAGCAATACGTGAACTGTGAACTTCCAGATGGTCAAGCTGGTTTTAGAAAAGGCAGAGGAACCAGAGATCAAATAGCCAGTATCCGCTGGATCATGGAAAAAGCAAGAAAGTTCCAGAAAAACATCTATTTCTGCTTTACTGAGTATGCCAAAGCCTTTGACTGTGTGGATCACCAAACTGTGGAAAATTCTGAAAGAGATGGGAATACCAGACCACCTGACCTGCCTCTTGAGAAACCTATATGCAGGTCAGGAAGCAACAGTTAGAACTGGACATGGAACAACAGACTGGTTCCAAATAGGAAAAGGAGTGCGTCAAGGCTGCATATTGTCACTCTGCTGATTTAACTTATATGCAGAGTACATCATGAGAGATGTGGATCTGGAAGAAGCACAAGCTAGAATCAAGATTTCAGGGAGAAATATCAATAAGCTCAGATATGCAGATGACACCACCCTTATGGCAGAAAGTGAAGAGGAACTCGAAAGCCTGTTGATGAAAGTGAAAGAGGAGAGTGAAAAAGTTGGCTTAAAGCTCAACATTCAGAAACTGAAGATCATGGCATCTGGTCCCATCACTTCATGGGAAATAGATGGGGAAACAGTGGAAACAGTGTCAGACTTTATTTTGGGGGCTCCAAAATCACTGCAGATGGTGATTGCAGCCATGAAACTAAAAGACGCTTAATCCTTGATAGGAAAGTTGTGACCAACCTAAATAGCATATTAAAAAGCAGAGACATTACTTTGTCAACAAAGGTCCATCTAGTCAAGGCTATGGTTTTTCCAGTGGTCAAGTATGGATGTCAAAGTTGGACTATAGAGAAAGCTGAGCACCAAAGAATTGATGCTTTTGAACTGTGGTGTTGCAGAAGACTCTTGAGAGTCCTTTGGACTGCAAGGAGATACAATCAGTCCATCCTAAAGGAGATCAGTCCTTGGTGTTCATTGGAAGGACTGATATTAAAGCTGAAACTCCAGTACTTTGGCCATCTCATGCGAAGAGTTGACTTATTGGAAAAGACCCTGATGCTGGGCAGGGATTGGGAGCAGGAGGAGAAGGAGACGACCGAGGATGAGTTGGATGGATGGCATCACCGACTTGATGGACATGAGTGTGAGTAAACTCCAGGAGTTGGTGATGGACAGGGAGGCCTGGCATGCTGTGATTCATGGGGTCACAAAGAGTCAGACACGACTGAGTGACTGATCTGAACTGACCCATTCACCGGACCAATTACAGACAGAGAAATGATTTTAAAACATAAAGTAGACATCATTCCCTTGCTTAAATCCCTCAACTACTCCCTGTGCCCTTGGAGTTAAATCCTGACTCCTTACCAGGACATGCAAGTCCCCATGTTCTGGCCCCCACCTCTCTCTGAGAGAGAGAGAGAGAGAGAGAGAGAGAGAGAGAGAGAGAGAGAGAGTGTGTGTGTGTGTGTGTGTGTGTGTGCGCCCTGTGCATGAGGGTGGGGTCATTTCAGAGTCACATCTCATGATCTCCTGAGGTGCACCACAGCCACTTCTGAGGGCCCCTAAGCCCTTGGCCCGCCTCCCCAAGGGCTCACTAAGTCAGAGGCCAAAGTGCTCCCCTCCTCATCACATACCACCCAAGTCCTCATGCCCTCTCAGGGATGGGGTTAAAGGAGGAGGGGTTAAAGGAAGGGAGGTTCCGTGTACATATTTATCTCCCCTTCCACATAGCCCCCAGACCTTTTGTACATTTTTACAGGGGTGCCCCTCCCAATAATCCCCCTTCCTGGTTAATTAAATCCTAAGACTGGTAAAAAAAAAAAAAAAAAAAAGTTCAACAGTCCCTCTTCACTTCAATCTCCTCTCACTCAACTGAGCTCCAGTCACACAGCCTTAGGATATTTTCTAGAATATACCAAAGTCTCTGCCATCTCGGGAAACCTGGAAGACGCCTGTGTCCCTACCCTACTACAGCAGGCTTTTTCTCTCCCCTCAAGTACCAGCCTCCAGGAAACCTCAAATAACCAACACGCATGCCTTCCTTGACCACCATGGTTAACGTAACCTTGTCCTGCTCAGCCTCATCAGCACATTCTTTGATTCCTTCAAAACACATTCAAACAATTCATGATTTAATTCAGGTCTCTGATGATTTTTTTCTTCCTTCCTACTCTCCTCCCTCCCTTCCTTCTCTTTTTTCCACCTTAGTATTTTGAGCAGGGATCATATGAGGGCAAAAAGGCAAAGATAAAGTAGCATATCAAGATTTCCAAAGACATACAGACTCCCTGTAATTCAGGGCCTAAGGAAATGCGCTCATTCTCTCACAAGGTTTGCATCAACAGGAAGGTAAGCATAGTGTTTTAAATACAAACTGATGAAGCACTAGGAATTATCTGTAAACTTAAACGAATGTGATTATGACCTGAAACTCCCTTTTTTAGGTTTTCAACTGTTTAAAATACTTTTTCATTTACTTTTTGAATAATCATTATAAGAAATAGTTAATAGAAACAGCTTTTCAAGGAACTTCTGATATGAATACTAAACAACATCACCTAATGCCTAAGTAAAATTAAAATTGAATAAAATTCAGAAAACTATTTCTGTCATATTCTGGAAGGTTTAACATAATTATATCCATATTTTGAAAAAAATCTGAATTTTCATTTTGTTTAACAGAGCATTGATTTTTAAGCTTTTTGATGTTAAAAAAAAAATCCAGTGAGGTCTACTTTGGTTTTGAAAGTTTTCTATAATTTTTGAAGACGTGCTTACTTATTTGTATCAACTTAAAAAAAAAAAACACTGCTTAATACCAGAATTAAAACTCTATAAGAATGCCAAGATTCAATATATGAATAATGCTACAATATATAAAGAAACCAGCCTGAGTACTGACTAACAAAGATATTTTTCTTTCTATTTTTTATTCAAAGATTGGAGAAGGAAATGGCAACACACTCCAATATTCTTGCCTGGAAAGTTCCATGGACAGAGGAGCCTGGCAGGCTATAGTCCATGGGGTCGCAAAGAGTCGGACACAACTACGTGACTTTCACTCACTTCCAATACACAAGTGAAAACCCAGAGCCTAGCACAGTGCTCGGCATGTGGTAGATGCTGGATGAATTTGCCAAATGAACTGAACATTCAAGAAATGGCCAAGCTGGAGAGAACCTTAGGCCATGAGGTTGTAGTCTTGAGTCTACTCCTGATATTCACGAAAAACTAACTTCCAATAATTTCCAATTTTCTAGGGAACCTTCCAAAGACAGAGTCCAGTAAATAACATCTTCTGAAGAAATAATTCTACACATAAAATGAATCTTGGAATATAACTGTGTAAGCCCATTTGCTTGTTAAAAAGTTGATCAATATCTTCCATAAAAAAATAAAAAAAAACACCTCTGTATCTAATTACTTCAGTTCAATTCAGTCACTCAGTTGTGTCCGACTCTTTGCAATCCCATGAATCGCAGAGCGCCAGGCCTCTCTGTCCATCACCAACTCCCAGAGTCCACCAAATCCCATGTGCATTGACTTGGTGATGCCATCCAACTATCTCATCCTCTATTGTCCCCTTCTCCTGCCACTCCCAATCCCGCCCAGCATCAGGGTCTTTTCCAATGAGTCTACTCTTCGCATGAGGAGGACAAAGTATTGGAATTTCAGCTTTAGCATCAGTCCTTCCAATGAACACCCAGGCCTGATTTCCTTTAGGATGGACTGACTGGATCTCCTTGCAGTCCAAGGAACTCTCAAGAGTCTTCTCCAACACCACACTTCAAAAGCATCAATTCTTCGGCACTCAGCTTTCTTCACAGTCCAACTCTCACATCCATACATGACTACTGGAAAAACCAAAGCCTTGACCAGACGGACCTTTGTTGACAAAGTAATGTCTCTGCTTTTTAATATGCTGTCTAGGTTGGTCATAACTTTCCTATCAAGGAGTAAGTATCTTTTAATTTCATGGCTGCAATCACCATTTAATTACTTAGATCTATTACTTAGATCACTCCATTAAAAATACTTTCAATTCCTTTAAACTTTCAATGAACTAAAATAAGATTTATCTAAGTTTTGAATATTGGACTTGAGACCTTTCCCTCCTTACAGCCAGGTTATACATGATTATAGCTTTTCATTGCTAATAATCTCTTCTAAAACTATCATGTTCTTCAATTTTGGATGCCATTACTCTAAGAAGTATTATAATCGTGTTATTTTATGCAACAGTAATTAAGGAGTTTAATAGAACACTCCATATGCAGCAGGGACCCAAAAGGCTACAGCCTCAATGTAATAAGCATGTGCACCCTGGAAAGTGACAGCAGGGGAACCCGCTTGTCTCAACCTTGACAACAGATGAAGGGTGGGGGGAAAAAACACGTCCCTGGGAACTGGAACCATAAAAGGCAATGCTTATACAGGTCTGAAAAATATGAATTCACCAGTGTGGTCAAAAACTCCTAGACAAAGAATATAATGTACATGGGCTCAGTTAATAGTGTCCCCAGTGAGCGGCAGAAGCAAACACAAATCCTTCCAGCAGGAACTCAGCTTCTCTATCCAGACCCACAGCAATTGTAAGATGGCTCTGATTGTAGGATTTGTCTCAATTTCAGAGATGATGAATTGCAAGAGAAAAATGTGCATCCTAGAATTGATGGAATACTACATGTTCTCTAACTGTTCACTGCTGTTCACAGGAATGCCATTTTTACCCCGAACTGTCATCAGGTACCCAGAGGCCTACCCGTACACTGTTGGTCTGCAGATCTTATTACACTGTTACTGGAGTTGCTGTGTAGACAATCAGATGCTCTATATATACAGAACGACAGTTTTGCTTTTTGTCTAGCAACCTAATAACTTTTCTTCTTTATTTTTATTATTTTTACTCTTATTTTTTCCTTAATTTTATTATCTTGTATCAGTACAACCCTAAATAGAAATGATGCTAGCAGACATATTTGTTTCTTTATTGTAAAGGAATGCTATTAATATTTTACCATTTAATAAAATTTCCTGTGGGTATCTGGTACATACTCCTTATTAAATTAAAAAGTTTTTGTCATGAATCATCTGTAATTAATACTTTTACTTCATCCATGAAAACAAAATGTCTTTCTTCCAATCTACTAGTGTGGTTAATTATATTCATGGATTTTAATTCATCTTTGCACTTATGGGATCAAGCCATCAGGTTCAGAAATTTGTTTTAATCTGATGATAGTTTTCACATTGATTCATTTAGCAAATAATTTATCTAGACTTTCTGCATCTATGTTTTAGATGAAACTGTCTTATAATTTTCCTTTCTCATATACCTGCTATCTTGTTATGATGTCAAGGTTATACTAGCCTCATAAAATGAGCTCACTTTATATATATGTTTTTTCATTCTCTCAAACAATCTCTGTAAGATGGGGTTTTCTCTTTCTTGAGGTTTCGGTAAAATTTGTCTGGAAAATTATCTGGACCTGGTGGTTTTTGCCTGTTTATGCGTATATGTATATGAAAGGCAAAAGATGGAGATTTTTAACTGGATTCAATCACTTTAATGATTATGGTTCTACTCAAGTTTGCATCTTAAGTGAGAATTTTAACCTATATTTTTCTGGGATGTAATCTATCTCATCAGGGATTTTTAATTACTAGTATAAAACCATAATTCTTAAATTTTTAAAAATCTGTAGCAACGTTTTCCCTTGTTCTCTTTCATTTTGTTCCTGATTTAACCTGCAAAATACTCCTTCATTATCCATATTTTCATAAAAATTAGTTAATGATTTTTTTTGTCAACCCTTTGCTTCTTTATCTTTATTTTCTATTAAAATGTTTTTCCTCTTAATCCTTTATCCTTCTTATACTTCTTTTTCTCTTTTACTCTTTTTTAACTTCTTAATTTAGCTGCTTAGTTCACGAATTTTCAGCAACTTTTAAATTTCTTCTACCCAACACCCTAGTGCTACCACTAGACTCGGATTCATTTTAAATGTGAAACCCTCAGCTTTAGGAAGAGAGAGCTCCTTGGTCCTCAGAGTATTATAAATTCAAACTAGCAGCACCTGAAGGTGAGGCCTGCAATTTTGATTTCTACGGAGAGATGTTTTCCCTTGGAGAGATAACTAGGCAGAATCAGATAAGATTTGTCGCCTCATGTTGGTAAAGAGATTCTTTTTCTGATACACGTCTCCATTGAGAAAATCTGGAAATGAGCGCCACGTTCAAAATTTCATTCTGTCTCTACTCAGACATTTATTCAGAAAGTACTTTGCTGAATACACCCTTGAAACAGTACCCCCATGACTCTAACGGAGTATTTAACTTGCCCAAACAATATTTATCCCAACTGGTACATTAGACATGTTGTTGACCTGTGGTTGTTTGTATCTGTCCTCTCCCCCTGCCAGAATTTAAGCTCCAAGAGAAGAGGGGCTTCTTTTGACTGGTTATTTCCCATTTTTAGTCAGACGCATGGTAAGGCAAAAGCAAAACCTTAGTAAAAAATGAGACAGAGCACAGCCATTGCTTTCCTCTGAACTATGATAGGTACATAGCCATCACAAATCTCTCAGAGGATATCTTTATGGGTAGGAAATATATCATATGAGAAAAGTACACTCCAAACACAGCGTGTACAGTTTAAAGAGTATACAGTGAGCACTCATGTAAGCACAGCTGAGGTCATGAAATACAATGTCAGAATCAAGATGCCTCTGCCACGTGCCCCGCTTTTATCACCAACCCCTCACTTCCCCCAGAAGTAACTTAATGACCCCATCCATCTACCACAAAATACTCATTCTTAGAGAATCCAGAATTAACTTAGAGAAAAATTATCATCAGAGTTATTAATTATGTTTCAGCCTTTAGAAATTATTTTATCTCACTACCCACCCAGGAGACTCTAGAAAACACTTTGAATTCGCAGATATAAGAATTACAACAACTGAAATCACAACTTTTCCAGAATATTAACTATGCTGTAATATATCCCAGAAGCTATTTAAGGAAACATATACATCAGCAAATACCCTTATAATCATCACCGTCAACCTGAAGGGCATTTAAGATGACAGAATTTAACATCTCTACCAACTTAAAAAAGGAGACTCAAACCTTTCAAGTTCTTTCTTTTGTCCTCCAAATGCAATCACAGTTCTAATAGCTGCTAAGACCTCTTCAGCTACTGCTCCAGCTTTTGCATATGCCGAAAGTTCTTTATCAGTAAATGAAGACAGTATCTGTTTAAAAATGCAATTGCAGATAATTTAAATTTTTTAACAAGTTAATTTTACCTTTTGTACACAAATGCCACTTGTACATAGTATACTGTACTGTATATAAATCTTTTACTCGTCTTTGGTTATGAAGTCCTATTTTTAGTATACATATTGTAGCCATTTCTTTTTGGACTGAGATGGGATATAATAAAGTAAAATTTCAACTTTCTCACTATATGCCATGGATTCTCATACAAATACATAAATCTGGGACTTTGGGGGAGATTTTACATCTTAAAAAAAGTGTATACTGTAAACATCAATAAATACAGAAAATGGGGCAGTATATATAAAAAAATAGGTGTACTCAACATAGCAATTGCTAATTATACCCTGGTTCAGAAATACCAAGGTAGGGGCCAGGAGAACACAGGGGCCAAGCACTGTGCAGCAAGAGGACCTCAGGAAGGTTTTGAATGGCAGGAAAGCAGAGCTCCTTCCAGCAGGGTCTCTCAGCACCACATTAGGTCACCATGGAGCCTCTTTTATGGACGCTCTTTGGTTTTTCTGTCTGGTCCCTGAGCATCTGCTCTCTGGAAGGAACAGTACCGGGTCCTTTACACACACAGGATCTCCTTCACCAATTCTTCTCAATTGCACCAAGAAGTAGGCATTATTTCTCCCCACTCAATACATGAGCAAATGGAACGAGAAAGAGGTCAAGTCACTTGCTAGTAAGTGCAATATCCAGGATGTAAGGCTTCACAGCATGAATCAACGGCCACTGGAGTGAATCTCTCTCTAAAACCAGCCACCAACATGTGTGGAGTCCCAGATGGCCCTGGAGTAAAACTGAGTCAACTGGCGTGGGCGAAGGACCACTATTTCTACCTGAAATGCTTGACTAGTCAACCATCTAAATACTGCACACAAGAATTCAAATCAAATTCTGAGTAAATATATTATACTCTTTCAATAAATAATTTATAGCATCTGTGGACTCATTTGTATAAGTAATAACAGTCTATGCCTTCTTATCATAAAAAGTTCGAAGTTGTTTTGATTTTAAGAGTGCATTTCTTCCTCTGCTGCGCGTGCAAGTAAAGGAGCTACAGCAGATGCAGGAATGGGTGGGTGAGGGCGAATGGACCTTTATTAACCAGGTTCCGTATGCAGATGTTGTACTGTATGCACCTTCTTCTTTGGTTCCCCAAACAACAGCCAACTGATGCTCTAGACCTTCCTGACCTCTCAAAATGACCTGCCTAGGGCTGCCCTATCACATCTGCCAGAATTGCTCACAGCGCTGGGCCTGACCCAGGAGATCACTGTCATCCCTGAACAAGCAGGTCTGCATAAGGCAAGAGGTGCCTACAATACAGTTTAGCTGTTTCTCTGCTCTTCTTGAAAACCTCAGCCATCAACCACAACAGAAGCAGCTGACAACAGAAGATTAGCAGAACTATTTTTGAATGAGGAGTTTCAAAACATGCTATTCTAATTTATTGCTGAAGTATCAAGTACCATTCCAACTGATTCAATAAACCTGGCTTCTCTATGACCTTCCATAATGACTTAGGCAAGAATACAGTAGAATGTTCATGAAGTGTTTTGTTTTTAACAGATCATGTCTATTGAAAGAAAAAAAAAAAAACACCTTTAAATACTCTCAGGAATGTGAAAAGTCAACTTTACTATTCCTCTAATATAAAATAACAGAACAGTGATACTTCCATTATTACAACCAACCACCTAAATGATATCAAATTTCTCTAACTCATCCCTTCTTCCAAAGGCTGCTAATTTTTTTTTAACAAAGCCTAATTGTACTAGTGCCAGACACATGAAATTGTTATTCCTGTTCAGTTAAAAGCTAAATACAGGTCTCAGAAGGAAAGGAGAATGTTTTTGTGGACCATATGTTTTGTGTGTGGCAGTTTAAGTTATTAGTTTTTAAAATCAGTACTTTTTAATGAAAACAACTTGACCAAAAATCTGTCACAGAATTTGAGACCCATTAAAAAAGTTTAATGAGAAAAAAAAAAAAAAAGCTAAATACAAGTCACTTTATACTGTTCAAACTAATACATTCAGAAGCAGTAGTTTTGACCATGACAGATGGTTTGGCCTTTATCTTTGTACCTTTTTTCCAGTCCTCAGTGTAGGTCTTTATTTCATTTTGTTTGGGATAATTTATACATGCTTGATTTTTTTAAAACTTGTTATTCTGAGATAATTGTAGACACAAAGACAGTTCTAAGGAAGACAGTCAGATCCCATAAACCCTTTATCTGGTGTTCCCCAAACAACATCTCCCACATCTCTTCAGAACAAGATCCCAGCCAAAAATTTAACACAACATTAATTCAATGTTATTCAGATTTACCAGTTTTACAGGCACTCGTGTGTGTGTGTGTGTGTGTGTGTGTGTGTGTGTGTGTGTGTGTGTTAGTGCCAAGCAATGTTATCATCTGCTAGATTCATGTGACGACAGTCACAATACAGAACAACTCCGTCACAAGGATCCCTCAGTCCTGCTTTTTGTAGCCACAGCCACCTCCTCTCCTACTCCTCGTTTCTCCTCCCCTCCACCCATCCCTAACACTGAAAAGCACTAAACTGCTCTGCCTGTTATTTTGTTATTTCAAAAATATTATATAAACGGAGCATAACGTGTGTGACCTTTCGGGACTGGCCTTTGTCACCAAGCACAGGTCTCTAGAGACTCATCCAGGCTGTGTGTGTATCAGTACTACTTTCCTTTTTATCTCTGGATGCACCACAGTTGCTCAGCCAGTAACCTGTTCAAGAGTGTCTGGGGTGGTTTCAGTTTGGGGCTATTACCAACACAGCTGCTGTGAACACCTGAATACAGATTGCATGAATACATGAACATAATTCCTCTTAGATAAACATCCAATACAACTGCTGGGTTGTATGGTAATTGCATGTTTAGTTTATAAGAAATCGCAAACTATTTTTTTCAGGTTGAATACCATTTTACACTCCCACCAATAATACATGAGTGACCCTGTTTCTCTGCGTCTCAGCAGCATGTGGGGTTTCACTTTTATTTTAGCCATTTTGGTAGATGCATAATGGTATCTCGTTGCAGTTTAATTCGCTTTTCACTGACGACTAATGCTGTTAAACAACCTTTCATGTGCTGACCTACCATCTGTATAACCTCTCTGATGACGTTTGTTTATCTCTTCTACCCATTCTCTAACTGGTTCATTCAGGGTTATTTTTTTTCCTTAATATATATATTTTTTATTTTAGTATAGCTGACTTACAGTGTCTCGGGGCACAGGAAGGTGATCAAGTTATACATAAACACACATTATTTTTCAGATTATTTTCCATTACATGTTATTACAAAATATTGACTATAGTTCCCTGTGCTATACAGTAAACCTTTGTTGCTTGTGGCATATTTATTTTTAATTAGAAATCTAGCATTCTATTTATACTAAGTCAAACAAGTGGAATCAAAATGTCATCAATTTTTTTAGTTAGGCAAAAGTTTATAAGTTTTCTAAAAGATATATATTATACATACTATTTATATATATGTAGACAAA
Organism: Nanger dama; assembly: GCA_917880005.1. Classification (NCBI taxonomy): domain Eukaryota; kingdom Metazoa; phylum Chordata; class Mammalia; order Artiodactyla; family Bovidae; genus Nanger; species Nanger dama. The sequence goes on from CAKJTW010000007.1 coordinate 28,171,206, forward strand.
AGCTTTCTACTATGCTTGATAAAGGCTTGAGAAAGAACATTAAAAAAAGAGATGGAGAAATTGGAAAACATAAACTAAATGAAATGCCAGCACTGAATAAGAAATAGAAAGTGAAACAAACTAAATAAAATTAAAGATCATTTTACAGTCCAGTGGTTTTGAAACATGGTTGCTTATTAGAAACATATCTGGAACTCTGGAGGAAAAAAGCAATACCTGGGCATTGGTAGTTTTCAAAAATTCCAAGATAATTCTAATATGTATCTGGATTTTAAAAAGTGATTACAAGTTTTTTTATTAAATAGTAGTTTTGGTGATTTTTTTTTCAACTATCAAATTTTGAGAGTTCCTTATATATTAGATAAAGACTAATCCTTTGTCAGATATGTGACATGCATGTTACTTTTTTCCCAGCTTGTAGCTTGTTTTTTCATCTCCTTTACATGGTTTTTACACAGCAAGAGTTCCCGCTTTTGGGGGAAAGCAGATAAAGTCTTCCTTCTTCTAGGGGAGACTGTATAAAATTGGTGTCAATGCCTCTTTACATGTCCACTAAATTTTTCCAGTAAAAGTTGTCTGTGCCTGGAGAATTCTTTTTCAGGAGCTCGGAACTTACCAAATAGATTTCTTTCATCACCATTTCATTTTAGTTGCTCTGGATATCACAGTATTCATAGGTGACATAAAAATCTACTGGTATCAACATTTTACCACTTATCATTTTGGGTTCAATCACCAAATATGATTTAGAAGTCTCCTGGGAAAAGAAAGGCCCAAATTCCTGCTCTTTCTGTTGTTCCTTTTCCCTTCCTGATGCTCCAGTATGTCTTGTATCACTTTCCTTCTGTTTGAAGAACTTCATTTAGCTGATCTTTAATAATAAGAGGTATGCTAAGGCAAAGTTCCTCTATAGTCTTCCACGGTCTGGGAATGTTTTCATCTCCCCCATCATTCCTAAAAATACTTTAACCAAGTATCCACAGTTGACAGGTCTTTTCTTTAAGGACTTGAAAAATAATTTGCCACTTCCTTCTGGTCTTATGGCTTCAGGTAAGAAATATATTGTCATTCAAATCGGTGTTCCCTGTAGGTACTGGTGCTGTTCATCTTTAGCCAATTTCAACTTCTTTCTTTGTCTTTAGTTTTCAATGATTTAACTATGATGTGCTTTAGCATGGATTGCTTTGGGTTTATCCTGTTTGAGGTTAGCTTAGCTTCTCGGAGCTGAAGGTTTGTCTTTCACAAACCTTGGACATTCTCAGCAATCGTTTCTTCCAGTGTTCCTTCAGCCTTACTCCTCTCCTTTCGTTTGGGACTCTGATGGTCACAAATGTTCCAGATGGTACTACTGTCCCACAGGTCCCTGAGGTGCTGTTCATCTTCTGTTTCATGCTGGGCGACTTCTATTGTTCTCTTTCCAGTCCACTGACTCTATCTCGTCCGCTCCACTCAACAAGAGTAACCCCTCCATTGTGACTTTTGTTCTACCGCTGTACCTTTCAGTTATCTAATTCCATTCTGTCCTTTTTACTTAATTTCTTTTTCACTGCTGATATTGTCTATTTCCTTTTGTTTTAGGATAATTTATAATTGATTAGTGAAGCATTTTTCTGATGACTATTCCAAAATCCATGCCAAACAATACTGACATATTAATCATATCAGCACTTGTCAGTTAAGTGTTTTTTTCTCATTCAAGTTGTGATTTTCATAGTTCTTGGTATGACAAGTGGTCTTCTTTTAACTATATTCTGGGCATGGTGTCTATTATGTTAGGAGACTCTGGGTCCTATTTAAAGTCTTTTATTTTAGCAAGCACTTACCCTTTGGGGATTTAGCATATAATTCTTAACCTACTTCTGAGAGTTGTGGGTCAAGCAGCAGTTTTACATTCAGAGTGTTTGTGGTGTTACTTTCGTCAGCATGGTTTGTCTGCAGTTGCTGGGGCCCCTGCTTCTGCTACCTGAGGGAGTGAAGGTGTTCTTAAGGTTGGACCACCTCATCTAGCAGTAGGATATGGTAGTTTCCCCTCCCTTTGCCCCTTAGCTGACGCGATGTCTCTGGGCTGGGTTAGAGAATTGCGTGCAGAGATCACAAGAGGCTTTCTGGAGTAGGAAGCTTGCTGGGGCCAAGCCTCTTCGTGTTCTGCCTTCTTGCCCTTGGCCTCTGAGTTACAGAAGACAGCCTCAGAATCACAGGGACAAAGCAGCTTCCTCCACCGGGCCTCATTTCTTTTTTAATAAGACTGACAACCAGACAGTTGAAGGTTCTATTTATTAAATAGTATCCGAAGTAATGGACAATTAATTATTAAAAGAGTAACTTACGGCTTTTCTCCCTAACTTAACTAGAACAAACATCAATACATTTTAGAACAGTTTTTCAGCAAATACTGATATGAAGAATCTGCCACCTGACTTGCCTAACATGTTAGTAAATAGAAAAATCAATTAACACAAAGGCTTTTGCCAAATATGTCAACAGAGATGCAGTTTAGCCTCCAAGAACACTATTCAAACACTGTGTTAGTCTGAACAATAAATTAATAAGAGTTCTCAGAACTTCAATTTCTTCCTCTGTTAAATGAGATGATGTCTACACTTTACAAGAACATGTATTTCATGCCTTTGAGGAAGAAGATAATATGATGGAATGAGCGGGGAAAATATTCTGTAATATTCTACAAACTTCTACGTCATATGAAGAAACTATTACAGCTGAATATTGCAAAAGTGTAGCTAATATTTACTAATTTGGGGGAGATTAAGATATGTTGTTATTTTATACTCTGAAATTCCTTGGGATTTTTTAACCTAAAATAAGTGGAATCTGGGTAACAAGGTCCTATTGTATAGAACAGGAAATGGTATTCAATAGCCTGTGACAAACCATAATGGAAAAGAGTAATAAAATATAATGTATATATATGTATATCTGAATTACTTTGCTGAGCAGCAGAAATTAACACAACATTTTAAACTAACTGCATTTCAACAAATTTTTTTAAAAAGAGCAAAAAAAATATGTATTTGCCTGACACAGTAGATACTTTTAATTTTTTTTAATTTTATTTTTACTTTATTCTACGTTACAATACTGTATGGTTTTGCCATACATTGACATGAATCAGCCACAGGTGTACATGAGCTCCCAATCCTGAAACCCCCTCCCACCTCCCACCCCATATCATCTCTCTGGATCATCCCCGAGCTCCAGCCCCAAGCATCCTGTATCCTGTATTGAACATAGACTGGCGCTTGGTTTCTTACATAATAGTATACATGTTTCAATGCCATTCTTCCAAATCATCCCACCCTCTCCCTCCCCCTCAGAGGCCAAAAGTACATTCTATACCTCTGTGTCTCTTTTGTTGTCTCACATACAGGGTCATCATTACTATCTTTCTAAATTCCATATATATGTGTCAGTATACTGTATTGGTGTTTTTCTTTCTGGCTTACTTCTCTCTATATAATCGGCACCAGTTTCATCGATCTCATCAGAACTGATTCAAATTTATTCTTTTTAAGGGCTGAGTAATACTCCATTGTGTATATGCACCACTGCTTTCTTATCCATTCATCTGCTGATGGACATCTAGGTTGCTTCCATGTCCTGGCTATTATAAACAGCGCTGCAATGAACTTTGGGGTACATATGTCTCTTTCAATTCTGGTTTCCTCAGTGTATACGCCCAGCAGTGGGATTGCTGGGTCATAAGGCAGTTCTATTTCCAGTTTTTTAAGGAATCTCCACACTGTTTTCCATAGTGGCTGTACTAGTTTGCATTCTCACCAGCAGTGTAAGAGGGTTCCCTTTTCTCCACACCCTCTCCAGCATTTATTGCTTGTAGACTTTTGGATCGCAGCCATTCTGACTGGCATGAAATGGTACCTCATTATGGTCTTGATTTGCATTTCTCTGCTAATGAGTGATGTTGAGCATCTTTTCATGTGTTTGTTAGCCATCCGTATGTCTTCTTTGGAGAAATGTCTATTTAGTTCTTTGGCCCATTTTTTGACTGGATCGTTTATTTTTCTGGAGTTGAGCTGCAGGAGTTGCTTGTATATTTTGAGATTAGTTGTTTGTCAGTTGCTTCATTTGCTATTGTTTTCTCCCATTCAGAAGGCTGTCTTTTCACTTTGCTTATGGTTTCCTTTTTTGTGCAGAAGCTTTTAATTTTAATTAGATCCCATTTGTTTATTATTGCTTTTATTTCCATTATACTGGGAGGTGGATCATAGAGGATCCTGCTGTGATGTATGTGGGAGAGTGTTTTGCCTATGTTTTCCTCTAGGAGTTTTATAGTTTCTGGTCTTACATTTAGATCTTTAATCCATTTTGAGTTTATTTTTGTGTGTAGTGTTAGAAAGTGATCTAGTTTCATTCTTTTACAAGTGGTTGACCAGTTTTCCCAGCACCACTTGTTAAAGAGACTATCTTTACTCCATTGTATATTCTTACCTCCATTGTTGAAGATAAGGTGTCCATAGGTGCGTGGATTTATCTCTGGGCTTTCTATTTTGTTCCATTGATCTATATTTCTGTCTTTGTGCCAGTACCATACTGTCTTAATGACTGTGGCTTTGTAGTAGAGCCTGAAGTCAGGCAAGTTGATTCCTCCAGTTCCATTCTTCTTTCTCAAGATTGCTTTTTGCTGTTCGAGGTTTTTCATATTTCCATACAAATCTTGAAATTAAATGTTCTAGTTCTGTGAAAAATACTGCTGGTAGCTTGATAAGGATTGCATTGAATCTGTAGATTGCTTTGTTTAGTATACTCATTTTCACTATATAAAATGGCAGTTACCATTTATAACAGCAAAACGATATCCATCTTACAGGGTTAAATATTTTTATTTCTTAATACAGCCTGATTTGTTCTGTGTTAGGCTTGGGTTTGCTTGGCCCTCCATTATTCTACATCCTTTTGCCGTGTGAATGTGTAGCGCTCTCTCTCATTTCTCTTTTTCTCTAAGAAACTACACACCAGGCCAATCTCTCCACAGCCACCTACACTTACAGGAAATCAATTTAGAATGAACACCACACTCAGTCTCAAGAGGAAGGCCTCCCTGCGGAGGTGGGGAGGGCCACTTGCATTGCTTTGCTTTCGTGACAGAGAGGGAACCACAGACCTCAGATGTACATGCATAAGGAGCTAGAAAAAACCTCTTTTTAAAAAACTGTCCTCACACCAATGGACTTAAGTATGTATAAACACAGAGCCATTTATAATACTGACAAAACTGTTCTGCCAACAAAATAAAGAAAATCTACAAAACACTGACATCAGTAATGGTAACTGAATGGGACTTACGTGATGGTCACTGAACTTGAAGCTCTACTTGTGAACATGGAACTGGCTACCGGGGACACAGCTCTCCGAGAGCCGAGCATGTCTTCTGCATGAAGGCAGAGAAGGAGATGGAGGAGCTCCATCCTTCCCTTCCCCCAATAACAGCACAGAGTCTCGGTGGGGACAACTCAGTGAGCTCACATCTGCCTGTTCCCACTGATTGTGAACAGAAGATTTAACACCAAGATTTAACAGAAGATTTAACGTCATCATCAGTGTCAGGGTCATTGTGTGACAAAAATAATCTCTACTGGAGGAGTTGTGGGGTGTTTTTTGAGGGTGGAGACAGTGTAATAGCCTGGATTCACAGGCTTCACACCTACCTTTGCCCAGATAGCAGCTGACAGGCCAAGAACAGGACTGACGGCCAGAATCACAAGGGTGAGCTTCCAACCTTCTGTAAATCCTACTATAAAACCGGTGAAGAATGTTGATATTGCCTGAAAGAACATTCCGATTTTCTCACCAATTCCTTCATTAATTTTGGAGATGTCACTGAAAGAACAGTGTTAGAAATAAGCATCAGGATTATGAGCACCAGAACTTTTTTCCTAAATCTAGTTGAGTGTTTGTTTCAGTAGGGGGTAAATCAGCTTACATCTAGGATTTTGCTCAAGAACGTCCCCAGCAAGTATCATGTCACTGCCCTAATGCTCACTCCCACAGGATGTCTTGGCTCTGGCAAGTCCAACCCCTCATTCACTACCAGTCAAAGGGACCTCTTCATGCCCTGCCAGGGTTCTGGGAACGAAAAGATGCATGAGGCACAATCAAGACTCAGAAGGAATTTACTTTCAGAATTACTTCTGAGGGATGGGTATTACCTCCAGGGATTATCTCCTGACACATTTTATGACCTCGCTTCCTTTTAAAAGACTAAGAAGCACACATCAGAGTTCAGCACACACCCAGGTACTTACTCCGTGAGGCGGGTGTTAAGTTCTCCAACGTCATGCACGTCAAACCAGCCTATCTCCTGTTGCATGATGGCATGAAAAAACTGTTTTCTGATTCTGTGTACTTGTCTTCCAGCGGCCAGACACCAGAATGAGACCTGGATGTAAGCGGCAATAAGCACACCAGCACCAATTCCAGAGTAATAGTAGGCGTACCTGGAAAATAACAAGAACGCTGCACGCACGCCACTTTCTCATCAATGCACCGTCCACAGCAGACCCCCCGCCTGCCCTTTTCAGTCATCTGGCAACCGTGCCCTCCTTCAAAGCAGCGCTGATGGTCAGCGTCCAACCACGACCACCCTGGCAGAATGTCATGGTGATGAGTGTGCTTACTGTTTTGGCTCAAATCCCAGCTCTTAACTGCGATACAGGCCGACTTCACCTTTCGAAGTCCCAGTTTACTAACTGGCAAAATGGAGATGAGAACTGTAACACAGTGGGACTTCCCTGGCGGTCCAGCAGTTAAGACTCCATGCTTTCATTGCCAATGGCATAGGTTCAATCCCTGATTGGGGAACTAAGATCCTGTATGTCTTATAACATGGCCAAGAAAAAGAACGGTAACACAGTAATATATAAAAACACTTGTGTCTGTGCCTGGCACACAATTAGCATGTAGAGAATGCCAGTTATTGTGAAAGACGTGAGTGGTGCCTAAGAGCATCACAACATTAGGTGAGGTCTGCCAGTGTCATCCTGCACACCTGGATTACCCCTATATCAGCTGATGAACACTTGGTATGGTTTCTGCACACTGGGGAATGGAAAGAAGTGACAGAACTTGCCAGAAAGTGAAACCAAGAGACGGAGATGGTCACCTGACCTTTTGGGTTATTAATCTGCCAAGAGACAACTGGGAATAAAAATGTTTTTATATCATCTGTCCAACTGGCCATCATGAGTTATCCTGAAACGCTTAGTGAATCAAGTAGCAGGCCCCCTAGTTTAAAATTCTAATGATAAAAAATTGAGCATCTTCTAAAACCAGACCCTTGATCAACTAGAAATGCCAAATTTGTATTTCCTTATCTGAGTCTTCATACAGAAAAAAGCGAACAATTCATGTGCCTCACTAAGCAATTACTTTTTATGTAAAAACAAACATTCAAAAATGAAATACAGGATTCCAATATTCCCACTTTTAAAAGTTCACAACTTGCCACTCTCAAAGAAAAAACTTATATGAATCATGCAGGAACTATAAAAATGGTGATGTAATAACCAGATAGTTGCTGATATCGATGCTCACAGCCTTATGTAAACATATCTTTCCCAAGTTATACCTGGTAATGTACAATGTCTTTATCAGAGAAGATAGAATACTAAATTTTAGTTAATAGATTACTCAATATTTATTATCCAAGTGTTAATGATACAGCAAGAAATAGCTAAAAAGAAGCTTCACTTAACAAGTGGAACGTGTGCTTTGGAAATGAGCTAATTTAAGCCACCAGTCTATGTTTACTCAGAAAAAAAATACCTGTATTTAGGCATTTATAAGATGATTACAGGCTTCCTGGGCGGTTCAAATGCTAAAGAATCCACCTGCTATGCAGGAGACCTGGATTCGATCCCTGGGTTGGGAAGATTCCCTGGAGAAGCTAACAGCTACCCACTCCAATGTTCTGGCCTGGAGAATTTCATGGACAGAGGAGCCTGGCAGGTTATAGTCCATGGGGTCGCAAAGAGTTGGACATGACTGAGAAACTTTCACTTTTAAGATGATTATAAGACACTGTTTTTCATCAGTATTAAAAAGTGCCTCTCCATAAGAGCATCTGGAGGCGTTTGCTTCTCAACTTTCAAAATATGATCAAATATGTCCATTTTCTTCAAACCTACTAGAGTACCTACAGGATAGTGTGAAATCATTTTCTTCTGAATCACCAACTCATGCCTTTGGACATGTTTTATAAGCTGTTCTGAGAGCAAACTTCAAGGTAAGTAAATCATTAATGAAAGCTTCCAAGGTGAGTTAAGCTTAAAAGGACTATATTTATTCTGGAATGTCTTGTTTCATTGTTCAGAATAAGATGCTATATTTTAAAAATCCTGTTAACTGATCTCATTACATCATGACTAAAGCTATTCAAGAAGCAAACTAATAATACAAAGCCATTGCAAATAATGTGATTCTTAACTGCATTTTAAACAAGCTCACTTTGAACCCCTCTAATTTTCCTGCAGATGATATTCTATATTTACCAGTGCATACATCAGTCTGATCCTGGCTTAGCCTTCACTTTAGAGTATCTTATGCAGCAACTTCTTTTAAGAAAAAAACCTATCTTGTATCCTCCTAAAAACTAACAATGATGTTGCTCCCGTCAAAACTTTGAATCTTTATTATAATAGTGCAAAATTTTAAAATTTATTACAATTGGATTAAGACAGAAAGGCTTAGTGATAGTAGAAAGATGTCTACTTACGTGGTCATTTCCTTCTCCAGCTTCTTACCATACTCTGTTTTGTCTATAATACCTAGTTCACCACAAAACAAACAGACACTGTTATGTCTCTTTATTTTCCATTAAAAATATGCATACAAATAGAATTTCCTCTGCAGCCCAGTATTAATAATCTGCCTTCCAACGCAGGGGACATGGGTTCAATCCCTGGTCAAGGAACTAAGATCCCATATGCTGTGCATAAAAACTAAGCCCTCACGCTCTGGAGCACGCATGCCCCAACTGGAAAAGCTTACGCGCCCGACAGGAGAAGGTCACGCGCCCGACAGGAGAAGGTCACGCGCCCAGACAGGAGAAGGTCACGTGCCCCGACAGGAGAAGCCCACCCATCCTGAAAGTCCCACATACCGCAACTGAGACCCGACACAGACCAATGAGGAAATTTCAGAAAGATAAGCATGCGAAAATGAAATCAAACTGGTGTCACGTAACAACTTACACGAAAACAGGTCAAACTAATTTAATTGCGATTATCTATAAGCATCTGTGCAAATCCTTTACTACTGGCTGTGTGCAGCCACACACACACTAACTTCAGTGAAGCTTATTTTCGAGAAGAAAGCTGCATTGATTAAGAAGGAGTCTGTCAGCCGAGATACTAGAGTCCCTGGATTAAAAAGTTGTATGAAATACCACTCCAAGATGACATGGAGAAAAATCTTTTCTGTGGGCTTTGTCCTGATAAATGTAAGTGCAGACTTTACCCTAAACCATTTAGTATTTCAAACTGAACACATTTCTTCAGTTTTTATTTTAAAAATGTAAGATACAAAGAAGAACGTAATAAACACCAGTGAGCTCATTATGCAGTATTAGCAGATGTTAACGTTTTAGGACAAGGTACCTTAAAACTCTAACACCTCCCTCCAAACACACACACACACACACACACACACACACACACACACATATTCATGCATGCACTAGCCATTACTCATATTCTGCTGTGAATTTTTTTCAGATTTTATTTTCTATATGTAATTTTACACATACATCAATACACGTACATGCTTATTTTGAAAGACAGAATCACAGTTCACATTCAGTGGCCAATTTTCCATGTCAGTACGTGTGTACATGGGGCCTCCCCCGGTGGCTCAGCTAGTGAAGAATATGTCTGCAATGTGGGAGACCTGCGTTTGATCCCTGGGTTGGGAAGATCCCCTGGAGAAGGGAATGGCTACCCACTCCAGTAATCTGGTCTGGAGAATTCCATGGAAAGAGGAGACTGGCAGGCTACAGACCATGGGGTTGGAAAGACTCAGACACACCTGGGTGACTTTCACATGTGTGTGTATGTGTATCTTTGTTTTTCAAAGTTTCATCTATTTCAGTTGCTTCCAGTCTTGCTGTTACATGCAATGCCGCATTAAACATACCTGTCCACATATATCATACAAGGTGAATATTTTTGTAGGATACATTACCATAATCAAGATGGCTGGATCAATGCAGAGAGCACACTTTAAATCTTGTAGTCATTTCCAAAAGTTGCAATGCAACATAAGAGGGCCTGGTTTAGGTGACTGTGCTCTTGACAGGTATGGGAAAGAAGAGGAAAAGTTTTTCTGGCAAAGAGAGCAACGCTGCATGTGTGAAGAATGAGTAATGAGTGTGGGTGTGTTGTGTGGGTGGAAGGAGGTGGATACATGGTTGAATAGATCATCTATGCTCCCTGCTGCTGCTGCTAATTCACTTCAGTTGGGTCCAACTCTGTGTGACCCTATAGACGGCAGCCCACCAGGCTCTCCCATCCCTGGGATTCTCCAGGCAAGAACACTGGAGTGGGTTGCCATTTCCTTCTCCGATGCATGAAAGTGAAAAGTGAAGTTACTCAGTCATGTCTGACCCTCAGCGACCCCATGGACTGCAGCCTACCCGGCTCCACTGTCCATGGGATTTTCCAGGCAGGAGTACTAGAGTGCCATTGCCTTCTCCGAGGCTCCCTAGGTATGGTATATAAAAACTAGCAGACATTATGTGTATATGAGTGTACATAAATATATATGTACATGTAGATGTGTGTGTGTGTATATGTACATATATATATACTTTTCTTCAGATTCTCCAACATATTGAGTAGAGTTCCTTGTGCTACACAGTAGATCCTTGTTGGTTATCTATTTTATATCCAGTAGTGCACACATGATAATCCCAACCTCCTAATTAACCCTTCCCAACAAGAAAAGTCAAATATTTAAGTGTGGCTTTTATTTTAATAAAACACTTGCTTAGATTCTTGACCACTTTCTGCTCTGGCTTCCAGAACCTCATTCTCCTCGTCCTCCCATAGCGCTGATCCCTCTCTCTTACTCTTATCCACCAGCTCCTCGTGCCCTCTCCTCCCTCCATGCTGCTGCCTCTCAGGATTTCCCGCTCCCCCAGGGCGGTCTCTGCCACTCGTGCAGTTTCCGTGACTCCTGCATCTGACTGGGAGCCACTCAAACCCCCTCCTTCCTCTCAGCCAATGATGGTTCAGGTCCCCATCACCTCTTACATCTGCTCTAACAAGAGCCTCCTAACTGGCTCGTCTAATCCCTTCAAGTCTTCATCTTGCCACCACATCTTCTATTTGGAAACAAAAATGTAATTATATTGCCTCTGTTAATAACCTTAAATGACAGTCCACTGAACAAAGGACAAAGTCCAAGAGCCACAACATGCCCTATCAGTCCCTTTGCAATCTTACCACAATAAGCCACACAATGACTTTCCAGATTTTTTTTTATCCCCACCCTTTCTCCTCATCCCCGTAGCTACGGCACTGTGCAGTCACCATCTGGGGGAGGGGTAGGGGTCGAGGATACCACAGCATAAAGGAAACAATGCCCAAGTCTGCTTGATCATCACGTTCCTGAAGCCTTTGCCCTTGGGACTGGAGAGGAAACGGGGCACGACAAAAGATGCTGCTTCAATTTCACGAGACTAAGCTCTGTCCTTTCAGATGAAAAGCCACTGTCCACATATAGAGATGAGATGGAGGGAGAAGTGCTCACAGCTTTGCTTCTCTAAGCCCTTCTTCATTCTCCTCTCTCTACCTGGACTGCCTTTTCCTAGTCTTCCTCCTGGAAAAGACTGGTCCTTCATGCATGAGCTCAGTATGACCTCTTCCTAAGCGGCTTATCTCCAGCAAGGGTGACTCACAGGGTTCCAGAGTAACTGACACACGATTTGACTGACTAAGGCAACCCCGGAACAGACAGGCCACGGTTCATACCCATCTCCTCCTCCCGTTTCCACTGGTGTGAGCGCCTAGAGAACACAGCTATGTCCTTTACCTTTGTACCCTTGGTGCACAGCCTGCTGCTCTGTCTGCTGTACCTGAGCCTGCTCCAAAGACGTTCAAGGATTTCAGAGCCAGCAACATGCAGACCGTTTATAAGAATATTCCAACAATCATTCTATTTTGTACATGTGCCTTGCATATTGTGGGGTTAAACAGAGATACAGCAGAACACCACCATACTACCTGTGGTAAGGAAGGCCTTTCCTAAAACCAAGGAAGACTGCAAAGAAACCTACAGCTAAACAGGCTTCTGCCCGCAATGCAGGAGACCACCTGCAGGAGACTGGGGTTCAATTCCTGGGTCAGGAAGTTCCCCTGGAGAAGGAAATGGCAACCCACTCCAAAATGCTTGTCTGGGAAATCCCATGGACAAAGGAGCCTGGCGGGCAACAGTCCATGGGGTTAGAGTTACAAGAGTCAGACACGACTTAATGACTAAACCAGCAGTGTCCAGCATCACAACTAAAGACTTCATACCATTTTGGAATCACATTTTATTACATTTTTATCTGACCCAAATATCTCAATAAGTTTGGTAGTTTTAACTACTGAACACTTAATAAATGACAAGTATGTGACATGGATACATTTGTGATTTCCTAACTGGTAAAATTAGATTATGTTATAAAGGGGGTTTTCAAAGCGTATTGCACATCAGGTACTGTTCTAGATACTCTGGAGACGACCTAGAACGAGAGTGCCACTTTTTCTAATCTCACTGGATTTCTGTGCAAGTAGGAAATCTTTTCACTATCAGATCCCAAACTGCATATGATAGAGTATCACTGCTGAAATATTAAGATAGTTAACTTAAGATAGGAACTTTTTTTCTGTTATACCTTTCTTCCCATTTGAGAAGCTGTAATAGCCTGGCAGGCTGCAGTCCATGGGGTTTTCAAAGAGTCAGGCATGACTGTGCGACTGAACTGAACTGGATAAACAGGTAACTCAATAAATCAATAAGGTAAGTATAATAACTCATAAAAGGAAATAAAGCAGTGATGCTACAGTAACTTTGGAGTGGACTGGGGATGAAGGTCTTTCTGAGAGAGAAATGAATGATAAGAAGCTGGGGCAGAACAGTGGGTGGGTTGTACTCAGAAAGCAATGAGCAATAGGACTGACGAGGCAGGAGGGGGCCAGATCAGGTGGGCCAGGTAGGCCAATAGAAGACTATGGATTCAGGCTATGGAAAACCATCGGGCATAGATGTGACCATCATATGTTTGTAAAAGCTCATTCTTAGGGACTTCCCTGCTGGTGCAGTGGCTGGGACTCAGCAATCCCAGTGCAGGAAGCCCAGGTTCAGTCCCTGGTCATGGAGCTAGTTCTCACATGCAGCAACTAAGAGTCAGCACGTTGCAACTAAAATCCAGAACGGCCACACACATTTTTTCAAAAAAATTTTTAAAAGCTCCTCCTGAGAGTGTGTGGAGAACTGGATACTAGTGGGCAGGGGTGAGTGGACGCACAGAGAGGAATTGGCAAGAGAAAGGATGACTCGGCACAGGCTGAGCAGGGACATATGTGGTGCGGACATAGGCGGCGACTTCAGCACTGTCGAGAGACAATCAGCAGAGGCCCCCCCCTCCACCACTCTCAACCAAGGAGGCCTCTCTGTGAGCGGCTTTCCCCGGGCAGCCTCTGTGACGGACATCCTTCACACAGGAGGACTCTCTGATCACAGGCATGAGTGAGCCACTGCCTTCAATGGCCTGTCAGGGCCGCTCTGGCTCAGGAATGCTGTGACTCAACTCCCCCGGCGTCTTGTGCAGGAAGCTCCATGAGACACAAGCAAGAGTAGCTGGGCCTTCTGCTTAGACAGCCACTCCCCTCTGGCACTTGCCTGCCACTCAGGGCGGCTGGGTTCATGGCAGGCGACCGAGGGGACTCTAGGAGCCACAGTCACTCCTGGCCGAGGAACAGTGCCTTGGGGCTGCCCTGCCTGATACACATATGTAAGTCCACAGGGTGGCGTCGTAGAGAGAGAAAAGACCAAATGCAAAGGTGGGTTTGAAGCACTTGCTTCAATTTTAGGCAGAATTTGAAACCACCAACACAGTGGGGAAAATACCAGAATGAAAGGCAGGATTCCTGGCCCAGGAATTCAGCAATGGCCCCTAGCAAGCAATTCCATTCTGGGCACGTTGGCTCAACTTCCTGAGCACTGGTTTCTACAACTACAAAAGTATGGGTTTGGGCCAAATGATTCTCTGGGCTCTTTTTCACCCATAAAATTCTGTGATTTGGTCTCTCATTTATTCATCTCACTTCTTAAGCACCTAGAACGGGTCAGGTATTATCTATTTTCATTTTTGCTACTTTTTATAGAGTTTACACTGTAACTAACCTACTTTTTAAAAAGCATCTCCCCTATGGTAACAAACAAAAAAAATCTGACTATTCTACACTACTACTATTATTCTAGAAAAATTAGACATATTTTGAGTTTTTACTCAAACTTAAAAAATAAACTGCCACACTAAACAATATACTTACTGTAAAATACTTTGCCATTATTTAGTATTTGATTTTTCCAGAAATTTCCCTCTAAGAATTTTTCCAATGAAATAATTGGGAGCAGAGGAAATCCTTGAGCAAATAAAAAAACCACCATCATGGAAATTTTTATGAAGTACTTAGAACTGAAATATCAGCTATCTTTCTAGTGGAAGCACACTCATCATGCTGGCCTTGACGACACTGACAGCAGTGTTTTCTAATTTTCAGCACCAAGGACACACACCCAAGAGCTGCATATTCTTCATACGCTCATAGGTTAAGCAGCAGAATATAGATACTATTTTGATTACTAGCATTTCACAAATAGTTTTCATGTTTCTCATATGAGTTTTAGTGAGATAAGAGTAGAAATGGTAAAAGATAAATAGAAAAGTAAGTTATTTCTACATTTTTTTTTCCTCTTTCCCTGAATTATTGACTTGTCTTAGAAGCTGAGTGTCTCCTTTTCTCCCTTCCTCAGTCCATAGTCTGGTAGGAGACTAAACAGAACCAGCCAAGATATAGTTATGGAGAAAAAGAAAAGTCTTCCATGTACCAGTAATTGAACCCCTAGAGACAAATATTCAAGAGCTTATTTTCAGAGTACCTCTGGGTGATGTTCTCACCATGAGCCATGGCAGATCTCCCCCAGTACTTTCATTTCTGGATTAACATGTAATCCGCAGTGTCTTCCTTTCTGGGTCTCCCTCTGTCTACCCGATTCCTTGGACTTGGGGCTGGTCTGCATGGGTTCAAATAGTAAGTAACTCTATAACTTCAGTCAATTAAATATACTCAACCTTCTGAACCCTGGTTTCCTCATCTGTAATGTATAGATAATAACAGTATCAACCTATGCCCATGAAGAAATAAAGGCGTTAACACACATAAAGCACTAAGAAGAGTGCCTAGAATATATTAAATGCCCAATAAATCTTGGCCCCGGAGATTTATCGTCCCTTCAACCCAAGTGATGCCAGATCTCTAGGCTTACTCTTTGTGCCAAGATCCAGCCTCTTACCTTCAACTGCCTGGACATCGTTTGCACTTGTACCCAACCTGTCGCCTTTAACACAACATGTCTAAAAATGACAATCCCCTTTCTTCAGGCTCATTTTCCGGCAGTGCATAGTCTCATGAGGAAGATGAGAGCTCACAGGATACTACAGACTGCAGCACTGGTTAAGGTCTGTGCACACAAGAGAACCAGAGTTCACAAGGCCCAAGTCAACAGAGATTTTAAAGCAAAGGGAAAATCTAACAAGATGGAGAATAGTATATCAGGAAATCAGGTCCACAACAAAAGATAATTAGAGAAAAGTGTTACGAGAAGAAAAAGATTATAATCGGTCTATTAAAGCAGCAGAGAAGGACATGCTCGCTCTAAAGCTTTTATGACTGTCTAGTTAAAGCCTATGTTTATTGTAAAACTCCCAGACTTTCAAGAGCCTTAGCAAATCCAACCTTCCTTACGCAAGGAATACTGCCTGTCCAACAAGGAGGCTCTGGTACCTAGTCTGTCCCCATGAATAGGTCACAAGCTTCTACCTGGAGGATAAGAAGAAAGGTCTGAGAGTGTCTGGGGTCCCAGAAGGCTGACTCTCCCACCAGAAGCATCAGAAAGCTCGCTTGCCCTCATCTTCAGGACCAATATCAAAACCTTTGAAATCCTTCCCTTCTAGACAAAATTTCAGGACATCTGGAAGTCTGAATCTGCAAACAGGTTTATAACAGACTACTGAGTGTCCTAGGGTTAAAATTACTGGAGAGATAAATCATAAAGACACAGAAGGCTATATGACAGAGAAGAGGCAATCAGGAGTAGTGGTGAGAGAAGGGTATTAGCTTTGTTTTTATTTAGCAAATGTTTTTAAATGGTTTCACTTGTTACACAGAACATGTCTACTTTGCGCATAAGAGATACCAACTGACCAAATTGGTTATCACCTCCTCTTGGAAGCCTCCCATGATTCCTGCTGCTGCTGCTGCTGCTAAGTCGCTTCACTCGTGTCCGACTCTGTGCGACCCCACAGACGGCAGCCCATCAGGCTCCACTGTCCCTGGGATTCTCCAGGCAAGAACACTGGAGTGGGTTGCCAGTTCCTTCTCCATGAATCCTAGATGGAGCCAAACACCCCTCCTTTCCTTCCCAAGTATTTTGTGCATCTCTGTATCATAGCACTACTCATATCCAACTGCACTGGTTGGCTCCCTGTCCATTCCACCCATTATACCAAGTTTCCTGGGGGCTGGAAATGCTTCTTTAGGACACACACTATTGCTGGTACATAGAGCACTCTGTCAACTTTTAAAAAAATGCACGAGAGAGCTGTGAGCTAAGTTTTATTTTAGGCAAAATGAGGGCTACAGTCTGGGAGACAGCACCTCAGACAGCTCTGAGAAACGGCTCCAAAGAAGTGGCAAAGGGAAGGACAGTATATATTCAGTTTCGGTAAAGGGGGTGTTCACGCAATCAAGCACTTATCTTTGCAAAGGTTTTCTGCTAGTCAAGAGAAACTGATGTCACCATGAAGGAAAGAAGTGCTTTTCTAGATATGAGATGTGAGAACTGGGCTCCTAAGATCAAATCCTGAAAACATCTATCAGCAGACCTGTTCTGACAATTCTCCAGAGCACAGAGTGCCTCCTTTCTGATCTCCATCCTAAACTCCCCTAAAGGGAGCAGCCATAAGCAGTATAGTTATGTCTGTGGCTCCCATGAAAGCAGCCATAGACACTATGCCAACAAGAGGGCATGTCTGTGTTGCACAGAACTTTAAGTGTAGATACTCAAATTTCAGATTCATATTATTTTATAATGTGTTACAAAATATTTTTCTTTCATTTTTTCCCAGTAATTTAAAAATGCAAATATCATTCTAAGCTCACAGATGGCACAAAAAGAGGCAATAGGCCAGATATGGCCCACGGGCCATAGTTTGAGGCCCTTGCCTTCCCTGAAAGGCATGGCTAGCAGTCCATAGTTACTAAGGAAAAGCACCTGAAAAGGACGGCTTCACATTTATAACAGGTACTGAGTGACTTGCAATATGCCTTTCAACAACTATAAAAACTGATTTACTATCACAGAGTTATGAAAAGATGAAATGAGATAAGGAACCGTATCATTGCAAGCTTCGAAGGTTCATTTGTGAGGAACATGGAAGCATGAGCTTCTTGTTGATAATTATAACAAATATTAACAATTATTGAGCTCTTTTTCACGACTAAACCCTCCTCTGTGAGCCTTAAGTGAGGAATCCATTTAATTCTCACAATCATTCTATGAAGTAGGTTCTACTGCTATCTAACTGTTCCAAACATGAGGAAATTAAAGTATGAAAATAATCCCCTAATCGTCTTAACCAAAAAGTGGCAAAGGTGGAGTTTCAGAGCCAGGCAGTCGTACGCTCCAGAGCCAGCCCTTTAACTACTGGATACAGTATCTCTTAAGAAGGTAGCAGAGACAGAGACAAAACATCCAAATATTTCTCTAAATTTCCCCAAGACTGGAAGAGAGAGCTGAACAGGAAGGGGCTGGCAAGGAATGCAGCATGAACTACATCCCCAGGTGGAAACTCTGTGATCTGAACATCTATGAAGATGCACGCCGAGGAGGAGCAAGTCTCCACAGCTGGACCATTTTGAGAACTTATATAGGGAACAAGTCAGGTTACTGTCCATCTCACATGTAAATATGGACCAGGCAAAGCCAAGACACAGTAATGGTTAGGACTCCTACTTAAAGAGATCGAATATTTTCTTATGAAAGTAAGGGCCAAGTAATTTTTCAGTGATTGAGATAAAATGTATGTAAATGTTAATGCAGTTTAAAAAAAAGACCAGTTGAACACACATCCCAATGTCCATAGCAGCATTATTTGCACTTGCCCAAGATATGGAAGCAACCTAAGTGTCCACTGACAGATAAATGGATAAAGAAGATGTGGTGTAGATATACATATACAATAGATTACTACTGGGCCACAGAGAAGAGAACAAAATTTTGGCACTGGCCTCAACATGTGTGAACTTCTACGGCATTATGCTAAGTGAATTAAGTCAAAAACAAAGACAAATACCGTATGATATTATCCACTATACGTGGAATCTAAAACAAAAACCAACAAACTAGTGAACATAATGAAAGAGACGCAGACTCACAGATACAAAGAACAAACTAGTGGTCAGCAGTGGAGAGGGGCAACCAGGGGAGGGCAGCATAGGGCTTGGAGAGGAAGGTACCAAACTGCTGCGTCTAAGACGGGCTACAAGGGATGTACTGTACAGCACCAGGACTACAGTCAGTATTTTATAATAATTGGAAATGGAAAATGACCTTTAAACATTATATAAAATAGACTTATACAAAAACATTTTAAAAATAAAGTTTGAAAGAGACGGATCCACACAGGTGCAGTTACTATGGCCCATGTGAGCTCAGCTCTGCCAGCTGCAGGCAGCCATGTGACAGTCCACTCTTCCCAGACTGGGCCAGCCCTCAACAGGTGCGTTAACAGCCCAGTATTTCCTGACTAGCACAGCTGGGTTCAGCACTGGCCCTCCATGGAGTGCACGCAGGTGCACAGCATGGCTCGTGGAACACCTCCCACAGTTAGATCAATGTGTGTCTGGACTGAATTAAAAAATGAGTAACATCAATAGGGGTCACAGATGTACATATAAAGTCGGCTGAGCTACCACAGAGCACTGAAGGATTCTTGCATTGTAAGGTGGTAACACAACTCCGAAGAATATTGCTAAATTACAGCATGCACGGGAACCAATGAACACAGAAAGCCCTAAACATTTCCTTTTGGTGACTGCTGTGAAAGAAAGGTGCCAGTCCAAAGGTGGTGCAACATCTTCTGGCCGGTCCCTCAGGAGGGGGCTTAACAAACGCATGAGAATTTTACAGAGCTCAGACACACAGAAAGATTCTCTAGCCCAGCTCATTACCGGCATTCACATGATTTGAAGCAGTCCTGCCGCAGGGTAAAGAATGTGCTCTTCAGGATCACACACACAAAAAAGTTGCTGGGATCGACAGACAGGTATCAGAAGATCCATAAAGACCCCCAAATGGCATTCATATCTACATGCATATTTCTGGGTGAAGGGATTCATAGCAATCATCAGAGACTTAAAGGTCCTGCAAAATCTATGTCACTAAATCCTGGAGTGCACAAACAGGCCTCTTCAAGGTTCCCATGACTTGAGTGCACATCAGGCTGTAAGTCTTTGTGCAGTTTAGTCAAAATCAATGTACACTTGACCAGAGGTGACTTGGGAGCTCATAGTTATGAGCCAGTTTCTCCTCAGTCAAGTTCAAGGACGTGAAAGTGTGTGACACCCTAGTCCACTCACTTTCTCACTCTGCTAAGAAACTTGTTTTAGTTTTGTTTTTTTTTTTTTTGGTGATGCCACACAGTTCAGGATATTTTTTAGTTCCCTGACCAAGGATTAAATCTGGGCCCTCAGCAGAGTGTGGAGTCCGAACCACTACATGGCCAGGGAATTCCCAGAACTTATTTTAGGTTTCCTCTCTTGATCAGCCACATGTCTTGCTTCCTATTTGACTGAGAAGACAAGTTCTACAAATCCTCATGTCCCAGTATCGAACCTTTGGGCACTGACACTCAAATACCCTGTCTTCTCACCCGTTATTGTTGGTGAACTATTCATGCCTGTACTTCAAGCAAGTATTTCTGAAGCTTAAGTTTCCTTCCTTTCTCAAGGACAACACTCAAACGAATCTCTCCCCTCTCTTCCAAAGCATCACTTTCTCTTCTATCTTGAATAATTTCCATCAGCATACAAACAAGCTGTCATTCTCCCATCCTAAACACACACACAGCTTCTCTGGTCCCCATTTTTCCATTTCCATGTTTCCAGAAAGCCCAACCTGTGACGATGTCCAAAATTAAATTTCTGGTATTTACTGCCAAAACTGATCTCCCTCTATCTTCTTCATCTCAATTGACAGTAACTGCACCCAGCTTATGCAGTTTCTCAGACTAAAAACTTTAGAATCATCTTGGATTCCTGTGTCTTATACCCATAATCAATATGTCACAGAACTGCTTAACTGATTCCTACTTAATATTCAAATACCAGATTAGGTTCCAATACCTTTTCCTGAAACTGTCTGGGATATTTCCGACTTCATAGAGCTCTCTCTTTTCCTATCTATCTCTACCACCACTTTCACTGTATGTTCTAATGATTGTGAATATCATCTTCTCAAATTCATTACAGATATGAACTATAGCTCAGACCCCTCCATCTCCCGCAGCACTAAACACACTCATGCATACTTGGTGAGGACTCCACAAACGTCACTGTGAGTCAATGATTTTTCATCAAGCTTTCAAAACAATCAGTACCACAAACAAGACTTACTTTCATTAGTTATGTTTGAAAAAGTTATGTTTCGAAATTTCCAGCACCTGCAAAGCTATCCGTCATGTCTCCAAACACTAGCGTCATGAGGGGAGTCCAGCTCCGTGGATGATGGCAGCCAAAGTTCCCAGCACCATATACAACCTATCGAGCCAATTTGAATAGCGAAACTGAAAAAGGAGAAAATACAGACAATAGGAACAATTAGCACAATGTCATGCATGGTTAACTCTACTTTCCAAATGTATCCAAAATCTAAATAGTTAGCTGTAGACTACTATTGCAACCACCTCAGCCTAATAACCTAAGAGAAATATGCAATTGCTTCTCTTTTTTTTTTTTTTGAGTTTTGACCTTGTTCTTTATATTGGACTCAGTCTATCCATTTCATAAAAAATTAAACTATAGTTGACTTACAGTATATTAGCTTCAAGTGCACAACAGGTACTCAATAATTTAATGGATTATACTCTAAACTTATTATAAAATAATGGTTATATTCCTTATGCTGTACAATTCATCCTTGTAGCTTATTTTATTTGTTGGTTTATACCTCGTAATCCCTACCCCCATCTTGCCCCTCCTACCTTTCCTTTCCCCACAGATAATACTCTTGATCTCTGTATCTGTGAGTCTGTTTCTGTTTTGTTATATTCATTTATTTTATTTTTAGATTACACATATGATAACATACAGTGTTGGTCTTTCTCTGGTTTATTTCACTAAGCATAGTACACTTTAGGTCCACTCATGTTGTTGCAAAGGCATAACTTCATTCTTTCTATGGCTGAATAGTATTCCATTGTATGTATGTGTGTGTGTATACCACACCTTTTTCACCCATCTGTTGATGGACAATTAAGTTGCTTCCACATCTTTGCAACTGTAAATAATGTTATCAAGAACACTGGAGTGCAGAGAGCTTTTTAAATTAATGTTTCAATTTTTTTCAGACCTATACCCAAGAGTAGAAGTGTGGTTCTGCTTTTATATTTTTGAGGAACCTCTATACTGTTTTCCATGGCTATACCAATTTACAGCCATACCACCCTGAACATGCCTGATTTCATCTTCCTTCTTCTCTTTCATACGAAGGCTTCATGAGATGCACAGGACATTCTGGAACATTAAAGAGATCTATAACGGCTCAATAGAAGAAATATAGTATGTGTGACTCTGATTTCCAGGAGTAGAAAGCCACTTTTTAGCTCAAGGTTTTTCTTGGTTAAAACACCATGATTCCCAAAGGTCCCTCTGAGGACACCATTGAGGAAACATGTTTTGCTGCTTTCAGAAAGTGGCTTGGGTCAAATATCTGCTGCCTAACAGCACTAGCATAAATGTTAAGTAATTAGTTAATATAATTAGGCCTCCATGCCTGCGTGCATTCTCAGTCATGTTTGACTCTTTGCAACCCCAGCCCACCAGGCTCCTCTGTCCATGGAATTCTTCAAGCAAGAATACTGGAGTGGGTGGCCATTTCCTCCTACAGGGGATCTTGCCAACAGAGGATGGACTCCACATCTCCTGCATCAGCAGGCAGATCCTTTACCACTGAACCACCTGGGAAACCAATTCAGCCTCCATAGTGAGAAGGAAAGGGAAAGCAATGAGTTAGATACATGCTTCCCAAAGACCAGAGTAGATCTGCATAAACTCTTTAATTGCAGGCAAATCACAAGAAAGAAAGAATGAGCTCCTGAGATGCAAACCTGATGAGAAGAGGACACAGTAAGGGGAGTGGGCTTGGGCTGTGACAGGCCCACTTGGGAAGCAATTAATACTTCTCCCATTTGGGAGGATCTTCCTGACCCAGAGGTTGAACTCTCATCTCCTGCACTGGCAGGTGGATTTACCTTCTGTTAAAAGCTATAAAGTGGAAAAGTATCAAATTACTCAATAGAAGAAGAAAAGATAATTGATATACAAGGATTTCCTTCATCACCACTCCCAAAGTACTGTCTAACTCAAAAACTAATCACTGGCTGGAATAAAAGTAAGTGGGCCATGAATATAAACATTTACTAAATGCTATTCAATGACTGAGGAAATCCAGTAATAAATACTGAAAATACAATTCAAATTAAAAAGGATATTCAATATACATTCTGCATTCCTTGACAGCATGGTATACAGAGTAGAGAAGACACAAACTTGAGTGAATGGGTCATTCTGTCCTTTGTGGAAAAGCTTCATAAAGAAGGTGATGCTTTCTCCAGATTCCAAAGTTTACCACGGGTTGAAAAGCAAGGAGGACTTCCCCGGTGGTCCCATAGTCTAGCAAGAAATAATGAGCTTGACTAAGAATAATTTGGAGACCAAGTAATGTAGATAGCATGTGGACCATTCTTTTATGACAAAAGCAAGAGAGATGATGATTACTAGAGAGGGTTGTAATGCCAAGGGATAACTATTTAAAGAAATCTTCTACATGTTTGTAGCTAAATGAGTCAAAGACAGCATTGGTGAAAATATAGGAGGGAAACCGAGATGTGAGAATGTCCGAAAAAATAAGAGAAATAACTATTTTGAGAACCTGGAGTGAGGGATCATCAGCAGGCACGACAACTATTATGAGAGAAAAGATATTCCCTGATGCACCAAGACCCCTTATATCTGCAAGGGGTAGAACTCCTTCCACAGTGGAGGAATCCAATCTGTCATCACCTTACCAAGCAATCAAACTCAGTACCATAAAAAAGTAAAACACACAGACATTTGATATTTCCAGGTGTGATGAGACATGAAGTACACAGCATCCCCTCTGCAATTTTCTTACCAAAAATATTTAACAGCCATGTATTAAAATCTTTAGACTTAACTCTCCATATACAGGGCTTCTCTGGTGGCTCAGATGGTAAAGAATCTGGTTATGCTTCGGGAAATCTGGGTTTGATCCCTAAGTTGGGAAGATCCTTTGGAGAAGGAAATGGCAACCCACTCGAGTATTCTTGCCTGAGAAATCCCATGGAGAAGAGCCTGGTGGGCTACAGTCTATGGGTTACAACAGAGTTGGAGATAAATGAAAGACTTTTACTTTTTTTAGCATGTAAGAAATGTAAGATGTGGAATAATAAGTTAAATGACATCAGAACAAAGTAATAAAAATTGTCCAGAGAGTGAAGCGTTCTATAGGAAAATTGGTACCATATTTTCAACAGGTCAATGTTATTTAAAAAGAGAAGAAAACAGAACAAATCAACTGTAAGACACACTCAGGGAGCTAATTGTGAAAGTTCAAATATGAACTATTAGATGATACTGAGGAATTCACATTCATTTTGCTAAATATAATCACTGTATTATGTTTTAGAGGAAAATATTTGGTAGGGAAAATTTTTAAGAGACAGAAACGGAGATACTTAGAAAATATCATGAATCTCTAATTCCAGGTGAAATGTATGTAAAAATGTTAACAACTAATAGTTACAGACAATGGTTATGTGAGCACATAGGTTATATTTTTATTCCACCTTTCTACAGAGATGAAAAATCAAAATAAAACTTTTGAAAAGGAGAAAAGGTTCTCCAATAGGGAAAGGTATGTCTCTTCATCTTAGGCTAGAAGGAATGAGCTAAAAGTGAGCACAGATACAAACAAGTGTCTGAGAATGAGGACAAAGTTGAAAAAGTACAAAACCTCATATTTATTTGTGAGGCAAGACTGATTTCTGGAGTGCAGGTGGTAAGAAGATTTTGAAAGGGTAACAGGCTCCAAAGGAGGAAATAGGCTGCAAGTGTCAGACATGTTTTCTTTCTCTCTTAAATGGCAGGAAGAAACAAACAAGTGTTAGATTTTTTCCCCTTCTCTATACAAATTTTAAAAGAGGTTTCTCTTAAAATTCTGTGTTGCCATGACACTTGGCTCCACCTGAACTTACCTTTTCTTAAACCTTGAGCTAACCAAAGGGTTTCTCTTATGGAAATGTTTGTCTTAAGCTATGTTAATGGACTATGCATTTACCCTAGACTCTGTCTTCAAGTTGGTTCTGCCTAAGATTCAGAACCAACTTGACAAACTCATGCAAATGTTCTCTTAAGCTGTGTTAATGAGACTGTATTTGCTTGGAAACCTGCCTTTCTTCAAGATTCATATCAATCATTTTATGGCCCGGGACAACTCACCTTGTGCCAGTATCATCTGAAAATGCACGTTGCAGGTGAGGGCCTGGGGCCAGTCCCTGAGTTCTGAGACATTTCCTTTCTCGAACTAGCAGCAGACTGCTAGTAGCAATGTAACATCTGGCTAAAGGCCAGCAGGGGGCACTCTTTCTGCCCCCTTCTGATGTCTATGTCAGAAGCTTTCTATCTCATTTATTCCTTAATAAAACTTTATTACACAAAAGCTCTGAGTGATTAAGCCTTGTCACTGGCCCCGGATTGAATTCATCTCCTCCGGAGGCCAAGAATTCCGGCATCTTTCATGGCTCAGCAACAACCTCTCAATTTGAGGGCAGCAGCAACACTGCTGAATAGGACAAAAGGCTCAGGGCAACGTCCCACCTCCGTCATCTACTCAAAAGGAGACTGGAAGGAAAAAAATCTCTTAATAACCTTGACCTTCAGTTTCTACATTTTATAACATGAGGAAAATACTCATATACAGAAAGTTTCACATAGCTGTTATGAGGCTAAAAACAGTACTTCATAACTAGAAATGTTTATTAGGCATATGATATAATACTAATATACAATATAAGCAGGTACTGTCATCGGTTTTAGAAATATAAGGTTCTTCAGGAGCTTAAAGTAAGGGATCAAGTAGACAAAAAGAGTACACATAGGGTAAAATGTAAGTAACACATAGGGTGAAATGTAAGAAAGTGAAAGTGAAGTCGCTCAGTTGTGTCCCTCTCTTTGCAACCCCATGGACTGTTGCCTACCAGGCTCCTCCATCCATGGGATTCTCCAGGCAAGAATACTAGAGTGGGTTGCCATTTCCTTCTCTAAGGAAATGTAAGACAAAACTTTATTTACAATTAGAGCCCTTTAAATACAAGGAAATGAAAACTGTTTAGTCAGATACTTACAGGGAAGAGAGAAGGGATGAGCCAGAACCACACAGAAGACAGGGTGATCAGCACTGAAAGTCAAGGGGTGGACTTCCCAGGGTAAAAAGTAGAAGGTGCTGGCAGGGGAGAGGCTTAGGTAATATCCAGCAGGCAAGATGGTGAACATGATCTTACCATGGCACCTGGCTGGAGGCCAACGTCAATGAATTCATTCATGCATGCATTCATTCAACATTCGAAAAATGTTTATTAAGCACCTAGTAAGGATCAAGCATGGTTCTAGGTACTAGCAATAACAGTGACTAAGACAAGCTATCTCTCCTCATAAAGCTTATATTTTACTAATATGCAAATAGTTAAAGAGAAAATAGACATATTTAACAATCATTCACAATATTCAACATTCATTCAGTATGCAAGTCCCTATTAAAGTTCCAGGGACTGTTATAGAATCCTGGAGCACAGTAATGAAGAAAGCACACCAAACCCCTCTGCCCTCACGGAGCTTAGATTCAAGGAGAACATGAAACATAAACAAGAAACCAGACAGTGGTTAATTATTCAGGAGAAATATCACATGGAGTGAGGTGTCATGGTGACAGGTAGCTGGCTCAGATTGGTGGGGCAGGGAAAGTCATTATGAAAAGGCAATATCCGAGCTGAGTCAGCAGTCATAGGAAGGAAAAAGTCATGTGACAATCTGGGAACAGAGGATCCCAGGCAGAAAGAACACACACAAAGATCCTGGGGTGAATACAAGCCCTGTGTGTTTCAAGGACCAGACATGATGACCACTGTGGCCAGAAGGTAGAGGAGCCCTGTCTGGCGTGAAATCAGAGATGAGATGGAGCTCAGGCTATAGATGGCCTCTGATGGCCAGAAGAGGGAGTGTGTTTTTATGCTAAACCTCCCATCTGAGTGTAAAACAAAGGCCTTCCTTAGAGGGTTTTCAGGCAGGAAATGAAGTGACTTGATGTGACTACCATGGGTAGGATAATTTGTAGAGGAGCTAACGTGGAGCAGGGGGACAAGGAGGTAGAGAGTGGTTGACAGAACCAGGTCCAGAGCAGGAGTGGGAGGCAGAACAATGCCCCACCTCCCGAGCTTGACCACATCCTAATCGCAGGAACCTGTGAACATGCTTCCTTACGTGATAAAAAGGACTTTGCAGACATTAAGGATACTGAGATAGGGAAATTATCCTGGATTATCCGAGTGGGCTCAGTATCATTATAAGGATCCTTATAAGAGGGAGCCAAGGGGATCAGAGTCAGTAGTAGGAGAAATGATAAGTGAAGTAAGGAAAGGGGCCAGGAGTCCAAGAAGGCAAGAAGCCTGTAGAAGCTGAAAAAGGAGGGAAACATTCCCTCTTGGAGCCACGAGGACAATCCAGCCTTAATGGCACCTTGACTTTAGCCCCGTGAGACTTTGAGCCACATAACTATAGGATAATACATTTGTGTTGTTTTAAGCCACTAAGCTAGCAGTACTTTGTTTCAGCAGCAATAGAAAATAAACACTCAAATTAAAAAAAAAAAAAAAAGGATACTAAGGAAGAATGACCAAGCAAGAAGGATCAGAAGTAGCTGAGGGGAGCAGAGGGAAGAGGTTTATCTGAGTTTATAGCAGTAGAGATGGGCGTCCACCCAGATGATAAACCAAAGGTCTTTGTTCATAGTGTAATTTACTAAAGGAAGGTAGGGATGAAGGCTGTTGGAACTGAAGGGATCAAAGAATGCAGCACCTAGGAGACTTTAATAAGGGGACAAAAATAAAAGAATGCAGAGAGCATAGGTGAACAAAGGAGAAGCAATCAAATGTCAAGGTTCTCAATGGAGAAGCAGAAGTGACTAGAAATTAGTAGAAGGTATATCGCTGCCAATGGATAGAAGGTATTATAACTGTGCAGAATGAAACAAATATGAAAGGAGTTCTGCATGAAAATGATTTAGAAATGGCCATGTGAGACTAGAGAAAGGCCAACAATACCACTGACTCCAAGGACTGGGGGTGGAGGAGCTCTAAGTTCACAGGCAAAGGTGACACAAGAAAGAACAAAGAACTGGGAGGAAAATGAGCAGACTCTGGCATCACAGAGGCAAACAGGAGGAACGAATATGGTGAACAGCGTCAAGTGCTACTTAAAAGTCAGCAGACTGTCCACTGAATTCACTGAGTGGTGGAGACAGAACCAAATTACAATGTTAAGAAGTGATCTGGAGATGGAAACAGACAGAAAGCAAAGTCACCTCCTATTTGCGAAGCAAGCTAGAGGAGGCTGAGTAAAATGAAGGAGGGCATTAGTGAAATTAAAGATGGGTGACATGTAAATACCACTCAGAAAGACCCAGTTGAGAGGGAGAGATGGAGGATACTGAAGAGAAAGGATAATAACAATAATGTGAGGTCCTTGAGAAAGCAGAGGATACAGGAGCCAAAGCACAGTGTACAAGAGGGTGATTAAAGAACCAAATGCTTCCTCTGTTATAACAGGAGGGAAGAAGGAAGCAATTGACTGGGATACCGGTGTGTTTGTAGACTGAGAGAAGAGCTGAGGAACTCTGTCAGGGGGCTTCCATTTGGTTTGAGAAATTGAAAAAAAAAAAGAAATCATCCACGAAGAGCTGGGGCTTCTAGGGAGATGTGGGAAATTCATAAAGGGCTTAACATACTCAGCGAGAAGAGGAAGAGTAATATTTCTGTGTGGGATACATGCTGCCTGAGGTTTTTCTCCAGCATCCATCAGATGCAGGGGTTCGGGCACCAAGAAAGCAGATGGTTGATCTGCCTGGGCGGGGCTTGACAAGTGACAGGTGAAAGGAAGTCTGCAGCTCAGGCAGGAGCATAACAAAGTGATGATCATTGCTCTAAGGTGATAAGAGAAGGGAAACAAGAAGGGGCTGATGGGAAATTGACAGGTCAGGGGACTCAGGATCCAACAGTGAGCACTGAGCTCACTGAAGAAACAGTGAGCAGATTGAAGACAGAGGAGTAGCTGGCTAGTTCCAACTGCTTCACAACAGCACTTTGGATGTAGAACAGTTTCAAATAACAAACCTAGGATCTAAGTGTGTGCATGGGTGGCTGGAATAAAGGGGGAGGGAAACAGTGGTTATCCTTATAACACCATAGAAGTCACCCAAGATAGTAGGAGCACCAGGGGCGGAGAGGGAGACACTGAGCCAGATGGTAAAGTCTCCAATGAGGAATGACCAGGTGGCCACAAGGTAACTGCACCAAAGAACCTGTCAATTCCAAGCAAATAAAAATTTAACCAATCACATACTATCATAAATGATTAAAGCTGTTAAAGGCTCTGGCTCTAGTGTAAGCAAGGCAACCCACTCCAGTCTTCTTGCCTGGAGAATCCCATGGACAGAGGAACCTGGTGGGCTATAGTCCATGGGGTTGCAAAAGAGTCGGGCATGAGTGACTAACCAACAAAAAAGCCTGATAGAAAGTATTCCTGGTCAAGTTAGTAAGTCTCACCTTCCTTTCTTCATCTACAAAATTAAAACAATAACAGTATCTATCTCCAGGGGAGTTGTAAAGATTAATGCATTCACATAGAAAGTATTTATTGCAACCATGGCATAAAAAAGCTGTATTTGTGTTGTAATTATCACCTGGCCTTCAAACTCCAGATTTTTATTCTTTGGTGGCCTGACCTGGTTTAATAGTCTTACCTCTATATATTAGGTCTGATAAATTTCCTAAAACATAAGACTAATTTTTAAACTTACTCCTAAAAAAATGAAATTACAAAAGATGAAATATTTTCGTCTCAAAATGACAGAATTGGAAATTAAATCTTGGGAATAAACTCTATTTTAACACCAAAGCTTCTTTTAATATAAGAATATAAAAAGAAATGTAAAACAAAAACTGTCACTTGGTTATTTCTGGGAATAACCTGAGTACACAGTCTCATTTCCCCAAAATTCCAAAGAGAGTAAAGACAGACTCAAGGTGGAATTTTATCAAGAGCAACTGGAGTGTGAGAAGATGTTCATATAAGATCACTGGAGTGTAAAATGCAGCTCATTTTTATGCTTGTAACCATACTTAATATTCAATTTTAGTAATATTCATTTTATAAGATAGCCTGCCCCACACACATACACAAATTTTACAAGTGTCTGGTGCGCTATGTCTGAATTACAAAGTGTGTACTGCTGCTGTTGCTGCTAAGCTGCTTTAGTCCTGTCTGCCTCTGTGCAACCCCATAGACAGCAGCCCACCAGGCTCCGCCGTCCCTGGGATTCTCCAGGCAAGAACACTGGAGTGGGTTGCCATTTCCTTCTCCAATGCATGGAAGTGAAAAGTGAAAGGGAAGTAGCTACAAGACTTAATTGGCTCAGTAAGTCTTCCAGGTTCTAACTGCACAGTGCCCCTATCTGCATTCTCAGGAAAAAAAAAAAAGATACAGGTAAAGAGGGCTCATCAACCAGCCTGTCTTATTCCAAATCTGATCAAAGAAAATCTAAGTGGCCACCAGGAAACCAGAAAATAAGATAAAGAAGTATATTAAGGTTTTCAAATTCCAGATTTTCAGTTATTCAGCACAGAAGTACAGTGACAGGTACTAAGCCATAGTAATTAATAATCCATTGCTAACTTCTATTATGAGCGCCTGGGACTTTGACCTCAAACCTGCCAGGATTAGAGCCCTTGGCGACAGGGTACCCCAGGTTTTGCTTGAACCACACTCCATGAGGCTGGTTTCCTCTGTCTAGGACTGAGACCACCAATGGCAGAAGTGCTTGTGTAGCTGACATATCACTGGTGACATAACTGGTTAGGAGAATACTGAGACCCAGGCCAGGACAGGGGACTCTGGAGGCTCTCTGCACACAGCAAGTTTGTGTGCAATGCTCATCATTCCCTGAAAACAAGCTGAATTAAATGAGTTCATTTTACCTCTTCATTAACATACTCCCCAGGAAAATATTATACCAGATGAAATACCTCTTTTTAGATCAAGAGAAGGCACAGCACTTTTTCTTTTGTTTTGCTTTGTTTTCATTGGAGTGAGATTGGTTTACAACCTTGTGTTGGTTTCTGCTGTGCAAAGTGAACCAGCTGTGTGTGTGTGTATATATATATATAGAAGAGTGAACACATTCAAACTCACCATTGCAAAAGTACTGACAGTTGGTCTCTTTTCTTTCTTCTCATCTTTTTACTGAAAAACCTAGCAACAGAATTACATAAAACTTTAAAAATTATGTAAATCTATGTCCAATCAATGTTGAGCTTATATTTAGCAACAACCAGGACAAAGAAGACAATGGCCCCCACTCCAGTACTCTTGCCTGGAAAATCCCATGGACGGAGGAGCCTGGTGGGCTGTAGTCCATGGGGTCGCTAAGAGTCGGACACAACTGAGCGACCTCACTTTCACTTTTCAC
Organism: Nanger dama; assembly: GCA_917880005.1. Lineage (NCBI taxonomy): Eukaryota > Metazoa > Chordata > Mammalia > Artiodactyla > Bovidae > Nanger > Nanger dama. The sequence continues at coordinate 28,202,604 of CAKJTW010000007.1, forward strand.
TTTAATGCATTGGAGAAGGAAATGGCAACTCACTGCAGTGTTCTTGCCTGGAGAATCCTAGGGATGGCGGAGCCTGGTGGGCTGCCATCTATGAGATCACACTGAGTCGGACACGACTGAAGCGACTTAGCAGCAGCAGGACAAATAAAAATGTCTACAGTGTCATTAAAAAAACAGGTTATAATATGACCCCATTCATAAAGTTTGTTTAATATACCTAGAAATCTATACACAGGGCTATTACTGGGTGTTGAGATTTCAAATTATTTTCCTCCTGTGCCTTTGGTATTTCCCAGCTTTCTATGATGAATACACAGAGACACACAAATTTGGAATTAGAAAAACTATGGAAAATAGATGGGGAAAAAGTGGAAACGGTGTCAGACTTTAATTTTGGGGCTCCAAAATCACTGCAGATGGGGACTGCAGTCATGAAATTAAAAGACGCTTACTCCTTGGAAGAAAAGTTACGACCAACCTAGATAGCATATTCAAAACCAGAGAAATTACTTTGCTGACTAAGGTCCGTCTAGTCAAGGCTATTGTTTTTCCTGTGGTCATGTATAGATGTGAGAATTGGGCTGTGAAGAAAGCTGAGCACTGAAGAATTGATGCTTTTGAACTGTGGTGTTGGAGAAGACTCTTGAGAGTCCCTTGGTCTGCTAGGAAATACAACCAATCCATTCTGAAGGAGATCAGCCCTGGGATTTCTTTGGAAGGAATGATGCTAAAGCTGAAACTCCAGTACTTTGGCCACCTCATGTGAAGAGTTGACTCATTGGAAAAGACTCTGATGCTGGTAGGGATTGGGGGCAAGAGGAGAAGGGGACAGCAGAGCATGAGATGGCAGGGTGCCATCACTGACTTGATGGACGTGAGTCTGAGTGAACTCCGGGAGTTGGTGATGGACAGGGAGGCCTGGCGTGCTGTGATTCATGGGGTCGCAAAGAGTTGGACACAACTGAGTGACTGAACTAAATTGATGGACACTGTATCTTCGACAAAGGAGGCAAGAATATACAATGGAGAAAAGACAATCTCTTTAACAAGTGGTGCTGGGAAAACTGATCAACCACTTGTAAAAGAATGAAACTAGAACACTTTCTAACACCATACACAAAAATAAACTCAAAATGGATTAAAGATCTAAACGTAAGACCAGAAACTATAGTACTCCTAGAGGAGAACATAGGCAAAACACTCTCCCACATACATCACAGCAGGATCCTCTATGACCCACCTCCCAGAATATTGGAAATAAAAGCAAAAACAAACAAATGGGACCTAATTAAAATTAAAAGCTTCTGCACAACAAAGGAAACCATAAGCAAGGTGAAAAGACAGCCTTCTGAATGGAGGGAAAATAATAGCAAACGAAGCAACTGACAAACAATTAATCTCAAAAATATACAAGCAACTCCTGCAGCTCAACTCCAGAAAAATAAACGACCCAATCAAAAATGGGTCAAAGAACTAAATAGACATTTCTCCAGAGAAGACATACAGATGGCTAACAAACACATGAAAAGATGCTCAACATCACTCATTAGCAGAGAAATGCAAATCAAAACCACAATGAGGTACCATTTCACGCCAGTCAGAATGGCTGCAATCCAAAAGTCTACAAGCAATAAATGCTGGAGAGGGTGTGGAGAAAAGGGAACCCTCTTACACTGGGGGAATGCAAACTAGTACAGCCACTATGAAGAACAGTGTGGAGATTCCTTAAAAAGCTGGAAATAGAATTGTCTTATGACCAAGCAATCCCACAGCTGGGCATACACACCAAGGAAACCAGAATTGAAAGGGACACATGTACCCCAATGTTCACTGCAGCACTGTTTATAATAGCCAGGACATGGAAGCAACCTAGATGTCCATCAGCAGATGAATGCATAAGAAAGTGGTGGTACATATATACACAATGGAGTATTACTCAGCCATTAAAAGAATACATTTGAATCAGTTCTCAAGAAGTGGATGAAACTGGAGTCTATTATACAGAGTGAAGTAAGCCAGAAAGAAAAACGCCAATACATTATACAGGGATCAAGACCATCCCCATGGAAAAGAAATTCATAAAAGCAAAATGGCTGTCTGGGGAGACCTTACAAATAGCTGTGAAAAGAAGAGAAGCAAAAAGCAAAGGAGAAAAGGAAGATATAAGCATCTGAATGCAGAGTTCAAAGAACAGCAAGAAGACATAAGAAAGCCTTCCTCAGTGATCAATGCAAAGAAATAGAGGACAATAACAGAATGGGAAAGGCTAGAGATCTCTTCAAGAAAATTAGAGATACCAAGGGAACATTTCATGCAAAGATGGGCTCGATAAAGGACAGAAATGGTATGGACCTAACAGAAGCAGAAGATATTAAGAAGAGGTGGCAAGAAGACATAGAAGACCTGTACAAAAAAAAATCTTCATGACCCAGACAATCATGATGGTATGATCTCTCACCTAGAGCCCGACATCCTAGAATGTGAAGTCAAGTGGGCCTTAGAAAGCATCACTACAAACAAAGCTAGTGGAGGTGATGGAATTCCAGTGGAGCTATTTCAAATCCTGGAGATGATGCTGTAAAATTGCTGCAGTCAATATGCCAGCAAATGTGGAACACTCAGTAGTGGCTACAGGACTGGAAAGGTCAGTTTTCATTCCAATCCCAAAGAAAGGCAATGCCAAAGAATGCTCAAACTACCACACAATTGCACTCATCTCACATGCTAGTAAAGTAATGCTCAAAATTCTCCAAGCCAGGCTTCACCAATACGTGAACCGTGAACCTCCTGATGTTCAAGCTGGTTTTAGAAAAGGCAGAGGAACCAGAGATCAAATCGCCAACATCCGCTGGATCAGGAAAAAGCAAGAGAGTTCCAGAAAAACATCTATTTCTACTTTATTGACTATACCAAAGCCTTTGACTGTGTGGATCACCACAAACTGTGGAAAGTTTAAGAAATGGGAATACCAGACCACCTGACCTGCCTGTTGAGAATTCTGTATGCAGGTCAGGAAGCAACAGTTAGAACTGGACATGGAACAACAGACTGGTTCCAAATAGGAAAAGGAGTACGACAAGACTGTATATTGTCACCTTGCTTATTTAACTTCTATGCAGAGTACATCATGAGAAACGCTGGACTGGAAGAAGCACAAGCTGGAATCAAGATCGCTGGGAGAAATATCAATAAGCTCAGATATGCAGATGACACCACCCTAATGGCAGAAAGTGAAGAGGAACTCAAAAGCCTCTTGATGAAAGTAAAAAAGGAGAGTGGAAAAAGTTGGCTTAAAGTTCAACATTTATAAAATGAAGATCATGGCATCTGGTCCCATCACTTCAATGGGAAATAGATGGGGAAACAGTGGAAACAGTGTCAGACTTTATTTTTGGGGGCTCCAAAACCACTGCAGATGGTGACTGCAGTCATGAAATTAAAAGACGCTTACTCCTTGGAAGAAGATCAACCTAGATAGCATATTCAAAAGCAGAGACATTACTTTGCTGACTAAGGTCCATCTCGTCAAGGCTATGGTTTTTCCAGTAGTCATGTATGGAGGTGAGAGTTGGACTGTGAAGAAGGCTGAGCGCTGAAGAATTGATGCGTTTGAACTGTGGTGCTGGAGAAGACTCTTGAGAGTCCCTTGGACTGCAAGGAGATCCAAGCAGTTGATTCTGAAGGAGATTAGCCCTGGGATTTCTTTGGAGGGAATAATGTTGCAGCTGAAACTCCAGTACTTTGGCCACCTCATGCAAAGAGTTGACTCATTGGAAAAGACTCTGATGCTGGGAAAGATTGGGGGCAGGAAGAGAAGGGGACGACAGAGGATGAGATGGCTGGTTGGCATCACTGACTCGATGGACGTGAATCTGAGTGAACTCCTGGAGTTGGTGATGGACAGGGAGGCCTGGCGTGCTGCGATTCACGGAGTCACAAAGAGTCGGACACAACTGAGCGACTGAACTGAACTGAACTGAACACATATATATGGAATTTAGAAAGATGGTAATGATAACCCTGTATGCAAGACAGCAAAAGAGACACAGATGTATAGAACAGTTTTACGGACTCTGTTGGAGAGGGAGAGGGTGGGATGATTAGGGTGAATGGCATTGAAATATGTATAATATCATATATGAAATGAATCGCCAGTCCAGGTTGATGCATGATACTGGATGATTGGGGCTGTGCACTGGGATGATCCAGAGGGATGGTATGGGGAGGGAGATGGGAGGGAGGTTCAGCATGGGGAACACATGTATACCTGTGGTGGTTCATACTGATGTATGGCAAAACCAATACAATATTATAAAGTAATTGACCTCCCATTAAAATAAATACATTTATATTTTAAAAAATCATGAAATCATATTCAGATTCAACATTGTTTTTAAAAAAGTCTACTTAATATCCACACTTGTATTTCTTTTCTCTTACACTGAAAAGCTTAGTTTCTAATAATATAAATAACTTTATTAATTTACCATTTATTATTATTTACCATTAGTATTATTTATTATTATTATATTTACCATTTATTATTAAGTTTACCATTTATTACTAACACAGCTTACTGAGTAAAATAAAAATTTCCTGCACAGATACTGCACTGTGATAAAAATTTACTTAAGATAATTATTTTTCCTATGTGATTACAGAGCCAATTCTATACACAGGATAATTTTACACCATTCTAATAATTCTTTGGTAGTACACTCTTCTCACAATTACTTCTACCAGAGTCAGATATTCATTGCCTTAAAGAAAAAAAAAGAATACTTAAAAGAAGCTGTGGCCTTCTGTCCCATCTGCTGCGTGCCACTAACATGCAATGTTTATGTGATGTTTTACCAAAAGGAACACACTGGACCCCAAAACAGGCTAGAGGACTATCAACATCATACGTAAAGCAGAAGGTTATAAAACACAGGAAAGGAAATGAACCTTGGACTGTGTGGGACCAGAAAGCTGAGGTAGAAGCTCACCATGGAAATTCTGGGCACAACTCAAGCAAGGGAACCTCCGCAATTGCCTGCACTTAAGATACAAAAATCCATCACCACCACCATCATCAGCTCATTTAATTCAGAGTTGGAGGCTGGAAAAAAATCTTCCAAGTTTCTCAAGCCATGTAAAGTATGAAAGTGAGAGAAACTACCTTTTTTGTCCCTTTTCAAAAATTTCCTCCTCCTGCTCTTCCATTGCGGCCGTCTTCAAGATCCATCGCGACCTGAGGAGCAACCACAGCCAATCAGTCAAACGTAAGGTCCTCAGAAGGCTAAGGTGAAACTGAACTTCAGTTCCTTTTTCAGGGTTTCCCTTGTGGCTCAGCTGGTAAAGAATCCGCCTGCAGTGCAGGAGACATGAGTTCAGTCCCTGGGTTGGGAAGATCCCCTGGAGAAGGGAAAGGCTACCCACTCTAGTATTCTGCCCTGGAGAAGTCAATGGCCTGTATAGTCCATGAGGTCACAACCAGTCCGCACAGTTGCACTCATCTCACATGCTAGTAAAGGAATGCTCAAAATTCTCCAAGCCAGGCTTCAGCAATATGTGAACTGTGAACTTCCTGATGTTCAAGCTGGTTTTAGAAAAGGCAGAGGAACCAGAGATCAAATTGCCAACATCCGCTGGATCATGGAAAAAGCAAGAGAGTTCCAGAAAAACATATATTTCTGCTTTATTGACTATGCCAAAGCCTTTGACTGTGTGGATCACAATAAACTGTGGAAAATTCTGAAAGAGATGGGAATACCAGACCACCTGACCTGCCTCTTGAGAAATCTGTATGCAGGTCAGGAAGCAACAGTTAGAACTGGACATGGAACAACAGACTGGTTCCAAATAAGAAAAGGAATACGTCAAGCCTGTATACTGTCACCCTGCTTATTTAACTTCTATACAGAGTATATCATGAGAAACGCTGGGCTGGAAGAAGCACAAGCTGGAATCAAGATCGCTGGGAGAAATATCAATAAGCTCAGATATGCAGGTGACACCACCCTTATGGCAGAAAATGAAGAGGAGCTAAAGGGCCTCTTGATGAAGGTGAAAGAGGAGAGTGAAAAAGTTGGCTTAAAGCTCAACATACAGAAAACAAAGATTATGGCATCTGGTCCCATCACTTCAATGGGAAATAGATGGGGAAACAGTGGAAACAATGTCAGACTTTATTTTGGGGGCTCTAAAATCACTGCAGATGGTGACTGCAGTCATGAAATTAAAAGACGGTTACTCCTTGGAAGAAAAGTTATGACCAACCTAAATAGCATATTCAAAAGCAGAGACATTACTTTGCCGACTAAGGTCCGTCTAGTCAAGGCTATGGTTTTTCCTGTGGTCATGTATGGATGTGAGAGTTGGACTGTGAAGAAGGCTGAGCGCTGAAGAATTGATGCTTTTAAACTGTGGTGTTGGAGAACACTCGTGAGAGTCCCTTGGATTGCAAGGAGATCCAACCAGTTCATTCTGAAGGAGATCAACCCTGGGATTTCTTTGGAAGGACTGATGCTAAAGCTGAAACTTCAGTATTTTGGGCACCTCATGTCAAGAGTTGACTCATTGGAAAAGACTCTGATGCTGGGAGGGACTGGGGGCAGGAGGAGAAGGGGACGACCGAGGATGAGATGGCTGGATGGCATCAGGGACTCGATGGACGTGAGTCTGAATGAACTCCGAGAGATGGTGATGGACAGGGAAGCCTGGCGTGCTGCGATTCATGGGGTCGCAAAGAGTCCCACGCGACTGAGCGACTGAACTGGCTGACTGACTGAACTTCAGTACATGCAGGACAGAAGGGCAGAGCGCTCGCCCTGATGCTTCAGCGGTTCGTGGCCACGAGGGTCGCCACAGGGACATGCCTCAGCATCAGGCATCCAGTCTCAGAGCCAGGCATCCAGCCTCCGCACGCGAGCCCAGGGGCAGGGCAGCGGCCCGGCCCGGACTTTGCCCGCCTCCACCGCGGCTTCTCCCCTCCCGGTTCCCCACGCCATCCATCTGCACCCGGGCTCAGAGCCCGGCTGCCCGCTCAGCGTTGGCTCTGCAGGCTCGCGGCAGCAGACTGACTCCAGGAAGGATAACTAGCTCAAAAACAAAACAAAAAAACTAGAGACGGGTGCCTCAAGAGCTCCCCAACTGAGGATAAGTTTCACCCCTTTTAGTCTCCGTGGACTTGCCAGCTGGTATTTCCCCTTCCCTCTCCTCCGAAGCCATCCGTCCCCAGCTTCCCGCGCCCTACCTCGGGCTTTCCCTCGGAATGTTCACTAAGGCGTGAATCTTTGAAGAAGAGATTCAGACTCCAGCGGAAAGACGCGGCGGATGCGAACAGCGGCCTCGGCTGCTGTGAGTCTTGAAGAGCCGCTGCTCGAACGCGCCCCGACTTCCGCGGCGCTGGGAGCAGGGAGCCGAGAACTTGCGCAAAGCCCACGCCCAGGGCTCTGCGCTCGGCCAATCAGCCGCAGGCTCGGGACGGCTCCCGGCAGCTTCTATTGAATCCCGATTGCGCCAAGTTGCGAAACAGGTTGGAATTAGGGGAGAAACGTCCTCGCTTCTCTTGCCTCTCAGTAAAAGGGCGAGCAAGGGAACGCTTATCAGCTGAATCTAGAGGACTTTTATGTTTAGAGAGCCCTTGTCTGTACAAGTCCACGAAATTATGAATATATAGATAGATATAAATGTCAGTATAGAATTCGCTTCTTGTGACTCGAGTAGATAAGGGAAATTTTCTTTGATATCGCGTACAATATATTCTAATAAAACAATATCCGGCTGTGCCCACTGTGTAGTTAAAATTCCCTTTCGCTCTCTCATATTTTGTGTTTCATTAGATTATACATCGTTTATTACTTTTTTCCCACGTAAGTCATATATTTTTGTCTTTATAACAACAAATTAAAGATATGGTGAAAAAATAAAATTCCCTTCAAGCAGCATTTTTTAAAAGGCCAGGTGTAATTTTTCTGCAAGTGTTTTCTTCAGTATGTTTGACAGTTTCTAAGGTGTGTATATTTATCCTTTGTTTGAAGAGACATACAAATAAATGGTCTTCCCGGGTGGCTCAGATGGGAAAGAACCTACCTGCAATGCCGGAGATGGGGTTCGAATCCTGGGTGAGGAAGATCCTCTGGAGAAGAGAACGGCAACCCACTCCAGTATTCTTGCCTAGAGAATTCCATGGACACAGGAGCCAGGTTGACTGCAGCCCACGGACTGCAGAGTCGGACATGACTGAGCGACTAACACTTTCTGCTTCAAGAAATATATGGGAAGATTTTTTCTTAAGCATATAAATCGAAATAGATATTTCAAGGTAGAAATGTATGTAAAAGAGTGTAATATTCTTGGGTTTTAGCCATGAGATGAATGCCCTATTTTTCTCAAGGCATTTTAAAATGTATATTTTTATTTGGTTTCTAAAAGTATCGTGTATTTTAACATGTTGCTTTTGTTGTAATTTAGTGCCATATCTACTGTTACCATTTACAGGTTTTTTGGTCCTCTCTTTTCCTCAAGTAGATGAAAAGTAGGTGCAATACAAGTTCATAATCTTAATTCCAACTCCTTTCATTTTAATTTCTATAAATGTCTTGGTAATAAATGTTTTTATTTCTTTAATGTAGAATTTTCAGAAGTTTTAAATTCTGCCATTAATAGAAAATCCATTACATGTGTTTTTATCAACCAACAAGCACTGACTAAAAATGGATTCTGAAGAATGGCCAGGCTCTCTGGTTGTATATTTAGATGACTATTTATATCCTAGCTCCCTCAACCCTTCACTACCTTTTCAAGCTACTGTTACAATTTATTTTTTATGCTCTCACCTGCTTTCCTTCTTCTCCTAAGAAGAGAATTTTTTTATTTTCAGGAGGTTCTTCTTCCCATGACTCTTTTGTGGTAAATCCTGTGTATTTCTTTCCCTGATCTCTCCATTAATTCATTTTCCTTATTTCTCCTACTTCAATTTAGCCAATCTGAGTGTGAATTGAAGACTCAATATTCTCAAAAAGGAGTGCAAATTCACAGTGATGAACTCTGCTGACCTGAGCCAGAGAAAGAACACACCGGAAGTTTCAGTCCAAAGAGCAAGACAGATGACAGCTGTGGCAACAACAGTCAAGGATCCACACACCCTCCACCCATTTGTGTGTAATTAATTTTATGTACAAAGGATGTATGACCATCCTGATGACAGGGGACATTGAATGACTGTACCTGAATTCACGCTGGATTAAATCGGAGTTTCTTCTATGCACACATGCACTTTAAAAAGAAAAACTCTTCCCGTAAGCATATTGCTCCCCCAGAGAGGTTATTTCTCTTGACATTGTTTAACCGATGGATGCAACAGCCTTGACTTGGGTGAAATGGTGATCAGAAGATAACAAAGTGACTTATTCTAAAACTAAGTGATTAAGCCATGTATCCAAAGTGAAAGTTGCTCAGACATGTCTGACTCCTTGTGACCCCATGGATTATACAGTCCCTGGAATTCTGCAGGCCAGAATTCTGGAGTGGTAGCCGTTCCCTTCTCCAGGGAATTTTCCCAACCCTGGGGTGGAACCCAGGTCTCCTGCATCGCAGGTGGATTCTTTACCAGCTGAGCCAGCAGGGAAGCCCAAGCCATGTATCCAAGTCAATGACAAATAGAAGTCTGAATTCTACTCTCTGTGTATCCTTCTCTGTCTGTACTAGCCAGAAGTGACTCTTACCCACCCTCATCCTACTGCTAATTATCTGTGTCCCTCATTTGGTATTTATTATTACTTTTTATATGATTAGGAATTTCTTTCTCTCTCTCTCTCTCTTTCTTTTTTTTTTTTTTTGGCCACACTACAAGTCATGTAGGATCTTAGTTCCCCAAACAGGAACAGAACCAGCGCCCCCTGCAATGGAAGCACAGAGGCTGCCCCTGGACCACCAAGGAAGTCCCAGAAATTTCTGTTTATATTTTAATAACACAGCACCTTAGATAAAGATTCAACACAAGCTTGTTGAATCTGTTAAGTACTGAGTCTGATCTCAGAGACAGCTTTATAGAAATTAGACCAGTAGACCAATTGCTCAAGTCAGTGCTTTGAGATTTCTATAACCTTTATCCACCTCTCATAGCATCTTGAATACTCCAATAGTGAATCATCCTTCTGAGTAAATCACTGTCTTCTATGAAAATAAATCTACCATAATAGCACAAGAAGATTTTTAAAGTAAATCACAGGATTAATAGGAGAGGGAATAAGGCAGTAAGAACAGGGGAAAGATGAGAATGAAGTGAAGCTTGATGGTGTGTGGTTTAGTTGCTAAGTCATATCTGACTCTTGTGACCCCATGGACTGTAGCCCACCAGGCTCCTCCATCCATAGCCACATATAAATGGCTGAGAAAATTATGAGGCATTCATTCAAATTATGATGCATTCATTCATTCAAAATATATAAAATGTACTGTGAACTTTATACTCAACAGTAAAAAGCTAAAAGTATTTTCTCTAAGATCAGGAACAAGACAAGGATGCCCATTCAGACAAAGAAAGACAAATACTGTATAATATATGGAATCATATATCTTGTAATTCTAAAAAAATATCACATGTGAAATCTAAAAAATATAACAAACCAGTGAATATAACAAAAATGAAGCCAACTCACAGATACAGAGAACAAACTAGTGGTTACCAGTGTGGGGAGGAGTATAGTGATATGGGATGAAGAAGAATAAACTATTAGGTATAGAATAAGCCACAAGGGTGTATTTGAACAACACATGGAATATAGCCAAGATTTTATAATTACTATAGCCTTTGAAATTGTGAATCACCATATTGTACACCTATAATATGGTATAGCAACTATACGTCAATGAAATAATTTTTTTAAAGGAAAAATGTAACTTCAAAGAGTTTGCAATATCACTGGAAACTACCTATGTTAATATACAAGGAAAAGGACAGGGGAAAATTATGACAGCATGATTTAACTAGGGTAAGAGAAGTGAATTGATGCAATATTAGAAAGAAATATATCGAAAGGTGAGAATGGTTGTTTTTCAGTGACGAAAGTTATGTCAGTTTTTCTTTAAGCTTTTCTGTATTGTACAAATTTCCTGTATTAAAAGTGTAGAGGATTCCCCGGTTGTTCCAAAAGCTGGGACTCTGTAATTCCACTGCATGGGGGGTCAGGTCAATCTCTGATCCAGAGGAGAACCAAGATCCCATAAGCTGCTTAGCACAGCTAAAAATAAAGTGTATTATTTTTATAGTAGAAAAAGTGGTATTTTGTATAGAGCATAGAGATGGCCATAAGAAAAACGGTTTCAGGACCCCACTTACTGTTATCCACGTTTCAGTTTCAGTTTCAGTCGGATTTGCTGCTTATTAAGGCACAAATGGCCATCTTTAGTGAGGGGCAAAATTAACTGGCTAAAGCAGGTAACACGGAAAACTTCCAATATTCTACATTTCTTCAAAAATTTGTATTTCTGAAAATTCCTTTAACATGTTTTTTTCAAAGAAGAGAGAAAGGAGCAAGGGAGAAAGACAGAGGTAAAAATAGAGAGATATCTCTTTTAAGTGATAAGAAAACATATAGTAGACTGAAAGGCCGATTTTTAGTTTTGCCAATTCACTGTCTGGGTGACATGGCTACATTTATCTCATTGCTGCTTCCCTACCAATGCCAAAGCATCACGGACTAGATCAAAGACAAAAGTACTTCTCCTGAATAACTATGCCATACCTCCCCCTGAGGAAAGCAATAAGGAGGAGGAAAGACTGATTAGGGACTTCACTGACATTCCCCTCAGGAGTAGAGCTCCATGATGGTAGAAGTCTTTTTTATATATATATACATAATATTACACATGTTTCAATGCCATTCTCCCAGATCATCCCACCCTCTGCCTCTCCCACAGACTCCAAAAGTCTGTTCTACATGTCTGTGTCTCTTTTGCTGTCTCGCATGCAGGGTTATCATTACCATCTTTCTAAAATCCACATATATGCATTAGTACACTGTATTGCTGTTTTTATTTCTGGCTTACTTCACTCTGTATAATTGGCTCCAGTTTCATCCACCTCTTGAGAACCGATTCAAATGTATTCTTTTTAATGGCTGAGTAATACTCCATTGTGTATATGTACCACAGCTTTCTTATCCATTCATCTGCTGATGGACATTTAGGTTGCTTCCATGTCCTGACTATTATAAACAGTGCTACGATGAACATTGGGTTACACGTGACTATTTCAGTTCTGGTTTCCTCGGTGTGTATGCCCAGCAGGGGATTGCTGGGTCATAAGGCAGTTCTATTTCCAGTTTTTAAGGAATCTCCACACTGTTCTCCATAGTGGCTGTACTAGTTTGCATTCCCACCAACAGTGTAAGAGGGTTCCCTTTTCTCCACAGCCTCTCCAGCATTTATTGCTTGTAGACTTTTGGATCTCAGCCATTCTGACTGGTGTGAAACAATACCTTGTTGTGGTCTTGATTTTCATTTCTCTGATAAGGAGTGATGTTGAGCATCTTTTCATGTGTTTGTTAGCCATCTGTATGTCTTCTTTGGAGAAATGTCTATTTAGTTCTTTGACTCATTTTTTGATTGGGTTGTTTATTTTTCTGGACTTTTGCATCTATGTTCATCAGTGATATCAGCCTGTAGTTTTCTTTTTTTGTGGCATCTTTGTCAGGTTTTGGTATTAGGGCTATGGTGGCCTCATAGAATGAGTTTGGACTTTTACCTTCCTCTGCAACCTTCTGTAAGAGTTTGAGTAGGATAGGTGTTACCTCTTCTCTAAATTTTTGGTAGAATTCAGCTGTGAAGCTGTCTGGACCTGGGCTTTTATTTGGTGGAAGATTTCTGATTACAGTTTCACTTTCCGTGCTTGTGATGGGTCTGTTAAGATTTTCTATTTCTTCCTGGTTCAGTTTTGGGAAGTTGTACGTTTCTAAGAATTTGTCCATTTCTTCCACGTTGTCCATTTTATTAGCATATAATTGCTGATAGTAATCTCTTATGATCCTTTGTGTTTCTGTGTTGTCTGTTGTGATCTCTCCATTTTCATTTCTAATTTTATTGATAAGATTTTTCTCCCTTTGTTTCTTGATGAGTCTGGCAAATGGTTTGTCAATTTTATTTATCCTTTCAAAGAACCAGCTTTTGGCTTTGTTGATTTTTGCTATGGTCTCTTTTGTTTCTTTTGCATTTACTTCTGCCCTAATTGTTAAGATTTCTTTCCTTCTACTAACCCTGGGGTTCTCCATTTCTTCCTTTTCTAGTTGCTTTAGGTGTAGAGTTAGGTTATTTATTTGACCATTTTCTTGCTTCTTGAGGAATGCCTGTATTGCTATGAACTTTCCCTTCAGTTCAGTTCAGTTCAGTTCAGTCGCTCAGTCATGTCTGACTCTTGGCAACCCCATGAATCGCAGCACGCCAGGCCTCCTTGTCCATCACCAACTCCTGGAGTTCACTCAGACTCACATCCATTGAGTCATTGATGCCATCCAGCCATCTCATCCTCTGTCGTCCCCTTCTCCTCCTGACCCCAATCCCTCCCAGCATCAGAGTTTTTTCCAGTGAGTCAACTCTTCGCATGAGGTGGCCAAAGTACTGGAGTTTCAGCTTTAGCATCATTCCTTCCAAAGAAATCCCAAGGCTGATCTCCTTCAGAATGGACTGCTTGGATCTCCTTGCAGTCCAAGGAACTTTCCCCTTGGCATTGCTTTTATAGTGTCCCACAGGTTTTGGGTTGTTGTGTTTTCATTATCATTCATTTCTATGCATATTTTGATTCGTTGTTTGATTTCTTCTGTGATTTGTTGGTTATTCAGCAGTGTGTTTTTCAGCCTCCATATGTTGGATTTTTAATAGTTTTTCTGCTGCAATTGAGATCTATTCTTATTTCATTGTGGTCAGAAAAGATGCTTGGAATGATTTCAATTTTTTTGAATTTATCAAAGCTATATTTATGGCCCAGGATGTGATCTACCGTGGAGAAGGTTCCGTGAGCACTTGAAAAAAAGGTGAAATTCATTGTTTTGGGGTAGGTCTCTTGTAGACAACATATATAGGGGTCTTGTTTTTGTATCCATTCAGGCAGTCTTTGTCCTTTGGTTGGGGCATTCAACCCATTTATCTTTAAGGTAACTATTGATAAGTATGATCCCATTGCCATTTACTTTATTATTTGGGGTTCGAGTTTATACACCCTTTTTGTGTTTCCTGTCTAAAGAAGATCGTTTAGCATTTATCAGAGAGCTGGTTTGGTGGTGCTGAATTCTCTCAGCTTTTGCTTGTCTGTACAGGTTTTGATTTCTCCTTCATAATTGAATGAGATCCTTGCTGGATACAGTGATCTGGGCTGTAGGTTATTTTCTATGTCTTGCCATTCCCTCCTGGCCTGAAGAGTTTCTATTGAAAGATCATACATGTTTCAATGCCATTCTCCCCACCCCAAAAAAAAAGAAAAAAAAAATGAAAGATCAGCTGTTACCCTTATGGGAATACCCTTGTGTGTTATTTGTTGTTTTTCCCTTGCTGCTTTTAATATTTGTTCTTTGTGTTTGATCTTTGTTAATTTGATTAGTATGTGTCTTGGGGTGTTTTGCCTTCGTTTATCTTGTTTGCGACTCTCTGGGTTTCTTGGACTTGGGTGATTATTTCTTTCCCCATTTTATGCAAGTTTTCGACTATTATCTCCTCAAGTATTTCTTCACGGTCTTTCTTTTTGTCTTCTTCTGGGACTCCTATGATTTGAATGTTGGAACGTTTAATGTTGTCCTAAAGTTCTCTGAGATTGTCCTCATTTCTTTTAATTTGTTTTTCTTTTTCCTCTCTGATTCATTTATTTCTACCATTCTATCTTCTATTTCACTAATCCTATCTTCTGCCTCCATTATTCTACTATGTGTCGCCTCCAGAGTGTTTTTGATCTCATTTATTGCATTATTCATTATATATTGACTCTTTTTATTTCTTCTAGGTCCTTGTTAAACCTTTCTTGCATCTTCTCAATCCTTGTCTCCAGGCTATTTATCTGTGATTCCATTTTGATTTCATGATTTTGGATCATTTTCACTATCATTATTTGGAATTCCCTATCTTTTCCTCTTTTGTTTGCTTTGGTGGGCATTTATCCTATTCCTTTACATGCTGGGTATTCCTCTGTCTCTTCATCTTGTTTGTATTGCTGCATTTGGGGTGGCCTTTCTGTATTCTGGCAATTCGTGGAGTTCTGTTTATTATGGAGTTTCCTCACTATGGGTGGGGTTGTATCAGTGGCTTGTCAAGGTTTCTTGGTTAGGGAAGCTTGTGTCAGTGTTCTGGTGGGTGGAGCTGAATTTTTTTCTCTGTTGAGTGCAATGAAGTGTCCAGTAATCAGTTATGAGATATCCATGGTTTGGAGTAACTTTGAGCTGCCTGTATATTTAAACTCAGGGCTGTGTTCCTGTGTTGCTGGAAATTTTGCATGGTATGTCTTCTCTGGAACTTGTTGGCCCTTGGGTGGTGCTTGGTTTCATTGTAGATATGGAGGTGTTTGATGAATTCCTATCGACTAATGTTTCCTGTAGTCTGGAGTTCTCAGATGTTCTCAGGATTTCGACTTAAGTCTCCTGCTTCTGGTTTACAGTTTTATTTTTACAGCAGTCTGAAGACTTCTCCTTCTATACTGCACCGTTGATATAACATCTAGGTTAAAGATGAAAATTTTCTCCACATTGAGGGACAGCCAGAGAGGTTCACAGAGTTACATGGAGAAGAGAAAAGGGAGGGGGGAGTTAGAGGTGACCTGAATGAAATGAGGTAGAAACAAAAGGGGAGAGAGCAAGCTAGCCAGTTATCACTTCCTTATGTGTGCTTCACAGTCTTGACCGCTCAGAGATGTTCATGGAGTTATACAGAGAAGAGAAGAGGGAGGAAGGAGACAGAGGTGGCCAGGAGGATAAAAGGGGGAATCAAAGGAGAGAGAGAGATCCAGCCAGTAATCAGTTCCCTAAGTGTTCTCCATCTTCTGGAACACATAGAGATTTTCAGATTTTTGTAGAGAAGAGAAGGGGGAAGGAGGAGACAGAGGCGACCTGGTGGAGAAAAAGGAGAGTCCAAATGAGGAGAGAGCAGTCAAGCCAGTAATCTTGCTCTCAAGTAAAAATGGGTACTGAAGATTGGGTTCTTAAAGGTACAAAATTGATAACAAATACCAGAAAGCAAATATTAAAAATCTAGAGTAGAGGTTGGATTTTCAAAATACAATATTGAAGGGCCGCGGGTAGGCGGAGCTGGCCGGGATGAGCGGCGGTGGGATGGAGACCCCAGTGGGTTGCGAGGCCGCCCCGGGTGGCGGCGGCAGCAAGAAGAAGGACTCTCTGGGGTTTGTGGGCTCGCCGGCGCACCTCATTATCAGGGATCTTGGAGAAATTCATTCAAGGCTCTTAGATCACAGACCAGTTATCCAAGGTGAAACCCGTTATTTTGTGAAGGAATCTGAAGCAAAACGTGGTCTTCGAGAAATGCGAGTTCTTGAAAATCTGAAGAATATGATCCATGAGACAAATGAACATACTCTTCCGACGTGTAGAGCAACAATGCAAGACAGCTTAAACCAAGTTCTCCAGAGATTGCAAGCAGCTACTGACTCGGTGTGTAGACTCCAGCAGAGGGAACAGGAGCGAAAGAAGATTCATAATGACCTTTTAATGGCTCGTGAGAAACAGCACGTGACGCAGTGGGAGGATTTCATGGCGGAGCAGCACAGCAAGCGGGCAGAAGTGGACGAGGAGCACAGGAAGGCCGCGGGGAAGCTGCGAGCGCAGTATGCCGAGATGGAGAGGGGCCTGGCGAGGTTCTCAGCCTTCTGAGGACGGGAACCACAGCAGTGACGAACGAACGAGAAGAAACCGACATCCCAGGCCCCCAAAAAGAACACCTCCCACCAAACCATTTAGCCTCTGCCTCAAGCTTAGCAACATATTCAGCGGCACTCCTATCGGAAGGCGGAGCCCTCTCCTGGAGTCTTCCCTGTTTCCTAGAGGAGTGCTGCGTCTTTCCAGTTTCAAGTGCCTCTAAATAATCATTCAAAGGGGAAGGAGTTGGAGGAAGGCGATGTCCACGTGCTCTCAGGTAATGTGGACCAGTCTTGCTTTCCATTGATTGATTATCTCAGAGAACTAACTGTAAAAACAGACTTCTTAGGGAAGCAATTTAATTCATCCTTCTGCAGGGTTAATATTGGTTTATCATTGTGGCTTAGAAGGCAGAGATGGTGTCTGTCGTGGCCTCCTTGGCTCTTGAAGGAGTGTATACAGTGTTATTCCATGAGTAATGTAGACAGAAACAGCTGTCCCGGGAGCAGAGATCATATTGAAGAGAGAGGAGCGTCAGAACTGCGTCTCTGCTCTGACATGGGGCCACGCTGATCTCTGAACGGCCTGTTGGGAGAAGTTGTATAATGCTGTGTTTTCACTGGACAACAAGACATGCTTGTTAAGATTGTGGCCTTCCAACACTTCATGTTTTCAGCTTTGTTTAAGACATGCTTACAAGGAAAAGCTTACCAGAAACACAGTTGACTTTTAACCTTTCCAAGAACCATAATCTTGCCCATAGTCTTTACCTCATTTTTATGTCTGTTTTTGCTGTGGGTAAGCTTTATAAGATAAATAACGTCTCTACATGTTTCAGCCATTTAATGAGTAATCAGCAAATTCTGCAAAGGCCTCCCTCTGGAACCGTATAAAGATCCTGGCTCTGAGTAAACCAGAAGTATTTGCCCACACGGCAAATGATCCATGTTAAATGTAAATCCTTTTTAGTGTTGAACGTCTGTTCTCATAAGCAGGTGTATTATGGTGAAACATGTACCAATTCTGTCATCACTGTGATCTTTAAAAATCTGCATTTAACAGTCTAATTGAGGAACTAAATAGATTTTTTTTTTTAATTTACCATGAACCAAGCAGAATTATATGCAATAATTTCAAGAGACTTAAGGCAAATGAATGTGAGGTATGGATAGACCTTTCAGGTATTTTTCATTGCTCTTCAATGAAGAAAGGCACAAGAAAGAAAATACCCAGCTCGCTTGTGTTATCTTAATTTTGCTCCTGCAGAAAAGTGACAATGCCTGCCTGTGTAAATTTATGGCTTACTGTCAATGCTTCATTCTTGGCTGCATGTTGAGGAAAAGTTAATGGGGATGAAAAAAAAAAAAAAAAAAAAAAAAAAAAAAATCACAATACATATATATTAAATATATATATGTATATATATGAAGTTGCTTTAAAATTAGGGTCTTTTTTGGTAAAGTAATAGTAGGTTATAAAAATGAAAATTAAAGGAGAAATAGAGGACTTAGAAATTTTAAAATGTTTTTAAAAAAGAAGAAACAACAAACAGCAAAAAAGTATGATCGTAAAAATGGTAAAGATATATCTAGGACTTTCTCTGGTGTTGTGGGCTGTGTGGGGTCCGTTCATTTTTGGTTAGTTCCTTGGTCCAGCTTATATTTCTCAAGATCTATAGGCCCTTTCCTATGTAGTCAGTACTACCTACAGGGTTTTAATCTATTGCACCTGTCACTTCCAAGGCAGTTCCCTCTGTTTTAGCTTCTGTTTGCTGGTCTCTTCAGTGTCTGATTTCCGCCCTGACACAAGGGGAGTGGTAGTGGACACCTTTTTAGGCTCACTTGTTCAGTCATGCTGTGGGGAGGAAGGGACGCTGCAAACAAATAACACTGGCTTGTGCTCGCAGTGTCTCAGCCATGCTGGGCCTGCCCCCACTCACAGTGCACACAGCTCAGGCTCTAGGTTGTTCCGCTGGGAACAGTCTGAGGCCGGCCCTGGGCTGCATGCACCTCCCCTGTCTAAGCTGCTCAGGCTCAGGCACTCAGGTAATCCTCAGAGGCACAGACTCGGTTGAGCCTGCATTTTGTTCCCTTCCCGGGTTCAAGTAGCTCAGGTGTTTGGTGAGCACGGTTACTGCGACTTTTCACCTCTCCCGTCACTGCTGCTCAGTTTTCTTGGTTTACAACTGGCGCACCTTCTCAGGTGGATGATGACTGTCCAGAACCCCAAGAAGTCTTAGTTAGCAAAGAAGCCTGTTTTCAGTTTAGTAGTTAATGTCTCTCAGGGGCTGCTATTGCCCCCTTCTGGCCCTTCCAGCTCTGGCTGCCTGTCACCAGAGGGGGATGGTCTGCAGCTGGCTAATTCTGTTCCATCCTTTGTTCTGTGCACGGTCCTGGCAGTGTCTTATGTTAGAGCTTTTCACGTGGTAGCTATCCCACAGTCTGGTTTGGTAGGCCAAGTTAGTTCACTCAGATTGCCCTCGGGGCACTTGGGCCCAGACCTTAAAAACCTCCCTGCCCAGCCCCCGCTTGCTAGTGGTGGATGCAGGCGTCTGCACTGCTTCTCCGCTGGGGGAGTTACCATTGGGCATGGAATCTGTGGGGTTTAATTATTTATTTATTTTTCCTCCCTGTTATATTGCCCTCTGTGCTTCCAAGGCTCGCCACAGACTCGACAGTGAGAGTGTTTCCTGGTGTTTGGAAACTTCTCTCTTTTAAGACTCCCTTCCTGGGACGAAGCACCCTCCCTACCTCTTTTGTCTCTTTTTGTCTTTTATATTTTTTCCTATCTGTTTTCAAAGACAATGAGTTGCTTTTCTGGGTGCCTTCTGCTGGCATTCAGAAGTTGTTTTGTGGAATTTACTCAACGTTGAAATGTTCTTCTGATGAATTTGTGGGGGAGAAAGTGGTCTCCCCGTTCTATTCTTATGCCATCTTAGGACCATCCCCAGAAGTCTTGTGTCTTTTTTTAAGTGAAATGTAGCTGATTCACAGTGTTGTGCCACTATCTACTGTACAGCAAAGTAATTAAGTTATACACATATATACATTCTTTTTACATATTCTTTTCCATTAAGGTTTATGACAGGATATTGCATATTGGTTTACACCATGCTGCTGGTGCCTAGTATAAAGCACAGTGCAGATCATGGTACTCAATTTCTGCCCATTGAATGGGCTTAGAGAAAACCCCATTAACAGCATTATTTGACTTTTTGGTTTTGTTTTTTGTTGTTTTAAATTTTTGGCTATACCGTGTAGCCTGTGGGATCCTAGTTTCCTGACCAGGGATTAAACTCATGTCCCCTGAAGTGGAAGGGCAGAGTCACAACCACTGAATGCCAGAGAAGTCCCTATTTTTCATTTTAAAGCATATCCAAACAAATAAAGATAGATTTTTACCAGAACAACTAGGTCTTTCTTGAGCCTTCTTTTCTTAAAATTTGTATTGAGCGCTGTGTGGCCAGGTATCCGCTAAATGCTGGCAGTGGGAAGAGGAAGGAGCACAAAGTCCCTCAAGTTGTGTGCATGTGTTTCCAGGGTGAAAATTATTAGTATAACTTTAGTATACACAACAGATGTTTTGTTTGTGTTTTTAAAAACAAAAATAAACTTTTACATATAAAATGACCACTATCATCTTCAAAGTAAATACCCAAAAAACTATGAAACAATTTCAATGGTGCCAAGAAATAAGGTTGTTAGAACTTTTGCAGGGGTTTGTCTTCAGATTCTACTGACATATGCTTTGAACGTCCTCCGTGTTAGCAAGTATTGCCTTATGTTGATAAATTTAAGTTTTTGAAACAGGTCATTTGATATTAAACAATGTATTTATTCTTATTGCAACAGATATGTCTCATTTTTAAAATTAGTGAATGTTGAACAGTTAGCTTAGTACCTGGATGTCTAAGCTTTGAACATTTACTTCTGTTTTCTCATTATTAGTAGCAGGCTAACGGCTGACTTCCTTGAGAGAATTTTCAGCTAAAAATGAAATATGGCTAGAACGTAATGAGCCCAATTTTCTTCTGGGCTTAGCAAATTTGTTCTGAGAATTATTCCTAGAGGGAAATCCCTTCAATGTTCAATGTTTATTTACTTGAATCACTCCTAGCATATACCCATTTAATCATTTTTTTTTAACTTTATAGCCAAACCTTTTGCCCTCAGACATCATCAGCAGTGAGGAATTCCTAACACAATAACAATGTTACCTTAAATGGCTTTTGAATTTGCATAGTTGATTTTAAAAAATAACACTTTCTTTTTTAACTGCTTTATGATTCATTGACTTTGAACTTGCCTGATCTTAAATGAACTCTCTCTTCAGAACAAGGTCAAATCAGTTCACCAAGCTGACTTTTGCTCACTTATTTTTCAAAAGGTTTTTTTTTATTATTTCAAAAAACAAATCTACTTAATATATACTTCCACGTGGAAGAAACATTGTGCTGATAGACTGACGTGTAGTCGTTAGATCTGATTTTCTGATTATAACTCAAGTTAGGAAAAGCTTCACTTTATATTGGAATTCGTTCATGCGTCCAGTCAACAATATTAACCGAGCACCTTCTCTATATCATGTGTTATTATATGTCCATTGGCATTTGTCCATGAACAACAACAATATCTCTGCCCAGGCAAAACTTACATTTGGTGGTGGGGTAGACAGATCAACAAATGCATAATCAGTGATTTAGTATGTTATAAACTGGAGCATGCTCTGGGGGAAATAGAGCAGAGGAAGGGGACTGTGCCAGTCAGGAAAAGATTGCAATTTTAAGTAGGATGACCCCTTGTGACCGAGACAGGATGGAGCTGAGGAAGGTTACCAATGATGCAGTTAAGATCTTGGGAATCCTAGGTCCTGTCTCAGTCACATGAAGTCATACTACTCAAAACTGAATATTAATGCTTTTAAAATTATTTCTGTAAAATAGTTTCTGCTGTAGGGTAATTCTCATGCTCCAGTATTTCCTTCTAGATTCATGGATGTTCATGCTTGTGTGAGAATTTAGAGGTCAATGTATGCAGGTATTTTATTACATCAAGTCTCTGAAATGCTAAGTCACTTGACTGAAGGCCATATATCAGCAAGGGTCGAGTTAACAACATAGATTTTCTGACACTGAGTTTGCTGTTCTTTCTATCATGTTGAGAGGGATCCTAATGGTGAAGATTTCAGATTGGCTACTGTAGGGTGCACGTCAGGGGCACAGGTGCGATCAGACTCTCTAGCTGTTTTACTTCACCTTTGTAGCAAGTTTCTCTCACTTGATTTTGTTTTTGCCCTTGATCAGTTACATTACTGACTAGGGTTCTCGGCCTCTTTAATCAATCAAAATTGATGAGAGGCCAGTCAACAAATTTAGACAAGGCATTATTACTGGGGCTCATGCTGCAGCAAAGAGGAGGGAAAACAAATGACAGGTTCCCTTGCTTGCTTGCTCCCCGAGCTGGGACAAGTTGGTTCCTTGTATGGGGTGACAGTAGGGGTGTCAGGAAGATCTTCCAGGGAAGGAAATGTCAGTCCACTCCAGTATTTGTTGCCTGGGAAATTCCATGGACAGAGGAGCCTGGTGGGCTGAGCTATTGTCTATTGGGTTACAGAGAGTCAGATAGGACTTAAAGGACTTGTAGTTGTGACTAAACAACAAAGGATGGGTCCAGGGCTCAGGCTGGAGGGGTGGCTGAGGTAGTTTACCAGCTTCTTTGGTGATATTGTGTGCAGGGGGCTTGCACAATACCTTGCTTTTTCCTCCCACTCTTCAAAAGTGGCAGTTAGGTTTTTGGTCTCTTCATATCATGTTGTCCGTAATTTGCCCCAACTGCACATGCACATGATTATTTTTAGTTTCTTATACTTTGTTTTCATTTTGTTAATCATGGGGATATTTGCCCAGATACAAGCACTGGAGCAAATGGTCCCAGTAGTAGGCCCTAGCCTGCCTCATTTAGACTTGCCTGTTTTGTTTTGTTTTTTTTTTTTTTAATTTTTTATTTTTTTAATTACAATACTGTATTTGTTTTTCCATACATTGACATGAATCAGCCACAGGTGTCCACGATCTCCCAATGCCAAAGCCCCCTCCCCACCTCCCACCCCACATCCTCTCCCTGAATCATCCCGTGCACCAGCCCCATGCGTCCTGCATCCTGTATTGAACATAGACTGGCGCTTCATTCTTACAAGATAGTATACATGTTTCAATGCCATTCTCCCAAATCATCCCACCCTCTCCCTCTCCCTCAGAGTCCAAAAGTCCGTTCTATACCTCTGAGTCTCTTTTGTTGTCTCACATAGAGGGTCTTCATTACTATCCTTCTAAATTCCATATATATGTGTCAGTATACTGTATTGGTGTTTTTCTTTCTGGCTTACTTCACTCTGTATAATCAGCTCCAATTTCATCCATCTCATTAGAACTGCGTCGAATTTATTCTTTTTAAGGGCTGAGTAGTACTCCATTGTGTATATGTACCACAGCTTTCTTATCCATTCATCTGCTGATGGACATCTAGGTTGCATCCATGTCCTGGTTATTATAAACAGTGCTGCAATGAATATTGGGGTACATGTGTCTCTTTCAGTTCTGGTTTCCTCGGTGTGTATGCCCAGCAGTTAGACTTGCCTGTTTTAATCACCATTTTTCAGGACGCAGGAGAAGGGCTATAATTCAAAGGTACACTCTGCCTTAGTAGTGTCTGAAGTCCAATTATCTGGGATTCGAAAGCTGGCCAACTGAGACCTGGGGTTTATTTTGTTGCGCATACTTGAAAATGCATGAAAGAAATACTGCTCATTGCAAATTGCATCATTTTTTTAGCTCAAAATTAAATTATGTATTAAAATACCTTAAATGATATTAACATTTCTCATGTTATTAGAAAATGAGGACATACTGCTAACCTCAGTAGTGTAAAAGAAATTGTGACATTTGTCATTTATTGCATGACCTTTTCTTGAGACACTGATGAATTCTGATTCATACCTTTTAGTTGGTTTTCTTGTGTTAGTCCTTCCCAGTGAGGAATTCTGTAGTTCAACCGAATTTTTGACTGCATTGTCTCTGTTACTTGGCGTAACCTGCCATGACCTTGTAGCTATTGTGTTGCTTCTAATCACTGTCGTATTGCATATTCTTTTCCAGAAACTGGAAATTTAGTTTGCAATTAACATTCTGCTCTCACTTCTAATTTTATTCCTTTTATTTTGCTGATTATTATGCATTACAGTCAAATAGTGCTCCCTTAAGCACTGGGGCTTCCCAGTTGGCACTAGTGGTAAAGAACCTGCTTATTAGTTTAGGAGATGCTAAGGGGTGTGGAATTGATCCCTAGGTCAAGGAAGATCCCCTGGAGGAGGGCATGGCAACCCATTCCAGCATTTTTCCTGGAGAATGCCATGGACAGACAATTCTGAATGGCTACAGTCCATGTGGTCACAAAGAGTCAGACACAACTAAAGTGACTATTGCCATTTCATCACATAACAAAGATCAACCTTCTTGCTATTCTACAGTCTAGTTTTTCTCACTCTCTGTGATCTCTGTTACTCTAAATATGGTAAATTCCAAAGATCATGCTTTAAAATTGCTATCTGGTTGGCTCAAACCATCTCACACTGAGTATTGGACTTGTTTTTGCTTTCTTTCTTTTATTATTTACTTATTTATCTGACTGTGCTGGCTGCCAGAGTCTAGCTCCAGGAGCCAGGCAATCAGCCTGAAGAGATGAGTAGTGTCGGCGGGGAATGATGCAGCCTTTGACTCAAAGTGCAGAACTGCATGTTTATTTCAAGCATTAGGTCTTCTTTTATACTTTTTCAAAAGCATTAGGTGTGAGGTTTGACATTTTCAGCTCCCCCTCACCCAGATTTATTGTCTCCTTCTTATCCTTCAAACAGAGCTCCTGCTTCAGCGATTCACTCAGAATACTATTTACTTGTGATTACATTGTAACTCACATTTATATCTGGGCTGCATACCACATTCCTCAGTTTATTTCTTTATCTTTCTAAATCCTGTTTGCCCCTACTATCTTAAGCTCATTATCTCCTAAAAAGGCTTCTAGCTATTCCTAATTTTTCCTAAACCCTAAATTCAGCAAACTTATTTTGCCATAAACATTTCCCTCACAAACAGGTCTCAGATAACAATCTTTCCCATGGCTTCAAGCTGCAGCCTATGTGCTCATCCTGAAGGATTCTTTGTAAAGATCCTTGCTGCTGCTGCTAAGTCACTTCAGTTGTGTCCGACTCTGTGCTACCACAGACGGCAGTCCCTCAGGCTCCCCTGTCCCTGGGATTCTCCAGGAAAGAACACTGGAGTGGGTTGACATTTCCTTCTCCAATGCATGAAAGTGAAAAATGAAAATGAAGTCACTCAGTCGAGTCCAACTCTTGGCAACCCCATGAATCACAGCACGCCAGGCCTCCTTGTCCATCACCAACTCCCGGAGTTCACTCAGATTCACGTCCATCCAGTCAGTGATGCCATCCAGCCATCTCATCCTCTGTCGTACCCTTCTTTTCCTGCCCCCAATCCCTCCCAGCATCAGAGTCTTTTCCAATGAGTCAACTCTTCTCATGAGGTGGCCTTAGTACTGGAGTTTCAGCTTTGGCATCATTCCTTCCAAAGAAATCCCAGGGTTGATCTCCTTCAGAATGGACTGCTTGGATCTCCTTGCAGTCCAAGGGACTACAAGAGTCTTCTCCAACACCACAGTTCAAAAGCATCAATTCTTTGGCGCTCAGCCTTCTTCACAGTCCAACTCTCACATCCATACATGACTGCTGGAGAAACCATAGCCTTGACTAGATGGACCTTAGTCAGCAAAGTAATGTCTCTGCTTTTGAATATGCTATCTAGGTTGGTCATAACTTTTCTTCCAAGGAGTAAGCGTCTTTTAATTTCATGGCTGCAGTCATCATCTGCAGTGATTTTGGAGCTCAAAAACATGAAGTCTGACACTGTTTCCACTATTTCTCCATCTATTTCCCATGAAGTGATGGGACCGGATTCCATGATCTTTGTTTTCTGAATGTTGAGCTTTAAGCCAACTTTTTAGCTCTCCTCTTTCACTTTCATCAAGAGGCTTTTGAGTTCCTCTTCACTTTCTGCTTAAGGGTGGTGTCATTTGCATATCTGAGGTTATTGATATTTTTCCCAGCAATCTTGATTCTAGCTTGTGCTTCTTCCAGCCCAGCGTTTCTCATGATGTACTCTGCATAGAAGTTAAATAAGCAGGGTGACAGTATACAGCCTTTTTATTCCTATTAGAACCAGTCTGTTGTTCCATGTCCAGTTCTAACTGTTGCTCCCTGACCTGCATACAGATTTCTCAAGAGGCAGGTTAGGCGGTCTGGTATTCTCATCTCTTTCAGAATTTTCCAAAGTTTATTGTGATCCACACAGTCAAAGGCTTTGGCATAGTCAACAAAACACAAAATAGATGCTTTTCTGGAACTCACTTGCATTTTCCATGATCCAGCGGATGTTGGCAATTTGATCACTGGTTCCTCTGACTTTTATAAAACCAGCTTGAACATCTGGAAATTCACGGTTCACGTATTGCTGAAGCCTGGCTTGGAGAATTTTGAGCATTACCTTACTAGCATGCGAGATGAGTGCAAATGTGCGGTAGATTGAGCATTCTTTGGCATTGCCTTTCTTTGGGATTGGAATGAAAACTGACTTTTTCCAGTCCTGTGGCCACTGCTGAGTTTTCCACATTTGCTGGCATATTGAGTGCAGCACTTTCACAGCATCATCTTTCAGGATTTGAAATAGCTCAACTGGAATTCCATCCCCTTCACTAGCTTTGTTTGTAGTGATGCTTTCTAAGGCCAACTTGACTTCACATTCCAAGATGTCTGGCTCTAGATGAATGATCACACCATCATGATTATCCAGGTCATGAAGATCTTTTTTGTACAGTTCTCCTGTGTATTCTTGCCACCTCTTAATATCTTCTGCTTCTGTTAGGTCCATATCATTTCTGTCCTTTATCGAGCCCATCTTTGCATGAAATGTTCCCTTGGTATCTTTAATTTTCTTGAAGAGATCTCTAGTCTTTCCCATTCTGTTCTTGTCCTCTATTTCTTTGCATGTCCTCTATTTCATTTGACTGCTGAAGAAGGCTTTCTTATCTCTTCTTGCTATTCTTTGGAACTTTGCATTCAGATGCTTATATCTTTCCCTTTCTCCTTCGCTTTTTGCTTCTATTCTTTTCACAGCTATTTGTAACGCCTCCCCAGACAGCCATTTTGCTTTTTTGCATTTCTTTCCCATGGCGATGGTCTTGACCCCCTGTCTCCTGTACAGTGGCATGAACCTCATTCCATAGTTGATCAGGCACTCTATCTATCAGATCTATGCCCTTAAATCTATTTCTCACTTCCATTGTATAATCATAAGGGATTTGATTTAGGTCATAACTTAATGGTCTAGCAGTGTTCCCTACTTTCTTCAATTTAAGTCTGAATTTGGTAATAAGGAGTTCATGATCTGAGCCACAGTCAGCTCCTGGTCTTGTTTTTGTTGACTGCATAGAGCTTCTCCATCTTTGGCTGCAAAGAATATAATCAATCTGATTTCGGTGTTGACCATCTGGTGATGTCCATGTGTAGAGTCTTCCCTGTGTTGTTGGAAGAGAGTGTTTGCTATGACCAGTGCGTTCTCTTGGCAAAACTCTATTAGTCTTTGCCCTGCTTCATTCCACATTCCAAGGTCAAATTTGCGTGTTATCCCAGGTGTTTCTTGACTTCCTACTTTTGCATTCCAGTCCCCTACAACGAAAAGGACATCTTTTTTGGTATTAGTTCTAAAAGGTCTTGTAGGTCTTCATAGAACTGTTCAACTTCAGCTTCTTCAGTGTTGCTGGTTGGGGCATTGACTTGGATTACCGTGATATTGAATGGTTTGCCTTGGAGACAAACAGAGATCATTCTGTCGTTTTTGAGATTGCATCCAAGTACTGCATTTCAGACTCTTTTGTTGACCATGATGGCTACTCCATTTCTTCTGAGGGATTCCTGCCTGCAGTAGTAGATATAATGGTCATCTGAGTGAAATTCACCCATTTCAGTCCATTTTAGTTCGCTGATTCCTTGAATGTTGACGTTCACTCTTGCCATCTCCTATTTGACCACTTCCAATTTGTCTAGATTCATGAATCTGACATTCCAGGTTCCTATGCAATATTGCTCTTTACAGCATCAGACCTTGCTTCTATCACCAGTCACATCCACAACTGGGTATTATTTTTGCTTTGGCTCCACCCCTTCTTTCTTTCTGGAGTTATTGCTCCACTCTTCTCCAGTAACATATTGGGTACCTATTGACCTGAGGAGTTCCTCTTTCAGTATCCTATCATTTTGCTTTTTCATACTGTTCGTGGGGTTCTCAAAGCAAGAATACTGAAGTGGTTTGCCATTGTCTTCTCCAGTGGACCACATTCTGTCAGACCTCTCCACCATGTCCCACCCGTGTTGGCTGGCCCGTCCTTGGAGTAGCAAAGGCCTTTCTAAAACTACCCAGAGAAAAACCAATAAGGGAAAATAATGATGAATATAATTTGAATAAGACATTTTCAACATCTCTGTATATTATAACTCTATAGGCAATATAAACAGGGCAAGAACAAGCTAAAAAAAGATCATCCAGCCCTTTGATCTTTCTCTTCTACCCCAACCTGTCATTTCTCTTCCCATCTGTGTCCGGTGTAAAATGCTTTAAGAATCTTTTTAGAATCATACTGTTAATGTCCCAAACTTCCTTGTATTTCTGTCTTTTCCTCTTATGCTCTCATAAAAATCTCATTCCTGCATAAAATCAACATTTCCCTTCTTACTTCCATGCCAGCAGCCTAATCATCTGGGCTGAATGTTGTGTTCCCCAAGACTCATACACTGAGGCCCTACCCTCCCAGTGTGACAGAATTTGGAGATCGAGCCTCTAGGAAGTTATTAGGGTTAGATGAGGTCATGAGGATGGGCCCTAATGATGGATTAGTGCCCTTCTTTAGAAGAGACACCACCAAAGAATTTGCTCCCTCTCTTTCGCTACCTCGCCTTCCGCGCACAAGGAGGTCTTGTGAGCACACATAGCAATGGCGCCATCTACAGCCAAAAGAGTTTTCACCAGGAGCCAAACTGACTGGTGCTTTGATCTTGGACTTCTCAACCTCTGTAACTTTGAGAAAATAGATCTGCGTCATTTAAGCCTTCCAGACTATGGGGTTTGTTATGACAGCCTGAGATGACTATGACACTAACAATATCAAGAAAATCACGCAATAGGATAGATAGGGCTCACTATAAATTCATCATCATGAACCTTGAAAGAAAATCTATTAGTCATTCAGTTGTGCCCGGTTTTGCATCCCCATGGACTGTGTAGCCCGCCAGGCTCCTCTATCCATGGAATTCTCCAGGCAAGAATAGTGGAGTGGGTTGCCCTTCCCTTCTCCAGGGGATTTTCCCAACCCAGGGCTCCAACTGGGTCTCCTGCACTGCTGGAGAGTCATTACCATCTGAGGCACCAGGGAAGCCCTCATCAATCTTAAATTGGTCCTCAGACCCTGATGAGGAGTCCTAAATTTCATTAGTCAACTTGTTTCACCATTCGGTGTAAGAGGGACTGTTTGAATTTTTCAATGAGTGGCTTTGTCTTTTATTTTGAAGTTAAAACAGAAGTTACCAGATAGGACCTTCCTCATGTTTCTAATAATAAAAGCTTAAAATTACTTATGTTCACACCTGGGCTCCCACATTTCTCTATGGTTACAACTGAGAATTAGTATCTTGAACCAAAGGTCAATCCATCTACATATGTGTTGGATCCCATTGCTTTTCCATATTCTCACTTCTCATCATTTTTCCTCTCTTGCATTACTAAAGTTTCCTTACCTGTGGATTCATTCCATCAGCTTTAAAATGTGCTCACGTCATTTCCATGAAAACAGACAACACAACAGTAGGTAAAGAATACCAACATCCTTTTACTCAACATTACCCTATGTCACTCCCCCCTTTTCTCTCCTTTTATAATAACCTTTAAAAAGAGTTGTGTGATTCTCAGTTCCCACTCTTTTAGTCTCCAACTTGGCCTCCACCTTCATTATTCTGCTGAAACAGTGCTTATTGATCTGTAGGAACGTTGTGCATAAAAGGAAATTAGCTTTTTGTCCATGATGTGAATTTCAAATATGTTTTCTCAGTCTGTTATTTTTCCTTTGTGTTCATGATGAAACTTGCTTCGTAGATTTAAAAAAATAGTGTCTTCAGTTTTATCAATCTTTTCTGTATGTGCTGGGCTTGGGTATACATAGATAGTCCACTTCTTTGAGATTATAAATGATGATTTGGTAGTCTCTGGCTTATAATATTTTAGATTTGAGGACATTTAATGCATTACAATTGTAATTTTGTCTTCCTAATTTTTTTTGTCTTTTTGATGGGGAAAACAAGGAGATTAGGGAAATGATGAATGAGTATAATCTACCCATTGAGTTCTATGGAGTCCTTGTAGGTTAAATTCGGCATTTACTGTTCTCATTATTTTTACTGTGTCTTTTTACATCTCTGAATAACCTTTGTGCCAATTCTTGGATTAATAAAGAATTTCAATAAGTGCCAAAATAGTTCAAAACATAATATAAAAACTCATGTGCTTCTATAGTAGCATTGTACTTTGCACTGGAATATAATGATTTATTATCTTCCAGATTAGTGATATGAAGAAAGAATGAGACCCACAACATATAGTTCAAGGTAATTAAGAAAAAGCTTTATCAAATAAGGCCCTCACGTAGCAGTTTAATGACACGCTGTGCATAGAAAAGACGGCTTAAGAGAAATCTTGTGCAGCAAGTGCCACTAACTGAATCCCAGTAAAAGTAGCTTTTGAAAAATAACATTATTACCTAATCATGTAAGATGGAGTTTTACTAAGTCTTCAGTCATAACTATAAATTCGTAGTACAAGTAACATGAAAATGTACTTGAAAAGCTAGGCAGCCAATTTTAAGAATAACAACATCTCACTTTTCTCTTTTGACGTGACCACTCAGTTTTGTCTTCCTGATAAGGGTTTCAGACATGTGTGTTCTCTCCCTCCTGCAGGACAAACCAGCATGGAATTTTCTTGATAACTGATGGCTTCCCATTCTTTTCTCTATGCAGTTTTCATCTGTATTTAAGTAACAATTTCAATCTGAGTAGGATAAACTTCCTTACAAGCCTCTATGTCATTCATCACAGAGCAGACAAGAAGTGTTTGGCAACCAGTGCACTGCCCTGGAAAAACCTCCTATTTTTATGTGAAAGATGATGTTTAAAGTCTACATTATTATAATTTTAATGTCTGTATATTTATTGTAATAAATTAGTTGTAACAGTTTTTTTTTTTCTAGAGGGTATTTTCATTCTATTAATACTGGGATTAGGCTGAGTGGATGAAAGGGTTCAGTCTTTGCCTTGATGACTTCAAATAGAGATTTAAAATTTTTACAATCTTAGAAATTAGTAATTTACAACTTTAATATACAAAGCTCTGTTTTAAAAGCATTCAACATACAGTAACAGTACCTCCTGCAGTATTTTGTATAATATACAAGAAGTACAGAGATACCTACACTATATCTATGTATCTATTCTATAATATTCTTTGACAGAAATGTCAACAACAGAGATGAAAGTTTAATGGTTTTTGGAGCCACCAAAACTGTAAAATTAGAGTAAAATAATGTCAAATGTGACTTCAAGTTACATTTAACGAATATTTACTGAAAAACAGTTTTCTGCACAGCAGCAAGCTAGGTATCATAGGGACAGCTGTGAATAACGAGTTCACTCTAAAATCTGAACATACTGATGAAAAGAAAGATGAATGGTCAACCTAGATGAGCACCCGAGAAGTCGGGGGTCAAAGGCAGGACCTCGGAGGTGGTCCGAAGATGGCAGAGGAATAGGATGGGAAGACCACTTTCTCCCACACAAATTCACCAAGAGAACATTTCAACACTGAGTAAATTCCACGAAACAACTTCTGAATGCCGGCAGAGGACATCAGGCACCCAGAAAAGCAGCCTATTGTCTTCGAAAGGAGGTAGGGAAAAATATAAAAGACAAAAGAGGCAGGGATGAGGCTCCGTCCCAGTAAGGGAGTCTTAAAAGAGAGAAGTTTCCAAACACCAGGAAACACTCTCACTGCCAAGTCTGTGGCGAGCCTTGGAACCACAGTTCAGTTGAGTCACTTAGTCATGTCTGACTCTTTGCGAGCCCATGATTCGCAGCACGCCAGTCCTCCCTGTCCATCACCAACTCCCAGAGTTCACTCAGACTCATGTCCATCGAGTCAGAGAGGTTTCCAAACATCAGGAAACACTCTCACTGCCAAGTCTGTGGCGAGCCTTGGAACCACAATTCAGTTCAGTCACTCAGTCGTGTCTGACTCTTTGCGACCCCATGAATCGCAGCACGCCAGGCCTCCCTGTCCATCACCAACTCCCAGAGTTCACTCAGACTCACATCCATCGAGTCGGTGATGCCATCCAGCCATCTCATCCTCTGTCATCCCTTTCTCCTCCTGCCCCAAATCCCTCCCAGCATCAGAGTCTTTTCCAATGAGTCAGTTTTACTCATGAGTTGGACAAAGTACTGGAATTTCAGCTTTAGCATCAGTCCTTCCAAAGAAATCCCAGGGTTGATCTCCTTCAGAATGGACTGCTTGGATCTCCTTGCAGTCCAAGGGACTCTCAAGAGTCTTCTCCAACACCACAGCTCAAAAGCATCAATTCTTTGGCACTCAGCATTCTTCACAGTCCAACTCTCACATCCATACATGACTACTGGAAAAACCATAGCCTTGACGAGATGGATCTTTGCTGGCAAAGTAATGTCTCTGCTTTTGAATATGCTATCTAGGTTGGTCATAACTTTTCTTCCAAGGAGTGTCTTTTAATTTCATGGCTGCAGTCATCATCTGCAGTGATTTTGGAGCCCCCAAAATAAAGTCTGACACTATTTTCACTGTTTCCCCATCTATTTTCCCATGAAGTCATGGAACCAGATGCCATGATCTTCATTTTCTAAATGTTGAGCTTTAAGCCAACTTTTTCACTCTCCTCTTTCACTTTCAACAAGAGGCTTTTGAGTTCCTCTTCACTTTCTGCCATAAGGGTAGTGTCATTTGCATATCTGAGCTTATTGATATTTCTCCCAGCAATCTTGATTCCAGCTTGTGCTTCTTCCAGCCCAGTGTTTCTCATGATATACTCTGCATAGAAGTTAAATAAGCTGGGTGACAATATACATCCTTGATGTACTCCTTTTCCTATTTGGAACCATTCTATTGTTCCATGTCCAGTTCTAACTGTTGCTTCCTGACCTGCAATAGGTTTCTCAAAAGGCAGGTCAGGTGCTCTGGTATTCCCATCTCTTGAAGAATTTTCCACAGTTTATTGTGATCCACACAGTCAAAGGCTTTGGCATAGTCAATAAAGCAGAAATAGATGTTTTTCTGGAACTCTCTTGCTTTTTCCATGATCCAGCAGATGTTGGCAACAGAGGGCAACATAACAGTGAGAAAAAATAAATAAACAATTAAAACCCACAGATTACAAGCCCAGTGGTAACTCCCCCAACGGAGAAGTAGCGCAGATGCCTGCACTCGCCACTAGCAAGGGGGGGCTGTGCAGGGAGGTGTGGGCTGTATTGCTTAGAGTAAGGACTGAGCCTGAATGCCCCGAGGGCAATTTGAGCGAACTAACTTGGGCTAGCAAATCAGATTGTGGGATAGCTACCACGTGAAAAGCCCTAACCTGATACCACCAGGCCCTCGCACGGAACAAAGGACTGAACAGAACTAGACAGCTGCAGACCATCCTCCTCCGATGACAGACAGCCAGAGCTGGAAGGGGGCAATCGCAGTCCCAGAGAGACATTATCTACCAAACAGCAAGCAGGCTTTGCTAACTAAGACATCTTGGGGTTCTGCATGGTCAACATCCTCCTGAGACAGTGAACCAGTTGTACACCCAGAAAACTGAGCAGCACAGATGGGGGAGGCAATAAGTCACAGTGACCACACTCACCAAACACATTACCTGAGCTGTTCAAACCTGGGAAGGGAACAAAATGCAGGCTCAACCGAGTCTGCACCTCTGAGGACGGCCCGAGTGCCTGAACCTGAGCGGCTTTGACCTGGGAGGTGCATGTAGCCCCGGGGGGCCAGCCTCGGACGGTTCTTGGTGGAGCAACCTAGAGCCTCAGCAGTGTGGGAAGGGCGGGCACCTGCTCCGTGAGCAGGGGCAGGCCCATTGTGGCTGAGACACTGCAAGCTCATGTCAGTGTTATTTGTTTGCAGTGTCCTTCCCTCCCCACAGCGCGACTGAACAAGTGAGCCTAAAAAAATTGTCCACCACCATCCCCCTTGTATTAGGGCAGAAATCAGACACTGGAGACTAGCAAACAGAAGAAGCTAAACAGAAGGAACTGCCTTGGAAGTGACAGGTTCAATAGATTAAAACCCTGTAGTTACTACCGACTACATATGAAGGGGCCTATAGATCTTGAGAAATATAAGCCAGACCAAGGAACTATCCGAAAATGAACTGACCCCACACTGCCCACAACAACACCAGAGAGAGTCCTAGATATATCTTTACTATTTTTATGATCATTCTTTTTTTCTTCTTTTTTTAAACTTATTTAATTTTTAAGTCCATTACTCCTTTAATTTTCATTTTTATAACCTACTATTATTTTGCAAAAAAGACCCTATTTTTTTAAAGCAAACATCATATAGATTTTTTTCTATAATTATTGTGACTTTTTTTTCTTCTTTTCTTTAATATTGTATTCTTGAAAATCCAACTCTACTCTACATTTTTAATCTTTGCTTTCTGGTATTTGTTATCCATTTTGTACCTTTAAGGACCCAATCTTTAGTACCCATTTTTACTTGAGAGCAAGATTACTGGCTTGACTGCTGTCTCTGCCTTTGGACTCTCCTTTTTCTCCACCAGGTCGCCTCTGTCTCCTCCCTCCCCTTTCTCTTCTCTACACAAATCTGAAAATCACTGTGTGTTCCAGATGGTGGAGAACACATAGGGAACTGATCACTGGCTGGATCTGTCTCTCTCCTTTTGACTCCCCCCTTTTATCCTCCTGGCCACCTCTGTCTCCTTCCTCCTTCTTCTCTTCTCTGTATAACTCTGTGAACATCTCTGAGCAGTCAAGACTGTGAAGTGCACATAAGGAAGTGATTACTGGCTAGCTTGCTCTCTCCTCTTTTGATTCCACCTCATCTTATTTGGGTCACTTCTAACTCCCCCCTCCCTTTTCTCTTCTCCATGTAACTCTGTGAACCTCTCTGGCTGTCCCTCAATGTGGAGAAACTTTTCATCTTTAACCTAGATGTTATATCAACAGTGCAGTATAGAAGGAGAAGCTTTCAGACTACTGTAAAAATAAAACTGAAAACCAGAAGCAGGAGGCTTAAGTCCAAATCCTGAGGACAACAGAGAACTCCTGACTCCAGGGAACATTAATTGACAGCAGCTCATGAATCGCCTTCATACCTACACTGAAACCAAACACTACTCAAGGGCCAACAAGTTCCAGAGCAAGACATACCATACAAACTCTCCAGCAACATGGGAACACAGCCCTGAGCTTCAATATACTGGCTACCCAAAGTTACTCAAAAACTACTGACATCTCATAACTCATTACTGGACACTTCATTGCACTCGAGAGAGAAGAAATTCAGCTCCACCCACCAGAACACCGACACAATCTTCCCTAACCAAGAAACATTGACAAGCGACCTGTACAACCCCACTCACAGTGAGGAAATTCCACAATAAAGAGAACTCCACAAATTGCCAGAATACAGAAAGGCCACCCCACATACAGCAATACAAACAAGACAAAGAGAGAGAGGAATACCCAACAGGTAAAGGAAGAGGATAAATGCCCACCAAACCAAACAAAAGAGGAGGGATAGGGAATCTACCTGATAAATAATTTGAAATAATGATAGTGAAAATGATCCGAAATCTTGAAACCAAAATGGAATCGCAGATAAATAGCCTGGAGACAAGGACTGAGAAGATGCAAGAAAGGTACATAGAAGAAATAAAAAACAGCCAATATATAGTGAATAATGCAATAAATAAGATAAAAAACACTCTGGAGGCAACACATAGTAGAGTAACAGAGGCAGAAGATAGGATTAGTGAAGTAGAAGATAGATTGGCAGAAATAAATGAATCAGAGAGGAAAAAAGAAAAACGAATTAAAAGAAATGAGGACAATCTCAGAGATCTCCAGGACAATATTAAATGCCCCAACATTCAAATCATAGGAGTCCCAGAAGAAGACAAAAAGAAAGACCATGAGAAAATACTTGAGGAATATGAAAACTTCCCTAAAATGGGGAAGGAAATAATCACCCAAGCCCAAGAAACCCAGAGAGTCACAAACAGGATAAACCCCAGGCAGAAACACCCCAAGACACATATTAATCAAATTAACAAAGATCAAAGACAAAGAACAAATATTAAAAGCAGCAAGGGAAAAACAACAAATAACACACAAGGGGATTCCCATAAGCACAACAGCTGATCTTTCAATAGAAACTCTTCAGGCCAGGAGGGAATGGCAAGACATACTTAAAGTGATGAAAGAAAATAACCTACAGCCCAGATTACTGCACCCAGCAAGGATATCATTCAAATATGAAGGAGAAATCAAACCTTTTACAGACAAGCAAAAGCTGAGAGAATTCAGCACCACCAAACCAACTCTCCAACAAATGCTAAAAGATCTTCTTTAGCAGGAAACACAAAAAGGGTGTATAAACTTGAACCCAAAACAATAAAGTAAATGGCAATGGGATCATACTCATCAATAATTACCTTAAATGTAAATGGGTTGAATGCCCCAACCAAAAGACAAAGCCTGCCTGAATGGATACAAAAAGAAGACCTCTATATATACTTCCTACAAGAGACCCACCTCAAAAGAGGGGACACATACAGACTGAAAGTGAAGGGCTGGAAAAAGATATTCCATGCAAACTGAGACCAAAAGAAAGCAGGAGAAACAATACTCATATCCGATAAAATAGACTTTAAAACAAAGGCTGTAAAAAGAGACAAAGAAGGACACTACGTAAAGGATCAATACATGTCGAAGGTATAACAGTTATAAATATACATGCACCCAACATAGAAGCACCACAATATGTAAGACAAATGCTAACAAGTATGAAAAGGGAAATTAAAAATAACACAGTAATACTGGGAGACTTTAATACCCCACTCACACCTATGGATAGATCAACTAAACAGAAAATTAACAAGGAAACACAAACATTAAACAATACAATAGACCAGTTAGACCTTCTTGATATCTATAGGACATTTCACCCCAAAACAATGAATTTCACCTTTTTCTCAAGTGCACACGGAACCTTCTCTAGGAGAGATCACATTCTGTGCCATAAATCTAGCCTTGGTAAATTCAAAAAAATTGAAATCATTTCAAGTATCTTTTCTGACCACAATGCAGTAAGATTAGATCTCAATTACAGGAGAAAAATTATTAAAAATTCCAACATATGGAGGCTGAACAACACGCTTCTGAAAAACCAACAAATCACAGAAGAAATCAAAATATGCATAGAAACAAATGAAAATGAAAACACAACAACCCAATACCTGTTGGACACTGTAAAAGCAGTGCTAAGGGGAAAGTTTATAGCAATACAGGCATATCTCAAGAAACAAGAAAAAAGTCAATAAATAACCTAACTCTACACCTAAAGCAACTAGAAAAGGAAGAAATGGAGAACCCGAGGGTTAGTAGAAGGAAAGAAATCTTAACAATTAGGGCAGGAATAAATGCAAAAGAAACAAAAGAGACCATAGCAAAAATCAACAAAGCCAAAAGCTGGTTCTTTGAAAGGATAAATAAAATTGACAAACCATTCGCCAGACTCATCAAGAAAGAAAGGGAGAAAAATCAAATCAATAAAATTAGAAATGAAAATGGAGAGATCACAACAGACAACACAGAAATACAAAGGATCATAAGAGACTACTATCAGCAATTATATGCCAATAAAATGGACAATGTGGAAGAAATGGACAAATTCTTAGAAACGTACAACTTTCCAAAACTGAACCAGGAAGAAATAGAAAATCTTAACAGACCCATCACAAGCACAGAAGGTAAAACTGTAATCAGAAATCTTCCAGCAAACAAAAGCCCAGGTCCAGACGGCTTCACAGCTGAATTCTACCAAAAATTTCGAGAAGAGCTAACACCTATCCTACTCAAACTCTTCCAGAAAATTGAAGAGGAAGGTAAACTTCCAAACTCATTCTATGAGGCCACCATCACCCTAATACCAAAACCTGATGAAGATGCCACAAAAAAGAAAACTACAGTCTGATATCACTGATGAACATAGATGCAAAAATTCTTAACAAAATTCTAGCAATCAGAATCCAACAACATTTAAAAAGATCATACACCATGACCAAGTGGGCTTTATCCAGGGATGCACGGATTCTTCAATATCCACAAATCAATCAATGTAATGCACCACATTAACAAGTTGAAAAATAAAAGCCATATGATTATCTCAATAGATATAGAGAAAGCCTTTGACAAAATTCAACATCCATTTATGATAAAAAAAAAAACTCTCCAGAAAGCAGGAATAGAAGGAACATATCTCAACATAATAAAAGCTATATATAACAAACCCACAGCAAACATTATCCTCAATGGTGAAAAATTGAAAGCATTTCCACTAAAGTCAGGAACAAGTCAAGGATGCCCACTCTCACCACTACTATTCAACATAGTTTTGGAAGTTTTGGCCACAGCCATCAGAGCAGAAAAAGAAAATAAAGGAATCCAAATTGGAAAAGAAGAAGTAAGACTCTCATTGTTTGCAAATGACTTGATCCTCTACATAGAAAACCCTAAAAATACACCAGAAAAGTACTAGAGCTAATCAAGGAATATAGTACAGTTGTAGGATATAAAATCAACATACAGAAATCCCTTGCATTCCTATACACTAATAATCAGAAAATAGAAAGAGAAATTAAGGAGACAATTCCATTCACCATTGCATCGAAAAGAAAAAAAGTACTTAGGAGTATATCTACTTAAAGAAACTAAAGATCTATATATAGAAAACTATGAAACACTGGTGAAAGAAATCAAAGAGGACAATAATAGATGGAGAAATATACCATGTTCATGGATCAGAAGAATCAATACAGTGAAAATGAGTATACTACCGAAAGCAATCTACAGATTCAGTGCAATCCCTGTAAAGCTACCAATGGTATTTTTCACAGAAGTAGAACAAATAATTTCACAATTTGTTTGGAAATACAGAAAACCTTGAATAGCCAAAGCAATCTTGAGGAAGAAGAATGGAACTGGAGGAATCAACCTGCCTGTTGATTTCTACAAGGCCACAGTCATCAAGACAGTATGGTACTGGCACAAAGACATAAATATAGATCAGTGGAACAAAACAGAAAGCCCAGAGATAAATCCACGCACCCATGGACATCTTATTTTTGACAAAGGAGGCAAGAATATACAATGGAGAAAAGACAATCTCTTTTACAAGCAGTGCTGGAAATACTGGGCAACCACTTGTAAAAGAATGAAACTAGAACATTTTCTAACACCATACACAAAAATAAACTCAAAATGGATTAAAGATCTAAATGTAAGACCAGAAACTATATATAATACTCCTAGAGGAGAACATAGGCAAAACACTCTCCGACATACATCATAGCAGGATCCTCTATGACCCACCTTCTAGAATATTGGAAATAAAAGCAAAAATAAACATATGGGACCTAGTTAAAATTAAAAGCTTCTGCACAACAAAGGAAACTATGAGCAAGGTGAAAAGAAAGCCTTCAGAATGGGAGAAAATAATAGCAAATGAAGCAACTGACAAACAACTAATCTCAAAAATATACAAGCAACTCCTGCAGCTCAACTCCAGAAAAAATAAATGACCCAATCAAAAAATGGGCCAAAGAACTAAATAGACATTTCCTCCAAAGAAGGCATACAGATGGTAACAAACACATGAAAAGATGCTCAACGTCACTCATTAGCAGAGAAATGCAAATCAAAACCACAATGAAGTACCATTTCACGCCAGTCAGAATGGCTGTGATCCAAAAGTCTACAAGCAATAAATGCTGGAGAGGATGTGGAGAAAAGGGAACCCTCTTACACTGTTGGTGGGAATGCAAACTAGTACAGCCACTATGGAGAACAGTGTGGAGATTCCTTAAAAAACTGCAAATAGAATTGTCTTATGACCCAGCAATCCCACAGCTGGGCATACACATCGAGGAAACCAGAATTGAAAGAGACACATGTACCCAATGTTCATCGCAGCACTGTTTATAATAGCCAGGACATGGAAACAACCTAGATGTCCATCAGCAGCCAAATGGATAAGGAAGCTGTGGTACATATACACAAAGGAAAATTATTCAGCCATTAAAAAGAATACATTTGAATCCATTCTAACGAGGTGGATGAAACTGGAGCCTATTATACAAAGTGAAGTAAGCCAGAAAGAAAAACACCAATACAGTATACTAACACATATATATGGAATTTAGAAAGATGGTAATGATAACCCTGTATGCGAGACAAGAAAATATCCAGAGATGTATAGAATAGTCTTTGGACTCTGTGGGAGAGGGAGAGGGTGGGATGATTTGGGAGAATGGCATTGAAACATGTATAATATCACATAAGAAACAAATCGCCAATCCAGGTTTGATGCAGGATACAGGATGCTTGGAGCTGGTGCACTGGGATAACTCAGAGGGATAGTACGGGGAGAGAGGTGGGAGGGGGTTCAGGATGGGGAACACATGTACACTCGTGGCGGATTCATGCTGATGTATGGCCAAACCAATACAATATTGTAAAGTAATTAGCCTCCAATTAAATAAATTTCAAAAACTAACAAAGCCAGGACCTCCCTATTGGTAAGGTCAGGGGTGGAGAACCTCTGGAAAGTGGGTGCTAGGTTCCCAACAGTCGAGCTGTGGATAGCACTCCTTGCCTCATCTCTGGGAGCAGCCCAGCCAAGGCGTGGTGGAACTGCCCAGAGGCTTGCCACCCGCCCCCCGCCCCCCCACCCCCAACCTGCTCCTAATTCCGGCCCAGGACTGGAGAAGGGCGAAAGGTTCAGTGTACACTTGCGGGGGCACTTCTGTGGGTGATCATGTCAGGCTGCAGGCCATGCTGGGGGCCAATACAGGAGCGAAGTGTCCTCAAAGTCTCACCAGCAGACGCCCCAGGAGGGATGTTCTGCGGGCAATTTCCCTCCTTGGTCTATTTGTAGTTGTCCATCAGCCTGGCATTGTGGCTCCGAGGTTAAAGCGTCTGCCTGCCATGCGGGAGACCTAGATTCCATCCCTGGGTCAGGAAGATCCACTGGAGAAGGAAATGGCAACCCACTCCAGTATTCTTGCCTGGAGAATCCCATGGACAGAGGAAGGAGCCTGGTGGGCTACAGTCCACGGGTCACAAAAGTTGGATACGACTGAGCGACTTCACTACTACTACTACTCACTACTACTACTACTGTTAGCGCGCCTGCGCGCGCGCGTACACACACACACACACACACACACACACACACACACACACACACACACACCACCACCACCACCACCACCACCACCACCACCACCACCACCACCACCACCACCACCACCACCACCACCACCAAAACCCCCGAGCTCACACACGCACACCACCACCACCAAAACCTGCTTCCTTCCTGGAAGTCAGGCCCTGGAGTCAGGTGAGGGAGCGGGAGCTAGGGCAGGTTTGGCGTTGTAGCTACGGATGCCACTAGGCTGGGGAGTCGGATTCTGGCAATAGTGTCAGCCGTTAGAGCTAGCGATCCCAGCCATTAGCTGGGCTCCGGAAAAGGATCGGCAGTGTTCCCGGGGCACTCGTGAGCACCGCATCCCACAATCCCCAGGCCAGCTGCGGCGCTGCTCCCCAGTGTGCAGACTGCTTGCAGCACACGGGTGGCGAGCGCGAGCCTGGCCTCTTGACAGCTGCCCACGCGCCGGGTAGGGCTCCAGCAGGCAGCTTTAAAGGTCGGCGCGGCAGCCCCGCCCCTCGCGCGCGGCGATTGGCTCCAGCTGGGGCGGCATTGGCTTGATCGGCGCAGAGGGCGGGGCTGCGCGCGCGAGGCCCGCGGCTCCCGGTGGCGTCCGTTGCTGGGGCGCGAGTGGCGGCTGAGTGCGGGTGGTTGGGTGTGCGCGGCCCTGAGATCCCTGGGGAAGTAGGGGAGCGGCCGACGCCGAACAGCACGCACAGCAGGGCGGCTGGCGGTGCGCGCGAGAGCGGGAGTGGTGCGTTCGTGTGTGCGCGTGAGTGTGTGTCTGTGTGTAGAGCTCTGGTGCGGTGCGCCAGCCGCCAGTGCCCGGGTGCGAGTCCCTCATCGTTTTCCACACCCTCCCTCCATCCCCCTTCCTTCCCTGCCACCCTCCCGCGCCCCCTACGGCCGCAAGCCGAGCAAAAGCCCAGGAAAGCAGGTGTGGGAGGGCGGGCGGGGTCGCACGAGACAAAGGGGCCCGGGGGTCAGCCCGCCACGGCCTCCCGGAGCCTGGGGGGCCTGGGAGGGAGCCGCGGCGGGGGCGGCGGCGTCAAGAAGAGCCTGAGCGCCCGCAACGCCGCCGTGGAGAGGAGGAACCTGATCACGGTGTGCAGGTACGCGCGGCCCGCCGCTCGGGGACAGAGGAGGGCGCCGCCGGCGCCGCGGGCTGGGGAGAGCGCTAGCCCTGGGGGTCCCGGAGACAGCCGGCTGGAGCCCGGGCCGCCGCCGCCGCGCCGGGCGTGTCCGCGGCCAGAGCGTCCTGAGTGGGGCGGGCCTGGGCGCCGTCGAGGCCCCGGACTTTCCGTCAGTTTCAGTGCTGGGAGCCGCTGAGGGTAGGGCTTGGGGCGGGGCTGGGGGAGGGTTTGTTTTCAATGTACAATCTAGCGTCTGAGTGAAAGAGAAGGGCTGGGAGGAAGAGCTACTTCTTTTTAGTGCGCGTTAAGCCGTCCAGCAGCTTTTCTTCAAGTAATTGCTTTAATTGTTGACTGTGTTGCCTCAAAATCGGAGTGCGTTTTGTTTTCTGATTTTGATTGTTTGCACATACATTGTCGTTTCGTGCCACAGATAGTGAGTGCCTGCTACATGCTGGCCGCGTGTGTGTGTTTCCTTGTCCTCTGCACTCGAAATTACAGTGTTACTGATATTTCTGCAGTTAATACTAAGAGTAGGACTGTGGAGGATACCTAGTCGGTGCTTTATTTCAAGTTTTGCCTTTGTTTTGTAACTATAATCGTAGTATTCCCTTACTTTAAAAAATGTATTTAGAAATTACTTTCAACCAGCCTAGTATTCAGAAATAACTGACTTTTTAACATGCTCACATTTTGTTTAAGTCTTGTTTCTGGGTATTAAATCCATGGTAGTCCTAAGCATTCATTTCTTAGGAACGTCATTGAGCCATCAAGTTGTTGTAAAAGTACTTTGTTCCATGAAACTCTTCCTCAGCCATCAAAAATCCTGTAAGAATAAGAGAATGAGATCTTTCCCTCCTTTACAGTTTACTTTTTTTTTCTTTTCCTTTTGTAAAGATGTGTCTAGCATCTTAAGCAGAATACAGATATTTACACTCGGACTTATACTCAGTAACTTTGAGCAGCTTTTTAAATTTTCTTTTTAATTGCATTGAACTTAACAACTGTTCACCCCTCTGGTAGGAAGACCTGCCTCACGGACTTTTATGGCATTTGGAGTTATAAACAGTAATATCAGTACAGAATCTTTTGAATTGACATTTCTGCTGTTTAGGATGCAACCTTTTGAGGAAGATAGGTTGTATGAAAGTTTTTTACATCTAGGCAGAGTTTTTCAGTTAGGTAAATAGAACAGCAAGCAAAGCTAACTTTTTTTATAATGTTTTGCCAAAAGTTTTCACTTTCATCTCAGGGTCAAAGGATTTGTTAACAAAATAAGCCATGTGTTCTACACAGATAAAAAAGTGAAAATGAAGGTGTTCACTCATGTCTGACTCTTAGCGACCCCATGGACCGTAGCCTAGCAGCCACAAGGTTTTCAAGGCAAGAATGCTGGAGTGGGTTGCCATTTCCTTCTACAAGGGTAACTTTCTTACAAACAGTTTTTGTTTGGGAGAGTTTTGTTACCTATTCCTCTCAGCTGAAGTGATTTTGAGTGTTTGTAGGATGATGTTAATTACCCAAATATTTCAACCTGGAACTTTAAACACCTGGGCTGACATAGGATGGTGTGATCACTCACCTAGAGCCAGACATCCTGGAATGTGAAGTCAAGTGGGCCTTAGAAAGCATCACTACAAACAAAGCTAGTAGAGGTGATGGAATTCCAGTTGAGCTATTTCAAATCCTGAAAGATGATGCTGTGAAAGTGCTGCATTCAATATGCCAGCAAATATGGAAAACTCAGCAGTGGCCACAGGACTGGAAAAGGTCAGTTTTCATTCCAGTCCCAAAGAAAGGCAATGCCAAAGAATGCTCAGACTACCACACAATTGCACTCATCTCACATGCTAGTAAAGTAATGCTCAAAATTCTCCAAGCCAGGCTTCAGCAATACGTGAACCGTGAACCTCCTGATGTTCAAGCTGGTTTTAGAAAAGGTAGAGGAACCAGAGATCAAATTGCCAACGTCCACTGTATCATGGGAAAAGCAAGAGAGTTCCAGAAAAACATCTATTTCTGCTTAGTTGACTATGCCAAAGCCTTTGACTGTGTGGATCACAATAAACTGTGGAAAATTCTTCAAGAGATGGGAATACCAGAGCACCTGACCTGCCTCTTGAGAAACCTGTATGCAGTTCAAGAAGCAACAGTTAGAACTGGACATGGAACAATAGACTGGTTCCAAATAG
The DNA here is from genome assembly GCA_917880005.1 of Nanger dama. Lineage (NCBI taxonomy): Eukaryota > Metazoa > Chordata > Mammalia > Artiodactyla > Bovidae > Nanger > Nanger dama. The sequence goes on from CAKJTW010000007.1 coordinate 28,247,461, forward strand.
GAAAAGAAGTACATCAAGGCTGTATATTGTCATCTTGCTTATTTAACTTCTATGCAGAGTACATCATGAGAAATGCTGGGCTGGAAGAAGCACAAGCTGGAATCAAGATTGCTGGGAGAAATATCAATAAGCTCAGATATGCAGATGACACCACCATTATGGCAGAAAGTGAAGAGGAACTCAAAAGCCTCTTCTTAATGAAAGTGAAAGAGGAGAGTGAAAAAGTTGGCTTAAAGCTCAACATTCAGAAAACTAAGATCATGGCACCTGGTATCATCACTTCATGGGAAATAGATGGGAAAACAGTGGAAACAGTGTCAGACTTTATTTTTCAGGGCTCCAGAATCACTGCAGATGGTGACTGCAGCCATGAAATTAGAAGACGCTTACTCCTTGGAAGAAAAGTTATGACCAACCTAGATAGCATATTCAAAAGCAGAGACATTACTTTGTCAACAAAGGTCCATCTCGTCAAGGCTATGGTTTTTCCAGTAGTCATGTATGGATGTGAGAGTTGGATTGTGAAGAAGGCTGAACGCCGAAGAATTGATGCTTTTGAACTGTAGTGTTGGAGAGTACTCTTGAGAGTCCCTTGGACTGCAAGGAGATCCAACCAGTCCATCCTAAAGGAGATCAGTCCTGGGTGTTCTTTGGAAGGAATGATGCTAGAGCTGAAACTCCAGTACTTTGGCCACCTCATGCAAAGAGTTGACTCATTGGAAAAGACCCTGATGCTGGGAGGGACTGGGGGCAGGAGGAGAAGGGGACGACAGAGGATGAGAAGGCTGCTTGGCATCACCAAGTCGATGGACATGAGTTTGAGTGAACTCCGGGAGTTGGTGATGGACCGGGAGGCCTGGCATGCTGCAGTTCACGGGGTCACAAAGAGTCGGACACGACTAAGCGACTGAACTGAACTGACATAAATTGCTCTCAGTCATTGTGGCAGTCTTCAGAACGGTGGATGTTGAATATTTGGGGTAAAAGACTTTGAAAGGTTTTATACTCTACTATTTCCCTGGTGGCTCAGAGGTTAAAGCGTTTGCCTGCAATGCAGGAGACGTGGGTTTGATCCTTGGATGGGAAAATCCCCTGGAGAAGGAAACGGCAACCCACTCCAGTATTCTTGCCTGGAGAATCCCATGGACGGAGCAGCCTTGTGTGCTACAGTCCGTGGGGTCACAAAGAGTCGGACATGACTGAGCAACTTCACAATTCACAATTTTTAAAGACAGTAAAAACCTATGAATAAAAAAAATCAGTGGAGGATACTGTTTTGCGTCTCCATTTTGTCATGGCAGCAGAGGCAGTTCAGGAAAAGAACTGGACTATCTATACCTTATTTAAGTTACATGTTTAAGGAATTTCAGTCACTGATTTGTGTGGACAGTTGTCTAGGTTAGCAGAATTTTTGTTGTGTTTGTCTAATTATTCTTTTCTACTCTGGAATGAGTATACATGCTGACTTTAGTTACAGTTTATGATTAATTTAGTATTGTAGCTAAAAGAAATTTCATTATTGTTGCTATAATAAATTTCAGTTTCTAGCTAAGATTTCAACTTTTGTATTTATTTATGTGGGTAATACTGTTCTTTGTGTTCAAATAGTTGGTGCATATCAATTATTATCCTTTTCTAGTAATAAAACCTATTTGATAGATTTTGTCTAAAGGCTTTTAGTTTCTGGGGAAAAGTCATTGTAGGCCATTTGAGTGTTTTAAGTATTCCCACCTTGAATTCTGCAAAAGAAATCAGTATTTGTGAATTTCAGTTGCTCTTCTCTCTTTCAGAATTACCAGAACTTGGGTATCTCACCCACATCTGTTAATTTATTTTAAAATTTTTATGTAGCAGATCAGACGTGATTTTGTATTTAAGTTGGGAAGAAGCTGGCTTAGTGAAAATATAATTGAGATCTAAGTTTACTTTGTCATTAACTAATTGTGTCCTTTAACAAGTCTGTTTTTAAATTTTCTCATCTGTAAAATAATCTTGGACAGTATCATTGGTAATTTTCACCGACAGCCCTAAAAGTAGTAAAAAAAAAAAAAAAAACACCAAAAACCTAGAGCTCATTCAAGCAGAATGGGTTGATTCATACTTAGTTTTGAATTTCTCCAATCATGAGCAGAGTAACAGTAGACATATGCTGAATGGTAGCTAGATGAGGCATGTGCTTTTTCTCTATAAACAAAAACATTTTGAATCATGCCTTTTACTGGTATTCTGGAAAAATGGAATAGTATAGAAAGTCAAACCAAAACAAACTCCCCTGACCCCTGACGAGCGTTCTGGTATATGATTAGTTGAGGGTGGGAAGATATTTTAACCTGTTTAAGTTCTTTGCAGGTTAATCAGTACAGGTGATATGCATCAATTCTTATACAGTAATGCTTTTCATTACCCCTTAAACAGTTTAGGCACACTCTCAGTTTAGGTTTACAGCCTTATTGCATAACTACACAATTCTTTTGGTTTAAAAAAGCCTCATATTAAGAACAGTGTCACAATTCGAACTTTGGAAGTGAGCTCTTTGGTTAGGTAGGAAGGCAGGAATTGAATTTTGGTTCATTGTGATTGTGTGTATAATTGTTTCATCAGTTTGTTCATGAACGCTTATCTGTTGTAGACGAAAAACACTCAGTAGTTATCTCAGCAAAGAAGTAGTCTTTAATTATTTTTTTTTACAGATGGTGATGAAAATAGATCAAAATCTCTAAAACAGAACCAAGAAAATAAATAAGAACTAAGAAAAACCTACTGCAAACATCATACTTAGTGGTAAAACTGTTAATGCTTTCTACAATACTGTGGTCCTAGGCAGTGTAGTGGGAGAAAGCAATGGCAACCCACTTCAGTGTTCGTGGCTGGAGAATCCCAGGGATGGGGTAGCCTGGTGGGCTGCCGTCTATGGGGTTGCACAGAGTCGGACACAACTGAAGCGACTTAGCAGCAGCAGCAGCAGGCAGTGTAATTAGACAAAAAGAAAAAAGCCATAAAATTTAAAAAGGGAAGAAATAAGATAGGTAGAAGACATGACAATGTTTTCAGAATGCTAGACACACACACACAAAACTGCAGAAAGTCTATTAGCATTAATAAGCACATCTGGTAAAATTGCTAATTACAAGAGCAATATTTAAAAAAATCAATTCAAAGTCTATATCAGCAAAAAAAACCATTTTAAAATTATTATAATACAGAAATATTAAATATGGAAGAACAAATCTAAAAAGATAGAATCTATATATTCAAAACTATGAAACATCTTTGAGAAAAATTTCAGAATAGTTACAAATACATGAAGGGATAGAGACCTTTTACTCATGGATTGCATTTAAGTCTTGTTAAGATGGCAGATGATTTATAGATTAAATGCAACCTTAAAAAAAAATACCAGCAGATTTTTTAAATGGAAATTGACAAGTTGATCCTAAAATCTAGTTTGCAAGCCCAAGAATAGCCAAGACGGTCTTGAACACAAAGCTGGAGGACTTATATTTCCAAACACCAAGACATACTATAAAGATATAGTTATTAAACTGATATGACATAAGCTCAAGAACAGACAAACAGAATACTGGAACAGAAGAGGGAGTCCAGAAGCATACACGCAAATGATGCCATCACCTTGTTGTTGTGCAGTCGCTCAGTCACCTGACTTATGATAAATGTGACACTTGAGTGTAGTGAGGCAAGAACGGTCTTTTTGAATAAATGGTACTAGGGAAGACCCCTCAGAGGAGGCCATGGCAGCCCACTCCAGTATTCTTGCCTGGAGAACCCCATGGAGAGAGGGGCCTGAAGCGCTTCTGTCCACAGGGTAGCAAAGAGTCGGACACGACTGAAGCTATTTAGCACATGTCAAACTGAGTTTCCTAAGGAAAATATTTAATCTTGACTCCTATATTTCACAGCATAAACAAAAAATAAAGTACAGGTGGACTGTTGATATAAATGTAAAAGACAAAACTAAATCTTTTAGAAGAAAAAAGAATATTTTCATTACCTTGGAGTACTAGACCAATTTCTTAAGCAAGCCACAATAAGCATGAACCAAGAAGGAAATTTATGATGGACTACTTCCCAATTATGAGTTTCTATTTATCACAACATAAAGAGAATGAAAAATCAAGCCACCAAATGGGGAAATACTTACATCACATAGACCCAGCAAAGATCCACATAGAATGTACAAAGAATTACACAAACAAAACATTAGACATTGCAAATGATAAACCACTTGAACTGGCATGTCACAAAAGAGACTCTCCAAATGGCCAGCAGATTCATGGAAAGGTGCTTAATTTCGACAGAGATCAGATAAAAACAAATTATATAAATCCCCATGTGACACCCCATCAAATACACCAGAATCGCTAAAGCGAAGACAGAAAAATTCCAAGTGTTAGCGAGGATTAGAGACACTGGAATTCTCATACAGTTGACCCTTGAGCAACATGAGTTTGAACTGAATGGGTCCACTTAAGCAGGCTTTTTTCACTGAATACAGTACTACAGTCAGCGGTTGGTGGAACTGCTGATACAGCCCACTGGCAAGTTGCATGCAGATTTTAGGCCTTGTTCAGAGTCAGCACCCCTAACCCTACTCCACTGTTCAAGAGTCAACTGTGCACTGCTCACTGCTATGCAGCCTGGAACAATGCCTTTGGAAAACTGTTGTATCCAGTGAAGCCAAACATCTACACACCGCATCACCCAGGAACTCCACTCCTAGGAATATATCTGACAGAAGTAGGTACATATATTCACCAAAATACATATTCATGAATATTCAATTAGTAATAGTCAAAGAGTGAAAACAACGCAAGTGTCCTGTTTACGCAGAATGGATAAACTGTGGTATATTCACCACACAGACTGGATTTGTTGAGTGTTGCCTCATTGTGAATTTGGAATGAATGGAATAATACATACCTTTTTCTATTTATTTTGCTCAACATTATGTTTGTGAGAGTCATCCTTTTTGTTGCACATAGCTGTAATGTAATGTTCAATGCGGTATCAAATTCTAAGAGGCAAAACTAATGGTGCTGAAAGCCAGGAGTATGTAGTAACTGAAAGAAAAGAAGGAAGAGATTTCTGGGGCTTTGGGTAGTGTTCTCTTTTGTTAGTAACATTGTATTCCCAGGACTCAATTATCTTCAAACTGGAAGTTTGTACCTTTTGTCACTTTCATCTTTTTGCTAACCTCCCACCAACCTGTTCTCTGTATTCATGGATATGGTTTCTTTAAGAGTCCATGTATAAGTGGAATCACATAGTACTTGTCTTTCCCTGACTTACTTCACTTAGCATAATGCCCTCAAGGTCTATCCATGTTGTGGCAAATGGCAGGATTCTCCCTATGTTATGGCTGAATAATTTTCAATTGTGTATACACATCACATTTTATTTATCCATTCATCAATTGATGGGCACTTAGATTGTTTCCTTGTCTTGACTATTCCAAGTCATGCTACGATCATCATGTAAGTGCAGGTACCTTTCTGAAACAATGATTTTGTTTCCTTTTGGTAATGTGCTTTTTTCTTGAACTGGGTGTTGGATAGAAAGCTGTGTTCTCTTTGCAAAAAAATCATTGTACACCTATGCTGTGTGTACTTTACTATATGCATATGATAAATCAATAAAAATCTGTATTAAAAAATGGAAGCAAAGTGTAGCTAGAAACAAGGCTAAATACATCACTGTGGTATTCTACATATATTTCAGAGGTTGGCCACAGATTTAACACTACTGCTGCTGCTGCTAAGTCACTTCAGTCATGTCCGACTCTGTGTGACCTCATAGTCGGCAGCCTACCAGGCTCCTCTGTCCCTAGGATTCTCCAGGCAAGAATACTGGAGTGGGCTGCCATTTCCTTCTCCAATGCATGCATGCATGCTATGTTGCTTCAGTCGTGTCCGACTCTGTGCGACCGTATGGACAGCAGCCCTCCAGGCTCCTCTGTCCACAGGATCCTCCAGGCAAGAAGACTAGATTGTGTTGCCATTTCCTTCTCCTGATTTAACATTAAGATTTCTAATAGCTGTACGAGAAAAAGAGAAGTTGCCAGCTACACATTGATTTGTGCCCAGTAGATATAAGTAAATCAACTGCCTAAAGATACAACTCTTGGCACTAAAAAAAAAAAAAAAAGATATTTCTCATAGAAATCTTCACAAAAAGAAAACATTTTTTGACATAATAAACATTGTTCTTGACAACAATTTCAAGAAGATCCTCTGTGAAGGCTTCAATGTAGGCTGACACTCAATGTAGGCTACTAGAATCTTACCAAAGCAAGACAGGGGCAAAAGCAACTGGAGATGGGACAGGGTAAAGCAATGCAACCTACACACTCAGCTGCTCTCTGGGCGGACCCAGGGATATAGTTTATAAACCTGTAAGCTTATACAATAGTGGATAAGCTTCACATATTTCCCCCTAAATATCGCATCTCTCAACCAAGTTCTGACATTTATCAATCAGCAGTGAGGTTAACACAATACCCTGTAATAAATGTGTAGCAGAGAGCTATTCTCCATTATCAGTTGAATATGAAGACAGTTAAGCTAGGGGAATAGATAAGGATCTTCTGTGAATGCTGAGAAGCCGACCTCTGACTAGTAAGATGATCATCCTACCTCCAGTGGCTCTAAGACTCTTTAGAAATGAAAGTGAATCTTCTCCAAAGCCATACAGAAACAGGTAACGTTGATCAAAGTCCAAACCCAAAGTTCTACTATGTATAGCATTGATTAAAAGAGCTTCAGCCAAAAATATAATCATGATAGGCAAGGTATGAACAGTCTGGTAAAGCATTATCAAGCAAATAGTAACAAGGAAAGTAAGTCACTGCATTTATTTTAGAGGATTATATCACCAGTGGTATTCGGTAGCATTTCACATATCTGCATTTTAAGCATCTTGTTCAAGTACAGGAAAATATCTTTTTCCCCCTGATTACTCAGCACCAGACATTAAGAGGTTCAGAGTCCTAAAGCTCACTCACTGAACTTAAGTGTTTCAGTGCTTTTTTTTTAAACACTGGATAAATTTATTTATCTGCTTTCCTAGTTCACAACCAACTATAATGAGCATGTCAGGATGGGAAGCACAGAGGAAAGAGCTGGTAGAAAAAGGCAGGGGTGCAGGAAATAACAGCTAACTTGGTAGGAAGAGCCAGCAAATGCAAAAGCAGAAAAAGAACCCCAAGCACACCACGGGGCCATGTAGCAAACAGCTCTGTGCACCTCAGGAGTCTCCAAGGCAACCGCTGCACAGGGCTTATTCACAGAAACAGATCCAGAGTAAAGTCACTTGTAAGGATTCTATGCAGAGTCTTTAAAATAAGGTAGGGAAATGTATAATGCTTTTAAAAGCAGTTTATCCACAATGCTTAATGTAAGAAAACGCCACGGGAAGAAAAAGCCACCTCTAGGGACCGTTAGTGGAAAGGCCTTTATTGGGCGGTCGCTCCCGGGCAGAACTCCCGGGGGCGAGTGAGGGAACAAAGGGAGTCTGCAAAGCATGAGGGGGTGAGGAAGGGGTTTTTATAGCCAGGGCTGGCATTCAAACCCGGTTCTTTCATATAAGGTAGAAAGCGCGGGCTGTAGCAGTGATTGGCGTTTGGGGGCTTCGTGCCAGCGCCTGATTGGGTCAGGATACAGGAGGCTGGTCCCTGGAAGTTTGGTCCACCCCTGGTTCCTGTTCGGGCGTCGGCCGACTGTCGGGCTTGTCCGGGCTGGTCCGGGGCATGTCTCGACATGCTGACCTCTCATCCCGGCCTTTTTGATATAGGAAAAGGGGCGCCGATTCTCTCTGGCTACTTCCTGCTGAACAGGGGCGACGAGGGGTAGGGTGCGGCCCGGATGACAGGAGGCGGACGTCTGTTAGGTTGGTCACAAGTCATTTGTCGGAAGCCCTTGGTACTGCTGTCACGGTACCATCAGTTGGACCGTGTTGAGCCGTTGTTTGATAAAGGCCGAAAACTTTTTTAGGATACAGGGCCCGAAAGTCAGGAGCAGCAAGAGGATGATGAGTGGTCCTGTGGTCTGGTTGAGTTCCTCATAGGTTTCTCCGTTTAATATCCAGGTGACCTGAAAGGGCTGGTGAGAACTGGAGCAGCCACCCTCATCCAGGGCCCAAAGCACTCCCAAGGCCGCCCACACTATTATTTGTAATTTTTGCCACATTGTGGACTCGGGGGCAGAGATTCCAGGTAAGGATCAAATCGGTGATCTCCGCAGGAGTGGGGGCGGTATGAGTGGCTCTGGGGCCCGGTTGGGGTTAAGGCTGTCAAGGTGCCCCAAGGGAATAGCACCCCAGGAGTAGGGAGCAGACGGCTAGGTGAGCAAGGGCCAGAGACAGCCGATGTGCAGATGACCAGTCTTGGGGAGCTGTGGCCGCCAATCCAATGGCAAAGAGTATGGCCAGAACTGTGATTGCCAGTAGCCACAGCGGATGGTACCAGGCAAACATCGGATAGGGACGTGTTTGTTCCTGGTGGAAGACGGTGCCTTGATTATTGTAAGGTTGGCGAAAGAGGGGTTTGGGTAATGGTTATTCCGGGATCGGGGGAAGGGGGTCCGGTGGATAGTTAATTTGGTCGGACCAGTGAGGACAGAGCGGTAAGATCCCCTCTCTTCCAGATCAGATTTGGGGAAACCTGGAGGTGCAGGTTTAAGTCGGGTCAGGTGGTACCAGGGGTCGTGTCCCAGGAGTTTAGCTGCTGTAGGAGTGGTGAGAATTACCATGTGAGGTCCCGTCCAGCGAGGTTGTAGCGGGCGGGGGTTGAGAGTTTTTAACAGTACCTGGTCTCCTGGGGCCAAAGGCCGAATCAGCTCTTTGCCGTCCGCCGGTTGCGGCAAGACACGGTCAGCGTGTTTTCTCAGCAAGGACCGTAAGAGGGAAAAGAGGGGGAGGTACCCCGCAAGTGGGGGAGTCTCTCCCTCCGGGAGGTAGGTTAGCAAGTAGGGTCTTCCGTAAAGCAGCTCGAAGGGGGTCAAACCTGTCTTTGAGTGAGGCGTGGTGCACACACGGGTGAGCGCCAGAGGAAGGAGGATGACCCAGGACAGCCGCAACTCTAAAGCAAGTTTGGTCAGGTGTGTCTTGATGATCCCATTCACCCTTTCCACCTTGCCCGATGATTGAGGCCGGTGAGGGATGTGGAGATGCCAGGCGATGCCCAAGGCTGCAGCCACCTGCTGGGAGATCTGTGAGATGAATGCAGGCCCATTGTCAGACTGAAGGGAGTTAGGTAACCCAAATCTGGGAATGAGATGGGTTGTTAAGACCTCTGCCACCACCGCCGCGGTTTCTCGGGCAGTGGGGAAGGCCTCAACCCAACCTGAGAAAGTGTCTACTAAGACCAGCAGATAGCGGTGACTTCGATGTCTAGGCATGTGAGTGAAGTCTATCTGCCAGTCCTGCCCAGGCAAGTGTCCCCTGAGTTGGTGCGTGGTCTGAGGGGGCCTAAGTCCTCCCTGAGGAGAAGTGGAGGCGCATGTCAAGCAAGACTGATGAACCTCGTATACTGCATGCCTAAGATGCCAGGGGACAAAGATGGGACCAAGGAAAGAGAGGAGGGCCCTAGGTCCGATGTGCAGAGTGTTATGGATTTGGGATATGATGTCCTTTGCCTGGTGCTCAGGGAGCACCGGCTTATTGTAATACAGTATCCATCCCGATGAATGCTTCCGAGTCCCCTCCTGTGCCAGTAATATCTGGGCTTCATCATCAGCATATTTGGGTATAAGTGTCGACCTTAAGATCAACACGGATTCGGGGGTTCCTGCAGAGCAACCTGTCGAGCTACTTGGTCAGCCATGTTGTTGCCCAAGGCAACTGAGTCATGAGTACTCTGATGTCCTTTACAGTGTATGATAGCCACTTCTACGGGTAAGGATAAGGCATCTAACAATCGAGTAATGTGGGAGGCATTGCAGATGGGGGATCCCTTAGTAGTCAGGAAGCCCCGCTCTTTCCAGATTGCGGCGTGAGAGTGGGCTATTAAGAAGGCATATTTAGAGTCGGTGTAAATGTTGACTCTCTTTCCTTTTGCCAAATGTAAGGCTCTAGTTAAGGCTGTTAATTCTGCCTTTTGGGAGGTCATCCCTGGAGCCAGGGGCTGGGCCTCCAGGACTCCTCGAGTGGTAACCACAGCATAGGCTGCCCTCCGGATCCCATCAGAGTCTTGCTTTGAACTTCCATCCACGAACAGTGTCAAATCGGGGTTTTGTAAGGGCTTGGCGAACAAATTGTGAGGCGGCTGCATGAGGGACTCAAGGGTCTCAATGCAGGAGTGAGCTGAGGGTTCCATAAAGGGAAGAGAAGGTAATGACGAGAGAGGATTTAGTTGCGGAGAACGATCCACAGAAACTTGTGGGTTATCTAGGAACACCAGATGGAACTGCTGGAGCTTAGAAGCACTGAGATCGGAAAGATATCTGGAAGCTAAAAGGTCATTTAGGTGATGAGGTAAAAAAATGGTCAGAGGTTGACTGTGGATCAGCTTTTTGCATCTGCATACAGCGTGGCTGCTGCCGCTAGCGCTCGCAAACAGGGAAACCATCCCCTGGCTGTGGGGTCCAGCTGTTTAGACACGTAAGCAACGGGCAGCAGCTCAGGGCCCACTGGTTGCACCAGGGCTCCGAAAGCTATTCCCCCCTTTTCATCCATATATAGATGGTGTGGATAGTTTGGGTTTGGGAGAAAGAGAGGAGGCGAATCCAGTAAGGTGGAGCGTAAAGCATGAAAGGCCTGAGCTACTTCGGCAGGGGAAGATAGTGGTCCTGTGGGAGTCTCTTTAGCTGCAGCATACAGAGGCTTGGCCAGCGTGGCGTAGTTTGGGACCCAGTGTTGGAAAAATCCGGTCAGTCCTAAGAAAGATAATATCTGGTCTCCGTTAGTTGGAGGGTTAAGGGACTGGAGGAGGCTACACCGGTCTGCTGTCAGGGCCTTAGTTGTGGGAGTAATCTGAAGGCCTAAATAGACTACAGAGGTCTGAGTCAGTTGAGCCTTGGATTGTGAGGCTCTGTAGCCCTGAGAACCGAGGAAATTAAGAAGAGTCGCAGTGTGCCATCTAAAAGTCTCTTCTGAGGGGCTGCAAAGGAGCAAGTCATCTACGTATTGGAGGAGAGTACTGGGGCGAAGCGAGCACCTAGCCAGGTCTCGGGACAAAGCTTGTCCAAAATAATGGGGACTATCTCTGAATCCCTGAGGGACTACGGTCCAGGTGAGCTGAGTGGTCAGCTGGGTGTCTGGATCAGTCCAGGTGAAAGCGAAGAGAAACTGGCAATCGGGATGAAGTGGGATGGTAAAGAAGGCATCTTTGAGGTCAATGACAGTGAAATAAGAAGTTTGAGGGGGAATAGAAGAAAGGAGGGTGTTAGGGACCAATGGATGGGCAGGGACCACCGCCGCGTTAATTAGGCGAAGATCCTGCACCAGCCGGTAGTCACCGGAAGCCTTCCGGACAGGAAGGATGGGCGTGTTACAAGAGGAGGTCGTGGGGATTAGGAGACCCTGTCCCATGAGACGGTCGATGATGGGCTTTAATCCCTTAAGGCTATGGATCGACAAGGGAAATTGGGGTCGAACTGGAAAAGAGGTGGGATCTCTTAGCCGAATGAGGACTGGAGGGTGGTGCCGAGCCACCACCGGAACTCGGGTGTCCCAGACCTCAGGACTAACAGGAGGAGTCAGGGGGTCTGCGAGTAGCATCAGGAAGGCCCCCGACGTGGGAGCCGATCCGGGAGTCAGGTGGAGGGTGGCTTTTAGCTTAACAAGTATATCTCTCCCCAAAAGCAGGGTAGGGCAGGAAGGAATAACTAAAAAGGAGTGGGTGAACATGCAGGAATCTAATTGACAGGACAGTGGTTGGGTTTGGAGAGGACATGAAGGTCGGCCGTCAATTCCCATAACGGAAATCTGGGAAGGATGTAAAATGCCCCCAAAGGAAGGAAGGACCGAATAGGTAGCCCCCGTATCAACCAGGAAGTTGATAGACTTACCCGCTACCTGGAGCGTTACCCTGGGCTTGGCTTGGGTGATCGGGGTCCCCGAGTCTGGGCGGCATCAGTCTTCGTCGAAGCTCAGCAGCTCCAAAGCCGGAGTAGGGCTGGAAGCCTCCCTGGGGTGCTCTGGTCCCTGGCCCCTAGGGGTCGGGGCCCGAGAGGCCTGGGGACAGTCACTGGCCCAATGTCCTCGTTGTTTGCACAGTGGACATGGCTTGGATGGAGGGCGCGGGTTGGGGCATGCCTTGGCCCAGTGTCCTTCTTGGCCGCACTTGAAGCAGGCCCCTGGAGGGGGCTTTTGGGACCCCGAGCCCGCAGCCAGCCGCAGGGCCGCCACCAAGGCTTGGGTTTGCTGATTAAAGAGATTTGCCTGCTGGTTGAGGAGGTTAGCCTGAAATTCGGCCTTTTGTTTAAGCCTTGCCTTTTGGCTGGCCTCAGAAGTTTTTTTACGGGCGTTGTAGACTTTAAATGTCGTTTTTACCAGATTTTGGATAGGGGTCTGAGGGCCATCCTCAGCCTTGGCCAGCTTTTTCCGGATATCAGGGGCAGACTGAGAGATAAAACGACTGGCCAAGGTGGCTACCCCCACGGGGGACTCAGGGGACAGCCTAGTGTATTGAATAAGGGCCTCAGTAAGCCGATTGAGGAACATGGCCGGATTTTCTTCAGGCCCCTGAGTCACCTCGTCCAGCTTAAGGAAATTTACAACCTTATGAGAGGAAACCTCCATCCCGTCAATAAGGCACTCTATCATATAGCGTACTCGTTGCTGGCCACCACCCCCCTCCTGATAGTTCCACTCCGGATCAACGTCAGGAACCACCCGAGCCCCCGGGGGGCGCTCGGGAGAGGGACTGGCAATGTGCCTCTGATCGGCCTGAGCTCTGGCTGCCGTCCAGATGGCCTGCCTCTCTTCTGGGGTGGTGGAAGACCCCAAAATGACATAGATGTCCTGCCAGGTCAAGGCATAAGCGCGAGTCAGGCCCGTAAACTGTTTAATGTATTGAGTAGGATTGGAAGAGAAAGATCCCAGTTTGGCCTCAATCTGGGCCAGGTCCTGGAGGGAAAAGGGGACATGGACCTGGGCTAGGCCCTCAGCTCCAGCCACCTGTCGCAAGGGAAATAGCGAGGCTGGGGCAGAAGAAGGAGGGGGTGGAAGAAGGGGGTTCCTGTGGGCTGCTGTGAGAGCGAGTGTGGGAACTAACCGGAGAAGGCGGGGGAGGGGGCGCCGACGGGAGGGGAGGATAAAGAATAGGACCAGGCGTTGCCGGAGTCGGTGCTGGGGGAGGAGTCTCCAGGGGCGGGCGCAGAGGTTGGAGTAGGAGAGGCAGAAGGAGTAGGCGGGGCGGAGAAGGTAGGAGCCCGGGTGGATGCGTATGGAGGAGGGGCGGTCAGTTCTTCTGGGGGGATGGTAAAAGCCGAGGCTTCGGAGGAGGAAGGAATGGGCTTGGCCTGTGGGGGAGGGGTCGGGGGAGCCATAGTGAGCAAAATCTGGTTAGGGGCGCAGGTAGTGCATAGGGTAGGGCGGGAGCGCAACGCCCAAAGGCCTGGACATAAGGGACCTCAGACCATTTTCCCGTTCTCCGGCAGTAATTATCTAAATCACGGAGGACGTTAAAGTCTAATGTCCCTGCGGCCGGCCATTGTGAGCCATTATCTAGAGAATACTGAGGCCAGGCCTGCGAACACAAAAAGTAAGCTGTTTGGGGCGGATATATCCCTTTAGTCCCAGGGTCCGCAGATTAGCTAATAGGCACTCCAAGGGAGTGGAATATTGGGGGTCGAGTTTGGAGGCTGTCGATCCCATGGCGACCACGTACAGCGGAGGCGAACCCCGGTATCCAAACGTCTTTGGACACGCTGAGGGAAGCCGGAGGTCCAGGCAGCCGGTCGGAACGTCTTCCTCACGGACTGCCGGACCGAAGGAGGCCGAGCCGGAGGTCCACGCAGTCGATCGGGACGTCTCCCTCACGAACTGGTGACCTGGGGAGGGGGGCCGAAGCCGGAGGCCGAAGCCGGAGGTCTATCAGTCGCTAGGGACGTCTCCCTCACGAACTGATGACCGGGAGGGCCCAGTAAGTGCGCACCCGTTACAGGGCCCTAGGAAGTGGTCGCCAGGGAGGGCAGGCCCCAAAGCCGAAGGGACTTACCCCGTATTCTGCCGTCCAGGAGGTTGGTCAGTCACCTGGGTCCGGGGCTACTGTGGCGGTGGAGCTAGAGGGGACCTCAACGGCAAGTGCCGGAGGCCCTCACCTCGAGCCCCACGTTGGGCGCCAGATGTAAGAAAACGCCGTGGGAAGAAAAAGCCACCTCTAGGGACCGTTAGTGGAAAGGCCTTTATTGGGTGGTCGCTCCCGGGCAGAACTCCCGGGGGCAAGCAAGCGAGGGAACAAAGGGAATCTGCAAAGCATGAGGGGGTGAGGAAGGGGTTTTTATAGCCAGGGCTGGCATTCAAACCTGGTTCTTTCATATAAGGTAGAAAGCGCAGGCTGTAGCAGTGGTTGGTGTTTGGGGGCTTCGTGCCAGCGCCTGATTGGGTCAGGATACAGGGGGCCGGTCCCTGGAAGTTTGGTCCACCCCTGGTTCCTGTTCGGGCGTCGGCCGACTGTCGGGCTTGTCTGGGCTGGTCCGGGGCATGTCTCGACATGCCGACCTCTCACTTAAAATAGTGTTCTTTATTATAATATAAATCTGAACACTTAAAGATTGTAAGCTTCAGTTAAACACAAGACTGCACTCCACAAAAAAAATACTGAGTAAAGCACTGCAGTTGACTGGAGAATTTTAACTCAAACACTAGTTACAAGAAAAATACGAGCATCTCATTTCCCAAATACATTGAGAAAATGAGGCGCTATTCAAATGAGGTTATCTGAATTAACATTCAAGTTATGAAATAGTATCTTGAACTATAGAAAACTAAGAACTATGTACATGTTATTAAAAGTACTTTAATTTTGAAAATCATCATTTGTCTCTACTATGCTTACTTCATCACACTAGCTCCTTCAATCTTTCTTTCAGTTCAGTTAAGTTGCTCAGTTGTGTCTGACTCTGCGACCCCATGAATTGCAGCACGCCAGGCCTCCCTGTCCATCATAAACTCCCGGAGTTCACTCAAACTCATGTCCATTGTGTCGATGATGCCATCCAACCATCTCATCCTCTGTTGTCCCCTTCTCCTTGTGCCCTCAATCTTTCCCTTCATCACTGTCTTTTCAAATGAGTCATCTCTCTGCATCAGGTGGCCAAGTACTGGAGTTTGAGCTTCAACATCAGTCCCTCCATTGAACACCTAGGACTGATTTCCTTTACAATGGACGGGTTGGATCTCCTTGCAGTCCAACTCTCACATCCATACATGACTACTGGAAAAACCATAGCCTTGACTAGACAAACCTTAGTCAGCAAAGTAACATCTCTGCTTTTGAATATGCTACCTAGGTTGGTCATAACTTTCCTTACAAGGAACAAATGTCTTTTAATTTCATGGCTGCAATCACCATCTGCAGTGATTTTGAGCCCCCAAATAAAGCCTGACACTGTTTCCACATCTATTTGCCATGAAATGATGGGACCGGATGCCATGATCTTAGTTTTCTGAGTGTTGAGCTTTAAGCCAACTTTTTCACACTCCTCTTTCACTTTCATCAAGAGGCTCTTTAGATCTTCATTTTTTGCCATAAGGGTTGTGTCAGCTGCATATCTGAGCTTATTGATATTTCTCCCAGCAATTTTGATTCCAGCTTGTGCTTCTTCCAGCCCAGCGTTTCTCATGATGTACTCTGCATAGAAGTTAAATAAGCAGGGTGACAATACACAGGCTTGATGTACTCCTTTTCCTATTTGTTGTTCCATGTCCAGTTCTAACTGTTGCTTCCTCACCTGTATACAGGTTTCTCAAGAGGCTGGTCAGGTGGTCTGGTATTCCCATCTCTTGAAGAATTTTCCATAGTTTGTTGTGATCCACACAGTCAAAGGCTTTGGCATAGTCAACAAAGCAGAAACAGATGTTTTTCTGGAACTCTTCTTGCTTTTTTCATGATCCAGAGGATGTTGGCAATTTGATCTCTGGTTCCTCTGCCTTTTCTAAAACCAGCTTGAACATCTGGAAGTTCACAGTTCTCATATTGCTGAAGCCTGGCTTGGAGAATTTTGAGCATTACTTTACTAGCGTGTGAGATGAGTGCAATTGTGCGGTAGTTTGAGCATTCTTTGGCATTACCTTTCTTCAGGATTGGAATGAAAACTGACCTTTTCCAGTCCTGTGGCCACTGCTGACTTTTCCACATTTGCTGGCATATTGGGTGCAGCTCTTTCACAGCATCATCTATAGCTAGTAGTTAATTTCTTTTTTTTTTTTTTTTAGTAGTTAATTTCTTTATGGGCATGTAGGTAACAATATACTTACTCTGTTAGCCGTGTATTGAGTTCAGTGATGTCACTGATGTCAAACCAGCCTATTTCCTGTCATAGAATAGCATGAAAAAAGTCTTGCCTAATTTTCTTAATCTGTCAGCCAGCTGCCAAAGTCCAAAATGAAACCTGTATATAGGCAGCGACAAGAACTCCAGCACCTAATCCTGAATAATAATATGCATATCTGGAAAACAATTCAAAAGTTTCTTTTAAATAGTCTTTATGTTTGGGAGAGAAATATTCAGAATTGGAAATTAATAAATTTACTGACAGATCACAAAGACCATGTAGGACATTATAACATGTACAAAATTTTTTTCTCTTTTCTTACATTACCCTCTTCCTGATTGGCAGAAGTGGAAAGAATTTTTAAAAACAATGCTAAAATGTTATGAATTCAAATCAATTCAGAGTGTAGTCTTAACTAAATTGGAGGGAAGTTAGTATCTTTAGAAATATAAATTCAATTTCATTACTCTCAAATATATTTTCCTTTCAGGCCGCTAGGGCAACAGACAGTACTCATTTAAGTTGGCAACATTAATTGAAAAGTAAACATACAAACTTTATGTGACAGGTTTGGGGATTTCTATTAAGAAGGTGAAGAAAGGGGGAAATGCCATAAATGACGTTATTAGATCAACAGACAAAACTGGAATTCAGATGCTAGACCAAAGTATTGTATCAATATGAAATGTACTGAGGTCGATAGCTGTACTGTGGTTATGAAGAGAATGCCCTGTTCTTAGGAACCAATCTGAAGTATTTATGAGTAAAGGACCATGCTCTGGGCAACTTACTTTTTAAAAAAAATTTATTCATTTGGCTGCCCTGGGTCTTCGTAACAGCATGTGGGATCTATTTCCTTGATCAGGGATCAAACCCAGGCCTCCCGCATTAGGAGGCCAGAGTCTTAACCACTGGACCACCAGGGAAGTCCCCTGTGCAACTTACTTTAAATGGCAGGGGAAGGGGTATAAATGGAAACAATAGGAGAAAGAGTCTAACAAAAGCTAGAGTATACAGGGATTCTTTGTACATGCTTATAACTCTTCATAAGGTTGAAATTATTTTCAAATAAAAATTTTTTTAAGTACAATATACCCTGTATCAAACCTGGACTGGCGATTCATTTCTTATATGATATTATACATGTTTCAATGTCATTCTCCTAAATCATCCCACCCTCTCCCTCAGGATGCTTGGGGCTGGTGCACTGGGATGACCCAGAGGGATGGTACAAGGATGGAGGTGAGAGGGGTGTTCAGGATGGGGAAACACGTGTATACCCATGGCAGACTCATGTTGATGTATGGCAAAACCAATACAATATTGTAATTAGCCTCCAATTAAAATAAATAAATTTAAATTTTCAAAAAGTACAATATAAAGAAGTATAAATGATATGTATATATATTAGCCAATTACCTAGAAATTTCTTCAAGAATTTTGCCTGGATTTAGCATTGCCAAAGAAAAATTCACTAAATAAAAACAAAATAAAAATAAGACATTTTTGAAAGGCCCTGCCAGGTTTTAAACATTTTTTCTCTTTCTCTGTCACTCTCAAGTCACTCCTATCATCTGGCCCATGTAAAGGGCCCTAGGGTTTAAGTGCATCGAGGGTCCAGTTGGGGAAGTAAAGCACCCCCTCCACAGGTACTGCCCCCCTACCAGAGGCCTTGGGCCTTTAGCAACACAGCTTCCTAGAGCAGCAGAGAGGAGCTGATGAAGGGCACACAGAAGGCAGAGGAAGAAAAAAGAAATGGTCCACAGAGAAACCCAGGATTTAACAGGCACTTTTTCTTAGTGGTGCAAAGCACTTTACAGATACTTGCTTCTTTTGATTCTACGTTACTATATGTGTGTGTTTCCCTTACATGCTTCCTCCCAACATAAATAATGGAAAGTCTGAGTTACATTCATGGCAAAGAGAGAAAGACAAGAAAGATCACTGAGTTGCTCAAAGACAAGTCAGTGGATCACTGGTGATCCGTCAGGGTCCTGCATTCCTTGTCATGGTTATTAGCAGTCCTGTAAATTGGTAATTGGTATTTTTAAAGTAGTATTAACTGGAAGGAAATGGTCTTTTACTTTGACCCAGTTTTGATAAAAGTGTCAATGTGCCTTTTCTGGTTCACATGTGTTAGTAACAGCTAGGATCCACTGTGCATTTATTATATGCTAGGCACTGTTCTGAATACTATACACACATTACATGGTTTAATTTTCACAATTCTATAGATAGGACTAAATCATAAATCCCTATTTTACAGATGAGGAAACTGAAGCACAGGGATAGAAAGTAACTTACCCAAAGTCACTCAGTTCTTATAGTAAGCAGGCTGAGAGTCCTAACAGTGTCTCGTACAGCACCCGACACCACACCACACCGATTGGTTCATGTGGTAATGACTTATTTTCACTTCTTCAACAAACGCAAAGTAAAAATAAAAAGAAAACAGCCCATACCTACTGCATTCACAGAGTAACAGGATAAAATGTTACCACAGCACTGATGGGAAAACACATTTGCCATGATGCCAGGAGAGAAGCTAGGCTTTGTTCCTTTATCATGTGCAAATAGCCCTGAGGTCACATTTTCTGGGTGCTGTGTTATCACTCTTATCTTCTTTCAAAGGGAAATGAGGTAGAAATTTTCTTTAAACTTAACCTACCATCAGGATCAATCACCAGGCCTGCAGCCCCGATGGTAGCATAATTTCTCCCTCAGGATTGCTCTTTCTATAGATGTTCATAGCAAAGTGTTCCTGCTTATTAATCTAGCTCTTTATCAGCTACTAGGTCCTTGAGGAGGCAGACTCTATTTCACTTTTGTTCTCATCCGTTCAGTTCGGTGTGCTCATTTGCTCTCTGAGTTCATAAATCTGGCACCTTCGATAACTAACGTTGGAAGGATGTTTGGAATGAGAGGCAGACAAGCTGTGTGAAAGTATGTGCAGAAATCATTGTTTGAAACCACAGGAAACCTACAGATTATGCATGCAGGGCTATTTTCCCCCTGACCGTAGAAAGCAGGTAAAATCTTAAAATTACTTTTTCTCTCCTCCGTCACCAGTATTATAACTCAAATTGATCTTTCCTGCTAGGAAATAAAAATCTACAAACATTACAAACTTGACCTGCTCCTTTCTCAGAGTCCCAGGCCAAGAATGGCAATCTAATTCTGGGTGAGTAACCCTAGAAGCCCTAAAGCCCCTAGGAGACCAAGTTTCTGCTGCCAGAGGACCAAGGTGTGTCAAATGTGTATGACTGTATTCCTTCAAGAGTCATGCGATGAAATCTGGAATGCTAGATCTGGAAATCTCATGGGATTCGATCTGGAGAAGGCCGCTACCTGGTCTTCCTAGATGCTACGTATTGGGCTTCAGCCTCATAAACAATCTTCAAGCAGTTATCTGGTTGAGTGGTTCACAGCACTGTCTGCCTGTTAGAATCATGTGGGGTTGGTGGAAAAGAATATAGATGTCCAATGGGGACAAAAGAAGATGAGATGGTTGGATGGCATCACTGACTTGATGGTCGTGAGTTTGAGTATGCTCTGGGAGTTGGGGATAGACAGGGAAGTCTGGTGTGCAGTAGTCCATGGGGTCGCAGAGTCACATACGACTGAGCAACTAAACTGAGGCTCCATCAAGACTAGCTGAATCAGAACCTCTAGCTGAGTCTAGATCATAATCTAAAAATTGCTTTATTTTTGTGTCTGTTTTTTTTTAATTTTATTTTTCTACTTTACAATACTGTATTGGTTTTGCCATACATTGCCATGAATCCACCACAGGTGTACATGAGTTCCCAACCTTGGAAACCCCCCGCCCCCATTACCCTCCCCATATCATCTCTCTAGGTCATCCCAGGGCACCAGCCCCAAGGATCCTGTATCCTGTATCGAACCTAGACTAGTGATTCATTTCTTACATGATAGTATACATGTTTCAAGGCCATTCTCCCAGATCATCCCACCCTCTTCCTCTCCCACAGAGTCCAAAACTCTGTTCTTTACATCTGTGTCTCTTTTGCTGTCTCGCATGCAAGGGTTATCATTACCATCTTTCTAAATTCCATATATATGTGTTAGTATACTGTATTGGTGTTATTCTTGCAGGCTTACTTCACTCTGTATAATCGGCTCCAGTTTCATCCACCTCTTGAGAATTGATTCAAAGATATTCTTTTTAATGGCTGAGTAATACTCCATAGTGTATATGTACCACAGCTTTCTTATCCATTCATCTGCTGATGGACATCTAGGTTGCTTCCATGTTCTGACTATTATAAACAGTGCTGCGATGAACATTGGGGTACACGTGTTTCTTTCGATTCTGGTTTCCTCAGTGTGTATGCCCAGCAGTGGGATTGCTGGGTCATAAGGCAGTTCAATTTCCAGTCTTTTAAGGAATCTCCACACTGTTCTCCATAGTGGCTGTACTAGTTTGCATTCCTACCAACGGTGTAAGAGGGTTCCCTTTTCTCCACAGCCTCTCCAGCATTTATTGCTTGTGGACTTTTGGATAGAGCCATTCTGACTGGTATGAAATGGTACCTCATTGTGGTCTTGATTTGCATTTCTCTGATAAGGAGTGATGTTGAGCATCTTTTCATGTGTGTGTTAGCCATCTGTATGTCTTCTTTGGAGAAATGTCTATTTAGTTCTTTGGCCCATTTTTTTGATTGGGTCATTTATTTTTTCTGGACTTGAGCTGCAGGAGTTGCTTGTATACTTTTGAGATTAGTTGTTTGTCAGTTGCTTCATTTGCTATTATTTTCTCCCATTCTGAAGGCTGTCTTTTCACCTTGCTTATAGATTCCTTTGTTGTGAAGAACCTTTTAATTTTAATTAGATCCCATTTGTTTATTTTTGCTTTTATTTCCAGTGTTCTGGGAGGTGGATCATAGAGGATACTGCTGTGATATATGTTGGAGAGTGTTTTGCCTATGTTCTCCTCTAGGAGTTTTATACTTTCTGGTCTTAAGCTTAGATCTTTAATCCATTTTGAGTTTATTTTTGTGAATGGTGTTAGAAAGTGTTCTAGTTTCATTCTTTTACAAGTGGTTGACCATTTTTCCCAGCACCACTTGATAAAGAGATTGTCTTTAATCCATGGTATATTCTTGCCTCCTTTGTTGAAGATAAGGTGTCCATAGGTGTGTAGATTTATTTCTAAGCTTTCTATTTTCTTCCATTGATCTAAATTTCTGTCTTTGTGCCAGTACCATACTGTCTTGATGACTGTAGCTTTGTAGTAGAGCCTGAAGTCAGGCAGATTGATTCTTCCAGTTCCATTCTTCTTTTTCAAGATTGCTTTGGCTATTCGAGGTTTTTTGTATTTCCATACAAATTGTGAAATTATTTGTTCTAGCTCTGTGAAAAATACCGCTGGTAGCTTGATAGGGTGGAGAAGGAAATGGCAACCCACTCCAGTGTTCTTGCCTGGAGAATCCCAGGGACGGGGGAGCCTGGTGGGCTGCCGTCTCTGGGGTCGCACAGAGTCGGACATGACTGAAGCGACTTAGCAGCAGCAGCACCAGCAGCAGCTTATAGGGATGGCATTGAATCTGTAGATTGCTTTGGGTAGTATACTCATTTTCACTATATTGATTCTTCCGATCCATGAACATGGTATATTTCTCCATCTATTAGTGTCCTCTTTGATTTCTTTCACCAGTGTTTCATAGTTTTCCATATATAAGTCTTTAGTTTCTTTAGGTAGATATATTCCCAAGTATTTTATTCTTTTTGTTGCAATGGTGAATGGAATTGTCTCCTCAATTTCTTTTCTGTTTTCTGATATTAGTGTATAGGAATGCAAGGGATTTCTGTGTGTTGATTTTATATCCTGCAACTTTACTATATTCATTGATTAGCTCTAGTACTTTTTGGTGGCGTCATTAGGGTTTTCTATGTAGAGGATCAAGTCATCTGCAAACAGTGAGAGTTTTACTTCTTCTTTTCCAGTTTGGATTCCTTTTACTTCTTTTTCTGCTCTGATGGCTGTGGCCAAAACTTCCAAAACTATGTTGAATAGTAGTGGTGAAAATGGGTACCCTTGTCTTGTTCCTGACTTTAGTGGAAATGCTTTCAATTTTTCACCATTGAGGATAATGTTTGCTGTGGGTTTGTTATATATAGCTTTTATTATGTTGAGATATGTTCCTTCTATTCCTGCTTTCTGGAGAGTTTTTATCATAAATGGATGTTGAATTTTGTCAAAGGCCTTTTCTGCATCTATTGAGATAATCATATGGCTTTTATTTTTCAATTTGTTAATGTGGTGCATTACATTGATTCATTTGCGGATATTGAAGAATCCTTGCATCCCTGGGATAAAGCCCACTTGGTCATGGTGTATGATCTTTATAATGTGTTGCTGGATTCTGATTGCTAGAATTTTGTTAAGGATTTTTGCATCTATGTTCATCAGTGATATCAGCCTGTAGTTTTCTTTCCTTGTGGCATCTTTGTCAAGTTTTGGTATTAGCGTGATGATGGCCTCATAGAATGAGTTTGGACATTTACTATCCTCTGCAATTTTCTGGAAGAGTTTGAGTAGGATAGGTGTTAGCTCTTCTCTAAATTTTTGGTAGAATTCAGCTGTGAAGCTGTCTGGACTTGGGCTTTTGTTTGCTGGAAGATTTCTGATTACAGTTTCACTTTCCATGCTTGTGATGGGTCTGTTAAGATTTTCTATTTCTTCCTGGTTCAGTTTTGGATAGTTGTACTTTTTAAGAATTTGTCCATTTCTCCCACGTTGTCCATTTTATTGGCATATAAATGCTGATAGTAGTCTCTTATGATCCTTTGTATTTCTGTGTTGTCTGTTGTGATCTCTCCATTTTCATTTCTAATTTTATTGATTTGATTTTTCTCCCTTTGTTTCTTGATGAGTCTGGCAAATGGTTTGTCAATTTTATTTATCCTTTCAAAGAACCAGCTTTTGGCTTTGTTGATTTTTGCTATGGTCTCTTTTGTTTCTTTTGCATTTATTCCTGCCCTAATTGTTAAGATTTCTTTCCTTCTACTAACCCTCGGGTTCTCCATTTCTTCCTTTTCTAGTTGCTTTAGGTGTAGAGTTAGGTTATTTATTTGACTTTTTTCTTGTTTCTTGAGGTATGCCTGTATTGCTATGAACTTTCCCCTTAACACTGCTTTTATAGTCTCCCACAGGTTTTGAGTTGTTGTGTTTTCATTTTCATTTATTTCTATACATATTTAGATTACTTTTTTTATTTCTTCTGTGATTGGTTGGTTATTCAGAAGTGTGTTGTTCAGCCTCCATATGTTGGAAGTTTTAATAGTTTTTCTCCTATAATTGAGACCTACTCTTTTAATGCATTATGGTCAGAAAAGATGCTTGGAATGATTTCAGTTTTTTTGAATTTATCAACGCTAGGTTTATGGCCCAGGATGTGATCTATCCTGGAGATGTTCCATGAGCACTTGAGAAAAGATGAAATTCATTGTTTTGGAGTGAAATGTCCTATAGATATCAATTAGGTCCAACTGGTCTATTGTATCATTTAAAGTTTGTGTTTCTTTGTTAGTTTTCTATTTACTTGATCTGTCCATAGGTGTGAGTGGGTATTAAAGTCTCCCACTATTATTGTGTTATTCTTAATTTCCCGTTTCATACTTGTCAGCATTCGTCTTACATATTGCGGTGCTCCTATATTGGGAGCATATATAGTTATAATTGTTATATCTTCTTCTTGGATTGATCCTTTGATCAGTATGTAGTGTCCTTCTTTGTCTCTTTTCACAGCCTTTGTTTTAAAGTCTATTTTATCTGATATTAGTATAGCTACTCCTGCTTTCCTGTGGTCTCTATTTGCATGGAATATCTTTTTCCAGCCCTTCACTTTCAGTCTGTATGTGTCCCTTGTTTTGAGGTGGGACTCATGTAGACAACATATATAGAGGTCTTGTTTTTGTATCCATTCAGCCAGGCTTTGTCTTTTGGTTGGGGCATTCAACCTATTTACATTTAAGGTAATTATTGATAAGTATGACCACGTTGCCATTTACTTATTGTTTTGGGTTTGGGTTTATACACCCTTTTTGTGTTTCCTGTCTAGAGAATATCCTAGCTGGTTTGGTGGTGCTGAATTCGCTCAGCTTTTGCTTGTCTGTAAAGGTTTTGATTTCTCCTTCATATTTGAATGAGATCCTTGCTGGGTATAGTAATCTGGGCTGTAGGTTATTTTCTTTCATCACTTTAAGCATGTCTTGCCATTCCCTCCTGGCCTGAAGAGTTTCTATTGAAAGATCAGCTGTTATCCTTATGGGAATACCCTTGTGTGTTATTTGTTGCTTTTCCCTTGCTGCTTTTAATATTTGTTCTTTATGTTTGATCTTTGTTAATTTGATTAATATGTGTCTTGGAGTGTTTCAGCTTGGGTTTATCCTGTTTGTGACTCTCTGGGTTTCTTGGACTTGGGTGACTATTTCCTTCCCCATTTTATGCAAGTTTTCGACTATTATCTCCTCAAGTATTTCTCTTTCTGTCTTCTTCTGGGACTCCTGTAATTTGAATGTTGGAGCGTTTCATATTGTCCTGGAGGTCTCAGAGATTGTCCTCATTTCTTTTAATTTGTTTTTCTTTTTCACTTGCTGATTCATTTATTTCTATCATTCTATCTTCTATTTCACTAATCCTATCTTCTGCCTCTGTTATTCTACTATGTGTTGCCTCCAGAGTGTTTCTGATCTCATTTATTGCATTATTCATTATATACTGAGTCTTTTTATTTCTTAAAGGTCCTTGTTAAACCTTTCTTGCATCTTCTCAATCCTTGTCTCCATACTATTTATCTGTGATTCCATTTTGATTTAAAGATTTTGGATCATTTTCACTATCATTATTTGGAATTCTTTATCAGGTAGATTCCTTATCTCTTCCTTTTTTGTTTGGTTTGATGGGCATTTATCCTGTATCTTTACCTGCTGGGTATTCCTCTTTCTCTTCATCTTGGTTATATTACTGCATTTGGGGTAGCCTTTCTGTATTCTGGCAATTCATGGAGTTCTGTTTATTATGGAGTTTCCTCACTGTGGATGGGGTTGTATCAGTGGCTTGTCAAGGTTTCTTGGTTAGGGAAGCTTGTGTCAGTGTTCTGGTGGGTGGAGCTGAATTTCTTCTCTCTTGAGTGCAATGAAGTGTCCAGTAATGAGTTATGAGATGTCAGTGGTTTTGGAGTAACTTGAGCTGCCTGTATTTTGAAGCTCAGGGCTGTGTTCCTGTGTTGCTGGAGAATTTGCATGGTATGTCTTCTCTGGAACTTGTTGGCCCTTGGGTGGTTCTTGGTTTCAGTGTAGGTATGGAGGCATTTGATGAGCTCCTATCTATTAATGTTCCCTGGAGTCAGGAGTTCTCTGATGTTCTCAGGATTTGGACTTAAGTCTTCTGCTTCTGGTTTTCATTTTTATTTTTACAGTAGCTTCAAGACTTCTCCATCTATACAGCACCAATGATAAAACATCTAGGTTAGAAATGAATAGTTTCTCCACACTGAGGGACACCCAGAGAGGTTCACTGAGTTACATGGAGAAGAGAAGAGGGAGGGGGAGTTAGAGGTGACTGGAATGAGATGAGGTGGGATCAGAAGAGGAGAGAGCAAGCTAAGCAGTAATCACTTCCTTATGTGCGCTCCACTGTCTGGACTGCTCAGAGATGTTTATGGAGTTATACATAGAAGAGGAGAGGGAGGAAGGAGACAGAGGTGGCCAGGTGGGTAAAGAGGGAAATGAAAAGGAGAGAGAGTGATCCAGCCAGTAATCAGTTCCCTAAGTGTTCTCCACCATCTGGAACACACAGAGATTCACAGAGTTGGGTTTAGAAGAGAAGGGGGAGGGAGGAGACAGAGGCGACCTGGTGGTGAAAAGGAGAGTTCAAAGGAGGAGAGAGCAGTCAAGCCAGTAATCTCACTCTCAAGTAAAAATGGGTACTGAAGATTTGGTTTTTAAAGGTACAAAATGGATAACAAATACCAGAAAGCAAAGATTAAAAATCTAAAGTAGAGGCTGGATTTTCAAAATACAGTATTAAAGAAAAGCCAAAGAAGAAGAAAAAAGTCACATGAATTATTAAAAAAAAACACAAAAAAAAATATATGGCCTTTGCTTTAAGAACTTAAAAATTAAAAAATGTTAAAATAAAATTAAAAAAAAGAATGATCATAAAAATAGTAAAGGTAAATCTGGGAATTTCTCTGGTGTTGTAAGCAGTGTGGGGTCAGTTCATTTTCAGATAGTTCTTTGGTCTGGCTTATATTTTTTAAGATCTATACTTCCAAGGCGGTTCCCTCTGTTTTACCTTCTTCTGTTTGCTCATCTCCTCAGTGTTTGTTTTCAGCCCTGACACAACAGGGATGGTGGTGGACACTTTTTTTTTTTTTTTAGGCTCTCTTGTTCAGTTGTGCTGTTGGGAGGGAGGGATGCTGAAAACAAATAACAGTGGCCTGTGTTCGTAGTGTCTAAGCCCTGCTGGGGCTGTCCCTGCTCACGGGGCACACTGCTCAGGCTCTAGGATGCTCCGCCAGGAACCGTCTGAGCCTTGCCCTGGGCTGCATGCACCTCTCTGGTCTAAGCTGCTCAAGCTCAGACACTCATGTAGTCCTCAGAGGCGCAGACTCGGTTGGGCCTGCATTTTGTGCCCTTCCCAGGTACAAGCAGCTCAGGAGTTTGACGAGTGCAGTTGCTGCGACTTATCGCCTTTCCTGGCCCTGCTGCTCAGTTTTCTGAGTGTACAGCTGACTCCCTTATTAGTCAGATGGTGACTGTCCAGAACCTCAAGAAGTCTTAGTTAGCAAAGAAGCTTGCTTGCAGTTTGAAAGTTTTTCTGGGGCTGCGATTGCCCCCTTCCAGCCCTTCCCAATTGACTTTAATATACCAGGATGGAGAACTCCTTCTCTATTCTGCCTAAATGCCTCCCATAGCAAAGAAATGGAAAATTCTAAAGCTGCCTCTTCATTTTAGAGAGCCCCCATAAACTCCATACATTTATACATTTTATAGATGAGGAAACAGAACCTAAGAGTGGTTGTTGCATTTCCAAGTTCTTACAGCTAGTTCCCCCTCAATATTTATGTTCCACACACTTGACATATCTCATTTAATTCCATCAGCAAGCCTACCTTTCAAAGGTGATAACAGTAGGGATTATAGAGGTTAAGTAATTTGCCCCCAATTTAGGTACAGGCCTCGATAATAAACGTATACCTTAAGGAACACTCAAAGAGACACTAAATAAAGAGTGCTATCACTTTGAGTCTCAAAGTAAATCGATGCCTGCCTCCCTTGATTTGGTCCAGGACTTCTTTAGTTAATGTTACATAGAAACACTCAGCACAAGACAGAATTGGTGGATGTCCAGGCAGTTTTAGCAGTATGGGTAATAAGTCAAGGTAACTGGAGCTCAAAAATGTCTTTCCTTTCATCTATGTGGCAATGCAAGGACACGCAGCGTGTATCAATTTCTCCACACAACATCCTACGTTATTACAGCCACATAGATTTGGCATAAAACATCAAGTTCCTAATACTCTGTAGAAACCGTGTTTCCTAGGACTCCATTCTTAAGGTTTGGATGTGGAATGTTTTTGCATAGTTTCTGCACAGCTGAGTCATTGTGAGGGAACAACCTTGTCACAGAGACTTTATTCTGTTGACAAGGATGGACTTTGTTCACAATAACTCTTTGTCAGACCCTCTTGTAATTTAAACCTTTTTTTTTCTTTCTAACATTCTCATCTCATTTGGCTCCCATTGAGTCTTGCTGTCCAAGAATCCAACAGTTCTAAAGAATAGACTCTAAACAAACATCATCTCGGTGAGACAAGCTAGCAAGCTCAGCTAGGGACACTGAGGACTACCATCTCTCAACTCCCATGACTTTGGCTAAACTCTACAAACCTAAACATATCAATGAGCTCTCTGGATTCAGAGTGAGCATGAAATATAACAATTCATTTTCTCCAAAGAGCCATGGGAATATTATCTGTACAAACCTAAACAGTGGACACTGGCATTAATAATTTTTGAGGGACTTCTCATTCCAAACTCTCCAAGACAATCAAGTTGCCTAATGACAAACGTGGCTGTAAGAACCAAGTGTCATTTAATTCGGAGGTCACCGAAACTAGGCTGGCAACTCTGGTGAGTGTATCACTCCAGCAGTCACAGGTCCGCAAGTGGCTTGTCATGCCATTCCCCGGAAAGACCTTGAATTTGGCCCTGGGCACAGTACGTGGCACCTGTCTGCCATTCTAGCTTCAAAGCAATTCGGTTGCATAATTAGAAACACATTAAAAATAAGCAGACTGCTCCAAATAAGAAAGCTGTGGAATTACTCTGGTGTTAGCAAAAACTAAAACGGGACTAATAAAACTGGACCAAATGTCAACTTCCCTGGGATAAGTCATTGCATCCAATTAAAAAAATTAACTGTGATATGATATACATTACTGTCCTAAACCATTTAAAGTGTATAGTTCAGTTCAGTTCATTTCAGTCACCAAGTCGTATCCAACTCTTTGCAACCCCATGAACTGCAGCATGCCAGGCCTCCCTGTCCATCACCAACTCCTGGAGTTCACCCAAACCCATCTCCATCAAGTCAGTGATGCCATCCAGCCATCTCATCCTCTGTCATCCCCTTCTCCTCCTGCCCCCAATCCCTCCCAGCATCAGAGTCTTTTCCAGTGAGTCAGCTCTTTGCATGAGGTAGCCAAAGTACTGGAGTTTCAGCTTTAGCATCATTCCTTCCACAGAACACCCAGGACTGATCTCCTTCAGAATGGACTGGTTGGATCTCCTTGCAGTCCAAGGGACTCTCAAGAGTCTTCTCCAATACATTTCAAAAGCATCAATTCTTCCAGTGCTCAGCTTTCTTTATGGTCCAGCTTTTATATCCATACATGACCACTGGAAAAACAATAGCCTTGACTAGACAGACCTTTGTTGGCAAAGTAATGTCTCTGCTTTTGAATATGCTGGTGTAAAGTAGTGTTAATATATTTACACTATGGTAATATCAATCTCCAGAATTTCTTCAGCTTCCCCAACTGAAACTCTGGCCATTAAACAACTTTCCATTTCCTTATCCTCCACCCCCAGCAACCTCTATCTTCTTTTCTGTTTCTATGAATTTGGCTACTCTAGACACCTCCTATAAGCAGAATAATGTGATATTTTTCTTCTTTCACTTAGTGTAATGTCCTCAAGATTCATCCATGTTACAGCAGTTGTCAAAATTTCCTTCCTTTTTAAGGCTTTTTAACACTCCATTGTGTGTATGTAACAACTTTTGTTTATCCAGTCATTCATCTGAGTTTTTAAAATCCTAAATTGAAGCCAGTTTTGATTGATATAGTCTAATATGGGCATCTTCCTGTTCTCTGTGTGTGTATTATACATCTATAAATCTTAAAAGAAGTAAAAGAAAAATAAATTAAAAATTCCTAGTTTCCTTAAAGACTTTTTAAACTATCCTATCTTACTCTTTCCAATATTTGTGTTAAAGTTTTGGCCACTGGTCAAATACAAGTCATCCAATTTAAACTTTCCCAGATACAATTTTTAAAGGAGAATGTATAGCTACTTACATTGGCAGTAGAATGTGTACTACAGTCATGAGCATGGTATGGACAGTAGAAAGGCCTGAGTCTGAATTCTGCCCTCAGTTCAGTTCAGTTGCTCAGTCGTGTCCGACTCTTTGTGACCCCATGAATCATAGCACGCCAGGCCTCCTTGTCCATCACCAGCTCCCGGAGTTCACTCAGATTCATGTCCATTAAGTCTGTGATGCCATCCAGCCATCTCATCCTTGGTTGTCCCCTTCTCCTCCTGCCCCTAACCCTTCCCAGCATCAGGGACTTTTCCAATGAGTCAACTCTTCACATGAGGTGGCCAAAGTACGGGAGTTTCAGCTTTAGCCTCATTCCTTCCAAAGAAATGTCAGGGTTGATCTCCTTCAGAATGGACTGGTTGGATCTCCTTGCAGTCCAAGGGACTCTCAAGAGTCTCTCCACCACTACAGTTCAAAAGCATCAATTCTTCGGCGCTCAGTCTTCTTCACAGTCCAACTCTCACATCCATACATGACTACTGAAAAAACCATAGCCTTGACTAGACAGACCTTAGTCGGCAAAGTAATGTCTCTGCTTTTGAATATGCTATCTAGATTGATCATAACTTTTCTTCCAAGGAGCCCTAAGACTGTGTAATTTTGGGAGGTTATTTATTCTCTCCAAGCCTCAGCTGTCTTCATGTGTCACTGAGAATAAGACTTAGCACATGATACACACTATGAAAGATTTCTATTATTTTTGTTATAAAGAGGTTCTTCTCAGAGACAGTAGTACTAGAGAATAAACTGTTTTTGTAGCAGTGTGCTTTAACTATTCAAAGGATGCTGTTACTAGACATCTAAAAGGTATTAATTTTCATCAATATTCATGTCAAGAGATCCTATTGTATAAATTAAGCAATCATGTTCTGAGGTAATTACAACCAGCCCTACAATGCTAACCAAATATGTAGCTCTCAGCAGTGAACACTGGACACTCTTCCTGGGTGTCATCTAAATACAGTCTACTGCCTCTCAGGTGCCTCTGCTGAGGAAGCTGCCTCCCCTTTATTAGCAGCCTCTTGCACATCCTCCATCTGAGCAGCAGGGCTCCACTAGGTCTCCAGCTAGAGCCAGCAGGTCTCTAGGGAGGAACTGAGGCGTCCTGCTGGGTAGAAAGCCTGGCTGTCTTCCTTTCTGTGTTAAGTCTGTCTAATATGAATATAACTTTGTCCATTGGAACCTTACTCCAATGCTGCTGACATAGCCCCTCGTATAGCTGGCATTCACTTATGTGACTCCTTTGGCACTCCAGTAATTTTAGTCCTTTGGGTGAGTTTCAAAGCACATCATTCTCATACTGAATCCATTCACACTTTAGTAAGTGTTCTGTTAAGGAACAGTCAACCTTGTTGATCCAAATATTAGAGACAGAAAGTAGGTGTAATTTTAGCAAGAAGGATAGGAGAGAGGGGGAGGGGGAGGAGAAAAAGAAAACATCAGAAACAGACCTACAAACTGAGGATGGCTAAGAAGTTATTGCCATGCCAACTGCTGCATTTTGAAGCGAGCTCATCAATAGTCATTAACTGAATGGACACTGTGCAGACATGCTCTGCTGTGGTTCCACCATCCTCAAGCAGACTGACTTCCTTACTTTATTGAAATTCAAAGCTTTCTGGAAATTTCCTTATTCTATACTTAAAGCCCAATAGCATACACTTATTTGTTGAAATTTAACTGATTATTTGAGGAATTTTACTGAGAATTTTAAAACTCCTCCTGTGATATCTGAAGCTACCCAGCTGTCCAAACCATGAAGCAAGCAGATGATGAATAGAAAAATCAATTTCTAATCTTTCACTCAGTTAAATAAATAAATACATCAATATATCTACATATCTTAATTAAAGAAGCGCTTACCTGGAAGGGAGAAATTTCCTTCAGTATTAACAAATCTGTCAGTCATTTCTCCAAATACTATCATCATGAGGGGCAGACCTGATCCATGAGTTACGGCCAAGGTAGTGCCAAAAGACATAAATAATTTATCCTGCCAATCAGAGTATCAAAACTAAGAAAAAGAAAGAAAGAAAAGATAAGAATACTTAGCTTGTAAACAGAATTTCTCTTTTTCACAATGTATGTTCTTTAGATTTTTCTTTAAGGTCAGTTCTTTTGTAATCATTCCAAATAAATGTGTTACGGAAGAAAGAGAATTTCAATTCAAATCATTGACAGAGTAATTTTGATCTGTTTATTTTGTATCTGTGCAGAAAAAATTCTAATTTCATTGAATCAGTGTCTTATTTGGATAAGTGATTGCAATATGATCAGAAGGGACTGATTTGGTTTCATTAAGAAATACTGTTTGATTGTCCAGAGCTCCTGGGGTAGTGAATTAGAAACAGCTAGGGGTTGTTGTCATTTACATATACAGACATAATACATCCTTTAAAAAGACATTCAGAATATTTCAGAGGGAGGATTATAAAGGGTGGAGAGGGAACAGATAGTCTGAGTTTTGAGGACAAGTCCCCTTTAAGAGGCTTAAGTTAGCTTTTGGAATACATATCAATAGGGAAGGGCAGGAAACTTAAGGAGTGCCAGGGGGTGTGCTTTAGGGAAGTCTTGCATATGGAGATAATCCTCATTGTAGAATCTTGAAGGACAAGGGGGAATTAGCAAAGAACTGGAGAGTGCAGAGAAAGGGGGAAGTAGGGGCTTAGAATGGCAGGGTGACTAGAAACTACCAGTCCTCAGGGAACTCCACCAGTCCTCAGGGAACTCCAGGTGGTGGAGCTTAAAAGCGCAACATTCGGAAAACGGAGATCATGGCATCCGGTTCCATCACCTCATGGCAAATAAATGGGGAAACAGTGGAAACAGTGTCCGACTTTATTTTGGGGGCTCCAAAATCACTGCAGATGGCGACTACAGCCATGAAATTAAAAGAGGCTTAGTCCTTGGAAGGAAAGCTATGATCAACCTAGACAGCATATTCAAAAGCAGAGACATTACTTTGCCGACTAAGGTCCATCTACTCAGGGCTATGGTTTTTCCTGTGGTCATGTATGGATGTGAGAGTTGGACTGTGAAGAAGGCTGAGCACCGAAGAATTGATGCTTTTGAACTGTGGTGTTGGAGAAGACTCTTGAGAGTCCCTTGGACTGCAAGGAGATCCAACCAGTCCATTCTGAAGGAGATCAACCCTGGGATTTCTTTGGAAGGACTGATGCTAAAGCTGAAACTCCAGTACTTTGGCCACCTCATGTGAAGAGTTGACTCATTGGAAATGACTAATACTGGGAGGGATTGGGGGCAGGAGGAGAAGGGGACGACCAAGGATGAGATAGCTGCATGGCATCAGTGACCCAATGGACGTGAATCTGAGTGAACTCCGGGATTTGGTGATGGACAGGGAGGCCTGGCGTGCTGCAATTCATGGGGTCGCAAAGAGTCGGACACAACTGAGCGACTGAACTGAACTGATGCCTCTCTCTCTGTTGTTCTTTCGTCCTCTGCCTTCCAGACTACATCTCCTGTCTCTTAGTTTTCCATTTCTATACTTTCCCCTCTGTCCCTCACATCTCTCTCATCTTTTAACCCTTATCTCTGCCCATTTCCCCACCCCACTCCCTTTGAGGGAAAGGAAGGAACAGGACACAGAGTTAGAAAGGCTTTGGGGCTTCTCTGGTAGCTCAGATGGTAAGGAATCTACCTGCAAAGCTGGAGATCTGGGTTCGATCCCTGGGTTGGGAAGATCCCCTGGAGTAGGGCATGGAGTAACCCACCCCACAGACGGACACGACTGAGTGACTAAGCACAGCACAGCACAGAAAGGCATTCTTCTGTTGAAGACTCACTGAAAACAGATCTAGGTTACTTAGGATATTACTGTGAAATTCCTGGAATTTTCACTGAAGCTTGGAGACAATAAAATTTTGTTTCATTAATATGAGAAACTTTTTAATTGAAGTGCAGTGAATATAATACATTCCATGAGCTTCAAATGTACTATGAAAAGCCTATGAAACTTTCCTCAGTTTCACGTGGAGAAGGAAATGGCAACCCACTGCAGTGTCTTGCCTGGAGAATCCCGTGCTCTGCTGTGCTTAGTCACTCAGTCGTGCCCGACTCTTTGCGACCCCGTGGACTGTAACCCGCCAGGCTCCTCTGTCCATGGGGATTCTCCAGGCAAGAATACTGGAGTGGGTTACTCCATGCCCTACTCCAGGGGATCTTCCCCAACCCAGGGATCGAACCCAGATCTCCACCTTTGCAGGTAGATTCTTTACCATCTGAACCAGCAGAGAAGCTCAAATGCCTTTCTAACTCCTATTAAAATGCATTTTTATCCTGAACCTGAATCAGAACAGCACCAAAAAAAAAAAATCTGTTAAAAGAGTGAAAAAGATTACATTTATATTTAAGGTTAAACTTCCAAATTCAAATGAAAATTTCTGTTTCTACTTTAAGGTTTGGGACATTTTGTTTTCTGTAAGAGGCAGATTTAACCTTTGCATTAAAAGCAGATTTAGTTTTAGAAACAATTTATTCTCTAAAGTACTGAATTGAAAAAATGTTACCCTTACTGAGATTTTTAAACACCAAAGTCACAAGCATAAGGGAGAAGAGAACGAAACTTAATAAGTTGGAGATTTCAGATGACATGAATTTTTTTTTTTTTTTTACCAACTTCTTTGCTGTCAAATAATGGCTGTCATAGTTTGAAACATCTCATATTCACCAAAAGTGGGCAAACATTTTCTTGGGTCTCCTTTCTAAGACATATTACAAATGAAAAACAGATTTGACTTCTTCCAAAAATATGTTGGCTTACCCTGGACCAGTGGAAAACCACTGAGAATTGTCATAAACATATCTGAAACTGTAACAGTAACTTCATATTTAATCAATGCTCGTGGAGGCCAATGTGAAGATAGATAACTTAAGCATTTACAATTTACTGTAGTTAACAATCTCCTTATATATAAGTTTAAGGTAAATTTGTGTTTGTGTGTGTGAAACAAGTGCAGAGATATATTTTTATGAAATTAATTGGACTCATTGGAAAAGACTCTGATGCTGGGAGGGATTAGGGGCAGGAGGAGAAGGGGACGACAGAGGATGAGATGGCTGGATGGTGTTACCGACTTGATGGACATGAGTTTGGGTGACCTCCGAGAGTTGGTGATGGACAGGGAGGCCTGGCGTGCTGCAATTCATGGGGTCACAAAGAGTCGGACACGACTGAGCAACTGAACTGAACTGAACTGATGGTCCTTCAAACACCAGTCCTAACTTCAGTTTCACTGTACACCAGTTAGTTCTGTTCTCCCAGTCAGCCTATCCCTACCTGTTTTATCATCCACCTTGAGAATGTGGGTCATTAAATACAATGATCCAATCCAGGACATCTATAGCTGCCTGCAGACAGTCTTAAAGTACTTATCACTACAGATCCAAGACATCAAACTTAAATGAAGGCAGAAGCGATTCAAACTTAATATTTCACAGCTTACCAGTGTTAATGGTCCAATCAAATTTACTTTCTTCATTTTTTTCCTTAGCTTGGCTGCTATAAAAAAATATATAAAAGAATTTAAAAACTGTACAATATATTTCACAGTCAACTGAATATAAATTTAAGTAGTTACCATATTTGAATATTATATTTTCAAATGTAAAAGAGCAATGTCCACAAACTGTCAAAATTATCCAGTTTAACACAGTTTGTAAGGCAATAACCAAGTGCAAAGGTAACTGTCCAAGGCACTATAGGAATCTCTGGATAACTGGGCAATGGTCATCTGCCTTGCAGCACGCATGCACAGAAGGAAGCTGACCACGTCAACAATGTCTGCAAGATCAGTTAATTCTTCATGTGCTAAAAGGTACATATTGACCTAAAATTAGTAAAGGCCATTCTTCTGAATGATTATAGGGAGTGGTGTCAGGAAATCCTGTCGGCTCCACATTCAAAATGCATCTAGAGTTCACTCACTCTTCGCCACTTTCATAACTATCCTAACAGCCAGGAGAACTCCTGCCCTGTTTCTCCACTTCCACTCGTGCCCACTTCAGTCTGTCCGCAACGCAATACTCAGAGTCATCATTTAAAAACACAAGTCACATGCTTGCTAAAGAGGAGGAAGAGGTGAGTGACGGATTGGGAGTTTGGGATTAGCAGATGCCAGCTATTACATATAAGATGGGTGAACAACAAGGTCCTCCTACAGAGCACAGGGAATTATATTCAACATCCTGTAATAAATCATAATGGAAAAGAACATGAAAAAGAATGTGTGTGCAAAAATATATATATATATATATATATGTATAGCTGATCATTCTGCTCTATAGCAGAAACTGACACACATTGTAAATCAACTATACTTCAATAAATTTTAAAAAACTCTCAGGTCATATTATGCTGCTGCTCTGCTCAAAGACTCACAAGTGGCTTCCACTTTTCTCAGAGTAAAAGCCAGATCCTTACACTGGCCTCTCCTCACATGATATTCTTTGTTGCTTCTGTGAGCACAGAGCCCACTCCCACCCCCTGCCAGCTCAGCCCCAGGTCTCAGTCACCCAGGTCTCTCTGCTGCTGCTGTCCTGTGAACACTCCAAACAGGCTCCCCTGCAGGGCCTGCATTACCTCTGCCAGGAGTGGTACATATATGCCACTCAGCTCTCTCATTTTTTTTTCAAGTTCTTGCTTAACTATTGCCTTCTCAATATGACCAACCTTAACTACCCTATTTAAAATTGCTTTTTTGCACTCCTGATTTCTTTAGCCTTAATTAACGTGTTCCCATAGCGTTCATTACCTGCTAACAATTGTTTGCAGGACTAAGTGCCCCTGGGAAAAGAGCTTATGCTCTTTTCATAAACGACCACCTATTTGCATAGATCTAACTTGATATTACTTAAAGCCCAAGAGTGCCCCTGGTTTCCTGGTCTGGGATATCTGATGCCCTTTGGTGATAATGTGTCTCAGAAGCACAGGCTATTAATTTGGTTTTAGGTTGGAAATGCTGTTGCTTCCTTAGTCTTGGGTATAGAATGAAACACAATCTGGTTCTCCTCTTAGGCAGGAAGATGGAATTTGATGTAATATTTTTCTTTTATGTATCTTGGGCTTTAATTCCATGGCATATAAAGACTACTTGCAAGATTTTAGCAACTACATATTCAGCATATGTATTGTTTACATCTATTCTCAATAATAAATAAAAGCTAACTGTAGGAGAACAGACTTTTTTACCTAAATGCATTTATTTAAATTTCCAGGTAAAGTTTCATTCACAGGACTTGATCCCAAACTATCTGGAACATTTTCTAAAATCAAAGGACTGACATCTGCAATGAAATGTGTTCACAAGAATGTGACAGGCAAAACTGCGTGATCGGAACAACCATGGAACTCTCAGTTTTCCCTAGACCACTGAGGTGAGCTGAACTTCCTTTAGCATACAAGTTTTGGTCCATTTTTTATAAAAGTGTGTCTCATTACACTTAATTTCATAATCTTAACTTTTCTTAGTCTTTTATACTCTTTGAACTGTCTTCCCGACACAAGGCTGTGAGCGCCGCTTCTGAGAACTTCCTTGGGCTCTGCTGCGTTGCTGCATCTTTTGCAGGGTTAACCCCTCTGTACACTCACCAATGTTTAGCCAGTGCAACACAGAAACAGACTTCTTGGAGAAAATGCCATCTATTTATAGATTCACAGTCAATTCCAGCCTAAACTGCCAGCGAATGAAAACCACATTTTTCTAGAAGAAAAAATACCATCCACGGGTTTTCCAGTTTTATAGGGCAAACTAGATATTCTGTGAATGAATACCATGGTATGTAGAAGAAATAAAGCAAGATCATTGTTTGAAGAAATGAACAGACTAAAATAATGGCCCGGTTTAACCACCAGATAGGCATGCTCTCTATTAACTAATCAGGCCACTTGCAGCCTGAGGACTCACTACAGAACCTGATAAGTTTGTCCCTCTGGGTGATCACTGGATGACACAGGTCGGTTAGTTCTGGGTGGCTTGGCAGGAACTCAGAGACCACAACAGCCTCATAAATTTTGAGGCTGAAGGCAAAAATGATTCACTGTCCTCAAAGTGAAAGAGAGACAGAGACAGCATGCCACTTACTGATTGCTTATGCCCCTGCTAAGGTGGAGAAGTGAGAGTGATGAGAGCCCTCGGGAACCAAAGAGCCAGCACAGGGAGAAAGACAGGCAAGCAGAGAGAGGCAGAGGTTTCCCCCTTGCATTTGAGCAACAATTTCTTTGGAAGTGCAGGTAACCCGCCCCATGCTGCTCAACGTTCGCCTCCCCACCTCACCCCCTCACCCCGCAGAGGGGAGAAAGGGGGAACCGGAGAGCTGAGAGGAAGGTGGGTAAAATGAGGAGGAAGAGGAATAATGAGTGAAAGGAAGGAGCTCCCTGCTTCAGTGCTGCTGCTGCTAAGTGGCTTCAATCATGTCCGACTCTGTGCGAACCCACAGACGGCAGCCCACCGGGCTCTTCTGTCCATGGGGATTCTCCAGGGAAGAACACAGGAGTGGGTTGTCTTGCCCATCTCAAGGGGATCTTCCCAACCCCGGGATCCCGGCGTGTCTGAGGGATTCTTTACCACTGAGCCACCAGGAAAGCCAGCCTGTCGCAAGAGGAGCCTCAGTGGCATTCGTTGGGTAAAGTCAGAACCACAGCAAAGACCCTAAGGGAACTCCAGAACAAAGGCCAAAGGCATCACCCGCTCAACTTCTTTGCTCGGCTTCATGTGGCTCTGCTGACTCGCAAGTAACGAACGAGAAAAGCAGGAAAGAGGTGGCCGAGGGTGATGTACCTGCTGACGCCCAGTTCGAATCCGTCCTCCCTGGTCTCGGTGATCCGGAATGTTGCGATCCTTCCCACCTCTGGGTCCATCTCAGCCTGGGGAGAAACCAGTCTCAGGTCCAGGGGCACCAGCCCCCGCTTTGGGAGGTCGCCCCGCCTCCTCACAACAGCCCCCTCCCCACCCCGCCGGGGGGTCGGGGCCAGCAGACTGGTCCCGGGGACCCGGGAGGACCGCGCGGAGCCCGCCTTCCCGCCGCGCGGAGCCCACCCTCCCGGGCTTCCCTCGCCCCGGACTGCGCCTGTCTCTGGCCGAGCCGCAGGGCGCGCCGGGGCTGCGGCCGCGGGGCCTGGGACTTTGCTCGCCCCCGCCCCCGCTCCCAGAGACGCCTCCTGAAGCCGCCGGGCACGGCCCGGGCAGAGGAGGCGCTCCAGCCGCCGGGCTTGCTCCGCACTCCCAGCGGGGAAGGGTGCCCGGCGCGCCGCCCTCCGCGGCCGCCCACCCCGGCCAGCCGGCAGCCCCGGGCCCGCCGTGCCAGCTGCGGCCGATAAGCCCCGCGACCAGCCTGGTGCCGCTGGGTGTTCCGAAAGCGTGAGCTGGCGGGCCACTCGAGCCCTCCAGAGTGACTGTCACACTCCTCCAGAGCAGCTTTCTTCTTGAAGCCTTGCGGGGACAGTTTGTACATGCGCACCAATGATGCGGCAGCTGAGGGACCCCTAGGCTCGCCTCCCGCTGCTTCTGCATCCCCGGGTCTGCTCCCCGGGGGCACCGGAACCCATGCGTCTCTCGGGATGCTGAGAACAGGGCGGGGCCGCCCAAAAGCATCGCATTAAGCCCTTCGCAGGATAATGCAGTCGGTGCCTTCTTAACACCAGGGAAGCCTTTCTTAACACTTAGAGGCCCAGAACTTTAGGGCTGGAGGGCTGTTTAGAAATCGCCAAATTCAACTGCTTCTCCTCCACTCCCTTTCCAATAGGAAACTGAAGCCCAGGGAGGGCGAGTCTCGCCTGTGGCTACATCCTCAGGACCAGGGTCCAGTCTTCAGCGTCCTCTCCTGGAATCCTGTTCTGATCCTGGACTTCTCCCTGTACTCAGGTGTTCTCTAAACCTCGCGCGCACCGGAATCCTCTGTGTGGTTTTCTCATCCCTTTCCATGAACCTTGCGCCACACTCCTTCCTAAAGGGAAAATCTAAAACAGGGAGCAACATGTTATCATAGCTTTGAAGCCAGTGAGGTTCAAACTCAGAGCTTCCTATCTTACTAGTTATGGCACCTTGGACACTTTCTCGCTTCTCTAAGCCTCAGTTTCCTCATATGGTAACATGAGGATAAAACACCCCCTTACTAGGTCACTGTGAGGAATAAATGAACTAAGAAGGTAGAAGGAGCTAGTAC
Source organism: Nanger dama (assembly GCA_917880005.1). Classification (NCBI taxonomy): domain Eukaryota; kingdom Metazoa; phylum Chordata; class Mammalia; order Artiodactyla; family Bovidae; genus Nanger; species Nanger dama. The sequence goes on from CAKJTW010000007.1 coordinate 28,287,727, forward strand.
TGAGCCTGAACTAGAATACACTCCATAAACATGGCTTCCCCTCTTCCCAGCCAGGCAGCAGGGTTACCTGCTGGTCCTTGCTCCTGCTGTCTGGTTAACACAGAAGTCATCCCGTGGCTTCCTCGGGTTCCCAGAGAAAATTAACAAAGAGCATCCTACAAGAGCAGGTGCTGTCGGCAGACCTGGAATCTCACCTGTGTCACTTACTGTTTGGCCTTAGGCAATTTACTTAATTCTTGATTTTACGGAAACCGTAAAATTGGGGGTGTTATTAGGATTAGACATAATGTGTGTAAAGTGCCTGGCATATAAGGGGTACCTGGTATTAATAGTTACAAGATCAGAAGAGGCTGATGAGGAAAGACTGGGATAAGAGCCAGGAGCTTCAGCACTCACTCTAAAGTATACCACTTATCTCTACCCTGCTCTGCATATCAGCTTGAGCTAGGCAGAACCTGACTTGAAGAGATGACTTAGAGTTGACTGAAACTGTGGCATGTTCTAGAATTATTAGAAATGAATTTATTTACAGGTTTTCCTAAAAATGTTTTTTCTTCTTAGCCCATCTACCACCATCAGGAGGGTTCTCTTCTCTGATCAACCTGAATTCCTCTTCTTCACAAGTCTAACAGGTGGTCAGGTCACTATTTTAAAAATACTCTACAATTAAAGCAACTGAAATTGTTGAGCTGAAAGAAAGCTTGGTGGTGACAGGAGAACATTATAAAACTCAGTAGCCTGTAAGGAGATGCTAGCCTGTTAAGTTTCTATAAAAGACATCTTGGGGGAGTGAAAAGGTAGACACGTGAGAAAGTAGGTAGCCTCTGAACTAAAAAAAGACAAAAACAAATCCAACACACAGGAATATGACATTTTCCCCTGTCAGACTCAGTTCATAAAGTTGTCCCTATAAAAAGTATTTATCACATGTTGCATCTGAGGCCTGTGTGTGTGGGGAGAGAGAAGCCTTGCCCACTTGACTGTATTTTGTATTTGCTTTGCGTTACAGCCCATTCCAAGGGCTACTTTTACATTTATCTAATAATAGTAAAACAACCTTATCTGGTACATCCATCTGGTTAGTCATTTTAAAAAAGTATTTAAGCCACTGTGATAAACTGGAGAGTTCTCCATGACACTCAGGCTGTAAGAAATCTCATCTCTCTTTTGTTGATAGGATATTGAGATAATCCTGCTTTGTTCTCATTGATGTAGAGTTAATGTCCTTCCCACCGTCTTACCTCTTCTACATGTTCCATTAGTATTTTTCTTTTTAATCTTAATTATTGCTTTTTGGGGATTATTTTTATTCTTTGGTTCTTTTCTCTTGATTTAATAAGTACATATTTCATTTTCTATTTAACAGTTAACTCTTTCCTAGAGATTATGACCTATGTTTGACTAAACAGTGGTACTTTTTCATCTTCCAGGCCAATGCAAGGACTTCAAAATTCTCAAACCTCATTTATCCACCTCTTACTTACACACTACTACCTGGCTTTGATCCCTGGGTTGGGAAGATCCCTAGAGAAGGAAAAGGCTACCCACTCCAGTATTCTGGCCTAGAGAATTCAATGGACAGTCCATGGGGTCTCAAAGAGTTGTACACAACTGAGAGACTTTCACTCACTCACGGTCATGTACGTTAATTTTTTTCTATCTTTTATGACCTTTATGAGAAATTATTTTATAGTCATTATCATTTAGATTTATCTATAAATGTATTATCCTTTTCTTTCTCTTTATTTCTTCCTACATCTCAGAGCCACTATCTTGGATCATTTTCCTTTTACCTAAAGAACGCTCTGTGCTTCCTTTAGCCAGTGATAACTTTTCTCAACTTTTTTTCTGGAAAGTTATTTCACATTTATTTAGGAAAATTATTCAGGGATTTGCCTTTGTTGTTGTGGTGGTTCAGTTGCTATGTCATGTTGGGCTCTCTGTGACCCCATGGACTGCAGCTCGCCAGGCTTCCCTGTCCTTTACTCTCTCCTGGAGTTTGCTCAAACTTTTGTCCATTGAGTCAGTGATGCCATGCAACCTGTCACCCCCTTCTCTTCCTGCCTTCAATCTTTCCCAGGACTGGGGTCTTTTCCAGTGAGTCAGCTCTTTGCATCAGAGATTTGCCTTACTGGATATCAAGACTTTTATTGTGAAACTATAGTGATTAAGGCAGTACATTTTGGACAAAGACAAACAAAATTAAAGTGAAACAGAATACAGATCTTATAACTGACGGAGCCAGAATTCTGATCCTGCCAGTGTTCTTGGCCACCACATTAACTAGTGCAGGGCAGTGGGGATGGAGAAAATGGGTCAAATGTATTGGATGATTAAAACATCTTTTTCCTTCAATTCATTGATCTTAGTATATTTTAACTGTTCCTCACTATTTTGGTGTGCTGTTTTCCACTCATCTTGCAGACATCCACAACCCTTGCCTTCTCTCTTTATCAGGTTTCTTGGTAAAACCACGACTCTGGCTGATTTAAATCATCCAACTACTGCAAGCTTCCAGCATGCAACAAAGCATGGCTAAAGAAAGACACAAAACCATTTGACTTGTCCCACTATGAAACTAAGTGATCCTCTACTATATATTTGATGTATTTACTATGCTTATTATTTATTGTCCATTCTGAGGGATGCAAGATTTATAAGAACAAAGTTTTTGCTGTCTTATCCACTGGTGTATTCCAACCCTTGCTGCCCAATAGCAACTGTTTCCTTATTCACCCTTCCACCATGTCAGACCATTACTTCATGCTTCCTTTTCCCTCAAATATCTTTCAGTCATTTTACATCTTCACATTCTGCTGAAGTACTATGCATCTTACTTCACTGATAAAAGTCACAGTGTTTGGAAGGGAACTGCCATGATCTCCTGCCGTGACACCTGCCCACTGACCAGCATCTGCACCCAAGCACCTGCCTTCCCTAACTGAACCAGCTTCTTATGCATGCCCTTGTATGCAACCAGTCCATTCATTTGTACTTTTATGCTATGGATCCCAGCCCCTCAGGAATGAGTTCTTTAGCAGACATTATTCTTTCTCTCTCCTGCCTTGTCAACTTTTCTGTCCCTGCTGGACCACCCCTGTGTCTTCATCTTAAAAACACTCTCTTGACCCCCTTTTCTTACTAACTGCCACTACATTTCTCTCCTTCTCTTTGCAGCTAAGCTACTTAAAGATTTTATAGGTTTTGGCTTCCAAAATATACGCTCAGTTGCTCAGTCATGTCTGAGTCTTTGGGACCCCTTGGACTATTGGTCCTGCTAGGCTTCTCTGTCCATGGGAGTCTCCAAGCAAGAATACTGGAGTGGGTTTCATTTCCCCCTCCAGGGGATCGATCATCCTGACCCAGAGATGGAACCCAGGTCTCCTGTGTCTCTTGCATTGGTAGGCGGGCCCTGTATCACTGCGCCAACTGGATCTGACCATCTGTCTCCCCAGCCCTACCTGCATGGTGCAAGCCGCTCTCATCTCTCCCCTGAGTGACCGCAGTAGCTCTGTCAGTCTCCTCTGCTCCCGTCTTTGCCTCCTCTCCTGCCTTTGTTCATTCTCAAAGCAGAAGTCAGTGACTCATCTGAAAAGTGGCTCTGATCACGTGACGCCTCAAATCCTAATTCCCCAGAGGCCCCAGTGCATTGGGAGCCTTGGCCTGCAGTGGCTGGCCCTCTCTGCAATGTTTCTGACCTCATTTTCTACCTCTCTCCCTCCCTCCCTCACTCCTTGCCAGCCACATTGGCTTCTTGGATGCTCCTCAGACAAATAAAATTACACCTCAGGGTGTCTGTGCTAGTTGCTCCCTCTGCCCCGAAGTCTCTTCCCCCAAATATTCACATGGCTAAAACCTTCACCTCCTGCACGTCTCCCCTCCATTCCCATCTTGTTGATGAGACCACTCCTGACCTGCTTAAAAACACACCTCTTACTCCCAGGACCCCCAGTTCCCCTTTACTCTACATCCGTTTTTCTTCCCACACCATTTCCCACCACCTAGTATACTATATAGTATATGAAATGACTGTGCTTGCTGTTTATTGTCACCTCAGTAATACATCAGACCCAAGGAAAAAAAGGTATTTTTCTCTGCTTTATTCAATGAGGTAGCCAACGTTTGCTACCCATACTTACTAAGTACCAGTCCTTGTGCAAGGATTTGAGGACATAAAGACAAATAGGTCTCAGCTCCTCCCTCAAGATGGACTGAGAATATATCAGTACAAAAATCAGATCTCTATAGTGTTTTATAAAATTATGAAGCCATCACACACAGGTATTACCTCATTCAAATCTCAAAAGAAGAAGCACGTTCAAGGTAAACAAGTGAGGTGGTATTATTCTCAGTTTAAAGGTGAGGAAATTGCAGTTCCTAAAGAGTGAATGGAATTAGGACTCCCTGGGGAAGACTTGTGCCAGCAGAGTCATGCCTGTCTCTGTATCTGTCCCCACAGCACTTGGAGGTCATTAAATGTGTACTGAATAGACCCATAGCTTTAAGCTGTAGCATAAAAGATTTACATGTAAAAAAGAATGCCTTATAACTAAGAGCCAAAAGGAAGAACAAACTTCCTCTACCATAGTATTTATACTACTTAATATTTTGTAAATTTTATATAATATTACATTGTAATAAATGAATATACTATTTTATCTATCTTATATTTACATATGTATTAATTTGCAACACTTTTCTCTGCAGAGACCATGATGGAATCGGTTCTCTGCCCCGGGGACCTTCAGCTTGACGGTAATATTCTCTGCAGTGTTTCTCCCACTATATTGCATTTGTGGCGAACAATTCTCTGACTTTTCATCTCTGAAGACAGACTGTTAGATGTGATCTTTGACTGTTATATTTGCATGTCACCACACTTCACTGGTGCTTCACCAGTAGCTCAGCTGTTAAACAACCTGCCTTGCAATGCAGGAGACCCTGGTTTGATTCCTGGGTCAGGAAGATCCCCTGGAGAAGGGATAGGCTACCCACTCCAGTATTCTTGCCTGGAGAATTCCATGGACAGAGGAGCCTGGAAGGCTACAGTCCATGGGGTCACAAAGAGTCGGACACAGCTTAGGGACCAACAGTTTCACACTTCACTACATTCTGTTTCTAAATTTCCTGCCACCAATACCTCTGCTTCAATCTTCCATCTTCCTCTCCAAATTGATAGATTATAATTTCTCTTGTCTTCACTTCTTTCAAACCATGTTCAATCTTACAATTTTCCCCCAAAATTCTCTTCAAAAACCTTCTTATCTGCTTGAAAAACAAAAATTCCTCTCCACCTCTGACCTTTTATCTCCTAAAAATGCTTCCCTTTTGGTCTTACTTTTCTTTGCTCATTATAAAATTCATCTAACTTGGCTCCAGCACTTAGGAAGGCATTTGTAAGATGTTAAGGATGAGGGTAATGCTGATTTCAATGTAACTTGCTTTAATGGATATTTCCAGTGATCTCTTCCTTGCCTATTGTGTGTGTTAAATCGTGTCCAACTCTTTGGGACCCCATGAACTGTAGCCAGACAGGCTCCTTTTGCTGTGGAATTATCCAGGCAGGAATACTGGAGTGTGTTGTTACTTCCTACTCCAGGGGATCTCCCCAACCTAGAGATCTAACCCACATCTCTTGTGTATCCTGCACTGGGAGGCAGATTCTTTACCACTGTGCCACCTCGGAAGACTGAACTCTTCCTTACAACCTCTTAAACCAGGGTAGACTTGCAAAGGTATGACAGGAGTTAAAATTAAAGCAGTTGGGAAGAAGCATCATTATTAATCACCAATGTTATATCATTTCCTCCAGGATAGAGTAATGGCACATTGAGAATGCCCAGGTCACACTGCCTCGTGGAATTCTGTGCCCTGTGAGGATTATGGTAACAGTTGGGTAGACAGGAAGGGGTGCAGGGCGCCAAGGTTGGAGAGTGAATGAAAAGCCCCAGGTGGGGTCACTATGCTTTGGGTCATTAATGTTGACTCTTAAGCTTATTCTAAAACTGCACATTTTTAAAATATTATACTTTATAACAGATTAAAAATATTTGCTGATATCATACTAAAATATCTATGGATACTATAACAAAGAAGAACAATAACATGATGCTTGCATTTGATGTTAGTTCTCAGTACTCACAGCACTATTTCCTAGCCCTAAAATTGTGGCATCTTAAGGGTTCTTCAATCATATTAGAGAGTGTTGTGAGACATTCAGAAATCTACCAAAGCAAAGTAATTTGGGTTTGCTATCATCTGTGCAATATTTTTGGAACTCTACTAATATTAGGTAGAATCTACAACTCTCTTTATCTCACTCCTTTGCTACTCTTTTAAAACTTTTCATTTTGAGATGCTTATAGATTCACATATGGTTGTAAGACAAATACAGAGAACTCGCCGTATACTTTTCTTAGCTTTCCCAATGGTGATATGCTTTCTTTATGTATCTAAATTGATAAGGGATATTGGTCTGTTGAGTGATATTCCACTGAAACTTGGACATCTGAGGTATTGTGTTGTGAGATTCCAGACCTTACTGAAACCTTTTGTTCTCCTTGATTTGAGGACAGAGCCCCACCAGGGAGGGGGTGTCATTCTTCCCTTGGTTTCCACTGACACTGAGGTGGGAGGGGCTCCTTGTTGCTGCAGAGCAGAGGCAGGGGCTGACCCCCCACTGGGCCTGCACTGATGCCCTCCTGGCTCGGCAGAGAGGGAGCGCACGGTCACAGCTCTCCACGCGGTCTCTGCTGACACCGCCATGGGGAGGCAGCCTTGTTACTGTCAGCATGAAAGCCCTGAGCCGCCACTAGGCCACCTCTTCTCACATCCTCACTGCTGCTAGGTAGGGATTGAAGCTGGCTCCCTGCTGGCAGGCGGTGAAGCTGGGGTGCACTTGTTACAGCCTCGTGAGGGTGGAAGTCAAGGCTTACCACTCAGTCTTTCCAGGCATGGGTCTGGAGAATACCAGAGTTTTTCCTATGATGTCTGGCTAGAGTGGAGGCTGCCATCTACACATCATCTATTTTGCTGGGCTGCCCCTTTCCTGATCCTTTGGCTAGAGAGAGCTGGCTTTTGTTGGGGCTTTTTGTCTGTACACACTGGCATTTCTGGGTTTTCATCTTCTTCAGCTCCAAGTTGACATACATAAGGAAAGAATAAAGCAAAACAAGACAAAAACATCAGACAAAAAAAGAAAGAAAAGATATCAAAATTGGAAGGAAGAGGTAAAATTATCATAGCATACAGATGATATGATGCTCTATATAGAAAACTCTAAAGCATCTACATGAAAACTATTAGAACTGATAAATGAATTCAGCAAGATAGCAGATTCAAGATTAATATGCAGAAATTGGTTGTATTTCTTTACAGTGATATGAACTACCAGAGAGAGAGAGAAAAAAAAACTCCCATTGCAATCCCATTAAAAAATATCTAGGAACAAATCTAACCAAGGATGTAAAAGACTCATACACTGAGAACTGTAAAACATTGATAAAGGAAATTGAATATGAATCAAGAAAATGGAAAAATAATCATGCTCTTGGACTGGAAGAATTAATACATGTAGTTAAAATGGGCATACTATCCAAAGAACTCTACAGATTTCATGTGACCCTATCAAATTACCCATCAGATTTTTTTCATTGAACTGAAACAAATAATTCTAAAATTTATTTGGAACCACAAAAGGCCCAGAATTGCCAAAGCAATCCTGAGGAAAAAGAACAAAGCAAATCTATGGAACAGAGTCGACAGTCCAGAAATAAACCCACACACCTAAGTTCAACTAATCTTCAACAAAAGAGGCAAGAATATAAAGAGGGAAAAAGATAGTCCCTTAGTAAGTGGTATTACAAAAGCTAAGAGCTGCAATTAATGAAGTTAGACTACACCCTCACACCATACACAAAAAATAAAATGGCTTAATGACTTAAATATAAGACATTACATCATAAAACTTCTGGAAGAGAACATAGTCAAAACATTTTCAGACATAAATCATACCAATATTTTCTAACAGATGGAACCTAATCAAACTTACAAGCCTTTGCTCAACAAAGAAAACCATGAACAAAATGAAAAGATAACTTACGGAGTGGGATAAAATATTTGCAACCATGCAATATGGTTGCAAATTTTATTATTGGTTGGTTAAACCATGCAACCAAGAAGAGCTTAATTTTCAAAACATATAAACAGCTAATAAAACTATTTCCAAAACATATAAACAGCTAATAAAACCAGCAATATTACTGGTTGATTAAACCATGCAACCAACAAGAGCTTAATTAATTTCTGAAACATACAAACAGTGAATAACAAATAACAAAAAAACCAAACAACCCAATCAAAAAATGGGTAAAAGACCTAAAGAGACATTTCTCCAAAGAAGACAAACAGATGGTCAAGGAGCACATGAAAAGATGCTCAACATCATTAATTATTAAAGAAATACATATCAAAACTACAATGTGTTATTACCTCACACCAGAATGGGCATCATCAAAAAGTCCACAAGTAATAAATGCTGGAGAGGGTGTGGAGAAAAGGGAATCCTCTTGCACTATTGGTGGGAATGTAAATTGCTGCAGTCACTATGAAAAATAGTATGGAGTTTCCTTAATAAAATTAAAAAATAGTTACCATATGATCCAGCAATCCCATGCTATGCTGTGCTTAGTTGCTCAGTGATGTCCAACTCTTTGCAACCTCATGGACTATACAGCACACCAGGCTCCCCTGTCCATGGGAATTCTCCAGGCAAGAATACTGGAGTGTGTTGCCATGTCCTCCTCCAAAGGATCTTCCCAACTCAGGAATTGAACCAGAGTCTTCTGCACTGCAGGCAGATTCTTTACCAGCTGAGCTACCAGGGAAACCCCCAGCAATCCTACTCCTGGTCATATATCCAGGAAAGACAAAAGCTCTAAATCAAAAGATGCATGCACCCCAGTGTTCACAGCGATTTTTAGCTAAGACATGGAAGCAAAACAAATGTTCACTGACAGCTGCATGGATAAGGAATATGTGGTAAATCTATATACAGAGGAACATTATTCAACAATAACTAGAATGAGCATGCCATCTGCAGCAACATAGATGGATCTAGGAATCATACTAATTGAAATCAGACAGAGAAAGACAAATATTGTATCACTTATAAGTGAAATCGAAAAAAACAGTACAAATGAACTTATTTACAAAACAGCAACAGACTCATAGACATAGAAAACAAACTTATGGTTACCAAACGGGAAAGAGGGGAAGGATAGATTTGGAATATGAGATTAACAGATGCACATTACTATATATAAAATAAACAACAAGGATCTGCTGTATAGCACAGGGAACTACATTAAATATACTGTAATAAATTATAATGGAAAAGAATATATACATGTATATAAATGATCAAATCATTTTGCTATACATCTGATATGCAACATTATGAACTATACTTCAATTACAGAAAAACAAAAATCCCCACAAGTCAAAACAAAATGAGGAACTCAGCACCCTGTCATTCTTTGGATTCCAAGTTTCTTGGCTTGGTTATCTTCTCTTCACTTCTCAGAGTATTCTTATGGTTGTTTTATAGATAACGTTCTGTGTTTCTAGTTGTACTTAGCAGGAAGAATAGGGAAAATATGTCTCCTCCATCTTCTTGGAAATTGCTGCTGGATTTTTAAAATCCATTTTCTCTAATTGGATGCCAAGGCAAAGGAAGATTGTGAAACCAAATGAGCCAGTCTTTCTATTCGTTCATCAGTAGAAAAAGGGATATGAAGTATTAGATTAAAAGATTTCTCTAAGTTATCTGCTCACTCTCCTCCTCCACACTCTCTCACCTTCTTAGTAACACCTAGTAGATGATGACTACTTACAAAAATCTGTTTTCATATGTAAAATATGCAGGTAGGTGGATATTTCCTGGCCTTAAACTTACTCTATAGTAAAATGTGAAGTCAAATGCTGACAATTATAGGGCTTATCAAAGTAGAACAATGAGGTGCCACTAAAAAGACAGGGTGGGGACTTTGCTGGTGTTCAAGTGGCTAAAACTCCACACTCCCAACACAGGGGGCTCAGGTTTGATCCTTGGTCAGGAAACTAGATCCCTCATGCCAGAACTAAGTCTGCATGCCACAACTAAATATACTGTATACTGCAACTAAGACCCAGCACAGCCAAATAAATAAATATACATGTTTTTAGAGAAACCAGGGTACAAGATCTTCACATTTTTATGTTATGCTCTATTATACTGCCTTAATTATTCTAACATCTTTTTCTTCCCACTAGACTGTGATCTCCTTAAAGAAAGTGGATAAACTAAATTTAGTACCCAGCACATTGCAAGCACCTGATAATCACTCTTCTCTACCTTCTCTCCCACTTCTCTCCCACCCCCAGCTGGTTCAGGAATCAACACAGAAAGCCCAGAGGGGAAACTACATTCACAAATCATCTGGGCTTCAGGGCTTGGAGAAGACCTCTGACTCGAAATCCAAGCACCATCAATCAGTCCCTCAAACTAAATCTCGCAGGAAGTGCGGGTCACCTCCCACCCCACCACACACATCTTGCAGGATTCTGACACAACAAGCACTGATGGATTAGAAGCAAAGGGTGACGGATCCTGTCTTCCATGTCCCTTCTCTGAGAGTTCTGACCAGTTTTGTCAATATTTGTTCAGTAAATATTTATGGAGGTGAAAAGGATGGATTTTAAAGAGCAAGGTTTTCCAAACTGAGACCTGAGGAGCCCACCATGTGCTTAGATAACAAGGGGTCCCTGGTCACATAAGTTTAAAAGTGCTGGCTACCAGCTGGCTGCTGTCTTGGAGGTCAGGATACCAACATTTTGAGAGTTCTATAGTAACAGGTCATTTAGCTTTTTTAAGATACATTTCTTTCCTCCACTCCAAGACCACAATATCCATTGAAAATACAAAATTCATATTCTCTAACCTCATGCATGAAGCTCTATCTAAAATAAATAACTCTAAAAGTCCAAAAGCAGGGAATAATAGAGAAACAGATAAAAGTGAAGAGTGGAGCCTGGGAAGGAAGAAGCTGTGATCTGACTGAGGCAAAAGGTAGATAAGGATGTGCTGGGATATGTGGTGGAACAGATTAGGTACGATTCTAGACTCACAGCCATTATGGAGAAGGTTATTAGAAAGCAATCATTGTCTTGTCAAGAATGGTGGCTTCTTTTTGAATAGCTGTAACTGTCTTTTATCAGTTGAAGTCCCATGGAGTAGAATGGCACACTCTAATTAGGATATTCAAGGATTTAACACAGTGACTATTTACAAAGGTATGAGCAGAACATAGGGTATCATGGATACACTGTAATGGATAGGACTTACGTTGGGGCCATGCAAATGCGTGGAGAGCTGTTGCCCAGGCCAGCATGGGTGAGGGGAGGGAGAAGGTACCAGGTCACTTATGAATGTCATGTAGAGAAAACTGCTCTGAGAAGGGCAGTGATCCCCTCCAACCATACCCCAGGTTTTCCTTTAGCTGAAGCCACAGAAGTCAGTCTCCCAGGGCGGAAAGCCACGTGGAGAGAAGGGAGGACAGCAAACACACAGGGTGAAGGGAAGATATCTGGCGCTCGTCTCAAGAGGAAGAACCTGGAGACGCGACTCTGCCGTCTCCTGCCCAGCTGTGTCTACTCGTGGTGCACACAGTGCTTTTGCAGAAGGCATGCACCAGGCCAAGATCCCGACTGAGCACAGACAAGATGTGCAGACGACAAGACCAGCGCTCGCTGTCAGATATGTTAAACACTGACAACCAGAGAAGGAAAGAAAGCAACCAACTAAAATATGTTGTGAAACATAGATAGGTGTAGAAAGCATATGGTAGTTTGATGCTGAGAATTTGCAAATCTAACCTGTGACCTTGCCCTTGATATGCAATGCTGGTATGTAAAACCATCACCAAAGTGGACTTTCTGGCATAAATGCAAATTTTGAGAATCTAAAAGGTACTTGAAATTTAACTCCATCCATTAATAGCCAATAAAAATTTTAACTTCTCCAAAAAATTGCCTTCAGAATTGAAGTACATGCAAAAGATTGATTCATGAATTCGAACTTTAATGAAACGTCCAGTATTTTGTATTGAGCCTCTGATACTCTTAAGTATTTGTTCTCACAGAGGAAATCCATAAAATTGTTTTTTTCACTTTAACCCAACCATTTTCCTTTAGCATATTGCTCTCTAGGTTCTATTTATATGTACAAGTTCCAGACCTGGGCTCCCTGATTCCAAACAATTTCACACCATTAAAAAAATTAATTAATTCATTTTTTATTGAAAGATAATTGCTTTACAGAATTTTATGTTTTCTGTCAAACCTCAACATGAATCAGCCATAGGTACACATATATCTCCTCCCTTTTGAAGCTCCCTCCCATTTCCCTGTCCATCCCATTCCTCTAGGTTGATACAGAGCCCCTGTTTCAGTTTCCCGAGCCATACAGCAAATTCCCATTGGCTGTCTATCTTACATATGGTAATATAAGTTTAAATGTTATAGTCTAAGGAAGCAGATTATTGTGGCAGATTATTATTATACTGAATAGTGAAGTCACTCAGTCGTGTACGAGTCTTTGAGACCCCATGGACTGTAGCCTACCAGGCTTCTCTGTCCATGGGATTTTCCAGGCAATAGTCCTGGAGTGGATTGCCATTTCCTTCTCCAGGAGATCTTCCCAACCCAGGGATCGAACCCGGGTCTCCCACATTGTAGACAGACGCTTTACCATCTGAGCCACCAGGGAGTGTTTCCCAAATAATTCAGGTAGGTTCAGCTGTAGCCTGGCAAGAACTGCCAGTCTTCCAGGCAACAGAGACCATCCATGGGAAAATGACTTATTGCCTGAGTCATTTATTTAAAGTCTAAAAAGAGTGGGAGCAACAGAGTCATTGCCCACACTGACAGACATGTTTTGAATAAGCGGGGATTTGATAGGGACAATGAACTCTTTGAAGTGTTAGTCACTCAGTCGTGTCCGATAATTTGCGCCCCAAGGACTGTAGCCAGGCAGGCTCCTCTGTCCATGGAATTCTCTAGGCAAGAATACTGGAGTAGGTTGCCATTTCCTTCTCCAGGGGATCTTCCCAACCCAGGGAGTGAACAGAGGTCTGCATTTCGGGCAGATTCTTTACCGTCTGTGCCACCAGGGAAGCCCAATGCACTCTTTGGCAAATGCAAAAACTGTCATACTCAAATTCTGATAGAACAGAAAAGCTTCAAATGCCATTGTTTAATGATAAAAATAAATATTAAAAGTATGATCTTGATAATTGTTTAGTTTTCTCTCTTCACTAGAATGCAAAATAAACAAACAAACAAAAACAACCCTCTTCCCCTCACCTTGCCTTTCCCCTCCTTCCCAAAAAGAACAGTGTGATTTCTGGCCCAAGATGCTAGGATGCTGTGGCCCCTGTTGCTTGCAGTTGAAATATTCCGATAGCAGAAGCAGTCCTGCTGGTTACCCACATGTGAAGGGTAGCAAGCTAGGTTTCTATAGTGTGTTCTTTTCTTCCTTTAGGTAAGGAGTTTGTAAAAGGGTGATATGTCCATCTTCACAACAGAAATATCAAGTTAAATCTGATTTATTTCATAAAATCTCACTGCACAGGTACCCTTGTAGGAATGTGGACACCTGAAAGTAAGGCATATCTCAACACTCTCACTATTTTCAACAAACTACAGCAAGAATAAAAATATATCCTTTGGGACTTCCCTGGTGGAGCAGTGGGTGGGAATCTACCTGTCAATGCAGGGGACATGGGTTCAATCCCTGGTCCAGGAAGATCCTACATGCTGTGGAGCAATTAAGCCCCTGGCCCACAACTAGTGAAGTCTGTGTGCCTAGAGCCTGCGAGCCGCAATAAGAGGAGGCCCTGCAGTCATAAGTCTACGCACCACAAATAGAGAGCAGTCCCTGTGAACAGCAGCTAGAGAAAGCCTGCACACAGCAACGAAAACATAAAAAAACACAAATACATAATAGCAATTGTGTCATTAAAAAAAAAAAATCACACCTATGCTGGCACACCTGGCCCTTCAGGCTCAGGTCCGCTTCCTAGCCTCATCCGTGTGGTGGCCGCCACCCACTCCTCCCAAGCCAGCACCTGAAACTGACCATGAGTCACTTCCGATGCAGCCTTCTGGGATGCGTATACCACTCTCCCTGTGCACAGATTTATTTCCTCTAGCGTCCATCTGACAAGTCGATACTCAGTTCTCCAAGAAACTTTTAACCCTCAGAGCACTCCCAAGAGAAGTGCTGGTGTTCTGTTTAGTTTCCCCAAAAGTCTTGTGTAACGGCACCTACACATTACTAACCTTATTTCCTGCCTCCTTAAACTGTGAGCTCCTTATCACTGTGCTCCTAATATCTAGCCCACAGGCACCTGAGTAATTGTTAGGTGAAGAACACAAAACAGAACTTTCTTTTCATGCAAGAGAACAGCTGGCCTTGAAGAGCATAACCTGAAGGCAACCAACATTATTATTGTTGTTTTTGTGATATTCTGTCCGATAAGCATTGTCTTAAACATTATAATACCCACTGTTCAAGTAATCCAGTGAGGTAGCCATTGAAATTCCATAAGGCCCAATGAGGAAATAAAGACTTAGAGACAATCAGTAACTTGCCCAAAGAATGACATGTGTAACAGCCAGCCAGGAGAGAAACCCAGGTTTTCTGGCTGGAGAACCTTGATGCTTCTCCACAGAACAACCGACAATAAGAGGGAAAACATACAAACTGAGCTGCCTAGCACAGAAAGCACAGATGTTCCATTTCCAATTCAAAGGTCACTGTTCCTTATGACCAAAACTGGCTCTTTTGAGAGTCCTGGTGAAAACATTTCATCATGTATCTCTGCCTCTTGCACACATCAGTGAGCATTCCCGCTTTCTCTTTGCTCTCCTGATTCCTCCCGACGCCAAGAGCAGAGGTCTTTCACCTTGGTGTTAAAAGTTCCAAGTGGGACAAAGGACTACAGTTACAGATGGCATTCCTGAAAATCTTGTCTGATCTCTTTTCTAAGATCAACAGATCTTTTGTTGTTTTTCACTTAACAGGGATTCTTAGTGAGGACTTCCAATGCACAAGATGCTGATTGGGTTGTTGTTACAGCCTACAGGATACTTTTGAAGTTTTCAAGAGTTAATGTAAGTGAAAGGCTTTCCAACTCAGAGGGCTATTACTCGCTCTAGCTGTCAATTGGCTTAAAATACTGGGTTTTTATGACTCATGGTTCTGTGGATTGACTGGGCATAGCGGGTGGGTCTCGTCTCATGAGGATGCAGATAGGTGCTAGCTGGAGCTGGTCATCTAAAGGCTTGAATGGGGTGCAATCTGTGGTACCCCCTCACGTGGCTGCCACTTGATAATGGCTGTGGGCTCTGCTGAGTCAAGTCATGTGGCCTGCCCATGTATCTCGGGCTGCTTCCTATGGCATGCTGGCTACGTTCTGCCAGGGAAAGGCAATCATAGTTCAAGATCTGATCCTCAGCTTACAGCACTCCCTGAACTGCATTTTGTCAGTAGGGCTCCCAGTGCTTCCTGCCTCTCTGCCTGGCTCAGCCAGCTCCAGCCACAGCATCCCTCTACGTGTACTTCAAGCGCTTTTAAGTAGAGGCTGAAAGGCTCTACTGAAATCAGAGTAGAGGCTGACATTCCTCCACCTGAAATGCTGTCCCTTCATGCCCAGGGCCTGTCTTCTCCACTCACACCACTTCCTGGGTAACTCATTTTTAGTTTCAGCCCACATAATTAGCACTTGAAGAGCAGAAGATCTTTAAGTTTCACCATATGATTCTGTCTTTAACCTTTTGTTGTTAAATAATCATAGACCCACAGCAAGCTGCAAAAATTGTAGAGTCCTGTGTACCCCTCATCCAGCCTCCCTAAATGACAGCAGGTCAGGTAGCAACAGTTAGAACTGGACATGGAACAACAGACTGGTTCCAAACAGGAAAAGGAGTACATCAAGGGGCAGGAGGAGAAGGGGACAACAGAGGGTGAGATGGCTGGATGGCATTACTGACTCGATGCACAGGAGTTGGTGATGGACAGGGAGGCCCCGCGTGCTGCGATTCATGGGGTTGCACAACTGAGCAACTGAACTGAACTGAACAACTATAACAGGGCTTCCCTAGTGGCTCAGACAATAAATAATCTGCGCGCAATGCAGAAGACCCAGGTTCAATCCCTGGGTCAGGAAGATCCCCTGGAGAATACAAAATCAAACCCAGGACATTGATATTGGTATCACACTGTTATCAGACTACTTTCACTTCATAAAGATATATTTTCTTTTATAAAACTATGGACATAACTCCTAAAAGGCTCACCTTTATTTGGAAGAGTAGATAAAGCTGGGTCACAGGTCTTATGGTAATGATGGGCTTCCCTCCTTATTTTTAATGTGAAACTATATGGCCTTACATAAGACTACTCTTAATGTATCTTATATTAAATCACTTTTAGATCTTAATTTTTGATAAAACAAAAGGAACAGAGAGGAAGGTACGTACTAGATTTTAAAAAAACTTAGCAGAAGAGCAGACACTTACTGAACCTGACTGAGTATATCCTAAGGACACCGCCAGACAAAAGAACAAAGTGATGCAAAGACACAATCCTTTCCTCAAAAGGTTCATAAACTAGAAGCAGGCATCTGAAATGAAGATGTGAGTAAGAAAAAGGGCTCAAAAACACTTCTTCTTACTGAGACCTGGGAACACACGGCTGCTGTGTGCATCAGGAAACAAACACATTTTGGCCTAAGTTCAGAAGTTCATTCTGGTGAACAAAAAAATCATCATCATTGTTTAAAGCTGGACAGAGCTGGGTAATCCTAGGATGGAACGAAGAAAATAAAACAGATGATTTCAAGCAAACAGCACACAGTGGGAGCCATCTGGGTTTAGTTGGTAAGCAGGGTCCACAGTCTAAAAAACCTTCTATTACGATGTCACCTTCAAGGCACATGAACAATCTTCCTCCTAAAAGAGCTGTTCACCTCCATCCGTGTCACAGCATTCTCCTAGCCAGTTTCTTCCCCTCCCTCCACCGTTCACATCTAGACTCCTCATAGCCACCTGTGCTTCTCTCTTCTCACTAGCCCGACTCAGAGCCTCATTCCCCTTCTTTTTAAAAATAAAATAAAACAAACGCATCATGCTTAGCTTCCCTGATCTGAGGTTTCTGTTAGTTTCTCAAGGCTGCTGTAACCAGTTATCACAATGTTGGTGGCTTCAAATTAGGAAAACAGTGTGAAGGTTTCTCCCGGAGATAAAGACCAGGTCCCTCCCTGGTGGCCCCGTGGCTGAGAAGCCACTTCCAGGGCGAGCGCCGTGCTCTCGATCCTGGTCGGGAGCAAGGACGCCACATGCTTCGGGGCCACTAAGCCCGTGCGCCACAGAGAGCCTGAGCACTGCAGTGAGACCCAGTGCAGCCAGAAAACACATCAAAAATACAGCCAGAACCACCACACGACACAGCAGCTCCACTTCCGGGCATGTGCCTGAAAGAAACAGAGTCAGCACTGCATACTCACTGTCACATTACTCACACAGCCAAAATACAGAAGCTAAGAATCCACCAAAGGCCGACTGGATAAAGAAAACACAGTAAGTACTTACAATGGAATACTGTTCAGCCCTAAGAAGGAAACCCTGCCATCTGTGGCAACACAGATGAGTCTGGAGGGCAGCATGCTACGTGAAAGAAGCCATGGAGAGAGAGACATTTTTTGGTAGAATCCTTAGGGTTTTCTATATGTGTATTCGATCATACCATCTGCAAAGACAATCTAACTCCTTCCTTTCTGATGTGGATGTGTTTTATTTTCTTGCCAGGTTACTCTGGTTAGAATGCCCAGTACTATGTTGCCGAGGAGTCAAGAGTGGGGACTCTTATCTCATTCCTGATCTTAGAGAAAAAGCTTTCAATCTTTCACCAATGAGTATGATGTTAGCTGTAGGCTCACGAATATGGCCTTTATTCTGTTAAGGTATATTCCCTCTACGGCTTCCCTGGTGGCGCAGAGGTAAAGAATCTGCCTGGAATGCAGGAGACATGGGAGGTGCAGGTTCAATCCATGGCTCAGGAAGACACCCTGGAGGAGGAAGTGGCAACCCATTCCAGTTATTCTTGCCCAGAAAATCCCATGGACAGAGGAGCCTGGCTACAGTCGATGGGGTCGCAGACTCAGACACAACTTAGTGACTGAACAACATATTGTCTCGATATACAATTTGTTGAAAATTTATTATGAAAGGATGTTGTATCTCCTCAAATTCTTTTCTACATCTCTTAAGATTATCTGATTTTTATTTTCCATTTTATTCATCTTATTTAAGAATTAATTTATTAATAATCTATTGATTTGCCTATGTTGAACTATCCTTGTATTCTAGGGATAACCCCCTTGATCATGCTGTATGATCCCTATAATGTGCTGTTAAATTCAGTTTGCAAGTACTTTGTCAAGAATTTTTGCACCTATATTGATCACCCATATTCATCTGTAGTTTTCTTGTAATGTTTTTATTTAACTTTTTAATCAGGACAATGCTGGCCTTGTAAAATGACTTTGGAAGTGTTCCCTCTTCCTCCATTTCTTGAAAGAGTTTGAAAAAGATTGGTGTTATTCTTTAATGTTTGGTAGAATTCACCAATGAAGCCACCTGGTTCTGGGCCTTTCTTTGTTGGGAGGTTTTGGTTTACTGACTTAATCTCCTCACTCATTATTGGTCTCTTCAGATTTGTGATTTCTGATTCGGTTTTTAATATAGTGTATGTTTCTAAGAATTTATCAGTTTATCCTAACATTATTCAACTTGTTGGTGTATAGCTGTTGATAGTAATCTCTCATGAACCTATTTCTGCGGTATCAGCTGTCATTTCTCCTCTTTCACTTCCTATTTGCTTGATTCCTCTGCTTTTATTTCTAGCTGAAGTTCTGTCCACATTGTCACCCTTTGGTGGTACCGTGTTTCCGTGACTTTTCATGTCCCTTGAAGTCTGCATTGCAGCCCTCCCATCTGAAGTAATATTCACCTTCTCCTGTCTTTATTAACTGGTTCAGGAGAGAAGTGTCTTCCATCAGCCCTGCCAGTGATTCTGAGGCTTTCTGACTTCTCTGATTGCACCTCATCCACACTCTTGCTCCCTCCTGTGGCAGAACCCTTAGGCTTAGATGCCTTCTCTGATCAGCGGTGCAGCCGGCCATGTACTGGCTGTCTTCTCCTGTTTTGCCAAAGCTGGCACTAAAGCTCATTTTGGGGTTTCTCCCTAGCCGGTAGATTTGGCTCAGCCATCTGGTGTGCTCACCAGTCATCAGCCAGGTCCTGCTCTTGCACTGCTGTGGGGAGCACACAGGGAGCTGGCCACAGGGTCAGGGGCTATTCGTGGGGGAGGTATCCTGAGCGCTATGGCTCAGATGGTAAAGAATCCACCTGCAATGCAGGAGACCTGGGTTTGAGCCCTGGGTCAGGAAGAACCTCTGGAGGAGGAAATGGCAACCCACTCCAGTATTCTTCCTGGGAGAATCCCATGAACATAAGAGCCTGCAGGCTACAGTCCATGGGGTTGCAAAGAGTCGGACACGAATGAGCGACTAGGCACAGCTCAGCATATGCTGAGCACTGCAGGTGAGGCACCTCCTGCAGCTTCAGGACAAGCTTCTCGAGTGCGGTCAGCTGGACCCGTGTGCCGTCAATGCCCTGAGGGGGCTACCTGCCATCTCCATCCCTTCCTGCCTCCTAGTCACGCAGTCCATGTTTCAGGACTCGGGATGTGGGGAGAGAGAAATGAGCTTCTTTGGCAGCCTCCCGCATGGACTGGGAAGCCACGTGTCACCCACAAGCTCTCAGTTTCCCTGAGAGAAGCTCCAGGATGAGATCTCTCCTGGCCCTGAGCGGGTCCCCTTGGGGGTGGGGGGGTGCACGTCAAGTGAAGCTGCACCGCTTGCTCTCTCAGTGCATCCAAAGTCAGTTTTGGGCTCCAAAGACGGGGTGAAACTTCTCTTCTGGAAGCCTGGACTTCTCAAAGGCTCTCTCGTCTGTGGGTGACTGTTTTAGACAGTGTTTTCCAGGGGCTACTGGACCAAGGCTAGTGGGGGAAGGGCGGGGGTGCTGCTTGAGCCAGTTCACAGGCTATTTCAGGGTCCAGTCAGGGCCCAGGTCTGTATCCCTATTAGTTGACTTGTGGGGAAGCAAGACTCCTCTCAGGTCCCCTTGGCACAGGGTGTTGGATGCTGCAGCTCCCAGATGGTACTTCTGCTCATGGTTCAGTGCCAAATTACTGTCGCTGAGGGCAAAACAAAGAGGGCAGATGCCTATGCTGCCACAAGGCTGATGTCACTACTCAAGGGTTTGTCATTTTAATCTGCATTTCTTTGGGACCGTGCACTTTCTTTCTCCAGCATTTCTTTTTGGGAATTTCTGGACCATGTTCTCTTCCCATTTTTCCTTGGAGGTGATGGCAATTTTGTTCCTTTTAAAATCCTTTGTATTTTCAGGATACCAATTGTTCATAATAAATATGGCAAACATTGCTCCCAGCTTGTGCCTTTCAGTCATGTTTATAGTGCTTTTCGGCTTGTCTTTGTAGTCAGAGCACCATTTTCTGACTGTATTTAAACTTATGGCACATTTTAATCATCTGCCACCAGAAGGATCAATTTGGAAGAGACCACTTTACTGGAAAAAGTGATTCACTACCAAAGCAGAAGAATTTTATTGTTAAAAGTGAAAAAGGAACTTTTTGGTGGTCCAGTGGCTAAGACTCTGTGCTCCCAAGACAAAAGGGCCTGCCTTTGATCCCTGGTCTGGGAACTGGATCCCACACGCCGCAACTAAGAGTGTGAATGCTGCAAACAGAGATCCCACATGCCGCAGTGAAGATTGAAGGTCCCACATGCTGCAGCTAAGACCCAGAGCAGCCAAATAAATACATGCAAATATTTGTCGAAAATACAACAAGACGAAAAATCTGTAAAAGCCAATGACAGTGCAACACGGTAAACATAGACGACAGCATATGCTTCACAGCTGTCCCTCCTCTGCCCATTTCAGCCCCTAAAGTCCTGTACTGACCGATGTGACTGGTCTGAGAGGCAGCATAATGTGGAAATACAAGAATCAGCAGGATCAAGTTCAAGAAGAAGCCATATGGCTTTGTAGAACCCAATGTGAAAAGACATGTACAACAGGAATTAATACACAGTTTAATCATTCTTACAAAATTCATGGGAGTTTTTAAGGAATTCCTTTAAGTGCAGAAATGATCTTCAATAGTCCAAGTGAGAGATGACAGATTTACAGGCACTTCAGATAAGATGACTCCAGTCATATAAAAGTTTCATTTTATTATAGGCACTATAGCAAACCTTCAGTACTTTTTGCTACTTCTATAATCTTTCAGCAGGGTAGTCAGTTGCAGTTCAAATACGAAAATATAAGTAAATATTATACACTTTATTAACAAAATCTACTTTGAATGATTCTATAACCTTTCTAATGCAAACCCACTGACTTTCTCCCGTCAATGATGCTTTTTTCTGTTCTTTCAATTATGAAGTCTCTGAAGACCCTGAGCAGAGTGGGATGGATCTTCCATTGCAGCAGGAAATGTTAAATAAGTAACTCTACATATTTTCTCTGGTAAGTGTTCACTTTTTAATTTTGATTAACTGCCATATTTTAACACAAGTACTGTAACATAATATTTTACAGCTTATATGGTCACCGTTCACGAGCGCTTTGTCCCAGCCTGGACGCTGACCATGGTGAAATAGATGCCTTTCTGTGCCAGCAGCTGCTGGTGTGTGCCATGCTCCTTGATTCTGCCGTTCTGAAACACCACTATCAAGTCTGCGTTCTGGATGGTGGACAGCCGGTGAGCGATCACGATGCAGGTACGGCCTTCTCGGGCTTTGTCCAGGGCTTCCTGGACAACCTGTTCAATAATCACACAAATTACCTCTGGTCACAATAATCCTTCCCCTTGAATTCCTCCTTCATAACAAGCCTCACCATTAATGCATCCAAAGATAAGTGCTTCTTTAACAGTATCAGTGGAACATAATACATATTTCACAAAGCAAGGGATATGTTATACTGGAAGATACCGAATCCTAGTTTGGGTTAGTTCTCGGGTAGGGGCTATCTCCAAGTTGTGACTATAAATACAGCCCCTGCAGTCACTTAAAAGCATTCAGTAGTGGGCTTAGCCATGCAGCATCCTTCTGGTCTAGCACTATATTTAGGTCAGGAAGCCTAGCACGGGCCAAATACAGCTTCTTTGAATTTTGGTATTTTTAAGATTAAAAAATAATTTTCAATACAACATTATAAAACAACTATATTCCAATAAAAGATTAAAAAAAAAACACCTCAGAATGAGTTTATCATTCAGATACCCGAATACTCAACTTTTTCTCAAACTAAAAACAACAGCTAGTATTTACCTTAAGGAACATCCAGGTTTAAACATATTTCTGTGCTTCCACTTTTTTACATAGTTGTTGAGGAGATGCTGTCAGTAGAGGTGGGACCATGCCTCCTGAATGCAGCTTCTTGGATCAATACAAACTGATCCAGGGCTATTTTTTGGAGCACACGTGCTATAAGACTAATCTGCCTCATTTCATCTTAGTTTTCTTGAATGACAGCTACAGAAAGTGTTTAAATTCCACTGAGAGTAACAAAATTTGTTATCAGGCTGAATTTTGTTCTCTACTGTGGAAGAGAGTAGCGCAGATTTAAACCATCTGAGGACAGCTGCTTCAAGTGTGAATGAGTCCAGTTTAAATTCTCACCTTTTCACTTTCCGTGTCCAGAGCCGAGGTAGCTTCATCCAGAAGCAAGATGTGAGGCTGTCTGACAAGGGCGCGGGCTATGGCGATGCGCTGTTTCTGGCCACCAGAGAGCTGAGCTCCTTTGTCCCCCACTCTGGTGCTGTATTTCTGTGAACAGGGTTTTGTTATTATGAAAAGCAGAACTGATAAAGCTGTGAGAAAGAGTCTGCTTGTGGAAAATAGGATAACCACGTCCATATACACAAAAACGTTGAGGTTCAGAAGCTAAGAATGGATTGATGAGTTTAACAGCACAAACATAGCTCTAAATGGCAGGATTAATATCTCTTCTTGAAAACAGATATTTGTGTCTTAAAAATTATGTTTTCGTGTGGACAGATTAACATGAGGAAGACTACTGCAGCAATGTTAGTCTCTTCAAGCCTTCTGGTTTCACTATATTTGGGACAAAGATTGGTCAGAGGAAGGAAATTTGATTTTAACAGGCTATGCATAATAATACAATTGAAGCTCATTTTATTTATGACCAGTAGGTGATGCTCTCTGCATTATTTCAAAAAGTCAGGAAGGGAAGATTCTTAGAATGCTAACCTTTGCTGTCTGTTTTTATAAGACTATTTCCAAAGCTTCGACAATTTTAATGGATGCTAAGAAATTCTATTTTGGTATCTAACTTGAAAAGCTGAAATCTCCTGATTTACTTTTGTTTTTAGAATTCTTAAGTTTTTCACATACTGTTTCCCACAGTAGATAATTATTAAATGTGATGATAATGACTGGAATTAATAGGGTAAATAAGTAAGAGGAGAAATGCAATGTATAACCTAGAAAACCACATTATCTTTTTTATTCTCAGATCCTTACCAGGCTGAAATTTGGTAAGCTGTGGGCTCTGATTCTGACACCCAGAGTTCGATTTTAAATCATGTGCTACCTCCTACTCTGTTGGTGAGAATGTAAGCTGGTTCAGCCACTATGGAAAACAGTATGGAAATTCCTCAGAAAACTAAAAATAGACTTAGCATATGATCTAGCAATCCCACTCCTGGGCACACATCCAGACAAAACTCAAAAAGATATGTGCACCCCCTATGTTCATAGCAGCACTATTCACAATAGCAAGACATGGAGGCAACCTGAATATTCACCAGCAGATGAATAGTTAACAAAGGTGTGGTACAACGGAATATCAGTCAGCCATTAAAAAAAAAAAAGAAATAATACCATTTGCAGCCACGTGGATGCAACTAGAGATATCACACTAAGTGAAGTGAGTCAGAAAGAGAAAGACAAATATCACATGGTGTCACGTGTGCCGCCTAAACTATGACACAGACGAACTGAGCTGCGGAGCAGAAGTAGACTCGCGGACACAGAGAGCAGACCTGTGTTGCCAAGGGGGCGCGAGGTGGGGGAGGGACGGAGAGGGAGGCTGGGGTAAAGCAGAAGTAATTATTATATACAGCATGGATACACAGCAAAGTCTAGTATGAACCACAAAGGTGAAGAAGTAGGTCCTTGGACAGAAAGTAGGACTTGAGGGGTTCTGCCTTTCCTTTCCACATGTAGACACTGAGGAAAAGAAGTCTGATGTGTACAGGCGTGTTCTGTGGACAGAGCCCAGAGTCCAGGAAGATGGGTCCCTGTGGCAGACAAAGTGAGGGGGGCAAGATACATTTCAGAAGCTAGATGATCATCACTCTCAGTGTTTGTCTTTGTTAATCCCTAGCCCAGTGGTTCTCTAACTGTACCTGCATCAGTTATCACCTGGGGTATCAGAACACAATTTCCTAGATCCCAGTTCCAAGTTTCTGGTGCAGCAGGTCTGGGGTGGGGGGCCTGAAAAACCTGCATTTCTCACAGGATCCCAGGTGACCCTGAGGTGCTGGCCCACGCCCAGACTAACTGACCTCATCATTAGTGAAGGGGACTAAAGTTATGCACTCAGTGTTCCAGCCTTGGGAAGGGCTCACTATCCACAGATGGGCTAGAAGGGTAAAGCAGGGGCGAGAGGGAACACTGCCTCTCCCTGGAGGACTGTGAAGCGTGGTGACGGCAGTGACCCAGAGAAGAGCCTCAGGAAAAGGCAGTCTCGGGGAGCGGCCGAGGGCCGTAAGGCATTGTCATCTTTCCCCACGAGGAGAGGGCCTTCTCTGCTGGTTTGAAGTTGTTTTCAGGGGGCAATTCCTTATAATAATGAATATAACTTGTGATAATGGGGGGGCATGAGACAAGAAAGGTCTAGTGTATATGTGTTGTTGTGTCTGAGTCTTGCGACCCTGTAGACTGTAGCCCGCCAGGCTCCTTTATCTATGGGATTTTCCCGGGCAAGAATACTGGAGTGGGTTGCCATTTCCTACTCCAGACAGTCTCAGTTCAGTTCAGTCCCTCAGTCGTGTCCGACTCTCCAGACAGTCTAGATGCACTTAAAATACAGGACCTAAGCAGCTTAACAGAGGGTAAGAGGCTCCATTTATCTGACTTCGAAGGAGGAATTCAGAGGGCACCCACGGGACAACAGCCCAGGGTGGGCTTCAATATCAGTCCTGCAAGTGGAGCGTGGGGCCCATGGAACGTGCAATGGCGAGAGATGACACCATACCACGGACACTCCAGTAACTCACCCTCGCTCAGAGCCTGTTTCCTGAATGGGTCCAGTCCCCTGGCCTGGCCTGACTCCACAGAGAGAGGCTCGAGGCTTGGGGGAGAGCTGCAAGGAGGCGGAGGGGAGATTGGGAGAGAAATGATGGGGAGGGTCACACCTGCTTCTGTGGGCCCCGTGCCCTGATGTGGAGGGAAAACCTCCCGACGTGTACTTTTTAGCCAGACTGTTCACAGGGAGTCAGGCAGGTGGTCGGGTAAACATGACCCAGGAGGGGGATGGGAAGTGTCATATAAACATGACATAGACGGGGATGGGAAGTGTCCTGTAATCACGACATAGATGGGGACGGGAAGTGTCCTGTAAACATGACATAGACGGGGACAGGAAGTGGCCTGTAACCATGACATAGACGAGGACGGGAAGTGTCATATAAACATGACATAGACAGGGGATGGGAAGTGTCCTGCATACATGATGTAGACGGGGGACGGGAAGTGTCCTGTAATCATGACATACACAGGGGACGGAAGTGTCCTGAAATCATGACATAGACGGGGACGGGGAGTGTCCTGTAATCATGACATAGACGGGGACGGGGAGTGTCCTGAAATCATGACATAGACGGGGGACGGGGGAGTGTCCTGTAATCATGACATAGACGGGGATGGGGAGTGTCCTGTAATCGTGACATAGACGGGGACGGGGAGTGTCCTGTAATCGTGACATAGACGGGGACGGGGAGTGTCCTATAATCATGGCACAGGATGGGAAGATGCTTGTCCACATCAGGGGTGTGTTTTGGTTGCTCATTTCTCTTCACCTTTGGGATCCAGCCCTTTACAAATCACAACCACGGCTCCCAGGCACCGCATCTGGTGAGAGGCTTACGTCTGGCAGCATCTCGATGAAGGAGTGGATGTTGGCCTCCTTGGCTGCGCGCTCAATCTCCTCCTGGGACACGACCCGGCTGTTGTCTCCATAGGCGATGTTCTCGCCGATGCTGCAGTCAAACAGAATGGGCTCCTGGGACACGATGCCCATGTGTGCACGCAGCCACTGGACATTCAGCTGCTTTGTTTCCTTGCCGTCGATTAACTGAAAACAAGAGATCATGGATCAGCCTCAGAACCCAGAACATTTTTGAATTTAGCAAAATGAATGTAGTTATTTCCTACGTTAAGACTGGCAAGTTGCTATGAGACTGCTCTGGTTGCTTTTAGTTTGGCCTGTCAAGGTAACTGAGTCAGGTTATAACTGCATGCTGTGGGGAGCGCTCATGTTTCTCCCATTTTAACTCTGCTCCTGATATATGCATCTGGAAGGCAGAATAATTGCTGTCCCTTGGACTGCAAGATCAAATTAGTCAATCTTAAAGAAAATCAACCCTGAATCAACCCCCCACCGCCACTGGAAGGACAGATGCTGAAGATGAAGCTCCAGTATTTTGGTCATCTGATGTGAAGAACCAACTCACTGGAAAAGTCCCTGATGCTGGGAAAGATTGAGGGCAAGAGGAGAAGGGGGTGACAGAGGATAAGATGTTGGATGACATCACCGATGCAATGGACATGAACTTGGGCAAACTTCGGGAGACGGTGAGGGACAGGGAGGCCTGGCGTGCTGCAGTCCAAGGGGTGGCAGAGTTGGACACAACTGGGCGACTGAACAATAGCACCAAGGCATAATCATGCCCATCTCCTCCATCCAAGATATCCACGTTCTAATTCATGAAACCTGCTCATGTTATTCACATGCAGAGAGAATTACGATGGAAGGCTGCTCATCACCTGACCTCAAGAGGAGGAGCTTATCTAGGATTATCCAGGTGGACCCAACATAATCACAAGGGTCCTGAACTGTGTGGGGGTGGAGGGCAGGAGACTGGGGATCACAGTGAAGCAGCATGAGGAGGACTCGATCAGTCGTTGCTGGCTTTGAAGATGGAGGAAGGGCCATGAGCCAGGAAAGAAAAGCAAGCAGATTCTCCCCAAGGGCCTCCAGAAGGTGCACAGATCCGCCGACACCGTGAGGTCCACTTTGGACATCTGACTTCCAGAATCTATAAGACAGACCTGTGGGGTTTTACTCCCCTAATAGGCTGTAATTTGTTGTAGCCGTCACCAGAAACTAATAAAACATATTCTATTTCTGGAATGTATTCTGGCATTCTTCTATTTTTTAAATAAGATGACTGTTTAATTTTAGTTTTCTGGCCGTACCACGTGGCACACAGGATCCCAGTTCCCCAACCAGGGGCTGAACCCTAGCTCAACTGGAGTCTTAACCACTGGACCAGGCAGGGAAGGCCCCCATCCTTACTGCTATGTACTGATTTTTCACAGGAAAAGCATCCACAATTCAATTGGAAATAACTAACTGCTATCAACACATAACAGGCCTGGAGGTCGCATTTCTGACCTGACCTGTTAGTTAGGATCAGGTTTTTGAGGACTCAGATGAAACAGAAGTGAGCGTGGGAGGATGCCGCTATCTCTCTAAATAGTTGTTGATCCTAGGAAAGTGAGTTAGTATCTCAGTTTCTCTGCACGTAAAATGGGAATGATTATAATCCCTAAACTCCGGAATTGAGGATTAAGGGACGTCAGCAGGGACCCCACTGAGCACAGGGCTAGGCACAGAGTGTGTGAAGGACTGTGTGGTTTGGCACGGTGCCTGTGTGATGCACTTGGAACCACAGCAGAGGGACAGACGTCTGAGGGGATAAAAGGATGGACAGACATCTTCAGCTTACCCAGAGGAGCAGGAGGGAGAGCCCGGCCTTTCTCTAGGGACCTGGCTCCCCTTGGATCACCCTGCAGAAGCCTGGGGTATGCCCATTACAGCCTCGCAGATAAAAATCCTTCCTCTCTGATGGAGATGTATCTGCCCCGAAGACCTACTTTGCAAGAATGCTGGCATTCAAGTGAGAGCTGCCATAACCGTGGAAGAAGACATCAGTGACTCAGCTTCGAGCTTTTCTAATACTGATGAGTGTATCATGAGCTATAAATATACTCTGAATCCCAAGTGCCTGGCTGCACGCCTCTGGGAGACAGCTGGCCAAGGACAGGGTACATATGGGCTTTGCTGCAGGAAGGTAGCTTCTATTTGTGAAACTAGCAGGTGCAAAGCTGGATTGAAAACACAGCCATGACCTCATCAGTACCCAGCCCAGTTGCCATGGAGACATTTCCAAGCATCTATGCTCCAGGTTTACTCATGGTGTTAAGTGAAAGTGAAAACTAGAGGCTGAAGAGAGGAAGGAAAAACCACACAAGGATGGTTACAAACCATATAGCAGGTCACGCTAGACGGAACACTGCGCACTTGAGGAATGGAGAACTGAGGAAAGAAAAGGAAAAAAAATTTTTCCCATACTTATACTCCTAGAGGGTGTCCCTGGTGGCTCAGATATTAAAGTATCTGCCTGCAATGCAAGAAACCCAGGTTCAGTCTCTGGGTTAAGAAGATCCCCTGGAGAAGAGAATGGCAACCCACTCCAGTATTCTTGCCTGGAGAATTCTATGGACAGAGAAGCCTTGGGGCTATAATCCACGTTGCAAAGAGTCGGACAGAACTGAGCAACTGACAGACAGACAGACAGACACACACACACACACACACACACACACACACACACACTACTAGGTGAAAAAAAAGGCACTGTTTAATATAACCAGATGAATATGCACACACACACACACACACACACACAACTAAGTGAAAAAAAGGTACTGTTTAACTAATAGAACCAGATAAATATGACTGATGCCTGCAAGCTTCAATGAGTTTTTCTATCAGACATATAATAAGATGCTTAGAGCTCCTCATCCCCACACTATACACAGCTACTGCTAGCTATTTAAAACTTGTGTTTCCTAAAGGATCCTTTCCTGAGGGAAAATATGTTTAAAAGTCCAAATGTGAAAAGATCAATGCGCAGCTTCTTTGGCTGAGGCACGGGTGGTGGTCTGAGGAAGACCAGGGAAATCCAGTGAGCCTGTGAACACTGCTCAAAAGATCCTGGCCTAAGTGAAAATCTCAAGTAACACACTGACAGTAACCATGAAAGGCTAAATTAAAATGATGAGCTATCCCTATTCTAGACTTAAATCTGCTGCCTGATTTCAGTAGCACAATCAAATGTTAAATATGTATCATTTTCCTGTGTGTACTTACTCCGAAATAATCATTTTAGATAAGTTATTGAGCATTGATTATATTATAGGTCCTGTGACTAAGTATGCCTCATGCACTCTCTCATCTCATCTTGACAAAACTGGCAAGATAGGGTGTGATTTTAATCCCCGTTTTACTGATGACGACACGAGCAGAGCTCTGTCACTGGTACAGGGTCACGTTCTTAGTGGCTGAGGAAGCTCAGGTCTGCACACTACAGGTTAGATTTTGGCCAGACAGTGGTTGAGAATTGAAAAATACTTTCCTGTCTTCTTTCAAAGGAACAATGTGTCCATCTTAGACCAGGTACCCACTGGGGAACAGCCAGACGACAGGCTTCCAGCCATGTCCTAAGAGGGAGAGAGGACTCTGATGGTGGTCTGTAGGATGGGCAAGGGGAGAAAGGAAAGGTCAGGGGAAGACTCAAGACTCGAGTGAGCCTCAGTGAAGCTAATGAATGTAAGACTCAAGGACCCTCATCTGCAGGCAAAGGCTGGGAGTTAAACAATGTCCTGGGTGAGAGGAGGCCAGGCTGTAGTCAGGGGGCTTTTCTGGCTAAGCCTTTAGGATAACCTGCCTAAAAAGGAGAGGGATCAGAATCCTTAAGGTTTTAATATTTTGTTGTGAATTTTTTTCATTAGAAGTAAATATTTACACTTGTGACTAATTCTGTGTTCCTAACTTCGGACTCTTTCAAGTATAGTTCCTGAAACTGTACAACTTTCAGGCCCCACAAAACTCAGACCCTCTACTCTCGGAACAATCCCATAGCTTCATTTGGTAACACTCGCCACAGAGTGACCTGAAACTTGCAAAGTTACCAGTTCAGTGGTCCTCAAAGTCTGGCTGGCATCAGAATCATCTGGGAAAGTTAAAAATGAAAAGGCCGGGTCCTAATCTGTGTGAATGAGCCAGGGTGCTGCATTCTTTGTGAGCTCCCCAGGCCATTCGGACCCCCACCAGTCTGAGAACCACCGCTCAGGTCAATGTTGCTAAGTGTGACTTGAGGCTTGCTGATGGTCACAAGGATTTCCTGACCCAGGGTCAAGTCCTTGCTTCAGTTCTTACAATCAAATGACGCTACAGTCCCCAGACTCATTTTTTTTCATGGCAGTGAGAACTAATCGCTAATAACCTATTGACTTAGTCTTTCAAGATCCCTAATTGATGTTCATAAACAGAACTTGGCACATTTACTAGCCTTTATTATGGGCACCTGACTAAGAAGGCTGGCTGCTGTGTAGCCCTTGGTGGCATTTCAAAGCTCTAGTGCAAACACACAGGAGCAGATATCATGTTCCTCCAACAGATGAGGGCACTCTGTTCACACGGCATCATCACTGTAGTCCTGAGAGGTTATTCTCCTATGCACTCAGCACTCATCTCCATATTCTTCTGTGTCTGTCCTTTCACCTATCAAGGGACTGCAGGACAAAAATCTATTTCCTAGGCTCCCTCTCTGGCGGCAGAAATAACTGAGGGTCTACCAGTGAGATGCCTTGTGCAAAACCTGGAACCAGAAGCTGTAGTAAGCTGTCAGCCGCATTCTGGTAGAGGAGCTCTTGCAGCAGCGAGACTCTGTCCTCGTGCCTTCAGGCTTGGGGCAGCTGAGACATGGGCACAAGTCCGGCAACTCCCTGGTGGAAGGATTGCAGCTGCGGGCGCTGATCTGCATGCTGGGAGCGCTGACTCTGACTCCCCTTGCCAGTGATGATGTAAGCACTGGACCCCTTATTAAACATGCAGCTGCTCGGACGCCCACAGAGCTTTGTTTCCTACACCGAACCATAACTGACAAGGTTCACGTCTTTAATTTTGCTCCCTGCCTTAATGTACGTGGAGAATACTCATTTATTTCTTTACTTTCTTGTAGTCTGATTATTTTATTGTTTACCATTATTGCTGTTTTCAACTCCAACACTCCATTATTACCAAGAGTCTTTCCCACTACAGTGACTATGAGTGCAGCTGTGGGGGCTGGGTGGGGATGAAATTTTTTGCCTTTCCTAACTGGGTTATAATCAAACAAGTTTGAGAGTCATTATTCTAATTAAATCTGCTGTTTCAGCCAACTTATGCTGTATGCGGACATGATTAGTTGCTTCTGTTGTGTCCGACTTGGTGACCCTGTGGACAGTAGCCTGCCAGGCTGCGCTGTCCATGGGGATTCTCCAGGCAAGAATATGGAGCAGGTTGCCATGCCCTCATCCAGGGAACCTCTCCATTCCACGGACTGAACTCATGTCTCCTAAGCCTCTTACATTGGCAGGCAGGTTCTCTACCCACCTGGGAAGCCCAACTTATCTTATGCTATATTAGGAACAAATCACTTATCATCCACAGCTCATATTATCTTTCATCCAACAACATCTTGATTGCATATCTGTATAGCCTTATGCCTCTAGTTCTAGTTTTCCCTTAAGAATCAACTCTAGATCCGTCATCTGTTTAAAAATTTTTGGCCACGCCGGGTGGCATGTGGGATCTTAGTTCCCCAACTAGGGGATCAAACCCACGTCCCCTACATTGGAAGCATGGAGTCTTAACCAATGGACCCTGCAGATGTCCCAAATATATGCCCTATCTCTTCAGTTAAATTCTATAACCCGAAGATGGTTAAAATTTTTAATCATCCCCTATAATTCATTAGAGATTAGCATATAACATGCTTGTTAGTAAATGTCTCTTAAGGACCATGATCACTGTCTGAGAGTCAACATTTCCTCCTCTGATGGCTTCATTTGTCAGGAAGGTCTTCACTGAGAGTTCTCTGTCCAAACTTTAATCATAGAACTGAAGCATAGTCAGAATTCACACATAATATGTAATAAGTAGTAAACATAAAGAACCAAGCTTAAAGAAGAACAAAGCATACATAAATGTCACAGAATAGACTCACTAAAGGCACAACTGTCTTTGGATACAGTAAGAAATATTTATGATCATTGTGATTACTGTGAGGAAGTGAAAAGAGCCCTCGCCTACTGGTAGAAAATTTTATTTCCATGTCAATCATTAATACAAGTAAGACCCATAAGGAGCTGGTGGGCATCAGTCTCACTGTACAAAGCAGGTGTCCATCCTGGTTGGGCAGTGCCCAAGCCATTCCAGCTGCTGAATATTTTGAATGTCACCCCTGAATATAACCAATAACTCAAGGCCTACATAATGGAAATGTTTTGCTATAAATTTCACTCCTTCCTAATTGGATTCTTTTCTAGTCCCCATTACAGTCCTTTAAAAATTCACTATTTTGGGGGAGCTCCCTGGCGGTCTAGTGGTTACAATTTTGTAATTTCACTGCAATGGCCCAGGTTCCATCCCTGGTCAGGGAACTAAGATCCCACAAGCTGCACAGTGCAACCAAAAAATAACCATCAAAAATGTCCCTACTCCCTTCACAATGCCTCTCTCATTCCCAGTACCTAAGATCGTCCCTGACGAGCACTCACTGACAGTTTACTGAATGTCCCATGAATAAATGTGACCCTTCACTTACCCTTTTAGTTTAGAAAGAAAAGAGAATCCCTCTATGTTCTTTATCTGTTTCCCAAATTTGTTGATATCGCTTTTTTTTTTCCTTAGAAGGTATGTGAATTTCCTTTCTCCATCAATGGTTTTATCCCATCTTCAGCCATAACAATGTTTACAATTCCCCATGATGAACGTCTCCCCTGGGTTCTGCCCAGGCGTATTTTCCTTCCTTCTCCTTTGGTCTACCACTGGCCTACACACACTTCGTGTCCATTCCCTCCTAACCACTCCTCAGTCATGCCAGCTGTTTCCCCCACCACCACTTCACTGAGAAGACTGTGAAGTGTCAGAAGCAGCCCATCATCAGCCAGATCCTCCCATGTCTATTCAGTCTTCATCGTGGACCGTCTCTCCACAGCATCTGCCACTGGGGACCGCCTTCTCCTTGCCATCCCTGGCCTCCATCTGCCTTCTCTCAGCACCCCTCCTCTGCCTCTCCAGACTTCCACCCCCAGGATCCTCTCATGTAACTGAGACCAAGAGAAGGGGGATGGCAGGCAAAAAGGCTGCTTATAGAGGAGGGGAGGGTAGTAGAGATGAGGGAAAGGACAAATTGGCTGGAACAGTGGACACAGCTTTGAGACTATATCAAGCAGGTCAGGCTTTAAGTGGAATCATTGTTTCAAGGTTTGTAAAGCCATGGGTTATTGTTGAGAATTAAATACATCTAGGCATTAAGAAGATGAAAAATTTGGAATGAGCTGAACAAGAAAGGATGCTCAGAAGGACCTAGAGATCATTATACTAAATGATGTAATTCAGACAGAGAAAGGCAAACATCATATGCTATCCCTCATGTGGAATCTAGTTTTCTAAAATTATACAAATGAACTTTACAAGACAGAAAGAAGACTCTCAGATTTCGAAAACACACTTATGGTTACCAAAAGGGAAACATGTTGGAGAAGGATAAATTAGGAGTGAGGGATTAGCACACACAATTCTCTCTATATAAAACAGACAACTGATAAAGACCTACTGTTGAGGGAACTCTACTCAATGTTCTGTAACAACCTATATGCGTAAGGAATCTGAAAAAGAGTGGAGATATATATATATATATGTATGTATAACTGAATTGCTTTGTCGTACACCTGAAAGTAACACAACACTGTAACTCAACCACACTCCACTAAAAAATAAAGAGAATAGTGTGCTCACCACTGTGCCAGCCAAGGGGTCATAGAACCGCTCCAGGAGCTGGACGACCGTGCTCTTCCCGCAGCCGCTGCTGCCCACCAGGGCCAGCGTCTGGCCCTTCTTCACCTCCAGGCTCAGCCCCCGAAGCACCGGGACGTCTGGTCGAGTGGGGTAGTTGAACACGACGTCATTAAATGTCACATCACCTTCCAATGTACTCTAAAATCAGGACAGTAAATTTGATTGCTGCAATCCTGAAAACTGACTTTAGAGCCAGTCCTCTGTACTGCCAGGTATCAGAAGGCAGCGACCTTGGATTCCAATCAAGCTTCTGTTGTAACTGCTAGAAAGTAGCACAGATCTAAAAGGGTCAGTGTTTCCACAGCCTGTCTCATTAACACAGTACAAATGTGATAACCCAAAGCTGTAACAGAATAACCTACACATAATAAAACCTGATTCGCAGGATTTGTATATAAAATGGGCAGTATTCCTATATCCCTGTGGCTTTGTTATTTAAAAGTACTAGATGTTAACATGTATCAATATTATCAGCATTTATTAAAATGAACCCATGATCAAGAAAGTTTCATTTTACTACCAGCAAGTAAAAGCACAGATTTTATTAAACTCCCACTTAGAATCCATTCATTCATCAGTTAGGAGCAGGTCACATAATCAAAACATGAAACTGACCGGCTTTAGGCCTTCCGTGCTGTAGCTGTCGATCAGAGGAGTTTTTTCAATGATACTGATGACGTGGGCTGCTGACACTTTGGCCTTGGCATAGTCAGGAGCAAATGAACTGAACTGTCCCACAGCCATGGCGCCAAAGACAACAGCTGAGAACACTCTGCCAAAAACAAAGACAAAACGTGTCAAGAGTTACCGACGGCAATGCCAAGAGTGACACTTCTACAACCTGAGAGCGCTGCCTCCAAGAATCCCAACACGTTAGCCAAAAAGTAAAACAACAGTTTCCTATAAGTTCATATCAGTGTGGTTAACTGATTATAAAATGACCCCATGTTTCATCTCTCTCTGGGTTTTTGCCTTCTTATAATGTGACCTTGCAGCCTCTCCTTGGAAGAAGTGGAATTTGTCTTCCCACCCTTGGAATCTGGGTTAGCCTTGGGACTTGCTCTGGCCAACAGGATGCAGTGGAAGTGACGGTTTCCAGCTCCAAGCCTATGATTCAGGGGGTCTTGCATGCTCCTGTCTCTCTCATTCCGCCACAACAAGCCCAGCTGGCTTGCTGGAGGACAAGGCACAGACCCAAAAGTGTTGTGTGGGCCCCAGCCAACCAGCCCACTGCTCACTGCACACACGCATGAGCCCAGCTGAGATCTCCTCTGCCTAGCCCAGACAGCAGAACTGCCTGGCTGACCCACTTCAGACTTCAGAGCTAAGAACAAATGTTCACTATTGTGCATTCCTGGGGGCTAGTGGGTGTCTGTCTTGCAGCAGTATCTGCAGCCATCAATAAGGGATATAGGCAGTTTTGCTGGAATTGGATCAGAGTCTTAGAAAAGCCGTGAGCCATGCAGCAAAGAAGAGAGTTGAGTTCCTCACACAGCCAGACTGTGTGCTGCTCTCAAGATGGACTGAGTTCTTCTTGTTTTTTTGGCCATGCTGCAGCTTCTGAGATCTTAGTTCCCCTTAGGGATCGAACTCAGGCCACAGTACTGAAAGCAACTGAGTCCTAACCCCTGGACCACCAAGCAAGTCCCTGCATCACCATTCTTCACCTACATCATGAGAACCATAGCAGCTTCAAGTCGGGGAGGGCTTCACAGGATGTCAAGTCCAGCTCTCCAAGTTTGTGCCAGGGTGCACACAGGAAGGAGGAAGTTTGCTAGAGGAAGTCTTTTGTTAAAAAGTTCTTTTTCAAATCCTTTTGGCTAATACTGCCCTTCAAAGAACTGGAATATAATTTAAAAAGCCCTTTGCATCTTTGTTAACTCCTTTCACTCCCAACATTCCAGCTGCCCTTCTCTGGACACACTGATGAAAATGTCTTTTTAAACAGTAGGCCTAGAACCAATACAACATTGGGGATCTTCCCAGGATCATACCGTTGAGTCCACCAGATCCATTTCTTTGGGCTCTATGCCTAAGCTAACAGAGCCCATAGCGCTGTTTCTAAACACCTCGGAACAAATCACTCAGATGGTTTGTTTGGTCTTCTCATCTAGACCTTGTGCTCTTTTTCAAACAGACAGCTCTTCAGACAGGTCTCCCCTATCCCTTACTCAGAAGACTGATTTTCCGAATCTAACAACCAAGAGTCAATAACTTCCATCAGTTATTGATGAATAATTGAACTGATGGAACTGAATACCTTAACCTCAGAGTAAAGCACTAATTTGGATTCTCTGGCGAATCAGACGGTTAAGAGTCTGCCTGCAATGCTTTTGAACTGTGGCATTGGAGAAGACTCTTCAGAGTTCCTTGGGCTGCAAGGAGATCCAACCAGTCCATCCTAAAGGAGATCAGTCCTGGGTGTTCACTGGAGGGACTGATGGTGAAGCTGAAACTCCCAATACTTTGGCCACCTGATGCGGAGAGTTGACTCACTGGAAAAGACCCTGATGCTGGGAAAGATTGAGGGCAGGAGGAGAAGGGGACGACAGAGGATGAGATGGTTGGATGGTATCACTGACTCGATGGACATGGGTTTGGGTGAACTCCAAGAGTTGGTCATGGACAGGGAGGCTTGGCATGCTGCGGTTCATGGGGTCACAAAGAGTCGGACACGACTGAGCTGATTTAATTTAATCGGTTTTAATCTCGGTTTGGGGGATCCCTTTTGAGATGGAAATGGCAACCCACTCCAGTATTCTCTTCTGGAAAATCCCATGGACAGAGAAGCCTGGTAGGCTACAGTCTTCGCATCGCAAAAAGTCCGACAAGACTGAGTGACTACACTTTCACTTTCAAAGCAATAATTATCAAATAATTATCTAATCAAGCACCAATACCAGTGATGCCTGATTACAATCTTTTGGTCATAGTTATAAAGAGCACCTGTGTATCATCTGTTAGAGACGGGTTGGGTGGAAATTTTACATTCTTCTGTTGGGGTCATCCTGAGAAACCTGGAATGCATGCACAAATCAATCTCTATATAGGATGGAAATGTTATACTGACACATACTTCCAAGTTTCAATGATGCTGGTTTAAATATAAAACTGTCACCACTAATTATGGTATGCTATCAAAGGATAGCTCACACATCACCAAATCAAGACTCTCAGAAACATTACATTCACTTTTCACTACCAAACCACGTATTTTAGTATAACTGAATATTCAGTATTTTAGAAGGAAGTCCAGGCCTGTCTTCTGACTCAGGTACAATCTTCTGCATTTCATGGTGATGAGCCAGATAGTCCCATACAGCTTTCCCTTTTCATTCCTCAATTTCTCCAGCTCTTACCTTCTAATTCCTTTTCTCTTATCAAGCAAAGCAAATGTATCCTAGAATATTCCAGGGCTCTCAGAACTCAGTGCTCCACATCTATTCTTTAGCTGTCCTGTTCAGAATCTTCTCAAAGGAACCAGGTACTTGACTCTGGGTGAGGCTCCTTCCCAAACACCCAGGCCTGCTGGAAACCCCTCGATGAATCACAACCCCACCTAGACATGGCTTTGCGAAGGTCAAATGTGTGAGTCAGTACTGGGAGAAAGGCAGATACCAATTCTCCAAATGAAGTGAGATGCTTTCAGAGTAACACAGGGAGACTCAGAAGCAAAATGCCAACTTCTGAATCACCAAAATCTCTTCATGAAGCTTCACAGTAAGGCTTCCTATCCTGGCATGAAGCACGTGCACCTTGGTTTCATTTCTAGAGCCCGACTGTCAACAGGAGCCCCATACTTACAAGAGAACATCCTGAAACTCCATGATGCCTTGGGCCACCAAGTAGGCACCAAACCGGAAACAGCCAGCATAGGAGAAATACATCATTGCCTGGGTGATGGAAAATGTAATTCCAAAGACATGTGCTTTCCTCAAAGAGTTTCTGAAAAGAAGACATTCTCACATTTACCTGACTTTCATTTCTCAGTCCTTAAAGCATAACCTTTGATGCATTAGCAGTAGGGGATGGTGGCACAGCAGACAAAATGGGTTTCATTTCCAAAACACTAAGTTTGGTCCTCACACCTCCACTTCAACGGAGAACTAACCACACCTCAAAGTATTGAGGTCAAGGTAAAATAAGCCAAGGACAAGAAGAGTTTGTCAGGGGTTAAGGCACTCCTATTTGGAACCAGTCTGTTGTTCCATGTCCAGCTCGAACTGTTGCTTCCTGACCTGCATACAGATTTCTCAAGAGGCAGGTCAGGTGGTCTGGTATTCCCATTTCTTTCAGAATTTTCCACAGTTTATTGTGATCCACACAGTCAATGGCTTTGGCATAGTCGATAAAACAGAAATAGATGTTTTTCTGGAACTCTCTTGCTTTTTCGAAGATCTAGCAGATGTTGGCAATTTGATCTCTGGTTCCTCTGCCTTTTCTAAAACCAGCTTGAACATCTGGAAGTTCATGGTTCATGTATTGCAACAGACTGGTTCCAAATAGGAAAAGGAGTACGTCAAGGCTGTATAATGTCACCCTGCTTATTTAACTTCTATGCAGAGTACATCATGAGAAACACTGGACTGGAAGAAGCACAAGCTAGAATCAAGATTGCAGGGAGATATATCAATAACCTCAGATATGCAGATGACACCACCCTTATGGCAGAAAGTGAAGAGGAACTCAAAAGGCTCTTGATGAGAGTGAAAGAAGAGAGTGAAAAAGTTGGCTTAAAGCTCAACATTCAGAAAATGAAGATCATGGCATCTGGTCCCATCACTTCATGGGAAATAGATGTGGAAACAGTGGAAACAGTGTCAGACTATTTTGGGGGGTGAGGCTTAAAATCACTACAGATGGGGACTGCAGCTATGAAATTAAAAGACACTTACTCCTTAGAAGAAAAGTTATGACCAACCTAGATAGCATATTCAAAAGCAGAGACATTACTTTGCCAACAAAGGTCCATCTAGTCAAGGCTATGGTTTTTTCAGTGGTCATCTATGGATGCGAGAGTTAGACTGTGAATAAGGCTGAGCGCCGAAGAACTGATGCTTTTGAACCGTGGTGTTGGAGAAGACTCTTGAGAGTCCCTTGGACTGGAAGGAGATCCAACCAGTCCATTCTAAAGGAGATCAGCCCTGGGTGTTCTTTGGAAGGACTGATGCTGAAGCTGAAACTCCAGTACGTTGGCCACTGCATGTGAAGAGTTGACTCATTGGAAAAGACTCTGATGCTGGGAAGGTTGGGGGCAGTAGGAAAAGGAGACGACAGAGGATGAGATAGCTGGATGGCATCACTGACTCGACGGACGTGAGTCTGAGTGGTCTCCGGGAGATGGTGATGGACAGGAAGGCCTCGTGTGCTGTGGTTCATGGGGTTGCAAAGAGTCAGACACGACTGCGCGACTGAACTGAACTGAATTGAAGGCACTCCTTCCCTTTTCCCCCACCTGTGGACATGTAACATATACGTACTCTACACTGAACAATTGCTCAACACGTGTTGACCCAACACCCATGAACTGCAGGGATGTGAAGGGCCATGCAGAAGTGCCAGCTGTGTTCTTCTCCTTGGGACCCAGGAGCTGAGCTGGGAGGAGGAGGCACTACCTTCTGGGAGGTTTAGCCAAGGCACCCCCAGGGAGTTAACACGTGTCGTTTTGAGCCACATGGAGCTGAGTGGTGTGGGTGCAGACTGGTGAGTGCGCCTGTTTCAAGCAGAGCAGCTCTGCTTCTGTTTTGAGGACTGGGATTTAAACAATTTTTTTCCTACAAAAGGGTCTACTATAAAACCCATATCAGTTCTTTTCATCATATAAGAAACAAAAGAGTCAAAGAGGTCTGGCCTGCTCGTATCCACGTCACTTTTTAGAGCACTCACCGGAGTTCATTAAAGGACAAAGGGTCTGCACTGGAGACAGGTAAAGAGAACAAGGAAGGGAGGGTGTCCTCAGGAAGCATCAGCCCCTCAAGCCTCACAGACACCCCCGAATTTCATGTTCCACAGAGAACTCATTCCCAGCAGGATCATGTAGTAGGGTCATCACGCAAACACAGGGTCAGAAGCATTCTCAATCTTCTCGCTCCCTCCCCTGCCCTCGGTTGCGTGCTCTCACTGGTTCTACCTCAGAGACGTCCTTGCCTTAGGTCAGGTCCCGTGACTCTTCTCTTGGAGAATTACAACTGCTTCCCAATTGGCTCCCTTCTAGAACTCTCTCCACTTACTCCCTACCTGCTGGTCAAACTAATTTTCTTGAAAACAAACCTGATGATTGAAAAACTCCCCATACTCCCCTCCTACTCGTCAGTGGCTATTACCTGTAAGGTACCTGCAAACTCTGGGCATACATATATTCAAACCTTTCCTCCCGAGTCAAAGAAACAACAGTCCGGAAGTTTTCTATCGCTTCAGTGGCAATCTGTAAGAGAGAACACTCCATCACTAAAGGTACAAAAGCCAACAGTGGCAGTGAGCTGGAATTCCACTAGAGAGATTAATGTTATATATTAAGTAATATTTATATGACCTCTGAGTTTCTTTGCTATGGAAAGAGACACTAGGTATATTATCAAATTGAGTTTTAGATCTGGAAAGAACATGAGCTAATTTAAACTCCTCTCTGCAGAAAGAGATTCTCAAGTGTCAACAGATGAAGGCCCTTACCTAAAGCCACATAGCTTTACAGGAATGAAAGTAACCTGAGAATTCAGTATTTTACCTCTGTTGAAGTAGTCTTTATTCTATGATGGTCACATAATTTTCAGTTCATAATTATTATATATAAATTATTATAATATCATTATAATTGCTATTATTAAAAATATATAATGTTTGTATTTTTCTCTGCATAATTGTCCTTTGAGACAACTAAAGAATATTTGGAAAATATTGAAAAGATAAAGAAGGTAATGAAAAGTTACATATTGGTGTATTTTACATAATACCTTACATGCTGTTATTTTCTAAAAATATACCTGTTTAACAACATTGGGCTGAAGTTCTATGTTTGGCTTTACTTTATTTTTTACTTTAACAAATATCAACAGCCTTTTCCAAGGTTATTATATATATATATTAACAATGAGTTGTTTAAAGGGCCACTGAACAAAGCTTTTACTGAACAAAGTTTTCAATTCTTTTTAAAAGAATGCTGTGAAAACATCCTTGCACATTTATGTCCCTATTAAATTATTCTCTTAGACATTCTTACAAGTGAGTTAAGATCAAAGAAAATAAACTAATTTTTAAGGAATATCGCACATATTAACAATGTGTTTTCTAGGAAGTTTCTATTATTTGATTATGTTTGAGTTGAAAGTTAACTTCCAACAAGGCTATTTCATTAGGACAAATACATCATTTACAACCTTTTAGAGTCTGGGAAAAAAGGCTATAGAAAATACAGAAAACACCAGTGTACAATACAAAATGATATTTCAGCCTGCTTCAGCGTGGGACCTTAAAACATCTCTGTCTTGTTCTCATCTATAAAATGAGGGTTGACAAGAGGGTCTCTGGAGTCTCTTTTAACTCTAACTTTATAATTTTTAGGTTGTAAGTCTAAATTATACATCACTAAGAGAAATTACCCATATTAAGGTGTTCTTCCTTTCTCCGGCCTCTTCCCTGGTTAGAATTGACTCTAATACAGACAAATTCAATTATATGAGAGTGATTTATGGCAAAAAAAAAATCACAAATCCAAAATCTCAGTGATTCTTTATTGAGAGAAGTCATCATGGGCTGGCTCATGCAGAGTTTCATAATCCAGGGTTGGTTTTATTGCCAGTGTGATCAGAAGTCACTGGAGGGGTGGAGGTTAGCAAGATCTTATTTGTGTTTATAAGAGATGACTGTGGCCTCTGTCAGACAAATATAAAAAGTGGACAGACAGACCAGTTAGGCTGCTGCTCTGTGACTTTGGGCAAGTTTCCTAACTCCTCTGAACCCTGAGTTTTATGATCTATCAGGGTAATTCAAAAGGGATATTGAGAGTATCAAGTGAGAACATGTAGCATTCTTAGCATGATGCCTGGTATATAATAAAACAGTCAAAAATAGTAGCCTGAGAATGACGCTCAGATGGGAGCTGACTTTTACTATTTCATAGACTGGCTGGTGCAGCAATCACCTCCCCTAACTGCTTTTATCTCTCTCAGGAACCACCACTGATTTAGAGCATTTACCTCACTCCCGACTTTTATCCAGAAAACCTGCTAAACTCAAACATATTTGTTTCCATCTGCACCCCTTCACCTGCCCCAGTTCCAACAAATTACCAGAGTCTTAAAGCTAACGCAGTACTTCAACGGAAATCCTGTGGATTGCAATGAATCAGCTTCCAACTGGTCATCTTCCTACAAACAGCCTGAACCTCCTCTCTGGGGCACTTTGAACGCCTCCATAAACGATGACACTAGAAACAGTAATGCACTTTCTTTGTGTGCATGTTCTTCCATCTTCTCATTAGATGAATCAACACCACAGGGGAAAATCCCGCAAAGGACAGGATTAAATGGAGTGACTGGTCACAGGATGGACTCCCTGCCAGGGACCGACCTCACCTGGGCCTGACCACAGCCGGCGTCTGAGGGGCAGCACCATGCTGCTGGACTTCAGGACCAAAGGGAAACCTCACATGAGGACTTTCTCCCCAGAGAATCCCTGAGAAGCACTAAAGCTGATCCAACGGAGTTTCCTGAAGGAATCCCAAGGACACAGGGTACAGAAAGTCAGAGGAGATGGCGAGGAGGCAATGGAAAAAGTGTGAGTGCTGATAACCAACCAAAGGACCCCTCTCATCATCCTTATTGGTGAGGTGCCTGATCCAGAGACAAAGGACCCAAGGCCACTGGATCTGCCCAGGTCACTGCCTTGACTCTTAGGCACCTTGGAGGGTCCATGGGTAGATGTCACCCTATCCTAGACAGTAGGCCTAGTTCTGAGGGAGCTCGGCTCTGACCGCTCGTTTCTGCAAAGATACAGATCATGTGATGTCAGACTATGCTCCACCATCAGCAGAAGTCTGCTTTATTTTCTTTAGTGGAGGATAACTGCTTTACAATGTTGTGTTGGTTTCTTCTGTACAACAGCATGAATCAGCTCTAAGTGTATGTACACCACCTTCCTTCTGAGCCTCCTGCTTCCCCTCCATCCTACTCCTCCAGGACAGCACGGGGCGCTGAGTTGGGTTGCCTGTGTTAAGCAGCAGCGCCCCCCAGCTATGTATTTTACACATGACAGTCTGCATATGTCACAGACCTCTTCGCTTCTTAACTGAGGTACAGCTTGGGAGCATGACTGTCTGGGTTTGAATCGTGGCTCTGAAGCTTATGAGCTCTAAGGCACCGTGGCATTCCCTGCCTGTGCCTCAGCCTCTCCTGCGAAAGGAGCTAATAGAAGGACCTACCTCCTCAGGACCACCCTGAGGAGTAGAGCAACTG
Organism: Nanger dama; assembly: GCA_917880005.1. Taxonomy (NCBI): domain Eukaryota; kingdom Metazoa; phylum Chordata; class Mammalia; order Artiodactyla; family Bovidae; genus Nanger; species Nanger dama. The sequence continues at coordinate 28,331,589 of CAKJTW010000007.1, forward strand.
CCATACGCATCTGTTCAAAACAACAACTCTACTCAAAGCTCAGTAATGACCTCAGCGAGGAAAGAATTTGACAAAGAACAGATGCATGTGTAACTGAATCACTTTGTTGTACACCTCAAACTAACACAACAGTGTTAATCAACTATACTTCAATATAAAGTAAAACTTTTGGGAAAAAAAAGGGAGATTCAAAATGGAAATCAAGCAACAATCCCCCACCCCCAGCAAAACGTGTTAGGATAAAGGGTAAACGGGCCTTCCGGTGGTTCAGGCAGTGGTAAAGAATTCGCTTGCCAATACAGGAAACACAGGAGATGCAGGTTCGATCCCTGGGTTGGGAAGAACTTCTGGAAAAGGAAATGACAACCCGCTCCAGTTATTCTTGCCTGGGAAATCCCATGGACAGAGGAGCTTGGCAGGCTATAGTCCATGGGGTTGCAAACAGTCGGACATGACAGCGACTAACAACAACAATAACAGACGGCAAACACAGGTAACATGAAGGGAGGAGGCGTCATGAAAGGGAACGAGTGATAATATTTTAGCCAGTTAGAGTGAATACCTTTAAGACTTTTCAAGTTTTTAAAACTCCCCTCCCCACATTTAATTAAATAGGCCTTCTTTCCTCAATAAAGCAATGGATTTCTGGAGAAAAGAGGAAGGAGGGAGAAAAAGTGATATGAAAACAACTGTAACTAGAAATGTCCAACAAAATTAGTCATCAGTCTGTGAGTCTATGAATTGGTTTTGCTACTTTTCTCCAGTTTGCAATCTACTGAATAAGTATCAAATAAGACTGCTTTGAGGAATGGTCATAAAGACATTCTCAGGGACTTCCCTGGTGGTCCAGTGTTTGAGACCCCTGTGCTCCTAATGCTGGGGGCTAAGGTTCAATCCCTGGTCCAGGGACTAAGATCCCACATGCTGCAACTAAGTTCACAGGCCACAACGAAGACTCAGCACAGCCAGATAAAAACAAAAGCCATGCTCAGAGCACAGAAAGTAGCCGTGACTAACAGAGCAACACTGCTTAGAATATTTCACTCTACCCAGGTCAGAAACTGTATCTCGCTTGACTCACCTTCCCAGCACCTTCCAGTTCTTTCTTATCTTTCAGGGCGTGTCCAGACAGCATTTTCATTTCAATTACTCCTGCTACTGCAATGATGGGTACAATCGCTAACAGGAGAAGTGTTAACTGCCAGCCATAGATGAGGGATATAATAATGCCTGTGCCAAGATTTGCAATATTCTGGGTAATTATAGCAAGCCTGGAACCTATAGCCTACAAAACGAACAGAAAACACTGTTAGAGAGATACCTTCCTATCATCTCTAAAGTCCATGCTTATGTATTTTCTTAGAGATTGTGAAAATTCAGCTTTGTGAAAATCTCATCTCCTCGGTTATGAGCTAATAAGTCAGTAGTAAAAGTTTACATGTAAATTTATTTGGTTTCCCAGATGAGGATTTCCATGACTTCAGAATAAATACTGAAAGTAGGTCAATAATTGAGAGTTCAATTACATATTTCTATCTCATTTGATTTTTTAATACCACTAAACTTTTCATTAAACAATGACACCATGATCCCTAACGCAAGCTCTGCAAATTAGCAAGATAAAACAGTCTGACAATTACATTCAACTGTGACTATTGGAAATTTCCACTGTTAGATGCATAACTACCCATAATGTAAGCCTAATATTGATCATTGAGGGTATCCAAATATTTTGTGGCTTGAGATGCTTATCGTGTTTAGAGGGCTTCCCAGGTGGTACAGTGGTCAAGAATCTACCTGCCAATGCAGGAGATGCAGGTTTCATCTCTGGGTCAGGAAGATACCCTGGAGTAGGAATGGTAACCCTCTCCAATATCCTTGCCTGGAGACTCCCATGGACAGAGGAGCCAGGGAGCTATAGTCCATGGGGTCTCAAAAGAGTTGGACACGACTGAGCTAGAGCTAGAGAGACCATGTTCAGAAAAAAATACACAGAGCTGAATGTTATGGAATTTAAATTTATGATACTAAGCAGGCATCAGAACCTTCAGTTTACATGCCAGAGGAGCCTGAAGCATTACTGTCAGAAGCATTCAGTTATTTCCAACTGAAAAGTCAAAAGTCAAAATACAAAGTTAATTCACTTCACTACTCTACACCTATCTCCCTTACCCTGGAAACGCCCCACAAACTCAAGCCATTCCAAATTCCTGCTCTGGCCCATGTATTATCAACTCTCCAAATTTCCTCTGCCTGAGTTGTGCCATTCTCAGGGAAAGATTAATGATGGAGAACCATCTAGAATGGTCATCTCTACCTCTGGGGCCCTGGTCAAATTTTTCCCAATCCCAAAATGACTAGGTCAATGATTAATAACCAAAGCTTCTGTCGGCTCTGGGTTTTAAGACAGAATTCTTTCCAAGTCCCCTGCCTCAATGTCAACCTTCTGACATCATTTGAAATTTATGTTGGTATAAAGACCAAGCCAGTAACTAGCAGGAAACAGTATTAAAAAACTACCAATAGCTCTATAATTAAACTCCATACCAAGGAATTGCACCAAGGCTGCAAGAAATAGCATATATAACAGAGCATTTATTTTCATCTGATGCCATCACTGAGTGTATATAAAGGGAGGTTTAGTCCTATCTGGCATAAGTCAGAGTGGAGTGGCCTCCTAATCAGCTTTGTATTTGCGTATATTCAATTTCAAAGTCAAGGGTTATAATCTGAAGAGTCTATGGCACAGGCAAGATGGAAACTGTTCCTTTTTCAGTATCCACAAGCCCTTCTCAGAACTCACTTCCCACAGCACCTGAGTGCAAGAAGCACTCAGAACATCCCCCAAGTTCACAGCAGACAAATTACTCCAGTACCTAAGCTTCCATACACATAAATGTTTCACTGAGGATGGCAGCCAAGGCCACAGAAATAAGTAAAATGGATCAAAGATGCTTCTTTAATGTACATGAAAGATGATCCAAACAACCTAGAACCTTAAGCTGGCAGGGAAGTAAGCCCCTTGGCATAGTATGATTAAATGCTTCCGGTGACATGGCACTGGTTACTGTTCTTTATTCTAATGACACATTCACCGTCCCATTATCTATTCCTCAACAGAAAGAGTCTCTAGAACACTCCATGGGAGAGCATAGATTACTAGAAGCCAGAAATTTTTCATGTCAACCGTGAAGAGGAGGGCAGGTAATATTCTAACGCCAGAGCCCAAGAGTGAAACAAGGTTAGGGCAAAATGCTCTAGTATCTGAAACTCACGAAGTCTCCCCTCGAAATCTCTCTGCCCCACTACGCTAGCACATTTTTCTACCCAACTTTTCCTGTTTCTCCTTCTTCTGTTATTTATTTCCTCCTCAGAGCACCATATCACTTGAAAGCCAATTTTAAAATATGTGTGTTTACTAGGAAAAAAAAAGCCTATTTCCCGAACCTACTTTTGAAACTAAGAACATTTTGTCTTTCTCTCATCCCCCTTCTCCAGAAATTTTTTTTTGTAAAATGTATAGTTTCTTTTGACTTCTGCTGTTGCTAAGTCGCTTCAGTCTTGTCCGACTCTGTGCGACCCCAGAGACGGCAGCCCACCAGGCTCCCCGGTCCCTGGGATTCTCCAGGCAAGAACACTGGAGTGGGCTGCCATTTCCTTCTCCAATGCGTGAAAGAGAAAACTGAAACTGAGTCTTCTGACTTCTATATGGCTCTTATTTGCTTTTTTTTTCTCAAAATTCTAATGCTTCTATGAAAATTAAACAGCCCACCATTTCATAGGCAAAATATTGAGATTTTTGAAAGAAAATAAAAGTTTTCTTCTGATTTATGATTAGCAGGATTAAGCAAGCTACTTACTCAAAAATATCAATACATCAGAGAAAATGATTGAAGTTAAATATGAAAAAATTAGATAAACATCATTACTAACTGTATACACACAGACTTGAGTTTGCCTTGTTTTATGCGGCAATGATTTTTGACAGCACTGCTTGCCTAACATATTTATATATGTATATAAATTATACTACTTCCTACTGGAAAATAGATACACACATGTATATGTATATATATATGTGTATGTATTCTCTATTTGAGCATGCTCAGTCGTGTCCAACTCTCTGCAACCCCATGGACTGTATGGACTCCTCTGTCCATGGAATTTTCCAGGCAAGAAAATTGGAGTGGGCTGCCATTTCCTCCTCCAATGGATCTTCCCGATCCAGGGATTGAACCCGTATCTCCTGCATCTCCTCCATAGAAGGCAGGTTCTTGGCCACTTGGGCTACCTGGGGAGCCCCATGTGTGTATGCATGTGTATACATTTATACAAATACAACACACATATCCACCATCACAGGCAGGTCACTTGGTGGCATGGAGGGGATTCAACTGTCCTCTCTCAGCCAATTTGTGACCACAGCTATTCTGAGCTTTCCTGGTTCTGGTGAAGCTCCCCTGTCTTCTTGCCTCCTCTTCCCTGGTCTCTTTCAGCCACTGCTTTACAGTCTGGAGAATAGTTCTGACTCAGAGTGGCTCCTGCTACTGGGGCCGTGACAGTGGGAGTTGGGGACACCTTTGAGGAAACAAGTGAGAAGCTCCAGACGGCTGACCCCAGCAGGCAATTAGACAGAATGGAGTTCCTGGACATCGCCAAGGGCCCAGCCAACAACACTGCAGAGGGGAAGGATGAGCACAATTCTACAAAGACAGGAAAGGCCTGACTCCAGAGGAATTTATGAAGGCCTGACCACCAGCACAGCATCCAGGCAGCATCTGCTGTACGTTAGGCTGCAAGGGACTGAACTAGTGGGCTTCCTCCAGGATGAGTCCTCCACACCAGACAGGATGTGGGGCGTGTGTGTTGGTGGGAAGCACATGAACGCACGTGGCAACGTCTCTGTGAAAGAGACACTGAAGTTATGGAAGCAAACTGTAGCTAGGGAATACTGGCATTAGGAAACGTCAGGACACAAATTGTCCTCAGAGATCATTATCTCCAGGAACCGCCCTTCCAAGGAGCCAGCACAACAAATGAACCCCAAGCTTGTGGACAGATCCTCATGCTAATTTATTTATTTATTTATTGCCATTCTATATTTTATTTTGAAAGTTATGGGTATTGGCACTTATGAAATTTTAGTCTTTTTTTAAAAACTGGAGGATAGCTGCTTTACAAAGTTGTCTTCATTTCTACTGTACAATGTGAATCAGCTATCATCTTATGCTAGCTTAAATGAAAAATAAAATAGAGTAAACTTTACATCTTCTTCCACCTACCACCCCATTTCCCTGCCCTACTTACCAGAAAGTCTTATAATGATTTGTCCAACTGTGTCCTATTCCTCTTTCCCTCTTTGTCTTAAATTCATTCCCATCAGGCTTTCATCCCCATCACACCATGGAAACAGGTCTTGTTTGACCCATAAGCACTTCCACGTGGCTACAACACTGTACAATGTATGTTTGTCTTGCTTGCTTATCAACAGGATTTGAGACCCTGGACGGCTCTCTCCCTAAAATGCTTTCTCATGTTGTTGTAGGATACTGCCCATCTCCCTCAACAGCCAAGAATTCTTTCTCTTCTTTCACCCATGGGCTGAAAAATCTCCGAATGTTTATTTCCAGACATCTCTGCTAACCTCCAGACTTGCCCATCTATTTGCCATCAGGACATCTCCCATCTACTATAGGCATCTCACATGCACCATGTCCCAAACACAACTCGTTTCATAGGTTTCCTGGTTTCATTAAAAAGTAATTCCATTTCTACAGTTGTACAGATCCAAAATTTTAGTCATCCTTAAATCTCCTTTCTTATATCTCATAACCACATTCAGCCAGTCAACAAATTCTGTTGGCTATTTCTTCAAACTATATCCAATTTGATTTTGTCATCACTTTCACTATGACTATCCTAGTCTAAAACATTACCTTCCCTCCCCCTGGATTATTGCAATAATCCCCCTGCCTCTCCCTGGCCCCTTTAGGCTATTCACACAGTAGCCTTCAAAAATTTCACATCATGTACCTACTATGTTCAAAACTCAACAATGGGTTCTCATTTAATTTCAGATATGCTGTTGATCTCAACTTATGACATTTCCTTTCACTCCTTTTATTCCCAGCTATACTATCTTCCTTGCTGTTTTAGGATCGGTTGTGGAAATACAGGCTCCAGAAGCCTCAGGGGCTTTGCACTTGCTGATCCTTCTGTTAGAGAACATGCCAGTCTAGACATCTACAGGGCTGGCATCTTTCCTCCCTTCATGCCTCTTGAGCACGTCACCATGTCAGTGAGACTGAGGCCCTCCTTCCCCCACCATGCCCTAACAGCCTATCCTGCAGACATTTTTCCCATAGCACTTACGACAACCCGACACCCTGTGAGGACTTCATGAGGGCAACATTATTGTCTGTTTAGAAAGTTCAAAGTTATTTCAAGTGATGTTTACATTCTGTTCTACTAGATTCTGTACAGTTTGACCTAAACCTTAATTTCTGTTGATGTGTTTGCTTTAAGCAAAGAGATCTATTGTATTTATTGTATTAAAATTAGACTTATTATATTAAAATAACAATGCCTAAGATTTTATTGTGATTTTATAACTCTGTATGAATGCTTCCACATTCATAACTGAATTTATCCTTACAGAAGCCCTATGTATTAGTTAGAAGAAATGTAATCATAGTACTCTTACAGAAAGATTAAAAGCTAAAGATTGATACGGTTCAAAGGAGGTAAAGACGTAGCAGAGATCACATGCTCCCCCCACCCAAATTCCACATCATCCTGTGGATTTTTATCATAAATAGACCAGGTGGCACTAGTGGTAAAGACCCGCCTCCCAACCCAGGAGACATAACAGATGTGGGTTCAGTCCCTGGGTCAGGAAGATCCCCTGGAGGAGGGCATGGAAACCCGCTCCAGTATTCTTGCCTGGAGAATCCTCATGGGCAGAGGAGCCTGGTGGGCCACAGTCCATAGGGTTGCAAAGACTCAGACACGACTGAAGCAACTTAGTTTGCAGACATGGTACAGTTAAAGAAGAAACTGTCACTTTACCCACCAATCAAAACCTGCTGGTCTAGTAGTTTCTAGTTATATTAATTAAAGAGATTCATGTAGCAGCAGAATTTAAGTTTTATAGTCTGATAAAATTGTTCCTTTTACCCTTGTTTTAATTTTTTCATACTCTTTTCATTTCTTTCAACCTTTGTCTAAATTTTTTCCCTCCCCTCTGAATTCAGTGCCCCTAAACTTTCTTACAGCAATGACACACACTTTTTTCAGTAGCAACTACAATTTTCTGGGGATTAGCAAAGTATTAAAACAGACTGAAAAGATAAAAGAAAAAGACTGGGCTTGCATGATACACTGATAAACACTTCCTTTTTAAATAATTATTCTTCTACATGTATTTAGATAATAGCATAAGATGGAAAATAACAAAACAAAGCTCAAAAGTCATCACTGTTATAGTGATACAGCATATGATATTTAAACAGATAATATTTTTTCTGTAAGGCATATGATATATTACATAGGTTAAAGGTTTGACACTTTCTAAATGATGATGAAAATTAACTGTAGGGAGAGAATTAGTTTCATGCTCAAATTCTAAATGGCCCATTAGGACAATCACAGCAGAAAGGAGGCAGTCATACCCCTTTAACTTGAGCAGCGTCATTGGCAAGCCTGGTCGTCAATGCTCCCGTGGTGTTTCTAGGGTCATCGAACCAGCTCACATCCTGTGGCAGAGAAACTCATTTCATTTCCTTAAAGCTGGACGCAGGAGACCTTCAGCTCAAGAGCACTGACAGGGTGCCCTTATCTCCTACATTAAGCACTTAGGATTTGACACTGAATAGATAAGAAAGGGACTTAATCAAGTCATAAACAGATCATCTCTCAAAAAAATTTTGAGTGCCTACTCTGTTCCAAACATAATTGCTACATGTCGGACCTATTCAACACTGAACAAAAATGACAGGGTTGCTGCTTTCATGAAGCCCAGATTCCAGGGAAAAGACCCACAAATTAATATACACCATGCCAAGGGGTAACAAATGCTAGGAAGAAAAACAGAATGGGGTAATAAGGGAAAAGAAGTGGGGGGAGGCACCATGTTATAGACTGGGGAGGTGAGAGAGAAGGCCTTGCTCAGGTGACCTGTGAGCAGAGACCTGAGTACAAAGAGGGATGAGGGTATCTGGACAAGGAAGGAACAGCAGGTGCAAAAGCCCCGAGGCAGAGGCATTTCTGATCTGCCGCTTTCTTGCTTATATGTGAGCAAGAAAGCGTAAAGCTGGTCACCAGCCTTAAAAGCACCTCTATGTAAATGTACAAGAGCTGCCTCTTCCTCAGGACAGACATCCATTCTCACTGGGCTCTCCCTCTTCCCTACCCTCATATCCACTTAGGTCAGCCAATGTTCAGAGAGCAGGCTGTGTATGGGGAATGAGGTGAAGCTCTAGGAGATGAGGTCTGGGGAGGTAGTGGTGACACAGAGTTTGTGACTTTATTGGCAAATGCAAAGATTCCAAATTTGGGGAATTCCCTGGTGATCCAGTGGCTAGGACACCACGCTTTCACTGCTGAGGGCCTGGGTTCAATCCCTGGTCAGGGAACTAAGATCCCACAAGCTGCATCACATGGACAAATAAAAAAAAACAAGATTCCAGATTTTATCCTGAGAGATATGGGCAGCTTTCAGCAGCTTTTAAGCAGAGGAATTTGATTTAACTTTTATCTTGGAAGGATGATTCTGGTTCTTGGGCAATGAACCTAGTAGACTAGGGTAAGGACTGAGGCAGTGAGACGGGTTAGGAGGCTGTTGTAACATCGGACAGAGAAGAGCAGACAAGACAACTCCTAGGACTTTACCCTGAGCAACGGGCAGAATGGAGGCGCCATTTACTGACACTGGGGAGGGCTAGGTAAGGAGTGAGCCCTTTGGCAAAGGGTCGGAGGGGTGTCCAAAGCTGTTTTGGAGACTTTTGGTATGAAATTGTTAATAGACATTCAAATAGAGAAGTCAAATAAACAGCTAACTATAGTTTATGGCCAAATAAATGAATTGGATTTAAAAAAAAATCAACCAAAGAAGTCTAGATTACAATTTAACAGTCAACATAAAACAAGATTTTCTTTATAAAACCACTTACACTTTTAAATACAAAAACACTAAAAATATTGTGTTTGAAGTCTCAGTTTGTGTCTGTTACAAAAATAACTAAGGTCCTAAGAAGTTACCTTGTGATTTGCAGTTAAAGAAGCATTAATCAAATATTTAAGAAAAAACTAATTATAATGCATTATAATTTATTATAGTACATGTCCATTTGCTTTTCTAAAATTGCTAAGTGCTTAAGTGTCTCCCCCAATGGAACATAATTGCCATGTATACAGGCACCACTCTGATTTGAAGACCTTACAATACCTAGTATCACGCCTTGTAACCAGAAGGCACTTAATGCATGATTGCAGGACTGAATAATTAGTGGAGAGGGTATGAAACAAATCCTCAGCTCAAATCCAAAGTTTAAGGGGCCTAGGAGCTGGATTACGGCCTGGCAGGGGAATGGGGCATTTAGCCCTGCACCCAGGCCCCGAGTCTAATTCAGATCTGTTATAATACTGTCTGACTGAAAATCCTGCCAAGAGGCCCTACACCAAACAGTGCTCTCTCACTCACTGGACTTGGTCCTGGCTCTGTCAGTCCGGAGCCAGCAATCCCCATAAACACGTCTTGTTTTTAAGTGGCAAGGGGTCACCATGCTTTGAGCCAGGGTTCAAACCCTGCCCCTGTTCCCCCAGGGATATCTGAGGCATTCTTGTGAAGTATCACTGTATTAATGATTTTTAAATGGAAAGTTACAAAGTCACAGGCAAAACATGCGTGATTGTTAAAGACACTTTCCCCTTTGCACTGATCTGCTGAGTGACATGTCTAGGACCCCCTTCCCCTTCCCCTAAGCAAACATTCACATCCCTGTGCTGTCAGGGCCTGGAGGGCTCCCAGTGTGGGGGACCTAAGTCACTATCGGCTAGGAACAGAGCAGCTTGAACAAGGCTATCAGTCAAGCCCCAGCCCAGAAACCAAGCAGCAGCCAGTGGGCCACGGGGCTGACTTCTGACCTGTGGAAAGAAAGGGCTCAGAGGGCACCTCTTGGCAGGAATAAACGTGAGCATCACGGGTCTCCCGGGGAGAGAAGGAAAGAGAGGAGAGCGATGCGGGGGCGCGGAAGATCACTTCCATCTCCTCCGCCTACAGCTGCTGAGGCGGAGGGCGGAGGGGAGCCTGCCTGGAGACGCCATCTGGCTCGCGGGGACCCTGGCCCCGAGCCCATCCCCAGCAGAGCACCCTGGCTCCCTCTGCGGCACCGACAGCAATCCCGCCGCCTCCCCACAGGGCACAGTGCACAGTGCACACCGCCGGGCGCCACCCCCGCAGGCCTACCTGTCTCAGCATCGACCTGAAAACCAGGCACCGCAGCCGCCTGGTGAGGATCTCGCCCGCTTTGCCGAACGTGAAGCCCTGTGGAGAGGGACGCGCCTCAGGGAGAAGGCTGGTCAGAGGCCCGGCCGCCCCGACACCACGAGAAAGGGACGTGGGGTCAGCGCCGGGCAGGACTCAGTCGGAAAGCCCGGTTTCAAGGCTTGGCGGCTCTGCTCCTCAAACAGCGACCAGGAGCCTGGCCACCACCAGCAGAGGTGGGAGGATCTGGTTTGGAAATCGACACCGCTGCTCCCCAGCCAGCCTGCAGGCCCATCGCGGATCTACAAGGAAGTGGTGTCTCCTTCCCACTCCCCGCTTCTCTCTCTCAGGAACCAGGGCCTGCCGCTGAGGAAGCTGGGGAGTTGTTCCCAAGGCAAGGGAATTCACTCTAACCCAGGGGTTTAGATTATGAATCATCCCAAGCAGGACATTTTTGACAGTGAATGGGGGAGGGTGGGGGCTGGGCACTGGTCACAATTACACCAGACCTGAGGTGCAACCTGGAAAAACAGGAATCTGCAGCCACTCCAGCCATAAAGATGCAGAGAACAAAGATATCAAATGCTTTGTTTCCAAGTTAAAAGAAAAAGTCTAGGAGAGAAATAGGCTGGAAAGGAAGGCTTACTGGAGAGAGAGTTTTCTGCACTGTCTCCCCCCTTCCCTAAGGATATGCCCTATGCCTGGGAGGAGAGAAGAGAGTAAGATGTGACTGTATGGCCAGGCTGGGCCACAGCTGGGAGGAAAGAGGACAGACCCTCGTCCCGGGAGCTTGGGGATATATAGGGCCAGATTCAGGCACTGCGCCACTTTCTCTCTGGAGCTCCGGGAAGGGGAAGTTCACAGATGGAGCCTGCCACACAGTGGCCCAGGGAGAGCAGAGTGGAAATGGCTGGATGGTGCACTGGAAGAAGGGAAGCCCTAGTAAGAGCCCAGAGTCTCCTGCCGCACTTGAGACACGACGGAAGACAAGTGTAGCCCGTCCACACTCCCAGGGGGCAGGCTGGACATCACCAAGTGAGAGAGAAGAAACACGGGCAAAGAGCCCAAGTGGAGGGCACGCGAACTCTTCCCCGTGGTCCTGATCAAGGGGGACAGCCAGGCTGGATTGTGTAACTGCAGGCCACCAGCTCCTCTGGTCACCAGTGTGAAGCGGGGGGCAGGGGAGGTGCACAGACCAGCGCCCCCCACCCAGTGCTGCAATGCTGCGTCCCCTCTCTGCTAATACACACCAGGCCAGGGACAAGGGGGAGAGAAAGAGACCCTGGATTAACTGAGCTGAAGCCCTCCATTGCCAAAATGATTAACCTTACTAGGAAGTGACCAGATGAAGGTTTCTGCTCTAAACTGAATGAAACCTGAACTGTCCGGCCCACTATGAGAATACCACTCCTGTCATTTGGTTGAGAACTAGCCAGTGATAAGTATGTCAGGAACATTATCTCTACAAGTCCTCAGGACAAACCTATCATTACCACTTTACAGAAGAAATGGAGGTCGAGGGAGGCTGGGGAGTGGCCAGAGGCTGCAGTTCTAAGGTGGCAGAGCTGGAATCTGATGTGCATCTAAGAGAATCTCAGCCAGAGTGAGCACCCAGAGCCTGGGCTGTAATCCCCCAGTGAGCTCCTTCCTTGCTTTTCTAAATGAGGGGCTAACACCATCTAACACCATGTTCTAATCCCATTGTTGGCACAATGCCACCTCTGCACTTCTGAGGTCCTGGATTCAGAGCCTTACTTCTCAGCTCAGTTTGCCAGGCAAGCCAGGCTCCACTCTCCCTGGGTATCACTGTGTGACAAAGGTACCACTTTGACTGCCTTTGCGTCACCAGTTCAGATTTCCAGGTCAAGCCTATCCCGCTCCAAACTCCTTAACCAACTGCAGCCTCAGCAACCTCTACATTCTCCCAACTTCTCTGGCATTAATACTGAGGTACGACAATCTTGTATACAAGTTATTGCTAAGTCACTTCGGTCATGTCCGACTCTGTGTGACCCCAAAGATGGCAGCCCACCAGGCTCCCCCTCCCTGGGACTCTCTAGGCAAGAACACTGGAGTGGGTTGCCATTTCCTTCCCCAATACAAGTTAAGAGTGTCACACTTATTCTAGTATGATCAGATTCCCAAAAGAGACTTGAAGGACTCAGTAACAAAAGATTCTGGGGTTTGGGATCTATCATGTCCAGAAAGTGTCCTGTCTATTCAAAATATATTAACATGCTCACACTATGCAAAATAAAGAGATCTATCGAGAGTTCTAGCTTAAAAATTACATGTGACTAATCACTCATTCTAGAGAAGGAAGTGGCAACCCACTCCAGTATTCTTGCCTAGAGAATCCCATGGACAGAGGAGCCTGGAGGGCTGCTGTCCATAGGGTCACAGAGAGTTAGACATGACTGAAGTGACTTAGCGGAGAAGTAAATGGCAACCCACTCCATTATTCTTACCTGGAGAATCCCAGGGACAGAGAAGCCTGGAGAGCTGTCATCTGCGGGGTCACACAGAGTCAGACAAGACTGAAGCGACTTAGCAGGAGTAGCAGCAGCAACCACTCATTCATTTAATAAGTGATTATGTTTATAATCATCTCACACACAACTAGGACCTCACCTCTTTTCATCACCAAGAGTCAGCTACCATTATCCCCATTTTAACAGATGAGGGAACTGAGGTTTACTCAGTTCAGTTATTTACTTGCCCAAGGACACAAAATTAGGAACTGGTGCAACTCATACCTGACCCTACACCTAACACCAAAGCCCATACTGCCTTACCATGTGGAACTTCTAGAGTGCTTAAACTCCTGGCAGTTTCATTTCAGCCATATGATCTGCAATCTGTAAAGTCTGATACTTCACATATGCTTACTACAGTTTTTGTTTGAAGACTGACATTCTTCCATCATTAAAAAGGTTTCTTCTTCTTCAGGTAAAGAATGACAAACTCTTCAAATATTTTTAAAATCAGCCTGACTGGCTTGTGGGGCTCTAAGGTTTGTTCTGGCTTTTAGAACACTGGAAAACACCTGAGTATCAGAACTGGATGGCAGTACTTATATACCCAAACATGTGTCCACAGCTCCCCTGGATTCCATTTCTAAGACCCCTGCTTTCACTTCCAATCATTGTGTTAGATCAGACACTCTCCGTTCCCTCTGACTTCATGAACATTTCAAGTCAGGGGAGAAGGTGGGGAGAAGGAAGGAAGCAAGGGTTCCTTCCCTTGGGGTGTGAGAGGAAGCCAGAGGAAGAAAACATCTTTAAGTCAAGGAAACTGACTGCTGAGAGCCCAGTGACTGAAAGAGCAACTCTATTAAACAGCAAATCACACAGATGTTTAATAGATACCGCCAGGTGGGTAATGACACATCTCTCCATACTGAAAAAATAAAGTGAAAATGTAGACACTTACCTGAAGGAAAAATGTAATAAAAGAAATAATTCCAAGGATTAGAAACAACAGTGAAAACAAGTTACTATTCTGTCGTTTGGTTTCATCATCCTCATCTCTGGTGAAGATCTGGCAAATGAAAATATTTAAGGGTTTCAGTACCACTGAAGAAATCATTCAAAGTCTGACCAATGTTACATCTAGTTATAGTATTTGGGGTCAAGAGGGCCTTAGCATGTGGAGCTCAGGCAGGCTTCCCTAAGGCCAGACTTAAATGGGGCGGTATCGTGCCTTCCCTAGGGCCAAGGCCTGTCATTCACTTATTAATCTATCCAAGTCTTCCTCCGCTCATACTCCTTGAAGTAATGGGTGCTTCAAGTCAGCACGAAATCCACTACCACAGAACTGGGGACAGATACTCTCTCATTCCTCTGATGGAAACTACACTGTATGGCAGTCTGTTGATTCACACGGGGACATTTCCAACTGTCCCAAGGTGTGTGGAGACACATCTGCTGATGTGGCTTTGGTGAGCCCAGGAGGTGAGCTCATATATTCAGCCCAGGCCTGCCTGAAGAAAGGCGGCTTCTTCAGCCACCCTTCTTTGTAGGGTGGCCTGTTAGATAGACAGTGGGGAGCTAGAGCCAGCTCACCCGGAACCACACTCGGAGACCTTGGTTAAAAGACCTAAACAAGATGCCTTGGGCTCAAAAAAGCATGCAGAGAACAACCACTTCACAGGGAAAGAAACCCATCTTCCTTCACACTGGGCCAAAATCTGACTTGTGAGATTGTGGTTGAAAATGACATCATGAAAAGCAGGTGCAACCAGTATCTGTCAACCTGAATCTTTTCAAGCCGTCCCATTTGTTTTCATCTTAATACGTGGGATGGACATCCCACAGAGGGCAAGTGCTCAGCCCCATCACATCCTGACAAGCACACGAGTCAGAGAGTGGCTCTCCCTTGAGCTGGTGTGATGAATACGCGAGGAACCCTCTCTGTCCACCAGTCACAGAACTGTTCCTGAGCTTGGCTCAGAGTCCAGCGATGGCAGGTAGGGGACAGTCACCTAGTCAGGTTCATGGACTGATTTCCAGGATCTCATTCCCAGGGCCCTAGGATAGAAATCAACTGCCACGACAAAGCAAGTTTTGAAAAATCAGTTCTCCTGTCACAAATAAAACTTCTACTCCTACATCTTCAAGCTGTTACAGGAAGGTGCAATGTATGTTTTTGTGGCTTTTATATAAATTGACAAATACAAACAGTTCATTCTTTAGTCTAGATTCACAGTTAAGTCCCCAAAATGAACACAAACACTTACTCCTATAATCCTTGAAAGTATGACTGAGAATGCTGGTTCCAGACCTCCATTTATAATGGCACAAAATACACCAACCACAAAATAAGGCCATTCAGTTATATTCAGCTTCAGAATCCTCCAAAAGGAAACTGGAGGTACACTTTCATCCTGGAGAACACAAAATATTACAACAAGCTCGTTAGGAAAATAACTGATCTTAATCGATTGAACTGATATACAATTCAGTATGCACAACAATTTTTAAACAAATATATCTTATTCCCACTTCCTTATCAACTGATGGCTATGTAACTTTTTTAAAGAGTGCTGACAGATTCTGTTATATTGTGCCTTCATTTTTAAAGAAATACACGATAATTCCATAAATATTTAAGTCTGACTGGACATCTGGAATGTGACAAACACATTTGTAAGGATGAAAGAACAAAACTGTTTGTATGTGAAGACCCACTATTATCTCTTTACATTATAAACTCTAATTCTAAAGTTCTTATCCTATAAATTATCATTCATAAATTCCACCTTAGAGTTAACATGTTGAGATTTGGGTCTGTGGACCAAGTTAAGGGATAGGACAGGGAACTCTGGATAACCCTTTCTTACTCCCACTCCTGTCCCAGCCTTAGCCCTCTGTTAAAGACATCAGTCTGCAGCCTCCTTTGTACCAAAGTTTCCTCTGTACTGAGCTTTCTGTCCTGGCTTTGGGATCCACGGATACTTCTGCGAGTGGATTTTCTTCTGATTAGACTGGATCTTGAATCTTGGGAGGACGTGTACAAGTCGTCAATTTTACTTAGGGATTCACCAGGGGTATTTTCTAATTCAAGTTCATTTCCTTTTGTCTAAAATAAACAAGAAATATGCATAAGTTGGTTAGGTGGAGTTAACCAATGAAATCTAATCGCTCAACAGCAGATATCAAGGAAAATGATAATTTAAGTTCTTATAGGAAAGGATGAAGTAGAACTGCCATTTTTTTGGTGTGATTATATTTGAAAATTTAAACCATTAGATAGGGATCCCCATAAACTATGCTGAAACAATCTGGCATCCATTCCAAGTATCTTATCTAGTCACCTCCTTTGGGTGAGTGTTTTTGACTCAATCAGATTTGCTTTGGACCAGTGACATCACACAAATAACAGTGCAAGTCATACTGTGAGACACAATGTTTTCAGTAGACATGTCAAAAAAGTGACAGGTACAGTTAACTTTAATTATATATTTTATCTAAACTTTAATGTATCTAAGATATTGGATTAACATGTAATCAGCGTAAAAACTTTTTGAGATAGCTTGCATTTTCTCTGGACTAAGTCTTTGGACTCTGGTATGCATTTTCAACTTACAAACACTTTGATTCAGATTACCCACCACTAACGTGCTCAGCAGCCATGAGTGGCTAGCAGCTGCGAGAGTGGACACTGCTGTGGCTGCTGGTTAGCCCTTGGTCCGGTCCTGCTCTTTTTGCCACCCCATGGACCGTAACCTTCCAGGCTCCTCTGGCTCTGGAATTTTCCCAGCAAGAATACTGGAGTGGGTTGCCATTTCCTTCTCCAGGGGATCTCCTAACCTAGAGACTGAACCCACGTATCTTGCTTGGCAGGGAGATTCTTTACCACTGAGCCACCTGCAAAGCCCCTACTAGAGTGGATAGCTCACTTTTAAGCCTTTTAATTTTACCTTTCTCTATCCTTCTTCATTTCTCTCCTTTCAAGAGGGAAAAAAAATCTAAAACCTGGTGTGATCCTCAATCCCCCTGATTCCCACCCAAAAATTTTTTCCTCTTCTCAACATAATCAATAGTAACATTTATTTATAGTTCCAAATACAGCAAAATCAGCTCATGCCTGAGATACTTGAGGAAACTGTTAGAGTCAGACTATACCTGCATTGTGACAAGCTTGAAGTAAATGCCTCTCTTCCCCATGAGCTCATCATGACTGCCTTCTTCCACAATGGCTCCATCATCAAGACCAGCGATGACATCAGCATTGCGAACCGTGGACAGACGATGCGCTATCACAATGGTGGTCCGGCCTTCTCTGGCCTAAAGGGAGGAAAATATCGTTTTTGAATACATGAACGATTATATGAAAAAAATTCAGTAATTCAATGTATATTTCCTGACCACCAATGCCCTGGACATTGCAAAGCTGTGTAAGCCACATGAGGCAGTCTCCGGCTCCATTAAATGTATTGTTAATGGTGTAAATGATGTTTTAATAAGTATAAACACAAATATGATAGTCTCATATTAACACTATATAAGCCTCTAAGAGTTTCCTCAGTCTCTTCTAGCCTCAGTTTACGTAATAATCCAGGGCTTATACAGAGGTAAAACACTCGACGGCCCAGCAATCAGTCAATTGGAGCAGACACAGGCCCGCTGCTATCCCGTGCAGCCAGCCAGCACCAAGTCCCCCTGGAGGTCACCCTGTGCTCTCTCACAGACATCTGGATGACCAAGACAAACAATAAATGCGAGGCAACAAAGGCCAGACGTCAGTGTTACACGGATCTGAACTCAAACCTTAGTTCTGCTCTGTATGAGTTCCAGGATCTTATACAAGTCTTTAAACCTGTGCGAGGTTCAACTTATTCACATATCAAATGGGGATAACAGTACAAGGCTACTTTCTGGAGTGGTTGTGATATACAATAATGCACAGAGGGCACTGTGATGTACACAGTAAGTGCTTAATAAATGATGCCTATTTCTAGGGAGAAGCATTATGGAAAAAAATAAGGAGCTAAGTAAATGTCTTAAACACCCAATCTCATTTTTATTTTCATATGGAACAAAGCCAGATAACCAGCACTTGTCTGAGATTTCTTTAACATTTGTAACTTTCCCAGTGCTTATAATTTTTCTTATTCATATTTCTCTCTGGGAATTAGCAATAAAATTCTCAGAATAAGCTAGCAAAAAGAGGTTTAAGGATCAGTTTGAAAAAGAGAAGTGAGAAAAAGTCCTGGAAGAAAAAAAAAGGCACACCAGAAAAATTAGGTGGAAACAACTAGAAAGCAGAGAAGACAATGGATCAACCCTCTGGATGTTTTCAAAGGAAGAAATGTGGAATGCCCCCTTTAAAATGTGCATTAACAGGAAAAGGTATTTTTAAATGCAACCTTTCTAAATTCATTTTATTGATAATTTAATACATAGTAACATGGTAGAATAAATAAATAAAGAACAGAAATGGTCTGGACCTAACAGAAGCAGATGATATTAAGAAGAGATGACAAGAATACATGGAAGAACTGTACAAAAAGATCTCCACAACCCAGATATTCATGATGATGTGATCACTAATCTAGAGCCAGACATCTTGGAATGTGAAGTCAAGTGGGCCTTAGAAAACATCACTACGAACAAAGCTAGTAGGGTGAGGGAATTCCAGTTGAGCTATTTCAAATCCTGGAAGATGATGCTGTGAAAGTGCTGCACTCAATATGCCAGCAAATGTGGAAAACTCAGCACTGGCCACAGGACTGGAAAAGGTCAGTTTTCATTCCAATTGCAAAGAAAGGCAATGCCAAAGAATGCTCAAACTACTGCACAATTGCACTCATCTCACATGCTAGTAAAGTAATGCTCAAAATTCTCCAAGCCAGGCTTCAGCAATACATGAACCGTGAACTCCTGATGTTCAAGCTGGTTTTAGAAAAGGCAGAGGAATCAGAGATCAAATTGCCAACATCCGCTGGATCACGGAAAAAGCAAGAGAGTTCCAGAAACACATCTATTTCTGCTTTATTGACTATGCCCATGCCTTTGACTGTGTGGATCACAATAAACTGTGGAAAATTCTGAAAGAGATGGGAATACCAGACCACCTAACCTGCCTCTTGAGAAATCTGTATGGTAGTCAGGAAGCAACAGTTAGAACTGGACATTGAACAACAGACTGGCTCCAATTAGGAAAAGGAGTACGTCAAGGCTCTATATTGTGACCCTGTTTATTTAACTTATATGCAGAGTACATCATGAGAAATGCTGGGCTGGAAGAAACACAAGCTGGAATCAAGACTGCTGGAAGAAATATCAATAACCTCAGATATGCAGATGATACCACCCTTATGGCAGAAAGTGAAGAGGAACTCAGAAGCCTCTTGATGTAAGTGAAAGAGGAGAGTGAAAAGGTTGGCTTAAAACTCAACATTCAGGAAACGAAGATCATGGTATCTGGTCCCATCACTTCATGGGAAATAGATGGGGAAACAGTGGAAACAGTGTCAGACTTTATTTTTGGGCTCCAAAATCACTGCAGATAGGGACTGCAGCCATGAAATTAAAAGATGCTTACTCCTTGGAAGAAAAGTTATGACCAACCTAGATAGTATATTCAAAAGCAGAGACATTACTTTGCCGACTAAGGTCTGTCTAGTCAAGGCTATGGTTTTTTCATTGGTCATGTATGGATGTGAGAGTTGGACTGTGAAGAAGGCTGAGCACCGAAGAATTGATGCCTTTGAACCGTGGTGTTGGAGAAGACTCTTGAGAGTCTCTTGGACTGCAAGGAGATCCAACCAGTCCATTCTGAAGGAGATCAGCCCTGGGATTTCTTTGGAAGGAATGATGCTAAAGCTGAAACTCCAGTACTTTGGCCACCTCATGCGAAGAGTTGTCTCAATGGAAAAGACTCTGATGCTGGGAAGGATTGGGGGCAGGAGGAGAAGGGAATGACAGAGGATGAGATGGCTGGATGGCAATACGGACTCCATAATGTGAGTCTGAGTGAACTTTGGGAGATGGTGATGGACAGGGAGGCCTGGCGTGCTGCGATTCATGGGTTCACAAAGAGTTGGACACGACTGAGAGACTGAACCGAACCGAACATGGTAGAATAGAAAGAAGACACAGATAACCAAAGAGAAGAGGGAAAAGCAGACTCAATTGCATCTCCATCTATTTTGGTCCACAAAATTTTTAGGGACCTTTTTCCTTTCTCAACAATCTGTTATACACTCTGACAGGATGTTTAGAGAAACAGTTGTTTTGTTATTAGAAGAGGGGGATAGTTGGAGCAGAAATGAGTTCATCTCTCAGTTCTACCGGGAGCACTTCAACTCACAGCACTTATGGGTGAAAAGGTTTCTGCATTTCGTGTCCTCACAGAGGGAGCCTACTTATCATCAGAGACTGGAGACCAAGCGCATGGTGACTGGCGTGGCACACACTAAGTCTAGCCGGTGACTGAGTCACGTGGACTCAGGTACTACAGGAAGGTCGAACTCTTTCAGTGGTCAAGGACACTTCATTTCATTCCCAGCATCATCAACTCTCTGGCACTCTCCTCAAGATAAGAGGTCTCTCATTTCCCATTGTCTTTGATAGGCATCTGACCTCCTGAGAACTAGATGTAAACCTTCCTCCTGTTGACAACAGTAAAAACTCATAAAACCTAAGTATCGGGGTGATCTCTAAGGCTAAGTTTTTAAGAGCACAATGAAGACCAACTGCCGGGAGCCAGCGTGAGGAACTCCGCCCTTGGCAAAGGTCAGGAGGAAGGAGGTTCAGCATAGGCAAAGGCATGATCGAGCCTCAGGAAACCCCCTGTTCCTGAGCAACTACCCCCAAAACCAGAGTCTACCTACTTTACTGTTTTGTGCTCTCACCTATACCTTTAATTTTCCGGCGGCTGACCCCCATTACCTCTCTCAGAGAAGGAGTTAACTTACAGTTCCAAGTCAATAAAAATTCCTGGGCATGACAAGAGTGTTTCAACTTACAAACTCCTCTGAAGGTTATCTAGCCTGCCTGTACAGGTTCGTCTGGCCACATGTGATTGTTTACAGCCTCCCAACCGTGAGAGGCAGGAGATGTTTTAGACTTACTAAAGGCAAATTCTTTTAGGAAGTTAGAAATTATTAGTGTAGTGGGTTGGTTAGGAATTATACTGGAGAAGGGTTTTTCATTTGTTTTTATCAATAATTAATTGCTGCTAATTCCCTGCCCTGGGTGTGACAAGGGTGACTCAGGTCAAACCTCTCTGCTGACAGACTAGCTTGTGTGACAACCTCTCAACCATAAATAGCACAGAGAGTTTGGAGTATTCTGAAAGTCTTAATTAGCACAGGGATTTTCTCATTGTTGAGTCAATGACTGCCACCAGGCCTCCATATCCTTAGGCACCTGGGAATATATTAATCAATGGATTTGGAATACAGAAAAGGAAATACAGTAGTTTTGACGTTAGCAATACTAGACTTTTTGAGTTAATGAATTTTCTCTTTTGTTACAGATCACTGTACTTTGTTATAAATCACCGTGTCCTTGCTATGTAAAAATGTAACTTTATTACTATCTTAAGACTAAATAGATCTTAAGGGGAACATTGGTGAAGGGTTTTCATTTGTTGGGCTGATGTTTGCTGCTAATCTCCATATTCCCTACTAGTTATAATGAATATAATTAGCATATACGAGCAATAAGTATTAACCTTTAAGATTAATCATATTAACCTTAGGTTAAATAAATTCCTTTGTTAGTTGTAACCCATTACACCCTTACTCTATAGGAATGCAACTTTATCTGCTACCTTCAGAGGGTGGCGCCTGGTTTAAGAAAAACAGTCTTTTGAAATCGGATCAGTTTCTGGAAAGACTGATTCCCCGTGTCATTTCTTTCTTGCTCCCCATTTCTCTGGCTGAATTCCCATCTGGAATGTGGGTATGCACCAGGCCTGCTAATTTTGCCTGAGCTTCTAAGATCAGACCAGGGAGGCCTCAGTGCCTCCTCTCCTTAGGGAGAACTGAAAGATGCTTGTGGCCTATTTAGGTGGTGATGGGTATTCCACATAAATCAAGTTATTTAGCCTTTTTTTCTCCACCAATATTTCCTACTACACTATCCGTTTCTAATCTCTCTATATATCTGTAATTAAATACGTTTTTTCCTAGGATGCCGACTCCATCCCCACCTTCGAATTACCCTGGATCCACGGGGGCTGGACCCCGGCAACCAACTTTCATCTGAGTCTATATTTCTCATTGTTTAACTTTTAAAAATGTGCAAATATCTTTCAATGAAAGTTTATTCATCCTTACCTAAAAATATACCAGAGAAATAGAAGTTATACAGATCCAGAGAGGCCTGATGGTTTTAAAAGCTTAAAGAATTACTTTAGGAGAGATTTCTTTAAAAATAATATGAAGAAGAATTAACAATGGCATGTTCTTATGCTTATAAACCAGCTAGGATTGAACTGAGGTTCACCCACCTTATCCAGGGCTGCCTGAACCACTGCTTCACTCTCCGTGTCCAGCGCTGAGGTGGCCTCGTCCAGCAGGAGGATCTTTGGGTTGCGAACCAAGGCCCGGGCGATGGCGATTCTCTGCTTCTGTCCACCGCTTAGCTGGGCTCCTCTCTCTCCAACCAGGGTGTCAAATTTCTACAACACCGAAAACACAGGAGGATTAAACAACAGAATAAGTAAACTCAGGTCAGATTTTTAAGATGGGAAGTAATCCTATAAACAATCCAAACCTCCAGGTAGGGTGTGTGTGTGGGGGGGGTGGGGGGGGGTGGGGGTGGGGGTGTGTGTGTGTGTGTGTGTGTGTGTGTGTGTGTGGGTGTGTGTGTGTGTGTGTGTGTGTGTGTGTGTGTGTGTGTGTGTGTGTGTGTGTGTGTGTGTGTGTGTGTGTGTGTGTGTGTGTGTGTGTGTTTGGGTGTGTGTGTGTGTGTGTGTGTGTGTGTGTGTGTGTGTGCTGTGTGTGTGTGTGTGTGTGTGTGTGTGTGTGTGTGTGTGTGTGTGTGTGTGTGTGTGTGTGTATGTTTGGGTGTGTGTGTGTGTCTCACTTCAATCGTGTTGAACTCTGCGACTCTACGGACTGAAGCCCACTCTGTGTGTGTGTGTGTGTGTGTGTGTGTGTGTGGGTGTATGTTTGGGTGTATGTTTGGGTGTGTGTGTGTGTCTCACTTCAATCGTGTTGAACTCTGCGACTCTACGGACTGAAGCCCACGTGTGTGTGTGTGTGTGTGTGTGTGTGTGTGTGTGTGTGTGTATGTTTGGGTGTATGTTTGGGTGTGTGTGTGTGTCTCACTTCAATCGTGTTGAACTCTGCGACTCTACGGACTGAAGCCCACGTGTGTGTGTGTGTGTGTGTGTGTGTGTGTGTGTGTGTGTGTGTGTGTATGTTTGGGTGTATGTTTGGGTGTGTGTGTGTGTCTCACTTCAATCGTGTTGAACTCTGCGACTCTACGGACTGAAGCCCACGGTGTGTGTGTGTGTGTGTGTGTGTGTGTGTGTGTGTGTGTGTGTGTGTGTGTGTATGTTTGGGTGTATGTTTGGGTGTGTGTGTGTGTCTCACTTCAATCGTGTTGAACTCTGCGACTCTACGGACTGAAGCCCACCAGGCTCCTCTGTCCATGGAACTCACCAGGCAAGAATACTGGAGTGGGCTGCCATGTCCTCCTCCAGGGATCTTCCCAGCCCAGGGATCGTGTCTCATGTCTCTTGCATTAGCAGGTGTGTTCCTTACCACTGGCACCACCTGGGAGGCCTCAAACTCAGCAATAACCAGCCCTAATTTTTAAGAAAATATGTCAGATCTTCCCTCATGGTCCAGTGGTTAAGAATCTCCCTTGCAATGCAGGGGACACCTGTCTGAACCCTGGTCTGGAAAGATCCCACATGCCACGGAGCAACGAATACCATGTGCCACAGCTACTGAGCCTGTGCTCCAGAGCCCTGGAGCCACAACTACTGGCACCTGGGTGCCTAGAGCCTGTGCTTTGCAACAAGAGAAGCCACCACAATGAGAAGCCCTCACCCGCAACTAGAGAGTAGCCCCTGCTGCCTGCAACTAGAGAAACCCAGCTGGCAGTAGTGAAGACCCAGAGTGGTCAAAAATAACTAAATATTTTTAAAAAGTACACCTACTACTAGGTGATGCTAGTAGAGCTTTAAAATCTGGAGTCTCTTGATCGGCCACCTTGGGAAGCTCCTCCAGTTTACATTCCTGCCCTGACTTCCTATGCGTCAGGCCAGCAGGCCATGACCCTCCGGCACAATAAAGATGGAGAAGGACTTACATCAGGCAGTTTCATGATGAAGTCATAGGCGTTGGCTTCCTTCACAGCTTTCTGAATCTCATCCATGGTGACATCTTCACGGCCATAGCGAATGTTCTCAGCGATGGTGGTGGCAAACAGCACAGGCTCCTGACTCACCACCCCGATGATCTCCCGCAGAAACCTCACGTTGATGGTCCTGATGTCCTGTCCGTCGATACTGACCTGAAATAAACAGGAGCTGTGATACGCACATAGCGAGAGTTGTGACACACAACCTGCTGAGGTGAGTCAGAGCTGCAGCGTCTGGCTGAACGAGAGTCCTCTCACCGTGCCCTCCGTGGGGTCATACAGCCTCTGCATCAGCTGGACGGTGGTGCTCTTCCCACAGCCGCTATTCCCAACCAGGGCCACCGTCTGCCCGCTCCCGACCTTCAAGTTGAGGCCCTTCAAGATCTATGAGAATGAATGAAAAATAAACTTAAACCACAGATTTCAGGACTACTACATTGTTGAATTGTTGAGTCATCATTTCACTGTACCTTAACTTCATTTCGAGATGGGTAATGGAAGTGAACATTTCTGAATTCCAGATTTCCTTTAATATTGTCAGGTTTGTCCCCAGTGTTTGAATAGCTGTTGATGCTTGGTTTCTAAACAGAATAAAATTTCAGAAGGTTATAGCAACTACTAGGTTACATAAATACTTTCAATTACATTTGTGGAGAGCTGAATAAAAGTGATAAAGAAATAGACAGCTTTAGACAGATAAATGGCCAGCCCTGACTTACGTTATCAATGATCTTGAAGACTTCATAAGCTGCTCCTCTTGCGTTTGCAAATGCCTCAATGTTTGGAGATGCCTGTCCAATAGTAAACGCTCCAAGTAATACAGAAAAGAAGACCTGAGGAATGTGAAGTAAAAGCATCGAGTTACTTAGTATTTCGTACGCTTTTTTTCATATTTTTAACATCATTAGTTAAATTTTTACATGGTAACATATGAATACTGACTATTAAAACTATTTTTAAAATTGAAGTACTCTTCAGTGAGAATGCTGAATTAGTCTTACTGGATCCATGAAATAATAAATTCTATATGACTGGAATATTTTCATATGTCTTCAAAGGCCAAGAATTTTGGTTTAGAGCATCAGCAGGGTATAGTGGAGATAAACCCTATTATGAGAATCAGAAACCTGAGGTCTGAACCCTGGATTAAGCTCTAAATGGCTGTATGTCTTCAGGTGATTCTCTGACAGTCTAGACTTCAATTTCTTTATTTACAAAAAGAGATAAGATTCTGTTTTCCCTACCAAACAATCTTAGTGTTGTTGTATCAAGTGGAACAGTACATAGGAAAATATTTTGTAAAATGAAAAACCACACATTCTCCATCCGATGTAATCTTTTTCCCCCTCTCCACCAAACTCTATTCTTTTCAAGGTCTAATGAATAGGTTTTCTTTTTCATTTTGCCCAAATGAGTTTCTTATCATACATTTGACACTGTTTTTTTACAGGTGTCAAAGAGGACTAAAGTCACTGTTCATTTCTTTGTAAATCACACAGTAGTTATATTATCCAACAATTTACAGAGGAGTAATTTTGCTAAGTGTTTCTATATTCACCTTCTCGATTAGTCCTTACAACAACACTAAAAGTTATGGCGTCTTATTCGCGTCATTTCCATTTTGTGGAAGATGTAACAGAGTCTTCAAAAGTCTAGGTGGCTGAACCAAATCATACAGGCAGTAAGTTGCCCAGCCAGAATTTGAATCAGATTGGCCTGATATCAAAACCCAGGCTCTCAATTTCCTGGCCATTATTTAATAATTCTTCAAAAATATACTGTCTAACAGTCAAACCAACACCACTAAATTTCACTGCCATTTTAAAGGTAATTCATCTCTTACCATAACATCACTTACCGTGAGCACTTGTCCAATGGAATATTCTCTTAAGAGGACCAAGGAGGTCCCATACCAGAATGCCAGGGCATACGATATATAGATTAACAGAAAAGCAGCACCCATAGAGACGTTGGCCGTGATAGCTTTCTTTATTCCAATTCTCTTGGCTTCTTCCAAATTTCTGTTGTACCTGGGAGAAGTAACAAATTATCACACATGCTTGTAAAATCTTGCAAAATGGGTCAATACAGCATGATGGTTGTTGAGTACTCAGCACACACCAAGGCCTCTGATGGGTGCTTTGCAGGCATTTTCTCCCTTTTGTCCACAGGTTGACCCTATGATGTTAGTACTTTTTAATCTCTTCATGTAGAAAAGGAAACTGAGGCCTTATGGAAATTCAGTAATTTGTGGAGGCATGTTCCAAAGCACCTTCTCTGGGCTTAGCAATAGTGAAATAACAGAAGTAATACTTAGCAAACAGCACTAGCACTGTTTCATATATAAGACAAAACACAAGCTACGAAAACACTTGTGTTTTCCCTTTTAAATTCTGCATGCATATTAAATGTATTAATAAAATGAAGATATAATGCTAGAAAGTACTCAATACAGACGTTTGTGGAGATGTGGACCTAGAGACTGTCTTACAGAGCAAAATAAGTCAGAAGAAAACAAATATCAAAAATTAACACAAATATGGAATCTAGAAAAATAGTATAGACAATCTTATTTGCAAAACAGAAAAAAAGACACAGACGTAGAAAACAAACATATAGACACCAAGATGGGGAAGAGATGGGCTGGGATGAATTCGGAGGTCTGGACTGACACATATACAACTACTGACAGTATGTGTAAAACAGGTAACTAATGAGCACAGGGAACTCTACTCAGTGCTCTGTGGTGACCTAAATGGGAAAGAAATTCAAAAAAGAGGGGATATGGGTGTGTGTGTGCGTGTGTGTGTGTGTCTATTCTCTTTGCTTATGACAGAAAATAG
Source organism: Nanger dama (assembly GCA_917880005.1). Taxonomy (NCBI): domain Eukaryota; kingdom Metazoa; phylum Chordata; class Mammalia; order Artiodactyla; family Bovidae; genus Nanger; species Nanger dama. Next base: position 28,358,744 of record CAKJTW010000007.1, read on the forward strand.
CACAACATGATAAAGCAACTATACTCCAATAAAAATTAATTTCAAAAAAGAAAGTACTCAATACAAGTAAGTCCTTGAAACCTCTGCACATCAAGGATGAAGACACTTTGCTCCCTGCCCTGCCTCCCTCGGGGCCTGCTGGAAGGACCAAATGAGAAAACCACATGTGTAGGAGCAATCTGAGTGCTCTGAATTGCCATCTAAGACTGTTTACATGTAAAGAAACTGTGTCCTGTGCTAAGTCCTGTCCGACTCTTTGCAACCCTAAGGACTGTAGCCCCCCAAGCTCCTCTGTCCGTGAGATTTCACAGGCAAGAATACTGGAGTTGGTTACTGTGCCCCTCCTCCAGGGGATCTTCCTGACCCAGGGATCGAACTCAGGTCCCCTGTATTGCAGGCAGATTCTTTACCATATGAGCCACCAGAGAAGCACCCAGGAATAATTCTTACAGCAAATACAGGGGATTACACAAAAGAGGGCAAAACCAAGGAAGCCAACAGAACCAAAGCAGTGCTGGAGACCACTGAGACACATTTCCCTCTCTCACTCTACTCACTTAGCATAATTTGAGCACTTTTTAAACCCTGGGGAAGTAGTTAATTTCTGACATTCAAATTAAAGGAGACAAGTGCATAGCAGACTGCTCTGCTTAAGAAGAGAGATATGGAGATAAGTGAATGGGGATCAGATTTAAAGAAAAAGAAGGATCTTTGCAGATACAGAACCATGGTAAAACTATCAGAGAGAGAACAGACTGTAATTGAGCCTTAAATCTGTCCTTATTCTCTTAATACAACTCCCTATAGCACATCAGAACATTGCCTTGCAGAAAGAGGAGCTCATAATTGCTGAAATGAAAGAATTTATTTTTAATAGGATGTATATTTTGAGTTCTTTGATCCATAAACACATGATAAACATTATACAGTATTATATTTATTTTGGAGGATTTGTTCCATTTGTTAGAATGTACAAGCAGAGGTCAAGCCCTGCTCAGACATGAGCATGTATTCTTTCATGCTCTCATGACATTTAAAAACTATTTCACCAAAAACCAGTTACCAAAGCATGGCATGGCCCAGTGAAATTTACATGATTACTTCCTAAAGAGTAAATTTAAACAGAACTTTATAGTGATAAAATGGTAATACATCATGAAAGTTTCTCCCTCCAAATATTGTAAATCTCCAAGTAGCCAGTTATAACCCTTGAGCAGAAAATTATTTTTGAGAAATGTGCTTCAGTGGTTGAATATACATCTCCCACTTTATGTGCTGATGTGACATGAAAGTACCACTGGGCATAGATTATACATGATTACATTTAAGGAACTTTAATGCTTATGACTCACACTTTGTTTTGCCTTTATTCCAGTTCTTGCTTACCGAGACTAATGCAGAAGTCACTGTGATATGCTGTGTCCCAAGCAGCCAGAGGAAACTTTTGCACAGGAAGAAGCAACAAGGAAGAACTAAGATGCCAGAAAAGATAAATGAAAAAAAGAAGGGGGTAATGAAGGAGGAGAAGCAAGCACTACTCCGTTTGCAAAGGCTTTTTGACTAGCTTGTCAACAAAAATGTCACATGTACAAAATCAGACATTAACATCATCAATTCATTAAAAACTCTAGTATCAAAATGGTAAAGTAGGATTTCCTAAAAGGGGTCAAAGTTACATAACAAAACACCTAACAATCAGAAAAACTATTCTTAAGTAATATGAACACATTTGTCAATGATGCAAATAGCCACCTGTGAGAGCAAGGAAAAATTTCTGCGTGTGTGTGTGTGTGTGTGTGTGTGTGTGTGTGTGTCACTCGGCTGTGTCCGACTCCTTGCATCCCCATGGAGCCTGCAGGCTCCTCTGTCCATGGGATTCTCCAGGAAAGAATACTGGGGGGAAGCTGCCCCGGGGCCGCCCAGGACAAACCCAGGCGGACCAGCAAAACCCGGGCCCCAGGGGGCCCCACACCGAACCCACGTAAACGAGAGAATGAGACAAAACCGCAATGAGAAAACAGAGAAACCAACCGCGGGAAGCAGCGGGGGGAAGGAGGAAACGAAATTTGGCCTAAGAAGCAATAAATGCTGTGCCCAGCGTCTGCTCCTGCACCAGGTGGCCCACCAGGCCACGCACAGCCCCAGGCAAGAACTGGAATGGGCTGCCACTCCCTTCTCCAGGGGATCTTCCTGACCCATGGATCAAACCTGTGTCTCTCACATTTCCTGAACTGGAAGGCGGATTCTTTACCACTGAGTCACCTGGGAAGTCCCTTAATAATTCTATTTCCAAATTAAATCCCAAATCCAGGGACTTATCATCCTTCTCCTGGACCACTTCAACAGTTTTCTGAGCAGTTCCAATTTTTGACGGCTCTCATCCATTCACCTCTCGGCCCTCCTGTGCCTGCGCAGCTACTGCTCCTTGGATGTGGGGTTGCCCCTCTCAGCCACCGCCCCTGACCTTGGGTACGGGGTAGCTCATCTTTGCCAATGCCCCTGACCTCGGGCGTGGGGTAGCTCATGTGAGTTTTTCCACTTTCAAAGTCAGGAGGGGCAGCCGTGAGGAGATACCCCTTGTCCAAGGTAAGGAGCAGCAGCTGTGCTTTGCTGGAGTAGCTGTGAAGCTATACCCCATGTCCAAGATAAAAGAAACCCAAGTAAGATGGAAGGTGTTGCGAGAGGGCATCAGAGGGCAGACACAGTGAAACCATAATCACATAAAACTAGTCAATCTGATCACACAGACCACATCCTTGTCTAACTCAATGAAAATAAGGCATGCCGTGTGGGGCCACCCAAGATGGGCGGGTCATGGTGGAGAGGTCTGACAGAATTTGATCCAATGGAGAAGGGAATGGCAAGCCACTTCAGTATTCTTGCCTTGAGAACCCCGTGAATAGTATGAAAAGGCAAAATGATAGGATACTGAAAGAGGAACTCCCCAGGTCAGTAGCTACCCAATATGCTACTGGAGATCTGTGGAGAAGTAACTCCAGAGAGAATGAAGAGATGGAGCTAAAGCAAAAACAATACCCAGTTATGGATGTGACTGGTGATAGAAGCAAGGTCCGATGCTGTAAGAGCAATATTGCATAGGAACCTGAAATGTTAGGTTCATGAATCAAGGCAAATTGGAAGTGGTCAAACAAGAGATGGCAAGGGTGAACGTCGACATTCTAGGAATCAGAAAACTAAAATGGACTGGAATGGGTGAATTTCACTCAGATGACCATTATATCTACTTCTGTGGGCAGGAATCCCTTAGAAGAAATAGAGTAGTGATCATGGTCAACAAAAGAGTCTGAAATGCAGTACTTGGATGCAGTCTCAAAAACAACGGAATGATCTCTGTTCGTTTCCAAGGCAAACCATTAAATATCACGGTAATCCAAGCCTATGCCCCAACCAGTAAGGCTGAAGAAGCTGAAGTTAAATGGTTCTATGAAGACCTACAAGACCTTTTAGAACTAACACCCAAAAAAGATGTCCTTTTCGTTATAGAGGACTGGAATGCAAAAGTAGGAAGTCAAGAAACACCTGGGTAACACACAGATTTGGCTTTGGAGTACAGAAAGAAGCAGGGCAAAGGCTAATAGAGTTCTGCCAAGAGAACGCACTGGTCATAGCAAACACCCTCTTCCAAAAACACAAGAGAAGACTCTACACATGGACATCACCAGATGGTCAACACCGAAATCAGACTGATTATATTCTTTATAGCCAAAGGTGGAGAAGCTAAATACAGTCAGCAAAAACAAGACCATGAGCTGACTGTGGCTCAGTTCATGAACTCCTTATTGCCAAATTCAGACTTAAATTGAACAAAGTAGGAAAAACTACTAGACCATTCAGGTATGACCTAAATCAAATCCCTTATCACTATACAGTGGAAGTGAGAAATAGATTTAAAGCACTAGATCTGATAGACAGAGTGTCTGATACTGTCCATCTCCATGGAAAAGAAATGCAAAAAGCAAAATGGCTGTCTGGGGAGGCCTTACAAATTGCTGTGAAAAAAAGAAAAGCAAAAAGCAAAGGAGAAAAGGAAAGATATAAGCATCTGAATGCAGAGTTCCAAAGAATAGCAAGGAGAGATAAGAAAGCCTTCCTCAGCGATCAGTGCAAAGAAATAGAGGACAAGAACAGAAAGGGAAAGACTAGAGATCTCTTCAAGAAAATTAAAGATACCAAGGGAACATTAGATGCAAAGATGGGCTTGATAAATTGACAGAAATGGTATGGACCTAACAGAAGCAGAAGATATTAAGAAGAGGTGGCAAGAATACACGGAAGAACTGTACAAAAAGGATCTTCATGACCCATATAATCATGATGGTGTGATCAGTCACCTAGAGCCAGACATCCTGGAATGTGAAGTCAAGTGGGCCTTAGAAAGTATCACTATAAACAAAGCTAGTGGAAGTGATGGAATTCCAGTTGAGCTATTTCAAATCCTGGAAGATGATGCTGTGAAAGTGCTGCACTCGATATGCCTGCAAATTTGGAAAACTCAGCAGTGGCCACAGGACTGGAAAAGGTCAGTTTTCATTCCAATCCCGAAGAAAGGCAATGCCAAAGAATGCTCAAACTACCGCACAATTGCACTCATCTCACATGCTAGTAAAGTAATGCTCAAAACTCTCCAAGCCAGGCTTCAGCAATAAATGAACCGTGAACTTCCAGATGTTCAAGCTGGTTTTATTAAAGTCAGAGGAACCAGAGAGCAAATTGCCAACATCCGCTGGATCATGGAAAAGGCAAGAGAGTTCCAGAAAAAACATCTATTTCTGCTTTACTCAGTATGCCAAAGCCTTTATGAGGATCACAATAAACTGTGGACAATTCTCAAAGAGACGGGAATACCAGACCACCTAACCTGCCTCTTGAGAAATCTGTATGCAGGTCAGGAAGCAACAGTTAGAACTGGACATGGAATAACAGACTGGCTCCAAATAGGAAAAGGAGTACATCAAGGCTGCATATTGTCACCCTACTTATTTAACTTATATGCAGAGTACATGAGAGATGCGGGTCTGGAAGAAGCACAAGCTGGAATCAAAGATTGCTAGGAGAAATATCAACCTCAGATATGCAGATGACATCACCCTTATGGCAGAAAATGAAGAGGAACTCAAAAGCCTCTTGATCAAAGTCAAAGAGGAGAGTGCAAAAGTTGGCTTAAAGCTCAACATTCAGAAAACGAAGATCATGGCATCTGGTCCCATCACTTCATGGGAAATAGATGGGGAAACAGTAGAAACTGTGTCAGGCTTTATTTCTGGGCTCCAAAATCACTGCAGATGGTGACTGCAGCCATGAAACTAAAAGATGCTTACTCCTTGGAAGGAAGGTTATGACCAACCTAAAGAGCATATTAAAAAGCAGAGACATTACTTTGTCAACAAAGGTCCATCTAGTCAAGGCTATGGTTTTTCCAGTGGTCATGTATGGATGTCAAAGATGGATTATAAAGAAAGTTGAGTGCCGACGAATTGATGCTTTTGAACTGCGGTGTTGGAGAAGACTAGAGAGTCCCTTGGACTGCAAGGAGATCCAATCAGTCCATTCTAAAGGAGATGAGTCCTGGGTGTTAATTGGATAGACTGATGTTAAAGCTGAAACTGCAGTACTTTGGCCACCTCATGAGAAGAGCTGACTCATTGGAAAAGTCCCAGATGCTGGGCGGGATTGGGAGCAGGAGGAGAAGGGGACGACAGAGGATGAGATGGCTGGATTGCATCACCGACTCGATGGACATGAGTTTGAGTAAACTCCAGGAGTTCGTGATGGACAGGGAGGCCTGGCGTGCTGCGATTCATGGGGTTGCAAAGAGTCAGACACGATTGAGGGACTGATCTGAACTGATCCATTCACTGGACCAATTACAGACAGAGAAATGATTTTAAAACATAAAGTAGATGTCATTCCCTTGTTTAAATCCCTCTTCTGCTCCCTGTGCCCTTGAAGTTAAATCCTGACTCCTTACCAGGACATACTAGTCCCCATGTTCTGGCCCCTCACCTCTCTCTGAGATAGAGATAGACAGAGAGAGAGAGAGAGAGAGAGAGAGAGAGAGAGAGAGTGTGTGTGTGTGTGTGTGTGTGTGTGTGTGTGTGTGTGCGGCGCGCACGTGCATGAGGGTGGTGTCATTTCTCACATCACATGATCTCCTGAGGTGCACCGCTGCCCCTTCTGCAGGCCCCTAAGGCCTTGGCCCACCTCCTCAAGGGCTCACTAAGCCAGAGTCTGAGTGAACTCTGGAAGATGGTGATGGACAGGGAGGCCTGGCGTGCTGCGATTCATGGGGTTGCAAAGAGTCGGACAGGACTGAGTGACTGAACTGAACTGAACTGAAGATTCTGCTTTTTCATAGAGATGTTAATGATACCTTCTGACTAGGATGAACTGAACTGATACATCATTATAGCTTTTCATTGCTAATAATCTCTTCTAAAACTATCATGTTCTTCAATTTTGGATGCCATTAATCTAAGAAGTATTATAATCGTGTTATTTTATGCAACAGTAATTAAGGAGTTTAACAGAACACTCCATATACAGCAGGGGACCCAAACGGCTACAGCCTCAATGTAATAAGCATGTGCACCCTGGAAAGTGACAGCAGGGGAACCTGCTTGTCTCAACCTTGACAACAGATGAAGGGTGGGGGAAAAACACGTCCCTGGGAACTGGAACCATAAAAGGCAATGCTTATACAGGTTTGAAAAATATGAATTCACCAGTGTGGTCAAAAACTCCTAGAGAAAGAATATAATGTACACCGGCTCAGGTTAATAGTGCCCCTAGTGAGTGGCAGAAGCAAACACAAATCCTTCCAGCAGGAACTCAGCTTCTCTATCCAGACCCACAGCAATTGTAAGATGGCTCTGATTGTAGGATTGTCTCAATTTCAGAGATGATGAATTGCAAGAGAAAAATATGCATCCTAGAATTGACGGAATACTACATGTTCTCTAACTGTTCACTGCTGTTCACAGGAATGCCATTTTTACCCCTGAACTGTCACCCTGAACTGACAGTTCACCTGAATTGTCATCAGGTACCCAGAGGCCATCCTGTACACTGTTGGTCTGCAGATCTTATTACACTGTTACTGGAGTTGCTGTGCAGACAATCAGATGCTCTATACAAAATGACAGTTTTGCTTTTTGTCTAGCAACCTAATAACTTTTCTTCTTTATTTTTACTATTCTTACTCTTGTTTTTTCCTTAATTTTATTATCTTGTATCAGTACAACCCTAAATAGAAATGATGCTAGAAGACAAAAGCAATGCTATTAATATTTTACCATTTAATAAAATTTCCTGTGGGTATCTGGTACATACTCTTTATTAAACAAGTTTTTGTCATGAATCATCTGTAATTAATACTTTTACTTCATCCATCAAAACAAAATGTCTTTCTTCCAGTCTACTACTGTGGTTAATTATATTCATGGATTTTAAATCATCTTTGCACTTATGGGATCAAGCCATCAGGTTTAGAAATTTGTCTTAATCTGATGATAGTTTTCACATTGATTCATTTAGCAAATAATTTATCTAGACTTTCTGCATCTATGTTTTAGATGAAACTGTCTTATAATTTTCCTTTCTCATATACCTGCTATCTTATTATGATATCAAAGTTATACTAGCCTCATAAAATGAGCTCACTTTATATATATGGTTTTTCATTCTCTCAAACAATCTCTGTTTGATTGTTATCTCTCTCAATGGGGTTATCTCTTTCTTGAAGTTTTGGTAAAGCTTGTCTGGAAAATTATCTGGACCTGGTGGGTTTTTGCCTGTTTATGCGTGTATGTATACGAAAGGCAAAAGATGAAGATTTTAAACTGGATTCAATCACTTTAATGATTATGGTTCTACTCAAGTTTGTGTCTTAAGTGAGAATTTTAACTTATATTTTTCTGGGATGTAATCTATCTCATCAGGGATTTTTAATTACTAATATAAAAGCATAATTCTTAAAATAAATTTTAAAAAAATCTGTAGCAACATTTTCCCTTCTTCTCTTTCATTTTGTTCCTGATTTAACCTGCAAAATACTTCTTCATTATTTATCCATATTTCCATAAAAATTAATGATTTTTGTCAACCCTTTGCTTCTTTATCTTTATTTTCTATTAAAATGTTTTTGCTCTTAATCCTTTATAATTCTTATACTTCTTTTTCTCTGTTATTCTTTTTCTAACTTCTTAATTTAGCTGCTTAGTTTACGAATTTTCAGCAACTTTTAAATTTCTTCTACCCAACACTCTACGTGCTACTACTGGACTCGGATTTATTTTTAATGTGAAAGCCTCCGCTTTAGGAAGAGAGAGCTCCTTGGTCCTCAGAGTATTATAAATTCAAACTCTAGCAGCACCTGAAGGTGAGGCTTGCAATTTTGATTTCTATGGAGAGATGCTTTCCCTTGGCGAGATAACTAGGCAGAATCAGATAAGATTTGTCGCCCCACGTTGGTAAACAGATTCTTTTTCTGATACACCTCTCCACTGAGAAAATCTGGAAATGAGCAGCAAGTTCAAAATTCATTCTGTCTCTACTCAGATATTTATTCAGCAAGTACTTTGCTGAATACACTCTTGAAACAGTACCCCCATGACTCTAACGGAGTATTTAACTTCCCCAAACAATTTTACCCCAACTGGTACATTAGACATGTTGTTGACCTGTGGTTGTTTGTATCTGTCCCCTCCCTCTGCCAGAATTTAAGCTCCAAGAGAAGAGGGGCTTCTTTTGACTCGTTATTTCCATTTTTAGTCAGACGCATGTTAAGGCAAAAGCAAAAACCTTAGTAAAAATGAGATAGAGCACAGATATTGTTTTCCTCTGAACTATGATAGGTACATAGCCATCACAAATCTCTCAGAGGATATCTTTATAGTTATGAAATATATCATATGAGAAAAGTACACTCCAAACACAGTGTATACAGTTTAAAGAGTATACAGTGAGCACGCATGTAAGCACAGCTGAGGTCATGAAATACAGTAATGTCAGAATCAAGATACCCCTGTCATGTGCCCATTTTTATCACCAACCCCCTCACCTCCCCCAGAAGTAACTTAATGACCCCATCCATCTACCACAAAATACTCATTCTTAGAGAATCAAGAATTAACTTGATGGAGAAAAATTATCATCAGAGTTATTAATTATGTTTCAGCCTTAAACTGTTTTATCTCACTACCCACCTAGGAGACGCTAGAAAACACTCTGAATTAGCAGATAAAGAATTACAACAACTGGAATCACAACATTTCCAGAATATTGAATATGCTGTAATATATCCAAGAAGCTATTTAAGGAAACATATACATCAGCAAATGCCCTTATAATCATCACCGTCAACCTGAAGGGCATTTAAGATGACAGAATTTAACATCTCTACCAACTTAAAAAAGGAGACTCAAACCTTTCAAGTTCTTTCTTTTGTCCTCCAAATGCAATCACAGTTCTAATAGCTGCCAAGACCTCTTCAGCTACTGCTCCAGCTTTTGCATATGCCGAAAGTTCTTTATCAGTAAATGAAGACAGTATCTGTTTAAAAATGCAATTGCAGATAATTTAAATTTTTTAACAAGTTAATTTTACCTTTTGCACACAAATGCCGCTTGGACATAGTATAGTGTATTGTATATAAATCTTTTACTCGTCTTTGGTTATGAAGTCCTATTTTTAGTATACATATTGTAGCCATTTCTTTTTGGACTGAGATGGGATATAATAAAGTAAAATTTCAACTTTCTCATTATATGCCATGGATTCTCATACAAATAAATAAATCTGGGACTTTGGGGGAGATTTTACGTCTTAAAAAATGTGTATACTCTAAACATCAATAAATACAGAAAACGGGGCAGTATATAAAAAAATAGGTGTACTCAACATAGCAATTGCTAATTACACTCTGGTTGAGAAATACCAAGGTAGGGGCAGGAGAACACAGGGGCCAAGCACTGTGCAGCGACAGGACCTCAGGAAGGTTGCAAATGGCAGGGAAGCAGAGCTCCTTCCAGCAGGGTCTCTCAGCACCACATCAGGCCACCACGGAGCCTCTTTTATGGACGCTCTTTGGTTTTTCTGTCTGGTCCCTGAGCATCTGTTCTCTGGAAGGAACAGTACCGGGTCCTTTACATACACAGGATCTCCTTCACCGATTCTTCTCAACTGTACCAAAAAGTAGGCATTATTTTTCCCCCTCAATACATGAGCAAATGGAACAAGGAAGAGGTCAAGTCATTTGCTAGTAAGTGCAATATCCAGGATTTAAGGCTTCACAGCATGAATCAACGGCCACTGGAGTGAATCTCTCTCTAAAATCAGCCACTGACATGTGTGGAATCCCAGACGGCCCTGTGAGTAAAACTGAGTCAACTGGCGTGGGCGAAGGACCACTATTTCTACCATCTAAATACTGAACACAAGAATTCAAGTAAAATTCTGAGTAAATATATTATACTCTTTCAATAAATAATTTATAGCATCTGTGGACTCATTTGTATAAGTAATAACAGCCTATTCCTTTTTGTCATAAAAAGTTCAAAGTTGTTTTGATTTTAAGAGTGCATTTCTTCCTCTGCTGTGCATGCAAGTGAAGGAGCTACGGCAGATGCAGGAATGGGTGGGTGAGGGCAAACGGACCTTTACCAACCAGGTTCCATGTGCAGATGTTTTACGCTGTGCACCATCTACTTTGGTTCCCCAAACAACAACCCAGTAACGCTCTAGACCTTCCTGACCTCTCAAAATGACCTGCCTAGGGCTGCCCTATCACATCTGCCAGAATTGCTCACAGCGCTGGGCCTGACCCAGGGAGATCACTGTCATCCCTGAAGAAACAGGACTGCATAAGGCAAGAGGTGCCTACAATACAGTTTAGCTCTGTTTCTCTGCTCTTCTTGAAAACCTCAGCCATCAACCACACCAGCAGCGGCTGACAACAGAAGATTAGCAGAACTATTTTTGAATGAGGAGTTTCAAAACATGCTATTCTAATTTATTGTTGAAATGTCAAGTACCATTCCAACTGATTCAATAAACCTGGCTTCTCTATGACCTTCCATAACGATAAGCATATCCTTAGGCAAGAATACAATAGAATGTTCATGAAGTGTTTTATTTTTTAACAGATCATATCTACTGAAAGAAAAAAAACACTTAAATACTCTCAGGGATGTGAAAAGTCAACTTTACTGTTCCTCTAATATAAAATAACAGAATGGTGATACTTCCATTATTACAACCAACCACCTAAATGATATCAAATTTCACTAACTCATCCCTTCTGCCAAAGGCTGCTAATTTTTTTTAACAAAGCCTAATTGTACTAGTGGCAGACACATGAAATTGTTATTCCTTTAAGTTAAAAGCTAACATAGCCCACTATATATTGTTGAAACTAATACATTCAGAAGCAGTAGTTTTGACCAAGACAGATGTTTTGGCCTTCATCTTTTCCCTTTTTCCAGTGCTCAGTGTAGGTCTTTATTTCATTTTGTTTGGGATAATTTATACATGCTTTATTTTTTTAAACTTGTTATTCTGAGATAATTGTAGACACAAGGCAGTTCTAAGGAAGACAATCAGATCCCATAAACCCTTATTTGGTGTTCCCCAAACAACATCTCCCACATCTCTTCAGAACAAGATCCCAGCCAAAAATTTAACACAACATTAATTCAATGTTATTCAGATTTACCAGTTTTACATGCACTCGTGTGTGTGTGTGTGTGTGTGTGTGTGTGTGTTAGTTCCAAGCAATGTTATCATCTGCTAGATTCATGTGACGACAGTCACAATACAGAACAACTCTGTCACAAGGATCCCTCAGTCCTGCTTTTTGTAGCCACAGCCACCTCCTCTCCTACTCCTCGTTTCTCCTCCCCTCCACACCATCCCTCACACCTGAAACCCACTGAACTGTTCTGCCTGTTATTTTGTCATTTCACAAATATTATATAAATGGAGCATAACGTATGTGACCTTTCGGGACTGGCCTTTGTCACCAAGCACAGGTCTCTAGAGACTCATCCAGGCTGTGTGTGTATCAGTACTACTTTCCTTTTTATCTCTGGATGCACCACAGTTGCTCAGCCAGTAACCTGTTCAAGAGTGTCTGGGGTGGTTTCAGTTTGGGGCTATTACCGAAAGAGCTGCTGTGGACATCTGAATACAGATTGCGTCAATACATGAACATAATTTCTCTTAGATAAAAGTCTGATACAACTGCTGGGTTGTATGGTAATTGCATGTTTAGTTTTATAAGAAATCGGAAACTATTTTTCAGGTTGAATACCATTTTACACTCCCACCAATAATACATGAGTGACCCTGTTTCTCTGCGTCTCAGCAGCATTTGGGGTTTCACTTTTATTTTAGCCATTTTGGTAGATACATAATGGTATCTTGTTGCAGTTTAATTTGCTTCTCACTGACGACTGATGCTGTTAAACAACCTTTCACGTGCTGACCAACACCTGTATAACCTCTCTGACGACGTTTGTGTTTATCTCTTCTGCCCATTCTCTAACTGGTTCATTCGGGCTTGCTTTTTTTCCCTTAATATGTATATTTTTTTAATTGAAGTACAGCTGACTTACAGTGTCTCAGGTGCACAGCAAGGTGATCCAGTTATACATATACACACATTATTTTCCAGATTATTTTCTATTACAGGTTATTAGAAGATATTGACTATAGTTCCCTGTGCTATACAGTAAACCTTTGTTGCTTGTGGCATATTTATTTTTTAATTAGAAATCTAGCACTCTATTTATACTAAGTCAAACAAGTGGAATCAAAATGTCAATTTTTTTTAGTTAGGCAAAAGTTTATAAGTTTTCTAAAAATATATATTATACATACTATTTATATATATATAGACAAAAGCTTTTCTACTATGCTTGATAAAGGCTTGAGAAAGAACATTAAAAAAAGATGGAGAAATTGGAAAACATAAACTAAATGAAATGCCAGCACTGAATAAGAAATAGAAAGTGAAACAAACTAAATAAAATTAAAGATCATTTTACAGTCCAGTGGTTTTGAAACATGGTTGCTTATTAGAAACATATCTGGAACTCTGGAGGAAAAAAGCAATACCTAGGCATTGGTAGTTTTCAAAAAATTCCAAGATAATTCTAATATATATCTGGATTTTAAAAAGTGATTACAGGTTTTTCTATTAAATAGTAGTTTCAGTGATTTTTTTAACTATCAAATTTTGAGAGTTCCTTATATATTAGATAAAGACTAATCCTTTGTCAGATATGTGATATGCATGTTACTTTTTTCCCACCTTATAGCTTGTTTTTTTCATCACCTTTACATGGTTTTCACTCGAGCAAGAGACCCGCTTTTGAGGGAAAGCAGATAAAGTCTTCCTTCTTCTAGGGAGATTGTATAACATTGGTGTCAATGCCTCTTTACATGTCCACTAAATTTTTCCAGTAAAAGTTGTCTGTGCCTGGAGAATTCTTTTTCAGGAGCTCGGAACTTACAAAATACATTTCTTTAATCACCATTTCATTTTCGTTGTTCTGGATATCACAATATTCATAGGTGACATAAAAATCTACTGGTATCAACATTTTACCACTTATCATTTTGGGTTCAATCACCAAATATGATTTAGAAGTCTCATGGGAAAAGAAAGGCCCAAATTCCTGCTCTTTCTGTTGTTCCCTTTCCTTCCTGATGCTCCAGTATGCCTCGTGTCACTTTCCTTCTGTTTGAAGAACTTCATTTAGCCAGTCTTTAATAGGAGGTATGCTAATGGAAAGTTCCTCTATAGTCTTCCATGGTCTGGGAATGTTTTCATCTCCCCCATCATTCCTAAAAATACTTTAACCAAGTATCCACACTTGACAGGTCTTTTCTTTAAGGACTTGAAAAATAATTTGCCACTTCCTTCTGGTCTTATGGATTCAGGTAAGAAATATATTGTCATTCAAATCAGTGTTCCCTGTAGGTAATGTGCTGTTCATCTTTAGCCAATTTCAACTTCTTTCTTTGTCTTTAGTTTTCAGTGATTTAACTATGATGTGCTTTAGCATGGTTTGCTTTGGGTTTATCCTGTTTGAGGTTAGCTTAGCTTCTCGGAGCTGAAGGTTTGTCTTTCACAAACCTTGGACATTCTCAGCAATCGTTTCTTCCAGTGTTCCTTCAGCCTTACTCCTCTCCTTTCGTTTGGGACTCTGATGGTCACAAATGTTCCAGATGGTACTACTGTCCCACAGGTCCCTGAGGCGCTTTTCATCTTCTGTTTCATGCTGGGCGACTTCTATTGTTCTCTTTCCAGTCCACTGACTCTATCCCGTCCTCTCCACTCAACAAGAGTAACCCCTCCATCGTGACTTTTGTTCCACGGCTGTACCTTTCAGTGATCTAATTCCATTCTGTCCTTTTTCTTAATTTCTTTTTCACTGCTGATATTGTCTATTTCCTTTTGTTTTAGGATAATTTGTAATTGATTAGTGAAGCATTTTTCTGATGACTATTCCAAAATCCATGCCAAACAATACTGACATATTAATCATATCAGCACTTGTCAGTTAAGTGTTTTTTCTCATTCAAGTTGTGATTTTCATAGTTCTTGGTATGACAAGTGGTCTTCTTTTAACTATATTTTGGCCATGGTGTTTATTATGTTAGGAGACTCTGGGTCCTATTTAAAGTCTTTTATTTTAGCAAGCACTTACCCTTTGGGGATTTAGCATATAATTCTTAACCTACTTCTGAGAGTTGTGGCTCAAGCAGCAGTTTTACATTCAGAGTGTTAGTGGTTTTACTTTCGTCAGCATGGTTTGTCTGCAGTTGCTGGGGCGCCTGCTGCTACCTGAGGGAGTGAAGGTGTTCTTAAGATTGGACCACCTCATCTAGCAGTAGGATATGGTAGTTTCCCCTCCCTTTGCCTTAGCTGACCCGATGTCTCTGGGCTGGGTTAGAGAATTGCTGCAGAGATCACAAGAGGCTTTCTGGAGTAGGAAGCTTGCTGGGGCCAAGCCTCTTCGTGTTCTGCCTTTTTGCCCCTGGCCTCTGAGTTACAGAAGAGAACCTCAGAATCACAGGGACAAAGCAGCTTCCTCCACCGGACCTCATTTCGTTTTTAATAAGACTGAAAACCAGACAGTTGAAGGTTCTATTTATTAAACAGTATCTGAAGTAATAGACAATTAATTATTAAAAGAGTAACTTACTGCTTTTCCTCCTAACTTAACTAGAACAAACATCAATACACGTTAGAACAGTTCTTCACCAAATACTGATATGAAGAATCTGCCACCTGACTTGCCTATCATGCTAGTAAACAGAAAAATCAATTAACACAAAGGCTTTTGCCAAATATGTCGACAGAGATGCAGTTTAGCCACCAAGAACAAACACTGTGTTAGTCTGAAGAATAATAAGAGTTCTCAGAACTTCAATTTCTTTCTCTGTTAAATGAGATGATGTCTACACTTTACAAGAACATGTATTTCATGCCTTTGAGGAAGAAGATAATATGATGGAATGAGGGCAAAATATTCTGTAATATTCTACAAACTTCTACTTCATATGTAGAAAATATTATAGCTGAATATTGCAAAAAGTGTAACTAACATTTACTAATTTGGGGGGCGATTAAGATATGTTGTTATTTTATACTCTGAAATTCCCTGGGATTTTTTAACCTAAAAAAGTAGAATCTAGGTAACAAGGTCCTATTTGCATAGTACAGGAAATGGTATTCAATAGCCTGTGACAAACCATAATGGAAAAGAGTATGAAAAATAATGTATATATATGTATATCTAAATTACTTTGCTGAGCAGCAGAAATTAACACAACATTGTAAATTAACTGCATTTCAACAAATTTTTTTAAAAAGAGAAAAAAATATGTATTTGCCTGACACAGTAGATACTTTAAAAAATGGCAATTACCGTTTATAACAGCAAAACGATATCCATCCAACAGGGTTAAATATTTTAACTTCTTAATACAGCCTGATTTGTTCTGTGTTAGGCTTGGGTTTGCTTGGCTCTCCGTTATTCTACATCCTTTTGCCATGTGAATGTGTAGCACTCTCTCTCATTTCTCTTTTCTCTAAGAAACTACATATCAGGCCAATCTCTCCACAGCCACCTACACTTACAGGAAGTCAGTTTAGAATGAACACCACCCCCAGTCTCAAGAGGATGGCCTCCCTGCAGAGGTGGGGAGGGCCATTTGCATTGCTTTGCTTTCGTGACAGAGAGGGAACCACAGACCTCAGATGTACATGCATAAGGGGCTAGGAAAAAAAACCTCTTTTTAAAAAACTGTCCTCACACCAATGGACTTAAGTATGTATAAACACAGAGCCATTTATAATGCTGACAAAACTGTTCTGCCAACAAAGTAAAGAAAACCTACAAAAACACTGACATCAATAATGGTAACTGAATGGGACTTACGTGATGGTCACTGAACTTGAAGCTGCACTTGTGAACATGGAACTGTCTACCGGGGACACAGCTCTCCGAGAGCCGAGCAGGCCTTCTGCATGAAGGCAGAGAAGGAGATGGGGGAGCTCCATCTTTCCCTTCCCCCAATAAGAGCACAGAGTCTGGGTGGGGACAACTCAGTGAGCTCACATCTGCCTGTTCCCACTGATTGTGAACAGAAGATTTAACACCAAGATTGAACAGAAGATTTAACGTCATTGTCAGTGTCAGGGGCATCATGTGACAAAAACAGCCTCTACTGGAGGAGTTGTGGAGTGTTTTTGAGAGTGGAGACAGTGTAATAGCCTGGATTCACAGGCTTCACACCTACCTTTGCCCAGATAGCAGCTGACAGGCCAAGAACAGGACTGACGGCCAGAATCACAAGGGTGAGCTTCCAACCTTTTGTAAATCCTACTATAAAACCGGTGAAGAATGTTGATATTGCCTGAAAGAACATTCCGATTTTCTCACCAATTCCTTCATTAATTTTGGAGACGTCACTGAAAGAACAGTGTTAGAAATAAACATCAGGATTATGAACACCAGAACTTTTTTTCCTGAATCTAGTTGAGTGTTTGTTTCAGTGGGGGTAAATCAGTTTACATCTAGGATTTTGCTCAGGAACGTCCCCAGCAAGTATCATGTCACCGCCCTAATTCTCACTCCCACAGGATGTCTTGGGTCTGGCAAGTCCAACCCCTCATTCACTACCAGTCACGCGGGACCTCTTCATGCCCTGCCAGGGTTCTGGGAATCAAAAGACGCATGAGGCATGATCAAGACTCAGAAGGAATTTAGTTTCAGAATTACTTCTGAGGGATGGGTATTACCTCCAGGGATTACCTCCTGACACATTTTATGACCTCGCTTCCTTTAAAAGAATAAGAAGCACACATCAGAATTCAACACACATCCAGGTACTTACTCTGTGAGGCGGGTGTTAAGTTCTCCAACGTCATGCACGTCAAACCAGCCTATCTCCTGTTGCATGATGGCATGAAAAACTGTTTTCTGATTCTGTGTACTTGTCTTCCAGCAGCCAGACACCAGAACGAGACCTGGATGTAAGCGGCAATAAGCACGCCAGCACCAATTCCAGAGTAATAGTAGGCGTACCTGGAAAACAACAAGAACACTGCATGCACGCCACTTTCTGATCAATGCACTGTCCCCAGCAGACCCCCTGCCTGCCCTTTTCAGTCATCCGGCAACCGCGCCCTCCTTCAAAGCAGTGCTGATGGTCAGCATCCAACCACGGCCGCCCTGGCAGAATGTCATGATGAAAAGTGTTCTGTTTTGGCTCAAATCCCAGCTCTTAAATGCGATACAGGCTGACTTCACTTTTCAAAGTCCCAGTTTTCTAAGTGGCAAAATGGAGATGAGAACTGTAACACAGTGGGACTTCCCTGGTGGTCCAGCAGTTAAGACTCCATGCTTTCATTGCCAAGGGCATGGGGTTCAATCTCTGATTGGGGAACTAAGATCCTGTATGTCTTATAACATGGCCAAGAAAAAGAACGGTAACACAGTAGTATATAAAGACACTTGCGTCTGTGCCTGGCACCCAATTAGCATGTAGAGAATGCCAGTTATTGTGAAAGACGTGAGTGGTGCCTAAAAGCATCACAGCATTAGGTGAGGTCTGCCGGTGTCATCCTGCACACCTGGATTACCCCTATATCAGCTGATGAACACTTGGGATGGCTTCCGCACATTGGGGAATGGAAAGAAGGGACAGAACTTGCCAGAAAGTGAAACCAAGAGATGGAGATGGTCACTTGACCTTTTGGGTTATTAATCTGCCAGAGACCAGTGAGAATAAAAAATGTTTTTATATCATCTGCCCAGCTGGCCATCATGAGTTATCCTGAAATGCTTAGTGAATCAAGCAGCAGGCCCCCCAGTTTAAATTCTAATGATAAAAAGAATGAGCATCTTCTAAAACCAGACCCTTGATCAACTGGAAATGCCAAATTTGTATTTCCTTATCTGAGTCTTCATACAGAAAAAAGCGAACAACTCATGTGCCTCACTAAGCAATTACTTTTATGTAAAAACAAACATTCCAAAATGAAATACAGGATTCCAATATTCCCACTTTTAAAAGTTCACAACTTGCCACCCTCAAAGAAAAAAAACTTAAATGAATCATGCAGAAACTATAAAAATGGTGATGTAATAACCAGATAGTTGCTGATATCAATGCTCACAGCCTGATGTAAACATATCTTCCCCAAGTTACACCTGAGAGGGTAACAGGCAGGAAGGCCAGGGGTCTCCAAAAGGAGGAAATAGCCTGCAAGTGTCAGACATTTTATCTCTCTTAAGTGGCAGGAGGAAACAAATTTAAAAGGTTTCTCTTAAAATTCTGTATTGTCATAATACCTGGTTTCACCTGAAGTTAACCATTGCCATTTTCTTACGGAAATGTTTATGTTAAGCTATGCTAATGTACTATGTATACATTTACCCCAAACTCTGTCTTCAAGTCGGTTCTGCCTTTTGGGCCCAGAATCTAACTTGATAAACCAATATGTTATGCTCCGATATTGTTCCTCTAATCTATGTAAATGAAACTATTTGTATGGTGATCTGCCCTTCTTCAAGATTCAAGTTAATCATTTTATGGCCCAAGATAAACCATTTGGAGCCAAGGTTATCCCAAAATACATCTTATGGGTGAGGGGCCTGGTGCCATTCTAAGTTTTGAGACATTCCTTTCTTTCATTAACAGACTGCTGGTGACTATATAACATCCAGCTAAAGACTAGCAGGGGGTACGCTTTCTGCCCCCTTCTGATGCCTATGTCAAAAGCTTTCTCTATCTCCTTTATACTTTAATAAAACTGTTACACAAAAGCTCTGAGCACTCAAGCCTCGTCTCTGGCCCCGGAATGAATTCTCCTCCGGGGGCCAAGAATCCCAGGGTAGTAATTCAACAACAACCTTTCATACCTGGTAATGTACAATGTCTTTATCAGAGAAGATAGAACTAGAATACTAAATTTTAGTTAATAGATAACTCAATATTTATTATCCAAGTTTTAATGATACAGCAAGAGATAGCTAAAAAGAAGCCTTATTTAACAAGTGGAACATGTGCTTTGAAAATGAGCTAATGTATTGTAAGCCACCAGTCTACGTTTACTCAGAAAAATATACCTGTATTTAAGCATTTATAAGATGATTACAGGCTTCCTGGAAGGTTCACATGCTAAAGAATCCACATGCTATGCAGGAGACCTGGGTTCGATCCCTGGGTTGGGAAGATTCCCTGGAGAAGCTAACAGCTACCCACTCCAGTGTTCTGGCCTGGAGAATTCCATGGACAGAGAGGAGCCTGGCAGGTTACAGTCCATGGGGTCGCAAAGAGTTGGACATGACAGAAACTTTCACTTTTAAGATAATTATAAGACACTGTTTTTCATCAGTATTAAAAAGTGCCTCTCCATAGGAGCATCTGGAGGTGTTTGCTTCTCAACTTTCAAAATATGGTCAAATATGTCCATTTTCTTCAAACCTGCTAGAGGATCTACAGGATAGTGTGAAATCACGTTCTTCTGAATCGCCAACTCATGCCTTTGGACATGTTTTATAAGCTGTTCTGATAGCAAACTTCAAGGTAAGTAAATCTAATGAAAGCTTCCAAGGTGAGTTAAGGTTAAAAGGACTATATTTATTCTGGAATGTCTTGTTTCATTGTTCAGAATAAGATGCTATATTTTTAAAAATCCTGTTAACTGATCTCATTACATCATGACTAAAGCTATCCAAGAAGCAAACTAATAATACAAAGCCATTGCAAATAATGTGATTCTTAACTGCATTTTAAACAAGCTCACTTTGAACCCCTCTAATTTCCCAGCAGATGATATTCTATATTTACCAATGCATACATCAGTCTGATCCAGGCTTAGCCTTCACTTTAGAGTGTCTTATGCAGCAAATTCTTTTAAGAAAAAAACCTATATTGTATCCTCCTAAAAACTCACAATGATGTTGCTCCCGTCAAAACTCTGAATCTTTATTATAATAGTGCAAAATTTTAAATTTTATTACAATTGGATTAAGACAGAAAGGCTTAGTGATAGTAGAAAGATGTCTACTTACGTGGTCATTTCCTTCTCCAGCTTCTTGCCATACTCTGTTCTGTCTATAGTACCTAGTTCACCACAAAACAAACAGACACTGTTATGTCTCTTTATTTTCCATTAAAAATATGCATACGAATACAATTTCCTCTGCAGTCCAGTATTAATAATCTGCCTTCCAACGCAGGGAACATGGGTTCAAGCCCCTAGTCAAGGAAATAAGATCCCATATGCTGTGCATGACAACTAAGCCCTCACACTCTGGAGCACTCACGCCCCAACCGGAGAAGCCCACGCGCCCCGAAGGGAGAAGCCCACACACCCTCAAAAGTCCCACATGCCTCAACTAAGACCCGACACGGACAAATGAGGATATTTCAAAAAGATAAGCATATAAAAATGAATTAAACTTGTGTCACTTAACAACTTAACAAAAATAGGTCAAACTAATTTAATTGCAGTTATCTATAAGCATCACAGAGAAGGCAATGACACCCCACTCCAGTACTCCTACCTGGAAAATCCCATGGATGGAGGAGCCTGGTGGGCTGCAGTCCATGGGGTCGTGAAGAGTCGCGTACACGACTGAGCGACTTCACTTTCACTTTTCACTTTCATGCATTGGAGAAGGAAATGGCAACCCACTCCAGTGTTCTTGCCTAGAGAAATCCCAGGGACGGGGGAGCCTGGTGGGCTGCCGTCTATGGGGTCACACAGGCGGACACGACTGAAGTAACTTAGCAGCAGCAGCAGCATAAGCATCAGGGCATCTGTGCAAATCCTTACTACTGGTTGTGTGCAACCACACACACACTAACTTCAGTTAAGCTTATTTGTGAGAAGAAAGCTGCATTGATTAAGAAGGAATCTGTCAGCTGAGATACTAATGTCCCTGGATTAAAATGTCTGATGAAATACCACTCCAAGATGACATGGAGAAAAATCTTTTCTGTAGGCTTTTGTCCTGATAAATATCCATGCAGAGCTGACCCTAAACCATTTAGTATTTCAAACTGAACACCACATTTCTTCAGTTTTTATTTTAAAAATGTAAGACACAAAGAAGAACGTATAAACACCAGTGAGCTCATTATGCAGTATTAGCAAATGTTAACGTTTTAGGACAAGGTACCTTAAAACTCTAACACCTCCCTCCAAACACGCACACACACACACACGTGCATGCACTAGCCATTACTCATATTCTGGTGTGAATTTTTTTCAGATTTAAATTTCTATATGCAATTTTATGCATACATCAATACACATACATGCTTATTTTAAAAGACAGAATCATAGTTCACATTCAGAAGCCAATTTTCCATGTCAGTACGTGTGTACATGGGGCCTCCCCGGTGGCTCAGTTAGTGGGAAGATCCCCTGGAGAAGGGAACGGCTATCCATTCCAATATTCTGGCCTGGAGAATTCCATGGAAAGAGGAGACTGGCAGGCTGTAGACCCTGGGGTCAAAAGAGTCAGACACGCCTGAGTGACTCACATGTGTGTGTATGTGTATCTTTGTTTTTTTCAAAGTTTCATCTATTTCAGTTGCTTCCAGTCTTGCTGTTACATGCAATGCTGCATTAAACATACCTGTCCACATATATTATATATGGTGAATATTTTTGTAGGATACATTACCATAATCAAGGTGGCTGGATCAATGCAGAGAGCACACTTTAAATCTTGTAGTCATTTCAAAAGTTACAATGCAACATAAGAGGGCCTGGTTCAGGTGAGTGTGCTCTTGACAGGTATGGGAAAGAAGAGGAAAAGTTTTTCTGGCAAAGAGAGCAACTCTGCATGTGTGAAGAACAAGTAAGCTGCTTTGGCAGGAGTGTGGGTGTGTTGTGTGGGTGGAAGGAGGTGGATACATGGTTGAAAAGATCATCTCGGCTCCCTGCTGCTGCTGCTAAGTCGCTTCAGTCATGTCCGACTCTGTGTGACCCCAGAGATGGCAGCCCACCAGACTCTCCCATCCCTGGGATTCTCCAGGCAAGAACACTGGAGTGGGTTGCCATTTGTTCTCCAATGCATGAAAGTGAAAAGTGAAAGTGAAGTAGCTCAGTTGTGTCCGACCCTCAGCGACCCCATGGACTCAGCCTACCCGGCTCCACTGTCCATGGGATTTTCCAGGCAGGAGTACTGGAGTGGGGGTGCCATTGCCTTCTCCGAGGCTCCCTAGGTATGGTATATAAAAACTAGCAGACATTATGTGTATATGGGTGTACATATATATGTACATGTATACGTGTGTGTATATGTACATATATATACTTTTCTTCAGATTCTCCAACATATTGAGTAGAGTTCCCTGTGCTACACAGTAGATCCTTGTTGGTTATCTATTTCATATACAGTAGTGCACACATGATAATCCCAACCTCCTAATTAATCCCTCCCCAACAAGAAAAGTCAAATATTTAAGTGTGGCTTTTATTTTAATAAAACACTTGCTTAAATTCTTGACCACTTTCTGCTCTGGCTTCCAGAACCTCATTCTCCTCGTCCTCCCGTAATGCTGATCCCTCTCTCTTACTCTTATCTTATCCACCAGCTCCTCGTGCCCTCTCCTCCCTCCATGCTGCTGCCTCTCAGGATTGTACACTGCCCCCAGGGCAGCCTCTGCCACTCTTGCAGCTTCCATGACTCCTGCATCTGTCTGGGAGCCACTCAGATCCTCTCCTTCCTCTCAGCCAATGATGGTTCAGATCCCCATCACCTCTTACATCTGCTCTAACAAGAGCCTCCTAACTGGCTTTTCTAACCCTATCAAGTCTTTATCTTGCCACCACATCTTCTTTTTGGGAACAAAAATATAATTATATTGCCTTTGTTAATAACCTTAAATGACAGTCCACTAAATAAAGGACAAAGTCCAAGAGCCATAACATGCCCTATTAGTTCCTTTGCAATCTTACCACAGTAAGCCACACAATGACTTTCCAGATTTTTTTTATCCCCACCCTTTCTCCTCATCCCAGTAGCTAGGGCACTGTGCAGTCACCATCTAGGGGTGGGGGTAGGGGCCGAGGATACCACAGCATAAAAGGAAACAATGCCCAAGTCTGCTTGATCATCACGTTCCTGAAGCCTTTGCCCTTGGGACTGGAGAGGAAACGGGGCACGACAAAAGATGCTGCTTCAATTTCACGAGACTAAGCTCTGTCCTTTCAGACGAAAAGCCACTGTCTACATACAGAGATGAGATGGAGGGAGAAGTGCTCACAGCTTTGCTTCTCTAAGCCCTTCTTCATTCTCCTCTCTCTACCTGGACTGCCTTTTCCTAGTCTTCTTCCTGGAAAAGACTGGTCCTTCATGCATGAGCTCAGTATGACCTCTTCCTAAGCGGCTTACCTCCAGAAGGGTGACTCACAGGGTTCCGGAGTAACTGACACACGATTCGAGTGACTAAGGCAACCCTAGAACAGACAGGCTACAGTTCATACCCATCTCCTCCTCCCGTTTCCACTGGTGTGAGCGCCTAGAGAACACGACTATGTCCTTTACCTTTGTATCCTTGGTGCACAGCCTGCTGCTCTGACTGCTGTACCTGAGCCTGTTCCAAAGACGTTCAAGGATTTCACAGAGCCAGCAACACGCAGACCGTTTATAAGAATATTCCAGCAATCATTCTATTTTGTACATGTGTCTTGCATATTGTGGGGTTAAACAGAGATACAGCAGACCACCACTTTACCACTTGGGGTAAGGAAGGCCTTTCCTAAAACCAAGCAAGACTGCAAAGAAACCTACAACTGAACAGGCTTCTGCCCACAATGCAGGAGACCTCCTGCAGGAGACTCGGGTTCAATTCCTGGGTCAGGAAGTTCCCCTGGAGAAGGAAATGGCAACCCACTCCAAAATTCTTGTCTGGAAAATCCCATGGACAAAGGAGCCTGCTGGGCTATAGTCCATGGGGTTAGTTACAAGAGTCAGACACGACTTAATGATTAAACCACCAAACAGTGTCCAGCATCACAACTAAAGACTTCATACCATTTTGGAATCACATTTAAATACATTTTTATCTGACCCAAATATCTCAGTAAGTTTAGTAGTTTTTACTGAACACTTAGTAACACTATAAATGACAAGTATGTGACATGGAAACATTTGTGATTTCCTAACTGGTAAAATCAGATTATGTTATAAAGGGGGTTTTCAAACCATATTGCACACCAGGCACTGTTCTAGATATTCTGGACACGACCTAGAACAAGAGTGCCACTTTTTCTAACCTCATTGGATTTCTGTGCAAGTAGGAGATCCTTTCACTATCAGACCCCAAACTGCATGTGACAGGGTACCACTGCTGAAATATTAAGGTAGTTAACTTAAGACAGGAACTTTTTTTCTATTATACCTTTCTTCCCATTTGAGAAGCTGTAATAGCCTGGCAGGCTGCAGTCCATGGGGGTCGCAAAGAGTCAGACATGACTGTGACTGAACTGAACTGGATAAACAAGTAACTCAATAAATCAATAAGTATAATAACTCATAAAAGAGAAATAAAGCAGTGATGCTACAGTAACTTTGGAGTGGACTGGATATAAAGGTCTTTCTGAGAGAGAAATGAATGATACGAAGCTGGGGCAGATTCTACATGGGCCCTAGCCAGGAGGAAATGAGAGTGTTCATGGAACAGTGGGTGGGGTGTACTCAGAAAGCAATGAGCAATGGGACTGACAAGGCAGGAGGGGGCCAGATCAGGCGGGCCAGGTAGGCCAATGGAAGACGTATTTATTCCAGGCTATGGAAAACCATCACGCATAGATGTGACCGTCATATGTTTGTAAAAGCTCATTCTTAGGGGCTTCCCTGGTAGTGCAGTGGCCGGGACTCAGCAATCCCAGTGCAGGAAGCCGGGGTCAATCCCTGGTCACGGAACTAGCTCTCACATGCAGCAGCTAAGAGTCAGCATGTTGCAACTAAAATCCAGAACGGATTTTGGATTTTTTTATTTTCAAAAAATTTTTAAAAGCTCCTCCTGAGAGTGTGTGGAGCACTGGATACTAGTGGGTGCAGGTGAGTGGAAGCACAGAGAGGAACTGGGAAGAAAAAGGATGACTCGGCACAGGCTGAGCCGGGACATATGTGGCAGCGACATAGGCGGCGACTTCAGCACCGCTGCCGGGTGGTCGAGAGGCAATTAGCAGAGGCCCCCTCCACCACTCTCAACCAAGGAGGCCTCTCTGTGAGCGGCTTTCCCCGGGCAGCCTCTGTGACGGACATCATTCACACAGGGGGATTCTCTGATCACAGGCATGAGTGAACCACTGCCTTCACTGGCCTGTCGGGGCCGTTCTGGCTCTAGAAGGCCACGACTCAACTTGTGCAGGAAGCTCCATCAGACACAAGCAAGAGCAGCTGGGCCTTCTGCTTAGACGATCACTCCCCTCCGGCATGTGCCTGCCACTCAGGGTGGCTGGGCTCATCGCAGGTGACACGTGACTCGGAGCCACAGTCACTCCCGGCCTGAGGAGCAGTACCTTGGGGCTGCCCTGCCTGATACTAATATGCCCTGCCTTACTAATATGTAAGTCCACAGGCTGGCATCGTAGGGAGAGAAAAGACCAAATGCAAAGTTGGGCTTGAAGCGCTTGCTTCAATTTTAGGCAGAATTTGAAACCACCAATACAGTGGGGAAAATAGCAGAATAAAAGGCAGGATTCCTGGCCCAGGAATTCAGCAATGGCCCCTAGCAAGCCACTCCATTCTGGGCATGCTGGCTCAACTTCCTGAGCACTGGTTCCTACATCTATAAAGTATGGGTTTGGGCCAGGCGATTCTCTGGGCTCTTTTTACCTATAAAATTCTGTGATTTGGTCTCTCATTTATTCATCTCACTTCTTAAGCACCTAGAATGGGTCAGGTATTATCTATTTTCATTTTTTGCTACTTTTTATAGTTTACACTGTAATTAACCTACTTTTTAAAAAAGTGTCTCCCCCATGGTAACACACACACAAAAAAATCTGACTATTCTACACTACTACTAATGTTCTAGAAAAATTAGACATATTTTAAGTTTTTACTCAAACTTAAAAATAAACTGCCACACTGAACAATATACTTACTGCAAAATATTTTGCCATTATTTGGTATTTGATTTTTCCAGAAATATCTAAGAATTTTTCCAGTGAAATAGTTGGGAGCAGAGGAAATCCTTGAGCAAATTAAAAAACCACCATCATGGAAATTTTTATGAAGTACTTAGAACTGAAATATCAGCTGTCATTCTAGTGGGAAGCAACACACTCATCATGCTGGCCTTGACGACACCGACAGCAGTGTTTTCTAATTTTCAGCACCAAGGACACACATCCAAGAGCTGCATATTCTTCATACGTTCATAGGTTAAGCAGAAGAATATAGATACTATTTTGATTACTGGCATTTCACAAATAGTTTTCATGTTCCTCATATGAGTTTTAGTGAGATAAGAGTAGAAATGGTAAAAGATAAATAGAAAAGTAAGTTATTTCTACTTTTTTTTCCCTTTTCCCCTAAATTATTAACTTGTCTTAGAAGTTGAGTGTCTCCTTTTCTCCCTTCCTCAGCCCACAGTCTGGCAGGAGACTAAACAGAACCAGCCAAGATATAGTTATGGAGAAAAAGAAAAGTCATCCATGTACCATCAATTGAACCCCTAGAGACAAATAATCAAGAGCTTATTTTCAGGGTACCTCTGGGTGATGTTCTCACCATGAGCCATGGCAGATCTCCCCCAGTACTTTCATTTCTGGATTAACATGTAATCTGCAGTGTCTTCCTTTCTGGGTCTCCCTCTGTCTACCCGATTCCTTGGACTTGGGGCTGGTCTGCATGGGTTCAAATAGTGAGTAACTCTATAACCTCAGTCAATTAAATATACTCAGCCCTCTGAACCCTAGTTTCCTCATCTGTAATGTATAGATAATAACAGTATCAACCTCATGCCCATGAAGAAATAAAGGCGTTAATACACATAAAGCACTAAGAAGGGTGCCTAGAGGATATTAAATGCCCAATAAATCTTGGCCCAGGAGATTTCTCATCCCTCCAACCCAAGTGATGCCAGATCTCTAGGCCTACTCTTTGTGCCAAGATCCAGCCTCTTACCTTCAACTGCCTGGACATCGTTTGCACTTGTACCCAACCTGTAGCCTTTAACACACCATGTCTAAAAATGACAATCACTTTTATTCAGGCTCATTTTCCAGCAGTGCATAGTCTCATGAGGAAGATGAGAGCTCACAGGATACTACAGACTGCAGCACTGGTTAAGCTCTGTGCACACAAGAGGACCAGAGTTCGCAAGGCCCAAGTCAACAGAGATTTCAAAGCAAAGGCAAAATCTAACAGGATGGAGATACAAGGGAGGATATCAGAAAATCAGGTCCACAACAAAAAGATTATTAGAGAAAGGTGTTATGAGAAGAGAAAGATTATAATGGGTCTATTACAGCAGCAGAGAAGGACATGCTCGCTCTAAAGCTTTCATGACTATCTAGTTAAAACCTATGTTTATTGTAAAACTCCCAGAATTTCAAGAGTCTTAGCAAATCCAAGCTTCCTTAAGCAAGGAATACTTCCTGTCCAACAACGAGGCTCTGGTACCTAGTCTGCCCCCATGAAGAGGTCAAGAGGTTCTACCTGGAGAAGGACAAGAAGAAAGGTCTCAGAGTGTCTGGGGTCCCAGAAGGCTGACTCTCTCACCAGAAGCATCAGAAAGCTCGCTTGCCCTCATCTCCAGGACCAACATCAAAATCTTTGAAATCTTTCCCATCCAGACAAATTTCAGGACATCTGGAAGTCTGAATCTGCAAACAGGTATATAACAGAATACTGAGTGTCCTAGGGTAAAAATTACTGGAGAGATAAATCATAAAGACAAAGGATACATGACAGGGAAGAGGCAATCAGGAGTAGTGGTGAAAGAAAGATATTAGCTTTGTTTTTTATTTAACAAATGTTTTCAAATATTTTCACTTGTTATAAAGAACATGTCTACTTTGTGCATGAGAGAGATACCAACTGACCAAATTGGTTATCACCTCCTCTTGGAAGCCTCCCATGATTCCTGCTGCTGCTGCTGCTGCTGCTGCTGCTGCTGCTGCTGAGAAGTCACTTCACTCGTGTTCAACTCTGTGCAACCCCACAGATGGCAGCCCATCAGGCTCCACCGTCCCTGGAATTCTCCAGGCAGGAACACTGGAGTGGGTTGCCAGTTCCTTCTCCATGATTCCTAGATGGAGCCAAACACCCCTCCTTTCCTTCCCAAGTATTTTGTGCATCTCTGTATCATAGCACTACTCATATCCAACTGCACTGGTTGGCTCCCTATCCATTCCACCCATTATAGCAAGTTTCCTGGGGGCTGGAAATGCTTCTGTACGACACAGACTATTACTGGTACATAGAGCACTCTGTCAACTTTTTAAAAATGCACGAGAGAGCTGTGAGCTAAGTTTTATTTTAGGCAAAATGAGGGCTACAGTCTGGGAGACAGCACCTCAGACAGCTCTGAGAAACGGCTCCAAAGAAGTGGCGAGGGAAGGACAGTATATATTCAGTTTTGTTAAAGGGGGAGTTCACGCAATCAAGCACAAATCTTTGCAAAGGTTTCTGCTAGTCAAGAGAAACTAATGCCACCATGAAGGAAATTAGTGCTTTTCTAGATATGAGATGCAAGAACTGGGCTCCTAAGATCAAATCCTGAAGTCATCTATCTGAGACCTGTTCTGGAAGTTCTCCAGGGCACAGAGTGCCCCCTTTCTGATCTCCATCCTAAACTCCCCTAAAGGGAGCAGCCATAAGCAGTATAGTTATGTCTGTGGCTCCCATGAAAGCAGCCACAGACACTATGCCAACAAGAGGGCATGTCTGTGTTCCACAGAACTTTACGTGTAGATACTCAAATTTCAGTTTCATATTATTTTATAATGTGTCACAAAATATTTTTCTTTCATTTTTTTCCCAGTGATTTAACAATGCAAATATCATTCTAAGCTCACAGATGGCGTAAAAAGAGGCAATAGGCCAGATATGGCCCACCGGCCATAGTGTGAGGCCCTTACCTTCCCTGAAAGGCATGGCTAGCCGTCCATAGTTACTAAGGAAAAGCACCTGAAAAGGATGGCTTCACATTTATAACAGGTACTGTGTGATTTGCAGTATGCCTTTCAACAACTCTAAAAACTGAGTTAGTATCACAGAGTTCTGAAAAGATGAAATGAGATAAGGAACTGTATCATTGCAAGCTTTGAAGGTTCATTTGTGAGGAACACGGAAACAAGAGCTTCTTGTTGATAATTATAACAAATATTAACAATTATTGAGCACCTTTTTATGACTAAACCCTCCTCTGTGAGCCTTAAGTGAGGAATCCATTTAATTCTCACAATCATTCTATGAAGTAGGTTCTACGGCTATCTAACTGTTCCAAAGATGAGGAAAATAAAGTATGAAAATAATCCAATTGTCTTAACCAAAGAGTGGAAAAGGTGGAGTTTCAGAGCCAGGCAGTCCTATGCTCCAGAGCCAGCCCTTTAACTACTGGATACAGTATCCCTTAAGAAGGCAGCAGAGACAGAGACAAAACGTCCAAATATTCCTCTAAATTTCCCCAAGACTGGAAGAGGGAGCTGAACGAGAAGAACTGGCAAGGAATGCAACATGAACTACATTCCCAGGTGGAAACTCTGTGATCCAAACATCTATGAAGATGCATGCCAAGGAGGAACAAGTGTCCACAGCTGGAGCATTTTGAGAACTTATATATGCTACTAGGGAACAAGTCAGGTTACTGTCCATCTCACATGTAAATATGGACCAGGCAAAGCCAAGACACAGAAATGGTTAGTACTACTACTTAAAGAGATCGAGTATTTTCTTATGAAAGTAAGGGCCAAGTAATTTTTCAGTGATCGAGATAAAATGTATATAAATGTTAACGCAGTTTAAAAAAAAGACCAGTTGAACACACATCCCAATGTTCACAGCAGCATTATTTGCACCTGCCCAAGATATGGAAGCAACCTAAGTGTCCACTGACAGATAAATGGATAAAGAAGATGTGGTGTAGATATACACATACGATAGATTACCACTGAGCCACAAAAAGGACAAAATTTTGGCACTGGCAGCAACATGTGTGAACTTCTACGGCATTATGCTAAGTGAAATAAGTCAAAAACAGAGACAAATACTGTATGATATTATCCACTATACTTGGAATCTAAAACAAAAACCAACAAACTAGTGAACATAATGAAAGAGATGCAGACTCACAGATACAAAGAATAAACCAGTGGTCAGCAGTGGAGGCAGGGGGAGAACAGGGGAGGGCAACATAGGACTTGGAGGGAAAGGTACGAAACTGCTGCGTCTAAGATGGGCTACAAGGGATGTACTGTACAGCACCAGGACTACAGTCAGTATTTTATAATAACTGGAAATGGAAAATGACCTTTAAACATTATATAAAATAGACTTATACAAAAACATTTTAAAAAATAAAGTTTGAAAGAGACGGATCCACACAGGTCCAGGTGCGGTTACTGTGGCCCATGTGAGCTCAGCTCTGCCAGCTGCAGGCAGCCATGTGACAGTCCACTCTTCCCAGACTGGGCCAGCCCTCAACAGGTGCGTTAACAGCCCAGTATTTCCTGACTAGCACAGCTGGGTTCAGCACTGGCCCTCCATGGAGTGCACGCAGGTGCACAGCGTGGCTCGTGGAACACCTCCCACAGTTAGATCAATGTGTGTCTGGACTGAATTAAAAATGAGTAACATCAATAGGGGTCACAGATGTACATATAAAGTCGGCTGAGCTACCACAGAGCACTGACGGATTCTTGCATTGTAAGGTGGTAACACAACTCCGAAGAATATTGCTAAATTACAGCATGCACGGGAACCAATGAACACAGAAAGCCCTAAACATTTCCTTTTGGTGACTGCTGTGAAAGAAAGGTGCCAGTCCAAAAGTGGTGCAACATCTTCTGGCCGGTCCCTCAGGAGGGGCTTAACAAACACATGAGAATTTTACAGAGCTCAGACACACAGAAAGATTCTCTAGCCCAACTCATTACCGGCATTCACATAATTTGAAGCAGTTCTGCCGCAGGGTAAAGAATGTGCTCTTCAGGATCACACACACAAAAAAAGTTGCTGGGATCTACAGACAGGCATCAGAGGATCCATAAAGACCCCCAAATCGCATGCATATCTACGTGATTATTTCTGGGGGAAAGGATTTATAGCAATCATCAGAGACTTAAAGGTCCTGCAAAATCTATGTCACTAAATCCTGGAGTGCACAAACAGGCCTCTTCAAGGTTCCCATGACTTGAGTGCACATCAGGCTGTAAGTCTTTGTGCAGTTTAGTCGAAATCAATGTACACTTGACCAGAGGTGACTTGGGAGCTCACAGTTATGAGCCAGTTTCTCCTCAATCAAGTTCAAGGATGTGAAAGTGTGTGACACCCTAGTCCACTCACTTTCTCACTCTGCTAAGAAACTTGTTTTAGCTTTTATTGGCCATGCCACACAGTTCAGGATATTTTTTAGTTCCCTGACCAAGGATTAAATCTGGGCCCTCAGCAGAGTGTGGAGTCCTAACCACTACATGGCCAGGGAATTCCCAGAACTTATTTTAGGTTTCCTTTCTTGATCAGCCACATGTCTTGCTTCCTATTTGACTGAGAAGACAAGTTCTACAAATCCTCATGTCCCAGTATCCAACCTTTGGGCACCGACACTCAAATACTCTGTCTTCTCACCCGTTATTGTTGGTGAACTATTCATGCCTGTACTTCAAGCAAGTATTTCCTCTGAAGCTTAAGTTTCCTTCCTTTCTCAAGGACAGCACTCAAACCAATCTCTCCCCTCTCTTCCAAAGCATCACTTTCTCTTCTATCTTGAATAATTTCCATCAGCATGCAAACAAGCTGTCATTCTCCCATCCTAAACACATACACAGCTTCTCTGGTCCCCATTTCTCCATTTCCATGTTTCCAAAAAGCCCAACCTGTGACGATGTCCAAAATTAAATTTCTGGTATTTACTGCCAAAACTGATCTCCCTCTATCTTCCTCATCTCAATTGTTAGTAACTGCATCCAGCTTATGCTGTTTCTCAGACTAAAAACTTTAGAATCATCTTGGATTCCTGTCTCTTATACCCATAATCAATATGTCACAGAACTGCATAACTGATTCCTACATAATATTCAAATACCACATTAGGTTCCAATACCTTTTTCTGAAACTGTGTGGGATATTTCCGACTTCATAGAGCTCTCTCTTTTCCTATCTATCTCTACCAGCACTTCCACTCTATGTTCTAATGATTGTGAATATCATCTGCTCAGATTCATTACAGATATGAACTATAGCTCAGACCCCTCCATCTCCCGCAGCACTAAACACACTCATGCATACTTGGTGAGGACTCCACAAATGTCACTGTGAGTCAATGATTTTTCATCAAGCTTTCAAAAAAATCAATACCACAAACAACACTTACTTCCATTAGTCATGTTTGGAAACGTTATGTTTCCGAAGTTTCCAGCACCTGCAAAGCTATCCGTCATGTCTCCAAACACTAGCATCAAGAGGGGGAGTCCAGCTCCGTGGATGATGGCAGCCAAAGTCCCCAGCACCATATACAACCTATCGAGCCAATCTGAATAGCGAAACTAAAAAGGAGAAAATACAGACAATAGGAACAATTAGCACGATGTCATGGATGGTTAACTCTACTTTCCAAATGTATCCAAAATCTAAATAGTTAGCTGTAGACTACTATTGCAACCACCTTGGGCTAAAAACCTAAGAGAAGCAGGCAATTCCTGCATCTTTTTTTTTTTTTTAGTTTTGACATTCTTTATATTGGACTTAGTCTATCCACTTTATAAAAAATTAAACTATAGTTGATTTACACTGTATTAGCTTCAGGTGTACAACAGTTACTCAATAATTTAATGGATTATGTGCTACACTTATTATAAAATAATGGCTATATTCCTTATTCTGTATAATACATCCTTATAGCTTATTTTATACAGTTGTTTTACACCTCTTAATCTCTACCCCTATCTTGCCCCTCCAACCTTTCCTCTCCCCACAGATAATACTCTTGATCTCTGTATCTGTGAGTCTGTTTCTGTTGTTATATTCATTTATTTTATTTTTCAGATTACACATCTGATAACACAGTGTTGGTCTTTCTCTGATTTATTTCACTAAGCCTAATATACTCTGGGTCCACTCATGTTACTGCAAAAGTCATAACTTCATTCTTTCTATGGCTCAGTAGTATTCTATTGTATGTATGTGTGTGTGTGTATACCACATCTTCTTCATACATCTGTCAATGGACAATTAAGTTACTTCCACATCTCGGCAATTGTAAATAATATCATTAAGAACTCTTGGGTGCAGAGAGCTTTTTAAATTAATGTTTTCACTTTCTTTGGATCTATACCCAAGAGTAGAAGTGTGGTTCTATTTTTACTTTTTTGAGGAACATCTATACTGTTTTCCACGGCGGTACTAATTCACAGCCATACCACCTTGAACATGCCTGATTTCATCTTCCTTCTTCTCCTACATACGAGAGCTTCATGAGATGCACAGGACATTCTGGAACATTACAGAGATCTATAACAGATGTTCAAGCTGGTTTCAGAAAAGGCAGAGGAACCAGAGATCAAATTGCCAACATCCGCTGGATCATGGAAAAAGCAAGAGACTTCCAGAAACACATCTATTTCTGTTTTATTGATTATGCCCAAGCCTTTGACTGTGTGGATCACGATAAACTGTGAACAATTCTTCAAGAGATGGCAATACCAGACCACCTGACCTGCCTCTTGACAAATCTGTATGCAAGTCAGGAAGCAACAGTTAGAACTGGACATGGAACGACAGACTGGTTCCAAATAGGAAAAGGAGTACGTCAAGGCTGTATATTGTGACCCTGCTTATTTAACTTCTATGCAGAGTACATCATGAGAAACGCTAGGCTGGTAGAAGAACAAGCTGGAATCAAGAATGCCAGGAGAAATATCAATAACCTCAGATATGCAGATGACACCACTCTTACGGCAGAAAATGAAGAGGAATTAAAAGCCTCTTGATGAAAGTCGAAGAGGAGACTTTTCACAAGATAAAGTTGGCTTAAAGCTCAACATTCAGAAAATGAAGATCATGGCATCCGGTCCCATCACTTCATGGGAAATAGATAGGGAAACAGTGTCAGACTCTATTTTGGGGGCGCCAAAATCACTGAGGATGGTGAATGCAGCCATGAAATTAAAAGATGCCTACTCCTTGGAAGGAAAGTTATGACCAACCTAGATAGCATATTCAAAAGCAGAGACATTACTTTGCCAACAAAGGTCCGTCTGTCTAGTCAAGGCTATGGTTTTTCCAGTGGTCATGTATGGATGTGAGAGTTGGACTGTAAAGAAAGCTGAGTGCTGAAGAACTGATGCTTTTGAACTGTGGTGTTGGAGAAGACTCTTGAGAGTCCCTTGGACTGCAAGGAGATCCAACCAGTCCATCCTAAAGGAGATCAGTCCTGGGTGTTCTTTGGAAGGAATGATGCTAAAGCTGAAACTCCAGTACTTTGGCCACCTCATGCAAAGAGTTGACTCACTGGAAAAGACCCTGATGCTGAGAGGGACTGGGGGCAGGAGGAGAAGGGAACGACCGAGGATGAGATGGCTAGATGGCATCACTGACTTGATGGACGTGAGTTTGAGTGAACTCCAGGAGTTGGTGATGGGCAGGGAGGCCTGGTGAGCTGCGATTCATAGGGTTGCAAAGAGTTGGACACAACTGAGCAACTGAACTGAGAACAGCTCAGTGTAAGAAATACAGTATTTGTGACTCTTAATCCCAAGAGTGGAAGCTACTTTTCAGCTCAAGATTTTTCTTGGTTAAAACACCATGATTGACAAAAGTCCCTATGAGGACACCATTGAGGAAACATGTTTTGCTGCTTTCAGAAAGTGGCTTGGGTCAAATATCTGCTGCCTAACAGCACTAGCATTAATATTAACTGGTATTAATGTAATTAGGCCTCCATGCCTGCGTGCATTCTCAGTCATGTTTGACTCTGTGCAACCCCAGCCCACCAGGCTCCTCTGTCCATGGAATTCTTCAAGCAGGAATACTGGAGTGGGTGGCCATTTCCTCCTACAGGGGATCTTCCCAACAGAGGAATCGAATCTGCATTTCCTGCAGCAGCAGGCGGATCCTTTACCACTGAACCACCTGGGAAACCAATTAGGCCTCCATAGTGAGAAGGAAAGGGAGAGCAATGAGTTAGATACATACTTCCCAAGGAGCAGAGCAGATGTGCATAAACTCTTTAATTGCAGGCAAATCACATGAAAGAAAGAGTAAGCTCCTGAGATGCAAACCTGATGAGAAGAGGACACAGTAAGGGGAGTGGGCTGATGGACAGGGAGGCCTGGCATGCTGTGATTCATGGGGTCACAAAGAGTCGGACATGACTGAGCAACTGAACTGAACTGAAGGATCAAGCACGGTTGTAGGTACTAGCTATAGTGACTAAGACAAGCTATCACTCCTCATAAAGCTTCTATTTTACTAATATGCAGGTAAAGAGAAAATAGACATATTTAACAATCATTCACAATATTCAACACTCATTCAGTATGTAAGTCCCTATTAAAGTTCCAGGGACTGTTCTAAGATCCTGGAGCACAGCAATGAAGAAAACACACCAAAGCACTCTGCCCTCATGGAGCTTAGATTCAGGGAGAAGACAAACATTAACAAGAAACCAGACAGTGGTTAATTACTCAGGAGAAATATCATACAGGGTGTCATAGTGACAGGCAGCTGGCTCAGATTGGTGGGGCAAGGAAAGTCACTATGAAAAGGCAACATCCGAGCTGAGTCATCAGTCATAGGAAGGAAAAAGTCATGTGACAATCTGGGAACAGAGGATCCCAGGCAGAAAGAACACACACAAAGATCCTGGGGTGAATAAAAGCCCTGTGTGTTTCAGGGACCAGACATGATGACCACTGTGACCAGAAGAAGGTGGAGGAGCCCTGTCTGGCATGAAATCAGAGATGAGACGGAGCTCAGGCTATAGATGACCTCTGATGGCCAGAGGAGGGAGTTTGCTTTTATGCTAAACCTCCCATCTGAGTGTAAAACAAAGGCCTTCCTTAGAGGGTTTTCAGGCAGGAACTCAGGTGACTTGATGTGACTACCATGGGTAGGATGATTTGTAGAGGAGCTAACATGGAGCAGGGGGACTGGGAGGTAGAGAGTGGTTGACAGAACCAGGTCCAGAGCAGGAGTGGGAGGCAGAACAATGCCCCACCTCCCGAGCTTGACCACATCCTAATCGCAGGAACCTGTGAACATGCTTCCTTACGTGATAAAAAGGACTTTGCAGACATTAAGGATACTGAGATGGGGAAATTATCCTGGATTATCCAAGTGGGCTCAATGTCATCATAAGGATCCTTATAAGAGGGAGCCACGGGGATCACAGTCAGTAGTAGGAGAAAGGATGAGTGAAGTAAGGAAGAGGCCAGGAGTGCAAGAAGGCAGGAAGCCTGTAGAAGCTGAAAAAGGAGGGAAACATTCCCTCTTGGAGCCACAAGGAGAGTCCAGCCCTGATGGCATCTTGACTTTACCCAGTGAGACTTTGAGCCCCAGAACTATGCAATAATACATTTGTGTTGTTTTAAGCCACTAAGCTAGTGGTACTTTGTTCCAGCAGCAATAGAAAATAAATACTCAAAATCAAAAAAAAGGATACTAAGGAAGAATGGCCAAGCAAGAAGGATCAGAAGTAGCTGGGGGAGCAGGGGGAAGAGGTTTATCTGAGTTTACAGCAGCAGAGATGGGCGTCCACCCAGATGATAAACCAAAGGTCTTTGTTCATAGTGTAATCTACTAAAGGAAGGTAGAGATGAAGGCTGTTGGAACTGAAGAAGTCAAAGAATGTGGTACCTAGGAGACTTTAATAAGGTGACAAAAATAAAAGAATGCAGAGAGCATAGGTGAACAAAGGAGAAGCAATCAAATGCCAAGGTTCTCAATGGAGCAGCAGAAGTGACTAGAAATTAGTAGAAGGTATATCGCTGCCAATGGAGAGAAGGTATTATAACTGTGCAGAATGAAACAAATATGAAAGGAGTTCTGCATGACAATGATTTAGATATGGCCATGTGAGACTAGAGAAAGGCCAACAATACCATTGACTCCAAGGACTGGGGGTGGAGGAGCTCTAAGTTCACAGGCAAAGGTGACACAAGAAAGAACAAAGAACTGGGAGGAAAATGAGCAGACTCTGGCATCACAGAGGCAAACAGGAGGAATGAATATGGTGAACAGCGTCAAGTGCTACTTAAAAGTCAGCAGACTGTCCACTGAATTCGCTGAGTGGTGGAGACAGAGCCAAATTACAATGTAAGAAGTGATTTGGAGATGAAACAGGCAGAAAGCAAAGTCACCTCCTATTTGCGAAGCAAGCTAGAGGAGGCTTAGTGAAATGAAGGAGGGCATTAGTGAAATTAAAGATGGGTGACATGTAAATACCACTCAGAAAGACCCAGTTGAGAGGGAGAGATGGAGGATACTGAAGAGAAAGGATAATAATAATAATGTAAGGTCCTTGAGAAAGTAGAGGATACAGGAGCCAAAGCACAGTGTATAAGAGGGTGATTAAAGAACCAAATGCTTCCTCTGTTATAACAGGAGGGAAGGAGGAAGCAATTGACCGGGGTACCAGTGTGTTTGTAGACTGAGAGAAGAGCTGAGGAACTCGTCAGGGGGCTTCCATTTGGTTTGTGAAATTTTAAAAAAAGGGAGGGGTCATCCACGAAGAGCTGGGGCTTCGAGGGAGATGTGGGAAATTTGTAAAGGGCTTAACATACTCAGTGAGAAGAGGAAGAGTAATATTTCTGTGTGGGATGCATGCTGTCTGAGGTTTTTCTCCAGCATCCATCAGATGTAGGGGTTCAGGCACCAGGAAAGCAGATGGTCGATCTGCCTGGGCTGGGCTTGACAAGTGACAGGTGAAAGGAAGTCTGCAGCTCAGGCAGGAGCATAACAAAGTGATGATCATTGCCCTAAGGTGATAAGAGAAGGGAAACAAGAAGGGGCTGATGGGAAATTGACAGGTCAGGGGACTCAGGATCCAACAGTGAGCACTGAGCTCTCTGAAGAAACAGTGAGCAGATTGAAGACAGAGGAGTAGCTGGCTAGTTCTATCTAACTGCTTCATAACAGCACTTTGGATGTAGAACAGTTTCAAATAACAAATCTAGGATCTAAGTGTGTGCATGGGTGGCTGGAATAAAAGGGAGGGAAAGAGTGGTTATCTTTATAATACCATAAAAGTCACCCAAGATAGTAGGAGCACCAGGGGCAGAGAGGGAGACACTGAGCCAGATGGTAAAGTCTCCAGTGAGGAATGACCAGGTGGCTACAAGGTAACTGCACCAAAGTGAAGTCACTCAGTTGTGTCCGACTCTCTGTGACCCCATGGACTTTAGCCCACCGTGCTCCTCTGTCCATGGGAATCTCCAGGCAAGAACACTGGAGTGGGTTGCCATTTCCTGTTCCAATGCATGAAAGTGAAAAGTGAAAGAGAAGTCGCTTAGTCGTATCCGACTCTTAGCGACCCCATGGACTGCAGCCCACCAGGCTCCTCCATCCATGGGATTTTCCAGGCAAGAGTATTGGAGTGGGCTTCCATTGCCTTCTCTGACCTCTATATATTAGGTCTGATACAATTTCTAAAACATAATACTAATTTTTTAAATTTAACTTACTTATAAAAATGAAATTACAAAAAGAAATATTCTAGTCTCAAAATGACAGAATTGGAAATTAAATATTAAAATTAAAATTAAATTTTAATTAAAATTAAATTAAATTTTAGCAGCAAAGCTTCTTTTAATATAAGAATATAAAATGAAATGTAAAACAAAAACTGTCACTTGGTATTTTCTGAGAATAACCTGAATACACAGTCTCATTTCCTCAAAATTCCAAAGAGAGTAAAGACAGACTCAAAGGTTGAATTTTATCAAGAGCAACTGGAGTGTGAGAAGATGTTCATATAGGATCACTTCAGTTAAGTTCAGTCGCTCAGTCATGTCCGACTCTTTGCGACCCCATGAATCGCAGCACACCAGGCCTCCCTGTTCATCACCATCTCTCGGAGTTCACTCAGACTCACCTCCATTGAGTCCGTGATACTATCCAGCCATCTCATCCTCGGCTGTCCCTTTCTCCTCTTGCCTCCAATCCCTCCCAGCATCAGAGTCTTTTCCAATGAGTCAACTCTTCGCATGAGGTGGCCAAAGTACTGGAGTTTCAGCTTTAGCATCATTCCTTCCAAAGAAATCCCAGGGTTGATCTCCTTCAGAATGTACTGGTTGGATCTCCTTGAAGTCCAAGGGACTCTCAAGAGTCTTCTCCAACACCACAGTTCAAAAGCATCAATTCTTCAGCGCTCAGCCTTTTTCACAGTCCAACTCTCATATCCATACATGACCACAGGAAAAACCATAGCCTTGACTAGACAGACGTTAGTTGGCAAAGTAATGTCTCTGCTTTTGAATATGCTATCTAGGTTGGTCATAACTTTTCTTCCAAGGAGTAAGAGTCTTTTAATATCATGGCTGCAGTCACCATCTGCAGTGATTTTGGAGCCCAAAAAAATAAAGTCTAACACTGTTTCCACTGTTTCCCCATCTATTTCCCATGCAGTGATGGGACCGGATGCCATGATCTTCGTTTTCTGAATGCTGAGCTTTAAGCCAACTTTTTCACTCTCCTCTTTCACTTTCATCAAGAGGCTTTTTAGCTCCTCTTCACTTTCTGCCATTAGGGTGGTGTCATCTGCATATCTGAGGTGATTGATATTTCTCCTGGCAGTCTTGATTCCATCTTGTGTTTCTTCCAGTCCAGCGTTTCTCATGATGTACTCTGCATATAAGTTAAATAACAGGGTGACAATATACAGCCTTGACATACTCCTTTTCCTATTTGGAACCAGTCTGTTGTTCCATGTCCAGTTCTAACTGTT
Source organism: Nanger dama (assembly GCA_917880005.1). Classification (NCBI taxonomy): domain Eukaryota; kingdom Metazoa; phylum Chordata; class Mammalia; order Artiodactyla; family Bovidae; genus Nanger; species Nanger dama. The sequence continues at coordinate 28,399,421 of CAKJTW010000007.1, forward strand.
GCTTCCTGACCTGCATACAGATTTCTCAAGAGGCAGGTTAGGTGGTCTGGTATTCCCATCTCTTTCAGAATTTTCCACAGTTTATTGTGATCCGCACAGTCAAAGGCTTGGGCATAATCAATAAAGCAGAAATAGATGTGTTTCTGGAGCTTTCTTGCTTTTTCCATGATCCAGTGGATGTTGGCAATTTGACCTCTGGTTCCTCTGCCTTTTCTAAAACCGGTTTGAACATCAGGGAGTTCACGGTTCACGTATTGCTGAAGCCTGGCTTGGAGAATTTTGAGCATTACTTTACTAGCATGTGAGATGAGTGCAATTGTGCAGTAGTTTGAGCATTCTTTGGCATTGCCTTTCTTTGGGATTGGAATGAAAACTGACCTTTTCCAGTCCTGTGGCCACTGCTGATCACTGGAGTGTAAAAGGCAGCTCTTTTTATGCTTGTAACCATACTTAATATTCAACTTTACAAATATTCACTTCATAAGACAGCCTGCCCACCCCCCGCCCCCCACACACACATACACAAATTTTACAAGTGTCTGGTGTGTTATGTCTGAATTACAAGTGTGTACTACAAGACTTAATTGGCTCAGTAAGTCTTCCAGGTTCTAACTGCACAGTTCCCCTAAATCTGCATTCTCAGGAAAAAAAAAAAAAACGGATACAGGTAAAGAGGGCTCATCAAACCAGCTTGTCTTATTCCACATCTGATTAAAGAAAAGCTTCTAAGTGGCCACCACGAAACCAGAAAATAAGACAAAGAAGTATACTAAGGTTTTCAAATTCCAGATTTTCAGTTATTCAGCACAGAAGCACAGTGACAGGTACTAAGCCGTAGTAATTAATAACCCATTGCTAACTTCTATTATGAGTGCCTGGGACTTTGACCTCAAACTTGCCAGGATTAGCGCCCTTGGCGACAGGGTACCCCAGGTTTTGCTTGAACCACACTCCATGTGGCTGGTTTCCTCTGTCTAGGACTGAAACCACGAATGCGAGAAGTGCTTGTGTAGCTGACATATCACTGGTGACATAACTGGTTAGGAGAATACTGAGACCCAGGCCAGGACAGGGGACTCTGGAGGCTCTCTGCACACAGCAAGTTTGTGTGCAATGCTCATCATTCCCTGAAAACAAGCTGAATTAAATGAGTTCATTTTACCTCTTCATTAACATACTCCCCAGGAAAATATTATAACAGATGAAATACCTCTTTTTTAGATCAAGAGAAGGCACAGCACTTTTTTGTTTTGCTTTGTTTTCATTGGAGTGAGATTGGTTTATAGCCTTGTGTTGGTTTCTGCTGTGCAAAGTGAACCAGCTGTGTGTGTGTGTGTATATATATATATATAGAATAGTGAACACATTCAAACTCACCATTGCAAAAGTACTGACAGTTGGTCTCTTTTCTTTCTTCTCATCTTTTTACTGAAAAACCTAGCAACAGAATTACATAAAAGCTTAAAAACTATGTAAATCTATATCCAATCAACATAGAGCTTATATTTAGCAACAACCAGGACAAAGAAACATGTCTACAGTGTCATTAAAAAAACAGGTTATAATATGATCCCATTTATAAAGTTTAAGTACGTTTACATATACCTAGAAATCTATACACGGGGCTATCACTGGGTGTTGAGATTTCAAATTATTTTCTTCCTTGTGCCTTTGGTATTTCCTAATTTTCTATGATGAATACACAGAGACACACAAATTTGGAATTAGAAAAACTAACACTAAAAAAAGAGAGCTTCCTGTCTTTCTTCTCCTTAGAACTCACTCATGCTCCCCAGAGTTAATCCCTTTAATTATCATCTCAGTGATTTTAGCAACAGATAGTCTATCCTTCTATCTACCTAGATATTATCCTTCATCTACCTAGATATTATTCCTTTACCTGAGGAGAGTAGTGGCAAACATGCAGGGCAGAAATTATCCTAAGAAAGAAACAATTCAATCACTCTCCATGAGCAAGTCTAATTCTGAAAAGATGTCTGAAGCCCTAAATGGGCCATGGTGGCAATACACACAACCTAGAAAAAGCACCATCAAAAAGGATGGTTTGTAAACTGAAAAAAAAAAAAAAAAAAAAAGCTGTCCTCAGGCAAAGAAAGGTCAATTATTTCGAGCGCAGATTCACAACTCTCTAACTAGTGTTCTTCTCTAACTGCCATCAAGCATATGAGAGCAACCTCCGCATCTGTATTCTCCTATTTCTAAAAGAAAGACTATCTCAGGGAAGAAGTACATTCTTTTTACACAGCTTTTCAAGTTCAAAAGTAAATTCATCTGTGTCTTTGTTCTCTATGCTAAGCAAGGTCAAAAAGTCAAAAAAACTTCTAAAAAAAAAAAATACAGAGTCTACTCCATATTTGGTTTTGGAGTGATGTTCCACTACTGAGAAACACACAAAATACACAAACATAACTCTTCAGATTCGGTTCCACCCTATTCCCAGTAAAGGCACGGTTTCAGTACCCCTGGAATCAGGATGAGAGGAGAAAAATAGCCATACAGAACTGAGCTTTAGCTCTAAGCTTTTTATTTATTTTTTCATTCTCCAAAACTGTGGCTACTCTGAAGAATTTATAATGTTCCAGACACTGGCTAAGTAAACACTTCCCATACAAGACCTCATTTCATCTTAATCTCTGTGAGGCAGGCACATTTTTATCCTTCCTTTATAGACAAGAGAACTGCAGGTGAGAAGAGTTAGCTCACTTGTCCAAGGTCACAGTTAGAACGAAGCCAAGCTTTCCCGGCTATCTGGTGCAGAGTCAGACTTCTTTTTTTTTTTAGAGTCAGACTTCTGAGACGCTGCCCTGCTGAGAACACTGACTGTCACCCTTCTTAGAAGATTCATGTATCCCCATTTGCTCCAACACAGTGCTGACAAATAGGAAGTTGCTTATAAAATCACATCTTAATAAAGAATCTTTACAAATACAAATATGCCAAAAGGTACTATTACCCAAGCATTATACCTATTCACATTATCAGCAAGTCACATGCTTCTTTATGACTCTGAATTAGAATATACAGTTTAAAAAACAAACTCATAGAAAAAGAAAAGATTCGTGATTTCTAGAGAAGGAAGACAGGATGAGAGAAAGCTGCTCCAAAGGTACAAAATTTCAGTTATAAGATAAGAGTGCAAGAGACGCAATGCGCCACAAGATGCCTACAGTTAACACTGCTACATGATACAGATGAATCAGCTGTTAAGAGGGTGGATCCTAAAGGTTCTCATCACAATATTTGTAATTCAAACCATTATGCTATACACTGTAAACTTACAAGGTATTGTAGGTCAATTATAATTCAATAAAACTGGAAAAATACATAGCTTTATAAAAACAGATTCACATCAGTAATGGTGAGCACAGTTTAATAAGTTCCTTAACTAAAAAAAAAAATTCTAGTTTGAAAAAAAAGTTTGTAGACCATGACAGCAATCAAGAATAAAATGACAGTATATGCAAGTTCAAAAGAAATATTGTTTTCAAAATATGGGGTCTTACAGGAAAATAAATAAGTAAATGTCCCACAAATATTTATTGAACACCTTTTTCATAAAGGCTCGAGAGAGAGGGGACATATGTATACCTACGGGTGATTCAGGTTTATGTTTGGCAGAAACCAACACAATACTGTAAAGCAATTGTCCTGCAATTGAAAACAAATAAATTTTTAAAACTGAGGTCTAACTGACACACGGTATTAGTTTCAGGTGTACAAGAGAATGATTTGATATTTGTATATATTGGGAAATCATCACCACGAGTCTAGTTAACATCTGTCATCATACAAAATCACAGAATTTTCTTCCTTGTGATGAGAACTTTCAAGATTTACTCTTAGCAACTTTCAAATATGCAATACAGTGTTATTGACTGGAGTCACACTGCTGTACATTATACCTCCATGACTTATTCTATAACTGGCACTTTGGACCTTTTGACCCCCTTCACCCATTTTGTCTCCCTTTCCTCCACCTCTGGAAACCACCAATCTATCAAATAAATTTCTTTCCTTCCACAGAGCCTTAATACTTCTTATTTCAATGTCCCTAAGTGTTTGCATGTTTGTTTAAGGCACCAAGTTTAAAAACTTAAAAACAAAAAGGGATGAATCTACCTTCCACTCTATATAATCTATTTTATGAAAATTTATTATGAAAACCTTCAAACAAAAAGAATATTAATAATGACTACCCATTAAAAATTCACCTAGATTCAACAACTGTGAACATTTTGACCATATTTTCTTTAATGCATAAGGAAGTTTGTAACTGTTCATCGCCAAACTATTTGAAAATAAGCTGCAAAGATCATGGCACTTCACATGTTTTCCTACCATTATCACATACAATAAAATTAACGGCAATTTTTATATCAATCCACATTTTAAATTTCCAACAATGTCTTCTATAGGTTTTTCTTTTTAGAACTCTGATGTAATTAAGGCTCATGTATTATATGCGGTGGTTTCGTTTCTTTGTTGTGGTTTAGTCACTAAGCCGTGTCTGACTCTTTTGCTACCCCATGGACTGTAGCCCCCCAGGCTCCTCTGTCCATGGGATTTCCCAGGCAAGAATACTGGAGTGGGCAGGCTACCATTTCCTTCTCCATTAGTCTCTTTAGTCTCTTTCAAATCTAGAAATTCTTCTCCCTACCTGCTACTGCTGCTAAGTCACTTCAGTCGTGTCCGACTCTGTGCGACCCCATAGACGGCAGTCCACCAGGCTCCCCCATCCCTGGGATTCTCCAGGCAAGAACACTGGAAATACTGACTTTTGATAGAAACAAAAACAGGTGTCTTATAGAATGTCCCACATCTTGGATATGTCTGTTTCAATCTTTGTCCAAATTATGCAGGAAGTATGAAATACAGATTTGAGGATGCATTGTAAAAGAGAATGCAAACTATCTCATTAATAACCCTCATTACATGTAGAAATAATAGGTTGAATATACCTAGATCTTTAAAATGTATTTCCAACATTAATTTCACCTGTTTTTTACTTTTTAAAAGTTGCTATTAGAAAATTAATAATTACAAATGTGGTTTACATCGTATGTGGTTCCCATTATATTTCTACTGGCAGCATTAGTCTGAAAGCTTGATAAGTTAGATTCACTAAATGATTTTGCAAACACACTTCTTAGGTGGTATCATGTCACTAACGCAGTCTATTCCAAGAGCCAGGCCAGGTATGATCACTTGGTTACGGTGACTAATGACACTATCTTTCCACCAGAAAAAAATCACATTTTCCTTTTTCCAATTAAGAATTGTGGCTAATTCGTAGATTCAACCTTTCTCTGAGTGGTTTAGGATCCATTAACAACCCTTGCCTGAACCAACTATAACAATGCAGGTTTCAACATTTTTCTGTGAAGAAGGTTCTCCCTCTCTCTCCCCCCCGCCTTAGTTTTCCTCCCCCCTCAGAATTTTATTTAAAAAATTAATTTACTCAGTATTTCACAATCAAGTACAATCATTATTCTTGTTGATGCTCAAACTGTCCCAGATGTGGGCCAGTGAAAGCCCCTTCAAGCCACCTCCCGTGTCCTTTTTGATAACTGCCCTCCGCCTCTTGTTTTCAGCTACCACAAGATACTCCAAGTTCGGCCTCAACTGGCATTAACCCTTTCTCTGTTGGGTGCAGATTTCCTTTTGTAAGGAAACATAATGAGAAACCAAGATTGACATTGAGTGTACTCTAAATGGACAGAAACTGACCTATTAAAAAAATCATGAAATCACATTCAGATTCAACATTGTTTTGAAAAGTCTACTTAACGTCCACACTTGTATTTCTTTTCTCTTACACTGAAAAGCTTGGTTTCTAATAATATTAGTAATTTTACTAAGTTTACCATTTATTAATAACAGAGATGAGTGAAATTAAAAATTTCCTGTACAGATATTGCACTGTGATCAAAATTTACTTAATTATTTTTCCTATGTGATTACAGAACCAATTCTATACACAGGATAATTTTACACCATTCTTATAATTCTTTGGTAGTACACTCTTCTCACAGTTACTTCTACCAGAGTCAGATACTCATTGCCTTAAAAAGAAAAAAAGAATACTTAAAAGTAGTTGTGGCCTTCTGTCCCATCTGCTGCGTGCTACTAACACGCAATGTTTATGTGACTGTTTTACCAGAAGGAACACACTGGACCCCAAAGCAGGCTCGCGGACGATCAACATCACACGTAAAGCAGAAGGTTATAAAACACAGGAAAGGAAATGAACCTTGGCCTGTGTGGGACCAGAAAGCTGAGGAAGAAGCTCACCATGCAAATTCCGGGCTCAACTCAAGCCAGCGAACCTCCATAATTGCCTGCATTTCTGGTGGCTCAGACGGTAACGCGTCTGCCTACAATGCGGGGAGACCAGGGTTCGATTTCTGGGTCGGGAAGATCCCCCTGGAGAAGGAAATGGCAAACCACTCCAGCACTCTTGCCTGGAAAATCCCATGGACAGAGGAGCCTGATAGGCTTTAGTCCATGGGGTCACTAAGAGTCGGACACGACTGAGCGACTTCATTCATTCATCTAAGATATAAAACCCCATCATCATCAGCTCATTTAATTCAGAGTTGGAGGCCGGAAACAAATCTCCCAAGTTTCTCAAGCCACATTAAGTATGAAAGTGAAACAAACTACCTTTTTTGTCCCTTTTCAAGAAATTTCCCCCACTGCTCTTCCATTGCGGCCGTCTTCAAGATCCATCGCGACCTGAGGAGCAACCACAGCCAGTCAAACGTAAGGTCCTCAGAAGGCTGAGGTGAAACTGAACTTTACTGCAGCGCGCCGGGCAGAAGGGCGGCGCGCTCGCCCAAATGCTTCAGCGGCTCGTGGCCTCGAGGCTCGCCGCAGGGACATGCCTCAGCGCCAGGCATCCAGGCGGCCCGGCCTTTGCCCGCCTCCACCGCGGCTCTCCCTCCCGGTTCCCCACGCCATCCATCTGCCCCCGGGCTCAGAGCCCGGCTGCCCGCTCGGCGCTGGCTCTACAGGCTCGCGGCAGCAGACTCCAGGACGGATAACCAGGGCAAAAAAAAAAAAAAAAAAAAACCACTAGAGACTGGGGTGCCTCAAGAGCTCCCCGACTGAGGATAAGTCTCACCCCTTTAAGTCAACGTGGACTTGCCAACTGGCATCTCCCCTTCCCTCTCCTCCGAAGCCCTCCGTCCCAGGAGACCCAACTCAGGAAATGAGAGAGCCCACCCATCCTCCCCCGAACCCTCTCCGTCTAGTCCCCAGCTTCCCGCGCCCTACCTCGGGCTTTCCCTCGGAATGTACACTAAGGCGTGAATCTTTGAAGAAGAGATGCAGACTCCAGCGGAAAGACGCGGCGGATGCGAACAGCGGCCTCGGCTGCTGTGAGTCTTGAAGAGCCGCTGCTCGAAGGCGCCCCGACTTCCCGTGGCGCTGGGAGCAGGGAGCCCAGAACTTGCGCAAAGCCCGCGCCCAGGGCTCTGCGCTCGGCCAATCAGCCGCAGGCTCGGGACGGCTCCCGGCAGAGTCTCCTGAATCCCGATTGCGCCAAGTTACGAAACAGGTTGGAATTAGGGGAGGAATGTGCTCTTCTCTTGCCCCTCAGTAAAAGGGCGAGCAAGGGAACGCTTATCAGCTGAATCCAGAGGTCTTTTACATTTAGAGAGCCCTTGTCTGTACAAGCCCACGAAATTATGAATATATAGATAGATATAAATGTCACTATAGAATTCGCTTCTTGTGACTCGAGTAGATAAGGGAAATTTTCTTTGATATCGCATCCAATATATTCTAATAAAACAATATCCGGCTTTGCCCATTCTGTAGGTTATTCCTTCCCTCTCTTATATTTTGTTTTTCATTAGATTACACATCGTTTGTTACTTTTTTTTTTAAGTCATATATTTTTGTCTTTATAACACCAGATAAAAGATATGGTGAAAAAATAAAATTCCCTTCCAAGCAGCATTTTTTAAAAGGCCAGGTGAATTTTTTCTGCAAGTGTTTTCTTCAGTATGTTTGACAGTTTCTAAGGTGTGTATGTTTATCCTTTGTTTGAAGAGACATACAAATAAATGGTCTTCCCGGGTGGCTCAGATGGAAAGAACTTACCTGCAATGCAGGAGATGGGGTTCGCGTCCTGGGTGGAGAAGATCCCCTCATGAAGAAAACGGCAACCCACTCCAGTATTCTTGCCTAGAGAATTCCATGGTTAGAGGAGCCAGGTTGACTGCAGCCCTTGGGTTGCAGAGTCGGACATGACTGAGCGACTAACACTTTCTGCTTCAAGAAATATATGGGAAGATTTTTTCTTAAACATATAAATCGAAACGGACGTTTCAAGGTAGAAATGTATGTAAAAGAGTGTGATATTTTGGGGTTTTAGCCATGAGATGAATGCCCTGTTTTTCTCAAGGCACTTTAAAATATATTTTTGTTTGGATTCTAAAAGTATTCTGTATCTTAACATGTTGCTTTAGTTGTAATTTAATGCCATATCTACTGTGACTATTTCCAGGTTTTTCTGGTCCTCTCTTATCCTCAAATTGATGAAAACTAAGTGCAATTGTGAAGACAATTCAAATTCATAAAGCAGTGTTAACTCACAAAAGAGCTTTTCATACTTGTGAACACAGGGGAAATGGATGTTTTTGTAACTTTTATCTGCTTTCTCTGACTTAGAGGAGTTACCTCTCAGCTCACTGCAAAAGTTTAAAAGAAGAAAATCTTTGTAGTTTTTATTGCATAGTGTATTTTCTCTACTTTAAGTAACTCATATTTCAAAGCTGTAATTTTCTTTCCATCTTTTTATTCCAGATTTTCTTTGCCTTGATTTTTTTTTCACTTAGCTATACAATTAGGTTTCTTTCTTTACAAACTGTTAATTAGCCTTTCTAACAGACCACTCATATTCCTCTTGTTCTAATTGAAAATGTGTGTGTACAGCATCAGCCCAACCATTTAAAGGCTTAACACCAACCTTTTGTTCCACCTGGGGCAAATGTATAAGGCTTTCCCCTTTCTCCCATGTATTTTTCATCTGATTCATGCTTCTGCTCTTTTTTTCCACTTTTGTTTTACTTTGTCCCTCATTTAGTTTATGTGATCTTGTCATATATTCAATATTTTATGTATCCTTGAAAAATGCCTTATATCCTCCCTAAAACAATGCAGGATTTTTTTAAAATTCAAGTATAGTTGATTGTCAATGTTGTATTAGTTTCAGGTGTGCAGCAAAGTGATTCAGTTTTATATATATTCTTTTTAGATTCTTTTTCATTATGGATTATTACAAGATATAAAATATAGTTCCCTGTGCTATACAGTAATTTCTTGTTATTTATTTTATATATAATACTGTGTATATGCGATTCCCAAACTCCTAACTATCCCCTACTCCCTTTTCCCTTTGGTAACTAAAAGTTTGTTTTCTATGTCTGCAACTCTTTCTGTTTTGTAAATAAGTCATTTTTATCAGTTTTTTAGATTCCACATAAAATTGATGTCATCCGATATTTGTCTTCCTCCCTCTGCTTACTTAGTATGTTCATCTCTAGGTATATACATATTGCTGCAAATGGCATTATTTCATTCTTTTTTATGGCTGAGTAACAGGATATTTTTAAAGTAGAACATATATTTTGTTGATTGCACTCTTTCTACAGGCTTGAGCTTCAGGTGATAATCTCTATCACCTGGTTTAAGGATCAGAACAGCCCACAGAATTTTCAGTAAAGCTCTTATACACATGCACACATATATATGTATATAAGTTGTTTTGCTCCACTGGCATGAAGATATGGATATAAAATACAATGGACCTAAAACAATGGATGGTTCTAGCTACTCCCAAGCCATAACCATTGATTTTAAAGACTCTGACTCCTGTCTCACATTACTGCCAGCCATTCCTGGTAATATGGAACAGCTGGACTAGGCACTTCCACTATGAATCTCATTAACTTCCAGTGAAACCCTTTGGAAAGCAACCCCTTTGCAAGTCTTGACTCATACACCTTCATTCAAGCAGACATTTTTCCTTCTTGAAGTGTGCTTCCCCATAATCTGTACCTTTGTGTCTTCCACTGGCATGTAGTCCTTTCACAGGCTTTAATGTACTCTCCTCAACATTCAAGATTAGCATCCCTGCCACAGTTTATTACATACCCGTGGGAATAATAATACATACCTATGGGAGTAATAATAACTAGCATTGACTAAGCACTGGCTGTGTGCCAGGGACTATCCCAAGTATTTGAAAGAGATTAAATCATTTAATCCTCACAATTATCCTCTGAAATGTGTAATTTTATTGTTACTCCCATTTTACAGTCACAGAAACTGAGGTTTGACATTAGGTGCCCAAAGTCATACAACTAGTACGCAACTGACCCAGGACTTGAAAGCAATCCAGCTCCCAGCCCTCATAGCTACACTCTTAACCACTTGCCTACAATGGTACACTATTTTAGTACACTCTCCTACACTGTCTTTTCAAGCCCCGTGAAACATTTTCATCTTATGACTCGTATCTTAGAAATCACGCAGTGGCGCCTTACCACCAACTGTATCGTATCTGAGAGTTTCCACTTGACTCTTAAGGGCTGTAACACACAATGTCTCTCTGACTGTCTTCATCCACCTCACTTCCTTACATTGTCTCCATCAACCCCAACATATACATGAGTGTTCACTCCATTTTGGCCCAACTGATCTCAGATGATTTGCTTTTTTTTCTCTCTGTGCCTTTCAACATGTAAATCTTTAATTTATAGCAATTTTCTTTTTCAGTACCAAACTCCACAAACAACTCAAACTTAGATTCAACTATTGCATGTATGCTAAGTCGCTTCAGTCACATGTGACTCTTAAATGACCATATGGACTGTTGCCTGCCAGACTGCTCAGTCCATGGGATTTCTCAGGCAAGAATACTGGAGTGGGTTGCCATGCCCTCCTCCACGGGATCTCCACAACCTGATGGAACCTACATCTTGGTTCTGGTGCATTGGCAGGTGGGGTCTTTACCACTAACACCACTTGGGAAGCCCTTTTGCTGTCAAAGTTTGAACAATTCATAATTTACTTAACTTTTCAGTCCTTGAGTTGTCTCTTTGGTAAAAGGAGGTAATAATGATACCTTATAAAGTTATTGCAAGATTAAGTGATTTGTGTATTGAAAGGGTTTGTACAGTGCCTGAAACACATTGAGCCCTCAATAATTGTTATATATTAGTAATAAAACCCCCTTCTCAGTCTATTTTTGCCCTTCCTTGCTATTCTTCACCACTCACATATGTAGCTACACATATGTATCCTCTGTTACTCTCAACAGGCTTTCCAGGTGACTCTGGTAAAAATCTGCCTGCCAGTGAGGGAGACAAGGGTTTGATCCTTGGGTTGGGAAGATCCCTTGGAGAAGGAAATGGTAACCTACTCCAGTATTGTTGCCTGGGAAATCCTATGGACAGAGGAGCCTAGTGGGCTACATTCCCCAGGGTCACAAAAGATTAGGACACTACCGAGCCACTAAACAATAACAAGACTTTCAACAGTCATAGAGGAGCTAAATTATAGTGATAGACGGTATAAACATTAAATTCTGCCTTCAGGGAGATTGTAGATTGTTTTCTTCATAGAAGTTCTACTGGCCCAAATAGACTGGGATTGTGTGTTTTATTATGTGGTTGTGTTGCAGTTCATAGAGTGCTGAAAAGTACAGTTCATGTAGTACTGTACTGTCTGTGGTAGAGGTACCATAAATGACATTGTCAGCATCAGTTCAGTTCAGTCGCTCAGTCGTGTCCGACTCTGCGACCCCATGAATCGCAGCACACCAGGCCTCCCTGTCCATCACCAACACCCGGAGTTCACTCAGACTCACGTCCATCGAGTCATTGATGCCATCCAGCCATCTCATCCTCTGTTGTCCCCTTCTCCTCTTGCCCCCAATCCCTCCCAGCATCAGAGTCTTTTCCAACGAGTAAACCCTTTGCATGAGGTGACCAAAGTATTGTAGTTTCAGCTTCAGCATCATTCCTTCCAAAGAACACCAGGACTGATCTCATTCAGAATAGGCTGGTTGGATCTCCTTGAAGTCCAAGAGACTCTCAACAGTCTTCTCCAACACCACAGTTCAAAAGCATCAATTCTTCAGTGCTCAGCTTTCTTCACAGTCCAACACTCACATCCATACGTGACCAATGGAAAAACCACAGCCTTGACTAGACGGACCTTTGTTGACAAAGTAATGTCTCTGGTTTTGAATATGCTGTCTAGGTTGGTCATAAGTTTTCTTCCAAGGAGTAAGCGTCTTCTAATTTCATGGCTGCAGTCACCATCCGCAGTGATTTTGGAGCCCAAAAATTAAAGTCTGACACTGTTTCCACTGTTTCCCTATCTATTTGCCATGAAGTGATGGGACAAGATGCTATGATCTTCATTTCCTGAATGTTGAGCTTTAAGCCAACTTTTGCACTCTCCTCTTTCACTTTCATCAAGAGGCTTTTGAGTTCCTCTTCACTTTCTACCATAAGGGTGGTGTCATCTGCGTATCTAAGGTTATCGATATTTCTCCTGGTAATCTTTATTCCACCTTATGCTTCTTCCAGCCCAGCATTTCTCATGATGTACTCTGCATAGAAGTTAAATAAGCAGGGTGACAATATACAGCCTTATAACTGGACATGGAACAACAGACTGGTTCCAAATAGGAAAAGGAGTACATCAAGGCTGTATATTGTCACCCTGCTTATTTAACTTCTATGCAGAGTACATCATGAGAAACGCTGGACTGGAAGAAACACAAGCTGCAATCAATATTGCCAGGAGAAATATCAATAACCTCAGATATGCAGATGACACCACACTTATGGCAAAAAGTGAAGAGGAGCTAAAGGGCCTCTTGATGAAGGTGAAAGAGGAGAGTGAAAAGGTGGCTTAAAGCTCAACATTCAGAAAATGAAGATCATGGCATCCGGTCCCATCACTTCATGGGAAATAGATGGGGAAACAGTGGAAACAGTGTCAGACTTTATTTTTTTGGGCTCCAAAATCACTGCAGATGGTGACTGCAGCCATGATATTAAAAGACTCTTACTCCTTGGAAGAGAAGTTATGACCAACCTAGATAGCATATTCAAAAGCAGAGACATTACTTTGCCGACTAAGGTCCGTCTAGTCAAGGCTATGGTTTTTCCTGTGGTCACGTATGGATGTGAGAGTTGGACTTTGAAGAAGGCTGAGCGCTGAAGAATTGATACTTTTGAACTGTGGTGTTGGAGAAGACTCTTGAGAGTCCCTTGGACTTCAAGGAGATCCAACCAGTCCATTCTGAAGGAGATCAGCCCTGGGATTTCTTTGGAAGGAATGATGCTAAAGCTGAAACTCCAGTACTTTGGCCACCTCATGCGAAGAGTTGACTCATTGGAAAGACTCTGATGCTGGGAGGTATTGGGGGCAGGAGGAGAAGGGGGCGACCGAGGACGAGATGGCTGGATAGCATCACGGACTCGATGGATGTGAGTCTGAGTGAACTCCGAGAGGTGGTGATGAACAGGGAGGCCTGGCGTGCTGCGATTTATGGGGTTGCAAAGAATCGGACACGACTGAGCAACTGAACTGAACTGAACTATCATACTCCTTTTCCTATTTGAAACCAGTCTGTTGTTCTGTGTCCAGTTCTAACTGTTGCTTCCTGACCTGCATACAGATTTCTCAAGAGGCAAGTCAGGTGGTCTGGTATTCCCATCTCTTTCAGAATTGTCCACAGTTTATTGTGATCCACACAGTCAGAGGCTTGGGCATAGTCAATAAAGCAGAAATAGATGTGTTTCTGGAACTCTCTTGCTTTTTCCATGATCCAGCAAATGTTGGCAATTTAATCTCTGGTTCCTCTGCCTTTTCTACAACCAGTTTCAACATCATGGGAGTTCATGGTTCACGTATTGCTGAAGCCTGGCTTGGAGAATTTTGAGCATTACTTTACTAGCGTGTGAGATGAGTGCAATTGTGCGGTAGTTTGAGTATTCTTTGGCATTGCCTTTCTTAGGGACTGGAATGAAAACTGACCTTCTCCAGTTCTGTGGCCACTGCTGAGTTTTCCATATTTGCTGGCATATTGAGTGCAGCACTTTCACAGCATCATCTTTCAGGATTTGAAATAGCTCAACTGGAATACCATCACCTCCTTTAGCTTTGTTAGTAATGATGCTTTCAGTTTCCCTAGTTTCTTTGAAACTGTTTGGCATTCAAAATAACATTAACCTCTCCTGAAACACTTCTTTCCACTCAATGTCAAGCAAAACTAGTATGTGAAGCTCTACCAAAAACTCTATCTTTTTATTGAGATATAATTGATACACATTATTGTATTATTTTGGGGCTTCCCTGGTGACTCAAATGATAAAGAATCTGCCAGCAATGTGGTAGACCTGGGTTCAATCCCTGGGTTTGATTACTGTGATATTGAATGGTTTGCCTTGGAAATTAACAGAGATCATTCTGCCGTTTTTGAGATTGCATCCAAGTACTGTATTTCGGACTCTTTTGTTAACTATGAGGGCTACTCCATTTCTCCTAAGGGATTCTTGCCCACAGTAGTAGATATAATGGTCATCTGAGTGAAATTCACCCATTCCAGTCCATCTTAGTTCACTGATTCATAGAATGTCGAAGTTCACTCTTATCATCTCCTGTTTGACCACTTCCAGTTTGCGTTGATTCATGGACCTAATGTTCCAGGTTCCTATGCAATATTGCTCTTTATAGCACTGAACCCTGCTTCCATCACCAGTCCCATTCACAACTGGGTGTTGTTTTTGCTTTGGCTCCATCCCTTCATTTTTTCTGGAATTATTTCTCCACTGATCTCCAGTAGCATATTGGGCATGTACTGACCCGGGGAGTTCATCTTTCAGTGTCCTATCTTTTTGCCTTTTCATACTGTTCATGGAGTTGTCAAGGCAAGAATACTGAAGTGGTTTTCCATTCCCTTCTCCAAGGGACCACATTCTGTCAGACATCTCCACCATGACCCATCCATCTTGGGTGGCCCCATAGGGCATGGCTTAGTTTCACTGAGTTAGACAAGGCTGTGGTCTGTGCGATCAGATTGGCTAGTTGTCTGTGATGGTGGTTTCAGTGTGTCTGCCCTCCAATCCCCTCTCTCAGTGCCTACCGTCTTACTTGGGTTTCTCTTTCCTTGGACTTCGGGTCTCTCTTCACGGCTGCTCCAGCAAAGCGCAGCCGCTGCTCCTTACCTTTGATGTGGGGTAGCTCCTCTCGGCCGCCACCCCTGCCCTCGGACCAGGGTAGCTCTTCTTGGCCGCCATCGCAGCTGATACTCTCTAAGCAACTTTCAAATATGTTATTCAGTATTGTTAACTTCATGCTGTACATTACATCCTCATGACTTATTTATTTTATAACTGAAAAGTTGTACCTTTGACTCTCTTCAGCCATTTGTCCCACTCCCACTTCCCACCTCTGCTACCACTAGTCTATTCTCTGGATCTATGAGCCTGTTTTGTTTTTTGTTTTTAAGATTCCACAGATAAGTGAGATCAGATTGTACCTATCTTTCTCTGGCTGACTCAGTTCACTTAGCATAACACCCTCAATAATGCCCTTAGTGTAACATCCATCCATGTTGTTGAAAATAGTAAGAG
The DNA here is from genome assembly GCA_917880005.1 of Nanger dama. Lineage (NCBI taxonomy): Eukaryota > Metazoa > Chordata > Mammalia > Artiodactyla > Bovidae > Nanger > Nanger dama. Next base: position 28,415,104 of record CAKJTW010000007.1, read on the forward strand.
TCATTTAGGAATTTAGAAAGATGGTAATGATAACCCTGTATGAAAGACAGCAAAGAGACACAGATGTATAGAACAGTCTTTTGGACTCTGTGGGAGAGGGAGAGAGTGGGATGATGTGGGAGAATGGCATTGAAACATGTATAATATCATATAAGAAATGAATCGCCAGTCTAGATTCCATGCAGGATACAGGATACTTGGGGCTGGTGCACTGGGATGACCCAGAGAGATGGTATGGGGAGGGAAAATTTAAATATTAGATGTGGCACCACCACCAGCATTTTAACTACTTTTATTTAATTGACTTTATCTTACAGCCTATTAAACTATTCACAAATGAATCTTAATTCCAACTCCTTGCATTTTAATTTCTGTAAATGTGTTATTAATAAATGTTTTCATTTATTTAATGTAGAATTTTCAGAAGTTTTAAATTCTGCCATTAATAGAAAATCCATTACATGTGTTTTTATCAACCAACAAGCACTGACTAAAAATGGATTCTGAAGAATGTCCAAGCTCTCTGGTTGTATATTTAGATGACTGTTTATATCCTAGCTCCCTCAACCCTCCACTACCTTTTCAAGCTACTCTTATTATTTATTTTTATGCTCTCATCTACTTTCCTTCTTCTCCTAAGAAGAGAATTTTTATTTTTCAGGAGGTTCTTCTTCCCATGACTCTTTTGTGGTAAATCCTGTGTATTTCCTTCCCTGGTCTCTCCAATAATTAATTTTCCTATTTCTCCTACTTCTATTTAGCCAATCTGAGTGTGAATTGAAGATTCAATATTCTCAAAAAGGAGTGCAAATTCACAGTGATGAACTCTGCTGACCTGAGCCAGAGAAAGAACACACCAGAAGTTTCAGTCTGAAGGGCAAGACAGATGACAGCTGTGGTAACAACAGTCAAGGATCCACACACCCTCCACCCATTTGTGTGTAATTAATTTTATGTACAAAGGATGTATGACCATCCTGATGACAGGGGACATTGAATGACTGTACCTGAATCACGCTGGATTAAATCGGATTTCTTCTATGCACACATGCACTTTAAAAAAGAAAAACTCTTCACGTAAGCATATTGCTCGCCAAAGAGGTTATTTCTCTTGACATTGTTTAACCGATGGATGCAATAGCCTTGAAATGGTGATCAGAAGATAACAAATTGACTTATTCTAAAACTAAGTGATTAAGCCATGTATCCAAAGTGAAAGTCGCTCAGTCGTGTCTGACTCCTTGTGACCTCATGGACTATACAGTCCCTGGAATTCTCCAGGCCAGAATTATGGAGTGTAGCCGTTCCTTCTCTAGGGAATCTTCCCAGCCCTGGGGTGGAAGCCAGGTCTCCTGCATCGCAGGCGGATCCTTCACCAGCTGAGCCACCAGGGAAGCCCAAGCCATGCATCCAAGTCAGTGACAAATAGAAGTCTGAATCCTGCTCTCTGTGTATCCTTCTCTGCCTGTACTAGCCAGAAGCGACTCTTACCCACCCTCATCCCACTGCTAATTATCTGTGTCCCTCATTTGGTATTTATTATTACTTTTTATATGATTAGGAATTTCTCTCTCTCTCTCTCTCTTTTTTTTGGCCACACTACAAGTCATGTAGGATCTTAGTTCCCCAAACAGGGACAGTTCCCCTGCAATGGAAGCACAGAGGCTGCCCCTGGACCACCAAGGAAGTCCCAGAAATTTCTGTTTATATTTTAATAATACAGCACCTTAGATAAAGATTCAACACAAGCTTGTTGAATCTGTTAAGTACTGAGTCTGATCTCAGAGACAGCTTTATAGAAGTTTGACCAGTAGACCAATTGCTCAAGTCAGTGCTTTGAGACTTCTATATCTTTATCCACCTCTCGTAGCATCTTGAAGACTCCAGTAGCGAATCATCCCTCTGAGTAAATCACTGTCTTCTGTGAAAAAAAATCTACCATAATAGCACAAGAAGATGTTTAAAGTAAATCACAGGATTAATAGGAGAGAGAATAAGGCAGTAAGAACAAGGAAAAGATGAGAATGAAGTGAAGCTTGGTGGTGAGTGGTTTAGTTGCTAAGTCCTATCTGACTCTTGTGACCCCATGGACTGTAGCCCACCAGGCTCCTGCATCCATGGGATTTCCCCGTCAAGAACACTAGGGTCAGTTGCCATTTCCTTTTCCAGGGGATTCTTTACCACTGAACACAAAGGAAGCTCTGAAGTGAAGCTTAGGAGGCTTGAATTTTTTTTTAATTAAATTTATTTATTTTTTTAATTACAATACTGTATTTGTTTTGCCATACATTGACATGAATCAGCCATAGGTGAACACAATCGCCCAATGCCGAAGCCCCCTCCCACCTCCCACCCCACATTCTCTACCTGAATCATCCTGTGCATCAGCCCCATGCATCCTGCATCCTACACCAAACATAGATTAGCGCTTCGTTTCTTACAGGAAAATACACATGCTTCACTGCCATTCTCCCAAACCATCCCACCCTTTCCCTCTCCCCCAGAGTCCAAAAGTCCACTTTATACCTCTGTGTCTCTTGTTGTCTCACCTATAGGGTCATCATCACTGTCTTCTAAATTCCATATATATGTGTCAGTATACTGTATTGGTGTTTTTCTTTCTGGCTTACTTCACTCTGTATAATTGGTTCCAATTTCATCCATCTCATTAGAACTGAGTCAAATTTATTCTTTTTAAGGGCTGAGTAGTATTCCATAGTGTATATGAACCACAGCTTTCTTATCCATTCATCTGCTGATGGACATCTAGGTTGTTTCCATGTCCTGGCTATTATAAACAGCGCTGCAATGAACATTGGGGTACATGTGTCTCTTTCAATTCTGGTTCCCTCGGTGTGTATGCCCAGCAGTGGGATTGCTGGGTCATAAGGCAGTTCTATTTGCAATTTTTAAGGAATCTCCACACTGTTTTCCATAGTGGCTGTACTAGTTTGCATTCCCACCAGCAGTGTAAGAGGGTTCCCTTTGCTCCACACCCTCTCCAGCATTTATTGCTTGTAGACTTTTGGATCGCAGCCATTCTGACTGGTGTGAAATGATACCTCATTGTGGTCTTGATTTGCATTTCTCTGATAATGAGTGATGTTGAGCATCTTTTCATGTGTTTGTTAGCCATCCGTATGTCTTCTTTGGAGAAATGCCTATTTAGTTCTTTGGCCCATTTTTTTATTGGATCATTTATTTTTCTGGAGTTGAGCTGCATAAGTTGCTTATATATCTTTGAGATTAGTTGTTTGTCAGTTGTTTCATTTGCTATTGTTTTCTCCCATTCAGAAGGCTGTCTTTTCACCTTGCTTATAGTTTCCTTTGTTGTGCAGAAGCTTTTAATTTTAATTAGATCCCATTTGTTTATCTTTGCTTTTATTTCCAGTATACTGGGAGATGGATCATAGAGGATCCTGCTGTGATTTATGTCGGAGAGTGTTTTGCCTATGTTCTCCTCTAGGAGTTTTATAGTTTCTGGTCTTACATTTAGATCTTTAATCCATTTTGAGTTTATTTTTGTATATGGTGTTAGAGAGGGGTCTAATTTCATTCTTTTACAAGTGGTTGACCAGTTTTCACAGCACCACCTGTTAAAGAGACTGTCTTTACTCCATTGTATATTCTTGCCTCCTTTGTTAAAGATAAGGTGTCCATAGGTATGTGGGTTAATCTCAGGGCTTTCGATTTTGTTCCATTGATCTATATTTCTGTCTTTGTGCCAGTACCATACCGTCTTAATGACTGTGGCTTTGTAGTAGAGCCTGAAGTCAGGCAAGTTGATTCCTCCAGTTCCATTTTTCTTTCTCAAGATTGCTTTAGCTATTCGAGGTTTTTTGTATTTCCATACAAATCTTGAGATTGTTTGATCTAGTTCTGAGAAAAATACTGCTGGTAGCTTGATGGGAATTGCATTGAATCTGTAGATTGCTTTGGGTAGTATACTCATTTTCACTATATTGATTCTTCCAACCCATGAGCATGGTATATTCCTCCATCTATTAGTGTCTTCTTTGATTTCTTTCATCAGTGTTTTATAGTTTTCGATATATAGGTCTTTAGTTTCTTTAGGTAGGAATATTCCTAAGTATTTTATTCTTTTCGTTGCAATGGTGAATGGAATTGTTTCCTTAACTTCTTTTTCTATTTTCTCATTATTAGTGTATAGGAATGCAAGGGATTTCTGAGTGTTGATTTTATATCCTGCAACTTTACTATATTCACTGATTAGCTCTAGTAGTTTTCTGGTCGAGTCTTTAGGATTTTCTATGTAGAGGATCATGTCATCTGCAAACAGTGAGAGTTTTACTTCTTCTTTTCCAATTTGGATTACTTGTATTTCTTTTTCTGCTCTGATTGCTGTGGCCAAAACTTCCAGTACGATGTTGAAGAGTAGTGGTGAAAGTGGACACCCTTGTCTTGTTCCTGACTTTAGGGGAAATGGTTTCAATTTTTCGCCATTGAGGATAATGTTAGCTGTGGGTTTGTCATATATAGCTTTTATTATGTTGAGGTATGTTCCTTCTATTCCTGCTTTCTGGAGAGTTTTTATCATAAATGGATGCTGAATTTTGTCAAAGGCTTTTTCTGCATCTATTGAGATAATCATATGATTTTTATTTCTCAGTTTGTTAATGTGATGAATTACATTGATTGACTTGCGGATATTGAAGAATCCGTGCATCCCTGGGATAAAGCCCACTTGGTCATGGTGTATGATCTTTTTAATGTGTTGCTGGATTCTGATTGCTAGGATTTTGTTGAGGATTTTTGCATCTATGTTCATCAGCGATATTGGCCTGTAGTTTTCTTTTTTGTGGTGTCTTTGTCAGGTTTTGGTATTAGGGTGATGGTGGCCTCATAGAATGAGTTTGGCAGTTTACCTTCCTCTGCAATTTTCTGGAATAGTTTCAGTAAGATAGGTGTTAGCTCTTCTCGAAATTTTTGGTAGAATTCAGCTGTGAAGCCGTCTGGACCTGGGCTTTTGTTTGCTGGAAGATTTCTGATTACAGTTTCAATTTCCATGCTTGTGATAGGTCTGTTAAGATTTTCTATTTCTTCCTGGTTCAGTTTTGGAAAATTGTACTTTTCTAAGAATTTGTCCATTTCTTCCAAGTTGTCCATTTTATTGGCATATAATTGCTGATAGTAGTCTCTTATGATTCTTTGTATTTCTGAGTTGTCTGTGGTGATCTCTCCATTTTCATTTCTAATTTTGTTGATTTGATTTTTTTCTCTTTGTTTCTTGATGAGTCTGGCTAATGGTTTGTCAATTTTATTTATCCTTTCAAAGAACCAGCTTTTTGTTTTGTTGATTTTTGCTATGGTCTCTTTTGTTTCTTTTGCATTTATTTCTGCCCTAATTTTTAGGATTTCTTTCCTTCTACTAACTCTGCGGTTCTCTATTTCTTCCTTCTCTAGTTGCTTTAGGTGTAGAGTTAGGTTATTTATTTGACTTTTTTCTTGTTTCTTGAGGTATGCCTGTATTGCTATGAACTTTCCTCTTAGGACTGCTTTTATAGTGTCCCAAAGGTTCTGTGTAGTTGTGTTTTCATTTTCATTTGTTTCGATGCATATTTTGATTTCTTTTTGATTTCTCTGTGATTTGTTGATTATTCAGTAGGGTGTTGTTCAGCCTCCAAATGTTGGAATTTTTAATAGTTTTTCTCCTATAATTGAGATCTAACCTTAGTGCATTATGGTCAGAGAAGATGCTTGGAATAATTTCAATTTTTTTGAATTTATCAAGGTTAGATTTATGACCCAGAATGTGATCTATTCTGGAGAAGGTTCCGTGTGCACTAGAGTAAAAGGTGAAATTCATTGTTTTGGGGTGAAATGTCCTATAGATATCAATTAGGTCTAACTGGTCTATTGTATTGTTTAACGTTTGCGTTTCTTTGTTAATTTTCTGTTTAGTTGATCTGTCCATAGGTGTGAGTGGGGTATTAAAGTCTCCCACTATTATTGTTTTATTATTAATTTCCCCTTTCATGCTTGTTAGCAATTGTCTTACATATTGCGGTGCTCCTATGTTGGGTGCATATATATTTATAATTGTTATATCTTCTTCTTGGATTGATCCTTTAATCATTATGTAGTGGCCTTCTTTGTCCCTTTTCACAGCCTTTGTTTTAAAGTCTATTTTATCGGATATGAGTATTGCTACTCCTGCTTTCTTTTGGTCTTTATTTGCATGGAATATCTTTTTCCAGCCCTTCACTTTTAGTCTGTATGTGTCCGTTGTTTTGAGGTGGGTCTCTTGTAGGCAGCATATATAGGGATCTTGTTTTTGTATCCATTCAGCCAGTCTTTGCCTTTTGGTTGGGGCATTCAACCCATTTACATTTAAGGTAATTATTGATAAGTATGCTCCTGTTGCCATTTACTTTATTGTTTTGGGTTCGGGTTTATACGTCCTTTTTGTGTTTCCTTTCTAAAGTCTATCCTTTAGTATTTGTTGGAGAGCTGGTTTGGTGGTGCTGAACTCTCTCAGCTTTTGCTTGTCTGGAAAGCTTTTGATTTCTCCTTCATATTTGAATGAGATCCTTGCTGGGTACAGTAGTCTTGGCTGAAGGTTATTATCTTTCATCACTTTAAGTATGTCTTGCCATTCCCTCCTGGCCTGAAGAGTTTCTATTGAAAGATCTGCAGTTATTCTTATGGGGATCCCCTTGTGTGTTATTTGTTGTTTTTCCCTTGCTGCTTTTAGTAATTGTTCTTTGTGTTTGGTCTTTGTTAGTTTGATTAAAATATGTCTTGGGGTGTTTCGCCTTGGGTTTATCCTGTTTGGCACTCTCTGGGTTTCTTGGACTTGGGTGATTATTTCCTTCCCCATTTTAGGGAAGTTTTCAACTATTATCTCCTCAAGTATTTTCTCATGGTCTTTCTTTTTGTCTTCTTCTTCTGGGACTCCTATAATTCGAATGTTGGAGCGTTTCATATTGTCTTGGAGGTCTCTGAGGTTGTCCTCATTTCTTTTAATTCGTCTTTCTTTTTCCCTCGCTGATTCATTTATTTCTACCATTCTATCTTCTATTTCACTAATCCTATCTTCTGCCTCCGATATTCTACTATTTGTAGCCTCCAGAGTGTTTCTGATCTCATTTATTGCATTATTCATTATATGTTGACTCTTTTATATTTCTTCTAGGTCCTTGTTAAACTTTTCTTGCATCTTCTCAATCCTTGACCCCAGGCTATTTATCTGTGATTCCATTTTGATTTCAAGATTTTGGATCATTTTCACTATCATTATTCGGAATTCTTTCTCAGGTAGATTCCCTATCTCTTCCTCTTTTGTTTGGTTTGGTGGGCATGTCTCCTGTTCCTTTACCTGCTGGGAATTCCTCTGTCTCTTCATCCTGGTTATATTGCTGCGTTTGGGGTGGCTTTTCTATATTCTGGGAATTTGTGGAGTTCTCTTTATTATAGAGTTTCCTCTCTGTGTTTGGTGTTATATCACTGGTTTGTCAAAGTTTCTTGATCAGGGAGGTTTGTGTTGGAATTCTGGTGGGTGGATCTGGATTTCCTCTCTCTGGAGTGTTGTGACGTGTGAAGTAATGGGTTATGAGACGTCAATGGTTTTGGAGTATTTTGAGTTGCCTATGTATTGAAGCTCAGGGGCTTGTTCTTGTGTTGCTGGAGAATATGCGTGGTATGTCTTGCTCTGGAGCTTGTTGGCCCTTGGGCAGTGCTCAATTTTAGTATAGGTATGAAGGCGTTTGATGAGCTCTAATTGGATAATGTTCCCTGTGTTCAGGAATTCTTTGTTGATCACAGGATTTGGAATTACGCCTCCTGATTCTGGTTTTCAGATTTATTTTTAGAATAGCCTCATGATTTCTCCATCTATTCAGCACTAATGTTAAAACATCTAGGTTAATGATGATAGGTTTCTCCACCTTGAGGGTCGTCCCTAGAGGATTGGTGGGTTACTTGGAGGAGAGAAGTGGGAGGGAGTAGTTAGAGGTGAGTGGAGTGGGATGAGGTGGAATCAAAAGAGGGAAAAGGAAGTTAGCCCGTAGCCACTTTCTTGTGTGTGCTCCGAAGTCTGGACCGCTCAGAGGCGGTCACAGAGTTATACATGGAAGAGGAGAGGAAGGAAGTAGATAGAGGTGGACAGGAGGATAAAAGAGGGAGATGGGAAGGAGGGATACAGATCCGGTCAGTGACCAGTTCCCTTAGAGTTCTTGGAGGCTTGAATTTTAATTGCATCATTTATTGACTGAATCGTTTTAGACAGGTTACTCTACCCTTGATTTGTGCATTGTTAAAACTGAGACAATAGTAGAATCCACCTAAGGTTTTTGTAAGAAGTAGATTGGGTAAGACTTGAAAAGTGTTTGCTGTTGAGTAAGTAGTATTGTTGCCCAGATAGCCCAGTAAAGATGATGAATGGAATGTCAGGAATAAAAATTAAATACAAGAATAAAAGTGTCTGAAAAGGACCAGTGATGATCACTGAAAGTAAATAATCATATGGACAATATAAATAATTATTTGAAATAAAGCTAAAAAGAAGGCAAAACTTATCTTGAATAAATTTAGATTTAGAGACAACAACTAATCAAATAGTTCTTCATTGTAAATATCACGATGGATTAATATTCTTAATATTTAAATGGTTCATGTGAGTGTAGAAGAAAATTCAAAAGCCCAAATAGAACTGGGCAAAGTACACAAATATATAATTCACACACAAAAAAGCAATAGTACTCTGGTCAAGGAAGTAGGATATAGTGAAATGTTCATACTCACAGTACAAAGAAATTCAAACAGCAAAGATATTTTGAAAAATGAGACTATCAAGTATTCACAAGAGTGAAGTAAACTAGGTGGGAAGTGAAAATTATTAAGATGAATAAGGAAACAATGTTTGGCAATATATACTTTAAATGTTTGACTCAATCCAATTTTAGGAATTCTGTTATAAAAATATAGTCCAAAGAACAGGAAAAATGTCAGGCACAAAGATGTTCATTGCTGCCTTATTTGATAACAGTGAAAAAGAGAGGTAACCTAAATACATAGACACATATAAATGGCTGAGAAAATTATGATGCATTCATTCAAAGAAAATATATAAAATGTACTGTGAACTTCATACTCAACAGTAAAAAGCTAAAGGTACTTCCTCTAAGATCAGGAACAAGACAAGGATGCCCACTCAGACAGAGAAAGACAAATACTGTATGATATATGGAATCATATATCATGTAATTAAAAATTACATGTGAAATCTAAAAAATATAACAAACCAGTGAATATAACAAAAATGAAGCCAACTCACAGATAATTAGAGAACAAACTAGTGGTTACCAGTGTGGGGAGGAGTATAGTGATATGGGATGAAGAAGAACAAACTATGAGGGTTAGAATAAGCCACAAGGGTATATTTGAACAACACATGGAATATAGCCAAGATTTTATAATTACTATAACCTTTGAAATTGTGAGTAACTATATTGTACACCTATAATATGGTACAGCAACTATACTTCCATGAAAGTAATTTTTAAAAAAGGAAAAAGTTACCTTCAAAGAATTTGCAATAACATTGGAAAATACCTACGTTAATATGCAAGGAAAAGGACAGGGGAAAATTATGACGGCATGATTTAACTAGGGTAAAAGAAATTAATTGATGTAATATTAGAGAGAAATATATCAAAAGGTAAAGAATGGTTGTTTTTCAATGATGAAAGTTATGTCAGTTTTTTCTTTAAGCTTTTCTGTATTTTACAAATTTCCTATAATAAGAGTGTAGAGAATTCCCCAGTTGTCCAATAGCTGGGACTCTGTACTTCCACTGCATAGGGGTTCAGGTGAATCTCTGATCCAGAAGAGAACCAAGATTCCCATAAGCTGCTTGGCGCAGCTAAAAAAAAGTATATTATTTTACAATAGAAAAAGTGGTGTTTTGTGTAGAGCATAGAGATGGCCATAAGAAAAAGATTTCAGGATGCCAGTTACTGTTATCCATGTTTCGGTTTCGGTGGGGTTTGATGCTTATTAAGGCACAAACGGCCATATTTTGTGAGGGGCAAAATTAACTGGCTAAAGCAGGTAACAGGAGAACTTCCAGTATTCTCAGTTCAGTTCAGTTCAGTCACTCAGTCGTGTCTGACTCTTTGTGACCCCATGAATCGCAGCACGCCAGGCCTCCCTGTCCATCACCAACTCCCAGAGTTCACTCAGACTCACATCCATCAAGTCGGTGATGCCATCCAGCCATCTCATCCTCTGTCGTCCCCTTCTCCTCCTGTCCCTGATCCCTCCCAGCATCAGAGTCTTTTCCAATGAATCAGCTCTTCACATGAGGTGGCTAAAGTACTGTTGTTTCAGCTTTAGCGTCATTTCTTCCAAAGAAATCCCAGGGCTGATCTCCCTCAGAATGGACTGGTTGGATCTCCTTGCAGTCCAAGAGACTCTCAAGAGTCTTCTCCAACACCACAGTTCAAAAACATCAATTCTTCAGTGCTCGACCTTCTACACAGTCCAAATCTCACATCCATACATGACCACAGGAAAAACCATAGATGCATTCAGTTTTAGGGTTTTTATAGGGTCTCTTATTTTCTGTTTATCTTTCATTTTTGGCCTCTTAAAGATTTCTTTGAGTATTTTCCCCATGTGTTTGCTATGTTTAGAAGTGTATTTATTATATTTTATCTAGTATTTCTACTTTTGTGTTGGGAGGAGAGAAGATTTTCCTTAGGTTCCTGCTTTCCATTCTAAGGACAAATTTTTGCTGTCTCTAAAGAGAGTTCCAAACTTTTCTCTTCTTTTCTTCTTTGAAAGTTATCATTTCCTTTGTTGTTGATTTGAGTGAACAGTTAAACTTAATGGTCAAAGTGTGTGATGTGACACAAACAAGTCTGGCACCAATAGCAAGTATTCATTAGTTCCTTTTAGATAGTTTCTATTGTCATGTAATTAAAAAGTACTCAGATCTCTAGCAGAGTCAAAAATGGCAAGACTTCCACTGTTGGCAGGAATCAAGAAAAAATTTCTGAAAGAGATTTCATTTGAGATGTCTAGTTCAAGATGCAGGCATTTGAATATAAGGAATAAATCATAGGTAGCCATGGGAGAGGAAATGAGTTATGTCCAGGAAATACTGAGGAGTTTATTTTGCTTTGCTCAGATAAATTTTGTATGTAGAAGGGCAAAATAAGGGTAGAAAGATAAGTTGGGATTATTTTGGACCACTTTGAATTACCTAAAACTTAAAGTTGGACAAAATAGTGTAAGAAGTTATTCAATGTGTTTCAGAAGAATATATCAGAATCAAAACATTAATCTGGAAACAATATCTAGACACTTTGGGAGTTAGGAGAGTTTAGTGGTAGGGAGTCAGAAATGTTTGTTAAGATAAGTCTGGTTGAAAGGTAATGAGAGTCTGAACTGGATGGCAGAGGAAAATTGAAATGAAAACACAGAGATATTGTGCAAGCAGAATCTATAGGACTGGGGAATTCACTGGTGGTCCAGTGGTTAAGACATTGTGCTTTCGCTGCCACCGTCCTGGGTTTAATCCCTTGTTGGGGAACTAAGATCCCACAAGCCATGTGTCATGGTAGGGAAAAAAGGTATACATATCTATAAAACTTGAGCGTTGTTTATGTGTAGTAATGAGATTGGAGAATTGAAAAGATGATTTTCAATTAAAGATGAATAAGAAAGAGTGGTGCCAGGGAATTCAGCTCAGTACTCTGTCATGACCTATATGGGAAAAGAATCTAAAAGAGTGTGGCTATGTGTATAACTGATTAACTTTGCTGTACAAACTAACACAACGTTGTCAATCAACTATATGCCAATAAAATTTCTTAAAAATATCATATATTTTGTATATATTTTTAAGGTTAAATCCCCCTTTTTCAAGTTTCCCCTTTTTTTACAGATAAATTTACCCAGTTGCATCCTGTAGCCCTGGCTTTTAAATACTTTTTTGTTCCTGTAGATACAAAGTTTATTTGCTACTTGACAGTGAAGTCTGTTCCTGGTTGTTACTCACTGAAACTATTAAGGGCGTTATTTCATTCTTTTTATGACTGAGTAATATTTCATTGTATATGTATCACATCTTTATCCATTCCTCTGTCAGTGGATATTAGGCTGCTTCCATGTCTTGGCCATTGTAAATAGTGCTGTGGTGCATATATCTTTTGGAAGTATGGTTTTCTCCAAATTTGTGGGAAAAAGTGGAATTGCTGGATCATATAGTAGTTCTGTATTTAATTTTTTAAAGGCACCTCCATAGTGTTCTCCGTAATAGTTGCACCAATTTATGTTCCTGCCACCAGTGCAGGAGGGTTCCTTTTCTCCACACCCTCTCCAGCATTATTATTTGTGTACTTTTTTTGTTGGCCATTCTGACTTGTATGAGGTTATTGTTGTAGTTTTGATTTTCACTTCTCTAATAACTAGTTAGACTGCAGAAGAGAAGAAAAGGAAAGATATAAGCATCTGAATTGGAGAAGAAAATGGCAACCCACTCCAGTATTCTTGCCTGGAGAATCCCATGGGCAGAGGAGCCTGGTGGGCTACAGTCCATGGGGTCACAAAGAGTCGGACACGACTGAGCTACTTCACTCACTCACAAGCATCTGAATGCAGAGTTCCAAAGAATAGCAAGAAGAGATAAGAAAGCCTTCTTCAGCGATCAGTGCAAAGAAATAGAGGACAAGAACAGAATGGGAAAGACTAGAGATCTCTTTAGAGATACCAAGGGAACATTTCATGCAAAGATGGGCTCGATAAAAGACAGAAATGGTATGGACCTAACAGAAGCAGAAGATATTAAGAAAAGATGGCAAGAATACACAGAAGAACTGTACAAAAAGATCTTAATGACCTGTATAATCACGATGGTGTGATCACTCATCTAGAGCCAGGCATCCTAGAATGTGAAGTCAAGTGGGCCTTAGAAAGTATCACTACTAACAAAGCCAGTGGAGGTGATGGAATTCCAGTTGAGCTGTTTCAAATCCTGAAAGATGATGCTGTGAAAGTGCTGCACTCAATATGCCAGCAAATGTGGAAAACTCAGCAATGGCCACAGGACTGGAATAGGTCAGTTTTCATTCCAATCCCGAAGAAAGGCAATGCCAAAGAATGCTCAAACTACCGCACAATTGCACTCTGATGCTGGAAGGGATTGGGGGCAGGAGGAGAAAGGGACGACAGAGGATGAGATGGCTGGATGGCATCACTGACTTGATGGGCATGAGTCTGAGTGAACTCCGGGTGTTGGTGATGGACAGTGAGGCCTGGCATGCTGCGATTCATGGGGTTGCAAAGAGTCAGACACAACTGAGCGACTGAACTGAACTGAACTGAATAATTAGTGAGATGTTGAGGATTTTTTCCTGTGCTTTTGGCCATCTGTATGTCATCTTTGGAGAAATGTCTGTTTAGATCTTCTATTTTTGGTTGAGTTGTTTATTTTTTTATATTGAGCTGCATGAGCTGTTTGTGTATTTTGGAGATTAATCCCTTGTTGGTCTCTTTGTTTGCAAATATTTTCTCCCATTTTGTGAAAATGGTTTTCATTTTGTTTATGCTGTCTTTTGTTGTGCAAAAACTTTTAAGTTGAAATGGGTCCCCTTTGTTAATTTTTGTTTTTATTTTTAGTACTCTAGGAGGTGGATCCAAATAGATATTGTTGCAGTTTAGTGTGTACTGCCTGTTTTCCTCTAAGAGTTTTATAGTGTCTGGACCTTATCTTTAGGTATTTGATCCATTTTGAGTTTATTTTTGTGTATGATGTTAAAGAATGTTCTAGTTTTATTATTTTACATGCTGTCCAGTTTTCCCAGCACCACTTATTAAAGACTGTGTTTTCTCCATGATTTTATTCTTGACTCATTTGTCTTATTAGTTGACCATGGTGCATAGGTTTATCTCTGCACTTTCTGTTATGTTCAGTTAAGCTATCTATCTGTTTTTGTGCCAGTCCCATACTGTTTTGATGACTGAATACTTTGTAGTATACTTTGTAGTATAGTCTAAAGTCAGGAGCCTGATTTCTCCAGCTCTATTTTTCTTTCTCAAGATTGTTTTGGCTATGGAGGGTCTTCTGTATTTCCATAAAAATTGAAAACTTTTTTGTTCTAGTTTTGTGAAAAAATACCACTGGTAATTTGATATGAGTTGCGTTGAATCTTTAGATTATTTTGGGTAGTGTAATTATTTTGACAGTATTCATTCTTCCAATGCAAGGACATGGTATATCTTCTGCCTGCTTCTCATCTTTGATTTCTTTCAGTAGTGTTTCATAGTTTTATGACTACACGTCTTTTGCCTCCTTAGATAGCTTTATTACTAGCTATTTTATTCTTTCAGATGTGACGGTAAATAGGATTGTCTCCTTATTTTTCTTTCTGATCTTTCATTGTTAGTATATAGGAATGCCAGAGATTTGCTTGCTAAATCTGTTCCCTGCAACTTTACCAAATTCATTGTTGAGTTCTAGTAGTTTGGTGGTGTCTTAAGGGTTTTTGTGTATATTATCACATCATCTACAGACAGTGACAGCTTGACTTCTTTCCCAAATTGGATTCCTTTTATTTCATTTTTTTCCTTGATTGCCATGGCTAGGATATCCAAAATTATGTTGAATAAATATGGTGAGAGTAAACATCCCTTGTCTTGTTCCTGATCTTTGAGAAAATGCTTTTATTTTTTTCACCATTGAGAATGTACGTTAGCTGTACATTTGTTGTATATGACTTTTGTTTGTTGAGGTAGATTCCCTCTGTACTCACTCTCTAGAGAGTTTTTTTTTTTTTAACATAAATGTGTGTTGAATTTTGCTAAAAGTGTTTTCTGCATCTATTGAGATGATCATATGGTTTTTATTCTTCAGTTTGCTAATGGGATGTATCACATTGATTGATTTGCATATATTGAAGAATCTTTATTTCCCTAGGTTAAATCCCACTTGATCATGGTGTATGATCCTTTTAATGTATTGTTGGATTTGGTTTGTTAATACTTCGTTGAGGATTTTGCGTCTATGTTCATTAGTGACAGTTCAGTTCAGTTCAGTCGCTCAGTCATGTCTGACTCTTTGCAACTCCATGAATCGCAGCATGCCAGGCCTCCCTGTTCATTACCATCTCCCGAAGTTCACTCAGACTCACGTTCATTGAGTCCGTGATGCCATCCAGCCATCTCATCCTTGGTCATCCCCTTCTCCTCCTCCCCTCAATCCCTCCCAGCATCAGAGTCTTTTTCAATGAGTCAACTCTTTGCATGAGGTGGCCAGAGTACTGGAGTTTCAGCTTTAGCATCATTCCTTCCAAAGAAATCCCAGGGTTGATCTCCTTCAGAATGGACTGGTTGGATCTCCTTGCAGTCCAAGGGACCCTTAAGAGTCTTCTCCAGATAATTGACCTGTACTTTTCTTTTTGTGGTATCTTTGTCTGGTTTTGATATCAGGGTGATGATGACCTCTTAAAATGAGCTTAGGAGTATTCTTTCCTCAGCAGTTTTTGGGAGGATTTTCAGAAGGATATTGCTATTATTGCTTTTTTGATTTCCATTTGTATGGAATACCTTTTTCTGTCCCCTCACTTTCAGCCTGGATGTGTTCCTAGATCTGAAGTGGGTCTCTTGTAGATAGCATGTATATGAGTCTGATTTTGTATCCATTCAGGCAGTCTGTGTCTTTTGGTTGGAGCATTTAATCCATTTACATTTAAAGTAATTATGTATATGTATGTTCCTGTTGCCATTTTCTTAATTATTTTGGATTTGTTTTTGGAGATCTTTTTTCTCTTCCTCTTTTTATTGGCTTCTCTTCTGAATAATCCCATAGACAGAGGATCCTGGTGGGCTACAGTCCACAGGGTCACAAGAGTTGATCATGACTTAGCAACTAAACCACCACCACTTTAAAATTATGTATTGCTTTTCCCTTGCTGCCTTTAATTTTTTTCCTCTATGTTTAATTTTTCAGTTTGATTAATATGTCTTGGCATGTTCCTCCTTACCTTTATCCTGTATGGGATTCTCTGTACTTGCATGGACTTGAGTCAGTGTTTCCTTTCTCATGTTAGGGAATTTTTCAGCTATAATCTCTAAAAATATTTTTATCAGGCCTGTTTCTCTCTCTTCTCTTTCAGGGACCTCTATGATGTAAATGTTGGTGTGTTTAATGTCCCAGATATCTCAAAAGTTAGGTTTTACATTGTAATTCTTAATCAGTGACTATAAAAATAGTAAGAGATCTAGAAAAAAATCTAACAACTAAATTAAAATGGAGTGCTGAAAATATTCAAATTACCCAAAAGTAGGTAGGGGGTAAAAGGCTAAGAGAAAGCAGTCAACTGGTAGAACTAAATCCAATTGTATTATTAATTGCATTAAATATAAATGATCTAGACACACCAATTAAAAGAGATCATTTGGGGGAAAAACATATAAAATTTTTAAAAACTTTGCTAGATTCATACAGATAGTTTAAAAGTAAAAGATATAAAAAGATATTCCATGCAGAAACTAATTGAAGGAAAGTTGGAGTGACTGTATTAATATCAGATAATATGAATTCCAGAACAATGAAAATTGATGTGATTGAATGTGGACATTTACATAATAAAAGAGAGTCTGTTTGTCTAGAAGACATAAAAATCCTAAGGTACATACAGTTAACAGAACTTCAAAAAGCAAAAGCTGATGGAACTGACCAGAGAATTAAAGATAGAAAAATCTACAGGTAGGGACTTCCCTGCTGGTGCAGCGGTTAAGACTCCATACTCCCATTGCAGGGGGCATGTGTTTGATCCCTGGTCAGGAAAGTGAGGTCTCACATGCCTCACAATGCGGCTGCCCCACCAAAAAAAGAGAGAAATCTACAGTTGTACTTATCAACTACAGTGTCCCTGTGTGGATGCTCAGTTCTTCATTTGTGTTTGATTCTTTGTGACCTCATGGACTGTAGCCCACCAGGCTCCTCTGTCCGTGGAATTCTCCAGGCAAGAATACTGGGGTGGGTTGCATTTCCTACTCCAGGGAATCTTCTCAACCCAGGGACTGAAACTTCATCTCTGAGTCTCCTGCTTTGACAGGTGGATTCTTTACCAACTGTACCATCTGGGAAGCCCCATCAACTACAGCACTCTTATAATAATCAGTAGGTCAGATAGACAGAATGTCAATAATATAGAAGATCGGAACAGCATCATATAGCAGCAATAATATAAAACAGCATAAAAATATTACAACATATAAAGAATAAAAACAAAACAGCACATAAAAATATTATGACAGCATTAATATAGAAGATCAGAACCAACTGACTTAATTGACATTTATAAAACACTCCACCCAAAAGCAGTTGGTTATATGTTCTTTTCAAGGGCAAATGGAATATTCAAAAATATCTTATTCTGAGCCATAACAGAAACCTTAACAAATTTAAAAGAATTAAAATCATGCAAAGTATGTTCTCTGACTCTAACAAAATTAAACTAGAAATTAAGAACAGAAAGATCTGAAAAATCAACTATTTTTGGAGTTTTTAAAAATCATAATTCACATTTCAAAGAGGAAGTCTCAAGGAAAATTAGAAAGTATTTTGAACTGAATGAAAAATTAAATGCCTCATACCATTTATGAAATGATGTTAGAGCTGTGTTAGAGGGATATTTAAGGCATTAAATAAGGAAGCATGTATTAGAAAAGAAGAAAGCTTTAAAGCCAATAATTCAAGATTCCACCTTAATAAACTTAAAAAGACAAGAGAAAATTAAACCCAAAGCAAGTGGAAAGATCAAAATAATAACGACAGAAATTAATGAAATTTAAAACCTAAAAACAATAAAGAAAACCAATCACATGAAAGGCCAGTTGTTTTAAAACATTAACGTATTTTAATTTTATTAACTCTTGGTCCAGAGTGAGCAAGAAAAATAGAAGACGTAAACTACCGATATCAGGAGTGAAAGTGGGCATATCATTATAGAACCTATATTCAAAGGATAAGTAAATACTATGAACCACCCTTAACATAAATTTGACAGCATGGATGAAATGGATAAATTTCTTCAAAGACAAATCCTAACAAGACTCAACAGAGAAACAGATAACTTGCCTAGCCCTGCGTCTATTAAAGAGATTGAATAAGTAGCTGAAAACCTTCCCACAAATGAATGAAACAAATGGTCTCTTTTATAAGGGCCCTAACCCAATTTATGAGGGCTTATGAAGTGATAACCACCCCAAGGCCCCAGTTTCAAACACCATCACACTGGGAATTAGGTTTCAGTGTTGGAGAGACACAAACATTCAGTGTGTAGCTGGGATCTACAGAAGTCTACAGCAGGGTAGTGCTGCTTAGCCTTAGGAGTAGTGACATTGTGGACCTGATAATTCCTCTAAAACTTAATATTGTTAAGATGTCAGTTCTCTCTATATTGATCTATAGATCCAGTGTCCTCTCAAAATGTTAGCAGGCTGTTTTTTTTTGTAGATATTAAACTGGTTCTGTAAATGGCTAGACTAGGTAACTAGAATAGGCAAAACAATTTCACAAGGGAAGAACAAAGTTGGACGCTCAAAGTCTGATTTTGAGAACTTTCAGGAAATAGTGATTAACGGGTGTGTTATTGGTAAATTACAGTTTCAATTAAATATTAAATTAAATATTAGGACTTCCCTGTAGCTCAAACAGTAAAGAAGCTGCCTGCAATGCAGGAGACCTGGGTTAAATTCTTGGGTCAAGAAGATCCTCTGGAAAAGGGAATGACAATCCACTCCAGTATTCTTGCTTGGAGAATCTCATAGACAGAGAAGCCTAGAGTGCTACAGTTCATGGGGTGGCAAAGAGTTGGACAAGACTGAGCGACTAACGCTTACTTACTTACACTTACTTATTGGTAAAAGCTTTTGTATATACATAAATACATGTTACTAAGTCATGTCCAGCTCTTTGCAATTCCAAGAACTGGCTTCTCTGTGCATCAGATTTCCCAAGGCAAGAATTCTGGAGTGGGTTGCTATTTCCTTCTCAGGGGATCTTCTCAATGCAGCAATGGAACCTGGGTCTCTGGCTTGACAGACAGATTGTTTACCACTGAGCCACCTGGAAAGTAGAATGGAGTAGAGTCCAGAAATAAGAGACACACAGATATGCCATATTGGTTTTTTACTAAGATGAAAAAGCATTCACTGGTGAAATGATCATCTTTTCTAACAAATGGTGCTAGAACAATGGGATTCAGCTCAGTTCAGTCACTCAGTTGTGTCCGACTCTTTGCCACCTCATGGACAGCAGCCCATCAGCCTTCCCTGTCCATCACCAACTCCCAGAGCTTGCTCAAACTCATGTCCATTGAGTTGGTGATGCCATCTCATCCTCTATCATCCCCTTCTCCTCCCACCTTCAATCTTTCCCAGCATCAGGGTCTTTTCAAATGAGTCAGTTCTTCACATCAGGTGGCCAAACTATTGGAGTTTCAGCTTCATCTTCAGTTCTACCAAGGAATGTTCAGGACTGATTTCCTTTAGGATTGACATGTTTCATCTCCTAGCAGTCCAAGGGACTCTCAAGAGTCTTCTCCAACACCACAGTTCAAAAGCATCAATTCTTTGGCACTCAGCTTTCTTCACAGTCCAACTTTCACATCCATACATGACCACTGGAAAAACCATAGCCTTGACTAGAGGGACCTTTGTTGGCAAAGTAATGTCTCTGCTTTTTAATATGTTGTCTAGGTTGTTCATGGCTTTTCATTCAAGGAACAAGCGTCTTTTAATTTCATGGCTGCAGTCACCATCTGCAGTGATTTGGAGCCCACCAAAATAAAGTCTGTCACTGTTTCCATTGTTTCCCCATTGTTTTCTATGAAGTGATGGGACCACATATCATGATCTTTGTATTTTGAATGTTGAGTTTTAAGCCAACTTTTTCACTTTTTCCTTTCACTTTCATCAAGAGGCTCTTTAGTTTTTCTTCACTTTCTGCCAAAAGGGTGGTGTCATCTGCATATCTGAGGTTATTGATATTTCTCCCAGAAAATTTGATGTTTGCATGATGTTCACTGCATATAAGTTAAATAAGCAGGGTGATAATATCCAGTCTTAATGTCATCCTATCCCAATTTGGAACCAGTCTGTTTTTCCACATCCAGTTCTAACTGTTGCTTTCTGATCTGCATACAGATTTCTCAGGAGGCAGGTCAGGTGGTCTGGTATTCCCATCCGTTGAAGAATTTTCCACAGTTTGTTGTGGTCCACGCAATCAAAGGCTTTGACATAGTCAATAAAGCAGAAATAGATGTTTTTCTGGAACTTTCTTGCTTTTTCTGTAATCCAGCAGATCTTGGCAATTTGATCTCTAGTTCCTCTGCCTTTTCAAAAGCCAGCTTGAACATCTGGAAGTTTCCGGTTCACGTACTGTTGAAGCCTGGCTTGGTGAATTTTGAGTATTACTTTACTAGCATGTGAGATGAGTGCAATTGTGCAGTAGTTTGAGCATTCCTTGGCATTGCCTTTTTGGGGATTAGAATGAAAACTGACCTTTTCCAGTCCTGTGGCTACAGCTGAGTTTTCCAAATTTACTGACATACTGAGGGCAGCACTTTCACAGCATCATCTTTCAGGATTTGAACTAGCTCACCTAGAAATCCATTTCCTCCACTAGCTTTATTTGTAGTGATGCTTCCTAAGGCCCACTTGACTTCACATTCCAGGATGTCTGGCTCTAGGTGACTGATCACATCATCCTGGTTATCTGGTTCATGAAGATCTTTTTTGTACAGTTCTTCTGTGTATTCTTGCCACCTCCTCTTAATATCTTCTGCTTCTGTTAAGTCCATACCATTTCTGTCCTTTATCGAGCCCATCTTTGCACATAATGTTCCCTTGGTATCTCTAGTTTTCTTGAAGAGATCTCTAGTCTTTCTCATTCTGTTGTTTTCCTCTATTTCTTTGCATTGATCACTGAGGAATGCTTTCTTATCTCTCCTTGCGATTCTTTGGAACTCTGCCTTCAAATGGGTATATCTTTCCTTTTCTCCTTTGCTTTTCATTTCTGTTCTTTTCTCAGCTATTTGTAAGGCCTCCTCAGACAACCATTTTGCCTTTTTTGTTTTTCTTTTTCTTGGAGGTGGCCTTGATCACTGCCTCCTGTACAGTGTCACAAACCTTATCCATAGTTCTATATGCAAAAATGAACTTTGAGTTCTACCTCACATCACATACAGGAATTAATTCAAAATGGATCATAGGCTAAATGTAAAAACATATAAACTGTAAAGATATAAAACATGTTTGTTATGTTTAATAGACAAACAGATTTTAGGTAAAACAATATAAGTGTAATCTGTGAAGCAAATTATAATGATGTGTCAGTCAGTCAGTTCGGTCGCTCAGTCATGTCCAACTTCTTGCAACTCCATGAATCACAGTACATCAGGCCTCCCTGTCCATCACCAACTCCTGGAGTTCACTCAGACTCGCGTCCATCGAGTCAGTGATGCTATCCAGCCATCTCATCCTCTGTCGTCCCCTTCCCCTCCTGCCCACAATCCCTCCCAGCATCAAAGTCTTTTCCAGTGAGGCAACTCTTTGCATGAGGTGGCCACAATACTGGAGTTTCAGCTTCAGCATCATTCCTTCCAAAGAACACCCAGGACTGATCTCCTTCAGAATGGACTGGTTGGATCTCCTTGCAGTCCAAGGGACTCTCAAGGGTCTTCTCCAACACCACAGTTCAAAAGCATCAATTCTTCTGCACTCAGCCTTCTTCACAGTCCAACTCTTACATCCATACATGACCACTGGAAAAACCATAGCCTTGACTAGATGGACCTTTGTTGGCAAAGTAATGTCTCTGCTTTTCAACATGCTGTCTAGGTTGGTCCTAACTTTTCTTCCAAGGAGTAAGCGTCTTTTAATTTCATGGCTGCAGTCACCATCTGCAGTGATTTTGGAACCCAAAAAATAAAGTCTGACATTGTTTCCAGTGTTTCCCCATCTATTTCCCATGAAGTGATGGGACCGGATGCCATGATCTTCGTTTTCTGAATGTTGAGCTTTAAGCCAACTTTTTTCACTCTCCTCTTTCACTTTCATCAAGAGGCTTTTGAGTTCCTCTTCATTTTCTGTTAAAAGGGTGGTGTCATCTGCATATCTGAGCTTATTGATATTTCTCCCAGCAATCTTGATTCCAGCTTGTGCTCCTTCCAGCCCGTGCTTCTTCCAGCCCAATGTTTCTCATGATGTACTTTGCATAGAAGTTAAATAAGCAGGGTGACAATATACAGCCTTGACATACTCCTTTTCCTATTAGAACCAGTCTGTTGTTCCATGTCCAGTTCTAACTGTTGCTTCCTGACCTGCATACCTCAGTAAAATTACTAACTTTAGTCCTCCAAAAGACATTGTCAAGAGAATAACACAAGCCACAGGCTGGGAGAAAATAGTTGCTAATTACGTATTTGAAAAAGGGCTTGTATCCAAAATATGCTAAGAACTACGGAAATGTAATAATATGAAAAGATCTAACTCAATTTAATAACGGGCAAAAATTTGAACAGACCCTTCACCAATGAAAATACACGAAAGCCATGTAAAACACATGAAAACCTGTTCAGTATCATTAGTTACTTGGGAAGTGCAATCAAACCACAAGCACTGCTGGACTCTATTCCCATTTCTAGTAGGGATGTGAGGAAGTTGAAATATTGATGTGTTACCAGTGGGAATGCAAAATAGTTTCCCAGAAGCTAATTCCTTTACTCAAGAGAAATGGAAACTTATCTTTACACAAAGATCTGTTTATAACAGCCATATTCATAATCTGTAAAAATGAGAAACAGCCCAAATTTCTTTCATGTGATGACTAGATAAACCAACACAGTCCATATAAACTGAGAAAAAAAGGGAAAAAATCTTCTCTGTACACAACAAGCTTTATGAATGTCAGATGTATTATGCTAAGTGAAAGAAGTGAGACTCTAAAGGTCAGATACTGTATGCTTCCATTTGTATGACATTCTAGAAAAGACCAGACTGTCATGTTAGAGAAGAGGTTCAGTGGTTATCAGGGATTAGTGATTAGAGATGTTGATGTTCATACTGTCAGCATGAAGGAGAGTTTTTTTTTTTTTTTGGTTGTAGAACTGTTATGTATCTTGTGATCATGGTTACATGATTGCTTGCATTTAAAAAATGCACAGAACTAGGCTTTCCAGGTGGTGCTAGTGGTAAAGAATGCACCTGCCAATGCAGGAGATGCAAGAGATGCAGGTTTGATCCGGGAGTAGGAAATGGCATCCCACCCAGTATTCTTGCCTAGAAAATTCCATGGGCAAAGGAGCCCTGGCAGGCTACAGTCTATGAGGTCACAAGTAGTCGGACACAAATGAGAGACTGAGCACTCTGAATACCAACAGTAAACCTATTGTACATCAAAATATATATTTATAACTTCCTCTAGTTCTGTCAATTCCCATTAAAACTAAAATGGCAAAGATCCCACTCTTTCATTGTAATTCTTAAAATTACCACTCCTTAATTCTTGGTTACCTTAGGAAGTGGAGTAAGTTTCCTAACATAGTAGAAAGAAACCTCAAGATAACCATCACCCCTTCACATTTTTCTTGGCTAAATATAACTCTTTATTTTTCCTCTACTTTGACAGCAAGTCATAGTGTGAGTTCCTATACTTTTCCTGGAGCACATGCTTTAAACTTGACATTGCACATATGCCTTCCTCTTTTTCTTTTTTCCCTAATCTCACACACACACACACACACACACACACACACACACACACACACACACACACTATTTATGCCATTCATTCTCTTATTTAAAAATCCATCTAGATCCTCTGCTCCCGTATGGGATACAAAGATTAACAAGGCATGTGTTTGCATGAAATCAGTTTTGGAGGGCAAATGGAAGGTACATTAACAAATAATGATGTAAATTAGTGTCATTGAGTCATAGGAAAAGTATTAACGAGCATAATGTTACACAAAAGAGTGAATAATCCTTTCTGGGTCAGAGAGGGGTCCACACAAAAAGACATTAAAGTGCCTCAAATACAAATTTAAATTTCATTTTTAAAATGTCATCTCTGACTTTGAGTGTAGTAGTGTATTGTAGACTGGACAGTTTAAGAAAAATATGATATTTAGCAGTAAAGTGGTCAGAAACAATCTTGAAAAAACATCTTGAAAACTACAACTAGGTGATATGGAGATGGGATATAGTGGTGAATATTGTAAAGGTTATATGAAAAATAGCTGACTAAAATGAAAAAGCTCTGAGTATCACAGAGGACTAAAGCTTATCAATTAGTAATATACTACTAATTAAAGAAAACAGGAACAAATATAATATAATGAGATACTATTGATATATCAAATGGTCAAATATAATAAGATACTATTGATGTATCAAATTTCCTATGAATTAATCTGCTAATTAAACTTCCTAACTTTGGGCTTGCTGACTCACTTTGAGTTTAGATTTTGCCTCAGTTCTCAACATTGTTCTCTAGTTACACTATGCGCAGAGAATCCTCTTTCTGCTTTTAAATTGCTGTGCTCTAGCCTTATTGGTCTTCTCCTTTTTCTTGAGTAACCAGACACTGCTATCATAGAACACCATTGCACATCTCCATCTGAATGGTTAACTCCTCATCTGTTTCAAAACTGTTCATTGAAGTGTAAACCCTTCCAGCATATTTTAAATTAGAACTCACCTCATCTCCTTTCATCTGAAGCATTTCTGACCTCTTTTCCCTGTTCTGCTTATTTTTAAAGTCTTAACTACTGACATAGGTGATTTACTCTTTATGATTATTGTTTATTGTATTCCTTTACCTCTGCTAAAGTATAAGCTTCGTTAGGCTAAAGATCTTTGTTTCATTCATTGATGTCACCTTGATTTCTGGAACAGTGCTTGGGATATGGTAGGCACATAGAGAATATTTGTTGGAAAACAGAACTCTTGAGAAATTTCCACTTCTTGATCCCCTAAGTACTAATCTTTGGGCTGTTTTCTTGTGGAGTTTTTTGGTTTGTTTTTTCCCTTTTATAGCATCTGGATTCAGACACTCAAAATAAGGTAGAATGTCTGTGATTTGACATTTTAGAATTTCTGCAATCCAGTTGAACTGTTATGATACCTAAGCATTGTTCAGGAACACTGGCTTGAACCTCAAAGCTCTTCCTGACTTAAATAATAAATAGTTACTTTCCCATGAGGCCACGTTAGTGCAGGCGGCTGTGGCCAGCGCACTTAGTGTGGGTGAGAGGAACTACCGCACATCCGAGGTCAGGGGCAGAAGCTGGGAGAACCCCATGCCCAAGGGGAAGTAGCCAAGAGGAGTTACCCACTTCCAAGGTCAGGGGCAGTGGCCGAGAGTGCCACGCTGTGATGGCGCAGGAACAGCAGAGAGGAGCTTCCCAGGCAGAGAGGAGCTATCCCAGTCTGAGGTCAGGGGGCCAGCCGGAAGGAGCTACCCAACATCCGAGGCCAGGGGCAGTGGCAAGGAGGAGCTACCCGATGCCCAAGGCCAGGGGCGGAGGCCGGGAGGAGCAACCCCACATCGAAGGAGTGGTGGCTACGAGAGCACAGGAGGGCCAAGAGGACCTATTCTATGTTCAAGGTCAGGAGAGGCAGCAATGAGGAGATACCCCTCGTCCAAGGTAAGGAGCAGTGGCTACACTTTGCTGGAGGAGCCGTGAAGAGATACCCCATGTACAAGGAAAGAGAAACCCAAGTAAGATGGTAGGTGTTGCAAGAGGGCATCAGAGGGCAGACACACTGAAACCATACTCACAGAAAACTAGTCAATCTAATCACACTAGGACCACAGCCTTGTCTAACTCAATGAAACTAAGCCATGCCCATGAGGCCACCCAAGACAAGCGGGTCAGGGTGGAGATATCTAATAGTATGTGGTCCACTGGAGAAGGGAATGGCAAACCACTTCAGTATTCTTGCCTTGAGAACCCCATGAGCAGTATGAAAAGGCAAAATGATAGGAGGAATTCCCCACTTCAGTAGGTGCCCAATATGCTACTGGAGATCAGTGGAGAAATAACTCCAGAAAGAATGAAGGGATGGATCCAAAGCAAAAACAACACCCAGCTGTGGATGTGACTGGTGATAGAAGCAAGGTCTGATGCTATAAAGAGCAGTATTGCATAGGAATCTGGAATGTCAGGTCTATGAACCAAAGCAAACTGGAAGTGGTCAAACAAGAGATGGTAAGAATGACCATCGACATTCTAGGAATTAGCAAACTAAAATGGACTGGAATTGGTGAATTTAACTCAGATGACCATTATATCTACTACTGCGGGCAGGAATCCTTCAGAAGAAATGAAGTAGTCATCATGGTCAACAGAAGAGTCTGAAATGCAGTACTTGGATGCAATCTCAAAAACGACAGAATGACCTCTGTTCGTTTCCAAGGCAAACCATTCAATATCACAGTAATCCAAGTCTATGCCCCAACCAATAATGCTGAAGAAGCTGAAGTTGAATGGTTCTATGAAGACCTACAAGACCTTTTAGAACTAACACCCAAAAAGATGTCCTTTAAATTATAGGGTACTGGAATGCAAAAGTAGGAAGCCAAGAAACACCTGGAGTAACAGGCAAATTTGGCCTTGGTATGCAGAATGAAGCAGGGCAAAGGCTAATAGAGTTTTGCCAAGAAAATGCACTGGTCATAGCAAACACCCTCCTCCAACAACACAAGAGAAGACTCTACACATGGACATCATCAGATGGTCAACACAAAAATCAGACTGATTATATTCTTTGCAGCCAAACATGGAGAAGCTCTATACAGTCAACAAAAACAAGACCAGGATCTGACTGTGGTTCAGATCATGAATTCCTTATTGCCAAATTCAGACTTAAATTGAAGAAAGTAGGGAAAACCGCTAGACATTCAGGTATGACCTAAATCAAATTCCTTATGATTATACAGGCACTAGATTGATAGAGTGCCTGATGAACTATGGACTGAGGTTCATGACATTGTACAGGAGATGGTGATCAAAACCATCCCCATGGAAAAAATGCAAAAAAGGCAAAATGGCTGTCTAGGAAGGCCTTACAAATTGCTGTGAAAAGAAGAGAAGTGAAAAGCAAAGGAGAAAAGGAAAGATATAAGCGTCTGAATTCAGAGTTCTAAAGAATAGCAAGGAGAGATAAGAAAGCCTTCCTCAGTGATCAATGCAACAAATAGAGGAAAACAACAGAATGGAAAGACTAGAGGTCTCTTCAAGAAAATTAGAGATACCAAGGGAACATTAGATGCAAAGATGGGCTCGATAAAGGACAGAAACGGTACGGACCTAACAGAAACAAGATATTAAGAGGAGCTGGCAAGAATACACAGAAGAACTGTACAAAAAGAATGTTCATGACGATGGTGTGATAACTCACCTAGGGTCAGAAATCCTGGAATGTGAAGTCAAGTGGGCCTTAGAAAGCATCACTACAAACAAAGCTAGTGGAGGTGATGGAACTCCAGTTGAGCTATTTCAAATCCTGAAGATGATGCTGTGAAAGTGCTGCACTTAATATGCCAGCAAATGTGGAAAACTCAGCAGTGGCCACAGGACTAGAAAAGGTCAGTTTTCATTCCAATCCCAAAGAAAGGAAATACCAAAGAATGCTCAAACTACCGCACAATTGCACTCATCTCACACGCTACTAAAGTAATGCTCAAAATTCTCCAAACCAAGCTTCAGCAATACGTAAACCACGAACTTCCAGATGTTCAAGCTGGTTTTAGAAAAGGCAGAGGAATCAGAGATCAAATTGCCAACATCCGCTGAATCATGGGAAAAGCAAGAGAGTTCCAGAAAAACATCTATTTCTGCTTTGTTGACTATGCCCAAGCCTTTGACTGTGTGGATCACAATAAACTGTGGACAATTCTGAAAGAGATGGGAATACCAGACCACCTGAACTGCCTCTTGAGAAACCTATATGCAGGTCAGCAAGCAACAGTTAGAACTGGACATGGAACAACAGACTGGTTCCAAATAGGAAAAGGAGTATGTAAAGGCTGTATATTGTCACCCTGCTTATTTAACTTCTATGCAGAGTACATCATGAGAAACGCTGGGCTGGAAGAAGTACAAGCTGGAATCAAGATTGCCGGGAGAAATATCAATCACCTTAGATATGCGGATGACACCACCCTTATGGCAGAAAGTGAAGAGGAACTCAAAAGCCTCTTGATTAAAGTCAAAGTGGAGAGTGAAAAAGTTGGCTTAAAGCTCAACATTCAGAAAACAAAGATCATGGCATCTGGTCCCATCACTTCATGGGAAATAGATGGGGAAACAGTGGAAACAGTGTCAGACTTTATTTTGGGGGCTCCAAAATCACTGCAGATGGTGACTGCAGCCATGAAATTAGAAGACACTTACTCCTTGGAAGAAAAGTTATGACCAATCTACACAGCATGTTGAAAAGCAGAGACATTACTTTGCCAACAAAGGTCCATCTAG
Organism: Nanger dama; assembly: GCA_917880005.1. NCBI lineage: Eukaryota > Metazoa > Chordata > Mammalia > Artiodactyla > Bovidae > Nanger > Nanger dama. The sequence goes on from CAKJTW010000007.1 coordinate 28,443,618, forward strand.
TCAAGGCTATGGTTTTCCAGTATGGTTTTTCCATGTATGAATGTGAGAGTTGGACTGTGAAGAAGGCTGAGCGCTGAAGAATTGATGCTTTTGAACTGTGGTGTTGAAGAAGACTCTTGAGAGTCCCTTGGACTGCAAGGAGGTCCAACTAGTCCATTCTGAAGGAGATTAGCCCTGGGATTTCTTTGGAAGGAATGATGCTAAAGCTGAAACTCCAGTACTTTGGCCACTTCATGGGAAGAGTTGACTCATTGGAAAAGACTCTGATGCTGGGAGGGATTGTGGGCAGGAGGAGAAGCGGATGACAGAGGATAAGATGGCTGGATGGCATCACTGATTTGATGGACATGAGTCTGAGTGAACTCCGGGTGTTGGTGGTGGACAGGGAGGCCTGATGTGCTCCAATTCATGAGTCAGAAAGAGTCGGACAGGACTGAGTGACTGAACTGACTGACTAACACTGTTAGAAACAATGGTAAAGATAAACCTCTCCATTTGGCTCTTGAATTTTCTTTTTTAATTAAATTTTTTAAATATAACTTTGTTTTAATTGGAGGCTAATTACTTTACAATATTGTAGTGACTTACCATACATTGACATGAGTCTGCCACGGGTGTACATGTGTTCCCCATCATGAACCCCCCACCTCCCTCCCCATTCCATCCCTCTGGGTCATCTTAGTGCAGCAGTTCTGTCCACCCTGTATCATGCATCCAACCTCGACTGGCAATTCGTTTCACATGTTTCAATGCCATTCTCCCAAACCATCCCACCCTCTTACTCTCCCACAAAGTCCAAAAGCCTGTTCTATACATCTGTCTCTTTTGCTGTCTTGCATATAGGGTTATCGTTACCGTCTTTCTAAATTCCATATATATGCGTTAGTATACTGTGTTGGTGTTTTTCTTTCTGGCTTACTTCACTCTGTATAATAGGCTCCAGTGTCATCCACCTCATTAGAACTGATTCGAAGGTATTCTTTTTAATGGCTGAATAATCTTCCATTGTGTATATGTACCACAGCTTCCTTATCCATTTGGCTGCTGATGGACGTCTAGGTTGCTTCCATGTCTTGGCTATGAAAAACAGTGCTGCAATGAACATTGGGGTACATGTGTCTCTTTCAGTTCTGGTTTCCTCAGTGTGTATGTCCAGCAGTTGGATTGCTGGGTCATATGGCAGTTCTAGTTCCAGTTTTTAAAGGAATATCCACACTGTTCTCCATAGTGGCTCTACTAGTTTGCATTGCCATCAACAGTGTAAGAGGGTTCCCTTTTCTCCACACCCTCTCCAGCATTTATTGTTTGTAGACTTTTGGATAGCAGGCATTCTGACTGGCGTGAAATGATACCTTGTTGTGGTTTTGATTTGCATTTCTCTGATAATGTGTGATGTTGAACATCTTTTCCTGTGTTTGTTAGCCATCTGTATGTCTTCTTTGGAGAAATGTCTACTTAGTTCTTTGGCCCATTTTTTGATTGGGTCGTTTATTTTTGGAATTGAGCTACAGAAGTTGCTTGTATATTTTTGAGATTAATTCTTTGTCTGTTGTTTCATTTGCTATTATTTAATCCCATTCTGAAGGCTATCTTTTCACCTTGCTTAAAATTTCCTTGGAGAAGGCAATGGCAACCCACTCCAGTACTCTTGCCTGGAAAGTCCCATGGACGGAGGATCCTGGTAGGCTGTAGTCCATAGAGTCACGAAGAGTTGGACACTTACTGAGCAACTTCACTTTCACTTTTCACTTTCATATATTGGAGAAGGAAATGGCAACCCACTCCAGTATTCTTGCCTGGAGAATCCCAGGGACGGCGGAGCCTGGGGCTGCCGTCTGTGGGGTCACACAGAGTCGGACACAACTGAAGCGACTTACCAGCACAGTTTCCTTTGTTGTGCAAAAGCTTTTAATTTTAATTAGGTCCCATTTGTTTATTTTGCTTTTATTTCCAATATTCTGGGAGGTGGGTCATAGAGGATCCTGCTGTGATTTATGTCGGAGAGTGTTTTGCCTATGTTCTCCTCTAAGAGTTTTATAGTTTCTGGTCTTACATTTAGATCTTTAATTCTTTTTGAGTTTATTTTTGTGTATGGTGTTAGAACTTGTCCTAGTTTCATTTTTTTACAAGTGGTTCACCAGTTTCCCAGCACCACTTGTTAATGAGATTGTCTTTTTCCATTGTATGTTCTTGCCTCCTTTGTCAAAGATAAGATGTCCATAGGTGTGTGGATTTATCTCTGGGGTTTCTATTTTGTTCCATTGATATATATTTCTGTCTTTGTGCCAGTACCATACTGTCTTGATGACTGTGGCTTTGTAGGCATCAACAGGCAGGTTGATTCCTCCAGTTCCATTCTTCTTTCTCAAGATTGCTTTGGCTATTTGAAGTTTTTATGTATTTCCATATAAACTGTGAAATTATTTGTTTTAGTTCTGTGAAAAATACTGTTGGTAGCTTGACAGAGATTGCACTGAATTTATAGATTGCTTTGGGTAGTATACTCATTTTCACTATATTGATTCTTCTGATCCATGAACATGGTATATTTCTCCATCTATTTGTGTCCTCTTTGATTTCTTTCAGCAGTGTTTTATAGTTTTCTACAGATAGGTCTTTTGTTTCTTTAGGTAGATATATTCCTAAGCATTATTCTTTTCATTGCAATGGTGAATGGAATGTGTCCTTAATTTCTCTTTCTGTTTTTTCATTACTAGTGTATGGAATGCAAGGGATTTCTGTGTGTTGATTTTATATCCTGCAACTTTACTATATTCATTGATTAGCTCTAGTACTTTTCTGGTGGAGTCTTTAGAGTTTTCTATGTAGAGGATCATGTCATCTGCACACAGTGAGAGTTTTACTTCTTCTTTTCAAATTTGGATTCCTTTTATTTATTTTTCTGCTCTGTTTGCTGTGGCCAAAACTTCTAAAATTATGTTGAATAGTAATGGTGAGAGTGGGCTTCTTGTCTTGTTCCTGACTTTAGGGGAAATGCTTTTGATTTTTCACCAATGAGGATAATGTTTACTGTGGGTTTGTCATATATAGCTTTTATTATATTGAGGTGTGCTCCTTCTATTCCTGCTTTTTGGAGGGTTTTTTTTTAATCATAAATGGATGTTGAATTTTGTCAAAGGCTTTCTCTGCATCTATTGAGACAATCATATGGTTTTTATTTTTCGGTTTGTTAATGTGGTGTATTATGTCGATTGATTTATGGATATTGAAGAAGCATTGCATCTCTAGGATAAAGCCAACTTGGTCATGAGTATAATCCTTTTAATGTGTTGTGTGATTCTCTTTGCTAGAATTCTGTTAAGGATTTTTGCATCTATGTTCATGAGTGATATTTGCCTGTAGTTTTCTTTTGTTGTGGCATCTTTGTCAGGTTTTGGTATTAGGGTGATGGTGGCCTCATAGAAAGAGTTTGGAAGTTTACCTTCCTCTGCAATTTTCTGGAAGATAGGATAGGTGTTCAGTTCATTTCAGTTGCTCAGTCGTCTCTGACTCTTTGTGATCTCATGAATTGCAGCACGCCAGGCCTCCCCTGTCCATCATCAACTTCTGGAGTTCACCCGAACTCATGTGCATAAAGTCGGTGATGCCATCCAGCCATCTCATCCTATGTAGTCCCCTTCCCCTCCTGCCTCCAATCCCTCTCAGCATCAGAGTCTTTTCCAATGAGTCAACTCTTCGCATGAGGCGGCCAAAGTATTGGAGTTTCAGCTTTAGCATCAGTCCTTCCAAAGAACACCCAGGACTGATCTCCTTTGGAATGGACTGATTGGATCTCCTTGCAATCCAAGGGACTCTCAAGAGTCTTCTCCAACACCACAGTTCAAAAGTATCAATTCTTCAGCTCTCAGCTTTCTTCACAGTCCAATTTTCACATCCATACATGACCACTGGAAAAACCATAGCCTTGACTAGATGGACCTTTGTTGGCAAAGTAATGTCTCTGCTTTTCAATATGCTATCTAGGATAGGTGTTAGCTTTTCTCTAAATTTTTGGTAGAATTCAGCTGTGAAGCCGTCTGGCTTTTGTTTGCTAGAAGATTTCTGATTACAGTTTCAATTTCTGTGCTTGTGAAGGGTCTGTTAAGATTTTCTATTTCTTCTGGTTCAGCTTTGGAAAGTTGCACTTTTCTAAGATGTGTTCATTTCTTCCAAGTTGTCCATTATATTGGCATATAGTTGCTGATAATAGTCTCTTATGATCCTTTGTATTTCTGTGTTGTGATCTCTCCATTTTCATTTCTAATTTTGTTGATTTGGTTTTTCTCCCTTTGTTTCTTGATGAATCTGGCTAATGGTTTGTCAATTTTATTTATCCTCTCAAGAAGCAGCTTTTGGCTTTGTTGATTTTTGCTATAGTCTCTTTTGTTTCCTTTGCATTTATTTCTGCCCTAATTTTTAAGATTTCTTTCCTTCTACTAATCCTGGGGTTCTTCATTTCTTCCTTTTCTAGTTGCTTTAGCTGTAGAGTTAGGTTATTTATTTGACTTTTTTCTTGTTTCTTGAGATATGCCTGTATTGCCATGACCCTTCCCCTTAGCACTGCTTTTACAGTGTCCCACAGGTTTTGGGTTGTTGTGTTTTCATTTTATTTGTTTCTATGCATGTTTTGATTTCTTTTTGATTTCTTCTGTGATTTTTGGTTATTCAGCAGTGTGTTGTTCAGCCTCCATATGTTGGAATTTTTAATAGTTTTTCTTCTGTAATTAAGATCTAATCTTGCTGCATTGTGGTCAGAAAAGATAGTCGGAATGATTTTAATTTTTTTAAATTTACCGAGGCTAGATTTATGGCCCAGGATGTGATCTATCCTTGAGAAGGTTCTGTGTGCGTTTGAGAAAAAGGTGAAATTCATTGTTTCGGAGGTGAAATGTCCTATAGACATCAATTAGGTCTAACTGGTCTATTGTATCATTTAAGTTTGTGTTTCTTTGTTAATTTTCTGTTTAGTTGATCTATCCATAGATGTGAGTGGGGTATTAAAGTCTCCCACTATTATTGCATTATTGTTAATTTCCCCTTTTATACTTGTTAACATTTGTCTTACATATTGCGGTGCTCCTATGTTTCAGGCATGTATACTTATAATTGTTATATCTTCTTCTTGGATTGATCCTTTGATCATTATGTAGTGTCCTTCTTTGTCTCTTTTCATAGCTTTTGTTTTAAGGTCTATTTTATCTGATATGAGTGTTGCTACTCCTGCTTTCTTTTGGTCTCTATTTGTGTGGAATATCTTTTTCCAGCCCTTCACTTTCAGTCCGTATGTCTCCCCTGTTTTGAGGTGGGTCTCTTGTAGACAACATATATATAGGGGTCTTGTTTTTGTATCTATTCAGCCAGTCTTTGTCTTTTGGTTGGGGCATTCAACCCATTTACATTTAAGGTAATTATTGATGAGTATGATTCCTGTTGCCATTTACTTTATTGTTTTGGGTTCGAGTTTATACACCCTTTCTGTGTTTCATGTCTAGAGAATATCCTTCAGCATTTTTAGAGAGCTAGTTTTTGGTGCTGAATTCTTTCAGCTTTTGCTTTTCTGTAAAGCTTTTGATTTCTCCTTCATATTTGAATGAGATCCTTGCTGGGTACGGTAATCTGGGCTGTAGGTTATTTTCTTCATCACTTAAAGTATGTCTTGCCATTCCCTTCTGGCCTGAAGAGTTTCTGTTTAAAGATCAACCGTTATCCTTATGGGAACCCCTTTGTGTGTTATTTGTTTTTTTCCCCATACTGCATTTAATATTTGTTCTTTGTTTTGATCTTTATTAATGTGATTAATATGTGTCTTGGGGTGTTTCACCTTGGGTTTATCCTGCTTGGGACTCTCTGGGTTTCTTGGACTTGGGTGATTATTTCCTTCCCCATTTTAGGAAGTTTTCAACTATTAACTCCTCAAGTATTTTTTCATGGTCTTTCTTTCTGTCTTCTTCTTCTGGGACTACTATGATTTGAATGTTGGGGCATTTAACATTTTCCCAGAGGTCTCTGAGGCTATCCTCTTTTCTTTTAATTCTTTTTCCTTTTTTGTCTCTGTTTCATTTATTCCTACCATTATATCTTCAGCCTCACTTATCCTATCTTCTACCTCTGTTATTCTACTGTTGGTTCCCTCCAGAGTGTTTTTTTTTTAATCTCATTTATTTCATTATTCATTATACATGGACTCTTTTTATTTCTTCTACATCCTTGTTAAATATTTCTTGCATTTTCTCAATCTTTGTCTCCAGGCTGTTTATCTGTATATCCTATCTGCTTTCAAGATTTGGGATCATTTTCACTATCGTTATTCAGAATTTTTTTTTTAATTCAGAATTCTTTATCAGGTAGGTTCCCTATTTCTTCCTCTTTTGTCTGGTTTGCTGGGCATTTATCCTCTTCCTCTACCTGATGGGTATTTCTCTGCCTTATCATCTTATTTATATTTCTGTGTTTGGGGTGGCCTTTCTGTATTCTGGCAGTTTGTGGTTTCTCTTTATTGTGGAGGTTCCTCACTTTGGGTGGGGTTGGACAGGTGGCTTGTCAACGTTTTCTGGTTAGGGAATCTTGTGTCAGTGTTCTGGTGGGTGGCGCTGGATTTCTTCTCTCTAGAGTGCAATGAAGTGTCCAGTAATGAGTTTTGAAATGTCAGTGGTTTTGGTGTGACTTTGGGCAGCCTGTATATTGAAACTCAGGGCTATGTTCCTGTGTTGCTGGAGAATTTGCGTGGTATGTCTTTCACTGGATCTTGTTGGCCCTTGAGTGGTGCTTGGTTTCAGTGTAGGAATGGAGGCGTTTGATGAGCTCCTATCGATTTATGCCCTGAAGTCAGGAAATCCCTGATTTTCTCAGGATTTGGACTTAAGCCTCCTGCCTCTGGTTTTCAGTCTTACTTTTACAGTAGCCTCAGGATTTCTCCATCCATACAGCACTGATGATAAAACATCTAGGTTAATGATGTCAAGTTTCTCCAAAGTGAGTGACACCTTGAGAAGTACACAGTTACATGGAGAAGAGAAGAGGGAGGAGGGAGATAGAGATGACCCGAATGAGATGAGGTGGAATCAAAAGAGGAGAGAGCAGGCTAGCCAGTAATCACTTCCCTTTGTGCTCTCCACAGTCTGGATCCCTCAGAGATGTTCACAGAGTTACACAGAAAAGAGAAGAGGGAGGGAGGAGACAGAGGTGGCCTGGAGGATAAAGGGGGGAATCAAAAGGAGAGAGACAGATCCAGCCAGTAATCAGTTCCCTAAGTGTTCTCCACTGTCGAGAACACACAGAGATTCACAGAGTTGGGTAGAGAAGAGAAGGGGAAGCAGGGAGATAGAGGTGACCTGGTGGAGTAAAAGGAGGGTCCAAAGGGGGTGAAAGCAATCCAGCCAGCAATCTCACCCCCAAGTAAAAATGGGTAGTGAAGATTGGGTTCTTAAAGGTACAAAATTGATAACAAATAACCAAAAAGCAAAGTTTAAAAATCCAAGTACGGTTTAGATTCTCAAAAATACAATATTAAAGAAAAAAAGTCACAAACATTATATATATATATGCTGCTGCTAAGTCACTTCAGTTATGTCCAACTCTGTGCGACCCCATAGATGGCAGCGCATCAGGCTCCCCCCGTCCCTGGGATTCTCCAGGCAAGCACACTGGAGTGGGTTGCCATTTCCTTCTCCAATGCATGAAAGTGAAAAGTGACAGTGGAGCAACTCAGTTGTGTCCAACTCCTAGCGACCCTATGGACTGAAGCCTACCAGGCTCCTCCGTCCATGGGATTTGCCAGGCAAGAGTACTGGAGTGGGTTGCCATTGCCTCTCCGATATATATATATATGGAATTTGCTATAAAAATAGGGTCTTTTTTTTTTTTTTGCAAGGTAATAGTAGTTTATAACAATGAAAATTAGAGAGTTATAGAGGACTTAAAAATTAAAAAAAGATAATAGCAAAAGGTTTTCTCTGGTGTGGTTGTGGACAGTGTGAGGTCAGTTCATTTCAGAATAGTTCCTTGATCCGGCTTATACTTCTCAAGGTCTATAGGCCCCCTCCTATGTAGTCAGTGCTAACTGCAGGTTTTTAATCTCTTGCACCTGTCACTTCCAAAGCAGTTCCCTCTGTTTATTTTAGCTTCTTCTTTTTGCTGGCCTCTTCGGTGTCTAATTTCGCCCTGACACAAGGAGGCGGTGGTGGTCACTTTGTTAGGCTCACTTGTTCAGTCCTGCTGTGGGGAGGGAGGAACACTGCAAACAACTATCACTGGCACGTGTGGGGAGTGCCCACAGTGCCTGGACCACACTGGGTTTGCCCCGCTCATGGCGTGCGTGCTTTCCCAGTCTACACTGCTCAGGCTCTAGTTTGCTCTGCTGGAAACTGTCTGAGGTGGGCCCTGGGTTGTATGCACTTCCGGTCTAAGCCACTCAGGTTCAGTTTCTTGGGTATACCACAAATGCGCAGACTCGGTTGGGCCTGTGTTTTGTGCTCTTCCCAGGTCCAAGCAGCCCAGGTGACCAGCCTCTTGGTGAGCGCAGTCGCCCCCATTTGGAGGCTGCAACTTATCACCTCCCCCATACCTGCCACTTGGTTTTCTGGGTGTACAACTGGCCTGTCTTCTCAGATATGCCATGTGTCTCTTCTGGGGAGCTTATCTCTGGCTGTGACCCTCCCAGAGGATGTCGATCATCCAGAATCCCAAGAAGTTTTGGCTAGCAAGGAAGCCTGCTTGCAGTTGGGTAGAGGATGCCTTTCTGGGGCCGCGATTGCCCCCTTCCAGCTCTGGCTGCCCTCGCCTGCCTGTCCTCCAGCAGGGGATGGGCTGGTCCGCAGCTGGCTAGCTCTGCTCAGTCCTTTGTTCTGTGAGCAGGCCTTGCGGTATCTTAGGTTAGGGATTTTTCATGTTGTTGCTATCCCATAGTCTGGGTTGCTATCTCTAGTTCATTCCCTCAGATTGCCCTCAGGGCATTCACATGGTCCTTACCCTAAGCAGTGCAGCCCGTGCCCCCTGTCCAGTCTTCACTTGCTAGTGGTGGATGCGAGCCTCTGTCTTCTCCACTGGGAGTTGCCGTTAGGCATGTAATCTGTGGGTTTTAATTATTTATTTATTTTTCCTCCTGTTATATTGCCTTCTGAGGATCCAAGGCTTGCCACAGTCTCGCCAGTGAGAATGTTTTCTGGTGTTTGGAAACTTCTCTCTTTTTAAAACTCCCTTCCCAAGATGGATCTCCGTCCCTACCTCTTTTGTCTCTCTTTTATCTTTTATACTTTTTCCTACCTACTTTTGAAGACAATGGGCTGCCTTTCTGGGTGCCTGATGTCCTCTGCCAGCATTCAGAAGTTGTTTTGTGGAATTTTCTCAGTGTTCAAATGTTCTTTCAGTGAGTTTGTGGGGGAGAAAGTGATCTCCCTGTCCTATTCCTCTGCCATCTTAGGACTGCCCCCTTGAATATTCTTTGTTCATTTTTGAATGCTTTCCAACTTTTTATTCTTAGTTCACACATAAAATGAGACTTGAATTGTTTCTGCAGTAACATTTGAACACAACTCACCCAATAAAACTCACATACTCGGCGGCAAAAAAAAAAAAAACAGGATACAATAGAAAAGAAAGTGGCTCTGAAGGTTGCCAAAGTTTGGCTTTTAGACAATGGACAAGGCCACTCTGTTCTTGGAATGTACTTCCATGATAAACTTGGAAATGTAGGAAACCTGCAGCAGATTTTGTATCTCAGAAAATCATAATATTCAAACATTCTTAAAACATCCAGGGTCATAAGGTGATGGTTATTTTTGTTCAGTATCTTAAATTGTATGTTTTAGTTGCTAAGTCGTAATCTGCTCTTGTGACTCCATGGACTGTAGCCCTCCAGGCTCCTATGTCCATGGGATTTCACAGGCAAGAATACTGGAGTGGATTGTCATTTCCTTCTCCAGGGGATCTTCCTGACCCAGGGTTTGAACCTGCATTGACAGGTAGATTCTTTACCACTGGGCCATGGGGGAAGCCCCTTAAATTGTATAGGAAATAAAATTAACCTCTATGTAGTATAGTAACTTTAAAGTTCAAGTAGTAAATAAGCAGCTATGTAGATTCTAAAAACAAAGAACTTCAGTTTGTAAGTATGGTTAAAAAATGTAACTGGAAACATTGAAGTAAAACTCAAGTTTCCTTTTCTTCATATATCTTTTTGATTAAAATCATATTCATATACTTTTATGTGTTCCTAAGCTCTGGTTCCAAATAGAAAAAGGAGTACATCAAGGCTGTATATTGTCACCCTGCTTATTTAACTTATATGCAGAGTAATGCTGGGCTGGAAGAAGCACAAGCTGGAATCAAGACTGCCGGGAGAAATATCTGTAATCTCAGATATGCAGATGACACCACCCTTACGGCAGAAAGTGAAGAGGAACTCAAAAGCCTCTTGATGAAAGTGAAAGAGGAGAGTGAAAAGGTTGGCTTAAAGCTCAACATTCAGAAAATGATCATGGCATCTGGCCCCATCACTTCATGGGAACTAGATGGGGAAACAGTGGAAACAGTGTCATACTCTATTTTGGGGGCTCCAAAATCATTGCAGATGGTGACTGCAGGCATGAAATTAAAAGATGCTTACTCCTTGGAAGGAAAGTTATGACCAATCTAGACAGCATGTTGAAAAGCAGAGACATTACTTTGCCAACAAAGGTCTGTCTAGTCAAGGCTATGGTTTTTCCAGTGGTCATGTATGGATGTGAAAGTTGGACTGTGAAGAAAGCTGAGAGCTGAAGAACTGATGCTTTTCAACTGTGGTGTTGGAGAAGACTCTTGAGAGTCCCCTGGACTGCAAGGAGATCCAACCAGTCCATTCTGAAGGAGATCAGCCCTGGGTATTCTTTGGAAGGACTGATGCTGAAGCTGAAACTCCAATACTTTGGCCACCTCATGCGAAGAGTTGACTTATTGGAAAAGACTCTAATGCTGGGAGGGATTGGGGGCAGGAGGAGAAGGGGACGACAGAGGATGAGATGGCTGGATGGCATCACCGACTCAATGGACATGAGTTCGGGTGAACTCCAGAAGTTGATGATGGACAGGGAGTCCTGGCGTACTGCAGTTCATGGGGTCACAAAAACTCAGACACGACTAAGTGACTGAACTGAACTGAAGCTTATAGCTCTTATCATTTCTTGTTTTTCTGATGCCTTTGAAAAACTTCTTTCTTCATTTTAAGATTTTATCCCATAAAGGCCATGTGGACTCTTTGACTTTGTTTATATTCCTGTTAATGTTCTATTATTGTAAAAAGGAAAGAAAGGAAGAAAATGGTAAAGCTCTAGCATGATTCCTTAATTTAATCCCTTTCTGTATATGTATACTTTTGTCTTCTTGGACTATCAGTTGTTTTCTGCCTTCCCTTTTACTCCTACTCCATGTAAAAATGACGAGGGATATTTAAAAATATAACACATATAAAACCATAGAAGTATTAATAAAACCTCCTAGAAATCCCAGATATTATTACAGCTTGCAATTTTCTGTATATCTATCACATCTGAATATGTATACATAGACAATATGTGTATTTTCTTTGTTATGACCTGTGGTTTGCTGTTAGTCATATTATCTTTTTCCATTTCATTTTTTATTAGCATTTTAAGACTTGAGATTAAATCCCTATAACATAAAGTTCACTATTTTAACCAATGTAAAGTGAGCAATATACTGGATTTTAGTATATGCACAGTGTTGTGCGACTATCACTGCTGTCAGTTCCAGGACATTTTCATTATATTATAGAAGAGCCTCTGTATCCACTGAGCAGTCACTTCCTTTTCTCTCCCCACCCACGTCACCCCATTTCCTAGAAACCACAAATACTTTTGGTCCTTATGATTTACTTCTGAACACTTAATGTAAATGAAGTCCTAAAATATGTGGCTTTTATTTTGGCTTCTTATTTCAGCATGTTTTCAAGGCTAATCTTTTGTACAGGTACCAGAACTCCATTCCTTTTAATGGCTGAATAATATTCCATTATATAGATACACCACATTTTGTGTTTTCTATTAATGATAGTAGCTAATGAATTCTTAGAATTGTAATTATTGAAATTAACGAGTATGCACATTATGATATATATGCACTGCTGCTGCTGAGTTGCTTCAGTCATGTCCGACTTCGTGTGACCCCATAGACGGCAGCCCAACAGGCTCCCCTGTCCCTGGGATTCTCCAGGCAAGAACACTGGAGTGGGTTGCCATTTCCTTCTCCAATGCATGAAAGTGAAAAGGGAAAGTGAAGTCGCTCAGTTGTGTCCAACTCTTAGCGACCCCGTAGATTGCAGCATACTAGGCTCCTCCGACATGGGATTTTCCAGGCAAGAGTACTGGAGTGGGGGTGCCATCGCCTTCTATGTTATGTTTAATGTATTTTGCTATATTATCTATCATCTCTCAGGTTATACCAACAATAGTATATATGGTTATTTTCTCATATGCTCATTATACTATTATATTACCATTTAATCTGGTAAGGGGAAAATATTTTTGGTCTTCTATTAATATGAAATATATACAACATTTTGTTATCTTAATTTGCTTTTACTTACAAATGAGATTGCATGTATATTCATGTTTATTCATCTCTTTTCCTAACTTCCAGATTATGACCTTTGTTTATTTGTTTTGTGGAATGAGTTTTTTAAATTAGTCTAGAATAAAGAATTAATTATGAACATTTTATGGACCTCATTGTTTTATAGCCCATTTTGATCAATGACTTTTACTCCCTTGATATTAGTTGTCTTACATAATTATTATTGGTAGTTTATTATTTTATTCTTATGTTTCACTTCAAATTTTATTTCTGTTTTGAGACATGTGAAATATTTTTCTTGTCTTAGTTTCATATTGTATATGATTTTGAATGTTTAAAATTCTGAAACACACAGTGGCCACATAGTTGGTGATTTGCTCCTGTTTGAAGTATGTGATTGTCATACTACTCATAATTAGTGTTATTTGTTGTAGGTGTTTTTAGGTGAGGAACAAGAAAGATAGCTCAAGTTTTTATATTTATTTGGACATAGGAACAAAACAGTTTTTATATTTTAGAACCAAACCATAATTTTCAAGGAATTTTTAACCTTCACATTTAAGCATTTTCTTATTTACAGAAGGAGAGGTTTATTAATGGTTTTAAACCTGGTTACCCCTGGAGAGTTTTTCAAGTTTATTTTTGTGAACTTCCCTTCAAAACTCCTTCAAATGAAAGAATTACAATTTAGAGTTGGATTCAGAGAAGGAGTACTACCTGGAAGAAAGCATTATGAAAAGACTTATTAAATAATAGCCACTATTGATAGAATTACCTAGGATATTTTGTGTTGTTGGTTTTTTAAAATATAGGATAGAGTTTAAAAAGTCTGTGATTTTATTAGGTAATCAAGTTCTTGGAGTTAGCAGGAAATGATGGTTTCTGATGGTAATTCATGTTTGCATTTGTTTACCAGTGTCTGTAGCCCTTTGAGTCTCTGCCAAAAAAATAATAGGACATTCCCAATTTGACCTTATGATTTTTGCAAATTAGTGTAGAGATACTTATAGTACTTGTAATTATCAAATTGTATTTGGTTTATTTTCAGTAATGCAAAGTTTTTCTTGGTAAATTTTTGTTACATAACTTCAACAGTCTAGATCACTTAATATTCAAATACTGCTCATTTAAAGGAAGTATATATTTCTAATAGTATAGAACAGGAGAAACACATTGCACCATTTAATGGACTTTCTTTCATTTTTGGAGAGCATCATAATTTCAGTTCCTAAATTTTTGTGATTTTCTAATTTCAATGAGTTGTTCATGCATATGATCTAATATTTTTATTTGGTTAAAATTATTTCTATATTTTTCTTTGAAGTCAATATGACTTATCAAATGTAAAGTATTTGCATGATTTTGGTGCTCAGTTTTTATTGAATCAAATAACCAAATACTATTTCTAATGTACCTACATTTACCTGTAAATGGCATTTTAAAGCAAACTTTTAAGAAGTTTAAGATAAGTTATATATAACATTTTAATTTTAGAAGCTACTAAAAAGTGGGAAATGGCCACATAGAAAAGATACTGTTTCATTGTTAGCTAAATGACAGTGCATATTGCAGTTGTAAATATTGCTTCACTGAGTGATTTTTCTCTTACATACAAATACGTAGTTAAAGATTCAAAATTTCAAACAATACAAACTTGAACATTATTAACATTAATGACAGAATAGAGTATATTCTATCTGGTATTCCCAGTTTAAAAAGAAAACTTGTGAAAATTCTGACTTACTCTCTGATCATTGATTATCAGTCTTGTTATTTGCCTTATAAATGGCAATCAATTTACAAATCTGTCAATCTAGGGGATCTTTTCAGGAATACATCTTTAATTACATAAAAGTAAAATCATCTACTTGTAGCCTTATTAGAAAAGTATACATGCACAAAGAGAAAATAAGACTAAATACAGCAGAGGCAAAGGCTCACGTTTTACAAAGTTGTTAGCATTTATCAGACTTTATCAATCATGATCTACATGTATCGCAGTCATCAAAGGAATCAATAAATAGAAAGTTACAGTTGTAACAAGGGCTAACATGAAAAAGGGAAGAATAAATGTATTTATGGATTAGTATTACATTCAGTCTTATCACCAAGGCTGATTGATTTGTTTAAAGTGGTAGTCTTTTCTGTATGGTGGCCATTTTCCACATTAATATAAAGACTATAAAGCTGATTTACTTACAGTTGTTTTTGAAAAGTATCTACTTTCCAAGTCAGAAAATACTATATCTTCAGTATACTTAAGCATTCTTTTATTGCATATCCATTTCTGAGTAGATTCTTCTTTTGCATAAAATTTTAGAAACTAGTACCTAGTATCACCATATATTATATAATTATGATAGTCCATTTGAATAACTTTTGCTCTTGAACAAAACATTTTCAGTTTGTTTGGTTTAAATATTTGGTCTTGTCTCATCTGTCCTAACATTATATATTTAATGTTAAATATATAACATTATATATATGTAATAAATTTGAATATATACTATTACATATTAATTTCCTGGGGTCGCTAAGAGTCGGACACGACTGAGCGACTTGACTTTCACTTTTCACTTTCATGCATTGGAGAAGGAAATGGCAACCCACTACAGTGTTCTTGCCTGTAGAATCCCAGGGATGGGGGAGCCTGGTGGGCTGCAGTCCATGGGGTCGCTAAGAGTTGGACACGACTGAGCGACTTGGCTTTCACTTTTCACTTTCATGCATTAGAGCAGGAAATGGCAACCCACTCCAGTGTTCTTGCCTGGAGAATCCCAGGGAAGGGGGAGCCTGGTGGGCTGCCGTCTATGGGGTCACACAGAGTTGGATAAGACTGAAGTGACTTAGCAACAGCATGAAATGTGTGACATAAATTACATGTGAAATATGTAAATAAATTTTATGTATTTACATATTAATATACCTATATTCTTGTTCAGGTATATCATGTATGTATTATGTCTTTTATATATTATGAATAATTTAAATAAAATATATAAATAAATATTATCATATGCTTTAAACCAAAAGTTTTAATTTCAATTGAAGATGAGAATGTTTTCTACTAACAAGCCACTCTTTGTGGCACTTTGAAATAATGTAAGCTTTGCCATTCATATATACATATATATATTTTACACCATCTAAGCTAAGGATTTAAATTTTATATGAAAAATATTTACCCCATTCACACTCTGTATTTCAGTAAGTTCAGTTCAGTTCAGTTCAGTTGCTCAGTCGTGTCTGACTCTTTGTAACCCCATGAATCGCACCATGCCAGGCCTCCCTGTCCATCACCAGCTCCCGGAGTTCACTCAGACTCGCGTACATCAAGTTAGTGATGCCATCCAGCCATCTCATCCTCTGTCGTCCCCCTTCTCCTCCTGCCCCCAATCCCTCCCAGCATTAGAGTCTTTTCCAATGAGTCAACTCTTTGCATGACGTGGCTAAAGTACTGGAGTTTCAGCTCAGCATCAGTCCTTCCAAAGAAATCCGAGGGCTGATCTCCTTTGGAATGGACTGATTGGATCTCCTTGTAGTCCAAGGGACTCTCAAGAGTCATCTCCAACACCACAGTCCAAAAGCATCAATTCTTCAGCACTCAGCTTTCTTCACAGTCCAGCTCTCACAGCCATACATGGAAAAACCATACTGGAAAAACCATAGCCTTGACTAGACGGACTTTTGTTGGCAAAGTAATGTCTCTGCTTTTAAACATGCTGTGTAGGTTGGTCGTAACTTTTCTTCCAAGGAGTAAGCATCTTCTAATTTCATGGCTGCAGTCACCATCTGCAGTGATTTTGGAGCCCCCAAAATTAAGTCTGACACTGTTTCCACTGTTTCCCCATCTATTTCCCATGAAGTGATGGGACCAGATGCCATGATCTTTGTTTTCTGAATGTTGAGCTTTAAGCCAACTTTTTCACTCTCCACTTTGACTTTAATCAAGAGGCTTTTGAGTTCCTCTTCATTTTCTGCCATAAGGGTAGTGTCATCTGCATATCTAAGGTGATTGATATTTCTCCCGGCAATCTTGATTCCAGCTTGTACTTCTTCCAGCCCAGTGTTTCTCATAATGTACTCTGCATAGAAGTTAAATAAGCAGGGTGACAATATACAGCCTTGACATACTCCTTTTCCTATTTGGAACCAGTCTGTTGTTCCATGTCCAGTTCTAACTGTTGCTTGCTGACCTGCCTACAGATTTCTCAAGAGGCAGTTCAGGTGGTCTGGTATTCCCATCTCTTTCAGAATTGTCCACAGTTTATTGTGATCCACACAGTCAAAGGCTTTGGCATAGTCAATAAAGCAAAAATAGATGTTTTTTCTGGAACTCTCTTGCTTTTGCATGATACAGTGGATGTTTGCAGCTTGATCTCTGATTCCTCTGCATTTTCTAAAACCAGCTTGAACATCTGGAAGTT
Organism: Nanger dama; assembly: GCA_917880005.1. Classification (NCBI taxonomy): domain Eukaryota; kingdom Metazoa; phylum Chordata; class Mammalia; order Artiodactyla; family Bovidae; genus Nanger; species Nanger dama. Next base: position 28,460,609 of record CAKJTW010000007.1, read on the forward strand.
CGTGGTTTACGTATTGCTGAAGCTTGGTTTGGAGAATTTTGAGCATTACTTTAGTAGCGTGTGAGATGAGTGTAATTGTGCGGTAGTTTGAGCATTCTTTGGCATTGCCTTTCTTTGGGATTGGAATGAAAACTGACCTTTTCCAGTCCTGTGGCCACTGCTGAGTTTTCCACATTTGCTGGCATATTGAGTACAGCACTTTCATAGCATCATCTTTCAGGATTTGAAATAGCTCAATTGGACTTCCATCACCTCCACTAGCTTTGTTCGTAGTGATGCTTTCTAAGGCCCACTTGACATCACATTCCAGGATGTCTGGCTCTAGGTGAGTGATCACACCATCATGATTATCTTGGTCGGGAAGATCTTTGTGAAACACTGAGTTTACTGCCCCATTATTTTTCCCATTTATGAACTGTGGTAAGAACTCATGTTCAACCAGGAAAGCCAATCGACCGATTCTCTCATCTGTCAGATCTTGTCTACAGCTGAAGGAGTAGATGAGCATGAGGATGCAGGGAACAGAGATGTGCTGGCTAGGTGGGTGCTCTCTGGCCTCACCTTTTCATCTAGAGAACGAGAGGGGTGCTGAACTGTGACTACAGATAACTGGAGTCTGGTGGATTGTCTTTTGGTCTGGAATCTTCGGTCGCTTATAACTGACCTCAAGTGAGATATTAAATTATGATCAAAGCAATCAATGCCTGCAAAACAAGTGGAAATGTTTTAGTTGTTAAAATTGTCAGAAAGTGTTCCACAGCCAGAATCAAAATATTACGTATAACCAGGTCATAAAGGCTAACATGTTAACAGCTATTAAAAAAAAAAAAAACTCTAAAGTATAAACTGAGCTTCATAATAGATTCAGTAGTTGTTTCCCATTTTGTACCAGGGATAGATTAAACTGTGACATAAATCTGAACATGATGAATCTTACTCAAGACTTCTTTTTAAGTAAAATTACTCAAAGCTTAAAATTACTGTAAGCACAGTTTTCCTGAAAATTGTTTTTACGTTGATAACTTTTTGATGATGTAAATGACTACAGATAAGATACACTACTTTCAAGGCAGAGCTAGTAAACGTGGTTTAAACATTAAAAATTGGTATTCTTAACATTTTCAATGACAAGCATTCTGTTCTGATTTACATTTAATGCAGATAGATTTTCATTTTGTTTGCTGTAGAAAGAGCATTCAAATTTTATATGGGCTTCAACTAGGGTACCTTTTGGTTTTAGATCCTTTTGGATATATGTTTCCAAATTTAATATTTGTTTACATTGATGCAAATGGATGTAGGAGGATAGAGCTCAATAGTAGAGACATAGACATAGCCAGTAGCACAACTATATATATATATATCTCCTTCCTTTTATTTTTTTGTACATTACTGATTGTGTTTGGTTGGTTGCTTATGTTTAGTTTCATGAAAGGTCTAAGTATTTGGAAAGGTGTGGGACCATGTCCTATTGGAATTTCAGTGTTTGCTTATGAAAGAAGATACCATCTGTGGGGAGTATGACTTCAGAATTTTGACTTTGGAGTGTTCTTGTGTAATTCTACTGGGAATTGCCGAAAAACATAGGCAAGAATTTATAATACTTTTCCAGAATGTGATTGTTAAACAATACTTGGAAGCTGTAGGAAAAACAGTGTTTTTGCATAAAGTAGGCATTTAGCCAAGCTTGGTTAAACTAAGGATTATTTTAGTAAATAATTAAGTGCTGTTCTCATGATTCAGAAAAAAACAAATATGCAAACTTTACCTCTTCTTAAACCAATAAAAAGCGAACTGCTCCTTAAAATGAATTTTATAACTTTTTGAAAAGTTTAACAGTAAAAAGAACACTTATTTGTAAAGTTAGCTTTCTGAGTCATATAGTTCAATAAGTGAGCAACTTTCCTAGCCATTTGTATACATTCTGAGGTGCAAGGCTAGCAAATTCAGCAGGCTTCTTGTTCATTTTGCATTCTTTCATTATCAGCTTGTGATGTTTGCGGAGCAGTAATGGAGATGAAAATAAACAGGGCTTCTCTCTTTTGTAACTTACACACCCCAGCCTCTCCAACAGAATAGGATACAAGAGACCAGTTTGATTTCCATGCTGAGTAGAGCACCTGTTCATCTTGAGTTCATCTTATGAATTAGATGTAAGTTGTGTTTACTGCATCACGATTATTTGTAGCTAGCTTATTGGGGCTGTTCAGTCTGCTTTTGTAAACTTCATGTCAGGTTTCTCAAATATCTCTGTGTTGTTGTTTGTTTATTTTAAAGAGAGTTCCCACAGTTGCTGATGGCTGTCTCATCTGCAAATACCTCTTCAAGGTACTCTATGCTGGTGATGTCTCCTGCCACTGAGCGGCGCGGGAGACTTACTGGGGAGGGCTGTATCAGTTAAGTGATCTTTCTTAGTACATTGCATGGGTTTTGCAAAGCCGTCTGCTTTTGTTAGTCCAGAGGGCAGAACTATGCTTATGCTGAGTTTCAAATTAAAAGATTTTTGTTAACCCACACAATGTAATACTCCATTTACTCTCCTACATGACCCCCTCTATATTTCTATTAAGTTTCCTGGTTTTAGGCACAATTTTATTAATCATGTGTATCTGTGTTATTTATGTTTTACAACTCACTAATAGAAGACTTACTGGTTATTTTCTCAGTTTGTAAGTGTTGTGTAGTCATATTTGAATTACATGCAAACTCAGGTTCAGGGAAGCTGTGAATTTTCCAAAGTTACTCAGTAAAACATACATGGGTGCTATCAACAGTCACTACTGGTCTTAAACCACTAGTGGGAATATATTCCTTAGTTTCCTTTCTTCAAGGTAGAATATATGCCTTAACTCACTTATTTGAAACACTTTTTATTGTGTTCCTGCTGTATACAAAGCACTGCTAGGCCTCATGCTAATGACTTGGCCTTTTATTATATTTTTCACTTTATAAAGAAGTACATAATTGTTATTTTTAAAGATTACTTATAGTAAGACAGATAGAAATAGAAAAACAGTATGTTCTCGTTTCCTCAATCCTGATCCCCACAATCACTTTAAACAATTTAGGCCCCTTATGTATAACCTTAGTCGCTGCTGAAACATTACACTCGATTTCTTCAGGCCTATGCTTTGATATGTGACTCTGTGTGGATGTCAGCCTTCATGCTCTTATTTCAGTCTACCAGTGTTCTAAGCCTTATATTAAAAATGCTGGCAGAAGATGAAAGCAAAACATTGTACTCTGCTTCGAAAGATGGTAAAATTACTAGGATAAAAAAGCCTATAAGTCAAATTTAGTTTTCAGGTTTCTGGTGAACCTGATTATCTTCATTTTCTTTGTTGTTTTGGGAGATTAAGAATTGGCTCATGTTTATTGTATAAACTAGTATAGTTTAGAACTTTGTTTGTGATAAATTCCTTACCAGTGAATAAGACATTAATTGTCAGTACCAAAAGATAATGATTACATTTCATAGATTGGTAACTGTGACTCATAGTTGCTGAATGATTTACTCGAGGCATCTGCTAAGTAACATAGAGCTAGCGGTGTAAGTACAGTTGAGTATCTCATCTAGACTCAGACTATTCACATCGGCTGAAAGTGTAATTAAAGTTAATTTAAGTGTTTATATTTGTTCTTTTTTTTTTAGAACATTAACATGAAACCTTATGTAGAAAATTAATCAAGGTCACAATTGTACTTTCAAAACTGGGTGGTCTAGTAAATATTAACTTCAACTAATAGTAGTGCCTTTTTTTTTTAAAGGACAGGATTCTGATCTTTCGCAGAAATAGGCATTTTCTCTGTTTAGAAAATTTTAAATTAATTTTCATAAATTAACAGGAAGAAATATAAGATTCCTGCTTCCCTGGCAACTCAGTGGTAAAGAATCCGCCTGCAGTGCAAGAGACACAGGAGATGTGGGTTCCGTCACTGAGTTGGGAAGACCCCCAGTAGGAGGAAATGGCAACTCACACCAGTGTTCTTGCCAGGAAAATCCTATGGACAAAGGAGTCTGTGGTGGGCTACCGTCCATAGGGTCGCATAGAGTCAGACATGACTTGAAACAACTGAACACACGCACACACGCTATAAAATCTACAGCTCAAAGTTTAAAAATCTAAATATACTGGCAACAATATGAATCCACAAGTAATTAGTTTCTTTTAAGTATCTGAAACTTTTGCAGTGATATTTTTGTTGTTCAGTTGCTCAATCGTGTCTGACTCTGCGACCCCATGGACTCTAGCATGCCAGGCTTTCCTATTCTTCACTGTCTTCCAAAGTTTGCTCAAACTCATGTCCATTGAGTCGGTGATGCCATTCAACCTTCTCATCCTCTGTCACCCCCTTCTCCTCCTGCTCTCAATCTTTCCCAGCATCAGGGCCTTTTCCAATGAGTAAACTCTTTGCATCAGGTGGCCAGTGAGTATCAGGGTTAGCCAATGAATTGATTCTTCGCATCAAGTAGCCAATGAATATCGGCTTCAGCGTCCGTTCTCCCAATGAATATTCAGGCTTGATTTCCTTTAGGATTGAGTGGTTTGATGTCCTGCTGTCCAAGAGACTCTAAGAGTCTTCCCCAGCACCACAGTTTGAAAGCATCAATTCTTTAGCATGCAGCCTTCTTTATGGTCCAGCTCTCAAATCTATACATGACTACTGGAAAAACCATACCTTTGACTATGTGGACCTTTGTTGGCAAAGTGATGTCTCTGCTTTTTAAAACACTGTCTAGTTTTGTCATAGCTTTTCTTCCAAGCAGCAGTGATATTAGGGTGGCTTTTAAAAATTTGATGGTGCTGTCTTTTATGGCTTGTCTAGATAAATGGCAGGTCCCAGGTAATAGTCTTGGATGTTGTCATCCAGGTGATGTATTGTGGCACTAACAAAACTTCATCTTGTGAGACCAGCTCTTCATATAACTAAGCACAATACAAAGAGTGGAGAAAGAAAGTCATCTAACAGATTCATTTATATATTACCAAAAGATAATGTGTCATCATCCACTAATAAATAGAGAATCACTTTGGAAATTTCAGTTTTTAGAAGGTCTCATATGGCCATAAAATAACATAAAAGCAAAACACAAATATTCTGCATGATGTGAATATCTACAGTATTCAAGTTAGGTAATATAAAAGAGCAATTTAAAATAATGTTAGACCTTACAGATCGCAGGCCATTTTAAGGTGCTTGAAAGTAGGCAGTTTAGTCGGAAAGACATTATGTAGCTGGTTAGTAGCAGATCACCTTTTAGTCTAGCAAATTTTCACCTCTTATTTCTGTGCCTTAAATGAATTAGAGTCAGATCAATGGATTGGAAATAAGTATTGAAAAGTTTGTTTAACTTTGGTAAAAAGTCAACTTCTAAAAATACATATAAAATTGAAAGCACTTTATACATCTGTACTTGCCAACATGAAAAGAGAAATCAATTAGTGATAGCATGTTTCTTCTCCTGAATAAAATTTCTTCAAAATATAGGCTACTCAGTTCCTTGCTATGTTATTTCCTTTTGTGGTTATTTTTAAAGGAAATGAGAATATCTTTGGAGTGATTATTTATTACCTCAGCAATTATTCTTAAAGGCATGGTCAGCTTATAACTTGTTTTTTTTTTAATTTTCCTGTTGAATATAAGTCTTACAGATTAATAACTCCAAGTACATCTTTTGCTCACAGTTAATCTGTATTTAAGTGGAAGCGATGTTCAAGTAATAATAATTCAAATAACCAATTGAACACTTCTGTTGTTCTTAATTAACCTCAACCATTTTCATAGATGCAGAAATTACTTACTTAAAATCCTAGGATATATGGACAATTTACATGAGAGTTCATTTGGAATTTCTAGCAAATGACCCCACCTTCTCCTAATCAAAGCATATCCTTCTGAATGTGAAAATTTTATGGTCTTGATTTAACAAATTCATTTTGAAAATGATGCACATGAAAGAGTAAGGCGAGCAGAATCAAGCCAGTCATGCTCTCATCTAATTTCTTAAGTGGTGGAAGTGTTGTGAAGATACTATTACTGGTATACTTTGTTGTTGTTCAGTCACTCAGTTGTGTCCAACTCCTCACAACCCCAGGGACTACAGCACGCCAGGCTTCCCTGTCCTTTACCATCTCCCGGAGCTTGCTCAGACTCATGTCGAGTTGGTGATGCCATCCAACTGTCTCATCTTCTGTTGTCCCCTTCTCCTCCTGCCTTCAGTCTTTCACAGCATCAGGGTCTTTTCTAGAGTCAGCTCTTTACATAAGGTGGCCAGAGTATTGGAGCGTCAGCCTCAGCATAAGGCCCTGTGAGTCATGGTGACAGGTCCTGCTGTTAGTTGTTTAGCTTCTCAGTTTCTTTAGTTTCTTAACTAGGAAATCTCATCATTGTCTCTTGGGTGAAAGTCTGTAGACAGCATATCATACACATGACAGGAGTCTTAAAGATTTAGCCTCCATTCCTTCTCTGTGTAACCTAAGCCTAGATATTTAGTATTTCTGTATCTTTGTTTCCTCTCTTCCATAAGGGGACTCTGTTTTTAAAAATTAATTTTCACTGGAGTGTAGTTGCTTCACAATGCTGTGTTAGTTTCTACTGTGCAACAAAGAGAATCAGCTATACACATACATATATCCCCTTGTTTGGGGATTTCCTCTGAGCTATATAGTAAGTTACTTTACTAGCATGTGAGATGAGTGCAATTGTGCGGTAGCTTGAGCATTCTTTGGCATTGCCTTTCTTTGGGATTGGAATGAAAACTGACCTTTTCCAGTCCTGTGGCCACAGCTCTTTTCCAAATTTGCTGACATGTTGAATGCAGCACTTTCACAGCATCATCTTTCAGGATCTGAAACAGCTCAACTGGAATTCCATCACCTCCACTAGCTTTGTTCGTAGTGATGCTTTCTAAGGCCCACTTGACTTCACATTCCAAGATGTCTGGCTCTAGATTAGTGATCACATCATCATGATTATATGGGTCATGAAGATCTTTTTTGTACAGTTCTTCTGTGTATTCTTGCCATCTTTTCTTAATATCTTCTGCTTCTGTTAGGTCCATACCATTTCTATCCTTTATCGAGCCCATCTTTGCATGAAATGTTCCCTTGGTATCTCTGATTTTCTTGAAGAGATCTCTAGTCTTTCCCATTCTGTTGTTTTCCCCTATTTCTTTGCACTGATCGCTGAAGAAGGCTTTCTTATCTCTTCTTGCTATTCTTTGGAACTCTGCGTTCAGATGCTTATATCTTTCCTTTTCTTCTTTGCTTTTCGCCTCTCTTATTTTCACAGCTATTTGTAAGGCCTCCCCAGACAGCCATTTTGCTTTTTGCATTTCTTTTCCATAGTAAAGTAATGCTCAAAATTCTGCAAGCCGGGCTTCAGCAATACGTGAACTGTGAACTCCCTGATGTTCAAGCTGGTTTTAGAAAAGGCAGAGGAACCAGAGATCAAATTGCCAACATCTGCTGGATCATGGAAAAAGCAACAGAGTTCCAGAAAAACATCTATTTCTGCTTTATTGACTATGCCAAAGCCTTTGACTGTGTGGATCACAATAAACTGTGGAAAATTCTGAAAGAGATGGGAATACCAGACCACCTAACTTGCCTCTTGAGAAATCTGTATGCAGGTCAGGAAGCAACAGTTCGAGCTGGACATGGAACAACAGACTGGTTCCAAATAGGAAAAGGAGTATGTCGAGGCTGTATATTGTCACCCTGCTTATTTAACTTCTATGCAGAGTACATCATGAGAAATGCTGGACTGGAAGAAACACAAGCTGGAATCAAGATTGCCAGGAGAAATATCAATCACCTCAGATATGCAGATGACACCACCTTTATGGCAGAAAGTGAAGAGGAGCTAAAAAGCCTCTTGATGAAAGTGAAAGAGGAGAGTGCATAAGTTGGCTTAGAGCTCAACATTCAGAAAACGAAGATCATGGCATCTGGTCCCATCACTTCATGGGAAATAGATGGGGAAACAGTGGAAAGTGTCAGACTTTATTTTGGGGGCTCCAAAATCACTGCGGATGGTGACTGCAGCCATGAAATTAAAAGACACTTACTCCTTGGAAGAAAAGTTATGACCAACCTAGATAGCATATTCAAAAGCAGAGACGTTACTTTGCCGACTAAGGTCCGTCTAGTCAAGGCTATGGTTTTTCCTGTGATCATGTATGGATGTGAGAGTAGGACTGTGAAGAAGGCTGAGCACCAAAGAACTGATGCTTTTGAACTGTGGTGTTGGAGAAGACTCTTGAGAGTCCCTTGGACTGCAAAGAGATCCAACCAGTCTGTTCTGAAGGAGATCAACCCTGGGATTTCTTTGGAAGGAATGATGCTGAAGCTGAAACTCCAGTACTTTGGCCACCTCATGCGAAGAGTTGACTCAGTGGAAAAGACTCTGATGCTGGAAGGGATTGGGGGCAGGAGGAGAAGGGGACAACAGAGGATGAGATGGCTGGATGTCATCATGGACTCGATGGACGTGAGTCTGAGAGAACTCCAAGCGATGGTGATGGACAGGGAGGCCTGGCCTGCTGCGATTCATGGGGTCGCAAAGAGTCGGACACAACTGAGCGACTGAACTGAACTGAACTGAACTGATATAGTAAGTTTTCATCACTTATCTATTTCATACATATTGCCAGTAGTGTATATGTGTCAATCCCAATCTCCCAATTCATCCCACCCCACTTCTTCCCCCATTGGTGTCCATATGTTTGTTCTCTATGTCTCTGTTTCTGTTTTGCAAATAAGATCATCTATACCATTTTTCTAGTTTCCACATATCTGCACTAATATATGATATTTTTCTTTTTGTAACTTACCTTTCTCTGTATGATAGCCTTTAGGTCCATACATGTCTCTATAAAGGATCCAGTTTCATTCCTTTTCATGGTTGAGTAATATTCCATTCTATATATATACCACGGCTTCTTTGTCCATTCCCCTATTGCTGGACATTTAGGTTGCTTCCGTGTTCTGCCTATTGTAAGTAGTGTTACAGGGAACATTGGGGTGCGTGTGTTGTTTTGAATTATGGTTCTCTCTGGAAATATGCCCAGTAGTGGGATTACTGAGTCATCCCTACCCATCAATAGGGGACTTTGTTACATTTTTTTTTCAACATCTCTACTTTGAAACTTCTCAGAAATTATTTTCCTCAGCCATATCAAACTTATGAGAAGGTTTAAAATAAAGTTACCAGAGAAGCCTTGTGATTTTCCCTTCAAGATTGCTTCTAGTGTATGGTATTCCATTTATTGAGAGAAGTGTGGTTGCTAGTCCTCATTTTTAAATTGTGGCATGATATCAATTAGTAGAAGCTAAAGAAATTAACCAAGACTAGATTTTAGGGACGTCAATTTAGGATGGTTGATATGGGAAAAGGTTGGATTAGGGAGTAAATTTTTAAGATTTTTCTAGATTCTGAGCAAGTAATCGGAGAAGGCAATGGCACCCCACTCCAGTACTCTTGCCTGGAAGATCCCATGGATGGAGGAGCTGGTAGAATGCAGTCCATGGCATCGCTAAGAGTCGGATATGACTGAGCGACTTCGCTTTCACTTTTCACTTTCATGCACTGGAGAAGGAAATGGCAACCCACTCCAGTGTTCTTGCCTGGAGAATCCCAGGGATGGGGGAGCCTGGTGGGCTGCCGTCTATGGGGTCTCACAGAGTCGAACATGACTGAAGCGACTTAGCAGCAAGCAAGTAATGGGGAAAACTTCACTGTGCGTTTCATTGCTATTTTGTAATGCAAGCGAAGCTTGGATCTCTTAACTCTTTGTGTGATAATAATAATAAAAGTAATAATGATTATTAACATCTGTATTAGGCTATGTAGTAATTGATGCACATACATTATTTAATCCTCACAACAGTGTTATCATGTAGATACTACCATTATCATCAGTTTATAGAAGAAACTCAGGTTGGTAGAATGAAAAGTCATTTGCTTAAGATTGCACATCTAGAAAGTGATCTGTTCTGGTCCTCTTGACTCAAAAGCCCATATTCTTAACATTAGACATCCTGTCTCTTTTCCAAATGGCTAACAAATTGATAATATGAAAATTGACCTAAAAATGGACTATACTGACATCCTGTTCCGGGAACATTTTTTAAACTAAAAAGGAGAAGGAGCAAAGAAAAGTGATGGGGAGAGACTGAAGGAAAGAAGGAACATTATAAATATTCCTATAGATTTCTTATCTTTTGGCAGTAAGATTTCATTACTGAAGAGACATTTGAGTTATATAATGATGTTTGAGTAGGGATGTGTCAATACTTTTGTATTTTTATAAAGGTAAATATTTTTGTCCAGAATATTTGATGTTTGTAATGTAGCATGCAGACATCTTGCTACCAGATAGTCACTGAGTTGTTACTGTAAAAGATCCTAATTAGATTTTTAAGGTTCAAAATTTTATATGTGTTGCAGTTAAGATCTGGTTAGTGTGGATTAGCCAGTCGATTTGTTTTAATAAATATTTATTAAATGCCTGCTGTGAGACAAGCACTGTGTCAAGTGCTGGAGATAGAATTAAGGACAAATAAGATATAGTCTCTACCTTAGTGACCTTACCATCTAATGTGTGAGACAATCAAGTAAGCAGGTAACTATAAGTGTAAACTCAGGGTGTTAGGCCAGCTCGTAGGGAGGAGTGACTTGCTGTAGCAATCACATGCGGCTTACAAAAAGAGGAGGCCTTTGAAATATCCTGCATGATGAATACAGATTACCTATCATGACATGTGACCTTTCCCTTGGTTGATTAACTATATTATTAGAAATACCAGAGGGCTCTTTTTAACAATACCAATGCATAGGCCCACCCCAAAGATTCTGATTATTTAGTTGGGTGGAGCCCAGACTTGAGTACTTTTTAAAAGAAGCCTAGTTATTCTTAGGTGTTGTCGTGGTTGGACACCACTCAGATACTTCAGACATTGTTCCTAAAATGCTTCTTGTGGACAAGAACACTTTTACACTTCTTGATGTTGCTTAGAGAGAACATGTTACTGGGGAAAAGAAAATTGAGATAAATAAATGTTACTTGAAAATAAAGAAGCAGAGGTTTTAAAATATAAAAGCTACTCTTTCTTAAGATTGAACAGCTTCCTAGGTAAGAATAATTATTTCAGAAAGCTGAAGAAATACTAAGATGTCTCTCACATCCCATTTAAAAATATTCAGAGTACAAAACTGTTCCCATGGACTTATTACTCAGAGTCCTGCATTGAAATATTAAGACACATGAAAGAATATTTGTTCTTGAAGACAGACATAGTTATCCAGGTCTGGAAGATTAGAATGGTAAGTGCCTAAGGACTTGTCATGGGTTGTTGACGAGAAGTGAGCAGATGAATGACAGATGAAGGTTTAGGTAGAATGGTAGTGAATGGGTGGTAATGATTAGTCAATGTACAGTTCCCAAAGTTGATAGGTACTTATGGGCTACACATTGTTTCATTTCTTTGAAGTATCTGTCTGAAGAGGAGAAAAGAAGAGAAAGGTTTAGGATGCAACAGGTAACATTTTTTTTTTTTTTTATTATCTTTCTTTTTTACAGTACTTTTATGTGCCAAGTCTTGTGCTCAGGACTACTCAGGCATTACTCAGGCATTGTTGTATTTGATTCAGAGAATACCCATAAAGTGGTTACTGCTGGGATCCAGCCCCTGCAGGATCCAGGGGAACCCAAAGGAGAAACAGCATCGGCGAGTGATTTAGTGAGAGAGATAAAGAAAGAATCTTGTAGATAAGAAAATAGAGGAGAGAAAGAGGCTGATATTCCTTGGTTTACACAGAAAGCCAATAAAGCCCCAAGACAAGGAGCTTGCTCTGTTCCTGGAGGTTGTAGGTGCCCTCCTGGTTTCCCGAGGGAGTGAAGACACAGAACGTCTTCCCATTCAGGTCTTAGAAACCCAGGCAGATAAGTGAACGCAGAGAGCCTCTTTGCTCCAAGGGATCCACCTGAAAAAAGAGTAAGAGAGAGAAAGAAAGAAAAAAAGAGAGAGACACGGGATGACCAAGCTTCTTCGGTGAGCGAGGCCCATAACTTTATTTTCAAAAGGAACTTTTATACCTTAATTTGTACATAGAGGGAAATGAAAGATGCAAGGTCATACAGAGTCAGCCCAAACATTCCAGCAGTTTTGCTCTTATTGAAACCAGGATTTTTCTCCATACCTTTCCCACAACAATGTTGTGTACATTATCTTGTGGCCTTGGAGGCCCGTGAACATTTTATGACCCTTTTTTGATAAAAGCTGCTCAACCAGAAAACTTATTTTCCCTCAAAGTATTTTTTTCTTTATATTTCTAATCTATGTCAGCCTCAGAAAATGCTAAACAGAGTTACATTTCTCACAGAGCAAAGGTGCAGTGAGCTACAAGAAAGAACCAATTAGCTCAAAGGTCTTATGTGGTTAATTTCAAGGCTACACTTGTTTTTCTTACATTCCAACTATGGTAACTAAAGTACTCCCAGGTACACAGTGGATAAGAGATATGGGAACTTAGCAACAAGCATTGGCCCAATAATGAAATCCTATACCAGCACTACTCTAATAACTTTTAACTCTTTGAAAGGCTCTATATTTTAGGCTTCCTATGCCTCTCACAGTTGGGAGGCTGTGAATAATCACATGTGTAGCTGCAAGAGTCTGGATAAACCTGCCAAGCAAGCTAGAATGCTAACAGGGGGATTTGATTTGAAATATTCCTCTCATGTCCAGGAGACTTATTAGCTAGAGCCCTAAGTTTATTTTCTCCAGAGAAAGGTGGTCGGGGATAGCCCCCTGTATGCCAGGAGAGTTGGTGAAAGGCACAAAATAGTAAGACAGACAGATTCTGGTTTAGGGGTAGATGCTTGAGCAGGTCTGGGAGCCCCTCAAGTCCTGAAGCCTTGCTTAACAGTTCTCTTCCACATGACCTTGTCATGGGTGGGATCTCCCATGCTGGCTCCCGGCAGGTTACTCCAGTTAGTCCCCTAAATTTAGAGTCAAGAAAAGTCGTGTTCAGAAAGCCTGGGGTCACAAAGCCAGTAAACAGCAAAGATGAGTTTTAAATTAATGCTTAACTGGAAGCACAAGGAAGGATAACTGTGTGCACTCTGAAAGACTGTTAGAATAATAGTATATTAGCCTGCAAACAAATGTGTTTAGTGTCTAGGTCCTTTTTGCTTCATTTACTTTGATTATATTGTTGAGAAAACTATGATCCAGATCCATTAAATAGACTGCCCAAAATCACACAAGTAGATAAAGTTAGAAAGGAAACTGACTTAAGGCTTTTTGACCCCAAGATCAGTGTCCTTTCCACAATCCCACACTCTACTGCCCTTTATTTTGTTGTTCTTGCATTTTGAGTTACTAGTCTGGTTTTCTTATTATTTTGTGTTACAATTTGTCTCCTGAAGGTCAAGTAACCTAGTTTGATTATGGAAGTCTTCATAGCTTCTGGGACTATATCAGAGTGGTTTTCCAGAAAGTTTCACAGAACTGTATCTGCACCACTGAAAATATGGAGCATGTCAGTTCCTCCAGAGCTAAGGTAAGACATCAGTAGTAATGTGAAGGGTGTGTATGTGCTCTCAGCCTAAGCATTTTGACCCAAATAGAGAATTCAAGCTCCTTGCTATATACAATATTTCTTTCCTTTGTTGAAATTAAGCACTTGACCAAATTTAACATCTTTCAGAGGCTTAATTTTTTTTTACTAGTTATTTTAGAGTGCTCTTAAATCTTCACTGTTGTCTTATAAGTAGCAAGAAGTCAGGACTCTAGTCACTGTAAGTTTCTTTTTGAGAAACATGGTGAAATATTTCCCAGTCTGTGAAGTTTCAGCAGCTCTTTGTGTCCTGCACTGGCAGTCCACATGTCAGACTGTGCTCACATAATTCCAGAATGTGATTTGCCTATTCCACCAGGTTGATATTCTCATTACTGGTGCAGAAGCAGTGGTAGTTAAAATTGCTGATGCTTTGGCATAAATTAAAACAGTGGCATCAAACTATTCTAGTGGTCATTGAGTTCTTCCTTGTCATGCACTCAGTCTTTAAAAAAAAAGCCAGTTTCACTTAATGCCTATAATGGTAAACATTATTAATTTAATTAAATCTCAACGTTTTAAATTAAACTTCTTTTCAATATTTTGAGTGACACAATGGGAAGCATGCATAAAGCATTTCTGCAGCGTACTGAAATATGGTGGTCGTCTCAAGGAACAGTACTCGTGCATTCGTTTGAATTGTTAGCTGAACTAGATGCTTTTGTTGTGTAGTAGTATTTTTACTTGAAAGAAAAACATGCAAACTATAGCTGTTTTGACTTAGGCATTTGTAGACAGTCCTTAAATAAACATGAATGAAGTAAGTCTGTTCTGACAAGAAAAAGAGCTTGACAATATTTGTTGCCAACATTAAAATTAAAGCTTTCAGGTAAAAATGAGAACTTGGGAAAACTTAGAGTGTATTCACAAGCTTTATGGCTTCGTAGGACTTAAAAGACTTTTCTGATAATGTTAATATTAACAAAAATGTATTGGTTAATGGAATGTGTAATATTTTTAAGTTGGTGTATTAGTCATGTCTGACTCTTTGCAACTCCATGGATTGGGGCCCACCAGGGTCCTCTGTCCATGGGATTTTCCAGGCAGGAATACTGGAGTGGGATGCCATTCCCTTCTCTAGGGATCTTCCCGACCCAGGGGTCAAACCCGGGTCTCCTACATTGCAGGCAAACTCTTTACTGTCTGAGCCAATAGGGAATACATTTAAGTCAATAAGTGTCTTCATTTCTAAGTCAACTATGACTAGCCTTTTTGTAAAATTTTTTTCGCATAGATGTTCAAGTCTTTTGTTTCTTTTTTACTTTAGCAGATTTCATTTTTGTCACAATTGTTCTCTTAGTGGTCCTTTGGCCTCCATTTTCTTTTACTGTTAAATTTATTCATTTATTTACTTTCTAATTGTCTGATTGAATACAGGTTTTTAAAATGTGCAATTTGAATTCTCTTTTGCATCTTAACTGAGTTTGTATCTTGGCTTCTGTAGATTAAGATGCAAAGACTTATTCAGTCGCTCAGTCATGTCCGGCTGTTTGTGACCCCATGGACTGCAGCACGCCAGGCTTCCCTGTCCTTCGCTGTCTCCCAGAGTTTGCTCAGACTCCTGTCCATTGAATCAATGATGCCATCCACCCATTTCATTCTTTGTCACCCCCTTCTCCTCTTGCCCTCAGTTTTTCCCAGCAGCAGGATCTTTTCCAGTGAGCTGGTTCTTCACATCATATGGCCAAAATATTGGAGCTTCAGCTTCAGCATCAGTTCTTCCAGTGAATATTCGGGCTTGATTTCCTTTCGGAGTGACTGGTTTGATTTCCTTGCTGTCCAAGGGACTCTCAAGAGTCTTCTGTATCATCAAGGTTCAAAAACATCAATTCTTAAGCACTCATCCTTCTTTATGGTTGAACTCTCAAATCCAAACATGACTATTGTAAAAACAATAGCTTTGTTTATACAGACTTTTGTCGACAAAGTAATGTGTCTGCTTTTTAAAACACTGCCTAGGTTTGTCGTAGCTTTTCTTTCAAGGAGCAAGTGTCTTTAATTTCATGGCTGCAGTCACTGTCCACAGTGATTCAGAAGCCCAAGAAAATAAAGTCTGTCACTGTTTCCATTGTTTCCCCATCTATTTGCCATGAAGTGATGGGACCAGATGCCATGAGATTAGTTTTTTGAAAATGTTGTGTTTTAAGCCAGCTTTTTCTCTCTCCTCTTTCACCTTCATCAAGAGACTCTTTGGTTCCTCTTCATTTTCTGCCATTAGGGTGGTGTCATCTACATATCTGAAGTTATTGGTATTTCCGCTGGCAGTCTTGATTCCAGCCTGTGATTCATCTAGCCTGGCATTTCACATAATGTACTCTGCATATAAGTTAAACAAGCAGGGTACAATATACAGCCTTGAAGTACTCCTTTCCCAATTTGGAACCAGCCTGTAGTTCTGGTTCTTGCAATTGCTTCTTTCTGCATACAGGTTTCTCAGGGGGCAGGTCAGGTGGTCTGGTATTCCCATCTCTTTCAGAATTTTCCACAGTTGTTGTGATCCACAGTCAAAGGCTTTAGCATAGTCAATGAAGCAGATGTTTGTCTGGAATTCTTTGTTTTTTTTTTCCGTGATTCAGTGGATGTTGGCAAGTGGATCTCTGGTTCCTCTGCCTTTTCTAAATCCAGCATGTACATCTGAGAGTTCTCAGTTCATGTAATGTTGTAGCCTGGCTTGAAGGATTTGAGCATTACCTTGCTAACATGTGAAATGAGCACAACTGTATGGTAGTTTGAATATTCTTTGGTATTGCCCTTCTTTGGGATTGGAATGAAAACTGACCTTTTACAGTCCTGTGGCCACTGCTGAGTTTTCCAAATTTGCTTCTGTATTGAGTACAGCACTTTCACAGCATCATCTTTTAGGATTTGAAATACGTCAGCTGGAATTCCACCACTTCCACTAGCTTTGATCGTGATGTAAGGCCCACTTGACTTCACATTCTAAGATGTCTGGCTCTAGGTGAGTGGTCACACCATCGTGGTTATCTGGGTCATGAAGGTCTTTTTTGTATAGTTCTTCCTCTGTGTATTCTTGCCACCTCTTAATATCTTCCGCTAGGTTCATCTCATTTCTGTCCTTTATTGTGCCCATCTTTGCATGAAATGCTCCCTTGGTATCTCTGATTTTCCTGAAGAGATCTCTAGTTTTCCCCCATTCTGTTGTTGTCCTCTGTTTCTTTGCAGTGTTCACTTAGGAAGGCTTTCTTACCTTTCCTTGCTATTCTTTGGGACTCTGCATTCACATGGTGTATCTTTCCCTTTCTCCTTTGCCTTTAGCTTCTCTTCTTTTCTCAGCTATTTATAAGGCCTCCTCAAATGACCATTTGCCTTGTTGCATTTCTTTTTCTTGAGGATGGTTTTGTCACAACCTCCTGTATGATGCTAGGAACCTCTATCTATAGTTCTTCAGGCACTGTCTATTAGATCTAATCCCTTGAATCTATGTGTCACTTCCACTGTATAATCATAAGAGATTATATTAATAGAAGGTACCCCAGTGATACAGAAACTTTATTATTTTCAAATTAAAAGCAGGAGAGATTAACATGACAAGTGTATTCTAAACCCCTTCAATACAGGGGAGAATATATTTCTATAACTAGCATATACCAAAATACAAAAGGTAATTGAGAAGGTAAGAAACACTAGAAATGTAGCATTCTTGACCTGGGTGGACCAAAATCTGAAACTCCAGCTGACCAGCTCTCTTAATAAGCCTTGGGAGTAGGCCCTACACAGCAAGATGCTGCCCAGCAGAGACAGATTAATATTTATTCTGTAAAAAACTGGTATTGAGTACCAAAACACCATAGAACAATCACCTTCTCAACCTATTTTTATATCTCTGTTTTGCTCAGGCCTCAAACAGAGTCCATCCCCAGGAAAGGATACTGGAGTGTGTTGGCACTCCAGGGGATTTTCCCAACCCTGGGATCGAACTCAGGTCTGCCTCATTGCAGGCAGACTCTACCATCTGAGCCACCAGAGAAGCCTCCATTTATTAATACTTGTGGGGGAAGAAAGATCTACTACTTGTCTGGAAAAGTCTGCAGGCAAAGATTACACCTGTCTTTATTCATTGTAGTGCAAAGAGCAAAGTAGTTAATCTACTCAGTGAATCACATCTGCCAGGTGTCAGGATTGAAGGATTAAACAGATATCTCAGGTGGCAGGTTTACTGAGCCTTTGAACTGCAGTTCGGGTGACTGCTAGCATGTATAGCACTCTTATCCAGCCCTGATACTTGGGAAAACGTATCAGAACCTGAGCACCAATCTTACGTTTTAAACAGTGTGTAACTCAGTAGGCTTGGGACCAAAACTACGATCTTCATTTTTGACTTCTATTTAGGAAACCAGATCATTCTGATTACATTTTTAGGGTTATGTGAACGTTTTAAATAGTGGAAGACAGGATGCCCTGTGGCACAATGATTGATTCAGTCCAGAGACATTCTCTAAATTGATTGATGCATCAGGATTGCCTGTGTCTTCGTATCACTGTACAGCTGAGATTCACATTGTAGAAAGTTGCTGCCACGAGAGATGTGAACTTAGTCACCTTAGTAATCTGAGACCTGTAAAAGGTAGACATTCCCTTTTTTGCTTAGTCTGTGACTAGTTGAGCTCATTTTCCAGGGCCTATTTATAGTCTGTCAATGAAGTAGAATATGTGAATTGATGATTGTGAGTATAATCTTTACTTCTCAGCCATATTTGCAGCTCTTCTTTCTGCAGTACACAAGGGATCTTCCCTGGCAGTCCAGTGGTTACCACTCTGTTTCCACTGCAGAGGGGATGGGTTTGATCCCTCGTCAGGGAACAAAGATCCCACAGGCCCACTAGTGCAGCCAAAAATAAAAAGTATAATATGCAGGAATTTGGGGACATAGGATTTCTGTGCATCAGCTTATTTTGGTGTCCGTCTAGAATTAGCTTTCTGAGAAAAATAACTTCATATCAACAGGTACCTATTTTGCTTGCTTCTGAACTTATCCATCCTCCCTATCTGCTAATTTGTGCCAATTACTCGTAAGCATAATATTAATGCATGACCTTTGACAGAAGGTCCACTGAAATTGGATCCTTACTTACTATTGTTGTTTATGTTGCAGATATTTCCATTGGATTTTCTTAGTATCCCAGCTGATTTCAAGTTAAAGATAGCCTTCTTCACCTTTAGTTACTCTCTGGCCTTAAAGTATGAACTCTCTACTGGAGTTGAGTTCTTCCTTCTTCCTGCATATCTTGTGTGAATTTTCTTTTCCTTTGTTTTTAAGAGTGTTCTTATTTTTAAAATTCTTATTTAAGACTGTGTTAGGCTTTCCTAACTTGTAGTTGCTTACCCTATGTATTCTTTGCAGCCAAAGATGGAGAAGCTCTATACAGTCAGCAAAATCAAGACCGGGAGGTGACTGTGGCTCAGATCATGAGCTCCTTATTGCCAAATTCAGACTGAAATTGAAGAAAGTGAAGAAAACCACTAGACCATTCAGGTATACCTTAATCAAATGCCTTGTGTCTATACAGTGGAAGTGAGAAATAGATTTAAGGGACTAGATCTGATAGACAGAGTGCCTGATGAACTATGGACAGAAGTTCATGACATTGTACAGGAGACATGAATCAAGACCATCCCCAAGAAAATGAAATGCAAAAAAGTAAAATGGCTATCTGAGGAGGCCTAACAAAGCTTTGAAAAGAAGGGAAGAAAAAAGCAAATTAGTAAAGGAAAGATATACCTATTTGAATGCAGAACCAAAGAATAGCAAGGAGAGATAAGAAAGCCTTCCTCAGTGATCAATGCAAAGAAATAGAGGAAAACAACAGAATGGGAAAGACTAGAGATCTCTTTAAGAAAATTAGAGTTATGAAGGGAATATTTTATGGAAAGATAGGCTCAATAAAGGACAGAAATGGTAGTAACATAACAGAAGCAGAAGATAGAGGAGGCGGTCCTAAGATGGCAGAGGAATAGGACAGGGAGACCTCTTTCTCTCCAACAAATTCATCAAAAGAACATTTAAATGCTGAGTAAATGCCACAAAACAACTTCTGAATGCCGGCAGAGGACATCAGGCACCCAGAAAAGCAGCCCATTGCCTTTGAAAAGAGGTAAGAAAAATATAAAAGACAAAAAAGACAAAAGAGGTAGGTACGGAGCTCCATCCCGGGAAAGAAGTCTTAAAAGAGAGAAGTTTCCAAACACCAGGAAACATCTCACTGCCGAGTCTGTGGCGAGCCTTGGAAGCACAGAGGGCAATATAACAGGGAGGAAAAATAAATAAATAATTAAACCCCACAGATTACTACGAGCCCAACGGTAACTCCAGCAGCGGAGAAGCAGCGCAGCAAGCGGGGGGCTGGGCAGGGATGCGCGGGCTGCATTGCTTAGAGTAAGGATCCAGCCCGAATGCCCCAAGGGTAATCAGAGCAAACTAACTTGGGCTAGCAAACCAGACTGTGGGATAGCTACCACACGAAAAGCTCTAATGTAAAACACAGCCAAGACCACGCACAGAAAAAAAAGGACGGAACAGAATTAGCCAGCTGCAGACCATCACCCTCCAGTGACAGACAGCTAGAGCCGGAAGGGCCAGAAGGGGGCAATTGCAGCCCCAGAGAGACATTATCTACCAAACGGCAAGCAGGCTCCTTTGCTAACTACGACTTCTTCAGGTTCTGGACAGTCATCATCCACCTGAGAAGGTGCACCAGTTGTACACCCAGAAAACAGAACAGCAGGGATGGGAGAGGCAATAAGTCGCAGTGACCACGCTCACCAAACACCTGAGCTACTCGGACCTGGGAAGGGCACACAATGCAGGCCCAGCTGAGTCTGTGCCTCTGAGGACTACCTGAGTGCCTGAACCTGAGCGGCTTAGATCTGGGAGGTGCATGCAGCCCAGGGCCAGCTTCATATGGCTCCCAGTGGAGCACCCTAGAGCCTTAGCTGTGAGCGCTAAGAACAGGTGCAGGACCAGTGTAGCTGAGACATTGTGAGAACACGCAGCGTCCCTCCCTCCCCACAGCACGACTGAACAAGTGAGCCTTAAAAAAGTGTCCACCACTGCCCCCCTTGTGTCAGGGCGGAAATCAGACACTGAAGAGATCAGCAAACAGAAGAAGCTAAAACAGAGGGAATAGCCTTGGAAGTGACAGGTGCAATAGATTAAAACCCTGTCGTTAGTACAGACTACATAGGAGGGGCCTATAGATCTTGAGAATATAAGCCAGACCAAGGAACTATCTGAAAATGAACTGACCCCACATTGCCCACAACAGCACCAGAGAAAGTCCTAGATATATTTTTACTATTTTTACAAACATTTTTTCTTCTTTTCTTTTTTATATTTTTTTAAAATTTAAGTCCTCTATTACTCCTTTAATTCACATTTTTATATCCTACTAGTACTTTTCAAAAAAAAAAGACCCTATTTTTAAAGCAAACTTCATACATATATATTTTTAAAATAATTTTTGTGACTTTGTTTTTTTTTTCTTTTTCTTCTTTTCTTTAATATTGTATTTTTGAAAATCCAACCTCTACTCTAGATTTTTAATCTTTGCTTTTTGGTATTTGTTATTAATTTCGTACCTTTAAAAACCCAATCTTCAGTACCCATTTTTACTTGGGAGCAAGATTACTGGCTTGACTGCTCTCTCCTCCTTTGGACTCTCCCTTTTCTCCACCAGGTCGCCTCTGTGTCCTCCCTCCCCATTCTCTTCTCTACCCAACTCTGTGAATCTCTGTGTGTTCCAGATGGTTGAGAACACTTAGGGAAGTGATTACTGGCTGGATCTGTCTCTCTCCTTTTCATTCCCCACTTTCATCCTCCTGGCCACCTCTGTCTCCTTCCCTCCCTCTTCTCTATATAACTCCATGAACATCTGAGTGGTCCAGACTGTGGGGCACACATAAGGAAATGATTACTGGCTAGCTTGCACTCTCCTCTTTTGATTCCACCTCATCTCATTTGGGTCACCTCTAACTTCCTCTTCCCTCTTCTCTTCTCCATGTAACTCTATGAACCTCCCTGGGTGTCCCTCACTGTGGAGAAACTTTTCATCTTTAACCTGGGTGTTATATCAATGGTGCTGTATAGAAGGAGAAGTCTTGAGACTTCTGTAAAAATAAGATTGAAAACCAGAAGCAGGAGGCTTAAGTCCAAATCCTGAGAACATCAGAGAACTCCTGACTCCAGGGAACATTAATCGATAGGAGCTCATCAAATGCCTCCGTACCTACACTGAAACCAAGCACCATCTAAGTGTCAACAAGTTCCAGAGCAAGACATACCATGCAAATTCTCCAGCAACACAGGAACACAGCCCTGAACTTCAATATACAGGCAGCTCAAAGTTATCCCAAACTAAATGACATCTCATAACTCATTACTGGACACTTCATCACACTCCAGAGAGAAGAAATCCAGCTGTACCCACCAGAACACCGACACAAGCTTCCATAACCAAGAAACCTTGACAAGCCACTGATACAACCCCACCCACAGCAAGGAAACTCCACAATAAAGAGAACTCCACAAACTGCCAGAATACAGAAAGGTCACCCCAAATGCAGCAATATAAAGGAGATGAAGAGGCAGAGGAATACCCAACAGATAAAGGAATAGGATGAATGCCCACCAAACCAACAAAAGAGGAAGAGAAGGGGAATCTACCTGATAAAGAATTCTAAATTATGATAGTGAAAATGATCCAAAATCTTGAAATAAAAATGGAATCACAGATAAATAGCCTGGAGACAAGGACTGAGAAGATGCAAGAAAGGTTTAACAAGGAACTAGAAGAAATAAAAAAGAGCCAATATATAATGAATAATGCAATAAACAAGATTAAAAAAAACACTCCAGAGGAAACAAATAGTAGAATAACGGAGGCAGAAGATAAGACTAGTGAAGTAGAAGATGGAATGGTAGAAATAAATGAATCAGAGAGGAAAAAGAAAAACAATTAAAAGAAATGAGGACAATCTCAGAGACCTCCAGGTCAATATTAAACACTCCAACATTCGAATCATAGGAGTCCCAGAAGAAGAAGACAAAGGAAAGACCATGAGAAAAGACCTGAGGAGATAATAGTTGAAATCTTCCCTAAAATGGGGAAGGAAATAATCACCCAAGTCCAAGAAACCCAGAAAGTCACAAACAGGATAAATCCAAGGCAAAACACCCCAAGACACATATTAATCAAATTAACAAAGATCAAACACAAACAACAAATATTAACAGCAGCAAGGGAAAAACAACAACACACAAGGGGATTTCCAAAAGGATAACAGATGATCCTTAAACAGAAACTCTTCAGGCCAGGAGGGAATGGCAAGACATACTTAAAGTGATGAAGAAAATAACCTACAGCCCAGATTACTGTACCCAGCAAGGATCTCATTCAAATATGAAGGAGAAATCAAAACCTTTACAGACAAGCAAAAGCTGAGAGAATTCAGCACCACCAAACCAGCTCTCCAACAAATGCTAAAGGATATTCTCTAGACAGGAAAAACAAAAAGGGTGTATAAACCTGAACCCAAAACAATAAAGTAGAGGGCAACGGGATCATACTTATCAATAATTACCTTAAATGTATACGGGTTGAATGCCCCAACCAAAAGACAAAGGCTCGCTGAATGGATAGAAAAACAAGACCCCTCTATATGTTGTCTACAAGAGACCCACCTCAAAACAAGGGACACATACAGACTGAAAGTAAAGGACTGGAAAAAGATATTCCACACAAACAGAGACCAAAAGAAAGCAGGAGTAGCAACACTCATATCAGATAAAATAGACTTTAAAACAAAGGCTGTGAAAAGAGACAAAGAAGGAGACTACATAATGATCAAAGGATCAATCCAAGAAGAAGATATAACAATTATAAATATATATGCATCCAACATAGGAGCACTGCAATATGTAAGACAAATGGTAACAAGTATGAAAGGGGAAATTAACAATAACACAATAGTGGGAGACTTTAATACCCCACTCACAACTATGGACAGATCAACTAAACAGAAAATTAATAAGGAAACACAAACTATAAATGATACAATAGACCAGTTGGACCTAATTGATATTTATAGGACATTTCACCCCAAAACAATGAAGTTCACCTTTTTCTCAAGTACACACGGAACCTTCTCCAGGATAGATCACATCCTGGGTCATAAATCTAGCCTTGGTAAATTTAAAAAAAAACTGAAATCATTCCAAGCATCTTTTCTGACCACAGTGCAGTAAGATTAGATCTCAATTACAGGAGAAAAACTATTTAAAATTCCAACATATGGATGTTAAACAACACGCTGCTGAATAACCAACAAATCACAGAAGAAATAAAAAAAGAAATCAAAATATGCATAGAAACAAGTGAAATGAAAACACAACAACCCAAAACCTGTGGGACACTGTAAAGCAGTGCTAAGGGGAAAGTTCATAGCAATACAGGCATACCTCAATAAACAAGAAAAAAGTCAAATAAAATGACAGAATGATCTCTGTTTTCAAGGCAAACCATTGAATATCACAGTTATCCAAGTATATTCCCAAACAGTAATGCTGAAGAAGCTGAAGTTGAACGGTTTTATGAAGATCTACAAGACCTTTTAGAACTAACACCCAAAAAGATGTCCTTTTCATTATAGGGGACTGACTGGAATGCTAAAAGGAAATCAAGAAACACCTGGAGTAACAGGCAAATTTGGCCTGGGAATACGGAATGAAGCAGGGCAAAGACAAATAGAGTTTTGGAGAGAAAATGCACTGGTCATAGTAAACACCCTCTTCCAACAACACAAGAGAAGGCTCTACACATGGACATCACCAGATGGTCAACACCGAAATCAGATTGATTATATTCTATGCAGCCAAAGATGGAGAAGCTCTACACTGTCAACAAAAACAAGACCAGGAGCTGACTGTGGCTCAGATCATGAGCTCCTTATTACCAAATTCAGACTTAAACTGAAGAAAGTAGGGAAAACCACTAGACCATTCAAGTATGACCTAAATCAAATCCCTTATGATTATACAGCGGAAGTGAGAAATAGATTTAAGGGCCTAGAACTGATAGATAGAGTGCCTGATGAACTATGGAATGAGGCTCGTGACAGTGTACGGGAGACAAGGATCAAGACTGTCCCCAAAAAAGCAATGCAAAAAAGCAAAATGGCTGTCTGGGGAGGCCTTACAAATAGCTGTGAAAATAAGAGAGGTGAAAAGCAAAGGAGAAAAAGAAAGATATAAATGTCTGAATGCAGAGTTCCAAAGAATAGCAAGAAGAGATAAGAAAGCCTTCCTCAGTTATCAATGCAAAGAAATAGAGGAAAAGAACAGAATGGGAAAGACTAGAGATCTCTTCAAAAAAAGTAGAGATACCAAGGGAATATTTTATGCAAAGATAGGCTTGATAAAGGACAGAAATGGTATGGACCTAACAGAAGCAGAAGATATTAAGAAAAGATGGCAAGAATACACAGAAGAACTGTACAAAAAGATCTTCATGACCCATATAATCATGATGATGTGATCACTAATCTAGAGCCAGACATCTTGGAAAGTAAGTCAAGTGGGCCTAAGGCCCACTTGAGCATCACTATGAACAAAGCTAGTGGAGTTGATGGAATTCCAGTTGAGCTGTTTCAAATCCTGAAAGATGATGCTGTGAAAGTGCTGCACTCAATAAGCCAGCCAATGTGGAAAACTCAGCAGTGGCTATAGGACTGGAAAAGGTCAGTTTTCATTCCAATTCCAAAGAAAGGCAATGCCAAAGAATGCTCAAACTACTCCACAATTGCACTCATCTCACATGCTAGTAAAGTAATGCTCAAAAATCTCCAAGCCAGGCTTCACCAATACATGAACCGTGAACGCCCTGATGTTCAAGCTGGTTTTAGAAAAGGCAGAGGAACCAGAGATCAAATTGCCAACATCCGCTGGATCATAAAAAAAGCAAGAGAGTTTCAGAAACACATCTATTTCTGCTTTATTGACTATGCCAAAGCCTTTGACTGTGTGGATCACAATAAACTGTGGACAATTCTCAAAGAGATGGGAATACCAGACCATCTAACCTGCCTCTTGAGAAATCTGTATGCAGGTCAGGAAACAACAGTTAGAACTGGACATGGAACAACAGACTGGTTCCAAATAGGAAAAGGAGTACATTGAGGCTGTATATTGTCACCCAGCTTATTTAACTTCTATGCAGAGTACATCATGAGAAACGCTGGACTGGAAGAAACACAAGCTGGAATCAAGATTGGCGGGAGAAATATCAATCACCTCAGATATGCAGATGACACCACCCTTCTGGCAGAAAGTGAAGAGGAGCTAAAAAGCCTCTTGATGAAAGTGAAAGAGGAGTGAAAAAGCTGGCTTAAAGCTCAACATTCAGAAAACGAAGATCATGACACCTGGTCCCATCACTTCATGGGAAATAGATGGGGAAACAGTGGAAACAGTGTCAGACTTTATTTTGGGGGCTCCAAAATCACTGTAGATGGTGACTGCAGCCATGAAATTAGAAGACACTTACTCCTTGGAAGAAAAGTTATGACCAACCTACACAGATGTTGAAAAGCAGAGACATTACTTTGCCAACTAAGGTCTGTCTAGTCAAGGCTATGGTTTTTCCTGTGGTCATGTATGGATGTGAGATTTGGACTGTGAAGAAGGCTGAGCACTAAAAATTGATGCTTTTGAACTGTGGTGTTGGAGAAGACTCTTGAGAGTCCCTTGGACTGCAGGGAGATCCAACTAGTCCATTCTGAAGGAGATTAGCCCTGGGATTTCACTGGAAGGAATGATGCTAAAGCTGAAACTCCAGTACTTTGTCCACATCATACGAAGAGTTGACTCATTGGAAAAGACTCTGATGCTGGGAGGGATTGGGGGCAGGAGGAGAAGGGGACGACCGAGGATGAGATGGCTGGATGGCATCACGGACTCGATGGATGTGAGTCTGAGTGAATTGCGAGAGATGGTGATGAACAGGGAGGCCTGGCGTGCTGCGATTCATGCGGTCGCAAGAGTCAGACACGACTGAGCGACAGAACTGAACTGAACTCTACACCTAAAGCAACTAGAAAAGGAAGAAATGAAGAACCACAGGATTAGCAGAAGGAAAGAAGTCTTAACAACTAGGGCAGAAATAAATGCAAAAGAAAGAAAAAGACACCATAGCAAAAATCAACAAAGCCAAAAGCTGGTTCTTTGAAAGGACAAATAAAATTGACAAACCATTTGCCAGACTCATAAGAAACAAAGGGAGAAAAATCAAATCAATAAAATTAGAAATGAAAATGGAGCGATCACAAAAGACAACACAGAAACACAAAGGATCATAAGAGACTACTACCAGCACGTATTTGCCAATAAAATAGACAAAGAAGAAGAAAGACAAATTCTAGAAGAAATGGACAAATTTTGGAAGAAATGGACAAATTTTGGAAGAAATGCACAAATTTTGGAAGAAATGCACAAATTTTGGAAGAAATGCACAAATTTTAGAAAAGTACAACTTACCAAAGCTGAACCGGAAGAAACAGAAAATCTTAACAGAACCATCACAAGCATAGAAATTGAAACTGTAATCAGAAATCTTCCAGCAAACAAAAGCCCAGGTCCAGATGGCTTCACAGCTGAATTCTACCAAAAATTTCGAGAAGAGCTAACACCTATCCTACTCAAACTCTTCCAGAAAATTGCAGAGGAAGGTAAACTTCCAAACTCATCAAACTCATTCTATGAGGCCACCATCACCTTAATACCAAAACCTGACAAAGATGCCACAAAAAAAGAAAACTACAGGCCAATATCACTGATGAACATAGATGCAAAAATCCGTAACAAAATTCTAGCAATCAGAATCTAGCTACGCATTAGAAAGATCATACACCATGGCCAAATGGGCTTTATCCCAGGGAGCAAGGATTCTTCAATATCCGCAAATCAATCAATGTAATTCACCACATTAACAAACTGAAAAATAAAAGACATATGATTATCTCAATAGATACAGAGAAAACCTTTGACAAAATTCAACATCCAGTTATGATTAAAAAAAAACCCTCCAGAAAGCAGGAATATAAGGAACATACCTCAACATAATAAAAGCTATATATGACAAACTCACAGCAAGCATTATCTTCAATGGTAAAAATTGAAAGCATTTCCCCTAAAGTCAGGAACAAGACAAGGGTGCCCACTTTCACCACTACTATTAAACATAGTTTTGGAAGTTTTGGCCACAGCAATCAGAGCAGAAAAAGAAATAAAAGGAATCCAAATTGGAAAAGAAGAAGTAAAACTCTTACTGTTTGCAGATGACATGATCCTCTACATAGAAAACCCTAAAGACTCCACCAGAAAAGTATTAGAGCTAATCAATGGATATAGTAAATTTGCAGGATATAAAATCAACACACAGAAATCCCATGCATTCTTATACGCTAACAATGAGAAAATAGAAAAAGAAATTAAGGAAACAATTCCATTCACCATTGCAATGAAAAGAATAAAATACTTAGGGATATATCTACCTAAAGAAACTAAAGACCTATATAGAGGAAACTATAAAACACTGGTGAAAGATATCAAGAGGATACTAATAGATGGAGAAATATACCATGTTCATGGATCAGAAGAATCAATATAGTGAAAATGAGTATACTACCCAAAGCAATCTATAGATTCAATGCAATCCCTATCAAGCTACCAGTGGTATTTTTCACAGAGCTAGAACAAATAATTTCACAATTTGTATGGAAATAGAAAAAACCTTGAATAGCCAAAGCAATCTTGAGACAGAAGAATGGAACTAGAGGAATCAACCTGCCTGACTTCCAGCTCTACTACAAAGCCACAGTCATTAAGACAGTATGGTACTGGCACAAAGACAGAAATACAGATCAATGGAACAAAATAGAAAGCTCAGAGATAAATCCACACACCTATGAACACCTTATCCTTGACAAAGTAGGCAAGAATATACAATGGAGTAAAGACAATCTCTTTAACAAGTGGTGCTGGGAAAACTAATCAACCACTTGTAAAAGAATGAAACTAGATCAGTTTCTAACACCATACACAAAAATAAACTCAAAATGGATTAAAGATCTAAATGTAAGACCGGAAACTTTAAAATTTCTAGAGGAGAACATAGGCAAAACACTCTCCGACATAAATCACAGCAGGATCCTCTATGACCCACCTTCCAGAATACTGGATATAAAAGCAAAAATAAACAAATGGGATCTAATTAAAATGAAAAGCTTCTGCACAAGAAAAGAAACTATAAGCAAAGTGAAAAGATAACCTTTGGAATGGGAGAAAACAATAGCAAATGAAGCTACTGACAAACAACTAATCTCAAAAATATATAAGCTACTCCTGCAGCTCAACTCCAGAATAATAAACGATCCAATCAAAAAATGGGCCAAAGAACTAAATAGACATTTCTCCAAAGAAGACATACAGATGGCTAACAAACACAGGAAAAGATGCTCAACATCACTCATTATCAGAGAAATGCAAATCAAAACCACAATGAAGTACCATTTCACACCAGTCAGAATGACTGCTATCCAAAAGTCTACAAGCAATAAATGCTGGAGAGGGTGTGGAGCAAAGGAACCCTCTTATACTGTTGGTGGGAATGCAAACTAGTACAGCCACTATGGAAAACAGTGTGGAGATTCTTTTAAAAATTGGAAATAAAACTGCCTTATGACCCAGCAATCCCACTGCTGTGCATACACACCGAGAAACCCAGAATTGAAAGAGACACGTGCACCCCAATGTTCATCACAGCACTGTTTTTCATAGCCAGGACATGGAAGCAACCTAGATGTCCATCAGCAGATGAATGGATAAGAAAGCCACGGTACATGTACAGAATGGAGTATTATTCAGCCATTAAAATGAATGCATTTGAAATCGTTCTAATGAGGTGGATGAAACTGGAGCTGATTATACAGAGTGAAGTAAGCGAGAAAGAAAAACACCAATACAGTATACTAATGCATATATATGGAATTTAGAAAGATGGTAATGATAACCCTGTAAGCGAGATAGAAAAAGAAACACAGATGTATAGAACAGTCTTTTGGACTCTGTGGGAGAGAGAGAGGGTGGGATGATTTGGGAGAATGGCATTCAAACATGTATAATATTATATAAGATACGAATCGCCAGTCTAGGTTCGATGCAGGGTACAGGATGCTTGGGGCTGGTGCACTGGGATGATCCGGAAGGATGATGTTGGGGGGGGGGGAGGTGGGAGGGGTGTTTGGGATTGGGAACACATGTACACCCCTGGTGGATTCATGTTGATGTGTGGCAAAACCAATACAATATTTTAAAGTAAAAAATAATTAATTAAAGAAAGAAGCAGAAGATATTAAGAGGTTGCAAAAATACATAGAAGAACTGCACAAAAAGATCTTCATGACCAAGATAATCACAATGGTGTGGTCATTCACCTAGAGCCAGACTTCCTGGAAATGAAGTCAAGTGGGTCTTAGGAAGCATCACTATGAACAAAGCTAGTGGAGTGAAGGATTTCCAGTTGAGCTATTTCAAATCCTGAAAGATGATGCTGTGAAAGTGCTGCACTCAATATGCCAGCAAATGTGGAAAACTCAGCAGGGGCCATAGGACTGGAAAAGGTCAATTTTCATTCCAATCCCAAAGAGGGGCAATGCCAAAGAATGCTCAAATTACTGCACAATTGGACGCATCTCACATGCTAGTCAGGTAATGCTTAAAATTCTCCAAGCCAGGCTTCAGTAATATGTGAACTGTGAACTTCCAGATGTTCAACCTGGTTTTAAAAAGGCAGAGGAACGAGAGATAAAATTGCCAACATCCACTGGATCATTGAAAAAGCAAGAGAGTTCCAGAAAAACATCTATTTCTGCTTTATTGACTATGCCCAAGCCTTTGACTGTCTGGATCACAATAAACTGTGGAAAATTCTGAAAGAGATGGGAATACCAGACCACCTGACCTGCCTCTTGAGAAATCTGTAGGCAGGTCAAGAAGCAACAGTTAGAACTGGACATGGAACAAAGACTGGTTCCAAATAGGAAAAGGAGTATGTCAAGGCTGTATATTGTCACCCTGCTTATTTAACTTCTATGCAGAGTACATCATGAGAAACGCTGGGCTGGAAGAAGCACAAGCAGGAATCAAGATTGCCGGAAGAAATATCAATCACCTCAGATATGCAGATGACACCACCTTTATGGCAGAAAGTGAAGAAGAACTAAAGAGCCTCTTGATGAAAGTTAAAGTGGAGAGGAAAAAGCTGGCTTAAAGCTCAACATTCAGAAAAGTAAGAACATGGCATCCAGTCACATCATTTCATGGCAAATAGAAGTGGAAATAGTGAAAACAGTGGCTGACTTTATTTTTCTGGGCTCCAAAGTCACTGCAGATGGTGATTGTAGCCATGAAATTAAAAAAAACTTACTCCTTGGAAGGAAAGCTATGACCAACCTAGAAAGCATATTAAAAGCAGAGATATTACTTTGCCAACAAAGGTCCATCTTGTCAAGGCTATGGTTTTTCCAGTGGTCACGTATGGATGTGAGAGTTAGACCATAAAGAAAAGTGAGCACCAAAAACTGATGCTTTTGAACTGTGGTGTTGGAGAAAACTCTTACGAGTCCCTTGGACTGCGAGGAGCTCCAACCAGTCCATTCCGAAGGAGATCAACCCTGGGATTTCTTTGGAAGGAATGATGCTGAAGCTGAAACTCCAGTACTTTGGCCACCTCATGGGAAGAGTTGACTCATTGGAAAAGACTCTGATGCTGGGAGGGATTGGGGGCAGGAGGAGAAGGGGACGACCGAGGATGAGATGGCTAGATGGCATCATGGACTCGATGGACGTGAGTATGAGTGAACTCTGGGAGATGATGATGGACAGGGAGGCCTGGTGTGCTGCGATTCATGGGGTCGCAAAGAGTCGGACACGACTGAGCGACTGAACTGAACTGAATACTGTGACAGAACCATGAGTGTAGCCCTTACTACATTCGATGATTTATTTCCCTAATTCCGCCTAGTTTTTCCTGGTGTCATCTTCTTACTTTTTCCTTGCTCAGAAGCTTACTTGGTAGTGCTTTGTCCTAGATGGTCGTTAGTCAGATTTTCTACTTAAAGAGGCAGAGGCAGAAAGCGAGGGTGTTAAACTCCAGAGTTCCAAATACTGAAACTTTACAATAAGATACAGTATTGCAAAGAGGCCACTTTTATGTTCATTTTCTCTTACTAATTCATAAATCTTCCTCCTCTTTTAACTACCATTACACTTTTCCTATCGCTAGTTCTTTACTGTGATGGCCCCAAACCTGGAAGTGAAACGAATTGAAGGGGCCCTGTAAATACTCCAGGCTTTGAGACCCCAGAAAGGCTGTTCCTTGGGAGTTAGGGGAAATTCATATGAAAACCAGCATTCTAAAAACCTAAAAGTGGTGCCCTTAAGTGGTACAAAGCGGTTTTCAAATACACTTGTCTACCATAAGAAAAGTAAATCTACTCTAGAGTAAGGTAGCATTAGAGTTGCTGCAAATTTTCTTCCACAATGTCTAATATTTAATTTAAAAAAATCACCAAGCATATCAGGAAATGAACAAAACTAAGAAATGTAAAAATAAAATTGAAACAGACCAATGGGAGATACAGATAATGGACTATTAAGTAATAATAATATGAAGAAGATTAATACTAGAGAACTGGAGTATAGAAGAAAATCAAAATAGGAAACTACAAAATTCTTAATGAACTTGTACAATAATCAATCATTTGCTAAGTTGTAATGCACATCAGTGAATTTCAGAGGATTGAAATATAAACAAATATGATGTTATCTAACCACAGTAGAGTCCATAACAAAGAGTTAACTAGGCTTATATAAATTGTTGAGAAGAATTTCTAAATAACTCACGAATGAAAGAAGAAACTACACATGAAATTAAAACATACTTAGTAATGGTAATGAAAATAGATAAAAATTGTACTTAAAGGAGAATAGATAACTTTAGGTAGGCTTTTATGTATTTTAAGAAAAAGGCACAAAATTAGTTATCAAAAGTTTCATCTCAAGAAACGTTTTAAAAATTAATAAACCCAAAGTAGGAGGAAAGAAGTAATGAAGAGTAAGATTTCAAATAAACTGAAACAATTGTACACTAGAAGAAAATCAACAAAACCAGAAGTTGGTGTTTTTAAAAAGACTAATATAACTGGCAAGTTTCTAGCAAGGCTACTAGAAGGAAAAAAAAAGAGAGGTTATAAATTACCCATATCTGTAACGAAGAAGTGACAAACCCCATAGACTCCACAAACATTAAAAATCCTAAGAGAAGGTATGAATAACTTTACACCTGTAAATTAAAATTTTTTACTTTTTTTTCCACCCGCACAACTCCCAACCCACCCCCCCCCCCCCCCCCCCCCCCACACCCACCCCCCCCCCCCCCCCCCCCCCCTCTTTTAAATGAAATGGGCAAATTCTTTGAAAAATACCACTTATAAAAACTAACACAAAAAGGAAGAAAACTTCTAAATATTCTGATGTCTACTAAAGAAATGGACTTTCTGGTTTACACTCTTCCCCTTATAGCCCTTTTTTTTTTTACTCTCTTACACAGTTGCAGTCCACACTCTGAGATAGGGAAGGTAGGGGGTATGGATCGTAATTCTATTAGGTTGGTCAGTTTGGTGGTGAGATGAGTCCCCTGTCTTCTCGTTGTGTTTTTTGTTTCCTCATATAGTAAAGTAGGGACAGTATTGTAACTGACACAGTTCTCAGGAGGGTTAAATATCTTAATATGTCTAACACAGAGGCAAGCATTTATTAATTACATTCTTAAGGAATGTTGACTACTTTTATTAATTTTTTTCAAAACCTTTAGTGGTAAATAGGCTAATATTTGTGTCTCCCAAACAATAACAACAACCTTCAGTGGTTCACCATTACCTAACCGATGCAGTCTAAAATCTTATACCTGCTTTTCAGCTTTTCCCTGTTGATGATTCCAACAAGCTCTAAATATTCTGTTGCTTTTGTTGAAAGAAAAGAAACTGTTAAAAATCAGCACCATTTATTACAACAGTGTAACAGAATTGCGCAACATCCAAAGACAGGAAACTAGGTGCAGCCCAGCTTTGCATGGCTTGAAGTGGATAAATCAGGAAGCAAGGCTTTCCCCTTCCTTTCTTATCTAACAATAGCACACTTTCTCTCCAGAGCAACTTTCCCTGCTTCTGTGTGAGGATGTAGCTTTTTGATTCAAGCCACTACTGCTAGTCTGTCTTTTAGATGAAACTTTAAGAAACTTGAGACTGAGGGCTGTTGTGTGCCTCTTCCCTTCCTCTGTTCCAGTCAGCTACAACTAACTGTAGGTTCCCCTAGGCTTACTCAGCAGAAGCAGCTGACTGAGCACAAGGGCAAGCTAAGCGGTTTTGAGGTTGGTGGGCAGATTGACTGGCGTGCTAAACCACGCCCATATCATTCCTTTATTTCCAAACAGTACAGCAGTTTCTAGCCTGCCAGGATTTGCCACTGTCTGGATTAACTTGTTTTCAATCTTTCCTGTCCAACAGTTTGAGGAAATCACTAGAAATGTAGACATTTCTGTAAGTGGAGGCATTTCAATGCTTTTTTTTCTATAGTGGTAGTTGACCATCATATATATATAGGTTAGTTTCACTTTATTCTTAGCTACTATTACAGTGGTTTGATTTTTTTATATAGTCAATCTTCATAGATTTTCTGGAGAGGTGTGAAAGGGTTGAGTGAACTGAACATAATGGGATTATAAAATTCTCACTAACAAGTATTCTTTCATTCTAAACAAAAAGTTCAGAATAAATGCTTTGGCTTATAAAAATACTTTACTGACTAGTCCCAACTATAAATGCTGTTACCCCTTTTCAAAAGTAAGATTATTCATATTTTGTTAGAATTGTGTGTTTCTGTGATTTTATTCTAGTATATGCTTCTGGGATATTTTTTGATGTGTGTTTGCTTTTTCTGATTTAAATTTCAGGTAATATCTTTTAGAATGTTCTGGAGGTACCAAATTCAGTGACTCATGATTTGGATAAATGATAAGTAATGAAATTTGATTCACTATTTCTTGTGTAAACTTCCCTCTGGAAGGACTAAACAAGCGGTGTGAGGATTATTTTTATTAATGAGAATGGACTCTTCCCTCTTGCTTTATAAGAGGACTCACTTCAATTAGTGTGTTGATTTGGGCACTGAAATAAAGAGATGAGTCTTGTGATTTCCTTACATAATTCACAAGAAGTCTCTAACTCAAGTAAATTCAATTTTAATGGGTCTGCTCCTTCAGAAGCTAAAAAGTTAATTGGACATGCTCTACCCTACAACCTTTAGAGAAACAGAATATATACTATATATAATTAAAATTTACTTCATCTTATCTACTTAAATATTTTTAGTCTTTATCAAATACACATTTTGAGTGAGTTATTCTTTGCATGTTAAAATGCTCATTTTTTGATGAGTGACCACAAAATTTTTAATTTCTATTTTTTTCTTTATGTTTGATTCTTTCTTCTTCCTTTTAGGATAGAGCCTGGCTCAGAGTAGCACTCATGGAAAAACATTTGTCTGAATACATCTCGACAGCTCTGAGAGACTTCAAAACAAAAGCTTTAAAAGTCCTTTTAATTTTCAAATATATATTAAGAGAGTCACCTGAAGATGTAGAAGTAAGAATAGAATAAAGACTCATTTGTTTTTCAAGTTCTCACCTATTTTATTTCCCTTTTTATATTTCTTAGATAAATACACTGTCTTCTCAGGAAAATACAGTTTTTCAACTACACATACTTCCACCTTGGTTTATCTTTTCAGGCCTCACATTATACCTGGGATATCTTTTTTTCTGAAAAGTTTTGATTCTTACTTTTCAGCACTTGAAGTTTCATTCTCACCACAGACTTTTCCTATTGCATTCTTCCACTTTCCACATTTATTTCATTCACTTCTTTAATTCTTATATAGTTAATGATTGCTCAGTTCTGTTTTGGGGCAGTCTAAACCAATGTTCTCCTTAGGTTGTATAGATTTTTGAGATGGTACATTGTGCAAAACAGGACTTTGTTAACTTGTTATGATGAGTCTTCCTGGAGAAGGAAAAGGCTACTCGTTCTAGTACTCTGGCCTAGAGAATTCCATGGACTGTAAAGTCCATGAGCTTGCAAAGAGTCAGACAAGACTGAGCTACTTTTACTTTATGATGATAGAGAAAATGTTGATATAAGAACAGCAGTCATGCCCACTCAGCTCAGCTCTGCTCATCTATATTTAAGGCTTTTGTTAAAGCAACCACTTTTTTTCCATTTCAAAAGTATTTGTCAATGAAAATATTAAATAATTTCAGTATCCTGCATATGTATTGTTCAGTATAGTAGCTACTAAACACATGCCACTGAGTAAATAAAATAAAAATTAAATTACTGATTCAGTTCTTCAGTTCACTGTCCCTGTGTGGTTCATGGCTACCAAACTGAACAGCACGGGTGCAGAATAGTGCTTCACGGCAGAAGGTTCTATCAGGCAGCACTGACTTCAACACTTTTAAATTATCATACATAGTTCAACCTTGTTAATCATATTTCTGAAGGAAGAGAGTGATTGTAAGCCACTTCTGACAGAGAAAATTAGGCATATATATACAGAAATCATATATCTAAAATCTTAATTCCCATGTCCTGATGGCATATTTGACATTTTGGATTTTGAGAAAATCTGGATCTTTAATGTGACACATTGTTTTAGCTGATTAGCTGGTACAGATGACAATATCTTTGCTTAGGTGTTGCCAACATCTGTTGGATCATTGAAAAAGCAAGAGTGTTCCAGAAAAACATCTATTTCTGCTTTATTGACTATGCCCAAGCTTTTGACTGTTTGGATCACAACAAACTGTGGAAAATCTGAGAGAGATGGGGATACCAGACCACCTGACCTGCCTCTTGAGAAATCTGTATGCAGGTCAGGAAGCAACAGTTAGAACTGGACATGGAACAACAGACTGGTTCCAAATAGGAAAAGGAGTATGTAAAGGCTGTATATTGTCACTCTGCTTATTTAACTTCTATGCAGAGTACTTCATGAAAAATGCTGAGCTGGAGGAGGCACAAGCTGGAATCAAGATTGCCTGGGAGAAATATCAATAACCTCAGATATTTAGATGACACCACAATTAAGGAAGAAAGTGAAGAAGAACTAAATAGTTGTGTGTTTTTTTTTTTTTTTATGAAAGTGCAAGAGGAGAGTGAAAAGTTGGCTTAAAGCTCAACATTCAGAAAATGAAGATCATGGCATCTGGTCCCATCACTTCATGGCAAATAGATGGGAAAACAGTGGAAACAGTGAGAGACTTTAATTTTGGAGCTTCAAAATCACTGTAGATGGTGACTGCAGCCATGAAATTAAAAGACACTTGTTCCTTGGAGGAAAAGTTATGACCAACCTAGATGGCATATTAAAAAGCAGAGATATTGCTTTGCCAACAAAGGTCTGTCTAGTCAACTATGATTTTTTCAGTAGTCGCATATGGATGTGAGAGTTGGACTATAAAGAAAGCTGAACGCTGAAGAATTGATGTTTTTGAACTGTGGTGTTAGAAGAGACTCTTGAGAGTCTTTTGGACAGCAAGGAGATCCAACCAGTCCATCCTAAAGGAAATCAGTCCTAAATATTCATTGGAAGGACTGATGTTGAAGCTGAAATTCCAATAGTTTGGTCACCTGATGTGAAGAACTGACTCGTTGGAAAAGACCCTGATTCTGGGAAAGATTGAAGGCGGGAGGAGAAAGGGACAACAGAGGATGAGATGGATGGCATCACCGACTCAATGGACATGAGTTTGAGTAAACTCGGAGTTGGTGATGTACAGGGAGGCCTGGCTTGCTGCAGTCCATGGTGTCGCAAAGAGTTGGACATGACTAAGCAACTGAACTGATGTTCTTAGGTAATAAAATAATAAATGTTTTACTTGGAAGATATGAAGAAAAAAATTATCACAACTTTAAATTTGACCAGGTTATAGACTTTTAACTCCAAGACGTATTTGCTTAAAGTAAATCTGACATGTGCTTATTGGATCATTTTCAAGCAGTATCATACTCTTGGGATATTTCTAAAGATAGACAGTGAGATGATGATAAACTTAGACACTTGAAATAAACTTTACACAATGAAACATTTGTTTCTTTTATCATCACTAGTAAATACATTTAATTATGAAAGTAAATTTTCAAGATACTGAGGCTTTAAAAAAAATCAGAACCTAGAAATCCTATGAAATCAAAACTGATTTTATACCATAATTATCTGCTATACAATAACAAGATAGTCTTTTCTAAATAGAAGTTAAAACATCTATAATCTAAGTTGTTAGTCTCATTTCTTAGTTTTTACAGTTGGGTGGGGTAGAAATAGTACTTGAATAGAGTATTTCTAGAGTGAGTAGTTTAAATTTTTTAAGGGAAATGCTTTTGCCTTGTGTTTACGTATTAGCTCTTCATTTCGGGAGAAAAAGGAAGTGATTCAGCTCTAAAAACTCATGAAGTAAAAGTATTCTTGTAACAATATATAAACATATTATTTGCATAGAAATGTGGCTTAGCTTATGTTTATACACACACAGAGAGCTATATCATGTTTATATATACACATCACACAGTATTTAGATGAGACCATAATGGCTCCGCAATGATCAAAAAATGATGTAAGAAGTTATTTCAAAATTCCCATCTGAAAAGTTAATTTTAAATGCATTTGCAAAAAGACAGTCTTCTTTAAAACTATTTACACTAGCTTTTTCTCTTTTTAAACCAAAATCAAACCAGAGAAAATTCTTAATTATAAATACACTTGATTGTGAACCCCTAGTGAAAACATATGTATTTGGGAGGTTAGGTTTGTAAAATTACAAGTGTACTTTTGGAAAGAATAATTACACTTTACCTTTTGTCTGAGTGCTCCCTGACATAAGTGCTTGAAGAACAATGAGAAATGATCTCTGATTCTTTAGGAATCTCAAGAGTGTCTGAATGAAGTGTTCTTGTTGTTCTTCTTGTTCTGCTCTTCACAGATAAAGAGTAATGAGGTTCTTTAAAATGGTGATAACAAGTGTTTACTCAGTGCATAAGAGGAGCTACATGAGCTAAGGCAGGCAAGCTTGAAAGTACTAATTAGTAATAATCTAAGGATAAGATTGGGAGGTGGAACTGTGGGGAGCAGAACTATAGTTCAGTTGCTCAGTCATGTCCGACTGTTTGTGACCCCATGAATTGCAGCACGCCAGGCCTCCCTGTCCATCACCAACTCCTGGAGTCCACCAAAACCAATGTCCATCGAGTTAGTGATGCCATCCAGCCATCTGATCCTCTGTCATCCCCTTCTCCTCTTGCCCCTAATCTCTCCTAGCATCACAGTCTTTTCCAACGAGTCAACCCTTCATATGATGTGGCCAAAGTACTGGAGTTTCAGCTTCAGCATCATTCCTCCCAAAGAATACCCAGGACTGATCTCCTTTAGAATGGACTGGTTGGATCTCCTTGCAGTCCAGGGACTCTCAAGAGTCTTCTCCAACACCACAGTTCAAAACCATCAATTTTTGACACTCAGCTTTCTTCACAGTCCAACTTTCACATCCATACATGACCACTGGAAAACCATAGCCTTGACTAGTGGACCTTTGTTGGCAAAGTAATGTCTCTGCTTTTCAACATGCTGTCTAGGTTGGTCAAAGTAAGCGTCTTTTACTTTCATGGCTGCAGTCACCATCTGCAGTGATTTTGGAGCCACAAAAATAAAGTCTGACACTGTTTCCACTGTTTCCCCATCTATTTCCCATGAAGTGACGGGACCAGATGTCATGATGTTAGTTTCCTGAATGTTGAGCTTTAAGCCAACTTTTTCACTCTCCTCTTTCACTTTCATCAAAAGGCTTTTGAGTTCCTCTTCACTTTCTGCCATAAGGGTGGTGTCATCTGCATATCTGAGGTGATTGATATTTCTCCTGGCAATCTTGATTCCAGCTTGTGCTTCTTCCAGACCAGCATTTCTCATGAAGTACTCTGCATAGAAGTTAAATAAGCAGGGTGACAATATACAGCCTTGACATACTCCTTTTCCTATTTGGAACCTGTCTCTTCCATGTCCAGTTCTAACTGCTTCTTCCTCACCGGTATACAGGTTTCTCAAGAGGCAGGTCAGGTGGTCTGGTATTCCCATCTCTTTCAGAATTTTCCACAGTTTATTGTGATCCACACCAAGGCCTTGGCATAGTCAATAAAGCAGAAATAGATGTTTTCCTGGAACTCTCGCTTTTTGATGATCCAGGGGATGTTGTCAATTTGATCTCTGGTTCCTCTGCCTTTTCTAAAACCATCTTGAACATCTAGAAGTTCACGGTTCATGTATTGCTGAAGCCTGGCTTGGAGAATTTTGAGCATGACTTTACAAGCATGTGAGATGAGTGTAATTGTGCAATGGTTTGAGCATTCTTTGGCATTGCCTTTCTTTGGAATTGGAATGAAAACACCTTTTCCAGTCCTGTGGCCACTGCTGAGTTTTCCACATTGGCTGGCATATTGAGTGCAGCACTTTCACAGCATCATCTTTCAGAATTTGAAATAGCTCTACTGGAATTCCATCACCTCCACTAGCGTTGTTCGTAGTGATGCTTTCTAAGGCCCACTTGACATCACATTCCAGGATGTCTGGCTTTAGGTGAGTAATCACACCATCGTGATTATCTGGGTCATGAAGATCTTTTTGTACAGTTCTTCTGTGTGTTCTTGCCACCTCTTCTTAGTATCTTCTGCTTCTGTTAGGTCCATACCATTTCTGTCCTTTATCGAGCCCATCTTTATGTGAAATTTTCTTAGAGATCTCTAGTCTTTCCCATTCTGTTGTTTTCCTCTATTTCTTTGCATTGATGGCTGAAGAAGGCTTTCTTATCTCTTCTTGCTATTCTTTGGAACTCTGCATTCAGATGCTTATATCTTTCCTTTTCTCCTTTGCTTTTTGCCTCTCTTCTTTTCACAGCTATTTGTAAGGCCTCCCCAGACAGCCATTTTGCTTTTTTGCATTTCTTTTCCATGGGGATGGTCTTGATCCCTGTCTCCTGCACAAACCTCAGACCCCACCATAAGTCTGTTCTCTGTGTCTGCATCTCCACTGCTGCCCTGCAAATAGGTTCATCAGTACCATCCTTCTAGATCCCATATTGTGTGTTAATATGGATACTGAAATCTACAAATCACCCCCTAAGTAGTTCGGTGAACTCACATGTTATTAGCTTGATGGGTTTATGAATGGGCATTTATACCCTGGACAATATCCATCAAATTATTCATGCTATGTCATTAACAATAATTTTTATTTTTAATATTCATTACCCTATTAGGCTAACAACTTCTTAAGACCACTCCTACCTACTCTGAGGCAATAAAACCACATTGTTAGGATGGTATTTAGGGTGTGGCCCAAATCACCTATGCAGTTAAAAACATAAAAACGAGAGGCTAGATTTATAATAGCCAAAAAGTGAGAACAATCCAAATGTTCAGTTGATCAAAATATAAACAAAAGATGGTATATCCATACAATGGAATAGCACTGGGCCAGAAAAGAAATGAGATTCTGATATGTGTTTCAATATAGATGGATCTTGAAAATATGATGCTAAGTTAAAGAAGTCAGTTAAAACAGACCATGCCTTGTATGATTCTATTTATAGGAAATGTCCAGAATGGGAAAACCCGAGAGAGAGAAAGATTAGTGGTTGCCAAGTACAAGGATGAGGGCAGAATAGAGAGTGAGCACTATGGGGTACAAGGGGGTTTTGTGTGTGTGTGATTTTGGAATTTTTGGGAGAAAATATTCTGTAGTGAGATCATGTAGATGGTTGCAAAACTTGTGAATATATTAACACTAAAAACCAATGAACTGTGCATTTAAATAGGGTGAACTTCATGGTACATGAATCTTTTAAAAAGATTCATCAATCTTTTAAAAGAGCATCCACAAAAATTCTGAAAAAGTTAATAAGTATCTGAGTAATATCTCCACTAGATCAGTTCAGTTCACTTCAGTCACTCAGTCGTGTCCGACTCTTGCGACCCCATGAATCGCAGCACGCCAGGCCTCCCTGTTCATCACCAACTCCTGGAGTTCACTCAGATTCATGTCCATCAAGTCAGTGATGCCATCCAGCCATCTGATCCTCTGTCATCCCCTTCTTCTCATGCCCCCAAGCCCTCCCAGCATCAAAGTCTTTTCCAATGAGTCAACTCTTTGCATAAGGTGGCCAAAGTACTGTACTTTCAGCTTTAGCATCATTCCTTCCAAAGAAATCCCAGGGTTGATCTCCTTCAGAATGGACTGGTTGGATCTCCTTGCAGTCCAAGGGACTCTCAAGAGTCTTCTCCAACACCACAGTTCAAAAGCATCAATTCTTCGGTGCTCAGCCTTCTTCACAGTTCAACTCTCACATCCATACATGACTACTGGAAAACCATAGCCGTGACTAGATGGACCTTAGTCAGCAAAGTAATGTCTCTGCTTTTCAATATGCTATCTAGATTGGTCATAACTTTTCTTCCAAGGAATAAGTGTCTTTTAATTTCATGGCTGCAGTCACCATCTGCAGTGATTCTGGAGCCTAAAAAATAAAGTCTGACACTGTTTCCACTGTTTTCCCCATCTATTTCCCATGAAGTGATGGGACCAGATGCCATGATCTTCGTTTTCTGAATGTTGAGCTTTATGCCAACTTTTTCACTCTCCTCTTTTACTTTCATCAAGAGGCTTTTGAGTTCTTCACTTTCTTCCATAAGGGTGGTGTCATCTGCATATCTGAGGTTATTGATATTTCTCCCGGCAATCTTGATTCCAGCTTGTGTTTCTTACATCCCAGCGTTTCTCATGATGTACTCTGCATAGAAGTTACTAAAACATAAAAAGCTACAACAATCAAAACAATAAAATCCAGGGGACGCTATCACATGAACAGACAATTTGATAAACATAACCATACAGAGAGTCCAAAATAGACATACATGTTTAAGAAGTAGTGTGTAATAAATATGCTTTGTCTATCAGTAGAGAAAAGGCAGACTATGTGATTAATGGTACTGAGTCAATTGTGTAGACAACTGGAAAAAGAATAATGTGGTCTTTCTTCTTCAGGCCTTTTAGTAATAACCAGATGAATCAATTATGTTTCAATAAATACAAAAGAGCCTGGTAGCTCAGATAGTAAAGAATCTGCCAGCAATGGGGGAAACCCAGGTTTGATCCCTGGATCAGGAAGGTCCCCTGGAGAAGGAAATGGCAACCGACTCCAGAATTCTTGCCTGGAAAATCCCATGGACAGAGGAGCCTGGCAGGTTACCATTGATGGGGTTGCAGAATCAGATGCAACTGAGCAACACACACACACACACACACATACTCACGAAAGCATAAAAAGACAGAGACAAGGGCATAACTCTACTGGACAACACTTAAGACTGTTCTTTGATTTTTAGCAGTTGGGTGCTAAAGGAAACCTTCATAAATCTTTACTGATATACTAATAAGGAAGTTGTGGATATCCATAACTGATATTTTCAGCAATGGTGGTAGCAAAGATCACTACTGGCTCCTGACTCACCACTCCAATTATTTCCCTCAGATACTTGACACTAAATGTCCTAATATCCTGCCCATCTATGATAATCTGAAGAAACAAGATACTTCCATTAAATATTTTAAACCATCTGATGTTAAAATCATTTGTTACCCAAAAGCCTTAGCTAATATGTGATTCACGTTGTACAGCAGAAACCAAGACACCATTGTAAAGGAATTATCCATCAATTAAAGGAAAATAAATA
Organism: Nanger dama; assembly: GCA_917880005.1. Taxonomy (NCBI): domain Eukaryota; kingdom Metazoa; phylum Chordata; class Mammalia; order Artiodactyla; family Bovidae; genus Nanger; species Nanger dama. The sequence continues at coordinate 28,504,196 of CAKJTW010000007.1, forward strand.
AATGCAATGGATCCATACAAACTGAGTGAGCTATTTATTATTTTACCACATGACATGTAAATAAAATGGTGTTAATAAAATTTTTCTTTTCCTTTTTTGGTTATGCCACTTGGCTTGTGAGATCTTGGTTCTCAATCAGGGAATCAAATTCAGGCCCACAGCAGTCAAAGTGCTGAGTCCTAACCATGGGACCACCAGGGAATTCCTGCTAATAAAGTTTCTTCATTAGCATTCACATAATATTAAAAGTCAGCAGCAGTAACTTATATCTTTGTTCTTTTAAAAGACACTTTAATGGGATTATCAGCTATTTCTGCTTGCTGTGTTTACAAAGATCTTATATTTTGAATGCTTTAATCTTTTATTTAAATTATTACCATTCAATTTATATATTGGAATCTATTATTTTAATTTGGGTGTTTTCAACATTGGTACAGAGAAGGCAATGGCACCCCACTCTAGTACTCTTGCTGGAAAATCCCATGGATGGAGGAGCCTGGTAGGCTGCAGTCCATGGGGTCGCTAAGAGTCGGACATGACTGAACGACTTCACTTTCACTTTTCACTTTCATGTTTTGGAGAAGTGACTTAGCAGCAGCAGCAACATTGGTAAAACCATCTTTTAAATAATCTTTATCAGAACTTTACATATTATTTTTATGATGTAGCTCAGTAAAATCTGTTTGCTGACAAGACAAAAAAAAAACGCCTTAGTTAATATTTAACTTATTTCAATGGTTAGAAATGGGAATTGGAAATAAAGAGCGATGCACAAGGCTAAAAATAAAGTCTTTTCTCTCTTTTGATTTTTATCATGTATACTGTTTTTCATGGATGGAATATTCTCCATAAATGGTTATATATTGAGTTATGTATTTTGGTATAACTATGATTTTTGCTTACCATTATTAAAACTGAGTTAAAATGTCCATTCACCTACCTAGTCTACATATAATTTTGGTGGCATTATGATGTTTTACTCTACATAATATATCAAAACTATAGTGTACTTCAGCATTTCCCACCTGCTGAATATTTGGCTTCATGCAAAGAACACTGAAGGACAATCAGTAGAAGGACAGAATCAGTAGTAGAAGGACAGAATTACCAGACTGAAGAGTATGTTTTATTCTTTCTACTCCAATAATAATTGCTTAGCTCATACAATGACTGGCACATGTTGGGTATTTATTATTTGCTGAATAAAGGTTGAACAGACTCTCTAAAAGATTTTTAATAATTTACAGTGGCAGCAGGAATATATAAATATATATTTGCTTCACTGTAGTTTACTGGCTTTTATCATATTAATCTGTCTTTTATAATTAATAAGTATATGGTATAGCTTATATTTAATTCATATATAAGTAAAATTGAGCATTTTTTGAAACTTTTTTACAAATCTACATTATTCTCAAAAGATATGCATGTTCATAGCCTCTGAAAGGTTCATATTAATTAATAAAATAGTAATATAATAGTTTTACCATATATCATGAATTTTTCATTGGAATTTCTTTCTTTCTTAAACTATAGCTTTATTGATTTTTATTAGAGAGAGGTTTAAGGGAAAATTGAATCAATCAACTGTACCACTGGGCATTTTTTCCCATTATTTCAGCAGTAAAAAAACTGTTAAATCACAATATAAACAGTTATATCTCTGAGTTACAGAATTTCTTTATTATTATTTATTTATTTATTTTTTACTTTACAATATTGTATTGGTTTTGCCATACTTCAATATGAATCCGCCACGGGTGTAACATGTTCCCAATCCTGAACCCCCCTCACCACCCTCCCATACCATCCCTCTGGGTCATCCCAGTGCACCAGCCCCAAGCATCCTGTATCCTGCATCGAACCTAGACTGGCAATTCGTTTCTAATATGATATTATACATGTCTGAATGCCATTCTCCCAAATCATCCCACCCTCTCTCTCTCCCACAGAGTCCAAAAGACTGTTCTATACATCTGTGTTTCTTTTTGTATCTCGCTTACAGGGTTATCGTTACCATCTTTCTAAATTCCATATATATGCATTAGTATACTGTATTGGTGTTTTTCTTTCTGGCTTACTTCACTCTGTATAATCAGCTCTAATTTCATCCACCTCATTAGAACTGATTCAAATGTATTCTTTTTAATGGCTGAGTAATATTCCATTGTGTATATGTACCACAGCTTTCTTATCCATTCAACTCTGATGGACATCTAGGTTTCTTCCATGTCCTGGTTATTATAAACAGTGCTGTGATAAATATTGGGGTATACATATCTCTTTCAATTCTAGTTTCCTCAGTATGTATGCCCAGCACAGGGATTGCTGGGTCATAAGGCAGTTCTATTTCCAGTTTTTTAAGGAATCTCCACACTTTTCTCTATCGTGGCTGTACTAGTTTGCATTCCCACCAACAGTGTAAGAGGGTTCCCTTTTCTCCACACCCTCTCCAGCATTTATTGCTTGTAGACTTTTGGATAGCAGGCATTCTGACAGGCATGAAATGATACCTCATTGTGGTTTTGATTTGCATTTCTCTGATAATGAGTGATGTTGAGCATCTTTTCCTGTGTTTGTTAGCCATCTGTATGTCTTCTTTGGAGAAATGTCTGTTTAGTTCTTTGGCCCATTTTTGATTGGGTCATTTTTTTTTTGGAATTGAGCTACAGGAGTTGCTTGTATATTTTTGAGATTAGTTGTTTGTCAGTAGCTTCATTTGCTATTATTTTCTCCCATTCTGAGGCTGTCTTTTCACCTTGCTTATAGTTTCCTTTGTTGTGCAGAAGCTTTTAATTTTAATTAGATATCATTTGTTTATTTTTGCTTTTACTTCAGTATTCTGGGAGGTGGGTCATAGAGGATCCTGCTGTGATGTATGTCGGAGAGTGTTTTGCCTATGTTATCCTCTAGGAGATTTTATTAAAGTTTCTGGTCTTACATTTAGATCTTTAATCCATTTTGAGTTTATTTTTGTATATGGTGTTAGAAACTGATCTAGTTTCATTCTTTTACAAGTGGTTGACCAGTTTTCCCAGCACCACTTGTTAAAGAGATTGTCATTAATCTATTGTATATTCTTGCCTACTTTGTCAAGGATAAGGTGTTCATAGGTGTGTGGATTTATCTGTGAGCCTTCTATTTTGTTCCATTGATCTGTATTTCTGTCTTTGTGCCAGTACCATACTGTCTTGATGACTGTGGCTTTGTAGTAGAGCTGAAGTAGGCAGGTTGATTCCTCCAGTTCATTCTTCTTTCTCAAGATTGCTTTGGCTATTCGAGGTTATTTCTATTTCCATACAAATTGTGAAATTATTTGTTCTAGCTCTGTGAAAAATACCGCTGGTAGCTTGATAGGGATTGCATTGAATCTATAGACTGCTTTGGGTAGTATACTCATTTTCACTATATTGATTCTCTGATCCATGAACATGGTACATTTCTCCATCTATTAGTGTCCTCTTTGATTTCTTTCACCAGTGTTTTATAGTTTCCTATATATAGGTCTTTAGTTTCTTTAGGTAGGTATATTCCTAAGTATCTCACATGCTAGTAAAGTAATGCTCAAAATTCTCCAAGCCAGGCTTCAGCAATATGTGAACATGAACTCCGGATGTTCAAGCTGGTTTTAGAAAAGGCGAGGAACCAGAGATCAAATTGCCAAATTCTGGATCATGGAAAAAGCAAGGGAGTTCCAGAAACACATCTATTTCTGCTTCATTCACTATGCCAAAGCCTTTGATGTGTGGATCACAATAAATGTGGAAAATTCTTCAAGAGATGGGAATACGACCACCTAACCTGCCTCTTGAGAAATCTGTATGCAGGTCAGGAACAACAGTTAGAACTAGACATGGAACAACAGACTGGTTCCAAATAGGAAAAGGAGTACATCAAGGCTGTATACTGTCACCCTGTTTATTTAACTTATATGCAGAGTACACAATGAGAAATGCTGGACTAGAAGAAAAAAGCTGGAATCAAGATTGCCAGGAGAAATATCAGTAACCTCAGATATGAGATGACACCATCCTTATGGCAGAAAGTGAAGAACTAAAGAGCCTCTTGTGAAAGTGAAAGAGGAAACAAAAGTTGGCTTAAAGTCCAACATTAGAAAAAATATGGCATTGGTCCATCACTTCATGGGAAATAGATTGGGAAACAGTGGAAAAGTGTAGACTTTATTTTGGGGCTCCAAAATCACTGCAGATGGTGACTGCAGCCATGAAATTAAAGATGCTTACTCTTTGGAAGAAAAGTTATGACCAACCTAGATAGTATATTCAGAAGAGAGACATTACTTTGCCACTAAGTTCTGTCAGTCAAAGCATGTTTTCAGTGGTCATTATGATGTAAGAGTTGGACTGTGAAGAGGCTGAGCACCGAAGAATTGATGCTTTTGAATGTGGTTTGAAGATTTGGAGTCCTTGGATGCAAGGAGATCAACAGTCCATTTAAAGGAGATAGCCCTGGATTTCTTTGGAAGGAATGATGTTAGAGCTGAAAATCATACTTTGGCCACCTCATGCGAAGAGTTGACTCATTGGAAGAGACTTGATTCTGGAAGGTTGGGACAGGAGAGAAGGGGACACGAGGGTGAGATGGTGGATGGCATCACTGACTGTGAATGTGAGTCTGTGAATAAGATAGTGTGGACGGAAGTGTGGATTGATGTACAGTGGACAGATGATATGAATTGAACTGAATGATTCTAAGTATTTTATTCTTTTCATTGCAATGGTGAATGGAATTGTTTCCTTAATTTTTTTTTATTTTCTATTGTTAGTGTATAGGAATGCAAGGGTTTCTGTGTGTTGATTTTATATGCAACTTTACTATATTTATTGATTAGCTCTAGTACTTTTTGGTGGTCTTTAGGGTTTTCTATGTAGAGGATCATGTCATCTGCAAACAGTGACAGTTTTACTTCTTTTCCAATTTGGATTCCTTTTATTTCTTTTCCTGCTCTGTTCTGTGAAAACTTCCAGAACTATGTTGAATAGGCGGTAGAGTATGCACCCTTGTTTTGTCCCTAACTTTAGGGAAATGGTTTCAGTTTCTCACCATTGAGGATAATGTTTGCTGTGGGTTTGTCATATATAGCTTTTATTATGGTGAGATATGTTCCTTCTATTCCACTTTCTGGAGAGTTTTAATCATAAATGGATGTTGAATTTTGTCAAAGGCTTTCTCTGCATCTATTGAGATAATCATATGGCTTTTATTTTTCAATTTGTTAATGTGGTGTATTATATTGATTGATTTGGATATTGAAGAATCTTGCACCTGGGATAAAGCCCCTTGGTGTGGTGTATGATGTTTTTAATGTGTTGTTGGAGTCTGATTGCTAGAAATTTGTTAAGGATTTTTGCATCTATGTTCATCAGTGATACTGGCCTGTAGTTTTCTTTTTGTGACATCTTTGTCAGGTTTTGGTATTAAGGTGATGGTGACCTCACAGAATGAGTTTGAAATTTACCTTTGAATTTTCTGGAAGAGTTTGAGTAGGATAGAGGTTAGCTCTTCTCTAAATTTTTGGTAGAATTCAGCTATGAGTGTCTGGACCTGGGCTTTTGTTTGTGGAAGATTTCTGATTACAGTTTCACTTTTGTGCTTCTGTGGGTCTGTTAAGATTTTCTATTTCTTCCTGGTTCAGTTTTGGAAAGTTGTACTTTTCTAAGAATTTGTCCATTTCTTCCACATTTTCCATTTATTGGCATATAATTGCTGATAGTAGTCTCTTATGATCCTTTGTATTTCTGTGTTGTCTGTTGTGATCTCTCCATTTTCATTTCTAATTTTATTGATTTGATTTTTCTCCCTTTGTTTCTTGATGAGTATGGCGAATGCTTTGTCAATTTTATTTATCCTTTCAAAGAACCAGCTTTGGGCTTTGTTGATTTTTGCTATAGTCTCTTTTGTTTCTTTTGCATGTATTTCTGCCCTAGTTGTTAAGATTTCTTTCCTTCTACTAACCTAAGGTTCTCCATTTCTTCCTTTTCTAGTTGCTTTAGGTGTAGAGTTAGCTTATTTATTTGACTTTTTTCTTGTTTCTTGAGGTATGCCTGTATTGGTATGATCTTTCCCCTTAACACTGCTTTTATAGTCTCCCACAAGTTTTGAGTTGTGTTTTCATTTTCATTCATTTCTATACATATTTTGATTACTTCTTGATTTCTTTGTGATTTGTTGGTTATTCAGAAGCGTGTTGTTCAGCCTCCATATGTTGGAAGTTTTAATAGTTTTTCTCCTGTAATTGAGGTGTAATCTTAATGCATTATGGTCAGAAAGAAGCTTGGAATGATTTCAATTTTTGAATTTACAAGGCTGCTTTACAGCCCAGGATGTGATCTATCTGGAGAAGGTTCCGTGTGCACTTGAGAAAAGGTGAAATTCATTGTTTTGGGTTGAAATGTCCTTAGATATCAATTAGGTCTAACTGGTCTATTGTATCATTTAAAGTTTGTGTTTCTTTGTTAATTTTCTGTTTAGTTGATCTGTCCATATGTGTGAGTGGGGTATTAAAGTCTCCCACTGTTACTGTGTTATTAATTTCCCCTTTCATACTTGTTAGCATTCATCTTACATATTGCAGTGTTCCTATGTTGGGTACATATATATTTATAATTGTTATATCTTCTTCTTGGATTGATCCTTTGATCATTATGTGGTGTCCTTCTTTGTCTCTTTTCACAGCCTTTGTTTTAAAGTCTATTTTATCTGATATGAGTATAGCTACTCCTGCTTTCCTTTGGTCTCTATTTGCATGGAATATCTTTTTTCAGTCCTTTATTTTCAGTGTGTATGTGTCCTTTGTTTTGAGGTGGGTCTCTTGTAGACAACATATATAGGGGTCTTGTTTTGTATCCATTCAGCCAGTCTTTGTCTTTTGGTTGGGGCATTCAACCCATTTGCGTTTAAGGTAATTATTGATAAGTATGATCCTGTTGCCATTTACTTTATTGTTTTGGGTTTGGGTTTATACACCCTTTTGTGTTTCCTGTCTAGAGAATATCCTAGTGGTTTGGTGGTGCTGAATTCGCTCAGCTTTTGCTTGTCTGTAAAGCTTTTGATTTCTCCTTCATATTTGAATGAGATCCTTGCTGGGTACAGTAATTGGGCTGTAGGTTATTTTCTTTCATCACTTTAAGTATGTCTTGCCATTCCTCTTGGCCTGAAGAGTTTCTATTGAAAGATCAGCTGTTATCCTTATGGGAATCCCCTTGTGTGTTATTTGTTGTTTTTCCCTTGCTGTTTTTAATATTTGTTCTTTATGTTTGATCTTTGTTAATTTGATTAATATGTGTCTTGGGTTTTTGCCTTGGGTTTATCCTGTTTGTGACTCTCTGGGTTTCTTGGACTTGGGTGATTATTTCCTTCCCCATTTTAGAGAAGTTTTCAACTATTATCTCCTCAAGTATTTTTTCATGTTCTTTCTTTTGTCTTCTTCCTCTGGGACTCCTATAATTTGAATGTTGGAGTGTTACATATTGTCCTGGAGGTCTCTGAGATTGCCCTCATTTCTTGTAATTCGTTTTTCTTTTTCCTCTCTGATTCATTTATTTCTACCATTCTGTCTTCTATTTCACTAATCCTATCTTCTGCCTCTGTTATTCCACTATTTGTTGTGTCCAGAGTGTTTCTGATCTCATTTATTGCATTATTCATTATATACTGAGTCTTTTTATTTCTTCTAGGCCCTTGTTAAACCTTTCTTGCATCTTCTCAGTCCTTATCTCCAGAGTACTTATCTGTGATTCCATTTTGATTTCAAGATTTTGGATCATTTTCACTATCATTATTTAGAATTCTTTATCAGGTAGATTCCCTATCTCTTCCTCTTTTGTTTGGTTTAGTGGGCATTAATCCTGTATCTTTACCTGCTGGGTATTCCTCTGTCTCTTCATCTTGGTTATATTACTGCGTTTGGGGTGGCATTTCTGTATTCTGGCAATTCGTGGTGTACTCTTTATTGTGGAGTTTCCTCACTGTGGATGGGGTTGTATCAGTGGCTTGTCAAGGTTTCTTGGTTAGGGAAGCTTGTGTCAGGTTCTGGTGGGTGGAGCTGAATTTCTCTCTCTCAAGTGCAATGAAGTGTCAATAATGAGTTATGAGATGTTATGGCTTTGGAGCAACTTGGCTGCCTGTATTTTGAGCTCAGGGCTGTGTTCCTGTGTTGCTGGAGAATTTGCATGGTATGTCTTCTCTGGAATTGTTGGCCTTGGGTGGTGCTTGATTTCAGTGTAGGTATGGAGGTGTTAGATGAGCTCCTATCTATTAATGTTCCCTGGAGTCAGGAGTTCTCTGATGTTCTCAGGATTTGGACTTAAGTCTCCTGCTTCTGGTTTTCATTTTTATTTTTATAGTAGCTTTAAGACTTCTCCATCTATACAGCACCAATTATAAAATATCTAGGTTAGAAATGAAGTTTCTCCACATTGAGGCACCCAGAGAGGCTCACTGAGTTACATGGAGAGAAGAGTGAGGGGATAATTGGAGGTGACTGGAATGAGATGAGGTGGGATCAGAAGAGGAGAGAGCAAGCTAGGCAGTAATCATTTCCTTATGTGTGCTCCACTGTGGACTGCTCAGAGATGTTCACAGAGTTATACAGAGAAAGGAGAGGGAGGAGGAGATAGAGGTGGCCAGGAGGGTAAAAGAGGAATGAAAGAGAGAGACAAATCCAGCCAGTAAACAGTTCCTAAGTGTTCTCCACCACCTGGAACACACAGAGATTCACAGGTTGGGTAGAGAAAGAAGGGGGAAAAGGAGAGTTCAAAGGAGGAGAGAGCAGTCGTGCCAGTAATCTCCCTCTCAAGTAAAAATGGGTACTGAAGATTTGGTTTTTAAAGGTACAAAATTGATAACAAATACCAAAAGCAAAGATTAAAAATCTAAAGTAGAGGTTGGATTTTCAAAATACAATATTAAAAAAGACAAAGAAGAAGAAAAAAAGTCACATGAATTATTAAAAACAACAACCACTATATATATATATATGTATATATATATATATATATATGGTATTTGCTTTAAGAACTTAAAAATTTAAAAATGTTAAAATAAAATTTTTTTAAAAAGGAAAAAAACAAAACAAACAAACAAGAATGATTGTAAAAATAGTAAAGGTAAATCTGGGACTTTCTCTGGTGGTGTTGTGGGCAGTGTGGGGTCAGTTCATTTTCGGATAGTTCCTTGGTCTGGCTTATATTTTTAAGATCTATACTTCTAAGGCAGTTCCCTCTGTTTTACCTTCTTCTGTTTGCTCATCTCCTCAGTGTCTGTTTTCAGCCCTGACACAACAGGGATGGTGGTGGACACTTTTATTTTTTTAGGCCCACTTGTTCAGTTGCACTGTTGGGAGGGAGGGATGCTGCAACCAAATAACAGTGGCCTGTGTTCTGTCTCAGCCCCACTGGGGCTGTCCCCGCTCACGGCGCACACTGCTCAGGCTCTAGGTTGCTCCGCCAGGAACCATCTGAGCCTGGCCCTGGGCTGCATGCACCTCCCTGGTCTAAGCTGCTGAAGCTCAGGCACTCACGTAGTCCTCAGAGCCGCAGACTCGGTTGGGCCTGTGTTTTGTGCCCTTCCCATGTCCGAGCAGCTCGGGAGTTTGGTGAGTGCAGTTGCTGTGACTTATCGCCTTTCCGGACCCTGCTGTTCCGTTTTCTGGGTATACAACTGACGCCCCTTATTAGGCAGATGGTGACTGTCCAGAACCCAAAGAAGTCTTAGTTAGCAAAAAGCTTGTTTGCAGTTTGGAAGTTTTTCTGGGGCTGCCATTGCCCCCTTCCAGCCCTTCCCAATTGACTTTAATATACCAGGATGGAGAACTCCTTCTCTATTCTTCCTAAATGCCTCCCATAGCAAAGAAATGGGAAATTCTAAAGCTGCCTCTTCATTTTAGAGAGCCCCCATAAACTCCATACATTTATACATTTTATAGATGAGGAAACAGAACCTAAGAGTGGTTGCTGCATTTCCAAGTTCTTACAGCTAGTTCCCCCTCAATATTTATGTTCCACACACTTGACATATCTCATTTAATTCCAACAGCAAGCCTACCTTTCAAAGGTGATAACAGTAGGGATTATAGAGGTTAAGTAATTTGCCCCAAATTCAGGTACAGGCCTCAATAATAAACGTATACCTTAAGGAACACTCACAGAGACACTAAATAAAGAGTGCTGTTACTTTCAGTCTCAAAGTAAATCGATCTGCCTCCCTTGATTTGGTCCAGGACTTCTTTAATTAATGTTACATAGAAACACTCAGCACAAGACAGAATTGGTGGATGTCCAGGCAGTTTTAGCAGTATGGGTAATAAGTCAAGGTAACTGGACCTCAAAAATGTATTTTCCTTTCATCTATGTGGCAATGCAAGGACTCGCAGCATGTATCAATTTCTCCACACAACATCCTACGTTATTACAGCCACATAGACTTGGCATAAAACATCAAGTTCCTAATACTCTGTAGAAACCCTGTTTCCTAGGACTCCATTCTTAAGGTTTGGATGTGGAATGTTTTTGCACAGTTTCTGCACAACTGAGTCATTGTGAGGGAACAACCTTGTCACGGAGACTTTATTCTGTTGACAAGGATGGACTTTGTTCACAATAACTCACTGTCAGACCCTCTTGTAATCTAAACCTTTTTTTCCTTCTTTCCCATCTCATGTGACTCCCATTGAGTCTTGCTGTCCAAGAATCCAACAATTCTAAAGAATAGACTCTAAACAAACATCATCTCGGTGAGTCGAGCTAGCGAGCTCAGCTAGGGACACCTGAGGACTCTACCATCTCTCAACCCCATGACTTTGGCTAAACTCTACAAACCTAAACATATCAATGAGCTCTCTGGATTTGGAGTGAGCATGAAATGTAACAATTCATTTTCTCCAAAGAGCCATGGGAATATTATTTGTACAAACCTAAAGTGGACACTGGCCTTAATAACTTTCGAGGGACTCCTCATTCCAAACCCTCCAAGACAATCAAGTTGCCTAATGACAAACGTGGCTGTAGAGAACCAAGTGTCATTTAATTCGGAGGTCACCGAAACTAAGCTGGCAACTGGTGATTGTATCACTCCAGCAGTCACAAGTCCGCAAGTGGCTTGTTCGTGCTATTCCCCACAAAGACCTTGAATTTGGCCCTGGGCACAGTACGTGGCACCTGTCTGCCATTCCAGCTTCAAAGCAATTCGATTGAATAATTAGAAACACATTAAAAATAAGCAGACTGCTCCAAATAAGAAAGCTGTAGAATTACTCTGGTGTTAGCAAAAACAAAACGGGACTAATAAACCTGGATCAAATGTCGACTTCCCTGGGATAAGTACATTGCATCCAATTAAAAAATTAACTGTGATACGATATACATTACCGTCTTAACCATTTAAAATGTATAGTTCAGTTCAGTTCAGTTCAGTCACTCAGTCGTGTCCGACTCTGCAACCCCATGAATTGTAGCACGCCAGGCTTCCCTGTCCATCATCGACTCCTGGAGTTCACCCAAACCCATCTCCATTGAGTCGGTGATGCCATCCAGCCATTTCATCCTCTGTCGTCCCCTTCTCCTCCTGCCCCTAATCCCTCCCAGCATCAGAGTCTTTTCCAGTGAGTCAGCTCTTCTCATGAGGTGGCCAAAGGACTGGAGTTTCAGCTTTAGCATCAGTCCTTCCACAGAACACCCAGAACTGATCTCCTTCAGAATGGACTGGTTGGATCTCCTTGCAGTCCAAGGGACTCTCAAGAGTCTTCTCCAATACATTTCAAAAGCATCAATTCTTCAGTGCTCAGCTTTCTTTATGGTCCAGCTTTCTTATCCATATATGACCACTGGAAAAACCATAGCCTTGACTAGACAGACCTTTGTTGGCAAAGTAATGTCCCTGCTTTTGAATATGCTGGTGTATATTTAAGTAGTGCTAAATATATTTACACTATGGTAATATCAATCTCCAGAATTTCTTCAGCTTCCCCAACTGAAATTCTGCCCATTAAACAACTCTCCATTTCCTTATCCTCCACCCCCAGCAACCTCTATCTTCTTTTCTGTTTCTATGAATTTGGCTACTCTAGACACCTCCTATAAGCAGAATAATATATTTTTCTTCTTTCACTTAGCGTAATGTCCTCCAAGATTCATCCATGTTACAGCAGGTGTCAAAATTTCCTACCTTTTTAAGGCTTTTTAACACGGCATTGTATGTATGTAAGAACTTTTGTTTATCCAGTCATTCATCTGAGTTTTAAAATCCTAAATTGAAGCCAGTTTTGACTGATATAGTCTAATATGGGCATCCTCCTGTTCTGTGTGTGTGTATTATACATCTATAAATCTTATAAAGTAAAGAAAAATGAATAAAAATTCCTAGTTTCCTTAAAGACTTTTAAACTATCCTATCTTACTCTTTACAATATGTGTGTTAAAATTTTGGCCACTGGTCAGATACAAGTAATCCAACTAAAACTTTCCCAGATACAATTTTTAAAGGAGAATGTATAGCTACTTACATTGGCAGTATAATGTGTACTACAGCCATGAGCATGGTATGGACAGTAGAAAGGCCTAAGTCTGAATTCTGCCCTCAGTTCAGTTCAGTTGAGTTGCTCAGTCTTGTCCGACTCTGCGACCCCATGAATCGCAGTATGCCAGGCCTCCCTGTCCATCACCAACTCCCGGAGTTCACTCAGACTCACATCCATCGAGTCACTGATGCCATCCAGCCATCTCATCGTCTGTTGTCCCCATACATCTCCTATCTCTTAGTTTTCCATTTCTATACTTTCCCCCTGTCCCTCACATCTCTCTCATCTTTTTAACCCTTATCTCTGCCCATTTCCCCACCCCACTCCCTTTGAGGGACAAGGAAGGAACAGAACACAGAGTTAGAAAGGCTTTGGGGCTTCTCTGGTGGCTCAGATGGTAAAGAATCTACCTGCAAAGCTGGAGATCTGGGTTCGATCCCTGGGTTGGGAAGATCCCCTGGAGTAGGGCATGGAGTAACCCACCCCACAGACGGACACGACTGAGTGACTAAGCACAGCACAACACAGAAAGGCATTCTTCTGTTGAAGACTCACTGAAAACAGATCTAGGTTACTTAGGATATTACTGTGAAATTCCTGGAATTTTCACTGAAGCTTGGAGACAATAAAATCTTGTTTGATTAATATGAGAAACATTTTAATTGAAGTGCAGTGAATATATTACATTCCATGAGCTTCAAATGTACTATGAAAAGCCTATGAAACTTTCCTCAGTTTCACATGGAGAAGGAAATGGCAACCCACTGCAGTGTCTTGCCTGGAGAATCCCGTGCTTTTCTGTGCTTAGTCACTCAGTCGTGTCCGACTCTTTGCGACCCCGTGGACTGTAGCCCGCCAGGCTCCTCTGTCCATGGGGATTCTCCAGGCAAGAATACTGGAGTGGGTTACTCCATGCCCTACTCCAGGGGATCTTCCCAACCCAGGGATCGAACCCAGATCTCCACCTTTGCAGGTAGATTCTTTACCATCTGAGCCACCAGAGAAGCCCAAATGCTTTTCTAACTCCTATTAAAATGCAGTTTTATCCTGAACCTCAATCAGAACAGCAGCAAAAAAAAATCTGTTAAGACTGAAAAAGATTACATTTATATTTAAGGTTAAACTTCCAAATTCAAATGAAAATTTCTGTTTCTACTTTAAGGTTCGGGACATTTTGTTTTCTATAAGAGGCAGATTTAACCTTTGCATTAAAACCAGATTTAGTTTTAGAAACAATTTATTCTCTAAAGTACTGAATTGAAAAAATGTTACCCTTACTGAGATTTTTAAACACCAAAGTCACAAGCATAAGGGAGTAGAGAATGAAACTTAATAAGTTGGAGATTTCAGATGACATCCTTTTTTTTTTTTTTTTAACCAACTTCTTTGCTATCAAATAATGGCTGTCATAGTTTGAAACATCTCATATTCACCAAAAGTGGGCAAACATTTTCTTGGGTCTCCTCTCTAAGACATATTACATATGAAAAACAGATTTGACTTCTTCCAAAAATATGTTGGCTTGCCCTGGACCAGTGGAAAACCACTGAGAATTGTCATAAACATATATCTGAAACTATAATAGTAACTTCATATTTAATCACTTTTCCTGGAGGCCAATATGAAGATAGATGTCTTAGGCATTTATAATTTTCTGTAGTTAACAATCTCCTTATATATGTTTATTTTAAGTTAAATTTGTGTTTGTGTGTGTGAAACAAGTGCAGAGATGTATTTTTATGAAATTAATTGGACTCATTGGAAAAGACTCTGATGCTGGGAGGGATTAGGGGCAGGAGGAGAAGGGGATGACAGAGGATGAGATGGCTGGATGGCATCACTGACTTGATGGACATGAGTTTGGGTGACCTCTGAGAGTTGGTGATGGACAGAGAGGCCTGGCGTGCTGCAATTCATGGGGTCACAAAGAGTCGGACACGACTGAGCAACGGAACTGAACTGAACTGATGGTCCTTCAAACACCAGTCCTAACTTCAGTTTCACTGTACACCAGTTAGTTCTGTTCTCCCAGTCAGCTTATCCCTACCTGTTTTATCATCCACCTTGAGAATGTGGGTCATTAAATACAATGATCCAATCCAGGACATCTATAGCTGCCTGCAGACAATCTTAAAATACTTCTCACTACAGATCCAAGACATCAAACTTAAATGAAGGCGGAACCGATTCAAACTTAATATTTCACAGCTTACCAGTGTAAATGGTTCAAACAAATTTACTTTCTTCATTTTTTTCCTTAGCTTGGCTGCTGTAAAAATATACATAAAAGATTTTAAAAACTGTACAATATATTTCACAGTCAACTGAATATAAATTTAAGTAGTTACCATATTTGAATATTATATTTTCAAATGTAAAAGAGCAATGTCCACAAACTGTCAAAATTATCCAGTTTAACACAGTTTGTAAGGGAATAACCAAGTGCAAAGGTAACTGTCCAAGGCACTATAGGAATCTCTGGATAACTGGGGAATGGTCACGTGCCTTGCAGCACGCATGCACAGAAGGAAGCTGACCATGTCAACAATGTCTGCAAGATCAGTTAATTCTTCATGTGCTAAAAAGGTACATATTGATCTAAAATTTGTAAAGGCCACTCTTCTGAATGATTATAGGGAGTGGTGTCAGGAAATCCTGTCGGCTCCACATTCAAAATGCATCTAGAGTTCACTCACTCTTCGCCACTTTCATAACTATCCTAACAGCCAGGAGAACTCCTGCCCTGTTTCTCCACTTCCACTCATGCCCACTTCAGTCTATCCACAGCGCAATACTCAGAGTCATCATTTAAAAACACAAGGCACATGCTTGCTAAAGAGGAGGAAGAGGCGAGTGACGGATTGGGAGTTTGAGATTAGCAGATGCCAGCTATTACAGATAAGATGGGTGAACAACAAGGTCCTCCTGCAGAGCACAGGGAACTATATTCAACATCCTGTAATAAACCATAATGGAAAAGAACATGAAAAAGAATGTGTGTGCAAATATATATATATATATATATATATGTATATGTATAGCTGATCATTTTGCTGTATAGCAGAAATTGACACACATTGTAAATCAACTATACTTCAATAAATTTAAAAAAACTCTCAGGTCATATTATGCTGCTACTCTGCTCAAAGATTCACAAGTGGCTTCCACTTTTCTCAGAGTAAAAGCCAGATCCTTACATGGCCTCTCCGGCCCCACATGATAATCTTTGTTGCCTCTGTGAGCACAGAGCTCACTCCCACCCCTGCCAGCCTGGCCCCAGTCACCCAGGTCTCTCTGCTGCTGCTGTCCTGTGAACACTCCAAACACGCTCCCCCTGCAAGGGCCTGCATTACCTCTGCCGGGGGTGGAACATATATGCCACACAGCTCTCATTTTTTTTTAAGTTCTTGCTTAACTATTGCCTTCTCAATATGACCTACCTTAACCACCCTATTTAAAATTGCTTTTTGCACTCCTGATTTCTTTAGCCTTAATTAACGTGTTCCCATAGCGTTCATTACCTGCTAACAATTGTTTGCAGGACTAAGTGCCCCTGGGAAAAGAGCTTATGGATGCGTCTTTTCACAAACGGCCACCTATTTGCATAGATCTAACTTGATATTACTTAAAGCCCAAGAGTGCCCCTGGTTTCCTGGTCTGGGATATCTGATGCCCTTTGGTGATAATTTGTCTCAGAAACACAGGCTATTAATTTGGTTTTAGGTTGGAAATGCTGTTGCTTCCTCAGTCTTGGGTATAGAATAAAACACAATCTGGTTCTCTCCTTAGGCAGGAAGATGGAATTTGATGTAATATTTTTCTTTTATGTATCTTGGGCTTTAATTCCATGGCATATAAAGACTACTTGCAAGATTTTAGCAACTACATATTCAGCATATGTATTGTTTACATCTATTCTCAATAATAAATAAAAGCTAACTGTAGGAGAGCAGACTTTTTTTAACCTAATGCATTTATTTAAATTTCCAGGTAAAGTTTTATTCACAGGACTTCATCCCAAACTATCTGGAACATTTTCTAAAATCAAAGGACTGACATCTGTAATGAAATGTGTTCACAAGAATGTGACAGGTAAAACTGCGTGATTGGAACAACCATGGAACTCTCAGTTTTCCCTAGACCACTGAGGTGAGCTGACCTTCCTTTAGCATACAAGTTTTGGTCCATTTTTTATAAAAGTGTGTCTCATTACACTTAATTTCATAATCTTAACTTTTCTTAGTCTTTTATACTCTTTGAACTGTCTTCCCGACACAAGGCTGTGAGCGCCGCTTCTGAGAACTTCCTTGGGCTCTGCTGCGCTGCTGCATCTTGTGCAGGGCTAACCCCTCTGTACACTCACCAATGTTTAGCCAGTGCAACACAGAAACAGACTTCAAGAAAATGCCATCTATTTATAGATTCACAGTCAATTCCAGCCTAAACTGCCAGTGAATGAAAACCACATTTTTCTAGAAGAAAAAATACCATTCACGGGTTTTCCAATTTTATAGGGCAAACTAATATTCTGTGAATGAATACCATGGTACATAGAAGAAATAAAGCAAGATCATTGTATGAAGAAATGAACAGACTAAAATAATGGCCCGGTTTAACCACCAGATAGGCATGCTCTCTGTTAACTAATCAGGCCACTTGCAGCCTGAGTCCTCACTACAGAACCTGATAAGTTTGTCCCTCTGGGTGATCACTGGATGACACAGGTCAGTTAGTTCTGGGTGGCTTGGCAGGAACTCAGAGACCACAACAGCCTCATAAATTTTGAGGTTGAAGGCAAAAATGATTCACTGTCCTCAAAGTGAAAGAGGGACAAAGACAGCATGCCACTTACTTATTGCTTATCCCCTGCTAAGGTGGAGAAGTGAGAGTGACGAGGGCCCTCGGGAACCAAGGAACCAGCACAGGGAGAAAGACAGGCAAGCAGAGAGAGGCAGAGGTTTCCCCCTTGCATTTGAGCAACAATTTCTTTGGAAGCTCAGGTAACCTGGCCCAGGCTGCTCAAGGTTCCTCCCCACCTCACCCCCCCTCACCCCGCAGAGGGGAGAAAGGGGGAACTGGAGAGCTGAGAGGAAGGTGGGTAAAATGAGGAGGAAGAGGAATAATGAGTGGAAGGAAGGAGCTGCCTGCTTCACTGCTGCTGCTGCTAAGTGGCTTCAATCATGTCCGACTCTGTGCGACCCCATAGACGGCAGCCCACCGGGCTCTTCTGTCCATGGGGATTCTCCAGGGAAGAACACAGGAGCGGGCTGCCTTCCCGTCTCAAGGGGATCTTCCCAACCCAGGGATCCCGGTGTGCCTGAGGGATTCTTTACCACTGAGCCACCAGGAAAGCCAGCCTGTCGCAAGAGGAGCCTCAGTGGCATTTCTTGGGTAAAGTCAGAACCACAGAAAAGACTCTAAGAAAACTCCAAAACAAAGGCCAAAGGCATCATCCACTCAACTTCTTTGCTCGGCTGCATGTGGCTCTGCTGACTCGCGTGTAACGAGAAAAGCAGGAAAGAGGTGGCCGAGGGTGATGTACCTGCTGACGCCCAGTTCGAATCCGTCCTCCCTGGTCTCGGTGATCCGGAATGTTGCGATCCTTCCCAGCTCTGGGTCCATCTCAGCCTGGGGAGAAACCAGTCTCAGGTCCAAGGGCACCAGCCCCAGCTTGGGAAGGTCGCCCCGCCTCCTCACAACACCCCCTCCCCACCCCGCCGGGGGTCGGGGCCAGCAGACTGGTCGCGGGGACCCGGGAGGACCGCGCGGATGCCACGCTGCCCGCCGCGCGGAGCCCCGCCTTCCCGGGCTTCCCTCGCCCGGGACTGCGCCTGTCTCTGGCCGAGCCGCCGGGCGCGCCCCCCGCCCCCGCCCCAGAGACGCCTCCTGAAGCCGCCGGGCACGGCCCGGGCAGAGGGGCGCTCCAGCCGCCGGGCTTGCTCCGCACCCCCGCGGGGAAGGGTGCCCGGCGCGCCGCCCTCCGCGGCCGCCCACCCCGGCCAGCCGGCAGCCCCGGGCCCGCCGCGCCAGCTGCGGCCGATAAGCCCCGCGACCAGCCTGGTGCCGCTGGGTGTTCCGAAAGCGTGAGCTGGCAGGCCACTCGAGCCCTCCAGAGTGACTGTCACACTCCTCCAGAGCAATTTTCTTCTTGAAGCCTTGCGGGGACAGTTTGTACATGCGCACCAATGATGCGGCGGCTGAGGGACCCCTAGGCTCGCCTCCCGCTGCTTCTGCATCCCCGGTCTGCTCCCCGGGGGCACCGAACCCACGCGTCTCTCGGGATGCTGAGAACAGGGCGGGGCCGCCCAAAAGCATCGCAGGATAATGCAGTCGGTTCCTTCTTAACACCAGGGAAGCCTTTCTTAACACTTAGAGGCCCAGAACTTTAGGGCTGGAGGGCGCTTTAGAAATCGCCAAATTCAACCGCTTCTCCTCCACTCCCTTTCCAACAGGAAACTGAAGCCCAGGGAGGGCGAGTCTCGCCTGTGGCTACATCCTCAGGACCAGGGTCCAGTCTCCACTGTCCTCTCCTGGAATCCTGTTCTGATCCTGGACTTCTCCCTGTGTTCAGGTGTCTCTAAACCTCGCGCGCACCGGAATCCTCTGTGTGGTTTTCTTATCCCTTTTCATGAACCTCGCTCCACACTCCTTCCTAAAGGGAGAATCTAAAACAGGGAGCAACATGTTATCATAGCTCTGAAGCCAGTGGGGTTCAAACTCAGAGCTTCCTATCTTACTAGTTATGGCACCCTGGACACTTTCTCGCTTCTCTGAGCCTCAGTTTCCTCATATGGTAACATGAGGATAAAACACCCCCTTACTAGGTCACTGTGAGGAATAAATGAACTAAGAGTAGAAGGAGCTAGTACTGAGCCTGAACCAGAATACACTCCATAAACATGGCTTCCCCTCTTCCCAGCCAGGCAGCAGGGTTACCTGCTGGTCCTTGCTCCTGCTGTCTGGTTAACACAGAAGCCATCCCATGGCTTCCTCGGGTTCCCAGAGAAAATTAACAAAGAGCATCCTACAAGAGCAGGTGCTGTCAGCAGACCTGGAATCTCACCTGTGTCACTTACTGTTTGGCCTTAAGCAATTTACTTAATTCTTGATTTTACAGAAACTGTAAAATTGGGGTGTTATTAGGATTAGACATAATGTGTGTAAAGTGCCTGGCATATAAGAGGTACCTAGTATTAATAGTTACAAGATTAGAAGAGGCTGATGAGGAGAGACTGGGATAAGAGCCAGGAGCTCCAGCACTCACTCTAAAGTATGCCACTTATCTCTACCTCGCTCTGCATATCAGCTTGAGCTAGGCAGAACCTGACTTGAAGAGATGACTTAGAGTTGATTGGAACTGTGGCATGTTCTAAAATTATTAGAAATGAATTTATTTACAGGTTTTCCTTAAAATGTTTTTTTCTTAGCCCATCTACCACCATCAGGAGGGTTCTCTTCTTTGATCAACCTGAATTCCTCTTCTTCCCAAGTCTAACAGGTGGTCAGATCACGATTTTAAAAATACTCTACAATTAAAGCAACTGAAATTGTTGAGCTGAAAGAAAGCTTGGTGGTGACAGGAGAACATTATAAAACTCAGTAGCTTGTAAGGAGATGCTAGCTTGCTAAGTTTCTATAAAAGACATCTTGGGGGAGTGAAAAGGTAGACAAGTGAGAAAGTAGGTAGCCTCTGAACTAAAAAAAGACAAAAACAAATCCAACACACAGGAATATGACATTTTCCCCTGTCAGAGTCAGTTCATAAAGTTGTCCCTATAAAAGTATTCATCACATGTTGCTTGCATCTGGGGCCTGTGTGTGGGGAGAGAAGCCATGTCCACTTGACTGTATTTTGTATTTGTTTGTGTTACAGCCCATTCCAAGGGCTACTTTTACATTTATCTAATAATAGTAAAACAACCTTATCTGGTGCATCCATCTGGTTAGTCATTTTAAAAAAGTATTTAAGCCACTGTGATAAACAGGAGAGTTCTCCATGACACTCAGGCTGTAAGAAAGCTCAGCTTTCTTTTGTTGATAGGATATTGAGATAATCCTGCTTTGTTCTCATTGATGTAGACTTAATGTCCTTCCCACCGTCTTACCTCTTCTGCATGTTCCATTAGTATTTTTCTTTTTAATCTTAATTATTGCTTTTGGGGATTATTTTTATTCTTTGGTTCTTTTCTCTTGATTTAATAAGTACATATTTCATTTTCTATTTCACAGTTAACTCTTTCCTAGAGATTATGACCTATCTTTGACTAAACAGTGGCACTTTTTTGTCTTCCAGGCCAATGCAAGGACTTCAAAATTCTCAAACCTCATTTATCTACCTCTTACTTACACACTACTACCTGGCTTCTATCCCTGGGTTGGGAAGATCCCCTGGAGAAGGAAAAGGCTACCCACTCCAGTATTCTGGCCTGGAGAATTCCATGGACAGTCCATGGGGTCTCAAAGAGTTGTACACAACCAAGAGAATTTCACTCACTCACGGTCATGTACGTTAATTTTTTTCTATCTTTTATGACCCTTATGAGAAATTATTTTATAGTCATTATCATTTAAATTTATCTATATATGTATTATCCCTTTCTTTTTCTTTATTTCTTCCTACATCTCAGAGCCACTATCTTGGATCACTTTCCTTTTACCTAAAGAACGCTCTGTGCTTCCTTTAGCCAGTGATAACTTTTCTCAACTTTTTTTTCCTGAAAAGTTATTTCACATTTATTTAGGAAAGTTTTTCAGGGATTTGCCTTTGTTGTTGTGGTAGTTCAGTTGCTATGTCGTGTTGGACTCTCTGTGACCCTATGGACTACAGCTCGCCAGGCTTCCCTGTCCTTTACTCTCTCCTGGAGTTTGCTCAAACTTTTGTCCATTGAGTCAGTGATGCCATGCAACCCTCTCATCCTGTCACCCCCTTCTCTTCCTACCTTCAATCTTTCCCAGCACTGAGGTCTTTTCCAGTGAGTCAGCTCTTTGCATCAGAGATTTGCCTTACTGGATATCAAGACTTTTATTGTGAAACTATAGTGATTAAGGCAGTACATTTTGGACAGAGACAAACAAAATTAAAGTGAAACAGAATACAGATCTTATAACTGACAGAGCCAGAATTCTGATCCTGCCAGTGTTTTTAGCCACGTTAACTAGTGCAGGGCAGTGGGGATGGAGAAAATGGGTCAAATGTATTGGATGGTTAAAACATCTTCTTCCTCCAATTCATTGATCTTAGCATATTTTAACTGTTCCTCACTATTTTGGTGTGCTGTCTTCCACTCATCTTGCAGACATCCACAACCCCTTGCCTTCTCTCTTTATCAGGTTTCTTGGTAAAACCACGACTCTGGCTAATTTAAATCATCCAACTACTGCAAGCTTCCAGCATGCAACAAAGCATGGCTAAAGAAAGACACAAAACCATTTGACTTGTCCCACCATGAAACTAAGTGATCCTTTACTATATACTTAATGTATTTACTATGCTTATTATTTATTGTCCATTCTGAGGGATGCAAGATTCATAAGAACAAAGTTTTTGCTGTCTTATCCACTGGTGTATTCCAACCCTTGCTGCCCAATAGCAACTGTTTCCTTATTCACTCTTCCACCATGTCAGACCATTACTTCATGCTTCCTTTTCCCTCAAATATCTTTCAGTCATTTTACATCTTCACATTTTGCTGAAGTACTATGCATCTTACTTCACTGATAGAAGTCACAGTGTTTGGAAGGGAACTGCCATGATCTCCTGCCGTGACACTTGCCCACTGACCAGCATCTGCACCCAAGCACCCTGCCTTCCCTAACTGAACCAGCTTCTTATGCATGCCCTTATATGCAACCAGTCCATTCATTTGTACTTTTATGCTATGGATCCCAGCCCCTCAGGAATGAGTTCTTTAGCAGACATTATTCCTTCTCTCTCCTGCCTTGTCAACTTTTGTGTCCCTGCTGGACCACCCCTGTGTCTTCATCTTAAAAACACTCTCTTGACCCCGCTTTTCTTACTGACTGCCACTGCATTTCTCTCCTCTTTGCAGCTAAGCTACTAAAAGAGTTCTATCACTTTCTCTGTTTCCTGTCTTTCTGTCCTCCCTGAAACACACTTGCATCAGGAGTTTGACCTGTCACACTCCCAAAACTGCCCTGGTTAGGTCTCTGATAACCTCCATTGTGCTACATCCAAAGGTCAATTTTTTGTCCTTATCTGACTTCACAAATTCAAGCAGCTGACAAATTTATCTTTCTCTCTTCCTTGATACATTTTTCCTCGCTTGAATTCCAGGTCACCACATATTTCCTGGATTTTCTTCGGCTTTCCTGGCTACTCTTTCTCAGTGTCCTTCAGTTTGTGCCTCTTCTTTCTGCCTCTCAACCAACACTGGAGTGCTCCAAGGCTGACGCGTGAATTGTCTCTGTCTAGTCTCCCTCCCTCCGTAATCTCAGCCAGTCTCATGGCTTTAAATACTATCTGTATCCAACAATGTCTAATGTTTATTTTCTAAGCTAGACTTCCTTCCTGAATTCCTGGCTTATATATACAACTGCATCTTTGATCTCTCTACTTGGATGTTTAACCTGCTCAACCTTGACTCTTGACCTTGGGCCTAAACTGGCCTCTCTAAAAGATGTCTCTCCTTCTCAGTTGACACCTCCAGCCATCCAGCTGACCAGCAAAAATATTGAGTCATCCTGCATTCTTCTCTTTCTTCACCACCTCATACTCCATGAGAAGATTTTATAGGTTTTGGCTTCAAAATATATGCTCAGTTGCTCAGTCATGTCCGACTCTTTGGAACCCCTTGGACTATTGGTTGTTCTAGGCTTCTCTGTCCATGGGAGTCTCCAGGCAAGAATACTGGAGTGGGTTGCATTTCCCCCTCCAGGGGATCCATCATCCTGACCAGAGATCGAACCCGGGTCTCCTGCGTCTCTTGCATTGGTAGGCGGGCCCTGTATCACTGCACCACCTGGGTCTGACCATCTGTCTCCCCAGCCCTACCAGCATGGTGCAAGCCGCTCTCATCTCTCTCCTGAATGACCGCAGTAGCTCCTTCAGTCTCCTCTGCTCCTGTCTTTGCCTCCTCTCCTGCCTTTGTTCATTCTCAAAGCAGAAGCCAGTGACTCATCTGAAAAGTGGCTCTGATCACATGACAACTCAAGTCCTAATTCCCCAGAGGCCCCAGTCCATTGGGAGCCTTGGCCTGCAGTGGCTGGCCCTCTCTGCAATGTTTCTGACCTCATTTTCTACCTCTCCTCCCTCCCTCCCTCACTCCTTGCCAGCCACACTGGCTTCTTGGATGCTCCTCAGACAAATAGAATTACACCTCAGGGTGTCTGTGCTAGTTGCTCCCTCTGCCTCGAAGTCTCTTCCCCCAAATATTCACAGGGCTAAAACCTTCACCTGTTGCATGTCTCCCCTCCATTCCCATCTTTTCGATGAGACCACTCCTGACCTGCTTAAAAACGTATCTCTTACTCCCAGGACCCCCAGTTCCCCTTTACTCTACATCCATTTTTCTTCCCACACCACTTCCCACCACCTAGTATACTGTATAATGTATGAAATGACTGTGCTTGCTGTTTATTGTCACCTCAGTAATGCATCAGACCCAAGGGAAAAAAGGTATTTTTCTCTGCTTTATTCAATGAGGTAGCCAACATTTGCTACCCATACTTACTAAGTACCAGTCCTTGTGCAAGGATTTGAGGACATAAAGACAAACAGGTCTCAGCTCCTCCCTCAAGATGGACTGAGAATATATCAATACAAAAATCAGATCTCTATAGCGTTGTATAAAATTATGAAGCCATCACACACAGGTATTACCTCATTCAAATCTCAAAAGAAGAAGCATGTTCAAAGTAAACAAGTGAGGTGGTATTATTCTCAGTTTAAAGGTGAGGAAATTGCAGTTCCTAAAGAGTGAATGGAATTAGGACTCCCTGGGGAAGACTTGTGCCAGCAGAGTCATGCCTGTCTCTGTATCTGTCCCCACAGCACTTGAAGGTCATTAAATGTGTACTGAATGGACCCATAGCTTTAAGCTGTAGCATAAAAGATTTACATGTAAAAAGAATGTCTTATAACTAAGAGTCAAAGGGAAGAACAAACTCCATCTACCAAAGTATTTAAACTACTTAATATTTTGTAAATTTTATATAATATTACATTGTAATAATTGAATATACTATTTTATCTATCTTATATTATATTTACATGTGTATTAATTTGCACAGTTTTCTCTGCAGAGACCATGATGGAATCGGTTCTCTGCCCCGGGACCTTCAGCTTGACGGTAATATTCTCTGCAGTGTTTCTCCCACTATATTGCATTTGTGGTGAACAATTCTCTGACTTTTCATCTCTGAAGACAGACTCTTAGATGTGATCTTTGACTGTTGTATTTGCATGTCACCACACTTCACTGGTGCTTCACCAGTAGCTCAGCTGTTAAACAACCTGCCTGCAATGTAGGAGACCCTGGTTTGATTCCTGGGTCAGGAAGATCCCCTGGAGAAGGGATAGGCTACCCACTCCAGTATTCTTGCCTGGAGAATTCCATGGACAGAGGAGCCTGGAAGGCTACAGTCCATGGGGTCACAAAGAGTCGGACACAATTGAGCGACTAACAGTTTCACACCACTACATTCTGTTTCCAAATTTCCTGCCACCAATACCTCTGCTTAAATCTTCCATCTTCCTCTCCAAGTTGATGGATCATAATTTCTCTTGTCTTCACTGCTTTCAAAGCATGTTCAATCTTACAGTTTTCTCCCAAAATTCTTTTCAAAAACCTTATCTGCTTGAAAAACAAAAATTCCTCTCCACCTCTGACCTCTTATCTCCTAAAAATCCTTTGCTTTTGGTCTCACTTTTCTTTGCTCATTATAAAATTCATCTCACTTGGCTCCAGCACTTAGGAAGGAATTTGTAAGACAGTTAAGGATGAGGGTAATGCTGATTTCCAATGTAACTGGCTTTAATGGATATTTCCAATGATCTCTTCCTTGCCTATTGTGTGTGTGTTCAATGGTGTCCAGCTCTTTGGGATCCCATGAACTGTAGCCAGACAGGCTCCTTTTGCTGTGGAATTATCCAGGCAGGAATACTGGAGTGTGTTGTCACTTCCTACTCCAGGGGATCTCCCCAACCTAGAGATCTAACCCACATCTCTTGTGTATCCTGCACTGGGAGGCGGATTCTTTACCACTGTGCCACCTCGGAAGACTGAACTCTTCCTTACACCCTCTTAAACCAGGGTAGACTTGCAAAGGTATGACAGAAGTTAAAATTAAAGCAGTTGGGAAGAAGCATCATTATTAATCACCAATGTCATATCATTTCCTCCAGGATAGAGTAATGGCACATTGAGAATGCCCAGGTAACACTGCCTCGTGGAATTCTGTGCCCTGTGGGGATTATGGTAACAGTTGGGTAGACAGGAAGGGGTGCAGGGCGCCAAGGTTGGAGAGAGAATGAAAAGCCCCAGGTGGGGTCACTCTGCTTTGGGTCATTAATGTTGACTCTTAAGTTTATTCTAAAACTGCACATTTTTAAAATAATATACTTTATAACAGATTAAAAATATTTGCTCATATCATACTAAAATACCTATGGATAATATAATAAAGAATAATAACATTAAGTTTGCATTTGATGTTAGTTCTCAGTTACTCACAGCACTATTTCCTAGCTCTAAAATTGTGGCATCTTAAGGGTTCTTCAATCATGTTAGAGAATGTTGTGAGACATTCAGAAATCTACCAAAGCAAAGTAATTTGGGTTTGCAATCATCTGTGCAATATTTTGGAACTCTACTAATATTAGGTAGAATCTACAACTCTCTTTATCTCACTCCTTTGCTACTCTTTTAAAACTTTTAATTTTGAGATGCTTATAGATTCACGTATGATTGTAAGACAAATACAGAGAACTCCTGTATACTTTTCTTAGCTTTCCCAATGGTGATATGCTTTCTTTATGTATCTAAATTGATAAGGGATATTGGTCTGTTGAGTGATATTCCACTGAAACTTGGACATCTGAGGTATTGTGTTGTGAGATTCCAGACCTTACTGAAACCTTTTGTCCTCCTTGATTTGAGGACAGAGCCCCACCAGGGAGGGGGGTGTCATTCTTCCCTTGGTTTCCACTGACACTGAGGTGGGAGGGGCTCCTTGTTGCTGCAGAGCAGAGGCAGGGGGCTGACCCCCCACTGGGCCTGCACTGATGCCCTCCTGGCTCGGCAGAGAGGGAGCGCACGGTCACAGCTCTCCACGTGGTCTCTGCTGACACCGCCATGGGGAGGCAGCCTTGTTACTGTCAGCATGAAAGCCCTGAGCCGCCACTAGGCCACCTCTTCTCACATCCTCACTGCTGCTAGGTAGGGATGGAAAGCCAGCTCTCTGCTGGCAGGCGGTGAAGCTGGGGTGCACTTGTTACAGCCTCGTGAGGGTGGAAGTCAAGGCTTGCCACTCGGTCTTTCCAGGCATGGGTCTGGAGAATACCAGAGTTTTTCCTATGACGTCTGGCTAGAGTGGAGGCTGCCATCTACACATCATCTATTTTGCTGGGCTGCCCCTTTCCTGGTCCTGTGGCTAGAGAGAGCTGGCTTTTGTTGGGGCTTTTTGTCTGTACACCCTGGCATTTCTGAGTTTTCATCTTCTTCAGCTCCAAGCTGAAATATATAAGGCAAGAATAAGGCAAAACAAGACAGAAATATCAGACAAAAAAAAAAGAAAAGATATCAAAATTGGAAGGAAGAGGTAAAATTATCAGAGCATACAGATGATACGAGGCCCTAAAGAGAAAACTCTAAAGCCTCTACATGAAAACTATTAGCACTGATAAATGAATTCAGCAAGAGAGCAGATTCAAGATTAATATGCAGAAATTGGTCATATTTCTTTACAGTGGTATGAACCACCAGAGAGAGAGAGAAAAAAAAAAAAACTCCCATTGCAATCCCATTAAAAATATCTAGGAACAAATCTAACCAAGGATGTAAAAGACTCATACACTGAGAACTGTAAAACACTGATAAAGGAAATCAAATATGAATCAAGAAAATGGAAAAATAATCGTGCTCTTGGACTGGAAGAATTAATACATGTAGTTAAAATGGACATACTATCCAAAGAACTCTACAGATTTAATGTGATCCTTATCAAATTACCCATGACATTTTTTTTCATAGAACTGAAACAAATAATTCTAAAATTTATTTGGAACCATCAAAGGCCCAGAATTACCAAAGCAATCCTGAGGAAAAAGAACAAAGCAAATCTATGGAGCAGAGTAGACAGTCCAGAAATAAACCCACACACCTAAGTTCAATTAATCTTCAACAAAAGAGGCAAGAATATAAAGTGGGAAAAAGACAGTCTCTTAGTAAGTGGTATTACAAAAGCTAAGAGCTGCAATTAATGAAGTTAGAATACACCCTCACACCACACACAAAAACAAACTCAAAATGGCTTAAAGACTTAAATATAAGACATTACATCATAAAACTTCTGGAAGAGAACGTAGGCAAAACATTTTCAGACATAAATCATACCAATGTTTTCTTATGTCAGTCTCCCAAGGCAGTAGAAATAAAATCAAAACTAAACAAATTGAACCTACTCAAACTTACAAGGCTTTGCTCAACAAATAAAACCATAAACAAAATGAAAAGATAACTTATGGAGTGTGATAAAATATTTGCAACCACGCAATATGGTTGCAAATTTTATTATTGATTGGTTAAACCATGCAACCAACAGGAGCTTAATTTTCAAAACATATAAACGCTGCTGCTGCTGCTAAGTCGCTTCAGTCGTGTCCGACTCTGTGCGACCCCACAGATGTCAGCCCACCAGGCTCCGCTATCCCTGGGATTCTCCAGGCAAAATCATTGGAGTGGGTTGCCATTTCCTTTTCCAATGCATGAAAGTGAAAAGTGAAATTAAACGCTGATAAAACTTAATTTCCAAAACATATAAACAGCTAATAAAACAAACAATATTACTGGTTGATTAAACCATGCAACCAACAAGAGCTTAATTAATTTCTGAAACATACAAACAATGAAGAAAACTCAATAACAACAACAACAAAAAACAAACAAACAACCCAATCAAAAAATGGGCAAAGTACCTAAAGAGACATTTCTCCAAAGAAGACAAACAGATGGTCAAGGAGCACATGAAAAGATGCTCAACATCATTAATTATTAAAGAAATACATATCAAAACTACAGTGCATTATTACCTCACACCAGAATGAGCATCATCAAAAAGTCCACAAGTAATAAATGCTGGCGAGGGTGTGGAGAAAAGGGGATCCCCTTGCACTATTGGTGGGAATGTAAATTGCTGAAGTCACTATGAAAAACAGTATGGAGGTCCCTTAATAAAATTAAAAATAGTTACCATATGATCCAGCAATCCCATGCTATGCTGTGCTTAGTTGCTCAGTCACATCCAACTCTTTGCAACCCCATGGATTATATAGCACACCAGGCTCCTCTGTCCATGGGAATTCTCCAAGCAAGAATACTGGAGTGGGTTGCCATGTCCTCCTCCAAAGGATTTTCCCTCAGGAATTGAACCACAGTCTTCTGCATTGCAGGCAGATTCTTTACCAGGGAAAACCCCAGCAATCCTACTATTGGTCATACATCCAGGAAAGACAAAAGCTCTAAATCCAAAGATGCATGCACCTTAATGTTCACAGTGATTTTTAGCCAAGACATGGAAGCAAAACAAATGTTCACTGACAGCTGAATGGATAAGGAATATGTGGTAAATCTATATACAGAGGAACATTACTCAACCATAAATAGAATGAGAATGCCATCTGCAGCAACATAGATGGATCTAGGAATCATACTAAGTGAAGTAAGTCAGACGGAGAAAGACAAATATTTTATCACTTATAGGTGAAATCTAAAAAACAGTACAAATGAACTTATTTACAAAACAGCAACAGACTCATAGACATAGAAAACAAATTTATGGTTACCAAACGGGAGAGAGGGGAAGGATAGATTTGGAATATGAGGTTAACAGATGCACATTACTATATATAAAATAAACAACAAGGATCTGCTGTATAGCACAGCAGACTTGTATATATATTAAATATACTGTAATAAATTGTAATGGAAAAATATATATATATATATATGCATGATCAAATCACTTTGCTGTACATCTGATATGCAACATTATGAACTATACTTCAATTACAGAAAAACAAAAATCCCCACAAGCCAAAACAAAAATGAGGAACTCAGCACCCTGTCACTCTTTGGATTCCAAGTTCCTTGGCTTGGTTGTCTTCTTCTCTTCTCAGAGTATTCTTATGGTTGTTTTATAGATAACGTTCTGTGTTTCTAGGTGTACTTACCAGGAAGAATAGGGGAAAATATGTCTCCTTCATCTTCTTGGAAATTGCTGCTGGATTTTTAAAATCCATTTTTTCTAACTGGATGCCAAGGCAAAGGAAGATTGTGAAACCAAATGAGCCAGTCTTTCTATTCGTTCATCAGTAGAAAAAGGGATATGAAGTATTAGATTAAAAGATTTCTCTAAGTTATCTGCTCACTCTCCTCCTCCACACTCTCTCACCTTCTTAGTAACATCTAGTAGATGATGGCTACTTACAAAAATCTGTGTTTTCATATGCAAAATATGCAGGTAGGTGGATATTCTCTGGCCTTAAACATACTCTACAGTAAAATATGAAGTCAAATGCTGACAATTATAGGGCTTACCAAAGTAGAACAATGAGGTGCCACTAAAAAAGCCAAGGTGGGGACTTGGCTGGTGTTCCAGTGGCTAAAACTCCACGCTCCCAACGCAGGGGGCTCAGGTTCGATCCCTGGTCAGGGAACTAGATCCCTCATGCCAGAACTAAGTCTGCATGCCACACTAAATATACTGTATACTGCAGCTAGCCCGGCACAGCCAAATAAAGAAATATACATGTTTTTAAAGAAACCAGGGTATGAGATCTTCATAGTTTTCTGTTATGCTCTATTATACTGCCTTAATTATTCTAACATCTTTTCTTCCCACTAGACTGTGATCTCCTTAAAGAAAGCAGATGAACTAAATTTAGTACCCAGCACATGGCAAGCACCTGATAATCACTCTTCTCTACCTTCTCTCCCACCCCCAGCTGGTTCAGGAATCAACACAGAAAGCCCAGAGGAGAAACTACATTCACAAATCATCTGGGCTTCAGGGCTCGGAGAAGACCTCTGATTCAAAATCCAAGCACCATCAATCAGTCCCTCAAACTAAATCTCGCAGGAAGTGCAGGTCACCTCCCACCCCACCACACACATCTTGCAGGATTCTGACACAAAAGCACTGATGGATTAGAAGCAAAGGGTGACGGGTCCTGTCTTCCATGTCCCTTCTCTGAGAGTTCTGGCCAGTTTTGTCAATATTTGTTCAATAAATATTTATGGAGGTGGAAAAGGATGGATTTTAAAGAGCAAGGTTTTCCAAACTGAGACCTGAGGAGCCCACCATGTGCTTAGATAACAAGGGTTCCCTGGCCACATAAGTTTAAGAAGTGCCGGCTAGCAGGCTGCTGTCTCGGAGGTCAGGAGGATACCATCGTTTTGAGAGTTCTATAGTAACAGGTCATTTAGCTTTTTTAAGATACATTTCTTTCCTCCACTCCAAGACCACACTATCCACTGAAAATACAAAATTCATATTCTCTAACCTCACGCATGAAGCTCTATCTACAAGAAATAATTCTAAAGTCCAAAAGCAGGGAATAATAGAGAAACAGATAAAAGTGAAGAGTGGAGCCTGGGAAGGAAGCAGCTGTGATCTGACTGAGGCAAAAGGCAGATAAGGATGCACTGGGACATGTGCTGGAGCAGATTAGGGAGGGTGCTAGACTCACAGCCATTATGGAGAAGGTTTTTAGAAAGCAATCATTGCCTTGTCAAGAATGGTAGCTTCTTTTTGAATAGCTGTAACTGTCTTTTATCAGTTGAAGTCCCATGGAGTGGAATGGCACACTGTAATTAGGATATTCAAGGAGGATTTAACACATTGACTATTTACAAAGGTATGAGCAGAACATAGGGTATCATGGATACACTGTAATGGACAGGACTTATGTTGGGACCATGCAAATGTGTGGAGGGCTGTTGCCCAGGCCAGCGTGAGTGAGGGGAGGGAGAAGGTACCAGGTCACTTATGAATGTCATGTAGAGAAAACTGCTTTGAGAAGGGCAGTGATCCCCTCCAACCGTACCCCAGGTTTTTCTTTAGCTGAACCCACAGAAGTCAGTCTCCCAGGGCAGGAAGCCATGTGGAGAGAAGGGAGGACAGCAAACACACAGGGCGAAGGGAAGATACCCGGTGCTCCTCTCAAGAGGAAGAATGTGGAGACTGGCGACTCTGCCGTCTCCTGCCCAGCTGTGTCTACTCGTGGTGCACACAGTGCTTTTGCAGAAGGCATGCACCAGGCCAAGATCCTGACTGAGCACAGACAAGAAGTGCAGACGACAAGACCAAGCGCTCGCTGACAGATATGTTAAAAACTGACAACCAGAGAAGGAAAGAAAGCAAACAATTAAAATATATTGTGAAACATAGAAAGGTGTAGAAAACATATGGTAGGTTGATGCCGAGAATTTGCAAATCTAACCTGTGACCTTGCCCTTGATATGCAATGCTGGTATGTAAAACCATCACCAAAGTGGACTTCCTAGCATAAATGCAAATTTTGAGAATCTAAAAGGTACTTGAAATTTAACTCCATCTATTAATAGCCAATAAAAATTTTAGCTTCTCCAAAAATTGTCTTCAGAATTGAAGTACATGCAAAAGATTTATTCATGAATTCGAATTTTAATGAAACGTCCAGTATTTTGTATTGAGCCTCTGACACTCTTTTGTTCTCACAGGGGAAATTCATAAAATTGTTTTTTTCACTTTAACCTAACCATTTCCCTTTAGCATATTGCTCTTTAGGTTCTATTTATATGTACAAGTTCCAGACCTGGGCTCCTGATTCCAAACAATTTCACACCATTTTTTAAAATTAATTAATTCATTTTTTATTGAAAGATAATTGCTTTGCAGAATTTTGCTGTTTTCTGTCAAAACTCAACATGAATCAGCCATAGGTATACATATATCCCCTCCCTTTTGGAGCTCCCTCCCATTTCCCTGTCCATCCCATTCCTCTAGGTTGATACAGAGCCCCTGTTTCAGTTTCCTGAGCCATACAGCAAATTCCCATTGGCTCTCTGTCTTATATATGGTAATATAAGTTTAAATGTTATAGTCTAAGGAAGCAGATTATTGTGGCCTTATAGTGAATAGTGAAGTCACTCAGTCATGTCCGACTCTTTGAGACCCCATGGACTGTAGCCTACCAGGCTTCTCTGTCCATGGGATTTTCCAGGCAATAATCCTGGAGTGGATTGCCATTTCCTTCTCCAGGAGATCTTCCCAACCCAGGGATCAAACCCAGGTCTCCCACATTGTAGACAGACACTTTACCATCTGAGCCACCAGGGAGTGTTTCCCAAATAATTCAGGTAGGTTTAGCCATAGCCTGGCAAGAACTGCCAGTCTTCCAGGTAACACAGACCATCCATGGAAAAAAATGACTTATTGCCAGAGTCATTTATTTAAAGTCTAAAAGAGTGGGAGCAACAGGGTCATTGCCCACACTGACAGACATGTTTTGCATAAGCGGGGATTGGATAGGGACAATGAACTCTTTGAAGTGTTAGTCACACAGTCGTGTCCGATAATTTGCGACCCCATGGACTGTAGCCAGGCAGGCTCCTTTGTCCATGGAATTCTCTAGGCAAGAATACTGGAGTGGGGTGCCATTTCCTTCTCCAGGGGATCTTCCCAATCCAGGGAGTGAACACAGGTCTCCTGCATTTCAGGCAGATTCTTTACCTTCTGTGCCACCAGTGAAATCCAATGCACTCTTTGGCAAATGCAAAAACTGTCATACTCAAATTCTGATAGAACAGAAAAGCTTCAAATGCCATTGTTTAATGATAAAAATAAATATTAGAAGTATGATCTTGATAACATTGTTTAGTTTTCTCTTTCTCTTCACTAGAATGCAAAAAGAAAAAAAAACAAAAAAACGCCCTCTTTCCCTCACCTTGCCTTTCCCCTCCTTCCCAAAAAGAACAGTGTGATTTCTGGCCCGAGATGCTAGGATGCTATGGCCCCTGATGCTTGCGGTTGAAATATTCCGATAGCAGAAGCAGTCCTGCTGGTTACCCACATGTGCAAGGGTAGCAAGCTAGGTTTCCATAGTGTGTTCTTTTTCTTCCTTTAGGTAAGGAGTTTGTAAAAGGGTGATATGTCCATCTGCATAACAGAAATATCAAAGAAGTTAAATCTGATTTATTTCATAAAATCTCACTGCACAGGTACCCTTGTAGGAATGTGGACACCTGAAAGTAAGGCATATCTCAACACTCTCACTATTTTCAACAAACTACAGCAAGAATAACAATATATCTATTCTGGGACTTCCCTGGTGGAGTAGTGGATGGGAATCTACCTGTCAATGCAGGGGACTTGGGTTCAATCCCTGGTCCAGGAAGATCTCACATGCTGTGGAGCAATTAAGCCCCTGGCCCACAACTAGTGAAGTCTGTGCGCCTAGAGCCTGTGAGCCGCAATAAGAGGAAGCCCTGCAGACATAAGTCTACACACCACAAATAGAGAGTAGCCCTGCGAGCCGTAACTAGAGAAAGCCTGCACATAGCAGCAAAAACATTAAAAATAAAATTAAAAAACCCAAACACACAAATATATAATAGCAATTGTGCCATTCAAAAAAATAAAGCATTAAAAAAAAATCACACCTATGCTGGCACACCTGGCCCTTCAGGCTCAGGTCTGCTTCCTAGCCTCATCCGTGTGGTGGCCGCCACCCACTCCTCCCAAGCCAGCACCTGAAACTGACCATGAGTCACTTCCGATGCAGCCTTCTGGGATGTGTACACCGCTCTCCTTGTGCACAGATTTCCTCTAGCATCCATCTGACAAGTCTATACTCAGTTCTCCAAGAAACTTTTTAACCCTCAGAGCACTCCCAAGAGAAGTGCTGGCATTCTGTTTAGTTTCCCCGAAAGTCTTGTGTAACAGCACCTACACATTACTAACATTTCCTGCCTCCTTAAACTGTGAGCTCCTTATCACTGTGCTCCTAATATCTAGCCCATAGGCACTTGAGTAATTGTTAGGTGAAGAAACACAAAACAGAACTTTCTTTTCATGCAAGAGAACAGCTGGCCTTGAAGAGCATGACCTGAAGGCAACCAACATTATTATTATTGTTTTTGCGATATTCTGTCTGATAAGCATTGTCCTAAACATTATAATATCCACTGTTCAAGTAATCCAGTGAGGTAGCCATTGAAATTCCATAAGGCCCAATGAGGAAATAAAGACTTAGAGACAATCAGTAACTTGCCCAAAGAATGACATGTGTAACAGCCAGCCAGGAGAGAAACCCAGGTTTTCTGGCTGGAGAACCTTGATGCTTCTCCACAGAACAACCGACAATCAATAAAAGGGAAAACATTTAA
Organism: Nanger dama; assembly: GCA_917880005.1. Lineage (NCBI taxonomy): Eukaryota > Metazoa > Chordata > Mammalia > Artiodactyla > Bovidae > Nanger > Nanger dama. Next base: position 28,539,335 of record CAKJTW010000007.1, read on the forward strand.
ACTGAGCTGCCTAGCACAGAAAGCAAAAATGTTCCATTTCCAATTCAAAGGTCATGCTTCCTTATGACCAAAACTGGCTCTTTTGAAAGAGTCCTGGTGAAAACATTTCATCATGTATCTCTGCCTCTTGCACACATCAGTGAGCATTCCCGCTTTTCTCTTCGCTCTCCTGATTCCTCCCCGACGCCAAGAGCAGAGGCCTTTCACCTTGGTGTTAAAAGGTCCAAGTGGGACAAAGGACTACAGTTACAGATGGTGCTCCTGAAAATCTTGTCTGATCTCTTTTCTAAGATCAACAGATCTATTTTTGTTTTCACTTAACAGGGATTCTTAGTGAGGACTTCCAATGTGCAAGATGCTGATTGGGCTGTTGTTACAGCCTACAGGATACTTTTGAAGTTTTCAAGAGTTAAGTGAAAGGCTTTCCAACTCAGAGGGCTACTACTCGCTCTAGCTGTCAATTGGCTTAAAATACTGGGTTTTTATGACTCATGGTTCTGTGGATTGACTGGGTGTAACAGGTGGGTCTTGTCTCCTGAGGATGCAGATAGGTGCTAGCTGGAGCTGGTCATCTAAAGGCTTGAATGAGGTGCAGTCTGTGGTACCCCCTCACATGGCTGCCACTTGATAATGGCTGTGGGCTCTGCTGAGTCAAGTCATGTGGCCTGCCCATGTATCTCGGGCTGCTTCCTATGGCATGCTGGCTAGGTTCTGCCAGGGAAAGGCAATCATAGTTCTGATTCTCAGCTTACAACACTCCTGAAGTGCATTTTGTCAGTAGGGCTCCCAGAGGAAGCAGGCCAGTGCTTCCTGCCTCTCTGCCTGGCTGAGCCAGCTACAGCCAGAGCATCCCTCTACGTGTACTTCAAATGCTTTTAAGTAGAGGATGAAAGGCTCTACTGAAATCAGAGTAGAGGCTGACATTCCTCCACCTGAAATGCCATCCCTTCATCCCTAGGACCTGTCTTCCCCACTCACACCACTTCTTTGGGTAACTCAGTTTTCATTTCAGCCCACATAATTAGCACTTGAAGAGCAGCAGATCTTTAAGTTTCACCATATGATTCTATCTTTAAACTTTTGTTGTTAAATAATCATAGACCCACAGAAAGTTGCAAAAATTGTAGAGTCCTGTGTACCCTTCATCCACCCTCCCTAAATGACAGCAGGTCAGGAAGCAACAGTTAGAACTGGACATGGAACAACAGACTGGTTCCAAATAGGAAAAGGAGTACGTCAAGGGTGTATATTGTCACCCTGCTTATTTAACTTATATGCAGAGTACATCATGAGAAACGCTGGTCTGTAAGAAGCATAAGCTAGAATTAAGATTGCCGGGAGAAATATCAATCACCTCAGATATGCAGATGACACCACCCTTATGGCAGAAAGTGAAGAGGAACTCAAAAGCCTCTTGATGAAGGTGAAAGAGGAGAGTGAAAAAGTTGACTTAAAGCTCAACATTCAGAAAATGAAGATCATGGCATCTGGTCCCATCACTTCATGGGAACTAGATGGGGAAACAGTGGAAATAGTGTCAGACTTTATTTTGGGGGGCTCCAAAATCACTGCGGAGGGGGACTGCAGCCATGAAATTAAAAGATGCTTACTCTTTGGAAGAAAAGTTATGACCAACCTAGATAGCATATTGAAAAGCAGAGACATTACTTTGCCTACAAAGGTCCTGTCTAGTCAAGGCTATGGTTTTTCCAGTAGGCATGTATGGATGTGAGAGTTGGACTGTAAAGAAAGCCGAGTGCTGAAAAGAACTGATGCTTTTGAACTGTGGTGTTGGAGAAGACTCTTGAGAATCCCTTGGACTGCAAGGATATCCAAGCAGTCCATTCTGAAGGAGATCAGCCCTGGGATTTCTTTGGAGGGAATGATGCTGAAGCTGAAACTCCAGTACTTCGGCCACCTGATGAGAAGAGTTGACTCATTGGAAAAGACTCTGATGCTGGGAGGGATTGGGGGCAGGAGGAGAAGGGGACGACCGAGGATGAGATGGCTGGATGGGATCACTGACTCAGTGGATGTGGGTCTGAGTGAACCACAGGAGTTGGTGATGGACAGGAGGCCCCGCGTGCTGCGATTCATGGGGTCGCACGACTGAGCGACTGAACTGAGCTAAACAACTATAACAGGGCTTCCCTGGTGGTTCAGACAATAAAGAATCTACTCGCAATGCAGAAGACCCAGGTTCAATCCCTGGGTCAGGAAGATCCCCTGGAGAATGCAAAATCAAACCCAGGACATTGATATTGGTATCACACTGTTATCAGACTACTTTCACTTCATAAAGATATAAAACTATGGATGTAACTCCTAAAAGGCTTCCCCTTTATTTGGTAGAGTAGATAAAGCTGGGTCACAGGTCTTATGGTAATCATGGGCTTCCCTCCTTATTTTTTACGTAAAACTATATGGCCTTACATAAAACTACTCTTAATGTATCTTATATTAACAAATCATTTTCAGATCTTAATTTCTGATAAAACAAAAATAACAGAGAGGAAGGTACATACTAGATTTTTTAAAAACTTAGCAGAAGAGCAGACACTTACTGAACCTGGCTGAGTATATCCTAAGGACACCACCAGACAAAAGAACAAAGTGATGCAAAGACACAATCCTTTCCTCAAAAGGTTCATAAACTAGAAGCAGGCATCTGAAATGAAGATGTGAGTAAGAAAAAGGGCTCAAAAACACTTCTTCTTACTGAGACCTGGGAACACACGGCTGCTGTGTGCATCAGGAAACAGAAACACATTTTGGCCTAAATTCAGAAGTTCATTCTGGTGAACAAAAAAATCATCATCATTGTTTAAAGCTGGACAGAGCTGGGTAATCCTAGGATGGAATGAAGAAAATAAAACAGCTGATTTCAAGCAAAGAGCACACAGTGGAACCCATCTTGGTTAAGTTGGTAAGCAGGGGCCACACTCTAAAAAACCTTCTACTATGATGTCACCTTCAAGGCACACGACCAATCTTCCTCCTAAAAGAGCTGTTCACCTCCGTCCGTGTCACAGCATTCTCCTAGCCAGTTTCTTCCCCTCCCTCCACCGTTCACATCTAGACTCTGGATATTCTCATAGCCACCTGTGCTTCTCTCTTCTCACTAGCCCGACTCAGAGCCTCATTCCCCTTCTTTTTAAAAATAAAATAAAACAAATGCATCATGCTTAGCTTCCCTGATCTGAGGTTTCTGTTAGTTTCTCAAGGCTGCTGTAACCAGTTATCACAACGTTGGTGCTTCAAATTAGGAAAACAGTGTGAAGGTTTCTCGGAGATAAAGACCAGGGCCCTCCCTGGTGGCCCAGTGGCTGAGAAGCCACTTCCAGGGCAAACGCCGCGCTCTCGATCCTGGTCGGGAACAAGGACGCCACATGCTTCGGGGCCACTAAGCCCGTGCGCCACAGAGAGCCTGAGCGCCGCCGCGAAGACCCAGCGCAGCCAGAAAGCACATCAAAAATACAGCCAGAGCCCCCGCAGGACACAGCAGCTCCACTTCCGGGCATGTGCCTGAAAGAAACAGAGTCAGCACTGCATACTCACTGTCGCATTACTCACACAGCCAGAATACAGAAGCTAAGAATCCACCAAAGGCCGACTGGATAAAGAAAACACAGTAAATACTTACAATGGAATACTGTTCAGCCCTAAGAAGGAAACTCTGCCATCTGTGGCAGCACAGATGAATCTGGAGGGCAGCATGCTACGTGAAAGAAGCCATGGAGAGAGACATTTTTGGTAGAATCCTTAGGGTTTTCTATATGTGTATACGATCATACCATCTGCAAAGACAATCTAACTCCTTCCTTTCTGATGTGGATGCCTTTTATTTATTTTCTTGCCAGATTACTCTGGTTAGAATGCCCAGTACTATGTTGCCTAGGAGTCAAGAGTGGGGACTCTTATCTCATTCCTGATCATAGGAAAAAAGCTTTCAATCTTTCACCAATGAGTAGGATGTTAAGCTGGCTTACGACATATGGCCTTTATTCTGTTAAGGTATATTCCCTCTACAGCTTCCCTGGTGGTGCAGAATCTGCCTGAAATGCAGGAGACATGTGAGGTGCAGGTTCAATCCACAGCTCAGGAAGATGCCCTGGAGGAGGAAGTGGCCACCCATTCCAGTACTCTTGCCTGGAAAATCCCACGGACAGAGGAGCCTGGCTACAGTCCATGGGGTCGCAGACTCAGGTACAACTTAGTGACTGAACAACATATTCCCTCGATATACAATCTGTTGAAAATTTATTATGAAAGGATGTTGTATTTCCTCCAATTCTTTTCTACATCTCTTAAGATTATCTGATTTTTATTTTCCATTTTATTCATCTTATTTAATAGAATTTATTAATAATCTATTGATTTGCCTATGTTGAACTATCCTTGTATTCTAGGGATAAACCCCCTTGATCATGCTGTATGATCCCTATAATGTACTGATAAATTCAGTTTGCAAGTACTTTGTCAAGAATTTTTACACCTATATTGATCACCCATATTCATCTGTAGTTTTCTTGTAACGTTTTTATTTGACTTTTTAATCAGGACAATGCTGGCCTTGTAAAATGACTTTGGAAGTGTTCCCTCCTCCTCCATTTCTTGAAAGAGTTTGAAAAAGATTGGTGTTATTCTTTAAATGTTCGGTAGAACTCACCAGTGAAGCCACCTGGTTCTGGGCCTTTCTTTGTTGGGAGGTTCTGGTTTACTGACTTAATCTCCTCACTCATTATTGGTCTATTCAGATTTGTGATTTCTGATTCGGTCTTGATATGGTGTATGTTTCTAAGAATTCATCAGTTTATCCTAACATTATTCAACTTGTTGGTGTATGGCTGTTGATAGTAATCTCTTATGAACCTATTTCTGTGGTATCAGCTGTCATTTCTCTTTCACTTCCAATTTGCTTGATTCCTCTGCTTTTATTTCTAGCTGAAGTTCTGTCCACATTGTCACCCTTTGGTGGTACCGTGTTTCCGTGACTTTTCATGTCCCTTGAAGTCTGCATTGCAGCCCTCCCATCTGAAGTAATATTCACCTTCTCCTGTCTTTATTAACTGGTTCAGGAGAGAAGTGCCTTCCATCAGCCCTGCCAGTGATTCTGAGGCTTTCTGACCTCCTCTGATTGCACTTCATCCACACTCTTGCTCCCTCCTGTGGCAGAACCCTTAGGCTTAGAGGCCTTCTCTTGATCAGCAGTGCAGCCGGCCATGTACTGGCTGTCTTCCTCCTTTTTGCCAAAGCTGGCACTAAAGCTCATTTTGGGGTTTCTCCCTAGCCGGTAGATTTGGCTCAGCCATCTGTGTGTGCTCACCAGTCATCAGCCAGGTCCTGCTCTTGCACTGCTATGGGGAGCACACAGGAGCTGGCCACAGGGTCAGGGGCTATTCATAGAGGAGGTATCATGAACGCTATGGCTCAGATGGTAAAGAATCCCCCTGCAATGCAGGAGACCTGGGTTTGAGCCCTGGGTCAGGAAGATGCCCTGGAGGAGGAAATGGCAACCCACTCCAGTATTCTTCCCAGGAGAATCCCATGAACATAAGAGCCTGCAGGCTACAGTCCATGGGGTTGCAAAGAGTCGGACACACTGAGCGACTAAGCACAGCTCAGCATATGCTGAGCACTGCAGGTGAGGCACCCCCTGCAGCTTCAGGACAAGCTTCTTGAGTGCGGTCAGCTGGACCCGTGTGCCATCAATCCCTGAGGGGGCTACCTGCCATCTCCATCTCTTCCTGCCTCCCAGTCACACAGTCCATGTTTCAGGACTCGGGATGTGGGGGAGAGAGAAATGAGCTCTTTGGCAGCCTCCCGCATGGACTGGGAAGCCACGTGTCACCCACAAGCTCTCAGTTTCCCTGAGAGAAGCTGCAGGATGAGATCTCTCCTCGCCCTGAGCGGGTCCCCTCGGGGGTGGGGTGGTGCATGTCAAGTGAAGCTGCACCTCTTGCTCTCTCAGTGCTTGCAAACTCAGTTTTGGGCTCCAAAGGCGGGCTGAAACCTCTTCTGGAAGCCTGGACTTCTCAAAGGCTCTCTCGTCTGTGGGTGACTGTTTTAGACAGTGTTTTCCAGGGGCTACTGGACCAAGGCTGGTTGGGGGTGGGTGGGGGCGCTGCTTGAGCCAGTTCACAGGCTATTTCAGGGTCCAGTCAGGGACCAAGTCTGTATCCCTATTAGTCAACTTGTGGGGAAGCAAGACTCCTCTCAGGTCTCCTTGGCACAGGGTGTTGGATGCCACAGCTCCCAGACAGTATTTCTGTTCATGGTTCAATGCCAAATTACTGTCGGTGAGGGCAAAATAAAGAGGGCAGATGCCTTATTCTGCCACAGGCTGATGTCACTACTCAAGGGCTTGTCATTTTAATCTGCATTTCTTTGGGACCGTGCACTTTATTTCTCCAGCGTTTCTTCTTTGGGAGTTTCTGTACCATGTTCTCTTCCCATTTTTCCTTGGAGGTGACGGCATTTTTGTTACTTTTAAAATTCTTTGTATTTTCAGGATACCAATTGTTCATATGGAGAAGGCAATGGCACCCCACTCCAGTACTCTTGCCTGGAAAATCCCATGGATGGAGGAGCCTGGTAGGTTGCAGTCCATGGGGTCGCTGAGGGTCAGACACGACAGCAACTGCACTTTCACTTTACACTTTCCTGCATTGGAGAAGGAAATGGCAACCCACTCAAATGTTCTTGCCTGGAGAATCCCAGGGACGGGGGGAGCCTAGTGGGCTGCCATCTATGGGGTCGCACAGAGTTGGACAGGACTGAAGTGACATAGCAGCAGCAGCAGCATTGTTCGTAATAAATATGGCAAATATCGCTCCCAGCTTGTGCCTTTTAGTCATGTTTATAGTGCTTTTTGGCTTGTCTTTTTGTAGTTGGATCACCATTTTCTGATTATATGTAAACTTATGGCACATTTTAATCATCTGCCACCAGAAGGATCAATTTGGAAGAGACCAGTTTATTGGAAAAAGTGATTCAATACCAAAGCAAAAGAATTTTATTGTTAAAAATGCAAAAAGGAACTTCTTGGTGGTCCAGTGGCTAAGACTCTGTGCTCCCAAGACAAAGGGGCCTGCCTTTGATCCCTGGTCTGGGAACTGGATCCCACACGCTGCAACTAAGAGCGTGAATGTCAACATGCACGACAGCTGTCCGTCCTCTGCCCATTTCAGCCCCTAAAATCCTGTACTGACTGATGTGACTGGTCTGAGAGGCAGCATAATGTGGAAATACAAGAATCAGCAGGATCAAGTTCAAGAAGAAGCCATATGGCTTTGTAGAACCCAATGTGAAAAGACATGTACAACAGGAATTAATACACAGTTTAATCATTCTTACAAAATTCATGGGAGTTTTTAAGGAATTCCTTTAAGTGCAGAAATGATCTTCAATAGTCCAAGTGAGAGATGACAGATTTACAGGCACTTCAGATAAGATGACTCCAGTCATATAAAAGTTTCATTTTATTATAGGCACTATAGCAAACCTTCAGTACTTTTGCTACTTCTATTATCTTTCAGCAGGGTAGTCAGTTGCAGTTCGAATAAGAAAATATAAATAAAAATTATACACTTTATTAACAAAACTCTACTTTGAATGATTCTATAACCTTTCTAATGCAAACCCACTGATTTACTCCCGTTGATGATGCTTCCTTCTGTTCCTTCAATTATGAAGTCTCTGAAGACCCAGGACAGAGTGGGATGGATCTTCCACTGCAGCAGGAAATGTTAAATAAGTAACTTTACATATTTCCTCAGGTAAGTGTTCACTTTTTAATTTTGATTAACTGCCATATTTTAACACAAGGACTGTAAGACAATCTTTGACAGCTTATATGGTCACTGTTCACGAGCGCTTTGTCCCAGCCTGGACGCTGACCATGGTGAAATAGATGCCTTTCTGTGCCAGCAGCTGCTGGTGTGTGCCGTGCTCCTTGACTCTGCCGTTCTGAAACACCACTATCAAGTCTGCGTTCTGGATGGTGGACAGCCGGTGAGCGATCACGATGCAGGTGCGGCCCTCTTGGGCTTTGTCCAGGGCTTCTTGGACAACCTGTTCAATAATCACACAAATTACCTCTGGTCACAATAATCCTTCCCCTTGAATTCCTCCTTCATAACAAGCCTCACCGTTAATGCATCCAACGATAAGTGCTTCTTTAACAGTATCAGTGGAATATGATACATATTTTACAAAGCAAGGGATGTGTTATACTGGAAGATACAAAATCCTAGTTTGGGTTAGTTCTCAGGTAGGGGCTATCTCCAAGTTGTGACTATAAATACAGCCCCTGTGATCATTTAAAAGCATTTAGTAGTGGGCTTAGCCACGCAGCATCCTTCTGGTCTAGCACTATATTTAGGTCAGGAAGCCTAGGCACAGGCCAAATAGAGCTTCTTTGAATTTTGGTATTTTTAAGATTAAACAATAATTCTCAGTACAACATTATAAAACAACTATATTCCAATAAAAGATTTAAAAAAACCTCACAATGAGTTTATCATTCAGATACCTGAATACTCAACTTTTTCTCAAACTAAAAACAATAGCTAGTATTTACCTTAAGGAACAGCCAGGTTTAAACATTTTTCTGTGCTTCAACTTTTTTACATAGTTGTTGAGGAGATGCTGTCAGTATAGGTGGGACCATGCCTTCTGAATGCAGCTTCCTGGATCAATACAAACTGATCCAGGGCTATTTTTTGGAGCACACGTGCTATAAGACTAATCCGCCTCATTTCATCTTAGTTCTCTTGAATGACAGCTACAGAAAGTGTTTCAATTCCACTGAGAGTAACAAAATTCGTTATCAGCCTGAATTTTGTTCTCTACTGTGGAAGAGAGTAGCGCAGATTTAAACCATCTAAGGACAGCTGCTTCAAGTGTGAATGAGTCCAGTTTAAATTCTCACCTTTTCACTCTCCGTGTCCAGAGCCGAGGTAGCCTCATCCAGAAGCAAGATGTGAGGCTGTCTGACAAGGGCACGGGCTATGGCGATGCGCTGCTTCTGGCCACCAGAGAGCTGAGTTCCTTTGTCCCCTACTCTGGTGTTGTATTTCTGTAAAGAAGGTTTTGTTATTATGAAAAGCAAAACTGATAAAGCTGTGAGAAAGAGTCTGCTTACAGAAAATAGGATAACCACGTCCATATACACAAAAACGTTGATGTTCAGAAGCTAAGAATGGGTTGATGAGTTTAACAGCACAAATATAGCTCTAAATGGCAGGATTTCTTGAAAACAGACATTTGTGTCTAAAAAATTATGTTTTCGTGTGGACAGATTAACATGAGGAAGACTACTGCAGCAATGTTAGTCTCTTCAAGCCTTCTGGTTTCACTATATTTGGGACAAAGACTGGTCAGAGGAAGGAAATTTGATTTTAACAGGCTATGCATAGTAATACAATTGAAGCTCATTTTATTTATGACCAGTAGGTGATGTTCTCTGCATTATTTCAAAAAGTCAGGAAGGGAAGATTCTTAGAATGCTAACTTTTTGCTGTCTGTTTTTATAAGACTATTTTCAAAGCTTCAACAATTTTAATGGATGCTAAGAAATTCTATTTTGGTCTCTAACTTGAAAAGCTGAAATCTCCTGATTTACTTTTGTTTTTAGATTTCTCCTGAAATTTTTCACATATTGTTTCCCACAGTAGATAATTTAGTATTAAATGTGATGATAACGACAAGAATTAATAGGGTAAATTAGTGAGAGGAGAAATGCAATGTATAACTTAGAAAACCACATTATCTTTTTTTTATTCTCAGATCTTTGCCAGGCTGAAATTTTGTAAACTGTGGGCTCTGATTCTGACACCCAGAGTTCGATTTTAAATCATGTCCTACCTCCTGTTCTGTTGGTGAGAATGTAAGCTGGTTCAGCCACTATGGAAAACAGTATGGAAATTCCTCAGAAAACTAAAAAGAGACTTAGCATATGATCTACCAATCCCACTCCTGGGCACACATCCAGACAAAACTCTAACTCAAAAGGATACGTGCACCCCTATGTTCATAACAGCACTATTCACAATAGCAAGACATGGACGCAATCTAAATATTCACCAGCAGATGAATAGTTAACAAAGGTGTGGTACAACAGAATATCACTCAGCCATAAAAAGAGTGAAATAATACCATTTGCAGCCACATGGATGCAGCTAGAGATTAACACACTAAGTGAAGTGAGTCAGAAAGAGAAAGACAAATATCACATGGTGTCACTTACATATGCCGCCTAAACTATGACACAGACAAACTGAGCTGCAGAACAGAAGCAGACTTGCGGACACAGAGAGCAGACCTGTGTTGCCAAGGGGAGCGAGGTGGGGGAGGGACGGAGAGGGAGGCTGGGGTAAAGCAGAAGTAATTATTACATACAGCATGGATACACAGCAAAGTCTAGTATGAACCACAAAGGTGAAGAAGTAGGTCCTTGGACAGAAAGTAGGACTTGAGGGGTTTGGCCTTTCCTTTCCACATGTAGACACTGAGGAAAAGAAGTCTGATGTGTACAGGCGTGATCTGTGGACAGAGCCCAGAGCCCAGGAAGATGGGTCCCTGTGGCAGACAAAGTGAGGGGAGCAAGATACATTTCAGAAGCTAGATGATCATCACTCTCAGTGTTTGTCTTTGTTGATCCCTAGCCCAGTGGTTCTCTAACTGTACCTGCATCAGTTATCACCTGGGGTATCAGAACACAATTTCCTAGATCCCAGTTCCAAGTTTCTGGTGCAGCAGGTCTGGGGTGGGGCCTGAAAACCTGCATTTCTCACAGGATCCCAGGTGACACTGAGGTGCTGGCCCACGCCCAGACTAACTGACCTCATCATTAGTGAAGGGGACTAAAGTTATACAGTGAGTGTTCCAGCCTTGGGAAGGGCCCATCATCCACAGATGGGCTAGAAGGGTAAAGCAGGGGAGAGAGGGGACACTGCCTCTCCCTGGAGGACTGTGAAGCGTGGAGACGGCAGTGACCCAGAGAAGAGCCTCAGGAAAAGGCAGTCTCGGGAGCGGCCTAGGGCCGTAAGGCATTGTCATCTTTCCCCACGAGGAGAGGGCCTTCTCTGCCGGTTTGAAGTTGAGCTTTGTTTTCAGGGGGCAATTCCTTATAATAAAGAACATAGCTTGTGATAATGGGGGGCATGAGACGAGACAGGTCTAGTGTATATGTGTTGTTGTGTCTGAGTCTTGCGACCCTGTAGACTATAGCCTGCCAGGCTCCTTTATCTATGGGATTTTCCCGGGCAAGAATACTGGAGTGGGTTGCCATTTCCTACTCCAGACAGTCTCAGTTCAGTTCAGTCCCTCAGTCGTGTCCGACTCTCCAGACAGTCTAGATGCACTTAAAATACAGGACCTAAGTGGCTTAAGAGAGGGTAAGAGGCTCCATTTATCTAACTTCGAAGGAGGAATTCAGAGGGCACCCACGGGACAACAGCCCAGGGCGGGCTTCAGTATCAGTCCTGCGAGTGGAGCGTGGGGGCCCATGGAAGGTGCAATGGCGAGAGATAACACCATACCACGGACACTCCAGTAACTCATCCTCGCTCAGAGCCTCTTTCCTGAAAGGGTCCGGTCCCCTGGCCTGGCCTGACTCCACAGAGAGAGGCTCGAGGCTTGGGGGAGAGCTGCAAGGAGGTGGAGGGAAGGAAGGATGGGAAAGAAATGATGGGGAGGGTCACACCTGCTTCTGTGGGCCCAGTGCCCTGATGTGGAGGGAAAACCTCCCAGACGTGTACTTTTAGCCAGACTGTTCACAGGGAGCCAGGCAGGTGGTTGGGTAGACATGACACAGGAGGGGGATGGGAAGTGTCATAGAAACATGACAGACGGGGACAGGGAGTGTCCTGAAATCATGACATAGACGGGGGACGGGAAGTGTCCTGCATACATGACATAAGACGGGGACGGGAAGTGTCCTCTAATCATGACATAGACGGGGACGGGAAGTGTCCTGTGATCATGACATAGACGGGGACGGGGAGTGTCCTCTAATGACACAGACGGGGACGGGGAGTGTCCTCTAATCATGACATAGACGGGGACGGGGAGTGTCCTGTAATCGTGACATAGATGGGGACGGGGAGTGTCCCCTAATCATGACACAGGATGGGAAGATGCTTGTCCACATCGGGGGTGTGCTTTGTTTGCTCATTTCTCTTCACCTTTGGGATCCAGCCTTTACAAATCACAACCACAGGCTCCCAGGCACCGCATATGGTGAGAGGCTTACGTCTGGCAGCATCTCGATGAAGGAGTGGATGTTGGCCTCCTGGCCGCGCGCTCAATCTCCTCCTGGGACACGACCCGGCTGTTGTCTCCGTAGGCGATGTTCTCGCCGATGCTGCAGTCAAACAGAATGGGCTCCTGGGACACGATGCCCATGTGTGCACGCAGCCACTGGACATTCAGCTGCTTTATTTCCTTGCCGTCGATTAACTGAAAACAAGGGATCATGGATCAGCCTCAGAACCAGAACAATTTTGAATTTAGCAAAATGAATGTTGTTATTTCCTACGTTAAGACTGGCAAGTTGTTATGAGACTGCTGTGCTTGCTTTTAGTTTGGCCTGTCAAGGTAACTGAGTCAGGTTATAACTGCGTGCTGTGGGGAGCTGTCATGTTTCTCCCATTTTAACTCTGCTCCTGATATATGCATCTGGAAGGCAGAATAATTGCTGTCCCTTGGACTGCAAGATCAACTTAGTCAATCTTAAGGGAAATCAACCTTGAATCAACCCCCCACCGCCACTGGAAGGACAGATGCTGAAGATGAAGCTCCAGTATTTTGGTCTTCTAATGTGAAGAACCAACTCACTGGAAAAGTCCCAGATGCAGGGAAAGATTGAGGTCAAGAGGAGAAGGGAGTGACAGAGGATAAGATGTTGGATGACATCACCAATGCAATGGACATGAACTTGGGCAAACTTCAGGAGACGGTGAGGGACAGGGTGGCCTGGCGTGCTGCAGACCTTGGGGTCGCAAAGTCGGACACAAGTGTGTGACTAAACAACAACACCAAGGCATAATCATGCCCATCTTCTCCATCCAAGATATCCACGTTCTAATTCACGAAACCTGCTCATGTTATTCACACGCAGACAGAATTACGATGGAAGGTTGCTCATCACCTGACCTCAAGATAAGGAGCTTATCTTGGATTATCCAGGTGGACCCAACATAATCACAAGGGTCCTGAACTGTGTGGGGGTGGAGGGCAGGAGACTGGGGGATCACAGTGAAGCAACATGAGGAGGACTCAATCAGTCGTTGCTGGCTTTGAAGATGGAGGAAGGGCCACGAGCCAGGAAAGATAAGCAAACAGATTCTCCCCAAGGGCCTCCAGAGGGTGCACAGCCCTGCCAACACCTTGAGGTCCACTCTGGACATCTGACTTCCAGAATCTATAAGATAGACCTGTGGGGTTTTACTCCCCTAATTGGCTGTAATTTGTTGTAGCCATCACCAGAAACTAATAAAACACATTCTATTTCTGGAATGTATTCTGGCATTCTTTTATTTTTTAAATAAGATGACTTTTTAATTTTAGATTTCTGGCCATATCACGTGGCACACAGGATCCCAGTTCCCCAACCAGGGGCTGAACCCGAGTTCAACTGGAGTCTTAACCACTGGACCAGGCAGGGAAGCCCCCATCCTTACTGCTATGTACTGATTTTTCATGGGAAAAGCATCCGCAATTCAATTGGAAATAACTAACTGCTATCACCACGTAACAGGCCTGGAGGTCGCATTTCTGACCTGACCTGTTAGTTAGGATCAGGTTTTTGAGGACTCAGATGAAACAGAAGTGAGCGTGGGAGGATGCCGCTATCTCTCTAAATAGCTGTTGATCTTAGGAAAGTGAGTTAGTATCTCAGTTTCTCTGCACGTAACATGGGAATGATCATAATCCCTAAACTCCGGAATTGAGGATTAAGGGACGTTAGCAGGGACCCCACTGAGCACAGGGCTAGGCACAGAGTGTGTGAAGGACTGTGTGGTCTGGCACGGTGCCTGTGTGATGCACTTGGAACCACAGCAGAGGGACAGACGTCTGAGGGGATAAAAGGATGGACAGACATCTTCAGCTTACCCAGAGGAGCAGGAGGGAGAGCCCGGCCTTTCTCTAGGGACCTGGCTCCCCTTGGATCACCCTGCAGAAGCCTGGGGTATGCCCATTACAGCCTCGCAGATAAAAATCCTTCCTCTCTGATGGAGATGTATCTGCCCCAAAGACCTACTTTGCAAGAATGCTGGCATTCAAGTGAGAGCTGCCATAACCGTGGAAGAAGACATCAGTGACTCAGCTTCGAGCTTTTCTAATACTGATGAGTGTATCACGAGCTATAAATATACTCTGAATCCCAAGTGCCTAGCTGCACACCTCTGGGAGACAGCTGGCCAAGGACAGGGTACATATGGGCTTTGCTACAGGAAGGTAGCTTCTATTTGTGAAACTAGCAGGTGCAAAGCTGGATTGAAAACACAGCCATGACCTCATCAGTACCCAGCCCAGTTGCCATGGAGACATTTCCAAGCATCTATGCTCCAGGTTTCCTCATGGTGTTAAGTGAAAGTGAAAAGCAGAGGCTGAAGAGAGGAAGGAAAAACCACACAAGGATGGTTACAAACCATATAGCAGGTCACGCTAGATGGAACACCCTGTACTTGAGGAATGGAGAACTGAGGAAAGAAAAAGAAATTTTTTTTCCAGACTTATAACCCTAGGGGGCTTCCCTGGTGGCTCAGATACTAAAGGATCTGCCTGCAATGCAAGAAACCCAATTTCTGAGTTAAGAAGATCCCTGGAGAAGAGAATGGCAACCCACTCCAGTATTCTTGCCTGGAGAATTCTATGGACAGAGAAGCCTTGGGGCTACAGTCCACGTTGCAAAGAAACACAACTGAGCAACACACACACACACACACACACACACACACACACACACACACTGCTATAAAAAAAAAGACACTGTTTAATATAACCAGATGAATATGACTGATCCCTGCAAGCTTCAATGAGTTTTTCCATCAGACATATAATAAGATGCTTAGAGCTCTTCCTCCCCACACTATACACAGCTACTGCTAACTATTTAAAACTTGTGTTTCCTAAATGATCCTTTCCTGAGGGAAAATATGTTTAAACGTCCAAATGTGAAAAGATCAATGCACAGCTTCTTTGGCTGAGGCACGGGTGGTGGTCTGAGGAAGACCAAGGAAATCCAGTGAGTCTGTGAACACTGCTCAAAAGATCCTGGCCTAAGTGAAAATCTCAACTAACACACTGACAGTAACAATGAAAGGCTAAATTAAAATGATGAGCTATCCCTATTCTAGACTTAAATCTAATGCCTGATTGCAGTAGCACAATCAAATGTTAAATATGTGTCATTTTCCTGTGTGTATTTACTCTGAAATAATCATTTTAGATAAGTTATTGAGCATTGATTATATTATAGGTCCTGTGATTAAGTATGCCTCATGCACTCTCTCATTTCATCTTGACAAAACTGGCAAGATAGGTGTGATTTTAATCCCTATTTTACTGATGAGGACACGAGCAGAGTTCGGTCGCTTGTGCAGGGTCACGTTCTTAGTGGCTGAGGAAGCTCAGGTCTGCACACTACAGGTTAGATTTTGGCCAGACAGTGGTTGAGAATTGAAAAATACTTTCCATCTTCTTTCAAAGGAACAATGTGTCCATCTTAGCACAGGTACCCACTGGGGAACAGCCAGACAACAGGCTTCTAGCCATGTCCTAAGACGGAGAGAGGACTCTGATGGTGGTGCGTAGGATGGGCAAGGGGAGAAAGGAAAGGTCAGGGGAAGACTCAAGACTCGAGTGAGCCTCAGTGAAACTAATGAATGTAAGACTCAAGGACCCTCATCTGCAGGCAAAGGCTGGGAGTTAAACAATGTCCTGGGTGAGAGGAGGCCAGGCTGTAGTCAGGGGGCTTTTCTGGCTAAGCCTTTAGGATAACCTGCCTAAAAGGAGAGGGATCAGAATCCTTAAGGCTTTAATATTCTGTTGTGAATCTTTTTCATTAGAAGTAAATATTTACACTTGTGACTAATTCTGTGTTCCTAACTTCGGACTCTTTCAAGTATAGTTCCTGAAACTGTACAACTTTCAGGCCCCACAAAACTCAGAACCTCTACTCTCTGAACAATCCCATAGCTTCATTTGGTAACACTCGCCACAGTGTGACCTGAAACTTGCAAAGTTGCCAGTTCAGCAGTTCTCAAAGTCTGGTTGGCATCAGAATCATCTGGGAAAGTTTGAAAATGAAAAGGCCAGGTCCTAATCTGTGTGAATGAGCCAGGGTGCTGCATTCTTTGTGAGCTCCCCAGGCCATTCGGACCCCCACCAGTCTGAGAACCACCGCTCAGGGCAATGTTGCTAAGTGGGACTGAGGCTTGCTGATGGCCACGAGGATTTCCTGACCCAGGGTCAAGTCCTTGCTTCAGTTCTTACAATCAAATGACACACCAGTCCCCAGACTCATTTTTTCTTTCATGGTAGTAAGAACTAATCGCTAATAACCTATTGACTTAGTCTTTCAAGATCCCTAATTGATGTTCATAAACAGAACGTGGCACATTTACTAGCCTTTATTGTGGGCACCTGACTAAGAAGGCTGGCTGCTGTATAGCCCTTGGTGGCATTTCAAACCTCTAGTGCAAACACACATCATGTTCCTCCAACAGATGAGGGCACTCTGTTTGCAGGGCATCATCACTGTAGTCCTGAGAGGGTCATTCTCCTATGCACTCAGCACTCATATCCATATTCTTCTGTGTCTGTCCTTTCACCTATCAAGGGAATGAAGGACTAAAATCTATTTCCTAGGCTCCCTTCTGGTGCCAGAAGTAACTGAGGGTCTACAGTGAGATGTCCTGTGCAAAACCTGGATCCAGAAGCTGTGGTAAGCTGTCAGCTGCATTCCAGCAGAGGAGCTCTTGCAGCAGCGAGACTCTGTCCTCGTGCCTTCTGGCTTGGGGCAGCTGAGACACGGGCACAAGCCCGGCAGCTCCCTGGCTACAGAATCGCAGCTGCGGCGCTGATCTGCATGCTGGGAGCGCTGACTCTGACTCCCCCTCTGCCAGTGATGACGTAAGCGCTGGACCCCCTTATTAAACATGCAGCTGCTCGGACACCCACAGCGCTTTGTTTCCTACGCCAAACCATAACTGACAAGGTTCGCGTCTTTAATTTTGCTCCCCTGCCTTAATGTATGTGGAGAATACTCATTTATTTCTTCACTTTCTTGTAGTCTGATTATTTTACTGTTTACCATTATTGCTGTTTTCAACTCCAACACTCCGTTATTACCACTACAGTGACTATGAGTGCAGCTGGGGGGCTGGGTGGGGATGAAATTTTTGCCTTTCCTAACTGGGTTATAATCAAACAAGTTTGAGAGTCATTATCCTAATTAAATCTGCTATTTCAGCCAACTTATGCTGCATGCGGACATGATTAGTTGCTGTTGTTGTGTCCGACTTGGTGACCCCATGGACAGAGACTGCCAGGCTGTGCTGTCCATGGGGATTCTCCAGGCAAGAATATGGAGCGGGTTGCCATCCCCTCATCCAGGGGATCCCTCCTTTCCACGGACTGAACTCATGTCTCCTGAGCCTCCTACATTGGCAGGCGGGTTCTCTACCCACCTGGGAAGCCCAACTTATCTTATGCTATATTAGGAACAAATCACTTATCAGCCACAGCTCATATTATCTTTCATCCACCAACATCTTGATTGCACATCTGTATAGCCTCATGCCTCTAGTTCTAGTTTTCCCTTAAGAATCAACTCTAGATCCATCATCTGTTTTAAAAAAAATTTTGGCCACGCCGGGTGGCATGTGGGATCTTAGTTCTCCCACTAGGGGTCAAACCCACGTCCCCTACATTGGAAGCGTGGAGTCTTAACCAATGGACCCTGCAGACGTCCCAAAGTCTATCTTCTTTAACTCATGGGAGAATATGCCCTATCTCTTCAGTTAAATTCTATAACCGGAAGATGGTTAAACTTTTTAATCATCCCCTATAATTCATTAGAGATTAGCATATAACATGCTGGTTAATAAATGTCTCTAAAGTACCATGATCACTGTCTGAGTGTCAACATTTCCTCCTCTGATGGCTTCATTTGTCAGGAAGGTCTTCACTGAGAGTTCTCTGTCCAAACTTTAATCATAAAACTGAAGCATAAAGTCAGAATTCACAGAAAATATGTAATAAGTAGTAAAAACAAGGAACCAAGCTTAAAAAAGAACAAACCATACATAACTTTCACAGAAAAGACTCACTAAAGGCACAACTGTCTTTGGATACAGTAAGAAATATTTATGATCATCATGATTACTGTGAGGAAGTGAAAGGAGCCCTCGCCTACTGGTAGAAAATTCTATTTCCATGTCAATCATTAATGCAAGTAGGACCCATAAGGAGCTGGCGGGCATCAGTCTCACTGTACAAAGCAGGTGTCCATCCTGGTTGGGCAGTGCCCAGGCCATTCCAGTTGTTGAATATTTTGAATGTCACCCCTGAATATAACCAATAACTCAAGGCCTACATAATGGGAATGTTTCACTATAAATTTCACTCCTTCCTGATTTGATTCTTTTCTAGTCCCCATTACAGTCATTTAAAAATTCACTATTTGGGGGAGCTCCCTGGCGGTCTTGCGGTTACAATTTTGTAATTTCACTGCAATGGCCCAGGTTCCATCTCTGGTCAGGGAACTAAGATCCCACAAGCTGCACAGTGCGACCAAAAAGTAACAAAGATGTCCCTACTCCCTTCACAATGCCTCTCTCATTCCCAGCACCTAAGAGCGTCCCTGACGAGCACTCACTGACAGTTTACTGAATGTCCCATGAATAAATGTGACCCTTCACTTACCCTTTTAGTTTAGAAAGAAAAGAGAATCCCTCTATGTTCTTTATCTGTTTTCCAAATTTGTTGATATCGCTTTTTTTCCTTAGAAGGTGTGTGGATTTCCTTTCTCCATCAGTGGTTTTATCCCATCTTCAGCCATAAAAATGTTCATGACTCCCCTTGATGAACGTCTCCCTGGGTTCTGCCCAGTTGTATTTTCCTTCCCTCTCCTTTGATCTGCCACTGGCCTACACACACTTCGTCTCCGTTCTGTCCTAACCACTCCTCAGCCATGCCAACTGTTTTCCCCCACCACCACTTCACTGAGAGGACTGTGAAATGCCAGAAGCAGCCAATTAGCGGCCAGATCCTCCCATGTCTTTTCAGTCTTCCTCGTACCCCGTCTCTCCAGAGCATCTGCCATTGGGACCGCCTTCTCCTTGCCATCCCTGGCTTCCATCTGGTTTCTCTCAGCACCCCTCCTCTGCCTTTCCAGATTTCCACCCCCGGATCCTCTCATGTAACTGAGACCACGGGAAGGGGGATGGCAGGCAAAAAGGCTGCTTGTAGAGGAGGGTAGGGTAGTAGAGTTGAGGGAAAGGACAAATTGGCTGGAACAGTGGACACAGCTTTGAGACTATATCAAGCAGGTCAGGCTTTAAGTGGAATCATTGTTTAAAGGTTTGTAAAGCCATGGCTTATAGTCGAGAATTATATACATCTAGGAGAAGGCAGTGGCACCCCACTCCAGTACTCTTGCCTGGAAAATCCCATGGATGGAGAAGCCTAGTAGGCTGCAGTCCATGGGGTCGCTAAGAGTTGGACACGACTGAGCAACTTCCCTTTCACTTTTCACTTTCATGCACTGGAGAAGGAAATGGCAACCCACTCTAGTGTTCTTGCCTTGAGAATCCCAGGAACGGGGGAGCCTGGTGGGCTGCCACCTATGGGGTCGCACAGAGTCGAACACGGCTGAAGTGACTTAGCAGCAGCAGCAAGCATTAAGAAGATGAAAAATTTGGAATGAGCTCAACAAGAAAGGATGCTCAGAAGGACCTAGAGATTATTATACTAAATGAAGTAATTCAGACAGAGAAAAGCAAATATCATATGCTATCACTCATGTGCAATCTAGTTTTTTAAAATTATTCAAATGAACTTTACAAGACATCTATGGTTACCAAAGAGGAAACATGTTGGAGAAAGATAAATTAGGAGCTTGGGATTAGCACACACAATCCTCTATGTATAAAACAGATAACTGACAAGAATCTACTACTCAGGGAATGCTACTCAATGTTCTGTAACAACCTATATGGGTAAAGAATCTGAAAAAGAGTGGATATGTGTATATGTATAACTGAATTGCTTTGTCGTACACCTGAAAGTAACACAACACTGTAACTCAACCACAGTCCACTAAAAATAAAGGAAATAGTGTGCTCACCACTGTGCCAGCCAAGGGGTCATAGAACCGCTCCAGGAGCTGGACGACCGTGCTCTTCCCGCAGCCGCTGCTGCCCACCAGGGCCAGCGTCTGGCCCTTCTTCACCTCCAGGCTCAGCCCCCGAAGCACCGGGACGTCTGGTCGAGTGGGGTAGTTGAACACGACGTCATTAAATGCCACATTTCCTTCCACTGTACTCTAAAATCAGGACAGTAAAAGTAAATTTGATTGCTGCAATCCTGAAAACTGACTTTAGAGCCAGTCCTCTGTACTGCCAGGTATCAGAAGGCAGCGACACTGGATTCCAATCAAGCTTCAGTTTTAACTGCTAGAAAGTAGCACAGATCTAAAAAGGTCAGTGTTTCCACAGCCTGTCTCATTAACACAATACAAATGTGATAACCCAAAGCTGTAACAGAATAACCTACACATAATAAAACCTGATTCGCAGAATTTGTGTATAAAATGGGCAGTATTCCTATATCCCTGTGGCTTTGTTATATAAAAGTACTAGATGTTAACATGTATCAATATTATCAGCATTTATTAAAATGAACCCATGATCAAGAAAGTTTCATTTTACTACCAGCAACTAAAAGCACAGATTTTATTAAACTTCCACTTAGAATCCATTCATTCATCAGTTAGGAGCAGGTCACATAATCAAAACATGAAACTGACCGGCTTTAGGCCTTCCGTGCTGTAGCTGTCGATCAGAGGAATTTTTTCAATGATATTGATGACGTGGGCTGCTGACACTTTGGCCTTGGCATAGTCAGGAGCAAATGAACTGACTTGTCCCACAGCCATGGCACCAAAGACAATAGCTGAGAACACTCTGCCAACAGCAAAGACAAAACGTGTCAAGAGTTACCGACTGCAATGCCAAAAGTGACACTTCTACAACCTGAGAGCGCTACCACGAAGAATCCCAACACGTTAGCCAAAAAGTAAAACAACAGTTTCCTATAAGTTCATATCAGTGTGGTTAACTGATTGTAAAATGACCCCATGTTTCATCTCTCTCTGGGTTTTTGCCTTCTTATAATGTGACCTTGCAGCCTCTCCATGGAAGCAGTGGAATTTGTCTTCCTACCCTTGGAATCTGGGTTGGCCTTGGGACTTGCTCTGGCCAACAGGATGTGGTGGAAGTGACGGTTTCCAGCTCCAAGCCTATGATTCAGGGGGCCCTGCATGCTCCTGTCTCTCTCATTGCACCACAAGCCCGGCTGGCTGGCTTGCTGGAGGACAAGGCACGGACAGAAGACTGTTGTGTGGGCCCCAGCCAACCAGCCCATTGCTCACTGCACACACGCGTGAGCCCAGCTGAGATCTCCTCTGCCTAGACCAGACAGCAGAACTGCCTGGCTGACCCACTTAAGACTTCAGAGCCAAGAACAAATGTTCACTATTGTGCATTCCTGGAGGCTAGTGGGTGTCTGTCTTGCACCAGTATCTGCGGCCATCAATAATGGATATAGGCAGCTTTGCTGGAATTGGATCAGTCTTAGAAAAGCCGTGAACCATGCAGCAAACAAGAGAGTTCCTCACACAGCTGATAGTGTGCTGCTCTCAAGATGCACTGAGTTCTTTTGGGTTATTTTTTTTTTTGGCCATGCTGCAGCTTCTGAGATCTTAGTTCCCCTTAGGGATCGAACTCAGGCCACAGTACTGAAAGCAACTGAGTCCTAACCCCTGGACCACCAAGCAAGTCCCTGCATCACCATTCTTAATCTACATCATGAAAATCATAGCAGCTTCAAGTCGGGAAGGACTTCACAGGATGTTAAGTCCAGCTCTCCAAGTTTGTGCCAGGGTGCACACCTCAAGCCAGCTCCCATCCTTTGTTTCAGGAAGGGGGAAGTTTGCTAGAGGAAGTCTTTTGTTAAAAAGTTCCTTTTCAAATCAAAGAGAAATGTACATCCTTTTGGCTAATACTGCCCTTCAAAGAACTGGAATATAATTTAAAAGCCCTTTGTATCTTCGGTAACTACTTTCACTCCCAACATTCCAGCTGCCCTTCTCTGGACACACTGATGAAAATGTCTTTTTAAACAGTGGGCCTTGAACTGATACAACATTGGGGATCTTCCCAGGATCATACCGTGAGTCCATCAAATCCATTTCTTTGGGCTCTATGCCTGAGCTAACAGAGCCCACAGAACAATTTCTAAACACCTCGGAACAAATCACTCAGATGGTTCGTTTGGTCTTCTTATCTAGACCTGTAGGATCTTTATCAAACAGATAGCTCTTCAGACAGGTCTCCCTATCCCTTATTCAGAAGACTGATTTTCCAAATCTAATAATCCAAGAGTCAATAACTTCCATCGGTTAAATACCTTAACCTCAAAGTAAAGCACTAATTTGGATTCTCTGGTGACTTAGATGGTTAAGAATCTGCCTGCAATGCTTTTGAACTTTGGTGTTGGAGAAGACTCTTCAGAGTTCCTTGGGCTGCAAGGAGATCCAACCAGTCCATCCTAAAGGAAATCAGTCCTGGGTGTTAACTGGAGGGGCTGATGGTAAGGCTGAAACTCCAATACTTTGGCCACCTGATGCGAAGAGCTGACTCATTGGAAAAGACCCTGATGCTGGGAAGGATTCAGGGCAGGAGAAGGAGACAACAGAGGATGAGATAGTTGGATGGCATCACTGACTTGATGGACATGAGTTTGGGTGGACTCCGGGAGTTGGTCATGGACAGGGAGGCTTGGCGTGCTGTGGTTCCTGGGGTCATAAAGAGTCAGACACAACTGGGTGACTGAACTGAACTGAGTTCAATCCCTGGGTCCGGAAGATCCCCTGGAGATGGTTATGGCAAACCACTCCAGTATTCTCACCTGGAAAGAGAATACTGTTCCTCATGGACAAAGGCTGGTGGGCTACAGTCCACAGGATCACAAAGGGTCCGACAGGACTGAGCAACTACACTTTCACTTTCAAAGCAATAATTATCAAATAATTATCAATAATTATAAAATTATCTAATCAATACCAGTGATGCCTGATTACAATCTTTTGGTCATATTTATAAAGAGCACCTGCATATCATCTGTCAGAGACGTTGGGTGGAAATTTTACCATCTTCTGTGGGGGTCATCTTGAGAAACCTGCAATGCATGCACAAATTGATATCTAAATAGGGTGTAAATGTTATACTGACACATACTTCCAAGTTTCAATGATGCTGGGTTTAAATATAAAACTGTGTCACCACTGATTATGGTATGATATCAAAGGGCAGCTCACACATCACCAAATCAAGACACTCAGAAACATTACACTCACTTTTCACTACCAAACCACATATTTTAGTATAACTGAATATTCAGTATTTTAGAAGGAAGTCCAGGCCTGTCTTCTGACCCAGGTACAATCTTCTGCATTTCATAGTGATGAGCCAGATATTCCCATAGAGCTTTCCTTTTTCATTCCTCAATTTCTCCAGCTCTTACCTTCTAATTCCTTTTCTCTTATCAAGCAAAGCAAACGTATCCTAGAATATTCCAGGGCTCTCAGAACTCAGTGCTCCACATCTATTCTTTAGCTGCCCTGTTCAGAATCTTCTCAAAGGAACCAGGTACTTGACTCTGGGTGAGGCTCCTTCCCAAACACCCAGGCCTGCTGGAAACCCCTCGATGAATCACAACCCCACCTAGACATGGCTTTGCAAAGGTCAAAGGTGTCAGTCAGTACTGGGAGAAGGTCAGATACCAATTCTCCAAATGGAATGGGATGCTTTCAGAGTAACACAGGGAGACTCAGAAGAAAATGCCAACTTCT
Source organism: Nanger dama (assembly GCA_917880005.1). Classification (NCBI taxonomy): domain Eukaryota; kingdom Metazoa; phylum Chordata; class Mammalia; order Artiodactyla; family Bovidae; genus Nanger; species Nanger dama. The sequence goes on from CAKJTW010000007.1 coordinate 28,563,480, forward strand.
GAATCACCAAAATCTCTTCATGAAGCTTCACAGTAAGGCTTCCTATCCCGGCATGAAGCACATGCACCTTGGCTTCATTTCTAGAGCCCGACTGTCAACAGGAGCCCCATACTTACAAGAGAACATCCTGAAACTCCATGATGCCTTGGGCCACCAAGTAGGCACCAAACCGGAAACAGCCAGCATAGGAGAAATACATCATTGCCTGGGTGAAGGAAAATGTAATTCCAAAGACATGCGCTTTCCTCAAAGAGTTTCTGAAAAGAAGACATTCTTACATTTACTTGACTTTCATTTCTCAGTCCTTAAAACATAATCTTTGATGCATTAGCAGTAGGGGATGGTGGCACAGCAGACAAAATGGGTTTCATTTCCACAACACTAAGATTGGTCCTCACACCTCCACTTCAGTGGAGAACTAACCACACCCTGAAGTGTTGAGGTGAAGGTAAAATAAGCCAAGGACAAGAAGAGTTTGTTAGGGGTTAAGGCACTCCTATTTGGAACCAGTCTGTTGTTCCATGTCCAGTTCTGTTGCTTCCTGACCTGCATATAGGTTTCTGAGGTCAGGTGGTCTGGTATTCCCATCTCTTTCAGAATTTTCCACAGTTTATTGTGATCCACACAGTCAAACGCTTTGGCATAGTCAATGAAGCAGAAATAGATGTTTTTCTGGAACTCTCTTGCTTTTTTGATGATCCAGCGGATATTGGATATTTGATCTCTGGTTCCTCTGCCGTTTCTAAAACCAGCTTGAACATCTGGAAGTTCATGGTTCACGTATTGCAACAGACTGGTTCCAAATAGGAAAAGGAGTACATCAAGGTTGTATACTGTCATCCTGCTTATTTAACTTCTATGCAGACTACTTCATGAGAAACGCTGGGCTGAAGAAGCCTGGGCTGGAATCAAGATTGCCAGGAGAAACATCAATAACCTCAGATATGCAGATGACACCACCCTTATGGCAGAAAGTGAAGAGGAGCTAAAGAGCCTCTTGTTGAAAGTGAAAGAGGAGAGTGAAAAAGTTGGCTTAAAGCTCAACATTCAGAAAGCGAAGATCATGGCATCTGGTCATGTCACTTCATGGGAAATAGATGGGTAAACAGTGGAACCAGTGTCAGACTTATTTTTGGGGGCTCCAAAGTCACTGCAGATGGTGACTGCAGCCATGAAATTAAAAGACACTTAGTCCTTGGAAAAAAGTCATGACCAACCTAGATAGCATATTCAAAAGCAGAGACATTACTTTGCCACTAAGGTCCATCTAGTCGAGATTATAGTTTTTCCAGTGGTCATGTATGGATGTGAGAGTTGGATTGTGAAGAAAGCTGAGCGCCGACGAACTGATGCTTTTGAACTGTGGTGTTGGAGAAGACTCTTGAGAGTCCCTTGGACTACAAGGATATCCAACCAGTCCATTCTAAAGGAGATCAGCCCTGGGTGTTCTTTGGAAGGAACACCAGTATTTTGGCCACCTCATGCGAAGAGTTGACTCATTGGAAAAGACTCTGATGCTGGGAGGGATTTGGAGCAGGAGGAAAAGTGGACGACAGAGGATGAGATGGCTGGATGGCATCACTGACTCGACAGACTGAGTTTGAGGAACTTCGGGAATTGATGATGGACAGGGAGGCCTGGCCTGCTATGGTTCATGGGGTCGCAAAGGGTTGGACACAACTGAGCGACTGAACTGAACTGAAGGTACTCCTTCCCGTTTTCTCCTCCCGTGGACATGTAACATATACATACTCTACACTGAACAATTGCTCAACACTGTTTTCCCAACACCCATGAGCTGTAGGGACATGAACGGCTATGCAGAGGTGCCAGCTGTGTTCTTATCCTTGGGGACCCAGGAGCTGGGCTGGATGATTCATGCAGTGGAAGTTTACCTTATAACATGTTATAGCAGGAGAGGAGGAGACACTAACCCTCTGGGGGTTGAGGGAAGGTGCCCCCAGGAGTTAATACATGTCGTTTTGAGCCACATGGAGCTGGGTGGTGTGGGGGCAGACTGGTGAGTAGGCCTGCTTCAAGCAGAGCAGCTCAGCTTCTGTTTCGAGGCCTGGGATTTATACAATTTTTTTTTACTATAAAAAGAGTCTACTATAAAACCCAACTCTGCTCCTTTCATCATATAAGAAACAAAAGAGTCAAAGAGGTCGGGCCTGCTCGTATCCACGTCGCTTTTTAGAGCACTCACCAGAGTTCATTAAAGGACAAAGGGTCTGCACTGGAGACAGGTAAAGAGAACAAGGAAGGGAGGGTGTCCTCAGGAAGCACCAGCCCCTCAAGCCTCACAGACACCCCCGAATTTCATGTTTCACAAAGAACTCATTCCCAGCAGGATCATGTAGTAGGTCATGATGCAAACACGGGGTCAGAGGCATTCTCAACATCCTCACTCCCTCCCCTGCCCTCGGTTGCGTGCTCTCACTGGATCTACCTCAGAGACGTCCTTGCCTTAGGTCAGGTCCTGTGATTCCTTTCTTGGAGAACTACAACTGCTTCCCAATTGGCTCCCTTCTAGAAGTCTCTCCAGTTACTCCCTACCTGCTAGTCAAACTAATTTTCCTGAAAAGAAACCCGATGATTGAAAAACTCCCCATACTCCCCTCCTACTCGTCAGTGGCTATTACCTGTAAGGTACCTGCAAACTCTGGGCATACATATATTCAAACCTCTCCTCCCGAGTCAAAGAAACAACAGTCCGGAAGTTTTCTATCGCTTCAGTGGCAATCTGTAAGAGAGAACACTCCATCACTAAAGGTACAAAAGCCAACAGTGGCAGTGAGTTGGAATTCCACTAGAGAGATTAATATTATATATTAAGTATTATGACCTCTGAGTCTCTTTGCTATGGAAAGAGACACTAAGTACATTACCAAATTGAGTTTTAGATCTGGAAAGAACATGAGCTAATTTAAAATCCTCTCTGCAGAAGGAGATTCTCAAGTATCAACAGATGAAGGCCCTTACCTAAAGCCACATAGCTTTACAGGAGCGAAAGTAACCTGAGAATTCAGTATTTTACCTCTGTTGAAGTGGTCTTTCTTCTATGACGGTCACATAATTATTATATATAAATTATTATAATATCATTATAATTGTTATTAAAAATATATAATGTTTGTATTTTTCTCTGCATAATTGTCATTTGAGACAGCTAAAGAATATTTGTTAAATATTGAAAAGGTAAAGAAGGTAATGAAAAGTTACATATTGGTGTATTTTACATAATACCTTACATGCTGTTATTTTCTAAAAATATACCTGTTTAACAACATTGGGCTGAAGTTCTATGTTTGGCTTTATAGCCTTATTTTTTACTTTAACAAATATCAAGAGCCGTTTCCAAGGTTATTAAATATATATATTAACAATGAGTTGTTTAAAGGGCCACTGAACAAAGCTTTTATTGAACAAAGTTTTCAATTCTTTTTTAAAAGAATGCTGTGAAAACATCCTTGCTCATTTATGTCCCTATTAAATTATTTTCTTAGACATTCTTAAAACTGAGTTAACAAGATCAAAGAAAATAAACTAATTTTTAAGGAGTATAGCACATATTAACAATTTGTTTTCCAGAAAGTTTCTATCATTTGATTATGTTTGAGTTGAAAGTTAACTTCCAACAAGGCTATCTCATTAGGACAAATACATCATTTACCACCTTTTAGAGTCTGGGTAAAAGGCTTTAGAAAATACAGCAAACACCAGCGTACAATACAAAATGATATTTTAGCCTGCTTCAGCGTGCGACCTTAAAACATCCGTCTTTTTCTCATCTATAAAATGAGGGTAGACAAGAGGGTCTCTGGAGTCCCTTTGAACTCTAATTTTAAGACAAATAATTTTTAGGTTGTAAGTCTAAATTATAAATCACTAAGAGAAATTACCCATATGAAGATGTACTTCCTTTCTCTGGCCTCTTCCCTGGTCAGAACTGACTCTAATACAGACAAATTCAATTATATGAGAGTGATTTATGGCAAAAAAAAATCACAAATCCAAAATCTCACTGATTCTTTACTGAACCCTATACCAATACCTACCTTCAAAGGTAACAGTGAATATTTGACAGGATGTTGTTGGTTTTAAAGACTAATGCAAAAGGCTACTAGAAGAAAGAAATTAATACCATATTCTTAAAAATAAAAAAGTATTTTAAAAATAAAGTTAAAAATATTATATTCTGACCCAGCAGGCCAACAAGAATGAACTAAGTTTACCATAAGCTACTAACAAATACAGGGAAACGTCCAATTCAATTTATGTTAACATATTTTATGCAATTATTTACATATTATAACAATTATACTTATTTTAGAAAACGTTAACAGTGCAGAAAGCAAAAAGTTAGAGGAAAAAATCCACCTCCAGTCAAACCCTCAGAGATAATCATTGGTAGAAATATTTTCATTTATGAGCCTTCAGACAAAGAAAAGAGGCTTTTTTGCATTAGTTAAGAAAATTCAGCAAACTTTAAAACTGTCTGCTGGAAAAAAAACAGACTTTACTGTGAATTTCAATGTAATGATTTTAAGAAATACTTATTTTCTGGGCACTTTTTTTCTAACACCAGTGCGTATTGTTTGGTTTGTAACATCACTTTAGAGTGTGTTGTCAGCCCAATAAAAGTGAGAGATCATGAGTTGCACACCTTGAATAGTGAGTAAAATAATATAATCACTGTACAATCATCTTCATCTTGTCACACAGAAGAAATTAGGAAAAGGCTTAATTAGTATTCTGCATCCTCGCAGCTTCATTTACTCCAAATTTTACATAGAGACTCAGTAACCACTATGAGGAGAGAGAAGTTGTAATTCAAGAGGAGGAAACAGCAATAGCACTGGGTTTCCCTCAGAAACCATCATGGACTAAATAATTTTTAGGAATGCAAAAATATGCACAGGTTTCCCAAAATACCTCACACTTCCCTTCCTTCCCTTGTAGCAACTCAAGTGTGATTACGGCTTTTATTTATAAAAAGAAAAAGCATCTATTCTATAAAAATGTTCATTCGTGAATAGTGTGACAGAAATCAATGGAGCAGAGATCACGAGCAGTGTAGAGGTTTTAAGAGCCGGCTCTGAGATCACACAGTCCTGCTCTGCAATCCTGGACCTGCTCCGTCCTTCTAAGGGAAGCAACAGGTATGCTACTGGTCCCCACCTTAGGAGGAAAGATGGTCATTAATCAATAAACAAGTGGGAAAGAAACAACAAGTGCAGAAAAGTGTCAGGAATGAACTCAAATGTCAGGAGAGACCTCTCAGAAGAGCTATGAAGACCAGAGGGAACCAGCTTGGAGTTTTGTAGGAACTGAAAGGAGGCCCATGAGGCCAGGGCACGGTGGATGAGGGAGACAGCAGCGCAAGACAGGGTCAGAGAAGTCATCATGGGCTGGCTCACGCAGGGTTTCATAATCCAGGATTGATTTTATTGCCAGTGTGATCAGAAGTCACTGGAGGGGTGGAGGTTCAGTTCAGTTCAGTCACTCAGTCGTGCCCGACTCTTTGCAACCCCATGAACCACAGCACGCCAGGCCTCCCTGCCCATCACCAACTCCCGAAGTTCACCCAAACCCACGTCTATTGAGTCAGTGATGCCACCCAACCATCTCATCCTCTGTCATCCCCTTCTCCTCCAGCCCTCAATCTTTCCCAGCATCATGGTCTTTTCAGATAAGTCAGCTCTCCGTATCAGGTGGCCAAATTATTGGAGTTTGCGCTTCAGCATCAGTCCTTCCAATGAATGTTCAGGACTGATTTTCTTTAGGATGGACTGGTTGGATCTCTCCTTGCAGCCAAGGGGACTCAAGAGAATTCTCCAACACCACAGTTCGAAAGCATCAATTCTTCGGCGCTCAGCTTTCCTTATAGTCCAACTCACATCCATACATGACCACTGGAAAAACCATAGCCTTGACTAGATGGACCTTTGTTGACAAAGTAATGTCTCTGCCTTTCAATATGCTATCTAGGTTGGTCATAACTTTCCTTCCAAGGAGTAAGCGTCTTTTAATTTCATGGAGGCAATCACCATCTGCAGTGATTTTGGAGCACAGAAAAATAAAGTCTGACACTGTTTCCCCATCTATTTCCAAGAAGTGATGGGACTGGATGCTATGCTCTTAAGTTTTCTGAATGCTGGACTTTAAGCCAACTTTTTCCCTCTCCTCTTTCACTTTCATCAAGAGGCTCTTTAGTTCTTCTTCACTTTCTGCCATAAGGGTGGTGTCATCTGCATATCTGAGGTTATTGATATTTCTCCTGGCAATCTTGATTCCAGCTTGTGCTTCTTCCAGCCCAGCATTTCTCTAGAGGTACTCTGTATATCAGTTAAATAAGCAGAGTGACAACAGACAGCCTTGATGTACTCCTTTTCCTTTTTGGAACCAGTCTGTTGTTCCATGTCCAGTTCTAACTGTTGCTTACTGACCTGCATACAGGTTTCTCAAGAGGCAGGTGAGGTGGTCTGGTATTCCCATCTCTTTCAGAATTTTCCACAGTTTATTGTGATCGACACAGTTAAAGGCTTTGGCATAGTCAATAAAGAAGAAATAGAGGTTTTTCTGGAACTCTCTTGCTTTTTCCATGAACCAGTGGATGTTAGCAATTTGATCTCTGGTTCCTCTGCCTTTTCTAAAACCAGCTTGAACATCTGGAAGTTCACAGTTTATGTATTGTTGAAGCCTGGCTTGGACAATTTTAAGTATTATTTTACTAGCGTGTGAGATGAGCGCAATTGTGCGGTACTTTGAGCATTCTATGGCACTGCCTTTCTTTGGGACTGGAATGAAAACTGACCTTTTCTAGTTCTGTGGCCACTGCTGAGTTTTCTACATTTGCTGGCATATTGAGTGCAGCATTTTCACAGCTTCATCTTTCAGGATTTGAGATGGCTCAAGTGGAATTCCATCACCCCCACTAGCTTTGTTTGTAGTGATACTTCCTAAGGCCCACTTGACTTTGCATTCCAGGAGGTCTGGCTCTAGGTGAGTGATCACACCATCGTGATTATCTGGGTCGTGAAGATCTTTTTGTACAGTTCTTCTGGGTATCCTTGCCACCTCTTCTTAATACCTTCTGCTTCTGTTAGGTCCCTACTATTTCTGTCTTTTATTGAGCCCATCTTTGCAGGAAATGTCCCATTGGTATCTCTAATTTTCTTGAAGAGATCTCCAGTTTTTCCTATTCTATTGTTTTTCTCTATTTCTTTGCACTGATCACTGAGGAAGGCTTTCTTATGTCTCCTTGCTATTCTTTGGAACTCTGCATTCAAATGCGTATATCTTTCCTTTTCTCCTTTGCTTTTCACTTCCCTTTTTCACAGCTATTTGTAAGGCCTCCTCAGACAGCCATTTTGCATTTTTACAGTTCTTTCTTTTTGGAGACTGTCTTTATTCTTGTCTCTTTACAATGTCACGAACCTCCATCCATAGTTCATCAGGCACTCTGTCTATCAGATCTAGGCCCTGAAATCTATTTCTCACTTCCACTGTATAGTCAGTCATAAGGGATTTGATTTAGGTCATACCTGAATGGTCTAGTGGTTTCCTCCACTTTCTTCAATTTCACTCTGAATCTGGCAATAAGGAGTTCATGATTTGAGACACAGTCAGCTCCCGGTCTTGTTTTTACTGACTTTATAGAGCTTCTCCATCTTTGGCAGCAAAGAATATAATCAATCTGATTTCAGTGTCGACCATCTGATTATGTCTATGTGTAGAGTCTTCTCTTGTGTTGCTAGAAGAGGGTGTTTGCTATGACCACTGCATTCTCTTGGCAGAACTCTATTAGTCTTTGCCCTGCTTCATTCTGTACTCCAACACCAAATTTGCTTGTTACTCCAGGTGTTTTTTGACTTCCTAATTTTTGCATTCCAGTCCCCTATAATGAAAAGGACATCTTTTTGGGGTGTTAGTTCTAAAAGGTCTTGATAGAACTGTTCAACTTCAGCTTCTTCAGTGTTACTGGTCAGAGCATAGACTTGGATTACCATGATATTTAATGGTTTGCCTTGGAAACGAACAGAGATCATTCTGTCGTTTTTGAGATTGCATCCAAGTACTGCATTTCAGACTCTTTTATTGACAATGATGGCTACTCCATTTCTTCTAAGGGATTCCTGCCCACAGTAGTAGATATAATGGTCATCTGCGTTAAATTCACCCATTCCCGTCCATTTTAGTTTGCTGATTCCTAGAATGTCGACATTCACTCTTGCCATCTTCTGTTTGACCGCTTCCAATTTGCCTTGATTCATGGACCTAACATTCCAGGTTCTTATGCAATATTGCTCTTTACAGCATCGAACCTTGCTTCTATCAATAGTCCCATCCACAACTGGGTGTTGTTTTTGCTTTGGCTCCATTCCTTCATTCTTTCTGGATTTATTTCTCCACTGATCTCCAGTAGCATATTGGGCACCTACCAACTTGGGGAGTTCATCTTTCAGTGTCCTATCTTTTTGCCTTTTCATAATGTTCATGGGTTCTCAAGGCAAGAATACTGAAGTGGTCTGCCATTCCCTTCTCCAGTGGACCACATTCTGTCATAATTTATTGCCAGTGTGATCAGAAGTCACTGGAGGGGTGGAGGTTAGCAAGATCTTATTTGTGTTTATAAGAGATGACTGTGGCCTCTGTAAGACAAATATAAAAGTGGACGGACAGACCAGTTAGGCTGCTGCTATGTGACTTTTGTCAAGTGACCTGACTCCTCTGAACCCTGAGTTTCATGATCTATCAGGGTAACTCAAATGGGTTACTGGGAGTATCAAGTGAGAACATGTAGCATTCTTAGCATGATGCCTGGTATATAATAAACAGTCAAAAATGGTAGCCTGAGAATGATGATCAGATGGGAGCTGACTTTTACTATTTCATAGACTGGCTGGTGCAGCAATCACCTCCCCTATCTGCTTTTCTCTCTCTCACAAACCACCGATTTAGAGCATTTACCTCACTCCCGACCTTTATCCAGAAAAGCTGCTAAACTCAAACATATCTGTTTCCATCTGCACCCCTTCACCTGCCCCACCTACAACAAATTACCAGAGTCTTAAAGCTAATGCAGTACTTCGATGGAAAATCTGTGGATTGCAATGAATCAGCTTCCGACTGATCATCTTCCTACAAACAACCTGAACCTCCTCTTTGGGGCACTTTGAACGCCTCCATAAACAATGACAATAGAAACAGTAATGCACTTTCTTTGTATGCACGCTTTTCCATCTTCTCATTAGATGAATCAACACCATAGGGGAAAATCCCACAAAGGACAGGATTAAATGGAGTGACTGGTCACAGGACGGACTCCCTGCCAGGGGCCGACCTCACCTGGGCCTGACCACAGCCAGTGTCCGAGGGCCAGCACCATGCTGCTGGACTTTGGGACCAAAGGGAAACCTCACATGAGGACTTTCTCTCCCAGAGAATCACTGAGAAGCACTAAAGCTGATCCAAAGAAGTTTCCTGAAGGAATCCCAAGGACACAGGGTACAGAAAGTCAGAGGAGATGGTAGGGAGGCAACGGAAAAGTTTGAGTGCTGATAACCAACCAAAGGGCCCCTCTCATCATCCTTATTGGTGAGGTGCCTGGTCCAGAGACAAAGGACCCAAGGCCACTGGATCTGCCCGGGTCACTGCCTTGACTCTTAGGCACCTTGGAGGATCCACGGGTAGATGTCACCCTGTTCTAAACGGTAGGCCTAGTTCTGAGGGAGCTCAGCTCTGACCACTCATTTCTGCAATGATACAGATCATGTGATTTCAGACTATGCTCCACCATCAGCAGAACTCTGCTTTATTTTCTTTAGTGGAGGATAACTGCTTTACAATGTTGTGCTGGTTTCTTCTGTACAACAGTGTGAATCAGCTCTAAGTGTACGTACATCACCTTCCTTCTGAGCCTCCCGCTTCCCCTCCATCCTACTCCTCCAGGTCAGCACGGGGCGCTGAGTTGGGTTGCCTGTGTTAAGCAGCAGCTCCCCCCAGCTATGTATTTTACACGTGGCAGTCTGCATATGTCACAGACCTCTTTACTTCTTAACAGGTACAGCTTGGGAGCATGACTGTCTGGGTTTGAATAGTGGCTCTGAAACTTATGAGCTCTAAGGCACTGTGGCATTCCCTGCCTGTGCCTCAGCCTCCCCTGCAAAAGGAGCTAATAGAAGGACCTGTCTCACAGGCCACCCTGAGGAGCACAGCAACTGCCATACGCATCTGTTCAAAACAACAACTCTACTCAAAGCTCAGTAATGACCTCAGCGAGGAAAGAATTTGACAAAGAACAGATGCATGTGTAACTGAATCACTTTGCTGTACACCTCAAACTAACACAACAGTGTTAATCAACTATACTCCAATATAAAGTAAAACTTTTTGGGAAAAAAAGGGGAGATTCAAAATGCAAATCAAGCAACAAACAGGCAAGCACGCAACATGCTTCCCCCACCCCAAGCAAAATGTGTTAGGATAAAGGGTAAATGGGCCTTCCCAGGTGGTTCAGAAAGTGGTAAAGAATTCACTTGCCAATACAGGAAACATGGGAGATGCAGGTTCAATCCCTGGGTTGGGAAGACCTTCTGGAGAAGGAAATGACAACCCACTCCAGTCATTCTTGCCTGGGAAATCCCATGGACAGAGGAGCTTGGCAGGTTATAGTCCATGGGGTTGCAAACAGTTGGACATGACTGAGCGACTAACAACAATAACAGACGGCAAACACAGGTAATATGAAGGGAGGAGGCGTCATGAAAGGGAACGAGTGATAATATTTTAGCCAGTTAGAGTGAATACCTTTAAGACTTTTCAAGTTTTTAAATCTCCCCTCCCCACATCTAATTAAATAGGCCTCCTTCCCTCAATAAAGCAATGGATTTCTGGAAAAGGGGAAGGAAGGAGAAAAAGTGATATGAAAACAATTGTAACTAGAAAAGTCCAACAAAATTAGTCGTCAGTCTGTGAGTCTAAGAACTGGTTTTGCTACTTTTCTTCAGTTTGCAATCTGCTGAATAAGTGTCAAATAAGACTGCTTTGAGGAATGGTTATAAAAACATTTTCAGGGACTTCCCTGGTGGTCCGGTGTTTGAGACCCCTGTGCTCCTAATGCCAGGGGCCAAGGTTCAATCCTTGGTCCAGGGACTAAGATCCCACATGCTGCAACTAAATTCACAGGCCACAACGAAGACTCAGCACAGCCAGATTAAAAAAAAAAAAAACAAAAGCCATCCTCAGAGCACAGAAAGTAGCCATGACTAACAGAACAACACTGCTTAGAATATTTCACTCTACCCAGGTCAGAAACTGTATCTCATTTGACTCACCTTCCCAGCACCTTCCAGTTCTTTCTTATCTTTCAGGGCGTGTCCAGACAGCATTTTCATTTCAATTACTCCTGCTACTGCAATGATGGGTACAATCGCTAACAGGAGAAGTGTTAACTGCCAGCCATAGATGAGGGATATAATAATGCCTGTGCCAAGATTTGCAATATTCTGGGTAATTACAGCAAGCCTGGAACCTATAGCCTGCAAAATGAACAGAAAACACTGTTAGAGAGACACCTTCCTATCATCTCTAAAGTCCATGCTTATGTATTTTCTTAGGGATTGTGAAAATTCAGCTTTGTAAAAATCTCATCTCCTTGGTTATGAGCTAATAAGTTAGTAGTAAAAGTTTACATGTAAATTTATTTGGTTTCCCAGATGAGGATTTCCATGACCTCAGAATAAATACTGAAAGCAGGTCAATAAATCAGAGTTCAATTACATATTTCTATCTCATTTGATTTTTTTAATACCACTAAACTTTTCATTAAACAATGACATTGTGATCCCTAACCCAAGTGCTGCAAAGTACCAAGATAAAATAGTCAATTACGTTGAACTGGGACTGTTGGAAACTTCCAATGTTAGATTCATAACTACCCACAATTTAAGCCTAATATTGATCATTGAGGGTATCCAAATATTTTGTGGCTTATTTGAGACGCTTATCGTGTTTAGAGGGCTTCCCAGGTGGTACAGTGGTCAAGAATCCACCTGCCAATGCGGGAGACGCAAGTTTCATCCCTGGGTCAGGAAGATACTCTGGAGTAGGAAATGGCAACCCGCTCCAGTATTCTTGCCTGGAGACTCCCATGGACAGAGGAGCCTGGAGAGCTATAGTCCATGGGGTCTCAAAAGAGTTGGACACGACTGAGCTAGAGCTAGAGAGACTGTGTTCAAAAAAAAATACACAGAGCTGAATTCTATGGAATTTAAATTTACAATACTAAGCAGGCATCAGAACCTTCAGTTTACATGCCAGAAGGAGCCTGAAGCATAACTGTCAGAAGCATTCAGTTATTTCCAACTGAAAAGTCAAAAGTCAAAATACAAAGTCAATTCATTTCACTACTCTACACTTCTCTCCCTTACCCTGGAAATGCCCCACAAACTCAAGCCATTCCAAATTCCTGCTCTGGCCCATGTCTTATCAACACTCCAAATTTCCTCTGCCTGAATTGGGCCATTCTCAGGGAAAGATTAATGATGGAAAACAGTCTAGAATGGGCATCACCCTGGGGCCCTGGTCAAATTTTTCCCAATCCCAAAATGACTAGGTACACTGATTAATAACCAAAGCTTCTGTCGGCTCTGAGTTTTAAGACACAATTCTTTCCAAGTCCCCTGCCTCAATGTCAACCTTCTGACATCATGTGAAACTTATGTTGGTATAAACACCAAACCAGTAACTAGCAGGAAACAGTATTAAAAAACTACCAATAGCTCTATAATTAAATTCCATACCAAGGAATTGCACCAGGGCTGCAAGAAATGGCATATGTAACAGAGCATTTATTTTTATCTGATACCATCACTGAGCTTATATAAAGGGAGGTTTAGCCATATCTGGCATAAGTCAGAGTGGAGTGGCCTTTCAAATCAGCTCTGTATTTGCACATTTTCAATTTCAAAGTCAAGGGTTATAATCTGAAAAGAGTCTGTGGCACAGGCAAGATGGAGACTGTTCCTTTTTTCAGTAGCCACAAGCCCTACTCACAACCCATTTCCCATAGCACCTGAGTGCAAGAAGCACTCAGAACATCCCCCAAGTTCACAGCAGACAAATTACTTCAGTACCTAAGCTTCCATACACACAAATGTTTCACTGAGGATGGCAGCCAAGGCCACAGAAATAAGTAAAATGGATCAAAGATGCTTCTTTAATGTACATGAAAGATAATCCAAAAAACCTAGAACCTTAAGCTGGCGGGGAAGTAAGCCCCTTGGCATAGTATGATTAAATGCTTCTGGTGACACTGCACTGGTTATTGTTCTTTATTCTAATGACACATTCACGGTACCAATATCTATTCTTCATACAGAAAAAGAGTCTCTAGAACACTCCAAAGGAGAGCATAGATTACTAGAGGCCAGAAATTTTTCATTTCAGCAGTGAGGAGGAGGGCAGGTAATATTCTAATGCCAGCGCCCAAGTGTAAAACAAGGTTAGAGCAAAAAGCTCTAATATCTGAAACTCATGAAGTCTCTCCTCGAAATCTCTCCAACCTATTCTGCTAGCATATTTTTCTACCCACCTTTTCCTGTCTCTCCCTCTCCTGTTATTTATTTCCTCCTCAGAGCACCATCAAATCGCTTGAAACCCATTTTAAAATATGTGTGTTTACTAGGGAAAAAAAAAAGGCTATTTCCTGAACCTCCTTTTGAAATTAAGAACATTTCATCTTTCTCTTATCCCCCTTCTCCAGAAATTTTTTTCTAAAATATATAGTTTCTTTTGACTTCTGCTGCTGCTGTTGCTAAGTCGCTTCAGTTGTGTCTGACTCTGTTCGACCCCATACATGGCAGCCCACCAGACTCCCCCGTCCCTGGGATTCTCCAGGCAAGAACACTGGAGTGGGCTGTCATTTCCTTCTCCAATGCGTGAAAGAGAAAAGTGAAAGTGAAATCTTTTGACTTCTATATGGCTCTTATTTGCTTTTTTTCTCAAAATTCTAACGCTTCTATGAAAATTAAACAGCCCACCATTTCATAGGCAAAATATTGAGATTTTTGAAAGAAAATAAAAGTTTTCTTCTGATTTATGATTAGCAGGATTAAGCAAGCTACTTACTCAAAAATATCAATAATCAGAGAAAATCATTGATGGTGAAGTTAAATATGAAAAAAATAGATAAACATCATCACTAACTATCTACACACAGACTTGAGTTTGCCCTGTTTTATGTGGCAATGATTTTTGACAGCACTGCTTGCCTAACATATTTATATATGTATATAAATTATACTACTTCCTACTGGAAAATAGATACACACATGTATATGTATATATATGTGTATGTATTCTCTATTTGAGCATGCTCAGTCGTGTCCAACTCTCTGCAACCCCATGGACTGTAGCCCAACAGGCTCCTCTGTCCATGGAATTTTCCAGGCAAGAAAATTGGAGTGGGCTGCCATTTCCTCCTCCAATGGATCTTCCCAATCCAGGGACTGAACCCGTATCTCTTGCATCTCCTCCATAGAAGGCAGATTCTTGGCCACTTGGGCCACCTGGGGAGCCCCATGTGTGTATGCATGTGTATACATTTATACAAATACAACACACATATCCACCATCATAGGCAGGTCAGTTAGTGGGATGGAGGGGATTCAGCTGTCCTCTCTCAGCCAATTTGTGACAACAGCTAGTCTGAACTTTCCTTGTTCTGGTGAAGCTCCCTTGTCTTCTTGCCTCCTCTTCCCTGGTCTCTTTCAGCCACAGCTTTACAGTCTGGAGAGCAGTTCTGACTCAGAGTGGCTCCTGCTACTGGAGCCCTGACAGTGGGAGTTGGGGACTCCTTTGAGGAAACAAGTGAGAAGCTCCAGATGGCTGACCCCAGCAGGCAATCAGACAGAATGGAGTTCCTGGATGTGGGCAAGGGCCCAGCCAACAACACTGCAGAGGGGAAGGATAAGCACAATTCTACAAAGACAGGAAAGGCCTGACTCCAGGAATTTATGAAGGCCTGACCGCCAGCACAGCATCCAGGCAGCATCTGCTGTACGTTAGGCTGCAAGGGACCGAACAAGTGGACTTCCTCCAGGATGAGTCCTCCACACCAGACGGGATGTGGGGCGTTTGTGTCAGTGGGAAGCACATGAACGCACGTGGCAACGTCTCTGTGAAAGAGACACTGAAGTTATGGAAGCAAATTGTAGCTAGGGAATACTGGCTTTAGGAAACATCAGGACACAAATTGTCCTCAGAGATCATTATCCCTAGGAATCGCCCTTCCAAGGAGCCAGCACAACAAATGAACCCCAAGCTTATGGACAGATCCTCATGCTAATTTATTTATTTATTTATTGCAATTCTATATTTTGAAAGTTATGGGTATGTGCATTTATGGAATTTTAGTCTTTTTTTTCAACTGGAGGATAGCTGCTTTACAATGTTGTGTTCATTTCTACTGTACAATGTGAATCAGCTATCATCTTATGCTAGCTTAAATGAAAACTAAAATAAACTTTACATCTTCTTCCACCTACCACCCCATTTCCTGCCCCACTTACCAGCAAGTCTTATAATGATTTGTCCAACTGTGTCGTATTCCTCTTTCCCTCTTTGTCTTAAATTCATCCCCATCAGGCTTTCATCCCCATCACACCATGAAAACAGGTCTTGTTTGACCCATCAGCACTTCCACGTGGCTACAACACTGTACAATGTATGCTTGTCTTGCATGCTTATCAACAGGATTTGAGACCCTGGACGGCTCTCTCCCTAAAATGCTTTCTCATGTTGTTCTAGGATACTGCCCATCTCCCTCAACAGCCAAGAATTCTTGCTCTTCTTTCACCCATGGGCTGAAAAATCTCCGAATGTTTATTTCCAGACGTCTCTGCTAACCTCCAGACTTGCAAACCTATTTGCCATCAGGACATCTCCCATCTACTATACGCATCTCACATGCACCATGTCCCAAACACAACTCGTTTCATAGGTTTCCTGGTTTCATTAAAAAGTAATTCCATTTCTACAGTTGTACAGATCCAAAATTTTAGAGTCATCCTTAAATCTCCTTTTTATATCTCATAACCACATTCAGCCAATCAACAAATTCTGTTGGCTATTTCTTCAAACTATATCCAATTTGATTTTGGCATCACTTTCACTATGACTATCCTAGTCTAAAACACTATCTTCCTTCCCCCTGGATTACTGCAATAATCTCCCTGCCTCTCCCTGGCCCCTTTAGCCTATTCACACAGTAGTCTTCAAAAATTTCACATCATGTACCTACTATGTTCAAAACTCAACAATGGGTTCTCATTTAATTTCAGATATGCTGTTGATCTCAACTTATGACATTTCCTTTCACTCCTTTTATTCCCAGCTATACTATCTTCCTTGCTGTTTTAGGACCAGTTGTGGAAATACAGGCTCCAGGAGCCTCAGGGGCTTTGCACTTGCTGATCCTTCTGTTAGAGAACATGCCACTGTAGACATCTACAGGGCTGGCATCTTTCCTCCCTTCATGCCTCTTGAGAACGTCACCATGTCAGTGAGACTGAGGCCCTCCTTCCCCACCATGCCCTAACAGCCTATCCTGCAGCCATTTTTCCCATAGCACTTATGACAACCCGACACCCTGTGAGGACTTCATGAGGGCAACATTATTGTCTGTTTAGGAAGTTCAAAGTTATTTCAAGTGATGTTTACATTCTGTTCTACTAGATTCTGTACAGCTTGACCTAAACCTCAATTTCTGTTGATGTGTTTGCTTTAAGCAAAGAGATCTATTGTATTTATTGTATTAAAATTATATTTATTGTATTAAAATAACAATGCCTAAGATTTTATTGTGATTTTATAACTCTGTATGAATGCTTCCACATTCATAACTGAATTTATCCTTACAGAAGCCCCATGTATTAGTTACAAGAAATGTAATCATAGTACTCTTACAGAAAGATTAAAAGCTAAAGATTGATACTGTTCAAAGGAGGTAAAGACGTAGCAGAGCATGCTTCCCCCGCCCAAATTCCACATCATCCTGTGGATTTTTGTCATAAACAGACCAGGTGGCACCAGTGGTAAAGAACCTGCCTGCCAATGCAGGAGGCATAACAGACGTGGGTTCAGTCCCTGGGTCAGGAAGATCCCCTGGAGGAGGGCATAGCAACCCGCTCCAGTGTTCTTGCCTGGGGAATCCTCATGGACAGAGGAGCCTAGTGGGCTATAGTCCATAGGATCGCAAAGACTCAGACACGACTGAAGCAACTCGGCTGCACACATGGTGCAGTTAAAGAAGAGACTGTCACTTTACTCACCAATCAAAACCTGCTAGTCTAATAGTTTCTAGTTATATTAATTAAAGAGATTCATGTAGCAGCAGAATTTAAGTTCCATAGTCTGATAAAATTGTTCCTTTTACCCTTGTTTTAATTTTTTTCATACTCTTTTCATTTCTTTCAACCTTTGTCTAAATTTTCTTCCCTCCCCTCTGAATTCAGTGCCCTACATTTTCTTACAGCAATGACACACACTTTTTTTCAGTAGCAATTACAATTTTCTGGGGATTAGCAAAGCATTAAAACAGACTGAAAAGATTAAAAAAAAAAAAGACTGGGCTTGCATGATACACTGATAAACACTTCCTTTTAAATAATTATCCTTCTATATGTATTTAGATAATAGCATGAATAAGATGGAAAATAACAAAAGAAAGCTTAAAAGTTATCACTGTTATAGTGATACAGCATATGATATTTAAAAAGATAATATTTTTTCCATAAGACACATGCTATATCGCATAGGTTAAAGGTTTGACACTTTCTAAAGGATGATGAGAATTAACTGTAGGGAGAGAATTAGATTCATGCTCAAATTCTAAATGGCCCATTAGGACAATCACAGCAGAAAGGAGGCAGTCATACCCCTTTAACTTGAGCGGCGTCATTGGCAAGCCTGGTCGTCAATGCTCCCGTGGTGTTTCTAGGGTCATCGAACCAGCTCACATCCTGTGGCAGAGAAACTCATTTCATTACCTTAAAGCCTGACGCATGAGACCTTCAGCTCAAGAGCACTGACAGGGTGCCCTTATCTCCTACATTAAGCACTTAGGATTTGACACTGAATAGATAAGAAAGGGACTTAATCAAGTCATAAAGAGATCATCTCTCAAAATAAATTTTTGAGTGCCTACTCTGTTCCAAACATAATTGCTACGTGTTGGACCTATTCAACACTGAACAAAAATGACAGAGTTGCTGCTTTCATGAAGCCCAGATTCCAGGGACAGGACCCACAAATTAATATACACCATGCCCAGGGGTAACAAATGCTAGGAAGAAAAACAGAATGGGGTAATAAGGGAAAAGAAGTGGGGGAAGCACCATGTTATAGACTGGGGAGGTGAGAGAGAGAAGGCCTTGCTCAGGTGACCTGTGAGCAGAGACCTGAGTACAGAGAGGCATGAGGGTGTCTGGGCAAGGAAGGAACAGCAGGCGCAAAAGCCCTGAGGCAGAGGCATTTCTGATCTGCTCACATGCAAGCAAGAAAGCGTAAAGCTGGTCACCAGCCTTAAAAGCACCTCTATGTAAATGTACATTCTCACTGGGCTCTCCCTCTTCCCTACCCCCCATATCCACTTACGTCAGCCAAGGTGTAGAGAGCAGACTGTGTATGGGGAATGAGGTGAAGCTCTAGGAGATGAGGTCTGGGGAGGTAGTGGGGACACAGAGTTTGTGACTTTATTGGCAAATGCAAAGATTCCAGATATGGGGAATTCCCTGGTGGTCCAGAGGCTAGGACTCCATGCTTTCACTGCTGAGGGCCTGGGTTCAATCCCTGGTCAGGGAACTAAGATCCCACAAGCTGCATCACGTGGACCAAAAAAAAACAAGATGCCATATTTTACCCTGAGAGATATGGGCAGCTTTCAGCAGCTTTTAAGCAGAGGGATGTGATTTAACGTTTATCTTGGAAGGATGATTCTGGTTCTTGGGCAATGAACCTAGTGGACTAGGATAAGGACTGAGACAGTGAGATGGGTTAGGAGGCTGCTGTGATATCAGACAGAGAAGAGCAGACAAGGCAACCCCTAGGACTTTAGCTTGCAACTGGCAGAATGGAGGCGCCATTTACTGATGCTGGGAGGGCTAGGTGAGGAGTGAGCCCTTTGGCAAAGGGTGGGAGGGGTGTCCAAAGCTGTTTTGGAGACTTTCGGTATGAAATTCTTAATAGACATTCAAATAGAGAAGTCAAATAAACAGCTCACTATGGTTTATGGCCAAATAAAGAATTGGATTAAAAAAAAAATCAACCAAAGAAGTCTAGATTACAGTTTAACAGTCAACATAAAACAGGATTTTCTTTATAAAACCACTTACACTTTTAAATACAAGAACACTAAAAATACTGTGAGTTTCAAGTCTCAGTTTGTGTCTGTTACAAAAATAACTAAGGTCCTAAGACGTTATCTCAACTGTGATTTGCAGTTAAAGCAGCATTTATCAAATATTTAACAAAAAACTAATTATAATGCATTATAATTTATTATAGTACATATCCATTTGCTTTTTTAAAACTGTTAAGTGCTTAAGTGTCTCCCCCACTGGCACATAACTGCCACGTATACAGGCACCACTCTGACTTGAAGACCTTACAATACCTAGTATTACGCCTTGTAACCAGAAGGCACTTAATGCATGATGGCCGGACTGAATAATTGGTGGAGAGGGTATGACACAAATCCTCAGCTCAAATCCAAAGTATAAGGGGCCTAGGAGCTAGCCTGCGGCCTGGCAGGGGAATGGGGCATTTAGCCCTGGGCCCAGGCCCTGAGTCTAGTTTGGATCTGTTATAATACTGTCTGACTGAAAATCCTGCCAAGAGGCCCTACACCAAACAGTGCTCTCTCACTCACTGGACTTGGTCCTGGCTCTGTCAGTCCCGAGCCAGCAATCCCCATAAACATGTCTTGTTTTTAAGTGGCAGGGGGTCACCATGCTTTGAGCCAGGGTTCAAACCCCGCCCCGGCCCCCAGGTATATCTGAGGCATTCTTCTTAAGTATCACTGTATTAGTGATTTTTAAATGGAAAGTTATAAAGTCACAGGCAAAATGTGTGTGATTGTTAAAGACACCTTCCCCTTTGCACTGATCTGCTTTGAGTGACATGTCTAGGACGCCCTTTCCCTTCCCCTAAGCAAACATTCACATCCCTGTGCTGTCAGGGCCTGGAGGGCGCCTAAGTCACTGTAGGCTAGAACAGTGCAGCTTGAACGAGCCTATCAGTCAAGTCCCAGCCCAGAAACCAAGCAGCAGCCAGTGGGCCACGGGGCTGACTTCTGACCTGTGGAAAGAAAGGGTTCAGAGGGCACCTCTTGGCAGGAATAAACATGAGCATCACAGGTCTCTCGGGGAGAGAAGGAAAGAAAGGAGAAGGATGTGGGGGCGCGGTCGCTTCCATCTCCTCCACCTACAGCTGCTGAGGCGGAGGGCGGAGGGGAGCCTGCCTGGAGACGCCATCTGGCTCGCGGGGACCCTGGCCCCGAGCCCATCCCCAGCAGAGCACCCCGGCTCCCTCTGCGGCACCGACAGCAATCCCGCCGCCTCCCCACAGGGCACAGGGCACAGTGCACACCGCCGGGCGCCACCCCCCGCAGGCCTACCTGTCTCAGCATCGACCTGAAAACCAGGTACCGCAGCCGCCTGGTGAGGATCTCGCCCGCTTTGCCGAACGTGAAGCCCTGTGGAGAGGGACGCGCCACAGGGAGAAGGCTGGTCAGAGGCCCGGCCGCCCCGACACCACGAGAAAGGGACGTGGGGTCAGCGCCGGGCAGGACACAAAGGCGGAAAGCCCGGTTTCAAGGCTTGGCGGCTCTGCTCCTCAAACAGCGACCAGGAGCCTGGCCACCACCAGCAGAGGTGGGAGGATCTGGTTTGAAAGACACTGCTGCTCCCCAGCCAGCAGGCGGGCCCATCGCGGATCTATAAGGAAGTGGTGTCTCCCTTCCCACTCCCGCTTCTCTCTCTCAGGAACCAGGGCCTGCCACTGAGGAAGCTGGGGAGTTGTTCCCAAGGCAAGGGAATTCGACTCTAACCCAAGGGTTTGTATTATGAATCATCCCAAGCAGGACATTTTTGAGAGTGAATGGGGGGCGGTGGGGGGGTGGTGGCGGCTGGGCACTGGTCACAATTACACCAGACCTGAGGTGCAACCTGGAAAAACAGGAATCTGCAGCCCCTCCAGCCATAAAGATGCAGAGAACAAAGATCAATTGCTTTGTTTCCAAGTTACAAGAAAAGCCAAAGTCTAGGAGAGAAATAGGCTGGAAAGGAAGCTTATTGGGGACAGTTTTCTGCACTTATCCCCCCTTTCACCAATGATATGACCTATGCCTGGGAGGAGGGAAGAGCATAAGATGTGATTGTATGGCCAGGCTGGGCCACATCTGGGGGAGGAAAGAGGACAGACCCTCATCCCGGGAGCTTGGGGATATATAGGGCCAGACTCAGGCACTGTGCCACTTTCTCTCTGGATCTCTTGGAAGGGGAAGTTCACAGATGGAGCCTGCCACACAATGGCCCAGGGAGAGCAGAGTGGAAGTGGCTGGATGGTGCACTGGAAGAAGGGAAGCCCTAGTAAGAGCCCATAGTCTCCTGCAGCATCTGAGAAAGGATGGAAATACAGGCGAAGAGCCCAAGTGGAGAGAAAGTGAACTCTTCCTCGTGGTCCTGATCAAGGGGGACAGCCAGGCTGGACCGTGTAACTGCAGGCCACCAGCTCCTCTGGTCACCAGTGTGAAGCGGGGGGCAGGGGAGGTGCACAGACCAGTGCCCCCCACCCCGTGCTGCAATGCTGTGTCTCCTCTCTGCTAATACACAACAGGCCAGGGACAAGGGGGAGAGAAAGAGACCCTGGATTAACTGAGCTGAAGCCCTCTGTTACCAAAATGATTAACCTTACTAGGAAGTGACCAGATGAAGGTTTCTGCTCTAAACTGAATGAAACCTGAACTGTCCGGCCCACTATGAGAATACCACTCCTGTCATTTGGTTGAGAACTAGCCAGTGATAAGTATGTCAGGAACATTATCTCTACAAGTCCTCAGGACAAACCTATCATTAGCACTTTACAGAAGAAATGGAGGTCGAGGGAGGCTGGGGAGTGGCCAGAGGCTGCAGTTCTAAGGTGGCAGAGCTGGAATCCGATGTGCATCTAAGAGAATCTCAACCAGAGTGAGCACCCAGAGCCTGGGCTGTAATCCCCCAGTGAGCTCCTTCCTTGCTTTTCTAAATGAGGGGCTAACACCATCTAACACCATGTTCTAATCCCATCGTTGGCACAGTGCCACCTCTGCACTTCTGAGGTCCTGGGATTCAGAGCCTTAGTTCTCACCTCATTTGCCAGGCAAGCCAGGCTCCACTCTCCCTGGGTATCACTGTGTAACAAAGTACCACTTTAACTGCCTTTGCGTCACCAGTTCAGATTTCCAGCTCAAGCCTATCCCGCTCCAAACTCCTTAACCAACTGCAGCCTCAGTAACCTCTACATTCTCCCATCTTCTCTAGCATTAATACTTGGTATGACAATCTTGTATACAAGTAAGAGTGTCACATTTATTCTAATATGATCAGATTCCCCAAAGAGACTTGAAGGACTCAGTAACAAAAGAGTCCAGGGTTTGGGATCTCCTATCATGTCCAGAGGCTTCCCTGGTGGCTCAGAGGTTAAAGCGTCTGCCTCAAATGCGGGAGACCTGGCTTTGATCCCTGGGTCAGGAAGATCCCCTGGAGAAGGAAATGGCAACCCACTCCAGTATTCTTGCCTGGAGAATCCCATGGATGGAGGAGCCTGGTGGGCTACAGTCCACAGGGTCGCAAAGAGTTGGACACGACTGAGCAACTTCACCTCATCAAGTCCAGAAAAGTGTCCTGTCTATTCAAAATATATAAACATGCTCACATCATGCAAAATAAAGAGATCTATTGAGATTTCTTTCTTTAAAAATTACATGTGCCTAATCACTCATTCTGGAGAAGGAAATGGCAACCCACTCCAGTATTCTTGCCTGGAAAATCCCAGGGACAGAGGAGCCTGGTAGGTTGCCATCTATGGGGTCACACAGAGTCAGACACGACTGAAGCAACTTAGCAGCAGCAGCAACCACTCATTCATTTAATAAGTGATTATGTTTATAATCATCTCACACACAACTAGGAACTTACCTCTTTTCATCATCAAGAGTCAGCTACCATTTTCCCTATTGTAACAGATGAGGGAACTGAGGCTTTCACGGTATCAGTTATTTACTTGCCCAAGGACACAAAATTAGGAACTGGTGCAACTCATACCTGACCCTGCACCTAACACCAAAGCCCATACTGCCTTACCATGCGGAGCTTCTAGAATGCTTAAACTCCTGGCAGTTTCAGCCAAATGATCTGCAATCTGTAAAATCTGATACTTCACATATGCTTACGACAAGTTTTTGTTTGAAGACTGACATTCTTCCATCATTAGAAAGGTTTCTTCTTCTTCAGGAAAAGAATGACAAACTCTTCAAATATTTTTGAAATCAGCATGACTGGCTTGCGGGGCTCTAAGGTTTGTTCTGGCTTTTAGAACACTGGAAGACACCTGAGTATCAGAACTGGATGGCAGTACTTATATACCCAAACATGTGTCCACAGCTCCCCTGGATTCCATTTCTAAGACCCCTGCTTTCACTTCCAATCATTGTGTTAGATCAGACACTCTCCGTTCCCTCTGACTTCATGAACATTTCAAGTCAGGGGAGAAGGTGGGGAGAAGGAAGGCAGGCAGCAAGGGTTCCTTCCCCTGGGGTTTAAGAAGAAGCCAGAGGAAGAAAACATCTTTGATTTAAGTCAAGGAAACCGACTGCTGAGAGCCCAGTGACTAGAAGAGCGACTCTACTAAATAGCAAATCACACAGATGTTTAATAGATTCCGCCAGGTGCGTAATGACACATCTCTCCATACTGAAAAAATAAAGTGAAAATGTAGACACTTACCTGAAGGAAAAATGTAATAAAAGAAATAATTCCAAGGATTAGAAACAACAGTGAAAACAAGTTACTATTCTGTCGTTTGGTTTCATCATCCTCATTTCTGGTGAAGATCTGGCAAAAGAAAATATTTAAGGGTTTCAGTACCACTGAAGAAATCATTCAAAGTCTGACCCATGTTACATCTAGTTATAGTATTTGGGGTCAAGAGGGCCTTAGCATGTGGAGCTCAGGCAGGCTTCCCTAAGGCCAGACTTAAATGGGGCGGTATCGTGCCTTCCCTAGGGGCCAAGGCCTGTCATTCATTCATTAATCTATCCAAGTCTTTCTCCGCTCATACTCCTTCTTGAAGTAACGGGTGCTTCAAGTCAGCACCAAACCCACTACCGCAGAACTGGGGACAAATACTCTCTCACTCCTCTGATGGAAACTACACTGTATGGCAGTCTGTTGTTTCACACGGGGACATTTCCAACTGTCCCAAGGTGTCTGGAGACACATCTGCTGATGTGGTTTTGCTGAGCCCAGGAGGTGAGCTCATATATTCTGCCCAGGTCTCTCTGAAGGATGCTTCTTAGCCAACCATCTTTTTAGGGTGGCCTGTTAGATAGACAGTGGGGAACTACAGCCAGCTCACCCGGAACCACACTCGGAGACCTTGGTTAAAAGAGCTAAACAGGATGCCTTGGGCTCAAAAAGCAGGCAGAGAACAACCACTTCACAGGGAAAGAAACCCATCTTCCTTCACACTGGGCCAAAATCTGACTTGTGAGATTGTAACTTTATGGTTGAAAATGACATCGTGAAAATCAGGTGCAACAAGTATCTGTCAACCTGAATCTTTTCAAGCCGTCCCATTTGTTTTCATCTTAATACGTGGGACGGACATCCCACAGAGGGCAAGTGCTCAGCCCCATCACGTCCTGACAAGCACACGAGTCAGAGAGTGGCTTTCCCTTGAGCTGGTGTGATGAACACGTGAGGAACCCTCTCTGTCCACCAGTCACAGAACTGTTCCTGAGCTTGACTCAGAGTCCAGCGATGGCAGGTAGGGGACAGTCACCTAGTCAGGTTCATGGACTGTTTACAGGATCTCATTCCCAGGGCCCTAGGATAGAAACCAAGTGCCACGACAAAGGAAGACTTGAAAAATCAGTTTTCCTGTCACAAATAAAACCTCTACATCTTCAAGCTGTTACAGGAAGGTGCAATGTATGTTTTTGTGGCTTTTATATAAATTGACAAATACAAACAGAACATTCTTTAGTCTGGACTCACAGTTAAGTCCCCAAAATGATCATAAACACTTACTCCTATAATCCTTGAAAATATGACTGAGAATGCGGGTTGCAGAGCTCCATTTATAATGGCACAAAATACACCAACCACAAAATAAGGCCATTCAGTTATATTCAGCTTCAGAATCCTCCAAAAGGAAACAGGAGGTACACTTTCATCCTGGAGAACACAAAATATTACAACAAACTCGTTAGCAAACTTGTTAGATCTTAATGGACTGAACTGATGTACAGTTTTTCTGTATGCACAACAGTTTTAAAACAAATATATTTTATTCCTACTTCCTTATCAATTGATGGCTATGGAACTTTTTTTAAAGAGTGCTGATAGATTCTGTTACATTGTACCTTCATTTTTAAAGAAATACATGATGATTCCATAAATATTTAAGTCTGACTGGACATGTGGAATGCGACAAGCATATTTGTAAGGATGAAAGCACAAAAGTGTTTGTATGTGAAGACCCACTATTATCTCTTTACATTATAAACTCTAATTCTAAAGTTCTTATCCTATAAATTATCATTCATAAATTCCACCTTAGAGTTAACATGTTGAGATTTGGGTCTGTGGACCAAGCTAAGGGATAGGACAGGGAACTCTGGATAACCCTTTCTTGCTCCCACTCCTATCCCAGCCTTAGCCCTCTGTTAAAGACATCACTCTGCAGCCTCTTTTGTACCAAAGTTTCTTCTGTACTGAGCTTTCTGTCCTGGCTTTGGGATCCACGGATACTTCTGCGAGTTGATTTTCTTCTGATTAGACTGGATCTTGAATCTTGGGAGGACGTGTACAAGTCGTCAATTTTACTTAGGGATTCACCAGGGGTATTTTCTAATTCAAGTTCATTTCCTTTTGTCTAAAATAAACAAGAAATATGCATAAGTTGGTTAGGCGGAGTTAACCAACGAAATCTAATCGCTCAACAGCAGATATCAAGGAAAATGATAATTTAAGTCCTTATGGGAAAGGATGAAGTGGAACTGCCATTTTTTTGGTGTGATTATATTTGAAAATTGAAACCACTAAATAAGGATCCCCATAAACTATGCTGAAACAATATGGCATCCATTCCAAGTATCTTATCTAGTCACTCCTCTGTGTGAGTGATTTTGGCTCAGTCAGATTTGCTTTGGACCAGTGACATCACACAAAAAACGGTGCAAGTCATACTGTGAGACACAATGTTTTCAGTAGACATGTCAAAAAAAAGTGACAGGTAGAGTTAACTTTAATTATATATTTTATCTAAAGTTTAATGTATCTAAGATATTGGATTAACATGTAATTAGCGTAAAAACTTTTGAGATAGCTTGCATTTTTCTTTAGACTATGTCTTTGGACTCTGGTAGGCATTTTCAACTTACCAACACTTCAGTTCAGATTACCCACCACTAACATGCTCAACAGCCATGAGTGGCTAGCAGCTGCGAGAGTGGATACTGCTGCAGCTGCTGGTTAGCCCTGGTTGGGTCCTGCTCTTTTGCCACCCCATGGACCGTAACCTTCCAGGCTCCTCTGGCTATGGAATTTTCCCAGCAAGACTACTGGAGTGGGTTGCCATTTCCTTCTCCAGGGGATCTCCTGACCTAGGGACTGAACCCACGTATCTTGCTTGGCAGGCAGATTCTTTACCACTGAGCCACCTGCAAAGCCCCTACTAGAGTGGATAGCTCACTTTTAAGCCTTTTAATTTTACCTTTCTCTATCCTTCTTCATTTCTCTCCTTTCAAGAGGAAAAAAAAAAAATCTAAAATCTGGTGTGATCCTCAATCCCCCTGCTTCCCACCCAAAATTTTTTTCCCTCTTCTTAAGATAATCAATAGTAACATTATTTATAGCACCAAATACAACAAAATCAGCTCATGCCTGAGATACTTGAGGAAAACGCTAGTTAGACTATACCTGCATTGTGACAAGTTTGAAGTAAATGCCTCTCTTCCCCATGAGCTCATCATGATTGCCTTCCTCCACAATGACTCCATCATCAAGACCAGCGATGACATCAGCATTGCGAACCGTGGACAGACGATGCGCTATCACAATGGTGGTCCGGCCTTCTCTGGCCTAAAGGGAGGAAAATCTCGGTTTTGAATACATGAACGATTATATGAAAAAAATTCAGTAATTCAAAGTATATTTCCTGACCACCAATGCCCCGGACATTGCAAAGCTGTGTGAGCTACATGAGGCAGTCTCCGGCTCCAGTAAATGTATTGTTAATGGTTTAAATGATGTTTTAGTAAGTATAAACACAAATATGATAGTCTCATATTAACACTATGTAAGCCTCTAAGAGTTTACTCAGTCTCTTCTAGCCTCAGTTTACATAATAATCCAGGGCTTATACAGAAGTAAAACACTTGACAGCCCAGCAATCAGTCAGTTGGAGCAGACACAGGCCTGCTGGTATCCCGTGCAGCCAGCCAGCACCAAGGCCCCCTGGAGGTCACCCTGTGCTCTCTCACAGACATCTGGACGACCAAGACAAACAATAAATGCGAGGCAACAAAGGCCAGACGTCAGTGTTACATGGATCTGAACTCAAACCTTAGTTCTGCTCTGTATGAGTTCCAG
Source organism: Nanger dama (assembly GCA_917880005.1). NCBI lineage: Eukaryota > Metazoa > Chordata > Mammalia > Artiodactyla > Bovidae > Nanger > Nanger dama. The sequence continues at coordinate 28,591,397 of CAKJTW010000007.1, forward strand.
GATCTTATACAAGTCTTTAAACCTGTGCGAGGTTCAACTTATTCACATATCAAATGGGGATAACAGTACAAGGCTACTTTCTGGAGTGGTTGTGATATACAATAATGCAAAGGGGGCACTGTGATGTACACAGTAAGTGGTTAATAAATGATGCCTATTTCTAGGGAGAAGCATTATGGAAAAAACTAAGGAGCTAAGTAAATATCTTAAACACCCAATCTCATTTTTATTTTCATATGGAACAAAGCCAGATAACCAGCACTTGTCTGAGATTTTTAACCTTTGTAACTTTCCCAGTGCTTATAATTTTTCTTATTCATATTTCTCTCTGGGAACTAGCAATAAAATTCTCAGAATAAGCTAGCAAAAAGAGGTATAAGGATCAGTGTGAAAAAGAGAAGTGAGAAAAAGTCCTGGAAGAAAAAAAATGCACACCAGAAAAATTAGGTGGAAACAAATAGAAAGCAGAGAAGACAATGGATCAATTCTTTGGATGTTTTCAAAGGATGAGATGTGGAATGCCCCTTCAAAATGTGCATTAATATGAAAAGTATTTTTAAATGCAACCTTTCTAAATTCATTTTATTAATAATTTAATACATAGTAACATGGTAGAATAGAAAGAAAACACAGATAAGCAAAGTGAAGACGGAAAAGCAGACTCAATCACATCTCCATCTATTCTGGTCCACAAAGTTGTTAGGGATCTTTTTTCTTTTTCCTTTCTCAACAATCTGTTACACACTCTGACAGGATGTTTAGAGAAATAGAGTTGTTTTGTTATTAGAAGAAGGGGATAGTTCGAGCAGAAATGAGTTCATGTTTTAGTTCTACCGGGAGCACTTCAACTCACAGCACTTATGGGTGAAAAGGTTTCTGTGTTCCATGTCCTCACAGAGCGAGCCTACTTATCGTCAGACACCAGAGACCAAGCGCACAGTGACTGGTGTGGCACACACTCAGTCCAGCCGGTGACTGAGTCACATGGACTCAGGTACTGCAGGAAGGTCGAACTCTCTTGATGGTCAAGGACACTTCATTTCATTCCCAGCGTCATCAACTCTCTGGCACTCTCCAGAGATAAGAGGACTCTCATTTCCCACTGTCTTTGATAGGCATCTGATCTTCTGAGAACTAGATGTAAACCTTCCTTGTGGCGACAACAGTAAAAACTCATAAAACCTAAGTATCAGGGTGATCTCTAAGGCTAAGTTTTTAAGAGCACAATGAAGACCAACTTTCATCTGAGTCTGTATTTCTCATTGTTTAACTTAAAAAATGTGCAAGCATCTTTCAATGAAAGTTTATTCATCTTTACCTAAAAATATACCAGAGAAATAGAAGTTATACAGATCCAGAGAGGCCTGATGGTTTTAATAGCTTAAAGAATTACTTTAGGAGAGATTTCTTTAAAAATAATATGAAGAAGAATTAACAATGGCATGTTCTTATGCTTATAAACCAGCTAGGATTGAACTGAGGTTCACCCACCTTGTCCAGGGCCGCCTGAACCACTGCTTCACTCTCCGTGTCCAGCGCTGAGGTGGCCTCGTCCAGCAGCAGGATCTTGGGGTTGCGAACCAGGGCCCGGGCGATGGCGATTCTCTGCTTCTGTCCACCGCTTAGCTGGGCTCCTCTCTCTCCAACCAGGGTGTCAAATTTCTACAACACCGAAAACACAGGAGGATTAAACAACAGAATAAGCAATCTCAGCTCAGATGTTTTAAGATGGGAAGCAATCCTATAAACAATCCAAACCTCACAGGCAGTATGGTCCAGTTGCGTGTGTGTGTGTTTTTGTGTGTGTGTTTGTGTGTATGTGTGTGTATGTGTGTGTGAAGTTACTTCAGTCGTGTCGAACTCTGCGACTCTATGGACTGAAGCCCACCAGGCTCCACTGTCCATGGAACTCACCAGGCAAGAATACTGGAGTGGGCTGCCATGCCCTCCTCCAGGGATCTTCCCAACCCAAGAATTTTATCTTATGTCTCCTGCATTAGCAGGCGAGTTCTTTATCACTGGCACCACCTGGGAGGCCTCAAACTCAGCAATAACCAGCCCTAATTTAAAAAAAAAAATATGTCAGGTCTTCCCTCATGGTGCAGTGGTTAAGAATCTCCCTTGCAATGCAGGGGGCACCTGTTTGAACCCTGGTCTGGAAAGATCCCACATGTTACGGAGCAACGAATACCATGGCCACAGCTACTGAGCCTGTGCTCCAGAGCCCCGAGCCACAACTACTGGCACCTGGGTGCCTAGAGCCCGTGCTCTGCAACAAGAGAAGCCACCACAATGAGAAGCCCTCACCCGCAACTAGAGAGTAGCCCCTGCTGCCCGCAACTAGAGAAACCCGGCTGGCAGCAGTGAAGACCCAGAGCGGTCAAAAAATAAGTACATATTTTTAAAAAGTATGTCTACTACTAGTTGATGCTAGTAGAGCTTTAAAATCTGGAGTCTCTTGATCGGCCACCTTGGGAAGCTCCTCCAGTTTACATTCCTGCCCTGACTTCCTATGCGTCAGGCCAGCAGGCCATGACCCTCCAGCACAATAAAGATGGAGAAGGACTTACATCAGGCAGTTTCATGATGAAGTCATAGGCGTTGGCTTCCTTCACAGCTTTCTGAATCTCATCCATGGTGACATCTTCACGGCCATAGCGAATGTTCTCAGCAATGGTGGTGGCAAACAGCACAGGCTCCTGACTCACCACCCCGATGATCTCCCGCAGAAACCTCACGTTGATGGTCCTGATGTCCTGTCCGTCGATACTGACCTGAAATAAACAGGAGCTGTGATACGCACATAGCACAGAGTTGTGACGCGCGACCTGCTGAGGTGTCAGAGCTGCAGCGTCTGGCTGAACAAGAGTCCTCTCACCGTGCCCTCCGTGGGGTCATACAGCCTCTGCATCAGCTGGACGGTGGTGCTCTTCCCACAGCCGCTGTTCCCAACCAGGGCCACCGTCTGCCCGCTCCCGACCTTCAAGTTGAGGCCCTTCAAGATCTATGAGAATGAATGAGAAATAAACTTAAACCACAGATTTCAGGACTATGTACATTGTTGAATTCTTGAGTCATCATTTCACTGTACCTTAACTTCGTTTCGAGATGGGTAATGGAAGTGAACATTTCTGAATTCCAAATTTCCTTTAATATTGTCGGGTTTGTGCCCAGTGTTTGAATAGCTGTTGATGCTTGGTTTCTAAACAGAATAAAATTTCAGAAGGTTACAGCAACTACTAGGTTACAATAAATACTTTCAGTTACATTTGTGGAGAGCTGAATAAAAGTGATAAAGAAATAGACTGCTTTAGACAGATAGATAAATGGCCAGCCCAGACTTACATTATCAATGATCTTGAAGACTTCGTAAGCTGCTCCTCTTGCATTTGCAAATGCCTCAATATTTGGAGATGCCTGCCCAATACTAAAAGCTCCAATTAATACAGAAAAGAAGACCTGTGGAATGTGAAGTAAAAGCATCGAGTTACTTAGTATTTAGTATGCTTTTTTCATACTTTTAACATCACTAGTTAAATTTTTACATGGCAAGATAACATATGAATACTGACTATTAAAACTATTATTTTTAAAATTTAAGTACTCTTCAGTGAGAATGTTGAATTAGTCTTACTGGATCCATGAAATAATAAATTCTATATGACTGGAATATTTTCATATGTCTTCAAAGGCCAAGAATTTTGGTTCAAAGCATCAGCAGGGTATAGTGGAGATAAACCCTATTATGAGAGTCAGAAACCTGAGGTCTGAACCCTGGATTAAGCACTAAATGGCTGTATATCTTCAGGTGATTCTTCGACACTCTGGACTTCAGTTTCTTTATTTGCAAAAAGAGACAAGATTCTGTTTTCCCTACCAAGCAATCTTAGTGTTGTTGTATCAAGTGGAATGGTACATAGGAAAATATTTTGTAAATATTTTGCCCAAATCAGTTTGTTATCGTACATTGACACTGTTTTTTTACTGGTGTTAAACAGGACTAAAGTCACTGTTCATTTCTTTGTAACTCCCACAGTAGTTACATTATCCAACAACTTACAGAGAGGAAATTTTGCTAAGTGTTTCTATATTCACTTTCTCGATTAGTCCTTACAACAACACTAAAAGTCATGGCGTCTTACTCCCGTCATTTCTATTTTGTGGAAGACGTAACAGAGTCTTCAAAAGTCTAGGTGGCTGAACCAAATCATACAGGCAGTAAGTGGCACAGCCAGAATTTGAATCAGATCAGCCTGATATCAAATCCCAGGCTCTCACTCACTCTTCCTGGCCATGATATAATAATTCTTCAAAAATAATTCTCTAACAGTCAAACCAACACCACTAAATTTCACTGACATTTTAAAGGTGATTCATCTCTTACTATATCACTTACCGTGAGCACCTGTCCAATGGAATATTCTCTTGAGAGGACCAAGGAGGTCCCGTACCAGAACGCCAGGGCATAGGATGCATAGATCAACAGAAAAGCAGCACCCATAGAGATGTTGGCCGTGATAGCTTTCTTTATTCCAATTCTCTTGGCTTCTTCCAAATTTCTGTTGTACCTGGGAGAAGTAACAAATTATCACACATGCTTGTAAAATCTTACAAAATGGGTCAATACAGCATGATGGTTGTTGAGTACTCAGCACACACCAAGGCCTCTGATGGGTGCTTTGCATGCATTTTCTCCCTCTTTTCCACAGGTTGACCCTATGATGTTAGTTCTATTTTAATCTCTTCATGTAGAAAAGGAAACTGAGGCCTTATGGAAATTCAGTAATTTGTGGAGGCATGTTCCAAAGCACCTTCTCTGGGCTTAGCAATAGTGAAATAACAGAAGTAATACTTAGCAAACAGCACTAGCACTGTTTCATATATAAGACAAAACACAAGCTACGAAAACACTTGTGTTTTCCCTTTTAAATTCTGCATGCATATTAAATGTATTAATAAAATGAAGATATAATGCTAGAAAGTACTCAATACAGACGTTTGTGGAGATGTGGACCTAGAGACTGTCATACAGAGCAAAATAAGTCAGAAGAAAACAAATATCAAAAATTAACACAAATATGGAATCTAGAAAATAGTATAGACAATCTTATTTGCAAAACAGAAAAAAAGACACAGACGTAGAAAACAAACATATAGACACCAAGATGGGGAAGAGATGGGCTGGGATGAATTCGGAGGTCTGGACTGACACATATACAACTACTGACAGTATGCGTAAAACAGATAACTAATGAGCACAGGGAACTCCACTCAGTGCTCTGTGGTGACCTAAATGGGAAAGAGATTCAAAAAAGAGGGGATATGGGTGTGTGGGTGTGTGTATCTGACTCTCTTTGCTTATGACAGAAACTAACATAACATTATAAAGCAACTGTACTCCAATAAAAATTAACTTCAAAAAGAAAGTACTCAATACAAGTAAGTCCTTGAAACCTCTGCACATCAAGGATGAAGGCAGTTTGCTCCCTGCCCTGCCTCCCTCTGGGCCTCCTGGAAGGACCAAATGAGAAAAACACATGCGTAGGACCAATGTGAGTGCTCTGAATTGCCATCTAAGACTGTTTACATGTAAAGAAACTGTGTCCTGTGCTAAGTCCTGTCCGACTCTTTGCAACCCTAAGGATTGTAGCCCCCAAGCTCCTCTGTCCATGGGATTTCCCAGGCAAGAATACTGGAGTGCGTTACCATGCCCTCCTCCAGGGGATCTTCCTGACCCAGGGATCGAACTCAGGTCCCCTGTACTGCAGGCAGATTCTTTACCATATGAGCCACCAGAGAAGCACCAGGAATAATTCTTACAGCAAATACAGCGGATTACACAAAAGAGGGCAAAACCAAGGAAGCAAACAAAACCAAAGCAATGCTGGAGACCACTGAGAGACATTTCCCTCTCACTCTAGTCACTTAACATAAATTGAGCGCTTTTCAAACCCTGGGGAAGTGGTTAATTTCTGATATTCAAATTAAAGTAGACAGGTGCACAGCAGACTGTTCTGCTTAAGAAGAGAGATATGGAGATAAGTGAATGGCGATCAGATTTAAAGAAAAAGAAGGGTCTTTGCTGATACAGAACCATGGTAAAACTATCAGAGAGAGAACAGACTGTAATTGAGCCTTAAATCTGTCCTTATTCTCTTAATAAAACTCCCTACAGGACATCAGAACATTGCCTTGCAGAAAGAGGAGGTCATAATTGCTGAAACGAAATAATTTATTTCTAATAGGATGTATATTTTGAGTTCTTTGATCCACAAACAAAGGATGGTATAAACATTATACAGTATTATATTAATTTTTTTGGAGGATTTGTTCCATTTGTTAGAATGTACAAGCAGAGGTCAAGCCCTGCTCAGACATGAGCGTGTATTCTTTCATGCCCTCATGACATTTAAAAACTACTTCACCAAAAACCAGTTACCAAAGCATGGCACGGCCCAATGAAATTTACATGATTACTTCCTAAAGAGTAAATTTAAACAGAACTTTATAGTGATAAAATGGTAATAAATTATGAAAGCTTCTCCCTCCAAAAATGTAAATCTCCCACTAGCCAGTTATAACCCTTGACTAGAAAATCATTTTTGAGAAATGTGCTTCAGTGGTTGAATATACATGTCTCCCACTTTATGAGCTGATGTGATATGAAAGTACCACTGGGCATAAATTATACATGATTATATTTAAGGAACTTTAATGCTTATGACTCACACTTTGTTTTGCTTACCGAGACTAACGTAGAAATCACTGTGTTATGCTGTGTCCCAAGCAGCCAGAGGAAACTTTTGCACAGGAAGAAGCAACAAGGAAAAAAAAATCACTTAGATGCCAGAAGAGATAAATGAAAAAAAGAGCGGAAGGAGGAGAAAGCAAGCACTACTCCTTCTGCATAGGCTTTTTGATTAGCTTGTCAACAAAAATGTAACACGTAGAAAATCAGATATTAAAATCATCAATTCATTAAAAACTCTGGTATCAAAATGGTAAAGCAGAATTTCTTAAAAGGGGTCAAAGTTACATAACAAAACACTTAATAATTAGAAAAAACTATTCTTCTTAAGTAACATGAACACATTTATCAATGATAAGTATTTTGCAAATAGCCACCTGTGAGAGCAAGGAAAAATTTCTGCTGTGTGTGCGTGTGTGTTAGTCATTCAGCTGTGTCTGACTCCCTTGCAACCCCATGGAGCCCACCAGGCTCCTCTCCATGGGATTCTCCAGGAAAGAATACTGGTGTGGAAGGTACTCCCTTCTCCAGGGGATCTTCCGGACCTAGGGATCAAATCCAGGTTTCCTGCATTCCAAGCAAATTCTTTACCCTCTGGGCCACAAGGGAAGCCCCATTGTACACTACTGAATTAAATTCACTTTAAATTCTGAGAGAATTTGAGAGATCCTACTATACCTGCTAATTTGAAGAGAAAATCAGAGTAAGATCTTAATTACCTGTCTATGTGGAAGCAGCAAAGAGAAGAGTAAGAACTAGAAGAAAAATGAAGAATTATATTTGGTCTAAGAATAGCTTTAATAATATTATTATTGCTATTGTTTGGTCACTAAGTCGTGTCTGACTCTTCTGCCATCCCATGGACTGTAGCCCACCAGGCTCCTCTGTCCATCGGATTCTCCAGGCAAGAATACTAGAATGGGCTACCATTTCCTTCTCCAGGGGATCTTCCTGACCCATGGATTGAACCTGTGTCTCTCACATTTACTGAAATGGCAGGCGGATTCTTTACCACTGAGTCAACTGTTAAGTCCCAAATCCAGGGACTTATCATCCTTCTCCTTGAACACTTCAACAGTTTTCTGAGCAGTTCAAATTTTTGATGGCTCTCATCCATTCACCTCTAGCCCTCCTGCACCCGCGAGCCGCCACTCCTTGCACATGGGGTTACTCCTCTCAGCCACTGCCCCTGACCTCGGGTGTGGGGTTGCTCCTCTCGTCCACAGCCCCTGACCTAGGGCGTGGGGCTGCTCCTCTCAGCCACCGCCCCTGACCTAGGGCATGGGGTTGCTCCTTTCAGCCACCGCCCTGACCGTGGGCTTGGCGAAGCTCCTCTCAGTTGCCGCCCTTGACCTCAGGCATGGGGTAGCTCACATGAGTTACTCCATGCTCAAGATCAGGATGGGCAGCTGTGTGGAGATAACCCTTGTCCAAGGTAAGGAGCAGCGGCTGTGCTTTGCTGGCAGCCGTGAAGAGATACCCCACGTGCAAGGTAAAAGAAACCCAAGTAAGACAGTAAGTGTTGCAAGAAGGCATCAGAGGGCAGACACACTGGAAACCATACTCACAGAAAACTAGTCAATCTGATCACAAGGACCACAGCCTTGTCTAACTAAATGAAACTAAGCCATGCCCGATGGGGCCACCCAAGAGAGGTGGGTCATGGTGGAGAGGTCTAACAAAATGTGGTCCCCTGGAGAAGGGAATGGCAAACCACTTCAGTATTCTTGCCTTGAGAACCCCATGAACAGTAAGTATGAAAAGGCAAAAGGACAGGATACCAAAAGATGAACTCCCCAAGTCAGTAGGTGCTCAATATGCTACTGGAGATCAGTAGAGAAATAACTCCAGAAAGAATGAAGGGATGGAGCCAAAGCAAAAACAATACCCAGTTGTGGATGGGACTGGTGATAGAAGCAAGGTCCGATGCTGTAAAGAGCAATATTGCATAGGGACCTGGAACGTTAGATCCATGAACCAAGGCAAATGGGAAGTGGTCAAACAGGAGATGGCAAGAGTGAAGGTCAAATTCTAGGAATCAGTGAACTAAAATGGATGGGAATGGGTGACTTTCACTCAAATGACCATTATATCTACTACTGTGGGCAGGAATCCCTTAGAAGAAATGTAGTACCATCATGGTCAACAAAAGAGTCCAAAATGCAGTACCTGGATGCAATCTCAAAAATGACACAATGATCTCTGTTCATTTCCAAGGAAAACCATTCAGTATCACAGTAATCCAAGTCTATGCCCGACCAGTAATGCTGAAGAAGCTGAAGTTGAACAGTTCTGTGAAGACCTACAAGACCTTTTAGAACTAACACCCAAAAAGATGTCCTTATCATCACAGGGGGTTGGAATGCAAAAGTAGGGGTTCAAGAAACACCTGCGGTAATAAGCAAATTTGGCCTTGGAATACAGAATGAAGCAGGGCAAAGGCTAATAGAGTTTTTCCAAGATAACGCACTGGTCATAGAGAAAACCCTCTTCCTACAACTCATGAGACGACTCTACACATGGACATCACCAGATGGTTGACATTGAAATCAGACTGATTACATTCTTTGCAGCCAAAGATAGAGAAGCTCTATATAGTTACCAAAAACAAGACCAGGAGCTAACTGTGGCTCAGATCATGAACTCCTTATTGCCAAATTCAGACTTAAATAGAAGAAAGCAGGAAAACCACTAGACCATTCAGGTATGACCTAAATCAAATCCCTTATGATTATAGAGTGAAAGTGAGAAAAAGATTTCAGAGCCTAGATCTGATACACAGAGTGCCTGATGAACCATGGATGAAGGTACGTGACATTGTAAGGAGACCGGAATAAAGACAATCTCCAAAAAAAAAAAAAAAAAGCAAAATGGCTGTCTAGGGAGTCCTTACCAATAGCTGTGAAAAGAAGAGAAGCAAAGAGTAAAGGAGAAAAGGAAAGATATAAGCATCTGAGTGCAGAGTTCCAGAGAATAGCAAGAAGAGAAAAGCAAGCCTTCCTCAGAGATCAATGCAAACAACTAGAGGAAAACAATATAATGGGAAGGATTAGAGATCTCTTCAAGAAAATTAGAGATCTCTTCAAGAAAATTAGAGATACCAAGGGAAAATTTCATGCAAAGATGGGCTCGATAAAGGACAAAAATGGTATGGATCTAACAGAAGCAGAAGATATAAAGAAGAAGTGGCAAGAATACACAGAAGAACTGTACAAAAAGATCTTCACGACCCAGATAATCATGATGGTGTGATCACGAATCTAGAGCCAGACATCCTGGAATGTGAAGTCAAGTGGGCCTTAGCAAGCATCACTGTGAATAAAGCTAGTGAAGATGATGATATTCCAGTTGAGCCATTTCAAATCCTGAAAGATGATGCTATGAAAGTGCTGCACTCAGTATGCCTGCAAATGTGGAAAACTCAGCAGTGGCCAAAGGACTGGAAAAGGTCAGTTTTCATTCCAATCCTAAAGAAAGGCAATGCCAAAGAATGCTCAATCTACCGCACAACTGCACTCATCTCACACACTACTAAAGTAATGCTCAAAATTCTCCAAGCCAGGCTTCAGCAACACGTGAACCATGAACTCCCAGAAGTTCAAGCTAGTTTTAGAAAAGGCAGAGGAACCAGAGATCAAATTGCCAACATCTGCTGGATCATGGAAAAAGCAAGAAGAGTTCCAGAAAAACATCTATTTCTGCTTTATTGACTATGCCAAAGCCTTTGACTGTGTGGATCACAATAAACTGTGGAAAACTCTGAGAAAGATAGGAATACCAGACCACCTGACCTGCCTCTTGAGAAATCTGTATGCTGGTCAGGAAGCAACAGTTAGAACTGGACATGGAACAACAGACTGGTTCCAAATAGGAAAAGGAGTATGTCAAGGCTATATATTGTCACCCTGCTTATTTAACTTATATGCAGAGTACATCATGAGAAACGCTGGACTGGAAGAAACACAAGCTGGAATCAAGATTGCTGGGAGAAATATCAATAACCTCAGATATGCAGACGACAGCACCCTTATGGCAGAAAGTGAAGAGGAACTCAAAAGCCTCTTGATGAAAGTGAAAGAGGAGAGTGAAAAAGTTGACTTAAAGCTCAACATTCAGAAAACGAAGATCATGGCATCCGGTCCCATCACTTCATGGGAAATAGATGGGGACACAGTGGAAACAGTGTCAGACTTTATTTTTCTGTGCTCCAAAATCACTGCAGATGGTGATTGCAGCCATGAAATTAAACAAAGCGGGAGACCTGGGTTCAATCCTTGGGTTGGGAAGATCTCCTGGAGAAGGAAATGGAAACCCACTCCAGTACTCTTGCCTGGAAATTCCCACGGACAGAGGAAGCTGGTAGGCTATAGACCATGGGGTTGCAAAGGAGTCGGACACGACTGAGCGACATTTACTACTACTTCTTGGTAGGAAAGTTATAACCAACCTAAATAGCATATTAAAAAGCAGAGACATTACTTTGCCAACAAAGGTCCATCTAGTTAAGGCTATGGTTTTTCCAGTGGTCATGTATGGATGTGAGAGTTGGACTGTGAAGAAAGCTGAGTGCCAAAGAATTGATGCTTTTGAACTGTGGTGCTGGAGAAGACTGTTGAGAATCCCTTGAACTACAAGGAGATTCAACCAGTCCATTCTAAAGGAGATTAGTCCCGAGTGCTCCTTGGAAGGACTGGTGCTAAAGCTGAAACTCCACTACTTTGGCCACCTGATTTGAAGAGTTGACTCATTGGAAAGACTCTGATGCTGGGAGGGATTGTGGGCAGGAGGAGAATGGGACGACAGAGGATGAGATGGCTGGATGGCATCACCAATCGATGGACATTAGTGAATAAACTCCAGGAGTTGGTGACGGACAGGGAGGTCTGGCGTGCTGCAGGTCATGGGGTCGCAAAGAGTCAGACACGACTGAGCAACTGATCTGAACTGAACTGATCCATCCACTGGACCAATTACAGACAGAGAAAAAGATTTTAAAAGATAAAGTAGACAGTCATTCCCTTGTTTAAATCCCTCAACTGCTTCCCTGTGCCCTTGGATTTAAATCCTGACTCCTTATCAGGACGTCCTAGTCCCCATGTACTGGCCCCCACCCACCCTCAACAGCCCCTCTTCACCTCAATCTCCTCTCACTCAACTGAGCCCCCAGTCACACAAGCCTTAGGATATTTTCTAGAATATACCAAAGTCTCTGCCATCTCAAGAAACCTGGAAGACTCCTGTGTCCCTACCCTACTACAGCAGGCTTTTTCTCTTCCCTCAAGTACCAGCCTCCAGGAAACCTCAAATACCCAACACGCATGCCTTCCTTGACCACCATGGTTAACATAAACTTGTCCTGCTCAGCCTCATCAGCACATTCTTTGATTCCTTCAAAACATGTTCAAACAATTCCTGATTTAATTCATGTCTCTGATGATTTTTTTCTTCCTTCCTACTCTCCTCCCTCCCTTCCTTCTTTTTTTTCCAGGTTATTATTTTGACCAGGGATCATATGAGGGCAAAAAAGGCAAAGATAAAGTAGCATATCAAGATGTCCAAAGACATACAGACTTCCTATAACTCAGAGCCTGAGGAAATGTGCTCATTCTCTCACAAGGTTCGCATCAACAGGGAAGGTAAGTGTAGTGTTCTAAATGCAAACTGATGAAGCATTAGGAATTATCTGAAAACTTAAACAGAGGAATGTGATTATGACCTGAAACTTCATTTTCTTAGGTTTTCAACTGTTTAAAACACTGTTACATTTACTTTTTGAATAATCATTATAAGAAATAGGTAATAGAAACAACTTTCCAAGGAAATTCTGATATGAATACCAAAAAACATCACCTAATGCATAAGTAAAATTAAAATTAAATAAAATTCAGAAAAGTATTTTTGTCAAATTCTGGAGGGTTTAACATAATTATATCCATATTTTGAGAAAACATTTCTAAATTTTCATTTTTTTAACAGACAATTGATTTTGAAGCTTTTTGGTGTTAAAAAAAAAAATCCAGTGAGGTCTATTATAATTTTTGAAGACCTGGTTACTTATTTGTATCAACTTAAAAAAAACACTGCTCTATTGAATCAGTTTAATACCAGAACTAAAACACTATAACAATGCCAGCATTTAATATATGAATAATACTAGAATGTATACAGAAATCAGCCTGTGCGCTGATTAACAAAGGTATTTTTCTTTCTATGTTTTATTCAAAGATTGGAGAAGGAAATGACAACCCATTCCAATATTCTTGGCTGGAAAATTCCATGGACAGAGGAGCCTGGCAGGCTATAGTCCATGGGGTTACAAAGAGTCAGACACGACTAGGCAACTTTCACTCACTTCCAATACACAAGTGAAAACCCAGAGCCTAGCACAGTGCTTGGCATGTGGTAGATGCTGGATAAATTTGCCAAATGAACTGAATGTTCAAGAAATGGCCAAGCTGGAGAGAACCTTAGGCAATGAGGCTGTAGTCTTGAGTCTACTTCTGATATTCACTAAAAACTAATTTCCAATAATTTCCAATTTTCTAGGGGACATTTCAAAGACAGAGTCCAGAAAATAACATCGTCTGAAGAAATAATTCTACACATAAAATGAATTTTGAATATAACTGTGTAAGCCCATTTGCCTGTTAAAAAGTGGATCACTATCTTCTATTAAAAAAAAAAAAAAAACCTGTATCTAATTACTTCAGTTCAGTTGCTCAGTCATGTCCAACTCTTTGTGACCCCATGAATTGCAGCATGCCAGACCTCCCTGTCCATCACCAACTCAGAGTCTACCCAATCCCATGTGCATTGAGTCAGTGATGCCATCCAACCATCTCCTCCTCTGTCGTCCCCTTCTCCTCCTGCCCTCAATCTTTCCCAGCATCTGCGTCTTTTCAAATAAGTCATCTTTTTGCATCAGGTGGCCAAAGTACTGGAGTTTCAGCTTCAACATCAGTCCTTCCAATGAACACCCAGGACTGATCTCCTTTAGGATGGACCAGTTGGATCTCCTTGCAGTCCAAGGGACTCTCAGTCTTCTCCAACACCACAGTGCAAAACCATCAATTCTTTGGTGCTCAGCTTTCTTTATAGTCCAACTCTCACATCCATACATGACTACTGGAAAAACCATAGCCTTGACTAGACGGACCTCTGTTGACAAAGTAATGTCTCTGCTTTTGAATATGTTATCTAGGTTGGTCATAACTTTCCTTCCAAGGAGTAAGCGTCTTTTAATTTCATGGCTGCAGTCACCATCTAATTACTTCAGTTCAGTTCAGTCGCTCAGTTGTGTCCAGCTCTTTGCAACCCCATGAATTGCAGCAAGATCTCTCCATTAAAAAATACTTTCAATTCTTTTAAACTTTCAGTGAACTAAAATAAGATTTATCTATGTTTTGAATATTGGACTTGACATCTTTCTCTCCTTACACCCAGGTTATACATCATTATAGTTTTTCATTGCTAATAATATCTTCTAAAATTATTATGTTCTTCAAATTACTCTAAGAAGTATTATAATTGTGTTATTTTATGCAACAGTAATTAAGGAGTTTAATAGAACACTCCATATACAGCAGGGACCCAAAAGGCTACAGCCTCAATATAATAAGCATGTGCACCCTGGAAAGTGACAGCAGGGGAACCTGCTTGTCTCAACCTTGACAACAGATGAAGGGTGGGGGAAAGAAACACATCCCTGGGAACTGGAACCATAAAAGGCAATGCTTATACAGGTCTGAAAAATATGAATTCACCAGTGTGGTCAAAACTCCTAGACAAAGAATATAATGTACACGGGCTCAGGTTAACAGTGCCCCTAGTGAGCGGCAGAAGCAAACACAAATCCTTCCAGCAGGAACTCAGCTTCTCTATCCAGACCCACAGCAATTGTAAGATGGCTCTGATTGTAGGATTTGTCTCAATTTCAGAGATGATGAATTGCAAGAGAAAAATGTGCATCCTAGAACTGACGGAATACTACACATTCTCTAACTGATCACTGCTGTTAACAGGAATGCCATTTTCACCCCTGAACTGTCATCAGGTACCCAGAGGCTTTCCCGTACACTGTTGGTCTGCAGATCTTATTACCCTGCTCCTGGAGTTGCTGTGCAGACAATCACATACTCTATACAGAATGACAGTTTTTCTTTTTGTCCTAATAACTTTTCTTCTTTATTTTTACTGTTCTTACTCTTATTTTTCCTTAATTTTATTATCTTGTACCAGTACGACCCTAAATAGAAATAATGCTAGTAGACATATTTGTTTCATTATTTTAAAGGAACGACTCCAGTGTTCTTGCCTGGAGAATCCCAGGGATGGAGAAGCCTGGTGGGCTGCCATCTATGGGGTCACACAGAGTCAGACATGACTGAAGTGACTTAGCAGCAGCAGCATTAACATTTTACCATTTAATAAAATTTCCTGTGGGTATCTGGTACATACTCTTTATTAAATGAAGAAAGTTTTTGTCATGAATCACCTGTAATTAATACTTTTTACTTCATCCATCAAAACAAAATGTCTTTCTTCCAATCTACTAGTGTGGTTAATTATATTCATGGATTTTAAAGCATCACTTATGGGATCAAGCCATCAGGTTCAGAAATTTTTTAATCTGATGATAGTTTTGACATTGATTCATTTAACAAATAATTTATCTAGGCTTTTTGCATCTATGTTGTAGATGAAACTGTCTTATAATTTTCCTTTCTCATACACCTGCTATCTTGTTATGATGTCAAGGTTATACTAGCCTCATAAAATGAACTCACTGTTTTTTTCATTCTCCCAAACAATCTCTGTAAGATGGGGTTATCTCTTTCTTGAAGTTTTGGTAAAATCTGTCTGGAAAATTATCTAGACCTGGTGGGTTTTTGCATGTTTATGTGTGTATGTATATGAAAGGCAAAAGATGGAGATTTTAAACTAGATTCAATTCCTTTAATGATTATGGTTCCACTGAAGTTTGCATCTTAAGTGAGAATTTTAACATATTTTTCTGGGATGTCAACTATCTCATCAGGGATTTTTAATCACTGGTATAAAACTATAATTCTTAAAATAAATTTTTAAAAATCTGTAGCAACATTTTCCCTTGTTCTCTTGCATTTTGTTCCTGATTTAACCTGCAAAATACTACTTCATTATTTATCTATATTTTCATAAAAATTAGTTAATGATTTTTTTGTCAACCCTTTGCTTCTTTATTTTCTATCAAAACGTTTTTGCTCTTAATCCTTTATCCTTCTTATACTTCCTTTTCTCTTTTACTCTTTTTCTAACTTCTTAATGTAGCTGCTTAGTTCACGAATTTTCAGCAATTTTTAAATTCTTCTACCCAACACCCTATGTGCTACCACTGGACTCGGATTCATTTTTAATGTGAAAGCCTCCGCTTTAGGAAGAGAGAGCTCCTTGGTCCTCAGAGTATTATAAATTCAAACTCTAGCAGCACCTGAAGGTGAGGCTTGCAATTTTGATTTCTATGGAGAGACGCTTTCCCTTGGCGCGCTAACTAGGCAGAATCAGATAAGATTTGTCGCCCCATGTTGGTAAACAGATTCTTTTCTGATACACCTCTCCACTGAGAAAATCTGGAAATGAGCGCCAAGTTCAAAATTTCATTCTGTCTCTACTCAGACATTTATTCAGAAAGTACTTTGCTGAATACACTCTTGAAACAGTACCCCCATGACTCTAAGGGAGTATTTAACTTCCCCAAACAATATTTACCCCAACTGGTACATTAGACATGTTGTTGACCTGTGGTTGTTTGTATCTGTCCTCTCCCCTGCCAGAATTTAAGCTCCAAGAGAAGAGGGGCTTCTTTTGACTGGTTATTTCCCAGTTTTTAGTCAGACACATGTTAAGGCAAAAGCAAAAACCTTAGTAAAATATGAGATAGAGCACAGACATAGCTTTCCTCTGAACTATGACAGGTACATAGCCATCACAAATCTCTCAGAGGATATCTTTTGGGTATGAAATATATCATATGAGAAAAGTACACTCAAACACAGTGTGTACAGTTTAAAGAGTATACAGTGAGCGCTCATGTAAGCACAGCTGAGGTCATGAAATACAACAATGTCAGAATCAAGATGCCCCTGCCATGTGCCCCGCTTTTATCACCAACCCCTCACCTCCCCCAGAAGTAACCATTATTTTGACTTAATGAGCCCATCCATCTACCACAAAATACTCATTCTTAGAGAAACAAGAATTAACTTGATAAAGAAAAATTATCAGAGATATTAATTATGTTTCAGCCTTAAGAAATTATTTTATCTCACTACCCACCTAGGAGACTCTAGAAAACACTTTGAATTAGCAGATATAAGGAGAATTACAACAATTAAAATCATATTTCCAGAATATTAACTATGCTGTAATATATCCAAGAAGCTATTTAAGGAAACATATACATCAGATAATATCTTATAATCATCACCTTCAACCTGAAGGGCAGTTAAGATGACAGAATTTAACATCTCTACCAACTTAAAAAAGGAGACTCAAACCTTTCAAGTTCTTTCTTTTGTCCTCCAAATGCAATCACAGTTCTAATAGCCGCCAAGACCTCTTCAGCTACTGCTCCAGCTTTTGCATATGCCAAAAGTTCTTTATCAGTAAATGAAGACAGTATCTGTTTAAAAATGCAATTGCAGATAATTTAAATTTTTTAACAATTTTACCTTTGTACACAAATGCTGCTGGTACATTGTATACTGTACTGTATATAAATCTTTTACCCGTCTTTGGTTATGAAGTCCTGTTTCTCAGTATACATATTATAGCCATTTCTTTTTGGACTGAGATGGTATATAATAAAGTAAAATTTCAACTTTCTCACTATACCCAATGGATTCTCATACAAATAAATAAATCTGGGTCTTCAAGGGAGATTTTACATCTTATAAAGAAGCACATACTCTAAACATCAATAAATACAGAAAATGGGGGAGTATATAAAAAAAAAAAATAGGCGTACTCAGCATAGCAATTGCTAATTACACTCTGGTTGAGAAATACCAAGGTAGGGGCCAGGAGAACACAGGGGCCAAGCACTGTGCAGCGACAGGACCTCAGGAAGGCTGCAAATGGCAGGGAAGCAGAGCTCCTTCCAGCAGGGTCTCTCAGCACCACATCAGGCCACCATGGAGCCTCTTTTATGGATGCTCTCTGGTTTTTCTGTCTGGTCCCTGAGCATCTGTTCTCTGAAAGGAACAGTACTGGGCCCTTTATACACACAGGATCTCCTTCACGGATTCTTCTCAATTGTACCAAGAAGTAGGCATTATTTTCCCCCTCAATACATAAGCAAATGGAATGAGAAAGAGATCAAGTCATTTGCTAGTAAGTGCAATATCCAGATTTAAGGCTTCACAGCAGAATCAACAGCCACTGGAGTGAATCTCTCTCTAAAACCAGCCACCGACATGTGTGGAATCCCAGACGGCCCTGTGAGTAAAACTGAGTCACCTGGCATGGGCAAAGGACTACTTACTATTTCTACCTGAAATGCTTGACTAGTCAACCATCTAAATATTGAACACAAGAATTCAAATCAAATTCTGAGTAAATATATTATACTCTTTCAATAAATAATTTATAGCATCTGTGGACTCATTTGTATAAGTAATAACAGTCTACGCCTTGTTATCATAAAAGTTCAAAGTTGTTTTGATTTTAAGAGTGCATTTCTTCCTCTGCTGCGCGTGTAAGTAAAGGAGCTACGGCAGATGCAGGAATGGGTGGGTGAGGGCAAACGGACCTTTATTAACCAGGTTCTGTGTACAGATGTTGGACAGTGTGTACCTTCTTCGTGGGTTCCCCAAACAACCCACTGACGCTCTAGACCTTCCTGACCTCTCAGAATGACTTGCCTAGGGCTGCCCTTTCACATCTGCCAAAATTGCTCACAGCACTGGGCCTGACCCACGGAGATCACTGTCATCCCTGAACAAACAGGTCTGCCTAAGCAAGAGGTGCCTACAATACAGTTTAGCTGTTTCTCTGCTCTTCTTGAAAACCTCAGCCATCAACCACATCAGCAGCAGCTGACAACAGAAGATTAGCAGAACTATTTTTGAATGAGGAGTTTCAAAACGTGCTATCCTAATTTATTGTTGAAATGTCAAGTACCATTCCAACTGATTCAATAAACCTGGCTTCTCTATGACCTTCCATAATGATAAGCATATCCTTAGGCAAGACTACGGTAGAATGTTCATGAAGTGTTTTATTTTTTAATAGATCATGTCTATTGAAAGAAAAAAAACACTTTCAAATACTCTCAGGGTTGTGAAAAGTCAACTTTACTGTTCCTCTGATATAAAATAACAGCATGGTGATACTTCCATTATTACAATCAACCATCTAAACAATATCAAATTGCACTAACTCATCCCTTCTTCCAAAGGCTGCTAATTTTTTTTTAACAAAGCCAAATTGTACTAGTACCAGACACATGAAATTGTTAGTCCTTTAAGTTAAAAGCTAACAAAGCCCACTATATATTGTTGAAACTAATACATTCAGAAGCAATAGTTTTGACCAAGACAGATGTTTTGGCCTTCATCCTTTCCCTTTTTTCCAGTGCTCAGTGTAGGTCTTTATTTCATTTTGTTTGGGATAATTTATACATGCTTTATTTTTTTAAACTTGTTATTCTGAGATAATTGTAGACACAAGGCAGTTCTAAGGAAGACAGTCAGATCCCATAAACCCTTATTTGGTGTTCCCCAAACAACATCTCCCACATCTCTTCAGAACAAGATCCCAGCCAAAAATTTAACACAACATTAATTCAATGTTATTCAGATTTACCAGTTTTACAGGCACTCGTGTGTGTGTGTGTGTGTGTGTGTGTGTGTGTTTGTGCCAAGCAATGTTATCATCTGCTAGATTTATGTGACGACAGTCACAATACAGAACAACTCCGTCACAAGGATCCCTCAGTCCTGCTTTTGTAGCCACAGCCACCTCCTCTCCTACTCCTCGTTTCTCCCTCCCCTCCACCCATCCCTAACACTGAAAACCACTAAATTACTCTGCCGGTTATTTTGTCATTTCAAAAATATTATATAAATGGAGCATAACGTATGTGACCTTTCGGGACTGGCCTTTGTCACCAAGCACAGGTCTCTAGAGACTCATCCAGGCTGTGTGTGTATCAGTACTACTTTCCTTTTTATCTCTGGATGCACCACAGTTGCTCAGCCAGTAACCTGTTCAAGAGTGTCTGGGGTGGTTTCAGTTTGGGGCTATTACCAACACAGCTGCTGTGAACACCTGAATACAGATTGCGTGAATACATGAACATAATTTCTCTTAGATAAACGTCCGATACAACTGCTGGATTGTATGGTAATTGCATGTTTAGTTTATAAGAAATCGCAAACTATTTTTTCAGGTTGAATACCATTTTACACTCCCACCAATAATACATGAGTGACCCTGTTTCTCTGCGTCTCAGCAGCATGTGGGGTTTCACTTTTATTTTAGCCATTTTGGTAGATGTATAATGGTATCTCGTTGCAGTTTAATTTGCTTTTCACTGACGACTAATGCTGTTAAACAACCTTTCATGTGCTGACCTACCACCTGTATAACCTCTCTGACGACGTTTATCTCTTCTACCCATTCTCTAACTGGTTCATTCGGGGTTTTTCCCTTAATATATATATTTTTTTAATTGAAGTATGGCTGACTTACAGTGTCTCAGGTGCACAGCAAGGTGATCCAGTTATACATATACACACATTATTTTCCAGATTATTTTCTATTACAGGTTATTACAAGATATTGACTATAGTTCTCTGTGCTATACAGTAAACCTTTGTTGCTTGTGGCATAATTATTTTTTAATTAGAAATCTAGCATTCTATTTATACTAAGTCAAACAAGTGGAATCAAAATGTCATCAATTTTTTTCAGTTAGAAGTTTTCTAAAAATATATATTATACATACTATTTATATATATGTAGAAAAAAGCTTTTCAACTATGCTCGAAAAAGGCTTGAGAAAGAATATCAAAAAAAAAAAGAGATGGAGAAATTGGAAAATATAAACTAAATGATATGCCAGCACTGAATAAGAAATACAAAGTGAAACTAAATAAAATTAAAGATCATTTTACAGTCCAGTGGTTTTGAAACATGGTTACTTATTAGAAATATATCTGGAACTCTGGAGGGAAAAAAGCAATACCTGGGCATTGGTAGTTTTCAAAAATTCCAAGATAATTCTAATATATATCTGGATTTTAAAAAGTGATTACAGGTTTTTCTATTAAATAGTAGTTTTGGTGATTTTTAACTATCAAATTTTGAGAGTTCCTTATATATTAGATAAAGACTAATCCTTTGTCAGATATTTGACGTGCATGGTACTTTTTCCCAGCTTGTAGCTTGTTTTTTCATCTCCTTTACATGGTTTTCATAGAGTAAGAATTCCCGCTTTTGGGGAAAGCAGATAAAGTCTTCCTTCGTCTAGGGGAGATTGTATAAAATTGGTGTCAATTCCTCTTTAAATGTCCCATATATTTTTCCAGTAAAAGTTGACTGTGCCTGGAGAATTCTTTTTCAGGAGCTCAGAACTTACAAAATAGATTTCTTTAATCACTATTTCATCTTACTTGTTCTGGATATCACAATATTCATAGGTGACATAAAAATCTACTGGTATCAACATTTTACCACTTATCATTTTGGGTTCAATCACCAAATATGATTTAGAAATCTCCTGGGAAAAGAAAGGCCCAAATTCCTGCTCTTTCTGTTGTTCCTTTTCCCTTCCTGATGCTCCAATATGCCTTGTATCACTTTCCTTCTGTTTGAAGAACTTCATTTAGCCAGTCTTTAATAGGAGGTATGTTAATGCAAAGTTCCTCTATAGTCTTCCATGGTCTGGGAATGTTTTCATCTCCCCCATCATTCCTAAAAAATACTTTAACCAAGTATCCGCACTAGACAGGTCTTAACTTAAAGCACTTGAAAAATAATTTGCCACTTCCTTCTGGTCTTATGGTTTCAGGTAAGAAATATATTGTCATTCAAATCGGTGTTCCCTGTAGGTAATGTGCTGTTCATCTTTAGCCAATTTCAACTTTTTTCTTTGTCTTTAGTTTTCAATGATTTAACTATGATGTGCTTTAGCATGGATTTCTTTGGGTTTATCCTGTTTGAGGTTAGCTTAGCTTCTCAGACCTGAAGGTTTGTCTTTCACAAACCTTGGACATTCTCAGCAATTGTTTCTTCCAGTGTTCCTTCAGCCTCACTCCTCTCCTTTCTTTTGGGACTCTGATGGTCACAAATGTTCCAGATGGTACTACTGTCCCACAGGTCCCTGAGGCGCTTTTCATCTTCTGTTTCATGCTGGGCGACTTCTATTGTTCTCTTTCCAGTCCACTGACTTTATCCCGTCCTCTCCACACAACAAGAGTAACCCCTCCATCGTGACTTTTGTTCTACCGCTGTACCTTTTAGTTATCTAATTCCATTCTGTCCTTTTTCTTAATTTCTTTTTCACTGCTGATATTGTCTATTTCCTTTTGTTTTAGGATAATTTGTAATTGATTAGTGAAGCATTTTTCTGATGACTATTCCAAAATCCATGCCAAACAATACTGACATATGAATTATATCAGCACTTGTCAGTTTAAGTGTTTTTTTTCTCATTCATGTTGTGATTTCCGTAGTTCTTGGTATGACAAGTGGTCTTCTTTTAACTATATACTGGGCGTGATAGCTATTATGTTAGGAGACTCTGGGTCCTATTTAAAATCTTTTATTTTAGCAAGCACTTACCCTTTGGGGATTTAGCATATAATTCTTAACCTACTTCTGAGAGTTGTGGCTCAAGCAGCAGTTTTACATTCAGAGTGTTAGTGGTTTTACTTTCGTCAGCATGGTTTGTCTGCAGTTGCTGGGGCCCCTGCTTCTGCTACCTGAGGGAGTGAAAGTGTTCTTAAGGTTGGACCACCTCATCTAGCAGTAGGATATGGTAGTTTCCCCTCCCTTTGCCCCTTAGCTGACCCGCTGTCTCTGGGCTGGGTTAGAGAATTGCGTGCAGAGATCAAAAGAGGCTTTCTGGTGTAGGAAGCTTGCTGGGGCCAAGCCTCTTCCTGTTCTGCCTTCTTGACCCTGGCCTCTGAGTTACAGAAGAGAGCCTCAGAATCATAAGGACAAAGCAGCTTCCTCCACCGGGCCTCATTTCTTTTTTAATAACACTAACAACCAGGCAATTGAAGGTTCCATTTATTAAATAGTATCTGAAGTAATGCAAATTAATTATTAAAAGATTAACTTACTGCTTTTCCCCCTAACTTAACTAGAACAAACATCAATACATTTTAGAACAGTTTTTCAGCAAATACTAATATGAAGAATCTGCCACCTGACTTGCCTAACATGCTTGTAAACAGAAAAATCAATTAACACAAAGGCTTTTGCCAAATGTTTCAACAGAGATGCAGTTTAGCCACCAAGAACACTATTCAAACACTGTGTTAGTCTGAACAATAAATTAATAAGGGTTCTCAGAACTTCAATTTCTTCCTCTGTTAAATGAGATGATGCCTACACTTTACAAGAACATGTATTTCATGCCTTTGAGGAAGAAGATAATATGATGGAATGAGGGTGAAAATAGTCTGTAATATTCTACAAACTACTACTTCATATGTAGAAAATATTATAGTTGAATATTGCAAAAAGTGTAACTAACATTTATTAATTTGGGGGAGATTAAGATATCTTGTTATTTTATACTCTGAAATTCCCTGGGATTTTTTAATCTAAAAAAGTGGAATCTGGGTAACAGGGTCCTATTGTATAGCACAGGAAATGGTATTCAATAGCCTGTGATAAACCATAATGGAAAAGAATATGAAAAATAACGTATATGTATGTATATCTGCATTACTTTGCTGAGCAGCCGAAATTAACACAACATTGTAAACTAACTGCATTTCAACAAATTTTTTAAAAAGAGAAAATTTGCCTGACACAGTAGGTATTTTTAAAAATTGCAGTTACCATTTATAACAGCAAAATAATATCCATCCCACAGGGTTAAATTTTTAATTTCTTAATACAGCCTGCTTTGTTCTGTGTCAGGCTTGGGTTTGCTTGGCTCTCCGTTATTCCACATCCTTTTGCCATGTGAATGTGTAGCGCTCTCTCTCATTTCTCTTTTTCTCTAAGAAACTACACACCAGGCCAATCTCTCCACAGCCACCTACACTTACAGGAAATCAATTTAGAATGAACACCATCCCCAGTCTCAAGGGGACGGCCTCCCTGCAGAGCTGGGGAGGGCCACTTGCATTGCTTTGCTTTCGTGACAGAGAGGGAACCACAGACCTCAGATGTACACGCATAAGGGGGCTAGAAAACACCTCTTTTTTAAAAACTGTCTTCACACCAAGGGACTTAAGTATGTATAAACACAGAGCCATTTATATTGTTGACAAAACTGTTCTGCCAACAAAATAGAGAAAATCTACAAAAACACTGACATCAATAATAGTAACTAAATGGGACTTACATGATGGTCACTGAACTTGAAGCTGCACTTGTGAACATGGAACTGTCTACCGGGGACACAGCTCTCCAAGAGCCGAGCAGGCCTTCTGCATGAAGGCAGAGAAGGAGATGGGGGAGCTCCATCTTTCCCTTCCCCCAGTAACAGCACAGAGTCTGGGTGGGGACAATTCAGTGAGCTCACATCTGCCTGTTCCCACTGATTGTGAACAGAAGATTTAACACCAAGATTGAACAGAAGATTTAACGTCATCATCAGTGTCAGGGGCATCGTGTGACAAAAACAGCCTCTACTGGAGGAGTTATGAGGTGTTTTTTGAGGGTGGAGACAGTTTAATAGCCTGGATTCACAGGCTTCACACCTACCTTTGCCCAGATAGCAGCTGACAGGCCAAGAACAGGACTGATGGCCAGAATCACAAGGGTGAGCTTCCAACCTTTTGTAAATCCTATTATAAAACCGGTGAAGAATGTTGATATTGCCTGAAAGAACATTCCGATTTTGTCACCAATTCCTTCATTAATTTTGGAGACGTCACTGAAAGAACAGTGTTAGAAATAAACATCAGGATTATGAACACCAGAACTTTTTTCCTGAATCTAGTTGAGTGTTTGTTTGTTTCAGTGGGATTTTGCTCAGGAATGTCCCCAGCAAGTATCATGTCGCCGCCCTAATGCTCACTCCCACAGAATGTCTTGGGTCTGGCAAGTCCAACCCCTTGTTCACTACCAGTCACGCGGGACCTCTTCAAGCCCTGACAGGGTTCTGGGAATGAAAAGACGCATGAGGCATGATCGAGACTCAGAAGGAATTTACTTTCAGAATTACTTCTGAGGGATGGGCATTAGCTCCAGGGATTACCTCTTGACACATTTTATGACCTCACTTCCATTTTAAAAGAATAAGATCCACACATCAGAGTTCAACACACACCCAGGTACTTACTCTGTGAGGCGGGTGTTAAGTTCTCCAACGTCATGCACGTCAAACCAGCCTATCTCCTGTTGCATGATGGCATGAAAAAACTGTTTTCTGATTCTGTGTACTTGTCTTCCAGCGGCCAGACACCAGAATGAGACCTGGATGTAAGCGGCAATAAGCACGCCAGCACCAATTCCAGAGTAATAGTAGGCGTACCTGGAAAACAACAAGAACGCTGCACGCACGCCACTTTCTCATCAACACCACCATCCCTAGCAGACCCCCCGGCTGCCCTTTTCAGTCATCTGGCAACCGCGCCCTCTTCAAAGCAGTGCTGATGGTCAGCGTCCAACCACGGCCACCCTGGCAGAATGTCATGGTGAAGAGTGTGCTTTCTGTTTTGGCTCACCTCCCAGCTCTTAACTGCGATACAGGCTGACTTCACATTTCGAAGTCCCAGTTTTCTAACTGGCAAAATGGAGATGAGAACTGTAACACAGTGGGACTTCCCTGGCGGTCCAGCAGTTAAGACTCCATGCTTTCATTGCCGAGGGCATGGGTTCAATCTCTGATTGGGGAACTAAGATCCTGTATGCCTCATAACATTGCTAAGAAAAAGAACTGTAACACAGTAATATATAAAAACACTTGCATCTGTGCCTGGCACACAATTAGCATGTAGAGAATGCCAGTTATTATGAAAGACATGAGTGGTGCCTAAAAGCATCACAACATTAGGTGAGGTCTACCAGTGTCATCCTGCACACCTGGATTACCACTATATCAGCTGATGAACACTTGGGATGGCTTCTGCACACTGGGGAATGGAAAGAAGGGACAGAACTTGCCAGAAAGTGAAACCAAGAGATGGAGATGGTCACCTGACCTTTTGGGTTATTAATCTGTCAAGAGACAACTGAGAATAAAAAATGTTTTTATATCATCTGCCCAGCTGGCCCTCATGAGTTATCGTGAAATGCTTAATGAATCAAGTAGCAGGTCCCACAATTTAAATTATAATGATAAAAGAATGAGAATCTTCTAAAACCAGACCTTGATCAACTGGAAATGCCAAATTTGTATTTCCTTATCTGAGTCTTCATACAGAAAAAAGTGAACAACTCATGTGCCTCACTAAGCAATTACTTTTTAGGTAAAACCAAACATTCAAAAATGAAATACAGGATTCCAATATTCCCAGTTTTAAAAGTTCACAACTTGCCACTCTCAAAGAAAAAACTTATATGAATCATGCAGAAACTATAAAAATGGTGATGTGATAACCAGATAGTTGCTGATATCAATGCTCACAGCCTGATGTAAACATATCTTCCCCAAGTTATACCTGGTAATGTACAATGTGTTTATCAGGGAAAATAGAATACTAAATTTTAGTTAATAGATAACTCAATATTTATTATCCAAGTGTTAATGATACAGCAAGAGATAGCTAAAAAGAAGCCTTATTTAACAAGTGGACGTGTGCTTTGAAAATGAGCTAAGGTATTGTAAGTCACCAGTCTACGTTTACTCAGAAAAAAATACCTGTATTTAAGCATTTATAAGATGATTACAGGCTTCCTAGGAGGTTCACATGCTAAAGAATCCACATGCTATGCGGGACACCTGGATTCGATCCCTGGGTTAGGAAGATTCCCTGGAGAAGCTAACAGCTACCCACTCCAGTGTTCTGGCCTGGAGAATTCCATGGACAGAGGAGCCTGGCAGGTTACAGTCCATGGGGTCGCAAAGAGTTGGACATGACTGAGAAACTTTCATTTTCAAGATAATTATAAGACATTGTTTTTCATCGATGTTAAAAAAAAGTGCCTCTCCATAAGAGTATCTGGAGGTGTTTGATTCTCAACTTTCAAAATATGATCAAATATGTCCATTTTCTTAAAACCTACTAGAGTACTTACAGGATAGAGTGAAATCATTTTCTTCTGAATCACCAACTCATACCTTTGGACATGTTTTATAAGCTGTTCTGAGAGCAAACTTCAAGGTAAGTAAATCATTAATGAAAGCTTCCAAAGTGAGTTAAGGTTAAAAGGATTATATTTATTCTGGTATGTCTTGTTTCATTGTTCAGAAAAAGATGCTATATTTTAAAAATCCTGTTAACTGATCTCATTAAATCATGAATAAAGCTATTCAAGAAGAAAACTAATAATACAAAGCCATTGCAAATAATGTGATTCTTAACTGCATTTTAAACACGCTCACTTTGAACCCCTCTAATTTCCCAGCAGATGATATTCTATCTTTACCAATGCATACATCAGTCTGAT
The DNA here is from genome assembly GCA_917880005.1 of Nanger dama. NCBI lineage: Eukaryota > Metazoa > Chordata > Mammalia > Artiodactyla > Bovidae > Nanger > Nanger dama. The sequence goes on from CAKJTW010000007.1 coordinate 28,618,923, forward strand.
CCAGGCTTAGCCTTCACTTTAGAGTGTCTTATGCAGCAACTTCTTTTAAGAAAGAAACCTATATTGTATCCTCCTAAAAACTAACCATGATGTTGCTCCCCTCACAACTTTGAATCTTCATTATAATCGTGCAAAATTTTAAACTTTATTACAATTGAATTAAGACAGGCTTAGCAATAGTAGAAAGATGTCTACTTACGTGGTCATTTCCTTCTCCAACTTCTTGCCATACTCTGTTCTGTCTATAGTACCTAGTTCACCACAAAACAAACAGACACTGTTACACAGACACTGTTATGTTTCTTTATTTTCCATTAAAAATATGCATATAAATAGAACTTCCTCCACAGTCCAGTATTAATAATCTGCCTTCCAATGCAGGGGACGTGGGTTCAATCCCTGGTCAAGGAACTAAGATCCCATATGCTGTGCATGACAACTAAGCCCTCATGCCCTGGAGCACCCATGCCCCAACCGGAGAAGCCCACGCGCCCCCCAAAAAAATCCCACATGCCATAACTAAGACCCAGCACAGACAAATGAGGAAATTTCAAAAAGATAAGCATATAAAACTGAATCAAACTGGTGTCATTTAACAACTTACACAAAAATAGGTCGAACTAATTTAATTGCGATTATCTATAAGCATCTGTGCAAATCCTTTATTACTGGCTGTGTGCAACCACACACACACTAAATTCAGTGAAGCTTATTTGCGAGAAGAAAGCTACATTGATTAAGAAGGAGTCTGTCACCCGAGATACTAGTATCCTGGATTAAAATGTTTTCTGAAATACCACTCCAAGATGACATGGAGAAAAATACATGGAGAAAAATCTTTTCTGTGGGCTTTGGCCTGATAAATATCAGTGCAGACTTGACCTAAACCATTTAGTATTTCAAACTGAACAATACATTTCTTCAGTTTTTATTTTTAAAATGTAAGATACAAAGAAGAATGTAATAAACACCAAAGAGATCATTATGCAGTATTAGCAGATGTTACCGTTTTGGGACAAGGTACCTTAAAACTATAACAACTCCCTCCAAACACACACGCACACGCACACACACACACACACACATGCATGTACTAGCTACTATTCATATTCTGGTGTGAATTTTTTTTCAGATTTTATTTTCTATATGCAAGTTTACACATACATCAATATACATACATGCTTATTTTGAAAGACAGAATCACAGTTCACATTCAGTGGCCAATTTTCCATGTCAGTACATGTGTATATGGGGCCTCCCTGGTGGCTCAGTTAGTGAAGAATATGTCTGCAATGTGAGGGACCTGCGTGTGATCCCTGGGTTGGAAAGATCCCCTGGAGAAGGGAACGGCTACCCACTCCAGTATTCTGGTCTGGAGAATTCCATGGAAAGAGGAGACTGGCAGGCTACAGACCAGGGGGTCGCAAAGAGTCAGACACACCGGAGTGACTTTCACATGTGTGTATATGTGTATCTTTGTTTTTTCAAAGTTTCATCTATTTCAGTTGCTTCCAGTCTTACTGTTACATGCAATGCCACATTAAACATACCTGTCCACAAATATGGTGAATATTTTTGTAGCATACATTATCATAATCAAGGTAGCTGGATCAATGCAGAGGGCACACTAAATCTTGTAGTCATTTCAAAAGTTGCAATGCAACATAAGAGGGCCTGGTTCAGGTGAGTGTGCTCTTGACACATATGGGAAAGAAGAGGAAAAGTTTTTCTGGCAAAGAGAGCAACTCTGCGTGTGTGAAGAATGAGTAAGCTGCTTTGGCAGGAGTGTGGGTGTGTTGTGTGGCTGGAAGGAGGTGGATACATGGTTAGAAAGATCATCTAGGCTCCCTAGGTATGGTATATAAAAACTAGCAGACATGTGTATATGAGTGTACATATATATATATGTACATGTATATGTGTGTGTATATGTACATATATATATTTTTCTTCAGATTCTCCAACATATTGAATAGAGTTCCCTGTGCTACACAGTAGATCCTTGTTGGTTATCTATTTCATATACAGTAGTGCACACATGATAATCTCAACCTCCTAATTAATCCCTCCCCAACAAGAAAAGTCAAATATTTAAGTGTGGCTTTTATTTTAATAAAACACTTGCTTAGATTCTTGACCACTTTCTGCTCTGGCTTCCAAACCCTCATTCTCCTCGTCCTCCCGTAATGCTGATCCCTCTCTTATTCTTATCCACCAGCTCCTCATGCCCTCTCCTCCCTCCATGCTGCTGCCTCTCAGGATTTCCCACTCCCCCAGGGCAGCCTCTGCTACTCGTGCAGCTTCCGTGACTCCTGCATCTGTCTGGGAGCCACTCAAATCCTCTCCTTCCTCTCAGCCAATGTCTGGTTCAGGTCCCCATCACCTCTTACATCTGCTCTAACAAGAGCCTCCTAACTGGCTCGTCTAATCCCATCAAGTCTTTATCTTGCTACCACATTTTCTTTTGGGAACAAAAATGTAATTATATTGCCTCTGTTAATAACCTTAAATGACAGTCCACTGAATAAAGGACAAAGTCCAAGAGCCACAACATGCCCTATCAGTCCCTTTGCAATCTTACCACAATAAGCCACACAATGACTTTCCAGATTTTTTTTTATCCCCATCCTTTCTCCTCATCCCAGTAGCTAGGGCACTGTGCAGTCACCATCTGGGGTTGGGGGTAGGGGGAAAAGATACCACAGCATAAAAGGAAACAGTGCCCAAGTCTGCTTGATCATCACGTTCCTGAAGCCTTTGCCCTTGGGACTGGAGAGGAAACGGGGCACGACAAAAGACGCTGCTTCAATTTCACAAGACTAAGCTCTGTCCTTTCAGATGAAAAGCCACTGTCCACATACAGAGATGAGATGGAGGGAGAAGTGCTCACAGCTTTGCTCCTCTAAGTCTCCCTTCATTCGCTCTACCTCTCTCTGCCTGGACTGCCTTTTTGTAGTCTTCCTCCTGGAAAAGACTGGTCCTTCACGCATGAGCTCAGTATGACCTCTTCCCAAGCGGCTTATCTCCAGCAGGGTGACTCAAAGGGTTCCGGAGTAACTGACACACAATTCGACTAAGTCAACCCTGGAACAGACAGGCCATAGTTCATACCCATCTCCTCCTCCCGTTTCCACCGGTGTGAGCGCCTAGAGAACACGACTATGGAATATTCCAACAATCATTCTATTTTTTACATGTGTCTTGCATATTGTGGGGTTAAACAGAGATACAGCAGACCACCACCATACTACCTGGAGTAAGGAAGGCCTTTCCTAAAACCAAGCAAGACTGCAAAGAAACCTAAAACTGAACAGGCTTCTGCCCGCAATGCAGGAGACCACCTGCAGGAGACTCAGGTTCAATTCTGGGTCAGGAAGTTCCCCTGGAGATGGAAATGGCAACCCACTCCAAAATTCTTGTCTGGGGAAATCCCATGGACAAAGGAGCCTGCTGGGCTATAGTCCATGGGGTTAGTTACAAGTCAGACATGACTTAATGATTAAACCACCAAACAGTGTCCAGCATCACAACTAAAGACTTCATACCATTTTGGAATCACATTTAATTACATTTTTATCTGACCCAAATATCTCAGTAAGTTTAGTAGTTTTAACTACTGAAGACTTAATAACAGTATAAATAAGTATGTGACATGGATATATTTGTGACTTCCTAAGCACCGAAGAATTGATGCTCTTGAACTGTGGTGTTGGAGAAGACTCTTGAGAGTCCCTTGGACTGCAAGGAGATTCAACCAGTCCATTCTGAAGGAGATCAACCCTGGGATTTCTTGGAAGGAATGATGCTAAAGCTGAAACTCCAGTACTTCGGCCACTTCATGCGAAGAGTTGACTCATTGGAAAAGTCTCTGATGCTGGGAGGGATTGGGGGCAGGAGGAGAAGGGGACGACCGAGGATGAGATGGCTGGATGGCATCACGGAGTCGATGGATGTGAGTCTGAGTGAACTGCGAGAGATGGTGATGAACAGGGAGGCCTGGCATGCTGCGATTCATGGGGTTGCAAAGAGTTGGACACAACTGAGCAACTGAACTGACTGAAAGGGGGTTTTCAAACCATATTGCACATCAGGCACTGCTCTAGATACACTGGACACAACCTAGAACCAGAGTGCCACTTTTTCTAATCTCACTGGATTTCTGTGCAAGTAGGAGATCCTTTCACTATCAGACTCCAAACTGCATGTGATAGGGTACCACTACTGAAATATTAATGTAGTTAACTTAAGATAGGAACTTTTTTCTATTATACCTTTCTTCCCATTTGAGAAGCTGTAATAGCCTGGCAGGCTGCAGTCCATGGGGGTCGCAAAGAGTCAGATATGACTGTGTGACTGAACTGAATTGGATAAACAAGCAACTCAATAAATCAACAAGATAAGTGAAATAACTCATTAAAGGGAAATAAAGCAGTGATGCTACAGTAACTTTGGAGTGGACTGGGGACGAAGGTTGTTCTGAGAGAGAAATGAATGATAAGAAGCTGGGGCAGATTCTACATGGGCCCTAGCCAGGGAGGAAATGAGAGTGTTCATGGAACAGTGGGTGGGTTGTACTCAGAAAGCAATGAGCAATGGGACTGAACAGGCAGGAGGGGGCCAGATCTGGTGAGCCAGGTAGGCCAATGGAAAACGTATTTATTCCAGGCTGTGGAAAACCATTGAGCATAGATGTGACCTGTCATATGTTTGTAAAAGCTCATTTTTGAAACACATTTTTTCCAAAAGATATTTTAAAGCTCCTCCTGAGAGTTTGTGGAGAAGTGGATACTAGTGGGTGGGGGGTGAGTGGAAGCACAGAGAGGAATTGGGAAGAGAAAGGATGACTCAGCACAGGCTGAGCCGGGACATATATGGCGGCGACATAGGCGGCGACTTCAGCACCGCTGCCGGGTGGTCGAGAGGCAATTAGCAGAGGTCCCCCCTCCACCACTCTCAACCAAGGAGGCCTCTCTGTGAGCGGCTTTCCCCGGGCAGCCTCTGTGACGGACATCAATCACACAGGGGGATTCTCTGATCACAGGCATGCGTGAACCACTGCCTTCACTGGCCTGTCGGGCTCCCCGGCATCTTGTGCAGGAAGCGCCATCAGACACGAGCAAGAGCAGCCTGGGCCTTCTGCTTAGGCGGTCACTCCCCCTCCAGCACGTGAGTGGCTGGAGGAGAAGGCAATGGCACCCCACTCCAGTACTCTTGCCTGGAAAATCGCATGGATGGAGGAGCCTGGTGGGCTGCAGTCCATGAGGTCGCTGAGTCAGACACAACTGAGCGACTTCACTTTCACTTTTCACTTTCATGCACTGGAGAACAAAATGGTAACCCACTCCAGTGTTCTTGCTGGAGAATCCCAGGGATGGCGGAGCCTGGTGGGCTGCCGTCTATGGGGTTGCACAGAGTTGGACACGACTGAAGCGACTTAGCAACAGCAGCAGCAGGGTGGCTGGGCTCACTGCAGGTGACCGAGGTGACTCTGGGAGCCACAGTCACTCCTGGCCTGAGGAGCAGTACCTTGGGGCTGCCCTGCCTGATATACTAATATGTAAGCCAACAGGGTGGCATCTTAGGGAGAGAAGAGACCAAATGAAAAGGGGTTTGAAGCGTTTGCTTCAATTTTAGGCAGAATTTGAAACCACCAATAGAGTGGGGAAAATAACTGAATCAAAGGCAGGATTCCTGGCCCAGGAATTCAGCAATGCCCACTAGCAAGCAATCCCATTCTGGGCATGTTAGCTCAACTTCCTGAGCACTGGTTCCTACATCTATAAAGTATGGGTTTGGGCCAGATGATTCTCTGGGCTCTTTTTCATCTATAAAATTCTGTGATTTGGTCTCTCATTTATTCATCTCACTTCTTAAGCACCTAGGACAGGTCAGATATTATCTATTTTCACTTTTGCTACTTTTCATAGAGTTTACACTGTAACTAATCTACTTTTAAAAAAGCTTCTCCCCTATAGTAACAACAACAAAAATATCTGACTATTCTACACTACTACTAATATTCTAGAAAAATTAGACATATTTTAACTTTTTACTCAAGCTTAAAAATAAACTGGCACATTAAACAATATACTTAGGGCAAAATATTTTGCCATTATTTGCTATTTGCTTTTTCCAGAAATTTCTAAGAATTCTTCCAATGAAATAGTTGGGAGCAGAGGAAATCCTTGAGCAAATTAAAAAACCACCATCATGGAAATTTTTACGAAGTACTTAGAACTGAAATATCAGCTATCATTCTAGTGGGAGCACACTCATCATGCTGGCCTTGACGACACCGACAGCAGTGTTTTCTAATTTTCAGCACCAAGGACACACACCCAAGAGCTGCATATTCTTCATACGCTCATAGTTTAAGCAGAAGAATATAGATACTATTTTGATTACTGGCATTTCACAAATAGTTCTCATGTTCCTCATATGAGTTTTAGTGAGGTAAGAGTAGAAATGGTAAAAGATAAATAGAAAAGTAAGTTATTTCTACTTTTTTTTTCCTCTTTCCCTGAATTATTAACTTGTCTTAGAAGCTGAGTGTCTCCTTTTCTCCCTTCCTCAGTCCACGGTCTGGTATGAGACTAAACAGAACCAGCCAAGATATAGTCATGGAGAAAAAGAAAAGTCATCCATGTACCATCAATTGAACCCCTAGAGACAAATAATCAAGAGCTTATTTTCAGGGTACCTCTGGGTGATGTTCTCACCATGAGCCATGGCAGATCTCCCCCAGTACTTTCATTTCTGGATTAACATGTAATCCGCAGTGTCTTCCTTTCTGGGTCTCCCTCTGTCTACCCGATTCCTTGGACTTGGGTTCAAATAGTAACTCTATAACCTCAGTCAATTAAATATACTCAGCCCTCTGAACCCTAGTTTCCTCATCTGTAATGTATAGATTATAACAGTATCAACCTCATGCCCATGAAGAAATAAAGGCGTTAATACACATAAAGCACTAAGAAGAGTGCCCAGAAGATATTAAATGCCCAATAAATCTTGGCCCAGGAGATTTATCGTTCCTCCAACCCAAGTGATGCCAGATCTCTAGGCCTACTCTTTGTGCCAAGATTCAGCCTCTTACCTTCAACTGCTTGGACATCGTTTGCACTTGTACCCAACCTGTCGCCTTTAACACAACATGTCTAAAAATGACAATCGCCTTTATTCAGGCTCATTTTCCGGCAGTGCATAGTCTCATGAGGAAGATGAGAGCTCACAGGATACTACAGACTGCAGCACTGGTTAAGCTCTGTGCACACAAGAGGACCAGAGTTCGCAAGGCCCAAGTCAACAGAGATTTTAAAGCAAAGGCAAAATCTAACAGGATGGAGATACAAGGGAGGATATCAGGAAATCAGGTCCACAACAAAAAGATAATTAGAAAAAGGTGTTACGAAAAGAGAAAGATTATAATGGATCTATCACAGCAGCAGAGAAGGACATGCTCGCTCAAAAGCTTTTATGACTATCTAGTTAAAGACTAAGTTTACTGTAAAACTCCCAGACTTTCAAGAGCCTTAGCAAATCCAAGCTTCCTTAAGCAAGGAATACTTCCTTTCCAACAAGGAGGCTCTGGTACCTAGTCTGCCCCCATGAAGAGGTCACAAGGTTCTACCTGGAGAAGACAAGAAGAAAGGTCTGAGAGTGTCTGGGGTCCCAGAAGGCTGACTCTCCCACCAGCAAGCATCAGAAAGCTCGCTTGCCCTCGTCTCCAGGACCAACATCAAAACCTTTGAAATCCTTCCCATCCAGGCAAATTTCAGGACATCGGGAAGTCTGAATCTGCAAACAGGTTTATAACAGAATACTGACTGTCTAGGAAAAGGAGTACGTCAAGGCTGTATCTTGTCACTCTGCTTATTTAACTTATATGCAGAGTACATCATGAGAAACGCTGGACTGAAGAAATACAAGCTGGAATCAAGATTGCCAGGAGAAAGACCTCACATAGGCAGATGACATCATTCTTATGGCAGAAAGTGAAGAGGAACTCAAAAGCCTCTTGATGAAAGTGAAAGAGGAGAGTGAAAATGTTGGCTTAAAGCTCAACATTCAGAAAACGAAGATCATGGCATCCGGTCCCATCACTACATGGTAAATAGATAGGGAAACAGTGGAAACAGTGTCAGACTTTATTTTGGGGGCTCCAAAATCACTGCAGATGGTGACTGCAGCCATGAAATTAAAACACACTTACTCCTTGGAAGAAAAGTTATAACCAACCTAGATAGCATATTCAAAAGCAGAGATATTACTTTGCCAACTAAGGTCTGTCTAGTCAAGGCTATGGTTTTCCCGTAGTCATGTAGGGATGTGAGAGTTGGACTGTAAAGAAGGCTGAGCGCCGAAGAATTGATGCTTTTGAACTGTGGTGTTGGAGAAGACTCTTCAGAGTCCCTTGGACTGCAAGGAGATCCAACCAGTCCATCCTAAAGGATATCAGCCCTGGGATTTCTTTGGAAGGAATGATGCTAAAGCTGAAACTCCAGTATTTCAGCCACCTCATGTGAACAGTTGACTCACTGGAAAAGACTCTGATGCTGGGAATGATTAGGGGCGGGAGGAGAAGGGGATGACTGAGGAAGAGATGGCTGGATGGCATTACTGACTCGATGGACATGAGTCTGAGTGAACTCCGGGAGTTGGTGATGGATAGGGAGGCCTGGTGTGCTGCGATTCATGGGGTCGCAAAGAGTTGGACATGACTGAGCGACTGAACTGAACCAAACTGACTGTCCTAGGGTAAAAATTACTGTAGAGTTAAACCATAAAGACACAGGAGGATATATGACAGGGAAGAGGCAATCAGTAGTGGTGAGAGAAGGATATTAGCTTTGTTTTTTATTTAACATTTGTTTTTAAATGTTTCAGTTTACACAGAACATGTCTACTTTGTGCATGAGAGAGATACTGACCAAACTTGGTTATCACCTCCTCTTGGAAGCCTCCCATGATTTCTAGAAGGAACACCCCTCCTTTCCTTCCCAAGTATTTTGTGCATCTCTGTATCACAGCACTACTCATATCCAACTGCACTGGTTGGCTCCCTGTCCATTCCACCCATTATACCAAGTTTCCTGGGGGCTGAAAATGCTTCTTTAGGACACACACTATTGCTGGTACATAGAGCACTCTGTCAACTTTTTAAAAAATGCACGAGAGAGCTGTAAGCTAAGTTTTATTTTAGGTAAAATGAGGGCTATAGTCTGGGAGACAGCACCTCAGACAGCTCTGAGAAACTGCTCCAAAGAAGTGGCAAGGGAAGGACAGTATATATTCAATTTTGGTAAAGGGGGAGTTCACGCAATCAAGCACTTATCTTTGCAAAGGTTTCTGCTAGTCAAGAGAAACTGATGTCACCATGAAGGAAATAAGTGCTTTTCTAGATATGAGATGCAAGAACTGGGCTCCTAAGATCAAATCCTGAAGACATCTATCTGAGACCTGTTCTGGCAGTTCTCCAGGGCACAGAGTGCCCCCTTTGTGATCTCCATCCTAAACTCCCCTAAAGGGAGCAGCAATAACAGTACAGTCAGGTCTGTGGCTCCCATGAAAGCAGCCACAGACACTATGCCAACAAGAGGGCATGCCTGTGTTCCACAGAACCTTACGTGTAGATAATGAAATTTCAGTTTCATATTATTTTATAATGTGTCACAAAATATTTTTCTTTCATTTTTTTCCCAGTGATTTAAAAAGCAAAAATCATTCTAAGCTCACAGATGGCGTAAAAAGAGGCAATAGGCCAGATATGGCCCACAGGCCATAATTTAAGGCCCTTGCCTTCCCTGAAAGGCATGGCTAGCAGTCCATAGTTACTAAGGAAAAGCACCTGAAAAGGATGGCTTCACATTTATAACAGGTACTGAGTGACTTGCAGTATGCCTTTCAACAACTCTAAAAACTGAGTTAGTATCACAGAGTTCTGAAAAGATGAAATGAGATAAGGAACCATATCATTTCAAGTTATGAAGCTTCATTTGTGAGGAACATGGAAGCATGAGCTTCTTGTTGATAATTATTACAAATATTAACAATTATTGAGTTCTTTTTCATGACTAAACCCTCTTTTGTGAGCCTTAAGTGAGGAGTCCATTTAATTCTCACAGTCATTCTATGAAGTAGGTTCTACTGCTATCTAACTGTTCCAAACAGGAGGAAATTAAAGTATGGAAATAATCCCCCATTGTCTTAACTAAAAAGTGGCAAAGGTGGAGTTTCAGAGCCAGGCAGTCCGCTCCAGAGCCAGCCCTTTAACTACTGGATACAGTATCTCTTAAGAAGGTAGCAGAGACAAAATGTCCAAATATTCCTCTAAATTTCCCCAAGACTGGAAGAGGGAGCTGAACAGGAAGGACTGGCAAGGAATGCAACATGAACTACATCCCCAGGTGGAAACTCTGTGATCCGAACATCTATGAAGATGCATGCCAAGGAGGAGCAAGTCTTCACAGCTGGAGCATTTTGAGAACTTATATATGCTAGTAGGTAACTAAGTCAGGTTACTGTTCATCTCACATGTAAATATGGATCAGGCAAAGCCAAGACACAGTAATGGTTAGTAGTCTTCCTTAAAGAGATCAATTATTTTCTTATGAAAGTAAGGGCCAAGTAATTTTTCAGTGATCGAGATAAAATGTATGTAAATGCTAATGCAGTTTAAGAAAAAGACCAGTTGAACACACATCCCAATGTTCACAGCAGCATTATTTGCAGTTGCCCAAGATATGGAAGCAACCTAAGTGTCCACTGACAGATAAATGGATAAAGAAGATGTGGTGTAGATATACATATACAATAGATTACCAGTGACCCACAAAAAAGGACAAAATTTTGGCACTGGTAACAACATGTGTGAACTTCTACGGCATTATGCTAAGTGAAATAAGTCAAAAACAAAGACAAATACTGTATGATATTATCCACTATATGTGGAATCTAAAACAAAAACCAACAAACTAGTGAACATAATGAAAGAGATGCAGATGCACAGATACAAAGAACAAACTAGTGGTCAGCAGTGGAGGGGGGTGGGGAGAGCAGGGGAGGGCAGCATAGGGCTTGGAGGGGAAGGTACGAAACTGCTGGGTCTAAGACGGGCTACAAGGGATGTACTGTACAGCATCAGGACTACAGTCAGTATTTTATAATAACTGGAAATGGAAAATGACCTTTAAACATTATATAAAATAGACATACAAAAACATTTAAAAAATAAAATAAAATTTGAAAGAGACCAATCCACACAGGTCCAGGTGCGGTTACTGTGGCCCATGTGAGCTCAGCTCTGCCAGCTGCAGGCAGCCATGTGACAGTCCACTCTTCCCAGACTGGGCCAGCCTTCAACAGGTGTGTTAACAGCCCAGTATTTCCTGACTAGCACAGCTGGGTTCAGCACTGGCCCTCCATGGAGTACATGCAGGTGCACAGCGTGGCTCGTGGAACACCTCCCACAGTTAGATCAACGTGTGTCTGGACTGAATTTAAAATGAGTTGCATCAACAGGGGTCACAGATGTACATATAAAGTCGGCTGAGCTACCACAGAGCACTGAAGGATTCTTGCATTGTAAGGTGGTAACACAACTCCGAAGAATATTGCTAAATTACAGCATGCACGGGAACCAATGAACACAGAAAGCCCTAAACATTTCCTTTTGGTGACTGCTGTGAAAGAAAGGTGCCAGTCCAAAGGTGGTGCAACATCTTCTGGCCGATCCCTCTGAAGGGGCTCAACAAACACATGAGAATTTTACAGAGCTCAGACACACAGAAAGATTCTCTAGCCCAACTCATTACCGGCATTCACATGATTTGAAGCAGTCTTGCCACAGGGTATAGAATGTGCTCTTCAGGATCACACACAAAAAAAAGTTCCTAGGATCCACAGACAGGTATCAGAGGATCCATAAAGACCCCCAAATCGCATGCATATCTACATGCTTATTTCTGGGGGAAGGGATTTATAGCAATCATCAGAGACTTAAAGGTCCTGCAAAATCTATGTCACTAAATCCTGGAGTGCACAAACAGGCCTCTTCAAGGTTCCCATGACTTGAGTGCACATCAGGCTGTAAGTCCTTGTGCAGTTTAGTCGAAATCAATGTACACTTGACCAGAGGTGACTTGGGAGCTCACAGTTATGAGCCAGTTTCTCCTCAATCAAGTTCAAGGACGTGAAAGTGTGTGACACCCTAGTCCACTCACTTTCTCACTCTGCTAAGGAACTTGTTTTAGCTTTTTTGGCCATGCCACACAGTTCAGGATATTTTTTAGTTCCCTGACCAAGTATTAAATCTGGGTCCTCAGCAGAGTGTGGAGTCCTAACCACTACATGGCCAGGGAATTCCCAGAACTTATTTTAGGTTTCCTTTCTTGATCAGCCACATGTCTTGCTTCCTATTTGACTGAGAAGACAAGTTCTACAAATCCTCATGTCCCAGTATCCAACCTTTGGGCACTGACACTCAAATACTCTGTCTTCTCACCCGTTATTGTTGGTGAACTATTCATGCCTGTACTTCAAGCAAGTATTTCCTCTGAAGCTTAAGTTTCCTTCCTTTCTCAAGGACAGCACTCAAACCAATCTCTCCCCTCTCTTCCAAAGCATCACTTTCTCTTCTATCTTGAATAATTTCCATCAGCATACAAACAAGCTGTCATTCTCCCATCCTAAACACACACACAGCTTCTCTGGTCCCCATTTCTCCATTTCCATGTTTCCAAAAAGCCCAACCTGTGATGATGCCCAAAATTAAATTTCTGGTATTTACTGCCAAAACTGATCTCCCTCTATCTTCCTCATCTCAATTGTTAGTAACTGCATCCAGCTTATGCAGTTTCTCAGACTAAAAACTTTAGAATCATCTTGGATTCCTGTCTCTTGTACCCATAATCAATACATCAGGGAACTGTGTAACTGATTCCTACTTAATATTCAAATACCAGATTAGGTTCCAATACCTTTTCCTGAAACTGTGTGGGATATTTCCGACTTCATAGAGCTCTCTCTTTTCCTATCTATCTCTACCACCACTTTCACTGTATGTTCTAATGCTTGTGAATATCATCTTCTCAGATTCATTACAGATATGAACTATAGCTCAGACCCCTCCGTCTCCCACAGCACTAAACACACTCATGCATACTTGGTGAGGACTCCACAAACGTCACTGTGAGTCAATGATTTTTCATCAAGCTTTCAAAAAAATCAGTACCACAAACAACACTTACTTTCATTAGTCACGTTTGGAAACGTTATGTTTCCGAAGTTTCCAGCACCTGCAAAGCTATCCGTCATGTCTCCAAACACTAGCATCATGAGGGGGAGGGCAGCTCCGTGGATGATGGCAGCCAAAGTCCCCAGCACCATATACAACCTATCGAGCCAATTTGAATAGCGAAACTAAAAAGGAGAAAATAGAGACAATAGGAACAATTAGCACAATGTCATGTATGGTTAACTCTACTTTCCAAATGTATCCAAAATCTAAATAGTTAGCTGTAGACTACTATTGCAACCACCTTGGGCTAATACCCTAAGAGAAGCAGGCAATTGCTGGATTCTTTTTTTTTTTTTTTGAGTTTTGACCTTCTTCTTTATATTGGACTCAATCTATTCACTTTATAAAAAATTAAACTATAGTTGACTTACAATATATTAGCTTCAGGTGTACAACAGTTACTCAATAATTTCATGGATTATACTCTAAAATTATAAAATAATGGATGCTGTACAATACATCCTTATAGCTTATTTTATACAGTTGTTTTACACCTCTTAATCTCTACCCCTATCTTGCCCCTCCTACCTTTCCTCTCCCCACAGATAATACTCTTGATCTCTGTATCTGTGAGTCTATTTCTGTTTTGTTATATTCATTTATTTTATTTTTCAGATTATACATATGATAACACACAGTGTTGGTCTTTCTCTGATTTATTTCACTAAGCATAAATACACTCTGGGTCCACTCATGTTGCTGCAAAAGGCATTAACTTCATTCTTTCTATGGCTCAGTAGTATTCCATTGTATGTATATGTGTGTGTATATCACATCTTCATCCATCTGTCAATGGACAATTAAGTTACTTCTACATCTTGGCAATTGTAAATAATATTATTAAGAACTCTGGGGTGCAGAGAGCTTTTAAATTAATGTTTTCACTTTCTTTGGATCTATACCCAGGAGTAGAAGTGTGGTTCTATTTTTATTTTTTGAGGAACTTCTATACTATTTTCCACATTGGTACCAATTTACAGCCATACCACCATGAATGTGCCTGATTTCATCTTCCTTCTTCTCTTACATACGAGGACTTCATGAGATGCACTGGACATTCTGGAACATTAAAGAGATCTATAACAGACGTTCAAGCTGGTTTTAGAAAAGGCAGAGGAACCAGAGATCAAATTGCCAACATCCGCTGGATCATGGAAAAGCAAGAGAGTTCCAGAAAAACATCTATTTCTGCTTTATTGACTATACCCAAGTCTTTGACTGTGTGGATCACAATAAACTGTGGAAAATTCTTCAAGAGATGGCAATACCAGACCACCTGACCTGCCTCTTGAGAAATCTGTATGCAAATAAGGAAGCAACAGTTAGAACTGGACATGGAACAACAGACTGGTTCCAAATAGGAAAAGGAGTATGTCAAGGCTGTATATTGTCACCCTGCTTATTTAACTTATATGCAGAGTACATCATGAGAAACGCTGGGCTGGAAGAAGCACAACCTGGAATCAAGATTGCTGGGAGAAATATCAATAACCTCAGATATGCAGATGACACCACTCATGGAAGAAAGTGAAGAGGAACTGAAAAGCCTCTCAATGAAAGTGAAAGAGGAGAGTGAAAAAGTTGGCTTAAAGTTCAACATTCAGAAAACTAAGATCATGGCATCAGGTCCCATCACTTCATGGCAAATAGATAGGGAAACAGTGTCAGACTCTATTTTTGGAGGCTCCAAAATCACTGCAGATGGTGACTGCTGCTGCTGCTGCTGCTGCTAAGTTGCTTCAGTCGTGTCCAGCCATGAAATTAAAAGATGCTTACTCCTTGGAAGAAAAGTTATGACCAACTTAGATAGCATATTCAAAAGCAGGGACATTACTTTGCCAACAAAGGTCCGTCTGTCTAGTCAAGTCTATGGTTTTTCCAGTGCTCATGTATAGATGTGAGAGTTGGACTGGGAAGAAGGCTGAGCGCCGAAGAACTGATGCTTTTGAAACTGTGGTACTGGAGAAGACTCTTGAGAGTTCCTTGGACTGCAAGGAGATCCAATCAGTCCATTCTGAAGGAGATCGACCCTGGGTGTTCTTTGGAAGGAATGATGCTAAAGCTGAAACTCCAGTACTTTGGCCACCTCATGCGAAGAGTTGACTCATTGGAAAAGACTCTGATGCTGGGAGGGATTGGGGGCAGGAGGAGAAGGGGACGACCGAGGATGAGATGGCTGGATGGCATCACTGACTCGATGGTCGTGAGTTTGAGTGAACTCCAGGAGTTGGTGATGGACAGGGAGGCCTGGCATGCTGCAGTTCATGGGGTTGCAAAGAGTTGGACACGACTGAGCAACTGAACTGAACAGCTCAGTGTAAGAAACATAGTGTTTGTGACTCTGATTCCCAAGAGTGGAAGCCACTTTTCAGCTCAAGATTTTTCTTGGTTAAAACACCATGATTCCCAAAGGTCCCTCTGAGGACACCATTGAGGAAACATGTTTTGTTGCTTTCAGAAAGTGGCTTGGGTCAAATATCTGCTGCCTAACAGCACTAGTATAAATGTTAAGTGGTATTAATGTAATTAGGCCTCCATGCCTGTGTACATTCTCAGTCATTTTGATTCTTTGCGACCCCATGAACTATAGACCACCAGGCTCCTTGGAAATCCATGGAATTCTTCAAGCAGGATTACTGGAGTGGGTGGCCATTTCCTCCTACAGGGGATCTTCCCAACAGAGGAATTGAATCTGCATCTCCTGCAGCAGCAGGTGGATCCTTTACCACTGAACCATCTGGGAAACCAATTAGGCCTCCATAGTGAGAACAAAAGGGAAAGCAATGAGTTAGATACATGCTTCCCGAAGAGCAGAGCAGATGTGTATAAACTCTTTAATTGCAGGCAAATCACACGAAAGAAAGAGTGAGCTCCTGAGATGCAAACCTGATGAGAAGAGGACACAGTAAGGGGAGTGGGCTTGGGGCTGTGACAGGCCCACTTGGGAAGCAATTAATACTTCTCCCATTCGGGAGGATCTTCCTGACCCAGGGGTTGAACTTGCATCTCCTGCACTGGCAGGTGATTTACCTTCTATTAAAAGCTATAAAGTGGAAAAGTATTGAATTCCTCAATAGAGGAAGAGAAGATAATTGACATACAAAGATTTGAGGAAACAAACAAGTGTTGGATTTTTTCTCCTTCTCTATACAAATTTAAAAGAGGTTTCTCTTAAAATTCTGTGTTGCCATGACGACACCTGTTTCCATCTGAGCTTAACTTTCCTCAAACCTTGAGGGAACCAATGTGATTTTCTTAGGGAAATGTTTGTCTTAAGCTATGTTAATGGACTCTGCTTTTACCCTAGACTCTGTCTTCCAGTCTGTTCTAAGACTCAGAAGGACTTGACAGACTCATGCAAATATTCTCTTAAGCTGTGTTAATGAGACTGTATTTGCTTGGAAACCTGCCTTTCTTCAAGATTTATGTCAATCATTTTATGGCCCGGGACAACTCACCTTGTGCCAGTATCATCTCAAAATGCACGTTGCAGGTGAGGGGCCTGGGGCCAGTCTCTGAGTTCTGAGACATTTCCTTTCTCGAATTAGCAGACTGCTAGTAGCAATATAACATCTGGCTAAAGACTAGCAGGGGGGCACTCTTTCTGCCCCCTTCTGATGCCTATGTCAGAAGCTTTCTATCTCATTTATTCCTTAATAAAACTTTATTACACAAAAGCTCTGAGTGATTAAGCCTTGTCACTGGCCCCAGATTGAATTCCTCTCCTCCAGAAACCAAGAATTCGGGCATCTTTCATGGCTCAGCAACAACCTTTCAATTTGAGGGCAGTAGTAACATTGCTGAATAGGACAAAAGGCTCAGGGCAACGTCCCACCTCCGTCATTTTCTCAAAAGGAGACTTTGGAGGGAAAAAAAAATCTCTTAATAATCTTCACCTTCAGTTTCTATGTTTATAAAATGAGGAAAATACTCATATACAGAAAGTTTCACAAAGCTGTTATGAGACTAAAACCGGGACTTCATAATAGAAACATTTATTAGGCATATGATATAATACTAATATACAATATAAGCAGGTACTGTCATCGGTTTTAGAAATATAAGATTCTTCAGGAGCTTATAGTAAGGGATCAAGTACACACAAAAAGATGTAATACACAGGGTGAAATGTAAGAAAGTGAAAGTAAAGTTGCTCAGTCGTGTCTGACTCTTTGCAACCCCGTAGACTGTAGCCTACCAGGCTCCTCCATCCATGGGATTCTCCACACAAGAACACTGGAGTAGGTTGCCATTTCCTTCTCCAGGGAAATGTTACACAGAAGTTTATTTACAATTAGAGCCCTTTAAATACAAGAAATGAAAACTGTTTGGTCAGATACTTACAAGGAAGAAAGAGGGGATGAACCAGAATCACACAGGAGACAGGGTAATCAGCACTGAAAGTCAAGGGGTGGACTTCCCAAGGCAAAGAAGTAGAAGGTGCTGGCAGGGGAGAGGCTTAGGTAATACCCAGCAGGCAAGATGGCGAACATGATCTTACCATGGTACCTGGCTGGAGGCCAAAGTCAATAACTTCATTCATTTATGCATGCATTCATTCAACATTCGAAATATATTTATTAAGCACATAGTAAGGAGTACATCCGGAAAAAGGTGATGGAACCCCACTCCAGTACTCTTGCCTGGAAAATCCCATGGATGGAGGAGCCTGGTAGGCTACAGTCCATGGGGTTGCGAAGAGTCGGACATGACTGAGTGACTTTACTTTCACTTTTCACTTTCATGCATTGGAGGAAATGGCAACCCACTCCAGTGTTCTTGCCTGGAGAATCCCAGGGACGGGGAGCCTGGTGGGCTGCTGTCTATGAGGTCACACAGAGTCAGACACGACTGAAGCGACTTAGCAGCAGCAGCATCAAGGCGTGTATATTGTCACTCTGCTTATTTAACTTATATGCAGAAGACATCATGAGAAACACTGGGCTGGAAGAAGTACAAGCTGGAATCAAGATTGCTGGGAGAAATATCAAAACCACAGATATGCAGATGACACCACCTTTATGGCAGAAAGTGAAGAGGAACTCAAAAGCCTCTTGATGAAAGTGAAAGAGGAGAGTGAAAAAGTTGGCTTAAAGCTCAACATTCAGAAAACGAAGATCATGGCATCTGGTCCCATCACTTAATGGAAAATAGATAGGGAAACAGTGGAAACAGTGTCATACTCTATTTTGGGGGCTCCAAAATCACTGCAGATGGTGATTGCAGCCATGAAATTAAAAGACGCTTACTCCTTGGAAGGAAAGTTATGACCACCTAAATAGCATATTCAAAAGCAGAGATATTACTTTGCCAACAAATGTCCGTCTAGTCAAGGCTATGGTTTTTCCAGTGGTCATGTATGGATGTGAGAATTGGACTGTGAAAAAGCTGAGTGCTGAAAAATTGATGCTTTTGAACTGTGGTGTTAGAGAAGACTCTTTAGTAGTCCCTTGAACTGCAAGGAGATCCAACCAGTCCATTCTGAAGGAGATCAGTCCTGGGTGTTCTTTGGAAGGACTGATGCTAAAGCTGAAACTCCAATGTTTTGGCCACCTCATGTGAAGAGTTGACTCATTGGAAAACACCCTGATGCTGGGAGGAATTGAGGGCAGGAGGAGAAGGGGACAACAGGGGATGAGATGGCTGGATGGCATCACCAACTCAATGGACATGAGTTTGAGTGAACTCTGAGAATTGGTGATGGACAGGGAGACCTGGCATGCTGTGATTCATGGGGTCACAAAGAGTCAGACACAACTGAGCGACTGAACTGAAGGATCAAAAATGGCTATAGGTACTGCTACAGTGACTAAGACAAGCTATCACTCCTCATAAAGCTTGTATTTTACTAATATGCCAATAAAGAGAAAATAGACATATTTAACAATCATTCACAATATTCAACACTCATTCAGTATGTAAGTCTCTATTAAAGTTCCAGGCACTGTTCTAAGATCCTGGAGTACAGCAATGAAGAAAACACACCAAACCGCTCGGCCCTCATGGAGCTTAGATTCAGGGAGAAGACAAACATTAACAAGAAACCAGACAGTGGTTAATTACTCAGGAGAAATATCATACAGGGTGAGGTGTCATGGTGACAGGTAGCTGGCTCAGATTGGTGGGGCAGGGAAAGTCACTATGAAAAGGCAACATCCGAGCTGAGTCATCAGTCATAGGAAGGAAAAAGTCATGTGACAATCTGCGAACAGAGGATCCCAGGCAGAAAGAACACACACAAAGATCCTGGGGTGAATACAAGCCCTGTGTGTTTCAGGGACCAGACATGATGACCACTGTGGCCAGAAGAAGGTGGAGGAGCCCTGTCTGGTGCGAAATCAGAGATGAGATGGAGCTCAGGCTATAGATGGCCTCTGATGGCCAGAGGAGGGAGTTTGCTTTTATGCTAAACCTCCCATCTGAGTGTAAAACAAAGGCCTTCCTTAGAGGGTTTTCAGGCAGGAACTCAGGTGACTTGATGTGACTACCATGGGTAGGATGATTTGTAAAGGAGCTAACATGGAGCAGGGGGACTGGGAGGTAGAGAGTGGTTGACAGAACCAGGTCCAGAGCAGGAGTGGGAGGCAGAACAATGCCCCACCTCCCGAGCTTGACCACATCCTAATCACAGGAACCTGTGAATATGCTTCCTTAAGTGATAAAAAGGACTTTGCAGACATTAAGGATACTGAGATGGGGAAATTATCCTGGATTATCCAAGTGGGCTCAATGTCATCATAAGGATCCTTATAAGAGGGAGCCACTGGGATCAGAGTCAATAGGAGAAATGATGAGTGAAGTAAGGAAGGGGCCAGGAGTCCAAGAAGGCAGGAAGACTGAAGAAGCTGAAAAGGAGGGAAACATTCCCTCTTGGAGCCACGAGGAGAATCCAGCCCTGATGGCACCCTGACTTTAGCCCAGTGAGACTTTGAGCCCCAGAACTATAGGATAATACATTTGTGTTGTTCTAAGCCACTAAGCTAGTGGTACTTTGTTCCAGGAGCAACAGAAAATAAATACTCAAAATCAAAAACACAAGGATACTAAGGAAGAATGGCCAGGCAAGAAGGATCAAAAGTAGTTGGGGAGAGCAGGGGGAAGAGGTTTATCTGAGTTTACAGCAGCAGAGATGGGCGTCCACCCAGATGATAAACCAAAGGTCTTTGTTCATAGTGTAATCTACTAAAGGAAGGTAGGGATGAAGGCTGTTGGAACTGAAGAGGTCAAAGAATGTGTTACCTAGGAGACTTTAATAAGGTGACAAAAATAAAAGAATGCAGAGAGCATAGCTGAACAAAGGAGAAGCAATCAAATGCCAAGGTTCTCAAATGGAGAAGCAGAAGTGACTAGAAATTAGTAGAAGGTATATCGATGTCAGTGGATAGAAGGTATTATAACTGTGCAGAATGAAACAAATATGAAAGGAGTTCTGCATGAAAATGATTTAGAAATGGCCATGTGAGACTAGATAAAGGCCAACAATACCACTGACTCCAAGGACTGGGGGTGGAGGAGCTCTAAGTTCACAGGCAAAGGTGACACAAGAAAGAACAAAGAACTGGGAGGAAAATGAGCAGACTCTGGCATCACAGAGGCAAACAGGAGGAACGAATATGGTGAACAGCGTCAAGTGCTACTTAAAAGTCAGCAGACTGTCCACTGAATTCGCTGAGTGGTGGAGACAGAGCCAAATTAGAATGTAAGAAGTGATTTGGAGATGAAACAGACAGAAAGCAAAGTCACCTCCTATTTGCGAAGCAAGCTAGAGGAGGCTTAGTGAAGTGAAGGAGAGCATTAGTGAAATTAAAGATAGGTGACATGTAAATACCACTCAGAAAGACCCAGTTGAGAGGGAGAGATGGAGGATACAGAAGAGAAAGGATAATAATAATAATGTAAGGTCCTTGAGAAAGCAGAGGATACAGGAGCCAAAGCACAGTGTACAAGAGGGTGATTAAAGAACCAAATGCTTCCTCTGTTATAACAGGAGGGAAGGAGGAAGTAATTGACCGGGGGTACCGGTGTGTTTGTAGACTGAGAGAAGAGTTGAGGAACTTCTGTCAGGGGGCTTCCATTTGGTTTGTGAAATTTAAAAAAAAAAGGGGGGGTCATCCACGAAGAGCCGGGGCTTGTGCAGAGATGTGGGAAATTCGTAAAGGGCTTAACATACTTAGCGAGAAGAGGAAGAGTAATATTTCTGTGTGGGATACATGCTGCCTGAGGTTTTTCTCCAGCATCCATCAGATGTAGGGGTTCAGGCACCAGGAAAGCAGATGGTCGACCTGCCTGGGCTGGGCTTGACAAGTGACAGGTGAAAGGAAGTCTGCAGCTCAGGCAGGAGCATAACAAAGTGATGATCATTGCTCTAAGGTGATAAGAGAAGGGAAACAAGAAGGGGCTGATGGGAAATTGACAGGTCAGGGGACTCAGGATCCAACAGTGAGCACTGAGCTCACTGAGGAAACAGTGAGCAGATTGAAGACAGAGGAGTAGCTGGCTAGTTCTATCTAACTGCTTCATAACTGCTTTGGATGTAGAACAGTTTCAAATAACAAACCTAGGATATAAGAGTGTGCATGGGTGGCTGGAATAAAGGGGAGGGAAAGAGTGGTTATCTTTATAACACCATAAAAGTCACCCAAGAGAGTAGGAGCACCAGGGGCGGAGAGGGAGACACTGAGCCAGATGGTAAAGTCTCCAATGAGGAATGACCAGGTGGCCACAAGGTAACTGCATCAAAGAGCCTTTCAATTCCAAGCAAATAAAAATTTAACCAATCACATACTATCATAAATGATTAAAGCTGTTAAAAGTTTCTGGCTCTAATGTAAGCAAGGCAACCCACTCCAGTATTCTTGCCTGAAGAATCCCATGGACAGAGGAACCTGGTGGGCTATAGTCCATGGGGCTGCAAAAGAGTCGAGCATGACTGAGTGACTAAACGACAACAAAATGTTGCAACAAAGCCTGATAGAAAGTAAAGGCCAGCAGAAAAATTTCAGTCTATTCCTTACCTCTTTGTCATCATTTTCTCAAGACTGCTAAAAAAAAGTCTTCTACTAGAAAAAAGTTAACAGGACTGGTGTACAGAAAACAGTTAACATTGCAAGCCTGAGCCTGCATTCGAGGCTAGCCCTTGGCTGGCACTTAGTATTTGGATTTTGGGAAGAGTAACCATCACCCTAACTGATAGAAGTGGCCGAACAATTTGTACAAACAACGTGCTTTATGCTGAGGGTCTGCCTCCTTCTGTGAGCCTGGAATTTTGGTATATGCTGTGCCTACATCATCAGCTCCCAATCAGAAACCCTCGGGCACTGAGTCTCTACTGAGCTTCCCCAACAACATTTCACACAATGAGTCGGCACAACTCATTGCTGGAGGGATCAAGTCGACTCCACTAGACAGGACACTTGGCACTTCTCTTGGACCTTTCCCTTCTTTTGCCCACTGCTGGTTTGCTTTCTGTCCTCTTGCTGTAATAAATCTTAGCCATGAGGATGGCAATAAGCTGAGTCCTGTGAGTCCCCCAAGTGAATCATCGAAGGGTTCTTGGAAACTCCCAACACACATGAGTTTTTATCTTAGCTGGAAATTTTTTATTAATCAGCAATGCAAATGAAAGGTTGTTGCTGAACCACGAAAGACACCGGGATTCTTGGCCTCCAGAGGAGAAGAATTCAATTCGGGGCCAGAGATGAGGCTTGAACGCTCAGAGCTCTTGTGTAATAGAGTTTTATTAAAGTATAAAAGGGACAGAGAAAGCTTCTGACATAGACATCAGAAGGGGGATGCAGAGTGCCCCCTCACTAGTGTTAGCAGTGGAGTTATATACCTTTTAATTAGTTATTACAATGAATCAAAAGAACGTCTGGAGGTTGTAAAGATCTTACTAGACCCACTCTCATAGTTCACATTTTAAGATAACAGGATTAGCCAGAAGGTTTTCAGGAAGGAGAAACTGTCCTCAAGCAGGATACATTGTTCTTGTATAATCCCTAGTACAGAGTTTAAACTGAGTTGTGTAATTGACTAAGACTAAGGAATGTCCTTTCCTCCTCCTTGAGAATTCCAGAACCCTCTCTCCTTGGGGACCCCCGGACTTCTTATCAACCTGCCTAGTAATTGATTCTCTCACTAATAGCATCAGCATTTTACTGTCAAACATTCTGAATATGTCCCTGTCTATATAGATTTTATACACAAGTTCGGTTTTCTGTGTCAACTCCTTTAAGAGAAAGGCATAAAGAAAAGCCACAAAAACATTCAGTTTAGCTTTCCATCAAAAAGCCAAGAATATATTCCTTCCTTCCTATGCCAACCTGAGCACTATGATTTAGTGTGACTTTCTCAGGTCTGAACCTTGGCCCTGACGAGTATTCCTGAGCAAGTTATTAAGTCTCACCTCCCTTTCTTCATCTACAAAATTAAAACAATAACAGTATCTATTTCCAAGGGAGTTGTAAAGATTAATGCATTCACATAGAAAGTATTTATTGCAACGGATGGCATAAAAAGCTGTATTTGTGTTGTAATTATCACCTGGCCTTCAAACTCCAGATTTTTATTCTTTGGTGGCCTGAACTGGTTTAATAGTCTTACCTCTATATATTTCTGCTGCTAAGTCACTTCAGCCGTGTCCGACTCTGTGTGACCCCATAGATGGCAGCCCACCAGGCTCCCCCGTCCCTGGGATTCTCCAGGCAAGAACACTAGAGCGGGTTGCCATTTCCTTCTCCAATGCAGGAGAGTGAAAAGTGAAAGAGAAGTTGCTCAGTCATGTACGACTCTTAGCGACCCCCAGGACTGCAGGCCACCAGGCTCCCCCATCCATGGGATTTTCTAGGCAAGAGTACTGGAGAGGGCTGCCATTGCTTCTCCAACCTCTATATATTAGGTCTGATAAATTTTCTAAAACATAATACTAATTTTTTAAATTTAACTTACTTATAAAAATGAAATTACAAAAAGAAATATTCTAGTCTCAAAATGACAGAATTGGAAATTAAATCTGGGGAATAAACCCTATTTTAGCAGCAAGTTTATGTACAATGCTCATCATTTCCTGAAAACAAGCTGAATTAATTGAGTTCATTTTACCTCTTCATTAACATACTCCCCAGGAAAATATTATACCAGATGAAACCTCTTTTTAGATCAAGAGAAGGCACAGCACTTTTTTGTTTCGCTTTGTTTTCATTGGAGTGAGACTGGTTTATAGCCTTGTGTTGGTTTCTGGCTGTGCAAAGTGAACAGGGGGGGGGGGGGGGGGGGGGGGGGGGGGGGGGGGGGGGGGGGGGTGAGTGTGTGTGTGTGTGTGTGTGTGTGTGTGTGTGTGTGTGTGTAGAATAGGGAACACATTCAAACAAAGTGAATCAGCTGTGTGTGTGTGTGTGGGGTGTGTGTGTGTGTGTGTGTGTGTGTGTGTGTGTAGAA
Source organism: Nanger dama (assembly GCA_917880005.1). Lineage (NCBI taxonomy): Eukaryota > Metazoa > Chordata > Mammalia > Artiodactyla > Bovidae > Nanger > Nanger dama. The sequence continues at coordinate 28,643,656 of CAKJTW010000007.1, forward strand.
TAGGGAACACATTCAAACTCACCATTGCAAAAGTACTGACAGTCGGTCTCTTTTCTTTCTTCTCATCTGTTTTACTGAAAAACCTAGCAACAGAATTACATAAAAGCTTAAAAACTATGTAAATCTATATCCAATCAACGTAGAGCTTATATTTAGCAACAACCAGGACAAAGAAACATGTCTACAGTGTCATTAAAAAAACAGGTTATAATATGATCCCATTTATAAAGTTTAAGTATGTTTACATATACCTAGAAATCTATACACGGGGCTATCACTGGGTGTTGAGATTTCTGTTGAGATTTCAAATTATTTTCTTCCTTGTGCCTTTGGTATTTCCTAATTTTCTATGATGAATACACAGAGACACACAAATTTGGAAATAGAAAAACTAACACTGAAAAAGAGAGCTTCCTGTCTTTCTTCTCCTTAGAACTCACTCATGCTCCCCAGAGTTAATCCCTTTAATTATCATCTCAGTGATTTTAGCAACAGATAGTCTATCCTTCTATCTACCTAGATAATATCCTTCATCTACCTAGATATTATTCCTTTACTTCAGGGAGAGTAGTGGCAAACATGCAGGGCAGAAATTATCCTAAGAAAGAAACATAATTCAATCACTCTCCATGAGCAAATCTAATTCTGAAAAGATGTCTGGAGCCCTAAATGGGCAATGGTGGCAATACACACAACCTAGAAAAAGCACCATCAACAAGGATGGTTTGTAAACTGAAAAAAAAAAAAAACCCGCTGTCCTCAGGCAGAGAAAGGTCAATTATTTCGAGCACAGATTCAAAACTCTCTAACTAGTGTTCTTCTCTAACTGCCATCCAGCATATGGGAGCAACCTCCGCATCTGTTATTTTCCTCTTTCTAAAAGAAAGACTATCTCAGGGAAGAAGTACATTCTTTTTACACAGCTTTTCAAGTTCAAAAAGTAAATTCATCTGTGTCTTTGTTCTCTATGCTAAGCAAGGTCAAAGAGCTGAAGAAACTTCTAAAGAAAAAAAATCCAGAGTCTACTCCATATTTGGTTTTGGAGTGATGTTCCACTACTGAGAAACACACAAAATACACAAACATAACTCTTCAGATTCGGTTCTGTCCTATTCCCAGTAAAGGCACGGTTTCAGTACCCCTGGAATCAGGATGAGAGGAGAAAAATAGCCATACAGAACTGAGCTTTAGCTCTAAGCTTTTTATTTATTTTTTCATTCTCTAAAACTGCGGCTACTCTGAAGAATTTATAATGTTCCAGACACTGGCTAAGTAAACATTTCCCATACAAGACCTCATTTCATCTTAATCTCTGTGAGGCAGGCACATTTTTATCCTTCCTTTACAGACAAGAGAACTGCAGGTGAGAAGAGTTAGCTCACTTGTCCAAGGTCACAGTTAGAACGAAGCCAAGCTTTCCACGGAGAAGTCTAACTCCCAGACACCAGGCTATCTGGTGCAGAGTCAGACTTCTGAGACGCTGCCCTGGGGGAACACTGACTGTCACCCCTCTTAGAAGATTCATTTATCCCCATTTGCTCCAACACAGTGCTGCCTAATATGAAGTTGCTTATAAAATCGCATCTTAATAAAGAATCTTTACAAATACAAATATGCCAAAGGGTACTCTTACCCAAGCATTATACCTATTCACATTATCAGCAAGTCACATGCTTCTTTATGACTCTGAATTAGAATATACAGTTTAAAAAACAAACTCATAGAAAAAGAAAAGATTCGTGGTTTCTAGAGAAGGAAGACAGGATGAGAGAAAGCTGCTCCAAAGGTACAAACTTTCAGTTATAAGATAAGAGTGCTAGAGACGCAATGCGCCACAAGATGCCTACAGTTAACACTGCTACATGATACAGATGAATCAGCTGTTAAGAGGGTGGATCCTAAAAGTTCTCATCACAATATTTGTAATTCAAACCATTATGCTATACACTGTAAACTTACAAGGTATTGTAGGTCAATTATAACTCAATAAAACTGGAAAAATACATAGCTTTATAAAAAACAGATTCACATCAGTAATGGTAAAGTGGTGTCGCTCAGTCGTGTCTGATTCTTTGCAGCCCCTTTGCGGACCCGTGGACTGTAGCCTACCAGGCTTCTCTATCCATGGGATTCTCCAGGCAAGAATACTGGAGTGGGTTACCATTTCCTTCTCCAGGGGATCGTCCCGACTCAGGGATCGAACCCGGGTCTCCCGCATCAGAGGCAGACGCTTTAACCTCTGAGCCACCAGGGGCACAGTTTAATAAGTTCCTTAACTAAAAAAAAAAAAAAAAAAAAAAAAAATTCTAGTTTGAAAAAAAGTTTGTAGACTATGACAGCAATCAAGAATAAAATGACAGTATATGCAAGTTCAAAAGAAATATTGTTTTCAAAATATAGGCTCTTACAGGAAAATAAATAAGTAAATGTCCCACAAATATTTATTGAACACCTTTTTCATAAAGGCTCGAGAGGGAGGGGACATATGTATACCTACGGGTGATTCAGGTTTATGTTTGGCAGAAACCAACACAATACTGTAAAGCAATTGTCCTGCAATTGAAAATAAATAAATTTTTTTAAACTGAGGTCTAACTGACACACTGTATTAGTTTCAGGTGTACAAGAGAATGATTTGATATTTGTATATATTGGGAAATCATCACCACGAGTCTAGTTGACATCTGTCATCATACAAAATCACAGAATTTTCTTCCTTGTGATGAGAACTTTCAAGATTTTCTCTTAGCAACTTTCAAATATGCAATACAGTGTTATTGACTGGAGTCACACTGCTGTACATTATACCTCCATGACTTATTCTATAACTGGCACTTTGGACATTTTGACCCCCTTCACCCGTTTTGTCTCCCTTTTCTCCACCTCTGGAAACCACCAATCTATCAAATAAATTTCTTTCTTTCCACAGAGCCTTAATACTTCTTATTTCAATGTCCCTAAGTGTTTCCGTATTTGTTTAATGTACCTAGTTTAAAAACTTAAAAAGGGATGTATCTACCTTCCACTCTATATAATCTATTTTATGAAAATTTATTATGAAAACCTTCAAACAAAAAGAATATTAATAATGACTACCCATTGAAAATTCACCTACATTCAACAACTGTGAACATTTTGACCATATATTCTTTAATGCATAAGGAAGTTTGTAACTGTTCATCACCAAACTATTTGAAAATAAGCTGCAAAGATCATGGCACTTCACATGTTTTCCTACCATTATCACATACAATAAAATTAACAGCAATTTTGATATCAATCCACATTTTAAATTTCCAAGAATGGTTTCTATGTTTTTCCTTTTTAGAACTCTGATGTAATTAAGGCTCATGTATTATATGCGGTGGTTTCGTTTCTTTGTTGTTGTTTAGTCACTAAGCCGAGTCTGACTCTTTTGCCACCCCATGGACCGGAGCCCCCAGGCTCCTCTGTCCATGGGATTTCCCAGGCAAGAATACTGGAGTGGGCAGGCTACCATTTCCTTCTACATTAGTCTCTTCAGTCTCTTTCAAATCTAGAAATTCTTCTCCCTACCTGCTACTGCTGCTAAGTCACTTCAGTCGTGTCCGACTCTGTGTGACCCCATAGACGGCAGCCCACCAGGCTCCCCCATCCCTGAGATTCTCCAGGCAAGAACACTGGAAATACTGACTTTTGATAGAAACAAAAACAGGTGTCTTATAGAATGTTTCACATCTTGGATATGTCTGTTTCAATCTTTGTCCAAATTGTGCAGGAAGTATGAAATACAGATTTGAGGATGCATTGTAAAAGAGAATGCAAACTGTCTCGTTAATAATCCTCATTACATGTAGAAATGATAATAGGTTGAATATACCTGGATCCTTAAAATGTATTTCCAATATTAATTTCACCTGTTTCTTCTTTTTAAAAGTTGCTATTAGAAAATAATTACAAATGTGGTTTACATCGTATGTGGTTCCCATTATATTTCTACTGGACAGCATTAGTCTGAAAGCTTGATAAGTTAGATTCACTAAATGATTTTGCAAACACACTTCTTAGGTGGTATCATGTCACTAACGCAGTCTATTCCAAGAGCCAGGCCAGGTATGATCACTTGGTTACGGTGACTAATGACACTATCTTTCCACCAGAAAAAATCACATTTTCCTTTTTCCAATTAAGAATTGTGGCTAATTCGTAGATTCAACCTTTCTCTGAGTGGTTTAGGATCCATTAACAACCCTTGCCTGAACCAACTATAACAATGCAGGTTTCAACATTTTTCTCTGAAGAAGGTTCTCCCTCTCTCTCCCCCTGCCTTAGTTTTCCTCCCCCTCAGAATTTTATTTAAAAAATTACTCAGTATTTCACAATCAAGTACAGTCATTATTCTTGTTGATGCTCAAACTGTCCCAGATGTGGGCCAGTGAAAGCCCCTTCAATCCAGCTCCCGTGTCCTTTTTGATAACTGCCCTCCGCCTCTTGTTTTCAGCTACCACAAGATACTCCAAGCTCGGCCTCAACTAGCATTTACCCTTTCTCTGTCGGGTGCAGATTCCCTTTTTGTAAGGAAACATAATGAGAAACCAAGATTGACATTGAGTGTGATCTCAATGAACAGAAACTGACCTATTTAAAAAAAAAATCATGAAATCACATTCAGATTCAACATTGTTTTTGAAAAGTCTACTTAATGTCCGCATTTGCATTTCTTTTCTCTTACACTGAAAAGCTTGTTTTCTAATAATAATAACTTTACTAATTTAAGTTTACCATTTATTACTAACAGAGCTGAGTGAAATTAAAAATTTCCTGTACAGATACTGCACTGTGATCAAAATTTACTTAACATAATTACTTCTCTTATGTGATTACAGAACCAATTCTATACACAGGATAATTTTACACCATTCTAATAATTCTTTGGTAGTACACTGGTCTCAGTTACTTCTACCAGAGTCAGATACCCATTGCCTTAAAAAGAAAATTCAAAGTAGTTGTGGCCTTCTGTCCCATCTGCCGCCTGCCACTAACACGCAATGTTTATGTGACTGTTTCACAGAAGGAACACATTGGACCCCAAAGCAGGCTCGCGGACGATCAACATCACACGTAGAGCAGAAGATTATAAAACACGGGAAAGGAAATGAACCTTGGCCTGTGTGGGACCAGAAAGCTGAGGAAGAAGCTCACCATGCAAATGCTGGGCTCAACTCAAGCCAGCGAACCTCCGCAATTGCCTGCATTTAAGATACAAAAACCCATCACCACCACCATCATCAGCTCCTTTAATTCAGAGTTGGAGGCCGGAAACAAATCTCCCAAGTTTCTCAAGCCACATTAAGTATGAAAGTGAAACAAACTACCTTTTTTGTCCCTTTTCAAGAAATTTCCCCCACTGCTCTTCCATTGCGGCCGTCTTCAAGATCCATCGCGACCTGAGGAGCAACCACAGCCAGTCAAACGTAAGATCCTCAGAAGGCTGAGGTGAAACTGAACTTTACTGCAGCGCGCCGGGCAGAAGGGCGGCGCGCTCGCCCAAATGCTTCAGCGGCTCGTGGCCTCGAGGCTCGCCGCAGGGACATGCCTCAGCGCCAGGCATCCAGCCTCCGCACGCGAGCCCAGGGGCAGGGCGGCGGCCCGGCCCGGCCTTTGCCCGCCTCCACCGCGGCTCTCCCTCCCGGTTCCCCACGCCATCCATCTGCCCGCGGGCTCAGAGCCCGGCTGCCCGCTCGGCGCTGGCTCTACAGGCTCGCGGCAGCAGACTCCAGGACGGATAACCAGCGCAAAAAAAAAAAAACCCACTAGAGACTGGGGTGCCTCAAGAGCTCCCCGACTGAGGATAAGTCTCACCCCTTTAAGCCCCCGTGGACTTGCCAACTGGCATCTCCCCTTCCCTCTCCTCCGAAGCCCTCCGTCCCAGGAGACCCAACTCAGGAATGAGAGAGCCCACCCATCCTCCCCCGAACCCTCTCCGTCTAGTCCCCAGCTTCCCGCGCCTACCTCGGGCTTTCCCTCGGAATGTTCACTAAGGCGTGAATCTTTGAAGAGATGCAGACTCCAGCGGAAAGACGCGGCGGATGCGAACAGCGGCCTCGGCTGCTGAGTCTTGAAGAGCCGCTGCTCGAACGCGCCCCGACTTCCCGTGGCGCTGGGAGCAGGGAGCCCAGAACTTGCGCAAAGCCCACGCCCAGGGCTCTGCGCTCGGCCAATCAGCCGCAGGCTCGGGACGGCTCCCGGCAGAGTCTCCTGAATCCCGATTGCGCCAAGTTACGAAACAGGTTGGAATTAGGGGAGGAATGTCCTCGCTTCTCTTGTCCCTCAGTAAAAGGACGAGCAAGGGAACGCTTATCAGCTGAATCACCGAGGGCTTTTACGTTTTAGAGAGCCCTTGTCTGTACAAGCCCACGAAATTATGAATATATAGATAGATATAAATGTCACTATACAATTCGCTTCTTGTGACTCGAGTAGATAAGAGAAATTTTCTTTGATATCGCATCCAATATATTCTAATAAAACAATATCCGGCTTTGCCCATTCTGTAGGTTATTCCTTCCGCTCTTATATTTTGTTTTTCATTAGATTACACACCGTTTGTTACTTGTTTTTTTTTTTAAGTCATATATTTTTGTCTTTATAACAACAAATTAAAGATACGGTGAAAAAATAAAATTTCCTTCCAAGCAGCATTTTTAAAAGGACAGGTGAATTTTTCTGCAAGTGTTTTCTTCAGTATGTTTGACAGTTTCTAAGGTGTGTATGTTTATCCTTTGTTTGAAGAGACATACAAATGGTCTTCCGGGTGGCTCAGATGGGAAAGAACTTACCTGCAATGCAGGAGATGGGGTTCGCATCCTGGGTGGAGAAGATCCCCTCACTGAAGAAAATGGCAACCCACTCCAGTATTCTTGCCTAGAGAATTCCATGGTTAGAGGAGCCAGGTTGACTGCAGCCCTTGGGTTGCAGAGTCGGACATGACTGAGCGACTAACACTTTCTGCTTCAAGAAATATATGGGAAGATTTTTTTCTTAAACATATAAGTCGAAATGGACATTTCAAGGTAGAAATGTATGTAAAAGAGTGTAATATTTTGGGGTTTTAGCCATGAGATGAATGCCCTGTTTTTCTCAAGGCATATTTTAAAACATATTTTGTTTGGATTCTAAAAGTATTGTGTATTTTAACATGTTGCTTTAGTTGTAATTTAATGCCATATCTACTGCTACCATTTCCAGGTTTTTCTGGTCCTCTCTTATCCTCAAATTGATGAAAAGTGCAATTGTGAAGACAATTCAAATTCATAAAGCAGCGTTAACTAACATCAGAGCTTTTCATACTTGTCAACCCAGGGGAAATGGATGTTTTTGTAACCTTTTGTCTGCTTTCTCTGACTTAGAGGAGTTTACCTCTCAGCTCACTGCAAAAGTTTAAAAGAAGAAAATCTTTGTAGTTTTTATTGCATACTGTATTTTCTGTACTTTAAGTAACATATTTCAAAGCTGTAACTTTTTTTCCATCTTTTATTCCAGATATTCTTTGCCTTGATTTTTTTTTTTAACTTAGCTATACAATTAGGTTTCTTTCTTTACAAACTGTTAATTAGCCTTTCTAACAGACCACTCATATTCCTCTGTGTTCTAATTGAAAATGTGTGTGTACAGCATCAGCCCAACCATTTAAAGGCTTAACATCAACCCTTTATTCCTCCTGGGGCAAATGTATAAGGCTTTCCCCTTTCTCCCGTGTATTTTTCATCTGATTCATGCTTCTGTTCTTTTTTCTGCTTTTGTTTAACCTTGTCCCTTATTTAGTTTATGTGATCTTGTCATATATTCAATCTTTTATGTATCCTTAAAAATGCCCTATATCCTCCTAAAACAATGCAGGATTTTTTTTAAATTGAATTATAGTTGATTGTCAATGTTGTGTTAGTTTCAGGTGTGCAGCAAAGTGATTCAGTTTTATATATAGTTTTTTCTTTTAGATTCTTTTTCATTATGGATTATTACAAGATATAGAATATAGTTCCCTGTGCTATACAGTAATTTGTCATTTATTTTATATATAGTACTGTGTATATGCGATTCCCAAACTCCTAATTATCTCCTGCTCCTTTTGCCTTTGGTAACTAAAAGTATGTTTTCTATGTCTGCAACTCTATTTCTGTTTTGTAAATAAGTCATTTTTATCAGTTTTTTAGATTCCACATAAAATTGATGACATATGATATTTGTCTTTCTCCCTCTGCTTACTTAGTATGTTCATCTCTAGGTATATACATATTGCTGCAAATGGCATTATTTCATTCTTTTTATGGCTGAGTAACAGGATATTTTTTAAAGTAGAACATATATTTTGTTGATTGCACCCTTTCTACAGGCTTGAGCTTCAAGTGATAATCCCTATCAAGGAGCACGTGGTTTAAGGATCAGAATAGCCCACAGAATTTTCAATAAAGCTCTTATACACATGCACATATATGTATATAAGTTGTTTTGCTCCACTGGCATAAAGATATGGATATAAAATACAATGGATGGTTCTAGCTACTCCCAAACCATAACTGTTGATTTTAAAGACTCTGACTCCTGTCTCACATTACTGCCAGCCATTCCTGGTAATATTGAACAGCTGGACTAGGCACTTCCACTATGAATCTTATTAACTTCCAGGGAAACCCTTTGGAAAGCAACCCCTTTGCAAGTCTTGACTCATACCCCTTCATTCAAGTAGACATTTTTCCTTCTTGAAGTGTTCTTCCCCATAATCTGTACCTTTGTGTCTTCCACTGGCATGTAGTCCTTTCACAGGTACTCTCCCAACATTCAAGATTAGCATCCCTGCCACAGTTTATTACATACCCGTGGGAATAATAAAACATACCTATGGGAGTAATAATAACTAGCATTGACTAAGCGCTGGCTGTGTGCCAGGGACTATCCCAAGTATTTGAAAGAGATTAAATCATTTAATCCTCACAATTATCCTCTGACATGTGTAATTTTATTGTTACTCCCATTTTACAGTTGCAGAAACTGAGGTTTGACATCATGTGCCCAAAGTCACACAACTGGTACACAGCTGCCCCAGGACTTGAAAGCAATCCAGCTCCCAGCCCTCATAACTACACTCTTAACCACTTGCCTACAATGGTACACTATTTTAGTACACTCTCCTACACTGCCTTTTCAAGCCCCCGTAAAACATTTTCATCTTATGACTCTATCTTAGAAATCATGCAATGGCTCCTTACCACCAACTGTATTGTGTCTGAGAGTTTCCACTTGACTCTTAAGGGCTGTAACACACAATGTCTCTCTGACTGTCTTCATCCACCTCACTTCCTTACACTGTCTCCCTCAACCCCAACACATATATAAATCTTCACTCCATTTTGGCCCAACTGACCTCAGATGATTTGCTTTTTTCTCTCTGTGCCTTTCCACATGTAAATCTTTAATTTACAGCAATTTTCTTTTTCAGTACCAAACTCCACAAACAATTCAAACTTAGATTCAACTATTGCATGTAGGCTAAGTCGCTTCAGTCACGTGTGACTCTTAAATGACCAAATGGACTGTTGCCTGCCAGACTGCTCAGTCCATGGAATTTCTCAGGCAAGAATACTGGAGTGGGTTGCCATGCCCTCCTCCAAGGGATCTTCACAACCCGATGGAATGTACATCTTGGGTCTCGTGCATTGGCAGGTGGGGTCTTTACCACTAGCACCACCTGGGAAGCCCTTTCTCTGTGTAAGTTTGAACAATTCATAATTTACTTAACTTTTCAGTCCTTGAGTTGTCTCTTTGGTAAAAGGAGGTAATAATGATACCTTATAAAGTTATTGCAAGATTAAGTGATTTGTGTATTGAAAGGGTTTGTACAGTGCCTGAAACACATTGAGCACTCTATAATTGTTATATATTAGTAATAAAACCCCTTTCTCAGTCTATTTTTGCCCTTCCTTGCTATTCTTCACCACTCACGTATGTAGCTACACATATGTATTCTCTGTTACTTTCAACAGGCTTTCCAGGTGACTCTGGTAAAAATCTGCCTGCCAGTGAAGGAGACAAGGGTTTGATCCTTGGGTTAGGAAGATCCCCTGGAGAAGGAAATGGTAACCCACTCCAGTATTGTTGCCTGGGAAATCCCATGGACAGAGGAGCCTAGTGGGCTACATTCCCCAGGGTCACAAAAGACTAGGACAGGACCGAGCCACTAAACAATAACAAGACTTTCAAGTCATAGAGGAGCTAAATTATAAACTATAATTCTGCCTTCAGGGAGATTGTAGATTGTTTTATTCATAGACGTTCTTCTGGCCCAAATAGACTGGGATTGTGTGTTTTATTATGTGGTTGTGTTGCAGTTCATAGAGTGCTGAAAAGTACAGTTCATGTAGTGCTGTACTGTCTGTGGTAGAGGTACCATAAATGCCATTGTCATCATCAGTTCAGTTCAGTTGCTCAGTCGTGTCCGACTCTTTGTGACCCCATGAATTGCAGCATGCCAGGCCTCCCTGTTCATCACCAACTCCCAGAATTCACTCAGACTCAGGTCCATCGAGTCAGTGATGCCATCCAGTCATCTCATCCTCGGTCGCCCCCTTTTCCTCCTGCCCCCAATCCCTCCCAGCATCAGAGTCTTTTCCAGTGAGTCAACTCTTCGCGAGAAGTGGCCAAAGTATTGGAGTTTCAGCTTCAGCATCAGTCCTTCCAAAGAACACCCAGGACCGATCTCCACTAGAATGGACTGGTTGGATCTCCTTGCAGTCCAAGGGACTCTCAAGAGTCTTCTCCAACACCACAGTTCAAAAGCATCAATTCTTCAGTGCTCAGCTTTCTTTACAGTCCAACTCTCACATCCATACATGACCAATGGAAAAACCATAGCCTTGACTAGATGGACCTTTGTTGCCAAAATAATGTCTCTGCGTTTGAATATGCTATCTAGGTTGGTCATAACTTTCCTTCCAAGGAGTAAGTGTCTTTTAATTTCATGGCTGCAATCACCATCAGGAGTGATTGTGAACCCCCAAAAATAAAGTCAGCCACTCTTTCCCCTGTTTTCCCATCTATTTCCCATGAAGTGATGGGACGGAGGCCATGATCTTTGTTTTCAGAATGTTGAGCTTTAAGCCAACTTTTTCACTTTCCTCTTTCACTTTCAACAAGAGGCTTTTTAGCTCCTCTTCACTTTCTGCCATAAGGGTGCTGTCATCTGCATTTATCTGAGGTTATTGATATTTCTCGTGGCAATCTTGATTTCAGCTTGTGCTTCTTACAGACCAGCATTTCCCATGATGTACTCTGCATATAAGTTAAATAAGCAGAGTGACAATATATAGCCTTGACATACTCCTTTTCCTATTTGGAACCAGTCTGTTGTTCCATGTCCAGTTCTAACTGTTGCTTCCTGACCTGCATACAGGTTTCTCAAGAGGCAGGTCAGGTGGTCTGGTATTTTCATCTCTGTCAGAATTTTCCACAGTTTATTGTGATCCAGACAGTCAAAGGTTTGGGCATAGTCAATAAAGCAGAAATAGATGTTTTTCTGGAACTCTCTTGCTTTTCCATAAACCAGCGGATTTTGGCAATTTGATCTCTGGTTCCTCTGCCTTTTCTAAAACCACCTTGAACATCTGGAAGTTCAAGGTTCATGTATTACTTAAGCCTGGCTTGGAGAATTTTGAGCATTACTTTACTAGCATGTGAGATGAGTGCAATTGTGCGGTAGTTTGAGCATTCTTTGGCATTGCCTTTCTTTGGGATTGGAATGAAAACTGACCTTTTCCAGTCCTGTGGCCACTGCTGAGTTTTCCACATTTGCTGGCATGTAGAGTGCAGTACTTTCACAGCATCCTCTTTCAGGATTTGAAATAGCTCAACTGGAATACCATCACCTCCTTTAGCTTTGTTCGTAGTGATGCTTTCAGTTTCCCTGTTTTCTTTGAAACTGTTTGCCATTCAAAATAACGTTAACCTCTCCTGAAACACACCTTTCTACTCAATGTCAAGCAAAACTAGTATGCAAAGCTCTACCAAAAAAACTCTATCTTTTTATTGAGATATAATTGATACACATTATTGTATTAGTTTTGGGCTTCCCTCATGACTCAAATGATAAAGAATCTGCCGGCAATGTGGTAGACCTGGGTTCGATCCCTGGGTTGGATTACTGTGATATTGAATGGTTTGCCTTGGAAATTAACAGAGATCATTCTGCCGTTTTTGAGATTGCATCCAAGTATTGCATTTCGGACTCTTTTGTTAACTATGAGGGCTGTTCCATTTCCCCTAAGGGATTCTTGCCCACAGTAGTAGATATAATGGTCATCTGAGAGAAATTCACCCATTCCAGTCCATCTTAGTTCACTGATTCCTAGAATATCAATGTTCACTCATATCATCTCCTGTTTGACCACTTCCAATTTCCTGTTTGACCATTTCCAATTCATGGACCTAACATTCCAGGTTCACATGCAATATTGCTCTTTATAGCACTGAACCCTGCTTCCATCACCAGTCCCATTCACAACTGGGTGTTCTTTTGCTTTGGGTCCATCTCTTCATTCTTTCTGGAGTTATTTCTCCACTGATCTCCAGTAGCATATTGGGCACGTACTGACCTGGGGAGTTCATCTTTCAGTGTCCTATCTTTTGCCTTTTCATGGGGTTCTTAAGGCAAGAATACTGAAGTGGTTTGCCATTCCCTTCTCCAGGGGACTACATTCTGTTAGACCTCTCCACCATGACCCATCCGTCTTGAGTGGCCTCATACGATATGGCTTAGTTTCATTGAGTTAGACAAGGCTGTGGTCCATGTGATCAGAGTGGCTAGTTGTCTGTGATGGTGGTTTCAGTGTGTCTGCCCTCTGATCTCCTCTCTCAGCGCCTACCGTCTTACTTGGGTTTCTCTTACCTTGGACTTGGGGTCTCTCTTCACAGCTGCTCCAGCAAAGCGCAACCGCCCCCTCCTTACCTTTGATGCAGGGTAGCTCCTCTCAGCCGCGGCCCCTGCCCTCGGGCCAGGGTAGCTCTTCTTGGCCACCATCGATCGCAGCTGACACTCTCTAAGCAACTTTCAAATATGTTATTCAGTATTGTTAACTTCATGCTGTACATTACATCCTTATTTATTTTATAACTGAAAAGCTGTACCTTTGACTCTCTTCAGCCATTTGTCCCACTCCCATTTCCCACCTCTGGCTACCACCAGTCTATTCTCTGGATCTATGAACCTGTTTTGTTTTTGTTTTTAAGATTCCACAGATAAGTGAGATCAGATTGTACCTATCTTTCTCTGGCTGACTCAGTTCACTTAGCGTAACACCCTCAATAATGCCCTTAGTGTAACAACCATCCATGTTGTTGAAAATAGTAAGAGTCATTTAGGAATGTAGAAAGATGGTAATGATAACCCTGTATGAAAGACAGCAAAAGAGACACAGATGTATAGAACAGTCTTTTGGACTCTGTGGGAGAGGGAGAGGGTGGGATGATTTGGGAGAATGCCATTGAAACATGTATAATATCATATAAGAAACAAATCGCCAGTCTAGATTCAATGCAGGATACAGGATACTTGGGGCTGGTGCACTGGGATGACCCAGAGAGATGGTATAGAGAGGGAGGTGGGGGGGGTTCAGGATTGGGAACATGTGTACACTCATGGCAGATTCATTAAAATTTAAAAAAAGAAAATAGTAAGAGTCATTCTTTTTACGGCTAAACAGTATTCATTTTACGTATACATGCTGCATTTGCTTTACTCATCTGTTAATGGACACTTAGGTTGTTTCCATGTCTTTGCTATCGTAAATAATGTTTCAGTAAACATGAGCAAGCGTATGTCTTTTAGTATTAGTGTTTTTGTTTTCTTCAGGTGAATACCCAGAAATGGAATTGCTGGACCATATAGTGGTTCTGTTTTTAATTTTTGAGGAAATCTTCATACTGTTTTCCATAATGATAGTACCAATTTACATTCCAGAAAGTAACGCACAATACTTCCCTTTTCTTCATGCCCTCACTAATATGTTCAGATGACTCAATCTTAAATGTAAAGAGTATTTTCCTTATAAGTCCCATAAGTGGTAAGTTTCACTCAGTGCATTGAAAAATTAAATATTAGATGTGGCACCCTAGGATTTTAACTACTTTTATTTATTTGACTTTATCTTACAGCCTATTAAACTATTCACAAATGAATCTTAATTCCAACTCCTTGCATTTTAATTTCTGTAAATGTGTTATTAATAAATGTTTTCATTTATTTAATGTAGAATTTTCAGAAGTTTTAAATTCTGCCATTAATAGAAAATCCATTATATGTGTTTTTATCAACCAACAAGCACTGACTAAAAATGGATTCTGAAGAATGTCCAGGCTGTCTGGTTGTATATTTAGATGACTATTTATATCCTAGCTCCCTCAACCCTTCACTACCTTTTCAAGCTACTCTTATTATTTATTTTTTATGTTCTCACCTACTTTCCTTCTTCTCCTAAGAAGAGATTGTTTTATTTTTCAAGAGGTTCTTCTTCCCATGACTCTTTTGTGGTAAATACTGTGTATTTCTTTCCCTGGTCTCTCCAATAATTCATTCTCCTATTTCTCCTACTTCTATTTAGCCAATCTGAGTGTGAATTGAAGATTCAATATTCTAAAAAAGGAATGCAAATTCACACTGATGAACTCTGCTGACCTGAGCCAAAGAAAGAACACACCGGAAGTTTCAGTCCAAAGAGCAAGACAGATGACAGCTGTGGCAACAACAGTCAAGGATCCACACACCCTCCACCCATTTGTGTGTAATTAATTTTATGTACAAAGGATGTATGACCATCCTAATGACAGGAGACATTGAATGACTGTACCTGAATTCACGCTGGATTACATCAGATTGCTTCTATGCACACATGCACTTTAAAAAGAAAAACTCTTCACGTAAGCATATTGCTCCCCAGAGAGGTTATTTCTCTTGACATTGTTTAACCAATGGATGCAACAGCCTTGACTTGGGTGAAATGGTGATCAGAAGATAACAAAGTGACTTATTCTAAAACTAAGTGATTAAGCCATGTATCCAAAGTGAAAGTCGCTCAGTCGTGTCTGACTCCTTGTGACTCCATGGACTATACAGTCCCTGGAATTCTCCAGGCCAGAATTCTGGAGTGTAGCCATTCCTTCTCCAGGGAATCTTCCCAGCCCTGGGGTGGAACCCAGGTCTCCTGCATCGCAGGCGGATCCTTTACCAGCTGAGCCACCAGGGAAGCCCAAGCCATGCATCCAAGTCAGTGACAAATAGAAATCTGAATCCTGCTCTCTGTGTATCCTTCTCTGTCTGTACTAGCCAGAAGCAACTCTTACCCACCTCCATGCTAATTATCTGTGTCCCTCATTTATTATTACTTTTTATATGATTAGGAATTTCTTTTCTCTCTCTCTCTCTTTTTTTTTTTTAACCACACTACAAGTCATGTAGGATCTTAGTTCCCCAAACAGGGACAGAACAGCTTCCCCTGCAATGGAAGCACAGAGGCTGCCCCTGGACCACCAAGGAAGTCCCAGAAATTTCTGTTTATATTTTAATAACACAGCACTTTAGATAAAGATTCAACACGAGCTTGTTGAATCTGTTAAGTACTGAGACTGATCTCAGAGACAGCTTTATAGAAGTTAGACCAGTAGACCAATCACTCAAGTCAGTGCTTTGAGAGTTCTCTAACTTTATCCACCTCTCGTAGCATCTTGAATACTCCAGTAGCGAATCATCCCTCTGAGTAAATCACTGTCTTCTATGAAAATAAATCTACCATAATAGCACAAGAAGATATTTAAAGTAAATCACAGGATTAGTAGGAGAGGGTTAAATAAGGCAGTAAGAACAAGGGAAAGATGAGAATGAAGTGAAGCTTGGTGGTGAGTGGTTTAGTTGCTAAGTCCTATCTGACTCTTGTGACCCCATGGACTGTAGCCCACCAGGCTCCTCCATCCATGGGATTTCCCCGTCAAGAACACTAGAGTCAGTTGCCATTTCCTTTTCCAGGGGATTCTTTACCACTGAACACAAAGGAAGCCCTGAAGTGAAGCTTAGGAGGCTTGAATTTTAATTGCATCATTTATTGACTAAATCGTTTTGGACAGGTTACTCCACCCTTGATTTGTGCATTGTTAAAACTGAGACAATAGTAGAATCCACCTAAGGTTTTTGTAAGAAGTAGATTGGGTAAGACTTGAAAAGTGTTTGCTGTTGAGTAAGTAGTATTGTTGCCCAGATAGCCTAGTAAAGATGATGAATGGAATGTCAGGAATAAAAATTAAATACAAGAATAAAAGTGTCTGAAAAGGACTAGTGATATCACTGAAAGTAAATAATCATATGGAAAATATAATTAATTATTTGAAATAAAACTAAAAGAAGGCAAAACTTACCTTGAATAAATTTAGATTTAGAGGCAACAACTAATCAAATAGTTCTTCATTGTAAATAACATGATGGATTAATATTCTTAATATTTAAATGGTTCATATAAGTGTAGAAGAAAATTCAAAAGCCCAAATAGAACTGGGCAAAGTACACAAATAGATAATTCACACACAAAAAAGCAATAGTACTCTGGTCAAGAAAGTAGGATAGAGTGAAATGTTCACACTCACAGTACAAAGAAATTCAAATTAAAACAGCAAAGACATTTTGAAAAATGAGACTATCAAGTGTTCACAAGAGTGAAGTAAACTAGATGGGAAGTGAAAATTATTAAGATGAATAAGGAAACAATGTTTGGCAATATATACTTTAAATGTTTGACTCAATCCAATTTTAGGAATTCTGTTATAAAAATATAGTCCAAAGAACAGGAAAAATGTCAGGAACAAAGATGTTCATTGCTGCCTTATTTGATAACAGTGAAAAACAAGAGGTAACCTAAATCAGGCAAATCCATAGCCACATATAAATGGCTGAGAAAATTATGATGCATTCATTCAAAGAAAATATATAAAATGTACTGTGAACTTCATACTCAACAGTAAAAAGCTAAAGGCATTTCCTTTAAGATCAGGAACAAGACAAGGATGCCCACTCAGCCAGAGAAAGACAAATACTATATGGTATATGGAATCATATATCATATAATTCTTAAAAAATTACATGTGAAATCTAAAAATATAACAAACCAGTGACTATAACAAAAATGAAGCCAACTCTCAGATAATAAGAGAACAAACTAGTGGTTACCAGTGTGGGGAGGAGTATAGTGATATGGGATGAAGAAGAACAAACTATGAGGGTTAGAATAAGCCACAAGGGTGTATTTGAACAACACATGGAATATAGCCAATATTTTATAATTACTATAACCTTTGAAATTGTGAATCACTATATTGTACACCTATAATATGGTACAGCAACTATACTTCCATGAAAGTAATTTAAAAAAAAAAAAAGGAAAAAGGTACCTTCAAAGAATTTCCAATAACATTGGAAAATACCTACGTTAATATGCAAGGAAAAGGACAGGGGAAAATTATGACGGCATGATTTAACTAGGGTAAAAGAAATTAATTGATGTAATATTAGAAAGAAATGTATCGAAAGGTGAAGAATGGTTGTTATTCAGTGACGAAAGTTATGTCAATTTTTTCTTTAAGTTTTTCTGTATTTTACAAATTTCCTATAATAAAAGTGTAGAGAATTCCCCAGTTGTCCAATAGCTGGGACTCAGTACTTCCACTGCATAGGGTTTCAGGTCAATCTCTAATCCAGAGGAGAACCAAGATTCCCATAAGCTGCTTGGCACAACCGATAAAAAAAAAAAGTGTATTATTTTTACAATAGAAAAGTGGTGTTTTGTGTAGAGCATAGAGATGGCCATAATGAAAAGGTTTCAGGACCCCAGTTACTGTTATCCACGTTCCAGTTTCAGTGGGGTTTGATGTTTATTAAGGCACAAACAGCCATATTTAGTGAGGGGCAAAATTAACTGGCTAAAACAGGTAACTCAGAGCACTTCCAGTATTCTCAGTTTTGTTCAGTTCAGTCGCTCAGTCGTGTCCGCCTCTTTGGGACCCCATGAATCGCAGCACAGTAGGCCTCCTTGTCCATCACCAACTCCCAGAGTTCACTCAGACTCACGTCTATCGAGTCCGTGATGCCATCCAGCCATCTCATCCTCGGTCGTCCCCTTCTCCTCCTGCCCCTAGTCCCTCCCAGCATCAGAGTCTTTTCCATGAGTCAACTCTTCGCATGAGGTGGCCAAAGTACTGGAGCTTAAGCTTCAGCATCATTCCTTTCAAAGAAATCCCAGGGCTGATCTCCTTCAGAATGGACTGGTTGGATCTCCTTGCAGTCCAAGGGGCTCTCAAGAGTCTTCTCCAACACCACAGTTCAAAAGCATCAATTCTTCGGCACTCAGCCTTCTTCATAGTCCAACTCTCACATCCATACATGACCACAGGAAAAACCATAGCCTTGACTAGATGGACCTTAGTCGGCAAAGTAATGTCTCTGCTTTTGAATATGCTGTCTAGGTTGGTCATAACTTTCCTTCCAAGGAGTAAATGTTTTTAATTTCATGGCTGCAGTCACCATCTGCAGTGATTTTGGAGCCCCAAAAATAAAGTCTGACACTGTTTCCACTGTGTCCCCATCTATTTCCCATGAAGTAATGGGACTGGATGCCATGATCTTCGTTTTCTGAATGTTGAGCTTTAAGCCAACTTTTTCACTCTCCTCTTTCACTTTCATCAAGAGGCTTTTGAGTTCCTCTTTACTTTCTGCCATAAGGGTGGTGTCATCTGCATATCTGAGGTTATTGGTATTTCTCCCAGCAATCTTGATTCCAGCTTGTGTTTCTTCCAGTCCAGCATTTTTCATGATGTACTCTGCATGTAAGTTAAATAAGCAGGGTTACAATATACAGCCTTGACGTACTCCTTTTCCTATTTGAAACCAGTCTGTTGTCCACGTCCAGTTCTAACTGTTGCTTCCTGACCTGCATACAGATTTCTCAGGAGGCAGGTCAGGTGGTCTGGTAATCCCATCTCTTTTAGAATTTTCCAATATTCTACATTTCTTCAAAATTTGTATTTCTGAAAGTTCCTTTAACATGTTTTTTCAAAGAAGAGAGAAAGGAGCAAGGGAGAAAGACAGAGGTGAAAATAGAGAGATATCTCTTTTAAGTGATAAGAAAACATATAGTAGACTGAAAGACCGATTTTTTAGTTTTGCCATTTCACTGTCTGGGTGACATGGCTACATTTATCTCATTGCTGCTTCCCTACCAATGCCAAAGCATCACGGAATAGATCAAAGACTAGAAGTACTTCTCCTGAATAAATATGCCATACCTCCCCTGAGGAAAGCAATAAGGAAGAGGAAAGACCGATTAGGGATTTCATTGGCATTTCACTGAAGAGTAGAGCTCCATGATGGTAGAAGTCTTGTGTCTTTATTTTTAACTGAAGTTTAGCTGATTTACAATGTTGTGCCGCTGTCTACTGTACAACAAAGTAATTCAGTTATACACATATATACATTCTTTTATGTATTCTTTTCCATTATGGTTTATGACAGGATATTGAATATTGGTTTACACCATGCTGCTGCTGCCTAGTATAAAGCACAGTGCAGATGGTCGGTATTCAATTTCTGCCCATTGAATGGGCTTAGAGAAAACCCCACTAACAGTATTATTTGACTTTTGGTTTTGTTTTTTGTTGTTTTAAATATTTGGCTGTACTTTGTAGCCTGTGGGATCCTAGTTTCCTGACCAGGGATTAAACTCGTGTCCCCTGAAGTTGAAGGGCAGAATTATAACACTGAACTGCCAGGAAAGTCCCTATTTTTTATTTTAAAGCATATCCAAACAAATAAAAATGGATGTTACCAGAACAATTAGGTCTTTCTTGAGCCTTCTTTTCTTAAAATTTGTATTGAGCGCTGTGTGGCCAGGCATCCGCTAAATGCTGGCAATGGGAAGAGGAAGGAGCACAAAGTCCCTCAAGTTGTGTGCATGTGTTTACAGGGGTGAAAATTATTAGTATAACTTTAGTATACACAACAGATGTTTTGTTTGTGTTTTTTTAAAAACAAAACTGAACTTTTACGTATAAAATGACCACTATACTCTTCAAAGTAAATACCCAAGAAAACTATGAAACGACTTCAGTGAAGCCAAGAAATAAGGTTGTTAGAACTTGTGCAGGGATTTGTCTTCAGATTCCACTGACATATGCTTTGAACGTCCTCAGTGTTAGCAAGTATTGCCTTATGTTGATAAATTTAAGTTTTAGAAACAGGTCATTTGATATTAGACAATGTATTTATTCTTACTGCAACAGAAATGTCTCATTTTTAAAATTAATGAATGTAGAACAGTTAGCTTAGTACCTGGATGTCTAAGCTTTGAACAGTTACTTCTGTTTTCTCATTGTTAGTAGTAGGCTAGTGGCTGACTTCCTTGAGAGACGTTTCAGCTAATAATGAAATATGGCTAGAACGTAGTGAGCCCAATTTTCTTGTGGGCTTAGCAAATTTGTTCTGAAGATTATTCGTAGAGGGAAATCCCTTCGATGTTCAATGTTTATTTACTTGAATCCCTCCTAGTATATATCCGTTTAATCATTTTTTTACTTTATAGCCAAACCTTTTGCCCTCAGACATCAGCAGTGGGGAATTCCTAACACAATAACAATGTTACCTTAAATGGTTTTTGAACTTGCATAGTTCATAAAAAAAAAAAACACTTCCTTTTTGGTTTTAATTGCTTTATGATTCATAGACTTTGAACTTGCCTGATCTTAAGTGAACTCTCTCCTCAGAACAAGGTCAGATCAGTTCACCAAGCTGACGTTTGCTCACTTATTTTTTCAAAAAGGTTTTGTATTATTTCAAAAACAAATCTACTTAAAATATACTTCCATGTGGAAGAAACATTGTGCTAATAGACTGATGCGTAGTTGTTAGATCTGATTTTATGATTATAACTCAAGTTAGGAAATGCTTCACTTTATATTGAAATTCGTTCATGCATCCAGTCAACAATATTAATTGAGCACCTTCTCTATGTCATATATTATTATATGTCCATTGGCATTTGTCCATGAACAACAACAATATCTCTGCCCAGGTAAAACTTACATTTGGTGGTGGGGTAGACAGATCAACAAAAGCACAGAAAATCAGTGATTTAGTATGTTAAAAACTGGAGCATGCTCTGGGGGAAATACAGCAGAGGAAGGGGACTGTGCCAGTCAGGAAAAGATTGCAATTTTAAGTAGGATGACCCCATGTGACCGAGACAGGATGGAGCTGAGGAAGGTTATCAGTGATGGCGTTAAGATCTTGGGAATTCTAGATCCTGTCTCGGTCACATGAGGTCATCCTACTCAAAACTGAATATAAATGTTTTTAAAATTATTTCTGTAAAATGGTTTCTGCTGTAGGGTAATTCTCATGCTCCAGTGTTTCCCTCTAGATTCATGGATGTTTACACTTGTGTGAGAATTTAGAGGTCAATGTATGCAGGTCTTTTATTACACCAAGTCTCTGAAATGCTAAGTCACTTGACTGAAGGCCATATATCTGCAAGGGTCGAGTTAACAACATAGATTTTCTGACACTGAGTTTGCTGTTCTATCATGTTGAGAGGGATCCTAATGGTGAAGATTTCAGATTGGCTACTGTAGTGTGCGTGTTAGGGGCACGGGTGCGATCAGACTTTCTAGCTGTTTTACTTCACCTTTGTGGCAAGTTTCTCTCACTTGATTTTGTTTTTGCCCTTAATCAGTTACATTACTGACTAGGGTTCTCAGCCTCCTTAATCAATCAAAACTGATGAGAGGCCAGTCAAGAAATTTAGACAAGGCATTATTACTGGGGCTCATGCTGCAGCAAAGAGGAGGGAAAATAAGTGTCAGGTTCCTTGCTTGCTTGCTCCCCGAGGTGAGACAAGTTGGTTCCTTATATGGGGTGACAGTAGGGGTGTCAGGAAGATCTCCTGCAGAAGGAAATGTCAATCCACTCCAGTATTTGTTGCCTGGGAAACTTCATGAACAGAGGAGCCTGGTGGGCTGAGCTATTGTCTATTGGGTCACAGAGAGTCAGACAGGACTTAAAGGACTTGTGGTTGTGACTAAACAACAACAAGGGGTGTGTCCAGGGCCCAGGCTGGAGGGGTGGCTTAGGTAGTTTGCCCTCTTCTTTGGTGATATTGTGTGCAGGGGGCTTGCACAGTACCTTGCTTTTGCCTCCCACTCTCCAAAAGTTGCAGTTAGGTATTTGGTCTCCATATCATGTTGTCCATAATTTGCCCCAACCGCACATGCACATGATTATTTTTAGTTTCTTATACTTTGTTTTCATTTTGTTTTTGTTTTCATTTTGTTACTCGAGGGATATTTGTCCAGATGCAAGCACTGCAGCAAATGGTCCCGGTCGTAGGTCTTGCTGCTGCTGCTGCTGCTGATAATTCACTTCAGTCGTGTCCGACTCTGTGCGACCCCATAGATGGCAGCCCATCAGGCTCCCTAGTCCCTGGGATTCTCCAGGCAAGAACACTGGAGTGGGTTGCCATTCCCTTCTCCAATACATGAAAGTGAAAAGCAAAAGGGAAGTTACTCAGTTGTGTCCGACTCTTCGTGACCCCATGGACTGCAGCCCACCAGGCTCCTTTGTCCATGGGATTTTCCAGGCAAGAGTACTGGAGTGGGGTGCCATTGCCTTCTCTGGTCGAAGGTCCTAGCCTGCCTCATTTAGACTTGCCTGTTTTAATCACCATTTTTCAGGACCCAGGAGAAGGGCTATAGTTCAAGGGTACACTCTGCCTTCGTAGTGTCTGAAGTCCAATTATCTGGGATTCTAAAGCTGGCCAGCTGAGACCTGGGGTTTATTTTGTTGCACATACTTGAAAATGCATGACAGAAATATTGGTCCTTACAAGCTGCATTTTCTTGTAGCTCAAAATTAAATTACACATTAAAATACCTTAAATGATATTAACGTTTCTCATGTTATTAGAAAATGAGGACATACTGCTAACCCCAGTAGTGTAAAAGAAATTGCAACATTTGTCATTTATCACATGACCTTTTCTTGAGACACTGATGAATTCTGATTCTTATCTTTTAGTTGGTTTCCCTTGTGTTAGACCTTCCCAGTAAGGAATTCTGTGGTTCGACTGAATTTTTGACTGCATTGTCTCTGTTAGTTGACATAACCTGCCGTGATCTTTAGCTATTGTGTTGCTTCTAATCACTGTCATATTGCCTGTTCTTTTCCAGGAACTGGAAATTTAGTTTGCAGTTAACATTCTGCTATCACTTCTGATTTTATTCCTTTTATTTGGCTGATTATTATGCAGTACAGTCAAATAGTGCTCCCACAAGCCAAGTATATTGGGACTTCCCAGGTGGCGCTAGTGGTAAAGAACCTGCCTATCAGTTCAGGAGATGCTAAGGGATGTGGATTTGATTCCTAGGTCAGGAAGATCCCCTGGAGGAGGGCATGGCAACCCACTCCAGTATTTTTGCCTGGAGAATGCCATGGACAGAGGATTCTGGAGGGCTACAGTCCATGGGGTCACAAAGAGTTGGGCACAACTAAAGCGACTACAAGCCAATTATATTATCTTATTACCATTTTATCACATGACAAAGATGAACCTTCTTGCTATTCCACAGTCTAGTTTTTCTCACTCTCTGTTACCTTTGTTACTCTAAATACAGTAAATTCCAAAGATCATGCTTTAAATTTGCCATCTGAGTGGCTCAAAACATCTCACATTGTGTATAGGACTTGTTTTTGCTTTCTTTTTTATTATTTTTTTTTATTAATCTGACTGTGCCGGCTCTTAGTTATGGCATGTGGGATCTTTAGCTGGGCGTGTGAACTCTTAGTTGCCACATGTGGGATCTAATACCCTGACCAGGGTTTGAACCTGGGCCCTCTGCACTGGGAGTGTGGAGTCTTAGCCACTGGACCACCAGGGAAGTCCCCAAGCCCTGAACTTCTGATCCTGTCACCAGACTGGCTTCTTGTTCAGTTGCATATCTGAGTCAGCACCATCATTTACTTCATATCAGAAACCTGGGGAAAGGGGCAGTCAGCCTCAGCGCCTGCTTCTCCCCTACTTTCTGTGTCAGACTTGAATCCATTTTCCCCTCAACTGTGATAATAGCCTTGTAATCCCTGGAGAAGGGAAGGTCAACCCACTCCAGTATCCTTGCCTGGAGGATCTCACGGACAGAGGGTCGGACATGACTGAAGCGACTTAGCACACAGGCAGGCACGCAATTTTGTCAAACCATAATAACCACTCTCCTCTCTTGCCTGGGTTACTATCAGAGCTTCCTACCTGGCTTCTCCATATCCATCCTAGAACGCTTCTGATGCACTCTGCACAGCAGGCAAAGCAACTTGTAAAAATGCACATATGGCCATGTCACGCACCACTGTAAAGACTTGCAATGCCTTTCCGTTGCTCTCAGGTTCAATTCCCCATTCATCTCTGCAGCTACAGGCTGCTTCTCTCTTGCTCCTTCATGACCCAGACGCACTGGCCTCTCTCAGCTTCTTGGAGCTTTACTGGACATGGTGTTCATCTTGCCCACCCTCCTGGAGTGATCTTTCTCTACCCCTCTACCCTCTCCTACCCCTTACAACTGGCGAACATCCATTTACATGGAAACATACACAGACACAAACACACACACACTACACACACATACCACACACACATACTACACACACACATACACACCCCAGCAGGTGGCTAATTGATTCATTCTTCTGGTTCAAACATCAGTTCCTCAGAGAAATATTCCCTATGCTTCTGGGTTAGGTTTTGTCATCCTGATAGTAGTTCACAGTATATTGCACTTCTCCTTCCTATTAAACAATTGCAATTTTTGCTCATTACAAAATGTGTCTTTCCCATTGAGATATAAACTCTGGAAGGGCAGCCCATTTCTGCTTTGTTCTTCTGTTTCCCAACAAAGGAAGGATAGTGAACATGGTAAATATTTACTTGATGAAGGAATGGCTAAATTTATACTGTTGTTCATCCCCTTGCTTTTTATCTCTTTATACTGGGCCTTCCTCGTTTTGAATCATCATTCCACATTTGTAGAACAGTTTGAAAGATCTTAACTGATTAACATCTCTACATTCATTTAACATTCTTAGAAAGATTCCTTTAAAGATGAGGAAACTAAGACTCAGTGAAGCTGAAAGATACCCATCTCTCTGAGACCATGAAGAAAAAGACATGTGTGCTAGTGTGCTCAGTCGTGTCTGACTCTTTGCGACCCCATGAAATGTAACCCACCAAGCTTTTCTGTCCATGGATTTCCCAGGCAAGAATACTGGAGTGGGTTGCCATTTCCTCCTCCAAGGGATCTTCCCAACCCAGGGATCGAACTCGAGTCTCCTGTGGCACCTACACTGCACACAGACTTTTTACCACCAAGTCATCGGAGAAGACTTTATGAAGAAAATAGGGCATCGATACATTTTAAAAATGCTTAGGACATGTCTTAAATTCTTTGAGCTATGTATGAAAATCAATAGATTTGATTTTCAGTTTTGTGTACATATTGCAAATAAAAATCAGGACATAATATATTTATTTATTTATAAATAAATAAAATAATTATTCACAAAAGAATAATTTTTTATTTATGGCTTTTTCTATATAAAAATGTTATTAAACGGGAATTCCCTGATGGTCCAGTGCTTATGACTCAGCACTTTCACTGCTGAGGACTGAGTTCATTCCCTGGTTGGGGAATTAAGATCCCACAAGCCACGTGGTCTGGCCAAAAAAAAAAAAAAAGTTTAGTTACTCATAGAGCAAATCACCTTTTCTGAAGAGAAAGACTGGGAAATTTCTGGAGACTGTTAAATGTTTGAGATTTGTGACTAGCATTGGAAAGAATTTTCTGCTCTTTGTCACTACATGCTTTACCCTGGTAATCTGGTGCCACAAGAAATACATTATTTACAAAATTTTTATAGCAGTGCTCCAGATGGTTCTATCAGACCTACGAATCCCATAACAACAAAACTTAACAAATATTTATTGAGCGATTATACTGAACACTCTAGGTATAAAAAGAAATGAGTTGACCCTTGCCCTCAAAAGAGCTCCTAATGTATCAGAGGAAAGAAGTAAAAATAAAGACTAATATTTACTGAGCTGTAAATCAGATGTTTTTACACAATGCTCACACAATTAGGCCTATCATTATATTTATTTTAAAGAAAACTAAGACTCAGTGATATTTTAAAAAGCTGTAAAATAACACCTAATCAGTGACCAATAGGACAGAAATTTGCATTCAAGATCCCATTCAGCAATTTGAACTTTAAAACCCACATCTTTAACCACTTCTCTATGTTTCCTCAGGTTCAAAATGACAGAGTGTTTAAAAAGCAGAACTGAGATCTTTTCTCAGGCATCTATTGTGCTACTTAAAGACATCCATTTTTTTTTAAGAGTCTATATATCCACATTTGACCTTTTCCCTAAA
This sequence comes from Nanger dama, assembly GCA_917880005.1. Classification (NCBI taxonomy): domain Eukaryota; kingdom Metazoa; phylum Chordata; class Mammalia; order Artiodactyla; family Bovidae; genus Nanger; species Nanger dama. Next base: position 28,670,185 of record CAKJTW010000007.1, read on the forward strand.
AAAAAAAAAACAAACCACATAGATTAATGCTAAATGCAGCTCTGTTAGAGAGGATGAATATTTGAGGTACATATTTTGTTGTTGAAATACCTAAAATAGTCTCCATCCATGTGCCAAGGAAAGCAATTCAAATTCATGAAAATGTAAAACCAACCTGAATCAACAATTGTTATATATTTTCAACAGTTTCTTATAAGTAAATTCAGGCCTGTTAAAACTACTGAGCTGGAGTTTGTTTGAATGATTTAATAGGCAGCTTTCAGAGCTAGTTTCTGAATGAGATAGCTCTCAGTGTAGCCTTGAGACATGGGGAGATTGGTAATTAAATCCAGAAAGGTGTTGTCATGGGCTCTATGGGTGGAATGTGTGTGAGAAGAGTTTTTTTAGCTTGGGTGTAATAGCAGGAAGCCTAGTTTACGTGTCTGGATGGTATAACTCCGTGTGTTCCTTGATTTTTTTCTCTTCCATTATGGTTTAAAGGATATTGAATACAGTTCCCTGTGCTAGACAGTAGAACCTCATTGTTTACCTGTTTTTTTAAAAATTTATTTTTCATTGGAGGATAATTGCTTTATAATGTTGTATTGGTTTCTGTGAAAAATAATGCGAATCAGCCAGAAATATACATTTGTCCCCTCCCTCCTGAGCCTCCCTCCAATGACCCCCTATCCAATCCCACCCCTCTAGGTTGTCAGAGCACCAAGTCTGAGCTCCATGCGTCATACAGTGACTTCCCACTAGCTATCTGTTTTGATATGGTAATGTATATGTTCCAAAGCTACTCGCTCAGTTCATCCCACCCTCTCCTTCCCTTGCTGTGCCCACAAGTCTGTTCTCTGTCTGTGTCTCTATTCCTGCCCTGCAAATGGGTTCATCAGTACCATTTCCCTTGCTGTTGTCATTTAGTTGCTAAGTCATGCCCAACTTTTTGTGACTCCATGGACTATAGCCTGCCAGGTTCATCTGTCCATGGAACTTCACAGGCAAGAAGACTGGAATGGGGTGCTATTTCCATCTCCAGGGGATCCTCCTAACCCAGGGATTGAACCCATGTCTCCTGCACTGGCAGGTGGATTCTTTATCACTGAGCCACCTGGGAAGCCCACCATTTTTCTAGATTCCATATATACGTGTTAATGTATGATATTTGTTTTTCTCTTTCTGACTTACTTCACTCTGTGTAACAGGGTTTAGGTTCATCTACCTTGCTAGAACTGACTCAAATGTGCTCCTTTTTATGGCTGAGTAATATTCCATTGTGTGTATGTACCACAACTTCCTTGTCTATTCATCTGTCGATGGACATCTAGGTTGGTCTCATGTCCTGGCTACTGTAAATAGTGCTGCAATGAACACTGGGGTCTTTTTCAATGATTGTTTTCTCAGGGCATATGTCCAGTAGTGGGACTGCTGGGGCATGTGGTAGCTTTATTCCTAGTCTTTTAAGGAATTTCCATACTGTTCTCCATAATGGCTGTATGAACTTACATTCCCAGCAACAGTGCAAGAGGGTTCCCTTTACTCCCACCCTCTCCAGCATTTATTATTTGTAATTTTATGATGATCGCCATTCTGACCAGTATGAGTATAGTAGTTTTGTATCTGTTAATCCCATTTCAGAATTTCAGGATTTTAGAATTTATGTAATTTCCTTTAAAGGAAGCGAAGAAAGTATCCAGGAAATGGGGATAATTGGAAGAATGAACAAAAATATGGAATGGGAAAGCAAGGCTGCATAATTTTTTTTAATTTAAATTTATTTATTTTAATTGAAGGCTAATTACTTTACAATATTGTATTGGTTTTTCCATACATCAACATGAATCTGCCACGGGTGTAGACATGTTCCCCATCCTGAATCCCCCTCCCACCTTCCTCCCCATATCAACCCTCTGGGTCATCCCAGTGCACCAGCCCCAATGATCATGTATTGAACCTGGACTGGCAATTAATTTTTACATGATATTACACATGCATGTTTCCATGCCATTCCCCCAAATCATCCCACCCTCTCCGTCTCCCACAGAGTCCAAAAGACAGTTCTATATATCTGTGTCTCTTTTGCTGTCTGGCATACAGGGTTATCATTACCATCTTTCTAAATTCCATATATATGCGTTGGTATACTGTATTGGTGTTTTTCTTTCTGGCTTACTTCACTCTGTATAATAAGCTCTAGTTTCATCCACCTCATTAGAACTGATTCAAATGATTTCTTTTTAGTAGCTGAGTAATACTCCATTGTGTATATGTACCACAGCTTTCTTATCCATTCATCTGCTGATAGACATCTAGGTTGCTTCCATGTCCTGGCTATAATAAACAGTGCTGCGATGAACACTGGGGTACCTGTGTCTCTTTCAATTCTGGTTTCCTCGATGTGTATGCCCCACAGTGGAATTGCTGAGTCATAAGGCAGTGGCACCCCACTCCAGTACTCTTTTCTGGAAAATCTCATGGACAAAGGAGCCTGGTAGCCTGCAGTCCACGGGGTCACTAAGAGTCAGACACGACTGAGTGACTTCACTTTCACTTTTCACTTTCATGCTTTGGAGAAGGAAATGGCAACCCACTCCAGTGTTCTTGCCTGGAGAATCCCAGGGATGGGGGAGCCTGGTGGGCTGCCATCTATTGGGTCGCACAGAGTCGGACAAGACTGAAGCGACTTAGCAGCAGCAGCAGCAGCAGAAAGATAGTTCTATTTCCAGTTTTTTAAGGAATCTCCACACTGTTCTCCATCGTGGCTGTACTAGTTTGCATTCCCACCAACAGTATAAGAGGGTTCCCTTTTCTCCACACCCTCTCCAGCATTTATTGCTTGTAGACTTTTGGATAGCAGCCACACTGACTGGCGTGAAAGGGTACCTCATTGTGGTCTTGATTTGCATTTCTCTGGTAATGAGTGATGTTGAGCATCTTTTCATGTGTTTGTTAGCCATCTGTATGTCTTCTTTGGAGAAATGTCTGTTTAGTTCCTTGGCCCATTTTTTGATTGGGTCATTTATTTTTGGGAATTGAGCTGCAGAGTTGCTTGTATATTTTGAGGTTAGTTATTTGTCAGTTTCTTTGTTTGCTATTATTTTCTCCCATTCTGAAGGCTGTCTTTTCACCTTGCTTATAGTTTCCTTTGTTATGCAGAAGCTTTTCATTTTAATTAGATCCCATTTGTTTATTTTTGCTTTTATTTCCAATATTCTGGGAGGTGGGTCATAGAGGATCCTGCTGTGATTTATGTCGGAGAGTGTTTTGCCTATGTTCTCCTCTCTATAGAGGAGAACCTATAAGAGTTTTATAGTTTCTGGTCTTACATTTTGATCTTTAATCCATTTTGAGTTTATTTTTGTGTATGGTGTTAGAAAGTGTTCTAGTCTCATTCTTTTGCAAGTGGTTGATGACTTTTCCCAGCACCACTTGTTAAAGAGATTGTTTTTCTCCATTGTATATTCTTGCTTCCTTTGTCAAAGATAAAGTGTCCATAGGTGCATGGATTTATCTCTGGGCTTTCTGTTTTGTTCCATTGATCTATATTTCTGTCTTTGTGCCAGTACCATACTGTCTTAATGACTGTGGCTTTGTAGTAGAGCCTGAAGTCAGGCAGGTAGATTACTCCAGTTCCATTCTTCTTTCTCAAGATTGCTTTGGCTATTTGAGGTTTTTTTATTTCCATACAAACTGTGAAATTATTTGTTCTAGCTCTGTGAAAAATATCGTTGGTAGCTTGATAGGGATTGCACTGAATCTATAGATTGCTTTGGGTAGTATACTCATTTTCACTATATTGATTATTCCGATCTATGAACATGATATATTTCTCCTACTATTAGTGTCCTCTTTGACTTTTTTTCACCAGTGTTTTATACTTTTCTATATATAGGTTTTTAGTTTCTTTAGATAGATATATTCCTAAGTATTTTATTCTTTCATTGCAATGGTGAATGGAATTGCTTCCTTAATTTCTCTTTCTATTTTCTCATTATTAGTGTATAGGAATGCAAGGGATTTCTGTGTGTTGATTTTCTATCCTGCAAATTTACTATATTCATTGATTAGCTCTAGTAATTTTCTGGTGGAGTCTTTAGGTTTTTCTATGTAGAGGATCATGTCATCTGCAAACAGTGAGAGTTTTACTTCTTCTTTTCCAATTTGGATTCCTTATATTCTTTTTCTGCTCTGATCGCTATGGCCAAAACTTCCTGAACTATGTTGAATAGTAATGGTGAAAGTGAGCACCCTTGTCTTGTTCCTGATTTTAGGGGAAATGCTTTCAACTTTTCACCATTGAAGATAATGTTTGCTGTGGGTTTGCAATATATAGCTTTTATTATGTTGAGGTGAGTTCCTTCTACTCCTGCTTTCTGGAGAGTTTTTATCATAAATGGATGTTGAATTTTGTCAAAGGCCTTCTCTGCATCTATTGAGATAATCATGTGGCTTTTATTTTTCAATTTGTTAATGTGGTGCATTACACTGATTGATTTGCGGGTACTGAAAAATCCGTGCATCCCTGGGATAAAGCCCACTTGGTCATGGTGTATGATCTTTTTAATGTATTGTTGGAGTCTGATTGCCAGAATTTTGTTAAGGATTTTTGTATCTATGTTCATCAGTCATATTGGCCTGTAGTTTTCTTTTTTGTGGCATCTTTGTCAGGTTTTGGTATTAGGGTGATGGTGGCCTGATAGAATGAGTTTGGAAATTTACCTTCCTCTGGAATTTTCTGGAAGAGTTTCAGTAGGATAGGTGTTAGCTCTTCTTTAAATATTTGGTAGAATTCAGCTGTGAAGCCCTCTGGCCCTGGGCTTTTGTTTGCTGGAAGATTTCTGATTACAGTCACAATTTCTATGCTTGTGAAGCTTCTGTTAAGATTTTCTATTTCTTCCTAGTTCAGTTTTGGGAAGTTGTACTTTTCAAAGAATTTGTCCATTTCTTCCACGTTGTCCATTTTATTGGCATGTAGTTGCTTATAGTAGTCTCTTATGATCCTTTGTATTTCTGTATCTGTTGTGATCTCTCCATTTTATTTCTAATTTTATTGATTTGATTTTTCTCACTTTGTTTCTTGATGAGTCTGGTGAATGGTTTGTCAATTTTATTTATCCTTTCAAAGAACCAGCTTTTGGCTTTGTTGATTTTTGCTATCGTCTCCTTTGTTTCTTTTGCATTTATTTCTGCCCTAATTGTTAAGATTTCTTTCCTTCTACTAACCTTGGGGTTCTCCATTGTGTCCTTTCTAGTTACTTTAGGTGTAGAGTTAGGTTATTTATTTGACGTTTTTCTTGTTTCTTGAGGTATGCCTGTATTGCTACGAACTTTCCCCTTAGCACTACTTTTACAGTGTCCCACAGGTTTTCGGTTGTTGTGTTTCCATTTTCATTCCTTTCTATGCATATTTTGATTTTTTTCTGTGATTTGTTGGTTATTCAGAAGCGTGTTGTTCAGCCACCATATGTTGGAATTTTTAAGAGTCTTTCTCCTGTAATTGAGATCTAATCTTACTGCATTGTGGTCAGAAAAGATGCTTGGAATGATTTCAATTTTTTTGAATTTACCAAGATTTATTTACTAGATTTATGGCCCAGGATGTGATCTATCCTGGAGAAGGTTCCGTGTGCACTTGAGAAAAGGTGAAATCCATTGTTTTGGGGTGAAATGTCCTATAGATGTCAATTAGGTCTAGCTGGTCTATTGTATCATTTAAAGTTTGTGTTTCTTTGTTAATTTTCTGTTTAGTTGATCTATCTATAGGTGTGAGTGGGGTATTAAAGTCTCCCACTATTATTGTGTTAGTGTTAATTTCCCCTTTCATACTTGTTAGCATTAGACAATCAGTCTTACAGATTGTGGTGCTCCTATCTTGGGTGCATATATATTTATAATTGCTATATCTTCTTCTTGGATTGATCCTTTGATCCTTATGTAGTGTCCTTCTTTGTCTCTTTTCACAAGCCTTTGTTTTAAAGTCTGTTTTATCTGATCTGAGTATTGTTACTCCTGCTTACTTTTGTTCTCTATTTGCGTGGAATATCTTTTTCCAGCCCTTCACTTTCAGTCTGTATGTGTCCCTTGTTTTGAGGTGGGTCTCTTGTAGACAACACATATAGGGGTCTTGTTTTTGTATCCATTCAGCCAGCCTTTGTCTTTTGGTTGAGGCATTCAACCCATTTACGTTTAAGGTAATTATTGATAAGTATGATCCCGTTGCCATTTACTTTATTGTTTTGGGTTTGAGTTTATACACCCTTTTTGTGTTTCGTGTCTAGAGAAGATCCTTTAGCATTTGTTAGAGAGCTGATTTGGTGGTGCTGAATTCTCTCAGCTTCGCTTTTCTGTAAAGCGAAAAGCTTTCGCTTTTCTCATATTTGAATGAGATCCTTGCTGGGTACAGTAATCTGGGCTGTAGGTTATTTTCTTTCATCACTTTAAGTATGTCCTGCCATTCCCTCCAGGCCTGAAGAGTTTCTATTGAAAGATCAGCTGTTATCCTTATGGGAATCCCCTTGTGTGTTATTTGTTGTTTTTCCCTTGCTGCTTTTAATATTTGTTCTTTGTGTCTGATCTTTGTTAACTTGATTAATATGTGTCTTGGGGTGTTTCACCGTGGGTTTATCCTGTTTGGGACTCTCTGGGTTTCTTGGACTTGATTATTTCCTTCCCCATTTTAGGGAAGTTTTCAACTATTATCTCAAGTATTTTCTCATGGTCTTTCTTTTTGTCTTCTTCTTCTGGCACTCCTATAACTCAAATCTTGGGGCTTTTCATATTGTCCCGGGAGGTCTCTGAGATTGTCTTCATTTCTTTTAATTCGGTTTTCTTTTTTCCTCTCTGATTCATTTATTTCTACCATTCTATCTTCTAAGTCACTACTCCTATCTTCTGCCTCCATTATTCTACTATGTGTTGCCTCCAGAGTGTTTTTATCTCACTTATTGCACTATTCATTATATACTGACTCTCTTTTATTTCTTCTAGGTCCTCGTTAAACCTTTCTTGCATCTTCTCAATCCTTGTCTCCAGGCTATTTATCTGTGATTCCATTTTGATTTCAAGATTTTGGATCATATTTGCTATCATTATTTGGAATTTTTATCAGGTAGATTTCCTATCTCTTCCTCTTTTGTTTGGTTTGGTGGGCATTTATCTTGTTCCCTTACCTGCTGGGTATTCCTCTGTTTCTTCATCTTGTTTACATTGCTGTGTTTGGGGTGGCCTTTCTGTATTCTGGCAGTTTGTGGAGTTCTCTTTATGGTGGATTTTCCTTGCTGTGGGTGGGGTTGTACAGGTGGCTTGTCAAGGTTTCCCGGTTAGGGAAGCTTGTGTCAGTGTTCTGGTGGGTGGAGCTGGATTCCTCCTCTCTGGAGTGCAATGAAGTGTCCATAATGAGTTATGAGATGTCTATGGTTTTGGAGTAACTTTGAGCTGCCTGTATATGGAAGCTCAGGGCTGTGTTCCTGTGTTGCTGGAGAATTTGCGTGGTATGTCTTGCTCTGGAACTTGTTGGCCCTTGGGTGGTGCTTGGTTTCAGTGTAGGTATGGAGGCGTTTGATGAGCTCCTGTTGATTAATGTTCCCTGGAGTCAGGAGTTCTCTGATGTTCTCAGGATTTGGGCTTAAGCCTCCTGCTTCTGCTTTTCAGTCTTATTTTTACAGAAGTCTCAAGACTTCTCCTTCTATACAGCACTGTTGATAAAACATCTAGGTTAAAGATGAAAAGTTTCTTCACAGTGAGGGACACCCAGAGAGGTCCACAGAGTTACATGAAGAAAAGAAGAGGGAGGAGAGTGTTAGAGGTGACTCAAATGAGATGAGGTGGAATCAAAAGAGGAAAGAGCAAGCTATCCAGTAATCATTTCCTTATGTGCACTCCACAGTCTGGACCGTTCAGATTATTCACGGAGTTATGCAGAGAAGAGAAGAGGGAGGAAGGAGACAGAGGTGGCCAGGAGGATAAAGGGGGGGCTTGAAAGGAGAGAGACAGATCCAGCCAGTAATCAGCTCCTTAAGTGTTCTCCACCGTCTGGAACACACAAAGAGATGCACAGAGTTGGGTAGAGAAGAGAAGGGGGAAGGAAGAGATAGAGTCGAGCTGGTGGAGAAAAAGAAGAGTCCAAAGGTGGAGAGAGCAGTCAAGCCAGTAGTCTCGCTCCAGGTAAAAATGACTACTGAAGATTAGTTTCTTGAAGGTACAAAATTGATAACAAATACCAAAAAAGCAAAGATTAAAAATCTAGAGTAGAGGTTGGATTTTCAAAAATACAATATTAATGACAAAAAAATCAAAGTCAGAAAAATTATTGTATATATATATGAAGTTTGCTTTAAAAGAATAAGGTCTCTTTAAAAAAAAGTAATAGTAGATGATAAAAATGAAAATTTAAAGAGTAATAGAGGACTTAAAAATGTAAAAAAAATTTTTTTTTAAGAATGATAGTAAAAATACTAAAAACGTATCTAGGACTTTCTCTGGTGTCGTTGTGGGCAGTGTGGGGTCAATTCACTACCGGATCGTTCTTTGGCCCGGCTTATATTCGCAAGATCTATACGCCCTTAGAAAGGCAATGCCAAAGACTGCTCAAACTATGGCACAGCTGCACTCATCTCACACGCTAGTAAAGTCATGCTCAAAATTCTCCAAGCCAGGCTTCAGCAATACGTGAACTGTAAAGTTCCAGATGTTCAAGCTGGTTTTAGAAAAGGCAGAGGAACCAGAGATCAAATTGCCAACATCCGCTGGATCATGGATAAAGCAAGAGAGTTCCAGAAAAACATCTATTTCTGCTTTATTGACTATGCCAAAGCCTTTGACTGTGTGGATCACAATAAACTGTGGAAAACTCTGAAAGAGATGGGAATACCAGACCACCTGACCTGCCTCTTGAGAAACCTATATGCAGGTCAGGAACAACAGACTGGTTCCAAATAGGAAAAGGAGTACGTCAAGGCTGTATTTTGTCACCCTGCTTATTTAACTTATATGCAGAGTGCATCATGAGAAACACTGGGCTGGAAGAAGCACAAGCTGGAATCAAGATTGCCGGGAGAAATATCAATAACCTCAGATATGCAGATGACACCACCCCTTATGGCAGAAAGTGAAGAGGAGCTAAAAAGCCTCTTGATGAAAGTCAAAGAGGCGAGTGAATTAGTTGGCTTAAAGCTCAACATTCAGAAAACAAAGATCATGGCATCCGGTCCCATCACTTCATGGGAGATAGATGGGGAAACAGTGGAAACAGTGTCAGACTTCATTTGGGGGCTCCAAAATCACCGCAGATGGTGACTGCAGCCATAAAATTGAAAGATGCTTATTTCTTGGAAGGAAAGTGATGACCAACCTAAATAGCATATTCAAAAGCAGAGACATTACTTTGCCAACAAAGGTCCATCCAGTCAAGGCTATGGTTTTTCCAGTGGTTCTGTATGGATGTGAGAGTTGGACTGTGAAAAAAGCCGAGTGCTGAAGAACTGATGCTTTTGAACTGTGGTGTTGGAGAAGACTCCTGAGAGTCCCTTGGACTGCAAGGAGATCCAACCAGTCCATTCTGAAGGAGATCAGCCCTGCGATTTCTTTGGAAGGAATGATGCTAAAGCTGAAACTCTAGTACTTTGGCCACCTCATGCGAAGAGTTGACTCATTGGAAAAGACTCTGATGCTGGGAGCGACTGGGGTCAGGAGGAGAAGGGGACGCCAGAGGATGAGAGGCCTGGATGGCATCACTGACTTGATGGATGTGAGTTTGCGTGAACGCCAGGAGTTGGTGATCGACAGGGAGGCCTGGCGTGCTGTGATTCATGTGCCCACAAAGACTCGGACATGACTGAGCGACTGAACTGAACTGATAGGCCTCTTCCTATGTAGTCGGTACTAACTACAGGGTTTTAATCTATTGCATCTGTCCCTTCCAAGGCGGTTCCCTCTGTTTTCTCTTCTGTTTGCTGGTCTCTTCAGTGTCTGATTTCTGCCCTGGCCCAAGGGGATGGTGGGGGACACTTTTTAGGCTCACTTGTTCAGTGCGCTGTGGGGAGGGAGGGACACTGCAAACAAATAACAATGGCATGTGCTCGCAGTGTCTCGGCCACACTGGGCTTGCCCCCGCTCACGGTGCGTGTGATTTCCCTGTCACACTGCTCAGGCTCTAGGTTGCTCCGCCGAGAACAGTTTGAGGCTGGCCCTGGGCTGCATGCACCTCCCAGGTCTAAGCCACTCAGGTTCAGGCACTTGGGTCGTCCTCAGAGGCGCAGACTTGGTTTTTGTGCCCGTGTTTTGTGCCCTTCCCAGGTCCGAGCAGCTCTGGTGATGAGGTGTTTGGCGAGTGTGGTCGCTGCGACTTATTGCCTCCCCCATCCCTGCTGCTCAGTTTTCTGGGTGTACAACCAGCGCACCTTCTCAGGTGCATGCTGACCGTCCAGAACCCCAAGAAGTCTTAGTTAGCAAAGAAGCCTGCTTGCAGTTTGGTAGATAATGCCTCTCTGGGGCTGCAATTTCCCCCCTTCCAGCTCTGGCTGCCTGTCACCGGAGGGGGATGGTCTGCAGGAAGCTAGCTCTGTTCATTTCCAAGTGTTAGACGAGAGCCCACTCTTGGGCTCTGGAAGGCGTCCCCCTTCCTGCAACAAATGGCAACTCTAGTGGGATTCTTCTTTACTGTGACTAACATCCTGACTACTCGGGGTATTCAGGGACCAGTTTGCCCACCGATGGAACAGATTCAGTGGCCACAACCGGGACCCTTTAGTCCTGGTCTCCTCCCAACACGGACAACTGGCCAGAGTGCCCTGACTGGGTAAGGAACAAGAGACTTTATAGACCTCTCTCCCCCTTCCCTCTCTCTTTTCCCTTCTTAACCCTTCCCACCCTACCCTTTTCTTCTAGTCTCCCAGTCCTGGACACAAGAGTCTATTCGAATTCTGGTTCTGTTTTGGTCTGGTTTCTAATTTGGACTCGCTTCTGTTCTGGTCTGGTCTGTTTCTGGTAGGGCCAAATTTCAGTCCTCCCTTCCTTGGAGGTCCAGGGTAAAGTCTTGTAATGCCTGGGTATCTCCTGATGGCAAGAGAAGTCTGTAAGGCCACCTTTTTTGCCCGCCCACCCCCTTCCCATCTCCTTCTCCCTCTTATTTCAATCTGGTCTCTTTTCCCTTTGAAATCTTTGAAGACCTGAGATATTTTCATTCACTCTATTAGCACTTGGATCTGAACTTCTGTGTCTCAATAGGAGGTTTTTTAAGAGACTGTAATCTTTTATTTAAGGAGTATCTGATTAGGACGTCTGGGTCTAGGTATGTGTTTTATACTCTGTGATTTGTGTTGTGATTTGTGATGGCCATTTTTGCTTTGTGTGGTCACCATTTTGCTTAGACCTCAGAGAAAGTTGGTTTAGGTAAAAGTCTTAAAAATCAGTTCCAAAACTGGTTCTTTTGCATATCCAGTTAGTAAAAGCAAACTTGATCAAACAACTTATTGAAATTCTGATGGTGAGGTCAGAGAGTCAAGTAGAAATTTTCTCTCCCTGAGCCTTGAAACCAGGGTTCTCAGGAACACTTACAAAGACCATCTCTAACACCTGCTGCTGCTGATGCTGTCACTTCAGTCGTGTCTGACTCTGTGCGACCCCATAGATGGCAGCCCACCAGGCACCCCTGTCCCTGGGATTCTCCAGGCAAGAACAATGGAGTGGGTTGCCATTACCTTATCCAATGCACGAAAGTGAAGTTGTTCAGTGGTGTCCAACTCTTTAAGACCCCATGGACTCAGCCGGCGCAGGCTCCACTGCCCATGGGATTTTCCGGGGAGAGTACCTGGTGCTGGAAAGATTGCCAAGCCAACGCCGGAGGTGGAAGGGAAAACATGAAGACTATGAGAATTTGGATGGATTCCACCTTTTCTTTATAAGCTGAGTTTGATTTGAACTGTGGGAGTAGGTGATGGACATGGAGGCTAGGTCCTGTAGATTCATGGGGTTACAAAGCTAGACTCTGAGTGATTGACTGATCTGACTGCTGGGTAATCAAACTTGTATGATATTTTATAATGGGTATGTCTACCTGGAGGTCTAGGGAAAGTTGGGATTCCACCATCTTGGACCTAGATGAGTTCTTTACCAATTGTCCTGATGGCAGAGTCACTTCTAACAAATAAACAATTACCCAGATTAATTGCTAATCTGATTTTACAGGCTCATGTGATGCAGAAATCACTCGATTTCATTACTTTTTCACTAATAAACACATGTCTGTAGAATGATAAATAAGTCATAATACTTCTGTTGTCCCATGGAGTTTCAGTTCATTTCTTGTTGCAAATTTGTAACTGATAGCATACAGTCTCTTTTTGACCCGATGCTGGTACACTGCAGATGGTGCCTCCCAGCCATCACCAACTCCTGGAGTTCACTCGCTTGGTCCATAAAGTCAGTGATGCCAACCAGCATCGCATATTCTGTCATTCCCTTCTCCTGCCAACCCAAGGTCCGTCTAGCCAAGGCTATCAGAATTTTTCCAGTGGTCATCTGTATGGCGCATGAGTTGGCCTGTGAAAAAAGCTGAGTGTCAGCTGAAGCATTATTCCTTCCTTGAACTGGGGTGATCTCCTTGAGAATGGACTCGTAGGTTCTCCTTGGACTGCAAGGAGATCCAAAGTCTTCCCAGCCACATTCAGAACAGGAGATCAGCCCAGCGATTTCTTTGGAAGGAATGATGCTAAAGCTCGAAACTCCAGTAGCCTTGGCAACCTCATGTGAAGTTGAGTCAATTGGAAAAGACTTTGATGCTGGGAGGATATGGGGACAGGTGGTCAGAAGGGGACGACAGAGGATGACGAATGGCTGGATGGCATCACGGACTCAGTGGGCGTGAATCTGTGTGAACTCCAAATGGAGTGCTGATGGACGGAGGCCTGGTTCCCATCTGTTTCCCATGGAGTCGCAAGGAGTCAGATCTATGATTGCGTGACTGAACTGAATGCTGAACTGAATCCTAGGTACAATTGCACTCATCTCTTTCACTTTCATCAAAGGTTCTCAATTCCTCATTCAGACTTTCAACAATACGTGAAGTGGTGAAATTCCTGATGCTCAAGGTGGTTTTAGAAATTTCTCAGGCAGAAGAACCAGAGTATCAAATTCGCCAGCATTTCTTGCTGGACTCATGGAATAAAGCAAGAGAGTTCCAGAAAAACATCTATTTCTGCTTTATTGACTATGCCAAAGCCTGTTGACTGTATGGATCACAATAAACTGTTGGAAAATTACTTCAACAGATGGCAATCACCAGACCACGTCACCTGGCCTCTTGAGAAATCTGTATGCAAATAAGGAAGCAACAGTTAGAACTGGACATGGAACAACAGACTGGTTCCATAGTCAGTAAAGCAGTACATAGAGGTTTTTCTGGAACAGCTTATTTAACTTCCATGTCCAGCAGATGTTGGAAATTTGCTGGACTGGATCAACTACAAGCTGGAATCCAGCTTGACCGGGAGAAATATCATAACCTCAGTTCACGCATTGTTGACACAGCCTGGATTGGCAGAAAGTTTTGAGAATTGAAAACCTGCTTGATGAGAGTGAAAGTGGAAGTGGAAACCTTGGATTCAAGCTCAACATTCAGTAAATGAAGATCATAGCATCTGGTTCCATCACTTCCATGGGAATCATAGATACCGGGACACCGTGTGAAACAGCATCAGACTTTATTCTTTCAGATTCAAAATCACTGGCCGATGGTGACTGCAGCCACTGACCTTAGACGATGCCCCTTACTCCTCCTGATGACCAATCCCTCCCTAGCATCAAGTATATTCCAAAAGCAGAGACATTACTTTGCTGACTAAGGTCCATGTAGTCAAGGCTATGGTTTTCAGTTAGTCATGCATGCCTTCCAAAGAACTGTGCAGAAGGCTGAACGCCAAAGAATGGATGGTTTTGAACTGTGGTGTCCAAGGGACTCTTGAGAGTCTCCTTGGACTCCACAGGAGAACCAAGCAGTCCATTCTTCAGGACTCAGCCCTGCAGATTTCTTGGAAGGAATAATGAACCAGCTGGAAACTCCAAGCCTTACTAGCCGGACCTCATGGCAAAGAGTTGACTGCATTGGAAAAGATTCTGATGTTGGGAGGGATTGGGAGCAGGAGGAGAAGGGACTGTTAATTTGAGATGGCTGGATGGCATCATCTGACTTGATGGACTAGAATCTGAGTGAGACTCCAGGAGTTGGTGATCTGTGACAAATTTGTCAGCAAGAACCAAACTCCATCGGGTCACAAAGAGTCGGGAAAGGTGTGTGCTGAACTAACTGAAGCTGATCCCAGAAGTGAAAAAGTACTGAAATGTGATTTATCATTCTAAAGACATGTCTTTATAAACCAGATTAAATTAATTGGGTAATACTGAATATTTCTGTTCACATGAGCCTGGAATTTATTTGGCATAATCTGGACAATTGGTTCATTTGTAAGCCAACTATTTCCTTCAAGAAGTTAAAAGAACTCATTCCCTAGAAATTAATCCCAACAGTATATATACCCAGAGACAAAGACACAGCAAGTTACAAGACATACATATCCAGACAGTACACAACATGAGATCAAGCTTTATTTTCCTACACTTAGTCATTAACCCTGTGTTACAGTATAAAAGCCACTAGTTTATAACAGAAAAGTTGGAATAAATAAAAAATTTAAAGGAGTCTTCCTGTTTTTCCTTCCATCTCAGGAGTTAGAGCAGAGAAGCCCATGGCCACCGCACTTCAGTCCTCTCCAGCCTCGGGGAAAATCCCATGGGCAGGTTCCTGGTAGGCTGAAGTCCATGGGGTCTTGAAGAGTTTGGACTCCACTGAACAACTTCACTTTCGTGCATTGGATAAGGTAATGGCAACCCACTCCATTGTTCTTGCCTGGAGAATCCCAGGGACAGGGGAGCCTGGTGGGCTGCCATCTATGGGGTCGCACAGAGTCAGACACGACTGAAGTGACAGCATCAGCAGCAGCAGGTGTTAGAGATGGTCTTTGTAAGTGTTCCTGAGAACCCTGGTTTCAAGGCTCAGGGAGAGAAAATTTCTACTTGACTCTCTGACCTCACCATCAGAATTTCAATAAGTTGTTTGATCAAGTTTGCTTTTACTAACTGGATATGCAAAAAGAACCAGTTTTGGAACTGATTTTTAAGACTTTTACCTAAACCAACTTTCTCTGAGGTCTAAGCAAAATGGTGACCACACAAAGCAAAAATGGCCATCACAAATCACAACACAAATCACAGAGTATAAAACACATACCTAGACCCAGACGTCCTAATCAGATACTCCCTTAAATAAAAGATTACAGTCTCTTAAAAAACCTCCTATTGAGACACAGAAGTTCAGATCCAAGTGCTAATAGAGTGAATGAAAATATCTCAGGTCTTCAAAGATTTCAAAGGGAAAAGAGACCAGATTGAAATAAGAGGGAGAAGGAGATGGGAAGGGGGTGGGCGGGCAAAAAGGTGGCCTTACAGACTTCTCTTGCCATCAGGAGATACCCAGGCATTACAAGACTTTACCCTGGACCTCCAAGGAAGGGAGGACTGAAATTTGGCCCTACCAGAAACAGACCAGACCAGAACAGAAGCGAGTCCAAATTAGAAACCAGACCAAAACAGAACCAGAATTCGAATAGACTCTTGTGTCCAGGACTGGGAGACTAGAAGAAAAGGGTAGGGTGGGAAGGGTTAAGAAGGGAAAAAGAGAGAGGGAAGGGGAGAGAGGTCTATAAAGTCTCTTGTTCCTTACCCAGTCAGGGCACTCTGGCCAGTTGTCCGTGTTGGGGAGGAGACCAGGACTAAAGGGTCCCGGTTGTGGCCACTGAATCTGTTCCATCGGTGGGCAAACTGGTCCCTGAATACCCCGAGTAGTCAGGATGTTAGTCACAGTAAAGAAGAATCCCACTAGAGTTGCCATTTGTTGCAGGAAGGGGGACGCCTTCCAGAGCCCAAGAGTGGGCTCTCGTCTAACACTTGGAAATGAACAGAGCTAGCTTCCTGCAGACCATCCCCCTCTGGTGACAGGCAGCCAGAGCTGGAAGGGGGGAAATTGCAGCCCCAGAGAGGCATTATCTACCAAACTGCAAGCAGGCTTCTTTGCTAACTAAGACTTCTTGGGGTTCTGGACGGTCAGCATGCACCTGAGAAGGTGCGCTGGTTGTACACCCAGAAAACTGAGCAGCAGGGATGGGGGAGGCAATAAGTCGCAGCGACCACACTCGCCAAACACCTCATCACCAGAGCTGCTCGGACCTGGGAAGGGCACAAAACACGGGCACAAAAACCAAGTCTGCGCCTCTGAGGACGACCCAAGTGCCTGAACCTGAGTGGCTTAGACCTGGGAGGTGCATGCAGCCCAGGGCCAGCCTCAAACTGTTCTCGGCGGAGCAACCTAGAGCCTGAGCAGTGTGACAGGGAAATCACACGCACCGTGAGCGGGGGCAAGCCCAGTGTGGCCGAGACACTGCGAGCACATGCCAGTGTTATTTGTTTGCAGTGTCCCTCCCTCCCCACAGCGCGACTGAACAAGTGAGCCTAAAAAGTGTCCCCCACCATCCCCTTGGGCCAGGGCAGAAATCAGACACTGAAGAGACCAGCAAACAGAAGAGAAAACAGAGGGAACCGCCTTGGAAGGGACAGATGCAATAGATTAAAACCCTGTAGTTAGTACCGACTACATAGGAAGAGGCCTATCAGTTCAGTTCAGTCGCTCAGTCATGTCCGAGTCTTTGTGGGCACATGAATCACAGCACGCCAGGCCTCCCTGTCGATCACCAACTCCTGGCGTTCACGCAAACTCACATCCATCAAGTCAGTGATGCCATCCAGGCCTCTCATCCTCTGGCGTCCCCTTCTCCTCCTGACCCCAGTCGCTCCCAGCATCAGAGTCTTTTCCAATGAGTCAACTCTTCGCATGAGGTGGCCAAAGTACTAGAGTTTCAGCTTTAGCATCATTCCTTCCAAAGAAATCGCAGGGCTGATCTCCTTCAGAATGGACTGGTTGGATCTCCTTGCAGTCCAAGGGACTCTCAGGAGTCTTCTCCAACACCACAGTTCAAAAGCATCAGTTCTTCAGCACTCAGCTTTTTTCACAGTCCAACTCTCACATCGATACAGAACCACTGGAAAAACCATAGCCTTGACTGGATGGACCTTTGTTGGCAAAGTAATGTCTCTGCTTTTGAATATGCTATTTAGGTTGGTCATCACTTTCCTTCCAAGAAATAAGCATCTTTCAATTTTATGGCTGCAGTCACCATCTGCGGTGATTTTGGAGCCCCCAAATGAAGTCTGACACTGTTTCCACTGTTTCCCCATCTATCTCCCATGAAGTGATGGGACCGGATGCCATGATCTTTGTTTTCTGAATGTTGAGCTTTAAGCCAACTAATTCACTCGCCTCTTTGACTTTCATCAAGAGGCTTTTTAGCTCCCTCTTCACTTTCTGCCATAAGGGTGGTGTCATCTGCATATCTGAGGTTATTGATATTTCTCCCGGCAATCGTTCTTGTGCTTCTTCCAGCCCAGTGTTTCTCATGATGCACTCTGCATATAAGTTAAATAAGCAGGGTGACAAAATACAGCCTTGACGTACTCCTTTTCCTATTTGGAACCAGTCTGTTGTTCCTGACCTGCATATAGGTTTCTCAAGAGGCAGGTCAGGTGGTCTGGTATTCCCATCTCTTTCAGAGTTTTCCACAGTTTATTGTGATCCACACAGTCAAAGGCTTTGGCATAGTCAATAAAGCAGAAATAGATGTTTTTCTGGAACTCTCTTGCTTTATCCATGATCCAGCGGATGTTGGCAATTTGATCTCTGGTTCCTCTGCCTTTTCTAAAACCAGCTTGAACATCTGGAACTTTACAGTTCACGTATTGCTGAAGCCTGGCTTGGAGAATTTTGAGCATGACTTTACTAGCGTGTGAGATGAGTGCAGCTGTGCCATAGTTTGAGCAGTCTTTGGCATTGCCTTTCTAAGGGCGTATAGATCTTGCGAATATAAGCCGGGCCAAAGAACGATCCGGTAGTGAATTGACCCCACACTGCCCACAACGACACCAGAGAAAGTCCTAGATACGTTTTTAGTATTTTTACTATCATTCTTAAAAAAAATTTTTTTACATTTTTAAGTCCTCTATTACTCTTTAAATTTTCATTTTTATCATCTACTATTACTTTTTTTAAAGAGACCTTATTCTTTTAAAGCAAACTTCATATATATATACAATAATTTTTCTGACCTTGATTTTTTGTCATTAATATTGTATTTTTGAAAATCCAACCTCTACTCTAGATTTTTAATCTTTGCTTTTTTGGTATTTGTTATCAATTTTGTACCTTCAAGAAACTAATCTTCAGTAGTCATTTTTACCTGGAGCGAGACTACTGGCTTGACTGCTCTCTCCACCTTTGGACTCTTCTTTTTCTCCACCAGCTCGACTCTATCTCTTCCTTCCCCCCTTCTCTTCTCTACCCAACTCTGTGCATCTCTTTGTGTGTTCCAGACGGTGGAGAACACTTAAGGAGCTGATTACTGGCTGGATCTGTCTCTCTCCTTTCAAGCCCCCTTTATCCTCCTGGCCACCTCTGTCTCCTTCCTCCCTCTTCTCTTCTCTGCATAACTCCGTGAATAATCTGAACGGTCCAGACTGTGGAGTGCACATAAGGAAATGATTACTGGATAGCTTGCTCTTTCCTCTTTTGATTCCACCTCATCTCATTTGAGTCACCTCTAACACTCTCCTCCCTCTTCTTTTCTTCATGTAACTCTGTGGACCTCTCTGGGTGTCCCTCACTGTGAAGAAACTTTTCATCTTTAACCTAGATGTTTTATCAACAGTGCTGTATAGAAGGAGAAGTCTTGAGACTTCTGTAAAAATAAGACTGAAAAGCAGAAGCAGGAGGCTTAAGCCCAAATCCTGAGAACATCAGAGAACTCCTGACTCCAGGGAACATTAATCAACAGGAGCTCATCAAACGCCTCCATACCTACACTGAAACCAAGCACCACCCAAGGGCCAACAAGTTCCAGAGCAAGACATACCACGCAAATTCTCCAGCAACACAGGAACACAGCCCTGAGCTTCCATATACAGGCAGCTCAAAGTTACTCCAAAACCATAGACATCTCATAACTCATTATGGACACTTCATTGCACTCCAGAGAGGAGGAATCCAGCTCCACCCACCAGAACACTGACACAAGCTTCCCTAACCGGGAAACCTTGACAAGCCACCTGTACAACCCCACCCACAGCAAGGAAAATCCACCATAAAGAGAACTCCACAAACTGCCAGAATACAGAAAGGCCACCCCAAACACAGCAATGTAAACAAGATGAAGAAACAGAGGAATACCCAGCAGGTAAGGGAACAAGATAAATGCCCACCAAACCAAACAAAAGAGGAAGAGATAGGAAATCTACCTGATAAAAAATTCCAAATAATGATAGCAAATATGATCCAAAATCTTGAAATCAAAATGGAATCACAGATAAATAGCCTGGAGACAAGGATTGAGAAGATGCAAGAAAGGTTTAACGAGGACCTAGAAGAAATAAAAGAGAGTCAGTATATAATGAATAGTGCAATAAGTGAGATAAAAAAACACTCTGGAGGCAACACATAGTAGAATAATGGAGGCAGAAGATAGGAGTAGTGACTTAGAAGATAGAATGGTAGAAATAAATGAATCAGAGAGGAAAAAAAGAAAACCGAATTAAAAGAAATGAAGACAATCTCAGAGACCTCCGGGACAATATGAAAAGCCCCAAGATTTGAGTTATAGGAGTGCCAGAAGAAGAAGACAAAAAGAAAGACCATGAGAAAATACTTGAGATAATAGTTGAAAACTTCCCTAAAATGGGGAAGGAAATAATCAAGTCCAAGAAACCCAGAGAGTCCCAAACAGGATAAACCCAAGGTGAAACACCCCAAGACACATATTAATCAAGTTAACAAAGATCAGACACAAAGAACAAATATTAAAAGCAGCAAGGGAAAAACAACAAATAACACACAAGGGGATTCCCATAAGGATAACAGCTGATCTTTCAATAGAAACTCTTCAGGCCTGGAGGGAATGGCAGGACATACTTAAAGTGATGAAAGAAAATAACCTACAGCCCAGATTACTGTACCCAGCAAGGATCTCATTCAAATATGAGAAAAGCGAAAGCTTTTCGCTTTACAGAAAAGCGAAAGCTGAGAGAATTCAGCACCACCAAATCAGCTCTCTAACAAATGCTAAAGGATCTTCTCTAGACACGAAACACAAAAAGGGTGTATAAACTCAAACCCAAAACAATAAAGTAAATGGCAACGGGATCATACTTATCAATAATTACCTTAAACGTAAATGGGTTGAATGCCTCAACCAAAAGACAAAGGCTGGCTGAATGGATACAAAAACAAGACCCCTATATGTGTTGTCTACAAGAGACCCACCTCAAAACAAGGGACACATACAGACTGAAAGTGAAGGGCTGGAAAAAGATATTCCACGCAAATAGAGAACAAAAGTAAGCAGGAGTAACAATACTCAGATCAGATAAAACAGACTTTAAAACAAAGGCTTGTGAAAAGAGACAAAGAAGGACACTACATAAGGATCAAAGGATCAATCCAAGAAGAAGATATAGCAATTATAAATATATATGCACCCAAGATAGGAGCACCACAATCTGTAAGACTGATTGTCTAATGCTAACAAGTATGAAAGGGGAAATTAACACTAACACAATAATAGTGGGAGACTTTAATACCCCACTCACACCTATAGATAGATCAACTAAACAGAAAATTAACAAAGAAACACAAACTTTAAATGATACAATAGACCAGCTAGACCTAATTGACATCTATAGGACATTTCACCCCCAAAACAATGGATTTCACCTTTTTCTCAAGTGCACACGGGAACCTTCTCCAGGATAGATCACATCCTGGGCCATAAATCTAGTAAATAAATCTTGGTAAATTCAAAAAATTGAAATCATTCCAAGCATCTTTTCTGACCACAATGCAGTAAGATTAGATCTCAATTACAGGAGAAAGACTCTTAAAAAATTCCAACATATGGTGGCTGAACAACACGCTTCTGAATAACCAACAAATCACAGAAAAAATCAAAATATGCATAGAAAGGAATGAAAATGGAAACACAACAACCGAAAACCTGTGGGACACTGTAAAAGTAGTGCTAAGGGGAAAGTTCGTAGCAATACAGGCATACCTCAAGAAACAAGAAAAACGTCAAATAAATAACCTAACTCTACACCTAAAGTAACTAGAAAGGACAAAATGGAGAACCCCAAGGTTAGTAGAAGGAAAGAAATCTTAACAATTAGGGCAGAAATAAATGCAAAAGAAACAAAGGAGACGATAGCAAAAAAATCAACAAAGCCAAAAGCTGGTTCTTTGAAAGGATAAATAAAATTGACAAACCATTCACCAGACTCATCAAGAAACAAAGTGAGAAAAATCAAATCAATAAAATTAGAAATAAAATGGAGAGATCACAACAGATACAGAAATACAAAGGATCATAAGAGACTACTATAAGCAACTACATGCCAATAAAATGGACAACGTGGAAGAAATGGACAAATTCTTTGAAAAGTACCACTTTCTAAATGTGAACCAGGAAAAAATAGAAAATCTTAACAGACCCATCACAAGCACAGAAAGTGAAACTATAATCAGAAATCTTCTAGCAAACCAAAGCCCAGGTCCAGAGGGCTTCTCAGCTGAATTCTACCAAATATTTAGAGAAGAGCTAACACTTACCCTACTCAAACTCTTCCAGAAAATTCCAGAGGAAGGTAAAAGTCCAAACTCATTCTATCAGGCCACCATCACCCTAATACCAAAGCCTGACAAAGATGCCACAAAAAAGAAAACTACAGGCCAATATCACTGATGAACATAGATGCAAAAATCCTTAACAAAATTGTAGCAATCAGACTCCAACAACACATTAAAAAGATCATACATCATGAACAAGTGGGCTTTATCCCAGAGAGGCAAAGATTCTTCAATATCCACAAATCAATCAATGTAATTCACCACATTAACAATTCAAAAATAAAAGCCATACGATTATCTCAATAGATGCAGAGAAAGCCTTTGACAAAATTCAACATCCATTTATGATAAAAACTCTCCAGAAAGCAGGAGTAGAAGGAACTCACCTCAACATAATAAAAGCTATATATTGCAAACCCACAGCAAACATTATCCTCAATGGTGAAAAGTTGAAAGCATTTCCCCTAAAGTCAGGAACAAGACAAGGGTGCCCACTTTCACCACTACTATTCAACATAGTTCTGAAAGTTCTGGCCACAGTAATCAGAGAAGAAAAAGAAGTAAAAGGAATCCAAATTGGAAAAGAAGTAAACTCTCACTGTTTGCAGATGACTTGATCCTCTACACAGAAAATCCTAAAGACGCCACCAGAAAATTACTAGAGCTAATCAATGAATATAGTAAATCTTCAGGATATAAAATCAACACACGGAAATCCCTTGCATTCCTATACACTAATAATGAGAATTGCCAACTTCTGCTGGATCATGGAAAAAGCAAGAGAGTTCCAGAAAAAACATCTATTTCTGCTTTATTGACTATGCCAAAGCTTTTGACTGTGTGGAAAACAACAAACTGTGGAAAATTCTGAAAGAGATGGGAATACCAGCACCTGACCTGCCTCTTGAGAAATCTGTATGCAGGTCAGGAAGCAACAGTTAGAATTGGACATGGAACAACAGACTGTTTCAAAATAGGAAAATTAGTACATCAAGGCTGTCTATTGTCATCCTGCTTATTTAACTTATATGCAGAGTACATCATGAGAAACGCTGGAGTGGGAGAAACACAAGCTGGATCAAGATTGCTGGGAGAAATATCAATAACCTCAGATATGCACATGACACCACCCTTATGGCAGAAAGTAAAGAGGAACTAAAAAGCCTCTTGATGACAGTGAAAGAGGAGAGTTCAAAAGTTGGCTTAAAGCTCAACATTCAGAAAACGAAGATCATGGCATCTGGTCCCATCACTTCATGGGAAATAAATGGGGAAACAGTGGAAACAGTGTCAGACTTTATTTTGGGGGCTCCAAAATTACTGCAGATGGTGACTGCAGCCGTGAAATTGAAAGATGCTTACTCCTTGGGAAAAAGTTATGACCAACCTAGATAGCATATTCAAAAGCAGAGACATTACTTTGCCACTAAGGTCCATCTAGTCGAGGCTATGGTTTTTCTAGTGGTCATGTATGGATGTGAGAGTTGGACTGTGAAGAAGGCTGAGCGCCGAAGAATTGATGCTTTTGAACTGTGGTGTTGGAGAAGGCTCTTGTGAGTCCCTTGGACTGCAAGGAGATCCAACCAGTCCATTCTGAAGATCAACCCTAGGATTTCTTTAGAAGGAATGGTGCTAAAGCTGAAACTCCAGTACTTTGGCCACCTCATGTGAAGAGCTGACTCATTGGAAAAGACTCTGATGCTGGGAGGGATTGGGGGCAGGAGGAGAAGGGGACGATCAAGGATGAGATGGCTGGATGGCATCATGGACTCAATGGATGTGAGTCTGAGTGAACTCCGAGAGATGGTGATGAACAGGGAGGCCTGGCGTGCTGCGATTCATGGGGTCGCAAAGAGTTGGACACGACTGAGTGACTGAACTGAACTGAATAATGAGAAAGTAGAAAAAGAAATTAAGGAAACAATTACACTCACCATTGCAACGAAAAGAATAAAATACTTAGGAATGTATCTACCTAAAGAAACTAAAGACCTATATATAGAAAACTATAAAACACTGCTGAAAGAAATCTAAGAGAACACTAATAGATGGAGAAATATACTATGTTCATAGATTGGAAGAATCAATATAGTGAAAATAAGTGTACTATCCAAAGAAGTCTACAGATTCAATGCAATCCCTATCAAGCTCCCAGCAGTATTTTTCACAGAGATAGAACAAATAATTTCCCAATTTGTATGGAAACACAAAAAAAAAAACCTCAAATAGCCAAAGCAATCTTGAGAAAGAAGAATGGAACTGGAGGAATCAAATGCCTGACTTCAGGCTCTACTACAAAGCTACAGTCATCAAGACAGTATGATACTAGCACAAAGACAGAAATATAGATCAATGGAA
Source organism: Nanger dama (assembly GCA_917880005.1). Classification (NCBI taxonomy): domain Eukaryota; kingdom Metazoa; phylum Chordata; class Mammalia; order Artiodactyla; family Bovidae; genus Nanger; species Nanger dama. The sequence goes on from CAKJTW010000007.1 coordinate 28,694,354, forward strand.
CAAAATAGAAAGCCCTGAGATAAATCCACACACCTATGGACACCTTATTTTTGACAAAGGAGGCAAAAATATATAATGGATTAAAGGCAATCTCTTTAACAAGTGGTGCTGGGAAAACTGGTCAACCAGTTGTAAAAGAATGAAACTAGAACACTTTCTAACACCATACACAAAAATAAACTCAAAATGCATTAAAGATCTAAAGATAAGACCAGAAACTATAAAATTCCTAGAGGAACAGGCAAACACTCTCTGACATAAATCATAGCAGGATTCTATATGACCCACCTCCCAGAATACTGGATTTAAAAGCAAAAATAAACAAATGGGATCTAATTAAAATTAAAAGCTTCTGCACAAAAAAATAAGTAAGGTGAAAAGACAGCCTTTGTAATTGGACAAAATAATAGCAAATGAAGCAACTGAAAAACAACTAATCTCAAAAGTATACAAGCAACTCCTACAGCTCAATTCCAGAAAAATAAACGACCCAATCAAAAAATGAGCCAAAGAACTAAACAGACATTTCTCCAAAGAAGACACACAGTTGGCTAACAAGCACATGAAACGATGCTCAACATCACTCATTATCAGAGAAATGCAAATCAAGACCACAATGAGGTACCATTTCACACAAGTCAGAATGGCTGGGATCCAAAAGTCTACAAACAATAAATGCTGGAGAGGATGTGGAGAAAAGGGAACCCTCTTCCACTGTTGGTGGGAATGCAACTAGTATAGCCACTATGGAGAATAGTGTGGAGATTCCTTAGAAAACTGGAAATAGAACTGCCTTATGACCCAGCAATTCCCCTGCTGGGCATACACACCAAGGAAACCATAATTGAAAGAGACACATGTACTCCAATGTTCATCGCAGCACTGTTTATAATAGCCAGGATATGGAACCAACCTAGATGTCCATCAGCAGATGAATGGATAACAAAGCTGTGGTACATATACACAATAGAGTATTCAGTTCAGTTCAGTCCAGTCACTCAGTCGTGTCCAACTCTTTGTGACCCCATGAATCGCAACACGCCAGGCCTCCCTGTCCATCACCAACTCCCGGAGTTCACTCAAACTCACATCCATCAAGTCAGTGATGCCATCCATGCATCTCATCCTCTGGCGTCCCCTTCTCCTCCTGCCCCCAATCCCTCCCAGCATCAGAGTCTTTTCCAGTGAGTCAACTCTTCGCATGAGGTGGCCAAAGTACTGGAGTTTCAGCTTTAGCATCATTCCTTCCAGAGAAATCCCAGGGCTGATCTCCTTCCAATGGATTGGTTGGATCTCCTTGCAGTCCAAGGGACTCTCAAGAGTCTTCTCCAACACCACAGTTCAAAAGCATCCATTTTTTGGCACTCAGCCTTCTTCACAGTCCAACTCTCACATCCATACATGACCACTGGAAAAACCACAGCCTTGACTAGACGGACCTTAGTCGGCAAAGTAATGTCTCTTCTTTTGAATATACTATCTAGGTTGGTCATAACTTTTCTTCCAAGGAGTAAGCATCTATAATTTTATGGCTGCAGTCACCATCTGCAGTGATTTTGGACACCTCCCCCCCCCACCAAATAAAGCCTGACACTTTCCCCATCTATTTCCCATGAAGTGATGGGACCAGATGCCATGATCTTAGTTTTCTGAATGTTGAGCTTTAAGCCGACTTTTGAACTCTCCACTTTCCCTTTCATCAAGGGGCTTTTGAGTTCCTCTTCACTTTCTGCCATAGGGGTGGTGTCATCTGCATATCTGAAGTTATTGATATTTCTCCCAGCAATCTTGACACCAGCTTGTGTTTCCTCCAGTCCAGTGTTTCTCATGATGTACTCTGCATATAAGTTAAATAAGCAGGGTGACAATATACAGCCTTGACATACTCCTTTTCCTATTTGGAACCAGTCTGTTGTTCCATGTCCAGTTCTAACTGTTGCTTCCTGACCTGCATACAGATTTCTCAAGAGGCAGGTCAGGTGCTCTGGCATTCCCATCTCTCTCAGAGTTTTCCACAGTTTATTGTGATCCACACAGTCAAAGGCTTTGGCATAGTCAATAAAGCAGAAATAGATGTTTTTCTGGAAGTCTCTTGCTTTTTCCATGATCCAGCGGATGTTGGCAGTTTGATCTCTGGTTCCTCTGCCTTTTCTAAAACCAGCTTGAACATCAGGCAATGCACGGTTCAAGTGTTGCTGAAGCCTGGCTTGGAGAATTTTGAGCATGACTTTAGTAGCGTGTGAGATGAGTACAATTTTGCGGTAGTTTGAACATTCTTTGGCATTGCCTTTCTTTGGAATTGGAATGAAAACTGACCTTTTCCAGTCCTGTGGCCACTGCTGAGTTTTCCACATTTGCTGGCATACTGAGTGCAGCACTTTCACCGCATCATCTTTCAGGATTTGAAACAGCTCCACTGGAATTCCATCACCTCCACTAGCTTTGTTCGTAGTGATGCTTTCTAAGGCCCACTTGACTTCACATTCCAGGATGTCTGGCTGTAGATGAGTGATCACACCATCAAGATTATCCAGGTCATGAGATCTTTTTGTATAGTTCTTCTGTGTATTCTTGCCACCTCTTCTGAATATCTTCTGCTTCTGTTAGGTCCAGACCATTTCTGTCCTTTATCGAGCCCATCTTTGCATGAAATGGTCCCTTGGTATCTCTGATTTTCTTGAAGAGATCTCTAGTCTTTCCCATTCTGTTGTTTTCCTCTATTTCTTTGCATTGATCACTGAAGAAGGCTTTCTTATCTCTTCTTGCTATTCTTTGGAACTCTGCATTCAGATGCTTATATCTTTCCTTTTCTCCTTTGGTTTTCGCCTGTCTTCTTTCATAGCTATTTGTAAGGCCTCCCCCATCAGCCATTTAGCTTTTTTGCATTTGTTTTCCATGGGGATGGTCTTGACCCCTGTCTCCCATACAATGTCACGAACCTCATTCCATAGTTCATCAGGCACTCTATCTATCAGATCTAGGCCCTTAAGTCTATTTCTCACTTCCACTGTATAATCATAAGGGATTTGATTTAGGTCATACCTGAACGGTCTAGCGGTTTTCCCTACTTTCTTCAATTTAAGTCTGAATTTGGTAATAAGGAGTTCATGATCTGAGCCACAGTCAGCTACTCAGCCATTAAAAAGAATACATTTGAATCACTTCTAATGAAGTGGATGAAACTGGAGCATATTATACAGAGTGAAGTAAGCCAGAAAGAAATACACCAATACAGTATATTAACACTTATATATGGAATATAGAAAGATGGTAATGATAACCCTGTATGCCAGACAGCAAAAGAGACACAGATGTATAGAACAGTCTTTTGGACTGTGTGGGAGAGGGAGAGGGTGGGATGATTTGGGGGAATGGCATGGAAACATGTATAATATTATATAAGAAACAAATCATCAGTCTAGGTTCAATGTGGGATACAGCGTGCTCGAGGCTGGTGCACTGGGATGACCCAGAGAGATGGCATGGGGAGGGAGGTGAGAGGGGGGTTCAGGATTGCGAACATGTGTACACCTGTGGCAGATTCACGTTGATGTATGGCAAAACCAATACAGTATTGTTAAGTAAAATAAAATTTAAAAAAAGAATTTTCCACAGTTTGTTGTGATCCACACGGTTAAAGCTTTGGCATAGTCAATAAAGCAGAAGTAGATGTTGGCAAATTTAACATTTCAAACCAGTAGGGAAAAGGTTAATCATTTTATAAGTAAACTTAGACAAACGGCTAACCATTTAGAGAAAAATAAACATATATCCTAATTTCACACTTTCATATATTCCATATAGATGAACTTTTCATTAAAAATATTTTATGATATTAAAAACAATGTGCTGGATGTTAAATGTAATAAAGTGATATCTGTCTTCCTAGAGCCACAGCACCTATAAATTTTTACAGAAATAAGTTTTTAAATAAAAAAATAGATGGACTGTTTTTTGTATAAAAAAGAAACCATAAAATTTCTGTATATTCTTGTGAGTGGCAAAGGCCATTCTAAAATGACCTGGGAAAAACCAATAAGGGAAAATAATGATGAATATAATTTGAATAAAACATTTTCAACATATCTCTGTACTATAACTCTATAGGCACTATAAACAGGGCAAGAACAAGCTGAAAAAGGATTATCCAGTTCTTTGATCGTTCTTTTCTACCCCAACCCGTCATTTCTCTTTTATCTTTTCCTCTGTGCCCGGTGTAAAATGATTTAAGAATCTCTTTAGAATCATACTGGTAATATCCCAAATTTCCTTGTATTTCTGTCTTTTCCTCTTGTGCTCTCATTAAAATGTCATTCCTGCATAAAATCAACATTTCCCTACTTACTTCCATGCCAGCAGCCTAATCATCTGGGCTGAATGTTGTGTTCCCCAAGACTCATACACTGAGGCCCTACCCTCCCAGTGTGACAGAATTTGGAGATCGAGCCTCTAGGAAGTTATTAGGGTTAGATGAGGTCATGAGGATGGGCCCTAATGATGGATTAGTGCCCTTCTTTAGAAGAGACACCACCAAAGAATTTGCTCTCTCTCATCTGCTACCCCACCTTCCCCCACACAAGGAGGTCTTGTGAGCACACAGGGTGATGGCGCCGCCTACAGCCAAAAGAGTTTTCACCAGGAGCCAAACTGACTGGTGCTTTGATCTTGGACTTAGCCTCTGTAACTTTGAGAAAATAGATCTGCATCATTTAAGCCTTCCAGACTATGAGGTTTGTTATGGCAGCCTCGGATGACTACGACTCTAACAATATTAAGGAAAATCATGCAATAGGATAGATAGGGCTCACTATAAATTCATCATCATGAATCTTGAAAGAAAATCTATTAGTCATTCAGTTGTGCCCGGTTTTGCATCCCCAGGGACTGTGTAGCCTGCCAGGCTCCCTATCCATGGAATTCTCCATGCAAGAATAGTGGAGTGGGTTGCCATTCCTTTCTCCAGGGGATTTTCCCAACCCAGGCGTCCAACTGGGTCTCCTGCACTGCTGGAGAGTCATTACCATCTGAGGCACCAGGGAAGCCCTCATCAGTCTTAAATTGGTCCTCAAACCTTGACGAGGAGTCCTAAACTTCATTAGTCAACTTATTTCACTATTCACTGTAAGATGGACTGTTCGAATTTTTCAACCAGTGGCTTTGTCTTTTATTTTGAAGTTAAAACAGAAGTTACCAGGTAGGACCTTCCTCACGTTTCTAATAGTAAAAGCTTAAAATTACTTATGTTTGCACCTGGGATCCCACATTTCTCTATGGTTACAACTGAGAGTTAGTATCTTGAACCAAAGCTGAATCCATCTACCTATGCATTGGATCCCATTGCTTTTCCATATTCTCACTTCTGATCATTTTTCCTCTCTTGCATTACTAACATTTCCTTACCAGTGGATCCATTCCATCAGCTTTACAATGTGCTCACATCATTTCCATGAAAACAAACACAACACAACACAAAAACAACACAACAGTAGGGATAGAATACCAACATCCCTTCACTCAACATTTCCCTATCTCATTACCCCCTTTTCTCCCCCTTTATAATAACCTTCAAAAAGAATTGTGTGAGCAAGGAAACCAGAATTGAAAGAGACACGTGTACCCCAGTGTTCATCACAGCACTGTTTATAATAGCCAGGACATGGAAGCAACCTAGATGTCCATCAGCAGACGAATGGATAAGAAAACTCTGGTACATATACACAATGGAGTATTACTCAGCCATTAGAAAGAATACATTTGAATCAGTTCTAATGAGGTGGATGAAACTGGGGCCTATTATACAGAGTGAAGTAAGCCAGAAAGAAAAACACCAATACAGTATACTACCGCATATATATGGAATTTAGAAAGATGGTAATGATAACCTTGTATGCGAGACAGCAAAAGAGACACAGAGGTACAGAACAGTCTTTTGGACTCTATGGGAGAGGGAGAGGGTGGGATGATTGGGGAGAATGGCATTGAAATATGTATAATATCATATGTGAAACAAATCTCCAGTCCAGGATCGATGCATGATACAGGATGCTCGGGGCTGGTGCACTGGGATGACCCAGAGGGATGGTATGGGGAAGGAGGTGGGAGGGGGTTCAGGATGGGAAACACATGTACACCCATGGCAGATTCATGTTGATGTATGGCAAAACCAATACAATATTGTAAAGTAAAAAAAAAAAAAAATTTAATTGCGTGATTCTCAGTTCCCACTCTTTTAGTCTCCTACTTGGCTTCCACCTTCATTAGTCTACTCAAACAGTGCTTATTGATCTGCAGGAACATTGTCATAAAAGGAAATTAGCTTTTTGTCCATGCTGTGAATTTCAAATATGTTTTCTCAGTCTGTTACTTTTCCTTTGTGTTTATGATGAAACTTGCTTCATAGATTTTAAAAAGTTGTGTCTTCAGTTTTATCAATCTTTTCTGTATGTGCTGGGCTTGGGTATACATAGAAAGTCCACTTCTTTGATATTATAAATGATTTGGTAATCTCTCTGGCTTATAATATTTTAGATTTGAGGAAATTTTGTGTCTTACAATTGGAATTTTGTCTTCCTAAATTTTTTTTTTTTTTTTTGGTGGGGAAAACAAGGAGATTGGGGAAACGATGAGTGAGTATGATCTACCAATTGAGTTCTATGGCGTCCTTGTAGGTTAAATTTGGCATTTACTGTTCTCATTATTTTTACTATGTCTTTTTACATCTCTGAATAACCTTTGTGCCAATTCTTGGATTAATAAAGAATTGCAATAGGTGCCAAAAATAGTTCAAAACATAATGTGAAAACTCATGTGCTTCTATAGTAGTATTGTACTTTGCACTGGAATATAATTGATTCATTATTTCCTAGGTTAGTGATCTGAAGAAAGAATGAGACCCACAACATATAGTTCAAGGTAATTAAGAAAAAAGCTTTATCAAATAAGGCCCCCATGTGGCAGTTTAATGACACGCTGTGCATAGAAAAGAAGGTTTAAGTGAAATCTTGTGCAGCAAGTGCCGTCTACTGAATCCCAGTAAAGGTAGCTTTTGGAAAATAACATTATTACCTAATCATGTAAGATGGAGTTTTACTAAGTCTTCAGTCATAACTGTAAATTCGTAGTACAAGTAACATGAAAATGTACTTGAAAGGCTAGGAAGCCGATTTTAAGAATAACGACATCTCACTTTTCTCTATTTGACGTGACTATTCAGTTTTGTCTTCCTGATAAGGGTTTCAGACATGTGTGTTCTCTCCTTCCTGCAGGATAAGCCAGTATGAAATTTTCTTGATAACTGATAACTTCCCATTCTTTTCTCTATGCAGTTTTCATTTGTAGTTAAATAACAATTTCGATTTGAGTAGGATAAGCTTCCTTACAAGCCTCTATGTCATTCATCACAAAGCAGACAAGAAATGCTTGGCAATCAGTGCACTGACCTGGAAAAACCTCCTACTTTTATGTGAAAGATCATGTTTAAAGTCTACATTGTTTATTATAATTTTAATGTCTGAATATTTATTGTAATAAATTAGTTGTGACAGTTTTTACCTACAGGGTATTTTCATTCTATTAATACTGTGATTAGGCTGAGTGGATGAAAGGGCACAGTCTTTGCCTTGATGATTTCAAACAGAGATTTAAAAATTTTTACAACCTTGGAAATTAGTAATTTACAGCTCTAATATACAAAGTTCTGTTTTGAAAACATTCAACATACAGTAACAGAACCTCCTGTAGTATTTTGTATAATATACAAGAAGTACAGAGACACTTACACTATAATATTTATAATATTCTTTGACAGAAATGTCAACACCAGAGCTGAAAGTTTAATGGTTTTTGGAGCCACCAAAACTGTAAAATTAGAGTAAAATAATGTCAAATGTGAAGAGATACCCCACGCCCAAGGTAAGAGAAACCCAAGTTAGATGGTAGCTGTTGCAAGAGGGCATCAGAGGGCAGACACACTGAAACCATACTCACAGAAAACTAGTCAATCTAATCACACTAGGACCACAGCCTTGTTTAACTCAATGAAACTAAGCCATGCCCGCAGGGCAACCCAAGACGGTCAGGTCATGGTGGAGAGGTCTGACAAAATGTGGTCCCCTGGAGAAGGGAATGGCAAACCACGTCAGTATTCTTCCCTTGAGAACCCCATGAACAGTATGAAAAGGCAAAGGACAGGATACTGAAAGGGGACCTCCCCAGGTCAGTAGGTGCCCAATATGCTACTGGAGATCAGTGGAGAAATAACTCCAGAGAGAATGAAGGGATAGAGCCAAAGTAAAAACAATACCCAGCTGTGGATGTGACTGGTGATAGAAGCAAGGTCCAATGCTGTAAAGAGCAATACTGCATAGGAACCTGGAATGTCAGGTCCATGAATCAAGGCAAATTGGAAGTGGTCAAACAGGAGATGGCAAGGGTGAATGTCGACATTCTAGGAATCAGTGAACTAAAATGGACGGGAATGGGTGAATTTAACTCAAATGACCATTATATCTACTACTGTGGGCAGGAATCCCTCGGAAGAAATGGAATACCTATCATGGTCAACAAAAGAGTCTGAAATGCAGTTTTTGGATGCAATCTCAAAAACGACAGAATGATCTCTGTTCGTTTCCAAGGCAAACCATTCAATATCACGGTACTCCAATTCTATGCCCCAACCAGTAACACTGAAGAAGCTGAAGTTGAATGGTTCTATGAACATCTACAAGACCTTTTAGAACTAACACCCCAAAAGATGTCCTTTTCATTATAGGGGACTGGAATGCAAAAGTAGGAAGCCAAGAAACACCTGGAGTAACAGGTAAATTTGGCTTTGGAATGTGGAATGAAGCAGGGCAAAGACTAATAGAGTTTTGCCAAGAAAATCCACTGGTCATAGCAAACACCCTCTTCCAACAACACAAGAGAAGACTCTACACATGGACATCACCAGATGGTCAACACCGAAATCAGACTGATTATATTCTTTGCAGCCAAAGATGGAAAAGCTCTATACAGTCGACAAAAACAAGACCAGGAGCTGACTGGTCTTGAACTGGCTCAGATCATGAACTCCTTATTACCAAATTCAGACTTAAACTGAAGAAAGTAGGGAAAACCACTAGATCGTTCAGGTATGACCTAAATCAAATCCCTTATGATTATACAGTGGAAGTGAGAAATAGACTTAAGGGCCTAGATCTGATAGATAGAGTGCCTGATGAACTATGGAATGAGGTTCGTGACATTGTACGGGAGACAGGGGTCAAGACCATCCCCATGGAAAACAAATGCAAAAAGCTAAATGGCTGATGGAGGAGGCCTTACAAATAGCTATGAAAGAAGACAGGCGAAAACCAAAGGAGAAAAGGAAAGATATAAGCATCTGAATGCAGAGTTCCAAAGAATAGCAAGAAGAGATAAGAAAGCCTTCTTCAGTGATCAATGCAAAGAAATAGAGGAAAACAACAGAATGGGAAAGACTAGAGATCTCTTCAAGAAAATCAGAGATACCAAGGGACCATTTCATGCAAAGATGGGCTCGATAAAGGACAGAAATGGTCTGGACCTAACAGAAGCAGAAGATATTCAGAAGAGGTGGCAAGAATACACAGAAGAACTATACAAAAAGATCTCATGACCTGGATAATCTTGATGGTGTGATCACTCATCTACAGCCAGACATCCTGGAATGTGAAGTCAAGTGGGCCTTAGAAAGCATCACTACGAACAAAGCTAGTGGAGGTGATGGAATTCCAGTGGAGCTGTTTCAAATCCTGAAAGATGATGCGGTGAAAGTGCTGCACTCAGTATGCCAGCAAATGTGGAAAACTCAGCAGTGGCCACAGGACTGGAAAAGGTCAGTTTTCATTCCAATTCCAAAGAAAGGCAATGCCAAAGAATGTTCAAACTACCGCAAAATTGTACTCATCTCACACGCTACTAAAGTCATGCTCAAAATTCTCCAAGCCAGGCTTCAGCAACACTTGAACCGTGCATTGCCTGATGTTCAAGCTGGTTTTAGAAAAGGCAGAGGAACCAGAGATCAAACTGCCAACATCCGCTGGATCATGGAAAAAGCAAGAGACTTCCAGAAAAACATCTATTTCTGCTTTATTGACTATGCCAAAGCCTTTGACTGTGTGGATCACAATAAACTGTGGAAAACTCTGAGAGAGATGGGAATGCCAGAGCACCTGACCTGCCTCTTGAGAAATCTGTATGCAGGTCAGGAAGCAACAGTTAGAACTGGACATGGAACAACAGACTGGTTCCAAATAGGAAAAGGAGTATGTCAAGGCTGTATATTGTCACCCTGCTTATTTAACTTATATGCAGAGTACATCATGAGAAACGCTGGACTGGAGGAAACACAAGCTGGTGTCAAGATTGCTGGGAGAAATATCAATAACTTCAGATATGCAGATGACACCACTCCTATGGCAGAAAGTGAAGAGGAACTCAAAAGCCCCTTGATGAAAGGGAAAGTGGAGAGTTCAAAAGTCGGCTTAAAGCTCAACATTCAGAAAACTAAGATCATGGCATCTGGTCCCATCACTTCATGGGAAATAGATGGGGAAACAGTGTCAGGCTTTATTTGGCGGGGGGTGGGGGGCCCGAGGGGGGATCCAAAATCACTGCAGATGGTGACTGCAGCCATAAAATTATAGATGCTTACTCCTTGGAAGAAAAGTTATGACCAACCTAGATAGTATATTCAAAAGAAGAGACATTACTTTGCCGACTAAGGTCCGTCTAGTCAAGGCTGTGGTTTTTCCAGTGGTCATGTATGGATGTGAGAGTTGGACTGTGAAGAAGGCTGAGTGCCAAAAAATGGATGCTTTTGAACTGTGGTGTTGGAGAAGACTCTTGAGAGTCCCTTGGACTGCAAGGAGATCCAACCAATCCATTGTGAAGGAGATCAGCCCTGGGATTTCTCTGGAAGGAATGATGCTAAAGCTGAAACTCCAGTACTTTGGCCACCTCATGCGAAGAGTTGACTCATTGGAAAAGACTCTGATGCTGGGAGGGACTGGGGGCAGGAGGAGAAGGGGACGCCAGAGGATGAGATGCATGGATGGCATCACTGACTTGATGGATGTGAGTTTGAGTGAACTCCGGGAGTTGGTGATGGACAGGGAGGCCTGGCGTTCTGCGATTCATGGGTTCGCAAAGAGTCGGCCACCACTGAGCGACTGAACTGAACTGAATGTCAAATGTGACTTCAAGTTACATTTAACGAACATTTATTGAAAACCAGTTGTCTGCACAGCAGCGAGCTAGGTATCATAGGGATACTCTGAATAAGGGCTTCACTCTAAAATCTGGGCATACTGATGCAAGGAGAGAGGAATGGCCAACCTAGATAAGTGCCGGAGAACTCGGGGTCAAAGCCAGGACCTCCCTGTTGGTAACGTCAGCGGTAGAGAACCTCTGGAAAGTGGGCGCTAGGTTCCCAACTGTCGAGCTGCGGATAGCACTCCTTGCCTCATCTCAGGGAGCAGCCTAGCTGAGCCGAGGCGGATCTGCCCGGAGGCTCGCCGCCCTCCCCCGCCCCAGCCCCCCCCCCCCCGCACCCCCGCTCCTAATTCCGGGGTCACTGCCCAGGACTGGAGAAGGGCGAAACGTGCAGTGTCCACTTGCGGCGCTCTTCTGTGGGCGGTCTCTCCGGGCTGCAGGCCATGCTGGGGGCTAAGACAGGAGCTAAGTGGCATCAAAATCTCAAGAGCAGACACCCCAGGAGCGATGTTCTGCGGGCAATTTCCCTCCTTGAGCTATTTGTAGTTGTCTATCAGGCCAGGGGAGGGCGTTAGCGCGCGCGCACACACACCCACACCCCACCACCACCACCAAAATCCCCCGTGCGCACACGCACACCACCAACAAAATCCACTCCCTTCCTGGAAGTCAGGCCCTGGGTCAGGTGTGGGAGCTAGGGCAGGCTCGGCCTTGTAGCTAAGGATGCCACTAAGCTGGGGAGTCGGATTCCGGTAATAGGGTCAGCCGTTAGAGCTAGCGATCCCAGCCATTAGCTGGGCTCCGGGAAAGGGTCGGCAGTGTTCCCGGGGCACTCGTGAGCACCGCATCCCACAATCCCAGGCCAGCTGCGGCGCTGCTGCCCAGTGTGCAGACTGTCTGCAGCACCAGGGTGGCGAGCGCGAGCCCTGCCTCTTGACAGCTGCCCACGCGCCGGGGCCGGCTCCAGCAGGCAGCTTTAAAGGTCCGCGCGGCAGCCCCGCCCCTCGCGCGCGGCGATTGGCCCAGCTGGGGCGGCATTGGCTCTATAGGCGCAGAGAGGATGGGGCTGCGCGCGCGAGGCCGGTGGCTCCAGCTGGCGTCCGCTGCTGGGGCGCGAGTGGCGGCTGAGTGCGGGTGGTTGGGCATGCTGGGCGCCGAGATCCATGGGGAAGTAGGGGGCGGCTGATGCCGAACCGCACGCGCAGCCCGGCTCCTGGCGCTGAGCGCGAGAGCGAAGCTGGTGCCTTCTTGTGTGCGCGTGTGTGTATGTGTGTAGAGCTCTGGTGCGGTGCGCCAGCCGCCAGTGCCCGGGTGCGAGTCCCCCATCGTTTTCCACACCCTCCCTCCGTCCCCCTTCCTTCCCTGCCACCCTCCCGCGTCCCTACGGCCGCAAGCCGAGCAAAAGCCCAGGGAAGCAGGTGTGGGGGACGGGCGGGGTCGCACGAGACAAAGGGGCCCGGGGGTCAGCCCGCCATGGCCTCCCGGAGCCTGGGGGCCTGGGAGGGAGCCGCGGCGGGGGGCGGCGGCGTCAAGAAGAGCCTGAGCGCCCGCAACGCCGCCGTGGAGAGGAGGAACCTGATCACGGTGTGCAGGTACGCGCGGCCCGCCGCTCGGGGACAGAGGAGGGCGCCGCCGGCGCCGCGGGCTGGGGAGAGCGCTAGCCCTGGGGGTCCCGGAGACAGCCGGCTGGAGCCCGGGCCGCCGCCGCCGCGCCGGGCGTGTCCGCGGCCAGAGCGTCCGGGTGGGGCCGGTCTGGGCGCCGCCGAGGCCCCGGACTTTCCGTCAGTTTCAGTGCTGGGAGCCGCTGAGGGTAGGGCTTGGGGCGGGGCTGGGGGAGGGTTTGTTTTCAATGTACAGTCTAGCGTCTGAGTGAAAGCGGAGGGCTGGGAGGAAGAGCCCTTTCCTTTTAGTGCGCGTTAAGGCGTCAGGCAGCTTTTCGTCAAGTAATTATTGCTGCTGTAATTGTTGACTGTGTTGCCTCAAAATCGGAGTGCGTTTTGTTTTCTGATTTTGATTGTTTGCACATACATTGTCGTTTTGTGCCACAGATAGTGAGTGCCTGCTACATGCTGGCCGCGTGTGTGTGTTTCCTTGTCCTCTGCACTTGAAATTGCAGTGTTACTGATATTTCTGCAGTTGATATCAAGAGTGGGACTGTGGAGGATACCTAGTGGGTGATTTATTTCAAGTTTTGCCTTTCTTTGTTTTGTAACTATAATCGTAGTATTCCCTTACTTTAAAAAAATATAGAGAGAAATTACTTTCAACCAGCCTAGTTTGCAGAAATAACTGACTTTTCACATGCTCACGTTTTGTGTAAGTCTTGTTTCTGGGTATTAAATCCACGGTAGTCCTAAGCATTCATTTCTTAGAAACGTCATTGAGCCATCAAGTTGATGGAAAAGTACTTTGTTGCATGAAACTCTTCCTCAGCCATCAGAAATCCTGTAAGAATAAGAGAATGAGGAGACCTTTCCCTCCTTTACATGTTTTTTTTTTTTCCCCTATGTAAAGATGTGTCTAGCCTGTTACGCAGAATATAGATATTTATACTTGGACTTATATTCAGTAACTTTGAGCAGTTTTTTTTTTTTTTTTAATTGCATTGGACTTAAGAGCTGTTCACCCCTCTGGGAGGAAGACCTGCTTCACTGACTTATATGGCACTTGGAGTTATAAACAGTAAAATATTAATACGGAATCTTTTGAATTGACATTTGTGCTGTTTAGGATGCAACCTTTTGAGGAAGATAGGTTGTATGAAATTTTTTTTTACATCTAGGCAGTGTTTTTAAGTTAGGTAAATAGAACGGTAAACAAGGGTAACTTTCTTACAGTTTTGGGGAGAATTTTGTTATCTACTCTGGCAGCTGAAGTGATTTTGAGTGTTTGTAGGATGATGTTAATTACCCAAATATTTCAGCCTGGGACTTTAAACACCTCAGCTGACATAAACTGCTCTCAATCATTGTGGCAGCCTTCAAAACGGTGGGTGTTGAAGATTTGGGGTAAAACACTGTGAGAGGTTTTATACTCTACTAATTTTTTAAGACGATAAAAACCAATGAATAAAAAATTCAGTGGAGGATACTGCTTTGCATCTCCATTTTTGTCATGGCAGGAGAGGCATTTCAGGAAAAGAAAGGGACATATCTAAACCTTGTTTAAGTTACATGTTGAAGAAATTTCAGTCACTGATTTGTGTGGACAGTTGTCTAGGTTAGTATAATTTTTGTTGTGTTTGTCTAATTATTCTTTTCTACTCTGGAATGAGCATACATGCTGACTTTAGTTGCAGTTTACAATATATTTAGCATGGTAGCTAAAAGAAATTTCATTCAGTTCAGTCGCTCAGTCGTGTCCGACTCTTTGTGACCCCATGAATTGCAGCATGCCAGGCCTCCCTGTCCATCACCAACTCCTGGAGTTCACTCAGACTCACATCCATCGAGTCAGTGATGCCATCCAGCCATCTCATCCTCTGTCGTCCCCTTCTCCTACTGCCCCCAATCCCTCCCAACATCAGAGTCTTTTCCAATGAGTCAACTCTTTGCATGAGATGGCCAAAGTACTGGAGTTTCAGCTTTAGCATCATTCCTTCCAAAGAAATCCCAGGGCTGATCTCCTTCCAATGGACTGGTTGGATCTCCTTGCAGTCCAAGGGACTCTCAAGAGTCTTCTCCAACACCACAGTTCAAAAGCATCAATTCTTCGGCGCTCAGCCTTCTTCACAGTCCAACTCTCACATCCATACATAACCACAGGAAAAACCATAGCCTTGACTACATGGACCTTAGTCGGCAAAGTAATGTCTCTGCTTTTGAATATACTATCTAGGTTGGTCATAACTTTTCTTCCAAAGAGTAAGCGTCTTTTAATTTCATGGCTTCAGTCACCATCTACAGTGATTTTGGAGCCCCCAAAATAAGTCTGACACTGTTTTCACTGTTTCCCCATCTATTTCCCATGAAGTGATGGGACCAGATGCCATGATCTTTGTTTTCTGAATGTTGAGGTTTAAGCCAACTTTTCACTCACCTCTTTCACTTTTCAGTTTCTGGCTTAGATTTCAACTTGTGTATTTATTTATGTGGATAATGTTACTAACACTGTTCTTCATGTTCAAATAGTTGGTGCATATCAATTATTATCCTTTTCTAGTAATGAAATCTATTTGATTTTGTCTAAAGGCTTTTAGTTTTGGGGGAAAAGTCATTGTAGGCCATTTGAGTGTTTTAAGTATCCCCACCTTGAATTCTGCAAAAGAAACAAATCAGTATTTGTGAATTTCTGTTGCTTTTCTCTCTTTCAGAATTACCAGAACCTGGGTATCTCACCCACATCTGTTAATTAATTTATTTTAAAATTTTTATGTAGCAGATCAGACATGATCTCATATTTAAGTTGGGGAAGAAACTGGTTTAGTGAAAATATAATTGAGTTCTAAGTTTACTTTGTCATTAATTGATTGTGTCCTTTAACAAGTCTGTTTTTCAAATTTCTCATCTATAAAATAATCTTGGACAGAATCATTGGTAATTTTCACTGACAGCCCTAAAAGCAGTAAAAAGAAAAAAAAGCTAGAGCTCATTTAAGCTGAATGGGTTGGTTCATACTTAGTTTTGAATTTCTCCAAACATGAGCAGGGTAATGGTAGACATATGCTGAATGGTAGCTAGATGAGGCATGTGCTTTTTCTCTGTAAACAAAAACATTTTGAATTGTGCCTTCTATATTGTGATACCCTAATTCTCTACTGGTATTCTGGAAAAATGGAACAGTATAGAAAGCCAAACCAAAACAAACTCCCCCACCCCTGACTAACATTCTGGTATATGTGTTAGTTGAGGGTGGGAAGATACTTTAACCTGTTTAAGTTCCTTGCAGGTTAATCAGTACAGGTGAAATGCATCAATACTTACATAGTAATGCTTTTCATTACCCCTTAAACAGTTTGGGCATACTCTCGGGTTTACAGCCTTGTTACATAAACAATTCTTTTGGTTTAAAAAGTCCTCATATTAAGAACAGTGTTACAGTTCGAAGTCTGGGAGTGAGCTCTTTGGTTAGGCAGGATAGTCAGGAATTGAATTTTGGTTCATTGTGATTCTGTGTGTAATTATTTCATCAGTGTTTTCATGAACATTGATATATTATAGACTAAAAACACTTAGTACTTATCTCAGCAAGTAAGTAGTCTTTAATCATTTTTTTTTACAGATTGTGATAGAAAATAGATCATTCAAAGTCTTTAAATGTTTCACATTCAACTCTAAAATATAAACTGACTTATTTCTATGTACAAACTAGTATTTTCTCTGCATATTCTCTACCATTTATAAAAATTGTTAAAACCCTTGAGGATTTTTTTAACCTGCATTTTTCATCATAGAAATTCAGGTACTAGTTACATTTTTAAGCTTTGTCAGTCAGTTCAGTTCAGTCGCTCAGTCAGGTCTGACTCTGCGATCGCATGAATTGCAGTATACCAGGCCTCCCTGTCTATCATCAGTTCCCGGAGTTACCCAAACTCATGTCCATTGAGTCGGTGATGCCATCCAGCCATCTTATCCTCTGTCATCCCCTTCTCCTCCTGCCCCCAATCCCTCCCAGCATCAGAGTCTTTTCCAATGAGTCAACTCTTCGCATGAGGTGGCCAAAGTACTGGAGTTTCAGCTTCAACATCAGTCCTTCCAAAGAACACCCAGGACTGGTCACCTTTAGAATGGACTGGTTGGATCTCCTTGCAGTCCAAGGGACTCTCAAGAGTCTTCTCCAACACCACAGTTCAAAAGCATCAGTTCTTCGGTGCTCAGCTTTCTTCACAGCCCAACTCTCACATCCATACATGACCACTGGAAAAACCATAGCCTTGACTAGATGGACCTTTGTTAGCAAAGTAATGTCTGCTTTTGAATATGCTATCTAGGTTGGTCATAACTTTCCTTCCAAGGAATAAGCATCTTTTATTTTCATGGCTGCAGTCACCATCTGCAGTGATATTGGAACCCCCAAAATAGAGTATGACACCGTTTCCACTGTTTCCCCATGTATTTGGCATGAGGTAATGGGACCGGATGCCATGATCTTCCTTTTCTGAATGTTGAGCTTTAAGCAACTTTTGCACTCTCCTCTTTCACTTTCATCAAGAGGCTTTTCAGTTCCTTTTCACATTCTGCCATAAGGGTGGTGTCATCTGCATCTCTGAGATTATTGATATTTCTCCTGGCAATCTTGATTCCAGCTTGTGTTTCTTCCAGCCCAGCGTTTCTCATGATGTACTCTGCATAGAAGTTAAATAAGCAGAGTGACAATATACAGCCTTGACGTAGTCCTTTTCTATTCGAAACCAGCCTGTTGTTCCATGTCTAGTTCTAACTTTGCTTCCTGACCTGCATACAGGTTTCTCAAGAGGCAGGTCAGGTGGTCTGGTATTCCTATCTCTCTCAGAGTTTTCCACAGTTTATTGTGATCCATACAGCCAAAGGCTTTGGCCTAGTCAATAAAGCAGAAATAGATGTTTTTCTGGAAGTCTCTTGCTTTTTCCATGATCCAGCAGATGTTGGCAATTTGATCTCTGGTTCCTCTGCCTTTTCTAAAACCAGCTTGAACATCTAGCAGTTTGCAGTTCACGGTTCACGTATTGCTGAAGTCTAGCTTGGAGAATTTTGAATTTAAGCTTCATAGGTTGTTGAAAAAACTTACATATTCCTTTTATTTTAGTTCTGGTGACAAGGAGAATTAAAATATAAGTTTTCTTTCTGTGGGTCAATAATAGTTTATGAAAAATTATTAAGATATACATTTAAATATAGGTGCATAAATATTTTTAAATAACATTTGGCAAACTTCTAAACCAATACGTTAAGAGAAACTCCCCACATAAAGCCGTAAGCTCCCTGTCTTGTGTATGGAAAGGACTAACGGAAGATTGAAGGCAATGGTGTGATGAAGTAAGCATAGTAGGGACAAATAATGATTTTCAAAATTAAAGTACTTTTAATAACGTGTACATAGTTCTTAGTTTTCTATAGGTCAAGGTACTATTTCATAACTTGAATGTTAATTCAGATAACCTCATTTGAATAGCACCTCATTTTCTCAATGTATTTGGGAAATGAGATGCTTGTATTTTTCTTGTAACTAGTGTTTGAGTTAAAATTCTCCAGTCAACTGCAGTGCTTTACTCAGCAATTTTTGTGGAGTGCAGTCTTCTGTTTAGCTGAAGCTTACAGTCTTAAAGTGTTCAGATTTATATTACAATAAAGAATACTATTTTAACCGTTGTGGATAAATTGCTCTTTAAAAAGCATTATACATTTTCCTACCTTATTTAAAGAGACAGAATCCTTACAAGTGACTTTACTCCAGATCTGTTTCTGTGAATATGCCCTGTGCGGCAGTTGCCTTGGAGACTCCTGAGGTGCACAGAGCTGTTTGCTACATGGCCCCTTGGTGTGTTTGGTGTTCTTGGTCTTCTTTTGCATTTGCTGGCTCTTCCTACCAAGTTAGCACTTATTTCCTGCACCCCTGCCTGTTTCTACCAGCTCTTTCCTCTGTGCTTCCCATCCTGACATGCTCATTATAGTTAGTTGTGAACTAGGAAAGCAGATAAGTAAATTTATCAAGTGTTTAAAAAAAAAAAAGCACTGAGACATCTAAGTTCAGTGAGTGAACTTTAGCACTCTGAACCTCTTAATGTCTGGTGCTGAATAATCAAGGGAAAGAAAGATATATTCCTGTACTTGAACAAGGTGGTTAAAATGCAGATATGTGAAATGTTACTGAATATCATTGGTGATATAATCGTCTAAATAACTTTAAGTGCAGTGACTTACTTTCCTTGTTAATATTTGCTTGAGAATGCTTTAGCAGATTGTTCATACCTTGCCTATCGTGATTATATTTTTGGCTGAAGCTCTTTTAATCAGTGCTATACATAGTAGAACTTTGGGTTGGGATTTTGATCCATAAGTTACTGTATGGCTTTGGAGAAGATTCAGGATCATTTCTAAAGAGTCTTAGAGCCCTAATCATAGGTGATCCCAGTGGAGGTAGGATGATCATCTTACTGGTTAGAGGTTGGCTTCTCAGCATTCACAGATGATCCTTATCCCTTCCCCTGGCTTAACTGGCTTCATATTCAACTGATAATGGAGAATTGCTGTCCGCTACACATTTATTAGAGGGTATTGTGTTAATCTCACTGCTGATTGATAAATGTCAGGACTTGGTTGAGAGATGCGATATTCAGGGGGAAATACGTGGAGCTTATCCACTATTGTATTAGTCTTACAGGTTTATAGACTATATCCCTGGGTCCGCCCAGAGAGCAGCTGAATGTGTAGGTTGCATTGCTTTGCCCTGTCCCGTCTCCAGTTGCTTTTGCTCCTGTCTTGCTTTGGTAAGATTCCAACAGCCTACATCGAGTGTCAGCAGAGGAAGCCTTCACAGAGGATCTTCTTGAAACTGTTGTCGAGAACATTGTTTATTATGTCCAAAAAATGTCTTCTTTTTGAAGATATCTATGAGAAATATGTCTTTTTTTTTTTTTTTTTTTTACTGCCAAGAATTGTATCTTTAGGCAGTTGATCTACTTATATCTACTGGGCACAAATGAATGTGTAACTGGCAACTTCTCTTTTTCTCATACAGCTATTAGAAATCTTAGTGTTAAATCAGGAGAAGGAAATGGCAACCCACTCCAGTATTCTTGCTTGGAGACTCCTGTGGACAGAGGAACCTGGAGGGCTGCTGTCCATAGGGTTGCACAGAGTCAGACATGAGTGAAGTGACTTAGCAGCAGCAGCATGCATTGAAGAAGGAAATGGCAGCCCACTCCAGTATTCTTGGCTGGGGAATCCCAGGGACAGAGGAGCCTGGTGGGCTGCTGTCTATGGGGTCGCACAAAGTTAGACACAACTGAAGTGACTTAGCAGCAGCAGCAGCAGTGTTAAATCTGTGGCCAACCTCTGAAACATATATAGACCACCATACTGATATATTTAGCCTTGTTTCTAGCTACACTTTGCTTCCATTTTTTAATATAGATTTTTATTGATTTATCATATGCATATAGAAAAGTACACACAGCACAGGTATACAATGATTTTTTTTTTTGCAAAAAAACACAGCTTTATATCCAGCACCCAGTTCAAGAAAAAAGTGCATTACCCAAAGGAAACAAAATGATTGTTTCAGAAAGGTACCTGCACTTGCATGATGATTGCAGCATTACTTGGAATAGTCAAGACATCGAAAGAACCTAAGTGCCCATCAGTTGATGATTGCATAAAGAAAATGTGATGTGTATACACAATTGAAAATTATTCAGCCATAAAAAGGGGGGAATCCTGCCATTTGCCACAACATGGATAGACCTTGAGGGCATTATGGTAAGTGAAGTAAGTCAGGGAAAGACAAGTACTATGTGATCCCACTTATATGTGGAATCTTAAAGAAACCATACCCACGAATACAGAGAACAGGTTGATGGGAGGTTAGCAAAAGATGAAGGTGACAAAAGGTACAAACTTCCAGTTTGAAAATAATTGAGTCCTGGGAATACAATATTACTAACAAAAGAGAACACTATGCAAAGCCCCAGAAATCTCTTCCTTCCCTTCTTTCAGTTACTACATGCTCCTAGCTTTCAGCACCATTAGTTTTGCCTCTTTTTAATTTGATACAGCATTGAACATTAAATTACAGCTATGTGCAACAAAAAGGATGAATCTCACAAACATAACGTTGAGCAAAATAAATAGAAAAAGGTATGTATTATTCCATTCATTTCAAATGCACAATGAGACAAAACTCAACAAATCCCATCTGTGATGTGAATATACCACAGTTTACTTATTCTGCCTAAATAGGACACTTGCATTGTTTTCACTCTTTGACCATTACTAATTGACTATTCATGAATATGTATTTTGGTGAATATATAT
Organism: Nanger dama; assembly: GCA_917880005.1. NCBI lineage: Eukaryota > Metazoa > Chordata > Mammalia > Artiodactyla > Bovidae > Nanger > Nanger dama. The sequence continues at coordinate 28,715,539 of CAKJTW010000007.1, forward strand.
ATACCTACGAGCATGGTGACATTCCAGGAATCAGTGAACTAAGATGGACTGGAATGGGTGAATTTAACTCAGATGACCATTATATCTACTACTCTAGGCAGGAATCCCTTAGCAGAAATGGAGTAGCCATTATGGTCAACAAACGAGTCCAAAATGCAGTACTTGGATGGAATCTCAAAATGACAGAATGATCTCTGTTCATTTCCAAGGCAAATCATTCATTATCACGGTAATCCAAGTCTATGCCCCAACCAGTAACATTGAAGAAGCTGAAGTTGAACAGTTCTGTGAAGACCTACAAGACCTTCAAGAACTAACACCCCAAAAGATGTCCTTTTCATTATAGGGGACTGGAATGCAAAAGTAGGGAAGTCAAGAAACATCTGGAGTAACTGGCAAATTTGGCCTTGGAATACAGAATGAAGCAAGGCAAAGGCTAATAGAGTTCTGCCAAGAGAATGCACTGGTCATAGCAAACACCTTCTTCCAACAACACAAGAAAAGACTCTACACAGAGATCACCGGACGGTCAACACTGAAATCAGATTGATTATATTCTTTGCAACCAAAGATGGAGAAGCTCTATACAGTCAACAAAAACACGACTGGGAGCTGTCTGTTGCTCAGATCATAAACTCCATATTGCCAGATTAAGACTGAAATTGAAGAAAGTGGAGAAAACCACTAGACCACTAAGGTAGACCTAAATCAAATCCCTTATGATTATACAGTGGAGTGAAAAATAGATTTAAGGAACTAGATCTGGTAGAGTGCCTGATGAACTATGGGTGGAAGTTAGTGACATTGTACAGGAGACAGGAATAAAGACCATCCCCAAGAAAAAGAAATGCAAAAAGGAAAATGGCTGTCTGAGGAGGCCTTACAAATAGCTGTGAAAGAAGAGAAGAGAAAAGGAAAGATATAAGCATCTGAATGCAGAGTTCCAAAGAATAGCAAGAAGAGATAAGAAAGCCTTCTTCAGTGATCAATGCAAAGAAATAGAGGAAAACAACAGAATGGGAAAGACTAGAGATCTCTTCAAGAAAATTAGAGATACCAAGGGAACATTTCATGCAAAGATGGGCTTGATAAAGGACAGAAATGGTCTGGACCTAACAGAAGCAGAAGATATTCAGAAGAGGTGGCAAGAATACACAGAAGAACCATACAAAAAATATCTTCACGACCCAGATAATCACGATGGTGTGATCACTCACCTAGAGCCAGGCATCCTAGAATGTGAAGTCAAGTGGGCCTTAGCAAGCATCACTATGAACAAAGCCAATGGAGGTGATGGAATTCTAGTTGAGTTATTTCAAATCCTGAAAGATGATGCTGTTAAAGTGCTACACTCAATATGCCAGCAAATGTGGAAAACTCAGCAGTGGCCACAGGACTGGAAAAGGTCACTTTTCATTCCAATCCCAAAGAAAGGCAATGCCAAAGAATGCTCAAACTACCACACAATTACACTCATCTCACTCGCTAGTAAAGATCAAAATTCTCCAAGCCAGGCTTCAGCAATATGTGAATCGTAAACTTCCAGATATTCTAACTGGTTTTAGAAAAGGCAGAGGAACCAGAGATCAAACTGCCAACATCCGCTGGATCATGGAAAAAGCAAGAGACTTCCAGAAAAACATCTATTTCTGCTTTATTGACTATGCCAAAACCTTTGACTGTGTAGATCACAATAAACTGTGGAAAATTCTTCAAGAGATGGGAATATCAGACCACCTGACCTGCCTCTTGAGAAACCTGTATGCAGGTCAGGAAGCAACAGTTAGAACTGGACATGGAACAACAGACTGGTTCCAAATAGGAAAAGGAGTACGTCAAGGCTGTATATTGTCACCCTGCTTATTTAACTTCTATGCAGAGTACATCATGAGAACGCTGGGCTGGAAGAAGCACAAGCTGGAATCAAGATTGCCAGGAGAAATATCAATAATCTCAGAGATGCAGATGACACCACCCTTATGGCAGAATGTGAAAAGGGACTGAAAAGCCTCTTGATGAAAGTGAAAGAGGAGAGTGAAAGTTGGCTTAAAGCTCAACATTCAGATAAGGAAGATCATGGCATCCGGTCCCATCATCTCATGCCAAACAGATGGGAAAACAGTGGAAACGGTGGCTGACTTTATTTGGGGGTGGGGGGTCCAAAATCACTGCAGATGGTGATTGCAGCGATGAAATTAAAAGACGCTTACTACTTGGAAGGAAAGTTAGGTCAAACCTAGACAGCAAATTGAAAAGCAGAGATATTACTTTGCTAACAAAGGTCCATCTAGTCAAGGCTATGGTTTTTCCAGTGGTCATGTATGGATGTGAGAGTTGGACTATAAAGAAAGCTGAGTGCTGAAGAATTGATGCTTTTGAACTGTGGTGTTGGAGAAGACTCTTGAGTGTCCTTTGGACAGCAAGGAGATCCAACCAGCCCATCCTAAAGGACATCAGTCCTGCTGTTCATTGGAAGGACTGATGTTGAAGCTGAAACTCCAATACTTTGGCCACCTCATGCAAAGAGTTGACTCTTTTTAAAAGACCCTAATCACTGCAGATGGTGATTGCAGCCATGAAATTAAGACGCTTACTCCTTGGAAGAAAATTTATGACCAACCTAGATAGTATATTCAAAAGCAGAGACATTATTTGCCAACTAAGGTCCGTCTAGTCAAGGCTATGGTTTTTCCTGTGGTCATGTGTGGATGTGAGAGTTGGACTGTGAAGAAGGCTGAGCACTGAAGAATTGATGCTTTTGAACTGTGGTGTTGGAGAAGACTCTTGAGAGTCCCTTGGACTGCAAGGAGATCCAACCAGTCCATTCTGAAGGAGATCAGCCCTGGGATTTCTCTGGAAGGAATGATGCTATAGCTGAAACTCCAGTACTTTGGCCACCTCATGCGAAGAGTTGACTCATTGGAAAAGACTCTGATGCTGGGAGGGATTGGGGGCAGGAGGAGAAGGGGACAACCGAGGATGAGATGGCTGGATGGCATCACTGACTCAATGGACGTGAGTCTGAGTGAACTCCGGGAGTTGGTGATGGACAGGGAGGCCTGGCGTGCTGCAATTCATGGGGTCGCTCAGTTGGACACAACTGAGCGACTGAAGTGAACTGAATGCTGGGAAAGATTGAGGGCAGGAGGAGAAGGGGGATGACAGAGGATGGGTGGTTGGATGTCATCACCTACTCGATGGACATTAGTTTGGGTGGACTCTGGGAGTTGGTGATGGACAGGAAAGCATGGCGTGCTGCAGTTCACGGGTCACAAAGAATTGGACACGACTGAGCAACTGAACTGAACTGGCAATCCTGGGTGATATGGTATGTAAATGTTTGGCTTCACTGGATACAAGTTTTCCACAGGCATTGTACCAGGCTGCACAGTAGTGAGCAGTGCACAGTTGACTCTTGAACAGTGGAGTAGGGTTAGGGGTGCTGACTCTGAACATGGCCTAAAATCTGCATGTAACTCACAGTGGGCTGTGTCAGCATTTCTGCATTCTCAGATTCTACCAACCGCTGACTGTGTAGTACTGTGAAAGTGAAAAGTGAAGTCGCTCAGTTGTGTCCGATTCTTTGTGACCCCATGGACTGTAGCCTAGCAGGCTCCTCTCTCCATGCAATTTTCCAGACAAGAGTACTGGAGTGGGTTGCCATTTCTTTCTCCAGGAGATCTTCCCAACCCAGGGATTGAACCCTGGTCTCCTGCATTGCAGGCAGATGCTTTACCATCTGAGCCCCCAGGGAATCCCATGTAGTACTGTATTCAGTGAAAAAGCCTGCATTAAGTGGACCCATGCAGTTCAAACTCATGTTGCTCAAGGGTCAACTGTATGAGAATTCCAGTGTCTCTAATCCTCACTAACACTTGAAGTTTTTCTGTCTTCACTTTAGCGATTCTGGTGTGTTTGATGGGGTGTCACTTGGGGATTTATATTTGTATTTCCCTGATCTGTGTTGAATTTAAGCACCTTTCCATAAGTCTGTAGGCCATTTGGAGAATCTCTTTTGTGACATGTCAGTTCAAGTGGTTTATCACTTGGAATGTCTGATGTTTTGTTTGTGTAATTCTTTGTACATTCTATGTGGATCTTTGCTGGGTCTATGTGATGTAAGTACCTTTTCCCATTTGGTGGCTTGATTTTTCATTCTCTTTATGTTGTGATAAATAGAAACTCATAATTGTGAAGTAGTCTATCATAAATTTCCATCTTGGTTCATGCTTATTGTGGCTTGCTTAAGAAATTGGTCTAGTACTCCAAGGTAATGAAAATAGTCTTCTGTTTTCTTCTAAAAGATTTAGTCTTTTCCATTTATATCAACAGTCCACCTGTACTTTATTTTTGTTTATGCTGTGAAGTATAGGAGTCAAAATTAAGTATTCTCCTTAGGAAAATCAGTTTGACATGTGCTAAATAGCTTCAGGTGTGTCTGACTCTTTGCTACCCTGTAGACAGAAGCGCTTCAGACCCTTCTGTCCGTGGGATTCTCCAGGCAAGAATACTGGCATGGCTTGCCATGCCTTCCTCCAGGGGATCTTCTCTAGTACCATTTATTTAAAAAGACCATGCTTTCCTCACTACACTCAAGTGTCACATTTATCATAAGTCGGGTGACAGAGTGACTAAACAGCAACAAGGGGATGGCATCATTTGTGTGTGTGCTTCCGGACTCCCTCTTCTGTTCCATTAGTCTATCTGTTCTTGAGCTAATGTCATAATAACTATACCTCTATAGTATGTCTTAGTGTTTGGAAATAAAAGTTCTCCAGCTTTGTGTTCAAAACTGTCTTGCCTATTCTTGGGCTTTGCAAACTAGATATTAGGATCAGCTTGTCAATTTCCATTTTAAAAATTTGCTGGAATTATTTTAAGATTACATTTAATCTATAAATCATCTGCCATCTTGACAAGACTTAAATGCAATCCATGAGTAAAAAATCTCCATCCTTTCATGTATTTGTAATTATTCTGAAATTTTTATCAAAGATTTTTCATAGTTTTGAATATATAGATTTTATCTTTTTAGATTTGTTCTTCCATATTTAATATCTCTGTATTATAATAATTTTAAAACTTTTTTCTTTTGTGCTGATATATAGACATTGAATTGACTTTTTACAATGTTGTTCTTGTAATTAGCAATTTTACCAGATGTGCTTATTAATGCTAATAGGTTTTCTGCAGTTTTGTGTGTGTGTGTTTAGCATTCTGAAAACATTGTCATGTCTTCTACCTATTTTATTTCTTCCCTTTTTAAACTTTATGGCTTTTCTCTTTTGTCTTAAACTGCACTGCCTAGGACCACAGTATTGTAGAAAGCATTAAAGTTTTACCACAGATGTTTGCAGTAGGTTTTTCTTAGCTCTTTTTTACTAATAGATTGCTGAGAATTTTTATCGTAAGTGGATGCTGAATGAGTTTGAGTAAATTCTGGGAGATAGTGAAGGATAGGGAAGCTGGCGAGCTACAATTCATGGGGTCGCAGAGAGTCAGACACAACTTAGCAACTGAACAACAACAAATGTTACCGAATACGTTGTCTGTCAAGATGAACATATGATTTCTCTCCTTTTTTCTCTTTATGTAGTTAATCACATTAATTGACTTTTTGATGCTAACTCACCCTGGAATAAATAAACTGGGTTGTGCTGTGTTATCCTTTTTATGTATCTTTATATTAAGTGAGGTGATATTTTATTTGGGATTTTTGCATATTCATGAAAGTGATTGGTCTGTGATTGTTTTTATAGTGTTGTCATCTAGATTTGTCAGTAAGATTATCTGACTTTACAAATTGGGAAATGTTCTTTTATTCTGTTTTGTAGAAGAATTTGTGTACAGTTAATATTATTTCTTTCTTAAACTTTTGGAAGAATTCACCAGGGAAGAAATCTGAAGCACAAATTGTCTTTGTGGGAAGTCTTTTAGTAACAGACTCAATTTATTTAATGGATACCGAACAATTCAGATTTCCTGTTTATTTTTTATCAGTTTCAGTGAGTTTTTCAAGGAATATACCTATTCATGTATGTTGCCAAATTTAAAATTTCTCTCAGTATCCTCTGAATATCTTGTTATCATTTTAAAATCTGGTCATTTCCCATTTTTCCCTTCTGATTTTGGTAATTTCTGTTTTTCCCATTTTTTTTCCTTGCTGGGAATATATAAATTTTATTAATATCTTCAGAGAACCAGCCTTTCAGTTCAGTTCAATCGCTCAGTCATGTCTGACTCTTTGCGACCCCGTGATCGCAGCACCCAGGCCTCCCTGTCCATCACCAACTCCCAGAGTTCACTCAGATTCACGTCCATTGAGTCAGTGATGCCATCCAGGCATATCATCCTCTGTCATTCCTCCTCCTCCTGCCCCCAATCCCTCCCAGCATCAGAGTCTTTTCCAATGAGTCAACTCTTCGCATGAGGTGGCCAAAGTACTGGAGTTTCAGCTTTAGCATCATTCCTTCCAGAGAAATCCCAGGGCTGATCTCCTTCAGAATGGACTGGTTGGATCTCCTTGCAGTCCAAGGGAATCTCTGGAGTCTTCTCCAACACCACAGTTCAAAAGTATCAATTCTTCGGTGCTCAGCTTTCTTCACAGTCCAACTCTCACATCCATACATGACTACATGACCACAGGAAAAACCATACCCTTGACTAGACGGACCTTAGTTGGCAAAGTAATGTCTCTGCTTTTGAATATACTATCTAGGTTGGTCATAACTTTTCTTCGAAGGGAGTAAGCATCTTTTAATTTCATGGCTGCAATCACCATCTGCAGTGATTTCGTTTCCCCATCTATTTCCCATGAAGTGATGGGACTGGATGCCATGATCTTCGTTTTCTGAATGTTGAGCTTTAAGCCAACTTTTGAACTCTCCACTTTCACTTTCATCAAGGGGCTTTTTAGTTTCTCTTCACTTTCTACCATAAGGGTAGTGTCATCTGCATCTCTGAGATTATTGATATTTCTCCTGGCAATCTTGATTCCAGCTTGTGTTTCTTCCAGCCCAGCGTTTCTCATGATGTACTCTGCATAGAAGTTAAATAAGCAGGGTAACAATATACAGCCTTGACATACTCCTTTTCCTATTTGGAACCAGTCTGTTGTCCACGTCCAGTTCTAACTGTTGCTTCCTGACCTGCATACAGATTCCTCAAGAGGCAGGTCAGGTGGTCTGGCATTCCCATCTCTTGAAGAATTTTCCACAGTTTATTGTGATCCACACAGTCAAAGGCTTTGGCATAGTCAATAAAGCAGAAATAGATGTTTTTCTGGAAGTCTCTTGCTTTTTCCATGATCCAGCGGATGTTGGCAATTTGATCTCTGGTTCCTCTGCCTTTTCTAAAACCAGCTTGAACATCAAGCAGTTCACAGTTCACGTCTTGCTGAAGCCTGGCTTGGAGAATTTTGATCTTTACTTTACTAGCATGTGAGATGAGTGCAATTGTGTGTTAGTTTGATTCCCCCTTTTTCTGAGTTTTGCCTTTTTTACACATAAATTCACCATTTGCATCCTGTAACCCTGGTTTTTAAATACTTTATTGTTCCTGTAGATACAAAGTTTATTTTCTACTTGACAGTGAAGTCTGTTCCTGGTTATTACTCATTGAAATGATAAGGGCATTATTTCATTCTTTTTTATGACTGAGTAATATATCATTGTATATGTACCACATCTTCTTTATCCCTTCCTCTGTCACTGGATATTAGGCTGCTTCCATGTCTTGGCCATTGTAAACAGTGCTGCAGTGAACACTGGGGTGCATATATCTTCTGGAAGTATGGTTTTCTCCGGATTTTGCCCAGAAGTGGAATTGCTGGATCATGTGGTAGTTCTATATTTAATTCTATTAAGGAACCTCCACAGTGTTCTCCATAATAGTTGTACCAGTTTATGTTCCTGCCAACAGCGCAGGAGGGTTCCTTTTCTCCATACCCTCTCCAGCATTATTATTTGTATACTTCAGAAGTGGAATTGCTGGATCATGTGGTAGTTCTATATTTAATTCTATTAAGGAACCTCCACAGTGTTCTCCATAATAGTTGTACCAGTTTATGTTCCTGCCAACAGCGCAGGAGGGTTCCTTTCTCCATACCCTCTCCAGCATTATTATTTGTATACTTCAGAAGTGGAATTGCTGGATCATGTGGTAGTTCTATATTTAATTCTATTAAGGAACCTCCACAGTGTTCTCCATAATAGTTGTACCAGTTTATGTTCCTGCCAACAGCGCAGGAGGGTTCCTTTTTCTCCATACCCTCTCCAGCATTATTATTTGTATACTTCAGAAGTGGAATTGCTGGATCATGTGGTAGTTCTATATTTAATTCTATTAAGGAACCTCCACAGTGTTCTCCATAATAGTTGTACCAGTTTATGTTCCTGCCAACAGCACAGGAGGGTTCCTTTTTCTCCATACCCTCTCCAGCATTATTATTTGTTTACTTTTTGTAGTTGGCCATTCTGACTGGTGTGAGGTTATCATTGTAGTTTTGATTTGCATTTCTATAATAATTAGTGGTGTTGAGGATCTTTTCCTGTGCTTTTGGCCATCTGTATGTCATCTTTGGAGAAATGTCTGTTTAGATCTTCCTCCTATTTTTTGGTTGAGTTGTTTATTTTTTTATATTGAGCTGCATGAGCTGTTTGTGTATTTTGGAGATTAATCCCTTGTTGGTCTCTTTGTTTGCAAATATTTTCTCCATTTTGTGAAAATGGTTTTCATTTTGTTTCTGCTTTCTTTTGTTGTGCAAGAACTTTTAAGTTTAAATAGGTCCCATTTGTTACTTTTTGTTTTTATTACTCTAGAAGTTGGATCCAAAAAGACATTGTTGCACTTTATGTTATAGTGTGTTCTGCCTGTTTTCCTCTAAGAGTTTTATAGTGCCTGGATCTTATATTTAGGTATTTGATCCATTTTGAGTTTATTTTTGTGTATGTTGTTTAAAAATGTTCTAGTTTTATTCCTTTACATACTGTCTAGTTTTCCCATCACCACTTATTAGAGACTGTCTTTTCTCCATTATTTTATTCTTGACTCATTTGCCTTATAGTTGACCATAATGCATAGGTATATCTCTGCACTTTCTGTTGTGTTCCATTAACCTATCTGTTTTTGTGCCATGACCAAATACTTTGTAGTATACTTTGTAGTATAGTCTGAAGTCAGGGAGCCTGATTCCTCCAGCTCTAATTTTCTTTCTCAAGATTGTTTTGGCTATCGAGGGTCTTTTATATTTCCATAAATTGAAAACTTTTTTTTTGTTCTAGTTCTGTGAAAAAATACCACTGGTAATTTGATATGAATTGCATTGAATCTCTAGATAGCTTTGGGTAGTATAATTATTTTGACAGTATTTTCATTCAATGCAAGGACATGGTATATCTTCTGTTTGCTTGTCATCTTTGGTTTCTTTCATTAGTGTTTCATAGTTTTATGACTACAGGTCTTTTGCCTCCTTACATAGGTTTATTCCTAGGTATTTTATTTTTCAGATGTGACAGTAAATGGGATTGTTTCCTTATTTTTCTTTCTGATCTTTCATTGTTAGTATATAGGAATGTAAGTTTACTAATTTTGTGCCCTGCAACTTTACCAAATTCACTGATGAGCTCTAGTAGTTTGGTGGTGTCTTTAGGGTTTTCTGTGTATACTATCATGTCATCTACAGACAGTAACAGTTTTACTTCTTCTTTCCCAATTTGGATTCCTTTTATTTCATTTTCTTCCTTGATTGCCATGGCTAGGATATCCAAAATTATGCTGAATAAAAGCGATGAGAGTAAACATCCTTTGTCTTGTTCCTGATCTTTGAGGAAATGCTTTTATTTTTTTCACCATTGAGAATGATGTTACCTGTGCGTTTGTTGTACATGATCTTTGTTTGTTGAGGTAGATTCCCTCTGTACTCACTCTCTAGGGAGTTTTTGTTTTTTTTTTTAACATAAATGGGTGTTGAGTTTTGCTAAAAGTGTTTTCTGCATCTATTGAGATGATCATATGATTTTTATTCTTCAGTTTGCTAATGGGGTGTATCACATTGAGTGATTTGCATATGTTGAATAATCCTTATTTCCCTAGGATAAATCCCACTTGATCATGGTGTATGATCCTTTTAATGTAATGTTGGATTTGGTTTGCTAATACTTCTTTGAGGATTTTTGCTTCTATGTTCATTAGTGATAATTGGCCTGTAATTTTCTTTTTTGTGGTATGTTTGTCTGGCTTTAGTATCAGGGCAATGATGACCTCTTACAGTGAGCTTAGGAGTGTTCTTTCCTCTGCAGTTTTGGGAGGAGTTTCAGAAGGATATTGCTATTGTTGCTTTTTTTGATTTCCATTTGTATGGAATACCTTTTTCTGTCCCCTCACTTTCAGCCTGGATGTGTTCCTAGATCTGAAGTGGGTCTCTTGTAGATACCATATATATAGGTCTATTTTTGTATCCATTCAGGAAGTCTGTGTCTTTTGGTTGGAGCATTTAATCCATTTACATTTAAAGTAATATTCCTATTGCCATTTTCTTAATTTTTTTGGATTTGTTTTTGGAGATCTTTTTTTCTCTTCCTCTTTTTCTTGGCTTCTCTTCTGATTAAATCCCATGGACAGAGCATCATGGTGGGCTACAGTCCACAGGGTCACAAGAGTTGAACATGACTTAGCGACTAAACTACTACCACTTGTAAATTGTATATTGCTTTTCCCTTGTTACCTTTATTGTTTTTCTCTGTGTTTAACTTTTTCAGTTTGATTAATATGTGTCTTGGCATTTTCTCCTTGCCTTTATCCTGTATGGGACTCTCTGTACTTGCACAGACTTAAGTCAATGTTTCCTTCTCATGTTAGGGAATTTTTCAGCTATAATATCTAAAAATATTTTTCTCAGGCCCTTTCTCTCTATTCTCTTTTAGGAACCCCTATAATGTAAGTGTTGGTGTGTTTAATGCCCCAGATATCTCAAAGGTTAGGCTTTATATTGTAATCCTTAATCAGTGACTATAAAAATAGTAAGAGATCTAGAAAAAATATAACAGCTAAATTAAAATGGAATGCTGAAAATATTCAAAGTACCCAAAAGAAGGCAGGAGGGGAAAAAAGGCTAAGAGAAAACAGTCAACTGGTAGAACTTCTCCAATTGTATTATTAATTGCATTAAATATAAATGACCTCAGTTCAGTTCAGTTCAGTCACTCAGTCGTGTCCAACTCTTCTCGACCCCATGAATTGCAGCACACCAGGCCTCCCTGTCCATCACCATTTCCCGGAGTTCACTCAGACTCACATTCATTGAATTGGTGATGCCATCCAGCCATCTCATCCTCTGTCGTCCCCTTCTCCTCCTGCCCCCAATCCTTCCCAGCATCAGAGTCTTTTCCAATGAGTCAACTCTTTGCATGAGGTGGCCAAAGTACTGGAGTTTCAGCTTTAGCATCATTCCTTCCAAAGAACACCCAGGGTTGATCTCCTTCAGAATGGACTGGTTGGATCTCCTTGCAGTCCAAGGGACTCTCAAGAGTCTTCTCCAACACCACAGTCCAAAAGCATCAGTTCTTCAGTGCTCAGCCTTCTTCACAGTCCAACTGTCACATCCATATATAACCACAGGAAAAACCATACCCTTGACTAGACGGACCTTAGTTGGCAAATAATGTCTCTGCTTTTGAATATACTATCTAGGTTGGTCATAACTTTTCTTCCAAAGAGTAAGCGGTCTTTTAATTTCATGGCTACAGTCACCATCTGCAGTGATTTTGGAGCCCCCAAAAATAAAGTCTGACACTGTTTCCACTGTTTCTCCATCTATTTCCCATGAAGTGATGGGACTGGATGCCATGATCTTTGTTTTCTGAATGTTGAGCTTTAAACCAACTTTTTGGCTTTCCTCTTTCACTTTCATCAAGAGGTTCTTTGGTTCTTCTTCACTTTCTGCCATAAGGGTGGTGTCATCTGCATCTCTGAGGTTATTGATATTTCTCCTGGCAATCTTGATTCCAGCTTGTATTTCTTCTAGTCCAGCATTTCTCATGATGTACTCTGCATATAAGTTAAATAAACAGGGTGACAGTATACAACCTTGATGTACCTAGACACACCAATTAAAAGAGATCATTTGGGGGAAAAACTCAACATATAAAATTTAAAAAACTTTAGTAATACAGATAGTTTAAAAGTAAAAGATATAAAAAGATATTCCCTGCAGAAACTAATTAAAGGAAAGTTGGAGTTACTGTATTAATATCAGATAATGTGAATTCCAGAACAATGAAAATTGATGTAATTGAATGTGGACATTTACATAATAAAAAAGGGAGTCTGTTTGTCCATAAGACATAAAAAATCCTAAGATACATACAGTTAACAGAGCTTCAAAAACCAAAAGCTGATGGAACTGACCAGAGAATTAAAGATAGAAAAATCTACAGTAGGGACTTCCATGCTGGTGCAGCGGTTGAGACTCCATACTCCCATTGCAGGGCATGGGTTTGATCCCTGGTCAGGAAAGTAAGGCCTCACGTGCCTCATAATGTGGCAAAAAAAAAAAAAAAGAGAGAGAGAGAGAGAGAGAGAAAGAGAGAGAGAAATCTACAGTTGTACTTATCAACTAGTGTCCCTGTGTGGATGCTCAATTGTTCATTTGTGTTTGACTCTTTATGACCCCATGGACTGTAGCCTGCCAGGCTCCTCTGTTCATGGAATTCTCCAGGCAAGAATACTGGGGTGGGTTGCATTTCCTACTCCAGGGGATCTTCCCAACCCAGGAACTGAAACTTCATCTCTTGAGTCTCCTGCTTTGGCAGGGGATCTTTACCAACTGTACCATTTGGGAAGCCCCATCAACTACAGCACTCTTATAATAATCAGTAGGTCAGACAGATAGAATATCAGTAATATAGAAGATCTGAACAGCATAACATAACAGCAATAATATAAAGCAGCATAAAAATATTACAACATATAAAGAATAAAAAATAAAACAGCATGTAAAAATATTATAACAGCAATAATATAGAAGCTCTGAACCAACTGACTTAATTGACATTTATAAAACACTCCACCCAACAGCAGTAGGTTGTATGTTCTTTTCAAGGCTAAGTGGAACATTTAGAAAGATATTACTCTGAGCCATAACACAAACCTTAACAAATTTAAAAGAATTAAAATCATACAAAATATGTTCTCTGACTCTAACAAAATTAAACTAGAAATTAAGAACAGAAGCATCTGAAAAATCACCAACTATTTTAGAATTTTAAAAAATCATAAGTAATTCATATTTCAAAGAGGAAGTCTCAAGGAAAATTAGAAAGTATTTTGAACTGAATGAAAAATTAAATGCATCATACCATTTATGGAATGAAGTTAAAGCAGTGTTAGGCATTAAATAAGGAAGTTTGTATTAGAAAAGAAGAAATGTTTAAAGCCAATAATTCAAGATTTCACCTGAAGAAACTAAAAAAAAGAGAGAGAGAGAGAGAGAGAAAATTAAACCCAAAGCAAGTGGAAAGCTCAAAATAATAAAGATAAAGGCAGAAATTGAAATTAAAAACCTAAAAACAATAAATAAAACCAATCACATGAAAGGCTAGTTGTTTTAAAACATTAATACATTTTAATTTTATTAACTCTTGTTCTAGAGTGAGCAAGAAAGAGATGACAAACTACCAGTATCAGGCGTTAAAGTGGGCATATCATTATAGATCCTACATTCAAAAGAGAAGTACTATGAACCACTCTTAACATAAATTTGACAACATGGATGAAATGGATCAATTTCTTCAAAAATGAATCCTAACAAGACTTAACAGAGAAATAGATAACTTGCCTAGTCCTGCATCTATTAAAGAGATTGAATTAGTAGTTGAAAACCTTCCAACAAATGAAACAAATGGTCTTTTTTATAAGGGCCTTAACCCCGTTCATGAGGGCTTATGATGTGATAACCTCCCCAAAGCCCCACTTTCAAACACCATCACACTTGGGGATTAGGTTTCAGTGTTGGAGAGACACAAACATTCAGTGTGTAGCTAGGATCTACAGAAGTCTACAGCAGGGTAGTGTTGCTTAGCTTTAGGATTAGTGACATTGTGGACCTGATAATTCCTCTAAAACTCAGTATTGTTAAGATGTCAGTTCTCTCTGTATTGATCTATAGATCCAGTGTCCTCTCAAAATGTTAGCAGGCTGTTTTTGTAATGTGGGAGACCTGGATTCAGTTCCTGGGTCAGGAAGATCCCTAGAGAAGGAAATGGCAATCCACTCCAGCACTTTTGCCTGGAAAATCCCATGGATGGAGGAGCCTAATAGGCTAGAGTCCATGGGGTTGCAAAGAGTCAGACACGACTGAGCAACTTCACTTTCACTTTGTAGATATTAAACTGATTCTGTAAATGGCTAGCCTAGGTAACTAGAATAGGCAAAACAGTTTCACAGGGGAAGAACAAAGGTGGATGCTCAAAGTCTCTGATTTTGAGAATTTTCAGGAAATAGTGATTAAAGGGTGTATTATTGGTAAATTGCAATTTCAATTAAATATTAAAGTAAATTAAATATTAGGACTTCCCTGTAGCTCAAACGGTAAAGAAGCTGCCTGCAATGCAGGAGACCTGGATTTAATCCCTGGGGCAGGAAGATCCTCTGGAAAAGGGAATGGCAATCCATTCCTGTATTCTTGTCTGGAGAATCCCATAGACAGAGAAGACTAGAGGGCTGCAGTTCATGGGGTGGCAAAGAGTTGGACACGACTGAGCGACTAACACTTACACTTACTTATGTATTGCTAAAAGCTTTGCATATACATAAATATATAAGTTGCTAAGTCGTATCTGACTCTGATTCCATGAACTGGCTCCTCTGTGCATCGGATTTCCCAAGGCAAGAATTCTGGAGTGGGTTGCTATTTCCTTCTTAGGGGATCTTCCCCAACCCAGCAATCAAACCTGGGTCTCTGGCTTGGAGGGCAGATTGTTTACCACTGAGCCACCTGGGAAGATGAATGGAGTAAAGTCCAGAAATAAGAGGCACACAAATAGGCTTGATTGGTTTTTTACTAAGAACAAAAGGCATTTCACTGGTAAACTGATCAACTTTTCCAAAAAATGGTGATAGAACAATGGGATTCAGGTCAGTTCCTTCACTCAGTTGTGTCCAACTCTTTGCCACCCCACGGACTGCAGCAGCCAGGCCTCCCTGTCCATCACCAATTCCCAGCGTTTATTCAAACTCATGTCCATTGAGTTGGTGATGCCATCCAACCATTTCATCCTCTGTTGTCCCCTTCTTCTCCCACCTCAATCTTTCTCAGCATCAGAGTCTTGTCAAATGAGTCAGTTCTTCACATCAGGTAGCCAAACTATTGGAGTTTCAGCTTTAGCCTCAGTTCTTCCAAGGAATATTCAGGACTGATTTCCTTTAGGATTGACAGGTTTGATATGCTTGCTGTCCAAGGGACTCTAAAGAGTCTTCTCCAACACCACAGTTCAAAAGCATCAATTCTTCGGTGCTCAGCTTTCTTTATGGTCCAACTCTCATATCCATACACAACTACTGGAAAAACCATAGCTCTGACTAGATGGACCTTTGTTGGCAAAGTAATGTCTCTGCTTTTTAATATGGTGTCTAGGTTGTTCATAGCTTTTCGTTCAAGGAACAAGCGTCTTTTAATTTCATGGCCGCAGGAGAAGGAAATGGCAACCCACTCCCATGTTCTTGCCTGGAGAATCCCGGGGATGGGGGGCTGCCGTCTATTGGGTCGCACAGAGTCGGACACGACTGAAGCGACTTAGCAGCAGCAGTAGCAGTCACCATCTGCAGTGATTTTGGAGCCCCTGAAAATAAAGTCTGTCACTGTTTCCATCGTTTCCCCATCTGTTTGCTGTGAAGTGATGGGACCGGATGCCATGATCTTTGTATTTGAATGTTGAGTTTTAAGCTGACTTTTTCACTCTCCTCTTTCACTTTCATGAAGAGGGTCTTTAATTCTTTGCTTTCTACCATAAGGGTGGTATCATCTGCATATCTGAGATTATTGATATTTCTTCTGGCAATCTTGATTTCAGCTTGTGCTTTGTCCAGCCTGGCATTTAGTGTGATGTTCTCTGCATATAAGTTAAATAAGCAGGGTGATAATATACAGCCTTGATGTACTCCTTTCCCAATTTTGAACCAGTCTGTTGTTCCATGGCCAGTTCTAACTGTTGCTTCTTGACCTGCATACAGATTTCTCAGGAGGCAGGTCAGGTGGTCTGGTACTCCCATCTCTTGAAGAATTTTCCACAGTTTGTTGTGATCCACACAGTCAAAGGCTTTGGCATAGTCCATAAAGCAGAAATCGATGGTTTTCTGGAACCCTCTTGCTTTTATGTGATCCAGTGGATGTTAGCAATTTGATCTGTGGTTCCTCTGCTTTTTCTAAATTCAGCTTGAACATCTGGAAGTTCACAATTCACATCCTGTTGAGGCCTGGCTTGGAGAATTTTTTTTCACTGTTTTACTGAGTGTATTTTTATTTATTTATTATTTTATTTGGTTGATTAAAAATTTTATTATAAATTTATTTATTTTAATTAGAGACTAATCACTTTACCATATTGTATTGGTTTTGCCATAAATCAACATGAATCAGCCACGGGTATACATGTGTTCCCCATCCTGAACCCCTCTTCCACCTCCCTCCCCATGCCATCCCTCTGGGTCATCCCAGTGCACCAGCCCCAAGCATCCTGTATCATGCATTGAACCTGGACTGCTGATTTGTTTCATATATGATATTATACATGTTTCAATGCCATTCTCCCAAATCAAATTTTGAGCATTATTTTACTAGCATGTGAGATGAGTGCAATTGTGTGGTAGTTTGAGCATTCTTTGGCATTGCCTTTCTTTAGGATTGGACCTTTTCCAGTCCTGTGGCCACTACTGAGTTTTCCAAATTTGCTGGCATATTGAATGCACACTTTCACAGCATCATCTTTTAGGATTTGAAACAGCTCCACTGGAATTCCATCACCTCCACTAGCTTTGTTTGTAGTGATGCTTTCTAAGGCCCCCTTGACTTCACATTCCAGGATGTCTGGCTCTAGGTGACTGATCACACCATCGTGATTGTCTGGGTCATGAAGATCTTTTTGTACAGTTCTTCTGTGTATTCTTGCCACCTCTTCTTAATATCTTCTGCTTCTGTTAGGTCCAGACCATTTCTGTCCTTTATCAAGCCCATTTTTTCATGAAATGTTCCCTTGGTATCTCTGATTTTCTTGAAGAGATCTCTAGTCTTTCCCATTCTGTTGTTTTCTCTCTATTTCTTTGCATTGATTGCTGAAGAAGGCTTTCTTATCTCTCCTTGCTATTCTTTGGAACTCTGTCTTCAAATGGGTATATCTTTCCTTTTCTCCTTTGCCTTTCACTTCTCTTCTTTTCTCAGCTATTTGTAAGGCCTCCTCAGATCACCATTTTGCCTTTTTACATTTCTTTTTCTTGGAGGTGGTCTTGATCCCTGCCTCCTGTACAGTGTCACAAACCTCTGTCCATAGTTCTATATTGCAAAAAAATGAGTTCTACCTCACACCACATACAAGAATTAATTCAAAATGGATCTTAGACTAAATGTGAAAACATAAGAACTGTTAAAAACATAAAACATCTTTGTTATGTTTAATTAGGCAAACATTTTAGGTAAAACAACAGAAGTGTAATCCATGAAGCAAAAAATAATGGCGTGTAGACCTCAGGAAAATTACTAACTTTTGTCCTCCAAAAGACATTGTTAAGAGAATAACACAAGCTATAGGCTGGGAGAAAATAGTTGCTAATCACATGTTTGACAAAGGGCTTGTATCCAAAATATGATAAGAACTATGAGACTATAATAATTTTTTTCATTTGCTATTATTTTCTCCCATTCTGAAGGCTGTCTTTCCACCTTGCTTTAGTTTTCTTTGTTGTACAGAAGCTTTTAAGTTTAATTAGGTCCCATTTGTTTATTTTTGCTTTTATTTCCAATATTCTGGGAGGTGGGTCATAGAGGATCCTGCTGTGATTTATGTCGGAGAGTGTTTTGCCTATGTTCTCCTCTAGGAGTTTTATAGTTTCTGTTCTTACGTTTAGATCTTTAATCCATTTTGAGTTTATTTTTGTGTATGGTGTTAGAAAGTGTTCTAGTTTCATTATTTTACAAGTGTTGATGAGTTTTCCCAGCACCACTTATTAAAGAGATTGTCTTTAATCTATTGTATATTCTTGCCTCCTTTGTCAAAGATAAGGTTTCCAGTGTGTGGATTTATCTCAGGGCTTTCTATTTTGTTCCATTGATCTATATTTCTGTCTTTGTGCCAGTGCCATACTGTCTTGATGACTGTGGCTTTGTAGTAGAGCCTGAAGTCAGGCAAGTTGATTCCTCCAGTTCCATTCTTTCTAAAGATTGCTTTGGCAATTTGAGGGGTTTTTTTGTTTTGTTTTGTTTTGTTTTGTATTTCTATACAAATTGTGAAGTTATTTGTTCTAGCTCTGTGAAAAATATTGTTGGTAGCTTGATAGGGATTGCATTGAATCTGTAGATTGCTTTGGGTAGTATACTCATTTTCACTATATTGATTCCTCTGATCCATGAACATGGTATATTTCTCCATCTATTAGTGTCCTCTTTGATTTCTTTCACCAGTGTTTTATAGTTTTCTACATATAGGTCTTTAGTTTCTTTAGGTAGCTATATTCCTAAATATGTTATTCTTTTCATTGCAATGGTGAATGGAATTGTTTCCTTAATTTCTATTTCTATTTTCTCATTATTAGTGTATAAGAATGCATGGGATTTCTGTGTGTTGATTTTATGTCCTGCAATGTTACTATGTTGGCAATTATATGCTAATAAAATGGACAGTGTGGAAGAAATGGACAAATTCTTAGAAAAGTACAACTTTCCAAAACTGAACCAGGAAGAAATAAAAATCTTAACAGACCCATCACAAGCACGGAAAGTGAAACTGTAATCAGAAATCTTCCAGCAAACAAAAGCCCAGGTCCAGATAGCTTCACAACTGAATTCTACCAAAAATTTAGAGAAGAGCTAACACCTATCCTACTCAAACTCTTCCAGAAAATTGCAGAGGAAGGTAAACTTCCAAACTCATTCTACGAAGCCACCATCACCTTAATACCAAAACCTGACAAAGATGCCACAAAAAAGAGAAAACTACAAGCCAATATCACTGATGAACATAAATGCAAAAATCCTTAACAAAATTCTAGCAATCAGACTCCAACAACACATTAAAAAGATCATACACCATGACCAAGTGGGCTTTATCCCAGGGATGCAAGGATTCTTCAATATCTGCAAATTGATCAATGTAATTCACTACATTAACAAATTGAAAAATAAAAGCCATATGATTATCTCAATAGATGCAGAGAAAGCCTTTGACAAAATTCAACATCCATTTATGATAAAAACTCTCCAGAAAGCAGGAATAGAAGGGACATACCTCACCATAATAAAAGCTATATATGACAAACCCACAGCAAACATTATCCTCAATGGTGAAAAATTGAAAGCATTTCCCCTAAAGTCAGGAAGAAGACAAAGGTGCCCACTTTCACCACTACTATTTAAAAATACTTCTGGGAGTTTTGGCCACAGTAATCAGAGCAGAAAAAGAAATAAAAGGAATCTAAATTGGAAAAGAAGTAAAACTCTCACTGTTTGCAGATGACATGATCCTCTACATAGAAAACCCTAAAGACTCCCCAGAAAATTACTAGAGCTAATCAAAGAATGTAATAATTTGAAAACATCTAACCCAATTCAATAACTGACAAAAGATTTGAACAGACCCTTCACCAATGAAAATATGCAAAAGGCATGTAAAGCACATGAAAACATGTTCAGTATCATGAGTTAATTGGGAAGTGCAATTAAAACCACAGGCACTGCTGGACTCTATTCCCATTTCTAGTAGGGATGTGGGGAAGTTGAAATATTAATACATTACCAGTGGGAATGCTAAATGGTTTCCCAGAAGCTAATTCCTTTACTCAAGAGAAATGGAAATCTATATTTATACAAAGATCTGTTTATAACAGCTGTATTCATAATCACTAAAAACTAGAAACAGCCCAGTGTCCTTCATGTGATGACTAGATAAATCAACACAGTCCATACAAACTGAGAAAAAAAAGGGAAAAAAAATCTTCTCTGTACACAACAAGCTTTATGAATGTCAAATGTATTATGCTAAGTGAGAGAAGTGAGACTCTGAAGGTCAGATACTGTATGCTTCCATTTGTATGACATTCTAGAAAAAGACCAGACTGTCATGTCACAGAAGAGGTTCAGTGGTTATCAGGGATTAGTGATTAGAGATGTTGATTATATACTGTCAGCATGAAGGAGGTTTTTTGGGTCATAGAACTGTTATGTATCTTGTGATCGTGGTTCCATGATCGCTTGTGTTTAAAAATACACAGAACTTGGCTTGCCAAGTGGTGCTAGTGGTAAAGAATGCACCTGCCAATGCAGGAGGTGCAAGAGATGCAGATTCCATCCTGGAGTAGGAATTGGCACCCCACCTAGTATTCTTGCCTGGAAAATTCCATGGGCAAAGGAGCCTGGCAGGCTACAGTCCATGAGGTCACAAGCAGTCAGATACAACTGAGAGACTGAGCACTCTGAATACCAACAGTAAACCTATTGTCCATCAAAATATATATTTATAACTTCCTCTAGTTCTGTCAGTTCCCATTAAAACATTTTAAAATGGCAAAGATCCCACTCTTTCATTGTAATTCTTAAAATTACCATTTCTTGATTCTTGGTTACCTTAGGAAATTGAGTAAGTTTCCTAACATAGTAGAAAAAAACCCCAAGGAAGATAGCCATCACCCCTTTACATTTTTTTGGCTAAATATAGCTCTTCATTTTTCCTCTGCTTTGGCAACAATTCATAGTGTGAGTTCCCTAAACTTTTCCTGGAGCACATGCTTTAAACTTGACATTGCACATATGCCTTCCTCTTTTTCTTTTTCCCCTAATCTTCACACACACACACACGCATGCACGCACACATGCATACCCTATTTATACCATTTATTCTCTTATTTAACAATCCATCTAGATCCTCTGTTACCAGATGGGATACAAGGATTAATAAGACATGCTTTCACATGAAGTCAGTTCTGGAGGGCAAAGGGAAGGTACGTTAACAAACAATGATGTAGATTAGTATGGTTGAGTCATAGGAGAAGTATTAATAAGCGTGATGTAGCACAAAAGAGTGAATAATCCTTTCTGCCTTCTTGGGTCAGAGAGGGATTCACACAAGAAAGACATAAAAGTGCCTCAAATAAAATTTAAAATTTCATTTTAAAGTGTCATCTGTGAGTTTGGCTGTAGTCGTGTATTGTAGACTGGACAGTTTAAGAAAAAAATGATATTTAGCAGTAGAGTGGTCAGAAACAATCTTGAAAAACATCTTGAAAACTTCAACTTGGTGATATGGTGATGGGATATAGTGGTGAATTTTGTAAAGGTTATATGAAAAATAGCTGATTAAAATGAAACTGGAGAAATCAACTTGCCTGACTTCAGGCTCTACTACAAAGCCACAGTCATTAAGACGGTATGGTACTGGCACAAAGACAGAAATATAGATCAATGGAACAAAATAGAAAGCCCTGAGATAAATCCACACACCTATGGACACGTTATCTTCGACAAAGGAGGCAAGAATATACAATGGAGTAAAGACAGTCTCTTTAACAGGTGGTGCTGGGAAAACTGGTCAACCACTTGTAAAAGAATGAAACTAGACCTCTTTCTAACACCATGCACAAAAGTAAACTCAAAATGGATTAAAGATCTAAATGTAAGACCAGAAACTATAAAACTCCTAGAGGAAAACATAGGCAAAACACTCTCCGACATAAATCACAGCAGGATCCTCTATGATCCACCTCCCAGTATAATGGAAATAAAAGCAAAAATAAACAAATGGGATCTAATTAAAATTAAAAGCTTCTGCACAACAAAGGAAACTATAAGCAAGGTGAAAAGACAGCCTTCTGAATGGGAGAAAACAATAGCAAATGAAACAACTGACAAACAACTAATCTCAAAGATATACAAGCAAATTATGCAGCTCAACTCCAGAAAAATAAACGATCCAATCAAAAAATGGGCCAAAGAACTAAATCGGCATTTCTCCAAAGAAGACATATGGATGGCTAACAAACACATGAAAAGATGCTCAACATCACTCATTATCAGAGAAATGCAAATCAAGACCACAATGAGGTACCATTTCACACCAGTCAGAATGGCTGCGATCCAAAAGTCTACAAGCAATAAATGCTGGAGAGGATGTGGAGAAAAGGGAACCCTCTTACACTGCTGGTGGGAATGCAAACTAGTACAGCCACTATGGAAAACAGTGTGGAGATTCCTTAAAAAATTGCAAATAGAACTGCCTTATGACCCAGCAGTCCCCCTGCTGGGCATACACACCGAGGAAACCAGAATTGAAAGAGACACATGTACCCCAATGTTCATTGCAGCACTGTTTATAATAGCCAGGACATGGAAACAACCTAGATGTCCATCAGCAGATGAATGGATAAGAAAGCTATAGTACATATACACAATGGAGTATTACTCAGCCCTTAAAAATAATAAATTTGACTCAGTTCTAATGAGATGGATGAAACTGGAGCCGATTATACAGAGTGAAGTAAGCCAGAAAGAAAAACACCAATACAGTATGCTGACACATATATATGGAATTTAGAAAGATAGTAATGATGACCCTCTATGTGAGACAACAAAAGAGACACAGAGGTATAGAACGGACTTTTGGACTCTGAGGGAGAGGGAGAGGGAGAGGGTGGGATGATTTGGGAGAATGGCATTGAAACACGTATACTATCATGTAAGAAACGAAGCACCAGTCTATGTTCAATACAGGATACAGGATGCTTGGGGCTGGTGCACGGGATGAACCAGGGAGATGATATGGGGTAGGAGGTAGGAGGGGGCTTTGGCATTGGGAGCTCGTGTACACCTGTGGCTGATTCATGTCAATGTATGGCAAAACAGATACAGTACTGTAATGTTGAATTAAGTATTAAAAATAAAATAAAATAAAGAAAAATAAATAAAGTTTGCAATGAAGAAAAAAAATAAAATGAAAAAGCTCTGAGTGTCATAGAGGACTAAAGCCTATCAATTGGTAATATACTACTAATAAAAGAAAACAGGAACAAATATAATGAGATATATCTGATATATCAAATGACCAGATATAGTAGGAAGGGCTTCCCTGGTGGCGCAGAGGTTAAAGCATCTGCCTGCAATGTGGGAGACCTGGGTTCGATCCCTGGGTTCAAATGGCCAAATATAATAAGATACTATTGATGTATCAAATTTCCTGTGAATTAGTTTGCTAATTAACCTTCCTAACTTTGGGCTTGCTGACTCACTTTGAGTTTAGATTTTGCCTCAGTTCTCAACATTGTTCTCTAGTTACACTATGCACAGAGAATCTGCTTTCTGTTTTTAAATTGCTGTGCTCTAGCCTTATTGGTCTTCTCCTTTTTCTTGAGTAACCAGACACTGCTGTCATAGAGGGAGAAGGCAACGGCACCCCACTCCAGTACTCTTGCCTGGAAAATCCTATGGATAGAACGGCCTGGTAGGCTGCAGTCCATGGGGTCACTAAGAGTCGGACACGACTGAGCGACTTCACCTTCACTTTTCACTTTTATGCATCGGAGAAGGAAATGACAACACACTCCAGTGTTCTTGCCTGGAGAATCCCAGGGATGGGGAGCCTGGTGGGCCGCCATCTATGGGGTCGCACAGAGTCGGCCACGACTGAAGTGACTTAGCAGTAGTAGCAGCAGCTATCATACAGCACCATTGCACATCTCTATCTGAATGGTTAACTCCCCATCTGTTTCAAAACTGTTCATTGAAGTGTAAACACTTCCAGCATATTTTAAATTAGAACTCACCTCACCTCCTCTCACCTGAAGCATTTCTGACCTCTTTTCCCTGTCCTGGTTATTTTTTAAAGTCTTAACTTCTGACATAGGTGATTTACTCATCATGATTATTGTTTATTGTATTCCTTTACCTCTGCTAAAGTATAAGCTTTGTTAGGCTAAAGATCTTTGTTTCATTCATTGACGTTGCCTATATTTCTGGAACAATGCTTGGGATATGGTAGGCAAATAGTGAATATTTGCTGGAAAACAGAACTCTTGAGAAATTTCCACTTCTTGATCCCCTGAGTACTAATCTCTGGGCTGGTTGTTTGTGGGGTTTTTGGTGTTTTTTTTTTTTCCTCTGATAATATCTGGATTCAGACTCTTAAAATAAGGTAGAATGTCTGTGACTTGACATTTTAGAATTTCTGCAATCCAGTTGCACTGTTATGATACCTAAGCATTGTTCAGGAACACTGGCTTGAACCTCAAAGCTCTTCCTGACTTAAATTAAAATAGTTACCTCCCCATGAGTCTACCTTTTGAAGTGTGGTGTAAACACTGTTAGAAACAATGGTAAAAATAAACCTCTCTATTTGGCTCTTGAATTTTCTTTGTTCATTTTTGAATGTTTTCCAACTTTTGATTCTTAGTTTGCACATAAAATGAGACTTGAATTGTTTCTGCAGTAACATTTGAACACAACTCACCCAATAAAACTCACCTACTCAGGCCAAAAATCATGATACAATAGAAAAGAAAGTGGCTCTGAAGGTTGCCAAAGTTTGGCTTTTAGACAATGGACAAGGCCACTCTGTTCTTGGAATGTACTTCCATGATACATTTGGAAATGCAGGAAACCTTCAGCAGATTTTGTATCTCAGAAAATCATAATATTCAAACATTCTTGAAACATTCAGGGTTGTATATAGATGGTTATTTTCGTTCAGTGTCTTAAATTGCAAGTTTTAGTTGCTAAGTCGTATCCTGCTCTTGTGACTCCATGAACTGTAGCCCACCAGGCTCCTCTGTCCATGGGATTTCCCAGACAAGAATACTGGAGTGGGTTGCCATTTCCTTCTCCAGGGGATCCTCCTGACCCGGGGTTTGAACCTGCACTGACAGGCAGATTCTTTACCACTGAGCCGTGGGGGAGCCCCTTAAATTGTATAGGAAATAAAATTAATCTGTATGTAGTATAGTAAATTTAAACTTCAAGTAGTAAATAAGCAGCCATGTAGATTCTAAACAGAAGACTTCAGTCTGTAAGGCAAGTATGTTTAAAAAAGTAACTGGAAACATTGAAGTGTCACTCAATATTTCCTTTTCTTCATATATTTTTTTTGATTAAAATCATATTCATACTTTTATGTATTCCTAAGCTTATAGCCTTTATCATTTCTTGTTTCTCTGATGCCTTTTGAAAAACCTCTTTCTTCATTTTAAGATTTTATCTTATAAAGGCCATGTGGACTATTTGTTTATATTCTTGTTAATGTTCTACTATATTTTTTTAAAAAGGAGAGAAGGAAAGAAAATGATAAAGCTCTAGCACGACTCCTTAATTTAACCCCTTTCTGTATATGTATGCTTTCATCTTCTTGGACTATCAGTTGTTCTCTGCCTTCCCTTTTACTCTTACTCCATATAAAAATGTCGAGGGATTCACATATAAAACCATAGAAGTATTAATAAAACCTTCCAGAAATCCCAGATATAATTGCAGCTAGCAACTTTCTGTATATCTAACGTATCTGAATATGTATATGTAGACAATATGTGTATTTTCTTTGTTATGACCTGTGTTTTGCCATTAGTCATACTATATTTTTCTATTTCATTTTGTTTTATTAGCATTTTAAGACTTGAGATTAAAATCATATAACATAAAGTTCACTCTTTTAACCACTGTACACTTTACAATGGTTAAAAGAGTGAACTTTATGTTATATGAATGTCCTTTTCATTATAGAGGACTGGAATGCAAAAATAGAAAGTCAAGAAACACCTGGAGTAACAGGAAAATTTTGCCTTGGAATACAGAATGAAGCAGAGCATAAGGCTAATAGAGTTTTGCCAAGAGAACGCACTGGTCATAGCAAACACCCTCTTCCAACAAAACAAGAGAAGACTCTACACATGGACATCACCACATGGTCAACACCGAAATCAGATTGATTATATTCTTTGCAGCCAAAGATGGAGAAGCTCTATACAGTCAGCAAAAACAAGACTGGGAGCTGACTGTGGCTCAGAACATGAACTCCTTATTGCCAAATTCAGACTTAAATTGAAGAAAGTAGGGAAAACCACTAGACCATTCAAGTATGACCTAGATCAGATCCCTTATGACTATACAGTGGAAGTGAGAAATAGATTTAAGGGACTAGATCTGATAAATAGAGTGCCTGAGGAACTATGGACGGAGGTTTGTGACATTGTACAGGAGACAGGGATCAAGACCAGCCCCATGAAAAGAAATGCAAAAAGCCAAATGGCTGTCTGGGAAGGCCTTACAAATAGCTGTGAAAAGAAGTGAAAAGCAAAGGAGAAAAGGAAATATATAAGCATCTGAATGCAGAGTTCCAAAGAATAGCGAGAAGAGATGAGAAAGCCTTCCTCAGTGATCAATGCAAAGAAATAGAGGAAAACAGCAGAATGGGAAAGACTAGAGATCTCTTCAAGAAAATTAGAGATACCAAGGGAACATTTCATGCAAAGATGGGCTCAATAAAGGACAGAAATGGTCTGGATCTAACAGAAGCAGAAGATATTAAGAAGAGGTGGCAAGAATACATGGAAGAACCATACAAAAAGATCTTCATGACCCAGATAATCACGATGGTATGATCAGTCACCTAGAGCCAGACATCCTGGAATGTGAAGTCAGGTGGGCCTTATCAAGCATCACTACGAACAAAGCTAGTGGAGGTGATGGAATTCTAGTTTAGCTATTTCAAATCCTGAAAGATGATGCTGTGAATGTGCTGCACTAAATATGCCAGCAAATGTGGAAAACTCAGCAGTGGACACAGGACTGGAAAAAGTCAGTTTTCCTTCCAATCCCAAAGAAAGGCAATACCAAAGAATGCTCAAACTACCACACAACTGCACTCATCTCACAGGCTAGTAAAGTAATGCCATAGTTCAAGCCAGGCTTCAGCAGTATGTGAACCATGAACTTCCAGATGTTCAAGCTGGTTTTAGAAAAGGCAGAGGAACCAGAGATCAAATTGCCAACATCTGCTGGATCATGGAAAAAGCAAGAGAGGTCCAGAAAAACATCTATTTCTGCTTTACTGACTATGCCAAAGCCTTTGACTGTGTGGATCACAACAAACTGTGGGAAATTCCTCATGAGATGGCACTACCAGACCACCTGACCTGCCTCTTGAGAAATCTGTATGCAGGTCAGGAAGCAACAGTTAGAACTAGACATGGAACAACAGACTGGTTCAAAATTGGGAAAGGAGTATGTCAAGGCTGTATATTGTCACCCTGCTTATTTAACTTATATGCAGAATTCATGAGAAAACAGCTGGGCTGGAAGAAGCACAAGCTGGAATCAAGATTGCTGGGAGAAATATCAATAACCTAGATATGCAGGTGACACCACCCTTATGGCAGAAATTGAAGAGGAACTCAAAAGCCTCTTGATGAAAGTGAAAGAGGAGAGTGAAAAAGTTGGCTTAAAGCTCAACATTCAGAAAACTAAGATCATGGCATCTGGTCCCATCACTTCATGGGAAATAGATGGGGAAACAGTGGAAACAGTGTCAAACTTTATTTTGGGGGCTCCAAAATCACTGCGGATGGTGACTGCAGCCATGAAATTAGAAGATGCTTACTCCTTGGAAGACAAGTTATGATCAACCTAGATAGCATGTTGAAAAGCAGAGACATTACTTTTCCAACAAAAGTCCATCTAGTCAAGGCTGTGGTTTTTCCTGTGGTCATGTATGGCTGTGAGAGTTGGACTGTGAAGAAAGCTGAGCAATGAAGAACTGATGCTTTGAACTGAGGTGTTGGAGAAGACTCTTGAGAGTCCCTTGGACTGCAAAGAGATCCAACCAGTCCATCCTAAAGGATATCAGCCCTAGGATTTCTTTGGAAGGAATGATGCTAAAGCTGAAACTCCAGTACTTTGGCCACCTCATGCGAAGAGTTGACTCATTAGAAAAGACTCTGATGCTGGGAGGGATTGGGGGCAGGAGGAGAAGGGGACGACAGAGGATGAGATGGCTGGATGGCATCATGACTGGACAGACTGAGTTTGAGTGAACTCCAAGAGTTGGTGATGGACTGGGAGGCCTGGCATGCTGCAATTCATGGGGTCACAAAGAGTCAGACATGACTGAGCGACTGATCTGAACAGAAAGTGTACAATATACTGGATTTTAATATATGCACAGTGTTGTGTGACTATCACTGCTCAGTTCTAGGACATTTACATTATATTATAAAGAACCTCTGTATCCTCTGAGCAATCACTTTTTTTCTCTCCACCCCACCATCCCCACCCCATTTCCTGGACACCACTAATATACTTTTGGTCCTAATGGATTTACTTCTGAACATTTCATGTAAATGAAGTTGTAAAATATGTGGCTTTTTTTTTCTTCTTTATTTAGTATGTTTTCAAGGCTAATCTTTCTTGTACAGATACCACAACTTTATTACTTTTAATGGCTGAATAATGTTCCATTCTATAGACAAACCGCGTTTTGTATATTCATTAATCATTTAATGGACATTTAGATTGTTTCCATTTTTCCTACAGCAATATTCCTATTATAATAGTAGTGTTATGAAAAGTCATGTACAGGTTTTTGAGCATCTATCTTCTCTTGTTTATATTGCCATTTCATTTTAAACAAATATGTAATATTCGATTGTATAAATGAACCATAATTAATGTCATATTTACTTATCAAAGTTTTTTTAACCAAATTTCTCTTTCATAAACATGCTGCCATATATCACTGAAAAATTTTTTCACACTTTTCCAATTCTTCAAAATTGTTTTCTATTAATGATAGTAGCTAATGAATTCTTAGAATTGTAATTACTGAAATTAAAGGGTATGCATATTATGATATATATGTACTATGTTATGTTTAATGTATGTTGCTATATTATCTATCATCTATCAGGTTGTACCAACAATAGTATATATGGTTATTTTCTCATATGCTCATTATACTATTATATTACTATTTTTAACTTGGTAAGGGGAAAATATTTTTGATCTTCTATTTAATATGAAATATATACATTTTGTTACTTTAATTTGTTTTTATTTACAAATGAGTTTGAATGTATGTTCATGTTTATTTATCTCTTTTCCTAACTTCCAGATTATAACTTTATTTGTTTTGTGGATTGAATTTTTAAATTAGTCTAAAAGAATTAATTATGTACGTTATGTGGAATTCATTATTTTATAGCCCACTTTGGTCAATGACTTTTATTAGTCTTCTTACATAAATATTATTGGTAGTTTATTAGTTTATTCTTATGTTTCACTTGAAAGCTCATTTCTGTTTTGAAACATCTGAAATATTTTTCTTGTCTTAGTTTCACATTGTATATTGTTTTGAATGTTTAAAATTCTGAAACACACAATGGCCACATAGTTGGTGATTTGCTCCTGTTTGAAGTATGTGATTGTCATACAATCACACTAACACTAATTAGTGTTATTTGTTGTAGGCGTTTTTAGGTGAAGAGCAAGAAAGATATCTCAAGTTTTTATATTTTATTTGGAGATAGGAACAAAACAGTTTTTATATTTTAGAACCAAACCGTAATTTTCAAGGAATTTTTAACCTTCACATTTAAACATTTTCTTATTTACAGAAGGAGAGGTTTATTAATGGTTTTAAACCTGGTTACCCCTGGAGAGTTTTTCAAGTTTATTTTTGTGAACTTCCCTTCAAAAGTCCTTCAAATGAAAGAATTACAATATAGAGTTGAGTTCTGAGAAGGGAGTACTACATGGAAGAAAACGTTATGAAAAGACTTATTAAATAATAGCTACTGTTGATAGAATTGCCTAGGATATTTTGTATGTGTTTTTTTTTTTTTAATATAGGATAGATTTTAAAAACTTTGTGATTCTATTAGGTAATCCAGTTCTTGGAGTTGGCAGGAAATGATGGTTTCTGATGGTAATTCATGTTTGTGTTTGTTTACCTGCGTCTGTAGCTTTCTGAGTCTCCAACGGAAAAATAATAGGACATTCCCAGTTTGATCTTATGATATTTGCAAATTAGCATAGAGCTACTTACAGTACTTGTAATTATCAAATCGTATTTGGTTTATTTTCAGTAATGGAAAGTTTTTTCTTGGTAAAATTTTTGTTACATAACTTCAACAGTTTAGATCACTTAATGCTCAAATATTGCTCGTTTAAAGGAAGTAAATATTTCTCACAGTACAAAACAGGGAAAAAGTTGCACAATTTAATGGACTTTCATTCATTTTTAGAGAGTATCATAATTTCAGTTCCTACATTTTTCTGATTTTCTAATTTCCATGAGTTGTTCATGCATATAATCTAATATTTTATTTGATTAAAATTCTTCCTATATTCTTTTTCATTAAAGTCACTATGACTTATCAAATGTAAAGTATTTGCATAATTTTGGTGCTCAGTTTTTAAAAATTGTTGAATCAAATAAGCAAATACTTTTTCAATGTACCTACATTTACCTGTAAATGGCATTTTAAAGCAAACTTTTTAGAAGTTTAAGATAAGTTATATATAATATTTTAATTTTAGAAGCTACTAAAAAGTGGAAAATTGCTACGTAGAAAAGATACTGTTTCATTGTTAGCTGAATTACAGTGCATATTGCAGTTGTAAATATTGCTTCACTGAGTGATTTTTCTTTTACATCCATATACATGGTTAATGATTCAAAATTTCAAGCAATACAAACTTGAACATTATTAGTATTAATGACAGAATAGAGTATATTCTATCTGGTATTTCCAGTTTAAAAAGAAAACTTGTGAAAATTCTGACTTACTCTCTGATCATTGATTATCAGTCTTGTTATTTGCCTTATAAATGGCAATCAATTTACAAATCTATCTAGGGATCTTTTCAGGAATCCATCTTTAATTACATAAAAGTAAAATCATCTACTTGTAGCCTTATTAGAAAAGTATACACGCACAAAGAGAAAATAAGACTAAATACAGCAGAGGCAAAGGTTCCCATTTTACAAAGTTGTTAGCATTTATCAGACTTTATCAGTCATGATCTACATGTAGCGCAGTCATCAAAGGAATCAATAAATAGAAAGCTACAGTTGTAACAAGGGCTAACATGAAAAAAACGGAAGAATAAATGTATTTATGGATTAGTATTACATTCAGTCTTATCACCAAAGCTGATTGATTTGTTAAAAGCAGTCTTTTCTGTATGGTAGCCATTTTCCACGTTAATATAAAGATTATAAAGTTGATTTACTTAGTTGTTTTTGAAAATTATCTACTTTCCAAGTCAGAAAATACTATATCTTCAGTATACTTAAGCATTCTTTTATTGCATATCCATTTCTGAGTAGATTCTTCTTTTGGATAAAATTTTGGAAACTAGTACCTAGTATCACCATATATTATATAATTATAATGGTCCACTTGAATGACTTTTGTTCTTGAACAAAACATTTTCAGTTTGTTTGGTTTAAATATTTGGTCTTGTCTCATCTCTCCTAACATTATATATTTAATGTTAAATATATAACATTATATATATGTAATAGATTTGAATATATAATATTATATATTAATTTCATATGAAATGTGTAGCAAATTACATATGAAATATGTAAATAAATTTTAAGTATTTACATATTAATATACCTATATTCTTATTCAGGTATATCGTGTATGTATTATGTCTTTTATATATTATAAATAATTTAAACAAAATATATAAATACATTTTATTGTATACTTTAAAACAAAAAGTTTTAATTTCAATTGAAAATGAGAATGTTTTCTACTAACAAGCCACTCCTTGAGCCACTTTGAAATAATGTAAGCTTTGCCATTCATTTATATATATGGGCACTATCTGAGATAAGGATTTATATTTTATATGAAAAGTATTTATCCCATTCAAACTCTATGTTTACTGCCCCATTATTTTTCCCATTTATGAGACTGTAGTAAGAACTCACATTCAACCAGGAAAGCCAATCGACTGATTCTCTCGTCTGTCAGATCTTGTCTACAGCTGAAGGAGTAGATCAGCATGAGG
This sequence comes from Nanger dama, assembly GCA_917880005.1. Taxonomy (NCBI): domain Eukaryota; kingdom Metazoa; phylum Chordata; class Mammalia; order Artiodactyla; family Bovidae; genus Nanger; species Nanger dama. The sequence goes on from CAKJTW010000007.1 coordinate 28,747,799, forward strand.
ATGCAGGGAACAGATGTGCTGGGTCTAGGTGGGTGCCCTCTGGGGCTCACCTTTCCATCTACAGAACGAGAGGGTGCTGAACTATGACTACAGATAATTGGAATCTGGTAGATTGTCTTTTGGTATGGATACTTCTGGTTGCTTGTAACTGACCTCAAGTGAGATATTAAATTATGGTCAAAGCAATTAATGCCTGCAAATAAGTGGAAATGTTTTAGTTGTTAAAATTGTCAGATGGCATTCCACAGCCAGAATCAAAATATTACAGATAACCGGGTCATAAAGGCTAACATGTTAACAGCTGAAAAAAACACTAAGTATAAACTGAACTTCCTAATAGATTCAGTAGTTGTTTCCCATTTTGTACCAGGGATTGATTAAACCGTGACATAAATCTGAAGATGATTAATCTTACTCAGAACTTTTTTTTAAAGTAAAATTACTTTAAGCACAGTTTCCCTGAAGATTGTTTTTACTTTGATAACTTTTTGATCATGTAAATGACTACAGATAAGATACACTACTTTCAAGGCAGAGCTAGTAAATGTGGTTTAAACATTAAAAATTGGTATTCTTAACATTTTCAATGAAAAGCATTCTGTTCTGATTTATATTTAATGCAGAAAGATTTTCATTTTGTTTGTTGTAGAAAGAGCATTCAATTTTAATATGGGCTTCAACTAGGGTAACTTCTGGTTATAGATCCTTCTGGATATGTGTTTCCAAATTTAATATTTGTTTGCAATGATGAAAATGGATGTAGGAGGATAGAGCTGAATAGTAGAGACATAGACGTAGCCAATAGCACAACTATATATATCTCCTTCCTTTTACTTTTTTATACATTACTGACCGTGTTTGGTTGCTTGCTTCTGTTTAGTTTCATAAAAGGTCTAAGTATTTGGAAAGGTGTGCGACCATGTCCTATTGGAATTTCAGTGTTTGCTTATGAAAGAAGATACCATCTGTGGGGAGTATGACTTCAGAAATTTGACTTTGGAGTGTTCCTGTATAATTCTACTGGGAATTGCCAAAAAACATAGGCAAGAATTTATAGTACTTTTCCAGATGGTGATTGTTATATAATAATTGGAAGCTGTAGGAAAAACAGTGTTTTTGCATAAAGTAAGCATTTAGCCAAGCTTGGTTAAAATAAGGATTATTTTACTAAATAATTAAGTGCTGTTCTCATGATTCAGAAAAAACAAATATGCAAACTTTACCTCTTCTTAAACCAATAAAAAGCAAACTGCTCCTTAAAATGAATTTTATAACTTTTTGAAAAGTTTAACAGTAAAAAGAACACTTATTTGTAAAGTTAACTTTCTGAGTCATATAGTTCAATAAGTGAGCAACTTTCCTAGCCATTTGTATACATTCTGAGGTGCAAGGCTAGCAGATTCAGCAGGCTTCTTGTTCATTTTGCATTCTTTCGTTATCAGCTTGTTATGTTTGGGGGAGCAGTAATGAAGATGAAAATAAACAGGGAACAGTAGCTTCTCTCTTTTGTAACTTACACACCCCAGCTTCTCCAACAGAATAGGATACAAGAGACCAGTTTGATTTCCATGTTGAGTAGAGCCCCTGTTTATCTTAATTGAGTTCATCTTATGAATTAGATGTAAGTGATATTTACTGCATCAAGATTATTTGTAGCTAGCTTATTGGGACTGTTCAGTTTGCTTTTGTAAACTTCATGTCAGGTTTCTCAAATATCTCTGTGTTGTTGTTGTTGTTGTTGTTGTTGTTTTTAAGAGAGTTCCCAAAGTTGCTGATGGCTGTCTCATCTGCAAATACCTCTCCAAGGTACTCTATGCTGGTGATGTCTCCCGCCACTGAGCTGCACGGGAGCATGGAATTGACTTACTGGGGAGGGCTGTATCAGTTAAGTGATCTTTCTTAATACATTGCATGGGTTTTGCAAAGCTTTCTGCTTTTGTTAATCCAGAGGGCAGAACTATGCTTACGCTGATTTTTAAATTAAAAGCTTTTGTTAACCCACACAATATAATAGTCCATTTACTCTCCTACATGACCCCCTCTATATTTCTATTAAGTTTCCTGGTTTTAAGCACAATTTTATTATCATGTGTATCTGTGTCATTTATATTTTACTATAACTCACTAATAGAAGACTTGCTGGTTATTTTCTCAGCTTGTAAGTGCTGTGTAGTAATATTTGAATTACATGCAAACTGGAGCTCAGGAAGCTGTGAATTTTCCAAAGTTACTCAGTAAAATATACATGGGTGCTGTCAACAGTCACTACTGGTCTTAAACCACTCAGTTCAGTTCAGTTCAGTTCAGTTGCTCAGTCGTGTCCGACTCTTTGCGACCCCATGAATTGCAGCACGCCAGGCCTTCCTGTCCATGACCAACTCCTGGAGTTTACTCAGACTTGCGTCCATTGAGTCAGTGATGCCATCCAGGCATCTCATCCTTTGTGGTCCCCTTCTCCTCCTGCCCCCAGCCCCTCCCAGCATCACAGTCTTTTCCAGTGAGTCAACTCTTCGCATGAAGTGGCCAAAGTACTGGAGTTTCAGCTTCAGCATCATTCCTTCCAAAGAAATCCTGGGGCTGATATCCTACAGAATGGACTGGTTGGATCTCCTTGCAGTCCAAGGGACTCTCAAGAGTCTTCTTCAACACCACAGTTCAAAAGCATCAATTCTTCAGCAGGATTATATTCCTTAGTTTCCTTTCTTCAAGGTAGAATATATGCCTTAACTCATTTATTTGAAACTTTTTTATTGTGTTCCTGCTGTATACAAAGCACTGCTAGGCCTCATGCTAATGACCTGGCCTTTTATTATATTTTTCACTTAGAAAAGAAGTACATAGTTGTTATTTTTAAAGATCACTTATAGTATGACAGGTAGAAACAGAAAAACAGTATGTTCTCATTTCCTCAATCCTGATCCCCACAATCACTTTAAACAATTTAGGCCCCTTATGTATAACCTTAGTCACTGCTGAAACATTACACTCGATTTCTTCAGGCCTATGCTTTCATATGTAACTCTGTGTGGATGTCAGCCTTCATGCTCTTAATTCAGTCTACCAGTGTTCTAAGCCTTATATCAAAAATGCTGGCAGAAGAAGAAAGCAAAACCTTTGTACTCTGCTTTGAAAAATGGTAAAATTACTAGGATAAAAAGCCTATAAGTCAAATTCAGTTTTCAGATTTCTAGTGAATCTGATTATCTTCATTTTCTCTGTTGTTTTGGGAGATTAAGAATTGGCTAATTTTTATGGTATAAACTGTGGTATAGTTTAGAAGTTTGTTTGTGATAAATTCCTTACCAGTGAACAAGACATTGTCAGTACCAAAGGATAATGATTACATTTTATAGATTGGTAACTGTGACTCATAGTTGCTGAATGATTTACTTGAGGCATCTTCTAAGTAACATAGAGCTAGCAGTATAAGTACAGTTGAGTATCTCATCTAAACTCAGACTTATTCACATCAGCTGAAAGTGTAATTAAAGTTAGTTTAAATGTTTATATTTGTTCTTTTTCTTAAAGAACATTAACATGAAACTTTATCTAGAAAATTAATCAAGGTCACGATTGTACTTTCAGCACTGGGTGGTCTAGTAAATGTGAACTTCAACTAATAGTAGTGCCTTTTTTAAAAGGACAAGATTCTGATCTTTTGCATAAATGGAAATTTTCTCTATTGAGAAAATTTTAAACTTATTTTCCTAAATTAGCAGGAAGAAATGTAAGATTCCTGCTTCCCTGGCAACTCAGTGGTAAAGAATCTGCCTGCAATCAAGAGACACAGGAGATGTGGGTTCAGTCGCTGATTTGGGAAGATCCCCCAGTAGGAGGAGATGGCAACTCACTCCAGTGTTCTTGCCAGGAAAATCCCATGGACAAAGGAGTCTGTGGTGGGCGACAGTCCATAGGGTCGCAAAGAGTCGGACACGACTGAAGCAACTGAACACGCACACACACACTATAAAATCTACAGTGCAAAGTTAAAAAAATCTAAATATTGGCAACAATATAAAGCCACAAGTAATTAGTTTCCTTTAAGTATCTGAAACTTTTGCAGTCATATTTTTGTTGTTCAGTTGCTCAGTCGTGTCCGACTCTTTGCGACCCTATGGACTCCTAGCACACCAGGCTTCCCTGTCCTTCACTGTCTCCCAAAGGTTGCTCAAACTCATGTCCATTGAGTCGGTGATGCCATCCAACCGTCTCATCTTCTGTTGTCCCCTTCTCCTCCTGCCTTCAGTCTTTCCAGCATCAGGGTCTTTTCCAGTGAGCCAACTCTTCGCATCAGGTGGCCAGTGAGTATCAGGGTTGGCCAATGAATTGGCTCTTCACATCAAGCAGCCAATGAATATCAGCTTCAGCGTCCGTTCTTCCAATGAATATTCAGGCTTGATTTCCTTTTGGATTGAGTGGTTTGATGTCCTGCTGTCCACGGGACTCTAAGAGTCTTCCCCAGCACCAGTTTGAAAGCATCAGTTCTTTAGCATGCAGCCTTCTTTATGGTCCGGCTCTCACATCCATACATGACTACCGGAAAACCATACCTTTGACTATGTGGACCTTTGTTGGCAAAGTTGTGTCTCAGCTTTTAAAACACTGTTTAGTTTTGTCATAGCTTTTCTTCCAAGCAGCAGTGATATTAGAGTGGCTTTTAAAAATTTGATGGTGCTGTCTTTTATCGCTTGTCTAGATAAATGGCAGGTCCCAGGTAATAGTCTTGGATGTTGTCATCCAGGTGATGTATTGTGGCACTAACAAAACTTCAGCCTGTGAGACCAGCTCTTCATATAACTAAGCACAATACAAAGAGTGGAGAAAGAAAGTCATCTAACAGTTTCATTTATATATTACCAAAAGATGACATATCATCATCCACTAATAAATAGAGAACCACTTAGGAAATCTCAGTTTTTAGAAGGTCTCATCTGGCCATAAAATAATATAAGAGCAAAACACAAATATTCTGCATGATGTGAATATCTACAGTATTCAAGTTAGGTAATATAAAAGAGCAATTTAAAATAATGCTAGACCTTAGAGATCACAGTCCATTTTAAGGTGTTTGAAAATAGCCTTTTAGTGGGAAAGACATCATGTAGCTGGTTAGTAGCAGATCACCTTTTAGTCTAGCAAACTTTCACCTCTTATTTCTGTGCCTGAAATGAATTAGAGTCAGATCAATGGGTTGGAAATAAGTATTGAAAAGTTTGTTTAACTTTCGTAAAAAGTCAACTTCTAAAAATAAAATTAAAAGCTTCTGCACAACAAAGGAAACTATAAGTAAGGTAAAAAGACAGCCTTCTAAATGGGAGAAAACAATAGCAAATGAAGCAAGTGACAAACAACTAATCTCAAAAATATACAAGCAAATTATGCAGCTCAACTCCAGAAAAATAAACGATCCAATCAAAAAATGGGCCAAAGAACTAAATAGGCATTTCTCCAAAGAAGACATACACATGACTAACAAACACATGAAAAGATGCTCAACATCACTCATTATCAGAGAAATGCAAATCAAGACCACAATGAGGTACCATTTTACACCAGTCAGAATGGCTGCGATCCAAAAGTCTACAAGCAATACATGCTGGAGAGGATGTGGAGAAAAGGGAACCCTCTTACACTGCTGGTGGGAATGCAAACTAGTACAGCCACTATGGAAAACAGTGTGGAGGTTCCTTAAAAACTGGAAATAGAACTGCCTTATGACCCAGCAATCCCACTGGTGGGCATACACACCGAGGAAACCAGAATTGAAAGAGACACATGTACCCCTATGTTCACTGCAGCATTGTTTATAATAGCCAGGACATGGAAGCAACCTAGATGTCCATCAGCAGATGAATGGATAAGAAAGCGGTGGAACATATACACAATGGAGTATTACTCAGCCCTTAAAAGAATAAATTTGACTCAGTTCTAATGAGACGGATGAAACTGGAGTCAATTATACAGAGTGAAGTAAGCCAGAAAGAAAAACACCAATACAGTATGCTGACACATATATATGGAATTTAGAAAGACAATAATGATGACCCTGTATGTGAGACAACAAAAGAGACACAGAGGTATAGAACGGACTTTTGGCCTCTGAGGGAGAGGGAGAGGGGGGGATGATTTGGGAGAATGGCATTGAAACATGTATACTATCATGTAAGAAACGAAGCACCAGTCTATGTTCAATACAGGATACAGGATGCTTGGGGCTGGAGCTCGGGGATGATCCAGAGAGATGATATGGGGTGAGAGGTGGGAGGGGGTTTCAGGATTGGGAGCTGGTGTACACCTGTGGCTGATTCATGTCAATGTATGGCAAAACCAATACAGTATTGTAAAGTAGAATAAAGTAAAAATAAAATTAAAAAAAATTAAAACCAAGCCATTAAAAAAAAAAACATATAAAATTGAAAGCACTTTATACATCTGTACTTGTTGCCAACATTAAAAAGAGAATTCAACTAGTGATAGCATGTTTCTTCTCCTGAATAAAATGTCTTCAAAATATAGGCTAGTCAGTTCCTTGCTATGTGATTTGCTTTTGTGGTTATTTTTAAAGGAAATGAGAATATCTTTGGAGTGATTATTTATTACCTGAGCAATTATTAAAGGCATGGTCAGCTTGTAAGTTTGTTTTTTTAATTTTCCTGTTGAATATAGGTTTTACAGACTAATAACCCCAAGTACATCTTTTACTAACAGTTAATCTGTATTTAAGTAGAAGCGATGTTCAAGTAATAATAATTCAGATAACCAATTGAACACGTCTGTTATTTTTTTTAACCTCAAACATTTAAATAGATGCAGAAATTACTTTCTTAAAATCCTAGCATATATAGACAAGTTACATGAGAGTTCATTTGGAGTTTCTAACAAACGACCCCACCTTCTCTTAATCAATGCACATCCTTCTGAATGTGAAAAATTCAGGGTCTTGATTTAACAAATTCATTTTGAAAACGATGCACATGAAAGAGTAAGGCAGGCAGAATCAAACCAGTCATGCTCTCATCTGATTACTTGAGTGGTGGAAATGTTGTGAAGATACTATTACTGGTATACTTTGTTGTTGTTCAGTCACTCAGTCATGTCCAACTCTTCGCAACCCCATGGACTGCAGCACGCCAGGCTTCCCTGTCCTTCACCACCTCCTGGAGCTTGCTCAAACTCACGTCCATTGAGTAGGTGATGCCATCCAGCCATCTCATCTTCTGTCATCCGTCTCATCTTCTGTTGTCCCCTTCTCCTCCTGCCTTCAGTCTTTCCAGCACCAGGGTCTTTTCTAGAGTCAGCTCTTTACATCAGGTGGCCAGTGTACTGGAACTTCAGCCTCAGCGTAAGGCCCGAGTCATGGTGATGTGTCCTACTGTTAGTTGTTTAGCCTCTCAGTTTCTTTAGTTTCTTGTCTAGGAAATATCGTCACTGTCTCTTGGGTGAACGTCTGTAGACAGCATATCATACACGTAATAGGAGTTTCAAGGATTTAGCCTCCATTCCTTCTCTGTGTAACCTAAGCCTACATATTTAGTTTTTCCATATCTTTGTTTCCTCTCCTCCATAAGGGGACTCTGTTTTTTTAAATTAATTTTTACTGGAGTGTAGTTGCTTCACAATGTTGTGTTAGTTTCTACTGTGCAACAAAGAGAGTCAGCTGTACACATACATAAATCACCTCGTTTGGGGATTTCCTCTGAGCTATACAGTAAGTTTTCATCACTTATCTATTTCATACATATTGCAAGTAGTGTATATGTGTCAATCCCAATCTCCCAATTCATGCCACCCCACTTCTTCCCCCCTTGGTGTCCATATGTTTGTTCTCTGTGTCTGTGTCTCTGTTTCTGTTTTGCAAATAAGATCATCTATACCATTTTTCTAGCTTCCACATACCTGCACTAATATATGATATTTTTCTCTTTGTAACTTATCTTTCTCTGTGTGATACCCTCTAGGTCCATACATGTCTCTACAAAGGATCCAGTTTCATTCCTTTTCATGGTTGAGTAATATTCCATTCTATATATGTAGCACGGCTTCTTTGTCCATTCCCCTCCTGCTGGACATTTAGGTTGCTTCCGTGTCCTGCCTATTGTAAGTAGTGTTACAGGGAACATTGGGGTGCGTGTTGTTTTGAGTTATGATTCTCTCTGGAAATATGCCCAGTAGTGGGATTACTGAGTCACCCTACCCATCAATAGGGGACTTTGTACATTTTTAAAATTTTTCAACAGCTCCACTTTTAAACTTCTCATAATTATTTTCCTCAGCCACATCAAACTTACGAAAAGGTTTAAAATTAAGTTACCAGAGAAGCCTTATGATTCTCCCTTCAGGATTGCTTCCAGTGTATGATACTCCATTTATTGAGAGAAATGTGGTTGCTATTCCTCATTTTTAAATTGTGGGATGATCTCAATTAATAGAGGCTAAAGAAATTAACCAAGACTAGATTTTAGGGAGGTCAATTTAGCATGGTTGATATGGGAAAAGCTTGGATTATGGAGTGAATTTTAAAGATATTTCTAGATTCTAAGCAAGTAATGGGAAAAACTTCACTGTGCATTTCATTGCTATTTTGTAATACAAGGGAAGCTTGGATCTCTTAACTCTTTCTATGATAATAATTATAAAAGTAATAATGATTATTAACATCTGTATTAGGCTATATAGTAATTGCTGCACATACATTATCCTCACAACAGTGTTATCATGTAGATACTACCATTATTATCAGTTTATAGAAGAAACTCAGTTTGGTAGAGTGAAAAGTCATTTGCTTAAGATTGCATGTCTAAAAAGTGATCTGTTCTGGTCCTCTTGACTCAAAAGCCCACTTTCTTAACATTAGACATCCTATCTCTTCTCCAAATGGCTAACAAATTGATAACATGAAAATTTCCCTAAAAACAGACTATACTGACATCCTGTTCTGGGAACTTTTTTTACTAAAGAGGAGAAGGAGCAAAGAAAAGTGATGGGGAGAGACTGAAGGAAAGAAGGAAGATTATAAATATTCCTATAGATTTCTATCTTTTGGCAATAAGATTTCATTACTGAAGAGACATTTGAGTTATATAATGATGTTTGAGTAGGGATGTGTCAATGCTTTTGTATTTTTTTTTCACATTTTAGAATAAAATTTATTTTTAAAATTCTTTTTTATTATTAAATTTATTTATTTTTTAATTACAATACTGTATTTGTTTTGCCATACATTGACACGAATCAGCCATAGGTGAACACAATGTCCCAATGCCGAAGCCCCCTCCCACCTCCCACCCCACATCCTCTACTTGAATCATCCTGTGCATCAGCCCCATGCATCCTGCATCCTACATTGAACATAGATTGGTGCTTCGTTTCTTACAAGAAAATATACATGTTTCATTGCCATTCTCCCAAACCATCCCACCCTTTCCCTCTCCCTCAGAGTCCAAAAGTCCACTCTATACCTCTGTGTCTCTTTATTGTCTCACATATAGGGTCATCATTACTGTCTTCTAAATTCCATATATATGTGTCAGTATACTGTATTGGTGTTTTTCTTTCTGGCTTACTTCACTCTGTATAATCGGTTCCAATTTCATCCATCTCATTAGAACTGAGTCAAATTTATTCTTTTTAAGGGCTGAGTAGTATTCCATTGTGTATATGTACCACTGCTTTCTTATCCATTCATCTGCTGATGGACATCTAGGTTGCTTCCATGTCCTGGCTATTATAAACAGCGCTGCAGTGAACATTGGGGTACATGTGTCTCTTTCAATTCTGGTTTCCTCAGTGTGTATGCCCAGCAGTGGGATTGCTGGGTCATAAGGCAGTTCTATTTGCAATTTTTTAAGGAATCTCCACACTGTTTTCCATAATGGCTGTACTAGTTTGCATTATAAAAATAAATATTTTTGTCCAGAATATTTGATGTTTGTAATGTAGCATGCAGACATCTTGATACCAGATTGTCACTGAGCTGTTACTGTAAAAAAGATCCTAATTAGATTTTTAAGATTCAAATTTTTATATCCATTGCAATTAAGATCTAGTTAGTGTGGATTAGCCAGTCGATTTGTTTTAATAAATATTTATTAAATGCCTGCTGTGAGACAAGCACTGTGTCAAGTGCTGGAAATAGAATTAAAGACAAATAAGAGATAGTCTCTGCCTTAATGACCTTACCATCTAATGGGTGATACAATGAAGTAAGCAGGTAAGTGTAAGCTCAGGGTGTTAGGCCAGCTCATAGGGAGGAGTGACTTGCTATAGAGATCACATGCGGCTTACAAAAAGAGGAGGCCTTTGAAATGTCCTGCATGATGAATAGGGATTACCTATCGTCACATGTGAGCTTTCCCTTGGTTGATTAACTACATTATTAGAAATACCAGAGGGATCTTTTAACAATAGCAATGCCTAGGCCCACCCCCAAAGATTCTGGTTATTTAGTTTGGGTGGAGCCCAGACATGAGTACTTTTAAAAGAAGCCTAGTTGTTCTTAAGTGTTACCGTGGTTGGACACCACTCGGATATTTCAGACATTGTTCATAAAATGCTGCTTGTGGACAAGAACACTTTTACACTTCTTGATGTTGCTTAGAGAGAACATGTTACTGGGGAAAAGAAAATTGAGATAAATAAATGTTACTTGAAAATAAAGAAGCAGAGGTTTTAAAATATAAAAGCTACTCTTTCTTAAGATTGAACAGCTTCCTTAGGTAAGAATAATTATTTCAGAAAACTGAAGAAATACTAAGATGTCTCTCATATCCCAGTTAAAAATATTCAGAATATAAAATTGTTCCCATGGACTTATTACCCAAAGTCCTGCATTGAAAATTAATACACACAAAAGAACATTTGTTCTTGAACACAGATGAAGTTATACAGGTCTGGAAGATTAGAATTGTAAGTGCCTAAGGACCTGTCATGGGTTGTTGACTAGAAGTGAGCAGGTGAATGACGGATGGAGGCTTGGGAGAATGGTAGTGAATGGGTGGTAATGATTAGTCAGCCTATGGTTCCTGCTGTTGCTAGGTACTTATGGGCTACACATTGTTTCATTTCTTCAAAGTATCCCTCTGAAGAGGAGAAACAGTGTTGCCTTTTAAATTTTTTTCTGTTTTTCCAAGAAGAAAAAGGTTTAGGATGTGATAGGTAACATTTTTTTTTTTTTTATTATCTTTCTTATTTTACAGTACTTTTATGTGCCAAGTCCTATGCTCAGGACGACTCAGGCATTATTCGGGCATTGTTGTATTTGATTCAGAGAATACTCATACTCTAAATACTCAGGCATACTCATTACTCAGGCATTACTCAATATTCCTTACTCAGGCATTACTCAGGACTACTCAGGCATTACTCAGGTACTGTTGTATTTGATTCAGAGAATACTCATAAAGGGGTTACTCCAACTAGTCCCCTTTTAGAGTCAAGAAAAGTGGTGTTTAGAAAGGTTAATTAACTTGTCTGGGGTCACACAGTCAGTAAACAGCAAAGAGGAGATTTAAATGAATGCTTAACTGGAAACACGAGGAGGGATAACTTTGTGCTCTCTGAAAGACTTTGTTAGAAAAATAGGATATTAACATGCAAACAATTGTATTTAGTGTCTAGGCCTTTTTGCTTCATTTACTGATTGTATTCTTGACAAAACTACGATCCAGATCCATTAAATAGATGGTCCAAAATCACACAAGTAGGTAAAGTTAGAAAGAAACTAGACTTAAGGCTTTTTGACCCCAAGATCAGTGTCCTTTCCACAATTTCACATTCTCAGTTCATTTCCGTTCAGTCGCTCAGTCGTGTCCGACTCTGCGACACCATGAATCGCAGCACGCCAGGCCTCCATGTTCAACGCCAACTCACGGAATTCACTCAGATTCACGGCCATCGAGTCCGTGATGCTATCCAGCCATCTCATCCTCGGTCGTCCCCTTCTCCTCTTGCCCCCAATCCTTCCCAGCATCAGAGTCTTTTCCAATGAGTCAACTCTTTTCATGAGGTGGCCAAAGTACTGGAGTTTCAGCTTTAGCATCATTCCTTCCAAAGAACACCCAGGGTTGATCTCCTTCAGAATGGACTGCTTGGATCTCCTTGCAGTCCAAGGGACTCTCAAGAGTCTTCTCCAACACCACAGTTCAAAAGCATCAATTTTTTGGCGCTCAGCCTTCTTCACAGTCCAACTCTCAATCCATACATGACCACAGGAAAAACCATAGTCTTGACTAGATGGACCTTAGTCGGCAAAGTAATGTCTCTGCTTTTCAATATACAATCTAGGATGGTCATAACTTTTCTTCCAAGGAGTAAGCGTCTTTTAATTTCATGGCTGCAGTCACCATCTGCAGTGATTTTGGAGTCCCCCCAAAATAAAGTCTGACACTGTTTCCACTGTTTCCCCATCTATTTCCCATGAAGTAATGAGACTGGATGCCATGATCTTCGTTTTCTGAATGTTGAGCTTTAGGCCAACTTTTTCACTCTCCTCTTTCACTTTCATCAAGAGGCTTTTTAGTTCCTCTTCACATTCTGCCATAAGGGTGGTGTCATCTGCATATCTGAGGTTTTTGATATTTCTCCTGGCAATCTTGATTCCAGCTTGTGCTTCTTCCAGTCCAGCGTTTCTCATGATGTACTCTGCATATAAGTTAAATAAGAAGGGTGACAATATACAGCCTTGACGTACTCTTTTTCCTATTTGGAACCAGTCTGTTGTTCCATGTCCAGTTCTAACTGTTGCTTCCTGACCTTCAGTGATCAATGCAAAGAAATAGAGGAAAACAACAGAATGGGAAAAACTGAGATCTCTTCAAGAAAATTAGAGATACCAAGGGAATATTTCATGCAAAGATGGGTTCGATTAAGGACAGAAGTGGTATGGACCTAACAGAAGCAAAAGATATTAAGAAGAGGTGGCAAGAAGACATGGAAGAACTGTACAAAAACATTTTCATGACCCAGATAATCATGATGATGTGATCATTAATCTAGAGCCAGGCATCTTGGAATGTGAAGTCAAGTGGGCCTTAGAAAGCATCGCTACGAACAAAGCTAGTGGAGGTGATGGAATTCCAGTGGAGCTGTTTCAAATCCTGAAAGATGATGCTGTGAAAGTGCTGCACTCAATATGCCAGCAAATTTGGAAAACTCAGCAGTGGCCACAGGACTGGAAAAGGTCGGTTTTCATTCCAATCCCAAAGAAAGGCAATGCCGAAGAATGCTGAAACTACCGCACAATTGCACTCATCTCACATGCTAGTAAAGTCATGCTCAAAATTCTCCAAGCCAGGCTTCAGCAATACGTGAACCGTGAACTCCTTGATGTTCAAGCTGGTTTTAGAAAAGGCAGAGGAACCAGAGATCAAATAGCCAACATGCACTGGATCATGGAAAAAGCAAGAGAGTTTGAGAAAAACATCTATTTCTGCTTTATTGACTATGCCAAAACCTTTGACTGTGTGGATCACAACAAACTGTGGACAATTCTGAAAGAGATGGGAATACCAGACCACCTAACCTGCCTCTTGAGAAATCTCACACTCTACTGCCCTTTATTTTGTTGTTCTTGCATTTTGAGTTACTAGTCTGGTTTTCATTTTATTTTGTGTTACAATTTGTCTCCTGAACGTCAAGTAACCTGGTTTGGTTATGGAAGTCCTCGTAGCTTCTGGGACTATATCAGAGTGGCTTGCCGGAAATTTTCACAGAACTGTATCTGCAGCATTGAAAATATGGAACGTGTCGGTTCCTCCAGAGCTAAGGTAAAACATCAGTAGTAATGTACAAGGTGTGTGTGTGCCTCAGCCTAAGCATTTTAACTCTAATAGAGAATTTAACCTCTTTGCTGTATACAATATTTCTTTTCTTTGTTGAAATTAAGCACTTGACCAAATTTAACATCTTTCAGAGGCTTAAAGTTTTTTTTTTTACTAGTTATTTTAATTTTAGAGTGCTCTTGAATCTCTGTTCCCTATAAGTAGCAAGAAGGCATGAAGCTAGTCACTGTGAGTTTCTTTTTGAGAGGCACGATGAAATCTTTCCCAGTCTGTGAAGTTTCCGCAGCTCTTCGTGTCCTGCACTGGCAGTCCACATGTCAAACTGTGTTCACATAATTCCAGAATGTGATTTGCCTGTTGAACCGGGTTGATATTCGTATTACTGGTGCAGAAGCAGTGGTAGGTAAAATTGCTGATGCTTTGGCATAAATTAAAACAGTGGCATCAAACTATTCTAGTAGTCATTGAGTTCTTCCTTATCATGCACTCAGTCTTAAAAAAAAAGGCAGTTTCACTTAATGTCTATAATGGTAAACATTATTAATTTAATTAAATATCAACCTTTGAAGGCCTTTCTTTTTAGTATTTTGAGTGACACAATGGGAAGCATGCATAAAGCATTTCTGCAGCGTACTGAAATATGGTGGTCGTCTCAAGGAAAAGTACTTGTGCAGTCATTTGAATTGTTAGCTGAACTAGATGCTTTTGTTGTGTAGTAGTATTTTTACTTGAAAGAAAAACATTCAAACTATAGCTTTTTGACTTAGGAATTTGTAGACAGTCCTTAAATAAAGATGAATGAAGTAAGTCTGTTCTGACAAGAAAAACAGCTTGACAAATATTTGTTGCCAACATTAAAATTAAAGCTTTCAGGTAAAAATGAGAACTTGGGAAAACTTAAAGTGTATTCACAAGCTTGATAGCTTCCTAGGACTTAAAAGACTTTTCTGATAATGTTAATATTAACAAAAATGTATTTATCTTGTTTAATGGAATGTGTAATATTTTTAAGTTAGTGTGTTAGTCATGTCTGACTCTTTGCAACTCCATGGATTCTGGCCCACCAGGGTCCTCTATCCATGGGATTTTCCAGGCAGGAAAACTGGAGTGGGTTGCCATTCCCTTCTCTAGGAATCTTCCCAACCCAGGGATCAAACCCGGGTCTCCTGTATTGCAGGCAAACTCTTTACTGTCTGAGCCAATAGGGAATACATTTAAGTCAATAAGTGTCTTCATTTCTAAGTCAGCTATGACTAGTTTTTTGTAAAAATAGTTTTTCTCATAGATGTTCAAATCTTTTTGTTTTTCTTTTGCTTTGGCAAATTTCATTTTTGGCACAATTGTTCTCTTAGTGGTCCTTTGGCCTCCATTTTCTTGAACTATTAAATTTATTCATTTGATGTTTACTTTCTAATTGTCTGATTGAATACAGGTTTTAAAAATGTGCAATTTGAATTCTCTTTTGCATCTTAACTGAGTTTGTATCTTGGCTTCTGTAGATTAAGATGCAAAGACTTATTCAGTCGCTCAGTCATGTCCGGCTGTTTGTGACCCCATGGACTGCAGCACGCCAGGCTTCCCTGTCCTTCGCTGTCTCCCAGAGTTTGCTCAGACTCCTGTCCATTGAATCAATGATGCCATCCACCCATTTCATTCTTTGTCACCCCTTCTCCTCCTGCCCTCAGTTTTTCCCAGCAGCAGGGTCTTTTCCAGTGAGCTGGCTCTTCACATCTTATGGCCAAAATATTGGAGCTTCAGCTTCAGCATCAGTTCTTCCAGTGAATATTTGGGTTTGATTTCCTTTCGGAGTGACTGGTTTGATTTCCTTGCTGTCCAAGGGACTCTCAAGAGTCTTCTCTATCATCAAGATTCAAAAGCATCAATTCTTAAGCGCTCATCCTTCTTTATGTTTGAACTCTCACATCCATACATGACTATTGGAAAAACCATAGCTTTGATTATATAGACTTTTGTCAACAAAGTGATATGTCTGCTTTTAAAACACTGCCTTGGTTTGTCATAGCTTTTCTTTCAAGGAGCAAGTGTCTTTAATTTCATGGCTGCAGTCACTGTCCACAGTGATTCGGGAGCCCAAGAAAATAAACTCTGTCACTGTTTCCATTGTTTCCCCATCTGTTTGCCATGAAATGATGGGACCAGATGCCATGAGATTAGTTTTTTGAAAATGTTATATTTTAAGCCAGCTTTTTCTCTCTCTTCTTTCACCTTCATCAAGAGACTCTTTAGTTCCTCTTCGCTTTCTGCCATTAGGATGGTGTCATCTACATATCTGAAGTTATGGATATTTCCCCTGACAGCCTTGATTCCAGCCTGTGATTCATCTAGCCTGGCTTTTCACATAATATACTCTGCATATATTTAAACAAGCAGGGTACAATAGACAGCCTTGAAGTACTCCTTTCCCAATTTGGAACCAGCCTGTTGTTCCATGTCTGGTTCTTCTTGCATACAGGTTTCTCAGGAGGCAGGTCAGGTAGTCTGGTATTCCCATCTCTTTCAGAATTTTCCACAGTTGTTGTGATCCACATAAAGGCTTTAGCATAGTCAATGAAGCAGATGTTTTTCTGGAATTCTCTTGCTTTTTTCTGTGATTCAGTGGATGTTGACAATTTGATCTCTGGTTCCTCTGCCTTTTCTAAGTCCAGTGTGTACATCTGAAAGTTCTCGGTTCTTGTAATGTTGTAGCCTAGTTTGAAGGATTTGAGCATTACCTTGCTAACATGTGAAATGAGCACAACTGTATGGTAGTTTGAACATTCTTTGGCATTGCCCTTCTTAGGGATTGGAATGAAAACTGACCTTTTACAGTCCTGTGGCCATTGCTGAGTTTTCCAAATTTGCTTTTGTATTGAATACAGCACTTTCACAGTGTCATCTTTTAGGATTTGAAATATCTTAGCTGTAATTCCATCACTTCCACTAGCTTTGTTTGTAGCAATACTTCCTAAGGCCCACTTGACTTCACATTACAAGATGTCTGGCTCTAGCTGAGTGATCACACCATCATAGTTATCTGGGTCATGAAGATCTGTTTTGTATAGTTCTTCTGTGTATTCTTGCCACCTCTTAATATCTTCTGCAAGGTCTATACCATTTCTGTCCTTTATTGTGCCCATCTTTGCATGAAATATTCCTTTGATATCTCTGATTTTCCAGAAGAGATCTCTAATTTTCCCCATTCTGTTGTTTTCCTCTGTTTCTTTGCAGTGTTCACTGAGGAAGGCTTTCTTATCTCTCCTTGCTATTCTTTGGAACTCTGCATTCAGATGTGTTTATCTTTTCCTTTCTCCTTTGCCTTTAGCTTCTCTTCTTTTCTCAGCTATTTATAAGCCCTCTCAGATGACCATTTTACCTTGTTGCATTTCTTCTTGGGAATGGTTTTTGTCACCACCTCCTGTAAGATGCTCTGAACCTCCATCCATAGTTCTTCAAGCACTATCTATTAGATCAAATCCCTTGAATCTGTGTGTCACTTCCACTGTATAATCATAAGGGATTATATTAATAGAAGGTACCCCAGTGGTACAGAAACTTTATTTTCTTATTTTCAAATTAAATGCAGGAGAGATTAACATGACACGTGTATTCTAAACCCCTTCAATATAGGAGAGAATATATTTCTATGACTAGCATATTCCAGAGTATAAAAGGTAATTGAGAAGGTAAGAAACACTAGAAATGTAGCACTCTTGACCTGGGTGGACCAAAGAATCCGAAACTCCAGCTGACCAGCTCTCTTAATAAGCCTTGGGAGTAGGCGCTACACAGCAAGATACTGCCCAGCAGAGATGGGTTAATATTTATTCTGTGAAAAACTGGTATTGAGTATCAAAACACCACAGAATAATTACGTTCTAAATCCTGTTTTTATATCTTTGTTTTGTTCAGGCCTCAAACAGAGTCCATCCCCAGGAAAGGATACTGGAGTGTGTTGGCATTTCCTTCTCCAGGGATTTTCCCAACCCTGGGATCGAACTCAGGTCTGCCTCATTGCAGGCAGACTCTACCATCTGAGCCACCAGAGAAGCCTCCATTTATTAATACTTGTGGGGGAAGAAAGATCTACTACTTGTCTGGAAAAGTCTGCAGGCAAAGATTACACCTGTCTTTATTCATTGTAGTGCAAAGAGCAAAGTAGTTTATCTGCTCAGTGAATCACATCTGCCAGGTGTCAGGATTGAAGGATTAAACAGATATCTCTGGTGGCAGGTTTACCGAGCCTTTGAACTGCAGTTCAGAGTGACTGCTAGCATGTATAGCACTCTTATCCAGCCCTGATACTTGGGAAAACGTATCAGAACCTGAGCACCAAACTTACGTTTTAAACAGTGTGCAACCCAGTAGGCTTGGGACCAAAACTACGATCTTCATTTTTGACTCCTATTCAAGAAACCAGATTCATTCTGATTACACTTTTAGGGTTATGTGAACATTTTAAATAGTGGAAGACAGGATGCTCTGTGGTGCAATGATTGATTCAGTCCAGAGACATTCTCTAAATTGACTGATTGAATCAGGATTGCCTGTGTCTTTGTATCGCTGTACAGCTGAGATTCATGTTGTAGAAACTTGCTGCCACAAGAGATGTGAATGTAGTCACCTTAGTAATCTGAGACCTGTAAAATGTAGACATTCCCTTTCTTTGCTTAGTCTGTGACTAGTTGAGCTCATTTTCCAGGGCCTGTTCATAGCCTATCAATGAAACAGAATATTTGAATTGAAGACTGTGACTGTAATCTTTACATCTCAGCCATATTTGCAGCTGTTCTTTCTACAGTACACAAGGGATCTTCCCTGGCTTCCAGTGGTTACCACTCTGTTTCCACTGCAGAGGGCAGGGTTTGATCCCTCGTCAGGGAACGAAGATTCCGCAGGCCCACTAGTGCAGCCAAAAATAAAAAGTATAATATGCAGGAATTTGGGGACATAGGATTTCTGTACATCAGCTTATTTAGGTGTTCGGCTAGAATTAGCTTTCTGAGAAAAATAACTTCATATCAACAGGTACCTATTTTGCTTGCTTCTTAACTTATCCATCTTCCCTATCTGCTAATGTGGGCCAATTACTTGTAAGCATAATATTAATGCATGACCTTTGACAGAAGGTCCACTGTATAGGATCCTTAGTTACTATTGTTATCTTGCAGATATTTCCACTGGATTTTCTTAGCATCCCCGCTGATTTCAAGTTCAAGATAGCCTCCTTCCCCTTTAGTCAGTCTCTGGCCTGAAAGTATGAACTCTCTACTGTCGCTGAGTTCTTCCTTCTTCCTGGATGTCTTGTGTGAATTTTCTTTTCCCTTGATTTTAAGAGCGTTCTTATTTTTAAAATTCTTATTTAAGGCTGTTAGGCTTTCCTAATTTATGGTTGCTTACCATAAATGTATGTATGTATGTATGCATGCTTACCAGTTGAGCTATTTCAAATCCTGAAAGATGATAATGTGAAAGTGCTGCACTCAATATGCCAGCACATTTGGAAAACTCAGCAGTGGCCACAGGACTGGAAAAGGTCAGTTTTCATTCCAATCCCAAAGAAAGGCAATGCCAAAGAATGCTCAAACTACCACACAATTGCACTCATCTCACACGCTAGTAAAGTCATGCTCAAAATTCTCCAAGCCAGGTTTCAGCAATACATGAACCATGAACTTCCAGATGTTCAAGCTGGTTTTAGAAAAGGCAGAGGAACCAGAGATCAAATTGCCAACATGCACTGGATCATGGAAAAAGCAAGAGAGTTCCAGAAAAACATCTACTTCTGCCTCATTGACTATGCCAAAGCCTTTGACTGTGTAGATCACAATAAACTGTGGAAAATTCTGAAAGAAATGGGAATACTAGACCACCTGACCAGCCTCTTGAGAAACCTATATGCAGGTTGGGAAACAACAGTTAGAACTGGACATGGAACAACAAACTGGTTCCAAATAGGAAAAGGAGTACGTCAAGGCTGTATATTGTCACCCTGCTTATTTAACTTATATGCAGAATTCATGAGAAACACTGGACTGGAAGAAGCACAAGCTGGAATCAAGATTGCCAGGAGAAATATCAATAACCTCAGATATTCAGATGACACCACCCTTATGGCAGAATGTGAAGAGGAACTCAAAAGCCTCTTGATGAAAGTGAAAGTGGAGAGTGCAAAAGTTGGCTTAAAGCTCAGCATTCAGAAAACTAAGATCATAGCATCTGGTCCCATCACTTCATGGGAAATAGATGGGGAAACAGTGGAAACAGTTGCAGACTTTATTGGGTGGCGGGGGGTGGGGGGCCGGGGGGATCCAAAATCACTGCAGATGGTGACTGCAGCCATGAAATTAAAAGAAGCTTACTCCTTAGAAGGAAAGTTATGAACAACCTAGATAGCATATTCAAAACCAGACTTTTGCCAACAAAAGTCATCTAGTCAAGGCTATGGTTTTTCCAGTGGTCATGAATGGATGTGAGAGTTGGACTGTGAAGAAGGCTGAGCACAAAAGAATTGATGCTTTTGAACTGTGGTGTTGGAGAAGATGCTTGAGAGTCCCTTGGACTGCAAGGAGATCCAACCAGTCCATTCTAAAGGAGATCAGCCCTGGGATTTCTTTGGAAGGAATGATGCTAAAGCTGAAACTCCAGTACTTTGGCCACCTCATGTGAAGAGTTGACTCATTGGAAGACTCTGATGCTGGGAAAGATTGGGGGCAGGAAGCGAAGGGACGACGGAGGATGAGATGGCTGGATGGCATCACCGACTCTATGGACATGAGTCTGAGTGAACTCCAGGAGCTGGTGATGGACAGGGAGGCCTGGCGTGCTGCGATTCATGGTGTCGCAAAGAGTCGGACTGGATTGAGCGACTGAAATGAACTGAACTGACCAAGCTAAAATCCATGCCTCTATTTTTAACCCATTGTATATCAAGAACTAACTATGGTCTAATACCTACTGTAATTCCAAGTAGGTCTGTGGGTAAAATGTATTTCCAGAAATCTGTAAAAAGTAGAACATGATATGAAAATGATCTGGGATTTCTATTGGCAACACAGTCAGTTACTGATAACACTACAGAGGCGTGTTGCCTGCACAGATAATCGAAGGAAATGCTGAATTTTTGTTAGGGGTTAGCAAAATTAAAAGCGTAAATTTTTCCCTGGTCAAATTCCTTAACCGGGGACTCCAGGTCGAGTGCCTCTGCTCTATGGGGAGTTGATAGACAAAAATGTATGGGCCAGAACAAACCCCCTAATAAAGACTACTCAACTCTCCAACCAGTTTTCTTTAAATAATAACATACCCTAACATAACCGAAGTATGTCTCCATGTAAAATATTTTCTTTTGCCATTCTACGAGACTCCTGATACCCCTGACTCTATGCAAGAGAAATTCTCTGGAAATTCTCTAGCCTTGAAAGCAAAGGTTCCCCCACTCCCCTCTTTTTCATTTTCTGTTTTTCTAGTCCTTAAGTCCTCTTGACAGCCAACCTGTGCCTGGTTCTCTAACCTCTTCCTTACTCTCTTTTACTGCTGCTTCCTGCACACAATAGCCCACACACCTCAGGATGTGAGTGTAATCAGTGCCGCTCCATTAGCTGCAAAAGGCAAGCCATCTAAGCAAAGGTAATTACAGCATGTCCATCCTTGTCCCTGGAACCCGTGTCACGTTGGGGCTGATGTAAACCTCCCTACCCACACCTTGCAGCTGGGCCACCTGGGATTCAGAACAGCGCTGGGCGAGGGGTGCCAGCTGTCTCCCAGGGACGCAGCTCTGCTAAGTCAGTGCAGGGCCCAACACTGAGGAAAGAACACTGGAGAGTTAGGTGCTTTAAGGAATTAAAAGATATAGTTTTGGGTGGCAGGATACATTTTTTAAAATGAATAAATTCTCAGCATCTTATTTGGTTAAACTAAAAAGATATGATGTTGTTTGTTTTTGTTAGAAACATCCTAATGGATGTGATATTTTCCCTAAAGTCTCATTGTACATCCAGTGGATTTTTTTCTTTTATGACTTTAAGGAACCAAAATTAAATTTTATACACTCTTTGCATCTAGCATGGAAGGATAGGCTTAATTGAAATTGATGGGAAAATGTTGTTATCTAACAGAACCATTCTAGACATGTGTACCTTCTACTCAAATTCCAGAAGCCAGTAATAATGGATTTTACTTAATATTTAAAATTATGGTAATAATAGAATGAGTATATTTAGGAAGAGATTAAATCTAAAACAATAGCGATAATAATAATAAGATTTATCAGATTTTGCCAACTATGTGCCAGCACTGTTCTAACAACTTTCTGACATTGTCCTTCAACCTCGCAATCATCTAGCAAGGTAGGCATTAGTAACTCCATTTTATAATGCCATTTGCAGCAATATGGATGGACCTAGAGCTTGTCATCCTAAGTAAGCCAGACAAAGACAAATATCCTATGATAATACGGAGCCTAGAAAAAGATACAAATGAACTTATTTCAAAACAGAAACAGACTCACAGACATAGAAAACAGACTTATGGTAACCAAAAGGAAAAGGAGGAGAGGGGGAAATTAGGAGTTTAGGATTAACATATACTCACTACTTTATATAAAATAGGTAAGCAACAAGGACCTACTGTATAGCACAGGGAACTGCACTCAATATATTGTAATAATCTGTGAGGTAGAAGAATCTGAAAAAGAATACGTGTGTGTGTGTGTGTGTGTGTGTGTGTGTGTGTGTTTGTGTATGCATCCCTTTGTACATCTGAAACTAACACAACACTGTAAATCAACTATACTTCAATTTTTAAAAAGTAATTCCATTTTACAAGTGATGAAACTAAAATCTAAAAGAGTTGAGTAAGGAACTATATCCCATAAGTAGTGACCTCTTGGGCTTCCCTGGTGGCTCAGAGGTTAAAGTGTCTGCCTGCAGTGCAGGAGACTTGGGTTCGATCCCTGGGTTGGGAAGATCCCCTGGAGAAGGAAATGGCAACCCACTCCAGTACTCTTGCCTGGAGAATCCCATGGACGCAGGAACCTGGTGGGCTACAGTCCACGGGGTCGCAGAGTTGGACATGACTGAGCGATTTCACTCACTTACTCAGTGACCTCTTTATACCCTGTACCCTGGCTTAATCAAAAACAGAACAAAACAGAAACCAAAGTGAAGCAAAAAGCAAAGGCTGGAGTCTAAGTACACAAACGGGTAAAATTCCCATCCCTTACCCAATGGGGTCAGGCTTCCCTGGTGGCTCAGATGGTAAAGAATCCGCCTGCAATGCAGGAGACCCAGGTTCAATCCTTGGGTCAGGAAGCTCCCCTGGAGGAGGAAGTGGAAACCCACTCCAGTATTCTTGCCTGGAGAGTCCCATGGACAGAGGAGTCTGGTGCGCTGCAGTCCGTGGGATCGAAAAGAGTCAGTGACTAACACTTTCACCCAGTGGGACAGCAGAGAAGACAAATTAGCCTGTCTTGAGAGTATAACTGCTTTAAGAGTCCCAAATAGTGTTTGCAGTTTACTTTATGGTGTCACTCCTGGTGGGCTTGGTTTCTCTTCTTCCTCCTTAACCTTGACTTGTGATGCTGGCCGTGAAGGTAGAAGGTGAGGTTCTCCCAGGGTTGAGAGTTCAGTCCTGGATCAGCTGTGGGAACACTGGTGGGCCTGTTGGGGACCGACGGAGATGGGTCCAGGCCAGTAGAGAAAAGGCTCAGCTGGGCTCTGGTCCAGGCTGACCCTGCACTGGTTCAGTTCCCGGGAAGCTGGGTGTCTCCATGGGTTTCTTAGTTGATGGTTTTTGTCCCTTAAACCTCTAGCTATCCAGGAGGGGGGTATAGCTAAGATTATGGAGTCTTATCTTATTTCCCCCTTCATTTTCTGGTAGGTGTCAGAAACATCTAGAAAATGCCAAAAGACTGGAATTAAAAAGCTATTTCAGCAAACATTTCTATGGGCACTGCCTTCCTGCTAATATATGCATCATTCGCACTGGCCTTCTGGTATGGATCCACTCTAGTTATAGCCAAAGAATACGCTATTGGAAATGCAATTACAGTAAGTTGTTTTCCTAATATTTGCTACAAATCTGAAAATATTGTTTATCTGTCTACCTCTTCTTTCATTTTCCTCCTTTTGAAGGATGAACCGTGATTCTAACCTTTTTACTTGTGGCATATCTTTGCTCAGTCCTGTGGGCAGAGCTGGCCTTCTAGAATACACAGAGCATAACATGTGGTTAGACCAATTGAGAAACATATGGAGCATATAAAGAAAGCTGGAAAGAATTTATGAATGAACAAATATCAATTGGCATAGTATGTTTCTCATAGTATGAGAATATTAAATTTGTATCATGTTGGCTATCCAAATACAAGATGAAAAGTGATTTTAGTTTTTTTTATAAAATGAAAATACGTTCATTTAATTGATTAGAAAAATTATACATACTAGTTATACAAAAGATTAGAATACTTTTAAAAATTAGAAATTGCTTAGAATTACTTATCTAAAAATACATATACACTTAATGATAACTTTTGATATTTTCTGTATATGGGTTTGTTTACCTTGAAACCTAAATTGCATTTCTGCATATCTTTTTGTAAATTTTTTATGAACTAGCAGCATATTGTGACCTTCTTTCCATGTCAGTGGTGGTCACGACAACATGTAACCATTCAACTAGCCATGTTTTAAAACCTGCACTTCCCTGTCTTTCTAAACAGAGGACGTGGAACACAGTTAGACCCCTTGATGATGACTTAGGGGCATTATGGAAATTTATCATTTCAGAATGTTCTCTAGAGTGGTACCCTCAGAGCCCCATTGAAGTGCTGAGGGCTGTTTTGCTGGATAAGGTTTCATCACTGCTGAGTCTGTTTTTTCTCATGTTGGTCCCCTCTCCTTGTCAGCTTGGAAGCACTCCACCTCTCTTTACTTCCCCATTTGCTAAATTTTACAAAGCAGGGAGACTGAGCCTTGACTCTGGCATTCATCCTCTCTGGCCTGGTCTCCCCATTTGTTGGGTATAGACAGTAACTTCTCCCAAACAGGGGAGCAGAGTGACTCCCATGATGTAGGGAGCCCAGTGATGCCCTCTTCATAGAGACCAAAAACTCGAGTGTGTTAACTTTCTAGCATTGCTTCTGGTAGGGACTTTTTTGCTCTCTTGCTGGTCTTTCTCTGTTTTGCAGCTAGCAGATAGATATTTGACTTCTGGTATGTTAAGTGTTATTGTTATTTGTCATCTTCTTAGAAAAGCCAATCTATAAGTAGATGTTTCACCAAGCCCGGAGAGAAAGGAGTCATTTCTCTTTACTTAGGTTTTTCTCAGTTAATGTATGCTAATAACCTGGGTTCCTGAAACTACAGTCTTGACTTTTCTGTAACAATTTGTTTTCCTAGTGAAAAAAAAAAATGAAGGGAAATGTGTTTGTGTGCTGTAGTACAGGCTAATTGTGTATAGGAATTATTAATTAATGCATACAAATGTGATGTATAATGCGTGAACTGTTACTCTTTAATGTTAAAAATCTTATCAAAATGCATATATATATAACATGGCACTTTTAAGGAAAGTTATATGGGGCCAAAATCTACCTTGTTTTATCTTGAACATTCTGTGTAATTCCATGCATAGTTAGAGAAAATAATTTAGTACTGAATAATACTGACAGAAAAGTTTTCCTCTGGTGGCAATGGCTTCAGAATCAAGGCAACAGGTTTGAAAAATCTTTGTCATTTTGTCTAAGCCCAGAAGAAGAACAACCAATAGTTTGACAAGATAGATGAAAAAATATTTTTGAGGTTGAAGAAACCCATTTGTGTTGTAAATTTTGCTCTTGTGCTGAAGAAAGTTTTCAAGGGATAGATCTAATCTTGACGCTTTGGGTAGCCTGTGTTCCAGACACATTGTGTTTGAGATGACAGTGGACACTGGAAGGGGACATGTAACTTTTCCTTGTGCTCTTTTGCTCAGGTCTTTTTCTCAATCCTGATTGGAGCCTTCAGCATTGGACAGGCTGCTCCCTGCGTGGATGCTTTTCCCAATGCAAGGGGAGTAGCATATGCGATCTTTGCTATTATTGATAATGTGAGTCATTTATTTTTTTTCTTTTCTTTTCTTTTAATTTTAATTTTTACTTCATTTTACTTTACAATACTGTATTGGTTTTGCCATACATTGACATGAATCTGTCACGGGTGTACATGAGTTCCCAATCTTGAACTCCCTCCCACCTCCCTCTCCATATCACCTTTCTGGATCATCCCTGTGCTCCAGCCCCAAGCATTCTGTATCCTGTATTGAACATAGACTGGCGATTCATTTCTTACATGATAATATACATGTTTCAATTCCATTCTCCCAAATCATCCCACCTCTCCCTCTCCCTCAGAGGCCAAAAGTCCGTTCTGTACATCTGTGTCTCTTTTGCTGTCTCGCATACAGGGTCATCATTACCATCTTTCTAAATTCCATATATATGTGTTAGTATACTGTATTGGTGTTTTTCTTTCTGGTTTACTTCACTCTGTATAATACGCTCCAGTTTCATCCACCTCATTAGAACAGATTCAAATCTATTATTTTTAATGCTGAAAATTTTTTGAGGCCTGGATAATTAAATCTGGCTTTATGTTAAATGTCCTATAAAAATTAAGTGGCATGAAAAACCTCTGCTTATTAATGAATAAAACCAAATACCTCTTTTGAATATTTGTGAAAGTTTGAAAAAAATACCTCTTTTCCAAGGTTAATTATTTGCATTATATTCTGAGTCTGAGAACTCACAGGATCCCAAGATCAGTAATCAAAACCAGCTCTAAATCATGAGGAAACTTTTTTGGTTAAGCCTAGACTTGACTATTTGTAACATTCATACTGGTTCCAAATTAAAGAATCAATACAAAATAATAAATGAATAGAAATGGGATTCCAAGTGAGGAATAAATGAGGCCAGTAGTGCTTATTACTGTGCCTGCCTCAAGTTAGGGTTTAATAAATTTAAGTTTTGAGTTAGCCAATTGGGGAATAAAAGGCAGAATGTGCTAATAACTTTTATAAAGGAGAACAAATTTTTATTTTTTAATAATTCTCTCTCCAATAAACTTTATTTTAAAGAAAAAAATATTTCTGAATGCTTATCTTTAATCAAATGGCACTGATCTCACTTAGGAAAGTGCATCTGAACTAGTGTGTTATTATTAGAATTCAAAGCAAAGATGTTTGTCTTCCTAGTTTTTCTCCTTTTCTCTTTCATTTCGTAGCCAGACTCAGAATATTATCCTTTGTAGACAGGATGAGTGGATGGAAAAATGATTGGTGGGACCAAAATTGATAGTATGTTTTGCTGTGGATTGCCTTCTCCCTCAAAAAAAAAAAAAGATCACTGTATATATGATATAATTTTGAATCAATTGTATTACATAAGTTATCCTGACTGAAGTGAAATAAAGAAAATCATTTTGACACATTAAAGGCGGTCTCTGCATTTACACAGAGAAAATGCTAACTAGCTAACTAAAATGTAATTGTTAGTCCAAGAAATTCCTGTTTCATTAATCTAAATCATGAGAAAATTGTTCAGCTTCTGCATATATTGAAAATTTACATCATTCCAAACTAAGTTGTCCCTGACCAATTTTTCAATCTTCTCAATCCAGTCCGTCACACTTACTGTTTAGGAATAAGCTAATTTTCACTAAATGCTGAAATACCTGGATATTTCATTTCAGTTCAGTTCAGTCACTCAGTCGTGTCCGAATCTTTGCAACCCCATGGATCACAGCACACCAGGCCTCCCTGTCCATCACCAACTCCCCAAGTTCACTCAAACTCATGTCCATCAAGTCGGTGATGCCATCCAGCCATCTCGTCTTCTGTTGTCCCTTTCTCCTCCTGCCCCCAATCCCTCCCAGCATTAGAGTCTTCTCCAATGAGTCAACTCTTCACATGAGGTGGCCAAAGTACTGGAGTTTCAGCTTCCAACATCAGTCCTTCCAATGAACACCCAGGACAGATCTCCTTTAGAACGGACTCGTGGATCTCCTTGCAGTCCAAGGGACTCTCAAGAGTCTTCTCCAACACCACAGTTCAAAAGCATCAATTCTTCGGCACTCAGCTTTCTTCACAGTCCAACTCTCACATCCATACATGACCACTGGAAAACCTGGATATATCAATTATAGTATATTTTGTAATTGCAGTTGTAGGAATGTACATTTAGAAAATTTATGAGGATATGCCAGAAACTTAAAGTGAAATATCATATGAAATGAAAAGAATATATCCCTTATATACTTTTTAAGAAAAACCTATTTTCAGTGAAGGAATACTTCCTTAAACACATAAACACAAGCATACATACACACACACACACATACATATATACAGTCTTCAACTTGGGTTCTGACTCATGTGAAGGGAATTATGGTTTTCTGGGTCCTGTTTTTGTAATTGCTGAAGCATATTCCTTTAAAATGCTATGATGGAATAGCCATTGAATTTTGTTTTGTTTAGGATCCTAAAATTGACAGTTTTTTAGAGAGAGGATACAAACCAGACAACATCAAAGGGAATTTGGAGTTCAAAGATGTTCATTTCTCTTATCCTGCTCGGCCTGATGTTCAGGTATTATAAGTTATATTTATAGGGATTCCTAATTTAGATTGATTGTTAATCACCTTCAGGAATCCACAGCCTCTATTATTTTCATATGTATGTGCCTTTTCCTTTAGGGGTTATAGTCCCTTATTTAATACTATTTTTCAAAATTTAAAATTGACTCAGATTACTTCTCTTTCAGGCTTTTGATGTGAAGTGTACTCGTTTTCTCTCTTCCCTTAAAGATCTTGAAGGGCCTCAACCTGAAGGTAGAGAGTGGGCAGACGGTGGCCCTGGTTGGGAACAGCGGCTGTGGGAAGAGCACAGTAGTCCAGCTGGTGCAGAGGCTGTATGACCCTGATGTGAGGAGGGTAAGTGGGAAGAACCCCGCTCTTCAAAATGGGAAGCTGGGTATCAAATAGCCCTTAGAAATTTTTTTTATTCAGTAACATATTTGCATGTGAATCCAATTTTGGTTAAAAAAAAAAAAGGCTATGGAATTGCAATGCATCTGGATAAGACCTTCAAACCCTTGGGATATTTTTGACAAAAGTAGCCAAGATGATAAAACTCAAAGAAGCTAGACAATGCTCTCCTCTGTTCCAACTAAGCTTTTCATAATCCACTGTGTCACTGAAAAATAGTCGTCCAAACCACTGAGAGGATTATTTTCAATGACTTACTGAGTTTGGTTAAAAATGTTCCACATTAGTAATTGTCAACAAGCTTGTGTTCAGGGTTACAAGGAATCTTAGGGCAGTAATTAAATTCATCAAAGACAGTTGAGTTTTCTTCAGTGTTGGGATATCTGAAGGGGAAAGTGGAACAGTCTCCATGAAACTGGGGACATGAGAAACAGTAATGGCCTAGGGTATAGTTTTTTGATCTTTAAAAATTTTTATTATAAATTGAAACTTACAGAAAAGTTGCAAGTAAGGAACTCACATATACTCTTCACTCAGATTTATTAATTATTTTTATTTTGACCTACTTGCCTTATTATCATCTCTTTCTTACTGCATGTTTGTGTGTATGTATAAAACACAACACAAACATACATACCAGTTTTTTCCTGAACCTTTGAAAGTAAGTTAAAGATATTATGGCCCCCTGACCCTTACATACATTAGAATATAATTTCTTTTTTTATAATGTTTATTGGATTATAGGTTGTTTTACAATGTTGTGTTCATTTCAGGCCTATAACAAAGCAGAATGTATTTTCTGAAAAGACAACATTCTCTTACTTAATCACAAAACAATTATCAAATTCAGTAAATTTAACATTAATACAGTAGGGGCCCACAGTCAATATTCAAATTTCCTCAGTTGTACTGACTTGCAAATGTTGAGTTTACCTGACATTGAAATGTATTATAATTATGAAAACAGAAGTTTACAAGTTACACAGAAAAACATAAAAACACAAAAGGCATTAATATAGGACAGTGATTCTAGGATACATGAATTATTTACTTTCTTTAATAAAATTAACAAAATGTCTTATAAATCTGATACACAAAGTAGGAACACGGGCCCCTTCTCATTTCCTAAAGCAAACTCTAGGTTGGTTGAAGTATAAACAGTTTTCTTCATTTTTAAAAAGAACCTAGTAAATACTTACATTGAGGATAAGCATTAGAAAACATTTAAAAATTACTATTGGAGTAATACATTTTTTTTTTCCTTTCCACAGATGAAAAATTTTAATTATTGGAAAGCTCTACATTAAACCATAATCTGTCTTTCTATACTGTAACATCACTGTTTTAGAGTCTGTCTTCTAAAGAGACATAGTAAGTCTACTGTTTCTATTATGAGTGATCATTCAAATATCATGCTCTCCTCTCCCATGTTAAAAATACTTGTTTCCTCAGTCATTTTTGCTCAGTATTGGACATGTAGTGATCACTCAACATCTATTAACTGAGCCCCAGTCTCATACAGCCAACTAACTACTTGACATTCATTTCCATTTTAGAGGAGCAACTCAAATTTAGCATATCCAAAATGGTAACCCTTGATTTTGGAGTAATACATTTTTAAAAAAATACATGTCAGCAGGAAAAAGTCTTCAGAAATTCTGTAACTCAGAGATATTCACTGTTCACATGGTGATTTAACAGTTTTCTTACAGCTGAAATAATGGGAAAAAGCCCGATGGTACAGTTGATTGCTTCAATTTCCCCTTAAGCCTCTCTCCAATAAAAATCAGTAAAGCTATAGTTTAAGAAAGAAATAAATTGCAATGAAAAATTTATGCTATATGGTAAAACTATTATATTACTATTTTATAAATTAATATGAATCTATCAGAGGATATGAACATGCATATCTTTTGAGAATAAATGTAGATTTGGAAAAAAGAGTCAAGAAATGCTCAATTTCACTTATATATGAATTAAATATAAGCTACACCATACACTTATTAATAGAAAAGACAGATTAATATGATAAAAGCCAATAAATTACAGTGAAGCAAATATATATTTATATATTCCTGCTGCAACTATAAATTATTAAAAATCTTCTTAGAGAGTTTGTTCAACCTTTATTTAGCAAATAACAGATGCCCAGCATGTGCCAGTCATTCTATGAGTTAAGCAATTATTATTGGAGAAGAAAAATAAAACATTCTTTTCAGTCTGGTAATTCTGTCCTTTTACTATGATTGTCCTTCAGTGTTCTTTGCACGAAGCCAAATACTCAGCAGGTGGGAAATGCTGAAGTACAAAATGTTATTGATATATAATGTAGAGTAAAACATCATACTGCCATCAAAGTGATATGTAGGTAGGTAAATGGTCATTTTAATTCAGATTTAATAATGGTAAGCAAATATCATCAATTCAGTTTACTTTAGACACTCAGTCGTGTCCAACTCTTTGCGACCCCATGAATCACAGCATGCCAGGCCTCCCTGTCCATCACCATCTCCTGGAGTTCACTCAGACTCACGTCCATACAGTCAGTGATGCCATCCAGCCATCTCATCCTCTGTCGTTCCCTTCTCCTCCTGCCCCTAATCCCTCCCAGCCTCAGGGTCTTTTCCAATGAGTTAACTCTTCACATCAGTTGGCCAAAGTATTGGAGTTTCAGCTTCAGCATCATTTCCTCCAAAGAAATCCCAGGGCTGATCTCCTACGAAATGGACTGGTTGAATCTCCTTGCAGTCCAAGGGATTCTCAAGAGTCTTCTCCAACACCACAGCTCAAAAGCATCAATTCTTCGGCGCTCAGCCTTCTTCACGGTCCAACTCTCACATCCATACATGACCACAGGAAAACCATAGCCTTGACTAGATGGACCTTAGTCAGCAAACTAATGTCTCTGCTTTTGAATATACTATCTAGGTTGGTCATAACTTTTCTTCCAAAGAGTAAGCGTCTTTTAATTTCATGGCTACAATCACCATCTGCAGTGATTTTGGAGCCTCCCAAAATAAAGTCTGACACTGTTTCCACTGTTTCCCCATCTATTTCCCATGAAGTGATGGGACCGAAGGCCATGATCTTAGTTTTCTGAATGCTGAGCTTTAAGCCAGCTTTTTCACTCTCCTCTTTCACTTTCATCAAGAGGCTTTTCAGTTCCTCTTCACTTTCTGCCATAAGGGTGGTGTCATCTGCATATCTGAGGTTATTGATATTTCTCCTGGCAATCTTGATTCCAGTTTGTGCTTCTTCCAGCCCAGAGTTTCTCATGATGTACTCTGCATATAAGTTAAATAAGCAGGATGACAATATACAGCCTCGACGTACTCCTTTTCCTATTTGGAACCAGTCTATTGTTCCTTGTCCAGTTCTAACTGTTGCTTCCTGACCTGCATACAGGTTTCTTAAGAGGCAGGTCAGGTGGTCTGGTATTCCCATCTCTTTCAGAATTGTCCACAGTTTATTGTGATCCACACAGTCAAAGGCTTTGGCATAGTCAATAAAACAGAAATAGATGTTTTTCTGGGACTCTCTTGCTTTTTCCATGATCCAGCAGATGTTGGCAATTCGATCTCTTGTTCCTCTGCCTTTTCTAAAACCAACTTGAACATCAGGGAGTTCACAGTTCACATATTGCTGAAGCCTGGCTTGGAGAATTTTGAGCATGACTTTAGTAGCCTGTGAGATGAGTGCAGTTGTGCAGTTGTTTGAACATTCTTTGGCATTGCCTTTCTTTGGGATTGAATGAAAACTGACCTTTTCCAGTCCTGTGGCCACTGCTGAGTTTTCCACATTTGCTGGCATGTTGAGTGCAGCACTTTCACAGCATCATCTTCAGGATTTGAAATAGCTCAACTGGAATTCCATCACCTCCACTAGCTTTGTTTATAGTGATGCTTTCTAAGGCCCACTTGACTTCACATTCCAGGATGTCTGGCTCTAGGTGAGTGATCATACCATTGTGATTATCTTGGTTGTGAAGATCTTTTTGTATACTTCTGTGTATTCTTGCCACCTCTTCTTAATGTCTTCTGCTAGGTCAGAGAATATTTCATCCATGAAAAACAGTATACATAAGATAATAAAATCAATAGAGAGAATAGACTTTATTTTTTGCCTTGCACATTGCTCTGTATTTCCAGTTCCAATTTCTAACCACTGAATTGAGTTAAATATTAGCTAAGGTTGTTGTTGTTTTTTTGTCTTGTCAGCAAACAGATTTTATTGAGCTATATTCTAAAAATAATATGTAAAGTTCTTATAAAGATTATTTAAAAGATGGTTTTACCAATGTTAGAAACATCCCAGTAAAAATAATAGATTCCAATGTATAAGTTGAATGGTAATAATTTAAATAAAAGATTAAAGCATTCAAAATATAAGGTCTTTTTAAACACTGCAAGCACAAAGCTAATAATCCCATTAAAGTTTCTTTTAAAAGAATAAAGATATAAATTACTGCTGCTGACTTTTTTTTTAATACTTTATTCTACTTTACAATACTGTATTGGTTTTGCCATACATTGACATGAATCAGCCACAGGTGTACACGATCTCCCAATGCCAAAGCCCCTCCCACCTCCCACCCCACACCAGCTCCCCAGATCATCCCGTACACCAGCCCCAAGCATCCTGTATCCTGTATCGAACATAGACTGGCGCTTCATTTCTTATATGATAGTATACATGTTTCAATGCCATTCTCCCAAATCATCCCACCCTCTCCCTCTCCCTCAGAGGCCAGAAGTCCTTTCTATACCTCTTGTCTTTTTGTTGTCTCACATACAGGGTCATCGTTACTATTCTTTCTAAATTCCATATATATGTGTCAGTATACTGTATTGGTGTTTTTCTTTCTGGCTTACTTCACTCTGTATAATCGGCTCCAGTTTCACCCATCTCATTAGAACTGAGTCAAATTTATTCTTTTAAGGGCTGAGTAGTATTCCATAGTGTATATGTACCACAGCTTTCTTATCCATTCATCTGCTGATGGACATCTAGGTTGCTTCCATGTCCTGGCTATTATAAACAGCGCTGCAATGAACATTGGGGTACACATGTCTCTTTCAGTTCTGGTTTCCTTGGTGTGTATGCCCAGCAGGGGGATTGCTGGGTCATAAGGCAGTTCTATTTGCAATTTTTTAAGGAATCTCCACACTGTTTTCCATAGTGGCTGTACTAGTTTGCATTCCCACCAACAGTGTAAGAGGGTTCCCTTTTCTCCACACCCTCTCCAGCATTTATTGCCTGTAGACTTTTGGATCACAGCCATTCTGACTGGTGTGAAATGGTACCTCACTGTGGTCTTGATTTGCATTTCTCTGATAATGAGTGATGTTGAGCATCTTTTCATGTGTTTGGTAGCCATCCGTATGCTGCTGACTTTTAATAGTATGTGAGTGCTAATGAAGAAACTTTATTAGCAGGAATTCCCTGGCTGTCCAGTGGTTAGCACTCAGCTCTTTGACTGCAATGGGCCTGGATTTGATTCCCTGCTTGAGAACCAAGATCCCACAAGCCAAGTGGCATGGCCAAAAAACGAAAAGAAAAATTTTATTAGCACCATTTTATTTACATGTCATGATGTAAAATAATAAACAGCTCACTCAGTTTGTATGGACCCATTGCATTTATTGTTATTTTTCTTTAATTGGTGGATAATTCCCTTACAGTGGTGTCTTGGTTTCTGCTGTACAACGTGAATCACCTATTAGCTAAGGCTTTTGGTAACAAATGCTTTCAACGTCAGATGGTTTAAAATATTTAATGGAAGTGTCTTGTTTCTTCAGATTGTCATCGATGGGCAGGATATTAGGACATTTAATGTAAAGTATCTGAGGGAAATAATTGGAGTGGTGAGTCAGGAGCCAGTGCTCTTTGCTACCACCATTGCTGAAAATATCCGTTACGGCCGTGGAAATGTCACCATGGATGAAATAAAGCAAGCTGTGAGGGAAGCCAACGCCTATGAGTTCATCATGAGATTGCCGCAGGTAAAGCCTCCGTTACTTTAAGTGCCCTTGGACTTCCCTTCATGCCACCGAGTTCTTTCTTCAAAGCTTAAATAAGCTAATAATGTTTGAGGTTCCAGGTTGTCCAACTTTGCTAGGTAAGTCCCTTGAATTTTCCATTTGGAGGGTCAAGGAGCGTAGCTTGGCACAATGACTCATAGGAAGTTTTCTACAGAGTTCACGTTAGTAGTTTTTTGGAATGAGAGATGATTAATTGTGATTTGTGGCTCATTACGCTAGTCAAAATGAACTGCCCTGTTGTCTTCCATGAATTCCTAGACTCCAAAGCTTTTTCTATTTGAACTATTTCGAGAGCTCTACCACGCTTTCTGCTGTAGAAATTTGACACCCTGGTTGGAGAGAGAGGGGTCCAGCTGAGCGGTGGACAGAAGCAGAGAATCGCCATCGCCCGGGCCCTGGTTCGCAACCCCAAGATCCTCCTGCTGGACGAGGCCACCTCAGTGCTGGACATGGAGAGTGAAGCCGAGGTTCAGGCGGCCCTGGATAAGGTCAGTGGGTCCTCAACGCCTGAAGGACCAGCCCCCTGAAACTGTATTGAAATTCTTACCCATGCTTTGCAAGCCTAGGCTGAAAAACATGACCATGAGAGCAGATGCAGCTCTCCCGTGGGGCTTTGTTTTTAACGTTGTATTTCATGTGGAGTGTAGTTGATTAACAATGTTGTGATAGGTTGCGCAGCAGAGCGACTCAGCATTTACGTATCCATGTATCCATTCTCCCCCAAACTCGCCTGGCATCCAGGCTGCCACATAATCCTGAGCAGAGTTCCCTGTGCTATACAGTAGGTTGGTTATCCATTTTAAACACAGCAGTGTGTGCAGGTCAATGCCATGGGACTTTCTTGATTTCCTCCTTTCTGCCAGGGCACGTTGCAGAGAGAGGTGGGCAGCCCATTTGCTGGCTTGCTTTGATGGACCACGGTGCAGTTATCCCCCAGTCCAGGCCTGTGCAGTGAACCGCCTGCTTTGGGGGATTTGTTTGTTTACATATAGGTTAGGACTTTGATCAAAAGTCCTTGTGGTAAAATGTACAAAGGAAATTCTGATTACTTAGCCAGTGATCTATCTGAAAACAGTTCAAAATACTTGCCTTACTTTGTAGCAGTACATCGTCTTTATCTGTTCAGGAAAGTGAGTGGGTGCTTCTCTGGAAATAAAGTTCAATTTGTGTGTTTCTTTAAGCATATAAATAGGGAACATATTTCAAGGCTGCTGAACTCATGGGCCTGGCTCAGTGTTTCTAAATCTCTCACTATCGTCTTTACTAAGCTTCAGCTTCACAGGATGAACCTTATCTTGGGACACTTGCAAGGTTAGTGCTGATGTCATCTATCATAACAACACAGTATAAAAACTAGAGTCAGATGACACTATGTAAATAGATTTCAAACACATAGATATCATAAGCATTTTTGACTTCAGAAAGTTTAGTAATAAAATGTGCGAGTTACTTAATAGTCTATCCAAATTGCCTCTTGAAATTTTGTTTTTTTGAATTGACCCACTTTATTTTTCAGTTTTTATTGAAATATAGTTGGTTTACAATGTGGCATTAGTTTCATGTGTACAGTAAAATGATTCAGTCATACATATATATATATGTATATATATATTATATATACATATCTGTTATATGTATATATAATATATATATAATATATACTATATTTATACATATAATATATACTATATATTATATATATCTGATATATGTATATATATTATATATATCTGATATATGTATATATATTATATATATCTGATATATGTATATATGTCCCCTTGAAATTATACAGATGAGCTGTATAAACCTTATTTTCTCAGGAAAATGTATACTTGAATCCTAAGTAAACACAACTGCTTTGTGTGCACTAAACTGTAGTTAATTCAGGCTTTGTGGTTTATCATATTAACATTTTGGCTTATTTTATATAATGTAATTTAATAATTAATGAGAGAATATAATAATTATTCCTCATTAATTTTTGTACTAAATTACATTGCTTTCTTGAAACTGAAGTCACTCAGTTGTGTCCGACTCTTTGAGACCCCATGGACTGTAGACTACCAGGCTTCTCTGTCCATGGAATTTTCCAGGCAAGAATACTGGAGTCGGTTGCCATTTCCTCCTCCAGGAGATCTTCCCGACCCAGGGATTGAACCTGGGTCTCCTGCATTGTATGCAGAGGCTTTACCATCTGAGCCACCAGGGAAGTCATATATTAAGTCTCAAGGAACCAAAATATAATATATAGGGGACTTATATTTGGTTGTTTAATTACAAGTGACTTAAATCAGGAAATTATAAAAACAAATACTTTCATTCATTAAACAATTGATTTAAAACGTGTCACTATAGATTTTTTTTTAGCATAAAGTTATGTATGATAAGGGATATTTATAGGAAAAACTCCTAGTCAGCCCTAGGACCCAGGTCCCAAAACTTTCTAGGATGTGTACATTCAGGATAGTAGCCCTTGCTGTGCTAAACAAACAGAATTACTGACAAGTTTTACATGATGTGAATTCTGTCAACAAAAGTTGTATCTTTGCAAGTTTTAATTCATATTTGGATACATTGCTGCTGCTGCTGAGTCACTTCAGTCGTGTCCGACTCTGTGTGACCCCATAGATGGCAGCCCACCAGGCTCTGCAGTCCCTGGGATTCTCCAGTCAAGAACACTGGAGTGGGTTGCCATTTCCTTCTCCAGTGCATGAAAGTGAAAAGTGAAAGTGAAGTGGCTCAGTCTTGTCCGACCCTCAGCGACCCCATGGACTGCAGCCTTCCCGGCTCCTCCATCCATGGGAGTTTCCAGGCAAGAGTACTGGAGTGCGGGGCCATTGCCTTCTCCACATTACTTCTTTGAATTTTAGCAATTTGTGTTGGCAAACACAGAAGCTGTAAGGCCTCTTGAAGTCTATGCTTCAGACATTGAACAAGCATTCATTCCTTCACATCTTTTGTTTAAAACTAGTCACATGGCCTGCCCAAGTTTGAGGAGGTGGAAAAATACAGTCCATCTCTGAGGGGAATAGCCGTAAAGTGTTTGTGGCCATTTTTTATCTACCATAGTTGCTACAGATGGTTATAATCTACCGAGTTGACTCCATACATTACAAGATAACTGATATGTTTTCCAGACAATAAACTATGTCTTTAAGAGGGAAGTCCTTCATTATTGCACTCTCCCCCAAGGATACTGGTCAGTCAGTCGGCTGGTCCATCTGGTTAAAAACCAACTGTCTTTTAACAATGAGAGTTGAGTTTTGTAATTCTCTGTCCTTTGAGGAGCATAAGGATGTAACACCATTACTGTTTCTCCTCTCTGATTACCTAGCCTGGAAGCATAATATTTCCCTTTTGTAGCCCCTTTCTACATTTATCACTGTCTCTTGTCTGGCACCATGTTATTGTACTTAGCTATTTATTTATATGCTTTCTCTCTCTCTTTCTCTTTCTCTCCTAAGAGGCAGAACTAATAAATGGCTCATGTTTACTCTATAGCACCCACTCCAGTGCCTGCACATAGTAAAGCCTGAATAAATTTTTACTGGATTGATTACCATAGCATAGCTCATTGAATAATACAGTTCTACATTAGAAAAAAATAATCACCATATCCACTTTTGGCTGAATAGATGGCAACTGTTCTTCAAAATAAATAATAGGTTTTCAGTATAAAATTTTTAAGACTAGAATAGCAGACTTGATATTTTGATTTTTTAAAGAAAGTCAGTAATCACAAAGTTTTGTACCTATGTCCCTCTTCTACTCATAGTGTTTCCATACTGGAGGGGCAGGAAAAGAATGAAAATAGTGGTTTAATGAAATGATTCCTCAAAGTTTCCATTTATGCTTTTTCCCCCCAGAAGTCAAAAAGCCTAGTAGATGAGCGCCTCCTCTGTCTGGGCTACCTTCCATTCCTGTGCTGTGAGCTTCATCACACAGCCGTGTCCAGCTCTCTGTGACCCCATGCAC
This sequence comes from Nanger dama, assembly GCA_917880005.1. Classification (NCBI taxonomy): domain Eukaryota; kingdom Metazoa; phylum Chordata; class Mammalia; order Artiodactyla; family Bovidae; genus Nanger; species Nanger dama. The sequence continues at coordinate 28,786,616 of CAKJTW010000007.1, forward strand.
TGCAGCCCTCCAAACTCCTCTGTCTGTGGGATTCTCCAGGCAGGAATACTGGAGGGGGGTTGCCATTTCCTTCTCCAGGGGATCTTCCTGACCCAGGGATCAAAACTGGGTTTCCCCCATTGCTGGCAGATTCTTTACCATCTGAGCTACCAGGCTGTTTTATATTTATTGAAACATAATTGATTCATCTGGTTATTAGTATAAGGCCTGAAGAAGAAAGACCACATTATTTTTTTTTCCAGGTGGCTACACAATTGACTCAGTACCATTAATCACATAGTCTGCCTTTTTCTCTACTGATAGACAAAGCATATTTATTACACACTAATTCTTAAAGGAGATCAGTCCTGGGTGTTCTTTGGAAGGACTGATACTTAAGCTGAAACTCCAATACTTTGGCCATCTCATGTAGAGAGTTGACTCATTGGAAAAGACCCTGATGCTGAGAGGGGTTGGGGGCAGGAGGAGAAGGGGATGACAGAGGATGAGATGGCTGGATGGCATCACTGACTTGATGGATGTGAGTTTGAGTGAACTCCGGGAGTTGGTGATGGACAGAGAGGCCTGGCGTGCTGTGATTCATGGGGTCGCAAAGAGTCGGACACGACTGAGCAACTGAGCTGAACTGAATTCTTAAAAATGTATGTCTATTCTGGACTCTCTGTATGGTTCTGTTGATCAAATTGTCTGTTCATGTGATAGCTTCCCCTGGATTTTATTGTTTTAATTGCTGTAGCTTTTTATGTTTTAGTATCTAGTAGAGCTATTACCCAGATACTTATTATTAACTTTTTCAGAATTTTTGTGGATACTCTTTTAAAAAGATTCATATACAGTGAAGTTCGCCCTTTTTAAATGCACAGTCATTGGTTTTTAGTATTAATATATTCACAAGATTTTGCAACCATCTGCATGATCTCACTGCAGAATATTTTCATCATTTAAAAAAAAAAAAAAACCTCTTGAATGCCATAATACTCACTCTTTATTTTACCCTCACCCTTGTGCTTGGCAACCACTAGTCTTTCTCTCTCTTTGTATTTTCCCATTCTGGACATTTCCTATAAATAGAATCATACAAGGCGTGGTCTGTTTTATCTGACTTCTTTGACTTAGCGTCATATTTTCAAGGTCCATCCATATTGAAATATGTATCAAAATCTCATTTCTTTTCCTGGCCCAGTGCTATTCCATTGTATGGATATACCACCTTTTGTTTATCTTTTGATCAACTGAACATTTGGATTGTTCTCACTTTTTGGCTATTATGAATCTAACTTCTCATTTTTATGTTTTTAACTGCTTAGGTGATTTGGGCCACACCCTAAATACCATGCTAACAATGTGGTTTTATTGCCTCAGAGTAGGTAGGTGGTGGTCTTAAGAAGTTGTTAGTCTAATAGGGTAATGAATATTAAAAAGAATAACTATTGTTAATAACATAACGTGAATAATTTGATGGACATTTTTCAGCCCATTCATAAAACCCATCAAGCTAATGACATGTGAGTTCACTGAACTACTTAGGGGTGATTTGTAGATTTCAGTATCCATAAAAACCACCCAAAGTATTTGTTAAAAATCATAGTTACTGGCCCCACTCCAGAGTTTGTGACTGAGATGGTCTTTGAACAATAATTTAAACCATCCAGACCTCAGGATATGTTTTCGCCTAAGGTGCCTGCACATAGTCCATCAGAATTACAATCACACTAATTACAGAATTGCAGGCACTGCAGAAGAAATCATACAGAAGTGCTCTGGAGAAGGCCTCATGTGGCAACAACTTCTGAACATGCTTCTGCTAAAGTCTTTAGCATATCGTATAACTCAGAGGCAGGGCTCCTCACAATGGTATGGAAACATTAGAGAAACTCCAGAGTTATCCATCTTCATCCTGGGGGATTGGCCTCCTGTCTGGTCCAGAATTTAAGTCCCCTTGTGTCCATTCACATGTGAGTGATGTCTTTGTGCCCTGATCACACAGGGATGGTGCGCTGCTCTCCATCAACCACAGACACCCCCGTCTGCATGCTTCATTGTGTGTTGATCAGCAGTGCGAGGATGGTGTAACCCTGCTGCCCTTCGTGCCTGTCCTTTCCCCTCTAGGCCAGGGAAGGCCGGACCACCCTAGTGATAGCACACCGGCTGTCTACAATCCGAAATGCAGACGTCTTCGCTGGGTTTGACGATGGAGTCATTGTGGAGCAAGGAAGCCACAGAGAACTAATGAAGAAGGAAGGGGTCTACTTCAGGCTTGTAAACACGCAGGTATCTGCTTGTCGGGAAGTTTTTCTGTTGTTGTTGTTGTTTTTTACTTTGTTCTACATTACAATACTGTATTGGTTTTGCCATACATTGACATGAATCAGCCACAGGTGTACACGATCTCCCAATGCCGAAAGCCCCTCCCACCTCCCACCCCATATCATCTCTCTGAATCATCCCCGTGCTCCAGCCCCAAGCATCCTATATCCTGTATCGAACATAGACTAGCACTTCATTTCTTATATGATAGTATACATGTTTCAATGCCATTCTCCCAAATCATCCCACCCTCTCCCTCTCCCTCAGAGGCCAGAAGTCCGTTGTATACCTCTTGTCTCTTTTGTTGTCTCATATACAGGGTCATCGTTACTATTCTTTCTAAATTCCATATATATGTGTCAGTATACTGTATTGGTGTTTTTCTTTCTGGCTTACTTCACTCTGTATAATCGGCTCCAGTTTCATCCATCTCATTAGAACTGAGTCAAATTTATTCTTTTAAGGGCTGAGTAATACTCCATTGTGTATATGTACCACAGCTTTCTTATCCATTCATCTGCTGATGGACATCGAGGTTGTTTCCATGTCCTGGCTATTATAAACAATGCTGCAGTGAACATTGGGGTACATGTGTTTCTTTCAATTCTGGTTTCCTCGGTGTGTATGCCCAGCATTAAAATATCACATAGCTAATGCTGTGCTGAGAATGAGAAGTATCAGAAAGATGCCAAGTATACATCTGAGACTTTAATTCAAGTCGTTGAAAGAATCTAGAAAGAGAAAGGTGGGGGGGTGGGGGAATAAAAACACCAAAAACATTTTGTTGTTTAGGACAATGATTCTTAATTGCCTGTTCAAACTAATGGGTCCTTCCCCCAGTAGATTAGGGATGTTCAGAGTGGTAAGAGACTGATGCCAGGATCTCTGGTAGTTGGGAGAGGTCCTATGAGACCTTAAAATACTTCCCAGATCATACTAATGAAGCCAATGGCAAGATTCTTGGCCCTTGGAAGTGAATAGTTTGGTGTTCTGTTTTTTGTTTTTGGCTTGCAAGATTTTAGTTCCCTGACTGGGGGATCAAACCCTGGGCCCAAAGGAGTAAAAGGGCTAAGTCTTAACCTTGGGCCTCCAGGAAATTCCTGAGTTTGGTTTTTCTTTAAAACAACAACAACAACAACTATTCACTCTATTTCCTAAAGCAGGTTCTCTTGATAATTATTGATTTGCCTTATTATTGAAAAGTCAGGAGCAATTTTGCAAAATAAATAATTGAAAAATATTTATCCTGCAAACACAATTCTTATATTCATTAAAGTTTATACATTTGCTTTGATAACTGTAACTAATATGTACAAATTTTTGTTATTTTTTCTTCACATTGCAGATACACATCATTCAAATACTATCATTTTATGTGTCTTCAGCAGTAATTACATTAATGTGTAATAAACTGCTCGATCATTTCTCTAAAGCTGACTACATGGATTGTTTCTAGTAACTCTCTGTTCTAAATATTGCCCTTTGGGAGCACGTGGCAGGGAGGGGGTGAGGGTGGGTACCAAAAAGTTAGGGCAAAAATTTGTTTTGTTTTCTGACAAGTAATTTAATTTAACTCCTCTGAGTCTCAGTTTCCACATTTGAAATACAAAACCTACCATGTGAGGTGCTGCAAGGTTAAGAAATAAGCACCTGTTTAGTTCAGTTCAGTCGCTCAGTCATGTCCAGCTGTTTGCAACCCCATGGACTGCAGCATGCCAGGCCTCCCTGCCCATCACCAACTCCCAGAGCTTATTCTAACTCCTGTGCATTGAGTCAGTGATACCATCCAACCATCTCATTCTCTGTCGTCCCCTTCTCCTCCTGCCTTCAATCTTTCCCAGCATCAGGATGTTTTCAGATGAGTCAGCTCTTCACATCAGGTAGCCGAAGTATTGGAGTTTCAGCTTTAGCATCAGTCCTTCCAATGAACACTCAGGACTGATTTACTTTAGGATAGACTAGTTTGACCTCCTTGCAGTCCAAGGGACTCTCAAGAATCTCCTCCAACACCACAGTTCAAAAGCATCAATTCTTTGGTGCTAAGCTTTCTTTATAGTCCAACTCTCACATCCACTGGAAAAACCATAGCCTTGACTAGACAAACCTTTGTTAGCAAAGTAATATCTCTGCTTTTTAATATGCTGTCTAGGTTGGTCATAACTTTTCTTCCAAGGAGCAAGAGTCTTTTAATTTCATGGTTGCAGTCACCATCTGCAGAGATTTTGGAGCCCCCAAAAATAAAGTCAGCCACTCTTTCCACTGTTTCCCTATCTATTTGCCATGAAGTGATGGGACCAGATGCCATGATCTTCGTTTTCTGAATGTTGAGCTTTAAGCCAACTTTTTCACTCTCCTCTTTCACTTTCATCAAGAGGCTCTTTAGTTCTTCACTTTCTGCCATAAGGGTGGTGTCATCTGCATATCTGAGGTTATTGATATTTCTCCCAGCAATCTTGATTCCAGCTTGTGCTTCTTCCAGCCCAGCATGTCTCATGATGTACTCTGCATATAAGTTAAATAAGCGGGGTGACAATATACAGCATTGACATACTCCTTTTCCTATTTGAAACCAGTCTGTTGTTCCATGTCCAGTTCTAACTGTTGCTTCCTGACCTGCATATAGATTTCTCAAAAGGTGGGTCAGGTGGTCTGGTATTTCCATCTCTTTCAGAATTTTCTACAGTTTGTTGTAATCCACACAGTCAAAGGCTTTGGCATAGTCAATAAAGCAGAGGAGATGTTTTTTCTGGAACTCTCTTACTTTTTTGATGATGCAGCTGATGTTGGCAATCTGATCTCTGATTCCTCTGCTTTTTCTAAATCCACCTTGAACATCTGGAAGTTCACGGTTCACGTACTGCTGAAGCCTGGCTTGGAGAATTTTAAGCATTACTTTGCTAGCATATGAGATGAGTGCAGTTGTGCGGTAGTCTGAGCATTCTTTGGCATTGCCTTTTTTGGGGATTGGAAAGAAAACTGACCTTTTCCAGTCATGTGGCCACTGCTGAGTTTTCCAAATTTGCTGGCATATTGAGCGCAGCACTTTCACAGCATCATCTTTTAGGATTTGAAATAGCTCAACTGGAATTCCATCACTTCTACTAGTTTTGTTCGTAATGATGAGTACCACCTGAATATACTAGAAAAAAGCACTTTAAAAGGGTGAATTTCATGGTATGTGAATTTTGTCTCAATAAAGCTGTTATATCTTTTTTTTTTTTTTTTTAAAGCACCTAACACAAAATAGATCCCTGACAAATGATAGTTACTGGTTCTAAACTTGAAGGTTAGATCCATCTGGACATACAGCTCAGCATTTTGTTCTTTCAGATTTTAGGAAACCAGCTCCAGTCAAAAGAATTTAAAGTCACTGATGAAAGGCCTGCCATGGATTTGACTCATCCGATAGTTAGGCGTTCTCTTCATAAAAGCCTGAGGAGCTCCCGACAGTATCAGAATGGCTTTGATGTGGAAACCAGTGAACTTGTAAGTTGTTTTTCAATTATCTTTCACTGTTTGGTTTTGCTGGTGAAGTCCGTAGCCTTGCAAGTACATTGTAGGCACAGAAGATTCCCACCATGAGCCGTACCCTTCTTAAAAGAAAGAAATATCCAACAGTAATTGTACTTGTCAAAAATTGAAGTCAATTCCAATCAACAATGGATTTTCAATGAAAAGGGATACCAAAACATAGCCTTTGTGCTTCGATGCTTAAAATTAAAATGAGATATTCCGTTCATTTTTGAGATCCAGAGTAATACAAGGCTGGTCTAAAGCAAGAGACCCTAATATTTGCATAATCTATTATGTAGGATTACTTTTGATTGTCTATGCTAGGAAACCCAGAGTAATATCATTTTAAGAGAAATAAGCTTTTATTTCTCTTTCACATTAAAAAACAAAAACTTACGGGTGAGAAACCCAGTAACTCCACCACCATGGTTACCAAGGACTCAAGCTTGTTTCATATTTATTCTCATTATCCTGGCATGTAGCTTTCATTCTCAGTAATCTAAAATGACTGTGGAAGCTCCAGCCATCACATCTGTGTTCCAAGCAGCAAGAAAAAAACAGATTTTCCAGACATCTCATACAGTACTTAAAAAAAAAAAAAAAAAAACTATGTCATTGGCCATAACTTGTCCATGCTTAACATAACATGTCCATACTTAGCTACAAGGGAGGGTAGAAAACTGAACCTTTTTGCTATATGCATTGCTAGTCTGAGTGAAATGGGGATTCTTTTACTAGGAAAAGGACAGAATAACCAGAAATAGCCAAAGTGTACATTCTTTAATATTTCTCACCTGAAACCTTGGGATTTTTTTTTTAGATTAACATCTTGCACTTTATAATACAAATTTTTACACAAATCTCATGTTTACAGTACAAAAGGACCTCAAGAGAAGTAACTGGGGTGTTATTAATTCAGGTTAACAGAAGCTTTTATAATAGGAAGGGAACACATTCCAAGAAAAGATATTTTATGATTTTAAGAAATGACTTAGGAGTGTGTTTTGATGTTATTCCCTGATAGCTCAGTTGGTAAAGAATCTGCCTGCAATGCAGGAGACCCTGGCTCGATTCCTGGGTCAGGGAAGATCCCCTGGAGAAGGGATAGGGTACCCACTCCAGTATTCTTACCTGGATAGTCCCATGGACAGAGGAGCCTGGTGGGCTACATCCAGTCCAGGGAGTCACAAAAGAGTTAGACTTGCCTTAGCAACTAAACAACAGTTAATAAAAGCTGAATGTAATTTAACTCTTGTGTTGGTCTGAAGAAACTGATCCTACTGAGAGTTCATTGTGTCTATTTTTCTCTGCCCAGGATGTTATTCGCTGCAGAGATAAGAAGGGCTCTTTTAGCAGTCGCAATCTTGGTGTATTTATGGAAAGAGAATAACATTGTATTATTATGGTACAATATTATTGTAAGTAAGATAAACAGTTTCTCCTTTTAGGCTGTGAAGTGTTTGCTTCTCATTTTCTCATTTGTCTGGATAGTTACACTGTTACATCTTTCTTTAGAGTCTGGTATTTTAGAGGAGCACTTCTCTTGGAGAAATGCAAAGAGGGGTAGGCAGAAAATGCCACAATCAATACGACTGTCCTTGGTGCCATCATAGAGGGATAAATGGTATGCCCAGGAGGAGGGGGAGATTAAATCTGATTAGAAGGACTGTTTGCCTGTGAAAAGCAGCCTGAGCTCCTTTATCAGGCTGGAGGCCAGGTCTAAAAGATAGTGCTAACTAGGGAGGAAAAAAACTCCTAAAATGCAGAGGAGAGGGGTGGTTTGAAAGCAAAGGGCTGAATAGAAACTATTCCTATGTTCTCTATTTCATAGAGACACAAATGTGACCTATTTAAACAACTGTAAGGCCATGGTTTTCCTTAGGCACATATGGGATCTAGTTTACTGTGAAACCACCTCTATAATCAGAATTTTCTTTTTATTTTTATTTTTGGTCAGCCCACACGGCCTGTGTGATCTTAATTTGATCTTAGTTCCCTGACCAGGGATTGAACACGGGGCCCTTAGCAGTGAAGGTGTTGAGAGAGTCTTAACCACTGGACTGCCAGGGAATTCCCTAGGATATTGTCCTTTGTGTGACTTAAACCCCTCATGCTTGACCAAGCGTCAGGCTCAACACTTGCTGAGAAGCTGGTGTGCCAGGCATTGGGCCGTTTCTAAGGAGATAAAGTGTTGGCCATTCAATTAGTCTCTCAGTCGTATCCAACTCTTTGTGACCCCACGGACTGTAGCCCACCAGGCTCCTCTGTCCATGGGATTTCCCAGCAAGAATACTGGAGTGGGTTGCCATTTCCTTCTGCAGGGGACCTTCCTAACCCAGGGATCAAACCTGGGTCTCCTGCACTGCAGGCAGAGTCTTTTGCATCTGAGCTATACTGAAAGCCAAGTCATGATGTTGGGGTCACATAAGCCAAGACAACTTAAAACAAAGTCACAGAGATGTGTAAACAAACAAACGGGGAGAAAGTCACAAGACAAGTTAAGCTATGAAGCAGAAGTCTGTAGGGAATGCAGAGTAAAGGTGGTCTGCCCTACCGTTAGTAGTGGTGAAAGAAAAGGGCGTGGGTACTTTAGTTTTGTGAGTTAGGACATGACACGGATAAGGTGTGAGGCAGGGTTTGGGGTGAGGAGACCAGGCCCAGGTCCTCAGATGAATCACAGTGCCTTGTGTTGGTGAGGATGCTTAACCCGTCTATTCGTGGGTCTTATCTTTTATGACCCCCAACATCATTACTTGAGTTTTAGGGCATCTGGTGCCCAGATCCTGCTTCTGCTCTCTTGCTGAGGCTGGGATAGAGAAAGGCTGGTCACACGGCGAGGACTGCTGCTTGGGTGGTGGACTCCCCCAGCTCAGGCTGTGCAGTCCATTTGCTGTTGTTCAATCACTCGGTCATGTCCAGCTCTTCGTGACCCCGTGGACTCCAGCATGCTAGGCTCCCCCTGTCCCTCACTGTCTTCCAGAGTTTGCTCAAATGCATGTCTATTAAGTCAGTGATGCCATCCAACCATCTCATCCTCTGTCTCCCCCCTTCCCCTCCTGCCTCCAGTCTTTCCCAACATCAGGGTCTTTTCCAGTGAGTGGACTCTTCGCATCAGGTGGTCAAAGTATTGGAGCTTCAGCTTCAGCGTCAGTCCTTCCAGTGAATGTTCAGGGTTGATTTCCTTTAGGATTGACAGGGACATAGTTAGCATCTTGTCACATCCTGTCTGGCCCTCCTGTGGCCTACTGCGGCCTAGGCATTCCCTTCGCCCAACGTGTGCGTTCCTGGAGGGCAGGCCAGGGCCCCCGGGTCCACGCTCTGGTGCCGGTGGTGTTGCTGCCTGTCCGTCTTGTGTGTGTGTGTGTTCTAGGACGAATCTGTCCACCGGTGTCTTTTCTGAAGATCCTGAAACTGAACAAGACAGAGTGGCCCTACTTGGTGGTGGGAACCCTGTGCGCCGTTGCCAACGGGGCGCTCCAGCCCGGCCTTCTCGGTCATCTTCTCCAGAAATGATAGCGGTGAGTGTGGAAACACCACTGGGTGGCCTCAGTGAAATCACTTAACCCCGAAATCAGTTCTCATGCCAACCCGGTCCCCTCCGCAGTAAGGCAGCCTCCAGTGAACCTAAGCCAAAGGCTTTTGCTCCCTGTGGAGGAAAGCCATGAGGCAAAAGAAAAGCCAGCCAGTTATGCTTTAAAGGAAACTGGAAACTGTAAGATCCCTGGGAAGGATTTGGCTACCCACTCCAGTCATCCTGCCTGGAGAATCCCATGGGCAGAGGAGCCTGGCAGGCTACAGTCCATGGGGTTGCAAGAGTCGGACACGACTTAGCAACTAACCCCACAAAGATCCCTGAAGGAGGCATTCTATTCGCTGTCTTCGTTCGGGTAACTGGTATCAGGCCGTGATCCCCACCCTGTTTGTGGAGATGAGATGCTCACCTCACAGGGTGGTTGGGTGGTGGGGGTCGGGGGAAGAGTTCACATCTCAAGGGTTGAAGAGGCCAGGCTCTGGGCTCATACTGGCCTTGCCATTTAATTGCTGTGCTAAGTCGCTTCAGTCATATCTGACTCTTTGCAGCCCTGTGGAGCCCAGCAGACTCCTCTGTCCATGGGATTCTCCAGGAAAGAATACTGGAGCGGGTTGCCATGTCCTCCTCCAGGGCACCTTCCTGACCCAAGGCTAGAACTACGTCTCTCACGTCTCCTGCATCTTAAGTGGGTTCTTTACTATTAGCGCCACCTGGGAAGCCCCCAGTTGCTGTGCAAACTTGGACAAGTGCTTCACCTTGCTGTACCTCAGTTTGTTCATCTGTAAAATGAACCTACCTCCTAGAATGGCTGATGATTAAGAGATGATAAAAACTATACTCCAATAAAAATTTTTAAAAAGAGAGATGATATAAGTAATGATTAATATACAGAAAGCATTTAAAAGTGTTTACCTAAAAGTATTAAAAAGTGCTGCCTACCACATCATTGTTCAGTAATCCTTACAAGGCTTGGAGAGGCTGAGACACAGAAGGAAAACTCCTACAATCCAATTGTTAAATTCCCTGAGGGATGTTTATCAGAAGTGATCAGAAATATTTAAGGCTCCATAAAATCCAACATTTATTTTTTATAACCTCAGTTAATCTCTAATGTTATTGGAGAGAATTTTTGTTAGAGTTGAATTATTCCCCATCATATAAAGAATTTATTATGCTTCTGAATTGGAATGTTGGTCTACAATTAAGAGCACAAATTAAAAAATAAATGAATTAGGGAGAACCCACCAACTGTTTTTACAGTACAGAATAAGGCAATCCTTGACTCTCTTGCAATTCAAAAACAGTGTGGGCTGTATTTATATGGGGGAGCCTCTCCTTGGTATCAAATGGAGCTTTTGGAGATTGAGTAGAAAACAAAATAAACCAAGTCCTGCCCCCAACCAGTTTACTTTCTATTGGGACAGACGCATAACACATACACACACACACACACACACAACAAGTATATTACATGTCACAGGATCGCAGGCATTTTAAAAGCAGTCAGGCAGTGGAGAGGCTGGCAGTGGGGGTGGTGTTTCGTGCAGTTTGGTCAGGAGAGACCTCTTTGGGCCGAGGCCCTGTGGGGTGGGGGAGGCAGGTGAGCGGCGGAAGAGTTCAGGCAGAGGGGCAGCAGGTGCAGAAGAGGAATAAGCGTGACAGTGCAGCCACCCAGAGTCCACGCTCAGCGTTCCAGCCCCTGGCAGTAACCACACACAGTGAGTCCCCTACATACAAACCTTCAGGTTGTGAACTCGCGCAAAGGTGCAAACTCACATGCCAGGCCCTGTATGCCAGCTGTTGCACTACTGTACTCTACAAGGTTCTGTACTGTAAGATTAAAATTATTTCCTGTATTTTTTGTGTTTGTGCTTTTTGTATGCATCATTTGAGCAATAAGTGTTATAAACCTGTTACTGTGCAGCTGATCATGTTTGTTGGGGTATCTGGGCTAACTTTAACTTTGTTGGATTTGCAAAAAAACAAAACGAATAATTTGATTTAAAAATGGATAGAAGACCTTAGTAGACATTTTTCAAAGATGAGGTACAAATGACCAACAGTATGCGAAAAGACACTGAGCGTGACTAATCATCAAGCAGATGAAATCAAAATCCCAAGGTTATCACTTGATACTCTTGTTCAGTCGCTCAGTCATGTCCAGCTTTGCAAGCCCATGGGCTGCAGCATGCCAGGCTTCCCTGTCCTTCACTATCTCCAGGAGCTTACTTAAACTCATGTCCACTGGGTCCATGCACTGAGTCAGTCCATCCAACTGCCAACTGTCTCATCCTCTGTCTCCCTCTTCTCCTCCCCTCAGTCTTTCCCAGCATCAGGGTCTTTTCCAATGAATCGGCTCTTTGCATCAGGTGGCCAAAGTATTGGAGCTTCAGCTTCAGCATCATTCCTTCCAATGAATATTCAGGGTTGATTTCCTTTAAGATTGACTGGTTTGACCTTGCTCTCCAAGGGACTCTCAAGAGTCTTCTCCAGCACCACAGTTTGAAAGCATCAATACTTCCGTGCTCAGACTTCTTTATGGTCCAACTCTCACATCACATCTGTTCATGACTACTGGAAAAGCCATAGCTTTGACTATATGGACCTTTGTTGACAAAGTGATGTCTCTGCTTTTTAATACGCCAAGTTTGTCATAGCTTTTCTTCAAGGAGCAAGTGTCTTTTCATTTCAAGGATGCAGTCACCATCTGCAGTGATTTTGGTGCCCAAGAAAGTAGTCTGTCATTGTTTCCATTGTTTCCCCATCTATTTGCCATGAGGTGGTGGGACCGGATGCCGTGATCTTAGTTTTTGAATGTTGAGTTTCAAGCCAGCTTTTTCACTCTCCTCTTTCACCTTCGTCAGGAGGCTCTTTAGGTCCTCCTCACTGTCTGCCATTAGGGTGCATCTGCATATCTGAGGTTATTGCTGTTTCTCCTGGCAACCTTGTTTCCAGCTTGTGACTCATCCAGCCCAGCATTTCTCATGATGCACCCTGCATGTAAGTTAAATAAGCAGGGTGACAATATACAGCCTTGACATAGTCCTTTCCAATTTTGAACCAGTCCTGTGTTCCACGTGTCCGTTTCTGACTGTTGCTTCTTGACCTGAATACAGGTTTCTCAGGAGGCAGGTAAGGTAGTCTGGTATTCCCATGTCCTTAAGAATTTTCCACAGTGTTGTGATACACACAGTTGAAGGCTTTCACATAGTCAGTGAAGCAGAAGTAGATGTTTTTTCTGAAATTCCCTTGCTTTTTCTATGATCCAGCACATATTGGCAATTTTATCTGTGGTTCCTCTACCTTTTCTAAATCTAGCTTGTATGCCTGGAAGTTCTCGGTTCACATTCTGTTGAAGCCTGCCTTGAAGGATTTTGAGTGTTACCTTGCTAGCATGTGAAATGAGTGCAGTTGTATGGTAGTTTGAACTATTCTTTGGCATTGCCCTTCTTTGGGATTGGATTGAAAACTGACCTTTTCCAATCCTGTGGCCATTGATGAGTTTTCCAAATTGCCTGGCATATTAAGTGCAGCACTTTAACAGTATCACCCTTTAGGATTTGAAATAGCTCAGCTGGAAGTCCAAACACCTCCACTAGCTTTGTTCTTAATAATGCTTCCTAAGCCCTGGGATTGCTTTGGAAGGAATGATGCTAAAGCTGAAACTCTAGTACTTTGGCCACCTCATGCGAAGAGTTGACTCATTGGAAAAGATTCTGATGCTGGGAGGGATTGGGGGCAGGAGGAGAAGGGGACGACCAAGGATGAGATGGCTGGATGGCATCACTGACTCGATGGACGTGAGTTTGAGTGAACTCCAGGAGTTGGTGATGGACAGGGAGGCCTGGCATGCTGCAATTCATGAGGTTGCAAAGAGTTGGACTGGACTGAGTGACTGAACTGAACTGAACTGAAGGCCCACTTGACTTTACACTCCAGGATGTCTGGCTCTAAGTGAGTGACCACACCATCATGATTGTCTGCGTCATTTAAGGCCTTTTTTGTATAGTTCTGTGTATTCCTGCCACCTCTTCTTAATCGCTTCTGCTAGGTCCATACCATTTCTGTCCTTTATTGTGCCCATCTTTTCATGAAATGTTCCCTTCGTATCTCTAATTTTCTTGAAGAGACATCTAGTCTTTCCTATACTTGTTATGATGGCCATAGTTAACCAAACAAGTGCTAGTGAGGCTGTGGAGAAATCAGAACCCTGTGCTTTGTTGGTGGGAATGTAGAATGATATGCTATGGAAAACTGTAGAGATGGTCAAAAATTTAAAATAGAATATGATCTAGCAGACCCTCTTCTGGATATTTATCTAGAGGAACTGAAATCAAGATCTTGAGATTTGTACTCCTCTGTTCATTGTAGCCATCTGCACAGTTCCACAGGTGGAAACAACGTAGATGTCCCTTGATGGGGAAATGGATGATTAAAATGTGGTATATACATACCATAGGGTATCATATACTCCTCCTGAAAGAGGGAAATCCTGTCAGATGCTACAACATGAATTACTTTTGAGGGCATTATACTGGGCAGAATAAGCCAGTCATAGAAGGAGCAGCACTTCATGATTCTAATCATAAAGTGTTCTGAAGTAGTCATATTCTTAGAAGATGAAAGTGGAATGGTGGTCGCCAGGGACTGAAGAAAAGGGGAAAGGGTTGTTAGTAATGAGTATAGAATTTCAGTCACAAGATGGAAAAGTTCTAGAGATGTGTAAAATAATGTGCATATAGTTTACAGTGCTGTATTGTACACTTAAAAGTTTGTTAAGGTAGAGTTCATGTTGTGTTTTTTACCGTAAAAAATAATGAAGAACTTTATCAAAAAGATGCTGTAAAGAATGTAGAAAGATAAATGATAGACTCTGAGAAGAGAGAAGTCACACAACCTGCAAATAATTTGTACTAAGAATAAAAGTCTTTAAACCAGTAAAAAATTTAAATACACCAAGAGAAAAATGGACAAATGGGACTTTCCTGCTGGTCCAGGGCAGGGGGTGTAGTTTCAGTCCTTGGTTGGGGAACTAAGATCCCACATGCCATGGGGGCCAGCAGCCAATCAGTCAGAAAATAAGACAAAAGATATGAATGGACATATTACAGAAGAGGCAATACATACTGCTAATATTAATAATATGAAGAGATGTTAAGCATCATTAATTATCAGAAAACATAAGATGGTAATAAGATAGCATTTAGCACACATTTGTGAGAATTTTTAAAGTTCTGATGATACTAAGTATATATTGATTTACTATCTTCTGACTTGGATGTTGCTATAATCCTTTTACTAAATCCTCTCCATTTATTGCTTGGTTGAGTAGATGTCATCAGGTAGCTTTCGTTTCTTCCCCCAAGAGGAGCTCATTGATTACTCATGTTTGAGGATGTTTACCACTTACACTTGAAGACCACCTTGACCAGGAAGAGTAAATCATTAATACTAACTTGAGTAAAAAAAAGGCAGGAAAAGTGTAGAAAAGAGAATTTTTATAGGGAGTTGAGGAAGGAAGCTATTCCTGTAGAGCATTTGTTTGTGACTCCATAAGTTAAAGGAGATATTAATGTCATCTTTCCCACTAGTCCATGTGGTCCCTGAAAAAGGGATGGTACCTGTCATATAGAAGAGCAGATACAACAAAAACTATAAGTAGGTTGATTAGACTGGAGGAATTTACAGCACTAGAGAATACATTTTGAGTTCTTGACAGTCCACCAAGATTATATTAATAACTTCTCATTTTTTTCTTCATGTTTCCTGAATCTTTGGGTTTCTTATCCAATTGACCCCTAGTATTTTGAAAAGGAGACTGATTTTTCAGATATCATAAGTAGATTCATGTTATGATCTTTAGAGATGGTTGATAATGACCTTTTTCTGAAATATATATATGTGTGTGTATATATATATATACACATACATATTGTGTGTATATATATACACATATTGTGTATATATATATATGCATACATATATAGATGTTAAGAAATGAAAGTTCAAAGACTTTAATTTTTAGTTCTAAAAAGTTACATCTAAATTTTGTATTTTTCCCCCTTACATTCTAAACAATTGGTAGAAATATATAAATTATTTTGGCTTTAATATCAGGTGAGAATATGCAGGTTGCCATCTTGCAGGATGGGTATTAAAGCATATAGGTCTTTTAACCTTTCAGGAGGAGGTGTATACCCGAATTTTAGCATATGTATGTTATTTCTCTACTTAAAAGACCTGTGTTCAATGTTAGAAATAGATTCTTAGATCTGAAGATTCTGCATACATTTGGGGAATTTTAAAAATTTGTTGTGTGATACTTAAGACAAATTATCTTAAGATACTTAAGTACTTAAACTTGATACTTAAGTACTTAAACCTAGACTTAACAGATTATTAACATGTTAATATATTTATTTTTTCTGAAGTACTGCAAGCTACACCTGTTATAACATTTTAGCCCTTGATATGTCAATATGAACCTCTTTAAAAGTTTCTTTTTAATATTTGAATATCTTCTTTTTATTGGATTATAATTGATTTACAATGTTGTATAGTTTCTTCTGTACAATAAAGTGAATCAGCTATATGTGTACATATATCCAGACCCTCCTGGACTTCCCTCCTCCTCACCTCTTTCCCACCTATTTAGGTCATCACAGAGCTCAACTTCCTGTGGTTTATAGCAGGTTCCTACTAGCTATCCATTTTACACATTTGTTGCTGACATTCAGCCGCTCAGTTGTATCGGACTCTTTTCGACCTCCTGGACTGCATCACACCAGTCTTCCCTGTCCTTCACCATCTCCTGGAGTTTGCTCAAAGTCATATCCATTGAGTCAGTGATGCTATCCAACCACCTCATCCTATCTTGTCCCCTTCTCCTTCTGCCTTCAATCTTTCCCAAAATCAGTGTCTTTTCCAGTGAGTCAGTTCTTTGCATCAGGTGGTCAAAGTATTGGAGCTTCAGCTTCAGCTTCAGTCCTTCCAGTAAATATTCAGGATAGATTTCCTTTAGGATGGATTGGATTGATCTCCTTGCAGTCCAAGAGACTCTCAAGAGTCTTCTCCAGCACCACAGTTCAAAAGCACCAATTCTTCAGCCCTCAGCTTTCTTTATGGTCCAATTCTCACATCCATAGACGACCACTGAAAAACCATAGCTTTAACTATACGGAGATTTGTTGGCAAAGTAATGTCTCTGCTTTTTAATATGGTATCTAGATTGGTCATGACTTTTCTTCCAAGGAGCTTTTCATTTCATTTCATGGCTGCAGTCACCATCTGCAGTGGTTTTGGAACCCAGGAAAATAAAGTCACTGTTTCCACTGTTTCCTCATCTGTTTGCCATGAAGTGATGGGACCAGTTGTCATGATCTTAGTTTTTTGAAAGTTGAGTTCTAAGCCACCTTTTTCACTCTCCTCTTTCACTTTCTTCAAGAGGTTCTTTACTTCCTCTTTGCTTTCTGCCACAAGGATAGTGTCATCCGCATATCTGAGGTTATTGATATTTCTCCTCCAATCTTGATTCCAGCTTGTGCTTCATCCAGCCTGGCATTGCTCATGATGTACTCGGAATATAAGTTAAATAAGCATGGTGATGATATGCAGCCTTAATGTACTCCTTTCCCAATTTTGAACCAGTCCATTGTTCCATGTCCAATTCTAACTGTTGCTTCTTGACCTGCTTACAAATATCTCAGGAGTCAGTTGAAGTGGTCTGGTATTCCCATCTCTTTAAGAATTTTCCAGAGTTTGCTGTGATCTATACAGTCAAGAGGATGAGATGGTTGGATGGCATCACTGACTCAATGGACATGAGTTTGAGTAAACTCCGGAAGTTGGTGATGGACAGGGAGGCCTGGCGTGCTACAGTCCAGGGGGTCGCAATGAGTTAAATATGACTGAGCGACTGAACTGAAGTGAACACAGTCAAAAGATTTAGCATAGTCAATGAAGCAGAAGTAGTTGTTTTTCTGGAATTTCTCTTGCTTTTTTCAACACTTGCCAGCAGTTGTTGGCAATTTGATCTCTGCTTCCACTTCCTTTTCTAAAACCAGCTTGAATATCTGGAAGTTCACTGTTCATGTATTGCTAAAACCTGGCTTGGAGAATTTTGAGCATTACTTTACTAGTGTGTGAGATGAGTGCAATTGTGCAGTAGTTTGAGCATTCTTTGGCATTGCCTTTCTTTGGGATTGGAATGAAAACTGACCTTTTCCAGTCCTGTGGCCACTGCTGAGTTTTCCAAATTTCTGACACATTGAGTGCAGCACTTTCACAGCATCATCTTCAGGATTTGAAATAGCTCAACTAGAATTCCATCACCTCCACTAGCTTTGTTCATAGTGATGCTTTCTAAGGCCCACTTGATTTCACATTCCAAAATGTCTGGCTCTAGTTGATTGATCACACTGTCATGGTTATCTGGGTTATTAACACTTTGTTGCTGGGAGGGATTGGGGGCAGGAGAAGACAGGGACAACAGAGGATGAGATGGCTGGATGGCATCACTGACTCAGTGGACGCGAGTCTGAGTGAACTGCGGGAGTTGGTGATGGACAGGGAGGCCTGGCGTGCTGCAATTCATGGGGTCACAAAGAGTCGGACTGGATTGAGCGACTGAACTGAACTGACCGAACCAAGCATCTTTTTTGTATAGTTCTTCTTGTATTCTTGCCACCTCTTCTTAATCTCTTCTGGTTCTTTTAGGTCCATATTGTTTCTGTCCTTTATTGCGCCCATCTTTGCATGAAATGTTTCCTTGATATTTCTAATTTTCTTGAAGAGATCTCTAGTCTTTCCCATTCTATTGTTTTCCTCTATTTCTTTGCACTGATCACTTAGGAAGGCTCTTTTATCTCTCCTTGCTCTTTGGAACTCTGCATTCAAGTGGGTATATCTTTCCTTTTCTCCTTTGCCTTTAGCTTCTGTTCTTTTCTCAGCTATTTGTAAGGCCTCCTCAGAAAACCATTTTGCCTTTTGCATTTCTTTTTCTTGGGGATGATTTTGATTACCACCTCCTATACAGTGTTACAACCTCCATCCATAGTTCTTCAGGCACTCTATCAGATCTAATCCCTTGAACATGTTTGGCATTTCTACTGTATAATCGTAAGGAATTTTATTTGCATCATTTCTGAATAATCTAGTGATTTTCCCTACTTTTTTCAATTTAAGTCTGTATTTTGCAATAAGGTGTTTATGATCTGAGCCACAATCAGCTCCCAGTCTTGTTTTTGCTGACTCTCTAGAGCTTCTCCATCTTTGGCTGCCAA
Organism: Nanger dama; assembly: GCA_917880005.1. Classification (NCBI taxonomy): domain Eukaryota; kingdom Metazoa; phylum Chordata; class Mammalia; order Artiodactyla; family Bovidae; genus Nanger; species Nanger dama. The sequence continues at coordinate 28,805,249 of CAKJTW010000007.1, forward strand.
GAATATAATCAATCTGATTTCAGTAATGACCATCTGGTGATGTCCATGTATGGAGTCATCTCTTTTGTTGTTGGAAGTGAGTGTTTTTATGACCAGTGCATTCTCTTGGCAAAACTCTGTTAGCCTTTGCCCTGCTTCATTTTGTACTCCAAGGCCAAACTTGCCTGTTTCTCCAGGTACCTCTTAACTAACTACGGTTTCATTCCAGTCCCCTTTGATGAAAAGGACATCTTTTTTTGGTGTTAGTTCTAGAAGGCCTCATGGGTGTTCACAGAACCATTCAACCTCAGCTTCTTTGGCATTGGTCATTGGGGTATAGACTTGGATTACTGTGATATTGGATGCTTTGCCTTGGAAACAAAACAAGATCATTCTGTCGTTTTTGAGATTGCACCCAAGTACTTCATTTCAGAGTTGTGTGTGTTTCTTTGGGTTTTTGTTGTTTTTGTTTTTTTTTTTTTGAGTGTGAGGGCTACTCCATTTCTTCTAAGGGATTCTTGCCCACAGCAGTAGATATAATGGTCATCTGAGTTAAATTTGTCTATTTCAGTCCATTTTAGTTCACTCTTGCCATCTTCTTTTTTTTTTTTTTCTTTCGCAGGCAGAGTAGCAGTTTATTTTTTTATTTTTTTATTCTACATTACAATACTGTATTTGTTTTGCCATACATGGACGTGAATCAGCCACAGGTGTACACGATCTCCCAATGCCAAAGCCCCCTCTCACCTCCCACCCCATATCATCTCCCTGGATCCTCCCGTGCACCAGCCCCAAGCATCCTGAATCCTGTATTGAACATACACTGGCGCTTTGTTTCTTACATGATAGTATGCATGTTTCAATGCCATTCTCCCGAATCATCCCACCCTCTCCCTCTCCCTCAGAGTCCAAAAGTTCCGTTCTATACCTCTGTGTCTCTTTTGTTGTCTCACATAGAGGGTCATCATTACTATCTTTCTAAATTCCATATATATGTGTCAGTATACTGTATTGGTGTTTTTCTTTCTGGCTTACTTCACTCTGTATAATCGGCTCCAGTTTCATCCATCTCATTAGAACTGAGTCAAATTTATTATTTTTAAGGGCTGCGTAATACTCCATTGTGTATATGTACCACAGCTTTCTTATCCATTCATCTGCTGATGGACATCGAGGTTGTTTCCAAGTCCTGGCTATTATAAACAGTGCTGCAGTGAACATTGGGGTACATGTGTCTCTTTGGATTCTGGTTTCCTCGGTGTGTATGCCCAGCAGGGGGACTGCTGGGTCATAAGGCAGTTCTATTTGCAATTTTTTAAGGAATCTCCACACTTTTCCATAGTGGCTGAACGAGTTTGCATTCCCATCAGCAGTGTAAGAGGGTTCCCTTTTCTCCACACTCTCTCCAGCACTTATTGTTTGTAGACTTTTGGATCCCAGCCATTCTGACTGGTGTGAAATGGTACCTCATTGTGATCTTGATTTGCATTTCTCTGATAATGAGTGATGTTGAGCATCTTTTCATGTGTTTGTTAGCCATCCGTATGTCTTCTTTGGAGAAATGCCAATTTAGTTCTTTGGCCCATTGTTTGATTGGGTCTTTTATTTTTCTGGAGTTGAGCTGCATAAGTTGCTTGTGTATTTTTGAGATTAGTTGTTTGTCAGTTGTTTCATTTGCTATTGTTTTCTCCCATTCAGAAGGCTGTCTTTTCACCTTGCTTATAGTTTCCTTTGTTGTGCAGAAGCTTTTAATTTTAATTAGATCCCATTTGTTTATTTTTGCTTTTATTTCCATTATACTGGGAGGTGGATCATAGAGGATCCTGCTGTGATTTATGTCGGAGAGTGTTTTGCCTATGTTTTCCTCTAGGAGTTTTATAGTTTCTGGTCTTACATTTAGATCTTTAACCCATTTTGAGTTTATTTTTGTGTATGGTGTTAGAAAGAGATCTAGTTTCATTCTTTTACAAGTGGTTGACCAGTTTTCCCAGCACCACCTGTTAAAGAGACTGTCTTTACTCCATTGTATATTCTTGCCTCCTTTGTCGAAGATAAGGTGTCCATAGGTGTGTGGATTTATCTCAGGGCTTTCTATTTTGTTCCATTGATCTATATTTCTTTCTTTGTGCCAGTACCATACCGTCTTAATGACTGTGGCTTTGTAGTAGAGCCTGAAGTCAGGCAAGTTGATTCCTCCAGTTCCATTCTTCTTTCTCAAGATTGCTTTGGCTATTCGAGGTTTTTTGTATTTCCATACAAATCTTGAGATTATTTGATCTAGTTCTGTGAAAAATACTGCTGGTAGCTTGATAGGAATTGCATTGAATCTGTAGATTGCTTTGGGTAGTATACTCATTTTCACTATATTGACTCTTCCGACCCATGAGCATGGTATATTTCTCCATCTATTAGTGTCCTCTTTGATTTCTTTCATCAGTGTTTTATAGTTTTCAATATATAGGTCTTTAGTTTCTTTAGGTAGGTATATTCCTAAGTATTTTATTCTTTTCGTTGCAATGGTGAATGGAATTGTTTCCTTAACTTCTTTTTCTACTTTCTCATTATTAGTGTATAGGCCCACTTACAATTTACCTTGATTCATGGACCTTACCTTCCAGGTTCCTATGCAGTATTGTTCTGTACAGCATCAGACTTTACCTTCATCACTGGTCACATCCACAACTGGGCATTGTTTTTGCTTTGGCTCCGCCTCTTCGCTCTTTCTGGAGCTATTTCCCCACTCTTCTTCAGTAACAATTGGGCACCTACCAACCTGGGGTGTTCATCTTTCAGTGTCATATCTTTTTGCCTTTTCATGCTGTTCATGAGGTTCTGAGGGCAAGAATATTTAAGTGGTTTGCCATTCTCTTCCTCAGTGGACCATGTTTTGCCAGAACTCTCCACCATGACCCGTCCATCTTGGGTGGTCTTACATGGCATGGTTTGTAGTATCATTGAGTTAGAGAAGGTTATGATCCATGTGATCTGTTTGTTTAGTTTTCTGTGATTGTGGTTTTCAGTCTGTCTGCCCTCTGATGGATAAAGGTAAGAGGCTTATGGAAGGTTTCTGATGGGAGGGACTGGCAGTGGGTGAATCTGGATCTTGCTGTGAAGGGTGGGTCAGTAAATCTTTAATCCAATTTTCTGCTGATGGGTGGGACTGTGTTCTCTCCCTTTCAGTGCCATGACCCCAGAGCAGGTCACTGTTGACCCATGCCTCTGCCAGACACTGGGACTCTCATAGGCAAGTCTGGCTCAGAGTCTTATGGGATCACTGCTCCTTTCTCCTGAGCCCTGGTGCCCACATGTTTTTGTTGTACCCTCCAAGAGTTTGGTCCCCTGTCCTGTGGAAGTTCTGTAATCAAATCCCACTGGCCTTCAAAGTCAAGCTCCCTGAGGATTCTCAGTCCCTTTGCCAGGTCCCCAGGTTGAGAAATCTGCTTTGGGCCTTAGAAGTTTTGCAACAGTACCAGAACTTCTTTGCTATAACTGTTCTCCAGCTTGTGGGTCATCTGCTCGGTGGCTCTATGGTTAGGCTAATGGCAGCCTCCTCCAAGAGGCCTTAGGCCACATGCTGTGCCTCCCAGGTCCCCCAACAGGCCACTGTTGACCCATGCCTCCACAGGAGACACTCAAATACTCAAAGGCATGGCTCAGTCTCTTGTGGGCTCTCTGGGTCCTGGTGCACCCAAGGTTTTGTTTGAGCCCTCCGAGCGTCTCTGGCAGATATGGGGATTGATTCTAAACGTGATTTTGCCCCTTCTGCCATCTTGTTGGGGCTTCTCCTTTGCCCCTGGATGTGGGGGTATGTTTTTTGGTGGGATCCAATATTCTCCTTTCAGTGGTTGCTCAGCAGCTAGTTGCAATTTTGGAGTTCTTGTATGAGAAGATGAGCGCATGTCCTTCAACTCTGCCATCTTAGAGGTCTGTTTTGATGACTGCAGTTTTATAATGTGGTTTGGAATCAGGGATAATGATAACCTCTAGTTTTGTTTTTCTTTCTTAAGATTGTTTTGGCAATGCAGGATCTTTTGTGTTTCCATACAAATTTTAGAATTTATTTGTTCTAGTTCAGTTAAAAAAAAAAAAAAAGCCATTGTCATTTGATAGGAATTGTATTGAATCTATAGATTGCCTTGTGTCATATGGTCATTTTAACATTATTCTTCCAATCAAAAAACATCTCTTTGAGTCACCTTTAATTTCTGGTCTTATAATTTTCTGAATTCAGGATTAATATTTTACCTCCATGTTTAGTTAGACTTATTCCTAGGTATTTCATTCCTTCTGATATGATTGTGAATGGGTTAATTTCCATAGTTTTCCTTGTTGATAGTTTTTAGTGTTTAGAAATGCAGATTTCTGTATATTAATTTAGCATCTTGCAACTTTATTAAACTCAGAAGGAGCTCCAGTAGTTTTCTGCTAGCATCTTCAGGATTTACTGCATTTAATATCATGTCATCTGTAAGTGGTGACAGTTTTACTTCCTCCTTTCCAATTTGGATTCCTTGTATATTTTTTCTTCTCTTCTGTGGCTAGGACTTTGAAAACTATGTTGAATAAACCATGTTGAGTGATGAGAGTAGGTGTATCCTTGTCTTGTTCCTGATCTTAGCGGAGATGCTTTCAGCTTTGCACTGTTGACTATGATGTTAGCTGTGGGCTGGTTGTGTATGGCTTATATAGTGTGTTGAGGTATGTTCCCTCTGTAACCATATACCCACCTTGTTGGGGTTTTTATCATGCAAGAATGTTGAATTGTGTCAAAAGCTTTTTCCGCACCTATTGAGATGATCATATGGATTTATTTTTAGCTGAATTATTTTATTTTATATATTTTTTATTTATAAATTTTATTTTAGTTTTAGCTGTGCTGGGTCTTCGTTGCTATGCAAGCTCTCTTTTCCATCTAGTTGCAGGGAGTCATGGCTACTCTGTAGTTGGTGGTGCGTGGGCTTCTCATTTCAGGGGCTTCTCTTGTGGAGCACAGGCTCTAGGTGGCACAGGCTTCAGTAGTTGCGGCTCATGGGCTCAGTAGTGGTGGCTCTTGGGCTCTAGAGCACAGGCTTAATAGACCTTCTTGGCATGTGGGATCTTCCTGATCAGGGATCAAGCTCGTGTTTCCTGCACTGGCAGGCAGATTCTTTACCACTGAGCCACCAGGGAAGTCCTCATCGTATGGTTTTATTCTTCAGTCTGTTAATATGGTGTGCCATTGATTGATTTATTGATACTGAATTGTTCTTTCATCCCTGGGATAAATCTCACTTGATCCTGGGGTGTGACCCCTTTGACCATTGTTTATCTTATTATGAAATTTGGTTTGCTAAGATCTTGATGAGGATTTTTGCCTATGTGTCATCAGTGATGCTGGCCTGCCATTTCCTTTTTGTGTGTGACATCTTTGCCTGCTTTTGGTATCAGGGTGATGCTGGCCTCATAGAATGAGTTTGGAAGTTTTCCTTCCTGTAGAGTATTTTGGAATAGTTTCAGAAGGATAGACATTAACTCTTCTCTAAGTATTTGTTAGAATTCACCTGTGAAGCCATCTGGCCCTGAACTTTTGTTTGATGGAAGTTGTTAAATTACTGATTTAATTTCATTTCTGGTAATTCATTTATTCATATTTTCTATTTCTTTCTGGTTTAGGAATTTTTCCATTTTTTTCTTGGTCATCCATTTTACTGGCATATAGTCATTAATCTATTATGATCCTTTGTATTTCTGTGGTGTCGGCTGTAAAATTCCATTTTGATATATAGGTGTTTGTGTATATATTCCTTTGCTGAGCTGTTCTTATGTTTCATTTGTTTCAGACATCTTTGTAAGTGATCAGTCAATGATTTATGTGTTGATTGCTCTGGAACCTTTGTCAGATAATCCTGTCAGTCTCACTTTTGGTGTCTGTTTATTGTCTCCTTTCATTCAGTTTGACATCTTCCTTCTTGTTTATTGATTTATTGGCTGCACCATGTGGTTTTCAGGATCTTAGTTCCCCAACTAAGGGATCGAACCTGGCACCCTGGCAGTGAGAGCACCAGTTTCTAACCACTGGACCACCAGGGAATTTCCTCTTCCTGCTTCTTAAAATGACAAGTGATTTTTTTTTAAAAATTGGAACCAAGAAATTTTGAGACTATGAGACTCTGAATCTCCTTTAAATATTCCAGTTGGCCCTTTTGACACTGTCAACTCAAAGGAAGACAGCACCACTTTGTTATTAGGCTGGTAGAGCTGGAAGTCCATGTTCCTCACTCAGCCTCCACTCACACACAGAGTGGGGGTCAGGGTCTTTCACTTTGGGATGGTGTGGTCTGAGTGTTTGTGTTCCCTGCAGAATTCACTGTTGAAATCCTAATGCCTGTGCAATCATTTTAGGACCTAGAGCATTGGGGAGTGGATTAGGTCACAGGGCAGAGACCTCATGAATGAGATTAATGCCCTTAGAAGAGAGACTGCAGAGCTTCCTTGCCCCTCTGCCTTGTAATGATACAATGAGAAGGGTGAAATCCAGAACAGGGCCCTCATTTGACCTTAGTAGAACCTGCATCTTGGACTTCCAGACTTGAGAACTGAGAAATAAATTAATGTTGTTCATAAACTGTTAGGGGACCAGACCTGAGCCATGACAGGCTCAACAAGCTATACTAAGCCTAAGATTCAGATTCTTGTAAAACCTGAGTCATGATTCTGGGAAACTACACCCTAGGAAAGTCCCTGATGGCGCCAAACCTGAGCCAATCCGGATAGGGATGCGGGATTTGAAAATCACGCGCACGTATGGCTCAGCCAATCATTACCCGCCAGCTGTACTAAGAACCGCCTGTATAAAAGCAGCTGTGAGTCAGAGCTCGGGGCTCTCGTCAAGACTCCACTGCACTGGATGAGATGGGAGCCCTAGCTCGAGTTAGCAATAAAACCCCTTTATGCTTTTGCTTTGCTGTGAACATCTTATTCTCTCAGTTTTGGGGACTCGGACTTCAGGCATAACAAAGCTACCCACTCTGTCATGTTTTGTTACAGCAGCCTTAACAGACTAAGACAGTGGGAGTGGAATTTCTGACTCCCTGGTGATTTCCATTGCCTCTGGTGAGGCGGCCTTATTACTGTCAGCTCTCCACTACTAGTCCTCTGATACTACGAAGAGCCCTTAACATACTCATCATTGTTACTGAAGATCCCCAGTCTGATAATTTTCAAATCTCTGCCATATCTGAGTCTGATTTTGATGTTTGGTTTGTTTCTTCAGACTATATTTTTTGCCAAGTGAAAAAGTTGGCTTAAAGCTCAACATTCAGTAAACGAAGATCATGGCATCTGGTCCCATCACTTCATGGGAAGTAGATGGGGAAACAGTGGAAATAGTGTCAGACTTTATTTTGGGGGCTCCAAAATCACTGCAGATGGTGACTGCAGCCAGGAAATTTAAAGACGCTTACTCCTTGGAAGAAAAGTTATAACCAACCTAGACAGCATATTGAAAAGCAGAGACATTACTTTGCCAGCTAAGGTCTGTCTAGTCAAGGCTATGGTTTTCCCAGTGGTCATGTATGGATGTGAGAGTTGGACTGTGAAGAAGGTTGAGCACCGAAGAATTGATGCTTTTGAACTGTGGTGTTGGAGAAGACTCTTGAGAGTCCCTTGGACTGCAGGAGATCCAACCAGTCCATTCTGAAGGAGACCAACCCTGGGCTGGCATGCTGCGATTCATGGGGTCGCAAAGTGTCGGACACAACTGAGTGACTGAACTGAACTGATGCTTTGTAATTCTTTTTTGTTGAAAGCTGGGGACGATGTATTGGGTTAAAAGACAGACATTTAATGTGAAGTTTTATCTGGCAAGACTTTGGGCTTTGTTTATTTCTGGATAGCTGTGTTGTAGAGACTGAAATTTCCTCCACTGTCCCAGTTGTTGTCTTACCTGTTGTCTTAGTTTCCCTTGAGTGTTTCTCCTTCTTAAAAAAAAGGAGAATAGAGATTTTGGGAATATTTGAAAACTGGTCTCTTTTCCTCTTACCCTGCTGGAAACAGGAGGATTTCTCTCTGATCTTAACAATGAGGATCTGGTAGGGCTTAGGGGCTAAAAGTCATGAAAGCGTGAAGGCCCTCTCAGAGTAGCACCTCAGAGGTTTTGATTCTCCAGTTAGTCTACACTGAGCTTCCAGCCATTTGTCAGTTATAGCTCATAGCATTCCTGTTGGTGCTGGTTCTAACTTTGGGCTTCTGCTCTACTGTGCTGTGAGTGAGTCTCTGTATTTGACAGTCTCTCCAGGCTCAGACGGTAAACCATCTACCTACAACGCGGGAGACCCAGGTTCGATCCCTGGGTTGGGAATATCCTCTGGAGATGGAAATGGCACCCCACTCCAGTACTCTTGCCTGGAAAATCCCATGGATGGAGGAGCCTGGTAGGCTACAGTTGATGGGGTTGCAAAGAGTCAGACACAACTGAGCGACTTCACTTACCAGTGTTCAAGGTAGCAGTTTGACCGGTGACCTCAATTCTCTGATTATTCTAAGAGGAATTGATTTTTCAGTTTGTTCAGTTTTTTTCTTGTTGTGAGGATGGAAGTGGTGTTTTCAAGCTCTTTACATGCAGAACCAGAAATCAGAATTATTCTTTGGATTTATTTTGGTCATTGCATGCTACTTTCTTAGGTGGAAATATGAATTATTGATTTTAAGCCTTTCTTTCCTCAACTCCACATTTAAAGCTGTGAATTTCTTTCAAAGTACTAAATTAGATATGTTCCAAAGATTTTGATGCTGTGTTTTCATTATCAGTTGAAATATTTTCTGATTCTTTTGTAATTTCTTTTGCCATGGATTGTTAATTTTCCAATAATTGGATATTTTCCTAGAAACCTTATTGTTCCTGATTTCTAATTTAATTCCAGTCTGGTCAAAGGAATATACCCTTAAGTTTTCAGATTTCTTAATGTATTGAGTCTTGTGTGATGGCCCTGTGTATGATCTATCTTGATGACTATTTTGTGCTCTTTAAAGTCTATATTGTATTCTGCAATTGTTGGGTATACTGTTCTATAAGCCATTAGGTCAGGGTGGCTGATGTTTTATTTAGATCTGTTGAAGTCTTACAGATTTTTGAAAATTATTCTATTTTTCTCTGATAGAGGATTTAATAATCTTTAGATAGGATTGAGGATATGTCTGTTTTCCTTTTTAGTTCTCTCTGGTCTGCCTCATAGGGTTTTGAACCTCAGTTATTAGGAACATACACATTCACTTGATATGTTTTTCTGGTACATCTTTATTATCTTGAAGTCTTTTATCTGAATGTAGTATAGCCACTTGCAGCTTTTAGCTTTCTCATAGTAGTGTTTATGTAGCCTATCTTTTTCCATTCTTTTATTCCAAGATGGTGATACAGTTCTGTCTTTTTCTGTCACCCTCTGTGACCCCATGAACTGCCAGGCTCTTCTGTCCATGGGTTTCTCCAGGCAAGAATATTGGAGCAGGTTGCCAATTCCTACTCAGGGGATCTTCCTGACCCAGGGATCAAGCCTGCCTTGGCAGGTGGATTCTTTACCACTAGCGCCACTTGGGAAGCCCTAGAGACTCCACAGATAGGATGCAGATGGCTGTTGATGTAGTAACTTTTAATCGGAAAGTTTAGTCCTTTAATATAACTTATGATATGGTTGGAGTATTAATATATTTTTGTATATTTTTCTAATTCTTCCCTTTTTCCTCCTTTCCTGTTATTGGTTTGAATTTTTTTAATTTTATTTTTACTTTATTTTACTTTACAATACCGTATTGGTTTTGCCATACATTGACATGAATCTGCCACGGGTGTATACGAGCTCCTAATCCTGAATCCGCCCTCCCACCCCATATAATCTCTCTGTATCATCCCGGTGCACCAGCCCCAAGCATCCTGTATCCTATATTGAATATAGGCTGGCGCTTCGTTTCTTACATGATAGTATACATGCTTCAATGCCATTCTCCCAAATCATCCCACCCTCTCCCTCTCCCTCAGAGGCCAAAAGTCCGTTCTATACATCTGTGTCTCTTTTGCTGTCTCGCATACAGGGTCATCATTACCATCTTTCTAAATTCCATATATATGTATTAGTATACTGTATTGGTGTTTTTCTTTCTGGCTTACTTCACTCTGTATAATCGGCTCCAGTTTCATCCATCTCATTAGAACTGATTCAACTGTATTCTTTTTAATGGCTGAGTAATACTCCATTGTGTATATGTACCACAGCTTATATTGATTCCTCAATTCCCATTTCTAGACAAACAGTTCTTCAAAAGTGTTTCACACTGGGCATATCTCATGTGCGTGGCATTGTCTGTCCTTTGTTCCTGACCTTTTCAAGGCTGTTTGGAGAGTGAATGGCCTTGGAAGATACAGGTATCCTTACTCCCTGTTGAAAATTATTTGGTCCCCTGAGGTCGGGATTCCTCCCCTAGGGTGCATCCACTGTGTGTTCAGGTGTCATCTAGCCATCTTCACACTGCCTGTGAAGATGGTAGTTACATCTTCACACTGCCTTTCTGAAGATGGTAGTTACATGGTGCCACCGTGACCCTTGATCCTAAAGAACTTCTTTCAGCATTCCTTTAATGAAGGTATTTTGGCAGTGTAATCTCTAAGTTTTTGTTCTATAGAAGTGTCTTTATAAAGCATTTTTGACATGTATTTGGCAGCATACAGAATTCTGGCTTGCTTTTGTTTTTTTTTAGCGCCTGAAATGTGTCATTAATTGTCTTTTGGCCTTTCATGTTTCTGCTGAGAAGCTGGTCTTCATTTAATCATCCTTTTCCTATATGTATTTTGTCATTTTCCTCTACTGCTTTTTGTTTTGTTTTTTATTCACTTGGGTTTTTTTTTTGGTGGGGGGGACCCTGTCAACTGATACCTTTCGCTAATTCAGGGAGGTTTTTGCTCAGCATTTCATCAGGTAATTTCCTATTCTGTTTTCTTTCCTTTTCTCTATGACTCCACATAAACTAATGCTGTAGTGCTTGATATTTCCCCTCACATCTCTGAGCCTCTGATCATTTTTCCAAAGTTTTGTGTTTTATTTGGCCATGCCACATGGGTTGCTGGATCACAGTCCGTGACCAGGGATTGAACTGGACCCTCGGCATTGAAAGCATTAAGTCTTAACCACTGGACCATGGAGAAGTTCCCACTTTTCTTCATTTGTTTTCTCTTCCTTCTTCCAATTTAATTTTAGATTTGTCTTCAGTGACTCCTTGATGTCTCCTTTCTGCTCTTAAGCCCACTTAGTTAATTTTTCATCTCAGGTTCAGAATTTTCACTTGGCAGTTTTAACAGTAATTATTTCCTTGCTGAATTCCAAATTCATCCATGCACTATGGGCGCATCATCTTTGTAACCCTTGCCCATGTTTATAATAGGTGTTTTGGAGTTCTTGTCTGCAGATAGCATCATCATAATCATCTCAGTGCTGGTTCCTGATGACTACTTTTCATGTGTTTCTTTTTCTGTCTAATGAATTTTGATTGGATAGTGAGCATTATGAAGAATGCATTGTAAAGACTCTGGGTTCTTTTATATTCTTCCCAAGAGTCCGTTCTGTTCTAAAAGGCAGTTAACTTTGGCCAGGTTCAGACTTCACACTCAGGCCCCACTGTGGGGGCTGCAGCTGAAATTCCCACCCCGTCTGCCTTTCACGGGGTGTCTGGTTTGTTTTTGTTGGCTTTTCCTGGGGCTGCACAGTTGAGTGGTGAGCCACATCTTGTGGCTGACTTTGTCTCTAAATTCAAGGTCTTACGTCCTCTCTCTGGAGAAGAAAATGGCAACCCACTCCAGTGTTCTTGCCTGGAGAATTCCATGGACAGAGGAGCCTGGAGGGCTCCAGTCTGTGGGGTGGCAGAGTCAGACATGACTGAGCAACTAAAACGGCAACATGTCCTCTGTAGCCTCTTTTCCTAGGATTTCCCTTCTTTCTGATTAGTCCACGAGCCTGAACTCTGGTGTTTGCCATCTCAAGCAAGTAAATGTACTGTTCCTTGCAGCTCCCATGGGCAAAAGCTCATGTGCAAAGCTCATTCATGGCACTTTGACCTTTAACAGAAGCTTCCCTCTAGCTTCTGCTTGCATTTTGTTCTTCCTGAGAGGTTTCAGGTATTGGGTTTAAATAATGTTCTCTCAGATTTCATAATTGGAGAGGAGAGTTATTCTAACTTTCTGCCATCCCTCCACTTCCTTTTTATAATAATCTTCAAAACACATTGCTTCTCAGCCCTAAGTAGAACAATCCCAAGCTGAGTAATGTAGGTTTATTTTGTAAGCAGGAACTGTCATTTAGAAATGCTTCATTTGTGTCTGAAAGTTGCGAAAAATTCTTTTTCCTTTTTAAAGAATGGGTGTATATAAATCTGGGAAGCTTTTATTTTAGAAATAAATGCTTAAAAGAATCAAATACCAATTATCACTATAAGCTATTTTGTATATTTTGACCACTTTTTTCTATTACAATTTTAGGATGCTTTTTTGAAAATCATTCTAAATGAGAGCATTAAATCCCTATGGAGTGGCCTTCCTCATATGTTGTAAGTTGAAATTTAGTATTTTTCTTAGTGATGGTGGTGGTTTTGTTTTGCCTTATCAGTATGATGGGACAACATCATGCATTTTAATATCAGAACTTTTCATTTTCTAGAGCATTGTTTTGTGACTCTCATAACTACCCCACATTTGATGAGTTGCTAGAAGGACTCACAGGATATATACTAATGTCTGTGGTTTATTACCACAAAAGACATGAAGTGGAATCAGTAAGGAGAAAAGGCATGAAGCGGAATCAGTGAGGGAGAGGCCCAACAGGAGCTGGCCAGGTGGAGTCCTCCCCGAGACCCCGCTTGTGACCTGCAGGGCGCATGCTGCCTCTCCCAGCCCCGAGCCGCCGCGGCAAGTGCAGGGGTTCAGCCTTACCGGCACTTCAGTCTGAGTCTAGGGTTTGCACTGGGGGCTGATGATATAGCATGCTGTGTTCATGACTGGCTGTGGTTACTGAAACTCCAGCCCCCAAAAAGAAGTAGATGTTTACCAAAACTCACATCATTTGCACAAATCAATGCAGGCAAGCTGGTTTAGTGCTCCAGACATACAGAAAAGCCTGTTACAGAGAGTATTTCAAGAGCTAAATTCCTTGAAGATGACTCAAGGTCAAGTAGACAAATAGGCCCTCCTGAAGATAGTGGATTTGGGGCACAAGGATACTTTATTTTTCCATGTTCAGAAATTAAGAAATTAGTGTTCATTTTAGTTTTTATTTTACTAAAATAATGAGAGATATTGTGCTATTTATACTTCTTTTCCAGATAATTAAATTCTGTACTAATTAGCTATTACATGAATACATATGACAAGCTGCTGCTGCTGCTAAGTTGCTTCAGTCGTGTCTGACTCTGTGCGACCCCTTAGATGGCAGCAAGCTAGTAAGGCTGAATGTAAAACTTCCAATTAATACCTTGCCTTTCTCTGCCTCATTTCTTTTTATTTATCTTGTTATGGAGCACATTAGTCAGTTTTGAGGCACATACTCTAAACAGTGCCTAAGGTTGTAAGGTTGGTGATAGATCCAGGAGCAGCAGTCAACCCTATTCCTAAGTTCTCATCACCACATTTCACTGTCAAGTATTAGGCGTTCCCACGTGTGGCCTGTGATAGTCCTTTGGTTAGACCAGAAACAGAGACTGGTTTCTTGTTGCATTAAATCTTTATGACACAATAGTACCTTCGACTTTGTGTTTAATTAATAACTACCTCTTGATATTTCCATTTGAAAGAATGTCATTGGAATTTGCTTTGAGTATATATAATTTTGGTGACATTATTTTCAGTTACAAGCAGGTATGACATGGTCTGCAGTTCAAAAGTATTTTATAATTTTATATATAGTTTTACAAGGAACTTTTACAAGATTTTTTACTTTAGTGATTTTCATGTTACCGTAATGTATGTAGTTGGGAATGAAGACCAGACACAGAATAAGTCAAGATGACTTATATGTCTTTTCATATTTATGACCTGACTGGATGCTCTGAACTTACCTTCTATCTACATTACAAATCTCTGGAGAGCAGAAAGCTACTTTACATCTTTTTGTTACCTAAGTTCAGTTCAGTTCAGTTGCTCATTCATGTCCGACTCTTTGCAACCCCATGAATTGCAGCACGCCAGGCCTCTCTGCCCATCACCAACTTCCAGAGTTCACCCAAACCCACGTCCATTGAGTCAGTGATACCAATCAGCCATCTCATCCTCGGTCGTCCCCTTTTCCTCCTGCCCCCAATCCCTCCCAGCATCAGAGTCTTTTCCAGTGAGTCAACTCTTCGCATGAGGTGGCCAAAGTACTAGAGTTTCAGCTTTAGCATCATTCCTTCCAGAGAAATCCCAGGACTAATCTCTGTTAGAATGGACTGGTTGGACCTCCTTGCAGTCCAAGGGACTCTCAAGAGTCTTCTCCAACACAACAGTTCAAAAGCATCAATTCTTCAGCGCTCAGCTTTCTTCACAGTCCAACTCTCACATCCACACATGACTACCGGAAAAACCATGGCCTTCTAAGTTAAACACTGCTAATTCTTAAAGAAAAATTGATCTCATAGCTGATTTGTTGTGGTTTTCAGCTTCTGTAAAATAGAAGGATCTTCATTTTGTACTTCCCAGGTGGTGCAGTTCGTAAAGAACCCACCTGCCAGTACAGGAGACATAAGAGATGTGGGTTTGATACCTGGGTCAGGAAGATCCACTGATGAAGGAAATATCAACCCACTCTGGTATACTTGCCTGGGAAATCCCATGGACAGAGGAGCGTGGCAGGCTGCAGCCCATGGGGTCTCAGAGAGTCTGATATGACTGAGCACCTATGCACTATGACTGTATCTTGTGCTTCATAATAATGTAAGAATATGTTTCAAGCTTTTGATAGTATTGTACCAATCTTTTCATTTTTTCTAACAGAGTGATGGCAGTTCCTACCACAGTTATTTATTTTACCTGCTGCTGCTGCTAAGTCGCTTCAGTTGTGTCTAACTCTGTGTCTAACTCTGCTGTAGACGGCAGCCCACCAAGCTCCTCTGTCCCTGGGATTCTCCAGGCAAGAACACTGGAGTGGGTTGCCATTTCCTTCTCCAGTGCATGAAAGTAAAAAGTGAAAGTGAAGTTGCTCAGTCGTGTCCAACTCTTAGCGACCCCATGGACTGCAGCCCATCAGGCTCCCCTGTCCATGGGATTTTCCAGGCAAGAGTACTGGAGTGGGGTGCCATTGCCTTCTCCAGTTTTACCTGCTATGATCAATTAACTGCTCTTCTGTGATCTAAATTAGGAGAAAATGAAAGCTGCATACCAAGTGTTGCTGGAATCGTGGCCAGACATAAGTAATAAATTCAGAATATTTTCATTCTGATTTCTACTTAAAGCTTGCTTTAAAATGTTTACATTCATAGAGAATTTCAAGTAGAGTATTGGTGACGGTTTATTTTGCATCGTAGTTTGTCCTCATATGTCGACACCTATGCTCCAGAGGTCATATTGTGTGGTGACTGCCATCAGAACCGGACGGGATCAACCTGTCCTGTTTATTCTTGGACAGAGTTTTCAGATTTGAGATTGTAGACCTTAGAGTCTAGATTTTAGGATAATAACAGAGAGTCTAATTAATGCCAGAGTCTTTCATCATTTTGTGTATACACTCTGAGATTCAGAGTTTAATCAGAAGGACGTTTTTCTCTGTGTAGTGGGAGTGAGGTTTATAATAGTCCTGGTTGATGTATAGTGACTGTGGGCCTGCTCTTGAAAGAGTAAGGTATGTGAAATACCTTTATCAAGAAAAAAGTCTGAGCCAGTGTGTTGCCATCATGAGATACCAGACACAGTTTGCAGACATTTTAAATTAAAATTTTAAAATAAAAAAATGCATGAAATACTCATTTCTGCACGCATGTTTTCATAATGCATGGCTTGCTTTTCTTGTATTCGCTTGTTTTGTACCAGTTGGCGCAGTGACTGTAATAAGTCCACTGGAATTGATCAGAACCAAGATGCAATCTAAGAAGTTTTCTTACGAGGAACTGCCTCAATTTGTCAGCAAGAAACTATCTGAAGATGGTTGGATTTCCCTCTGGAGTGGCTGGGCTCCTACCATTCTTTGAGATGTACCATTCTCAGGTAGGATTTATCTGCTACATTTTAAGTAGCTTTGTATATGCCACTTTTAAATCAAGGAAATTCTAGACTCTTTAAGGCTAAAGGTAAGTTACTGTCTTAGGTGATCACACACACCTCATTCAGTGTGGCTCTCTCAGATCTTGATGAGTATTTATTTAATGAACGGTTTCTGTTTCAAGCCTGGTTTTCTTTTCTCTTTGTGTTTTCTTTCTTTTTAAATATCAGTTGGTGAGTACTCATATTTAGGAAATGCAAGCTACCTTTAAAATTATTGTAAAAAAGTCATAATTAGATATGTAAAGTACTACAAATCAAAATATTATAACACTTAAGACCACCTGTGAATTATATTGATGCCTACTTTTTTCAATTATTAAAAATCTCCCCCATTTGAGTGAATATCTTCTAGGGACTATTATAAATCATTTCAAGATTATGCTAATCATTGAATTATGAAGAGGGAGAAAATCATGAAGAAATACAAAATTAACAACTTATAGAATGTGCATACTTCGGTAGTACTTCTCTTGTGAAACTGATGTTTCCATTTAAAACCTGGAAGAAATAATTCTTGAGAACCATTGTATTAACATTCCACATTCTTTTTTTTAAATATAAATGTATTTATTTTAATTGGAGGTTAATTACTTTACAATATTGTATTGGTGTTGCCATACATCAACATGAATCCGCCACAGGTATACACGTGTTCCCCCGTCCTGAACCCCCTCTCTTCTCCCTCCCCATACCATCCCTCTGGGCAATCTCAGTGCACCAGCCCCAGCATCCAGTATCATTCATCGGACCTGGACTGGTGATTCATTTCATATATGATATTATACGTTTCAATGCCATTCTCCCAAATCATCCCAGCCTCGCCCTCTCCCACAGAGTCCAAAAGACTATTCTATACATCTCTGTCTCTTTTGCTGTCTCACATACAGAGTTATCATTACCATCTTTCTAAATTCCATATATATGTATTAGGATACTATATTGGTATTTTTCTTGCTGGCTTACCTCACTCTGTATAATCGGCTCCAGTTTCATCCACCTCATTAGAACTGATTCAAATGTATTCTTTTTAAAGGCTGAGTAATACTCCATTGTGTATATTGTACCACAGCTTTCTTATCCATTCATCTGCTGATGGACATCTAGGTTTCTTCCCTGTACTGGCTATTATAAACAGTGCTGTGATGAATACTGAAGTACACGTGTCTCTTTCAATTCTAGTTTCCTTGGTGTGTATGCCCAGCAGTGGGATTGCTGGGTCATAAGGCAGTTCTCTTTCCAGTTTTTTAAGGAATCTCCACACTGTTTTCCATAGTGGCTGTACTAGTTTGCATTCCCACCAACAGTGTAAGAGGGTTCCCTTTTCTCCACATCCTCTCCAGCATTTATTGCTTGTAGACTTTTGGATCACAGCCATTCTGACTGGCAGGAAATGGTACCTCATTGTGGTCTTGATTTGCATTTCTCTGATAATGAGTGATGTTGAGCATCTTTTCATGTCATGTGTTTGTTAGCCATCCGTATGTCTTCTTTGGAGAAATGTCTATTTAGTTCTTTGGCCCATTGTTTGATTGGGTCGTTTATTTTTCTGGAATTGAGCTGCATAAGTTGCTTGTATATCTTTGAGATTAGTTGTTTGTCAGTTGCTTCATTTGCTATTATTTTCTCCCATTCCAAAGGCTGTCTTTTCACCTTGCTTATGCAGCTTTTAAGTTTAATTAGGTCCCATTTGTTTATTTTTGCTTTTATTTCCATTATTCTGGGAGGCGGGTCATAGAGGATCCTGCTGTGATGTATGTCAGAGAATGTTTTTCCTATGTTCTCCTCTAGGAGTTTTATAGTTTCTGCTCTTACATTTAGATCTTTAATCCATTTTGAGTTTATTTTTGTATATGGTGTTAGAAAGTGTTCTAGTTTCATTCCTTTACAAGTGGTTGACCAGTTTTCCCAGCACCACTTGTTAAAGAGATTGTCTTTTCTCCATTGTATATTCTTGCCTCCTTTGTCAAAAATAAGGTGTCCATAGGTGCGTGGATTTATCTCTAGGCTTTCTATTTTGTTCCATTGATCTCTCTTTCTGTCTTTGTGCCAGTACCATACTGCCTTGATAACTGTGGCTTTGTAGTAGAGCCTGAAGTCAGGCAGGCTGATTCCTCCAGTTTCATTCTTCTTTCTCAAAATTTCTTTGGCTATTCGAGGTTTTTTGTATTTCCATAGAAATTGTGAAATTATTTGTTCTAGCTCTGTGAAAAATACCATTGGTAGCTTGATAGGGATTGCATTGAATCTATAAATTGCTTTGGGTAGTATACTCATTTTCACTATATTAACTCTTCTGATCCATGAACATGGTATATTTCTCCATCTATTAGTGTCCTCTTTGATTTCTTTCACGAGTGTTTTATAGTTTTCTATATATAGGTCTTTAGTTTCTTTAGGTAGATATATTCCTAAGTGTTTTATTCTTTTGTTGCAATGGTGAATGGAATTGTTTCCTTAATTTCTATTTCTATTTTCTCATTATTAGTGTATAGGAATGCAAGGGATTTCTGTGTGTTGATTTTATATCCTGCAACTTTACTATGTTCATTGATTAGCTCTAGTAATTTTCTGGTAGAGTCTTTAGGGTTTTCTATGTAAAAGATCATGTCATCTGCAAACAGTGACAGTTTTACTTCTTTTCCAGTTTGGATTCCTTTTCTTTTTCTGCTCTGATTGCTGTGGCCAAAACTTCCAGAACTATGTTGATTAATAGGGGTGAAAGTGGGCACCCTTGTCTTGTTCCTGACTTTAGGGGAAATGCTTTCAGTTTTTCACCATTGAAGATAATGCTTGCTGTGGGTTTGTCATATCTAGCTTTTATTATGTTGAGGAATGTTCTTTCTATTCCTGCTTTCTGGAGAGTTTTTATCATAAATGGATGTTGAATTTTGTCAAAGGCTTTCTCTGCATCTTTTGAGATAATCATATGGCTTTTATTTTTCAATTTCTTAATGTAGTGTATTACATTGATTGATTTGTGGATATGGAAGACTCCTTAAATCCCTGGGATAAAGCCCACTTGGTCATGGTGTATCATCTTTTTAATGTGTTACTGGACTCTGATTGCTAGAATTTTGTTAAGGATTTTTGCATCTATGTTCATCAGTGATATTGGCCTGTAGTTTTTTTTTTGTGGCATCTTTATCAAGTTTTGGTATTAGGGTGATGGAGGCCTCATAGAATGAGTTTGGAAGTTTACCTTCCTCTGCAATTTTCTGGAAGAGCTTGAGTAGGATAGGTGTTAGCTCTTCTCTAAATTTTTGGTAGAATTCAGCTGTGAAGCTGTCTGGACCTGGGCTTTTTTTTGCTGGAAGATTTCTGATTACAGTTTCAGTTTCTGTGCTTGTGATGGGTCTGTTAAGATTTTTCTATTTCTTCCTGGTTCAGTTTTGGAAAGTGGTACTTTTCTAAGAATTTGTCCATTTCTTCCACATAGTCCATTTTATTGGCATATAGTTGCTGATAGTAGTCTCTTATGATCCTTTGTATTTCTGAGTTGTCTGTTGTGATCTCTCCATTTTCATTTCTAATTTTATTGATTTGATTTTTCTCGCTTTGTTTCTTGATGAGTCTGGCAAATAGTTTGTCAATTTTATTTATCCTTTCAAAGAACCAGCTTTTGGCTTTGTTGATTTTTGCTACTGTCTCTTTTGTTTCTTTTGCATTTATTTCTGCCCTAATTGTTAAGATTTCTTTCCTTCTACTAATCCTGGGGTTCTTCATTTCTTCCTTTTCTAGTTGCTTTAGGTATACAGTTAGGTTATTTATTTGACTTTTTCTTGTATCTTGAGGTATGCCTGTATTGCTATGAAATTTCCCCTTAGCACTGCTTTTCAGTGTCCCACAGGTTTGGGGTTGTTGTTTTCATTTTCATTCATTTCTATGCATATTTTTATTTCTTTTTGATTTCTTCTGTGATTTGTTGGTTATTCAGCAGCGTGTTGTTCAGCCTCCATATGTTGGAATTTTTAATAGTTTTTCTCCTGTAATTGACACCTAATCTTACTGCATTATGTTCAGAAAAGATGCTTGGAATGATTTCAATTTTTTGAATTTACCAAGGCTAGATTTATGGCCCAGAATGTGATCTATCCTGGAGAAGGTTCCGTGTGCACTTGAGAAAAAAATGAGATTCACTGTTTGGTGGTGAAATGTCCTACAGATATCAATTAGGTGTAACTGGTCTGTTGTATCATTTAAAGTTTATGTTTCCTTGTTAATTTTCTGTTTAGTTGATCTATCCATAGGTGTGAGTGAGGTATTAAAGTCTCCCACTATTACTGTGTTATTTATTGTTAATTTCCCCTTTCATACTTGTTAGCATTCATCTTGCATATTGTGGTGTTCCTATGTTGGGTGCATATATATTTATAATTGTTATATCTTCTTCTTGGATTCATCCTTTGATCATAATGTAGTGTCCTTCTTTGTCTCTTTTCACAGGCTTTGTTTTAATGTCTATTTTATCTGATATGAGTGTTGCTACTCCTACTTTCTTTTGGTCTCTATTTGCATGGAAAATCTTTTTCCAGCCCTTCATTTTCAGTCTGTATGTGTCCCCTGTTTGAAGAGGGTCTCTTGTAGACAACGTATATAGGGGTCTTGTTTTTGTATCCATTCAGCCAGCCTTTGTCTTTTGGTTGGGGCAGTCAACCTATTTACATTTAAGGTAATTATTGATAAGTATGATCCCGTTGCCATTTACTCTATTGTTTTGGGCTCGAGTTTATACACCCTTTCTGTGTTTCCTGTGTAGAGAATATCCTTTAGCATTTGTTGGAGAGCTGGTTTGGTGGTGCTGAATTCTCTCAGCTTTTGCTTGTCTGTGAAGCTTTTGATTTCTCCTTCATATTTGAATGAGATCTTGCTGGGTACAGTAATCTGGGCTGTAGCTTATTTTCTTTAATCACTTTACGTATGTCTTGCCATTCTCTCCTGTCCTGAAGTTTCTATTGAAAGATCAGCTGTTATCCTTATGAGAATCCCTTTGTGTGTTATTTGTTGTTTTCCCCTTGCTGCTTCTAATATTTGTTCTTTGTGTTTGATCTTTCTTAATTTGATTAATATGTGTCTTGGGGTGTTTCACCTTGGGTTTATCCTGTTTGGGACTCTCTGGGTTTCTTGGACTTGGGTGATTATTTCCTTTCCTATTTTAGGGAAGTGTTCAACTATTATCTCCTCAAGTATTTTCTCATGGTCTTTCTTTTTGTATTCTTCTTCTGGGACTCCTATGATTCGAATGTTGGGGCACTTAACACTGTCCTGGAGGTCTCTGAGATTGTCCTCATTTCTTTTAATTCTTTTATCTTTTTTCCTATCTGATTCATTTATTTCTACCATTCTATCTTCTGATTCACTAATCCTATCTTTTGCCTCCATTATTCTACTATGTGTTGCCTCCAAATTGTCTTTGATCTCATTTATTGCATTATTCATTATATATTGACTCTTTTTATTTCTTTTAGGTCCTTGTTAAACCTTTACTGCATCTTCTCAATCGTTGTCTCCAGGCTATTTATCTGTGATTCCATTTTGAATTCAAGATTTTGGATCATTTTCATTATCATTATTCAGAATTCTTTATCACATAGATTCCCTATCTCTTCCTCTTTTGTTTGGTTTTGTGGGCATTTATCCTGTTCCTTTACCTACTGGGTATTCCTCTGACTCTTCATCTTGTTTATATTGCTGAGTTTGGGGTGTCTTTTCTGTATTCTGGCAGTTTGTGGAGTTCTCTTTATTTTGGAGTTTCTTAATTGTGGTGGGGTTGTACAGATGGCTTGTCAAGGTTTCTAAGTTAGGGAAGCTTGTGTCAGTGTTCTAGTGGGTGGAGCTGGATTCCTTCTCTCTGCAGTGCAATGAAGTGTCCAGTAATGAGTTATGAGATGTCTATGGTTTTGGAGTAACTTTGGGCAGCCTGTATATTGGAGCTCAGGGCTGTGTTTCTGTGTTTCTGGAGAATTTTCATGGTATGTCTTGCTTTGGAACTTGTTGGCCCTTGGGTGGTGCTTGGTTTCAGTGTAGGTATGGAGGTGTTTGATGAGCTCCTGTCAATTAATGCTCCCTGGAGTCAGGAGTTCTCTGGTGTTCTCAGGGTTTGGACTTAAGCCTCCTACCTCTGGCTTTAAGTCTTATCTTTACAGTAGCCTCAAGACGTCTCCTATACAGCACCATTGATAAAACATCTAGGTTAAAGATGAAAAGTTTTTCCACAATGAGAGATACCCAGAGCAGTTCGCAGAGTTACATGGAGTAGAGAAGAGGGAGAAGGGAGTTAGAGGTGACTCGAATAAGATGAGGTGGAATCAATAGAGAAGAGAGCAAGCCAGCCAGTAATCACTTCCCTATGTGCACACCACAACTGGACTTCTCAGAGATGTTCATGGAGTTTTACAGAGAAGTGAAAGGAAGGAGACAGAGGTGGCCAGGAGGATAGCAAGGGGGGAATCAAAAGGAGAGAGACAGATCCAGCCAGTAATCAGTTCCTAAGTGTTCTCCACCGTCTGGAACACACAGAAATTGACAGAGTTGGGTAGAGAAGAGAGGGGATAGGGAGGAGACAGAGGCAACCTGGTGATTAAAAAGAGTCCAAAGGGGGAGAAAGCAGTCAAGCCAGTAATCTCGCTCCCAAGTAATAATGGGTACTGAAGAGTGGGTTCTTAAAGGTACAAAATTGATAACAAATACCAAAAAGTGAAGATTAAAAATCTACAGTAGAGTTTGGAATTTCAAAAATACAATACGAAAGAAGAGAAAACGAAAAAAAAAAGTCACAAAATTATAAGACTAATAGAGTTTTGCCAAGAAAATGCACTGGTCATAGCAAACACCCTCTTCCAACAACACAAGAGAAGACTCTACACATGGACATCACCAAATGGTCAACACTGAAATCAGATTGATTATATTCTGTGCAGCCAAAGATGGAGAAGCTCTATACAGTCAACAAAAACAAGACCGGGAGCTGACTGTGGCTCAGATCATGAACTCCTTATTGCCAAATTCAGACTTAAATTGAAGAAAGTAGGGAAAACCGCTAGACCATTCAGGTATGACCTAAATCAAATCCCTTATGATTATACAGTGGAAGTGAGAAATAGATTTAAGGGCCTAGATCTGATAGAGAGAGTGCCTGATGAACTCTGGAATGAGGTTCATGACATTGTACGGGACACAGGGATCAAGACCATCCCCATGGAAAAGAAATGCAAAAAAGCAAAATGGCTGTCTGGGGAGGCCTTACAAATAGCTGTGAAAAGAAGAGAGGTGAAAAACATAGGAGAAAAGGAAAGATAAGGATCTGAATGCAGAGTTCCAAAGAATGGCAAGAAGAGATAAGAAGGACTTTGTCAACGATCAAGGCAAAGAAATAGAGGAAAAGAACAGAATCAAATCCTGAAAGATGATGCTGTGAAAGTGCTGCACTCAATATGCCAGCACATTTGGAAAACTCAGCAGTAGCCACAGGACTGGAAAAGGTAAGTTTTCTTTCCAATTCCAAAGAAAGGCAATGCCAAAGAATGCTCAAACTACCGCACAATTGCACTCATCTCACATGCTAGTAAGGTAATGCTCAAAGTTCTCCAAGCCAGGCTTCAGCAATACATGAACCGTGAACTTTCTGATATTCAAGCTGGTTTTAGAAAAGGCAGAGGAACCAGAGGTCAAATTACCAACATCTGCTGGGTCATGGAAAAAGCAAGAAAGTTCCAGAAAAACATCTATTTCTGTTTTATTGACTATGCCAAAGCCTTTGACTGTGTGCGACACAATAAACTGTGGAAAATTCTGAAAGAGATGGGAATACCAGACCACCTGACCTGCCTCTTGAGAAATCTGTATGCAGGTCAGGAAGCAACAGTGAGAACTGGACATGGAACAACAGACTCGTTCCAAATAGGGAAAGGCTGTATATTGTATATCAAGGCTGTATATTGTCTCCCTGCTTATTTAACTTCTATGCAGAGTACATCATGAGAAACGCTGGACTGGAAGAAACACAAGCTGGAATCAAGATTGCTGAGAGAAATACCAATAACTTCAGATATGCAGATGACACCACCCTTATGGCAGAAAGTGAAGAGGAGCTAAAGAGCCTCTTGATGAAGGTGAAAGAGGAGAGTGAAAAAGTTGGCTTAAAGCTCAACATTCAGAAAACGAAGATCATGGCATCCAGTCCCATCACTTCATGGGAAATAGATGGGGAAACAGTGTCAGACTTTATTTTGGGGGTCTCCAAAATCACTGCAGATGGTGACTGCAGCCAGGAAATTTAAAGACGCTTACTCCTTGGAAGAAAAGTTAGGACCAACCTAGATAGCATATTCAAAAGCAGAGACATTACTTTGCCAACAAAGGTCCATCTAGTCAAGGCTATGGTTTTTCCTGTGGTCATTTATGGATGTGAGAGTTGGACTGTGAAGAAGGCTGAACGCCGAAGAATTGATGCTTTTGAACTGTGGTGTTGGAGAAGACTCTTGAGAGTCCCTTGGACTGCAAGGAGATCCAACCAGTCCATTCTGAAGGAGATCAGCTCTGGGATTTCTTTGGAAGGACTGATGCTAAGGCTGAAACTCCAGTACTTTAGCCACCTCATGTGAAGAGTTGACTCATTGGAAAAGACTCTGATGCTGGGAGGGATTGGGGGCAGGAGAAGAAGGGGAACGACCGAGGATGAGATTGCTGGATGGCATCATGGACTCAGTGGACGTGAGTCTGAGTGAACTCCAAGAGATGGCAATGAACAGGGAAGCCTGGCATGCTGTGATTCATGGGGTCGCAAAGAGTGGGACATGACTGAGCGACTGAACTGATGAAGTTTGCTTTTAAAATATATGGTCTTTTTTTTTTTTTGCAAAGTAATAGTAGGTTATAACAGTGTAAATTAAAGGAGTAATAGAGGACTTAAAAATAAAAAAAAATTTAAAAAGAATGATAGTAAAAATATATCTAGGACTTCTCTGGTGGTGGTGTGGGTATTGTGGTGTCAATTCATTTTTGGATAGTTCCTTGGTCCGGCTTACATTTCTCAAGATCTACAGACCCCTTCCTATGTAGTCAGTACTAATGACAGGGTTTTAATCTATTGCACCTGTCACTTCCAAGGCGGTTCCCTGTTTTAGCTTCTTCTGTTTGCTGATCTCTTCAGTGTCTGATTTCCACCCTGACACAAAGGGGGTGGTGGTACACACTTTTTTAGTTGTTCAGTTGCACTGGGGGGATGGAGACACGCCTCAAACAAATAACACTGACATGTACTCACAGTGTCTCAGCCACACTGGGCCTGCCCCTGCTCACACTGCTCAGGCTCTAGGTTGCTCCACCAGGAACTGACCGAGGCCGGCCTTGGGTTGCATCCACCCCCCAGGTTGAAGCCACTCAGATTCAGGCATTCCGGTAATCCTCAGAGGTACAGACTCAGTTGGGCCTACGTTTTGTGCCCTTCCCACGTCCGAGCAGCTCAGGTGATGAGGTGTTTGGTGAGTGCAGTCACTGCGACTTATCGCCTCCCCCCGTCCCTGCCGTTCGGTTTTCTGGGTGTACAACCAGCACACCTTCTCAGGCAGATGTTGACCATCCAGAACCCCAAGTCTTAGTTAGGAAAGAAGCCTGCTAACAGTTTTGTAGATAATGTCTCTCTGGGGCTGTGATTGCCCCCTTCCAGCTCTGGCTGCCTGTCGCCAGAGGGGGATGGTCTGCAGCTAGCTATCTCTGTTCAGTCCTTTGTTCTGTGCGCTGGCCTGGTGGTGTCTTAGGTTAGGGCTGGCTTTTCGCGTGGTAGTTATCCCACAGTCTGGTTTGCTAGCCCAAGTTAGCACACTCAGATTGTGCTCGGGGCATTCAAGCCAAATCCTTACTCTAAGCAATGCAGCCTGCACCTCCCTGCCCAGCCCCCCGCTTGCTAGTGGCGGGTGCAGGCGTCTGTGCTGCTTCTCTGCTGGGGGAGTTATTGTTGGGCTCATAATCTGTGGGTTTTAATTATTTATTTTTCTTCCTTGTGATGTTGCCCTCTGTGCTTCCAGGCTCGCCACAGACTCGACAGCGAGAGTGTTTCCTGGTGTTTGTAAACTTCCCTCTTTTAAGACTCCTTTCCGGGCGGAGCTCTGTCCCTACCTCTTTTGTCTCTTTGTCTTTTATATTTTTTCCTACCTCCTTTGGGAAGACAATGGGCTGCTTTTCTGGGTGCCTAATGTCCCATACTGGCATTCAGAAGTTGTTTTGTGGAATTTACTCAGCGTTTAAATGTTCCTTTGATGAATTTGTGGGGGAGAAAGTGGTCTCCCTGTCCTATTCCTGCACCATCTTAGGACTGCCTCTCACTCCACATTCTTTCTCCCTTTGATTTAATCCTTTGCTTGGACTCCTGTTCACAGTCCTGTATCGTTCCCTTCCCATTAGTATTTTTCAACTTTTGTGTTCATCTATGCTTTTTAGAAACACCATGGATTCCTAGACTAAAACTTTTTCTTTTTAGTTTTGATGTTTTATACATAAAAAGTAGTAAGGATATAAATTACCAAGTGCACTAATAAACACCTGTGATTCACCACCTCTGTATATGAATTAGAAAAGTGCAGTTTTTAAAATCATGAAACCATATATGTCCACCTCCACTGTCACATCCTTAGTGGTAACTTCTTACCTGAATTTTTATCATTTGATTTTAAAAGGTAGTTTTACCACATATGTATTATTGCTTAACAATGGTATACAGTTTTGCCTATTTTTGAGGTATAAAATTTATTTTACGTGGAAATACTTTTTGTTTTATATGTGCAACTGTTTTGTTTTCAGTCTTGTTTACACATGAATAAACAAGTAAAGTAGGGAAAACCACTAGATCATTCAGGTATGACCTGGATCAAATCCCATATGATTATAAAGTGGAAGTGAGAAATAGATTTAAGGGCCTAGATCTGATAGAGAGAGTGCCTGATGAACTATGGACAGAGGTTCGTGACACTGTACAGGAGACAGGGATCAAGACCATCCCATGGAAAAGAAATGCAAAAAAGCAAAATGGCTGTCTGGAGAGGCCTTACAAATAGCTGTGAAAAGAAGAGAAGCAAAAAGCAAAGGAGAAAGGAAAGATATAAGCATCTGAATGCAGAGTTCCAAAGAATAGCAAGAAGAGATACGAAAGCCTTCTTCAGCGATCAAGGCAAAGAAATACAGGAAAACAACAGAATGGAGAAGACTAGAGATCTCTTCAAGAAAATTAGAGATACCAAGGGAATATTTCATGCAAAGATGGGCTCAATAAAGGACAGAAATGGTATGGACCTAACAGAAGCAGAAGATATTAAGAAGAGGTGGCAAGAATACATAGAACTGTACAAAAAATACCTTCATGACCCGGATAATCACGATGGTGTGATCACTC
Source organism: Nanger dama (assembly GCA_917880005.1). NCBI lineage: Eukaryota > Metazoa > Chordata > Mammalia > Artiodactyla > Bovidae > Nanger > Nanger dama. The sequence continues at coordinate 28,832,854 of CAKJTW010000007.1, forward strand.
ACCTAGAGCCAGACATCCTGGTATGTGAAGTCAAGTGGGCTTTAGAAAGCATCACTACGAACAAAGCTAGTGGAGGTGATGGAATTCCAGTTGAGCTTTTTAAATCCTGAAAGATGATGCTGTGAAAGTGCTGCACTCAATATGCCAACACACTTGGAAAACTCAGCAGTGGCCACAGGACTGGAAAAGGTCAATTTTCATTCCAATTCCAAAGAAAGGCAATGCCAAAAAATGCTCAAACTACCACACAATTGCACTCATCTCACACGCTAGTAAAGGAATGCTCAAAATTCTCTAAGCCAGGCTTCAGCAATACATAAACTGTGAACTTCCAGATGTTCAAGCTGGTTTTAGAAAAGGCAGAGGAACCAGAGATCAAATTGCCAACATCCACTGGATCACTGAAAATGCAAATTACCAGAAAAACATCTATTTCTGCTTTATTGACTATGCCAAAACCTTTGACTGTGTGGATCACAGTAAACTGTGGAAAATTCTGAAAAAGATGGGAATACCAGACCACCTGACCTGCCTCTTGAGAAATCTGTATGCAGGTCAGGAAGCAACAGTTAGAACTGGACATGGAATAACAGACTGGTTCCAAATAGGAAAAGGAGTATGTCAAGGCTGTGTATTGTCACCCTGCTTATTTAACTTATATGCATAGTACATCATGAGAAACACTAGGCTGGAAGAAGCACAAGCTGGAATCAAGATTGCCGGGAGAAATATCAATAACTTCAGATATGCAGATGACATCACCCTTACAGCAGAAAGTGAAGAGGAACTCAAAATCCTCTTGATGAAAGTGAAAGAGGAGAGTGAAAAAGTTGGCTTAAAGCTCAACATTAAGCTCAAAACTAAGATCATGGCATTTGGTCCCATCACTTCTTGGGAAATAGATGGGGAAACAGTGGAAACAGTGTCAGACTTTATTTTGGGGGCTCCAAAATCACTGCAGATGATGATTGCAGCCATGAAATTAAAAGACACTCCTTGGAAGAAAAGTTATGACCAACCTAGATAGCATATTCAAAAGCAGAGACATTACTCTTCCAACAATTGTCCATCTAGTCAAGGCTATGGTTTTTCCTGTGGTCATGTATGGATGTGAGAGTAGGACTGTGAAGAAAGCTGAGCGCCAAAGAATTGATGCTTTTGAACTGTGGTGTTGGAGAAGACTCTTGAGAGTCCCTTGGACTGCAAGGAGATCCAACCAGCCCATTCTGAAGGAGATCAGCTCTGGTATTTCTTTGGAAGGACTGATGCTAAGGCTGAAACTCCAGTACTTTGGCCACCTCATGCGAAGAGTTGACTCATTGGAAAAGACTCTGATGCTGGGAGGGATTGGGGGCAGGAGGAAAAGGGGAAGACAGAGGATGAGATGGCTGGATGGCATCACCGACTTGATGGACATGAGTCTCAGTGAACTCCCGGAGTTGGTGATGGACAGGGAGGCCTGGCATGCTGCGATTCATGGGGTCGCAAAGAGTCAGACAGGACTGAGCAACTGAACTGAATTTAGGCATAGTGTGTGACAGTTCATGAAATACTTTTCTTCTTTTGGAGTTTCACATCAGTGTTCATGAGATGTGACTCTCTCCTTTCCTCTCGTGTTTTTGTTGGGTTTTGAGATCAAACTCCTACTTTTTACTGATGCATAGTTTTGTTTATAAGACTCCTAGAATATTACTGAGAATTTGGTTACTATTTTTACAAATTTCGCCAAGTATTTGTCTAAGCAGAAAGCAAGTTGTGTCAATACTAGAATTCTCTTTTCCTTTAATATATATTCTTCTTCAAATATTTTCCGTAAAGTCCACATTCCATTTCTAAGTGTGCTCATTCTATCTGTTTTTGTAGCAATGTACTGGTATAACTATGAAGTCTTAAAGAAGTGGTTGTGTGCAAAGTCTGGCTTATATGAACCAACATTTATGATCAACTTTACCTCAGGGGCGTTGTCTGGTTCTGTAAGTTTATTCTTTTGTTGTTATATTCCAAAATAGTGATAATTGTCTTACTAAAACAGAACAAAATATTATATAGCATCGAACCTGGACTGGTGATCTGTGTCACATATGATAATATACATGTTTCAATGCTGTTCTCTCCGATCATCCCACCCTTGCCTTCTCCCACAGAGTCCAAAAGTCTGTTCTTTACATCTGTGTCTCTTTTGCTATCTCACATATAGGGTCATCACTACCATCTTTCTAAATTCCATATATATGCGTTAATATACTGTATTGGTGTTTTTCTGACTTAACTTTGCTCTGTATGATAGGCTCCAGTTTCATCCACCTCATGAGAACTGATTCAAATGCATTCTTTTTAATAGCTGAGTAATATTCCATTGGGTATATGTACCACAGCTTTCTTATGAATTCCTCTGTTGACGGACATTTAGGTTGCTTCCATGTCCTGGCTATTGTAAACAGTGCTGCAATGAACATTGGGGTACATGTGTATCTTTTGATTCTGGTTTCCCCACTGTGTATGCCCAGCAGTGGGACTGCTGGGTCGTATGGCAGTCCTATTTCCAGTTTTTTAAGGAATCTCCACACTGTTCTCCATAGTGGCTGTACTAGTTTGCATTCCCATCAACAGTATAAGAGGGTTCCCTTTTCTCTGCACCCTTTCAGCATTTATTGTTTGTAGACTTTTTGATAGCTTCCATTCTGACCGGCATGAGATGGTACCTCATTGTGGTTTTGATTTGCATGAAATGTGTTTTTAAAAATGATTTGTGAACTACATTTGATAAATACGTTGAAACCCATAATGTAGCACTAAACAGTTCAAAAGTCAATTTTCTTTAGTATTTTAACAATTTTAAAAACATTTGGAAAATTTTAAATGCTAATTGCTAGGTACTTTGATTTCTGGTTTAAAATACATACTATACCTTCATCTGTAGTAAAGGAATAATGGAACACACAGGAGCATCAGAAATTGTGAATACTGGTTTTGCAGTCAGAGGTCTGGTTGGAATTCTGACTGCCAACTAGTGTGGTGTGACCTCAGGAATATAGGGGGACTGTTCTCTTACTCTTGAACTTTAGGAGAAATGCATAAGACTTTATCTGTTCTCTTCAATAGGAGCTTCTCTTTAAACATCTCTGGTTTCTCTTTTTCAGTTTAGTTATGATTTTATTACTATCCTTATTAAGTAATATGCTAATTAGAGTATAAAATACTTTGGGAAAATTTTCATCAATTTTATTTTTTGTTAGTTTGCAGCTGTTGTAACTTTGCCATTTGATGTGATATAAACATAAGAGCAGATACAACTTTGGATATATGAAAGCCAGAAAAGTAAGTTTAATTAATTTAAAATGTGTCTAAGATGCCATAAAAAATATTTTCTTTCTAGATAGCTAGAAATATCTAAGATAGGGAAGACACGATTCCCCCTGCCCCTTGGTTGCCTTCCTCTCTATTTAACTCAAACTAATGTACTGTTAGAATGGAGTACCCAGAAAAACCTTTAGACCTAAGCAAAAACTTAAGAAAATTTAAAGACTATATTAGTATGCATATACATATTCTTTTTTTTTTCTTTTCTATTTTTTAGCTTCCTTTTGATGTGTTTTTTTCCCTTGCCTATTATCCCATCTACTTCTTTATAACCTGTAATTTCTTTTAGAACAAAATTGTCCTGGGGAATTCCCCTTTAATGCAGAAGGTGCAGGTTTGATCCCTGGTTGGGGAGCTAATATCCCACCTGCCTCCTGGCCAAAAATAAAAATAAAAAAATAAAACAGAAGCAATACTGAACAACATCACTAAAGAATTAAACAATGGTCCATATTTATAAAAAAGTACTATTAGTTGCTTCTACTAGATTCATTCTGTTTTTATTATAGAAAGTGTAGCAAGCCCACTGGAAATAGGGCTTTGTTTCTGAAACATAAAATTGTTAGGATTTGATCATTTAGATGGTCAGCTCAGTTCAGTTCAGTCGCTCAGTAGTGTCCGACTGTTTGTGACCCCATGAATCGCAGCACACCAGGCCTCCGTGTTCATCACCATCTCCTGGAATTCACTCAGACTCACATCCATCAAGTCCGTGATGCCATCCAGCCATCTCATTCTCGGTTGTCCCCTTCTCCTCCTGCCCCCAATCCCTCCCAGCATCAGAGTCTTTTCCAATGAGTCAACTCTTCGCATGAGGTGGCCAAAGGACTGGAGTTTCAGCTTTAGCATCATTCCTTCCAAAAAACACCCAGGGTTGATCTCCTTCAGAATGGACTGGTCGGATCTCCTTGCAGTCCAAGGGACTCTCAAGAGTCTTCTCCAACACCAGAGTTCAAAAGCATCAATTCTTCGGTGCTCAGCCTTCTTCACAGTCCAGCTCTCACATCCATACATGACCACAGGAAAAACCATAGCCTTGACTAGACGGACCTTAGTCGGCAAAGTAATGTCTCTGCTTTTGAATATACGACCTAGGTTGGTCCTAACTTTTCTTCCAAGGAGTAAGCATCTTTTAATTTCATGGCTGCAGTCACCATTGTCTGTGCTTGAAATATTAATAATCATACAGTGTTTCCTTACAGTGTATGAAGTTGCTTTTCCCCTGTAGAAAAAGCTCTTGGATGTTGGATCTTTAGGCAGGGCTCTGCCATGGCTTCCCTCCAGTTGTGAAGTCATCTTGTCTGTCTTCTTTTACATTCATCTCAACCTACTATTAAAATAGAGACCAGTTTGGAACTTGAGCTCCATAGGATTAGAAACACCCAGCTACTTAGCCTCCTTTCTTTACTAGTTGTTTCCAAAATTGAAAACATTTAAGCAAGGAGTATAAGTTGTCAACTTGCAGTGTAAAGCTTTTGTCATTGTTTTTAGAGGGTTAAATTTCAGTCATAAATACTTTGTTCTTGGTTTTAAAATGTATCCTTTCTGTTTGGTTGCTCTAATCACTGTAGTTTTACTTACACTATTTATATAGATAGTTTAGCTTCTTAAATGATAAGGCCTCATTTATCTTCATAGAGAATCTGATATTATATAGAAGAAAATTTGAGATAATGAGCCCCTCTTCATTAAGTTGCAGATTCTACACAGCTGTTACTGAATGATCCCTTTCCTTGATTTTCCCTTTTTCCCTAGGCATACGTCCTAAAATGTACTTTAATCCTAATGACTCAGAGTTGTCATCACTATACACACTGATTACTGTAGTTTCATAACGCAGCTCTTAGAAGCTAGTGAGACACTTAGGAGTGTTGGCCTATCACGCGCTGGGCTGGGCTAGACTGAAATCTTCAGCTGTCACGGTGCTGAAGTGGTAGGATGCCCACCTTTTAGCAGATTTTCTTTCACCTTTAGTGTCTGTAGTCTGGGGGCTAAGCCAGCTGCTTAGAATCATTGTGTACAACGAAGGTGAGCGAACTTTGTGTATGTATAGCACATTACGAGGTTTATGTTTGAATCTGAGTAACATCTATTTTTGCTGTTTTTGAAAGATGTATAAATCTGTTTCTTTACTGTGTTCCAGACACTTGAGCAGTTGCAAATAAGTGAGATGTTACTGTTAGCTACAGGAGAACTCTTCCCTTCAGATTTATTTCAAGACTACCACATCTATTCAGAAAGATTCTAGTAAGGTGGAACCTCCCTAGGGAGAATGAGCTATTTTCCTTAAAGCTTCTCTTCGGAGGAAAAAGTTTTTTTAATGTATGCACTAAAAGTACAATGAAAAATGGTTATCATGGCTTCACTTGGGGAACCCCATGAAAATTTCTGTACATCTTTAAAATTTTTCATTATGAAAGATTTTTAAGATACGGAAAAAAGTATAAAGGATACACACCACCAAGCTTAAACATCAGTTCAGGAGAGGGTTTCTGTATATTCCTCCTTGATTGCATCTGGTCCTATGTACCTTAAAAGTGCCTTTAAAATTTCTTTTTAATGAATCCAGCTATTAAAAATAAGATTTAAAACAGTTCTTTATGTAAACAGATCTGTTCTTATTATAATGAAATGATATATCCCAAAGCCCATAAACACTCTTTTGTGTGTATTCATCTATATTAGAAATTAAGTGGTAATTTATAATAGCATCATTTCTTTAACATTTAGTTTCTATGCCTTTGCAAATGTCAACCTGGACTATAATGAAGAACATTGTTGCTAAGAATGGATTTTCTGGATTATTTACAGGTAAAAATATTTCCTTTACCAAACTGTTGACTAAAATGTTTGCTTTTCCTTTTAAATTAATTGCCTTTCAGCAGAAAATTTTTTAAAATATTCCTCATTTACTATTTCCTCCTAAATATCTTTGCTGTAAATTTAAAAATTTTAAATACCCAGTTGCTTTTGAAGTAATTTGGAATTAAAGTGAGGAGTGAACAGTTCAGCTTGTTCTTTGACACCAGTTATGGTACAGTGTTTTATGTTACTTCACTTAATTTGATAACTGTCAGGATGAAACCAAATAAATTACATTTTAAAATGTAAGGTAAAATTTGGTCTGAATTTTTCTCTTCCTTTTTAGGACTGATTCCTCGTGTAATTAAAATTGCTCCTGCTTGTGCTGTTATGATCAGTACATATGAATTTGGAAAGTCTTTCTTCCAGAAACAAAATGCTCAAAGACAGCAATACTAGAGATGCTGTTTCAACCTGAGATAACAACCATGACCAAATAATAAGAGGAGACTCTTAGGCAAGAGCTTTTTCACCTTTTTCACTGTTACCTTACAGTGGTTTTCTATCATTCTAACTTCAAATTTTTATCCTTTTTGAGAATTTGAAAAAGGTATTCCAGAAATCATAACCATTGAGCATTCTTGTAAAGAAGAGAAAAATTATTCTACACTGAAAGCAATAATCTCAGAGTTTGGTACAGATTTCTGTGTAACTTCATCCTGTGGGGAGTGTCAGAGATGGTGAACATTTTTGCAATTGTGTGCTGAATGATATACAGAGTCTAAAAGATTTCCCAAGTCTTTTTATACACGTTTAAATCATGGACGTAGATATTTAAGTGTTCCAACAAAGCAGATAATGGAAAGCAATCTTTAAATATTATAATTCACATCCTTTACCAAAGATTGCCTATCAGTTATTTTCTTTAATTCACATTTTTTTTCTTTTCCACCCTGTTACTGTTTTAAGGCCTCATGTGTATTAAGATTTCTCTGATCCGAGGTATGGCTATCTTATGTTCATGAACCAAAAATGTAACTTGTGTGATATTGATGCTGCTGTTTCTGATGTCTAAAGACCCCGTATTATCTACTGTTTCTGTGAGAGAGAGCGTTCACTGACCGTCTTAAATGTTCACTTGAGTCAAACTTGGGTGTGCAGTGGAAAAGCACGTTGTATTCAGGCCAGCGAGAAAGCCATTTCAGCACAAGAAAGGCCCCTGGTTTCAGCTGTCTTGTCATCAGGCATTACCGTTTGTGAAGTTCTCTAGGTCGCGTCTGTTCACTTGTTCTAACACTACTGAGACAGAGTGTGTTCAAGATGTCCCTTGACTTTACACATCTCACACAAGTGTGCAAGACCAAGAACTACCAAGCCAGTTTCCTTGAAGAAAGAGCTTTTGGTCACTGGAGGCGAATGCCTAAGAAGTTTAGTTTATGAGTGTAAGAATGAAAAAGAATATGATTTCAAGACAAACAATATTTTTAAATATTTTTGTTTTTCTCAGGATCTGTATACTCTAAGGAAAAAAAGCACTTTATCGCAGTCTGTCTGCATTTTATGAAAATGTGAAACGTTGTTTCCCTAAAATAGAGTAATATATATTTAAGTGACAAATCTCTAGTGTTGGTAGGAATTAATGTATTTTCTATTATAGTAGAAAAATATTTAATGGTTCACCAGAAAGAAACTATATAGGGTTTGTATTTAAGCTTTTTGTGTTTATTTTATCCTGTGTTGATTTACCTTAAGTTTGCAACATATATATCCATAAAAATATAAATATTTATATTTTCATTGAAATATTTTGTGCTTTCTTAAAGCTAACACTGTGCTTCTAGCTAAATACTTTCATATAAAATTATGTTAATGCTATACTATCAACATATATATAAAACACAATGGAAGTTTATCTTGAACACTGAATTTAACAGTATTAAATTTAAATTTACCTTTGTTCTGCTGTGCTTCTTTTGGGTAACTGGTAGAAAAGGGCAGAAAAATTTAGGTTTTGAACAACAGTCTCAAAAAACAGTTATGTATTTCAAGTTAATGTCACTTATAAACAAACAGAAGGGAAACGTTCATCCTCTCCTTGCCCCACTACTGACCGCATTGTGGAAAATTCTTATTTTATAACTAAAAGAACTTAAATAAACCTAATTCCCTGTAGTTCTTGTAACATATATTACATGCAATGTATCTAAAAGAAAAGTCTGAATTTAGGCTTTGTCTATACTTAAGTGATTAAAAAGCTTTGCTAGTAGGAACCAAAAAGGTTTGGCTACAAATTGTATTCTTGGTGATGTTTCTAAATGCATTCTGTTAATGTTAAAATTTCTAACGTACACATTTAATTTCTTATGTAAGTTATTTAAGAAAAATGTCTTATTCAAGTATTACATGTTTGCTGCCTTTCATATAATTCCATATTACTTTTTAAAAATAAAGTTATTTCTAGGAAAACTATTCACTATGTTTATTTAGCCACATTTGACTCCTTTAATTCTAGCCTTTTATTTTTTTCTGGGGCACAAATTCCAGGGATATGGGAAAGTTTGGTGTATCACTTTTTAATTTCTGTCCAAATGAACTTTTAAAAGTAAATGACTGTTGTTATGTTTTAATCCATCACTCCACACTTACTGAGATGAGCCCTTTTACGTGGCAGGCAGTATAAAAAGCACTGGAGATAAGACACTGCAGCTACTCTCATTGGTCTTAAGGTTTCAGCTGTGATTGTTAGGAATAAACAAAAGAAATAATGGAAAAGCTGCAGAATTCTCCCCTGGCCTGGGGTGCAGAGAGAGGCTGGTCGGGAAACGGTTCTTAGGACAGGCAGTCCAAGGCAACATACCTGGAGGCTGGGAGTCTTCAATCAGGCAGTGGTACTTAGCACCAGTGGCTTGAGCAGAGTGTACATGCCCCGCGGTAGATCAGATGGGAAAAGGAGTCCAGGGGGCCTGGTCTGCCAAGGAGAAACAAGAAGGCAAGAGAAAACCAAGGAAGTATTTTGGGCCCAGCTCTGAAAAGTTACAGAGTTGTGTTTTGTTTTTCTCTCAAGACCTATTTTTTTTTTTAACTGAAAGAAAATAGGATAGCCTAGGTTAGCCTAGAATAAAACAGAAAACACCAGAATGTGTCACATATTAAGACCAAGTGTTGTATAGTGAAGCTGGTTTTAGAAAAATGACTGGCAGGATGAAAAATGGGACTTATAAGCAGGTGACCTATTTATAAATAAAAGTTTTTGGTTTATACTAAAGTATATTTTTAAAAGGTACCATCAAGACATTGGTATAATTTTATCTTCCCCCTCCTATCTGTGGGGAAAAAAAGCTAAAGTGAAATAGAAGTTGTTTTGCTTACTAAAGAGCAAAGTGGACTAGGTAAAAGAAATTAAGAGCCCTGATGTTCAAAGCCGTCATTTCCAGAGTAATCCAATGTATGAGCTTATCAAAACCAGAAACTGTCACCAACAATGGGAAATTTAACAAAGAATTTACATAAGTTGTAAATCTGAGAAACGTCTTTAACCACTTGAAAACTTGTATGTACATCTAATAAAGAGGACTTAAAACCAACTTAGTCTACTTGGATGCCTAAGGTTCCTGTCAGTCACAGCTAATAGTGGTTTGCATTTGGTACTTACCGCTTCAGAACTTATAATTTTACTTAATGTTGACTTTATCCTGATGCCATCACATACACGCTGAGAGGATGGTGGTGGGTCCATTTTATAGGTGAGAAAACAAACAGGATTGTTACATAATTAAATCACAACTCAGCCAAAACTACTGTCCTGTACCACTTGAGTGAATGTTGTCAATTTTAAAGCATATTGTCATTTTTTAGAAAATAAAAAGTAATTTGAAACAAAATGAAGATTTCTCCAAAGTCATTTTCATATTAGTATTTGAGGTGTTAATATACACTTACCACAGTTATTGAAACAAAAATTCAATGTATATCTTGAATCAAATAACATTTTGTCAAAGAAAAAAATAAGACTACTACTGCAGGGTACAAAATGTTTAATATACATGCAACAAGCATCGTACATCGAGGCAACAAAATATGCATGGAAATAGCATACAGTTCAGCATTCTATTTAGGGAGGGTGTGTGAACAATGAACACTGCTGAAGATCGAGACATACCTCATGCAAACATTAACAGACTAGCTCTATAACCAGCGTGGAATGAACTGTGTAGAAACCTGAAGTCACATTAGCAGCTCAGTTTTACACCAAGAGCTCCAAGAAAGAAGGAAGAGTCGCTGTCCTCAGATGGCGCGTTTCAGTCTGCGTTCAGCAGCGTGTGAAGATGCACAAGATTCGGTACACGTTAGAACAACTCTGAAAATTTTGATCAGTTATGGAATCCTGTATTTCCTTTCTGTATTATAAAAATGTATGGAAAATGGAACAATGATTTTCCTTAGTTACTGAAGGATAATGTCATTTGAGAGTGGACCGTGAGTGAAAGCATTTAAATAGTCTGACTGTCGGGAAAGCAGAAGCAACAGTGCTTAAGGCTAGCCTAAAACTTTCCAAGTTCCTCCCGCCCTTAACTGTCTCTCATTTGCTCCCCCAAGGTTTCCAGTAACCTTGTTTTAACCTTCCTTCCACTCCCCATGCTGAATTACAAACTGCTGTAGATACATCATTCGCAGTAAGGTATACAGAATTAAGACTAGATTATTTCTCAAGAATATTTGCATTACTACAAGTACTAAAGACTTAAGCTAAAGGAAGAAAGTTCTGAGTATGTTCCGATACATCTAAATAATTTAAGGGCTTCCAGGTCTCCTTTATCCCTGAAATGACTCTGTTTGAACTGTCTTAACATATGACTAGCCTTGTTACTGTTTATTATCTTAAATTCCGAATAATGAGAGTCAAGTATTGCAGAGAACCACCACACTCCCACATTTCTAATACAAAGAATGACTGTGGTAAGTGCTGCTTTTCTCTCACTCTTTTAGGAGGAATGTTCTTTCAATAGTCAAAGTTACTAAGTTTGAATGTAATGTTTTATTAACAAATAAAAATAGCATACAAAGTCCCAAATAAGTATTGTAGTAGCCTCTTCATGTAAACAACGTATAAAAGATCTTTGGCACAAATTGACCATGTTTTCCTCATATTACTTACTCTAGAAAATATACTTCATACATTTCCTCTTTCAATATGGTGGAATTTGAGGGGACCAAATGTACAATTGTTTCAAATTTTGCAAAAATTTAAAAGACATCTCAGAACTTTTTAAGAAAACTAATTTTTAACTAGTAATTTTTAAGGTCAGTTTTAAAATGAGATTCTGGCATGATTAATGACAAAAGCTGTTAAAGCATGTGAGACACAATTCATTGTTGCACATGAGAAAAACAGCACTGGATGTCAGGCATGCTGTTGAATACAGTGATTAGCCTAGCAATCCTTATCTTAAAACTTCTCAAATCCTTAAATGAACTTGAAATCTTTCCTGATAAAATTGTTTTCAACATCTGTTCTACATTTTTAAGTTTTTCCAATTTATGGGACATAACTGTGATCAATTTTAAAACTGGTAAACTTTAAAGGAACTTTGGAAAACAGAATGTTATTCATTTTACCTAAATGGCCTAAAATAGTGTAAAATACTTTCCTTGTGACCTGAACAAATTTAGTAACTGCCTAAAGGCATGTCCTACAAAATTTATAAAATGCTGAATGGAATGTTAGGTTGATGCTAAATGGTAACTGTTACAGACAAACTGAATAAACTGCTGTGAAACTGCAGCTGAGAACCTTTCTCCTCACTTCAAAGACAAGGCATTTAAAGATCAGAACCTGGGAAGGAGTTCATGAAATACGAAATAAGTCATTTTTAGAAAATGTAATCATTGAATAAGAGAGCAAAAGAAAATACTTAAATATCTACAATAAAACCTTGAGCTCAGTCTCTGGCAACTATGATACATTTAAATATATGAAAATCAGCTGAATAATATGTACAATTTGCAATGGGTTATTAGAGGATGTCTGAAAGTTTTTAAGCCTATTTTTAAACTTCAGTGACAAATATAATCATTTTAAAATGAAAAATGGCAGCATTTTCTTTTCACCCAGAAGTTTACATGGAGTAGACTGAATTCTTTAATATAAGCAACAGAATTCCAGACATGTCCCAGAACAATATAAAATTCCGAAGATTTTCCCAGCAGCCAAACTTACGTATATGGAATATTTGCAACATAAAAACTTCTGGCTTTTACATACAATTTTTCAGGATGGAGTCAGACCTGGACTTGTCATCTCTGTTGTAGGACTTGCAAGGTAGTCATTCGATTTTAGGCTTGTTAGAGATTTGTAACTTGCCACTGATGTTAGAGACCCACAGAGGCCAAGTAATGAGGGAGTATCTTCTTTACCTGAAAATTAGGATAAGATAACAAATATTTAATTGCTCTTGAAGCTTAATACTAGCAAGATCCTAAAACCATTAAACTTTACATACTGTATAAAACAGTGCAAACATACTGTAAAATCAAACATCTGTATGTTGGCGTTTGATCTTCCAGTAGTTTCAACGCTAGCCCCTTATAGAAACAGTACAGTGCGATTATTTGTGCTGCTTTTAAGGTTCTAGATATGGAAGCTTGAGCTATTCTGGAACAAAAATGGAATTTACCTTTGGGGGAGAATATGGTCATATCCAATTAGTAAAGAATAAAAAAAATCTATAGCAACAACACAAGCGCCCAGGCGACAGAAATACCGGGAAATCCGCGTGTGGGTAAAGGCGAAGTGATGCAGAAGGGCAGCACTGCTTCCGTTCAGCTGGAGGCCTGACCTAGGAACCTCTGTCCACTGACTGAATAAACTTACTCAGCATCTACTCTGCACCAGGAATACGGTTACCTGCTAGAAGCCAGTCGGCCCCTGAAGGAGGAGTGGCAGAGGTCTGTGTCCATGCCTGGGGAAAACACGTTCTTTCCCGAGCAGAACAAGTTTCAACCCCCACTGTGCACATGCTTGCTCTAAGAGGCCCGGCCTAAGGCTGTGGAAGGCTAGTAAGGTGAAAATCAGTTTTCCAGAGAAGATGGAAAGCTTGGGCTTTACTCACGTGGTGACAGAAGTGTAAACTGACCCAGATGTCGGAGGTTTCTGACTATCATACACTGTCTCAAGCAGCCCCTCTGCAGTGCCTTCACTGTCAGGCTATATGACCACTGTGGGGCACTCTCCTTCATTAAAAAACCACAGATTGAGAAAGGACACGGAGTTTGTTGTGGTCGTCGTCATATTTCCCAGTGCTAGCACTCAGGAGACCAACATTACATAATTATATAATGAATGATTCAGTAAGAACTGCGCCGGGACGTGAAAGAATGCCTGTGTTCTTTACTGCCGTGTGACCTTCTCTGAGCCTGCTCCTTCCTTTGTAAAATGAGAACAGACACCAAAAGATGACTATGTTCACTATGTGGTTTCGCTAATAAAATATAGGAAGATACAACACTGTTAGGAAAACATATGGAAGAATAACTGTTACATTCGGATTTTAAATGTTATCACAGTTTGACGAAGGACTTCCCTGGTGGCTCAGATGGTAAAGCATCTGCCTACAATGCAGGAGACCCAGGTCCAATCCCTGGGTTGGGAAGATCCTCTGGAGAAGGCAATGGCACCCCACTCCAGTACTCTTGCCTAGAAAACCCCATGGACAGAGGAGCATGGTAGGCTACAGTCCATGGGGTCGCAAAGAGTCGGACACGACTGAGTGACTTCACTTTATTCTGATGATAACATTTGTTATCATCAAAAATACACATGTTCCTTTTAAGGTCTAAGCTTAGAGACCTATTTCAGGCCATTTAGAGTTCTTGCTAAATGCTCCAGGAATTCAAATGCTTGAATGGTTTTCCCAAATTCCTAATTCATCATTGACCTATAATATTGCAAAGATATTTACTGCTAATTACACACACACACACAAAAGTACAATTCAGTGGCATTAATTACATGCACACTATGTGCAACCATCACCAACCACTGTTTCAAAAAATTTTCATCATGCCAAACAAAAACTCCCTACCTCTTTAAACAGTAACTTTCCTTTCTCCCTTTCCCCTCAGTCTCTGGAAACCTCTAATCTACTTTCTGTGAATTTGCCTGTCCTAGATTCATTCTTGGCAAAAAAAAAAAAAAAGTGGAATCATACAGCATTTGCCCTTTTGTGTCTGGCTTATTTCACTTAATGTAATATTTTTCAAGCCCCATGCATGTGGTATGTATTCCTTTTCCATGGCTTAATAACATTCCACGGTGTGTATATACGACATTTTGTTATTCCACTCATCTGTATGGACATCTGGGTTGTTTCCATCTATCAACTACTTAAAACAACTCTGCTGTGAACACTGGCATCCAAGTATCTGTTTGAGTCCTATTTTCAGTCCTTTGAGAGTAAATACTTAGATTACACGTATTTTTAAAACATACAGATTATAACACAGTAATTGCAAAGACGAAAAGTCTAACATAAAGATATAAAAATACAAAATCAAGTAATGGAAACCTTTTATGTATGAATTACAAAGTAAAATAAATTTAAGGTATATTTTTCTCTTAAAAACTTCTTAACTCACTAGTGAAGAGGCTAGAAACAGTGACCAGTCCAGTCATTACAGGCACCTCTATGGCCCAGATTATGTTCTCCAGTATCATTTTCTAGTGTAAGGAAACAGGACTTCTTGGGGAAACAGCTAATCCTGGGTATGGGCATGAAATATACCAAAGAAACTCAGAACATCTTGTTTTCCACAAAGCAAGGAAGCTGTGACAGACTACAAGGATGTCGAAAGGAACCGTCTTTTAAAGGGTCTCTCAGTGTGCAAAAGGTCAGTGACCTCCTAATGAGTGTACTAAAAAGATGCATTATTTATACTGTATTCTTCCCAATGAAATTAAAAGACGCTTACTCCTTGGAAGAAAAGTTCTGACCAACTTAGACAGCATATTCAAAAGCAGAGACATCACTTTGCAAACAAAGGTCTGTCTAGTCAAAGCTATGGTTTTTCCAGTGGTCATGTATAGATGTGAGAGTTGGACTATAAAGAAAGCTGAGCACTGAAGAATTGATGCTTTTGAACTGTGGTGTTGGAGAAGACTCTTGAGAGTCCCATGGACTGCAAGGAGACCCAACCAGTCCATTCTGAAGGAAATCAGTCCTGAATATTCATTGGAAGGACTGATGCTGAAGCTGAAACTCCAATACTTTGGCCACTTGATGCAAAGAGCTGACTCGCTGGAAAAGACCCTGATGCTGGAAAAGATTGAAGGTGGGAGAAGGGGGATGACAGAGGATGAAATGGTTGGATGGCATCACTGACTCAAAGGACATGATTTTGAGTCAACTCGGAGTTGGTGATGGACGGGGGAGGCCTGGCACGCTGCAGTCCATCAGGTCGCAAAGAGTCGGAGACGACTGAGCGATTGAACTGAACTGACCGATTCTTCCCAAATATGTGTAACCAGAATATACTAAGAATGAACGACTAGAGAAATCTTAATTGTCAGAGATTTAACAAAACAGTTGGCTGGGTGCATAAAATACATAAATTTCAAATGAGAGAAAAAGTTGGGTGGAGGGGCACGGCGCTCTGCTAGATGAAAGGACACTAAAGAGACTGAAAACTAAATGCTCTGTGTGATCCTTGACTGGATCAAAAAAAAAAAAAAAGCAATGAACAATCAGAAAATTAAGAAACATTTCCAGTTACAGTAGCTTCTAAAACAGTAAAATACTTAGGAATAAACTTAAGCAAAAGTATGAAAGCGTGTACACTGACAACTACAAAATAGCGCTGTAAGAAAGTTGAGGTTAAAATAAATAGAAAAACATCCCTTATTTTGATGGATTGGAAGATAATATTGTTAAGATGGCAATGTTTCCTAAATTGATTTAAAAATTCAATGTAATTCCCATCAAAATTCTAACTGCCTTTTTTAGAAATTATAAGTTGATTCTAAAATTCATATGGGGGATTCCCTGGTGGTCCAGTGGTAAAGAATCTGCCTGCCAATTCTGGAGACATGGGTTCGACCTCTGCTCCAGGAATATCCCATGAAACGACTGAGCATATGCACCACAACTACTGAGCCTGAGCTCTAGAGCTTGGGAAACACAACTGCGGGAGCCTGAGTGCCCTAGAGGCCGTGGTCCACAACAAGAGAAGCCACTGCAACGAGAAACCCGAGCACTGCAACTTGACAGTACCCTCACTGGTCACCCAAACTAGAGAAAGCCTGCACGCAGCAATCAAGACAGTAGGGTCAACAATAAATGAGTACAAATTATATTTGAAATAAAGTCATAGGAAAGGCCAAGGATCCCAAACTGAAACAATCTTGAAAAAGAACAAAGTTGTAGGACTCACATGTCCTGATTTCAAGCTTACTGCAAAGCCACAGTAATTTAAGGCAGTGTAATATGGACTAAGGAAGATGTGGCACCATCATAGACACACAGACCATCAGAATAGAACTGAGACTCCAGAAATGAACACACACACGTATGGGTAATGGATTTCAACAAGAGTTCTAGGACCATTCAGTGAGGGAAACAAGAGTCTTTTCAACAAATGGTCCAGGGACAACTGACTACATAGAAAAATAATGAAACTGGAACCTTAGTTCACACCATATACAAAAATATATATACCTTGGATACATAGTTCAGTTCAGTTGCTCAGTCCTGTCCGACTCTTTGCAATCCCATGAACTGCAGCACGAAAGGCCTCACTGTCCATCACCAACTCCCAGAGTTCACTCAAACTCATGTTCATCAAGTTGATGATGCCATCCAGCCATCTTATCCTCTGTTGTCCCCTTCTCCTCCTGCCTCCAATCCCTCCCAGCATCAGGGTCTTTTCCAATGAGTCAACGCTTCACATGAGGTGGCTAAAGTACTAGAGTTTCAGCTTTAACATCAGTCCTTCCAAAGAACACCCAGGGCTAATCTCCTTAGAATGGACTGGTTGGATCTCCTTGCAGTCCAAGGGACTACTCAAGAATCTTCTCCAACACCACAGTCCAAAAGCATCAATTCTTCGGTGCTCAACTTTCTTCACAGTCCAACTCTCAAATGCATACATGACCACTGGAAAAATGACAGCCTTGACTAGATGGACCTTTGTTGGAAAAGTAATGTCTCTGCTTTTGAATATGCTATCAAGGTTGCTCATAGCTTTCCTTCCATGGAGTAAGCATCTTTTAATTTCATGGCTGCAATCACCATCTGCAGTGATTTTGGAGCCCCCAAAAATAAAACCTGATACTGTTTCCCCATCTATTTCCCATGAAGTCATGGGACCAGATGCCATGATCCTCATTTTCTGAATGTTGAGCTTTAAGCCAACTTTTTCACTCTCTCCTCTTTGACTTTTTATCAAGAGGCTTTTGAGTTCCTCTTCACTTTCTGCCATAAGGGTGATGTCATCTGCACATCTGAGGTTATTAATATTTCTCCTGGCAATCTTGATTCCAGGTTGTGCTTCTTCCAGCCCAGTGTTTCTCATGATGTACTCTGCATATAAGTTAAATAAGTAGGGTGACAATATACAGCCTTGACGTACTCCTTTTCCTATTTGGAACCAGTCTGTTGTTCCATGTCCAGTTCTAACGGTTGCTTCCTGACCTGCATACAGATTTCTCAAGAGGCAGGTCAGGTGGTCTGGTATTCCCATCTCTTTGAAGAATTTTCCACAGTTTATTGTGTCCCACACAGCCAAAGGCTTTGGCCTAGTCAATAAAGCAGAAATAGATGTTTTTCTGGAACTCTCTTGCTTTTTCCATGATCTCCAGCTGATGTTGGCAATTTGATCTCTGGTTCCTCTGCCTTTTCTAAAACCAGCTTGAATATCTGGAAGTTCACGGTTCACGTATTGCTAAAGCCTGGCTTGGAGAATTTTGAGCATGACTTTAGTAGCGTGTGAGATGAGTGCAATTGTGCGGTAGTTTGAGCATTCTTTGGCATTGCCTTTCTTTGGAACTGGAATGAAAACTGACCTTTTCCGTCCTGTGGCCACTGCTGAGTTTTCTACATTTGCTGGTATATTGAGTGCAGCACTTTCACAGCATCATCTTCAGGATTTGAAATAGCTCAACTGGAATTCCATCACCTCCACTAGCTTTGTTCATAGTGATGCTTTCTAAAGCCCACTTGGCTTCATGTGAATTCCAGGATGTCTGGCTCTAGATGAGTGATCACACCATCGTGATTATCTTGGTCATGAAGATCTTTTTGTACAGTTCTTCCGTATATTCTTGCCACCTCTTCTGAATATCTTCTGCTTCTGTTAGGTCCATACCATTTCTGTACTTTATCGAGCCCATCTTTGCATGAAATGTTCCCTTGGTATCTCTAATTTTCTTGAAGAGATCTCTATTCTTTCCCATTCTATTCTTTTCCTCTCTTTCTTTGCCTTGATTGCTGAGGAAGGCTCTCATCTTTCCTTGCTATTCTTTGGAACTCTGCATTCAGATGCTTATATCTTTTTTTTTCCTTTGCTTTTCACCCTCTCTTCTTTTCACAGCTATTTGTAAGGCCTCTCCAGACAGCCATTTTGCTTTTTTGCATTTCTTTTCCATGGGGATGGTCTTGATCCCTGTCTCCTGAACAGTGTCACGAACCTCATTCCATAGTTCATCAGGCATTCTATCTATCACATCTAGGCCCTTAAATCTATTTCTCACTTCCACTGTACAGTCATAAGGGGATCTGATCTAGGTCATACCTAAATGGTCTAGTGATTTTCCCTACTTTCTTCAATTTAAGTCTGAATTTGGCAATAAGGAGTTCAGGATCTGAGCCACAGTCAGCTCCCAGTCTTGTTTTTGCTGACTGTATAGAGCTTCTCCATCTTTGGCTGCAAAGAGTATATCAATCTGATTTTGGTGTTGACCATCTGGTGATGTCCATGTGTAGAGTCTTCTCTTGTGCTGTTGCAAGAGGGTGCTTGCTATGACACCCTTGGCAAAACTCTATTAGCCTTTGCCCTGCTTCATTCTGTACTCCAAGGCCAAAGTTGCCTGTTACTCCAGTATACCTATACTTAATACCTACAGCTATACGTAATACATATACCTTGGATTAGGCAGCATTTTCTTAGATGTGACACCGAACAAAAACACAAGCAACCCAAAGAAAAACTAGATAAACTGGACTTTGTCAAAATCGACAACTTTGTAAGTTTAAGAATATTAGCAAGAAAGTGAAAACATGCACGTGAGAGAGGGAGAAAATTCTTTGCAAGTTGTATTATCTGATATGGGTCTACCATTCAAAATAAACATAAAGAGCTATCACAACTCAACAATAAAAAGACAATGCACTTTTCAAATGGTTAAAGGACCTGAGTAGACATTTCTCTGAAAGTGATATACAAATGGCCAATAAGCACATAAAAGATGTTCAACATTATTATGCATCAGCACAGTCCATGTCAAAACCATGAAATTCCACTTCATACCTACTGAATGGCTATTTTAAAAGACAGACAATAAATAGTGTTGGTGTGGGTGAGAGAAAATGAAACCTTCCCTGCTGATGGGACTGTAAAATGCAACCGTCTGTTCAAAAAAAAAAAAAAACCCACAAGTTTGGCAGTTCCTCAAATGGTTAAACATATGATCCAGCCAATTCTGTTCTTAGTTATCTACCCAAGAGAAAAACATAAGTTCAGTCAAAAACTTGTACATGAATGTTCATGGCAGCAGCATTCATCAAAGCCCCAAAGTGGAAACAACCCAAATGTTCCAATGGCGAACGTACACACTGCAGTGCAGCCGTACAACGGAAGGTTATTTGAGCATAAAAGGAAATGAAGCAACTGATGGATGCTGTGGCGTGGAAGAACTGTGAAAACACGCTAAGTCAAAAAAACCAGGCCCAAAAGAAGCTACACTTAGTATGATTTCATTTTATGAAATGTTCAGAAGAGAAAAATTCAAGGAGATGATAGATTAGTAGTCACCAGGAGGAGTGGGAAGGACAACAGGGCTTCTTTACTAGGTGATGGCCATGTTCTGAAATTAGACAGTGGTGATGGTTACACAATGCTGAATATGCTAAACACCATTGAATTGTATGCTTTAATATGGTGAGTTTAAAAATTTTGTTTTATAAAATGATAGATTTTATAAGAATTATAATGAAACAGGTTTTTTTTTAAATCTAAAAGAACTTTTAAAATAAAAGTGCTAAGAGATATGGACAAATGTGTTATAGTTTAATTGTTGACATTCTCTTTTTTCAGGGGTTTTTATTTTTGGTTAGACTTGATGAAATATGTAGCTGTTAGCATCATAGCAGTCACATATGAAAGGCTTAATACATGCTTGCTAAAAAAAAACAACTTTTCAATCTTCCTATCAACAACTGTGGTACATTTTAACTTATAAATTTTTTTTAAAAATTTAAGTAATCAGTAGGAATGTAGAATTTCCTTTTGTTTTATACCTCTTTACTATATCATTCATTAAAATAAATCCTTGAGGAATGTAGGGGCCTATATAAAGGCACAAAAGGTTCTTCTGTTTGAATCAAATTTTTAGAATACAAGCACATATCTCTTTTCTTCAAGTAATAAGTAACAAATCTCTGTTTCTTAAGACTTGTCACATAGAGATGTTAATACTTTTAACTAAAAATGTGAAATATATGTAAAAGTAATGGTCATTTACAGTTCTATCACTAAATTAGCCACTTCAAACAATACATTGATGTATTTAATTTCCAGTATTTGTTTTTAGAAGGGAAAAACATCTATTATGTTTGAAAAAATGACATATTCATTATAAAAATTTAATTAACGCAGCAAAGCACAAAAGAAATTTTTAATGAACTTACCATCCAGCTTACATTCAACAAGAAAAGTAGGTATAAAGAACATTATAAAATTGGGAGGATGTCATGAAAGTCTTTAAATTAAAATTTTTTCATTTTTACTGTGATGCAATGTAAGAAACAGCCAGGAAAAGAAATGGTGAACTTTCAATACATTTTTTTTCCTGAAGAGTCAGTATTTTTCGAAAGAGTAATCTATGTTGAGAGAGCATGAAAAATGTATAGCTACGCATCAAGTTTGAGTGTTTTCTAACATGTATCAATTTTAGAATTATCTATTGAACTCTTGAAGTTCAACAGTTCAAAAAAAAAAAAAAGGAATTCAAGTCAAGAATAGACTAAGATAGGAAGAGATATTTCACTGGAGGATACTGATGGCAAATAAGGTCACAAAAATGAATGTCACTTGCCATGATGCATGCTCAGTGCCTCAGCTGTATCCGACTCTTTGTGACCCCACAGACTTTAGCCCAAGAGGCTCCTCTGTCCACGTAATTCCCCAGGCAAGAATACTGTAGTGGGTTGCCATTTCCTCCTCTAGGGGATCTTCTTGACCCAGGAATCGAACCCATATCTCCCTGAGTTTTCCTTCACTGTCAGGCAGATTCTTTACCACTGAGCCATCTGGAAAGCCCATCAGGGAAATGCAGATTAAACCCATGGTGAGATAGTGAAAGTGAAGTCACTCAGTCCGACTCCTTGCAACCCCATGGACTGTAGCCTACCAGGCTCCTCCCTCCATGGGATTCTCCAGGCAAGAGTACTGGAGTGGGTTGCCATTTCCTTCTCCAGGGGATCTTCCTGACCCAGGGATCAAACCCAAGTCTCCTGCATTCCAGGCAGACGCTTTAACCTCTGAGCCACCAGGGAAGCTGCATACCTATAACAATGGCTAAAATAAAAATCTGTGACAACACCGAAAGATGGTAAGGATGTGGACAAACTGGATTGCTCATACATCACTGGTGGGAATACAAAACAGAACAGTCACTCTGAAAAATAGTTGGGCAGATTCTTAAAAACCTAAACATGCAACTACCATGCAGCCTAGCAGCTATACTCCTAGGTATTCATCCCAGAGAAAGTAAGACTTAGGTTCACACAAACACCTATAAATAAAGGTTCACAGCAGCTTAGTCCATTTCAGCTGCTATACCAGAAATATCATAAACTGGGTGGCTTATAAACAACAGAAATTTGTTCTGGAAACTGGGAAATCCAAGATCAAGGTCACTGCAAATTCGGTGTCTGGTTATGATCCGTCTGCTGGTTTTCTATACAGTAGTCTTCTCACTCTGTCCTAACAAGACTAAAGGGGGAAAGGAGCTCTCTGGGGTGTCTCTTTAAGGGCACTAATCCCATTCACGAAGCCTCCATCCTCATACCTAATCATCTCCCCATGCCCACGTTCTCATATTGTCATTTGGTTTCGACAGATGAATCTAGGGGAACACAAACATTCAGTCAACGGTAGCAGCTTCACAGTCCTCAGGTGTAAACCAACCTAAACATCCCTCAATGACTGGTTTAAAAACAAAACAAAAATGATACATCACATCCATACCAAGAAATATTCTTAGCAATAAAAAAGCAAAAATAAAAATAAAGAAAGCAATTAAAAAAATAGACATGTAACAACTGGGACAGATCTCAGGGGAATTATGCTGAGTGGAAAAATCCAATCCAAAGAGTCCATGTACTATCTTAATACTCTTCATGATGTTATTATACAACATTCTTCATAATTTCATGACATATTACAGTAACACAGAACAGATTAGTGCTTGCTGTGGGTTAGGGAAGGGGCAGAGGCAGGCATGGCTGGAAGGGAGGTGGGTATGGCTATAAAGGGCAGCGTAAGGGGTCCCTGTGGTAAAGGAACTGTCCGTGTCTGAACGGTGGTGTGTATACAGGGACTGACACATGGGAAATGGCATGAACTGAAAGCATACATGACTGAGCACATGCAAATCTGAGTGAAATCAGTGGATTATACTGTCAGTTTCATAGATGTGATATTGTACAGTTTTGTAAGATGTTGCCCAGGAGGCAAACTGAGTGAAGGGTATATGGAGATCTCTGTATTATTTATTAAGCTGCATGTGAATCTATAATTACTTCAAAATAAAAAGTTAAATTTTAAAAGGGAGTAGCTACAGAAATTCTTCAAAGTGATAAGCATTCAGGGAAAAGTACAGAATGTAAATAAATATTAAGTGGACAGAATAACCTTGGGCATACATAGTTTTGTGCTACTTAAGTATATCTCCAGGGTAAATTTACTGCATTTGAAAATAAAAGCATATGCAGGATTGTGTCAACTTTACACTAACTTGGAGAAAACTCTAAAGTATTTCTTTCCATTCACTGAGTCTGCTTTTGTATTTCTTAAAAATGGTTATAGCTCTCCTGAGATAGGAAAAAATTTAACAAGAAATGTACAATGCCTAAATATTTTATCTTCTCTGCTATTTAAATAGTTTTTCTTTTCCATACTAACACAGTCACTGGTTATTTGTACCACATGCGAAGGCTACTGATTTCTGCATAATTTTATATCCTGTTAATTTAGAACTTTATTTTTTAAACTTTGCAGTTTGTTTCATTTTTGAATTTTGTTTGCTTCTGGCTGTGCTGGGCCTTTGCTGCGGCACACAGGTCTTCTCTAGTTGCAGCGGGCAGGGGGCTACTCTTTGTTACAGAGCCCAGGCTAGAGGAATGCAGACTTTAGGAGCCTGCAGCACATGGGCTCAGTAGTCGTGGCACACAGGCTTAGTTACTCTGTGGTGTGTGGGATCTTCCCAGACTAGGGATCAAACCCGTGTCCCCTGAAGGATTCTTAACCACAGAGAAGCTCCAAGACTTTTTTTTATTGTCTAAATTAGTGTTATTTATCTGTGCTTCCCAGGTTCACACTACAAACTCTAAAATCCAATTCTCATGTCCCTAGAAGTTTCTTCTTTAAATGCACTGGCTAAACCTCCAGTATAATGTTAAATAGTTGTAGAAACAATGGGTATCTCAGCATTTCCCCATTAAGATGCCAGTTTTAGGACAGACATACACACATATATACATATTCATGTAAGGTTAAGTATTACTTAGGTCTTCTGTCTTAAATGTTTATGACACAAGCGTTGAATTCTGCCCAGGGTTTTCTGGCATCTGTGGATGATAAATCTTTCCTCAGATCTATTAATATGGTGTATCATATTAATAGATTTCCTAATACTGAATCAATCTTATGTTCCTGTTCATGATGTATCATTTCTTTATGTGGTGGCTAGATTCTGTTCACCAGTACATTATTTAAAACTTTTATATCAATATCTGTAAGTGAAATTGACCTATCATTTTTTAATTTTTCATACTGTATTTATCAGGTTATACTTATTCCCTTAATTTTTATTTGCTTTCTTCCCTTTATGATTGAATTATCTGGGTCTCTTTTAATTAAAAAATAAGGTTTCTTGATTTATTAAGTAAATGTCTTTTCTATTCTCTATCTCATTAACTTGTGATTTTATCTTTATTATTTTATTCTTTGTGCTTTTTTATTTACTTTTTGCTTCTTTTTCTAGTTTTAGGGGCTGGGAAAACTCATTTATTTTCTTTCCTTTTTCAGTTCAGTTGCTCAGTCATGTTCAACTCTCTGCGACCCTATGAACCGCAGCATGCCAGGCCTCCCTGTCCATCACCAACTCCCAGCGATTACTCAAACTCATGTCCATTGAGTCAGTGATGCCATCCAACCATCTCATCCTCTGTCGTCCCCTTCTCCTCCTGCCCTCAATCTTTCTCAGCATCAGAGTCTTTTCAAATGAGTCAGCTCTTTGCATCAGGTGGCCAAAGTATTGGAGTTTCAGCTTCAATATCAATCCTTCCAATGAACATGCAGGACTGATCTCCTTTAGGATAGACTGGCTGGATCTCCTTGTAGTCCAAGGGACTCTCAAGAGTCTTCCCCAACACCACAGTTCAAAAGCATCAATTCTTCGGCACTCAGCCTTCTTCACGGTCCAACTCTCACATCCATACATAACCACTGGAAAAACCATAGCCTTGACTAGACGGACTTTAGTCGGCAAAGTAATGTCTCTGCTTTTAATATGCTGTCTAGGTTGGTCACAGACAAGTAAATCTCACAAAGTCTGCTATGCAGAGTCTTCATTGGCATTTTTAGAAATTCGTAATTTCAGCTTATATTTCTCTTTCACCCAAGAGTCATTCAATAGATGGTTTATTTACCCCCAAGTGAAAAGCCCCTTTAAAGAAAAAAAAATTATCAAATTCTATGATTCTTTGCATTTTGATCAGAGTACTACCTGTAATATATGTACGTCCATCAGGGATACTGGCCTGTCATTTTCTTTTCTGTGTGATACCTTTGTCTGGTTTTGGTATCTGGGTGATGCTGATTTCATAGAATGAGTTCAGAAGTGTCCCTTCCTCTGCAGTTTTTTGCAATAGTTTCAGAAGAAGAGGTGGTGACTCTTCTAAATGTTGGTAGAATTCACCTGTGAAGCCATCTGGTCCTGGACTTTGGTTTGCTGGAAGTTTTTAAATTATTGATTCAATTTTATTACTGGTAATGCATCAGTTCGTATTTTCTATTTCTTCCTGATTCTGCCTTGGGAGATTGTACATTGAAGAATTTGTCCTTTTTTTTTCTTGCTCATCCATTTTACTAGCTTTCGTAATCTATTATGATCCTTTGCATTTCTGTGGTGTCAGCTGTAACTTCTCCTTTTCCATTTCTGATTTTATGGATTTGGGTCTCATCTTTTTTTCCTTGATGAGTCTAGCTGAAGGTTTATCAGTTTTGTTTATCTTTTGAAAGCACTACCTGAATTCTTAAAACCAATATAGTATTCTTTAGGGTAATTAGGTTCATAAAGAAACTGAGCATGAAGGTACAGAGACTGTTCATATACCTCCTACCCCTACCCATGCACAGGCTCCCACCATTAACCTCCCCCACTAGAGTGCACATTTATTACAATGGAGGAACATACACGAACACACAATCACCACCCAGAGTCCACAGTTTATATTAGGGTTCACTCCTAATACTGACCATCCTATGGGCTGCACAATGTATAACGACATGTTTCTACCATTTTAGTATCACCGGAGCCACTTCATGGCCCTAAAAATCCTGTATGTGCCACCCACTCCCTCCTCCTCCACTCATTTTCTTTTTTTCCTTAACAAATTTTACTTTATTATTATTTTTGGCCACACCACACAGCATGCAGGATCTTAGTTCCCTGACCAGGGATCGAGCTCCACACTCCCAGCAGTGGAGGAGCAGAGTCTTAATCACTGGACCACTAGGGAAGTCTCACATTTGTTTTAATAGTATAAAAATATTCATTATTAATATCATCTTACTGATATTAAAATGCCTGAAATTAGAAATTAGATTAAAAGTTTGAACAAATGTATTTTTATATGAGAAATCATCATAAAGAAATCCACTCATAGTATTCACTAGGTTTTTTAAACATATACATACTCTTAAAAATGACAGTTTACTCTTTTCCATAGACATTAGTGCCACTAAGGCACTCTAATATGCTACCTTTATTGTCAACATCATCAAAGAAAGATCCATTTGTATTTAATATACACTGTTAACTAAACTAGTAAAACAGACTAAGGCCCTTCAAGAACATGTCAACAACTATTTTAAAAGCAGGAAATTCATTTTATCATAATTTTCCCATTGCCTGAGACTTCTGGTTAACTGAATTTTTACTTTATACTACTAGTAATTTGTTCTTCAGTCTATGACACTTATTTATTATATATACTTATTCTATCAATTAATATTCAATGACTGTCTATAATTCATCAGACTAACATATACTGGTGAAAATACAGATTAGATACCCCACCCTCATGGGTGGTAAAAGCATTTGTCACCCAGTCATGTCCGACTTTTTGACCACATAGACTGTAGCCTGCCAAGCTCCTCTGTCCATGGAATTCTTCAGGCAAGAATACTGGAGTGGGTTACCATACCCTTCTCCAAGGGATCTTCCCAACCCAGGGATCGAACCCAGGGCTCCCACATTGCAGGCGGATTCTTTACTGTCTGAGCCACCAGGAAGCTACCCTTATAAGCTTACTTCTTAGTGGGGAGTTACAGATAAGACTCATAATGTATGGCAATATGTATTGTAAAGTGCCTGGGATGGGGTGGACTTGGAGACAGGTGGTGAATTAAGGGACAGGAGCCAATGAAAACTACTTTAAAGAGCTGATATTTGTCCAGAGACCTGATAAAGAAGTTGCCATGGAAAGATTTTAAGAAAGGAGTTTCAGGGCAGTGGGCAAAGGAAGTGTAAAGCTAGCTGAGGCAGAAACCAGCCTGGAGGGACAGTCTGGAGGTCAGTTTGCTATGGTGTGGAGAACAAATTAAAGAATGGACCGATATGAGGCAGAAGCTGGTAAGGACCAGATCACAAGGAAGCCACGAAAAGCAGTTTGGATTTGACTCTGATTGGTACTGAGAGCAGTTACAGAATTTCAAGGTGGGTGGCAAATAGATTTTGATTTATGTTTTCAGTGATTACTGATCACTAAATGGAGAATGGATTGAGAGGAGGCAGGAATGAGAGAGGAAAGCAGTCCATCCAAGAGGCTTGATTCAGGGGCCTAGACCACAGTATTAGCAGTGGAGAGGCTGAATCACACACGCTGCGCGTGTTGCATGGGGAGCGGGCAGAACTTGCTAACACACTGACTTGCAGTTAGAAGGCAAAGGGCAGCGTCTAGGATGCCGCCTGTGGGGGTGTCATTCACTACAACAAAGACGACAGAGAAGAGAGGAGGCACGGAAGAAAACAGTTTCTTTGAAGTAAGGAAGGGTCTGTCTTTCCCTAGACCTCACCATTCACCAAGCATGAAACTGAGAAGAGCAGAGGAAAATATGTGAGCGTCAGATTATTCCAGCACCAGCTATCTAATCCAAAGTGTTAGAGTCACATACCTAGCCTATACCTGGGGGGTGGGTGTGGGAAAGGTAAGAATTTCAAACTAGCTATTCTACTGAAGTTTAAAAGCAAGCAGACTGTGTCTCAGAAACTGAAATGTGATCATAAGATTGGAAGTGGCCTCAAAAGTTATGAAATTGGATCAACATGTTGTTCATGAAGATGCAACTCAAAGGAAAGAGGGGTGGTGAGAACACAGCTGAAAGCAGTAACAGGAAAGAAGACTTCTATGTTTATTCCCCAAGTTTTCCAGCATATTCAGAAAATGAAGTACCAAAAGGAACTCAAGAATGAGTAATCATCAGCTAGATCCAAAACTGCTGAGAAGTTTAACAGGGTGAAGACAGAGGACTGATGTCAACAATACGGCAGCAGTTGATCACCTTCATAAAATGCATTTTGGTAAGTAGCAGAGACTCAAAAGCCAAATTGGAAAAAAAAAAAAAAAAAGCCAAATTCGGGGAAAAGCCAAATTGGAATGGGTAAAAAAGAACACAGGAAGTGAGGAAATAAAAGTTAACAGCTACAGAATATCTTTTGAGACGTTTAGCTACAAACACATGAGATAAAAACAAGAGTTGATCCTTTTTAATCATAATGGCAGCTTAATTCCTAGCATGCGTCACAGAAATGTCACTATTATTCTTTAGCAATTAAAATATGTACAGGAAAACATAATTTTCAAATAGATTTTTTTTTCTCTTACCTTCACTGATTAAATTTAACGTGTCTTGTTTTCCATCTCCTTCTTGTGACTGACCTGGATCCAGTGAAGTCTGAGAAAGGCTAACCTCAGCTGATAACTGGTCAAGGCTCTGATAACTTTTTCTGTAAGACAAAGGTGAAATACTACTTTAACTTCTTCCCACAATTAAAAAAAAAAAAAAGAAAGAAACCTTCTAGAAATATTCTTTAATGGTTTTCTCCAATTTACTGAATTTCAGTTTCATTTCTCCCCATCTGCCCCCAAACTTCATCTGTATCATGGTGGCAATAGAAACTGTTGTATCTTTCCCTCTGCCCTCTTTGGAGGTTTTTAAATCCACTAAAACAGGAAAAGAGAAACAACCTGTCAAACAAATTCAATTCCTTATGTCAATTTTTGATGATCAAGTTAGTAAAGAAATAGGCACTTCTGGTCATTATCAATTGTCATTATCAATTGTGCAATTGATGATGATTGACTGGTCATTATCAATTGCGCAGAAAATCTCAAGTCTCTCAATACACAAATGAAACTGAAATTGACATAACTTTTGTTATGAGGATTGTGTCTCCTAAGCACAATACCTTGGGACTATTACAGATGATTTTTACATAAAAATAACAAATTGTTATCAATTCCTGTCACTGAGAAATTTAAAAAATGTTGGGTAGGAAAATACCTGTTTGTGTTAATACACCTTCAAGATGATTAACCTCCTTCCATCATCTACTGACAACTGTGAGCCCATTTTCTTTCTTTTTTTTTTTTTTATTTTTAACTGAAGGATAACTGCTTTACAGTAGTCTTCCCTGGTGGCTCAGATGGTAAAGCATCTGCCTGCAATGTGGGAGACCCGGGTTAGATCCCTGAGTTTGGAAGATCTCCTGGAGAAGGAAATGGCAACCCACTCCAGTACTCTTGCCTAGAGAATCCCATGGACGGGGGAGCCTGGTGGGCTACAGTCCACGGGGTCGCAAAGAGTCGGACACAACTGAGCGACTTCACTTTCACTTTATTGTGTTGGTTTCTGCCAAACATCAATATGAATGAGCCCATTTTCTATTAAACAAATTCACTAGAAATAAATTATAACAGATGAAAATTCAGTTATGAATGAAAAGTTAATGAATGCAAATGTTCAAATCTTCCTCATATTTGTTTTGTCAACATAAAACCAACTCAAAGAGATACATGCGGCTGTGGTATTACTGACATTTCAGGTATGTGACAAAGTTCAGTATTATTTCTTAATATAAATGATCCAGGAAGAGGAACACATTTTTCAGGTTCAACATTTATTTCCAAAGGTAGTCAAACCCTATCTAATTTCCTAGAAGTATTATAATAATATTGTAGAAAATATATATAACCTAAGTGACCTATTACATAGCTCTTCTCTATTCATACACACAAGAGGAGGCTCACAGATTTAGCTGGTGTGTGTGTATTAAGTATATGGGGGATACAACTGGCACCTATTTGTTTTTTCCTTTAAGAAATGAGGTGAAGGTGAGGTGACAGAATAGTTTCCTAGCTTACAATGTGAGCACTTTCTCACTTTATAACAGTGATGACTTTTCAAATGCTGAGAGTATAAAAGCTCTTACTCATAATTTTAAATAGCGAGATAGTCTCTGTAGGAAACTTCAGAGATAATTATAACAGGTAACACACATATATAACATGTAACAAAAATGATACCCAGAAAGAAAAACACCAATACAGTATATTAACACATATATATGGAATTTAGAAAGAAGATAACGATAACCCTGTATGCAAGACATCAAAAGAGACACAAATATATTGAACAGTCTTTTTGGACTCTGCGGGAGAGGGCGAGGGTGGGATGATTTGGGAGAATGGCACTGAAACATGTAAAATATCATATGTGAAACTAATCGCCAGTCCAGGTTTGATGCATGAGACAGGGTGCTTGGGGCTGGTGCACTGGGATGACCCAGAGGGATGGGATGGGGAGGTAAGTGGGAGGGGGTTCAGGATGGGGAACACATGTACACTCATGGCGAATTCAAGTCAATGTATGGCAAAACCAATATGATATTGTAAAGTAAAATAAATAATTTTAAAAATGATACCCAATATTTATATTTTTATATATTTATATAGTACTTATCAAATGCTAGGCACTGTTCTACATGTACATATATATTAACTTCCTTAATGCTCATGGCTACCAGAAGAGGTTGGAATTATTATCATCCCCACTTTACAGAAGAGGACTGGGACACAGGAGATGAGATTTGCACCTGGCACCCTGGCTCTAATTCTCTCCCAATAATTACTACACTATCTCCTCTCTAGTATAAGAAAAGACTCAGCTTCCTATTAGAAGCCCTTCTTAAACAGCAGCTCAGTCTGCCAAGACAGATCATGGAAACTATACTGTATTTCATCAAAGCACTGACAATTTCCCTTGATTTCCAGTAAAATTTTATTTCTTTAGCTATAGCAGGAAGCAAGAATGGAAGAATTTAATAAAGGAAGGTATAAATAAGTTTCTTTTCCAGGTTATTTTTCTGTGTCTAACTGGTAGAAGACTTGCCTTTTAAAATGAAGGGCTTAGGATGTTTCTGATGCTGCTATTTCACTATAGGAAACTTGTTCATATTGATATTATTCAACTAAAAATGTATGCATGGAAATATTTACAAACAGCAAAATACACAGAATTAAAAAGTCTCTGTGACTAACGACTGAGAACTTGGTGGCACACATTTACAGGCTCTCCAAGACTGGGTCACCCACTGAGGGAGGAGAGTGCAGCAGACACCCTGCGAGGGACGTGCTTCCAGCGTGACCTGCTGAAGCACCTTTCAGAGGATAGCACTTCTATATCCAAAGTGACTTCAGGACCTCTCTACCCTTTAGGGAGTAATCCTTGAGTTTACAGGCTTTATGTACTTCACCAAATGCCAATGGAAATAAAAACAGAATTTGGTAGACAATGATATTTTGAAGCAAAAATAAAAATTCCAAGCCAAAACTAAGCACCTTACTCATAAGATATTATGAATAAGCTAAATATGAATAAGACATTATGAATATCTTATCAGCACTATACAATATCTTCCTTGCATGAACCTACTTCTCAGCATCTGACAGGAATCTAGTTCGGCTGCTTTCAGTAATGACAAAGAATGGCTTTGGTTACCACTTTTTTTTACCATATTTGCAATGTAACTGGCAACTCCATCTGACAAACATTTTGTTGTCAATAGTTTTATCTATTGGAGTTTTGTCTTTAAAAGTCTTATCTTGGAATCCTATACTCACTAAAACCACACTGTAAGATTTAAGGGTATCCCATAGCTAAGTCAGGGTTCCCTGGTGGCCTCAGATGGCAAACTGTCTGCCCACAATGCAGGAGACCTGGGTTCGATCCCTGGGTTGGGAAGATCCCTGAAGAAGGAAATGGCAACCCATTCCAGTATTCTTGCCTGGAAAATTCCATGGACAGAGGACCCTGATAGGCTACAGTACATGGGGTCACAAGGAGTCAGACACAACTGACTGACTTCAATTTCTTTCTTTCTTTTGTAGCTAAGTTGGTAAAGAATCTGCCTGCAATGCAGAAGACTCAGGTTCCATCCCTGGGTTGGGAAGATCCTCTGGAGATGGAAATAGTAACCCAGTCCAGAATTCTTGCCTGGAGAATCCTATGGACAGAGGAGCCTGGCAGGGTACAGTCCAAGGGGTTGCAAGAGTAGGACACAACTTAGCAACTAAACCACCACCATCACCAGATACACCAAACCAGGTAACAGTCTGTTCCTATTTCTCAGAGTTGAATTTTTTAAACGGCAAGAGCTTAATCAAAATAAGAACCCAGATAGTTTAAGAGTCATGCGTTGACTATATAAAAGTTCGCAGTTTACTCTATGCCATTACATTGTTAAATATAATTTAAAATTGTAAGAACTGTTGTGAGCACTTCAGACATAACAAAATTCACAGCATTCAATTTCTTACTATAGCAACATTTAAAAACCACTCAAATTCAGACTTCTATATATAGAACTGGGTACCAAAATCAAGGCAAATTAAAGGAAACTGAGTGATAAGTCAATTCAATTATAAGTAAATTTTTCTACAGTCTTATATTCATATCAATGCAGATATGAAGTCTTATACTTCATATCAATGTGGTTAATCTACATTACCTACTTGCCCATTAGACATCTTGAGGTCAGTAATGATTAACATTATCTGGTAGTCAGTGGACAACAAAGAATGTGATAAACAGAAGAATAAACTGTCCATATGCAGAAAATAGAAACAAATATATGCACACAATCTATACCCGGAGGCACATCACTGTGCATGGAAACCGTTCTTTTATTCTTGGTTTGATTTCCACAGAAGTACGTTTAAGGAACAAAGTAAGCATTTGTTACAGCAGAACATCTATAAACTTTTAATTTACTAAAAATGGAAGGATGCAAGGGAGCTAAAAAGAGGACAAAATGTGAGTCAGGTCAATACAAAATGTAATTTATAAAGATTTCTACAACCTCAGTGCTTTAGACACACATGAGAAGGAGAACCTGGAATATACATGAAGTAATTATATCTAATGCACTGGAAATCATTAAGAAAAATAGGCCTAAGTAGTAGATCATGAATGACATAAAAACCTCATCTAGAGAGAGAGAGAGAAGTCACTCAGTCGTGTCCGATTCTTTGCGGCCCCATGGACTGTAGCCACCAGGCTCCTCCATCCATGGATTTCTCCAGGCAAGAATACTGGAGTGGGTTGCCATTTTTGTGAATGGCAGCCAAATTGGGGAGACAATGATAAATTTAGAAGACTAAAAAAGTGTAAGTAGAAAATATATATATGGTGCCAATGGATCTGATCTGGGATGGGAATAATCTAACAAAGTTATGTACAGGTAATCTAACAAGATTATATACCAGATATTTAACAAGCTCATGTGACCTAGACTTTGCATATAAAGATATATATTAAAACAGAACTTAGTGGAAAGAAAAAAGAATCAATTGCTCGGTGTGTGTGTTAGGAGTGCACATTATATATTTATTTATTGTTGAGCTTTTACAGTAATGCCTTAAATGCCTGTAATGCCTTAAAATTTTTTAACATGATATGCCTGCCTGTTTGAAATAAAGGAAGAGATATAATAAAATGCTGCATAACTAACCTTGTCAGTCTAAATAATCTAGAAATAAATTTGAAATGATATGTTTAAAGCTTTATAAACAGTGAAGTAAATGGAAATAAAATCTCTTGTGAAAGGGGTCCTTCCATGACAAGGTGATCACAGCCAAGTTACCCAACGGGTCATTTTACTACACAATTCATTACATCAAACAGCACAGTCTCTTTCTTCTAAAACCCAAGAGGGCAAATACATTTACAGAGCCCCTGGAGAAGTTAACTACAGACCTTCCATATTCTTAGCATGAAATTTCAATGACTCATTACAGTATCAGTTTCTTTCTCCATATTATTAAAAGAGCAAATATTCCCCGTTAAGGAGGCTCTGGCTACCTCCTTCATGATTTGCAGTTTCTCACAAATGTTTGTTGGACTTATTTAAGACACTGATAAAATGAACAGGAATTGGTGATCAGGTCAGTTCAATAACTTTGGCCTGTATTATAAATTTGAGGAGAGCAAAAACTGTATCTTGATGAAAAGCTATGATGTGTCTCAAACATGATTTATATACAGCACTACTCTGTTGTGAAAATCCATTTCTATATGAAAATCTCCATTTCTACATGAAAAAGTTGGTATTATTTATTTTGAACAACTGGTAATTTGTTGGTCATTTTCAATTTAGATAGGGCTTTAAGAGCTCTCTAAGAAATAGCAGGGTATCAGGTGAGTGGAATACTGTCCAAACATGAAAGATATAAGGCTATATAAGAGTTCAAACAGAAAAGATTATATAGACTATAGATAAATAAAGACTTATCAGAAAGGGATTAGGTGCCAGGCAATTTACTACCTCAGATGACTCACAATTCCGTTTAAATAAGCACTGCCCCCACCCCAATATTACATGTGCAGAAACAAAAAGCAAGGAGTCATGCTTAGTGTTAAACAGCAAGGAAGCAACAGAAATATGTTCAAATCCTGACTTTAAACTCTAGGTACAGGGATCTCAGCACTGCCCCAAGTGCGTATTTTTGTTCAGGGATATCAGTTTGGCAATAGGGTCACAGAAAAGCAGTGCCAATATCAGAGGTCTGGTGAGATTAAAGACTGATGATGCCAGGAAGGAAAGGGTATCCTTTCTTAACCTAATGGAGAAACCAAGTCAAGAGGGATAAAATCTGGATCCATTCTAAACAGGCAGTTTCGCGGCATTCTTTTCTGAGACTGCAGTTACTCTTGTTGCTACTACAATATTTTGTAGAAGACAGCCACTATTACTACATGCAGAGGTAACCCAGAAATAAATCTTCCACTTGGATGTCCTCACTGGTCCCCCAGTGGGCACCTCTATGGGCAGGCAGTGGTATGTACATGTCTTTCTGCTAAAATATTTTACCACCCACTATATAATGTGACAACATAGATATTGCAATAAAAAGCACAGTTACTAGTTTTTTGTCAGGATATAGTAATATTTTTGCAGTTATAAAAGCAGGAGCATCTTATGTTATAGATAAGTATACCAAGTATTGCTATAGCCAGTCCAGGTTCGATGCATGATACAGGATGCTTGGGGCTGGTGCACTAGGATGACCCAGAGGGATGGTACAGGGAGGGAGGTGGGAGGGAGGTTCAGGATGGGGGACACGTGTATACCCGTGGCAGATTCAAGTTGATGTATGGCAAAACCAATACAATATTGTAAAAGTAATTGACCTCCAATTAAAATAAATAAATTTATATTTTTAAAAAAAAAAAAATTCAAGTTTTCAATTATAAATCAGAAATACAAATATTTTTGCATACAGCAAATGTGTCACAGAAAGATAAAATTATGTCCTAGCATAATAAGATATACTCTAGTTATTTATACCTTTCATAGCATATAAGAGGAACTAGGTTCCAACCCATGAAAGACCCAGTCAACCCCCTGACTCATATTCAGTGTGGTGCAGGAGATGATGAAGAGAGTTCTACTGATTCATTTTGTAAATAACTGGCTCCCTATTTATCTCTAGCAATCAATGAAACTAACAGGCAAGTAAACATAAAGCCTCCAGCAATCTTTTTTAAACAACAAAAGGTAAAAATTTATTTTGAGTTCTATCTCTGAAATGAGAAAAATCACAGAGGAAAGCAGGCAGAAATTAGGTCTGTGCTAGACATTCCTTGTAGAAATGCCAGGCCACTAATTACCTAGTGAAAGGTGGCCTGCAAAGCACAAAAGGAAGTATGTTGCTCGACCAGTGAAGGGCTTGCCAGGAGCCGCAGTGGCAAAGAACCTGCACCTGCCTGCCAATGCAGGAGACGCAGGATACGTGGGATCAGTCCCTGGGTTGGGAAGATCCCCTAGAAGAGGAAATGACAACCCACTCCAGTATTCTTGCCTGGTTAAATCCCATGGACAGAGGAGCTTGGAAGGCTACAGTCCATGGGGTTGCAAAGAGTTGGGCACGACTGAGTATGCATGCACTACCAATGAAATTTTTAAAAGGGCTAACAAAAAAAAAAAGAGAGAGAGAGAGAGAGAGAAGGGAAAGAAAAAAAGGAAGAGAGAAGAGAGGGAGGAGACAGGAAACTGATGAAGGAGGGACAAAGGTAAGGGGAAAGAGAACTGAAGGAGATGGAGGGGGAGCAGGGAAAACTATCAGAAGAGTCAGCTGAAGATACGACAATAAAGACACTGAAAACAATTACCACTATGGGAAAGTGACTAAAAGCCAAAAGAAGGTAACACGATTTACAAGTTCTGAAATGAAGACTACCTAAAGAAAGAGAGCCTAAGATTGTGCGGCTCTCAACAGGAGAAACAGTTCCTAAGTGAAACAGTCCTGAATCCTGGGACAAAGAAATAGGTAAAGGATCTTGTGGCCATGGGTGGAGTGATTTTATCTTCAATATCCCCCAAAATTAGATTTATTGAAAAATGAACAGAACTCTTTCAGACCCACTGAAAGTGAAAGTGAAGTCGCTCAGTTGTGTCTGACTCTGCGAACCCATGGACTGTAGCCTACCAGGCTTCTCTGTCCATGGGATTTTCCAGGCAAGAATACTGGAGTGGGTTACCATTTCCTTTTCCAGGGGATCTTCCCAACCCAGGGATCGAACCTGGGTCTCCTGAATTGGAGGCAGGCGCTTTAACCTCTGAGCCACAGAACAAGTAAATTTTTTTCTATCCTTTTATGACATGGAATTCTGTGTTCAAGCATGAAAATTAGTTCTAACGTAAAAACAAACACCACAGCTAGAATTCAGATACAGATGGTTCATTAAATACAAGCTCACTGACATAACTGAAGGACTGGCTGAAGATTCAATAGAGGAGAAGTAGGTAGCTGATGTAATACTACATAAGCGTTTCTCAATGTCTTTACTTCCCCAGGGTGCCTTGGCTTTGTAACATTACCACATTCACTGCCTTAATATAACCTTACTAAGCCAAAATAGTCTTAAATCCTACTTTTGCTCTGAGCTAATAATGAATTCAGAAAAGTATTAGAAACCAAAGTGGACAGTCATATGTTTCGGTACAACTAAGTTTGTAATTAGTTGGGGGGAAAAAAAAAGTGTTACACTTACTCATACCACTGTTTATTGTGTTTTCGGTAAAGCAACGTATCCAAGGCAACAGCATTGACATCCAGAGCTCCTGGGGAAGGCCACTGGTTGGTGAGGTGGGCAGTTAACTCTTGTCTCGATCTTAAATCATTATTCTTTAGCACAGTCCTGTGAATATTAAGATGGTGAGTGCTTTTGTCTTCACTGTTCTG
The DNA here is from genome assembly GCA_917880005.1 of Nanger dama. NCBI lineage: Eukaryota > Metazoa > Chordata > Mammalia > Artiodactyla > Bovidae > Nanger > Nanger dama. The sequence continues at coordinate 28,870,536 of CAKJTW010000007.1, forward strand.
CAATGGCAGAGGAGCCTAACGGTATCGATCTAGGCCCCAAAATTCACCTTTTAAAAATGGTATGTTAACAGACTGGGGACAGAACTGCAGGAAGGCTGGCTGGGCTATGATCGCTCTGTCTCCTGTAGTATATGCTTCTCATTCTTTCTCTACCTGCTGTAACAAATTGCTACCTTTGAAATTCAGGCTTCCTATCTTTTCCCCAGAGATATTACTAACGGACTAAGGGACCCAAGCTGCACTTGACATCTTAACTAAAAATAATGGTGATATCTTAAAAGTTACAGGTGATCAGATGCCGATAAAAACATAAAAGAGAGTGGAGATTCCATCTGCAGGATTATCTAGCTTCAAAATTCACAATGTTGAAGTAATAGTAAATAAGAGAATTAAATAAAAATAAAATAAAGAAAAATATAAAATAAAAACTATGAGGTTCCCATAACTGTTCTTGAGAGAAATGACTACCAGTAAATCTTCATGAAAATAATTTCCTCAATGACAACTGCACTGAACCACATACTCTACTGGAAATTTTCTACAGAATGAAGCCACTGTAACAACTCATGGTTTTATTTTCATCTTTTTAAAGCTATTACTCATTAATACAACTTGGAAAAGAACTAGCTTTCTGCCAAAATTTCAGTTTCACAAAACTAATTCAATATTTAAACTGTTAGTTCAATTAAAAGCGTAATTCTTTTTGCAAAGCTCTAATTCTACCTCTAAAATATCTTAAAATATCACCTAGGCAACCTGCATTCTCAAGCAGGAGTCCAGGACTTTAGTGTCCCAAGGTTCTGAGCAATCAGCTCAGAAGCAGGAAATAAAAAATGTGCTTGCCACTAACTTTCAGAGACCACAGTCCTGTTGTGGGTGGCAGACAGTCATCAGTGTACTAGCTAGCAAGACAATCCTGCACTAGAGAAGGCCAACCTGCACACCACCACTGGCTATTAACCATGATTCTAATGGGGTAATCCCACTTTTAAATGTCCCTATAAGCTACACACAAATATTCTGATTTTATAGAGATCTGATTTTATTTGTGTCCTTTTAAATATTTGTTCCATTATGTCCATAAAGAAACATTATCTGATGTAAACAATAGACTTTCTCCTAAAACTGGAAAACTAGAAATGAAATAGGCAGAGTTCAGTGAGAATGTCTCCCATTAAGATACTACCTTAGGCAAGGTTCAACTATTTCATTTCGCTAGAGAAGGAATGAAACATTTTAAAAAGACTTCTAGGGTACTTTAACATTAGTTTTTACAAAAACAGCAAAGAGGGATTAGAAAACTTCGAAGATTGACAGAAAAATTGTGTAAAGCAGAAATGGTGGTCACTGGCCAGAGAGTCTAGTAAAATAAGCTATCTTTATTTGGGGATCTGTGACTACATTTTTCTCTTTGCATACTCCTCTTTAGGGTTTCCAGTGGATGTCCCTAGAGAACAGAATCTCGAAGTCATAACTGGCCCACAGGAAATATTCACAGCAGAATGCAAGAAAGGCACATAGGCATCAAGGAAAGGGCACTGGCAAAACTCAGTTAATGAGAAGTAAGTGCACCGCCTCCACTTCAGAATATGGTGTGGAAAGTGGAAACTTCTACACCACGTAGAATGGAAAAAGGGACTGAATTTTCACACAACTTTTTACACACTATTTGCTCATGGATAATTTTTGCCCGCTGATGAATTAGGTATTGTCTTTTTCTGTGGGAACCTGCCTGGTCCTCTGGAACAGGATATAAGAGATTTCAGTGTACTGACCAGGCCTAGTTTTTCATCCATGCCACCCTGGTTCCCACCATCTGGGAGGAATGTGGACAAAGGAAATCCTAGCGCTTGCCCTGCAGCTGTCGAAAGGAAAGCTTCCCGGAGGATCCTGGTAAGGGGGCCCTTGCTCTTACCACCCCCGTACCCTAGGGGCAGGCAAGTGAACTGAATAGGTTGGGAATCCCACCCCTGAATTCTGAATCTTGACCAGAGTTCTCTTAGGGTGATAAACAGACAAGCAGTTTATCTGTTCTAGCAGTGAGGTCCTGACCAAAATGTACCAGTAAAGAGACATTCCTATTTCCCAACCGTCTGAAGGAGCTCGGCCTGCTGCTAACATTTAAGGTTAATAATTCTACAGAAAGATGCACTAAGAGAAAACTGTTTAATTTACTAAGAAAGTAGAAATAATACATGCATTCCAGCTAATTTTAAACAGCTTTCCTGTTTTCTGAATTGGTGGATAACTAATTTCTCTTTAGATTCTCAGTAGGAATTATTTAGGAATTTGGCCATACCCACACAATTCAGTCTTATCCTCTTCAGCTTTACTGAAGTATAATTGATAATTTAAAACTGCATACATTTGAAGTAAACAACTTGATGATTTGATATACAATGTGAAGTAATAATCACACTCAAGCTAATTAACACATCCAACGGCTAACATAGTTAACTTTTTTTGTGTGATGAGGACACTTAAGATCTACTCTCTTAGAAAATCTCAAGTATATAATACTGTCACTTTGTCACGCATTACATCTCCAGAATTTATTCATCTTGCATAATAGAAACTTTGAACTTCTGAACTTTATCTCCCTAAATCCCTGCCTCTCCAGGCTCTGATAACAATCATTTTATTCAATTTCTGTGAATATGACTTCTTTCGAGCCCACATATAAGTGGGATCATACACTTTTGTCTTTCTGCATCTAGTTTCTTTCACTTAGCATAATGTCATCCATGTTGTCATGAATGGTAGGATTTCCTTCATTTTAAGGCTACATTATCATCCATTGTATATGTTTGTATATAGACACAGAGTCTTTATATATCACATATTCTTTATCCATTCATCCATGGACACATGGACACTGAAATTACCTCTATCACTTGGTTACTATTACTAATGCTGAAATTAACATGACAGTGTGCTATCGCTTCAAGAGAAAGGCTTTAATCTCCTAGGCCTTCCCTGAGTTCCAAAGAAGAGATTCCAGCAGTTCTGAATTTAGGGAAATGAGGGAATGCAGACACAAAGGAAAAGCAGTCAAGAAACAATAGCTCACATAAACAGAAAATTATAGCAGACATCCTGGAATGTGAAGTCAAGTGGACCTTAGAAAGCATCCCTACGAACAAAGCTAGTGGAGGTGATGGAATTCTAGTTGAGCTATTTCAAATCCTGAAAGATGATGCTGTGAAAGTGCTGCACTCAATATGCCAGCACATTTGGAAAACTCAGAAGTAGCCACAGGACTGGAAAAGGTCAGTTTTCATTCCAATCCCAAAGAAAGGCAATGCCAAAGAATGCTCAAACTACCACACAATTGCACTCATCTCACATGCTAGTAAAGTAATGCTCAAAATTCTCCAAGCCAGGCTTCAACAATACATGAACCATGAATTTCCTGCTGTTCAAGCTGGTTTTAGAAAAGGCAGAGGAACCAGAGATCAAATTGCCAACATCCGCTGGGTCATGGAAAAGCAAGAGAGTTTGAGAAAAACATCTATTTCTGCTTTATTGACTATGCCACAGCCTTTGACTGTGTGGATCACGATAAACTTTGGAAAATTCTGAAAAAGATGGGAATAACAGACCACCTGACCTGCCTCTTGAGAAATCTGTATGCAAGTCAGGAAGCAACCATTAGAACTGGACATGGAACAACAGACTGGTTCCAAATAGGAAAAGGAGTATGTCAGGCTGTATGTATATTGTCACCCTGCTTATTTAACTTATATGCAGAGTACATCATGAGAAACGCTGGACTGGAAGAAACACAAGCTAGAATCAAGATTGCCAGGAGAAATATCAATAACCTCAGATATGCAGATGACACCACCCTTATGGCAGAAAGTGAAGAGGAACTAAAAAGCTTCTTGACGAAAGTGAAAGAAGAGAGTGAAAAAGTTGGCTTAAAGCTCAGCATTCAGAAACTGAAGATCATGGCATCTGGTCCCATCACTTCATAGGAAATGGATGGGGAGACAATGTCGGTGTCAGACTTTACTTTTGGGGGCTCCAAAATCACTGCAGATGGTGATTGCAGCCATGAAATTAAAAGATGCTTACTCCTTGGAAGAAAAGTTACGACCAACCTAGATAGCATATTCAAAAGCAGAGACATTACTTTGCCGACTAAGGTCCATCTAGTCAAGGCTATGGTTTTTCCAGTGGTCATCTATGGATATGAGAGTTGTACTGTGAAGAAGGCTAAGAGCCGAAGAATTGATGCTTTGAGCTGTGGTGTTGGAGAAGACTCTAGAGAGTCCCTTGGACTGCAAGGAGATCCAACCAGTCCATTCTGAAGGAGATCAGCCCTGGGATTTCTCTGGAAGGAATGATGCTAAAGCTGAAAGTCCAGTACTTTGGCCACCTGATGCGAAGAGTTGACTCATTGGAAAAGACTCTGATGCTGGGAGGGATTGGGGGCAGGAGGAGAAGGGGACGACCGAGGATGAGATGACTGGATGGCATCACTGACTCGATGGACGTGAGTTTGAGTGAACTCCAGGAGTTGGTGATGGACAGGGAGGCCTGGCGTGCTTCGATTCATGGGGTGGAAAAGAGTCGGACATGACTTAGCAACTGAACTGAACTGAATTGACAAAAGAAATCAAAGATGATACAAACAAGTGGGGAGATATATCATGTTCCTGGATTGGGAGAAATGGGACACTGTGAAAATGACACTCTTACCAGAAGCAATCTACAGATTCAATGCAATCTCTATCAAATTACCAATGGCATTTTTCACAAAACTAAAACAAAAATTTTCACAACTTGTATGGAAACACAAAAGACCCCAAAAGGCAAAGCAATTTTGAGGAAAAATAATGGAGCTGGAGGAATCAACCTCCTGATTTCAGACTATGCTACAAAGCTACAATCACCAAGATAATATAGTACTGGCACAAAAGCAGAAATATAGACCAATGAAACAAGATAGAACACCCAGAGATAAAATTACACACCCATGGGCACCTTGTCCTTGACAAAAGGGGTAAGAACATACAACTGAGAAAAGACAGTCTCTTCAATAAGTGGCAATGCGAAAACTGAGAGCTACGTGTAAAAAGAATGAAATTAGAACACTTCCTACTAATACCACACACAAATATAAACTCAAAATGGATTAAAGACCAAATGTTAAGACCAGAAACTATAAAATTCTTGGAGGGAAACACAGGCAGAACGCTTTTTGACAAAAATCACACCAAGATCCTCTATGAGCCACCTTCTAGAGTAATGGAAATACAAATAAACAAGTGGGACCTAATTAAACTTAAAAAGTTTTTACACAGGAAAGGAAACTATAAACAAGGTGAAGACTACCCTCAGAATGGGAGAAAATAACATCAAATAAAACAATTGACAAAAGATTAATCTCTAAAATATACAAGTAGTTCATGCAGCTCAATACCAGAAAAACAAACAATCCAATCAAAAAAGTGGGCAGAAGACCTAAACAGACATTTCTCCAAAGAAGACATACAGATGGCCAATGGTCACACAGAAAAATGCTCAACATTGCTCATTATTAGAGAAATGAAAATCAAAACTACAATGAGGTATTACATCATAACAGTCAGAATGGCCACCATCAAAAATCTACAAATAATAAATGCTAGAGAGGGTGTGGAGAAAAGGAAACCCTCTTGCACTGTTGGTGGAATGTAAATTCACACAGCCACTATATATAACAGAATATTGTTGTTGTTCCGTCACTCAGTTGTGTCCGACTCTTTGTGACCTCTCCCTCCAGACTATAGCCTGCTGGGTTCCTCTGTCCACAGCATTCTCCAGGCAAGAATACTGGAGTGGGTTGCCATTTCCTTCTCCAGTATAACAGTATCAGTTCAGTTCAGTCGCTCAGTCACGTCCAACTCTTTGCGGCCCCATAAATTGCAGCATGCCAGGCCTCCCTGTCCATCACCAACTCCCGGAGTTCACTCAAACTCATGTCCATCGAGTCGGTAATGCCATTCAGCCATCTCATTCTCTGTCGTCTCCTTCTCCTCTTACCCCCAAATCCTTCCAGCATCAGAGTCTTTTCCAATGAGTCAACTCTTCGCATCAGGTGGCCAAAGTACTGGACTTTCAGCTTTAGCATCATTCCTTCCAAAGAACACCCAGGACCGATCTCCTTTAGAACGGACTGGTTGGATCTCCTTGCAGTCCAAGGGACTCTCAAGAGTCTTCTCCAACACCACAGCTCAAAAGCATCAATTCTTTGGCGCTCAGCTTTCTTCACAGTCCAACTCTCATATCCACAGATGACCACTGGAAAAACCATAGCCTTGACTAGACGAACCTTTGTTGGAAAAGTAATGCCTCTGCTTTTGAATATGTTATCTAGGTTGTTCATAACTTTCCTTCCAAGAAGTAAGCATCTTTTAATTTCATGTCTGCAATCACCATCTGCAGTGACTTTGGAGCCCCCAAAAATAAAGTTTGACACTGTTTCCACTGTTTTCCCATCTATTTCCCATGAAGTAATGGAACCAGATGCCATGATCTTCATTTTCTGAATGTTGAGCTGTAAGCCAGCTTTTCACTCTCCTCTTTCACTTTCATCAAGAGGCTTTTTAGTTCCTCTTCACTTTCTGCATGTAACAGTATGGAGAGTCCTTACAAAACTAGGAATAAAACTACCATATGACCCAACAATCCTACTATTGGGCATATAATCTGAGAAAACAGTAATTGAAAAAAACAGATACCCCAGTGTTCACTGCAGCACTATTTACAATAGCTAGGACATGGAAGAAACCTAGATACCCATCAACAGATGACTGGATAAAGAAGCTGTGGTACACATATACAATGGAATACTAAGCCATAAAAACAAATGCATTTGAGTCAGTTCTAGTGAGGTGGATGAACCAAGAGCCTATCAAACAGAGAAGTCAGAAAGAAAAAAACAAACATCTTATATTCACATATATATAGGGAATCTAGAAAGGTGGTACTGATAAGCCTACTTTCAGGGCGCAAGTGGAAACACAGCCACAGAGAAAAGACTTGTGGACACAGTGGGGGAAGGAGACGGTGGACCAACTGAGAGTAACATGGAAACATATATGTTACCATATGTAAAATAGATAGCCAGTGGGAATATGCTGTATGATGCAGGCAGCCCAAATCTGGTGCTCCTTGACAACCTAGAGGGATGAGATGGGGTGGGAGGTGGGAGGGAGGTTCAAGAATGTTGATGTATGGCAGAAATCAACACAATATTGTAAAGTAATTATCTTCCAATTAAAAATAAAACACTAAAAAAAAAATAGCTCAGTGATAACAGAGTCTTAATTCCTCCTCAAGGGATATACCTAACAACCCGACACATATTTTTGAGTTGTTCTGTAGGAACTAAGACCCCCACCCAGGTGGGGGATGGGGATGACATACTAGGCACAAGCACTGGACCTCAGACTGGCTGAAAGGTTGATGATTAAGATTCCTGAAATACCACTCCGTTACATTACCACTAACCAATGAGAAGAAGGTCATGGCCCCTGCAACCCTCATCCCAACTGTTGCTTTTAAGACCACTATGCCCTGGCTAGCCAGTAAGATGGATCTGAGACAAACCTTTGTCTTCCATCTTCTTGGTCAGCACCCTTTTGATCAACAAACCTTTCCTTGCTCCCAAGTCTGACTGTTCAGTTTGTTTGGTCTCACTGTGCATGGGGCACATGAACTTGGGCTTGATAACAATCCTAATTTCCCTCCCTTTGGGTAAATACTCAGAAATGGGACTGAGGGACCATACAGTTGTTCTACTTTTAATTTTTCCTGGATGATTAGTGAAGTTGAACACCTTTCCACACATACCTGCTAGGTCATTCCTATGCCTTCTTTGGAGAAATGTCTATTCAAGTCCTTCACCTATTTTTTTAAAAAGTTATTTTTGCTACTGAGTTGTATAAGTTCCTTAAATATTCTGGATGTTAATTCTGTAAGGCAGCAATATCTGCCATCCTAAAAATGTGCCTCTTTGGCATAAGGATTAATTTAGGCTGATTGTTTTCAGGGAGGAAAAGACGGCTCAAAAGTCTTTCTTTTACATTCCTATTAGCTACTTAAAGAATTTAGATTGTGTTCCAGGAATAGAGCTATTACTGAAAATACACACAAAGAATATGTAATCCAGGTCTATGTCCTAACCACTGATGCCAAAGAATTCGAAATTGACCAGTTCTATGACGACCTACCGGAGAAGGCAATGGCACCCACTCCAGTACTCTTGCCTGGAAAATCCCATGGACAGAGGAGCCTGGTGGGCTGCCATCTATGGGGTCGCACAGAATCGGACATGACTAAGCGACTTCACTTTCACCCTTCACTTTCATGCACTGGAGAAGGAAACGGCAACCCACTCTAGTGTTCTTGCCTGGAGAATCCCAGGGACAGGGAGCCTGGTGGGTTGCCGTCTCTGCGGTCGCACAGTCAGACACGACTGAAGCGGCTTAGTAGTAGTAGTAGTAGTAGTATGAAGACCTACAACACCTTCCAGAACTAACACCAAAAAAAGACATCCTTTTCATCACAGGGACTAGAATGCAAAAGTAGGAAGTCAAGAGATAGCTGGAATAACAGGTAAGCTTGCTGTCGGAGTACAAAATGAAGTAAGGCAAAGGCTAACAGAGTTTTTCCAAGAGAACACAGTGGTCATAGTAAACATCCTCTTCCAACAATACAGGAGACAACACTACACATGGACATTGTTGTTGTTCAGTCACTAATTCATGTCCAACTCTTTGTGACTCCGTGGACTACAGCACTGCCAAGGCTTCCCTCTCCCTCACCATCTCCCGAAGCTCACCCAAATTCATGTCCATTGGATTGGTGATGTTATCCAATGATCTCATCCTCTGCTGTCTCTTCTCCTTTGCCTTCAATCTTTCCCAGCATCAGGTCTTTTCCAATAAGTAGGCTCTTCCCATTACGTGGCCAAAGTATTGGAGCTTCAGCATCAGTTCTTTCAATGAATATTCAGGGTTGATTTCCTTTGGGATTGACTGGTTTGGTCTCCATGCTCTCCAAGGGACTCAAGAGTTTTCTCTAACACCACAGTTTGAAAGCATCAATTCTTCAGCACTCAGCCTTCTTTATGATCCACTCAGCCTTCTTTATCTGCACATGACTGCTAGAAAAACCAGAACTTTGACTATACAGACCTATGTCAGCAAGTGATGTCTTTGTTTTTGAATAAGCTATTTAGGTTTGTCAAAGCCTTCTTTCCAAGAAGCAAGTGTCTTCTATTTCATGGCTGCAGTCACTATCCCAAGTGATTTGGGAGCCCAAGAGAAAACTTGTCACTGCTTCCATGTTTTTACTTCTATTCGCCATAAAGTGATGGAATCAGATGCCATGATCTTGGTTTTTTAATGCTGAGTTTTAAGCCAGCTTTTCCACTCTCCTTTACCTTCATCAAGAGGTTCTTTAGTTCCTCTTTGCATTTGGCCATTAGAGTGGCATCTCTGCATATCTGAAGTTGTTAATATTTCTCCCAGCAATCTTGATTCCAGCTGATACCTCATCCAGCCCAGCATTTCACATGATGTACTCTGCATAGAAGCTAAATAAGCAGGGTGACAATACACAGCCTTGCTGTATTCCTTTCCCAATTTTGAACCAGTCAGTTGTTCCATATAAGGTTCTAATGGTTGCTTCTTGACCTGCATACAGGTTTCTCAGGATGCAGATTAGGCGGTCTGGTGTTCTTGTTTCTTTAAAAATTTTCCACAGTTTGTTGCAATCCACACAGTCAGAGGCTTTTGCAGAGCCTAAGTTCCACTTGACTTCACATTCCAGGACGTGTGCTTTTAGGTGAGTCATCACACCATCATGGTTATCCGGGTCCTCAAGACCTTTTCTGTATAGTTCTTCTGTGTATTCCTGCCACCTCTTCTTAATCTCTTCTGCCTCTGTTAAGTCTTTACTGTTTTTGCCCTTTATCATGCCCATCTTTGCATGAAATGTTCCTTTGTTATCTCCAATTTTCTTGAAGAGATCTCTAGTCTTTCCCATTCTATTGTTTTCCTCTATTTCTTTGCATTGTTCATTAAAGAAGCCCTTCTTATCTCTCCTTGCTATTCTCTGGAACTCTGCATTCAGTTAGGTCTATTTTTCCCTTTCTCCTTTGCTTTTCATTTCTCTTCTTTCCTTGACTATTTGTAAAGCCTCCTCAGACAACCACTTTTCCTTAATGCATTTCTTTTTCTTTGGGATGGTTTTAGTCACTGTATACTGTGAAACTCCAGTACTTTGGCCACCTCATGTGAAGAGTTGACTCATTGGAAAGGACTCTGATGCTGGGAGGGATTGGGAGCAGGAAGAGAAGGGGATGACAAAGGATGAGATGGCAGGATGGCATGGCATCTCTGAATCGATGGACGCGAGTCTGAGTGAACTTGAGGAGTTGGTGATGGACAGGGAGGCTTGGCATGCTGTGATTCGTGGGGTTGCAAAGAGTTGGACATGACTGAGTGACTGAACTGTACCATCTCATGAACCTCTGTCCATAGTTATTCAGGTACTGTCTACCAGATCTAATCTCTTGAACCTATTCATCACCTCTACTGTATAATCATAAGGCATTTGATTTAGGTTATATCTGAATGGACTAGTGGTTTTCCTGACTTTTTATTTTAAGCCTTAATTTTGCTATAAGGAGCTGATGATCTGAGCCACAGTCAGCTCCAGGCCTTGTTTTTGCTGACTGTATAGAGCTTCTCATCTTTGGCTGCAAAGAATGTAATCATCACTCTGATTTCAGTATTGACCATCCGGTGATGTCAATTTGTAAAGTTATCCCTAGTGTTACTAGAAGAGGGTGTTTGCTATGACCAGTGCATTCTCTTGGCAAAACTTTGTTAGCCTTTGCCCTGCTTCATTTTGTACTCCAAGGCCAAACTTGCTTGTTACTCCAGGTATCTTTTGGTTTCTTACTTTTACGTTCCGATTCCTATAGTGGAAAGCTTTTTTTTTTTTTTTTTAGTGTTAGTTCTAGAAGGTGTTGTAGGTCTTCATAAAATTGGTCAACTTCAGGTTCCTTGGCATTAGTGGTTGGGGCACAGACTTGGATTACTGTGATACTGAATGGTTTGCCTTGGAAACCAACCAAGATCAGCCTGTCATTTTTGAGACTGCACCCAAGTACTGCATTTCAGGGCTTCCCTGGTGGCTCTGAGGTTAAAGCACCTGCTTCCGATGCAGGAGACCCGGGTTCGTTCCCTGGGTCGGGAAGACCCCCTGGAGAAGGAAATGGTAACCCATTCCAGTATTCTTGCCTAGAGAATCCCATGGACAGAGAAGCCTGGTGGGCTACAGTCCACGGGGTAGCAAAAGTCGTCGGACACGACTGAGAGACTTCACTTCACTTCACTTCACTGCATTTCAGACTCTTTTTGTTGACTATGAGGGCGTCTTCATTTCTTCTAAGGGACTCTTGCCCACAGTAGTAGATATAATGCATGAATGCTTAATTGCTTTGGTTGTGTCTGACTCTTTGTGACCTCATAGACTATAGCCCACCAGGTTCCTCTGTCTATGGGATTTTTCAGGCAAGAATACTGGAGTGGGTTGCCATTTTCTTCTCCAGGGGATCTCCTGACCCAGGGGTCAAATCTGTGTCTCCTGCACCTCCTGTATTGCAGGCAGATTCTTGACCACTGAAGGTTATAGTAGATATAACCTGAATTAAATTTGCCCATTCCCATCCATGTTGGTTCACTGATTCCTAAGAAGTTGACATTCACTCTTGCCATCTCCTGCTTGACCACATCCAATTTACCTTGATTCATGGACCTAACATTCCAGGTTCCTATGCAATATTGTTCTTTACAGCACTGGATTTTACTCTCACCACCAGACACATCTAGAACTGGGTATTGTTTCTGCTTTGGTTCAGCCTCTTCATTCTTTTTGGAGCTATTTCTCCTTTCTTCCTCAGTAGCATATTGGACACCTTTCAACTTGGGGCAGCTCTTCTGTGTCATATGTTTTTGCCTATTTATATAGTTCATGGGGTTTTATTGGCAAGAATACTGGGAGTGGTTTGCCATTCCCTCCTCTGGTGGACCATGTTTTGTCACAACTCTCCACTATGACCATTACCATCACATGGACATCACCAGGTGATTAATACAGAAATCATATTAATTATGTTCTTTGCAGCCAAAGATGGAGAATCTCTATACAGTCAGCAAAAACAAGACCTGGCACTGACTGTGGCTTAGATCATCAGCTCCTTATAGCAAAATTCAGGCTTAAATTGAAGAAAGTAGGGAAAAACCACTTGGCCATTCAGGTATGACCTAAATCAAATCCTTTATGATTATACAGTGGAGGTAATTAATAGATTCAAGGGATTAGATCTGGTAGACAGAGTATCAGGCCAATTATGGACAGAGGTTCGTAACACTGTATAGGAGGCAATGACTAAAACCATTCCAAAGAAAAAGAAATGCTAGAAGGAAAAGTAGTTCTCTGAGGAGGTTTTACAAATATCTGAGAAAAGAAGATAAGCAAGAGGAAAAGGGGAAAGATGCAGAGTTCCAGAGAATAGCAAGGAGAGAGAAGAAGGGCTTCTTAAATGAACAATGCAAAGAAATAGAGGAAAACAATAGAATGGGAAAGACTAGAGATCTCTTCAAGGAAATTAGAGATACCAAGGGAACAGTTCATGCATGGATGGGCTTGTTAAATGACAGAAATCGTAAGGACCTAATAGAAGCAGAAGAGATTAAGTGTTAAAGTGCTGTATGCAGTATGGCATCAAATTTGGAAAACTCAGTAGTCACAGGACTTGAAAATTTCATTTGTCATTCCAATCCCAAAGAAGAGCAATGCCAAAGACTGTTCAAACTACCATATAACTACACTCATTTCACATGATATTCAGGTTATACTCAAAATCCTTCAAGCTAGGCTTTAGCAGCATGTGAACCAAGAACTTCCAGATGTAAAAGCTGGGTTTAAAAAGGTAGAGGAACCAGAGATCAAATTGCCAGCATTCACTGGATCATAGAGAAATCAAGGGAATTCCAGAAAAACATCTACTTCTGCTTCATTGACTACACAAAAGCCTTTGACTGTGTGGATCACAACAAACTGTGGAAAATTCTTCAAGAGATGGGAATACCAGACCACCTTACCTGTCTCTCGAGAAACCTGTATGCGGGTCAAGAAGTAACAGTTAGAAACAGACATGAAACAATGGACTGGTTCAAAATTGGGAAAGCAGTAAGACAAGTCTGTATATTGTCACCCTGTTTATTTAACTTCTATGCAGAGTATATCATGCGGAATGCTGGGCTGGATGAATCACACACTGGAATCAAGATTGCCGGCAGCGGGATGGGACTGGAAGTGGGAGGGAGGTTCAAGACGGAAGGGACATATGTATACCTATGGTTGAAGCCAACACAATACTGTAAAGCAATTATCCTTCAATTATAAATAAAAAGATTTTTAAATACATCTCAACAATTTAAAAAAATTGCCAGAAGAAATTTTTCACAACCTCAGATATGCAGATAACACCACTCTAATGGCATGAAGAGAAGAAAAACTAAAGAGCCTCTTTATGAGGGTGACAGAGAAAAAGGAAAAACTGGCTTGAAACTCAGCATTAAAAAAACTAAAATCATGGCATCCAGTCCCATCACTTCATGGCAAATAGGAGGACAAAAATGGAAACAGTGGCAGGTTTTATTTTCTTGGACTCCAAAATCACTGCAGATGGTAACTGCAGCCATGAAATTAAAAGACACTTGCTCCTTGGAAGGAAAGCTAGGCAAAGACACCACTTTGCTGACAAAATCTGTATAGTCAAAGGTATGGTTTTTTCAGTAGTCATGTGAGATTTGGACCATAAAGAAGACTGAGAGCCAAAGTACTGATGCTCGTGAATTGTGGTGTTGGAGAAGACTCTTCGAGAGTCCCTTGGACAATAAGAAGATCAGTCAATCCTAGAAATCAATCCTGACTGTTCAATGGAAGGGCTAATGCTGAAGCTGAAGCTCCCATACTTTGACCACCTGATGCAAAGAGACAACTCATTGGAAAAGACCCTGATGCTGGGAAAGAGTGAGGGCAGGAAGAGAAGGGGGGCAACAGAGGATGAGATGGTGGGATGTAGTCACTGACTCAATAGACATGAGTTTGGGCAAACTCTGAGAGATGTTTGAGGACAATGGAGACTGGTGTGCTATATATACTTCAGGGGTCTGCAGAGAGTCGGACACAACTTAGCGACTGAACAACAACCAGGAATAGAGCTATCACTGAAGATACCTAAAAGAACATGGGCCAGGTATGTGAGGGGGAGATCAGGGTTGACCATGTCCCACTATTTCTGCATGGTCAAGCAAACATCATTTACCAAATGTTTTCCTTCTTATTTGAATGTAAATTTCATTCCTCCTCTTAGCATTTCTAAACCACTACTCCCAACAAATCGCCTTCTTTTGTCTTTAGCTGCAAATGGCATTTAAAGCAAGGGTTTCAGCCAGAGTACCCTGGTACCAAAAATGAAATCACACTTTTTTTGGTACCCTCAATATTATACTCATTATTCTAAATGAAAGGCAAAAAGAAATTTTCCAGTTTGGTCTCTTTCCTTCCTTTCAGAGATTAGGCTCAAGTCTACTGTTACTTACAAGCTCTTTTAAAAGATGCAGAATCCCATACTCTATATTTTGATAGCAGTGCTCAGCCAATTCAAAGCTATTATTCTGTTCATTTATTTGATTCCTTGTTCTGTGTCTCTATACTTCAGGGTTATCCTTTCTCCCTCATTGTGCTCCTTTCCCCACTCACTTCAGATGCTGTGCTGATGTTCATGATGAAGTTTTACTTTTAGCCTCTAGTTATACATAAGGCATATAACACTTGGAACTTAACATTTAATATCTGTGGCTCCAAGTATTCCTAAGTAACCCCAAAGGTCAATGATATGAGGCAATTTTTAATGTTGATAAGCTAACACATTTGAAGCCGATGTTTACAAGGCAAGTTCTGATGGCAAGTCCAGCAAATGCCCAAAACCCCTGCTGCACACCTTTGCTATTTTCTATGAATTATTTATTTCCTGATGTACTGTAATTCTCAGGATATAGTCCAGCACTATTTGTGACAGGGCACACTGAGAAAATCTTAGGCTATAATCTTCATGAAGATAAAGGATCTAATCTAGCATGAGTAAGGGGGCTTCCCTGGTGGCTCAGTGGTAAAGAACCTGCCTGCAATGCAAGAGACGCAGGTTCAACCCCTGGGTCAGGAAGATCCCCTGGAGGGGGACATGGCAACCCACTCCAGTATTGGACCTGCTGAAGCAACTGAGCACACACACATGCACAAGTATAGGAATTCAGAATTTTACTCAAATGAGCAGAATGACTAGGGTAGAGAGACTGAAGTTCCAGACAGGGAAAGCCACCAAACGTGAGGTGTGGATACATTTCTCCTCTTTTCCTCTCCCAGGAACACAGGATAAGAGCGACCTCCTTACGGCTGAAACAGGAAGGAAGTGGGTAGTGCATAAACCTTTAGAATAATGATACAGCCTGAGGACACGACATAAACTGATCAGAACCAAACAGGTCCAAGATGGCAGAAGGGTGAACTTCCACTAGACCTTAAGCCTCAATATATGTTCACTGTAATGCATCATCAAGCTAAATGATTCACCTTCAGGCACCATGACAGTTCCAAGGCCGATCATCAAAGACTAGAAAGTGAGTGGTAACCCAGTTCCTGGAAATCTCTGCCCTTCCCCCAATAGTTGGAATAATCCTCCCACTTAGCCTATGAAATTACCCAGCCCATAAAATCTAACCACAGCAGTTATTACAAGGCTGCTCTTACCTTCTGAGACGGCCCGCACTCTGTGGAGTGTGTTTGTCTCTAAATAAACCCACTTTTACCTATCCCTCTGTCTTTCACTGAATTCCTTCTGCAACAAAACATCAAGAACCAGAGCTTCATTAGGTCCTGAAACCAGGTGTCTGATCTCAGTTGGAAGAGTGAGTTTTGGCCAGGTTTCAGTCCTGGCCACGTGGGTTACAGTTCCAAACTGAACAGTTTCACAGCCTCTCTTAGCTACTTTGGAAGAGGAACAGGACCGTCACTCAGGCACTGTTTGCTACTGTTGCTGTCCGTGACTGCCGACTGCCTAAGGTAAACCGTGAGGGCAGGGACCCTGTTTTATTCACTCCAGAATCACTAGCACCTAGAACAGAGCCTGGATCTTCATGGCATTCTCAGCATTTGTCAAATGAATGAATATAAATGCCAGAGAAGTTACAAAAGCAATTTTGTACCAAAAAAGTAATAAGAATTTACTCTTTATTCATTAAAGTTTACCAGAATTAGAAAATTTACATAACATTTTGAAAATCCTAACTTCTTCATAATTTCAATATAAAGTTTTCTTTAATCGTGTGTTTTGCTTTTCGTTAAATTTAGACACAGACATGGGACAAAGATCACTTTACAGTTATTCAAAAATTATAAATTATCTACCTATTTTTGTAAATTTTTGTAAAGTGATTCTTTGCATCACTTTACAGTTATTTCCCCTCAAATAAAACACTGAAAGAAAAAGCCTTGTAAGGAGCCAAGTACTCAAAAATTATCTACCTATGAAGTATTCTTGCCCAAAAGTTAATCCCAAATCTAAAAGGTCTCTTAAATACTTTTCAATGTTTACATGTTTAAAAGAAATTGAAATACAATTGTTTCCAATACTCTATTAGTTTCAGCTATAAACATAGTGAATAACTATTCACTGTTTTTTGAATTATACTCCATCTAAGTATTGGCTATATTCCCTGTGCTGTACATTACAACCTTGTATCTTATTTATCCTAGCTGAACTTGAGACCTTTACTTGAGAGTATCCTTTGAAAAGAAACATTAATGAGTAATTTAGAACCTCAAAAAACCCTCAAATGCCTCCTTATTTATTTTTCTGGCGGTGTTAGGTTCAAAACCAGGCCCCCTGCAGTGGAAACATGGCGTCTTAACCACTGGACCAGCAGCAAAGTCTCTAACCTCCTTTTTATAGTAATTATTTCCTTGTTGTTCTTTGCCGTCTTAACTAGTGGAACCGCCAGTAATTCCCTCAAATGCCTCCTTTTCCCTTTCATCGTAAAATATAAGATAAACTCTGGATCCTTAGAGGAATAACTGATTCCAGGACCAGAATTATCCAAGATCAGCCTGTGGCACCTTGTACCAGAAAGCAAGAAAGTTAGCGATGACAAATGTATTTTGTCAGAAGTACACAGGAATTAACCTAAAGGCATTTCCATTAGTAAAGATTGGACAATCTGAGCATCAAAAAGAAAAATAAATTTAAGTGATAGAAGGACACTGAATATATGCATTTCTGCTGTAATCCAGAAACAAAACAGTGTTCTTCTATCACATGACGAAAATAACTAGCCTGATGGGGAAATGGCTTCACTGGTGGCTCAAAAGGTAAAGAATCTGCATGCAATGCAGGAGACTTGTGTTCAGTCCCTGGGTCAGGGAAGATCCCCTGGAGAAGGGAATGGCTACCCCCTCTAGTATTCTTGCCTGGAGAATCCCCATGGAAAGAGTCTACAGTCCATGGGGTCACAAAGAGTCAGGTATGACTGAGCAACTTTCACTCACTTATGCGGAGAACAGGGCTATGGGATGACAACTCAAAGCCTATTCAACCTGCTAACTAGACCACTAAGAAAGACTGTGACAATCCTAACTAAACTTCAAACCTAGTGTAAAATATCTGTTAAATTCCTATTAATTCAAGAAATGTTACAATAACTTTACAATGACAACAGCTTTAACAACGACAAACAAGTAACAGCTACTCGATGGAAGATGATCGGGGCTCCTGACGCTGAGGTTTGCCATGAAGGCAAGGAAAAACCGCACAAAGCTGCCTTACTACAGGTCAATCATCTCCAAGTCCTAGCTCAACTGAGCTAGAGGAGAGCAGTGTGAGAATGTATTATGTAAAGTTAGAGAGCGCCCTCTATTGGTGGCCTGAAGTATTTGCCTGTATTCAGTTCAATTCAGTCACTCAGTCATGTCTGACTCTTTGGGACCCCATGGACTGCAGCACCACAGGCTTCCCTGTCCATCATCAACTCCCGGAGTTTACTTAAACTCATGTCCATTGAGCCGGTGATGCCATCCATCCATCTCACCCTCTGTCATCCCCTTCTTCTCCAGCTTTCAGTCTTTGCCAGCAACAGGGTCTTTTGCAATGAGTCAGTTCTCATCAGGCGGCCAAAGTATTGGAATTTCAGCTTCAGAATCAGTCCTTCCAATGAATATTCAGGACTGATCTCCTTTAGGAAGGACTAGTTGTATCTCCTTGCAGTCCAAGGGACTCTTAAGAGTCTTCTCCAACACCACAGTTCAAACCCATAATTCTATGGTGCTCAGCTTTCTTTATAGTCCAACTCTCACATCCATAAATGACCGCTGGAAAAACCATAGCTTTGACTAGACGGACATTTGTTGGCAAAGTAATGAATGTCTCTGCTTTTTAATCTTCTGTCTAGGTTGGTCATAACTTTTCTTCCAAGAAGAAAGCATCTTTTAACTTCATGGCTGCAGTCACCATCTGCAGTGATTTCAGAGCCCCTAAAAATTAAGTCTGTCACTTTTTTCATTGTTTCCCCATCTATTTGCCATGAAGTGATGGGACCAGATGCCATGATCTTACTTTTCCAAATGTTGACCTTTAAGCCAACTTTTTCACTCTCCTCTGACTTTCATCAAGAAGATTTTTAGTTCTTTGCTTTCTGCCATAAGGGTGGTGACATCTGCATATCTGACATTATTGATAGTTCTCCCAGCAATCTTGATTCCAGCCTGTGCTTCCTCCAGCCTAGCATTTCTCATGATGTACTCTGCATACACGTTAAATAGGCATGGTAACAATACTCAGCCTTTATGTACTCCTTTCCCGATTTGGAACCAGTCTGTTGTTCCATGTCCAGTTCTAACTGTTGCTTCCTGATCTGCATACAGGTTTCTCAAGAGGCAGGTCAGGTGGTCTGGTATTCTGATCTCTTGAAGAATTTCCCACAGTTTGTGACGATCCAATCAAAGGCTTTGGCATAGTCAATAATGCAGAAATAGATGTTTTTTCTGGAACTCTTGCTTTTTCGATGATCCAGCGGATGTTGGCAACTTGATCTCTGGTTCCTCTGCCTTTTTCTAAAACCAGCTTGAACATCAGGAAGTTCACAGTTCACATACTGCTGAAGCCTAGCTTGAAGAATTTTGAGCATTACTTTACTAGCATGTGAGATGAGTGCAATTGTGCGGTAGTTTGAGCATTCTTTGGCATTGCCCTTCTTTGGGATTGGAAAGAAAACTGACCTTTTCCAGTCCTGTGGCCACTGCTGAGTTTTCCACATTTGCTGACATATTGAGTGCAGCACTTTCACAGAATCATCTTTCAGGAGTTGCAACAGCTCAACTGGAATTCCATCACCTCCACTAGCTTTGTTCATAGTGATGCTTTCTAAGGCCCACTTGACATCACATACCAGGATGTCTGGCTCTAGATGAGTGATCACACCATCGTGATTATCTGGGTCATTAAGATCCTTTTTGTACAGTTCTTCTGTGTATTCTTGCCACCTCTTCTTAATACCTTCTGCTTCTGTTAGGTCCAGACCATTTCTGTCCTTTACTGAGCCCATCTTTGCATGAAATGTTCCCTTGGTATCTAATTTTCTTGAAGGGATCCCTAGTCTTTCTCATTCTGCTGTTTTCCTCTCTTTCTTTGCACTGATCGCTGAGGAAGGCTTTGTTATCTCTCCTTGCTATTCTTTGGAACTCTGCATTCAGACGGATTTATCTTTCCTTTTCTCCTATCCTTTTCACTTCTCTTCTATTCACAGCTATTTGTAAGGCCTCCTCAGACAGCCATTTTGCTTTTATTGTGTTTCTTTTTCTTGGGGATGGTCTTGGTCCCTGTCTCCTGTACAATGTCATGAACCTCCATCCGTAGTTCATCAAGCACTCTATCAGATCTAATCCCTTGAATCTATTTCTCACTTTCACTGAGCAATCTTAAGGGATTTGATTTAGGTTGTACCTGAATGGTCTAGTGGTTTTCCCTACTTTCTTCCATTTAAGTATGAATGTGACAATAAGGGGTTCATATCTGAGCCACAGTCAGTTCCCGGTCTTCTTTTTCTTGACTGTACAGAGCTCCTCCATCTTTGGCTGCAAAGAATATAATCAATCTGATTTCAGCGTTGACCATCTGGTGATGTCCATGTGTAGAGTCTTCTCTTGTGTTGTTGGAAGAGGGTGTTTGCTATGACCAGTGCATTCTTTTGGCAAAACTCTTCGCCCTGCTTCATTCTGTTCTCCAAGGCCAAATTTGCCTGTTACTCCATGTGTTTCCTGACTTCCTACTTTTGCATTCTGGTCCCCTATAATGAAAAGGACATCTTTTTGGGTGTTAGGTCAGGAGCAGTGGCTACACTTTGCTGGAGCATCCATGAGTAGATACCCCACGTCCAAGGTCAGAGAAACCCCAGCAAAATGGTAGGCACTGGAGCTGCTGTGAGGAGACACCCCATATCCAAGGGCAAAGGAGAAGCCCCAGCAAGAGGGGCAAATTTGCATTTAGAATCAAACCCCATTTCCACCAGAGACACTCAGAGGGCTCAAACAAACCTTGTGCACACCAGGACCCATGGACCCCACAGAGACTGAGACAGAACTGTGTTTGAGCATCTCCTGTGGAGGTACGGGTCAGCAGTGGACTGACACAGGGACAGGGGCTTTGGGTGCAGCAGACTTGACATTCACCCCACCGTAGAGCTGCCAGAACTTACACAGGACTGAGAAATAGAATCTTGGAGGGCACAACAGAACCCTATGTGCACCAGGACCCAGAAGAAAGGAGCAGTGACCCCACAAGAGACTGACCCAGACTTGCTGGGAGTGTCCAGGGGTCTCCAGCAAAGGCGTGGGTTGGTGGTGCCCTGCTGCAGGGTTGGGGGCTGCAGGGTTGGGGGCAGTGAGTGCAGCAGTACATGCATGGGATGTCTTGAAGTAGGTCGCCATTATTTTCATTACCTCCACCACAGTTTGAAAGTGAAAGTGAAGT
Source organism: Nanger dama (assembly GCA_917880005.1). Taxonomy (NCBI): domain Eukaryota; kingdom Metazoa; phylum Chordata; class Mammalia; order Artiodactyla; family Bovidae; genus Nanger; species Nanger dama. The sequence goes on from CAKJTW010000007.1 coordinate 28,891,687, forward strand.
CACTCAGTCGTGTCCGACTCTTTGCAACCCTCTGGACTGTTGCCTACCAGACTTCTCTGTCCGTGGGATTTTCCAGGCAAGAGTACTGGAGTGGGTTGCCTTTTCCTTCTCCAGGTTCCCAACCCAGGGATAGAACCCAGGTCTCCCGCATTTGCAGGCAGACGCTTTACCCTCTGAGCCACCAGGGAAGCCCAAAGGTAAATAGCAGGGAGGGAACACAGCTCCAACCCATCAACAGAAAATTGGATTAAAGATCTACTGAGCATGGCCAGTATATCAGAACAAGACCCAGTTTCCCCCTCAGTCAGTCTATCCCTTCAGGAAGCTTCCATAAGCCTCTTACCCATCTCCATCAGAGGACAGACAGACTGAAAACCACAATCACAGAAAACTAACCAATTTGATCACATGGACCAGAGCCTTGTGTAAGTCAATGAAACTATGAGCTATGCCATGTGGGGCCACCCAAGATGGACAGGACATGTTGGAGAGTTCTGACAAAACGTGGTCCACTGGAGAAGGGAATAGCAAATCACTTCAGTATTCTTGAATTGAGAACTCCATGAACAGTATGAAAAGGCAAAAAATACGACACTGAAAGATGAACTCCCCAGGTTGGTAGGTGCCCAATATGCTACTGGAGATCAGTGGAGAAATAACTCCAGGAAAAATGAACAGACAGAGTCAAAGCAAAAACAACACCCAGTTGTGGATGTGACTGGTGATGGAAGCAAAGTCCAGTGCTGTAAAGAGCAATATTGCATAGGAACCTGGAATGTTAGGTCCATGAATAAAGGTAAATTGGAAGTGGTCAAACAGGAGATGGAAAGAGTGAACATAGACATTTTAGGAATCAGTGAACTAAAATGGACTGGAATGGGTGAATTTAACTCAGATGACCATTATATCTACTACCGTGGGCAAGAATCCCTTAGAAGAAATAGAGTAGCCCTCACAGTCAACAAGAGAGTCCTAAATGCCCCAACCAGTAATGCTGAAGAAGCTGAATTTGAACGGTTCTATGAAGAAATTCCTGTAGAAATGGTTTTATCTAACAATCTGGTACCTGGCCTTTTTCTCTTCTGTATGCATTTTCCTGACTTTCTTATTCTTATATGGATAATAGAGTATCAGTTCAGTTCAGTTGCTCAGTCATGTCCGGCTCTTTGTGACCTCAAGAACCACAGCATGCCAGGCCTCCTGTCCATCACCAACTCCCAGAGTCCACCCAAACCTATGTCCATTGAGCAGGTGATGCCATCCAACCATCTCATCCTCTGTCATCCCCTTTTCCTCCTGCCCTCAGTCTTTCCCAGCATGAGGGTCTTTGCAGTCCAAGGGACTCTCAAGAGTCTTTTCCAACACCACAGTTCAAAAGCATCAATTCTTTGGTGTTCAGCTTTCTTTATAGTCTAACTCTCACATCCACATATGACCACTGGAAAAACCACAGCCTTGACAAGATGGATCTTTGTTGACAAAGTAATGTCTCTGCTTTTCAATATGCTATCTAGGTAGGTCATAACGTTCCTTCCAAGGAGTAAGCGTCTTTTAATTTCATGGCTGCAATCACCATCCACAGTGATCTTGGAGCCCAAAAAATAAAGTCAGCCACTGTTTCCCCATCTATCTGCCATGAAGTGACAGGGTGACGGGACCAGATGCCATGATCTTGGTTTTCTGAATGTTGACCTTTAAGCCAACTTTTTCACTCTCTTCTTTGACTTTCATCAAGAGTTTATTTAGCTCTTTTTCACTTTCTGCCATAAGGTTGGTGTCATCTGCTTATCTGAGGTTATTGATATTTCTCCCAGCAATCTTGATTCCAGCTTGTGCTTCCTGAAAGGGCGAGCTGCCTGAAACGTGGCCAGAAAGGGGGGCATCCGGTCAGCACCAGGGGCGGCTGATGACCAAACCGGAACCAGGGAACGGACCCGACCCCGGGGCCGGCCTTGGAGCCCCGATCCAATCGGGAAATGCCAGAAAGATCATGGGCAACCAACCCCTGCTGTGGTCCGCACCTGTTGCCTTACATGGGAAAAACCTGGCCTGTCTGCCAGCCCTCACTATAAAACCTTCCCGCACCCCTCCCCACCTCGCAGACTCCCTCGCTTCCCTCGCTTGCCTGTCCTTGGGAGTTCTGCCCGAGAGCAACCGCCCAATAAAGGCCTTTTACTAACGGGTCCTAGAGGTGGCTTTTTCTTCCCGCGGCGTTTTCTTACATCTGGCGCCCAACGTGGGGCTCGAGGTGAGGGCCTCCAGCTCTTGCCGTTGAGGTCCCCTCGAGCTCCACCGCAGCGGTAGCCCCCCGACCCAGGCGACTGACCAACCTCCCGGACGGCAGGAAACGGGGTAAGTCCCTTCGGCTTTGGAGCTTGCCCTCCCTGGCGACCACTTCCTAGGGCCCTGTAACGGGTGCGCACTTACTGGGCCCTCCCGGTCATCAGTTCGTGAGGGAGACGTCCTAAGCGACTGATTGACCACCGGCTCCAGGAGCCTTCCTCGGTCTCCACTCGGGAGGGAGACGCCCTGACCGAGTGCGGAGATCCTCCCGGCCTTTACGGCCCCTCCTCGGTCCCCAGCTTGCAAGGGGGACACCCTAAGCGGCTGCGGGGATCCTCCGGCCCCCTGGCCCGCCCAGAGACGTCTGGACGGCAGGGGCAACCTCCGCTGTTGGTGGTCGCCATGAGATTGACAGCCTCCAAACCCGACCCCCAATATTCTACTCCTTTAAAGTGCCTACTGGCTAATTTGCGGACCCTAAGACTAAGGGATATATCCGCCCTAAACAGCTTACTTTTTGTGCTCTCAGGCCTGGCCACAATATTCTCTGGATAACGGCTCACTGGCCAGCCACAGGGACATTAGACTTTGACGTCCTCCGTGATTTGGACAATTACTGCCGGAAAACGGGAAAATGGTCTGAGGTCCCTTATGTTCAGGCCTTTTGGGCGTTGCGCTCCTCCCCCCCCAGCACCACGTGGCTCCAAGCCAACTCCTCCCGTCTCTGAGTCCTCTGCTTTCTCTGTTCCTCCAGAAGACCTGGTGGCTCCTCCTCCCTATACCTCTCCCACGGCTCCCTCCCCTTCCACCTCGGCCCCAGCCTCGCCCTCGACCCCCAACCAGCCGGCAGTTAACCCTATTCTTTCCCCTCCTCCGACCCTGGTTCTCTACCCTCCCCCTCCCCCTCCACTCCGGCCCCTCCTACCTCCGTTCCCGCCCCCAAGACTCCGCTGCCGGCCCTGGATCCTCTGGCCCTAAACCCTATCTTATATCCTCCTCTTCCCTCCGTCACGCCCTCCCCCTCTCCGGTTAGCTCCCACACTCGCTCCCACGGCAACCCTCTGGGGGCCTCCCCCACCTTCCCCCAGCCCCGCTACTCCCTCTTCGACAAGTAGCTGGCGCTGAGGGCCTAGCCCAGGTCCATGTTCCCTTTTCTCTCCAGGACCTGGCACAGATTGAAGCCAAACTGGAATCCTTTTCTTCCAATCCTACTCAGTACATTAAACAGTTCACTGGCTTGACTTGTGCTTATGCTTTGACCTGGCAGGACATCTATGTCATTTAGGGTCCACCACCACCCCCGAAGAGAGGCAGGCCATCTAGACGGCAGCCAAAGCTCAGGCCGATCAGAGGCACAGTGCCAATCCCTCTCCCGAGCACCCCCGGGGGCTCAGGCGGTCCCTGACGTTGACCCTGACTGGAATTATCAGGAGGGGGTGGTGGCCAGCTACGAGTACGTTATATGATAGAGTGTCTCATTGACGGGATGGAGATTTCCTCTCATAAGGTTGTAAATTTCCTTAAGCTGGACGAGGTGACTCAGGGGCCTGATGAAAATCCAGCTATGTTCCTCAATCGGTTTACTGAGGCCCCCATTCAATACACTAGGCTGTCCCCTGAGTCCCCTGTAGGGGCAGCCACCTTGGCCAGTCGTTTTATCTCTCAGTCTGCTCCCGATATCTGAAAAAAGCTGGCCAAGGCTGAGGATGGCCCTCAGACCCCTATCTGAGATCTGATAAAAATGGCATTCAAGGTTTACAATGCCCGTGAGGAGACTGCTGAGGCCAGCCGTAAGGCAAGGCTTAAACAAAAGACCGAATTCCAGGCAAGCCTCCTAAACCAGCAGACCCAGGCCTTGGTAGCGGCTCTGCGGCCGGCAGCGGGCTCGGGGCCCCAAAAACCCCCTCCCGGGGGCATGCTTCAAATGTGGCCAAGGGCATTGGGCCAGGACATGCCCCAACCCGCGACCTCCATCCAAGCCGTGTCCGCTATGTAAACAGCGGGGACATTGGGCCAGCGATTGCCCCCAGGCCTCTCGGGCCCCGACCTCTAGGGGCTGGGGACCAGAGCGCCCCAGGGAGGCTTCCGGCCCTACTCCGGCTTTAGAGCTGCTGAGCTTTGACGAAAACTGATGCCACCCAGACTCGGGGACCCCGATCACCCAAGCCGAGCCCAGGGTAGCGCTCCAGGTAGCGGGTAAGTTTATCAACTTCCTGGTTGATACGGGGGCTACCTATTCGGTCCTTCCTTCCTTTGGGGACATTTTACATCCTTCCCAGATCTCAGTCATGGGAATTGACGGCCGACCTTCATGTCCTCTCCAGACACAACCTCTGTCTTGTCAGTTAGATTCATCCATGTTCACGCACTCCTTTTTAGTTATACCCTCCTGCCCTACCCCACTCTTGGGGAGGGACATACTCGCTAAGCTAAAGGCCACCCTCCACCTGACTCCCGGATTGGCCCCCACGTCAGGGGCCTTCCTGATGCTACTCGCAGACCCCTGACTCCTCTGTTAGTCCTGAGGTCTGGGATACCCGAGTTCCAGTGGTGGCTCGGCACCACCCTCCAGTCCTTATTCGGCTAAGAGATCCCACCTCTTTTCCGGCTCGACCTCAATTTCCTTTGTCTGTTCGTAGCCTCAGGGGGCTAAAGCCCATCATCGACCGTCTCATGAGACAGGGTCTCCTAATCCCCACGACCTCCCCTGTAACATGCCCATCCTTCCTGTCCGGAAGGCTTCCAGAGACTACCGGCTGGTGCAGGATCTCCGCCTGATTAACGCGGCGGTGGTCCCCGCTCATCCGCTTGTCCCTAACCCTTACACCCTTCTCTCCTCCATTCCTCCTCAAACCTCTCATTTTACTGTTATTGATCTCAAAGATGCCTTTTTACCATCCCACTTCATCCCGATTGTCAGTTTCTCTTCGCTTTCACCTGGACGGATCCTGACACCCAACTGACCACCCAGCTCACCTGGACCGTCCTCCCGCAGAGATTTAGAGACAGCCCCCATTACTTTGGACAAGCCCTGTCTCGAGACCTAGCCAGATGTTCACTTCATCCCAGCACTCTCCTCCAATACGTAGATGACTTACTCCTTTGTAGCCCCTCGGAAGAGACTTCTAGACAACACACTGCAACTCTTCTTAATTTCCTTGGTTCCCTGGGCTACAGAGCCTCACAATCCAAGGCTCAACTGATCCAGACCTCTGTTGTCTATCTAGGTCTCCAAATCACTCCCACCACTAAAGCCCTGACAGCAGATCGGTGTAGCCTCCTCCGGTCCATCTGTCCTCCAGCCAATGGAGAGCAGATATTGTCCTTTTTAGGGCTGACAGGACTTTTCCGACACTGGGTCCCAAATTACACCACCCTGGCCAAGCCTCTGTATGCTGCAGCTAAAAACTCCCACAGGGCCGCTGTCTTCCCCCACCAAGATTTCCCAGCAGGTGGCTGCAGCCTTGGACATCGCCTGGCATCTCCACATCCCTCAAAGAGTGAGTAAACGGCATCATCAAGACACACCTGACCAAACTTGCTTCAGAAGTGCGATTGTCCTGGGTCGACCTCCTTCCTCTGGTGCTCACCCGTGTGCGCCACCACGCCTCACACAAAGACAGGTTTGACCCCCTTCGAGCTGCTTTACGGAAGGCCTTATCTCCTAACCTACCTCCCGGAGGGGAGAGACTCCCCACTCGTGGGGTACCTCCCTCTCTTTTCCCTCCTACGGTCCTTGCTGAAAAAACACGCTGACCGTGCTTTGCCACGACCGGCAGACAACAACGAGCCGATCGGGCCTCTGGCCCCAGGAGATCAGGTACTGCTAAAAGTTCTTAACCCCCACCTGCTGCAACCCCACTGGACGAGACCCCATACGGTAATCCTCACCACTCCTATGGCAGCCAAACTCCTGGGACACGAGCCCTGGTACCACCTGACCCGGCTTAAGCTCACACCCCAGGTTTTCCTGACCCTGACCTTAAAGAGAGAAGATCCTACCGCTCTGTCCTTACTGGACCAACTAAGCTAACTATCACCCGGACTCCTCTTCCCCCAATTCCAGAATAACCAAAGACATTGCCTCCTGTCATTTACTGAAATTGCTGTTCCTTACCTCTAAGGTGCTATTCCCATGAGGAGCCCAGATTGGGCGGTGCTCTTTTTCCATTGACTCTGTCCAGGGTCCACAGGTCCCTACAGGACCCTGGCTAAAGGAGCAGTGCAGATTAGATTCACAAAAACTTACCGGCCAGCCCAGGAAGAGACAACCTGTTACACGTTCCCCAAATTGGGTCTGCTACGAAGCCGCCGCCCAAATAAAAGATTCAACGCGTTTCTCATCTCACAGACTGGGCTTGTCATCATGGCAGGCCCCCAAGTTGTGGGCATTCTGCCTGACAGGTGTCATGCTCGGCCTAAGTCCTGACTCTCCTCGGGCTCAGGCTAATGTTTTTATCTCTTGGACACACTACTATGCTAATTACTATAATACCTCCACATGCTGGGTCTGCACTGCCATGCCCCTTTCGGCCCAGAGCGGGCTGCCGTGGTGGGCCATGCCGATAGGCGATGATGCTATAAAGTCTCTATGTGGCTTCTTAAAACAGCAAAAGCGATTTTACTCGGGCCTTACGTATAAATATTCTAACTTTCCTTGGTGCAGAAATACTACCTCCAGTTCCAATGTCCGTTTCAACGTTACCGTCAGTCACCAGGTCATAGTTTCTGCATTCACAGGTTATGCCAACAACTCCCAAAACAAAGACCGAGCTCAAAAATCATCGCGTTTCCTCAGAGACTACTATCAGATCTGGGACGAGTACTTCTGGATGACACCGGAAGCGGGGCAGCTCATCAGATCGGCTGATCTATGCTGAGAACAGAGAGAGCACCAACCTCGATATGGACAGACAGATTTACCAAGCAATTTGTTAAAGCATGTGGGGATACTGTCCCAAACTCTATGTAAAACGGTTTTTGATGTGACTTTTAATGTAGATAAGGCCAATGTATGGCCAGGATCTGATTGGACAAACAACCCGGGTATTCGTTGGGTGGCGCCCAACGGCACTAAGTGGACATGTGGTAATAATGTGTGGCCATGGCTTCCTGTTGGGTGGGTAGGCAAATGCACTCTAGGATTTGTCTTCGCCCCCAGACAAATTCACACGGGAAAGATGCCCACACCAGCAAACTTGCCCCTTGTCAGAGCCAGATGGGCCAGGTCACTCTTTCACTGGTACAACTACCTGGCCGCTGCGTTTGTGCCTTCGGTTAAAAATTTAGACATCATGACCCGTGTCAACTCCCTCACAAATTTCACCAAACAGTCTTTGTTAAAAACCACTAAAGCTCTCGAAGCCCTAAATGAAAAACAAAAGCAAATGCACAAGGCCGTGTTGCAAAACAGGATGGCCCTCGACATCCTCACAGCCGCCCAAGGGGAAACCTGTGCCATTATAAAAACAGAGTGCTGTGTATATATTCCAGATCTTTCGCAGAATGTTACCAATGCCCTTACTGAGGTGCGGGACAGCATCTCCCGACTGGGAGAAAGTTCACCTTCCCTTCTGACCGAAATTGCCTCCTGGTTTAAATTTGGCTGGTGAAAACCTATTTTTATATTTATCCTGGTTATATTAGCTCTCCTCCTCTTCGGGCCGTGTATTCTTAATTGTCTGTCAAACATACCCCTAAACATGTGCCAACTGGAGGCCAAAACCCCACGCACTCCAGCTAATGGTATTGTGACAACCATACCGAGACTCCCCTCCGAGCGTCCTCAGACAAGCCTGACAGCTGCCCTAGAGCATCTCGGCCACCCCCACCCCCCATCGCCCCTGTTCAGCAGGAAGTAGCCAGAGAGATTCGGCGCCCCTTATCCTATATCAAAAGGCCGGGATGAAAGGGCGAGCTGCCTGAAACGTGGCCAGAAAGGGGGGCATCCGGTCAGCACCAGGGGCGGCTGATGACCAAACCGGAACCAGGGAACGGACCCGACCCCCGGGGCCAGCCTTGGAGCCCCGATCCAATCGGGAAATGCCAGAAAGATCATGGGCAACCAACCCCTGCTGTGGTCCGCACCTGTTGCCTTACATGGGAAAAACCTGGCCTGTCTGCCAGCCCTCACTATAAAACCTTCCCGCACCCCTCCCCACCTCGCAGACTCCCTCGCTTCCCTCGCTTGCCTGTCCTTGGGAGTTCTGCCCGAGAGCAACCGCCCAATAAAGGCCTTTTTACTAACGGGTCCTAGAGGTGGCTTTTTCTTCCCGTGGCGTTTTCTTACACTTCCTCCAGCCCAGAGTTTCTCATGATGTACTCTTCATGTAAGTTAAATAAGCAGGGGAAATCATACAGCCTTGACGTACTCCTTTTCTTTTTTTTTTTTTGTACTCCTTTTCCTAGTTGGAACCAGTCTGTTGTTTCATGTCCAGTTCTAATCTTTGCTTCCTGACCTGCATACAGGTTTCTCAAGAGGTGGGTCAGGTGGTCTGGTATTCCCATCTCTTGAAGAATTTTTCACAGTTTGTTGTGATCCACACAGTCAAAGGCTTTGGCATAGTCAATAAAGCAGAAATAGATGTTTTTCTGGAACTTTCTTGCTTTTTCGATGATCCATCGGATGTTGGCAACTTGATCTCTGGTTCCTCTGCCTTTTCTAAAACCAGCTTGAACATCTGGAAGTTCAAGGTTCATGTATTGCTGAAGCCTGGCTTGGAGAATTTTGAGCATTACTTACTAGCATGTGAGATGAGTGCAACTGTGCAGTAGTTTCAGCATTCTTTGTCATTGCCTTTCTTCGGGACTGGAATGAAAACTGACCTTTTCAGTCCTGTGGCCACTGCTGAGTTTTCCAAATTTGCTGGCATATTGAGTGCAGCACTTTCACAGCATCGTCTTTCAGGGTTTGAAATAGCTCAACTGGAATTCCATCACCCCTACTAGTTTCGTCCGTAGTGATGGTTCCTAAGGCCCATTTGACGTCCCATTCCAGGATGTCTGGCTCTAGGTGAGTGATCACACCATCATATTATCTGGGTCATGAAGATCCTTTTGTACAGTTCTGTGTGTAATATATGTCAGCCTAATTGTAATTTGATATTTTAATAGCTGTTACCTGCCAAAAATATATATGACCAGGAACTGCCATGATTTTCCCATTTTTAACTGGGCTATGATGACATCATTGCACTCTGTTAGAATCCACACCAGTCATCCTAAAAGCTGTGATCCAGGGTGCCACAGCATCAGTGACTTCTGGTTTTCAGGCCAACAGATCACACCATTACTACTCACCATGAACTATACCAAACTGGCTGTTGAACTGGAACAGTGGCCTAGTTTTAGCAGTGCATGATTCTTCACTCTGCTAGTCAAGACTCTTCACTCCCTTCTCTAGGGAGCCCTCTAAAACATTTTACTATTCCTATTTTTCAAATCACAAATAGAAAAATTTCATCAACTAGAAAAAAATCATTATACATTTTATTGATAATAATCATGACAAGGTGTTTAGCTCTTTTATCCTGTTCTGAGACTGTTCTCAAAGTCTGCAATGAGTGTTTCACAAAGAATCACTTGTACAGCAGACAGAACATCTCTCTGAATGCCTATCACAGATCTATAATATTATCATAAATATTCATCCAACTACCATTGAGCCTGCCTGCCAATGCAGGAGACTTTAGAGACACAGGTTCAATCCTGGGTAGGGAAGATCCCCTGGAGGAGGGCACAGCAATCCACTCCAGTATTTCTGGCTACAGAATCCCCTTGGACAGAGGAGTTGAATAGGCTACAGCCCACAGGGTAGCAAAGATAAGGCTGAAGCATAGCACACCATTTAGAAACTTAATCTCAAAAGTGAATTCCTTGATACTCAGGGATAATACAACCAAGTCCAGACTCACTGTCTGACCTGTACCATTTAGGCATGTTAAGGTAAAACATTTTAAACTCAATATTCATCTGAGTGAATATATTAAGGAGATCTTAACGTTTCTACAAGCCAAAACAGACTAATAATCTTGATTACATTATTTGTCCTAACAGTATTAAACATGATATGACTTAATACTTATAATAACCCACAACACAAATATTATCTCCATGTTACAAATAAGGCTCCAAGAAAATAATTCAACTGAGATTGAGCTCATAATAGGCAAGGACAGAGCCAATATCTGAGCACAGTCCTGATCTGCAATGAAGCTGTGGAACGCTCCTCTATGATATCATCTACTGCCCAAACTACACAATGTTCAGATTTCACAAGTATTTAAAGACATTATTAAAGCATATTTTAACAGTAATTAAAAACACATCTAACCTTTGAGAAATATATAAAAAGTGGCAAATTATCTTAATCACTCAGGAAAAGATAATCAATATAATGTAGAAGCAAATATTTCATACTTCATATTCCATTTAATGCTCCTCTTCTAACTTTTTTCTTTATATGTTATATCTTTGACTGGAAACCTTCCTGTTGGAAAAAATCTCAGTGACATAGAGAGGAAAAAATGTCCGCTCTCTCCCTACAGTTTCAAAATGCCAGAGATTATCTGTACCTTAAATGTGATTCTGATAACATAGCAAATCGTAAACATTCTAGAAGACACCTTACTCTTCTATTAAGTGTTCTGTAAAAAGGGATCTTGTAAGGCACCAATTTACAACAAACCCAGAGACTGCAACCATGTTATGTGAAAATAAATCTTTTCTAAATTCAATAACCTAATTCTCATCAGTGACTTTAACTTTTTATTTTTGTCTCTAGTAAAGAGATTAACTACATTAATCTAGTAACTTAAAGAGATTAAAACTTAAATTGATTAGTATTGAGATTAGTAACTTAAAGAGATTAAAAACAATTGTAAGGTTTCTTTGCAAAACCAGAAAGATCAAGGACACTTCTATCATAGCAATAAGATAAAACCTAACTTACAAATTCTTTTAAACTAAAAGTTTGAGACTTTCCTTTAAATTATCAGAAGTAAAATAAATGTGATGCAACAAATTTAATTCTTCAAATGGAAATATCTCTGTGATGAAATAAAAACTGACTGCAATTATTTTTAGGTTAAAAGCATTTAGACAAACTACCAGTATTATTTGCAAAAGAAAAATTACTTTCTTAATCTTTTAATTGTAAAGAAATAACCAGAAATCTCTATTGTTTGCCTCATAATATTTTTTTCTCTCTGCTTATATTAGTGAGAGATACTACAGGATTAGTAGTATTAATGTGCCCCTCAGTGAGAGGGACATAGGACACATTCTCTTTAAAATATTTTTTAAAAATCTTAAGAAACAATAACTGAATGTAATTCTTATCAAGACACAAATTCCTAGAAACACTGAATTTTTATGTTTCTTAATAAAACTTTTTACTTAAAAAAGTTGTTTAATTTTCTTAGTCGCAAAGTATCTCCATGCAAATTATGTGTTAGTTACAGAAGAAATAGCAGTAACTATACAGAAGAGAAAAACATCTTAACCAAATGATTAAAATTAACATCGCTAATAAAAGGCCAATAGACTTCATGGACCTCTGGATGTGACACCCCGAGAACACACTGCTTGCTTACTAGTCCAGCCCCAAATGGATAAGCTCACTCTAATTACAAGAAAAAGTAACCAAACTCAAACTGAGGGACAGTCTATAAAATTTCTAGCTTATGTTCTCAGAAATACCAATCTCAATTGAGATAACCAATTACTCAACCAATTACTCAATTGAGATAACCAATACTTTTAACACTAACATTAAAAGTAATTGAAGATACTGAGAGTCAATGCAAAATGTGATCCTGGATTAGATTCTGTATCAAAAAAACGAAAGCAATATGAAACATTATTTGGACAACTGATAAAAGTAAAATACGAGATATAGGTAAAATGGAAGTATTCTATTGATTTAAATTTCTTAAAATGAGAGCTGAACTGTGAGTGTTTAGGATAATGTTATTGTTCTTAGGAAAAACACACTGAAGTACTATGAGGTATGCAAACTTTCAGGTAGTTCAAAAATAACATGTCCATATATACAAGGAGGAGAGAATTATGACATGTGGAAAATGCTGAAAATTGATGAATCTAGGAAAGAGCATATAGAAATTATTTTGTACTATCTTTGCAACCTTTATGAAAGTTTGAAATTATTTCCACTGCTATGCATACACAATGAGGAAACCAGAACTGAAAGAGACACGTGTACCCCGATGTTCATCACAGCACTGTTTACAATAGCCAGGACATGGAAGCAACCTAGATGTCCATCACCAGATGAATGGATAAGAAAGCTGTGGTACATATATACAATGGAATATTTACTCAGCTATTAAAAAGAATGCATTTGAATCAGTACTAATGAGGTGGATGAAACTGGAGCCTATTATACAGAGTGAAGTCAGAAAGAAACCACCAATACAGTATACTGACGCATATATATGGAATTTAGAAAGATGGTAACGATGACCCTATATATGAGACAGCAAAAGAGACACAGATATAAAGAACAGACTTTTGGATTCTGGGAGAGGGCGAGGGTGGGATGATTTGAGAGAACAGCATTGAAACATGCATATTACCATGTGTGAAAAGATGACCAGTCCAAGTTTGATGCTTGAAACAGGGCCCTCAAAGCTGGTGCACTAGGACAACCCAGAAGGATGGGATGGGATAGGGAGGGAGGTGGGAGAGGGGTTTGGGATGGGGGGACACAGGTTCACCCATGGCTGATTCATGTCAATGTACAGCAAAAACCACCACAGTATTGTAAAGTAATTAGTCTCCAATTAAAATAAATTAATTTTAAAAAGAAAAAAAATTAAAACCATCCTTAACATTAAGTAAATATTAACATGAGTTTTTCACTATAAACAACTAATTGATAAAATTGTTTGACAAAATGGTATGGCTTTAAAAGTGCTTTAAACTAGTACTTTAAACACTACTCTAAGGAGCTGTGCCAGATTGTAGATCAATACACAGTTTTCAACAACAAAAAATTCTTGCTATGAAAAAAAATGTCAGCTCTACTAGCGACATTCTGGCACATCCTGGTAACAAAAAGTTTATCTAGTGGCACTGTACGTTCAATAGTACAGTGTACTGTGAATGGATGATCTTATATGCCATCTTTTGCAATCACTAAAACCTTAAAATTATGCATATGCATTTGGAATAACACACACCACATTATCACAGTTAACTCTGGGTAACACAACTGAAGGTGCTTTTATCTTCTTCCCATATTTTGGAATGTTTCTACAAAGACTAAGTGAAAAAGAACTAAATATGAGGCAATCAGATTTCTTGGAACTTGAATCCTACACCAAACATGACATTTTTCTTAACTTCACATACTGCCAAAATTTTTCCGAAAGGACTCACTTACAGCTGATCTTGAAGCTCCACAATTATATATTCTAATTGTTCCTTCTCCAGTTTATGAGCCAGGTCAGAATCTTCAATCCTCTGTAGTAGTATTTTATTCTGAGCAACAGATTCAGACAGCTGGTTCTCTCGAAGTTGTAAGAGTTCTTCAAGATAACCCTGGAAATAACAAGTGCAAAATTCTAATACGTATCTTGAAGATAAATGCTGAGTAGATTAAATGTTATTCTTAGCTATGTTGTAATGAAATTATTTCAAAGTATCACTGATCCAGAGAGATGATATGGGGTGGGAGGTGGAAGGGGGCTTCGGCATTGGGAGATCGTGTACACTTGTGGCTAATTTATGTCAATGTATGGCAAAACCAATACAGTATTGTAACGTAGAATAAAGTAAAACTAAAATTTATTAAAAAAAAAAGAAAAATGGTAAATAAAATGGTTTTAACTGAATTAAAATTTTAACATATGTTCTCCATTATTTTAAGTTCTCTAAAGATCAATGAGATGGCTGGATGAGATGAGATGGCTGGATGGCATCACTGACTCAATGGACATGAGTTTGGGTGAACTCCAGGAGTTGGTGATGGACAGGGAGGCCTGGCGTGCTGCAATTCAGGAAGTTGCAAAGAGTTGGACATGACTGAGAGACTGAACTGAACTGAAAGTTCAATAAAGTATGTTTATAATTTAACATAAACCTGAGTTAAAATACTATAATTTCTAAGCTCTGCAACAGTGATAAACACTCTAAATGCCTTCAGGCTTCAAAACAGACTTAATTATAGAATGATTAATTAAAAATCTGCCTCTCGGTGATTATTGACATTTTATTAATATATTAATAGTTATTAACATTTTAGCATTAGCATATTACAGGAAAGCAGTATAATGTCTAGGTCAGGCCTACAGCGTAAGGGACTGTCTCATGTCATACTCCAGTTCTACTACTTATAAACTAAGTGTCCTTGGGTAAATTATTTAATCTCCCTGGGTCTTTGTTTCACCATCTAAAAATGTGGGAACAAAAAGGGTATCTAGCTGAGAAGATTAAATGAAAGGTAAAGTGTTTAGAATACTATTAATACCTGGTACCCTGAATGCAATGTATAATTCGTGGCTATAATTATTAGCAGACACCTAAAGACAGATTCTCTCTTATCTTTTAACTCATTTATTGGTTCTTTGTCCTTCTGCCCTGCTTTCTAGAAGTGTTCATTTAATTTATTCTCCAAATCCTTATACTAAATTTCTGAACTCAGGAAATCTTATTTTTAATTTCCAAATTTTTTTTCATGTTTTCTGTTGTTCCCTTCTCATGGCATTCTATAGATGCAATGTGCTTTCTTCTTAGGATATTAGACCTTTTTTTTTTTCTTAAAGTACTCTTCTTTCCATTTCTTATCCTTTTACGTGCTTAACATTAGAAAACTACTTTAGCTATTCTGGCTTCATAATACATATTAATAGCAACTAGTACTGTTCCTGTCACTGAGCTTCTTTTCAGATTTTTTTTCCTGTTAATTCTCAAATATTTGGTTTTCTCCATAACAAAAATCTCAAAAAGTAAAAATAAATTTAATTTTTACAAATGAAACTGTACACAGCTTAGTTTAAGCTATGAATGATTATTTGTAAACATCAGTAACTAAACAACACAAATCCCCAGCACCTGGGTGCACTGCCAGTACTTTCAGAGTCACACGATGTCTCTCTGATCACATCCCCTGTTCTGCAGGGACGATAACATCCTGAGATCTGTGTTTATTACTCCCTTGCTTTTCCTCCAGCATCACCGCAAATGTGTGTCTTCTTAAACAATATACTGTTCAGTTTGGCTGAGTTTTATCCATATTCTTTTGCAACCTGCTTTTTCATCTAGTGATGAGTCTCACCACAGTTGCTGCCTTTACTCTCAACAGTGCATAGTATTCTGTTGTATGAATACTGCAGCTTGTTTACTCACTCTGTCAATGGCCATTCAGATTATTTTCCATATTTCTTAATATAAACATTACTCTGAAAGTCAGTTATATGATACCTGCTACAGACATCTCAGAGTTTCTGGGAGACATGACTCGGAGTAGAGTTGCTGGGTCATAGGCCTTAGGTATCTGTACACTTACTAGATAATGCTGAACTGTTCATACCACAGTTTTTAACACTAATCATATCCCATTTGAATTCATGTGATTTTTATATTAGTATTAAAGTTATGCTGAATTCATAAAATCAATTGGAAATGATTCCTTCTTTTCCTGTTCTCAAGAATAGCAAGTAGAAAATAGGAATTACTGCCTCCAGAACATTTGGCAGCATCTACCTCAGAAACCAAACAGGTCTGGTGATCTGAGGAGAAGGAGGGAACAGATTTTTAAACTACTTGTTTAATTTCTTCAATGATTATAGGTCTGTAAGTTTTGAGAAGTAGTATTTATAAAAACTCATCTAAAGTTTCTAAGGTACTGACATAAAATTGATAAAATTATTAATAATTATGGGAGGGGTCTCCCTGGCATTTATAGTTATACTGTCCATTCTCTTTTAATTCTTAAAATCATCTGTGCCTCAACTCTTTTCAATTTTATTATGGTTGGTTCTATTTAATTGGTTTGTACCAAAGCTTTTGGTTTAACTGATTATGTACCTCTGTTTATTTCATTAATACCTGCTCTTATGTTTATTATTTTGAACTGGTTTGTTGTTTTTGTTTACTTCTTGGATGCTTAGCTCTTTAATTTTCATTCTTTTCCAGGATAAGTAATTCTCCAAGTACTGCGCAAGTTGCAACTTAGTACTATCAGTGTCCACTGTTTTCATTCCTGTTCATTTCTAAGTATTTTCTCATTTCTTTTTGACCCATAATTGAGAAGACTTTATTTTTTTAAATCTCCATTGGTGTACTTTAGGTGGTGGTAACCTTTTTCTATTGAATCTAATTTTATTGTATTGTGGTCACTATTGTATCATTTTTTGTATTTGCTTTGTGACCTAGTATAGCCCATAAAAAATGGAATAGGTGTCCCATGTATGCTTTAAAAGAATGTATATTCTAATTGTTAGCATTTACCATATTTTTTAAAATCATTTTATTTATTTTTGGCTGGGCTGAGTCTTCACTGCTGTGTGGGCTTTTCTCTAGGCACAGAGTGTGGGGGTACTCTCCAGCTGTGGTGCATGGGTTTCTCACCAGAAGGTGCAATGGCTTCTCTTGTTGTGGAGCACGGGCTTTAGGGTGCGTGGGATTCAGCAGTTACCCCCCAGGCTTTAGAGCACAGACTTAATGGCTGACGTACATGGACTCAGTTGCTCTGAGGCATGTGGGATATTCCTGGATCAGGGATCGAATCTAGATCTTCTGCACTGGCAGTCCACTAATAAAAACTGTAAGTAATGCGTCATTGACTGGCAGGTGGATTGTTTACCACTGAGCCTCCAGAGAAGTCCCTACCATAATTTACTTCAAGCTTACAGTTTAAAAGCTAAATATTCTATTTCTTTAACTGCAATTTTGGAAACAGGCATATACCTTAAAAAGGGTATCTACACTCCTTTTACACTGGACTACTTATAATACATAGATCCTAAGAGGCTTTAATTTCAATCACTCTTTCTCACCTTTCTGATACTATTAGACAGTGTTTAGTTCCATTTTACTTTCCAGGGAGGGCTGAAGCCAGACCTAAATGTTAAGCTTCCGATATTTTGCAATTCAGTTGTTAAAACACTGCTATTATTAACAATTAAATTATATAAACTTAAATTGAAAAACAAGGATCAAGTAAACTGTATTAAAAAACAACTACTCAAAATAACTACTACTTAAAATAACTACTACTCAAATAGTAGTAGTTGAGTAGAAATTAACTACTCAAAATCCATCACTTCCCAAGTATTTTACAATACTATACTATCGCTATTTGTGCTCTTCAAGTCACAGTCATTGTATTTCTCTGGGAAAAAAAACTATATAATTGCGTGCTACGCTGCATCTCTCCCTTATCTTGCATTCAGTAAAATCAAACAGGTAGTTTTAAGTTGGCCATGACGGGAGTATTTATCCCAGAGAAATCAGCAAATGAAAGCAATTCAGAGCTGATCGATTTTTCCCTGCAAAACCAGTTCTTAAGCATATTCCAGAACACCACTGCCACCCCATACTGGCATGAATGCTGCTGCTGCTGTCTCATGTAGCCAAGGTTTACCAATTTCTGTGCTTACTCTGCCACAGTGCATCTCATTCTTGTCTTCAAGGTTCAGTCTCCAACTTGAATGAGAGTGGGCCTAGACTGGCTGTGCCCTGTTGGTATTAAAACACAGGTACCTAGGTTAAGGGAATGGCCCCTCACCACCACCACAGGAGTTTGCAATGGCTTTAACTCAATTCACCCCACTTGTTTTTAGGTCCTTCCTTCTTTATACAGTCCTTCAGTTCAGTTCAGTTGCTCAGTTGTGTCTGAGTCTTTGTGACCCCATGGACTGCAGCACATCAGGATTCCCTGTCCAGAACCAACTCCTGGAGCTTATTCAAACTCATGTCCATTGAGCTGGTGATGCCATCCAACCATCCTGTCCTCTGTCGTCCCCTTTTCCTCCTGCCTTCAATCTTTCCCAGTATCAGGGTCTTTTCAAATGAGTGAATTCTTTCCATAAGTGCCAAAAGTATTGAGCTTCACCTTTAGCATCAGTCCTTCCAGTGAATATTCAGGACTGATTTCCTTTAGGAGGGACTGGTTGGATCTCCTTGCAGTCCAAGGGACCCTTAAGAGTCTTCTCCAATGCCACAGTTCACAAGCATCAATTCTCTGGCACAAAGCTTTCTTTATAGTCCAACTCTCGCATCCATATGTGACTACTGGAAAAATCATAGCTTTGACTAGACAGATCTTTGTTGGCAAAGTAATGCCTCTGCTTTTAATATGCTGTCTAGGTTGGTCATAACTTTCCTTCCAAGGAGTAAGCATTTTTAATTTCATGGCTGCAGTCACCATGTACAGTGATTCTGGAGCCCCCCAAAATAATGTCCCACTGTCTGCATTGTTTCCCCATCTATTTCCCATGAAGTCATGGAACCAGATGCCATGATCTTAATTTTCTGAATGTTGAGCTTTAAGTCAACTTTTTCACTCTCATCTTTCACTTTCATTAAGAGGCTCTTTAGTTCTTCCTCACTTTCTGCCATAAGGATGGTGACATCTGCATATCTGAGATTATTGATATTTCTCCCAGCAATCTTGATTCCAGCTTGTGCTTTTTCCAGCCCAGCATTTCTCATGATGTACTCTTCATGTAAGTTAAATAAGCAGGGTGACAATATACAGCCTTGACGTACTCCTTTCTCAGTGTGGAACCAGTCTGTTGTTCCATGTCCAGTTCTAACTGTTGCTTCTTGACCTGCATAAACATTTCTCAAGAGGAAGGTCAGGTGGTCTGGTATTCCCATCCCTTTCAGAATTTTCCAAAGTTGGTTGTGATCCACACAGTCAAATGCTTTGGCATAGTCAATAAAGCAGAAATAGATGCTTTTCCGGAACTCTCTTGCTTTTGTGATGGTCCAACTGATGTTGGCAATTTGATCTCTGGTTCCTCTGCCTTTTCTAAATCCAGCTTGAACATCAGGGAGTTCACAGTTCACATACTGTTGAAGCCTGGCTTGGAGAATTTTGAGCATTACTTTGCTAGTGTATGAAATGAGTACAACTGTGCTGTAGTTTGAGGATTCTTTGGCATTGCCTTTCTTCGGAACTGGAATGAAAACTGACCTTTTCCAGTCTTGTGGCCACTGCTGAGTTTTCCACATTTGCTGGCATATTGAGTGTAGCACTTTCACAGCATCATCTTTCAGGATTTGAAATAGCTCAACTGAAATTCCATCACCTCCATGAGCTTTGTTCGGGAGTGATGCTTCCTAAGACCCACTTGACTTTACATTCCAGGATGTCTGGCTCTAGGTGAGTGATCACACCATCGTGATTATCTGGGTCATGAAGACCTTTTCTGTATAATTCTTCTGTGTATTCTTGCCACCTCTTCTTAATATTTTCTGCTTCTGTTAGGTCCCTACCATTTCTGTGCTTTATTGAGCCCATCTTTGCATGAAATGTTCCCTTGGTATCTCTAATTTTCTTGAAGAGATCTCTAGTCTTTCCCATTCTATTGTTTTCCTCTATTTCTTTGCACTGATCACTGAGGAAAGCTTTCTTATCTGTCCTTGCTATTCTTTGGAATGCTGTGGGGCCCTAAATAGGAAACCTTAAAAACAAAGGGGCTAGCTTTGCGGGTGGGAAACTAAGATGGGGCCTGGCGGAAGAGATGGGCGTGGTCTGTGTTGTTTGTCAAAGTTTTTGATTGGCTCTCTTGATTTCCGTGCTCGTAAACAGCGCGTAAACACCGTAGACTCCTGTTATAATGAAGGCGCAGAACAATTTGACCATTAATGTGATTGGTGCAACTATGGAAAGTCCCTCCTAAAACCCCCTGCTTGCCTTTATAAGCTGGGAGCTTGCGGCAATAAAGTGGAACTGCTTCGACAGAACCCCTGTGCGTCTGAGCGTCTGATTGTCTCCTCGCTCACCGGGGGGCTGGGTTGGCAGACAGCAGGCTCACCTCTCTCGGGAACCCTCAGCTTTGCTGAGGGAAGTTCCACTGCCTCCACTCTCTCCGTGGAGCGCCCCCCACAGAACGCTGCATTCAAATGGGTATATCTTTCCTTTTCTCCTTTGCCTTTTACGTCTTTTCTTTTCTCAGCTATTTTTAAGGTCTCCTTGGACAACCATTTTGCTGTTTTGCATTTTTTTGTGGGGAGGGCGGGTGGTCTTGATCACTGCCTCCCGTACAATGCCCTTAGTGAGCCTCTTATTCTTTGAGAGAGAAGTTCCATATGAAACTTTTTCAAAATTTTATTCTACTTGGCATTTTCAGATTTTTACAGCTTTTAGTTATCTTAGTCTGACTTCTTGCTGGTATCTGGTACCGGAATTTTTCTTTCACAAGTTATTAAAGCTTTCTTTGTATATCTTAACTAGTAGTTGTTTGTCTACAGGAAATCTCCTTCATATTTGTAAATTTCCTTTGTAACCATTTTCCTCAGTGTATTTTTTTATTGTTCTAATATTTCTATTGTTATAATTCCACTAGAGTTTTCCTAAGTAGCTCATCTATGAGTAACAGTAATTTGATAGGAAGGGAAGAAAGGAAAATAAACAATACATGAAAATTAAGAGTATAACTCAAGATGCTAGTTTGTATCCCAGTCTGCTATGTACTCCCTTTGCCTACTATAGTGCTTAACACACAAAAGCTGCTAAAATAACTGATTTTCAAAAAAGAGAGAGAGACACATATATGGAATTTCTTATGCAATCACTATTACTACATTTTCATAAACCAAATATTTTATAAAATTAATCCTAGAAATTAATACTTCAAACATATAAATGAAACTGTATACAGGAGGGTAAATGGGTCAGTGTTATATTAGAATGTAAAATTAGAAAAAGTTTAGCAAACAAAAGCCTCCCCTAAAATTGGGCCTGATTTTTAAGAGGAGGACAATCCAAGAACGGAAAGGAAGTAGCAGTAGCTAAATACTTCTGTTTAGCTAAAAGATCTTTTGGTAGTGATAGCCTAAAGGTAGTAACTAGAGCCAAAATGAAATGACTTCTGATGACTGAGACACACCTTCTGTTCCAGGGTGAGCTGATACTTCTGTTTGACTCTCTTACACTTGTTGAACCAACTGTTCTCATCCATGATGACTGGAGGCCCAGCCTTCTCTGGAGTGCTGCTCTCGCTGTCACTGCTTCCCAGAGTCCTCAGCTCTTCCTCATCGCTGCTGATACTATCAGAACTGAGAAGATCAACATTTTTAAAGAAATAAAGTTCACAGTATGTTCCACATTGGTTTTTTAGAAATACTTCAGCATTTGCAAGTTGCTGGTTAGTAAGCTCCAAATGTTCAGCACTAACTATACAATAATAATGATATTATCATCAGGCCTACAGATGCTACAGAAGTTCAAGTGAGGTTTACAGATCTAAGGCATTAAAACAGGAAAACTATGAGAATGTCCCAAAGAGAGGGGGCAAAGGTTCTAAAGAAGAGAGCAAGGAACTCCACATGTGCTGAGAAGTTTTCTCGCTGGGTTGCTTTCACTGACTGTCCAATCTCCACTGTAAGGCAGACAGCACATCACCAGTGTGCTGCCAGTGGGGGTATAATATCAGTGCAATGCTCACGATCAGCTCGGCTTGACTGAAAACAAGAGGTTCAGAAAACCAGTTACACCTAAACACTTTCTACTGGGGGAAGAAGGAGAGACACAGGTGAAGCAGAGAAAAAATCCATTACAATCCATATGTAAAATTTTTATGATATCAGTATCATAGAGAAAACAGAACAAGGTGGGGGAAAAGTAGGACAGAACCTAAATAATGGAGAGAAAGATGTGCTAAGATGATTGTCTAGTTTCAAAGAAAAATATCTTTAAAAGGAACAAGGAAAATAAATTTTAAAATACCAGCAATGATATTAACATTTAAGAAACAGCAAAAAAAATAGTCTCTATAACCCTCAAGGTATACAAAAATTCTAATCTATCAAACAGAGGAACAAAATAAGAAAATACAGTAAGTTGAAAACAAAAAATAAGATGGCAGAATAAGCACTAATACAAAAGAAATTACAAAAATCTTAAATAGGTTAAACTCAACAGCCAATTCAGATGTTCTGGTTTGATTAAGGCAAGTAAGTGCCAACAGTAAGCTATCTATAAAATACACATGAATACAGAAAAATGAGAAACGCTGGGGTGGAAGAGGCCAAGCTGGAATCAAGATTGCCAGGGGAAATATCAATAACCTCAGATATGCAGATGACACCACCCTTATGGCAGAAAGTGAAGAGGAACTCAAAAGCCTCTTGATGAAAGTGAAAGAGGAGAGTGAAAAAGTTAGCTTAAAGCTCAACATTCAGAAAACGAAGATCATGGTATCTGGTCCCATCACTTCCTGGGAAATAGACGGGGAAACAGTGGAAACAATGTCAGACTTTATTTTGGGGGGCTCCAAAATCACTGCAGATGGAAATTAGACAAGACTATTCGCTCAGTCGTGTCCGACTCTTTGCGACCCTGTGGACTGTAGCCCACCAGGCTTCTCTGTCCATGGGATTCTCCAGGCAAGAATACTGGAGTGGGTTGCCATTTCCTTCTCCAAGGGATCTTCCCAACCCAGGGATAGAACCCAGGTCTCCCACATTGTGGGCAGATGCTTTAACCTCTGAGCCAGCCAGCTATGAGATTAAAAGACACTTACTCCTTGAAAGGAAAGTTATGACCAACCTAGACAGCATATTGAAAAGCAGAGATATTACTTTTCCAACAAAGGTCTGTCTAGTCAAGGCTATGGTTTTTCCAGTGGTCATGTATGGATGTGAGAGTTGGACTGTGAAGAAAGCTGAGCACCAAAGAATTGATGCTTTTGAACTGTGATGTCGGAGGAGACTCTTGAGAGTCCCTTGGACTGCAAGGAGATCCAACCAGTCCATCCTAAAGGAGATCAGTCCTGAGTGTTCATTGGAAGGACTGATGTTGAAGCTGAAACTCCAATACTTTGGCCACCTCATGCAAAGAGTTGACTCATTGGAAAAGACTCTGATGCTGGGAGGGATTGGGGGCAGGAGGAGAAGGGAACTACAGAGGATGAGATGGCTGGATGGCATCACCGACTTGATGGACATGAGTTTTGAGTGAACTCTGAGAGTTGGTGATGGACAGGGAGGCCTGACGTGCTGCAATTCATGAGGTCGCAAAGAGTTGGGATATGACTGAGTGACTGAACTGAACAGAAAAATTAAAATTAAAAAGATGGAAACACACCTAGAAAATATGAACCAAAGGAACTCAGAAATTATAATTTTGTAAGTTAATATAGATATAATAGTAGAAAATACAAGGATCAAAGAAAGATATTCTATTTCTTTATCCTCCACAATCAGCATTTGCATCTGTTGGGTTCCTGAGTCAGGTCAAAGCACACTGCAGACTTGAATTAGAGACTGCTACATAAAAGTTCAACCCAGGTGGTATTCTTAGCTAATGATCTCAGAAACAAACCAATGAGCAAACATGCCAAATGAAGTCTGCCTGTCACATCTGTGGCTCTGGGAAGCTGATAATAAAGTTTCAGTTTTGAAAAAAAGACAAGCGGAGCTCTTAAACGATGGTATTTGACATTAAAAATTAAATGAATTAGCTAAAAAGCAGATAAACTTAAGAGAATTAGTAACATTTAAGGTAGATACAAAGAAATTACAGTATTAAAGATTGTCAAAATGTTAAGAAAAAAACTGCTGAAACAAGCTAGCCAAGTACAGCATAATTATCCTTCCAGAAGGAGGGCAATATAAGCATATTTCGAGAAAACTAAAATTTAAGGGATTTACCAACAAATTCTCACTAAAAGAAACTTCCTAATGATTGTAATTTAGGAAAAGGGAAACTGAGTTAAGACAAAGAAAAGTGAAGAAAATAGTCAACTTGTGGGTAAGCAAAGAAAATAGTGAACTTGTGGGTAAACCCAAACAAATTGAGTATAGAACACTAACAATAATGACTAGTTTTATGGAGTTTTAAATAAACCAACAACAAACTTACAATTCTGGATAGTAACAGCATATGTCAAGAATGAGACGATTATAGAGTTAAAACAATGCAAGGTCCTCATTTATCTGGATAAGTGGTAAAGATATTAAATTTAGCCTTTGTTAGGTTTAGATATGCATAGTAAAACTAGTAAAAGTACCATCAGTTTAAAAAAATAGCCTATAAAAGAAGCCTAGTAAAAGAAGAGTCTACAAATTAAAAATGAGTAAGGAATAAAATGGCAGAAGAAAAGTTAACCCCCCTCCCCCTGCCAAAAAAAAAGAATCGTAAGAAGACAGAAAAAGTAGAAAAGAATGTAGGACAAACAGAAAGTAAGAATGTGTTGTGTGCTGTGCTAAGTCACTTCAGTCGTGTCAGACTCTGCAACCCCATGGTGTCAGGAAGCTTCCTGTGTGCTGTTTTGGATCTGTCATGACTCCTCTGTCCCTTATTAATTCCTGAATATTCAGGAATCAAGTGGAGTAGCAAACTACTCCCGGGGGTTTAGGAATGCATGCATTTCCTTCCTTAGTTTTTCCATACGGTGATAAGTAACTATTTACGACCCTCTTCCTTTTTATGAACCATATGGTAAAAGTGATTATTTACAACCCTCTCTTTGATATGGATCGCCTTATGTTTTCCTTGATAATTTGTAAGTCTGGACTTTTGATTTTTATCTTTGCTGAAAATAGCTACCTTGTAAGACAGCATATATACTCACACGATGTTTAACAAAACACCTTTGCTCCATCAGAGCTTGGGTCCCCGTGTGTGTCTCTCTCTCTCTCAGGCTAATTCTCTGGAGTGCAGAGGCTCACTGGGCTCACTCTCCTGCCCGGGCTTCTAAGACCCTCTGAGAAGGCGCTCTGTGCCTTCACCCCCTTGACAGGGTGCCTGGTGCCTTCATGAGCAGTGCAAGCCCCGTACCAGGGGCTTGATTGGTTTTCTGCATAAACCAAGGAATATCAGCCTCTTTCTCTCTCCTTTACTTTCTTATCATTGACTCCGGACAACCAGGTTCCGGTCCATTAAAGGACCTCAACACCAGGGACTGTAGCCTGCCAGGCTCCTCTGTCCATGGGGTTCTCTAGGCATGAATACTGGTGGCTTGCTGTGCCCTCTTCCAGGAGATCTTCCTGACCCAGGGATCGAACCTGCATCTCTTCTATCTCTTGCATTGGCAGGTGGGTTCTTGACCACTAGCACCACCTGGGGAAGCCCTAAGAAAGCAATAGAGTGGATATCAACCCAAAAATATCAGTAAATACCCTAAGCACCACAGTTAAATCATAAAGCCCATTAGACTCAAGTTTTTAAACTCAAGAACTATTTTTAAAATGTGTATGTGTGTATACTTTAAGAACATAAAGGCATGAAACATTAAATGAACTCTGTTTTATCAGTTCTTACTGTACATTTTTTCACAGATTAACACACTTGAAATCAGGGTACAACTTACAACTAATGACATATAACTACAGCTGTCAAACCAATTTCTCACATACTAAATGGAAGGTATATCAGACTAAATATAGTTTTTTTTAAAGACACTAGAAAAATATTAATCTAAACAAAACTGGTTAGACTCCATTAATACCAACTAAGTAAACTTCAAGAAACTTTTTAATTACTACATATTACATCAGGATTAATGAAGAATTCTAAACCTGTATGCATCTGACAAGTTAGTTTTAAAAATATGCAGTAAAAATCAAAGGACCTCAAGGAAAAACTGACAAATCAAATACCATAGTGAAGAACTTAATACATTTAAATAATTAAAAAGATGAAAAAAGGATAAGTGAGAAAGGACATAAAATACTATTAACAAGCATAATCTAATGAATATTGGACCTACTCACTGGAATACCACTGCTTCTAGATTATTTCTCAATAAATTTCAAGGAACTATTATAATAACTATAATATTATGTAGACCTCATTCACTAATCGTAACCCAAAATATCTGAAAATATCTGAAAATTAAAAATTATATGCCAAATAACCTTTGGTCAAAAAAAATTATAATGGAAACTGTACTTTAAACAACAAAAATAAAAAATAACATCAAACTTTTAGGATCCAGCTGAAATAGTACTTCAAACGATGTTTATAAGACTTATTTACTCATAAGAAAAGAAGTAAATTTAAGTTTTGAGAAAGAAAAGATCATAAAAGCTCTCAACAAACTAGGCATAGGAAATATACTTCAACATAATACCAGTTATTTACATTGAGCCCACAGCTAACACCATATTCAATGCTAAAAAGCTGAAAGCTTTTCTTCTAAGATTAGGAATAAAACAAGACTGCCCACTCTCATCACTTATATTTGACATTGGAAGTCCTAATGAGAGGGCAATTAGGCAAGAAAAGGAAATAAAAGGCATCCAAGTAAAAAGGAATACATACAACTGTCACTATTCACATATCACATGATATTGTATATCAAAATCCTGCTAAGTCACTTCAGTCACGTCCAACTCTGTGTGACCCCAGAGACGGCAGCCCACCAGGCTCCCCTGTCCCTGCGATTCTCCAGGCAAGAACACTGGAGTGGGTTGCCATTTCCTTCTCCAATGCATGAAAGTGAAAAGTGAAAGGGAAATCACTCAGTCGTGTCTGACTCTTCGCGACCCCATGGACTGCAGCCTACCAGGCTCCTCTGTCCATGGGATTTTCCAGGCAAAGTACTGGAGTGGTACTCGAGTGGCCATCGCCTTCTCCGATATCAAAATCCTAAAGACTACCCAAAAACTGTTAGAACTAATAAACAAATTCAGTAAAGTTGAAGGATAAATACCAATATACAAAAATCAGTTGCATTTCCATATAATAATGATCAACTATCAGAAAGAGAAATTAAGACAACAATGTCATTTTCAGTTGCATCAAAAAGGAATAAGATATCTAAAAAAATTTAACTATGAAGGTGGACAACCTGTACACTAAACACTATAAGATGTTGATGAAAAACTGCAGAAGACACTTAAATGGAAAGATAATTTTGTGTTCACAAATTGAAAGACTTAATATTGTTAAAATGTCCATACTACCTAAATCAATCTACATATTTAATGTGATGCCTACAAAAATACTGAAATTTTGTATTGAAGCATTTTTCACAGAAATAAAATGAACAATTTAAAAATCTGTATGGAACCATAACATACACCCAACAGCCAAAGTAATTTAGAGGAAGAAGAACAAAATTGGAGGCATCATGCTTCCTGCTTTCAAAATATATTAAAAATCTACAGTAATCAAAACAGTACAATACTGGCATAAATACAGATACACAGACTAATAAAACAGAACAGAGAGCCCAGAAATAAACCCACGTATATATTTATGACAAAGGAGTTAAGAACATACAATGGGGAAAGATAGTTTTTCCAACAAATGGTGCTGAGGAAACTAGTCAGCCAGACACAAAGAATGAAACTAGACCTTTTATCTTATACCATATGCATATCGTATTATCTTGTATTGTATACCATATGCGTATCTTATACCATATGCAAAACTCAATTCTGAATTGATTAAAGATTTGAATACAAGACCCAAAACTGCAAAAATTCTAGAAGAAAACAGAGTGGGTTTTGTGTCACAGTGGGTTTTTTGACATCAATATTGACAATGATTTTGGATTTCACAGACACACAAAGTCAAAACAAAAAAAAAAGCAAAAGCAAAAACTAAGAAGTGGGCCTACATCAGACTAAAAGTCTCCTGCATAGCAAAGGAAGCCAGTGATAGAATGATAAGGCAACCTCCTGAAAGGGACGAAATATTTGAAAATCATATATCTGATAAGGAGTTAATATCCATGAGAACTCAACTGCAAAAAAAAAAAAAAATGTGACTGGAAAATAGGGAAGGAATGGAGTAAATATTTTTCCAAAAACGACATAGAAAGACATACAGTCAACAGGTACATGAAAAGGTACTCAACATCACTTATCATCAGGAAAATGAAAATCAAAATCACAAGATATCACTTAACATCTATCAGAACGCATGCATGCATGCATCCTAAGTCGCTTCAGTCGTGTCCAACTCTTTGGGACCCCATGGACTGCAGCCTGCCAGGTTCCTCTGTCCATGGGATTCTCCAGGCAAGAATACTGGAGTGGGTTGCCATTTTCTTCTCCAGAGGATCTTCCCCATCTAGGGATCAAACCTGCACCTCTTAAGTCTCCTAAATTGGCAGGTGAGTTCTTTACCACTAGTGCCATCTGTCAAGAATGGCCATCTTAAAAAAAAAAAAAGAATGGCTATAATCAAAAAGGTAAGTGAGGACAAGGATGTGGATGTGGAGAAATGGGAACCCTGTGTCAACCCAGTATGGAAAATCAACTGGATTTTTGGAAAACAGCAGGAAGGTTCCTCAAAAAAAAAAAAAAAAGAAAATAGAACTACTATATGGTCCAGCAATCCCACTTGTAGGTATGTATCAAAAGGAAATAAAAACAGAATCTTGAAGAGATATCTGTACTCTTCTTTACTGAAGCTAAGTAATCAATATATGAATGGGACCTAAGTGTCCATCAACAGATGAATGGATAAAGATGTGGTGTGTACATACATACAATGGAATACTGTTCAGCCACAAGAGGTTAGGAAATCCTGCCACTGGCAACAACATGAAGAATCTTGAGGGCATTACACTAAGTGAGATAAGTCAAAGACAAATATTGAAGGTTATCACTTACATGTGAAATCTTAAAAGTAAAACTTATAAAAATAGTGAGTAGAAAAGTGGTTCCCAGAGGGTAGTGAAGACTAGGGAGAGGCTGGTAAAAGGGTACAAACTTTCAGCTGTAAGATTAATAAAGTCTGAGGATCTAATATTAAAGATAGTGATAATAGTAACACTACTGAGTAACTGAAATTGGTTACAAAAGTAGAACTTAAATGTTCTCCCACACACAGAAAACGTTAAATATATGAGATGATGGATATGTTAATTAATGAGACGGGGAAAATCCTTCCACAAGGTGTACATTATCAGAGGCAGGAAGAGTGTATTCAGTTGTGTCCGACTTTTTGTGATCCCATGAACTGTAACCTGCCAGGCTCCTCTTCCATGGGGCTTCCCAGGCAAGAATATTGGACTGGGTTGTCATTTCCTTCTCCAGGGGATCTTCCCAATCCCAGGGATGGCAGGTGGATTCTTTACCATTGAGCTATTTGGGAAGCCTTATATTATCAGACTATGGTATCACATCATCATGATGTACACTTTAAATAACTTAAAATTTTACCTGTCAATGATATCTCAATAGACCTTATTTTATAAAAAGGTAAGAAAAGACCATCACAAAGAAGGCAGAACAAAATATTATACAATAACAATATAAATAATATATAATCTAAAACCACCCAAGAGTAGAAAGGAAGAACTGATAATAAGGAAGTTCCTTGTGAGGACAAGGAGGAAAATAAATACTAACTTTACGGATCCACCGTGGAAAATTCTGAAAGAGATGGGAATACCAGACCACCTAACCTGCCTCTTGAGAAACATATATGCAGGTCAGGAAGCAACAGTTAGAACTGGACATGGAACAACAGACTGGTTCCAAATAGGAAAAGGAGTATGTCAAGGTTGTACATTGTCACCTTGTTTATTTAACTTCTATGCAGAGTACATCATGAAAAATGCTGGGCTGGAAGAAGCACAAGCTGGAATCAAGATTGCCAGGAGAAATATCAATAACCTCAGATATGGAGATGACACCACCCTTATGGCAGAAAGTGAAGAGGAACTAAAAAGCCTCTTGATGAAAGTGAAATAGGAGAGTGAAAAATGTTGGCTAAAAGCTCAACATTCAGAAAATGAAGATCATGGCATCTGGTCCCATCACTTCATGGGAAATAGATGGGGAAACAGAGTCAGACTTTATTTTGGGGGGCTCCAAAATCACTGCCTGGAGAAGGAAACGGCAATCCAATACAGCAGTCTTGCCTGGAAAATCTCATGGACAGAGGAGCCTGATAGGCTACAGTCCATGGGGTCGCAAAGAGTCGTACACGACTGAGCGACTTCATTTTCCTTTCACTTTCCAAAATCACTGCAAATGGCGACGGCAGCCATGAAATTAAAAGACATTTAGTCCTTGGAAGAAAAGTTATGACTACCCTAGATAGTATATTAAAAAGCAGAGATGTTACTTTGCCAACAAAAGTCCATCTAGTCAAGGCTATGGTTTTTATAGTGGTCATGTATGGATGTGAGAGTTGGACTTGAAGAAAGCTGAGCACCAAAGAATTGATGCTTTTGAACTGTGGTGTCAGAGGAGACTCTTGAGAGTCCCTTGGACTGCAAGGAGATCCAACCAGTCCATCCTAAAGGAGATCAGTCCTGAGTGTTCATTGGAAGGACTGATGTTGAAGCTGAAACTCCAATACTTTGGCCACCTGATGTGAAGAGTTGACTCATTGGAAAAGACCCTGATGCTGGGCGGGATTGGGGGCAGGAGGAGAAGGGGACAACAGAGGATGAGATGGCTGAATGGCACCACTGACTCGATGGCCATGAGTTTGGGTAAACTCTGGGAGTTGGTGGTGGACAGGGAGGCCTGCTGTGCTGCGATTCATGAGGTCACCAAGAGTTGGACACAGCTGAGTGACTGAACTGAACTGACTGACTGATAGGGATCCAAGGAACTGTATGAACACTTCATGAACCTCATTATTCTCATGATAATACTATCTAATAAAGTTCATTCAACAAAGGAAGAAAATGATAATAAGAGATGAACAATAGTTACTTGAGGTCACCTCAGTCAGGGGAACTGGTATCACTCTTTTAGTAGAATGTTCCGTGCAGGCTTCCTGACTATGATGGTACTAAGCAGAGTCTTTGAGAAGATGAGGGAAGTAGCCATGAGTCTCTTGAGAGTGATTGTGTTCCTAGTAGAGAAAACAGAAAGATGTATATGCGGGCTGGGTATGCTCAAGGAATAACAAGGTGGCCAGTGTCACTGAAGCACCGTGAGTGAGAAGGCAGGGAACAGGACGTGAGGTCAGAGAGGAACTGGAGGCCGGGGAAACTTGGGAATTGCATCCTTCACTTTGAGTCATAAGGAAAGCAACTACTGCAAAGTTTTGAACAGAGGAATGAAATTATTTGACATATTCCTAAAGAATCACTCTGGCTGTTCTATGGAGAAAAAATGACAGGAGTCAGAAGTGGAGCTTGAAGACTCTTGCAAATCTCCGTATTTAAGTTTAGGAGGTGATAGTGGTGGTGCAAAATTTACTGATGGATTATGGAAGACAGAATTCAACACTGACCCCAAAGTTTTTGAGCATAAGCAACTGGCATGCTAGAACTACCATTCTAGGAATGGTGAAGACTAAAGGAAAAAGTGTGTTCTTTTTCAGAGGTGGCGGTGGTAGGAATGCTGCTGCTAAGTCGCTTCAGTGGCCCACCAGGCTCCGTCCCTGGGATTCTCCAGGCAAGAACACTGGAGTGGGTTGCCATTTCCTTCTCCAATGCATGAAAGTGAAAAGTGAAAGTGAAGTCACTCAGTCGTGCCCGACTCTTAGCGACCCCATGGACTGCAGCCTACCAGGCTCCTCCATCCATGGGATTTTCCAGGCAAGAGTACTGGAGTGGGGGTGCCATTGCCTTCCTCCTGGTGGTAGGATTAGGAGTTCTTTATTGTACATGCTTCATCCAAGGTGCTTATTACACATTCAGGTGGAGATGTCAAGTTGGCAGCTGTGTGTATGAGTCCAGAGTTCAGAGTAGTGTTCTAGGTAGAAGCATACATATGGGAAAGAGCAGTATAGTGTTTAAAGCCATGAAACTGGATGCAACTACTTAGAGAGTGTAGACAGAGAAGACAATTCAGAACTGAGCTCAGAAACAGTCCAACATTTAGAGGATGGGGAAGTGAAGAAAGCAGTGAGAGGGAGTAAGAAGGAGCAAATAGGGAGGAAAAGTAGCAAAGTGCTAAGAGGAGGAGTTGTGTGAATCCAACACTGCTCAAAGGTCAAGTAAGGTGAGGAAACTGACCTCTGGCTTTGGCAAGGAGACATTCCTGCTGAGTATGAAAAGAGTAGTTTCAGTGGTAGGTATTAGAAGCTCATTTGACTACTTCAAGAGAAGTGAAAGTGTTAGTCGCTCAGTCGTGTCTGACTCTTTGCACCCCATGGACTATGGCCCTCCAGGCTTCTCTGTCTGTGGGACTCTGCAGCCAAGAACACTGGAGTGGGTGGCCATTCCCTTTTCCATGGGGTCTTTCCATCCCAGCGACTGAACCTGGGTCTACTGCATTGCAGGCAGATTCTTTACCATCTGAGCCATCAAGAGAGAAAGGAGGGAAAAAAAAAAGGAGGCACAGTTCTGTCATGAAAGCGTACTAAGGAATAGCTTAGAAGTGTTGAATGGGGAGGTGGGAAAATTTTTGGTTCCCTTTTTCAAGAAGGGAAAAATAACCACATGCTTATACGTTATGACGTGCAGGAAGATCTAGAAAAAGGAAGGTTAATGGAAAAGGACAACTGCCAGAGCTAAGACCGAAAAGAATAGAGATGATGAGGTGCAGTACACAGGCCAAAAGACCAGCCTTTGGTAGAAAACTGCTTAGCTTATCCCTTCAAAGAGGGGAAAAGACAGGGTCAAGAGGCTCCTCAGTATCCATGAAGGACTGTTTCCAGGAGCCCCCTGAGACAGCAGAGTCCATAGATGTGCAAGTCTCTTATATGGCCAAATCTTGTATACATTTGATCCACAGTTGGTTGATTCACAGATGTGGACCCTGAAGATATGGACAGCCAACTATATATGAAAAGCCACAGCTAAACTATATAAGAAAAGCAATTTAACAGCATACTTCATCATTTACAATTTTTTAAACTCAGCAATTCTGTCTGTAGAAATTTGCCTCTTTAGGAAATAATTATTCTAAATACAAATACTTAACTTTCAGTTCAGTTCAGTTGCTCAGTCATGTCCTACTCTTCGCGACCCCATAAATCACAGCACGTCAGGCCTCCCTGTCCATCACCATCTCCAAGAGTTCACTCAGACTCACGTTCATCGAGTC
The DNA here is from genome assembly GCA_917880005.1 of Nanger dama. Taxonomy (NCBI): domain Eukaryota; kingdom Metazoa; phylum Chordata; class Mammalia; order Artiodactyla; family Bovidae; genus Nanger; species Nanger dama. Next base: position 28,925,080 of record CAKJTW010000007.1, read on the forward strand.
AGTGATGCCATCCAGCCATCTCATCCTCTGTCGTCCCCGTCCCCTCCTGCCCCCAATCCCTCCCAGCATCAGAGTCTTTTCAATGAGTCAACTCTTCACATGAGGTGGCCAAAGTACTGGAGTTTCAGCTTTAGCATCATTCCTTCCAGAGAAATCCCAGGGCTGATCTCCTTTAGAATGGACTGGTTGGATCTCCTTGCAGTCCAAGGGACTCTCAGGAGTCTTCTCCAACACCACAGTTTAAAAGCATCAATTCTTCAGCACTCAGCCTTCTTCACAGTCCAACTCTCACATCCATACATGACCACAGGAAAAACCATAGCCTTGACTAGACGGACCTTAGTCGGCAAAGTAATGTCTCTGCTTTTGAATATACTATCTAGGTTGGTCATAACTTTTCTTCCAAGGACTAAGTATCTTTTATTTTCATGGCTGCCGTCACCATCTGCAGTGATTTTGGAGCCCCCAAAAATAAAGTCTGACACTGTTTCCACCGTTTCTCCATCTATTTCCCATGAAGTGATGGGACCGGATGCCATGATCTTTGTTTTCTGAATGTTGAGCTTTAAGCCAACTTTTTCGCTTCCCTATTTCACTTTCATCAAGAGGCTCTTTAGTTCTTCTTCACTTTCTGCCTGAAGGGTGGTATCATCTGCATATCTGAGGTTATTGATGTTTCTCCCAGCACTCTTGATTCCAGCTTGTGTTTCTTCCAGTCCAGCGTTTCTCATGATGTACTCTGTTAAATAAACAGGGTGACAGTATACAGCCTTGACGTACTCCTTTTCCTATTTGGAACCAGTCTGTTGTTCCATGTCCAGTTCTAACTGTTGCTTCCTGACCTGCATACAGATTTTTCAAGAGGCAGGTTAGGTGGTCTGGTATTCCCATCTCTTTCAGAATTTTCCACAGTTTATTGTGATCCACACAGTCAAAGGCTTTGGCATAGTCAATAAAGCAGATGTTTTTCTGGAACTCTCTTGCTTTTTCCATGACCCAGCGGATGTTGGCAACTTGATCTCTGGTTCCTCTGCCTTTTCTAAAACCAGCTTGAACATCAGGGAGTTCACAGTCCATGTATTGCTGAAGCCTGGCTTGGAGAATTTTGAGCATTACTTTACTAGCAGGTGAGATGAGTGCAATTGTGCAGTAGTTTGAGCATTCTTTGGCATTGCCTTTCTTTGGGATTGGAATGAAAACTGACCTTTTCCAGTAAGCATGCTGTATTTAAAAGTGAAAAACTGAACGCATTATAAAAGACCAACAACTGCTAGACTTTTTGGCCTAAAATCCATTTAAGAAAACATCTCTGAAGTTATATCAAGTGGTAACTCAGAAACATTTATATCTAATCATTGATACACAATTTAAAACTTAATTAAACCAATTTTAAATATGAAATATATTTTAGGATGTTTTCTACTAACATATTTCACATATTTAGCTTCAGAAGCATAAAACTCTATTTTAAAAGACTAATAACTAATATTTTTAAAGTTCAACTTCAACAATCAAATAAATGCAAACCAAAAACAACAACAGTATATTTTTTATTTAGAGCATTAGCCACACCTTTAAGACTTAATGGTAAATGACAGGGGTAGGCTCTGTCACATATTGCTGATAGGATCTAAACTGGTACGGCCTCTCTGGTGGGCAGTTTGACAGCAAGCTTCAAAAGTTTTAATAACATATATACTATTTATCCAAGGAATTCTACTTCAAGGTTTTAATCTAAAGAAATAATTATGGTTCTGCATAAAAAGATGTAGTGTAAGGCCATTAACTGCAATACTGTACAAGACAGGGAACTGAACGCACTTCAAAAGTGGAACAATAACTAAGTTAACACACTATATAAAGAATGAAATTCTATTCATGTTAGGAAATGATGCTATAGAATGATGGCTAAGAAAATGAAAAACAGTTCATTATATAGTATTAAGGGAAACAGATACATGTATATCATGATTCCATTTTAATCAAAGAAAAATATTTCTATGCACAGAAAAGGCTGAAAGTGATCTGTCAAAATGTTAACAATGCTGCTCTGTAAACATAAGATTGTGAGTGTCTTAAGTTTTCTTCTACTTTCTACCTTTCTGTATTTTCTAATTATTCTATAATAAATACCTACTTTACAAATAAGTTAAAAACAGTAATATGGGGAGGAATAGACTCTTTTACCAGAACCTGGAATGTTAAGTCCATGAATCAAGGGAAATTGGAAGTGGTCAAACAGATGGTAAGAGTGAACATCAACATTTTAGAAATCAGAGAACTAAAATGGACTGGAATGGGTGTATTTAACTCAGATGACCATTATATCTACTATTGCGGGCAAGAATCCCTTAGAAGAAATGGAGTAGCTATCACAGACAAAAAAACAGTCTGAAATGTAGTACTTGGATGCAGTCTCAAAAACAGAATGATCTCTGTTCGTTTCCAAGGCAAACTATTCAATATCACAGTAATCCAAGTCTATGCCCCAACCAGCAAGGCTGAAGAAGCTGAAATTGAATGGTTCTATGAAGACCTACAAGACCTTCCAGAAATAACACTCAAAAAGATGTCCTTTTCATTACAGGGGACTGGAATGCAAAAGTAGGAAGTCAAGGGATCCCTGGAGTAACAGGCAAATTTGGCCTTGGAGTACAGAATGAAGCAGGGCAAAAGCTAATAGAGTTTTGCCAAGAGAACACACTGATCATAGCAAACACCCTCTTCTAACAGTACAAGAGAAGACTCTACACATGGACATCACCAAATGGTCAATAGCGAAATCAGACTGATTATATTCTTTGCAGCCAAAGATGGAGAAGCTCTATACAGTCAGCAAAAACAAGACTGTGGCTCAGATCATGAACTCCTTATTGCCAAATTCAGACTTAAATTGAAGAAAGTAGGGCAAACCACTAGATCATTCAGGTATGACCTAAATCAAATGCCTTACAATTATACAGTAGAAGTGAGAAATAGATTCAAGGGATTAGATTTGATAGACAGAACGCCTGAGGAACTATGGACAGAGGTTTGTGACATGTACAGCAGGCAGTGATCAAGACGATCCCCATGGAAAAGAAAAGCAAAAAGGCAAAATGGTTATCTGAGGAGGACTTACAAATAGCTGAGAAAAAAAGAGAAGTGAAAGGCAAAGGAGAAAAGGAAAGATATACCCATTTGAAGGCAGAGTTCCAAAGAATACCAAGAAGAGATAAGAAAGCCTTCCTAAGTGAACACTGAAAAGAAACAGAGGAAAACAATAGAATGGGAAAGACTAGAGATCTCTTCAAGAAAACTAGAGCTATCAAGGGAACATTTCATGCAAAGATAGGTATAATAAAGGACAGAAATGGTATGGATCTAATAGAAGCAGAAGATATTAAGAAGAGGTGGCAAGAATACACAGAAGAACTATACAAAAAGATCTTCATGACCCAGATCATCACAATGGCGTAATCTCTCACCTAGAGCCAGACATCCTGGAATGTGAAGTCAAGTGGGCCTTAGGAAGCATCACTACAAACAAAGCTAGTGGAGGTGATGGAATTCCAGTTGAGCTATTTCAAATCCTGAAGATGATGCTGTGAAAATGCTGCACTCAATATGCCAGCACATTTGGAAAACTCAGCAGTGGCCGAGGGCTGGAAAACGTTAGTTTTCATTCCAATCTAAAGAAAGGCAATACCGAAGAATGCTCAGACTACTACACAATTGCACTCATCTCACATGCTAGTAAAGTAATGCTCAAAATTCTCCAAGCCAGGCTTCAAAAATACATGAACGGTGAACTTGCAGGTGTTCAAGCTGAATTTAGAAAAGGCAGAGGAACCAGAGGTCAAATTGCCAATCCACTGGATCATCAGAAAAGCAGGAGGGTTCCAGAAAATATCTACTTCTGCTTTACTGACTATGCCATAGACTTTGACTGTGTGGATCAAAACAAATTGTGGAAAGTTCTTAAAGGGATGGGAATACCAGACCACCTGACTTGCCTCCTGAGAAATCTGCATGCATGTCAAGTAGCAACAGTTAGAACTGGACATGGAACAACAGACTGGTAGTTAGAACTGGACATGGAACAACAGACTGGTTCCAAATAGGAAAAGGAGTAAGTCAAGGTTGTATATTGTCACCTTGCTTATTTAACTTCTATGCAGAGTACATCATGAGAAATGCTGGGCTAGATGAAGGATTAAGCTGGAATCAAGATTGCTGTGAGAAATATCAATTTAAGTCCAGATATGCAGATGACACCACCCTTATGGCAGAAAGTGAAGAAGAACTAAGGAGCCTCTTGATGAAAGTGAAAGAGGAGAGTGAAAAGGTTGGCTTAAAGCTCACCATTCAGAAAACGAAGATCACGGCCTCCATTCCCATCATTTCATGGCAAATAGATGAAGAAACAGTGGAAACAGTGGCAGACTTTATTTTGGGGGCTCCAAAATCACAGCAGATGGTGACTGCAGCCATGAAATTAAAAGACACTTAGTCCTTGGAAGAAAAGTTATCACCAACCTAGACAGCATATTAAAAAGCAGAGATATTTTGCCAACAAAGGTCCATCTAGTCAAAGCTATAGTTTTTCCAGTAGTCATGTATGGATATGAGAGTTGGACTATAAAGAAAGCTGAGGACCAAACAATAGATGCTTTTGAACTGTGGTGTTGGAGAAGGCTCTTGAGAGTCCCTTAGATTGCAAGGAGATCCAACCAGTCCATCCTAAAGGAAATCAGTCCTGAATATTCAATGGAAGGACTGATGCTGAAGCTGAAACTCCAGTCCTTTGGCCACTGATGTGAAGAACTGACTCATTTGAAAAGACCTTGATGCTAGGAAAGATTGAAGGCAGGAGGAGAAGGGGACAACAGAGGGTGAGATGCTTGGATGGCATCACCGACTCAATGGACATGAGTCTGAGTAAACACCGGGAGTTCGTGATGGACAGGGAAGCCTGGCTTGCTGCAGTCCATGAGGTCACAAAGAGTCGGACATGACTGAGCAACTAAATTGAACTGAGACTCTTATAATTAGGCATCAAATAGAATTTTTAAAACTGTGTCTAATACAGGTACATTCGGGTGGAAGTCATTCAATTTTTAAAATACTGGTTCTTTATGACTATTAAGATAGTTTAAATCTTTCTAAAAGAAAACCTCCATGGTCAGTAATGCTAGCTGGGTTATGACTAGGTTGAATTGATTATTTCTTCTTCTTGTTCTTGTATCTTTTATATAACAAGATGGCAGGAGCCCTCTGTTACATAACGACTACAAAGGAATGTATATGTATTTGGATTACTGCATAGAAAGAAGAAATTGCCTAAAAACCTGGACAAATGGTGACTAAGCAGCTGGAGACACAGAATACAGATCATTAAATTCATTCTGAGGGTACCAGGTGAGAAGGTTCCATGACTTCATCTTTTAAACACACTGTAATAATCACTACCTTCTCTTATTTAAGAAGAAAGGAAAATTTGCATTTATGATTATCTTCATATTTTAATTTAAATTTCCTAAATCACTAAAAACTGCCTTTCTATCTGCACACTGATGACCAAACTCCTGTCCCAAACAGTCATTTTGCTCTCTAATTTCAGATCTGTGGCCCACTCTGCACAAATCTGCTGTGGACAAGCTACTTAACCTCTCTGTGTTTCAGTTTTTCACTTAAAAATAAGGACAGTGGTGCCAACCTCACTGATTTTTGAGAAGATTAATGAGTTAACAGAAGTAAAGCACTTAACATAATGTCTGATAAACATGCAATAAATAGTATTACTCATATTTACTAGTATTATTTTGAACTGTTAGTTATCTCCACAAAGTGTCCTATAATCTGATAAATCCCCAAACGGTATTAATTTCATGCCTGCATCTTGGTGTGTTTCTTTTCTAGATCTAATGTAACAAAATTATCTATTTCCCAAGGGATCCTAACAAGTTAGAAATCTTTGTACCACAATACTCTATTCCTCCTTCTCCTTCATCATCTAAAAAATCTTCACACTCCTAGCTCTGAAATCATAGTGACTTCTCTTACTAGACAGTGATTATTTTGGGTACAGGGACTGTATACCTTTACAGAAGTTTACAGAGTTCCTATACTGTTAACATCTAGGAAGAAACCTACGAAAGTTTTTTTTTCCTGTGTTCAGTTCAGTTCAGTTCAGTCACTCAGTTGTGTCTGACTCTTTGCGACCCCATGACTGCAGCCTGCCAGGCCTCCCTGTCCATCACCAACTCCCAGCAATTACTCAAACTCGTGTCCATTGAGTCAGTGATGCCATCCAACCATCTCATCCTCTGTCATTCCCTTCTCCTCTCGCCTTCAATCTTTCCCAGCATCTGGGTCTTTTCCAATGAGTCAGCTCTTTGCATCAGGTGGCCAAAGTATTGGAGTTTCAGCGCCAACATCAGTCCTTCCAATGAATATTCAGGACTGGTCTCCTTTAGGATGGACTGGTGGGATCTCTTTGCAGTCCAAGGGACTCTCAAGAATCTTCTCCAACACCACAGTTCAAAAGCATTAATTCTTCGGCACTCAGCTTTTTTTTATAGTCCAACTCTCACATCCATACATGACTACTGGAAAAACATTGCCTTGACTAGACGGACCTTTGTTGGCAAAGTAATGACTCTGCTTTTTAATGTGCTGTTTAGGTTGATGATAACTTTTCTTCCAAGGAGCAAGCATCTTTTAGTTTCATGGCTGCAATGATTTGGGAGCCCCCAAAAATAAAGTCTGCCACTGTTTCCACTGTTTCTTCATCTATTTGCCATGAAATGATGGGAATGGAGGCCATGATCTTCGTTTTTCTGAATGTTGAGCTTTAAGCCAACCTTTTCACTCTCCCTCTTTCACTTTCATCAAGAGGCTCCTTAGTTCTTCTTCATTTTCTGCCATAAGGGTGGTATCATCTGCATATCTGAGGTGACTGATATTTCTCCCCACAATCTTGATTCCTGCTTAATGCTTCATCCAGCCCAACATTTCTCATGATGTACTCTGCATAGAAGTTAAATAAGCAGGGCGACAATATACAGCCTTGACATACTCCTTTTCCTATTTGGAACCAGTATGTTGTTCCATGTCCAGTTCTAACTGTTGCTTCCTAACTGCATACAGATTTCTCAAGAGGTCGGTCAGGTGGTCTGGTATTCCCATCTCTTTCAGAATATTCCACAGTTTATTGTGATCCACACAATCAAAGGCTTTGGCAGAGTCAATAAAGCAGAAATAGATGTCTTTCTGGAACTCCTGTTTTTCAAATATCCAGCGGACGCTGGCAATATGATCTCTCGTTCCTCTGCCTTTCCTGCCTTAGCACTCAAAAATGCATCTTCTGTGTATGTAAACACATACATCTATTACTTACAGACGTATATTACTCACACTCTCTCCCTTACAGTTTTTGCCTGATCATAACATTTCAGAAGTATATAATTATTCAGGAAATAAATTATGGAAGCAGATCTTAAGAAAAGTTTTAGATTTCATCTGATTAATTTTTAATACTGATGAGATTGTGGGAAACCACTAACTCTCACACAATGTTGGTAGTAGGATAAATTGATACAACTCTAAGAAAAGACTTAAGAGTCACAAAATTTTTCATTGGACTTACCTAAATAACTCTATACATTCACAAAAGAAACAAAATAAAATTATTTGCACAAAAATATTCATTATTATTTTCATTTTAATGGAGATAACATGAAAACCAATCTAAGTAATGAATTATAGTTTTGAAATCTCAATGGACTAGTATAGAGCTATTAAGAGTATTATATTAACTATAGAAGTAAAAATAGATGCTGTTTTTTAAAACTATATTTATGCCACGGTTATAATTATATAAAAACTATATATATATATATATGTACTAAAAAATGCAACTGGGGTTTATATTTTTGAATGATTTCTGGTACAGAAATAAATGTTCTATAAAAGGTAATTTTAATCAGATGAATATATTATATAAGACATTCAACTATAAATTAAGATTACAAAATATCAAATACCTTTGGGTAAACCTCAAATATGGTATATAGTCTATTACAGCAGGAAGGTTGCCATCCAATCTTTCTCCCTTTAGGCAGAAGCTAAGACAACAGACAATAAATATATTAATACATTAAATCACAGTGTTATAAACAATCTCTTGATAGAAACATTTGTCTCATCAATGATAAAAGATGAATTTTTTATTTGTAATTCAAATGTGACTTGTTATAATCACCTCAGTAAAGACAATTCTACCTTCAATATCAAGGGCTTACAAAAATTAATACCACTACTACATACATACATCATGCAAAAGTAAAGTTTACTGAGAAATCTGTACAAATACTATTTATATAGTTCATTTTATCTTGGTCTTTATTAGATTTCAAAGGTATCACTGGAGTATTTTCATATGAAGAGTTGTTGTTCTTATTTACATACAAATTCTCAGGTGACACTGAATATTTCCTAAAAGGCCTGACTGATCAGAAAAATCTTCATATATGAAATACTATCTTTTGGTTCCTCTGGGAAGTTTTCCTACTAACATACTCTAATATACTAATATCACGGGTGCAGGATGTATTTTTCCAGACTTGAATAAGGAGAGAATCAAAGTGGCCACATTTTATATGGGCTTTCCCTTCACTTAACAAAATCATTACTAATGTGTCAGTAAGATAGTTGCCTTCTATACAATATCAATGGGCTACAACAAACCGAGAGTTTATATTATTATCCCAGTTTTGTTTTTAACCAAAAAATAATTGTAAAGGATTTAGACAGAGCCAGCAGCATACGGTAAAAAGTTAACACCCTTAGAGAAATCATGAAGACAGCCTTCATGCAGTATTTACCACGTTCATCCCAAACAATTAAGTTAATTAACCTAATCCCACTTTATCAAATTTCAAATAGAGGAAAGTTATGCTTATAAAGAGAAAAGTATTTTGAAAAAGAAGTGACTTACTAGAAAAAAGTAACTTGAGTGAAACTTAGGAACTTAAGGAATTGACTGAATTAACCCTTCCTCAGTTAATTTCTTAAGTGTAAGACAGTCTCTTTTTCGAGAGCATTATTTTTTAGTTCAAGACCTAAAAGCAGATTTTTAAGTTTTATGTTTATTTGTTAACAGTGGATTTTTAAGTGATATATATATTTCAATGAAAATATAATCCTTAATTCTCAGGTTTGAATTCTTATTATAGACAAACCTTTTATTTTTAGTACAATGTAAAATCTTAGATCAATAAATGAAATGCAGAAGGATGCTCCCAACAACCTACGGAGAACTTAGAATGTCCATTTTCAGTACTTGCAATCTTAGTTTGGAATCAACTCACCTTGTTGATAATAAAAGCAAATATTAACAAAATTTTTAATACTCCAGAAACAAAATAAGAAACATAAGGCATCTAAGACAGCCTGTCAAGATCCTCTTTATCTCACCACATGAGAAAATGAAAATCTTTCTGGCTGTGAATCAATATTAGTATATTTCTTTTCATTTTAAAACAGTAGTGGAAAAATACTAAGAGATACGATCTAAAACCTTCTTTCAGTGCTACCAAAATATATGATTTTTCTGGTTGGAGGCGGAGGGCGGGGTGGGGTGGGGGTGGCGGGGAATGTGGTCCAAGCTTTCTTCTTCCCAAGCCAGAAAGCAAATAAGTTTCGTCAGTTAATTCCTTAAGTTTAAGACAGCCGCTTTTTTTAGAGCAAACCTATTTATAAAACTGATCTCATTATAAAAGGAACAACACACATCAAATCAATATCCAATTGCATGCTTCACTTAGAAAACTGAAAGAAAAGAATCATAAGCAGAAACTATTATAAGGTAGAATAATTTTAAATCAGAGTACAGACAGTTAGATGAAGTACCTGAAATCAATAGCATTGAGTCCAAGGAGCATGCCAGCAAGCATATTTGCTTCCTCACCCAAGACAATTGCTCCATCTTCATAAAATCTCCTAAAAAATGAAATATGTATTAAAAACAGACTGAAGCTTCAGCTACAGGAATCGGTTAAAGCCCAAGCTAAAGTAGAAAGAACTAAAATTTATTTTATTTGTCAGAACAAGAACATACCTAGATCACTTAAATCTTGCAGATACTTAGCAGAATAAAAAAGCTGCCATTGTAACAAGGAATAAAGTAATTCTAAGTGTTTATCTCTCTTAAAAAGAATCTTCAAAGTGACTCATTTAGTAGGCCTACAGTGTCTAGCATTTTTCCAAGACTGAAGCAATATATATGTAAACTGAAAGGTGGTAAACAGTCATTTAAACTGGTCTCCTTTCAAAACTATGTAGATTATTTTCTATTAATATACACGGAACAAACACAAACATACATTTTTTTCCTGTAATTCCAAAGGTTATTAACCAAACTAAGAACTAGAAAGATGTGAGTAATAGTAATTTATGCTAACTTTAACATTACAATACTAATAAGGCAGATGGGCTACCTAGGTGGCCGCATTCGAAAAAGAAAGTGCTCACTGTAACTCTGACAAAATGTAAATATGAATCTATCTTTGTTAATTCTTGTAAAGCCTTCTGTTTTGGTTAATGTTAATTTTTATAATATTAAAGTTTATTTTTAAATATTTTGAAAAAATATCATTTAATATAGGCTTAAGGTATTTTTCCACAAAAGAATCTAAAGATTATTGAATTCATTTTCAAATAGTATCAAAAACTTGCTTATGTTCAGTAGCAGGGATAATAAAATTGTTATAACTCTTTATGTTATACAATGGCAAGGAACACCACTCTATAACCCCACTAACTAAAAGGAAAGCATCTTAGTAAATGAAATCTGTCTTGCTCTTTTCCATATTCTTGAGCTGCTTTATAAAGCAGAGAAGGCAATGGCAACCCACTCCAGTACTCTTGCCTGGAAAATCCCATGAATGGAGGAGCCTGGGTGGGCTGCTGTCTATGGGGTGGCACAGAGTTGGACACAACTGAAGCTACTTAGCAGCAGCTGCACAGCTTATAAAGACCGCATATAAGCTTATATTCTAATATTACTATCACCAATTTTGAATAGTCCACAGTTTACCAAATACTTTTATAATCATATTATTTGATACTTGCAAAGCTGATGAAATAAATGCAGAAGCAATTGTCATTAATTTCAATTTCATTATCAAGAAGAGAGACAGGTTTAAACAGTTTGCCCAAGATGATGTTGATAAACTTATCAAGGAAGAAAACCAATTTTTACTTAAGTTCTACATCTTTTCTACTGAACCATGATACTTCCTGTAAAATAAAAATATTTAAAGAGAATTTAACCTGTTACGGTCTGTAAGAAATTTTACATGAATAAAAAGTACAAAGGAAAATACAACTATTTACCCTCTGACAGATGTAAGGCTACAAACATGATGGGAAGACTAGTTTGGATTAGATGCTCTTTCTTGGAAATATGTAAATTTACATTTCTTGAAAATGTAAATGAAGTTACTATTTACATAAAAGGAGAAAAATTTAAAGTTTCAGCCTAGCAAAGATCAGTAAAATAAATGGAAAAATTCCTACATATTCAACTGAAGTGTTCCACAAAATGGTAAAGACATTTAGACAAAACTAAACATCTGAGATTTTGTCACTGCCTCAATGGTTAAATTGGCTGTTGACTGAATATTTGATCAACTCCCTGAAGAACTATGATTCCAATGGTTCTAGACCACCTCCTCCTATGGGACACATGCATTTATTCTGGCATTTGACATCAGCAATCACCCATAATTCCCAGTACTTCCCTATATGAGAATAGGTCTATTTTCATTTGCCACTTTGAGGTCATCATGTTTTAAAGTACATTCCAAGAGTCACATCAAAACTATTTTTGCTTGCTTTCCAATGTTAATATTATACTAGGAACTAATGAAAAATACCTAAAACAAAGACTAAATGGTTTTAGAACCATTTTTAAGCAACCTTAAAGGTAATTTATATACCCTATGTTTTATATATCATTTTGTTTTACTGAGTTTTTCTGGCCTTTGTTTTACTATTGATTTTTAAGCTAACCTAGGGGCTTCCTGCAAGGCAGGAGACCCCAATTGATTCATGGGGCAGGACGATCTGCTGGAAAAGGGAAAGGCTACTCACTCCAGTATTCTGACTGGAGAATTCCATGGACTACAGTCCACGGGGTTGCAAAGAGTCAGACATGACTGAGCGACTTTCACTGTCACTGTCATATAATACACTAACTGTGAAATCAATTAATTCCACTTAAAACCATATTTGAAATATAATATTACATAGACCTGATTTAATATGCCTTTACTATAGCAGACAGGAGAGGAGGACAAACAGAAGAGGAAAGGCTAGTTAAGAGAACTGTCCATTGTATGTTGAAATTTTCATTATTAGATCTGATTAAGAAAATAAATAAATGCACGTAAAGAAATCTACCAACATTTAGGTTTCATTTATAATATGCTATTTTATGTCACTTGACATTTTACATACTATCATTTAAGCAAAGATACAAGTCATTCATGTAGGCAGAAGCTATTACAAAAATTGTTTTAGTCCCTTAATCCAGCCAATATATCAATAATTCTGACTGAAAATTTGATTTTTGTTATCAATATTTTCAAAGACTTCTAAAGACTGTAAACTTTCAATCTCTTCATTTCACCTCACAGAAAAATTGGAACATTAATAAAGCTCGCTTATATAACCCAGGTTATGTAACCAATGAGCCAAAAGTAAAGGCTAAGATGACTAATAATAGTAAAGTATACACTAAAAATTCCCTTTTGTTGAAAATATTTTTTGTCCTAAGAAAAATATTTTTATGAGAAGGATCTAAACCAAAACAGCATACTGGCTTGCAAAAATGGATTATAAATATTGAAAGTAGCAACATGAAAAATAAGTTTAAAACTTCTACTTAAAGAGTTATATGTTCGACTGTATCTTTCAAGTTTTGTATTTCAGAAACAAAGGAAAATTGTCAGCAACTATTTGATATTACTGTGATCTGGAAAAAAGTCCCCACTTTCTATCAGGTGTACTCTTTCCAATTATTTGTATGTTGACTAGAAAAATACTTGACACTAGAAAGGTACTTAAAATAACACTCAAATAAGAATAATAATCTTTTTCTCAACACATATAATTTAATTCCAACTGAAATACGTCTACAATGCCATCTTTAGTGCTTATTCTGAAGGACTATTTTAAAACCTTTCAGACATTTCAGTAACAAATATCCTTTGGATGGGAAGTGAACCACCAGAATAGACGATGTTGATACTGAACAATATCATGCTTCAAAATTTATTTTGAGAGTCGTAAGTTATTCTACACACTAAAAGTGCAATACTCCAATATGACAAAGTTTATTTTATAAGCCAAAGAAATTCCATGATCAATATCTTGTTCTCTTCCCCAGTTTAGTCTTTATTTAAAAAGCTTCAAGTGGGGGAGGTAAGATTCTCCCTCATGACATACAAAACAAATTACAGCATTACAAAGAAATGTTCTATTCTATTCAAAGACAAGGTGAATCAGAAAGAAAAGATAGCCAAAAAAATCAATCTCCAAATAGTCTTGCTAAGAATGTAAGATTCTCTATTTTATCAACAAATACATCATGTGGCAAGAACTGTGTTATGTATGAGAGATAAAATGATAAAGAAGGTAAACATGACCCCTCTTTATGAAACTTACAGTCTAGGGGAGAGGACAGGCAATAAACAGAATTAAGAGACAATCAGAGATGGCAAGGATCTAGGTTGTTGAGGTGGAGAAAAAGTAAAGATGAATCCAACTTTGAAGAAGGGCATTGGGAAAATATTCTCAAGTAAGTGTTTATTCTGGGACCTTAGGCCCAAAGAAGTCTGAAAACAGGGCGTTGGAGGCCATATAACATTAATAATTGTGAACATGTACTGAGCGCCAGGCATAGTTATAAGTGCTTTACATGAATTATCTTGCTTAACTTCACCAACAATTTTTACGCCACAGAGGGAAAGAAATTTACCCATGATTTCACAGCTAGACAGTGGTAAAACCAGGATCTGACTCCAAGAAATGTGTTTGCAGAGCCTGCTGGCTAAAGTAATGAGAAACCATTTCAATGTTTAAAGTAGGAATTGACAGGATCCCTTTTACAATACTTTTAAGAAGATTGGCTGGATGCTGGGTGGTTACTGGTTTACAGGGGGAAAACTGGAATCTCAGTCGGGAGGCTAATAGGGAGGATGTAGGCAAGAGATGAGAGAAGTACGCATTACTGCTGCAGCCATAATGATAAAGGTAAACGGGTAGATTCGAAATAGATTCTGGAAATAGGATCAAAAGACTTGCTAAACGGAATGGCTGTAATGAATGAAGGAGAAAGAGGAATCAAACATGAATTTAGATTTGACTTCATCAGCCATTTAGGTAAGGCAATGAAATGACTTTCAAGAATGGGGTGAACAGGGTTAGAGGGGAGAAGAATCAAAAACCTGAACTAGCTAGAGATTTAAATGTGGTGTCATGACTACCCAGGTGGTATTTAAAACTCCAGAGATACAATGAGATATCACGTCACACTGGTCAGAATGGCCACCATTTAAAAAAATCTACAAACAACAAATGCTGGAGAGGAGGTGGAGAAAAGGGAAAAACCCTTTTGCATTGTTGGTGGGAATGTAAATCGATACAACCACTATGGAAGAAGTATGGAGATCCCTTTAAAAAAACTAGTACTAAAACTACCATATGACCCAACAGTTCCACTACTGGGCATATACCCTGAAGAAAAGATACATGTACCCCACTGTTCACTGCAGCACTATTTATAAAAGTTAGTACATGCAAGCAACCTAGATGTCCATCGACAGATGAACAGATAAAGAAGTTGTGGTACATATATACAATGGAATATTACTCAGTCATAAAACGGAATGCATTTGAGTCAGTTCTAATGAGGTGGATGAACCTAGAGCCTATTAAACAGAGTCAAGTAAGTCAGAAAGAGAAAACAAATACCATATATTACCACATATATATGGAATCTAGAAGGATGGTACTGATGAACCTATTTGTAGGGCAGCAAAAACGGAGAAGGCAGTGGTACCCCACTCCAGTACTCTTGCCTAGAAAATCTCATGGATGGAGGAGCCTGGGAGGCTGTAGTTCACAGGGTCGCACAGAGTCAGACACAACTGAAGCGACTTAGCAGCAGCAGTAGCAGTAGCGGCAATGGAGATGCATGAAATGTTCCCTTGGTATCTCTAATTTTCATGAAGAGATCTCTAGTCTTTCTCATTTTGTTGTTTTCCTCTATTTCTTTGCATTGATCACTGAGGAAGGCTTTCTTATCTCTCCTTGCTATTCTTTGGACGTCAGCATTCAGATGCTTGTATCTTTCCTTTTCTCTTCTTTTCACAGCTATGTGTAAGGCCTCCTCAGACAGCCATATTGCGTTTTTGCATTTCTTTTCCATGGGGATGGTTTTGATCCCTGTCTCCTGTACAACGTCACGAACCTCCATCCACAGTTCATCAGGTACTCTATCAGATCTAGTCCCTTAAATCTATTTCTCACTTCCACTGTATAATCATAGAGATTTGATTTAGGTCATACCTGAATGGTCTAGTGGTTTTTACTACTTTCTTCAATTTAAGTCTGAATTTGGCAATAAGGAGTTCATGATCTGAGCCACAGTCAGCTTCTGGTCTTATTTTTGCTGACTACATAGAGCTTCTCTCTTTAGCTGCAAAGAATATAATCAATCTGATTTGGGGGTTGACCATCTGGTGATGTCCACGTATAGAGTCTTCTCTTGTGTTGTTGGAAGAGGGCGCTTGCTATGACCAGTGTTGTTCTCTTGGCAAACTGTATTAGTCTTTGCCCTGCTTCATTCTGTACTCCAAGGCCAAATTTGCCTGTTACCCAGGTGTTTCTTGACTTCCTACTTTTGCATTCCAGTCCCCTATAATGAAAAGGACATCTTTTTTGGGTGTTAGTTCTAAAAGGTCTTGTACTTCAGTAGCAGAAGACATTATTTTGCAAACAAAGGTCTGTCTAGTCAATGCTATGGTTTTTCCAGTGGTCACGTATGGATGTGAGTTGGACTGTGAAGAAAGCTGAGCACCGAATAAGCGATGCTTTTGAACTGTGGTGTTGGAAAAGACTCTTGAGAGTCCCTTGGACTGCAAGGAGGTCCAACCAGTCCATCCTAAAGGAGATCAGTCCTGGGTGTTCTTTGGAAGGACTGATGCTGAAGCTGAAACTCCAGTACTTTGGCCACCTCATGCAAAGAGCTGACTCATTGGAAAAGACTCTGATGCTGGGCGGGATTGGGGGCAGGAGGAGAAGGGGACGACAGATGATGAGATGGCTGGATGGCATCACCGACTCACTGGACATGGGTCTGGGTAAACTCCAGAAGTTGGTGATGGACAGGGAGGCCTGGTGTGCTGCAATTCATGGGGCTGCAAAGAGTTGGACATGACTGAGCAACTGGAATGAACTGAACTGAACTGAATGGAGATACAGACACAGAGAACAGACTTATGGATGTGGGGTCGGAGGAAATAGGGGGTGAGATGAATGGACAGAGTAGTATGGAAACATATACATTTTATATAAAATAGATAGTGGGAATTTGCTGAATGACTCAGGGAACTTAAAGTAGGGTCTATGACAACCTAGAGGGGTGGGATGGGGTGGGAGGTGGAAGGGAGGTTCAGGAGAGAAGGGGCATTATGTATACCTATGGCTGATTCATACTGATGTATTGCAGAAAGCCAAGCAATTAGCCTTCAATTAAAAATAAATAAATGTTAAAAAAAAATCTCCAGAGACAGCTGCAGTTGGGAGGAGAGAAAGAACAGCAGACAATAGAAGACTGAACGCAGAGAATACTGACACGAAGAAGCTGTGAACAGCAAAAGCAGCCTGAGAAAGCGCGAGTACAGAGGGAGGACAAAAGCCAGGAGTGTTATGTAGGTAAAAACCAGAGGTGTTTCAAGAAAGAAGAAGGTTCCAGCTCTTTCAGCTGGGCTGTGGAGTACAGTGGGGACAGAGAGATGTTCGTTACATTTGGGTAGCTTGTGCATTATTGGTATTCTTTTAAAAATCATCTTTGGTGGAGTGGTGGAGGCAGAGGCTAGACAAGGATGAAGAGTGACTCTGAGGAAAGGAGATCACACAATGCGTATTTCCACTGTTTTCCCATCTATCTGCCATGAAGTGATGGGACCAGATGCCATGATCTTCGTTTTCTGAATGTTGAGCTTTAAGTGGACTTTTTCACTCTTCTTTTTCACTTTCATCAAAAGCTATTTAGTTCTTCTTCACTTTCTTCCTTAATTGTGGTGTCATCTGCATATCTGAGGTTATTGATATTTCTCCCAGCAATCTTGATTCCAGCTTGTGCTTCCTCCAGCCCAACATTTTTCATGAAGTACTCTACATATAAGTTAAATAAGCAGGGTGACAATATACAGTCTTGACATACTCCTTTCCCGATTTGGAACCAGTCTGTTGTTCCATGTCCAGTTTACCTGTTGCCTCTTGACTTGCATACAGACTTCTCAAGAGGCAGATAAGGTGGTCTGGTATTCCCAGCTCTTTCAGAATTTTCCACAGTTTGTTGTGATCCACACAGTCAAAGGCTTTGGCACAGTCAATAAAGCAGAAATAGATATTTTTCTGGAACTCTCTTGCTTTTTTGATGATCCAATGGATGTAGGCAAAACCTAAGCAAAGATACTGTCATCTGTACCAGCTAGTCAGCTAAAACAATGTGTCACATTAAAGACCCAGATTTTCTCAAAATCCAAAATGTCAAACATGTCACGAGGACATGGAAATTAAGATTTTAGACATATGATTTCTGTATATATATGCCTAATTTTCTCTGTCAGAACTGGCCTATAGTCACTCTCTTCCTTCAGAAATATGATTAACAAGGTATAAATATGTATGGTAATTTAAGTGTCAAAGTCAGTGCTGCCTGATAGAACCTTCTGCCATGAAGCACTCTTCTGCATCCGTGCTGTCCAATTTGGTAGCCATGAGCCACACAGGGCCAGTGAACACCTAAACTGTGATAAAGCAACTGAAGAACTGAATCAGTAATTTAATTTCTATTTTAATTTACTCAGTGGCATGTGGTTAGTGGCTACTATACTGAACAATACATAGGTAGGATACTGAAATTATTTAATATTTTCATTTACAAATACTTTTGAAATGGAAAAAAAGTGGTTGCTTTAACAAAAGCCTTAAATATAGATTAGCAGAGCAGAGCTGAGTGGGCATGACTGTTGTCCTTATATGAACCTTTTCTCTATCATCATAAAGTGAAAGTCAATCAGTCATGTCTTACTCATTGCAACCCCATGGACTTTACAGTCCATGAAATTCTCCAGGCCAGAATACTGGCATGAGTAGCCCTTCCTTTCTCCAGGAAGAATCACCATAAAAAGTTAATAAAAATCCTGTTTTGCACAATGTACCATCTCATAAATCTATACAGCCTAAGGAGAACATTGGTATAGACTGTCCCCCAAAACACAACTGAGCAATCATTAATTATATAAGAATTGAAAAAGTGAATGAAATAAATGCTGTGGTGTGGAAAGAGGAAGAAAGCAATAGGAAAAGTCTGTGGTGAGAATGAAACTTCAAGTGCTGAAAAAGTAAGAATCAAAACTTTTCAGAAAAAGATATCCCAGGCATAATGTGAGGCCTGAAAAGGTAAACCAAGGTGAAGTATGTGTAGTTGAAAAACTCTATTTCCCTGAGAAGACAGTGGACTTATCTGAGACATTTGAAAAGGGGAAATAAAATAGGTGAGGACTTGAAAAACAAATAAGTCTTTATTCTATTTTTACTTCTAAATCTTCAAGTGACTCTCTTAATATATATTTGAAAATTAAAAGGACTTTTAAACCTGGTTGTTTTGAAGTCTCTCAGAGCTGTCGAGATGTATTCAGACAAATGTTTTTCCATGAGTGCTACTCTGATCCAGGCTCTACCCTAAAAGGAAGAAGAAAGAATCAAATGTAAAAAAAAATTACAAATTAAAAAATTTTGTGTTTACTATGTCATCAAAAATATAAGCATTTTAACATGCAAAGAATAACTCACTCAAAATGTGTATTTGATAACATGAGGTAAACTTTAATTATATATAGTATATATTTTGTTTCTCTAAAGGTGTAGGGTAGAGCATGTCCAGTTAATTTTCTAGCTTCTGAAGGGACAGAACCATCAAAGTTAAGTTACCTGGGTTAGAGACTTCTTGTGAATTATATAAGAAAATCACAAGACTCATCTCTTTACTTCAGTGCCCAAATCACCACACTAGTTGACATGAGTCCCCTTATAAAACAAGAGGAAAGAGTCCATTCTCATTAATAAAAATAATCCTCACACCACTTGTTTAGTCTTTCCAGAGGGAAGTTTACACAAGAAATAGTGAACCAAATTTCATTATTTATCATTTATCCAAATCATGAGTCACTGAATTTGGTGCCTTCAGAGCATTCTAAAAGATATTACCTGAAATTTAAACCAGAAAAAGCAAAAACACAACAAAAAATATCCCAGAAGCATATCCTAGAATAAAATGACAGAAACACACAATTCTAACAAAATATGAATAATCTTACTTTTGAAAAGGGGTAACAGCATTTATAGTTGGGACTAGTCAGTAAAGTATTTTTATAAGCCAAAGCATTTATTCTGAACTTTTTGTTTAGAATGAAAGAATACTTGTTAGTGAGAATTTTATAATCCCATTATGTTCACTTCACTCAACCCTTTCACACCTCTCCAGAAAATCTATGAAGACTGACTATATAAAAAGTCAAACCACTGTAATAGTAGCTAAGAATAAAGATGACACTAACCAATATATATATGATGGTCAACTACCACTATAGAAAAGAAGCATTGAAATGCCTCCACTTACAGAAATGTCTACAGTTCTAGTGATTTCCTCAAACTGTTGGAGAGGAAGGATTGAAAACAAGTTTGAAATGCCTCCACTTACAGAAATGTCTACAGTTCTAGTGATTTCCTCAAACTGTTGGACAGGAAGGATTGAAAACAAGTTAATCCAGATAGCGGCAAAACCTGGCAGGCTAGAAACTGCTGTACTGTTTGGAAATAAAAGAATGACATGTGCGTGGTTTAGCACGCCAGTCAATCTGCCCACCAACCTCAAAACCCCTTAGCTTGCCCTTGTGCTCAGTCAACTGCTTCTGCTGAGTAAGCCTAGGGGAACCTACAGTTAGTTGTAGCTGACTGGAACAGAGGAAGGGAAGAGGCACACAACAGCCCTCAGTCTCAAGTTTCTTAAAGTTTCATCTAAAAGACAGACTAGCAGTAATGGCTTGAATCAAAAAGCTACATCCTCACACAGAAGCAGGGAAAGTTGCTCTGGAGAGAAAGTGTGCTATTGTCAAATAAGAAGTGAGGGGGAAAGCCTTGCTTCCTGATTTATCCACTTCAAGCCATGCAAAGCTGGGCTGCACCTAGTTTCCTGTCTTTGGATGTTGCGCAATTCTGTTACACTGTTGTAATAAATGGTGCTGATTTTTAATGGTTTCTTTTCTTTCAACAAAAGCAACAGAATATTTAAAGCTTATTGGAATCATCAACAGGGAAAATCTGAAAAGTAGGTATAAGATTTTAGACTGCATCGGTTAGGTAATGGTGAACCACTGAAGGTTGTTCTTATTGTTTGGGAGACACAAATATTAGCCTGTTTGCCACTAAAGATTTTTGGAAAAAAAAAAATATAATAAAAGTAGTCAACACTCCTTAAGAATGTAATTAACAAATGTTTGCCTAGAATGTAATTAACAAATGTTTGCCTCCGTATTCGACACATTAAGATATTTAACCCTGCTGAGAACTATGTCAGTTACAATACTGTCCCTATTTTACTATATGAGGAAACAAAAAACAGACACAACGAGAAGACAGGGGACTCATCTCACCACCAAACTGACCAACCTAATAGAATTACGATCCATACCCCCTACCTTCCCTATTTCAGGGGGTGGTCTACAACTATATAAGAGAATAAAAAGACAAATCACAGAGTGGACAAAAGTATCTGCATTATATGTAACTGACAAAAGACTCTCGTCTGTAAAATGCAAAGAATTCTTACAAATCTCTAAGAAAAAGATAAGTCCATTTAAAAATGGGCTGTAAGGGGACGAGTTTAAACCAGAGAGTCAATTGCTTTAGTAGACATCAGAATACTTAGAAGTTTTCCTTTCTGTGTTAGTTTTTATAAGTGGCATTTTTCAAAGAATTTGCCCATTTCATTTAAATTTTTTAATTTACAGGTGTGAAGTTATTCATACCTTCTCTTAGGATTTTTAATGTTTGTACAGTCTGTGGGGTTTACACTTCTTCATTACAGATATGGGTAATTTATAACCTCTCTTTTTTTCCTTCTAGTAGCCTTGCTAGAAACTTATCAGTTATATTAATCTTTTTTAAAACATCAACATCTGGTTTTGCTGATTTTCTTCTAGTGTACAATTATTTCAGTTTATTTGAACTTCTATTCTTCATTACTTCTTTCCTCCTACTTTGGGTTTATTACTTTTTTAAAAGTTTCTTGAGATGAAAGCTTTGATAATCGATTTTCTGCCTTTTTCTTAAAATAAATAAAAGCCTACTTAAACTTACCTATTCTCCGTTAAGTATAATTTTTATATATTTTCATTATCATTACTAAGTATGTTTTAATTTCATGTGCAATTTCTTCTTTCATTCGTGAGTTATTTAGAAATTCTTCTCAACTTCAACTTATATAGCCTAGTTAACTCTTTGTTATGGATTCTACTGTGGTTAGAAAACATTATATTTGTTTATATTTCAATCCTCTGAAATTCACTGATGTGCATTACAACTGAGCAAACGATCGATTATTGTAAAGTTCATTAAGACTGAATATTTTGTAGTTTCCTATTTTGATTTTCTTATATACTCCAGTTCTCTAGTATTAATCTCTATTTATATTTTCTTCATATTATAATTACTTAATAGTCCATTATCTGTATCTCCCATAGGTCTGTTTCAATTTTATTTTTTACATTTCTTAGTTTTGTTCATTTAACCTTGTTTCCTGATATGCGTGGTGATTTTTTATTAAATATTTGACATTGTGGAAGAAAATCTGCAGCAACTCTAATGCTACCTTTCTCTAGAGTAGATTTACTTTTCTTATGGTAGACAAGTGTATCTGAAAACCACTTTGTACCACTTAAGGGCACCACTTCTAGGTTTTTGGAGTGCTGGTTTTCATCTGAATTTCCTAACTCCCAGAAAGGCTTTCAAAAGCCTGGAGTGTTTACAGGGCCCCTTCAATTTGTTTCACTTCCAGGTTTGGGGCCATCACAGTAAAGAACTAGCAATAGGAAAAGTGGAATGGTAGTTAAAAGAGGAGGTAGATTTATGAATCAGTAAGAGAAAATGAACATAAAAGCGGCCTCTTTGCAATACTGTATCTTACTGTAAAGTTCCAGTATTTGGTAACTCTGGTGTATCTGTGATTAACACCCTCTCTCTCTGCCTCTGCCTCTTTCAGTAGAAAATCTGGCTAACCACCATCTAGGACAAAGCACAACAAGGTAAGCTTCTGAACAAGGAAAAAGTAAGAAGATGAGACCAGGAAAAACTAGGCAGAATTAGGGACATAAATCATCAGAATGTATTAAGGGTTACACTCACAGTTCTGTCACAGTATAGGTGCTCAATAAAAATTTATCAGCTGGAGGGATGCATGGATATATGAGTCGTTGATATGATTAGTATATTCAGAAGTTATGTTACATTTATACTGAATAGAAGGAATACATAGGGTAAGCAACCAAAAATTAGGAACGCCTAACACCTCCTTAAATAAGAATTTTTAAAATAAGAACACTCTTAAAAGCAAAGAAAAAGAAAATTCACATAAGACATCCAGGAAGAAGGAAGAACGCAATGACAGTAGAGAGTTCATACTTTCAGCCCAGAGACTAACTAAAGGGGAAGGAGGCTATCTTGAACTTGAAATCAGCTGGGATACTAAGAAAATGAAATGGAAATATCTGCAAGATAACAACAGTAACTAAGGATCCAATACAGTGGAACTTATGTCAAAGGTCATGTATTAATATCATGCTTACAAGTAATTGGCCCACATTAGCAGATAGGGAAGATGGATAAGTTCAGAAGCAAGTAAAATAGGTACCTGTTGATATGAAGTTATTTTTCTCAGAAAGCTAATTCTAGCCGAACACCTAAATAAGCTGATGTACAGAAATCCTATGTCCCCAAATTCCTGCATATTATACTCTTTATTTTTGGCTGCACTGGTGGACCTGCGGGATCTTCGTTCCCTGACCAGGGATCAAACCCATGCCCTCTGCAGTGGAAACAGAGTGGTAACCGCTGGACTGTCAGGGAAGACACCTGGTATACTGTAGAAAGAACAGCTGCAAATATGGCTGAGATGTAAAGATTATAGTCACAGTCTTCAATTCAAATATTCTATTTCATTGACAGGCTATGAATAGGCCCTGGAAAATGAGCTCAACTAGTCACAGACTAAGCAAAGAAAGGGAATATCTACATTTTACAGGTCTCAGATTACTAAGGTGACTACATTCACATCTCTGTGGCAGCAAGTTTCTACAACGTGAATCTCAGCTGTACAGCGATACAAAGACACAGGCAATCCTGATTCAATCAGTCAATTTAGAGAATGTCTCTGGACTGAATCAATCATTGCACCACAGAGCATCCTGTCTTCCACTATTTAAAATGTTCACATAACCCTAAAAGTGTAATCAGAATGAATCTGGTTTCTTGAATAGGAGTCAAAAATGAAGATCGTAGTTTTGGTCCCAAGCCTACTGAGTTACACACCGTTTAAAACATAAGTTTGGTGCTCAGGTTCTGATACGTTTTCCCAAGTATCAGGGCTGGATAAGAGTGCTATACATGCTAGCAGTCACTCCAAACTGCTGTTCAAAGGCTCGGTAAACCTGCCACCAGAGATATCTGTTTATTCCTTCAATCCTGACATCTGGCAGATGTGATTCACTGAGTAGATTAACTACTTTGCTCTTTGCACTACAATGAATAAAGACAGGTGTAATCTTTGCCTGCAGACTTCTCCAGACAAGTAGTAGATCTTTTTTCCCCCACAAGTGTTAATAAATGGAGGCTTCTCTGGTAGCTCAGATGATAGAGTCTGCCTGCAATGACGCAGACCTGAGTTCGATCCCAGGGTTGGGAAAATCCCCTGGAGAAGGAAATGCCAACACACTCCAGTATCCTTGCCTGGGAATGGACTCTGTTTGAGGCCTGAACAAAACAAAGATATAAAAACAGGATTTAGAACGTATTCTGTGGTGTTTTGATACTCAATACCAGTTTTTCACAGAATAAATATTAACCCATCTCTGCTGGGCAGCATCTTGCTGTGTAGGGCCTACTCCCAAGGCTTATTAAGAGAGCTGGTCAGCTGGAGTTTCGGATTCTTTGGTCCACCCAGGTCAAGAGTGCTACATTTCTAGTGTTTCTTACCTTCTCAATTACCTTTTGTATTTTGGTATATGCCAGTTATAGAAATATATTCTCCCCTATATTGAAGGGGTTTAGAATACACTTGTCATGTTAATCTCTCCTGCATTTAATTTGAAAATAAGAAAATAAAGTTTCTGTATCACTTGGGAACCTTCTATTAATATAATCCCTTATGATTATACACTGGAAGTGACACACAGATTCAAGGGATCAGATCTAATAAACAGTACCTGAAAAACTATAGATGGAGGTTCCTAGCATTGTACAGGAGGTAGTGACAAAAACCATCCCCAAGAAAAAGAAATGCAACAAGGTAAAATGGTCATCTGAGAGGGCTTATAAATAGCTGAGAAAAGAAGAGAAGCTAAAGGCAAAGGACAAAGGGAAAGATACACCCATCTCTAAACAATAGCAAGGAGAGATAAGAAAGCCTTCCTAAGTGAACACTGTGAAGAAACAGAGGAAAACAACAGAATGGGGAAAATTAGAGATCTCTTAAGGAAATCAGATACCAAGGGAACATTTCATGCAAAGATGGGCACAATAAATGACAGAAATGGGATGAACCTAGCAGAAGATATTAAGAAGTGGCAAGAAAACACAGAAGAAGAACTATACAAAAAGATCTTCATGACCCAGATAACCACAATGGTGTGATCACTCACCTAGAGCCAGACATCTTAGAATGTGAAGTCAAGTGGGCCTTAGGAAGTATTGCTACAAACAAAGCTAGTGGAGGTGATGGAATTCCAGCTGAGATATTTCAAATCCTAAAAGATGATGCTGTGAATGTGCTGTACTCAATACAGAAGCAAATCTGGAAAACTCAGCAGTGGCCACAGGACTGGAAAAGGTCAGTTTTCATTCCAATCCCAAAGAAGGGCAATGCCAAAGAATGTTCAAACTACCATACAGTTGTGCTCATTTCATGTTAGCAAGGTAATGCTCAAATCCTTCAAGCTAGGCTACAACATTACATGAAATGAGAACTTTCAGATGTACACACTGGATTTAGAAAAGGCAGAGGAACCAGAGATCAAATTGCCAACATCCACTGAATCACAGAAAAAGCAAGATAATTCCAGAAAAACATCTGCTTCATTTACTATGCTAAAGCCTTTGACTGTGTAGATCACAACTGTGGAAAATTCTGAAAGAGATGGGAATACCAGACCACCTGACCTGCCCCCTGAGAAACCTGTATGCAGAAAGAAGCAACAGCTAGAACCAGACATGGAACAACAGGCTGTTTCCAAATTGGGAAAGGAGTACTTCCAGGCTGTATATTGTACCCTAGTTGTTTATATATGCAGAGTATATTATGTGAAATGCCAGGCTAGATGAATCACAGGTTGGAATCAAGACTGCCAGGGGAAATATCCGTAACTTTAGATATGTAGATGACACCACAATAATGGCAGAAAGCAAAGAGGAACTAAAGAGTCTCTTAATGAAGGTGAAAGAGGAGAGCAAAAAGCTGGCTTAAAATATAACATTTTCAAAAAACTAATCTCATGGCATCTGGTCCCATCACTTCATGGCAAACAGATGGAGAAACAATGGAAACAGTGACAGAGTTTATTTTCTTGGGCTCCTGAATCACTGTGGACAGTGACTGCCCCCATGAAATTAAAGACACTTGCTCCTTGAAAGAAAAGCTACTACAAACCTAGGCAGTATTTTAAAACGCAGACACATTACTTTGTCGACAAAGGTCTATATAATCAAAGCTATGGTTTTTCCAATAGTCATGTATGGATGTGAAAGTTCAACCATAAAGAGGATGAGTGCTTAAGAATTGATGCTTTAGAACCTTGATGATAGAGAAGACTCTTGAGAGTCCCTTGGACAGCAAGGAAATCAAACCAATCACTCCAAAAGGAAATCAAGCCCGAATATTCACTGGAAGAACTGATGCTGAAGCTGAAGCTCCAATATTTTGGCCATAAGATGTGAAGAGCCGGCTCACTGGAAAAGACCCTGCTGCTGGGAAAAACTGAGGGCAGGAGGAGAAGGGGGGTGACAAAGAATGAAATGGGTGGATGGCATCATTGATTCAATGGACATGAGTCTGAGCAAACTCTGGGAGACAGGGAAGGACAGGGAAGCCTGGCGTGCTGCAGTCCATGGGGTCACAAACAGCCGGACATGACTGAGCGACTGAATAAGTCTTTTCATCTTAACCTACAGAAGCCAAGATACAAACTCAGTTAAGATGCAAAAGAGAATTC
Source organism: Nanger dama (assembly GCA_917880005.1). Lineage (NCBI taxonomy): Eukaryota > Metazoa > Chordata > Mammalia > Artiodactyla > Bovidae > Nanger > Nanger dama. Next base: position 28,951,899 of record CAKJTW010000007.1, read on the forward strand.
AAATTGCACATTTTTAAAACCTGTATTCAATCAGACAATTAGAAAGTAAACATCAAATGAATAAATTTAATAGTTCAAGAAAATGGAGGCCAAAGGACCACTAAGATAACAATTGTGCCAAAAATGAAATCTGCCAAAGCAAAAAGAAACAAAAGATTTGAACATCTATGAGAAAAAAATTTTACAAACAACTAGTCATAGTTGACTTAGAAATGAAGACACTTATTGACTTAAATGTATTCCCTATTGGCTCAGACAGTAAAGAGTTTGCCTGCAATGTAGGAGACCCGGGTTTGACCCCTGGGTCGGGAAGATCCCTAGAGAAGCAAATGGCAACCCACTGCAGTATTCTTGCCTAGAAAATCCCATAGACAGAGGAGCCTGGTGGGCCCCAATCCATGGAGTTGCAAAGAGTCAGACATGACTAACACACTAACTTAAAAATATTACACATTCCATTAAACAAGATAAATACATTTTTGTTAATATTAACATTATCAGAATTAAGTCCTAGGAAGCTATAAAGCTTGTGAATACATTCTAATTAGTTTTCCCAAATTCTAATTTATACCTGAAAGCTTTAATTTTAATGTTGGCAACAAATATTGTCAACTTCTTTTTCTTGTTGGAACAGACTTACTTCATTCATCTTTATTTAAGGACTATCTACAAATGCCTAAGTCAAAAAAGCTATAGATTGAATGTTTTTCTTTCAAGTAAAAATACTATTACACAACAAAAGCATCTAGTTCAGCTAACAATTCAAATGACTGCATGAGTACTTTTCCTTGAGACGACCACCGTATTTCAATATGCTGCAAAAATGCTTTATGCATGCTTCCCATTGTGTCACTCAAAATACTAAAAAGAAAGGCTTTCAAAGGTGGAGATTTAATTAAATTAATAATGTTTACCATTATAGACATTAAGTGAAACTGCCTTTTTTTTTTAAGACTGAGTGCATGATAAGGAAGAACTCAATGACTACTAGAATAGTTTGATGCCACTGTTTTAATTTATGCCAAAGCATCAGCAATTTTACCTACCACTGCTTCTGCACCAGTAATACGAACATCAACCTGGTGCAACAGGCAAATCACATTCTGGAATTATGTGAGCACAGTCTGACATGTGGACTGCCAGTGCAGGACACGAAGAGCTGCTGAAACTTCACAGACTGGGAAAGATTTCACCGTGCCTTTCAAAAATGAAACTCACAGTGACTAGCTTCATGCCTTCTTGCTCCTTTTAAGGCAACAGTGAAGATTTAAGAGCACTCTAAAATAACTAGTAGAAAAAAAAAATTAAGCCTCTGAAAGATGTTAAATTTGGTCAAGTGCTTAATTTCAACAAAGAAAAGAAATATTGCATATAGCAAAGAGCTTGAATTCTCTATTTGGGTCAAAATGCTTAGGCTGAGAGCACACACACATACCCTGCACATTACTACTGATGTCTTACCTTAGCTCTGGAGGAACTGACATGTTCCATATTTTCAATGCTGCAGATACAGTTCTGTGACACTTTCCGGCAAGCCACTCTGATATAGTCCCAGAAGCTACGAGGACTTCCGTAACCAAACCAGGTTACTTGACCTTCAGGAGACAAATTATAACACAAAATAAAAAGAAAACCAGACTAGTAACTCAAAATGCAAGAACAACAAAATAAAGGGCAGTAGAGTGTGAGACTGTGGAAAGGACACTGATCTTGGGTCAAAAGCCTTAAGTCTGGTCCCTTTCTAACTTTACCTACTTGTGTGATTTTGGACCATCTATTTAATGGATCTGGATCATAGTTTTCTCAACAATACAGTCAAAGTAAATGAAGTGAAAAGGGCCCAGACACTAAACACAATTCTCTGCATGTTAATATCCTATTATTCTAACACAGTCTTTCAGAGAGCACACAGTTATCCTTCTTTGTGCTTCCAGTTAAGCATTCATTTAAATCGCATCTTTGCTGTTTACTGGCTGTGTGACCTCAGCCAAGTTAATTAACCTTTCTGAACACGACTTTTCTTGACACTAAAAGGGGACTAATTGGAGTAACCACTTTATGAGTATTCTCTGAATCAAATACAACAATGCCTAAGTAATGCATGAGTATCCTGAGTAATGCCTGAGTAATGAGTATTGAGTAATGCCTGAGTATTCAGAGTATGAGTATTCTCTGAATCAAATACAACAATGCCCAAGTAATGCCTGAGTAGTCCTAAGCACAGGACTTGGCACATGAAAGTACTGTAAAATAAGATAGATAGTAAAAATGAAAAAAAAAGTTACCTCCTACAACCTTTTTCTTCTTGGAAAAACTGAAAAAAATTTAAAAGGCAACACTTTTTCTCCTCTTCAGAGGACTACTTTGAAGAAATGAAACACTGTGAAGCCCATAAGTACCTAGCAACTTCGGGAAGGTACATTGACTAATCATTACCACCCATTCACTATCCTTCTACCCAAACTTTCATCTGTCATTCATCTGCTCACTTCTAGTCAACAACCCATGACAAGTCCTTGGGCACTTACCATCCTAATCTTCCAGATCTGGGTAACTTCTGTCTGTGTTCAAGAACAGATGTTCTATTGTGTGTATTAATAATTCAATGTAGGACTTTGGGTAATAAGTCCATGGGAATAATTTTTTACTCTGCATATTTTTAAATTGGATATGAGAGACATCTTAGTATATCTTCAGTTTTCTAAAATAATTATTCTTACCTAGGGAAGCTATTCAATCTTAAGAAAGAATAGCTTTTATATTTTAAAACCTGTGCTTCTTTATTTTGAAGTAACATTTATTTATCTCAGTTCTCTTTTCCCCAGTAACATGTTCTCTTTAAACATCATCAAGAAGTATAAAAGTGTTCTTGTCCACAAGCAGCATTTTAGAAACAATGTCTGAAATATCTGAGTAGTGTCCAACCACAGCAACACCTAAGAATAACTAGGCTTAAAAGGTACTCATGCCTGGGCTCCACCCTAACTAAATAACCAGAATCTTTGGGGGTGGGCCTAGGCATTGCTATTGTTAAAAAGATCCTTCTGGTATTTCTAATAATATAGTTAATCGACCAAGGGAAAGCTCACATGTGACGATAGGTAATCCCTATTCATCATGCAGGATATTTCAAAGGCCTCCTCTTTTTGTAAGCCGCATGTGATCTCTACAGCAAGTCACTCCTCCCCTACGAGCTGGCCTAACACCCTGAGTTTACACATACCTGCTTACTTCATTGTATAACACATTAGATGGTAAGGTCACTAAGGCAGAGACTATATCTTATTTGTCTTTAATTCTATATCCAGCACTTGACACAGTGCTTGTCTCACAGCAGGCATTTAATAAATATTTATTAAAACAAATCAAAAAAAAAAAAAAAACAAATCGACTGGTTAATCCTCACTAACCAGATCTTAATTGCAACTCATATAAAAATTTGAATCTTAAAAATCTAATTAGGATCTTCTTATAGTAACAGCTCAGTGACAATCTGGTATCAAGATGTCTGCATGCTATATTACAAACATCAAATATTCTGGACAAAAATATTTACCTTTATAAAAATACAAAAGCATTGACACTTCCCTACTCAAACATCATTATATAACTCAAATGTCTCTTCAGTAATGAAATCTTACTGCCAAAAGATAGAAATCTATAGGAATATTTATAATCTTCCTTCTTTCCTTCAGTCTCTCCCCATCACTTTTCTTTGCTCCTTCTCTTCTTTAGTTAAAAAACGTTCCCAAAACAGGATGTCAGTATAGTCTGTTTTTAGGGAAATTTTCATGTTATCAATTTGTTAGCCATTTGGAGAAGAGAGAATGTCTAATGCTAAGAATATGGGCTTTTGAATCAAGAGGACCAGAACAGATCACTTTCTAGACATGCAATCTTAAGCAAATGACTTTTCACTCTACCAACCTGAGTTTCTTTATAAACTGATAATAATGGTAGTTATCTACATGATAACACTGTTGTGAGGATTAGATAATATATGTGCAGCAATAACTATATAGCCTAATACAGATGTTAATAATCATTATTATTTTTATAATTATTATCATAGAAAGAGTTAAGAGATCCAAGCTCCCCTTGCATTACAAAATAGCAATGAAATGCACAGTGAAGTTTTTCCCATTGTTTGTTTAGAATCTAGAAAATCTTTAAAATTTACTCCCTAATCCAACCTTTTCTTTATCAACCATGCTAAATTGACCTCCCTAAAATCTAGTCTTGGTTAATTTCTTTAGCCTCTATTAATTGAGATCATCCCACAATTTAAAAATGAGGACTAGCAACCACATTTCTCTCATAAATGGAGTACCATACACTGGAAGCAATCTTGAAGGGAGAATCAAAAGGTTTCTCTGGTAACTTTATTTTAAACCTTCTCATAAGTTTGATGTGGCTGAGGAAAATAATTTATGAGAAATTTCAAAGTAGAGCTGTTGAAAATTTTAAAAATGTAACAAAGTCCCATACTGATGGGTAGGGTGACTCAGTAATGCCACTACTGGGCATATTTCCAGAGAGAACCATAATTCAAAACAACACACGCACCCCAATGTTCCCTGTAACACTACTTACAATAGGCAGGACATGGAAGCAACCTAAATGTCCAGCAGGAGGGGAATGGACAAAGAAGCCGTGCTACATATATAGAATGGAATATTACTCAACTATGAAAAGGAATGAAACTGGATCCTTTGTAGAGACATGTATAGACCTAGAGGCTATCATACAGAGAAAGGTAAGTTACAAAGAGAAAAATATCATATATTAATGAAATTAAAAGACACTTACTCCTTGGAAAAAAAGTTATGACCAACCTAGATAGCATATTCAAAAACAGAGACATTTCTTTGCCGACTAAGGTCCATCTAGTCAAGGCTATGGTTTTTCCAGTGCTCATGTATGGATGTGAGAGTTGGACTGTGAAGAAAGCTGAGCACCAAAGAATTGATGCTTTTGAACTGTGGTGTTGGAGAAGTCCACTTCAGAGTCCCTTGGACTGCAAGGAGATCCAACCAGCCCATTCTGAAGGAGATCAGCCCTGCGATTTCTTTGGAAGGAATGATGCTAAAGCTGTAACTCCAGTACTTTAGCCACCTCATGCGAAGAGTTGACTCATTGGAAAAGACTCTGATGCTGGGAAGGATTGGGGGCAGGAGGAGAAGGGGACGACAGAGGATGAGATGGCTGGATGGCATCACGGACTCGATGGATGTGAGTCTGAGTGAACTCTGGGAGTTGGTGATGGACAGGGAGGCCTGGCGTGATGAGATTCATGGGGTCGCAAAGAGTCGGACACGACTGAGCGACTGAACTGACTGAATGCATATATGTGGAATCTAGAAAAATGGTATAGATGATCTTATTTGCAAAACAGAGACACAGACACAGAGAACAAATATATGGACACCAATGGGGGAAGAAGTGGGGTGGGATGAATTGGGAGTGTGGGATTGACACATATACACTACTGGTAATATGTATGAAATAGATAAGTGATGAAAACTTACTATATAGCTCAGGGAACTCTACTCAGTGCTCTGGGGTCACCTAAATGGGAAGGAAATCCCCAAACGAGAGGATATATGTATGCATACAGCTGATTCTCTTTGTTGCACAGTAGAAACACAACATTGTGAAGCAACTACACTCAGTAAAAATTAACTTAAAAAGACACAGTCCCCTTTTGGAGGAGAGGAAACAAAGATACAGGAAAACTAAATATCTAGGCTTAGGTTACACAGAGAAGGAATGGAGGCTAAATCCTTGAGACTCCTGCTGTGTGTGTGATATACTGTCTATAGACTTTCACCCAAGAGACAGTGACGAGATTTCCTAGATAAGAAACTAAAGAAACTGAGAAGCTAAACAACTAACAGCAGGACACGTCACCATGACTCGGGCCTTACACTGAGGCTGACGCTCCAATACTCTGGCCACCTGATGTAAAGAGCTGGCTCTCTAGAAAAGACCCTGATGCTGGGAAAGGTTGAAGGCAGGAGGAGAAGGGGACGACAGAAGATGATTCGGTTGGATGGCATCGCCAACTCAATGGACGTGATTTTGAGCAAGCTCCAGGAGGTGGTGAAGGACAGGGAAGCCTGGCATGCTGCAGTCCATGGGGTTGTGAAGAGTTGGACACGACTGAGTGACTGAACAACAACAAAGTATACCAGTAATAGTATCTTCACAACACTTCCACCACTCAAGAAATCAGATGAGAGCATGACTGGCTTGATTCCGCCCGCCTTAATCCTTCATGTGCATCGTTTTCAAAATGAATTTGTTAAATCAAGACCCTGAATTTTTTACATTCAGAAGGATGTGCACTGATTAAGAGAAGGTGGGGTCGTTTGTTAGAAACTCCAAATGAACTCTCATGTAAACTGTCCATATATTCTAGGATTTTAAGAAAGTAATTTCTGCATCTACTTAAATGCTTGAGACTAAAAAGAATAACAGAAGTGTTCAACTGGTTATTTGAATTATTATTACTTGAACATCACTTGTACTTAAATACAGATTAACTGTTAGTAAAAGATGTACTTGGGGTTATTAGTCTGTAAAACCTATATTCAACAGGAAAATTAAAAAACAAAGTTACAAGCTGACCATGCCTTTAAAAATAATTGCTGAGGTAATAAATAATCACTCCAAAGATAGTCTCATTTCCTTCAAAAATAGCCACAAAAGCAAATCACATACCAAGGAACTGACTAGCCTATATTTTGAAGACATTTTATTTAGGAGAAGAAACATGCTAGACATTTTATTTAGGAGAAGAAACATGCTATCACTAATTGAATTCTCTTTTAATGTTGGCAACAAGTACAGATGTATAAAGTGCTTTCAATTTTATATGTATTTTTACAAGTTGACTTTTTCCAAAGTTAAACAAACTTTTCAATATTTATTTCCAACCCACTGATCTGACTCTAATTCGTTTCAGGCACAGAAATAAGAGGTGAAAGTTTGCTAGACTAAAAGGTGATCTGCTACTAACCAGCTACATGATGTCTTTCCCACTAAACTGCCTATTTTCAAACACCTTAAAATGGCCTGCGATCTCTAAGGTCTAACATTATTTTAAATTGCTCTTTTATATTACCTAACTTGAATAATGTAGATATTCACATCATGCAGAATATTTGTGTTTTGCTCTTATTTTATGGCCAGATGAGACCTTCTAAAAACTGAAATTTCCAAAGTGGATCTCTATTTAGTAGTGAATGACGACATGTCATCTTTTGGTAATATATAAATGAATCTGTTAAATGACCTTCTCTCTCCACTCTTTGTATTGTGCTTAGTTATATGAAGAGCTGAAGTCTCACAGGCTGAAGTTTTGTTAGTGTCACAATACATCACCTGGATGACAACATCCAAGACTATTACCTGGGACCTGCCATTTATCTAGACAAGCGATAAAAGACAGTGCCATCAAATTTTAAAAAGCCACTCTAATATCACTGCTACTTGGAAGAAAAGCTATGGCAAAACTAAACAGTGTTTAAAAAGCAGAGACATCACTTTGCCAACAAAGGTCCACATAGTCAAAGGTATAGTTTTCTAGCAGTCATGTATGGATGCCAGAGCTGGACCATAAAGAAGGCTGCATGCTAAAGAACTAATGCTTTCAAACTGGTGCTGGGGAAGACTCTTAGAGTCCCGTGGACAGCAGGACATCAAACCACTCAATCCTAAAGGAAATCAAGCCTGAATATTCATTGGAAGAACGGACGCTGAAGCTGATATTCATTGGCTGCTTGATGTGAAGAGCCAATTCACTGGCCACCTGATGCGAAGAGTTGGCTCACTGGAAAAGACCCTGACTCTGGAAAGACTGAAGGCAGGAGGAGAAGGGGACAACAGAAGATGAGACGGTTGGATGGCATCACCGACTCAATGGACATGAGTTTGAGCAACCTTTGGGAGACAGTGAAGGACAGGGAAGCCTAGCGTGCTAGAGTCCATGGGGTCGCAAAGAGTCGGACACGACTGAGCAACTGAACAACAAAAACATCACTGCAAAAGTTTCAGATACTTAAAGGAAACTAATTACTTGTGGCTTTATATTGTTGCCAATATTTAGATTTTTTTAACTTTGCACTGTAGATTTTATAGTGTGTGTGTGCGTGTTCAGTTGCTTCAGTCATGTCTGACTCTTTGCGACCCTATGAACTGTCGCCCACCACAGACTCCTTTGTCCATAGGATTTTCCTGGCAAGAACACTGGAGTGAGTTGCCATTTCCTCCTACTGGGGGATCTTCCCAACTCAGCGATTGAACACATGTTTCCTCTGTCTCTTGCACTGCAGGCGGATTCTTTACCACTGAGTTGCCAGGGAAGCAGGAATCTTACATTTCTTCCTGCTAATTTAGGAAAATTAGTTTATAATTTTCTAAACAGAGAAAATTCCCATTTCTGCAAAAGATCAGATTCTTGTCCTTAAAAAAAAAGGCACTACTATTAGTTGAAGTTCACATTTACTAGACCACCCAGTGCTGAAAGTACAATCGTGACCTTGATTAATTTTCTAGATAAAGTTTCATGTTAATGTTCTAAAAAAAAAAAAAGAACAAATATAAACACTTTAACTTTAATTACACTTTCAGCTGATGTGAATAAGTCTGAGTCTAGATGAGATACTCAACTGTACTTATACCACTAGCTCTATGTTACTTAGAAGATGCCTCAAATAAATCATTCAGCAACTATGAGTCACAGTTACCAACCTATAAAATGTAATCATTATCCTTTGGTACTGACAATGTCTTGTTCACTGGTAAGGAATTTATCACAAACAAACTTCTAAACTATACCACAGTTTATACTATAAAAATTAGCCAATTCTTAATCTCCCAAAACAACAAAGAAAATGAAGATAATCAGGTTCACTAGAAACCTGAAAACTGAATTTGACTTATAGGCTTTTTTATCCTAGTAATTTTACCATCTTTCAAAGCAGAGTACAAAGGTTTTGCTTTCTTCTTCTGCCAGCATTTTTGATATAAGGCTTAGAACACTGGTAGACTGAATTAAGAGCATGAAGGCTGACATCCACACAGAGTCACATATCAAAGCATAGGCCTGAAGAAATCGAGTGTAATGTTTCAGCAGTGACTAAGGTTATACATAAGGGACCTAAATTGTTTAAAGTGATTGTGGGGATCAGGATTAAGGAAAGGAGAACATACTGTTTTTCTATTTCTACCTGTCTTACTATAAGTGATCTTTAAAAATAACAACTATGTACTTTTCTAAGTGAAAATATAATAAAAGGCCAGGTCATTAGCATGAGGCCTAGCAGTGCTTTGTATACAGCAGGAACACAATAAAAAAAGTTTCAAATAAGTGAGTTAAGGCATATATTCTACCTTGAAGAAAGGAAACTAAGGAATATATTCCCATTAGTGGTTTAAGACCAGTAGTGACTGTTGATAGCACCCATGTATGTTTTACTGAGTAATTTTGGAAAAATCATAGCTTCCCTGAGCCCCAGTTTGCATGTAATCCAAATATTACTATACAGCACTTACAAACTGAGAAAATAACCAGTAAGTCTTCTATTAGTGAGTTATAGTAAAATATAAATAACATAGATACACATGATTAATAAAATTGTGCTTACAACCAGGAAACTTAATAGCAATATAGAGGGGGTCATGTAGGAGAGTAAATGGACTATTATATTGTGTGGGTCAACAAAAAGCTTTTAATTTAAAACTCAGCATAAGCATAGTTCTGCCCTCTGGATTAACAAAAGTAGAAAGCTTTGCAAAACCCATGCAATGTACTAAGAAAGATCACTTAACTGATACAGCCCTCCCCAGTAAGTCAATTCCATGCTCCCGCGCAGCTCAGTGGCGGGAGACATCACCAGCATAGAGTACCTTGGAGAGGTATTTGCAGATGAGACAGCCATCGGCAACTTTGGGAACTCTCTTTAAAAAAAAATAAACAACAACACAGAGATATTTAAGAAACCTGACATGAAGTTTACAAAAGCAAACTGAATAGCCCCAATAAGATAGCTACAAATAATCGTGATGCAGTAAACACGACTTACATTTATTACATAAGATGAACTCAGTTAAGATGAACAGGGGCTCTACTCCCCATGGAAATCAAACTGGTCTCTTGTAGCCTATTCTGTTGGAGAGGCTGGGGTAAGTTACAAAAGAGAGAAGCTACTGTTCCCTGTTTATTTTCATCTCCATTACTGCTCCCGAAACATAACAAGCTGATAATGAAATAATGCAAAATGAACACGAAGCCTGCTGAATTTGCTAGCCTTGCACCTCAGAATGTATACAAATGGCTAGGAAAGTTGCTCACTTATTGAACTATATGACTCAGAGAGTTAACTTTAAAAAGAAATGTTCTTTTTACTGTTAAACTTTTCAAAAAGTTATAAAATTCATTTTAAAGAGAAGCTTTCTTTTATTGGTTTAAGAAGAGATAAAGTTTGCATAAGTTTTTCTGAATCATGAGAACAGCACTTAATTATTTACTAAAATAATCCTTAGTTTAACCAATGTTGACTAAATGCCTACTTTATGCAAAAACACTGTTTTTCCTACAGCTTCCAATTATTGTTTAACAATCACCATCTGGAAAAGTACTATAAATTCTTGCCTATGTTTCTTGGCATTCCCAGTAGAATTACACAAGAACACTCCAAAGTCAAATTTCTGAAGTCATATTCTCCACAGATGGTATCTTCTTTCATAAGCAAACACTGAAATTCCAATAGGACATGGTCCCACATCTTTCCAAATACTTAGACCTTTCATGAAACTAAACAGAAGCAAGCAACCAAACACAGTCAGTAATATATAAAAAGGTAAAAGGAAGGAGATATATATAGCTGTGCTATTGGCTACGTTTATGTCTCTACTATTCAGCTCTATCCTCCTACATCCATTTGCATCACTGCAAACAAATATTAAATTGGAAGCATATCCCAAAGGATCTATAACCAAAGGTACCCTAGTTGAAGCCTATATTAAAATTGAATGCTCTTTCTACAACAAACAAAATGAAAATCTCTCTGCATTAAATGTAAATCAGAACAGAATGCTTTCCGTTGAAAATGTTAAGAACACCAATTTTTAATGTTTAAACCACTTTTACTAGCTCTGCCTTGAAAGCAGTGTATCTTATCTGTAGTCATTTACATAATCAAAAGTTATCAAAGTAAAAATTTTCAGGGAAACTGTGCTTGAAATAATTTTACTTTAAAAAAGTCTCGAGTAAGATTCATCATCTTCAGATTTAGGGCATGGTTTAATCAATCCCCTGTATAAAATAGGAAACAACTACTGAATCTATTATGAAGCTCAATGTATACTTTAGGGTTTTTTCAGCTATTAATATGTTAGCCTTTATGACCTAGTTATGCATAATATTTTGATTCTGGCTTTGGAACACCATCTGACAGTTTTAACAACTAAAACATTTCCACTTATTTGCAAGCATTAATTGCTTTGATCATAATATATCTCACTTGAGGTCACTTATAAGCAACCAGCAGTGTCCAGACCAAAAGACAATCCACCAGATTCCAATTATCTGTAGTCACAGTTCAGCACCCCCTCTCGTTCTGTAGATGGAAAGGTGAGGCCCAGAGGGCACCCACCTAGACCCAGCACATCTGTTCCCTGCATCCTCATGCTGATCTACTCCTTTGGCTGTAGACAAGATCTGACAGATGAGAGAATCGGTCGATTGGCTTTCCTGGTTGAACGTGAGTTCTTGTTACAGTCTCATAAATGGAAAAAATAATGGGGCAGAAAAGAGTGTGAATAGGGTAAACATTTTCATATAAAATATAAATCCTTAGCTTAGATGGTGCCAAGATATATATATATATATATATATGTATGTATGTATATATGAATGGCAAAGCTTACATTATTTCAAAGTAGTTCAAGGAGTGGCTTGTTAGTAGAAAACATTCTCATTTTCAATTGAAATTAAAACTTTTGTTTTAAAGTATACAATAATATTTATATATTTTAAGTTATTTATAATATATAAAAGACATAATACATACACGATATACCTGAATAAGAATATAGGTGTATTAATATGTAAATACATAAAATTTATTTACGTATTTCATATGTAAATACATAAAATTTATTTACGTATTTCATATGTAATTTATGTTATATATTTCATAGGTAATTCATATGTAATAGTATATATTCAGATTTATTACATATATATGTTATATATTTAACATTAAATATATAATGTTAGGACAGATGAGACAAGACCAAATATTTAAACCAAACAAACTGAAAATGTTTTGTTCAAGAACAAAAGTCATTCAAATGGACCATTATAATTATATAATATATGGTGATACTAGGTGCTAGTATCTAAAATTTTATCCAAAAGAAGAATCTACTGAGAAATGGATATGCAATAAAAGAATGCTTAAGTATACTGAAGATATAGTATTTTCTGACTTGGAAAGTAGATACTTTTCCAAAACAAATAACTGTAAGTAAATCAACTTTACAGTCTTTATATTAATGTGGAAAATGGCCACCATACAGAAAAGACTACTGCTGTAAACAAATCAGTCAGCTTTGGTGATAAGACTGAATGTAATACTAATCCATAAATACATCTATTCTTCCCTTTTTTCATGTTAGCCCTTGTTACAACTGTAGCTTTCTATTTATTGATTCCTTTGATGACTGCACTACATGTAGATCATGATTGATAAAGTCTGATAAATGCTAACAACTTTGTAAAATGGGAACCTTTGCCTCTGCTGTATTTAGTCTTATTTTCTCTTTGTGCGTGTATACTTTTCTAATAAGGCTACAAGTAGATGGTTTTACTTTTATGTAATTAAAGATGGATTTCTGAGAAGATCCCTAGATAGATGTGTAAATTGATTGCCATTTATAAGGCAAATAACAGGACTGATAATCAATGATCAGAGAGTAAGTCAGAATTTTCACAAGTTTTCTTTTTAAACTGGAAATACCAGATAGAATATACTCTATTCTGTCATTAATACTAATAACGTTCAAGTTTGTATTGCTTGAAATTTTGAATATTTAACCATGTATTTGAATGTAAAAGAAAAATCACACACTGAAGCAATATTTACAACTGCAATATGCACTGTAATTCAGCTAACAATGAAACAGTATCTTTTCTGTGTAGCCATTTTCCACTTTTTAGTAGCTTCTAAAATTAAAATATTATATATAACTTATCTTAAAACTTTTGTTCAAGATAAAAACTTTTGTTCTTATAAATTTGCTTTAAAATGCCATTTACAGGTAAATGTAGGTACACTGAAATAGTATTTGGTTATTTGATTCAACAATTTTTAAAAACTGAGCACCAAAATTATGCAAATACTTTACATTTGATAAGTCACAGTGACTTTAAAAAAAAAGAATATAGGAAGAATTTTAACCAAATAAAAATACTAGATCATATGCAAGAACAACTCATGGAAATTAGAAAATCAGAAAAATGTAGGAACTGAAATTATGATGCTCTCCAAAAATGAATGAAAGTCCATTGTGCAATATTTTCCCTGTTCTACAATATGAGAAATATTTACTTCCTTTAAATGAGCAATATTTGAGCATTAAGTGATTTATACTGTTGAAGTTATGTAACAAAAATTTTACCAAGAAAAAACTTTCCATTACTGAAAATAAACAAAATACAATTTGATAATTACAAGTACTGTAAGTAGCTCTATGATAACTTGCAAAAATCATAAGATCCAATTGGGAATGTCCTATTATTTTTCTTGCAGAGACTCAGCAGACTACAGACACAGGTAAATAAACAAAACCATGAATTACCATCAAAAACCATCATTTCCTGCTAACTCCAAGAACTGGACTACCTAATAGAATCACAAACTTTTAAACTCTGTTCTATATTAAACACACACACACACACACACACATACACACACAAAATATCCTAGGCAATTCTATCAATAGTAGCTATTATTTAATAAGTCTTTTCATAACGCTTTCTCCCAGGTAGTACTCCCTTCTCAGAACCCAACTCTAAATTGTAATTCTTTCATTTAAAGGACTTTTGAAGAGAAGTTCACAAAAATGAACTTGAAAAACTCTCCAGGGGTAACCAGGTTTAAAACCATTAATAAACCTCTCCTTCTGTAAATAAGAAAATGCTTAAATGTGAAAGTTAAAAATTCCTTGAAAATTATGGTTTGGTTCTAAAATATAAAAACTGTTTTGGTCCTATCTCCAAATAAATATAAAAACTTGAGATATCTTTCTTGCTCTTCACCTAAAAACACCGACAACAAATAACACTAATTAAGAGTAATATGACAATCACATAGCTTCAAACAGGAGCAAATCACCAACTATGTGGCCACTGTGTGTTTCAGAATTTTAAACTTTCAAAACCATATACAGTATGAAACTAAGACAAAAAAATATGTCACATGTTTCAAAACAGAAATAAACTTTCAAGTGAATAAAATAAACTACCAATAATAATTATGTAAGGAGACTCATATCAAGGGAGAAAAAAGTCATTGATCAAAACGGGCTATAAAATAATGAGTTCCACATAATGTACACAATTAATTCTTTTTATTCTAGACTAATTTAAAAAATTTATTCCACAAAGCAAATAAAGTCATAATCTGGAAGTTAGGAAGAGATGAATAAACATGAACATACATTCAATCTCATTTGTAAATAAAAACAAATTAAAATAACAAAATATTGTATATATTTCATATTAATAGAAGACCAAAAATATTTTCCCCTTAACAAATTAAAAATAGTAAAATAATAGTATAAAGAGCATATGATAAAATAACCATATATACTACTGTTGGTACAACCTGAGAGATGATAGATAATATAGCAACATACATTAAACATAATACATATATATCATAATGTGCATAACCTTTAATTTCAGTAATTACAATTCTAAGAATGCATTAGCTACTATCATTAATAGAAAACAATTTTAAAGAATTAGAAAACTATGAACATTTTTTTTCAGTGATATATGACAGCATGTTTATGAAAGAGAAATTTGGTAAAAAATTTTTATAAGTAAATATAACATTAATTATGGTTCATTTATACAACTGAATATTACATATATGTTTGGAATGAAATGGCAACATAAACAAGAGAAGATAGATGATGCTCAAAAACCTGTACATGACTTTTCATAACAGTACTATTATAATAGGACTGTTGCTGTAGAAAAAAATGGAAACAATCTAAAAATGTCCATTAAATGAATAATACACAAAATGTGGTGTATTTCTAGAATGGAACATTATTCAGCCATTAAAAGGAATGAAGTTCTGGTAGCTGTACAAGGATTAGCCTTGAAAACATGCTGAATTAAAGAAGCCAAACATAAAAGCCACACATTTTATGACTTCATTTACATGAAAGGTGCAGAAGTAAATCCATAAGGCCCAAAAGTATATTAGTGGTTTCCAGGAAATGGAGGCGGGGGAGGTTGGGGAGAGTAAAGGAAGTGACTGCTCAGTGGATACAGAGGCTATTTTATAATATAATGAAAATGTCCTGGAACTGACAGCAGTGATAGTTGCATAACACTGTGCATATACTAAAATCCAGTATATTGTACACTTTACATTGGTTAAAATAGTGAACTTTATGTTATAGGAATTTAATCTCAAGTCTTTAAATGCTAATAAAAAAATGAAATGGAGAAAAGATAGCATGACTAACAGCAAACCACAGGTCAAAACAAAGAAAATATACATATTGTCTATGTATACATATTCAGATGTGATAGATATACAGAAAGTTGCTAGCTGCAATTATATCTGGGATTTCTGGAAGGTTTTAATACTTCTAAGGTTTTATATGTGAACCTCTCATCATTTTTACATGAAGTAGGAGTAAAAGGGAAGGCAGAGAACAACTGACAGTCCAAGAAGATGAAAGCATACATATAAAGGGGTTAAATTAAGGAATCGTGCTAGAGCTTTATCATTTTCTCCCTTTCTTTCCTTTTTTTAAAAACACAGTAGAACATTAACAAGTATATAAATAAAGTCAGATAGTCCACATGGCCTTTATGGGATAAAATCTTAAAATGAAGAAAGAGATTTTTCAAAAGGCATCAGAAAAACAAGAAATGATAAAGGCTATAAGCTTAGGAATACATAAAAGTATAGCAATATGTTTTTAATCAAAAAAGATATATGAAGAAAAGGAAACTTGAGTGACACTTCAGTGTTTCCAGTTACATTTTTTAAACCATACTTACAAACTGAAGTTCTCTGTTTTTAGACTCTACATAGCTGCTTATTTACTACTTGAACTTTAAATTTACTATCCTACATAGAGGTTAATTTTATTTCCTATACAATTTAAGGGGCTCCCCCATGGCCCAGTGGTAAAGAATCTGCCTGTCAATGCAGGTTCAAACCCTAGGTCAGGAGGATCCCCTGGAGAAGGAAATGGCAT
This sequence comes from Nanger dama, assembly GCA_917880005.1. Classification (NCBI taxonomy): domain Eukaryota; kingdom Metazoa; phylum Chordata; class Mammalia; order Artiodactyla; family Bovidae; genus Nanger; species Nanger dama. The sequence continues at coordinate 28,968,417 of CAKJTW010000007.1, forward strand.
CCCACTCCAGTATTCTTGCCTGGGAAATCCCATGGACAGAGAAGCCTGGCTGGCTACAGTGCATGGAGTTGCAAGAGCAGGATACAACTTAGCAACTAAAACATACAACTCAAGACACTGAACGAAAATAACCATCTACATATAACCCTGGATGTTTCAAGAATGTTTGAATATTATGATTTTCTGAGATACAAAATCTGCTGAAGGTTTCCTACATTTCCAAGTATATCATGGAAGTACATTCCAAGAACAGAGTGGCCTTGTCCATTGTCTAAAAGCCAAACTTTGGCAACCTTCAGAGCCACTTTCTTTTCTTGCATCATGTTTTTTTGGCCTGAGTAGGTGAGTTTTATTTGGGTGAGTTGTGTTCAAATGTTACTGCAGAAACAATTCAAGTCTCATTTTATGTGCAAACTAAGACTCAAAAGTTAGAAAACATTCAAAAATGAACAAAGAAAATTCAAGAGCCAAATGGAGAGGTTTATCTTTACCACTGTTTCTAATAGTATTTACACCACACTTCAAAAGGTGGCCTCATGGGGAGGTAACTATTTTTATTTAAGTCAGAAAGAGCTTTGAGGTTTAAGCCAGTGTTCCTGAACAAATTCTAAAATGTCAACTCACAGACATTTTACCTTATTTTAAGAGTCTGAATCCAGGTGCTATCACAGAAAAATAATAAACCAAAAAACTCCACCAAAAAAACAGCCCAGAGATTAGTACTCAGGGGATCAAGTGGAAATTTCTCAAGAGTTTTGTTTTTCAACAAATATTAACTATGTGCCTACCATATCCCAAGCACTGTTCCAGAAATATAGGCGATGTCAATGAATGAAACAAAGATCTTTAGCCTAACGAAGCTTATACTTTAGCAGAGGTAAAGGAATATAATAAACAATAATCATGAAGATGGCAGATGAACAGACAGCGAAACGACTTTCTCCCCCACAAATTCATCAAAAGAACATTTGAATGCTGAGAAAATGCCACAAAACAACTTCTGAATGCCAGCAGAGGACATCAGGCACACAGAAAAGCAGCCCATTGTCTTTGAAAGGAGGTAGGAAAAAATATAAAAGATAAAAAGAGAGTCAAAGAAGTAGGGATGGAGCTCTACCCTGGGAAGGGAGTCTTAAAAAGAGAAGTTTCCAAACACCAGGAAACACTCTCACTGCCAAGTATATGGCGAGCCTTGGAACCACAGAGGGCAACATAACTGGGAGGAAAAATAAATAAATAATTAAAACACACAGATTCCATGCCCAATGGTATCTCCCCCAGCGGAGAAGCAGTGCAGATGCCTGCATTCACCACTAGTTAGCAAGGGCTGGGCAGGGAGGCGCAGGCTGCAGTGCTTAGGGTGAGGACCAGGCCTGAATGCCCCGAGGGCAATCTGAGGGAACTAACTTGGGATAGCAAACCCAAGGGTTAAATACTGTGGGTGACTACTCTGGGATAGCTACCACACGAAAAGCCCTAACCTAAGACACCACCAGGCCCGCTCACAGAACAAACAACTGAGCAGAGCTAGCCAGCTGCAGACCGGCCCGTCACCCTCCAGTGACAGGCAGGCGAGGGCAGCCAGAGCTGGAAGGGGGCAATCGCAGCCCCAGAGAGGCATTATCTACCAAACTGCAAGCAGGCTTCATTGCTAACCAAGACTTCTTGGGATTCTGGACGGTCAACATCTGCTTGAGAAGGTACGCTGGTTGTACACCCAGAAAACCGAGCGGCAGAGACGGCACAGGAGGTAAGTCGCAGCAACCGCGCTCACCAAACACCTGGTCACCTGAGCTGCTCGGACCTGGGAAGGGCACAAAACGCAGGCCCAACCAAGTCTGCGCCTCTGAAGACTACCAAAGTGCCTGAACCTGAGCAGCTTAGACCTGGGAAGTGCATACAACCCAGGGCCGGCCTCAGACAGTTCCCGGCAGAGCAACCTAGAGCCGAAGCAGTGTGACAGGAAAAGCACACACGCCGTGAGCGGGGACAAACCCAGTGCAGCTGAAACACCGCGAGCACACGCCAGTGTTATTTGTTTGCAGCGTCCCTCCCTCCCCACAGCACGACTGAACAAGTGAGCCTAAAATAGTGTCCACCACCACCCCTTGGGCCAGGGTGGAAATTAGACACTGAAGAGACCAGCAAACAGAAGAAGCTAAAACAGAGGGAACCGCCTGGGAAGTGACGGCGCAATAGATTAAAACCCTATAGTTAGTACGGACTACATAGGAAGAGGCCTATAGATCTTGTAAATACAAGCAGATCAAGGAACTATCCGAAAATGAACTGACCCCACATGGCCCACAACAACACCAGAGAAAGTCCTAGATATATTTTTTTACTATTTTTACCATCATTCTTTAATTTTTTTTTATTTTTAAGTCCTCTGCTGCCACTGCTGCTGCTGCTAAGTCGCTTCAGTTGTGTCAGACTCTTTGTGACCCCATAGACGGCAGCCCATCAGGCTCCCCTGTCCCTGAGATTCTTCAGGCAAGAACACTGGAGCAGGTTGCCATTTCCTTCTCCAAAGCATGAAAGTGAAAAGTGAAAATTAAGTCTTTCAGTCGTGTCCGACTCAGCAACCCCATGGACTAGAGCCTACCAGGCTCCTCCGTCCATGGGATTTTCCAGGCAAGAGTACTGGAATGGGGGTGCCATTGCCTTTTCCATTATAACCTACTATTACTTTGCAAAAAAAAAAAGAGGGACCCTATTTTTTAAAGCAAACTTTTATATATATATATATATATATATATATATATACACACACACATATACATACATACATACACACACACATATACATTTTATAACTTTTGTGATTTTTTTTTTTTTCTTTAATATTATAGTTTTGAAAATCCAACCTCTATTCTAGATCTTTAATCTTTGCTTTTTGGTATTTATTATCAATTTTGTACTTTTAAGACCCCAATATTCAGTACCAATTTTTACTTGGGAGCAAGATTACTAGCTTCACTGTTCTCTCCCGCTTTGGATTCTCCTTGTTCTCCACCAGGTCGCCTCTATCTCCTCCCTCCCCCTTCTCTTCTCTACCTAACACTGTGAATCTCTGTGTGTGTTCCAGATGGTAAAGAACACTTAGGGAATGATGACTGGCTGGATCTGTCTCTCTCCTTTTCATTCCCCCTTTATCCTCCTGGTCACCTCTCTCTCCTCCCTCCCTCTTCTCTTCTCTGTATAACTCTGTCAGCATCTCTGAGCGGTCCAGGCTGTGGAGAGCACATAAGTGATTTCTGGCTAGCTTGCTCTCTCCTTTTTGATTCCACCTCATCTCATTTGAGTCACCTCTATCTCCCTCCTCCCTCTTCTGTTCTCCATGTAAGTCTGTGAACCTCTCTGGTGTCCCTCACTGTGGAGAAACGTTTCATCTTTAACCTAGATGTTTTATGAACAGTGCTGTATAGATGGAGAAGTCTTGAGGCTAATGTAAAAATAAGACTGAAAACCAGAAGCAGGAGGCTTAAGTCCAAATCCTGAGAACACCAGAGAACTCTTGAATCCAGGGAACATTAATCGACAGGAGCTCATCAAACGCCTCCATACCTACACTGAACCAAGCATCACCCAAGGGCCAACAAGTTCCAGAGCAAGACATACCACGCAAATTCTCCAGGAAAACAGCCCTGAGCTCCAATATACAGGCTGCCCAAAGTCACTCCAAACCCACTGACATCTCACAACTCATTACTGGACACTTCATCACACTCCAGAAATCCAGCTCCACCCACCAGCACACCAACACAAGCTTCCCTAACCAAGAAACCTTGACAAGCCACTGATACAATCCCACCCACAGCGAGGAAACTCCACAATAAGGAGAACTCCACAAACTGCCAGAATACAGAAAGGCTAACCCAAACACAGCAATATTAACAAGATGAAGAGACAGAGGAATACCCAGCAGGTAAAGGAACAGGATAAATACTCACCAAACCAAACCAAAGAGGAAGAGATAGGGAATCTACCTGATAAAGAATTCCAAATAATGATAGTGAAAATGATCCAAAATCTGGAAAACAAAATGGAATCACAGATAAATAGCCTGAAGACAAGGTCTGAGAAGACACAAGAAAGGTTTAACAAGGAACTAGAAGAAATAAAAGGAGTCAATATATAATGAATAATGCATAAATGAGATAAAAAAAAAAACACTCTGGAGGGAACAAATAGTAGAATAATGGAGGCAGAAGATAGGATTAGTGAGGTAGAAGATAGAGTGGTAGAAATAAATGAATTAGAAAAGAAAAAGAAAAACAAATTAAAAGAAATGAGGACAATCTCAGAGACCTCTGGGACAATGTTAAACATCCCAACATTCAAATAAAAGGAGTCCCAGAAGAAGAAGACAAAAAGAAAGACCAGGAGAAAATACTTGAAGAGATAACAGTTGAAAACTTCCCTAAATGGGGAAAGAAATAATCACCCAAGTCCAAGAAATCCAGAGAGTCCCAAACAGGATAAACCTAAGGTGAAACACCCCAAGACACATATTATTCAAATTAACAAAGATCAAACACACAGAACAAATATTAAAAGCAACAAGGGAAAAACAACAAATAACACACAAGGGGATTCCCATAAGGATAACAGCTGATCTTTCAATAGCAACTCTTCAGGCCAGGTAGAAATGACAAGACATACTTAAAGTGATGAAAGAAAATAATCAACAGCCCAGATTACTGTACCCACCATGGATCTCATTCAAATATGAAGGAGGAATCAAAAGCTTTACAGACAAGCAAAAGCTGAGAGAATTCAGCACCACCAAACCAGCTCTCCAACAGATGCTAAAGGATCTTCTCTAGACAGGAAACACAAAAAGGGTGTATAAACTCGAACCCAAAACAATAAAGTAAATGGCAACGGGATCATACTTATCAATAATTACCTTAAACATAAATGGGTTGAATGCCCCAACCAAAAGACAAAGACTGGCTGAATGGATACAAAAACAAGACCCCTATATATGTTGCCTACTCACCTCAAAACAAGGGACACATACAGATTGAAAGTAAAGGGCTGGAAAAAGATATTCCATGCAAATAGAGACCAAAAGAAAGCAAGAGTAGCAATACTCGGATCAGATAAAATAGACTTTAAAACAAAGGCTGTGAAAACAGACAAAGAAGGACACTACATAATGATCAAAAGATCAATCCAAGAAGATATAACAATTATAAATATATATGCACCCAACATAGGAGCACCACAATATGTAAGACAAATACTAACAAGTATGAAAGGGGAAATTAACAATAACACAATAATAGTGGGAGACTTTAATACCCCACTCACACCTATGGATAGATCAACTAAACAGAAAATTAACAAGGAAACAAAACTGTAAATGATACAACAGACCAGTTAGACCTAATTGATATCTATAGGACATTTCACCCGAAAACAATGAATTTCACCTTTTTCTCAAGTGCTCATGGAACCTTCTCCAAGATAGATCACATTCTGGGCCATAAATCTAGCCTTGGTAAACTAAAAAAAAATTGAAATCATTCCAAGCATCTCTTTTGACCACAATGCAGTAAGATCAGATGTCAAATACGGAGAAAAACTACTAAAAATTCCAACATATGGAGGCTGAACAACACACTGCTGAATAACCAACACATCAAAGAAGAAATCAAAAAGAAATCAAAATATGCATAGAAACGATGAAAATGAAAAAACAACAACCCCAAACTTGTGGAACACTGTAAAAGCAGTGCTAAGGGGAAGGTTCATAGCAATACATACATACCTCAAGAAACAAGAAAAAAGTCAAATAAATAACCTAACTCTACAACAAAGCAACAAGAAAAGAAAGAACTGAAGAACCTCAAGGTTAGTAGAAGGAAAGAAATCTTAAAAATTAGGGCAGAAATAAACTCAAAAGAAACAAAAGAGACAGTAGCAAAAATTAACAAAGCAAAAAGCTGGTTCTTTGAGATGATAAAAAAAAATTGACAAACCATTAGCCAGACTCATCAAGAAACAAAGGGAGAAAAATCAAATCAATAAAATTAGAAATGAAAACGGAGAGATCACAACAGACAACACAGAAATACAAAGGATCATAAGAGACTACTATCAGCAATTCTATGCCAATAAAAGGGACAACTTGGAAGAAATAGACAAATTCTTAGAAAAGTACAACTTTCCAAAACTGAACCAGGAAGAAATAGAAAATCTTAACAGACCATCACAAGCACAGAAATTGAAACTGTAATCAGAAATCTCCCAGCAAACAAAAGCCCAGGACCAGACAGCTTCACAACTGAATTCTACCAAAAATTCAGAGAAGAGCTAACACCTATCCTACTCAAACTCTTCCAGAAAATTGCAGAGGAAGGTAAATTTCCAAACTCATGCTATGAGGCCACCATCACCCTAATACCAAAACCTGACAAAGATGCCAAACAAAAAAGAAAACTACAGGCCAATATCACTGATGAACATAAATGCAAAAACCTATAACAAAATTCTAGCAATCAGAATCCAACAACACATTAAAAAGATCATACACCATGACCAAGTGGGCTTTATCCCAGGGATGCAAGGATTCTTCAATATCCACAAATCAATCAATGTAATTCACTACATTAACAAATTGAAAAATGAAAATCATATGATTATCTCAACAGATGCAGAGAAAGCCTTTGACAAAATTCAACATCCATTTATGATAAAAAAAAAAAACCTCCAGAAAGCAGGAATAGAAGGAACCCACCTCAACATAATAAAAGCTATATATGACAAACCCACAGCAAACATTATCCTCAATGGTGAAAAACTGAAAGCATTTCCCCTAAAGTCAGGAACAAGACAAGGGTGCCCACTCTCACTGCTACTATTCAACATAGTTCTGGAAGTTTTGGGCACAGCAATCAGAGCAGAAAAGGAAATAAAAGGAATGCAAATTGGAAAAGAAGAAGTAAAACTCTCACTGTTTGCAGATGACATGATCCTCTACATAGAAAACCCTAAAGACTCCACCAGAAAATTACTAGAGCTAATCAATGAATATAGTAAAGTTGCAGGATACAAAATCAACTGCCTTGCATTCCTATACACTAACAATGAGAAAACAGAAAGAGAAATTAAGGAAACAATTCCATTCACCATTGCAACAAAAAGAATAAAATACTCAGGAATATACCTGCCTAAAGAAACAAAGACCTATATATAGGAAACTATAAAACACTGGTGAAAGAAATCAAAGAGGACACTAATAATAGATGGAGAAATATACCATGTTCATGGATCGGAAGAATCAATATAATGAAAATGAGTATACACCCAAAGCAATCTATAGATTCAATGCAATCCCTATCAAACTACTAACGTATTTTTCATAGAGCTAGAACAAATAATTTCACAATTTGTACGGAAATACAAAAAACCTCGAATAGCCAAAGCAATCTTGAGGAAGATGAATGGAACTGGAGGAATCAACCTGTCTGACTTCAGGCTCTACTACAAAGCCACAGTCATCAAGACAGTATGGTACTGGAACAAAGACAGAAATAGAGATCAATGGAACAAAACATAAAGCCCAGAGATAAATCCACACACCTATGGACACTTTATCTTCCACAAAAGAGGCAAGAATATACAAAGGAGAAAAGAAAATCTCTTTAACAAGTGGTGCTGGGAAAACTGGTCAACCACTTGTAAAAGAATGAAACTAGATCACTTTCTAATACCATACACAAAAATAAACTCAAAATGGATTAAAGATCTAAACATAAGACCAGGAACTATAAAATTCCTAGAGGAGAACATAGGCAAAATACTCTCCGACATAAATCACAGCAGGATTCTCTATGGTCCACTTCCCAAAATATTGGAAATAAAAGCAAAGATAAACAAATGGGACATAATTAAACTTAAAAGCTTCTGCACAAGAAAGGAAACTATAATCAAGGTGAAAAGACAGCCTTCAGAATGGGAGTAAATAATAGCAAACGAAGCAATGGAAAAGAATTAATCTCAAAATATACAAGCAATTCCTGCAGCTCAAGTCCAGAAAAATAAACACCCAATCAAAAAATGGGCCAGAGAAGTAAACAGACATTTCTCCAAAGAAGACATACACATGGCTAACAAATAAATGAAAAAATTCTCAACATCACTCATTATCAGAGAAATGCAAATCAAAACCACAATGAGGTACCATTTCCCACCAGTCACAATGGCTGCTATCCAAAAGTCTACAAGCAATAAATGTTGGAAAAGAGTGTGGAGAAAAGGGAACCCTCTTACATTGTTGATGGGAATGCAAACTAGTACAACCACAATGGAGAACAGTGTGGAGATTCCTTAAAAAACTGGAAATAGAACTGCCATACGACCCAGTAATCCCACTGCTGGGCGTACACACTGAGGAAACCAGAATGGAAAGAGACACGTATACCCCAATGTTCATCACAGCACTGTGTATAATAGCCAGGACATGGAAGCAACCTAGATGTCTATCAGCAGACAAATAGATAAGAAAGCTGTGGTACCTATACACAATGGAGTATTACTCAGCCATTAAAAAGAATACATTTGAATCAGTTCTAATGAGGTGGATGAAACTGGAGCCTATTATACAGAGTGAAGTAAGCCAGCAAGAAAAACACCAATACAGTATACTAACACATATATATGGAATTTAGGAAGATGGTAACGATAACACTGTATGCGAGTCAGCAAAAGAGACACACATGTATAGAACAGTCTTTTGACTCTGTGGGAGAGGGCGAGGGTGGGATGATTAGGAAAATGGCATTGAAACAGGTATAACATCATATGTGAAACAAATCGCCAGTCCAGGTTCGATGCATGATACAGGATGCTTGGGGCTGGTACACTGGGATGACCCAGAGGGATGGTATGGGGAGGGAGGTTGGAGGGGGGTTCAGGATGGGGAACACATGTACACTCATGGTGGATTCATGTTGATGTATTGCAAAACCAATACAGTGTTGTAAAGTAATTAGCCTCCAATTAAAATAAATAAATTTATATTTTAAAAAAACACAGGAACAAAAAGGTTTTAAAAAAATCCCTTACTTTTAGATAATCAGAGGTGTTTAGTAATTTGCCCAAGGTCACAGAATATATAATGGGTGGAGTCAAAGCTAATAGCCAATTTTGTTTGACTCTATTCTAATACTTTTATCATAGCTTTGCTTTCTCTTTTAGAATCCCTTTAATCATAAAACACCTAATAACCTGAAATAAAGTTTTGTATAACATACTTTCTTGGGAGGGGGTTCAGGATGGGGAACACACGTACACCCATGGCAGATTCATGTCAATGTATGGCAAAACCACTACAATATTGTAAACTAGCCTCCAATTAAAATAAATAAATGTATTAAAAAAATTTTTAAGCAAAAAAAAAAACAATCATAATGAGTAAATCACATATGTCATAAATTAAGACTTTAGAAAAAAGCAAAAAAGCACAACAGGGAAAAGAGGTCAGGAATGCTTCAGGTGAAAGAAGGTGAGGTGAGTTCTAATTCAAAATACATTGGAAGGGTTTACACTTCAATGAACAGTTTTGAAACAGACGGGGAATTAACCATTCAGATGGAGATGTACAATGGTGCTCTATGATAGCAGTGTTTGGTTACTCAAGAAAAAGGAGAAGACCAATACGGCTAGAGGACAGTAATTTAAAAGCAGAAAGAGGATTTTCTGTGCATAGTGTAACTAGAGAACAATGTTGAGAACTGAGGCAAAATCTAAACTCAAAGTGAGTCAGCAAGCCCAAAGTTAGGAAGTTTAATTAGCAGATTAATTCATAGGAAATTTGATACATCAATAGTATCTTATTATATTTGGCCATTTGATATATCAGTAGTATCTCATTATATTTGTTCCTGGTTTTTTTAATTAGTAGTATATTACTAATTGATAGGCAGAGCTTTTTCATTTTAATCAGCTATTTTTCATATAACCTTTACAAAATTCATCACTATATCCCATCTCCATATCAGCTAGTTGAAGTTTTCAAGATGTTTGTTCAAGATTGTTTCTGACCACTTTACTATTAATATCATATTTTTCTTAAACTGTCCAGTCTACAATACACGACTACAGCCAAACTCACAGATGACACTTTAAAATGAAATTTAAATTTTTATTTGAGGCACTTTTATGTCTTTCTTGTGTGGACCCCTCTCTGACCCAAGAAGGCAGAAAGGATTATTCACTCTTTTGTGCTACATCACGCTTATTAATACTTCTCCTATGACTCAACCATACTAATCTACATCATTGTTTGTTAATGTACCTTCCCTTTGCCCTCCAGAACTGACTTCATGTGAAAGCATGTCTTATTAATCCTTGTATCCCATCTGGTAACAGAGGATCTAGATGGATTGTTAAATAAGAGAATAAATGGTATAAATAGGGTGTGCGTGCATGTGTGTGTGTGAAGATTAGGGGAAAAAAGAAAAAGAAGAAGGCATATGTGCAATGTCAAGTTTAAAGCATGTGCTCCAGGAAAAGTTTAGGGAACTCACACTATGACTTGCTGCCAAAGCAGAGGAAAAATGAAGAGTTATATTAAACCAAGAAAAATGTGAAGGGGTGATGGCTATCTTCCTTGGGATTTCTTTCTACTATGTTAAGAAACTTACTCAATTTCCTTAAGGTAACCAAGAATCAAGGAATGGCAATTTTCAGTATTACAATGAAAGAGTGGGATCTTTGCCATTTTTAAATGTTTTAATGGGAACTGACAGAACTAGAGGAAGTTATAAATATATATTTTGATGTACAATAGGTTTACTGTTGGTATTCAGAGTGCTCAGTCTCTCAGTTGTATCTGACTGCTTGTGATCTCATGGACTGTAGCCTGCCAGGCTCCTTTGCCCATGGAATTTTCCAGACAAGAATACTGGGTGGGGTGCCATTTCCTACTCCAGGCTTGCACCTCCTGCATTGGCAGGTGCATTCTTTACCACTAGCACCACCTGGCAAGCCAAGTTCTGTGCATTTTTTAAATGCAAGCAATCATGTAACCATGATCACAAGATACATAACAGTTCTATGACCCAAAGAAAACTCCCTCATGCTGACAGTATATAATCAACATCTCTAATCACTAATCCCTGATAACCACTGAACCTCTTCTCTGACATGACAGTCTGGTCTTTTCTAGAATGTCATACAAATGGAAGCATACAGTATCTGACCTTCAGAGTCTCACTTCTCTCCCTTAGCATAATACATCTGAGATTCATAAAGGTTGTTGTGTACAGAGAAGGTGTTTTTTCCTTTTTTTCTCAGTTTGTATGCATTGTGTTGGTTTATCTAGTCATCACATGAAGGACATTTGGGTTGTTTCCACTTTTTAGTGATTATGAATATGGCTGTTATAAACAGATCTTTGTGTAAAGATAAGTTTCCATTTCTCTTGAGTAAAGGAATTAGCTTTTGGGAAACCATTTTGCATTCCCACCAGTAACACATCAATATTTCAACTTCTCCACATCCCTACTAGAAATGGGAATAGAGTCCAGCAGTGCCTGTGGTCTTCATTGCACTTCCCAAGTAACTAATGATACTGAACATGTTTTCATGTGTTTTACATGGCTTTTGCATATTTTCATTGGTGAAGGTTCTGTTCAAATCTTTTGCCCATCATTAAATTGGGTTAGATGTTTTAATATTATTAATTTTCATAGTTCTTAGCATATTTTGGATATAAGCCCTTTCTCAAATATGTGATTAGCAACTATTTTCTCCCAGCCTATGGTTTGTGTTATTCTCTTAAAAATGTCTTTTGGAGGACAAAAGTTAGTAATTTTGCTGAGATCTACATATCATTATTTTTTGCTTCACGGATTACACTTCAGTTGTTTTACCTAAAATGTTTGCCTAATTAAACATAACAAAGCTGTTTTATGTTTTTAACAGTTTTTATGTTTTTACATTTAGTCTATGATCTATTTTGAATTAATTCTTGTATGTGGTGTGAGGCAGAACTCAAAGTTCATTTTTTTATATAGAACGATGGATGGAGGTTTGTGACACTGTACAGGAGACAGTGATCAAGACCACCTCTAAGAAAAAGAAACGCAAAAAAAGTAAAATGGTGGCCTGAGGAGGCCTTACAAATAGCTGAGAAAAGAAGAGAAGTGAAGGCAAAGGAGAAAAGGAAAGATATACTTATTTGAATGCAGAGTTCCAAAGAATGGCAAGGAGAGATAAGAAAGCCCTCCTCAGTGAGGAATGCAAAGAAACAGAGGAAAACAACAGAATGGGAAAGACTAGAGATCTCTTCAAGAAAATCAGAGATACCAAGGGAATATTTCATGTAACCATGGGCACAATAAAGGACAGAAATGATATGGACCTAACAGAAGCAGAAGATATTAAGAAGAGGTGGCAAGAATACACAAAAGAGCTATACAAAAAGGTCTTTATAACCCAGATAACCACGATGGTGTGATCACTCACCTAGAGCCAGACACCCTGGAATGTGAAGTCAAGTGGGCCTTAGGAAGGATCACTACGAACAAAGCTAGTGGAGGTGATGGAATTCCAGTTGAGCTGTTTCAAATCCTGAAAGATGATGCTGTGAAAGTGTTGCACTCAATATGTCAGCAAATTTGGGAAACTCAGCAGTGGCCACAGGGCTGGAAAAGGTCAGTTTTCATTCCAATCCCAAAGAAAGGCAATGCCAAAGAATGCTCAGACTACCACACAATTGCACTCATCTCACATGCTAGTAAACTAATGCTCAAAATTCTCCAAGCCAGGCTTCAACAGTACATGAACTGTGAACTTCCAGATGTTCGAGCTGAAACTAGAAAAGGCAGAGGAACAAGAGATCAAATTGCCAACATCTGTTGGATCATTGAAAAAGCAAGAGTTACAGAAAAACATCTACTTCTGCTTTACTGACTATGCCAAAGCCTTTGACTGTGTGGATCACAACAAACTCTGGAAAATTCTTCAAGAGATGGGAATACCAGACCACCTGACCTGCCTCCTGAGAAATTGTATGCAGGTCAAGAAGCAACAGTTAGAACTGGACATGGGACAACAGACTGGTACCAAATCAGGAAAGGAGTACATCAAGGCTGTATATTATCACCCTGCTTCAGTTCAATTCAGTTGGACAGGGAGGCCTGGTGTGCTGCAATTCATAGGGTCGCAAAGAGTCAGACATGATTGAGCAACTGAACTGAACTGAGATGGTATCACCAACTCAATGGACATGAGTTTGAGTAAACTCTGGGAGTTGGTGATGGACAGGGAAGCCTGGCATGCTGCAGTCCATGGGGTGGCAGAGTCAGACACAACTGAGTGACTGAACTGAGCTGAATCCCATTGTTCTAGCACCATTTGTTGAAAAAGATGGTCAATTCACCAGTGAATGCCTTTTCATCTTAGTAAAAAACCAATCAACCATATCTTTGTGACTCTATTTCTGGATTCTGCTCCATTCTACTTCCCAGGTGGCTCAGTGGCAGCAATCTGTCTGCCAAACCAGAGACCCAGGTTCAATCACTAGGTTGGGACGATCCCCTGAAACGGGAATAGCAATCCACTCCAGAATTCTTCCCTTGGGAAATTTGATGCACAGAGGAGCCAGTTCATGGAATCGCAGAGTCAGACACGACTTAGCAACTTATGTATTTATGTACATATAAAAGCTTTTACCAATAAGTATAAGTAAGTGTTAGTTGCTCAGTCCTGCCCAACTCTTTGCCACCCCATGAACTGTAGCCCTCCAGGCTTCTCTGTCTATGGGATTCTCCAAGCAAGAATACTGGAGTGGATTGCCATTCTGTTCTCCAGAGGATCTTCCTGATCCAGGGATTGAATCCAGGTCTCCTGAATGGCAGGCAGCTTCTTTACCGATTGAGCTACAGGAAAGTCCTAATATTTATTTTACTTTAATATTTAACTGAAATTGTAATTACTGATAACACACCCTTTAATCACTATTTCCTGAAAGTTTTCAAAATCAGAGACTGAGCGTCTAACTTTGTTCTTCCCTTGTGAAATTGTTTTGCCTATTCTAGTTACCTAGTCTAGTCACTGAGAGTCAGTTTAATTATCTACCAAAAAGCCTAACATTTTGAGAGGACACTGGATCTATAGTCAATGTAGAGAGAACTGACATCTTAAAAATATTGAGTTTTAGAGGAATTATCAGGTGTGAAATGTCACTAATCCTAAGGCTAAGCAGCACTACCCTGCTGTAGACTTCTGTAGATTCCGGCTACACATTGAATGTTTCTGTCTCTCCAACAATGAAACCTAAATGAAACCTAATCTCCAGTGTGATGGTGTTTGAAAGTGGGGCTTTGGGGAGGTTATCACTTCATAAGCCCTCATGAATGGGGCTAGGGCCCTTATAAAAGAGATCATTTGTTTCATTTGTTGGAAGGTTTTCAACTACTAATTCAATCTCTTTAATAGATGCAGGGCTAGGCAAGTTATCTATTTCTCTGTTAAGTCTTGTTAGGATTTAACAAGACTTTGAAGAAATTGATCCATTTCATCCATGCTGTCAAATTTAAGAGTGATTCATAGTATTTACTTATCCTTTGAATGTAGGATCCATAATGATATGCCCACTTTCACTCCTGATATTGGTAGTTTACGTCTTCTCTTTATCTGGCTCACTCTGGACCAAGAGTTAATAAAATTAAAATACATTAATGTTTTAAAACAACTAGCCTTTCATGTGACTGGTTTTATTTATTGCTTTTAGGTTTTTAATTTCATCAATTTCTGCCTTTATTATTTTGATCTTTCTACTTGCTTTGGGTTTAATTTTCTCTTTTTTTAGTTTCTTCAGGTGGAATCTTTTGAATTATTAGCTTTAAACCTTTCTTCTTTTCTAATACAAGCTTCCTTATTTAATGCCTTAAATATCCCTCTAACACTGCTTTAACTTCATTCCATAAATGGTATGATGCATTTAATTTTTCATTCAGTTCAAAATACTTTCTAATTTTCCCTGAGACTTCCTCTTTGAAATATGAACTACTTATGATTTTTTAAAAATTCCAAAATAGTTGGTGATTTTTCAGATGCTTCTGTTCTTAATTTCTAGTTTAATTTTGTTAGAGAACATACTTTGTATGACTTTAATTCTTTTAAATTTGTTAAAGTTTGTGTTATGGCTCAGAATAAAATCTTTTTGAACATTCCATTTGCCCTTGAAAAGAACATACCACCTACTGCTGTTGGGTGGAGTGTTTTATAAATGTCAATTAAGTCAGTTGGTTCAGATCTATTATCGCTGTTATAATATTTCTACATGCTGTTTTTATTCTTTATATGCTGTAATATTTTTATGCTGTTTTATATTATTGCTGTTATGTTATGCTGTTCAGATCTTCTATATTACTGATATTCTACCTTACCTACTGGTTATTATAGGAGTGCTGTAGTTAATGGGGCTTTCCAGATGGTACAGTTGGTAAAGAATCCACTTGCCAAAGCAAGTGACTCAAGAGATGAAGTTTCAGTCCCTGGGTCAGGAAGATCCCCTGGAGTAGGAAATGCAACCCACCCCAGTATTCTTGCCTGGAGAACTCCACAGACAGAGGAGCCTGGCGGCTCCAGTCCATGGAGTCGTAAAGAGTCAAACACAAATGAACAACTGAGCATCCACACAGGGACACTGTAGTTGATAAGTACAACTGTAGTTTTTGTTGTTTTTTGGGGGCCACACTGTGAGGCATGTGAGACCTTACTTTCGTGACGAGGGATCAAAACCATGCCCCCTGCAATGGGAGTATGGAGTCTCAACCACTGCACCAGCAGGGAAGTCTCTACTTGTAGATTTTTCTATCTTTAATTCTCTGGTCAGTTCCATCAGCTTTTGCTTTTTGAAGCTATGCTAAATGTATGTATCTTAGGATTTTTATGTCTTCTGGACAAACACACTCTCTTTTTATGATGTAAATGTCCACATTCAATCATATCAATTTTTATTGCTCTGGAATTCACATTATCTGATATTAATACAGTCACTCCAACTTTCCTTCAATTAGTTTTTGCATGGAATATCTTTTACTTTTAAACTATCTGTATTACTAAAGTTTTTTTAATTTTATATGTTGAGTTTTTTCCCCCAAATGATCTCTTTTAATTGGTGTGTCTAGGTCATTTATATTTAACGCAATTAATAATACAATTGGAGTTTGTTCTACCAGCTGACTGTTTTCTCTTAGCCTTTCCCCTCCCCCATGCCTTCTTTTGGGTAATTTGAATATCTTCAGCATTCCATTTTTATTTAGCTGTTAGATTTTTTTTCTAGATCTCTCACTATTTTTATAGTCACTGATTAAGGATTACAAGATAAAGCCTAACCTTTGAGATATCTGGGACATTAAACACACCAACATTTACATTATAGGGGTCCCTGAAAGAGAAGAGAGAGAAAGGGCCTGAGAAAAATATTTTTCAAGATTATAGCTGAAAAATTCCCTAATATAAGAAAGGAAACACTGACTCAAGTCCGGGAAAGTACAGAGAGTCCCATATAGGATAAAGGCAAGGAGGAACATGCCAAGACACATATTAATCAAACTGAAAAAATTAAAAACAGAGAAAAAAACTAAAGGTAACAAGGGAAAAGCAATACATAGTTTACAAGTGGTGGTGGTTTAGTTGCTAAGTCATGTTCAACTCTTGTGACCCTGTGGACTGTAGCCCACCAGGAACCTCTGTCCATGGGATTTAATCAGAAGAGAAGCCAAGAAAAAGAGAAACAGAAAAAAAGATCTCCAAAAACAAATCCAAAATAATTAAGAAAACGGCAATAGGAACATTACTTTAAATGCAAATGGATTAAATGCTCCAACCAAAAACACAGACGGCCTGAATGGATACAAAAACAGACCCATATATATGCTGTCTACAAGAGACTGGAACACATCCAGGGTGAAAGTGAGGGGACAGAAAAAGGTATTCCATACAAATGGAAATCAAAAAAAGCAACAATAGCAATATCCTTCTGAAACTCCTCCCAAAAACTGCAAAGAACACTCCTCAGCTCACTGTAAGAGGTTATCATCACCCTGATACCAAAACGAGACAAAGATACCACAAAAATGAAAATTACAGACCAATTATCACTAATGAACATAGATGCAAAAATCCTCAACAAAGTACTAGCAAGCCAAATCCCATATTACATTAAAAGGATCATACATCATGATCAAGTGGGATTTATCCTAGGGAAATAAGGATTCTTCAATATATGCAAATCACTCAATGTGATACATCCCATTAGCAAACTGAAGAATAAAAACCATATGATCATCTCAATAGATGCAGAAAAAAACTTTTAGCAAAACTCAACACACATTTATGTTAAAAAAAAAAAAAAAACTTTCTAGAATGAGTACAGAGGGAATCTACCTCAACAAACAAGGTCATATATAACAAACCCACAGCTAACATCATTCTCAGTGGTGAAAAAATAAAAGCATTTCCTCAAAGATCAGGAAAAAGACAAGGGATGTTTACTCTCACCAGTTTTATTCAGCATAATTTTGGATATCCTAGCCATGGCAATCAAGGAAGAAAATGAAATAAAAGGAATCCAAATTGGGAAAGAAGAAGTAAAACTGTCACTATCTATAGATGATGTGATAGTACACACAGAAAACCCTAAAGACATCACCCAACTACTAGAGCTCAGTGAATTTGGTAAAGTTGCAGGGCACAAAATTAGTAAGCAAATCTCTTACATTCCTATATACTAACAGTGAAAGAGCAGAAAGAAAAACAATCCCATTTACTGTCACATCTGAAAGAATAAAATACCTAGGAATAAACCTATGTAAGGAGGCAAAAGAACTGTAGTCATAAAACTATGAAACACTAATGAAAGAAACCAAAGATGACAAGCAGACAGAAGATATACCATGTCCTTGCATTGGAAGAATGAAAGTACTGTCAAAATAATTATACTACCCAAAACAATCTAGAGATTCAATGCAATTCATATCAAATTACCAGTTGTATTTTTTCACAGAACTAGAACAAAAAGTTTTCAATTTGTATGGGAATACAAAAGACCCTCAATAGCCAAATCAATCTTGAGAAAGAAAATTAGAGCTTGAGGAATCAAGCTCCCTGACTTCAGACTATACTACAAAGTATTTGGTCATCAAAACAGTATGGGACTGGCACAAAAACAGATAGATAGATTAATGGAACACAACAGAACGTGCAGAGACAAACCTATGCACCATGGTCAACTAATAAGACAAACAAGTCAAGAATAAAATCATGGAGAAAAGACAGTCTCTAATAAGTGGTGCTGGGTAAACTGGACAGTACGTAAAGGAATAAAACTAGAACATTCTTTAACATCATACACAAAAATAAACTCAAAATGGATCAAATACCTAAATATAAGATCCAAACACTATAAAACTCTTAGAGGTAAACAGGCAGAACACACGATAACATAAACTGCAACAATATCTTTTGGTTTTTTTGTTTTTTTGTTTTTTTGTTTTTAATTACAATACTGTATTTGTTTTGCCATACATTGACACGAATCAGCCATAGGTGAACACAATTGATCCACCTCCTAGAGTAATAAAAACAAAAAGTAACAAATGGGACCCATTTAAACTTAAAAGTTTTTGCACAACAAGATGAGGTGAAGTCGCTCAGTCGTGTCTGACTCTTTGCGACCCCATGGACTGTAACCTACTAGGCTTCTCTGTCCATGGGATTCTCCAGGCAAGAATACTAGAGTGGATTGCCATTTCCTTCTCCAGGGATCTTCCCGACCCAGGGATCGAACCCAGGTCTCCTGCATCAAAGGCAGGCACTTTAACCTCTGAGCCACCAGGGAAGCTATCCAAGAAAGCATAAACAAAATGAAAGCCATTTTCACAAAATGGAAGAAAATATCTGCAAACAAAGAGACCAACAAGGGATTAATCTCCAAAATACACAAACAGCTCATGCAGCTCAATATAAAAAAATAAACAACTCAACCAAAAATAGGAGGAAGATCTAGACAGACTTTTCTCCAAAGACGACATACAGATGGCCAAAAGCACAGGAAAAGATCCTCAACACCACTAATTATTAGAGAAATGCAAATCAAAACTACAAGGATAGCCTCACACCAGTCAGAATGGCCAACAACAAAAAGTAAACAAATAATAATGCTGGAGAGGATGTGGAGAAAAGGAACCCTCCTGCGCTGTTGGCAGGAACATAAACTGGTAGGACTATTATGGAGAACACTATGGAGGTTCCTTAAAAGAATTAAATATAGAACTAACATATCACTCAGCAATTCCACTTCCTCCCACAAATCTGGAGAAAACCATACTTCCAGAAGATACACTCACCCCAATGTTCACCGCAGCACTGTTTACAATGGCCAAGACATGGAAGCAGCCTAATATCCAGTGACAGAGGAAGTATTACTCAGTCATAAAAAAGAATGAAATAATGCCCTTAATGGTTTCAATGAGTAATAACCAGGAACAGACTTTACTGTCAAGTAGAAAATAAACTTTGTATCTACAGGAACAGAAAAGTATTTAAAAGCCAGGGCTACAGGATACAAATGGATAAATTTATATGTAGACAAAGGGGAAACTTGGAAAAAGGGATCTAAACTTTAAAATATATAAATAATATATATTGTAATATACTGTATTACCTAAATATGAATTTATTAAATAACAGTGATTATATATTATTATATGTGATATAATATCCATGTGTATATATACACACATCTGAGTATTTTTCATTTTTAAGAAGTTTTATTGGCATATCATTGATTTACAATGTTGTATAGCAAAGTTAATCAGTTATACACATAGCCACACTCTTTTAGATTCTTTTCCCATATAGGTCATGACAGAGTAGTGAGCTGAGTTCCCTGGCACCACTGTTTCTTATTCATCTTTTTTCAAAACCATCTTCTCAATTCTCCAATCTCTTTACTACACATAAACAACACTCAAGTTCTATAGATATGTATACCTTTTTTCCCTACCATGACACATGGCTTTTGGGCTCTTAGTTCCCCAACCAGGGATAAACCCAGGACGGTGGCAGCGAAAGCACAATGTCCTAACCACTGGACCACCAGTGAACTCCCCAGTCCTATAGATTCTGTTTGCACCATATCTCTGTTTTCATTTCAATTCCCTCTGCCATCCAGTTCAGACTCTCATTACCTTTCAACCAGACTTATCTTAACAAACATTTCTGACTCCCTACCGCTGCTGCTGCTACTAAGTCACTTCAGTCGTGTCCGACTCTGTGAGCTCTAACTCCCAAAGTGTCTAGATATTTTTTTCAGATTAATGTTTTGATTCTGATATACTCTTCTGAAACACTTTGAATAACATCTTACACTATTCTGTCCAACTTTAAACTTCATGTAATTCAAAGTGGTTCAAAAAGTAATCCCAACTTACCTTTCTACCCTTATTTTGCCCTTCTACATACAGAATTTATCTGGGCAAAGCAAAAGGAACTCCTCAGTATTTCCTGGACATAACTCATTTCCTCTCTCCATGCTACCTATGGTTTATTCCTGATAGTCAAATGCCTGCATCTTGACCTAGACATCTCAAATGAAATCTCTTTCAGAAGTTTTTTTCTTGATCCCTGCCAACAGAGAAAGTCTTGCCATTTTTGACTCTCCTAGAGATCTGAGTATTTTTAATTACATGACAATAGAAACTATCTAAAAGGAACTAATGAATACTTACTATTGGTGCCAGACTTGTTTACCTCACAACATCACACATTTTGACCATTAAGTTTAACTGCTCACTCAAATCAACAACAAAGGGTAATGATAACTTTCAAAGAAGAAAAGAAGAGAAAAGCTTGGAATTCTAGAGACAGCAAAAATTTGTCCTTGGAATGGAAAGCAGGAATTAAGGAAAACCTTCTCTCCTCCCAACACAAAAGTAGAAATACTAGATAAAATATAATAAATACACTTTCAAACATGGCAAACACATGGGAAAAAAACCTCACAGAAATCCTTAAGGAGCCAAATATGAAAAATAAACAGAAAATAAGAGACTCTATGAAAACCTTAAAACTGAATGCATCAAAATAGACTCAAAGTACAGAAAGCAAAAATAGACATATTTATCAGAATAACTTAAGAAATTCAGAATAATATTTTAAAACTTCTGTTATTAATAGATCAAACTGACAAAAATGTGACTCAAGTATTTGAAAAACATAATCAAGAACTGGAGAATACAAATTCTTCTCAATAAAGAACATTTATTGAAACTAATAATAAAACATTTATTGAAACTAATCATACACTAAGCCATTAAGAAAATCTTATAAATTTCAAAAATAAAAGTGAAACGTAAAAGCTATTTTCAGAAACATTAAAAATAAACTTCCAAATAACACAGATGCTAAAGAAGAAATTATAAAAAGTAAAAATTACTTGAAAATGAATATTAGTGAAAAGAAAACATATCCAAACTTCTAAATGTAGCCAAAGAAGCTACATGGAGAGAAGGTTAAAAATCAACAAAGCCAAAAACAAAGTTATTTATTAGTTTATTTGAAAGACTAATAAAATTAACAAATTTCTGGCAATAGTGCTCATGAAAAAAACAGAAAAAAACTAATGATCAATGTTGGTGGTATAAAAGGGGACATCTGTGTAGAAAATAATACCAGGTAGTCACTAACAGAGCTTTTGCTTCTTCTTTAACAGCAACCTGAATTAAATGCAGGTGGCCCTCTGTATCCACGGATTCAACGAGCCATGGATGGGAAAAAAATTTAATTCCAGAAACTTCCAAAAAGCAAAACTTGAATTTACCAGATGCTGACAGCCACCTACATAGCATTTACACTGTATTAGGCATTTTAAGTAATCTACAGACAATTCAAACTACATGGGAGGGTGTATGTAGGTTATATATAAATACTATGCCATTTTATATGAGGGACTTGGGCATCTGCAGATTTTGGTATCCAGGAGGTCCTCAGAACCAATCCTCCAAGGATATCTAGGAACAACTGTATTCCATATCCTTCAGACAAGGCGGATGGCTCGTAAACAAAGAAGACAGGGAGTAGGTTTTTTTGAAAAGCAGAATCTTAGCTTTTAACAGTGCCATGAGGAGGAACATGTGATTTATCTTTAGATCTCTTCTGTGAGCGTTGACATTTTTTAAACTATTCAGTTGAATTCATCTATTTTAAGTATGTCACAATGAAAGGAAAAATGGCAACTAACTAGAGATTAAATAAGAGGATATACAGGAAACTGACAACTGTAGAAAAGAATATATAAATCAACAACCTAAATAGACTGATGAGCATTAAGTAAATTAGCCATTATACTGCATTTGTGTAATGCACACTGTCTTGTCCCTGCCCCACTTGACCCAGAGTTTTTACTGGCAAATTCTCCCTAATAGAGTATTTCAAGATTATGGAAAATTCTTACAAAGAACAATAAAAGATAAAACACCTTCATTTATTTAATGAGGTGTATATAATCTTGATAACAACAACAAAAAGTACCAAGTACCAACAGAAAAATGATAAATTTTGCTCATAAACTCAGAATCAAAACTTAGCACTCGGCTTCCCTGGTGGCTCAGTGGTAAAATGCAGGCGACACTGGTTCAGTCCCTGGTCTGCGAAGACGCCACACGCCGCAGAGCAACTAAGCCTGTGTGCTGCAACTACTGGGCTTGCGCTCCAGACGCCAGCCGCAGCCACTGAAGCCTGCACCCTGGAGCCCAACAAGAGGAGCCACTGCAACGAGAAGCCCACACGCCGCAACTAAATAATAGCTCCTGCTTGCCACAACTAGAGAAAAGCCTGCACAGCAACCGAGAATCAGTAGAGCCGAAAAGGAAAAAAAAAAAAACCTAAATCTTATGAAGTATATTAGAATAATACATGAGGTCCAAATTAGATTCTTCCCAAGGATATATGGATGAATAGCCATTAGAAAAACTACTGATGCAATTATTCACATTAAAAAAGTAAAGACTACTGGTTCCAGAAAGATAAAGTAGATGCTCTCTCGTACTAAACACAACCCTAAACCCTGACGTTATATATAAAACAAAGCTAAGAAGATTCTGAAGGTGGAGAATTTTTAAAAGGACCTTGGAATTCAAGAAATGACACAGCAGTTAAGTCTCTTCGTAACCTGTAAAACAGACTTGCTTTCTCCTCTTGAATTTGCTCAATTACATTTGATGGTGGAAAGAAAAATTGTAACACTGTCTATTGTGGTTCTAAATGCATGGACAGGAAATAGCTAAAATAATTTACAAATAGGGGAGAGTAATGTTCATGAAGAAAGGTAAAGTTTTTAAGTTTCAGATTGGAAAATGATGATACCAACAGACCGTGACAAGTTATGTATATAAATATCTAGAGCAATCACTACTAAAACACACACACACACACACACACACACACACACACACACAAAGAGATACACTCAAAAACACTATCGATAAGATGTAATCCTAAAAAGTTTTGAAACCATTCACAGGAAATAGGAAAAAGACAGAGAAACCAAAAGCAGAGGAAACAAACAGAAAACTACAAAATAAAAGGAAACTTTGAGTGTATGTTTACATCTTCTGCCAAATTTCAGAAAATTTCAGTCATTATTTCTTTGACTATATTTTCAGTCTTGTCCTCTTTCTCTCCTTCAAGGCCGCTGATGCCAAGAATTTTTAGACCTTTCATTATGATCCCACAGGTCCCTGAGGCTTTCTGTTAAAGTCCCTTCTTTCTAATTTTAGTTTAAGTCTCTGTTATTCAATTAGGAAGTTTCAATTGCTTTGTCTTCCAGTTCACTGATTCTTTCCTCTTCCCCCTCCACTTTCCTACTGAGCCTAACCTTAGAACTTTTCATTTTGGTTTTGTACTTTTCTGTATCAAAATTTCCACTTGTTTCTTCTTTTTATCTTCTATTTCTTTGCAATGTTTTCTTATTTTTTCGCTTGTTTCAAGAATGTTTGTAATTGCTCAGTGAAGCATTTTATCATAACTGATTTGTGATCTGTATCAGTAATTCTAACACCTTTTATCATCTCAGTGTGACATCTATTGCCTTTTGTTACACATCTTCCTGGTTCTTGGTACGAAAAGCCATCTTCAAATGAAACCTGGATATGTTCATACTGAGTTATGAGACTATGGATCTTATTTAACCCTTCTGTTTTAACTGGCTTTCTGTGACACTGTTCCAGCAAGGGAAGGTCATGGGGTGGAAGGCACCACACTTCATTACTGACACATAGAGGGAGAAGTCCAAGCTTCCTGGGGGCCTTCACTGACATTTCAGGGAGGAGTCCTCATTACCCCTGGGTGGAGGTGGGAGTACAGGCTGGCTGACAATGCACTGGGAGCAGCCTCATCACTGCTGGGTGATGGTCAAAGACAAGTCTCTAATACACCTCATCGCTGCTGGGTAGGGATCAAAATCCAGGCTCTCTATGGACACAGTATGGGAACAGGTGAGAAGACAAGGCTCACAACCAGCAAAGAGGGAAGAACTACCAGCTCTCTGCTTGGTTTTCTCTGATAACACACTGTGGTGGTGCTGAGATACTCTGTTCTCATGAGGATGGAATTCTAAGTTCTCTACTGAGCCTCTTCAGGTCTGGGTTGGGGTAATGCCAATTTTTCTGCAGTATTTGGCTAAAATGGAGTAGGACTTCATCTATCTCTAGAATGAATGATGAGGGGGACTTTCCTGGTGATCCATGGGCTAAGACTCCCAATGCAGGGAAGCCAGGGTCCACCCCTGGTCAAGGAACTAGGTATCACACGCTGCAACTCAGAGTTTCCATGCCACAACTAAAATCTCACATGCCACAACTGAAAGATCTCGCAAAGGCAGATGGCTTCCCTGGTGGCTCAGACGGTAAAGAATCTGCCTGCAATGCCAGAGACCTGGGTTCGATCCCTGGGTAGCAAAGATCCCCTAGAGGACAGCATGGCAACCCACTCCAATATTCTTGCCTGGAGAATCCCATGGACAGAGGAGCCTGACAGGTCGCAGAGATGGACAGGACTAAGCAACTAACACTTTCATGCTTTCATATGGCAGCTAAGGCCTGGTATAGCCAAATAAATAACTATTTTTTTAAATAAATGAAGAGAATGATTAGGAAAATAATACTTCATTTGTCCCTATCAAACTTGATCTCTGGCAACTGATTTAGAGAATCTAAAACATAAGACAAGCAACAGTTAAGCTTTTAGAAGCTTTGGGATTTTGCTTGGCCTTTACTTAAACATAAACAAAAGTGTGATGTGGGAATCAGAAAGTCACTGTAATCTCAAAAACTCCAACCAACACAGAAGTTAGCCTATCTGAAGCATTTTACTCAGCTCTGAGTATCAGATTTTAAGATCCAGTAAACCACTGATAAACTCAAAGAATGAGACTATAGTGGTTCCAGAAGACTGAAAGAACTAGAGAAACTTCACCTGAAGAAAGAAAAGGGGAACTAAGGAAAAGGATTATGTAATAGCGACTTTTAATATGTATTAGGTTCACAATTTTAAGAAGAGGCAGAAAAGCACGGTCACCTAAGTTGACTTCTTATATCATACATCAAAATTTTCTAACAATCTGAACTGCCTAAAAGATAATGGCTTGCTATACCATCCTTTGTTCCCTGATATCAGAAGTATTCAAATGAAGACCGTATGTCCACCAGCTGGAAATATCGGTTAGTGGATTGCTTCAGTAGGAGACAGACTAGTGATTTTTAAGCTATGATTAATGGTGCTGCCTGAAGTGGTACTGTGGAGGTGGGGTGTGATTGCTGCTGAGCTGGAAAAATGCCTGATATTCCCACCCAGCTTCAACAAGACCTTCCACTTACATATCCAGCATCTGCAGTGGCTTTTATTAAGGGAGGTGGAAGTGAGCTGGAGAAAAGATTATGCTTTAGAGCAAAAGTTTAAAAATGACTGAAGTGAAGACATGAACTAAGGCTTCTTTGATCAATTCTGTGATCAATTCTTAGTTCTCAGCTATATTCCAGAAAAGTAAGATCATCATCTTATTACAGCATTACTGCAGATGATATTAATGTATGTGATTTTTAAAGTCTTGTTTTTTTTTTATAATGTGGCTTTTAGAATGAATGAAGCTCTCTTTTCTACCTGTGTTAGTATAGCCTATAGTGGGCCTGGGGTGAGTTTTTGTTTTTCCTCTGAAAAAGGCTGATAAATTAAATGCCTTTTTATTAAAATAATAAAAAGTAGCTACAGACAAGTAAGCCTTGTAAACCCAGGAAATTATACATTTTAAACTTCTACTTCTATCAAGGAAAGAATAGAAAAAAATTAGTTGTTACATTAACTAAATTCTAAGTGAACACACTATATTATCAAAATAATTATATAACTTTTGCAAAATTAAAGGCAATTTGTTACATATTAGAATAGCCAAAAATGGGCAATACTATATGAAACTTTCTAGACACCTGAATCTTTAATAAACTACCTCATCATCAAAGTTACAGATCATTTCATGATTCACATCCATACTGACAACAGTGACCACCACAGTTGATCTACAGGAACTTTTTTAAAAGCATGTTTTAGATTATTAACCTTACCAAGCTTAAAAATTCACAGATTTCAGAATCATCGTTCTGTCATTCTAGTGGAATTCTTATCCATAAAATAACTAGAGATTGTATTCTCAACACAGCAGTCCACTGGCTTCTATAGAGATAACATTTATGGTGAAGAAGTCAGTCTAAGGTCTATGATGTGTACTTTGCTGAGGCATGATTCAGAAGATGGCAGAGAGATGTGCCACTTACATGGTAGTGAGTCTGCCCCGTCACTCAGCATGGCGAGATCAACGTGGTTTGTTTTCTTTGTAGTTTATGTATTTTGTGAACAAATTACATGCTAAATGGTATACCAAGTCAAGGGAATTGAGGTCTTATGATAAAACCTTTGTGGAACACTAACATACCTCAAACACCATTGTATTTCATATGTTTTAAAACATTATTTGTAAATTGACATATAAAATTTTAAAAATGATAACATAATATAGTAACTATGAAAATCTTTCAAAATATTTTCAGACCCTTTGCTTTCATAAAAACTTATTTTCTCATAAAGGGTAACATGGAAAATTTAGGAAATATTAAATAGCAAAACTAAGAAAAATAAATAACCCTTTAAATATACAGAACAATGAACTGTAACAGAAAAGCACCAGTGATTTTTACTGATCCCA
The DNA here is from genome assembly GCA_917880005.1 of Nanger dama. Taxonomy (NCBI): domain Eukaryota; kingdom Metazoa; phylum Chordata; class Mammalia; order Artiodactyla; family Bovidae; genus Nanger; species Nanger dama. The sequence continues at coordinate 28,995,700 of CAKJTW010000007.1, forward strand.
TTTTAAGATGCAAAGGGCTAAATACAAATTTTGTTACCCCATTTAACATTTAATTAAATTCAACCATTTATTATAAGCCTACAGGACTGCTCAACTGATTTAAACAATTATAGTAAAACTTGATGCTTTCAGCACTAAATAGCAAAAACAATTAACTTTCAGATTAAATTTGAGACGCTCATAAATTATATCACCAAAACATAACTTATTTGAAATTACTATACCATTAAGATTGTAAAGATGATAAAAACTTAAGTGAAAACATCTAATGATCAAATTTCCTTTAGTGAAACTAGGCAACTGAATTAATGTGATAAAGTTATCATTTATTACTACTAAAATTTATATACTACATACTATTTCTTGATGTTATCAGCTATATTTTACAGATGTATATTTTTAATTTAAAATATCATATGTCTGAAGGAACACAGTTTTCATTTTTTTCTTTTAAATTTTAAGAGATTTATATATATGTTTCTGACATAAATACATTTATTGATTTTTTTAATGTCCAGCATCTCTTTTAGATAGCTCTTTTTTAATCTACTTACTGCTAAAAAAATTTCCAAAGATTTTGAACTGAATGCAGAAAAGATTAAGCAAACAATGCCTGGTGCTCCTCTGTAAACTGATTAAAATACCAACTAGTAATCTGCAAGGATGAGTTACCTTTAATTTAAGCTTTTATTTTAATTACATATAGAAAGTGAATCTGCTTCTTGTATGTGGCAATTAATATTCAACATTTTTAATGCATCCTGGAAATGGGTATAAATTTAAGAATAGATTCTTTACCAGGGACATAGCCAAAAGATTAGGTATTCTAAAATCAGTTTTTTGTTTCTCAGGATGCTGCAGTCTAAATCACACTAAACGGTATAATTTCTAAAATCTCAAGCTTGTTAACAACAGAACTATTGGAACAATATATAATACATTAGCGTTATTACCTTTCAGTCGGTGGCTTAGAATCTGTTCCAAAATGGCTGCAAAGTTGTTAAATTCAGGAGAAGAATCATCAATTGTCTCAAAGCAGGACCGATCAATCAGGGTCTTCACAGAAAACCTATGAGGGGAAAAAAATTATTATTGCTTTTAAGTAAACGTGATTTATTCACCGAGTAGGAAAAATGGGAGGAAAGCAATCTAGAGAAATATTACAGAAATGTTTTAAAAGATTATATGCTCTGAAAACTCCACTTATTCAAATTCACTCTGAACATAGAAAATTTACAGAAATAACAGCCTTTCTGACTTATATATTTACTATCTCTCGAGTGGATTAAGACTTAGAAACTTAGTCCACTGTCCTCAGAGCCATTAAAATCAGAATAAACAAAATGACCTAAATTATTAAGTCCAGAACCATAATACAACTTATAAGAGTTTAAGCATGAACCAAAATGCTTTTAAGAGTTTGGAGAACCAAATTGATTAAGATAGGATTTGAGTATTCATGAAGTATGAAGTGAATTCACTCAGTCATGTCCGACTCCTTACGACCCCATGGACTGTAGACCACCAGGCTCCTCCCTCCATGGGAGTCTCCAGGCAAGAGTACTGGATTGGGTTGCCATGTCCTTCTACAGGGTATCTTCCAGACCCAGGGATCAAACCTGGCTCTCCTGCATTCCAGGCAGAGGCTTTAACCTCTGAGCCACCAGGAAGCCCTTCATGAAGTACAGATCCCAAGTGTTTATGAACTACAATAGGGAAAACTTATAACTCTCTAAAGTACACTACATTTTTCCTTCTCTTCAGAATGTCCTTTGTCTCTATTTCTGACTGCCAAATACCAATGCCTTTCCCAAGATTCAGCTTAAATGCCACGTTCTCAATGAAGAATTATCCTGTACATATTCCTAGCTCAAAGTAGCATCTTGTTTGTATCTCCTTTAACAGATGTTTATAACTTATCTTACTATTACGTGTGCTGTCTATTTCTATCTTCAGTTCAGTCACTCAGTCGTGTCCGACTCTTTGCGATCCCATAAATAGCAGCACAACAGGCATCCCTGTCCATCACCAACTCCCAGAGTTCACTCAGATTCATGTCCATCGAGTAAGTGATGCCATCCAGCCATCTCATCCTCTGTCGTCCTCTTCTCCTCCTGCCCCCAATCCCTCCCAGCATCAGAGTCTTTTCCAATGAGTCAACTCTTCGCATGAGGTGGCCAAAGTATTGGAGTTTCACCTTCAGCATCATTCCTTCCAAAGAAATCCCAGGGCTGATCTCCTTCAGAATGGACTGGTTGGATCTCCTTGAAGTCCAAGGGACTCTCAAGAGTCTCTCCAACACCAAAGTTCAAAGGCATCAATTCCTCGGTGATCAGCCTTCTTCACAGTCCAACTCTCACATCCATACATGACTACTGGAAAAACCATAGCCTTGACTAGACGGACCTTTGTTGGCAAAGTAATCTCTCTGCTTTTCAATATGCTATATAGGTTGGTCATAACTTTTCTTCCAAGGAGTAACCGTCTTTTAATTTCATGACTGCAGTCACCATCTGCAGTGGTTTTGAAGCCCCAAAAAATAAAGTCTGACACTGTTTTTACTGTTTCCCCATCTATTTCCCATGAAGTGATGGCAGCAGAGGCCATGACCTCAGTTTTCTGAATGTTGAGCTTTAAGCCAACTTTTTCACTCTCCTCTTTCACTTTCATCAAGAGGCTTTTGAGTTCCTCTTCACTTTCTGCCATAAGGGCAGTGTCATCTGCATATCTGAGGTTATTGATATTTCTCCCAGCAATCTTGATTCCAGCTTGTGCTTCTTCCAGCCCAGCGTTTCTCATGATGTACTCTGCATATAAGTTAAATAAGCGGGGTGACAATATATAGCCTCGACGTACTCCTTTTCCTATTTGGAACCAGTCTGTCATTCCAAGTGCAGTTCTAACTGTTGCTTCCTGAACTGCATACAAGTTTCTCAAGAGGCAAGTCAGGTGGTCTGGTATTCCCATCTCTTTCAGAATTTTCCACAGTTTATTGTGATCCACACAGTCAAAGGCTTTGGCATACTTGGTAAGGCAGAAATAGATGTTTTTCTGGAACTCTATTGCTTTATCCATTACCCAGCAGATGTTGGCAATTTGATCTCTGGTTCCTCTGCCTTTTCTAAAACCAGCTTGAACATCTGGAAGTTCATGGTTCACATACTGCTGAAGCCTGGCTTGGAGAATTTTGAGCATTCCTTTACTAGCGTGTGAGATGAGTGCAACTGTGCTGTAGTTTGAGTATTCTTTGGCATTGCCTTTCTTTGGGATTGGAATGAAAACTGACCTTTTCCAGCCCTGTGGCCACTGCTGAGTTTTCCAAATTTGCTGACATACTGAGTGCAGCACTTTCACAGCATCATCTTTCAGGATTTGAAATAGCTCTACTGGAATTCCATCACCTCCACTAGCTTTGTTCATAGTGATGCTTCCTAAGGCCCACTTGACTTCACATTCCAGGATGTCTGACTCTAGGTGATGATCACACCATCGTGATTATCTTGGTCATGAATGTCTTTTTTGTCCAGTTCTTCTGTGTATTCTTGCCACCTCTTCTGAATATCTTCTGCTTCTGTTAGGTCCAGACCATTTCTGTCCTTTATCAAGCCCATCTTTGCATGAAATGTTCCCTTGGTATCTCTCATTTTCTTGAAGAGATCTCTAGTCTTTCCATTCTGTTCTTTTCCTCTATTTCTTTGCATTGATGGCTGAGGAAGGCTTTCTTATCTCTTCTTGCTATTCTTTGGAACTCTGCATTCAGATGCTTATATCTTTCCTTTTCTCCTTTGCTTTTCGCTTCTCTTCTTTTACAGCTATTTGTAAAGCCTCTTCAGACAGCCATATTGCTTTTTTGCATTTCTTTTCCATGGGGATGGTCTTGATCCCTATCTCCTGGACAATGTCACAAACCTCATTCCATAGTTCATCAGGCACTCTATCAGATTTAGTGCCTTAAATCTATTTCTCATTTCCACTGTATAATCATAAGGGATTTGATTTAGGTCATACCTGAATGGTCTAGCGGTTTTCCCTATTTTCTTCAATTTAAGTCTGAATTTGGTAATAAGGAGTTCATGAACTGAGCCACAGTCAGCTCCTGGTCTTGTTTTTGTTGACTATATAGAGCTTCTCCATCTTTGGCTGCAAAGAATATAATCAATCTGATTTCGGTGTTGACCATCTGGTGATGTCCATGTGTAGAGTCTTCTCTTGTGTTGTTGGAAGAGGGTGTCTGCTATGACCAGTGCGTTCCCTTGGCAAAACTCTCTCAGCCTTTGCCCTGCTTCATTCCACATTCCAAGGCCAAATCTGCCTGTTACTCCAGATGTTTCTTGACTTCCTACTTTTGCATTCCAGTCCCCTATAATGAAAAGGACATCTTTTTTGGGTGTTAGTTCTAAAAGGTCTCGTAGGTCTTCACAGAACCATTCAACTTCAGCTTCTTCAGCGTTACTGGTTGGGGCACAGACTTGGGTTACTGGGGCGATGGCTGAGAGGAGCCACTGCAAGCCCGAGGCCAGGTGCAGCGGCCGGGAGGAGCCACCCCACGTCCAAGGAACAGTGGCTGCGGCTGCACAGGTTCAGGAAGGCCTAGAGGAGCCATCCCACGTTGAAGGTCAGGAAGGGCAGCGGTGAGGAGATACCCCCTCATCCAAGGTAAGGAGCAGCAGTTGCACTTTGCTGGAGCAGCTGTGAAGAGATATCCCACGCCCAAGGTAAGAGAAACCCAAGTAAGATGGTAGGTGTTGCAAGAGGGCATCAGAGGGCAGACACATTGTAACCATACTCACAGAAAACTAATCAATCTAATCACACTAGGACCACAGCCTTGTCTAACCTAATGAAATCAAGCCATGCCTGTGGGGCAAACCAAGATGGGTGGGTCATGGTGGAGAGGTCTGACAGAATGTGGTCCACTGGAGAAGGGAATGGCAAACCACTTCAGTATTCTTGCCTTGAGAACCCCATGAACAGTATGAAAAGGCAAAATGACAGGATACTGAAAGAGGAACTCCCCAGGTCAGTAGGTGCCCAATATGCTACTGGAGATCAGTGGAGAAATAACTCCAGAGAGAATGAAGGGATGGAGCAGAAGCAAAAACAACACCCAGCTGTGGATGTGACTGGTGATAGAAGCAGGGTCTGATGCTGTAAAGAGCAATACTGCATAGGAACCTGGAATGTTAGGTCCATGAATCAAGGGAAATTGGAAGTGGTCAAACAAGAGATGGCAAGAGTGAACGTCGACATTCTAGGAATCAGCAAACTAAAATGGACTGGAATGGGTGAATTTAACTCAGATGACCATTATATCTACTGCGGGCAGGAATCCCTCAGAAGAAATGGAGTAGCCATCATGGTCAACAAAAGAGTCTGAAATTTCTATCTTATTAGAATACAGAGTCCTTCAGGGCAGAAGCATATCTTTTGTGTGTTTATATCTTCCTTAGCACATAGGAGAATGACTTGAAAGATATACTCTGTAAGTACCTGTTGCTATATTTGTAAGACCTATTTTGAGGGAATGGCAAAAAGGCCAGTGTCACAGTAAGACAAAAAAGAAAGTTCTTGATTTCTAACATGTATACCTTCCTGGAACCACAATCAAAATCAGGATCTGGAGCAGTTTGTTGTCCCTAGCACTTCCCTCATGCTATACCTGTATCACTGGAAAAGACCCTGATGCTGGGAAAGACTGAAGGCAGGAGAAGAGGATGACAGAGAATGAGATGGTTGGATGGCATCACCGCCTCGAAGGACATGAGTTTGAGCAAGCTCCAGGAGACAGTGAAGGACAGGGAAGCTGCCATGCTACAGTCCATGGGGTCGCAAAGAGTAGGATAGCCCTATAGTCCTGTCGCTCAGTCGTGTCCGACTCTTTGCAACCCCATGGACTGTAGCCTACCAGGCTCCTCTGTCCATGAGATTTTCCAGGAAATAGTGCTGGGGTGGATTGCCATTTCCTTCTCCAAGGGATCTTCCCAACCCAGGGATCGAACCCAGGTCTCCCACACTGTAGACAGACGCTTTACTGACTGAGCCACCAGGGTAGTAGCAACTGAACTGAACTGATCCCTTTATAAGCATACTATCCCTTTACAGTCACATCCTATGAAGGGTGAATGTCTAAGTAAAGACAATCAGTAGTGTAGGAAAAGAAGTAATCATGAGAGCTGTTAAATAATTAGAAAGGTAAACTATGGACATCCCAGGTGGCACAAGTGGTAAAGAACCTGCAGGAGACATAAGAAGTGCAGGTTTGATCCCTGGGTCCCGAAGATCCCCTGGACGAGGCCACGGCAACCACTCCAGTGTTCTTGCCTGCAGAATACCATGGACAGAGGAGCCTGGCGGGCTACAGACCATAGGCTTGAGGAGTCAGACACAACTGAGGCAACTGAGCACACACACACATGGGAGATAAAGGAGTACAAATTGTTCCTTAGGTTTTAGGCTTACTTGGCAATGCTCATTCAACCAGGACAAAAAACACAACACGTAAGTATAAAGGAAAATGTAAAGATATCTGTTTATATGAGTTAAATACAGGCAGTCCTCCCCTTTGCACATGAAAATGACTGTGCAAACTGAAATCATGCAGTGTAATCACAATAATCAATAGTAAGAATTACAATTATTCTCTGCCCTTCACAAATTGTTGTCAAAACATTAAAAACTCTCTGCTGGCTATAATGCCCAGGGAAATGGAAGAAACAGCCAAACATTATTTAGTACACTGTAATTTAAAACGAGCAATATTGAGAATTAAAGTGTCTTCTTTAATTCACAATGAACTGAATTTTAAAAAAACTTATCTAGAATAGTTTGAAAAGTGTTTACTTTCTTTTCATTGTATAACTTAAAATATTAGTGAGTGTGAAGAAAGCTGAGCATCAAAGAATTGATGCTTTTGAACTGTGGTGTTGGAGAAGACTCTTGAGAGTTCCTTGGACTGCAAGGAGATCCAACCAGTCCATTCTGAAGGAGATCAACCCTGGGATTTCTTTGGAAGGAATGATGCTGAAGCTGAAACTCCAATACTTTGGCCACCTGGTGCGAAGAGCTGACTCATTGGAAAAGACCCTGATGCTGGGAGGGATTAAGGGCAGGAGGGGAAGGGGACAACAGAGGATAAGATGGCTGGATGGCATCACTGACTCGATGGACATGAGTTTGGGTAAACTCTGGGAATTGGTGGTGGACAGGGAGGCCTGGTGTGCTGCAATTCATGGGGTCGTAGAGTCGAACACGACTGAGGGACTGAACTGAACTGATGTTGTCTAAGCCTGGGAAAACTGTCATATGCTTTTCTAAGTTTGAATCAGTTCCAACATTTTACCCTGTGAATTTTCAAAGCAGTGAGAATCTCTAAGAGGCCCTATAATAGTATGCAGTTCAGTTGAGTCGCTCAGTCGCTCAGTCGTGTCCAGCTCTTTACGATCCCATGAATCACAGCACCCCAGGCCTCCCTGTCCATCACCAACTCCCGGAGTTCACTCAGACTCGTGTTCATCGAGTCAGTAATGCCATCCAGCCATCTCATCCTCTGTCGTCCCCTTCTCCTCCTGCCCCCAATCCTTCCCAGCATCAGAGTCTTTTCCAATGAGTCAACTCTTTGCATGAGGTGACCACAGGACTGGAGTTTCACCTTCAGCATCATTCCTTCCAAAGAAATCCCAGGGCTGATCTCCTTCAGAATGGACTGGTTGGATCTCCTTGCAGTCCAAGGAACTCTCAAGAGTCTTCTCCAACACCACAGCAAAAGCATCAGTTCTTCAGTGCTCAGCCTTCTTCACAGTCCAACTCTCACATCCATACATGACTACTGGAAAAACCATAGCCTTGACTAGATGGACCTTAGTCAGCAAAGTAATGTCTCTGCTTTTGAATATGCTATCTAGGTTGGTCATAACTTTTCTTCCAAGGAGTAAGCGTCTTTTAATCTTTTTGTCATAACCACGTTGTTCATTTATATCATTTATATCATTTATATGTTCATTTATATCATTTATATATATTTCAATAATTTCCTCTGGCTGATTATCTAAATTCCCTTGAATGGCAGCAGTTTGGGCTTCCCCAGTGGCTCAGATGGTAAAGAATCTGCTTGCAATGCAGAAGACCTAGGTTCAGTCCTTGGGTCAGGAAGATCCCCTGGAGAACGGATTAGCAACCCACTCCAGTACTTTTGCCTGGAGAATCCCATGGACAGAGGAACCTGATGGGCTATAGTCCATGGGGTCGCCAAGAGTTGGACACAACTGAGCAACTAATACTATCACTTTCAATCAACATTCCAATTATCAACTGTTTCTTCTATGGTTCCATTCAATTTCCATTCAAGTTTTACCTCCAGCATTATCACTTTCTGTTTCTTTGCTCAGTGTCATAATTGTTGGCCAGTTTACTCTTAATTGTGCATTTCCACACAATGGCATGTGGGTTTACAAAAAGGAGACAAAAAAAACAACATACCTGCAGGTTTTGATTTTTGTGTATGAACCAGTAACAGATGCATAGTGACCAATTCTAAATAGATTCTGAAGCAATGATGTGACTGGTCACTAACCATGATGTGCATTTTTATTTACACAATGATCTGTGAAGTAAAGAGCTACCAGCAAAATTTTATTTTATGCAACTACTCACAATATAGAAGTCAAAGTGTTAGCCACTTAGTCATGCCTGACTCTTTATGACCCCATGGACTGTAACCTGCCAGGCTCCTTTTCCATGGAATTTCCCAAGTAAGGACACTGGAGTGGGTATCCGTTCCCTTCTCCAGGGGATCTTCCCAACCCATGGATTGAATCCAGGTCTCCCGCATTGCAGGTGGGCTTCTCTTGTGCTCAGCTGGTGAAGAATCCATCTGCAATGGAATCCAGGGAGACCTGGATTCGATCCCTGGGTTGGGAAGATCCCCTGGAGAAGGGAATGGATACCCACTCCAGTACCCCTGGCCTGGAGAATTCCATGGACTGCATAGTCCATGGAGTCGCAAAGAGTTGGACACAACTGAGTGACTTTCACTTTCACTTTCTTTCTTTACTGTCTGAGCCACCAGGGAGTTGCTATTGTAGGGACTGGTATTATTAAATTAAATTCTAGTAACCAAAATCAGTGCAAATTGGAACTGTGCGAAGTGAAGACTGCCTTACAGTCTTCAAACCAAATAAATCCATTACATGTTAGTATATTTTTATTAAAACTATATTTTTCAAAACTAAAAGTGGTAACAGTATTCTATAAATCTTTGCAAATATCTTTAGTGTTGTACTTAATAACTAGACATCTCACATCTGTTTCTGCATTCAAGCTATGCTAATATCATACACCATGTAGTTTCTGGAAAACTCCACTTACACTTGTTTAAAAACAGGAACTAAAAAGCATATAATATCCCAGACATGTTAAGAAAATGTTACTGATGTTTCAGACCTCTGTAAGGGTATGATTTCAGGAGCACACTTGGAGAGCCACTAGCCCACAGTATTCTTTGTATGGAATGAAATAACAACGCAACTAGAATGGTAATAATTACACATCCTTGAGAAACTAGTCACTCAATTTTCAGTCTTCTTCGGTTCAGATAAATAATTCTAACCACAAAAGGCTGAAACAGATTAATGTTCAGTGGAGAAGGCAATGGCAACCCACTCCAGTACTCTTGCCTGGAGAATCCCATGGACAGTGGAGCCTGGTGGGCTGCTGTCTATGGAGTTGCACAGAGTCGGACACGACTGAAATGACTTAGCAGCAGCAGCAGCAGCAGCAGCAGCACAGTGATATTTACAGCAACTGGAGCTCCATGGAGGAGCAACTATGTAAAAGACACAGACAAAAAACGAATAACTATGAAGTAATTGATGGAAGTTTGTCTCTTGTTTCTAATAGACAAGTTAGATAAATACTACGTGTAATGCATGAGTATCAATAGAAATAAAAACAAAGGAAACCAAAATCAAATTATAGCAGGGACTTGAAATCCACTTTTGTTTCCTCTGCCCTTTTCATTGACAATACACTAGAAAAGTGCTGTCAATCTTCACCAAAGTTTTAACAATAACAAAAAAGTTTAATGTTCTTATTTCATAAGAGAAAGAAATGCTAAGTGTTCCTAAAATGAATAAACAAAAGCCATATAGTCTCTACCTCCATCTTTGACCTAAAAAGAAGGAAACTTCTGAATGTTTCTCTCTAATCTTTAATAGAACAGAATGGAATATCTAACTCTGTAATCACATTCAAAGTAGCAGTAATCTACCTCAATTTCAAAAAAGTATAGCATTTAAGATAGTAAGCACACAGGTGAAATGAACTGAAAATGATATGTGAAGATAATAGAGTGCTTATTTCACCAAAAAGAGCTAGAACTCAATTTCCACCTGTAACAGCCTTGTAAGATTTCAGCCACTACTGTCCTCCAGGAATAACATAAAATTACCTAGCAAATGTTCTTTGTAAAAGTGATAGGAAGGAAAAGTCATGGAGAGCAACATACGTATTTTTGTAGCATCAAGAGCCCTGTACAGATCAATAGTCAATAAAACATGAATCTATCATGTTGTTGTAGTAGATTATCTCCTACAGAAGACACTCATGTGCATGACAAAAATCTAAAATGGTGAATCTTGGAGCATCAGATTACTTGTAAGTCAATATATGACTGAAAACTAAAACAAAAGCAAAGTGTAAATATCCTAAAGCATATCATTAGACACATTTCCTGTTATTTTCAAGCACGAAGATATTTTAAGGGTGAGAATGCATTTCAAATAATTTCTATTATAACAAGGTTAATAATGAAGAAATTACTGTTTCCCAGCATTGCTTCATCATTTATAGCCTGTTCTCCTCCTGTCAACACAAATCAAAACTTCAGAAGGCAAATTAGTTCTTTAGAGTCCAGGCTTTTACTTCTAGCTAGCCAAGACTTCCCATTCAGCATTTACTTCTCCAGAATTATGTGGCTAGCTCCAATATGCCAGAATAGTGAGAATCCTTTCCTCCATAATCCAGTAACTAAGACATGTTATAAAAACCAAACCTCTAAAAAGAATTTCAGTACATCTAAAAATTTCACACAGATGCTGAGCTATTTCCTGATAATGATGACATTAATATTAGTCATCTATTTCCCAAAGAGTACTCATTTTAAAATAATGAAATGACAATTTGATGAATGCCTAAAAATACCAAATCAAGTCTAAGTAACAGCTTTCACATAAGAACGAAAAAGTAAAAAAATTTACATAAAAGGGTCTTTTAATTAAATGCTGTTTTTTGAAATGTCTCTGTCTTAAAAGATTCTCTTTCCTACCTTCAGTGTTTAAAGAAAATTTTGCTAGTTCAGAAATTTAAAAAATGATTGTAACTAAAACCATTAAATTTAAGAAAGCAGGGACTACCTTTTTCCCTTTGGAAACATATCAAGAAAGATGTTTACCCAAATTACATTTTAAAAACAATCTTCACTACACCCATTTAAATGAATTCCTTCCACACTAAATAAGTTTCTAAAGTAACAGTAACAACAAATAATTAAAGGCAAAAAATGTGACAACAAAGTCAAAAATAAAATAGCTTTTCCAGAAAAAACTAAAAACTATATGAGTTACTATATGATCCATCAATCCCACTCCTGAGCATATACCCTCAGAAAACAATTTGAAAAGATACATGGATCCTAATGTTCACAGCAGCACTATTTACAATAGCCAAGATGTGGAAGCAAGTAAATGTCCATCAACAGATGAATGGATAAAGAAAATGTGGTACATATATACAATGGAATATTACTCAGCCATAGAAAAGAATGAAATAATGCTATCCGCAGTAATATGGATGGATCTAGAGATTATCATACTCAGTGAAGTAAGCCAGACAGAAAGACAAGTATCATATGATACCATTCATATGTGAAATTCTTAAAAGAATGATACAAACGAACTTATTTTCAAAACAGAAAGAGACTCACAGACATAGAAAACAAACAAGTTACTAAAGGGGAAAGATGGGGAAGTGATAAATTAAGAGTTTGTGATTAATAGATACATACTACTGTATATAAAACAGATTACCAACAGGACCTACTGTACAGCACAGGGAACTATACTCAATATTCTGCAATAATCTATAAGGGAAAAGAATCTGAAAAGGAATATCTACATCCATATATCTGAAACTAACAGGATATTATAAATCAACTATACTCAATAGAAAAATAGAATCTCGTTGCAGGTCCCCTCAAAATGACTTCATGAAATATCTCAATCTTTATTAGAAAAGAAACCATTTAAAAGTAGAAATTCATCTTTAATACTTAAAGGCCCTGTATTAGTAATATATGAAGATGTATTCACATACTCAGAGAAGAATCAAGTAGGAAAGAAATATATTTCCATCTCTTTCAAACAAGCTTATATAATCTTAACTATTTGCCAAACATGCATCAGAAAAATATTAATTTCACAAAATCAGATTTTATCTGTATTTTTATATTCCTTTATATGGAATTATACTTGAAATAAACAAAGTACATAAAAGCATATAGAATCATTACATTTCAAAACCAAAAGGGGTTCAGAATAGCTATAATCATTTATGAGTGATATTTTAAAAAGTCACAGAAGCATCCAAATTGTAAAAGAATTCTTTCCACTACTACCACACCAAATTTACAGATTCCTTATAATATATTATTATTGCAAGTAGCCTTTACCAAGGGGTGGGGTAACTATCCTCTGCCATTGCTGTATCTATTATCTATAATCTGCAAGAAGACAGCTGCCCAGAGATATGAGACAATCCACCCCAAATGTAAAATAGTGACTATGGATGATAATAAGCACCGTATCCAGGTATTTGTTCATTGGAAAGCCTATTTCTTTTATTTTATACCAGAAACCCCTCCTAAATCTTTCTGAATCAGCAATTTGCCTTATTTTCTTTTAAAGTCTTATGAGAGTTAAGAATTTCCAACAATCATGTGTTTTCCCCCTTTATCTTTCCTAAAATTTAAATCTCCTTTATAAGTAGAAGAAAACTCTTCACATACCCATTTAACAGGAGTCTCAGACTATCTTCCACAGGCAAAAACCAACCCGTTGCTTGTTTCAATAAAGTTTTATTGAAACACAGAAGAAAAAAATTCCAACCCTCTTCTCTGGAATATGCACCCTCTAACTCAAAAGTCTCTTTTGACAGAGTTTACCATTTTTTTCTTTATAAATTTTGCGTACTGTAAAAAAATGAGAGACACAGAGAGGGAAGTATATTTTAAAATATTTTCCCCATGTGTACTATCAAAATTGCTTTTAAAACAGAATTGTTAATCTAAACACCTAACACTGAGATAGACTATTAACATCTTGCTGCATAAGCAGACTGACAACAGCAGATTGCACCACATGAAAAATAACCTGAAGCACTATCTTTCAACAAAAGGACAAGACAATTTTTTTTTAACATTTTTAAATTTTATTCTGTTATTGAAGGATAACTGCTTTATAGAATTTTGTTGTTTTCTGTCAAACCTCACATGAATCAGCCATAGATATACATGTATCCCCTCCCTTTAGAAGCTCCCTCCCCTTCCCACTCCTCTAGGTTGATGCTTCCTGAGCCATACAGCAAATTCCTGTTGGCTATCTATTTTACATATGGTAATGTAAGTTTCCATGTTACTCTTTCCATACCTCTCACCCCCTCTTCCCCTCTCCCCATGTCCATAAGTCTATTCTCTACGTCTGTTTCTCCATTGCAGCCCTGTAAATTAATTCTTCAGTGCCGTTTTTCTAGATTCCGTGTATATGCATTAAAATACAATATTTATCTCTTTCTGACTCACTTCACTCTCTATAATAGGTTCTAGGTTCATCCACCTCATCAGAACTGACTCAAATGCATTTCTTTTTATGGCTGAGTAATAGTCCACTGTGTTTATGTACCACAACTTCTGTATCCATTCATCTGTCAGTGGACATCTAGGTGGCTTCCATGTTCTAGTAAACAGTGCTACAATGAATGGGACACATGTGTCTTTTTCAACTTTGGTTTCCTCAGAGTATATGCCTAGGAGTGGGATTGCTGGGTCATATGGTGGTTTTAATTCTAGTTTTTAAGGAATCTCCATACCATCTTTCACAGTGGCTGTATCAATTTACATTCCCACCAATAGTGCAACAGTATTCCCTTTTCTCCACATCCTCTCCAGTATTTACTCTTTGTAGACTTTTTGACGATGGCCATTCTGAGCAGCATGAGGTGATATCTCATCGTGGTTTTGATTTGCATTTCTCTAACAATGAGTGATGTTGAGCGTCATGTGTTTGTTAGCCATCTGTATGTCTTCTTTGGAGAAAAGTCTGTTTAGGTCTTTTTCCCACTTTTTGATTGGGTTGTTTGTTTTTCTGGTATTGAGTTGTATAAGCTGCTTTTATACTCTGGGCTTTTGTTTTGGGGGAGATTTTTGATCACAGTTTCAATTTCAGTGCTTGTAATTGGCTTATTCATAATTTCTATTTCTTCCTGGTTCAGTCTTAGAAGACTGAACTTTTCTAAGAATCTGCTCATTTCTTCCTGGTTATCCATTTTATTGCCATATGGTTGTTCATAATAGTCTCTTATAATCCTTTGTATTTCTGCATTGTCTGTTGTAACCTCTCCTTTTTCATTTGTAATTTTGTTGATTTGATTCTTCTTTTTCTTGATGAGTCTGGCTAAAGTTTTGTCAATTTTGTTTATGTTCTGAAAGAACAAGCTTTTAGTTTTATTAATCTTTACTATTGTTTCTTTCATTTCCTTTTCATTTATTTCTGCTCAGATCTCGATGTTTCCTTCTACTGATTTTGGGGAGATTTTGTTCTTTTTCTGATTGCTTTAGGTGTAAAGTTAGGTTGTCTATTTGACGTTTTCCTTGTTTCTTGAGGTAGGATTGTATTGCTATAAATTTCCCTCTTAGGACTGCTTTTGCTGCATTTCATAGGTTTTGAGTTGTCATGTTTTCATTGTCATTTGTTTCTAGAAATTTTCTGACTTCCCTTTTGATTTCTTCAGAAACCTGTTGGTTATTTAGAAATGTGTTGCTTAATCTCCATGTGTTTGTATTTTTTAGATTTTTTTCTTGTACTTGATATCCAGTCACATAGCACTGTGGTTGGAGAAGATGCTTGATATGATTTTAATTTTCTTAAATTTACTGAGGTTTGATTTGTGACCCAAGATGTGGTCGATCCTGGAGAATGTTCCATGTGCACGTGAGAAGAAGGGGTATTTTTCTGCATGTGGATGGCATGTCCTGAACATATCAATGAAATCCATTTCATCTACTGTATCATTTAAGACTTGTGTTTCCTTATTAATTTTCTGTTTTGATGATCTGTTCATTGGTGTGAGTGGGGTATCAAAGTCTACTATTATTATGTTATTGTCAATTTCTCCTTTTATGTCTGTTAGTGTTTGTCTTATGTATTGAGGTGCTCCTATGATGGGTGCATAGATATTTACAATTGTTATGTCTTCCTCTTGGATTGATCCCTTGGCCAATATGTAGTGTCCTTCCTTTTCTCTTGTAATCTTCTTTAGTTTAAGGTCTACTTTGTCTGATATGATTGATACTCCAGTAAAAAAAAAAAAAAAGAAGAAGAACTTTCTTTTGAAAGTAAAAAATACTTTCTTTTGCTTCCCATTTGCATGGAATATATTTTTCCATCCCCTCACTTTCAGTCTATAGTGTCTTTATGTCTGAAGTGGGTTTCTTATAGACAGCATATGTACGTGGTCTTGCTTTTCTATCCATTCAGCCAATCTGTTTCTTTTAGTTGGAGCATTTAATCTATTTACATTTAAAGTAATTATTGATATATATGTTCCTATTGCAATTTTCTTAATTGTTTGGGGTTGATTTTGTAGATCTTTTTTCTTCTGTTGTATTTCTTGACTATATAAGTCCCTTTAACATTTGTTGTAAAGCTGGTTTGGTGGTACTGAATTCTCTTAACTTTTGCTTGTCTGAAAAGCTTTTTATTTCTCCATCAATTTTGAATGAGATCCTTTCCAGGTACAGTAATCTTGGTTGCCAGGTTTTCCCTTCCAGTACTTTAAATATATTCTGCCATTCCTTTCTGACCTGCAGAGTTTCTGCTGAAAGGTCAGCTGTTAGGCATCTGGAGTTTCCTTTGTTATGTTACTTGTTGCTTCTCCCTTGCTGCTTTTAATATTCTTTCTTTGTGTTTAGTCTTTGTTAGTTTCATTAGTATGTGTAGGACAAAACAATTTTTTTTACAACTTGTTTAAAATTAGTATTCAAACAAAAAAAATTTCCCATCTTAAATTAATTCATTTGATTTCCCATATGAAATAATTTCCAATTAAAGTCAGCTTAATAAAGAATACTTTCACTGGACACCTATATCACATATCACTTTGGAATTCAATTCTTCTTTGTCCAAAGACAAATGAAAATATTCAAGTAATGTATTTTAACATAAGTAAGCTATCGAGGCTTCCAGGTGGCTCAGTGGTAAAGAATCTGTCTGCCAACACAGGAGATGAGGGTTCAATCCCTGGATTGGGAAGATCCCCTGGAGAAGGCAATGGCAACTCACTCCAGTATCCTTGCCTGGGAAATTCTACGGAGAGAGGTGCCTGGAAGGCTACAGCCCACAGGGACACAAAAAGATTGGGACACTATTTTGCAACTGAACAATAACAACGACAAGCTATCTAGTAATCTAGACAGACAGTTCTACTACTGAAGCTATTAGATGTTTTAATTTCAATGCTTATTTTTTCACAGTTTTTAAAGGTTATATCCACTGATAATTACCAGAAAATATTTGCTATATTCCTCATGCTGTACAATATATCCCTGTAGCTTACTTTATACCTAGTATAAAATATATTAAAAAAATTTTTTAAGCATGTACCTCTTAATCTCCTACCCTTACACTACCCCTCCCCAGTCATCCCCCCACTGGTAACCACTAGTTTGTTCTCTGTATCTGAATCTAAAGCTATTCAATGTTTAAAACCCCTTATTAGAGATTATTCATAAGGGTGACTTTTTTTTAAGAAGTGAGAATGGTTCTTTAGTTTACATTCAATCTTGTTTTAGAACTATCTACTGCTACTGTTCTTCACTAGTTGGACATCATTACCTCATTTGACAAACATCCCTACTATGTACTAGATGCTGGAAATAAAATAGATGCTCAATAAACTATGACCTGGACTTGAGAAATGCACATTCCAATAGAAGACAAAAAGATAGTTAGATTACAGCATAACGAGCACCATATTTATTAAAAAGTATTTTGGGATGAGGGGAGATAAATGGTTCTAACATTACTGGAGAAGCAGTAAAAGTTAAATTTGGATTTACTGTAATAAATCGAAGGTCAAAAGGATAGAAATCAAAATATAAACAGTTGACCCTTGAACAACACAAGTTTGAAATGCATTAAGTCCACTTATACATGGACCACTTATTTCCCATTTATACTACAGTAGTATATTGTTTGGGGAAGGCAGTGGCACCCCACCCCAGTACTCTTGCCTGGAAAATCCAATGGACGGAGGAGCCTGGTGGGTTGCAGTCCATGGGGTCGCTAAGAGTCGGACATGACTAAGTGAAGCGACTTCACTTTCACTTTTCACTTTCATGCATTGGAGAAGGAAATGGCAACCCACTCCAGTATTCTTGCCTGGAGAATCCCAGGAATGGGGGAGCCTGGTGGGCTGCCATCTATGGGGTCGCACAGAGTCGGACACGACTGAAGCGACTTAGCAGCAGCAGAATATTATTACGGTTGGTTGAATCTATAAATGCAGTCACAGTTTGGAGGGCTGACTGCATGCGTACACATGACTGTTAAACATGGATTTCTGACTTGGGGAAGGTAAGCACCCCTAAGCCTCATACTATTCAAGGGTAAACTATATACAAAATGAAAAAGAATATATAACCAACAAGTTCATATGGAGAAAATTATAAAGAATAAATGAAATAAAAAATACTGATACATTAGACAAGAAAAGAGACACAGTGAACATAAATAGTAAAATGGGAGTCATAAACCCAAAGGTAATAACATTAAATATAAATGGGCTAAATGCTCTAAATAAAAAACTAGATAAAGTGTAAAATTAAATTCTATCCTGCCTACAATGAGACACTTTTAAGGACCCAGAAATACTGAAAGTTAACAATAAAAAGTATGTCATATAAACATTAACTAAAAGAAAGCTATTTTAACTATGCTAACAGCAGAAAAAACTAGACTTTAAGGTAGAAACACTATTAGAGATAAAGAAGCACGTTTCATGATAACAAAGGAATGAAATCACTAGGAAGAGATCACAATTCTCAATCCATACCCACCTGGTAATCAAACAACAAAATATTTTAGCAAATAAATGACAGAACTAAACAGAGGAGTAGACAAATCTACACTCAGACAGATCTGACGGCTCTAACACATCTCTCTTAGCATCAGGCTAAGCATACAAAAGACTAGGAAGGACAGTGAAATGAGGAACACAATGGCATCTATAAAACATGCAATCAACAATGACAGAATACAGTCCTCCCTTGATATCTGCAGCGAGCTGCTTCCAGGAACCCTGAAGAAACCAAAATCCACAGATGCTCAAGTTCCTTCGAGTTGGCCCTCCCACACTGCTGGATATGGAACTGGTGAATACAGAGGACTGTTTATCTTCTTTTCAAATGCATATGAAAGAGTTACTAAAACTGACCAAATATTGCATTGTAAAGCATAGATAAAAATTCAAAACTTTAAAATCTCTTTGAATACTCTCTGCACAGTGGAATTAAGTTAGAAATCAATAACTAAAAATAGAAAATCTTCAACTGTCTGAAAGTTAAACAGTACCTTTTAAAATAAACAATGAGTCAGAGAAGAAATCCCAACAGAAAGTAGAAAACATTTTAAATTAATTAATATTGAAGATACAAATTTTAAATCTGTGTCTGACTCTGCGACCCCATGGACTATAGCCCACCTGGGTCCTCTGTTCGTGGAATTCTCCAGGCAAAACTACTGGAGTGGGTTGCCATTCCCTTCTCCAGAGGATCTTCCCAACCCAGAGATCAAACCCGAGGCCTCCTGCATTGCAGGCAGATTGTTTACTGTCTGAACCACCAGGAAGCCCCTTATTTGCTATCGCAAAGCAATGTCAACAAGGCAATCTGTGGTCTGAAAATGCAAAGATTGGAAAGAAAAAGGCTGAAAAACAATGATCTAACTTCCATCTCAAGAATTAGAAAAACAACAGGAACTTAAAAAAAAACGGAAGAAAGGTAATACTAAATATGATAAACAGAAAGCAACAAATTAAGAAATATACAGAGGAAATTAACAAAGCTAAAGGCTGGTTCTCTGAAGATATTAATAAACTTTACATACTCCCAGCAAGAAAAAAATGGGAAAAACAGAAATTACCAAAATCAGGAGAGAAAAATGGGAAATGACCAGACTTTTAAATGATAAAAAGATACTCAGAGGATATTGAGAGAAGCTTTAAATTTGGTAACATATATGAATGGGTATATTCCTTGAAAAACTCGCTGAAACTGATAAAAGAAACAGGAAATCTGAATTGTTCAGTATCTATTAAATAAATTGAATCTATTACTAAAAGACCCCACAAAGACAATTTGTGGTTCAGATTTCTTCCCTGGTGAATTCTTCCAAAAGTTTAAGAAAGAAATAATATTAACTGTACACAAATTCTTCTACAAAACAGATTAAAAGAACATTTCCCAACTTGTAAAGTCAGATAATCTTAATGACAAATCTAGACAAGGATACTATAAGAAACAAGGACACTATAAGAAAGAACAATCACAGACCAACCACTTTCATGAATGTGCAAAAATCTCAAATAAAATATCACCTCACTTAATGTACTACTATACTAAGTCACTTCAGTCGTGTCCGACTCTGTGCAACCCCACAGACAGCAGCCCACCAGGCTCCCCTATCCCTGGGGTTCTCCAGGCAAGAACACTGGAGTGGGTTGCCACTTCCTTCTCCAATGCGTCAAAGTAAAGTCGCTCAGTCATATCTGACTCTTAGCGACCCCATGGACTGCAGCCTACCAGGCTCCTCCATTCACAAGATTTTCCAGGGACGAGTACTGGAGTGGGGTGCCATTGCCTTCTCCATCACTTTATGTAAAGATACATAAAAAAGATAATACAGCACAACCCAGTTTATTTATTCCAGGAGTAGCATCAAAAAGTCAATCAATGTGATTAACAACATAAAGAGAAAAAAGGAGAGAAATCATATGTTGTCTTGAAAGAAAAAGTATTTGATAACATTTGTTGTTGTTCAGTTGCTGAGTCTCCTGAGGAAAATATTTACTCTTGACTCCTATACTTTACAGCATAAACAAAAATAAAGTACAGGTGGACTGTTGATATAAATGTAAAAGACAAAACTAAATCTTTTTTTTTTTTTTTTACTGTGAGCACGAATTTTGTTTCTGTTCCAAAGTAATAAGGATACACAGCAAAAACTGACAGGCAACACAGAATCTGTAGGAGCCAAGTAGGAAGGCCAAATCAAAAGATACATATTGAAATCTTCTGGACTTACAAAGCTATGGATTTTTAGTTCTCAGAATAATCACACATCTCAGAACTGATAATCAAAGCCATTTACAGATGAGAAATTCAAGACAAAGAGAGACAATAACTGCTTAAAGTCACAAACATACACAACTTATTGCCTGGAAATACAGGGCTGAATATATTCCTACTAGAATGTAAGCTTCCTAAGGGCACTCTTATTGTCATTTTGTTCACGTCTTTATCCCCAGCACCATGGACAGTGCTCACACAGCAAACAGGATATGTTTTGTTGCTGAATGAATAAACGAAAGCGATAAGGTCTCTGGTCTTAAAACAGCTCCTACCTAGCAGAGAAGAAAATCATGCAAATAATGTTAGCATTAATATATGCAATATATGCTATGATAAAAAGGGCAAATAAGTGGTGGCCCACATCAAGGAAACTCTGGTAAATGGTGATGTTTGTGCTGAGTCTTGAGAGAGGAATTGGAATTAAGCAGGCAAAAGAGTAAGGTGATGGCAAAAGGGAAAATTTTAGGAGAGATTACAAGGCTGAATAAAAGTAGGGCAAAGGCGAAAAAAATGTAGGGCAGGGGTTCTTTGTGCCATGGATTACTTTGGCCATCTGGGGAAGTCTATGGGCCTCTTCTAGTAGTAGGTTTTTGGGTTTTTTTTAATGAATAATGTAAAATACATAAGATTACAAAGAAATCAAAGTTATCAAAACATTAAAAAACTGTGACACAGCAATATACGTGTTTTATTAATACATAACAAAATTAAGTTTTAGGTTGAATAATTACTTTGGTTTCGGACACGACTGAGCGACTGGACTGAACAGAACTGAATAACTACTGAAATTTTGAAGTAATGACAGGAATAAACGACATGCCAAGATAGCTGCAGTAACTAAAATGGGATATGAAAATACCAGTGATTTCTATAGTTGACAGCTTCATGCTGCTGCTGCTAAATCACTTCAGTTGTGTCCAACTCTGTGTGACCCCGTAGATGGCAGCCCACCAGGGCTCCTGTCCCTGGGATTCTCCAGGCAAAAACACTGGAGTGGGTTGCCATTTCCTTCTCCAAAAACTAAATCTTTTTAGAAGAAAACAGAAGAATATTTTCATTACCTTGGAGTACTAGACCAATTTCTTAAGCAAGCCACAATAAGCACGAACGAAGAAGGAAATTTATGATGGACTATTTCCCAATTATGAGTTTCTATTTATCATAACATAAAGAGAATGAAAAATCAAGCCACCAAATGGGGAAAGATACTTATATCACATAGACCCAGCAAAGATCCACATAGAATGTACAAAGAATTACACAAAACATCAGACATGGAAAATGATAAACCACTTGAACTGGCATGTCACAAAAGAGACTCTCCAGATGGCCAGCAGACTTATGGAAAGGTGCTTAACTTCAACAGAGATCAGGGAAATACAAATTATATAAATCCCCATGTAACACCCCATGAAACACACCAGACTCGTTAAAGTGAAGACAGAAAAATTTCAAGTGTTAGCGAGGATTAGAGACACTGGAATTCTCATACAGTTGACCCTTGAGCAACATGAGTTTGAACTGAATGGGTCCACTTAAGCAGGCTTTTTTCACTGAATACAGTACTACACAGTCAGCGGTTGGTGGAATCTGAGAATGCAGAACTGCTGATACAGCCCACCAGGAAGCTGCATGCAGATTTTAGGCCACGTTCAGAGTCAGCACCCCTAACCCTACTCCACTGTTCAAGAGTCAACTGTGCACTGCTCTCCGCTATGCAGCCTGGTACAATGCCTTTGGAAAACTGTTGTATCCAGTGAAGCCAAACATCTACACACCGTATCACCCAGAAACTCCACTCACCCAGGAATATATCTGACAGAAGTAGGTACATATATTCACCAAAATACATATTCATGAATAGTCAATTAGTAATGGTCAAAGAGTGAAAACAACGCAAGTGTCCTGTTTAGGCAGAATGGATAAACTGTGGTATATTCACCTCACAGACTGGATTTGTTGAGTGCTGCCTCATTGTGAATTTGAAATGAATGGAATAATATGTATCTTCTCCTAGTTTATTTTGCTCAACGTTATGTTTGTGAGATTCATCCTTTTTGTTGCACATAGCTGTAATGTAATGTTCAATGCTGTATCAATCAAAGAGGCAAAACTAATGGTGCTGAAAGCTAGGAGCATGTAGTAACTGAAAGAAAAGAAGGAAGAGATTTCTGGGGCTTTGGGTAGTGTTCTCTTTTGTTAGTAACACTGTATTTCCAGGACTCAATTATCTTCAAACTGGAAGTTTGCACCTTTGTCACCTTCACCTTTTTGCTAACTTCCCACCAACCTGTCCTCTGTATTCGTGGGTATGGTTTCTTTAAGATTCCACATATAAGTGGGATCACATAGTACTTGTCTTTCCCTGACTTACTTCACTTAGCATAATGCCCTCAAGGTCTATCCATGTTGTGGCAAATGGCAGGATTCCCCTGTTTTTATGGCCGAATAAATTTCAATTGTGTATACACACCACATTTTCTTTATGCATTCATCAACTGATGGGTACTTAGGTTCCTTCCATGTCTTGACGGTATTCCAAGTAATGCTGCAATCATCATGCAAGTGCAGGTACCTTTCTGAAACAAAGATTTTGTTTCCTTTGGGTAATGCACTTTTTTCTTGAACTGGGTGCTGGATATAAAGCTGTGTTCTTTTTGCAAAAAACATCATTGTACACCTATGCTGTGTGTACTTCTCTATATGCATATGATACATCAATAAAAATCTATATTAAAAAATGGAAACAAAGTGTAGCTAGAAACAAGGCTAAATACATCAGTATGGTATTCTACATATGTTTTAGAGGTTGGCCACAGATTTAACACTGCTGCTGCTAAAATATTTCAGTCATGTCCAACTCTGCGAACGCATAGACAGCAGCCCACCAGCCTCCTCTGTCCCTGGGATTCTCCAGGCAAGAATACTGGAGTGGGCTGCCATTTCCTTCTCCAATGCATGCTGCTGCTGCTGCTGCTGCTGCTGCTGCTGCTGCTGCTGGTAAGTTACTTCAGTCGTGTCCGACCCTGTGCAACCGTATGGGCAGCAGCCCTCAAGGCTCCTCTGTCCACAGGATTCTCCAGGTAAGAATACTGGAGTGGGTTGCCATTTCCTTTTCCTGATTTAACACTAAGATTTCTAATAGCTGTATGAGAGAAAAGAGAAGTTACCAGCTACACATTTATGCCCAGTAGATATAAGTAAATCAACTGCCTAAAGATACAACTCTTGGCACTAAAAAAAAAAAAAAAAAAAGACATATTTCTCATAGAAATCTTCACAAAAAGAAGACTTTTTTTTGACATAATACACAATGTTCCTGACAACAATTTCAAGAAGATCCTCTGTGAAGGCTTTCTCTGCTGACACTTGATGTAGGCTGCTGGAATCTTATCAAAGCAAGACAGGGGCAAAAGCAACTGGAGACAGGACAGGGCAAAGCGATGCAACCTACACATTCAGCTGACCCAGGGATATAGTCTATAAACCTGTAAGACTAATACAATAGTGGATAAGCTCCACATATTTCCCCCTGAATATTGCATCTCTCAACCAAGTTCTGACATTTATCAATCAGCAGTGAGATTAACACAATATCCTCTAATAAATGTGTAGCGGACAGCAATTCTCCGTTTCCAGTTGACTATGAAGCCAGTTAAGCTAAGGGAAGGGATAAGAATCTTCTATGAATGCTGAAAAGCCAACCTCTGACTAGTAAGATGATCATCCTACCTCCACTGGGATCACCTATGATTAGGGATCTAAGACTCTTTAGAAATGAAAGGGAATCTTCTCCAAAGTCATACAGTAACAAGTAACGTTGATCAAAGTCCCAACCCAAAGTTGGGTTCAGTTCAGCTCAGGTCAGTTGCTCAGTCGTGCCTGACTCTTTGCAACCCCATGAATTGCAGCACGCCAGGCATCCCTGGCCATCACAGACACCCGGAGTTTACCCAAATTCACGTCCATCGAGTCGGTGATGCCATCCAGCCATCTCATCTTCACATCCCCGTCTCCTCCTGCCCCCAATCCTTCCCAGCATCAGGGCCTTTTCTAATGAATCAACTCTTCGCATGAGGTGGCCAAAGTATTGGAGTTTCAGCTTCAACATCAGTCCTTCCAATGAACATTCAGGACTGATCTCCTTTAGGATGGCCTGGTTGGACCTCCTTGCAGTCCAAGGGACTCTCAAGAGTCTTCTCCAACACCACAGTTGAAAAGCATCAATTCTTCAGTGCTCAGCCTTCTTCACAGTCCAACTCTCACATCCATACATGACCACTGGAAAAACCATAGCCTTGACCAGACAGACCTTTGTTGGCAAAGTAATGTCTCTGCTTTTGAATATGCTATCTAGGGTGGTCATAACTTTTCTTCCAAGGAGTAAGCGTCTTTTAATTTCATGGCTGCAGTCACCATCTGCAGTGATTTGGGAACCCAAAAAAATAAAGTCTGACACTGTTTCCACTGTTTCCCCATCTATTTCTCATGAAGTGATGGGACCAGATGCCATGATCTTCGTTTTCTGAATGTTGAGCTTTAAGCCAAATTTTCACTCTCCTCTTTCACTTTCATCAAGAGGCTTTTTAGTTCCTCTTCACTTTCTGCCATAAGGATGGTGTCATCTGCATATCTGAGGTTATTGATATTTCTCCTGGCAATCTTGATTCCAGCTTGTGCTTCCTCCAGTCCAGTGTTTCTCATGATGTAATCTGCATATAAGTTAAATAAGCAGAGTGACAATATACAGCGTTTTCCTATTTAGAACCAGTCTGTTGTTCTATGTCCAGTTCTAACTGTTGCTTCGGATCTGCATACAGGTTTCTCAACAGGCAGGTCAAGTGTCTGGTATTCCCATCTGTCTCAGAATTTTCCACAGTTTATTGTGATCCACACAGTCTACTATGTATAGCATTGAATATAACAGCTTCAGCCAAAAATATAATCACGATAGGCAAGGTATGAACAGTCTGCTAAAGCATTCTCAAGCAAATAGTAACAAGGAAAGTAAGTCACTGCACTTAAAGTTATTTAGATGATTATATCAACAATGATATTCGGTAACATTTCACATACCTGCATTTTTAACCACCTTGTTCAAGTACAGGAATATATCTTTCTTTCCCTTGATTATTCAGCACCAGACATTAAGAGGTTCAGAGTGCTAAAGCTCACTCACTGAACTTAGGTGTCTCAGTGCTTTTTTTTTTTAAACACTGGGTAAATTTACTGATCTGCTTTCCTAGTTCACAGCTAACTATAATGAGCATGTCAGAATGGAAAGCACAGAGGAGAGAGCTGGTAGAAACAGGCAGGAGTGCAGGAAATGGCTGCTAACTTGGTAGGAAGAGCCAGCAAATGCAAAAGCAGACCAAGAACACCAAACACACCATGGGGCCATGTAGCAAACAGCTCTGTGCACCTCAGGAGTCTCCAAGGCAACCGCTGCACAGGGCATATTCACAGAAACAGATCCGGAGTAAAGTCACTTGTAAGGATTCTATGCAGAGTGTCTTTAAACAGGGTAGGGAAATGTATAATGCTTTTAAGAAGCAGTTTATCCACAATGCTTAAAATAGTATTCTTTATTGTAATATAAATCCGAACACTTAAGACTGTAAGCTTCAGCTAAACAGAAGACTGCACTCTACAAAAATTGCTGAGTAAAGCACTGCAGTTGACTGGAGAATTTTAACTCAAACACTAGTTACAAGAAAAATAGGAGCACCTCATTTCCCAAATACATTGAGAAAATGAGGCGCTATTCAAATAAGGTTATCTAAATTAACATTCAAGTTATGAAATAGTATCTTGACCTATAGAAAACTAAGAACTATGTACACGTTACTAAAAGTACCTTAATTTTGAAAATCATCATCTGTCTCTACTATGCTTACTTCATCACACTAGCTCCTTCAATCTTTCATTAGTCCTTTCCATACACAACACAGGGAAGTTATGGCTTTATGTGGGCAGTTTCTCTTAATGTATTGGTTTAGAAGTTTGCCAAATGTTATTTTAAAATATTTATGCACCTATATTTAAATTTTTATCTTAATAATTTTTCATAAACTATTATTGACCCAAGGAAAGAGAATTTATATTTTAATTCTCCTCCTCGCCAGAACTAAAATTAAAAGAATATGTAAGTTTTTCTATAACTTATGAAGCTTAAAAATATAACTAGTATCTGATTTTCTAGGATGAAAAATGCACGTTAAAAAATCCTCAAGGATTTTAACAATTTTTATAAATGGTAGAGAATATGCAGAGAAAATACTAGTTTGTACACAGAAATAAGTCAGTTTATGAATATTTTAGAGTTGAATGTGAAACATTTAGAGACTTTGAATGATCTATTTTCTATCACAATCTGTAAAAAAAAATGATTAAAGACTACTTATTTGCTAAGTACTGTGTTTTCAGTGTACAATATATAAGTGTTCATGAAAAAACTGATGAAATAATTACACAATCACAATGAACCAAAATTCAATTCCTGACTATCCTACCTAAGCAAATAACTCACTTCCAAAGTTCGAACTGTAACACTGTTCTTAATATGAACTGTTTTTAAACCAAAAGAATTGTGTAGTTCTGCAATAAGGCTGTAAACCTAAACTGAGAGTATGCCTAAACTGTTTAAGTAATACTTAAAGCATTACTGTATAAGTATTGATGCATATCACCTGTACTGATTAACGTGCAAAGAACTTAAACAGGTTAAAATATCTTCCCACCCTCAAGTAACACATACACCAGAACGCTAGTCAGGGGTGGGGGAGTTTGTTTTGGTTTGGTTTGGCTTTCTATACTGTTCCATTTTTCCAGAATATCAGTAGAGAATCAAGGTATCACAATATAGAAGGCACAATTCAAAATGTTTTTGTTTACAGAGAAAAAAACACATACCTCATCTAGCAAGTCACTTCAGTAGTGTCCAACTCTGTGCAGCCCCATAGATGGCAGCCCACCGGGCTCCCCATCCCTGGGATTCTCCAGGCAAGAACACTGGAGTGGGTTGCCATTTCCTTCTCCACTAAGTGAAAGTGAAGTCGCTCAGTCGTGCCCGACTCTTAGCGACCCCATGGACTGCAGCCCACCAGGCTTCTCCATCCATGGATCTTTCAGGCAAGAGTACTGGAGTGGGGTGCCATTGCCTTCTCCCCTCATCCAGCTACCATTCAGCATATATCTACTATTATCCTGCTCATGTTTGGAGAAATTCATAACTAAGTATGAACGAACCCATTCTGCTTGAATGAGTTCTAGCTTTTTTTTTTTTTCTTTTACTGCTTTTAGGGCTGTCAGTGAAAATTACCAATGATTCTGTCCAAGATTATTTTACAGATGAGAAAATTGAAAAACAGACTTGTTAAAGGCCACGATTAATTAATGACAAAGTAAACTTAGAACTCAATTATATTTTCACTAAACCAGCTTCTTCCCAACTTAAATATGAAATCATGTCTGATCTGCTACATAAAAATTTTAAAATAAATTAATTAACAGATGTGGGTGAGATACTCAGGTTCCTATAATTCTGAAAGAGAGAAAAGCAACAGAAATTTACAAATACTGACTTGTTTCTTTTGCAGAATTCAAGGTGGGGATACTTAAAACACCCAAATGGCCTACAATGACTTTTCCCCCAAAACTAAAAGCCTTTAGACAAAATCTATAAAATAGGTTTCATTACTAGAAAAGGATAATTGATTTGCACCAACTATTTGAACATGAAGAACAGTATTACTAACATTATCCACATAAATAAATACACAAGTTGAAATCTAAGCCAGAAACTGAAATTTATTATAGCTACAATAATGAAATTTCTTTTAGCTACAATACTAAATTTATCGTAAACTGTAACTAAAGTCAGCATGTATGCGCATTCCAAAGTAGAAAAGAATAATTAGACAAACAGAACAAAAATTCTTCTAACCTAGACAACTGTCCACACAAATCAGTGACTGAAATTTCTTAAACATGTAACTTAAACAAGGTTTAGATATGTCCCTTTCTTTTCCTGAACTGACTCTAATGCCATGACAAAAATGCAGACGCAAAACAGTACCCTCCACTTATTTTTTTATTCATCGGTTTTTATTGTCTTTAAAAATTGGTAGAATATAAAATCTCTCAGAGTGTTTTACCCCAAATCTCCAGCACCCATCGTTTTGAAGACTGCCACAATGACTGAAAGCAATTTATGTCAGCCCAGGTGTTTGAAGTTCCAGGTTGAAATATCTGGGTAATTAACATCGTCCTACAAACACTCAAAATCACTTCAGCTGCTATGAGTAGGTAACAAAACTCTCCCAAACAAAAACTGTTTTTAAACAAAGTTAGCCTCGGTTACTGTTCTATTTAGGGCTTCCCTGGTGGTTCAGAGGTTAAAGCATCTGCCTGCAATGTGGGAGACCTGGGTCTGATCCCTGGGTCGGGAAGATCCCCTGGAGAAGGAAATAGCAACCCACTCCAGGATTCTTGCCTGGAGAATCCCATGGACGGAGGAGCCTGGTGGGCTACAGTCCATGGGTCACAATGAGTCGGACATGACTGAGCGACTTCACTTCACTGTTCTATTTACCTAACTTAAAAACACTGCCTAAAAAAATAAAAATAAAATAAAATAAACACTGCCTAGATGTAAAAAAATTTCATACATATCTTCCTCAAAAGGTTGCATCCTAAACACCACAAATGTCTATTCAAAAGATTCCGTATTAATAGTTTACTGTTTAAAACTCCAAGTGCCATAAAAGTCCGTGAGGCAGGTCTTCCTACCGGAGGGGTGAACAGAGCAATAAAAAAAAAAAAAAAAAACTGCTCAAAGGTACTGAATATAAGTCCGAGTATAAATATCTATATTCTGCTTAAGATGCTAGACACATCTTTACATAAGGAAAAGAACAACAAAAACGTAAACTGTAAAGGAGAGGGAGGGAAACGTCACCTCATTCTTATTCTTACAGGATTTCTGATGGCTGAGGAAGAGTTTCATGGAACAAAGTACTTTTACAACAACTTGATGGCTCAATGACGTTCCTAAGAAATGAATGCTTAGGACTACCATGGATTTAATACCCAGAAACAAGACTTAAAATGTCAGCATGCTAAAAGTCAGTTATTTCTGCAAACTAGGCTGGCTGAAAGTAATTTCTAAATACATTTTTTAAAGTAAGGGAATACTACGATTATAGTTACAAAACAAAGGCAAAACTTGAAATAAATCACCGACTAGGTATCCTCCACAGTCCTACTCTTAGTATTAACTGCAGAAATATCAGTAACACTGCAATTTCGAGTGCAGAGGACAAGGAAACACACACACACGGCCAGCATGTAGCAGGCACTCACTATCTGTGGCACGAAACGACAATATATGTGCAAACAATCAAAATCAGAAAACAAAACGCACTCCGATTTTGAGGCAACATAGTCAACAATTAACAGCCATTACTTGACGAAAAGCTGCTGGAAGGCTTAACGCGCACTAAAAAGAAGTAGCTCTTCCTCCCAGCCCTCCGCTTTCACTCAGACGCTAGACTGTACATTGAAAACAAACCCTCCCCCAGCCCCGCCCCAAGCCCTACCCTCAGCGGCTCCCAGCACTGAAACTGACGGAAAGTCCGGGGCCTCGGCGGCGCCCAGACCGGCCCCACTCCGGACGCTCTGGCCGCGGACACGCCCGGCGCGGCGGCGGAGGCCCGGGCTCCAGCCGGCTGTCTCCGGGACCCCCAGGGCTAGCGCTCTCCCCAGCCCGCGGCGCCGGCGGCGCCCTCCTCTGTCCCCGAGCGGCGGGCCGCGCGTACCTGCACACCGTGATCAGGTTCCTCCTCTCCACGGCGGCGTTGCGGGCGCTCAGGCTCTTCTTGACGCCGCCGCCCCCGCCGCGGCTCCCTCCCAGGCCCCCCAGGCTCCGGGAGGCCATGGCGGGCTGACCCCCGGGCCCCTTTGTCTCGTGCGACCCCGCCCGCCCTCCCACACCTGCTTTCCTGGGCTTTTGCTCGGCTTGCGGCCGTAGGGGCGCGGGAGGGTGGCAGGGAAGGAAGGGGGGATGGAGGGAGGGTGTGGAAAACGATGGGGGACTCGCACCCGGGAACTGGCGGCTGGCGCACCGCACCAGAGCTCTACACACATACACACACTCACGCGCACACACGAACGCACCACCCTCGCTCGCGCGCGCCGCCAGCCGCCGGTCTGTGCGTGCGGTTCGGCGTCGGCCGCTCCCCTACTTCCCCCAGGGATCTCGGCACCGCGCACGCGCGTGCCCGCTGGCCCCGCACGCCCAACCACCCGCACTCAGCTGCCACTCGCGCCACAGCAGCGGACACCACCGGGAGCCACGGGCCTCGCGCGCGCAGCCCCGCCCTCTCTGCGCCGATCGAGCCAATGCCGCCCCAGCTGGAGCCAATCGCCGCGCGCGAGGGGCGGGGGGCTGCCGCGCGGACCTTTAAAGCTGCCTGCTGGAGCCCGCCCCGGCGCGTGGGCAGCTGTCAAGAGGCCGGGCTCGCGCTCGCCACCCTGGTGCTGCAGTCAGTCTGCACACTGGGGAGCAGCGCCGCAGCCGGCCTGGAGACTGTGGGATGCGGTGCTCTTGAGTGCCCCGGGAACACTGCCGACCCTTTCCCGGAGCCCAGCTGGGATCCCTAGCTCTAACGGCTGACCCTATTGCCGGAATCCGACCCCCAGCCTAGTGGCATCCGTAGCTACAACGCCGAGCCTGCACTAGCTCCCGCTCCCGCACCTGACCCAGGGCCTGACTTCCAGGAAGGGAGCGGGTTTTGGTGGTGGTGGGAGGGTGTGTGTGTGTTTGTGTCTGTGTTTGTGTCTGTGTGCGTGCGTGTGTGCGTGCGTGTGTGCGTGCCCGCGCGCTAACGCCCTCCCCTAGCCTGATAGACAACTACAAATAGCCCAAGGAGGGAAATTGCCCGCAGAACATTCCTCCTGGGGCGTCTGCTCGTGAGATTTTGACGCCACTTCGCTCCTGTCCTAGCCCCCAGCATGGCCCGCATCCCGGGTGACCGCCCACAGAAGAGCGCCGCAAGTGGACACTGCACGTTTCGCCCTTCTCCAGTCCTAGGCAGTGACCCCGGAATTAGGAGAGGGGGCGGCGAGCCTCCGGGCAGATCGGCCTCAGAGATGAGGCAAGGAGTGCTATCCACAGCGCGACAGTTGGGAAACTAGCGCCCACTCTCCAGAGGTTCTCCACTCCTGACCTTACCAACAGGGGAGGTCCTGGCTTTGACCCCCGAGTTCTCAGGCGCTCATCTAGGTTGGCCATTCAGCTCTCTTTGCATCAGTAGGCCCAGATTTTAGAGTGAAGTCCTTACTCACAGTTTCCCTATGATACCTAGCTCGCTGCTGTGCAGAAAACTGGTTTTCAATAAATGCTCGTTAAATGTAACTTGAGGCCGCATTTGACATTATTTTACTTTAATTTTACAGTTTTGGTGGCTCCAAAATCCATTAAACTTTCAGCTCTGGTGTTGACATTTCTGGCAAAGAATATTATAGAATAGATACATGGATATAGTGTAGGTATCTGTACGTCTTGTATATTATACATAGTACTACAGGGGGTACTGTTACTGTATGTTAAACGCTTTTAAAATAGAGCTTTGTATATTAAAGCTGTAAATTACTAATTTCCAAGATTGTAAAAATTGAAATCTCTATTTGAGATAATCAGGGCAAAGACTGAGGCCTTTCATCCACTCAGCCTAATGACAGTATTAATAGAATGAGAAGACCATGTAGAAAAAAACTGTCACAACTAATTTATTACAATAAATATTCAGACATTAAAATTATAATAAACAATGTAGACTTTAAACATGATCTTTCACATAAAAGTAGGAGATTTTTCCAGGTCAGTGCACTGGTTGCCAAACATTTCTTGTCTGCTTTGTGATGAATGACATAGAGGTTTGTAAGGAAGCTTATCCTACTCAAATTAAAATTGTTATTTAAATACAGATGAAAACTGCATAGAGAAAAGAATGGGAAGTTATCAGTTATCAAGAAAATTCCATGCTGGTTTGTCCTGCCGGAGGGAGAGAACACACATGTCTGAAACCCTTATCAGGAAGACAAAACTGAGTGATCACGTCAAATAGAGAAAAGTGAGATGTCGTTATTCTTAAAATTGGCTTCCTAGCCTTTCGAGTACATTTTCATGTTACTTGTACTATGAATTTACAGTTATGACTGAAGACTTAGTAAAACTCAATCTTACATGATTAGGTAATAATGTTATTTTCCAAAAGCAACCTTTACTGGGATTCAGTTGACGGCACTTGCTGCACAAGATTTTGCTTAAGCCTTCTTTTCTATGCACAGCGTGTCATTAAACTGCCACATGGGGGCCTTATTTGATAAAGCTTTTTTCTTAATTACCTTGAACTATATGTTGTGGGTCTCATTCTTTCTAACTTCACTAACCTGGGAAATAATCAATTATATTCCAGTGCAAAGTACAATACTACTATAGAAGCACATGAGTTTTCACATTATGTTTTGAACTATTTTGGCACCTACTGCAATTCTTTATTAATCCAAGAATTGGCACAAAGGTTATTCAGAGATGTAAAAAGACACAGTAAAAATAATGAGAACAGTAAATGCCGAATTTAACCTACAAGGACTTCATAGAATTCAGTGGGTAGATTATACTCACTCATCGTTTCCCCAATCTCCTTGTTTTCCCCATCAAAAAGACAAAAAAAAGAAAATTTAGAAAGACAAAATTCCAATTGTAAGACATAAAATGTCCTCAAATCTAAAATATTATAAGCCAGAGAGATTACCAAATCATTTATAATCTCGAAGAAGTGGACTTTCTATGTATACCCAAGCCCAGCGCATACAGAAAAGATTGATAAAACTGAAGACACAACTTTTTAAATCTATGAAGCAAGTTTCATCATAAACACAAAGGAAAAGTAACAGACTGAGAAAACATTTGAAATTCACAGCATAGACAAAAAAGCTAATTTCCTTTTATACACAGTGTTCCTGAAGATCAATAAGCACTGTTTCAGTAGAATAATGAAGGTGGAAGCCAAGCAGGAGACTAAAAGAGTGGGAACTGAGAATCACACAACTCTTTTTAAAGGTTATTATAAAGGGGGAGAAAAGGCGGGAGTGACCTATGAAAATGTTGAGTAAAGGGATGTTGGTATTCTATCCCTACTGTTGTGTTGTTTGTTTTCATGGAAATGACATGAGCACATTTTAAAGCTGATGGAATGAATCTACAGGTAAGGAAATGTTAGTAATGCAAGAGAGAAAAAATGATGAGAAGTGAGAATATGGAAAAGCAATGGGATCCAATGCATAGGTAGATGGACTGAGCTTTGGTTCAAGATACTAATTCTCAGTTGTAACCGTAGAGAAATGTGGGAGTCCAGGTGCAAATGTAAGTAATTTTAAGCTTTTATTATTAGAAAGATGAGGAAGTTCCTATTTGGTAACTTCTGTTTTAACTTCAAAATAGAAGACAAAGCCACTGGTTGAAAAATTCAAACAGTCCATCTTACACCGAATGGTGAAATAAGTTGACTATGAAGTTTAGGACTCCTCCTCAGGGTCTGAGGGCCAATTTAAGATTGATGAGGGCTTCCCTGGTGCCTCAGATGGCAAAGAATCTCCAGCAGTGCAGGAGACCCAGTTGGAGCCCTGGGTTGGGAAAATCCCCTGGAGAAGGGAATGGCAACCCACTCCACTATTCTTGCCTGGAGAATTCCATGGATAGAGGAGCCTGGCGGGCTACACAGTCCATGGGGACGCAAAACCGGGCACAACTGAATGACTAATAGATTTTCTTTTAAGGTTCGTGATGATGAATTTACAGTGAGCCCTATCTATCCTATTGCGTGATTTTCCTTGATATTGTTAGAGTCATAGTCATCTGAGGCTGCCATAACAAACACCATAGTCTGGAAGGCTTAAATGATGCAGATCTACTTTCTCGAAGTTACAGAGGCTGAGAAGT
This sequence comes from Nanger dama, assembly GCA_917880005.1. NCBI lineage: Eukaryota > Metazoa > Chordata > Mammalia > Artiodactyla > Bovidae > Nanger > Nanger dama. Next base: position 29,030,379 of record CAKJTW010000007.1, read on the forward strand.
CCAAGATCACAGCACCAGTCAGTTTGGCTCCTGGTGAAAACTCTTTTTGGCTATAGACGGTGCCATCGCCCTGTGTGCTCACAAGACCTCCTTGTGTCCTGAAGGCGAGGTAGCGAAAGAGAGGGAGCAAATTCTTTGGTGGTGTCTTCTGGCTTCCGTGGGAGCTTGGACCGTAAAGCGTCTGCCCACAATGCGGGAAACCCGGGTTCGATCTCTGTGTCGGGAAGGTCCCCTGAAGAAGGAAAAGGCAACCCACTCCAGTATTCATACCTGGAAAATCCTATGGACCGAGGAGTCTGGTGGGCTACAGGCCATGGGATCGCAGAGTCACACGACTGAGCGACTTCTCTTCACTCCACTTCACTTCTCTAAAGTGAAAGTGAAGTCGCTCAGTCGTGTCCATTGCGACCCCGTGGACTGTGGCCTATCAGTCTCCTCCATCCATAGGATTCTCCAGGCAAGAATACTGGAGTGGGTTGCCATTTCCTTCTCCAGAGAAGGGCACTAATCCATCATTAGGGCCTATCCTCATGACCGCATCTAACCCTAATAACTTCCTAGAGGCTCTGTCTCCAAATACTGTTACCCTGGGAGGGTAGGGCCTCAGTGTACGAGTCTTGGGGAACACAACATTCAGCCCAGATGATTAGGCTGCTGCATGGAAGTAAGTAGGGAAATGTTGCTTTTATTCAGGAAGGAGATTTTTATGAGAGCGTAGGAGGAAAGACAGAAATACAAGGAAATTTGGGATATTAACAGTATGATTCTAAAGAGATTCTTAACGCATTTTACACTGGACACAGAGGGAAAGATGAAAAGAGAGAAACGATGGGCTGGGGTAGAAAAGAAAGATCAAAGGACTGGATGATCTTTTTTACTTGTTCTTGCCCTGTTTATAGTGCCTATAGAGTTATAGTATAGCAAGATGTTGAAAATGTTTTATCCAAATTATATTCATCATTATTTTCCCTTATTGGTCTTCCCCTGGGTCGTTTTAGAAAGACCTTTGCCATTGCCAAGAATATTCAGAAATGTTATGCTTTCTCTTTTCTATAAAAAACAGTCCATCTATTTTTTTTATTTAAAAACTTATTTCTGTAAAAATTTATAGGTGCTGTAGCTCCAGGAAGAAGATATCACTTTCATTACATTTAACATCTAGCACGTTGTTTTTAATATCATAAAATATTTTTAATAAAAGTTCATTTATGTGGAATATATGAATGTGTGAAATTAGGATATATGTTTATTTTTTCCAAATGGTTAGCCATTTGTCTAAGTTTACTTATTAAATGAGTAATCTTTTCCCTACCAATTTGAAATGTTAAATTTGCCAACATCTACTTCTGCTTTATTGACTATACCAAAGCTTTGACTGTGTGGATCACAACAAACTATGGAAAATTCTTCAAGAGATGGGAACACTAGACCACCTGACCTGCCTCCTGAGAAATCTGTATGCAGGTCAAGAAGCAACAGTTAGAATGGACATGGAACAAAAGACTGGTTCCAAACAAGGAATGGAGTATGTAAAGGTTGTATATTGTCACCCTGTTTATTTAACTTTTATGCAGAGTTCAGTTTAGTTCAGTTCAGTCACTCAGTTGTGTCCGACTCTTTTTGACCCCATGAATCACAGCACGCTGGGCATCCCTGTCAATCACCAATTCCCGGAGTTTACTCAAACTCATGTCCATCGAGTCGGTGATGCCATCCAGCCATCTCATCCTCTGTTGTCCCCTTCTCCTCCTGCCCCCAATCCCTCCCAGCATAAAGGTCTTTTCCAAAGAATCAACTCTTCGAATGAGATGGCCAAAGTATTGGCGTTTCAGCTTTAGCATCAGTCTTTCCAATGAACACCCAGGACTGATCTCCTTTAGGATGGCCTGGTTGGACGTCCTTGCAGTCCAAGAGACTCTCAAGAGTCTTCTCCAACACCACAGTTCAAAAGCATCAATTCTTCAGCACTCAGCTTTCTTCACAGTCTAACTCTCACATCCATACATGACCACTGGAAAAACCATAGCCTTTACTAGGTGGACCTTTGTTGGCAAAGTAATATCTCTGCTTTTTTTTTTTTTTTAAACAGGATGCTCTGTTATTACCTACTCATGTACATACATTGCTAGATAAAGGGCATGTGAGTAATTAACTCTCATACAAATAATTCTTACTTATATGTGGCTAAAATGCTCAGCCACATTTCTTAGTCCATGAGGTTCTATTTATTTATTTATTTATTTATTACTTTTGCAAATGAAATCACAACATATTTATTTCTAGCAATTCATTATACATGAAATACAAGTCATATATGCCAAGCAAGCCTGGCATGCTATCTCTGCTTTTAATATGCTCTCTAGGTTGTTCATAACTTTTCTTCCAAGGAATAAGCATCTTTTAATTTCATGGCTGCAATCACCATCTGCAGTGATTTTGGAGCCCCAAAAAATAAAGTCTGACACTGTTTCCACTGTTTCCCCATCTATTTGCCATGAAGTGATAGGACCAGATGCCATGATCTTCGTTTTCTAAATGTTGAGCTTTAAGCCAACTTTTGCACTTTCCTCTTTCACTTTCATCAAGAGGCTTTTTAGTTCCTCTTCACTTTCTGCCATAAGGGTGGTGTCATCTGCATATCTGAGGTTATTAATATTTCTCCTGGCAATCTTGATTCCAGCTTGTGCTTCCTCCAGCCCAGCATTTCTCATGATGTACTCTACATATAAGTTAAATAAGCAGGGTATTTACAGTACTCCTTTTCCTATTTGGAACCAGCCTGTTGTTCCCCATCATGAGCCTACCAGGCTCCTCCGTCCATGGGATTTTCCAGGCAAGAGTACTGGAGTGGGGTGCCATTGCATTCTCCATATGACCAACCTAGACAGCATATTAAAAAGCAGAGACATTACTTTGCCAATAAAGTTACATCTAGTCAAAGCTATGGTTTTTCCAGGCGTCATGTATGGATGTGAGAGTTGGACTATAAAGAAAGCTGAGCACCGAAGAATTGATGCTTTTGAACTGTGGTGTTGGAGAAGACTCTTAAGAGTCCCTTGGACACCAAGAAGATCCAACCAGCCCATCCTAAAGGAAATCAGTCCTGAATATTCATTGGAAGGACTGATGCTGAAGCTGAAACTCCAGTACTTCGGCCACCTGATGTGGAGAACTGACTCATTTGAAAAGACCCTGATGCTAGGAAAGATTGAAGGAGGGAGGACAAGGGGATGACAGGATGAGACAGTTCAATGGCATCACTGACTCAATGGACAAGAGTCTGAGTAAACTCCAGGAGTTGGTAATGGACAGGGCAGCCTGGCATGCTACAATCCATAGGGTCACAAAGAGTGGATCATGATTTAGTGATTGAACTGAACTGAATAATTTTAATAGTAATTTTACATTTGCAATAAATATATGTGCTCATGATAATAAATCCACAGAGACAATGCACGTAAATGTTTCACAGCAACTTTTTCAAGATATCTCTCCAGACACAAAATAAAGATATATGTACTTAATTTTATCCAGATGGTCTCATGCTATACACAGTCAATATGTATTTTCACTACCTGTCACTATTTGTGTTTGTTTATAACATTTTCTGCCTTCCAAAAGCTTTGTATTTTTATGCAGTCAAATTTATGCTTTTATTTTTATGTTTTTCTGTTTTTATGCTTAGAAAAACTTACTTATGCTAGATTATAAAAATGATTAACATTTTGTAATATGTTTTTCCTTTTTGTTTTTGCATTTGTATATTTGATACTTATAGATCTTATCTTGGTGTAAGAAACAATTGAAAAAGCCTAACTTTTCCAAGTGACTAATGCTTTAACATTGGTATTAAATAATGCATTCCTTCCCATGGACGTGAAATGCTACCTTTGTTAGGCTCTAAATATTTACATATATTTGAGTCTATTACTGGATTTTCTATTCTGGTCCAGTGATTTATCATTTGTAAGCTAGTGGTGAATGAAGCATTCTAATTTTTTTTTAACTATCTAGTAGGGCTTGTGTGTTAGTCACTCAGTTGTGTCTCCCTTTGCGACTACATGAACTGTAGCCCACCAGGCTCCTCTGTCCATGGAATTCTCTAGGCAAGAATACTGGTATGGGTTGCCATTTCCTTCTCCAGGGCATCTTCCTGACCCAAGGATCAAACCCAGGTCTCCCACATTGGAAGTGGGTTTTTAACCTTCTGAGCCACTAGGGAAGTAGGGCTTATCTCCCAATTAAACTCTTTCAGAAAGTTGTTAAGTAACTTTAGAGTGTCTGTTCTTCACATTAGAATCATTTTGATACATTCTTCCCCTAAAAAGCTATGGAGATTCTGATGAAAATGCACTACATTAATAAATTAGGTTAAAATATAAACATCTCTGCAATAGTTGCAATGTCCTAAAATAGGAAAAGGAGTACGTCAAGGCTGTATATAGTCACCCTACTTATTTAACTTGTATGCAGAGTATATCATGAGAAATGCTGGGCTGGAAGAAGCACAAGCTGGAACCAAGATTACCGGGAGAAAGATCAATAACCTCAGATATGCAGATGACACCACCCTTATGGCAGAAAGTGAAGAGGAGCTAAAAGCCTCTTGATGAAAGTAAAAGAGGAGAGTGCAAAAGTTGGCTTAAAGCTCAACATTCAGAAAACGAAGATCATGGCATCTGGTCCCATCACTTCATGGGAAATAGATGGGGAAACAGTGGAAACAGTGTCAGATTTTATTTTGGGGGCTCCAAAATCACTGCAGATGGTGACTGCAGCCATGAAATTAAAAGACACTTACTCCTTGGAAGAAAAGTTATGACCAACCTAGATAGCATGTTGAAAAGCAGGGATATTACTTTGCCGACTAAGGTCCATCTAGTCAAGGCTATGGTTTTTCCTGTGGTCATGTATGGATGTGAAAATTGGACTGTGAAGAAGGCTGAGCGCCGAAGAATTGATGCTTTTGAACTCTTGAGAGTCCTTGGACAGCAAGGAGATCCAACCAGCCCATTCTAAAGGAGATCAGTCCTGGGTGTTCATTGGAAAGACTGATGCTAAAGCTGAAACTCCAGTACTTTGGCCACCTCATGCAAAGAGTTGACTCATCGGAAAAGACTCTGATGCTGGGAGGGATTGGGGGCAGGAGAAGGGGACGACCGAGGATGAGATGGCTGGATGGCATCATGGACTCAATGGATGCGAGTCTGAGTGAACTCCGGGAGTTGGTGATGGACAGGGAGGCCTGGTGTGCTACGATACATGGGGTCGCAAACAGTCGGACACGACTGAGCAACTGAACTGAACTGAAGATCAAGGTAAGTGTCTTCAATTCCTTGAATATTCTTTTATTTCACTCGGTGGAGTTTTTGTTATAAAGCTCCAGTGATAGTATGACTAGGCTTTTTACTTTCATTATATGTCTAACTATTAATGGTTATAATTTTTATAGGAAATGTACTTCCTTTTGCACAGTTCTCTTTTTAGTGTGCTTTTTGTTATTAATGGGCTTCCCAGGTGGTGGTAGTGGTAAAGAAGCCACTTGCCAAAGCAGGAGACATAAGAGATGTGGGTTTGATCCCTGGGTCGGGAAGATCTCCAGAAGGAGGGCACGGCAACCTACTCCAGTATTCTTGCCTAGAGTATACCATGGACAGAGGAGCCTAGAGGGCTACAGTCCATGTAGTTGCAAAGAGTCAGACATGACTGAAGTGACCTAGCACACACACACACATGTTATTAATATATTTTCAGTCAATTTTCTTAGTTTTCAAGTAAACAATTATATCACTTGAGTTTACTCCTGTAGCACTTATAATATGACAGATACTTGGTAAGTATGCAATGAGCATTAGATATAAGTATTATGATTATTATTATTTACATTGGTCATTAGAATGATTAAATTGTCCATAATGAAGTAAGTAGATTTACATTTGGGTGTCTTGGCAAAATTATTCTAAATTTCATCTGTAAGTCATATAAACATGCAAATATAGCCTAGATCACCAGGTAAAGCAAGAGTAACAGGGGAAGACTTGCTTTACCAGATAATAAAATCTATTGTAAAGTATACAAAAACATAGAAAGTAAGATACTAGCTCAAAAGCATAAAGATTAATTGCCGGGAGCCAGTGTGAGGAATCCCACCCGTGACAGGGTCACGTGGAAGGAAGTTGGCATACGCAGGGCATGATCAAACCTCAGGGGTTCCCCATGGCATTTCCTGAGCATCCACCTCCCCAAAAATAAGAATCTGCTGGCATCTGCACTCTGCTTTTCCACTCTTCCGAAATTCTCTGGGGAAAAGTCAACTCAGGGCTTTAGTCTTCTGCATTTGAAAGGATGTCTCAGTTGAACCCCTTCTGATAGCTCTTTAGCTTGCCTAACTGGTTTTTCCCGGACTCCTTACAGCTTGTGAATTGCTTACAGCCCCTAGCCGCGAGAGGCACAAAGCCTGAAAGCATCTTAAAAAATCATATTGGTGATGGGTTTTCACTGTTGACTCAAAGATTGCTGCCAGACCTCCATATTCTTTATCTTTTAGACACCTGGAAGGACGTTATTCAATGTAAGCAGGACGTAGAAAAAGATATGTAGTAGCTTTGATGTTAGCAACACTAGACTTTTGAGTTAATTGTTTCTCTTTTGCTGTAAATCACTGTACTCCCTTTACTTGTTATAAGTTGCTGTATCTTTGCTATAAAGAATGTAACTTTGTTTAGTGCTTTTCTGAGAGTGGCGCCAGATCTTGGGAAGATCAACACAAACAAGTCTTCTGGTTGACAAACCCTTATCAAAAAAAGGGCTGTTAATGCTGCATAACCGTGTACCCACTGACCTTCATGTTTTATCAAAAGCATAAAAGGCCTTCTGAACAATAGAGGCCGAAGCTAGTCACTGGACTGGTTTCCCCCATGTCTCTCTCTCTTTCCTCTCCTCTTCAGGTTGAATTCCCATCTGGATGGGGGGTGGGGGTGGTGGGGCTCGCCAAGTCTACTTTCTTGTCCCGGCCCTGTGCAAAGGGAGCCCAAGATGGGGCACCCTTAGAGATTCAAGCAGGCCCCGGTGGCCCCACGTAGATGGTGCAAATCTCTTGTCCAGAGATTTTATTGGCCTTCCCCCAAGCCAAGTTATTCAGCCTTCTTTCTCCACTTAATTTTCCTACTACACTATTTCTTCCTAATCTAATCTTATATTAATAAATAAATCTTTCCTCGCCAACGCCGTCTCCGCTTCGAATTCCCTGGACCCACCGGGGCTGGACCCCGGCAATTCATAATGAAATTAGTAAAGTAACACACAAATCTCTCTAACATCAAGAATTCATTTTTATTGTTGTAGCTGCACATTCGGGGAAACAAACTCACTCAGAAGGAGTCCTATCTTGGGTGAAGGGCTATTGGTGGAAAACTATATTTACCATTGTTACAGTTGTCTTGATAGTTCTGCTTTGTGGACCCTGCATTTTACAATGTATTATGATCTTTGTAACCCAAAGGTTGATGTCATTCTCCCAAATTGGCAGTCAGAGAGCCAGGGTGCAATATATCCCTATGAATGATGCTCATAATATGAGTTAAGAGTGTTCGGTAGTTAGAATAGGAAACAGGAGTCCAGAATGGCAGTGGCTAAAAGACAAGGAAGGGAAAAGCCCGTGAAAATAGAACAAAGGAAGGTCAGAGGACAGGAGTGAGGACCTCAGGTAGAACAAACAGCACTCCTGGCTAGCCCAATTTACATAGGGCAGGCCCAGGGCGGGCAAGGAAAAACACATAAAAAGAGGAGCCAGAGGGCCAGGGCTCCCCTCTCTCCCCTTCGCATCTTTGGGTTGGCATGTCGTCACGCCTCGAGGATGTATTTTCCTGCTATTTTCTAAATAAAATTGAGCTGTAACATTGATCTGTCTAAGAGCTATAACACGATCTGTTTGAGACCCGAGAGCTATTACACAGTCTGTCTGAGAGCTATGATACACTGAGGGCTCTAACAATTGCTTCAGATTTTTGTTGAGATGAGACAGAACCAAGAATACACTCACCTGACAGGAGCATCAAGAAGGGGGAATGAAGGAGGAAACAGACAGAGCTGGACTCCATCTTAGGCCAGATGTGAACATTAGGTTATATGCATGGTCACTCTGAACATTGTGCCCGGTGTCTATAGAGACAGCATACCAATGGAAAACCAGACCACCCGGATAAAAGAGCCTCAGAACTTGTACCTAGACTTTCCGTTGCCTAAAAGAATATGCTAATTATCTCTGTAATAGAGCAGAGTTGTAAATCCCATTGTGCTTATTGGGGTATGACCACAGGCCTATTGATAAATGTCCACTGTTTAACCATCTAGGCTTGTGACACATGAGTCATCGGTAAACTTTGATCGTATCTCTCTTTTACCTTGTCCGGACTAGTTTCAAGGAATTTGGGGAGGTGGGTTTGAGGATGTACACTTAGGGCATATAAAATTTCCACTAAAACTGGTCAGGGTCCTTGGCTAAGAGGAGACTCTGCCTTGGGCCTGCCAGAGTAATAAACTGCACTCCACTATCTGCATTGTCCTTCTGAGTGAGTTTGTTTCCCTGGAATGCGTGGCTATGACATTATAGCTATAACTGAGTGACTGCCAATTCTATAAAGTAATTTTCTATAAGTTATCTTAGTCAACTTATACAAATGTAAAGCTTTTCAAAATAATCATCTTGGGGGTATTTGGCAAAAGTTAAATATCAGTGAGAAATTGATTACTCACAAACTTCCAAAAGGGATTTTTTGATGCCATGATGTACATTATACATATATATATATATATGTATATATATTGCTTTAATTCTTTCTGCAGATAGACTAAATGAGACTTCTTAAGCTTAAAACAATTTTCAAGAAAATTCTCCTAGAGAGATTCTTTAAGTCAAGAGAATTAAAATACATTTGATATCACTTGACTATGCCCATAGTTTAATTTTGCATATACATGTTTAAAATATATCAAAAAGACCATGATAGTAATGATTGCCCCCTTGAATTATCAGGGTCAAATTAATCATATTGTTAAGGAACTCAGGTTTGGCTACTTACCACTCAAAAGCCAATACTCAAGAGACAAATGTTGGCTAGAAAAGAAATTTGCTTTATACCCTGGCAACCTGGGGAGAAGGTAGACTTCCAAAAACCAACACTAAAGATCCAGCTCAACAATGAACGTTTTTTTAAAGAGAAACATTTAGGGAGGGGGTCTTCATTATTCTCCAGTCTATGCAGACTTTTTCTGATTGGTTGGTGGTGAAGTAACAGGGTGAAGTTCTAAGAATCTTGGGCTTAGCATGAAGTCATCATCCTCCACTTGAGTGGAGGCCTTAGTTCCTGCAGAAAAACTCAAAGGTATTGTTAATATCCTTTGAGGAGGAACCAGGACCCTGCTTTATTGCTTTTCTGCCTTCCCTGCTGCTGCTATGTAGTCATTAACTCGCGTCCAACTCTATGCGACCCCATAAACTGTAGCCTGCCAGACTGCTCTGTCCATGGGATTCTTCAGGCAAGAATATTGAAGTGGTTCGCCATCCCCTCCAGGGATCTTCCCGACCCAGTAATGAACCTGAGTCTTCTGCTTAGTTGGGCAGATTCTTTACCACTCACCAAGCCACCATTCCCTCCCTTCCTCTATTATCAACTATTTGACTCTGCCCTTTGGAACTCGAGGAAGGTCAGGGAGGCTGAATAAAGCCTATATCCTATAAACAGGAAGCAAGAGGCACAGAAAGACCCCCAAGACCCCAGACCCCCACTCAATTTTAATTCAGGGAACTGGGCAACTATGGCTCTGATAGTTGATGCCTGTCAAAAATAGGGCATAGGGCTGCCTCAGTTTGGAGAATAGACACTAAAATGGAAGTATTTCTGAGTTCCAAGTCCTAGATCTGAGTCTTGTATGATTAAAATCTAAATCCCTTGGTCTGTCATTTTAATGCAACAGATCCAGTTAGAAGTAGTTGGAGGAGTGACAACTGGAATTTTAATAGACAAAATAAATCTCATTTGTTTTCAGAAGAATAGGCCTGAAACCCAATCTGGACCTGGCACTTTGAGGAGACTTGTAGCCTGGTAGCCAGTTGTTTAGTTTTATCAAAAGTTTGCAGTTACTAGCTGCCTGCAGACATTGTTTTGACAATGTCTAGTGGCATCCAAGTCTGACCCAACTCAGAAAGCTCAAGGACTAGTCCGAAATTATACCCACAGTGTCGCCTAGTGATTTCATTGGATGTCTGAACCATAGCTGCGTTTTTTTTTTACTTTTAATTGTAATAATCTCTTTAATAGCCAAAGTAGATGTCACTGTTAATAATAATGTTAGTTTTCTCTAGGTATGAGAAGATGCAAGAAGATGCAAGACTCATAAAATCTCCTCCTGAAAATATCTAACTCTCTGAAGGCCTGTTCTGCCAGTTTTCCCCAAAGCACAGAGTGCCTCGCTCCTGATCTCCGCCCTGCACTCCTTTCAGGGGTGTTGAAGGTCAACAGCTGCAGTGGCCATGATTTAATCTTCATAGAGGTAGGTGGCAAGTGCCAGGTTCTAGTTGGCAGAGTCCCCTCATGAGGGTGATTTTAGGGAGAAAATGATGTTTCAATGAACACTAAATCCCAGTTTGTTAATGAAGGTCTATATTTACTAAGACTCATTTCCTGGATAGTTCTTTGCTGTTAGGGTGTAGTAATGTAGAATTTAATTAGATTATTAGAAGACACCCTAAGTTTGTTTCTGAAGCTTATCTCAGTAAGCTTGAGATAAACTTGACTGTTATGGGGGGCATTTCATGACCATTTAAAAGGTATTTTAAACTTAAATTATCATGCTGCTGCTGCTAAGTCGCTTTAGTCATGTCCGACTCTGTGCAACCCCATAGACGGCAGCTCACTAGGCTCCTCTGTCCCTGGGATTCTCCAGGCAAGAACACTGGAGTGGGTTGCCATTTCTTTCTCCAATGCATGAAAGTGAAAAGTGAAAGTGAAGTCGCTCAGTCATGCCCAACTTTTAGCGAACCCATGAACTGTAGCCTACCAGGCTCCTCCATCCATGGGATTTTCCAGGCGAGAGTACTGGAGCAGGTTGCCATTGCTTTCTCCATAAATTATTATAGCCTGGTGTTATCTATATAAATACATCCCATACTTGTGGGAGATTTCCTTTTAATAGACTAGAGAATTTGGTTGAGAAGTAGCTCATCATTCTGATTGAATTTGAGTGACACTGAAAAAAATTTACATCTATGGCCAGAGTCAGAGCAGGCATTATTAAGTGGCCATGTGAGATGGTTCCATCTAGTAATATCAACAGTGACCTGAACATGACTACAATTTTCCTTTTAAAGTAAATTTGTTCCCGTCCAATCGGTTAGAGCCTTGGAGTAGAGAAATTCACCAAGTTAACCCAGAGCTTGACACAGGTGATTGGCCACAAACCCAACAATTGGATTGATTTCTAAAACTAGCATAGGATCATGTCTATAATAAAAAAACATTTGATTTATATGTAAAGGTCCCAGAAGTTAAGAAGCACTACAAATGATCATATGAATCAGGTCCAGCATCTTGGGCAAGTTGTCTACTTCTGATGGCATCTTCCTCTTGTCCTAGTATAGTGCAGTTTCCTCTGAGTGCCGTTTTAAGGTAAATTCAGGTCAGCAGTCCTCTCTATAGACTAGTCCAGTGTAGGGGCCTTTGGAAGTGGGAATTAATTTAAGAACAATTTCCCCTTTAATTTCACTGTGCATAAACTAGCTAAGAGTACCTGATAGAAAGGTTCTTCCATCCATGTTGGAGACAGTCCCTTATGTCTCTTTCCAGTTCTGGTTGCAGGTCATGAGGCACCTGATCTTTGTTGAAAGATAGATTACTGAAATAAGCTTCAGAAACAAACTTAGAGTGTCTTCTAATAATCTAATTAAATTCTACATTACTATACCCTAACAGCAAAGAACTATCCAGGAAATGAGTCTTAGTAAATACAGACCTTCATTAACAAACTGGGATTTAGTGTTTATTGAAACATCATTTTCTCCCTAAAATCACCCTCATTTTTACCAAATATAACCAAATTAAGACTAGTTTGTTTATGAAATAGGTCTGGTCTCAATAAACTTGGCCTGATCATTTATATAACCATAATGATCACAGACTTTTGCTGAAAGTTTATTGAGTCTCAAACGGTACTTTTTAAAAATTCATTATTTTACATGGAGGCTAATTACTTTACAATATTGTGGTGGTTTTTAATATCAGTTCAGTTCAGTAGCTCAGTCGTGTCCGACTCTTTGCGACCCCATGAATCGCAGCACACCAGGCCCTGTGCATCACCAACTCCCAGAGTTTACTTAAACTCATGTCCATCGAGTTGGTGATGCCATCCAGCCATCTCATCCTCTGTCGTCCCCTTCTCCTCCTGCCCCCAATCCTTCCCAGCATCAGAGTCTTTTCCAATGAGTCAACTCTTCTCATGAGGTAGCCAAAGTACTGGAGTTTCAGCTTTAACATCAGTCCCTCCAATGAACACGCAGGACTGATCTCTTTTAGAATGGACTGATTGGACCTCCTTGCAGTTCAAGGGACTCTCAAAAGTCTTCTCCAACACCACAGTTCAAAAGCATTAATTCTTTGGGGCTCAGCTTTCTTTATAGTCCAACTCTCACATCCATACATGACCACTGGAAAAACCATAGCCTTGACTAGACAAACCTTTGTTGGCAAAGTAATGTCTCTGCTTTTGAATATGCTCTCTAGGTTGGTCATAACTCTCCTTCCAAGGAGTTAAGCATCTTTTAATTTCATGGCTGCAGTCACCATCTGCAGTGATTTTGGAGCCCCCAAAAATAAAGTCTGACACTGTTTCCACTGTTTCCCCATCTATTTCCCATGAAGCGATGGGACCAGATGCCATGATTTTAGTTTTCTGAATGTTGAGCTTAGGGCCAACATTTTCGCTCTCCTCTTTCACTTTCATCAGGAGGCTCCTTAGTTCCTCTTCACTTTCTGCCATAAGGATGGTGTCATCTGCATATCTGAGGTTATTGATCTTTCTCCCGCGATCTTGATTCCAGCTTGTGCTTCTTCCAGCCCAGCATTTCTCATGATGTATTCTGCATATAAGTTAAATAGGCAGGGTGACAATATACAGCCTTGATGTACTCCTTTTCCTATTTGGAACCAGTCTGTTGTTCCATGTCCAGTTCTAAGTGTTGCTTCCTGACCTGCATATAGGTTTCTCAAGAGGTCTGGTATTCCCATCTCTTTCAGAATTTTCCACAGTTTATTCAACATAAATCAGCCATGGGTGTACATTTATCCCCCCATCCTGAACCCCCTCCTACCTCCTTCCCCATCCCATCCCTCTTGGTTGTCCCAGAGCATCAGCTTTGACTGCTCTACTTCACGCATTGAACTTACACTGGACATCAATTTTACCTATGGTAATATACATGTTTCAAAGCTATTGTGTCAAATCATCCCACCCTCACCTTCTCCCATAGTCCAAAAGTCTGTTCTTTACATTTATGTTTCTTTTGCTGTCTTGTGTATAGGGTCGTCATTACCGTCTTTCTAAACTCCATATATATGCATTAATATACTGTGCTGGTGTTTCTCTTTCTGACTTACTTCACTCTGTGTAACAGGCTCCGGTTTCATCCACCTCATTAAAACTGACTCAATTGAATTCTTTTTATAGCTTAGTAATATTCCATTGTGTATATGTACCACAACTTCCTTATCCATTCTCCAGACTGAACTTTTAAAATAAAACATTTCACAGCTAAGAAAGTCATGCCAAAGGCTTATCATAGATTTTGACTAATAAATCTAGGTGAATTTCCTCCCTTTTCAAGGTCTCAAAAATTCCTTGAGATTTCTGTACCTGTTAATGAGATAATCTTCCTAAATTATCTGATAAAGTTATTGGAAACCTAAGAGCTTCCAATTTTGGAGAGGTCAGATAGAGAGAAAAGATAATTATTTCAATTTGTCTATACAGTATAATTTTACCATACTACTGTCATAATTAGTTTGAGGGGAAGGTTTTCCATACTTCTGGAAAACACATTCAAACTAGTAATTTTTCAGATAGAAACCATACAAGTTATAAGCATATTCACTAGTTAACGCAGGCCTTTAGTTAGCCTTTGTGAAGTCATCAGTTTTCCCATTAGAATACCAGGACATATCAGAATTTCAGGAACTCCATGTAATTTCTAGGATATCTATATTAGTAACATTTACTGTAAAATATAACCTAAAATGATGTATTACTCATTGATAATATAATATTTCCCAGGTAATTTTATATACCAAATGAACATACTTAGCTTAGTATCTTTCTTTCGGATGTGTCAGGGGCCCTTTGTAACATCCCAAAGTTAGCTGAATTCAAAAGAACTTTAATAGTATTTGATTTAGGAAATTTTGTCCAAAAATCAAAAGGGTCAAGAACACTTAGCTAGATTTAGCCAATACTAGTGGGTGTATCACTTAACTTGTTGATATTTTATAATGGGTGTACATACTAAAGCTCAAAGTCTAATGAAAGTTGATTCTACCATCTTGGACCTAGTTGGTTCTAACCAGTTTTCCTATGGCTGAGTCATTTCTAACAAAGTCTATTTACCCAGTTAATTATAATCTAATTTTAGAAAATCCTGATCATGCATAACTCACTCATTTCAGTACTTTTTCATTTCTTACACCTTCTTTTACTGAAAACACTTCCCTTAAAACTTTTTTCCCATTGAATTCCTTTTCTTGTTGACAAATTTGTAACAGATAGAATACAGTCTCATTTGACCTCTAGTAATCCTAGGTACAACAGAAGTATTATACTTATTGATGGTTCTAAAGGCATGTCTATATTACCAGATATTAATTTAATACTGAATATTTCCCAGTTCACGTTAACCTGAAATTTATTTAGCTTAATCTGGATTTGTTTCCTTTGTAAGCACTTACTTTTTCTTAAGCCAGTTAAATAGAGCTCATTTACAAATTAATTTCAATAGTATTATCTAGAGACAAAGACACATACCAAGACATAGACATATACAGACAGATACAACATGAAATCTAGCTTCATCTCCTATACTTAGTCATTAATCAGATATTACAATATAAAATTCACTAGTTTATAAAGAAAAGTTGGAATAAATAAAAACCTTTAAGGCATCTTCCTGTTTTTCCATCCATCTCAGGAGTTAGAGATGGTCTAGATAAGTGTTCCTGAGAGCCGTGGTTTCAAGGCACAGCATCAGAATTCTAAAAAGTTGTTTGATCAAGTTTGCTTTTACTAACTGTATATGCAAAAAGAACCAGTTTTGAAACTGAATTTAAGACTTTTACCTAAACCAACTTTCTCTGAGGTCTAAACAAAATGGTGACCACACAAAGCAAAATGGCCATTACAAATCACAACACAAATCACAGAGTATAAAACACATACATAGACCCAGACGTCCTAATCAGACACACCCTTAAATAAAAGATTACAGTCTTTCAGAAAGCCACCTATCGAGACACAGAAGTTCAGATCTAAGTACTAACAGAATAAATGAAAATATCTCAGGTCTTCAAAGATTTCAAACAGGACAAAAGAGACCAGGTTGAAAGAAGAGGGGTAAGGAGGCGGGAGAGAGCAGGGAAAAAGGTAGCCTTACAGACTTCTCTTGCCAACTGCAGATATCCAGATATTACGGGACTTTACCCTGGGCCTCCAATAAGGAAGGACTGGAACTTGGTCCTACCAGAAACAGACCAGACCAGAACCTAACCGAGTCCAAATGAGAAACCAGACAAAAACAGAATCAGAATTCAAATTCTTGGCCAAGCTGAGGTGATATTCCTCCAACTCTCAGCTCAAGCTGAAGCCCTTTGACTAGACTCTTGTGCCCAGGACTGGGGGACTAGAAAAACAAGGGTAAGATAAGAGGGGTTAAAAAGGGAAGGGGAGAGAGGTCCCAAAGTCTCTTTTTCCTTACCCAGTCAGGGCACTCTGGCCGGTTGCCTGTGTTGGGAGGAGACCAGGGACTAAAGGGTCCTGGTTGTGGCTGCTGGGTCTAATCCATCGGCAGGCAAACGGGTCCCTGAGTACCCCAAGTGATCAGGATGTCAGTCACAGTGAAGAATCCCACCAGAGTCACCATTTGTTGCAGGAAGAGCAACCCCTTCCAGAGCCCAAGAGTGGGCTCTTGTCTAACACTTGGAAATGATTTGTCCAAGGAGATATATATGCTGACATAGCAAGAGACTTTATTGGGAAGAAGCACCTGGGTGGAGAGCAGTATTGTAGGGAACCCAGGAGAACTGCTCTGCCATATGCTCACAGTCTTGGGTTTTACGGTAATGGGATTAGTTTCTGGGATGTCTTTAGCCAATCATTCTGACTCAGAGTCCTTCCTGGTGGCACACACATTGGCTCAGCCAAGATGGATGCCAGAGAGAAGGATTCCAGGAGGTGGTCAGAAACGTGGTGTCTCCTTTTGACCTTTCCCAAACTCTTCTGATTGATGGTGGCTTATTAGTTCCATGTTTCTTACTAGGACTTCCATTCATGAAACAACTCAAATAGTTACTATGGTGCCTGGCCAGGGTGGGCGGCTTCAGTCAGTATGCTTCTCCTAACAGTTGCAGCAAGAGGGGGCTACTCTCTAACTGCAGTGCACGGGCTTCTCATTGCGGTGGCTTTCCCTATTGCTGAGCACGGGCGCTAGGCTCACAGGCTTCAAGAGTTGCAGCACATGGGCTCAGTGGTTGCAGCTCACAGGCACTAGAGCACACACTCAACAGCTGTGGCACACAGGCTTAGTTGGTCCATGGCACGTGGGATCTTCCCAGATCAGGGATCAAACCTGTGTCTCCTGCATTGGCAGGAAGATTCTTCACCACTGAGCCATCAGGGAAGCCCTGTTTCCATATTCTTTTTTTTTTCTTAAGATCATTAACTACTGAGAATAGCTCAAGACCAAGCATTGTGACCAGGCTTAGATCACAAAATAATTTCAGCCCAAAATGGCTTCTCTTAT
This sequence comes from Nanger dama, assembly GCA_917880005.1. Taxonomy (NCBI): domain Eukaryota; kingdom Metazoa; phylum Chordata; class Mammalia; order Artiodactyla; family Bovidae; genus Nanger; species Nanger dama. The sequence continues at coordinate 29,047,435 of CAKJTW010000007.1, forward strand.
GTCAAGAAAGCCATGCCTGATCCACTTTCTCCAGGGATGCCTGACTCTATTTGATTGCAGGAACTCCAGAAAGTACTATTACCATAGAATATAATGTCAGCAGCGCCTCTGGAGTTGAACAACACTGTGTCCCTACAGGGATGTCAGGGAAGGAAGTAATGATTGAGTTGAGGTGTGAAGGAAGAATTGAGTTTCCCCAGTAACTCAGTGATAAAGAATCTGCCTGCAGTACAGGAGCTGTGGGAGACACAGTCTTGATCCCTGGGTCAGGAAGATCCCCTGGAGGATGGCATGGCAACCCACTCCAGTATTCTTGCCTGGAGAATCCCATGGACAGAGAAGCCTGGCAGGTTGCAGTCCATGGGGTTTCAAAGAGTTTGGACACAACTGAAGCCACTTAGCATGAACACACATAAAGGAAGAATTAGGAATTAACTATAAAGGAGCTTAAGATGAGAGAAGGAATGTAGGCTGAAGGAAGAACATATACAAATGTCCCAGGGCTGGAGGAAATGCATTCTGCCTGAGGTCAGTGTGGCTGGAGCTCTTAGAATAAAGGGGGAGTAGGGGGTATTTTTGGACAGAAGACCAGAAAGGAAGACAGCATTTGCTTTATACAAACTCCTTGATCTCAGGAAGCATTTTGATCTTTATCCTAAGAGTCCTGAGAGGTCCTTGGAACTGTAGGTAGCAAAAGGCTAACCAGAGCAGATTTGTCTTTTGAAAAGACACCCTGGCTGCCTTGTGGAGAATGGTTGAAACAGCAAGAAGTGCTGCCACATTATGATTTGGTAGCACGTAACCCCACTCCAGTACCTTTCCCTGGAAAATCCCATGGGCAGAGGAGCCTAGTAGGCTGTAGTCCACGGGGTCGCTAAGAGTGGGATATGACTGAATGACTTGACTTTCACTTTTTACTTTCATGCATTGGAGAAGGAAATGGCAACCCACTCCAGTGTTCTTGCCTGGAAAATCCAATGGACAGGGGAGCCTGGTAGGTTGCGGTCTTTGGGGTCGCACAGAGTCGGACACGACTGAAGTGACTTAGCAGTAGCAGCAATCTTTCATTAGTTTCCATAAAGACTTAGGGTTTCATACACTTTCTGATTGAAAACTCTAGTTCTTTCTTTCGTGCCTTAGTAGGTTCCTGATAATAGGTGCCAGTACTGTGTACTTTCATGTCCTGAAACAACTTGTACTTTGTAGAAGAAAAACAAAAACATTTCATTTGGGGAGGGGGGGCTCATGTTGCTGTGGCTTTACTTCATATGAGAAAACTACACCTTGTCTTTCTTCAGTGTTTTCTAACCATCAACACAGTAAATGAGATTGTTGTTACAAACGCTCTCCTATATGATATATAGGAATCCCTACTTGACATACATTCCTCATTGAATTGTTACAAACACTCTCTTTTATGATATATAGGAATCCCTACTTGACATACAGTCCTCATTTAATTTTGGTTGATTGTGTCGTTATACTTTTCTATCTAAAAGGAAAAATAAATAGACAACAGTGTGGAAATTTCCCACACTCTTGGGAATGGATAAACAATTTTTAAGGCAAATGCCTGAATGCAGGATTGTCCTGGTTATGGCCAAGCTCCCTCCCCACTTAAGTGAGATTTAGCCATCAGACCAGTGTCTAAATCCATTTAACAGAACCCCAGGCCAGAAGAGCTAGATAATCTAACTTTTTGATTCCCTGTTTGCAGCATCAAGCAGAACTGTAACTGATGGAATGAATTAAATAGAACATATAACCCAAATCAGCCCATATCCTGTTCCCATGGGCTTGTCCTCTGCTGTGCTTTGCCACCCATATACCTCCTTCCTTTATTAGGCAGGATTCTTGGGAGAATCAGAAATGATAGTGTGTGTTTCTGTGTGTGTGTGTGTGTGTGTGTGTGTGTGTGTGTGTGTGTGTGTGTGTGTAGAAGAGGAACAGACTCACATAAACACAAAGGTTGAGAAGTCTCACAATCTATGCAAGCTGGAGACCGGAAAGCAAGTGACATGATTCATTTCCATCCAAAGGCCTGAGAACCAGGGGCGACAATAGTGTAAATCTCAGTCTGAGAACAGGAGAAGGTGAGATGAGAAGTCCCAGCTCACCTCTGAGGCAGGAAAAACAAGAAGTGACTTCCTCCTTTGTCCATCTTTTGTTTTGTTCAAGCCCTCAATGGATTGGATGGTGTCCACCCACATTGGGGGTGGCAATCTACTTTACTGAATCTACCAATTCAAATGCTAATCCCATCCAAAAGACTGCACAGGCAGACCCAGAAATAAAGTTTAATCTGAGAACCCTATAGTTAGTCAAGTGGACATACAAAATTAACCATTACATTACTCATTCCTCTCACGTTATGTTTTGGTTTTCTTTCTTTTTAATTGAAGTATAGTTGATTTACAACATTATGTTAGTTTCAGGTGTAGAGCAAAGTGATTCTGTTTTTATATTCTTTTTCATTATAGTTTCTTACAAGATACTGAATATAGTTCCCTGTGCTATACAGCAAATCCTTGTTGTTTATCTATGTTACACATAGCGTATATCTGTTAGTGTGCATCTGTCAATCCCATATTCCCAATTTATCCTCTACCCTGCCTTCCCATTTGGTAATTGCAAGTTTTTTTTCCATATCTGAGTCTGTTTCTGCTTTATAAATTAGGTCATTTGTACTATTTTATAGATTTCTTATATAAGCAATATCATATAAGATTTATCTTTGACACTTCACTTAGTGCAATAATTTCTAGGTCCAACCATGTTGCTGCAAATGGCATTCTTATGGCTAATATGCGATATATATATAATATATATATATATACACACATATATATACGCACACGTACACCACATATTCTTCATCAATTCACCTGTTGATGGATATTTAGGTTGCCTACATGTGGCTATTGTAAACAGTCCTGTTATGAACATTCAGTTCAGTTCAGTCGCTCAGTCGTGTCTGACTCTTCGCGACCCCATGAATTGCAGCACACCAGGCTTCCCTGTTCATCACCATCTCCCGGAGTTCACTCAGACTCACATTCATCAAGTCCGTGATGCCATCCAGCCATCTCATCCTCGGTCGTCCCCTTCTCCTCCTGCCCCCAATCCCTCCCAGCATCAGTCTTTTCCAATGAGTCAACTCTTTGCATGAGGTGGCCAAAGTACTGGAGTTTCAGCTTCAGCATCATTCCTTCCAAAGAAATCCCAGGGCTGATCTCCTTCAGAATGGACTGGCTGGATCTCCTTGCAGTCCAAGGGACTCTCAAGAGTCTTCTCCAACACCACAGTTCAAAAGCATCAATTCTTCAGCTCTCAGCCTTCTTCACAGACCGACGCTCACATTCATACATGACTACAGGAAACACCATAGCCTTGACTAGACGAACCTTTGTTGGCAAAGTAATGTCTCTGCTTTTGAATATACTATCTAAAGAAAAGTCATAACTTTTCTTCCAAGGAGTAAGCATCTTTTAATTTCATGGCTGCAGTCACCATCTGCAGTGATTTTGGAGCCCCCAAAAATAAAGTCTGACACTATTTCCACTGTTTCCCCATCTATTTCCCATGAAGTGATGGGACCATGATCTTTGTTTTCTGAATGTTGAGCTTTAAGCCAACTTTTTCGCTTTCCTATTTCACTTTCATCAAGAGGCTCTTTAGTTCTTCTTCACTTTCTGCCTTAAGGGTGGTATCATCTGCATATCTGAGGTTATTGATATTTCTCCCAGCAATCTTGATTCCAGCTTCTAGTGTTTCTCATGATGTACTCTGCATAGAAGTTAAATAAACAGGGTGACAGTATACAGCCTTGACGTACTCCTTTTCCTATTTAGAACCAGTCTGTTGTTTCATGTTCAGTTCTAATGGTTGCTTCCTGACCTGCATACAGATTTCTCAAGAATTTTCCACAGTTTATTGTGATCCACACAGTCAAAGGCTTTGGCATAGTCAGTAAAGCAGAAATAGATGTTTTTCTGGAACTCTCTTGCTTTTTCCATGATCCAGCGGATGTTGGCAATCTGATCTCTGGTTCCTCTGCCTTTTCTAAAACCAGCTTGAACATCAGGGAGTTCACAGTTCATGTATTGCTGAAGCCTGGCTTGGAGAATTTTGAGCATTACTTTACTAGCATGTGAGATGAGTGCAATTGTGTGGTAGTTTGAGCATTCTTTGCCATTGCCTTTCTTTAGGATTGGAATGAAAACTGTTCTTTTCCAGTCCTGTGGCCACTGCTGAGTTTTCCAAATGTGCTGGCATATTGAGTGCAGCACTTTCACAGCATCATCTTTCAGGATTTGAAATAGCTCCACTGGAATTCCATCACCTCCACTAGCTTTGTTCATAGTGATGCTTTCTAAGGCCCACTTGACTTCACATTCCAGGATGTCTGGCTCTAGATTAGTGATCACATCATCATGATTATCTGGGTCGTGAAGATCTTTTTGTACAGTTCTGTGTATTCTTGCCACCTCTTCTTAATATCTTTGTTTCTGTTAGGTCCAGACCATTTCTGTCCTTTATCAAGCCCATCTTTGCATGAAATGTTCCCTTGGTATCTCTAATTTTCTTGACGAGATCTCTAGTCTTTCTCATTCTGTTCTTTTCCTCTATTTCTTTGCATTGATCGCTGAAGAAGGCTTTCTTAACTCTTCTTGCTATCTTTGGAACTCTGCATTCAGATGCTTATATCTTTCCTTTTCTCCTTTGCTTTTCACCTCTCTTCTTTTCACAGCTATTTGTAAGGCCTCCCCAGACAGCCATTTTGCTTTTTTGCATTTCTTTTCCATGGGGATGGTCTTGATCCCTGTCTCCCGTACAATGTCACAAACCTCATTCCATAGTTCATCAGGCACTCTATCATATCTAGTGCCTTAAATCTATTTCTCACTTCCACTGTATAATCATAAGGGATTTGATTTAGGTCATACCTGAATGGTCTAGCGGTTTTCCCTACTTTCTTCAATTTAAGTCTGAATTTGGTAATAAGGAGTTCATGATCTGAGCCACAGTCAGCTTCTGGTCTTGTTTTTGTTGACTGTATAGAGCTTCTCCATCTTTGGCTGCAAAGAATATAATCAATCTGATTTTGGTCTTCACCATCTGGTGATGTCCATGTATAGAGTCTTCTCTTGTGTTGTTGGAAGAAGGTGTTTGCTATGACCAGTGGATTTTCTTGGCAAAACTCTATTAGTCTTTGCCCTGCTTCATTCCACATTCCAAGGCCAAATCTGCCTGTTAGTCCAGGTGTTTCTTGACTTCCTACTTTTGCATTCCAGTCCCCTATAATGAAAAGGACATCTTTTTTGAGTGTTAGTTCTAAAAGGTCTTGCAGGTCTTCATAAAACCGTTCAACTTCAGCTTCTTCAGTGTTACTGGTTGGGGTATAGACTTGGATAACTATGATATTGAATGGTTTGCCTTGGAAACGAACAGAGATCATTCTGTCATTTTTGAGATTGCATCCAAGTACTGCATTTCAGACTCTTTTGTTGACCATGATGGCTACTCCATTTCTTCTGAGGGATTCCTGCCCGCAGTAGTAGATATAATGGTCATCTGAGTTAAATTCAACCATTCCAGTCCATTTTAGTTTGCTCATTCCTAGAATGTCAACGTTTACCCTTGCCATCTCTTGTTTGACCACTTGCAATTTGCCTTGATTCATGGACCTGACAGTCCAGGTTCCTATGCAATATTGCTCTTTACAGCATCGGATCTTGCTTCTATCACCAGTCACATGCACAACTCAGTATTGTTTTTGCTTTGGCTCCATCCCTTCATTCTTTCTGGAGTTATTTCTCCACTGATCTCCAGTAGCACATTGGGCACCTAATAAGCCGGGGAGTTCCTCTTTTGGTATCCTATCATTTTGCCTTTTCATATTGTTCATGGGGTTCTCAAGTGGCTTGCCATTCCCTTCTCTGGTGGACCACATTCTGTCAGACCTCTCCACCATGACCTGCCTGTCTTGGGTTGCCCCACAGGCATGGCTTGGTTTCACTTAGACAAGGCTGTGGTCCCAGTGTGATTAGATTGACTAGTTTTCAGAGCTTTCATCTTTTCCAGGTATATGCCCAGAAATGAGATTGCTCGATCATAAGGTAGCTCTATTTATAGTTTTTGAAGGAACCTCCATACTATTTTCCATAATGGCTGCACCAATTTATGTTCACATCAAACTACGTAGGTAGCAGGGTTCCCTTTTCTCCATGCCTTCTCCAGCATTTACTATTTATAGACTTTTTGATGATGGTCATACTGATCAGTGCTACTTCATTATAGTTTTGATTCACATTTCTCTAATAATGGCAATGCCAAGCATCTTTTCATGTGCTTATTGTCCACCTGTAGTCTTTGACTATACCACCCTGAAAGTGCTCAGTCTCATCTATGCCACACTTTTTGTTACCTTTTGAATGAAGGATGCAGTGAATATGGCCCCCTGAACCTTTCTCAGACAATTTGACTTTACCATGAGGTTATATGATAGCTCTTGGCATGGTCCTTAATGTATTAATACTATGTGACCTGTGAAAATTATGTAATTTCTAAATACTTCTATTCTCTGATTCCTAAACATGGGATGATGATGACAGCACTTTTTCATAGGGTTTGGGGGAAGATTAAATGGAAAACAAGAGAAGCTCTTAAAACAGGGTGTGGTATATAGTAATTGTTCAACAAGTGTAAGCTATTATTATTAATGGTTCTTCCTAGAGTAGGCACCAGAACATCAAATCTGGATTCAGCCAGTTTCTCCAAAATTCTATTACATGGTTTGGCAAGAGTTTTATAAATTTGACTTTCACATTCATTTTTTTTCAACACAGAATTGTACCGGTTCCATATTGAACAGAACATCTATCTTTCTTTATCAGACAAATTCATTATCTGAAGTGTCCATAATATAACAATCTGTGCTAAATTTAACTATAAAAATGTTATTGTATGGCAAGACTATATTTATTCAATTATCGTGAATTTCTTCACACCAAGGACAAATTTTTATTCCTTGTTATCTGCCACAGAAGCTGTGCCACATAGCACAATGCCTTGCACAATGACATTATCATACAAATTCTTCATTCTAAATGACAATTCCTTGTAATCTGATAAAACTCTATAGAAGTCAAAAACTAAAAGCACAAGTTTTATCTTCAATAAAGTTTGTAAGACAAAAAAGTGTCACACTTACAGAAATACATCATGCTACTTATAGAATAAAAGAACATATATATTTGTAGATTTTGGAAATAATAATTCAAATTTTCTTCACCCAAAAATTCAGGGCTTTTCATTATGTGCAAGCAGTATTATACAATTGTAATTGTATGGTAAAAACAAACAATCTTGTATCCTGTGTTTTTACTTATTTACATGATAAACTCTTGCTATGTTACTCCACGGTCCTCTTACATATTAAAGTAGTCACAAATCAAATTTACTGTTATTCCTATACTGTTGGATAATTATTTTCCAGCGTATCATTTGTATTTCAAACAACATTGTAATAATCAAGTCTGTCATAAAGCTTTTAGTATTTAGAATTATTTTTCTAAGACCAGTTTCCAGGAGTATACGTTGTTATTGTTCAGTTTCTGAGTTGTATCTGACTCTTTGCAACCGCATGAACTGTAGCACACCAGGCTCCTCTGTCTGTGGGATCCTGGAGAATACTGGAGTGGATTGCCATTTCCTTGTCCAGGGGATCCTCCCAGACCAGAGATTTAACCCACATCTCCTGCATTGGCAGGCAGATTCTTTATCACCGAGCTCTCAGAAAAGTCATATATATGTGTGTGTGCACGTGTGTTAAGTTCCTTCAGTCGTGTCCGACTCTTTGTGACCATATGGACTGTAGCCCACCAGGGTCCTCTGTCAATGGGATTCTCCAGGCAAGAATACTGAAATGGATTGCTATGCTCTCCTTCAGCTGATCTTCCTGATCCAGGGATCAAACCCACATCTTTTACATCTCCCACATTGGCAGGAGGATTCTTTACCACTAGTGTCATCTGGGAAGCCCACATACATGAGTGTGTGTGTGTGTGTGTGTACACATATCTTGAGAAAAGATCTATACTTTTGGCTGGAATTTTCCTTCTTACTATACAACGTGCTTAAGACAGTGATAATCTTCACTGTTTTATGTAAAAACATTGTCTTCCACCAACTTAAAAGTGAAAATTGTGGGCTGAAGGAATGTCTGAATGTTGGGGAAAAAAAGAAAAGATCTTAATATTATGCAGCCATGCTTTCCATTCCATAACTTTATTCATTCTTCAATTATCCCCATTTCCCTGGATACTTCCTTTGCTTCCTTTAAAGGAAATAACTACATAAATTCTGAAATCCTGAAATTCTGAAATGGGATTAACAGATACAAACTACTATACTCATACCAGTCAGAATGGCCATCATCAAAAAAAATTACAAATAATAAATGCCGGAGAGGGGTGAAGAAAAGGGAACCCTCTTGCACTGTTGCTGGGAATGTAAGTTAATACAGCCATTATGGAGAACAGTATGGAGATTCCTTAAAAGACTAGGAATAGTAGCAGTCCCACTACTGGGCATATGCCCTGAGAAAACAATCATTGAAAAAGACCCCAGTGTTCATTGCAGCACTCTTTACAGTAGCCAGGACATGAGACCAACCTAGATGTCCATCGACAGATGAATAGACAAGGAAGTTGTGGTACATACACACAATGGAATATTACTCAGCCATAAAAAGGAGCACATTTGAGTCAGCTCTAGCAAGGTAGATGAACCTAAACCCTGTTACACAGAGTGAAGTAAGTCAGAAAGAGAAAAACAAATATCATACATTAACACGTATATATGGAATCTAGAAAAATGGTGGGCTTCCCAGGTGGCTCAGTGATAAAGAATCCACCTGCCAGTGCAGGAGACGTGGGTTCAATCCCTGGGTTAGGAGGATCCCCTGGAGATGGAAATAGCACCCCATTCCAGTCTTCTTGCCTGTGAAGTTCCATGGACAGATGAACCTGGCAGGCTATAGTCCATGGAGTCACAAAAAGTTGGGCATGACTTAGCAACTAAATGACAACAGAAAGAGAAATGGTACTGATGAACCCATTTGGAGGGCAGGAATAGAGACGCAGACAGAGAACAGACTTGTGGGCACAGCAAGGGAAGGAGAGGGTGGGATGAACTGAGCGAGTAGCTTTGGAACATATACATTACCATATCAAAACAGATAGCTAGTGGGAAGTCACTGTATGACGCATAGAGCTCAGACCTGGTGCTCTGACAACCTAGGGGGTAGGATAGGAGAGGGGGTCATTGGAAGGAGGCTCAGGAGGGAGGGGACAGATGTATACTTCTGGCTGATTCACGTTATTTTTCACAGAAACCAATACAACATTGTAAAGCAATTATCCTCCAATGGAAAAAAATAAAAAGCCTGGGAAACAACAAGGGTCTACTGTATAGCACAGGGAACTGTATTCAATATCCTTTAAACCATAATGGAAGAGAAAAAATCAAGGAACATACGGAGTTATACCATCCAGACACGTAAACTAGGCTTCCTGCTGTCATGCCCAAGCTAATAGCAGTTATAAATACTAAAAACTCTTCTCACACATTCCATCCGTAGCGCCCATGACAACACCTTTCTGGATTTAATTACCAATCTCCCCATGTCTCAAGGCTACACTGAGAGCTATCTCATTCAGAAACTAGCTCTGAAAGCTGCCTATTAAATCATTCAAACAAACTCCAGCTCAGTAGTTTTAACAGGCCTGAATTTACTTATAAGAAACTGTTGAAAATATATAACAATTGTTGATGCAGGTCGGTTTTACATTTTCATAAATTTGAATTGCTTTCCTTGGCACATGGATGGAGACTATTTTAAGTATTTCAGCAACAAAACATGCACCTCAAATATTCATACTCTCTAATAGAGGTGCATTTAGCATTAATCTATGTGATTTTTGGGGGAGGGGGGTGGGGTAGAATGTCAAATGTGGATATATAGGCTCTCCAAAAAGAAAAAAAAAGGGGATGTCTTTAAGTAGCACAATAGATGCCTGAGAAAAGATCTCAGTTCTGCTTTTTAAACACTCTGTTATTTTGAACCTGAGGAAATATAGAGAAGTGGTTAAAGATGTGGGTTCCAAAGTTCAAATTGCTATATGAGATCTTGAATGCAAATTTATTGGTCACTGACTGGGTGTTATTTTACAGCTTTTTTAAACATCACTGAATCCTAGTTTTCTTTAAAATAAATATAATGATAGCCCTAATTGTGTCAGCATTGTGTAAAAACGTCTGCTGCTACTGCTAAGTCACTTCAGTCATGTCCAACTCTGTGCAACCCCATAGACAGCAGTCCACCAGGCTCCCCCGTCCCTGGGATTCTCCAGGCAAGAACACTGGAGTGGGATGCCATTTCCTTCCCCAATGCGTGAAAGTGAAGTCGCTCAGTCGTGTTCAACTTTTGGTGACCCCATGGACTGCAGCCCACCAGGCTCCTCTGTCCATGGGATTTTCCAGGCAAGAGTACTGGAGTGGGGTGCCATCGCCTTCTCCAGTAAAAACATCTGATTTACAGCTTAATAAATATTAGTCATTATTTTTACCTTCTTTCCTCTGATACATTAGGAGCTCTGTTGAGGGCAAGGGTTAACTTATTTCTCTTTACACCTAGAGTGTTCAGTACAATCACTCAATAAATATTTGTTAAGTTTTGTTGTTATGGGATTCTTAGGTCTGATAGAACCATCTGGAGCACTGCTATAAAAAATTTTGTAAATAATGTATTTCTTGCGGCACCAGATTACCACGGTAAAGCAGGTAATGAGAATGAGCAGAAAATTCTTTCCAATGCTAGTCACAAATCTCATACATTTAACAGTCTTCAGAAATTTCCCAGCCTCTCTCTTCAGTAAAGGTGATTTGCTCTATGTGTAACTAAACCTTTTTTTTTTTTGGCCACACCACATGGCTCATGGGATCTTAATTCCCCGACCAGGGATTGAACTCAGGCCACAGCAGTGAAAGTTTTGTGTCATAAGCACTGGATCATCATGGAACTCCCGTTTTATAACATTATTATATAAAAAGCTGTAAATAAAAAATTATTCTTTTGTGAATAATTATTTTATTTATTTATAAGTAAGTGAGTATAACAAGTCCTGATTTTTATTCGCAATATGTACACAAAACTGAAAATCAAATCTATTGATTTTGATACATAGTTCAAAGAATTTCAGACTGGCCCTAAGCATTTTTAAAAATATATTAATGCCCTATTTTCTTCATAAAGGCTTCTCCGATGACTTGGTTGGGAAAAAGTCTGTCTGCAATGTAGGTGACACAGGAGACTCCCTGGGTCAGGAAGATCCCTTGGAGGAGGAAATGGCAACCCACTCCAGTATTCTTGCCTGGGAAATCCCATGGATAGAGAAGCTTGGTGGGTTACATTTCATGGGGTCGCAAAGAGTCAGACACGACTGAGCACACTAGCACACATGTCTTTTTCTTCATGGTCTCAGAGAGATGGGAAGCTTTCAGCTTCACTGAGTCTTAGTTTCCTCATTTTTAAAGGAATCTTTCTAAGAATGTTAAATGAATGTAGAGATGTTAATCAACTAAGATCTTTCAAACTTGTTCTACAAATGTGGAATGAAAAGCCAGGGGATGAACAACAGTATTAATTTAGCCATTCCTTCATTCAGTAAATATTTACCGTGTTCACTATCCTTCTTTTGTTGGGAAACAGAAGAACAAAGCAGAAATGGGCTGCCCTTCCAGAGTTTATATCTCAATGGGAAAGACACATTTTTAATGAGCAAAAATTGCAATTGTTTAATACAGTGAACTACTATCAAGATGACAAAATCTAACCCAGAAGAATAGGGAATATTTCTCTGAGGAACTGATGTTTGACTATAAGAATGAATCAATTAGCCACCTGCTGGGGTGTGTATGTGTGTGTGTAGTATGTGTGTGTGGTATGTGTGTGTAGTGTGTGTGTGTTTGTGTCTGTGTATGTTTCCCATGTAAATGGATGTTCGCCAGTTGTAAGGGGTAGGAGAGGGTAGAGGGGTAGAGAAAGATCACTCCAGGAGGGTGGGCAAGATGAACACCATGTCCAGTAAAGCACCAAGGAGCTGAGAGAGGCCAGTGTGCCTGGGTCATGAAGGAGCAAAGCGAGAAGCAGCCTGTAGCTGCAGAGATGAATGGGGAATTGAACCTGAGAGCAACGGAAAGGCATTGCAAGTCTTTACAGTGGTGCATGACATGGCCATATGAGCATTTTTACAAGTTGCTTTGCCTGCTGTGCAGAGTGCATCAGAAGCGTTCTAGGATGGATATGGAGAAGCCAGGTAGGAAGCTCTGATAGTAACCCAGGCAAGAGAGGAGAGTGGTTATTATGGTTTGACAAAATTGCGTGCCTGCCTGTGTGCTAAGTCGCTTCAGTCATGTCCGACCCTCTGTCCGTGAGATCCTCCAGGCAAGGATACTGGAGTGGGTTGACCTTCCCTTCTCCAGGGATTACAAGGCTATTATCACAGTTGAGGGGAAAATGGATTCAAGTCTGACACAGAAAGTAGGGGAGAAGCAGGCGCCGAGGCTGACTGCCCCTTTCCCCAGGTTTCTGATATGAAGTAAATGATGGTGCTGACTCAGATATGCAACTGAACAAGAAGCCAATCTGGTGACAGGATCAGAAGTTCAGGGCTTGGGGACTTCCCTGGTGGTCCAGTGGCTAAGACTCCACACTCCCAGTGCAGAGGGCCCAGGTTCAAACTCTGGTCAGGGTATTAGATCCCACATGTGGCAACTAGGAGTTCACACGCCCAGCTAAAGATCCCACATGCATGTTTAGCCATAAAAAGAATGTCTCTCACTATTTTCAACAACATAGATGGATGTTATACTAAGGGCATTATTGAGGGTGTTCTGCTAAGTGAACAGTCAGACAGAGAAAGGGAGATACAATCTGATCTCACTTATATGTGGAATCTTAAAAACAAAAACAAAACAGGCTCATAGATCCAGAGAATAGACTGGTGGTAGCCAGAGGTGGGAAGTGGGAGTGGGACAAATGGCTGAAGAGAGTCAAAGGTACAACTTTTCAGTTATAAAATAAATGTCATGAAGATGTCATGTACAGACAGCATGAAGTTAACAATACTGAATAACATATTTGAAAGTTGCTAAGAGAATGAAATCTAACAGTGCTTATTACAAGGAAAATAAACTCCATAACTAGACATGGTGATGGATGTTAACTAGACTTATTGTGGTGATTATTTCACAGTATACACAAATATCGAATCATTATGTTGGACACCTAGAATGAACATTGCTGCTTAGTTGCTCAGTCGTGTCTGACTCTTTGTGACCCCACGGACTGTAGCCCATCAGGTTCCTCTGTCTATGGGATTTCCCAAGCAAGAATATTGGAGTGGTTGCCATTTCTTCCTCCAGGGGATCTTCCCAACCCAGGGATAGAACCTAGGTCTACCACATTGCCAGCAGATTCTTTATTGTTTGAGTCACCAGGGAAGCCCAAAACTAATACAATAATGTATATTAATTATATCTCAATAAAAAGAGTTTTTGGTAGAGCTTCACATACTAATTTTGCTTGACATTGGGTAGAAAGGTGTGTTTCAGAAGAGGTTAATGTTATTTTGGACGGCAAACAGTTTCAAAGAAAATAGAGAAACTATCCTGACAATGGCATTTATGGTACCTCTACCACAGACAGTACAGCACTACATGAACTGTACTTTTCAGCACTCTATGAACTGCAACACAACCAAATAATAAAACACACAATCTCAGTCTATTTGGGCCAGAAGAACTTCTATGAATAAAACAATCTACAATCTCCCTGAAGGCAGAATTTAATGTTTATACCGTCTATCACTATAATTTAGCTCCTCTATGACTTGAAAGTCTTGTTATTTTTTAGTGGCTCAGTCGTGTCCTACTCTTGTGTGACCCTGGGGAATGTAGCCCACTAGGCTCCTCTGTCCATGGGATTTCCCAGGCAACAATATTGGAGTGGGTTACTATTTCCTTCTCCAGGGGATCTTCTCAACCCAGGCATCAAACCCGTGTCTCCTGCATTGGCAGGCAGATTTTTACCAGAGTCACCTGGAAAGCTTGTTGAAAATAACAGAGAATACATATGTGTAGCTACATACATGAGTGGTGAAGCATAGCAAGGAAGGGCAAAACTAGACTGAGAAGGGGGTTTTATAACTAATATATAACAATTAGTGAGTGCTTAATGTGTTTCAGGCACTGTACAAGCTTTTTCAATACACAAATCACTTAATCTTGCAATAAGTTTATGAGGTACCATTATTATCTCCTTTTACCAAAGGGACAACTCAAGGACTGAAAAGTTAAGTAAATTATGAATTGTTCAAACTTACACAGCGAAAGGGCTTCCTGGGTGGTGCTAGTGGTAAAGAACCCAGCTGCCAGTGCAGGAAACTCAAGATGCAGGTTCCATCGGGTGTGAAGATCCCCTGTGGTTGCATGGCAACCCACTCCAGTATTCTTGCCTAAGAAATCCCATGGACTGAGCAGTCTGGCAGGCAACAGTCCATTTGGTCGCTTAAGAGTAACGCGAGACTGAAGCAACTTAGCAGGCATGCAATAGTTGAATCTAAGTTCAAGTTGTTTGTGGAATTTGGTACCATAAAAGAAAATTGCTGGCTAAATTAAAGATTTACATGTAGAAAGACACAGAGGAAAAAAAAAGCAAATCATCTGAGAGGTGATTTGGGCCAAAATGGAGTGAACACTCATGTATGTGTTGGGGTTGAGGGAGAGAGTGTAAGGAAGTGAGGTGGATGAAGACAGTCAGAGAGACACTGTGTGTTACAGCCCTTAAAAGTCAAGTGGAAACTCTCAGATACGATACAGTTGGTGGTAAGGAGCCATTGCGTGATTTCTAAGATAGAGTCATAAGATGAAAATGTTTCACAGGGCTTGAAAAGGCAGTGTAGGAGAGTGTACTATAATAGCGTACCACTGTAGGTAAGTGGTTAAGAGTGTAGTTATGAGGGCTGGGAGCTGGATTGCTTTCAAGTCCTGGGTCAGCTGTGTACCAGTTGTGTGACTTTGGGCACGTGATGTCAAACCTCAGTTTCTGCAACTGCAAAATGGGAGTAACAATAAAATTACACATGTCAGAGGATAATTGTGAGGATTAAATGATTTAATCTCTTTCAAATACTTGGGATAATTCCTGGCACACAGCCAGTGCCTAGTCAATGCTAATTATTATTATTCCCGTAGGTATGTATTATTAATGGCACCCCACTCCAGTACTCTTGCCTGGAAAATCCTATGGGTGGAGGAGCCTGGTGGGCTGCAGTCCATGGGGTCGCTAAGAGTCGGACACGACTGAGCGACTTCACTTCCACTTTTCACTTTCATGCATTGGAGAAGGAAATGGCAACCCACTCCAGTATTCTTGCCTGGAGAATCTCAGGGATGGGGAGCCTGGTGGGCTGCCGTCTCTGGGGTCGCACAGAGTCGGACACAACTGAAGCGACTTAGCAGCAGCAGCAGCATGTATTATTATTCCCGCAGGTATGTAATAAACTATGGCAGGGATGCTAATCTTGAATGTTGGGAGAGTACCTGTGAAAGGACTACATGCCAGTGGAAGACACAAAGGTACAGATTATGGGGAAGCACACTTCAAGAAGGAAAAATGTCTGCTTGAATGAAGGGATATGAGTCAAGACTTGCAAAGGGGTTGCTTTCCAAAGGGTTTCACCGGAAGTTAATGAGGTTCATAGTGGAAGTGCCTAGTCCAGCTGTTCCATATTACCAGGAGTGGCTGACTAACGTGAGACAGGAGTTAGAGTCTTTAAAATCAACGTTTATGGCTTAGGAATAGCTAGAACCATCCATTGTTTTAGGTCCATTATGTTTCATATCCATATCTTCATGCCAGTGGACCAAAACAACTAATATATATATATATATATATATATATATATATAAAAGAACTTTATTGAAAATTCTGTGGGCTATTCTGATCCTTAAACCATGTACTCCTTGATAGAGATTATCACTTGAAGCTCAAGCCTGTAGAAATAGTGCAATCAACATAATATATGTTCTACTTTAAAAAAATCCTGTTACTCAGCCATAAAAAAGAATGAAATAATGCCATTTGCAGCAACATGGATGGACCTACAGATGATCATACTAAGTAAGTCAGAGGGAGCAAGACAAATACCATATAACATCAATATTATGTAGAATCTAAAAAACTGATAAAAGTGAACTTATTTACAAAACAGAAACAGAGTTGCAGACACAGAAAACAAACTTTTAGTTACCAAAGGGGAAAGGAGCAGGAGATAATTAGGAGTTTGGGAATCACATATACACAGTACTATATATAAAATAAATAATGAGGAATTACTGTATAGCACAGGGAACTATATTCTATATCTTGTAATAATCCATAATGAAAAAGAATCTAAAAAAGAAAAAAAATATATATAACTGAATTACTTTGCTGCATACCTGAAACTAACACAACACTGACCATCAACTATACTTGAATTTAAAAAAAAATCCTGCATTGTTTTAGGGAGGATATAGGGCATTTTTCAAGGATACGTAAAATATTGAATATATGACAAGATCACATAAACTAAATGAGGAACAAGGTAAAACAAAAGTGGAAAAAAGAGCAGAAGCATGAATCAGATGAAAAACACATGAGAGAAAGGGGAAAGCCTTATACATTTGCCCCAGGTGGAACAAAGGGTTAGTGTTATGCCTTTAAATGGTTGGCTGATGCTGTACCCACACATTTCCAATTAGAACACAGAGAATATGGGTGGTCTGTTAGAAAGGCTAATTAACATTAGCCTTTCTAATTAACATTTCTTTCCTTTGTAAGGAAAGAAACCTGATTGTATAGCTAAGTGAAAAAAAAATCAAGGCAAAGAAAATTTGGAATAAAAGATAGAAAATTAAGGCTTTGAAATATGTTACTTAAAGTACAGAAAATACACTATGCTGTAAAAACTAAAAAGATTTTCTTCTTTTAAACTCTTGCAGTGAGCTGAAAGGTAACTCCTCTAAGCCAGGGAATGAAGACAAAAGGTTACAAAGACATCCATTTCCCCTGGGTTGACAAGTATGAAAAGCTCTGATGTGAGTTAACGCTGCTTTATGAATATGAATTGTCTTCAGAACTGCACTTACTTTTCATCAATTTGAGGAAAAGAGAGGACCAGAAAAACCTGTAAATGGTAATAGTAGACATGATATTAAATTACAACTAAAGCAACATATTAAAATACACAATACTTTTAGAAGCCAAATAAAAATATGAGTTTTTAAAACACTTTGAGAAAAACAGGGCATTCACCCGATGGCTAAAACCCAAAAATATTACACTCTTTTAGATACATTTCTTCCTTGAAATATCCATTTCGACTTACATATTTAAGAAAAAAATCTTTCTATTTATTTCTTGAAGCAGAAAGTGTTAGTCGATCAGTCATGTCCGACTCTGCAACCCATGGGCTGCAGTCAACCAGGCTCCTCTGTCCACGGAATTCTCTAGGCAAGAATACTGGAGTGGGTTGACACTCTTCTCCAGGGGATCTTCCCCACCCAGGGTTCGAATCCCATCTCCCGCACTGCAGGTAGGTTCTTTCCCAAGACCATTCATTTGTATGTCCCTTCAAATAAAGGATAAACATATACACCTTAGAAACTGGCTAACATACTGAAAAATACACTTACAGAAAAATTTCACCTGGCCTTTTAAATAATGCTGCTTGGAAGGGAATTTTATCTTTTACCATATCTTTACTTTGTTGTTATAAAGAAAAAAATATGACTTAAAAAAAAAACAAGTACCAAACGGTGGATACTCTAATGAAAAATATAAGAGAGGGGAAGGGAATTTTAACTACAGAATGGGCAAGGCTGGAGATTGTTTTATTAGGATATATTGGATGAGATATCAAAGAAAATTTCCCTTATCTACTCGAGTCACAAGAAGCGAATTGTATAGTGACATTTATATCTCAGTTCAGTTCAGTTACTTAGTCGTGTTCGACTCTTTGCGACTCCATGAATCGCAGCACGCCAGGCCTCCCTGTCCATCACCAACTCCCGGAGTTCACTCAGATTCATGTCACTCAGATTCATGTTCACTCAGATTCAGATTCATTGAGTAAGTGATGCCATCCAGCCATCTCATCCTCTGTAGTCCCCTTCTCTTCCTGTCCCCAATCCCTCCCAGCATCAGAGTCTTTTCCAATGAGTCAGCTCTTCGCATCAAGTGGCCAAAGTATCGGAGTATCTACATACTCATAATTTCGTGGACTTGTACAGACAAGGGCTCTATAAACATAAAAGTCCTCGGTGACTGAGCTGATAAGCGTTCCCCTGCTCGCCCTTTTACTGAGGGGCAACGGAAACGACGACATTCCTCTCCTAATTCCAACCTGTTTAGTAACTTGGCGCAATCTTGATTCAATAGAACCGGCCGGGAGCTGTCCCGAGCCTGCGGCTGATTGGCTGAGCGCAGAGCACCGGGCGCGGGCTTTGCGCAAGTTCTCCGCTCCCTACTCCCAGCTCCCAGCGGAAGCCAGCGCGTGTTGGACCAGCGGCTCTTCAAGGCTCAGAGGAGCCGAGACCGCTGTTCCGCATCCGCCGCGCCTTTCCCTGGAGTATGAATCTACTTCCAAGATTCACGCCTTAGTGAACATTCAGAGGGAAAGCCCGAGGTAGGGCGCGAGAAGCTGGGGGCTAGACGGAGAAGGTTCGGGGGAGGATGGGTGGGCTCTCTCATTTCCTGAGTTGGGTTTCGAAGGAGAGGGCAGGGGAGATTCCAATTGGCAAGTCCAAGGAGACCAAAAAGGTTGAGACTTATTCTCAGTCGGGGAGCTCCCCAGTCTCTAGTGGTTGGTTGGTTGGTTGGTTGGTTTGCGCTAGTTATGCGTCTTGGAGTCTGCTGCCCCGAGCCCACAGAGCCAGCGCTGAGCGGGCAGCCGGGCTCTGAGCCCGCGGGCAGATGGATGGCGTGGGGAACCTGGAGGGAGAGCCGCGGTGGAGGCGGGCAAAGTTTGGGCCGGGCCAGCGCCCTGCCCCTGTGCTCGCGTGGATGCCTGGCGCCGAGGCATGCCCCTGCGGCGACCCTCGCGGCCACGAGCCGCTGGAGCATCAGGACGAGCGCTCCGCCCTTCTGCCCCGCGCGCTGTACTAAAGTTCAGCTGAGCTAAATTTCACCTTAGCCTTCTGATCTTAGTGTTTGACTGATTGGCCGGGGTTGCTCCTCAGGTCGCGATGGATCTTGACGGCCGCAATGGAAGAGCAGGGGAAAGAACTTCTTGAAAAGGGACCAAAAAGGTAGTTTGTTTCACTTTCATACTTTACGTGGCTTGAGAAACTTGGGAGATTTGTTTCTGGCCTCCAACTCTGAAATAAATGAGCTGATGATGGTGGTGGTGATGGTCTTTTTTTTTTTTAATCTTAAATGCAGGCAATTGCGGAGGTTCGCTGGCTTGAGTTGAGCCCAGCATTTGCACGGTGAGCTTCTTCCTCAGCTTTCTGGTCCCACACAGACCAAGGCTCATTTCCTTTCCTGTGTTTTATAACCTTCTGCTTTACCTGTGATGTTGATCGTGCATGTGCCTGAACCGTGCGCTGCTTGTCGTTTGCTTTGTGGTCCAGTCTGATCCTTCTGGTAAAACAGTCACATAAACATTGCATGTTTGTGGCACGCAGCAGATGGGGCAGAAGGCCACGACTACTTTTAAGTATTCTTTTTTTTCTTTTTAAGGCAATGAGTATCTGACTCAGGTAGAAGTAATTGTGAGACGAATGTACTACCAAAGAATTATTAGAATGGTGTAAAATTATCCTGACTGTATATAGAATTGGTTCTGTAATCACATAGGAAAAATAATTATCTTTAGTAAATTTTGATCACAGTGCAGTATCTGTACAAGAAATTTTAAATTTCATTCAGTAAGCTCTTTGTTAGTAATAGGTGGTGAAATTAGTAAAGATATTAATATTATTAGAAACCAAGCTTTTCAGTGAAAGAGAAAAGAAATACAAGTGTGGACATTAAGTAGACTTTTTAAAAACAATGTTGAATTTGAATGTGATTTCATGATTTTTTTTAATAGGTTAGTTTCTGTCCATTGAAATGGATAGTAAGTGGCAAAGAGCACACTCAGTGTCAATCTTGGTTTCTCAGTATCCTTCCTTACAAAAAGGAATCTGCACTCCATAGAGAAAGGGTTAATGCCAACTGAGCCTGAGCTTGAAGTATCTTGTGGTACCTGGAAACAAGAGGTGGAGGGCGATTATCAAAAAGGACACAGGAGCTGGCTTGAAGGGGCTTTCACTGGCCCACATCTGGGACAGTTTGAGCATCAACAAGAATAATGACTGTACTTGATTGTGAAATACTGAATAAATTAATTTTTAATAAAATTCTGAGAGGAGGAGGAAAACTAAGGGGAAGAGAGAAAGAACCGTCTTCACAGAAAAATGTCAAAACCTGCATTGTTGTAATTGGTTCAGGCAAGGGTTGTTAATGGATCCTAAACCATTCATTCAGAGAAAGGTTGAATCTACGAATTAGCCACAATTCTTAACTGGAAAAAGGAAAATGTGATTTTTCCAGTGGAAAGATACCACAGTTCTCCACCTTTTCCAAGTGATCATACCTGGCCTGGATCCTGGTGGAATAGACTGCGTTAGTGACATGACACCACCTAGGAAGTATGTTTGCAAAATCATTTAGTGAATCTAACTTATCAAGCTTTCAGACTAATGCTGTCCAATAGAAATATAATGTGAACCACATTTGTAATTATTAATTTTCTAATAGCAACTTTTAAAAAGTAAAAAAACAGGTGAAATTAATGTTGGAAATAAATTTTAAGGATCCAAGTATATTCAACCTATTATCATTTCTACATGTAATGAGGATTATTAATGAGATAGTTTGCATTCTTTTTTACAATGCATCCTCAAATCTGTATTTCATACTTCCTGCACAATTTGGACAAATTTTGAAACAGACATATCCAAGATGTGGGACATTCTATAAGACACCTGTTTTTGTTCCTATAAAAACTCAATGTTTGGTGAGAGGTAGGTGGGAAGAAGAATTTCTAGATTTGAAAGAGAGTAAAGAGACAAGTGGAGAAGGAAATGGTAGCCTGCCCACTCCAGTATTCTTGCCTAGGAAATCCCATGGACAGAGAAGCCTGGCGAGCTATGGTCCATGGGGTGGCAAAAGAGTCAGACATAGCTTAGTGACTAAACAACAACAAAGAAACAAAACCACCACATATAATACATGAGCCTTAATTACATCAGAGTTCTAAAAAGGAAAAACCTATAGAAACCATTCTTGGAAATTTTGAATGTGGATTGATATCAAAATTGCTGTTAATTTTATTGTATGTGATAATGGTAGGAAAACATGTGAAGTGCCATGATCTTTGCAGCTTATTTTCAAATAGTTTGATGATTAACAGTTATAAACTTCCATATGCATTAAAGAAAATATGGTCAAAATGTTCACAGCTGTTGAATCTAGGTGAATTTTTAATGGGTAGTCATTATTAGTATTCTTTTTTGTTTGAAGGTTTTCATAATAAATTCTCATAAAATAGGTTATATAGGGCAGAAGGTAGATACATCCCTTTTTGTTTTTAAGTTTTAAAACTTGGTACCTTAAATATGTATTTTTTGATGCAAACACTTAGGGACATTGAAATAAGGCTTTGTGGAAGGAAAGAAATTTGTTTGACAGATTGGTGGTTTCCAGAGGTGGAGGAAAGGGGGACAAAACGAGTGAAGGGAGTCAAAAGGTCCAAAGTGCCAGTTATAGAATAAGTCACGGAGGTGTAATGTACAGCAGTGTGACTCCAGTTAACACTGTATTGCATATTTGAAAGTTGCTAAGAATAAATCGTGAAAGTTCTCACATCACAAGCAAGAAAATTCTGTCACTGTGTACAATGACAGATGTTAACTAGACTCGTGATGATTTCCCAATATATACAAATATCAAATCATTCTCTTGTACACCTGAAACTAATACAGTGTTTATCAGTTATACCTCAGTTTTTAAAAATTTAATTGAAGGATAATTGCTTTACAGTATTGTGTTGGTTTCTGCCAAACATCAGCATGATTCACCCATAGGTATACATATGTCCCCTCCCTCTTGAACGCTTTTGAAAAGGTGTTCAGTAAATATTTGTGGGATATTTACTTATTTATTCTTCTTTGAGAGCCCATATATTGAAAACAGTATTTCCTGTATCCCCTTCGAGAGCCCTACATCCCTTTCTCCTCCTTGGGGATTTTGAACTTCTTATCAGTCTGCCTAGGAATTGACTCTCTGAATACCTTGTAAGTTTAAAGTGTATAGCATAATAGTTTGAATTACAAATAGTGTGATACACTACCACAACAAGTTTAGCTAACATCCTTCATCTTATACAGATAAAAAAGATTTCTTATTGTGATGAGAACTTTTAGGATCCACCCTCTTAACAGCTGATTCCTCTGTATCATGTAGCAGTGTTAACTGTGGGCATCTTGTGGTGCATTGCGTCTCTTGCACTGTTTTATAACTGAAAGTTGGTACCTTTGGAGCAGCTTTCTCTCATCCTGTCTCCCCCTTCTAGAAACCAAAAATCTTTTTTTCTTTTTCTATGAGTTTGTTTTTTAAACTGTATATTTTAATTTAGAATCGTAAAGAAGCATGTGACTTGCTGATAATGTGAATAGGTTTAATGTTTGGGTAATAGTACCCTTTGGTATATTTGTATTTGTAAAGATTCTTCATTAAAATGCAGTTTGATAAGCAACTTAGTATTTGTCAGCACTGTGTTGGAGCAAACTGGGATACATGAATCTTCTAAGAGGGGTGAGAGTCAGTGTTCTCGGCAGGGCAGCGTCTCAGAAGTCTGACTCTGCACGGGATAGCCTGGTGTCTGGGAGTTAGACTTCTCCGTGGAAAGCTTGGCTTCGTTCTGTGTGACCTTGGACAAGTGAGCTAACTCTTCTCACCTGCAGTTCTCTTGTCTATAAAGGAAGGATAAAAATGTGTCGGCCTCACAGAGATTAAGATGAAATGAGGTCTTGTATGGGAAGTGTTTACTTAGCCAGCGTCTGAAACATTATACATTCTTCAGAGTAGCTGCAGTTTTGGAGAATGAAAAAATAAATAAAAAGGTTAGAGCTAAAACTCAGTTCTGTATGGCTATTTTTCTCCTCTCATCCTGATTCCAGGGGTACTGAAACCGTGCCTTTACTGGGAATAGGGCAGAACCGAATCTGAAGAGTTATGTTTGTGTATTTTGTGTGTTTCTCAGTAGTGGAACATCACTCCAAAGCCAAATATGGAGTAGACTCTGGATTTTTTTTTCTTTAGAAGTTTCTTTGACTTTTTGACCTTGCTTAGTGTAAAGAACAAAGACACAGATGAATTTACTTTTTGAACTTGAAAAGCTGTGTAAAAAGAATGTACTTCTTCCCTGAGATAGTCTTTCTTTTAGAAATAGGAAAATACAGATGCGGAGGTTGCTCCCATATGCTGGATGGCAGTTAGAGAAGAACACTAGTTAGAGAGTTTTGAACCTGCACTCGAAATAACTGACCTTTCTCTGCCTGAGGACAGCTTTTTTTTTTCAGTTTACAAACCATCCTTTTTGATGGTGCTTTTTCTAGGTTGTGTGTATTGCCACCATGGCCCATTTAGGGCTCCAGACATCTTTTAAGAATTAGACTTGCTCATGGAGAGTGATTGAATTATGTTTCTTTCTTAGGATAATATCTGCCTTGCATGTTTGCCACTACTCTCCCTCAGGTAAAGGAATAATATCTATGCAGAAGGATAGACTATCTGTTGCTAAAATCACTGAGATGATAATTAAAGGGATTAACTCTGGGGAGCATGAGTGAGTTCTAAGTAGAAGAAAGACAGGAAGCTCTCTTTTTTAGTGTTAGTTTTCTAATTCCAAATTTGTGTGCCTCTGTGTATTCATCATAGAAAATTAAGAAATATCAAAAGCACAAGGAAGAAAATAATTTGAAATCTCGACAGAAATCTCAACACCCAGTGATAACCCCGTGTATAGATTTCTAGGTATATGTAAACATATTTAAACTTTATAAATGGGATCATATTATAACCTATTTTCTAATGACACTGTAGATATGTTTCTTTGTCCTGTTTGTTTCTGAATATAAGCTCTATGTTGATTGGATATAGATTTATATAATTTTTAAAGTTTTATGTAATTCTGTTGCTAGGTTTTTCAGTAGAAAAGATGAGAAGAAAGAAAAGAGACCAACTGTCAGTACTTTTGCACTGGTGAGTTTGAATGTGTTCACTATTCTATATATATACACACACACAGCTGATTCAATTTGCACAGCAGAAACCAACACAAGGTTATACACCAATCTCACTCCAATGAAAACAAAGTGAAACAAAAGAAAAAGTGCTGTGCCTTCTCTTGATCTGGTATATTTTCCTGGGGAGTATGTTAATGAAGAGGTAAAATGAACTCATTTAATTCAGCTTGTTTTCAGGGAATGATGAGCATTGTACACAAACTTGTGTGCAAAGAGCCTCCAGAGTCCCCTCTCCTGGCTTGTTCCCCATTGGTGATCTCAGTCCTAGACAGAGGAAACCAGCCTCATGGAGTGTGGTTCAAACAAAACCTGGGGTACCCTGTTGCCAAGGGCTCTAATCCTGGCAGGTTTGAGGTCAAAGTCCCAGGCGCTCATAGTAGAAGTTAGCAATGGGTTATTAATTACTATGACTTAGTACCTGTCACTGTGCTTCTGTGCTGAATAACTGAAAATCTGGAATTTGAAAACCTTAATATACTACTTTGTCTTATTTTCTGGTTTCCTAGTGGCCACTTAGAAGCTTTTCTTTAATCAGATTTGGAAAAAGACAGGCTGGTTGTATCCATTTTTGTTTTTTCTCCTGAGAATGCAGTTTTAGGAAACTGTGTGATTAGAACCTGGAAAACTTACTGAGCCAATTAAGTCTTGTAGTACACACTTTGTAATTCACACGTAACACACCAGACACTTGTAAAATTAGTGTGTGTGTGGGAGGGGTAGGCTATCTTATAAAATGAATATTAGTAAAAGTGAATATTAAGTGTGGTTACAGGCATAAAAAGACCTGCCTTTTACACTCCTGTGATCTTATATGAACTTCATCTTCTTGCACTCCAGTTGCTCTTGATAAAATTCTACCTTTGAGTCTGTCTTTACTCTCTTTGGAATTTTGGGGAAGTGAGACTGTGTACTCGGGTCATTCTCAGAAATAACCAACTGACAGTTTTTGTTTTACATTTCATTTTATATTCTTATATTAAAAGAAGCTTTGCTGTTAAAATAGGGTTTATTCCCCAGATTTAATTTCCAATTCTGTCATTTTGAGACCAGAATATTTCTGTGTAATTTTGTTTTTATATATATATAAATTTATTTTTTTTAATTGGAGGCTAATTACAATATTGTAGTGGTTTTGCCATACATTGACATGAATCTACCATGGGTGTACAGATGTTTCCCATTCTGAACCCCTCTTCCACCTCCCTCCCCATTCCATCCCTCTGGGTCATCCCAGTGCACCAACCCTGAACATCCTGTATCATGCATCAAACCTGGACTGGCGATTCATTTCACATATGATAATATACATGTTTCAGTGCCATTCTCCCAAAGCATCTCACCCTCACCCTCTCACACAGAGTCCAAATGACTGTTCTATATATCTATGTCTCTTTTGCTGTCTCATATACAGGGTTATTGTTACCATTTTTCTAAATTCCATGTATATGTGTTAATATACTGCATTGGTGTTTTTCTTGCTGGCTTACTTCACTCTGTATAATAGGCTCCAGTTTCATCCACCTCATTAGAACTGATTGAAATGTATTCTTTTTAATAGCTGAGTAATACTCCATTGTGTATATGTACCACAACTTTCTTATCCATTCGTCTGCTGATGGACATCTAGGTTGCTTCCATATCCTGGTTATTGTAAACACTGCTGCAATGAACATTGGGGTACATGTGTCTCTTTCAATTCTGGTTTCCTTGGTGTGTATGCCCAGCAGTGGGATTGCTGGGTCATAAGGCAGTATTTCCAGTTTTTTAAGGAATCTCCACACTGTTCTCTATCGTGGCTGTACTAGTTTGCATTCCCACCAACAGTGTAAGAGGGTTCCCTTTTTCTCCACACCCTCTCCAGCATTTATTGCTTGTAGACTTTTGGGTCGCAGCCATTCTGACTGGCTGGAAATGATACCTCATCGTGGTTTTGATTTGCATTTCTCTGATAATGAGTGATGTTGAGCATCTTTTCATGTGTTTATTAGCCATCTGCATGTCTTCTTTGGAGAAATGTCTGTTTACTTCTTTGGCCCATTTTTTGATTGGGTCATATATTTTTCTGGAATTGAGCTGCAGGAGTTGCTTGTATATTTTTGAGATTAGTTCTTTGTCCATTGCTTCATTTGCTATTATTTACTCCCATTCAGAAGGCTGTCTTTTCACTTTGCTTATAGTTTCCTTTGTTGTGCAAAAGGTTTTAATTTAATTAGATCCCATTTGTTTATTTTTGCTTTTATTTCCAATATTCTGGGAGGTGGGTCATAGAGGATCCTGCTGTCATTTATGTTGGAGAGTGTTTTTCCTATGTTTTCTTCCAGGAATTTTGTAGTTTCTGGTCTTACATTTAGCTCTTTAATCCATTTTGAGTTTATTTTTTTGTATCATGTTAGAAAGTATTCTAGTTTCATTCTTTTACAAGTGGTTGACCAGTTTTCCCAGCACCACTTGTCTTTTCTCCATTGTATATTCTTGCCTCCTTTGTCGAAGATAAGGTGTCCATAGGTGCATGGATTTATCTCTGGGCTTTCTGTTTTGTTCCATTGATCTATATTTCTGTCTTTGTGCCAGTACCATACTGTCTTGATGACTGTGGCTTTGTAGTAGAGCCTGAAGTCAGGCAGGTTGATTCCTCCAGTTCCATTCGTCTTCCTCAAGATTGCTTTGGCTATTCGAGGTTTTTTTTGTATTACCATACAAATTGTGAAATTATTTGTTCTAGTTCCATGAAAAATACCATTGGTAGCTTGATAGGGATTGCATTGAATCTATAGATTGCTTTGGGTAGGATACTAATTTTCACTATATTGATTTTCTGATCCATGAACATCGTATGTTTCTCCATCTATTTGTGCCCTCTTTGATTTATGGCAAAAAGTGAAGAGGAATTAAAAGCCTCTTGATGAAAGTGAAAGAGGAGAGTGAAAAAGTTGGCTTAAAGCTCAACATTCAGAAAATGAAGATCATGGCATCTGGTCCCATCACTCCCTGGGAAATAGATGGAGAAACAGTGGAAATAGTGTCAAACTCCAAAATCACTGCAGATGGTAACTGCAGCCATGAAATTAAAAGATGCTTATTCCTTGGAAGAAAAGTTATGACCAACCTAGAGAGCAAATTAAAAAGCAGAGACATTACTTTTGCCAACAAAGGTCCGCCTAGTCAAGGCTATGGTTTTTCCAGTAGTCATGTATGGATGTGAGAGTTGGACTGTGAAGAAAGCTGCGCGCCAAAGAATTGATGCTTTTGAACTGTGGTGTTGGAGAAGACTCTTGAGAGTCCCTTGGACTGCAAGGAGATCCAACCAGTCCATCCTAAAGGAGATCAGTCCTGGGTGTTCCTTGGAAGAACTGATGCTAAAGCTGAAACTCTAGTACTTTGGCCACCTCATGTGAAGAGTTGCCTCATTGGAAAGACTCTGATGCTGGGAGGGATTGGGGTCAGAAGGAGAAGGGGACAACAGAGGATGAGATGGCTGGATGGTATCACCAACTCAATGGACATGAGTTATAGTGAACTCTGGGAGTTGGTGATGGACAGGGAGGCCTGGTGTGCTGTGATTGATGGGGTCTCAAAGAGTCGGACACAAATGAGCGATTGAACTGAACTGATTTCTTTCACCAGTGTCTTACAGTTTTCTACATATAGGTCTTTTGTTTCCTTAGGTAGATATATTCCTAAGTACTTTATTCTTTTTGTTGCAATGGTGAATGGAATTGTTTCCTTAATTTCTCTTTCTGTTTTCTCATTGTTAGTGTATAGGAATGCAAGGGATTTCTGAGTGTTGATTTTATATCCTGCAACTTTACTATATTTACTGAGTAGCTCTAGTAATTTTCTGGTGGAGTCTTTAGGGTTTTCTATGTAGAGGATCATGTCATCTGCAAACAGTGAGAGTTTTACTTCTTCTTTTCCAGTCTGGATTCCTTTTATTTCTTTTTCTGCTCTGATTGCTATGGCCAAAACTTCCAAAAACATGTTGAATAGTAGTGGTGAAAGTGGGAGCCCTTGTCTTGTTCTTGACTTTAGGGGAAATACTTTCAATTTTTCACCATTGAAGATAATGTATGCTGTGGGTTTGTCTTATATAGCTTTTATTATGTTGAGGTGGGTTCCTTCTATTCCTGCTTTCTGGAGGGTTTTTATCATAAAGGGATGTTGAATTTTGTCAAAGGCTTTCTCTGCATCTGTTGAGATAATCATATGGTTTTTATTTTTCAATTTGTTAATGTGGTGTATTACATTGATTGATTTGCAGATATTGAAGAATCCTTGCATCCCTGGGATAAAGCTCACTTGGTCATGATATATGATCTTTTTAATATGTTGTTGGATTCTGATTGGTAGAATTTTGTTAAGGATTTTTGCATCTATGTTCATCAGTGATATTGGCTTGTAGTTTTCTTTTTTTGTGGCATCTTTGTCAGGTTTTGGTATTAGGGTGATGGTGGCCTCATAGAATAAGTTTGGAAGTTTACCTTCCTCTGCAATTTTCTGGAAGAGTTTGAGTAGGATAGGTGTTAGCTCTTCTCTAAATTTTTGGTAGAATTCAGCTGTGAATGCGTCTGGACCTGGGCTTTTGATTGCTGGAAGATTTCTGACTACAGTTTCAATTTCCGTGGTTGTGATGGGTCTGTTAAGATTTTCTATTTCTTCCTGGTTCAGTTTTGGAAAGTTGTACTTTTCTAAGAATTTGTCTATTTCTTCCAAGTTGTCCATTTTATTTGCATATAGTTGCTGAGAGCTTCCCAGGTGGCTCAGTGATGAAGAATCTGCCTGCTAATGCAGGAGACATGGGTTCAATCCCTGAGACAGGAAGATACCCTGGAGAAAGAAAATGGCAACCCACTCCAGCATTCTTGCCCAGAAGATCCAATGGACAGAGAAGCCTGATGGGCTACTGTTCATGGGGTCACAGAGTCGGGCACGACTGAAGCGACTGAACAACAACAATAGTTGGTGATAGTAGTCTCTTATGATCCTTTGTATTTCTCATTTCTAATTTTGTTGATTTGATTTTTCTCCCTTTGTTTCTTGATGAGTCCAGCTAATGGTTTATCAATTTTATTTATCTTAGCAAAGAACTAGCTTTTGGCTTTGTTGATTTTTGCTATGGTTTCTTTTCTTTCTTTTGCATTTATTTCTGCCCTAATTTTTAAAATTTCTTTCCTTCTGCTAACCCTGGGATTCATTTCTTCCTTTTGTAGTAGCTTTAGGTGTAGAGTTAGGTTATTTATTTGACTTTTTTCTTGTTTCTTGAGGTAAGCCTGTATTGCTATGAACCTTCCCCTTAGCACTGCTTTTACAGTGTCCCATAGGTTTTGGTTTGTTGTGTTTTCATTTTAATTTGCTTCTATGCATATTTTGATTTCTTCTGTGATTTGTTGATTATTCATCAGCGTGTTGTTCAGGCTCCATATGTTGGAATTTTTAATAGTTTTTCTCATCTTACTCATTGTGGTCCAGAAAGATGCTTGGAATGATTTCAGGTTTTTTTAAATTTACCAAGGCTAGATTTATGACCCAGGATGTGATCTATCCTGGAGAAGGTTCCATCTGCAGTTGAGAAAAAGGTGAAATTCATTGTTCAGGGGTGAAATGTCCTATAGATATCAATTAGGTCTAACTGGTCTATTGTATCATTTAAAGTTTGTGTTTCTCTGTTAATTTTCTGTTTAGTTGATCTATCCATAGGTGTGAGTAGGGTGTTAAAGTCTCCCACTATTATTGTGTTATTGTTAATTTTTCCTTTCATAGTTGTTAGCATTTGTCTTACATATTGTGGTGCCTCTATGTTGGTTGCATACATATTTATAATTGTTATATCTTCTTCTTGGATTGATCCTTTGATTATTATGTAGTGTCCTTCTTTGTCTCTTTTCACAGCCTTTGTTTTAAAGTCTATTTTATCTGATATGAGTATTGCTTCTCCTGCTTTCTTTTGGTCTCTATTTGCATAGAATATCTTTTTCCAGCTCTTCACTTTCAGTCTGTATATGTCCCTTGTTTCGAGGTAGGTCTCTTGTAGATAACATATATAGGGGTCTTGTTTTTGTATCCATTCAGCCAGTCTTTGTTTTTTGGTTGGGGCATTCAACCCATTTCCATGTAAGTTAATTATTGATAAGTATGATCCTGTTGCCATTTACTTTGTTGTTTGGGGTTCAAGTTTATACACCTTTTCTGTGTTTCTTGTCTAGAGAAGATCCTTTAGCATTTGCTGGAAAGCTGGTTTGGTGGTGCTGAATTCTCTCAGCTTTTGCTTGCCTTTAAGGTTTTTGATTCCTTCTTCATATTTGAATGAGATCCTTGCTGGGTACAGTAATCTAGGCTGTAGGTTTTTTTCTTTCATCACTTAAACTATGTCCTGCCAAGAGTTTCTATTGAAAGATCAACTCTTATCCTTATGGGGATCCCCTTGTGTGTTATTTGTTGTTTTTCCTTTGCTGCTTTTAATATTTGTTCTTTGTGTTTGATCTTTGTTAATTTGATTAATATATGTTTTGGATGTTTCGCCTTGGGTTTATCCTATTTGGGACTGTCTGGGTTTCTTGGACTTGGGTGATTATTTTCTTCCCCATTTTAAGAAGTTTTCAACTATTATCTCCTCAACTATTTTCTCATGGTCTTTCTTTTTGTCTTCTTCTTCTGGGACTCCTATGATTCGAAAGTTGGGGCATTTAAAATTGTCCCAGAGGTCTCTGAGGTTGTCCTCATTTCTTTTAATTCTTTTTTTCTTTTTTCCTTTCTGTTTCATTTATTTCTACCATCCTATCTTCTACCTCACTTATCCTATCTTCTGCCTCAGTTATTCTACTGTTGGTTCCCTCCAGAGTGTTTTTGATCTCATTTATTGCATTATTCATTATATATTAACTCTTTTGTTTCTTCTAGGTCCTTGTTAAACCTTTCTTGCATCTTCTGGATCCTTGTCTCCAGGCTTTTCATCTGTAACTCCACTTTGTTTTCAGTATTTTGGATCATTTTCACTATCATTATTCTGAATTCTTTATCAGGTAGATTCCCTATCTCTTCCTCTTTGGTTTGCTTTGGTGGGCATTTATCTTGTTCCTTTACCTGCTGAGTATTTCTTTGCCTTTTCATCTTGTTTATATTGCTATGTTTGGGGTGGCCTTTCTGTATTCCGGTAGTTTGTGTCTCCTCTTTATTGTGTAGGTTCCTCGCTGTGGGTGGGTTTAGATGGGTGGCTTGTCAAGGTTTCCTGGTTAGAGAAGCTTGTGTCAGTGTTCTGGTGGGTGGAGTTGGATTTCTTCTCTCTGGAGTGCAGTGAAGTGTCCAGTAATGAGTTGTGAGATGTCAGTGGGTTTGGAGTGACTTTGGGCAGCCTGTATATTGAAGCTCAGGGCTATGTTCCTATGTTGCTGGAGAATTTGCGTGGTATGTCTTGCTCTGGAACTTGTTGGCTCTTGGGTGGTGCTTGGTTTCAATGCAGGTATGGAGGCATTTGATGAGCTCCTATTGATTAATGCTCCCTGGATTCAGGAGTTCTCTGTTGTTCTCAGGATTTGGACTTAAGCCTCCTGCCTCTGGTTTTCAGTCTTATTCTTACAGTAGCCTCAAGACTTCTCCATCTATACAGCAGTGATGATAAAACATCTAGGTTAAAGATGAAAAGTTTCTGCATAGTGAGGGACACCCAGAGAGGTACATAGAGTTACATGGAGAAGAGAAGAGTGAGGAGGGAGATAGAGGTGACCCAAATGAGATGAGGTAGAATCAAAAGAGGAAAGAGCAGGCTAGCCAGTAAAAACTTCTCTATGTGCTCTCCACAGTCTGGATCCCTCAGAGATGTTCGTGGAGTTACACAGAGAAGAGAAGAGAAGAGGGAAGAAGGAGACAGAGGTGGCCAGGGGGATAAAGGGGGGAATCAAGAGAGAGACAGATACAGCCAGTAATCAGTTCCCTAAGTGTTCTCCACAGCCTGGAACACAGAGATTCAGAGTTGAGTAGAGAGGAGAAGGGGGGAGATAGAAGCAACCTGGTGGAGAAAAAGGAGAGTCTAAAGGGGGAGAGAGCAGTCAAGCCAGTAGTCTCACTCCCAAGTGAAAATGGGCACTGAAGATTGGGTTCTTAAAAATACAAAATTGACAACAAATACCAAAAAGCAAAGATTAAAAATCTAGAGTAGAGGTTATATTCTCAAAAGTACAATATTAAAGAAAACAACTAAGTCACAAAAATTATAAAATATATATATATATGGAGTTTGCTTTAAAAATAGGGTCTTTTTTAAAAAGTAATAGTAGGTTATAAAAATGAAAGTTAAAGGAGTAATAGAGGACTTAAAAATAAATTTTTTTTAATTCAAAAAATGATAATAGTAAGAATTTATCTAGGACTATCTCTGGAGTTGTTGCGGACAGTGTGGGGTCATTTCATTTTCAGATAATTCGTTGATCCGGCTTATACTTCTCAAGATCTATAGGCCCCTTCCTATGTAGTCAATCTATTGTACCTGTCTCTTCTGTAGTGGTTCCCTCTGTTTATTTTGGCGTCTTCTGTTTGCTGGTCTCTTCAGTGTCTAATTTCGCCCTGACACAAGGGGGCGGTGGTGGTCACTTTGTTAGGCTCACTTGTTCAGTCCTGCTGTGGGGAGGGAGGAACACTGCAAACAACTATCACTGGCGTGTGTGGGAGTGCCCACAGTGCCTGGGCCACACTGGGTTTGCCCCTGCTCACGGGTGTGTGTGCTTTCCCAGTCTACACTGCTCAGGCTCTAGGTTGTTCTGCCGGAAACCGTATGAGGCAGGCCCTGGGTTGCATGCACTTCCCAGGTCTAAGCCGCTCAGGTTCAGGTTCTTGGGTACTCCACAAAGGTGCAGACTCGGTTGGCCCTGCATTTTTGCCCTTCTCCAGTCTGAGCAGCTCAGGTGACCAGGTGCTTTGCCAGCGCAGTCGCCCCCAGTTGGGGGCTGAGTCTTATCTCCTCCCCAGCCCAGCTGCTCAGTTTTCTGGGTGTACAATGAGCATGCCTTCTCAGGTGTGCCGTGTGTCTCTTCTGGGGAGCCGATCTCTGGCTGCGACCCTCCTGGTGGATGTCGACCGTCCAAAATCCCAAAAAGTCTTGGTAAGCAAGGAAGCCGGCTTGCAGCTGGGTAGAGGATGCCTCTGTGGGGCCGCGATTGCCCCCTTCAGGCTCTGGCTGCCCTCGCCTGCCTGTCTCCTGCGGGGGATGGGCCGGTCCTCAGCCAGCTAGCTCTGCTCAGTCCTTTGTTCTGTGAGCAGGCCTGGCGGTGTCTTAGGTTAGGGCTTTTTGTGGGATAGCTATCCCACAATCTGGGTTGCTATCCCAAGTTAGTTCCCTCAGGTTGCCCTGGGGGCATTCAGGCCCAGTCCTTACCCTGAGCAGTGCAGCCCGACCCTCCCTGTCCAGTCCCCGCTTGCTAGTGGCGGATGCGAGCGTCTGCGCTGCTTCTCTGCTGGGAGTTGCTGTTAGGCACATAATCTGTGGGTTTTAATTGTTTATTTTTCCTCCTGGTTATGTTGCCCTCTGAGGCTCCAAGGCTCGCCACAAACTCGCCAGTGAGAGTATTTCCTGGTGTTTGGAAACTCCTATCCTAAGACTCCCTTCCCGGGACAGATCTCCGTCCCTACCTTTTTGTCTCTCTCTTTATCTTTTATATTTTTTCCTACCTCCTTTCGAAGACAATGGGCTGCCTTTCTGGGTGCCTGATGTCCTCTGCCAGCATTCAGAAGTTATTTTGTGGAATTTGCTCAGCATTCAAATGTTCTTTCGATGAATTTGTGGGGAGAAAGTGGTCTCCCCTTCCTATTCCTCCACTATCTTAGGACTGCTCCTCTGTAATTTCGTTTTTATAAGTAAGTTAAGTTTAAAAAATTAGTCTTATGTTTTAGAAACATATGACCTAATACATAGAGGTAAGACTATTAAACCAATTTGGGCCACCAAAGAATAAAAACCTGGAGTCTGAAGGCCAGGTAATAATTACAGCACAAATATAGCTTTTTATGCCATGGTTGCAATAAATACTTTCTATGTGAATGCATTTAATCTTTACAACTCCCTTGGAGATAGATACTATTATTGTTCTAATTTTGTAGATGAAAGGGAGGTGAGACTTACTAACTTGACCAGGAATACTTGTCAGGGCCAAGGTTCAGACCTAAGAAATTCACACTGTAAATCATAGTGCTCAGGTTGGCTCAGGAAGGAATATATTCTTAGCTTTTGATGGAAAGCTATACTAAATATTTATGTGGCTTTTCCACATGCCTTTCTCTTAAAGGAGATGACACAGAAAACTGAACTTGTGTATAAAACCATATAGACAGGGAGATATTCAGAATGTTTGACAGTAAAATGCTGTGCTATTAGCATCACTGATTAATAAAAATTTCCAGCTAAGGTAAAAACTCATGTGTGTTGGGAGTTTCCACGAACCCCAGGTTGGATGATTTACTTGGGGTACTCATAGGACTCAGCTTTATTGCCATCCTCATGGCTAAGATTTATTACAGCAAGAGGACAGAAAGCAAAATCAGCAGTGGGAAAAGGAAGGCGGGAAAGGTCGAGGAGAAGCACCCAGTGTCCTGTCTAGTGGAGTCGACTTGATTCCTCCAGCAATGAGCTGTGCCGACTCGTGTGAAATGCTGTCGGGGAAGCTCCCTAGAGACTCGGTGCCCGAGGGTTTCTGAATGGGAGCTGAAGATGTAGGCACAGCATGTACCAAAATTCCAGACTCACAGAAGGAAGGCAGGCACTCAGCATAAAGCACGTTGTTTTGTACAAATCATTCGGCCACTTCTATAAGTTAGGGTGATGATTACTCTTCCCAAAATCCAAATTCTAGATGCCAGCCAAAGGCTAGCCTTGAATGCAGGCTCAGGCTTGCAATGTTAACTGTTTTCTGTACACCAGGCCTCTTAACTTTTTTCTAGTAGAAGACTATTTTTTAGCAGTCTTGAGAAAATGATGACAAAGAGGTAAGGAATAGATTCAAATTTTTCTGCTGGCCTTTACTTTCTATCAGGCTTTGTTGCAACATTTTGTTGTTGTTTAGTCACTCAGTCATGCCTGACTCTTTTGCAACCCCATGGACTATAGCCCACCAGGTTCCTCTGTCCATGGGATGCTCCAGGCAAGAATACTGGAGTGGGTTGCCTTGCTTACACTAGAGCCAGAGCCTTTAACAGCTTTAATCATTTATGATAGTATGTGATTGGTTAAATTTTTATTTGCTTGGAATTGACAGGTTCTTTGGTGCAGTTACCTTGTGGCCACCTGGTCATTCCTCATTGGAGACTTTACCATCTGGCTCAATGTCTCCCTCTCCACCCCTGGTGCTCCTACTATCTTGGGTGACTTTTATGGTGTTATAAAGATAACCACTCTTTCCCTCCCCTTTATTCCAGCCACCCATGCACACACTTAGATCCTAGGTTTGTTATTTGAAACTGTTCTACATCCAAAGTGCTGTTATGAAGCGGTTAGATAGAACTAGCCAGCTACTCCTCTGTCTTCAATCTGCTCACTGTTTCTTCAGTGAGCTCAGTGCTCACTGTTGGATCCTGAGTCCCCTGACCTGTCAACTTCCCATCAGCCCCTTCTTGTTTCCCTTCTCTTATCACCTTAGAGCAGTGATCATCACTTTGGTTATGCTCCTGCCTGAGCTGCAGACTTCCTTTCACCTGTCACTTGTCAAGCCCAGCCCAGGCAGATCGACCATCTGCTTTCTTGGTGCCCGAACCCCTGCATCTGATGGATGCTGGAGAAAAACCTCAGGCAGCATGTATCCCACACAGAAATATTACTCTTCCTCTTCTCGCTGAGTATGTTAAGCCCTTTACGAATTTCCCACATCTCTGCACAAGCCCCAGCTCTTCTTGGATGACCCCTCCCTTTTTTTTTAATTTCTCAAACCAAATGGAAGCCCCCTGACAGAGTTCCTCAGCTCTTCTCTCAGTCTACAAACACACCGGTACCCCCGGTCAATTGCTTTTCTCCTTCCCTCCTGTTATAACAGAGGAAGCATTTGGTTCTTTAATCACCCTCTTGTACACTGTGCTTTGGCTCCTGTATCCTCTACTTTCTCAAGGACTTTACATTATTATTATTATCCTTTCTCTTCAGTATCCTCCATCTCTCCCTCTCAACTGGGTCTTTCTGATTGGTATTTACATGTCACCTATCTTTAATTTCACTAATGCCCTCCTTCATTTCACTGAGCCTCCTCTAGCTTGCTTCGCAAATAGGAGGTGACTTTGCTTTCTGTCTGTTTCATCTCCAAATCACTTCTTACATTCTAATTTGGCTCTGTCTCCACCACTCACTGAATTCAGTGGACAGTCTGCTGACTTTTAAGTAGCACTTGACGCTGTTCACCATATTCATTCCTCCTGTTTGCCTCTGTGATGCCAGAGTCTGCTCATTTTCCTCCCAGTTCTTTGTTCTTTCTTGTGTCACCTTTGCCTGTGAACTTAGAGCTCCTCCACCCCCAGTCCTTGGAGTCAGTGGTATTGTTGGCCTTTCTCTAGTCTCACATGGCCATTTCTAAATCATTTTCATGCAGAACTCCTTTCATATTTGTTTCATTCTGCACAGTTATAATACCTTCTCTCCATTGGCAACAATATACCTTCTACTAATTTCTAGTCACTTCTGCTTCTCCATTGAGAACCTTGACATTTGATTGCTTCTCCTTCATTCACCTATGCTCTCCTCATTCTTTTATTTTGGTCACCTTATTAACATCTCCTAGGTGCTGCATTCTTTGACCTCTTCAGTTCCAATTCATCCCTACCTTCCTTTAGTAAATTACACTATGAACAAAGACCTTTGGTTTATCATCTGGGTGGACTCCCATCTCTGCTGCTGTAAACTCAAATGAACCTCTTCCCCCTGCTCCCCCAACTACTTCTTATCCTTCTTGGTGGGCCATTCTTCCTTATCATCCTTTTTATTTTATTTTGAGTATTTATTTTCTATTGCTGCTGGAACAAAGTACTGCTAGCTTAGTGGCTTAAAACAACACAAATGTATTATCCTATAGTTCTGGGGCTCAAAGTCTCACTGGGCTAAAGTCAGGGTGCCATCAGGGCTGGATTCTACTCGTGGCTCCAAGAGGGAATGTTTCCCTCCTTTTTAGCTTCTACAGGCTTCCTGCCTTCTTGGACTCCTGGCCCTTTCCTTACTTCACTCATCATTTCTCCTACTACTGACTCTGATCCCTGTGGCTCCCTCTTATAAGGATCCTTATAAGGATCCCTCTTATAAGGATTACCCACTTGGGTAATCCAGGATAATTTCCCCATCAGAGTATCCTTAATGGTGGCAAAGTCCTTTTTATCAGGTAAGGAAGCATATTCACAGGTTTCTGCGATTAGGATGTGGTCAAGCTCAGGAGGTGGGGCATTGTTCTGCCTCCCACTCCTGCTCTGGACCTGGTTCTGTCAACCACTTGGTTCTTTCAATCACTGTCTACCTCCTAGTCCCCCTCCTCCACGTTAGCTCCTCTACAAATTATCCTACCCATAGTATTCACATCAAGTCACCTCGGTTCCTGCCTGAAAACCCATTTCTTTTACCCTCAGATGAGAGGTTTAGCATAAAAACAAACTCCCTCCTCTGGCCATCAAAGGCCATCTATATATAACCTGAGCTCCGTCTCATCTCTAATTTCTCGCCAGACAGGGCTCCTTCACATTCTCTGGCCACAGTGATCATCATGTCTGGTCTTTGAAACACACGGGGTTTGTATTCACCCCAGGATCTTTTTTTTTGTAAATGCCAATATAGAATTTATTATTAGAGGCTTAGCAGAACAACAGGTGGGAGAGCACACAGAGTAATGGTTTGTTAAGATAGAAACAAGGCAGAGAAAGGGTGTGGGCATTCCCCCGCAGTGAGGGGGAGCGCAGTAAAGAGGCGGTCAAGTCATTTATAGCAGTCATTTAGGGCAGTTCTTCCGAGTCTTTGTCTTCCTTCAGCCCAATTATCTGGTTTCTTTTCCGACACCTGACCTACACTGGGACCTTCCCCTGGGTACACACTCACCCCTCAGCCATGATGGATCTCTTAGTGAAGGCTTCTGGGAGAAGCAAGACTCATTGTGGCCTGGCATTATGTCTTGAGTTCTACCCACAAGAAGCCTTTCTGTGCATGTGGAGTGTCTCCCTTGTCCCAAAAGTCTGGGGGCAGAGATTCCTTAATCCTTTACTCACATAGGCTTTCGCCCCCTCTTCATCCTTGCCATGACTATTACCTTAAGGTGTTTGCAAGAGACAAACAGTGGCTATTTACTCTCTGTTGTTACTTTCATTTCAAAGGGCAAATAGGAGGCTGACTGTAAATACCTAGACTGAAGCCACCTGTCTCTTCTCAGAAATGCTAAGCATCCAGCCTGAAGCCCACTTCTTTGTGCCCCATGAAATGCAAACAGGAGGCCAGAAATGTCTAATCTGGAGCCCATATATCCCCTAAATCAATAATACACTAAAATCAACACACGATGAGACTTGGGTCTTGATGGAGGTCAGATTCATGGCCATTTTGGTCCTAATGAGGTAGAAAAATATTACCTAGTCAGTGTAGGGTCAAAAGAAAAAAAAGCCTCAGTTTCTTCTACTAAAAATCTAATTCCAGTCTCCACTTAGTTTTTGCATAAGCATTTCACTCCAGTAATCTATAACCATACTGGCTGTTCCAGTTTCTTAGCATCCAAAAAGAATACCTCCATGTCCCATTAACCTGAAGGCCATGAAACACCCAAACCCATGACCGAACAATCAGAAACTGATCAAGGTGAAAAACGCCAGGTGGTCCATTAACTTTAGAACATGCTCTGCTCCTTAGACAATGGTCTGAAGTCACCGAAAAAGGTCAGGGCACAACAGGATCTTTGTGTTTGTTCTTTCTGCCTGGGATCCTCTGTTCCCAGATTATCACATGACTTTTCCTTCCTATCACTGATGACTCAGCTCGGATGTTGCCTTTTCATAGCGACTTTCCCTGCCCTGCCAATCTGAGCCAGCTACTTGTCACTGTGACACCTCACTCCATGTGATATTTCTCCTGAATAATTAACCACTGTCTGGTTTCTTGTTTATGTTTCATCTTCTCCTTGAATCTAAGCTCCATGAGGGCAGAGGGGTTTGGTGTGATTTCTTCATTGTTGTGTTCCAGGTGCCTAGAACAGTGCCTGGAACTTTATTACTTTATTTACTGAATGAATGTTGAATATGTCTATTTTCTCTTTAACTATTTGCATATTAGTAAAATATAAGCTTTATGAGGAGAGATAGCTTGTCTTAGTTATGTTTGTTGCTAGTACTTAGAACCACGCTTAATCCTTACTAGGTGCTTAATAAACATTTTTTGAATGTTGAATGAATGCATGCATGAATGAATGAAGTCATTGACGTTGACCTCCAGCCAGGTACCATGGTAAGATCATGTTCTCCATCTTGCCTGCTGGATATTACCTAAGCCTCTCCCCTGCCAGCACCTTTCTGCTTATTTGCCATGGGAAGTCCACCCCTTGACTTTCAGTGCTGATCACCCTGTCTCCTGTATGGTTCTGGTTCATCCCCTCTCTCTTCTCTGTAAGTAACTGACCAAACAGTTTTCATTTCCTTGTATTTAAAGAGCTCTAATTGTAAATAAACTTCTGTCTTACATTTCCCTGAAGAAGGAAATGGCAACCTACTCCAGTGTTCTTGCCTGGAGAATCCCATGGATGGAGGAGCCTGGTAGGCGACAGTCCACGGGGTTGCAAAGAGTCAGACACGAGTGAGCGACTTCGCTTTCACTTTCTTATATTTCACCCTATGTGTTACTTTTTTGGGGGTCTACTTGATCCCTCACTGTAACCTCCTGAAGAATCTTATTTTATATTTCTAAAACTGACGACAGTGTCATGCAAGTGTATGTTCCTCGGTTCTTTGTCTTGTCACAACAAAGATTTGGAGTGATGGACAGTAAAGCCCCCTCGGCGTGTTACAGCTCTCGGGTCTTCGTCAGACCGTGTTATAGCTCTCAGGTCTCGAACGGACCATGTCATAGCTCTTAGACAAATCAGTGTTACAGCTCTATTTTATTTAGAAATAACAGGAAAATCCATCTTTGAGGCGTGAGGGCACATCGATCCAAAGACGTGAAGAGAAGAGCATCCCAGCACATCGGAGAGAGAGAGAGACAGCTAGCTTTGGTTCCTCATTTTATATGTTTTTCTCTCCCTGGGCCTGTCCTATGTAAATTGGACCAGCCAGGATTGTTGTTTGTTTTACCTGAGGTCCTCACTCCAGTCCTGGGACCTTCCTTGATTCTATTTTTGCAGGCTTTTCCCTTCCTTGTCTCTTAGCCACCCCATTTTGGACTCCTTTTCTCTATTCTACCTACCTAACAACGGTACCTGCTTATTTTGTATATTAGTATTATATCATATGCCTAATAAATGTTTCTATTATGAAGTACCATTTTTAGCCTCATCACAGCTATATGAAACTTACTGTATATGAGTATTTTCCTCATTTTATAAATGTAGAAACTGAAGGTCAAGATTATTAAGAGATTTTTTTCCCAAAAAAGTTTCCTTTTGAGTAAATGACAGAGGTGGGACGTTGCCCTGAGCCTTTTGTCCTATTCAGCAGTGTTACTACTGCCCTCAAATTGAAAAGTTGTTGCTGAGCCGTGAAAGATGCCGGAATTCTTGGCCTCCGGAGGAGAGGAATTCAATCCGGGGCCAATGACAAGGCTTAATCACTCAGAGCTTTTGTGTAATAAAGTTTTATTAAGGAATAAATGAGATAGAAAGCTTCTGACATAGACATCAGAAGAGGGCAGAAAGAGTGCCCCCTGCTAGTCTTTAGCCAGATGTTACATTGCTACTAGCAGTCTGCTAATTCGAGAAAGGAAATGTCTCAGAACTCAGAGACTGGCCCCAGGCCCCTCACCTGCAACGCGCATTTTGAGATGATACTGGCACAAGGTGAGTTGTCCCGGGCCATAAAATGATTGATATGAATCTTGAAGAAAGGCAGGTTTCCAAGCAAATACAGTCTCATTAACACAGCTTAAGAGAACATTTGCATGAGTCTGTCAAGTCCTTCTGAGTCTTAGGAAGAACTAACTTGAAGACAGAGTCTAGGGTAAAAGCAGAGTCTATTAACATAGCTTAAGACAAACATTTCCATAAGAAAAACCCATTGGTTAGCTCACGGTCTGAGAAAAGTTCACTTGGAGCCAGGTGTCATGGCAACACAGAATTTTCCTCTTTTTAAATTTGTATGTTGCTAAGTCACCTCAGTCGTGTCCGACTCTGTGTGACCCCGTAGACGGCAGCCCACCAGGCTCCCCCATCCCTGGGATTCTCCAGGCAAGAACACTGGAGTGGGTTGCCATTTCCTTCTCCAATTCATGAAAGTAAAGGGAAGTTGCTCAGTCGTGTCTGACTCTTGGCGACCCCATGGACTGCAGCCTACCAGGCTCCTCCATCCATGGGATTTTCCAGGCAAGAGTACTGGGGTGCCAAATTTGAATAGAGAAGGGGAAAAAATCTAACACTTGTTTGTTTCCTCCTGCTGCTTAAGAAAGAGAGAAAAAATGTCTGACACTTGCAGCCTGATTCCTCCATTTGGAGACCCCTGGCCTTCCTGCCTGTTACCCTCTCAAAATCTTCTTACCACATGCCCTCCAGAAGTCAGTCTTGCCTCACGTCACAAATAAATATGAAGTTTTGTACTTTTTCAAATTTGTCCTCATTCTCAGACACTTGTTTGTATCTGTGGTCACTTTTAGCTCATTCCTTCTAGCCTGAGATGAAGAGACATACCTTTCCCTATTGGAGAACCTTTTCTACTTTTAAAAGTTTTATTTTGATTTTTCATCCACGTAGAAAGGTGGAATAGAAAACGCATACTCATACAGCCATTGTCTATAACTAGTAGTTGTTAACATTTTTTACATACATTTCACCTGGAATTAGAGATTCATGATATTTTCTAAGTACCTCCGTTTCTGTCTCTTAAACATTTTCCTATCAAACATTTTCCTCTAAAACATAATACTGTGATTATATTTAACAAAGTGAATGTTAATTTCTCAGTATTATCTAATAGTTCGTATTTGAACTTTCACGAATAGCTCCCCTAAGTGTCTCTTACAGTTGATTTGTTCTGTTTTCTTCTTTTTAAAATAACATTGACATGTTGAAAATATGATACCAGTTTTCCTATAGAATGCTTCACCCTCTGGACAATTTTTATTACTTTGTTCTGGTGTCATTTAACTTATTATTCCACATCTTGCCTTTCTTGTATGCTAAAAAAGTAAAAGTCTCTCAGTTATCTCCGACTCTCTTGTAAGCTCATAGACTGTAGCCTACCAGGCTCTTCTATCCATGGGATTTCTCAGGCAAGAATACTGGAGTAGGTTGCCATTTCCTTCTCCAGAGGATCTTCCTGACCCAGGGATCGAACCCAGGTCTCCTGAAGCGTAACCAGATTCTTTACCATCTAAGCCACCAGAGAAGCCCTATATACTGACAGTTAAG
The DNA here is from genome assembly GCA_917880005.1 of Nanger dama. Lineage (NCBI taxonomy): Eukaryota > Metazoa > Chordata > Mammalia > Artiodactyla > Bovidae > Nanger > Nanger dama. The sequence goes on from CAKJTW010000007.1 coordinate 29,090,427, forward strand.
TCTAAAGATTTTTATACATTCCTGTTAAATATTTATGGTAAGAAAATTGCATAGGGGATGCTGTGTACTTCATGTCTCATCACACCTGGAAATATCAAATGTCCATGTATTCTACTTTTTCATGATACTGAGTTTGATTGCTTGGTAAAGGTGATGACAGATTGGATTCCCTCCATTGTGGAAGGAGCTCTGCACCCTTGAAGATATGAGGGGTCTTGGTGCATCAGGGAATATCTTGTCTCTCCTAATAGTTTTCATACCTGCTGATGATCCCTCACTCCAGGTCCTCAAAATAGTTATTTCTCTTATTTTCTAGGACACTGTTGCATCTCAGTTTCCCTCCTGTATTTTCACCAATGCTCTCTTTGACTCATTTACCTACAAACATGTAGAAAATTTCTTTAAATAGTTATCCCTTGGCATTACAACCATCTCTAGTAACTATCATCTTTCTTGCCTTTGTCTTAAGGTCATAAAAGAATGGTACACATGCTACCTACATTACTTGGTCTCCAAATTATTCTTAGTCAAGCTCATTATTTCTTGCTCGACTACTGGACCACCAGGGAAGTCCTCCTCCTTGGTTTTCAACCCGTGGTAAACTTTTGAATCTGGGAGGAAGCATCACCTTCTTTATGAAGCTTTTCTGCAAAGGACAGAATGACCAATTCACTCAAGTTTGTGTCTTCTCTACTCTGTATAACATGCTGTCAAGTCATGCAGAATATATATTGAATATCCTTTTTTTTCTTCATTTCAATTGTATTTTTGCTCTTTATTACTGGATTTCTTCCATCATTGAATCAGTTCAGTTCAGTCGCTTAGTCGTGTCCAACTTCTTGTGACCCCATGAACCACAGCACGCCAGGCCTCCGTGTCCATCACCAACTGCTGGAGTCTAACCAAACCCATGTCCATTGAGTCGGTGATGCCATCCAACCATCTCATCCTCTGTTGTCCCCTTCTCCTGCCTTCAATCTTTCCCAGCATCAGGGTCTTTTCAGATGAGTCAGCTCTTCGCAGCAGGTGGCCAAAGTATTGGAGTTTCAGCTTCAACATCAGTCTTTCCAATGAACACCTGGGACTGATCTCCTTTTGGATGGACTGGTTGGGCCTCCTTGCAGTCCAAGGGACTCTCAAGAGTCTTCTCCAACACCACAGTTCAAAAACATCAATTCTTCAGCGCTCAGCTTTCTTTATAGTCCAACTCTCACATCCATACGTGACCACTGGAAAAACCATAGCCTTGACTAGACAGACTTTGTTGACAAAGTAATGTCTCTGCTTTTTAATATGCTGTCTAGGCTAGTCATAACTTTCCTTCAAAGGAGTAAACATCTTTTAATTTCATGCTGCGGTCTCCATCTGCATTGATTTTGGACCCCAGAAAAATAAAGTCAGCCACTGTTTCCACATCTATTTGCCATGAAGTGATGGGACTGGATGCCATGGTGTTAATTTTCTGAATGTTGAGCTTTAAGCCAATTTTTTCACTCTCCTCTTTCACTTTCATCAAGAGGCTCTTTAGTTCTTTACTTTCTGCCATAAGGGTGGTGTCATCTGCCTATCTGAGGTCATTGATAATTCTCTCCGCAACCTTGATTCCAGCTTGTGCTTCCTCCAGCCCAGTGTTTCTCATGATGTACTCTGCATATAAGTTAAATAAGCAGAGTGACAATATACAGCCTTGATGTACTCCTTTTCCTATTTGGAACCAGTCTGTTCCATGTCTAGTTCCAACTGTTGCTTCCTGACCTGCATACAGATTTCCCAAGAGACAGGTCAGATGGTGTGGTATTCCCATCTTTTCAGAATTTTCCACCATTTGTTGTGATCCACACAATCAAAGGCTTTGGCATAGTCAATAAAGCAGAAATAGATGTTTTTCTGGAACTCTCTTGCTTTTTCGATGGTCCAGCGGATGTTGACAATTTGATCCCTGGTACCTCTGCCTTTTCTCAAACCAGCTTAAACATGTGGAAGTTCACAGTTCACATACTGCTGAAGCCTGGCTTGGAGAATTTTGAGCATTACTTTACTAACGTGTGAGATGAGTGCAATTGTGTGGTAGTTTGAGCATTCTTTGGCATAGAGTGCCTGATAAACTATGAACGGAGGTTTGTGACACTGTACAGGAGATAGGAATCAAGACCATCCCCAAGAAAAATAAATGCAAAAAAGCAAAATGGCTGTCTGAGGAGGCCTTACAAGTAGCTGTGAAAAGAAGAGATGCGAAAAGCAAAGGATAAAAGCAAAGATATACCCATTTGAACACAGAGTTTCAAAGAATAGCAAAGAGAGATAAGAAAGCCTTCCTCAGTGATCAGTGCAAAGAAATAGACACAATAGACTGGGAAAAACTAGAGCTCTCTTCAAGAAAATTAGAGATACCATTTAGTAAATATTTATATTCACGGCCCACTTACTTTTATTCTAGCCAGTGATTAGCTTTTGAGGTAGACAATACTTTGGGAGTGGTGATGAGGGAAATCTTGTATATCATTATCTTTTCTAACTCTATTGAGGAATTTGATACTTTTCTACTTTATAGTTTTTAATAGAAGGTGAATCACCTGCCAGTGCAGGAGATGAGAGTTCAACCCTTGGGTCAGGAAGATCCTCCCGAATGGGAGAAGTATTAATTGCTTCCCACGTGGGCCTGTCACAGCCCCAAGCCCACTCCCCTTACTGTGTCCTCTTCTTATCAGGTTTGCATCTCAGGAGCTCACTCTTTCTTTCTTGTGATTTGCCTGCAATTAAAGAGTTTATGCACATCTGCTCTGCTCCTTGGGAAGCATGTATCTAACTCATTGCTTTCCCTTTCCTTCTCACTATGGAGGCCTAATTGGTTTCCCAGGTGGTTCAGTGGTAAAGGATCTGCCTGCTGCTGCAGGAGATGCAGATTCAAATCCTCTGTTGGGAAGATCCCCTGTAGGAGGAAATGGCCACCCACTCCAGTATTCTTGCTTAAAGAATTCCATGGACAGAGGAGCCTGGTGGGCTGGGGTTGCACAGAGTCAAACATGACTGAGAATGCACACAGGCATGGAGGCCTAATTACATTAATACCACTTAACATTAATGCTAGTGCTGTTAGGCAGCAGATATTTGACCCAAGCCACTTTCTGAAAGCAGCAAAACATGTTTCCTCAATGGTGTCCTCAGAGGGACCTTTGGGAATCATGGTGTTTTAACCAAGAAAAATCTTGAGCTGAAAAGTGGCTTCCACTCTTGGGAATCAGAGTCACACATACTATATTTCTTATATTGAGCCGTTATAGATCTCTGTAATGTTCCAGAATGTCCTGTGCATCTCATGAAGCCCTCGTATGTAAGAGAAGAAGGAAGATGAAATCAGGCACGTTCAAGGTGGTATGGCTGTAAATTGGTACAGCCATGGAAAACAGTATAGAGGTTTCTCAAAAATATAAAAGCAGAACCACACTTCTACTCTTGGGTGTAGATCCAAAGAAAATGAAAACATTAATTTAAAAAGCTCTCTGCACCCAAGTTCTTAATAACATTATTTACAATTGCCAAGATGTGGAAGCAACTTAATTGTCCATCGACAGATGGGTAAAAAGATGTGGTATACACACACACATACATACAATGGAATACTACTGAGACAGAAAGAATGAAGTTATGCCTTTTCCAACAACATGAGTGGACCTAGAGTGTACTATGCTTAGTGAAATAAACCAGAGAAAGACCAACACTGTATGTTATCATATGTATAATCTGAATAATAAATGAATATAACAAAAAGAAACAGATTCACAGATACAGAGATCAAGAGTATTATCTGTGGGGAAAGGGAAAATAGGAGGGGCAAGATAGGGGTAGGGATTAAGAGGTATAAACCAACTGTATAAAATAAATAAGCTACAAGGATATATTGTACAGCAAAAGGAATATAGCCATTATTTTATAATAAGTTTAGAGTATAATCTATTAAATTATTGAGTAACTATTGTACACCTGAAGCTAATATATTGTAAATCAACTATAGTTTAATTTTTTATAAAGTAGATAGACTAAGTCCAATATAAAGAATGTCAAACCCCAAAAAAAAAAAAAAAAAGCAAATGCCTGCTTCTCTTAGGTTATTAGGCCAAAGTGGTTGCAACAGTAGTCTACAGCTAACTATTTAGATTTTGGATACATTTGGAAAGTAGAGTTAACCATGCATGACATTGTGCTAATTGTTCCTATTGTCTGTATTTTCTCCTTTTTTAGTTTCGCTATTCAGATTGGCTCGATAGGTTGTATATGGTGCTGGGGACTTTGGCTGCCATCATCCACGGAACTGGATTCCCCCTCATGTTGCTGGTGTTTGGAGACATGACGGATAGCTTTGCAGGTTTTGGAAATTTCGGAAACATAACTTTTTCAAACATGACTAATGAAAGTAAGTGTTGTTTGTGGTACTGATTGTTTTGAAAGCTTGATGAAAAATCGTTGACTCACAGTGAAGTTTGTGGAGTCCTCACCAAGTATGGAGAAGGAGATGGCAACCCACTCCAGTATTCCTGCCTGGAGAATCCCATGGACGGAGGAGCTTGGTGTGCTACAGTCCACGGGTTGCAAAGAGTCAGACACGACTGAGCGACTTCACTTTCACTTTTTCACCAAGTATGCATGAGTGTGTTTAGTGCTGTGGGAGATGGAGGGGTCTGAGCTATAGTTCATATCTGTAATGAATTTGAGAAGATGATATTCACAATCATTAGAACATACAGTAAAAGTGGTGGTAGAGATAGATAGGAAAAGAGAGCACTCTGTGAAGTCAGAACCCAGGCAGTTTCAGGAAAAGGTATTGGAACCTAATCTGGTATTTGAATATTAAGTAGGAATCAGTTAAGCAGTTCCCTGACGTATTGATTATGGGTACAAGAGACAGGAATCCAAGATGATTCTAAAGTTTTCAGTCTGAGAAACTGCATAAGCTGGATGCAGTTACTAACAATTGAGATGAGGAAGATAGATGGAGATCAATTTTGGCAGTAAATACCAGAAATTTAATCTTGGGCACCGTCACAGGTTGGGCTTTTTGAAAACATGGAAATGGAGAAATGGGGACCAGAGAAGCTGTGTGTGTGTTTAGGATGGGAGAATGACAGCTTGTTTGTATACTAACAGAAATTATCCAAGATAGAAGAGAAAGTGATGCTTTGGGAGAGACGGAGAGATTCGTTTGAGTGCTGTCCTTGAGAAAGGAAGGAAAGTTATGTTTAAGATGAAATACTTGAAGTACAGGCATGAATAGTTCACCAACAATAACGGGTGAGAAGACAGAGTATTTGAATGTTAGTGCTCAAAGGTTGGTATACTTGGACATGAGGATTTGTAGAACTTGTCTTCTCAGTCAAATAGGAAGCAAGACATTTGGCTGATCGAGAAAGGAAACCTAAAATAAGTTCTGGGAATTCCCTGGCCATCTAGTGGTTCGGACTCCACACTCTCTCTGCTGAGGGCCCAGATTTAATCCTTGGTCAGGGAACTAAAAAAATCTTCTAAACTGCAAGGAATCGCCAAAAAAAAATACTAAAACAAGTTTCTTACCAGAGTGAGAAAGTGAGTGGACTAGGGTGCCACACACTTTCACATCTTTGAACTTGATTGAGGAGAAACTGGCTCATAACTGTGAGCTCCCAAATCACCTCTGGTCAAGTGTACATTGATTTCAACTAAACTTACAGCCTGATGTGCACTCAAGTCATGGAAACCTTGAAGAGGCCTGTTTGTGCACTCCAGGATTTAGTGACATAGATTTTGCAGGACCTTTAAGTCTCTGATGATTGCTACGAATCCTTTCCTCCAGAAATACGCACACAGATATGCATGCCATTTGGGGGTCTTTATGGATCCTCTGATACCTGTCTGTGGATCCTAGGAACTTTGTGTGTGTGATCCTGAAGAGCACATTCTTTACCCTGCGGCAGGACTGCTGCAAATTTTGTGAATGCCAGTAATGAGTTGGGCTAGAGAATCTTAATGTGTGTCTGAGCTCTGTAAAATTCTCATGCGTTTGTTAAGCCTCTTCAAAGGGACCAGCCAGAAGATGCTGCACCACATTTGGACTGGTACCTTTCTTTCACAGCAGTCACCAAAAGGAAATGTTTAGCTTTGTTTTTAACCAATGTGTTCATTTGTTCCCATGTATGGTGTAATTTAGCAATATTCTTTGGAATTTTGTTACCACCTTAAAATGCAAGAATTTTTCAGTGCTCTGTGGTAGCTCAGCCGACTTTATATGTACATCCGTGACCTATTTTGATCTTACTCATTTTTAATTCAGTCTAGACACACACATTGATCTAACTGTGGGAGGTATTCCACGAGCCATGCTGTACACCTGCATGTACTCCATGGAGGGCCAGTGCTGAACCCAGCTGTGCTAGTCAGGAAATACTGGGCTGTTAACGCACCTGTTGAGGGCTGGCCCAGTCTGGGAAGAGTGGACTGTCACATGGCTGCCTGCAGCTGGCAGAGCTGAGCTCACATGGGCCACAGTAAACGCACCTGGAGCTGTGTGGATCGGTCTCTTTCAGACTTTATTTTTTTTTAATGTTTTTGTATGAGTTTATTTTTTTCTAATGTTTAAAGGTCATTTTCCATTTTGTAGTCCTGGTGCTGTACAGTACATCCCTTGTAGCCCGTCTTAGACCCAGCAGTTTGGTACCTTCCCCTCCAAGTCCTATGCTGCCCTCCCCTGCTCTCCCCCTCCACTGCTGACCACTAATTTGTTCTTTGTATCTGTGAGTCTGCGTCTCTTAAATTATGTTCACTAGTTTGTTGGGTTTTGTTTTAGATTGCACGTATAGTGGATAATATCATACAGTATTTGTCTTTGTTTTTGACTTATTTCACTTAGCATAATGCTGTAAAAGTTCACACATGTTGCTGCTAGTGCCAAAATTTTGTTCTCTTTTGTGGCTCAGTAGTAATCTATCGTATGTGTATATCTACACCACATCTTCTTTATCCATTTATCTGTCAGTGGACACTTAGGTTGCTTCCATATCTTGGGCAACTGCAAATAATGCTGCTGTGAACATTGGGATGTGTGTTCAACTGGTCTTTTTTTTTAAACTGCGTTAACATTTACATACATTTTATCTCGATCACTGAAAAATTACTTGGCCCTTACTTTCAGAAGAAAATAATTGATTTCTTTAAGGAAGACTACTAACCATTACTGTGTCTTGGCTTTGCCTGATCCATATATTTACATGTGAGATGAACAGTAACCTGACTTAGTTACCTAGTAGCATATATAAGTTCTCCAAATGCTCCAGCTGTGGACACTTGCTCCTCCTCGGCATGCATCTTCATAGATGTTCAGATCACAGAGTTTCCACCTGGGAATGTAGTTCATGTTGCATTCCTTGCCAGTCCTTCCCGTTCAGCTCCCTCTTCCAATCTTAGGGAAATTTAGAGGAATATTTGGACGTCTTGTCTCTATCTCTGCTACCTTCTTAAGAGATACTGTATCCAGTAGTTAAAGGGCTGGCTCTGGAGTGTAGGACTGCCTGGCTCTGAAACTCCACCTTTGCCACTTTTTGGTTAAGATGATGGGGGATTATTTTCATACTTTAATTTCTTCATGTTTGGAACAGTTAGATAGCAGTAGAACATACTTCATAGAATGGCTGTGAGAATTAAATGGATTCCTCATTTAAGGCTCACAGAGGAGGGTTTAGTCATGAAAAAGTACTCAATAATTGTTAATATTTGTTATAATTATCAGCAAGAAGCTCATGCTTCCATGTTCCTCACAAATGAACCTTCATAACGTGCAGTGATACGGTTCCTTATCTCATTTCATCTTTTCAGAACTCTGTGATACTCAGTTTTTAGAGTTGTTGAAAGGCATACTGCAAGTCACTCAGTACATGTTACAAATGTGAAGCCGTCCTTTTCAGGTGCTTTTCCTTAGTAACTATGGACTGCTAGCCATGCCTTTCAGGGAAGGCAAGGGCCTCAAACTATGGCCCGTGGGCCATATCTGGCCTATTGCCTCTTTTTACGCCATCTGTGAGCTTAGAATGATATTTGCATTTTTAAATCACTGGGAAAGAATGAAACAAAAATATTTTGTGACACATTATAAAAATAATTTGAAATTGAAATTTGAGTATCTACACATAAAGTTCTGTGGAACACAGATATGCCCTCTTGTTGGCATAGTGTCTGTGGCTGCTTTCATGGGAGCCACAGACCTGACTGTACTGTTTATGGCTGCTCCCTTTAGGGGAGTTTAGGATGGAGATCAGAAAGGAGGCACTCTGTGCTCTGGAGAACTGTCAGAACAGGTCTCAGATAGATGTTTTCAGGATTTGATCTTAGGAGCCCAGTTCTCACATCTCATATCTAGAAAAGCACTTATTTCCTTCATGGTGACATCAGTTTCTCTTGACTAGCAGAAAACCTTTGCAAAGATAAGTGCTTGATTGCGTGAACTCCCCCTTTACCGAAACTGAATATATACTGTCCTTCCCTCGCCACTTCTTTGGATCCGTTTCTCAGAGCTGTCTGAGGTGCTGTCTCCCAGACTGTAGCTCTCATTTTGCCTAAAATAAAACTTAGCTCACAGCTCTCTCGTGCATTTTTTAAAAGTTGACAGAGTGCTCTATGTACCAGCAATAGTGTGTGTCCTAAAGAAGCATTTCCAGCCCCCAGGAGACTTGGTATAATGGGTGGAATGGACAGGGAACTAACCAGTGCAATTGGATATGAGTAGTGCTATGATACAGAGATGCACAAAATACTTGAGAAGGAAAGGAAGGGTGTTTGGCTCCATCTAGGAATCATGGAGAAGGAAATGGCAACCCATTCCAGTGTTCTTGCCTGGAGAATCCCAGGGACAGTGGAGCCTGATGGGCTGCCGTCTGTGGGGTCGCACAGTCAGACACGACTGAAGCGACTTAGCAGCAGCAGCAGGAATCATGGGAGGCTTCCAAGAGGAGGTGATAACCAATTTGGTCAGTAGGTATCTCTCTCATGCACAAAGTAGACATGTTCTGTGTAACAAGTGAAACCATTTAAAAACATTTGTTAAAAAAAAAAGCTAATACCCTTCTCTCACCACTACTCCTGATTGCCTCTTCCCTGTCATATATCCTTCTGTGTCTTTATGATTTATCTCTACAGTAATTTTTACCCTAGGACACTCAGTAGTCTGTTATAAACCTGTTTTCAGATTCAGACTTCCAGATGTCCTGAGATTTGTCTGGATGGGAAGGATTTCAAAGGTTTTGATGTTGGTCCTGGAGATGAGGGCAGGCGAGCTTTCTGATGCTTCTGGTGGGAGAGTCAGCCTTCTGGGACCTCAGACACTCTCAGACCTTTCTTCTTGTCTTCTCCAGGTAGAAGCTTGTGACCTATTCATGGGGACAGACTAGGTACCAGAGCCTTCTTGTTGGACAGGCAGTATTCCTTGCTTAAGGAAGCTTGGATTTGCTAAGGCTCTTGAAAGTCTGGGAGTTTTACAATAAACATAGGCTTTAACTAGACAGTCATAAAAGCTTTTGAGCGAGCATGTCCTTCTCTGCTGCTGTAATAGACCCGTTATAATCTTTCTCTTCTCGTAACACCTTTCTCTAATTATCTTTTGTTGTGGACCTGATTTCCTGATATCCTCCCTTGTATCTCCATCCTGTTAGATTTTGCCTTTGCTTTGAAATCTCTGTTGACTTGGGCCTTGCGAACTCTGGTCCTCCTGTGTGCACACAGCTTAACCAGTGCTGCAGTCTGTAGTATCCTGTGAGCTCTCATCTTCCTCATGAGACTATGCACTGCCGGAAAATGAGCCTGAATAAAGGGGATTGTCATTTTAGACATGTTGTGTTAAAGACGACAGGTTGGGTACAAGTGCAAACGATGTCCAGGCAGTTGAAGGTAAGAGACTGGATCTTGGCACAAAGAGTAGGCCTAGAGATCTGGCATCACTTGGGTTGGAGGGATGATAAATCTCCTGGGCCAAGATTTATTGGGCATTTAATATCCTCTAGGCACCTTTCTTTGGAGAAGGCAATGGCATCCCACTCCAGTACTCTTGCCTGGAAACTCCCATGGACGGAGGAGCTGGTAGGCTGCAGTCCATGGGGTCACTGAGTCAGACACGAATGAGCGACTTCACTTTCACTTTTCACTTGCATGCATTGGAGAAGGAAATGGCAACCCACTCCAGTGTTCTTGCCTGGAGAATCCCAGGGATGGCAGAGCCCAAAGGGTTGCAGTCTGTGGGGTCGCACAGAGTCAGACACGACTGAAGCGACTTAGCAGCAACAACAGCAGCAGGCACCCTTCTTAGTGCTTTATGTGTATTAATGCCTTTATTTCTTCATGGGCATGAGGTTGATACTGTTATTATCTATACATTACAGATGAGGAAACCAGGGTTCAGAGGGCTGAGTATATTTAATTGACTGAGGTTATAGAGTTACTATTTGAACCCATGCAGACCAGCCCCAAGTCCAAGGAATCAGGTAGACAGAGGGAGACCCAGAAAGGAAGACACTGCAGATTACGTGTTAATCCAGAAATGAAAGTACTGGGGGAGATCTGCCATGGCTCATGGTGAGAATGTCACCCAGAGGTACCCTGAAAATAAGCTCTTGATTATTTGTCTCTAGGGGTCCAATTGATGGTACATGGAAGACTTTTCTTTTTCTCCATGACTATATCTTGGCTGGTTCTGTTTAGTCTCCTGCCAGACTGTGGGCTGAGGAAGGGAGAAGAGGAGACACTCAGCTTCTAAGACAAGTTAATAATTCAGGGGAAAAGGGGGAAAAAAGTAGAAATAACTTACTTTCCTATTTATCTTTTACCATTTCTACTCTTATTTCACTAAAACTCATATGAGGAACATGAAAACTATTTGTGAAATGCCAGTAATCAAAATAGTATCTATATTCTGCTCCTTAAACTATGAACGTATGAAGAATATGCAGCTCTTGGGTGTGTGTCATTGGTGCTGAAAATTAGAAAACACTGCTGTCGGTGTCATCAAGGCCAGCATGATGAGTGTGCTCCCACTAGAATGATAGCTGATATTTCAGTTCTAAGTACTTCATAAAAATTTCCATGGTGGTGGTTTTTTATTTGCTCAAGGGTTTCCTCTGCCCCCAACTATTTCATTGGAAAAATTCTTAGAAATTTCTGGAAAAATCAAATACCAAATAATGGCAAAGTATTTTGCAGTAAGTATATTGTTTAGTGTGGCAGTTTATTTTTTAAGTTTGAGTAAAAACTTAAAATATGTCTAATTTTTCTAGAATAGTAGTAGTGTAGAATAGCCAGATTTTTTTTGTTGTTGTTGTTACCATGAAGGAGACACTTTTTAAAAGTAGGTTACTTACAGTGTAAACTCTATAAAAAGTAGCAAAAAATGAAAATAGATAATACCTGACTCGTTCTAGGTGCTTAAGAAGTGAGATAAATAAATGAGAGACCAAATCACAGAATTTTATGGGTGAAAAAGAGCCCAGAGAATCATCTGGCCCAAACCCATACTTTTGTAGTTGTAGAAACCAGTGCTCAGGAAGTTGAGCCAACGTGCCCAGAATGGAATTGCTTGCTAGGGGCCATTGCTGAATTCCTGGGCCAGGAACCCTGCCTTTCATTCTGGTATTTTCCCCACTCTATTGGTGGTTTCAAATTCTGCCTAAAATTGAAGCAAGTGCTTCAAACCAACTTTGCATTTGGTCTTTTCTCTCTCTACGACGCTACCCTGTGGACTTACATATGTGTATGAGGCAGGGCAGCCCCAAGGCACCGCTCCTCCGCTGGGAGTGACTGTGGCTCCTAGAGTCCCCTCGGTTGCCTGCTATGAGTGCAGCCGCCCTGAGTGGCAGGCAAGTGCCAGAGGGGAGTGGCCGTCTAAGCAGAAGGCCCAGCTGCTCTTGCTTGTGTCTGATGGAGCTTCCTGCACAAGACGCCGGGGAAGTTGAGTCACAACATTCCTGAGCCAGAGCGGCCCTGACAGGCCATTCAAGGCAGTGGCTCACTCATGCCTGTGATCAGAGAGTCCCCCTGTGTGAATGATGTCCGTCACAGAGGCTGCCCGGGGAAAGCAGCTCACAGAGAGGCCTCCTTGGTTGAGAGTGGTGGAGGGGGGCCTCTGCTGATTGTCTCTCGACCACCCGGCAGCAGTGCTGAAGTCGCCGCCACATATGTCCCGGCTGAAGCCTGTGCCGAGTCATCCTTTTTCTTCCCAGTTCCTCTCTGTGCTTCCACTCACCCCTGCCCATTAGTATCCAGTTCTCCACACACTCTCAGGAGGAGCTTTTAAAACTTTTTTTGAAAAAATGCGTGTGGCCGTTCTGGATTTTAGTTGCAACGTGCTGACTCTTAGTTGCTGCGTGTGAGAGCCAGCTCCGTGACCAGGGACTGAACCCGGGCTTCTTGCACTGGGGTTGCTGAGTCCTAGCCACTGCACCAGCAGGAAGTCCCTAAGAATGAGCTTTTACAAACATATGGTCACATCTATGCGCAATGGTTTTCCATAGCCTGGAATAAATACGTTTTCCATTGGCCTACCTGGCCCACCTGATCTGGCCCCCCTCCTGCCTCGTCAGTCCCATTGCTCATTGCTTTCTGAGTACAACCCACCCACTGTTTCTTATCATTCATTTCTCTCTCAGAAAGACCTTTGTCCCCAGTCCACTCCAAAGTTACTGTAGCATAACTGCTTTATTTCCTTTTTATGAGTTATTATACTTATCTTATTGATTTATTGAGTTACTTGTTTATCCAATTCAGTTCAGTCACACAGTCATGTCTGACTCTTTGTGACCCCCATGGACAGTCTGCCAGGCTATTACAGCTTCTCAAATGGGAAGAAAGGTATAACAGAAAAAAGTTCCTTAATATTTCAGCAGTGGTACCCTATCGCATGCAGTTTGGGGTCTGATGGTGAAAGGATCTCCTACTTGCACAGAAATCCAGTGAGATCAGAAAAAGTGGCACTCTCGTTCTAGGTCATGTCCAGAGTATCTAGAACAGTGCCTGGTGTGCAGTATGGTTTGAAAACCCCTTTATAACATAATCTGATTTTACCAGTTAGGAAATCACAAATGTACCCATGTCACATACTTGTCATTTATACTGTTACTAAGTGTTCAGTAGTTAAAACTACTAAACTTATTGAGATATTTGGGTCAGATAAAAATGTAATTAAATTCCAAAATGATTCCAAAATGGTATGAAGTCTTTAGCTGTGATGCTGGACACTGTTTGGTGGTTTAGTCATTAAGTCGTATCTGACTCTTGTAACTCTGACCCCATGGACCGTAGCCTGCCAGGCTCCTTTGTCCATGGGATTTCCCAGACAAGAATTTTGGAGTGAGTTGTCATTTCCATCTCCAGGGGAACTTCCTGACCCAGGAATTGAACCCGAGTCTCCTACAGGTGGTCTCCTGCATTGCAGGCAAAAGCCTGTTCAGTTGTAGGTTTCTTTGCAGTCTTGCTTGGTTTTAGGAAAGGCCTTCCTCACTGCAGGTAGTAAGGTGGTGGTCTGCTGTATCTCTGTTTAACCCCACAATATGCAAGACACATGTACAAAATAGAATGATTGTTAGAATATTCTTATAAGCGGTCTGCGTATTGCTGGCTCTGTGAAATCTTTGGAGCAGGCTCAGGTACAGCAGAGAGAGTAGCAGGCTGTGCACCAAGGGTACAAAGGTAAAGGACACAGTCGTGTTCTCTAGGCGCTCACACCAGTGGAAACGGGAGGAGGAGATGGGTATGAACCGTGGCCTGTCTGTTCCAGGGTTGCCTTAGTCACTCGAATCATGTGTCAGTTACTCCGGAACCCTGTGAGTCACCCTGCTGGAGATAAGCCACTTGGGAAGAGGTCATTCTGAGCTCTTGCATGAAGGACCAGTCTTTTCCAGGAGGAAGACTAGGAAAAGGCAGTCCAGGTAGAGAGAGGAGAATGAAGAGAGGCTTAGAGGAGCAAAGCTGTGAGCACTTCTCCCTCCATCTCATCTCTGTATGTGGACAGTGGCTTTTCGTCTGAAAGGACAGAGCTTAGTCTCGTGAAATTGAAGCAGCATCTTTTGTCGTGCCCCGTTACCTGTCCAGTCCCAAAGGCAAAGGCTTCAGGAACGTGATGATCAAGCAGACTTGGGCACTGTTTCCTTTTATGCTGTGGTATCCTCGGCCCCTACCCCCCCACCCCCAGATGGTGACTGCACAGTGCCCTAGCTACTGGGATGAGGAGAAAGGGTGGGGATAAAAAAAATCTGGAAAGTCATTGTGTGGCTTATTGTGGTAAGATTGCAAAGGGACTGATAGGGTATGTTATGGCTCTTGGACTTTGTCCTTTATTCAGTGGACTGTCATTTAAGGTTATTAACAGAGGCAATATAATTATATTTTTGTTCCCAAAAAGAAGATGTGGTGGCAAGATAAAGACTTGATGGGATTAGAAGAGCCAGTTAGGAGGCTCTTGTTAGAGCAGATGTAAGAGGTGATGGGGACCTGAACCATCATTGGCTGAGAGGAAGGAGAGGATTTGAGTGGTTCCCAGAGAGATGCAGGAGTCACGGAAGCTGCAGGAGTGGCAGAGGCCGCCCTGGGGGAGCGGGAAATCCTGAGAGGCAGCAGCATGGAGGGAGGAGAGGGCATGAGGAACTGGTGGATAAGAGTAAGAGAGAGGGATCAGCGCTATGGAAGGACGAGGAGAATGAGGTTCTGGAAGCCAGAGCAGAAAGTGGTCAAGGATCTAAGCAAGTGTTTTATTAAAATAAAAGCCACACTTAAATATTTGACTTTTCCTGTTGGGGAGGGATTAATTAGGAGGTTGAGATTATCATGTGTGCACTACTGGATATAAAATATATAACCAACAAGGATCTACTGTGTAGCACAAGGAACTCTACTCAATATATTGGAGAATCTGAAGAAAAGTATATATATGTACATATACACACACGTATACATGTACATATATATGTATACCCATATACACATAATGTCTGCTAGTTTTTATATACCATACCTAGGGAGCCTCGGAGAAGGCAATGGCACCCCCACTCCAGTACTCCTGCCTGGAAAATCCCATGGACAGTGGAGCCGGGTAGGCTGCAGTCAGTGGGGTCGCTGAGGGTTGGACACGACTGAGCAACTTCACTTTCACTTTTCACTTTCATGCTTTGGAGAAGGAAATGGCAACCCACTCCAGTGTTCTTGCCTTGAGAATCCCAGGGATGGGAGAGCCTGGTGGGCTGCCGTCTATGGGGTCGCACAGAGTCGGACACGACTGAAGTGACTTAGCAGCAGCAGCAGGGAGCCTAGATGATCTTTCCAACCATGTATCCACCTCTTTCCACCCACACAACACACCCACACTCCTGCCAAAGCAGCTTACTCCTTCTTCACACGTGCAGTGTTGCTCTCTTTGCCAGAAAAACTTTTCCTGTTCTTTCCCATACCTGTCAAGAGCACAGTCACCTGAACCAGGCCCTCTTATGTTGCATTGCAACTTTTGAAATGACTACAAGATTTAAAGTGTGCTCTCTGCATTGATCCAGCCACCTTGATTATGGTAATGTATGCTACAAAAATATTCACCATATATAATATATGTGGACAGGTATGTTTAATGCAGCATTGCATGTAACAGCAAGACTGGAAGCAACTGAAATAGATGAAACTGAAAAAACAAAGATACACATACACACACATGTGAAAGTCACTCAGGCATGTCTGACTCTTTGCGACCCCCTGGTCTATAGCCTGCCAGTCTCCTCTTTCCATGGAATTCTCCAGACCAGAATACTGGAGTGGGTAGCCGTTCCCTTCTCCAGGGAATCTTCCCAACCCAGGGATGAAACGCAGGCCCCCACATTGCAGATGTATTCTTCACTAGCTGAGCCACTGGGGAGGTCCCATGTACACACATACTGACATGGAAAATTGGCCACTGAATGTGAACTATGATTCTGTCTTTCAAAATAAGCATGTATGTATATTGATATACGTGTAAACTTGCATATAGAAAATAAAATCTGAAAAAAATTCACACCAGAATATGAGTAATGGCTAGTGCATGCACTGTGTGTGTGTGTGTGTGTGTGTGTGTGTGTGTGTGAGTGTTTGGAGGGAGGTGTGAGAGTTTTAACGTACCTTGTCCTAAAACGTTAACATCTGCTAATACTGCATAATGAGCTCACTGGTGTTTATTACATTCTTCTTTGTATCTTACATTTTTAAAATAAAAACTGAAGAAACGTGGTGTTCAGTTTGAAATACTAAATGGTTTAGGGTCAAGTCTGCACTGATATTTATAAGGACAAAGCCCACAGAAGATTTTTCTCCATGTCATCTTGGAGTGGTATTTCATAAAACATTTTAATCCAGGGACACTAGTATTGGCTGACAGACTCCTTAATCAATGCAGTTTTCTTCTTGCAATAGGCTTCACTGAAGTTAATATGTGTGTGGTTGCACACAACCAGTAGTAAAGGATTTGCACAGATGCCCTGATGCTCATAGATAATTGCAATTAAATTAGTTTGACCTATTTTTGTGTAAGTGATACCAGTTTGATTCATTTTTTCATGTTTATCTTTCTGAAACTTCCTGATTTGTCTGTGTTGGGTCTCAGTTGCGGCATGTGGGACTTTGGGAGGCATGTGAGCTTCTCCTTTCGGGCGCGTGACCTTCTCCTGTCAGGGAGAGTGGGCTTCTCCTGTCAGGGAGAGTGGGCTTCTCCTGTCGGGGCACATGGGCTTCTCCTGTCGGGCGCGTGGGCTTCTGTCGGGGCACATGGGCTTCTCCTGTCGGGCACGTGACCTTCTCCTGTCGGGGCACGTGGGCTTCTCCTGTCGGGCACGTGACCTTCTCCTGTCGGGCGCATGACCTTCTCCTGTCGGGGCACGTGCCTCTCCTGTCGGGCACGTGACCTTCTCCTGTCGGGGCGCGTGGCCTTCTCCTGTCGGGCGGGGGGGCGCCGGGGGAGGCCCCTGCGGCGGGGGGGTGACCTGCTCCTGTCAGGGAGAGTGGGTTTCTCCTGTTGGGGCGCGTGATTCTCCTGTCTGGGCGTGTGGGCTTCTCCTGTCGGGCGTGTGACCTTCTCCTGTCGGGGCACGTGACCTTCTCCTGTCGAGCGTGTGGGCTTCTCACTGTCGGGCGCGTGACCTCCTGTCTGGGCGTGTGGGCTTCTCCTGTCGTGCCACTTCTCCCTGTCGGGCGTGTGGGTTTCTCCTGTCAAGCGCGTGGGCTTCTCCTGTCGGGCGCGTGACCTTTCCTGTCGGGGAGAGTGACCTTCTCCTGTCAGGTGTGTGGGCTTCTCCTGTCGGGCGTGACCTTTCCTGTCGGGGGGTGACCTTCTCCTGTCAGGCGCGTGGCCTTCTGTCTGGGCGCGGTGGACTCCTCCTGTCGGGTGTGTGACCTTCTGCCTGGGTGCGTGGACTCTTTCTGTCGGGTGTGTGACCTTCTCCTGTCGGGCGCGTGACCTTCTCCTGTCGGGCGCGTGAGCTTTTCTGGTTGGGGCATGGGTGCTCCAGAGCGTGAGGGCTTAGTTTTCATGCACAGCATATGGGATCTTAATTCCTTGACCAGGGATTGAACCCATGTCCCCTGCATTGGAAGGCAGATTATTAATACTGGACTGCAGAGGAAATTCTATTTGTATGCATATTTTTAATGGAAAATAAAGAGACATACCAGAGTCTGTTTGTTTTGTGGTGAACTAGGTACTATAGACAGAACAGAGTATGGCAAGAAGCTGGAGAAGGAAATGACCACTTAAGCAGACATCTTTCTACTATCGCTAAGCCTTTCTGTCTTAATCCAATTGGAATAAAGTTTAAAATTTTGCACTATTATAATGAGGATTCAAAGTTTTGAAGGGAGCAACATCATGGTTAGTTTTTAGGAGGATACAATATAGGTTTTTTTCTTAAAAGAATTTGCTGCATAAGACACTCTAAAGGGAAGGCTAAGCCAGGATCAGACTGATGTATGCATTGGTAAATATAGAATATCATCTGCTGGGAAATTAGAGGGGTTCAAAGTGAGCCTGTTTAAAATGCAGTTAAGAATCACATTATTTGCAATGGCTTTGTAAGTTTGCTTCTTGAATAGCTTTAGTCATGATGAAATGAGATAAGTTAACAGGATTTTTAAAAATATAGCATCTTATTCTGAACAATGAAACAAGACATTCCAGAATAAATATAGTCCTTTTAACCTTAACTCACTTTGGAAGCTTTCATTAATGATTTACTTACCTTGAAGTTTGCTGTCAGAACAGCTTATAAAACATGTCCAAAGGCATGAGTTGATGATTCAGAAGAAAATGATTTCACACTATCCTGTAGGTACTCTAGTAGATTTGAAGAAAATGGACATATTTGACCATGTTTTGAAAGTTGAGAAGCAAACACCTCTCTTATGGAGAGGCACTTTTTAATATTGATGAAAAATAGTGTCTTATAATCATCTTCAAAGTGAAAGTTTCTCAGTCATGTCCAACTCTTTGCAACCCCATGGACTGTAACCTGCCAGGCTCCTCTGTCCATGGAATTCTCCAGGCCAGAACACTGGAGTGGGTAGCTGTTAGCTTCTCCAGGGAATCTTCCCAACCCAGGGATCGAATCCAGGTCTCCTGCATAGCAGGTTGATTCTTTAGCATGTGAACCTCCCAGGAAGCCTGTAATCATCTTATAAATGCTTAAATACAGGTATTTTTCCTGAGTAAACGTAGCCTGGTGGCTTACAATACATTAGCTCATTTTCAAAGCACACGTTCCACTTGTTAAATGCGGCTTCTTTTTAGCTATCTTGCTGTATCATTAACACTTGGATAATAAATATTGAGTTATCTATTAACTAAAATTTAGTATTCTAATTCTATCTTCTCTGATAAAGACATTGTACATTAGCAGGTATAACTTGGGGAAGATATGTTTACATCAGGCTGTGAGCATCGATATCAGCAACTATCTGGTTACTACACCACCATTTTTGTAGTTTCTGCGTGATTCATATAAGTTTTTTCTTTGAGGGTGGCAAGTTGTGAACTTTTAAAAGTGGGAATATTGGAATCCTGTATTTCATTTTTGAATGTTTGTTTTTACCTAAAAAGTAATTGCCTAGTGAGGCACATGAGTTGTTCGCTTTTTTCTGTATGAAGACTTAGATAAGGAAATACAAATTTGGCATTTCTAGGTGATCAAGGGTGTGGTTTTAGAAGATGATCTTTTTTTTATCATTAGAATTTAAACTAGGGGCCTGCTACTTGATTCACTAAGCATTTCAGGATAACTCATGATGGCCAGTTGGGCAGATGATATAAAAACATTTTTATTCTCAGTTGTCTCTTGGCAGATTAATAACCCAAAAGGTCAGGTGACCATCTCCATCTCTTGGTTTCACTTTCTGGCAAGTTCTGTCCCTGCTTTCCATTCCCCAGTGTGCAGAAGCCATCCCAAGTGTTCATCAGCTGATATAGGGGTAATCCAGGTGTGCAGGATGACACTGGCAGACCTCACCTAATGCTGTGATGCTCTTAGGCACCACTCACGTCTTTCACAATAACTGGCATTCTCTACATGCTAATTGGGTGCCAGGCACAGATGCAAGTGTTTTTATATATTGCTGTGTTACAGTTCTTTTTCTTGGCCATGTTATGAGGCATACGGGATCTTAGTTCCCCAATCAGGGATTGAACCCATGCCGTTGGCAATGAAAGCATGGAGTCTTAACTGCTGGACCGCCAGGGAAGTCCCACTGTGTTACAGTTCTCATCTCCATTTTGCCAGTTAGAAAACTGGGACTTCGAAAGGTGAAGTCAGGCTGTATCGCAGTTAAGAGCTGAGATTTGAGCCAAAACAGTAAGCACACTCTTCACCATGACATTCTGCCAGGGCAGCCGTGGTTGGACGCTGACCATCAGCGCTGCTTTGAAGCAGGGCACGGTTGCCAGATGACTGAAAAGGGCAGGCGGGGGGTCTGCTGGGGACAGTGCATTGATGAGCAAGTGGCGTGCATGCAGCATTCTTGTTGTTTTCCAGGTACGCCTACTATTACTCTGGAATTGGTGCTGGCGTACTTATTGCTGCTTACATCCAGGTCTCGTTCTGGTGTCTGGCCGCTGGAAGACAAGTACACAGAATCAGAAAACAGTTTTTTCATGCCATCATGCAACAGGAGATAGGCTGGTTTGACGTGCATGACGTTGGAGAACTTAACACCCGCCTCACAGAGTAAGTACCTGGGTGTGTGTTAAACTCTGACGTTTGCTTCTTATTCTTTTAAAATGAAGTGAGGTCATAAAATGTGTCAGGAGGTAATCCCTGGAGGTAATTCCCATTCCTCAGAAGTAATTCTGAAAGTAAATTCCTTCTGAGTCTTGATCATGCCTCATGTGTCTTTTCATTCCCAGAACCCTGGCAGGGCTTGAAGAGGTCCCGCGTGACTGGTAGTGAATGAGGGGTTGGACTTGCCAGACCCAAGACATCCTGTGGGAGTGAGCATTAGGCGGCGACATGATACTTGCTGGGGACGTTCCTGAGCAAAATCTTAGATGTAAACTGATTTACCCCGCACTGAAAGAAACAAACACTGAACTAGATTCAGGAAAAAAAGTTCTGGTGCTCATAATCCTGATGTTTATTTCTAACACTGTTCTTTCAGTGACATCTCCAAAATTAATGAAGGAATTGGTGACAAAATCGGAATGTTCTTTCAGGCAATATCAACATTCTTCACCGGTTTTATAACAGGATTTACAGAAGGTTGGAAGCTCACCCTTGTGATTCTGGCCGTCAGTCCTGTTCTTGGCCTGTCAGCTGCTATCTGGGCAAAGATAGGTGTGAAGCCTGTGAATCCAGGCTATTACACTGTCTCCACCCTCAAAAAACACCCCACAACTCCTCCAGTAGAGGCTGTTTTTGTCACATGATGCCCCCTGACACTGACAATGACGTTAAATCTTCTGTTCAGTCTTGGTGTTAAATCTTCTGTTCACAATCAGTGGGAACAGGCAGATGTGAGCTCACTGAGTTGTCCCCACCCAGACTCTGTGCTGTTATTGGGGGAAGGGAAAGATGGAGCTCCCCCATCTCCTTCTCTGCCTTCATGCAGAAGGCATGCTCAGCTCTCGGAGAGCTGTGTCCTCGGTAGACAGTTCCATGTTCACAAGTGCAGCTTCAAGTTCAGTGACCATCACGTAAGTCCCATTCAGTTACCATTATTGATGTCAATGTTTTGTAGATTTTCTTTATTTTGTTGGCAGAACAGTTTGTCAGCATTATAAATGGCTCTGTGTTTATACATACTTAAGTCCATTGGTGTGAAGACAGTTTTTAAAAAAGAGGTGTTTTCTAGCCCCTTATGCATGTACATCTGAGGTCTGTGGTTCCCTCTCTGTCACGAAAGCAAAGCAATGCAAGTGGCCCTCCCCCACCTCCGCAGGAGGCCTTCCTCTTGAGACTGGGGGTGGTGTTCATTCTAAATTGATTTCCTGTAAGTGTAGGTGGCTGTGGAGAGATTGGCCTGATATGTAGTTTCTTAGAGAAAAAGAGAAATGAGACAGAGCACTACACATTCACATGGCAAAAGGATGTGGAATAACAGAGAGCCAAGCAAACCCAAGCCTAACACAAAGCAAATCAGGCTGTATTAAGAAGTTAAAATATTTAACGCTGTAGGATGGATATTGTTTTGCTGTTATAAACGGTAACTGCCATTTTTTAAAGTATCTACTGTGTCAGGCAAATATTTTTTTCTCTTTTTAAAAAATTTGTTGAAATGCAGTTAGTTTACAATGTTGTGTTAATTTCTGCTGCTCAGCAAAGTAATTCAGATATACATATATATACATTATTTTTCATGCTCTTTTCCATTATAGTTTGTCACAGGCTATTGAATACCATTTCCTGTACTATGCAATAGGACCTTGTTACCCAGATTCCACTTTTTTAGGTTAAAAAATCCCAGGGAATTTCAGAGTATAAAATAACGACATACCTTAATCTCCCCCAAATTAGTAAATGTTAGTTACACTTTTTGCAATATTGAGCTATAATATTTTCTACATATGAAGTAGAAGTTTGTAGAATATTACAGACTATTTTCCCCCTCATTCCATCATATTATCTTCTTCCTCAAAGGCATGAAATACATGTTCTTGCAAAGTGTAGATATCATCTTATTTAACAGAGGAAGAAATTGAAGTTCTGAGAACCCTTATTAATTTATTGTTCAGACTAACACAGTGTTTGAATAGTGTTCTTGGTGGCTAAACTGCATCTCTGTCGACATATTTGGCAAAAGCCTTTGTGTTAATTGGTTTTTCTGTTTACTAGCATGCTAGGCAAGTCAGGTGGCAGATTCTTCATGTCAGTATTTGCTGAAAAACTGTTCTAAAATGTATTGATGTTTGTTCTAGTTAAGTTGGGGGAAAGCAGTAAGTTAATCTTTTAATAATTAATTGTCCATTACTTCAGATGCTATTTAATAAATAGAACCTTCAACTGTCTGGTTGTCAGTCTGAGGCCCAGTAGAGGAACCTGCTTTGTCCCTGTGATTCTGAGGCTCTCTTCTGTAACTCAGAGGCCAGGGGCAAGAAGGCAGAACACGAAGAGGCTTGGCAAGCTTCCTACTCCAGAAAGCTTCTTGATCTCTGCACGCAATTCTCTAACCCAGCCCAGAGACACTGGGTCTGCTAGCGGGCAAAGGGAGGGGAAACTACCATATCCTACTGCTAGATGAGGTGGTCCAACCTTAAGAACACCTTCACTCCCTCAGGTAGCAGAAGCAGGGGCCCCAGCAACTGCAGACAAACCATGCTGACGAAAGTAAAACCACAAACACTCTGAATGTAAAACTGCTGCTTGAGCCACAACTCTCAGAAGTAGGTTAAGAATTGTATGCTAAATCCCCAAAGGGTAAGTGCTTGCTAAAATAAAAGACTTTAAATAGGACCCAGAGTCTCCTAACATAATAGACACCACGCCCAGAATATACTTAAAAGAAGACCACTTGTCATACCACAAACTACGAAAATCACAACTTGAATGAGAAAAAACACTAACTGACAAGTGTTGATATAATTAATATGTCAGTATTGTTTGGCATGGATTTTGGAATAGTCATCAGAAAAATGATTCACTAGTCAATTACGAATTATCCTAAAACAAAAGGAAATAGACAGTATCAGCAGTGAAAAAGAAATTAAGAAAAAAGGACAGAATGGAATTAGATAACTGAAAGGTACAGCCGTGGAACAAAAGTCACGATGGAGGGGTTACTCTTGTTGAGTGGAGAGGACGGGATAGAGTCAGTAGACTGGAAGAGAACAATAGAAGTCACCCAGCATGAAACAGAAGATGAAAAGCGCCTCAGGGACCTGTGGACCAGTAGTACCATCTGGAACATTTGTGACCATCAGAGTCCCAAAAGAAAGGAGAGGAGTAAGGCTGAAGGAACACCAGAAGAAACGATTGCTGAGAATATCCAAGGTTTGTGAAAGACAAACCTTCAGCTCCGAGCAGCTAAGCTAACCTCAAACAGGATAAACCCAAAGCAAACCATGCTAAAGCACATCATAGTTAAATCATTGAAAACTAAAGACAAAGAAAGAAGTTGAAATTGGCTAAAGATGAACAGCACATTACCTACAGGGAACACCGATTTGAATGACAATATATTTCTTACCTGAATCCATAAGACCAGAAGGAAGTGGCAAATTATTTTTCAAGTGCTTTAAGTTAAGACCTGTCAACTGTGGATACTTGGTTGAAGTATTTTTTAGGAATGATGGGGGAGATGAAAACATTCCCAGACCGTGGAAGAGTATAGAGTAACTTTGCATTAGCATACCTCCTATTATTAAAGATTGGCTAAATGAAGTTCTTCAAACAGAAGGAAAGTGATACAAGGCATACTGGAGCATCAGGAAGGGAAAAGGAACAACAGAAAGAGCAGGAATTTGGCCCTTTCTTTTCCCAGGAGATTTCTAAATCATATTTGGTGATTAAACCCAAAATGATAAGTGGTAAAATGTTGATACCAGTAGATTTTTATGTCACCTATGAATATTGTGATATCTAGAACAACTAAAATGAAATGGTGATTAAAGAAATCTATTTTGTAAGTTCCAAGCTCCTGAAAAAGAATTCTCCAGGCACAGATAACTTTTACTGGAAAAATTTAGTGGACATGTAAAGAGGCATTGACACCAATTTTATACAGTCTCCCCTAGAAGAAGGAAGACTTTATCTGCTTTCCCCCAAAAGCAGGAACTCTTGCTCGTGTGAAAACCATGTAAAGGAGATGAAAAGACAAGCTACAAGCTGGGAAAAAAGTAACATGCATGTCACATATCTGACAAAGGATTAGTCTTTATCTAATATATAAGGAACTCTCAAAATTTATAGTTTAAAAAAAATCACCAAAACTACTATTTAATAGAAAAACTTGTAATCACTTTTTTAAATCCAGATACATATTAGAATTATCTTGGAATTTTTTGGAAACTACCAATGCCCGGGTGTTGCTTTTTTCCTCTGGAGTTCCAGATATGTTTCTAATAAGCAACCATGTTTCAAAACCACTGGACTGTATCATGATCTTTAATTTTATTTAGTTTGTTTCACTTTCTATTTCTTATTCAGTGCTGGCATTTCATTTGGTTTATATTTTCCAGTTTCTGCATCTCTTTTTTTTTTTGATGTTCTTTCTCAAGCCTTTATCAAGCATAGTAGAAAAGCTTTTTTCTACATATATATAAATAGTATGTATAATATATATTTTTTAGAAAACTTACAAACTTTTGCCTAACTAAAAAAAATTGATGACATTTTGATTCCACTTGTTTGACTTAGTATAAATAGAATACTAGGTTTCTAATTAAAAAATAAATATGCCACAAGCAACAAAGGTTTACTGTATAGCACAGGGAACTATAGTCAATATCTTGTAATAACCTGTAATAGAAAATAATCTGGAAAATAATGTGTGTATAACTGGATAACCTTGCTGTGCACCTGAGACACTGTAAGTCAGCCATACTTCAATAAAATATATATATATATTAAGGGAAAGAAACAACCCCGAATGAACCAGTTAGAGAATAGGCAGAAGAGATAAACAAACAAACGTCATCAGAGAGGTTATACAGGTGGTAGTCAGCACTTGAAAAGTTGTTTAACAGCATCAGTCGTCAGTGAGAAGCAAATTAAACTGCAACGAGATACCATTATGTATCTACCAAAATGGCTAAAAGTGAAACCCCAAATGCTGCTGAGACGCAGAGAAACAGGGTCACTCATGTATTATTGGTGGGAGTGTAAAATGGTATTCAACCTGAAAAAATAGTTTGCGATTTCTTATAAAACTAAACATGCAATTACCATACAACCCAGCAGTTGTATTGGACGTTTATCTAAGAGGAATTATGTTCATGTATTCACGCAATCTGTATTCAGGTGTTCACAGCAGCTGTGTTGGTAATAGCCCCAAACTGAAACCACCCCAGACACTCTTGAACAGGTTACTGGCTGAGCAACTGTGGTGCATCCAGAGATAAAAAGGAAAGTAGTACTGATACACACACAGCCTGGATGAGTCTCTAGAGACCTGTGCTTGGTGAAAAAGGCCAGTCCCGGAAGGTCACATACGTTATGCTCCATTTATATAATATTTGTGAAATGACAAAATAACCGGCAGAGCAGTTTAGTGGGTTTCAGGTGTGAGGGATGGTGTGGAGGGGAGGAGAAACGAGGAGTAGGAGAGGAGGTGGCTGTGGCTACAAAAAGCAGGACTGAGGGATCCTTGTGACGGAGTTGTTCTGTATTGTGACTGTCGTCACATGAATCTAGCAGATGATAACATTGCTTGGCACTAACACACACACACACACACACACGAGTGCATGTAAAACTGGTAAATCTGAATAACATTGAATTAATGTTGTGTTAAATTTTTGGCTGGGATCTTGTTCTGAAGAGATGTGGGAGATGTTGTTTGGGGAACATCAAATAAAGGGTTTATGGGATCTGACTGTCTTCCTTAGAACTGCCTTTATGTCTACAATTATCTCAGAATAACAAGTTTAAAAAAATAAAGAATGTATAAATTATCCCAAACAAAATGAAATAGCCTACACTGAGCACTGGAAAAAAGGGACAAAGATGAAGGCCAAAACATCTGTCATGGTCAGAACTACTGCTTCTGAATGTATTAGTTTCAACAATATATAGTGGCCTGTGTTAGCTTTTAACTTAAAGGCATAACAATTTCATGTGTCTGGCACTAGTATAATTAGGCTTTGTTAAAAAAAAATTAGCAGCCTTTGGCAGAAGGGATGAGTTAGTGAAATTTGATATCATTTAGGTGGTTGGTTGTAATAATGGAAGTATCACCATGCTGTTATTTTATATTAGAGGAACAGTAAAGTTGACTTTTCACATCCCTGAGAGTATTGAAAAGTGGTTTTTTTTTCTTTCAATAGATATGATCTATTAAAAAACAAAACACTTCATGAACATTCTACTGTATTCTTGCCTAAGGATATGCTTATCATTATGGAAGGTCATAGAGAAGCCAGGTTTATTGAATCAGTTGGAATGGTACTTGACATTTCAACAATAAATTAGAATAGCATGTTTTGAAACTCCTCATTCAAAAATAGTTCTGCTAATCTTCTGTTGTCAGCTGCTTCTGTTGTGGTTGATGGCCGAGGTTTTCAAGAAGAGCAGAGAAACAACTAAACTGTATTGTAGGCACCTCTTGCCTTATGTAGTCCTGTTTGTTCAGGGATGACAGTGATCTCCCTGGGTCAGGCCCAGCGCTGTGAGCAATTCTGGCAGATGTGATGGGGCAGCCCTAGGCAGGTCATTTTGAGAGGTCAGGAAGGTCTAGAGAGTCAGTGGGTTGTTGTTTGGGGAACCAAAGAAGAAGGTACACACCATACAACATGTGCACACAGAACCTGGTTGGTAAAGGTCCGTTCACCCTCACCCACCCATTCCTGCATCTGCCGTAGCTCCTTTACTTGCACGTGCAGCAGAGGAAGAAATGCACTCTTAAAATCAAAACAACTTTGAACTTTTTATGACAAAAAGGAATAGGCTGTTATTACTTATACAAATGAGTCCACAGATGCTATAAATTATTTATTGAAAGAGTATAATATATTTACTCAGAATTTGATTTGAATTCTTGTGTTCAGTATTTAGATGGTAAAAATAGCGGTCCTTCGCCCACGCCAGGTGACTCAGTTTTACTCACAGGGCCATCTGGGATTCCACACATGTCGGTGGCTGGTTTTAAAGAGAGATTCACTCCAGTGGCCGTTGATTCATGCTGTGAAGCCTTAAATCCTGGATAGTGCACTTACTAGCAAATGACTTGACCTCTTTCTCGTTCCATTTCGTCATGTATTGAGGGGGAGAAATAATGCCTACTTCTTGGTACAATTGAGAAGAATCGGTGAAGGACATCCTGTGTATGTAAAGGACCCAGTACTGTTCCTTCCAGAGAACAGATGCTCAGGGACCAGACAGAAAAACCAAAGAGTGTCCATAAAAGAGGCTCCATGGTGGCCTGATGTGGCGCTGAGAGACCCTGCTGGAAAGAGCTCTGCTTCCTGCCATTCGCAGCCTTCCTGAGGCCTGTCGCTGCACAGTGCTTGGCCCCTGTATTCTCCTGGGCCCTACCTTGGTAACTCGGAACCAGAGTGTAATTAGCAATTGCTGTGTGGAGTACACCTATTTTCTTTATATACTGCCCCATTTTCTGTGTTTATTGATGTTTAGAGTATAGACTTTTTAAGATGTAAAATCTCCCCCAAAGTCCCAGATTTATTTATTTGTATGAGATCCATGGTGTATACTGAGAAAGTTGAAATTTTACTTTATCATATACCATCTCAGTCCAGAAAGAAATAACCAAAGATGAGTAAAAGATTTATATACAATACAGTATACTATGTACAAGCAGCATTTGTGTGCAAAAGGTAAAATTAACTTGTTAAAAAATTTAAATTATCTGCAATTGCATTTTTAAACAGATACTGTCTTCATTTACTGATAAAGAACTTTTGGCATATGCAGAAGCTGGAGCAGTAGCTGAAGAGGTCTTGGCGGCTATTAGAACTGTGATTGCATTTGGAGGACAAAAGAAAGAACTTGAAAGGTTTGAGTCTCCTTTTTAAGTTGGTAGAGATGTTAAATTCTGTCATCTTAACTGCCCTTCAGGTTGATGGTGATGATTATAAGGGTATTTGCTGATGTATATGTTTCCTTAAATAGCTTCTGGGATATATTACAGCATAGTTAATATTCTGGAAAAGTTGTGATTCCAGTTGTTGTAATTCTTATATCTGCTAATTCAAAGTGTTTTCTAGAGTCTCCTAGGTGGGTAGTGAGATAAAATATCTTCTTAAGGCTGAAACATAATTAATAACTCTGATGATAATTTTTCTCCATCAAGTTAATTCTTGATTCTCTAAGAATGAGTATTTTGTGGTAGATGGATGGGGTCATTAAGTTACTTCTGGGGGAGGTGAGGGGTTGGTGATAAAAGCAGGGCACATGGCAGGGGCATCTTGATTCTGACATTATTGTATTTCATGACCTCAGCTGTGCTTACATGCGTGCTCACTGTATACTCTTTAAACTGTACACACTGTGTTTGGAGTGTACTTTTCTCATATGATATATTTCATACCCATAAAGATATCCTCTGAGAGATTTGTGATGGCTATGTACCTATCATAGTTCAGAGGAAAGCCATGTCTATGCTCTATCTCATTTTTTACTAAGGTTTTTGCTTTTGCCTTACCATGCGTCTGACTAAAAATGGGAGATAACCAGTCAAAAGAAACCCCTCTTCTCTTGGAGCTTAAATTCTGGCAGGGGAGAGGACAGATACAAACAACCACAGGTCAACAACATGGCTAATGTACCAGTTGGGGTAAAATTGTTTGGGGAAGTTTAATACTCCGTTAGAGTCATGGGGGTACTGTTTCAAGGGTGTATTCAGCAAAGTACTTTCTGAATAAGTGTCTGCGTAGAGACAGAATGAAATTTTGAACTTGGCGCTCATTTCCAGATTTTCTCAGTGGAGAGGTGTATCAGAAAAGAATCTGTTTACCAACATGGGGCGACAAATCTTACCTGATTCTGCCTAGTTATTGCACCAAGGGAAAGCATCTCTCCGTAGAAATCAAAATTGCAAGCCTCACCCTCACGTGCTGCTAGAGTTTGAATTTATAATACTCTGAGGACCAAGGAGCTCTCTCTTCCTAAAGCTGAGGGTTTCACATTTAAAGTGAATCCAAGTCTAGTGGTAGCACTAGGGTGTTGGGTAGAAGAATTTAAAAATTGCTGAAAATTCGTAAACTAAGCAGCTACATTAAGAAGTTAGAAAAAGAATAACAGAGAAAAAGAAGTATAAGAAGGATAAAGGATTAAGAGCAAAAACATTTTAATAGAAAATAAAGATAAAGAAGCAAAGGGTTGACAAAAAAAATCATTAACTAATTTTTATGAAAAAGGAAATGGCAAACCACTCCAGCACTCTTGCTTGGAAAATCCCATGGACAGAGGAGCCTGATAGGCTGCAGTCCATGGCGTCGCAAAGAGTCGGACACAACTGAGCGACTTCATTCATTCATTCATTTTGCAGGTTAAATCAGGAACAAAATAAAAGAGAACAAGGGAAAATGTTGCTACAAATTTTTAAAATTTATTTTAAGAATTATGGTTTTATACTAGTAATTAAAAATCCCTGATGAAATAGATTACATCCCAGAAAAATATAGGTTAAAATTCTCACTTAACATGCAAACTTGAGTAGAACCATAATCATTAAAGGAATTTAATCCAGTTTAAAATCTCCATCTTTTGCCTTTCATATACATACACGCATAAACAGGAAAAAACCACCAGGTCCAGATAATGTTCCAGACAAGTTTTACCAAAACTTCAAGAAAGAGATAACCCCATCTTACGGAGATTGTTTGAGAGAATGAAAAAAACATATATATAAAGTGAGCTCATTTTATAATGCTAGTATAACCTTGACATCATAACAAGATAGCAGGTATATGAGAAAGGAAAATTATAAGACAGTTTCATCTAAAACATAGATGCAGAAAGTCTAGATAAATTATTTGCTAAATGAATCAATGTGAAAACTATCATCAGATTAAAATAAATTTCTGAACCTGATGGCTTGATCCCATAAGTGCAAAGATGATTTAAAATCCATGCATATAATTAACCATACTAGTAGACTGGAAGAAAGACATTTTGTTTTGATGGATTAAGTAAAAGTATTAATTACAGATGATTCATGACAAAACTCTTTTAATTTAATAAAAAGTATGTACCAGATACCCACAGGAAATTTTATTAAATGGTAAAATATTAATAGCATTCCTTTAAAATAAAGAAACAAATATGTCTGCTAGCATCATTTCTATTTAGGGTTGTACTGGTGCAAGATAATAAAATTAAGGAAAAAATAAGAGTAAGAATAATAAAAATAAAGAAGAAAAGTTATTAGGTTGCTAGACAAAAAGCAAAACTGTCATTCTGTATAGAGTATGTGATTGTCTGCACAGCAACTCCAGTAACTGTAATAAGATCTGCAGACCAACAGTGTACGGGAAGGCCTCTGGGTACCTGATGACAGTTCAGGGGTAAAAATGGCATTCCTGTGAACAGCAGTGAACAGTTAGAGAACATGTATTCCATCAATTCTAGGATGCACATTTTTCTCTTGCAATTCATCATCTCTGAAATTGAGACAAATCCTACAATCAGAGCCATCTTACAGTTGCTGTGGGTCTGGATAGAGAAGCTGAGTTCCTGCTGGAAGGATTTGTGTTTGCTTCTGCCGCTCACTGGGGGCACTATTAACCTGAGCCCGTGTACAATATATTCTTTGTCTAGGAGTTTTTGACCACACTGGTGAATTCATATTTTCAGACCTGTATAAGCATTGCCTTTTATGGTTCCAGTTCCCAGGGACGTGTTTCTTTCCCCCACCCTTCATCTGTTGTCAAGGTTGAGACAAGCGGGTTCCCCTGCTGTCACTTTCCAGGGTGCACATGCTTATTATATTGAGGCTGTAGCCTTTTGGGTCCCTGCTGCATATGGAGTGTTCTGTTAAACTCCTTAATTACTGTTGCATAAAATAACACGATTATAATACTTCTTAGATTAATGGCATCCAAAATTGAAGAACATGATAGTTTTAGAAGAGATTATTAGCAATGAAAAGCTATAATGATGTATAACCTGGGTGTAAGGAGGGAAAGGTGTCATGTCCAATATTCAAAACTTAGATAATTCTTATTTTAGTTCACTGAAAGTTTAAAGGAATTGAAAGTATTTTTAATGGAGTGATCTAAGTAATTAAATGGTGATTGCAGCCATGGAATTAAAAGATGCTTACTCCTTGGTAGGAAAGTTATGACCAACCTAGACAGCATATTAAAAAGCAGAGACATTACTTTGTCAACAAAGGTCCGTCTAGTCAAGGCTTTGGTTTTTCTAGTAGTCATGTATGGATGTGAGAGTTGGAGTATAAAGAAAGCTGAGTGCCGAAGAATTGATGCTTTTGCACTGTGGTGTTGGAGAAGACTCTTGAGCGCCCCCCTGGACTGCAAGGAGATCCAGTCAGTCCATCCTAAAGGAGATCAGTCCTGGGTGTTCATTGGAAGGACTGATGCTAAAGCTGAAACTCCAGTACTTTGGCCACCTCATGCAAATAGTAGACTCATTGGAAAAGACCCTGATGCTCCGTGGGATTGGGAGCAGGAGGAGAAGGGGATGACAGAGGATAAGATGGTTGGGTGGCATCACCAAGTCAATGCACATGGGATTGGGTAGACTCCGGGAGTTGGTGATGGACAGGGAGGCCTGGCGTGCTGCTATTCATGGGGTCACAAAGAGTTGGACACAACTGAGTGACTGAATTGAACTGAAGTAATTAGATACAGAGTTTTTGTTTTGTTTTTATGGAAGATAGTGATCAACTTTCTAACAAGCAAATGGGCTTAGACAGTTATATTCCAAGATTCATTTTATGTGTAGAATTATTTCTTCAGAAGATGTTATTTACTGGACTCTGTCTTTGGAAGGTTCCCTAGAAAATTGGAAATTATTGGAAATAAGTTTTTCGTGAATATCAGGAGTAGACTCAAGACTACAACCTCATGGCCTAAGGTTCTCTCCAGCTTGGCCATTTCTTGAATGTTCAGTTCATTTGGCAAATTCATCCAGCATCTACCACATGCCGAGCACTGTGCTAGGCTCTGGGTTTTCACTTGTGTATTGAAAGTGAGTGAAAGTCGCCTAGTCATGTCTGACTCTTTGCGACCCCATGGACTATAGCCTGCCAGGCTCCTCTGTCCACGGAATTTTCAAGGCAAGAATATTGGAGTGAGTTGCCATTCCCTTCTCCAATCTTTAAATAAAAAACAGAAATAAAAATATATTTGTTAATCAGTGCTCAGGCTTGTTTCTTTATACATTGTTGCATTATTCATATATTAAATCCTGGCATTCTTATAGAGTTTTAATTCTGGTATTAAACTGATTCAATTAAGCAGTGGGTTTTGTTTTTTTTTTCAGGCTGATACAAATAAGTTAGCAGGTCTTCAAAATTATAGTAAACTTTCAAAACCAAAGTAGACCTCACTGGATATATTTTTTTAACTTCATAAAGCTTCAAAATCAATTGTCTGTTAAACAAAATGAAAATTTAGAAATATTTTCTCAAAATATGGATATAATTATGTTAAGCCCTCCAGAATATGACAGAAATAGTTTTCTGAATTTTATTCAATTTTAATTTTACTTAGGCATTAGGTGATGTTGTTTAGTATTCATATCAGAAGTTCCTTGAAAAGCTGTTTCTATTAACTATTTCTTATAATGATTATTCAAAAAGTAAATTTAAAAGTGTTTTAAACAATTGAAAACCTAAGAAATGGGAGTTTGAGGTCATAATCACATTCCTCTGTTTAAGTTTTCAGATAATTCCTAATGCTTCATCAGTTTGCATTTAGAACACTACATTTACCTTCCTGTTGATGCGAACCTTGTAAGAGAATGAGCGCATTTCCTCAGGCCCTGAGTTACGGAAAGTCTGTATGTCTTTGGACATCTTGATATGTTACTTTATCTTTGCCTTTTTTGCCCTCATATGATCCCTGGTCAAAATACTAAGGTGGAAAAAAAAGAGAAGGAAGGGAGGGAGGAGAGTAAGAAGGAAGGAAAAATCATCAGAGACATGAATTAAATCATGAATTGTTTAAACATGTTTTGAAGGAATCAAAGAATGTGCTGATGAGGCTGAGCAGGACAAGTTTACGTTAACCAT
Source organism: Nanger dama (assembly GCA_917880005.1). Taxonomy (NCBI): domain Eukaryota; kingdom Metazoa; phylum Chordata; class Mammalia; order Artiodactyla; family Bovidae; genus Nanger; species Nanger dama. The sequence continues at coordinate 29,123,787 of CAKJTW010000007.1, forward strand.
GGTGGTCAAGGAAGGCATGCGTGTTGGATATTTGAGGTTTCCTGGAGGCTGGTACTTGAGGGAAGAGAAAAAGGCTGTTGTAGTGGGGTAGGGACACAGGAGTCTTCCAGGTTTCCTGAGATGGCAGAGACTTTGGTATATTCTAGAAAATATCCTAAGGCTTGTGTGACTGGAGCTCGGTTGAGTGAGAGGAGATTGAGATGAAGAGGGGCTGTTGAACATTTTTTTTTTTTTTTTTTACCAGTCTTAGGATTTAATTAACCAGGAAGGGGGATTATTGGGAGGGGCACCCTGTAAAAATGTACAAAAGGTCTTGGGGTCTATGTGGAAGGGGAGATAAATATGTACACGGAACCCCCTTGCTTTAACCCCCTCCTCCCCCAGCCCTGAGAGGGCATGAGGACTTGGGTGGTACATGATGAGGAGGGGGCACTTTGGCCTCTGGCTTAGTGAGCCCTTGGGGAGGTGGGCCAAGGGCTTAGGGGCCCTCAGAAGAGGCAGTGGTGCACCTCAGGAGATCATGAGATGTGACCTCTGAAATGACCCCACGCTCATGCACACACACACACACACACACACACACACACACTCCCGCTCGCTCGCTCTCTCGCTCGCTCGCTCTCTCGCGCTCTCTCTCGCTCTCTCTCTGTATCTCAGAGAGAGGTGGGGGGCCAGAACATGGGGACTTGCATGTCCTGGTAAGGAGTCAGGATTTAACTCCAAGGGCACAGGGAGTAGTTGAGGGATTTAAGCAAGGGAATGACATCTACTTTATGTTTTAAAATCATTTCTCTGTAATTGGTCCGGTGAATGGATCAGTTCAGATCAGTCACTCAGTCGTGTCTGACTGTGACCTCATGAATTGCAGCACTCCAGGCCTCCCTGTCCATCACGAACTCCTGGAGTTTACTCAAACTCATGTCCATCGAGTCATTGATGCCATCCATCCATCTCATCCTCTGGCGTCCCCTTCTCCTCCTGCTCCAATCTCACCCAACATCAGGGTCTTTTCCAATAAGTCAACTCTTCGCATGAGGTGGCCAAAGTATTGAGTTTCAGTTTTATCAGTCCTTCCAATGAACACCCAGGCCTGATCTCCTTTAGGATGGACTGATTGTATCTCCTTGCAGTCCAAGGGACTCTCAAGAGTCTTCTCCAACACCACAGTTCAAAAGCATCAATTCTTTGGCACTCAGCTTTCTTTATAGTCCAACTTTGACATCCATACATGACCACTGGAAAAACCATAGCCTTGACTAGACAGACCTTTGTTGACAAAGTAATGTCTCTGCTTTTTAATATGCTGTCTAGGTTGGTCATAACTTTCCTACCAAGGAGTAAGCGTCTTTTAGTTTCATGGCTGCAGTCACCATCTGCAGTGATTTTGGAGCCCCCAAAAATAAAGTCTGACACTGTTTCCCCATCTATTTCCCATGAAGTGATGGGACCAGATGCCATGATCTTCGTTTTCTTAATGTTGAGCTTTAGGACAACTTTTTCACTCTCCTCTTTCACTTTTATCAAGAGGCTTTTGAGTGTCTCTTCACTTTCTGCCATAAGGGTGGTGTCATCTGCATATCTGAGGTTATTGATATTTCTCCCAGCAATCTTGATTCCAGCTTGTGCTTCTTCCAGACCCGCATCTCTCATGATGTACTCTGCATAGAAGTTTAATAAGTAGGGTGACAATATGCAGCCTTGATGTACTCCTTTTCCTATTTGGAGCCAGTCTGTGGTTCCATGTCCAATTCTAACTGTTGCTTCCTGACCTCCATATAGGTTTCTCAAGAGGCAGGTCAAGTGGTCTGGTATTCCCATATCTCTCAGAATTTTCTTCAGTTTATTGTGATCTACTCAGTCAAAGGCTTGGGCATAGTCAATAAAGCAGAAATAGATGTGTTTCTGGAACTCTCTTGCTTTTCCGTGATCCAGCATACTGCATTTCGGACTCTTTTGTTGACCACGATCGCTACTCTATTTCTTCTAAGGGATTCCTGCCCACAGTAGTAGGTATAATGGTCATCTGAGTGAAATTCACCCATTCCAGTACATTTTAGTTCACTGATTCCTAGAATGCCAGTGTTCATTCTTGCCATCTCCTGTTTGACCACTTCCAATTTGCCTTGACTCATGAACCTAACATTCCAGGTTCCTATGCAATATTGCTCTTACAGCATCAGACCTTGCTTCTATCACCAGTCACATCCATAACTGGGTATTGTTTTTTGTTTTAGCTCCATCCTTTCATTCTCTCTGGAGTTATTTCTGCACTGATCTCCAGTAGCATACTGGGCACCTACCAGCCTGGGGAGTTCCTCTTTCAGCATCCTATCATTTTGCCTTTTCATACTGTTCATGGGGTTCTCAAGGCAAGCATACTGAAGTGACTTGCCATTCCCTTCTCCAGTGGACTACATTCTGTCAGACCTCTCCACCATGATCTGCCCATCTCGGGTGGCCCCACACGGCATGGCTTAGTTTCATTGAGTTAGACAAGGCTGTGGTCCGTGTGATCAGATACTAGTTTTCTGTGATTATGGTTTCAGTGTGTCTGCCCTCTGATGCCCTCTTGCAACACCTTCCATCTTACTTGGGTTTCTCTTATCTTGGACATGGGGTATCGCTTCACAGCTACTCCAGCAAAGTGCAGCCGCTGCTCCTTACCTTGGACAAGGGGTATCTCCTCACGGCTGCCCCTCTTGACCTTGAAAGTGGAATAACTGACATGAGCTACCCCATGCCTGAGGTCTGGGGCATTGGTGAAGATGAGCTACCCCATGCCCAAGGTCAGGGGCGGTGGCTGAGAGGGGCAACCCCATATCCAAGGAGCAGCGGCTGTCGCGGGCACAGGAGGGCCAAGAGGTGAATAGATGAGAGCCATCAAAAATTGGAACTGCTCAGAAAACTTGAAGTGGTCCAGGAGAAGGATGATACGTCCCTGGATTTGGGATTTAATTTGGAAGTAGAATTATTAAGGGACTTCCCAGGTGACTCCGTGGTAAAGAATCCGCCTTCCAGTTCAGGAAATGTGAGAGACACAGGTTCGATCCATGGGTCAGGAAGATCCCCTGGAGAAGGAAATGGCAGCCCATTCCAGTATTCTTGCCTGGGGAATCTGATGGACAGTGGAGCCTGGTGGGCTACAATCCATGGGATGGCAGAAGAGTCAGACATGACTGAGTGACTAAACAATAGCAATAATAGAATTATTAAAGCTATTCTTAGGCCAAATATAATTCTTCAGTTTTCCTTCTAGTTCTTACCCTTCCCTTTGCTGCTTCCACATAGACAGGTAATTAAGGTCTTACTCTGATTTTTCTCTTCAAATTAGCAGGTATATTGATCTCTCAAATTCTCTCAGAATTTACAGTGGGTTTAATTCAGCAGTATACAGTGGGGCCTCCCTGGTGGCCCAGAGGGTAAATAATTTGCTTCGAATCCAGACCTGGGTTTGATCCCTGAGTCAGGAAGATCCCCTGGAGAAGGGAGTAGCTATCCTCACCAGTATTCTTTCCTGGAGAACCCCATGGACAGAGGAGCCTGCAGGCTCCATGGGGATGCAAGGAGTCGGACACAGCTGAGTGACTCCACACACACACACACACACAGCAGAAACTTTTCCTTGCTCTCACAGGTGGCTATTTGCATCGTTGATAAATGTGTTCATATTACTTAAGAATAGTTTTTTCTGATTGTGAAGTGTTTTGTTATGTAACTTTGACCCCTTTTAGGAAATCCTACTTTACCATTTTGATACTAGAGTTTTAATGAATTAATGATTTTAATGTCTGATTTTGTACATGTGACATTTTTGTTGACGAGCTAGTCAAAAAGCCTATGCAAGAGTAGTGCTTGCTTCTCCTCCTTCCTTACCCCCTTCTTTTTAATTTATCTTTTCTGGCCTCTTAGTTCTTCCTTGTTGCTTCTTCCTGTGCAAAAGTTTCCTCTAGCTGCTTGGGACACAGCATATCACAGTGATTTCTACGTTAGTCTTGGTAAGCAAGAACTGAAATAAAGGCAAAACGAAGTGTGAGTCATAAGCAGTAAAATTCCTTAAATGTAATCATGTATAATTTATGCCCAGTGGTACTTTCATGTCACATCAGCTCATAAAGTGGGAGACATGTATATTCAACCACTGAAGCACATTTCTCAAAAATAATTTTCTGGTCAATGTTTATAACCAGCTAGTTGGAGATTTACAATTTTGGAGGGAGAAACTTTAATAATCTATTACCATTTTATCACTATAAAGTTCTGTTTAAGTTTACTCTTTAGGAAGTAATCATGTAAATTTCACTGGGCCGTGCCATGCTTTGGTAACTGGTTTTGGTGAAGTAGTTTTTAAATGTCACAAGGGCATGAAAGAATACATGCTCATGTCTGAGCAGGGCTTGACCTCTGCTTATGCATTCTAACAAATGGAACAAATCCTCCAAAAAAATTAATATAATACTGTATAATGTTTATCATGTGTTTATGGATCAAAGAACTCAAAATATACATCCTATTAAAAATAAATTCTGTCAGTAATTATGAGCTCCTCTTTCTGCAAGGCAATGTTCTGATGTCCTGTAGGGAGTTGTATTAAGAGAATAAGGAGAGATTTAAGGCTCAATTACAGTCTGTTCTCTCTCTGATAGTTTTACCATGGTTCTGTATCAGCAAAGATCCTTCTTTTTCTTTAAATCTGATCCCCATTCACTTATCTCCATATCTCTCTTCTTAAGCAGAACAGTCTGCTATGCACTTGTCTCCTTTAATTTGAATGTCAGAAATTAACCAGTTCCCCAGAGTTTAAAAAGTGCTCAGATTATGCTAAGTGACTAGAGTGAGAGGGGAGTGTCTCTCAGTGGTCTCCAGCACTGCTTTGGTTCTGTTTGCTTCCTTGGTTTTGCCCTCTTTTGTGTAATCCCTGTATTTGCTGTAAGAATTATTCCTGGTGCTTCTCTGGTGGCTCATGTGGTAAAGAATCTGCCTGCAATACAGGGGACCTGAGTTCGATCCCTGGGTCAGGAAGATCCCCTGGAGGAGGGCATGGTAACGCACTCCAGTATTCTTGCCTGGGAAATCCCATGGACAGAGGAGCTTGGGGGGCTACAATCCTTAGGGTTGCAAAGAGTCGGACAGGACTTAGCACAGGACAGAGTTTCTTTACATGTAAACAGTCTTAGATGGCAATTCAGAGCACTCAGATTGCTCCTACGCATGTGTTTTTCTCATTTGATCCTTCCAGCAGGCCCCGAGGGAGGCAGGGCAGGGAGCAAACTGCCTTCATCCTTGATGTGCAGTTTCAAGGACTTACTTGTATTGAGTATTTTCTTTTTTTGAAATTAATTTTTATTGGAGTATAGTTGCTTTATCATGTTGTGGTAGTTTCTGTCATAAGCAAAGAGAATAGACACACACACACACGCACACACACACACACCCCATATCCCCTCTTTTTGAATCTCTTTCCCATTTAGGTCACCACAGAGCACTGAGTGGAGTTCCCTGTGCTCATTAGTTATCTGTTTTACGCATACTGTCAGTAGTTGTATATGTGTCAGTCCAGACCTCCGAATTCATCCCAGCCCATCTCTTCCCCCGTTTGGTGTCTATATGTTTGTTTTCTACGTCTGTGTCTTCATTTCTGTTTTGCAAATAAGATTATCTATACTATTTTTCTAGATTCCATATTTGTGTTAATTTTTTATATTTGTTCTCTTCTGACTTATTTTGCTCTGTATGACAGTCTCTGGGTCCACATCTCCACAAACATCTGTACTGAGTACTTTCTAGCATTATATCTTCATTTTATTAATACATTTAAAATACATGCAGAATTTAAAGGGAAAACACAAGTGTTTTCATAGCTTGTGTTTTGTCTTATATATGAACAGTGCAAGTGCTGTTTGCTAAGTATTACTTCTGTTATTTCACTATTGCTAAGGCCAGAGAAGGTGCTTTAGAACATGCCTCCACAAATTACTGAATTTCCATAAGGCCTCAGTTTCCTTTTCTACACGAAGAAATTAAAATAGAACTAACATCATAGGGTCAACCTGTGGAAAAGAGGGAGAAAATACATGCAAAGCACCCATCAGAGGCCTTGGCACATCTTGAGTACTCAACAACCATCATGCTGTATTGACCCATTTTGTAAGATTTTACAAGCATGTGTGATAATTTGTTACTTCTCCCAGGTACAACAGAAATTTGGAAGAAGCCAAAAGAATTGGAATAAAGAAAGCTGTCACGGCCAACGTCTCTATGGGTGCTGCTTTTCTGTTGATCTATGCATCCTATGCCCTGGCCTTCTGGTACGGGACCTCCTTGGTCCTCTCAAGAGAATATTCCATTGGACAAGTACTCACGGTAAGTGATGTCATAGTAAGAGATTAATCACCTTTAAAATGCCAGTGAAATATAGTGGTATTGGTTTGACTGTTAGAGAATATATTTTTGAAGAATAATTAAATAATGGCCAGGAAAGTGAGAGCCTGGGGGTTTGATATCAGGCCGATCTAATTCAAATTCTGGCTGTGCCACTTACTGCCTGTATGATTTGGTTCAGCCACCTAGACTTTTGAAGACTCTGTTACGTCTTCCACAAAATGGAAATGACGGGAGTAAGACGCCATAACTTTTAGTGTTGTTATAAGGACTAATCAAGAAAGTGAATATAGAAACACTTAGCAAAATTACTTCTCTGTAAGTTGTTGGATAATATAACTACTGTGTGAGTTACAAAGAAATGAACAGTGACTTTAGTCCTCTTTAACACCTGTAAAGAAACAGTGTCAAACTCATTTGGGCAAAATGAAAAAGGAAAAAATCTATCCATTAGACCTTAAAAAGAATAGAGTTTGGTGGAGGGGGGAAAAAGGATTCTATTGGATGGAGAATGTGTGCTTTATCATTTACAAAATATTTTCCTATGTACCGTTCCACTTGATACAACAACACTAAGATTGCTTGGTAGGGAAAACAGAATCTTGTTTCTTTTTGCAAATAAAGAAATTGAAGTCTAGACTGTCAGAGAATCACCTGAAGACATACAGCCATTTAGTGCTTAATCCAGGGTTCAGACCTCAGGTTTCTGACTCTCATAATAGGGTTTATCTCCACTATACCCTGCTGATGCTCTAAACCAAAATTCTTGGCCTTTGAAGACATATGAAATTATTCCAGTCATATAGAATGTATTATTTCATGGATCCAGTAAGACTAATTCATCATTCTCAACTGAAGAATGCTTCAATTTTAAAAATAGTTGTAATAGTCAGTATTCATATGTTATCTTGCCATGTAAAAATTTAACTAACGATGTTAAAAGTATGAAAAAAGCGTACTAAATACTAAGTAACTCGATGCTTTTACTTCACATTCCTCAGGTCTTCTTTTCTGTATTACTTGGAGCATTTACTATTGGACAGGCATCTCCAAACATTGAGGCATTTGCAAACGCAAGAGGAGCAGCTTACGAAGTCTTCAAGATTATTGATAACGTAAATCAGGGCTGGCCATTTATCTGTCTGTCTAAAACAGTGTATTTCTTTATCGCTTTTATTCAGGTCTCCACAAATGTAATTGAAAGTGTTTATTGTAACCTAGTAGTTGCTGTAACCTTCTGAAATTTTATTCTGTTTAGAAACCAAGCATCAACAGCTATTCAAACGCTGGGCACAAACCCGACAATATTAAAGGAATCTGGAATTCAGAAATGTTCACTTCCATTACCCATCTCGAAATGAACTTAAGGTACAGTGAAATGATGACTCAAGAATTCAACAATGTACGTAGTCCTGAAATCTGTGGTTTAAGTTTATTTCTCGTTCATTCTCATAGATCTTGAAGGGCCTCAACTTGAAGGTCGGGAGCGGGCAGACAGTGGCCCTGGTTGGGAACAGCGGCTGTGGGAAGAGCACCACCGTCCAGCTGGTGCAGAGGCTGTATGACCCCACGGGAGGGCACGGTGAGAGGACTCTCGTTCAGCCAGACACTGCAGCTCTGACACCTCAGCAGGTCGCGCGTCACTAATCTGTGCTATGTGCATATCACAGCTCCTGTTTATTTCAAGTCAGTATCGACGGACAGGACATCAGGACCATCAACGTGAGGTTTCTGCGGGAGATCATCGGGGTGGTGAGTCAGGAGCCTGTGCTGTTTGCCACCACCATCGCTGAGAACATTCGCTATGGCCGTGAAGATGTCACCATGGGCAAGATTCAGAAAGCTGTGAAGGAAGCCAACGCCTATGACTTCATCATGAACCTGCCTGATGTGAGTCCTGCTCCATCTTTGTTGTGCTGGAGGGTCATGGCCTGCTGGCCTGACGCATAGGAAGTCAGGACAGGAATGTAAACTGGAGGAGCTTCCCAAGGTGGCCGATCAAGAGACTCCAGATTTTAAAGCTCTACTAGCATCACCTAGTAGTAGGCGTACTTTTTAAAAATATGTACTTATTTTTGACCGCTCTGGGTCTTCACTTTTGCCAGCCGGGTTTCTCTAGTTGCAGGCAGCAGGGGCTACTCTCTAGTTGCAGGCGAGGGCTTCTCATTGTGGTGGCTTCTCGTTGCAGAGCACGGGCTCTAGGCTCCCAGGTACCAGTAGTTGTGCCTCCGGGCTCTGGAGCACAGGCTCAGTAGCTGTGGCCATGGTATTCGTTGCTCCGTGGCTTGTGGGATCTTTCCAGACCAGGGTTCAAACAGGTGTGCCCTGCATTGCAAGGAAGATTCTTAACCACTGGACCATGAGGGAAGATCTGACATATATATATTTTTTTAATTAGGCTTGGTTATTGCTAAGTTTGAGGCCTCCCAGGTGGTGCCAGTGGTAAAGAACTCGCCTGCTAATGCAAGAGACATGAGACACAACCCTTGGGTTGGGAAGATCCCTGGAGGAGGGCATGGCAGCCCACTCCAGTATTCCTGCCTGGTGAGTTCCATGGACAGAGGAGCCTGGTGGGCTTCAGTCTGTAGAGTCGCAGAGTTCAACACGACTGAAGTGACTTCTCACACACACACACAACTGGACCATACTGCCTGTGAGGTTTGCGTTGTTTATAGGATTACTTCCCATCTTAAAAATCTGAGCTGAGATTGCTTATTCCGTTATTTAATCCTCCTGTGTTTTTGATATTGTAGAAATTTGACAGCCTGGTTGGAGAGAGAGGAGCCCAGCTAAGCGGTGGACAGAAGCAGAGACTCGCCATCACCCTGGCCCTGGTTCACAACCCCAAGATCCTGCTGCTGGACGAGGCCACCTCAGTGCTGGACACGGAGAGTGAAGCGGTGGTTTAGCCAGCCCTGGATAAGGTGGGTGAACCTCAGTTCAATCCTAGCTGGTTTATAAGCATAAGAACATGCCATTGTTAATTCTTCTTCATATTATTTTTAAAGAAATCTCTCCTAAAGTAATTCTTTAAGCTATTAAGACCATCAGGCCTCTCTGGATCTGTATAACTTCTATTTCTCTGATATATTTTTAGGTAGAGATGAATAAACTCATTGAGAAGTACTTGCATTTTTTTTTAAGTTAAACAGTGAGAAATACAGACTCAGATGAAAGTTGGTCTTCATTGTGCTCTTAAAAACTTGGCCTTAGAGATCACCCTGATACCTAGGTTTTATGAGTTTTTACTGTTGTCAGCACGAGAAAGGTTTACATCTAATTCTCAAGAGGTCAGATGCCTATCAAAGACAGTGGGAAATGAGAGACCTCTTATCTCTGGAGAGTGCCAGAGAGTTGATGACGCTGGGAATGAAATGAAGTGTCCTTGACCATCAACAGAGTTCAACCTTCCTGCAGTACCTGAGTCCACGTGACTCAGTCACTGGCTAGACTGAGTGTGTGCCACGCGAGTCACCGTGCACTTGGTCTCTGGTGTCTGATGACAAGTAGGCTCACTCTGTGAGGACACTGAATGGGGAAACCTTTTCACCCATAACTGCTTTGAGTTGAAGTGGTCCCGATAGAACTGAAAGATAAACTCATTTCTACTCCAACTATCCTCCTCTTCTAATAACAAAAAAACTCTGTTTCTCTAAACATCCTGTCAGAGTGCATAACAGATTGTTGAGAAAAGAAAAAGAAAAAAGGTCCCAAACAATTCTGTGGACCAGAATAGATGGAGATGCGATTGAGTCTACATTTCCGTCTTCACTTTGCTTGTCTGTGTTTTCTTTCTATTCTACCATGTTACTATGTATTAAATTATTAAGAAGATGAATTTAGATAGGTTGCATTTAAAAATACCTTTTTCTTTTAATGCACATTTTATTTTTAAAGGGGTCATTCCACATCTCATCCTTTGAAAACATCCAAAGAATCGATCCATTGTCCTCTGCTTTCTAGTTGTTTCCACCTAATTTTTCTGATGTGCATTTTTTTTTCTTCCAGGACTTTTTCTCACTTCTCTTTTCATACTGATCCTTATACCTCTTTTTGCTAGCTTATTCTGAGAATTTTATTGCTAGTTCCCAGAGAGAAATATGAATAAAAAAATTGTAAGCAGTGGGAAAGTTACAAAGGGTAAAGAAATCTCAAACAAGTGCTGGTTATCTGGCTTTGTTCCATATGAAAATAAAAATGAGATTGGGTGTTTAAGACATTTACTTAACTCCTTAGTTTTTTCCATAATGCTTCTCCCTAGAAATAGGCATCATTTATTAAGCACTTACTGTGTACCTCACAGTGCCCCCTGTGCATTATTGTATATCACAGCCACTCCAGAAAGTAGCCTTGTACTGTTATCCTGATTTGATATGTGAATAAGTTGAACCTCGCACAGGTTTAAAGACTTGTATAAGATCCTGAAACTCATACAGAGCAGAACTAAGGTTTGAGTTCAGATCCATGTAACACTGACGTCTGGCCTTTGTTGCCTCGCATTTATTGTTTGTCTTGGTCGTCCAGATGTCTGTGAGAGAGCACAGGGTGACCTCCAGGGGGCCTTGGTGCTGGCTGGCTGCACGGGATAGCAGCAGGCCTGTGTCTGCTCCAACTGACTGATTGCTGGGCTGTCGAGTGTTTTACTTCTGTATAAGCCCTGGATTATTACGTAAACTGAGGCTAATAGAGACTGAGTAAAATCTTAGAGGCTTACGTAGTGTTAATATGAGACTATTATATTTGTGTTTATACTTATTAAAACATCATTTAAACCATTAACAACACATTTACTGGAGCCAGAGACTGCCTCATGTAGCTCACACAGCTTTGCAATGTCCAGGGCATTGGTGGTCAGGAAATATATCTTGAATTACTGAATTTTTTTCATATAATCGTTCATGTATTCAAAAATGAGATTTTTTTTCCCTTTAGGCCAGAGAAGGCCGGACCACCATTGTGATAGCGCATCGTCTGTCCACGGTTCGCAATGCTGATGTCATCGCTGGTCTTGATGATGGAGTCATTGTGGAGGAAGGCAGTCATGATGAGCTCATGGGGAAGAGAAGCATTTACTTCAAGCTTGTCACAATGCAGGTATAGTCTAATTCTAGCATTTTCCTCGAGTATCTCAGGCATGAGCTGATTTTTGTTGTATTTGGTGCTATCAATAAATGTTATTATTGATTATCTTGAGAAGAGGGAAAAAAATTCTCGGGTGGGAATCAGGGGGATTGGTTTTAGTTGTTTGTTTTTTTTTTCTTCTTGAAAGGAGAGAAGTGAGGAAGGATAGAGAAAGATAAAGTTAAAAAGGCTTAAAAGTGAGCTATCCATTCTAGTAGGGACTTCGCAGGTGGCTCAGTGGTAGAGAATCTGCCTGCCAAGCAAGAGACGTGGGTTCAATCTCTAGGTCAGGAGATCCCCTGGAGAAGGAAATGGCAACCCACTCCAGTATTCTTCTGGGAAAATTCCATAGCCAGAGGAGCCTGGCAGGTTACAGTTCATGGGGTGGCAAAAAGAGTAGAACCTGATTGAGCGGCTAACCAGCAGCCGCAGCAGTATCCACTCGCAGCTGCTAGCCACTCATGGCTCCTGAGCACATTGGTGGTGGCTAATCTGAATTGAACTGGCTGTAAGTTGAAAATGCCTACCAGAGTCCAAAGACTTAGTCCAAAGGAAAATGCAAGCTATCTCACAAAGTTTTTACACTGATTACATGTTAATCTAATATCTTAGATACATAAAAGGTTAGATAAAATATATAATTAAAGTTAACTTTGCCTATCACTTTTTTGACATGTCTACTGAAAACATTGTGTCTCACAGTGTGACTTGCACCATTATTTGTGTGATGTCACTGGTCCAAAGCAAATCTGACTGAGCCAAAAACACTCACCCAAAGGAGGTGACTAGATAAGATACTTGGAATGGATGCCATATTGTTTCAGCATAGTTTATGGGAATCCTTATCTAATGGTTTTAATTTTCAAATATAATCACACCAAAATAATGGCAGTTCCACTTCATCCTTTCCCATAAGGACTTAAATTAAAATGACCATTTTCCTTGATATCTGCTGTTGAGCGATTAGATTTCAATGGTTAACTCCGCCTAACCAGCTTACGCATTTTTCTTGTTTATTTTAGACAAAAGGAAATGAACTTGAATTAGAAAATACCCCTGGTGAATCCCTAAGTAAAACTGATGACTTGTACACATCCTCCGAAGATTCAAGATCCAGTCTAATCAGAAGAAAATCAACTTGCAGGAGTATCCATGGATCCCAAAGCCAGGACAGAAAGCTCAGTACAGAAGAAACTTTGGTACAAAGGAGGCTGCAGAGTGATGTCTTTAACAGAGGGCTAAGGCTGGGATAGGAGTGGGAGCAAGAAAGGGTTATCTAGAGTTCCCTGTCCTATCCCTTACCTTGGTCCACAGACCCAAATCTCAACATGTTAACTCTAAGGTGGAATTTATGAATGATAATTTATAGGATAAGAACTTTAGAATTAGAGTTTATAATGTAAAGAAATAATAGTGGGTCTTCACATATGAACATTTTTGTTCTTTCATCCTTACAAATATGATTGTCACATTCCAGATGTCCAGTCAGACTTAAATATTTATGGAATCATCATGTATTTCTTTAAAATTTAAGGCACAATGTAATGGAATCTGTCAGCACTCTTTAAGAAAAGTTCCATAGCCATCAATTGATAAGGAACTAGGAATAAGATATGTTTGCTTAAAAACTTGTGCATACAGAAGAACTGTAAGTCAGTTCAAGCCATTAAGATCAGTTATTTTCCTAACGAGTTTGTTGTAATATTTTGTGTTCTCCAGGATGAAAGTGTACCTCCAGTTTCCTTTTGGAGGATTCTGAAGCTGAGTGTAACTGAATGGCCTTATTTTGTGGTTGGTGTATTTTGCGCCATTATAAATGGAGGTCTCGAACCAGCATTCTCAGTCATACTTTCAAGGATGATAGGAGTAAGTGTTTATGTTCATTTTGGAGACTTACCTGTGAGTCCTGACTAAAGAATGAACTGAAATGTTTGTATTTGTAAATTTATATAAAAGCCACAAAAACATACATTGCACCTTCCTGTAACAGCTTGAAGATGTAGAAGTTTTATTTGTGACAGGAGAACTGATTTTTCAAAGCTTCCTTTGTCGAGGCACTTGGTTTCTATCCTTTAGTTTAGTTTAGTCGCTCAGTCGTGTCCTACTCTTTGCGACCCCATAAATCTCAGCACGCCAAGCCTCCCTGTTCATTATCATCTCTTGGAGTTCACTCAGACTCACATCCATCGAGTCTGAGATGCCATCCAGCCATCTCATCCTCGGTCGTCCCGTTCTCCTCCTGCCCCCAATCCCTCCCAGCATCAGAGTCTTTTCCAGTGAGTCAGCTCTTCGCATGAGGTGGCCAAAGTACTGGAGTTTCAGCTTTAGCATCATTCCTTCCAAAGAAATCCCAGGGTTGATCTCCTTCAAAATGGACTGGTTGGATCTCCTTGCAGTCCAAGGGACTCTCAAGAGTCTTCTCCAACACCACAATTTATTTTTTTTTATTTTTTTTTATTCTACATTACAATACTGTATTTGTTTTGCCTTACATTGACATGAATCAGCCACAGGTGTACTCGATCTCCCAGTGCCAAAGCCCCCTCCCACCTCCCACCCCATATCATCTCCCTGGATCCTCCCCGTGCACCAGCCCCAAGCATCCTGTATCCTGTATTGAACATAGACTGGCACTTCGTTTCTTACATGATAGTATGCATGTTTCAATGCCATTCTCCCGAATCATCCCACCCTCTCCCTCTCCCTCAGAGTCCAAAAGTCCGTTCTATACCTCTGCAACACCACAATTTAAAAGCATCAATTCTTTGGCGCTCAGCCTTCTTCACAGTCCAACGCTCACATCCATACATGACCACAGGAAAAACCATAGCCTTTACTAGACGGACCTTAGTTGGCAAAGTAATGTCTCTGCTTTTGAATATACTATCTAGGTTGGTCATAACTTTTCTTCCAAAGGGTAAGCGTCTTCTAATTTCATGGCTGCAGTCACCATCTGCAGTGATTTTGGAGCCCCAAAAAATAAAGTCTGACTGTTTTCACTGTTTCTCCATCTGTTTCCCATGACGTGATGGGGCCGGATACCATGATCTTCATTTTCTGAATGTTGAGCTTTAAGCCAACTTTTTCACTCTCCTTTTTCACTTTCATCAAGAGGGCCCTGGGAATGAGATCCTGTAAATCAGTCCATGAACCTGACTAGGTGACTGTCCCCTACCTGCCATCGCTGGACTCTGAGTCAACCTGAGCAATAGTTGTGTGACTGGTGTACAGAGAGGGTTCCTCACGTGTTCATCACACCAGCTCAAGGGAGAGCCACTCTCTGACTCGTGTGCTTGTCAGGACATGATGAGGCTGAGCACTTGCCCTCTGTGGGATGTCCGTCCCACGTATTAAGAGGAAAACAAATGGGACAGCTTGAAAAGATTCAGGTTGACAGATACTGGTTACACCTGCTTTTCATGATGTCATTTTCAACCATAAAGTTATAATCTCACAAGTCAGATTTTGGCCCAGTGTAAAGGAGGATGGTTTTCTTTCCCTGTGAAGTGGTTGTTCTCTGCATGCTTTCTGAGCCCAAGGCATCCTGTTTAGCTCTTTTAACCAAGGTCTCCGAGTGTGGTTCCGGGTGAGCTGGCTGTAGTTCCCCACTGTCTGTCTAACAGGCCACCCTACAAAGAAGCCTGGCTGAAGAAGCATCCTTTCTTTAGAGAGACCTGGGTTGAAAATATGAGCTCACCTCCTGGGCTCACCAAAACCACATCAGCAGATGTGTCTCCAGACACCTTGGGACAGTTGGAAATGTCACCATGTGAAACAACAGACTGCCATACAGTGTAGTTTCCATCAGAGGAATGAGAGAGTATTTGGCCCCAATTCTGTGGTAGTGGGTTTGGTGCTGACTTGAAGCACCCGTTACTTCAAGAAGGAGTATGAGCGGAGAAAGACTTGGATAGATTAATGAATGAATGACAGGCCCTGGCCCCTAGGGAAGGCACGATACTGCCCCATTTAAGTCTGGCCTTAGGGAAGCCTGCCTGAGCTCCACATGCTAAGGCCCTCTTGACCCCAAATACTATAACTAGATGTAACATGGGTCAGACTTTGAATGATTTCTTCAGTGGTACTGAAAACCCTTGAATTTTTTTTTTTTTTTTTTTGCCAGATCTTCACCAGAGATGAGGATGATGAAACCAAACGACAGAATAGTAACTTGTTTTCACTCTTATTTCTAATCCTTGGAATTATTTCATTACATTTTTCCTTCAGGTAAGTGTCTACATTTTCACTTTATTTTTTCAATATGGAGAGATGTATCATTCCCCACCTGGTGGAATTTATTAAACATCTGTGTGATTTGCTGTTTAGTAGAGTCACTCTTATAGTCACTGGGCTCTCAGCAGTCAGTTTCCTTGACTTTAAATCAAAGATGTTTTCTTCCTCTGGCTTCCTCTTACACCCCAAGGGAAGGAACCCTTGCTTCCTTCCTTCTCCCCACCTTCTCCCCTGACTTGAAATGTTCATGAAGTCAGAGGGAACGGAGAGTGTCTGATCTAACACAATGATTGGAAGTGAAAGCAGGGGTCTTAGAAATGGAATCCAGGGGAGCTGTGGACACATGTTTGGGTATATAAGTACTGCCATCCAGTTCTGATACTCAGGTGTCTTCCAGTGTTCTAAAAGCAAGAACAAACCTTAGAGCCCCACAAGCCAGTCATGCTGATTTCAAAAATATTTGAAGAGTTTGTCATCCTTTACCTGAAGAAGAAGGAACCTTTCTAATGATGGCAGAATGTCAGTCTCCAAACAAACTGTGGTAAGCATATGTAAAGTATCAGATTTTACAGATTGCAGTTCATTTGGCTGAAATGAAACTGCCAGGAGTTTAAGCACTCTAGAAGCTCCGCATGGTAAGGCGGTATGGGCTTGGTGTTAGGTGTAGGGTCAGGTATGAGTTGCACCAGTTCCTAATTTTGTGTCCTTGGGCAAGTAAATAACTGAAACGGTGAAAGCCTCAGTTCCCTCATCTGTTAAAATGGGGATAATGGTAGCTGACTCTTGATGATGAAAAGAGGTAAGTTCCTAGTTGTGTGTGAGATGATTATAAACATAATCACTTATTAAATGAATGAGTGGTTGCTGCTGCTAAGTTGCTTCAGTCGTGTCTGACTCTGTGTGACCCCATAGATGGCAACCTACCAGGCTCCTCTGTCCCTGGGATTCTCCAGGCAAGAATACTGGCCTGGGTGCATTTCCTTCTCCAGAATGAGTGATGAGGCACATGTAATTTTTAAAGATAGAACTCTCAAAGATCTCTTTATTTTGCATGGTGTGAACATGTTTATATATTTGAATAGACAGGACACTTTTCTGGACATGATGAGGTGAAGTCGCCCGTCGGGTCCAACTCTTTGCAACCCCGTGGACTGTAGCCTCCAGGCTCCTCCGTCCATGGGATTCTCCAGGCAAGAATACTGGAGGTGGGTTGCTGCATTTCCTTCTCCAGGGGATCTTCCCGACCCACCCGGGATCAAACCCAGGTCTCCCCCCATGGGGCAGGCACGCTTTAACCTCTGAGCCACCAGGGAAGCCTCTGGACATGATAAGAGATCCCAAACCCTGGACTCTTTTGTTACTGAGTCCTTCAAGTCTCTTTGGGGAATCTGATCATATTAGAATAACTGTGACACTCTTACTTGTATACAAGATTGTCATACCAAGTATTAATGCCAGAGAAGTTGGGAGAATGTAGAGGTTGCTGAGGGTGCAGTTGGTTAAGGAGTTTGGAGCGGGATAGGCTTGAGCTGGAAATCTGAACTGGTGACGCAAAGGCAGTCAAAGTGGTACCTTTGTCACAGAGTGATACCCAGGGAGAGTGGAGCCTGGCTTGCCTGGCAAACCTAGATGAAAACTAAGGCTCTGAATCCCAGGACCTCAGAAGTGCAGAGGTGGCACTGTGCCAACAATGGGATTAGAACATGGTGTTAGATGGTGTTAGCCCCTCATTTAGAAAAGCAAGGAAGGAGCTCACTGGGGGATTACAGCCCAGGCTCTGGGTGCTCACTCTGGTTGAGATTCTCTTAGATGCACATCAGATTCCAGCTCTGCCACCTTAGAACTGCAGCCTCTGGCCACTCCCCAGCCTCCCTCGACCTCCATTTCTTCTGTAAAGTGGTAATGATAGGTTTGTCCTGAGGACTTGTAGAGATAATGTTCCTGACATACTTATCACTGGCTAGTTCTCAACCGAATGACAGGAGTGGTATTCTCATAGTGGGCCGGACAGTTCAGGTTTCATTCAGTTTAGAGCAGAAACCTTCATCTGGTCACTTCCTAGTAAGGTTAATCATTTTGGTAACAGAGGGCTTCAGCTCAGTTAATCCAGGGTCTCTTTCTCTCCCCCTTGTCCCTGGCCTGGTGTGTATTAGCAGAGAGGAGACACAGCATTGCAGCACAGGGTGGGGGGGCGCTGGTCTGTGCACCTCCCCTGCCCCCCGCTTCACACTGGTGACCAGAGGAGCTGGTGGCCTGCAGTTACACGGTCCAGCCTGGCTGTCCCCCTTGATCAGGACCACGGGGAAGAGTTCACTTTCTCTCCACTTGGGCTCTTCGCCTGTATTTCCATCGTGTTGAGAGGGTAACAGGCAGGAAGGCCAAGGGTCTCCAAACGGAGGAAATAGCCTGCAAGTATCAGACATTTTCTCTCTCTTAAGCGGCAGGAGGAAACAAACTAGCGATAATTTTTCCTTCTCTATACAAATTTAAAAGGAGGTTTCTCTTAAAATTCTGTGTTGCTATAATGACACCTAGTTTCACTTAAAGTTAACCATTGCCTTTTTCTTATGGAAATGTTTATCTTAAGCTATGCTAATATACTATGTATTTACCCCAAGCTCTGTCCTCAAGTCGGTTCTGCCTTTTGGGCCCAGAACCTACTTGATAAACCAATATGTTATACTCCGATATTGTTCCTCTAATCTATGTAAATGAAACTATTTGTATGGTGATCTGCCCTTCTTCAAGATTCAAGTTAATCATTTTATGGCACAAGATAAACCATTTGCAGCCAAGGTTATCCCAAAATACATCTTATGGGTGAGGGGCCTGGTGCCATTCTAAGTTTTGAGACATTCCTTTCTTTCATTAACAAACTGCTGGTGACTATATAACACCCAGCTAAAGACTAGCAGGGGGCACTCTTTCTACCCCTTCTGATGCCTATGTCAGAAGCTTTCTCTATCTCCTTTATACTTTAATAAAACTTTATTACACAAAAGCTCTGAGCGATCAAGCCTCATCTCTGGCCCCGGATTGAATTCTTCTCCTCCGGGGGCCAAGAATCCCAAGGCCGTGATTCAACAACAACCTTTCAGTGTCTCAGATGCTGCAGGAGACTCTGGGCTCTTACTAGGGCTTCCCTTCTTCCAGTGCACCATCCAGCCATTTCCACTCTGCTCTCCCTGGGCCATTGTGTGGCAGGCTCCATCTGTGAACTTCCCCTTCCCGGAACTCCAGAGAGAAAGTGGTGCAGTGCCTGAGTCTGGCCCTATATATCCCCAAGCTCCCAGGACGAGGGTCTCTCCTCTTTCTTCCCAGCTGTGGCCCAGCCTGGCCACACAATCACATCTTACGCTCTTCTCTCCTCCCAGGCATAGGGCATATCCTTAGGGAAGGGGGGAGACAGTGCAGAAAACTTTCTCTCCAGTAAGCCTTCCTTTCCAGCCTATTTCTCTCCTAGACTTTTTCTTTTAACTTGGAAACAAAGCCTTTGATATCTTTGTTCTCTGCATCTTTATGGCTGGAGCGGCTGCAGATTCCTGTTTTTCCAGGTTGCACCTCAGGTCTGGTGTAATTGTGACCAGTGCCCAGCCCCCACCCTCCCCCATTCACTATCAAAAATGTCCTGCTTGGGATGATTCAGAATACAAACCCCTGGGTTAGAGTCGAATTCCCTTGCCTTGGGAACAACTCCCCAGCTTCCTCAGCGGCAGGCCCTGGTTCCTGAGAGAGAGGAGCGGGAGTGGGAAGGGAGACACCACTTCCTTGTAGATCCTAGATGGGCCCGCCTGCTGGCTGGGAAGCGGCAGTGTTGATTTCCAAACCAGATCCTCCCACCTCTGCTGGTGGTGGCCAGGCTCCTGGTCGCTGTTTGAGGAGCAGAGCCGCCAAGCCTTGAAACCGGGCTTTCCGCCTTGAGTCCTGCCCGGCGCTGACCCCACGTCCCTTTCTCGTGGTGTCGGGGCGGCCGGGCCTCTGACCAGCCTTCTCCCTGAGGCGCGTCCCTCTCCACAGGGCTTCACGTTCGGCAAAGCGGGCGAGATCCTCACCAGGCGGCTGCGGTACCTGGTTTTCAGGTCGATGCTGAGACAGGTAGGCCTGCGGGGGTGGCGCCCGGGGGTGTGCCCTGTGCCCTGTGGGGAGGCGGCGGGATTGCTGTCGGTGCCGCAGAGTGAGCCGGGGTGCTCTGCTGGGGATGGGCTCGGGACCAGGGTCCCCGCGAGCCAGATGGCGTCTCCAGGCAGGCTCCTCCCTCCACCCTCCGCCTCAGCAGCTGTAGGCGGAGGAGATGGAAGCGATCTTCGTGCCCCCATATCCTTCTCCTTTCTTTCCTTCTCTCCCCGAGAGACCTATGATGCTCATGTTTATTCCTGCCAAGAGGTGCCCTCTGAACCCTTTCTTTCCACAGGTCAGAAGTCAACCCCGTGGCCCACTTGCTGCTGCTTGGTTTCTGGGCTGGGGCTTGACTGATAGGCCTCGTTCAAGCTGCTCTGTTCCTAGCCGATAGTGACTTAGGGTCCCCCACACTGGGGGCCCTCCAGGCCCTGACAGCACAGGGATGTGAATGTTTGCTTAGGGGAAGGGGAAGGGCGTCCTAGACATGTCACTCAAAGCAGATCAGTGCAAAGGGGAAGGTGTCTTTAACAATCCCGCACATTTTGCCTGTGACTTTGTAACTTTCCATTTAAAAATCACTAATACAGTGATACTTTAGAAGAATGCCTCAGATATCCCTGGGGGGACGGGGCAGGGTTTGAACCCTGGCTCAAAGTATGGAAACCCCCTGCCACTTAAAAACAAGGTGTGTTTATGGGGATTGCTGGCTCAGGACTGACAGAGCCAGGACCAAGTCCAGTGAGTGAGAGAGCACTGTTTGGTGTAGGGCCTCTTGGCAGGATTTTCAGTCAGACAGTATTATAACAGATCCGAATTAGACTGAGGACCTGGCCCAGGGCTAAATGCCCCATTCCCCTGCCAGGCCGTAGGCCAGCTCCTAGGCCCCTTAAACTTTGGATTTGAGCTGAGGATTTGTGTAAAACCCTCTCCACCAATTATTCAGTCCGGCCATCATGCATTAAGTGCCTTCTGCTTACAAGGCGTAATACTAGGTATTGTAAGGTCTTCAAATCAGAGTGGTGCCTGTATACGTGGCAGTTATGTTCCATTGGGGGAGACACTTAAGCACTTAACAATTTTAGAAAAGCAAATGGATATGTATTATAATAAATTATAATGCATTATAATTAGTTTTTTCTTAAATATTTGATAAATGCTGCTTTAACTCCAAATCACAGTTGAGATAACGTCTTAGGACCTTAGTTATTTTTGTAACAGACAGAAACTGAGACTTCAAACTCACAATATTTTTAGTGCTTTTGTATTTAAAAGTGTAAGTGGTTTTATAAAGAAAATCCTATTTTCTGTTGAATGTTAAACTTTAATTTAGACTTCTTTGGTTGATTTTTTTTTAAACCCAATTCATTTATTTGTCTATAAACTATAGTCAGCTGTTTATTTGACTTCTCTATTTGAATGTCTATTAAGAATTTCATACCAAATGTCTCCAAACAGCTTTGGACACCCCTCCCACCCTTTGCCAAAGGGCTCACTCCTTACCTAGACCTCCCCAGTATCAGTAAATGGCCCCTCCATTCTGCCAGTTGCAGGTTAAAGTCCTAGGAGTTGTCTTGTCTCCTCTTCTCTGTCCGATATTACAACAGCCTCCTAACCCGTCTCACTGCCTCAATCATTATCCTAGTCCACTAGGTTCATTGCCTAAGAATCAGAATCATTCTTCCAAGATAAAAGTTAAATCACATCCCTCTGCTTAAAAGCTGCTGAAAGCTGCCCATATCTCTCAGGTTAAAATCTGGAATCTTGTTTTTTGTTGTTGTTGTTGTTCATGTGATGCAGCTTGTGGGATCTTAGTTCCCTGACCAGGGATTGAACCTGGGCCTCAGCAGTGAAAGCGTGGAGTCCTAGCCACTGAACCACCAGGGAATTCCCCAAATCTGGAATCTTTGTATTTGCTAATGAAGTCACAAACTCTGTGTCCCCACTACCTCCCCAGACCTCATCTCCTAGAGCTTCACCTCATTCCCCATACACAGTCTGCTCTCTGCACATTGGCTGACCTAAGTGGCTATGGGGGGTAGGGAAGAGGGAGAGCCCAGTGAGAATGGATGTCCGTCCTGAGGAAGAGGCCGCTCCTGCACATTTACATGGAGGCACTTTTAAGGCTGGTGGCCAGCTTTACGCTTTCTTGCTTGCATGTGAGCAGATCAGAAATGCCTCTGCCTCGGGGCTTTTGCGCCTGCTGTTCCTTCCTTGCCCAGACACCCTCATGCCTCTCTGTACTCAGGTCTCTGCTCACAGGTCACCTGAGCAAGGCCTTCTCTCTCACCTCCCCAGTCTATAACATGGTGCCTCCCCCACTTCTTTTCTCTTATTACCCCATTCTGTTTTTCTTCCTAGCATTTGTTACCCCTTGGCATAGTGTATATTAATTTGTGGGTCCTGTCCCTGGAATCTGGGCTTCATGAAAGCAGCAACTCTGTCATTTTTGTTCAGTGTTGAATAGGTCCAACATGTAGCAATTATATTTGGAACAGAGTAGGCACTCAAAAATTTTTTTGAGAGATGATCTCTTTATGACTTGATTAAGTCCCTTTCTTATCTATTCAGTGTCAAATCCTAAGTGCTTAATGTAGGAGATAAGGGCACCCTGTCAGTGCTCTTGAGCTAAAGGTCTCATGCGTCAGGCTTTAAGGAAATGAAATGAGTTTCTCTGCCACAGGATGTGAGCTGGTTCGATGACCCTAGAAACACCACGGGAGCATTGATGACCAGGCTTGCCAATGACGCCGCTCAAGTTAAAGGGGGTATGACTGCCTCCTTTCTGCTGTGATTGTCCTAATGGGCCATTCAGAATTTGAGCATGAAACTAATTCTCTTCCTACAGTTAATTCTCATCATCATTTAGAAAGTGTCAAACCTTTAACCTATGTAATATATCATATGCCTTACAGAAAAAATATTATCTGTTTAAATATCATATGCTGTATCACTATAACAGTGATGACTTTTGAGCTTTGTTTTGTTATTTTCCATCTTATTCATGCTATTATCTAAGTACATGTTGAAGGATAATTATTTAAAAAGGAAGTATTTATCAGTGTATCATGCAAGCCCAGTCTTTTTTTTTTAATCTTTTCAGTCTGTTTTAATGCTTTGCTAATCCCCCAAGAATTGTAATTGCTACTAAAAAAAGTGTGTGTCGTTGCTGTAAGAAAGTTTAGGGGCACTGAATTCAGAGGGGAGGGAAGAAAATTTAGACAAAGGTTGAAAGAAATGAAAAGAGTATGAAAAAATTAAAACAAAGGTAAAAGGAAATCAGACTATAAACTTAAATTCTGCTGCTACATGAATTGCTTTAATTAATATAACTAGAAACTGTTAGACCAGCAGGTTTGGCTTGGTGGGTAAGGTGACAGTCTCTTCTTTAACTGCACCATGTGCAGCCGAGTTGCTTCAGTCGTGTCTTAGTCTTTGCGACCCTATGGACTGTGGCCCACCAGGCTCCTCTGTCCATGAGGATTCTCCAGGCAAGAACACTGGAGCGGGTTTCCATGCCCTCCTCCAGGGGATCTTCCTGACCCAGGGACTGAACCCATGTCTGTTATGTCTCCTGCGTTGGCAGGCAGGTTCTGCACCACTAGTGCTACCTGGTCTGTTTATGACAAAAATCCACAGGATGATGTGGAATTTGGGCAGGGGGAGCATGTGATCTCTGCCACATCTGTACCTCCCTTAACCGTATCAATCTTTAGTTTTTAGTCTTTCTGTAAGAGTACTATGATTACATTTCTTCTAATACATGGGACTTCTGTAAGGGTAAATTCAGTTATGGATGTGGAAGCATTCATACAGAGTTATAAAATCACAATAAAATCTTAGGCATTGTTATTTTAATACAATAAATCTAATTTTAATACAATAAATACAATAGATCTCTTTGCTTAAGCAAAGATATCAACAGAAATTGAGGTTTAGGTCAAACTGTACAGAATCTAATAGAACAGAATATAAACATCACTTGAAATAACTTTGAACTTTCTAAAGAGACAATAATGTTGCCCTTGTGAAGTCCTCACAGGACGTCACGTTGTCATAAGTGCTATGGGAAAAATGGCTGCAGGGTAGGCTGTTAGGGCATGGTGGGGAAGGAGGGCCTCAGTCTCACTGACATGGTGACGTTCTCAAGAGGCATGAAGGAAGGAAAGATGCCAGCCCTGTAGATGTCTAGACTGGCATGTTCTCTAACAGAAGGATCAGCAAGTGCAAAGCCCCTGAGGCTCCTGGAGCCTGTATTTCCACAACTGGTCCTAAAACAGCAAGGAAGATAGTATAGCTGGGAATAAAAGGAGTGAAAGGAAATGTCATAAGTTGAGATCAACAGCATATCTGAAATTATATGAGAAACCGGTGTAGAGTTTTGAACATAGTAGGTACATGATGTGAAAATTTTGAAGACTAATGTGTGAATAGGCTAAAGGGGCTAGGGAGAGGCAGGAGGATTATTTCAGTAATCCAGGGGGAGGGAAGATAGTGTTTTAGACTAGGATAGTCATAGTGATTCAGCAAAGTGACTCAGTTACACATGCATCTGTTCTTTGTCAAATTGTTTCCTCGCTGAGGTCATTACCGAGCTTTGAGTAGAGTTGTTGTTTTGAACAGATGAGTGTGCGGCAGTTGCTCCACTCCTCAGGGTGGCCTGTGAGATAGGTCCTTCTATTAGCTCCTTTCGCAGGGGGAGGCTGAGGCACAGGCAGGGAATGCCACGATGCCTTCTTAGAGCTCATAAGTTTCAGAGCCACGATTCAAACCCAGACAGTCATGCTCCCAAGCTGTACCTCAGTTAAGAAGCAAAGAGGTCTTTGACATATACAGACTGCCATGTGTAAATACATAGCTGGGGGAGCTGCTGCTTAACACAGGCAACCCAACTCAGCACCCCGTGCTGACCTGGAGGAGTAGGATGGAGGGGAAGCGGGAGGCTCAGAAGGATGGTGGTGTATGTACACTTAGAGCTGATTCACGTTGTTGTACAGAAGAAATCAACACAGCATTGTAAAGCAGTTATCCTCCACTAAAGAAAAATAAAGAGAGGTCTGCTGATGGTGGAGCATAGTGTGACATCACATGATCTGTATCATTGCAGAAACGAGCGGTCAGAGCTGAGCTCCCTCAGAACTAGGCCTACCATCTAGGATAGGGTGACATCTACCCGTGGACCCTCCAAGGTGCCTAACAGTCAAGGTAGCAACCCGGGCAGATCCAGTGGCCTTGACTCCTTTGTCTCTGGATCAGGCACCTCACCAATAAGGATGATGAGAGGGGGTCCTTTGGTTGGTTATCAACACTCACACTTTTTCCATTGCCTCCCCGCCATCTCCTCTGACTTTCTGTACCCTGTGTCCTTGGGATTCCTTCAGGAAACTCCTTTGGATCAGCTTTAGTGCTTCTCAGGGATTCTCTGGGGGAGAAAGTCCTCATGTGAGGTTTCCCTTTGGTCCTGAAGTCCAGCAGCATGGTGCTGGCCCTCGGACACTGGCTGTGGTCAGGCCCAGGTGAGGTCGGCCCCTGGCAGGGAGTCCGTCCTGTGACCAGTCACTCCATTTAATCCTGTCCTTTGTGGGATTTTCCGCTATGGTGTTGATTCATCTAATGAGAAGATGGAAAAGCGTGCACACAAAGAAAGTGCATTACTGTTTCTAGTGTCATCGTTTATGGAGGTGTTCAAAGTGCCCCAGAGAGGAGGTTCAGGCTGTTTGTAGGGAGATGACCAGTTGGAAGCTGATTCATTGCAGTCCACAGGATTTCCGTCAAAGTACTGCGTTAGCTTTAAGACTCGTAATTTGTTGGAACTGGGGCAGGTGAAGGGGTGCAGGTGGAAACGGATATGTTTGAGTTCAGCAGCTTTTCTGGATAAAGGTCAGGAGTGAGGTAAATGCTCTAAATCAGTGGTGGTTCCTGAGAGAGATAAAGGCAGGAAGGGGAGGTGATTGCTGCACCAGCCAGTCTATGAAATAGTGAAAGTCAGCTCCCATCTGAGCGTCATTCCCAGGCTACCATTTACTGATTGTTTGTTATATACCACACATCATGCTAAGAATGCTCCATGTTCTCACTTGATACTCTCAGTAACCCATTTGAGTTACCCTGTTAGATCATGAAACTCAGGGTTCAGAGGAGTCAGGTCACTTGACAAAAGTCACATAGCAGCAGCCTAACTGGTCTGTCTGTCCACTTTCTATATTTGTCTGACAGAGGCCACAGTCATCTCTTATAAACACAAATAAGATCTTGCTAACCTCCACCCCCCAGTGACTTCTGATCACACTGGCAATAAATTATGACAGAATGTGGTCCACTAGAGAAGGGAATGGCAGACCACTTCAGTATTCTTGCCTTGAGAACCCCATGAACAGTATGAAAAGGCAAAAAGATAGGACACTGAAAGATGAACTCCCCAAGTTGGTAGGTGCCCAATATGCTACCGGAGATCAGTGAAGAAATAACTCCAGAAAGAATGAAGGAATGGAGCCAAAGCAAAAACAACACCCAGTTGTGGATGGGACTGGTGATAGAAGCAAGGTTTGATGCTGTAAAGAGCAATATTGCATAAGAACTTGGAATGTTAGGTCCATGAATCAAGGCAAATTGGAAGCGGTCAAACAGGAGATGGCAAGAGTGAATGTCAACATTCTAGGAATCAGTGAACTAAGATGGACAGGAATGGGTGAATTTAACGCAGATGACCATTATATCTACTACTGTGGGCAGGAATCCCTTAGAAGAAATGGAGTAGCCGTCATAGTCAATAAAAGAGTCTGAAATGCAGTACTTGTATGCAATCTCAAAATGACAGAATGATCTCTGTTCATTTTCGAGGCAAACCATTAAATATCATGATAATCCAAGTCTATGCTCTGACCAGTAACACTGAAGAAGCTGAAGTTGAACAATTCTATGAAGACCTACAAGAGCTTCTAGAACTAACACCCAAAAGAGATGCCCTTTTAATTATAGGGGACTGGAATGCAAAAATAGGTCAAGAAACACCTGGAGTAACAGGCAAATTTGGCGTCGGAGTACAGAATGAAGCAGGGCAAAGGCTAATAGTTTTGCCAAGAGAATAAACTGGTCATAGCAAACACCCTCTTCACACAACACAAGAGAAGACTCTACACATAGACATAATCAAGTGGTTGACACTGAAATCAGATTGATTATATTCTTTGCTGCCAAAGATGGAGAAGCTCTATCCAGTCAGTAAAAACAAGACCGGGAGCTGACTGTGGCTCAAATCATGAACTCCTTATTGCCAGATTCAGAGTGAAATTGAAGAAAGTGGAGAAAACCACTAGACCATTCAGGTATGACCTAAATCAAATCCCTTATGACTGACTATACAGTGGAAGTGAGAAATAGATTTAAGGGCCTAGATCTGATAGACAGAGTGCCTGATGAACTATGGATGGAGGTTCGTGACATTGTAAGGAGACAGGAATAAAGACAATCCCCCAAAAAAGAAGTGTAAAAAGCAAAGTGGCTGTCTGAGGAGGGCTTACAAATAGCTGTGAAAGAAGGGAAGTGAAGAGCAAAGGAGAAAAGGAAAGATACATCCATTTGAATGCAGAGTTCCAAAGAATAGCAAGGAGAGATAAGAAGCCTTCCTCAGTGATCAGTGCAAAGAAATAGAGGAAAACAATAGAATGGGAAAAACTGGAGATCTCTTCAAGAAAATTAGAGATACCAATGGAACATTTCCTGCAAAGATGGGCTCAATAAAGGACAGAAATGGTAGGGACCTAACAGAAGCAGAAGATATTAAGAAGAGGTGGCAAGGATACCCAGAAGAACTGTACAAAAAAGATCTTCACGACCCAGATAATCACAATGGTGTGATCACTCACCTAGAGCCAGACCTCCTGGAATGCAAAGTCAAGTGGGCCTTAGGAAGTATCACTACAAACAAAGCTAGTGGAAGTGATGGAATTCCAGTTGAGCTATTTCAAATCCTGAAAGATGACGCTGTCAAAATGCTGCACTCAATATGCCAGCAAATGTGGAAAACTCAGCAGTGGCCACAGAACTAGAAAAGGTCAGTTTTCATTCCAATCCCGAAGAAAGCAGTGCCATAGAATGCTCAGCATACCACACAATTGCACTCATCTCACACGCTAGTAAAATAATACTTAACATTGTCCAAGCCAGGCTTCAGCAATACATGAACCGTGAACTTCCAGATGGTTAAGCTGGTTTTAGAAAAGGCAGAGGAACCAGAGATCAAATTGCTAACATCCACTGGATCATGGAAAAAGCAAGAGAGTTCAGAAAAACATTATTTCTTCTTTATTGACTATGCCAAAGCCTTTGACTCTGTAGATCACAATAAACTGTGGAAAATTCTAATAGAGATGAGAATACCAGACCACCTCACCTGCCTCTTGAGAAACCTGAATGCAGGTCAGGAAGCAACAGTTAGAACTGGACATGGAACAACAGACTGGTTCCAAAAAAGGAAAAGGAGTCAGTCAAAGCTGTATATTGTCACCCTGCTTATTTAACTCATATACAGAGTACCTTATGAGAAACGCTGGACTGGAAGAAGCACAAGCTGGAATCAAGATTGCCAGGAGAAATATCAATAACCTCAGATATGCAGATGACACCACCTTTATGGCAGAAAGTGAAGAACTAAAGAGCCCCTTGATGAAAGTGAAACAGAAGAGTGAAAA
Source organism: Nanger dama (assembly GCA_917880005.1). Lineage (NCBI taxonomy): Eukaryota > Metazoa > Chordata > Mammalia > Artiodactyla > Bovidae > Nanger > Nanger dama. The sequence continues at coordinate 29,152,325 of CAKJTW010000007.1, forward strand.
AGTTGGCTTAAAGCTCAACATTCAGAAAACTAAGATCATAGCATCCAGTCCCATCACTTCTTGGAAATAGATGGGGAAACAGTGATTGACTTTATTTTGGGGGCTCCAAAATCACTGCAGGTGGTGATTGCCTCCGTGAAATTAAAAGACACTTACTCATTGGAAAGAAAGTTATGACCAACCTAGACAGCATATTGAAAGGCAGAGAAATTACTTTGTCAACAAAGGTCCATCTAGTCAAGGCTATGGTTTTTCCAGTGGTCATGTATGGATGTGAGTTGGACTATAAGGAAAGCTGAGCGCCGAAGAACTGATGCTTTTGGACTGTGGTATTGAAGAATACTCTTGAGAGTCCCCTTGGCTGCAAGGAGATCCAACCAGTCCATCCTAAAGAAAATCAGTCCTGAACATTCATTGGAAGGACTGATGCTGAAGCTCAAACTCCAATAATATGCCCACCTGATGTGGAGAACTGACTCATTTGAAAAGACCCTGATGCTGGGAAAGATTGATGGCAGAAGGAAAAGGGAATGACAGAGGATGAGATGGTTGGATGGCGTCACTGACTCAATAGATGTGGGTTTAGGTGAACTTCGGGAGTTGGTGATGGGCAGGGAGGCCTGGCGTGCTGTGGTTCATGGGTTTTCAAAGAGTCGGACACGACTGAGCGACTGAACTGAATTGAACCTCCACCCCTCCAGTGACTTCTGATCACACTGGCAATAAAATCAACCCTGGATTATGAAACTCTGCGTGAGCCAGCCCATGATGACTTCTCTGACCCTGTCTTGCGCTGCTGTCTCCCTCATCCACCGTGCCCTGGCCTCATGGGCCTCCTTTCAGTTCCTACAAAACTCCAAGCTGGTTCCCTCTGGTCTTCATAGCTCTTCTGAGAGGTCTCTCCTAACGTTTGAGTTCATTCCTGACACTTTTCTGCACTTGTTGTTTCTTTCCCACTTGTTTATTGATTAATGACCATCTTCCCTCCTAAGGTGGGGACCAGTAGCATACCTGTTGCTTCCCTTAGAAGGATGGAGCAGGTCCAGGATTGCAGAGCAGGACTGTGTGATCTCAGAGCCGGCTCTTAAAACCTCTACACTGCTCGTGATCTCTGCTCCATTGATTTCTGTCACACTATTCACGAATGAACATTTTTATAGAATAGATGCTTTTTCTTTTAGAAATAAAAGCCGTAATCACACTTGAGTTGCTACAAGGGTAGGAAGAGAAGTGTGAGGTTTTTCAGGAAACCTGTGCATATTTTTGCATTCCTAAAAATTATTTAGTCCATGATGGTTTCTGAGGGAAACCCAGTGCTATTGCTGTTTCCTCCTCTTGAATTACAACTTCTCTCTCCTCATAGTGGTTACTGAGTCTCTATGTAAAATCTGGAGTAAATGAAGCTGCGAGGATGAAGAATACTAATTAAGCCTTTTCCTAATTTCTTCTGTGTGACAAGATGAAGATGATTGTACAGTGATTATATTATTTTACTGACTATTCAAGGTGTGCAACTCATGATCTCTCACTTTATTGGGCTGACAACACACTCTAAAGTGATGTTACAAACCAAATAATATACACTGGCGTTAGAAAAAATGTGCCCAGAAAATAAGTATTTCTTAAAATCATTACATTGAAATTCACAGTAAAGTCTGTTTTTTTTTCCAGCAGACAGTTTTAAAGTTTGCTGAATCTTCTTAACTAATGCAAAAAAGCCTCTTTTCTTTGTCTGAAGGCTCATAAATGAAAATATTTCTACCAATGATTATCTCTGAGGGTTTGACTGGAGGTGGATTTTTTTCCTCTAACTTTTGCTTTCTGCACTGTTAATGTTTTCTAAAATAAGTATAATTTTTATAATATGTAAATAATTGCATAAAATATGTTAACATAAATTGAATCTGGACATTTCCCTGTATTTGTTAGTAGCTTATGGTAAACTTAGTTCATTCTTATTGGCCTGCTAGGTCAGAATATAATATTTTTAACTTTATTTTTAAAATACTTTTTTATTTTTAAGAATATCGTATTAATTTCTTTCTTCTAGTAGCCTTTTGCATTAGTCTTTAAAACCAACAACATCCTGTCAAATATTCACTGTTATCTTTGAAGGTAGGTATTGGTATAGGGTTCAGTAAAGAATCAGTGAGATTTTGGATTTGTGATTTATTTTGCCATAAATCACTCTCATATAATTGAATTTCTCTGTATTAGAGTCAGTTCTGACCAGGTAAGAGGCCAGAGAAAGGAAGTACATCTTAATATGGGTAATTTCTCTTAGTGATTTATAATTTAGACTTAAAATCTAAAAATTATTTGTCTTAAAATTAGAGTTCAAAGGGACTCCAGAGACCCTCTTGTCTACCCTCATTTTATAGATGAGAACAAGACAGAGATGTTTTAAGGTCCCACGCTGAAGCAGGCTGAAATCTCATTTTGTATTGTACACTGGTGTTTTCTGTATTTTCTATAGCCTTTTACCCAGACTCTAAAAAGGTGATAAATGATGTATTTGTCCTAATGAAATAGCCTTGTTGGAAGTTAACTTTCAACTCAAACATAAAATGATAGAAACTTTCTGGAAAACAAATTGTTAATATGTGCTATATTCCTTAAAAATTAGTTTATTTTCTTTGATCTTGTTAACTCACTATTAAGAATGTCTAAGAGAATAATTTAATAGGAACATAAATGTGCAAGGATGTTTTCACAGCATTCTTTTTAAAAAGAATTGAAAACTTTGTTCAGTAAAAGCTTTGTTCAGTGGCCCTTTAAACAACTCATTGTTAATTTATATATTTAATAACCTTGAAAGGGCTCTTGATATTTGTTAAAGTAAAAATAAAGTAAAGCCAAACATAGAACTTCAGCCCAATTTTGTTAAACAGGTATATTTTTAGAAAATAACAGCATGTAAGGTATTATGTAAAATATACCAATATGTAACTTTTCATTACCTTCTTTACCTTTTCAATATTTAACAAATATTCTTTGTTGCCTCAAATGACAATTACACAGAGAAAAATACAAACATTATTTATTTTTAATAACAGCAATTATAATCATAATAATTATTATGAACTGAAAATTATGTGACCATCATAGAAGAAAGAACACTTCAACAGAGGTAAAATACTGAATTCTCAGGTTAGTTTTCGCTCCTGTAAAGCTATGTGGCTTTAGGTAAGAGCCTTCATCTGTTGACATTTGAGAATCTCTTTCTGCAGAGAGCAGTTTAAATTAGCTCATGTTCTTTCCAGATCTGAAACTCAATTTGATAATGTACTTAGTGTCTCTTTCCATAGCAAAGAAACTCAGAGGTCATAAAAATATTACTTAATATAAAATATTAATCTCTCTAGTGGAATTCCAGCTCACTGCCACTGTTGGCTTTTGTACCTTTAGTGATGGAGTGTTCTCTCTTACAGATTGCCACTGAAGCGATAGAAAACTTCCGGACTGTTGTTTCTTTGACTCAGGAGGAGAGGTTTGAATATATGTATGCCCAGAGTTTGCAGGTACCTTACAGGTAATAGCCACTGACGAGTAGGAGGGGAGTATGGGGAGTTTTTCAATCATCAGGCTTGTTTTCAGGAAAATTAGTTTGACCAGCAGGTAGGGAGTAAGTGGAGAGAGTTCTAGAAGGGAACCAATTGGGAAGCAGTTGTAATTCTCTAAGAGAAGAGTCACAGGACCTGACCTAAGGCAAGGACGTCTGTGAGGTAGATCCTGTGAGAACAGGTAACCGAGGGCAGGGGAGGGAGCGAGGATATTGAGAATGCCTCTGACCCTGTGTTTGCGTGATGACCCAACTACATGATCCTGCTGGGAATGAGTTCTTTGTGGAACATGAAATTCGGGGTGTCTGTGAGGCTTGAGGGGCTGGTGCTTCCTGAGGACACCCTCCCTTCCTTGTTCTCTTTACCTGTCTCCAGTGCAGACCCTTTGTCCTTTAATGAACTCCGGTGAGTGCTCTAAAAAGTGACGTGGATACGAGCAGGCCCGACCTCTTTGACTCTTTTGTTTCTTATATGATGAAAGGAGCACACTTGGGTTTTATAGTAGACCCTTTTATAGGAAAAATATTGTTTAAATCCCAGTCCTTAAAACAGAAGCAGAGCTGCTCTGCTTGAAACAGGCCCACTCACCAGTCTGCGCCCACACACCCAGCTCCATGTGGCTCAAAACCACACATGTTAACTCCCTGGAGACAACCTTCCCTCAACCCCCAGAGGGTTAGTGCCTCCTCCTCTCCTGCTGTAACATGTTATAAGGTAAACATCCACTGCATGAATCATCCAGCCCAGCTCCCCAAGGACAAGAACACAGCTGGCACCTCTGCATGGCTGTTCACATCCCTGCAGCTCATGGGTGCTGGGTCAACACGTGTTGAGCAGTTGTTCAGTGTAGAGTATGTATATGTCACATGTCCACGGGAGGGGGAATCGGGAAGGAGTACCTTCAGTTCAGTTCAGTCCAATCACTCAGTCATGTCTGAGCCTTTGCAACCCCATGAACTGCAGCATGCCAGGCCTTCCTGTCCATCACCATCTCCCGGAATTCCCTCAAACTCACGTCCGTTGAGTCAGTGATGCCATCCAGCCATCTCATCCTCTGTCGTCTCCTTTTCCTCCCACCCCCAATCCCTCCCAGCATCAGAGTCTTTTCCAATGAGTCAACTCTTCGCATGAGATGGCCAAAGTATTGGAGTTTCAGCTTCAGCATCATTCCTTCCAAAGAACACCCAGGACTAATCTCCTTTAGAATGGGCTGGTTGGATCTCCTTGCAGTCCAAGGGACTCTCAAGAGTCTTCTCCAACACCACAGTTCAAAAGCATCAATTCTTCAGCACTCAGGTTTCTTCACAGTCCAACTCTCACCTCAATACATGACCACTGGAAAAACCATACGTTGACTAGACGAACCTTAGTCGGCAAAGTAATGTCTGCTTTTTAATATGCTATATAGGTTGGTCATAACTTTCCTTCCAAGGAGTAAGCATCTTTTAATTTCATGGCTGGAGTCACCATCTGCCCTGATTTTGGAGCCCCAAAAATAAAGTCTGACACTGTTTCCACTGTTTCCCCATCTATTTCCCATGAAGTGACGTGACCAGATGCCATGATCTTTGTTTTCTGAATGTTGAGCTTTAAGCCAACTTTTTCACTCTCCTCTTTCACTGTCATCAAGAGGCTTTTTAGTTCTTCACTTTCTGCCATACAGGTGGTATCATCTGCATATCTGAGGTTATCGATATTTCTCCTGGCAATCTTGATTCCAGCTTGTGCTTCTTCCAGACCAACGTTTCTCATTATGTACTCTGCACATGAAGTTAAATAAACGAACCAGTAAAAAAATGGGCCAAAGAACTAAATAGGCATTTCTCCAAAGAAGACATACGGATGGCTAACAAACACATGAAAAGATGCTCAACATCACTTATTATCAGAGAAATGCAAATCAAGACCACAATGAGGTACCATTTCACACTAGTCAGAATGGCTGCGATCCAAAAGTCTGCAAGCAATAAATGCTGGAGAGGATGTGGAGAAAAGGGAACCCTCTTACACTGCTGGTGGGAATGCAAACTAGTACAGCCACTATGGAGAACAGTGTGGAGATTCCTTAAAAAATTGCAAATAGAACTGCCTTATGACCCAGCAATCCCCCTGCTGGGCATACACACCGAGGAAACCAGAATTGAAAGAGACACATGTACCCCAATGTTCATTGCAGCACTGTTTACAATAGCCAGGACATGGAAGCAACCTAGATGTCCATCAGCAGATGAATGGATAAGAAAGCTGTGGTACATATACACAATGGAGTACTACTCAGCCCTTAAAAAGAATAAATTCGACTCAGTTCTAATGAGATGGATGAAACTGAAGCTGATTATACAGAGTGAAGTAAGCCAGAAAGAAAAACACCAATACAGTATACTGACACATATATATGGAATTTAGAAAGAGAGTAATGATAACCCTCTATGTGAGACAACAAAAGAGACTCAGGGGTATAGAATGGACTTTTGGACTCTGAGGAAGAGGGAGAGGGTGAGATGATTTGGGAGAATGGCATTGAAACATGTATACTATCTTGTAAGAATGAAGCACCAGTCTATGTTCAATACAGGATACAGGATGCATGGGGCTGGTGCACAGGATGATTCAGGGAGATGATGTGGGGTGGGAGGTGGGAGGGGGCTTCGGCATTGGGAGATCGTGGACACCTGTGGCTGATTCATGTCAGTGTATGGCAGAACAAATACAGTATTGTAATGTAGAATAAAGTATTTTTAAAAATAAAAAAATAAATAAATAAGCAAGGTGACAATATACAGCCTTGACGTACTCCTTTTCCTATTCGGAACCAGTCTGTTGCAATATATGAACCATGAACTTCCAGATGTTCAAGCTGGTTTTAGAAAAGGCAGAGGAACCAGAGATCAAATTGCCAACATCTGCTAGATCATGGAAAAAGAAGAGAGTTCCAGAAAAATATCTATTTCTGCTTTATTGACTATGCCAAAGCCTTTGACTATGTGGATCACAATAAACTGTGGAAAATTCTGAAAGAGATGGGAATACCAGACCACCTGACCTCAGAAACCTATATGCAGGTCAGGAAGCAACAGAACTGGACATGGAACAACAGACTGGTTCCAAATAGGAGTGCCTTAACCCCTAACAAACTCTTCTTGTCCTTGGCTTATTTTACCTTGACCTGAACACTTCAGGGTGTGGTTAGTTCTTCGTTGAAGTGGAGATTTGAGGACCAAACTTAGTGTTGTGGAAATGAAACGCATTTTGTCTGCTATGCCACCATCCCCTACTGCTAATGCATCAAAGATTATGTTTCAAGGACTGAGAAATGAAAGTCAAGTAAATGTGAGAATGTCTTCTTTTCAGAAACTCTTTGAGGAAAGCGCATGTCTTTGGAATTGCATTTTTCTTCACCCAGGCGATAATGTATTTCTCCTTTGCTGGCTGTTTCCAGTTTGGTGCCTACTTGGTGGCCCAAGGCATCATGGAGTTTCAGGATGTTCTCTTGTAAGTACGGGGCTCCTGTTGACAGTCGGGCTCTAGAAATGAAGCCAAGGTGCGTGTGCTTTATGCCGGGATAGGAAGCCTTACTGTGAAGCTTCATGAAGAGATTTTGGTGATTCAGAAGTTGGCATTTTGCTTCTGAGTCTCCCTGTGTTACTCTGAAAGCATCCCACTTCATTTGGAGAATTGGTATCTCCCCTTCTCCCAGTACTGACTCACACATTTGACCTTCGCAAATCCATGTCTAGGTGGGGTTGTGATTCAACGAGGGGTTTCCAGTAGGCCTGGGTGTTTGGGAAGGAACCTCACCCAGAGTCAAGTACCTGGTTCCTTTGAGAAGATTCTGAACAGGGCCGCTAAAGAATAGATGTGGAGCACTGAGTTCTGAGAGCCCTGGAATATTCTAGGATACATTTGCTTTGCTTGATATTAGAAAGGAATTAATCAGTGGTGACACAGTGTTATATTTAAACCAGCATCACTGAAACTTGGAAGTATGTGTCAGTATAACATTTATACCCTATTTAGACATCGATTTGTGCATGCATTCCAGGTTTCTCAGGATGACCCCAACAGAAGATTATAAAATTTCCACCCAACCTCTGACAGATGTATGCAGGTGCTCTTTATAAATATGACCAAAAGATTGTAATCAGGCATCACTGGTATTGGTGCTTAGATTAGATAATTTTATAATTATTGATAATTATTTGATAATTATTGCTTTGAAAATGAAAGTGTAGTCACTCAGTCGTGTCAGACCCTTTGCAATCCTGTGGACTGTAGCCCACTAGGCTTCTCTGTCCATGGGGAACAGTATTCTCTTTCCAGGCGAGAATACTGGAGTGGGTTGCCATTACCATCTCCAGGGGATCTTCCGGACCCAGGGATTGAACTCAGTTCAGTTCAGTCACGTCCGACTCTTTGTGACCCCAGGAACCGCAGTATGCCAAGCCTCCCTGTCCATGACCAGCTCCTGGAGTTCACCCAAACCCATGTCCATTGAGTCAGTGATACCATCCAACTATCTCATCCTGTGTCATCCCCTTCTCCTCCTGCCCTCAATCCTTTCCAGCATCAGAGTCTTTTCCAATGAGTCAACTCTTCGCATCAGGTGGCCAAAGTATTGGAGTTTCAGCTTCACCGTCAGCCCCTCCAGTTAACACCCAGGACTGATCTCCTTTAGGATGGACTGGTTGGATCTCCTTGCAGCCCAAGGAAATCTGAAGAGTCTTCTCCAACACCAAAGTTCAAAAGCATTGCAGGCAGATTCTTAACCGTCTAAGTCACCAGAGAATCCAAATTAGTGCTTTACTTTGAGGTTAAGGTATTCAACCGATGGAAGTTATTCACAGTTGGATTGTTAGATTTGGGAAATCAGTCTTCTGAGTAAGGGATAGGGGAGACCTGTCTGAAGAGCTATCTGTTTGAAAAAGATCCCACAGGTCTAGATAAGAAGACCAAATGAACCATCTGAGTGCTTTGTTCCGAGGTGTTTAGAAACAGTGCTGTGGGCTCTGTTAGCTCAGGCATAGAGCCCAAAGAAATGGATCTGATGGACTCACGGTATGATCCTGGGAAGATCCCCAGTGTTGTATCAGTTCCAGGCCCACTGTTTAAAAAGACATTTTCATCAGTGTGTCCAGAGAAGGGCAGCTGGAATGTTGGGAGTGAAAGGAGTTACCGAAGATGCAAAGGGCTTTTTATATTCCAGTTCTTTGAAGGGCAGTATTACCTGAAAGGATGTACATTTCTCTTTGATTTGAAAAGAAACTTCTTAACAAAAGACTTCCTCTAGCAAACTTCCTCCTTCCTGAAACAAAGGATGGGAGCTGGCTTGGGGTGTGCACCCTGGCACAAACTTGGAGAGCTGGACTTGACATCCTGTGAAGTCCTTCCCGACTTGAAGCTGCTATGGTTCTCATGATGTAGATGAAGAATGGCGATGCAGGGACTTGCTTGGTGGTCCAGGGGTTAGGACTCAGTTGCTTTCAGTACTGTGGCCTGAGTTCGATCCCTAAGGGGAACTAAGATCTCAGAAGCTGCAGCATGGCCAAAAAAACAAGAAGAACTCAGTCCATCTTGAGAGCAGCACACTATCAGCTATGTGAGGAACTCTCTTGTTTGCTGCATGGCTCACGGCTTTTCTAAGACTCTGATCCAATTCCAGCAAAACTGCCTATATCCATTATTGATGGCCGCAGATACTGCTGCAAGACAGACACCCACTAGCCCCCAGGAATGCACAATAGTGAACATTTGTTCTTGGCTCTGAAGTCTTAAGTGGGTCGGCCAGGCAGTTCTGCTGTCTGGGCTAGGCAGAGGAGATCTCAGCTGGGCTCACGCGTGTGTGCAGTGAGCAATGGGCTGGTTGGCTGGGGCCCACACAACAGTCTTCTGTCCGTGCCTTGTCCTCCAGCAAGCCAGCCAGCCAGGCTTGTGGTGCAATGAAAGAGACAGGAGCATGCAGGGCCCCCTGAATCATAGGCTGGGAGCTGGAAACCGTCACTTCCACCACATCCTGTTGGCCAGAGCAAGTCCCAAGGCCAACCCAGATTCCAAGGGTAGGGAAGACAAATTCTACTTCTTCCATGGAGAGGCTGCAAGGTCACATTATAAGAAGGCGAAAACCCAGAGAGAGATGAAACATGGGGTCATTTTACAATCAGTTAACCACACTGATATGAACTTATAGGAAACTGTTGTTTTACTTTTTGGCTAACGTGTTGGGATTCTTCGTGGTAGCGCTCTCAGGTTGTAGAAGTGTCACTCTTGGCATTGCAGTCGGTAACTCTTGACACGTTTTGTCTTTGTTTTTGGCAGAGTGTTCTCAGCTGTTGTCTTTGGCGCCATGGCTGTGGGACAGGTCAGTTCACTTGCTCCTGACTATGCCAAGGCCAAAGTGTCAGCAGCCCATGTCATCAGTATCATTGAAAAAACTCCTCTGATCGACAGCTACAGCGCGGAAGGCCTAAAGCCGGTCAGTTTCATGTTTTGATTATGTGACCTGCTCCTAACTGATGAATGAATGGATTCCAAGTGGAAGTTTAATAAAATCAGTGCTTTTACTTGCTGGTAGTAAAATGAAACTTTCTTGATCATGGGTTCATCTTAATAAATGCTGATAATATTGATACATGTTAACATCTAGTACTTTTATATAACAAAGCCACAGGGATATAGGAATACTGCCCATTTTATACACAAATCCTGCGAATCAGGTTTTATTTTGTGTAGGTTATTCTGTTACAGCTTTGGACTATCACATTTGTATTGTGTTAATGAGACAGGCTGTGGAAACACTGACCCTTTTAGATCTGTGCTACTTTCTAGCAGTTAAAACTGAAGCTTGATTGGAGTCCAGTGTCGCTGCCTTCTGATACCTGGCAGTACAGAGGACTGGCTCTAAAGTCAATTTTCAGGATTGCAACAGTGAAATGTACTGTCCTGATTTTAGAGTACAGTGGAAGGAAATGTGGCATTTAATAACGTCATGTTCAACTACCCCACTCGACCAGACGTCCCGGTGCTTCAGGGGCTGAGCCTGGAGGTGAAGAAGGGCCAGACGCTGGCCTGGTGGGCAGCAGCAGCTGCAGGAAGAGCACGGTCGTCCAGCTCCTGGAGCGGTTCTATGACCCCTTGGCTGGCACAGTGGTGAGCACACTATTTTCTTTATTTTTTAGTGGAATGTAGTTGATTTACAATGTTGTGTTACTTTCAGGTGTACAACAAAGCAATTCAGTTATACATATACATATACTCACTCTTTTTCAGATTGTTTACCCATACAGGTTGTTACAGAATATTGAGTAGCGTTCCCTCAGTAGTAGATCCTTGTCAGTTATCTGTTTTATACATAGAGGATTGTGTGTGCTAATCCCAAGCTCCTAATTTATCCTTCTCCTAATTTATCCTTCTCCAACATGTTTCCCAACACACCATAAGTGTGTTTTTGAAATCTGAGAGTCTTCTTTCTGTTTTGTAAAGTTCATTTGTATAATTTTTAAAAACTAGATTCCACATGAGTGATAGCATATGATATTTGCCTTTCTCTGTCTGAATTACTTCATTTAGTATAATAATCCCTAGGTCCTTCTGAGCATCCTGTCTTGTTCAGCTCATTCCAGATTTTTCATCTTCTTAACGCCTGCTGCTGCTGCTGCTAAGTCACTTCAGTCATGTTTGACTCTGTGCGACCCCATAGGCGGCAGCCCACCAGGCTCCCCGTCCCTGGGATTCTCAAGGCAAGAACACTGGAGTGGGTTGCCATTTCCTTCTCCAGTGTATGAAAGTGAAAAGTGAAAGGGAAGTTGCTCAGTCGTGTCCAACTCTTAGCGACCCCATGGACTGCAGGCTACTAGGCTTCTCCATCCATGGGATTTTCCAGGCAAGAGTATTGGAGTGGGTTGCCACTGCCTTCTCCTAAATGTATTTAATTCTCGACTATAAGCCATGGCTTTACAAACCTTGAAACAATGATTCCACTTAAAGCCTGACCTGCTTGATATAGTCTCAAAGCTGTGTCCACTGTTCCAGCCAATTTGTCCTTTCCCTCATCTCTACTACCCTCCCCTCCTCTACAAGCAGCCTTTTGCCTGCCATCCCCCTTCCCGTGGTCTCAGTTACATGAGAGGATCCGGGGGTGGAAATCTGGAAAGGCAGAGGAGGGGTGCTGAGAGAAACCAGATGGAAGCCAGGGATGGCAAGGAGAAGGCGGTCCCAATGGCAGATGCTGTGGAGAGACAGTCCACAATGAAGACTGAAAAGACATGGGAGGATCTGGCCACTGCTGGGCTGCCTCTGGCATTTCACAGTCCTCTCAGTGAAGTGGTGGTGGGGGAAAACAGTTGGCATGGCTGAGGAGTGGTTAGGACAGAACAGAGACGAAGTGTGTGTAGGCCAGTGGCAGATCAAAGGAGAGGGAAGGAAAATACAACTGGGCAGAACCCAGGGGAGACGTTCATCAAGGGGAGTCATGAACATTTTTATGGCTGAAGATGGGATAAAACCACTGATGGAGAAAGGAAATCCACACACCTTCTAAGGAAAAAAAGCGATATCAACCAATTTGGGGAAACAGATAAAGAACATAGAGGGATTCTCTTTTCTTTCTAAACTAAAAGGGTAAGTGAAGGGTCACATTTATTCATGGGACATTCAGTAAACTGTCAATGAGTGCTCGTCAGGGACGCTCTTAGGTACTGGGAATGAGAGAGGCATTGTGAAGGGAGTAGGGAAATTTTTGATTGTTTGTTACTTTTGGTCGCACTGTGCAGCTTGTGGGATCTTAGTTCCCTGACCAGGGATGGAACCTGGGCCATTGCAGTGAAATTACAAAATTGTAACCGCTAGACTACCAGGGAGCTCCCCCAAATAGTGAATTTTTAAATGACTGTAATGGGGACTAGAAAAGAATCAAATCAGGAAGGAGTGAAATTTATAGCAAAACATTCCCATTATGTAGGCCTTGAGTTATTGGTTATACTCAGGAGTGCCATTCAAAATATTCAACAACTGGAATGGCCTGGGCACTGCCCAACCAGGATGGACACCTGCTTTGTACAGTGAGACTGATGCCTGCCAGCTCCTTATGGGTCCTACTTGCATTAATGATTGACATGGAAATAGAATTTTCTACCAGTTGGCAAGGGCTCCTTTCACTTCCTCACAGTAATCACAATGATCATAAATATTTCTTACTGTATCCAAAGACAGTTGTGCCTTTAGTGAGTCTTTTCTGTGACAGTTATGTACGGTTTGTTCTTTTTAAGCTTGGTTCCTTATTTTTACTACTTATTACATATTTTCTGTGAATTCTGACTTTATCCTTCAGTTTTATGTTTAAGGTTTGGACAGAGAACTCTCAGTGAAGACCTTCCTGACAAATGAAGCCATCAGAGGAGGAAATGTTGACTCTCGGACAGTGATCATGGTACTTTAGAGACATTTACTAACCAGCATGTTATATGCTAATCTCTAATGAATTATAGGGGATGATTAAAAATTTTAACCATCTTCCAGTTATAGAATTTAACTGAAGAGATAGGGCATATCCTTCCATGAGTTAAAGAAGAGAGCCTTTGGGACGTCTGCAGGGTCCATTGGTTAAGACTCCATGCTTCCAATGTAGGGGACGTGGGTTTGATCTCTAGTGGGGGAACTAAGATCCCACTCGGCATGGCCAAAATTTTTTTTTAAAACAGATGATGGATCTAGAGTTGATTCTTAAGGGAAAACTAGAACGAGAGGCATAAGGCTATACAGATGTGCAATCAAGATGTTGGTGGATGGAAGATAATGAGCTGTGGTTGATAAGTGATTTGTTCCTAATATAGCATAAGATAAGTTGGGCTTCCCAGGTGGGTTGAGAACCCACCTGCCAATGTAGGAGGCTCAGGAGACATGAGTTCAGTCCGTGGAACGGAGGGATCCCCTGGATGAGGGCATGGCAACCCCCTCCAGTATTCTTGCCTGGAGAATCCCCATGGACAGCGCAGCCTGGCAGGCTACTGTCCATGGGATCACAAAGTCGGACACAACAAAAGCAACTAATCATGTCCACATGCAGCATAAGTTGGCTGAAATAGCAGATTTAATTAGAATAATGATTCTCAAACTTGTTTGATTATAACCCAGTTAGGAAAGGCAAAAATTTCATTCCCCACCCAGCCCCCCAGCTGCACGCATAGTCACCGTAGTGCGAAAAACTCTTGGTAATAACAGAGTGTTGGAGTTGAAAACAGCAATAATGGTAAACAGCCAAATAATCAGACTACAAGAAAGTGAAGAAACAAATGAGTATTCTCCACATACATTAAGGCAGGGGAGCAAAATTAAAGACGTGAACCTTGTCAGTTATGGTTCGGTGTAGGAAACAAAGCGCTGTGGGCGTCCGAGCAGCTGCATGTTTAATAAGGGGGTTCAGTGCTCACGTCATCACTGGCAGAGGGGGAGTGAGAGTCAGCGCTCCCACCATGCAGATCAGCGCCGCAGCTGCGATCCTGCGGCCAGGGACCTGCCGGGCTTGTGCCTGTGTCTCAGCTACTCCAAGCCTGAAGGCACGAGGACAATCTCGCTGCTACAAGAGCTCCTCTGCCAGAATGCAGCTGACAGCTTACCACAGCTTCTGGATCCAGGTTTTGCACAGGGCATCTCACCGGTAGACCCTCAGTTACTTCTGACGCCAGAAGGGAGCCTAGGAAATAGATCTTAGTCCTGCAGTCCCTTGATAGGGGAAAGGACAGACACAAGAATATGGACATGAGTGCTGAGTGCATAGGAGAATAACCCTCTCAAGACTACAGTGATGATGCCCTGCAAACAGAGTGCCCTCATCTGTTGGAGGAACACGATGATCTGCTCCTGTGTGTTTGCACTAGAGCTTTGAAATGCCACCAAGGGCTACACAGCAGCCAGCTTTCTTAGTCAGGTGCCCACAATAAAGGCTAGTAAATGTGCCAAGTTCTGTTTATGAACATCAATTAGGGATCTTGAAAGACTAAGTCAATAGGTTATTAGCGATTAGTTCTTACTGCCATGAAAAAAAAATGAGTCTGGGAACTGTAGCGTCATTTGATTGTAAGAATTGAAGCAAGGACTTGACCCTGGGTCAGGAAATCCTCGTGACCATCAGCAAGCCTCAAGTCACACTTAGCAACATTGACCTGAGCGGTGGTTCTCAGACTGGTGTGGGTCCGAATGGCCTGGGGAGCTCACAAAGAATGCAGCACCCTGGCTCATTCACCCAGATTAGGACCCGTCCTTTTCATTTTTAAAACTTTTCCAATGATTTTGATGCCAACCAAACTTTAAGAACCGCTGAACTGGTAACTTTGCAAGTTTCGGGTCACACTGTGGCATGTCTTACCAAATGAAGCTATGGGATTGTTCAGAGAGTAGAGGTTCTGAGTTTTGTGGGGCCTGAAAGTTGTACAGTTTCAGGGACTATACTTGAAAGAGTCTGAAGTTAGGAACACAGAATTAGTCACAAGAGTAAATATTTACTTCTAATGAAAAAAATTCACAACAAAACATTAAAGCCTTAAGGATTCTGATCCCTCTCCTTTTTAGGCAGGTTATCCTAAAGGCTTAGCCAGAAAAGCCCCTGACTACAGCCTGGCCTCCCTCACCCAGGACATTCTTTAACTCCCAGCATTTGCCTGCAGATGAGGGTCCCTGAATCCTACATTCATTAGTTTCACTGAGGCTCACTCGAGTCTTGAGTCTTCCCCTGACCTTTCCTTTCTCCCCTTGCCCATCCTGTACACCACCATCAGAGTCCTCTCTCCCTCTTAGGACACAGCTGGAAGCCTGTCGTCTGGCTGTTCCCCAGTGGGTACCTGGACTAAGATGGACACATTGTTCCTTTGAAAGAAGACGGAAAGTATTTTTCAATTCTCAACCACCGTCTAGCCAAAAACTAACCTGTAGTGTGCAGACCTGAGCTTCCTCAGCCACTAAGAACGTGACCCTGCACAAGCGACCGAACTCTGCTCGTGTCCTCATCAGTAAAATGGGGATTAAAATCACACCTATCTTGCCAGTTTTGTCAAGATGAAATGAGAGAGTGCATGAGGCATACTTAATCACAGGACCTATAATATAATCAATGCTCAATAACTTATCTAAAATGATTATTTCGGAGTAAATACACACAGGAAAATGATACATATTTAACATTTGATTGTGCTACTGAAATCAGGCAGCAGATTTAAGTCTAGAATAGGGATAGCTCATCATTTTAATTTAGCCTTTCATGGTTACTGTCAATGTGTTACTTTAGATTTTCATTTAGGCCAGGATCTTTTGAGCAGTGTTCACAGGCTCACTGGATTTCCCTGGTCTTCCTCAGACCACCACCCGTGCCTCAGCCAAAGAAGCTGCGCATTGATCTTTTCACATTTGGACTTTTAAACATATTTTCCCTCAGGAAAGGATCCTTTAGGAAACACAAGTTTTAAATAGTTAGCAGTAGCTGTGTATAGTGTGGGGATGAGGAGGTCTAAGCATCTTATTATATGTCTGATGGAAAAACTCACTGAAGCTTGCAGGCATCAGTCATAGTCATCTGTTCTATTAGTTAAACAGTGCCTTTTTTTCTCCTAGTGTGTGTGTGTGTGTGTGTGTGTGTGTGTGTGTGTGTGTGTGTGTGTGTTGCTCAGTTGTGTCGACTCTTTGCAACATGGACTGTAGCCCCAAGGCTTCTCTGTCCATAGAATTCTCCAGGCAAGAATACTGGAGTGGATTGCCGTTCTCTTCTCCAGGGGATTTTCTTAACCCAGAAATTGGGTTTCTTGCATTGTAGGCAGATCCTTTAATATCTGAGCCACCAGGGACACCCTCTAGGAGTATAAGTCTGGAAAAAAATTCTTTTTCTTTCCTCAGTTCTCCATTTCTCAAGTACACAATGTTCCATCTAGTGCGACCTGCTATATGGTTTGTGACCATCCTTGTGTGGTTTTTCCTTCCTCTCTTCAGCCTCTACTTTTCACTTTCACTTAACACCATGAAGAAACCTGGAGCATAGATGCTTGGAAATGTCTCCATGGCAACTGGGCTGGGTACTGATGAGGTCATGGCTGTGTTTTCAATCCAGCTTTGCACCTGCTAGTTTCACAAATAGAAGCTACCTTCCTGCAGCAAAGCCCGTATGTACCCTGTCCTAGGCCAGCTGTCTCCCAGAGGCGTGCAGCCAGGCACTTGGGATTCAGAGTATATTTATAGCTCAGGATACACTCATCAGTATTAGAAAAGCTCGAAACTGAGTCACTGATGTCTTCTTTCACGTTTATGGCAGCTCTCACTTGAATGCCAGCATTCTCTTGCAAAGTAGATCTTTGGGGCAGATACATCTCCATCAGAGAGGAAGGATTTTCATCTGCGAGGCTATAATGGGCACACCCCAGGCTTCTGCAGGGTGATCCAAGGGGAGCCAGGTCCCTAGAGAAAGGCCGGGCTCTCCCTCCTGCTCCTCTGGGTAAGGTGAAGATGTCTGTCCATCCTTTTATCCCCTCAGACATCTGTCCCTCTGCTGTGGTTCCAAGTGCATCACACAGGCGCCGTGCCAAACCACACAGTCCTTCACACACTCTGTGCCTAGCCCTGTGCTCAATGGGGTCCCTGCTGACGTCCCTTAATCCTCAATTCCGGAGTTTAGGGATTATAATCATTCCCATGTTACGTGCAGAGAAACTGAGATACTAACTCACTTTCCTAAGATCAACAACTATTTAGAGAGATAGCGGCATTCTCCCACGCTCACTTCTGTTTCATCTGAGTCCTCAAAAACCTGATCCTAACTAACAGGTTAGATCAGAAATGCGACCTCCAGGCCTGTTATGTGGTGATAGCAGTTAGTTATTTCCAATTGAACTGCGGATGCTTTTCCCATGAAAAATCAGTACATAGCAGTAAGGATGGGGGCTTCCCTGCCTGGTCCAGTGGTGAAGACTCCAGGTGAACTAGGGTTCAGCCCCTGGTTGGGGAACTGGGATCCTGTGTGCCACGTGGTACGGCCAGAAAACTAAAATTAAAAAGTCATCTTATTTAAAAAATAAAAGAATGCCAGAATACATTCCAGAAATAGAATAGTTTTATTAGTTTGTGGTGATGGCTACAACAAATTACAGCCAATTAGGGGAGTAAAACCCCACAGGTCTATCTTATAGATTCTGGAAATCAGATGTCCAAAGTGGACCTCACAGTGTCGGCGGGGCTGTGCGCCTTCTGGAGGCCCTTGGGGAGAATCTGTTTGCTTATCTTTCCTGGTTTATGGCCCTTCCTCCATCTTCAAAGCCAGCAACGACTGATCGAGTCCTCCTCATGTTGCTTCACTGTGATCCCCAGTCTCCTGCTCTCCACCCCCACACAGTTCAGGACCCTTGTGATTATGTTGGGTCCACCTGGATAATCCAAGATAAGCTCCTCATCTTGAGGTCAGGTGATGAGCAACCTTCCATCATAATTCTCTCTGCGTGTGAATAACATGAGCAGGTTTCATGAATTAGAACGTGGATATCTTGGATGGAGGAGATGGGCATGATTATGCCTTGGTGCTGTTGTTCAGTCGCCCAGTTGTGTCCAACTCTGCCACCCCTTGGACTGCAGCACGCCAGGCCTCCCTGTCCCTCACCGTCTCCTGAAGTTTGCCCAAGTTCATGTCCATTGCATTGGTGATGTCGTCCAACGTCCTATCCTCTGTCACCCCCTTCTCCTCTTGCCCTCAATCTTTCCCAGCATCAGGGACTTTCCAGTGAGTCGGTTCTTCACATCAGATGACCAAAATACTGGAGCTTCATCTTCAGCATCTGTCCTTCCAGTAGCGGTGGGGGGTTGATTCAGGGTTGATTTCCCTTAAGATTGACTCATTTGATCTTGCAGTCCAAGCGACAGCAATTATTCTGCCTTCCAGATGCATATATCAGGAGCCAGAGTTAAAATGAGAGGAACATGACAGTTTCCCACAGGAGGCAGTTATAACCTGACTCAGTTACCTTGACAGGCCAAACTAAAAGCAACCACAGCAGTCTCATAGCAACTTGCCAGTCTTAACATAAGGAATAACAACATTCATTTTGCTAAAATCAAAAATGTTCTGGTTCTGAGGCTGATCCACGATCCCTTGTTTTCAGTTAAGCGATGGCAAGGAAACAAAGCAGCTGAATGTCCGGTGGCTGCGTGCACACATGGGCGTCGTGTCCCAGGAGCCCATTCTGTTTGACTGCAGCATCGGCGAGAACATCGCCTATGGAGACATCAGCCGGGTCGTGTCCCAGGAGGAGATTGAGTGCACGGCCAGGGAGGCCAACATCCACTCCTTCATCGAGATGCTGCCAGATGTAAGCCTCTCACCAGATGCGGGGCCTGGGAGCCTGTGGTTGTCATTTGTAAAGGGCTGGATCCCAAAGGTGAAGAGAAATAAGCAAACGAAACACACCCCCGATGTGGACAAGCATCTTCCCATCCTGTGCCATGATTACAGGACACTCCCCATCCCCGTCTATGTCATGATTAGAGGACACTCCCCGCCCCTGTCTATGTCATGATTAGAGGACACTCCCCGTCCCCGTCTATGTCATGATTAGAGGACACTCCCCGTCCCCGTCTATGTCATGATTTCAGGACACTTCCCGTCCCCGTCTATGTCATGATTAGAGGACACTCCCCATCCCCGTCTATGTCATGATTAGAGGACACTTCCTGTCCCCATCTATGTCATGATTTCAGGACACTTCCTGTCCCCGTCTATGTCATGATTACAGGACACTCCCCATCCCCCGTCTATATCATGATTACAGGACACTTCCCGTCCCCGTCTGTTCATGATTACAGGACACTTCCTGTCCCCGTCTATGTCATGTTTCTATGACACTTCCCGTCCCCTCCTGTGTCATGTTTACCCGACCACCTGCCTGACTCCCTGTGAACAGTCTGGCTAAAAAGTACACGTCTGGGAGGTTTTCCCTCCACATCAGGGCACGGGGCCCACAGAAGCAGGTGTGACCCTCCTCATCATTTCTCTCCCAACCTTCCTTCCCTCCGCCTCCTTGCAGCTCTCCCCCAAGCCTCGAGCCTCTCTCTGTGGAGTCAGGTCAGGCAGGGGGACTGGACCCATTCAGGAAAGAGGCTCTGAGCGAGGGTGAGTTACTGGAGTGTCCGTGGTATGGTGTCATCTCTCGCCATTGCACGTTCCATGGGCCCCACGCTCCACTCGCAGGACTGATACTGAAGCCCGCCCCTGGGCTGTTGTCCCGTGGGTGCCCTCTGAATTCCTCCTACGAAGTTAGAAAAATGGAGCCTCTTACCCTCTCTTAAGCCGCTTAGGTCCTGTATTTTAAGTGCATCTAGACTATCTGGAGAGTCAGACACAACTGAGGGACTGAACTGAACTGAAACTGTCTAGAGTAGGAAATGTCAACCCACTCCAATATTCTTGTCCAGAAAAATCCCATGGATAAAGGAGCCTGGCGGGCTACAGTCTACAGGGTTGGAAGACTCAGACACAACAACACATATACATCTATCTTGTCTCATGCCCCGCCCCATTATCACAAGTTATGTTTTTATTATAAGGAATTGCCCCCTGAAAACAAAGCTCAACTTGAAACCAGCAGAGAAGGCCCTCTCCTCGTGGGGAAAGATGACAATGCCTTACGGCCCTAGGCCGCTCCCGAGACTGCCTTTTCCTGAGGCTCTTCTCTGGGTCACTGCCGTCTCCACGCTTCACAGTCCTCCAGGGAGAGGCAGTGTCCCCTCTCTCCCCTGCTTTACCCTTCTAGCCCATCTGTGGATGATGGGCCCTTCCCAAGGCTGGAACACTGAGTGCATAACTTTAGTCCCCTTCACTAATGATGAGGTCAGTTAGTCTGGGCGTGGGCCAGCACCTCAGTGTCACCTGGGATCCTGTGAGAAATGCAGGTTTTCAGGCCCCCACCCCAGACCTGCTGCACCAGAAACTTGGAACTGGGGTCTAGGAAATTGTGTTCTGATACCCAGGTGATAACTGATGCAGGTACAGTTAGAGAACCACTGGGCTAGGGATTAACAAAGACAAATACTGAGAGTGATGATCATCTAGCTTCTGAAATGTATCTTGCCCCCCTCACTTTGTCTGCCACAGGGACCCATCTTCCTGGGCTCTGGGCTCTGTCCACAGAACACGCCTGTACACATCAGAATTCTTTTTCCTCAGTGTCTACATGTGGAAAGGAAAGGCCAAACCCCTCAAGTCCTGCTTTCTGTCCACGGACCTACTTCTTCACCTTTGTGGTTCATACTAGACTTTGCTGTGTATCCATGCTGTATGTAATAATTACTTCTGCTTTACCCCAGCCTCCCTCTCCATCCCTCCCCCACCTCGCTCCCCTTGGCAACACAGGTCTGCTCTCTGTGTCCGCGAGTCTGCTTCTGTTCCGCAGCTCAGTTCGTCTGTGTCATAGTTTAGGCGGCACATGTGACACCATGTGATATTTGTCTTTCTCTTTCTGACTTCACTTAGTGTGATAATCTCTAGTTGCATCCATGTGGCTGCAAATGGTATTATTTCATTCTTTTTTATGGCTGAGTGATATTCCATTGTACCACACCTTTGTTAACTATTCATCTGCTGGTAAATATTCAGATTGCGTCCATGTCTTGCTATTGTGAATAGTGCTGCTATGAACATAGGGGTGCGCGTATCTTTTGAGTTTTGTCTGGATGTGTGCCCAGGAGTGGGATTGCTAGATCATATGCTAAGTCTATTTTTAGTTTTCTGAGGAATTTCCATACTGTTTTCCATAGTGGCCGCACCAGCTTACACTCTCACCAACAGAGTAGGAGGTAGGACATGATTTAAAATCGAACTCTGGGTGTCAGAATCAGAGCCCACAGTTTACAAAATTTCAGCCTGGCAAGGATCTTAGAATAAAAAAGATGATGTGGTTTTCTAGGTTATACATTGCATTTCTCCTCTCACTAATTTACCCTATTAATTCTAGTCATTATCATCACATTTAATACTCAGTTATCTACTGTGGGAAACAATATGTGAAAAATTTCAGGAGAATTCTAAAAACAAAAGTAAATCAAGAGATTTCAGCTTTTCAAGTTAGATACCAAAATAGAATTTCTTAGCATCCATTGAAATTGTTGAAGGTTTGGAAATAGTCTTATAAAAACAGATAGCAAAAGGTTAGCATTCTAAGAATCTTCCCTTCCTGACTTTTTGAAATAATGCAGAGAGCATCACCTACTGGTCATAAATAAAATGAGCTTCAATTATATTATTATGCATAGCCTGTTAAAATCAAATTTCCTTCCTCTGACCAGTCTTTGTCCCAAATATAGTGAAACCGGAAGGCTTGAAGAGACTAACGTTGCAGCAGTAGTCTTCCTCACGTTAATCTGTCCACACGAAAACATAATTTTAAGACACAAATGTCTGTGTTCGAGAAGAGAAATTAATCCTGCCGTTTAGAGCTATGTTTGTGCTGTTAAACTCATCAACCCATTCTTAGCTTCTGAACCTCAAACTTTTTGTGTATATGGACGTGGTTATCCCATTTTCTGCAAGCGGACTCTTTCTCACAGCTTTATCAGTTCTGCTTTTCATAATAACAAAACCCTGTTTACAGAAATACAACACCAGAGTAGGGGACAAAGGAACCCAGTTGTCTGGTGGCCAGATACAGCGCATCGCCATAGCCCGTGCCCTTGTCAGACAGCCTCACATCTTGCTTCTGGATGAAGCTACCTCGGCTCTGGACACGGAAAGTGAAAAGGTGAGAATTTAAACTGGACTCATTCACACTTGAAGCAGCTGTCCTTAGATGGTTTAAATCTGCGCTACTCTCTTCCACAGTAGAGAACAGAATTCAGGCTGATAACAAATTTTGTTACTCTCAGTGGAATTTAAACACTTTCTGTAGCTGTCATTCAAGAGAACTAAGATGAAATGAGGCAGATTAGTCTTATAGCCCGTGTGCTCCAAAAAATAGCCCTGGATCAGTTTGTATTGATCCAAGAAGCTGCATTCAGGAGGCATGGTCCCATCTCTACTGACAGCATCTCCTCAACAACTATGTAAAAAAGTAGAAGCACAGAAAAATGTTTAAACCTGGCTGTTCTTAAGGTAAATACTAGCTATTGTTTTTAGTTTGAGAAAAAGTTGAGTATTCGGGTATCTGAATGATAAACTCATTCTGAGTTTGTTTTTTTTTTTTATCTTTTATTGGAATATAGTTGTTTTATAATGTTGTACTGAGAATTATTTTTTAATCTTAAAAATACCAAAATATAAAGAAGCTGTATTTGGCCCATGCCTAGGCTTCCTGACTTAAATACAGTGCTAGACCAGAAGGATGCTGCATGGCTAAGCCCACTAATGAATGCTTTTAAGTGATCGTAGGGGCTGTATTTATAGTCACAACTTGGAGATAGCCCCTACCTGAGAACTAACCCAAACTAGGATTCGGTATCTTCCAGTATAACACATCCCTTGCTTTGTAAAATATGTATTATATTCCACTGATACTGTTAAAGAAGCACTTACCATTGGATGCATTAACGGTGAGGCTTGTTATAAAGGAGGAATTCAAGGGGAAGGATTATTGTGACCAAAGGTAATTTGTGTGATTATTGAACAGGTTGTCCAAGAAGCCCTGGACAAAGCCCAAGAGGGCCGTACCTGCATCGTGATTGCTCACCGGCTGTCCACCATCCAGAACGCAGACTTGATAGTGGTGTTTCAGAACGGCAGAATCAAGGAGCACGGCACACACCAGCAGCTGCTGGCACAGAAAGGCATCTATTTCACCATGGTCAGCATCCAGGCTGGGACAAAGCACTCGTGACCGGTGACCATATAAGCTGTCAAAGATTGTCTTACAGTCCTTGTGTTAAAATATGGCAGTTAATCAAAATTAAAAAGCGAACACTTAACAGAGAAAATATGTAGAGTTACTTATTTAACATTTCCTGCCGCAATGGAAGATCCATCCCACTCGGTTCTGGGTCTTCAGAGACTTCTTAATTGAAGGAACAGAAAGAAGCATCATCGATGGGAATAAATCAGTGGGTTTGCATTAGAAAGGTTATAGAATCATTCAAAGTAGATTTTGTTAATAAAGTGTATAATTTTAATTTATATTTTCTTATTCGAACTGCAACTGACTACCCTGCTAAAAGATTATAGAAGTAGCAACAAGTACTGTTGCTATAGTGCCTATAATAAAACTAAACTTTTATATGACTGGAGTCATCTTGTCTGAAGTGCCTGTAAATCTGTCATCTCTCACTTGGACTATTGCAGATCATTTCTGCACTTAAAGGAATTCCTTAAAAACTCCCATTAATTTTGTAAGAATGGTGAAACTGTGTATTAATTCCTGTTGTACATGTCTTTTCACATTGGGTTCTACAAAGCCATATGGCTTCTTCTTGAACTTGATCCTGCTGATTCTTGTATTTCCACATTATGCTGCCTCTCAGACCAGTCACATCGGTCAGTACAGGACTTTAGGGGCTGAAATGGGCGGAGGATGGACAGCTGTGAAGCATATGCTGTCGTGCGTGTTGACTGTGTTGCACTGTCATGGCTTTTACAGAATTTTCTTCTTTTTGTACTTTTGAAAAATATTTGCATGTATTTATCTGGCTGCATATGGGACCTTCGATCTTCACTGTGGCATGTGGGATCTCTGTTTGCAGCATTCACACTCTTAGTTGCAGCGTGTGGGATCCAGTTCCCAGACCAGGGATCAAACCCAGGCCCCTTTGTCTTGGGAGCATGGAGTCTTAGCCACTGGACCACCAAAAGTTCCTTTTGTACTTTTAACAATAAAATTCTTCTGCTTTGATATTGAATCACTTTTTCCAATAAACTGGTCTCTTCCAAATTGATCCTTCTGTTGGCAGATGATTAAAATGTGCCATAAGTTTATATATAATCAGAAAATGGTGCTCCAACTACAAAAAGACAAGCCAAAAAGCATTATAAACATGAAAAAAAGGCACAAGCTGGGAGCAATATTTGCCATATTTATTATGAACAATGCTGCTGCTGCTGCTAAGTCGCTTCAGTCATGTCCGACTCTGTGCGACCCCATAGACGGCAGCCCACCAGGCTCCCCCGTCCCTGGGATTCTACAGGCAAGAACACTGGAGTGGGTTGCCATTTCCTTCTCCAATGCATGAAAGTGAAAAGTGAAAGTGAAGTTGCTCAGTCGTTTCCGACCCTCAGTGACCCCATGGACTGCAGCCTACCAGGCTCCTCCATCCATGGGATTTTCCAGGCAAGAGTACTGGAGTGGGGTGCCATTGCCTTCTCCATATGAACAGTTGGTATCCTGAAAATACAAAGAATTTTAAAAGTAACAAAAATGCCGTCACCTTCAAGGAAAAATGGAAAGAGAACATGGTACAGAAACTCCCAAAGAAGAAACACTGGAGAAAGAAAGTGCACAGTCCCAAAGAAATGCAGATTAAAATGACAAGCCCTTGAGTAGTGACATCAGCCTTGTGGCAGAATAAGGCATCTGCCCTCTTTGTTTTGCTCTCAGCGACAGTAATTTGGCATTGAACCATGAGCAGAAGTACCGTCTGGGAGCTGCGGCATCCAACACCCTGTGCCAAGGGGACCTGAGAGGAGTCTTGCTTCCCCACAAGTCGACTAATAGGGATACAGACTTGGACCCTGACTGGACCCTGAAATAGCCTGTGAACTGGCTCAAGCAGCACCCCCGCCCACCCCCCAACCAGCCTTGGTCCAGTAGCCCCTGGAAAACACTGTCTAAAACAGTCACCCACAGACGAGAGAGCCATTGAGAAGTCCAGGCTTCCAGAAGAGAAGCTTCACCCCGCCTTTGGAGCCCAAAACTGAGTTTGGATGCACTGAGAGAGCAGGAGGTGCAGCTTCACTTGACGTGCACCACGCCACCCCCAAGGGGACCCGCTCAGGGCCAGGAGAGATCTCATCCTGCAGCTTCTCTCAGGGACACTGAGAGCTTGTGGGTGACACGTGGCCTCCCAGTCCATGCGGGAGGCTGCCAAAGAAGCTCATTTCTCTCTCCCCACATCCCGAGTCCTGAAACATGGACTGCGTGACTAGGAGGCAGGAAGAGATGGAGATGGCAGGTAGCCCCCTCAGGGCATTGACGGCACACGGGTCCCGCTGACCGCACTCAAGAAGCTTGTCCTGAAGCTGCAGGGGGTGCCTCACCTGCAGTGCTCAGCATATGCTGAGCTGTGCTTAGTCGCTCAGTGTGTCCGACTCTGCAACCCCATGGACTGTAGCCTGCAGGGTCTTATGTTCATGAGATTCTCCCGGGAAGAATACTGGAGTGGGTTGCCATTTCCTCCTCCACGGGATCTTCCTGAACCAGGGCTCAAACCCAGGTCTCCTGCATTGCAGGCGGATTCTTTACCATCTGAGCCATAGCCCTCAGGATACCTTCCCCACGAATAGCCCCTGAGCCTGTGGCCAGCTCCCTGTGTGCTCCCCACAGCAGTGCAAGCGCAGGACCTGGCTGATGACTGGTGAGCACATCAGACGGCTGAGCCAAATCTACTGGCTAGGGAGAAACCCCAAAATGAGCTTTAGTGCCAGCTTTGGCAAAACAGGAGAAGACAGCCAGTGCATGGCCGGCTGCACCGCTGATCAGAGAAGGCATCTAAGCCTGAGGGTTCTGCCACAAGAGGGAGCAAGAGTGTGGATGAGGTGCAATCAGAGAAGTCAGAAAGCCTCAGAATCACTGGCAGGGCTGATGGAAGACACTTCTCTCCTGAACCAGTTAATAGATGGGAGGGCTGCAATGCAGACGTCAAGGGACATGAAAAGTCACGGAAACACGATACCGCCAAAGGGTGACAATGTTGAGAGAACTTTAGCTAGAAATAAAAGCAGAGGAATCAAGCAAATTGGAAGTGAAAGAGAAATGACAGCTGATACCACAGAAATAGGTTCATAAGAGATTACTATCAACAGCCATACACCAACAAGTAGAATAACGTTAGGATAAACTGATAAATTCTTAGAAACATACACCATATCAAGACCGAATCAGAAATCACAAATCTGAATAGACCAATAATGAGTGAGGAGATTAAGTCAGTAAATCAGAACCTCCCAACAAAGAAAGGCCCAGAACCAGGTGGCTTCACTGGTGAATTCTACCAAACATTAAAGAGTAACACCAATCTTTTCAAACTCTTTCAAGAAATGGAGGAGGGAACACTTTCAAAGTCATTTTACAAGGCCAGCATTGCCCTGATTAAAAAGTCAAATAAAAACATTACAAGAAAACTACAGATGAATATGGGTGATCAATATAGGTGCAAAAATTCTTGACAAAGTACTTGCAAACTGAATTTAACAGCACATTATAGGGATCATACAGCATGATCAAGGGGGGTTATCCCTAGAATACAAGGATAGTTCAACATAGGCAAATCAATAGTTTATTAATAAATTAATTCTATTAAATAAGATGAATAAAATGGAAAATAAAAATCAGATAATCTTAAGAGATGTAGAAAAGAATTTGAGGAAATACATCCTTTCATAATAAAAAATTTTCAACAAATTGTATATGGAGGGGATATGTTGTTCAGTCACTAAGTTGTGTCTGAGTCTGGACTGTAGCCTGCCAGGCTTCTCTGTCCATGGGATTTTCTGGGCAAGAGTACTGAAATGGGTTGACACTTCCTCCTCCAGGGCGTCTTCCTGAGCCGTGGATTGAACCTGCACCTCCCATGTCTCCTGCATTCCAGGCAGATTCTTTACCTCTGCGCCACCAGGGAAGCCGTAGAGGGAATATACCTTAACAGAATAAAGGCCATATTCGTGAGCCTACAGCTAACATCATACTCATTGGTGAAAGATTGAAAGCTTTTTCTCTAAGATCAGGAATGAGATAAGAGTCCCCACTCTTGACTCCTAGTCAACATAGTACTGGGCATTCTAACCAGAGTAATCTGGCAAGAAATAAAAGGCATCCACATCAGAAAGGAAGGAGTTAGATTGTCTTTGCAGATGGTATGATCGAATACACATATAGAAAACCCTAAGGATTCTACCAAAAATGTCTCTCTCTCCATGGCTTCTTTCGTAGCATAATGCCCTCCAGATTCATCTGTGCTGCCACAGATGGCAGGGTTTCCTTCTTAGGGCTGAACAGTATTCCATTGTAAGTACTTACTGTGTTTTCTTTATCCAGCTGTCCTTTGGTGGATTCTTAGCTTCTGTATTTTGGCTGTGTGAGTAATGTGACAGTGAGTATGCAGTGCTGACTCTGTTTCTTTCAGGCACATGCCCGGAAGTGGAGCTGCTGTGTCGTGTGGTGGTTCTGGCTGTATTTTTGATGTGCTTTCTGGCTGCGCTGGGTCTCACTGAGGTGCTCAGGCTCTCTGTGGCGCACGGGCTTAGGGACCCCGAAGCATGTGGCATCCTTGCTCCCGACCAGGATCGAGAGCGCGGCGCTTGCCCTGGAAGTGGCTTCTCAGCCACTGGGCCACCAGGGAGGGCCCTGGTCTTTATCTCCGAGAAACCTTCACACTGTTTTCCTAATTTAAAGCCACCAACGTTGTGACAACTGGTTACAGCAGCCTTGAGAAACTAACAGAAACCTCAGATCAGGGAAGCTAAGCATGATGCGTTTGTTTTATTTTATTTTTAAAAAGAAGGGGAATGAGGCTCTGAGTTGGGCTAGTGAGGAGAGAGAAGCACAGGTGGCTATGAGAAATGTCCAGAGTCTAGATGTGAACGGTGGAGGGAGGGGAAGAAACTGGCTAGGAGAATGCTGTGACACGGATGGAGGTGAACAGCTCTTTTAGGAGTAAGAGTGCTCGGGTGGCTTGAAGGTGACATCGTAGTAGCAGGTTTTTAGAGTGTGGCCCCTGGTTACCAACTAAACCCAGATGGTCCCACTGTGTGCTGTTTGCTTGAAATCAGCTGTTTTATTTTCTTCATTCCATCCTAGGATAACCCAGCTCTGTCCAGCTTTAAACAATGATGATGATTTTTTTGTTCACCAGAATGAACTTCTGAACTTAGACCAAAATGTGTTTCTGTTTCCTGATGCACACAGCAGCCGTGTGTTCCCAGGTCTCAGTAAGAAGAAGTGTTTTTGACTCCTTTTTCTTACTCACATCTTCATTTCAGATGCCTGCTTCTAGTTTATGAACCTTTTGAGGAAAGGATTTTGTCTTTGCATCACTTTGTTCTTTTGTCTGGCGGTCCTTGGATATACTCAGTCAGGTTCAGTAAGTGTCTGCTCTTCTGCTAAGTTTTTTAAATATAGTATGTACCTTCCTCTCTGTTACTTTTGTTTTATCAAAAATTAAGATCTAAAAATGATTTGTTAATATTAGATACATTAAGAGTAGTCTTATGTAAGGCCGTATAGTTTTACGTAAAAAATAAGGAGGGAAGCCCATCATTACCATAAGACCTGTGACCCAGCTTTATCTACTCTACCAAATAAAGGGGAAGCCTTTTAGGAGTTATGTCCATAGTTTTGTAAAAAAAAAAAAAAACTTTATGAAGTGAGAGTAGTCTGATAACAGTATGATACCAGTATCAATGTCCAGGGATTGCACCTGGGTCTTCTGCATTGCGTGCAGATTCTTTATTGTCTGAGCCACCAGGGAAGCCCTGTTATAGTTGTTCAGTTCAGTTCAGTCGCTCAGTCGAGTGACCCCATGAATCGCAGCACACGGGGCCTCCCTGTCCATCACCAACTCCTGGAGTTCACTTAGACTCAAGTCCATCAAGTCAGTGATGCCATCCAGCCATCTCACCCTCTGTCATCCCCTTCTCCTCCTGCCCCCAATCCCTCCCAGCATCAGAGTCTTTTCCAATCAGTCAACTCTTAACATGAGGTGGCCAGAGTACTGGAGTTTCAGCTTCAGCATCGTTCCCTCCAAAGAATTCCCAGGGCTGATCTCCTTTAGAATGGACTGGTTGGATCTCCTTGCAGTCCAAGGCACTCTCAACAGTCTTCTCCAACACCACAGTTCAAAAGCATCAATTCTTCTGCGCTCAGCTTTCTTCACAGTCAAACTCTCACATCCATACATGACCACTGGAAAACCATAGCCTTGACTAGATGGACCTTTGTTGGCAAAGTAATGCCTCTGCTTTTCAATATGCTGTCTAGGTTGGTCATAACTTTTGTTCCAAAGAGTAAGCATCTTTTAATTTCATGGCTGCAGTCACCATCTGCAGTGATTTTGGAGCCCCAAAAAATAAAGTCTGACACTGTTTCCCCATCTGTTTGCCATGAAGTGATGATGGGACCAGATGCCATGATCTTCATTTTCTGAATGTTGAGCTTTAAGCCAACTTTTTCACTCTCCACTTTCACTTTCATCAAGAGGCTTTTAGTTCCTCTTCACTTTCTGCCATAAGGATGGTGTCATCTGCATATCTGAGGTTATTGATATTTCTCCTGGCAGTCTTGATTCCAGCTTGTGCTTCTTCCAGACCAGCGTTTCTCATGATGTACTCTGCATAGAAGTTAAATAAGCAGGGTGACAATATACAGCCTTGATGTACTCCTTTTCCTATTTGGAACCAGTCTGTTCCATGTCCAGTTCTAACTGTTGCTTCCTGACCTGCTGTCATTTAGGGAGGCTAGATGAGGGGTACATAGGACTCTACAATTTTTGCAACTTGCTATCGGTCTATGGTTATTTAACAACAAAAGGTTAAAGATAGAATCGTATGGTGAAACTTAAAGATCTGCTGCTCTTCAAGTGCTAATTATGTGGGCTAAAATGAAAAATGAGTTACCCAAGAAGAGGTGTGAGTGGGGAAGACAGGTCCTGAGGATGAAGGGACAGCATTTCAAGTGGAGGAATGTCAGCCTCTACTCTGATTTCAGTAGAGCCTTTCAGCCTCTACTTAAAAGCGTTTGAAGTACACCTAGAGGGATGCTGTGGCTGGAGCTGGCTGAGCCAGGCAGAGAGGCAGGAAGCACTGGCCTGCTTCCTCTGGGAGCCCTACTGACAAACTGCAGTTCGGGAGTGCTGTAAGCTGAGGATCAGATCTTGAACTATGATTGCCTTCCCCTGTCAGAACCTAGCCAGCGTGCCGTAGGAAGCAGCCCAAGATACGTGGGCAGGCCACATGACTTGACTCAGCAGAGCCCACAGCCATTATCAAGTGGCAGCCATGTGAGGGGGTACCACAGACTGCACCCCATTCAAGCCTTTAGATGACCAGCTCCAGCTAGCACCTATCTGCATCCTCATGAGACGAGACCCACCTGCTACGCCCCGTCAATCCACAGAACCATGAGTCATAAAAACCCAGTATTTTAAGCCAATTGATAACTAGAGCGAGTAATAGCCCTCTGAGTTGGAAAGCCTTTCACTTACCTTAACTCTTGAAAACTTCAAAAGTATCCTGTAGGCTGTAACAACAGCCCCATCAGCATCTTGCACATTGGAAGTCCTCACTAAGAATCCCTGTTAAGTGAAAACAAAAATAGATCTGTTGATCTTAGAAAAGAGATCAGACGAGATTTGCAGGAGCGCCATCTGTAACTGTAGTCCTTTGTCCCACTTGGAACTTTTAACACCAAGGTGAAAGACCTCTGCTCTTGGCGTCGGGAGGAATCAGGAGAGCAAAGAGAAAGCGGGAATGCTCACTGATGTGTGCAAGAGGCAGAGATACATGATGAAGTGTTTTCACCAGGACTCTCAAAAGAGCCAGTTTTGGTCATAAGGAAAAGTGACCTTTGAATTGGAAATGGAACATTTTTGCTTTCTGTGCTAGGCAGCTCAGTTTAAATGTTTTCCCTCTTATTGATTGTCGGTTGCTCTGTGGAGAAGCATCAAGGTTCTCCAGCCAGAAAACCTGGGTTTCTCTCCTGGCTGGCTGTTACACATGTCATTCTTTGGGCAAGTTACTGATTGTCTTTAAGTCTTTATTTCCTCATTGGGCCTTATGGAATCTCAATAGCTACTTCACTGGATTACTTGAACAATGGATATTATAATATTTAGGACAATGCTTATCAGACAGAATATCGCAAAAACAATAATAATAATGTTTGTTGCTTTCAGGTCATGCTCTTCAAGACCAGCTGTTCTCTTGCATGAAAAGAAAGTTCTGTTTTGTGTTTCTTCACCTAACAATTACTTAAGTGCCTATGAGCTAGATATTAGGAGCACAGTGATAAGGAGCTCACAGTTTAAGGAGGCAGGAAATAAGGTTAGTAATGTGTAGGTGCTGTTACACAAGACTTTCGGGGAAACTAAACAGAATGCCAGTACTTCTCTTGGGAGTGCTCTGAGGGTTAAAAAGTTTCTTGGAGAACTGAGTATCAACTTGTCAGATGGACACTAGAGGAAATCTGTGCACAGGGAGAGTGGTGTACACATCCCAGAAGGCTGCATCGGAAGTGACTCGTGGTCAGTTTCAGGTGCTGGCTTGGGAGGAGTGGGTGGCGGCCACCACACGGATGAGGCTAGGAAGCGGACCTGAGCCTGAAGGGCCAGGTGTGCCAGCATAGGTGTAATTTTTTTTTAATGCTTTATTTTTTAATGGCACAATTGCTATTATATATTTATGTGTTTGTTTCTTAATGTTTGTCTGTGCTGGGTTTTTGTTGCTGTGTGCAGGCTTTCTCTAGTTGCAGCTCTCAGGGGCTGCTCTCTATTTGTGGTGTGTAGACTTATGACTGCAGGGCCTCCTCTTGTTGCAGCTCGCAGGCTCTAGGCACACAGACTTCACTAGTTGTGGGCCAGGGGCTTAATTGCTCCACAGCGTGTGGGATCTTTCTGGACCAGGGATTGAACCCATGTCCCCTGCATTGACAGGTAGATTCCTACCCACTGTTCCACCAGGAAGTCCCAAAGGATATATTTTTATTCTTGCTGTAGTTTGTTTAAAGTAGCGAGAGTGTTGAGATATGCCTTACTTTCAGGTGTCCACATTCCTACAAGGGTACCTGTGCAGTGAGATTTTATGAAATAAATCAGATTTAACTTCTTTGATATTTCTGTTATGCAGATGGACACATCACACTTTTACAAACTCCTTACCTAAAGGAAGAAAAGAACACACTATAGAAACCTAGCTTGCTACCCTTGCACATGTGGGTAACCTGCAGGACTTCTTCTGCTATCGGAATATTTCAACCACAAGCATCAGGGGCCATAGCATCCTAGCATCTCGGGCCAGAAATCACACTGTTTTTTCTTTGGGAAAGGCAAGGTGAGGGAAAGAGAGTTTGTTTTTTGTTTTGTTTTTTCTTTCTCATTTTAGTGAAGAGATAGAGAAAACTAAACAATGTTATCAATATCACCCTTCTAATATTTATTTTTATCATTAAACAACGGCATTTGAAGCTTTTCTGTTCTATTGGAATTTGAGTATGACAGTTTGTGCATTTTTGCCAAAGAGTGCATTGGGCCTCCCTGGTGGTGCAGATGGTAAAGAATCTGCCTGAAATGCAGGAGACCTGTGTTCACTCCCTGGATTGGGAAGATCCCCTGGAGAAGGAAATGGCACCCACTCCAGTATTCTTGCCTAGAGAATTCCATGGACAAAGGAGCCTGCCTGGCTACAGTCCATGGGGTCGCAAATTATCGGACACGACTGAGTGACTAACACTTCAAAGAGTTCATTGTCCCTATCCAATCCCCGCTTATGCAAAACATGTCTGTCAGTGTGGGCAATGACCCTGTTGCTCCCACTCTTTTTAGACTTTAAATAAATGACTCAGGCAATAAGTCATTTTCCCATGGATGGTCTGTGTTGCCTGGAAGACTGGCAGTTCTTGCCAGGCTACAGCTGAACCTACCCGAATTATTTGGGAAACACTAAGGCCACAATAATCTGTTTCCTTAGACTATAACATTTAAACTTATATTACCATATGTAAAATAGGTAGCCAATGGGAATTTGCAGTATGGCTCAGGAAACTCAAACAGGGGCTCTGTATCAACCTAGAGGAATGGGATGGACAGGGAAATGGGGGGGAGCTCCAAAAGGGAGGGGATATATGTATACCTATGGCTGATTCATGTTGAGGTTTGACAGAAAACATAAAATTCTGCAAAGCAATTATCCTTCAATAAAAAATTAATTAATTTTTTAAAATGGTGTGAAATTGTTTGGAATCAGGAAGCCCAGATCTGGAATTTGTACATATAAATAGAACCTGGAGAGCAATATGCTAAAGGGAAATGGCTGGGCTAAAGTGAAAAAAACAATTTTATAGATTTCCTCTGTGAGAACAACTACTTAAGAGTGTCAGAGGCTCAATACAAAATACTGGACATTTAATGAAAGTTCAAATTCATGAATAAATCTTTTGCATGTATTTCAATTCTGAAGGCAATTTTTGGAGCAGCTAAAATTTTTATTGGCTATTAATGGATGGAGTTAAATTTCAAGTACCTTTCAGATTCTCAAAATTTGCATTTATGCCAGAAAGTCCACTTTGGTGGTGGTTTTACATACTAGCATTGCATATCAAGGGCAAGGTCACAGGTTAGCTTTGCAAATTCTCGGCATCAGCCTACCATATGATTTCTACCCCTTTCTGTGTTTCACAATATATTTTAATTGTTTGCTTTCTTTCCTTCTCTAGTTGTCAGTGTTTAACATAGCTGACAGCGAGCGCTTGGTCTTGTCGTCTGCACATCTTGTCTGTGCTCAGTCGGGATCTTGGCCTGGGGCATGCCTTCTGCAAAAGCACTGTGTGCACCACGAGTAGACACAGCTGGGCAGAAGACGGCAGAGTCGCGTCTCCAGGTTCTTCCTCTTGAGACGAGCACCGGATATCTTCCCTTCACCCTGTGTGTTTGCTGTCCTCCCTTCTCTCCACATGGCTTCCCGCCCTGGGAGACTGACTTCTGTGGCTTCAGCTCAAGGAAAACCTGGGGTATGGTTGGAGGGGATCACTGCCCTTCTCAGAGCAGTTTTCTCTACATGTCATTTATAAGTGATCTGGTACCTTCTCCCTCCCCTCACCCACGCTGGCCTGGGCAACAGCCCCCACCCATTTGCATGGCCCCAACATACGTCCTGTCCGTTACAGTGTATCCATGATACCCTATGTTCTGCTCATACCTTTGTAAATAGTCACTGTGTTAAATCCTCCTTGAATATCCTAATTACAGTGTGCCATTCCTCTTCTCGTGGGACTTCAACTGATAAAAGACAATTATAGCTGTTCAAAAGAAGCCACCATTCTTGACAAGGTAATGATTGCTTTCTAATAACCTTCTCCATAATGGTTGTGAGTCAAGAATCCTCCCTAATCTGTTCCACCACATATCACAGTGCATCCTTAACCATCCTTTTGCCTCAGTCATATCATAGCTTCTTCCTTCCCAGGCTCCTCTCTTCACTTTTATCTGTTTCTCTATTATTCCCTGCTTTTGGACTTTTAGAATTATTTCTTTTAGATAGAGCATCACGCGTGAGGTTAGAGAACATGAATTTTGTATTTTCAATGGATATTGTGGTCTTGGAGTGGAGGAAAGAAATGTATCTTTAAAAAGCTAAATGACCTGCTACTATAGAACTCTCAAAACGTTGGTATCCTCCCTGACCTCCGAGACAGCAGCCTGCTAGCCGGCACTTCTTAAACTTATGTGGCCAGGGAACGCTTGTTATCTAAGCAATGGTGGGCTCCTCAGGTCTCAGTTTGGAAAACCTTGCTCTTTAAAATCCATCCTTTTCCACCTCCATAAATATTTATTGAACAAATATTGACAAAACTGGTCAGAACTCTCAGAGAAGGGACATGGAAGACAGGACCCGTCACCCTTTGCTTTTAATCCATCAGTGCTTGTTGTGTCAGAATCTTGCAAGGTGTGTGTGGTGGGGTGGGAGGTGACCCACACTTCCTGCGAGATTTAGTTTGAGGGACTGATTGATGGTGCTTGGATTTCGAGTCAGAGGTCTTCTCCGAGCCCTGAAGCCCAGATGATTTGTGAATGTAGTTTCTCCTCTGGGCTTTCTGTGTTGATTCCTGAACCAGCTGGGGGTGGGAGAGAAGTGGGAGAGAAGGTAGAGAAGAGTGATTATCAGGTGCTTGTCATGTGCTGGGTACTAAATTTAGTTCATCTGCTTTCTTTAAGGAGATCACAGTCTAGTGGGAAGAAAAAGATGTTAGAATAATCAAGGCAGTATAATAGAGCATAACATGAAACTGTGAAGATCTTGTACCCTGGTTTCTCTAAAAACATGTGTATTTCTTTATTTGCTGTGCCAGTTAGCTGCAGTATACAGTGTGCTTAGTTGTGACATGTGGACTCAGTTCTGGCATGAAGGATCCAGCTCCCTGACCAGGGATCAAACCTGAGCCCCCTGCGTTGGGAGCGTGGAGTTTTAGCCACTGGAACACCAGCCAAGTCCCCACCCTGGCTTTTTTAGTGGCACCTCATTGTTCTACTTGATAAGCCCTATAATTGTCAGCATTTGACTTCATATTTTACTATAGAGTAAGTTTAAGGCCAGGAAATATCCACCTACCTGCATATTTTACATATGAAAACACAGATTTTTGTAAGTAGCCATCATCTACTAGGTGTTACTAAGAAGGTGAGAGAGTGTGGAGGAGGAGAGTGAGCAGATAAGTTAGAGAAATCTTTTAATCTAATACTTCATATCCTTTTTCTACTGATGAACAAATAGAAAGACTGGCTCATTTGGTTTCACAATCTTCCTTTGCCTTGGCATCCAGTTAGAGAAAATGGATTTTAAAAATCCAACAGCAATTTCCAAGAAGATGGAGGAGACATATTTTTCCCTATTCTTCCTGCTAAGTACAACTAGAAACACAGAACATTATTTATAAAACAACCATAAGAATACTCTGAGAAGAGAAGAAGACAACCAAGCCAAGGAACTTGGAATCCAAAGAATGACAGGGTGCTGAGTTCCTCATTTTTGTTTTGGCTTGTGGGGATTTTTGTTTTTCTGTAATTGAAGTATAGTTCATAATGTTGCATATCAGCTGTACAGCAAAGTGATTTGGTCATGTGTATTTATATACGTGTATATATTCTTTTTCCATTATAATTTATTACAGTATATTTAATATAGTTCCCTGTGCTATACAGCAGATCCTTGTTGTTTATTTTATATATAGTAATGTGCATCTGTTTATCTCATATTCCAAATCTATCCTTCCCCTCTTTCCCGTTTGGTAACCATAAGTTTGTTTTCTATGTCTATGAGTCTGTTGCTGTTTTGTAAATAAGTTCATTTGTACTGTTTTTTTCGATTTCACCAAGAAGTGATATAATATTTGTCATTTTCTGTCTGATTTCAATTAGTATGATTGCTAGATCCATCCATGTTGCTGCAGATGGCATTCTCATTCTATTTATGGTTGAGTAATGTTCCTCTGTATATAGATTTACCACATATTCCTTATCCATTCAGCTGTCAGTGAACATTTGTTTTGCTTCCATATCTTGGCTAAAAATCGCTGTGAACACTGGGGTGCATGAGTCTTTTGATTTAGAGCTTTTGTCTTTCCTGGATGCATGACCAGGAGTAGGATTGCTGGGGGTTTCCCTGGTAGCTCAGCTGGTAAAGAATCCGCCTGCAATGCAGAAGACTCTGGTTCAGTTCCTGAGTTGGGAAGATCCTTTGGAGGAGGACATGGCAACACACTCCAGTATTCTTGCCTGGAGAATCCCCATGGACAGAGGAGCCTGGTGCGCTATATAGTCCATGAGGTTGCAAAGAGTTGGACATGACTGAGCAACTAAGCACAGCATAGCATGAGATTGCTGGATCATATGGTAACTATTTTTTAATTTTATTAAGGAAACTCCATACTATTTTTCATAGTGACTGCAGCAATTTACATTCCCACCAATAGTGCAAGAGGATTCCCTTTTCTCCACACCCTCTGCAGCATTTATTACTTGTGGACTTTTTGATGATGCCCATTCTGGTGTGAGGTAATAACTCATTATAGTTTTAGTATGTATTTCTTTAATAACTAATGATATTGAGCATCTTTTCATGTGCTCTTTGACCATCTGTTTGTCTTCTTAGGAGAAATGTCTCTGTAGTTCTTTTGCCCATTTTTTGATTGGGTTGTTTGGTTTTTTGGTTATTGAGTTTTATTCACTGTTTGTATGTTTCAGAAATTAATTAAGCTCTTGTTGGTTGCATGGTTTAATCAACCAGTAATATTGTTGGTTTTATTAGCTGTTTATATGTTTTGGAAATTAAGCTCTTGGTGGTTGCATGGTTTAACCAACCAATAATGAAATTTGCAACCATATTGCATGGTTGCAAATATTTTATCCCACTCCATAAGTTATCTTTTCATTTTGTTTATGGTTTTCTTTGTTGAGCAAAGGCTTGTAAGTTTGATTAGGTTCAATTTGTTTAGTTTTGCTTTTATTTCTATTGCCTTCGGAGAGTGAAATAAGAAAACATTGGTACGATTTATGTCTGAAAATGTTTTGCCTACGTTCTCTTCCAGAAGTTTTATGATGTAATGTCTTATATTTAATTCTTTAAGCCATTTTGAGTTTATTTTTGTGTGTGTTGTGAGGGTGTATTCTAACTTCATTAATTGCAGCTCTTAGCTTTTGTAATACCACTTACTAAGGGACTATCTTTTTCCCACTTTATATTCTTGCCTCTTTTGTTGAAGATTAATTGAACTTAGGTATGTGGGTTTATTTCTGGACTGTCTACTCTGTTCCATAGATTTGCTTTGTTCTTTTTCCTCGGGATTGCTTTGGCAATTCTGGGCCTTTTGTGGTTCTAAATAAATTTTAGAATTATTTGTTTCAGTTCTATGAAAAAAGTGTCATGGGTAATTTGATAGGGATCACATTAAATCTGTAGAGTTCTTTGGATAGTAAGACCATTTTAACTACATGTATTAATTCTTCCAGTCCAAGAGCATGATTATTTTTCCATTTTCTTGATTCATATTTTATTTCCTTTATCAATGTTTTACAGTTCTCAGTGTATGAGTCTTTTACATCCTTGGTTAGATTTGTTCCTAGATATTTTTTAATGGGATTTTAATGGGAGTATTTTTTTTCCTCTCTCTCTGGTAGTTCATATCACTGTAAAGAAATACAACCAATTTCTGCATATTAGTCTTGAATCTGCTCTCCTGCGGAATTCATTTATCAGTTCTAATAGTTTTCATGTAGAGTCTTTAGAGTTTTCACTGTAAAGAAATACAACCAATTTCTGCATATTAGTCTTGAATCTGCTCTCTTGCGGAATTCATTTATCAGTGCTAATAGTTTTCCTGTAGGGGCTTTAGAGTTTTCTCTTTAGGGCCTCGTATCATCTGTATGCTATGATAATTTTACCTCTTCCTTCCAATTTTGATATCTTTTCTTTTCTTTCTTTTTTTGTCTGATATTTCTGTCTTGTTTCGCTTTATTCTTGCCTTATGTATGTCAGCTTGGAGCTGAAGAAGATGAAAACCCAGAAATGCCAGTGTGTACAGACAAAAAGCCCCAACAAAAGCCAGCTCTCTCTAGCCACAGGACCAGGAAAGGGGCAGCCCAGCAAAATAGATGATGTGTAGATGGCAGCCTCCACTCTAGCCAGACGTCATAGGAAAAACTCTGGTATTCTCCAGACCCATGCCTGGAAAGACCGAGTGGCAAGCCTTGACTTCCACCCTCACGAGGCTGTAACAAGTGCACCCCAGCTTCACCGCCTGCCAGCAGGGAGCCAGCTTTCCATCCCTACCTAGCAGCAGTGAGGATGTGAGAAGAGGTGGCCTAGTGGCGGCTCAGGGCTTTTATGCTGACAGTAACAAGGCTGCCTCCCCATGGCGGTGTCAGCAGAGACCGCGTGGAGAGCTGTGACCGTGCGCTCCCTCTCTGCCGAGCCAGGAGGGCATCAGTGCAGGCCCAGTGGGGGTCAGCCCCCTGCCTCTGCTCTGCAGCAACAAGGAGCCCCTCCCACCTCAGTGTCAGTGGAAACCAAGGGAAGAATGACACCCCCTCCCTCGTGGGGCTCTGTCCTCAAATCAAGGAGGACAAAAGGTTTCAGTAAGGTCTGGAATCTCACAACACAATACCTCAGATGTCCAAGTTTCAATGGAATATCACTCAACAGACCAATATCCCTTATCAATTTAGATACATAAAGAAAACATATCACCATTGGGAAAGCTAAGAAAACTATACAAGTCTCTCTGTATTTGTCTTACAACCATACGTGAATATATAAGCATCTCAAAATTAAAAGTTTTAAAAGAGTAGCAAAGGAGTGAGATAAAGAGAGTTGTAGATTCTACCTAATATTAGTAGAGTTCCAAAAATATTGCACAGATGATTGCAAACCCAAATTACTTTGCTTTGGTAGATTTCTGAATGTCTCACAAAACTCTCTAACATGATTGAAGAACCCTTAAGATGCCACAATTTTAGGGCTAGGAAATAGTGCTGTGAGTAACTGAGAACTAACATCAAATGCAAACTTAATGTTATTATTCTTTGTTATATTATCCATAGGTATTTTAGTATGATATGAGCAAATATTTTTAATCTGTTATAAAGTATAATATTTTAAAAATGTACAGTTTTAGAATAAACTTAAGAGTCAACATTAATGACCCAAAGCAGAGTGACTCCACTTGGGGCTTTTCATTCTCTCTCCAACCTTGGCGCCCTGCACCCCTTCCTGTCTACCCAACTGTTACCATAATCCCCACAGGGCACAGAATTCCACGAGGTAGTGTGACCTGGGCATTCTCAATGTGCCATTACTCTATCCTGGAGGAAACGATATGACATTGGTGATTAATAACAATGCTTCTTCCCAACTGCTTTAACTTCTGTCATACCTTTGCAAGTCTACCCTGGTTTAAGAGGGTGTAAGGAAGAGTTCAGTCTTCCGAGGTGGCACAGTGGTAAAGAATCCGCCTCCCAGTGCAGGATACACAAGAGATGCGGTTAGATCTCTAGGTTGGGGAGATCCCCTGGAGCAGGAAATGACAACACACTCCAGTATTCTTGCCTGGATAATTCCATGGCGAAACGAGCCTGGCAGGCTATAGTTTATGGGGTCCCAAAGAGCTGGACACCACTGAACACACACAAAATGGGCAAGGAAGAGATCATTGGAAATATCCATTAAAGCCAGTTACACTGAAAATTAGCATTACCCTCACCCTTAACATCTTACAAATGCCTTCCAAAGTGCTGGAGCCAATTTAGGTGAATTTTATAATGAGCAAAGAAAAGTGAGAGCAAAAGGGAAGGATTTTTAGGAGATAAAAATGTCAGAGGTGGAGAGGAATTTTTGTTTTTGAAGCAGATAAGGTTTTTGAAAAGAATTTTGGGGGAAAATTGTAAGATTGAACATAGTTTGAAAGCAGTGAAGACAAGAGAAATTATGATCCATCAACTTGGAGAGGAAGATGGAAGATTTAAGCAGAGGTGTTGGTGGCAGGAAATTTGGAAACAGAATGTAGTGAAGTGTGAAACTGTTAGTCGCTCAGTTGTGTCCGACTCTCTGTGACCCCATGGACTGTAGCCTTCCAGGCTCCTCTGTCCATGGAATTCTCCAGGCAAGAATACTAGAGTGGGTAGCCTATCCCTTTTCCAGAGGATCTTCCTGACCCAGGAATCAAACTGGGGTCTCCAGCATTGCAGGCAGGTTCTTTAACAGCTGAGCTACTAGGGAAGCACCAGTGAAGTGTGGTGACATGCAAATACAACAGTCAAAGACCACATCTAACAGTCTGTCTTCAGAGATGAAAAGTCAGAGAATTGTTCACCACAAATGCAATATAGTGGGAGAAACACTGCAGAGAATATTACCGTCAAGCTGAAGGTCCCCGGGGCAGAGAACCGATTCCATGAT
The DNA here is from genome assembly GCA_917880005.1 of Nanger dama. Lineage (NCBI taxonomy): Eukaryota > Metazoa > Chordata > Mammalia > Artiodactyla > Bovidae > Nanger > Nanger dama. Next base: position 29,193,689 of record CAKJTW010000007.1, read on the forward strand.
GCTCTCTGCAGAGAAAAGTGTTGCAAATTAATACACATGTAAATATTAATATAAAATATAGAAACTAGTATATTCAATTATTACAATGTAATATTATATAAAATATACAAAATATTAAGTAGTTTAAAATACTTTGGTAGATGGAGTTTGTTCTTCCCTTTGGCTCTTAGTTATAAGACATTCTTTTTTATATGTAAATCTTTTATACTACAGCTTAAAGGTATGTATCTATTCAGTTCAGTTCAGTCATTCAGTCATGTCCAACTCTTTGCAACCCCATGAATCACAGCACGCCAGGCCTCCCTGTACATCACCAACTCCTGGAGTTCACTCAGACTGACGTCCATCAAGTCCGTGATGCCATCCAGCCATCTCACCCTCTGTCGTCCCCTTCTCCTCCTGCCCCTAATCACTCCCAGCATCAGAGTCTTTTCCAATGAGTCAACTCTTTGCATGAGATGGCCAGAGTACTGGAGTTTCAGCTTTAGCATCATTCCTTCCAAAGAAATCCCAGGGCTGATCTCCTTCAGAATGGACTGGTTGGATTTCCTTGCAGTCCAAGGGACTCCCAAGAGTCTTGTCCAACACCACAGTTCAAAAGCATCAATTCTTCGGAGCTCAGCCTTTTTCACAGTCCAACTCTCATATCCATACATGACTACTGGAAAAACCATGGCCTTGACTAGACAGACCTTAGTCAGCAAAGTAATGTCTCTGCTTTTGAATATGCTATCTAGGTTGGTCATAACTTTCCTTCCAAGGAGTAAGCGTCTTTGAATTTCATGGCTGCAGTCACCATCCGCAGTGCTTTTGGAGCCCCCAAAAATAAAGCCTGACACTGTTTCCACTGTTTCCCCATCTATTTCCCGTAAAGTGATGGGACCGGATGGCATGATCTTAGTTTTCTGAATGTTGAGCTTTAAGCCAACTTTTTCACTCTCCACTTTCACTTTCATCAAGAGGCTTTTAGCTCCTTTTCACTTTCTGCCATAACGGTGGTGTCATCTGCATATCTGAGGTTATTGATATTTCTCCCGGCAATCTTGATTCCAGCTTGTGTTTCTTCCAGTCCAGCATTCTCATGATGTACTCTGCATGTAAGTTAAATAAACAGGGTGACAATATACAGCCTTGATGTACTCCTTTTCCTATTTGGAACCAGTCTGTTGTTCCATGTCCAGTTCTAACTATTGCTTCCTGGCCTGCATACAGGTTTCTCAAGAGGCAGGTCAGGTGGTCTGGTATTCCCATCCCTTTCAAAATTTTCCACAGTTTATTGTGATCCACACAGTCAAAGGCTTTGGCATAGTCAATAAAGCAGAAATAGATATTTTTCTGGAACTCTCTTGCTTTTTCCATGATCCAGTGGATGTTGGCAATTTGATCTCTGGTTCCTCTGCCTTTTCTAAAACCAGCTTGAACATCAGGAAGTTCATGGTTCATGTATTGCTGAAGCCTGGAGTAGCCCTTGGAATGGACTGTAACACAAGCAAATACAAAATACAGTCATTTGGACAAGGCTTCTCTCTCCCCACACACAGGCCTCAGATGCAAGCACCATGCAATGAACGCTTTTTATAGGGACAACTTTATGAACTGACTCTGACAGGGGAAAATGTCATATTCCTATGTTGGTTTTTGTTTTTGTTTTAGTTCAGAAGCTTCCTACTTTCTCGCATGTCTACCTTTTCCTTCCCCAAGATGTCTTTCATAGAAACTTAAGAGGCTACCATCTCCTTACAGGCTACTGAGTTTTATAATGTTCTCCTGTCACCACCAAGCTTTCTTTCAGCTCAACAATTTCAGTTGCTTTAATTGTAGAGTATTTTTAAAATAGTGATCTGACCACCTGTTAGACTTGTGAAGAAGAGGAATTCTGGTTGATCAAAGAAGAGAATCCTCCTGATTGTGGTAGATAGGCTAAGAAGAAAAAAACATTTTTAGGAAAACCTGTAAATAAATTCATTTCTAATAATTCTAGAACATGCCACAGTTTCAATCAACTGTAGGTCATCTCTTCAAGTCAGGTTCTGCCTAGCTCAAGCTGATATGCAGAGCGGGGTAGAGATAAGTGGCATACTTTAGAGTGAGTGCTGGAGCTCCTGGCTCTTATCCCAGTCTCTCCTCATCAGCCTCTTCTGATCTTGTAACTATTAATACCAGGTACCCCTTATATGCCAGGCACTTTACACACATTATGTCTAATCCTAATAACGCCCCAATTTTACAGTTTCCGTAAAATCAAGAATTAAGTAAATTGCCTAAGGCCAAACAGTAAGTGACAGGTGAGATTCCAGGTCTGCCGGCAGCACCTGCTCTTGTAGGATGCTCTTTGTTAATTTTCTCTGGGAACCCGAGGAAGCCACGGGATGACTTCTGTGTTAACCAGACAGCAGGAGCAAGGACCAGCAGGTAACCCTGCTGCCTGGCTGGGAAGAGGGGAAGCCATGTTTATGGAGTGTATTCTGGTTCAGGCTCAGTACTAGCTCCTTCTACCTTCTTAGTTCATTTATTCCTCACAGTGACCTAGTAAGGAGGGTGTTTTATCCTTATGTTACCATATGAGGAAACTGAGGCTCAGAGAAGCGAGAAAGTGTCCAGGGTGCCATAACTAGTAAGATAGGAAGCTCTGAGTTTGAACCCCACTGGCTTCAGAGCTATGATAACATGTTGCTCCCTGTTTTAGATTTTCCCTTTAGGAAGGAGTGTGGCGCGAGGTTCATGAAAAGGGATGAGAAAACCACACAGAAGATTCCGGTGAGCCCGAGATTTAGAGACACCTGAGCACACGGAGAAGTCCAGGATCAGAACAGGATTCCAGGAGAGGACACTGGAGACTGCACCCTGGTCCTGAGGATGTAGCCACAGGCGAGACTCGCCCTCCCTGGGCTTCAGTTTCCTATTGGAAAGGGAGTGGAGGAGAAGCCGTTGAATTTGGCGATTTCTAAAGTGCCCTCCAGCCCTAAAGTTCTGGGCCTCTAAGTGTTAAGGCTTCCCTGGTGTTAAGAAGGCACTGCTTTATCCTGGAAGGGCTTAATGCGATGCTTTTGGGCGGCCCCGCCCTGTTCTCAGCATCCCGAGAGACACGTGGGTTCGGTGCCCCCGGGGAGCAGACCGGGGATGCAGAAGCAGCGGAGCGAGCGTGGGGCTCTCTCCTGTCCCTCAGCTGCCCCATCATTGGTCGCATGTACAAACTGTCCCCGCAAGGCTTCAAGAAGAAAACTGCTCTGGAGGAGTGTGACAGTCACTCTGGAGGGCTCGAGTGGCCCGCCAGCCCACGCTTTCGGAACACCCAGCGGCACCAGGCTGGTCGCGGGGCTTATCGGCCGCAGCTGGCGCGGCGGGCCCGGGAAGGCGGGCTCCTCGCGGCGGGAAGGCGGGCTCCGCGCGGCGGGCAGCGTGGCATCCGCGCGGTCCTCCCGGGTCCCCGCGACCAGTCTGCTGGCCCAGACCCCCCGGCGGGGTGGGGAGGGGGTGTTGTGAGGAGGCGGGGCGACCTCCCAAGCGGGGGCTGGTGCCCCTGGACCTGAGACTGGTTTCTCCCCAGGCTGAGATGGACCCAGAGGTGGGAAGGATCGCAACATTCCGGATCACCGAGACCAGGGAGGACGAATTTGAACTGGCGTCAGCAGGTACATCACCCTCGGCCACCTCTTTTCTGCTTTTCTCGTTACACGCGAGTCAGCAGAGCAACATGTAGCCGAGCAAAGAAGTTGAGTGGATGATGCCTTTGGCCTTTCTTTTGGAGTTTCCTTAGAGTGTTTTCTGTGGTTCTGACTTTACCCAAGGAATGTCACTGAGGCTTCTCTTGCGACAGGCTGGCTTTCCTCGTGGCTCAGTGGTAAAGAATCCCTCAGGCACACCGGGATCCCTGGGTTGGGAAGATCCCCTTGAGACCGGTGAGGCAACCCATTCCTGTATTCTTCCCTGGAGAATCCCCATGGACAGAAGAGCCTGGTGGGCTACAGTCCTCTGGGTGGCAAAGAGTCAGACACGACTTAGCCAATAAACAACACCAGGAAAGAGAGCATGGGTTTGAAGGCGCCGCCTTCCCTTTGTGCAGGGCCCTTCGATGAGCATGTGTGGTGTAACATTCCTTGCATTATGGAGCTCACGACTTTTCCAGAAAACTTTCATAAGCATCGTCTGATCTTCCGGGCTTAAAGAGCATCAGACGTCTGCTGTTGATGGTTGTGCTTTTTAAACAAGTGTAGTGAAGCAGGCAGCTCCTTCCTTCCACTCATTATTCCTCTTCCTCCTCATTTTACCCACCTTCCTCTCAGCTCTCCGGTTCCCCCTTTCTCCCCTCTGCGGGGTGAGGGGTGAGGTGGGGAGGCGAACGTTGAGCAGCCTGGGGCGGGTTACCTGCACTTCCAAAGAAATTGTTGCTCAGATGCAAGGGGAAACCTCTGCCTCTCTCTGCTTGCCTGTCTTTCTCCCTGTGCTGGCTCTTTGGTTCCCGAGGGCCCTCGTCACTCTCACTTCTCCACCTTAGTAGGGGCATAAGCAATCAGTAAGTGGCATGCTGTCTTTGTTCCTCTTTCACTTTGAGGACAGTGAATAATTTTTGCCTTCAGCCTCAAAATTTATGAGGCTGTTGTGGTCTCTGAGTTCATCCCAAGCCACCCAGAACTAACTGACCTGTGTCATCCAGTGATCACCCAGAGGGACAGACTTATCAGGTTCTGTAGTGAGTCCTCAGGCTGCAAGTGGCCTGATTAGTTAACAGAGAGCATGCCTATCTGGTGGTTAAACTGGGGCATTATTTTAGTCCGTTAATTTCTTCAAACAATGATCTTGCTTTATTTCTTCTACATACCATGGTATTCATTCACAGAATATCTAGTTTGCCCTATAAAATTGGAAAACCCGTGGATGGTATTTTTCTTCTAGAAAAATGTGGTTTTCATTCACTGGCAGTTTAGGCTGGAATTGACTGTGAATCTATAAATAGATGGCATTTTCTCCAAGAAGTCTGTTTCTGTGTTGCACTGGCTAAACACTGGTGAGTGTACAGAGGGGCTACCCCTGCAAAAGATGCAGCAACGCAGCAGAGCCCAAGGAAGTTCTCAGAAGCGGCGCTCACAGCCTTGCGTCAGGAAGACAGTTCCAAGAGTATAAAAGACTAAGAAAAGTTAAGATTATGAAATTAAGTGTAATGAGACACACTTTTATAAAAAGTGGACCAAAACTTGTATGCTAAAGGAAGGTCAGCTCACCTCAGTGGTCTAGGGAAAACTGAGAGTTCCATGGTTGTTCCGATCACGCAGTTTTGCCTGTCACATTCTTGTGAACACATTTCATTGCAGATGTCAGTCCTTTGATTTTAGAAAATGTTCCAGATAGTTTGGGGTCAAGTCCTGTGAATAAAACTTTACCTGGAAATTTAAATGAATGCATTTAGGTAAAAAAAAGTCTGTTCTCCTACAGTTAGCATTCATTTATTATTGACAATAGATGTAAACAATACATATGCTGAATATGTAGTTGTTAAAATCTTGCAAGTAGTCTTTATATGCCATGGAACTAAAGCCCAAGATACATAAAAGAAAAATATTACATCAAATTCCATCTTCCTGCCTAAGGGGAGAATCAGATTGTGTTTCATTCTATACCCAAGACTGAGGAAGCAACAGCATTCCCAACCTAAAACCAAATTAATAGCCTGTGCTTCTGAGACAAATTATCACCAAAGGGCATCAGATATCCCAGACCAGGAAACCAGGGGCACTCTTGGGCTTTAAGTAATATCAAGTTAGATCTATGCAAATAGGTGGTCATTTGTGTAAAAGAAGCATCCATAAGCTCTTTTCCCAGGGGCACTTAGTCCTGCAAACAATTGTTAGCAGGTAATGAACACTATGGGAACACGTTAATTAAGGCTAAAGGAATCAGGAGTGCAAAAAAGCAATTTTAAATAGGGTGGTTAAGGTAGGTCATATTGAGAAGGCAATAGTTAAGCAAGAACTTGAAAAAACATGAGAGAGCTGTGTGGCATACATGTTCCACCCCCGGCAGAGGTAATGCAGGCCCTGCAGGGGGAGCGTGTTTGGAGTGTTCACAGGACAGCAGCAGCAGAGAGACCTGGGTGACTGGGGCCAGGCTGGCAGGGGTGGGAGTGGGCTCTGTGCTCACAGAGGCAACAAAGAATATCATATGGGGCTGGAGAGGCCAGTGTAAGGATCTGGCTTTTACTCTGAGAAAAGTGCAAGCCACTTGTGAGTCTTTGAGCAGAGTAGCAGCATAATATGACCTGAGAGTATTTTTAATTTATTGAAGTATAGTTGATTTACAATGTTGTATTAATTTGTGCTATACAGCAGAATGATCAGCTACACACACACACACACACACACACACATATATTTGCACAAACATTCTTTTTCATGTTCTTTTCCGTTATGGTTTATTACAGGATGTTGAATACAGTTCCCTGTGCTCAGCAGGAGGACCTTGTTGTTCACCCATCTTATATGTAATAGCTGGCGTCGTGGCAACCCACTCCAGTACTCTTGCCTGGAAAATCCCATGGACGGAGGAGCCTGGTAGGCTGCAGTCCATGGGGTTGCTAGGAGTCAGATACGACTGAGCGACTTCACTTTCACTTTTCACTTTCATGCACTGGAACAGGAAATGGCAACCCACTCCAGTATTCTTGCCTGGAGAATCCCAGGGACGAGGGAGCCTTGTAGGCTGCCATCTATGGGATCGCACAGAGTCGAACACGACTGAAGCTACTTAGTAGCAGCAGCTAATCCCAAACTCCCAATCTGTCACTCGCCTCTTCCTCCTCTTTAGCAAGCATGTGACTTGTGTTTTTAAATGATGACTCTGAGTATTGCGTTGCTGATAGACTGAAGTGGGCATGAGTGGAAGTGGAGAAACAAGGCAGGAGTTCTCCGGGCTGTTAGGATAGTTATGAAAGTGGCGAAGAGTGAGTGAACTTGAGATGTAATTTGAATGTAGAGCCGACAGGATTTCCTGACGGCACTCCCTATAATCATTCAGAAGAATGGCCTTTATTAATTTTAGATCAACATGTACCTTTTTAGCACATGAAGAATTAACTGATCTTGCAGACACTGTTGACATGGTTAGCTTCCTTCTGTGCATGCGTGCTGCAAGGCAGGTGACCATTCCCCGGTTATCCAGAGATTCCTATAGTGCCTTGGACAGTTACCTTTGCACTTGGTTATTGCCTTACACCATGTGTTAAACTGGATAATTTCGACAGTTTGTGGACATCACTCTTTTACATTTGAAAATATAATATTCAATATGGTAACTACATAAATGTATATTCAGTTGACTGTGAAATATTTTGTAAGAGTTTTTAAATTTATTTATATATATATATTTTTACAGCAGCCAGGCTAAGGAGAAAATGAAGAAAATAAATTTGATTGGACCATTAACATTGGTAAGCTGTGAAATATTAAGTTTGAATCAGTTCTGCCTTCATTTAAGTTTGATGTCTTGGATCTGTAGTGAGAAGTACTTTAAGAAAGATGTCCTGGATTGGCTCATTGTATTTAATGGCCCACATACTCAAGGTCGATGATAAAACAGGTAGGGATAGGCTGGCTGGGAGAGCAGAGCTAACTGGTGTCCAGGGAAACTGAAGTTAGGACTGGTGTTTGAAGCACCATACAAACCAATTAATTTCAGAAAAATATATCTCTGCACTTGTTTCACACACAAGCACAAATTTACCTTAAAATAAACTTACGTATAAGGAGACTGTTAACTAAAGAAAATTGTAAATGCCTAAGAAATATATGTTCACATTGGCCTCCAGGAAAATTGATTAAATATGAAGTTACTATTACAGTTTCAGATGTGTTTATGACAATTCTCAGTGGTTTTCCACTGGTCCAGGCAAGCCAACATATTTTTGGAAGAAGTCAAATCTATTTTTCATTTGTAATATGTCTTAGAGAGGGGACCCAAGAAAATGTTTGCCCACTTTTGGTGAATATGATATGTTTCAAACTGTGACAGCCATTATTTGATAACAAAGAAGTTGGTGAAAAAAAAAAAAGCATGTCATCTGAAGTTTCCAACTTATTAAGTTTCATTCTCTTCTCCGTTATGCTTGTGACTTTTGAGTTTAAAAATCTCAGTAATGGTAACATCTTATCAGTTCAGTACTTTAGAGAATAAATTGTTTATAAAACTAAATCTGGTTTTAACACAAAGGTTTTAAATCTGCCTCTTACAGAAAACAAAATGTCACAAAACAAAGTAGAAACTGAAATTTTCATTTGAATTTGCAATTTAACCTTAACTATAAGTGTAATCTTTTCCTCTCTCTTCATTTTTTGCTGCTGTTCTGACTGAGGTTCAGGATAAAACTGCATTTTACTAGGAGTTAGAAAGGCATTCAGGCTTCTCTGGTGGCTCAGAATCTACCTGCAAAGAGGGAGATCTGGGTTCGATCCCTGGGTTGGGAAGATCCCCTGGAGTAGGGCATGGAGTAACCCACTCCAGTATTCTTGCCTGGAGAATCCCGTGGACAGAGGATCCTGGCGGGCTGCCATCTATGCGGTTGCACAGAGTGGGACACGACTGAAGTGACTCAGCATGCATGCATGCATTGGAGGAGGAAATGGCAACCCACTCCAGTATTCTTGCCTGGAGAATCCCAGGGACAGAGGAGCCTGGTGGGCTGCCGTCTGGGGTCGCACAGAGTTGGGCACGGCTCAAGCGACTTAGCAGCAGCAGCAGCAGCAGTTTCATGTAAATGTTTGAAGACAACACTGCATGTCAACTTGCTCCTATGCTTGAGCTGTGGCCCAGAAACTCAAGTGCTCTATCTCCCTCCCCCTCCGGCCAAGGTGAACCTTGGGGACACTGGTCTCTTTGTGGCAATTTTAGGGGCCCTTCCCCACCTGCTCTGGACTTTACCTGCCCACCTTGTTTCACTCCAAGCTCCACCTGGCTTCCCACCCTTTGTCTCTCTCAACACTATTGCTTGCCCTCTGTGTTTAATGATGGAATTTGGTCTCCCAGACCGAACTTCTGGAAATCCCTGAGAGCAGTCGGCACACCGCCCCCAACTCTGTCCTTACCTCAGGGTGCCTCCGCCTGTGACTCCTGCTGACTCAGCCTCCACTCTCAAGGACCCCACTCTGCCCAGCCTGACTCATCACCCATTCTCTTGATGGCTGTTCCTTCCTTGACCCCCAAAGGGAGTGGGGTGGGGAAATGGGCAGAGATAAGGGTTAAAAAGATGAGAGAGATGTGAGGGACAGAGGGGAAAGTATAGAAATGGAAAACTAAGAGATGGGAGATGTAGTCTGGAAGGCAGAGGACTAAAGAAGAACAGAGAGAAGGGCATAGTTTCAGTCAATCAGAAATGGGCAGAAAAAGTGGGAATTTGGAGAGAACTAAAAAAGGTGGTAAGGACAAAGGGTCTTGGAGTATTATGACACTGATCACTGGTCAGCTCCTGGGTGCTGGGCACTTTACTGGTATAACCACTTCCCTCTATAAGTGATAAGTGGAAGTTGTATCTGACTCTTTGTGACACCATGGGCTATTCAGTCCATGGAATTCTCCAGGCCAGAATACTGGAGTGGGCAGCCTTGCCCTTCTCCAGGGGATCTTCCCAACCCAGGGATCAAACCCAGGTCTCCCACATTACAGACAGATTCTTTACCAGCTGGGCCACCAGGGAAGCCCTCTATAGAAGGTACTAAGTCCAAGATAGTTGTTGTGGCCACCAGGCCTTTTAGGCCTCTCTCTAATATCATCTTCCAGGCTCTGTACTGTGTGCTTAGAAATTCCACCACATGGAGTTCCCTGAGGACTCAAGGCAATGGCACCCCACTCCAGTACTCTTGCCTGGAAAATCCCATGGATGGAGGAGCCTGGTGGGCTGCAGTCCATGGGGTCGCTAGGAGTCGGACACGACTGAGCTACTTTAATTTCACTTTTCACTTTCCACTTTCATGCATTGGAGAAGGAAATGGCAACCCCCTCCAGTGTTCTTGCCTGGAGAATCCCAGGGACGGGGGAGCCTGGTGGGCTGCCATCTATGTGAACTACTGTGAAAACTACTCATGTAGTTTCCAGTCACCCTGCTGTTTTAACCCCCCACCTTCCCCCACTTTCTCTGCACTCCCCAGTTCTTCTTTGCTAATTCCCCCTTGTCCTTCAAGATTCTACAATGAGTATCATCTCCATAAGCAAGACTTCCCTAAAGCACACACCCAGGCACTCCTTAAGTTTCTTGCCCTTCACTATTGATCTGTCTTCCAAAAGCTAACTTAAGCCTCTTAAAGGGGCCTTATCCTCAAAACCCAGAATATCTGTTCCTTCTCCGCCCTTTATAATTCTCCCTCTGAAATATTCTGAATGTCTTTTTAAAGGATGTATTTTGTGTGTGTGTGTAAATGACATCAACCCCTAGCTGTTTCTAATTTACTACCTCAAGAGCTCTGGAAGATCAAACAGTATTTCTTAGTGAAACCAATCTTAGTCCCTTCTGATTATATTGCAATCACTTATCCAAATAAGACACTGATTCAATGAAATTAGGACTTTTTCCACACAGATACAAAATAAGTAGAATCTTGAAATTACTCTGTTGATGATTTGAATTGAAATTCTCTTTCTTCCCTAATACATTTATTTGGAATGGTTACAAAAGTACTGACCTTAAAGAAAAATCCAAAGAACATACATTGTGAAAAAGAGAAATTCTGTTATACAAGCTAAGTATTCTTTTCTTTCTTTTTTCTTTTTTTAGTTTCAATACTCTGATTGGCAGGATAAATTATTTATGTCTTTTGGCACTATCATGGCCATAACTCATGGATCAGGTCTGCCCCTCATGATGAAGACTGACAAGATCTGTTAATACTAGAAGAAATTTCTCCCTTCCAGGTAAGGATTTCTTTAATTAAGATATATAGACGTATAGATGTATTCATTTATTTAACTGAGTGAAAGATTAGAAATTGATTTTTCTATTCATCATCTGCTTTCTTCATGGTTTGGACATCTGGGTAGCTTCAGATATCACAGAAGGAGTTTTAAAATTCTCAGTAAAATTCCTCAAATAATCAGTTAAATTTCAACAAATAAGTGTATGCTACTGGGCTTTAAGTATAGAATAAGGAAATTTCCAGAAAGCTTTGAATTTCAATAAAGTAAGGAAGTCAGTCTGCTTGAGGATGGTGGAACCATAGCAGAGCATGTCTGCACAGTGTCCATTCAGTTAATGACTATTGATGAGCTCGCTTCAAAATGCAGCAGTTGGCATGGCAATACTTCTTAGCCATCCTCAGCTTGTAGGTCTGCTTCTGATTTTTCTTCTTCTCCTCCCCCTTTCTCCTATCCTTCTTGCTAAAGTTACACCTACTTTCTGTCTCTAATATTTGGATCAACAAGGTTGACTGTTCCTTAACAGAACACTTACTAAAGAGTGAATGGATTCAGTGTGAGTGATGTAGCTTTGAAACTCTCCCAAAGGACTAAAATTACTGAAGTGCCAAAGGAGTTACATAGGTTAATGCCATCTATACGAGGGGCTATGTCAGCAGCATTGGAGTGAAGTTCCAATGGACAAAGTTATTTTCATATTAGACAGACTTAACACAGAAAGGAAGACAGCCATGCTTTCTACCCAGCACGCCGGCTCAGTTCCTCCCTAGAGACCTGCGGGCTCTAGCTGGAGACCGAGTGGAGCCCTGCTGCTCTGATGGGGGATGTGCAGGAGGCAGCTAATAAAGGGGAGGCAGCTTCCGCAGCAGAGGCACCTGAGAGGCAGTAGACTGTATTTAGATGACACCCAGGAAGAGTGTCCAGTGTTCACTGCTGAGAGCTACATATTTGGTTAGCATTGTAGGGCTGGTTGTAATTACCTAAGAACATGATTGCTTACTTTATACAATAGGATCTCTTTACATGAATATTGATGAATATTAATACTTTTAGATGTCTAGTAGAAGCATCCTTTGAATAGTTAAAGCACACTCCTACAAAAAGAGTTTATTTATTCTCTAGTACTACTGTCTCTGAGAAGAACCTCTTTGTAACAAAAATAACAGAAATCTTTCATAGTGTGTATCATGTGCTGGGTCTTATTCTCAGTGACACATGAAGACAACTGAGGCTTGGAGAGAATAAATAACCTCCCAAAATTATAGTGTTAGGGCAGAATTCAGACTCAGGTCTTTCTGCCGTCCATACCACGCTCATGACTGTACACATTCTACTGCCAATGTAAGTAGCTATACATTCTCCTTTAAAAATTGTGTCTGGGAAAGTTTTAACTGGATTACTTGCATGTGATCAGTGGCCAAAATTTTAACACAAATATTGTAAAGAGTAAGATAGGATAGTTTAAAAAGTCTTTAAGGAAACTAGGAATTTTAAATTTATTTTCTTTTTACTTCTTATAAGTTTTATAGATGTATAATACACACACATATAACAGGAGGATGCCCATATTAGAATATATCAATCAAAACGCTTCGGTTTAGGATTTTAAAAATCCGATGAATGACTGGATAAACAAAAGTTGTTACATACATACAATGGAGTGTTAAAAAGCCTTAAAAAGGAAGGAAATTTTGACAACAGCTGTAACAAGGATGAATCTTGAGGACATTACACTAGGTGAAAGAAGACAAATATATTATTCTGCTTATAGGAGGTGTCTAGAGTAGCCAAATTCATAGAAACAGAAAAGAAGATAGTGGTAGCTGGGGGTGGAGGATAAGGAAATGGGGAGCTGTTTAATGGGCAGAGTTTCAGTTGGGGAAGCTGGAAAAGTTCTGGAGATTAATTTAACCATAGTGTAAATATATTTAGCACTACTTAACTATACACTTAAAATGGTTAAGACGGTAACGCATATCTTATCACAGTTAATTTTTTTTTAATTGGATGCAATGTACTTATCCCAGGGAAGTTGACGTTGGTCCAGCTTTATTAGTCCCGTTTTTGTTTTTGCTAACACCAGAGTAATTCACAGCTTTCTTATTTGGAGCAGTCTGCTTATTTTTAATGTGTTTCTAATTATGCAAACCGAATTGCTTTTAAGCTGGAATGGCAGACAGGTGCCACGTACTGTGCCCAGGGCCAAATTCAAGGTCTTTCTGGGAAATGGCACGAGCAAGCCACTTGCGGACCTGTGACTGCTGGAGTGATACACTCACCAGAGTTGCCAGCTTAGTTTCGGTGACCTCCGAATTAAATGACACTTGGTTCTTACAGCCACGTTTGTCATCAGGCAACTTGATTGTCTTGGAGGGTGTGGAATGAGAAGTCCCTCAAATGTTATTAATGCCAGTGTCCACCCTTTAGGTTTGTACAAATAATATTCCCATGGCTCTTTGGAGAAAGTGAATTGTTACATTTCATGCTCACTCCGAATCCAGAGAGCTTGCTGATGTGTTTGGGTTTGTAGAGTTTAGCCAGAGTCATGGGGGTTGAGAGACGGCGGAGTCCTCAGGTGTCCCTGCTGAGCTAGCTAGCTCGTCTTAGCGAGATGATGTTTGTTTAGAGTCTCCTCTTTAGAACTGTTGGATTCTTGGACAGCAAGACTCAATGGGAGCCAAATGAGACAAGAAAGAAGGGAAAAAAAGGTTTAAATTACAAGAGGGTCTGACAGTGAGTTACTGTGAACAGAGTCCATCCTTGTCAACAGAATAAAGTCTCCGCGACAGGGTGGTTCCCTCACAATGCCTCAGCTGTGCAGAAACCAATACAGAGTGTTAGGAACTTGATGTTTTATGCCAAGTCTATGTGGCTGTAATAACGTAGGATGTTGTGTGGAGAAATTGATACACGCTGCGTGTCCTTGCATTGCCACAGAGATGAAAGGAAAGACATCTTTGAGCCCCAGTTACCTTGACCTATTACCCATACTGCTAAAACTGCCTGGACATCCCCAATTCTGTCTTGTGCTGAGTGTTTCTATGTAACATTAATAAAAGCAGTCCTGGACCGAATCAAGGGAGGCAGGCATCGATTTACTTTGAGACTCAAAGTGACAGCACTCTATTTAGTGTCTCTGTGAGTGTTCCTTAAGGTATATGTTTATTACTGAGGCTTGTACCTGAATTTGGGGCAAATTACTCAACCTCTACAATCCCTACTGTTATCACCTTTGAAAGGTAGGCTTGCTGATGGAATTAAATGAGATGACTTATGCCAAGTGTCTGGAACATAAATATTGAGGGGAAACTAGCTGTGAGAACTTGGAAATGCAGCAACCACTCTTAGACTCGCTTTCCTCATCTATAAAAGGTATAAATGCATGGAGTATATGGGGGCTCTCTAAAATGAAAAGGCAGCGTTAGAATTTCCCATTTCTTTGCTATGGGAGGCATTTAGGCAGAACAGAGAAGGAGTTCTCCATCTGGTATATTAAAGTCAATTGGAAGCAATTTTTAGATTATGATCTAGACTCAGCTAGAGGTTCTGATTCAGCTGGTCTTGGATGGAGCCTCAGTTCAGTTGCTCAGTCGTATCTGACTCAGTGACCCCATGGACTGCAGCACATCAGACTTCCCTGTCTATCCCCAACTCCTGGAGCGTACTCAAACTCACGACCATCAAGTCAGTGATGCCATCCATCTCATCTTCTGTTGTCCCCATTGGACAACTATATTTTTTTCCACCCACCCCACATGATTCTAACAGGCAGACAGTGCTGTAAGCCACTCAACCAGATAACTGCTTGAAGATTGTTTATGAGGCTGAAGCCCAATACGTAGCATCTGGGAAGACCAGGTAGCGGCCTTCTCCAGATCGAATCCCGTGAGATTTCCAGATCTAGCATTCCAGATTTCATCACATGACTCTTGAAGGAACACAGTCATACACATTTGTCACACCTTGGTCCTCTGGCAGCAGAAACTTGGTTTCCCAGGGGCTTTAGGGCTTCTAGGGTTACTCACCCAGAATTAGATTGCCATTCTTGGCCTGGGACTCTGAGAAAGGAGCAGGTCAAGTCTGTAATGTTTGTAGATTTTTATTTCCTAGGAGGGAAGATCAATTTGAGTTATAACATTGGTGTTGGAGGACAGATAAAGTCACTTTAAGATTTCACCTGCTTTCTAAGTCCAGGGGGAAATAGCCCTGTACGCATGATCTGCAGGTTTCCTGTGGTTTTGAACAGTGATTTCTGCACATCAGCTTTCGCACAGCTTGTCTGCCTCTCGTTCCAAACACAGTTCCAACGTAGCTATTGAAGGTGCCAGATTTATGAACTCAGGAAGCAAATGAGCACACAGAACTGAGTGGATGAGAACAGAAGTGAAATAGAGTCTGCCTCCTCAAGGACCTAGTAGCTGATAAAGAGCTAAATTAATAAGCAGGAACACTTTGCTATGAACATCTATAGGAAGAGCAATCCTGAGGGAGAACCTATGCCACCGTCGGGGCTGCAGGCCTGGTGACTGACCCTGACGGTAGGTCAAGTTTAAAGTAAATTTCTGCCTCATCTCCCTTTGGAAGAAGATAAGAGTGGTAACACAGCACCCAGAAAATGAGACCTCAGGGCTATTTGCACATGATAAAGGAACAAAGCCTAGCTTCTCTCCCGGCATCATGGCAAATGTGCTTTCCCATCAGTGCTGTGGTAACATTTTATCCTGTTACTCTGTGAATGCAGTAGGTATGGGCTGTTTTCTTTTTATTTTTACTTTGCGTTTGTTGAAGAAGTGAAAATAAGTCATTACCACATGAACCAATCGGTGTGGTGTGGTGTCGGGTGCTGTACGAGACACTGGTAGGACTCTCAGCCTGCTTCCTGTGATAACTCAGTGACTTTGGCTAAGTTACTTTCTATGCCTGCGCTTCAGTTTCCTCATCTGTAAAGTAGGGATTTGTGATGTAGCCCTACCTGTATTGGCCTGTCTATGGAATGGTGAAAATTAAACCATGTAATGTGTGTATAGTATTCAGAACAGTGCCCAGCACATAATAAATGCGCACTGGATCCTAGCTGTTACGAAACATGTGAACCAGAAAAGGCGCATTGACACTTTTATCAAACTTAGTTCAAAGTAAAAGACCATTTCCTTCCAGTTAATACTGCTCTAAAAATACCAATTTACAGGACTGCTAATAACAAAGACAAGGAATGCAGGACCCTGACAGATCACCAGTGATCCACTGACTTGTCTTTGAGCAACTTAGTGACCTTTTTGTCTTTAATTTTTCTCCCTTTGCCATGAATGTAATTCAGACTCGCCATTATTTATGTTGTGAGGAAGCATGTAAGGGAAACACACACATATAGTAACGTAGAATCAAAAGAAGCAGGTATCTGTAAAGTGCTTTGCACCACTAAGAAAAAGTGCATTAAATCCTGTGTTTCTCTGTGGACCATTTCTGTTTTCTTCCTCTGCCTTCTGTGTGCCCTTCATCAGCTCCTCTCTGCGGCTCTAGGACGCTGTGTTGCCTAAAGGCCCAAGGCCTCTGGTAGAGGGGCAGTACCTGGGGCGGGGGGGCTTTGCTTCCCCAACTGGACCCTCGATGTACCTAAACCCTAGGGCCCTTTACATGGGCCAGATGGTAAGAGTGACTTGAGAGTGACAGGGAAAGAGAAAGAAGATTTTAAAAACCTGGCAGTGCCTTTCAAAAATGTCTTATTTTTATTTTGTTTTTATTTAGTGAATTTTTCACTGGCAGTGCTAAATCCAGGCAGAATCCTGGAAGAAGAAATGACTAGGTAATTGGCTAATATGTATATATCATATGTATTTCTTTATACCGTGCTTTAAAAAAGCATTTTATTTGAAAATAATTTCAACCTTATGAAGAGTTATAAGCATGTTCAAAGAACCCCTGTATACTCTAGCTTTTGTTAGACTCTTTATCCTATTGTTTCCATTTATACCCCTCCCCTGCCATTTAAGTAAGTTGCACAGGGGACTTCCTGGTGGTCCAGTGGTTAAGACTCTGTCCTCCTAATGCAGGAGGCCTGGGTTTGATCCCTGGTCAAGGAAATAGATCCCACATGCTGTTACGAAGACCCAGGGCAGCCAAAAGGATAATTTTTTTTTAAATGTAAGTTGCCAAGAGCATGGTCCTTTACTTATAAATACTTGATTGGTTCCAAGAACAGGGCATTCTCTTCATAACCACAATACAGCTATCAACCTCAGTACATTTCATATTGATACAATACTTTGGTCTACCATCTGAATTCCAGTTTTGTCTGTTGATCTAATAATGTCATTTATGGCATTTTTTCCCCTTTCTTCACCTTCTTAATAGAAATCCGCAAAGCCTGTCACAGAACATTTGTGTTTACTTTTCAATTAATGTTGCCAGCTTAAATGAGTTCTGTCTGTTGCCCTAGCGGCCTGAAAGGAAAATATATTTGAAAGTAATGAAATTGAATTTATATTTCTAAAGATACTAACTTCCCTCCAATTTAGTTAAGACTACACTCTGAGTTGATTTGAATTCATAACATTTTAGCGTTGTTTTTAAAAACTCTTTCAACTTCTGCCAATCAGGAAGAGGGTTTTTGTTCTTTGTGTAAACAGTATGGGAAAAACTTACACCTACAGCCATTTTGCATGTTCAGCCTATTTATTCCTGTATTTGGAATGTGGTGAAGCTTTTCAGAACAGTGAGATATGCAAGTCTAGAATGTGACTGATGGAAGAGTCAAATTGTGTCTACAGATTATTAATATAAGTTTAAAAATGATTCATGAACACCACCGTATGTTTGCAGTTAACAATATAACTTTACCTTTGGCTGATAATTCAAGTGGATAGATTGGCCACTGTTCTATTATAATGTAAGATGAGAAAAAAAATTTGTACATGTTATAATGTCCTACATGGTCTTTGTGATCTGTCAGTAAATTTATTAATTGCCAATTCTGAATATTTCTCTCCCAAACATAAAGACTCTATTTAAAAGAAACTTTTGAATTGTTTTCCAGATATGCATATTATTATTCAGGATTAGGTGCTGGAGTTCTTGTTGCTGCCTATATACAGGTTTCATTTTGGACTTTAGCAGCTGGCTGACAGATTAAGAAAATTAGGCAATACTTTTTCATGCTATTCTATGACAGGAAATAGCCTGGTTTGACATCAGTGACATCACTAAACTCAATACACGGCTAACAGAGTAAGTATATTGTTACCTACACATCCATAAAGAAATTAACTACTAGCTATAGATGATGCTGTGAAAGTGCTGCACTCAATATGCCAGCAAATGTGGAAAACTCAGCAGTGGCCACAGGACTGGAAAAGGTCAGTTTTCACTCCAATCCCAAAGAAAGGCAATGCCAAAGAATGCTCAGACTACCATACAGTTGCACTCATCTCACACACTGGTAAAGTAATACTTAAAATTCTCCAAGCCAGTCTTCAGCAATATGTGAACCGTGAACTCCCTGATGTTCAAGCTGGTTTTAGAAAAGGCAGAGGAACCAGAGATCAAATTGCCAACATCTGCTGGATCATGGAAAAAGCAAGAGAGTTCTGGAAAAACATCTATTTCTGCTTTATTGACTATGCCAAAGCCTTTGATTGTGTGGATCACAATAAACTGGAACATTCTGAAAGAGATGGGGATACCAGACCACCCGACCTGCCTCTTGAGAAATCTGTATGTAGGTCAGGAAGCAACAGTTAGAACTGGACATGGAACAACAGACTGGTTCCAAATAGGAAAAGCAGTACGTCAAGGCTGTATATTGTCACCTTGCTTATTAAACTTCTATGCAGAGTACATCATGAGAAACGCTGGGCTGGATGAAGCACAAGCTGGAATCAAGACTGCTGGGAGAAATATCAATAACCTCAGATATGCAGGTGACACCAGCCTTTTGGTGGAAAGTGAAGAGGAACTCAAAAGCCTCTTGATGAAAGTGAAAGAGGAGAGTGAAAAAGTTGGCTTAAAGCTCAACATTCAGAAAACTAAGACCATGGCATCTGGTCCCATCATTTCATAGCAAATAGATGGGGAAACAGTAGAAACAGTGGCTGACTTTATTTTTCTGGGCTCCAAAAGCACTGCGGATGGTGATTGCAGCCATGAAATTAAAAGACGCTTGCTCCTTGGAAGGAAAGTTATGACCAACCTATAAAGCATATTAAAAAGCAGAGACATTACTTTGCCAACCAATGTCCTTCTAGTCAAGGCTATGGTTTTTCCAGTGGTCATGTATGGATGTGAGAGTTGGACTGTGAAGAAGGCTGAGTGCTGAAGAACTTATGCTTTTGAACTGTGGTGTTGGAGAAGACTCTTGAGGGTCCCTGGACTGCAAGGAGATCCAGCCAGTTCATCCTAAAGGCGATCAGTCCTGGGTGTTGAAGCTGAAACTCCAATACTTTGGCCGCCTGATGCACATATGCTGGTTACACATATTTAGGAAGAATCAGTCACTTCAGTCGCTCAGTCATCTCCCACTCTTTGCGACCCAATGGACTGCAGCACACCAGGCCTCCCCGTCCATCACCAACTCCCAAATGCAACTTAGCAGCAGCAGCATGTCCTTTGAGTCAGTGATGCCATCCAACCATCTCATCCTCTGTTATCCCCTTCTCCACTCACCTTCAATCTTTCAGGGTCTTTTCCAGTGAGTCACTTCTTCCCATCAGGTGGCCAAAGTATTGGAGTTTCAACTCCAGCATAAGTCCTTCCAATGAATATTCAGGACTGATTTCCTTTAGGATGGACTGGTTGGATCTTCTTGCAGTCCAAGGGACTCTCAAGAGTCTTCTCCAACACCACAAAGCATTAATTCTTCAATGCTCAGCTTTCTTTATAGTTGAACTCTCACATCCATACATGACCACTGGAAAAACCATAGCCTTGACTAGATGAACCTTTGTTTGCAAAGTGGTCTAGGTTGCTCATAACTTTTCTACCAAGGAGTAAGTGTCTTTTAATTTCATTGGGAAGATTACAGTATAAATAATACACTCATTAGGAGGTCACTGACCTTTTTGCACACTGAGAGAACCTTTAAAAGATGGTTCCTTTCGACATCCCGGCAGTCTGTCACAGCTTCCTTGCTTTGTGGAAAACAAGATGTTCTGAGTTTCTTTGGTACATTTCATGCCCATGGGCTTCCCTTGTAGCTCAGTTGGTAAAGAATCTGCCTGCAGTGCAGGAGACCTGGGTTCTATCCCTGGGTTGGGAAGATCCCCTGGAGAAGGAAATGGCAACCCACTCCAGTATCCTTGCCTGGAAAACCCATGGACAGAGGAGCCTGGTGAGCTGCAGTCCATGGGGTTGCAAGCGTCG
Source organism: Nanger dama (assembly GCA_917880005.1). Taxonomy (NCBI): domain Eukaryota; kingdom Metazoa; phylum Chordata; class Mammalia; order Artiodactyla; family Bovidae; genus Nanger; species Nanger dama. Next base: position 29,213,933 of record CAKJTW010000007.1, read on the forward strand.
GGCACAACTGAGCGACTAACAACCCAGGATCAGCTGCTTCTCCAAGAAGTCCTGTTTCCTTACACTTTCTAGTGTAATTTTCTAATGACACCAGAGAACATAATCTGGGCCATACAGGTGCCTGTTATGACTGGACTGGTCCCTGTTTCTAGCCTCTTCACTAGTGAGTTAGGAAGTTTCTTTAAAGAAAAATATACCTTACATTTATTTTATTTTGTAATTCATACATAAAAGGTTTCCATGTACTTGATTTTGTATTTTTATCTCTTATGAGGAAAATATTGGTCCCTAGTTTATATGAATATAATTATTTGCTTTTCCTTATTTGTTCTAATTTAAAAGTAATATTATCTCTATTACTAAATAGGATAAATTAAAATAGATTGATTCATTTTTAATTTATCTTGCGAATATATCCCAGAGTCAGAGGACTATGCTTAAAGTTCATCTCAACTCTGCTAACTTCTTTCATAAGTAACTATCTTATTAGTTTAATTATCTATCATCTTTAAAAACATATGCAAATTAAAATAAATTCATGTTCCTCAATATAAAACGTATTATGTGCTTTGCTTTTTCCACTACATAGTATATCCTGGAAATTATAGAGATCTTTCTCATTCTCTTTTACACCTGTATATTACTCCAGTGTGTATGTCAGACTTTTAGTCTTTGCAATTACTGTTATAATCTGTATATTTAAAAAATATGTGTAATCTAAGTATATACTCTCAAAGAACTGAAAATAGGACTCAAACAGATACTTGGCTGCCAGTGTTCACAGCAGAATTATTTTCAATAGTCGTTAGGTGGAAACAACCCAGATGTCCATACAGATGAGTGGAGTAACAAAATGTCATATATGCACACCATGGAATGGTATTGAGCCATGGAAAAGGAATACATACCACATGCACGGGGCTTGAAAAAAAATACTATGTTAAGTGAAATAAGCCAGACACAAAAGGGCAAATGCTGTAGGATTCCACTTTTAAGAATGAATCTACTGCTGCTGCGGCTGCTAAGTCGCTTCAGTCGTGTCCGACTCTGTGCAACCCCATAGACGGCAGCCCATCAGGCTGCCCCATCCCTGGGATTCTCCAGGCAAGAACACTGGAGTGGGTTGCCATTTCCTTCTCGAATGCATGAAAGTGAAAAGTGAAAGTGAAGTCACTCAGTGGTATCCGACTTTTAGCGACCATGGACTGCAGCCCCTCAAGCTCCTCTGTCCATGGGATTTTCCAGGCAAGAGTACTGGAGTGGGGTGCCGTTGCCGTCTCCAGAATGAATCTAGGAAGGGCAAATTCACAGAAAGTAGATTAGAGGTTTCCAGAGACTGAGGGGAAGGGGAGAATGGAAAATCAAAGAGTAGGGAGTTTTTGTTTGGCATGATGAAGATATTTTGAAATAGTGGTTGGTGATGGTTGCACAATAGTGTGAATGTGTTTTTCACCTTACTAGCCTTCCACAGCCTTAGGCCGGCCTCTTAGAGCAAGCATGTGCACAGTGGGGGTTGAAGCTTGCTCTGCTCAGGAAAGAACGTGTTTTCCCCAGGCATGGACACAGACCTCTGCCACTCCTCCTTCAGGGGCCGACTGGCTTCTAGCAGGTAACCGTATTCCTGGTGCAGAGTAGATGCTGAGTAAGTTTATTCAGTCAGTGGACAGAGGTTCCTAGGTCAGGCCTCCAGCTGAACGGAAGCAGTGCTGCCCTTCTGCATCACTTCGCCTTTACCCACACGCAGATTTCCCGGTATTTCTGTCGCCTGGGCGCTTGTGTTGTTGCTATAGATTTTTGTTATTCTTTACTAACTGGATATGACCATATTCTCCCCCAAAGGTAAAATCCATATCTAGAACCTTAAAAACAGCACAAATAATTGCACCGTAATGTTTCTATAAGGGGGTAGCATTGAAACTACTGGAAGATCAAACGTCAACATACAGATGTTTGCAGTTTTATACAGGACTTCCCTGGTGGCTCAGATGGAAAAGCGTCTTGCTTACAATGCAGGAGACCTGGGTTTGATCCCTGGGTCAGGAAGATCCTCTGGAGAAGGAAATGGCAACCCACTCCAGGACTCTTGCCTGGAAAATCCCATTGACAGAGGAGCATGGTGGGCTATAGTCCACGGGGTCGCAGAGTCAGACACAACTGAGCGACTTCACTTCACTTGCAGTTTTATACAGTATATAAAGTTTAAAGGTTTTATGATCTTACTAGTATCAGGCTTCAAGAGCAATTAAATATTTGCTATTTTATCCTAATTTTCAGGTAAAGATACTCCCTCATTACTTGGCCTCTGTGGGTCTCGAACATCAGTGGCAAGTTACAGATCTCTAACAAGCCTAAAATCGAATGGCTACCTTGCAAGTCCTACAACAGAGATGGCAAGTCCAGGTCAGACTCCATCCTGAACAATTGTATGTAAAAGCCAGAAGTTTTTATTTTGCAAATATTCCATATACGTAAGTTTGACTGCTGGGAAAATCTTCGGAATTTTATATTGTTCTGGGACATGTCTGGAATTCTATTGCTTATATTATTCAGTCCACTCCATGTAAACTTCTGAGTGAAAAAAAAAAATGCTGCCATTTTTCATTTAAAAATGATATTTGTCACTGAAGTTTAAAAATAGGCTTAAAAACTTTCAGATATCCATAATCCATTGCAAATTGTACATATTTATTATTCAGCTGATTTTCATATATTTAAATGTATCATAGTTGCAGAACACAGATACTGAGTTCAAGGTTTTATTCTAGATATTTAAGTATTATCTTTTGCTCTCTTATTCAATGATTACATTTTCTAAAAATGACTTATTTCGTATTTCATGAACTCCTTCCCAGGTTCTGATCTTTAAATGCCTTGTCTTTGAAGTGAGGAGAAAGGTTCTCAGCTGCAGTTTCACAGCAGTTTATTCAGTTTGTCTGTAACTGTTACCATTTAGCATCAACCTAACATTCCATTCAGCATTTTATAAATTTTGTAGGACATGCCTTTAGGCAGTTAGTAAATTTGTTGGGGCACAAGGAAAGTATTTTACACTATTTTAGGCCATTTAGGTAAAATGAATAACATTTTGTTTTCCAAAATTTTCCTTTAAAGTTTACCAGTTTTAAAATTGATCACATGTATGTCCCATAAATTGGAAAAACTTAAAAAATGTAGAATAGATGTTGAAAACAATTTTATCAGGAAAGATTTCAAGTTCATTTAAGGATTTGAGAAGTTTTAAGATAAGGATCACTAGGCTAATCACCGTACTCAACAGCATGCCTGACATCCAGTGGTGCTGTTTTCTCTCCTGTGCAACAATGAATTGTGTCTCACGTGCTTTAACAGCTAATCATAATCTCATTTTAAAACTGACCTTAAAAATTACTAGTTAAAAATTAGTTTTCTTAAAAGCTCTGAGCTTTTAAATTTTTGCAAATTTTGAAACAATTGTACATTTGGTCCCCCAAATTCCACCATACTGAAAGAGGAAATGTATGAAGTATATTTTCTAAAGTAATACAAGGAAAACATGGTCAGTTGTGCCAAGGATCTTTTATACATTGTTTACATGAAGAGGCTACTATAATACTTATCTGGGACTTTGTATGCTATTTTTTGTTAATAAAACATTACTCAAACTTAGTAACTTTGACTATAGAAAGAACATTCCTCCTTAAAGTGAGAGAAAAGCAGCACTTACCAGTCATTCTCTGTAATAGAAATGTGGGAGTGTGGTGGTTCTCTGCAATATTTGACTCTCATTATTCGAAATTTAAGATAATAAACAGTAACAAGGCTAGTCATATGTTAAGACAGTTCAAACAAAGTCATTTCAGGGATAAAGAAGACCTGGAAGCCCTTAAATTATTTAGATGTATCAGAACATACTCAGAGCTTTCTTCCTTTAGCTTAAGTCTTTAGTACTTGTAGTAATGCAAATATTTTTGAGAAATGATATCATCAATCTAGTCTTAGTTCTGTATACCTTACTGCGAATGATGTATCTACAGCAGTTTGTAATTCAGCATGGGGAGTGGAAGGAAGGTTAAAACAAGGTTACTGGAAACCTTGGGGGAGCGAATGAGAGACAGTTAAGGGCGGGAGGAACTTGGAAAGTTTTAGGCTAGCCTTAAGCACTGTTGCTTCTGCTTTCCCGACAGTCAGACTATTTAAATGCTTTCACTCACGGTCCACTCTCAAATGACATTATCCTTCAGTAACTAAGGAAAATCATTGTTCCATTTTCCATACATTTTTATAATACAGAAAGGAAATACAGGATTCCATAACTGATCAAACTTTTCAGAGTTGTTCTAACGTGTACCGAATCTTGTGCATCTTCACACGCTGCTGAACGCAGACTGAAACGCGCCATCTGAGGACAGCGACTCTTCCTCCTTTCTTGGAGCTCTTGGTGTAAAACTGAGCTGCTAATGTGACTTCAGGTTTCTACAGTTCATTCCACGCTGGTTACAGAGCTAGTCTGTTAATGTTTGCATGAGGTATATCTCAATCTTCAGCAGTGTTCATTGTTCACACACCCTCCCCTAAATAGAATGCTGAACTGTATGCTATTTCCATGCATATTTTGTTGCCTCGATGTACGATGCTTGTTGCATGTATATTAAACATTTTGTACCCTGCAGTAGTATTATTTTTCTTCGACAAAATGTTATTTGATTCCAGGTATACACTGAATTTTTGTTTCAACAAATGTGGTAAGTGTATATTAACACCTCAAATACTAATATGAAAATGAGTTTGGATAAATCTTCATTTTGTTTCAAATTTTTATTTTCTAAAAAAATGACACAATATGCTTTAAAATTGACAACATTCACTCAAGTGGTACAGGACAGTAGTGGTTTTGGCTGAGTTGTGATTTAATTATGTAACAATCCTGTTTGTTTTCTCACCTGTAAAATGGACCCACCACCATCCTCTCAGCACCTATGTGATGGCATCAGGATAAAGTCAACATTAAATAAAATTATAAGTTCTGAAGTGGTAAGTACCAAATGCAAACTACCATTAGCTGTGACTGACAGGAACCTTAGACATCCAAGTAGACTAAGTGGTAAGTACCAAATGCAAACTACCATTAGCTGTGACTGACAGGAACCTTAGACATCCAAGTAGACTAAGTTGGTTTTAAGTCCTCTTTATTAGATGTACATACAAGTTTTCAAGTGGTTAAAAATGTTTCTCAGATTTACAACTTATGTAAATTCTTTGTTAAATTTCTCATTGCTGGTTACAGTTTCTGGTTTTGATAAGCTCATACACTGAATTACTCTGGAAATGTCACATGACGGCTTTGAACATCAGGGCTCTTAATTTCTTTTACCTAGTCCACTTTGCTCTTTAGTAAGCAAAGCAACTTCTATTTTGCTTTAGCTTTTCTCCCCCACAGATAGGAGGGGGAAGATAAAATTATACCAAAGCCATGGTAGTACCTTTTAAAAATATACTTTAGTATAAATCAAAAACTTTTATTTTTAAATAGGTCACCTGATAATAAGTCCCATTTTTCATCCTGCCAGTCATTTTTCTAAAACCAGCTTCACTATACAATACTTGGTCTTAATATGTGACACATTCTGGTGTTTCCTGTTTAGGCTAACCTAGGCTATCCTATTTTCTTTCAGTAAAAAAATAAAAGGTCTTGAGAGAAAAACAAAACACAACTCTGTAACTTTTCAGAGCTGGGCTCAAAATACTTCCTTGGTTTTCTCTTGCCTTCTTGTTTCTCCTTGGCAGACCAGGCCCCCTGGACTCCTTTTCCCATCTGATCTACTGCAGGGCATGTACACTCTGCTCAAGCCACTGGTGCTAAGTACCACTGCCTGACTGAGGACTCCCAGCCTCCAGGTATGTTGCCTTGGACTGCCTGTCCTAAGAACCGTTTCCCGACCAGCCTCTCTCTGCACCCCAGGCCAGGGGAGAATTCTGCAGCTTTTCCATTACTTCTTTTGTTTATTCCTAACAATCACAGCTGAAATCTTAAGACCAATGAGAGTAGCTGCAGTGTCTTACCTCCAGTGCTTTTTATACTGCATGCCACGTAAAAGGGCTCATCTCATTAAGTGTGGAGTGATGGATTAAAACATAACAGTAATTTACTTTTAAAAGTTCATTTTGGACAAAAATTAAAAAGTGATACACCAAACTTTCCCGTATCCGTGGAATTTGTGCCCCAGGGGTAAAAAAGAGGCTAGAATTAAAGAAGTCAAATGTGGCTAAATAAACAGTGATTAATTTTCCTAGAAATAACTTTATTTTTGAAAAGTAATATGGAATTATATGAAAGGCAGCAAGTATGTAATACTTGAATAAGACATTTTTCTTAAAAAACTTACATTAAGAAATTAAATGTGTACGTTAGAAATTTTAACATTAACAGAATGCATTTAGAAACATCACCAAGAATACAATTTGTAGCCAAACCTTTTTTGGTTCCTACTAGCAAAGCTTTTTTACCACTTAAGTATAGACAAAGCCTAAATTCAGACTTCTTTACTTTCAGATACATTGCATGTAATGTATGTTACAAAAACTACAGGGAATTGGGTTTATTTAAGTTATTTTAGTTATACAATAAGAATTTTCCACAATGCAATCAATAGTGGGAAAGGAGAGGATGAAAGTTTCCCTTCTGTTTGTTTATAAGTGACATAAACTTCAAATACATAACTGGTTTTTGAGACTGTTGTTCAAAACCTAAATTTTTCTGCCTTTTCCTACCAGTTACCCAAAAGAAGCCCAGCAGGACAAAGGTAAATTTAAATTTAATACTGTAAAAATCAGTGTTCAAGATAAACTTCCATGTGTGTTTTATATATATGTTGATAGTATAGCATTAACATAATTTTATATAAAAGTATTTAGCTAGAAGCACAGTAGTAGCTTTAAGCACAAAATATTTCAATGAAAATATTTATTTTTATGGATATATATGCTGCAAACTTAAGGTAAATCAACACAGGATAAAATAAACACAAAAAGCTTAAATACAAACCCTATATAGTTTATTTCTGGTGAAACATTAAATATTTTTCTACTATATTAGAAAATACATTAATTCCTACCAACACTAGAGATTTGTCACTTAAATATATATTACTCTATTTTAGGAAACAATGTTTCACATTTTCATAAAATACAGATAGACTGCAATAAAGTGCTTTTTTTTCTTAGAGTATACAGATCCTGAGAAAAAGAAAAATATTTAAAAATATTGTTTGTCTTGAAATCATATTCTTTTTCATTCTTACATTCATAAACTAAACTTCTTAGGCATTCGCCTCCAGTGACCAAAAGCTCTTTCTTCAAGGAAACTGGCTTGGTAGTTCTTGGTCTTGCACACTCGTGTGAGATGTGTAAAGTCAAGGGACATCTTGAACACACTCTGTCTCAGTAGTGTTAGAACAAGTGAACAGACACGACCTAGAGAACTTCACAAACGGTAATGCCTGATGACAAGACAGCTGAAACCAGGGGCCTTTCTTGTGCTGAAATGGCTTTCTCGCTGGCCTGAATACAACGTGCTTTTCCACTGCACACCCAAGTTTGACTCAAGTGAACATTTAAGACGGTCAGTGAAGCTCTCTCTCACAGAAACAGTAGATAATATAGGGTCTTTAGACATCAAAAACAGCAGCATCAATATCACACAAGTTACATTTTTGGTTCATGAACATACGATAGCCATACCTTTGATCAGAGAAATCTTAATACACATGAGGCCTTAAAAGAGTAACAGGGTTGGTGGGGGGAACATCCAAATACATGTGAATTAAAGAAAATAACTGATAGGCAATATTTGGTAAATGATGTGAATAATAATATTTAAAGACTGCTTCCCATCACCTACTTTGTTGAAACACTTAAGTATCTACGTCCATGATTTAAACGTGTATAAAAGACTTGGGAATTCTTTTAGACTCTGTACATCATTCAGCACACAACTGCAAAAATGTTCGAGCAACTCTGACACTCCCCACAGGATGAAGTTACACAGAAATCTGTACCAAACTCTGAGATTATTGCTTTCAGTGTAGAATAATTTTTCTCTTCTTTACAAGAAGGCTCAATGGTTATGATTTCTGGAATATTTTTTCAAATTCTCAAAAATTAGGATAAAAATTTGAACTTAGAATGACAAAAGTAGCAATTTTACTATTCATTTAAATTATAGATAAGAATGATAGAAAACCACTGTAAGGTAACAGCGAAAAAAGTGAAAAAGCTCTTGCCTAAGAGTCTCCTCTTATTATTTGGTCATGGTTGTTATCTCAGGTTGAAACAGCATCTCTAGTATTGCTGTCTTTGAGCATTTTGTTTCTGGAAGAAAGACTTTCCAAATTCATATGTACTTATCATAACAGCACAAGCAGGAGCAATTTTAATTACACGAGGAATCAGTCCTAAAAGGGGAAGAGAAAAATTCAGACCAAATTTTACCTTACATTTTAAAATGTAATTTATTTGGTTTCATCCTGACAGTTATCAAATTATGTGAAGTTAACATATAAAACACTATCCCATAACTGGTGTCAAAGAACAAGCCAAACTGTTCACTCCTCACTTTAATTCCAAATTACTTCAAAAGAAACTGGTATTTAAAAATTTTAAACTCACAGCAAAGATATTTAGGAGGAAATAGTAAATGAGGAATATTTTCAAAATTTTTCTGCTGAAAGGCAATTAATTTAAAAGGAAAAGTAAACATATTAGTCAACAGTTTGGTAAAGGAAATATTTTTACCTGTAAATAATCCAGAAAATCCATTCTTAGCAACAATGTTCTTCATTATAGTCCAGGTTGACATTTGCAAAGGCATAGAAACTAAATGTTAAAGAAATGATGCTATTATAAATTACCACTTAATTTCTAATATAGATGAATACACACAAAAGAGTGTTTATGGGCTTTGGGATATATCATTTCATTATAATAAGAACAGATCTGTTTACATAAAGAACTATTTTAAATCTTATTTTTAATAATTGGATTCATTAAAAAGAAATTTTAAAGGCACTTTTAAGGTACACAGGACCAGATGCAACCAAGGAGGAATATACAGAAAGCCTCTCCTGAACTGATGTTTAAGCTTGGTGGTGTGTATCCTTTATACTTTTTTCCATATCTTAAAAATCTTTCATAATGGAAAAATTTTAAAGATGTACAGGAATTTTCATGGGGTTCCCCAAGTGAAGCCATGATAACATTATCATTGTACTTTTAGTGTATACATTAAAAAAAACTTTTATCCTCAAAGAGAAGCTTTAAGGAAAATAGCTCATTCTCCCTAGGAAGGTTCCACCTTACTAGAATCTTTCTGAATAGATGTGCTAGTCTTGAAATAAATCAGTCCTGTCTCCTCTGAAGAGAAGAGTTTTCCTGTAGCTAACAGTAACATCTCACTTATTTGCAACTACTCAAGTGTCTGGAACACAGTAAAGAAACAGATTTATACATCTCTCAAAAACAGCAAAAACACATGTTACTCAGATTCAAACATAAACCTCGTGAATGTGCTGTACATACACAAAGTTCACTCACCTTCATTGTACACAATGATTCTAAGCAGCTGGCTTAGCCCCCAGACTACAGAGGCTAAAGGTGAAAAAAAAATCTGCTAAAGGTGGGCATCCTACCACTTCAGCACCGTGACAGCTGAAGATTTCAGTCTTGCCCAGCCCAGTCTTGCCCAGTCCCAAATGTCTCACTAGCTTCTGAGAGCTGTGTTATAAAACTACAGTAATCAGTGTGTACAGTGATGACAACTCTGAGTCATTAGGATTAAAGTACATTTTAGTATGTATGCCTAGGGAGAAAGGGAAAATTAGGGAAAGGGATCATTCAGTAACAGCTCTGTAGAATCTGCAGCTTAATGAAGAGGGGCTCATTATCTCAAAATTTCTTCTATATAATATCAGATTCTCTATGAAGATAAATGAGGCCTTGTCATTTAAGAAGCTAAACTATCTATATAAATAGTGTAAGTATAACTACAGTAATTAGAGCAACCAAACAAAGGATACATTTTAAAACCAAGAACAAAGTATTTATGACTGAAATTTAACCCTCTAAAAACAGCCAGTGACAAAACCTTTATACTGCAAGTAGACAACTTATACTGCTAGTTTAAATGTTTTCAGTTTTGGAAACAACTAGTAAAGAAAAGAGGCTAAGTAGCTGGGTGTTTCTAATCTTATGGAGCTCAAATTCCAAACTGGTCTCTATTTTAATAGTAGGGTGAGATGAATGTAAAAGAAGACGGACAAGACGACTTCGCAACTGGAGAGAAGCCATGGCAGAGCCCTGCCTAAAGACCCAACATCCAAGAGCTCTTTCTACAGGGGAAAAGCAACTTCATACACTGTAAGGAAACACTGTGTGATTATTAATATTTCAAGCACAAACAACAATAAACACTCCTCTACTGACCATCCAAATGATCAAATCCTAACAATTTTATGTTTTAGAAACAAAGCCCTATTTCCAGTGGGCTTGGTATACTTTCTATAATAAAAACAGAATGAATCTAGTAGAAGCAACTAATAGTACTTTTTTATAAATATGGGCCATTGTTAAATTCTTTAGTGATGTTGTTCAGTATTGCTTCTGTTTTATGTGGTTTTTTTTTGGCCAGGAGGCAGGTGGGATCTTAGCTCCCCAACCAGGGATCAAACCTGCACCTTCTGCATTAAAGAGGTAGTCCCCAGGACAATTTTATTCTAGAAGAAATTACAGATTATAAAGAAGTAGATGGAATAACAGGCGAGGGGGTGTGTGTGTGGTGGTGGTGAGGAACACATCAAAAGGAAAGCTAAAAAATAGAAAAGAAAAAAACCAGAATATGTATATGCATACTAATATAGTCTTTAAAATTTCTTAAATATTTTGTCTACGTTTAGAGGTTTTTCTAAGTACTCCATTCTAACAGTACATTAGTTTGAGTTAAGTAGAGAGCTAGGCAACCAAGGGGCAGCAGGGGGAATCTTGTCTTCCCTATCTTAGATATTCCTAACTATCTAGAAAGAAAATATTTTTCATAGCATCTTAGACACATTTTAAATTAATTAAACTTACTTTTCTGGCTTTCATATATCCAAAGTTGTGTCTGCTTTTGTGTTTTTACCACATCAAATGGCAAAGTTACAACAGCTGCAAACTAACACAAAATAAAACTGATTAAATTTAAATGTTTCCCAAAGTATTTTATACTCTAATTAGCATATTACTTAATAAACAGTAATAAAATTATAACTGAGGCATAAAGTGAAACCAGGGATGTTTAAGAGAAGCTCCTATTGAAGAGAACAGATAAAGTCTTATGTATTCCTCCCAAAGAGAATAGTCCCACTTTATTCCTGAGGTCACACTACACTAGTTGGCAATCAGATTTCCAACCAGACCGCTGACTGCAAAACCAATGTAGTCACAATTTCTGATGCTCCTGTGTGTTCCATTATTCCTTTAATACAGATGAAGGCATAATATGTATTTTAAAGCAGAAATTACTTAGCATTTAAAATTTTCCAAATGTTTTTTTAAATTGTTTAAAAATTAAAGAAAATGGACTTTTGAACTTTTAGTGCTACATATGTTTTCTTTATGGGTTTCAACGTATTTATCAAATGTAGTTCACAAATCATTTTTAAAAACACATTTCATGCAAATCAAAACCACAACGAGGTGCCATCTCATGCTGGTCAGAATGGCTGCTATCAAAAAGTCTACAAACAATAAATGCTGGAAAGGGTGTGGAGAAAACGGAATCCTCTTACGCTGTTGATGGGAATGCAAACTAGTACAGCCACTATGGAGAACAATGTGGAGATTCCTTAAAAAACTGGAAATAGAACTGCCATACAACCCAGCAATCCCAATGCTGGGCATACAAACTGGGAAACCAGAATTGAAAGAAAACGTGTACCCCAATGTTCATCACAGCACTGTTTACAACAGCCAGGACATGGAAGCAACCCACATGTCCATTGGCAGAGGAATGGATAAGAAAGCTGTGGTACGTATACCCAATAGAATATTACTCAGCTAATAAAAAGAACGCATTTGAATCAGTTCTCATGAGGTGGATGAAACTGGAGCCTATTATACAGAGCAAAGTTACTAAGTCAGAAAAACAGCAGTACAGTGTATTAACGCACATATATGGAATTTAGACAGATGGTAGTGATGACCCTACATATGAGACAGCGAAAGAGGCAGAGATATAAAGAACAGACTTTTGGACTCTGGGAGAAGGCGAGGGTGGGATGATCTGAAAGAATAACATTGAAATGTATATTATCATATGTGAAACAGATCACCAGTCCAGGTTCAATGTATGAGACAGGGTGCTCAGGGCTGGTGCACTGGGACGACCCTGAGAGATGGGATGAGGAGACAGGTAGGAGCGGGGTTCAGGATGGGGAACACATGTACACTCATGGCTGATTCATGTCAATGTATGGCAAAACCACTACAATATTGTAAGGTAATTAGCCTCCAATCAAAATTATTAAAAATTTCAAGTTAATCAATTTAACAGTTGTTTCCATAATGCCTTAATTAAGCAAGAAAGGTTTTCTGAAAGAACAAGTTCCCTTAAGAATGTCTTATATTCGATATAACAGTCATGCAAAGTAAAACCTAGTCTCTATTTTCTGTTTCCCAACTTACATTTGGCCAATATGCTCATAAAATGACCTTTAAAGTCATCTATTTTTATTTTACCCATCAATGTAAAGAGATGTAAGTTCTTGAAACCAGTTTCAAAGATCTCAGGTAAGATAAAATCAATTATCGTTTCTCCACCATCTAACACATATAGTTGTCCTTTAGTACCTGAGGTGTATTGGCTGCAGATACTGAAACCTGCGGAGTACCTGTCCCTTATATAAAATGTCACAGCACAGTTGGTCCTCTGTGTCTGTGGTTCCACATCTGTGGATTCAACAGCCAAGATTCTAATTGGTTCAATCTGCAGGTGCAGAACCTCTGGATAGGGAGGGCTGATGGGAGTATCAAAGGTAGCCACAATTCAGGATGAGCCTGACACTCTGCAGAATAACAGGGTGTAGGCTGTTCAGTTTTCTCACAGAAAGCCTGGACATTATCCCACTGATGTGCTTTTCCTGTTGCAGACACATTTTTATCTGTTTAACAGTTAAAAGGCAGTAATATTTTCTAAAGTATTAAAGATTTTAAAAATATATTTTCTGTGTTAGGTCAGAAATAGTAAAACAGCATTCTTTCATTACTGGAAAGCTGGGACAACACCCTACAGCCATTCCACTTTTTTTTTTTTTTTACATAAAGCACTAAGTACAGAATTGGTTCTACAATTGTTATGGATCATTAGACATAAACGGTACTTGTTTTTCATCATTCATGGTGGATTAAGATATAAATAAAATTTATAAGTTATTTTAATCACCTCACAAATAGAAATAATGGATCATAAAGATTTTGCTGGTATTCTAACTTCTTAAATTGCTACAAAGAATTGCTCTTTTGCCTCAATATATTTATACCCCACTAGGAGAAGGCGGTGGCAGCCCACTCCAGTACTCTTGCCTGGAAAATCCCATGGATAGAGGAGCAGGGTAGGCTGCAGTCCATGGGGTTGCTAAGAGTTGGACACGACTGAGCGACTTCACTTTCACTTTTTACTTTCATGCACTGGAGAAGGAAATGGCAACCCACTCCAGTGTTCTTGCCTGGAGAATCCTAGGGACAGGGGAACCTGATGGGCTGCCGTCTATGGGGTCGCACAGAGTCAGACACGACTGAAGCGACTTAGCAGCAGCAGCAGCAGGGTTAATTTGACATAAACCAGACCCGAGAATCTTCACATCTCAATTTTGAACACAATCTCACAATCTCTGAGACTGTGCCTAGGTTTTCTGACAGTGACTCCAGTATTTTTCTGCCAGTCTCCATGACTCCACTGTGCTCCCTCACTCTCTCTATCTGGTTCCAATATGTCAGCACATCACTGGGTCATCACAAACTCATTCTCTAAGTATGTGGGGATAAGAAAGCTCTCTGTGTCCAAGATCATGGTGATAAGAATCTGCATAAAGGCCCACTAGATGAGTTTTCATTATGTGGAGGAGTGGCCAAAGGTGAACTCCCTACTACCGCAAAATGGTCACTGGGTACTGCTCCCTTCTAATTGTAAGTTTTTTTTAATTCTTTTAAGAGGTACTCAGCTAGAATATTCCCAAAGAAACAGGCATTAGAACAAAGGATGCAGTTACTTCTATTCAATCAGATGATACATAAGAGATAACATTTATAAAATATTAACTAACAAGATCTACTGGTATTTAATGACCAATCTGCCAAATACTTTGTGTAATAAAAGTTTCAGAAACATATAATATACTTGTAATAAAGACAGATATAAAATGCATTTTAAAATATTTAATGGCTAGTACTGATAATTTATCTTCAAAATAGGATAGTAAATACTTAGCACTTTGAGGATGCACTACCCTAAAGCTGTTCTATCTCAATAGACATGAAATGCTACATAATATTTTGTTCTGTTTTAGTAAGACAATTATCACTATTTTGGAATATAACAACAAAAGAATAAACTTACAGAACCAGACAACGCCCCTGAAGTAAAGTTGATCATAAATGTTGGTTCATATAAGCCAGACTTTGCACACAACCACTTCTTTAAGACTTCATAGTTATACCAGTACATTGCTACAAAAACAGAATGAGCACACTTAGAAATGGAATGTGGACTTTAAAAATACTTGAAGAATATTATATATTAAAGGAAAAGAGAATTCTAGTATTGACACACCTTGCTTTCTGCTTAGACAAATACTAGGTGAAATTTATAAAAATAGTAACCAAATTCTCAGTAATATTCTAGCAGTCTTATAAACAAAACTATGCATCAGTAAAAAGTAGGACTTTAGTCTCAAAACCCAACAAGAAAACGAGAGGAAAGGAGAGTCACATCTCATGAAAACTGATATAAAACTCCAGAAGAAGAAAAACGGAAGTATTTCATGAACTATCACACACTATGACTAAATTAGGTTATCTGATAAACACAATGGTGGTAAACGCAAGAAATGCTTCAGATACTGTGTACCACATTAACAGAATTGTAGAATCATCTAAAAATGATGGAAAAGCATTCAAAGAAATTTCTTAGAAACCTAGGAATAAATGGCAGCTTCTAGAACTGGAAAAGGATATTTATCACAAACTTAAAAATGAAATAGTTATAATTTACACATTATTGTCTACATAGAAAAAGGTAGGCAGACAAATTAGAATTTATAACAGTTTTAGAAGAAGCTGAATATAACCTAACAGACAAAAATCAACTCACAGTGCAACATCCACAAACACCTGGAAAACTTTTTTTTAATATATTTTTAAAATAGGCACTGAAAGTTGCAGATTCTTGTACATAACCAGCAAGAGACTTTAACAATGTTTACAGCATTGTTTATTTGTTTATTCAGGTATAAACAAGAGTGAAAAAAAACAGCTGCACATATAAAACAAAACTTAAGGAATATTTCCAAGTAAAATAAATTTTATACCTCAAAAATAGGCAAAACTGTATACCACTGTTTAGCAATAATACATATGTGGTAAAACTACCTTTTAAAATCAAATAAATGATAAAAATTCAGGTAAGAGGCCACCACTAAGGATGTGACAGTGGGGGTGGACATATGTGGTTTCATGATTTTAAAAACTGCAGTGTTCTAATTCATATACAGAGGTGGTGAGCCACAGGTGTTTATTACTGCACTTGGTAATTTATATCCTTACTACTTTTTATGTGTAAAACATCAAAAAAAAAAAAAAAGAAAGATCTTTGGTCTAGGAATCCATGGTGTTTCTAAAAGCATAGATGAACACAAAAGTTGAAAAATACTAATGGAAAGGGAACAATACAGGACTGTGAACAGGAGTCCAAGCAAAGGATTAAATCAAAGGGAGAAAGACTGTGGAGTGCTAATACAACGGTTCTCAGTAATTCTTTCTTCCAGGTTTTAAATGGAAACATCAGTTTCACAAGAGAAGTACTACTGAAGTATGCACATTCTATAAGTTGTTAATTTTGTATTTCTTCATGATTTTCTCCCTCTTCATAATTTAATGATTAGCACAATCTTGAATCTGATTTATAATAATCCCTGTAAGACACTCACTCAAGTGGGGGAGATTTTTAATAACTGAAAAAGTAGGAGTCAATATAATTCACAGGTGGCCTTAAATGTGATATTTTGATTTGTAATACTTTACATATCTTACTAATTATGACTTTTTACAATAATTTTAAAGGTAGCTTGCATAACCTAACTATGAGTACTCACCAACTGATATTTAAAAAGAAAGAAAACACAAAGAGAAAAGAAAACCAGGCTTGAAACAGAAACTGTCCATTAAATACTCATCAAGATCTGAGAAAGCCACACTGAACGAGGTGTGTGTGATCACCTAAGACAGTAACTTACCTTTAGCCTTAAAGAGTCTAGAATTTCCTTCATTTAAAAATGGTACATACAAAGCTACTTAAAATGTACAAGATAAGTCCTACCTGAGAATGGTACATCTCTAAGAATGGTAGGAGCCCAGCCCCTCCAGAGAGAAATCCAACCATCTTCAGATATTTTCTTGCCGATAAATCGGTGCAGTTCCTCGTAAGAAAACTTCTTAGATTGCATCTTGGTTCTGATCAATTCCAGTGGACTTATTACAGTCACTGCGCCGACTGGTACAAAACAAGCGAATACAACAAAAGCAAGCCATGCATTATGAAAACACGTGTGCAGAAATGAGTATTTCATGAATTTTTATATTTTAAAATTTTATTCTGAAATGTCTGCAAACTGTGTTTAGTATCTCATGATGGCAATACACTGGCTCAGATTTTTTTCTTGATAAAGGTATTTCACATACCTAACTCTTTCAAGAGCAGGCCCACAGCCACTATACATCAACCAGGACTATTATAAACCTCACTCCCACTACACAGAGAAAAATGTCCTTCTGATTAAACTCTGAATCTCAAAGTGTTTACAGAAAATGATGAAAGAAAGACTCTGGCATTAATTAGACTCAGTGTTATTATCCTAAAATCTAGACTCTAAGGTCTACAATCTCAAATCTAAACCTCTGTCCAAGAATAAACAGGACAGGTTGATCCCGTCCGGTTCTGATGGCAGTCACCACACAATATGACCTCTGGAGCATAGGTGTCGACATATGAGGACAAACTACGATGCAAAATAAACCGTCACCAATACTCTACTTGAAATTCTCTATGAATGTAAACATTTTAAAGCAAGCTTTAAGTTGAAATCAGAATGAAAATATTGTGAATTTATTACATACGTCTGGCCACGATTCCAGCAACAATTGGTACGCAGCTTTCATTTTCTCCTAATTTAGATCTCAGAAGAGCAGTTAATTGATCATAGCAGGTAAAATAAATAACTGTGGCAGGAACTGCCATCACTCTGTTAGAAAAAATGAAAAGATTGGTACAACACTATCAAAAGCTTGAAACATATTCTTACATTATTATGAAGCACAAGATACAGTCATAGTGCATAGGTGCTCAGTCATATCAGACTCTCTGAGACCCCATGGGCTGCAGCCTGCCACGCTCCTCTGTCCATGGGATTTCCCAGGCAAGTATACCAGAGTGGGTTGACATTTCCTTCTCCAGGGGCTCTTCCTGACCCAGGTATCAAACCCACATCTCTTGTGTCTCCTGCACTGGCAGGTGGGTTCTTTACCAACTGCACCACCTGGGAAGTACAAAATGAAGATCCTTCTATTTTACAGAAGCTGAAAACCATGACAAATCAGCTATGAGATCAATTTTTCTTTAAGAATTAGCAGTGTTTAACTTAGATAACAAAAAGATGTAAAGTAGGTTTCTGCTCTCCAGAGATTTGCAATGTAGTAGAGAAGGTAACTTTAGAGCACTCAGTCAGGTCACAAATATGAAAAGACAAATAAGTCGTCTTGACTTATTCTGTGTCTGGTCTTCATTCCCAACTACATACATTATAGTAACATGAAAATCACTAAAGTAAAAAATCTTGTAAAAATTCTTTGTAAAAAAGTACAGGCACAATTATAAAATACTTTTGAACTGTGGACCATGTCATACCTACTGAAAATAATGTCACCAGAATTATACATACTCAAAGCAAATTCCAATTACACTCTT
The DNA here is from genome assembly GCA_917880005.1 of Nanger dama. Classification (NCBI taxonomy): domain Eukaryota; kingdom Metazoa; phylum Chordata; class Mammalia; order Artiodactyla; family Bovidae; genus Nanger; species Nanger dama. The sequence goes on from CAKJTW010000007.1 coordinate 29,232,177, forward strand.
TCAAATGGGACTATCAAGAGGGAGTTATTAATGAAACACAAAGTTGAAGGTACTATCATGGCATAAAGATTTAACACAACAAGAAACCAGTCTCTGTTTCTGGTCTAACCAAAGGACTATCACAGACCACACGCAGGAACGCCTAATACTCGACCGTGAAGTGTGGTGATGAGAACTTAGGAATAGGACTGACAGCTGCTCCTGGATCTATCACCAACCTTACAACCTTAGGCACTGTTTAGAGTATGTGCTTCAAAACTGACTAATGTGCTCCGTAACAAGATAAATCAGAAAGAAGTGAGGCAGAGAAAGGCAAGGTATTAACTGGAATTTTTACATTCAGCCTTACTAGCTTCTCATGTGAATTTACGTAATAGCTAGTTAGTACAGAATTTAATTATCTGGAAAAGAAGTTTAAACATCACAATACCTCTCATTTTAGTAAAATAAAAACTAAAATGAATACTACTTTCTTAATTTCTGAACATGGAAAAATAAAGTATGCTTGTGCCCCAAATCCACTATTTTCAGGAGGGTCTCCTTGTCTACTTGACCTTGGGTCATCTTCAAGGAATTTAGCCCTCGAAATACTCCTTGTAACAAGGCTTTTCTGTATGTCTGGAGCACTAAACCAGCTTGCCTGCATTGATTTGTGCAAATGATGTGAGTTTTGGTAAATATCTGCTTCTTTTTGGGGGCTGGAGTTTCAGTAACCACAGCCAGTCATGAACACAGCATGCTATATCATCAGCCCCCAGTGCAAACCCTAGACTCAGATTGAAGTGCCGGTAAGGCTGAACCCCTGCACTTGCCGCGGCGGCTCGGGGCTGGGAGAGGCAGCATGCGTCCTGCAGGTCACAAGCAGGGTCTCGGGAGGACTCCGCCTGGCCAGCTCCTGTTGGGCCTCTCCCCTCACTGATTCCAATTCACGCCTCTCCGCTCACTCATTCCGCTTCGTGCCTTTTCCCCTCACTGATTCCGCTTCATGCTTTTTCTCCTTACTGATTCCACTTCATGCCTTTTGTGGTAATAAACCACAGACATTAGTATACATCCTGTGAGTGCTTCTAGCAAATCATTAAATGTGGAGTAGTTGTGAGAGTCACAAAACAATGTTCTAGGAAATGAAAAAGAGTTCTGATATTAAAAATGCATGATGTTGTCCCATCATACTGATAAGGCAAAACAAAACCACCACCATCACTAAGTAAGAAAAATACTAAATTTCAACTTACAACGTAGGAGGAAGGCCACTCCACAGGGACTTAATGCCCTCATTTCGAATGATTTTCAAAAAAGCATCCTAAAATTGTAATAGAAAAAAGTGGTCAAAATAAAGAAAAAAGTTTATAATGATAATTAGTATTTGATTCTTTTAAGCATTTATTTCTAAAATAAAAGCTTCCCAGATATACACCCATTCTTTAAAAAGGAAAAAAAAAAAGATTTTTTCTCAACAGACACAAATAAAGCATTTCTAAATGACAGTTCCTGCTTACAAAATAAACCTACATTACTCAGCTTGGGATTGTTCTACTTAGGGCTGAGAGCAATGTTTTTGGAAGATTATTATAAAAGGAAATGGAGGGATGGCAGAAATTAGAATAACTCTCCTCTCCAAATATGAAATCTGAGAGAACATTATTTAAACCCCATATCTGAAACCTCTCAGGAAGAACAAAATGCAAGCAGAAGCTAGAGGGAAGCTTCTGTTAAAAGTCAAAGTGCCATGAATGAGGTTTGCACATTTACAGCTTTCTGCCCGTGGGAGCTGCAAGAACAGTACATTTACTTGCTTGAGACGGCAAACACCAGAGTTCAGGCTCGTGGACTAATCAGAAAGAAGGGAAATCCTAGGAAAAGAGGCTACAGAGGACATGTTGCCGTTTTAGTTGCTCAGTCATGTCTGACTCTGCCACCCCACAGACTGGAGCCCTCCAGGCTCCTCTGTCCATGGAATTCTCCAGGCAAGAACACTGGAGTGGGTTGCCATTTTCTTCTCCAGAGAGAGGACGTAAGACCTTGAATTTAGAGACAAAGTCAGCCACAAGATGTGGCTCACCACTCAACTGTGCAGCCCCAGGAGAAGCCAACAAAAACAAACCAGACACCCCGTGGAAGGCAGACAGGGTGGGAATTTCAGCTGCAGCCCCCACAGTGGGGCCTGAGTGTGAAGTCTGAACCTGGCCAAAGTTAACTGCCTTTTAGAACAGAACAGACTCTTGGGAAGAATATAAAAGAACCCAGAGTCTTTACAATGCATTCTTCATAATGCCCACTATCCGATCAAAATTCATTAGACATAAAAAGAAACACACGAAAAAGTAGTCATCAGGAACCAGCACTGAGATGATTAAGATGATGCTATCTGCAGACAAGAACTCCAAAACACCTATTATAAACATGGGCAAGGGTTACAAAGATGATGCGCCCATAGTGCATGGATGAATTTGGAATTCAGCAAGGAAATAATTACAGTTAAAACTGCCAAGTGAAAATTCTGAACCTGAAATGAAAAATTAAGTGGGCTTAACAGCAGAAAGGAGACAGCAAGGAGTCACTGAAGACAAATCTAAAATTAAATCGGAAGACGGAAGAGAAAACAAATGAAGAAAAATGGGAACTTCTCCACGGTCTAGTGGTTAAGACTCTATGCTTTCAATGCCGAGGGTCCAGTTCAATCCCTGGTCAGGGACTGTGATCCAGCAACCCATGTGGCATGGCCAAATAAAACACAAAACTTTGGAAAAATGATCAGAGGCTCAGAGACGTGAGGGGAAATATCAAGCACTACAGCATTAGTTTATGTGGAGTCATAGAGAAAAGGAAAGAAAACAGAATAGGAAATTACCTGATGAAATGCTGAGCAAAAACCTCCCTGAATTAGCGAAAGGCATCAGTTGATAGGGTCCCAAATATCAAAAAAACCCAAAGAAAAAAGTGAATAAAAAACAAACAAAAAACAGTAGAGGAAAATGACAAAATAAACATACGGAATCCAGTTCAGTCACTCAGTCGTGTCTGACTCTCTGCCACGCCATGAATCGCAGCATGCCAGGCCTCCCTGTCCATCCCGGAGTTCACTCAAACTCATGTTCATCAAGTCCGTGATGCCATCCAGCCATCTCATCCTCTGTCGTCCCCTTCTCCTCCTGTCCCCAATCCCTCCCAGCATCAGGGTCTTTTCCAATTAGTCACCTTTCTTTGCATGAGGTGGCCAAAGTACTGGAGTTTCAGCTTCAGCATCAGTCCTTCCAACGAACACCCAGTACTGATCTCCTTTAGGATGGACTGGTTAGATCTCCTTGAAGCAGAAGGAACTCTCAAGAGTCTTCTCCAACACCACAGTTCAAAAGCATTGATTCTTCAGCGCTCAGCTTTCTTCACACTCCAACTCTCACATCCATACATGACCAATGGAAAAACCATAGCCTTGACTAGACGGACCTTTGTTGACAAAATAATCTCTCTGCTTTTCAATACGCTATCTAGGTTGGTCATAACTTTCCTTGCAAAGGAGTAAGCGTCTTTTAATTTCATGGCTGCAGTCACCATTTCCACTGATTCTGGAGCCCCCAAATTAAAGTCTGACACTGTTTCCACTGTTTCCCCATCTATCTGCCATGAAGTGATGGGACCAGATGCCACGATCTTCGTTTTCTGAATGCTGAGCTTGAAGCCAACTTTTCACTCTCCTCTTTCACTTTCATCAAGAGTTTTAGTTCCTTTTCACTTTCTAACATAAGGGTGGTATCATCTGCATACCTGAGGTTATTGATATTTCTCCTGGCAGTCTTGATTCCAGCTTGTGTTTCTTCCAGCCCAGCATTTCTCATGATGTACTCTGCACGTAAGTTAAATAAGCAGGGTGACGATATACAGCCTTGACGTACTCCTTTTCCTATTTGGAACCAGTCTGTTGTTCCATGTCTAGTTCTAACCTGACCTGCATATAGGTTTCTCAAGAGGCAGTTCAGGTGGTCTGGTATTCCCATCTCTTTCAGAATTCTCCACAGTTTATTGTGACCCACACAGTCAATAGCTTTGGCATAGTCAATAAAGCAGAAATAGATGTTTTTCTGGAACTCTCTTGCTTTTTCCATGATCCAGTGGATGTTGGCAATTTGATCTCTGGTTCCTCTGCCTTTTCTAAAACCAGCTTGAACGTCTGGAAGTTCATGGTTCACATACTGCTGAAGCTTGGCTTGCAGAATTTTGAGCATTACTTTACTAGTGTGTGAGATGAGTGCAATTGTGTGGTAGTTTGAGCGTTCTTGGGCATTGCTTTTCTTAAGGATTAGAATGAAAACTGACCTTTTACAGTCCTGTGGCCACTGCTCTGTTTTCCAAATTTGCTGGCATATTGAATGCAGCACTTTCACAGCATCATCTTTCAGGATTTGAAATAGCTCAACTGAATTCCATCACCTCCACTAGCTTTGTCCATAGCGATGCTTCCTAAGGAAGGCCCAGTTGACTTCACATTCCAGGATGTCTGGCTCTTAGGTGAGTGGCAGAGATTTGAAAATTATCAGACTGGGGATTTTCAGTAACAATGATGAGTATGTCAAGGGCTCTTAGTAGTATCAGAGGACTAGTAGTGGAGACCCGACAGTAATAAGGCCGCCTCATCAGAGGCAATGGAAATCACCAGGTGAGTCAGAAATCCCACTCCCACTGTCTTAGTCTGTTACGGCTGCTGTAACAAAACATGACAGAGTGGGTAGCTTATGAACAACATTAATTTATTTCTCAGTTCTCAAGGCTGGAAGTCCAAGATCCAGGTTCTACTAAGGTCAAATGAGGGCCCTGTTCTGGATTTCACCCTTCTCACTGTGTCGTCACAAGGCAGGGGGGCAAGTAAGCTCTGCAGTCTCTCTTCTAAGGGCATTAATCTCATTCATGAGGTCTCTGCCCTGTGACATAATCCACTCCCAAGGCTCCAGGTCCTAAAGTGATTGCATAGGCATTAGGATTTCAACAGTGAATTCTGCGGGGAACACAAACACTCAGACCACACCGTCCCAAAGTGAAAGCCCCTGACCACCACTCTGTGTGTGAGTGGAGGCTGAGTGAGGAACATGGACTTCCAGCTCTACCAGCCTAATAACAAGGTGGTGCTCTCTTCCTCTGAGCTGACAGTGTCAAAAGGGCCAACTGGAATATTTAAATAAGAGTCAGAGACTCATAGTCTCAAAATTTCCTGTTTCCAATTTTTTAAAAAATCATCTGTCATTTTAAGAAGCAGGAAGAGGAAATTCCCTGGTGGTCCAGTGGTTAGAAACTGGCGCTCTCACTGCCAGGGTGCCAGGTTCAATCCCCAGTTGGGGAACTAAGATCCTGCAAACCACATAGTGCAGCCAATAAATCAATAAACAAGAAGGAAGATGTCAAACTGAATGAAAGGAGACAATAAACAGACACCAAAAGTGAGACTGACAGGATTATCTGACAAAGGTTCTAGAGCAATCAACACATAAATCATTGACTGATCACTTACAAAGATGTCTGAAACAAATGAAACATTAGAACAGCTCAGCAAAGGAATATATACACAAAAACCTACATATCAAAATGGAATTTCACAAATGACACCACGGAAATACAAAGGATCATAACAGATTAATGACTATATGCTGATAAAATGGATGACCATGGAAAAATTCCTAAACCAGAAATAGAAAATATGAATAAATGAATTACCAGAAATGAAATTAAATCAGTAATTTAACAACTTCCAACAAACAAAAGTCCAGGGCCAGACGGCTTCACAGGTGAATTCTAACAAATACTTAGAGAAGAGTTAATGCCTATCCTTCTGGAACTATTCCAAAAAACTCTACAGGAAGGAAAACTTCCAAACTCATTCTATGAGGCCAGCATCACCCTGATACCAAAGGCAGGCAAAGATGTCACACACAAAAGGAAATGGCAGGCCAGCATCACTGATGACACATATGCAAAAATCCTCAACAAGATCTTGGCAAACCAAATTTCATAATAAGATAAACAATGGTCAAAGGGGTCATACCCCAGGATCAAGTGAGATTTATCCCAGGGATGAAAGAACAATTCAGTATCAATAAACCAATCAATGGCACACCATATTAACAGACTGAAGAATAAAACCATACGATGAGGACTTCCCTGGTGGCTCAGTGGTAAAGAATCTGCCTGCCAGTGCAGGAAACACGAGCTTGATCCCTGATCAGGAAGATCCCACACGCCAAGAAGGTCTATTAAGCTTGTGCTCTAGAGCCCAAGAGCCACCACTACTGAGCCCATGAGCCACAACTACTGAAGCCTGTGCCACCTAGAGCCTGTGCTCCACAAGAGAAGCCCCTGAAATGAGAAGCCCGCGCACCACCAACTACAGAGTAGCCATGACTCCCTGTAACTAGACAGAAAAAAAAAAAAAGCAGCCTGCATAGCAATGAAGACCCAGCACAGCCAAAAATAAAGTTTATAAATAAATAAATATATAAAATAAAATAATTCAGCTAAAAATAAACCCATATGATCATCTCAATAGGTGCAGAAAAAGCTTTTGACACAAGTCAACATTTCTTCATGATAAAAACCCTCAACAAAGTGGGTATATGGTTACAGAGGGAACACACCTCAACACACTATAAGCCATACACAACCAGCCCACAGCTAACATCATAGTCAACAGTGCAAAGTTGAAAGCATCTCCGCTAAGATCAGGAACAAGACAAGGATACACCTACTCTCATCACTCAACATAGTTTTCAAAGTCCTAGCCACAGAAGAAAAGGGAAAAAATACAAGGAATCCAAATTGGAAAGGAGGAAGTAAAACTGTCACCATTTACAGATGACATGATATTAAACGCAGTAAATCCTGAAGATGCTAGCAGAAAACTACTAGAGCTCCTCATGAGTTCAATAAAGTTGCAAGATGCTAAATAAATATACAGAAATCTACTGCATTTCTAAACACTATCAACAAGGAAAACTACGGAAATTAACCCAATCACAATCATATCAGAAGGAATGAAATACCTAGGAATAAATCTAACTAAACAAGGAGGTAAAATATTAATACTGAATTCAGAAAATTATAAGACCAGAAATTGAAGGTGACTCAAACAGATGTTTTTTGATTGGAAGAATGTGAAAATGACCATAATACACAAGGCAATCTATAGATTCAATACAATTCCTATCAAAATGACAATGGCATTTTTTACTGAACTAGAACAAATATATTCTAAAATTTGTATAGAAACACAAAACATCCTGCATTGCCAAAACAATCTTGAGAAAGAAAAACAAAACTAGAGGTTATAATTATCTCTGATTCCAAACCACATTATAAAACTGCAGGCATCAGAACAGACCTCTAAGATGGCAGAGTTGAGGGACATGAGCTCATCTTCTGCTAGAACTCCAAAATTGCAACTAGCTGCTGAGCAACCATCGAAAGGACAATACTGGATCCCACCAACAAAAGATACCCCACATCCAAGGGCAAAGGAGAAGCCCCAACAAGATGGTAGGAGGGGAGAAATCACGTTTAGAATCAATCCCTATACCCACCAGAGACTCTTGGAGGGCTCAAACAAAACTTTGTGCACATCAGGACCCAGAGAGCCCACAAGAGACTGAGCCACGCCTGCCTTTGAGTGTTTGTCTCCTGTGGAGACATGGGTCAACAGTGGCCTGTTAAGGGGACCTGGGAGGCACAGCATGTGGCCTAAGGCCTCTTGGAGGAGGCTGCCATTAGCCCAACCACAGAGCCACCGAGCAGATGACCCACAAGCTGGAGAACAGTTATAGCAAAGAAGTTCTGGCACTGTTGCAAAACTTCTAAGGCCCAAAGCAGATTTCTCAACCTGGGGATCTGGCAAAGGGACTGAGAATCCCCAGGGAGCTTGACTTTGAAGGCCAGTGGGATTTGATTACAGAACTTCCACAGGACTGGGGACAAGACTCTTGGAGGGTACAACAAAAACTTGTGCACACCAGGACCCAGGAGAAAGAAGCAGAGATCCCATAAGACTCTGAGCCAGACTTGCCTATGAGAGTCCCAGAGTGTCCGGCAGAGGCATGGGTCGACAGTGACCTGCTCTGGGGTCATGGCACTGAAAGGGAGCGAACACAGTTCCACCCATCAGCAGAAAATTGGATTAAAGATTTACTGACCCACCCTTCACAGCAAGATCCAGATTCACCCACTGCCAGTCCCTCCCATCAGGAACCTTCCATAAGCCTCTTACCTTTATCCATCAGAGGGCAGACAGACTGAAAAGCACAATCACAGAAAACTAACCAAACAGATCACATGGATCACAGCCTTCTCTAACTCAATGATACTATGAGTCATGCCATGTAAAACCACCCACCCAAGACGGATGGGTCATGGTGGAGAGTTCTGGCAAAACATGGTCCACTGAGGAAGAGAATGGCAAACCACTTAAATATTCTTGCCTTCAGAACCCCATGAACAGCATGAAAAGGCAAAAAGATATGACACTGAAAGATGAACACCCCAGGTTGGTAGGTGCCCAATTGTTACTGAAGAAGAGTGGGGAAATAGCTCCAGAAAGAGCGAAGAGGTGGAGCCAAAGCAAAAACAATGCCCAGTTGTAGATGTGACCAGTGATGGAGGTAAAGTCCGACGCTGTACAGAACAATACTGCATAGGAACCTGGAAGGTAAGGTCCATGAATCAAGGTAAATTGGAAGTGGTCAAACAGAAGATGGCAAGAGTGAACATCGACATTTTAGGAATCAGTGAACTAAAATGGACTGGAGTAGGCTAATTTAATTCAGATGACCATTATGTCTACTGCTGTGGGCAAGAATCCCTTAGAAGAAATGGAGTAGCCCTCACACCCAAAAAAAAAAACCACTCTGAAATGAAGTACTTGGGTGCAATCTCAAAAATGACAGAATGATCTTGTTTTGTTTCCAAGGCAAAGCATTCAATATCACAGTAATCCAAGTCTATACCCCAACGACCAATGCCAAAGAAGCTGAGGTTGAACGGTTCTGTGAACACCCACAAGGCCTTCTAGAACTAACACCAAAAAAGATGTCCTTTGCATCAAAGGGGACTGGAATGAAAAAGTAGTTAGTTAAGAGGTACCTGGAGAAACAGGCAAGTTTGGCCTTGGAGTACAAAAATGAAGCAAGGCAAAGGCTAACAGAGTTTTGCCAAGAGAATGCACTGGTCATAAAAACACTCACCTCCAACAATATAAGAGATGACTCTACACAGGGACATCACCAGATGGTCATCACCAAAATCAGACTGATTATATTCTTTGCAGCCAAAGATGGAGAAACTCTATACAGTCAGCAAAAAAAGACTGGGAGCTGATTGTGGCTCAGATCATGAACACCTTATTGCAAAATACAGACTTAAATTGAAGAAAGTAGGGAAAACGACTAGACCATTCAGAAATGACGTAAATCAAATTCCTTACAATTATACAGTAGAAGTGACAGATAAATTCAAGGGATTAGATCTGATAGAGTGCCTGAAGAACTATGGATGGAGGTTGTAACACTGTATAGGAGGTGGTAAATCAAAATCATCCCCAAGAAAAAGAAATGCAAAAGGCAAAATGGTTGTCTGAGGAGGCCTTACAAATAGCTGAGAAAAGAACAGAAGCTAAAGGCAAAGAAAAAAAAGGAAAGATATACCCATGTGAATGCAGAGTTCCAAAGAGCAGAGAGATAAAAGAGCCTTCCTAAGTGATCAGTGTAAAGAAATAGAGGAAAATAATAGAATGGGAAAGACTAGAGAGCTCTTCAAGAAAATCAGAAATATCAAAGAAACATTTCATGCAAAGATGGGCACAATAAAGGACAGAAACGGTATGGACCTTAAAGAAGCAGAAGAGATTAAGAAGAGGTGGAAAGAATACACAGAAGAACTATACAAAAAGATGTTAATAACCCAGGTAATCACGACAGTTGTGATCACTCACCTAGAGCTAGACAACCTGGAATGTGAAGTCAACTGGGCCTTAGGAAGCATCACTATGAACAAAGCTAGTGGAGGTGATGGAATTCCAGTTGAGCTATTTCAAATCCTGAAAGATGATGCTGTGAAAGTGCTGCACTCAATATGCCAGCAAATTTAGAAAACAAAGCAGTGGCCACAGGACTGGAAAAGGTCAGTTTTCATTCCAATCCCAAAGAAAGGCAACGCCAAAGAATGCTCAAACTACTGCACAATTGGGCTCATCTCACACGCTAGTAAAGTAATGCTCAAAATTCTGCAAGCTAGGCTTCAGCAGTACGTGAACCATGAACTTCTAGATGTTCAAGGTGGTTTTAGAAAAGGAAGAGGAACCAGAGATCAAATTGCCAACAACTGCTGGCAAGTGTTGAAAAAAGCAAGAGAAATTCCAGAAAAACATCAACTTCTGCTTCATTGACTACGCTAAATCCTTTGACTGTGTTTACTTCAGTTCAGTCGCCCAGTCATGTCCAGCTCTTTGAGACCCCACAGACTGTAGCACACCAGGCCTCCCTTCCCATCACCAACTTCCAGAATTTACTCAAACTCATGTCCATTGAGTCAGTGATGCCATCCAATCATCTCATCCTCTGACTGTGTAGATCACAACAAACTCTGGAAAATTCTTAAAGAGATGGGAATACCAGACCACCTCAACTACCTCCTGAGATATTTGTATGCAGGTCAAGAAGCAACAGTTAGAATCGGACATGGAACAATGGACTGGTTCAAAATTGGGAATGGAGGCTGCATATCATCACCATGCTTATTTAACTTATATTCCGAGTACATCATGAGCAATGCCAGGCTGGATGAAGCACAAGCTGGAATCAAGAATGCAGGAGAAATATCAATAACCTCAGATATGCGGATGATACTATCCTTGTGGCAGAAAGCAAAGAGGAAGTAAAGAACCTCTTGATGAAAGTGAAAGAGGAGAGTGAAAAAGGTGGCTTAAAACTCAACTTTCAAAAAACTAAGATCATGGCATCTGGTCCCATCACTTCATGGCAAACAGATGGGGCAACAGTGGAAACAGTGAGACTTTATTTTTTGGGCTCCAAAACCGCTGCAGATGGTGACTGCAGCCATGAAATGAAAAGATGCTTGCTCTTTGGAAGAAAAGTCATGACCAATCTAGATAGCATATTATAAAGCAGAGACATTATTTTGCCAACCAATCTCCGTATAGTCAAAGCTATGGTTTTTCGGTAGTTGGCTATGGATGTGAGAATTTGACCATAAAGAAAGCTGAGTGCTGAAGAATTGATGCTTTTGAACTGTGGTGTTGGAGAAGACTCCTGAGAGTCTCTTGGACTGCAAGGAGATCAATCCAGTCCATCCTAAAGGAAATCAATCCTGAATATTCACTGGAAGGACTGAAGCTGAAGCTCCAATACCTTGACCACCTGATGCGAAGAACTGGCTCACTGGAAAAGACTGATGGTGGGAAAGATTGAAAGCCAGAGGAGAAGGGGATTACAGAGGATGAGATGGCTGAATGGCATCACCAACTCAATGGACCTAAGTTTGAGCAAGCTTCAGGAGTAGGTGATGGACAGGGAAGCCTGGTATGCTGCAGTCCATGGGGTGGCAAAGAGTTGGACATGACTGAGAGACTGAACTGACTAACTGAATCACAACAATATGGTACTGGCAGTAAACAGACACAGACCAACAGAACTGGATGGAGAGCTCAGAAATGAACCCACAATTATATAAGCAACTAATCTACGCTAAAAGGGGCAAGAATACACTGTGTGGGCAAGACTGCTCCTTTAATAAACAGTGTTGAGAAAACTGGACAGCTACATGTAGAAGGATCAAATTGGATTACTCTCTCACACCATGTACAAAAATAAATTCAAAATAGATTAAAGACTTATATCTAAGACATGAAACCAAAAAACTTACAGAAGGAAGCATAGGCAGTAAACTAGAGCACCACAACAAGAGAAGTCATGGCAATGAGACGCCTGAGCACCACAACTGTAAAGTAGCCCCTGTACAAGCTCGCTGCAACCAGAGAAAGCCCTCGTGTAGCAACAAAGACCCAGCATCCACAAAAACAAACGTTAATTTCAAAACCATTTTATATGGAAAGACAAAGGAACTTTAAAAATAGCCAAAACAACTTTCAAAAAGAAGAATAAGAATAAAGTAGAAGGAATCTACTGATTTCAGGACTTACTCTACAGCTACACTAATTAAGACCTTGTGGTACTGATATATAGGTAACAGATAAATGTTACAGGATAAACAACCTAGAAATAGATCCACGCAATATGCCCAAATGATTTCTGACAAAGTGCAAAAGCATCTTAATGGAGGAACGACACCTTTTCAACAAACACAATTGGACAACCATAGGGTAAAATAAACAAAAAAGAACTTCAACCTCAAATCTATAGATTATATAAGAATGACTCAAAATGGATCAAGGACTTTAAAAATAGGAGAAAATCTTCAGATCTAAGAGTAAATAAAGAGTTCTTAGATTTGACATCAGAAGCATGATCTATAAAGTAAAAACTAACTGGACTTCATCAAAATTAAAAACTTTTACTCCATGAAAGACTTTGCTTAAGAGGATAAAGGGAGAAGGTAGAGAGTGGGAAAAAATATTTAGTAATTTAGTGACTACATATTCAACGAAGGACTAGTATTTAGATAATACAAGGAGTACTCAAAACTTAATAGTAAAAATATAAACAGTTCAATTAGAAAATGGGCAAATGACATGAAGAGTCATTTCAATGAAAAGGATAAACTGATGGCTAATAAACATATGAACAGATTTTCAACATCAGTAGCCACTACAGAAAAGTAAATTAAAACCACAATAATGTATTACTACACACTTATCAGAAGTGCTAAAATGAAAATAGTAACAACACCAAATGCTGGTGAGGATGTGGAGAAGTTAGCACAGTCATACACTGCCACTAGGAATGTAAAATGATACTATCATTCTAGTAAACAGGTTGGCAGTTTCTTAAACCATAAACAGGCAACTACCATATGACCCAGAAACTCATGGATATTTACTCGAGAGAAATGAAAACTTACAATGATATTATAATTAAGAAAATATATACATTTTGGTCTTAATCCATGGATCCTGGCACACAGCTCCAAAATTCTTATAATTTCCTAACTGATATTGAGCAAAGGTATAAAAACGGTATGAATTTAATAGAAGCAGAAGCTATGAAGAAGAGGTGGCAAGAATACACGGAAGAATTATAGAAAAAACATCTTAATGACCTGGATAACCACAATGGTGTGGTCACTCACCTAGAGCCAGACACTGGAGTGTGAAGCTAAGTGGGCCTTAGGAGGCGTTACCATAAACAAAGCTAGTAGAGGTGAAGGATTTCCAGCTGAGCTACTTCAAATCCTAAAAGATGATTCTGTTCAAGTGCTGCATTCAATATGCCAGCAAATTCAGAAAGCTCAGCAGTGGCCATAGGACTGCAAAAGGTCAGTTTTCATTCAATCCCATTAAAGAACAATGCCAAAGAACATTCCAACTACCACACAACAGAGCTCATTTTACATGCTAGCAAGGTAATGCTCAAAATTCTTCAAGCTAGGCTTCAACAGTATGTGAACCAAGAACTTCCAGATGTACAAGCTAAATTTTAAAAGGCAGGGGAAGCAGAGATCAAATTGCCAACATCCTTTGGATCATAGAAAAAGCAAGGGAATTTCTGAAAAAAAAAATCTACTTCTGCTTTATTGACTATGCCAAAGCCTTTAACTCTGTGGATCACAACAAACCGTGGAAAATTCTTCAAGCGATGGGAACACCAGACCACCTGACCTGCTTCCTGAGAAATCTGGAGGTCAAGAAGCAACAGTTAGAATCGGACATGGAACAACAGACTGGTTCCAAATAGGAAAAGGAGTACGTCCACACTGTGTATTGTCACCTTGCTTATTTAACTTATACGTAGAGTACATCATGAGAAGTGTCAGCCTGGATTAAGCACAAGCTGGAATCAAAATTGCCAGGAGAAATATCAATAACCTCAGATAAGTAGATGACACCATCCTTATGACAGAAAGCAAAGAACTAAAGAGCCTCTTGATGAAAGTGAAAGAGGAGATTGAAAAAGTTGGCTTACAACTCAACATTCAGAAAACTAAGATCATGGCATCTGGTCCCATCACTTCATGGCAAATAGATGGGGAAACATTGGAAAAAGTGACAGACTTTATTTTGGGGGCTCCAAAATCACTGCAGATGGTGACTGCAGCCATGAAATTAAAAGACGCTTGCTCCTTGGAAGAAAAGCTATGACAAACCTAGACAGCATATTAAAAAGCAGAAACACCACTTTGCTGACAAAGGTCAGTACAGTCAAAGCTATGGTTTTTCCATAGTCATCTACAGATGTCGGAGTTGGACCACAAAGAAGCCTAGGTGCCAAAGAATTGATGCTTTCGAGCTGGGTGGAGAAGACTCTTGAGAGTCCTTTGGAAGGCAAGGAGATCCAACCAGTCAATCCTAAATGAAGTCACCTCAATATTCATTCAAAGGACTGATGCTGAAACTCTAATAGTTCAGCCACCTGATGCAAGGAGCCAACTCACTAGAAAAGACCATGATGCTGGAAAAGACTGAGGGCAAGAGAAGGTTGCAATAGAGGATTAGATAGTTGGATGGCATCATTGACTCAAAGGACATGAGTTTGAGCAAACTCAGGGAGATGGTGAAGGACAGGGGAGCCTGGTGTTCTATAGTACATGGGGTTGCAAAGTCAGACATGACTGGGTGACTGAACAACAACGAATGATGCCTCCATTAAAATCTCTGAAGAACAGCATTCGGATGCTTCCAGGCTGGTGAGCACAGGGGGTGCTGGGAGAGTGACAGGCCTGGAGAGGACATAGAAGCTCCATGCCTCCCCTAAGTCCTGCCTGTGCACCTCTTCTATCTAGCTGTTCCTGAGTTGTGTCCCTTCACAATAAACTAGTAATCTCTTAAGTAAATCTCCTTCCTGAGTTCTGCAAGCTGTTCTAGCAAATTACTGAACCTAAGGAAAGGACTGTGGGAACTTCTATCTTTTGACTTGCAGCCGGTCAGTCAGACGCGTGGGTGACTACCTGGCCTTGAGAGCAACGTCTGAAATGGGAACAGTCCCGTGGGCATTGACAACTCACTCCAGGTAGATGGTGTCAGAATTGAGTTAAACTGCAGAACACCACCAGTCTGAACTAGAGGACTGCTTGGTAGGGGAAAAACACCACTAATCTGTTCAGAAGAATTCTGAGTGTTCAGAGAAAAACAGTGAGTAGTTTTTTATTGTATGTTGACACCAAAACCTGTGAATGAACGTATGCAGCAGTTTTATTCAGAGCCAACAACTGGAAACCACTTGAAACAAACTATGGTATATCCATACCATGTAATACTAGTGAGTAATAAAAAGGAGCAAACTTGATACATTAAACAACTTGAATGAATCTTCAGATAATTAAAATAAATCAGAAGTACCAATCCCAAAATGTCCTGTTACAATTCCATTTATAGAACATTCTTAAGATGACAAAATTATGTAAATTGAGAACAGGCTAGTGGTTGGTAGGAGTTAAGAAGTGGGTGTGACTACAGAAAGGAAACAGGAAGGATCCCTGGGTGACAGAATTGTTCTGTATCTTCACTATATCAATGTCAACATCCTGAGGGTCATATTGTACTCATCCTGTTACATGTTAGCAACTGGGAGAGGGTACACAGGGTCTGTCTCTGAATATTTTTCTTAAAATTATGTATGATCTACAAGTATTTCAAAATTTTAAAAGTCTACTCCCTTTTTCCCCATATATAAGAAAGCATAAACAGATGAACATAAAGTTAACAAAGAATTAAAAGTTAAAAAGTCCTTCCCCTCTCCTGCTTCAATGTCTATCTTTTAACTGTGTGCTAACTACACGATGGACTTTGTACTCTCTTGCAACTGTTGAATCTTTCATATAGAAGAATAAACATAAGAATAAAAAACATGCTGTGATTATAAATAATGTAATCTCTTTACCAGTGTTCCTGGAAACGTCCTGGCTTCTTATACCATGCTTTGTTGCCTTCCTCTTCACAGACACACAGATGATCCATAAGTCCGTTACTATATAGAAAACATTTTCCTAACAAAGAAGATTACAATGGTCAATAATTATTTCACACAAGTGTATTATTTTTTACAGATGATCAAAATAAAAATACCAGGAGCAGGATGAACAAGACACAATTTTGTCTTCACCTTTTAGGATGAAACAAACAACCTCATTTGTTTAATGACAGCACTGGGCTCTAAACTCACAGTGGTGAAAGGCAACTGAATAAGTTACTGGACTCTGTTTGCAGGTGTATAGTCAAAAATGTACACAGAAAAAAATTCTTTTTAGTTATCTGAGGGAATGGAGAGGAAAGATAAGAGGAAAACCTCTTTTGAAAAGACAGTATGAGTGTGCGTCTTCTCTATCTGATCAGAAGAAAACTCTGTGGTATGTAAGGGAAATTCTGACCAAAATACATTATGAAACAATGCATATCTGAATCTTAAAAGAGCTCATTACAAGGACAAAATTATATTAACTATATGAGGTGATGGATGCTGGCTAAACTTATTGTGGTAATCATTTTTCAATATATACATACATGAAATCATTATACTGTACTCCTAAAACTAACACTATGTTCTGTATCAATTACATCTCAACTGAAAAAGTAGATTATAAAAAATATGTTTTTCATAATCTCAACCCATGCAAATAAAGCTATGCTTTGTCCCTTTCTCTGTATTTTTACTGCTTAATTTAGACACTGGCCAGCTCCCTCCTAATTGACTACAACTTTTCTAATAATGATTTCTTCCCATTATTGGATTCATTCTTGCTCCCATAATTGTCTTCCCCATTTAACCATATATAATTCTGTCAGTTTCATAATACACTGGTCTATCTTTAATATATAGGAAACTACTCTGCTTTTCATCCTTTTCTACAATCCACCTATTCTTTCACCCACCTGAATACCTGTTGTTCATTCTGTCTCCCTGATACACATTCAACAGAGTGGAATTTATGTATGAGGTTTTTACAGTCTGTTTTCTGCTATTTAAACATATTTGAAATGACATTATCTTTATAAAAACTGCAAAATATGGGTCAAGGAATTGTTATTTTGCCTAATAAAAACATATAACTACTCTTCTCAAAGTCCACGTAAGCTCTAATGTCAAGCAATTAACCAAGCTGCTTGATAAAATAGTGAACTTCCTATTACTATTCAAGCAACAATTAGATGCCTACTGGAGGAATACTGTAGGGTGGGCACAGCTCTTGGACTAAAGCAGGAAGCTAGATTCAAAGTCCCTTATAAGCAAAATTCTGTTCTTACCTGTGAGGCATATACTGAAATACAAAATTGTCCTCTCCATTTGTTAGTATGTTCTTGAAAGTGTTATATGTGTTACATATATGCAGACATATACACACGGTCTGTTGACCCTTGAACAACATGAGTCTGAACTGTGAGGGTCTACTTATACAGATTGTTTCCAATAGAAAATACCACAGTGTTACACGATCTGCAGTTGGCTGAATCCAAGGATGAGGAACTGCAAAAACAGAGGAATTATAGACACTGAGGGCCAACTGTAAATTATGGGCAGATTTTCAGCTACACCAATGGTGGGCAACATTAACCTCCTCATTCTTCAAGGGTCAGCTGTACTTGTTTTCTGCCTAGACTTCATCAGGTATAACTAAGAAATGAGGAAAATGTTTCCACTTGAGGATAAAGGCATCAGTTTTCAAAAACTGGCAAAAGAGAATTTTTTTTTTTTAATGAATGTGGTCACATTTAAAAACCTAACATAACATTTTCAGGATAAGCTGAACACATACCTTTGGGGAATGGGTTGTTTTGGGCTTGGAGTCGAATTTTAACAACATCAAAGGGTGTCACTGTGAAGATACATAAAATTTCAATTAACAAGTGATATCTGTAATTTGCATAGATGTTTGTCCAAAGAAAATACACCACATGATACCTATATAATGGTTAAAACTATTTATCATAAAGTAGTTTTAAGTGTTAACATTCTAATTTTTGCACTTGAATTTTGTTTAAAGAGGACCAATGAGAAAATGTAGTTACTTCTTTCACAGGTACTAAACTCTCATTTCGGAGAAGGCAATGGCACCCCACTCTAATACTCTTGCCTGGAAGATCCCATGGATGGAGAAGTCTGGTAGGCTACAGTCCATGGGGTCGCAGAGTTGGACATGTCTGAAGCGACTCAGCAGCAGCAGCAAACTCTCACTTATATTTCTACAGCTATAATTCCATTAACATTAAAGCTAAAATACTAGTATTTGTAAGAAAATATGTTATCTAAGATAAAAGTGAATGTTCCAAAAGACCACTTAAATATCTGAAGATAGCTATGTATTACAAGTAATCAAAAATCAAATAATATGTCTCCCTATATTAAAGTCTCCCTCTGTTAAATTCACCTGTATCAAATAAAAACCACAGGTATTGAAAATTTGAGTAAGCTAGCCATAACTCATTCTTGCTACCATATTGTGTTACTCTATATGGGAACAGTGCAGCAAAGGAAAATGGGCATTATGATCTGAAGTAAAATACTATATTCTAAAGCAATTAGTTTACATTTGTTCGAACCATCTTGGGGTTCCTGGTGGCTCAGACAGTAATGAATCTGCCTGCAATGTAGGAGACCTGGGTTCAACCCCGGGCTCAGGAAGATCCCTTGGAAAAGAAAATGGCAACCCACTCCAATATTCCTGCCTGGAGAATTCCGTGGACAGAGAAGCCTGGTGGACTACACTCCATGGGATAGCAAAGAGTCAGACACGACTGAGAGATGGACACCTGCTATCTTATTTAAACAAACTAGCCAACTCGTTCAAATGCTAAACTGTCACCTACTGTGTCATTTGGCTGTCTATAAGTAATTGATTTAAAGACAGAGAAATGTAGTCCAGAAAAATTTAAGCAATTCACTAAAAGCAAAGTAAATGATAATCTGAATTTTTAGGTACTGTAAGTTACCCAACTTCTATGTTTTTTATTACGCTAATATTTAACCCCATATTCTTACTATTTTAAAAAGGATAATAGTCATAAAAGTTTGATATTGACAAAGACCTCAAAGAACTTCAGATCTAAGCCCCTAAATTTAGAGAGGAAAAATTAAGTTCAAAGACAATAAAGACAATCCCAAAGCACATTCATCCTGAGAATGGCAAAGCAAAGACTAAAATTCTAGTCTCTTGATTCTCTGTCCAGGGCTGTTTCCTGTTATCATGATGAAGCATGAATGATAATATTATCAGTATTTCAGAGTAAAACTCAAGTGGGATCAATAATTCATTCCGATGCATAATCTACACCCAGCATCACTGTACCCATCAGTGACGTCAGTATAGCTCCAGTGCAAGAGGCGAACATCTGCTGAAGCGGTGTCACTGCTGTGACTGGTGGTCCCTCTGATTCAGGATCCATATCTTTAACTAACAGTAGCAAAATCTGTTAAAGAAAAGCAAGATGTAAAATAAAAGTGTAACAGAAGATGCCCTCAAAACTAACTGCTAAAAGTTAAATAAACTATAAAAACTAAAGCCAGTATTACTATCAAAGCACATGTTGACCAGCAGAAGTATACACATAAGTTCTACACGCAAAGGCACAACACAATTGTCATTAATAGAACATGTTCTCGGATGTTCCAAAAGTGGTAATGTACTTCAGCTAAGCTACGTGAGCAGCATCACATTTGCAAGACAAATCAATAGAGCATTAAGAAAACAGACTCTGGCCATGGAACAGAATGAAGGCAGCGGACCAGTAAGACTCAAAATCAGAATTCGGTCTCATAAGAACCACTCAGATACTGGAATCTAGTAGAGTTATCAGCAAATATAGCACTATTTTTATTGCACTGCAAACACTGCTGCAAAAGTACAAAATAAATCAAAAGCATAACCTTCATAAAAAGCATTATTTTAGAAATAATATAGTGAGAAAAGCAACACATGCTCTTTCTGAAAAACTCAACATAAGAGTATAAAAATCACTTATAAACTTATTAAAAAAAATAACCACAGGCAACATACAGTATCATCTTTTGAAAGGTCTATGTACACAAAAACGCAAATATGGAGGCAGATTACATCTAACCAAATATGTACAAACATTCAAGTATCTATACATGCATCTTTTTGAAAGACAAAGTAGATTAACACCATTCATAGCTTTTAGTAGCCAACTTTGATGCTTAAAAAGATAGATGTGTTAATAAATACAGATTGACATTATCATTTTTAATGTTTACATGCTTTTCAATTATATTTATTTAGCCTCTTAGATATTCAGGTTATTGCCAATTTATTAATTCTTTAATTTCATAAACTCTCATATAAATATCTTTATACATACTTCTTGTTGTAGTGTCTTTACAATTACTATCGGAGAGAAAGTATGATTGCTGGGCTAAACTAAAAACCTGAGAAAAATTGCTAGTGCTTTCCAGAAAGACTGGACCAATTTATATTTCTATGGTAATATATGAGTTATTGTTAGCCCATAAATTCACCAACACTCTCTCATACTACATATCATTTATTTTTTCTGACCCATTTGAAAGTAGACTGCATACATCATACCCCCTTCATCCTAAACACCTCAGAATACTTTCATACAACTGAGGTCCAATTACCAAATTTAGGAAACTTAATGCTGACAGTATTCTAAAGTTCATTTTCCAATTCTGTCAATTATCCCAATTACAACCTTTATAAAAATGAATGCTTCCATTGTTTCTTTAGGCTTTCATTATTTACCTACCTGATTTAAGTCTTTTCCTCAACTCTATGTTCCAATATTTTATTGTTTGTAACATCAGTATCTGAAAATCTGTAGTGAAAAAGAAAGAAACTGTCTTATCTTTTCACACAGGAAATGGATAGCAAACCTAAAGGAAGGGAGTATATAAAAAAACTTTAAAACATAAATCAACTAATATTTATTAACTATTATGATACTTTGCAGAATATGAAGAGCACTCCAGAAATATTATCATTAGAGTTATGAAAGTATTATCACACAAAAATCTTCATATTATCCCAGCAAATATACTCTACTTGAAAAGCAGACAATTCTAAACCTGAACATACTGACCCATCTTAGTATCAACAGGAGTTGAACAACCAGATTTTGTGACCCTTGGAGGAAACTGAGACTAAAGTAACATGGTAAACATGTGTATGTTGCCACAATACAGGAGAAGGCAACACTCTGGTCTACAGGACTAAGGTCTTAGCTTCTTCAAGTGAAAGTACAGTGGGAAAAAAGGTGGCAGGGAGGCACACTGTTCTAGAATAAAGGAATCCACTCAAATGCATCCTGGTTTAAATAAGAGAACTTTAAAAAGCCAGTTTGAAAGTAACTAAAGAAATCTGAATGTGGGTTGGATATCAGATATTTTTAAAGTATCCTTGATTTTGTTTGGTGAGATAATGTTATTGTGCGTACATAAGAGGTCTTTTGGAATGATTTTGTTTGCTGCCTACAGTACAATATTACGGACTTCTATCTATAGTTCTTCAGGCACTCTGTTTATTCGATCTGATCTCTTGAATCTATTTGTCAAATTTCCTCTTCTTCAACAAACAATGCAAAGAAATAGAGGAAAACGACAGAAAGGGAAAGATTAGAGTTCTCTTCAAGAAAATCAGAAATATAAAGGAACATTTCATCCAAAGATGGGCACAATAAAAGACAGAAATGGTAAAGACCTAACAGAAGCAGAAGAGATGTACAGAAGAACTGTACAAAAAGGTCTCAATGACCCAGATATCCACGATGGTGTGATCATTCACCCAGAGCCAGACATTGCAGAGTGTGAAGTCAAGTGGGCCTCAGGAAGTAATGCTATCAATAAGGCTAGTGGAGGTGATGGAATTCCAACAAAGCTATTTAAAATCCTAAAAGATGATGCTATCAAAGTCCTGTACTCAATATGTCAGCAAATTTGGAAAACACCACAGTGGCCATAGGACTGGAAAAGGTTGATCTGCATCCCAATTCCCAAGAAGGGTAGTACTAAAGAATGTTCAAACCACTGGACAATTACACTCATCTCCCATGTTACTAAGGTTATGCTCAAAATCCTCAAAGTTAGACTAGCATCACGTGAACTGAAAACTTCCAGGCATACAAGCTGGATTTAGAAAAGGTAGAGGAACCAGAGACCAAATTGCCAACATTTTCTGGATCACAGAGAAGCAAGGGAATTCCAGAAAAACATCTATCTCTGTTTCACTGTCCATGCTAAAGTCTCTGACTGTGTGGATCATAACAAACTGTGGAAAGCTCATAAAGAGAAGGGAATACAAGACCATCTTATCTGTCTCCTGAGAAACCTGCATGTGCATCAAGATGCAACAGTTAGAACTCTGTATGGAACAACTGACTGGTTCAGGATTGAGAAAGGAGTACAACAAGGCTGTTGTTTATTGTCATCCTGTTTATTTAACTTATACGCAGAGCACATCATGAGAAATGACAGGCTGGGTGAGTTACAAGCTGGAATCAAGATTACCAGGAGAAATATCAACAACCTCAGATATGCAGATGATACCACTCTAATGAGAGAAAGCAAAGAAGAACTTAAGAACCTCTTCATGAGGGTGAAAGAGGAGAGTGAAAAAGCCAGCCTACAACTAAATATTGAAAAAAAAAACCACTAAGATCATGGCATCTGGTTCAATCACTTCATGGTAAATAGAATGGGAAAAGGTGGAAGCAGTGACAGATTTCCTCTCCTTGGGCTCTATAATCACTGCAGATGGTGACTGCAGCTGTGAAATTAGAAGAGAACTGCTTCTTGGCAGAAAAGCTATCACAAACCTATGTTAAAAAGCAAAGACATCACTTTGCAGACAAAGGTCCGTATAGTCAAAGCTATGGTCTTTCCAATAATCACATATGGTTGTGAAAACTGGACCATAAAGAAGGCAGAGCAATGAAGAATTGATGCTTTTGAACTGTGGTGCTGGAGAAGACTCTTGAGATTCCCTTGAACAGCAAGGTCAAACCAATCAATCCTAAAGGAAATCAACCCTGAATATTCATTGGAAGGAATGATGTTGAAGCTCCAATACTCTGGTCATCTGATGCGAAGAGCCAACTCATTTGCAAAGACCCTGATGCTGGGAAAGACTGAGGGCAGGAGAAGAGGGAGACAGAGGATGAGATAGTTGAATGGACGATGGACTGACTCAGTGGGTGGACCCAGTGGACATGAGTTTAAGTAAGCTCCTGGAGATAGTGAAGGACAGGGAAGCCTGGCATGCTGCAGCCCATGGGCTTGCAAAGCTGGACATGACTGAGCGACTGAACAAGAGTATCAAGTGATAACCTTGGGATTTTGATTTCATCTGCTTGATGATTAGCCACGCTCAGTGTCTGTGCATACTGTTGGTCATTTGTACCTCAGCTTTGAAAAATGTCTACTAAGGTCTTCTGTCCATTTTTAAATCAAATTATTTGGTTTTTAAGCTGTAGGTGTTTCATAAATATTTTGGATACTAGACCTTTAATAGATATATTGTTTGTAAATATTTTTCTCCCATTCTATAGACTGTCCTTTTAATATAGTTTACTGCCTTTGGTGTATAGAAACTTTTCAGTTTAATATACTTTCATTTTTATTGTTGTTTCTTGTGTCACATCCAAGAAATCACTGCCAAGATAAATGCTACGAAGCTGCTATCCTGTTTTCTTCTAGGAGTTTTTATATTTGGGGCATCACGCTTAAATCTTAATCCATTCTGAGTTGACTTTGTATATGGTATAAGAAAAAGGTCAAAGTTCTTAATGTAGCCAAATTTATTGATCTTTTCCTTTACAGATAACACTTTTTTGTGCTTTCTTTAAACAATCTTTCCCTACTCAAATGTCCAAAACATAGATTTATTAATAAGTTAGTAATGTTATAATTATAAAAATCAATATGCTAGGCTTCCCGGGTGGCTCAGTGGTAGAGAATGTGCCTGCCAATGCAGGAGAGACAGGTTCAGTCCCTGGTCCAGGAAGATCCCACATGCTGCAAGGCAAGCCTGTGTGCCACAACTACTGAGCCTGTGCTCTAGAGCCCCGGAGTTGCAGCCACTGAGGTCACCTGCCACGAGTCCAGAAGCCTAAACACTCCAGAGCCTGTGCTCCACAACAAGAGAAGCCACCACAATGAGAGGTCCATGCACCCCACAACTAGAGAGCAGCCCCTGCTCACCGCAGCTAGAGAAAAGCCTGTGCAGCAACAAAGACCCAGCACAGCCAAATAAATACACATTATTTTTAAAATTATTAAAAATCATTTCCATATACCTGTAATTCATAGAAAATAAAATTTAAAATAAACAGCATGTACAAGAGCATGGAAGAATTTCATGTACTCTGGGGATAAGTTTCACAAAATATTCTCAAGACATCTGTTTAAAAAATTTTTTTACCAACTAAAAGGTCTTTTTGGGTGGAGTCCAGATGACAGGGCAGGAGGATGCTGAATTCACATCTTTTCACACCCCGGGCACCTACCAGGGCTGCTGAGAGGCCTTAGATACCTCAAGGATGGGAGGAATTTCCCAAGTGACTGCGTAGCATGATGGGGAGAAAGAGGAGGAGAAGAAAAGTAGAGGTGGGATGGGAGCAGAAACCCTGAGGGGCAGCAGGAGGATGAGACGGGTCACCATTCAGAGGGGCCCACCCAAGGAATGAGGATTAGCAGGGATGGGAAGGGACTTTGGGAGATAGTGGATCAGAGGGGAATGTACCCCTCATCTCACCCAGCCACTCAGCCACTGGCAAGCCTGCTGGGGTCTCGGACCCACCTTCTGGGGTCCCCTCCAGCCTAGAGGGTCCTGAGCCTAGCCCCCACCCCCGCCAAGGGCCTTTTCTAGCTGCTGGGGTCTTCGGCCTAAGCGCCTTCCTCCCCTAGGGCCTTTTCTGGCTTTTCTGCTGTTGTAGTTTTGTTTTACTTTGTTGTTGTTGTCTTATTTTCATTTCTCCTAAAATATCTATTTAAAAAAAATTTTTATTCTTTCTTACTATTTTGCTCCTTTTTCTTTGTTGCCTATCCACCCTAGCCCCCTGCATGGCATACAGGGGTCTCCGTTCCTGGCCAGGGGTTGGGCCTGTGTTCCCACGGTGGGAGCACCAAGTCCAAACCACTAGACCAACAGAGAATCTAGGACCCCAGGGAATGTTAACTGGTGTGAGTTATCCCAGAGATCTTCGTCTTGGCACCAAGACTCAGCTCCATTCAACTGCATGCAAACTCCAGTGCTGGACACTGCAGGTCAAACAATCAGCAAGGAAAAAACAAAGCCCCACCCATCCAAAAAAAAAAAAAAATGAGATGACAAAACAATATGGGACAGATGAAGGAGCAAGGTAAAAACTTACAAGATCAAATAAATGAAGAGCAAATAGGCAATCTACCCAAAAAGAATTCAGAGTACTGATAATAAAGACAACCTTAAACCTCAAAAGCACAAGGGAGGCACAGACCAAGAAAACAGAAGAAATGTTTACCAAAGACCTAGAACTAAAGAACAAACAGTGGTGAACAGTACAACAACTGAAAGAAAAGATACACTAGAAGGAATTAATAACTGAAGGACAACTGAAGCAGAGACAATGAATAAGCGAGCTGGAAGACTGAATGGTGGAACTAATTGTTGAAGAGCAGAATAAAGAAAAAAATGAAAAGAAATGAGGTCTCAGAGACCTCTGGGACAACATTAAATGCATCAACATTCAAATTACAGGGATCCCAGAGGAAGAGAAAGATAAAGAGTCTGAGAAAATATTTGAAGAGACTATAGTCAAAAATTTCCCTAACACAGGAAAGGAAATAGTCAACTAAGTCCAGGAAGCACAGTCTCGTATAGGATTAAACCCAAAGAGAAACATGCTAAGACATATATTAATCAAACTAACAAAAATTAAATTCAAAGGAAAAAAATATTAAAAGCAGCAAGGGAAAAGCAACAAATAGCACACAAGGGAATCCCCATAAGGTTATCAAGTGATTCTTCAACAGAAACTTGCAGGCCAGGAGTGATGAATATATTAAAAGTGATGAAAGAGAAAAGCCTACAACCAAGATTACTCTATCCAGCAAGGGTTTCATTCACATTTAATAGAGAAAGCAGAACGTTTACAGTCAAGTGGAACTTAACAGATTCAGCACCACCAAACCAGTTTAATAACAAATGCTAAAGGACCATCTCTAAGAAGAAAACTTCTCTAGGAAGAAGAAAAATAATCACAAAAACAAAGCCAAAATAACTAAGAAAATGGTAATAGGAACATACATATTGCTAAGTACCTTGAATGTAAATAGAATGATTGCTCCAACCAAAAGACACAGACTGGCTGAAGAGATATAAGAGACCCACTTTAGATCTTGGGACACATATAAACTGAAAATGAGGAGACAAAAAAATATTCCATGCACATAGAAATCGAAAGTTGGAGTGGCAATACTCATATCAGATAACTAGACCTTAAAATAAAGGCTGTTTCAAGAGACAAGGAGGGTCACTACATAATGATCAAGGAATCAATACAAGGAATCAATTACAAATATACATGCACCCAACATAGGAGGACCTCAATACATAAGGCATATACTAACAGTCACAGAAGGGGAAATGCAACAACACAACAATAGTGGGGAATTTTAACACCCCACTTACACCAATGGACAAACCATGCGGTCAGAAAATAAATAAGGAAACACAAGCTTTAAATGGCACAACAAACCAGTCAGGCTTAACTGATATTTACAGGACATTCTACCCAAAAGCGTCAAAACACTCTTTTTCTTCTCAAGTGCATACAGAACACTCTCCAGGAGAGATCACATCTTCATCCACAAATCAAGTCTTGGTAAATTTTAAGAACTCTGAAATCATAACAAGCATCTCTTTTAACCACAATGCTGAGATTAGAAATCAATTATAAGGAAAAAAAAAAAAACTGCAAAAAAAAAAAAAAACGACAAACACATGGAGGCTAAGATCTACACTACTAAATGACCAAGAGATCATTAGAAATATCAAAGAGGAAATCAAAAAAACATAGAAACAAATGACAGTGAAAAACACAACTTAAAATCTACAGAACAAAGGAAAAGCAGTCGTAAAGGAAATTTGTAGCAACTCAATCTCATCTCAAGAAACAAGAAAAATCCCCAACAAACAATTGGGTGCTTCCCTGAGTGGCCCAGCTGGCAAAGAATATGCCTACAATCTAGGAGACCTGGGTTCTACTCTTGGGTTGGAAGATCCCCTGGTGAAGGGAATGGCAACCCACTCCAGTGTTCTGGCCCGGAGAATTCCACAGAAGAGAAGCCTGGCAGGCTACAGTCCATGCGGTCGCCAAGAGTCAGACACCACTGAGCGACTAACACTTTCACTTTCAGCCTTACAACTAAAGCAACTAGACAAAGAAGGGAAACCCCTAAAGTTAGCGGAAGGAATAGGTGATAAAGACCAAAGCAGAAAGAAATGAAATAGAAATAAAGATCAATAAAACTAAAAGTTGGTTCTTTGGGAAGATAAAGTTGATAAACATTTAGCCAAGGTCATCAAGAAAAAAAGGATAGGATTCATATCAATAAACTCAGAAATGAAAAAGCAGAAATGACAACTCATGCCATGAAATACATAAGGGACTACTATAAGCAACTATATGCCAATAAAATGGACAACCTGAAATAAATGTACGAAATTTTAGTAAAGTACTATCTTCCAAGGCTGAACCTGGAAGAAATAGAAAATATAAAGAGATCAATCCATAAGTAATGAAGTTGAAGCTGTAATTAAAAATCATCCCACAAATAAAAGTCCAGAACAGATGGCTACACAAGCAAATTCTGTTAAATATTTAGAGAAGAGCTAAACACCTATCCTTTCTATACTCCTCAAACACTTCCCAAAAAAACTGCAGAGGGAAGAACACTCCCAAAGTGATTCTATGAGGCCACCATCACCCTGATACCAAAACCTACAAAGATATCACACAAAAAAAGAAAACTAAAGACCAGTATCACTGACGAATACAGACACAAAGCTCCTCAGCAAAATCCTACCAAACAGAATCCAACAACACATTAAAAGGCTTATACACCATGATGAAGTGGGATTTATCCCAAAGCAAAGATTCTTCAATATATGTAAAATCCATGTTATACACCAGACCAACAAACTGAAGAATAAAATCCACATGATCATCTCAACAGATTCAGAAAGCATCTGTCAAAATTCAGCACCCATTTATCATAAAAATTCTCCAGGAAATGAGCACAGGGGAACTTACCTCAATATCATAAAGGCCATACTGACAAACCCACGGCACAGATCATTCTCAATGGTGAAAAATCAAAAGCATTTCCTCTAAAATTAGGAATAGGACAAGGATATCCACTCTCACCACTTTCATTCAACACAGTTTTGGAAAACCTAGCCACAGCAATCATAGAAGAAAGAGAAATAAATGGAATACAAATTGGAAAAGAAGAACTCAAGCTGTCACCTTTGCAGATGACATGACACCATACAAAGAAAACTCTAAAGATGCCCTCGGAAAACAACTAGAGCTGATCAAGGCATTTGGTTGCAGGATACGAAATTAACGCACAGAAATCCTTGCATTCCGATGCACTAACCATGAACACAAAGAGAAATTAAGGAAACAATCCCAATTATCACTGCAACAAAAAGAATAAAACACCTATGGGGCGTCCTTTGTGTTCAGTAGTGATCACTTTCACTTTTCACTCTCTTGCATTGAAGAATGAAATGGCAACCCACTCCAGTGTTCTTCCTGGAGAATCCCAGGGACGGGGGAGCCTGGTGGGCTGCCGTCTATGGGGTCGCACAGAGTCGGACATGACTGAAGTGACTTAGCATGACAAACCTACAGCTGACATCATTCTCAATGGTGAAATGCTATAAGCATTTCCTCTAAAATAGGAACAAGACTAGAATGTCTACCCTTGCCACTTTTATTCACCATAGTTTTGGAAGTCCTACCTTTAGCAGAGAAGAAAAAGAAGTAAAGGGAATCCAAGTTGGAAAAGAAGTTAAACTGTCACTGTTTGCAGGTGACAGGATACTATACAGAAAGGACAGTAAAAGTGCTACCAGAAAACTACCAGAACTCATCAATGGACTAGGCAAAACTACAGACTACAAAATTAACACACAGAAATCTGTTGCATTTCTATACACTGACCACAGAAGATCAGAAAGAGAAAGCCAAAAAACAATTCCATTAATCACTGCATCAAAAAAAAAAAAAACTAGGAATAAACCTACCTAAGGAGACAAAAGACCTGTATTCCAAAAACTCTAAGAAGCTGATCAAAAAATTCACAAACAGATGGAAAGACATGCAATGTTCACAGATAGGAAGAATCAGTATTGTCAAAATGACTCTATTACCCAAAGCAATCTAAAGAGTCAATACAACCCGTATCAAATTACCAACCAATAGCATTTTTCACAGAACTAGAACAACAAAAAAATCTCAAAATTTGTATGGAAACACAGAAGTCCCTGAAAAGCTAAGGCAATCTTGAGAAATTAACTTCAGACTATACTACAAAGCTACAGTCATGAAAACAGCACAGTACTGGCACAAAAATAGAAATATTGATCAATGAAGTAGGATAGAAAACCCAGAAATAAACTGAGGCACCTATGGTTAATCTATGACAAAGGAGACAAGACTACCCAATGCTGCAAAGACAGTCTCTTCAACAAATAGTGCTGGGCAAACTAGACAGCTACACGTTAAAAAATGGAATTAGATCATTCTTTGACACCACACAAAAAAATAAGCTCAAAGTGGATTAAAGACCTAAATGTGAGACTGCACACAATTAAACTCCTAGAGGAAAACATAAGCGGAACACCATGACATACACAGCGGCAATATCTTTGTGGATCCATCTTCCAGAATAATGGAAATAAAAACAAAAATAAACAAATGGGATCTAATTAAACTTAAAAGCTTTCACACAATGAAGAAAACTATAAGCAAGGTGAAAAGACCACCCTCAGAATGGGAGAAAACAACAGCAAATGAAACAACTGACAATTTCCAAAATATAAAAGCAGCTCAACACCAGAAAAACAAATAACCCAATCAAAAAGTGGGAAAAAGCCCTAAACAGACATTTCTCCAAAGACATAGAGATAGCTAATAAACACATGAAAAGATACTCAACATCAACTGTTATTAGAGAAATGAAATCAAAACCTCAATAAAGTATCATTTCACACCCGGTCAGAATGGCCACCATCAAAAAGTCTACAAACAACAAATTCTGGAGAGGGTATGGAGAAAGGGGAACCCTCCTACACTGTTGGTGGGAATGCAAACTGGTACCATCACTATGGAAAACAGTGTGCAGATTCCTTAAAAAACTGGGAATGGAACTGCCTTATGACCCAGCAATTCCACTGCTGGGCATACACACCAAGGAAAGCAGAACTGAAAGAGACACGTGTACCCCAATGTTCACTGCAGCACTATTTACAATAGCCAGGACATGGAAGCAACCTAGATGTCCACTGGCAGATGGATGGATAAGAAAGCTGTGGTACATATACACAGTAGAGTATTACTCAGCTATAAAAAGGAATGCATTTGAGTCAGTTCTAATGAGGTGCATGAACCTGGAGCCTATTATACAGAGTGAACTAAGTCATAAAGTAAAAGACAAATACTGGATATTTACACACACACACACATATATGGAATTTAGAAAGATGGTATTGAAGACCCTAAGTACAAAGGAGACATAGGCATAAAGAATAGACTTTTTTACTCAGTGGGAAAAGGTGAAGGTGGGTTGATTCGAGAGAACAGAATTGAAACACATACATTACCCTGTGTAAAACAGATGACCAGTGAAAGTTCAATGCATGAAGAAGGGCACCCAAAGCCAGTGCTCTAGGACAACCCAGAGGGATAGGGTGGGGGATTTAGGATGAGGGGCACATGTATACCTGTGGCCGATTCATGATATGTGGCAAAAACCATCACAGTATGTTAAAGCAATTACCCTCCAATTAAAATTAGTTAATTTTCAAAAAAAGCTTTTGCATAGTAATGGAAACAATAAACAAAATGAACAGAGCACAGATTGGGAGAAAATATTTGCAAATGATGTGACAGACAAGGTATTAGTCTCCAAAATTTACAAACAGCTCATGATGCTTAACAGCATCAAAACAAACAACCCAATGAACAAATGGGCAGATCTAAATAGACAGTCCTCCAAAGACAGACAGTTAGCCAAGAGGCACATAAAAAATATTCATCATCACTAATTATTAGGGAAATGCACATCAAAACTACAATGAGATATCACCTCACACCAGCCACAATGGCTATCATCAAAAAATCCACAATAAATGCTGGAGTGGGTGTGAAGAGGTTATGATATTTCTCCCGGCAATCTTGATTCCAGCTTGTGCTTCTTCCAGCCCAGTGTTTCTCATGATGTACTCTGCATAGAAGTTAAATAAGCAGGGTGACAATATACAGCCTTGACGTACTCCTTTTCCTATTTGGAACCAGTCTGTTGTTCCATGTCCAGTTCTAACTGTTGCTTCCTGACCTGCATATAGGTTTCTCAAGAGGCAGGTCAGGCGGTCTGGTATTCCCATCTCTTTCAGAATTTTCCACAGTTTATTGTGATCCATATAGTCAAAGGCTTTGGCACAGTCAATAAAGCAGAAGTAGATGTTTTTCTGGAACTCTCTTGCTTTTTCAATGATCCAGCGGATGTTGGCAATTTGATCTCTGGTTCCTCTGCCTTTTCTAAAACCAGCTTGAACATCTGGAGGTTCACAATTCACGTATTGCTGAAGCCTGGCTTGGAGAATTTTAGCATTACTTTACTAGTGTGTGAGATGAGTGCAACTGTGTGGTAGTCTGAGCATTCTTTGGCATTGCCTTTCTTAGGGACTGGAATGAAAACTGACCTTTTCCAGTCCTCTGGCCACTGCTGAGTCTCCCAAATTTGCTGGCATATTGAGTTGCAACACTTTTCCAGCATCATCTTTTAGGATTTGAAATAGCTTAACTACTCAGTCATTTAAAAAAAAAAAACAAAATAATGTCACTTGCAGCAATATAGAGGGACCTAGAGACTAACACACAGAGTGAAGTAATTAAGTCACACAGAGTAGCAGAAACATATTATGACATCCCTTATAATGTGGACTCTAAAAAGAAATGATATAAATGAACTTACAAAACAGAAAAAAGACTCACAGATTTAGAGATAAAACTTATGGTTACCAGGACAGGAAGGATGTACGAGGGGGACAGTTAAGGAGTTTGGGATGGATACGTACACACTGCTGTATTTAAAACAGGGAACCGAAGAGCAACTACTGTATAACACATGAACTCTGCCCAATTTTATGCGGCAGCCTGGATGGGAGTGGGGTTGGGAGATAATGGATATATGTATCATTATGGCTAAGTCCTTTTGCTGTTTACCTGAAATTATCACAACATTGTTAATGGGCTGTGTGTGTTAATTGTTAAGCAGTTGCTCAGTCATGTCCAACTCTTTGCAACCCCATGGAATGTAGCCTACCAGACTCCCTCTGTCCATTGAATTTTCCAGGCAAGAATACTGGAGCAGGTTGCCATTTCCTACTCCAGGTGCTCTTCCAAATCTGGGCATCAACTCACGTCTCCTGAGTCTCCTGCGTTAGCATGCAGATTCTTTACCATCGTGCCACCCGGGAAGCCCCATTAATTGGCTATACCCCAATACAAAATTAAAAGTTAAATAAACAAAAAAACCAACTACAATGAGGTAACACTTCACACTAGTCAGAATGGCCATCATTAAAAAAAAACACCTACAAACAATAAATGCTGGGGAGTGTGTAGAAAGGGGAACCCTCTTGTATTGTTGGTAGGAAGGTAAATTGATACAGCCACTATGAAGAACAGTATGAAGGTGTCTTAAGAAAACAAAAATAAAACTATCATATGACCCAATAATCCCATTACTGAGCAAATCACAATGGAAAAAAACACCTGTACCCCAGTGTTCATTATAGCACTATTTACAATGCCAGGACATGGAAGCAACCTAAATGTCCATCAACAGATGAATGGATAAAGAGGATATGGTACATATAAACAATGGAACATTTATTACTCAGCCATAAAAAGAGGAATAGTATTGGGCCACTTGTAAACACGTGGATGGATCTGGAGCCTGTCACACAGAGTGAAGTGAGAAAAAATGTTATATATTAGCACATATATGTGGAATCTAGAACAAAAGAACAGATGAACTCATTTATAGGGCATGAATAAGTCATACAGAACAGACATGTGGACACAAAGGGGCGCTGGGAGGGTGGGATGATTAGCTTAGGACTGGCATATATACTCTATCGTCAGCAAAGCAGATACCTAGTGGGAACCTGCTATAGAGCACAGGGAACTCCGCTTGGTGCTCTGTGATGACCTAGATGGGTGGGATGGGAGGAGCGACGGGAGAGAAGTCCAAGAGAAAGGGGATACATGTATACACACAGCTGATTCACTTAGTTGTACAGAAGTTAATGCAAATCGTAAAGCAATTATACTCCAATAAGAAAACAATACGACAAAACATTGCTGAAGGGAAAAAACAAAACAAAACAGGTCTTTATAATTCAAAAGATGCATGCACTCCTATGTTCAGAGCAGCACTATTTACAATAATCAAAACACGGAAACACCTTAAGTGTCCACTGGAAAATGAATGGATAAAGAAGATGTGGTACACATATACTATGGAATATCTGTTGTTGTTTTTAGTCTCTAAGTTCTGTCTGACTCTTTGCAACCTCATGGACTGTAGCTCACCAGGCTCCTCTGCCTATGGGATTTCCCAGGCAAGAATACTGCAGTGGGTTGCCATTTCCTTCTCTAGAGAGATCTTCCCAACCCAGAGATTGAACCCGTGACTCCTGCATTGGCAGGCAGATTCTTTACTGCTGAGCCACCAGGGAAGGCCACAGTGGAATACTACTCAGCCATAAAAAGGAATGAAATTTGGGTCATTTGTACTGGGTCATTTCCAGAGATGTAGAAGGACCTAGAGTCTGTAACACACACTGAAGCCAGAAAGAGAAAAACATGTATCATATATTAACACATGTATGTGGAATCTGGGGCTTCCCAGGTGCCACTAGTGGTAAAGAACTCACCTGCCAATGCAGGGCACATAACAGATGTCAGTTAGATTCCTGGGTCAGGGAAGATCACTTGGAGGAGGGCACAGCAACCCACTCCAATATTTTTGACTGGAGAATTGCATGGATAGACGAGCCAGGGAGGCTACAGTCCACAGGGTCACAAAGAGTCAGACATGACTGAAGCAACTTAGCAAGCATGCACATGTAGGATCTAACAAAGAATGATACAGATGGACCTATTTGCAGGGCAGGAATAGAAATGCAGACATGAGAACAGACATGTGCACATGGGGAGAAGGGGAGGATAGGACAAACGGAGATCAGGACTGACGTATATATACTACCATGTATAAAACAGATAGCTAGTGGGAACCTGCTGTATGGCACAGAAAGCGCAGCTTGGTGCTCTGTGATGACCTAGATGGGTAAAACAGGAGGCTGGACGGGAGGAGCAGGAGGGAGGGGATGTATGTGTACACACAGCTGATTCACTTAATTGTACAGAGATGCTAACACAACCTTGTACGTCAATTAAACTCCAATAATAATAAAATAAAACACTTAAAAAGATACAAGTTTTTATAATTCAAAAGATACATGCACTCTTATGTTCACAGCAGCACTACTCACAATAGTCAAAACATGGAAGCAACCTAAATGTCCATCAACAGATGAAGATAAGGATGATGTGGTACATACAGACAATGGAATACACCTCAGCCATAAAAAGAATGAAATAATGCCATTTGCAATAACATGGATGGACCCAGAGATGATAATTACTAAGTAAAGTAAGTAAAAAAATAAAGGCAAATATCACATGATGTAACTTATATGTGGAATCTAAAATATGGCACAAATGGACTTATCTAGAAAACAGAAATGAACTCAGAGACACAGACTCAGGTTGCCAAGGGGAGGCAAGTACCGGGAATCTGGGATTAACAGACGTACACTATTATATATAGGATGCAAAAGAGCAAGGGCCTACTATATAGCACAGGGAGTTATATTCAACATCCTGCCATAAACCATAGTGGAAAAGGACATTTTAAACCATGTCTATATGTACATAAGAGATTCACTTTCCTTTAGAGCAGAGATTGGCAAAACATTGTATATCAACTATATTTCAATTTTAAAAATAAAATTAAAACAAAATTAAACATCTTAATAGAAAAAATACCACTTTATGGACTGAAATAATAAATGCTATAATTATATCAAACCTTCCAAACTGGTTCTAAATTTACAGGAATCCTAACAAAAATTCTCAATTTTTTAAAATTGTGGATTTGATAAAATACTTCCCAAAACCTAGATTGAAGTAAAATGGCAAGAGTTGCCATAAATTGTGAAATGCATCTAAAGCAGTGCTTACATGGAAATTTATGGCATTATATGCTTCTATAAAAAAAAAAATCTAAAAAACAAGGATCTAAGCACTTGCTTTAAGAAACCAGAAACAGAAGCGCAAATTAGAACCAAAAAGGGCAGAAACAATTCAACCAAAAGAATCAGTAAACCTGAAGATCAATTGAGATCACTCAATCTGAGGAACAAAGAGAAAAATAATGAAGAAAAATGAACAGAGTCTAAGAGACCTAGGTGGCATTATCAAGCATACCAACCTACACATAATGAGAGTCCCAGAAGACAGAAAGGGACAAAAGGAACTGAGGCCAAAAGCTTCCAAACTTTGATTAACAGAAGGGTGGGAGGGGAGAAGAGAAGAAGAAAAAGAAACTACACATTCCAGAGTCTCAAACTCCTGGTAGGATAAGCTCAAGGACAGCCACACTAAAAACATTATAATTAAACTGCCAAAAGCCAAACACAAAGAGAAACCTGAAAACAGGGAGAGGAGCAATTCATTACATTAAAAGGATCTTCAGTGATTACAAGCTGATTTCACATCTAAAACCTGGAGGTCAGAAGGCAGTATACATTCCCAGATAAACAAAATCTGATAGATTTTGTCTCTAGTGATCTTGTCCTACAAGAAATACTAGGGGGCATCCGTTCAGGTTAAAATGAAACACATCACTACATAGTAACTAGAACTCATATGATGAAGCACAAAGCACTAGCAAAAGTAACAACATAGATAAATAGACAACTGGTCTTCCAGCTCAAGATGGCAGAGTAGAAGGATGTGTGCTTATCTCCCCTGGCAAGAGCACCAAAATCGCAATTACCTGTTGAATAATCATCGACAGGAGGACATTGGAACCCACCAAAAAGATACCCCACGTCCAAAGAAAAAGAAGAAGCTGCAGCAAGACAGTAGGAGGGACACAATCACAATAAAATCAAATCCCATACCTGCCAAGTGGGTGACCCACAGACTGGAGAACAATAATACCAAAGAAGTTCTCGCAGTACTATGAAGGTTCTGAATCCCAGCCTGGGGGATCCAACAAAGGGACAGAGAAGCCCCAGGGAATCTGGCCTTGAGGGCCAGCGGGATTTGATCACAAGCCTTCCAGAGGACTGAGGGAGCCAGACACTCCAGTCTTGGAGGGCACAAACAAAATTTTGTGTGCATCAAGACAGAGAAGAGGAGCAGTGACATCACAGGAGACTCAATCAAAACTACCTGCTAGTGTTGGAGGGGCTCCTGCAGAGGCGTGGGTTGGCAGGGGCTCACCACAGGGGCAAGGTCACTAGAAAGGCCCCCTTAGCATAAACCCTCTTGGAGTTCACCATTAATCCTACCATAGAGCTTGCAGACCCCAGGGTGGGTCACCTCCAGGCCAAACAGCTACCAGGGAGGGTGTGCAACCTCCCCCTATCAGCAGATAACTGGATTAAGCTTTAGAGACTCTGCCCCTAGAGCAATACCCAGTTTCCCCATCACCAGTCCCTCCCATCAAGAAGCTTACACAAGCCTCTTAGCCTCATCCATCAGAGAAAAGACAAAAGAACATAGAACCAGAGTCTCAAGTGAAGTGAAGTCGCTCAGTCGTGTCTGGACTCTTTGTGATCCCATGGACTGTAGCCTACCGGGCTCCTCTGTCCATGGGATCTTCCAGGCAAGAGTACTGGAGTGGGCTGCCATTTCCTTCTCCAAGGTGGCTAAAACAAAACCATACTACAGAAAGTTAATCACAAAGAAAAAGCAGAAAGTTATGTCCCAGATGAAGGAACAAGATAAAATCCCAGAAAACAACTAAATGAAGTGGAGATAAGCAACCTTTTGGAAAAAAGAATTCAGAATGATAGTAAAGATGATCCAGGATCTTGGAAAAAGAATGAAGGCAAAGAAGGAGAAGATGCAAGAAATGTTTACCAAAGACCTACAAGAACTAAAGAACAAACAGAAATAAATAATACACCAAAAGGAATCAACAGCAGAATAATTGAGGCAGAAGAACGGATAAATGACCTGGAGGACAGAATGGTAGACATCATTGCCAAGGAACAGAACATAGAAAGAAGAATGAAAAGAAATGAAGGCAACCTAAGAGACCTCCGGGACAACATTAAACGAACCAACATTAGCATTACAAGGGTCCCAGAAGGAAGAGAGAGAAAGGACCTGGGAAAATATTTGAAGAGCTAATAGCTGAAAACTTCCCAAACATAGGAAAGGAGATAGTCAACCAAGTCCAGGAAGCAGAGAGAGTCCCAGGCAGGATAAACCCAAGGAGAGC
This sequence comes from Nanger dama, assembly GCA_917880005.1. Classification (NCBI taxonomy): domain Eukaryota; kingdom Metazoa; phylum Chordata; class Mammalia; order Artiodactyla; family Bovidae; genus Nanger; species Nanger dama. Next base: position 29,270,162 of record CAKJTW010000007.1, read on the forward strand.
ACAGTGAGACACATAGTAATCAAACTGACAAAAATTAAAGACAGATAAAACATAAAAAGCAACAAGAGAAAAGTGACAAATAACATACAAGGAAACTCCCATCAGTCTATCAGCTGATTTCTCAACAGAAACTCTACAAGCCAGAAGGGAATGGCATAATATATTTAAAGTGATGAAAAGGAAGAAACTACAACCAAGAATACTCTACCCAGCAAGACTCTCCTTTAGATTTGATGGAGAAATCAAAAGCTTTCCAGACAAGCAAAACTTTAGCACCACCAAAAGTTAGCACCACCACACCAGCTTTACAATAAATGCTAAGGGAACTTCTCTACACAAAACACAAGAGAAGAAAAAGACCTACAGAAAATAAACCCCCAAAATTAAGAAAACGTAATCGGGTCATACATATTGATAATCACCTTAAATGTAAACGGATTAATAAATGCACCAACCAAAACACACAGACTGGGTAGATGAAAACGTGTGCGTATGCACTTCCACTTGTCATATCACTCTGCTTGACCCCCATAAATTGTATGCAATTATTTTATATTGTTAAGTTAATCATGTTCCCATGATGGCTTACAATTACAATTATCTTTTAGGGGGTCTGGCTATTGATTGTGAAAACTGATAAAACTCACTTAATTGTATCATGATTAGTTAATAGAAAAGTAGAACTCTGTATCACTAAAACTAGGATCTAATAGAAAAACTTGCAATCCCTTTTTAAAATCCAGATGCAGACGAAAATTTTCTTGAAAATTTTTGAAAAATACAATTGTTTTGTATACAAATATCTGAGTATTGTCTTTTTTCCTCCAGAGTTCAGATATGTTTCTAATGAGCAGTCATGCTTAAAAACATGATCTTTTACTTTTATCTAGTTTGTTTCCTTTTTCTATTTCATATTCAGTGCTCTCATTTCATTTATATTATCCAATTTCTCCATCTTTTCTTGCATACATATACATATATGCATGATATATATATTTTAGAAAACCTATGAACTTCTGCCTAACTAAAATAATTATGACATTTTTATTCCACCTGTTTGACTTAGTATAAATAGAAAGCTAGATTTCTAATTAAAAAGTAGATATGAAACAAGCAACAAAGTATTACTGCATAGCACAGGGAACTAGAGTCAATATCTTGTAATAACATATGATGGAAAATAATTTCAAAAATAATATATGGGTATTTGTATAACTGAATCACCTTGCTGTGCATCTGAAACACTGTGAGTCAATATACTTCAATAAAATATATATTTTTAAAAAGACAACTGGATAAAGCAACAAAATAACTCTGATGATGAGGATACAATACATAAAGATGTAACCTGTATGAGAGCAACAACACACACGGAGGCGTTAGGGGACGGAGCCATATACTACTGAAATTAAAAAGACACTGATCTCATTGTTATAAATTAAAATACTAATTACAATTCCCCAGGCAACCATTAAGAAAATAATATAATAGATAAAACAGAGACAAGGAAGTGTATATGAGAAAATATCTATTTAAAATGAAAGAGGCAGCTATGAAGGAAGAGTATAACAACAAATGTAAAACACAAAGAAAACAAATAGCAAAATGGCAGACATAAATCTTCAGTATTTTTGCCTAGAGAACCCCATGAACAGTGTGAAAAGGCAGAAACATAGGACACTGAAAGATGAACTCCCCAGGATGGCAGGTACCCAATAGGCTATGGGAGATCAGTGGAGAAATAACTCCAGAAAGAATGAAGCCAAAGGATGGAGCCAAAGCAAAAACAACACCCAATTGTGGATGGGACTGGTGATAGAAGCAAGGTTTGATGCTGTAAAGAGCAATATTGCATAGGAACCTGGAATGTTAGGTCCATGAATCAAGGCAAACTGGAAGTGGTCAAACAGGAGATGACAAGAGTGAAGATCAACATGGGTGAATTTAACTCAGATGAAATTATATCTACTACTGTGGGCAGGAATCCCTTAGAAGAAATGGAGTAGGCATCATAGTGAACAAGAGAGTCCAACACGCAGTACTTGGATGCAATCTCAAAAACGACAGAATGATCTCTGTTCATTTCCAAGGCAAACCATTCAATATCACAGTAATCCAAGTCTATGCCCCGACCAGTAACACTGAAGAAGCTGAAGTTGAACAGTTCTATAAAGAACTACAGGACCTTCTAAAACTAACACCCAAAAAAGATGTCCTTTTCATTATAGGGGACTGGAATGCAAAAGTAGGAAGTCAAGAAACACCTGGAGTAACTGGAAAATTTGGCCTTGGAGTACAGAAAGAAGCTGGGCAAAGGCTAGTAGAGTTTTGCTAAGAGAATGCACTGGTCATAGCAAACACCCTCTTCTAACAACACAAAAGAAGACTCTACACATGGACATCACCAGATGGTCAACACCAAAATCAGATTGATTATATCCTTTGCAGCCAAAGATGGAGAAGCTCTATACAGTCAACAAAAACAAGACCAGGAGCTGACTGTGGCTTAGATCATGAACTTCTTATTGCGAAATTCAGACTGAAATTGAGAAAGTGGAGAAAACCGCTAGATCATTCAGGAATAACCTAAATCAAAATGCTTATGAGTATACAGTAGAAGTGAGAAATAGATTTAAGGGACTAGATCTGATAGACAGACTGCCTGATGAACTACGGACGGAGGTTCCTGACATTGTACAGGAGACAAAGATTAAGACCTCCCCAAGAAACAGAAATGCAAAAAGCAAAATGGCTGTCTGAGGAGGCCTTATAAATAGCTGTGAAAAGAAGGGAAGCAAAAAGCAAAGGAGAAAAGGAAAGATACACCCATCTGAATGCAGAGTTCCAAAGAATAGCAAAGAGATATAAGAAAGCCTTCCCCAGCAATCAATGCAAAGAAGTAGAGGAAAACAATAGAATGGGAAAGACTAGAGATCTCTTCAAGAAAATTAGAGATACCAAGGGAACATTTCATGCAAAGATGGGCTCGATAAAGGACAGAAATGATATGGACCTAACAGAAGCAGACGATATTAAGAAGAGGTGGCAAGAATACATGGAAGAACTGTACAAAAAGATCTTCATGACCAAGATAATCACAATGGTGTGATCACTCACCTAGAGCCAGACATACTGGAATGTGAAGTCAAAGGGGCCTTAGGAAGTATCACTACGAACAAAGATAGTGGAGGTGATGGAATTCTAGCTGAGCTATTTCAAATCCTCAAAGATGATGTTGTGAAAGTGCTGCACTCAATATGCCAGCAAATGTGGAAAACTCAGCAGTGGCCACAGGACTGGAAAAGGTCAGTTTTCATTCCAATCCCAAAGAAAGGCAATGCCAAAGAATGCTCAAGCTACCGCACAACTGCACTCATCTCACACGCTAGTAAAGTGATGCTTAAAATCTCCAAGCCAAGCTTCAGCAGTTTGTGAACCATGAACTTCCAGATATTCAAGCTGGTTTTAGAAAAGGCAGAGGAACCAGAGATCAAATTTGCCAACATCCGCTGGATCATGGAAAAAGCAAGAGAGTTCCAGAAAAACATCTACTTCTGCTTTATTGACTGTGCCAAAGCCTTTGACTGTGTGGATCACAATAAACTGTGGAAAATTCTGAAAGAGATGGGAATACCAGACCACCTGACCTGCCTCTTGAGAAACCTATATGCAGGTCAGGAAGCAACAGTTAGAACTGGACATGGAACAACAGACTGGTTCCAAATAGGAAAAGGAGTACGTCAAGGCTGCATATTGTCACCCTGCTTATTTAACTTATATGCAGAGTACATCATGAGAAACGCTCGACTGGAAGAAGCACAAACTGGAATCAAGGCTGCCAGGAGAAATATCAATAATCTCAGAAAAGCAGATGTCACCACTCTTATGGCAGAAAGTGAAGAAGAACTAAAGAGCCTCTTGACAAAAGTGAAATAGGACAGTGAAAAAGTTGGCTTAAAGCTCAACATTCAGAAAATGAAGATCATGGCATCTGGTTCCATCACTTCCTGGAAAATAGATGGGGAAACAGTGGAAACAGTGTCAGACTATTTTTGGGGGCTCCAAAATCACTGCAGATGGTGACTGCAGCCATGAAATTAAAAGACGCTTACTCTTTGGGAGGAAAGTTATGAAGCAGAGACATTACTTTGTCAACAAAGGTCCATCTAGTCAAGGCTATGGTTTTTCCATTGGTCATGTATGGATGTGAAAGTTGGACTATAAAGAAAGCTGACTGCCGAAGAATTGATGCTTTTGAACTGTGGTATTGGAGAAGACTGTTGAGAGTCCCTTGGACTGCAAGGAGATGAACCAGTCCATTCTAAAGGAGATCAGTCCTGAGTGTTCATTGGAAGGACTTATGTTGAAGCTGAAACTCCAATACTTTGGCCACCTGATGGGAAGAGCTGACTTATTTGAAAAGACCCTGATGCCAGGAAAGATTGAGGGCAGGAGGAGAATGGGACAACAGAGGAGGAGACAGTTGGATGGCATCGCCAACTCAATGGACATGGGTTTGGGTGGACTCCGGGAATTGGTGATGTACAGGGAAGCCTGGCATGCTGCAGTTCATGGAGTCGCAAAGAGTCAGACACGACTGAGTGACTGAACTGAACTGAAATGTAAAACGGATTAAACAATCCAAGAAAAGGGCAAAGACTGGCAGAATTAAAAAAAAAAAAAAAAGATCAAACTCTACCCTAGCTATCAGAGACCTATTTTAGATTCAAACACAAAAATAAACTGATAATAAAATAATAAAACATAAGTATAGGCAAAATAAACATAAGAGTTTGCATTGTGTGTAATGTGTGAAGTCGCTCAGTGGTGTCCAACTCTTTGCGACCCTGTGGACTGTAGCCGCCAGGCTCCCTCTCTCCATAGGATTCTCCGGGCTAGACTACTGGAGTGGATTACCATTTCCTTCTCCAGGAGATCTTCCCTACCCAGGGATTGAACCCAGGTTTCCTGCATTGCAGGCAGATGCTTTATCCTCTGAGCTACCAGGGAAGCCCAAAGTCTGCATTAGTGGATCTTTAATTAGTAATTCCTCTTTTTCTTCCCTCTAATGACTTAAAATACAATTATACAAAACAATAACTATGTTAATCACTGTCATGCATGCATTGTTATTTACACATACAATATCATTAATGTTGCATATTTACTTATATACGATATATGCTTTCCTATATATAAACATCATATATTTATACTTATGTTACATACTTGTAATAAACACATTTAAATGCACATTATATGTGCTTATATATATCACATACATTATATATAACAGTAACAATATGTCATTTACAAGAGGGCTGGAGGAATGGAGTTATATAGGAGAAAAGTTTTTACATACCATTAAAACCAAGTTGGTATTAATCTGAAATACAGTTAAAAACTAAATGTGAATTGCAATCCTCAAGAAATAAACTAAAAACATAACTAAAATATATATAGAAAAAATGAGAATGCAATCAAAACATTACACCAGAACATCTAACACAATAGAAGGTGGTGAATGAATCGAGAAACAAAATGTATGACATACAGAAAAAAGAGCAAAGTGGCACTATAAGCCTTCTATTTTGAATAATTTCATTAAAGACAAATGGATTAAATTCTCTAAGCAACTGGAAAAGTCAATATAAAAAGCGATCTAACTACATGCTGTCTACAAGAAACTCATTCTAGAACCAAATGCACAAATGGGTTGAGAATGAAAAAGTGAAAATATATTCTATGAACATTGTAACCAAAGGAGAGCCAGAGTGCCAATACTAATACCAGAGGAAAACTTTGAAACAAAAATAGTTACAACATCAAAGAAGAATGATATAAAGGTCAATCCAGCAAGATTTTAAAAAATTATAAACGTATATACAACAGAGCCCCAAATTACACGAAGCAAAAACTGACAGAAGACGACAACAGTTGGAAGCTTCAATATTTCATTTTCAATGATAAAAAGAACTAGACAAAAGATTAACAAGGAACTAGAAAACTAAATACTACAAACCAACTAGACCTAACAGACATATATAGAATACTTCACCAAACAAGAGCAAAATATGTTCTTCAAATGAACATGGAATATTCTTCATGACAGTTAGTGTACAAAATAAGGTTCCATTAAGTTTAAAAAGACTAAAAATTATACAAAGCATCTTTTTTGATCACAGGAGGAAAACAATAGAAATCAATAACAATAGGAAATTTGGAAATTTAAAGCTGTTGAATGAAACAATACACTCTTAATTAACCAACAAGTCAAAGAATCCATTACAAGGTAAATTACAAAATACCTTGAGAGAAATTAAAATAAAAACACAACATACCAACACTTAAGGAAGGCAACAAATGCAGTGATAAGAGTACTAAGAGGAAGGAAATTTATAGCTGTAAAGGCCTACTTTAAAAAAATAAAGATCTCAAATCTTTATTCCAAACCGAACTTCTCCTTTACGGAACCCAAGAAAAAAAGTTAACTAATCCCAAAACAAGAAGAGGAAAGGAATATTACAGATTAGAATGTAAACAGAGTAGAAAAACTACAAAGAAAAATCAATGAAACCAAAAATTGGTTCTTTAAAAAAAGAAGTGAAATGTTAGTCACTCAATCATGTCCAACTCTTTGTGATCCCATGGACTGTAGTCCACCAGGGTCCTCTGTTCATGAGACTTTTCAGGCAAGAATACTGGTGTAGGTTGCCATTCCCTTCTCCAGGGGATCTTCCTGACCCAGGAATAGAACCCAGGTCTCTCTCCCTGCAGGCAGATTCTTTACTGTCTGAACCACCACGGAAGATCTCTTTAAAAAGATCACCAAAATTAACTTTTGGCTAAACTGACCAAGAAAAATAAGACTCGAATTGGTAAAATCAGGCATGAAAGTAGGTATTACCGAAAGCTTTACAGAAAGAAAAATTATTACAGGAGATGAACAAGTAGAGTTGGACCATAAAAAGGCTGAGCGCCAAAGAATTGATGGTTTGAAATAATGGTCTGGAGAAGACTCTTCGGAGTACCTTGGACAGCAAGGAGATCAAACCAGTCAATTCTAAGGAAATCAACCCTGAATATTCATTAGAGAGGGACTGATGCTGAAGCTGAAGCTCCAATACTCTGGCCACCTGATGCAAACAGCCGACTCAATGGAAAAGACCTGACTCAATGGAAAAGACCCTGGTGCCGGGAAAGACTGAGGGCAGGAGAAGGGGGTGACTAAGGATGAGAAATGGCTGGATGGCATCATCGACTAAAAAGACACGAGTCTGAGCAAACTTCGGGCGCTAGTGAAGGACACGGAAGCCTGATGTGCTATAATCCATGGAGTTGATGTTCTAACTATTTTTGTTTTTAAAGTTTTTGTCTGGTATTAGTATTGGCACTCTGGCTCTCCTTTGGTTACACTTTTCACAGAATATATTTTTACTTTTTCTTTCTCAACCCATTTGTGTACTTGGTTCTAGAATGGGTTTCTTGTAGACAGCATGTAGTTAGATCACTTTTTATACTGACTCTTCCAGTCACTTAGAGAATTTAATCCATTTGTCTTTAATGAAATTATTCAAAATAGAAGGCTTACATTGCCACTTTGCTCAAACATGACTGAGCAACTGAACAAAAATCTATCAACAAATCACTTGAAATAAACAAATTCCTAGAAACACACAAAGTATCAAAAGTTACTAAAGAAAGGTAACACTTTCTAAATCATTCTATAAAACAAATATTACTCTTTAACACCAAAGTCAGAAAAAGAGATCACTTGAAAACTACATACTAATGTTTTATATATATATATATGAAAACAGGAGGGAAGGGGTCAAGACATAACCCTTAAAGAAGTACATACCAATGATATGACATAAACAGGTCAGAACCAAGATGACAGAAGATTCCACTTCCAGTGAACCTTGAACATTATCACACACTCATTGTAATACATTAACATGCTAAATGACATGGACGCCTATGTCAGCTCCCTGGCCTATGGGCGCCATGACAGTTCCCAGGCCAACAATAAAAGGATAAAAAGTGGGCAGAGGTCCAATTCCTAGAAATCTCTGATTCCTAGAATTCTCCTGAAACAGTCAGAATAATCCTCCCACTTATTAGCCTATGAAGTTACTCAGCCCATTAAAAATTAATGCCCCCATTTTTCTGGCCACTCTCGTCTTTTGACATGGGATCTCATTCTGTCTACAGAATGTGTATCTCTCTAAATGAATCCCACTTCATACCTATTACTTTGTCACTCACTGAAGGCTTTGACTGTGTGGATCACCACAAACTGTGGAAAATTCTTCAAGAGATGGGAATACCAGACCACCTGAACTGCCTCTTGAGAAACCTGTATGCAGGTCAGGAAGCAACAGTTAGAACTGGACATGGAACAACAGACTGGTTCCAAATAGGAAAAGGAGTACATCAAGGCTGTATACTGTCACCCTGCTTATTTAACTTCTATGCAGAGTACATCATGAGAAACGCTGGACTGGAAGAAACATAAGCTGGAATCAAGAATGCCGGGAGAAATATCAATAATCTCAGATATGCAGACACCACCACCCTTATGGCAGAAAGTGAAGAGGAACTAAAAGCCTCTTGATGAAAGTGAAAGTGGAGAATGAAAAGTTGGCTTAAAGCTCAACATTCAGAAAACGAAGATCATGGCGTCCGGTCCCATCACTTCATGGGAAATAGATGAGGAAACAGTGGAAACAGTGTCAGACTTTATTTTGGGGGCTCCAAAATCACTGCAATGGTGACTGCAGCCATGAAATTAAAAGACGCTTACTTTTTGGAACAAAGTTATGACCAACCTAGATAGCATATTCAAAAGCAGAGACATTACTTTGCCGACTAAGGTCCATCTAGTCAAGGCTATGGTTTTTCCAGTGGTCATGTATGGATGTGAGAGTTGGACTGTGAACAAGGCTGAGTGCCGAAGAAGTGATGCTTTTGAAACTGTGGTGTTGGAGAAGACTCTTGAGATCCAACCAGTCCATTCTGAAGGAGATCAGCCCTGGGATTTCTTTGGAAGGAATGATGCTAAAGCTGAAACTCCAGTACTTTGGCCACCTCACGCGAAGAGTTGACTCATTGGAAAAGACTCTGATGCTGGGAGGGATTGGGGGCAGGAGAAGAAGGGGACGACAGAGGATGAGATGGCTGGATGGCATCACTGACTCAATGGACATGAGTCTGAGTGAACTCCGGGAGATGGTGATGGACAGGGGAGGCCTGGCGTGCTGCAAAGAATCGGACACAACTGAGCAACTGAACTGAACTGAAAGTTAATATTTACCTAAGGTCATAAAACTACCTAGGAACAGAGTCAGTACTGAATGAAACTCATTTTCTCTTGATTCACAATTTTCCACAAGGAATGCTGCCTCCATGTATCTCTTCTTGTATTCATACCTTTCACTTGAAGCACATCTTAAGAAATACTTTAATATAAACCTTTTTTTTTTTTTTTACCAATAACCCCGATTATATACATGATGGTAAAGAGGTGTCTATGTTTACAAGCCATAGATATATGACTACATCCTTCTTCCACTGGCTACCAAAAGATCTGAGCTCCAATAATAATTTTTTAAAATTGTCTTTGGGTTACAGATCAGAAAATTTCTAACACTATGCAGCAAAACAAACTTTCTGCTTACTCACAGCTTGACATTATCACCTGCAGCGCAGTCAAGGGTGTGTCTCAAAGCCTAGGGTGCTACTCTGTTGCTGTCCTTCCTCATTATAGCATATAAGAAAGGTACCTCAGCTTTCACTGCAACATAAAATGGCCTTCCTATTTTTGTGTTCTTCAACAGAAACATATTTAAATCTCTTCCATATCCCCTAAGAGCTTCCCGGATGGCTCAGACAGTAAACAATCTGTCTACAATGTAGGAGACCTGGGTTCAGTCAATGGGCCAGAAGACCCCCTGGAGGAAGTAATGGCAACCCACTCCAATATTCTTGCCTGGAGAATTCCATGAATAGAGGTACAGTCCAGGGAGTCACAAAGAGTCAGACATGACTGAGTGACTAAAACTTTGACTTTCATATCCCCAAACATTCCAAAGACCTTATCTTCACTCTAATTTCCTACAATAACACATTTTTTGCAAAGTATACTCAATCCACCTCCACTTCAAGCCCATCATTTTCATCTAGTACTGTATTTAACTTAGCTATCTCCTGAAATTCTCATAAGGCACCAAGAACATCTTAGACACCAGAATCAAAGGCCCATTTTTCAAGACTTAGCTTTTCAGAAACCATGAAGTTGGAGAGGCTGATATAGAATAAAGTTCACCAGGATGACAACACTTACTTAGCTCTTACTCTGTGCCAGTTCAGTTCAGTCCAGTCACTCAGCTGTATCCGACTCTGTGCGACCCCATGAATTGCAGCACGCCAGGCCTCCCTGTCCATCACCAACTCCTAGAGTTCACGCAAACTCACATCCATCGAGTCAGTGATGCCATCCAGCCATCTCATCCTCTGTCGTCCCCTTCTCCTCCTGCCCCTAATCCCTCCCAGCATCAGAGTCTTTTCCAATGAGTCAACTCTTCGCGTGAGGTGGCCAAAGTACTGGAGTTTCAGCTTTAGCATCATTCCTTCCAAAGAACACTCAGGACTGATCTCCTTTAGGATGGACTGGTTGGATCTCCTTGCAGTCCAAGGGACTCTCAAGAGTCTTCTCCAACACCACACTTCAAAAGCATCAGTTCTTCTGCGCTCAGCTTTCTTCACAGTGCAACTCTCACATCCATACATGACCACTGGAAAACCATAGCCTTGACTGCTGCTGCTGCTGCTAAGTCACTTCAGTTGTGTTGACTCCGTGCAACCGCATAGACAGAAGCCCACCAGGCTACCCCATCCCTGGGATTCTCCAGGCAAGAACACTGGAGTGGGTTGCCATTTCCTTCTCCAACTCATGAAAGTGAAAAATGAAAGGGAAGTTGCTAAGTCGTGTCTGACTTGACTAGACGGACCTTTGTTGGCAAATGTCTCTGCTTTTGAATATGTTATCTAGGTTGGTCATAACTTTCCTTCCAAGGAGTAAGCATTTTTAATTTCATGGCTGCAATCACCATCTGCAGTGATTTTGGAGCCCCAAAACATAAAGTCTTACAGTTTCCCCTTCTATTTCCCATGAAGTGATGGGACTGGATGCCACGATCTTCATTTTCTGAATGTTGAGCTTTAAGTCAACTTTTTCATTCTCCTCTTTCACTTTCATCAAGAGGCTTTTGAGTTCCTCTTCACTTTCTGCCATAAGGCTGGTGTCATCTGCATATCTGAGGTTACTGATATTTCTCCCAGCAATCTTGATTCCAGTTTGTACTTCTTCCAGCCCAGTGTTTCTCATGATGTACTCTGCACTCCGTGCCAGGCACGGTACTAATTAGGCTTTCAAAAGGTTCCAATTAATTTTCACATCTGAGAAGTGTTTTTTACTCCTTTTTCAGATATTGAAATTTAGGATCAAAATTACCCAAAAACCATATAGTCAGTGAAGCCTGCACGATGCCAATGTTCATAATTTTATGACATTTTAAGATTAATTCAAGTTTTCTTCCTAACTCTGTGGCCTTTTCTCCAACTCTTTCACTATTTCATCATCTTCTGCTTATTACTGCTGCTGCTACTGCTACTGCTAAGTCGCTTCAGTTGTGTCCGATTCTGCGACCCCACAGATGGCAGCCCATTGGGCTCCACGCCATCCCTGGAGTGGGTTGCCATTTCCTTCTCCAACGCATGAAAGTGAAAATTGAAAGTGAAGTCACTCAGTCGTGTCCGACTCTTTGTGACCCCATGGACTGCAGCCTACCAGGTTCCTCTGTCCATGGGAGTTTCCAGGCAAGAGTACTGGAGTGGGGTGCCATTGCCTTCTGCTTATTACTACTTCTCTTATTTCACATGCTCTCCTGGCCAATTTCTATTTCCTCCCATGAGCTTAACTGCATTCTATATCAGTGTTTCTTAATCTTTTAAAACTTTTTATAAACATAAAAACCTTGCGCTCTTTCTGTAGCTTTTGAAAACAGATTTTTCTGTAGCTTCTGTAGCTTTTGAAAACAGATTTTTTCCCAAATAGAAATTATAATGCTGCATGTTTGTCCAAACTATACCTCCTTCAGCCTTTGAAGCTCTGATAACCTCTTAGGCATCACCCCATGACTGAGAATCAGTGCTTGGGCTATAAGTCTCTCCCAAACTACCTTCCCTCTATTCGACACGCCCACCATTCTCTCCCAGATATCCCTCCTGCTGCTACTGCTAAGTCACCTCAGTGGTGTCCAACTCTGCGCGATCCCATAGACGGCAGCCCACCAGGCTCCCCTGTCCCTGGGGTTCTCCAGGCAAGAACACTGGGGTGGGTTGCCATTTCCTGCTCCAATGCATGAAAGTGAAAAGTGAAAGTGAAGTTGCTCAGTCGTGTCTGACTCTTAGCGACCCCTTGGACTGCAGCCTACCAGACTGCTCCATCCATGGGATTTTCCAGGCAAGAGTACTGGAGTGGGTTGCCTTCTCCGCTTCTCCTGAACTCCAGACAAATGTTACCAACGATCTAATAAAAATGAATCCTTTAGTATCTCCCCAGACCCTTCAAACTAAGGCCATTCACAGCAAAACTCTTATTTCACTTAGCAAAGCTAAACCATTCTCTCTGTGTCCTCCATTTTGGCTAAAGGTATTTACAATATCCCCTTTTCTACAATTTAAGGTAACTATTTGTGGAACCACAGTACTGGCACTAACTTCCCTGAGCTTTTTCATAACAAGTTAAAAATCAACCACCAAACAATGAGTGATTATCATGGCCAGGTGGTAAGGAATGCATAGTACAAGACTTAACTCTCTTACTCCTTAAGAAGTTTACAGGCAGAAACATACCAAAATCCTTTTGGGTGTGTGTGCCGTGTTTTCTCCCAAGGCGAAATTTACTTAGTTTTCAAAGCATCTCAATGGAATCCTTACTACAAATTCCATTTTACGAGATGTAAAAACAGATTCAAAAGGAGTAATTTAACCAAATTTTTACAAACGGATCTGTGGAAGGTCCAGACCCAAAAACCTAGACTTGAGATTTCAAATCTCCTTTCCAGTTACTGTTGAAATAACCTCAGTAAAACGAAATCAGGTGTAGGTACAAGAGGTCAACAGAGTAGCGCAGGCAAATACCAAAAGCACAAGGCGCCCCGGACGCTCTAGGCCGGGGGCTTCCCGGCCCAACCCTCACTCCGACGCCCCCGGCCGCTCTGTCCCGTGAAATCTCTCTGCGGCCTGCCTCCAGACGGCCCGGTGACCGCGGGAAAACCGCCCTCGGGGCGCGAAGAACAGAGCCTGCAGCAGCCAATCCGCCCCGCCCCGATCCGAGTCCGAGCTCGGCCGCAACCGCTGCGTCCCCAGCAGCCGGAACAGTCGACCCGCGGGGAACAAGCGTACCTGGTGGAAGAAGCAACTGGAGGGCAGGCGGTCCGGGCAACCTTAGAAAGCCGGAATGACCCCGGTGGCGAGCTGGGCCGGCCGGCGGCGCTAACTGCATTCACTCTGTTCGGTCAACTCGGAACCATAAGGACTCTTCAGGGCAGCGAAGGGACGCGGGGCGGCGAGCACCGAGCGCGGACCTGAAGCCGAGAAGGCATCGCAGAGGAGGAGCCGGCGGGGAACAGACACCGCCCGTGGGGGGCGGGGCGCAGGCGCGAGGGGCGGGACGCGCAGGGCGAGGGGCGGGCACCAGGGGCTGGGCGCGCGGCGCGAGGGGGCGGGCACGTGGGGGCGAGCGCAAGGCGGGGCGCGCGACGTGAGAGGGGGCGGGGCGCACGTATCGCGCCGCGGCCGCGTGACGCGTTTTCAAATCTTCAACCGCCGCTGCCCACTCGTTTTTCCTTTTCCTCTTCCTTCTCCGCGCCCAGGGGCCGCTTTCGGCCCCGGAAACCAAGCCCGCGGGTGCGGCATCTCTGCTGCGTGGGTGTGGTGGCCCGCGGAAGGGGGGAGGCGACCGGCGGGTCAACGGGCCTCCAGGAAGCCGAGTTTCCGCGGCGGCCCCGGGGCAACACCCTCTCCCGACCCAGCATGTAGGTGCCGGGCGGCTGCCATGAACTCCGGAGCCATGAGGATCCACAGCAAAGGACATTTTCAGGGTAGGAAGCCCCTCCTCCGTTTGCAGTCCCTTTAATCCTTTCCTCCCCTCCTGGTTCTATTGTTGATTCTAAAGAGTTCTCGCCCTGCGTCTCTCTGCTTTTCTACCTGACACGTGCGTCCTGCTCTGTGGCCTGAAGGAAGGCACGGTTCGGGGAGCAGAGGGATCCCGGCCCTGGAGCTCTCCCGGCTCCAGCCTCGGAGCCAAATTCCTCGTCGTACGGTCGGTTATTAGACGAGAAGACAGTGCGGGGACCCGCACAGATTCTGCGACCCTCCAGGCTGCAGATCGAGCCTCGGTTTAAAAGTAGATGTGTTCAGGGCTTTTCGCTTCCTGATTAAATTGTGGATTTTTGGTCTTATGAAGTTGAAGCAAAGTATTTTATTTCAAACACACCTTTGCTGTTTTCAACATTATAAACAGAAACAAAAGCAAACTTTCGTTTTCAGGCACTTGTTAAGTAGTCCGGCCTCCAAGTGTTTTTTAATATACAGTGTGTTTGTGTGTGTGTGTGTTTATGTACAGCATGTATACGTGGTCGGTCTCCTACTATAAACAGATTTGAGTTCTTTAATTTTTAAGCAGCTGTTTGTAGCTCAGATCTGTTTTCAAAAGAAAGAATGAAATGAATGGTGATTTGGTTCTTCAAGTGGACCGTTTAGTCTTTTTAATATACATTGACTCTATATGAAACTTACCCTTGAGCAGTCAGGAACATTTGAGGACTAAGTCAGTACCAGTTTTGAGTGTTCAACAGAATGCCAGAAGCTCAGTATTTGTTGAGTAAATACTCCATGGAGTTTACATCCTATGAAAACTTTGAAATTGGTTTCATAAAATTCCATGCCTTAATGCATAAAACAGGATTAAATGCATGAATATTTCCTGCAAATCAGCTCCTATGAACAATAAACGTTTTGTGACATACAGTGTCTGTTTAAAGACTATTTTGCGATTATCCTAAGTGACACTACAGAGGAAATAAAATGTTAATGCTGAATTAGTAGGATTATATTTTTCCCTCTGTGATATGATTACATAAATTATTTTTTAAACAGTAAAAATTTTCTGTCTGCATAAAGCATGATCTAATTCTACTTTTTTAAACAACAGGTGGAATACAAGTTAAAAATGAAAAAAACCGACCATCTTTGAAATCTCTGAAAACTGATAACAAACCAGAAAAATCCAAATATAAACCTCTCTGGGGTAAAGTATTTTACATTGACTTACCTTCTGTCACCATATCTGAAAAACTGCAAAAGGACATTAAGGATCTGGGAGGGGTAAGTCAAATCCATGGACTTTGATCAAAAAGAAAAACTTTCTAACTTATAATTATTTAAAATTTTCCTTTTGGAAAAAAAGGTATAACCATATAGCACTAGGGGCTTCCCTGATGTCTCAAAAGAAAATCTGCCTGCAATGCAGGAGACCCATGTTCGATCCCTGGGTAGGGGAGATCCTCTGGAGAAGGGAATGGCTACCCACTCCAGTATTCTTGCCTGGAGAATTCCATGGCCAGAGGAGTCTGGAGGGCTATACAATCGAGGCTCACAACGAATTGGACACAACTGAGCAACAAACACTTTCACTGTTTACCAAGCTTAAATTTTTTATCATCTGTTTATCATTAATGCAAAGTCATGTAACTTCAGAAACCTGACAGAACTTTCAGATTTCTGTCTGGTGTAAAGTTCACCGTGTGGGAATTGAGACACCCTTGTCCTGGCTGATTGCCTTTTCATTGTAATGTTGGCATGTCCTTCAGGTGGCAGGAGCTCTTTGATTGTGATTATTAGGAAGTTAAATATAAATAAGATGGTATTTACAGAACAAGGAAGACCTGTTTAAACCACAAAGATGTAAAATTTCTTTTGACTGATACAGTCTCAAAAGAATGAATGTCACTAAGGTACCACTTTTGGATAATGAATATGGAAAATGTGCTTCTTTCCTGCATTATACATTTGAATGGTAGAAAATTTGGATAAAATTACAAGATTTTTTTAGGAGTAAGAGCAGTACTGGATAAATTTTGGCAAGGTTAAGATTTAATTTCCTGATTCTTCCTGTTCCAGAGATTTCTGCTGTACTTTGAGTTTGTCTTGGTTAGCATTTTTTAATAATATGAACAAATCCTGCCATAATGAGGATTAAAAACTTGCAGAACATGTAAGAAGTTTTTGGAACTATTTACTGATATTTTACTTAATCTGTCTTTGAAAAGCTATTCTACTGTTTTCCTGTTTTCTTAAACTAAAACATTGTCACACACTTGTCTTAGTAGTAGCATGTTACCAGAATAACCATATGACTGCATTCCTAAAGGTTATGTTTTGTAACCTAGCACCTTTGAATAAAGGATCCTTGCATTTTAAAAAGTAAGTACTCAAGTGTTCAGAGAAGTTAAGTGACTGGCTCAGGGTAGAATCAGCCTAATTTCCAGATTCACATGCTGTTGCACCATTCTGTTCCTCTAGAATCCATGGCTACAGTATTAACCCTGCTGATGTAAATCAGTAATTTTATATTTGTGTTTTTAGCAGTGGAGCCCTTCAAACAAAATCATGTTGGGAAGTCCAATGTATAAAGCCACTGCTCTAGCTAAAGAGCAGTACAGAAGCTCTCATCCCTATAGCAGTTCTTGAGACACTTGCAAGAACCAGATTTTGAATTAACTTATACATTAGATAATAGTTGAGAGTTGGTTTTATCAAAATTTCATCCTAAAATGGTTTGAACTAGGCCAATGAAATGAGCGTATTTCCCCAGAGCTGTGGATTTTGAACTGAATTTGATTATTCTTTAATTTCTGTTTAAAACTTTTAAATCAAATTCTGATCTCCCCAACACAGCACAATTTCTGTCCCTGGCATAGTACTGTTTCTATCACTGAAAAAGACTGTTAAGATCTCAAATGTGAACTGTAAAGGAACTTTGACCTCCATACACTTAAGTTTTAAGATTCAACTCTAAGAAATAGTTCCATAGATATTCCTTGAAAGGATTATGCTTACTATTAATTTTTATAATTACCTAAATCCTTTATCCATTTGTAATTTATCCTGCCTCAGGCTATTAACAGTGTTAGTCTGTTTTAAAATGGTCTATGCATTTTTTTCTCTCATCTTAATGAAAATGTCTGGTTCAGTTGCTCAGTCATGTCTGATTCTTTGTGACCCCATGGACTGCAGCACGACAGGCTTCCCTGTCCGTCACCAACTCCCGGAGCTTGCTTAGACCCGTGTCCATTGAGTCAGTGAAAACATCTAAATACACTTTTTATTTGGAGAATACACTTCTGAAAGTTAAACCACTGAGAGCACATCAGGAAAGTCTGACATAATGGGAAAATATCTTGAATAGTGGAAAGGAAGGCTGCTATGGCAAAACCAACCATGTAAAGGCCCATGTCTAAACACTGTGGGCTAAAATAAGAGAGGTGGGAAAGAAAAGAGATTTAGGGTCAGATACCTTACCATATCATGGACTTGAGGATAAAGTACTTGTTTGTGATGTTCAATGTAACCTTTGAGTCATTAGAAAATAATCTTTGCATTTATACTTTTAAAGACCTAGATTCAACAATAGCTAATAAAGACTGACAAAACTAAGTTAATGGTACAGGACTCAGTATTAAGTATTTCGGTAGATTCAAAAATGAATCTGATACCTAGTCCACCTGCAATTTCTAATCAAGTAGACATGACATTGTTACAATTAATTGTTATATAACAGAGTGTTAAAGGGAAAGATTATTTCCAACTGAGGAACCTTTGGAGGCCATTGTATGGACACAATTTGAACTCAGCTTTGAAGATTGATTATGATTTAAGCATATGGAAATTCATTCAGAAATTATTCCACCAGTGTTTCCCATATGGTAGCACTATTTAAGATGATAGGGATGCAAAAATTAGGTATAGTCTAATCTTCTAGGAATTCTAAGCCTATAGGAGTATCAGACACCTAAATAAATAAATTGCAGTATAACATTGTCAGTGCTTTATCAGAAATTATGTAGAAATTACCATTAGAATACCATTGGAAATTATTAACTCTGCCTTTTACGATTTATAGCAATGATAAAGTTTGAGCTGAATCTTGAAAGCCTAGTAGGAATATATCAGGTAGAATGAACAAACTAAATAAAAGAAAGAGCATACATAAAATATATGTATGTGTGGTTTGAGCAGCTGATAATAGAGTATGACTTGATCTTGGGATTTAGATGGGGAAACAGCAAGAAACAATGTTACATTGGGACCAGACTATGAAAGATACTTTGTTCACTACTAAAGAGTTACAAGAGGTGTAGGAAATGGAAAACCAAAGGAAATGTGGGTATTAGCATAATGAGCCCGACACCACTGAGGCGACTTCCCTTTCACTTTTTATTTTCATGCATTGGAGAAGGAAATGGCAACCCACTCCAGTATTCTTGCCTGGAGAATCCCAGGGACAGGGAAGCCTGGTGAGCTGCCGTCTATGGCGTCGCACAGAGTCGGACATGACTGAAGCAACTTAGCAGCAGCATGACAGACATACAGACCAATGCAATAGAAAGAGAAACTAGAAATCCTCTCATATAGTCACCTGATTTTCATGAAGGTTGCCAAGACCATTCAGTGGGGGAAAGGATAATCTTTTCAACATGTGATGCTAGGAAAACTGAATATCAACATGCAGAAGAATAAAGTTGTACCCTTAGTGTACATTATATGATGCAGTTGATTAAAAATGGATCAAGATCTAAAACGTAAGAGCTAAAACCCATAGAGGAAAGTATTGGGGAAAATCTTCATGATACTAGATTTGGCATTGATTCCTTGACTATCATACCAAAAACGCAGACAACAGATGAAAAAAACAGATAAATTTGACTTAATAAAAATGAGTTTTTGTGCATCAGAGGACTACTGTCAAGAAAGTAAAAAAAAGACAGCCCATATAATGAGAGAAAATTTTACAGTTTTTCTCTTTGCAAAATCTGTTGATGGATTAATATCCAAACTATAAAGAATTCCTACAACTCAACAAAAATAAACCCAGTTAAAAAATGAGCCAAGGACTTGAGTAGACCTTTCTCTAAAGAAGATACATATAAATAGCCAATAAGCACAAGAAAAGATGTGCTACATCACTATTCAGTTCAGTTCAGTCGCTCAGTGCTCAGTTGTGTGTCCGACTCATTGCGACTCATTGCGACCCCATCGATTGCAGCATGCCAGGCCTCCCTGTCCATCACCAACTCCCGAAGTTCACTCAGACTCATGTCCATCGAGTCAGTGATGCCATCCAGCCATCTCATCCTCTGTCGTCCCCTTCTCCTCCTGCCCCCAATCCCTCCCAGCATCAGAGTCTTTTCCAGTGAGTCAACTCTTTGCATGAGTTGGCCAAAGTATTGGAGTTTCAGCTTTAGCGTCATTCCTTCCAAAGAAAACCCAAGACTGATCTCCTTTAGAATGGACTGGTTGGAGTCCGTTGCAGTCCAAGGGACTCTCAAGAGTCTTCTCCAACACCACAGTTCAAAAGCATCAGTTCTTCAGTGCTCAGCTTTCTTCACAGTCCAACTCTCACATCCATACATGACTACTAGAAAAACCATAGCCTTGACTAGACGGACCTTTGTTGGCAAAGTAACATCTCTACTTTTGAATATACTATCTAGGTTGGTCGTAACTTTCCTTCCAAGGAGTAAGCGTCTTTTAATTTCATGGCTGCAGTCACCATCTGCAGTGATTTTGGAGCCCCCAAAAATAAAGGAAAATGCAAATCAAGACTCCAGTAAGACAGACATAGAAAACCAACTTAAAATTAAACAAGTTCCTACTGTATAGCACAGGAACTATATTCAATATTTTATAATATACTATAATAGAAAAGAATATATATATGAATGTGTAACTGAATCATTTTGCTGTACACCACACACTAATACAACATTGTAAGTTAACTATATGTTAGTCCAGAGAAGCAGTGTGTTACCACCTCACATCCATTAGGATAGCCATTATCAACATAGGTGTCAGTGAGGATGTAGAGAAACTGGAACCCTTGTGCACTGTTAGTCAGATTTAAAATGGTGCAACTACTATGGAAAACATGTTGTTTCCTCAAAATGATAAAGGAATTATCATTATGATCAAGCAGTTCCACTTCTGGGTACATATCCAAAAGAACTGAAAGTGTCTTGAAGATAATTTATATACCTGTGTCCAGAACAGCATTACTCACAGTAACCAAAAGGTGTGGGGGGGGGGGACAGATATTAATAAGCAGGTTAATGGATAAATGTGGTTTATACATACAGTTCAGTCGCTTAGTTGTGTCTGACTCTTTGTGACCCCATGGACTGTAGCATGCTAGGCTTCTCTGTTCATCACCAACTCCTGGAGCTTACTCAAACTCATGTCCATTGAGTCCATGATGCCATCCAACCATCTCATCCTTTGTCGTCCCCTTCTCCTTCTGCCCTCAATCTTTCACAGCATCAGGGTCTTTTCAAATGAGTCAGTTCTTCGCATCAGATGGCCAAAATATTGGATGTTCAGCTTCAGCATCAGTCCTTCCAATGAATATTCAGGACTGATTTCCTTTAGGATGGACTAGTTGGATCTCCTTGCAGTCCAAGGGACTGTCAAGAGTCTTCTCCAACACCACAGCTCAAAAGCATCAATTTTTTGGCGCTCAGCTTTCTTTGTCCCACTCACATCCGTACACGACTACTGGAAAAACCATAGCTTTAACTAGACGGACCTTTGTTGGCGAAGTAATGTCTCTTCTTTTTAATATGCTATCTAGGTCAGCTTTTATTCCACGGAGCACGTGTCTTCTCATTTCTTGGCTACAGTCACCATCTGCAGTGATTTTGGAGGTCAAAAAAGTAAAGTCTGTCACTGTTTCTGTTGTTTCCCCATCTATTGGCCATAAAGTGATGGGACCGGATGCCATGATTTTAGTTTTCTGAATGTTGGGTTTTAAGCCAACTTTTTCACTGTACTCTTTCACTTTCATGAAGAGGCTCTTTAGTTCTTCACTTTCTGCCTTAAGAGTGTTGTCATCTGTATGTCTGAGGTTATTGATATTTCTCCCAGCAATCTTGATTCCAGCTTGTGCTTCATGCAGTACAGCATTTCTCATGAGGTACTCTGTATATAAGTTAAATAAGCAGGGTGACAATATACATCCTTGACATACTCCTCTCCCAATTTGGAGTCAGTCTGTTGTTTCATGTCCAGTTCTAACTGTTGCTTCTTGATTTGCACACAGATTTCTCAAGAGGCAGGTCAGGTAGTCTAGTAGTTCCACCTCTTGTAGAATTTTCCAGTTTGTTGTGATCCAGACAGTCAAAGGCTTTGGCATAGTCAATAAAGCAGAAATAGATGTTTTTCTGAAACTCTCTTGCTTTTTTTAATCCAAAGGATACAGGCAATTTGATCTCTGGTTCCTCTGCCTTTTCTAAATCCAGCTGGAACATACGGAAGTTCTCTGTTCACATACTGTTAAAGGCTAACTTGGAGAATTTTGAGCGTTCCTTTGCTAGCATGTGAGATGAGTGCAGTTGTGCAGTCATTTGAACATTCTTTGGCATTGCCTTTCTTTGGGATTAGAATGAAAACTGACCTTTTTCAGTCCTGTGGGCACTGCTGAGTTTTCCAAATTTGCTGGCATATTGAATGCAGCACTTTCACAGCATCATCTTTCAGTATTTTAAATAGCTCAATTGGATTTCCATCACCTCTGCTAGCTTTGTTGGTAGTGATGTTTCCTAAGGCCCACTTGATTTCACATTCCAGGATGTCTGGCTCTAGGTGAATGATCACACCATTGTGGTTGGAATATTATTCAACATTGAGAAGGAATGGAATTCTGTTCCATGCTACATCATGGGCAAACCTTGAAAACCCTGTTACATGAAATAAATAAGACCCAAAAAGATAACCACAAGATTCTACTTACATGAACTACCTAGAATTGTCAAGAGACTTCCTTGATGGCTCAGCAGTGAATCCATCTGCAATGCAGGAGATACGGGTTTGATCCTTGGGTTGGGGAGATCCTTTGGAGAAGGGAATGGCAACCCAGTCCAGTATTCTTGCTCGGGAAATCCCATGGACAGAGAAGTCTGGCTGACTACAGTCCATGGGGTCATAAAAGAGTTGGATACCACTTAGTGACTAACCAATGACAGAATTGTCACATTCACAGAAATAGGAAGTAGAGATTAAAAGAGAAAAAAAGGCTGGTGGGAGGGGAAATGGGGAATTTCTGTTTAATGGGTACAGTTTCAGCTTACAATGATGATCAAGTTCCAGAAATGGATAGTTCAGTTCACTTGCTCAGTTGTGACCGACTCCTTTCAACCCCATGGACTGCAGCACACCAGACTTCCTTGTCCATCACCAACTCCTGGAGTTTACTCAAACTCATGTCCATCAAGTCAGTAATGCCATCCAACCATCTCATCCTCTGTCATCCCCTTCTCCCGCCTTCAGTCTTTCTCAGCATCAGGGTCTTTTCCAGTGAGTCAGTTCTTCCAATGAATATTCGGACTAATTTCCTTTAGGATGGACTAGTTGGATCTCCTTGCAATCCAAGGGACTCTCTTCTCTAGCACCACAGTTCAAAAGCATCAGTTCTTTGGTGCTCAGCTTTCTTTATAGTCCAACTCTCACATCCATACATGACTACTGGAAAAACCATAGCATTGACTGGATGGACCTTTGTTGGCAAAGTAATCTTTCTGCTTTTTAATATGCTGTCTAGGTTGGTCATAGCTTTTCTTCCAAGGAGCAAGCGTCTTTTAATTTTTGGCTGCTGTCACCATCTGCAGTGATGTTGGAGCCCCCCAAAAATAAAGTCTGTCACTTTTTCCATTGTTTCCCCATCTATTGGCCATGAGGTGATGGGACCAGATGCCATGATCCTAATTGATAATGGGATGGTTATTAAAACATTGTGAATGTACTCAATGCCACTCCATATGCATTCTTGATGACCCTTGTAGGCATTTGAGTTTGTAATGATGGCATATATAAATGTACTTTATTTACTGGTGATGAAAATGTTGTTCAGAAAAAGACATAGTGATTTGCATTTAACCAAGGCAGCTGCTGGTCTTAGCAACAAATTCTGTGTAATGCTTAGATGAAATTAAGTTATTATTACATACTTCGTTTCACTTTTATTATCCTCATTTATGTTGTGAGATGCTGTAGAAATTAGATACAGCTGTTTAAAATATTTTTAGCTTCATTTATGCAAATAATTAATGATTAATAGTGTTTTCTCTACTTAATTTTCCTACCTTTGAATGGGAGTGATTTTCAGCATTGACTTTGGTATATGTGTTTATAAATTTAGGCTGTGGTTTTCAGACTAGGGAAATTCTCTTCAAAATAGCCATACACTTTTAAGGGTAAAGGTTTCCTATCTTTTAATAGTTTGTCTTATGGAAAGATATTATAACTTTATGAGTTTGAATTGTGCTGTCCGTTACTGTAGCCATTAACCAATTGGCTACTGAAATTTAAGGTGACTAAAATTAACCAGGCTAAAATTCATTTGCTCAATCACATTACATTTCAAGTACTCCATGTGGCAATGGCTACTGTACTGAACAATGGTGATAAAGAACATTTCCATCATTACAATGCATTCTACTGGACAGTACTGCTTTAGAGCATTGACTTGAATCAGAATACCTGTGTTCACAGAGCATTGTAAATTAGCTGTACATCAATTAAAAAAAATTTTTTTAATTAAGGTTAAGAAAAAAATACCTTTATTCAAGTTCTTTTATGACTTGCGTAACCTCAGGTAGGTGACTTCACTTCTCTTTTGTCTTCTTCTCCAGTACCATGGGTTATGTAGATTAAACCAATTATGATATATAAACCACATGCTGTTCTTATGTTATTAGAACTCTCCTTGTACTTTCTCAGGACTCAAGGCTTAGAATAATACAGCATAGAAATTTAGAAAATATTGAAAATGTTTCAGATTGACATTTCCTATTGTGCCTAGCATATGAAACAGTTAATGGTTTATATGAGTTCCTTAAAAATATTTTTTTTCCTTTAGCGAGTTGAAGAATTTCTCAGCAAAGATATCAGTTATCTTATTTCAAATAAAAAGGAAGCTAAATTTGCACAAACCTTGGGACGAATCTCTCCTATACCAAGTCCAGAATCTACGAATACTGCAGAAACCACGTCACCTCATCCAAGCCATGATGGAAGTTCATTTAAGTCTCCAGATACAGTAAGTCTCTTAAGTATACTTTGAGACTCTCTGAAAGGCTATGAATGAGTGAGTGAAAGTTGCTCAGTTGTGTCCGACTCATTGCCACCCCATGGACTCTACAGTCCATGGAATTCTCCAGGCCAGAATACTGGAGTGGGTAGCCTATCCCTTCTCTCGCAGATCTTCCCGACCCAGGAATCAAACCAGGGCCTATAGCATTGCAGGCGGATTCTTTACCAGTTGAGCTATGAGGAAAGCCCCTGAAAGTCTATAGGATGTTATAATTAAGAGTGGGCTGACAGCAGAGTTCACCTAGGTAGAAGAATATCTACATTAAATGTGGCTTTCCAGTTGTCAATAAGGCTGCTGTTGTATATAGAATGGTGATTTTTTTTCTCCTAATAATACTTATATACTCCTACTCTAGGGGCTTCCCATGTGGTACAGTGGTAAAGAATCTGCCAGCCAATGCAGGAGACACAGGTTCAAGCCCTGGGTTGGAAAGATCCCCTAGAAGAGGAAATGGCAACCTCCTCCAATATTCTTGCCTGGAAAATTCCATGGACAGAGGAGTCTGGCGGGCTACATACAGTACATGGGGTGGCAAAGAGTTGGACATGACTGAGTGACTCAGCACAATCATACTCTGATTCCTAAAATACATCCTTGCATTTAGTGCTGACTTATGTTTAGAGTAATTTACAACTAAAAGATGACAACAGGTCATTTTTTAAAGAAGGAATAGACACCTTTTGTTTGTTTCAGAGCATGGTAAACAAACAGTAGCCCAGGGGCCAAATCCAGACTGCTGCCTGTTTTTTTTTTTACAGCGTGCAAGCTAAGCATGGAGTTTACATTTTCAGATGGTTGGGGAGACATTCAAAAGAATACTTTGTGACAAGTGGCAGTTATATGAAATTCAAATTTCATTGTTCATAAATAAAAGTTTTATTGGAATACAGACATATTGACTGATTGCTTTACTACTATAAAGGAAGAGTGGGATAGTTGCAACAGAGACTATATGGCCTGCAGAGCCATATGAACATGTACTGTCTGGCCCTTTAAAGAAAAAGGTTTGCCAACCCCTGGTCTAGATTTACCGACATCAGTTCAGTTCAGTCGCTCAGTCGTGTCCGACTTTTTTGTGACCCCATGGACTACAGCATGCCAGGCTTCTCTGCGCATCACCAACTCCTGGAGTTTACTCAAACACATGTCCATCCAGTCAGTGATGTCATCCAACCATCTCATTCTCTGTCGTCTCCTTCTCCTCCTCCTGCCTTCAGTCACATCACTACCACTCAGTTGCCAATAAGTTGTAAGATACAGTGAAGGGTAAATTAAATTGATTTAATTGGTTATGAAAAGCAGAAGAGATTGGAAAAATACTGTTTATCTCATCTTTAAATTGAAATTAATTAAATAACTTTAAATATCATCCCCATCTTACCTCATGTAGCCATTTGGGAAGCAGGGACACCTGGAGGCAGGGAAGAACAAGTAAGAGAAATCACTTGGAAAAAAGAGACAAATATATAGAAGAAAAAAATCAAAGAAGAAGAGACCTAGGAAGCCTCATAGATTCTTTCAGTTCAAGCTTTTTTTTTTGAGGATCTAAGTTGTACAACAGTGACTAGTTCCAAATTAGTTACTGCTGATAGCATTTCAACTAATTTTCCTAATGTCTTATTTAAAACTGAAACTGTGTAAAAACCAGTATATCCGGTCTACTCATATCATTAGGTCTTCAGTTAAACAAGAAATTAAAAATGTAAGCTTACATTTAATTACAGGCAGAATCTCAAATCAGTCTACTTTATTTTTCACGTTGAATAACATTTACTACAGAACTGACCTTGGATCTCATTCAGCTGAGTTCAGCTGCTCTACTTAAAAAAGAAGAAACAAACTTTTTCATCAGAAATCTAATTGCAAACAAAGACCCTAAGGAGATCAGTTTTTACCATATATTTATTACACTGATGGTTATTAAGACTTGTGTAAATAAAATGTATGTATTTTAAAGCTCATGTTTATATTAAAATTTATTTTTATATTTTATCCACTTGCTTTGCTCATTGGCTTTTTAAAATTTTTTCCAGTAGGCACTATGTATAACTATATGTTTGGTTGTTCTTTGGTCTTTCTATAGGTGTGTTTGAGCAGAGGAAAATTATTAGTTGAAAAAGCTATCAAGGACCATGTAAGTAGGGATTTTCAAAATTCACAGTGTTTATTCTGTTAGTGAAACCGAAGTGTAAAATAGAGATGTTCCTGAAATCTTTTCTTCATTTTTAATAGAAAAAGCCTAAATATCAGCATGTGTCTTGTTTTATAAAGAACAGAATCTGCTTTTCATGAAGAAACACCTCCATCATATGGCCTTTTCAAGTATTACTGGACACTTCTGAAGCTTGTGGCATTCTGTGATTTAAAACAAAATAATTTCTTGAAACTATTAACTGTAAGGCTACAGGATACATTAATTGTCAAGAATATCAGAGTGTATTAATCAGGAATGGTTTTAGAAATTCCAGAAGGAAAAAACTGATGTCCTCATGGTTATTGTAATTGTGTAGGGTCTGTTCTGAATAACCATAAGTGATATTAAACTTCAATAATATTTTTAATTTAGCTCATTTAAAATAGTAATTTCGTGAGAAAATCTATCAAACTTTTTTTTTAAACAGGACTTTATTCCTTCAAACAGTATATTATCTAATGCCTTATCATGGGGAGTAAAAATTCTTCATATTGATGGTAAGGATTTTATTACTGTTTTTGACAGTATTTGCTATAAGTGTCTATCTGCCTCTTGCTTACTAATTTTAGATAGTGAGAGTTTTAATAGCAAGACATACCTGTAACAGTAATTATTTCATCTAAATTTAATACAATTTTAAGAAAGTAGCAGTGTTTAACTACAAAGGCAAATGCTAATCTTAAACCCTTCTTTCTTTTAAAAAAGATATTAGATATTACATTGAACAACGGAAAAAGGAATTGTATTTACTCAAGAAATCAAGCACTTCTGTAAGAGATGTGGTATGTTATTTTCCTTAATTTTTAAACTAATTAGAGAAAATGATTAAGCTTGGTTTTTAGTTATGTATCTATAAACTTTTTTGCCAAGTGGAAAATATTACTGCCAGAATATCCTAGGGGTAATCATGTATACTATATGCATGATTCTGTTATCTGAATAAATTATTGCATATCACTTTAGGATTTAATCATATGGTGAAAGTTGTTTCAGGGATGGTGGCATAGTTTTATTTTCTTCTTTGATGGCTGCTGCTGCTAAGTCGCTTCAGTTGTGTCTGATTCTGTCCGACCCCCATAGACAGCAGCCCACCAGGCTTCCCCATCCCTGGGATTGTCCAGGCAAGACCACTGGAGTGGGTTGCCTTTTCCTCTTTGATGGCTACTGGAGCCAAAAGAACAGATATTTTTGTTCATTCTGAAGGAAAACACCGTGCCTGAAATATTGCATGAGAAGCTCCTAATGTGTATAATATTCTCCTTTCAGGAACACAAATAAAGAGGCTTACTTTTCAAGTTCTCTAACTTCTGTCATATAGTATGACTATCTGGCCTAACCTCAAAATGTTTGTTAAACAAGTGTGTTGGACAGTAATGTCTGTTAGAGCTAATGCTCTGCATCTTGCGTTTCTTCCCTTTTTACTAGCTTCCTTGACAAAGCCTCTGTATAGAATCATGCCTTCATGATCCTTTAAAACAAACCTTTTCTGTGCTTTAAAACAAATACAGTAAAACCTTCCTTGACCTCACATCCCTACCTACTATTTAATCTTTATATCATCCAGACATTTGATGATTCCCATTCACTTTTCAACCGGGGAGGTACAAAACTACTGACCAATTTGGCATTTTAGGTGTGCACTTTTTAAAACCCAGTCATATTGGTTCTCTCAGCTACTGTTCACTTCCTCCTTGAAATTATTTTCATCTGGAACTTCTCTCATCCCTTTGCTTTCTCATAGCTCTCATATCTCAGAACATTCTTTTGTGGTCTGGTTTTTCTTCACTCAATCATTAAATGAATCTAAATGGTAAATAAATTTTATAGAAGAATGTATATAAAGACATGAAGCCATATGTAAGATGGCATGTTTGGGAAATTTTCTGTAGTATAATACAACCTGATCTTTGAGTATGAAAATGATAAAAGAAATGAAGCTAGAAAGGTTAGTAGGTTTAGATAGGTCTTTACACGCTACATAGAGTTAGATTTTATTTTTAAGAGTTTGGAACATTACTGAGAAATAACTAATAGAAGAGGAACTTGGTTAAATAGGTATTTTGGAAGGATCCTGTGATAGCCAATTAATGATATTTCCTTGCAAGACTGATCATTTTACTCTCATAGTTCTCCCCTTTCCAAAAATGCAGTAGAGTTGGAAATCATACAGTATGTAGCCTTTTCAGATTGGCTTCTTCACTCACTAATAGGCATTTAAAGTTCCTCCATATTGCTTTGTTACTTGATAATTCATTTTCTTTTGTTGCTGAATATTCCACTGTCTGGATGTGCCACAATTTACCCATTTACCTTCTGAAAGACATCTTGGTTGCTTCCAAGTTTGGCTGCCTGTGGCACCTTTACAGCTGCAGTTTCTTAACTGGGGTCCACTCTCATGTCAAAACTGAGGGAAAAAAGAGGAAATAGTACAAGGATTCCCTTTGTACTCTTTGGACAGCAGGAGCCTCTTTCCTGGCTCTTCGTAGCCAAAAACATGAGGTTTGTATAGGAGTTACAGTCACTGACTCTGCTGTTGCTGCCAATCTCAGGACTAGAGGTCCATTCTTCAAGAAGCACTGCAAGAGAAAAGAGGGTAGGAGAATAGAAAATATATCCCCTATCCCCTTAAAGATAATTTTGACTTTCTTCTGCAGTACACCTACTTTTGTTTACTTTTAGTCCTCAAGTAGTAGTTCATTGAATTTTGTCCAGTTTTTATTGTCATCACTTCATATGGGGCGTGACCATAAAATATATTCCATCTTGACTAGAATTAACAGGCTAATAAATTTTTCAATAATTATTTGATGAGTTTATCACAAAGGTTTTGCTGAATAAGGGCATAAAAATAATAAACATGACTATTTTTAGATTATTCTGTTAACCATGCTTTTTCTTTATTGGTTGATTTCTTTCTGTGAAGATAAAAACAATTATAGCTAAAATGCAAGGTATGTGTTGGGTGTACTGTAAAAGTAAGCTTGGGTTACTAAGTTCCATACCAGTGGTTAAGATCTTTAATTCTTGAATGGTCTTTGTTTCCTTTCACTTCTTTGGTTGAACTGATTTTAAAAAGCAGCTTTTTCTCGTTTGTTCCCCCATGAAACTACAGTAATCAGCCTTCCTTTATATAGTTCTTTTTCTATATGGTTTTTTAATTTTAAGGATACTGAACAGTTGCAATACCTGTTTTGCCTTTTTCAAGCCCAGTGTTTTCACTATGTATCTCTATTCCCCCCACCCCGCCCCCGCCCCACCTCCAGGGGAAGAGAGTAGGTGTTGGCACTCAGAAAACAAAAGTAAGTATTTTTATTTTCTTAAATATGCATGTTTTGCTAGAAAATAGAACAAACATAAAACATCTACGGAAAAACAATGTAACCAACCCTTTAAATGACTTATTCAGTGGTTCGTAGCCTTTTCCCCTATGGCTGTCCGGTGAAGCCTGTGGGCTTTTGTTAGAATAATTTTTATACATTTTTAATTCATTATATTACTAAGAAAATAAGTTATATTGAAATTCAGTTATCAGAATATTTTTCAGTATACAATAGTTATATACTTGTTTTTATTACACATTAAAACGTTCTACCAGAGATTATAATTGCTACTGTAATTTGGTTTGTAAATGATGATTGTAAATGATGCTTTGAAATATTTGTAGTAACTAATATGATGTGGAAATGTTTGAACTGGTATGAAATTATAAGCACTGCTAATACTACTATGGTCCTCTTGGTTATGTGCAGAATTGGAGGAAATGTTGAATTTAGGTTAGAGACTAGTGAACTTGAAATTAAAATTTTCCCTTTTTAGCTCAAAATTCTCCTGAATTCTACTTAAAGATCCTTTGAGGGACCCATTCAGTTTAAGAATTTCAGAATATAGACAGAGAATTTGTTATTTTGGAAATGGATTTATAATTATAAGATACCTTACCTAAAGCTGAAAATTTCAAACTGAAATGAAATGGGTAATGGATACTTAGTTGGATTATTTTAGCCCGAGAAGTTTTGTTAAAAAATAAAAAAAAATTCTGGATTTGTAAATACCTAATATCATACTTTGTATATTCCCAAGCAGGTAGACTCAAAAGCCTTTTGTAAAGGTGGAAGATATGAGCCAGTAAGTATCTTGAATTCAATCTGTATGATTTAAAAGGAGAAAATCTAATTAAGCTATTTCCACTAATACTCTTAGGTCCCTTTATGTTAGATTTACATGATACTAATATGCATGTGTCCCAGTTTCAAAAAAAAAAAGTAGCATTAGGGCAGCAATGGAGCAGACAGAGAATAGACCTATGGACATGGTGGGAGGGAGAGGAGGGAGGAAAGGGAGATCTATGGAGAGAGTAACAGGAGTTTACAAGACCATATGTGAAACAGATAGCCAATGGTAGTTTGCTATATGACTCAGGGAACTCAAACAGGGCCTCTGAGACAGGCTGAAGGCTGGGGCTGGGAAGGAGGTCCAGAAGGGAGGGGACATGGGTATACCTGTGGCTGATTCTTATTGATGTATGACAGAAAACCACAAAATTCTGTAAAGCAATTATCCTTCAATTTAAAATTTTTTTAAAAGCATTAATTACTTTGTGCTTGAGGACTGAATTTAGTTTCAGTAGGTTTTAGATAATAATTAGTTAAAAATATAGTTTAGAGCAACTATGAGACCATCTCATTTTTTAATACTTCAAATAACCCTTCTTTGGCTGAATTGTAATACCATATGATTTAGAACTATTACTTAAAGATTGCATTTACATTTTTGAAAAAGAAATTATTAGTTACTACTTGGAAATATAAAATCTGACTACAACATCTAAAGTTGATAGTTTTCTTTTTTTTTTTTAATAGGCACTGTTTTTATTAATATTTAAAACCAATTTTATGATTGAAATAAAGTTATAATAGGCAGAACTTTTAAGGTTAAGAGCAAATGATTGTTTAAATAGGCAGAGCTTTTAATGGAGGACATATTGAAAAGGCAGATTACAGACAAAAGCCATGGAGCTGGAAGTAAAATCCACCACTGACTAAACGGAAGGACTTGGCCGCTGACAGAACCTCCGCCTTGAGTCAGTAATGAAGTGCCGGATCAGTAAACGCTAGCAGACATCGCAGATTCCAACCTTTAGATGGCTTTCCCGAACAGGGGATAGTTTTCTTAAACTCATTCTGAACCTCTGTAACATAATATTAATGAAGACTACAGACAGAAGTAAATTAATTCGGCATGGGAGAATTAGATTTCTCTTAATATTCTACTAATTTAGACACATGTGATTAATTCTCTTGGGTACTCACTGAGGTGACAAAGATGCATTGAACACTTTTTATTAAATGTGCTGCTGTGACAGAAAAGTACAATTTAAAATTAGGCCTAGAAAAGCATCAATAAGTAGAAAGACAGCCCATGTTCATGGATCAGAAGACTTATTTTTAAGATGTCAGAACTACCCAAAGTGATCTACAGATGTAGTGCAGTACCTATCAAAATCCCAATGACTGTTGTTATAAAAAGAGAAAAGTCCATCCTAAAATTCTCAAGGGACCCTGAACACCCAAAGTAATTTTGAAAATGAAGAACAGAATTGGAGGTCTATACTTCCTGATGTCAAACTTACTACAAAGCTGTAGTAATCGAAACAGTTTGGTACTGACATACAGAGAGATGTAAGAACCAATGGAATAGAAGAAAGAGCCCAAAAGTAAGTCTTTATATGATCAAATGATTGTGGACTAGGGTGCTGAGAGCATTCAGTAGGGAAAGGAAAGTCTTTTTAATAAATGTCATCGAGAATACTAGATAGCAACATGCAGAGAAAAATGAAGTTGAACCCTTACATTATGCAATACATAATATTAACTCAAAATGAATCAGAGACCTAAAACTATAAAGCTTTTGGGTAAAAAACCATCAGTAAGCTTTATGACGTTGGAATTGGTGCTCATTTCTTGGATATGACACTAAAAGCAGAAGCAAAAAGAACTAAATTTTACTACATCAAAATTAGAAATTTCTGTGCCCAAAGAACCAAACACAATGAGAAGGCAACCTATGGAAAAGGAGAAAGTTACAAATAATGTATCTAATAAGATGTTAATATAAGGAACAACAGAAAGTTGAATGACCCAGTTGAAAAATGGGCAAAGTTCATACATCAATTCAAAGATATACAAATTACCAACAAGCATATGAAAAGTTGTTCAACATTACTAATCGTTAGAGAAATGCAAAACAAAACCACAGTAAGAAATCAGAGAAGTTGCTTCATTGTATCTGACTCTTTGCGACCCCATGGGCTGTAGACTACCAGGCTCCTCTGTCCATGGGATTTTCTAGGCAAGAATACTGGAGTGGGTTTCCATTTCCTTCTCCAAAGAAATCTATTACCTCACAACTATTAGGATGGCTACTGTTTTAAAAAGAAAAAAACAAAATAATATTGGTGAAGATGCAGAGATACTAGAACTCTTGTGCACTATTGGTAGGATTATAAAATGGTGTAACCACTAAGGAAAACCATATAGGGATTTCTCAAAAATTCTGAACTGTATGATCCATGAATTCCACTTCCAAGTATATATATCCAAAAGAAACACACAGTTTTGAAGAAGTACTTGCACATGCATGTTCAGCGCGACAGTACTCACAATAGCCAAGAGGCAGAAGCAACCAAAATTTGTTCATCAATAGATGAATGGATAACATGGTGTATGTGTCTGTGTGTGTGTGTGTGTGTGTGTATATATATATATATATATATACACAATGGAATATTGCTGTGCTTAACCTTGCTCAGTCATGTCTGACTCTTTGCAACCCCATGGACTGTAGCCCATGGGCTCCCTCTGTCCATGGAAATCTCCAGGCAAGAATACTGGAGTGGGTTGCCATTCCCTTTTCCAGGGGATCTTTCCAACCCAGAGATCTCCCACATTGCAGGCAGATTCTCTACCATCTGAGCCACCAGGGAAGCCCTCAATGGAATATTATTCAACTTTAAAAAGGAATGAAATTTTGATACATACCACAATATGGATAAACTCTGAAACATTGTGCTTAATGAAATAAGAGGAAATTACTGCATGATTCTACCTAATGAGATACCTAGTGCAGTCAGATTCATAGAGACAAAATAGAATAGAATGGTGCTTGTCAAGAGCTGGTGGAGAAGGGAGAATGAAGAGTTACTTATTTTATATATAGATACAAAGTTTCAGTTTTGAAAGGTGAAAACATTGTAAATATATTTAATACAAAGGAAAATGAGTTGCTTATTTTGTTATCTATGAATAAAAAGCTTCAGTCTTGAAAGATGAAAGCTTTAGATATGAACAGATGTTAAGAATCTGAAAACATTGTAAATATACTTAATAAAACTGAATTGTGTTCTTAAGAATAGTAAATAGTTGAAATCAAGATTGCCAGGAGAAATATCAATAACCTCAGATATGCAGATGACACCAGCCTTATGGCAGAAAGTGAAGAGGAACTCAAAAGCCTCTTGATGAAAGTGAAAGAGGAGAGTGAAAAAGTTGGCTTAAAGCTCAACATTCAGAAAATGAAGATCATGGCATCCGGTCCCATCACTTCATGGGAAATAGATGGGGAAACAGTGGAAACAGTGTCAGACTTTATTTTGGGGGGCTCCAAAATCACTGCAGATGGTGACTGCAGCCATGAAATTAAAAGATGCTTGCTTCTTGGGAGGAAGGTTATGACCAACCTAGATAGCATATTCAAAAGCAGAGACTACTTTGCCAACAAAGGTCCATCTAGTCAAGGCTATGGTTTTTCCAGTGGTCATGTATGGATGTGAGAGTTGGACTGTGAAGAAGGCTGAGAGCCAAAGAACTGATGCTTTTGAACTGTGGTGTTGAAGACTCTTGAGAGTCCCTTGGACTGCAAGGAGATGCAACCAGTCCATTCTAGAGCAGATCAGTCCTGAGAGTTCTTTGGAAGGAATGATGCTAAAGCTGAAACTCCAATACTTTGGCCACCTCATGCAAAGGGTTGACACATTGGAAAAGACTCATGCTGGGAGGGATTGGGTGCAGGAGGAGAAGGGGATGACAGGATGAGATGGCTGGATGGTATCACAGACTTGATGGACGTGAGTCTGAGTGAACTCCAGGAGTTGGTGGAGGCCTGGCGTGCTGCGGCGATTCATGGGGTCACAAGGAGTTGGACACCACTGAGCAACTGAACTGAAAGACAGTAAATTTTAACTGATTTCTATTGTTTGTTTCAGACTTCAGATTAATTATATGATTTTAAAATATAAGACATAAAGCATGTTTTCTTTCACCATAAAGATTCTCATGTGTTTGTTTTACTCTTTTAGGCTTTATAGGCCATTTTATCTTCAGCTGACCAATATGCCTTTTATAAACTATTCTATTCAGAAGCCTTCCAGCCCATTTGATGTAGAGAAGCCATCTAGCACCCAAAAGCAAACTCAAGTTAAACTAAGGTTGGTTTTACCTTCAAGCAATTTTTAATCTTTTTAATAAATACTTTAAATAATTTATTTAATGCTGTTGGGGGGGTTGTGTGAGTGATCACTATTAAGGTTTCTCTTTTGGATATTTTTAATGCCCCTTTGCTAGATTTAAAGTCTGAATTTTTTTCGCTGTGTCACATTTAGACACTTTAGATTGGGGTTCAAGAGGAGAAGCTAACAAATATTTACGAATAATTAAAATACATTGTTTCTCTTCAGTGATGAGATAATTCTATATAATCATTAATTCTCATTTTGCTTCTTAATTTCTTAAAAAGAAAAATGGTTAGAAGTATTTGTTTATATAATCTGCAGATTATAGCAGATGCTGTTTAAAGTCTAGGACTGTAAATTTTTTTTTAAGTATTCCCTGTGTTCAGCAGTTAATCTTTTACCATGTATTTCTATCAGGATCCAAACAGATGGTGATAAATGTGGTGGAATTCCAGTTCAATTCCAGTTAAAAGAAAAGAAAAAAAGGGATATTGTGAATGTTGCCTGCAGAAATATGAAGATCTTGACATTGTAAATATGATTTTGTATTCAGGGGGTTGATATTTCTAAAACTATGAATAATATTTGCTGTATAAATTTTAGCTTATTCTTTTGATTATGGTTGGTTAGCTTTGTAATTATGAAGTATCATATACTTCTTTTTGATAGAATTATCTTAAATTTTAAGAACCCCAAGTGGGGAAATATATATTGAAAAGTCATTTTTATCCAGTCAACAAATATTTATTGAGCAGTAACTGTGTACCTGTGTACCAATCACTGCTCTGAGTGAAAAGCATCATACAAAAGAGACCAATTCCTGACCCTTGTGAAGATTACATTCAGTGGAAGGGGAGGAAAGAGAGGTAACCATAGGATAAAAGAATAGTGAGGTATATATAGAGAACATTAGATCAGTGCTATGAGAAAGCAGGAATAGAAGATGTTGCTGTTTATTTAGAGTAGATAAGGAATTCCTAATGTGATATTTGAGTAGAGACCTGTGTGATTTTGAGGGGACAGACTTGTGAATATTGAAATAAGCAGTGCAGAAGTGGTAAAGTAAACTGATGGGATCCAAGAACAGATGTTGGTGGACTAAACAATGGTAGTAGAAGTGATCAGACATGGTGAGACTGTGGATGCAATTTAAGCTGGAGCCAAGAAGGCTTGCGAATTGGTCAGATGTTGGGAGACAGAGGAGATGACAGGCCATGGCTGTGAAGTGCAGTATTTCAGTCCTTAGCAATTTACAAATGGGCAAGAGATCTACCAATAGGAGGATGAGAAGAGAGTGGAGACTTTTCTTTTGCAATAGCAGAAAGAGAAATAGTTGAAAATGTATGTGGGATGAAGAGAAGATGGGAACAATTACAATTTGTAAACTGATAAAAAAAGGCAAAATAGCTTTGGATCCAGGCTAGCCCAGGTTTGAATCCTGGCTTCCTGCCTATGTGACTTTAGACAATACGTGGCACTGTGCTTGTTAAATATTAGCTGTTACTGTTTGACTGTTAATTTTTAAAATAATAGGTAGGTCTGTTTTGGTACTTGGTTTTGGTAGAAGATAGTGGGAAAGTTGAAAAAAAGTACTTGAAATATCTGATTCATAAACTATCTCTGTCTTCAGACTCTAAATTGAAGTTTGTTTTATAATGGAAGTTTGTGTCACATTTTTGTGTTCAGTTTATTTAATAAAGAAGGAAAATAGTTTTAAATTATTTTTAATCAGAAGCTGAACTTTCTCAAAAATATTTCATCTAAGTTTTATCTCAGTACACTGAACTTGTTGACTTTGTTCTTGACCACCCTTAAGATGAAGAAGACCGTCTCGGTACTCTCTGTCATAAGTACTGGGTAATTAATTAAGATCATTATTTGCTTATCTCAAAAATGTTGTTTTTATTCCCAGCATTAGTTGTATTTTTTTTTAATTTATCATCTAGATTCTTATTTTGGGTTCTTATATGTTAAATAACATTTCATGTATTTAATATTTTATAAGGTTTACCTAACTTACTACCTGGTGGTAATTATATAAGGATAAAATAATATAGTAAAGAGAAGTCTTTCCCAAAATATTAGCATACTCTAAATGCTCATTAGCATACTCTAAATGCTCAGTATTTCTGTTTTTCTTCAGCTTTATTTCATTTTCTGATATAACTCCCTCATTTTCAGTTCCCTTAAAACCACAAATTCATTAGTACTTGATTCTTCTCATTGGAAAATGGAAGACTGAAAACCAAAGTAGTTTTAGTGGTTTCTGAGAAGATAACTTTTATTCTACTTATTTTAAGTTCTGATAGAGGATATTTCTTTGGAGTAGTTATTAGAAACTTAATTTTAAGGGCAAGAAGATACTAGAAAACCTGAACAAAAAAGCATCTATTACTTTTAAAATATAATTTTATATACTTTTTGTTTTAGCATCTTCTGAGTGAGCAACACAGAAACTTTGCACAGAGTAATCACTATCAAGTTGTTGATGACATTGTATCTAAGTTAGTTTTTGACTTTGTGGAATATGAAAGAGACACGCCTAAAAAGAAAAGGTAATTTATCAACCTAAGTTTTAAGACTATCAGACTATTAAACTAAAAATAAATCCAAAATTTTCTGTTCTTAGAAGGATTATAATTTCAGGATATAAATATGGTTAAGAACTTATTACTTGCACCACCAAAGTGCTTACCTTAGATTACTTTTAAGACTCTCTTCTTAACATAGTTGAAAAGAGGAGTTGGCAAAAAATACAAAGAATTGTTTTAGGCTTTGTGAACCACAAGATAGCTATTGCAGCTACTCAGCTTTGCCTCTGTATAATGGAAGCAGCCACGGACAGTAAGTAAGTAAATGGGTGTGGCTATGTCCCAATAAAACTTTAATTTAAAAAATAGATGGCACACTAGATAGATTTGGCCCCTCATCTAGACACCATCTCCTTGGACTCAAAAAATAGAACTTTTTGTTATTCTTAAGGAGTTTTAAGAAATTCTTCTACTTATGTTAAATCTTCTTTATACTTTTACTAGAGATTTCTGCTCTGCTTGCTGATAAAAGTTGTGTCACCTTTAGTGTGAATACAGTGCTGTTCAGTATACAGTAACTACACACTGACAAACTAAGCCTCATTAAGGTTATACCAATAAATCTAAAATTTAAAAAAAATGCTTTCATGTGGATATACCCTAGAATTGGTAATAATGCAATAGGTTATTTAATCCTTATATCTGGTTTTAGACCAATCATAAAGGCATAAAGACTACTAAACATCATACTTCTGTAACATTCAGAATGATTGCTCATGACTGATTTAATAAAATATTTGGGGAGGATGCATATCTTCAACTATTAAAACGTATAGGCTACGGTAAGAATGTGGAATTTCCTAAAAACTCATTCTGCAGCAAAATTCTACACTAGTACTTATACATAAACTGGTTATTCCTTAATCAGTATCCTATTACCTGCATAATTTTTATCTCTACAGGCAAGTCACCTAAACATCTCTGGACTTAGGAGAGAGTGATATTGGACTAGTGTTTTTATATTTTATATCCTCCATTTGTTCCAGAGGAGTCTTAAGTCAAAGTATCAACAAAATAAGTAGAAAAGGAACCATTCTGGTTTTGAAGGGGCAGTTGGAATTCTGCATTTTTCTTCATTATCTATAACATGTATAACGTGAAACATAACTAGTGAGCTGTTGTAACCACATGGCTCAGTGGTAAACAATCTACCTGCCAATGCAGGAGACACAGGCTCAAGCCCTGGATTGGGAAGATTCCCTGGAGGAGGAAATGGCAACCCACTCCAGTATTCTTGCCTAGGAAATCCCATAAACAGAGGAGCCTGGCAGGCCACAGTCCAAGGGGGTCGCAAAGAGTAGGATATGACTTGGTGACTGAGCGTGCACACACAATACAAAATAGGATCTCAAGAATATTGAGAGGCTCTATGAAGTGGCTTCCCTGGTGGCTCAGACAGTAAAGCGTCTTCCTGCAATGCAGGAGACCCAGGTTCAATCCTTGGTCTGGGAAGATCCCCTGGAGAAGGAAATGGCAACCCACTCCAGTACTCTTGCCTGGAAAATTCCATGGACAGAGGAGCCTTGTAGGCTACACTCCATGGGGTCACAAAGAGTTGGACACGACTGAGCGACTTCACTCAATCATGAAGAAGGGAGTTTCAGGTCAAATATGTGTATGAAACTTAAGGACTACTAATTTGTCATGTTTAGAAGTATGTTACAAGGTTTCTGGTTCATTATAATATATAATTGTTAAATATAAATAAATCAAAATATAGAAGTTAAAATTTTCAAGATAATAAAAAAATTAGGAGCAGACCCAAATCCCTTCACTATCATCTTTCTTTGATTTATATGGTCAAAGCAGTTTTAAATACCAAGTTCAAGATACTGCTTGCCTGTGGTAGAAAGTGGAAGAATGTGGATAAGGAGTGGCACACTAGAGTTTTCAGCTAATATCTGTAAAGTTCATTACTTCAAAACATCTAAAGCAAATTTGGCTAAAGGTTAAGAGTTCTCTATTTTTGTAATGTTTCCTTTTAAATAAGTTTCATAAACAGGTTTAAAAGATACTCAAAGAGTTTTGATAGCAATTAATTTTTCTTTTTTTTTCTTTGAAGAATAAAATACAGTGTTGGATCTCTTTCGCCTATTATTGCAAATGTTGTGAAAAGGTCTGGAACTAAAGAGCTGGAATTCCTGCATAATTCTCAGAAAGACTCCAGGGAAAATGTGCATATGAGGGAGCAACGTTTCCTATATAAAGAACCTGTTCAGGAACCTGAACAAAAGTCTGCGTCTTCAGAACATACCCTCCACCATTCTAGTGAACTGAGAGAACTTGATGATAAAACATCTCATAAATGTTCCATGTTAAATCCAGCTGAAAATAACAGAAAACAAAATTTTACACCTCTGCCTCCATGTAAAAATAAACAACGCATTCTTGATGTTTCTGAACACAAATTAATTTTAAATGAAAGTGAATTAGAAGTGAGGGTAGATCACTATCCCTATAGGCCACAGACATCTATACAAGTTTCTAATTTCAATACAGATGATAGCGCACTTCAACAGAGACAAAAGTCAAATACTGTGCTCTTTCCAACAAAGGATCTGAAAGAAAAGGAACTTTATTCGGTATTTCATCATGATTCAGATCTGTTAGCAATAAACAGTTCACAGGAGCACCTAACAATTTGGGCAGAAACTCCATCCGAAAGCCCTCCTGAGGAACCCAACACGTGTGACATCAAGAGTATGGATAGTTTGCCTTTTGGTAAAATCTGTCGGAAAGTGAAAATACCATTAGGAAGAAATAAAAAAGAAAACCTGGAACCAAATGTGGAGTTAGATAAGAAAAGAACTGAATTTCTTACTACACAAGAAGAAAACAGAATTTGTAGCTCACCAGTACAATCTCTACTGGATTTATTTCAGACTAGTGAAGAGAAATCAGAATTTTGGGTTTCACAAGCTATACTGAAAAGAATAATATATGTGACGTTTTAGATATTTGGGAAGAGGAAAATTCAAATCTGTTAACAATGTTTTTCTCTTCCCCTTCAACTTCTACATTTACTGGCTTTTAGATTTAAAATAAATGCCTTTCAGAAGCAATGAAGAACATATTCTTGACTTCTTTATAAATATTTATAAAAATTCTTAGTTTGGGGAATGGGGGTTTGCCAGTTTTGTTTACAGAACCAAATGTAAATATTAACAATAAAGGTGATTTTACATTTTTCTATAGAATTGTATACCTATTTTTAAAAAATTATGGAATAAACTTGTGACTCTTTACATACTGTGTTCAAAATTGTTTTCTAAGAATTTTTATGAATAGTAAATTTGCTTTATGTCAGTGAAAACTAATTTCAAGTGAAATTTAGAGAATATGAAAATTTAGCATTATAAATTAGGTACAGTGGTTTTATGTATTGTCTATTAAAATAGATTTCCATAATATTGCTTATAAAAACCTCACTTTCACACAAAACAAACAAATGTATTTCAGTGTCTTGAGTTCTAGAAATCGTTACCACCAGAAACATTGACACTTGAAGGTGAACTTGGTGGACCATGTTGGGGTGCTGGCACTGAGGAGTTATTTGTAGCTCATTAGAAGCTATGAGGAAAAAAATCAGGCTAGCTTATGAAATGAAATAATTTTTCTTACCTTTGGAAATACTTTCTTCCAAAATTAATTCTTTGATCCCTAGTTTGGGGGACTTTCCTGGTGGTCTGGTGGCTGAGACTCCATACACCAGTGCAGGGGGCCTGGGTTCCATCCCTGGTCGGGGAACTAGATCCCACATGCTGCAGCTAAGGACCCCAAATCCCACAGCTAAGACCTGGCACAAATACTCTGTAGAAAACAGTAGTTATAAAAAATCCCTAATTTGGTATCAAGAAGTGAGAAAAGGGGTGACAATGAATTGTAGATAAGTTTCAAAACATGAAGACTGCCTTTGATCAGTAGGCAATTCAATAGAGAAATTCAACATAAGGAAAATTTCAACACCAGTAGACAGTTAATAAAAAT
Source organism: Nanger dama (assembly GCA_917880005.1). Classification (NCBI taxonomy): domain Eukaryota; kingdom Metazoa; phylum Chordata; class Mammalia; order Artiodactyla; family Bovidae; genus Nanger; species Nanger dama. The sequence goes on from CAKJTW010000007.1 coordinate 29,311,930, forward strand.
TGGTAAACAGGATAGAAAATTCCATTTGTTATGTATGAGGGTTTTTACAGAGACATGTTTTCACTAGTGAACTCACATAACAATGGGCAAATACCCATTTTCAGAATGCTCTCATATTTCAAAACCAGTTTGTTCTCATTGTTAACAAACATGTTTGAAGGGCTAAATTGTATTTTTTTTCCCCCAATAACTCTTTGAGGCTCCCCAGAGACCATATTAGTTGCCCCTAATAGTAATCCCATACTCTTCTCTGTATTAGTATATTTAAACTATAAAAGCTGAGACCCTTAAAGGCAACTCATCACAGGTTGGGTTCCCATAGGAAGTAAACTCTAGTTGGGCATACAGGTGGTTTTCTAAGGAGTGCCTCTGGACATAACTGACCCCACAGGAATCTTTAGGGTTCCTAGGTGAAGCTGACTGGTAAATCAGTAAATGTTCAATAACCAAGGAGGTTCTGCAGCTGGGAATTCCTGAAGGAGCTGACAGTGTCTACTCCTGTACACCCACCAACAGGGGTGCACGTTCTTTATTGAAGAGGCGTCAGGGTCAATTACTCCTACTAGGATGGTGCCCCCTTGTCTGCTGGTCTCTTGATATAAGGAACCCAAAGGGGCTAAGGGATAACTGCAGCTTAAAACTCAACAGGAATTGCTCAGATGGGAAGCACAAATTCCAAAGGAACACTGGCAAGTAGGGCCACTCCTGCTTCTGCCTATCGGTTCCCATATCCATGTATTTTTTATCAGAGACATAGCACCATATAAATCTTTTGAACTCAAAGTATATACTATATCCTAGATGATATCTCATCCTCAAAAATACCACTTCCACACTGCTAAGCTAATGCTACAGCTGTGCCTTTAACAGGCTTCCTGGGTGGTTCAGCAGTAAAGAATCTGCCTGCCGATGCAGGAGACAATGCAGGAGACGTGGGTTCAATCCCTGGGTTGGGAGGATCCCCTGGAGGAGGAAATGGCAATCCACTCCAATGTCCTTGCCTGGAGAATCCCATAGACAGAGGAGCCTGGTGGGCTACAGTCCACAGGGTCACCAAAGAGTCGGACACGACCGAAGAAACAGCACATATGTCTTTAACAGGCCATTCCAGTATTCTTATCACTGGGGAAGCTTCTGGTGATTGGGTATTAATCAAGACCACAGACGGCCTGACTATGGGCTCCCTACCATACCTCAGCTATAAAGTCAGTCCCCTACTGTAACATGAAAGTATGTAAGATGCCATGCCAATAAATCAAATCCTCCAATTGCGATGGTGTGAGCAAGAAAGACAAACATACCTGGAATAATCTGCTACTGTGTCAAGCGTAATCAAGTTGCCATCAAGTGCCAGCTTGGTCTCTTCAAGGTGCTATAGCAGGAGCTCACTGTTAGTCTGTTTCTGACAAGTTGAACTTCAAGCTGAAGCAGAAACACTAGATCAACTTAAATGAATAGAAGTCCATATTATTGAGCCCAGTCGTGGCTTTCATCCCTGGCCCAATAGCCCTTCTGCTCATAAACCCACTGTGCCAGCACTGGGGTGATATTAACGTGTGATATGAAGATGCTCACACTTCATGCCCACTCGCATATGCCACATGCCTCTACCCCTTTCACTTGATCTTCCAATCTTTGTCTCCACAAACCCCTTAATAGCCAGTCAAATCATTTTTCACTGCCCGAGAGTCCACATATATTCTACTCATGCCATTTCTCTTGCCACACATGGGTAGACTAGGTCACTTCTTGAATCTCTGCCCATTGGAAAGATTTTCCCTGTGTTTGACTTTAAATACCATCTATTTTCAGCTTGCACCCACAGAAGCAGCTAGTCCATTAACCAAGTCTGGGTTTTTCCTCCTTTTACAACTGGTCATAAAGGATGGCCCATACACCTGTAGGTGTGACCTGAGAGAGATACAGCAGTGATGGATGGCATGGGGTCCGTGCTGCCTGCTCATGCAATTCCCACAAGTCCTCAGGTCCAGCTCTTGCTCAACCCTGGATGGACCAGTCCCATCTTACCATGGATTACTGCACATCTGCTTCAAGTTATGACTCAATGGGTCTGAAAGAATCCCAACTCAAGAGTGCCAGTTGTAACCACATGAAGATTTTGCCCCATACTCAGGTACTTTGTCTCTCATACATTATCTCATAAAAGGAACTATTTTCATTTTTCATTCAATATGTAATTCTCCACTGAAGATGGCATGGCCTTACTCTAAAACCCAAGGCCTCAGTTGTGATTTCCTATTGGTGCTTGCCATAAACTCCAGCTTTCCTTCAACTGAAGTCTCTAGAACCTTTGAACCTGCCAGGCTATATAACTGCAGAGCCCTTTTCTGCTCACAGCTGGCACCCTTTCATGCCATTGTGTGGAAGTACCTAAATATATTCCAGTGGGAATATACTGCCTCTAAAATCCAAAGAGGCCTACTAGACATCATGCTTCCTTCTTCATGCTTGGGAAGTTCAGGGTGCAATCATTTGTCCTTTACTTTGGAATCCTGGAATCCCTCTGACCAATGGAACTCTAAAAATGTTACTGATGTGAGAAGGCCCCTTAATCTTAGGGTATCTCTCCTAGGATATCTCTCCTACTCTTTAGGGAGCATGTGTGTCTCATCAAAGTGTCCAATGTGCTAGCAACTTCTTGCTCATAGGGTCTAACAAATACATTATCATTGATATAATGTATTAAAGTGACATTCTCTGTGGCATCCTCTTCAAATTATAGGATGACAAAGGACAAGAAAGTTTAAACAGCTGAGGTAAAATCACAAAGGTATACTATAATCTTTTCCTTGTGAATACATACAGTTTCTGATCTTTTACTTTCCTAACAGGGGTGGAAATTATGCATCTACCCAACCAACGTCTGCCCACCACGGACTCGAGACTATGTTCATTTGCAATGGAAAGGGCACCACAGGTGGCATTTCGACTGCAGCTGAGCCTGTGACTTAGTGCAGTTGTAGTCTACGGTTGTCTTTCTCAACCCAGATGACGGCAATCAATCAGCCTTTAGGTATATTTCCTCCATCACCACCACCCCTTCCACCACTACCCCACGGTAAGATATCATTTTTGCTTTATTATTTGCCTGAGTGATAGGGGCCGTTTTGGAAATTCCTACTTACTTGGGTTTTTTTTATTTTCTTCTCTTGTCTCCTCAACTATAATGATTCTTATATACTATAGGTAGGGGACAAAATGTGAGGGATTTTATGAAGTACTGAGTATTCCCTAATAAAATATTCAGAGGCTAAACAAAAGACATTGCTGAGCTGACCCACTGCGAGCCAAACCTTGGCCAGGACCCATTTATTAGCTGGTTGGCACATCCCTGCATTATACGAGGTACTCTGGATCCCAGGTATCAATGTCAGTTCAGGCCCTGTGTCCAACAAATATTTGGCTATTCTTACCTTTATCTCCAGTGCAATTACTCAAGTACCTCGAGGTAAGTCCCTTTGGGGAAGGGCTAGAGGAATCATTACCACATGTACTTAATGTGTATCACAGGGTCCTTCTCCTGGGAACAGGACTGGTGTCTTGTTCAGTTCATTTCTTCAGTCAGTGGTTTCTGGGTTGAAAAACTGACTCAAGTTTGGAAACAGAACATGAGAGCATGACTTTATCAACTACTCTCAGCCTCCCAAGGTGAATTTATTTTAATGATACATATTAAGTAAATTCCTTTGTTGTTATCCATCTGATTTGCTCCTAAAGGAAATGTGTTCTCTGAACCAACTCCACAACTTTCTGAGGATCAGGCCTTCTCTGGCTGCCTCTTTAACCTTGCCAAGTATTATTATAATTATGTGTACCTGGCATCCATATATGTGAAAGGTTTCATTCAAATATATAAAATTATAGACAGATATGTAGAACAGGCAAGATGTGTCCAGAAGCACACTACTTCAACAACAGTCAAAGGAGATGAATATGATACACGACATAAAATGAAAGTTAAAAACTGTATGATCATCTCGACCATGAAAAGCACTGAACAAAATTAAAAATCCATTCATAATAAAAACTGTCAACAAACTGAGAATGTTTCTCAATATAAGAAAGGCCATATATGACAAGCCCACAACTAGCATCATACTCAATGGTAAGAAACAGCGTTCTTCCTCTGAGATCAGGAGCAAACAACAATGCCCACTTGTGACACTTTCATTAAACATAGTATTAGACGTTCTAGCCAGAGCAGTTAGTGAACAAAAAGACATAAAAGCCATCCAAATTAGAAACACAGAAGTAAATCTGTCTTTATTTGTAGGTGACATGATATTATATATATAGCAAACCCTAAGAATTCACCCCCAAAACTGTTAGAACTGATCAATTCAGCAAAGTGGAAACATGGCTTTGAAGAGCTCCAAGTGAGGTCCTGAGCCAGTTCTACTTAGCTGAGGGTTCTAAAGAATGCTCAAGAGTTCTGTAATAAAGCCTTGCCTTTCTCCAATCTGTCAAGGACAAGGAGCAATATCTGTAGTTCCTTGATCATCACATAGTTCTTCCAAGTTAGGGAAACCCCAGCCATATTTTACCCAGGGAAGTTGTAGAGCAGACAGGAGTGCCTCAAGTAAGTCACCCTGAGTGTCTTATTAAAAAGTTTCGGGCTTAACAACTAGCACTTCAGGGATTCCTTCCAAGTTCTATCTCTTTCTGACTCTGAACCCACTAGCTATATCTGGCTGGGCAGACAGAAACACAGGAGTTAAGATAATAATTCTGAGAAATGTAACCCAGAGGATTTTTTTTTTTTTTTGCTATGGTATAGGGATATCTCACTGGCCTCTACCAATGCCTAGGATAAATATTCTACACCAATTCCTAGCCAAAAACTTTCTGATTCAAAAGTTAGTATCTCAGGAATCTTAATACCTACCAAAAAACAAAACAAAGCAAAACAAAACAGGAGCCGGAAGACTCAGCATCATTAGACAGGAATAAAGTTCATTCTAAATGAACAAAAGCAGCATTTCTGTTTAAATACCAGTCTCAAGTAACACTATTAATAGTACTTAGTACTTAATAGAGCTTCCTATGTCCCAGGCATTATTCTCAGAGCTTTTAATCTATTAACTCCTTTTATCCTTATAACAATTGTATGATGAAGCAGGTTCTATCATTATAGTTCTCATTTGCCAAATGAAGATACTAGGGCATAAAAATGTTTGGTAACACATATCCAGTGGCAGAGCTGATTTAAACCCAGAAAGTCTGGCAAAGAATTTTTCTTCTTAGCCACTCTGCTATTCAGTGTAGAACCTGCCCCCAGGATACCTGCAAAGTTAAAACCCAAGTCTAGGACATGACGTTCTAACCCCACATGCCAATGCAAACAAGCCCTGACAGCACTCTAGACCTTGATAACAGCTCAATCAAATGATGTCATTGCCCAAGTCAGATCTGTAAATACAGAAATTCAGAAAGTGTGGTATATGATGAATAAATTAAAGGCTTCTAGAAAAGTTCTCACTAATGCACACATCATTTCAGATTTCAGTGTCTTTGCATATGCTGCAATATTCTCCACTCTTCATCATGCAAATTCCTCCTTAACTTTCAAATTCAGAACAAGCATCCTGTTCCCTGGAAGGCCTTCCTCATTCCCAACTCCAAAGGCAACCCTTTCTCTGCACTCTTTATTGAAGCATTTAGCACCTTACAGTCTACCTGCTATTATTCTCATCACCCTAGATGGTAAACTCTTTGAAAACAGAACTCTTTGGAAAGCCTCTGTTTCCTCATGTGAATACTGAGAGTAATAAAATTACATCTCCTGTGAGAATTAACTGGATAATCTCTGTAAACTTTCTTGACATTTAGTTAGCACTCAAGTGAAGGATAGCCACTATGAAAGTACAGTTCGTAACCTCGGGTAGCTGATACTGTTGACATACAATACACAGTAATGCTAAACAAGTACAAAATGATATTCAAAAGTCATTGAGGAAACAAACAAAAACAAGAACAAAAAACTCACTGAAGATATACTTCAAACGTCTCAGTTAAAGGTCTTCATTGCTAGTGGATTCATCAGTTTTGCTTGTAGAAATTTCACAATTCAAGTTGTCACATACCTTGCTCATTTTTCCTTTCTTTGGTTCCTTTTTCTGTTTCATGGTTTTAACTTTAAATAAAAACAATGGTTGCCTTCAAAGGTTATTTAAAACAGATCAAGTTTTGTTATAATAGCTAGCAAAAAAATTTCTAAGCTCCTTGATATAACTCATTTTACTGTATTATCAAGGATACAATAAAAATTCCAGACTAATAAAGAATTTGGGACATTCCTTTGAGAAACTTGATATTATCTATTGGATAAAAAAAATTTCTGACCTTTACGTAAGTCTTGGTCTGTGTAGTTTGTTTACCTTCTTGAACAACTCCTAAGTATCTCTAAACTCTCCTTCTTACTAATTATACGAATATATAAAAATTGATTAGTATAATGTTATTTTACCTTAATTCCTTTGAAGGGAATAAAATAGCCATCTTATATCATTGAATAAGGTATCTATTTCCTTATGCAGGGAATTTCATGCAGTTATAAATAAAGTTTATTTTACTCTAATAATTTTTACCCTTTATATATTTAGGAAACCTGAGCCTTACTGCAGAGATTCAACATAACATAATTATTTTCACAGTTTATAGACATCCATGCTACAAGTTGTTACCAAATGTCTATGCTATATAAGCATTATGCTAGGTGCTTAGGATAGAGGAAGACAAATGGAACAAAACAAAAAAAAGTCAGCAGTGATAAATATCACAAAGAAAAAGAAAGCAGGTTAAGGGGAATAGAGAATGAAGGGGAAGAGGTGTTATACAGATCAGGTAAGTATCTCTGAAGGAAACAAGACAGCATCACAGGACGCTAAGAAGCAGCACTCCAGGCAGACAGATTAGTGAGTACAAACTGTACTGTCCCAGGGCAGAAGCATATTCTGCTTGTTCTAAGCAAAGAGATCAGTATGACTATAGTGTACGTAAGGGAGAGAAGAATAAGTAGGATATGAGGTCAGAGAGGAAGCAGGGCCCAGATCATACGGGGGCCTATGGATTCAATGGAAAGATGACATGAGACACATATGTAAACCTTCTAGCAACCATATTTTAGAAAGTAAAAAGAAACACATGGAATTAATTGTAATAACGTACTTTATTTGACCCACCATATCTAAAATATCATTTCAATACACAATCAATACAATAAAATATGAATGACATTCTCACATTTTATCTTTCCTACTAAAAGTCTTTGAAGGTATTTTATATGCACAGCACATCTACATTCAAACTAGCACATTTCAAGTGCTCAGTTGCTCAAGTGCACATGTGACAAGTGGCTACTGCATCGGTGCTGTTATAGACAAGTATAAAGCCTTTAAAGGGTTTTAAAATTTGTTTTATGTATATACATATATAAAAGAAGAGAAGTGAAAGGCAAAGGCAAAAGGAAAGATATACCCATTTGAATGCAGAGTTCCAAAGAATAGCAAGGATAGATAAGAAAGCCTTCCTCGGTGATCAATGCAAAGAAATAGAGGAAAACAATAGAATGGGAAAGACGGAGATCTCTTCAAGAAAATTAGAGATACCAAGGGAACATTTCATGCAAAGATGGGCTGGATAAAGGACAGAAATGGTATGGACCTAACAGAAGCAGAAGATATTAAGAAGAGATGGCAAGAATACACAGAAGAATTGTACATAAAAAGATCTTCAAAACCCAGACAATCACGATGGTGTGATCACTCACCTAGAGCCAGACATCCTGGAAAGTGAAGTCAAGTGGGCCTTAGGAAGCATCACTACAAACAAAGCTAGTGGAGAGGATAGAATTCCAGTTGAACTGTTTCATATCCTAAAAGATGATGCTGTGAAACTGCTACACCCAATAAGCAAACAAATTTGGAAAATTCAGCAGTGGTCACAGGACTGGAAAAGGTCAGTTTTCATTCCAGTCCCAAACAAAGGCAACGCCAAAGAATGTTCAAACTACTGCACAATTGCACTCATGTCACATGCTACCAAAGTAATGCTCAAAATTCTCCAAGCCAGGCCTTAACAGTACGTGAACCATGAACTTGCATGTTCAAGCTGAATTTAGAAAAGGCAGAGGAACCAGAGATCAAATTGTTGGATCATCAAAAAAGCAAGAGAGTTACAGAAAAATATCTACTACTGCTTTATTGACTATGCCAAAGCCTTTGACTGTCTGGATCACAACAAACTGTGGAAAATTCTTAAAGAGATGGGAATACCAGACCACCTGACCTGCCTCCTAAGAAATCTGGAGGTCAAGAAGCAACTGTTAGAACCTGACATGGAACAACAGACTGGTTCCAAATTGGGAAAGGAGCACCTCCACGCTGTGTATTGTCACCTTGCTTATTTAACTTACATGCAGAGTACATCATGAGAAATACTGGCCTAGATGAAGCACAAGCTGGAATCAAGATTGCCAGGAAAAATATCAATAACCTCAGATATGCAGATGACACCACCCTTATGGCAGAAAGTGAAGAACTAAAGAGCCTCTTGATGAAAGTGAAAGAGGAGAGTGAAAAAGTTGGCTTAAAACTCAACATTCAGAAAACTAAGATCATGGTATCTGGTCTCATCACTTCATAGCAAATAGATCAGAAACAATAGAAATAGCATAAGTCTTTATTTTGGGGGCTCCAAAATCACTGCAGATGTTGACTGCAGCCATGAAATTAAAAGATGCTTGCTCCTTGGAATAAAACCTATGAGCAACCTAGACAGAATATTAAAAAGCAGAGATATTACTTTGCTGACAAAAGTCCATCTAGTCAGAGCTATGATTTTTCCAGTAGTCATGTATGGATGTAAAAGTTGGACTTACAGAGAAAGCTGAGCACCGAAGAACTGATAATTTGAACTGTGGTGTTGGAGAAGACTCTTGAGAGTCCCTTGGACTGTAAGGAGATCCAACCAGTCCATCCTAAAGGAAATCAGTCCTATTCATTGGAAGGACTGATGCTTAAGCTGAAACTCCAATCCTTTGGCCACCTGATATGAAGAGCTGACTCATTTGAAAAGACCGTGATGCTAGGAAAGATTGAAGGTGGGAGGAGAGGGACAACAGAGGATGTGATGGCTGGATGGCATCACCGAATCAATGGACATGAGTTTGAGTAAACTCTGGTAGATGGTGATGGACAGGGAGGTCTGGCGTGCTGCATTCCATGGGGTCACAAGGAGTTGGATGAGACTGAACTGACTGAACTGATAAAAAACATTTATGTTATATATAATGTATATTTTATATATATATATATATATAATATATATAAAAGAACAATATAATGAATTTAAAGTTGCCACCACCCAGTTTCAACAACCAGCAATATGTGGCCATCCCTCCATGCACCTTCCCCAAACCTAGATTATTTTGAAGAAATATACTGAAGAGTTCTTCACAAAGGAATGACTTTTAACAGCTCACCTGACTGCCGAGTGGAGACTATCTTGTGAAGGAGAAGCACAGATGGAAAGAGGAAGACCTGTTATGTTGTTGCTCAGTCGCTCAGTCGTGTCTGACACTTTGTGAACCCATGAACTGCAGCACACCAGGCTTCCCTGTTCTTTACTATCTCCTGGAGTTTGCCCAAACTCGTGCCAATTGAGTCAGTGATGCCATCCCACCAACTCATCCTTTGTCTCCCCCTTCTCCTCCTGCTCTCAGTCTTTCACAGAATCAGGATCTTTTCCAATGAGTCAGCTTTTCCCATCAGGTGGCCAAAGTACTGGAGCTTCAGTTTCAGCATCAGTCCTTCTGATGAATATTCAGGGTTGATTTCCTTTCAGATCGACTTGTTGGATCTCCTTACTGTCCAAGGCACTCTCAAGAGTCTTCTCCAACACCACAGTTCAAAAGCATCAATTCTTTGGTGCTCAGCCTTCTTTATGGTCACATCCATACATGACTATTGGAGAAACCACAGCTTTGACTACACAGCCCTTTGTCTGTTATGAGCCTGTTACAATAATCCAGGTGCATTTACAGCAGCTCAGTTGGAAGTGATAGGAGTGGAAATGGTAAGATATGGAGGACTGACTAGATCTTTGATATATATCAAGGGTACAGCTGACAAGACATATTGGTGAATTGGTTATGGAATGTATGACAGAATAATCAGAGGCGACTTCACGTATTAGGCCTGAGCACCTGATACAGTTGCCATTTACTAAAACAGGAGAGACTCAGAGGAATAGCTGCATGGAGACTGAGAGTTCATCTTTGGACTTGTTAAGTTTAGATAACCTATTAGGCATCCAGGTGCCGACAGTGAACAGAAGTTGTATATCGAGATCCACAGTTCAGGGAAGAAGTCCAGGAAGAGATATACATTTTAGAGTGATTAGAAAATAGGACGTATTTAAATCCATGGGACAAGATGCAAGCTCTAGGAGATGAATATGAATGGAGGAGAGGTCCTGCTACACTCCAAAGTTGAGAGCAGGAAGAGAAGGAGGATCTAAGAAAGAAGACTTAAAGCCCCAGGTGAGGCAGAAAAAAATAAAAATAAACACAAGAACAAGTAGTGTCCCAGACAAGTAAAAAAGTATTTCAATATAGCAGTACATATTACACATACACACACAGCAATATTCAATATAGCACCAGTAACCATACTCAATATCTTATAATAACCTATAACAGGAAAGAATCTAAAAAAGAATACATATGTACATATGAGCCAGACACGACTGAACACACAAGCATATGTATAACTGAATTACACTTTGCTGTGTATCTACCATATTTCAATAAAAATTTTTAAAGAAAAGTATTTCAAGAAGGAGGTGATATAGCAAAACAGAAAACTAAATTTAAGAAGAAAATAAAAACCAATGCCTAGAATTTGAAAACAAACTGAAACAAATGAAACTAATTGTATATCAGTTTGGCAACAAACACAGAAAAAAGAATTATTCCAATTAGTCCTAGAGCCTACTATTTTGCCTTTACAGTCCTTAGTACAATATATTCTTAGGACAAAAATACTGAAATGGCAAACAAATCTTAAAATACCTAATGTTGTTTATAGTTTTATTGTTAATAGTAACAATTATATTATTATTTTGAAATTAACATGTATATATTTTTAACATAATAGAACTAAGAAACTATGTTAAAACTGCTAAAGACCAATGTTCAACATAAGAAGGTCAGTTAAAAAAATCATATAGTTTTACATTGTGGCTCTAAGTATTGGTATGAACTTGTAAACTTTTTATTTTTTTAAGTTACATATTTTCTAGCTCTGTCCACTGAAAGTGGTGATAATCAAGTAGCAACAAGCCATTCTGTGGTCCCCAAACACCATTCAACACCAAAAGAACTCAGGTGTTTTTTTTTTAACAAAGTCAGTTCCAGGAAATGTACCAACTGCATTTGGGATATCACATTGTGATAGAAAGGAAGGAAGCTATCAAAAGCTAATATTGACAAATTAAGTAAATACAGAAAACATCAAAATGTTCCCTTTGACCAAAACAGAATAATGTGAATATCAAACAATTGCAACTGACAAAAATACATTGAATGTGTAAAGTCACGAGTTCATAGTGGTACTCAAAAAGGAAAAAGAGAGATTTTTTTGGACATGATGGAGGTTGCTAAGTAACCAACACACTACTCTAAAATTGGATAATTTTAAGGAAATAACTGAAGATCTTTGCTGTCTTTCTGGTTTGAACAGTATTCCAGGGTAATCAAATAATTCTAAAGGACATAGTAAAATTTCCTCTATACATAATAATTCTAGCTAATAAATGTAGAAGTAATGATCAATCTGGAAACCACCATCTTATAACTCCTATTTCAAAATGAATCAGACAATGATCATCAACAAATATTAAAATAAATAGTTAAAAGTTTGCTAGGAAACTTCACAGGGAAGGAATCAGGCTGAATTAAGCACCTGAATTAATTAAATCACCACTTGAATTAAGCATTACTAAAAAGTGAGACAATCTGACACTATGTGGTTCTCTGGGTGATAAACAGTATGAAGTCTGTAATATCACTTATGGCTAGGCAAAAATCTGAAACAGAACAATCAATTCTTTAGATCTCACTTCTAGACAACAAACAGGACTACCGACTCACTTTCTACAAGACATAAATAAAATAAGCTTCAGCTATCAAGATAATCACTTACCCCAGCATAAGAGCCCTGAGTTCTTCAAAAGCCATAGAGTACTGTTCCTGCTTTAGCAACTCAAATACCACAACTCAAGAGTTGTTGAGTAGAAGCATAAAGGTCAGAACTGAACTAGGCAAATGCAGCAACCTCAACTTAAGGGGCCAATTTTGACAGGATGCCTGCACCTACTTCACAAACCTGGTGTGGGCAGATCTGACATAGGACACACAAAAATCTATGTTAATGGTAGGACAGATACCTTTGTAGAACAATTATGTTTCCAAGAAGATCTATCCATCATTGACAGAAATAACATTCATTGGTATGTAACCAGACACATCAACAGCTTGTGCTTCTGGTAAAGAAGGCAAGAAGCCACCAACAAAAGAATCCTTCATTATGTTTGCTCTCTCCAGGAGGTGGGAATGTAGATCTAACACATCACCAGGCTGGGTCTCATGAATAGTAGGGTGGTCTGCGCGTCAGCAGAGGCACCTGACAATAAGCAACAGCCTGTTTATAGATAATTTCTTGGACAATCAAAGCATGTTTGCCATTGTCCCTAAAATACTACCCCCCCCACCCCACCATAGGATGGTAAGAATAAGCAATCAGGTACTGATGTGGGGCTGTGTTAGAAGGAGAAGCTGAAACCACATTAGTGTATTCGTGTTCTCCATGGCATCTACATCTGTTAAGTGTCTTTACCAACTGGCCAACGATGGATCTCTTTTGACCAACAGCAGTGTAGATATATAATAGTACAGCTTCCTCTTTCCATCAGAAGAAAGTGAAAGTTGCTCAGTCATATCTGACTCTTTAAGACCCATGGACTGTGGCCAACAGGCTCCTCTGTCCATGGAATTCACCAGGCAAAAATACTGTAGTGGGTTGCCATTTCCTTCTCCAGGGGATCTTCCCAACCCAAGGATCAAACCTGGGTCTCCCACACTGCAGGCGGATTCTATACCATGTGAGCGAAGGTGTCCTCCATTCTTGGAGAGTATAATCTTGGAGCCAGTCCCTCTGAAGTGCCAGTCTTCTGAATTGTACTCTAATACTCAATACAGTATTAGAGTGTTAGAGGCATGGAGGTTCCTTTTAGCAATAAAGGATGATCTCAAATTTTGAACATCAGCCTGGCCTGCCAAGCGAGGATGTGCAAGCCACACGGCCTGAGGATGTGTGCACAAACAGCATCTTTGCAGCTCTCCTTGGATGCTTCCTCTGCACCTGCTATCGCTAGACTAACTCCCAAACAAACCTTGACCAGAAGAAATCATACTAATATCTTAAGATAGTATGTAAGGATTATGAGATAATTATATAAGACAAAATATATTTTTAAGAAAAATCTTTATTATAAAGTCATAACAAAAATAAAAGTATAATTCACTACAAACATAAAATAATTCTTATATAATTTTTTAACTTTTTATTATGAAATTTTAAAACATACACAAAAGTAGGAAATGGTATTCTAAGATTCAACCATTGTTCACATTCTGTCATATCAGCTTTATGAGCACACATCCCAAAGATAAGACTAACAAAAATTTTTTAATTGATTTTTTTATTGAGGTAAATCGACATACAGCATTACATGTTAGGTGTACAACATGATTTGATATTTGTGTACACCGTGAAATGATCACTACAATAAGTATAGTTAACATGCATCACCAGAGTTATAGAATGTTTTTCTTCTGATGTGAGCTTTGATTTTTCATTACTCTCAGAAATTTTCAAACATGCAATACAGTATCATTAAATATAGTTGCCATACTATACATTACATCCCAACTTACTTATCTTATAAATGGAAATTTGTACCTTTTAACTCTCTTTATTCATTTTGCCCACCCTGCAACCCCCCGCTTCTAGCAACCAACAGTCTGTTCTATCTACAAACTTAGTTTCTGTCTTTTAGATTCCACAGGTAAGTGAGATCATAACGAGCAAATTTGTTTTAAAACATACATACAAAGGTATTTCCTTCAACACTATTTGTTACAACATAAAAACTAGAAACCAAACATTTATTAAAAGAGGACTGGTGGCATGAATAGCCACTATGAAGTTCCGTGCAATGTTGGGAAAAAAACGGAAGACCTCTTGAACACTACTATGAAGTGATCTCCAGAAAATATTTTTAAATATTATGTCACAGACAATGGGTATAAAATGCTACCTTTTATCTAATAAATAATTGAAGAGCAAAGCAAAAACTAAATGAAAAGCAACAACATTACAAACCACACTAGATATTATTATCAACAACTTTAAGCCAATAAACTGGAAAATTTAAATGGACAAGAAAAAAAATGGAGAAAAGCCAACTTACTAAAACTCACACAAAAAGAAAATCTAATAACCTTATACCTATTAAAGAAAATGAACCCATAATTAAAGACCTTCCCCCAAAGAAATCTCCAAACCATATCACTTCACTGGTGACTTCTAAATTAACAAAGAAATAACATCAATCTTATAATGCTCTTATAGAGAATACTTTTCAACTTGTCTTATGACACCAGAATAAACTCAACACCAAAACTGAAGGACTTACAAGGACAGAAAATTACAGATTAATTTTTTCATAAATCTATTGATTTAAAAATCCCTAAAACAAAATAATAGCAACTGAATCCAATAACTTATAAAAGATATAATACATTACAAACTTGAATGCAATGTTGGCTTAATATTTGAAAATCGATCACTACATTTCATCATATTAAAAGAATAAAGAAAAACATGCAAACTGACAGGAATATAAAATAGAAATTAAACACTGGTACCCGAGTTGTAGTAAATCTAAAACAAATGTATAGATAGATAGATAGATAGATAGATAGATAGATAGAAATAGATATATATATACACACACGTATAAAATTCTTCCGGGGATATAGGTAGCAACTTGGTTTAGAACACTGTCAAAGAGTTGCTCTCTCCTCTTGGCTAGGCCTTATTCTGTTTATAAGTAGCAATGAGATAAGTTTGGGGATATCAACAGGCAGAAATGGGTCAAAGGGTCCTTTTATTCTCTGTTTTCAAGACAATGCTTTATCATCCCTTTGCGGGTAGAATTTACTTTTTCCGGTGTATGCATGAGCAGTTCAGGAACCCATCTCACATGATTTTACCAGTTTGCTCCTAATCTACAACTAAGTTCTCTGGGCACAGTGAAGTAAATGTCCTCAAAGAAATGAAGTATTATGACTGTTCTATTACCTACCCTGAGCATGGGGAAGTATGGAGATATCCAGTCACACCACTACCAGAGAGAATGCAAAAGGCACAAGCACTTTGAAAAAATAGTGCATTTCTTAATATACTTGCTATACGATCCAGTACAACAGAATGGTTCCAAATAGGAAGAGGAGTACGTCAAGGCTGTATATTGTCACTCTGCCTATTTAACTTATATGCAGAGTACATCATGAGAAAAGCTGGGCTAGAAGAAGCACAAGCTGGAATCAAGATTGCCAGGAGAAATATCAATAACCTCAGATATGCAGATGACACCACCCTTATGGCAGAAAGTGAAGAGGAGCTAAAAAGCCTCTTGATGAAAGTGAAAGAGGAGAGTGAAAAAGTTGACTTAAAGCTCAACATTCAGAAAACGAAGATCATGGCATCCGGTCCCATCACTTCATGGGAAATAGATGGGGAAACAGTGGAAACAGTGTCAGACTTTATTTTGGGGGCTCCAAAATCACTGCAATGGTGACTGCAGCCATGACATTAAAAGACGTTTACACCTTGGAAGCAAAGTTATGACCAACCTAGATAGCATATTCAAAAGCAGAGACATTATTTGCCAAGAAAGGCCCCTCTAGTCAAGGCTATGGTTTTTTCAGTAGTCATGTATGGATGTGAGAGTTGGACTGTGAAGAAAGCTGAGCACCGAAGAACTGATGCTTTTGAACTGTGGTGTTGGAGAAGACTCTTGTGAGTCCCTTGGACTGCAAGGATATCCAACCAGTTCATTTTGAAGGAGATCAGTCCTGGGATTTCTTTGCAGGGAATGACGCTGAAGCTGAAACTCCAGTACTTTGGCCACCTCATGCGAAGAGTTGACTCAATGGAAAAGACTCTGATGCTGGGAGGGATTGGGGGCAGGAGGAGAAGGCGACGACAGAGGATGAGATGGCTGGATGGCATCACTGACTTGATGGATGTGAGTCCGAGTGAACTCCGGGAGTTGGTGACGGACAGGGAGGCCTGGCATGCTGCTATTCATGGGGTCGCAAAGAGTCGGACACAACTGAGTGACTGAACTGAACTGAATGCTACTCCTAGGTATTTATCCAAAAGAAATGAAAATTTATGTTCACAAAAAGAATGTTCACAGCAGTTTTATCATAATAGTCCCAAACTAGAAATAGCCCAATGTTTACCAACAGAAGAGAATGTAATCTGTGTTATATTCATACAATGAAATACTACTCTCCATTAAACAAATTACTGACACATGTAACAATATAAATGAAAATCAAAACCACTTTTCCCTTCACGATGACTGAAAGCAGCCAGACTGGTTCCACTTATATGAAATTCTAGAATGGGCAAAAGTAATCTATGGCAGAAAAAAATTGCATTGGGGTAGGTGGGGTTGGGATTTAACTAGGAACAGTATAAGGGGTCTTTCAGGTGTGATTTTAGTGTCATATATTAACAGTTAAAAGGCTAATGCATTTGTCAAAACTCAGCTAAAGTGTGTTAAAATTTGTGCATTTTACTTTATATTAAGTTTACATCCAGAGAGGAAATTTTAAACACTGAACTCCAGTTAATGACACAAACGTTAAAGCACTTAGCAAAAAGTGGGTAAAAATGTAATTTGCTTCAGTGAACATAAAAAGGAAAATGACTTAATGTATGGATATAGCAAACTATAACAAACAAACAAACAAAACTAACAGAATCTGGATGGTGGATATATTCTTTCAACCTTGTTGTATGTAAGAAAGTTTTGTAATAAAAGACTGAAAATAAATTTAAAGCTCTGTTGCCTCCTCTGAAATAGGTTCAGTGAGAAAGCTTTCCTCAGGCAGACACAGAGCAAGTAAGCATAATTTGAAGAAAGAGAAAAACTTGTTACAGGACTTTGAAAACCACAAATCTTCATTCTTTTTAAGCAGTGTATATAATTTGTCTTCACAATACCTTTGAAAGAACAGTCTTTTGTTGTTTTTGGTCACTAAGTGGTGTCTGACTCCTTGCAACCTCCTGGAATACAGCACACCAGGCTTCCCTGACCTTCACTATCTTCCTGAGTTTGCTCAAATTCATGTCCATTGAGTCAGTGATACCAGCCAACCATCTCATCCTCTACTGCCCCCTTCACCTCCTGCCCTCATTCTTTCCCAGCCTCAGGGTCTTTTCTAAAGAGTCAGTTCTTTGAATCAGGTGGCCCAAGTATGGAGCTTCAGCATCACTCCTTCCAATGAATATTCACGGTTGACTTCCTTTAGGATCTCCTTGCAGTCCAAGGGACTCTCAGAGTCTTCTCCAGCACTGCAATTTGAAAGCATAAAATCTTCGGTGCTCAGCCTTCTTTATGGTCCACCTCTCACATCAATATATACTGGAAAAACCATAGCTTTGACTACATGCACCATTGTCAGCGAAGTGACTTCTCTGTTTTTTAATACACTGTCTAGGTTTGTCATAGCTTTTCTTCCAAGGAGCAAGCACACTTTAATTTCATGGCTGCAGTCACCATCTGCAGTGATTTTGGAACTGAAGAAAATAGAATCTGTCACTGCTTCCACTTTTTCCCCTATTTGCCATGAAGTGATGGGATCAGATGCCATTATCTTCACTTTTTGAAAGTTAAGTTTCAAGCTAGCTTTTTCACTCTCCTCTTTCACCTTAAGAGCTCTTTCTCTTCACTTTGTGCCATTAGAGTGGTATCATCTGCATATCTGAGGTTGCTGGTATTTCTCTTGGCAATCTTGATTCCAGCTTGTGATTATCCAGCCTGGCATTTTACATGATGTACTTTCCATATAAGTTAAATAAGCAGAGTGACAAAATATAGCCAAGAAGGTAATGTCAAAGAATGTTCAAACTACCACACAGTACTTAGTGTGACTTAAAAATATTAGTTGATCCTCATATTTTGACAGTGCCATGTTTCCTATAAAGAGAAATGATTACTTGCACAGTAAGGGTTAAGTCTACAAAGAAAAATTTAATCAAGGAGCTCCCAGAACATGCTGCTGCTGCTGCTAAGTTGCTTCAGTCGTGTCCGACTCTGTGCAACCCCATAGCTGGCAGCCCACCAGGCTCCCCCATCCCTGGGATTCTCTAGGCAAGAATAGAGTGGGTTGCCATTTCCTTCTCCAATGCATGAAAGTGAAAAGTCAAAGTGAAGTCGCTCAGTCGTGTCTGACTCTTCGCAACCCCATGGACTGCAGCCTACCAGGCTCCTCCGTCCATGGGATTTTCCAGGCAAGAGTACTGGAGTGGGGTGTCATTGCCTTCTCCATCCCAGAACACAACCTAAATTTATTAGTAAAGTAGGTGTATTTTAGTTTCTTCAACCAATCTGAAGGGAGATAAAAGTCCTACCTGTCTTGTCTGGTATAGAATTTTGTTACTCTCCTTGCTGCTGGTTCAGTCCAGTTCAGTTCAGTCACTCAGTCATGTCCAAATCTTTGTGACCCCAGAGACTGAAGCATGCCAGGCCTCCCTGTCCATAACCAACTCCCAGAGTTTACTCAAACTCATGTCCATTGATTCGGTGATGCCATCCAGCCATCACATCCTCTGTAGTCCCCTTCTCCTCCTGCCTTCAATCTTTCACAGCATCAGGTTCTTTTCAAATGAGTCAGTTCTTCGCATGAGGTGGCCAATGTATTGGAGTTTCACCTTCAAAATCAGTCTTTCCAATGAACATTCAGGACTGATTTCCTTTAGGATGGACTGGTTGGATCTCCTTGCAGTCCAAGGGACTCCCAAGAGTCTTCTCCAACACCACAGTTCAAAAGCATCAATTCCTTGGTGCTAAGCTTTCTTTATAACCCAACTCTCACATCCATATAGGACCACTGGAAAAACCATAGCCTTGACTAGATGGACCTTTGTCGGCAAAGTAATGTCCCTGCTTTTTAATATGCTGCCTAGGTTGCTCATTACTTTTCTTCCAAGGAGTAAGTGTCTTTTCATTTCATGGCTGCAGTCACAGTCTGTGGTGATTCTGGAGCCCAAAATATAAAGTCTGTCACTGTTTCTCCATCTATTTGCCATGAACTGACGGGACCAGATGGTATGATCTTACTTTTCTGAATGTTGAGCTTTAAGCCAACTTTTTCACTCTCCTCTTTCACTTTCATCAAGAGGCTTTTTAGTTCTTCTTTGCTTTCTGCCATAAGGGTGGTGTCATCTGCATATCTGAGGTTATTGATATTTTTTCCAGCAATCTTGATTCCAGCTTATGCTTCATTCAGCCCAATGTTCCTCATGATTTACTCTGCGTATAAGCTAAACAAGCAGGGTGACAATATACAGCTTTGACTGACTCCTTTCCCGATTTGGAACCAGTCTGTTGTTCAATGTCCAGTTCCAACTGTTACTTCCTGATCTGCATACAGATTTCTCAAGAGGCAGGTCAAGTGGTCTAGTATTCCCATCTCTTTTCCACAGTTTGTGGTAATCTACCCAGTCAAAGGCTTAGGCATAGTCAATAAAGCAGAAATAGATGTTTTTCTGGAACTCTCTTGCTTTTTCGATGATTGAGTGGATGCTGGCAATTTGATCTCTGTTTCTTCTGCCTTCTCTAAAACCAGCTTGAACATCAGGAAGTTCACAGTTCACATACTGTTGAAACCTGGCTTGGAGAATTTTGAGCTTTACTAGCGTGTGAGATGAGTGCAATTGTGTGGTAGTTAGAGCATTCTTTGGCATTGCATTTCTCTGGGACTGGAATGAAAACTGACCTTTTCCAGTCATGTGGCCACTGATGAATTTACCACATTTGCTGGCATATTGAGTGCAGTACTTTCACAACATCATCTTTCAGGATTTGAGATAGCTCAACTAGAATTCCATCACCTCCACTAGCTTTGTTTGTAGTGATGCTTACTAAGGACTGCTTGACTTCGCATTCCAAGATGTCTGGGTCTAGGTGAGTGATCACACCATTGTGATTATCTGGGTAATGAAGATCTTTTTTGTATAGTTCTTTTGTGTATTCTTGCCACCTCTTCTTAATATCTTCTGCTTCTGTTAGGTCCCTACCGTTTCTGTCCTTTATTGTGCCCATCTTTGCATGAAATGTTCCCTTGGTATCTCTAATTTTCTTGAAGAGATCTCTAGTCTTTCCCATTCTATTGTTTTCCTCTATCTCTTTGCACTGATCACTTAGGAAGGCTTTCTTTGCTATCCTTGCTTTTTTTTTTTTTTTTTTTGGAACTCTGCAAATGGGTATATCCTTCCTTTTCTCCTTTGCTTTTTGCTTCTTTTCTCTTCACAGCTATTTGTAAGGCCTCCTCAGACAGTCATTTTGCTTTTTGCATTTCTTTTTCTTGGGGATGGTCTTGGTCCCTGTCTACTGTACAATGTCATGAATCTCCATCCATAATTCATCAGGTACTCTATCAGATCTAATCCTTTGAATCTATTTCTCACTTCCACTGTGCAATCATAAGGGATTTGATTTAGGTCATACCTGAACAGTCTAATGGTTTTCCCTACTTTCTTCCATTTAAGTCTGAATTTGGCAATAAGGAGTTCATGATCTGAGCCACAGTCAGCTCCCAGTCTTGTTTTGCTGACTGTATAGAGCTTCTCCATCTTTGGCTGCAAAAAATATAATCAGTCTGATTTTGGTGTTGACCATTTGGTGATGTCCATGTGTAGAGTCTTCTCTTGTGTTGTTGGAAGAGGGTGTTTGCTATGACCAGTGCATTTTCTTGGCAAAACTCTACTAGCCTTTTCCCAGCTTCATTCTGTACTCCAAGGCCAAATTTGCCTGATACTCAGATGTTTCTTGACTTCCTGCTTTTGCATTCCAGTCCCCTATAATGAAAAGGACATCTTTTTCGGGTGTTAGTTCTATAAAGTCTTGTAGGTCTTCATAGAAACGTTCAACTTCAGCTTCTTCAGCATTACTGGTCAGGGCATAGACTCAGATTACCGTGATATTGAATGGCTTGCCTTGGAAACAGAGATCATTCTGTCATTTTCGAGACTGCATCCAAGTACTGCATTTCAGACTCTTCTGTTGACTATGATGGCTACTCCCATTTCTTCTAAGGGATTCTTGCCCATAGTAGTAGATATAATGGTCATCTGAGTGAAATTCACCCATTCCAGTCCATTTTAGTTCTCTGATTCCTAAAATGTCAACGTTCACTCTTGACATCTCCTGTTTGACCACTTCCAGTTTGCCTTGATTCATGGACCTAACATTCCAGGTTCATATGCAGTATTGCTTTTTACAGCATCGGACTTTGCTTCTATCAAGAGGCACATCCACAACCAGATGTTGTTTTTGCTTTGGCTCTGTCTCTTCATTCTTTCTGGAGTTATTTTTCCACTGATCTCCAGTAGCATACTGGGCACCTACTGACCTGGGGAGTTCATCTTTCAGTGTCATATCTTTTGCCTTTTCATATCCTTCATGGGGTTCTCAAGGCAAGAATACTGAAGTGGTTTGCCATTCCCTTCTCCAGTGGACCACATTTGCTGCTAGTAGCAAATTATTAGAATTCTGTACATTATTTTTCTTCTTAAATATAGAAAAATGAAAACAGCTCTGCCAAAATCATACCATGAGTGTAACAGAAGAAATACTTTTTTTCAACTTCAAAAATCTAAAATATTTTTAACAGAATGTTTTGAAAAATCAACTTCAAAATAGCATTTATTTTTAATATTAAAATACATAGTGCCTTTTTACTAGGATTAAAAGTGTGATCATGTCCTATTTAAGTTATATCCATCTATCATAATGTATTCATATGTACATTAAATACCATTTAAAGATAAAAACATTTATCTCCAAATCCCTAGAAAACAACTAAGAGAAGATCGTAGAGAATGAGGAAAACATGAAAAGTCCTTCCTATTTACTCATATTACTATCCTTGGAAACATACACTGGCATCTCACAGATTTCATCTACTACAAGGAGTTATTTTCCAGAAAACTTCTTAGTTCCTTACACAAATGGACATGGGTCGCATCACTTCTGTTTTGTGATATGTCTCAATTCTTGGAGTTAGCAAGGTTTTTGTTCTTTTATTTTTCTATATATATAAGTAATAAAAATGAAATGTGGAAAGATACAACTCTTAACAGTATAAAACACACTACATTTAGTAATAAATATAACAAAACACATACAAGACCTCTGCAAGGGAACTTATAAAAGTTTATGGAGAAACATTAAAGAAAATCTTAATAAATTTTTAAGTTACCAAATTATAGAAAGAATTAAAGATTTCAGTTCCTTCCAAATTAATTTATAGTTCGATCTGATTCTGAAAGCTTTTATTTTTAAGCTGCAAATCATTACACATTAAATTGAAATAATAGGACTTCTTCCCTGGTGGCTGAGTGGTAAAGAATTTGCCTGCCAAAGCAGGAGACAATGAGTTTGATCCCTGGTGGGGGAAGATCTCATATGTAATAGAGCAACTAAATCCACGGGCCACAACTACTGGCCTGTGCTCTAGAGCCCAGGAGCCGCAAGTACTGAAGTCTATGTGCCCGAGAACCCCTGCTCCACAAGAGAAGTCACTACAATGAGAAGCCTGTGCACGTCAACGAAGAGCAGCCCTGCTCACCGCAACTACAGAAAAGCCAGAACAGCAATTTAGACCCTGCACAGCCAAAAATAATAAAATTTTAAAAAATAACATACAAATCCATTTGCTAATTCATTTAATAAACGTTTACTATGTACCAGCTACTGTGCTGGGAACTAGGAACCTGACGGTCTCTGAATATACAGAAAAGCCTCCTATTTTAGAATGGTATGAGAGAAGGTCTTCCTGTAGAAGCAGCTTTCAGTTAAGACTTAAAGAAAGAGAAGCCACTCGTGACAGCTGGGAGAAGAGAATCCAGAGGGAACAGTGTGAATGAAGGACTAAATGCATGAAGCAGGGACCACAAGTGATAAAAGGATTCCAAAGAAAGAGGCAGTCTCTTGAGGCTGGGAATGGAAAGCCTGGAATACTAATAGGTAAAACCTGACAAGGATATTGGGAAAAAAATTGTACTCAAACCAGAGAGAGTAAGGGGAAGGATTTCCAAGAAAGCAAATAGAAAACAAATCAGGACTACATGATATAAAATAGGATAGTCAGAGCCTGACAGCAGAATTGTTTCGTAGTTGTGACTACTTTAGGGCTGGGCTTCATCTGCTTGGAATCCCAATGGGACATTGTAAAATAGCAATGGGTCCCAGCTGTGCCTAGTATCATGGGATGTTATTTCACAAAGCCAGCACTCATGCCTTATCATCAGCAAGAAATACTAGTTATCCTGGCTTTGCACAGGCAAGGAATACTTTCCATCTGGCCTTCTGGGTTGCGAAGAGATCAGTTCTCTCCACCTTGGCATCAGTATATGTGAAGGGAAGACTCCTGGAGAAAGGTGTAAAGAGTAGAGCTTATGTCCTCCCCAAGTTCATTATTTCCCTGATAAATTTAACTGAGCCTAATCAACAGGAAGAAAAACTTCCTCCTTTTAGAGCTGTGGCCTTGGCTTCCTTTTTAGCCTCAAAAAAGTTTCTTTCTAGAAACAAAAGGCAGAGTGGCCACTTTTGCTGTCTCTGGGCTCCTCAGCTAACACTCTGTGTCAGAAGTCACTTGTTTTAATCAAAGAAAGAGCAACCTTTCTTCTGCTTTAACCATGGTTATTTAGCACTGTATTTAAACTTAACATTGTTTTTAGCACATGATATTTAGGGGAAAAGATAAGAATTAAGCCACATAAAGAGAAAGTTATTTTTACTTGAAACTATCAATATTCATAGCAACTTCCTGGAAGAGTTTATTTCCAAGCACCATTTAGTTATTTCCCAAGGCAGAAAAAGCAGCAGCCTATAAAGAGAGAATAAACTACATAAATATGTCAGTCCTCCAACCCCCAACTTCTGACTGCCTTTCTCCTCCAACTGTGTCTTTGCCTGGAAGCTAAAAGGGCATTTTTAGCTAAAATGCACTGTTACAGTTCACAACAAACATTCTTTACATTCACTCTACTTTTAAATACATCGAGTTCAGGGGAAGGTCAGAGAACCCTTTTATTTACCCTTTTATTAATGAAAATGCTAAAAGAGGAATTCTATGAAAAATTTTCCTCACTTCTACATGGAGAGATCAATTCCAGGCTGGTAATCAGTGCAAGGACCATGTCCAGTGAGCAGAAATCATCCAGAGACAGAAAACAGGTGGACTCAAAGCTTTTTGCAATTTAAAATACTCTCAATAGCTTCCTAGATGGCTCAGTGGTAAAGAATCCACCTGCCAATGCAGGAGGATGCAGTTCAATCCCTGGGTCAAGAAGATGCCCTGGAGAAGGAAAGGGCAACCCACTCCAGTATCCTTGCCTGGGAAATCCAGGCAAATTCTTCTGTGGAGCCTGGCGGTCGCAGAGTCGGGCACGATCGATCATGCACACACACACTAGATACCGATGGAAAACTGCCCTAAATTCCATACTGGACACGCAAAAACCAGCCCTAACGGGAAGACTGAGCAGATTCTATTCACCCTAGAGAAGAATATGCACCAAGTTGATTCCTCCCTTCTCTTTAACCCAAGATGTGATGTAATAGCCGCTATTGTGACAGGCTTGTTCATAAGCTCCCAAATACTATGGCATGTGTTCATCTCCCATTACCCACAAATCCAGCCATCCTGGGCCATCAGCCTTGGTTGGGGCTACCACCAATGCCTGGGAGCCCAGCACCTACTGTGTGATGCCTCTTCAGACTCTATGCTCTTTGTTGACCCAGGCGTCTGGGGACAAAGTGAGGAGCTCTCTCCTGGATCACAACAGAAAAGTCTGTAGGTCCAGGGGACAAGATAAGGGGAGGAAGGGAGAATGCCTGAGCTTACTTAAGCCAAGATTTGCAGAACACCTGATAAGGCACAGTGACCAAGAGCACAGACCCTATAAACCAACCCTTATAGGTTTGAATCTCTGCTGAACAGCATAAGAGATCTGTGACCAGAGCCCTCATATCCAGCTTCTCCATACTTTAGTCCCTTACCTACAAAACGAGGATTAACAGAACCTACCTCACAAAGCTCTTTTGAAAATTAAAACAGAACATTGTACATGATGGAACAGTGCAGGGCTCAGCCCTTAGTAGACGCTCAGTGTTACTGTAATGCTATCATCACATGAGGGATATTATTAAAAACAAATTATCCAAATCCTTCCTGCTCTCCTTCCTCCCAGAACACACTGTGGTTTTGAATAGTTTTAATACACAAGGTGTAGAGCCTCTTTCAGGAGGCAGAGGCCAGTGGCCCTTCTTACCTGGCACAGATCCCCTTTCTGGGCTCTCCTGCTTCAATTATCCACTCAAGGCTTCTGGTCTGAAACTCCCAATTTCCATCTCAAGAAAAGACTCAAAGGAATTTTTTTTTTCCTCCTTTCAAACTCATGAAGATGAAAAAGCAAACAAAAAGCACATTTATCTCAAAATTGAACATAATCTGTTATGGGTAAATTTCCAAACACCAAATGTTTCCTCTTCTCAAATTTTGCTGTTATACCTCACATCACCTTCCCATTTAAAAAGAATCCTCAGAACCAAAGTTTACTTCTTTGTCTGAAAAAAAATCAGTATTAACTATTAATGTCTAATTGATATGAGATAGTAAAGAAAGAATGGGTGGATAACTGAATTAAACACTCTGAGGAAGCTAAATGAAAAATTATTTATTTAAATGAATGATAATGCTAATCAACACTCAAAAACAAGCAACATGAAGTAACATTTGACCTAATAAAGACTTACTGGAAGCCCTAATCTCATTCTGGAATGATGTCTGAAAGATACTGACACTAAAAATATATACATACATATATATATATATATATATACACACACACACATATATATGTATACACACACGTGGGATAGCTCCTCTAGGCCCTCCTGCACCCGAACAGCCACTGCTCCTTGGACGTGGGGTTGCTCCTCCCGGCCGCCACCCCCTGACCTCAAACGCGGTAGCTCCTCTTGGCTGTTCCTGCACCACCGCAGCCTGGCACTCTCGGCCGCTGCCCCAGACCTCGGATGTAGGGTTAACTCCTCTTGGCCGCCGCCCTTAGGGCGTGGGGTCCTCCCGGCTTCTGCCCCTGACCTCAGATTTGAGCTATTTCAAATCCTGAAAAATGATGCTGTGAAAGTGCTGCACTCAATATGCCAGCAAATGTGGAAAACTCAGCAGTCGTCACAGGGCTGAAAAGGTCAGTTTTCATTCCAATCCCAAAGAAAGGCAATGCCAAAGAATGCTCAAACTACTGCACAATTGCACTCATCTCACATGCTAGTAAAGGAATGCTCAAAATTCTCCAAGCCAGGCTTCAGCAATACATGAACCGTGAACTTCCTGATGTTTAAGCTGGTTTTAGAAAAGGCAAGGGAACCAGAGATCAAATTGCCAACATCCGCTGGATCATGGAAAAAGCAACAGAGTTCCAGAAAAACATCTATTTCTGCTTTATTGACTATGCCAAAGCCTTTGACTGTGTGGATCACAATAAACTGTGGAAAATTCTGAAAGAGATGGGAATACCAGACCACTTGACCTGTCTCTTGAAAAACCTGTATGCAGGTCAGGAATCAACAGTTAGAACTGGACATGAACAACAGACTGGTTCCAAATAGGAAAAGGAGTACGTCAAGGCTGTATATTGTCACCCTGTTTATTTAACTTCTATGTAGAGGACATCATGAGAAACACTGGGCTGGAAGAAACACAAGCTGGAATCAAGATTGCAGGGAGAAATATCAATCACCTCAGATATGCAGATGACACCACCCTTATGGCAGAAAGTGAAGAGGAGCTAAAAAGTCTCTTGATGAAAGTCAAAGAGGAGAGTGAAAAAGTTGGCTTAAAGCTCAACATTCAGAAAACGAAGATCGTGGCATCTGGTCCCATCACTTCATGGGAAATAGATGGGAAACAGTGGAAACAGTGTCAGACTTTAATTTGGGGGCTCCAAAATCACTGCAGATGGTGATTGCAGCCATGAAATTAAAAGATACTTACTCCTTGGAAGAAAAGTTATGACCAACTTAGATAGCATATTCAAAAGCAGAGACATTATTTTGCCGACTAAGGTCCATCTAGTCAAGGCTATGGTTTGTCCGGTAATCAGGTATGAATGTGAGAGTTGGACTGTGAAGAAGGCTGAGCGCCGAAGAATTGATGCTTTTGAACTGTGGTGTTGAGAAGACTCTTGAGAGTCCCTTGGACTGCAAGGAGATCCAGCCAGTCCATTCTGAAGGAGATCAGCCCTGGGATTTCTTTGGAGGGAATGATGCTAAAGCTGAAACTCCAGTACTCTGGCCACCTCATGCGAACAGCTGACTCATTGGAAAAGACCCTGATGCTGAGAGAGATTGGGGGCAGGAGGAGAAGGGGATGACAGAGAATGAGATGGTTGGATGGCATCACTGACTCGATGGACGTGAGTCTGAGTGAACTCCGGGAGTTGGTGATGGACATGGAGGCCTGGCGTGCTGTGATTCATGGGGTCGCAAAGAGTCGGACACCACTGAGCGACTGAACTGAACTGAATACACACACACACACTGGAATATTACTCAGCCATTAAAAAGAAATAATGCCATTCGCAGCTGAAGTAAGTCAGACAAAGGCAAAGATCGTATGATATTGCTTATATACAGAATCTAAAAAAATGATACAAATGAACTTATTTACAAAACAGAAATATACTCACAGACTTACAGCATAAGCTTATGGTTAACAGGAGGGAGGGACAGAGGGGGAGGAATATATTGGGAGTTTGGGATTGACATGTACACATTGCTATGTTTAAAATAGATAATCAACAAGGACCTATACTGTACAACACAGGGAACTCTGCTCGGTACTCTGTAATAACCTAATGAAGAAAGAATTTGAAAAAGAACAGACACATGTATAACTGAATCCCTTTGCTGGATACCTGAAACTAACACAACACTGTTAACCAAATATGCTCCAATATAAAATTAAAATAAAAATAAGACTCAACAGTAAACTTCAACTTGAGGGAACAAATCTAGGAACCACTTCCAATCACAAACCTCAAAATTCGTTCCATCAATCCCCAAGTTCAGGCTCTTGTAATCTGAATGAGGCAATCTTTCATTTTTCTCTTTTGAATTGTTGGAACAAAACCCCAAATTATCTAAAATTCCTTTTAATCACTTACCATGTATTAAAAGAACAATCACCATTAAAGAAGAAAACTTATAACACTTTAAAGTACAAATAATACATTTTATTTCATCCCTGAAAACAAACAAAAAATGTACACATCTAATGATAGACAGAACAACTATTCCAAACTTCACCTGGAAACGGTATGTAAATAATTTCTTCACATAAGGCAGGGTACAGGGAAGAGTTTGCAAAGATACCTTCAAGAAGTATTTTCTCATACTTACTTTAATAAACCAGTATAAGTATTGCTACCACGTCTGGTAGCACACTGTAATAATGAACAATACAATTTCCAAAACTAAATACAATACAGTCTAAATCTAGAAGCTAGCTGCACTTAAGAGAATAAATACTATGAAACATAGGGCTCCATGTGGCAATTAAATTTGCAACAAGGAAAATTTAAATAAAGGTGTTCTTTGCTCTATATTAGAATTACCCAAGACTGAGTTCTCTTGTGCTGTATATAGAATAGCTGTTTTCCTGAAAAGATAGTCCATCTTCATAATTTAAATTACATTTTAAATGCTCTTATTTTTAAGTGGTCACTATATAAAATGAATATCTACTGTGTATCATACAAATCCAACATTTCATAAAGAGTATATATTCTATATACTATAATGTTAACATTTTCCAAACAATTTAATGCAATACAAATACTTTTATTATATACATCTGGCTAAAGTTCTTAAGAGTTCCAGTCTCACAATTCTTTATCTCAGTATCCCCCTCCCTTGTCAATATAATAAAAGCAAAAATTACCCAAATATGGAAATAATGTGCTTTCTTGACAGCATAATCACTCAAAGTGTTATATTTTAAATTAACATTTATCTATATGAAAAATCATGAATATTTAATCTCATCATAAAAATATCTTTTATTCTTCAGAATACAAGTATATAAGAAAATGTTACATATGAGACTGGAGATTACTATTTTAATGTTATTTAATTGCCCCAATGTTTAGAATAGTTTACGAACAGTGGCTACTACCCATTTCAAGATTATACTCTTACAAATGTAATTTTTTTTAATATACAATAATTAACCTTCAGTTATTCTGAAGGGATAGTGCAAATGAAGACATTCTTTGGGTCATCATTTCAAAACACTATTTTCAACATTATACTTCCTTTCTCTCTGCTCAAAATCTGAATAACAAAATATAGTAAGTACTGGAAGTAAGCACATTTTCTAATAGTATTAGTCCAACAGTTACATCTATCCATAACAAATGACAAAACGATTCAATAACAATATTCCTCATTTGTCTAAAAAATATGTTATATATTTAAATAAATATTTTGTAGAAATGAATCCGTCTTTCAGTGTTTTTGTTTCAACTTGGTCTCAAACACAAAGATTTATACAAAGATCACCTACTTGCTTATTACATCAACCATGTTACCAAATTCCCTTAAAGGCTATAGTACAGCATTGAAGAGATGTGCCTGAAAGCAAACTAATAACTTTTTAAATTATATACAGAATTAAAGTTCCATGAATCCAGCATATTCCTTGAAAATGCGTAGAGCTTTTATTGTAAAGTATTACTCTATGCTAGCCAGTGATCTTCTGCCATAGGCTATAATCCATGGTGACTGCATCAGCACAAGGCGATCGTGAACTGCTATCTAATGCTGCCTGATGCTTTGACCCTTTCATTTGCGGCCAGTGGCACTGGATTCCCGCTGGTGCCACTGGTAGCGCTAGCTGCTGAGCCATTCACAACTATATAGTCGACTTTGTTCTCCAGCTTTACCAAACGTTGTAAAATGTCATCCAGAAGGACAGCAATTGTTCTTCTTAGATCCGCTAGGGGGAAAAAATGAGAATAAATCATAATAAACAGTGATAGAGCACTTAATAGTTGTGCTTTCATAGTTTGACGGGAAACATGAACAATTACTGAATCATCTGAAATATACCAGAGAAAGCACTCAAACCGCAAACAGGAAAAGCCCCAGTATTTTAATCAATAGTATCACATACAGAGCTTCTTATAGGAATAATGTCAGTTAAAAATGTGGGGAAACTCACTTTTCTAATGCAATGAAACAGATTTAAGGGCTGGTTTAAAATGTTAGTCCCTCTGTAAGAAATCCATTTGCTTTGAGATTCTTAAGCAGTCTGTAAAGATGACTGTGGGCTAGGCAGCTACCTAAGTAAGAAATTCAATGAAATGTAGAAACCAAAAACCTAGAACCTCCACAGGCTGAAATGTGGGGGGAACCCAAGAGCCAGAGCAGAGCCAGGGACCTGGTTAGTGCAGTACAGATGGTAGTTTTGACTAGCAAATGATAGGGGGAACTATCTTCTAATCTCTCTGGGAGGTTACATGATGTCAGCAGAATTTACCTGGCAAGAATGAAATTATGTGAAGTAAATCAGAAAGAAAAACACCAATCCAGTATATTAACGCATATATATGGAATTTAGAAAGATGGTAATGATGACCCTATATGTGAGACAACGAAAGAGACACAGATGTAAAGAACAGTCTTTTGGACTCTGTCGGAGAAGGCAAGGGTGGGATGATGTGAGAGAATAGCATTGAAACATGTATATTATCATATGTGAAACAGATTGTCAGTCCAGGCTCGATGCATGAGACAGGGTGCTCAGGGCTGGTGCACTGGGATGACCCTGAGAGATGGGATGGGGAGGGAGGTGGGAGGGTCAGGATGGGGAACACATGTACACCCATGGCTGATTCATGTCAATGTATGGCAAAACCATCACAATGTTGTAAAGTAATTAGCCTCCAATTAAAATTTTAAAAAAAAAATGAAATTATGATCCTCTGCTTCATTTTAAGTCTCTTTACTCAAGATTCCCAATGGCACCTAGCACATATTAGGTATTCAGTCAGTGACAACTAATATTGTTATTTTTGTTGATCCTGGACCCACCTGAACCCTAATCTGTGATCATAGAAAAAAATAATTTTAACAACAGCTAATAAAATTGTTAATAGTTCTGCTACTAAGTCATCACAAAAAAAAACAGGTAGAAGAAAAATAGAATAGGTAAACTGGACTTTATCAAAATTTAAAACTTTTGGATATCAAAAGATACTCTCCAGAAAAGGAGATGACAATCTACAAAATGGAAGAAAATAGTTGCAAATCATGTATCTGACAAGGGCTTAATATCAAGAGCATATAAAGAACTCCTAAACCCAACAATAAAAGATAAACCACTCAATTTTTAAAATCAGCAAAGGACTTGAAAAAACACTTCTCCAAAGACGATATGCAACTGATCAATAAGCATGTGAAACAATACCAAACATCACATGATACATCACTTTACACCTGCTAGGATGACTATAATCAAAGAAAGAGAAAATAATAAACACTGGCAAGAACATGAGGAAGTTAGAATCCGCATATACTGCTAGTGGGACTATAAAATGGCATAGCCATGATGCAAAACAGCCAGGCAGTTTCTAAAAAAGCTACACATACCATGAAAAAGTGAAAGTGAAAGCCGCTCAGTCGTGCCTGACTCTTTGCAACTCCATGGACTATATATATAGTCCATGGAATTCTCTAGGCCAGAATACTGGAGTGGGTAGCCTTTCCCTTCTCCAGGGGATCTTCCCAACCCAGGGATCAAACCATACGACCCAGAAATTCCACTCCTAGGTATACACCTTTAAAAAGTGAAAGAAGAGACTCAAAGAGGTACCTGTACACCAATGTTTATTTCAGAATTATTCACAATAGGCAAGAGGTAGAAATAACCTAAGTGTCCATCAGTAGGTGACAAGATCAACAAAATGTGGTATTCACATACAAGAAAATATTATTTAGCCGTAAAAAGGAACAATGATCTCTAATACATGATACAAAATGGATGAACCTTAAAGATATTACACAAAGTAAAATAAACTTCCATACCTATATGTCTCTATCTTGATTTTTCTCTTATTTATATCTCAATAGATATAAATGTGAAGAGAGGCAGATACAAATAAAATTAACCATGTGTACACAAAAAGAAACACAATTATAGTAAAATGCAAAAATTATTAATGAAAATAAAATACATTAAGTGTTTAAAGTGTAAGTCAAAAACTTTTCCTTATTCATATTTTTCAAATTCAAATGAATATTTTACTGCCACTAACATCTACTTAATTGTACAAGAAAGAAAAGTTAGAAGTCACTTCTTGATCAAAACAAATTACTCACTGTAAAGTTTTATTATGAAGCCAGCAACAAAACAAGAATGCTTCCTAAGAACTAAAAGCTAATTTAAATATCAGAGCAAATAGCTAGGTAAAAATCATTTCCAAAGCCTCATAAACTCTGTAATTAAGTGTACATTAATTGTTCAGTCTTTTACATTTTTAATGCAGCTACCCTCTCCCATTGAGTGCTGAATAAATTATATCATTCAACAAATATTTTATTACTTCCCTACTTAAGAGTGCAAGGCACACTGTTTAGATCTCATGAGTAGATCAAAAGATGCTCCCATCAAACTTCCCATGAAAATTAAATGCCTGAGTACATTAAAAAAGCCTAGTTTTTAAGCAAGCAAAGAAAAGCTACATAATGATGACTAAGTGCAAAAAGTAACAAATACAAGATTTCAGTACCCTTTACCCAGTTTCCCCAATAGTGACATCTTGCAAAATCACATAAAACATCACTACTAGAGTACTCATACTGGTACAGTCAAGATGCAGAGTCTTTCCTTCACCACAAGGATTCCTGGGTTGCTCACTTACAGTAACCCTCACTTTCTTTTCATTAACCTTCTAGTATGATGGATTAAGCGGATTACTTTTGAAAATTAAAACAGACTTGTATCCTTGGAATAAATTCCACTTGGTAACAGTAGTTAATTCTCTGTATATATTGTTGAATTCCACTTACTAAGTTTTTCCTAAGGACCTGCACATCTATACTCATGAGGGATACTGGTCTTTAGTTTTTATTACCAATATAGTCTTTGGTTTTGGTGTAAAGTTAATACTAGCCTTATAACTGAACTGGGAAGTGTTCTCTCTTCTATTTTCTGGAAATGACTGTGTAAGATTGATACTAATTGCTATTAAAAGTTCTGATAGAATTCTCCAGTGCAACCACCTGGGCCTGAAGATTTCTTTTTGGAAGTTCTTAAACTATAGTCAATTTCCTTAACAGTTACAAACATTATCTCACTTTGTAAATACTGTGATTTTTTTTATATATACAAAATTATTTTTATACAAATTGACAGGTTGTGGCAACCCTGTGCCAAGGAAGTGTATCAGTGCCATTTTTCCAATAGCACTTGCTCTCTTCATGTCTCTGTGTCACATTTTGGTAATTGTCGCAATATTTCAAACTTTTTCATTATGGTATTTGTTATGGTGATCTGTGATTAGATGTACAGATATGTGAAAACAGTATGGGGACTGGAATTCGAAGTGGACCCTGATGATTGTCACTGAGTTGAAGCAATCTCATGACAGAAAAAAAAAATTTGCAAACAAACAAAAAAACCCTTTAACAAATGAGTTGCTTCTTTAAGGAATAAGTAAAGTAACTAGTTTACTGTCATGGACTCTACTCCTAGTGAAGTTGCTATGAGGACTTGAAATGACAAAAACAGAAAAAAAAACATTAAAAATAATACATAAACTTAGCTGACAAAGCAGCAACTGAGTTTGAGGACTTATTTCATTTCTGAAAGAAGTTCTACTGTGGGTAAAACACTATCAAACAGCATGGTGTACTATAGAGAAATTATTTGTGAATCAGTCAACTGATGCGGCAAACTTCACTGTTGTTTTATGTTAAGAAATTGTCACAGTCCACCAACCCTCACCACCCTGACCAGTCATCAGCCATTGACATCAAGGCAAGACCAGCTAAAAAAAAAAAAATTATGACTTGCTTAAGTCTCAGATAATGGTTAGCATTTTTTTAGCAATAAGGTATTTTTAATTACAGTGTATACATTTATTTGCTTTCTTAGATAATGTTATTACTATTGCACACCTAATAAACTACAGTGTAAAAGTAACTTTTACATGCACTGTGAAACCAAAAACTTGGAATGACTTGCTTCACTGCAGTGGTCTAGAACCAAGTATCTCTGAGCTATGCCTATACAGAGCTATTC
Organism: Nanger dama; assembly: GCA_917880005.1. Lineage (NCBI taxonomy): Eukaryota > Metazoa > Chordata > Mammalia > Artiodactyla > Bovidae > Nanger > Nanger dama. The sequence continues at coordinate 29,346,707 of CAKJTW010000007.1, forward strand.
AAATTACTTATTCCATACTGGGTAACTGTGCTAGTTCACAGTTTTAGAGGTACTGCTGCTGCTGCTAAGTCACTTCAGTCGTGTGCGACTCTGTGCGACCCCATAGACGGCAGCCCACCAGGCTCCCCCGTCCCTGAGATTCTCTAGGTACGAACACTGGAGTGGGTTGCCATTTCCTTCTCTAATGCATGAAAGTGAAAAGGGAAAGTGAAGTCACTCAGTCGTGCCCAACTCCTAGTGACTCCATGGATTGCAGCCCACCAGGCTCCTCCATCCATGAGATTTTCCAGGTAAGAGTACTGGAGTAGGGTGTCATTGCCTTCTCCTTTAGAGGTACTAACCCCTTTCATATAAGTTACTATGTTTATGTGTAGAGCTGTTCATCAGTTCAGTTCAGTCACTCAGTCGTGTCCAACTCTTTGCAACCCCATGAATCGCAGCACGCCAGGCCTCCCTGTCCATCAGCAACTCCCAGAGTTCACTCAGATTCACGTCCATCGAGTCAGTGATGCCATCCAGTCATCTCATCCTCTGTTGTCCCCCTTCTCCTCCTGCCCCCAATCCCTCCCAGCATCAGAGTCTTTTCCAATGAGTCAACTCTTAACATGAGGTGGCCAGAGTACTGGAGTTTCAGCTTTAGCATCATTCCTTCCAAACAAATCCCGGGCTGATCTCCAGAATGGACTGGTTGGATCTCCTTGCAGTCCAAGGCACTCTCAACAGTCTTCTCCAACACCACAGTTCAAAAGCATCAATTCTTCACTGATCAGCCTTCTTCCACAGTCCAACTCTCACATCCAAACATGACCACAAGAAAAACCATAAGGTAAGGTGAAGTCGCTCAGTCGTGTCCGACTCTTTGCAACCCCGTGGACTGTAACCTACTAGGCTTCTCTGTCCATGGGATTCTCCAGGCAAGAATACTGGAGTGGATTGCCATTTCCTTCTCCAGGAGATCTTCCCAACTCAGGGATCGAACCCGGGTCTCCTGCATCAAAGGCAGGCGCTTTAACCTCTGAGCTACCAGGGAAGCCATAGCCTTGACTAGACGGACCTTAGTTGGCAAAGTAATGTCTCTGCTTTTGAATATGCTATCTAGGTTGGTCATAACTTTTCTTCCAAGGAGTAAGCGTCTTTTAATTTCATGGCTGCAGTCACCATCTGCAGTGATTTGGGAGCCCCAAAAATAAACTCTGACACTGTTTCCACTGTTTCTCCATCTATTTCCCATAAAGTGATGGGACCAGATGCCATGATCTTCATTTTCTGAATGTTGAGTTTAAGCCAACTTTTCACTCTCTTTCACTTTCATTAAGAGGCTTCTTAGTTCCTCTTCACTTTCTGCCTTAAAGGTGGTATCATCTGCCTATCTTTCCCTTTTCACTTTCATATTTCTCCTGGCAAGACCTGTTCATAGTAGTCTCTTATGCTTTTGATGTCTGCAGGGTCTATAGTGACACTGCAATTTTTCTGTCAGTCTTATTAAAAGTTTGCCAGTTTATTCCCCACTCTTTCAAAGGAAAAGCTCTTTGTTGAATTGATTTTCTCTACTGATTTTCTTTCAATTTCATTTATTTCTGTTCTTAATCATTTCCTTCTTTCTGCTCTGCTCTTGGTTTCTTTAGCTCTTCTTTTTCTAGGTTCTTGAGGTGGGAGCTCAGATTATCCATTTAAGACTTCTCTTTTCTAAAGTATGTACTTTTCTAAAGTAAACTTCTCTATCAACATGGCTATAGCTGTGTCCCATAATTTTTTCTGCACTTTCATTTGGGGATTGTCCTATCACCACTCTTTTATTTCTAATTTGAGCTCACTGCAGTCACAGAATACACTTTACGATCTCAATTCTTATAAATTTGTTGAGGTTTGTTTTATGTCTTAGGATAACTATTTTGGTCAATGTTCTATGGACTGTTAAAACCCATGTATATCCCCTGTGTTGACTTCCAATTTTGGAGTATAGTAGCTATGTTAAAGATTAACTATTTGGTCTCATTGAAGCCAACACAATGCTCCTGTGTTTCTTCTTCAATGATGAATAAAATGCTTACAGAATTTGAAAAAAAAAATGTATATCTTGCTGTTATTGATGGAGTTTCCATATATGTAGGAGTCCACTACTTACACTGTGTTCTTCAGGCCTTTTATATCTTTGTAGATTTTCTGCCTAGTTCTATCAGTTTCTGAGAGAGCAGTGTTTAAATTCTCAACTATAATTGTGGATTTATCCATTTTTACTTTCAGTTCTATCATTTTTGTAGATACATTTAGGACTGTTATTTTTATGGGTGGACTGGCCCCTTTATGATTATATAATGTCCTTCTCTAACACTGCTAGTTTTCTTTTCTCTGAAGTCTACTTGATCTGTTATTAATGTAGACATTCCTGCTTTCCTTTGACAAATATTTGCATGAAATATTTTTTCCAATCCTTCTACTTAAAGCCAGCCAGTATCATTAAGTTTGAAGTGAGTTTCTTGTAGACAGCACATACTTTGTCATGTTTTTAACCCAATCTGCCAATGTCCTCCAACTAGTGTATTTATAACACTAATAATTAATGCAATTCTGGTATATTAGGACTTAAGTCTGAAATTTCATCTTTTGTTTGTTTCTTCACTTCCCTTTTTTCCTTTTCCTGCCTTCCTATGGGGTACTTGAGTATTTTTTAGAATTTTTTTCATATCTTTTTCATATATTTCTAAAGGGTTTTTAAAGGTATCTCTCTGCAAGTTTTAGTTGTTCTGGATATTACATCATATACATAATGTAAGAGAGTCATTTTACCAATCACAGTGATATACAGAAGCTTTACCTCTCATAACCATCTGTGATCCAGCAGATCCAGCAAAGGGACTGAAAATCCCCAGGGAATTTGACATTGAAGGTCACTGGGATTTGATTACAGAACTCCCACAGGACTAGGGAAACAGACTTTTGGAGGGCACAACAAAACCTTGTATGCACCAGGAAGCAGGAGAAAGGAGCAGTGACCCCACAAGAAACTGGGCCAGATTTGCCTGTGAGCGTCCTGGAGCCTCCAGCACAGGTGTGGGTTGACAGCGGCCTACTGTGGAAGCAGGGGCACTGACTACAACAGTCATGGGAGCCACAGCATCCTGGCTTAAGTCCTTTTGCAAGAGGTCACCATTACCCCTAACATAGTTTGGCCTAAGGCCAACATATAGGGAGGGAACACAGCCTCACCCATCAGCAGAAAATTGGATTAAAGATTTACTGAGCATGGCCTCCCCCAACCAGACCAAGACCCAGTTTCCCCACAGCCAGTCCCTCCCATCAGGAAGCTTCCACAAACCTCTTATCTTTATCAGAGGGAAGACAGAATGAAAACCACAATCACAGAAAACTAACCAAACATGGACCACAGCCTTGTCTAACTCAATGATACTATAAGCCATGCTGTGTAGGGCCACCCAAGATGGTGGAGAGTTCTGACAAAACGTGGTCCACTGCAGAAGGGAATGTTAAACCACTTCAGTATTCTTGCCTTGAGAACCCTATGAACAGCATGAAAAATGCAAAAGATACGACACTGAAAGATGAACTCCCCAGGTTGGTAGGTGCTCAAAATACTACTGGAGTAGAGCAGAGATATAGCTTCAAAAGGAATGAAGAGCCGGAGCCAAAGCATAAGGAACCCCCAGCTGTGGATATGTCTGGTGGTGGAAGTAAAGTCTGATGCTGTAAAGAACAATACTGTATAGGAACATGGAAAGTTAGGTCCATGAATCAAGCTAAACTGAAAGTGGTCAAACAGGAGATGGCAAGAGTGTACATCAACATTTTAGGAATCAGTGAACTAAATGGACCAGAATGGGTGAATTTAATTCAGATGACCATTCTATCTATTACTGTGGGCAAAAATCCCTTAGAAGAAATGGAGTAGCCTCCATAATCAGCAAGAGTCCAAAATGCAGTACTTGGATGCAATCTCAAAAACTACAGAATGATCTCTGTTCATTTCCAGTGCAAGCCATTCAATATCACAGTAATCCAAGTCTATGCCCCAACCACTAACGTGGAAGAAGCTGAAGTTGAACAGTTCTATAAAGACCCACAAGACGTTCTAGAACTAACAAAACAAAAAAAAAAAAAAAAGTCCTTTTCATCACAGGGGACTGGAATGCAAAAGTATGAAGTCAAGAGATACGTGGAGTTAACAGGCAAATTTGGCCTTGGAGTATAAAATGAAGCAGGGCAAAGGCCAACAGAGTTAAGCCAAGAGAATCCACTGGTCATAACAAACATTGTCTTCTAACAACACAAGAGACGACTCTACACATGGACATCACTAGATGGTCAATACCAAAAACAGACTAATTTTATCCTTTGCAGCGAAAGATGAAGAAATCCTCAGTCAACAAAAGAATCCAAAATGCAGTACCTGGGTGTAATTTCAAAAATGACAGAATGATCTTGGATAGTTTCCAAGGCAAATCATTCAATATCACAGAATCCAAGTCTATGCTCGAGCCACTAATGCAAAAGAAGCTGAAGTTGAACAGTTCTATGAAGACCTACAAGACCTTCTAGAACTAACACCCAAAATAGATGTCCTTTTCATTATAGGGAACTGGAATGCAAACGGAAGAAGTCAAGAGATACCTAGAGTAACTAACAGGCAAGTGTGGCATTGGAGTACAAAATAAAGCAAAGCAAAAGCTAACAGAGTTTTACCAAGAGAATGCACTGGTCATAGCAAACAGCCTTTTCCAACAACCCAATATACATACACACACTACTAAATATAAAATAGATAATAAGGACCTATTGCATAGCACAGGGAACTCTATTCAGTAATCTCTAATGACCCATATGGGAAAAGAATATAAAAGAGTGGATATATGTATCACTGATTCACTTTCCTATGCACCTGAAATACAATATTGTAAATCAACTATATTCCAATAAAAATTTGTTAAAAGATTTAAAAAAAAAAACCATCCCCAAGAAAAAGAAATGCAAAAGACAAAATGGTTGTCTGAGGAGGTCTTACAAATAGCTGAGAAAAGAAGAGAAGTGAAAGGCAAAGGAGAAAAGGAAAGATATATCCATCTGAATGCAGAGTTCCAAAGAATAGCATGGAGAGATAAGAGAGCCATCCTAAATGAACAAAGCAAAGAAATAGAGGAAAACAACAGAATAGGAAAGCATAGAGATCTCTTCAAGAAAATCAGTGATGCCAAGGAGGCATTCCATGCAAAGATGGGCACAATAAAGGAGAGAAACAGTATGGACCTAACAGAAGCAGAAAAGATTACAAACCGGTGGCAAGAATACACAGAAGAAATATACAAAAAAGATCTTAATGACCCAGATAACCATGATGGTGTGATCACTCCCCTAGAACCAGATATCTTGGAGTGCTAAGTTAAGTGGGCCTTAGGAAGCATCACTACCAACAAAGCTAGTGGAAGTGATGCAATTCCAGTTGAGCTATTTCAAATCCTAAAAGATGATGCTGTGAAAGTGCTGCACTCAATATGCCAGCAAACGTGGAAAACTCAGCAGCAGCCACAGGACTGGAAAAGGTCAGTTTTCGTTCCAATCCCAAAGAAAGGCAATGCCAAAGAATGTTCAAACTACCATACAATTGTACTCATTTAACATGCTAACAAAGTAATGTTCAAAATTCTCCAAGTGAGACTTTAACAGTACATGAACCAAGAACTTACAGATGTTTAAGCTGGATTCAGAAAAGGCAGAGGAACCAGAGATCAAATTGCCAACATCCACTGGATCTTAGAAAAAGCAAGAGAATTACAGAAAAACATCTATTTCTGCTTCACTGACTACACTAAAGCCTTTGACTATGTGGATCACAACAAACTGTGGAAAATTCTTCAAGGGATGGCAATACCAGACCACCTTACCTGCCTCTTAAGAAACCTGTATGCAAGTCAAGAAACAATAACAGTTAGAACCAGACATAGAGTAACAGACTGATCCAAAATTGGGAAAGGAGTACATCAAGGCTGTATACTGTCATCCTGCTTATTTAACTTATATGCAGAGTACATCATGCGAATGCCTGGCTGGATAAAGCACAAGCAGGAATCAAGATTGCAGGGAAAAATATCAATAACCTCGGATATGTAGATGACACCACCTTTATAGCAGAAAGTGAAGAGGAACTAAAAAGTCTCTTGATTAAGGTGAAAGAGGAGAGAGAAAAAAGTTGGCTTCAAAGTCAACATTCAAAAAACTAAGATCATGACATCTGGTCCCATCATTTCATGGCAAATAGATGTGGAAACAATGGAAATAGTGACAAATTTTATTTTCTTGGGCTACAAAATCACTGCAAATGGTGACTGAAGCCATGAAATTAAAAGATGCTTACTCCTTAGAAGGAAAGCTATTACCAACCTAGACAGCATATTAAAAAGCATAGACATTACTTTGCTAACAAAGGCCCATACAGTCCAAGATACCATTTTTCCAGTAGTCATGTATGGATGTGAGAGCTGGACCACAAAGAAGGCTGAGCACTGAAGAACTGATGCTTTCAAACTATGGTATTGGAGAAGACTCTCGAGAGTTCTTTGGACTGCAAGAAGATCAAACCAGTCAATCCTAAAGGAAATCAATCCTGAATATTCACTGGAAGGACTGATGCTGAAGCTGGATGGCCACCTGATGGGAAGAGCTGACTCACTGGAAGAGATCCTGATGCTGGGAAAGATTGAAGGCAGAAGGAGAAGGAAGCAACAGAGGATGAGATAGTTGGATGGCATCACCAACTCAATGGACATGAGTTTGAGCAAGCTCCAGGAGATGGTGAAGGACAGGGAAGCCTGGCGTGCTGCAGTCCATGGGGTTGCAAAGAGTAGGACACAGCTGAGCGACTGAACAACAACCATCATCTGTGACAGTTCATTTTGTGTCAATTTGGCTAGGCTATGGTATGTAGACAAATCTACCAGTCTGATATTGCTGCAAAAGTACTTTTTAGATGGGATTAGCAAGGCCCAGTGGTAAAGAATCCACCTGCAATGCAGAAGCCACAGGATACTCAGGTTTGATCCCTGGGTCAGGAAGATCCCCTGGAGGAGGGCATGGCAACCCACTCTAGTACTCTTTCCTGAGAATCCCATGGACAAAGGAGGCTGGCAAGCTATAGTCCATAGGGTCACAAAGAGTCAGACATGACTGAAGCAACTTAGCACAGCATTTAAACCAGTAGACTTTCAGTAATGTAATTACTCATCATAATGTGGGTATACTTCATCTAGTAAGCTGAAGATCTTAAGAAAAGACTAAGGCTTCTGGAACAGGAAGAATTTTGTCCCCAGACTGACTGCCTTCAGACTCAGGACCTAAACATCAGTTCTTGCCAGAATTTTCAGCCTGCCCTGAAGATTTTGGACTTTCCAGGTTCCACAACTGCATAAGCAGAGAATTTCTTAAAGTCCATCTCTCCCTCTCCTTGATTTGTTTTATTCAGATTAAAAAATCTGAATATGCCATCCTTTACCAACTACTTCATTTATAAGATATTGCCTTAAATATTTCCTCTACATAAATTTAGAATCACATCAAGCAGTGTTATAATTTTTCCTTCAGTTTAGAAAAATTGAACAATTAGAAAAAGAAAACAAATTTTGCTTCAGTTTAGAAAAATCAAGAAAAAGAATCTAGTGACCTACCTTTATTTTTACGCATTGTGTTTTTCTTTCCTTCCTGATTGTTCCAAGTTTCCTCTATTTTTATCATTTCTTTTCCATTGAGAGAACTTCTTTAGATGTTTCTTAGTATAAGTCTGCTGGTAACAAACTCTTTTCCTTCCTCTAAGAAATACCTTTGATTTCCCTTAATTTCTAAAGGATATTTTCACTGGGTATAGAATTCTGGATTAAGAGTTCTTTTCTTAAGCATTTAAAACAAAATATGCCAGAAACCAACACAACATTGTAAAGCAATTATCCTCCAATTAAATATATATATACATACATATGCCGCTTATTTTTAGTCTTGATGGTTTCTGATGAGAAATTCACTATCATTTGAATTGTCTTCTCACTGTTAAGTGTTGTTTTTCTCTAGGTGCTTTTGAAAAGGTTTTTTGTTGTTGTTTTGTGGGGGTTTTTTTGCCATATCACACAGTCTGTGGGATCGTCCTTGACCAGGGACTTAAGCCAGGCCACCACAGTGACAGCCCAGAATCCTAAGGTCACCAGGTTAGTCCAAGTGTTTTATTTCCTAAGTTGCTCTTTAAGTTTTCAGAAGCTTACTTATGATGTATCAGGGCATGGACTTTTTGACTAATCATACTTGGGGTTCACTCAGCTTCTTGAATCTGAGGTCTGTGTCTCTTGAAAAATTTAGAAAGTTTTTGGTCATAATTTTTTTGAACTACTTTTCCAGCTCTGCCCTCATTCTCTTCCACAGAAGTTACATCATTTGTTATAATCCTACAGGTCTCTAATGCACTGGAATTTTGTTTTAAGTCTATTTTCTCTCTGTTGTTCAGGTTGGGTAATTACATCATTCTATAGTTCAGTTCAATGATTCTATTCTCTGTTCTCTCCTTTCTACTTTTGAGTCAACCTGCTAACTCATACTTTTCATTTCAGTCATTGTATTTTTCAGTCCAAAAATTTCCATTTAGTTTTTCTTTATATGCTCTATTTATCTCCTAAGACTTTCTGTTTCCCTGTTGAGCCTTTCTGTTCTTTCATTCTGTTCTGTGTGCTCATTAATTCCTCACTGAAGCATTTAATCCTGACTGCTTTAAAATCTTTTTCAAATAATTCTAACATCAGTCATTGGTTATCTTTCTTCATTCGGTTTAAGTTTCCCCGCTTCTTGGTATAACAACTGAATTATATTTGTAACTAGGATATTTACATATTTTATTACAAAAGTCTGGATCTTATTTAAACCTCTTATGTTAAGTAGTAGTCTCTGATGCCACTGTGGCAGGCAGAGGGGTGTCACCTTGTTACCACCACGTGGAGGCAGAAATCTAGGTTCCCACTTAGCCTCCACTGCCACCTGAAGGTGGTGAGCTCTCTGTCACTGCTGGATGGAGGCAGGGATTCCAGGCTCCCCCTCCCCACATACTCTTCACTGACATTGTGATGGGGACTGCTCCTTACCCCTGGGCAATGGTGGAAGTCCTCACTCTCCACTCCTCTGACATCACCCCTGAGGGAGGGAGCCGAGCACCTCATTACTGTGTAAGGGTAGAAGTTCTGGCTCCCCATGTGGTCTCCACATGGTGTAGGGGAAGTCTGGAAGCTCTCTTATAGCCTCACAAGGGTGGGAGTCTGTGCTCCTCACTTGCCTTTGGTAAAGTGGGTGGTATAGTGGTAACTTTCTTCTGTGGTATCTGGCTAGAGGAGAATGGTTTACTGTCTAAAAGTTTTTATCTTGCCTGGCTGCCCCTCTTTGGCTACAGAGAACAGGCTTCTGTTGGGGTTTTGCTTGTTTTGTCTCTCTCTGTGCCTGGTTGACAGTTCTTAATTCTCAGAATAGCATTTAAATATTAACACTAAACTGTTCTCCAATTCTCTGAAAATATTTGGTGGAGTCCATTTTTCAGCAACAACAACAGATGGTAAAACCAAAACTCTTAAAAGAAAGTAAGGTCAGACTTTGGGTGGAAAAGCCTGAAGTGAAAAAAAGATGTGTTGCTGTACATTCAGGTGTAGGAAACCACAGGTCAACTGCAAATGTTCTCTAACAGTCACTGGGCATCAGAACAATAACCCCAAATTCACTGCTCTGCACAAATCACAGAATCCAAAAATGTTACATGGGAAGAAACTTTTTTTCTTAGAGAAAACTAAGAATGTTAAGCAGTATTCTTAGATACCTTTTTAAGATATCTTAAAAAGAACTGATGGTATCTTAAAAAGAAAGTACAAGTTACTCCTCAAAATTTACAGACAGTAATCTTAAAGCTGAATTGATCTGTCCATGGCTCTTGCAATAGTAACAATTCATTGTAGACCAACATTAAAAATATATATTAGCTTGTGTTTTGTTTGCCAACTGGGAAAATCACATTATATAGCTCAAGGGAAAACCATTCAATAAATATTATTTTGAGTGACTAGCTTTTTATATGGTAGCAACTAGAGGCTAAATGGTTTCTATCAATGGCTGAAAGTTCAAGTTCACCAGAACTCACGAAATTCTCACCTTACTGTAATTTATATTGCCATTCCAGATTACTGGCACAAGGATAGAATTCAAATAATGAAACTGAAATAACTGGCTACCTAGTCTGCAAAAAGAACCAGCATCTCTTATTGTTTGCACCAGAAATCTCAACAGTATTACAGACATGCTTGGTTGCTCAGTTTTGTCTGACTCTGTGACCTCGTAGACTATAGCCTGCCAGGTTCTTCTGTCCATGAATTTTCCAGGCAAAAATACTGGAGTGGGTTGCCATTTCCTCAGGGGATCTTCTTGACCCAGGGACTGAACCTGAGTCTCCTACATTTCCCACATTGGCAGGCAGATTCTTTACCACTAGCACAACCTGGGAAGACCATATTACAGACAAAAATGTAAAAAAAAAAAAACAAAAACTGCAATATATTACAATGTGTTTTAGAAAAAAACTTTAAGCATATAACTAAACCATAAAAGATGATAGACATATTTTACCATATACATAAAAACAATATACCAAGTTATTAGACAACTGATGAATCAGAACAAAACCATATGCTACATATACTGATAGCGTGAATGTCTTTATTAAAAAATCAGTCAAAAAGTAATTTCCCTACAGAAAAACTGACAAAGGATACAAAATATTCCCTCTTTTATATATAAGAAATACAAATAGCCAACAAACTAGAAAATCTTTCAACCTCTCCTGTAAACAAAGAAATGCAAAAGCAAACAATTAGATGCCACTTAAAAGTAAACAGAACTGGTATAGTGTGGAGAAACTGGCACTTCCACAGTGGTGGGAGAATGGAAATAGGAGTGCACACTGTCAACACAACCCTGGAGGGCAACTTGACACGTGTCTATTAAATTTAACAAGCATACCCTTAGCCAAAAAATTTCATTTTGAGGAAATCCATCATGCTGAAACAGTCACACAAACATAAAATATCCACACATGTATTATTTACACATATATTTCATATACACACACAAATCACAGCACTAAATACAACATACAAGGTTAGCAACAAATTATCCATTACTACAGAATAAGCAGGGAAAAAAGGAACCTGTTAAAATGAAACAATATTAAGTCACTAAAAAGGATGAAACAGACTATCTGTAATAACTTGGAAAGGTATCTATAATCAAGTGAAAACAAGAAAGTTGCAAACTAGCATATATATAGTACAATCCCATTTTTGTTCAAAATGTGCTGATGATATGTCTGCAAACTAGAGCTGGTTGGTTATCTGTCTTTATAAAAAGTTCTACTGGAACATAGCCATGCTCCCTCGTGGATCCCTGGTGGCTCAGACAGTAAAGCGTCTGCCTGCAATGTGGGAGACCAGGGTTCAATTCCTGGGTAGGGAAGATCCCCTGGAGAAGGAAATGGCAATCCACTCTAGCACTCTTGCTGTAAAATCCCATGGACGGAGGAGCCTATCAGGCTATGAGGCTCCTCCATCCATGGGGTTGCAAAGAGTCGGATGCAACTGAGCGACTTTACAAGCAAGCAAGCAAGCCATGCTCATTTACTGAAAAGAAGACCAAATGACCCACAAAGCTGAAAATACTTACCATTTAGCCCTATATGAAAAAAGTCTGCTACTCCCAATATATACCAAATTAATTGATATTCTCTCTCTGCTCTTTTACTTATCTATGGTGCATATTTCTGTAATATTTGAATGCTTTTATCTTTTTATAACCAGAAATAAGTAAAAAAACATTTCAGATCACTGGTTAAATACCATGTGGCCATTAAATGATGCAGGTATATATTCACTGACATTGAACTAGCTCCACCATGTATTTTAAATATAGTTTAGAAGATACCATGTGTATATGAGTCTCACTTTGCTCTTATAACTGAGTTGTTATATACAGCTACCCAGCATAGCACAGAACAGCTACCTTTAAAAATATCAGTTATTCTGCTTAAGCAGACAAATTCTTTTCTCTTGTTCCCAAAGAACTGCTTCTTCACATTTCTATCAGTGTCCTTGGACTAAACAGAATGCAAAACAATGTAACAATTAATCTGCATCTGCCACTAGTACCGCCATCTCAGTTTATACCAACTCCATCTCTGCTGCTGCTGCTAAGTCGCTTCAGTTGTGTCCGACTCTGTGCGACCCCACAGACGGCAGCCCAACAGGCTCCCCCGTTCATGGGATTCTCCAGGCAAGAACGCTGGAGTGGGTTGCCATTTCCTTCTCCAATGCATGAAAGTGAAAAGTGAAAGTGAAGTCGCTCAGTCATGTCCGACTCTTCATGACCCCATGGACTGCAGGCTACCAGGCTCCTCTGTCCATGGGAGTTTCCAGGCAAGAGTACTGGAGTGGGATGCCATTGCCTTCTCCGAACTCCATGTCTAGTCAACAATATTTGATTCTCAAGAGCCAATGCAGACTAACCCTTATCACTTCATAAAAATCATCATAAAGACAATAAAAACAGTGTCCAGAGCATTCCCAGATAAAAACAGTTAAACTCAATAAAGCACTTAAACCTTTGCTGACTCAAGAGACTCCATCAAAACAGTAAAGGTGACTCTTTTTCACGCTCTCTTTTTTTTTAATGCATATATGAATGAGGCCAAAGATAACAAGAAAGGAGACAACAGCAACAAAATTCCAGAAGCTGGAAAGCAGATGGATGAGACCTGGGGCTTCCCAGGTGGCATCAGTGGTAAAGAATCTGCCTGCCAATGCAGGAGACACAAGAGATGTAGGTTCAATCCCTGGGTCACGAAGAACCTCTTGAGAAGGCCATGGCAAACCACTCCAGTATTCTTGCCTGGAGAATTTCATGGACAGAGGAGCCTGGTGGGCTACAGTCCATGGAGTCACAAAAAGTCGGACACAACAGAGCATGCACCCACAGGGGAGGAATGGCTACTTTGTGTCCTAGAAAACTGACTTAGCATACCTGAAAAAGTTGGATCTTGAAACAGAAACCAAAAATCAATTGAAAAAATAAGAGAAAACAAGGAGCAATTCATTTTTCTCCACAGAAACGCAGCCCAAATGGCCCAGAAATTGCTGTATCAGGTACTAATGAAAATAGGAGTAAAAAGGAACCAAAAACCAAAGGACTGGATAAAAACTGATTTATAAAGAAATCTGATTGCTAAATTTTCTCTGCTACTCGAAACTAGACAATGGCCCTTCCCCCACTGCAGAAAATCTGAGAGGTATTTTTGGAAGCCAGTAAAACAGCTGAAGGCCTGGGCACCACACTGAAAACTGGAGGAGGAAGTGAGAGTTCACATAGTGAGTACTGAGGCCACTCCTCCTGCCGCACTCCTTTTCCCGACTCAGAGAACAAGTGTTCGCTCCCAGAACACTTGGAGGCATAGATGTCCTGCAAGTGTTGGAAGAGACTGGAAGCCCTTCTCTAAGGAGTCTGACCAGCTTAAGAGAAAAGACCTAAACATACTGATATTCAGTGCAGTTCAGTCGCTCAGTCGTGTCCAATTCTTTGCAACCCCATGGACTGCAGCATTCCAGGATTCCCTGTCCATCACCAACTCCTGGAGCTTGCTCAAACTCATGTCCATAAAGTTGGTGATGCCATCCAACCATCTCATCCTCTGTCATCCCCTTTTCCTCCCACCTTCAATCTTTCGCAACATCAGGGTCTTTTTAAATGAGTCAGTTCTTAGAATCAGGTGACCAGAGTATTGGAGTTTCAGCTTCAGCATCAGTCCTTCCAATGAATATTGAGGACTGATTTCCTTTAGGATGGACTAGTTTGATTTCCTTGCTGTCCAAAGTACTCTCAAGAGTCTTGTCTAACACCATACTTCAAAAGTATCAATTCTTTGTCACTCAGCTTTCTTTATAGTCCAATTCTCACATTCACACATGACTACTAGAAAAACCATGCTGCTGCTGCTGCTAAGTCGCTTCAGTCGTGTCCAACTCTGTGCAACCCCACAGACGGCAGCCCACCAGGCTCCTCTGTCCCTGGGATTCTCCAGGCAAGAATACTGGAGTGGATTGCCATTTCCTTCTCCAATGCATTAAAGTGAAAAGTGAAAGTGAAGTCACTCAATCGTGTCCAACTCTTCACGACCCCATGGACTGTAGCCTACCAGGCTCCTCCATACATGGGATTTTCCAGGTGAGAGTACTGGAGTGGGTTGCCATTTCCTTCTCCAAGAAAAACCATAGCTTTGACTAGATGGACCTTTGTTGGCAAAGTAATGTCTCTTTTCACAGCTTTTCTTCCAAGGATCAAGAGTCTTTTAATTTCACGGCTGCAGTCACCATCTGCAGTGATTTTGGAGCCCCCAAAATAAAGTCTCTCACTGTTTCCATTGCTTCCCCATCTATTTGCCATGAACAGACACTGATACTATAATTTAAAAACTGGGGCACTTCCCAGATGGTCCAGTAGTTAGGAACCCACCTCCCAGTACAGGGGATACAGGTTCTATTCCTGGTCTGGGAGAATTCCACATGCAGCAGCAAGGCAGTTAAGCCCGTGCACCACAACTACTGAGCCCACGTGACGCAACCACTGAAGCCCATGCGCAGCAACGAAAGACCCAGCACAGCCAAAAACCAATTCATTAATTATTCTGTAAAAAGGGAAAGAAAAATTCAGCTGGCCTCTGTCCCAGGATCCTGAGAGGCAGACTCTGAATGCCAGGAAGTTCCTGACTGATTATCTTTGTTACTCATGGTGGGCCCAAGGAATTGCACTTGATATTAATATATTATTGGCCAGAGGTTAGCACCAGAAGCATTACTTTCTGCAAAAACCACCCGAGTCAATAATGTGTTAAACTGGGACTCTTGGTGCGCCCCTAGGTAGTGTGTATGGAGATGACTCAGAATGGGGGCAAGCCATACAGAAAGACCCATCTTGTGATTAGAGGGTTAGGGCTTTCCAGTAGGGGAGAGGTGAGGGAGACTGGGAAATTGAGCTCAACCACGTGGCTAATGACTCAATCAATCACACCTCCACAATGAAACATCAATAAAAACTCTAGACACCGAAGTTTCGGTGGGCTCACCTCACTGGCAATGCTCTTAATACTGACACACGCTGACATGCTGGGAGGGCAATGTGTTCTGATTTCATAGGGAGAAAACAACAGAAACTTCGCACCTGGAATCCTCACAGACCTGCCTTGTTTGTCTCTCCCTTTGACTGATTCTGATTTCCACTGGGCGGTAATAAAACTGTAACAGTTAGTACAGCACTTTCAGTGAGTTCCATGAGCTGATTTCATGCATTATAAATCCGAGAGGATAGTGTGAACCCTGGAACCTGTAGAGAGCTGGAAAAAAAGTGGAGATGACCAAGGGACACCCAAACTTATGGCTGGTGTCTGAAGTAAAGGCAGTATTGTGAAGGATTATGCCCTTAACCTGTGAAATTTGGCTGAATTACAGGTAGTTAGTAATCAGAAGTCACTGTAAATATAAGGATATGCCCAACCAAATGACCCAGTCAGATCATCTGAGTGAACACCACTCAGCAACTCAGCATTTCTCATCAAGGATTTAGTGTCTCACTCTTTAAGAACACTTCAGAAAAGTTATCACTAAATAACCTTAGGGAAATAACAAAAATGGAGCTCTTAGCAGTTAAAAATGAAAGAGACAAATGTATTCCATACAGAACTAAAAATACAGCTGAGGAAAAACTTTAACAAATAAAGCAAAAAGACTAAAAGGTGGAAACTAGGAAAGCAAATAAAGGGGAGTTAATGGAAAATTCTGAGAGAGATGGGAACACCAGACCACCTGAGCTGCCTCCTGAGAAACCTGTATGCAGGCCAGGAAGCAGCAGTTAGATGGGACATGGAACAACAGACTGGTTCCAAATAGGAAAAGGAGTACGTCAAAGCTGTATATTGTCACTCTGCTTATTTAATTTCTATGCAGAGTACATCATGAGAAACACTGGACAGGAAGAAACACAAGCTGGAATCAAGATTGCCGGGAGAAATATCAATAACCTCAGATATGCAGATGACACCACCCTTATGGCAGAAACTGAAGAGGAACTCAAAAGCCTCTTGATGAAAGTAAAAGAGGAGAGGGGAAAAGTTGGCTTAAAGCTCAACATTCAGAAAATGAAGATCATGGCATCCAGTCCCATCACTTCATGGGAAAGATGGGGAAACAGTGAAAACAGTGTCAGACTTTATTTTTCTAGGCTCCAAAATCACTGCAAATGGTGACTGCAGCCATGAAATTATAAGACGCTTACTCCTTGGAAGGAAAGTTAGGACCAACCTAGACAGCATATTAAAAAGCAGAGACATTACTTTGTCAACAAAGGTCTGTCTAGTCAAGGCTATGGTTTTTCCAGTGCTCATGTATGGATATGAAAGTTGGACTATAAAGAAAGCTAAGCACCAAAGATTTGATGCTCTTGAGCTGTGGTATTGGAGAAGACCGTTGAGAGTCCCTTGGACTGCAAGGAGATCCAACCAGTACTTCCTAAAGGAGATCAGTCCTGGGTGTTCATTGGAGGGACTGATGTTGAAGCTGAAAGCTCTAATACTTTGGCCACCTGATGGGAAGAGCTGACTCATTTGAAAAGACACTGATGTTGGGAAAGATTGAGGGCAGGAGGAGAAGGGGATGACAGAGAATGAGATGGTTGGATGGCATCACCAACTCAATGGACATGGGTTTGGGTGGACTCCGGGAATTGGTGATGGACAGGGAGGCCTGGTGTGCTATGGTTCATGGGTCGCAGAGTCAGACACGACTGAGCAACTGAACTGAACTGAGAGGACTAGTTCAGAGGGCCCAAATACTGAATAACAATTCCAAAAAGAAAGAATGAAAACAATGTGCAGGAAAAAAATCAAATAAATAATTTTGGAAAAATATTCCCCAATAAACAACGTAAGTTTCAGGATTTAAAGTGCCACTGAGGTTCCAGCACATGAATCCATACCCAGGCACATCATCAAGAAATCTCAAGACAACAGTGTTCTACTGTATAGCACTTGGAACTATATCCAACATCCGGTGATAAATCATAATGGCAAAAAAATGAAAAAGAACGTGTACATATATATAGTTATAACAGAATCACTTTATAGAAGAAATTATCACAACATTGTAAATCAACTATACTTCAATAAATTTTTTAAAAGAAATTTCAAAACATCAAAAATCTTATAAGCATCCAAAAATAAGTCACATATAGAGATTGAAGAACCAGAACAGCATTAGATTCCCAAAAGGACAATGGAAGCTAAGAAGGAAAAAAATTGAACAAAGCCTTTAAAATCAGATGAAAACTATTTCCAAACTAGTACCAAAACTGTCAGTTAAGCATGAAAATAGAGGGTAGCAAGAAAAAGAAAAACAACTTTTCAGATAGATATGCAAGGACTTTCTCATTTTCTACCTTTCTGAGAAAATTCCCAGTAGGTCTGTTCCCCCAAAATGAGGGCTTAACCAATAAAGGGGAAGTCCCAGGATTCTAGGATACAGGAGATCCAACATGACAGAGGGAAAGGGCACCCACAGGATGATGGTGGAGTGAGATCCTAGAACAATTCAGTACTGAAGCCTAGAGAGGACACAGACCAGGCCAGAGCAAATCCAAAGGCTCTGGGAAAGATTTTACTCAAGAAAAAAGTGGTGAAATACCTACCTCATGTGGCTGAATATACTGAAGGAGATTTATATGGCCGTGGGAATTGAAAACTAGGCAAAGAAATAATTGATCCTTATAGATTTTATTTCCAGGGGAAAATATAGTTGTACAGAAAAGGAAAAGTAACCATAATGTATTATATGGCTCAGTAATATTAATAAATGCCACCAACACAGTCATAATAATAAAACACTAATTACTGTTCCAACCAAAATTATGATGGGCCAGGAAGCACGTGTGTGTCTGTGAAAGTAGCCTAGGGTGGCTGGGATTTGGAGTAAGAAATTTGGAGTAAGAAAGCAAGCTGAAAAAAAAAAAAAAGAAAGAAAGAAAGCTGAACTCTCACCTTCTAGTGAGATGTAAACAGATAATTCCTGTAAGTGAAAAAGTCAAGTAGCAGCTCATAGAACATGCTATTTAGAGGCATGGATGTAATCACCAAATACACCAGATTAAATAATTTTAAATGGCTGACTCTAAGGAATGGGAAATTTGAGGGCTGTTGGAGGTGGTAAAAACTGCCCCTTCACAATCATAACATGTTTGCTTGTTTAAATACATACATGTATAATTTTACAAAGATATTGAAATAGTCCCCACATTCATATACACACACCGTGATCTAGCTCTTCTCTTTAAGTCTTAAAGGCAAGAGAGAACACAACATGTAAGAAACTTCAAACACAGCAGCAAGTGGGATGTGAAAAGAAGAATGGCAACAGGCAACACTGGAGACAATGGCAAATGCTGCTCCTTAGGGATTCACAGATGTTATGCAACTGAAGATCTACAGGGATGCGAAACCCCTGGAGCAGGAAATGGCAACCCACTCCAACGTTCTTGCCTGGAGAATCTCATGCACAGAGGAGCCTGGCGGGCTACAGCCCCTGGGGTTTGCACAGAGCTGGACACAACTGAAGTGACAAAGCAGCAGCAGTAAAGAGATAATCAGGAAAACGCAAATATGAACTAGGGATGACAACAGTACTGATTGTGCAGGAAAAGTCATTCTACTAGGGACACATACAGAAATATCTAGCAGTAAAATGCCACATTTTTTATAATTTAAATATTTTCCAAAAATTGGACAAAGCAAATATTGCAAGATGTTGGAATTATTAAGACCTAAGTGATGGATTATTTGGGTATTTATCAGGTTTCTATTTTTCAGTACATTTGAAATTTTTCATAATAAAAGTCACGACAAAACTACTTTGTGAACACCTGTGCATGAAGTAGTTAAGTTGGATCTCCATGATTATCATTAAATGGACACAGGATGAAGAGGAGAAAACCAGGAATATTCTATGGTTATCTTACCATATCCTGCCATAGAAGCGCCATTCTCGACATCCATTGTGTTCTTATTTTCCTCTGCTAGGGCTTTAACATATTTTTGCTTAAATCTAGTATCTGCTCACGTAACTTGACACTGCTTTGATGTCTTGGTCGTTGAAAAATATAGTGCAGTAACATCAGTCCCCAAAGGAGTCCAAATACAAGCAAGAGTAAACTCAATTTCTGGGACATAGATTTTCTTGAGATTGTAAAAACCATTTCTGAGGAACCAAACACACTCAACTGAAAAATGGTACCTAGAGGCAAGTCACCAAGCAATCAAGATGTGAAAGAAAACAATCTCCTCCTCTAATGTATATTCTTCATCTTCAGCGAGGTTGCCGCCAATTCACAATAACTCTGTAAAATTGAGAAGAAAAAAGGTGATTAGTTTTAACTATATCAGTAATAGAATAGACAATGATAGATTAAAGGAGATTCTACAAATAGCTTTCATTTGGAATTGTACTGTCTTCTTTTTGATAATTTTCTCTGTCACTAAATAAGCTTCCGGCTCTTTTATCAGCTCTGTTTACACAGCTCTTCAAAAATTTAAACTAGAAATAAATGTCAGTTCATTAGAACTACCTGAAAGAAATGCCACTATGGTCATGAAACTCTTTGAATAACTTCTCATCATCTGTAACTAAAACGATGAATATATAAGATTTATAGAGATATCAGACTCTTCCAATACAAGTCACCAACATAAATGTGTGAAAGCAATTCCTCCTTCTCCTTTAAAATAAAAAAAGTTGATTCCAAAATGAAAGTCAGAAATAGGAAAGGTGAAACAGACAGGAAGATCAAAACGGCTGACTGAAAAACAAAACCAAACCCACAATAAGTATGCCAACGTCACTAGAAAATACTACTAATGACAGTGGATAATCTTAAAAAATAACCAACCTAAGACGAAAAATAAGTCATAATTTCTAAGTTTATACTTTTAAGTTTATGCCAGACATGACAAGCACTTTCTTTTTACATTTCCAAATTTACAATTCTAAACAGGCATGTATTTTTATAAGTTGAGGAAAAACTGAAAAGTTATACTTCAGTTTTTAAAAGAGAAGAAAGGAGTAACAATCAAGGGATCATAAACATCTTAACAGTAATAATGTGCCCAAATCACCAAAGGGTCCAGTGAAGAAAACTCTTCAATTATGTCTAATGGGATAAAATTCTTCAGGGAGAAATAAACCTAGAGTCCAAAAAATGCTTAATGAAAATAATCACTAAGAACTTTTTAACTTCCTAAAGTAGTATGGGCAAATAAAACACACTAATTCCAACCTACTTAACTGAAGTAACAAAATCTAGCTTGAGGATAGTAAGACTAGAAATGAATATAATATCAATGAAGGTAAAGCATTCAATCACTCTCAACACATATTTATGAGCCAGCATATATGATAAGCAGCAGGAAAATCCTGTTTTGCCCTAGAAATTTGATTTCTAGCATAGGTGCTTTCAAACCTTTTGGAAAATAAATTAAGAAAGTATTTACTCAATGATCTTATGTAAAATATCAAAATACAAAACACATATAATCAAAGTTTTTAGCAAATGCATATGTGTTGAGGTATGCTTAAGGGGGAGATCTACTGCCCTGCCAATTTTAGTTCAGAAAATTCCCATTCATACTTTACTCCACCCTGCCACCCAGTCCCTGACACACATCCAATAAATTCTGGAGCTTCAAGGTTTGAAGGTCTACTCATCTACTCTAACTGAAGTGTATTTATCTTTCCAAACCTCACTACAACCAAGACTACACCACCAACTAGGTATGTTAATTACTATGTAAAGCAATTAAAAATTAAGGAATTAACTCATTTTCTAATTTTCTTCTACTTCTGCTTTTTCTTCAGTTACCGTGCACACAACAAACTCCTTCAGAGTTCACTGAAACAGTATCATTAATATCAATATTGGATTACTAAATTTTGTTTAACAAAGTAAGGTAAACATCACCTAATATTTTTTCTACAAACAATTTTACATTTAAGTTCAGAAAAAATAGAAATTCTGGGTTCCCAAGCAAAATTTAAAAACATTCTTTCACATGTATAAACCTTCCTTCACACATCTTTACAGGTGCTTCTGTCTTTTCAAGTTTGACCTGAGTGCTAGATTATCCAACCCAGTACCCAGTGGAAAAATCATCTGGGAATCTGTCCTGAAGCAGTCACAGCAGGGTTCTAAAGGTGGCATGCCCACAAAGCCAGAAAAGTGACATCACCACAGAATTGAGAACACAGACCTGAAGGTGTTTTGGCAGACGAAGGTTAAAATGAGGGCCTCAAAAGCCCTAGGCTACTGTACCTGTCCAAGGCCACAAAGGAAGAGACTCAAAACCAGAGCAAGAGGATACTTCAGTTAAATAACAGCAACAATCATTACTACACTTACTTACTTCATAACAGATTCTACTCTAATCTCCTTACCTAAATTAGCTTATTTAATCTTCACAATATCCCACAGTAATAATATTCTAACTTAAACAGTTGAAAAACCTAAAGCAAACAGACATTAATTAAGTTGCCCAGTTCAAGAGGGTGGGGACATATGTATACTTACGGCTGATTCATGTTGATGTATGGCAGAAACCAACACAATATTATAAGGCAATTATCCTTCAATTAAAAATAAATAAATTTTTTAAAAATAGAGATATATATCCTACATTTAAAAAAAAATTACCCAAGATCAAACAACTAGCTAGTGAGAGGGAGGGAATTCAAAGCTCAGGCTCTTACCCACTGCCCTCTTTTACAGCAATGGCATTAAAAGAGCAGCAGCAGCAAGCACTGCGGTGAAAGTACTGAATCCTTATCACCCGTCCAGACTGAAATGAACACTTCACAAAGGTTATTTCATTTAATATTTACATAACCTCAAAAAAAAAAGAAATGTTGTTCCCCACTCCAAAGATGACTAAAGTAAGGCTTTACGAGGTTAGCCTGCTTAAGATTTTTTAATTCCCAGGACCACTCACTTCACTTGCCTGAACTTTGACAAGGATCACCAAGTCCACAAATTCAGAATCGGTATCT
Source organism: Nanger dama (assembly GCA_917880005.1). Taxonomy (NCBI): domain Eukaryota; kingdom Metazoa; phylum Chordata; class Mammalia; order Artiodactyla; family Bovidae; genus Nanger; species Nanger dama. Next base: position 29,368,900 of record CAKJTW010000007.1, read on the forward strand.
CCGTTCAGGGTCTCTTCTTTCCCTTAAAGGGTCCTTGCTGCTGCTGCAAAGTCGCTTCAGTTGTGTCCGATTCTGTGCGACCCCAGAGATGACAGCCCACCAGGGTCCCCCATCCCTGGGATTCTCCAGGCAAGAACACTGGAGTGGGTTGCCATTTCCTTCTCCAAAAGGCTCCTTAAACCCAGCCATATTAGAACTCCTAGGTTTTATGAAACTCCCCAAAAGTGACAAAACTTCACAAAAGTGACAAATCCCCAAACTGTAAATGGCATTAGGAAGAGAACAGGAGGTTCATGGGTAAGGAAGCCGGAATGACCAGTGAAGGAGAATAGTTAAACCCAGGGAGCCTAACCCATAAGAGGTAAAATCCCTCCAAGGAGGTACAAGCTTAAGGATGAGAGGCTGGGGAGTTCTCTGGTTGCCTAGTGGTTAGGATTCTTGGGTTTTCATTGCCATGGCCCAGGTTCAATCCCTGCTCAGCGAACTGAGATCCCACAAGATGCACAGTGCAGTCAAATAAATTAATTTTAAAAAAATAAAGGAATGACAGACTGCTCACCATCATAACACAAACTCTGCTTAAAGGCAGTACCAACACCAGACACAGAGAGAAAGCCCTGGGAGGAGACAAGGCAGAAGCACGGCTGAGGAGGGTATATCCCCAGAGTAATAAACCCCAGGGAGCAAGGAAGCTGAGTTTCTCAGTTTGAGGGACCCAGAGAAGCTGCAAACATTAAATAAAGAACCCCCCTTTTGGCTCTATACTGTGTATGACCCAACTGTACCACAGATTCAGAAAAGGGGCTTTCATGAAAGGTCTCTGTAGCCTTGATTCTACATGGCATGTGTCTACAACCATTGCCTACAACAAAATTAAAGCAGACCATCTCAGAAGGAAGTCAGGGAAATTTCAAAGGGACTCTGCAGTGTGAAATTTATACCCTGTGTAACTTGCTTGTGTTTCTTACATGGTTTTCTATAGCGATAAGACGTTTTACTACGGAAAGGGTTTGTCTCTGGGAATAGCAAAGGGGTCGGAAGTTGGGAGCAGTTAATCCCTCAAGATATGAGGGAACTACAAAAGGACACCAAGGAATAAATGAGTGTGGAAGACACCCTAGAGCCTTCTCTAAGCTGAAATGATGACCCAGAGCCAGCTTCTGCCTGACAAAGAGCTGAACAACTCAACAGTCCATGAGGATTCTCCACAGTGACCCAAGTAGACCTGAAAACTGTTATCTGAGGGTTTGTTTCCACAAGCTACTCCAAGCAAGCCCAGCAGAGGTGACTAAAATACTTCTGCTTTTGGTCTCTTCTGAGGGAATACTTCACATTAAAACCACCTGGAAATTTTTCTTTTTTTTTTTTTTAATCCCAGTGCTGAGGAGCCTGGAGGAAAACCAGAATCCTAGCCACCAGACCAGCAATGGCTAGAGGCCAGAAGCTATTTCTCCCTGGAACTTTGCTCCCAGTAAAAAATGCATTTATCACAGAGGCAGAAACTATAAATGCAGGTACTACAGACATAGCACAACAAGTGGGAGAGCATACAGAGAAGCAGTTTGTTAAGTTAAGACAGAAGCAAGGCAGAGATGTACACCCGGGGCGGAAACGGTACAGGCACCCCCAGGGAGGAGGAGCCCCACAAGGAGGCGGTCAAGCCATTTATATACCTCAGTTCTTACAGATCTTTGTCTTCCTTCAGGACAATTATTTGGTTTTTTTCTCCACGCCTGACCTACCCTGGCACCCTCCCCTTGATGCCCACACACCCCCAGCCAATATGGATCTCAAAGTGAAGGCTTCTGGGAGGAGCAATACTCTTTATCCCCTGATCCCCTGACTTTTGACCCACCCACAAGGAGCCTTTCTGAGAATGTGTAGCATCTTCCTTGTCCCAAAGAGGGGGGAGTAGAGATTCCTAAATCCTTTATTCAAATAGAGTTTTACCCCTCTTTGTCCTTGCCATGACTACTACCTTAAGGTGTTTACAAGAGAGAAAGACTGGCTATTTACCTTGTTTCTGCTGTTACTTCCATTTTGGAGAGCAAACAGGAAGCTGATTGTAAATTTCTCAACTGCAGCCCATCTAACTCTTGTCTCAGGAAATGGTAACAGTTCTAAGTATCAGGCCTGAAACCCACTTTTTCGTGCCCCATGAAATGCAAACAGGAGGACAGTTGTAAATGTCTAACCTGGAGCCCTTCTATCTCCTGACTCATTTCTGTGCAACATTCTGTTGCAAATGGCAGAGAACGTGAACACTGAACTCTCCAATTTTTCTTTGTCCTTCAAGTACCAGTTCAGCTCCTGAAAGGCCACCTAGATCAAGACAGAAACAATAATTAGAAACCTAAAAGGCCTACACTGTCACTGGGGACTTATGGCTACAGGCCAGCGTAGTAGTCGTCCTCCACCCAAACAGTCTAAAATATAAAAACTTTTCAATCTTAACTTCTAGGCCCCCATATTAATTTCTTACTAATTACTTTAAAAATCAAACTTCAAATATGTCCCAAGTAACAACTGGAGTTTTTAAAGGCAAAAATAAAATCATTATTGAAACCAAGCAGGACCCAGAGGGGACCTCCTGGATACAAGTCCTTTCTGTGTCCCCTATTTCTTGTTCTTGGGAAATAGACTTCATTCAGCCTCCTAGACCTTTCCTGAGTTCCAAAGGATAGAGTCAAATAATTGCTAATCAGCAAAGTAAGGGAATGCAGAAACAAAAGAGAAAGAGTCAAGAAACAACAGTGCAGTGACAGGGACACTTCCCCAGTGGCCCAAGTGGCCGCGACGCCCGCTTCCGCAGGCGGCATGGGCTCAGTCCCTGGTCGGGGAACTAAGATCCCACACGGCACACAGGGCGGCCAAAAAGAAAACACCATAGTGCAGTGATGAGGCACGGTCCTGGTTCCTCCCCAAAGAATACACGTAGCACACCTCTGAGTTCTTCTGCAGGAAAAGTCCCCACACAGGTAGGAGATGGTAACTTCACGCTGAGCACAAGCTGTTACCTCACCACCAACCAGTCAGAAGAAATCACACACCATACAGCCCCCACCCCAAATTTTGTCTATAAAAACTTCCTCCAGAAAAGGGACTTTCTGAGCATTATCTGTCCCAGACAACTGATTCCGTTCAGGGCCCCACAGGCCTCTGTGTCCCCATTTCTTTGATTATAAGAAACCACCTTCATTCAGCCTCCACTTGAGTTCCAACGGGGCAGATACAAGCAGATGTTAATTAGGGAAGAGAGAGCATGTGAGACCAGGCAGAAACAGTCAGAAGCAGGTTTGGAGCAAGGTCCTGTTTCCCATCTAAGGATACACACAACAATGTCTTTAAGCTAAGGTATGATTCCCACAAGTAAGCAGAGCCAAGACCAGTTGGACCTAAAGTTTGATGATGTTGACTCCTACCTACCTCACCAGCAACCCTTCATAAGAATATCCACAGAATGACCATACCCTCCTTAAACGTTTACTATAAAAGGTATTATCTTCCCCAAGTGAGGATACCTTGTTTCGAGGGCAGGAGCCCACTGTCTCCCCGCGTTTGCCTAGCAAAGCACTAAAGCTATCCTTTTCTAGTTCAGGGAAAACTCTGTCTCTGAGATTTGATTTGGCACCAGTGTACAAAGAAGCTGAGCTATCAGCATCACAACTTGTATGGCACCTTGCAATAAACACTGTACTTTCCTTCCCATCAACCCAGTGTCAGCAGATTAGGTTGGCTTTACTGCAGGTGGGCGGATCACAGTTTGAGTTCAGTAACATATTAGCTTCATCATCATTATTTTAACCTAAGAGAGACAGACTTCTGAATATTTTTAGGATTCCCAGGGGAAAGTTCTCACCCAACTGCAGAAATTACAAAAGGAATTACACACCATATGGCCCAAAAGTAGAAAAATTAAGGAGAGGAGACACGCTTAAAATGAAGTATCTGTAAAGTACTAGACCTGAAGAAGGGCAACAGAGTACCATCCAGAGTATGCTCTAAGTACCATCATCTCCAACTAAATTACTGCCGCTACTTCTCAAGTGATTCCTAGATTCCTCTCCAACCCCACTTCAAGCCACTGTCCTCAGAGCAAAACAAGCCATGATCTGAATAGTCACAATTTTAATTTCTTCCTCCAAAGGAAATATGCAAACTGTCAATAAGCACATGAAAAGGTACTCAAACTACCAACCTTTAGGGAAAAGCAAATTCAAGCCACAATGAAATACCATATGACACCATCAGGATGGCTATGAAGGGCATCAGAACATGTCACCCCAAAATATCCACTTTGGTATAAGGATTATTTTGAGCCGAAGATAACTGAGAAACAGCAGATGCAGTAAGACCTCCCTGACCTCCCCCTTTCTACCTGAAAGCAAAACATGAATTACTTATGAGAAAGGTGAGAACACTCTTTATCACAGGAGACAGGGCACTGATGCTGAGACAAATCTGTACAAACACATCTTACTAAAACAAATCTTATTTTCATTAGTTTCCCCCATTTATTTACCTTCCCACAATTTACTGACTCCAGAAGTTCACACTCCTTTTCCTTTGTCTTATCACACTTCCATAATTTATGGCTCTTTGTTTAAATGGTATATACACTCTCAGTACTAACTGCTTCTTTTATTTTTTTAAGTTCATTTCTGTGATGTGAACCATTTGTAAATGAAACAACCTTTCTCTCCTGTTAATTGATCTTTTGTCAGTTTAGTTTGCAGAGTCCTGGGCACTGAACCTAAGAAGGTAGATGAAAACGTTTTCTTCTTCTATAGCAATTATTAAAAACAAAACCAAAACTGTTGGTACAGTTCCAGAGAAATTGAAACCTAATACAAAATGGTGCAGGCGCTGTGGAAAGCGGTATTGGCAGTTCCTAAAAAAATTAAACAATTTGACCCAGCTATTCCACTTCTGAGTGTAATTACAAAAGAACTGAAAGTGTTATGAAACACAAGTTCATGTGATTGATGCATAGTAAGGCCAAACCAAAACGTGGGAGTTTGGAGCAGAGAAAGGTTTATTACAAGGCCAACCAAGGAGAACAGGTGGCTCATGCTCAAAAACCTTGAAGTCTTTGATGGTTTTCAGGGGAGAAAGTTCCATCAGCAAAATCTGGAATGAGGGCTGAATGGTATGTGACTCTCTTCTGATTGGTTGGTGATGAGGTTAATAGGGCGGTATTCCAGGAATCTTGTGTTCAGCTGAAGTTAACCATTCTTATCTGTGTGGGAATCTTAGTTCCTTCAGAAAAACTCAAAGATATTACATATATATTCCTTGAGGAGGAACCAGAATACTACTTTGATTGCTGCAATATAGTTTCTTGATGTTTCTCCTTTGTTTCTCCATACCCTTCTTGCCTGGTTAGCAACTATTTGAATCTGCCCTTTGAAATTCCGGGAGGTCTAGGAGGCTGAAGCCTTCATCCTGCAAGAAAGAAATGAGGGGTGGGGGGCTTGGAAGGGCTTCTGTTCCCAGGCGGTCCCCGCTGGGTCCTGCTTGGTTTCAAAAGCAGGGACTCAAAGAGGAGCTTGCACAGCCATGTTCCCTGCAGCACTGTGAGGTGGGCACAACAGGTGAGCGGCTGAACGTTTTGTTTAGCGTGGTATATACATACAATGAAATATTTTTCAGCGATAAAGGAGAATAAAATTCTGATACATGCTACAATATGGATGAACCTTAAAGGCATTACGCTAAGTTAAAGAAGCTAACACAAAGAGACAAATAGTGATGCCATTGTATAGGTACCTAGAAGAGTTAGTCAGAGATAGAATGTAGAACAGTAGTTACCAGAAGCTAGTGGGAGGAGAGAATGGAGAGTTATAGAGTACAGAGTTTTATAAATACTCAGGGACGAAGAAAAACTTATGGAGATGTAAGACAGTGATAGTAAGGAAGGAGGTAGACTGACTCCTGGGCTAACACAGAGCTAACGTATGATCCTACAATCCCACTCTGGGGCATATATCCAGAAAAAACCATAATTCAAAAAGACACATGCACCCAAATGTACACTGCCACAGTATTTACAACAGCCAGGACATGGAAGCAACCTAAATGTCCACTGATGGATGAATGGATAAAGAAGATGTGGTACATACATAGAATGGAATATTGCTGCTGCTGCTGCTGCTAAGTCACTTCAGTTGTGTCCGACCCTGTGCGACCCCATATACGACAGCCCATCAGGCTCCTCAGTCCCTGGGATTCTCCAGGCAAGAACACTGGAGTGGGTTGCCATTTCCTTCTCCAATGCATGAAAGTGAAAAGTGAAAGTGAAGTCGCTCAGTCGTGTCCAACTCTTAGTGACCCAATGGACTACAGCCTACCAGACTCCTCCATCCATGGGAGTTCTCAGGCTAGTGTACTGGAGTGGGGTGCTATATATTACTCAGCCACAAAAAAGAATGAAATAAAGTCATTTGCAACAACATGGATGGACCCAGAGATTGTCATACTGAGTGAAGTCAAAGACAAATATCATGTGACATCACTTATATGCTTAATCTTAAAAAATGGTACAAATGAACTTATTTACAACACAAGAAAGAGACAGATGTAGAAAACAAACTTACAGTTACCAAAAAAAAAAAAAAAACACAACTCTTCAATGGTTTCCCACTGTACTTGGAATAAAATTAAAACTATTTACTGAAAGCAAGTAGGACCCAGTGGAGCCCTCCTAGGTACAAATGCCTTTCTGTGCCCCCTATTCCTTGTTTGTAAAGAGAAGGCTTCACCAGGTTCAAACAGATACTGATCACAGAAGGGAGAGAATGCAGAAACAAAGGAGAAGCCGTCAAGATACAACAGTGATGAGCACACGATTCCTGGAGTTCAAGGTTTCTGAGCAGGACCTGCCCATTCTCCTTTCATGCTTGCTGCAATAAACCTTTCCTTGCTCCACACTCCCATTTTGGCCTCTTTGGCCTCACTGTGCATGAGGCACACAAATTTATGTTTGGCAACATGGCCACAGTCAAAAGGTTCTGCATAGCTGACTTCACCATTATCTCTGTCTGTCCTAATCTCACACCACTTTCCCCTTGCTCACTGTACTACAGGTCAAGCTAGGCAAAACACACCAAATTCCTTCTGAACTCAGGGTCAATACAACTGCTTTTCCCTTCCTTGAAATGCTCTCCCCATGGCTTATTCCTTTTCCTCCTTTAGTATTCCTCCTTTACTCAAATTCACCTCTTCAAAAAGTAGCACTCCCACTCCTATCCCACCTCCAGCCTCAAGGTACTCTCTATCAATCTCCATATGAAATTACATATAGTATGATCCTGCCTCAGTATCTGCAGGGATTGGTTCCAGGGGCCCCAATGGATACCAAAATCCACAGATGCTCAAGTCCTTCATATAAAGTGGTATATTATTTGCATATTACCTATGCACATCCTCCTGTATACTTTAAATCATTTCTAGGTTACTAATATCTAATACTATTTACTAATGTAAATGCTATATGTTAGTCACGTCCGATTCTTTGTGACCCCATGGACTGCAGCCTGCCAGGCTCCTCTGACCATGGAATTCTCCAGGCAAGAATACTGGAGTGGGCTGCCATGTCCTCCTCCAGAGGATCTTCCCAACCCAGGGATCAAAACTGGGCCCCTTCCATTGCAGGCAGATTCTTTACAGTCTGAGCCACCAGGAAGTAAATGTGATATAAACAGTAGCAAATTCTAGTTTTACTTTTTGGAATTTTCTGGAGGGTTTTTTTTCCCCCAGTATTTTCAATCCACAGTAGATTCCACAGATGCAGAATTCACAGATACAAAGGGCTGACTATATTCTATCTTTAAAACCTTAACCAAGTTATTTTATCTTCCTAAATCCTAAAGTCTCACTTACATCATGGAGACAACAGTACCTACCTAACACTGGTGAGGATAAAGACACCTTATACTACTAGCGTTAATAAATATTAACATCTATTAGTACATTTATCAGGTACTTACACACCAATATCAGTTAGCAATTTGAGTGACTTAATACAGGGGCTGTTTTCCTAGATGACTTCCCAGGTGACACTAGTGTTAAAGAAACTGCCTGCCAATGCAGGTCACATAACAGATGCGGGTTCGACCCCTGGGTCAAGGATATCCGCTAGAGCAGGAGATGGCCACTCACTCCAGTGTTCTTGCCTGGAAAATCCTATGAACAGAGGAGTCTGGTGGGCTACAGTCCATGGCATCGCAGAAGAGTTGGACACAACTGAGTGACCAGACAGGGATTAAGATGACTTTACAGCATGTCATTGATGAGAACAACTCCTCTTCCATATGGCCTAAAATGAGACTAGAGTAGCTGTTTAAATGCTACCCGTATGAGAAAGGTCTTAAAACCTCATAACCTTATTCTAGTCCACTTTCATCTCCTTCTCTCACATTTCAAAGCACATTACTTTATACCAGCTGAGCCTTGTCTCTTTAAGTCCCACGTCCCTTAAGGGCAAGAATAACATGCCCTACACTGCAGCCATAACTTCCACAGAGCCTGGAAAACAATCAGCAGAAATGCTATTTACTTTAAGCACACCCTCAGCCTAACCTCACCATCTCCCCTGAGCACCAGTGTGACCTGTTTGCAATGTTTCTGAGGGGCAAAGGTGCAGAGGAGAAGAGAATTTCAAGATAAAATTACAGTCAGTTGAGTTCTACATCCACAGATCCAACCAACTGCAGATAGAAAATATTTAATGAAAAGGAAAAAAAAAAGAAAATATTTAATGAAAAGAAATTCCATAAAGTTTCAAAAAGCAAAGCTTGAATTTGCCATGCACTGGCAACAATTTACACAGCATTTTCATTGTATTAGGTATTATAAACTGAGAGATGGTTTAAAGTATACAGGACAATGTGCATAGGTTATTTGCATATAACATGCCATCTTATTAATATATAAGGGATTTAAGCATCCCAAAGACTTTGGCATCCATGGTCAAAGGACAGTAAAGGTACAGTGGACCTGGAATCAATGCCCTGCAGATACTGAGGGACGACTGTATTTTCAATTACCTGAGCAAAAATCTGATTTAATCTTCTCACATTTCAGGTGTAGGAACTAAAGCTCAGAGATGTTAAGTGTCTTGCCTAAAATGGAGGCAATCAGTTAGTAGCAGAAACTGTGCTGGCCCTGAACACAGGTCCTGACTCACTATGTAGGTTTTTCTCTATACCACACTACCTCCCCTACCTCCAGGAGAAAAGACTGGAAGTACTGAACGAACTATAATACCAAGTGAACCTTGTTCTTTTTTGTTTTAAAGGAATGTAACAAGAAAACAGTAATGGAGGTTTAGGTCAATGATAGTAAAAATTCTGAAGATATATAGTTTGGACTATTCTTTAAACTATCAGGTTGGTTTATTGTAAGTTTCAAATATGTTGATTCACAGAAATCAAAGTATTACAAAGTTGCTATAGGAAGAACTTAAGAAATCGTAGATCTTTATTTTTTTAACATAAGCAAAAGAACCAAAAAAAATATACAAGGTCTTCTGGATGTAGGTTTCTTCACCATGATCAGCAAATACAATGATAAGAACATATTTCCAGAAAAAAATAAAGGGAGGGCGGGAGGAGGGATGACGCAGAAAGAACCATATTCAAACACAACCTTTACTACATACAGTTTCATTTAAGCCTGAAAGACCTTGGTTTATTCATTCATTTGCTCACTTATTCAGTCACAATATTTATTAAAGCACCTACTATGTGCCAAGAACAGGCGATGTGAATGGAAACGAGCTAGGATTCCTGCTCTTCTAAAGATTATGCTTTAGTAGAAGTCAGATGGTAACAAGCAAACACAGAAACAAGCTAATTTCAGCTTGCTACGAAGAAAATAAACAGATTGAGAAAAATGATAATTTGGAGGAGCCAAATGAGCTATGAGGTCAAGGAAGGAGGTCTGACCTGAGGAAAGAAATGGAAGTATGAAGTCTGGCTCCAATTTCCTTCTAACCAAAACCTTGAGAATTCTAACCAGAATCTTGGGAGCAGACAGTAAATTCCTTATTTCTATTCTCCTCAGTACAAACATATGAGAATGAAAGGAATCCCAATCCCCACATGGAATGGCCTGGTTTGGAGAAATTGTCCAAAATGAACAAAAGGAAACCCACAAGCAAAGAAAGCTCTGTATTCCCTTTTCTTATGAGAATGGCAGTTTCACTGTTTGGTAACATACGAGCAGTAATGATCTGACATAGTGGTCTTTACACAGGAAAACATTCTTTTTGACCTTTTCTAATATGAAAAGGGCAGTGGTAAGGAGGAGGAGAAATAAAGTCTATCTGGCAATGTGATGGCATGTTAATTTGTAATTGCTGTTAAGCATTTTAAATACAATTTTTCAAACTCCAAAATATTGCTCGTTACAAAACCGTAAAGTAGAAAAACAAAGAACATGGGGAAATTTTTTCTTAATTTATATATTTACTGTATTACAGACCTTAATGTATTCACTCCAATTCATAAGATTTACACATGAACAAAGATTTTTCAAAACTCTTGCCAAACAGCAAACATGCAAGTAACTACATATCTAAGCTATTTTTCAGTGGTCTCTCCCTAGCCAAAGACCTAAAGATGAATACACTGCTCCAACATTATTACTAGGGAAAAGTAAAGAGAGAGGATCAGTGAATATTTAAACTAGAAGATCCTCATTTTAAGACAAGGAGGGACTTCTCAGGGGCTAACACTCTGTGCTCCCAATGCAGGGAACCTGGGTTTGATCCCTGGTCAGGGAACTAGATCCCACAAGCTGCAATTAAGAGACTACACGCTGCAACTAAAGATCCCATGTGCCACAACTAAGAGATGGTGCACTCAAATAAAGAAATAAATATCTTTTAATAAATAAATAAAGATAAGGAAAGAGAAGCATCAGGAGGATTAATGACTACCTAATGTCAAACAAATGGGGAAATTAAACATCTAAACTCTCAGCCCAGGACTCCAGCGTTTTTCAAAAGCAAGGAACAAGAATCTGCTTTTCAATTAGCTCTTTTTAAACAACACGATGAAACAACAGAACACTTCCCTGGTGGTCCAGTGACTAAGAATCTGCCAATCAATGCAGGGGACATGAGTTCAATCCCTAGTCCAGAAAGATCCCACAAGCCAAGGAGCAACTAATACCAAGCGCCACAACTACTGAAGCCCAGCGCCCCCTAGAGCCTGCTCTCCACAAGAGAAGCCAGAGCACCACAGCTAGAGAGTAGCCCCTCCCACAACCAGAGAAAGCCCGTACACAACCAAGATCTAACATAGCCAAAAATACATAAATGAAATAGAAATTATCAGAGTAGACTGTACAGAATATAGATTTTATTTTGTAAAACTTTTTTTCAGCTTTATATACACATATAGTTTTTTTCATACACACGCACACAGAGATATCCATGCAGTCTGTAGGTTAAAAGGCCCCTTTCTATGGGCTGCAGTCAAAAATATTAAAAACACTGCATTTCACACTGCCGATCTTTAAATACTTCTTGTATTTTTATGCAAACGTTGCAATAGCAAGACTAAAAACTTCAATGGATGACCAATCCTACCATGGAACTCTCTCCTTCAAGTCCAATATTTGCATTCATTCAGCGCTCTACTTTTGTGCCGTTGTGAATATATAACTGAAGTAACTATTAGCAGCAACTAGCAAGCACAGAAGCTCTCATTCAGCCAAAGGTGCTACAAAAATCACTGCCTGTTGGTCTCCTACGGAATTTACAGCTGGAAAAGCAGATCTTTATTACAAAAAGACACAGTATGTTCTCACTAGAGCTCAGAGGTTCAGATAGTTCTCTCCAAAAAAGAAATAAGTACGCCACAGACTTGCCTTTGAATGTAATTTCAGGAGAAAAGCTCATTCCTAAAATATTTTCTAGTTTCTCTACATAATATTGCCTGAGGCTAACTAGGGAAAAAATTTAACGTAGGACACAGCCATCCACTACTAATTAGGTCTAAGACCTAAAACGTGAACTGCCTTAGAAGTAACACTGTAATTCCAGCTAAGACACAGAAATATCACATCTCAAGATCTAAGGTCATTTTTAGATGGAACATTGGGGAGAGGCAAAAGACAACGAAAGCACTGGAGAGGACAAAGACAGATAAAAGACAACGGATAAAATAAGTGAGGGTGACGAGGAGAATGTTAGAGCAAAAGGGAAACTACCCAAGCACTACACACAGTAAAAGTGTAATCCAAAATACATCACGCCCTCCTAGATATTTCAGGCACAAAGCCTGACCTGCCCACTGACTCAGCCAATCATGGTTTGTGCCCCATGACCCCAGGTCCCCTTCCATAGCTGACCAGACCAGGACTGGGCACCTTTGCCTGAGACTTCGCACAAAAAAGCCCCTAAAAAAAAACAAGCTGCTGGGAGTAAAAATAATAAATAAATAAATAATACATATAAACAATAAATAAATAAATATCACAAAAAGAAACAATGAGGTTGAATTAGGGGACTGACAAACCCAAGTTACACTGTTATTTAGTTGCTAAATCCTGTCCCCACTCTTTTGGGCCTCCATGGACTGTAGCTTGCCAGGCTACTCTGTCCATGGGATCCCAAGTTATACAAAAGCAGGGATAACAGATAAAGAGACTGACTAAAGAAAAGAGATACAGAGTATGGAGGAAGAAAACTAACTATGAATGCAGAGAAAACATGTGCAGCTCCTGGAAAAGGGATGAAAAAGTTTCTTGTTTATGGTAGCTTTCTATTCTTTCATGTGTACCCGTTCCCCAAGGTGGGGGAAAAATACCCTAAGACACAAATAAATTATTAAAAGGGTTTACATCATTTTTTCCCCGCATTAAAAAAGAACTTATCACTGAAAAGTCTGATTAGAAGAATCCCTGGAATCAGACCAATTCTCTATTTGAAAGATGAGGAAGTTGAGAACCACAAAGGAAACTAAGGTCATACAGAGTGACAGACCCAGGACAAGAATCAAGGTCTCCTATTTCCAGAGTCATTATTCTGTCCTATACACAGCACTAAATGACATCACCAACAGAGAAACATTTTTTTCCTAAAAACGAGTATTTCTGCCACACATTTCTAAATGAATAAGAAATCTTTATGTGCACTATCCATCTCCCACAGTTTAAATACGTTTTTCACGTATTTACTCTCTGATTCTCTGATATCCTGATGAAGATTTCAGTAGATTTCTCCTTTAGTAATTTTTTTTTCATGCATGTGTCACTCAAGACATTACACAAAATTCACCTTGCTCCAACTGGCTTTTCCCCCACCATAACCATACATTCAAAAACAGCTTAAATGTAGAGAACTTATTTCAGACTGCACAGTATTTGCACTCAAAGTAGTACAGAACACACATTTTAAATGAAAACAATTTCAACAAAGGACCATAAAGATTTCCATAAGGAAAAACTCAGCACCTATGTCAGTAAAATGCAGGAGAAAACAGTGCAAGAACAATCATAACTAAAGAAGGACTAATGTGAAATGCTTCCAATCATTTCTTATAAAATGTATTGCTAACATTGGATTTATCTTCAGAACAAACACTACAACTTGGAAACAAAAAGGCCGAAAGTGAAAATTACTTAACAGTAGAAAAGTACAGAGAAGAGGGGGCGGGGGGGGGGACGCTGGCATAAAGTAAAGATGGTGAAGCCCCAGGTTAAGGACTGCAGAACACCTAGATGCTTATTCTGCCAAAACACTTAAGCTCCAAGTATCCCCTACAGAACACAGGGGAGTTGGAGGTGGAGTAAGTCCTCATATCTAAAGCGGACCCACAAAAAGCAGAGTCATCAATTTTCCAAGAATGTTCTCAGCCATCTTAAAACGGCGGAAATTGAAAACACAGCACATTTTAAAGAATCCTTTACTTAGGTTTAAGGTGAACAAGATATATAAAGTGAAGAATATACAACCCAAAGTGCCAGTGACTAAACAAGGAGAACACAAAACTCACCAATCTAGGGGCCACTTCAGTATAGCTAATGTTAAGTATCACACTCAAAGAATTTTTCCAAGTGAAGAATTTGTGGCGTTGTAAGCATATTATTTCTTATTCTAGCAACTTAGAGATGTGTACTGTTACGGCCATTTGATTGGTGAGAAAATGCAGGCTTAGAGCCTTAATTAACCAAGGTCACTAAAGCCAGGCAGTGAGTCCATCAGGATTGGAAGCCAGGCTGCTTTAATAGGGCTTGCGAGATTAAAAGCCACAGTCGACATAGCCGTTTAAATTCATCCTTACCAGTCACCCAGCAGCTGAGTTTTGGAGAGGGAATTTAAAAAGGGCATCTGACTTTCTCTCTCAAAGTAGAACAGAACTGAGCTGTCAGAAACAAAAAAGAAGTGAGTGCGGCTGCCGCGCGGGCGCTCCAACCCCGCAGCTCAGGTCTGTCGCTCCCCCGCGCCAGCGGCCACGGGACCCAGCCCGCCCCACTCGGATCACGCAGCCCGAGCCACGCTCGGTTCTCTGCCCGGGGCCCTGGGGCCGCGGGTGTCAGACCTGGAGCGGCAGGGACAAAGCCCCCTCCTCGGCCGTGGCCGGGAGCTGCGGGTCCGCGCCGGAGCGGGTCTTCGCGGACGCCCCGCGGCAGCGGCCCCGAAGGGGCGGGGGGCGGGGCACGGCGGAGGAGAGGCGGCCCCCGGCCCGAGGGGCTCCTGCAGAGACGCGAGCCGGGTGGACAGAGACGCCTCCAACCGCGGCTTCCCTCTCGCCCCCTCCTCACTACCTTGCCTTGTGGGCTTCTCGTCTCTGTCGCCGACGCCGACTGGCTTCCGAGCTGGGGCGCGCAAAGAAAGCCGATTAGCGGGCGTCAGCTGCGTCCCGCGCTCACGAAGCAGCCTCCAGGTCGGGATGAAGAAAGGCCTGAGCAGGGAATCAGCAACAAGGTTGGTTCCCGGCTTGTGGGGATTTTACTCCTCTTGTCCCTCACACTCCGCTTCCGCTCCGCCTCCTTGCCCGGCCCTTCCCCTGCTTGGAGACCTGCGGCCCGCGGCGCGACGCATTGTGGGGGATGTAGTCCAGGAATGCGGAAGAGGCGGCACGTGCCTCTAAACGGCTCGCACCTACTCCGGGTCAGGAGACGCCGTTGCGTGGCAACCAGAGGGGGCTGCCAGCTCCTTCCTGAGAATTGGAAGGCGAGCTTCGGGGAGGCTTACTCTCTGGTTTAATTCGCTGCAAGCGCGGAAGGGAGAGCGTGGGCGTCTCACTCACACTCTCCAGCTGGGAACCAACAATTACAAGCCGCTGGCTTGAGGCACAGGGCTTAGTAGTGATTAAAAGTGTACTACTGGCAAGAATGCCCGTTATTGCCCCTGAATGTCCTTAGCCAATGGAGTAAGGGGGAAAAAAAAGACTAAGAACAGGAGGAAACAAAGTCGTTATTTTTTATAGATATATATGTGGCAAATCCAAAAGAATCTGCAGATAAATTGTTACAATGAATGAATTTAACAAGATTAACAGAAAAATAGTATCTTTCAAAAATAATACTTTTTTCTATAGTCTAGGGAAAAGACTAAGGAGATCAATCAAACCAGCCAATCCTAAGGAAATCAGTCCTGAATATTCATTGGAAGGACTGATGTTGAAGCTGAAACTGCAGTACTTTGGACACCTGATGGGAAGAACTGACTCATTTGAAAAGACCCTGATGCTGGGAAAGATTGAAGGCAGGAGAGGGGAACAGAGGATGAGATGTTTGGATGGCATCACCGACTTGATGGACATGAGTTTGAGCAAGCTCCAGGAGTTGGTGATGGACAGGAAAGCCTGGCATGCTGCAGATCATAGGGTCGCAAAGGGTTGGACACGACTGAGCGACTGAACTGAACTGAGGGAAAAAGTTAGAAAATTTAAGTTAGAGTATTTGAAGTTTACAGTACCTTCAAATAAATATCAAGTATCTAGAAATAAATCAAAAGTGCAAGACCTATATGAAGAAAACATTTTTAAAACACTGAAGATGACTTAAACCAATAAGAGTGTTCACAGACTGCAAGATTCAATATTGGAAGATGTCAAATCTCCCCATATTTATCTATGAATCCAGTGGAATTTCAGATAAACTTCAGTAAGTAGGAGGGGTGTGTGTGAGAGAGAAACTTAACGAACTAATTAAAATTTTATGGAAGAGCAAAGACAAGTATATATGAATTATGAGAAAGAGGAAGAAGTAAAAGAAAGACCAGGAGGAGGACGACGTGCAACCAGATATCGAGCTTTCTTATAAAGCCATGTTGGATCAGGAATGCACCAACAGACCAATAAGACCGAATAGAGAGCCCACGGATGCCCTACTGTCCCCACATGAGTCTGAGTCTGCTAGCACCTCCCCTAGGAGACAGTTGTTGTTGGCCAGCCCCTGCTATTAAAAAAATAAAGAATGCAGAAAGTCTTATCTGTACATGGGAATTTATGTTGTCATGAGGTGATGCAGAGCAATGCCTAAAGAATAGTCTCCCATGATTGGTGTTGGAACAAATAGATTTCCATTTGGAAGGGAAAAGATGAAATTGGCTTCTTTACACACAAAAATGAGTTTCAGGTGGATACTAGATATAAATTTGAAAGGCAAAACAAGCTTTTAGAAAATAAAGCAGGAAAATATATCCAGGATCACAAGTGTAGGGGACAGACTTTTAAAATTAATTCAAAAGCACTAAATATAATTGAAAAACTAATAAATTAACTGCATTAATATTTAAGACTTGGTTTCATCAAATGACACCATTAAAAGAGCTAAAAAGCAAGCCTCAGAGTCAAAAAATTACAGGATTATGCTGTACAGCTTAAATTTATACAGAGCCATATGTCAATTATATTTCAATAAGCTTAAGCAAATCTCAGAGTCAAATAAGAAATTACAGTATTGCATTGTACATCTCAACAGTTATCTCTCAATGAAGCTGAAAAGACGTTTACAGTATGTAGAAACAAGAGAAATCTTATACCTAGCACATATAAAGAACTACAATCATAAGAAAAAGATTTGAACAGGCACATTACTAAGGAAGAAATCTAAATAGCCAGTAAACATGTGAAAAGTGTCAATCTCATAAGGGAAAAGGAAATTGGAACCACAGCAAAATAATACTACACTACCCACCAGAATGGCTAAAATGAAAGAGACTGACAATTACAAGTTGACTAGGAGTGGAGAAACAGGAATTTTCATTTACTACAGGGAGAGTAAATTAAAAGAGCAGTTTGGAAAAGTTGTTTGAACTTATCAACTAAAGTTGAACACAGGCCCACACGTGACCAAGCATATCACTTCCTGGTATATACCCTGAGAAAGGGTCATCTGCACCAAGGTACATGTGTCAGAATGTTAACAGCAGTGCTGCTGTTACAGCTAAAAACTGTCAGCAAGCCCATGTCCTCTATCAACATAAAAGTGGACAAGTTGTCATATGATAATAGAATATGATAGAGAAATGAACAAACTACATGCAATAATATAGCTGATCTTTAAAATATGTTAAGAAACTGCTCACAAAATAATATATACTATGTTATTCCATTTTTATAAAGTTCAAAAACATGAATAAAAAATGCATAGGGACTCCTCTGGTAGCACAGTGAATAAGAATCTGCCTGCCAATGCAGAGAACTAGGGTTCGATCCCTTGCCAGGTAGATTCCACCTGCTTGGGAGCAACTAAGCCTGGATGCCACAGTTACTGAGCTCTCACTCTAGAACCTGTAAACCGCAGCTACTAAAGCCTATGCACCCTAGAGCCCCGTGCTCTGCAACAAGAGAAGCCAGTAAGAAAGCTGCTCGGCACAACCAAGTGCAGCCCCTGCTCCCTGCAGCTGGAGAAAGCCCAAGCAAAGCAATGAAAATAAAGCAGAGCCAAAAATAAAGAAACAGAATTATAAAATTCTGTTTGTCTAAAAATTTTTTTAATGAAAGAGTGCATACTTAGGTGCTGAAACAGTAAAGAAGAACAAGGAAATAGTTACCATAAAAAGGAGGTTGGAGACTTCTCTGGTGGTCCAGTAGTTAAAGACTGCGTGCTTCCACTGCAGGGGGTCTGGAAAAAAAGGAGGTTAATGGCTACCTCTAAGGGGTTAAGACTGAGAATTCTCTTATGGTAGGGGGAAGGGAGAGAAGATAAATAAACAAAAAGGCACAGCAGAACGTGATACCTGTTATGATGGTTTAGCCACTAAGTCGTGTCTGACTCTTGTAACCCCATGGACAGTAGCCCACCAGGCTCCTCTGTCCGTGAGATTTCCCAGGCAAGAATACTAAATTGTGTTGCCATTTCCTTCTCCAGGTGATCTTCCCCACCCAGGAATCTAACTGGGGTCTCCTGCATTGCTATCTGTAGAGAAAAACATATTTTTTTGAGGAAAAACACTTCCATCTGAGTGGGAAAAGTGTTCAGTAACCAGGTACAAATGAGAAGGAACAATGCAGGTCATGTATACAAAACACAGGATACCTGGATACAGATTACCTGAGCTGTCCAGTACAATAGCCATTAGATCCATTTCCTATATCAGGTTGTAAACACATTACTATTCACTGTTTCCCAATACTGGTAGAAGGCACTCAGTAAATATATGGTGAATAAATAACTCTTCCCATTGGCCTCATACACAACTCTCTGGACACCTGGATGCCTCATACACAAATCACTGGACATATATATTTAATAACTGCTATTTGATAGAGGTTTCTGTGGCCAAAAAGATTCATCTACTATTATTTTCAAGATTTCTCATCACCTCCATTCTATCTCACATCTTGGTAGACAAAGAGTAAATTAATTTGAAAGGTTGAAGATAATTATTATTATATTTTATAGCCCTTTACAACTTAGAAATAATTTTCCTAGAGGTAGTGGGATGTATTGCCAAACTCTCTGCCCACTCTTCTGTCAAAGAGAGACCTAGAGTCAAAAGAATGTAATCAGTTGCTCAAATAAATTTGATCAGAATTGAAACCATTCATTCTTGAAATCAAAGGAAACCATAGCCAACTAGTTCTAGACCTCAGTTTGGAGAGTGCCTCATTAGCAATATAATAGGTGGTGGTATTTAGTAACTAAGTCGACTCGTGTAACCCCATGGACCTAGCCCACCAGGCTCCTCTGTCCATGGGATTTCCCAGGCAAGAATACTGGAGTGTGCTACCATTCCCTTGTCCAGGGGATCGTCCCAATCCAGGGATCAAACCCACATCTCCTGCACCGGCAGGCAGGTTCTTTACCTCTGCTGCCACCAGGGAAGCCCATGTAACAGGTGAGAAGGTAGTTTATTCCTAAAATACGTTGCTAGTCATATCATGTTAACAACAAAAGCAGACTTTTCCAAGGTTAATTGTGTTGTCTCTGAGGAAAAGAGTGAGAAACCAAACCAGGAGAAGGAATTGGAATTGGAGTACCTAA
The DNA here is from genome assembly GCA_917880005.1 of Nanger dama. Lineage (NCBI taxonomy): Eukaryota > Metazoa > Chordata > Mammalia > Artiodactyla > Bovidae > Nanger > Nanger dama. The sequence continues at coordinate 29,388,349 of CAKJTW010000007.1, forward strand.
TTCTACTCTCATATATGAGGCAGAGCATGACACAGCTTGGGCCTGAAGTATTGCTCAGCTCTGCTGAAACCATGAAAAGGACTCTGGGCTAAACCTGTGGGAAAATGGTGGCTCTCTGCTGAGTTTGAAGTGCGGACAGCAAGATGAGGGAGAGACAGGTCAGAAATGAAGGAAGCTTCCCTGAAGGACACCATTGTTGGGAAGGCCTACACCTGGAAGCACCTTCCACTGGGCTTTGAGGGCTTTCTGTTAACATTCCAGTTAACAGAATCTTCATTCCTTCTACGTTGTGATAAGTTTCTGTGGCATGCCTAACCCTTTGTGGACAATTCTACTTTTCCACACAGTGGTCCAAAGGGTTTGGTCTGGGGGAGTCTGACAGGCTAGGGAAGGGAGCCCCGAAGCCACCCCCTCTTCTTTGGGGTCTGGGAATGCAGGAGGAGCCTGCTAACCACAGGAAGAGCTCCTAATCAAAAATGTAATAACAGCTTGGGCCAACAAAGGGGATTTTTAATACCATATATACCATATATACCATATATAATATGGTATGTTTTTATTTAAGAATGTGTCTTTGTATATGTATATATCATTTAACATTGTATAAAAAATATCAAAATAAAAACAACGTTTTGGCTTTTTAAATTTTATGTGGGAGTACAGTTAATTAACAATGATGTGTTAGTTTAGGTGTGCGGTTATACATAGTGATTCAGTTATACGTATAATGTATCTATTCTTTATCAAATTCTTTTCCCATATACGTTATTAGAGAGTATTGAGCAGAGTTCCCTGTATACAGTAGATCCTCATTTGTTATCTATTTTAAAGATATCAGTGTGAACGTGCAAGACAGGTATTTTAATTGCCTACCCCAAGCGACAGAGGATGAGATGGCTGGATGGCATCACTGACTTGATGGACATGAATCTGAGTGAACTCCAGGAGTTGGTGATGGACAGGGAGGCCTGGCGTGCTGCGATTCATGGGGTCGAAAAGAGTCAGACACGACTGAGCGACTGAACTGAACTGAACTGAAGCTACATGGCTAATAGATGGAGAAACAGTGGAAACAGTGAGAGACTTTATTTTGGGGGCTCCAAAATCACTGCAGATGGTGACTGCAGCCATGAAATTAAAAGACACCTAATCCTTGGAAGAAAAGTTATGACCAACTTGAAAAGTGAAAGTGAAAGTGAAGTTGCTCAGTCATGTCTGACTCTTTGCGACCACCCGGTGGACTGTAGCCTACCAGGATCCTCCATCCATGGGATTTTCCAGGCAAGAATACTGGAGTGGATTGCCATTTCCTTTTCCAGGAGATCTTCCCAACCCAGGGATTGAACCCAAGTCTTCCATTGTAGGCAGACACTTTACCATCTGAGCCACCTAGACAGCATATTAAAAAGCAGAGACATTACTCTGCCAACAAAGGTCCATCTAGTCAAGTCTATGGTTTTTCCAGTAGCCATGTATGGATCTGAGAGTTGGACTATAAAGAAAGCTGAGCGCCAAAGAATTGATGCTTTTGAACTATAGTGTTGGAGAAGACTCTTGAGAGTCCCTTGGATAGCAAGGAGATCCAACCAGTCCATCCTAAAGGAAGTCAGTCGTGAATATTCTTTGGAATTGGAAAGACTGATGTTGAAGCTGAAACTCCAATACTTTGGCCACCTAATGCAAAGAACTGACTCATTGGAAAAGACCTTGATGCTGGGAAAGATTGTAGGCAAGAGGAGAAGGGGACAACAGAGGATGAGATGGTTGGATGGCATCACCGACTCAACGGACATGAGTTTGAGTAAACTCCAGGAGTTGGTAATGGACAGGAGGCCTGGCCTGCTGCAGTCCATGGTGTCAAAAAGAATTGGACACGACTGAGCGACTGAACTGAACTGAAGCTAAAAACCCATCATATCTTGCCTAATTCAAATTTAGGCCTTCCTTTATAGAAAGCACATCTTATTTCTTTAAACTCCCATATGTAAACTGCAAAAATGCAAAGATGAACGTTCAAAATACCAAGATCATAATGACGATTATATCTCCCAGCAGGTGCTCATACACACTCAGGAAGATGGATTTTAATCTTTCACACCAAAATGTACAAATATGTATCTTTTGGGGGGGTGGCTAACTTGCCTAACCACAAAATTACCTATATTTTGTCCATTATTATAAAATTCAAAATAATGACCCCATTAAAGTAAGTCAATTGATGAATGCTATTGCATTCAAAGCTCATTAGTATACATTTTCCCACATAAGGAGCTAGATTTAGAAACTGAAGCCTCCAAATATTCTAAGTTAGATAAAATGGATTTGATTTTTAATAACTGTGTTTGATAAATCCCAAGGATTAAGCCACTTTCCTTGGCTATGTCTTAGTTTATCCATTTGTTAAAAAAAAAAATGTTTAGGTATCTCTCTGCTTACACTTACTCAAATAGATTATGAAATCTTGTCAGTCAAGGTGTATGACATCGCAAATTTGAAGAAAGGAAGTGACATGGTGCAGAGCTGTATTAATATTTTGGTCTAAAGCATTATCCAACTTTATTGTATTTTAATTCTTACAATCCCAAGAGCTTTTGTCAGTCATAAGTTACATTTTAACATGTTCTGTAAAATTCACACATTCAAATACATTCCCCACTGTACACTAGTCAGATCAGATCAATCTTTTAGCAGAACAGATAGATGCAGCCTGGAAACACTAGTCCCTGTCGAATTCATCTACTTCCACCCACATTCTGTCAGCCATCTCTCTCAGATTCCATAAAAAGTGAGAGGGAGGCTTCCCTAGTGAGAACCATTTCAAGACAACACTGCAGGCTTGAAAGAGTAAATAAAGTGTTACTGAGATTATCTGGGCTGTACTGCATGTGACTGAGCCCCATTAAGTCATCTTTATAAACTCCTAAGATCCTGGGGAGTGGATGTAGAGAACCACTGTTTTCAGGCACCCAGGTAAGAAAGTTCGCTTGTTAAAACTGCCACCTACGAATCTGGAGTGATTGGCCTCTATCTTCAGTCTCTCCTTGTCCTCTGTTCAAGGGATCCTGTTTGGGATTTCACGTGGAACTCTCGGAGTTTTGAACCAACAACAGATGTGGTTCCTGGGGGAGGCTGCAGTGACTGGAGTGAGTCATCACCACATGATTCTGCTCCACCTGCCTCTCATTCTGCTGAAACAGAAATCAAGCCCTGAGCCTTTGGCGTGGGAGCACTGACTTCAAGATCCTAAACCACCAGAGAGCTAACTCTGCTGCTGCTGCTAAGTCGCTTCAGTCATGTCGACTCTGAGCGACGCTATAGACAGCAGCTCATCAGGCTCCCTTGTCCATGGGATTTTCCAGGCAAGAGTACTGGAGTGGGGGTGCCATTGCCTTCTCTGGAACTAACCCTAGGGAGTATCAAATACTGAGAATTCACATCAAGGAAACCACTTGAACACAAGACCCCACATCACCCAACCACCAGTAGCACCCTGTGCAGGATGCCTCATCTAAACAACAAAGAAAGCAAAAATACAAACCCAATCATCAGCAGACAGGATTACCACCTCACTCAGCCTTGCCCATCAGAGGAAAAACAAACAAATCTCAGCACAACTCAACCTTGAAGCCTGGGAAAAGGAAACCTCAAACATGATAAGTTAAAAAAAATAATAATGAAAAGGCAGAGAAATACTGCACAAATGAAGAAACAAATTAGAAACACAGAAATCCAAATAAATGAAGAAGAAATAGGTAAACTATCTGAAAAAAATTCAAAATAATGATAGTAAAGATGATCGAAAACCTTGAAAACAAAATGGAGAAAATACAAGAATCAATTAACAAAGACCTAGAAAAATTAAAGAATATAGAGACAACATAATTACTGAAATTAAAAATACCCTGGAAGGAATCAATAGTGGAATATCTGAAGCAGAAGAATGAATCAATGAGCTGCAAGATAAAATGGTGGGAATAACTTCTGAAGAGCAGAATAAAGTAAAAGAATGAAAAGAACTGAGGATAGCCTCAGGGACCTCTGGGACAATATCAAACGCACCATCATTCGAATTATAGGGGTCCCAGAAGTAGAAGAGAAAAAGAAAGGGAATGAGAAAATTGTTGAAGAAACTATAGTTGAAAATTTCCCCAAAGTGAAAAAGGAAATAGTCAATCAAGTCCAAGAGGCATAAAGAGTCCGATACAGGATAAACCCCAGGAGAAACATGCCAAGACACATACTAATCAAACTAACAAAGACTAAACACAAAGAAAGAATATTAAAAGCAGCAAGCGAGACGCAACAAGTAACATACAAGTGAAAACCCATATGTTTAACAGATGGTCTTTCAACAGAAACTCTACAGGCCAGAAGGGAATAGCAGGATATGTTTAAAGTACTGAAAGGGAAAAATCTACAACCAAGATTACTGTACCCAGCAAGGATCTCATTCAAATTTGATGGAGAAATAAGCTTTTCAGACAAGCAAAAGTTAAAAGAATTCAGTATCACCAAACCAGCTTTACAACAAATGTTAAAGGGACTTATATAGTCAAGAAATACAAGGGAAGAAAAAGAGCTACAAAATCAATCCCATACAATTAAGAATATGGCAATAGGAACATATATATCAATAATTACATGTAAACGGATTAAATATTCCAAGCAAAAGACACAGACTGGCTGAATGGATAGAAAAACAAGACCCATATATATGCTTTTTATAAGAAACCCACTTCAGACCTCAAGACACATATAGACTGTAAGAGGATGGAAAAATATACTCCATGCAAATGGGAAACAAAAAAAAGAAAGCTGGAGTAGCAATCCTCATATCAAACAAAATAGATTAAACTAAAGAAGATTACAAGAGATAAGGAAGGATACCACATAATGATCAAGGGGTCAATCAAAGAGGAAAACATAACAATTGTAAATATATATGGACCCAGCATAGGACCACCTCAATACATAAGACAAACACTAACAGACATAAAAGGAAAATTGACAGTAACACAGTAATAGTAAGAGACTTTAACACCCCACTCACACCAATGGGCAGATCATCAAAAAGGAAAATTAATAAAGAAATATAAGTCTTAAAGATACATTCATTAGATGAGGTGGATCTCATTGATATCTTCAGGACATTCCATCCAAATACAGAAGAATACGCCTTCTTCTCAAGTACACGTGGAACATTCTCCACATCTTGGGTCACAAATCAAACCTCAGTAAATTTAAGAAAGTTGAAATCAAATCAAGCATCTTCTCCGACCATGCTATGAGCTTAGATATCAATTACAAGAAAAAAACCTGAAACACAAACATATGGAGATTAGACAATACATTTCTAAATAACTAACAAGTTACTGAAGAAATCAAAAACATTCTAGAAACAAATGACAATGAAAACATTAGAACTCAAAACCTACGGGATGCAGCAAAAGCAGTTCGAAGAGGCAAATTTATAGCAATACAATACTACCTCAAGAAACAAGAAAACATCAAATAGAAAACCTAACTTTACACCTAAAATAACTGGAAAAAGAAGAATGAAAAAAATTGTAAAAGGAAAGAAATCATAAAGATTCGAGCAGAAATAAATAAAAAGAAAGAAACCATAGTAAAGATTAATAAAACTAAAAGCTGGTTTTTTGAGAAGATAAACAAAATTGACAAACCTTTGGCCAGATTCCTCAGGAAAAAAAGAATAATCAAATCAACAAAATTAGAAATGAAAAAGAGAGGTTACAACAGACTGCAGAAATACAAAGAATTCTAAGAGACTATCATGAACAACTATATGGCAATAAAATGGGTAACCTGGAATAAATGGATGGATTCTTAGAAAAGTTCAATCTTCCAAGACTGAACCAGGAAGAAATAGAAATTATGAACAACCCTATTACAAGCACTGAAATTGAAGCTGTGATCAAAAATTTCCCAAAAAACAAAAGCCTAGGACCAGATGGCTTCACAGAATTCTATCAAACATTTAGAGAAGAGCGGATGCCTATCCTTCTAAAACTCTTCCAAAAAATTGCAGAGAAAGAACACTTCCAAACTCATTCTACAAGGCCATCATCACCCTGATACCAAAACCAGACAAACACAACACAAAAAAGAAAACTATAGGCCAATATCACTGATGAACATAGATGCAAAAATCCTCAACAAAATTTTACCAAACAGAATTCAGCAACACATCAAACAGCTCATACACCATGATCAAGTTGGCTTTATTCCAGGGATGCAAGGATTCTTCAATATACACAAATCAATCAATGTGATATACCATATTAACAAACTGAAAGGTAAAAACCATATGATAATCTCAATAGATGCAGAAAAAGCCTTTGACAAAATTCAGCACCCATTTATGATTAGAACTCTTCAAAAAATGGGCATAGAAGGAACCTACCTCAACATAGTAAAGGCCATATATGATAATCCTACAGCAAACATTCTCAGTGGTGAAAAACTGAAAGCATTCCCTCCAAGATCAGGAACAAGACAAGGGTTCCCCCTTTCCCCTTTTATTCAACATAGTTCTGGAAGTCTTAGCTCCAGCATCAGAGAAGAAAAAAAAATAAAAAGAAATCCAGATCAGAAAAGAAGAGGTAAAGCTCTCACTGTTTGCAGATGACATGATACTGTACATAGAAAATCTGTTTCTGTTACTGAAAAATTATGAGAGTAATTTTTGTAACAGAAAATTATGAGAGCTAGTCAGTGAAATTAGCAAAATTTCTGGATACAAAATCAATACACAGAAATCACTTGCATTTCTATACACTGCTGCTGCTGCTGCTGCTAAGTCACTTCAGTTGTGTCCGACTCTGTGCAACCCCAGAGACACAGCCCACCAGGCTCCCGCATCCCTGGGATTCTCCAGGCAAGAACACTGAAGTGGGTTGCCATTCCCTTCTCCAACGGATGAAAGTGAAAAGTGAAAGTGAAGTCGCTCAGTTGTGTCTGACCCTCAGCGACCCCATGGACTGCAGCCTTCCAGGCTCCTCCGTCCATGGGATTTTCCAGGCAAGAGTACTGGAGTGGGGTGCCATTGCCTTCTCCGTTCTATATACTAACAATGAAAAATCAGAAAAAGAAATTAAGGAATCAATCTCAGTCACCATTGCAACAAAAAGAATTGAATATCTAGGAATAAACTTACTAAAGAGACAAAAGAACTACACACAGAAAATTATAAGACACTAATGAAAGAAATCAAAGATGATATAAACAGCCCATGTTCCTGGGTAGGAAGAATCAATATTGTGAAAATGACTATACTGCCAAATGCAATCTACAGATTCAGTGCAATCCCTATCAAATTACCAGTGACATTTTTCACAGAACTAGAACAAAAACTTTCACAATTCATATGGAAACACAAAAGACCCAGAACAGCCAAAGCAGTCTTGAGAAAGAAGAATGGAGCTGGAGGAATCAACCTTCCTGACTTCAGATTATTCTACAAAGCTACAGTCATCAAGACAGTACGGTACTGGCATAAAAACAGAAACATAGACCAATGGAACAAGGTAGAAAGGCTGGAAATAAACCCATGCACCTATGGGAACCTTATATTTGACAAAGGAGGCAAGAATATACAAAGGGGCAAAGACAGCCTCTTAATGGTGCTGGGAAAACTGGACAGCAACATGTAAAAGAATGAAATTAGAACACTTCCTAACACCATACACAAAGATAAACTCAAAATGGATTAAAGTCCTAAATGTAAGACCAGAAAGTATAAAACTCTTTGAGGAAAACATAGGCAGAACACTTGATGACATAAATCAAAGCAAGATCCTCTATGTCCCACCTCCTAGAGTAATGGAAATAAAAACAAAAGTAAACAAGTGGGTCATGATTAAACTTAAAAGCTTTTGCCTAGCAAAGGAAACTATAAGCAAGGTGAAAAGACAACCCTCAAAATGGAAGAAAATAATAGCAACTGACAAAGAATTAATTTCCAAAATATACAAGCAACTCAAACAACTCAATACCAGAACAAACAACCCAATCAAAAAGTGGGAAAAAGACCTAAACATACATTTCCCCAAAGAAGACATAGAGATGGCTAACAAACACATGAAAAGATGCTCAGCATCACCCATTATTAGCAAAAAGCAAATCAAAACTACAGTATCACTTAACCTCACACTGGTCAGAATGGCCATCATCAAAAAGTCTACAAACAATAAATGCTGGAGAGGGTGTGGAGAAAAGGGAATGCTCTTGCACTGTTGGTGGGAATGTAAATTGATACAGCCACAATGAAAGACGGTGTGGAGATTCCTTAAAAAACTAAGAATAGAACCACCATATGACCCAGCAATCCCACTCCTAGGCATACACCCTGAGGAAACCAAAATTGAAAAAGACACATGTATCCCCTTGTTCACTGAAGCACTATTTACAATAGTTAGAACACAGAAGCAATCTAGATGTCCATCAACAGATGAATGGATAAAGAAGTTGTGGTACATATACACAATGGAATATTAGCCACAAAAAGGAACACCTTTGAGTCAGTTCTAATGAGGTAGATGAAACTAGAAGCTATTATACAGAGTGAAGTAAGTCAGAAAGAGAAAGATAAATATCATATTCTAATGCATATATACAGAATCTAGAAAAGTGGTACTGAAGAATGTACAGGGCAACAGTGGAGAAACAGACATAGAGAATAGACTTTATGGACATGGGGATAGGGGAGGAGAGGGTGAGATGTATGGAAAGAGTAACATGGAAACTTACATTACCATATGTAAAATAGATAGCCAATGCGAGTTTGCTGTATGGCTAAGAAACTCAAACAGAGGCTCTGTATCAACCTGGAGGGGTGGGATGGGGAGGAAGATGGGAGGGAGGTATGAAAGGGAGGGGATATATGTATACTTATTGCTGATTCAGGTTGAAGTTTGCCAGAAAACAACAAAATTCTGTAAAGCAATGATCCTTCAACAACAAAAAAAAAAAATTTTTTTTAAGTGAGAGGGAGGAAAGAAGAAAAAGACTTTATTTAATGCAGGCATTAACCACAGTCTCTCCTCTTTTCCTGCCTCCCCACTCCTATGGCTGATGATACCAAACAGGGCATGCACTCTGTTATCATAAAAATAACCTTATTCATTCAATCATTCCATCAACAAGTATTTATGGAGCACTAATGCCCACTTTATACCCAGTGCCTTGGAGAATTCATGGCAAGCACAAAACAGGCCTGCACTTAATGATTTTATGAGGAGGTTGGACAAACAAGTTAACAAGGAAAGTATATCATATTACTAAATGATATGATACCAGGAATAAGTGGTATAAAAATTTAGGGTGATATAAAGTCTATAATGTGTTTAACTCAACCAGGTGGTAGATATGTAAAGTTTAATCATAAAAGGACTTAATTAACTTTTAAACTCTATTCTGTTACTGTGAGAGTTGGAAACACATAACCAGAGTGTTCTAAACAATGAACAGAAAAGTTTCCTTTTGGGGGTTATAGTCCTCTGCTCCCTGCTGGCTATTCCAACCTTTATAGGTATTCACAATTGACAGCTTTGGGTATATCTTTCTGGACTTGAACTGTGCACTTGCAGATGTACTTTATAAAATTGTATGATCTTAAAAAATGTACATAGGCTATAGTTCAGTTCAGTCGCTCAGTTGTGTTCAGGGATAAAATCTGTGGGAAAAACAGAGTAGCTGATGTTTGTGTAATTTTCAAGGCATTTTTGCATTCAGTTCAGTTCAGTTCAGTCGCTCAGTCGTGTCCAACTCTTTGCGACCCCATGAATCGCAGCATGCCAAGCCTCCCTGTCCATCACCAACTCCCGAAGTTCACCCAAACTCATGTCCATCGAGTCAGTGATGCCACCCAGCCATCTCATCCTCTGTCGTCCCCTTCTCCTCCTGTCCCCAATCCCTCCTATCATAAGAGTTTTTTCCAATGAGTCAATTTTTGCATTACTTCTTCTAACTGTAATAACTCTCTGAGAGGTACACAGAGAAGATATCTCAGTTTTTTGTGGAGGAAATTAAGGCTCAGAGTAGGGACATGAAATGCCCAAGAAGACATACCCTGTAAGTGGCAGAGGAAAGATTAAAAATTAGGTCTTTTGACATCTCAACTAAGACTCTACCCTTACCATAATAGTATGAGTCTGTTTTCCAGGTACTGGTAAAATGAAATGAATAAAGAAATAAGGTATCTCACTCCCTTTTCCTGTGTATGGGATTAACCACAAGAAAGTTAGATCTCTTTAGTTTTCTTTCCTACAGTCTCTTAGCACCTACTCCAATGCCTGACTCCTGTTAGGTGGCCTCAGGAAACATTTGTTGAAGATGTCAACTCTACACAACATTTTGGGGAAAGCTTGATTTGTTTAAAGCAGAGGTTCTCAGAAACCCATCTGTAGGTTGGTGCTTGGCTAGCTAAATATGCATTTTATTTTTTTTTAATATTTATTTTTGGCTGCATTGGGTCTTAGCTGCCACACAGAAGATCTTTCGTTGTGGCTCTTGGTTCAACAGTTGAGATCTTAGTTCCCTGAGAAGGGATGGAACCATAGTCCTATGCACTGCAAGGTGGTTTCTTAACGCTGGACACCAGGAAAGTCCCTAAATGTGCATTTTAAAATTACATATCTCAGAGCCCCATCTGTGGAAATTTTAACACAGGCAGTCTTGAGTGAGACCCAGGAATCAGTGTTTTTAAAATGATCCTGTGATGATTCTAATGAGCCTTTGGATTTAGAAACCTCTGGTTTTTAAAGTATCTTGCTTCTCTTTATTCCTCCCTCCCTCCACCTCAGTCTCTAGAGGGAAGTCAAAAAAACAGATGGGAAGAGAAAAGCAAAGATGAACAAATATGTGGCCCTATAAACTCACCCTTGGGAGAGAAACTGCCCCAGGTCCCAGTGGTTTTCCAGTTTTCAATTCTAGTCCCTTATGAGCCTAGGTTCTCTTTCAACCTTTGGATTCATTTATTTAAGTACTCATTTAGAAATGTGCCAAGTGCTGGGGAAGTAGCAGCTAGCCATCAAAGTCACTGTGTCCAGAGATGACAAATGCAATGAGAAAAAGTAAAGCAAGATAAGAGGATGGAGATGGGCAAGAGGGATGAAACTATTTTAGCCAGGGAAAGCCCATCTGAAATGAGTTTCAGGAGATACCTCTGGGGCTCCCCTGGTGGCTCAATAATAAAGAACCCGCCTGCCAATGTAGAAGGCATGCGTTCAGTCCCTGATACCGGAATATCCCATACGCCGAGAAGCAGCTAAGCCCGTGTGCCGCAACTATTGAGCCTGTGCTCTAGAGCCCTGGCATTGCAACTGCTGAGCCCATATGCCACAGCTACTGAAGCCCTCATGCCTAGAGCCTGTGCTCTGCAACAAGAGAAGCCACGGCAACAAGAAGCCGACACACTTGCAATGAAGAGTAGCCCCCGCTCGCTGCAACTAGAGAAAAGGCCCACATAGCAACAAAGATCCAGTAGAGCCAAAAATAAATAAATAAATAAATTTTTTTTTTAAAGCAAACGCAATACCTCTGTACCCCCATAATAAATTTGAGACGATACATAGGGACTGAGGAATCATTGGAGTATCCAGTGGCCAGCCCAACAACCGTATATTAACAGATAGGCTAGCCAGAACTCCTCTACCACTACTATGCGACACTCCTGGCCCCTGCAGGTACATTTAATGAATCTTAATGATCTTTGCATTGTTTGCTCCAGATTTAAAGTACCAGGTAGGAATCCCCAGAAGGTCCAGTGGTTAGGACTCCATGCTTCCACTGTTGGGGCCCCTGGGTTCAATCCCTGGTCCAGAAACTAAGATCTTACAAGTCTCATGGCATGCCAAGAAAAGAAAAAGGAGGAAGCACAACGTGAGTGAAGCTGTAAGGTCAAGTCTAAAGCCACCAGCTAGTACTCCACCTGCAGTTTGCAGGAGAAAGGATCTCTCTGGGGGCAACCAAGAAGAGGATCCCAGCATGGACTCCCCGAAAGCTGCCATCTCATGAGAGAGTCCTCTGGTAGAAGGCCTTGTATACTGCACTACAAAAAAGACACAATGTCACTGTAGTTTCTCTTTCTCACAACTAAAGTAGTCCTAATATAACCCCCTGAGGAAGGCTGTAACCTTAAAGATCAACAGAGTGCAAAACTCTATTCTGTCCTGGGACATTTAATAAACATTAACTAAGCACAGTGCCAGGATGTTAAAGACCCAAATGTGTAGAGGAAGAAAATAGATTCTTGACTTAATGATCCTTAAAGCCTAGATCATCTTTTAACCTCAGATATGCAGATATCTGAGGGCTTCCCTGGGGGCTCTGCTGATAAAGAATGCCTGCAATGTGGGAGACCTGGGTTTGGTCCCTGGGTTGGAAAGATTCCCCTGAAGGAGGGCATGGTAACCCACCCCAGTATTCCTGCCTGGAGAATCCCCGTGGACAGAGGAGCCTGGTGGGCTGCCATCCATGGGGTAGCAAACAGTATGACATGACTTAGCTACTGAACAACAATAACAACAACAAAGGTCTAGATGGGGAGACAAAACATATATAAAATTTTTCAAAATAAGACAGCATATTTCATTGGCCAAAAAAGTGTTCCTGCTAATGCAAAACAGTTGGATATAGTGCGTTAAAACCCTTGCTCTAAAACTAGACTGCCTGAGTTTGAGTTCTGCCTTCTTCCATTACTAAGGGCAAAACTCTGTGAATATTAGTTTCTCTGGGCCTCAGTTTTCTCATTTGTAAAAATGTGGATAATAGGGCTTACCTGGTGACTGGTAAAGACTCTGCCTGCCAATGCAGGAGACCAGGGTTTGATCCCTGGTGTGGGAAGATCCCACATGCCATGGGGCAACTAAGCCAGAACGCCACAACGACTGAGCTGCGCTCTAGTGTCCCAGAGCTGCCAACTACTGAGCCTGTCTCTGCAACAAGAGAAGTCACGGCAGTGAGAAGCCCTTGCACCAGAACTAGAAAGCAGCCCCCACTCACTACAACTACAGAAAGCCCACATGCAGCAACGAAAAGACCCACCACAGCCAGAAACTAAAATAAATAATTAAATAAATCTTCTTTTAAAATGTGGATAATAAACATATCTACCTTGTAGAGTTCCAGTGAAGATTGAACTGAGATAATCTATTTAAAACCCTTCACACTATGCCTGGTCAACACACAGTTAGCATCAATACAGGTTAGCTAAATTGTATTTAATAGCTACTGTATTACATCAGTATAAGTTGATAAAATTGTTTGTAAGATCAGTCATTATTTTATAAATTGCAATGAAAGAAAAATCACCTCCAATTAAACTCTGATACAGTGCTTTTCTATAACTTAGGAGTTTTCCATACAATCTCATCCTCCATGCACCGACAATGTCAGTGATGCAGCATTGCTTCAAAGAGTGCTCCCAAGGACTTCCCTGGTTAAGACTCTGTGCTCCCAAGGCAGGAACCTGTGTGCACACTAAGTTGCTTCAGTCATGTCTGACTCTTTGCGACCCCATGAACTGTAACCCATCAAGCTCCTCTGTCCATGGGACTCTCTAGGCAAGAATACTGGAGAGGGTTGCCATGCCCTCCTTCGGGGGATCTGCCCGGACCAGGGGACCCAAGTCTCTTATGTCTCCTGCACTGGCAGGTGGGTTCTTTACCACTAGTGCCACCTGGGAAGCCCTTCAGTGCAGGAGGTTTGGGTCCAATTCTTGGTCAGGGAGTTAAGATTCCACATGCATCATGAGGTGTGGCCAAAAAAACATAAAACAGTGCTCCCAATAGTCTCCAGGATTCTCTATCACATTACTGGCATCCTTTTTATAAACCTCTCTGGACATCAGTTACATTCAACATATGTGGTACCAACAATGCCTTTAACTCAGCTGAAGTGATGACAATTTGAATATCTATGACCATAATTACATCTATATCCATATGACTGATGATGCATGCAGAAACATGCTGATTTCAGAGACGTTAATGTGTTTTTAAAAAAATTGGATTCTTAGAACTTTTTGGAGTATTATGATTTATAAAATTCTAAGGGACTCACAGCCAGGAGTTTGTTCAGGAGCTCAAATTCTGCAGTTTTATAAACCAAAAGGACAAAAAGCAATAGCTTTGACAGATGTTTGCAATGAATCATCTTTGTTGCTGTAAACTTGTAGAAAACTGTTAAAATTGTTACTATAGTGAACACTAAAAGGAAAGTATTTTCAGGACTGCCAGGCCAAACTGATGTGCAGAGAAGTTTCCTCAGAATCTAAGAAGTGTAACAGTGGAAGAGAAACATGTGAGACTTCATTCTATTCCTTCCACATTACTCTGACCATCTAAAAGTCACCCAGGGAATTCCCTGGTGGTCCAGTAGTTAGGACTCCACACTTACACTGTAGGGGGCCTGGGTTCTGTCCCCTGTAGGGGAACTAAGACCCCACAAGATGCATGGCATGGCCAAAAATAAAATAAAGGTCATCCAGCCTTTTTAGAAAATTCCTCCAGTGAGAGTAAACTCAAAACTTTCAAAGGTAGTTTGGGGACTTCCCTGGCTCTCTAGTGGTTAAGACTCTGCTCCTAATGGAAGGGACACAGGTTCGATCCCTCATCAGGTAACAACAAAAACTAACTTTCAAAGGAAGTTTGCCTCATTTTAGGGACATTCTGCTCATAGTCCTTCTGTATATTAAAATAACAAAATTCTTACTTCCATGCCATCCACCTCTTGGCCCCAGCCCTATACTTTAGAACTATGCCCTCAAACATAATCATTTCATTCCACCTCAAGTTCTCCCCTCAACATCCTTCACCTCACCCCCCACCTCTTTTAGCCACGTCTTCTCTTTACCACGGTCCATCAGTTCTGAGGGTCAGCAATAAGAGCTGAGATCAGCGGTGCGGTTCTTCTGCTGGGCCTATCTGGAATCACACAGCTGTAGCCATCTGGCAGCTGGACTGGGCTGGGTGGCCTCGCATGGCCTCACTCGTGTGTCCAGCGGTTGTCCCGGGTGTCAGCTCGCTGTCTCTCCACGTAGTCTGTTGTCCCCAAGGGGTCTGGTCTACTTTACCAACAGCGTCATGACAGCAAGAAAATGAGAACAGAAACTACAAGCGTTCTTAAAACTCAGGCTCAGAACTCACACAGTGACAGCTCTTCCACATTTTCTTTGCCAAAACAAGAACAGTCCAGCTTAGACTAAAGAGGCAGATAAGCAGACTTCACTTCTTGTCAGGAGGAACAACAAAGTCACAGTGCAAAGGGGTGTGCACACCTGCAAGTGCTTAGCATTTTACTTCACTTACTTTCCTCAACAACCTATGGAATAGGCACTGTTATTATGTCACGTTAGATATGAGCAGGACTGATACACTTATAAGGTGAGACTTAAAAGTTATCACTGGAAAAACTACTAGTGTTTCTCCACTTTCCATTCAAACCACTTCTGTAGGGATGAAATCTAAGGCAAGTCTTATGACTTTTGTGGTCACTGAGAAAATTAAAAGTCTGCTTTTCAGGTTTCTGAGACAGTCTTGCTGCTAAATCATTTCAGTCATGTCCGACTCTGTGCAACCCCTGAGATGGCAGCCCACCAGGCTCCCCCATCCCTGGGATTCTCCAGGCAAGAACACTGGAGTGGGTTGCCATTTCCTTCTCCAGTGCATGAAAGTGAAAAGTGAAAGTGAAGTCGCTCAGTCGTGTCCGACTGTTCGCAACCCCATGGACGGCAGCCTACCAGGCTCCCCCATCCATGGGATTTTCCAGGCAAAAGTACTGGAATGGGGTGCCATTGCCTTCTCTCTTAGTCCAGTAATTAAAATGCCCAATCCTACGTAATATGTTGATTTCCAACTTCTCACTTTGCAATCATTATAACACTAATTGATTCAGACAAGACTCATCAGTAGATGCTAAATATTCTCGGTGAAAATTTGATGAGGAGAAGGAGATTTACAGTGTCTCAAAAATACCTCCCTTCAAAATCATTATTCATTTCAAATGGGAAAATTGTCACTTTATGATGGAGAGATCTGCCAGACACTGCCTTATCCAAGCAATCAAAGTTAACATGAATAATAATGGGACAAACTGACACCAAGTGCCTCTTGATGTGATGTACTAAGAGCACAGCATCAGTTTGTGAAACAGTCCTGCTAAGAATGCAAATTTTTAATTTAATCATGAGGAAACATCCAATAAACTCAAATTGGGGAATGTTATGCAAAATAAATGACCTATATAATCTTAAAAGTGTCAAAGGTCATGAAAGACAAAAACTGCTGCAAAATTGGCCAGATTAAAGAAGAATAAACACACAGGAGGGCTTCCCAGACAGTGCAGTGGTAAAGAATCTGCCTGCCAGTGCAGGAGACACAAGAGATGTGGATTCAACCCCTGGGTCAGGAAGATACCCTGGAGAAGGAAACGGCAACCCACTCCAGTATTGTTGCCTAGAAAATTCCATGGACAGAGGAGCCTGGCGGGCTATACAGTCCAGGGGGTTGCAAAGAGCTGGACACAACTGATAGACTGTGCACACGTACACAAACACGTGTGTAATACAGGAGACACTAAATGTAATACATGAGAGGGACTCACTTTAGGGGTAAGACCTCACAGGATACTGACAGTGACTGTTCTCTTCTAATTCCCAGCCTTCCCCTTGCGATGAGGTATAGTTAGCAAAAGTTGGGGTATTTGTTTAACCTCCTCCTCTTCAACTCCTGATTTGGTGATCTTATCCATCATTTTGGAATTGGGGATAGTTGGTAACATTTAGGGGGACTTATTTAAAATGGGGAA
Organism: Nanger dama; assembly: GCA_917880005.1. Classification (NCBI taxonomy): domain Eukaryota; kingdom Metazoa; phylum Chordata; class Mammalia; order Artiodactyla; family Bovidae; genus Nanger; species Nanger dama. The sequence goes on from CAKJTW010000007.1 coordinate 29,405,176, forward strand.
AAGAAACTCTATTTTAAAATACCAATATGAGGGACTTCCCTGGTGGTTCTGTTGCAGGAAAGGGGACACCTTCCAGGGCCCAAAACTAGGCTCTTGTCTAACACTAGGAAATGAACTGTCCGAGGAGACACATGTGCTGACAAAGCAAGAGACTTTATTGGGAAAGGACACCCGGGTGGAGAGCAGCAGGGTAAGGGAACCCAGGAAAACTGCTCTGCCACATGACTTTCAGTCTCAGGTTTTATGGTGATGGGATTAGTTTCCGGGTTTTCCTTAGCCAGTCATTCTGACTCAGAGTCCTTCCTGGTGGTGCACGCCTTGTTCAGCCAAGATGGATGTCAGAGAGAAGGATTCTGGGAAATAGTCAGACATGTGGTGTCTTCTTTTGACCTTTCCTGAATTCTTCCAGTTGGTGGTGGCTTATTAGTTCCGTGTTCCTTAGCAGGACCTCCTGTCGTAAAACAACTCATGCAAATGGTTACTCTGGTGCCTGGCCAGGGTGGGCGGTTTCAATCAGTGTGCTTCCCCTAACAGTTCAGTGGTGAAGAATCTGCTTTCCAATGCAGGGGACGTGGGTTTGATCCGTGGTCAGAGAGCTAGGATCCCACATGCCACTGAGCAACTAAGCCCGTGTAGACAGTCCATGTGCTGCAATGAAAGATCCCACGTGCCACAACTAAAACTTGACAGTCAAATAAATAAATTTTAAAATAAAATACCATTTTATGAGGAAACTAAGACTTTAAAAGTTTAAGTAACTTGGCCTACACCACAGATGATGAAAAAGAGAATTGGGATTCAAAAATCAGTGTCAGATTTATGCTTATAAACTTCTGCCTTGGTAGATTTGGCCTGTTGTTCTTGGCTGTTGTATCTTTTTAGCTCCTGATTAGGTCATTTAAGGAATTTACTCTGTATCTTAATAACTATTTATCAAGCACTTACTATAACATGCCTTACATATATTGTCTCACTTTATTTTTATAACTGATAGCTATTATTGTGACTTAAGAGGGACAAAACTCCACTGTGTCACAATTAGAGAAAGCCCACATGCCTCAGCAAAGATCCAGTACAGCATTAAAAAAAATAAAGTGTTAAAGAAAAAGAGAAACAAGATTAAGAGAACATAAATGGCAATATTGAAATTGGCATATCTGGTAGCTGCGACTATGGGCCAATTTTATTTTTCTTTCTGATAATCTGTATTTTCCAATGCAGATGCATTACTTTTTGCAATGGGAAAGGACAGCTTTGTTGCTGTTGCTGTTATTTTAACAAGGCTCACAACATGAGTGAAAACTGGAGCAGGAGTCATGGAGAGAAGACGGAAAGGACACTCAAGGGCCTCTGGCATGAACACTTAAGGACCAAGACTTACATTCCAATATGCGAATTAACAATGGCTTGTATTTCACTCCAGATGGGTTTTAAAAAATAGCTTTGGATTTTCTCAAAAGGTTTTTTTAAAAAAAGGTTTGGCTCAAAGTCCTAGATTTCTGCATCATTAAGCAAAGAATAAATGACCAATTACTTTCTGCCAGGCACTGTTCAGAACGTACTTTGCATGTATTAAATCAACTAATCTTCAAAGTAACCCTAAGACATAAAGACAATTATTATTCCCATTTTACAGGTGAGAAAACTTCTTTGAGTCTTGATCAGTCAAGTAATTTTCCCAGTGTCTTACAGCTGAAAAATGGTAGATCGTCAATTGAATCCACACCTTTTATTTCTAGAGTCTGCATTCTCAAGTTTTGCTTGAAATATAATGATGGCAGAATTTAAACATATTAGTCAAAAAACCATTTAATATTCCTGTACTCTCCTTAGACTTTTAAAAATCTATGTGGTATCCCAATGGACCAGCCCTAAATTTTTAAGCCAGGAAACTGACCAAATGTTACGCGCCTCAAATACAAAACCTGGCAGATTTAGAACAGAAAGCAGGATAGCTAATTTACAATGTTGTATTTGTTTTTGTTATATGGCAGGGAGATCCAGTGTTATATATATATATATATATATATATATACATGTGTGTATATATATATATATTCAGTTATATATGTATATGCTTTCTCATATTCCTCTCCTTTATGAGTAACCATTATTCTTATCTCTATCCCCATATACATTACAGTGCTATAACACCATCATGTTAAAAATTGTAATGCATATGATAAATTATTATAACAAAAAAGTGACACATTTTTTCATTTACCATATAAGTAGTTGTCAGTTATACTGCCATTTTCATTACCTATGTTTCAAGAGAATCATAGGTCCCTAAAATAGCCCTTGAGTTTCTCTTCCAAATTGTCAATGCTCAAATATTACAAAGAAAACCAAGACCGGAAGTACGCTAATCAGTTTGTTCAGATCTCTCTGCAATTGAACTATATCTTAATCTATTATGGACAGAAAGCATGCTCTGTGGAATTTAGTTTGATGGTTATTTGTACATGAATCTTATTTATGAAATTTATATAAAACCTTTGTTTCTTTGCTCTAATTTCTTTATATTTTATTGAATGATGTCTTTGTTAAATATCTTATGATTTAGAAAGCTATTTTCTCTAAAATTATAAAACTTACCATTTTCAAAAGTGAAACTTAGCTAAGTAAGGGATTTTTGTAACACTTTTTGCCAACATTAGTAATAATAATGAAGAGTTTATATCAAATCACTGTGGCCAGTGCAACTTCAAAATAAATTTCATTTTTCCTGCAAAGGCCACAAATCACTCTTTGCTCAAAATCTATTATTTTGTTTAACTTTTCTAATGTACCTTGTATCTTGTTTAAATTAAATGCAACTACTTTGACAAAATTTAGGAAGCGTTTTCTTCATGTGGTCAGGAGTGATATTGTATATGATTCATCAAGATGTTCAAAGTTTGGACAGATTCAGAATGTTGTATGTAATCTTCGATTTGTTCCAAAGAATATGACTGCTATTGAAATGAGTAAGTCTAACAGATGTGAACAAAGTTCAGAAGTGGTTTCACGAATGTTCTGGATTTGGTGCTAAAATAAGATATGTGCACTTTATTTTAGCAGGACATTTATCATAGGCTTTATCATGCATGGAGGGGCTCCGTAACAGACTTCTAGGGCCCCATGGTACACCTATGAACATAGGATTTATTGATAGTTCATACTCAGTGCCTTGAGCTCTCATTGCCCCACAGCACGGGCCTGGCATAGGTGTTCTCAGTGCACCTTGGTCAAAGTCCCAAGGACTGGTCTGAAGCAAGGGATTAGGTGGCACAAACTCAACAAACAGATTTCAAGGAGAAAGGATTCTGCCCTACATGTAATATGTGTTATCATATGCATCAACTGGACAAAGAGAATATAGGGAAGATCTAGTCTCTCTAAGATCTAAGAATATAACAAGGGATCTTCAGTTCAGTAAGAGTGCTAAGTAGTGTGTGAACCCAAGGCTGAGGTCTCATACTGAGGGCCTTGGAAACACCCTTGAAGAAGCTCTACCTGTAGGTACACTGGCATCTGTGGTAGCCTAATCGTCCCTCTGCAGACAGGCTTAGTCCCTCAGAGTGAGCCCTCTGCTAACCTATCAAAGGAGGGAAAGAAACACACTTCCAGGACCCTTCAGATTTGGTTCTTAGCAGACTTGCCTTTGGCAATCATTTGAATCAAAGCCTAAAACTGAAAAATGTTTTATTAGTTTTGCACTTAAGCCAAAGAAAGGCCTGTGCTTTTTTTTACATCAGGGGTGATACTAATGGAATATTTCTTAATTTTCCACTTTGGTTTTTTTTTCTGGTAGTTCAAATGTTCGTGTATATAAAATTATTCAACATGCATGAGAAATACTGGGCTGGAGAAAGCATAAGCTGGAATCAAGATTGTCAGGAGAAATATCAATAACCTCAGATATGCAGATGATACCACCCTTATGGCAGAAAGTGAAGAACTAAAGAGCTTCTTGATGAAAGTGAAAGAAGAGAGTGAAAAAGTTGGCTTCAAGCTCAACATTCAGGAAACTAAGATCATGACATCTGGTTCCATCACTTCATGGCAAATAGATGGGGAAACAGTGGAAACAGTGGCTGACAATATTCTTCTGGGCTCCAAAATCACTGCAGATGGTGACTGCAACCATGAAATTAAAAGACGCTTACTCCTTGGAAGGAAAGTTATTACCAACCTAGACAGCATATTCAAAAGTATTACTTTGCCAATAAAGGTCCATCTGGTCAAGGCTATGATTTTTCCAGTAGTCATGTATGGATGTGAGAGTTAGACTATAAAGAAAGCTGAGCACCAAAGAACTGATGCTTTTGAACTGTGGTGTTGGAGAAGACTCTTGAGAGTCCCTTGGACATCAAGGAGATGCAACCAGTCCATCCTAAAGGAGATCAGTCCTGGGTGTTCATTGGAAGGACTTATGTTGAAGCTGAAACTCCAATCCTTTGGCCACCTGATGTAAAGAGCTGATTCATTGGAAAAGACCCTTATGCTGGGAAAGATTGAGGGCAGGAGGAGAAGAGGACAACAGAGGATAAGAGGATTGGATGGCATCACTGACTCAATGGACATGGGTTTGGGTGGACTCCGGGAGTTGGTGATGGACAGGGAGGCCTGGCATGCTGCAGTTCATGGGGTCGCAAAGAGTTGGACACGACTGAGTGACTGAACTGAATTGAACTGAATCGAAGTTAATTATACAAAGATGGGTATTTCTATTGGCTCAGAGGTTAAAGCGTCTGCCTGGAATGTGGGAGACCCGGGTTCAATCCCTGGGTCAGGAAGATCCCCTGGAGAAGGAAATGGCAACCCACTCCAGTAAGAAACCCATGGAGGGAGGAGCCTGGTGGGCTACAGTCCATGGGGTCGCAAAGAGTCGGACACAACTGAGCAAGTTCACTTTCTTTTCTTTCACTTTTCTTCTCTCACTTTGTTGTTGTTCAGTTGTTCAGTCGTATCTGACTCTTTGTGACCCTGTGAAATGCAGCATGCCAGGCTTCACTGTCCTTCACTATCTCCCAGAATTTGTTCAAACTCATGACCATTGAGTTGGTGATGTCATCCAGCCGTCTCATCCTCTCTCATGCCCTTCTTCTCCTGCCCTCACTCTTTCCCAGCATCAGGGTCTTTTGCAGTGAGTTGGTTCTTTGCATCAGGTGGCCAACGGATTGGAGTTCAGCTTCAGCATCAGTCCTTCCAATGAATATTGAGGGTTGATTTCTTTTAGGATTGACTGGTTTGATCTCCTTGCAGTCCAAGGGGCTCTCAAGAGTCTTCTCCAGCACCACAGTTTGAAAGCATCAATTCTTTGGTGCTCAGCCTTCTTTATAGTCCAACTCTCACATCCATACATGACTACTGGAAAAACCATAGCTATGGATATACAGACCTTTGTGAGCAAAGCGATGTCTCTGATTTTTAATATGCACTCTTGGTTGGTCATAGCTTTCCTTCCAAGGAGCATTAGGTTTTTGAATGTTGAGTCAGCTTTTAAGCCAGCTTTTTGACCCTTCTCTTTCACCTTCATCTAGAGGCTGTTTAGTTCTTCTTCACTTTCTGCCATTAGAGTGGTGTTATTTGCATATATGAGGTATCAAATTGATCATCTTTTATTTAATTTTCCATCATAGATGATGATCATTATCTGTCTTAAATGTTTAGCCATTTTAGCTTCAAATTTCAAAATCATTTATTTTAGATCTAGAAATGTTCCACTGCTTTCTGTAAATGCTGTGTTGTTACTACTACTTTAAGAGCATTACATAATATCCTACATCACTGTTTGCTTATAATGATGAAGCTATCATTGTTTTCTGTTTATTCGGCCTTTTTTTTCCCCCAGTTCTAGTAATAGCATCGGAGAAGGCAATGGCACCCCATTCCAGTACTCTTGCCTGGAAAATCCCATGGATGGAGGAGCCTGGTTGGCTGCAGTCCATGGGGTCGCAAAAAGTCGGACACGACTGAGTGACTTGACTTTCACTTTTTACTTTCTGCATTGGAGAAGTAAGTGGCAACCCACTCCAGTGTTCTTGCCTGGAGAATCCCAGGGACAGGGGAGCCTGATTGGCTGCCGTCTATGGGGTCGCACAGAGTTGGACACGACTGAAGCGACTTAGCAGTAGAAGCAGCAGTAATAGCATGTGTAGTTTTGTAGGTATTCGTGACATTTCTATTCTTTTAATCAAGAACCTAAGTATTTCTTGTATATTGTCACCCTGCTTATTTAGCTTTTATGCAGAGTACATCATGAGAAACACTGGGCTGGATGAAGCACAAGCTGGAATCAAGATTGCCGGGAGAACTATCAATAACCTCAGATATGCAGATGATATCACCCTTATGGCAGAAAGTGAAGAAGAACTAAACAGCCTCTTGATGAAAGTGAAAGAGGAGAGTGAAAAAGTTGGCTTCAAGCTCAACATTCAGAAAACGAAGATCATGGCATCTGGTCCCATCACTTCATGGGAAATAGATGGGGAAACAGTGGAAACAGTGTCAGACTTTATTTTGGGGGCTCCAAAATCACTGCAGATGGTGATTGCAGCCATGAAATTAAAAGATGCTTACTCCTTGGAAGGAAAGTTATTACCAACCTATGTCTCTCCTAAAAGGAGAGACATTGTCAACAAAGATCTGTCTAGTCCAGGCTATGGTTTTTCTAGTGGTCATGTATGGATGTGAGAGTTGGACTATAAAGAAAGCTGAGCACAAAAGAATTGATGCTTTTGAACTGTGGTGTTGATGAAGACTCTTGAGAGTCCCTTGGACTTCAAGGAGATGAAACCAGTCCATCCCAAAGGAGATCAGTCCTGGGATTTCTTTGGAAGGAATGATGCTAAAGCTGAGACTCCAATCCTTTGGCCACCTGATGCAAAGAGCTGACTCACTGGAAAAGACCCTGATGCTGGGAAAGATCGAGGGCAGGAGGAGAAGGGGACGACAGAGGATGAGATGGTTGGATGGCATCACCAACTCAATGGACATGGGTTTGGGTGGACTCCGGGAGTTGGTGATGGACAGGGAGGCCTGGCTTGTTGTGGTTCATGGAGTCACAGAGTCGGACACAACTGAGCAACTAAACTGACTGAAGTATTTCCAATCACAAATACTTTCATTAGTCAAAGCTGACCTTGAAAACTGGTTGTGAGATGCTTTACATTACAACAAAACACATACCCTTGAAACTTCAAATACAAAATACAATTTCTATAGCTTTTAAATTTCAGTTGAAAGCATTTTGGTGTAAAATGATTTACTAAAATTTCTAACTGAAAACTGAAATGAAAAATTCATTTGAAACAGAAGAATATGATTATCTAGGATCATTATCTAGGAGCATTGCTCAATGAACACTGAAAAGCCTCAGTGTTTTTCTTGCTCATCCAGCCTGCTGATTTCATGTATAATTCTTTTGAATTTTTGAATTGCCTTAGCTAGTCATTAAATCTTTATTAATAAATAAGATGAAATGGCACATATTCTATTTGACTTAAGCTATGAATCTGAAGAATAATTTTCTTCCTAGCTTCACTGCATGGATCACTTATCAAATCTCCATTAAATAAAAAACTGTTATCTTCTATTCAAGAATTCCATGTGGGTCATTCTCAACAGAAGTCTATTTGCTTTCATTTTTCCAATTTTAAAAAATGTAAGCAGACTGCCCTCTTTCAAAGAGTTCCTCTTCTTTTAAGCTTTCTTTTTTCTTTTTGAACTCCATTTCTGTATCGTCTACATTTATAATGACCTTATATTCTCAGTGATACAGATTTTTTTTTTTGAAGCCCCCTCCCACCTCCACCCTATATCATCTCCCTGAATCATCCCGTGCACCAGCCCCATGCATCCTGCATCCTGTATTGAACATAGACTGATACAGATTTTAAAATAGTCTATAATATGTTGACTTTACACAACTTAAAAGTATTTTCATTTTAAAAGTAAACTAGGAAGGCTTCCCTGGTAGTCCAGTGGTTAGGAATCTGCCTGCCAGTACAGAGGACTCAGGCTCAGCTCCTGGTCTGGGCGGATCCACATGCTGCTGAGCAGCTGGGCACATGCACCACAACTACTGACCCCATGTGCCCATACTCAGCAACAGAAGAAGCCACCGCAGAGGAAAACCCGGGTACCACAACTTGAGAGTAACCCCTGCTCACCACAACCAGAAAAAGCTCGTGCACGGGAAGAGAAGACCCAGTGTAGCCAAAAACTGATTAATTATTTTAAAAAGTAAATTAGGAATTGCCTGGTGATACAGTGATTTAGGACTTAGTGCTTTTGCAGCTTGGTATGTGAAGCCTGGTATGCTGCGATTCATGGGGTTGCAAAGAGTCAAACACGACTGAGTGACTGAACTGAATTGAACTGATGTAAAAAAAAAATAAGAAAAAAGTAAACTAAAATACACGTAAAAGTAAAAATTAAAATTTCATGTACATTTTTCAAAAAAGTCTTTTTCTTCTAAAATATTCAACATTATTACATTAAAAGGCAATATTACAATTAATAGCAGAGGATATCAAAAATGTTTAAATCTGAATTTTAAATTTAGTTTTCTAAAACTTTATACCTTTTAAAGTACTTTTTATAAAAGTAAAACTATTCGTAATTCTAGCATTTGGTGTCCATCTAGTTGCCAATGTAAAGAATCAGTTTTCCATTGTACACATTATGTCTAAACCACACATTTAGTAATAGGAGTTGCTCACTATTGCAAATGTTCTTCAGCTATTATATTTATCTGTTGCAAATAAAGTACTGATTTATAAGGAACTACCTACCAGTCAGAATATCAAGAGAGAAGCAAAGAAAGGGATGCTCAGCGCTGCTGGGAAAGGACACAGCATTTTGCAAGAATCTATTGCATTGTAGTTTCATTGAGTAGGAGAAGACTCTTGAGAGTCCCTTGGACTGCAAGGAGATCCAACAAGTCCATCCTAAAGGAGATCAGTCCTGGGTGTTCGTTGAAACTCCAATCCTTTGGCCACTTCATGCGAAGCGTTGACTCATTGGAAAAGACCCTGATGCTGGGAGAGATTGGGGGCAGAAGAAGGGGATAACAGAGAAAGAGATGGCTGAATGGCATCACCAACTCGATGCACATGAGTCTGGGTGAACTCCAGGAGTTGGTGATGGACAGGGAGGCCTGGCCTGCTGCAATGCATGGGGTCGCGGAGAGTCGGACACAACTGAGTGACTGAACTGGAACTGATTGCATAGTAACATTTGAGAGGAGGAGTTGTTGAGTAATTTATTTTCTCCCATGCATGTTCAGTTGCCAGTCGTGTCCAACTCTTTGTGATCCCATGGACAGCGGCCCTCCAGTCTCCTCTATCTATAGGATTTTCCAGGCAAGAATATTAGAGTGGGTTGCTATTTCCTCTTTTAGGGGATCTTCCCAACCCAGGGATCGAACCTGAGTTTCCCGTGTCTTCTGCATTGCAGGCAGATTCTTAACCGCCAGGCCACTGGGGAAGCTGGAACACCTTACAGACTTTCACAATAATCTAATCCAGTGCCACTTTTTATTTTATTTTATTGATTTATTGATTTTTGGCCTGGCCTAATAGCTCATGGGATCTTAGTCCACAAGATCTTAGTTTCTCCAACCTGGGAGTGAATGTGGACTCTCAGCAGTGAAAAAGCAGAGCCCTAACCACTGGAAAAGAGTTGGGAATACCAGACCACCTGACCTGCCTCTTGAGAAACCTGTATGCAGGTCAGGAAGCAACAGTTAGAACTGGACAAGGAACAACAGACTGGCTCCAAATTGGAAAAGGAGTACGTCAAGGCTATACATTGTCACCCTGCTTATTTAACTTCTATGCAGAGTACATCATGAGAAACGCTGGGCTAGAAGAAGCACAAGCTGGAACCAAGATTGCCGGGAGAACTATCAATAACCTCAGATATGCAGATAACACCACCCTTATGGCAGAAAGTGAAGAGGAACTCAAAAGCCTCTTGATGAACGTGAAAGAGGAGAGTGAAAAAGTTGCCTTAAAGCTCAACATTCAGAAAACGAAGATCGTGGCATCTGGTCCCATCACTTCATGGGAAATAGATGGGGAAACAGTGGAAACAGTGTCAAACTTTATTTTGGGGGGCTCCAAAATCACTGCAGATAGTGACTGCAGCCATGAAATTAAAAGATGCTTACTCCTTGGAAGGAAAGTTATGACCAACCTAGATAGCATATTCAAAAGCAGAGACATTACTCTGCCAACAAAGGTCCATCTAGTCAAGGCTATGGTTTTTCCAGTAGTCATGTATGGATGTGAGAGTTAGACTCTAAAGAAAGCTGAGCACAAAAGAATTGATGCTTTTGAACTGTGGTGTTGGAGAAGACTCTTGAGAGTGCCTTGGACTGCAAGGAGATCCAACCAGTCCATCCTAAAGGAGATCAGTCCTGGGTATTCTTTGGAAGGACTGATGCTGAAGCTGAAACTCCAATACTTTGTCCACCTGATGCAAAGAGCTGACTCATTGGAAAAGACCCTGATGCTGGGAGAGATTGGGGGCAGGAGGAGAAGGGGACGACAGAGGATGAGATGGCTGGATGGCATCGCTGACTCAATGGACATGAGTGTGGGTAAGCTGCGAGAGTTGGTGATGGACAGGGAGACCTGGCATGCTGCAATTCATGGGGTCGCAAAGAGTCGGACACGACTGGGTGAATGAACTGAACCAGTGGACTGCCAGGGAATTTCCTCAGGGACACATTTTTAAAGGATATAGGACAGGATTTCCCTCGTGCTCCAGTGGTTAAGAATCTGTCTGCCAATGCAGGGAACACAGGTCTGATCCCCTAGCCCGGGAGGATCCCACATGCTATAAGGCAACAAAGCCCGTGCACCACAGCTACTGAAGCCAGTGTGTCCTAGAGCCTGTGCTCCGCAACAAGAGAAGCCACGGCAACAAAAGACTCTATGCACTGCAACAAAGACCCAGAGCAGCAAAAAAACTATAAATAAACAAATACAGAAAGAGCATGGGAGAGAATGTGGATGCATTTCTCTGGAGCCTGAATATCATTAGTCACAAAAAGGATATGCAGGTTACAGGCTCAAGCTCTGCCAGCCCTAAGTACCAAGTCAGTGACCAAGGCACCCATATGTACTCTAAGAAATGTACTTTTTGCATATTTTTGATAATCAGAGACTTCTAAAGTGCAGAGTCCAGAGCAGAGGCCCCTCTCGCTCAGATCTAAGGTCCTCCCCTATGTTGCTTCCTACTCTTTACTACAAATGAAACCAAGATAAACGTTCTCATTTCTGTCTCCTTAAGGATCTGTAAAGAGTTTCTCAGGAGTCAAACTGGTGGGTTATAAGGTATAACACATTCTTAATTTCACTGAGTACTGCTCTCTGGAATAGCTGTACTAGTTTACAATCTTGCCTGTAACAGACAAAGATTTTCTCCATTTTTCTATTCAAGTACATAATTTTCCAAAATTGAAATGGTTATTGTCCTATACCTATTGCTTCACAATTGGAAATTTTCAATAGTCTAATTTGGTATTAAGTCATTGGCTGGATCCTTCAGGCAAGATTGTCTAACCAGTAACCACTGAATTGTACAAGCATTGGAGCCATATTCCTGCATCCTTCATTAGGTAAATATATTTGTTTATCCAAAACACAAACTTTACCAAACTACTAAGACTGCTCCAGGCATTGGGTTGGGGGGCAGCGGGGAGTGGGATGGGGGAGGGGCTGCGGGGGAGGAAGGAGGGGCAGAACCCCAAAATAAATAATAGGCATAATCCCCTTCACTCAAAGACCCTGGAGTCTGGAAGATGTTAATGAAACACCTATTCCAAAGCCTTGCAGAAGTCAAGAGTACTGTCATTTTCATTTCTTCTTTTACAAATGATTTAGTCTTGTCAAAAGAAAGGAAATAGGTTAACCTAAAATACTTGTCTCTGACAAATCCTGACTTCTAGGACGTGTTTACTTTGTAAGAGCACCTAAGTAATACCTTAAATAATCCTTTCTTGAATCTTGCCCAGGATCAAATCAGGTATGAGTTCTTCACCCTCTCCTTTTGGAAAATTGTCTCCATTTTTGTCAGTTTATGATCTTGATTTCATTCTCCTTGATTTTCAAAATAACATTTTTTCAACCATTCATTCTGGGCTGTCTGAGCATGCTGGATGGACATAATTCATGTAGTCCATGTAGTATTAGTTGCTCAGTCGTGTCCTACTCTTTGCAACCCCATGGACTGTAGCCCGCCAGGCTTCTCTGTCCACGGAATTCTCGGCAAGAGTGCTGGAGTGGGTTGCCATTCCCTTCTCCAGGAGATCTTCCCGACCTAGGGATCAAACCCTTGTCTCCCCCATCACAGGCAGATTTTTTACTGGCTGAGCCATCAGGGAAGCCTCATGAAGTCTAGATGATCAAAATTATTTAGACCTCTGCACAACTTAGATACTCATATTTCTCACCCATCTTGCACAGTAGTTTTCTCTAACCCTCTTTGCTTTAACCTTTTTCAGTATGAAGAACATCCTCCTTGGCATAGAGTTTGTGCCTACTCTGTCACTTGTTCACATTGCACAGTTGGCCCCAAGCACCAAATCTAATACTTTATCTTTTTGCTCTAAATATGATTTATAAAGCTCTTTTGTCCTTAGCAGATTCGTAATTCTCAACTCACATTGGGCTTCAGTGTACCTGATGTCAGTTTTTACAGATTTAGGACATTCTCTATGTTCATCCTTAATCATATTTCTTTATTTACATCATTTGCACATTTTGATTAAACTCTGAACTAAACAGAAAATACCTCAAGCTATCAAACTGGCTTATTCAAACACCTTCCTCTTATCCTCTTCATTGCTTATGTTCAGTTGCTTCAGTCGTGTCTGACTCTTGCAACGATGAACTGTAGACTGCCAGGCTCCTCTGTTCATGCAATTTTCTGGGCAATAATACTGGAGTGGGTTGTCATTTTCTCCTCCAGGGTATCTTCCTGACCTAGGAATCGAACCTGCATCTCCTGCATTGGCAGGTGGGTTCTTTACCAATGAGCCACAGGGGAAGCCCCTTTTTCCTCTTCATTAGGATCATCTAAAATGATCAGAATTGAATATTTGAGGGCAACTCAATCCTGTTGATCAAGGTGCATCTAGCAGAACACAAGCCAAATAAATGTTTAGTGAATGATAATAAATGAATTAAAATCTCGTTCCATAGAGTTATGCTTGTCTTTCTTTGAACTTTTTATAATCTAAAATTTTTGTAATTTTCAAGATACAGATAGATAGTCCTATTGTTATAAAAATTTACAGCTTATTAGAGTCTTTTTTTTCCCTACATTAATGTCCCTTTTACTTCAGTCGATTTCTATTTTTAAAGCACTTGCATATTTCTGAGTTTGTAATTAGTGAAGATGTTAACTCAGTGCTATGGCAGCTGCTCAGAAAAACCCCCTTGGGCCTGACACTCATCACACCTACATGTAATGATTTTCTTTTTTCTTTTTGGTGGCACCATGCAACTCGTAGAATTTTAGTTTAGACCAGCAATCAAACCCAGGCCCATGGCAGTAAGAGTTTAGAGACCTAACCCCTGGACCACGAGGAATTCCCTGCAATGATTTTTTTTTTTCATGGGCATCAAGGTGACTAACAGCCAGTGATGACCTGTGCCCTTTCCAAACTAAAGAACTGCTGTTCTGTATTGTGAGAGAATCTGAAGCATCTTTAACCTCCTTGCTTATACATCCCCTTGAGTAAGAAATTTTATTTGCTTCCATTCTTGATATCATTGCCTGTAAAAATATATTGACAGAATCTATATTCTGTGTGTCCCAAATAAGTTATGTGATTGAATGTTTGCCATGAACTTAAAATTCTACCCTTGGGAAAGTTACACAAGGAAGACAAATTCCTCTCCCCACTCCCTTCAACTCTGGCTGTTAATAGCTCATCTGTTTCCATAGGTACCCAGGCTGTGGGCTGTGGGCTGCAGGCAAAACCCATCAGGAACCATTTACAGCCAGTTCCAGGCCCAGAGTCTTGGAAACTAGGGAAGAATTCTGTCTTCAGCAGGAATCGAAGTACTTGATGGATAATGTCTAGATATTGGTTTGTTTTTTAATTTGCTGGGGAATTAAAGGGATATGGACCCTGCTAATTAGTCTGTGCTGCTTTCATCCTTTAGTCTCTGTCTCATGACAGTCAGCTACTACTAGAGAATCTCATGGCAATCAAGAGATGTGTTCATCCCAAGAGGGCAGGCATCCCCAATCTGGGTAGTTCTTAACACTCTTGTTATGAAGTATTAAGGCAAGTTAGAGTTACTAATTGTTCCAAACCTGTACATTTTCTTTCATCCTGGCGATAGTTTGGATATTTTAGATGGAACATACCCTTATTTTTATTGGAGTATAGTTGATTCACAACATTGTGTTAGTTTCAGGTGTAGAGCAAAATGAATACATATACAGATGCATACATGCTTGCTAAGTCGCTTCAGCTGTGTCCTATTCTTTGTAACGCTATGGCCCATAGCCAGCCAGGCTCCTCTGTCTATGGGATTCTCCAGGCAAGAATACCGGAGTGGGTTGCCATGCCCTTCCCTAGGGGATCTTCCCAACCCTGGAACTGAACCTGAGTCTCTTACGTCTCATGTACCGGCAGGTGGGTTCTTTACCACTAGTGCCAGCTGGGACATCTACATATACATATATCCACTCTTTTAGATTCTTTTCCCACATCAGTCATTAGAGTATTGGAAAGATTTCCCTGTGCTACGTGGTAGGTTAGTTATCTATTTAGAAATTAGTTATCTATTTCATACGTAGTAGTGTGTATATAGAGAAGGCACTGGCAACCCACTCCAGTACTCTTGCCTGGACAATCCCATGGATGGAGGAGCCTGGTAGGCTGCAGTCCATGGGGTCGCACAGAGTCAGACACGACTGAAGCAACTTAGCAGCAGCAGTGTGTATATATCAATTTCAGTCTCCCAATTTATCCCTCCTCATCCTTTCCCCTCTTTGTAGTTATGTTTGTTTTCTCTATCTGTGACTCTATTTCTGTTTTATAAATAAGTTTATTTGTACTCTTTTTTTAAAAAGATTCCACATATAAGCGATATGGTACTTGTCTTCCTCTGTCTGACTTACTTCACTCAGTGTGACTATCTCCAGGTCCCTCCATGTTGCTGCAAGTGACATTATTTCATTCTTTTATGGGAACATAGCCTTATTTTGACTTTAGAGATAAATCTTGCCATTAAAAACTTGTGCTGTGTATTGAACAATCCCATTTATATGAAATGCCCAAGATAAGTAAATCCACAGAGACAGAGAGTAGATTAGTGGTTGTCAGAGAATGAAGGGGGAGGAGAATGGGAAATGACTACTTAATGGGTACAGGGTAGTTTCTTTGGAGGATGATACAAATATTTTGGAATTAGATAGTAATGATGGTTGCATAACTTTGTAAGTATCCTAAAACTCACTGAAACTGTACACTTTAAAATAATTTAAACGCTGTCTTTATGTTATGTGAATTTTATCTCAATAAAAAGTATTTTTTAATCTGCTTTGTTCTGTTCCAATGTTTCAAACTTCGTATTGTCGAATGTAAGGGAAAATATAAAGCGACAACTTATATAAAGCTTCAGAAGCCTAATGTTAATAAAAGATGAATTGACCAAAAGGAAAAAAAAAGGAAATGTATGTGTTTGGTGCACCCAACTGCATTTATAGACCCCCAGTGTCCCAAATCCCTGACCTTGGTTTTCAAACATGCTCATACTGCCACCTGGCGGCTTTGACTCTCCAAAGCAGCTCGGGTCCCACGTTTATGACTGCCGTCTCTTACCTATTCTTTCCTCTAAGCCGACCCTCTTCTGGTGGTAAAGGATATGCAAAATGAATTCTTTGCTAAGATTTGAAAATTCAAGTGAGTCAGTATATGAAGATCTACTAAGCTCTCAAATAGCTGAGCAACATATTAACTCAGAGAACAGCAGAGGTAGAATTTCAGGCAGACCCCACTCATTCCATCAAATAAATATGCACCAAGACTGCTTTGTACCAGACACTGTTTCAGGTTCTAGGAATACAGCAGAGAATAAAACTGATGAAAATCTGTGCCTTTGTGGCTCTCATATCCTTGTGGAGTGGTGCAGAACAATAAAAATTAATGAACTAATGTTACACATATCAACCTGAATGTATCTCGTAAACATAATGTTGTGGAGGGAAACATTTTATCAGAAAACATAGATTGAAGGCAAAAGGAAGAAGGTGGTGGCAGAGGATGAGATGGTTAGACAGCATAATCAACTCAATTGACATGAATTTGAGCAAACTCCAGGAGATAGTGAAGGACAGGGAAGTCTGACGTGCTGCAGTTCATGGGGTCACAAAGAGTCAGACACGACTTACTGACTGAACAACAGCAACAAATACTATAAAAGACAAATTTTACAAAAATTTTAAATGTGAAAAATAACATTATTTATATTGCTTGAGGTATATTGCATAAGTAGGCAAGGAGTTCATGCTTCCATACCTGGGAAGCAGGAGAAGAAGACCAATTTGTAGCATTTGCTGATTTCCATGAGACCAGCTCACAATATCCCAGAAATGTTAACCACCAGCCCTAGTAAGCCTATGTGGGCAGCCTCCAGTGCCCCGCTGCTGTCTCAGTTGGCCCTACTTAAAAGTACAGATGATTCCGTTTTAGTAACAGAAGGGAAGAATCATAGCAGTTATGAAGGGTGAGCAGATGGGATAATGGGAGCTTATGAAAAACTCTCATTTTCCTAGGACACAGGGAGAAAGTGAGTTTAAGGAGGAAAAGTTGAAGCAGGGGCAAGATGGTGACCTAAGAGGCTCCGGAACTTCGCTCCTCCTGTGGATACACCTGACACACAGCTCCACACAGAGCAATTCCCTCTGAGAGAAATCCAGAAACTAGCTGACTGACACCTGCACATCAGACCATGAGAAAATACTCACATCAAAATGGAAAGGAAAAGCTGAGACACACTCCCACCATAAAGCCCTACCCTGGCCCAGCACCACACTATCGGGATGGAATCCTCAGTTCCATTTCGTTAAGATTGGTTCTCCCTGAGTAGCAAAGACTTTGGATCACACATGTAGTGCCCCAGCTTTTAAGGCTTCTACAAGGGGGACAGGCCCCAAGTGACTTAGCTCTGACAGTCAAAGGAACTTGCATTCAAAGCACCACAAGACTACAGCAGCCTTAGAAATAGTTTTAAACAGATGCAGGAGACTCCTCCCCGCCACCACCACCCCCTCTGCTGCTATACACCTGGATTCAGCGCAGAGGGAACAGGCAAAAATGCCTATCTCCCAGTTTCTTCTTGGAAGGGGTTTAACTCTCTCCTTTCGCAGCTGCTGCCTGGGGGTCCAGCTGCTAATTAGCCTGCATCCAGGAGTTAACTGTGATCCTTCCCTTTGGGAGACTGTCAGGTCTTGACACACCCTCAACTACTGGTAACCACTAAGAACAAAAATGGCAGCTTGGACAATCACAAAGGTTTGAGAAGCAACTAGGATCTCAGGACAGGCTGATTGGACACATAGAATGAGAGCAAAGGGATGGGGAAAGGCATTTATTCCATGCAAATGGAGATCAAAAGCAAACAGGGGTAGCTACAATTTAAAACAGACTTTAAATCAAAAGCTAAAAGAAGAGTTGAATAAGACTATTGTACAATAATAGGGGTCGAGCCCTCAAAAAGAAACAATTGAAAATATTTATGCATCCAACATCAGAGCACCTATATAAAACAAACATTAACAGACCTGAAGGGTGAGACAGACAACACAATAATAGTAGGAGTCTTCCCTAGTGGCTCAGACAGTAAAGCATCTGTCTGCAGTGCAGGAGACCCAGATTTGATCCCTGGGCTGGGAAGATCCCCTGGAGAAGGAAATGCCAGCCCACTCCAGTATTCTTGACTGGAGAATCCCATGGACCACGGAGCATGGTAGGTTACTGTCCATGGGGTTGCAAAGAGTCGGACACGACTGAGCGACTTCACTTTCACTTTTCACTTTCAATACTCCCTAGAGAAGGAAATAGGAACCCACTTCAGTATTCTTGCCTGGAAAATCCCATGAATGGAGGAGCCTGGAGGGCTACAGTCCGTGGGATCTCCAAGAGTTGGACACGACTGCGTGACTTCACTTCACTTCAATACCCCAACTTCCACAAAACCAAAAAGGAAACATTGGACTTAAACCACAACTCTGTTTCTGCAAAGAAGCAGAAAACAAAGACCTGCAGACGTGCACCCCTCCCAGACAGAATGTCCCACCTGGGAGAGCCAGTCGTCTGCACTGCAGCAAAGACGCTCTCTGTGGTCAGTTGTGAGCACAGCTCTACCATCCTGTCCGTGATGCCAATTGTTACGGTTTTCTTAAATCAGCATTTGTTAAGAAGAGCCCTTGTGAGCTGTGGTTCAACGAAAGAAAAACTGAGGCAGAGAAGTTTACTGCTCACAGGGCCTTGGGAGGCCACATGTCTTCTTCTCCTTCACGCTGCAGCCTACTGCCTAGGTGGAGTGTACCGCTGCTTCCCATCCCAGTTTAAACTCCAAAAGAAGCAACTAGAGTCTTCCCAAACCTCAGAGCATTACTCACTGGAGCTGCTTTAAAGTGCATCAGATGTGTTTTCCTCCTGTTAATGCCCCACAGCGGGTAAATTTCCCCAGTGGGTATTAGATTGGGGTATAATTCCTGACTGTATGCACAAGACACAGCTGCTGTCAGGAGAACCGGTTACGATTTTCACAAGGTTGCATTGTATTAACGGTGATTCCAGGTCAAGTGTGAGCTCCTCAAAGTGTGGGGCAGTGACCTTAGCAGGAAAAGGAGGAGACGCGCCATCACAGATCCCCATGTTTGTGGATGGCCCCAGGACTCTGAGTGTTGACCAGTACAACAGGGGCACCATTGCGTGACAAGTCAGGGCTCCTTGCAAAGGCAAGTGCGGCTGGGGCCAAGTCCCTCTGTCTCTGCACACCTCGATGCTCTCATGCTTCATCCTCTGACCCCCTGGGACATCCTGGGGTCACCTCTGGCTCATGGTAGCACAGGATCTAATGGTCTGCTCTAAATGTTTCTGACTAATAGACAGAGGAGTCTAAACCACAGCAACTCTGGGTAACCCTCCTAAATTTCCCAAGTGAACTTCATACAGCCTACGAGGCATAGCAGGTAAAACTATAAAGAGTACAAATTAAGCTAGATGTGTCTATTGGCAACATATTTCTCAAACAGCTGCAGGTGGTTCTCACCCTGGCTCTCTCTTTTCCTATTATAGGTATGGATGTCCTCACTCAGGGATTCACCTGGAGGATTAAACCCAAACTGCTGGCCTTTGTCATAAAAGTGAAGTGAAGTCGCTCAGTCGTGTCCAACCCTTTGCGACCCCCTGGACTGTAGCCCACCAGGCTCCTCCATCCATGGAATTTCTAGGCAAGAGCACTGGAGTGGGTTGCCATTTCATTCTCCAGGGGATCTTCCTGACCCCGGGAAGACTTGTCACCGGGGAGCTGCCAAATGGGGACTTATCTAGCTGTCTCCGCCAGTGAAAATTGTTAATACACTACAATACAGGCTGAAGCAAGGTGCAGAGGACCTTTGGCTCATCATTAGAAATATGCTTGACCCTAGGGTCATGGTGCCAGTGGTAAAGAACACTCCTGCCAATGCAGGAGACATAAGAGATGTAGGTTCAGTCCCTGAGTCGGGAAGATCCCCTGGAGGAGGGCATGGTAACCAACACCAGTATTCTTGCCTGGAGAATCCCATAGACAGAGGAGCCTAGCAGGCTATAGACTGTAGAGTCACACAGAGATGGACACAACTAAAGCAGTTTAGCACACATGCATGGGGTCACTAGGCCCACTTTCTCACCTTTTGATAAACAACCATATCTGGCCAGTGTTAAAACTGGCCACCAATGAAAGGAGATTAACAACTGACGATCAAAACTTAAATGCACAGATTCCTGCCACTAAGGCTCTCATTGCCAATATTACAGTGATGATATGACAGCCAAAGGACTCAGGGTCTCTCCTTTGCTATCTTAGACTTAATCAATATATTTTACCTGGTCCCAGAGCCTCAATTTGCTTTCGGTCAGGGCCCCCAATAGACGTTTACTCAGCTGCCCATGGATTATCTGAATAACCTTGCCACCATATGTAGCCTATGCAGACAAGAGCTACATTCGCTCAAACCAACCCACTGCTGCCCTGACATCCTATAGATCAGAGGTCCCTAAACTCCAGGCTGCAGACCAGTACCTCCTGTCAGATCTGCAGTGGCATTAGATTAGAAATACAGTGCACAATAAACGTAATGTGCCTGAATCATTCTGAAACCATCCCCTCACCCCTGGTCCATGGAAAAACTGTCTTCCACGAAATCCGTACTTGATGCCAAAAAGAGTGGGGACCACTCCAGATGATAGTCTACTGGAGGGGCCCTCTGAGGATGCCATCTCAGGAGACATACCTAGTTACACAACACTTACAGCAGAGAAGATAGGACCTTGCCCCGCATAAAATCCAAGAACTGACCACTTCAAGTCAAGTTTCTTGACATAATGTGGTCAGCTGAGGGCCAAAATATTCCTCTGACTGTGAAACATCAACTTCTCACAGTCAAGCCTCCCACTACTTAAAGAGAACACACGGGTTCTCTTTACCTTTGGGAGACAACACATTCCACATCCACTCTACCTACTTCATGCTGTTTCATGAAAACTAGCTTTTTTCAACTGGGGAGGACCTCAACAAACTGCATATTGGCTGGTCCAACACAACATGCAGCAGGCCCTGCCCTCCAGTCCCTCCAGGCTCAGACCGCCAAGTCAAACCTCTGTGAATACCTCACAGAGTCTCTGGACTGAGTATAGCTCTATGTAACTGTCCATGGAGTTCTGGACCAAACATCTGCCCTAAACTGCATCTGGTTACATAAACACTCATTGTGGGAGTCTACTGGGCCCTTTTAGAGACAGTAGTGTTAATAATCTCACAGCTTTACATACAAGTCCCCACACTGCCTTGGGCTGGAAATTCAACACAAAGGCAGCTCGCTCGGCCACTGAAGCCTCCCTGTTAAAATGGAATTAAACCTTCAGGGAAGAGTTAAACCTGATGTCCAGGGCATTTCCAAATACAGAAGGCCGTGGCTTCCTGAATGCTCAGCCCCTTGCCCACTGACACTGAGGTACAGCGAGTGGCAGCCTCACTGCCTGCCCCTCTAACACTCTGGGGAGCCCCTTGGGATAGAACTATCTGACATGGAAAGGGAGTGGGTGATCTTCACTGATGGCAGCGCCACCACCGTATACAACATAGCCCACTAAAAGGTCACAGCCTGTCATCCTGCTAGTGGCATCTCCCTAGTCCAGAAGTGCTCTCCTGGCTCAGCCCACCTGGTGGAGTTGGTGAGAGTATGCCTGACTCTACAATACGCCCTGATAATGAGACTCCCGAGGCAGTATTCAACAGGCTCACTGCCTGGTCTGGACAATAGCAAAGGGGTAATTTCTTGATTCGGGGAAAGCCTGTCTAGGTGCCTCCACGCAGAAAGAGATGACCATGCTGAATATGGTCACTCATGTCTCTGCCTACACAAGCTAGCAAACAAGAAGCAAATTATAACAATACTGCCAACTCTCTATCCAAATTACATACCTGTTCCAAGGCCCTCAATAAGCCATTTCCCAAAATACCAGGCACTGTCCCAGACACAAGAATTGCTCCAAAGATGTCATATCCACTGGCAGAGTGCGTCTGTATTTCATCAGGCCTTAGGGGAGTGACCACACTCAGTGACGGGCATATACAGCTGATCCTTGAACAATACAGGAGCTGGGGTGCTGACCCCCACAGAGTCAAAAATCCACCTATGAATTTACAGTCAGCCCTCCACATCTGTGACTTCAAACAACCATGGGTGGTGTAGTACTATATCAGCTGAAAAAAATCCATGCATAAGTAGATCCACACAGTTTAAACTCTGCACCCCAGTTCTAGCCAAGTTCAGTTGCTCAGTTGTGTCTAACTCTACGACCCTATGGACCACAGCATGCCAGGCCTCCCTGTCCATCACCAACTCCCAGAGTTTACTCAGGCTCATGTCCATTGAGTGAGTGATGCCATCCAACCATCTCATCCTCTGTCATACCCTTCTCCTCCCACCCTCAATCTTTCCCAGCATCAGGGTCTTTTCCAATGAGTCAGTTCTTCACATAAGGTGACTAAATTATTGGAGTTTCAGCTTCAGCATCAATCTTTCCAATGAATATTCAGGACTGATTTCCTTTAGGATGGATTTGTTGGATCTCCTTGCTGTCCAAGGGACTCTGAAGTATCTTCTCCAACACCACAGTTCAAAAGCCAAAGTGGTGGTTGATAATAGCCTCCTTTTCTTCCAAACAAAACTTTGGAAGGCTCTCACATGGGGACACGAACCCCTGGATGACAGAGCCTAATGACAAAGTCAAATTGATTTTATCAGGTTGCTGCTGTTCTCTGCTGGAATCATGAGTACAGAACCGCCATCACCTATGCCTTCATGGACACCTACTGGTAGATTCCTACCATGTAATCTTCTTAACCAGGTATGTGCTCATCCCCTGTGGCCCACCAGACATCCATAAATTCAGATCAAAGTATCCATATCATCTCCCAAGTTGTTCAGTTCTGGACTATAGAACACAGAACCTTGGGGAATTTCCACCTGGTTTACCAGCCCCAGAAGGCTGCACTTACTGCAAGACACATGACCTACTCAAAGACATAGTTCTCAAGCTTCATAACAACAAATGGTCCCCAAATGGCTGAAAATTTTACCCCAGGCTCTAATACTGCCTAAGTCCCAGCCCCGAAGTCTCCAACAGCTTGACATTGACTACCAGTCTTCTTCAAAGACTCCCTTCCTAGTACTCATAGGGAACCCCTCCCCTTTGGCATCAGGGAGGATACCGTTCACATGTGTTCACCAGATGAATGCTCCCCTTACCATTTTAAAGAATCTGCCTGCAATACAGGAGGCCTGAGTTTGATCCTTGGGTCAGAAAGATCCCCTGGAGAAGGAAATGGCTACCCACTCCAGTATTCTGCCCTGGAAAATTCTACAGACAGAGGAGCCTGGCAGGCTACAGTCCAAGAGGTCACAAAGAGTCAGACATGACTGAGCGACTTTCACTTTCACTTTACCATGTGAATGCTTCTATCATCTCACCATCTTTCACATGCTGGTAACCCAATTGAGGGCAGGTTGTGGAGTTTCACCCAAGAGGACAAATTCATTATTATACAGATTTTGTTGGTCCAGACAATGGTCCAGTATCAGCCTGGGAGCTAGAGCTATAGTCTTTGTCTCACTATTCGAGTTATAAAGGCTGATTAACTAAACCAAACTCAGCAAAAACTTTGCAGAAGATTGAAACAATAACTACAGGACCCACTAGCAAAACTGCATGGATCTCAGAGCCAGGAACAGAGGCCCTCCACCTATGGATGCCGGTCACATTTGGAAATGAAATCCAAACGGAAACCCTGGAATCTACTGTGCTGTCAGTTCACTCAGGGCAGGTCCCTATCCCACTTTAAAGGAAAAGGTAAACAACTCTTGCTCCGAAACAAGTACAGTCAGCCTTTCATCAGTGTCCAGATTGCTCACCAGAAGCAGGCCCTGCAAGCTAGTCAGATGCAAATGCTCTTTGTTGTGGCTGTTACTCTTAGTGCCCATAGCCTGTGTCACAGTATAGTAACCAAGTACACCCCTCGGTCCTAACACTGTCTCAGGAGACGGGCCGAGGAAAAACCAGTCAGGTGTACAACTGCCTCACAGGACGACTGAGTGCCAGATGCTGGCAGGCCCTGTTAAAAAGGGGCTACAACTTATATGCAGAGTACATCATGCAAAATGCCAGATTGGATGAATCACAAGCTGGAATCAAGGTTGCCAGGAGAAATATCAACAACCTCAGATATGCAGATGACACCACCCTTCTGGCAGAAAGCAGAGGAACTAAAGAGCCTCTTGATGAAGGTGAAAGAAGAGAGTGAAAAAGCTGGCTTAAAATTCAACATTCAAAAACTAAGATCATGGCATCTGGTCTAATTACTTCACGGCAAATAGATGGGGAAAAAGAGGAAACAGTAACAGATTTTATTTTCTTGGGCTCCAAAATCACTGTGGATGGTGACTGCAGCCATGAAATTAAAAGACGTTTGCTCCTTGGAAGGAAAGCTATGACAAATCTAGACAGTGTATTAAAAAACAGCGACATCACTTTGTTGACAAAGGTTTATATAGTCAAAGCTATGTTTTTCCCAGTAGTTATGTATGAATGTGGGAACTGGATCATAAAGAAGGCTAAGTGCTGAAGAATTGATGCTTTCAAACTGTGGTGCTGGAGAAGGCTCTTGAGAGTCCCTTGGACTGCAAGGAGATCAAACCAGTCAGTCCTAAAGGATATCAACACTGAACGTTGGAAGGACTGATGCTGAAGTTGAAGCACCAATACTTTGACCACCTAATGTGAAGAGCTGAGTAGCTGGAAAAGACCCTGATGCTGGGAAAGAGTGAGGGCAGGAAGGGAAGGGGGCAACAGAGGATGAGATGGTTGGATGTCATCACTGACTCAATGGACATGCGTTTGATAAACTCCAGGAGATAGTGAAGGACAGAAAAGTCTGGAGTGCTACAGTCCACAGGGTCACAAAGAGCTGGATACGACTTAGCAACTGAACAAGTGAGTAAACAACCAGTTGTGGATTCTGACCCAGAGCTCACCTTCCTCTACCTTATGTGGTACCAATGGAAGCAGTGCTTTATTTAGTCACTCCCTCCTTATTTAAATTTAGTCACCCCTCCATGCCACAAATTTTATATCCCAGGGAGAATGGCCCTCCCAATGTAGCCAAATCAAACTTATCTGGCTGGCAGATTTGTACACTAATGAATTTACTAATAGTTTTAATGGGGTGATATCTGGATGGTAAAGCTGCTATCCACAAAATGTCCCTACAGTTAGCCTATCAATATGCCCAGAATATGTATAAATTGTGGATGGTGGTCCCAGCAAGCTCAGTCGTGGAGATCACACACTGTTTGCAAGGGGCCCCCGACGGAGATCCTCTCAACCAGCAATAGAGTCCATCCTTGCAGTTCCATCCACAGGCAGGCCTCTAGCATATGTACTCAGAATTTACCCCCAGCCAGCCACTCCTGCCCTTCCTGGATCTCTACCTCATAAGGTGATCCTTCCTTGAGCAGGCCTTTGCCCACCCCAAGCACATCGACCCCTCCGACGACATGGCCCCAGCCCAAGAACTCACCACTGGAGACAGCTGCATCTCAGATGGTGATGCCACAGTCCAAGAGAAAGTTGAAAGTCAAAGAAAGTAATGTACTCCAACCCCACTAAACACTGACTGTCCCTTCCAGATCACTTCCATACCAGTAGGGAAAAGAAAGACTATGATGACTGTTAACCTCCAGGCTGAGTTGCAAAAATGTTTTTAGTTGATGAACCCAGAGGAACTCATTCAATACTATTTCTCCAAAACAGCTAATTGCTGGCCTCCTGAACCTTGCCTTTGTGTCAGAATGCTTGCAGAACTATAAGTCCCCCGGCAGCACTAGACATTGCTTCACCTCTGTGGTAAGCCGAACTCTGTATTCTAAACCACATCAGCCACAATAAGGCACTTGGACACAATAAGGTACTTTGATCTGCTCACATCCCACAGCTAGTTGTGGCTATGTTCACCACTATACTAGATTATAGCCCTTGCTTTCCGCACGATGTATCCATGACAGATCCAGTTTCTCTCGTTATTCCCACTATGACCACCAGCACCCACTTCACAATCAAAACTGTTATCTCCGCTCCCTTCCACATAGCAGCCATAAGCCCCACCACACTGTGTGCCACAACCCTACCCACACGACAACCAAGTGGGCCAGGTCTGATACAACTATATTCATAAATTAAAAAAAAAAAAAACTATATTCATACAAACTGTCAAGAGAGCAGCCCAGGCCTTCTAAGTAAAATGTAGTTGGGCTTGTCACACACAGGTCACACCTACAGCCCCATGTAGACCTATCTATCCTGCGGTTTTTCCTTTGGATCAGCCCCTTGGGCTAATTCCCTCCAAAACACCACAAGCCTCATTTAGGCGAAACCACAGGGTACCCTGTGGATAAGTATCAAAATAATTATCCCTCCATGATGATATTTTCTACCAACTCTCCTGGAACCCAACAGGCTGGATCTCAGCAGTGTATACTCACTGCCTCTTAGTGATAAAGAGCATCTTGCACAAACTTTATTGTGGATCTAAATCAGGAGGTATCTAAGTATCAAGTCCATTTGACTCTGCTCCATCTGCAAGCAATCTGCTTGGCTACTGTTACTGCAACACCATCACCTTTGATATTCTAGCTACCTTTTCCCCTCTTGGCAATTTTCCTGCTAGAGAATTGTCTGCTCACAAATACCAAGAAAGGCATTCTTTTCTCTGCCCTGTTGGGCCTGGCTATCACCAGCCATAGGAACAGGTGCTTCTACCCCAGCCCAACAAGATCAAATATATTAAAAACCACCCAGGAATTAGCACCCATCCTAACCAACCACAAGCAGACACTACACCATACTCTGAGTCTGATGCAACAACAGCATGACTCACCAGCACAAAAGATGATGGATAATTGACTAGTGGTAGATTTCCTATTGGCAGAACAAGGCGGCATCTGTTCTTCACAAGGCACCTTTTATTGCAGGTACATTAACAAGTCTGGATAGGTACAGGCCAACCTCCACAAGCTATGTCAAGGTTTACAGATCATGCATAATGTAATTAAAATACAAATTCCCACACTCCTTGAGGTCCTTAATTTGTATTCATGGCTCTCTCTATTCACCTGAGCACAATGGCTAGACTGGATTTCAAATGGTAGCACGTCTATTCATCATAGTGAGTGAGTGAAGTCACTCAATCATGTCTGACTCTTTCCAACCTCATGGACTGTAGCCTACAAGGCTCCTCTGTCCACGGAATTTTCCAGACAAGAGTACTGGAGTGGGTTGCCATTTCCTTCTCTCTTCTTCCTCCTCCACATTGCAGGCAGACACTTTACTGTCTGAGCCACCAGGGAATGGGAGAAACCTGGGTTCAATCCCTGGGTTGGGAAGATCCCCTGGAGAAGGGAAAGGCTACCCACTCCAGTATTCATCATAGGTTTCATCATTATTTGCCTGGTTAAATGTGCTTTTTGATGGCTTCTGAAAACAATTCCTATGTCCTTTAACATATCTGCTACACAGGTGATTGTATCCTGATGTTGAGGCATCACAGGATGGATCGTTGAGAGTTTAGCTGAGCTACTCCATGGAATTGGGCTTCCCTGGTGGCTCAATGGTGAAGAATCCACCTGTAATGCAGGAGACGCAGGTTTGATCCCCAGGTCAGGAAGAATCTCTGGAGAAGGGAATGATAACCCACTTAAGTATTTTTGCCTGGGAAATCCCATGGACAAGGAGCCTGGAAGGCTACAGTCCATAGGGTCACAAAAGAGTTGGATATGACTTAGTAACTAAACAACAACTCCATGGTATTGCTGCTTTGGCATATATTTTGTTTGGCCAAATGACCTGCAGGCGCTTCAAACTTACACAAGCCCATTCAGGTGCATGCCCTGGAAAACAAGTCATGTGACTCAGATGCTCAGTCACGTGTGACTCTTTGTGACACCATGGACTGTAGATCACCAGGCTCCTCTGTCCATATATGTTCCACGAAAGAATGCTGGAGTGGCGTGTCATTTCCTCCTCAGGGGATCTTCCGGACCCAGGGATCGAACCCATATCTCTTTACATCTCCTGCACTGGCAGGCAGATTCTTACCACTAGTGCCACCTGGGAACCCCCAACAACCCATAAAGTCACCTACAAAAGTAAACTCCTGATATGACTCCTCCAATAGCCCTATGGCAGTTTCCCTGACTCCCAAGGCATTCCACTGTGGATAAGCCTCCCCCAATAAAGTTTATCAAACTTCTACTCACTTTTGTTTGACCAATCAACTTTAATCTGGAAACCATAAAGCACACCCCCTTTGGACCCTAATGAAGGCATATACCTCAGGTCCTGTCATTCTCTCTGCCCACCCCTCTGCCTTGATCTCTTCTTACAGCCCTGTGAGGTATTTCACTATGTACTTTCTCCAGAACCTGAGTAATAAACTTCTCTGTTTCTCTCTCTTGTGGTCATTTATTGAACCATATGTCACCCTGGGACTCTACTTAACAAAATTGATTCATCAAAATGATAACAAAGCTTCTGCACAGTGAAAGAAATCATCAGTAGAATGAAGAGGCACCTAGGTAATGGAAAAAAATTGCAAAGCATGTATCTGATAAGGGATTAATATCCACAATATACAAGGAATTCAGAGCAGAAAAAAAAAAAAAACACACATAGCTCAATTTAAAAATAGGCAAAGGACCTAGACAGACATTTTTTCAAAACAAAACTTACAAATGGCCAAGAAGTACATGAAGAGATGCTAAATATTACTAATCATCAGAGAAATAATCAAAACTGGAAAAAGACATCACCTCACAGATGTAAGGGTAACTATTATCAAAAGGCAAGAAATAAATTTTGGCAAGGGTGTGGAATAAAGGAATCCTGGTACACTACTGGTGATATAAACTGGTACAGCCACTACAGAACACAATATGCAGTTTCCTCAAAAAATTAAAGATTGAACTATCTTACAATTTAGCAATTCCTCTTCTGGACATATATTCCATGGTCATTGCAGCATTAATCACAGTAGTAGAGGTAAGAAAACAATCTAAGTATTCACTGACAGATAAATGGATAAAGAAGATATGATAGATATATACAACAAAACATTATTCAGGATTTAAAAAGAAGGAAATGTTGCAATTTGCAACAACATGAATAAACCTTGAGGTTATCATGCTATGTGAAATAAGCCAGATCAGTTCAGTTCAGTTCAGTTCAGTTGCTCAGTTGTGTCTGACACCCTGCGACCCCATGAACCACAGCACGCCAGGCCTCCCTGTCCATCACCAACTCCCAGAGTTTACCCAAACTCATGTCCATTGAGTCGGTGATGCCATCCACCCATCTCATCCTCTGTCGTCCCGTTCTCCTCCTGCCTTCAATCTTTCCCAACATCAGGGTCTTTTCAAATGAGTCAGCTCTTCGCATAAGGTGGCCAAAATATTGGAGTTTCTGCTTCAACATCAGTCCTTCCAAGGAACACCCAGGACTGATTTCCTTTAGGATGGACTGGTTGGATCTCCTTGCAGTCCAAGGGACTCTCAAGAGTCTTCTCCAACACCACAATTCAAAAGCGTCAAATCTTCAGTGCTCTGCCTTCTTTATGGTGTAACTCTCACACCTGTACACAACTACTAGCAAAACCAGAGCTTTGACTATATGGATCTCTGTTGGCAAAGTGATGTCTCTGCTTTTTAATATGCTGTCTAGGTTTGTCATAGCTTTCTTCCAAGGAGCAAGCAGTGTCTAGAGATATTTTTTGTTGTCACACTGGAAGTTTGAAAGAAGAGAAGGATTTAACTTCATAGCTGTAGTCACCATCCACAGTGATTTTGGAGCACAAGAAAATAAAGTCGGTCGCTGCTTCCACTTATTTCCCCTTGTATTTGCCATAAAGTGATGAGACTGGATGCCATGATCTTAGTTTTTTGAATGTTGCTTCAAGCCAGCTTTTTCACTCTTCTCTTTCACCATCAAGAGGCTCTTTAGCTCCTCCTCACTTTCTGCCATTAGAGTGGTGTCATCTGCATATCTGAGATTGTTGGTATTTCTACTGGCAACCTTGATTCCAGCTTGTGATTGATCCAGACTGGCATTTTGCATGATGTACTCTGCATATAAGTTAAGTAAGCAGGGTGACAATATACAGCCTTGATGTACTCCTTTCCCAATTTTGAACCAGTTCGTTGTTCCATGTCTGGTTCTAACTGTTGCTTCTTGACCTACTTACAGGTTTCTCAGGAGACAGGTAAGGTGGTCTGGTATTCTCATCTCTTTAGCATTCAACAGTTTGTTGTTACCTACACAGACTCTTGAGAGTCCCTTGGACTGCAAGGAGTTCCAACCAGTCCATTCTGAAGGAGATCAGCCCTGGGATTTCTTTGGAGGGAATGATGCTGAAGCTGAAACTCCAGTACTTTGGACACCTCATGCGAAGAGTTGACTCATTGGGGGCAGGAGGAGAAGGGGACGACAGAGGATGAGATGGCTGGATGGGATCACTGACTCAATGGACGTGAGTCTGAGTGAACTCCAGGATTTGGTGCTGGACAGGGAGGCCTGGCGTGCTGCGGTTCATGAGGTTGCAAAGAGCAACTGAGCAACTGAACTGAACTGAACACAGTCAAAGGCTTTATCGTAGTCAATGAAGCAGAAGTAGATGTTTTTTTCTGGAATTCCTTTGCTTTTTCTATGACCCAGAAAATGTTGGCAATTTGATCTCTGGTTCCTCTGCTTTTTAAAAATCCAGTTTATACATCTGGAAAGTTTTGGTTCATGTATTGCTGAAACAGAGCTTGAAGGATTTTGCTAGCATGTGAAATGAGTGCAAATGAACAATAGCTCAAACATTCTTTTGCATTGCCCTTTTTGGGATTGGAATGAAAACTGACCTTTTCCAGTCCTGAGGCCACTACTGAGTTTCCTAAATTTGCTGGCATACTGAGTTGCAGTATTTTAATAGCATCATCTCTGAGGATTTGAAAGAGCTCAGCTGGAATTCCATCACCTCTACTAGCTTTGTTTGTAGTAATGCTTCCTAAGACCCACTTGACTTTACACTCCAGGATGTCTGGCTCTAGGTGAGACACCATCATTGTTATCTGGGTCAAGACCCTTTTTGTATAGTTCTTATGTGTATTCTGGCCACCTCTTCTTAATCTCTTCTGCTTCTGTTAGGTCCTTACCATGTCTAGCCTTTATCGTGCTCATCCTTGCATGAAATGTTCTCTTGATATCTCCAGTTTTCTTGAAGAGATGTCTAGTCTTTCCCATTCTGTTGTTTTCCTCTATTTCTTTGTATTGTTTGTTTAAGAAAGCCATCTTATCTCTCCTTGCTATGCTATGGAACTCTGCATTTAATTGGGTATTTTTCCCTTCCTCTCTTACCTTTCGTTTCTCTTCTTTCACACCTCCAGTGTGACAGCCAAAAATATTTCCAAATACTGCAAAATGTCCCCAGGGAGCAGGGGACATTTTGAAAATCACTGAACTAGAGAAAGAGTGTGCAGGAAATATTCAAAGAAGAGAGCTAAAACACAGGGAGGTTTTACAGATGATTGACCATGAGCACCGAAAGGCACAGTGGAAAAGATGGGGATAAATTTCAGCTGAAAGGTCTTCTGTGCACCAGTCAAATCATACCATCAGCAGCTGACATATCAAGGTTGGTCCTGTCAAAGTGTTTAAAGATGAGATGAATTTTCTCTGTTTTCTGCAAAGGTATCTCTCTGCTTCTGAAGTTGCTCTCTTTGATGTCACCATTGCCTAATGGAGGTTGGTGACAGGGTCAATAAATTAACAGGCCTTGCTATTCCTGCAGCTGTAAAGACATAAGCTCCACATCAATGCAGGAGTGCCACTGACAAAATTCCATTGTGCATTGAGGTTGAAATATCAAAGCAAGAATGTCATTGCAGAAAGTTCTGAAAAATGGGAAAGATTCTACAAGTTGAATAATCTGACTATTCTGTAAAAATAATGTTGGTGGTTTAAAATATTTTTTTGAGTAATCAATTTCATATGGTTCAAAATTAAGAAGGTACTGAGGGCTTCTCTAGTGGCTCAATGGTAAAAAAAAAAAAAAAAAAAAAAAATCTGCCTCCCAACACAGGAAATACAGGTTTGATCCCTAGTCCAGGAAGATCCCACATGCCCTGGAGCAACTAAGTCCATGTGCCACAACTACTGAGCCTGTGCTCTGGAGCCTGGAAATCATACCTACTGAAGTCTGCATGCACCCTAGAGCCTGTGCTCCATAACAAGAGAAGTCATCACAATGAGAAGCCTGCAATCAAGAGTAGCTCCCACTCTCCATAACTAGATAAAAAGCCTGTGTGCAGCACAAAGCATGAAGACCCAGCACAGCCAAAAATAAATTTTAAAAAAGAAGGGACTGAAAGGTTTATGTAAAAAGACTCCCTTCACCTAAGGCTTTCAGTTCCCCACCCCCAGGGAAAGAATGTTATCAGGGTCTCTTACACCCTTTTAGAGATACTCTGTGTACATACAAGCTAAGCTTTTATGGATACTGATTGGTCTTTTTTAATATGTTATATTCTTAGACATGACCACACCACTACCATTTTTGAAGTTATAAATGATATTGTTATATACAACACAGTTTAAAACTCATATTTATATATCTGTATTAATAATTTATATAGGGATTTTCCTCAAGGTTCTGTGGTTAAAGACTCAGTACTTTCCATGCAGAAGGGTGCAGCTTCGATCCCTGGTTGGGGAACTAAGATCCTACATGCTGCAGTGAAGCCAAAGGATAAAAAAATAAATTAAATAAAATATAAAAAAGAAAAATAGTTTATGTAAATGATTATATATCATTTAATAGGTCACGCAGCGTCATCATTTTTATATAGTGTCCTTCTATTGCTTGCTTATAACACCTGATCCGCGTTTACTGCTGCAATAAACTGCAACAGAAAAAATTATCACATTCATTTTTGCCTCATTGGGACAATATCATCTGATATCATTTTGGAACCACTTAAAGTGACTAAGGGTCAACATAATGGTTTCATATTCCAGATAGCTTGTTTAGCTTTTTCTCGCTGACCTTTTGTTTTTTTTTACTTATAGCTTTTAAAAATTTGAGAAATACTTCATATAAAATAAAATTCACTAGTTTATACAATTCAGTGGGTTTGGTATATTTTCTCTGTTGTGTAACAACCATTATTTTAGCTAGCTGTCAGCTGTCAGTTGTGAACTCTTTGCAACTCCATGGACTATAGCCTGCCAGTCTCCTCTGTCCATAATAACCATTACCACTATCTAATTTCAGAACATTTCCATCACCCTAAAAAGAAACTTTGTACCCATTAGCAGTTAGTCCCCAATTCCCCCTTCTCCTCATTCTCTGGCAATCACTAATCTACCTTCTGTCTCCATGAATTTGTCTATATCGACATTTCACATTAATCATAAATCTGTGATGTTTTATGTTTGCCTTCTTTGAATTCATATAATATTTCAAGGCTCATCCATATTGTAGCAAATAATATTCTATTGTAGTGATATACCACATTTTCTTTATCCACTCATCAGCTGACAGATATTTGTATTGTTTTAACCTTTTGACTATTTATGAACAATGCTTCTATAACTGTGTACAAGTTTTTGTGTGAACACATGTTTTCAGTTCTCTTGGGTATATACCTAGAAGTGGCATTTCTGACTCATACAGAAATTCTCTGTTTAACTTTTTGAGGAACTGCCCAACTGTTTTCCACATCAACTACACCATTTTACATTCCTATGAGCAATGTATGAGAGATCCAACGTCCAATTTCTTTGCATTTTTGTCAACACTTGTGATTGTCTGTTCTTTTATTTTATATTGGAGTATAGTTATGGTTTAAAAAAATTACTAACCATCTGAGTGGGTATAAGTGGTATCTTGTTTCCATTTTCATTTCCCTAATGACACCTAAAGTTGAACATCTTTTCATGAGCTTATTGGCCATTTATATATTTTCTTTGAAGAAATGACTATTCAGGACCTTTGCCTATTTTCAAATTGAATCATTTGGGTTTCTTTTCTTCTTGAGTTGTAAGAGTTTTTATATAGTCTAGATACTAAACTCTAGCAGATACTTTCTCCTATTCTGTGATTTGTATTTTCACTCTGTTGATAATGTATGTCCTCTAACACAGAAAATTTTAAAAACTTTGGGGGAGGGATAAATTGAGAGTTTTGGATTTAACATATACATGCTGCTGCTGCTGCTGCTAAGTTGCTTCAGTCATGTCCAACTCTATACAACCCCATAGACGGCAGCCCACCAGGTTTCCCCATCCCTGGGACTCTCCAGGCAAGAACATTGGAGTGGCTTGCCATTTCCTTCTCCAGTGGATGAAAGTGAGAAGTGAAAGTGAAGTCGCTCAGTCGTGTCTGACCCTCAGTGACCCCATGGACTGCAGCCCACCAGCCTCCTCTGTCCATGGGATTTTCCAGGCAAGAGTACTGGAGTGGGGTGCCATTGCCTTCTCCATATACATTGTTATATATAAAACAGATAAACAACAAGGACCTACCATATAACACAGGGAACTATATTCAATATTTTATAGTAGCCTATAATGGAAAATAATCTGACAAAAATAAACATATATATATATATACGTTCATCTGCTGTGCTTTGCGACCCCACGGACTACAGCCTGCCAGGTCCCTCTGTCCATGAGGATTCTCCAGGCAAGAATACTGGCGTGGGTAGCCATGCCCTCCTTCAGGGGATCTTCGCAACCCAGGGATGGAACCCAGGTCTCCTGCATTGCAGGCGGATTCTTTACCAACTGAGTCACAAGAGAAGCCAAAGAATACTGGAGTGGGTAGCCTATCCCTTCTTCAGGGGATCTTCCTGACCCAGGAGTCAAACCAGGGTCTCCTGCATTGCAGACGGATTCTTTACCAACTAAGCTACCAGAGAAGCCCATATATGTACTTGTATAAATAAAACTGAGTCACTTTGCTGTACACCTGAAGTTAACACAACTTTGTAAATCAACTATATTGCAATTTTTTTAAATTTATCTCTTTATTTTTTTAAATCTCATTTACCTACCTTTTCCTGATTGATATTGACTTTTCTTTTGCTTGTCAATGTTGAAATCTAGTTCCTCAGAACTGGCTAAACTGTTATAAGTTAATCTGGCAGTGACCTGCTATGAGGTCCCTAGGTGATAAAATGCATCTCAGTGGAAAAGCACTGCAAGTAGAAATCCCTTTCATTTCTATCAGTGAAAAGCCTCATGTGCCACTTTTGGAAGTGACTTATATCAACACTTTACTCTGAAATTGACAATTAAAGGTAAAAAATTAAGCATTTATCCTTTTAGTAGGAAATATATTTGAGTAGTCAATTTACAGTTTATGAAGAAAGCTCTTTCTAAAGATTATTACTAGAAAAAAATTTTTTTAATGAATTAAAACTCAAAAGGAAAAAAGCTATCGTTTTACCAGAACATTGTCAGCTGGTAAGCATACAGATAAGACGGAGGGGGAAAGTCACTATTTTGAATAAAATGATTGATATAGGCAAGGATTTCCAATGGATACTGAGCCTATTACATGAAGTGCTGGTGGGAAATTATATATTTGGATAGTGTGGAGATATCAATCCCTGACTGCTTGCTGGTCAAAATGGTGGAATGTGGTTCTGCAGAGGAGGGATCTGTGTATCAAAACCTTGACTCAGTGATTTGTCTTGGTATCAATGCTCATGGGGTGACTTGACACCATGTTGCTTCTGATATGTAACATACTGCTTCACCCATGGAATAATCTTGCCAAAAATATTTAAGTTGAATCTAATCAAGCCATTAAAAATTAGGAAGTATAGAGAATACTGGAGCAAATTAAATGACATTATTATTTTTTCAGTATTCATTTTTAGTTATTTATTTGGCTGCACTGGGTCTTTAGGGGTAGCACATAGGATCTAGTTCCCTAACCAGGGATCCATCCCTGGCCCCCTGCCTTTAAGGGTGGAGTCTTAGCCACTGGACCACTAGGAAAGTCCCATTAGATGACATTGCTGTTTGTTTTTTATTTGATGAGTCATGTTGCACTCTTTTTGCAGTCTCATGGACTGTAGCCTGCCAGGCTCCTTTGTCCATGGGATTTTCCAGGCAAGAATACTGGAGTGGGTTGCCGTTTCCTCCTCCAATTAAATGACATTATGAGGAAACAGATATACCTAAAAAGATGGACTTAGCACAGGTCTGCAGGCCAGGTCTCTCTAACAAGTGAATGTCACTTAAAAAAAAGAAATTGAGAGGTGTCGAGGGGGGCGGGGGGGCGGGCAGGGCGTGGGGTAGAGAGGAAGGAAGTAAGGAAGGGAAAAAGAAAAAGAGAGGGTAAGAAAAATTAGATCATTCTAAATAAAAGAGATTAAAGATAAAATGAGAAAAAGCAATCTTGGTGCTTGATCAGACCTAAACTTAAAAAAATTTTTTTAAGAGTTTTAAGACAATAGCAGAAATTCAAGAATGGACTATTAGCTAGTATTAGGCAAATTTTTAATTTTAGGTGTGATAATGATATTGTAGGAAATAATATTGCAGTTATATAAGAAAAGTCATTTTTTAAGATACCCATGTTGAAACAGTTACACAATATCAGAATGTTTCAATTTAATTTTAAACACTTCAGCATTATACTAGTCTCTCTTTTTCATGTGGATGTTTAAAGCAAATTAAAACTTTGTATGTTGAAAAAAACTATCACTGCAAGATAATGAACTTTTTGAACAGTCCTGCTGCACTGTTAAAACAATATAAACTATTTTGTGTGTTTGCTTTTTCTTTTATGGAAAAGTTTTGTATGATCTCAACATCAGTTCTTGGTTAAAATAAGTAAGTTTTGAGTGATTGAACACTAACCTTGGGTCTGCTCATTTGAGCTCTGTATCTGCAATGCCAGAGGATTGCTGGGGGCACTGGAGTCTAGTGGTTAACCCACTGAAGTTTAAATCCCAACTCTGCCTTGGGCCAGGTGGCTGGCTCACCTTGAACAAATTACTCTAATACTTTCAGCCTCAGTTTACTTATCTACAAATTTGAGGTAATAATATTAATATTTCTTCAGGTTGCTGTGAGTAATAAGTGAGATAAAACTATATTGATTTCTTAGAACAGTGCCTGATACATGGTGAGGACTCACTGGTATTATTATTGCTATAAGACCTTGGGTGGGTCACTCAAACTTCCGCCTCTGGAAAACCAAAAGATTGGATTCAGTTCAGTTCAGTTCAATTCAGTCGCTCAGTCGTGTCTGACTCTGCAACCCCATGAGCCTCAGCATGCTGGGCCTCCCTGTCCATCACCAACTCCCAGAGTTTACCCAAACTCATGTCCATTGAGTCGGTGATGCCATCCAACCGTCTCATCCTCTGTCATCTCCTTCTCCTCCTGCCTTCAATCTTTCCCAGCATCAGGGTCTTTTCAAATGAGTCAGCTCTTCCTATCAGGTGGCCAAAATATTGAAGTTTCAGCTTCAACGTCAGTCCTTCGAACACCCAGGACTGATTTCCTTTAGGATGGACTGGTTGGATCTCCTTGCAGTCCAAGGCACTCTCAACAGTCTTCTCCAACACCACAGTTCAAAAGCATCAGTTCTTCAGCACTCAGCTTTCTTTATAGTCCAACTCTCACATCCATACATTAATACTGGAAAAACCATAGCCTTGACTAGACCGACCTTTGTTGACAAAGTTAATGTCTCTGCTTTTTAATATGCTGTCTAGGTTGGTCATCACTTTCCTTCCAAGGAGTAAGCATCTTTTAATTTCATGGCTGCAGTCACCATCTGCAGTGATTTTGGAGCCCCCAAAATAAAGTCAGCCACTGTTTCCACTGTTTTCCCATCTATTTGCCATAAAATTGGATTAGATTATTTCTAAACTTGTTTCCATCTATCTATATTGATGTAAGTGACTTCGCTTCCCTAAGCCTTCATGTCTGCATTTAAAATGAGGAAACTAGAGATACTATCTATTTCTAATATCTCCAATCAAAAAGGATTCTCTTCTAAACTCCCATGAATACAGATATGAACAGGGCAATTAGATTCAAATAATCAAAACCTCCTTACATGCTAAGAATGAGAAGGTGAGCTTGGGGAGGGAAAAGATACTTAACATATTTTCAATTTCTCCCAAAATCTACCTGAGTACTGATGCTTTTTAATGAGAAAATGTGCATAAAATAGTACATAAATAGTATAGCTGATGTGGATGACTTCATGATGATGGTAGAAATGCCATCATGGTAATGATAATAAAGAGAGAACTAGGAAGATTGCTGTTTTCTTTTGTTGGGAAGTCAGCAATAAAATGGAGAAGGCAATGGCACCCCACTCCAGTATTCTTGCCGGAAAATCCCATGGATGGAGGAGCCTGGTGGCCTACAGTCCATGGGGTCAACAAGAGTTGGACACGACTGAGCGACTTCACTTTCACTTCTCACTTTCATGCATTGGAGAAGGAAATGGCAACCCACTCCAGTGTTCTTGCTTGGAGAATCCCAGGAACGGAGGAGCTTGGTGGGCTGCCGTCTCTGGGGTCGCACACAGTCAGACACGACTGAAGCGACTTAGCAGCAGCAGCAGCAATAAAAACGTATCATTTATCCCTGAGCCAGGAAGATCCCACATGACACAGAGCAACTAAGCCCGGGGGCCACAGCAATTGAGCCTGGGCTCTAGAGCTGGGGAGCTGCAATGAGAACTACTGAGCACTGCAACTAGGGAGTAGCCCCAACTAGCCACAACTAGACAAAAGCCGGCACACAGCAACGAAAACCCAGCACAGCCAAAAATAAATAACTAAATAAAATATCTTTGAAAGGTATAATTTCCCCATAAAAAGACTGTGGCTGTTAAGTAATCAGGCTAAGTTAAAAAAAAAAAACATAAAAATGTATAAGAAGGGGACTTGCCCTATCAGTCATTAAAACTTAGAAGTGTTTATAATTAAAACAGTGTGGTACTGATGCATGAATAGACAAAAGACTAAGCAAACAGAATAGAAAATGGAGAAATAAAATTAAATGCATAAGGAAATTTAGCATATACTAAAGGTGGCATCTTACATCATTGCAGCAAAGATGAGATTTTTAATAAATGTTGCTTGTTCAATGCAGGATGCAGGATGCTTGGGGCTGGTGCATGGGATGATCCAGGGAGATGATGTCGGGTGGGAGGTGGGAGGGGGCTTTGACATTGGGAGATCGTGTACATCTGTGGCTGATTCGTGTCAATGTATGGCAAAAAAAAAAACAGTATTGTAACATAGAATAAAGTATTAATAAATAAATAAATAAATAAAAAATTAAGAAAAAATAAACGTTGCTGCGACAACTGAATAGCTATCTGGAAAAAGCTATATGTCACACCATACATGAGAATAAACTCCAAATGGATCAAGAACCTAAATATAAAATATGAAACTACATAACTGTTGCAAGAAAACATGAGTAAATTCTCTTTTAACCTCAGTGTAAGGTTTTCTATTATTTAAAATCAAAAGCAATAATAAATGAACAAATCTGACATGAAACAACTATAGGTAAAACAACTGTATGTAAAAATGCCATAACCAAAACCAAAAGGCAACTCACAAACTAGAGAGAAAATTCTTATAACATACACCGATAAAAGAGCAATATCTTAATACATAAAAAACTCTTCAAAATTGAGAGGCAAATCCAATAGGAAAATGAAAAAGCGATATAAACAGACATAAATATATCTGTTTAAACATATATATGTTTAAACATAAAAATTAAAAATTTAAACTAATTCATAAATAGAGAGTTCACTTAAAGAGACTCTTTATGGACAAATCGAGGACAATTTGAGCAACAAAATGATAGCAATGGATTAGAACACATAGAATGAAATGAATATCCATGAATCCATGCTGATAAAAATGAATAACTGAGAGAGAAATAATGGGAGAAGAGTAATGAGAGAAGATAGAAAGGTTTTCCATAGAATTGAAATTAATGTAGAAGAAATGATAAAAATATAAAACCACTAACTGTACAAAAAGATCTTCACGACCCAGATAATCATGATGGTGTGATCACTCATCTAGAGCCAGACATCCTGGAATGTGAATTCAAATGGGCCTTAGAAAGCATCACTACGAACAAAGCTAGTGGAGGTGATGGAATTCCAGTTGACCTGTTTCAAATCCTGAAAGATGATGCTGTGAAAGTGCTGCACTCAATATGCCAGCAAATCTGGAAAACGCAGCAGCTGCCACAGGACTGGAAAAGGTCAGTTTTCATTCCAATCCCAAAGAAAGGCAATGCCAAAGAATGCTCAAACTACCGCACAATTGCACTCATCTCACACACTAGTAAAGTAATGCTCAAAATTCTCCAAGCCAGGCTTCAGGAATATGTGAACCGTGAACTTCCTGATGTTCAAGCTGGTTTTAGAAAAGGCAGAGGAACCAGAGATCAAATTGCCAACATCCGTTGGATCATCGAAAAAGCAAGAGAGTTCCAGAAAAACATCTATTTCTGCTTTATTGACTATGCCAAAGTCTTTGACTGTGTGGATCACAATAAACTGTGGAAAATTCTGAAAGAGATGAGAATACCAGACCACCTGACTTGCCTCTTGAGAAATCTGTATGCAGGCCAGGAAGCAACAGTTAGAACTGGACATGGAACAACAGACTGGTTCCAAATAGGAAAAGGAGTACATCGAGGCTGTATATTGTCACCCTGCTTATTTAATTTATATGCAGAGTACATCATGAGAAATGCCAGACTGGAAGAAACACAAGCTGGAATCAAGATCGCCAGGAGAAGTATCAATAACCTCAGATATGCAGATGACACCACCCTTATGGCAGACAGTGAAGAGGAACTCAAAAGCCTCTTGAAAGTAAAAGAGGAGAATGAAAAAGTTGGCTTAAAGCTCAACATTCAGAAAATGAAGATCATGGCATCCGGTCCCATCACTTCATGGGAAATAGATGGGGAAACAGTGGAAATAGTGTCAGAATTTATTTTGGGGGCTCCAAAATCCCTGCAGATGGTGACTGCAGCCATGAAATTAAAAGACACTTACTCCTTGGAAGAAAAGTTATGACCAACCTAGACAGCATATTCAAAAGCAGAGACATTACTTTGCCGACGAAGGTCCGTCTAGTCAAGGCTGTGGTTTTTTCCAGTGGTCATGTATAGATGTAAGAGTTGGACTGTGAAGAAGGCTGAGCGCCAAAGAATTGATGCTTTTGAACTGTGGTGTTGGAGAAGACTGTTGAGAGTGCCTTGGACTGCAAGGAGATCCAATCAGTCCATTCTGAAGGAGATCAGCCCTGGGATTTCTTTGGAAGGAATGATGTTAAAGCTGAAACTCCAGTACTTTGGCCACCTCATGTGAAGAGTTGACTCACTGGAAAAGATTTTGATGCTGGTAAAAATTGAGGGCAGGAGGAGAAGGGAATGACTGAGGATGAGATGGCTGGATGGCATCACTGACTCAATGGATGCGAGTCTGAGTGAACTCTGGGAGTTGGTGATAGACAGGGAGGCCTGGCTTGCTGCGATTCATGGGGTCGCAAAGAGTCAGACACAACTGAGCGACTGAACTGAACTGAACTAAACTGAACTGAGGGTAATTCTTGTTGCTGGCAAGAAAGTACTGAGAAGAATATTTACAGAGTCTCAAAAAATATCCCCACAAGATACTTTTTCATTACTAAGAGAAAGAAAGTAACTTTACAGGGGGAAATCCAGCAACTACTATTTTATAAACAGTAATTGAGGTTAACATCACCAGTAACAAGACATACTGACATTATGAACTTTTAGATATGATACACTGAGATGAATGCAACATCATTTCTGTGATACTCTTGCCAAAATGCATAACACTGATTTAATCAGAAAAAATGTCAGACAAACCCAATTTGAGGTATGTTTATAGAACAGCTGACCAGTATTCTTCAAAACTTTCAATGATTTTAAGTGAAAGGCAAGGACTGAAAAGCTATCCAGATTAAAGGGAGATGACAATTAAATGCAGTGTATAATCCTAGATCCCATCACTTCATGGGAAATAGATGGGAAAACAGTGGAAACAGTGTCAGACTTAATTTTTTGGGGCTCCAAAATCACTGCAGATGGTGACTGCAGCCATGAAATTAAAAGACGCTTACTCCTTGGAAGGAAGGTTATGACCAACCTAGACAGCGTATTCAAAAGCAGAGACATTACTTTGCGGACTAAGGCCCGTCTAGTCAACGTATGGTTTTTCCAGTGGTCATGTATGGATGTGAGAGTTGGACTGTGAAGAAGGCTGAGCACCAAAGAATTGATGCGTTTGAACTGTGGTGTTGGAGAAGACTGTTGAGAGTGCCTTGGACTGCAAGGAGATCCAACCAGTTCATTCTGAAGGAGATCAGCCCTGGGATTTCTTTGCAAGGAATGATGTTAAAGGTGAAACTCCAGTACTTTGGCCACCTCATGTGAAGAGTTGACTCATTGGAAAAGACTCTGATGCTGGGAGGGATTGGGGGCAGGAGAAGAAGGGGACGACAGAGGATGAGATGGCTGGATGGCATCACTGACTTGATGGACGTGAGTCTGAGTGAACTCTGGGAGTTGGTGATAGACAGGGAGGCCTGGCGTGCTGTGATTCATGGGGTCACAAAGAGTCGGACACGACTGAGTGACTGAACTGAACTGATAATCCTAGATTAGATCTTTGCCCAGAAAAGGGTGACCAGTATGACAATTAATGAAATTTGAATAAAGTCTGTAGATTAGTTAATATTATGTAAACTTCCTGGTTTTGATGATTATACCCACAAAAGTCTGTATAGGAAAGCTACAATTTTTCCAGTAATCATGTACAAATGTGAGAGTTGGACCATAAAGAAGGCTGAGCACCAAAGAATTGATGCTTTCGAATTGTGGTGCTAGAGAATATTCTTGAGAGTCCTTTGGACTGCAAGGAGATTCAAACTAGTCAATCCTAAAGAAAATCAACCCTAAATACTTACTTATTGGAAGGACTGTTGCTGACGCTGAAGCTCCAATGCTTTGGCCACCTGATGCAAAGAGCCAACTCACTGGAAAAGACCCTGAGGCCAGGAAAGATTGAAGGCAAAAGGAGAAGAGGGTGGCAGAGGATGACATGGTTAGATAGTATCACCAACTCAGTGAATTTGAGCACATTCCAGAAGATAGTGGAGGACAAAGGAGTCTGGTGTGCTACAGCCCATGAGGTCGCAAAGAGTCAGACTAGACTTAGCAAATGGACAACAGCATGCAACACAAAAACACTTGAGGAAGCTGAGTGAAGAGAATTCTTTGAACTATTTTTACAACTTTAAAAAACAATAAGCTTGAAATTATTTCAAAATGAAAAGAGAAAAATAGAACTTTGTTCAAATAATTATTATCATTCAAAATACTGTCTCTGAAATGTTATTTATTGTAAAGTTGTGAAAACAGTTTTTTTTTTTTCTTTTGAAAGTGCTTTCTGTATCAGTATAACGTGACACAAGAAAAGCAGTTTCTTGCAATATTTTAGAAAAAAAAACTATTATGGAAAATTTCAAACAAAAAGTGGAAGGGATAACCTGTTTGTTTCCATCATGACCTCTTACATATCCATTACCCAATTTTAACAATAAGTATCCTCATTATATTCACAATATATGTTTATTTATTTGGGTTCTTTCTGGAATAATTTAAAGCAAGTCCAAGATGTCATTTTATGGTAAAGATCTTTTTTCTTTAAACATATCCACCTTAACATTATTACATCAACTAATATTAATTCATGAAAATGATCAAATTCCCGGGCTTAATTCAAATTTTGGTGTTTTGAATCAGTTGGTTTGAATCAAAATCATGAGTCACATATTTGATTATGTCTCTTAAGACTTAATTTTTGATAGTCCACCTTCCCCTTACACCCTTCTTTTTAAATCTATTTAATTTTGGGGGAAATTAGGTTATTTGTCCTATGAAACCTGATTACTTCTTCTTGGTGTTTGGTCAGTTTTTTTAAACATATTTTTCTATCACCTATATTTCATATAAATTGCTGGTTAGGTCTAAGCCTTAATCAGATTTGAGTTGAATTGGAAGGAATCATGAATACTTAAAGAAGGTGCTTTGTAGTTCTTACTTGATCACATCAAGAAGTATCTCACTTTTAATGGTACTAAGATTGACTGAAAACTCTTCCTGGTGGCTCAGACAGTAAAGCGTCTGCCTGCAATGCAGGAGACCCGGGTTTGATTCCTGGGTTGGGAAGATCCCCTGGAG
Organism: Nanger dama; assembly: GCA_917880005.1. Classification (NCBI taxonomy): domain Eukaryota; kingdom Metazoa; phylum Chordata; class Mammalia; order Artiodactyla; family Bovidae; genus Nanger; species Nanger dama. Next base: position 29,449,352 of record CAKJTW010000007.1, read on the forward strand.
AAGGAAATGGCAATCCACTCCAGTACTCTTGCCTGGAAAATCCCATGGATGGAGGAACCTGATAGGCTACAGTCCATGAGGTCGCAAAGAGTCAGACACGACTGAGCAACTTTACTTTACTTTAAGATTGACTGAGGGATTTCTCTGGTGGTCCAGGGTCTGAGATACCACACTTCCAGTGGAAGGGGCCCAGGTTTGACTCCTGGTCAGAGAACTAGATCCCACATGCTGCAACAAGACCCAGTAAAGGGAGGTTCAAATGGTATCTTGCCTATTCCATCTATCTTTTTAAAAAGTAGATGTTATAAACAAACAACTCAATCAAAAAATAGCTTAAGAGTCTGCCTTGCATGGTAGGGGATGAGAGTTTGATCCCTGGTCAGGGAACTATGATCCCATGTGCTGTGGAGCTCCCAGGCCCCTGTGTCCCAACTACTGAGCCCACGTGCCACAGCTGAGACCTGACACAGCCCAGTAGGTGGACAAATTTTTTTTTAAGTCTACAAATAATAAATGCTGGAGAGGATGTGGAGAAAAAGCAACCCTCCTACACTGTTGGTGGAAATGTAAATTGGTGGAGAGTTTGGAGGTTTCTTTAAAAATTAAAAATAGAACTACCATATGATCCAGCAATCTCACTCCTGGGCATATATCCAGAGAAAATCATAATTTGAAAAGATTCATACACCCCAATATTCATTGCAGCACTACTTTCAGTACCCAAGACATGAAAGTAACCTGTCCATTGACAGATGAATGGATAAAGAGATATATATATATATATATAAATGTATACATAAATACACCTTGGAGCGGAGAAGGCGATGACACCCCACTCCAGTACTCTTGCCTGGAAAATCTAAGCAACTTCACTTTCACTTTTCACTTTCATGCATTGGAGAAGGAAATGGCAACCCACTCCAGTGTTCTTGCCTGGAGAATCCCATGGATGGTCCGGGAGCCTGGTGGGCTGCCGTCTATGTGGGTCGCACAGAGTCAGACACGACTGAAGCGACTTAGCAGCAGCAGCAGCAGCAGCAGCAGTACACCTTGGAGAAGAAAATGGGATGGCAAAGAGTTGGACACAACTCAGTGACTAAACAACGTACATATATATGTATGTATGTAGGGCTTCCCTGGTGTCTCAGAGGTTAAAGTGTCTGCTTCCAATGCAGGAGTCCTGGGTTCGATCCCTGGGTCAGGAAGCTCCCCTGGAGAAGGAAATGGTAACCCATTCCAGTATTCTTGCCTAGAGAATCCCACGGATGCAGAAGCCTGGTAGGCTACAGTCCACGGGCTCGCAAAGAGTCGGACACAACTAAGCGACTTCACTTCACTACATACACACACAGTGGACACAACTCTGTAAAGGAATTGTCCTTCAATTAAAACATAAATTTAAAATTAAAAACAAAGAATGGAATAGTGTTATTTGCAATAATATGGATGGACTCAGAGGTTATCATACTAAATGAAGTAAGCTAGAAGGAGAAAGATAAATATATAATGTCACTTATATGTGGAATCTAAAAAATGAGATTAATACAAATAAACTTATTTATAAAACAGAAATAGATGCACATACAGTTTGGTAATTCATAGCTCCAGAGGGAAAAGGTGGAGGATAAATCGGGAGTTTGGGATTAAAATACACATACTACTCTACATAAAATAGATAACCAATAAGGACCAACTGTATAGCACAGGAAACTATACTTAATAGCTTATAAAAGCCTATAATGGAAGAGACTGTAAAAATGAACTTTATATGTAGATAGATAACTGAATCACTTTGTTGTATACCTGAAACTAACACAATGCTATAAATCAACTATATTTCAATAAATATTTTTTACAAAGCCAATGTGATAAGATTTCTCTGGTGGTCCAGTGGTGAAGAATCCACCTGCCAATGCAAGGGACAGGCCACCGGATCAATCTCTGGTCCAGGGTGATTCCACAGTACGCTAAGCAATTATGGTCCTGCCACAACTACAGAAGCCCACGAGCCCTAGAGGCCATGCTTGAGTAGCCCCACTCTTGGCAACTAGAGAAAGCCCAAGGAGCAACGAATATCCAACGCAGCCAAAATTATAAATAAAATTTTAAAGCAGATAGTATATATGGTCAGCTCTATCAACAGCAGACACAGTCAAGTCTTGAAATCTAGACCAGGGGTAGAAATCGTAATAATGTTTTTCAGTTACCTTTCCTAACATAGAACTGTGGTTGAAGGTATATGTCAAACTTTCATCACAAAGTATTATGGGAAAAAAGTTTTATGAGGAAACTAATTTTAAAAATGTAAAATGCAAATAAGGTTCAAAGTCATCTCAGAAAGTATCACCACAATTTGAAACCAAGTATTCAAAAGCAGAGACATTACTTTGCCAGCAAAGGTCCGTCTAGTCAAGGCTATGGTTTTTCCAGTAGTCATGTACGGATGTGAGAGTTGGACTGTGAAGAAAGCTGAGTGCTGAAGAATTGATGCTTTTGAACTGTGGTGCTGGAGAAGACTCTTGAGAGTCCCTTGGACTGATCCAATCAGTCCATTCTAAAGGAGATCAGTTCTGGGTGTTCTTTGGAAGGAATGATGCTAAAGGTGAAACTCCAGTACTCTGGCCACCTCAGGTGAAGAGTTGACTCATTGGAAAAGACTCTGATGCTGGGAGGGATTGGGGGCGGGGGAGGAGAAGGAGGCAACAGAGGATGAGATGGCTGGATGGTATCACCGACTCGATGGACGGTGAGTGAACTCCGGGAGTTGGTGATGGACAGGGAGGCCTGGCGTGCTGCGATTCATAAGGTAGCAAAGAGTCGGACACGACTGAGCGACTGAACTGAACTGAGACAGATTTGGCGGAGAAGGCAATGGCACCCCACTCCAGTACTCTTGCTTGGAAAATCCCATGGGCGGAGGAGCCTGGTGGGCTGCAGTCCATGGGGTCGCTAAGAGTCGGACACGACTGAGCGTCTTCACTTTCACTTTCATGCATTGGAGAAGAAAACGGCAACCCACTCCAGTGTTCTTGCCTGGAGAATCCCAGGGACGGGGAGAGTCTGGTGGGCTGCCGTCTATGGGGTCGCACAGAGTCGGACATGACTGAAGCAACTTAGCAGCAGCAGCAGCAGTAGACAGATTTGGGAGTTTTGACTATTAAGATTTATAGAAACATCTGAGTTAAAAAGATTACTTAGGGAACTTCCCTGGTGGTCCAGTGGTTAAGAATCTGCCTTCCAGTGCAGGGGACAAGGTTTGAATAGAGAACTAAGATCCCACATGTCTCAGGGCTACTGAACCAGCGCCCCTCAACCTGAGAGTCCCCATGCCACAACTAAGACTCGCAGAGCCAAAAATAAATATATAATTAAATAAATTAATTTAAAAAGATTAGCAGGGAAATAAGCATTATTTAAGAAACTGACATAGTTGTCTCAGGGAGGAGTGAACTCATAAATTCCATCTGTGAATAAATTACTTCAATAGCATGACAGCAACTGCTGAGGAAAAGTTGAGTGCTGACTGAAACCATTCAAAATAAAAAATCTACTAATTATGAAGACGATTCCAGTTTTTTCTGTTCCATCTAAATCCACTTGGAAAATATATAAAGGGTCTAAAGTCAATAAAAGCTTATGTGGTGACTGAAAATCTTCCAAAGGACTGATGCTTAAGGAGTCTGAAATTCGAACGTCAGGTGGGCGGTCGGTTCCGAGGCGTGGAGGGTCAGAGCTTTTGCGGCGGGCGTTGCTAGGCCCAGGCCACCACAAAGCCTCCTTGGGGGCGGGGCCTTTTACGTCACAGAGACGCTCCGCCCCTTACGTCGTACACTAGGGAGGCCAGAAGGTTTCTGACGGTGCCGGCGCCATTTTGCCGGAGCCTGCGACCGAGTGGGAGTGGAGTGGAGCGGCCGTTGTTGCCGACTCTTTCCTCCTCCCCACGGTCCAGTCAGCGGGTTGATTAGGCCATCGGCCCTCAGGCCGAGACTTGTCTCTTATTTAGTTCTGGGGAGCGCCTGGCCGACATGAGTGATGTAGAGGAGAACAACTTCGAGGGCAGAGTGAGTACAAAGCCGCGGGAGCCGTCTTCGGCGGCGGCCCCGATGCTCGGGGTTTCTCGGGGACGAGCGCGGTCGGGCGGGGTTGCGCGGGAGTCCTGCGGGGGCCCGCTGGAGCAGCCTCTGGAGCCATCGAGGTCGCTTCTTCACATCCCAAGATGGCTTCTGGGTTACACTGTTGCCCCAAATATCACGGATCACCCCCCTTCCCCCCTTTTTTGGAGACTGACTGATAGCCGGACTCCTGGGTCCGATTCCCACCCCCCGCGGGGCACCTTGCTTTCTCCCCACCCCGAGGCTTCCTTATCGCTGTTCCAAGGTGTGGGTCCCCGTCGCGGTGGGGCGGGAGGAGACGGCAGGGAGTTCCCCTCCGGCCGGATAGTGGTAGGTGCTTCCTGCGGTGGCGTTTCTGGCGACCCCGAGCATCGTAGAGGGTCTCGGGGTCGAAAGTGCGCGGGGCTGCTGTCCGGGCGGGGAGAAGCTGGCGCGGGACTAGCTGGGGCCTGTGTCTCCTTGGCTCTCTATTGCAGTGAGCGGCCGCGTCTCTGTTGGAACCGGCGGCGTTGCGTCTATAAAGGCGAAAGCCTTGAGGTTGAAGGTGGGACGAGCCTAATGAAGTGGTTAGTCAACGACCGCACCGACCCTTAAGCGTTCTTAAGACGAGAGCTGTGAGGGGAAAACTACGCAAGGAGCCCTTCTCCTTTAATGTCCCTTCTGCTTTCTTTTCACTTCAAAATGAATGTGGAAATGCTACAACACCTTATTTTTCTAATTCCTTAATGTTGGGCTTTTTTTTTTCTTTCTTTCTTCTTTATATCTCAACTTCCAATGCTTTTCCTCCTATGATCTTTAATCTAAACACTCACCACTCCTTTACAGGTTTTTACGGTAAAAAAAAAAAGGACTCTTCTGTCTTAATCTTACATAACTGAACAAATTTCATTGCTCAGTATCTTTACAATAGTTCGTGCTATTCTTTTAACTCAAAAAGGTTACCTGAAAATTATAGCCCCTCTCTCTCCCATTTCTCTTCTCGACCCATCCTCCAGCAAAGAGGGCTCGAAGTTTTTCATTATTTTGGGTGATGAATATAAACATCACAAAGATACCTTATCCTCAGCTTAAAGATACTAGGACGTTTAGCAGAGATTGGGTTATATTTCGGAAGTTACCCTTATAGTGAAAATTGATGGAAGTGAGATAGTGTAAAACCCTGTAAAGAAAACAATCCCCAGGCAGCATTTTCTGTGTTGGCATTCTGGTCACTAGGGGAAACGCATCAAAAACACTTTAGGTGTGTGCTGGAAGGAATAAGTTTTGTCTTTTTTTAGATGCTCATAAGCATCTGGAAACATAAACCAGAAGAAGGTCGATTTAGACTTTTGTTCTTTTTGAGTTTAAGACAAAAAGCTATCTTGAATGCCTTTAAAATTGGTTTTCTCTATTAAAATTTGAAGCCTGTAGATATCAATGAATCACCTGCTCATTTTTAGGGTGAGGTATTGATGGTCCCAACAAAACTGCTTCTTGTTTTGAAAATGTTAGCTAATAATGGGAAGAAATTTTACTGTCAGTCAAGTACAGTTTTGGGGAGTTAATGTTTGTTTTGGTTTGTGGGAAATTGAGAACTACTTTGGGGACCTTATTTTCCTTTGAGGTCTTACCTTTTTTGGGGCGGGGGTCATCAAATTGAGAAAGTTGGCAAGTTCTAGGTAATTGTTACCTTACCCAGCTAAGAAAGTAATATATGTAAGATTCCTACCCGATTTTAAGCTAAAATGCATGTAGGCATTAACTATATATTTTAATAGGAAAAGGCATTTTTACCTTTTCCTCCTCTTTTATGGTGTTCGTGGTCATAGGAAATACTTTTTCACATCTGATACCCAAGTGAAGGAACTCTATGTTCACCAGTTAGCTTTTTTTTTTTTTGGTAGGTTGAGGTAATTGTTCATAATTGAAGAAGAATTAGAGGAGTGGGAGACAGTTTTCTGATGATGTATTTTTTGTTGTTCTCTTAAAGCAGTTTCATATTCAGCAGTGCTTTTAGTTTTTAAGCTGTAGTGCCCTTGGTTTTATAAAATAAAATTGTGTTATCTTTGTACGTAAATGTAATAACGTTTTAGAGAGTCTCAGAAAAGGATTTTTAAATGATGTTTCTGAAATGTTTTAAGTAGTTGTTATACTTCAAATTTTTTGATTAAAACAAAGAAAACATCAATAGGTCAGTGTTAAGATTTCATTTCATTTATGTAAGGAATAAACAACATATGTTAACCATATCTTATTGAAAAGATATTTAAAATTAGAGGGTGACTCTATGGAAACTTTGAAACATATTAAGTAACAGGATTGATACTAATAGTTCCTACTTTAATAGCATTTTACAATCTTCCCCCTCACCATCTTTGACATATTTTCTAATTTACAATGGCTGGAGAACTCTTACCATTTTAGAAATTAAAAACTGATACCCAAAAGACAATGCAGCCAGGAATCTGAGATTTGCAAGTCCCAATCCATTGCTTATTGCATGCAAAAAATATGCTATGTATATATTTTGATTACTTTTCTTAAAAGAGGACACATTCCATGTCAGTGTCTCAGAGCTGTTAATTGAGTTTGCTAAAAACAATTACAAGAACTTAATTTTCCATTATAGATAATTATCTCGTTTCCTAAAACATAAAAGAGCGTTACAAAGGAAAATATAGTTTGCTGAATTTTTGTTAAAAGTCACCCTAGCAGTTAATCAGTCATATTCCCTTCCAAAGTATTACACATCTCTTAACTTTTTGTAAAGACCAGATGTTCTCAAAGGAGAGAATTTGGAGTCTGATTTGTGATAACTGATATCTCAAATCTGGGTAAAAGTCAGAATGTAATCAACTGTATGATAGAATTAATAAGAAATTCAGAAAATGAAGTTGAATGATTTTGTGAGCCCAGAAGAAAGGAAAAGTTATTTAGTATGTAAAACTTAACACTGCATATTATGATAAGGGAAATATGAATATTGATTGTAAGAATGAGACAGTGGGGAGGTTGCTAGACTACATAGGCTTGACTGTGTAGTCAGATAGTGGAGGAGTTTGATTTCTAGATTTAGGAATTTAGACTTAATCCAATATGTGGTAAGGAGCCATCGATAGATTCTTATGAGAGTAGCATAATGAAAGGAATTTGTTTCTTTAGAACAGAAAATAGCAGAGGAAGAGCAGCAGGGCACACTTAAAATGTTTAAGGAAGGAGCTTATGAAAAGTCTTATCTAAACTGGACAGCAGTGGAATGTAAAGAATGAGCAAGAGGATTTCAAGGGATCCAGAAGAATAGCGATACTTATTAAAATAAGTCCATTTGCTTGGTATGTGCATCAAGGTAACAGAATTTTAAGTGGAACTATCTTTATTTGGAGTTAGGAGTCAGATTGGCACTTGAGCTGACTTTTTTTTGCATGTCATCTTCATAAAAATAACGAATAGTTTGCTGTGTACAACTTCAACTAAAATTAGGATTTCAATCTCAAAAATTTTAGTATCCTTGATAGAAATTAAGGAAATGGAAATTAATATTTTCTTGTTATTTTATTTATTCCCCTCTTTAAATTTGAAATTTTAAAAATTAAAAAAAAATCTTTTTAGTGAAAACAATGGCCCTGAGTTTTTTTAATCTAGGTTAAGGATTCTTTATCATGTAGGAGTCTATCTTATAATTCCATGATTGTGTATACTTAGTAGAATTGCTGAAGAGGAAGGATACTACTTATTCTGGCATCCTGTTTTGAGAGCTTGTTCTGGCTTCTTGAGTAGCTGGGATATTTTAGAGACCCTAGTATTCCCATTCTTAATATATGAGATGATTAACGGGATAATAAAAGTGAAGAGCAAAACACAAATTCATCTATCAATTTGGAATTTAAATTTGTGTGTGTTAAGATATTTTGTTAAAGAATATCAAAAATAGGGGAAGGTTTTTTGTTTTTGTTTTTTCTTATTTGAAACCTGTTTTGTAATAATAAGGGTGATGACTATGCCATTAAAAACCCAGCTTGGCCACTAGTTTCTAAAAAAAAAAAAAACCCTCTTGTCTTTTTTTTTTAATGAATACAGATAAAATTGAAATACCTATTTTATAGATAAGAATGTTAGCAGTTTAGGTTTAAATAAAAAAAAAAAACTTAGTCCAGCTTATCCGGCAGTTTAATTTTACATATCTCATCACGTCAACCAGTTGCAAAAGAGTAAGGCTTCCGTTCTTTTAGTACAAGTATTGTTAAGCTTAGGGACTAGTCTGTGTCTCTTGAGTTTAATTTTTTTTTCCTGAAGTAATATGTATCCAATTTTAATACTTTTTGTTCTCCCCATCCATTTATTTAAGCAGAAAATTTGTAATGTTTTAACATTCAAATTTTTATATTTGAGATTCTTTCGCTGAAGGGTGCTCATGATTGAGCATATGCTCAATCTAAGCAGAAGGTGGGATTTTTAAAAGGAACAGTACAACCAGTTGTACCCAGGATGCCTAACTGTACTTTTACAGATTTGCCATAGTTACTACTTATAATTTGTACCATTCCTAAGATGAGTATAAAGAGTCTTGGGATCTGAAAGACTATCAAGGGATTTTAATATTTAGAGATGAGTCATTTTTAAAAATACAGATAAACTTTTTTATGGATTTAATTTTGTAAATGAACTGAAGTTACGTCCTTCTGGTATAGTGTGTAGTATACAAGTGTAAAAATGGGCTTGAGTAATCAGCATAAGTTTTTTCAGTTCAGTTCAGTCGCTCAGTCACGTCCAACTCTTTTCGTTCCCATGAATCGCAGCACGCCAGATCTCCCTGTCCATCACCATCTCCCGGAGTTCACTCAGACTCAGGTCCATCGAGTCAGTGATACCATCCAGCCATCTCATCTTCTGTCGGCCCCTTCCCCTCCTGCCCCCAGTCCCTCTCAGCAGAGCTTGTAAAGTAAATACTGTGAAAACCTCTTGATAGCATCGGTGGGTGCTCAGTCACTATGTAACTAACCCTGAGACCCCTCCCCTTTGGGTATAAAAGGTATATATCCTCAAGCTGAGTGAGTTAATCCTTACTGTTCACACATCGTAACCAGTTTAGTAGGATAGACGTGAAGATGGGAAAATGGTAATGATTGGATGGGGAATCAGTAAACACTGTAAAAGGAAAAAAATTGAGAAGGAAATAATGAAAGAAAATGTGATTTCCCCTCCTTCCTTTAAGTTACTGCCATAATGTAGTTCTGTATGATCTTTATTGTCTCATGATTTTCACCAAAGTGTGAGAGACTAGGCCCAAACAGTCTGAGGCAGAAGAAAAGTTAAGTTTTTCCTTGAAACTAAGGTCCTATAGTCTTACTTACTCAAGATTTGTAAATACTCCGTAACACTAAAAGATGAGAACATAAGTAGGAAATTTTGTAATGGGTTCTTAGTGGTTTGTTTTAATATAACTAAACTACTTTAGTCCTTTTACATTTATTTTCTATACCTTTGAAGTTGCCACTTATGCACTAGCTTTTTGGACAGCTGAGCATAGCGTATAAACTGACTAGTTTATGAACCACATTTAAAGTTAAAGAAGGAAATTTCCTGGTGGTCCAGTTAGGAATCCATGTTTCACGGGGATCAAGGGTTTGATCCCTGGTCAGGGAACTAAGATCCCACAAGCTACATGGCATGGCCTAAATAAAATCTGTACGAAAGATTTGTAAATTTTACAGGTAATTTCACTGTGTGACATGAGTTTAAATTTAACTGCCAATTCTTAACTTTAGAGACTATAAAGACATACAAGTTAGAATATCTGTGAGCCTTTGTAGATACAAAAACCAGTTTAATCTCACTTAAAATGCAGCATACTGGACTTTAAAAGAAGGGAAATTATTTTAAAATAGCTAATATTTTGAGCAGTTGGTATTTTTCTTTTTAAGAAATTGCTCTAATACTAGTTATGGATTAAAAAGTGAAAATATTATTTTTATAAGCTTAAGGATCTATAAAAGAAACAGCTTAATACTCGGAAGGAAGCAGACCTGCTATAAACTGAAAGACTGAGATACATGAATTGAATAAACACAGACTGTTGTCTACAAGTCCTAAAGAATGAAGTTCTTAGTACAATAAATATAAGTTATTTGGGTAATTTAAATCCCTCCCACCCCCACGTATAGTTCACCTAAACGCGCTAGTATGTTTCTGTGAAAATCTCTCAATTTTACAAAGTAGTAGGGAAATATATTTTGAGAATCTGTTTTTAAAAACTTAGGCTATATTCGTATAGACTTGAACTTCTGAAAACTTGGCACTATTACTTGGCATTTGCCTTGTCATAATATTAGAATGGGTTATAGCATAACGTTTTTATTGCTTTATTTTAATGGGCTTTAAGTATTAAGCATACATATGGTTGGAATTTGTTTTCCATCTATAATATACTAGCTGTATTAAAAGACACTGCAGTTATTTGCTGTAGGATTTTTTCATGTTTTGCAACTACATGTGCGTATTTAATAACCTTTTTTCTGATTAAAAAGTAGTACATGGTTATATTATTTTTACACATAGATAATTCTTAGGTTGAGTACATGGTCATGGTATATTTATACATAGACAATTCTTAGACTGCTTGTATGGGATACACTATAGTAGTTTCTTAGAAATTGTAGCTAGCTCCTTTTTATTTTTGGCTGTGTACTTCAGTTACCACTAGAGGCATCTTATTAATAAAGAATAATTTTAAAAAAACAAACCACTAAGCAGGTTGTACTGTGAGAACTTTCTGCCCAGCTCCTGATTTATAGTAGGTAAGGTAGACTAGAAGCCTACTTAAGATATATTTCTATTAAAATTTGTGATATGACTTGGTTGAGTCATTAATCTGCCCATTTCAAGTAGGCACTGTATTGGTTGGTGGGTCCAGATGCAGGTTACTTAGGAATTGGCAGAACTTCTTGACAGATTTAAGAGCAGGTTAAGTAGTCTCTAGTGAAATGGGACAGATAAAACCCTTTTCAATGTTTATTTTTCTCTGTGCAATTTCAATTCCTTTTCCAAATTCTGAATAGTTGTATGAATTTCTTTGGGAAAAGTTGATATTACCATTTCATAATGAAGATAGTCAAAGATGGAAAAGAATAATCTAGCATTTGTCCACAAAGGGCTTATTATAGTCTAATTTCTAATGCACAGTGAAGAGTAAAAGTTTTTTATGCTCTGAAATTTTATTTTTAGTTAAGTTTACTGACAGTTGTTGATTTACCTTTTTAGCTAGATGTTTCTAAATTGTTTTTGGAAGTTAAAATGACTGACATCTTTATAAGGTAAAGGAGGAGTTATGAGCCCTCTTTCTTAACCTTGAATGATTCCATGAAAAAAATAGGTGCATTTTGAGGTTTCCCTGATATAAAAATTGAAGGGTAGGTAATAGAGGAGGTTAGGTATTTGTGACACCTTGGATAATAAAAACCAAAAGATACTCTGTCATATCTTAGCTTTTGCTAACAAAGTAAAAGGAAAATTATACATTATCCAGTGGGTTGCTATCCCAGAAATGAGATTTAAAATTTAAATTGTTACTGAGTTACCTTGTTAACATTAATACCTAAAAGGTGGTTACTTTCAGCACTATTGAATAATTTTCTGCTATTGTTTTTATGATGAAAATGAAGTTGCTTTGTTGTGGCCTACTCTTTGAGACCCCATGGACAGTAGCCTACTGGGTTCTACCATCCATGGGATTTTCCAGGCAAGAATACTGGAGTGGGTTACCATTTCCTTCTCCAGGAGATCTTCCCGACCCAGGGATTGAACCCTGGTCTCCCTCATTGTAGGCAGACGCTTTACCGTCCGAGCCACCAGGGAAGTCTTTTATGATAGAAGTCTTTAATATATAAACTTATTTCTGTCTTAAAAATTAAAGGTTTTAAGAGTATCAGAGCACACAGAACACAAAGTTTTTTGTGTATATAACAGGGGCTGTAGTGATGTTTGTAGATTTATACCAAGGGATCTGTTTATTAAGGGAAAGCCAAAAGAAAGGAGGGGGGTATATTTTTACCTAATGAAATATAGGTAATGAACTGGCCTATGAGACTTCATTTACAAATGAATGGCCATACTTTTGTTTTTAGTCCTGAATATGCTGCTTTTACCATTTCAGTGAATGAAAAACCTAAATTGCTATGCCTGTTCCAGGCATCTGTCCAGAAATTTAGAACATATCTGAGATGTGGTGAAAGACTTTCTGTAGGTAAATAAATAGAGAAGGTGGATGTTGAACAGAAGGGTAGCTATGTATTTCAGTTTGTTTTTATCTGAAAAAAAATAGGCCTGGTAGCATCAGTAGTACCATTTTTAAAAATAAGCCTGAAGGAAAACTTCAAGGAAGTTGGATGATAATCTTAATGACATAAATGAAAATTGGTGGAAAATGGGTTTGTTTTCACTAACAATCAAGGGTTAAGTGGACAGAGAAACCAAACTGTCCATCCTACTTTGGTCATAAGTTCTTCATATGTCTATCAAAATTTTAAAAGCAGGCTTCTAATAAGTTTTAAATGATATGGAAAGTTTTGATTTATATCCAATTTTTTAGAAGCCAGTCAGATTTCTGATAAATGATATAGTCACTGAAGGGAATATAAGTATGTATAACTATATGAAATATACAAAAACTATGAAAAAGGTAGGATAAACAATAAAGACCATGATACGAATTTACAACTACTAGGGACTTAAAAGCCAAAGGGGAAATTTTTTAAATTTTATATTTCTCCCCCTTTCTTTTTTTTTTAGTATGCTTGTTTTATTTCAGATTGTATCTTTCTGGTTAAAGTCGGAGTAAGCAAAGATAGTGATCAGACAATTAGGAAATGTTAGTAATTTTACTAATTGTGTTTTACTTCTCTGAACCTCAGCATGTGTCCTATAATAGGTGAGTTTAGATAGGTGTGTTCAGGTATTCCAGCCTGTGATGCTTTGCTTTAACTATATCTTGGTATCTTAGCCCAGCTTAGGGAAAGCTTATTTAGAGATCATTGGGAATCTTCAGGTTATAAATTAGTGAAAACTTAAGACATAGGCATGGGGGATTACAGTTAATGTTAGAGTTATGCTTGAATTAAGTATTTATATTAAAACTGCTCACATTTTAGGAACTAGGATGAAACTTGAAAGGGGAGGAGGGTGAACAGTATGGTAAAAAACATTTAGAGAAATTCAGTAAATTCTCTTTAATTGTTAGAAACTAGAGTTTTGAACAATTTTAAAGATTATAAAATTGTTTTTTTAATAAACTAGTTATTTGCACTTTACCTGCTGGCTTTTCCATTTGGTAGATAACATTCTGAACTCCAGCAGAGTTTTATAATCCCCACGTGCTTAAATATACTAAATGTTCTTTTTCCATTAAGGTTAATGTTCGTGAAGAAATTGAAGAGTTTTTTCCAAGAATGTGGAAGATAAATCAAGATAAAAGAAGGCTAATGAAAAGTATTAAAGATCAGAAAATTAAAATTGAATGGGGGAAAAAATTGAACAGAAGATTGGTCAGATAGAAGCACTTGAATATTTTTTTAAGGCTATTTTGAATTGTTTTGGGGAAGAATACACGAAGTATGAAAAATGAAAAACTCAATGAAGAATGAAGAGAAGTAGAAAGCAAGAGTGAAGTAGAATTAAAAGAATCTGGAAGAATGAATGGGTCCTAGGTTAAGTAAATGTATGGTTTATGTTCCAGTGTCTGTATGATCAAGTTGTAGATGAATTTGCATGATTACTTAGTTAATAGAGAATTGGTGATCTGGTTCAAGTAGGGAATTATTGAGGACAGTTAGCAATATTAACAATGGGTTATTAATGAGCTGAAATTTTTTTCTGGAGGGTGTTGCCTAACCATTTGTTTTTCAGGAGCAATCAATATAAATAATTACGGTACTTTAAATGTTAGGTGTTAGGCATCTATGTGACCAGTGCCATTTGTAATACTGTCTTCTTTGTTAGGAGTCTCGCTCTCAGTCAAAATCTCCAACGGGAACTCCTGCTCGTGTAAAATCGGAGAGCAGGTCAGGATCTCGTAGTCCATCAAGGGTTTCCAAACACTCTGAATCCCATTCTCGATCGAGATCAAAATCCAGGTAAGTGGTTAAAATAATACGTGAGTATGTTTAAAATGCTTTTCTTGGATTTTTCTGAGCAAGGTGGTTTTTACCAAATCCCTCATTTTTGTGGCAATTTTTTTCTGGAAATTTCGCTCAAAATCATGAAATTATTTTTTTTAACAATGGAGTTTAGAAACCAGTGGTATATTACAGATATAAAGACTTAGATAAGGTAGAATAGTTTGTTAGCTGTATTAATCTAGAGCTGTTATTCATTATTAATACAAATTAAATATGTATTGATTGATTTAAATGTGCTTGGCATTTGAGTGTTATTGTTTTATATTATTTCAGCAATATTTGCACAACAAAAGATAATTTTCTCCATTGGAGACTTGGCATACAATTTAATGCAGAAAAGGTTGGTATATGTACGTGGTACTGATTATCAGAATGATTTGAGAAGCTTTTTCAAGTTTCACATTACAGCTCCATTCTTTAACTGAAGATTTTGACTCATTAGGTCCAGGGTGGAACTCTGATGGTCTGATCAGATAAATTGTTGGAAAGTGGTGCTGGAGTGATTGAGAGTTCTAGCCACTTCCCCTGATTACAGCAAAGACTAGTGAGCCATTGGAGGGTTCACTGTTTCAGAGATCTCAGGTGTACTGTTGTGGAGTGGTGGGAGGAACAGTTAAAAGCAACCTGGACAGTTATTTTTATTTTGATAAGTCATTGTAATTTCTTGATTAAGACATAATTTATGTCTCTGAATAGAGTATGCTTGCAAGGGGACATGAAACAAGAATCGAAGGCTGTACTTCTCTTGTAGTCTACAGTTAGTTCTTTTTCTCTGTTGTATTCAGGATCCAGCCTAGTGCTTGATTTGCTAACCACTCTACATATTTAACTGAATCCACATGTGCAGAATTGTGCTCCATAGAGTTTGGGTGTGGAAACAGAAGTGAGCATAATTTCATTTTAGGACTTTTGTGGTTGCTACTCTCAGCCTAGAGTATTCTTCCCTCATGATATTCTCAAATCATCACTTAATTCAGTTTTATGCTCCTTTATCACTGGAGAACATTAAATACCAGTGCACACACACTATTCCCTTACTCCTATATTTTTTTTTCCATGATATTTATCACTATCTGACTTACAGAAAGGATAGGCACTCATGTCACTTTTCATTACTTTAGTCCTCCTTCAGTATCTGTTGGCAGGGGGCAGGATTGGTTCTCCTGTGGATACCAAATTCTTAGATGCTCATGGGTGCATGCTAAATCATTTCAGTCGTGTCTGACTCTTGTCAACGCTATGGACTGTAGCCCACCAGGCTCCTCTGTTCGTGGGATTCTCCAGGCAAGAATACTGGAGTGGGTTGCCATTTCCTCCTCCAAGGGAGCTTCCAGACCCAGGGAGTGAACCCTTGTCTCTTGAGTTTCCTGCCTGTGTTCTTCACCACTAGCACCACCTGGGAAGCCCCTCTCAGATGCTCAAGTCCCTTATGTAAAATGGCATAGTACAGTCAGCCCTCCATACCTAGGACCAACACATTTAAATGTAACAGTTGGTATTTTAAGTAACAACTAGTTTTAATTAATATTTTTATTTTTTAAATTGAAACTATAAATTAATGCTAAGGAAAATAGAAAACCTTGTTCAGTGTTCCTATATGGACACAAGTTTTTCTTGTTCTACCCCACCTCCCCATGATTAATTTCTTTTGGATAGTAGACCATTCATGTTATTGTTTTCATTCCAACTCAGAACTGTTTGCCAGGGAACCTTTGCTCTTGGTATTCCTAGAACACTTTCCCCCTGCCTACCTGGTAAAATCTCCCAGCTTTATTGTTTAAATTTTCCAGCCCTTAGCATTTATAACATTTATTGAATGCCTCATAGAAGTTATTTTGTATGACTGTCATCACTACTAGTCTGGGTGTTTAAGGATGGATCAGATGAGTAGTAATAAGAAATTCCATTTTCTTTGCAATGAAAAGAATGAGTAATTGGAAATAAACAGTAGATGAACTAGGGAATCAGCAGTAGAAAAATTGGTGAGATACTGTAGAAGGTTTGAAAAAAATAAAGACCATTAAACATGAGGACTGTTAGATTAGGTGGGCAGTTTAGATGTGATGAGTTAATTTAGCAGGTGCTAGATTGCAGCAGGCTAAGGAAAGACTGGAGAGGAAATGATACTTAACCGTGAAGGGAATATAGGACTCTACTGATAAGGTAATAAGACTCAAACAATTTTATTGTAATGGCAGTTGGTTGGTGGTTTGTTTATGTCTTTTTTTTTTTCCCATTTTAAGAGTATGGTATTAAATGCATTCATATAGTTGTACACTCGTCTCAGCCATCCATCTCCATAATTCTTTTTATCCTGTAAAACTGAAACTGCGAGTTAAACAAAGACTTTCATTCTCCTCCCCTTACAGCCACTGACAAAATCACCATATTTATTTCTGTCTCTATGATTTTGACTGTTCCTAAGTTTCTCATCTAAGTGAAATAACAATATTTATCTTCTTATAACTGGTTTATTTCACTTGGCATAATGTTCTCAAGGTTTATCCATGTTGTAGAGTATTAAAGAATTTTCTTTCTAGTGCTGGTTGATGTCTTTCTATTTAAAGAAGGTGGAGCCTTAACATGTTTGTAAGGTAAGGTGAAAAGAGTTAACTGAAAAAAAGGAGGAGATATAGTCTATAAGAGGAAGAATACTTTTTCCTCTAAAAGGATAAACAAGCTGAAAACAAGCAGGGATATACATATAGGTCCTCGGAATTGTCAAAAGTTCAGAAAGCTAAAGTAAAGGGTGAATCACTAACAAAATTTGTAAAAATTTACTGTGCACATACCAAAAAGACAGTTTACAAATAGGGAGCACTCAGACCAAACATGGAATGAGGCTCAGTGGTATGTTATTAATACAAAGCAGCTTATCATGGTGAGCAGGCAATGTCTTGGAGTATTTGATGATTAAATTAATGACTAATCCGTTTTTGTCCAGAGAGCCTTCAACTGGTGTCCATTTGTTTTTTATTTTTAACAGCATTAGCCATTTTGTTCCAATATTTTTACCTAAATTTATTTCTCTCAAAGGTCGAGGTCAAGGAGGCATTCTCATAGACGTTACACTCGATCCAGATCCCATTCTCACTCTCATAGGAGACGATCTCGAAGTAGGTCATATACACCAGAATACCGGCGTCGAAGGAGCCGAAGTCATTCTCCAATGTCTAACCGGAGAAGACATACAGGCAGCAGGGTATATGGTTTTTAAGTTAATGAAAACCTTTTATGTGTTTCCTGTGTCTTTAGTCATAGTATAAAATCTTGCTTTTGTAAGAGCTAGAGCACTGTTTAAAAGTGGTACTCCAGAAACATCCTTGGCTATATGAATATTGTTTATATTCATTCAAGTGTATTTTCTTTTCTTGACTTTTGAGTCATTAAAAGAAATTTGGGGGAAAACATGTTGCAAGAATTGAAATAAAAAGCTAACTTGAAAATATTGAAATTAAAAGTTTTACCATGGGAAGAGGGTAACAAGGAAATACCAAGCTAACACTTATATTGAGCAATATGCAAAGTTCCTCAGTGCATTAATAAATGCAGTCAACCTTTCCGTGAGACAGGTTACTTATTATTGATGAAGAAATTAAGTCTTGGATATGTGACGCTGAGGTTTGATTCTATTTAATGGTGATGGAGTCTGCTATTTAATGGTGTTTTGAAATCACATTAATTTTTCAAATCTGGAAAGAATATCCTTGCTAAAGAGTGAAAATAGAAGAGGGAGTCTAATTAGCAATTGCAGGTGAAGTCAGGTTGAGTACAGATCTATAAGGGATATAAAACATTAGAATAAACTAGAAATGGACATTGAAGATAAATTCTTAGTATTTTGAAAATTGCTGGACTAGTGAATTAGAGGTTTTTTTATTCAGTCTATAACCTAAAGTATATTCTAAAGAAGGCTTCAGTGTACTATGAACTGTAAAATATAGCTCGTCTGGTTTTTTCCTTTTAAATTCTTGTTTCCAAGTGACTCTGTGTATTGGGTGAAGTGCCCTAAGCAGAAGTATTTCTGTATGTTTGTTTTTTTTTTTTAATTTGGAACTTAAATAACATCTTTATTCAACAGGCAAATCCTGATCCCAATACTTGTCTAGGAGTGTTTGGCCTCAGTTTGTACACAACACAGAGAGATCTTCGCGAAGTATTTTCTCGATATGGACCGTTGAGTGGTGTCAATGTGGTTTATGACCAGCGAACTGGACGGTCACGGGGATTTGCTTTTGTTTATTTTGAGAGAATAGATGACTCAAAGGAGGTAATTTTTGTAATTATTTTTGTCACTTTGAAAAATTTCTGATGTGCATTATTTAGTATTGAGTTGTTTTTGAAAGTTGATTAGTAAATTTCCATTTCCATAAACATTATGTGCTCTTTAATTCTCTGACATAGTTTAAACTCTGCCTGTTAGTGTTAAAATTGGAATGTTCAGTTTCACTTTCCAGCTAAAATGTGTATAGGCATATCCTGATTAAAAATCTGGCCTTGTGAAGTAGTGTATGAGTTACATGGAAAAGATGAAGTGTATATAACTGTTCTCTTTTGAAAAAGCCTTATTTGTGCTCTAAGCAAATGATTACATTGACTTTTAAAAAATTGTGTTTAGGTTTAATCTGTTTAATTTTTTTGTGTCTGATTATCTCCCTGTCTATACAAAGCTTTGTTTTTCTGTTTTCTTATATTCATCTACCATTCTGTTCTATAACGGAAAGAGTTGATACCTTTTCATTTTTGTTTAGTGCCCTTAATATGCCTAACAGAATGATCCCAGTCAATGTCAGAGATTTTAAATAGTGTTGTTCTAATGTACTAGGTAATGGATTGTAGAGGAAGCAGTAGGCTTGCCTTCAAAAGTTCATGGTGATTGAATTGAAAATTCCATTTTAAGGAATTTTTGAAGCTCATTTGTTAAAGAAACAGAAGGTACTGGCTTGACTTTTTGTACCATTTTATATGTGAGAGTAGTTGGGTGTAGGTCATTGCTTTTTGTATCAATAGTGTTTCGTTATAGTACAAACAGTCATATTAAAAGCATATCTTTCAGCAGTAATAGATGCTATTGACATCTGTTATTTGTAAAGCAGGGATGATATTAAACATCCTACAATGCACAGGATAGCCCCGACAACACAGAATTAACCACTGCCAAATGTCAGTGGTAGTGTCGTTGAAAAACCTGGATAAGTCTAACAAAATAATGCTCTCAGTTGAAGGCATTTATATGATAGACATATACTGATAGACACTAGTGGTTTTTTATTTGTGTTTTGTTTTTTCCCGTTCTCAATAAAGGATAAAGGTGTAAATTTTGAAATACCAGGATATCTGACCTGAAGTAAAAGTGCAGACAATATCACAATTAAAATTTGTGTAAATAAGAAGCTTGTTTGCCCTGCCTTTTGATACTCCTGCTCCTTAGGTTTATTTCTGAATGAGGTAAAATGGAAATGACAGCCTCACTTAGTTCCAAAATGTTTCTTAAAATGTTAAAGTGGGCGATTTATTAATGCTTTTATTAGTATTAGTACGGAAGGGCAGAATGATAGGGAATATGAGCACAGGTATAATCTTGGTGGCAGATTAGAAAGTTCCTTTGTATTTGAAGCTCACTAGGTGGCAGTATGTTATTTAAGGAATGGCTTGACTAGTTAGACCTGTTCACTGAATTGCACTTTTTGCTTTGAATTGCTCAGACTGAAGCTAGATTCTGAAGCCTCAGAATTCTGCAGGTTCTGTGGTTGCTTCTTTATAACTTTTAATACAAGCCTGCGTAAGTGTTCTTGTGTACATTGAAAATTCATTATTATTGACAGGCATATAGCAGAAATTTATATGTCAAGTCCTTGCTGTTTTTACTTGAAAGAAATGTTTATCAAATTTTCAGTTTTGAACATTTCCCCTTGGTAAATTATGCATGACTTTCTGTGCCTGTTCTCTTTTATAGGCTATGGAAAGGGCAAATGGAATGGAACTGGATGGTAGAAGAATTCGGGTGGATTATTCTATCACCAAGAGAGCACACACACCAACACCAGGCATATACATGGGCAGACCAACTCAGTAAGATTTTGAGTTTCCTAAGCTGAATTTTAAGAGTCAAAAAGCCACCAGAAATGTGTACACATCTTTGGTTAATCAAAAGATAAAACTTTTTTCCCTTGTAATTAGAATTGAAAGTTATTTAGTGTGTGTGTGTATTATTTGAATCACTTTAATTTTTTATATGTATATTTGAGCAAGGGGACAGATTAAAACTAGTTGAAGTGCATTCCTAGCTCTTTTCTTGTATACAATAGAAAAATTATTAAATGTATGTATTAAAATGTATTAAATTATAAAATTATTAAAAGTATACTTTTAAATACTTCTCATTCTATTTATGTGACCTTGGAAGCCTCTGTGTATAGGAAAAAGTTTTTAATATATTAAAACCAGAGAGTGAAAGAAGGAATATAGGCTTTCATTTAATGAGAAGCTTCTTGAGGGAAAAAAGGATTTGACAAGGAGAGCCCACTGAAAACTAAAGTGAAAAATAATGTCTGTATGATTAATAGTTAGGAAAACAACAAGGAAAAGTGGGCTTAGAATTTAAATTCACTGATAACCACGTTTGAACACCAGACCTTAAGATTTAGTGCTGGACTTCAGTATAAAGTAGTTAGTTTTCTTTGGTGTTCAGGGTTTTGGATACTTTTAAATTCTTGAGGTTTATTAACTGCTTTTGAACTGGTCATAGAACATACATCTTAGTACTTTGGTACTTTTTCTCAGCACAGTGCTTTTTTTTCACCGTATTGAAAAGGTCTTACTGATTTGGATAGTGCATTCTAAGTGCCTTATAATTTGTAGTTAGTGAAATTATTCCTGGC
Organism: Nanger dama; assembly: GCA_917880005.1. Classification (NCBI taxonomy): domain Eukaryota; kingdom Metazoa; phylum Chordata; class Mammalia; order Artiodactyla; family Bovidae; genus Nanger; species Nanger dama. Next base: position 29,470,493 of record CAKJTW010000007.1, read on the forward strand.
TATTTATGTTATAAATATGAAGCAGAATACCATAGGAGTCAACAAAGTAAGACATTGAAGTAACTGGCATGAAAGGGTTATTTCTCTCTTAGCTTCTTCCATTTTATTTAAGCATCTATTTGTATTAAATGATAGAAAATAATCATTCCTGTTGATGTGGAATTTGCACCTTTTCTACAGCAGTAGTGGTGGTGGCGGTGGCGGCGGTGGTGGAGGTGGAGGAGGTGGCAGACGTCGAGATTCTTACTATGATCGAGGATATGATCGTGGGTACGACAGATATGAAGACTATGATTACCGGTACAGGTAATGTTGTAACTTAAGATTTCTGTTCTGAATTAGAAGATAATAGTAGTATTGGCACTTTTAATTTGTTTAATGTGTATTGATAAAAATGAGTGAAATATGGGACTTCCCTGGCAGTCCAGTGGTTGATATTCTAGTTGCAGTGAAGAGGCATGTGCATTTGTATTGGCCAATACTCACCTTGTATAGTTGGTGCATTGAAAAATTAATAGCTTATCTTAGATCTGCTACTATTTTGAATGATGAAATTTTTGTTTTTATCTGCTTCAGTGTAGTGATTATGTGCTTTGCTAAGTAATCTTTTATTTCCTACAGAAGAAGATCACCTTCTCCTTATTATAGTCGATACAGATCACGATCAAGATCTCGATCCTACAGCCCAAGTATGTATACTTTGCTTTTGTCACATTAAGAACCTAATTTGTAATTAATGGCTTATTTTAGAAAATTAGGGTGTATAGTGACTGTTAATAGTTGGGAAAATATTAGGCAAGTGAAACTGTAATTGTCATTTGACTTAATTTTGTTTTTTACTCTTTTGCAGGACGCTATTAATAAGCAGAGCGGTTGCAGTTGAGGACATCTTTTTTTCTCTTTTTTAATTCTGGATTTCCCCAAGCTTCTAATCCTTCCTACTCTTCAAAAGAACCCTTAAAAAATCTTTGGTTTGTTTAGCATCTACACTTTGTCAATTGTGTTGCTATTTTCCACCCCTTTTATTATATTCTTAAAGATGTAATTGTCATTTTTGAGTAGTTAAACATCTTGAGTAAAAAGGAACACCTCCGTGTTATGCTTTGAGAATGATTTTTTTGGTTTTTGCTTTTATGGAAAATTCACTCCTAGCTTATCAAAATGAGGAAAGAAATGATCTTTTTAAAGCTTCTTTTGTGTTAGATATTGTATTAGACATTGTATTAGAGGTCTGCATTTACTACAAACTCCTTTTTTAACTTTCTTTTGGGGAAGTTAGTAGTAGTTCAGTCAGGTCAAGTTTGTCTGGGGTGGCATGGAACAGTCAAATAGTTGAGTATAGAAAGTTTGAAGCTATAGAAGAAAATACTTACTTGGTCATTTCTTTTGAAGAACAGAATTTTTGAACCCTAAAAATTACATCTTTTTAGAAATGAAAAGCTTGTGGACTCCTATAAAACATGTTGTATTTAAAATACATTTGTTGAAACTTAAAAAAGTAAAGTGTGATTTTTGTGTTGAATTTATTAATCAGTGAAGGACAGCCTTTATTATTTATTACTTAGAGCAATTGTATAATTGCTATTAGAAATTTTGGTATTGGGACAATGGTTTAGGCAGGCTGTTTGTATAGAGTTCTTAGAAGTAGTTGGGGGGTAGTCTTCTTTCAAATAAAAGTTAATTTCTTTGAAAATGGACTCTCTCTTTATTGTGGTACAGTGGGAAGATATAACTGGATTAATTTGGATTTCCTTTTTCCTAGTACTTTTGCATGCACCTAAATGTATAATCTGTGTCTCTTCTTCAGTCTTGAAAAACCCTTTTCTTTCCTCCCTTGTTTGGTCAGCTACCAATATTGATAGTATTCAGTGTTGAAGAAAAGATATATAGTATGGTTTATTTCTTCAAGAAGCCCACATTCTAATGGGAAAACACATTTAAATAACTAATGTAATGAAAGGGGAGGCTGTGCGAATGAAGAAGAGGTGGATGATTTTTCAGGTGACCTTTAAGAAAAAGTATAGGAACATGAGCCTCCTTTGCTTTCTCCCTCAAAGCAATGGGAATAAAATTAGATTATTATGATCTGTATGCTAGCTCAGTGAGATCTATGGAATCCAAGTACCACAGATATTTTTATTAAAAAGCTAACTTGCCACTTAGGGCTATCTGAGAGAATAAAGCTCTCTCTTGTTGGTCCCTACAGGAATAAGCTGGGTTATTTAAAGACTGGAAATCATTGCCCTAATGAATGAGAACATTAACTTGTAGACTGTAGGAATACTTTAAAAATATATCTATCATCAAAAAGTAAAAATGTTAGCCAAAATGTGGAAGAGAATTAATAGCCACATAAAGAAATACTGAACATGATTAAAGACACAGTATGTAGAGAATACAATACCCTGGCAGTCCATTGGTTAGCACTCCACTGACTGCTGAGGGCCAAAGTTCAGTCTCTGGTGGAGCAGCTAAGATTTCCACAAACCACACAGTGCGGCCAAAAAAATATATATACACACATACATACATACTGTAATAAAGGTGCATGAATGCATTTTCAAACTTGCAATAATGTGAGATGATACAGTGCCCATGTGATGAATTAAGTGAGGTGAATGAAAGGCATTGTTAGGTTACAGTCGACCTGATAATATGTCAGAAGAAGGATCATGTGCTCCAGGTGATGCTGGATCTTGGATTTACAATGATGCTGATGGTTGGAGACCCTAAGAAGGATGAAGCAAGAGTTCATCACTGAAGAGTGGCTTACAATTTAAAACTTATGAATTGTTTCTGGACTTTTTAATATTTTTTGATTATTTGGTCAACTTTAGGTAATTAAAACTACAAAGTGAAAGGAGGAGGACTGTTGTATCTCTCTGATGGTAATTTAATCCAGGAATAGATTTTCAGGGCATGATTTTCAGACTGCTAAAATTACTGCTTTGTAAATTTGAGATGATACTTCCTTGATATAGGGAATATAACTGGCAACATCTTTTAACAATGAGTTGGGGATAAGACAAACTTAGAAAAATTGATACTCTTCAAAGAGAGGGCCTAATCCTACTCTTCCCTCAAAATTAAACTGGGACACATGGGTAATTGAAGTGTGACAGCTTTAGAGCATCATATATGGTGATCACTTTATTTAGGAAAAATTAAAAGGACAAATAAAGGGTTGAGTAGGGAGTTTAACTTAAATAGAATTTCTGTTGCAGAAGACGAAAAAGTTGTATAACAATGAACATGCTCGTGCCACAGATCTGTGCACTTAAAAAATGGTAAATTTTCTGTATAGTTTGTTGTTGTTTAGTTGCATCCGATCCTTGTGACCCCATGGACTGTAGCCTGCCAGGTTTCTCTTTGTCAACACGTTTGTAAATAATGAGGTAATAATTATAGTACCTGTTATTCCTGATGGAGTAAGTATCCAGTAAATACATATATAAATGAGTGAGTTAACAGGGAAATCACGGGTGGAGCTTTTGGACTGGTAAAATGCCCAGTCCAAACTTTCCGTCAAGTTAAAATTGAAGTATAAAAGGGATATATATGACAGAAGGAGTCTAGGCTGAATCATGATGACCCTAAAAGGGATTAAGAATCACTTTTAATCTGTTTAATAAAGGAAGAGGCAATTTAATAATTATGGACTATCATGGAAGTCCAGTGGTTGAGGACTCAGTGCTTTCACTGCAGGGGCCTGGGTTCTATCCCTGGTCAGGGAACTAAGAATTCTGCAAACTACATGGTGCAGGCCAGAAAAATAAAAGTATTGGTGCTTATGTCACCTTGAAAATTAAATTATCCAAAACATCCCTAGTGTCAGATAATTGAAGTATTCTATTTGATATTTACAAAACAGAGTAGTCAATGGAAAATGGTTTTGGAACATAAAAAGGGACATGAATTTTATTTTCAAGTACTAGTACAGTAATAAGTATTCCTTAAAAAATTTACTTGTGAAGGCATATACAAGTATGGGTTGTATGATCTGGTTTCTCAATTATTTAGGGTTTTTACTTTTTATTTTATTTATTTATTTTTAAATTTATTTATTTATTTGGCTGCACCAGCGCTTAGTTGCAAGCATGTGGGATTAGTTCCCTGACCAGGGATTGAACCCAGGCCCTCTGCATTGGGAGTGTGGAGTCTTAGCCACTGTACCACCAGGGAAATCCTGGGTTTTTACTTTTTAATATAAATTTAATAGGTGCAAACTCAAGAAGAAATGAAGAAAGCCAAAAGCATTTGTTGTCTTGTATACAAGGATCCCTACTCCATTATACATTATTGAATGGGAAGGCCTAGTAGTATAAATATTGCAGTCCTTACACAAAATTTACATGTATGTATAAACATGCAGAAGGGGGACAGGTTCTGTTAACAGCTTATAATAGCCTCTATAAGATGAGTAGTTTGGGAGGAGTGGATGAAATTATTCCAAGGACCAGATGGAAGAATGTACATAGGAATCAATAATAGAAGATAATAATAGAAATAATAACAGGAAGATAATAATAGAAATAATAACAGGAATAGAATCCAGAGTAGATTGAACTACATAGGAGAATTTATAAAGATGGCCTTTCATTTTGGTAGAAAAATTAAGAGATGGTAAAACTGACCATTTGGAAGACAAAGTGAAGTTGCTCAGTTGTGTCTGACTCATTGCGACGCCGCGGACCGTAGCCTACTAGGCTCCTCAGTCCGTGGGATTTTCGAGGCAAGAATGCTGGAGTGGGTTGCCATTTCCTTCTCCAGGGGATCTTCCTGGCCCAGGGATCGAACCCAGGTCTCCTGCATTGCAGGCAGATTCTTTACCGTCTGAGCCACCTACCCCACATTCGGAAGACAAACCCTTGCCTCATACTACATTAATGCCAGCAAAGGTCTGTCTAGTCAAGGCTATGGTTTTTCCAGTAGTCATGTATGGAGGTGAGAGTTAGACTATTACAGCTGAGTGCCAAAGGATTGATGCTTTTGAACTGTGGTGTTGGAGAAGACTGTTGAGAGTTCCTTGGACTGCAAGGAGATCCAACCAGTCCATCCTAAAGGAGATCAGTCCTTCATTGGAAGGACTGATGTTGAAGCTGAAACTCCAATACTTTGGCCACCTGATGGGAAGAGCGGACTCATTTGAAAAGACTGGAGGAGAAGGGGACGACAGAGGATGAGATGGTTGGATAGCATCACCAACTTGATGGACATGAGTCTGGGTAACCTCCGGGGGAATTGGTGGTGGTCAGGGAGGCCTGGCTTTCTGCGGTCCATGGGGTTGCAGAGTCGGACATGACTGAGCGACTGAACTGAACTGAACTGAACAGGTGGATTAGATACCTAAACGTGAAAAATGAAGCTATACATTACCATTTGGCAACCATGATAGTAATAATTAAGCAAGACTCTTTCATGGATGCCAAAACTAGAGTAAAGATGTGAGAGTCTGAAAATCTTTCCCCTGAAGATAATTGGTAATTAGGAAGGGAAACAGTTTGTACGGTTGACCCTTGAACAACACAGAGGCTAGTCTGTGTACAATTTATAGTTAACCCTCTGTATCTGCACTTCCTGCATCCTCGGATTCAGCCAACCAGGACCATGTAGTGCTGTAGTATTTACTTCTGGAAAATTATCCACATAAAGTGGACCTCTACAGTTCAAAGTCACGTTGCTCAAAAGTCAACTCTAACTGTATACTGGAGAAACCTGGCAGAGATCTTTTAACAAGTGATCAAAGGTAACATCACAGTAATGGAACTGATGGACATCATGTGCTTCCTGATACCAAACAAAATATACATAACTTGACTCTAATCATGGGGAGAGTGAAGTCATTCAGTCGTATCCGACTCTTTGCGACCCCATGGACTGTAGTGCACCAAGCTCCTCCGTCCATGGGATTCTCCAGGCAAGAATACTGGAGTGGGTTGCCATTTCCTTCTCCAGGGGATCTTCCCAACCCAGGGACTGAACCCAGGTCTTCTGCATTGTAGGCAGACGCTTTAACCGCGGAGCCACCAGGGAAGCTGTAATCATGGGAGAAGTAACTCCCAATTGAGAGGTATTCTATAAAATGACTATATGCTTCAAACATGCCAATGTCATGAAAGACGAGGCTGAGGAATAAAGGAAACTAAAAAGACACAAAACGCAAACCATGATCTAGGATTGTCTTTTATTCTTTTTAAAATATAACTTTTAGATAGTTCAGTCATGCGGATTCATACCATTGATCAATCATGCCTCTAGCTCTTCCTTAAGTCAGCTTTATTGTATAGTTTACATAAAAGTATATTCACCACTATTAAGTGTATAATGATTTTTATTAAATATGTACAGTCAGGGTTTATATTTTTAATCTACTTCAACCGTTACAGAGCACAGAAACCTTTTCATATCAATAATTATTCTTAGTACTTTTTAGTACTTACTGTATTAGAGAATGAATTCTGTAAATTGGCTTTCCAGACAGACTGAATTGGTGTAAAAAAGAATGTTGTATTTGAGTTTAAGTAAAAGTTAATTAGGGCTTCCCTGGTAGCTCAAGTGGTAAAGAATCTGCCTGCAATGCAGGAGACTTGGATTTAATCCTTGGGTTGGGAAGATCCCCTGGAGGAGGGTATGGCAACCCACTCTAGTATTCTTGCCTGGAGAATCCCCACGGACAGAGGAGCCTGATGGGCTACAGTCCATGGGGTTGCAAAGAGTCAGACATGACTGAGCGACTAAGCACAGCACAGCACAGAACTTAAGTTCTCACTACGCTAAGGGTTATTCTACTTTTAGACGACAGAAATGTCATAAAAAAACAAAGTGCTAAAATCTTATTTAGTGAAACAATTTTCATTCCATGACTTTTAGACTGTTTAGTAAAGGTCCTATAATTTCCACAATAAAATACAATTAAGCATGAAGGTGTGTGAATTTTGTTAAAAGTTGTTTATTGGAGTAAAAGCAGGAAGCAAACATTTTTAAAACCTCAAGAGTTGAAATGAAAGAGTTTCTGACTAAAAGTCCATTGATGATTGCATTTAATTAACCAGATCACTCCAAGAGCTGATCAAAACTTCTACTAAATCTTGGGACTTCCCTGGCTGTTTCAGTGGTTAAGACTCTACACTTACAGCGGGCACAGGAAATCCTGAGCAGGTCCTTCATGTTGCCAAAAAATTAAAAATAAATAAAACTTTACCAAATCTTACCATGAATTTTCATAGAAATGGGCCAAAGTTTGAGTTCAATATATTGATAGTATATAGTACTCCAAATCTGAACTGGACATTAGAATTCTAGTCATCTCTGGAGAATAGGATACTAATACATTTTAAAAACTAATTGACATTTTTAATTGGGCTTATATCTTAAGATACACCCAAAGATATACACTTATTTTACTTACTAATTGCCAAACTATATAATATGAAAAGTTTGCTTTGAAATTTAAATAGTAGGACTTCTCTGAGGGTCCAGTGGTTAGGACTCAGCACTTTCACAGCTGAGGGCCTGGGTTCAATCTCTGATCTGGGATCTAAATACCTGCAAGCTGAGCAGCACCACCAAAAACAACCAAAATAATTTTAATAGATACTTATAGAAATATACCTTGGATATACATGAACATGGGCACAAATATTCACATATGAAATTCCTTATTGATGCAACTTAAATGTGCATCAAGAGAAAACTAGTAAAAAATACGTTATGGCAACCTATTCAAAACTGTTTAGTCATTCAAAAAATGAAAAACATTAAGAAAATGATACAATCTATATGTACTGATATAACCATCAAAATATACGGGTAAAGTGGAAAACAAGGTGTACTATAATATATATTCTATGCTGCCATTCCTGGATCTCTAAGTGTGTTCACCCATGAAATAGAAATATGAAAATACCTGCTGTAAGTAGAACTCTGGAAATACATATGACATGGACATTCCCTCTTGGGAGGGAAACTAGTTGACTGCAGGTCACATACCGAAGGGAGGCTTAAATTTCCCAGTACCTTGTTTAGTGCTGTTTGAATTTTAAAAACGTAGGTGTTTTTATCCATTTAAAATAATGTAATCAAATTGTGATTATATTTTTAACTCCAAAGATAAAATGTAGAATTTTAAAATAAGTAGTAGGTATACTTCATCAAATTCAGTGAAAATAATTTTCAATATCTGGGAAAAACAAATTTTTGTAGAAAATTATTCAAGAAAAAAAAGAGAGAGGGACTCTCTTACCTGGAAGCATCTCTCAGTGGCCATTCTTAAAATTGGTCATTTGGATAAGGAGTCCATAAATGCTTGGTCAGTCTTTTACAGTGCTTTGTTTTACCATTCAGTTAAACATTCTAAATTGGAACCTCAGGGTTGCATAATGTCTTAAAATAATCTAACCCAACTCTACATCTAATAACTGAATTTTCTTTAGAACAAGATACTCCTTATAGGAGGTAGTTTAAGGAAATGAGTCTTAACCTAGGGTCCTTGGCTTGGGGGTAGTGTTAGAGAAATCCTAAGCCTTTGAATAAGTATTCAGAACTAGCTGTGTTTCTGTTTATTTTTCTAAAGAAAGAGTTTAATGCTCCCACTAGATTTTAAACAGTGTTCATCAGTTCAGTTCAGTTCAGTCGCTTAGTCGTGTCCAACTCTTTGTGACCCCATGAATCGGAGCACGCCAGGCCTCCCTGTCCATCACCAACTCCCAGAGTTCACTCAGACCATCAAGTCAGTGATACCATCCAGCCATCTCATCCTCTGTCGTCCCCTTCTCCTTCTGCCCCCAATCCCTCCCAGCATCAGAGTCTTTTCCAATGAGTCAACTCTTCACATGAGGTGGCCAAAGTATTGGAGTTTCAGCTTCAACATCAGTCCTTCCAAAGAACACCCAGGACCGATCTCCTTTAGAATGGACTGGTTGGATCTCCTTGCAGTCCAAGGGACTCTCAAGAGTCTTCTCCAACACCACAGTTCAAAAGCATCAATTCTTCGGTGCTCAGCTTTCTTCACAGTCCAACTCTCACATCCATACATGACCACTGGAAAAACCATAGCCTTGACTAGATGGACCTTGGCAAAGTAATGTCTCTGCTTTTGAATATGCTGTCTAGGTTGGTCATAACTTTACTTCCAAGGAGTAAGCATCTTTTAATTTCATGGCTGCAGTCACCATCTGCAGTGATTTTGGAGTCCCCCAAAATAAAGTTGGACACTGTTTCCACTGTTTTCCCATCTATTTGCCATGAAGTGATGGGACTGGATGCCATGATCTTTGTTTTCTGAATGTTGAGCTTTAAGCCAACTTTTTCACTCTCCTCTTTCATTTTCACTAAAAAGAGGCTTTTTAGTTCCTCTTCAGTTTCTGCCATTAAGGGTGGTGTCATCTTCATATCTGAGGTTATTGATATTTCTCCCAGCAATCTTGATTCTAGCTTGTGCTTCTTCCAGCCCAGGTTCTCATGATGTACTCTGCATATAAGTTAAATAAGCGGGGGTGACAATATACAGCCTTGACGTACTCCTTTTCCTATTTGGAACCAGTCTGTTCATAACCTTCCCCAAATTAAAAAAACACGGCCTTTTGGACTTAACAGAATTGAAACTGTGCATAATTTGAAAATAATGAGTGGAAATACTGATGTTGGCAGCCCATATTTTCCTTTTTGTGAGAGAAGGAAGATAGAAATACATAGAAAGAATAAGGGAAGGTGAGGGAGATCTCTGTTGTGATGGATTTGAACTGGAGGTATCAACTGAGCTTACTCATGTTGAAATACGCTTCCTTTCATCAGTGTTGCCCTCCATAGTGACAGAAAGCTTAAACACACCAGTTTCTAGAAGAAATAGATACATTTATTAAAGAACTAATTCAGGAAAAAGTGCCAGGCCCAGGTGATTTCCACGGTTAATTCTGACTCAAAAACCAGATAATATCACGGTTATCCAGATTATTTCAGAAAACTTTAAAAAAAATCCAAATTGTTTTGTGAAGTAAGTTTAACAGTGATATCTAAACTTAAAAGTGGCACAAAACAGAAAACTGCAGACAAATTTCATTTAAGATGTCAGAGCAAAAAAAAAAAAAAAGATGTCAATGCAAATAGTCTGAATGAGCTATTAGCAAGTAGAATCCAAACAGCATTTAAAACAAATGCACCAAAGAGGATTAATTCTGTATATACAAGGATGTTTAATAGTAAATTCATCATAGTGATAGTCTAAGGAGAAAAATCATATGATTATCTCCACAGTTGTCTAATGACTCTTGACAAATTCAATAACTCTCCTTTTTTTTTTTTTGGGGTGCAATGCCACATGACTTAGTGAGATCTTCTTAGTTCCCCAACCAGGATTGAACCTGGGCCTTTGGCAGTAAGAATGCAGAATCCTAACCACTGGACTGCCAGGGAATTCTCCCAATAGCTCTTCTTTTTGTAGTTTTGTTTTTATTAGAATGAAGCAACAATTTAAATGAAAGGAATGAAATCATATGAGTTTGGAAAAAGCATAAGTAAATTTCTTCATAATCTAAGTGTGAGAGAATCCTTTCTATTATGACTCAAAATCCATTTGCAATAAAAGAAATTGATAAATTAAATTACATAGAAACATAAACTGTGTGACAAATACCATAAAGTTGAAGGAAAATGATAAACTGCAGAAAAGATCTGTAAACATATTAAAGGGTCAAACTTCATGTTTGACACACACACACACCCCCACCACAAACTCTTAAAAATGAACGCTAACACACACATAGAGAGAAAGTGTGGGATAGTTCTTTACAGGTGAATGCCAGTTAGTAAACATATAACTGATAGAATTAGAAAGTCATTATCTATTTCTCAATATAATAAAAAAAATTCAGTTAGAAATTAGCAATGGATTCTAAAACCCTTGGATGAATGGTTGTTGGAAAAAGGATATTTGCATGGAGTCAAAGTTTCATGCTACATTATAATCATAAAAGAAAAAAATAATAAAAGAAAGGAATATTCCTTTACAATGGTGAGAGCTGTCAGTTATCATAAATGAGCCAAATTTAGCAACATTAATGATGGAACAACATAAGTGCTCCATGAATCTGTATTGTAATAAAGTGTAGGGTTTACAACTTTAAGAGTATTCTTACCAAAAGTGTTTAACCTGAATCTAATTTGGAGAAACTAATTTGACAAATTCAGAATGTGAGAACTTCTACAACCAGCCAGCCTGAAAGGCTGGGGTGAGGATGGAATGGTTTGGATTAAAAGACATTGAAAAGATGACTTCTGTAGGCTATACTTAAAATTTGATTGCATCTAGACCCTAACAAATAAACATCCACAAAAGGTATTTGGGTCAGTTTGGGAAAGTGAATTTGAATAATTCATATTAGCTAATATGATTGAATGAAGGTTATTTTTCTTAGGTGTGAAAAATAGCATAATGATTCTATGGGAGAATATTATTATTCTTAGAAGGTGCAGATTGAAAGGGTGAAGTATCAAGATGACTAAAGCCTTTTTCAAATAGTTCATACAAAAAAACCAATGTGTATATATACATATATACACACAAAGATAAATCAGAAAGGTATATGGATTCACTGACCTATTCAAAGTTTCTCTAAGTACAAATTTATTTAAATAAAAATTGAAATGTTTCCAACCTATAACTTAAAAGGAGACAACTGTGGTTAAACCATAGTTAATTATAATTAAAAAAAAAGCTGGGAAAAAACCCTTAGCTTTCAAAGTAAAAATAATCCCAGTTTTCAGCAGCAAAAAGGAAAGAAAAAAAAAGTAAAACAAAACGGAGATACTAACCCAGTTCCTCAAAGAGCATTTCTGTAGCATGTGTGAAGTGGAAGTATTAGGCTCTCTGTCATGTCTCTCTGCCACCCCATGGACTGTAGCCCGTCAGGGTCCTCTGTGCATGAGATTCCCCAGGCCAGAACACTGGAGTGGGTAGCCATTCCATTCTCCAGGGGATCTTCCTGACCCAGTGACTGAACCAGGGTCTTCTGCATTGCAGGCAGACTCTACTATTTGAGCCACCAGAGAAGCCCGTCTATAGCGTGTGTGGTGTGAATTACCATTCCTGGCTAGCACAAGGAACTTCACTTAGCTAAGTATAATGTAAGTAGGGTTATAATCCTTTTCAGCAGATTAATCCTTTAGAAAACAAATTATGGTCTCACAGTGTGAGAAAAGTGCAACTAGTAGCAAATTGTATACTATATAAACAGAATAGTCTAAAAAAAAATTAAAAGATCACTAGTTAGATAAAACCATCACACAACAGAAAAGAATATATTGACTTTAGACTGCGCTCTCTCATTATTTAATGCTTTGTCTATTTAAGGTATAAATTTAATTAGTCTTTGTTTCTTGACTCTTAATAGTTTCAGCCTACAGAAGGTGAAGGTGAGTACTAAAGTTTGGCTAGAACTCATGTTTAATTTTATGTGTAGTAGAACCAAAAGAACAAATGATAACCAAGGGTCTGTGAAATGTTGGCTCCCTTGGTTCTTAAAAGTAGTGTTAGGTCAGGGTTCTTCTTGGGGTGAGGAGAAGGTTCTGAAACTAAGTAATGGAAAGGTCACATAACTACATAATGTAGTAAATGTCACTGAATTGTACACCTTAATACAGTCAAAACGGTTAATGGTCAAATGGTTAATTTTTTTTTAAGTGATGCTAGAATTTCTAAAGGCTGGTGCCTGGGAGACAAAAGCTCACTCCCTCTTCCTCTCATCTTTATAAGTGAGGTTTTTCAAAAGAATGAATTCTGCTACAATGACAACTCTCTAGATGGAAATTATTATCCTTTTGTGTATTCTGCATTTGTTCCCACAATAATCAACTGAATTATATCTCTGTGTTGGCTGTAATGTTTCCCTTTGTTTCCTTGATGGCTCAGCGGGTAAAGAATCTGTCTACAGTGAAGGAGACACAAGAGATGCAGGTTCAATCCCCGGGTCAGGAATATCCCTTGGAGGAGGAAATGGCAACCCACTCCAGTATTCTTGTGATAAAAGTTTCTCTAGAGAGTATTTAAACACTACACAGCAACAAATAAGCTATAAGGAAAGTCAGCCCTGGGAAGCAATTAACTGTTTCAGGAGAATTAGTAAAATACTAGAGTTCAAAGGGGCTTTAAAGATCACTTAGTCCAGTCTAGTCATTTTCAAATTAGGGAACAGCTAGATAAAATTATAAGGTTAAGCTCACGTGCAACACCACTGAGATGAACCTGATATGTTCATCATTAGTAGGTATGAGTATCCTTGGCTTCCTAGTGGCTCTGCGGCAAAGAATCTGCCTGCCAATGCAGCAGACAGGGGTTCGATCCCTAGTTTGGGAAGATCCCCTGGAGAGGGGAATGGCAACCTACTCTAGTATTCTTACCTGGGAAAACCCATGCACAGAGGAGCCTGGCAGGCTACAGGCCATGAGGTCACAAGAGTTGGACATGACTAAACAAGAACAACAGCAAACAGTATCCTCTGTGGGACAGAACAGTGCTGATGATTTTTTTCACCACATTAACACACTGAAGGTGAAGGTGAAGTCGCTCAGTCGTGTCAGACTCTTTGCGACCCCGTGGACTGTGACCTACTAGGCTTCTCCATCCATGGGATTCTCCAGGCAAGAATACTGGAGTGGACTGCCATTTCCTTGTCCAGGGATCTTCCCGACCCAGGGATCGAACCTGGGTCTCCCACATTGGAGGCAGACGCTTCACACTAGTTTACAGTTATTTCTTTTCCTCCATCCTTTCCTATAAATGTGTCTTCTGACTCACCAGCATCCCTGGTGGCTCAGATGGTAAAGAGCCCACCTGCAGTTCAGGAGACCTGGGTCTGATCCCTGGTTTTGGAAGATCCCCTGAGGAAGGGAACAGCTACCCACTCCAGTATTCTTGCTGGAGAATTCTATGGACAGAGAAGCCTGGAGGGCTGCAGGGACTTCCCTGGTGGTCCAGTGGTTAAGACTTCATCTTCCAATGCAGGGGGTACATATTCAATCCCTGGTCAGGGAACTAAGATCCCACATGCCTCGAGGCAAAAAACTCAAAACATAAAACAGAATCAATAAAGACTCAAAAAAAAAAACCACCCACCATAAAGAGTACAAAATAAGCTTCAGTGTAAGTAAGAGGAAAAATGAGGAGCTCTGATCCAAGCAATAACCAATACCTCGGAAAGAGATTGAGAAGTTAGTGTGTACAGTTACATTTAAATAGCAGCCCAAGATGCAGGTCCAAGAAGCCTAACATCTATCCACCCTGGGAGATACTCGTACATTACTGAAGCAAGATGAAAAAATAGAAACTCTCCTTTTATGAAATTAGAGTGAACCCCTGCCTGGATGTTGACTATTGTTCTGTAAACAATGAAAGGAAGACAGAAGTCTAGAAAAAGGCAATAAATAATCAAAGATAGCCACCAATGAGTATCTTTAGATTCCAGACTGAAAGAACCAGGACACTATAAAGTAGAACAGTACAATAAGAGGTTATATGATCAAAGTTCAAAAATTGCTGAAAGGAACTGGTGGGATGAGTGTGAACTTGTTTGGTATTTAGAATTAGAAAATGTACTTTCACTCTTGAGAGATCTTTGGAAAAAACAAAGTTCTTTAGGTAGTGAGTTTCTTGTGACCTCTACTGCCAGTCTCCTTTAGGACATGATGAACCAAAAAACTTCTGGGGAAAAACTTTTTTTAGTTTATTTGGTAAAGTCATTGTTTTTTGAAGGTAGTTTGATATTTCATATTTAGATAAATTCAAGAAGGGTTTGCAAGAATTCCTAAAAACAATCTTTATGGGCCATTAAAGAAAGTTAAGGGCTTTTGGGGTATGTCACTGACATTTTTAAGGGCTGTATAAATGGCATTTATATGCTCCTCTTACAGGGTGAGAAAGGACCACATCTCACATATCAACTTCTGCCCTCCACAATGTCTTACACCTTTGGGGGTTCAAATATTTGTTGAATAAATAAGAAAATACTACTATGCCAAATGTTTTTTGATGACACTGATTAGGGTTTCCCAGGTGGTGCAGTGGTAAAGAATCCATCTCTCTATGCAGGAGATGTTAGTAAGAGACACGGCTTCAATCCTTGGGTCGGGAACATCCCCTGGAGAAGGAAATGGCAACCCACTCCAGGATTCTTGCCTGGAAGATTCCATGGACCGAGGAGCCTGGCAGGCTACAGTCCTTGGGGGTGGCAAAGAGTCAGACATGACTAAGCACACACACACACACAACATATATTCAAGAGAGAATTGTAGACGTGAATAAGTCCAGCTCCAAATATACCCAATACATGAAAGTCTTTACAGAAAAATGTATCACTAGATTGATCATTTTCAGAACTTGGTGATTCTATAAACAATTTTTGTTAGCTAACCACATAATAAAACCATGTGGCTTTGTACTACTACATTTTGGATAATGCTGTTTGATATTGCCCATCATGAAATGATAAATGTAAAAATTAAGGATTTCATAAAAATCAAAGCGTAGAATTCCATACCTGAAAAACCACAGTTATTTCAAAGTAGAAGGGAAAGACTTCACAGTAACTTTCCAGAATCCCATGTGATAATCTGTATGAGGTTCTAGGCAACTTTACTTTTTTAACTTGAAAATGACTGTGTAATAATTTGGCGTTTTTGATCATAGACTGGTTCTTTTTCTGGACAATTTTTAAAAAACCATTTCTTCTCTTCAAATAAGTTTTATCATACAAACCTTATACTTACTCAATGTAAGTTGCCAAATGTCACAAAAATCATTCATATACTAAGTCTCAAAAGTTTCCTTTGAATTCAGTTCTGCTCTTTTTTAGAAGCTAGTCCATGCATGAAGTGACTAAAGTTTATGATGCTCTATCTTATGTGATTGTACTGATAATAGAGTTAATCAGATTCTTCAGCACCTTCACAAAACTGGAGACTAAATAGTTTTATTTTGTTGCAGAGTTAGCCTATATTCTCAATCCCCAAAGTAACTAGTTTTTTTCTTGGAAACAGGGTTCCTACATGTCTTTTAGACGGTGGAATAGTGTGAATTTGTACCCCCAAACCCCAGCATTTCTGTGTTCTACAACTTAAACTGAAGACTTGCTTCATAAAAGGCTGGATGTTAGACAGTATCATGCATTCATTCATTCAACAAATATTTATTGAGTATATACTACGTGTCAAGCACAATTTTAGGTATTGGAAAATTAGCAATAAGCAACATAGACCTAAGCAAATCGAACAAAAAAACCTCTGCAAACTTGGAGTTTACTTCATTTACAAGGATAAATCAGACTTGCTCACCAGTTTACACTGATAGAGGACATAAGTGTAAAAGATTTTTAATGATAAATTTTTACAATATAAAAAGTGCTACGTTAAATTCACATTTTAAAACCCTAACATCAGAGGAGAGGTTATTTCTAGTGTCAAGAATCACAGGATTCATGGAAAATAATGACTTAGTTGGGACCAGCCTACATGTGTAGTTTAAGCTATGAATAAGTGGTACAAAATTACTTCATTATATTACAAAATAAAAAGAACAAAGTAAAATGAGGTAAGCTTAAAATGTAAAATAGAGTGTGTCTACTTTTGAACGTGTCCTCGGCATGAAAGATTTTCAACATGAAAAGCACAACAGCACAAGAGGGAGAAGGAAAAATCAACCCAAATTTGATTGGCTTCTTTGTTTTCAAACGTTATTCGTTCTGATTCTACACCATAAGGACTTTTATTGTTAAAAATATATTTAAATTTTTGCAGTGGAACAGAAATTTTATAAAGTAAAAATCTCTTTTATAGTTACATTACTAATAACTTCAAAGTTGCAGGGCCAGGTTAAAAAGCTTTATTTTGGTAAGAACTGGAGGTATAAACTAAATAAGCTAAATAATCTTCTCTGCTATTATCATCTACTTTCATATTACAAAATTTTTGTTAACAAAATATATTTTCAATTTGCATAGATTCTAAAAATTTTAGTCTCTGAAAAAATTTGAAATATCATAGGGGAAAAGCACAATAATTTCCAATAAATTACTTTTTGTTTGCTTTGGAACTTATTATTTTAAATAAGTGACAAACAGAAATGGCTCCTAAATCACTCAGTTTGTTCCATTGAGCTTTTCTCTTCTTCATTTTATGACAATGAATTAAACAGATAGAATGCACAGGGATACTCCTAATCACAAAGTATTAAAGCTGCATCTTATAATGGTACTCATTTCAAATACTGAAAATAAAGAATCATCTGCAGGATCTTTTATTTTCTCTTAGAACCCTGCTAATCTCATTATTCTTGCCAGCTTTTTAAGTCATCACTCCTAAAGCTATTTAATTAACATGAGGGAGCAACTATGCTGAAGTTTAATTTTAGGAAAAATTTCTCTTGAAAATGTTGCTCAAATGAACATTTCCAGTCTAGAAGAAGAAAAGCCAATCCAGGGATAGTCACCTTAGCACAAATGACATTTTTATGTCTCTTTTTCCAGTTCCTACAGAATATTTCAAGAAACCACCAGGAACAGAAGTAAACACAGACATTATAACTGAGCACTTTAAATTCTTTAAATCCTATGTACGTGGTCTAAACCTAATGATATTTATTTACCTTTAGTTTGGTCTAGTATATTTCCCAATTGGTCTCAAAAGGCTCCAGTTTTTGTTCTAATTATCTTTGTTTCTATAAAATTAAAATAACCAAGTTGATATACTCTTTAGTAATCTAAGGGAAGCGGTCAGAAAATTAACTTAAAGGCAAAATGTAGTTATTAGTAAACATTCATACTGACTGATCCATCATCCAGTAATTTGATATTTGATTCACAAGTTCCCAAATTTTGACGTTTTGCTTCTCCTTGTTCTTTTTTACCTATGAACTCTGTATTATCATAATAATTTCTCATCTAAGTTCATATGAAGCATGAGGCTCTAACAGAAGAAATCCATTTATAGAAATAAATTGGTTTACTTGAGATCTGAGACAAATTTTGTACAATCTCTGGTCAAGACACTGGCTTGTGATGGTGGCTGGCATCAGTAAAGAATTCCCTTATAGGGGATAGTTTTTCATTTGTATTCTGCTTTCACTGCCAACTCTTATTTAGCTGAGGTATTTAAATAAGCTTTCTTTTCTCTGATACTAGTTATATACACACAAAATCTCCATTATTTTCCAGTGTCAAGCAATAATCCCTTCCCCTTTTGCATTTGATAGAACTTTCTGAAGTAGTACGATAATTTCATTGATACTTCCAATCTTAGCCCTTTTTCTGAAAATGAAATACCACAAATATTTGTAGAAAGCCTCCAGTGTTCTGTTATTGTGAAAAGGCAAAGGATGGTATAAATAGTTTAACTCTCTTTACAACTGTGGAAACAAAGACGAAGGAGGTTAAAAAAAAAAAACCATCCCAGGGTCACAGCAGGGTCAGCAACACATAGAGAAAACAGACTCCTCTGTGTCATCCATGGTTTCTGAAGATCAACAGACTTACAGGTACAAGAAGTTCCTTAAGTGCAGCTTTTAATTCAAAGGTACAGCCAAGGACTTTGAGCTCTGAGAAAAGGTTGTGGCTCATGTCTCTAGTGAGGGGTGGAAAGCCCGAAGGAACTGTGGCCAGTGACCACCACTCTGTCCTGGTGTAAGTGAACAAGAGAAGAGCTAGGGGCAGGGTGGGTCTCTGCCAGTTGTCCTGCACCCTGCAGGAGATAAGGAAAGTCTGAACTACACCATGGGGGAGATACACATGCAAACAGACGCATGTGTGTATATATATACATACTCCCCACCCCCCACCCTCTGAAATTTCACTAAAGCAAAAAGAAATTCAAACCCAGTGAAAAACTATTGCTCATTTGGACTAAATCTCAACATACCAACAGCTTTGCTGTTGAGTGTGTAGGTGGCTGTGGATACAGATTTCTTGGCTCCTGAAGATTCTGATATTGCTGGGCCTTGAGTCAAGCTTTTGAGGGAAGAAAAATCTTCTTCCTTAACTTGTTTACTTGTTTGGGATGGTTTAAATGAGATCCTGGGCAAAGTGACTGAGATGAATCAGGTAACTTTTTTTTTCCCAAGGTATCTTCTGCCTTCAATCTTTTCCCTTTTAATGACATTGCGGAACTTTTGATCTCAATAAATATAGGTGTTTGTTTGTTGTTTTTAAAGTAAAGATACTGGGTCTAGGCAAACCTCACCTTGGGTTTATCACCAAAATTTGGAAAAAGCATTTTTACTACCTTCCACTTAGGATTGTCATGTGATTTCATTCAGTGATAAACACACCTCTGCCCTGCCATCAACCTAGCTGAGTGTCTGCCTGCTTTGACCTCCCTGGCCTCAATTTCCTCAAATATAAAAGGAAAATCTAGCAGATCCCTAAAAGTATTCCCAGTCCTCAAATTTTAGAATTGTTTTATAATGAAACAAGTTCAACTGAAAGACATGTAAGAGAGAAGATACTCTGCACAATTCCCTAATTAACGACACAAACGAAAAGTCCAAACTTCTTTATTCAAACATCCAAGAATCTGGAATATATAAAAGGTTATTTTCCCACTTTGGATCTTTTAGAACTAAGTTCTAATATGAATTGCCTCAATCTCTGTTTCTATTAAGTAAAAAAGTGCTAAGAGTTTACATATCCAAAGACCTAATTTTAACTACCACAATTACATTTTAGAGATCTGCTATAGTGAATCTAGATATCTTCCGGTTCACACAGCCTTTTCCTGCTAAAATGCTTCAAACATTTTGACTTCCCTTTACACCACAGAGTCTGCTTTTTTGAGGTTACATCCATTTAGCCTGGGCTTTTGAAAACAATAATTTATATATTTATATTGGTATATTCATAGTGGAATTTAAAATCCAGTCTATAACCTCATTTTACATTGCATAATCACTTTGGTAATGCCACTCAGCAATAATTTGCTTAAATTAAATTAAATTATATTTCAAAATGCATTTCTGTTTAAATGTCCAACTTCCAATTAGTTGCATATACATAAATCAAATTCTCTAATATCTGTAAGTTACCTGTAAAATTATTATTTTTTTTAATCAGCAAAACCTGTTCCATGGTCTTGTAAATGCCATTACATCTCCTGGTTTTTAATAGGTTATATTTTGAGTTTTCAGAGAAAAATTAGATGGAAAAGACCATATTTTAATCCACAGATTATAGATTTTTAACAAAATAACTAGTAGTATTCAGCTTAACTTTCATGTTTTCAAACTTATTGCAAGGAAATATGAAAAAATGCTTTAAAAAAAGTAATTGATTTTTACATCACATAAAATGTTACATTAAATAAAACCACAAACTTTTGAAGAGATTCTCCTCATGATTAGTAATAACTGCAAACCAACAATACACTCAAATTTTAACTGTTACAGACTTTAAATAATAAAAACTATAAGCTTGATCACTGGGTTTGTGGGAAGATACTTTATTTTTAGCTTAATCAAGACATGCTGATTTTGATCTTTTTCTTGCTTATATATTTTCTCTGCACTTTGGCTGTAATATATTTATTTCCATTAACTATCACATCTGAGAGTAAATTCAGCTTATTACTGTATTACAGAACATTGATAAAGAAAGAAAATAAATACATCGCTTATGACAACAAAAGACACTTTTATTTAAAAAGCAGCGGTCATTCTTCATCTGCCAAAAGCTCAAAGTGTTAAAAATATTTGGTTATCCTAATGTAACATGAGTTTCCCCCTACTTTGTAAAGAAATAATTTAGGGATCTTTAATAATCAAGGAAAGAGAAACTTTTCTGAGATAAGTAATAGGAAGGAGCTATCATTGATTGAAACAACATACTTTATTTATAGCCACTTAAAACTTAATTGGTGGTCAGCCCTGAAGAAACAGTTTAATCTGTTTCCCTATTCCTCAATAAATAGACAAAATGCAGTAAATAATAAAGTAAAAATTCACTTAAAATCTGAATTTCCTCTCTATAGGTTTCAAAACACATTATTGTTTTCACAGTTAACAGCACATCATACCTTTGGCTTTTTCTAAAATTAGGGATATTTTCTCAAATAATGCTATTACCTTGGATTAAAATGAACCCTCCATATATGGATCAGATGCACAGACGAAGTGGTAGAATAATCTGACAGAAAGGATCTATGATAATATTATTTCAGTAAATTGAACGTCTGTCATTTAAAAAATGTGATATTATTCTATAAGTTTAAACATTCATTACACATATGTTTTAATAGTGTTATTTGATATATTTAAGCTATGTGCAATACTGTTTTAAAAATAGATAACAAGGCAAAGAAAAACATAAAATTCCAAACATACTTGCATCACTTAAATTCTAATGTTGATGTGCTAATGACATCCTAATTCCAGTGCAGTCTGTATTATTACTCTTCTATTCCCACTGTTAAAAGCATCATACTGAAGTATTCTGATGATTAAAAGACAAAACTTAGTAAAACAGTGCTTACCTTGCTTCTTTTAACCTGCAACTCGAGAACTGAACACAAGTTCTATCTTGCTTTACTCCACAAATCTCTACAAAGAGCTTCTCAGCAGGAATATGTACATATGTTCTCTTGTCCAATTGCACACTGACTGCATTCCATACCTTCCATACCCGACAAAACTGCCCTCAACTGGAAGATTTGTTGATACTGAGGGGAAAGAGTAATGGCACCTTTTAACCCTGCTGTCTAATTGGATTAAAACACTTTCTCAACTTTTGTTTGTTATTAATTTTTAAAACAAAATTCAATTTAATGTAAGTCATGACATCACCTGTGGATTAAAATGAAATTGGAATATATCTCTGTGGTTTCCAGAGATGAGCATCTCTAGTATACTACACCAAAATTTTAGAAAATTTTTATCTGGCTTTTCATGCATGGCCATTCATTTCAGTCAAAACCAAAAAATGGCATCTGAATCTCGGTAGGAAAGAAATGCAAGAGCAAATGAATTACCAGAAAGCATATGGTACCAGAATCAAGGAGCAAAATTCTGGGCAATTTTCAACAAACGAAAGCAAAAGATGGTGATATCATTCAGTATTTAATTGTCTCAGAACAAAATGTCAGTTAACAATATAATAGAAATCACACTTTTTTATATAACAAAATTGATTTTTGTTGTTTTTATGACCTTTGTTAGTGTCCTTTTTATGAATTAAATTTTTGGAGGCTGGATTAGAATTAGAATGGATTAGAATTAAAAGAGGGACCATTCAGTTATGGTAGATTAATGGAAAATATTCAATAGTAATATGTTTCTTGTATCAAATAATACACATTTTTATGTCTTTAACAATATTTTACAGAATAAGATTTAGTTATATTTAAATTTTTCTCCAAGTCTTGAAAAAATACTTTTAGATTACAATAAGATAGGAATAGTTTACAAAGAAAAGTAACTTAAAAAAATAGAAAAATTACTTCAATGACTGGCACAAACCAAACCAAAACTAAATAAGGGGTAATTATCAAACAGTTTCAATTACTGATATTAAATTTAAACCTCAGTTAAAGCAAAATATTGGCTTTGAGAAGGCACAGCACTATTAGTTTAAAAATAATTGATCAGTAAATAAGTCATTTGAGAAAAGCAACAAAGAATACTACCAACTTTTGTATGTTTAAACAACCTACTACAAAAAAGAACTAAATGTTTCAACAAAGTGTGTTAGGCATGAACTTTAAGACAAATCTTTATAGTGACAATTTTGATAAAAGCTTTAGAGTAGATATTATTTTTGTTTTCCCCCTGCTGTATCTTATGTTCTCAGATTCTGATGAATTTTAGCTGAGATGTTTTAAAATAATAAAATCTTCACCTAGCCTGCTGCTTCCATCTTTAAAGCTGGAATCATCCTGCTGAGCAGCTCAGGATCAAAATGTAAAGGAAACTCAAGAAAGAATGAATTTTAAAGACTCAAAGTGTAAATGATAATGATCTGACATCATTCCTGCAAGTAAGGAACTTATAAATATACTCTGCCTCATTAAATCTTAAAATTAACTTTTGATTTACAGACAGCATGAAGGCTTCATCAATTTATCTCTAAAGCTGATTTGTATATACATGTCATGAAGTCTGCTGTTTCATTAAGGGAACTTTAATCCCTTTTTATTTTTCTTCTTCTTTGAATGGGATTCTGGAAAATAATGTCAGGAAAACAAAGGGTCCCAAGGTGAAAATGGTAACCTAAGATGTGTCTTTTAAATGTGTTAGAAAATGCTGAGAACTAGTTATAACCTCGGCATGTGCTTTGCTTTTGGATTATTTTAGTGAGAAGAGGAGGCTCTTATTGTTCTCTCCAGT
This sequence comes from Nanger dama, assembly GCA_917880005.1. Classification (NCBI taxonomy): domain Eukaryota; kingdom Metazoa; phylum Chordata; class Mammalia; order Artiodactyla; family Bovidae; genus Nanger; species Nanger dama. The sequence continues at coordinate 29,493,843 of CAKJTW010000007.1, forward strand.
GGGATTTCATGCTTGGATTACTGTCCCATTTTACTCCATTAGTCAATACATTTTCTCTCTGCTACCATCTTACACCCTTACAGGAAAACCTGCAGGATGAATGAGTTGCAACCAAGAAACAAGTTTAAATATCCAAGTCTTCTCAGCCTCCCTATACCCCTCCCCCACAAACAAAAGCCTATCTTCTTTGTTTCCCTTGGCTGGTCTGAAAAAGCTTATATACACATCAATTGCCAAAGAGTCTTTTCACCAAAAGTTTCATCCCCTTACCCCCTAGAGTAGTAATAATAAATGAATTTTTAAAAAGTTTCACTCATGTGAAGCAGTAAAACAAGAATATAATTGCAATAAAAGGAATCATGTTTATCTATTGCTTTAACAATTTAAGTTTTAAGTTACCAGATAGATGAAAATTCCAATTTCTGATTCAATAGTTGAAAATTTAAAAAAAGAAATAAAGTTCTCTAACCAGAAAAAAGTTTCCTTAAATAAAATATTGGTTATATAAATCTTTGAATTCGAGAAAACATTTGAAAATAGCTCAGGTTTTAGAATTTTGGTTTGTCCAGATTATTTTGAAACTTTTTTAACAATTGAAATTTACTATATCATTTTCAAAATATAAAAATTATACAATATATAAATCAAAATCTAGGGTCATTTTACAAATAATTGTATCTTCATATTTTAAATTTCTTAGCTATTTAAGATTTATATAAATTATTAGCTCTGTAATCTTCAGTATTTACACTCTAATTTAGTCTCTAAGCTTTAATTTCAAGTCAAAGTAAGCCATTTCTAAGTTACTCTGGTTTCTGAGAAATAATTTTACACGAAAACTTTAAAAGTATTAACCACGTTAGTGAAATGTTGTTGAATCATATAAAATGTAAACAAAATGGATTTTAGAAGTTTTTATTTACTAATTAAGTCAGTTTTAAAACTTTGTTTTCAAGAGCTGCTCTTTAAAATATAAATTGCCATGTACAGTTTATATTTATATTCCTTCAATTAGTTTTAAGAGACTAAAAGGGAAAAAAGATACAGAACTAAGTAATTTTTCCAAAGGAACTTTAGAGCATGATGTAACTTGACTACTAGCTAAGAGTTAACAATATAGAAAAAACCCTGAACCCTCTAATTTCAGCCAATTCTCTCAAAGTTTTAAAATATTTACTAGGCTATTTTCGTTTTACTAGTTTTAAACCAAATCAAGTATTTTGTCAAGACTTACAAAGAACCACAAACTTATCTGTAAACAAATTATTGTTATATTTCTGATATATTCTCTTTTCTTTAATCAGAGAATTGAAAAGCCTGTTATGGAATTAGATATACCTAACAAATTCATACTACCCTCTTCTGTAATGATCAGAATTATGATTTTCAATTTGTTTTCGAGATCAATAGCAACTTACGTATAAATTACAAATATATCGAACACACCACTACCTAGAACACATCACTATTGCTGGTAGCTTTTCCGTTTAATCTAATTAAACATGATCATTCGTTTGTTTTGTACTTTTCCAAGATAAATTCATATTTATTTTTTCTCACCGTCTCCACCAAACGTCAGTAAAATTAGAACATTTCAGCTACAGAAATCGCTAATCCTTCAAGGTCGGTCTCAGCTCTTTAGTCTTAGGGAAGCTTTAACGAAAACGTGGTCTCCGTAGAATTGATTTCACCAGGAATTTTTCGTTTGCTTTTTTGGAGGGGATTGTTTGGTTTGTGTGAAACAACGCTGTGGACCACAAAGGGGGTTAGAAAATGAGGGGGGGCGGAATAAGTAGATTTCTCTAGAAGCCTCGGAAAAATCAAGCACCTGGAAACATATTGTTAATTTAACTAAAAAAGACATATAAATTCTAAAGCGTCGGTGGAGTCGAGCAGGGAAACGATGTGGCTCCAGTGGCGGAGCAAGGAGCAAACCTACGACCTCCGGACGCTGGACGTTGGGGGAAGGGAAGGAACTCAGCGGGCACCACGCGGTCAGCCCCAGGGGCGGAATTCACATGCACAACTATTTTTCATTCTTCCTCAGTTATCTCCCTCTTTCCTCCTTGGGGGTTAGGACTGGGCTCACAGTTAAAGGGCAGGAAAAATGAGAGAAGAGGGGAAGCCAATCTCACCCCTCAACAAGAACAAAACGAATGAGAGGGAGCAAAGGGTTATTTTCGCGCCACAAAAGATGGAAATCCAAGGGTGGCTCGGGGGCCAATGAATGGAAACCAGCAAACTGCTTCGGCGGCGGCAGCCGACGGTGATAGGCTCCCTCCGTCCACCAATCGGGTGAGAGAAGCCCCCTGCCCCCTCCGCAGCCAGGGGCGGCGTCTCTCCACGCCGGCTGCTCTAACTCGGGCTCGGCGAGCCGGCTCCTAGGAGCGCGAAACTCCTCCCCGGAGCGGCGTTTGCGCGCCTAGCGCTCCCCCTCTCACTGCCCCGCCTCGCCCCGGCCAGAGGCAGAGGGTTCAGCGACTGCTCCTTGCGATTTTTCTCCGTGGGTACCAAACATCCCCCAGCTCCGATGAGCCCCTCGCACACTGGAAATAGGCCGGAAGTGCGGCAGGGTCGCCAAACACGCTTCCAGGTTCGCCCCGGCGGGCAAGGGAAGTGCTCAGGTCGGGTAGTGCAGTGAGGGGGACACAGGCTCCCCCTGCCTGGGCCCCCACGTCTAACGCGTCCACGCGGCTCCGCGCGCAGGGACCGAATCCAAGACGCAGCCAGAAAGCGCCTGTCCTGCGGCGGGGCTAGGGCGGACGGATGGTCTAGGGCCTCCGAGGAGAGCAGCGGCCGACGAAGGATCTTCCCGAGTGTGAGCTGCAAGGATCCCGCCCAGTTTCTCCCAGCAGAACCGGGGGGCGGGGGGACATCTCTCAGGGCACCATCTTTTATTTTAAATAAAAATCACTGAAGGCATATTCCGGAGAGGGAAGAGCCAGACTACCTCTAATTATCATGCATCTTGTTTTAACAGATCAGAGTCCAGGAGAGCTGTTCGAAGGAACAAGAGTATGTTAAAATATACCTTCTGTGAGGCCCAGGCGACGCGGCATTACGTGCCCACTCGCCTTAAGGACTTCGGCTCTGGGCTGGTCTCAGAGGAAGCCGGGAATTAGGGTTAGCAACAAGAATGCCCTCTCCCCCTCCTCTACCTGCTAAGCCGTCGCTTATAACCTGTAGATAGAGCATCCGTAACCGACCTTCTAAACAGTTTTTCTCCTTTAATATTACTGACCCATTAGAAACATTTTTATTGCCTTCAGGTCAGGAGATCAGGAGGAGGTGCAGCTGTCCAAAGAGTAAATAGGCTGCAGTTGGAAAGCCTCAACCGCATCAGAGCACATACAATGGGTGAGAGTCCTTTGTGGACGTAATATTTACTAGGAGCTGCTGCTGCTTCAGAAAGAACTTGGAGTAGCCTATACACACGGTTAATTTCTTGTGACACTCATTAAGACTGGAAGTTAGATTAACCTTATAATCATTCTTGAAAATCCACTGAAGGTATTTTTACACTTGAAATGTCAGTAAAAAAAAACAAAAAAACAATTACCCATGCTCTTTTTACTCAGCCATTGATTATATTACTGATCCCTCAAATGCATGGACAAGTCGAAATGAAGTGGGCTATATTTAACTCCCTTTTGATGGCTGAGCTTATGTAACTCGTGTATGTTTTTAAGGTCCTAGACAGAGTATCCAGTTTGTTATAATAATACACAAATTAAGTTCACAAGAGCCCCAGCAATATATTTCATCAAAACTGCACACACTTGTTTTAAATCCCAGGTGTTAGATTTGTTTGCTAGTAAAAGACAGGCATGGACTAGTATTTATGGAAAATAAACATTTTATCTCATGATTTAGAAGTAGATATTTTCTTAGGTCTTAGTTTTAGTAAGAGCAAATACAGTCAACAATCCAGAAGGCACCATTCAATTGATTTTTGAAAGCATGCTGAACATATAAAATTGTTGTGAAAAATTACTAAAACTTAAATGATCAACAGACTAGTTTATAAAATTTAAAGAAAATATTGCTAAGTGAATGAAAAGTATATTTCTGTAAATAGCTTTTGATCACATGCAACAGGTAAATAAAAATTTATAATTTACTATTTACATTTTGAATATGACAAAGAACACATGTGTTTTTTTCTTTGAACGAAAGTTCTCTTTTCAAAAATATGAAAAGGAAAAATAAGCTTTTAAAAAAGTTATAACCATAAATTTAAAATTTCACCACCTAAATGTTCTTTGAAGATACTGCTCATAATACAGTTGTAAACATTGAAGAACATGTTTATACCCTCCATATCATAAAATAAAAACATTTCACTAAATTAAACATGAATGAAAATATTGTGAACGTGAGTTTACGTTTAAAAAGTTGGATTAGCTTTGCAGGAAAGAAAAACCTGTTATAAAAACCAGTTGCATTTAAAATGGATGATCTGACACCTTCCGGTTTCTTAACACAAAACTAAGTTCTTTTAAAGGAAAAAATGTAAATGCTCTTTATATCATACAACCATTCCCACATATTGAAAAAATAATTTTCCATTCATTTTTCAGTTGGAAAACATAATCTTTAAATGTATGGGTTTGACCAAAAGAAATGAACTTTATCAATTATAATTACGGATGATAAACAGTAAACTATTTTCTCTACTACACATTTTCCTAGTAAGAGTATTGTGATTATAAAGACTGCTTAAATTTCCATCCTATTAATATATATAATTGCAATCGTTAAAAAAAAATAAGCATTCTTTTCCATGGAATACCTGTTAAAAATATACCACAAGAATCCTGGTGCAAATGAAGCCTTTGAGTGGAGGACAAAATCAATAAACGACTCTTGGCGATTTCGAAAAAGAAACCCAGCACTCATTTCCGTGTTCCTAGTTTCCAGTCCTCATTTCGTTGGCCCTGAGAGCCTCCATCGGGCCCAGACCCTCCCCCACCGCCCACCATTGTACTCGTTACATACAGGGGAAATTATGAATGGTTATAATGGCCAAATGCAGGCAGAAAAGCAGCAGAAAGAGACTTAAGCAATTTTTCAAGTACAAGTTACCACTTAGGGGTAACGCAGAGCGGTGTTCCTGTTTTAAGAGTCCCAAGTTCTCCAACTAAAATTCTTTAAATAAAAGTACCAGCCTACCCCACTCCTCTTCCTCCTCCTCTGGAAACTACAGGAAGAAATGGTTTCCGTTTAAATACCGACTTTTCCCACTTTGACTTTTCCGCTCCGGCCTCCGAGGCCCGGGAAGCCCCATCCCCACGCCAGAAACCTCGGCCCTGCGCTCCCCTCCCCACCGGTGGCCAAGCCCGCCCCCCGGCCTCATTGATCCCGGAGCCTTTTCTGAATCGCGCAACCAATAGCAAACGCGAAGCCCAAAGCCACCGCGAGCGCAGGCGGAGGCGGAGGAGGTGTCGCCCAGACACCCGCCCAGGACGCCGCGGGCTCCCATCCCCCACCGGCCTGGCTCGGGGCCGCCCCACTTTATCGGTGCCCGCGCCAGCAAAGGGTGCACAGGGTGGGGCGCGTCGGCCCGCCTCTCCGGCTCCCTCCCAACCCCCAAACCCCCCGCTGGGTTTCCGTCCCCGCCAACCCCCTGGAAAGGTGCTCGCGGTTTGCCGAGGTTACACTTCTGTCACCGAAGCCACAAAGCGAGTTCGGAATTGTGACTCTTTGGCTTTGATTACCTATTTTTAAAAATCGAGTCTTTAAAACTCAGGTAAACAGAGCCGAGGGATTGCCTAGTTAGCACCCTCGACTCCAATCACATTAAAAAAAAAAACAATACTCTTCCCGCCCCCTCTCCCCTCCTGGAGGATCCGCCCCCTAACAGATAACCCTTTCTAAACTCCAGTGACCATCAGCTTCCCCCAGCCGCGCTTCCCTCCGCGACCCCGGCTGCGGCTCCTTTAGCATTTTCCGCCCCTCTTTCTCCGCCCCTGCGCAGGGTCCTTCGCCCAATCTCGTTACTCCTCCCCCTCTTCCTCCTCTTGCCTGCGTTTTTTTTCTTCCTGAGAAACCCACTGTAATTGAGGCGCTGGGATTCCTCACGTGAGACGTTGATTTGTAGTTTGAACACGTGGCTCATTCAAAAAGCCGGACACTCGGAGCGGATTTTTTCCGCCTCCTGCGCCTGCCTCCCCTCCACCCCTTCTCCCCTCCCTCCTGCCAGTCACCCTTCTGGGGTTTTTTATGGGGAGGCGGCGCTTGCCCTCTCGTAGTGTGATATTTTCACAATCCGTCGGTCGAAGCCAGAGGGTTTGGGGAGGAAAAGACAAAAGTAGTTTCCCCCTCCTTCCTCTCCTCCTTTTTCTCGCTAATCCCGCCTCCTCCTCCGAGTTAGGAAGACTCTGGATGCGTTTGGGTTGTCGCTAGGGTTTTTCTTTTTTCTTTTAATACCTAGAAAAGGAAAAAACAGGAACCCTCGGATCTGATTTTTTCGCTTCTCGTTCCTGTCCTTGGTTCTTACTGTGTTTGTGTATTTTAACGGCGAGAAGAGGAGGGGAACTCGCCGGATCCATCCATCGCTGTGGGTGGTTTTAATTTTTCGTTTTTCTCCTAATTTTTTTTAAAAGCAACAACCACTTCACAATGAACAAACTGTATATCGGAAACCTCAGCGAGAACGCCATCCCCTCGGACCTAGAAAGTGTCTTCAAGGACGCCAAGATCCCGGTGTCGGGACCCTTCCTGGTGAAGACAGGCTACGCGTTCGTGGACTGTCCGGACGACAGCTGGGCCCTCAAGGCCATCGAGGCGCTTTCAGGTGGGCCCCGGGCCGGGCCTGCCGGGGTCGGGCTCGCGGCAGTCCACACAGCGTGTCCGCACCGGGCCCAGGCCTGGGCGGGTGCGGGTGCGCCTGCGGAGAGCGGCCAAGGCCCGGGCGCCCGCACGCGCGGGTCGGGGCCCTTCCCCCAGCCGGGGCGCCTACCCGGCCCCGCGGCTCCCCACCCCCGCCCAGATCTGCGGGCGGAGGGCGAGCGCGCTGTTCAGAAAACCCCGGTTCGGGCTCGGAGGGGCGCGGGGGCACCGTGCGGCGCCGGGGACCGGGGTTGGGGTGCTGGAGCGGGGAGGGGAAGCTCGCCCCGCGCGCCGCCCGGGCCCAGGCGCGTGCTCCAGGCTCCGGCACGCCGGGCCTTGGGGGCCGGGAACGAACGCCCGATTCTCGCTCCTTCCTTACCCTGTGTGTGTGTGAGGGGGTTCTGGCGGTGGACTCGCTGCCTCCTCTCCCGCCCCCAGAGCTGGGCCGAGGGAGAACTCTAAAGTGGCCTGGACCCCGCTGCCTAGCGAGGCCGCGGGCTGGTGCCGTGCACGGGCGGCCCCGCGCTCCCCTCGACCCTGCAGGGAGGCGGGCGAGGGCAACCCCCGGGTTCTGGGCTCTACCTTCCCGGGTCCGACGAGCTACAGGGGAGGTGGGCTCGGGCGACCAGGGGTCGCCTGGGAGCGCGTCCCCCTGCGGGGCCGGGGCTTCGGGCCGCGGCCTCCGGGGCTGGTCGGGCGCGCGCGGGGAAGGATGCACTCGGGTCCCGCTCAGAGCCGCGTGCCTTTCGGGGTGGCGGGCGTCGTCCCTCGCGCGTGGTTCCGCTGGTGCCCAGCTGCGCCTCTGGACGTTCGCTCTCTCGGCGCCTGCCCGGCGGTCCTCAAGCCTTTCCCGCCACTCACAGCCCGTTCCCGGCGGGCCTGGGCCGGAACCCCCGGGAGAAGGGCCTAGGCGCCCCCATCTGAGGAAAGCCCACGCAGCCCTTTGCCCCGAGTTTCTCTGCTAGGGTCTCGGGGGACGTGGGCGGGGAAGGCCGAGGGGGCGGGGAGAGTGTTACCGACCTCTGCCCATTGATTCCTCCTTTCCCACCCGCGCGGGGCTGCTTTCTGTCTCGGCCTCGAGCCGCTCGGGGTCTGAGGAGGTCCAGAGAGCCGCTCAACTCGGCCAACTGTCCTGCACCTCTTGTGTGTCCGCAGGTAAAGTGGAACTGCACGGAAAACTCATAGAAGTTGAGCACTCGGTCCCCAAAAGGCAGAGGTGAGCTTGCTTAGCATGTTCTCATTGATTCCCTTCTCGGCCATTGGGAGGAGAGAACACAGCTGAAAACAACTTTTCCACTTATTGGGGTTGCTATGTGGCTTGGCGTTTCTCGTTCTTTTGCATTTATGTTTCTGGCAGGTGTGTGTGTGTGCACACTGCTCTGTAGGAATAGACAGCTCGTCTGTGGCCCTGCCACCGGGTTGTTTATACTGGTATATAAAGTCGCTTAAGGAAGCTCTTTCGGTTAAATGTTCTCCGGCAGAATAGGTCAGGTTGGTGCAACAGGAAATCAAGAGTCTCCGAGGGCAGTTTCTGGGCATCCGTGGGATTTGGGAAGCAGTGGGTGACCGCCCCCCCGCCCCTCCCCCCCCACCTGAAACCGTAGGAGAGGCAAAGCAGCTGCAGCCGCGCGCGGGTGTGGCGTGCTTTCCCTTCTCTGTCCCACGGTGGCGGGCAAGAGTCTGGGGGCCGTGCGTGCATCTGAGGGGAGAGGAATTTGCCTTTACCCTGGGAGCTCCCCTTGAGGGAACGCCTGGGTTTCTTCTGCCCCAAAGCGCCTTTCAGTTCCTGCAGAGTAAGACGGGTTTTCTGCAGACCCGCCTTTGTCTCCCGGCCTCCCCCGACCCTGCTCCTCAGTTTAAAAAGTATTTGGCTTGTAAATAAACCACCAAGAGATGGAAAGGTTGAAGATTTTTGCTTCCTCAACAAGGAGGGGGTTGCACTTTTGGGAAAACCATGTGTAGTATGTCAGTTTACGAAGTGTTTGGAGACTTTAATCCCTGGACTGTTTTGGAGAAATGGCTGCATTCTCCCGAGCAGGCCAGATCCCGGCTAACTCCGGCTGGAAAGGCCCTGCTTCCTCCCAGGGGGTACTGGAGTTGGCCTGTGCCTTGGCTGGCTTCTGCCCAGTGGGGTTAGGGTTTCTGCCTACCCCCATACCCCACTCCCAACCCTTGGCCCAGCGGTAAACTGAAAGTTAATTTCAACTAGAGCAGCCGGGGAGCAGCATCTGGTTAGGTATTGGTGCTAGTGTGTATGCTGGAGGGCTGAAAGGGTTTGATATGCATATTTCCTGGGGCTTGACTTGGAGAATTGGCTACCCAATAGGTCAGTCTTAAGCCTGTTTGTAGATGGAGTTTTCTTCCAGGTGAATAATTTCCACCAACTGTGTTTTTGTTTACGAGCTTGCGGGATTCTTGTGGGTTTCTCATGTACTATACTTAATTTTCATTAGGATTAGTTGGGAAGTGATTTAGTTCTAGCTGGGAATTTTGGTAGTGGTCAAATTGTTTTATATAGCAGAATGGAATTTTAAAAGCATCCAAAACAATAGAATGTGTACTGCAAACTCTAAATTGATCTCAGTTTAATATCAATTGAAAAATTAAAAGAGAGTCTGAATTGTTTCCTTACTGGAAAAAAATGTAAGCATATTCTGCGAATTCTGATTGGTTTTTGTTTAGCCGCTGTGTCTTATGAATTTTCTTCAAATGTTGAATAAGAAATAGGCAAATAGTTGTGTTGAAGAACTGACATTTTAACATTCAGGAGTTGCTAAATTTAAACTTTAAATGTATTGGCCTGCCTGTGAATGCAATTAGTTTGCCTTACTCTCCTGATTTTCCTTCTCTAACCTTGTGTGAGTTTGTTCCTCATGTGTAGGGAATTAAAAACATTTTCTGGTAATAGACTGTTTTAATTCTTAAAGGCTTGTGCCCAACCTAAAAACATACTTAGCAGCCTCTTTGTTATAAAGTAACAAGTAACTATTGAAGAAAGCACATAAAGTAAAAATGTAACTAGTGGCAGCAAGTATTAAAGAGAAGCTTCCATTGATGAACAAGGTAGATTAAATTTTTTAGCTGATTTTCGTTAGTCATTGAAATGCTCAGAATTTTGAACCATAGTGTTACTGGCAAAGTAAATAGGAGTGAGTACATTAGAGACAACTTTTTCTTCTTCTACTGATTTATTAAGAGAGCCATCAAGGAAGCCCTTTGCTTGTATTGAAGTGGTTAAAACCAATAATGGAACTTGATTTTTCTGCCCAGGGAGATTTGCTAGAAACCTCTATTACAATTTGAGTTTAACTCACCCTTGAAACGGTGTTGCAGTTTTCCTTATCTGGCCTGTTCTACTGTCTGAATAGGCTTTGGGAGAGAGCAGAGAAGGCACCTTGGTGATCCACATACTCAGCACCTAGAGGATGATCAGGTGGTACTGATGAGAGTGACTTGAATGCTGAAGCCCAGTCCTTGCTGGTGAGCCTGCTGGACTTCTGGGTGGAGTTCTTTGTACTTAGCAGTTATTGCATTCCATCTCATCATCATGTGGGCATCTGAGGCAGGCACACCCACATGTGTAACAATGACCTTTATACCTGCTGTGCAAGGCATGTTGGGAGCCCTAGGCTGAAGAATGCTTATGGCAGCACTCTGAGATGGATGAATGGGCTTGTACTAGCTAAACAGGGGAGCAGGCCAGTGGGTGATGTGATGTGAAGTGTGGTAGGCTGGCCAAAATTCTGACAGGGGAGCAGAGGTGGGCGGACCCTTGCTGGAAGGGGCATTTCAGAGTTTGGTTCAGACCAAGCTTAGTTCCTGATTACTGAAGTCTCAAGGGAATGTGGAAGGAATGTTGCTTTTCTGCATTCAGTTACCCCCTCAGTTGGGGGAGATTATAGCAGTGCTTCAGTTTGAGATCCTCTGCATTCAGAATGAAGAGAACATTGCATAGAGTACCTGTCATAGTATTGCACTTTTTGTTCCAAATATGAAAGATACAACACATGAAGACTTAGCTTCATTCTGGAGGTATAAGCTTTAAAAAAATTTCCTCCCTGTCCCTGGTGGGGGAAAGGTGGGTGTGAAAACTGTCGTGGCTTTGGAAGACCATAGCTGACTTTGGAGTTGGAAGAGTCACTGGTGTCTTGCAGGACCGTGTATGTGTCCCTATATATTTATGTAAATAGCACTGATTTCCTTTTGTTATGTTGTGGGCTGTTGGGCATGGGAGAGGAACAAGAAAGTTGCTGACACTGGGAAACTTAGAGGATGGTGGTTTATTTTCCACTACTTTTAAATGACCAAAATTGTCACATTTCCAACTTTTTCTAGCTTAAACTTCCTCATGCTTTAGCTGTTAACCTTGATTAGAATTGTATGTAGCCAAAAACATGTTTGAATAAAGAGAAAAAATAATGGGATATTTAATAGTTAATATTTTCCAGGAAGGATCCGTTAAAATAAATGGTGGTGCCTAAGCTCAAGTATCATGCCAAATGCTTTCTTGAAATAATTTATCATTTAATTGCCATTAAATGGATAAATTATTTCAATATTAGAATCTTGTGTTTAGCATATAAATGGGATAGAGCATGTATACAAGTTACTGGGGGTTTAAATATATCTTGCTTTAAATGGCTACGTAAAAGCTAATGCTGCATTTTATATAAAAGTGGTTAAGTATAGACTAGGATGGTGCCAGAAGTAGCCATATGCCAGTTAGCCAGGGCATAAGACCCTGGTGTCTCAGGACATTAAAAGCTGTTTTTAATGCTAAATATTTTAACAAGATATGCCCCAAGGTGATATGCCCCAGGGATGCTCCTGGGTTATCAGTGGTGATCCAGGTGAACCTTGTGTATTAGGGAAATTTCTCACACATTTGTAGACCTAAGGCTCTGAATTTTAGGAAACTTTTGTGGCTGGTAAAGGTTATCTTTGCAATGCAGAGTTTAAGATCAGTAATGCATGACTGCTTAAATGGTTGTAGCCAATGAGATTTTTCTTGATTTCATGTTTTCTCAGTACAGTTTGAGAAAGTTAGAAAGATTTCTTGCTTTTCTTTCTCACTGTATTAGATTTTTAAAAAATTTTTGATAAGTAGCTTCTGTGTGTCTGTCCGTGATAACAAGGAAGACGTTATGAAAACATGACATGTGCCTGGAGCCAGTGGGAACTGAGAATCTTGGCTTCTGTTTCTGGCTTCCTTTTGATTTGTGGGATGACTTACATTCTCTGTTCATGCCGAACGCCATTATAATAAACTAACAAGGGGCATACTTTGTTCAGAGTTTTGAGTTCTGCTTGAAATAAGTGAGTTACCAGCTAAGATTTAAAGGTGTATTCTGGAATTACAGAGAGATGGGCTTTCCCCTGTAAGGAGCTTGAATTTCTTTTCTGTAGTATGGCAGCTTAGTTGCTTTTTGCACCTGTACCTCATCTGGGCAATCAGCATGAAGGACACGATCTTCATCATAGCTTCCAAAGGCTTTTGTGAGTCACACCACTGCAGTTCGTGTTGTTGTAGGTCTGGGATTCCATATTAAAGTGAAGCTCTTGAGCCACTTTGATGTATATTTTGAAGCAGCTCCATTTTAACATTCTTTAACGGCATTCAGACAGCAACTATTCCAGCAGTAATTTGGAAAAGTGTGAATTATCCACTCAGGAACGCTGGTAGGTGGTTTGGTCTGGGAGGAAAGAGAGTCTACTATTTTTAGTGGAGGTTCCTTTATCAGCTGTTGATTCTGATTCAGGCTTGTAGAGTCATAAGACAGGAGGTGGCAGTGTGGGAGCAGTGACCGAGGGATAGAATTGGCATTTTTAGTTAGGATCTCTGCCCCATAAATCTGTTTACTAGTGGGCTTTGACTGTGGAGTTCTGTTTGGAAGCTGGTTGCAAACATAGTTTTCAGTGCTCTATTAAAACTGTGTATTTTATTATGGTCTGAAATTGCTGTTTGGTGTTTGGTATTGGTAAATACACACAGTTAAAATACCAATATAGAATGTGAATTCTGTTGCCCTGAAGGGGAATCTATAGTACATAAATTATGGGTTTTAGAGAATTATGCCAAGACTAGTTAACTTGCTTAAGACATAGTTTGAAGTTATAGAGGTTTTATTTGAGGAATCTAGTGTGAGTCTAAGAACCCGCTTGCCCCAGTGCAGGAGACATGAGATGTGAGTTAGATCCCTGGGTCAGGAAGATCGCCTGGAGAAGAGTAAGTTGCTGTTGTCTTGAGCCACCAGTTTTCAGGATAGTTTCAGGATAGTTTACTGTGCTTCTCTGTGATCATATGGGTCTGCTAGGTGGTTAGTTCTGTTCCACTTGGTATCATTTTGGGTCATTTACTAAGCTGGGCTAAGGTCCAAGAAGGCTGCACTCACGTGTCTGGCCTCTTGGTGCTTGTCCAGATCATCTTTCACCATATAGTATCTCATTACTCAATAGTGGCCCCTGGCTGGCCACCTCTAGTGAAAGCAGAAGCTGCTGGGCCTTCTGAAGCTGCAGAACTGGCACATTATTGCTTTTAATTTCATTCTGTTGATTAAGGCAGGCCATGAGGCCAGCACAGGTTCCAGGGGAATGTGGAAAGAGCTTAATGGTAGAGTGGCATGCGTGTATAGAGAGGGGAATTGGTGGTTGCAGTCTGTGTAGTTCTTCTACAAGTTGGAGGAGCCACAAGCATCCCACCTGCATTTTGGCTTGAAAATGCTTAGAACATAAAATATCTGAAAATTGTACTTAGCTCTAGAAGTGGGAAGCCAGTTGACTTGTCATGTCCTTAGCAAGAGAGGATGTTGTTAGCTCAGAGGTGATGAATAGTGGTCAGTCTCTGTTTATTTCTAGGGAACAGCTAGTAGGATTTACTGAAGGGTTAAATGAGGGTGTTTGAAGAGAGAAGGATGACAAGGTTTTTGGCCAGAACAATTGGGTGGAAGGGGGGTGCCATTTACCCAAACAGAGGATATTATGTAACAAATAGGTTCTTGAGTGGAAATTAGGAGCTTTACTTTTGGCATATTATGTTTCTAATTCTTATTAGAAATTTGAAATGATGAAGTTGAGTAGATATTAATAGTTGGATATATTGGTCTGGAGCCCAAGAGAAGGTGGAAAGTGCAGCTGAAAATTTAGAGGCTTTGTTAGCTTATGGTATTGAAGTCATGGAATTGGACAGGGTCATCAAGGAAATAAGTGTGGAACTCTTGAAAAGAGGGGCTAGCAGAGAAGAGTGAAGGAGGCCAGGGATTAGTGGAAATCAAGCACAGTGAACTGTTTCTGAGAGAGAAGTGAGGAAAGCCTGTGGAGAAGGAGGGTTGAATCCACTGGGTAGGATATCACTGAGCGTGTGTGCTTTAGATGGATGAGTAAGTGACTGAGGGCAGTGTTAAGTCTCAGCCTTCTGGCTGTGCTGTAAATAAATGTAGAGTGATTTATGAATTTTGGAGCAACCTGAAATATAGCCTCTCTTCCAGAATTCATGTATTAGGCTCTTTTTTTCATTATTTTTTAATGTTCTGTAAACATCTAGAAGCATATTCTGTTTATAAGTTGCTAGAGATGGAAGAAGCTCCTCATTTTAGTAGATCCTCTTCTTGCTCAGTGGACAAGACGGTGGTGACAGTTGACCTGCCCTCTGGCATCTGTTTTGACACTTTGGGGGACTGTGAGCTCGCCTTCTCAAAGACAACCCCTTCTGCTTTTTATTAGAAAGCATTTGGTTCCAAAACAGTGCAGACGAAGTCCAGTGCTTCCATGTGCTTGTCTGAATACTTGATTAAAGACAATGTTGGAAACTAATGGTCATGATATTTATGAATATTATGGGCTAGGTTTAAAATATTTCAATCACTTTGTCATTTTAGTATACTAGAATAAGTAAAACATTCCGTGTATTTTATTCATAACAGTGAAGTTGTAAGAAATGTAAGAAACCCTTGAAGTACCCTAAATTCCCTCATTTTTGCACATTAAAAAATCTGGTCCTTGGTAAAGTAGCCGCCTCCTCAAATTATGAATTCTGTCTTTGGCCACAGAAGTCACTGAAACAAGGTGATGTGTTAAGTAGTTGGTTTTGAGACAGGTGACTTGGTCTGAATAACTCTTTTTTAAGACTTTGTCTGTGCAAGTCCTTTGATTCTAGAATACTGCTTTCAGAATGTGTTAAATACCTACTATTTTAAGAGAGGAAAACTAATAAAAATGAGATAGCACAGTAGGGTCCCCTCCCCACCACCACCACCGCAGTGGTATTTGCCGTAAGCCCTGGGAGAAGAAGTGACTTGCCCAGGGCGCTGATTAGTGGAACCGTTTCCAAACTGTGACTCTACCCTGTCTTCATTCCTCCCGTTTAAAGTGGTCAAATCCTCAAAAAGGAGCTTACACAGCACCCTGATCATGTTTGCAGTGGCAAGTCAGAGCAGACACTTTCTTGGTGTCTCTGAAGAAAAAAAGAAATCTTGTTTGGCTTCTTCGAAGGGTTGATTTTATTGTCTTGGAAAGGACAGATATAGGTAGTCTGGAATCCGGGCTTACTACAGAATAAAAATATCCGGACATCCTGTTTTAAGATAGAAAATGAGACTACTTTTTCCTTGAAACTTTTTTTTTTTAAGCAGCTTCATGTTAGTATAAATGAATGGCATGGAAGTTGGAGGGGCCTAAGGAGAAAAGAGTGGAACAGAGGGCATGAAGAGGTGGATGCTGTGGCTTTACCCCAGGCCGGTGGTTGTGACTCGCAGCATGTGTTTTAGATGACAAAAGGATGTCGAGGTGTCCTGCGTGGAGTGCATGGTGCCTGGTTGTCCCAGTTTGTCACCAAGTTTAGAAGGATCCTGCCTTGGGGACAGAAGTCTCTTAAACGTAGAATATTAAGGATTAAGAAAGAGGAGGAGAGAGAAGTCATGCTGAAACCTCTTGATGTAGAGAGAGTCCTGATGCCTGCCTCACATGCTCTTGTTGAATAGAAGGGTGTAGCCAGAAGCATGTTACATCTGAGTTTGAATCCCACCTCTGCTTTCTGAATTCATGATGTTTAATGTCTTAAGGATGAGGAAATCAAATCTGGGAGGTTAGTGTGGAAAAGATGCCTTATAGAACCCTGGGGAGGTGTATAAAGCATCACCCAGTAGTCACGCCCATATCAACTGTTGTTTCCCCTTGATGTTGAAATGTGAAGCCTGGATGTATATTATTTGGTGGTAATAACAGAAATAAGAAAAAGTTTTCTTCTATTCTGGGATGTGTGCTCATAAAAGTAGAAATCTTTGGGTGGTGTCTTTTGTGTTTTTATGTTCATTGAGCATGAATGACTTTTTAAAAAGGTATAACCTAGGAACAATAGAGTATATAAATATTAAATAAACATCTTGATAAATTCTTACAAATGTGTACATGTCAATTAATTTAAAATGTATGAGTTATGAAAATGTGAAAATACTTGTTCTTTAATCCTTCCCATTCCCATGCATTTCCCAGGTCTTACATTTGGTAACTTAGTATATTATTTTTCAGAAATTCTCCTATGCATGTATCCACAAACACTTTTTAATAATCCAATCATACTGTTTATTATTTTTGCTTTTACTAAGTAATGTATCCTGAAGAATCTTCAGTGTAGGTACAAATAATTAACTCTCCTTAATCTAGCAGTTGCATCATTTTGCATAGGGGTGCAACAAATTAAATGTTCTTTTCATAGTGATTTCAGCTGACCATGAGTATATGTATGTCATAGGACTCTTGGATATTCTTTTTACTTGAATATTTTTATAAGGTAAATTCTTAGACTGGAAATTGCTGTCAAAAGACATGCACATTTAAATTTGGAAGTTATCTACTCAAAACACTAAATTTGTCATGTAGAGTGAAGTAAGCCAGAAAGAGAAAAATATCATATATTAATGCATATATATGGAATCTGGAAAAATGGAATAAAGATGTGTAGAATGGACTTTTGGACATGGGGACAGAGAGTGGAACAAATTGAGAGAGAAGCATATGTTATGATGTAAAATAACTAGTGGGAAGTTGCTGTATAACACAGGCTGCTTGGCTTGGTGCTTTTGATGACCTAGATGGTCTGGATGAGGGGGCGTAAGGGGAGGGGACATATGTTTATGACTGATTCATGTTACTGTACAGCAGAAACCAACACAGCATTATAAAGCGATTATCCTCCAGTTAAATTCAAAACACTAAATTTACTGATTGATACAGTTAGTCATAATTAGACAACCAAGGAGCTGTTCGAAATGAATTGGGCAGAGAGACTATTTTGGTCAAAGCTCAAGCTTGGAGGGGGGTATCATTTTAGGAACAGCCTTATTCTTTCTACGTGGATGTTGTGCTGACTCTGACAAGTCTAGGTCCTGATTCATTTGTGTCCCTTGCGTGTAAAAATTAAGTCAGAGCTATAAAGATTAAATTCGAATAACTAGAACTTCCCTTGTGGTCCAGTGGTTAAGACTCCATGCTTAGGATGCAGGGGGCATGGATTCAGTCCCTGGTCAAGAAACTAAGATCCCACATCCCACATGCTGACTGGCGTGCCTCCCCCACCCCCCAGAGCCCCACATCTGCTAACTTAGAGTTTGATTACCTGGGGTTTATGTTCTTTTAGTAACTTGAATTTTGGATTTTACCCCAGAAACTTAACAATATCTTTTGCAGTCGGACCTTTACCAAATAATATTTTGAGGAGAAATTTGATTGAAAATTAGTTTTCAAAACAAAGTTTTACTCCTCTTACCACTTGAACTAGCCAGGTGAGTACTGGAGAGAGCTTTATTTAAAGAGAACCTATGATGATGTTCAAACTATTGGAGCTATGACTACTGAGTTTTTCTAGTGATCCCCAAATGTTGATTTTTAAAAAAGTCAGCTGTTCTTTTTTTTTTTTTTTTAAGTCAGCTGTTCTTACAAAAATGGAGAAGCTCTTGGTTTCTTTGGAGAGATAAGTGAGGTTGAACATTTTAATTTCTCTATTTTGTGGTCTGCAAGTTTACCTATTGCTGCAGTTTTTGAGTTTCAGAAAGGGATTCATTCCTTACGGCTTATAAAAATTCTTAGTTTAACTAGCGTAGATGGAGCACCTGTGCTGGTAGACAGCTCCAAGGTAGATTTCGGGGGCTAGAAAGAACACATTTCTTTTTCTGAAGAAAAGTACATGGAGTGTAGTGTCTTGCACTTTGTTCTGCTTCAAATGATATTTTTGTCTTAACACTTAACAGTGACTCACTGTGCCAGTGATCCCAGAGGTGGATTACTATCTCTACAGGTAGAGACTGGGTATGTATGGGATACCCCAGAAACATAGGCGGGTCGTTGGCCTTAGCTGAGTGCTGGTGCAGCCAGCCAGAGATAGGTTCAGGGAGCAAGACACGTGAAGGCAATTGAAGCTGTGTGCCCGGGGGTGGGGAGATGGCAAAGCAGAAGGGAAACAGAAGCCAAGGCATGGAAGTGTGAAATACCCTGGTGTGTGTGGGGGCATGGCAAGCTGTTTGGAATTAGAGACCCGAGTGTGAGGCAGGATGTTGGTGAAGGCTGAGCCCAGAGGGCAGCGAGAGCAGCCGGTGTGCTTCAGGAGTTCTGGTTCTTTGTGTGTTTAACTTTAGGGGCTCACTCAGTTCAGTTTACGTCAGTTAGCAGATGGTTATTTGGGATCATCTCATGCAAGACTTGATGCTTGGGGTTAATTTTGGGATCTGCTCACCAGAGATTATGTTGAACTGCTTTTACTTTGTTAGTGCTTCCTGAAAACAGCTGTTCCCCAAATCATTCCATGGGCATGATGCTGTTCCCAGCCCTCTGATTGGGATTTGGGCGAATCATGAGAGGACGAGGGAGGCTATACTAAGGCTGACTGAACCTGTGCTGCCTTTTTTAAGGTTGAGTGAAGAACCTGCCCGTCAGTGCAGGAGACGTGGGTTTGATCCCTGGGTCAGGAAGATTCCCCTGGAGGAGGGCATGGCAACCCATTCCGATATTCTTGCCCAGAAAGTCCCATGGACAGAGGAGCCTGGCGGGCTAGTTAGTCCATGGGGTCACAAACAGTCAGATATGACTGAAGAGACTTAGCACATGATAGCCATAGTTTTAATCAGTGGTGATGATTAAAGCACTTAGTATTTGATTTTTATTATAACATCTCAAATGATGTAATGAACCTTTGGAGAAAAATAAGACCCTTCAATGTGCATGTGCTATTAACTGAGCAAAATTAGAGGCAGCAGTGCACACTTTTGGGAGGATCAGTGATCTCTTGCTTGGAATCAGACAAACATCAGTTTGAATCCTTGCTCAGCTCTGTGTAACCTGGCAAACTGATGCTACTCTGGACTTCTCAGTTTATCTGTTCAGTCCAGTCACTCAGTTGTGTCCATCTCTTGGCGATCCCATGGACTGCAGCACTCCAGGCTTCCCCTGTCTATCACTAACTCCCAGAGCTTGCTCAAACTTATGTCCATCAAGTCGGTGATGCCATCCAACCATCTCATCCTCTGTCGTCCACTTCTCTTCCTGCCTTTTTATCTGTAAATAGGAGCAATAAGCTTACTGTACAAGTTTATCTGTAAATAGGAGCAGTAAACCTTATTGTACGAGGTTGTTGGGAATTAAATCATAATGTTTGGAAAGGACTTCACGGAGTCTCTGACACAGGTGGTACTGTTTCATATTAGTAAGCTTGTGTGTTTACAAGTGGTGATTGGAAATAAGAGATGAGTATATCTATTTCTGTGTAATCCCGTAGTTTGCTACTGATATATGGGGATGTTTGACACTTCTTTGTAGAGTATGAGTAATGCATTATGGATGTTAAGAGTTTGTACTTTAGGTCTAGATGTGCACATCTTGGAATCCCTAAAATGTTTTAGTTAGGAAATTATCTTAAGAGAGATCATATTTTCAAAGAACGGCAGGAGATAAACTCCTATTAAGTTCAAAAAGGTAGGCAACATATGACAAAAATGTACACAGGATAAGCAGCGGTTCAGAAAGGGATACCTGAAAGGCTCATCTACTTAGGAAAAGATATTCTGCCTTGCTTATCATTGAGGGAAATGCCAGTTGTAATGCTATTTTCCCCCATCAAGTTAGGAAAAAGGAACAAGATTAATAATAACTGGGATTGGCAAACGTGTGTAGATATGGGGATTCATACAGCAGAGACTTTTTGGCATGCTATTTGGGAGTATCTGTTAGAACTAAAATGTGAATATCCTTCAGGTATCATGAGATACAACCTAGTCTTCATAGTTGTGTGCTCTGTAAGTACAGTTGTAATGAACAGTATTGTAAAGGAGCTCAAATAGCTAGGCAGGACTAGGGAAAAGGTCTTTGGGTAGAAGTCCAAAGTATGTGCAGATAGACTTTCAGGTTTTATTATTTTGCTTATTACATTTTAATAGGTATTATCTATTATCAAATAATCTGGAACTTCCACTGTTGTCTACTTTCCAAGCAGAGAAGATTCTTAGCCTTAATATGGCTGTCTGGGATGTTTTACATTTACTCATTTTTGAGCTTTAGGTTTTGAAAAGGAGGAAGAGAACCAAGAACTGCTTTTCTTTCTTCAAAGCACTTTGAAGTAATGTTAAACAGTGTTTAACTGTTAGGTCTTTGTTAAAAAAGACATTTTTTCCCTCCCCAGTATTGTTTAATAGAAAATTGGAAATAAATGTCCTCTCAAAGAAAATATACCATACTCTAACAAATTATATTGTGGTATATTTCTTAGCATTTATGAAGAGTGATATAAATTTAAATATGCTGACATGTGAGGAACAAATTAAAAAGCATGTATGGTATAGCTCTTAAAAGATAGATGTTTGGCAGTGCGGGGGTGGAACTTTCATAGGCACATTTGCATGAAAACACATGAAAAGGGCTAGAAGCTTACCCACCAAAAGATTGGTTATCTTTGCAAATAAGAAGTGACTGAGGAGGAGAGAGGCTAATCTTTGGCTTTATTCTTCATTCTAATGGTCCTCAAACTTTTTGGTTTTGATTCTTCGATACTTAAAAACTGAGGGCTCCTCAAAGAGCTTTTATTTTTTTCTTGAAATATACTGTGTAGAGGGCTTCCCAGGTGGCTCAGCAATAAAGAATCTGCCTGCGATTTGGGAGATGCCTGTTCCATCCCTGGGTTGGGAAGATCCCTTGGAGAAGGAATTGGCAACCCACTGAAGTATTCTTGCCTGGGAAATGCCATGGACAGAGGAGCCTGGTGGGCTACAGTTCTTAGAGTCTCAGAGTCAAACGGACTGAGCAAGCACACACTGTATTAGAAATCAACTGAATACTATTTTATATTACTTTAAATGAATAATACATAGTGTGTATATTGTAAAATATGTTACTATAATAAACATAATAATAGATTTTTGTAACAAAATAAACCCATCCAAAGCCAAAATAAAAATTAGGAAAGTGGAATTGCTTTAAATATTTGTAGATTTCTTTAATATTTGCTCTAGTAGATAGCTGGACACTCATAACTACTTCAGCATTCAGTTTGTTGCAGTATATTGTTCTGATTGAAATATATGAAGAAAATCTAACTTCACATAAACTCTTAGAAAAGGAAAGGAATATTTTAATAGTCTTTTTACATGATTGTGGGTATTTTTGTTCCTGTATTAAAACTCTGCAAGTGGAATTTTTTAAAGGTTAGTTGCATTGTGGAACCTGAAATCATACCAGTAAATATTTTTGTTCTTTCTTACATTAAAATCCATTGGTCTGTCTTGCACTTTGATCCTGAAGTATTGGGAAACTGTTGAAGCTCTAGGTGATAGATAAGTCTTCTGAAGTTCTGATTTTTACTTAGAAACTTAAAGTTCAGTCATTGGCAGCAAATGCTATTAGTTTTCTTGAAGTAACTGGCTGGTTTTGTTCTCTTTTGAGAAAATGTCTATCAGACACTCAATCTTTAATAACCATGGTTGAAAACTGAAAGTGTTACTCAGTTGTGTCTGACTCTTTGCGACCCCATGGACTGTAGCCTGCCAGGCTCCTCTGTCCATGGGATTCTCCGGGCAAGAATACTGGAGTAGGTTGCCATTCCCTTCTTCAGGGGATCTCCCGACCTAGGGATTGAAGCTGGGTCTCCTGCACTGCAGGCAGATTCTTTACCATCTGAGCCACCAGAGAAGCAATAACCATCGTTAGTCTATTGTTATTTCAAGTAAAAATGGTGCTCCATTAAAAAAAGTGAGTGGTTCACTGTTACACACAGTGCTTTTTCTGCAGACAACCGTATTAGGTAGCCCAAGTGCTTTCTGTGTACAGCCCTTCTCTTCACATAGGTTTTAACAGGATATGTTCTCAAGGGTTACTAAAGAATATTAATTTTTACTGCTTTATTAAGGACATTTAAAAATGAATCTCAAGGGTCTTCTCCGGCTGTCCAGTGGTTAAGACTGCCTTCCAGTGCAGGGGTCAAGGCTTCGATCCCTGGTCTAGGAACTGAGACCTCACATGCTGCTTGGTGTGGCCAAAAATTTAAGAAAGAAACTTGTTATACTGCAGGTGCCTGCGGTTAGACTACCACAGGTTAGTCCCATTGCCTTAATGCATGCTAAGGTGCCAGCAGTTTACCTTCCACTGGTTTCGCACCATCAGGGCAAATGTCAGCATGGTAAAAGAGGCGAATAACATCTTAGCAAAATAGTTTTGACTTCTTGGACCTCTTTGAAAATGTCTCCAGGACCCCAGGAGTCCACATGGTGTATATTGGGAATTGCTGCTCTACAGAGGAGTATGATGTTTGAAATTATTAGGGCTTAGGCATTCGTGTGAATATGTATTTACATCATAACACAACAGATGGCAAGAGAAAGTGAGGGTTTTATGCAGCTCTATGACACGTTAGCCTCAATAGGGAATTTTACCTAAGTCAGTCTGTGAAAAACAAGCGTGAAAGAGAAAAAAAAGATGGAAAAAAATACAAGAAACTAAATATGAAAGAAAAATCTAGGTGTATACAAGATAATTAAATAGGGAGCACTTAAGTGTGCATGAGCAAAATGAAGTGAGTGTGGACATTTGGGCAACCACAGTTCGGCTTTAAGTTCCTCAAACCAAAGTGAACCCTACATGGTGACTCCAAGTCTTGCCTGAGAAAATGAACAGCCTTTGGTTATTCCTAAAATGTTAAAGAGACCTAACTATTAGAATGAAAGAGCAACATCGGTTTCGGCAGTTGAGATGTTCTGAGGCTGGAAGCTTGTGGTGACTCCTGTTTGTAAGGGTGACCAGTGAAGAGTCGAGCCTCTGACACATTTCAGCCAGCTTTCCTTGCCTTATATAAGTTAGTTAATTTTAGAAAATAACTACTTTTGTTCATTATCTCCAGAGAGGTAGTTTTCTTCTCTTAGGCAATGATTTATTTTTTTTCTTTTCAAGAATTAAATACAACAAGGACCTTTCACGGTATTAATATTTCACAGGTCTTTTCATTGCTTATATTTTTATTGGCTTGAGAAACCTCGGTAGCTTTCTATCAGGTTCTCTTTTTCAAATGGCTTTGTGTTAGAGATCTTGACATTTTTAAAGTGACCCATTCAACAAAATTTTTGTTTCTTACCTGCCAGCTACTGCTTTAGATTCTTGGGAGTCAGACGCGAACAGAAGATAGTAACTCGCTCTCATGAAGTTTAGCCTCTAGGACTGCACTGCCCACTAGGGCAGGCCCTGGCCACATGCGACCGTCAAGCAGTCAAAATGTGGCCTGTCCAAGTTGAGATGGTGTACGTGTAAAATAGACGCTGGATTTTGAAGACTTGGTTCAAAAAGAGAATATAAAATGTCTCATGGATAACTTCTATTAGTTTTACCTATTTTCTTTTTACTTGAGTGTGGTGTTGGAGAATTTAATATTATTGCATAATACTATTGCATCTGTGGCTTGTTTTATGTTCTTGGACAGCACTGCTTTAGATGAGAGGGACAGATACACAATGTGAGGCATATTAAAGGCTACAGAGGGAAAAATAAGGCAGGGTAAGGAGGGATGAGGACAGTTGGCAAGGGTTTGGGTTTAGTGTTTTCATGTTGGATGATTAGGGGAAGCCTCATCTAAGTGGTGCCTCATGAGCAAAGGTTTATAGGGAGTAAGGGGGTGTGAGAGGAGCAGGCTGGTGCCCCAGGGAAGAGTGACGCAAGCAGAGGGGATGCTGAGCCCAGGAGGCCCAGCACCTGCTCGTATTCGCTGCCTTTCTAGGCTGAGTCAGCGCAGGAAGAGGGAACTCTGTAGGAGATGGAGTGCCTGCTGGCGGGGCGGGATTGGATGAGGAGCACCTGTGGGAGGTCTACAGAATGGACAGTTTGGATGTTGTTTGGTCGCTAAGTCCTGTCTGACCTTTAAAAGGGAATTCTGCTGAAACTTCTGTGGCGGCCTGGTGGTTGAGATTCTCTGCTTCCAATGCAGGGGGTGTGGGTTTGATCCTTGGTTGGGGAACTAAGACCCCATATGCTATGAGATGTGGCCCAAAAAAGTGGGGAGCTCTGCTGGGGTCACACTATGATGGGTGAAGGCTGATGAGGAAGGCCAGTTAGGAGAAAATGGGCTGCTGTCCATGGGGTCCCAAAGAGTCCGAAACGATTGAGCACACACAATTGAAAAGGGCGCAGTGGTGATAGCGTTGCGTGGTTAGAGTATTGTGTTTTGAACATGGAGGGACTGGGTGCAGGGAATGAGCGAAGAATCAAGGATACCTTGACTCAGGCAACTGGAAGGATGATGTTTCCACTAACTGTGATGAGACAGACTATGAGAGCATCATGACGAGGGGAGAGGGAGATGAGTTCAGTTTGGCTAGGTCTGAGGTGCCTGTTAAGACGTGGAGAGAGAACAGTGAGAAACAGTGAGCATATGGAGGAGGAGGCAGTGTGAATGGGGGCTCTGAGAGGATTGGGAGGAAGTGAAGGGGAACAGGGAAGGCGCTCAAGGAACAGCTCGTGAGCTGGAAGGAGAGGCTTGAAAGAAGCGCCTGGAGGTGGTTAGGAGTGTGTTTAAGAAGAGTTGCAAGCTGTGACAGTGGAGCAGAGTGGCACTGGGGCGGCAACACCGCCCTCACTGGCATCCCGGCAGGCAGTGGAGATGGAGCAGTAGGGCTCAGAGCCCTCCGTGGGTGGAGATGGAGCAGTAGGGCTCGGAGCCCTCCGTGGTGGGGATGTAAGAATGGGTAGATGGAGAGGGAAGTCAACAGTGACCATGGATAAGTTTTCACGGGATTTGCTGTGAAGACAGCAGAGAAATGGGGTGGTGCTTGGAGGGGTTGTAGTTTAAAGGAGGGCTTTAAAAGCTTCCTGTTTCAATTTGTAGGAAAGTTGCAAAAACAGCACACATTATACATGTACCTTCCATCCAGTTTCCCCAAATATTGGTTTTGGCTACTCTAGTTTTCCTGGATCATTTGAGAGTAAGTTGCAGAATTAACCATTTGTCTTTTAAGTACTCAGTGTATATTTTCTAAAAAACAAGGACATTCTATTAAATGACCGTAGTGAAATTATTTTAAAAAAATTAACATTGAGACAACGGTATTTACTCTACAGATGTTATTCACAGTTTGCTTATTGTCCACAAATGGTCTTTTTGGATCCTGGATCTGATCCAAGATTATAGACTTCATTTAGGTGGGTGTTTCTTTTTTGTCTTTCATGGACTTCATGTTTTTGATCAGTGTAGGCTGGTTATGGTGTAGAATATCCCGTAGTGGGGCTTGGTCTGATATCTCCCTGTGGTTACAATCTGGTTATGTTCTTGCAGCCATGATGTGGTCAGTGTATCTCACTAGGAGGTTTGCGATGCTGATTTGGTCTGGTACTCCTGGAGATGTTGGCAATTGGCTAAGCTGTGTCTGCCAGACTTCTCTAGTGTAAATTTACTATTTTCTCCTTTATATGAAGACTCTTGTGAGGAAATATTTTGAGACAATATAAAGTTTCTGTTCTCATCATGCTTTCATCGCTTTTAGATTTCACTGATGATTCTCACCTGAAACTGTTAACTGTAGTGGCTGCCAAATGGTGACTCCCCACTTCTGTTATTTCTTACATTCGTTAGAATTTTACTTTAAAGAAGAACTTTCTCTGCTCCGTTTATTTTGTTTTATTAATTGTTAACTTGAAACATTTCTTTTTAGTTGGAGGATAATTGCGTTACAGCGTTGTGTTGGTTTCTGCTGTGCCACGGCGTGAGTCAGCGATAGGGATACGTGTATCCCCTCAGTCCTGAGCCTCCCTCCCGTGCCCGTCCCCTCCCCAGCGGTCACACAGCGCTGAGTTGAACTCCCTGTCCTGCAGAGCAGCTTCCCACTTCCTGTCTGTTTTACACGTGGTAGTGTATGTCAGTGCTCTCTCAGTTCGTCCCACCCTTTCCTTACTTGGTTTATTTTGTTCCTTTCTATTAGCATGGACTCATCATTATTTGACGGAGTTCAGCACGTTGCTGTTCTGCTGCTCTGTGACAGTGAGGGCCTTTAGGGTGAGAGGCATTGTAGCATGCTGGTGTGTGCTGAAGGCCTGGCCCATCACACATGGAGAAATGGTTGTGATGGTCTAATGTCCACAACACCAGACAGCATCTGTGTGTGCTTGTACTTCATTTTAGAAGCTTTGTTCTTGAAAACAGACTTCATGCCTGTTGCTGTAAATCTAATATATTTGAATCTCTTCTGGGGCTGTCTTATAACTAGTGAAAGTCAGGTCATTCTTCATCTATATGACACATGAAGTCTAAATTCAGATAATTTGAACTATGCCCCTGAAAATGTAATAATCACCTAGTATGTGCATCACTTATAATAATTGTTAATCATATGTAGGTTATTTTTCCATACCATTTAACTTTGTTTTCTCTCATGACCATGTATTTTTCCCAGTTAATTGCATTTTGTTGAACTAATTCTATGCTGCTGCTGAGTCTCTTCAGTCATGTCCGACTCTGTGCGACCCCATTGACGGCAGCCCATCAGGCTCCTCTGTCCCTGGGATTCTCTAGGAAAGAACACTGGAGGGGTTGCCATTTCCTTCTCCAATGTGTGAAAGTGAAGTTGCACAGTTGTGTCCGACTCTTGGCGACCCCATGGACTGCAGCCCACCAGGCTCCTCCTTCCATGGGATTCTCCAGGCAAAAGTACTGGAGTGGGGTGCCATAGCCTTCTCCGACTAATTCTATAGTAGGTATGAATTCTATAGTAGGTATGAAATTGGGAGAGTATTGCCATCTATTTCTTTGGTGTTCCTCTTTAATCTTACAACTGTTGGTAAGCTGTGTGCACACTAAAATGAAATCTTAAACTTTTTTTGGAGATAATATATTGGATATAGAATACCCACCAGAATAAAGCAAAACTAGTTTTCTTTTGTGTGTGTGTGTGGTAATTTAAAAAGTTGGAAGATTAAAAAAAAACATATAAAGTTTAAACTGTAAAAATGGCTAAAATGATTACAGTAATGTTTTTTCTCCTTCCCCGAATGGATCCACTGTGTAGTTTCTTGTGGCTTTATTGTTGGGGACCAAACTTGTATATATATGCAAGCATCTTTGATTGTTTACTTTTTATAAAAGTAGTTTAGTTCTGCCGCTTACCATTTTGATGTTTTAAAGAGCAGTTTTAAGGTTCTTTGGAACTGGGAGGGGTAAATTTGTGATAATACAGTGTATGTTCAATATATTAAAATAGTGGAGTCTTCGAGTAAGAATAAAGTATACTTACCCGTATATGGGCTGATAATACATTAACCCTTTTTTGAATGTGTTTGTTATTAATAGAATGTTAGCAGTATGTTAGGTTTCATTATTAGTACTTGGTATAGATTATTCTAATTTTCTGAGAACTCCAGCACGTGGTTTACCTCTATCATCAGTTACAGAATGAAGAAATGTGTTGCGCAGTGTTAAACCAAAAATTTAAAAAGAACGAAAAAACCCCCAAACCTCTGCAAAACCTCAAAGTAGTCCTTTTAAAATAGTATTTACATAATGTTAGATTAACTGGAACTCATTGAGTGCTCTAAATTTAATTGATTTTTTCCCTCAACATTTTGTTTATGAAAATTTCTTCAAAACTTTAATTTTACTTTTAGTCTTTTAAGTTTTTGTTTTTATTAATATTTTTAGTGGTGTTCTTGAATTGTTTTTTTCGGTTCCCAAACTACTATTTAAAATTAGGGTTTTTACAGGGAAATCTTTAAAATACTCTGGAAAATACTGAAACTGATTTCTTAGTTAAAAGGTAATAGGTTAGAATTTTAAATAAAGAAATTATTTTTAGTTTTTAAACTTCAGTATAGACATTTTAAAGTGAAGTTACATTAATGATTTTTAACAAGTGAGATGAAATAAAGATGTCTTTTAATTCCAAATAGAAGTGAAGCCCATCAGTCTGGCTGATTCTGAATTTATAGACTTGTTTAAACTATTAGGTTTTAAATAATGAAATAGTTGTTATTCAGCATCTCATAATAAAATTATAGCTGGTAATTCATTACTACATAATACAATATATGTAAGATTAGTTGTTTGAATTTTAAATGATTCACTAAGTTTATTTTAAAATGTTACTGTTTATACTGTCTAAATATGTAGTTTTGCTTATGTTAGATTTTTGTATTAGTAGTATTAATGTTTAACTTTTTCATAACAAGTGTTAAATTTTATGATAGTGTAATTTAAAAGTTAAAATTTCACCAAACTGCTTCTGAATGGTTTGGTCAAACATAAAATTCCAGGTAGCTAGTTTCATTGTAATTTTTAATTTGGTTTAAATACAGCCACCCTAAATCTCTATATTTATAAAAGGACTAAATGAATATTTTAGTAACATCAGAATACCTACAAACGAATATTTAACTTTTTGATTAAATTTGAAACACTAAAACCTTTTAGAATCCATAATTGGTTTCATCAAATCTCAGTTTGTGTATTTATGTTTCTTGTTGTTCTAGTAATGAAGAAAACACAAAAAATGCTAAGAATTGAAATTTTTGAAAATAAAGTTAAAAAAAATACATAGTTCTGACTTCGCAAAACTGAAAAAATTTCAAGACGCCTTTAATTCACAGCCAGTTGATAAAAACTTTTCTTCAAGAGATAGCCTTTTAAAAGGTCTGTGGTGAATTTGCAGTTTTATTTAAGAGGAAGATTAACATTTTATAGTAATCTTACTCAGTTAAGAAAGCAAATTTTTAAGAATGATATGTACATTAACATTTTTAGCTATTGTCGTAATTGGCAGTAACGTTAAATGCATTGCTGGACTGAGTTTTTTAGATGGTCTGCTTAGGTAATTTGCAGTTTTTGGAAGAGCTGTTAAGATTCTGAAAGTGTGTATATAGAATCTACAGAATTTTTAATGTGTGTGTTGTTACAGATAAGTCAGATCTGGTTCTGGTTGGATATCTTGATGCTATTTGTTTGATCTCATAATTGTTAAGAGTAAATTTACAGGCTGTTGGAAAGATAGACCGAGTTGTATATATAGTATTTTTCATGTTGGTTTTTCTGCTTGTATGAGAATGAAGAA
Source organism: Nanger dama (assembly GCA_917880005.1). Taxonomy (NCBI): domain Eukaryota; kingdom Metazoa; phylum Chordata; class Mammalia; order Artiodactyla; family Bovidae; genus Nanger; species Nanger dama. The sequence continues at coordinate 29,523,218 of CAKJTW010000007.1, forward strand.
AGAATTTTGTAGCTAGTTTTTAAAAACTTACCCACTATATATTTAGCATCTAACCCCAGTCCCCAAATACTTAGTTATAAAGTGAAAGTGAAGTCGCTCAGTAGTGTCTGACTGTTTGCAACCCATGGACTGTAGCCCACCAAGCTTCTCTGTCCATGGTATTCTCTAGGCAAGAATACTAGAGTGGGTTGCCATCTGGGAGTAAATAACTATTTTAGTGATGTCCAACAGGTAAATGTATAGGGAACGTATTTAGGATTCTCAGTATTTGTGTGTGTGTGTGTTTTTTTTTACTTCATCACTTGGTTTTGTGTCATCTTAGTTCTCTGACCAGGGATTGAACCTGTGCCTTTTGCAATGAGAGTTCCTGGAGGAACTCCTGGAGGGAATGTAACTGATACATTTAAGATGTGTTCTGGTTTTCATCATCAGTGAAATGTGCTAAATGTAGGTGTATATGTATAATGTAGAACCTCTTAGGAAAAAAAGTTAAAATTTTGACCTAGGTCTTTCCCCAGTCCTTCTGAAGCCTGTGTAAAAATAAAAATGACCATGTATGTGAACAAATGGTGGTGAGAGAGGGTATCAGAGTCCTTGTGTGCTGCCCCCTGGTGGATGGCCTGTCTGGCTTGCATAGGTTTTTGCACTTGTTTCTACAAGTCAGTCTTCAGGCAATTAAAGTGCTTGGCTGTTTTACATGTTCTTAAGTGTTTTGAAAATGCATAAGCTTTTATTTCAACATTTTTACAAGGTGTTAAAGTCTAAAGTCCAGCCCACTAAAATTTAATGTCCTGTACAGATTGTTAATGACAGATTTAGTTTATGGTGGTTTTTCTAATAGTAAAGCTTTCAAAAGGGTTACAACATTTTGGGAGTGGGGGGAGAAAGGGCCATTTAAAACTTGCTGTATCTGTGTTATGGAGGAAGTCTGAGAGCAGGTGGATGACTTCCAGGTACACTTGAGGGTAATTAGTGAGTGCTCTGCAAAGGGGAGAGCCTTTTACACCTTTGGTGCTCGGTGTCCTCTCCTGGCTTATGCTAAACTTCTGGGCCAGTCATCTCTATAATAAAGATGACCAGAAGTTCCTTCCTTTGAGAGATTTGTGTCCTCTATGGGCTTGGAGATGTTAGTCATAGTGTGCTCTTGTTTATTATCACAGAGAAAGGTTATCTGCAAAGTCTAATAGACTATCTAGGTTATTTGCAAAGCCTCAAAAAGAGTTGAGTTGCCTTCGACGAGGAATGTCAGAGAGACTTGGATTAAACTTGTCCACCTTGTTTTCTTGATACATGACAAGCTTTTCTTCATAAAATAGACAACAGGGTCCTACTGTATAGTACAGGGAATGATATTTAATATCTTACAACAACCTATAATGAAAAAAGAATATGAAAAATAATACATATGTATAACTGAATCACTTTGCTGTATTCCAGAAACTAACACAACATTGTAAATCAACTATATTTCAATTAAAACTCCAAATCAGAAAAAAATTCAATTACGTAAAACAGAATTTTCAACAGATTCTCTTGCAAGCAGTAACAATGATTATTTTATTTGCTTGAGTATACAAAATGTATTAAAATTGGAAATATAAACTATGTGCATTGTATAACTCTATTTGGAAACAAGGCATCTAAACTTCATTGTTCAGACTCTCAAGTGTACTGAGATTATTGTAGTTACGAAAGTTAATGAGAAGATATAACTTGATAATGACCAACTGCAACTTTCTCACTTAAAAAGAAATAGAAAAACACAAATCCAGGGATTTGTCTTGGGTAAGGAAAACATCCAGGTAGGAGTAATATGAAATAAAATGTTAATATAGGGATATCCCTATGTTCAAAATATAGATCTTTGGAAACTTTAGTCCTCTTGAAACACCTTGTTGTAGGTATAGTTCACTTAGTGATGGTGACTTTCTATATAAAATATTGTTAGATCCTGAAATTACCTTGATAAATGGAAATAAAGTGGCTCAGTGATAAAGAATCTGCCTACCAGTGCAGGCGATGCGGGTTCCATCCTGGGTCAGGCAGACCCCATGGAGAAGGACGTGGCAGCTCAGCTCACTCCAGTATCCTTGCCTGGGAAATCCCGTGCACTGCAGTGGGGGGTGGGCAACAGTCCGTGGGGTTGCAAAGAGTCGGACACGGCCACCTCAGGCAGATGCAAAAAGTAGCAGGTGAAATCACTGTTCTATACTGTCTAACCTAAAACTTTAAATTTAATGTGGGATGATTATAAAAATTGAGTAATTTTATGCTCCTGTTTTTGTACATCTTTAAAATCTATTAAATGTGTTACACTCATAGAACAACTCAGTTTGGACTGAGTGTGGCCAGTGAGAAGTCCATTGGACAGAGTAGCTTTAAGATACACAGCTTGTAAGATCACTTGTTAAAAATGAGTCTTGCTGGAAAAAAATGTAAGGGTATTTATAAAATTAGTTTAACTGTGGAAAAATGTGGGAATGATTAATTTTCAGTGTGACTCAAAGTAGAGATTTCATATCTTAGTACTTCATTCCCTTATGACCACCCTAATTTTCAAGGAATATATGTGTAATTTGCTGTGTTGTGTTACATTTAAATTTTTTAAATTTAATTTGAATAGATAATGCATTTACAGTACATGGTTTAAAATATTTTAAGACATTAAAAGAAAGTTCTTAATTATTCTTATACCTAAAGCACCCAGTTTTCTTCCCAGTCTCTTCCACGTGTCCACTGTTGGTAGTTTCTTTATTCATAGTCAAACAAAAACCAACATACATTTTTTTTTTCTCCCTCCTTTTTACTCAGCAACGGAGGTTTTTCCCCCTGCAACTTGCTTCCTTCCTCATATATTTAAAAACATATCTTGGATTTTTCTCTATCAAGATATAACTAGCCCTTTTTATAACAGCTGATTGACTTAGTGAGTCCTCTGTTGATACACATCTCGGTTGTTTCTGATAGTTTTCTATGCATATAAGTCTGCATAGAAGCATTGTGTGTGTATGTGTGTGTGTATGAGCATGTGTGTTTACGTATTGAAATTTCTGTTAAGGGGGAAGAGTTTTTCTCTGCTGATGCAGGTGCCCTGGTTCAAATAAGGAATCTCGGCAGCTAACGTCTTTTGAAAGAGCTACCCTTTGGAGTCATACAGGCAAAGAGTCTTTTCTTTAAATAGACACTGCCCCTGATGTTCAGCTGCGTGTGTTTTTCTGGTTGGTTGAAATATTCATGGTGACTTTTCTGGTGAAAGACTTCTCAGTGTGAAGACTAGAGAAATCTTTTGGTTATTCAGGAATCAAGGATCAGTTTGTGTTCTATTAATTCAACTATTATTTTTCAGTGATCTGAAATCTTGCTTTGCACATATCCTAATAAAGTTCAAGAACTTTATGGGACATGTAATCTCCTACAAGGAAAAGAGATGGCAGTGCATATTTGCAGACATTAGTAATAGGAATGGCACGCAGAAGAACACCCAGCCTTTCTTGGATTCTTCCAAGTTTCCAGCCATACACTTAGGGCTGTCAGACTGTTCCCTATAGATGAAGATGGGAGTGTGCACCTTTAAAGAGAAATACCGCTATTTCCCTGAAGGGGACATGGATGTTACTCCCATGAAGATCTGGAAGCTGGGAAATGACAAAATGAATCGCCTTAGATTCTCACTTAGAACTGTAATGTTTAAAGAGACTGTTGTTCCTTTACTTGAGTAATTGCCGGTTATGAACCAGGCAGTCGGCTAAGTGCTGTAGTATACAGTAGTGAGTAGATAGAAATGACTTGGCCTTCATGGGACTTGCCCTGTTACACAGACCTCGTGGGTGCCCAGTGGCCCCCAAACTTAAGTGTGTGTGAAACCGCAGTTCCCTGCCCCATCCCCAGAGATTCTGATTTAGGAGGTCTGTAGTGGGGCCCTGACGTTTTCATTTTAAGTAAGCCTTCCTGGTGATGGTAATGTGGATGTTCTGTAGACCACACTTGGAATGACATCTCCTTAGTTTTTAATTTTATTGAAGTATACTTAATTTATATTGTTGTATTAATTTCTGCTCTACAGCAAAGTGATTCAGTTATGCATACATTCTTTTTCATAATGGTTTATGACATGATATTGAGTATAATTCCCTATGCTATACAACAGGACCTTGTGTTTATTCATCCTATATATAAAAGTTGCATCTGCTGATTCCAGCCTCCCAAACCTTCCCTCCTCCACCCCTCCCCCGCTTAGTAACCACAAGTCTGTTCTTCGTATCCTTGTGTCTGTTTCTGTCTTGCAGATATGTTCATTTGTGCCATATTTTAGGCTTCACGTGTAAGTGATATCATGTGGTGTTTGCCCTTCTCTGGCTGACTTGGCTGAGTGCGATAAGATCTCTAGGCCCACCCTGTTGCTGCAGATGGCCTTACTCCATTTGTTAACGGCTGAGGGTGGTCCGTTGTGCTTATACAGCACATCTTTATCCACTCAGCTGTCATGGACCTTTAGGCTGTTTCCAGAGTGACATCTCTTTACTGGTACAGTTGAGGGGACAGTTTGTTTTCTTTTCCTTTCCTCCATCCAGAATTAAATTCACCAGGCTTTGGTGTTCCCTTTAATTGTTGCAGCAAATATGCTTTTCTTTACAGGACATGTGACTTCTTAACTGTCAGTGCAATCGATGGGATTCAGTCTTTTTTTAATATTTTTATTTTATATTTATCATTTGGCTGTGTCTGGTCTTAGTTGCGGCACGTGGGATTTTCCTTGTGTCACACAGACTCTCTAGTTGTGGCGCTTGGCCTCAGTAGTTGTGGCTTAGTTGCTCCACAGCATGTGGGATCTTAGTCCCCCAACCAGGTATCAAACCTGTGTCCCCTGCAATGCAAGGCAGATTCTCAACCACTGGACCACCAGGGAAGTCCGGGATTCAGTCTTATATAGAGATTCTTAACCTGAGGTCTATTCAGTTTACTCCTAACTCTCAACCTTGCTCCCTCCTTCCCAGTTTTACTGACCCTTCTTGAAGAGTGTCCTGAAATGTCGAACATCTTCTGCAAGACTCAAAAATCTTTGGGGGACAGAGAAAACTGATGTTAGAGAGCTAGTTAGAACTGTTGGAATCTGTAACTGCTTTCTCTTAGTTAATCTTATGGATAGGAAATAATATATTATTTTTCCCTTATCAATTAGTAACATTTATTTTATAAAACACAAAAGCAAGAAGAAATTGAAAACTGTCCATGATTCTACCAGCCAGAGCTCATCATAGTCAGTATTTTGGTGTTTTACTTCTTTATTTCTGTTTGTTTATGTGAATGTGTGCACATTTTTTCTGTTTCTCCTTGGGATATTTGTTCATTTATTGTGGTAAAACATGTTTAAAAATGAGATCATATCCCCAAAATGAGACCATATCCCATGTTTAATAATATGCTATTTTTCAGTGAACAATGTTATGAACATATGTCCTGATTAAATATTACACATTTGTAATGTCTCTGAGATTTTGTTATATATTGTAATATGTTTAGCTAACCTCTTTTTGTCCAACAGTATTATTGAGGTATGGTTTATACAGTCAAGAGCATCTTTTTTATTTTTATTATCTAAGTGCATCTTTTTAAAATTAGAGCATAGTTAATTTATAGTATTGTTTGTTTCAGGTATACAGCAAAGTGATTCAGGTATGCATATATGGATCTATTCTTTTCCAGGATAGGTTATTACAAAATAACCTATACAGGAAAAGTTGCCTGTGCTATACGATAGGTCCTTGTTGTTTACCTGTTTTATATATAATAGTGTGTTTATGTTAATCCCAAACTCCCAGTTTATCCCCTGCCATCTCCAAGTAAGTGCATGTTTTTAAACTGTGCAAAGCAGTGAGTTTCGACAACTGTATACACCTGTGAAAGTACATCCACTGTCGAGATGTGGAACACTTCTATCCCTGAACGTGTATATATATATATTTTTAGGGGTAGGATGCTTTTTTTCCTTTGAGCTTAGCCCTTTTGCCTGGACATCTGGGTTCTACACAGTTTTCCTCATTTACAAACTTATAGCTAAGTTTTTGAGCCTGTTACAGCTTTGCCTAGAGGGAGAATGAAAGGGGAGAAAGCTTGGGAGGCTGTGCTGCTTGTCCGAGGACTTTATAAGAGACTGCTGGCTCACCCAAGAGGCATGGTTATGCCTTTTGGTGCTCTTCACCAGCAGTGTGAAACAAGTCATTTCCCCGGAATTCATCTAACTGGAGTATTCTGCTTAAAAAATTGAGGTCGGCCTTTTAAGGAGCTCATTCTTAATTGTATAAAATAAGAAAAGATAGATTTAATTATTAATACATTATTGAATGTTGGAATTAGTACAGGTAATTGTATTGAGTTTGGCCAGGTTGAACAGGTTCCTCTTTGGGCGTAGCTTGTGTTGGTTGGATACAGGTAAGAATGAAAATCTGCAGCGGGTAAAGAGTGTCTCCAGTGACAGGTTGAAGAGGCCTTGCCATACTCCCCTGAGTCCACAGCCTTGGTTTTTTATTTGAAAGTGACCCGTGCACACGTTGGAGAAGGAAATGGCACCCCCACTCCAGTATCCTTGCCTGGAAAATCCCATGGACGGAGGAGGCTGGTGGGTTGCAGTCCATGGTGTTGCAAAGAGTCGGGCATGACTGCAGCTAACACGGTGCACACATGGACCATGTGTCCCGGCTCTTTTTTTTTAGTTAGCTGCACCTAGTCTTAGTTGCAACATGCAGAATCTTTAGCTGCTGTATGTGAACCCTTAGTTGTGGCATGTGGGATCTAGTTCCCTGATGAGGGATTGAACCCACACCCCCTGCATTGGGAACTCAGGAGTCTTAGCCATTGGACCACCAGGGAATTCTTGTCCCAGCTCTTTGTGTAAGAAATCAAGGCAAAGAGGAATATGTCACAGGTTTAGTTAGATTTGGTTTTCTTTTCCCGACTTCAGCTGGTGTTAGCTGTGTTACATCATGATTCAAGTCTCAGCCTCTTTATCTGTGATGTGGGAAATTGGTGATTCTCTTGATTTGTTTAAGAGATGGTAGAAAGAGCACGGATGGCCTTTGGGAGGAATAAAGAAAATGAACATGTAGGACTTACAGCTCATTTGGATGGAAGATTGCAAGTCTGATATACTTGTGTGTCTTGCATTAGGATTTAGCATGAAATGACTTAGTGCCTAGGTGCTAGTGTATACAGTTTTCATAATATATCTTGAGGCAGCTGAATTAGCTGAGTTTCTGTCTTAGTTGGAAACAGTGGTTTCCATACTTTTCTTGATATTCACACGTGTCCATTTAATGTCAGTATTGACTCTTAAGTATGTGAATTGACTGTATGGTTTAAAGCTGTGAGGCAAAGTGAGCATTTTGTTTAAGGTTGGCATATCTTTGATCTTTGGGTTTGACACCCAACCTTGTACTTTTTCTCAAGTTTTCCTTGATAATAGTTATTGATTGGATTATGAGTGAAATCAGTAAAGTGGAATATAGTCAGGAGGATGGACTGTGGAGCCAGAATTCCTAGAGCTGGATTCTGACTGTGCCACTCCTTCATGTGTGTGTTTGGATGAGATGGTGGTGTTCAGTTGCTAAGTCATGTTTGACTCTTTGTGACCCATGGACCGCAGCGTGCCGGGCTTCCCTGTCCTTCGCTATCTCCTGGAGTTTGCTCATTCATGTCCATTGAGTCAGTGATGCCATTCAACCATCTCATCTTCTGTTTCCCCCTTGTTCTCCTGCCCTCAGTCTTTTCCAGCATCAGGGTTTTTCCCAATCAGTAGGTTTTTCACGTCCGGTGGCCAAACTGTTGGAGCTTCAGCTTCATCATCAGTTCTTCCAGTGAATATTCAGGCTTGATTTCCTTGAGGATGGACTGGTTTGATCTCCTTGCTGTCCAAAGGACTCCCAAGAGTCTTCTGCAGCACCGCAGTTTGAAAGCATCAATTCTTCAGTGCTCAGCCTTCTTTATGGTCCAACTCTCATATCTGTACATGACTACGGGAGAAACTATAGTTTGGCTATACAGATCTTTGTCAGCAAAGTGGTGTCTCTCCTTTTTAATATGCTGTCTAGATTTGCCATAGCTTTCTTTCCAAGGAGCAAATGTCTTTTCATTTCATGGCTGCAGTTACCATCTGCAATGATTTTGGAACCCAAGAAAATAAAATCTGTCACCGCTTCCACTTTTTCCCCTTCTGTTTGCCATGAAGTGATAGGACTGGATGCCATGATCTTAGTTTTTAGAACATTGAGTTTTAAGCCAGTTTTTTACTCTCCTTTTTCACCCTCATCATGAAGCTCTTTAGTTCCTCTTCACTTTCTGCCGTTAGAGTGATGTCATCTACATATCTGAGATTGTTGATATTTCTCCTGGGAATCTTGATTCCAGCTTGGGATTCATCCAGCCTGGCATTTCACATGATGTACTCTGCATATAAATTAAATAAGCAGGGAGAAAATATATAGCCTTACTGCACTCCCTTCCCAATTTAGAGCCAGTCAGTTGTTTCATGTAATATTCTTACTGTTGTGTGTGTTGGTTACTCAGTTCTGTGTTTGCGACCTCATGGACTATAGCCTGCCAGGCTTCTCTGTCCATGGAATTCTCCAGACAGAAATCCTGGAGTGGGCTGCCATTCCCTTTTCCAGGGGATCTCCCTGACCCAAGGATCAAACCCACGTCTCCTGTATTGCGGGTGAATTCTTTACTGTCTGAGTCACTTGGGAAGCCCTTGGTCAGGTGAAGTTGTGCTTTTATCTTAAAATCTATAAAATGCTGACTTGTGAGGTGAGATAACAGACGTTGTCTTAAGCAGTTTGGGCTTCTGTATAGACTGGATGGCTTAACAGATGCTTATTTTTCATAGTTCTAAAAACAGGGAAGTCCAAGGTCAAGGTGCAGGTGGGTTCTTGGGGTTCTTGCTGAGGGCCCCCCTCTTGGCTTGTAGACCGATTCCTTCTTGCTGTGGGGTCACATAGCCTTTCCTCATAGTGTGCAGTGAAGACAGCCCTGGTCTCTCTTCTTAGAAAAACTGTGGTCCCATTGTGGGGGCTCCACGGTCCTGTCCTCAGTAAGCCTAAATAATCCTCAAAGGCCCGTCTCCTAACACCATTGCATAGGGAGAGAGGCTGCAACATACAAATTTGGGGTGGGAAACATTCAGTCCATAATGGACATAAAGCATTTTCTTGTTTACATTCTTATTTATACCTGGTGTCAGGCTTTAATGTGAGGGGGGGGGAAGTAGAGATCAAAGACTTTGGCAAAAACCTAGTAATCAAAATTAAGTCGAAAATAACCAGTTGGACTTCCCTGCTGGTCCAGTGGCTAAGACTTCTTGCTCCCGAGGTGGGGGCCTGGGTTCGATACCTGGATTCGATACCTGGTCAGGAAACTAGATCCTGAATGCTGCAGCTAAAAGATTCTACATGTTGCAACTAAGACCTGGACCAGCCATTTAAATAAATTATATATTTTTAAAATAACAATTGGCCCTCCATGTCTGTGAGTTTTTGCATCCATGGATTCAACTCACTGCAGATGAAAAATAATTGGGGAAAAAAGTTCCGGGAAGTTCCAAAGATGAAAACTTGAATTTGCTTTGTGTGGGCAACTATCTGCCTTTTATTTATATTGTATTTACACCTGTTTACATAGCATTTACTTTGTGTTGGATATTATAAGTAATCTAGAGATGATTTAAAGTATTTGGGATACTATCCATTTGATCTAAGGGGCTTGAACATCTGTAGATTTTGGTATCTGGCCAGCAGGTCAGGCAGGGGGTACTGGAACCAGTCCCTTTGAATATGGTGGAAGGATGACTGTAATCAGCATGGACATGTGGTTTATTTCTCTTTCCAAAAAAAATGTATATTGTCTAGTTCTGGCCTAGAAGCAGTGACCAGCCCAGTATCAGTGAGCATTCTAGTGACCAGGTTGTGTTTCAGTATATTATTTTTTGACCAAAAGCAACCAGTGTTTGTAGACAGAACTGGTTGAAGATGGTGGCAGGAAGTGTACAAATTGGAACCTGGGGAATCATAACAAAGCAGACAAGCTCTCAGAGATTACTGGAGAGCCGCATCATTTCAGGAGATGCAGGATCTGTGTGCAGAAGCTTCTACTGACTAGCCAAAGATGGGGGAGTTAGTGCAGTGGATTGATAAACACGAAATATCCATGCATACATAATGGTGTGTGTGCTAAATCGCTTCTGTCGTGTCTTGACTCTATGCGACCATGTGGACTGTATAGCCTGTCAGGCTCCTCTGTCCATGGGATTCTCCAGGTAAGAATACTGGAGTGGGTTGGCAGTGCCCTTCTCCAGGGGATCTTCCCTACTCAGGAATCAAACCTGCATCTCTCATCTAACCTGCATTGGCAGGCCGGTAGAAAGTAAGCATTTATCCCTCTTTGGACAATGCCAGGGGACCAATTCGTTATTCTGAAAAGTTTGAAATAGCAGTGTCTTTGAACTGCAGAAAGAGGACACTGAGATGAGGATTTGCATGAAGCTGGTTTATTTTGGAGATGGTTTCAAGAAGCAAGAGTGGGAGACTGGAAAGAGTGAAACGGAGGTTTGGGAAAAGCCAACAAAGGGCACTGTATTGAGGAAACACGGCCTTTGAGACACGAACAGATATGCCTCCCAGGTGGAAGACAAGGGCATTTATCTACTGGCTCCCATATTCTCCTCTGTAATCTCCAGATTGCCTTCAGGATCTCATCTCTCTTCTTCCTCTGGACTATCCATGAACTCTGCTGAGCCTTGGGTGAAAAACCTGAGGAAAAACAGATGCCTAAGGGGTGCTTAGGGACAGAAGAAGGTAGGACAACTTCCCTGTGCCAGGGCTGTCCCACAGTGGTGGATGAAATCAAAGATGAGCTAGGGGATGTGATAAGTGGCACAAAACCATCTGCTGCAGAAAGGAGAGAATCAAATGTTTATCCTGCATTCATTCTATTCATTGTGGTTCAGAGTCTCCAGATATGTGATAAAGGAAAGTTGTTCTTCATGGAAGAACTCCAGCTAAATTTAAAAAGTATGGAAGGCATGATAGAATGAGGAAATCCATTTTCAACCTTGAATGAAACAATGTATTTAGGGACTGATCACTAGTGACTGCAGCATCTGGGGAAGACAGCCAGAGATAATGTATCTTTTCATGGAAATACACAACCTCTCCCCAACCAACAAAAATCTTCAGATCCAACTACCACTTTTTTAGGGTCAGACTAACATATTAAACACCACCATGGGGAGTGTAAGTAAGCAAAATCCAGGCAGTAAGAAACCAGAAGAGAATGGCAGGTTTGTGTTTTGTTTGTTTGTTTCCTGACTGAGTGCAGCAGTCCGTGCATGGGACCGTTGGAAGGAGTTCGCTGTTGTCTTCATTACCTCCACCATAGTTTGGCCCCAGGTCAAACAACAGGGGGTTTCCCTTGTGGCTTAGCTGGTAGAGAATCCCCCTGCAATTCAGGAGACCTGGGTTCGATCCCTGGGTTGGGAAGATCCCCTGGAGAAGGGAAAGGCTACCCACTCCAATATTCTGGCCTGGAGAATTCCATGGACTGTATGGGGTTGCAGAGAGGCTTTCTTATCTCTCCTTGCTATTCTACTTGTTATTTGTCTACTTAAAGAGTAACCTAAAGACAAACTTAAAGAGTTACTAAAAATACTATTTTAAAAGACATGAGAATGACAAAAAATATGGGGGTGGTGGTTACATTCTGGGAGGTAGGCATTAGGGAAGAGCATGGTAGTTTCATGGGCATATTCTTGGTATCTTGATATAAGCAGATCAACTGTAAAAGATAGCAGTTCAGTTCAGTTCAGTTGCTCAGTTGTGTCTGACTCTTTGTGACCCCATGAATCGCAGCACATCAGGCCTCCTTGTCCATCACCAACTCCCGGAGTTCACTCAGACTCACATCCATCGAGTCAGTGATGCCATCCAGCCATCTCATCCTCTGTTATCCCCTTCTCCTCCTGCCCCCAGTCCCTCTCAGCATCAGAGTCTTTTCCAATGAGTCAACTCTTCACATGAGGTGGCCCAAGTACTGGAGTTTCAGCTTTAGCATCATTCCTTCCAAAGAAATCCCAGGGCTGATCTCCTTCAGAATGAACTGGTTGGATCTCCTTGTAGTCCAAGGGACTCTCAAGAGCCTTCTCCAACACCACAGTTCAAAAGCATCAATTCTTCGGCGCTCAGCTTTCTTCACAGTCCAACTCTCACATCCATACATGACCACAGGAAAAACCATAGCCTTGACTAGACGGACCTTAGTCTGCAAAGTAATACCTCTGCTTTTGAATATGCTATCTAGGTTGGTCATAACTTTTCAATTGGAAATAGAGTGGGTATTCTGTACCTAAACAGCATATTAAAAAACAGACATCACTTTGCCAAGAAAGGTCTATATAGTCAAACCTCTGGTTTTTCCAATCATCATATAAAATGAGATGAAGTGTGTACAGTTGGTCCATCAAAAGGCTGTGTGCTGAAATATTGATGCTTGTGAATTGTAGTGCTGGAGAAAACTCTTCAGTATCGTCAACTGCAAGATCAAACCAGTCAATCCTAAAGGAAATCAACCCTGAACAGAAAGGACTGACGCTGAAGCTCCAATGCTTTGGCCAAAGACCCTGAGGCTGGAAAAGATTGAGGGCAGGAAGGAGGCTAAGGGGGTGACAGAGGATGAGGTGGTTAGATAGCATCACCTACTCAGTGGACCTGAGTTAGAGCAAACTCAGTGGAAGACTGAGGAGCCTGGTGTGCTATAGTCCATGAGGTTGCAAAGAGCCGGACACAGCTTAGTGACTGAACACCAAAAATGTTCTGTTCTTAAGGAATTTTTGTTAATCATTCTAAGAAACTATAATGGTGATAGTTATTTTTGAAACAAAAGGTCCTTTAGTAGGTTTTTCCAGATGTACTGTGGCATGACAGGTCGTGTATGTGGGATATTTTGGTACCCATGTGAGTAGAAATAAACAAAGTAATCATACTTGGTAAACTGATACAGGCATATGGAGGTTGATACGATTTTTCTAGTTTGGTGTCAATATGAAAATTTGTATAAAATCAATTTAAATTTGTTGTATTTATTACTAAAAATTTTGAAGATGCCCTTAGAAGTCTACATGAGTTCTATGGCTCTTTATCCTGCACTTAAACCAGGCTTTTTAAATGGATTTTATAGAAACTATCTCAAGCATAATAAGCATTTTTAAAGGTGAAATGGAAGAATTCCCTGGTGGTCCAGTGGTTAAGGCTCTCTGCTTCCAATGCAGGGAGTGTGAGTTTGATCCTGATCAGGAAACTAGAATCCCACAGGTTGAGTGAGTGGCAGGCCAAAAGAGAAAAAAAAGGTTAAATGAGAACTTAAACTTTCCCTCATTTTTCCCCGTTGGCAGAAAAGCCTTAAATTCTATATGATTAATTTATAAATAGATTGTGTGGAAGTTTTCTTTGAAAATAGCACAGGTGGTTAACTTTCTCCTGTTTCTGGTCTCCAAAACCTGAAAGTTTTCTTTGAAACAGCACAGGTGGTTAACGTCTTATTCTCCTGTTTCTGGGGCTGTTGATCTTCCCACTGTAATTTTCTGAATTCCCACTGTCTTCCCACTGTAATCCCACCATGATTTTATTACATCAGCTGTAATGAAACCATTGAGAATGTTAGTAGTTTCTACATGATGGATCTGTGAGTCTTGTGTTTTCATCCCCTTCTCTGTATTATAACAAATGTTAATTTAACTGTCAACTGAGTACTTCTCAGCTGCCAAACAGTGTTCCAGGCTCTGAATGCGACAGTGAACAAGACAGCCTTACGAGTCCCTGCCCCTATGGGGTGTGATCCTTATAATAAAACTTGGGTGTGTTTTAGGAGGAGATGAAATGCCAGCTTATTTTGCTGGTAGTTAAAATTAAACTGTAATGATTTGGTAATCACGGAGGAGAAACAAATACCAGTATCTGTTTTCTTGACTCTTAGGTATTTAGAATCTAATTTAAATATAACCCAATTCTAAAAGCTCAGATGGGAGCTGGGAAAACACAGTTCTAGATGTCAAAACACTGTGCTGTGCTTAGTCGTGTTCAACTTGAGACCCCATGGACTGCAGCCCACCAGCCTCTTCTGTCCATGGGATTCTCTAGGCAGTAATACTGGAGTGGGTTGCCATGCCCTTCTCCAGGGGATCTTCCTGACCCTGGGATCGAACACGAGTCTTCTATATCTCCTGCACTGCAGGTGGATTCTTTATCTCTGAGCCACCAGGGAAGCCTGTCAAAATACTAACTTTATGAAAATAATCCTGGTGTTTGTCTAAAGTGAAACTTTAGAGAATCAGATAATGGAAATGGACAGTCAGTTAAGGGAAATAATTATTCTGGTGTAACTTCTAATAAGTAGGTGTCAGATGTACATTTTGAAGAATATGTGGGGAAATAAGGCTAATGGATTACTTCTAATGTACAAAAAATGGTATCCTATTTAAAGAAATTTTTGGGAGCCCTGTGAAGTAGGTATTTGTTCTTGTAATAAAGAAGAATTACCTGCTTGGTGACCTGAACTCTCTGTGTACACTTTTGTGTGTGCACTGGGGAAATTTCTTTAGTAATATATATACCCATATATATACACCCAGAAGCAGAGTCCAACAGAGTTGAACACTGGGTTTCTTAACATTGTGCTCTTATTTTTTAATGTGTCAGTTGCTTGATTAAGACAGATTAGTACCTGCAAATGTGTAGTAAATAATTCTTACTTCTTAGTTACACAGGGTAAATATTTACACAATGTGAGTAACTTTTCTGCTTGCTAAAGCAGTACATGAAAGATTTGAAATCTTTGTTTTAGGAATACTTTTATTAGGGTGTATTTTTTTAAGGTCTTTATAGAAGAATATAAAACTTATACAAAGGCAGAGATACAGTATGCTTCCAGCAGCTTTAACAGTTATTAGCACATGATTTATCCTTTAAACAAATTCCAGGATAAGATGTGTAAAATCTAAGACTACACGGTGTTTGAAAATGTTTTCTTAAGTTGACATTCTCTCACTATCTCTGATACTTAGCCCTTGGTGATTATGCTTTGATTTACTGTCTAATAAAAATAATGTAAAAATGATTTTTCCTTCCTCTATTTTATGATTACAAACAGGACATACCTGAGTTTGGCTCATTTACAGTTCCCTAGAGGCGGGCCACAGTCCATGGGGTGGCTAGGACTCGGCGACTGATGACAGCAGGGAAGGGATAGGCAGCGTCTGTGGCGCTCATTTGAGTTTCGGGGTGAATGGAGAGGAACTAGACTGTCAGTGCAGGCTGCGCTGAGCTGCCTAGAAGTGGGTCACTGGACCTGGAAAGGGGAATTAGCTGTAGAGCTAGAGGCTAATTACTTCACCTGAGATGTCATGCCCAGTTGCTAGTCTGTTTTTAAAAATAGCTGGTTGACTTTAAATTCCTTTCCCTTGTAAGAGGGTGATTGGTGTGTGGTGTACAGAGTACAGTCTCACATAATTCGTGTTGCTTCCTTCTTTCCATCCTTCCTCTTACTTGGATAATTTTGAGGAGGGGGTAGAAGAGGAGGAGATAGATGATAGTTTTTATTATTTTATAAAGTATATATTGTGCTTTATATACATAGTGTGTATATATATATATATATAAAAATATGTGTAGGCATTGAAACTCAGGTGGGGGATTTTTAATGATTTTTTTGTACCCTGGATTCCTTTGGCAGCCTGAAATGTGTGGACCTCTTGGAATATTTTTTAAATGCATAAAATAAAGCACATAGGATTATAAAGGAAATTATTTTGAAATACAGTTAGAAAATGCTAAAGCTAATAATGACATGTGTTTCTTAACATACATAAGTTTCTTAACATACATAAGTAACAAGTTCTAGCAACACAGCTAACTATCACAGTAGTGAATATACAAGATCTGTAACACCTTAATGTAAAATGAAAATGCCTGACTTATTTTAATGTCAAGAGTACAAGCCATGTCATTCCATTGTGGTTTAATGCCAACCTTCACTATTGAAGGTGGCTAAATTTCACTTAGGGGATAGTGAAAATAAATGTGACCCCGACCCCTCTGCACTCCACTGCTCCTGTCCACCTTCGTTGAATTCTGTCCATGAATCCTTTGGCTGTGATCTCAGATTAAGAACATCTGGACTAAGGCTTTGTTGGTGTTCTGGGATGCTTACTTTGAGGCTAAAGGGTTTGAACTTAGCATATAGTCATTAGATGAAATGTGTTCAAACATTGTATCTGCCAGTTTTAGTGGCTTTTAGGGTAAGCCACAACAATCCAATGATGCTAGGTTTCCAGTGGTCTCAGTGTGCATCTTGTGATTCACTTGGTCTCTGTTTTCTTTCTTGGGCTGTATTTTCTTAGTATATATTGGTATGTAGTTAATAAATATATCTTAGGTAGTTTCAAAACATCCATGTTGGCTATAAATATCTTTTGCTTTTATGTTTTTTTTTGTTTTCTTTTAAAAAACATTTTAATTCTTCTGCAGGATTCGGAAACTTCAGATACGAAATATCCCGCCTCATTTACAGTGGGAGGTAAGAACTTCTATGTTTAAAACTAAGATTTTAGTTTCTAAGCCTGTTGATAGTTTTTCTGAAGATTTTCCTCCCCTTTTCACCTCTTGGATGTGCTTGAACACAATCCTTCTCTATTATGGTCTTTGTCTTGGATTGGGCTTTTCTTTGTAAGAGTATATTACTTCTTTGAAAACAATCTGCTCTTTGAGATACTTTAAGAAATTGAAATAGGTTCTGGTGTAACTGGGCAAACTTCATCATTCAATCACATCCCACAGAATCTTGTTTGAGATCTTTCTATGAGTTTTGCTAATTGTATTTAAATATGAAGTTCTCTGGCAGTCTTTTTTAAAAGATAAATACTGCTATTTATGCTTTATTTTAAAATGTGACTGTGCTTTCTTTTGCTCAGATGGTGGCACTGTGGTAACTGTATATAAACCCAAATCTTTTAGCACAGTTGAATAGCCTGTGTCAGCAATTTCCAAACTATGTTGATGATGTCAAGGTGAGAATTTGAGAACCCAGTAACTGAAAAGATAAAAGAAAATGTCTGTTGACTCTTTCAGATAATGGAATGTGAAAATTCTTAAAACCTACTTTGGAGGTGGTTAGTGCAGGGAAAACTGCTCAGCTTTTATGTATTTTTAATATAAAAATCAGGAGTAACTAGGTTTGTGTGTTTGACATTAGTTTTCTAAAATGACATTTGAAGAGTCTCTGAACTATAACCATCATCAAAATGCAAAGAATGGTTAAAAGATTTCTTTGAGTTGGGGGAAGCTGGACTGAGGTCTCATTCTCCAAGTCCCAGTTGGTAACAGATCGCTTATGCTCACAGTATTTTGCAGCACATGTATTTTCAGAACAGTATTACTGAATTTAATCTTTGCAGGAGGACTTGATTCTTTGTTCTATCCTGAACATTTTTCAAGTTACATAATGTATAAAAGGTATATTTTGTAGACAGAATCAGTGACTTCTTAGGTTAAACTCAATGCATTTTCTTGTTTTAGTTTAACATTTGTTTAGGAAATGTATCTTGAAGGGTGGGTCCCTGAATCAAGTGTTATGGTATCAAGATTACTGGTTTAATCCCAATTTTTATTAATTTATTTTAAAGTGAAGTATTGTTGATTTACAATGTTACATTCGTTTCTGGTATACAACTAAGTGATTCAGTATTATACACACACAGATATATATACATATATATTCTTTTTCAGATTAGTTTCTGTTACAGGTTATTTTGTTATCGTTTAGTCACTGAGTTGTGTCCGACTCTTTGCGACCTATGGACTGTAGCCTGCCAGGCTCCTCTGTCCATTGGATTGTCTAGGCAAGAATACTGCAGTGGATTACCATTTCCTTCAGGGTATCTCCCCCACCAGGGGTCAAACCCGTGACTTCTTCATTGACAAGTGGATTTTTTTTTACCACTGAGCCACCAGGGGAAGCTCCTATAGGTTATTATAAGATACTGAATAGAATTCTCTGTGCTATGCAGAAGGTCCTTGTTAGTTTATTTATAGTAGTGGTGTCTGTATTCATTAATCTCCATTTGAGCATGGGCAGCATTAAGTGTGATTTTCTGTCTGGAAACTATATCTGGGGTAACATAGCTTTCGATGAAGGAGTCAGGTGGCGGCAGCCACTTTTACGTGAGTTACTAGTGTACTAGCATATCATCTGTAGGCAGTGGTTGTTGCCTTATAATTCATCCATCCTGTTGCTTCACATTTGGATTGCAGTGGATTCTCAAGCATTGTTGATTGTACTTTTGGTGGCTTCTCAAGCTTTCAGTTCAGTTCATTCTTCCTTATTCTGGATAAAATTTGATCTATGATAATAAATCTTTATTTGTCATATCTAACTTTTTCTTTTATATTTCATTTTACTCTCCCCATAGTCCTTTGAGGTGAAGTAAAGTTGGAGACATTATCTCCATTTTCAATTAGGCAAATGCGGGCCCACAGGGTTCAAAGAACTAAGTAAGAACAGATACAGAATTTAAAGAAGCATGGAACTAGACTTTGAAACTCTTAACCTTTGGTCCCTTTGAAATTTAAAGAGTGGTTTGAAATACTGATTAACAAAATTTATTGAGGGTCTGTCAAGAGTAGGATGAACTGTTGGGATTTTTGCTTTCCTTGAAGACGTGAACGAACACCATCTGTCATTTCCTTTCTGAGGAGTCAGTTTTTTGGGGTCTTTCTTTTTAAACTTTTTATTTTATATTGAGGTATAGCCGATTAACAATGTTGTGATAGTTTCAGGTGAATAGCGAAGGGACTCAGCCATCATATACACATATCCATTCTACCCAAAACTCACCTCCCGTCCAGGCTGCCGCATAATGTTGGGCAGAGTTCCCTGTGCTATATTATAGGTCCTTACTGGTTACCCATTTAAAATACAGCAGTGTGTACATGTCCATCCCAAACTCCGTAACTATCTCCCTCTCCCCAACCCCGGCCTCTTTGTTCTCTAAGTCTGTGAATCGTTTTCTGTATCTAAGCCTGTGAGTCTCTTTCATTTGTATCATTTCTTTTTAGATTCCACGTATAAGGGATGTCATGCGAGAATTCTCCTTCTCTGGCTTCACTCAGTGTGACAATCTCTAGGTCCATCTGTGTTGCTGTAAATGGCATTTTTCATTCTTTTTAATGGCAGACTAAAATTCCATATGTATATGTGCCGTATCTTTGTCTATTCCTCTGTTGATGGACATCTACATTGCTTCCATGTCTGGGCTATTGTAAACAGTGCTGCAGTGAACACTCAGTTCAGTTCAGTCACTCAGTCGTGTCTGACTCTTTGCGACCCCATGAATCACAGCACTCCAGGCCTCCCTGTCCATCACCATCTCTTGGAGTTCACTCAGATTCACGTCCATCGAGTCCATGGTGCTATCCAGCCATCTCATCCTCTGTCGTCCCCTTCTCTTCCTGCCCCCCAATCCCTCCCAGCATCAGAGTCTTTTCCAGTGAGTCAACTCTTCACATGAGGTGGCCAAAGTACTGGAGTTTCAGCTTTAGCATCATTCCTTCCAAAGAAATCCCAGGGTTGATCTCCTTCAGAATGGACTGGTTGGATCTCCTTGCAGTCCAAGGGACTCTCAGGAGTCTTCTCCAACACCACAGTTCAAAAGCATCAACTCTTCAGCGCTCAGCTTTCTTCATAGTCCAGCTCACATCCATACATGACTACTGGAAAAACCATAGCCTTGACTAGGCGGACCTTAGTCGGCAAAGTAATGTCTCTGCTTTTGAATATGCTGTCTAGGTTGGTCATAACTTTTCTTCCAAGGAGTAAGCGTCTTCTAATTTCATGGCTGCAGTCACCATCTGCAGTGATTTTGGAGCCCATAAAAATAAAGTCTGACACTGTTTCCACTGTGTCAGTGAACACTGACAGTGAACACTGCTACTGCTGCTAAATCACTTCAGTCGTGTCCGACTCTGTGTGACCCCATAGGCAGCCCACCAGGCTCCCCCATCTCTGGGATTCTCCAGGCAAGAACACTGGAGTGGGTTACCATTTCCTTCTCCAATGCATGAAAGTGAAAAGTGAAAGGGAAGTCGCTCAGTCGTGTCCGACTCTTCGCGACTCCATGAACTTCAGCCTACCAGGCTCCTCCATCCATAGATTTTCCAGGCAAGAGTACTGGAGTGGGGTGCCATCGCCTTTTCTGAGTGAACACTGGGGTGCATATATTCTTTTGGATCATGTGTTTCTCTGGATATATGTGCAGGAGTGAGATTGCAGGGTCATGTGGCAGCTCTGTTTTCGTTCTTTAAGGGCCCTCTGTTCTGTTCTTCATAGTGGCTGTATCTATTTACATTCCCACCCGCAGTGTAGGAGGGTTCCCTTTTCTCCATACCCTCTCCAGCATTGTTGGTGGGTTTCTTGATGATGGCCATTCTGACTGGTATGATGTGGTATCTCATTGCAGTTTTGATGTACATTTCTCTAATAATTAGTGATGTTGGATATCTTTTCATGTGCCTTTTGGTCATCTCTGTATCTTCTCCAGAGAAATGTCTATTTAGGTCTTCTCCCCATTTGTTTATTGGGTTTTTGATGCTGTGAAGCATCATGAACTGTTCATAAATTTTGGAGACTAGTCCCTCGTTGCTCACTTCATTTGTCTCCCAATCTGTGCGTTGTCTTTTCGTTTTGTTTATTGTTTCCTTTGTTGTGCAAAGTTCTTGAGTTTAAGTAGGTCCCATTTGTTTATTTTCATTTTTACTTCCATTATTCTGAGGAGTCACTTTGTGTAACATTTGATTTGTACACCCTGGCTGTGGCGGTTGTCTCATGCCAAAGCCTTATAGAAAGTGATGGTTTTTGCACTTACGGGTTTGGACACCCTCTACAATGGAGAAGTTAGACTTTGACTCCACTAATTAATCTTAGAATCACTATATGGAATCCGATTTGATGCAATAGGAAATATATAGCAACACAGATGAAATACTCTTGTTAAAAAAATAAAGGTTTAAGTGGGATTCAATTTCAATCTGACTTTGAGTTTATAAAAAGTCTGGAAGGGAGAGGCACAGGTGAAATGATGCCATGAAGAAACGTAATAGCCAACTCCAGTATATGGGACATTGCACAGGACAGATGACATTATTTATTCATCGAGTGACGGCATATTAAAAGGGAAGGGGACTGTCAAGGAATGAGACTTATGAGGATAACAAAAAGCAGTCATACACCTGCACAAAGTTATTTGTGAACCTTGAAAACAGTCTTGAAGGAGCAGCATTAAGTATCTTGAAAAGCCTCAATTTTTTGCAGAAGGCTTTTGGAGTCAGAATTATATCCCAGCTCCACTACTTACTAGTTAGGGGATGTCTGAAGTGATTTTTAAAAATTCTTGTAGTCTCATTTTCTTCCCTTCTAATATGGGGATAATAGCCACTTCATTGAATTGCTGTGGGCATTAGAAGGATTATATATGCTAAAGCCCTTAAAAATGCTTAGTACATATAAGTGCATGCTACATTTTTGCTATGATATGAGCAACGAATTCATTTCCTCCCAGCTTTAAGTTCTTGTGCTTAACTCAGATCCAGCCTACAGCACAACACACAAAACCACTAGGTATCACACCAAGAGGAATTTAATGTGCAGAGCTACACAAGTGCTAGAGGGCTGAACGAACAAAGATGGAATCCGCAGGGACTGGCTGTAGAGAGCAGTTACACCCTGAGGCTGAGTGGGGAAGAGAGGGGTCAAAGGAAGAGGCTGAGGTTATCAGATACCAGAAGCTGGAACGAAGGGCTCAAGTAACTGAGAATGAGCAAAGGGATGCTCCCTGGCTGTGGCTGGTGCTTGGGATGGGAAAGAAGGGAGGTGATGAAGCTGGTTCTGGGAATGCCCAGAGCAGCTGGAGTCTGAAACCCATTGCTGTTAGGACGATGCTGAGAGGAACAGCTGATTAATGGGGACGAACATATTCTATCTCTTCTTCTGCCTTCCATTTTCCCTCTGCTGCTGCTGCTAAGTTACGTCAGTCGTGTCCGACTCTGTGCGACCCCATAGACGGCAGCCCAACAGGCTCCTCTGTCCCCAGGATTCTCCAGGCAAGAACACTGGAGTGGGTTGCCATTTCCTTCTCCAATCATGAAAGTGAAAAGTGAAAGTGAAGTCGCTCAGTTGTGTCCGACTCTTAGCAACACCATGGACTGCAGCCTACCAGGCTCTTCCGTCCATGGGATTTTCCAGGCAAGAGTACTGGAGTGGGGTGCCATTGCCTTCTCCAATTTTCCCTCTAGTGCCTTCTTTTTTGAATATTGTAAATTTTTATGGATGTATGGATGTACGTATTTGGCTATGCCAGGTTTTTAGTTGCAGCATGTGGGATCTAGTTCCTCAACCAAAGATCGAACCCATGCCCTCTGCATTGGGAGCATGGAGTCCTAGCTACTAGACCACCAGGGATGGCCCCCTTCTAGTGCCTTCTATCAGTAGAAACCAATAGGAAACCGCTGACAAAGGTAAGACAGGGTGCAAAGTCCCAGCCCCAGCATCGCAGAGCTGAAAGGTGAATTTGGAACTGAGGGCTTAATATCCAGTCAGAGCTCCATCTCAGAAGCAAAAACCCCTCCCCTGCGCTACTCGGTGCTCTTCTAGGCCGTTTTCCCTGAGGTCCTCAAAGAAGTGACAGGATCTGGGGCCATGATGCTCTGAGGCATTTTGTAAAGTGTAGCTGGATTGTTAATGATCCTATGCCACTGCGATAGCTTACTTTCTATTTCTTATTGATAGCACCTTTATACCTCTGTGTCGTACCGAGTGACAAGGGGACCAGGTTCTTCGGATGCCTCCTCCTGCGTGCTTTGTGTGTCATGCGGGGCTAAATGATTCCTAGCCATTTTGTTTTGGATGATGGTAAAGTGCACTCAAGGACTCTGGAGTGGCTAACTGTTTCACTAATGTGTTTTAGTAGGTAAAATATGGGAAACTAACTTTTGGAAGTACCGGCTGCCGGAGAGGTAGGTTTGCTTTTTCCCCTAAATATGGGGAATGTAGAAGGGAATTCGGAGAAACTGTTTCCTCTCCACTTCCCACCCTGTGGCCTTTTTTATTTAAATCAATTGACTTTTTAAAATTAATTTTTTGGGGAACATAGTTGCTTTACAATGTTGTATTAGTTCCTGCTCTACGGCAAAGTGAATCACCTCTATGTACACATATATCCCCTCTTGAATTTCCTTCTCATTTAGGGCACCACAGAGCATTCAGTAGAGTTCCTTGTGCTATACAGTAGGTTCTCATGCCAACCCCAGTCTCCTAATTTATCCACCCCCCACCCCTTGGTATCTATACACCTGTTCTGTACATCTGTGTCTCTATTTCTGCTCTGCAAATAAGATCATCTGTACCATTTTTCTAGATTCCACATCTGTAGGCTAATATATGATGTTTGCCTCCCCACCTCCCACCCCTGACTTAACTCTGCATGACAGACTCTAGTTCCATCATGTCTCCCCAAATGACCCAGTTTCCTTTTTATGGCCGAGTAATATTCTGTTACGTACACGTATCACATCCTCTTGATCTACTCATCTGTCAATGAACCATCTGGGCCTTGAGGCAAAGGCAATATACATTCTGCATTTTCCAGCAAGTTGTAATTTTAAAGTGCGTGTTTCTGTTAAGTGTTTTTCAGATCACATATTCAAAATTATGTGATAGTCAAGCCACCCTCTTGGCTGAAGTACTTGAAGAGTAGATTTGTGATGTGGCCAGAACTGGAAGGGCTCCTCTAAAGATAGATGGTCTTGATCGTGGACAGATCTGCATCCTCAGATGCCTCGAAAGAGATAGACATGATTTATGGGGCAAGGATTTAAGGGTTCTTGGGCAAACACCAGCAGAGTGCTTGACTTTAAACAAACACCTTGAGAATCCTTTTTCTTTTGCCCAACTCAGTGTCTTAAATTGGTCCCATTTTCTGAGTTTAAGGAGTGTCTTTCTTCATTTAAAAGTAAATTGCCAAGGCCTCAGGAAAGGGCTTCTTAGAGTTACTCCTAATCTTACTATTTTAATACTACTCTCCAATCAAGGTTACTAGTACTTATAACATGTTAAAAGGGGAGACCTCCCCTGAAGGGAAGTGTAAGACCCATTAATTACCTAAATGAAGTGTCTACAGTAAAGGGCAAGTTAGGTTCTCATTTCGGGGTCACGTATTGAAAGTAGAATAATGTTTTTTCACAGAGGTTATTGTCTGGGAAAATACACTGAGCTATTGGGTTAATGGTCTGCTCTTGCCTGGAGCGACTGTATTTTCGGAGGCAGAATTTTGAATATGTGATCTGACAAATACTAATGGGGAATGTATAGATGACCAGTGCAAGTTCGATGTATGAAGCAGGGCACTCAAAGCCGGTGCTCTGGGACAACCAGAGGAATGGGGTGGGGAGGGAGGTGGGAGAGGGTTTCAGAGTGGGGGATACGTGTGCACCCATGGCTGATTCATGTCAGTGTGTGGCAAAAACCACCTAAGTATTGTTAAGTAATTATTCTCCAATTAAAGTAAATTAAGAAAAATTAAAAGAAAATGACAGTTTGCTGGAAAATGTAGAATATAAGTTGGCTTTATCTCAAAGCCCAGATGTCAGATATTTCCTGGACTTCACTGAGGTGAGAAGATGAATATCTCAGGAAGAAACTCTGAAGAGGTTTCCGCAGAATGCAGTTCATTTTTCTGCCACGTTCATTGTCTGGTGTGATGGAATAAAGGAAGTAGGAGCTGTCTCCTGGTCTAAACCTAGAGAAGTAAAGGGGGCCCCTTCATAGCTAAAGCACCCTCAGCTTGCATCCAGGCTTCTGACATAGCAGTGGATTAGCCTCTGGTTCTTGACATGGAAAGCAAGTAGCCAGTACACTGAAAAGCCCAAAGTTTTAAGTTGAACATTGTAATATAAAATATTCTTTGCTTTTTTTTTTCTCAGCAGAGTTACCTTAATTTCTCTTTCGAAGGTCTCTTCGGTTCTTCTGTGTAAGCTTAGAGCAGTTTTTGGCAGTAAGTGGATCTTGTCGGAAATCTTGAAAGGCTTTTTCTATAGGGACCTAGGATTGTACTAACACCACTTTCTTTATTGAAACACTTAGGTTTGTTAGTTTGAACGTACCTCCTAGTTTGGAGAAACTTGACTTCTAGGGCATAGGGAATGTTAGAAAGCCTTTGCTTCCTTCAGTGATTAAAAGACGTTTTTACCTCTGAAGTTCGGGGATGCGGAGTGTGCATTAGTGTAAGATGTGGTATGAAGAGGCGAAACATCCCTGTAAGTTATACCGAAGTGAGTCCTGGCCACTGTGGTAGAAGGGCTCGAACTTCAGAGAGATGCCCGCATTTCAGACTGTACTGAAAAATACACTCTGATCAGACATCTTCTTATAAGATGAGGCAAGTACCTCTAATGGAGAAATGCTTACTAATGAGGGTGAGTTGTAGATGTCGGAAATTTCCATGTGATTAATAAGTTTCTTAAAGCTGGTAACATCTCAGTGAAGACTCTCTATTTTCTTTCTGTGTAGATTCTGAATATAGTAAGAAACAGTGATAATAGGAGACCTCCCTGAATTCACTACTGGGATATAGAAATAGCAATGTCATTATGCTGGATGCTGGCAGAAGACGAGAAAACAGAGGGGTCTTTATTTAGAAACAAGGAAGGAAGCAAGAAAGTAGTGATGCCTTGTTAACTAGTCTGGTGTGGGGGAATAAATAATAGCATGGTTAGAAGCATAGCATAGAATATTAGCATGGCATAGAAATAACTCATAGCGTTCTTTCATGGGAAGCCTTGGATGACTGTGTGCTGAGAACCAGACTGCCTAAGAGACTAGGTTCAGGTAGGGTCACTTCCAAATGAAGAAACTTAAGCAGGGCCCTTGGAGTCTGTGAGGTGAAGTCCCCAGTGAAGGCTGATGTCCTTAAAAGCACAGGATTTGCCATTCATATTCATCTCTCATAATGCTGAGTCCTGTTTGGTGCCCTCGTCAGTGTGATTTGGTGCTGCGTGGTCTATGATGGGTATGCAAATGAATGCTGTACAAAAATCAGATGAGACCAAAGTATCTTAAATAGAATCAACAATGTAACAAGGTGAGGTCCTTTAACTCAAACAGCAAAAAAATACCTGTAGAAACTTGGGGTTTACATTTAAGTATGAACTGAGCAAGAAGTTATAGGCATTAATGTGAAATCTAAATATCCATAGCTGTTTGGTCTGAAGCATAAATGACAACCGGGGCAATTGGCCTCTGAAGGGTGGAGGGCAGTCTTGTGGGACTTAACCCTTAACCTGTGGAGTCAGGTTCTACCTACAGGTAGTGTCAGAATTAAGCTGAACAATTGGACACGCATGTCGTGTCTGAGAATTGGTTATTGGTGGTGTGGGAAACGCCCCCTCCACATGTTGGAATTGGACCTAGCAACCCAGAAGAGAAAGTGTATTCTAAAAAAGTACTTTATTTCTGTATTTGGCTGCACCGGTTCTTAGCTGCGGCCTGTGGGATCTAGTCCCTGGCCAGGGACTGCACCCGGGCTCCTTACATTGGGAACACGGAGACGTTAGCCACTGGACCACCAGGGGAGCCTTGAAAGAGGTGATTTTGTTGGGCTGTTTGGAGACTCGTCATGGCTTCAGTGAACTTGAGTACCAAGAATTGTTAGAAGTAGTTGATGTCTATCAGATGATTTTGAAGGGATGTAGTAGGAGACTCTGAGACCACTGGCGCTTCCAGGTGGTCTCTCTTCCCCACGGCTTGACTCTGAGGCCTGGCCAGTAGACCGCTGACACTGAGCACTGACGTGCCAGTGTTTCTGGTCCTGATCTGCTGAATTGACTTGTTTTAATCTTCACCACAGTCCCATGATCTTACTTTACAGATGAGACAGCTGAGGTCAGAGAGGTGAAGTAATTTGCCCAGGGTCACGCAGCTGGAAAGTGGTAGAGTTTCTGCTCTTTATCAGGTTACTCAAACAGAACACTTCCCCTGAAAGGTAAGTTTCTATTTCTTGAAATGATCATCATTTATTTGCTTTCAACATGCCTCTGAAAGTTTGACAGTGAACCCAATAGAAACTGGATCTTCACTGGGTCTGGAGGAAATACATGGTTATGTGCAGTGAATGGGCTCAGATTATTTGGGGAAGTTATTGGTAAGCTGTTCTGTTTAGCCAACTGTGGACAATAGCGTTCTTCATGCATCGTTGCTCTGGGAGGGCCCAGACTTTGCCTTGTTTGAAATGAGCTGGTGCAGGTTGTTCGGGGAAACAGTGTTTGCCTGTGAGCCCCAGGTGAGCGGTGTACGAGGTGTGTGTTCTGGCCCTCACCAGCTCCCTATCTGTATTTATTATGCCCTTGCATGTGATGCCTGGACTTGTGTCCTGTGCTTCATAGTTCTTCTGAGATGGTCATCTGAAAGGTCTCCATGTCCTTTATCTAAAATTTTATTGTAAAAAATATCAAAAAGGCTAAATCAATGATACTTTGCAACCATAATCAATGATACTTTGCAACCATTATCGACGTACAGTCAGTCTCTCTTCTTAAAGTATTTATTATTCATTTGGCTGCATCAGGTGGGTGCCAGTTGTGCTGCGAAGTTACCTATTGTTGCCGTGTACTGACTCTCTAGTTGTGGCTCCAGCTCAGTAGTTACGGCAGCAGGGCTTAGTTGCCCTGAGATATGTGGGATCTCAGTTCCCTGACCAGGGATCGAACCTGTGCTCTCCTGCATTGCAAGGTGGATTCCCAGCCACTCGACCACGAGGGGAGTCCCAGTGTCTCTCATTTTTAAATAACTCTAGTGTCTTCCATCTTTTCCCAGATTATTGAAGTACATCCTGGACATCACATCACTTAATTCAGTAAACACTGACTTCATCTCTAAAAGTTAATGTCTCTGTATTAGTTTGCTAGGGCTACTGCAAAACACCACACACTGGGTGGCTTAAACAACAGTTTTTCAGTCTCACAATTCTGGAAGCTGGAAGTCTGATATCAGATGGCACTAGTGATAAAGATCCTGCCTGCCGACGCAGAAGATGCCTAAGAAACAGGTTCAGTCCCTGTGGAAGATCCCCTGGAGGAGGGCATGGCAATCTATCTACTCTGGTATTCTTACCTGGAGAATCCCCATGGACAGAGGAGCCTGGCAGGCTACAGTCCATGGGGTCACAAAGAGTTAGACAGGACTGAAGTGTACTTCGCACGCATGCATGAGGGCCGCGAGAGAAGGGTTTGTTCAAGGCCTTTCTGATCGGGTAGTTCCTTGGTTTGTGACATATAAATCCAGCCTTCACATGGTTTTGCTGTGTGTGTGTCCATCCAGATTTCTTTCACTTTTTTTAAAGATTTTTGATTTGAACCATTTTTAAAGTCTTTATTGAATTTGTTACAATACTGCTTCTGCCCGCCTCCCCCTTTTTTTTTTTTGGTTTGGCCAGCAAGGCATGTGGGATCTCAGCACCCTGACCAGGGATTGAACATGTACCCTCTGTGTTGGAAGGCAAAGTCTTAACCACTGGGCCACTAGAGAAGTCCCCAGATGTCTCCTTTCTATGAGGATATCAGCTAGATTGGATTAGAGACCATCCTAATGACCTCGACTACCTCTGTAAAAAAAAATTCATGTGTTAAATGAATAGTAACTTTTACATATCAAATCTAATCATATTTCCTTGATTATCTTTTATAAAAATTTTTTGAGTCAGGATCCAAATAGGATCTTTTTTTAAGACAGTTAATAGGTTCATTTTTTTTGGGGGATGGTGTAGTGTATTTGTTGAAGTTGGTTTTATTCTTTAGAATGTTTTGCATTCTTTGCTGAACTATATCCGTGTGTGGTCACTTCACACGTTCCTCTGACCCTTGTGGGACTTGTATTAGAATCAAGTTCACTTTTGGCTTGCTTTAACATAATTTGCATTTTGGGGTTGTGAAACGCCATTGATCATTGCTTAGAGTCAATACTGTGTGGCTGTAGGATGGTAATACTCTAATTCTACAGTTTCTTCATTTATTAGTTAGAATGCATTTGTATAGAGGAACTTGTCCTTATTAGCGTTTGAATTATTAAAGTAAAGATTGAAGGCAGGATGACAAGGAGATGACAGAGGAGAAGATGGTTGGATGGCATCACTGACTCAATGGACATGAGTATGAGCAAGCTCCAGGAAATGGTGAAGGACAGGGAAGCCTGGTGAGCTGCAGTCCACGGAGTCGCAAAGAGTTAGACGAGTGAGCAACTGAACAACAGCAATAGTCTGTGTAGGATAGAGGAAAAATGGTTGAGTCTTTCCACTCATTTACTACCTTAAAACATTGGGTGCCTTGGCATCCTACAGGGATAACCAGTGAGTTGTTTTTGTTTTTGAACCAATGCAGTTTTGTGTGTAGTTGTGAGCTCATGAGTTGAAACATACGTGGCTTTCCAAATTACTAGAATCGTTCTTACTGATGATCAGATTATCCAGTCCTGAGAAGCCTGTCCTCCTGATGCCCCCTTAGTAGTTGATAGCTTTCTCTATCGTTGGTTCAAACTCCAAGTTTGTCTTGTACATTTCCTGTTGCAAGGACTGGAATAAGCCCTTTCTCCAAAAAGCCTGCTCTCTTGGGCAATGGTATTTAGAGACGATAGTGTGATCACACCCCTCTTAGGACCACATCCACTGGCATTTCCTCGGTCATTCATTTTTTTACAGCGTTTATGCTCAGTTCCTTTCCCTGCAGGCTTTAGTCATGCTTACTCTTGTGTATTATTCCCCAACATGTGGTTCTTCATTCTTTTTTTTTTTCTTTTCTGGCCACGCTGAGCTGCATGCAGGATCTTAGTTCCCCCACCAGGGATCGAACCTGCAGTCCTGGCATTGGAAGCTCGGAGTCTTAACCACTGCACCATCAAGGAAGTCCCATGCTTCTCCATCTTAAATGTGAACAGTTCTATGCACTCTGTTTTTTCTCTCTGAAAAATTCCACTTGTTTCTACTGTCTTTGTTTTTGCTTTCTATTTGGAAGCAAACATTTACTCCATTCAGCTAAGGTGTCTAAAATCAAATCTTCTCTCTTGAATCATTGCTTTGCTTTCTCTGTGAAATGTAGTATTACTTAGGTCATTTGGGCTTGGCCTTGACATTATTCTTGATTCTCTTTCTCCCTGTTGCTCTCTGACCACAGGGCACCAGGTGTTGTTAAGCACCCCTCCTCAACTCCAAACCCCAAGCTTTCTTTGGTTTGGTTTTCTTTCCTGACTACTACCCTGTGGAGGATTCACCTATAAGTCAGCCATTGAAAGCATCTCACCATGTGTAAACAGGAAAACAGCCTGTAGGCACAGCCATCCTATGGAGAAGTGTCCATGGAGGGCTGCTGTTCATGTGTTCTCAAGCTGTAAGATAATTTTTAGAGGTGCCTGAGCACTAATTTTAAGATGTTGTGTTAGTGCCAAGTTGTGTTAGTTGGCCAAGTTGCCAAGTGCCAAGCTCTTTCAATTTCGCAACCTGCGGATGAGTCCTATAATACTTCCAGCAAAAACAGTTGGCCCTTTTCTGTCTGAATTACATTAAACTACTCACAACCACAAACAGATTGCTTATGGTTGTAAACAGGAAAGGTCATAAAAAGAAATTTTCCATTTCAGTAGTATTCACTTCAAGGCATGGGAGATTAAAGAATAAATAATTGGTAAGTCTCTGTTTCTGATTTACATGATTGCTACACTGCTTCAAGTTTAGATTGGTGATTAGGAATAAATGCGATCCCATGAAAAACCACTGAGAGGAAAAGAAGTTAACTACTTGTGGGTGGGAAACAGTGTATTAGCTATCCAAACTTTAATGCTCCATAGCCCCCAAAAATGACTTTTTATTTTTATTTATTATTATTTTTACTTTATTTTACTTTACAGTACTGTATTGGTTTTGCGATACATCAACATGACTCTGCCACAGGTGTACAATCCTGAACCCTCCTCCCACCTCCCTCCCCATTACCATCCCTCTGGGTCATCCCACTGCACCAGCCCCAAGCATCCTGTATCCTGCATCGAACCTAGACTGGCAATTCATTTCTTATATGATATTATACACGTTTCAATGCCATTCTCCCAAATCATCCCACCCTCCAATACAGTATAAAAGTGACTTTTAAAAAGCTTTAAAGATGTTAAAACTTTGTAATCTTTTATTTGCACAGGATCCAATAGATCTTCATTTTAATGTGCCAAGAGCCCTAAAAGCACTGACCTAACCCTTGCTGTTTTGGTGCAAAAATGGTGCCCTGAGTGTGAAGTAAGAGATTTGTCCGCTTGCTTGAGACCATAAAAACAGAGGACCTGCGTCATTTTATTGACATTTCTGATATCAAATACACGGCATTTTTCCAGTACCACTTGTCTGTTCCTCCAACACCAACTTAAGCGTCTTAACAATTCAGTTCTGATGTTACTCAGTTTAGCATCGGACTCCACAGGACTACCCTCATTTCAGATGCCAGGTGCAGAGGAATGCCCAGGCTACTCACAGTTGTTCCTGGCTGACCACAAAGCTGGATGGAGGGTCCCACAATGCCCCTGCTACCCTTTGACAGTTCACTAGAATGGCTCACAGAACTCGGGAATGTCCGTTACTTACTATGACTGATTGACTCTGACGGGTACAACTTAGGAGCTGCCGAGTGGAAGAGGTGCACAGGTGTAGGGGTGTGAAGAGAGGTGTGGAGCTCCCATGCTCTTTCCGTGTTTGCCTTCTCCCTGCATCTCCACATAGTCGCCAGCCCAGAAGCTCTCCGAGCCCTGTCCTTTTAGGCTTCTGTGGAGGCTTCTTTACATTGGTATGACTGATGAAGTCACTGGCTGTTAGTGATTAACTTGACCTCCAGCCCCTCTCCTCTTGCCAGGGGTGGAGAAGTGAGAATGTAGGTTTTGAACCTTCAGCTGTGCCTTAGTCTTTCTGACGACCAGTCCCTCATCCTGAAGCTACCTAGGGATCCACTGAGACACGCCTCGTCAGGGTGAAAGATACTCCTCGTCACTCCTGTCATTCAGGAAACTAAAGGATCTCTGTGTTGGGAGCCAGGGACGAAGACCAAATACATATTTCTTATGCCTCAGGAGACAGATTTATCCTCAGTGGCTGGCATCCTCAGCACAAAACTTTTCAAAGTAGAAATGGTGCAAGAACAAGTTCAGTTCTAGCCATATGTTGTAACCGTCTCATTGTAGAGGGGCCTTCTGGTAATTTAGAAGAAGGCATTCACAAACCAAGTAGATTGCCAGGTAGCTTGGGTTGAAAAAGAAGGCCAAAACAAAATCCCCCAAAACCTTTGGTGGGAGTTCAGTTAGGACTAAGGTTGAAGGTCACACCTTGTGTCCCATATAGTACTTTGAGCTCTCCCTCCCTCTGCCTCTTCCTCCTACCTCTTGCTACTATCACCAGTTTATTATAAAACACCCAAATCAGGAACAGCCCAGTGAAATGGACGCATAGGGCTAAGTATGGGCGAAGGGCATGGGGCTTCTTCCCTTCATATAGGCTTTCCCTTTTTTCCTCCTTCTACTTTTTTTTCTTCCTGTTTTTGAAAACACAGAATTATATTTAAACCAAACAAAACTCCTAGTCCCACACTGAGGTTTTCATTTCTTGTGATGGTCATTAGAGAGCAGTTGACCTGAACCAAAGGTGAGTTTTGTTCTATTAATTCTGTGATATGTACAAAAGTGGATCAAACTCAGGGAATATCATCAAAATGAGGTGTGAGAGTCAGCCTGTAATTTAATGGACATTAGTGTGTGCCCCCTGCCACCCTCTGAGGGTTTAGTTTTTAAACAGTAGTGAGTGGAATTCCCTGGCGATTCAGTGGTTAGCACTGGCACTTTCACTGTGATGGCCCTGGCTCCATCCCTGGTCAGGGAATTAAGATCTCATAAGCCTTTTGTCATGGCCAAAAGAATAAATAAATAAATAACAAAATGATAGTGAAAACTTCACTTTAAGTAACCTATTTCAAAATACTGAAAAATTAAGAATGCTTAATTTACTCATACAAACCATCTAAGAACGCATGTAAAAGGAAAACCCAGATGAGCAAAAATCAGAACGCCAACAGTAGTGTGATAGCCTTGTAGGTAACTTTTATTTTTTATCTTCTTCAGAGGATCTCTGTTTCATCATTAAGACTCGTTTCTTAACAGGATGTAACTTAAATACTTTAATTGGAAACTAAGATTGAGTGTGGAGAAGGCAATGGCACCCCCACTCCAGTACTCTTGCCTGGAGAGTCCCATGGATGGAGGAACCTGGTAGGCTGCAGTCCATGGGATTGCAAAGAGTCAGACACGACTGAGCAACTTCACTTTCACTTTTCACTTTCCTGCATTGGAGAAGGAAATGGCAACCCACTCCAGTGTTCTTGCCTGGAGAATCCCGGGAACAGGGGAGTCTGGTGGGCTTCTGTCTATGGGGTCGCAGAGTCGGACACGACTGAAGTGACTTAGCAGCAGCAGCATGGGCTTATTTGATAACCAAAATAGGGATGGGTTACTGAGTCCAAGAAGACAATGGAGAAAAATAAGTCTGATTTTTTAACTGGAGGGTAATTGCTTTACAGTGTTGTGTTGGTTTCAGTCATACATCAGCATGAGTCAGCCATAGGTATACGTATGTCCCCTCCCCTCCAGAAATTCCCTCCCACCTCCCATCCCACTCCACCCACTAAGTTGTCACAGAGCCCCAGGTCGAGGCCCCTGTATCATACAGCAAATTCCCACTAGCTTTTTGTTTTACACATGGTAATGTATATGTTTCAGTGTCGCTCTCTCAATTCACCCCCCGCCCTCTGCCCCCCAGTGCCCACAAGTCTGTTCTCTGTCTTTGACTCTATTGCTGCCCCTGCAGATAAGTTCATCAGCACCTTTTTTCTAGATTCCAAGAGGACGCTTTAAGATGGGTCAGGAAAGCTTACATACTGTGTGAGATACAAACTACTGGATAGAAAATCTCTTTTAACATCCCTCAAAATAAATGAGTATTGGAATCCATTGAAAGTGACATGCCATTCAGATAAATTGGGGGCTCTTGGCTTGTTCATCCTATGTAAAAGGAGTCTTCAGGAGTCAGACAGGACCATATGTATAGAGACTTAAGTTAGGGGGTGGAGGAAGATGTTAGTTTTGTTGGCTTTCTTTATGACTCTATTATGTTCTTGATGTCTTCCTGCCAACTAATTTACTGTAATAAAGTATGAAATTAAATGTGTTTGAAAATGGACTTTTGGGGGTATAATTTTTTTTTTTTTTTAAGTTTTAACTTGTACATATTTGTGTTCTGTCCTTGCAGTCAGGATATAAGACCATCCTGTCACACCAAAAAAGCACCCTCATGATAACCTTGTGGTGTCACATCTAGCCGCCCCTGCTAACAACTAAAGAGTTTTTGGTGTGTGTCATATGATAAATACATTTAACTTTACAGGAAACTGAGAAACTGGTCTCCAAAGTGGCTGTACCGTTTTTACATTCCCACCAGTAATCTATGAGTGATCCAGTTGGTCAGCACCATCACCAGCATTTGGTGATGCTGGTGTTGATATTTTTATTTTAGCTGCTCTAATAGTAGTGATATCTCCTTTTGGTTTATTTATGTTTCTGTAGTGGCCAGTGATGTTGAGCAATTCTTCATGTACTAATTATCTTCTGCATATCCTCTTTGAAATGTCTGGTTAAATCTGTTGCTACTGAATTAGGTTGTTTCCTTTTTATTGGGTTTTGAGAGTTCTTGATCTGTTGATGCAGGTCCTTAGTCAGCTATGCGATTTGCAGATATTTACTCCTCTTCCCATCCCCTTTTCTTTACCAGAACAAAAGTTTTAAATTTTACCGAAGTCCAACTTACTGACTTTGCCTGTTCCCCCTGTATGTTGAGTACTTTGGGTGTGTTGTCTAGAAACCTTTATTCAGGAACCTTTATAAAGGTTTTCTCCTGTTGTGAAGTTTTATAGTCTCATGTTTTACAATCAGACCTACAATGCATTTTGCGTTAATTTTTGTATAATTTGTGAGGCTCAGGCACACACAGCTTTTGCATTTACATGTCTAGTTAATCCAACACAGTGTGTTCGAAGGCTATCCTTTTTCCATTGAATTGCATTTGCATTTTTAAATTAATGAATTAAAAATAATTTTTTAAATTTTTATTTGAAAGTTAATTGCTTTACATAATTTTGTTTCCTACCAAGTATCAACATGAATCAGCCATAGGTATACATATGTCCCTTCCTCTTGAACCTCCCTTTTGTCTCCTGCCTATCACACCCTTCTAGGTTGTCCCAGAGCCCCTGTTTGAGTTCCCTGAATCATACAGCAAATTCCAATTGGCTGCCTATTTTACATTTGGTATTGTAAGTTTCCATGTTCCTCTCTCCATACATCTCACCCTCTCCTTCCTCCCCTCCCCACTGCGTCCGTAAGTCTGTTCTCTTAAATCTTTTTCTCCATTGCTGTACTGCAAATAAATTCATCATTCCCATCTTTCTAGATTCCATATATATATATATGCATTAGTATATGATATTTACCTTTCTCTTTCTGACTGACTTCACTCTGTATAATAGACTCTAGATTCATCCACCTCATTAGAACTGGCTCAAATGTGTTGCTTTTTATGGCTGAGTAATATTCTATTGTGTATATGTACCATAGCTTCTTTATCCATCCATCAGTGGACGTCTAGGTTGCTTCCATGTTCTAGCGATTGTGGATAGTGCTGCAGTGAATATTGGGGTATGTGCGTCTTTTTCAGTTTTGGTTTCCTCAGGGTATATACCTAATAGTGGGATTGCTGGGTCATGTGACGGTTTTATTCCTAGTTTTTAAAGGAATCTCTATACTGTCTTGCATAGTGGCTGTATCAATTTACATTCCCACCAGCATGCAAGAGGGTTCCCTTTTCTCCACACCCTCTCCAGCATTTATTGCTTGTAGACTTTTTGGTGATGGCCTTTCTGACTGGTGTGTTAGAAGACCATCCTTTCTCCATTGAATTTCCTTTGCATTTTTGTCACAAATCATTTGGCCACATTTGTGAGTATGTTTCTGCATTCTGTTCTGCTCCATTGATTTATATGTCTATCCCTTTTTCAATACTATACTTTCTTGGCAACTGTGGCTTTAAATAGTAAGTCTTAAAATTAGGTAGTGTTACTGTTCTAATCTTTTTCAAATTGTTATAGCTATTCTAGTTACTTTGCCTTTCCATATATTTTAGAACCAGGAAGTCTATATCTGCAAAAATTCTACTGGAAGTAAACAAGTCTTACTTGTGTTTTGTGAGATTTGTGCATATGTACTCAAATTGGGTGGTGGGTGGGTTCCTATTATAAGTTATTTTTTATTTTAAATTGTAAAATATGCATAAATTCACCATTTTAACTATTTTAAACCATATAATTCAGCAATGTTTACGTTGATGGTAAACTAATCCTAAAAGTGTGTGTGTGTGTGTGTGTGTGTGTGTGTTTAATGTTTTGACCTCTCCATGAGGCTTGAAGGACCTTAGTTCCTTGACCAGAGGTTGAACTCAGTCCTGGCAGTGAAAGGACTCACTCCTACCCATTAGATTGTCAGGAAATTCCCCTAAAAGTTTTATTTTTAGTTAATGATTGTGTGAAATTTTCTGCTTAGACAAATCATGTCATTGCAAATAGGCATAGTTTCATTTCTTTGCCCTTCTGTATGCCTTGTGTTTGTCTTGTTGCACTGATGAGGGCTTTGAATGAGAATAGAAATAGTAAGATGTTGCCTAATTCTCAGTCTTTTTGAGAAAACATCCAGTTTTTGACTGAAAACATCCAGTCTTTGAATTTTAAGTAAAATGTTAGCTGTAGTACTTTTGTGGATTCCCTTTATCAGGTTGAGGATATTCTTTGTGTTCCTAGTTTGTTGACAGTCTTCATAGTGAGTGAATGTTGGTTTGTGTCAAATGCTTTTTCTGCACAAATTGATATGATCATGCCGTTGCTTTAGACTGTTACTGTGATGGATTACATTGTTCTTCAAATATTGAACCAATCTTAGATTCCTGAGAAAAATTCCACTAGGCTGTGGTGCTTTATTCTTTGAATTTATTCCTTGATTCAGTTTGTTAACTTTGTGGTTGACGATTTAGTGCGTCTCTGTCCATGAGGGATATTCGTTGGCAGTTTTACTCTGTGTGCTGTCTTTGACTTTGTTATCGGGGTAATACAGTCTCAAACTATCTTCTGAAGTGCTTGTTTATGTGTTTGGGAAGAGGCTGTGCTGAGATGACAGTATTTCTTTGAATGTTTGATAGTATTAGCCAGTGAAACCACCTGAGCATCGAGGTTTCTTCCTTAGAAGATGTTTTATTTATTTTTTTAGTTCAATTTCAATATTTTTACATAGTTACAGAGCTTTTTGGCTATTTTATCTTGGGTAGTTTTGATGATTTATAGTTGCTTCAGAACTGGTTAATTTCTTTCAAGTTGTTGAATAGAGATGCACAAAGTTTTGCAGTATTCCCTCATTATCCTCTAGTTGTCTGTGGGGTCTGTAGTATTATCTCCTCTATTCCTTATATTGGTAATGTGTTTTCTTGTGAGCACACACTTTTCCTCTTTCTCTCATCATCTTTGTCAGTCTTGCCGCAGGTTTATCCATTTTATCTTTTTTCTCCAGGGAAACAGTATTTGGTTTCATTAATTTGACTCTTCATTATTTTATTTATTCTACTTGATTTGGGTTTATTTTATGCTTTTCTTTGCTAGTTTAAGATGGGAGCTTTAGTTATTAATTGGAGACCCTTTTTTAATTCCTAGTGTAGATATGTGATGCTATGAATTTCCCTTTAAATAACTTAATCCCATAAATCTTGGTGGGGTATTTTTTGTTGTTGTTCATTTCAAACTATTTTCTGATTTCCTTGAAACTTCCTCTTTGACCTATGGACTTTTTTCCTTAATAACTTGTAGGGGGTTTTTTTGTTGTTGTTGTTTTTTTAATTTGGCCACATTGTGTCTTAGTTACAGAATGTGGGATCTAGTTCCCTGATCAGGAATGGAACCTGGTTCCCCTGCATTGGGAGCAAAGTCTCAGCCACTAGACCACCAGAGAAATCTCTTAACTTGCATTAATAGTTTAGTTACACTACAGTTAGTAAATATATCTTGTATACTTACATTTCCTTAATTTGTTGCCATTTGTTTTATATCTTCATTTTAGATAGATACAGTATATTTTGGCAAATGTTTTGTGTTGTTGGGTGGAGGGCTCTATAAATGTTGTAGTTCCAGCTGGTTGATACTGTTCAGTTCACCTGTATGTTTGCTGATTTTTGGTCTCTTGTTCCATCCCCTCCTGAGAATGGAGTATTTAAATCTCTTATTATAGTCATTTGCCTATTTCTCTTCTCAATTTTGTTTTTGTTTCATATATTTTGAAGCTCGATTGTTTGGTCTGTTTACACTTAGGATTGCTATGTCTTCAAAAGGAATTGACCCTTTTATTATGATGTAATGTTCTTCTTCATCTCTGATAGCTTTCTTTGCTCTTACTTTGAGATTAAATACCACTCCAGCTTTCTTTTGATTAATGTGTACATGGTATCTTATTACACTATTTTTTTTACCTTGAAGTTTCAATGAGTTTCTCTTTTATTTATTTAGGCTGAGCCAGGTCTTAGTTGTGGCATGTGGTATCTAGTTTCCTGACCAGGGATTGAACCCAGGACCCCTGCGTTAAGAATGCAGAGTTTTATCCACTGGACCACCAGGGAATTCCCTGAGTGAGTTTCTTTAAGGTGGCACATAGTTGGTTTTGTAGGCTTATTGTTATAGCATCCTTAGTCTCTACCTACTAGGTACCAGCAGCTCCCTACTTCCCCAAGATGTGACCATTAAAAATGTCAACAGATATTGTCAAAGATCATCTTGGGGACAGCGTAATCCCCAGCTGAGCACCACTGTCGTATAAGTAATGTGTTATTTTCCTTTGGCTGCTTTCAAGATTTTTCTTTGTCTTTGATTTTCAACAATTTATGATATGTCTAAAGATTTTTGGGGGGTTTATCTTGTTTGAGGTTGTAAAGAGAAAGAACCCAGTTTTCCTCCTATGTTGGGAAAAACCCAGTTCTTTCTGACTGTGTCTTTCTTTCCTGAGTGTCTCCTTTATCACTCAGAACACTTCACTTCCGTCACTCTAGTCACCAAAATATGTGGAAAATTTCCTTTCAAGAAACAATTCTCTATAGCACCTGATGGGTGTCCTATAATTTAACTGAATTCTAATATTTTCTACCTGGAGAAAGTGTCAGATCCCAGAAGTTAAAGGCTTGGTCCCAGGAGACTGCACATGTTAGTTGCAAATCTGGGTTATTATCACCTATGCTTCTGACCAACCAGCGTTAGATAAGAGGTTGCAAAGACCTCCTTCCTTGGTTTTGATTGATTTGCTAGTGGCTTACTAAAATCCGGAAACATACGCTTACATCTACCAGTTTATTCATTGTTGTTGTTTAATAGCTAAGTCCGACTCTTAGCGACACCATGGACTGTAGCCTGCCAGGTTCCTCTGACCGTGGGTTTTTCCAGGCAAGAATACTGGATTAGGTTGCCATTTCCTTCTCCAGGGGACCTACCCAACTCAGGGATCAAACTCATGTCTCCTGAATTGGCAGGCAGATTCTTTACTGCTGAACTACCCAGGAAGCCCCTTGCTGCTGTTACCAGTTTATCATAAAGGATCCAAATCAAGAACAGCCAAATGTAAAAGTTGCATTGGAAAAGGAAAGTGGGGAGGGCATGGGGCTTCCTCCCTTTCTGTATACTCTTCCTTTTCCCTCCCTCTACTTTTTTTTTTTCCTTATTCCTGGTTTTGAAAGCACAGAACTATATTAAAACAAAACTCCTAGTCCTACATTGAAGTTTTCACTTCTTGTGATGCTCATTAGAGAGCAGTTGAACTGAATCAAAGGTGAGTGTTGTTCTACCCGACTCAGGAGTAAAGAATCCACTTAGCAATGCAAGAGGCTCGGATTCAATCCCTGGGCCAGGAAGATCCCTTGGAGGAGGAAATGACACCCACTCTGATATTCTTGCCTGGGAAATCTCATGGACAGAGGAACCCACTGGGCTACAGTCCGTGGGGTTGCAAAGAGTTGGACATGACTTAACCTCTAAACAGTAACGACAACCAGTTTGTTAAAGCATGTAATAAGAAATACAGATGAGTAACCAGATGAAGGGATCCACAGGGCAAGGTCTGGGAGTGCCCTGAGAGCAGGAATTGCTGTCCCTGTGAAGTTGGGGTATATCATCCTCCCACTGTGGATGTGCTTACCACCTTTAAGCTCTGTGAACTCCTACTTTTGGGACATCATGTAGGTAGGTTCAACTATTAACTCCATTTCCAGTGCCTCTACCCTCTCTGGAGGATGAGGGATGGGACTGAAAATTCCAAGCTTCTGATCATGGTTGGCTCTTCCTGGTGACCAGCTTCTAACTGCGAGCCATTCAAGAATCTACCTAGAGTTTCCTCCATAGAACAAGAGATACGCCTAATGCTCTTACCACTTAGGGAATTAGAAGAATTTTAGGAGCTCTGTGCCTGGAAGGGAAGAGGTTGAGGTAGGTAGACCAATATATGTATTTTCTATTATCTCAGAGGGGTTTGCTGAATTTTTTCAATCTATACCTTTATATCTCTTACCAAATTTGGAAAATCTTCATTTACTCAAAGGTATTTTCAGCAAACATTTTTCTTTTTCCTGTCTTTCTGAGATACCGATAACATAAAAGTTGGACCTTTGGTAATTTCCCACGGGTCTTCGAGCCTCTGTTCGTTTTTTCCCTCAGTTGTTCAGATTAAATAATTGCTGTTGATCTGTCTTCGGCGAGTAGTGACACTTTTCTGTTGTTTTCAGTTTCCTATTGTATTTATCCCATGCGTTTACTTCAGGTTTATTTTGGTTCTAAATTTTTATTTCTTTTTATCTCCTACTTCTTGGACATTTTCTTCCTGTTCTTTTCAAGGGTGCTCACCCTTTGGAATATTTTTATCACAGTTTCTTTAAAGTCTGTCATAATTCCATCATCTATCTCATTCTTGGCATTTGCATTTGTTGATTGCCTTTTCCCATGTGAGTTGAGATTTTCCTAGTTCTTTATATAAGTGATTTTTGGATTGTGTATTGGACATTTTGAGTATAGTATTATAAGACTCTGGATCTTGGTTCACATCCTGTGGAGAATGTTGATAATTTCATTTTCGAATGCAATTCGACCCAGTTGGCTTCAGGCTGTGAGTTTCAGCCAGCCTTCTGCAATTTCACTTCTATTTTTGAAGCCTTTGAAGTCCTCTCTGGATTTGTCTCTTGTGTGTAGCACTCAGTGGTGGCCCGTTTGGGCCTGGGTGGTGATCTCTCCCGTGGCTCTGCCCTCCAAGTCTTGGGTATGCTGTTTGGGTTCTGACATAGCATGCATTGGGGCTAAATCCAGGAGTCCTGAACAACCTCATGCTGTTGCTTTCCTGAGTTCCCCTTTTGCATCAACTGATTAGTGCTTTGCTTCCCAAGGGCTTCTCTTTCTGGTTCTTCAGCCAGAAAAGATACGGTCTTTGTTAGTGTGCTTGGTTGTGTATTTCTTATGACTGCATTCATGTCTGGGACTAAGTGGCAGGAAGCCTGGGGCGAAAAAGCGATATGATTGAACCCACCCCCTGGGGACCAGAACTCCCTTAGGTACCCTTTCCTGCTCCTTGAACCAGAGCTACAGGCCTTCTAGAGCTCTGTCTAGGAGAGTTTTCAAGTTTTAAACTGTTCCAAGTCCAGGCTGGGGCATACCAGAGGGAAGAAAGGCAGCATAAATCAGCTTTCATTCAGTGGTGCTTCAATCTCCCCATTCCACCTGCTGCCGTACACTTTCCAGAGTCTTCAAATAGTTGTGTCATATGTTCTGTCCAGATTTTACCATCTCTCCGTGGGAGAAACAGGGTAGAACATCCCCACTCCATTTATAGTTTTCTTGTTACTTCTAAACTTCAAGAGGTGAAATTAGTGATAAATGATTTGATATTTATTTCTCAAGAATAGAATAACTATTCATAAGTAATTTGCTTTAAAGTTACTAATTTTTTTTCTCATAGGTAACCCTTGGTTGAACTAAGGCTGAGCAGGAACTTAGCTATCATATACAAAAAGAAACTTGTATTCAACCTGTCCATGTGATTGAGTACTGAAGGTGTGTGTGTAATGCTAAAAGAGATCATGTCACATTTACACTGATAAAAGCCTTTACTTTGGGCTCTTTCCTATTGCTTCCCACCTCTGATGTTAATGATCAAAGTACTCGGGGTTAACACGAGGGAGGTAAAGGTTCCCAGGCAGGAGTTTAGAACAAAACCACCTGGGAATGGCAGGGCACTCTTAATCCTATTTCTAATTTTAGCATCAGCAACCAGAGAGGCAGGGTTGCCTCAGTACTTAGGGCAATTTTTTCCCTTTGTGATTCTGTGTTGCTGAATGGCCTACTTGGTCTTACCCAAAATACAGGCTTACTATTTAGAGTTCTTCTTATGTGGGGATGAGAAAGGCTGTAATTTTCTGTAGTCGTCCCTGGATGTATAGTATACATGCACTGACATCTTTTCAGGATTCCTCAGCTATTAGTACTTAGAAACAAAAGGAGGTATTCAGAAAGCCTTGGTTAAACTGAGAAAGTAACGTGATGCAGTTTAGGACATGACTATAACTCAGACATTGGTGTTCATCTTAATAGAGTCTTTCTTGGTCTAATGTTTTGTGTCACTTCTCCATGTACAAGTATATGAAAATGAAAGTTATTTAATCAGCTTAGTTGAATTGATAGTAATGAACTGACATTTCTGTCTTTTTTCTTTTTAACAAGTCCTATATTTGATTTGTCCTTTTTACTAATTTTTAGGCTTATGATCCCTTTGCTAGCTCCCATTTCCCTCTTTTCTTTACTACTCTGCCTTTAAGTTTTAGGTCAGCTTAGTGGCGTATACATTGGAAGCCCTGACCATGAGCAGGGCAGGATGCTAAACTCCTCAAAGAGTTCTCATTTGATGCATCCAGCCAACCCTAGATATAGGAAGGAAATA
Organism: Nanger dama; assembly: GCA_917880005.1. NCBI lineage: Eukaryota > Metazoa > Chordata > Mammalia > Artiodactyla > Bovidae > Nanger > Nanger dama. Next base: position 29,566,469 of record CAKJTW010000007.1, read on the forward strand.
GTGCCACCTGACTGTCGACGGTGGGCTGGAGGGAAGGTAGCTGAGAAACGGAGAGACTTGGCTAGGTCTTGGAGCTGACATTGGATGAGCGGGATTCACACCAGACTACCTGACCCTAAAGCTTCCCTTTTAAACTGCAGTAGTTTTGTCATCTCATAGGTAAATACAGGAATGTCACTTTTCACGTCCCAGCATGTCTGTTTATGACTTTGAACACCAACTCTATCAAGATGTTATTTAAATAGACTTTAATTTATTACTATGTTTGGCCTATAATAAATACTGAGATATTTAAATCAATAAACCTGCATTTTCAACCCTCAGACCTACACCCTGCTCTTGTTTCTATGTTTGTATAGCATGCATGATCCTAGTTCTTCTTCCAGCACTTGAACCCATGCTCACTGGAATGAAAGCTCTGAGTCCTAATCACTAGACCATCACGGCACTCCCTGCACCCTCTTTTTACCAAGTATTTTCTGATGTTCCAATTATATTGCTGAAGTGAAATTCATAGAAAATGTAACAATTATACATGATTTAAATATTTGAAAATATATATCATTTAAAAATCAATATAATGTCCTAATAATACCAGAAAGGAAAAATAAAAGGTTAATAGTTTATACAAAATAATTTTTCAGTACATAAACACTTCAGCATGACCAGAGCTTGAGGCACAGTGAAATAGTCAAGAGTAGTACTTGTAGTATTACACAATAACCCTCAGCAAACCAGTGCTAATAAATAGGTATGACATGTGTGACTGTTATGCTGTTCTCAGTTAAGTGATTTTTTTTTTAATATAATGATGTTACTGTTCAGTTGCCAAGTCATGTTAGCATGCCAGACTCCTCTGTCCTCCACTACCTCCCAGAGTTTGCTCAAACCCACATGCATTGAGTTGGTGATGCCATCCAACCATCTCATCCTTTATTGTTCCTTTCTCCTCCTGCCTTCAGTCTTTCCCAGCATTAGGGTCTTTTCCAGTGAATTGGTTCTTCAAATCAGGTGGTCAAAGTATTGGAGCTTCAGCACTAGTCCCTACAATGAATATTCAGAGTTGATTTCCTTTAGGGTTGACTTGCTTGATATCCTTGCTATTCAAGGGACTCTCAAGAGTCTTTTCCAGCACCACAATGCAAAGGCATTGATTCTTTGGTGCTCAGCCTTCTTAATGGTCCAACTCTCACATCCATACATGACTATTGGAAAACCGTAGCTTTTTAAAAAAATTATTTGACTGCACCGTGTCTTAGTTGCTACAGCATGTGGGATCTTTAGTTTCTACAGATGGGATCTAGTTCCCTCACCAGGGATTGAACCCAGGTCCCCTGCATTGGGAACACAGTCTTAGCCACTGGACCACCAGAGTAACCCCCACAGCTTTGACTATGCAGACCTTTGTCGGCAAGGTGATGTCTCTGCTTTTTAACACACTGTCTAGGTTTGTCATAGCTTTCTTTCCAGGGAGAAAATGTTTTAATTTCATGGCTGCAGTCACCATCTGCAGTGATTTGGAGCCAAAGAAAATAAAATCTGTCAGTGCTTCCACTTTTTCCCCTTCTATTTGCCATGAAGTGATAGGACAGATGCCATGCTCTTAGTTTTCTGAATGTTGGGTTTTAAGCCAGCTTTTCATTCCCCTCTTTTACTTTATCAAGAGGCTCTTTAGTTCTTCTTCACTTTCTGCCATTAAAGTGATATCATCTATGTATCTGAGGTTGTGGATAGTTCTCCTGGCAATCTTGATTCCAGCTTGTGCTTCATCTAGCTTGGCATTTCGCATGATGTACTCTGCATATAAGTTAAACAAGCAGGGTGACAATTTACAGCCTTGATGCACTCCTTTTCCATTTTGGAACCAGTCTATTGTCTCATGTCCGGTTGTACGTGGTGCTTCCTGACATGCATACAGATTTCTTAGGAGGCAGTTCAGGTGGTCTGGTATTCCCATCTCTTTCAGAATTTTCCAGAGTTTGTTGTGATCCATACAGTCAAAGGCTTTGGCATAGTCAATAAAGCAGAAGTAGATGTTTTTCTGGAACTATCTTGCTTTTTAGATGATCCACAGATGTTGGCAATTTGATCTCTGGTTCCTCTGCCTTTTCTAAATCCACCTTGAACATCTGAAAGTTCTCTGTTCACATACTGTTGAAGCCTGGCTTGGAGAATTTTAAGCATTACTCTACTAGCGTGTGAGATGAGTGCAATTGTGCAGTAGTTTGAGCATTCTTCGGCATTGCCTTTCTTTGGGATTGGAATGAAAACTGACCTTTTCCAGTCCTGTGGCCACTGCTGAGTTTTCCAGATTTGCTAGCATATGGAGTGGAGCACTTTCACAGTATCATCTTTTAGGATTTGAAATAGCTCAACTGGAATTCATCACCTCCACTAGCTTTGTTCGTAGTGATGCTTCCTAATGCCCTCTTGACTTCGCTTTCCAGGATGTCTGTCTCCAGGTAAGTGATCATACTATCGTGATTATCTGAGTTGTGAAGATCTTTTTGTATAGTTCTTCTGTGTATTCTTGCCACCTTTTCACTAAGGGAAGTGCCATAGTGGTGATTTATTGTTTATTATTTAATTGCTCAGTCGTATCTGACTCTTTGTGACCTCATGGACTGCAGCACACAAGACTTCCCTGTCCTTCACTATCTCCCCAGAATTTGCTCAAACTCATATCCATTCAGTTAGAGGTGCCCTCCAACCATCTCATCCTCTGTCGCCCTGTCTCCACCTACCAACCCTCAGTCTTTCCAGCATCAGGGTCTTTTCCAATTAGTTGGCGCTTTGCTTCGGGTGGCTAAAGTATTGGAGCTTCAGCATCAGTCCTTCCCACGAATATTCAGTGTTGATTTCCTTTAGGATTGACTGATTTGGTCTCTATGCTCTCTGAGGGACTCGAGTCTTCTCCAGTACCACAGTTTGAAAGCATCAGTTCTTCAGCAATGATGATGATAAGCAGGTTAAAATATAATTGCATCTTGGGACTTCCCTAATGGTCCACTGGTTAAGAATTCACCTTGCAATGCAGGGGACCTGGCTGAGTGCTGAAGAATCGATGCTTTTGAACTGTGGTCTTGGAGAAGACTCTTGAGAGTCCCTTGGACTGCAAGGAGATCCAACCAGTCCATTCTGAAGGAGATCAACCCTGGGATTTGTTTGGAAGGAATGATGCTAAAGCTGAAGCTCCAGTACTTTGGGCACCTCATGTGAAGAGTTGACTCATTGGAAAAGACTCTGATGCTGGGAGGGATTAGGGGCAGGAGGAGAAGGGGACGACCGAGGATGAGATGGCTGGATGGCATCACTGACTCGATGGACGTGAGTTTGAGTGAACTCCAGGAGTTGGTGATGGACATTGAGGCCTGGCGTGCTGCGATTGATGGGGTCGCAAAGAGTCGGACACGACTGAGTGACTGAACTGAACTGAGGGGAACTAAAATCCCACATACTGTGTGCTGCAACCAAGACCTGGCACAGCAAGTAAATAAAAGAAAAAAAATACATAATTGTATCTTGACTTACTTGGTTGCAGTTCTGGAAGGTAGACTACATGTTAAAACTGAGCAATAAATCCTTAGGGTATATCCTGAGAAAAAATGTGTTTTGTGTGTATGTAAATGTTACGGACCTTGAAGAGCTGTGCGTGGCAGGGGCCTCTCCTCTGTGTGCAGTTGTCCTGCTTGAGTCAGGATGAGTGATGTATCTGGTCTCTGCCTGGCCAGTGTGATTGAGGACCTTTCTCCTACCCCAGAGGGCCCACAGAGTTCTAAAACCACCCCTAAGTTGTGAGATTTTTCTCCATTTAGAACTACTGCTCTTTCCCAGCTTAATGGTAGGATCAGTTCTTCGGGTTTTGTCTTTGACCTCTCCATGTAGCACGTGGGATCTTAGTTCCCCGAGCAGGGATCGAACCTGTATCTCCCTGCATTGGGAGTGTGAAGTCTTCGCCACTGGACCACCAGGGAAGTTCCAAGAACGAGTTTTTGAAATTCCTAATCAATCAGTGACTTTTTAATGCAAAAATTATTAGGAAAATGAAAATTTAAAAGTCAGTCCAAAAGGCCAGTCCTGACTTTTATTACTAGATTCAGCAGACATAAAAATTCCTGGCAATCTGCCGTAAAAATTTCTTTCTTTTTATCCTTTTGTTTGTTCTGCAACTTGTAGGATATTAGTTCCCTGAGCAGGGACTAAACCCCAGACCTTGCAGTAAAAGCACTGAGTGCTAACTCCTAACTATTGGACTGCCAGGGAATTTCCTGTAAAAGTTCTAAAAGTTCTAAATACTTAATCTTCACTCTGAACCTACCTTGTCACGGTATGGTCTCTTTATCTCCGTCTTTCTATCCCTGATGTCACCCAAAATGAATGAATGTATCTGAAAAAGTCTTTCTTTTGGAAGATTATAGTTTGATTCTCTCTAACCAAGCACTAAAATGTTTTATTCACAACACCTCCTTTGTTGTCCATAAATATTACTTTTAAAAAATTCCTATTGTTGGAAGTGAACTTAACTGCCTTCATTATCCAGGGATACTTCCTATTCCGTGACACAAATTTGCAGTGTCATGTGACAGGCATAACTCAAACTGGTCTGATCTCTCATGAGCTTTGTATGCTGAAGTCTACTGCATTTTCTCTATGCAGATCCATAGGGAAGCTGTGACTTTTCCAATCTTTAGTTCAGAGGACTTCCTGCAATGTTTTTCATACTGTGAAGAGTCTTAGTGAATGAAGAAAATTTTTACAACAGGCCAAGATGATAAAATGCCTCCGGCAGTTCACATTGGCCACACTGATGGCAGAACACCCCCAGCAGGGGCCCTGCACCTGTGTTCTGAGAATCTGTTGGGAAACTGCAAGCGCTGCCCGAGAGAATGGATGCTTTTGGCTCAGTGACCAAATCTGAAATGTGACCGGCTTCCTTTGCTTACTTTTTGGGATCCTCTGAAACAGAACAGTTGTTTGATTTTTATAGAGCTCTTCCTTCAAGTGTAAGTTAAAAACCTGCGTCGTGATACCATCCTGAATACCTTCTTTCTTCCAACTGACTCTTCACTCTCCGTCTTTCTGCTGTGATGCATACAACTGGCCTTGGCCTGTGATTGTCTAAGTGTTTAAGGGGTGGGCCCAGGCACAGAGCCACAAGGCGGCTTTTGAAGTGAACCAGAAATGCTGGGGCCTTGAGGTTTTGGTGCATTAGGGAATTACCTAGTTGGTCCAGTGGTTAGGACTCTGCACTTTCACTGCCAAGGGCATGGTTCCATCTCTGGTTGGGGAACTAAGATCCCTAAGCCACGTGGTGTGGCTCAAAAAAGTTTAAAAAAACAACAACATAATTTTGTGTGTGTGTGTGCATGTAACATGTTATTTGTGCTTCCCAAGTGTCCCTAAAGAACCCGCTTGCCAATGCAGGAGACATAAGAGACACAGGCTCCATCCCTGGGTCAGGAAGTTCCCTTGGAGGAGGGCATGGCAACCCACTCCAGTATTTTCACCTGGAGAATCCCATGGACAGAGGAGCCTGGCAGGCTGCTGTCCATAGGGTCGTAAAGAATCAGACACGACTGAAGTGACTTGACATGCACACACACGCTATTTTTTGAAAGGGCATGATTCTGGTACCTACCTTGCCTTGGGAGGCTAGGGTCGGCCTTTCGCTGTGACAGCTGTGTAGCAGAGGTGGTGGTGTGCTTTGGGGAAGCTCTGTTGAAAGCACGGGCTCTCAAGATGTGTGTCCTGGAGGAGCAGAGCACGATCAGCTGGGGCTCTCTGAAGCTAAAACCACCTGTTCAGATATGGCTCAGATACATCCTGCTCTTTGACTTTTACGGAGTTGAGTTGTGTTCATCCTAGATGGATTTACCTATATGTGGTCAGCAATAAAGAGCGGTATAATAATTTGGGTGGAGAATTTCTATATATCGTTTTACTCCACGATCCTCCATCCTAGGGAAATTGGGTACAAGAAATATGAATGATTCTTCAGCTGCTCAGCTCCTGTGTGCCTCTCATACGGACCGAGGATAGGTTGAAAGACTAGTTTCTGTCCCGTGTCCTGTAACCACTAGCCAGTAAGCTGATACGTTATTTATGGGACTTGGTTCTATCTCGGTTGAGGCCCTCCTGCTGTCTTCTTGTGGCCTCTTTGTCTTCAGTTGTCAGGTATCTCTTTTCGTAGGTTCTAGTGGTTTTTTTGGTTGATGGTTGTTGAGCAGTTGGTTGTGATTTTTATGTAAGGCAAGGTGAACTCATGTCCTTCTACTCTGCCATCTTGAGCCGAGAGACCCTGTAAAGAAATAACGATTTGTTCCATTGTTGGAGGAATAACTGGCTCATCTGGCCTTAGTGTTGGCTGTGAACTGAATGTTTCTGTCTCCCCAGAATTTTCACGTTGAAGCCATAATCCCTAATGTCCTGGCATTTGGAGACAGAGCACTTGGGAGATAATAGGTTAATAGGGAGAGTGGAGCCACATGTTTCAGGTAGGTGCCCTTACAAGAAGAGACATGAGAGACACTTTCTCTCTCGCCACGTGAGACTATAGCAAGGAGGGACTGAGTGTAGACCGGGAAGAGGGCCCTCAGCAAGAACTTAATTAACCAGGCTGGCACCCTGATCTGGGACTCCAGCTTCTAGAACTGTGAGGAATCCATTTCTGTTGTGTAAGCCATCCAGTCTCTGGTATTTGCTGCAGCCCCTCGAGATGACTAAGATGTTGGGGACGGTGTTGAGATGTGGTATTCTGCTTAGAAATTTTATCTTATAACTGACTTTTTAAAATGTAATTTTAATTTTTTATTAGAGTATACAGTGTTGTGTTAGTTTTAGGTGTACAGCCGAGTGCTCAGTTATACAAATGCATATACCCATTCATTTTCAGATCCTTTTCCTATATAGGTTATTACAGACTATTGAGTAGAGTTCCCTTTGCTATACAGTAGGTCCTTGTTGATTATTTTATATATAGTAATGTGTATATATTAATCCCAAACTCCTAATTTATCCCACCACCACCTTTGTTAACCATAAGTTTGTTTTCAGAGTCTGTGAATCTGTTTCTGTTTTGTAAATAAGTTCACTTGTTCCATTTTTTAAAGATTTCATATATAAGTGATAATCATATGGTTTGTCCTTTGTCTGACTTGACTTAGTATGATAATATCTAGGTCCATCTATGTTTCTGCAAATGGTATTATTTCATTCTTTTTAATGGCTGAGTAATATTCCATTGTATATATGTACCACATCTTCTTTATCCATTCCTGTGTTGATGGACATGTAGGTTGCTTCCATGACTTTGTTGTAGATAGTGCTACAGTGAACATTGGGATACATGTATGTTTTGCATTATGGTTTTCTTGGGAATGGGATTGCTGGATCATAAGCTACTTCTGATTTTAGTTTTTCAGAGCCTCCATATTGTTCTTTATAGTGGGTCATACTTACATTCCCACGAACAGTGTAGGAGAATGCCCCTTTCTCCACATTCTTTCTAGCATTTATTGTTAGCAGACTTTTTAATGATGGCCACTTGTGACCAGTGAGAGGTGGTACCTCATTGTAGTTTTGATTTGCATTTTTCTAATCATCAGGATGAATATGTGCATTTCGGCCATCTGTATGTCGTCTTTCTTAGGAATTTTAAAGTGACTTATAAAATTCTGTTGTTTGAAAGTTTCCAAATATATACATACAGAGAAAATAGTGTAATAAACCTCCATGTGCCCTGCTGTAAAGATGATCAGTATTCTGTTCTTGTTTTATTGTCTGTATCCCCTAACTTTGGTTTTGGGGACTGTTTTAAAGCAGTGCAGGGTTGACTGGCACAGAACATTGGCTTTACATGCAAATGTAAAAATAGGCGTGCTAGGCTCCTATTGGTGCTGTAAAAATTAGCACAAATTTCATGGCTTAAAACAAAATTTTATTCTCTTTTCAGTTCCAGAAGCCAGGAGTCTGAACTTATTCTCAGAGGTCAAGGCGTTGACAGGGCTGGTCCTTCCAGTTGTGGAGGAGAAACCATTTCCTTGCCTTTTCCTGTGTTTAGAGGCTGCCTGAATTTCTTGGCTTGTGGCCTCTTCTTCCATCTTCAGTGTGTTACTCTGGTCTCTGCTTATATTGTCACACAGTCATCTCTCTGGCTTTGATTCTTCTTGTGCCCCTTGTATAAGGAGCTTTGTGAGAACATCCAGCCTACTCGGATCACCAGGCATAAGCTCCCTAGCTCAAGACACTTAATTGAATTGTGTCTGCAGAGTCTCATTTGCCATACAAGATACTTAGGGATTAGGAAGTAGACGTGTTTGAAAGCATTATTCACACTGCCTCAGTAGGACCACACTGTGGTCAGCACTCGGATGTCAAATCAGTGGTAGGGCCACGATCTCAAGAGGAGGGGCCCTGATCATGGGAACACATGAAGGCTAAGCTTTTCAAAACCTAGCGAGATTTCGATTCAGGACACAGCTTGTCATTTTGCACTGAGAACTTACCTTTCCTGTCCAATAACAGGGAAGAAAGAAGCACGTGCTGGTGAATAACTGGTGCCTTTTCGGACATCACGTTCACGGTGGTACTGTGCATGCCCTCTCTTGGGTTTGACCTTAACCAGCCCGCGTGACTGGTTCTCCCAGACCTAGGGTCATTTTTATCTGTCTCTCTTGGGTTGCTGAGCCCAGTCCCTCCCCACCTCTGCTTCTGTCTGTATAAGCCTTTTTTAAACTGATTTGAGTCCCTACTATGTACGGGATCTGGAGAGGTTTCCAGGGCTTTACTTTTTGTCCAGTTAAGTCTGAAGACTTGTCTTCGTAGAATATAAGGCAGAGGTGGCAGGGCTTCTGTGTTCGGATATCTAACCCCAGAATGATGATGTGGAAGACTGGGAACTTTGTGTGAAGGTGACTCAACCTGACAGAGCCTCTCCCTTTCAGGGTCACCATGAGAACCAGCAAATAACACAGGTGCCTCGCCCCCATAGTTTAGTAGGAATTAATAAACTTCTTCAACAGATTTTGTTCTTTGGCTGGAGCCAAAACCCCATCATTCTCTTTGTTTCAGGGCTTTTGCACACGTTTTCTCTGCCAGTAATCCATTTGCTCCTTTTTTTTCCTTAATTGCCGTAATTACTTAGCCTTTAAGACGTCATTTCTTTCACAAAGCCTTATATTTTCTGCCATATCTGAACTAAGTGTGTCTCCTATATTTCTCTTAACACCATAGCACCACTCGGCTCTTGGTATTTTAATTGCCTTCTGACTTATTTCTGTTCTCCCATTGGACTCTCAACTTAGGGACGAGGGGCTGTGTCTTCTGTTCTGTCATCAAAGACACAGAACCAAGCTTGGTGTAGACGAGCATTCACATACATTTCTTGGCTGGAAACTTTTTTCAACTCTGTAATGGATTAAAACAATTTTTAAATAGTTGGCTGAATTTTAGGGGGAAATGTTGGGAGGGATGGAGAGGGTAGGAAGAAGAAAATAGGATGTAAATTTTTTGTCTCAGGTCATTGAGTTTACCGGAGGAGGAATGAGTCATTGAAGTCCTTTTTATTTTAATGATGTTGATTTTGTTTCTTGTGCTTCTTTTGTTTGTGGATTTTTTTGAAGGGGTGGGCAGAAGCAAATTGAAATCTTGCTACAAGCAATATGGGGCCCTTTGCTAGCAGGGAACAAGTGTTTTAGTGAGAAATCTGGCTGGTATTTTATCTTGCTTTGGCTGCTTGTTTTAATGTTATAAGTAGTTGAAGTGTTTTGAGTTAATAATTGAAATACCATTTTACCTTAAAATTCAGCTTTGTATTTGGGGTAAAACTGTTTCTTCCCCCTCCCCCCCCCCCGACCCCCAGAGAAAAACCTCAGACCTTGTGTTGAAGCGATGAGTCACAAAGGAGTCAGAAGCATCACTGAGTGATGCTTCCAATGGCTGTTGCCGAGCAGGCTGTGCTCCCAGATGCCAGGCTCATTAGGGAGGATTAACGCTGAGTCCTCCTGAGTTTATACCCATCATTACCTCTACATTCTCCTTTCTCAGCAAATCGGATGCCCATCAGCTCTGAGCAAGTTCTCTGCGCCTCCAGTATTCCACTACTGTTGAATGCTACTTGCAGTGGCCCAGCTCAACAAATACCTCTGATTATTTTAAATAATCTATATGACATCTTTTCCATAAGACAACTTAATCATGTTTCTTTGTTGCTTAAACATGGGCAAGTCTTCAATCAGACACAGCTTTGTTTCTATATGCCAGAAATTTTATTCTGACTTGGTATTAATTAATGTTTGTTTAATAAGAGGACCTTTGGTCCTATGCTTCCCTCTGTTTCCAGAGACTGAGCTGTGTGTTTAGTACACGACAGAGTCTTGCTTTCTCCTGGGTGCAGCTTGGTGCTATTACTAAGCTTCAGAGTCACCTCCACCTGATAGTGTGTTTTTGGTTTTAATTTTCTCACTAACTTCATACTAGTTTAAGTTCTTAACTTCCTCTGGCTTTATTTTTCTTTCATGGGAAATAATTTTTAAATGTTGTCTTTGTAAGTTGCTTCATCCTTTTGGAAAGTGCAGATTTTTCTATAGCTAGAAGACCTTGATGTATGAAGTAGATTCATGGTCTCCTACCTTTAGAAAATGAGATTCAATAACTCTTAGTTTTTTCTTTCTTTATTTTTAATTGAATAATTACAATATTGTGTTGGTTTCTGCCATACATCAACATAGATCACTTATAGATACACATATGAGCCTCCCTCCCACCCCATCCCACCACTCTAGGTTGTCAGAGTCCCAGTTTGTATTAGTTTTTAAATTAAATGACCCATACATACCTCCAAAAATTATGATATGCTTATGTGTAAGATTCATTGTTCATTCAGCTTGCCAGAAATTCATGAAAATGTGCATGGATTTGTATACCCCTTACAATTATTCTGGGTTTCCTGGTAGCTCAACGGGTAAAGAATCCACCTGCAATGCAGAGGACCCTGGTTTGATGGATCAGGAAGATCCCTTGGAGAAGGAATAGGCTACCCACTCCAGTAACCTTGGTCTTCCCTGGTGGCTCAGCTGGTAAAGAATCCACTGCAGTTTGGGAGATCTGGGTTTGATCCCTGGGTTGGGAAGATCTCCTGTAGAAGAGAACAGCTACCCACTCCAGTATTCTCTCAATAACTCTATGGCACTCTGTTGCCTCTGAAGGACCCAGTCCAATGATCAAGGACCAGTGGTAGGACATCCGTGGTACTTGGATTGCCTTGCCTCTCCTTTCCACAGCAGAGACCCTGGTCTGGAGGGATAGTTAGTTCTTAGTCACGGAAGCTAGAGTGGGTTAACTCTAAGCAAGGTGATGAGACTTGATGAGTATCCCCTTGAGGAATTGGGTTTTTCTCACTATGAACTTCTAAGTAATTGACCACTGGGCCTTTGATAGCAACAAGTGTTGTCTGTTTTAATTTTTAAAATGAAAAATTATTTTATGTTGAGATTTCCGTAGTGGTACATTGGATAAGACTCGGTGCTCCTGGTGCAGGGGGCCCGGGTTCAGTCCCTGGTGTGGGAACTAAGATCTACATGCTGCAACTACTGAGCCTGTGTGTTCTAGAGACTGCCCACCACAACTAGAGGAGCCCAAACGCTTGCAGCAAAGACCCACTGCAGTCAGAGTTATAATAATGAATTTGGCGTTCACTGTACAAGCCTCCCCATCCCCAGCAAAGAACCTATAATGCTAGTATCCAGATGTCGCTGTCATTACTAGTTGGATATTTTTGTTATCTATATAAAGGGTGAGTTTGTCAACTGTCCTTACTTTTTTCCCTCCAACATGGTTTTCTGCGCTGAGTGAATCAGCTTTTTCTTGAGCTAAGCCTTTGCGCTATCGGAGACTCTGACAAGTTCCCCCACTCCAGTGTTTGCTTTCTCATGTGAGGCTTAGCCAGGCACTGGGAATTCTTCACAGGCCAGTGAGGAAGGTCCCGCAGGCCTGCCTGAGCTTTGCCTTTGGCCACGCCTGTGGCACTGTAGGCAGTATTTGCCAGTATTTACAATCAAGGAGCATTCTCAAGGGAGAGAGGAGCATTCTCTTTTTGTATGCTTTCCTCCCCAATCCTTTCTGGACTCGAATATTGTCTCTTGGTATTTTTGTAGTGCCAGCTGAGCTGGGTAAGGGGTGTAGCAGATGACAGCGGTGTTGTGCATTTTAATCTGAATGCACTGTGTTTCATGTCATGGATATCCTACAGTGGTCAGTAATGAAATTTTACTGTGTTTTTTAGCTGTGTTTATGGATACTTAGCAATGTACTTGTTCTTGAACTTAAATGCATTTGAGAGTAAGGGTTAGAAGTGGTGGATACTGTAAAACCACCAACATTCCTTATGCTTCGTCTTTCTCATCTTGATTTTATTCTGCTTTCTACATGTAATGATTTTGTCAACCACAGTATGTGTTGGGCTTGTCTACAGACATCTGTCAGTATTAGCTATTTTTGTTTCTACCCACAGAAAAGTTTTTTTGTTTGTAATTTTTGAATAAAATGTCTATTTCTTATTCTGCCTTGTTTTGGTGATGTATTTGATTCTAAGAAAGGCCATCTGTAGCTCCTTGGTCATCATAATGTAATTGCTAGTTTTGTGTTTTGTTGGGGGTTCGGTTCTGAAGGGGTTAAAGCTGGGTAGCGTGGGCTTCCCGTAATAGGTCTGGAATAGTGATGGCTGCGTGTGTTTCAAAGCCCATCATAGTCAGCGCTGTCCTTGGAGCCCTGGAAAGTGGAAGTGTTGTGGAGAGGCTTCCCCCCTCCACTTGTGGGTGACAGATCTTTCGTCAGTGGCCACAGAACTAAGAAAAGGCAAAGACAATATCAAAGTAACAAGCAGCTGTGAAGTTTTTTAGGCTTCTTTCCATAAATAAGAGTCCTGTGCACTATAAAATTGTGGTATGGCATCTGTGTCCTGCATATACACCCTGAGGAGGGATGGAAGGGGTAAGGACGCTGTGTGCTTTCAGTCTGTATTTAGCTCTAACTGGCATCTGAGGGATTTCATTCATGTGCGGAAATGAGGTGTCCTGGAGGGGTTGCCTGCTCCCTGATTCTTTCAGTTAGCTGATAACAGGCGTGGTGGTTTGCACCATCTCACAATATTCTCATGGCTTCATCCTTCATGTCCTGGCCAGTCAAGAGACAGGCCAACTCTTTTGATTTGGTGTTTTGATTTGAGCTGCTTTTTTTTCTCCACCAGAAGCTGCTGTCAAAGGCATGACTTAAATACTGTCCTGCTCCCACTGCCATTGTAAGAAACGCAGATTTATTGGGTAATATTTAGAAAGTAAAGTACAAAATAGTTTTAGAATACTTTTCATATTCCTATGCAGAAATACACATGTTGAATCTGCAGATCAGAGTGTGAATTTTTAGGCCATTTACTGTTAGAAAATGTAGGTTAAAATTTTGTTCTCCTTTATAAGTCCCCCATGAAGAGATGAGACTAATTGTTCACCCTTATCCTCTCCAGCATAATTCATGTTACAGTAATTAAAGATCTTAGCCAATTTTACTTGGAAATTTTGGCATGATTATTTCAACTGGTGTATTTACATGACTTTGACCAATAGTGAATATTTTAAAATGCATGTTAACCATTTTTAGCTGTCAGTTCTGTTCTCCAGTTAGGTCTTGATAATAACTTTTCATACTTTTAGGGCATACGGTTGTTACGGTGTGTCAAACTTTGTGATTAAAAGATTTATCATCCATCTTCTTTGTTTCTTTTTCCATTTCTGCAGGCTTGTAATTTTTTAAAAACAATATTGATCCTGTTGCATGTAACTTAATATCCTGCTTTTGTTTTCCCCTTTAACCTTAGACGAAGAACAATAGAAGAAATTCATAAAATGAATAGAAAGACATTTATAGAAATATAAACATATAATAGACATTTATAGAAAAATAAAAATGTAAACAATAAGAAAAATAGTGAAATAGAAAAGTGAAGAAAAATAATCAGCAAAGACAAACATTTCCTTGAGAAAACTGATAAAGCAGATGAGTCTCTGACAATATTGAGGAAGAAAAATGTTTAAGGCCCAAATAGCTAATTTTAATATGGGTGAAGCTCAAAACATAAATGTTGAATAGAAAAAAAAATTTTCACAGAATACAAAAAATTTCAAGAATATGTATTTTAATATATTACTTCTGTATAAATACATATTTGATAAAGCTTTAAAGAAGAGTAGGGGAATAATAAGCACAAAATGGTGAACAGTGGTTCCCTTTGTGGAAAAAATGAAATAAGATGGCTTTGCAAAGTGGCTTTAGATCCATGGGTTTGATTTATTTCCTAAAGTAGATAATAGACATTAAAGAATTAATTGAACTACTTTCATTTTCTTTTAATGTGTGAAATATTTTAAGAGTTAAACATTCTATGTGTCCAAAACAAAAACCCTAGAAGTTTTCCCTCATGTCAGACACTGGGAGTAAATCTTATTTTCTCAATTTATAACAATTTAAGCCATTTTAGTAAATATTTTATATGTTACAGTAGTATCTTTGAAGTTTACTTTGGTAAGTTTTGACATAAGTTTATCCATGAAACCGTCACCACACACATAAAAAAGAGTAACTGTTACTGCCTAGAAGTTTCTTTATCCCTTTTGTATTACCCTCAAGCAACTACTGCTCTTGTGTCTTTCATTAAAAATTAATTTGCATTTTCTGGAGCTGTATATAAGGAGTTATATATATTCTATTGGTCTGGCTTCTTTCAGTCAGCATGATTTAAGTTCAGCTCAAGTTAGTGAACCAACAGCTCCTTCCTGTTAAAATCTGAATAGTATTCCATTGTGTGGACATACCACAATTTGTTTATCTATCTGCTGATAGACATTTAGCTTGTTTTCTGTTTTGATTACTACTATAAACAAAGTTGATACGAGCATTTATGAGCTGGCCTCTGTATGCATGTATGATTTTGTGGGGACTCACTTGGACTGCCAAGGTTAATAATGAAACTTATTTTAAACTAAAGACATTTAAAATTCAACAGATGCAGAAAGAAGCCTTTCCAGAGCCTTCCTTATCTGACTACTAAAGGCAGAAGCTTCTGGGAGTGAGGCTGCCATGAATACTTTCCTGGGAAGTTTAACTGGTCGGAAAAGAAATGAAGACCACTCACTCCTTTATAAGCAAACATCATCACAAGCTTTATTTCCCATTTGTTTTTCCTATGAAACCTCTTCTCTCCTCCTCATTTTCCCTCATCAAGTTAGTATAAATGCCTATCTTTATTTAAAGAGCCACTTCTTTTGTGTGCTTCCAACACACACATATCAACAAACTTTGTATTTTCTCCTGTTAATCTGTCTGTTGTCAGCTAAATTCACAAGCCACCAATCACTGAACCTAAGTAGAGGATAAGCTTTTTTCTCCCAGCACTACGATTTCTTTTGGCGGGAATTCTAGGGTGAAATAACTGGGTTATATGGTAAGTCCATGTTTAACATTTTACAAAACTGCGTAACTTTTCCAAAGTAGCAGGGTATGAGAGGTTCAGTCCTAAAGTGTGCGGTTCAGTGGTTTTTAGTATATATTCACTGAGTTTTGGAACATCACCACTGTGTAATTTTAGAGTATATTTTCATCACTCCAAAAACAAACAGTTAACATTCACTTGGTTTTCCCTTCACACTAGCCCCTGACAACCACTGATCTACTTTTCTGTCTGTACAGATTGCCTATTCTGGACATTTCATATAAATGGAATTCCACTTTATACAGCTTTTTGTGACCAGCTTCTTTCACTTAGTGTATTTTCAAGGTTCTTCCATGCTGCGGTGTGTTTTAGTGTTTCAATCCTTTTTAAAAATAAACTTTTAAATAGTTATAGATAGAAAAATTGAAAAGAGGGAGTTCTCATTTTCTCCACAGCTAGTCTCTCTGGTTGTTAACAACTTTCATTCATTTTATGGTACATTTATCATTTTTGTTTGACTGCACCACGAGTTATGTGGGATCTGAGTTCCTCGACCAGGAATCAAACCTATGTCCCCTGCAGTAGAAGCACAAAGTCTTAATAACCACTGGACCACCAGGGAAGTCCCCATTTGTCACAGTTATTGAACCAACATTGTTGGGTCCTGGTTGATAATAAGCTAAAGCTCCTACTTTGTAGATTTCCTGCCTTCTTACCCACCAACCTTTATCTGTTTCTGGATGCCATACAGGATTCCACGTTGCATTTCATTGTCCTGTCTCCTTAGTTTCTCCTTACTTTCGTTTTTAGTTGTTGCTACTTCTTCTTGTTTTTGAGATTGCATCCAAGTACTGCATTTCAGACTCTTTTGTTGACCATGATGGCTACTCCATTTCTTCTGAGGGATTCCTGCCCACAGTAGTAGATGTAATGGTCATCTGAGTTAAATTCATCCATTCCAGTCCATTTTAGTTTGCTGATTCCTAGAATGTTGATGTTCACTCTTGCCATCTCTTGTTTGACCACTTTCAATTTGCCTTGATTCATGGACCTGACATTCCAGGTTCCTATGCAGTATTGCTCTTTACAGCATCACACCTTGCTTCTACCACCAGTCACATACACATCTGGGTATTGTTTTTGCTTTGGCTCCATCCCTTCATTCTTTCTGGAGTTATTTCTCCACTAACCTCCAGTAGCGTGTTGGGCACCTACCGACCTGGGGAGTTCCTCTTTCAGTATCCTATCATTTTGCCTTTTCATACTGTTCATGGAGTTCTCAAGGCAAGAATACTGAAGTGGTTTGCTATTCCCTTCTCCAGTGGACCACATTCTGTCAGACCTGTCCACCATGACCCAACTGTCTGGGGGTGGCCCCATGGGCATGGCTTAGTTTCATTGAGTTAGACAAGGCTGTGGTCCTAGTGTGACCAGATTGACTCGTTTTCTGTGATTATGGTTTCAGTGTGTGTGCCCTCTGGTGCCCTCTTGCAGCATGTACCATCTTACTTGGGTTTCTCTTACCTTGGGCGTGGGGTATCTTTTCACGGCTGCTCCAGCAAAGTGCAGCCGCTGCTCCTTACTTTGGACGAAGGGTATCTCCTCACCGCCGCCTTTCCTGACCTTCAACGTGGGATAGCTCCTCTAGGCCCTCCTGCGCCCGTGCAGCCACTGCTCCTTGGACGTGGGGTTGCACGTCCAAGGCAAACCATTCAGTATCACAGTAATCCAAGTCTATGCCCCAACCAGTAAAGCTGAAGAAGCTGAAGTTGAACGGTTCTATGAAGACCTACAAGACCTTTTAGAACTAACACCCAAAAAAGATGTCCTTTTAATTATAGGGGACTGGAATGCAAAGTAGGAAGTCAAATTTGCCTGGAGTAACAGGCAAATTTGGCCTTGGAATGCAGAATGATGCAGGGCAAAGACAAATAGAGTTTTGCCAAGAAAATGCACTGGTCATAGCAAACACCCTCTTCCAACAACACAAGAGAGGACTCTACACATGGACATCACCAGATGGTCAACACCAAAATCAGATTGATTATATTCTATGCAGCCAAAGATGGAGAAGCTCTATACAGTCAACAAAAACAAGACCAGGAGCTGACTGTGGCTCAGATCATGAACTCCTTATTACCAAATTCAGACTCAAATTGAAGAAAGTAGGGAAAACCACTAGACCATTCAGGTATGACCTAAATCAAATCCCTTATGATTGTATAGTGGAAGTGAGAAATAGATTTAAGGGCTTAGATCTGATAGAGTGCCTGATGAACTATGGAATGAGGTTTGTGACATTGTATAGGAGACAGGGATCAATACCATCCCCATGGAAAGGAAATGCAAAAAAGCAAAATGGCTGTCTGGGGAGGCCTTACAAATAGCTATGAAAAGAAGAGAGGTGAAAAACAAAGGAGAAAAGGAGAGATATAAGCATCTGAATGCAGAGTTCCAAAGAATAACAAGAGTTAAGAAAGCCTTCAGCCATCAATGCAAAGAAATAGAGGAAAAGAACAGAATGGGAAAGACTAGAGATCTCTTCAAGAAAATTAGAGATACCAAGGGAACATTTCATGAAAGATGGGCTCGATAAAGGACTGAAATGGTCTGGACCTAACAGAAGCAGAAGATATTAAGAGGTGGCAGGAATACACAGAAGAACTGTACAAAAAGATCTTCACAACCTAGATAATCACGATGGTGTGATCACTCATCTAGAGCCAGACATCCTGGAATGTGAAGTCAAGTGGGCCTTAGAAAGCATCATTACGAACAAAGCTAGTGGAGGTGATGGAATTCCAGTTGAGCTGTTTCAAATCCTGAAGATGATGCTGTGAAATTGCTGCACTCAGTATGCCAGCAAATTTGGAAAACTCAGCAGTGGCCACAAGACTGGAAAAGGCCAGTTTTTATTCCAATCCCAAAGAAAGGCAATGCCAAAGAATGCTCAGACTACTGCACAATTGCGCTCATCTCACATGCACTTAGTAACGTAATGCTCAAAAAATCTCCAAGCCAGGCTTCAGCAATACGTGAACCGTGAACTTCCTGATGTTCAAGCTGGTTTTAGAAAAGGCAGAGAAACCAGAGATCAAATTGCCAACATCCACTGGATCATGGAAAAAGCAAGAGAGTTACCGAAAAACATCTATTTCTGCTTTATTGACTATGCCAAAGCCTTTGACTGTGTGGATCACAACAAACTGTGGGAAATTCTTCAAGAGATGGGAATACCAGACCACCTGACCTGCCTCTTGAGAAATCTGTATGCAGGTCAGGAAGCAACACTTAGAACTGGACATGGAACAATAGACTGGTTCCAAATAGGAAAGGGAGTCCGTCAAGGCTGTATATTGTCACCCTGCTTATTTAACTTCTATGCAGAGTACATCATGAGAAACGCTGGACTGGAAGAAACACAAGCTGGAATCAAGATTGCTGGGAGAAATATCAATAACCTCAGATATGCAGATGACACCACCCTTATGGCAGAAAGTGAAGAAGAACTAAAAAGCCTCTTAATGAAAGTGAAAGAGGAGAGTGAAAAAGTTGGCTTAAGGCTCAGCATTCAGAAATGAAGATCATGGCATCTGGTCCCATCACTTCATGGGAAATAGATGGGGAAACAGTGTCAGACTTTATTTTGAGGGGGCTCCAAAATCACTGCAGATGGTGACTGCAGCCATGAAATTAAAAGACGCTTACTCCTTGGAAGAAAAGTTATGACCAACCTAGATAGTACATTCAAAAGCAGAGACATTACTTTGCCGACTAAGGTCCGTCTAGTCAAGGCTATGGTTTTTCCAATGGTCTGAGCGCCGAAGAATTGATGCTTTTGAACTGTGGTGTTGGAGAAGGCTCTTGAGAGTCCCTTGGACTGCAAGGAGATCCAACCAGTCCATTCTGAAGGAGATCAACCCTGGGATTTCTTTGGAAGGAATGATGCTAAAGCTGAAACTCCAGTACTTTGGCCACCTCATGTGAAGAGTTGACTCATTGGAAAAGACTCTGATGCTGGGAGGGATTGGGGGCAGGAGGAGAAGGGGACGACCGAGGATGAGATGGCTGGATGGCATCACTGATTCGATGGACATGAGTCTGAGTGAACTCTGGGAGTTGGTGATGGACAGGGAGGCCTGGCGTGCTGCGATTCATGAGGTCGCAAAGAGTTGGACACGACTGAACAACTGAACTGAACTTGTTTTTTATTTTGAGAGTTTAGGGAGTACTGGTCACCTATTTGTAGAAAATTCCTTTGTTGGGACATGTCTGAAGTTTTCCTTGTGATTAAACTGGTTTTATGGGTCCTGGGGAGGGAGACCAGAGAGATAAAATGCCATTCCTATTACATGGTATCAAAAGAGTGCCTACCATCAACATGACATCACTGTTGATATTAACCTTGATGAAATATGTATGTTAGATTGCTCCACTGTAAAACTCTTCCCCACCCCCAAACCCCCTTTCATACTGTACTCATGGAAAGAAATCAGCCTAGGGGAGCAGGGTGTTATGCACTCTTCCATTAGAGTGGAGTGTCTATGGAAATTATTAGGATTTCTTCTCCATGTATGTTTATCTGTTCCTCCCCATTCGTTTATTCAGCCATTTGCACTCATGGATATCTGTTTTGTCTGGATTATGATCCAGTGTTCACTTGGTTTTGTTGGTCTGGTTTTGGTTGTTAAGAACTCTGTTAGCTCCTGCGTCCCTAAGCACCATTGTTTGTGTTTGATGGTTTCTTGTTTGTTTTTTAAGCACTTTCTTTTTGGCACTAGAAGATATTCCATAGTCATCCTGTATAATTCTTGCTACAGTCTTAGAAGCAGCCATTTCTCTAAGGGAATTTGGCTTCTTTTGTTTGAGAATGGTATAAGAAGCCAAGATCTGGGCAGTAGTTATGACCTTTGCTACTGGGGTGCTTATTGCTTTCATTTTCTCTCTGCTGACAGAGCAAGGGCGGCATGTGTGTGTATATGCTAACCTGTGTTATAAATGTTCATGAATATCTATGTGCAGCTATCTATGTTAAGCTAAATATTACTGATACTTCATTTCTTTCAATTGCTAAATATTCCATTGTGTGTACCACAATTTATCTGTTCTTCACTTGATGGACATTTGGATGGATTCCACTTTTTGAATATTGCAAGTAATGCTGCTGTGAACATTCATTTCATATACAAGCTTTTGTGTGAATATACTCAGTTCTCTTGATAATAGACTTAGAATAATTCTTGATGGAGTTGCTGAATGATATGGCAACAATTTATTTTGAGGAACCGCCAAAGTATTTTCCAAAGTGACAGGGCCGTTTTATATTCCTACTAGCAATGCATGAGGGTTTCAATTTCTCCACATTCTTGCCTGCAGTTATTTTCTGTCTTTTTATTTTAGTAATCCTAGAGGGTGTGAAGGGGTAGCGTTATAGTTTTGATTTGGATTTCCTAATGTGTATATTTGCTATTGTTATTATATTTTTTTTTTTTTTTTTTTTGGGTGAAGTCTTGTTTAAATCTTTTTTTAACTTCACAATCCTGTATTCATTTTGCCATACATTGACATGAATCCACCACAGGTGTACATGAGTTCCCAACCCTGAACCCCGCCTCCCTTGTTTAAATCTTTTGAACACTTAAAAATGTGTTTTATCACTGTATTTTGAAATTTCTAATATATATTCTGATAAAGGCTTTTTATCAGATGTTTTCTTCGCTTGCAGTCTCTGGTTTGTCATCTTATGTTCTAAAGTGTCTTTCAAAGAATATTGGTGGTAATTCTTATTATCTTATTGATTTGATTATTAATCTTTGATCTTATTGATTATCTTATTGATTTGAACTGTGTCCTCATTCTTTAGTTAATATTAGGTCTTTTAACTTCAAAATGTTTCATTTTTTTAAAGCTTTCTGAAATGGACAGTTTAAAGCATATACAAATATAAAGAGACCAGTATAATAAACTATCCTATAGACTATCACCTAATGTTAACAACTATTAGTTTATAGCCAATCTCATTTCCTCCCCCATCAGATAATTCTGAATAAATCTTACTAAATAAGTTTACTGATAATTATTTCAGCATGTATTTCTAAAGTATAAGAACTTAAGAAAATAACCAGTATAATCACACAAATTTATATTATAAAATTTGTAGCAGATACTGTAATTGCCCCACACATTTAAAAATTTTGTTTCCATTAAGACCCAAATAGGTTCATACTTCGCAGATAGTTGGCTTCTTTTTCTTTTTTTCCTTATGTCTCTTTGATCTTTGGGATACCTACTCCTTTTCGTTTCTTATTTCCTTGCCATTTGTTAAACTGCAGGTTTTTGGTCCTGCCCCATCTTTTTGTTGATTAGCTGATTCATCCTTGCATTATACTTTTGTTTCTCGGTCCTCTATAGTCCCGTGTGTTGGTAGTTAGATCTAGGGCAGTGATCTTAATCTTGGCTGCATGTTACAATCAATTGGGGATTTTTATTAAAAAAAAAAATTCTTGTGTTCAGGCTATGTTGTAGACTAATTAAATCTGATCTCCAGGGTATTAGGACCTAGGCACAGTTATTTTAGGCTTCTCAAGTGATTGTAGTGTGTTGGCAAGGTTGAGCACCACAAAAGGTTTGATCGTATTCAGATTCCCATTTCTCCTCCTCTCCTCCTCCTCTTCTCTTTAAGCAAGAATTATTCATAGGTGGAGGCACAGACTTTGGTCAGGAAGTGCATACCTGGTTTTCTCTTTCTATGGTGTAGCAGCCATAGATTTTGAGAAATCTATTTCATGAAAGGCAAAGGGGTGATTTTCTGATTTTATTATTTTTTCATTTATTAATTGAACCACTTTCATAAAAAGAAACTTCCTCAGATGTACTGTGTGGTTACCATGAAATTCTGTTCTTTAAAAAATGGCAAGATGAATATTTGCTAATATTTATTTACCAACTTGCAGGTCTCTAGTAGTAACTGATACTTTTCTTGAAATACTTTGAGTTTATTATAACACTTTCTGTTTCAGTCCATTTTTCGGTAACTGTGGTCAAATTCTGGTCAAATTATCTCATTTTTAGCCTCTGGGAGTTCTTTCAAGTTGGCTCCTGGGTCCTTTTGAAAATACACCTGTTGTCTTCGTTGTTAAAACAAGGAAGCTGACATATAAACAACACTGTGAACTAAAAGTTTTCCTTATTTTTGTAAAGAAAATACACGGTGCTTAGATAAAATACCACACAAAAAGTCACAATTTCAGTTGGCTAGGGATTGAATGGACAACTTTCTGAACATCTTTTAAGTTTTGGCTATACACATGTGGTGTACACAAAGAGGATGATACGGGCAATGTTTTGCAAGCTAGTTTTGAGTACCTACCAGGTATGCTGTGGGAACAGTTCATGACCTTTTTTTTTTTAATGTCTGTATAATTGGTAAAACTAATTTGTTTATCTTATTTTGTGTATAGATTGTTTTTGGTCTCTTATTCTTACAAATAGGGCCCCCTGGCTCCCTATTGTTTAATTAATATAGTTTTATTGAGCCATAGTTCACATATCAAACAATTCATCTATTTAAAGTGCACGATTCAGTGTTTTCTGGTTTATTCAGACATGTACAACTGGAACCACAGTTAATTTTAGAATATTTTATCACCTCAAAAAGAAATCCTGTACTCTTTAGCTATCACTCCTCCCACCCCCATCTCTTTCAGTCCTAAGCAGTGTCTAAACTAGATTTGCCTGTTCTGGACATATCATAAAGTATAATCATTGTAGCCTTTGTCTCTAGTTTCTTTTACTTAGCAAAATGTTTTCAAGACTTCTTCCTGTTGTAGTATGTATTGCTTTTTATTGCTGAATAATACTGAATCATATGGCTGGCTATACCATTCATCTGCTGTTGAATATTTGGGTTGATTGCATTTTTTTGGCTGTTAAGAGTGATATTGCTGTTTGAACATTTCCGTACAATTTTTCTTTTTGGTGTGTGAACATATGTTTTCGTTTCTCTTGCGTATATACCGAGTAGTGAAATTGCTGAGACTGATGATAACTCTGCTTAAGGTTTTGAGGAACTGCCAAACAGTTTTCCAGAGTGGCTGTACCATTTTACATTCTTAACAGTAACGTATGAGGCTTCTGGTTCCTCCACATTCTTTGACACTTGTTATTACCTATCTTTTTGATTATAGCTGCCCCAGTGGGTGTAAAGTGACACCTCATTATGGTTTTGGTTTGCATTTCCCTTATGACTCACATTGGATGTCAAGCACTTACATGTGCTCATAGTATGTGAAGAATTGAAAGAGTGTTTGGAGGTTAGTTTCTGTGTGTTCATAGAGCTGCCTATGACGTGGGTTCTCTGTTGCTATGTAGAATTTCCAGTCTAATTGTTTGCAAAGATAGCACCGTGAAGTACATTCTAATTCAAAAGTGAACAGATAAATGGCCTGTTTCAGTAAAGACAAGACCCACAGTTAAGTATAAGGTGCTTACTATGTGGAGGATAGGGGAGGGTGTGTTTCAAAACCTGTCATGACAAATTTCCGCAGACTTTGAGAGCTAAAAGAGAACTGTCATCTCTCACAGTTCTGGAGGGTCAGTTCAGTTCAGTCGCTCAGTCGTGTCCGACTCTTTGCGACCCCATGAATCACAGCATGCCAGGCCTCCCTGTCCATCACCATCTCCTGGAGTTCACTCAGACTCACATCCATAGAGTCAGTGATGCCATCCAGCCATCTCATCCTCTGTCCCCTTCTCCTCCTGACCCCAATTCCTCCCAGCATCAGAGTCTTTTCCAGTGAGTCAACTCTTCACATGAGGTGGCCAAAGTACTGGAGTTTCAGCTTTAGCATCATTCCTTCCAAAGAAATCCCAGGGTTGATCTCCTTCAGAATGGACTGGTTGGATCTCCTTGCAGTCCAAGGGACTCTGAAGAGTCTTCTCCAACACCACAGTTCAAAAGCATCAATTCTTCGGCGCTCAGACCATTGGAAAAACCATAGCCTTGACTAGACGGACCTTAGTCGGCAAAGTAATGTCTCTGCTTTTGAATGTACTATCTAGGTTGGTCATAACTTTCCTTCCAAGGAGTAAGCGTCTTTTAATTTCATGGCTGCAGTCACCATCTGCAGTGATTTTGGAGCCCAAAAAGTAAAGTCTGACACTGTTTCCACTGTTTCCCCATCTATTTCCCATGAAGTGATGGGACCAGATGCCATGATCTTCATTTCTGAATGTTGAGCTTTAAGCCAACTTTTTCACTCTCCTCTTTCACTTTCATCAAGAGGCTTTTTAGTTCCTCTTCACTTTCTGCCATAAGGGTGGTGTCATCTGCATATCTAAGGTTATTGATATTTCTCCCAGCAATCTTGATTCCAGCTTGTGTTTCTTTCAGTCCAACGTTTCTCATGATGTACTCTGGATATAAGTTAAATTAACAGGGTGACAGTATACAGCCTTGACGTACTCCTTTTTCCTATTTGGAACCAGTCTGTTGTTCCATGTCCAGTTCTAAGTGTTGCTTCCTGACCTACATACAGATTTCTCAAGAGGCAGGTCAGGTGGTCTGGTATTCCCATTTCTTGAAGAATTTTCCACAGTTTACTGTGATCCACACAGTCAAAGGCTATTCTGGAGGGCAGCAGTCTGAAATCAGTGGTGGCGAGCCTCTCCTAGCTCCTGGAGGCTGCCGGCAGTCGTGGGTGTCCCTTGGCCTGCAGTTGCATCATCCCGGTCTCTGCTAGGCGGTCCTGTGGTGCTGCTCCCTCTGTGTGTTTTGTGTCCAGTTTTCCCTCTTCTTCAGCAGGTGCCAGTCATTGGGTTAGCGGCCATTCACAGGTACTGTGGGGCTTCCCTGGTGACTCAGATGGTAAGGAATTCAGCTGCAATGCAGGAGACCCAGGTGCAATCCCTGAAAGGGGAAGATCCCTTGCAGGAGGGCATGGCAACCCACTCCAGTATCCTTGCCCGGAGAATTCCATGGACAGAGGAGCCTGGTAGGCTACAGTCCACAGGGTTGCAAGGACTTGGACACGAGTTAGTGACGAAACCACCTCCAGTACTGGTGTTTTAATGGACACCCTTCAACCTAGAACAAGAGACTGAGGGATGGAATTCTAGACAATAATAAGAACCAAAAAAAAACCAATAAATGTTCTGTTTTTTAAATTGATGAGAGATGAGGTTGGAAAGTAATTTATGATAATGTTTTGAACCGTATTAAATTGCATGGGTCCCCCCTCCGCCCCCTCGAGAGCCAAGGGGGAGGTTCAAGGGTTTTAAATTTAAAATTCACATAGTATAGTGGCTGTGTTTGTTGTGTTCGTGGCTGAATATTAATTTTGAAATAGCTTTTCTATATTTGAGGAAATCACCAGGTTATGAATCTTCCAACCCATCTTTAAAATTGGTGTTCAAATTTTTAGCACCCCCTGCTACTAGGATGTGGCGAGCTGACCATGGTTTTGCTTCTAAAATATACCCCTATAAAATAGACTTCAATTCAGTGAGCAATAAGCGACGTGGAGTTGCCATGTGGACAGCAAGTACGTGTGGAGGTATGTTTTAAACTGACCAAGTAGAAGCCATAGAACATACAGTTTCCAAACCAAATATGTGCTAGAGGTGGTGAGCTGTAAACAGGACTCTGGGAATCTCTGAAGCTGAAGGAAGCACAGAGGAGTAGTTTGAAGAGCAGAAAATTGAGACCTACCTCTTCTCAGAGCCCCAGCATCTTCTCAAACCCCAGGTGACCCTGGTTGGTGAGTAAATAGAACTTCTAAGAGGTGAATTTGCTATTTTATAGACTTGATTTCCTGAAAAGTTGACAGTTAATTAAATTCTCTTCCTCAAGGATAACTTCTGTTTGACTTTTTTCTTTTGTTTTTAATTTTATTTATTTGGCTGTGCTGGGTCTTAGTTGTGGCATGTGGAATCTAGTTCCCTGACCAAGGATCAAACCCGGGCACCCTCCATTGGTAGCGCAGAGTCTTAGCCAGTGGGCCACCAGGGAAGCCCCTCGCCTTGACTGTTGATGGAACTTTGTTATTTATTAAAACTTTTACAGTTACTTAAGCATGTCCACTTCCAGTCCCAGTTTATCAGTAATAGATGCTATCTAAGTTGGTACCCAGATCTTTCTAAACAGCATGAATGAAGAAGGATCATGTTGCAGTGCAAGGCATGCAATCTGGGTGAAAAGCTCGTGCAGCAGAATTTGGTACCGGAAGCAATACTCAGGGGCTTAGTTAGCACTTTTTAAGTATAGCAAATATATGTCTGAGCTCCAAGTAAAGCCTTGATTTTGAACACACACTGCCTGAGACTGAGGGCCTGGGTGAGTGTGGGGTCACCTTGGGGGACCCTCCTGCCCCACCTGACCAAAGCATTTCAGAACGGGGAAACGCCAAGGACATTTCTGTAGGCCACGCTTGTCGCTAACTTGGCAGTGCAGTGGTGGTTTGTCCACACCACTGGTCAAAAGCATCTAAACTTCTGACATACATGTTTGTCACAGGAAACACTTAAGCCGTGGAGGGAAAGGATTTCACTTGACTTTTATCCCCAGGCCATCCTTCTAGACCCCTGACCTTGTCTCAGTGGTGTCTATGCAGTGCTGTTATGGTGGATTGGTGTGGGTAGACTCTTTCCTTCCTCTGCCCAGTCCCCAAATAATTCATGGGTGTAGCCTTGCCATTTGTTCAGTTGAACCAAAAACATGTTCCATTTTAAAGATGGTCATTAAGGAATAAGCCAAATTGTTGGTTCAAATATTCAGTTTGTTCAGTTGAACAAAGAATGTTTTATTTTAAAGATGATTATTAAGGAATTAACCAAATTTGGGTTCAGTTGTTTCTTTAGCACTCTCCAGTGAGAGTCTTAAAAATAGGACAAGAAAACCCTCATTTTCTTGCTTTCTTTTTTTTCTTTTCTTTTTTTTTTTTTTTGGCCTTGAGTCATGTACGATTCTAGTTCCCTGACCAGGGATGAAACCATGCCCTCTGCAGTGGAAACTTGGAGTCCCAACCATTGGACCGCCAGGCAATTCGCAATTCTCATTTCTTGGTATTACCTTTTGGAAAACAGTGTAAAGGCCAATATAATCCAATTTAATGACCTCTTTTCTTTTCTGATTACAAGATTACTTGTTCACTGTAGAAAATTTAGAAAGTGACAAGAAGAAAAAGCCTTTTTCCTATGGCCACACTGTGATGTTAGACTCTAGGTTTAGTCTAGTATGGTAGGTGCTTTTACAAGGTTGGCTCATGTCTGTTTATATCCTGTTATGCTTTAAGATTTTCTGTACTGGAAATTTGGGGTATGAAGTACATATCATAAAATAGGCCCCTTTAAAGCATACAGTTGGGCTTCCTGGTGGCCATCCATTCCAGTATTCTTGTCTGAAGAATCCCATGAACAGAGGAGCCTGGCGGGCTATAGTCCTTGGGGTTGCAAAGAGAGCGACTGACACTTCTTACCCTTGCAGTGTTTTTTTAGTGTATTCACAGGGCTAGGAACCATCACCACTATCTAATTCTGGAGCATTTTCATTATCCCAAAGAGTAAATAAACTCACGACATTAACAGGCACTGCCCTTCCCCTTCCAGCTTCTTCCCAGCTGCTGGCAACCATTAATCTTGCTGTTTCTATGGATTTCCTATTCTAGATATTTCATGTAAATGGAATTATACGTATCCTCTTTGACTGAGCATGCTGTTCTCTAGGTGCATCTATGTTGTAATATGTGCTTCATTTCTTCCTTTTTTTTAAAATCAGTTTTTGGCTTCTCTGGATCTCTGCTGCTGCACGTGGGCTTTCTCGTTGCAGAGAGCAGGGGCTACTCTCCTGTGGTGCAGGCTTCTCATTGCAGCGGCTTCTCTTACTGAGGAGCACGGGCTCTAGGGCACATGGACTCCAGAGCTGTGACTCACAGCCCTGGAGCACAGGCTCAGTAGTTGTGGTACACGGGCTTAGTTGCCCCTCAGCATGTGGAATCTTCGGGATATTCCGTTCCAGGGATCGAACCTGTGTCTCCTGCATTGCAAGGCAGAGTCTTAACCAGTGGGCCACCAGGGAAGCCCTACTGTGTGTTTGTTTGTTTGTTTGTTTTCTATAGCTCTGATAATATTCCAGCGCGTGAATATATCATGTATTGTTGACTTATTCATTAGTTCCAGTTACTATAAGACCCCATAGACCCAGTAGAAGAACTGCTGCAGATCTGGAGGATTAATTCTTACGGGAAATATTTTATCAGTATTTACTTTGAAATCAACCTTTATATTTCTTCTCCAGATGCTATTTTTTTACTTTTAAATAAGTTTTAATTGGAGTGGGACGGTCTGCTACCACTTTTGAAGGCCTCTACAATTTTGAACATTTTTCACCTCTTTTAGATAGCTCATTTCTTTTATTTCCCACAGGAATTCTGAAAAGTTTTAATTTACTCATTCTCACAAAATCAGAGGAAAAAAAATTTTTTAAGATGTAAAATGTATCACCTACTGTATTCCTATAAGAAAGGCTTCCATTTTGAATAGACAAAATGGGAACCTAATTCTCTGCTTAGTTTCACATTTCTGATGCCTGGAAAAATTTTCTACTGGCTAGTTTCTCATTTCATGTATCATAAGCGTGATTTCTCCTCCACTTGCCAGGCAGGTCTGAGGAAAGGGGCTGTAGGAGAATTTGTGTCATGATCCGTAACCTCTAGCCCTGCACACTTTGTCTCAGATATCTGGTGGGGCAGCATAGGGCGGTAGGGGTTTTTCTGGAAGCTAGCAGTTTTAATATTGCTCAGTTGCTAAGTCCTGTCCAACTCTTTGCAACCCCATGAACTGCAGCATGCCGGGCTTCCCTGTCTTTCACTGTCTTCCTCAGTTTGCTCAAACTTAAGTCCATGGGGTCAGTGATGGCCATCCAACCAGCTCATCCTCTGTTGCCTCCTTCTCTTTCCCTCAGTCTTTCCCAGCATCAGGGTCTTTTTCAATGAGTTGGCTCCTCTCCTCAAGTGGCCAAAGTACTGGAGCGTCAGTACCAGTCCTTCCAATGAATATTTAGGGTTGACTTCCTTTCGTATTGATTGGTTTGATCTCCTTGCTCTTGGATAAGACTCTAAAGAGTCTTACCTAGCACTGCAGTTCGAAAGCATCAATTCTTCAGTGCTCAGCCTTTTTATGGCCCAAATCCCACATTCACACTTCTACTGAAAAAACTGTAGCTTTGACTATACAGACGTTTGTCAGCAAAGTGATGTCTCTGCTTTTAATATGCTGTCTAGGTTTGTCATAGCTTTTCTTCCAAGGAGCAAGTGTCTTTTTATCTTGCGGCTCCAGTCATCATCCTCAGTGAAATCTGACACTTTTCCATTTTTTCACCATGTATTTGCCATGAAGTGATGGGACCAGATGCCATGATCTTTTATTTTGAATGTTTAAGTTAAGCCAGCTCTTTCACCTTCATCAAGAGGCTCTTTAGTTCTTCTTCCTTCCTGTCATAAAGTGGTATCACCTGCATATCTGAGGTTGTTGATATTTCTCCTGGCAGTCTTGATTCCAGCTTGTGAGTCATCCAGCCCAGCATTTCATATGTACTCTGCATATGAATTAAAAGCAGGGTGACAGTACTCCTTTCCCAATTTGGAACCAGTCCGTTGTTCCAGGTTCAGTTCGAACCGTTGCTTCTTGTCCAGCACACAGGTTTCTCAGGAGGCAGGTAAGGTGGTCTAGTATTCCCATCTTTTCAAGAATATTCTACAGTTTGTTTTGATCCACACAGTCAAAGGCTCTAGCATAGTCAATGAAGCAGAAGTAGATTTTTTTTTTTGAAATTTCCTTGCTTTTTCTATGACCCCAGTGGATGTTGGCAATTTGATCTCTGATTCCTTTGCTGCAGCTGCGAAGTCGTGTCTAACTCTGTGCAACCCTATAGACAGCAGCCCACCCAGCTCCCCCCGTCCCTGGGATTTGCTAGACAAGAATACTGGAGTGGGTTGCCATTTCCTTCTCCAATGCATGAAAGTGAAAAGTGAAAGTGAAGTCGCTCAGTTGTGCCCCACCCTCAGCGACCCCATGGACTGCAGCCTACCAGGCTCCTCCATCCATGGGATTTTCCAGGCAAGAGTACTGGAGTGGGGTGCCATTGTCTTCTCTGTCTACCTTTTCTAAATCCAGCTTGAATATCTGGAAGTTCTCTCCATTCACATACTGCTAAAGCCTAGCTTGAAGGATTTTGAGCATTACTTTGCTAGCTTGTGAGATGAGTGCTGTTGTGCAGTAGTTTGAACATTCTTTGGCATTGCCTTTCTTTGGAATTGGAATGAAAGTGACTGGAAAGTCCGGTGGCCACTGCTGAGCTTTCCAAATTTGCTGGCATATTGAGTGCAGCTTTTCATAGCATCATGTTTTAGGATTTGAAATAGCTCACCTAGAATTCCATCACCTCTACTAGCTTTGTTGGTAGTGATGCTTCCTAAGGCCCACTTGACTTCGCACACCAGGATGTCTGGCTCTGGATGAGTGACCACGCCATGATGGTTATCTGGGTCATTATGAGCTTTTTTGTATAGTTCTGCATATTCTTGCCACCTCTGCTTAATCTCTTCTGCTTCTATTAGGTCCATACTGTTTCTGTCCTTTATATGTCTGTCTTTGCAAGAAATGTTCCCTTGGTGTCTCCAGTTTTCTTAAAGAGATCTCTAGTCTTTCTCATACTGTTGTTCTCTGTTTCTTTGCGTTTCACTTAAGAAAGCTTCTTATCTCTCCTTGCTGTTCTCTGGAACTCTGCCTTCAGTTGGGTATTTCTTTCCCTTTCTCCTTTGCCTTTCCCTTCTCTTCTTTTCTCAGCTATTTGTAATGCCTCCTCAGACAACCACTTTGCCTTCCTTTTCTTTTTCTTGGGGATGGTTTCGGTCACCACCTCCTGTTCAGTGTTATGAACCTCCATCTATACTACTTCAGGCACTCTGTCTACAAGATTTAGTCCCTTGAATCTTTTTGTCACCTCCACTGTATAATTATAAGGGATTTGATTTAGGTCATAGCTGAATGGCCTTGTAGTTTCCCTACTTTGTTCAATTTGACCTTTGAATTTTGCAATAAAGAGCTGATGATGTGAGCCACAGTCAGCTCTTGGTCTTGTTTTTGTTGACTGTTTAGAGCTTCTCCATCTTCTGCTGCAAATAATCAATCTGATTTCAGTATTGACCATCTCGTGATGTCCATGTGTAGAGGCACCCCTTGTGTTGTTGAAAGAGCGTGTTTGCTATGACCAGTGTGTTCTCTTGGCAAAACTCTGTTAGCCTTGCCCTGCTTCATTTTTGTACTCTAACGCCAAACTTGCCTGTTACTCCAGGTATCTCTTGACTTCTTCCTTTTGCATTTCAGTACCCTATGATGAAAAGGATACATCTTATTTCAGTGTTAGTTCTAGGAGGTCTTGTAGGTCATCACAGAATCATTCAAATTCATCATCTTCAGCATTAGTGGTTGGGGCATAGACTTGGATTACTGTGATGTTGAATAGTTTTCCTTGGAAAATAACTGAGATCATTCTATCATTTTTGGGACTTCAACCAAGTACTACATTTCGGATTCTCTTGTTGACTCTGAGGGCTACTGCATTCCTTCTTAGGGATTCCTGACCTCAGTAGTAGATATAATGGTCATCTTAATTAAGTTCACCCACAGCTGTCCATTTAGTTCATTGATTCCCTATAATGTCGATGTTCACTCTTGCCGTCTCCTGTTTGACCACATCCAATTTATCTTGATTCATGGACCTCACATTCCAGGTTCCTATGCAACATTGTCCTTTACAGCATCGGACTTTACTTTGACCACCAAATACAATCACAGCTGGGTGTTGTTTCTGCTTTGGCTCGGCCTCTTCACTCTTTCTGTAGTTACTTCTCTGCTCTTCTCCAGGAGGATATTGGGCACCTGCCAACCTGGGGGACTCATCTTTCAGTGTCATATCTTTTTGTGTTTTCATACTGCTCATGGGTTTCTCAAGGCAAGAATTCTGAAGTGATTTCCCATTTCTTTCTCCAGTGGACCATGTTTTGTCAGGCCCAAAATCACTGCGGATGGTGACTGCAGCCATGAAATTAAAAGACGCTTAGTCCTTAGAAGACAAGTTATGACCAACCTAGATAGCGTATTCAAAAGCAGAGATATTAGCCGACTAAGGTCCGTCTAGTCAAGGCTGTGGTTTCTCCAGTAGTCATATATGGATATGAGAGTTGGACTGCGAAGAAGGCTGAATGCCGAAGAATTGATGCTTTTGAACTGTGGTGTTGGAGAAGACTCTTGAGAGTCCCTTGGACTGCAAGGAGATCCAACCAGTCCATTCTGAAGGAGATCAGCCCTGGGATTTCTTTAGAAGGAATGATGCTAAAGCTGAAGCTCCAGTACTTAGGCCACCTTATGTGAAGAGTTGACTCATTGGAAAAGACTCTGATGCTGGGAGGGATTGGGGGCAGGAGGAGAAGGGGATGACAGAGGATGAGATGGCTGGATGGCATCACTGACTCGATGGACATGAGTCTGAGGGAGCTCTAGGAGTTGGTGATGGACAGGGAGGCCTGGTGTGCTGCAGTCATGGGATCCCAAAGAGTCGGACACGACTGAGCGACTGAACTGAACTAGCAAGGACATGCCCTTCAGCCCTGGTTGTCCCACTGCTGGTCCTCGTTGATCATGTGAAACCTTCACTGGCTGTCAAGTGTTGACCAGTGGGTGGCCCGGGGGTAGAGGCAGAGGCCCTGCTGGAGTGGCTGGGAAGGGGGTCCAGGGGAGGGAGCCAGTGTTCGAGGACACCCAGGAATGGACGGCTCCTTCTTCTCTCTGCTGTCGGTGGCTGCCCTGGGGCCAGTCCGCTGCCAGTTTAGCTATAGGCTATATGAATGTGAGTCTTAAGATATTCTGCTGATCTCTGACTTGGTGTTTGTCCAACCAGCTCCCTCTAACTGGATCCCCCAAATCCTTATTCTCACTGCAGCCCCACTCACTAGGAGGTGTATGACAGGTCAGTTCAGAGTAGACATAGGAGTTTGCTGTGTTTATTTTAATCACAGTATGTGTTTGTTTTGCAGCGTTAAGAGAAAATAACTATTGCCAGGGTCCTTCCTAGGGCCTAGAAGCAGTTCTTGCAAGCAAGTACTTAGAAATTTAAAGAAATTACTGGGAAATTGAACTTTGATATTTACCTTAATGAGAAAGAAGGCAGATATTGAGGGAAAGAGAAAATGTGGGTACGTTTTTATTATAGTGTCCTCTTTTGCCTTGGGTTGGAAAAGGTAGCTGAGTCACTTCATTAGTTATTGCCGTTACGCAGAATTATGTTGGCAGCTCCGTCAGGCTTCTGAGCCCATGTCTTCCTTGTTTCCTGTAGTTGTTTGGAGTGGTGATCCTGGCCGTATTTTTATGCATCCACTTGGGTTGCTTCTACGCTTTGATGATTGTGAATAATGCTGCTGTGAACATAGGTGTACAGATATCTCTGACTCCTGCTTTCCATCCTTCTGGGTAGGTATCCAGGAGGGCAGTGGCTGGATCATATGGTAATTCTATTCTTTCATTGGACTTTGAGGAGCTGCCATACTGTTTGCTGTAGAGGCTGCACTCTTTTACATTCCTCCCAGCATGTATGAAAGTTCTAGTTTTTCTACATCTTGCCAAGACATGTTATTTTCATTTTTTATTTTTTTTATTATAGCCATTCTAGTAGGTACGAAGTGTTATCTCACTGATTTTGATTTGCATTTCCTTAATGACTAATGGTTTTGAGCATCTTTTCATGTGACACACATATTTCTAAAAACATCCGGAAAGACCCACCAAAGCTGACAGTGGTTTCTTTTAGCACTTGGGGGAATAACTGGTTTGAAAGTTATCACCTAGTCAATAAGCTCCCTAACTTTGCATCATTTAGAGTCTGTGTGTGGGGGTGTGCGTAGCCAGTATTTCTGTTAGTAAACTATAGAACAAGTTCATGCTGGCTAATATCTTCATCTGATTGAGGTACATAAAAATAAACTGAGCACTTGAACAGGGTGGGGAGGTTTATTGACCCAAAGAATTGATATAGTTCTTTGCCTTCTGAAAGATGATTTTGATCTGGCTGCAAAGTAAGGGTTAGATTGCTTTCAGTTTGAACCATTATATTTCTTCTAATTGTACAGGGAAATGAGGCAGTTTATTTGACCAAGGGCTCAAGAGTGTGAGCTCTGAAATCTGACAGCTGGGGTTTAAATCATTTCTCCATCACTTCACTGTCTATCCAGCTTCAAATACTGTGTAACTCCTCCGTGTCTAATTTACCCATCTGTAAAGTGGGATGTTACCTCATGGGGTTTGTGTGGATTAACCGAGTTAAAATAATTTAAACATTTGAGACAGTGCTGCCACCAGAAAGCACTCAAATGTTACTACTCATGATTTATTACCGGAAAAGGGCCAGTGTGGTTGGAGCGAGCGTGCCATAGACGATGGGCCTCGCTCCTGGAGTCTTCAGGCTCTCACTGGGGGCTTCGTGGCTTTTGTTGTTGTTTGTTTGTTTGTTGGCCACCCCACAGGCATGTGGGGTCTTAGTTCTCCAGAAAGGGATCGAGCATGCACCCCTTGGATTGGAAGCATGGGAATTCTGAAGCACCAGGAAGTCCTTATTAGGGACTTTGGATTGTGTCCCAGGTACAATGAGTTGATTAGCTCAGCTTTTTAAAAATTAGTCTAGCCCGATGGCTGTCCAATAGAAAGCTAGTTCGGGCCACTTATATAGTTTAAAATATGCTAGTAGCCATGTTAAAAAAGCAAAGAGAAATGAAAAGTATTTTTAATATTTTACTTAAACCAATATATTACAGTTTTAACATGTAATCAGTATTTTTAAATTGAGATTTTATATTTTTGTACTAACTGTTCAAAGTCTGCTGTTTGTTTTATACTTAAGCTCATCTTGGACATGGATTAGCCACATTACCAGTGCTTAATAGCTACATGTAGACTTTGGATGATGAAGATCTATTATGAGAACAACTGGAAACAAAAGGGAATATGGGAGAGCATGTCACGCAGTAGTCCAGAGAGAGATGCTGGAGGCAGTGTGGTGGCAGAGAGGAAAGCAGCTGGCAGGCCCAGGGCATTGGGCAGGAGGCGGTGTGTGTGGGTGGACTTCTGTTGATGAGCTTGAGGGAGACGCAGGTGCGGTTGCCCAGCTGCGTGCACAGTTTCTAGCGCGCATGACTGGAGACGGTCTTGCCAACTGACTGTGGAATGTAGTAACAGAGGAGAAAGGGACTCACCATTGGGCTTGGACCCAGGTGTCAGGTTTCAAGCATCGCTTGAAGAAGATGACCATCTTTCCCTGTGACTTCAAGGTCTGTGTGAGTGGAGGGTAACTTGGACTGTTCTTTATCTCAATTGCTCTAGTCACATGATTTTTATGGAATCCTAAATTATGGTCGCCTCCCCGTGTAAGAGAGCGTATCTTGTAACAGTTGAGGATGGCGAGAAGTTTGTGAGGACTGGGAGATCTGCATGCTACCTGGAGGCTGAGATTCCCCCTGGATGTTTGGTGAGATCTGCGTGCTACATGGAGGCCGAGATTCCCCCTGGATGTTTGGGGAGATCTGCGTGCTACATGGAGGCCGAGATCCCCCTGGATGTTTGGGGAGATCTGCGTGCTACATGGAAGCCGAGATTCCCCCTGGATGTTTGGGGAGATCTGCGTGCTACATGGAGGCTGAGATTCCCCCTGGATGTTTGGGGAGATCTGCGTGCTACATGGAGGCTGAGATTCCCCCTGGATGTTTGGGGAGATCTGTGTGCTACATGGAGGCTGAGATTCCCCTGGATGTTTGTCCAGTTTAGCCACTCTGTTGTGCCCACCTCTTTGTGACCCCATGGACTGCGGCACGCCAGGCTTCCCTGTCCTTCACTGTATCCCAGAGTTTGTTCAAACTCATGTTCATTGAGTCCATTCACTGAGTCAGTCCATCGTCCATTGAGTTGATGATGCCGTAGAACCACCTCATCCTCTGTTGCCCTATTCTTCTGCCCTCAGTCTTTCCCAGCATCAGGGTCTTTTCCAGTGAGTCGGCTCTTTGCATTAGATGGCCAAAGTATTAGAACTTCAGCTTCAGCATCAGTCCTTCCAACAAATATTTAGAGTTGATTTCCTTAAGGATTGACTGCTTTGATCACGTTGCTGTCCAAGGGACTCTCAAGAGTCCAGCATCACAGTTCAAAGGCATCAGTTCTTTAGTGCTTGGCCTTTTTATTGTCAAGCTCTAACATCCATACATGACTACTAGAAAACCATAGCTTTGACTATGCAGACTTTGTTGGCAAAGTGATGTCTCTGCTTTTTAATACGCTTTCTAGGTTTGTCATAGTTTTTTCTTCCAAAGAGCAAGTGTCTTTTCATTTCATGGTTGCAGTCACCATCTGCAGCAATTTTGGAGCCCAAGAAAATAAAGTCTGTCACTGTTTCCATCGTTTCCCCTTTCTAAAACCTCTAGCTGTGGTTTTTGTTTGTTTTGTGTTTGGCTGCACCATGGGATCTTGATTCCTTGACCACGGATTGAGCCCTGGGCCTTGGCAGTGAGAGTGTAGAGTCCTGACCACTGAACTGCCCGGGAATTTGCTCCCTCTAGGTTTTATCAGTGGTGAAGATGATGTGCAACACGACTTGTGAGGTTGGCAGTGATCTGGTCTGTCTGTGTATGTTGATCCCCTTGAGTTGAAAGTCCATTTCACAGGAATGGTTTGAATGTTATCCAAGTAGTTATAATGGTAACATTTAATAGAAATATATATTAAGGTAGATATTTTAAAAAATTATCTTGTATTTGAAATTTGTATCATTATTTATTAGAAATGTAATTGGTACGTGCAGTATAGAATTTTTTTTTTTAATTAATGTAGCTGGTTGTCTGTAGACATGTAAGAGAACAAAGTTCCTGAGATGATTTATCCATAGCTGGCAACAACTGGTTCCTGTTCCCGTAAAATGTGTTGAGCTGTATTTGTAGGAAGTTCCTTTCATGTCTGATGGCTTTTCTTGAAGAATGAAGAATAGGCAGAATGACTTCATTCTTACAACCCCTCCTCAAAGACTGAGTTTGATTTTTGTGTTCGGGAGGTTGTTGTTTGTGCGTGTCTGCGTGTGAACAAAGTGCTGGCCTAAGAGTATTGAATATCCTACTTTTAGTTTTAATTTTACTGGCTTTTATAATGCTTGTGACTTTCCACGTGTACTTTTTTAAAATAGGTGTGTGTCACTTCATTTGTGTCCGACTCTTTGTAACCCTATGGACTGTAGCCCGCCAGGCTCCTCTGTCCATGGGGATTCTCCAGGCAGGAATACTGGAGTGGGTTGCCATGCCCTCCTCCAGGGGATCTTCCCAGCCTAGAGATCAAACCTGCTTCTCTTTGTCTCTTGCTTTGGCAGACGGATTCTTTACCACTAGTGCCACCTGGGAAGCCCTTTTTATATCTATTCATGATAAATATTTCTTTATATCACTGTAGACTTTTTAGTGAATCTGGAATTTGTTTCCTTTGCTCCCACTGAAGAGGGTGCCTAGACTGTATCCCCAACACTATCCTATCATCTTCAGAAATGCACACGTTCAGTAAGGAGGACTTGGAATCTAGGCTCATGCATGTCTTATCCATTATCTGGAGCACGGGAGGCAGTGTAACATTTAGGAAGAGGTTACTTGTGACACTCCTTATAAATAATCACATCACTATGGTTAATAATCACTAATCTGGTGGGAGAATAAAGATCAGTGAAGATATCATGAAATGACATTGCTTTCTCTTCCAGGATTGGGTCAGCTCAGGTGCTATGGAAATGGGGACACTTTTCACAGTCTTGAGGGTATGGCTGGATCAAGTATGTGAGGGAAGTATATTGAAGATGATGGGAGATGTGGGCAGTACCAGATCATTGATTACCTCCTGCGCCAGGTAGAAGTTTGGCATTTTGAAGACACCCGAGAGAAGTAACTTCTAGCAGGAGGGCAGTTACTGGGCTGGAAGAAAGGATTCAATCAGACCCTTGCTTCAGATGTTTCAGAATTGATGGGACCTGAGTAGTGGGTATAAAGAAAAAGTCGTCAGCAGCAGATTTATCTGCAGAGCATGGATTACACCACACCCGTAGGGGATTGGGCTTCCGTGTTGACCCAGTGGTAAAGAATCCTCCTGCCAGTGCAGGAGGCACAAGAGACATGGGTTCAATCCCTGGGTCAGGAGGATCCCCTGGAGAAGAAAATGGCAACCTACTCCAGTATTCTCGCCTGGGAAATTCCATGGACAGAGGAGCCTGGCAAGCTACAGTCAATGATAAGGTCACAAAAGAGTCAGACACAACTTATCAACTAAACACAGCAACCAGAAGGGGTCAGCTGAAATACGGTTTTATGCAGAGTGAAAGGAGGACTTCTGTGGCAGAGGAAATCTGATATGTAAAGTTCAAAGGAAGATTCTCAGTTCTTTATTTTGGTATTCTAGATTGAAGAGGGGCAAGAAGAAACTATTGATTATGATAGCTTCACGAATGTATACACATAGGCAAAACTGATCAAATTTTGTGCAGTTTGTTGTGCTTCAATAATATTTCAAGGTTTAAAAACAAGGCTAGTATCTAGTAATACTGACCTTAGTTATTTTTAACAGCTTTATTGAGATAAAATTCACATACTATATAATTCGCCCATTGAAAGTGCACAGTTCGGTAGTTTTGGATGTTAACAGGTATGTGCAGCCGTCACCACTGCCCATTTTAGGACATTCCCGTCCCCTCCGAGGGAAGCTTCCAGCTGTCGTCCTCCACCCTCCCACTCTCACCCGCCCTATGCAACCACCCGTTTACTTCTTGTCTCCATGGAGTTCTCCGTGAGGGATATTTCATATGCGATATGTGGTCTTTTGTGACGTGTCTCTACAGTGTATCTGTACAACATGGATGAACCTTGGAAAACTTACACGTTAAGTGAAAGAAGCCAAAGTTTTCTAAGATTCGTTCACGTTGTAGAGATATGTCAGTTCTTCATTCCTTTTTATGGCCAAATGAAATCTCATTGAGTGGCTGTTCCACAATCTGTTTATCCATTCATCAGCCAATGCACACTTAACGTTGCTTCCACTTCAGTCTAAATTTAATTCTCACTGCTCTCTGATGGCAAGCAATGATCTTTGCAGTTATCCTGTTAGTCTTTCCTTGCTGTTTTCTACATTTGGATGAATATTTTAAAAAATGTTGAACATTTGGGATTTTTAAGTCCTAAATGTATAAAAAGGAGGAATCTGACCAAGACATTTCCTATGAGTCTTTAATTTACTTCAATACTTTCTTTCTCCTCCAACTGGAATTAAAACTCTCCAGTCATAGAGAAATAATTCCTTTTGGGTTTGAGTAAAATAAATATATTTAGAAATAAGAATTGGGGTTTGTTAAGAGATTCAAGAAAACGTTGGAAATGAGCAATGCATGTATTTTTGTTTTTAACTTCTTACACAAGGCTGTTTAAAAGAAAACATTTAGTAGCTGAGCTAGATGGCTGCTGCTGCTGCTGCTGCTAAGTCGCTTCAGTCATGTCTGACTCTGTGCAACTCCATAGACGGCAGCCCACCAGGCTCCTCCGTCCATGGGGTTTTCTAGGCAAGAACACTGGAGTGGGTTGCCATTGCCTTCTCCGAAGCTAGATGGGAGAGGTGGAAAATACAAGATGTTCTAGGAGCGGAGAGGAGACAAGAACCTAGGGGTGGATGGTTTCTGTGTCAGATGCTAGGAGCCTTTGTCTTTCTTCCTAGTGAATGCAGGATGAGTCAAAACGTTAGAACTCACTAAGTGCAAGCTGTGTTTACTCTGTGAGAGTTCCGTGGGCTGCAGTGCCATGACAGAATTGAGTAGTCCTGTAGCGCGTCCGGGTGCCTACCTAGTAGATTTAGAACCGGTTACCGTAGCATTGCTCAGTCATTTAGGGGCTGGAAATCTGGGATTTGTGAATCTGACAAGGTTACTGACAATAGACAGACTTCTCCCATCTCTCAGTTGTGATCACCCCCATAAAGCTTTGAGTTGGCATCCATTTATGTCTAGGTCAAAGCCACCTAGGTTGTGTTGTTAAATTGTTCTCAACTATGTACCAAGATTGATGCTTGACTTTTTAGAGTTAGTTTTTTTTTCCTTCTGGTTTTAGAGTCAGGTTTACATACAATAAAATTTTTTTATATATGATAAAAATTTACCATTTTTAACATATAAAGGCTGTAGTTTCTAATTCGTAGAGATTTTACACATGGGATAGTTGACAACCAACAGCATTTATCATTACTTAGGAATAGGATGAGTAAATCTTATAAGCAATTTTGTTTTTGAATATGCTAAACTTTATATAATATATGCAGTGAAAAACTTGGACATTTCCTCAATTTTAGTTAAAAATTTACTTGTAGTATTTATTTATGTCTGTATGTATATTCACGTATAAATACATGCCTGTGTGTGTGTGTGTACATATATCAGTGTGTATATAACGTGCACCATTTTGCCAGTGGGCCTTTTGGAGACATTAGTTTCATCAGCATTGTTGCAGGTTTAGTCAGCATTGTTTGTAAGTCATGAGTATTTAACTTTCATAGTGATTTCTCTTAAAAGTTAATGAGTATAAGCTAAATTACGTGACGACTACTGTATTTAGTGAAAAAATTGCCTTTAGGGAAAATTAATGATGTTTATTTAAATTATCATACTAAATTAGCACTTACCCCCTGTTTTCTACATGCCCCTTCCACTGTCCCTAGCCGCCTCAGGACCCTCCTCTCAAGATACCCAAGTTGCCTTGAAGTGAAGTGAAGTGGCTCAGATGTGTCTGACTCTTTGCAACCCCATGGATGGTAGCCTACCAGGCTCCTCTGTCCGTGGGATTTTCCAGGCAAGAAAACTGGAGTGGGCTGCCATTTCCTTCTCCAGGGGATCTTCCCCACCCAGGGATGGAACCTGGGTGTCCTGCATTGCAGACAGACACTTTACTGTCTGAGCCACCAGGGAAGCCTTAAAGCTCTACTATTAGAGTGACTTTCATTTAAAAGCTAAATTTTAAATGGCAGATGTCTTTCCTGCTGTTCTAATTATTTAAATTGGAATGAGTTAAATATTTTTTAAGAATTCTGTTAAGTGACACAGAAAACCATTTATTG
This sequence comes from Nanger dama, assembly GCA_917880005.1. Lineage (NCBI taxonomy): Eukaryota > Metazoa > Chordata > Mammalia > Artiodactyla > Bovidae > Nanger > Nanger dama. The sequence goes on from CAKJTW010000007.1 coordinate 29,608,155, forward strand.
GAATTATAGTTTAAAAAATATAAGTAGATTTCTGTTTAAAGGTTTTTTAAGGCATTACATGTTGTATATTACCTATTTCATGGCATTATGGAAGGTTTCCTATTTTTTGGCCCTTATTAAATATTATATCTCATCCAACATTACATGCAAAGCAAACATATCTCTAGAACAGGTAAACACTGTTATACAGAATACTGTTCCTATTAAGTTATACTAGTATTTCCTCCTGAGAACTAGTCACTTCATTTATGAACTATTCGAGTGTCTTTTTTAGGTACTGGGGATAGTACAATAAACAAAAAATATACCTATTCACACTGAGCATGCTTTCTAGTGACTGAGACAGACAAATTAAATTTTAGGTAGTCAGTTAAGTGTTTTGAGTTAAAAACAAAAAACAAAAAATGAAGCTTTGTGATTTAAACGGTAGCTGTAATTTGAGACAAAGATCATTGTGCTTCTAGACTTCACCCACTGGAAATTCACCATGTCAAAGCTAACCTATAAAAATACTTACAGTTCCATTCACAAATAGGGGTTAACCTTATTTAAAATGGAAAAACAATTAAAAGTTCGTCTCCAGACAAACCTTTCTGTAGATTTCCAATCTGCACTCAGCAGACAAAATAAAAGCCTGAAATGTACTATGTAAGATAAACATTCCTTTAGAAGAAATTGCTTAAAGTTTAGTAGGAAATTGCCATTAAAAGTTACTCGGTGTGTTTCTTGATTGGTTTCCTGTGTCCTAGGGGGCCAGAAAACATTTTCAAGGGCTGTCCTTCAAATTTTGCAATAAAATTGATGAGTAAGTGCTTTACTATAAACTAATAGAAGCTTAGTTTGTCTTACTTTTCAAGAAGAACTTGTTACAGTTCTTAGGAGCAAAAGATAGTTAAATTTGATTTAAACTGATGAGGTGTATGCCTGCAGTTTATTTTATGATAAAATTTAGTTACTGTTCTAACAGCCTTTTGTTACATTATCATGCATGTGTAATAATGCAGCTACAGGAAAGACAGTTTCCAGTTGTACTTTTTCCAACCCATTCTAGGCTTAGAAGATTCTTAGTATAGGTTCACTTCTTTTATATTTTCTACTGGAAATTGATAAACCACTTAGATTAGTCTTTAGTTCAAGACTCCAGGCAGGATATCTTTCTTCATTTTGCTAGCCTGCCTTGAGAGTAGTCTGTTCTGATACATCCTTTAAGCTGTAAAAGGAAGTTCTTTAAAAGGAAAATCTTCAAAAATAAACCCTGACTTGGGCCCTTCTCCTCTGCAAGGAGAGTGTGTGTGTTGGTGGTTTGTGTATGAGAAATACATGCGTCCTCATCCTCCAGCCTCAGAATGAGCGGCTGCAGCTCTGCACACTGGCTTTCTGTGCCTTTTGTTGTTGTTCAGTTGCCAAGTCGTGTCCGACTCTTTGCAACCCCGTGATCCTCGGCACACCAGGCTTCCTGTCCTTCAGTATCTACTGGAGTTAGCTCAGACTCATGTGCATTGACTCAGTGATGCCATCCAACCATCTCATCCTCTGTCATCCCCTTCTCCTTTGCCTTCAATCTTTCCCAGCATCAAGGTCTTTTCCAGTGAGTTGGCTCTTCACATCAGGTAGCCAAAATATCAAAGCTTCAGCTTCACCATCAGTCCTTTCAGGGAATGTTCAGGGTTGATTTCCATTAGGATTGACTGGTTGGACCTCCTTGCAGTCCAGGGGACTCTCAAGAGTCTCCTCCAGCAACCAGAATTCAAAAGCATCAAGTTTTCCATGCTCAGCCTCCTTTTTGGTCAACTCTCACATCCGTACATCTTGGTTAGATCAGCTTGAAGTCAAGGACCTCTGGAGAGGCAGGAGTGAAAACCCACCAGATGCTCTCTCGGGGCCCTTTTCACACTTCTGTATTCGCAAACCCCAGTTAATTTTGGGGGTTCATTTCCATCACAATTACTTAAAAACCGTCTCCTGCCCTTGCGAATAACACGGGAAACTGAAAACTTGTAATTTTGTCTCCCCCTCCTGATAGGTGCTGGATAGTTTACTAGTCCAGTATGGAGTGGTGGAGAGCTGTGAGCAAGGTACATGTCTTCTCAATTGCTTTCAAATTTGTAAAAGAAGAAAGTAGAAGGAAAACTAACTTCTTTTCCTCTTCTTTTTTTTCTTCCTGTAGTGAACACTGACTCAGAAACTGCCGTCGTCAACGTAACCTATTCCAATAAGGAGCAAGCCAGACAGTAAGCAGTTTGAAACTTCTAATCTCTATGTAATAACAAGGTTAAATATAGTACTTTTATTTTGGGCTAGTGGGTAGCAGACAACTTAATTTTGCGAAGTTTGACCTTGCAAATCTTTTCAAGTTTGAATATCTGTTAAGAATCTACATCAGTTAAAGTTTTATTACATTTTCAATATAATGTTAATGCCAGTAATAGTTATAGTATGATGCTGAATTATATCCTGTTTGCAAAATGTTCTGCATGCGGGTATCATTGCTAAATTACATTAAAGACTTTTTTCCCCTTATTATTGGTATGATACATACATTGATGCTGTTCTACACGAAGCTGGTAAGTTGATCATGTGTTAAACCAACACCAGTGTTAAATGTTAAGTTTACGTGTTACCAAACGTTATTTAGAAGTGTGTAGGCATGGGGCTAATGTAATTTGGTGGAAAAAAAAATATTCCAGTGCAACAGACAGGCAAAATTCCACAGATCAAAAAATTTCCCTAGGAAAGATAATTCTATAGGCTTGGGAATAATCTAACAAATTGATTGACCACTGGAGGGAAGAAATGAGGTTCCCACAAATACTACTTTTGACTGGTCTGCTCAGAACACAGACGTGGAGGGATGGCACACGGAGTGCCCAGTTGTGCTGTGTTCAGGCGGACCAGACTGCTCTCTGTGGGGGAGCAAAGGCCATGCTGACTGACCTGAGCCCTAAAGGGCAAGGGCAAAACCAGCAGCACGAGTGGAAACAGAGCTAGGTTACCAAAGGCAGCACTGCCCCGTGGAAGGCCGATGAGAAGGAAGGTAGGGCTGGGGGAGAGAGCTGGAAAGAGCCTTTGCTTTTAAAAGTCAGTAATATTTACATGGTTCAGAATTTTTATAAAGTCTAGATGCGTATACTGCAAGTCTTCCTTCCAGTGTTGTTCCCTGACTACTTCCCTTTGCCTCCTCGGAGATAACCATATAGAAGACTAGTACATCTGTGTATTCTTCCTCCTTTTTACACAGATGATACCATAGCATTTGAGGGTTTTAAACATATATAACATATCTCTTATAGTTGCATAGAATTTGGTTGTATAGATGTGGAATGTCTTAGTCTCAGATTTTTAGGTCTCTTGCAGTTGTGAACAAAGATGTAGCGAATCCATTTTGCAGTCATTTTGCAAGTGTGTGAGCACAGTCATAGGTTGAATTCTTAGAAGTAAATTTGCTAAGTCAAGAAGGATGTGCCTTTTTTGTTAGATATTGATGAGTTATCCTTTCTAGATCTTGAATAGTTTAAATCCCCGCCCCCTCAGGACTACGAGAGTGTCCATTCCTCCTTAATTTTCCCTAACACAGGGCTTTATCAAACCTGGCCTGTCAAGTGAGTAAAAAAAGTAGTATCTAATCATGTTAATTTCACATTTTTCTCAGAAGCCAGACTCGAGACTCTTAATGTATATTTAAAAATGTTAATTGAAGCATAGTTGATTAGTAGTGTTGTGCTAACTCTGCTTTATAGCAGAGTCAATCAGTTTCACACATATATACATTCTTTTTCAATATTCTTTTCCATTATGATTTATCTGAGGAGATTGAATATAGTTCCCTGTGCCAAACAGGAGAACCTTGTTTACCCATTCTAAATGTAACAGTTTGTATCTACCAACCCCAAATTCCTGGTCCATCCCTCCCCTGACCCTTAGCAACCACAAGTCTGATCTCCATGTCTGTAGAGACTCTTAATAGATTTTAAAGTGTTCAAATTTCCCTTCTCTTTGTATCTTTCATTTATTTAACATAAATGTTAACAGTTTATATGCTTAGTCGCTTAGTCATGTCCAACTCTTCGCGACCCCATGGACTGTAGCCCACCAGGCTCCTCTGTCCATGGGATTTTTCAGGCAAGAATACTGGAGTGTGTAGCCATTTCCTCCTCCAGGGGATCTTCCTGACTCGGGGGTTGAACCTGTGTCTCTGGAGTGTCCTGCATTGGCAAGCAGAGTCTTTACCACTGAGCCACCTGGGAAGCCTCAACAGTTTATATGAAGACAATGAGTTGTAAAATAAACTGATTTCTCACAAACTATTCTTCAATCATGCTATGAGAGGAACAGGAAAATTTCACATTTTATACCTGAAGTAGAGTGAGGGTAAAAGTGTGCAGTGAGAAAGACAGGTGCTCCATTCATTTACATGGTTCAGTTTGTGCAAAGAACTCTGCTAAGTGCTTGACAGAGCCAGCTCTCTGGTAGATGGAAAATAAGGGATGACATGATAAACCCAAAGATATTTGAGGATTGTCGGAGGCCAGTCCCAGTTGCCTTACTTGATGATTTATTATGTGAAGCTAGCTTGGTAAAGAGGCAAATGCTTAGTGTAACAGTTATTTAGCCATATGGGAGAATGTCTGTTGGAGAATACCTACATAGCTGTACATAGCTTTCAAGAGATTTAAAGTGAACTTGACTGGGGACAGGTTGACATTTAGCACCCCTACCCCCTTAGAAAAATTCCCAAGCATTAGGAGTATAGGCACAGGGCAGACTCTCATCAAGGCAGAAGACATGCCTGGCAGATGTGGAGATGTTTTAATTCTGAAAGTTCTTTGTGATGATTGTTAGAGATGGTCAGGATCCTGTGGATCACGTGAAGGGGGGGAAGACTGTTAGGAGTTTGTGGCTTAGGTAACTGTAGCATCTAAAGAAATCAGCTGGGCATTTCAAGGAGGGAAAGTCATCATGTCCTTTATTCTAGTAGTCCGTCCATTAACATTTATTGAGTGTCCGCGATTGACGAAAGGCTGCCGATGAATAAAGGCAAAGTTTCTATCCTCAAGGGTGTGCCCCCTGGTGCTGGAAGCCTATTCGGGAGAGGGATTACTTTATTTAATTCTTGTCCAAGTTGAATTTTCCCTCTAAGAATCCTGAGTTTTCTCCACCTCAAGAATTTCAAAACCAAAGAGAATCAGACAGTGAGTGAGTATTCACAGGAACTTAACAGAATGGACAAATAGTTTGGTGGACAGTGTTACGAAAGCTATTAGTTTTCTAGTAAATTTTTTTTTTTTAAGATAGGAAGTGCACTATCATTTTTAAAGGAGAATTAATAGTATTTGAGAGTCATTTGATAAAGTGGAAAAAACATGGACTCTGAAGTCAGGCAGCTCTGACTGTCACCTTAACCTCTCTGAGCTTCTTTTCTCAGCTACAAAATGAGGGCTGACAAGAAACGGATATATTTATGTATATATGGCCACATTTATAGACAGTAGTCTTATCAAATGGCCTGGTGCCCAGTAAATAATAATTCTGGTTCAACCCATTGGTTCTGGGCACCCGTAGAGCAGCTAGTCGTGGCTTGCGCAGCAAAAGGCTGATAAACTTGTCTGCTGAACCCAGCGAGCCTGTTCTCTGAGCTCCACCGAGACTGTCTGCTGCCTAAGCTAAGCTGGCATGATTTCTTCCTGCCTTTCCCATGGCAGCCATCCAAAGCTTACTTCTCTAGGTGATAAGGGCTGAGTTGACATTCTCAGTTGACATCTTTAGCGTGTGTTAACATAGGCATCTCTGTAACTGGGATGCGCTTGTGCAGGTGTGAATAGAGTGCGGAGACTAAGAGGGTTCATTTCCAGAGTCTGGTTCCGTGGAATGGACTCCTTGTGACACTTTTCTAGCTATAACTCTGCTCAAGTTAATATTCCTTGATATAGTCCTATCTGTGAGATGCTAAGGTAATAAGTCAGTAGCTATTAAACATTTTCCCAGCATTTTTCACTGCTGTAGAGAATGCCCTGCTATTGTACAGGATACTTCCTTTCAGATAATAACTGGAGTTATTATAACCCTCAGGATTTAGAGACTAGTTCAAAAGCCTCTTTTTACTTAAAGCTTTATGAATGACACACTTTTTTTTTTTTTTTAAATAAATGACAGTTTCTAGAGGATTCCTCAATAAGGCTATGTCTCTACAACAGAATTTAACATGGAACTTCCTGCCACCTTGTGGCTAAGAAAAAAATCAAAAGTTAACAGTGCTAATAGTAGTAGGAAATACATATATTTGTTTTAACCATCAAGCCTCAAATTACTAATTTCTTAGAATAATAAATGAGTAAGAATAATGAAAACTTATTTAAATCAGGAATATGTATTTAATGTTTCTCGTTCCTGGAAGCAAGACAGACTTGGATTTCATGGATAACCTATTCCTTCCATCTTCTGGGGATGCTCAGATAACAAACATTCTAATTAATTGGAAGATTTATCATGGGTGACAAAGAAATAACCCTTTAGAATTTCTACATATTTAGTTCTTTTTTTATTTTAGAGTTACCATTTCTTTTCTCTTTTTGTATTTAGGGCCATTTATTATCTAGTTCAGTTCAGTCCAGTCGCTCAGTAGTGTCGAGCTCTTTGCAACCCTGTAGACTGCAGCACGCCAGGCCTACCTGTCCATCGCCAACTCCCAGAGTTTACTCAGACTTATGTCCAATTGAGTCAGTGATGCCATCCAACCATCTCATCCTCTGTCATCCCCTTCTTCTCCTGCCTTCAATCTTTCCCAGCATCAGGGTCTTAGATAAGCCAGTTCTTCGCAGCAGGTGGCCAAAGTGTTGGAGTTTCAGCTTCAGCATCGTCCTTCCAATGAATACCCAGGACTGATTTCCTTTAGGATGGACTGGTTGGATCTCCTTGCAGTCCAAGGGACTCTGAAGAGTCTTCTCCAACCCCACACTTCAAAAGCATCAATTCTTCTGAGCTCAGCTTTCTTATAATCCAACTCTCACATCCATACATGACCACTGGAAAAACCATAGCTTTGACTAGACAGACGGACCTTTGTTGGCAAAGTAATATCTCTGCTTTTTAATATGCTATCTAGATTGGTAATCACTTTTCTTCCAAGGAGTAAGTGTCTTTTAATTTCATGGCTGCAGCCACCATCTGCAGTGATTTTGGAGCCCAAAAAATAAAGTCTGTCACTGTTTCCCATCTATTTGCCATGAAGTGATGGGACCAGATGCCATGACCTTAGTTTTCTGAATGTTGAGCTTTAAGCCAACTTTTTCACTCTCCTCTTTCACTTTCATCAAGAGGCTCTTTAGTTCTTCTTCACCTTCTGCCATAAGAGTGGTGTCATCTGCATATCTGAGGTTCTTGATATTTCTCCCGGCAATCTTGATTCCAGCTTGGGCTTCATCCAGCCCAGCGTATCTCATGATGTACTCTGCATATAAATTAAATAATCAGGGTGACAATGTACAGCCTTGATGTACTCCTTTCCCTATTTGGAACCAGTCTGTTGTTCCATGTCCAGTTCCTAACTTGCTTCCTGACCTGCATACGGATTTCTCAAGAGGCAGGTCAGTTGGTATTCCCATCTCTTTAAGAATTTCCCAGAGTTTGTTGTGGTCCACACAGTCAAAAGCTTTGGCACAGTCAATAAAGCAGAAGTAGATATTTTTCTGGAACTTTCTTGATTTTTCGATGATCCTAAGGTTTTTCTAAAGATAAATTTGGTATTTTATTTTTTAAAATTGAACTGTAGTTGTTAACAATGCTGTGTTAATTTCTTCTGTACAACAAAGTGATTCAGTTATACATACATATGTATGTGTGTATTATATCTAATGCACTGAGTTATCTGCAGTGGCTCAATGATAAAGAATCTGCCTACTATGCAGGAGCTGCAGGGGATGCGAGTTTGACCCCTGGGCCTGGAAGATCCCGTGGAGAAGGGAATGGCAACCCACTCCAGTATTCTTGCCTGGGAAATCACATGGACAGAGGAACTTGGTGAGCTACAGTCCATGGGGTCACAAAGAGTTGGACACGACTAAGTGACTTAGCATGTGTATTTTGTATTTTCCAATATGGTTTATCCCAGGACATTGAATATAGTTCCCTTTGTTATACAGTAGGACCTGTGTTGTCCAGGGATTCTTATTTCTGGTGTGTATTTTGTTGTTGTGGAATAGATATATAGTTTATATATTGAAGCTGCTATTGCAGATCTTTTATATCAGCCTGAAGATTTGTATAAAGTACACACAGAAGGGTTAGAAACAACTTGGCTGATGGCCAAGGGGACAATGTTGACTCTTAAACTTTGAAAATTATATAAATGGAAGATTTATTCTAGAAAAAGGAACAATAAATCAAGTAGGTAAGATAAAGAAATTTTTGCTCTTTTTGCCATTCAGAGATAATCAGTGTGAAATTAGACATCAAGTTCGGTAGTCTTTGTCTCATGCATTACAACTTACTATTTATTATTTACAATTAATTTGTACTGGAGTATAGTTGATTTATGATGTTGTGTTAGTTGCTGCTGTACAGCAGAGTTAGTCAGTTGTGAGTGACTGAGTGAGAGCCTCTGAGTCATGTCTGACTCTGCATCTGCATGGACTGAACAGTCCATGGACTTCTCCAGGCCAGAACATTGGAGTGGGTAGCCATTCCTTTCTCCAGGGAATGTTTCCAACCCAGGGATCTAACCCAGGTCTCCTGCATTGCAGGCGTCTTCTTTACCAGCTGAGCCAGCAGGGATGTCCAAGAATACTGGAGTGGGTAGCCTGTTCCTTCTCCAGTGGATGTTCCCATGCCAGGAATCGAACCAGGGTCTCCTACATTGCAGGTAGATTCTTTACCAGCTGAGTTAGTAGCTGGTAGCTACAGCCAGGTAGCTACCAGGGAATCAGTTATGCATATACATATATCCAGCCTTTAGATTTTTTCCCATATAGGTCATCATTACACCTTTTAAAATGCCAAAGATCATTCTGTAGAATTGTGCAAGTTGCCTTTCCGTTAGCTGTATTTATACTATCAGTAGTCTCTCTCTGGTGTGTCATCCCTACCACAGTCTATGTAGCTAGTCCTCTGGTGGGCATCTAGGTTGTTTGCAGTTTTTTTGCCATTAGAACTAGTTTGGTGATGAAGTCTCTCATTGTTTCCTTAAGATGCCTCCCTGCAGTTGTATTATCAGGCTTTTGGTAATTATTGCTGAATTGTATGTTTCAACCTCTTACTCTTGGTACAAGGAGAAAACGGAATGATGTGACTTTTCAATGATGGCTAAGCCTCATTTTGTTAGGACCTACACGATACCCAGCAGTGAGATCTAGGAATAAGGAAAAGATTTTAGACATGGAATTTATAGCATCTAAAGACCATAAATCTGGTCGTTTATAGTTTTTCAGGTGAGGGAGGCTAATGCCAAATCACAAAACGACATTTCCAAGGTTCCTTGGCTACTTACTGTTCAAGCTGGTTTAGAGTTCTAGTCTCTCTCTCACTACTCAGCTCTGTATGTGTGTACCACTGGATACATTTAACTTCTCTGAGACTCTGTTCTTCTTACTCTCTAATTCTTGAGATAAACTTGCAAGACCCTTTCAGTCCTACCCTGTGATCTACCCCAATAAACTTAACAATGCGATTAAGTGCGGCGGCGGCTGCTGCTGCTAAGTCACTTCAGTCGTGTCCGACTCTGTGCGACCCCATAGACAGCAGCCCACCAGGCTCCCCCGTCCCTGGGATTCTCCAGGCAAGAACACTGGAGTGGCTTGCCATTTCCTTCTACCAGCCAGCAAAACTGCTCATGGGTGGGAATTTCCTGGTGGTCCAGTGGTTGGGACTCTGCACTTCCAATGCAAGAGGCACAGCTGTGAACCCAGGGCAGCCAAAACGAAGCAAAACAAAAAATACTACTCACCATCTTCTGATTGACTCAAAAATCACAGCATAGCAATCAAGTAATGATGGGAAACAGCATTCTGAGTAATACACATGTGGGATAAACATCCTTGAGTTCTGCTGAACTGAATGCATATGTTTTGAATAATTAGATGACAGTTTTTGATCAGGTGTCTTGCATGTACAGTAAGGTTGGTAAAAATACTAGAATGTTTTCCCCCTGAACTCAGCAGACCACTAGATAATACAGCATAGAGAGGTTATAGTGGTAGACTTAAAATTCATAAATGTACAGTCTTCAGTCGTGAGACAATCATTGCTGGCAGTTTATTCACTCCTGACCTTCAGCTGTGCCCAGGTGTGGAGTGCCGTGTGGTCAGGACTCAGGAGCCCTGGCAGCTAGCAGTAGGGTATACACAGGGCATGCTGTTTGCTCTCTGACGGGGAACAACCTGAGTTTGGAGTCTTTGGGACCCAGACGGCACTGGGTCCTGGAGCACTGTGCCGCCTGGCCTCCCAATGGAGAGCGTCTTTTCTTTTCCCCTCACTGTACTGCTTTAAGAAATTTACTTAAAGCAGTACAGTGAAGTTGGGAAGTTATAATTTAGTTATAGTTTATTCCAAGTTGAGAGTTGTTTCTCGGAACACACGTGACTGTATTTGGATACACAGAAGCATCTGGTGACTTACATGTTTATCTCTATTTATTTCCATGGAGAAGGATGTCTGTCTGTATGTCTCTTAATCAGGAAAGAAGGTAATTAACTTTTCAGTAACATGTACTGTAGCCCGCCAAGCTCCTGTGTCCATGGAATTCTCCAGGCAAGAATACTGGAGAGGGTTGCCATTTCCTTCTCCAGGGGATCTTCCCCTGACCCAGGGATGGAACCCATATCTCCTGCATTGCAGGTGGATTCTTTACTTTCTGAGCCACCAGCAAAGGGCTCCCCAGCCCCCAGCTTCTTTTTTTAAAGTAACATTACTGACTTAATGCACAGTCACTTGCTCTCTTCTGAGGTGCTCAGTTTCAGAGTGGGGAAGGATGTTACTGTGAACTGTCCTTTTATGTCCCAGGTCGAGTTGAGCCCTTCATTGCATTGGGCTCTCCTCTTGTCTTCAAAAGAAGCTTCAGGGATAGGTTTCTCCTGGGCTTTGAAAAGCTTTATCTAATTTGTTGAAACATCTGTAATTCCAAAGTTTCTTTAGTAAATGTACATCATTGATGTTAATAAAACTTCTAGCTGTTGTCTTCCTTTAGAAATAGCCAAAATACTTTTAGGGCCCTTAATCCACATATTCTTTAGGGAAAAAGGAGAGGGAAGAAGGTAGGAAAAATGTGTTAACTGAAGGTTCTTGTATCAGGGCATTGGTAAAACAAGATTTTCTGTGTGTCTGCTATCACCTATGAAGCTTATGAAAAGAATGCCATCTTTAGCTACTTTTTTTTTTAATTGAAGTATAGTTGGTTTACAATGTCATGTTAATTTCTGCTGTAGCAAAGTGATTCAGTTACACATACACACACACACACACACACACACACACACACACACACACGAAAAGATTATCATCTGATACAGAACTCGCATGGAAATATCCCACAATGTATTGTATTTGGAAAAACAGCAAACACAAGACTATGTATATCGTGATCTCAGCTATACTTTACGAAGGTACTGAACACTTACACACCTGTGTGAACAGATGGAAAGAACTGGTCCATTTGCAGAAGTTATCACAGTTAACAGTTACTCTAAGAAGGGTCTTGGAGGTAATGGTGATAGAAATTTCTTGATACTTTGTTAGTCTGTATGACTGGGACCTTTTAAAGAGTTAATTCGTGTGCATGGAACTGTAGGACAGTGATGGAACAGGCCACTGACGTGCAAAAAGGGCAGAATTCTGAGTCCTGAGAACATTGGTCTGTCTTGTCTGGCTTTCTACATCTGCCATGCAGTTTCATGCTTTTGTTACCCTTTTTGGTGCTGGGCCTATTCTCTTTCCCTTTGAAATGGAAAAAATCTCCAGATAAAGAAAGTAGTACGTGAACCACAAATGATCATTCTGAGCAACCAGACAAAGCATTTTATGCCTGTTTTTCTCTCCTTGCCTGGGTCGAACTCAGGGCCCGCTGGAATACCACCTGAGCAAAGATTCTGAGTAACCCTGGAGAAAGCGTGAGGCCTTTTCTTTTAAATTCTCTTGTGCACTGGGAGTGTGTGTTGTTAGGGTGATGTCTATATGGCAGTATCTTCTGCCACCTTTTATTGAGTTCTTCACTTTTAAAATATGTAGTTAAGCTAGAACACACCAATGTATCTTATAAACTTGGGAATCTTACACACTTATCTCATAAATGATAAGTTAAAGATGCCAGACATGGATATTTACATAGAAATATAAACAGGCAGAATCCTTCTACGGTGTGAGGAGCCGAGGGAAGGGACAGTCATTGAATGAGGTCCTGGTGGGGCTTTTTAGGACACAGGGGTGTCCTAGCTCCTGAATCTGGAGATGCATGCTCACTGTGTGAAAATTCATTGAGATGTTTGCTTAAGATTGGGTACTTTTCCATAATTCAGTTCACTTGCTCAATTGTGTCCAACTCTTTGCAACCCCATGGACTACAGCATGCCAAGCCTCCCTGTCCATCACCAACTCCTGAAGCCTGCTCAGACTCATGCCCATCAAGTCGGTGATGCCATCCAACCATCTCATCCTCTGTTGTCCCCTTCTCTTCCTGCCCCCAATCTTTCCCATCATCAGGATCTTTTCAAATGAGTCAGTTCTTTGCATTAGGTGGCCAAAGTATTGGAGTTTCAGCTTCAGCATCAGTCCTTCCAATGAATATTCAGCATTGATTTCCTTTAGGATTGACTGGTTTGTTTGATCTCTATGCTGTCCAAAGGACTCGCAAAGAGTCTTCTCCAAAACCACAGTTCAAAAGCATCAATTCTTTGGCCCTCAGCCTTCTTTATAGTCCAACTCTCACATCCATACATGACTACTGGAAAACCGTAGTTTTGAGTGGATGCACCTTTGTTGGCAGAGTGTAATGTCTCTGCTTTTGAATATGCTGTTTAGGTTGGTCCTAGCTTTTCTTCTAAGGAGCAAGCAAGTATCTTTTAATTTCCGTACTTTTCCATAACAAGCCTCTAAAATGGAAAAAAAAAAAGTAAAAGTAAAAGTAAAGTTCCTCTCGAAATAGATGAATGGGTGCACGGATGGATGGATCGATAGGGAAAAGACAGTTTTCGTGTTTCCTTTGGTTCACCACCACCCCTGTCTCCCTGCCTCAAATCAGATCATAAATTCCACAAGGTCATGGATTGCTTTTTTTCCTCAAGAACAGGCTCATAATAGGTATTGAGTGATTTTATAATGGTAAGAAACATGAGTATTAAATTCTGCTTCCTTCAGTGAGTGGCTCAGAGATTTTTGTCCTTTGATTCTGAAAGTGTTTTAAATATTTGTTCTTAAGACGTTAAAGCAAGGAAGGTATGTATTGTAACATCTTTTCTATTCTGATTTGGAAAGACTAGCCAGAGGAGAGCCCCCTCCTCCTCTTCTGTGGGGGTCCTCACAGGCTGTTACTGACTTCATGGTGAATAGCTTAGTAAGTGTTGTTTTTTGTTTGCTTGGGTTTTTCTGGCCACACTGTATGTCTTCTGGGATCTTACTTGCCCGCCCACGGATTGAACCCAGACCTTAGCAGTGAGAGCACCAAGTCCTAACCACTGGACCGCCAGGGAAGTCCCCATTTAGAGTTTGACAAAATGTGTTTTCACTTTACTGGTAAATGGCTAATATGTCCCCTTGGAAACCTGTCTGTTTTCCTCATGTGTCCTTCAGCGAGAATGTGGGCGGGGAGTGTGAGGTGTGTTCTGGATTTGCTGTCTGTCCAGTGGCTTTATTCACGAGCTTTAGAGCCAGGGACCCTGAGTGAAAGAGGTGGTACTGCTGTTCCTCAGCCTGGTTCCTCTTCCCACCCTCTGCTCCTTGTTGGCTTTCAGAGCTTTAGATAAGCTGAATGGGTTCCAGCTGGAGAACTTCACACTGAGAGTGGCCTACATCCCCGATGAGATGGCCGCCCAGCAGAGCCCCTCCCAGCAGCCCCGTGGCCGGCGTGGGTTTGGGCAGAGGGGCTCCTCGAGGCAGGGGTCTCCAGGGTCCGTGTCCAAGCAGAAGCCGTGCGACTTGCCTCTGCGCCTGCTGGTTCCCACCCAGTTCGTTGGAGCCATTATAGGGAAAGAAGGCGCCACCATTCGGAATATCACCAAACAGACCCAGTCTAAGTGAGTATTTCCTGGGGTGCGGTGGGTGTTTGAATCTTCATAACAGAGTATGTTGCTTGCTACTTCATATCCTCCTAACATGGTTATGATCCCTTGTATGCTACTTGGGAATCTAGAAAAACCTTGTGATTTGATATCTTTAGTGTTTATTTTGTAAAAACCTGGGGCTAAACCTTAATCTCAAAGAGAACTTTAGATTTTCACACATAAATGGAAAACAAATGAGACTCCTGATGGGGGAGGCCCTGACCAACAAAAGGCAGCTTCTACGTGGCTCTCTGCTCCCTCATCTCCTCCCTGACCTCCACTGGCACCTGCCTTCTGTGCTTTTAGAAGTAATTTTCTAGGTCCAACACAGAAGCGTTTTTCAGTCTTGCTTTACTTCAATGAAGAATAATTCAGTTTATGATCTGTAGTTATCCTGTGTTTAAGCCACACAGTTAGAATGGTTCTTTCTTTAGGATGTTGTTTGATAGTTTTAATTTGCAGTTTTTGGGAATTAGAAGATTCTCCATCAAATACTGGAGCTAACTTTCTAGGAGTAGAAAGCAGGAGCTATTTGTTTTTATTTATCACTGTAGTCCCAGCACTGGGCATGTTGATGGCGCTCGTTTTTGTCAAATGAGTGAAATAACTGCATGTGAATTATGTTTAATTCTGTTAAAGTATATCCAAGGCACTGTCTCAGTTTTGGAGCTCCAGTGGTTGTATGTTCGTAGTAACCATCCTGTGATGCTGTATGTGAAGAATTTGACCTAAAGCAACTTGATGATGAACTCTGTCCTTGCCCTAAGTTCTGTAAATTGCTGCCAGGTGCATCTCTGGGACAGTTGCCACCATATTTCCTGAGGAACTGTGGATGCACTAAGGAGAAGAGGGAGTGTGCACACACCTCTCGAGTCATTCTGTGCAGAAGGGCAGGGGGATGGCCTTGAGCCAGCTACTGAGACGGCTGTGGATCATTTTGCTTTTTAAATTTAGTGAGAAAAATTATTTCGTGTTGTCCAAGGAGTTAAGCAGAGTCTTTTTCAGAAAGTACAGCTATGGTGCTATGTTTGTTCCAATAGGCTTAAGAGGTTATCCACGTTGACCACAGGCACCACGCCAGCCTTCAGGTGGCGAGCCCATTTCTGATGCAGAAGCAAAACGAGCCTTGTCTAGTGGTGGGCATGCACTCACCCTCCCGGAGGAGTGGCGCCTGGCCCTGCCTTCCCACGCTTGGGAGTCGGGGAGATGCAGAGTGCTGGCTGCCTCTGTGCAAAGTCGCTGGCCTGACTTCATAATGTCAGAGGGTAGGGACAACACCTGAACCATAGCCCAGTCAGTTTCCATCTCAGATCTGCCTCATTTTAATACAAGAGCTTCTCTTTAATTCTCTAATCAAGAGCGTCTCTCTTGCATTGATTCCCCGTTACCTGCAGAAACTAATTATTCAGTCGTCTCCCTTCCTCATCACATGGCCGATGAAAGTTGTTCCTTTTAAAGCTGCTCATTTCCTTGTCAGAGGAAAGAGCTCCTGTGATTTGAATGAAACTGTTTTAGTTAAGCAGGAACATGGAGGATGAGAGGGAAGGGAAGCGATAGTTGTGTTCGATGATTCACTTGCAGCTCTGCCAACAGATTTAATTAACTCTTGCCATTGAAACGAGTCATTATCAGATCCTTCTGCTTCTGGAGTAGCCTCACAGGGCTGCCCTAATCTGTAAAGCAACATTCCTTACTCTCAGAGGATCAGAGTTTAGTAATCCTTAGCACAGTGAGCAGGTGGAAATAAACCGGAAGGAGGGAGGTGAGCACATCACCTACTAGAAGAGAAGCAATACTTAGAGTGATCGGAGATTGAAACCAGTGACTGGAAAGGTGGTTCCTGAGATCAGAGCTGTTATATAAGATACTCTTTTATTGGTTATTTCTAGATATTACTTGTTTCACTTCTACATTGCCCTTATTTTTAGCTATGGGTTTTAATTCTGAGATAAATCTTCAGTTTTCAATTAGGCATTTGGGAAAATGAAATCCAAGCCTTGATTTTATTGGCAAAATGTAGTGGTCATTCTCATGACCTCGAGTTACATAGCCTTTCCATCTAGTGTTTGAATGGCCAGAGGAACTTAAAATAATGTTCCCTGAACATACTTTTTTGATAGTTGATTTTCTTTCTTATACTTTTTAAACAGAAGACTTGTTTTTGTATTTAATTCAAAGTGTACAAGTATGTACATTAAAAGAGTTAATCTCCGTCTAACCCCTAAGGTGACCACTGAGTTGGGAATATGTCTTTATAAGACTTGTTCCTCGTATCTACTAACACATGTAGCTTTAAAAGAGAATTCATGTCATGGTGCGCTTTTTCACATAAGATCAAGGACCTTTGCTTGTTGGCACCTGTGATTTCACCACATTTACAAACAGCTGTGTGATATGGATATGTTATTTGACCGTTTCTTCCTGATTGGTATTTCCAAGATAGCTCCAGCTCTTTCTGCTACACATAGTGCAGCGGTGAGCATGCCTGCCCCAGTGGCCTCACCCTGTGCCGATGTCTTCCTCAGCAGGCATCTGTCAGCATTTGGAGCCAGTTTTGGTTGCCACACTTAGATGGGGGCGGGGGTGATAGAGCAGCGGTGAGCATGCCTGCCCCAGTGGCCTCACCCCGTGGCGATGTCTTCCCCGGCAGGCATCTGTCAGCATTTGGAGCCAGTTTTGGTTGCCACACTTAGATGGGGGCGGGGGGGTGATAGTGCAGCGGTGAGCATGCCTGCCCCAGTGGCTTCCCCCGTGGCGATGTCTTCCCCGGCAGGCATCTGTCCGCGTTTGGAGGCAGTTTTGTTTGTCACACTTAGATGGAGGTGGGGGTGCTGCTGGTGTCTACAGGGCAGAGGCCAGAGACCTTCAACATCCTGCAACACACAGACTGGCTTCCACACCGAAGAACTAGTCTAACTCGAAATGCCAGTACTGCTGGAGGGTGAGAAACACCACTCTTAGCCCACGTGTGTGACTACATCTGTAGGAGATACTACAAAAATTAGAATTCTTGGGTCAAAAGATACGCAGCAGTTCGGCAGATTGTTCTGTACTCCGCCCCATGCCAGAGATGTGCGAATGCCAGATGCCCGTCTGCACTGCATCTGTGCAGGTCTGGAAGAGAACGACACCTTGTTTAAAGGACCAGTGAGACTGAAGATCATGGCGTGTTTAGTGGCCATTTGCCTTTTTGGATATAGAACCGCCCTTTCTTTTGGGTTCCACTCCTGTCCCTCTTTGTTGTGGACTTTGCCCGGATCGGGAAGGCAACGTGGAGAAAGAACCTGGCAAGAGGAAACCAGGAGTGAAACCCCCCACCTGTGATGGGCGGCGGCCACGCTGTGCCGGTGGAGTCAGCAGCCCCCAGCTTGCGGGACTCCAGCTGCAGTGCTCTTGGCTTGTGTTCCAGGCTCCCTTGTTTTTTGAGTGGAAGAAAGCCTTTTGTTTGAACCCAGACTCTTGGGTATGAGATGTTTGACCTATGGCACTTAAAAGGAAAATTAAGTACGTGCAGCTGCTCATGCCCCTGCATGAACAGAGAGAGGGGAATATTCTTGGAATTAACATTGGCCTCGTCCATGGTGACAGCTTATCAAGACTTGCTTTTGAGGAAAGTGAGTCACCCACTCTTTGCCCAGAAGTGCTGTGGCTTTATAGGTGGTGCTGGCAGTGTTGTGAATACATGCTTACAGCGCTTGTTTTCCTCTCCCCTTGTGCCCACCCCAAGAATTGATGTCCATCGGAAGGAGAATGCAGGTGCTGCCGAGAAGTCCATTACTATCCTCTCTACCCCTGAAGGCACCTCTGCAGCTTGTAAGTCTATTCTGGAGATTATGCATAAAGAAGCTCAAGATATAAAATTGTGAGTAAAGAGGATTAACCGGTGGAGAAGTTGATATTTATGTGGTCCTATTTTGGGGATTCTTTGACATAATTTTTGGGAATTGCCAGCAGATAAAGGGAAATGCTGTCCTGAAGAGCAACAGAGGGTTGGCACTGTTTTGGCGGTTATAAAGCATAAGTCTTTTAAACACTTCGTTTTCATTCATGTTTGACTATGTTGTGAGTGGTGTTAATGGGAAAAGTCCAGCTGTAAAAAGAAGGCAACTGAGGTCATAGGAAGCTCACCTAAGCTCCAAGAAGCATCCCTAGGATTTACCCAAAGCAGGGACCCAAACCCTCACTCCTGTACTTGGAGCTTGTTGGAGCTCGGCCTGTGTCTGCCAGCACCCCCTGCAGGAGCAGGGAGAACAGAGCTGGGACGTGCCCAGTCTTGTGCCGTGGGAAGCTGGCTGTTGATTAGGTATTTCCAGTTGAAACTCTAAATCTCTTGTGCAGTGGGAGCCTTGAGCAGAGGCTGGGTTCTCTGCTGCCTGTAGCATCTAGCATGGTGGTGTGCTGAGAGGAGGGTCCAGAGTAAGATGCTGGTCCTAGCCTGGGGGCCTAACGACCGGCATTTAATTTGGAGGGACCTTTGAAGTACACTGCATATATTTTAATTAGAAGGTGTTACATTTTGCTTTATTATAAGATTAAAATTCCTTTTAGTATAGAGAAAGGTGAAGAAAAAGCCCACCACTTAGATGACCCCAGTGACATGCTGACACAGTGCTATGTCCATGACTTGGAAAGTCATAAATATGCAGAGTGAAAGGCCCCTCTCTCACTCTGATACTCTTCCCTCCAAAGTGTGACCCTGTTGAGTTTCTTCTGTTTCCCTCTATAAATCATGCATTTTATCTCTGGGGGTGATTTAAACATTATTCTAAAACCACCCTCTTTCATGTTGTATGTGGTATTCTGGTATATGGGGGTTTCAGAATATGAGTTTGAGTAAGGTGTTTTTAAAGAGCTAACTAGAATCCATTATTGGAAGACATTCCCTGAGATGAATAAAAGAAAACTTTTAAAAATTAACTCCTATCCAAATACTTGTCAGTGTTTTTTCCCATCCCCCTCTCTTCATGCACTGCGAGAATGTGGGCTGATGGCCAGCAGGCTTTACAGTGTACCTGGCAGAATGCTTCCCTGCGGTAGGCGGGAAGTCAATGTTTAATGAGTGAATATTGTCCTTTTACCCTGGAATAAGTATACTTACTCTGATTTCATGGCCTTTTATTTTGTTTTATTTTTCTTTACAGCACAGAAGAGATTCCTTTGAAGATTTTAGCCCATAATAATTTTGTAGGACGTCTCATTGGTAAGGAAGGACGGAACCTTAAAAAATTGAGCAGGACACTGACACTAAAATCACAATATCTCCGTAAGTGCGGCCTTGCTTTCTTCTGAATTAGAAAACTTTAAAAAATGCCATTTCCGAGCTATAGGTTATATATTAAGTGGATTACAAGTCTTGGAGCTGGCCTGTCCCACCCTGCTCATACTTCACTCCTCAGACCCATTCTCTCCTGCCTGCTGTCTGTCACCCACGGTGAAAGCGTTCTCTGTTCCCACTACAAAGGCAGGACACGCTAATACTCGACATGCCGATTTCCTCACTGAAGTCTTGCAGGGGTTTTCTGGCATCTGCTCTGAAAGCCGGAATGTAAAACCCTGCGTATTATCCATTGCTATATAACAGATTATCCCAACACTGGCCACTAAAGACAAGGGTAAACATGTCTTGCTCACCTGGTTTCTGTGGAGCAGGCATTCAGGAGCACAGCATGACTGGGTAGTCCTGCTTTGGGGGTCTCTTGATGTTGCTGCCAAGCTGATGGCTGCTCTTAGAATGTGGCCTCAGCTCCTCACCTCAGCTCAGCTCCTCCACAGGGCTGTGTGGGGGCGTCTTCAAGTCACAGCAGCTCTCTTCTCTCATAGTGAACAACCTGAGACAGCAAGACAGAAGCAGCTGTGTCTTCTGTAACATAGTCTCAGAAGTTACTCTCTTGACCATTTTTTCTATTGTTGTTGACACAAATCAGCTTCAGTCAGTGTGGGAGGTCAGTCACTGGGGAGTGGGGATCTTGGAGGCTGGTCCTCATGCATACAGTCCATGAATGCTCTGAAATTACATGGAAAGACCTTTCTTTCCTGAGGGTGACTTTTATTTCCTTCAGGGCACCCAAAAATGTTGATGGGGAAAGAGACTGACGAACTAATGAAGAGTAGTAGAGAAAGACTGGGGCAGTGTGTTCATGGAGCAGGGAGTTTTTGTAGAAGTGGGGGTGGAAAGGAAGTGGGAGAGTCCCGCTTAGTGGGAAAGGAAAAACTGCAGAACAATAAAAGAACAAATGATCCTACCCTGTCTTGAATTTTATGCTCAAAAAGGGGAAGGTTTTAAGAGGAGAAAAAATATATAGGCTATTCTGGAAGCAGCTATTTTAAAAGCTGTAATAGAAAATGTTTTTCAGGGAGAGTGGGTTGAGCCTGAGGAGGGAGACATACACTTATTTACGGGGTTTGAGATGAAACATCTTCATTGTGTAGATGGGTTTTTAAAAAATATATAAATTTATTTATTTTAATTGGAGACTAATTACTTTACAACATTGTATTGGTTTATATTTTAACAAGTATGGGAAGAAGTTAAGGAATAACATCCCATTCATCTGACTCATGTTTAGCTTGAGACACTTTGCTAGTAGTGAAAATGAGAGTTTTAACCCTAAGGTATGAAAGGAAACTGTCCCAATATTCTGTATCCTTTCCATCCATTTCCTGGTAAGTACCTCCCATGGGTTTCCTTCAAGGCTGTTGAATGGCTGAGACTTAGATGGTCTCAGTATCATCTGAATGGATTTTGACACCTCTACAGGAGCTGAGACAAGCACAGAGTTTCTGAATATTGCTGTTACATCTTAGCATTTTAGCTGTCTAAATGGTCATCGAGGGACTATTTTTAAAATTCAGTCAAAATGGATTGATTTGTATTATTTCCTCAAGCCTATGTCAATCTAAATTCTAAAATTAGCAACAAAAGTAAGCTTAGACATATGAATTCTGGGTGCCATTTTGGAATAATTTCTTGCTTACCTTGCTTGGTGACCCAAAAATGCAGTTGCACAACAAGACCAATTACACCCCAGATTGGTCAGTGCAGACTAGAAATGCACTTATTAAAGGTTATATTCATCTGGCTCTTGGGTTCCACTAAAACTATAGGTTCCTCTGGATCATTTTCTTTACTGTTCAGTTGTGAAAAAAGCTCACCTTAAGTGGTCAAGAAGTATAATTTGTTTAAAACATGGACTTAATTGAACTGCATACACCCAGAGATATTTATTGAGAAGGTGGGAGGGGCAGTATTTTCTATTCTCCTGCAGCTTCACAATTCTTGTGTTCACTACTTTTGGGGCTTACTCATTTTTCATGATGTCTAACCACCTACTTGAACACATTGCCAGCCTCCACAGTTGGGTTTGAATTGCCATCTGTGGTTGAACTGTTATTAACTGTCTCCCTCCTATAATTTCCAGTCTTTTTCTTGGCCTCTCTGTTTCAATCTGCAGATTGCAGGAGCTGACACTGTACAATCCGGAGCGCACCATTACGGTGAAAGGCAACGTGGAAACATGTGCCAAAGCTGAGGAAGAGATAATGAAGAAAATCAGGGAGTCTTATGAAAACGATATTGCTTCCATGAATGTTAGTTTTCTTATGAAGGAAATGTCTTTGTTTTGATGAACAGTTCAAAGATGTTTTCAATTGCCTTAACATTGATTTTTTTTAATGGTGTCATTGTTAGATGTGGTTTCTAATTGACTTTGAGCACCAGGGTGAGTGCCCTGGGATAGTTGGGCAGACACAGACTTGGACCTCAGGCTTGACCATCTTTTGTGATTGTAGCTAACTTTGCGCCTTAGCTTCCTTACCTGTGACGTAAGGCTGCTGCTGCTGCTAAGTCACTTCAGTCGTGTCTGACTCTGTGCGACCCCATAGATGGCAGCCCACCAGGCTCCCCCTAATACCTCCCTAAAAAGGCTAATCTCTCCCATACAGTGTGAATTTGAGGGAGATTATGGTATTATAGGAATGTAGGCTTCAGGAGTGTGTGAACTGGTTTGAATCTTAGCTCAACCATTTACAGCTTTATTCTCATGGACAACTTACTCGGCCTCTCGGAGCACCAGTTTCCTCATCTGTAAAATGGGGCTCCTGCCTACATTGCATGCTTCTTAGGATTATAATACAGTACATATATAAAAAACTACTTTTATGAAGAGAAATTTAAAACCTAGTTACTTGTAAACCTTGACGATAAAAGAATTTGAAATGACAAAACAAATCTGTGTGCAGGTAAGGTAATTGAAGTGTGTTGCTGCCGTGCCATGATGGATGGAATGGTATGGAAAATGTAGCATTTCAAAAGTCCGTCTCGAATTTTCAAGTAAATGGTTGAAAAAAAAGTTTTTTTGGGCCTGCCATCTGAAACGTTACGCCTGAAAGAAAGGAAAGTGTAAAAATGGTACTGCCGTTGTGAGAAGTGCCTTACTTGCTAATCATTTTACCCCCACATGCCTGCCTCCCTACCTTCACATGATCACTGCTCATCCAGATGTTTCAGGGTCACTCGGGAGTAAATCGCAACCCACATAGGCCTTGTAAAAACAGGCTTGAGGGTGCTCGAGTCTGAACTCTGCCGTCTCCACCTTATTTTCTCAACCCTTGGCAAATGAAACCAAAACCAAATCCCACTTCTGGCTCCTGGATCCATTCCAAAGATAGGTTTATTTGAAGGGACAGGAGGATGGAACCTGATTCCCAAAGGGCTTGATTTTGTTTCAGGTCTATAGACTCATGACCACCAAATGTTTTTCATGGAGTAAAGATCTCTTCATATCTGTTATCTGTTCTGCTTTTTAATGAACAGATCTTGTTTGCTTGCTCCTTGAATTCATGCAAGATACTCAGCCTCTTTACTGTGTGCCCAGAGTGCACAGATAACATGTGGTCTGAGCACTGAGAGCTGCTTGTAAAGGCAAAGAAGGCTGTGTTCCCTGCGTGGAGAAACCTAGTGTGCCTTCAGATCAGAGAGGCAGCAGACAGCACATGGAGTTTAAAATAGCAAGAATGATGTGCAGACATAACCTGTAACCCAAAGTACAATCACATGGAACATCTGCTTTGTTTTAAAATTTAACTCACAAAATGATTTTTTTCTTTACTTGACAAGAGGTCACAATCTGGTTATTATCACATATAAATGCTCACTTGTACTTGATCTTGTAATTGTAAAATGAAGGGACTTTTTTTTTTTTTTTTTTTAAACCATTGCAGCTTCAAGCACATCTAATTCCTGGATTAAATCTGAACGCCTTGGGTCTGTTCCCACCCACATCTGGGATGCCACCTCCCACCTCAGGGCCCCCGTCAGCTATGACTCCTCCTTACCCACAGTTTGAGGTAAGACAGTGTGCCCTGCCTTTCCTTATGGTTGAGGGGGGTGACATCAAGAGACATGGTCAGACTTTGTTGCCATCAAGTGTTGTGACATTAAATGCTAATTGGGAAAAATCTTAAGGTAAAACCTGACCCCTGTGCGACCACTTGTCAGTTTGGATCTGGTACAGGCTTTGCGGTTCTTGTCACTCGGACCTTCTGCTCTTTATAGACATACATGAGTTATTTCTTTTGAAGTTCTTGGGTGGCAGGGTTGTCAACATGTGTTTTCAGATATCAAAAGAAAAATTTGAGACTCTGGGGAGGGGGAAAGAGGTTTATTATTTTTAAATGTAAAGGAGAGGATTTTGAATAGGGTTCCTTCATCCTGAACGTCACCTGAAAGGTCAGTAAAGACTAGATACATTTTCCATTTTGAATGTTGTACTTTATTAGTGGTGAGCTCGGATAGTCTTGCCCACAAATCTGCTGTGTATGTGTGTTTGTGTGCAGACATTAAACAGCTTTTATTTGTTTTGTAAACAGGTGTGTCATTAGGAAATAATTGTGTTAAGAAATTATAGTTTTTATATTTGCTTTTTAAGAGTAGCATTTTCCCTGAGGTTAGAAATAGGAGGCCAGTGATAGTATGAAAATAAATGCAGCCTAGCAGACACTGTATGCAAGAATTTTTTGAAAGATTGCATTATCAGTAATAATTGATAATGCACTCAGTTGCATTATCAATAATAATTGAAGACAATCATGTGAAATAAAATTAACGTTCTAGGATCTTGCTTCTTGAATTCCTTTTTCTATCTCTTTCTTCCTATTTGACTCTTATGACATAAAGTTGTGAGTGGTAACTGCTACACCAAACTGAGGGAAGTGTTCAGGGAGAAGGTGGGGGCTCTGTTCTGTTAGTGCTTGGAGCACTTATAGAATAAAAAGCCACTGGAGTTCTGCAAAGAACATGGGTTATAAGACTGATCATATTTTATCCCTGTAAGAATGCGCCTTTCCTTTGCCTGTCCTGGCAGCCACCCAGCAGTAGGGTGTGCTCATCAGCTTCTGCTCTGGTCTTGTCGTATGGGTCTTGCTGCCATTGCTGCTAGCAACATCTGCATCTTCTCCTGCCGCTCACCTGCCACTTCAAACTTCTTTGGGCCTAGAAACCATGTAACAAAGCTCCTTAATCTAAAGATAGGTATCAGAATTTTACATCACGTGTGAACAGACTTGATTCTAAAGGTTTGTGGGGCTTCCCAGGTTGAACTAGTGGTAAAGAACCCGCCTGCCAAAGCAAAAGACATAAAAACACGGGTTTGATCCCTGGGTCGGGAAGATCCCATGGAGGAGGGCAACCCACCCCAGTATTCTTGCCTGGGAAATCCCCTGGACAGAGGAGTCTGGCGTGGTGTCACACAGGGTTGGACACGATAGAAACAACTTAGCACGCACACCCACAGAGCTTTGTACCACAGCTAAAAGTGATGTGAAGTGGCTACTGTGTTTGTAACTTGGTGCTGAAGGGAATGGGTGGAAAGAAAGCGAGCCCTGGAGGAGGCCCTGGCCCCACCATCTCTCTGCTGCTATAGGTCAGTCTCCTCTTTGCTCTAGGCTTCTTCGCTCATCCACACAGTGAAGAAACTGAGCTAGATGAATGATCTCTAAGAACTATTCTTTCCAACAGTTTTAATTTTTACAGAATTTGAAATTGTTTCTTACAAACTGAAGGTTTGCAGCAACCTGCATTGAGCAAATCTATTAGTAACCATGTTTCCAACAGCATTATTTTTAATCAGGTATGTACAGTTTGACATAATGCTGTTGTACACTTACTAGGCAACAGTGTAGTAGAAACTTCCATGCACTGGGAAACAAAAAAATGTGTGCGATTCACTGTATTCTGATACTCCATCTAACGCAGTGGCCTGACACTGAACCTGCAGTGTCTCTGGGGTGTGCCTGTGTTTAAACCTGGGTTAGAGAATTAAAGGTCGGTAGGTGTTTGCTCTCGGCACTTGAAAACACTCCTGCGTTACTATCCTGTAGACGTTCTCACCGAGAAGTCAGGCTTCTCACAAAGATAGTCTCTTTATCCTCAGTGCCTGTAGGTTAGTAGCAAATCTCTGTTTTTACTTTATACATTGCCTGGCAAGGAGTAGGTACTGATGACTGAATGGTTCAAAGACTGACTCTCTTTTTATGCACTGCTTCCTCTTTTAGAATTGTTTCATTTTTCTGCTCATGTTTTCTCACTTCTGCTTTGCAACATGAAGTAGAATTTGATGCATCCTCTTTGGATAAATTCCTTGTCTCTGTTCTGTTCCGAAACTTTGCCCGTCCCTCCCCTAAAATGTACTCTTCTTCCTGAACCTGCCAGGTTGGTGTTTCCAATAGAGCCAAAGAGTTGGTTCTTCCAGCAGACAAAAAGTCTCTAGTTCCTGCCCAGCAGCTGGCTCATGCAGTACTTAATTGGCAGGCTTCAAGTTTATAAATGACAGGAAATGCTCCTTTCAGAGACGCTCAAACAGTAGGGAAGAGGCAGTTGCCAGCTAGTGAGCAGAGGAGCTGGAATTGGCATCACACACCAGCACCCATAGCTGGATGGCTTGGCAGCTTGCGTTGGGGGTTGGCAGAAGTCACCTCAAGAGCTGTTGTCTCCATCATTGTGATAGTGCCTTTGGAGTCTTCCCAAGCCTCTAGAACAACAGTGTAATCTTAAAATTGCTAACTTTCTGCTTATGGAAGAGACAAGAAAGGTGAACACTTTCTTGGGTCTTACTACTTTGAAGTGGTCTTTAAGAAGCAAAACTATAATTTGAAAGGGACTGTTAGATCAAATGCCTTGCATGGAGTCTTAGTCCTCCTCTTTAGGATGTCTTATGGGGGTGTGACTCATTTGCTAGTAAATAATTTCAAAGTAAATAACTCATTGCATTTATTATCTCTAAGAGGTCTTGTACTTAGTATATGGAGAAACTTTCTTTGCCTTTCTTAAAAAGACTTAAATATTCTGTTCAGGTCATGAAGTTGAGTAAACTGAATTCCAGTTCCAGGCCAAAATCCATTAAAACGCAACAAACAAAACAAAAAACCCCCAGGAGTATGTATTTTACAAGCCAAAGGGAGATGCTGGCATCCTTCCAGGTTCCTGGAGGCTGGTCTTGTTGGCTGGCATGCTTGTCTCCGTGCCTTTGTGATGTCTTAGACTCTGTTCCCACAAAGTAAATACACTTAACCTTACTGTTTGCTCATTCTTCTATCTCCTCATGATAGATGATTAGGAATTACTCATTGGCAGACTTCACCAGTTAGGCAAACTTTCAGTTGAGCAGCTTTGTTCTTCTGTTATTTCAAGCTGTAGCACAGAGGTGGCCAGGAGCTCCAGAAGAAGTCTGCCAACAGGCATCCGGCAGAAACCCATGGGGAAGCGGCTTGTGGCCTTAGCATCATCCCCTCTGAGGGTTTAGGAAGAAGGGTGCGGGGTAACGCAGGTGAACTCTAACTTCCATGTGAAGAATGTGTAACATGAAAAGGTAAAGCTGATGAATCTTCTCCAGACCACCTCAGTCTTAAATTCACAGGTAAAGGACACTTGTCATAACCCATTGTTATGGCTTCTGAACTTTATAAGTAAAAACTATTTGCTTATTTGGGTGTCCTAACCTGAAAGTTGAGCACCAAAGAATTGATGCTTTTGAACTGTGGTGTTGGAGAAGACTCTTGAGAGTCCCTTGGACTGCAAGGAGATCCAACCAGTCCATTCTGAAGGAGATCAGCCCTGGGATTTCTTTGGAAGGACTGATGCTGAGGCTGAAACTCCAGTACTTAGGCCACCTCATGCGAAGAGTTGACTCACTGGAAAAGACCCTGATGCTGGGAGGGATTGGGGGCAGGAGAAGGGGATGACAGAGGATGAGATGGCTGGATGGCATCACCAACTCTATGGACATGAGTTTGGGTGAACTCTGGGAGTTGGTGATGCACAGGGAGGCCTGGCGTTCTGCGATTCATGGGGTTACAAAGAGTTGGACACGACTGAGCGATGGAACTGAGCTGAACCTGGAAGCATGGCTTACTGTTCACAGTCCCATATAAGACTGGGCCGGTTTAATGACTATCCGGTAGACAGGAGGTTTATGTGAGGTCCCTTATACTCCTCGAGGAAATTTTGCTTGGGAAGTAATTTATGGTCCGGAATGTGCTTGTTGGATATGGAATTGGAGAGAGGGATCTGGGTGGCATTCAGAAAGGTCTTCATCAGGCTGCAGACATCTGATGAGTCACTTTTTCATTAAGGTGCCATTGGCAAGAGCACAAACCACAGTCCCTGAGTCTGGGGCACCAACTCCTGGCATGCTTCCTTCACTTCCTGCCAACCTGCCTTGTAGATTTCTGTTCCTTCTGCTTTCATCCCAGCATGGACCAGTTTTGTCTGCTTGGCGATGCTTTCTTCATGACTTTGCCTTTCTTTCTGCTTGGTCCTCTCAGTCTTTGTCTCTTCACTGCCATTCCTTTCCCAAAGCTTCACTCAACTTAGTCTATGTATTCATTCATCATCTCCTACCTCACTCCCACCTCCCCAAAGTCAGTGAAACAAAAGCACCTGTAGCCTCTCATCCATCACTGTATGGAAGGATGATTGCTTTTGTTCAGCTTTTGAGAGGACAGTAGTTATGCTTATGGGTTTTTCTTGCAGCTGTGAGGGTCAGTGTGTTTCTTCTAGGCTGAGATGCTCAGGCTGTACTGTGAGGCTCGGGGACTTTTGGTCTGATGGTTCTGGTACTTCCGGCCGTTAAGAACATTCAGAAGTTATGCTCTGGGGTCCCAGGAAAACTAGTTTTTACTAAACAAATAGCTTTTCTCTTAAAGATATGATAAATCATACTATTAATTTTTTTCTTGTTTTAATTAATTGCTAAGAAGCATAGAGCCAAATTTGTATAATAACAGCATTTCTGATTCTCTTTTCTGTTGAGGTCCCTGTGCTCTTATTTCTTCACTTCCTTTCTTTCTAAATCTTCTGTATTTTGTAAGCAGTATAAAGTATTCCTGGAACATGGCCCAGAAAGCAAATGATTACACAGTCATGGCAAAATACAATGGGGCAGATTTTGGCAAGTTACATGATAGATTTAGTCTGATCCTTAGAAAAATCTTAAAAACAAACAGAAAAAAGGTCTTTATTACTGCCAGACCCCTGACTCCTCACCACCTCCCTTAAAAAAAAGTGTACTCAGAAGAACATTACATGGATGTTCTTAGTGAGACAAAATAGATCCTATCTTTACTTTAGAAGGGCTTCCCTTGTGGCTTAGCTGGTAAAGAATCCGCCTGCCATGTAGGAGGCCTGGGTTTGATCCCTGGGTTGGGAAGATCCCGTGGAGAAGGGAAAGGCTACCCACTCCGTTATTCTGGCCTAGAGAATTCCATGGACATTCATGGGGTCACAAAAAGTCAGACACAAGTGAGCAACTTTCACTTTACTTTAGAAAATTAGTTAATATACAAATTTTAAGGACCAGAATAACAAAATAAATGAACATTGAGCACAGTCTATAGGCAACGTCAGCATCAATTCCGTCCTATCCAGTTACCATGAAAGGCCTTAAATTGTCCCTCTGGGATAATGAGTTGTGTGCTGTGTTCGCTGTGTCTGACTCTTTGCGGCCCCGTGGACTATAGCCCACCAGGCTGCTCTGTCCATGGGATTTTCCAGGCAAGAATTCTGGAGTGGGTTGCCATTTCCTTCTCCAAGGAATCTTCCTGACCCAGGGATCAAACCCACGTCTTTTGCATCTCCTGCACCAACAGGTGGGTTTTTACCACTGTGCCATCTGGGAGCCCCCTGCAATAGTTTATGGTAATTGGATAACGCCCTGGCAGGCTGTGCTGTATGGTGCTTCCCAGAAAGAGGCGTAGTTCCTATGACTCAGAAATACTGAAGGGTGAACTAATTTTATTTTTTGTTCTTCACTGATGAATAGCAGTGAAAGTTGATGTGGCCAGGCTGTACAGGACAGGCCTCTCCGGCAAATCTCTACAGGCAAGAGTTTAGTGGGAAGGCAAAACCTCTCTGGTTTGTGTGTTCTAAGAATGCTTAGAGCCCCCAGGAGACTTCATTAGGCTGACAGCCATATGAAGACCTGCGGTGTGTTACAGCATCTTGGGAAACATAAATACCAAGTTGTAAAGAATATAGTGTGCACACATCTATTTATACTGATGCTGAAGAAACAAAGTGTCCTGATTAGAGAAAAGTACAATCGCTTTTGTCAAGAATACTTTCTAGAGTTGAATTTTAGGTTAACGTGGATAGGAACTGAAGGGACACATGGTGCAGGGGGTGGTTAACAGAAAAAGGAAGAGGCTTAGAAGAGCAGAGTTACGATTTTTCTGTGTCGGAAACAAGACATAGGGTCTAGAATCACACTGCTTTAATTTTCTGTGCATGGGAAAGGCACGTTTTAAACCAAAATGACTTCCCTCTGTCTTTTACACATTTAGTGACTGTAAGATAATTAGCATGAGAGTTTAGAAATATAAACTTTAAATGTTCATGTTGCAATACAGCATTTTTATTACATTAAATCTTAGAAGTATTTGTACATGGGCACAAGAGACCTGACTGTAGTGTTAGACAAATTAGTGAGGAACTGGAAACTGTACTTTCTTGAAGTGTTCCCAAAAAGTCCTCAGATACGATGTAGCTGTCAGGGAAAGATAGAGGAATTGGGGTTTGGGGGGCAACTTTTCTGTGATGTGCTTATTTTATTCTCATAATCCTTTAAAGTTTCAGTTAAAAGTATCTTACAGATGCTTTAGATGGATGTATGCAGATGAGACAACAAAGCTGTTGATTTCTTTCCCTTGGTTTAATAGAGCATCTTTCCTTTGTGATTCAATTAAACTTATTTTGGGGGTGAATTTTTAACTGAGGTATAACTGACATACATTTTCAGGTGACTCAGTATCTGTATGTACTACAAAGGAAGAAACTGAAGACTTAGCATGCTGTCTGTCCCCACACAGGACTTAAGAGGAGATACGGAAGTGGTTCCTGACACTAGCAATCTTTGTGTGCTAAGAGTGGTTATGTCATTTGGTGGACCAACGTTAAGTGCCACAAAATTTGTTGTAAATCTGTAACTCAACATTCTAAGCTTTAAGGAAACTGTACACAGAAAAGTTGGTATTATTTTAAATACTAATGCTTTCAGGATGAGTATGAGAACTTCCCAACCTGTTAGATAGAGTCATATCAACTTACTGTGGTGACTTTTCCTAAAACTATGCCAGTATTCCTAACAGTATAGAAGGGCCCGCTCCCTTTGCCCACACCACAGCCTGACCTGTGTCCACTGGAGAGTGGATGTCCTATCTTTCCAGCAGCAGTCCGAAATGGAGACCGTCCACCTC
This sequence comes from Nanger dama, assembly GCA_917880005.1. NCBI lineage: Eukaryota > Metazoa > Chordata > Mammalia > Artiodactyla > Bovidae > Nanger > Nanger dama. The sequence continues at coordinate 29,639,138 of CAKJTW010000007.1, forward strand.
TTCATCCCAGCGCTGTCTGTAGGCGCCATCATCGGCAAGCAAGGGCAGCACATCAAACAGCTGTCTCGCTCGCAGGAGCATCGATTAAGGTACTGTCCTGCCAGCTGCTGCTCTCCTCCCGCTTGCAAGGCAGCGCGTGGCAGAGGCGTGAGTCTTTCTGTCACTTTCTGTGAACTGAATGTAGCCGTCTATACTGGGGTTACACAGGGTATCATAGGAAACTCTGTGTAACAACACTAGCTTAAACAAGGTAAGCTAAATTCTCTCTCCAGAAAAAGCAGTCTGGAGGTAAAGAGCCCAGCACTGGAGTGGGGTTCTGCTCACTGCCATGTCCTTGGACATATTCCTTCTAGCTCATCCCGGGGGTGGCCTTAGTCCCTTACTCCCTCCCAGATGACCCTACCACATGTACTAACAATCAAAGCTGTAATCCTTTCATTTTAAGGAATACACAAACTGACAAAGTCTTGATACAGTCATAGCTTTCATCAGGAAAACATCAGTGTACTGGAGGTTTTGTTTTGGTTATGTCTTATAAATATTCGAATATAGTACCAAAAAAACCCACATTGCACTCAAGTGTTTATAACATCTTTATTTATAACTGGGAAATGGGGAAGAAGTCAACTAGGAAATGTATGAACTGTGGCTTATCTATATAATAAAGATTCAGTTCAGATGCTCAGTCGTGTCCGACTCTTTGCGACCCCATGAACCACAGCACGCCAGGCCTCCCTGTCCATCACCACCTCCCAGAGTCCACCAAAACCCATGTCCATAATAAAGATTACTTAGCACTAAAAAGGAGGGAGCTATTGATAAAGACCACACATATTATGCTAAGAGAAAGAAGACTCAAAAGGCTATATACTATATGATCCCACTTATGAAAGTTCTGGGAAAAACAGAACTATGGAAATGGAGGAGAAAAATCAGCAGTTGCCAGGAATTGGAGGAAGAGTTGGAGACAAAGAGGCAGCAGGCGGGAGTGTTGAGAGCGCTGGACTGCTGACTGTGGCGGCGCTGACAGCTGCGCGTTTGTCACCAACTGAGTTTTAGTGTGCATAAACTACACAGTTAATTAGAAAGCCAAATACACAGGGCAGCCCTCATATGCTCTCTTGTAGCAAAAGATTAACAAAATATGTGAACAGAAAATGCAGCCAAAATAAACAAATAGGTAAAGGAAAAGACATGGTGAAAAGACGAAGTGGTGAGCTAACTTTACTATCCTGTTAGTTTCCTGATTAATGAATTAAATTAAAACATGCTCATGCACAAAAAAGAGCTGACCAGATACTTTCTGGAAAAATTCCAACGAATGTTTTATGAACAAGAATTGGGTATTTAAACACCGGGCTCTCTTTGTCTTTCTTGCAGTTTTGATGATGAGGGTAAAATGTTTTTCTTTCCAAAAGTCTGAAACATGCACAATGTGAAACGTGCTTTAGCACTCTTAACACTTGGCTAGATTTCCATAATGTAAATTCCCATGTAGGTACTTTAATATGTACCTGTATGTCTGGTATCACCCAACCACAGTTATTTGTTAAGTTACTGGACATTAAGATTGTTCCAAATTTCTCCTGCACAGTGATGGATTAAGTTCCTTTGGTCATATTGTCATACACCACCTTACTCTTTGACATGCATCTACAGAAATGGATCTGGTGCGTCTCAGGGCACGTGCTTGCTTCTCAGCTTCTCAGACATTAGAGCAATCTGTACGCCTAACCTCAGTATTAAACTCAATAAAACTGTTATACCTCAGTTAACATTAAAACGCCGTATTAAAACTCAGCATTCAGAAAACTAAGATCATGGCATCTGGTCCTATCACTTCATGGCAAATAGAAGGGGGAAACAATGGAAACAATAACAGACTTTATTTGGGGGGCTCCAAAATCACTGCAGGTGGTGAGTGCAGCCATGAAATTAAAAGATGCTTGCTCCTTGGAAGAAAAGCTATGACCAACCTAGACAGCATATTGAAAACCAGAGACATTACTTTGCCAGCAAAGGTCCATCTAGTCAAAGCTATGGTTTTTCCAGTAGTTGTGTATGGATGTGAGTGTTGGACTATAAAGAAATAAAGAAAGCTGAGCACTGAAGAATTGATGCTTTTGAGCTGTGGTGTTGGAGAAAACTCTTCAGAATCCCTTGGACTGCAAGGAGATCCAACCAGTCCATTCTAAAGGAAATCAGTCCTAAATATTCATTTGAAGGACTGATGCTTGAAGCTGAAGCTCTGATACTTTGGCCACCTGATGTGAAGAACTCACTCATTGGTAAAGACTCTGATGCTGGGAAAGACTGAAGGCAGGAGGAGAAGGGGACGACAGAGGATGAGATGGCTGGATGGCATCACCAGCTCAATGGACATCAGTTCTAGTGAACTCCGGGAGTTGGTGATGGACAGGGAGGCCTGGCGTGCTGCAGTCACAAAGAGTTGGACACGATGAGCAACTGAACTGAACCTCAGGATATGAGTGCTCTCACCTCCAGTCCTCTGCCACCAGTACTGACAAAGACAAAAGTTCTTTTTAAAAAGAAAGCCAGGGACATCCCTGGTGGTCCAGTGGCTGCAATTCCGTGCTGTCCCTGCAGTGGGGTGCAGGTTAGATCACTGCTTAGGGAGCTGAGATCCTGCAGGCTGGGTGGCCCAGTGAGGGGGTACGGGGGAGGGAAATCAGAATGACACCTTCTTTCTAGGGGTTTTCTGTGAATAATTCTGAGTGTGGCCTAAAATAATTATCAGCTTTTTTACAAATGCAGAATTAGTGCCCAGCATAAAGTAGGAATAGTATCATTTTGGGCCTAAGTAACAGAAATGTCAGCTTTATTTTCAGGGAGTGAGAAAGCATGACTCTGTCAAAAGAATAAACCTGGTCTTGATTTGTAGCTGTGTAGGACAGGGTGTACCAGACTGTCAGTCATTGATAGTGATCATACTGAGTGCTAAGTGCGGGCGGTAGCTTTTATTGTAGTTTTTGCTTCCTACTCCCATTATTTACTGTAGGGAGTTGCTTCCTGCACAGCACATGTCTAGCAAAAATTTTTTCTTCAAACAATTCCTGCCAGCCCACTGTCTAAATCCTTTCTTACTGAGGGAACGCTGGCTTTTCTCCCCTCAGCTGTCTCTGCAGCATATCCCTGGCCTGGCCTTTCGTGTGACTTCATACACTCTGCCAAACTAGAGGAGTCTGAGTTCACTCTTCAGTCAGATTAACATTTACACTACGTGTTACTCCAGTGAGCGCACTTTGGGGGACGTACGTACCATGCATCTATACGTATGTATACATACCTCGTTGTAGATTTGTGACCCCAGCAGTTTCTACACTTGTGGGAAGCCCAGGGTGTGATGCTGCGTGTGGGACCAAGGGCCACACGTTGCGCACCCACTGGTGCAGTGAGGAGCGGCATGACGGGGGAGCCAGACACAGCGCTTCCTTCACTTCCTCTCGCCTGTGCGACCACAGGCCAGGGGACGACCTCCCTAGCCTTTGGTCTCCCTGTTGGTGAAGTGGGCCAGGTGAAGTGTAAGCATACAGGATGTGGCAGGAGCCATCACCAATGGACCTGCGCTCATCACTGCCTCTCTGTAACTTTCTTCCAGAAGGCTTATTTTCTGCATTTCAGTAAGTCATGTGCAGTTTGTGTAACATTTTTATGAGTGGAACTGGAAAGTGTTGTGACCTGTGTCTGGTCTGTTACAGATTGCTCCAGCTGAAGCACCAGATGCTAAAGTGAGGATGGTGATTATTACTGGGCCGCCGGAGGCTCAGTTCAAGGTACGTGCCCTGGAGTGTGTGCACAGATGACAGATGAATGCCTTCTTTCAGAAACTCCATAACCTGGCTTTTCCCTTAAATAAATCCAGTACTCAGTAGAAAGAATCTCTCAGTGAAAATTACTAAGACTTAGAACACAGTAGAAACGTTCCCCACATTACATTTTAAAAATAAACCAAAACCTGTATGAGAGTTGTTTAATGGTCGTTGGGTTTGCCTATCTCCCAAGGGAGAATTTGCTCAGTGCCTTGTTAGCAGAGGTTAAGGTGAGGTGATAGGAATGGTTTGTATGCTTTCTTAGTCTCAAATTTTTCCTCCTACTCCTAAGAAGCTTCAACCTTGACTTCAGATGTTCCTTTTTCCTCTTTCCCTTGTGTTAACTTCAGTTAATGCCCTGGTCCACAGTTTCTCAATTAGTCACTGTAATCGTCAGAATTTTAGAGGTAGAAAGGGCAGGGATTCTTGAGGCACCTGTCCTGGTATGCACCATTGGTCAAATTTTGGGGGCATGGGGGCCAGAATGCCTCCCACTTTGTCCTGAGAGGTGGCACAATTGGGGGATGAAGACCAGAGCCTTTGCAGCAGGCTGCTGGTCCAGGTACCAGCTCTGCCATTTACTAGTATTACTTTGCCAACTAAGGTCCGTCTAGTCAAGGCTATGGTTTTTCCTGTGGTCATATATGGATGTGAGAGTTGGACTGTTAAGAAGGCTAAGCGCCGATGAATTGATGCTTTTGAACTGTGGTGTTGGAGAAGACTCTTCAGAGTCCCTTGGACTGCAAGGAGATCCAACCAGTCCATTCTGAAGGAGATCAGCCCTGGGATTTCTTTGGAAGGAATGATGCTAAAGCTGAAACTCCAGTACTTTGGCCACCTCATGCGAAGAGTTGACTCATTGGAGAAGACTCTGATGCTGGGAGGGATTGGGGGCAGGAGGAGAAGGGGACAACCGAGGATGAGATGGCTGGATGGCATCACTGACTCAATGGACATGAGTCTGAGTGAACTCCGGGAGATGGTGATGAACATGGAGGCTTGGCATGCTGCGATTCATGGGGTCGCAAAGAGTCGGACACGACTGAGCAACTGAACTGAACTGATGACCTTGGGCAAGTTACTTAACCTTTTCCTAGCTAGCTCCTCATCAGTAAAATTGGAGTTAAAAACATCGACAAAGATTAAACAAGGAGCCAAAGCAAAAACAGTACCCAGTTGTGCATGTGACTGGTGATAGAAACAAGATCTGATGCTGTAAAGAGCAATATTGCATAGGAACCTGGACTGTCAGGTCCATGAATCAAGGCAAATTGGAAGTGGTCAAACAAGAGATGGCAAGGGTGAACATCGACATTCTAGGAATCAGCGAACTAAAATGGACTGGAATGGGTGAATTTAACTCAGATGACCATTATATCTACTACTGCGGGCAGAAATCCCTCAGAAGAAATGGAGTAGCCATCGTGGTCAACAAAAGAGTCCGAAATGCAGTACTTGGATGCAATCTCAAAAACGACAGAATGATCTCTGTTCATTTCCAAGGCAAACCATTCAGTGTCACAGTAATCCAAGTCTATGCCCCAACCAGTAAAGCTGAAGAAGCTGAAGTTGAATGGTTCTATGAAGACCTACAAGACCTTTTAGAACTAACACCCAAAAAAGATGTCCTTTTCATTATAGGGGACTGGAATGCTAAAGTAGGAAGTCAAGAAACACCTGGAGTAACAGGCAAATTTGGCCTTGGAATGTGGAATGAAGCAGGGCAAAGACAAATAGAGTTTTGCCAAGAAAATGCACTGGTCATAGCAAAAACCCTCTTCCAGCAATACAAGAGAAGACTCTACACATGGACATCACCTGATGGTCAACACCGAAATCAGATTGATTATATTCTATGCAGCCAAAGATGGAGAAGCTCTATACAGTCAACAAAAACAAGACCAGGAGCTGACTGTGGCTCAGATGAACTCCTTATTGCCAAATTCAGACTTAAATTGAAGAGAGTAGGGAAAACCGTTAGACCATTCAGGTATGATCTAAATCAAATCCCTTATGGTTATACAGTGGAAGTGAGAAATAGATTTAAGGGCCTAGATCTGATTAGATAGAGTGCCTGATGAACTATGGATTGAGGTTTGTGACACTGTACAGGAGACAGGGATCAAGACCATCCCCATGGAAAACAAATGCAAAAAGCAAAATGGCTGTCTGGGGAAGCTTTACAAATAGCTGTGAAAAGAAGAGAGGTGAAAAGCAAAGGAGAAAAGGAAAGATATAAGCGTCTGAATGTAGAGTTCCAAAGAATAGCAAGAAGAGATAAGAAAGCCTTCTTCAACGATCAATGCAAAGCAATAGAGGAAAACAGAATGGGAAAGACTAGAGATCTCTTCAAGAAAATTAGAGATACCAAGGGAACATTTCATGCAAAGATGGGCTCAATAAAGGACAGAAATGGTATGGACCTAACAGAAGCAGAAGATATTAAGAAGAGGTGGCAAGAATACATGGAAGAATTGTACAAAAAGATCTTCATGACCCAGATAATCATGATTATGTGATCACTAATCTAGAGCCAGACATGTTGGAATGTGAAGTCAAGTGGGCCTTAGAAAGCATCACTACGAACAAAGCTAGTGGAGGTGATGGAATTCCAGTGGAGCTGTTTCAAATCCTGAAAGATGATGCTGTGAAAGTGCTGCACTCTGTATGCCAGCAAATTTGGAAAACTCAGCAGTGGCCACAGGACTGGAAAAGGTCAGTTTTCATTCCAATCCCAAAGAAAGGCACTGCCAAAGAATGCTCTAACTACCACACAATTGCACTCATCTCACATGATAGTAACGTAATGCTCAAAATCTCCAAGTCAGGCTTCAGCAATACGTGAACCATGAACTCCGATGTTCAAGCTGGTTTTAGAAAAGGCAGAGAAACCAGAGATCAAATTGCCAACATCTGCTGGATCATGGGAAAAGCAAGAGAGTTCCAGAAAAACATCTATTTCTGCTTTATTGACTATGCCAAAGCCTTTGACTGTGTGGATCACAGTAAACTGTGGAAAATTCTGAAAGAGATGAGAATACCAGACCACCTAACCTGCCTCTTGAGAAATCTGTATGCAGGTCAGGAAGCAGCAGTTAGAACTGGACATGGAACAACAGACTGGTTCCAAATAGGAAAAGGAGTACGTCAAGGCTGTATATTATCACCCTGCTTATTTAACTTATATGCAGAGTACATCATGAGAAACGCTGGACTGGAAGAAACACAAGCTGGAATCAAGATTGCCGGGAGAAATATCAATAACCTCAGATATGCAGATGACACCACCCTTATGGCAGAAAGTGAAGAGGAGCTAAAAAGCCTCTTGATGAAAGTGAAAGAGGAGAATGAAAAAGTTGACTTAAAGCTCAACATTCAGAAAACGAAGATCATGGCATCCGGTCCCATCACTTCATGGGAAATAGATGGGGAAACAGTGGAAACTGTGTCAGACTTTATTTTGGGGGCTCCAAAATCACTGCAGATGGTGACTGCAGCCATGAAATTAGAAGATGCTTACTCCTTGGAAGAAAAGTTATGACCAACCTAGATAGCATATTCAAAAGCAGAGACATTACTTTGCCGACTAAGGTCCATCTAGTCAAGGCTATGTTTTTCCTGTGGTCATATATGGATGTGAGAGTTGGACTGTGAAGAAGGCTAAGCGCCGATGAATTGATGCTTTTGAACTGTGGTGTTGGAGAAGACTCTTGAGAGTCCTTTGGACTGCAAAGAGATCCAACCAGTCCATTCTGAAGGAGATCAATCCTGGGATTTCTTTGGAAGGAATGATGCTGAAGCTGAAACTCCAGTACTTTGGCTACCTCATGCGAAGAGTTGACTCACTGGAAAAGACTCTGATGCTGGGAGGGATTGGGGGCAGGAGGAGAAGGGGACAACCGAGGATGAGATTCCTGGATGGCATCACGGACTCAATGGACAGGAGTCTGAGTGAACTCCAAGAGATGGTAATGAACAGGGAGGCCTGGCGAGCTGCGATTCATGGGGTCGCAAAGAGTCGGACACCACTGAGCAACTGAACTGAACTGATATGGTTTAATAAATCAAGTGGTTAAAATAGTGCTGGACACATAGGAAACAGCATAAATGCACTGGTGGCGTTAAGCAGACCTGGGATGAATCAGACTAAGAGCATACCAGAGCCTCAAATTCACACATATGTACAGATCTTTGAGTATATGCCTTCTTCCACAAAACTGAGTAGGGTGTCTGGTGTGTCACACATAAAAGCAGCTACTCAATGCAGTGTAATTTACCGGAAACCCCTGTCCTGTTTCTACTACTTAGCAGCAGTGTTAACAGGACAACACTCTAAGCCTTAATTCTCCTAGCTCTAAAATGTAGCTAAGTTATAAACCATCACTTTCTTTGACTTCTTTTCCATGGGACATTTTTCACTAAAAATATGAAATTTTTTTCATTTCATTTACAGGGTACAGGAAACAAAAGGAGGTGCTTTGAAATGTAGGTACAGTTGGCTAGGCTCAGACTCAGGTCAAGAAATTTACTTCTTCATACCAGCCTTGTGGTCCTAGCAGTTCAGATCAAAACTCAGAAATGCTGAAAACTACATCCTCCCCCAGATATTTACAGGACCAGTTACTTAGCCTAAATATTTAGCCTAAATATTAAAAGATAAATAGAAACATCAGTTATGTTCTGTTTTATAAATGGATCTTATAATTTTTTTAATGCTTGTATGCTGGGAAATTTAGAAGTTGTTTCTCTAGACCCTCTCCGTTGCCTATGTTGCGCACTTGTCTTAAATGGGACATGTAAGAAAAGCTCTAATGCTTCAGTATCAGTTATGTGATCAGTGATAATTACAAATTATTTTAAAGATCTAAGTATTAGAAACAGATCTAGATATTAGAAAATAAGCTCTTAAAAATCGTAAGAAACACTGTTTTGGAGGACAATATGTATCCTTTGTGTCCTTTGACTGTTAATAATTATACCTGTGGCCTGAGACTTTGGGGATGACTGAAATATAGGATACTAAGATGAATTTTTTAAATGTCTGTAACCCCCTAAAATGAGCTTACCTCTGCACCGATGAAAACATGTTTTGTACCTGTGTTTTGGTTCTCTTCTGTGGCAGCCTATTGGATGAAGCCAACTCTGGCTTCCTTTTCCTTTGGCGTATACCAGAGCAAATTTGTGGTTATACATAATAGGAGATTTGCTATGTATAATTTCTGGTTGTATGCAGCAATTGACAGGATGTTTGACTATATCAGTTGTATATACTAACTTGATTTTGTAGCTTCAGTCAAAGTAGAAACCATCTGGCTAGATGAAGAAATGTTTGACAGAAAATATTCCTTGCTGGCCCACTTAGACATGAGCTTGGCTTCTTGTGAGCCTTATGTGGGTGGCTCTGTATAGTTCATTCAGTCTCTGTTACTCCTGAAAAATGCAGTTACTATCTTACTGCCAGCAGGAGTTTTTTACCTTTCAAGACTGCAGAGCAAATGGCCATTCAGCTGCCGTGTCTGTGATGCAGTCGCCACTGCTGTCGACCTTTTCCGGGGCTCCCTGCCGTCTCCTGGGCAGCGTCCGCCATTGGGTGCAGGTGTATCACTGCAAAGGGCTGCTCCAGTGGGTCCAGGCCGTTAGTTTCACCCACTGTAAAATTAATGAACCTTTTGGCCTTTCCTACATGAATGACACTGATAGGCTATGTTCTCATCTGTAGGCTCAGGGAAGAATTTATGGAAAAATTAAAGAAGAAAATTTTGTTAGTCCTAAAGAAGAGGTGAAACTTGAAGCTCACATCAGAGTGCCATCCTTTGCTGCTGGCAGAGTTATTGGAAAAGGAGGCAAAACGGCAAGTACTTCAGCAAAACCTGTGCAGTGGTATGACAGGGAAAGCATCGAAAGGTACTTAGGAGTTCCACGTCCCTGAATTTGGGCTAACTTATAAAAGCAGGACACCTGGGCCAAGGTTTGGAGAAGACTGCCCTTTGTTCCTCCTGAGGGTTGGGTGTCAGCTACTGGTGAAAGCAGCGCCTCTCTCTCAGACCACTTTGGGGAGAGGGCTGTCTCCTGAGGGGCCTTTTTCATTTTTCTGTTGATAAACATCTGCTTTTTATTTCTATTGTGCAAAAATACTTAATGACATGAAAAGAAAACTTTAAAAAGTTTCATTTACCTTTATAACTTACACCTCTATAACTGAAAACTGGTTTCCAGTTTCTCTTTAACATATATAACTTCAAAATTGTAAACAGCTTTGAAAATGAAGTGACTGCAAGTATGTTTTGGAATCAGATTTTTAGGGTTTGAATTTGGCTTTGTTACTGATTTATGTAACTGTAGGTAAGTCAGTTTCTTTGGGGCTTAGTTTTAATTATCTTGAAATGGGATGATACTAATAACCAAATAGAATTATTAGTAAATTAGATGAGATTTACAAAGACATAGCTCAATATTTTGGTTCGAGTGTTCAGGAAAATGATAATTTTTTTAAATAAAAAACTCCAACAGTTCCACTTAACATGATCTCTGTTTATCTCCTTCAGGTGAATGAGCTCCAGAATTTGTCAAGTGCAGAAGTTGTTGTTCCCCGTGACCAGACTCCTGATGAGAATGACCAAGTGGTTGTCAAAATAACTGGTCACTTCTATGCTTGCCAGGCAAGTGGGCTCCAGTGTGTCAGGGCAGCTCTGCAGCTGCCTTCGCAAATGGAAGCCATTCTCCCATGGGTGTCTCCGTGCCATATAAATAGTCAAGGCTGTGTGTGATGCTTAATACATTAAATCCCCCTTTCAGGAGGTGATTTTAGAGACTCTGCTAACAAACTAATTAGTACGTATCTTTAATCTTCAAATTTTAATTCGAAGCTTATTTTAAAAATGGAAGAGGTAAAATAACTTCCTGCAATATTTGATCAGGTAGAAGTTTCAAGGCCCTCTCCTTTGCAGGTTGCCCAGAGAAAAATTCAGGAAATTCTGACTCAGGTAAAGCAGCACCAACAGCAGAAAGCTCTGCAAAGTGGACCATCTCAGTCAAGGCGCAAGTGAAGGCTCAGGAAACAGCCCACCACAGAGGCAGATGCCAAACCAAAGACAGACTGCTTAACCGACAGCCGGGCGCTGACCCCTTACCCAGCATCACATGCACAAGTTTTTACCTAGCCAGTTGTTTCTGAGGACCAGGCAACTTTCGAACTCCTGTCTCTGTGAGAATGTATACTTTATGCTCTCTGAAATGTATGACACCCAGCTTTAAAAAAAAAAAAAAGAAAAGAAAAGAAAAAGAAAAAAATGAGGGGGAGGGAGGGAAAGAGACGAACTCTGCACTTCCCTTTGTTGCATTTCTCAGTATAATAAATATCTAATTTTTAAAATACTCATTTCCCCATGATGCCAGAAATTGGTTTAAATGGTGCATTCATGAAACTCATCAAATAAAACTAGATTGCTCCTAAGTCCAATTGTTAAAATTGGATCAGAACAGAGTTATTACAAGTACTTAAATGTTAACCTATTAGCATAGAAAAACTGTTCTCAGTTTAACACTAACATAAATAACCTAAGGGAAGTGCCGAATGGTGTTGGCAGGGGTATTAAACGTGCATTTTTACTCAACTACCTCAGGTACTCAGTAATGCAATGAAAGCAAAATTGTTTTTTGTTTGTTTTTTTTTCCTGAAAATTTTATATACTTTATAAAGATAAGTCCAACTGTTTTTTAAAAATAAATTTAATTAGCTAACAGGCAAATAACTGAAAAATTTTACTTCTGGCTGACAGTAAAGCTGGAAAAATTTCACGTTTTTGAGGCTTCTGACAGTTATTAGTTGGAAAATCCAATAAATGTTCAGTGATACGGAGCAGTGCCTATATTTGGAGAGCAGCAAATACCTTTTGTTTGTGGTAGGGAAGTTTTTGATGGTACTAACAGAGCAAAGTGGTTGCAGGAGGTTTTGGAACGACTAGTTTTAAATGGCTTCAGGAGACTTGTTTTTCTGTTTGGCTGTGTGATTGAATGCATAAATGCTTTGTGCTTTTGACTATCACTACCTAAAGTAAGTGTATCTATGGAGACATGCAGCCCCCGTGAACTTAATCAATTGACTGGCAGGAAGAAAGCTTTAGCTTGCCTTACAGGATGCTTAGTTTGCCAATACACTTCAGACCAGTTGGTCTATGCTTGGAGCAGACCCCAAAAGAGGTGCTTTGTGAAGATCAGTGGAGCAGTCAGATGGTGTGACAGTGTTTAAAGGCAATAAAAGGCTACATCTCCATGTGCCAGGCACTGTCATGAGCCTCAAAGTAAGCTGTTTTGAAGATTTTAAGCAATGATAAATCAAGATAAATGAAAGGCCACCTACAATATTATATACAATGCAGGAGGATTTCTGTATTCTCTGCAACCAGTTATCTGAAAATAAGTCAAAAGATAAAAAAGAAGAACTTTGGAAATATAATTTCAATGGCTGTGATAATACATTTGACCTTTGCTACTGAATGCATTCACCCATTCCTTAACTTGATGGCAAAGCCTGGGATGTACAATTACATGGGTGTGAGTGGTCTCGGAGGCCACGCTGCTCTCAGAATTGTGTTGCTTTTGTTCATTAAATAATCACAGTCATCATATAATACTGATCTGAAGGGCAGATATAACCCTTAAAGTATCATTTTGCTTCATTTGTATTTCAAGATGAATTTCTACACAGACTAGGTAAGTTTTTCTGAAGATCACTGTATCAATTAAACATTTTGAAAATGACTTGAAATGTTTTTCTAAATGTTTTCAGAAAACCAGTTTATTTTGTAGTTTTAGCCAAAAAGTGCCCTTTTTGTCACAGAATTCATCAAGCGTTTGTTTTTTCTATACAATGAATTGCTTAAAAGAAGTAATGGACTGGCTTTCTGGTTGGATTTTGGGTAAAATGGGCTTAAGGCCAGAGCTCTTCCTCAGTATTTGATTTTTCATGCTTTTTTTAAAAATACAGATAGGTGCTACATTTATATCTGCCTGTTTAAATTCTGTCATATTTCACTTCTAGCCTTCTAGTATGGCAAATCATGTTTTACTTTCAATGAAGCATTGGTAATGGAGTATCTGGTAATACTAGGAAGTAATTCTGTAATTGAGTTTTGTACTCACCACATATGGATCATTCCTCATCTGTAATGTGCCCCAAATGCAGCTCCATTATCCAGATACCTTGATGCAGAATAAAGTACTTCATTATTAGGTGCAGCCTGGTGTGTAGTTTTATTTTTGGCTTTTCAGATTACTGTGAATGTCCTGAATTTCATCAAAATGTAAACTTAGTATTACTAAAAATCCATGTCAGTCTCAAGGCAGGCACCAGTATCTACTACTGGCCTTACTGTGAACCTTGATAATAATACTGTTACATATGAACTGAGAGTGGAAAGGTAAGTTACAGGACCTTTGGGGTGGTTTTGTTTTCTGCTTTGGCTATACTATTCTATAAGATTTAAACTTAAGGTTACACTCTGAACAGACAGTTCAAGTGAAACACAGGAGACAATGCAACTTCTAGGCAATCTGCTGGAGTCTCAGGAATAAAGACAATATATTTAATTTGAATATAATGATTCGTGGCATGAAAATTAGCTCACTTACCTACAATTCCACGTGTCAGGATTAGAACCCAAAGAGAATACCTGTTTTCGTAACAACTAGGTTAAAAGAAGTGACTCAATCCAAATTTGAAATGACTAAAGCAGTTCATTTTATTCATATTTAAACTCCACAGGAGTCAGAGACGAAGGGTCATCTTCTATTCCAAGAATGAAGTCTTCAGGTAAGGTCTCAGGTGCTATCTGAGCTAACTGGTCATCGTAAGAACGTAGGGTCCATAGTTTTTCTAATTCATAGGTTTCTCTGGTTTCTGGAAGCATCAAATGGATCACCATGCTGCCTACCAAAGACAGATAAGAATCACAAGTGAAGAAGCAGTTCGTTTACTTTTACCCTCTGATCTCACAAACCTGTGACAGAGCAGTGGTTCTCAAAGTGTGAACTCCAGTCAGCATTACTGAGAACTTATTAGAAATGTGAATTGTGGATACCCATCTAGCAAAAATACTGAAGTGATGCTGTGCTTTTCCCAGTGCATCATATGTAATACTACTTGTGATAACCTACACAAGCAAAGGTGGGCTCTGTCAGGTTCCACTTGGTAGACAATCCAAAAGTACTGTGATTCTGCACAGCCTGTGAGCAAAGCGCTGGCAGAGTTCTATCTGAGAAATACTGTCTCCTGGAACAAAGAGAAAGTTTGCTTACAACAGGTTCTTAATCAGGGACTTTTTTTTTTTTTTGGAAGGATAATTGCTTTACAGAATTTTGTTTTCTGTCAAACCTCAACATGACTCAGCCATAGGTATACATATATCCCTTTCCCTTTTGAACTTCCCTCCCATCCCCCTCTCCTTGCCACCCTTCTAGGTTGAAACAGAGCCTGTTTGAGTTTCCTGAGAAATACAGCAAATTTTCGTTGGCTATCTTATTTTCACATGGTGATATGTTTCCTTGTTACTCTCTACATACATCTCACCCTCTCCTCCCCTCTCCCCATGACCACAAGTCTATTCTCTTATGTCTGTTTCTCCACTGCTGCCCTGTAAATAAATCCTTCAGTACCATTTTTCTAGACTTCATATATATGCATTAGAATACGATATTTATCTTTCTCATTCCGATTCAGTTCATTCTGTATAATGGGTTCTAGGTTCATCCACCTCATTAGAGCTGACTCAAAGGCATTCTTTTTTATGGCTGAGTAATAAAATATTCCACTGTGTATATGTATCACAACTTCTTTATGCATTCGTCTGTTGACGGACATCTAGGTTGCTTCCATGTTCTAGCTATTATAAATAGGGCTGCCGTGAATAATGAGACACGTGTCTTTTTAATTTTGGCTTCCTTGGGGTATATGCCTAGGAGTGGGATTGCTGGGTCATATGGTGGCTGTATTCCTAGTTTCTAAGGAATCTCCATACTGTCTTTCATACTGGTTGTATCAATTTACATTCCCACCAACAGTGCAAGAGCATTCCCTTTTCTCCACACCCTCTCCAGCATTTATTATTTGTAGACTTTTTGATGGAGGGCCATTATGACCTGTGTGAGGTGATATCTCATTGTAGTTTTGATTTGCATTTCTCTAATAATGAGTGTCCATCAGAACACTTTTAATTTTCACCTTTACAGGGTGCAGAGAGGAGAAAGGATGCTGCTAAACATCCTACAACGCAGAGTATTCCTCCCCGCCCAAAATGCTAACAGTGCCATGGCTGAGAAACCCTGATGGACACAGCCTTGGCAGAGAGTGTTTCTACCGGTGTAACTGCAGGCCTGCTTCCTGCCCATCACAAAAGATCTGCACACACTAATCACAGGGTTTGTCTCTTTGAACTACGGGTGCAGGTGTCATCTGGTCAAAAAATGCTGCTTGATGTTGCTACTGCTCTTGCTGAGGAACAACTATGTTTTATCAACCCTTGAATAACTCTGTTAGCTCACAAGATAAGATTTCAGAACCTGCACAGTTCTGCAGGTACTGTTTTTACCTTTGTATTAAGTACATTCTGGGGAATTACTTTGAAACTATGTATATATTAATTCTCAAATCTGTTAGGTCTCAGAATTCCAGTCTGCTTTTCTTATCATTGCCTGTGCGTAGAATGCCCTTCACCTTTCAGGAGCTACTTAAGGCCAAGGTTCTATGTACACCAAGGAGCCTTCTACCGCTCCTTGGGTAGAAGTTGGGGATCTTTCCCATGTTATTCATCCTGCTCTCCATCAGCTTTCTGACTTGTATGGCTACTTAATACACACTAGGTGAGATGAGGATTTCAGATGTGAAAAAGACCGAATGGCTTAAAACCAAAGAAAACTTAAAACAACTATCAAAAACTGTTTGTGGAAAAACACCCAGACCATGATCCTTTTACAACTGAACATAGTTTGAGATGAGTGTATTATCAATTATTGATCTTTAGCGTGCTAAAGTAACTTACCAAAGTCGACACAGAGCCAGTCATCAGTGTCCTTCCCTTCGATCTTAACGTGAGGCTCACTTTTATGTTTTAGGTGTTTGTACTGAAAAAAGCCAAGTTACATGTTAAAGGGGAAGAGACTGAGGAAAGTCTGTTCTTACTGAAGCATCTTGGACTTATTTGGGAACATGCTTATTCATGCCTCACAGCTACGCCAAACCCATTAATAACAACTCCCCCTTAAATGCTACCCACATCGTACAGCTCTCTCCTGAAGCCCAAACCATTGTGATAGGCAATCAAAGTGCTTCTGAGGTGGACAAGCCTAAATTCAATATCCAGTCCTCACCACCTCCCTCTGTCCATCACAGCTTCCCTTCACCCTTGGGAGGCAGATGCTTCTTCCTATTTCAAGCCTCAGGCTGTTCAAATGCACCCCATATTTAATACAGCACTATTTACAATATCCAGGAGATGAAAGCAACCTATATGTCCACTCACAGATAAATCGATGAGATGTAGTACATATGTACAATGGAATATTACTCGGCCATAAAAAAAAATTAAACTGGGTCATTTGTAGTGATATGGATGAACCCAGAGTCTGTTAATAGTGAAAACAGGAAAAGAAATGTCACATTAATGTTAATATTTTATATTCTATATTATATAGAAAAAGGTACAGATGTAGAAGAGCAAATAGGTGGGTGTAGGGAAACAGAAGGCTAAAACGAGTCGGGAGAGCAGCACTGCCATGTGTGAAACAGCAACCAGGAAGCTGCCGCACGGCACAGGGAGCAGTGACTGGGTCATTTGCAGTGATGAGGATGTACTGAGAATCTGTCATACAAGTGAAGTATGTCAGAAAGAGAACCAAATATGGTATATTAACTCACATGCATAGAATCTAGAAAAATGGTACAGAAGAACCTCTATGCAGGATGGGACAGTCGCAGAAGCAGAGAAGGGACATGTGGACACAGGAGAGAGGAGCTGAGATGCACTGGGAGCGCAGTGTTGACACATACACACTACCAGTGTACTGAACCCCCAGTCAACTAGTGAGCCCGGGGAACTGCTGCGCAGTTACGCTTAGTGCTCTGTGATGACCAGCAGGGTGGGATGACAGGCTGGTCACAAGGAGGCACAAAGGGAGAGGATCCATGTGTATAGATGGCTAACTCACTTTGTTGGACAGCAGAAACTAACACAAATTTTTTTTAATGTAATTATAAAAGATCAGTAATAAACATGCTACTACCGCACAACCCAGCAATCCCACTACTGGGAATGTAATCTGAGAAACCATAATTCAAAGACACAAGCAACCCCAATGCTCACTGCTGCACTACTAAAATATCCAGGACATGGATATGAATGGATAAGATAGTGTGGTACATATATACAAAGGAAATTACTAATAAAAATGGACACAACTGAGTCACTTGTAGTTACATGGACGGAACTGGAGCATCAAAGTGATGTACGTAGGAAAGAGAAAACTGAGTATCACATTAGCACATATACATGGAATCTAGAACAGTGGTACAGGAGAACCTATTTATAAGGTGGAAGCAGAGAATGGACTTGCGGACACAGGGGAAGGGGAGCAGGGGGCAAACTGGGAGAGCAGTCAACACACACGGCGACAGCCGCTGGGAAGCTGCTGTACCGCATAGGGAGCTCAGTGAGGTGCTGTGTGATGACCTGCAGTGGTGGGACTGGGTGGGTGCCATGGGGTGAGGCTCAAAAAGGGGGACATATGTACACATACAGAGGACTCTCCTTCTGGGACAGCCTTACAATACTGTAAAGCATATATACTCAAAAATAAATTTTAAAAGGTCATTTATCATGAAAAAGAAAATAGAAATAGCATATGACTCAGAAATCCCATTATTAGGGATATACCCTGAGAAAATGATAATTCAAAAAGACATGCACCCTAATGTTCACTGCAGCACTGTTTAAAAAGCCAAGGCATGGAATGCACATAAGTGTCCATCCACAGATGAGCGGGTAACATGTTGACAATTTGGAATATTTGGAAATGACACAGTATTTTTAGCAATAAAAGCAATGAGATTGTGCTATCTGCAGTGATAGGATGGGCCTAGAATCTTACAGAGTGAAGTAAAAAGACAAAATCAAATATCATACGTTGACACATATACGTGGAATCTGGAAAACTGGTACAGATGAACCTATCTGCAGGGCAAAACTGGATGCAGAAGCAGAAAACGAACACCTGGACCTGGGGGAAGGGCAAGCTGGGATGAAATGGCGGCATGGCATGGCCACATCTGCACTGCCGTATGTAACACACACAGCTCCCGGGAGCTGCTCTCCACATGGGGAGCTTGGTGCCATGCTCTGCGCAGGCTCAGGTGGATGTGATGTGGTGGGCTGAAGGGAGGCTCCAGTGGAGGGGACTGATGTACCCTTCACAGTGCTGTAGAGCAGGAACCACCACAACACTGTGAACCGATTATACGCCAATTAAATATAAATTAAACAACCATTATTCATGAAAAAACTAAAAACAGAACTTTCACATGAATCAGCAATTGCACTGCGTATATACCCAGAGAAAACCATAATTCAATAAGACATGCACCACTAAACTATTCACAATAAGGACATGGAAGAAACCTAGATGTCCATTCAGAGATGAATGGTTAAGATGTGGTACATACATATATAATGGAACATTATTCAGCCATAAAAAGGAAACTGGGTTATTTTTAGTGATATGGATGGAACTAGAGTCTGTCATACAGAGTAAAGTTACAATATCAAATATGACATATTAACACATATGGAATCTAGAAAAATACAGATGAACACAGACACAGGTTATGAATAGAGCTGCAGAAATAGAGAAAGGATGTGGACATGCGGGAAGGGGAGAGTAGGAACAAGTCAGCGGTACCGCCACATATACACACTCACATGAAAAATAACAAGTGGGAAGTTACTGTAGAGCTCGGGGCCTCACCTGGTGCTGTGTGATTTCCTAGGAGGTGGGATAAGAGGGGGCTGCAGTGAGCGGGAGTCACAAATGGAGGGGATGATGTAAACATATCTGATCACTTTGTTGGACAGCAAAAACAAAATATTGTAAAGCAATTAAGAGTCCAGTTAAAAATTCAATTAAAAAAACTGAGAAAGGACCAGTAATCTTGAAATTAAAAATGGAACTAACACAAGCCCCAGAAATCCTATTACTGGGCCTAAAACCTGAGAAAACCTTAATTCAAAAGGACACATGCAACCCAATGTTCAGTTCAGCACTGTTTACAAGAGACAGGACAGATGTCCATCTTTGATGAATGGATTAAGATGCAGTACATATATACAGTGGAATATTGTTCAGGTATAAAAAGGAATGAAACTGGGTCATTTGCAGAGCTGTGGATGGTCCTAACTCGCCTACAGAGTGAAGTCAGAAAGAAAAACGAGTATCATCTGTTAATACATATATATGGAGCACAGAAAAATGGTACAGAGGACACTATTCGCAGAGCAGGAACAGACACACAGAACCAAAGAAGGGACATGTGGACACAGGGAAGGGAAGAAAGGGACAGCCGAGAGACGGGCACTTCCCACCTGCGCTGCCATGTGCGAAATGAAACAGCCAGCCAGTGGGTGCTGCTGTAACCAGGCTGCTGAGCTCGGTGCTCTGGGGTGACCTGCAGGAGTGGGGTGAATTGGGCGGGTGGGGCAGCGGGGAAGGTCACAAAAGGAATATATGTGTATAAATAGCTGATCCTCTTTCTTGGACAGCAGAAACTAACACAATATTGTAAAGCAATTATACTCCTGTTAACAAATAGATTAAAGAAATAAAAGACTAATCTTGAAAAAAGATTAAAAATGGAACTCCCATATTCAGGGCAATCCATACTGGGAGATTAATGGCCTGGGCAGTCCACTAGGGAGAGGAGCACTGCCCCGCAGACAGTGGCATATGTGGAGCAGCCCGTGTGAAGCTGCGGCACAGCACAGGGGCCTGAGCTCACTGCTTGTCATGAGGTGAAGACAGGGATGGGCTTGGAGGGTGTGGTGGTGGGAAAAAGGCACAAAGGTAGGGGATATATCTGTACATAGAGCTGACTCACTCTGTTGGCCACCAGAAACTAATACAGCATTGTAAAGCAATTACACTTCAACTTTAAATTTAAAGGAATTTTGAAAAGATCATAATGTTGGAAAATAACTAAAAACAGAACAGAGCCTAAGGAATCCCTTACTGGGCATATAACCTGAGAAGACTGTCATTTAAAAAGACACATGCACCCCAATGTGCACTGCAGCAGTATTTGCAATATCCAGGCTATGGAGGCAACCTAGATGTCCATCCACAGATGAATGGATTAAGAGATGTGGTACATATATGCAAAGGAATACTGTGTCAGCCATAAAAGGAATGGAATTGGGCATTCACAGTGATGTGCATAGACCCAGAGTCTGTCATACAGAGGGAAGTGAGAGAAACAAGTATCAGATATTAACACATACATATATGTGTTTTTTATATGTAACATAGAAAAATGATACAGATGAACCTCTTTACCAGGCAGGAATAGAGGCCCAAGCAGAAAATGGACATGTGAGCCCAAGGGAAGGAGAGTGTAAAATGAACTGGTAGAGTAGCCACATAAACACTACAAGTGTAAAATGCATAGCTAGCAGGGAAGTGCCGCGTAGCACAGGAAACTCAGCTCGGTGCTCCATGATGACCCAGACGGGGCCAGGGCGGGGGAAGGATATATGAATACTTATAACTTATTCACATTGTTGTATAGTAGAAACAACACTATACACCAATTTTACTCCAATTAAAAAAAACATTATTCATGAAACAAAACATTTACATAATCCAATAACCCCACTACTGGGTATATACCCATAGAAAACCATAGTTTAGAAAGACACACACTACAGATTCACTGCAGCTGCAGTCACCATAGCCAGGACATGGAAGCAAGCTAAATATCCACCCCCAGATGAACGGATAAGATGTGGGATATACATGAGTACACACACAAGTGTGTGCACGCGCACGCGCACACACACACACACACACACACACACACACACACAGAGGAATATTACTCAGCAATAAAAAGGAATGAAATTGGTTCATCTGTAATGATGTGGATGGAACTAGAATCTGTCATACAGAGTGAGGTAAGTTAGAAAAAAATCAAATGTTGTCTATTAACACATATATGTAACCTAGAAAAATGGTACAGATGAACTTATATGCAGGGCAGGGACAGAGTCCCAGAAGTAGGGACGAATTCAGAGACAAGTGCTGAAATATATGCAGCATCATGAGTAAAACAGGCAAGCAGTGGGCAGGTGCTGTGCAGCCCAGGCAGCTCAGCTCAGGGCTGTGTGATGGCCCGGAGGGGTGGTGGGGTGGAGGCAGTGGAGGTGAGAGGGAGCCCCAAAGGGAGGAGATATATGCGCACATATAGGGGACTCACTTGTCTGGACAGCAGACACTAACAACACTGTAAAGCAACTGTATTTCAGTTAGAAAATAAATTTTAAAATAAATAAAAGATCATTAATGTTGGGGGAAAATATCTAAAAATACAACTACTATATGCCCCGGCAATCCCACTATTGGGCATGTAATCTGAGAAAAGACACATGCACCCCAATATTAAATCCAGCTCTATTTACAATACCCAGGACATGGAAGCAACAACCTGAATGTCCATCCACACATGAATGGATGAAGATGTGGTATGTAAATGAAAGTTCCTCAGCCATAAAAAGAAGATAACTGGGTCATTTGTAGTGGCATGGATAGGCCCTGAGTCTACTGTATAGAGTGAAGTGAGAAAAACAAATACCGTATATGAATACATATACATGGAATTTAGAAAAATGATACAGATGAACCTATATGCAGGGCAGGAATAGGGTCACAGTGCTCGGACATGCGGACATGGGAAGGGCAGGGTGGGGCTAACTGGAGACTAGCACCACCATATATACTCCCACGTGTAAGAGAGACGGCCAGCGGGCAGCTGCTGCCCAGCACCGGGAGTTCACCTCAGCGTTCCGTGATGGCCTAGAAGAGGAGGACGAGGGGGATGGCAGTGGGAGGGAGGCCCAAAGGGACAAACACGCATACACATAGGTGACTCCCTTTGCTGGAGAACAGAAACTTACACACACTGTAAAGCAACTGTACTCCAATTTAAAAATAAAAGAACATTAATCGAGGGGAAAAAAAACAAAAATAGAACTAGCATATGACTGAGCAATCTTACTATTGGGCACATACCAATAGAAAACCTTAATTCAAAAAGACACAACACGGCTTTCCTGCTGGCTCAGTGGTGAAGAATCTGCCTGACATTGCAGGAGACGTGGGTCCCATCCCTGGTCTGGGAGGATCTCAGGCACCTCGTAGCGACTAAGCCGGTGCACCGCAACAGCTGAGCCTGTGCTCTGGAGCCCAGAAACCGCAACTGCTGAGCGCACGTGTCACAACTACTGAAGCTCACAGGCCCAGAGCCAGTGTCCACAGCAGGAGAAGCCACTGTGCTAAACAGCCCATGCACCCCAACTAGGGTGTAGCCCCTACTCACCACAACAAGAGCAAAGCTACACGGCAACAAAGACCCAGCACAGCCAGAAATAAAAAAATTATTTAAAAAAAGACATACAGTCCCAATGTTCACTGCAGTACTATCTACAAAAGCCAGGACATGGAAGTGACCTAGATGTCTATCGATAGGTGAATGGATTAAAGTGTGGTGGTTGTTCGGTTTCAGTCGCTAAGTCGTGTCTGACTCTTGCAATCCCATGGACTGTAGCCTGGCAGGTTTCTCTGTCCATGGGATTCTCCACGCAAGAATACTGGTGTGGGGGGCCATTTCCTTCTCTAGGGATCTTCTCGACCAGGAATCGAACCCAGGCCTTCTGCATTGCAGGCAGATGATTTACTGACTGAGCTATGAGGGAAACTATACACACAGTGGAATATTACTCAGCCATAAAAAGGAAGATAACTGGGTCATTTGTAGTGATATGGATGGAACTAGAGTCTGTCACATAGAATACATAATTCAGAAAGAGAAAAACAAATACTGCATATAAACACACATACATGGAATCTAGAAAAATGATAAAGATGAACTCATATGCAAATCATGACTAGAGTTTAGGAGAGTATGGACACATGGACACGCAGGACAGGGAGGGTAAGACCCTGGGAGAGCAGTGTTGCCACAGATACACTGCCGTGCGTAAAGCAGATACCTAGGGGGCAGCTGCTCTACAGCACAGCAAGTTCAGCTCACTGCTTGGTGATTACCCAGAGCGGGTGGGCCAGAGGGGGCTGGAGGGGGGAGGGAGGCCCAAAGGGCCAGGACATATGTATATATAGGTGATTCACTTTGACGGACAGCAGACACTAACACATAATTTTAAAGTAATTATAAGAACTGATGCTTTTGAACTGTGGTGTTGGAGAAGACTCTTGAGTCCCTTGGACTGCAAGGAGATCAAACCAGTCCATCCTAAAGGAGATCAGTCCTGGGTGTTCATGGGAAGGACTGATGCTGAAGCTCAAACTCCAATACTTTGGCCACCTGAAATGGAGAACTGACTCACTGGAAAAGACTCTGATGCTAGGAAAGATTGAAGGCAGGAGAAGTGGACAACAGAGGATGAGATGGTTGGATGGCATCACCACCTCGACAGACATGAGTTTGAGCAAGCTCTGGGAGGTGGTGATAGACGGGGAAGCTGGGGTGCTGCAGCCCATGGGGTCACAAAGAGTTAGACACAACTGAGTGACTGAACTGAACTGATACTCCCATTAAAAAATAAGTAAAAGATCATTAACATTGGAAAAAACTAAAAACAGAACTACCATTTGCCCTAGGTATCCTTTACTGGGCATATAATCTGAGAAAACCATAATTCAAAAAAACACATGCATCCCAATGTTCAATGCAGCAGTATTTATAAGTCAGGACATGGGAAAAAACTTAGATGTCCAACAACAGAAGTATGGTATAAGAAGATGTGGTACATACATACAATGGAATATTCAATTCAGTTCAGTTGCTGACCACATTATTCAGCCATAAAAAGGAACAAATATGAGTCCATTCAACTGACATAGATACGTCTAGAGCCTCTCATACAGACTAAGTCAGAAACCAAAACCAAGTATCATATACTAATGCATAATCAGAATCTCAAAAGATGGTACTGTTGAACCTATCGGCAGGCAGGAGTAGGAACGCAGATGTCAAGAAAGGAGTTGTGGACACAGGGAGGGTGGGGGAGGATGGGACGGAATGAGAGTGGCACTGAGACACACACACCCGCCTGTGTAAACAGCCACCGGGGAGCTGCTACAACACAGGGAGCTGGGTTCCCAGGCTCTGTGGTGACCTAGAGGCTGGGATGTCTGGGAGGGGGTGGGAGGGAGGAGATGTATGTATACACATAGGAGATTCACTTTTGTTGGACAACAGAACAATGTTGTAAAGCAATTATATTCCAATTTAAAAATAAATTTAAGAAATAAAGATCAGTACTCCTTAGAAAGAAAATAAAAATGGAACTAACGTATCATCCAGCAATCCCACTACTGGGCATATAACCTGAGAAAACTGCAATTTAAAACGACACACGCTCCCCAATGTCACCCTGCTTATTTAACTTCTATGCAGAGTACATCATGAGAAACGCTGGGCTGGAAGAAGCACAAGCTGGAATCAAGATTGCCGGGAGAAATATCAATAACCTCAGATATGCAGATGACACCACCCTTATGGCAGAAAGTGAAGAAGAACTAAAAAGCCTCTTGATGACAGTGAAAGAGGAGAGTGAAAAAGTTGGCTTAAAGCTCAACATTCAGAAAACGAAGATCATGGCATCTGGTCCCATCACTTCATGGCAAATAGATGGGGTAACAGTAGAAACAGTGTCAGACTTTATTTTTTAGGCTGCAAAATCACTGCAGATGGTGACTGCAGCCATGAAATTAAAAGACGCTTACTCCTTAGAAGGAAAAGTTATGACCAACCTAGATAGCATATTCAAAAGCAGAGATATTACTTTGCCGACTAAGGTCCGTCTAGCCAAGGCTGTGGTTTTTCCAGTGGTCATGTATGGATGTGAGAGTTGAACTGTGAAGAAGGCTGAGCACTGAAGAATTGATGCTTTTGAGGTGTGGTGTTGGAGAAGACTCTTGAGAGTCCCTTCGACTTCAAGGAGATCCAACCAGTCCATTCTGTAGGAGATCAGTCCTGGGTATTCTTTGGAAGGACTGATGTTGAAGCTGAAACTCCAATACTCTGGCCCCCTCATGCGAAGAGCTGACTCATTGGAAAAGACCCTGATGCTGGGAGGGATTGGGGGCAGGAGGAGAAGGGGACAACAGAGGATGAGATGGCTGGATGGCATCACTGACTCGATGGACGTGAATCTGAGTGAACTCTGGGAGTTGGTGATGGACAGGGAGGCCTAGCGTGCTGCAATTCATGGGGTCGCAAAGAGTAGGACACGACTGAGCAACTGAACTGAACTGAATCTTGAAAAAAATGAAAAATGCAACTAACATATAACCCAGCAATCACACTACTGGGTATATATCCTGAAAAACCATAAGCAACATTAAACACCCATCCAGGTGTTCTTTTCAGCACTATTTACAACAGCCAGGAGATGGAAGCAACCTCTGGATGAAGCGGGCGTGGCACATGTGCACAACGGAACACCACGGAGCCAGGAAACAGAACGGACTTGGGCCATTGGCAGTAAGCGTGCATGGACCGGAGCGCCACGCAGCAGTACAGCAGAAAAACAGACATCACATAGTGACACATACACATGGAACCTGGAAAAATGCTACAAATAAACTTATCTGGACAGGAATAGAGAAGCAAACGCAGAGAAGATGTGAACATAGGGAAAGGGGAGGGTGAGATGAATAACAGTGCTCTGCATAAAAAAAATTTAACTGGGTCATTTCTAGAGATACGGACTTAGAGGCTATCATAACAGAGTGACTTCAGTCAGAAAGAAAAATATAGTATAGTAACCCATGTGGAATATAGAAAAATGGTACAGATGAACTGATTTACAAAGCAAAATCAGATAAGCAGAAGCAGAGAACAAGCGGACACAGGCGAAGAGGAGGGTGGGATGACTCGGGAAAGAGTGGTGTCATAAATGCACCCGTGTGTAAAATACACAGCTAGTAAGAGGCTGCCGTGTAGCACAGAGAGCTCAGCTTGTGTCAGAGGGGGTAGGACAGGGAAAGGGGAGCGTGGGAGGGACGCTGGAGAGGGAGGGTATATATGTAGACTTTAACTCATTCACAGTGCTGCAGAGCAGAAACTAGCACAGCAATGTAAGCCAAATACTCTGATTACCATTATTCACCAAAAAAACCCCAGAACTATCACACAGCCCAGCAATCACACCGCTGGGTATAAACATAAAGAAAACCAAAAATAAAAAAGACACACCACCATATGTTCACTGCAGCACTGTTTACACCAGCCAGGACATGGAAGCAACTAAATGCCCGCCCACAGATAAACGGGTAAGATGTGGCACATATATATACAATGGAATATGATTCAGTGATAAAAGGAACTAAACTGGGTCGTTTGTAGTGATGTGTATGTACTGAGATCTGTCATACAAAGTGAAGCATGTCAGAAAGAGAATCAAATATCGTATATTAACACACATGTATAGAATCTAGGAAAATGGCACAGATGAGCCTATCTGCAGGACATGAACAGTTGGAGAAATAGAGAAGGGGCATGTGGATGGACATGGGAAAGAGGAGCCTGAGACAGGCTGAGGGAGCAGCGCTGACGTACACGCTGCCGTGCGTAAAGCGAGTGGGGGCGAGCTGCTGCCCAGGACGGGAGCTCAGTGCGGCGCTCCGGGATGACCTGCAGAAGTGGGGCTGGGTGGCTGGAGCCAGGGGAGGTTCAGAAAAGGGGATACATGTATACATACAAATGATTCTCTTTCTGGGACAGCAGAAACTAACACAATATTGTAAAGCAATTATATTCCACTTAGAAATAGATTTATTTAAAAAGATCATTTATTGTGAAAAAGAAAACTAAAAACAGAAATATCACTTGGTTTAGTCTCTAAGTTGTGTCCAACTCTTTGCAACCCCAGGCTCCTCTGTCCATGGGGATTCTCTAGGCAAGAATACTGGAGTGAGTTGCCATTTCCTTCTCCAGGGAATCTTCCCAACCCATGAATCGAACCTGGATCTCCTGCACTGCAAGCAGATTCTTTACCAACGAGCTATGAGGGAAGCAGAATTGTCACATGACTCAGAGATCCCACTCTTGGGGATATACTCTGAGAACGATAATTCAAAAAGACAAGACACATGCACCCTAATGTTCACTGCAGCACTACTTACAAAGTCAAGACATAGAAGGTATCTAAATGTCTGTGCACAGATGAATGAATAAAGAACCCAGTGGGTGGGAAGGGAGGAAATGGCAGTGGGAGGGAAATACAAAGGAGACAATATATGTATACATAGAGCTAACTCACTTTGTTGGACAGCACAAACAGTAGGGTAAAGCAATTATACTCCAATTAAAAATAAATTTAAAGCAATAAATAACAGTTTAATAATCTTCAAAAATTAGAAGTCCATACTGTATGTTAATAAAATTAAAATTTCATACTGTTAATGCTATCTGCCCCAGCAATCCCACTAGTGGATGAGAAAACCATAATTCACCAAGATATATACACACCCAAATGTTAACTGCAGCACTGTTTCCAATAGCCAGGATATATAAGCAACCTAAATCTCCATCCATAGATGAATAGATAAGATGTGGAGAATAGATAAGATGTGGAAAATACGATGGAATATTATTTAGCCATAAAGTAGCAATATGGGTGCACCTAGAGTCTGTCATACAGAGTAATAAAGTAAGCCTGACCAGAAAATCAATTAACACATATACATGGAATCTGGAAAACTGGTACAGATGAACCTATCTGCAGGGCAAAAACAGAGATGCAGTAGAGAACGAACACCTGGACCTGGGGGAAGGGCAAGCTGGGATGAAATGGCGGCATGGCGTGGCCACGTCTGCACTGCCGGATGTAAAACACACAGCTCCCGGGAGCTGCTCTCCACATGGGGAGCTCCGCGCCATGCTCTGCGCTGGCTCGGGTGGGTGTGATTTGGTGGGCTGAAGGGAGGCTCCAGCGGAGGGGACTGATGTACCCTTCCTTCACAGTGCTGTGGAGCAGGAACCACCACAACACTGTGAACCAATTATACGCCAATTAAATATAAATTAAACAACCATTATTCATGAAAAAACTAAAAACAGAACTTTCACATGAATCAGCAACCGCACTGTGTGTATACCCAGAGAAAGCCGTGACTGGAAAAGACATGCACCACAACGTTCAGTGCGGGACTGTTCACAGCAGCCAGGACATGGAAGCCATGCGAACGGCCCTCCACAGATGAACGGCTGAGAAGATGCGGCACATACACTCATGGAATATTACTCAGCCATAAGAAGGAAGGAGATTGGGGCATTCGTAGATATGGATGGAACCAGAGTCTACTGTACAGAGTGAAGTAATAAGTCAGAAAATCAAACACTGTATATTAACACATATATGGAATCTAGAAAAAATGGACATATAAACACATATGTAAGTCATGATAAGAGGTGCAAAAGTAGAGAACAGACACTTGGACATGCATGAAGGGGAGGGTAAGAACAACTGAGAGAGTAGCCCTACATATATACACTGCCATGTGAAAAATACCTAGTAAGTGGGAAGTTGCAGTAGAGCTAGAGACCTTAGCTTGGTGCTTTGTGAATTCCTATAGGGGTGGGATAAAGAAGGTTGGGGTGGGAGGCAGTCACAAATGGAGGGGATTATGTATAAATATAGCTGATCACTCTGTTGGACAATATAAACTAACAAAACATTCTAAATCAATTAGAGTCCAGTTAAAAATTCAAATTAAAAAAACTAAAAGAAGATCAGTAATCTTAAAAAGAAATTAAGAAGAACTACCATAAGCCCCAGCAATCACATTTCTGGGCATAAAATCTG
The DNA here is from genome assembly GCA_917880005.1 of Nanger dama. Classification (NCBI taxonomy): domain Eukaryota; kingdom Metazoa; phylum Chordata; class Mammalia; order Artiodactyla; family Bovidae; genus Nanger; species Nanger dama. The sequence goes on from CAKJTW010000007.1 coordinate 29,668,113, forward strand.
AGAGAACAATAATTCAAAAGCGTATATACACCCCGATGTTCAATGTAGCACTATTTACAATATCCAGGACATGGAAGAAACCTAGATGTCCATCCACAGATGAATGAATTAAGAACATGTAGAACATACATTGGAGAAGGCAGTGGCACCCCCACTCTAGTACTCTTGCCTGGAAAATCCCATGGACAGAGGAGCCTGGTGGGCTGCAGTCCATAGGGTCGCTAACAGTTGGACACGACTGAGCAACTTCACTTTCACGCATTGGAGAAGGAAATGGCAACCCACTCCAGTGTTCTTGCCTGGAGAATCCCAGGGGTGGTAGGAGCCTGGTGGGCTGCCGTTTATGGGGTTGCACAGAGTCGGACATGACTGAAGCGACTTAGCAGCAGTACATACATACAATGGAACATTATTCAGCCATAAAAAGGAATGAAACTGGATCATTTGTAGAGCTGTGGATGGTCCCTGACTGTCACACAGAGAAAACTCAGAGAAAAATGAATATATTATCACAAATATATGGAATCGAGAAAAACAGTACAGATGAAACGATCTGCAAAGCAGGAATAGACCCAGAGAAGTAGAGAACAGACATATGGCCATAAGGGAAGGGGAGAAGGGGATGCACTGGGAGAGGAGCTTTGCCACACATGCACTGCCGTGTGTGAAACAGTAACAGGTAGCTGGTGGGATGCTGCTGTCTACCACAGGGATCTCAGCTTGGTGCTTTGTGATGACAATAGTGGGATGACGTGGGCTGGGGTGCAGGGAGGCTCGAAAGAGGAATATATGTATACAAATAGCTAATTCCTTTTATTTTGACCAGCAGAAACTAACACAATATTGTAAAGCAATTATACTCCAGTTAACATATAGATTAAGGAAACAGAAGATCACTAATCTTGAAAAAAGATTAAAAATGGAACTACCATATCACAGCAATCCACTACTGGTATATACCCTGAGAAAACCATCATTCAGCAAGGCACAGGCACTCCAACACTCATTGCAGAACTAATTACCAAAGTCAGGAAATGGAAGCAACCTAAATATGAATGGATAATGATGTGGGACACATACAATGGAATGTTAGTCATCCAATAAAAGGAACAGAACTGTGCCATCTGCAGTGATGTGGATGGGCTAGACCCTCAGAGTGAAGTCAGTCAGCAAGGAAAATCAAGTAACACATATTAACACAAATATATGGAATCTAGAAAACTGGAACAGATGAACCTATTTGCAGGGGAAAAACAGAGATGCAGAAGCAGAGAACAAATAAGTAGACACAGGGAAGGGGAAGGTGGGACAAGCCGGTAGAGCAGCTGCCGTATAAACTACCATGTGTAAAATTCACTGAGGGAAGCAGCTGTACTGCACAGGGAGCCAGCTCCACGTTCAGTGATGTCCCAGAATGGCAGGATGGGAAGAGGGCTGTGTGGCAGGGAGGCGCAAGACGAAGGGGACATGTGTATATTTATAATTCATTCACATTGTTTTACAGCAGAAAGTAACACTCAAAACCAAGTTTATTCCAATTAAAAATAAATTAAAATATAGAAAACCATTATTCATGAGAAAAAAAAAAACAAACTAACTAAAAACAGAATTGTCATATGACCCAGCAATCCCACTACTAGGCATATAACCTAAGAAGACCATAATTCAACAAGAGACACTGACCTCAATGCTCAATGCACGACGATTTACAAAACCCAGGATATGGAAGCAACCTACAGGTCCATAAACAGATGAATGGCTTAAGGTGTGGTAGGCTTTGGATTCGAGATGGTGGAGTAAAAGGACGTGCACTCATCTCCTCCTGCGAGAGCACCAAAATCACCACTAGCCGTTGAAAAACCATTGACAGGAGGACACTGGAATCTACCAGAAAAAGATACCCCACGTCCAAAGACAAAGAAGCCACAGCAAGATGGCAGGAGAGGCACAAACACGATAAAATCAAATCCCATACCCGCCAGAGGCGTAACCCACAAACTGGAGAGCAATAATACCAAAGCGGTTCTCCCACTGTTACCAGGGCTCCAAACCCCAAGTCAGGCTTCCCAGCCTGGGGACCCAACAGAGGGCCTGGCAATGCCCAGGTAATTTCACTGGAAAGCTGAAGGGATTCAATTACAAAACTTCCTCAGGACTAGGGGCAGGGCGGGGGGCGGTGGGTAGACCCCAGTCTCAGAAGGCACGAAGAAAACCTTGTGTGCACCAAGACTCAGAGGAGGGGAGCAGTGACCCCACAGCAGACTGAGCTGAAACTCCCCTGCGAGTGTTGGAGGGCCTTCTGTGGGGTGTGGGTTGGCAGGGGTTCATCACAGGGACGCCGGCACTGGCAGCAGCTGTCTGGGAAGGTCCCCCTTGGAGTAAATAAACCCTCTTGGGGGTCACCATTAACCCTACCAGAGAGTCCACAGACCTCAGGCCAAAAAAGGTATCAGGGAAAGAGTGCAACCCCATCCACCAGCAGATAGTTGGATCTGAGCAAGGCCCACCAGAGCAAGACCCAGTTTTTCCCCACCACAGTCCCTCCCATCAGGAAGCTTACACAAGCCTGGCCCCTCCATCAGAGGGCAGACACAAGAAACAAGAAGAATTGCAGTTCTACAGCGACTAAAACAAAAACCACATTACAGAAAATTAATCATGATGAAAAAGCAGCAAGTTACGTCCCAGATAAAGGGACAAGACAAAACCCCGCCAAAAAAAAAAAAAAAAAACAAAGTTAGGCAATCTTACAGAAAAAGAGTTCAGAATAGTGACAGCAAAGATGATTCAGAATATCAGAAAAAGAATGGAGGCAAAGATTGAGAAGATGCAAGAAATGTTTACCAAGGCCTACAAGAACTAAAGCACAAACAAACAGAGATGAATAATACACTAGAAGGAATCACTAACAGAATAACTGAGGCAGAAGAATGGAAAATGACCTGGAGGACAGAATGCAGAAATCACTGCCACAGAACAGAACATAGGAAAAAGAATGAAAAGAAATGAAGACAACCTAAGAGACCTCCGGGACAACATTAAACGCACCAACATTAGCATTACAGGGGTCCCAGACGGAAGAGAGAGAAAGGACCTGAGAAAATATTTGAAGAGATAATAGCTGAAAACTTCCCTAACATGGGAAAGGAGATAGTCAACCAAGTCCAGGGAAGCAGAGAGAGTCTCAGGCAGGATAAACCCAAGGAGGAACACACTGAGACACATAGTAATCAAACTGACAAAAATTAAAGACAGAGATAAAATATTAACAGTAACGAGGGCAAGACAACAACATACAATGGAACTCCCATCAGTCTATCAGCTGATTTCTCAACTGAAACTCTACAAGCCAGAAGGGAATGGCAGGATCTATTGAGAGTGAGGAAAGAGAAGAATCTACAACCAAGAATACTCTATCCAACAAGACATTCATTCAGATTTGATGGAGAAATCCAGAGCTTTCCAGACAAGCAAAAGTTAAGAGAATTCAGCACCACCAAACCAGCTTTACAACAAATGCTAAAGAAACTTCTCTAGGCAGAAAACAAGAGAAGGAAAAGATGTACCTACAGAAAATAAACCCAGAACAATTAAGAAAACAGTAACAGGATCATACATATCAATAATTACCTTAAATGTAAATGGATCAAACACACCAAAAGACACAGACTGAGCAGATGAAAACACGTGCACGTATGCACTTCCACTTACCACATAACTCCGCTTGAGCCCCCTCAATTGTATGTAATTATTTTATACTGTTAGGGTAATCATGCTCCTATTATGGTTTGCAATTGCAATTATCTTTTATTTTTCATTGGCTATTGGTTGTGAAAACTGATAAACATCTTTCAATGTGTGATTATGTAACTATTATTCACTTAAGTGTATCATGATTGGTCAACAGAAAAGTAAGAGAATTCTATATCACCAAAACAACCATTTAATAGAAAACCTTATAAGCACTTTTTAAAATCCAAATGCAAAGCAAAATTATCTTGGAGTTTTTGAAAATACAAATACCCAGGTACTGCTGTATTTTGGCCAGTGTTCCAGGTATGTTTCTAATGAGCAGCCATGTTTTAAAACAACTGGACTATATGAGGATCTTATCCAATTTATTTCATTTTTTAAATTTCATTTTCAGTGCTCCCATTTCATTCAGTTTGTTTTCCACTTTCTCCATCTTTTGGATGTTCTTTCTCAAGGCTTTATCAAGCACAGAAGAAAAGCCCTTGTATACATATATATAATATGTATAATTATATGTATTTTAGGAAACTTACAAGTTTTGCCTAACTAAAAATTTATCAAATTAAAATCTACATTTTGATTCCACTTGTTTGACTTAGTATAAATAGAATGCTAAATTTCTAATTTTTAAAAAATAGATATCCAAAAAGTACCAAAGGTTCACTATACAGCACATAGAACTATAATCAATATCTTGTAATAACCTAAAATGGAAAACAACTTTAAAAATAATGTATGTACAACTGAATCACAAGAAAAAAAAATTCTACTCTTTGAAATTTAGTACTGTTTATCTTTTTGCCAGTTTTTCTAAATGTCCTACGGACATATGAGATACAAAATTTTCAATATATTTGTGTAGGATATAAGATTAATATAAATAGAAATCTATTATATTTTAAATTATTAATGACATCATTCAAAATGCCTTTATTATTTTTCTGCACTTGAAAAATATTCTCAGAGAAATGTTAATGTCTCACTATGACCATATTTTTTTTCTTTTCCCTTCTATTTTCTTCTGATTTTTGCTTTATGTATTTTTGCTTCTTTGTTATTAGGTGTCTAATGGTTTATGACGTCTATCTTCTTTGTGAATTGTACCTTTTATCATTAAGAATATTCATCTTTGTTTCATTTAAAAATAGATAATCGTCCCCCAAAAGATGTGGGTTATGTGTGTGAATGTATGTATAATACATATATGTACACAATGGAGTATTATTCTGCCATAAAAAGGAACAGTATTGGGTCATTTGTTGTGATGTGGATGGACCTTCACTCTGTCATAAAGAGTGAAGTCAGAAAAACAAATACCATATATTAACATACAGATATGGCAGCAGAACAATGGTACAGATGATCCTATCTGCAGGGCAGAAATAGAGATGCAGAAGTAGAGAATGGATATGTGAACCCAAGGGAAGGGAATGTGAAACAAATTGGTAGAGTAGCGTTGCCACATAAACATCACCATGTATAAAATACATAAGTAATAGGAAGCTGTGGTGTAGCACAGGAAACGATGCTCTGTGATGACCCAGACGGGTGGGGTGGAGGGTGGGAGGGAAGGGGTATATGTATACTTCTAAGCTATTCACACTGTTGTACAAAAGAAACTACATAACAATGTAAACCAATTTAAATCCAATTAAAAGTAAATTTTATTCAGGAAACAAAACTAAAAATAGAACTATCACGTAACCCAGTGACCCCGCTAGTGGGTATATACCCAGAGAAAACCATAATTCAAAAAGACACACACATCACAATGTTCACTGCAGCAGTGTTCACCATAGCCAGGACATGGAAGCAAACGAAATGTCCATTCATAGATGAACAGATAAGCAGATATGGTTTACACACACTCAGTGGAATATTACTCAGAGATAAAGAAGAATGAAATTGGGTCATTTGTAATGATGGGGATGGAACTAGAATCTGTCATACAGAGTGAGGTATGTTAGAAAGAGAAAATCAAATACTGTGTATTAGCACATATATGGAACCTAGAAAAATGGTACAGATGAACATATACGTGCAGGGCAGGAAAAGAGTCCCAGAAGTATTCACCAGACATACAGACATGGGGGAAGGGCAGAAGAGGATGAATTTAGAGACAAGCACTGAAATACGCACAGTGTCATGAGTAAAACAGGCAAGTAGTGGGAAGCTGCTGCGTAGCACAGGCAGCTCAGCTCAGGGCTTTGTGATGGCTTAAAGGGGTGATGGGACGCAGGGCACGGCAGTGGGAGGGAGGCCCAAAGGGAGGGTCTATATGTACTCATGTAGGTGATTCGCTTTGTTGGACAGCAGACACTAACAATATCGTAAAGCAATTGTACTCCAATTAGAAAATAAATTAAAAAAATAAAACATCATTAATGTGGTAAAAAAAAAAAAATCTTAAAAACAGAACTACCATATGCCCAAGCAATCCCACTCCCAGGTATATAATCTGAGAAAACCACTAAGTCAAAAAGATATATGCACCCCATACTCAACACATTATTTACAATATCCAGGACATGGAAGCAACCTAAATGCCCATCCACAGATGAATGTATGAAGATGTCGTATGTATAGATGCACAAGGGAATATTACTCAGCCTACACATCCATAGAAAACTTTAACTGAAGAAGACACACAAGGCTTCCCTGGGGGCTCAGTGGTGAAGAATCTGCCTGACATTGCAGGAGACATGGGTTCCACCCCTGGTCTGGAAGGATCTTAGGTACTTCATCGTGACTAAGCCCGTGCACCGCAACAATTGAGCCTGTGCTCTGGGGGCCCAGGAACCGCAAGTGCTGGGCCCACATGCTGCAAGCACTGAGGCTCGAAGCCCACAGGCCCGAGAGCCAATGCACTAAGAAACCCACGCACCCCAACTAGAGAGTAGCCCCCGCTCACAACTAGAGGAAAGCTCACGCAGCAAAAGAGACCCAGCATAGCCAAAAATAAATCAATCAATAAAATTGTTTTTAAAAAAGACACGTGGTGCCCAATGTTCACTGCGGCACTATTTACAAAAGCCAGGATATGGAGTAACCTAGATGTCCAGCAACAGATGAATGGATTAAGAAGATGTAGTACATACACGCTGCTGCTGCTGCTGCTAAGTCGCATCAGTCATGTCCAACTCTGTGTGACCCCATGGACGGCAGCCCACCAGGCTCCCCCCATCCCTGGGATTCTCCAGGCAAGAAGACTGGAGTGGGTTGCCATTTCCTTCTCCAAGTACATACATACAATGGAATATCATCAGCCATAAAATGGAAAGAAACTGGGTCATCTGTAGTGCTGTGGATGGTCCTTGACTCTTAGAGGGTAACAGGCAGGAAGGCCAGGGGTCTCCAAATGGAGGAAATAGGCTGCAAGTGTCAGACATTTTTCTCTCTGTTAAGCAGCAGGAGGAAACAAACTACTCCTATTATATTTTTCCCCTTCTCTATACAAATTTAAAGAGTTTTCTTTTAAAATTATCTGTTGCCATGATGACACCTGATTCCACCTGAACTTTTCTCAAACCATGAGCTAACCAATGCATTTTTCTTATGGAAATGTTGGTCTTCAGCTATGTTAATGAACTACATATTTACCCTAGACTCTGTCTTCAAGTCAGTTCAACCTAAGACTCAGAATGGACCTGATGAACCTGTATGTTTTACTCATACATTGTTCTCCTAATCTATGTTAATAAAACTAAATATTTACTTGGAAACCTGCCTTTCTTCAAGATTCATGTCAATCGTTTTATGGCCCGGGATGACTCATCTGGTGCCAATGTTATTTCAAAATGCATGTTGTGGGTGAGGGGCCTGGTGCCACTCTGAGTTTTAAGACATCTCCTTTCTATAATTAACAGCTTGCTAGTAACTGTATAACATCCGGCTAAAGACTAGCAGGTGGGCACTCTTTCTGCCCCCTTCTGATGTCTATGTCAGAAGCTTTCTCTATCTCTTTTATACTTTGCTAAGTTGCTTCAGTCGTGCCCGACTCTGTGCAACCCCATAGATGGCAGCCCACCAGGCTCCGCCGTCCCTGAGATTCTTCAAGCAAGAACACTAAGTGAAAAGTGAAAGTGAAGTCACTGAGTCATGTACAATTCTCAGCGACCCCTTGGACTGCAGCCCACCAGGCTCCTCTGTCCATAGGATTTTCCAGGCAAGAGTACTGGAGTGGAGTGCCATTGCCTTCTCCGTTTTTTTTAATACTTTAATAAAACTTTATTACACAAAAGCTCTGAGTGATCAAGCCTCATCACTGGCCCCGGAGAATTCTTCTCCTCTGGAGGCCAAGAAACCCAGCGTCTTTCATGGTTCAGCAACATCCTTTCATACAGAGTGAACTCAGAAAGAGAAAAATGAATCTCATGTATTAACACATATACATGGAATCTAGAAAAATGATACAGTTGAACTTATATGCAGGTCATGGACAGAGTTGCAGAAGTAGAGAATGGACATATGGACACATGGGACAGCGACAGTCAGACCAACTGGGAGGGCAGAGCTGCATAAACACATTGCCATGTGTAAAACAGCCAGCCAGCTAGTGGGCAGCTGCTCTACAGCACAGGGGGTTCAGTTCACTGCTTCGAGATTACCCAAAGGGACGGAGAGGGCAGGAGGGAGGGGGCCGGGGGTGGGAGGGAGGCCCAAACGGAAGGGATATATGTATATATAGGTGATTCGCTGTTGGACAGAAGAAGTCAACACATCATTTTAAAGAAATTATATGCCCACTAAAAAATAAACAGAAGGTCATTAATGATGAAAAAATCTAAAAACAGAACTAGTATTTGCCCTAGGAATCCCTTACTGGGCATATAACCTGATGAAACCATAATTCAAAAAAAAACACACACACACACACACGCACCCCAATGTTCAATGTTGTACTATTTACAATAGTCATGGAAGCAACCTAGATGTCCAACAACAGATGAACGGAGTAGGAAGATACAGTACATACATACAGTGGAATATTACTGGGCCATAAAAAGGAAGGAACTGAGTCAGTTGAACTGAGGTAGATGTACCTAGAGCCTCTATACAGAGTGAGTAAGTCAGAGAGAAAAATAAATATCATATATTAACACTTAATTAGAATCCAGAAATATGGTACAGATGAACCTATTTGCAGGGCAGGAATACAGACATGGATATAGAGAAAAGACTTGTGGACACAGTGGGGGATGGGGACACTATTCACCACAGTGGGATGAATTGAGAGACTAGCACTGAAATGTATACATTACCCCGTGTAAAACTGACAGCTGCTGGGAAGCTGCGGTATAGCACAGGGAACTTAGCTCCGTGCTTTGTGGTGACCTAGAGGGGTGGGATGGAGGCTCAAGAGGAAGGAGATACAGTTACACGTAGAGCTCAGTCTCTTTTTGGATAGCAGAAACTAACACAACACAATAAAGCAATTATACTCCAACTGAAAAAAAAAAGGAAAAGAAAACCTATGCAGAGCACTACTTTACAGAAATCATAGCCAAGATCTCTTTTGATTCACCTCCTAAATTAATGAAAATGAAAAACAGAACACACATGGGATCTAATTAAACTTAAAAGCTTTTCCACAGCAAAGGAAACCATAAAAAAGACAGAATGAGAACCTTCAGAATGGGAGAAAATATTTGCAAAGGACACAAGTGACAAAGGATTAATCTCCCAAGTACACAAGGAGCTCATGCAGTTCAATACGAAAAAAAAAAACCAACATACAGATGGCCAACAAACACATGAAGAGATGCTCAATTTCACTAATTATTAGAGAAATGCAAGTCAAACTACAATGAGGCATCATCTCACACTTCAGAATGGCCATCATCAAAAAAATCCACAAGCATTAAATGTCTAAGAGGGTATGGAGAAAGGGGGACCTTTTTGCACTGTTGGTGGGAATTTAAGTTGACACAGCTACTCTGGAGAACAGTATGGAAATTCCTTGAAAAACTAAAACTAGAAGTACCACTTAGTTCAGTTGCTCAGCTGTGTCCGACTCTTTGCGGAGTTCACTCAAACTCATGTCCATTGAGTCAGTGATGCCATCCAGCCATCTCATCCTCTGTCGTCCCCTTCTCCTCCTGCCCCCAACCCCTCACTTTGGCATGAGGTGGCCAAAGTACTGGAGTTTCAGCTTTAGCATCATTCCTTCCAATGAATACCCAGGGCTGATCTCCTTTAGAATGGACTGGTTGGAACTACCATATGACCCAGCAATTCCATTAGTGGGCATGTAACCTAGTAAAACCATAATTCAAAAAGACACATGCACCCCAGCATTCACTGCAGCACTGTTTACAATAGCCAGGACATAGAAGCAACCTAAATGTCCAGCAAGAGGTGAGTGGACTAAGATGTGGTAGGTATATATATACAACAGAATATTACTCGGTCATAAAAAGGAGCGAAACTGGGTCATTATTAGTGATGTAGATGGACCTAGAGTCTATGATACAGAGTGAAGTAAGTAAGTCAGAAAGAGAAAAATAAGTATTGGATATTAAGGCACATATGTGGAATGTAGGCGAACCTATTTGCCAGGCGGGAACACCGATGGAGGTGTAGAGAACAGATGTGTAGACACAAGGTGGATGGGGGGTGGGAGGATGAACTGGGAGATTGGGGTTGACATGTATACACTACCATGGGTAACAGACAGCTAGTGGGAACCTGCGGGAAGGTTCCCACCTGGGCAGGGAGCTCATCTCAGGGCTGTGGTAACCTAGAGGGGTGGGATGGAGGTTCAAGAGGGAGGTGATATACTGCATTCTTATAACTGATTCACTTAGTTGTACAGCAGAAAGCAACACAACACTGTAAAGCAATTATACCCCAATTAAAGAAAAAATGAAATTATCATTAAGGGGATGGGGAGAGGAACAAATCAGGTGACTGGGACTGACATATAGACAGTACTATAAAATAACTAACAGCAACCTACTTATAGCACAGGGGACTCGACACAATACTCTGTAATGACCTAGAGAAGAGTGGATATATGTATATGTGGGGCTTACCTGATGGGAGAAAAAAACTGCAGATCAATATACTAGCAAACCAAATTCAACACCACATTAAAAGAATAATACACCAGGACCACATGGGATTTATTTCTGGAAAGTGAGGACGTTTCCATATGAAAATCAATCAATGTAATAAACCATATTAACAAAATGAAGAACAAAAACCATATAATCATCTCAAATACATGCAGAAAAACCGTTTAACAAAACTCAATACCCATTCATGAGAAAAACTCAACAAAGATTAAAAAAAAAAAACTCAAGATAATAAAGGCCATATATGAAACGCCCACAGCTATTAGCCATCATCAAACTCAATGACAAAAAACTTAAAGTTTTACCTCTCAGATCAGGAACAAGACAAGAATGCCCACTTCTGCCACTTTCTATTCAACATAGTATTGGAAGTTCTAGCCATGGCCATTTGACCAAGGGAAAAGAAAAGAAAAAAGTAACCAAACTGGAGACGAAGAGATAAAACTATCTCAGTTTGCAGATGACATGATCTTATACCATAAAGAAAACCATAAAGACTGTACCCAAAAAACCTGTTAGAAAAAAATGGATTCAGCAAAGTTGCAGGGTATGAGATCAACATCCCCAAATCAGTTGTGCTTCTGTATACTTAAAAAGCAACCTGAAAGGGAGATGAAGAAAACAACCCCATTTGCAATAGAATAAAAAATGTTAAAATACTTAGAAATAAACATAACCAAAGGAGCAAGACTTGTACACTGAAAACTACACAACACTGCAAAGATGACGCCAACAAATAGACACTCCGTACCCATGAACTGGAACACAATATTGTTAAGACCATCTACAGATTCAATACAATCAATCCCTATAAATCCCACAACTTTTTAAATAGAAACAGAAAAATCTATCCTAAAATGTGTATGTAATCTAAAGGGACCCCCAAATAGCCACAAACAATTTTAAAAGGAAAGAGCATAGTTGAAGATCTCAAGCTTCCTAATTTAAAAACTTACCATACAGTCATCAATACAGACTTACAGACTAATTCAGTAAGGAGCCCATATGTTCAAATGTTTTTCAACAAGGGAGCAAAGTGCACTCAACAAAGAAAGACAGTCCTTTCAACAAACAGTGTTGGGAAAACTAGATACCTACATGCAATATCTTAACACCGTCTACTAAAACTAATTCAAAATGTACCAAAGATTTCAACATGAAACCTAAAACTATACAACCCTTAGAAGAAAACAGCAGAGGGACTTCCCTGGCAGTTCAGCGGTTAAGACTGAAAGCTTCCACTGCAGGCAGTGTGAGTTCCATCCCTGGTCAGGGAACTAAGATCCCACCTGCAATGCAACACAGCCAAAACAACGAAAACATGGTGGAAAAAGCCTCACAACACTGGGTTTGGCAAGGATTTCTTGGATATGAGACCAAAGGCAAGAACAGAAAAATTTACAACTTTTGTGCATCAAAAGACACTATCAGAGTAACAAGGCAACCTACAGAACAGGAGAAAATACTTGCAAATCACAGACATGACATAGGGTTTATATCCAGAATATTCAGAGAACTCCCGCAACTTCACACACACACACACACAAAAAATCAATTAAAACATGGACAAAGGACTGTATTCAAGCACTGCAAATGGGCTCGTAACCATGTGAAAAGATTCTCACCCTCACTAATTACCAGGGAAATGCAAATCAAAATCAGGAGTAATCCTTCATGATCCTTATACTGTCTCAGACAGTAAAGAATCTGCCTGCAATGCGGGAGACCCAGGTTCAATCCCTGTGTAGGGAAGATCCCTTGGCGAAAGTAATGGCAACTCATTCCAGGACTCTTACCTGGAGAATCCCATGGAAAGAGGAGCCTGGTGGGCTACAATCCATGGGGTCAAAAAGAGCTGGGCATGACTGAGCAACTAAGACTTTCACACTTTCAGACTTATTTATCAACAAACTGGAAAATAACAAGCGGTGAGAAATCTGAACACCTGTGCACTGCTGGGGACATAAAGTGGTATAGCTATTATGGTAAAGAATATGATAGTTCCTCAAAAAATTCAACATAGCATCACCATGATCTGGCAATTTCACTTCTGAAATTAACAGCAGGAACATGAACAGATACTTCTCCACTCCTGTTTATAGCAGCATTATTCACAATAGTCAGAAGTTAGAAGCAACCCACATGCCCACCATGTGGGTGGATAAGATACAATTATGGCATACACATACATTAAAATAAATATCCAGCCTTAAAAGAAGAAATGTCACATTCTAACACATGTGACAACACAGAAAAACCTTGAAAAATATTATGCTAAGTGAAATGAGCCAAAACGGCAAATAGAGTATGATTCCACTCAAGGAGGTACTTATTAGTGTAGTCAAGTTCAGAGACGGAAAGCATAATGGTGCTGCCAGGGGCTAGGGGAAGGGAGAATGGGGAGTTCTGGTTTAATGTGTACAGAGTTTTCTGCAAGATGAAAAATGTTCTGGAGATGGATAGTAGTAACCGTCCTACAACAGTGTGAATGTAACTAATGCCACTTAACTGCACACCTAAAAATGACTAAAATAAGCTTCATGTTATATACATTTTACCACAAACAAGAACAACAAAACTTTCTTGACTTTGCCCTTTTCTCCCTTTTCACCTAAAATTTTTGTAAAAGTCATTTCTATTCCCCTCCCTTGCTCTTCCACAGAAACTTTCTCTGAAACAATCTCTCATTCTTTTTACGTCTCCAAGTTCAATGGTCACTTCTAAGTCTCACTTACTCTATTCTACTGTTATATCTGACAGAGACCCTAAGGTCCTTCTTCCTCCATGACCTCCTAGTTCTCTCTGTCTCTCCAACTAGCCCCCCTTTTTAAGAATCTTCCTTTGTTCTGCCCTGTTGCACCAGGGTTTTGTTCTCAGTCTCCTTATTTGACCACTCTTCTCTAAGGCAATCCCAGTTACTCTTTTGGTCTTAAATGTCCCCTCCATGCCTAATTTTCAGCAGGGTGAAATAAGTATGTTTCCCTCTACAGTGGTATCAGAATCAGCTTCCAAGTATATTTTCTTCCTCATTCTGATTCCTATTCAGTCTAGTTGGAAAATGAACTACCTTTTCTTTCCTCAACTAGACTTGTGATTTCGGAAGACAAGGATAAAATTTTTTCATCTGAATTAAACTCTAGGCCAGCACTATCCAACAGAACTTTCTGCAACTGTGGAAATGTTTTATATTTGCAGTGTTCAATACAAATAAGCCACATATGGCCACCAAGCACCTAAAATGTGGCTAGTACAGCTGAAGACCTGAATTTTTAGTTTTAATTTATCGTTACAGTCACTTAGGGCTAGTGGGTAACTGGACAGTTTTGCTCTAGAAATCCCTCAGTAATACTGTATTCTAGTCTGCCTCAGGTTAGTACTTTTTTTCCTTGTCACAGAGACAAGAATATGAAAATAGCCTGACCCACTAAGGCTAGATGTTGGTCCTTATAACTTTCACCATCAAAGAACATAAAACACTTGTGCCAGTTCTGGGTTTCTCATATAATCTCTGTGACGCGTTTAGTTTTCAAGTGCTGCTCTTCAGTCTGATGCATTGACACTATTGCATTAAGTTAAAGATTTCAAAGAAAAGAAAGCATCCTACCATTTTCACAATGTAGTAGGCCATGGCATGCAAGTGTCGAGTGGAAGTGCCACTACCAATCACAAAGTAATCTGTATATTTCATTTCTGGAGGAACTTTGATGACACAAATGTCTCTTGCATTTTCTTGCCTCAGAAGTGAAACCAGCATATCGATGTCAAACTTGGGACCAGCATGATCTGAAACGCACAAAGATTTGGTTGTGTCGGTGGCCAAGAGAAGACATGCTGTGCACTCAGAAATGCTGTCAGCTGACAGCAAAACTGCTCCTCTGGGAGGGTGTTCTGATCTGAAATGCTTTGTAAAACAACAGGGCCCAGGCCTCCTGGAAGCTGAACCTGGGCTCTGGCTTCATATAGCACTGCTCAACTTTTCTGGGAAGGTGCTCAGGTCACAGAGAGCCACCACATTCTTTCCTATTAGCAAATGCTAGTACCATACACCAGCAATAACCGCTTCTGTTTCAGTGCTTGAGGAAACAAGTAACACTGCTCAAGCAGAGAACCGCTACACAAAGAGAGGAAAACAGAAGCACAATGTGGGGACATATTAAACTGAATTCCAGCCAGAAAGGGTCACAGAACTAGCACTGGGAACTGGAAGCTCTTCGGTAGTATCTGGCCCACAACCTTCATCTGAGAAACTCAGACCTAGCCAAGTATGTGTGGCCCCAGACCTACCAATTCGAGGGCTAGAAGTTTAACAGCAGTTCTCATTCTGAACTCTCAAAGTTTTTCTTACAATGTCATTTAGGTTATGTAATAACTGTTATCTGTGAAAATCTACCCCCCCACCCCGGAGATTTCGATCTTGGATTGTCACCGTGATGTATTATAGCATCTGGACTTACAGTTCTCTTAAGCTTTAAAGTTGACTCCTAAGGCGCTAGATGTTAACCTCTCCCTCTCATCTTTCACAGGTGTGATCTGTTTACCATCTCTCAAGCGTCTAAAAACTTACACAAATTAGACACCCTTAAATTGGCCATATCTCCTATTAGCGCTTCCTACTTCACCCTTTAGCCCCCAGCCCCCACCTCCTCCTCAGAATTCTCACGCCCCAGCACTGCTGACAAGTCCATTTCTAGGGACCCTAGGAAGAGAGTGAAGGGAGATGAGGACGCTGAGGGTGTGATGCCAAGAGTCCGGCGTGGCTATTCGGACGGACGCCTGAGGTTTCAGAGACTGATTCAGTTCATCTCTTGGTCTCACTGAAATGCAAAGCTGGTGCCAACAACCTTTGCAGGCCCTTCCGGTTCTGCTTTGTAGAAGTTCTGTGACCCCAAGAAAAATGCAAAGAGGAGAACTCAGCATCCACGAAGGACCCGCCTCCCTACCCCATGCCTGTACCAGCGGTGCCAGACTCCAGGAATCCCTCGTCGGCTGTCCCCTCCGCCTGCTCCTCCACGCCTGGCCCGCCGTGCAGGCCGCGCGCTCGGTCCGGGGCCAGGCAGGCCCTGCCGAGTGTTGCCCTCGCCGTAGGCCTTCCCACGGCCAGCAGCCGAAGACGGGGCGCGGCACTAGCCGCGGGCCACGCGCGGGAGAAAACTGCCCTGCGGCACAGCTGCGCCCCGAACCGCAGCGCCACAAAGCTGCCGGGCCCCATCGTAATAGCCTTGCGTCGACTCACGGGGCGGGGCTTAATGGGGCTCGTGCAGGTCTGCGGCTTTCGATTGGCTAGGTCAATGCGGCTGGGCACGGAAAATTGACGTCAGGAGCGTGGGCGTGGCCAGAAGGTGGGCCGTGGGCGGAGTATGAAAACCAGGCAAGGGAGGAGGATGGTAACCCAACAGTGACCCGGAAGAATTATGTATTAGGAAAATATTAATTATTTTTTGACGTGATTTTGTAATTTACACTACATTTTTGCTGTAATGATTCTGTTTCTAAACATATAAGATTGCAAGCTTGAGGACTAATTTTACGTTTAGGTATAACACATTGATAAATATCTGAAGTAATGCATATCCATCAGAGTTTTTCTTTGCTAATATTTTGAGTGATTTTTCTCACCATAGGTAGTTATTCTAATTACTAACTAAGCCATAGTAACTGTATGTTCAATAGCAGCCTTCCACCAAACACCCAGATTTGCTTTTGACAAACGACATTGGCACTTAAACATCCATAATAATGGACAATATGAAAATCATTATCTTTTCTAAATTAATATTTTACTAATTGAGTCTCTAATGAATCAAACTTCTAACATTTCAAGTAAAAAAAAAAGACATAAAATAAATTTAAACCAGGCAAGTTTTCCCTACTTGGTTATGAATTTTTTCCCCCGGCTAGTATTCACATGTTTCAAGTAAACATTCATTTGCTTTGTTCTTAATTCATTCTTTCTACATTTAAAAAATGTTTACTATATACAAGCTGCTGAAACACGTGAAGAGAAACAGTTTGCCATAAGCCTTCTTTGTCCAATGGTGGTTTCTTTGTGTTTTATTACTGCTAAGGCAACAATACAAAAGTATTTTAAAATTTAGTAGGCGTTTTTGACTTTTCTAGAAAAGTGGACTAGAATTATCGCAATATGAGGTGAGGTGAAGTCGCTCAGTCGTGTCCGACTCTTTGCGACCCCATGGACTGTAACCTACCAGGCTTCTCTGTCCAAGGGATTCTCCAGGCAAGACCAAGGGATTCTCCAGGCAAGAATACTGGAATGGATTGCCATTTCCTTCTCCAGGGGATCTTCCTGACCCAGGGACCGAACCCGGGTCTCCCGCATTGGAGGCAGAGGCTTTAACCTCTGAGCCACCAGGGAAGCCCTATCCCAATATATATGTATCTAATTCATAATCTAACATTTGGGAGAAGAGGAGCAAAAGAAAAGGAAATGTAATAGTTAATCCAATGTAAGCCTAAGGTTCCCAATCTCTTAGGCTTCACTCCATGCCTTTTGCCTCCAGATCCATCTAGAAATCTGAAATTTGTCAAAATAGAGAGATAATTAAATAGGAAAGGGGTTGTGGAACAGACAACCCCCAAGGGGAGAGTTTTATCAGAAATTATTTTTACACATTTTAATAACAGAAATCAGAATGTAAACCTTAAAAATGAAGCCTTTCTCTTTCTCCTCACTCCAAGCTCTGTCTCACTACTGGATATACTGTTTCAACATCACTAGCAATCAAAGAAATGTGAATAAAAGCAACAAAGAGATCCCTTTCCAGTCAATAAAATTGGCACCAATCAATAACATGTGGCAGTAGCAAGAGGGGATTGGCATTCTGATACATTGTGAAGGGGTGTAAAATGTCACTGCTCCTTTCTCAGAAATCTCAAAATACATCTGTTCTTTCTTCAAACAATTGTACTTCTATGAATTTTTCCTTAGAAATAATTTTTCCTTTTCAATCTAGATTCTAGGGAATTCCCTGGTGGCTCAGTGGTAAAGAGTTTGCCCACCAGTGCCAGAGACAAGGGTTTGACCCCTGATCCACATGCCTCGGAGTAGCTGGGCTTGTGTGCCACAACTATTGAGCCTGTGCACTAGAGCCTGGGAGTCGCAACTACTGAGCCCATGTGCTGTAACTGCTAAAGTGCGCGTGCCCTGGAGGCCCTGCTACGCAACAAGAGAAGCCACTGCAATGAGAAGCCCATGCACCACAACCAGAGAGAAGCCCCTTCTGGCCACAACTGGAGAAAGCCCTCATAGCAATGACTAAATATTTTATAAATAAATAAATAAAATTTAAAAACAGAAGATCTGGATTCTAGTAGTTTCAAAAGAAGAATTTAGGAATTAGGTTTTGTAGGAGTCAGAGTACAAGCATTTTACGACTCACCTTGCGTTGCCTTGCACTGTAGTGACACACTCTTTATATTATTTTTTCTTGATGTCTCCAGTCACCAAAATGTAAATAGTATGAAGGCAGAAATTTTGTTTAGTAGCTGTTCTCTCCATGGCGTCTAAAGCTGAATGTACAAAAGTTGCTTCTGTTGATGACATTGGAATTAGAACATAGCCCCTTACCAAAGAAATTATCAAGATTCCCTTGCAAATTGGA
Organism: Nanger dama; assembly: GCA_917880005.1. NCBI lineage: Eukaryota > Metazoa > Chordata > Mammalia > Artiodactyla > Bovidae > Nanger > Nanger dama. Next base: position 29,686,561 of record CAKJTW010000007.1, read on the forward strand.
AGCCCCATGAGGAAAATCTGCTGTCTTGGGACGGGGGCTGGGTAGGAGGCAGAGGTAGAAAGGACCATTTGGAACACATGTTTAGGTCAGCACCTAGTTACACTCCCCAGTGGACTTATTTTATGCCAACGGACTGCACCCTGGGGCTCACCTCAGTGAGAATAAGGAATGCCGAGTTGCAGTTCAGGATTGAATTGTAGGATGTGAGAGCTGAAAGAAATCCAGGGAGGAAAACTGCTTTGCCTGTGGCCAAGCTGGAACCAGAAGCTGATTCTGAACTCCAGCATGCTAACTTCTGAAAGGAAGAGGCCAGTAGATGAACAGAGCAAATAGTATAGCTCAAGTGCCTGGAACAGTGCCAAGTAACTAGTAGCTACTCCTAATGGTCAATACATTACTTACTTTCTTTTAAAGAACGCCAGGCATTCATTTTTAAAATTAAAAACCACAGAAACTAAATAAGCACCTGTGTGTACCACCACAAATATTCACACTGCTTCAAGTCATTTTTTTTTAATAATAAGAATAAAGTGTTACAGATAAAGTTAAGTCTCATCTTCTTCACTTCCATTTCCCCACAGACATGAATTTGGTGCTTCTCCCAGAATTTGCCATCAGTTCCATGCTCCACTGGTTTTTCACATCCCAAACTTGTTTTACCGCCTGCATTTGCCATCTCATTTAATGGAATCATCACACACACACACCCAATTCTCCTAAACTCTAGACTGCATTCACTGCAGGATCTTTCTGCAACAACTATTCCCTTGTCAAATCCTGTTTATGCTACTTCCAAAATACTTTTTGAATCCAACTTCTAGTCTTCATTCTCATTGTTCTTTCCTTTGTCTGAGACCTCAATAACTTTTGGCTCATTACTGGGACAGACTCCTACCTGGGTCTCCTGTCTCTAATCCATCTCTATTCTTTCCATCCTCCATCCTGCCAACTAAAATTATTTTAGCCTCATCTGCTCTTTGCTGTTTTCCAAACACACTGTAACCTTCCCATGCTGAGCTTTGCACATACTATTCCATGCCGTGTTTCTAGAATGCCTTTCTTCCACCTTTGCACATGACAAACTCAGACCCATTCTGTCAAACCTACTTTAAACATTAAGATATCTACCCTGACTCTCTCAGATGGTCCTTCCAAAACCCTCTTCCCTTTGTTCATAAATGTCTTTAACATTTACCATGTTTGACTGGATGATAACCCATTTGAAAAGACTTAGATTTCCAGGTCTTCTGTTTAGTAGCAGTGTAAGACTGGAGTCCATTAATCTCCTTGAGCCTTTTATTTTATCACTTCCTCTCAGCGCCTTTTCTAGCACCAGTAAAACTGCTGACGTGATCCCACAGCATTTTGGACTTTCAAAAACAAATATATGATATGGATGTGTGAGTGTGTGTGAGTGTCTGTGTGTATGTGTACATGCGCATGCTCAGTTTCTCAGCTGTGTCCTACTCTTTGTGACCCCATGGACCGTGGCACGCCAGGCTCCTCTGTCCGTGGGATTTCCCAGACAAGAATACTGGAGTGGGTTGCCATTTCCTAATCCATCCAGGCGATCTTCCCAACCCAGGGATTGAACCCATGTCTCTTGTATCTCCTGCATTTGTAGGCAGATTCTTTACCACTGCGCCACCGGGGAAGCCCCATATGATACGGAGGACATAATTCTACTCATCCTCTCTCCTTCTGTCTGGAGCTCCTGAGGGACAGGGACTGTTCACCTTTCCCTCTCCCTGCCCTCACCCTGAGCCTGGCACTGGAAACCTTGGTGAGTGTCCCTGAGAAGACAGTGAATCACCAGTCTACTGTATGACCCACTGTATGGGTAGGTGACTCACTGTATGCAAGCTGCACATTAAGAAGAAAGTATACTCTTCATTGTGAGGATGAGTACATGGAGGGCTGGTACCCTTCAAGTCCCTGTCAATTCCTGTCGGCTGTGGGAGAAAAAGATAGCCTCGTTGCCTGCCAGCACCCAAGAAACCAAGGGAACAATGTGGGTGCTCAGAGCCCCAGCTCTGGAGTGAGCAACAGTTCTGAAATCTGAGGGAAAAGACCTGCCTAAGCCAAGAGGTGGGAATGTGAGCCTGCACTTTGGCCCAACAAACAGGCTCATTGGAAAAACAGTGGAGGAGTTTCTTCCCACAGAGGAGCCTCCTCCTTGAGAGGCCCCTGGCAGGCGGGACTCTGTGATGCCCTTAAACCACAGGTTCCATGCTTCCTGAAAAGCCAGCAATTCATCCCACTGCAAAGCTCAATACCCACCCCAGGTTGCCCTCGTGTCCTTGCAGCATGGAGGGCATGACTGGCAAATGAACAGAAAACATCTGAGCAGCAGGCAACACAGACTCCACACTCGGCGGGCAGGTGGGGTGAAAAACGACAGAAGTGCCAACCTCTAGGTTTATAAAACAGTGAGTCCCTGTCACCCAACTTTTGCTTAAATGGTTTTCCCTCTTCCAATCAGGAGACTACAAAAAGGAGGACAAAGTGACTTTTAAATAGAAATACACAAATGTAGCACTTCTACAATTAATTTATTAAAGAGGTAATTTTAATCCTAGTCCTTCCCTCTGCAAGGTCTCCCAAAAGCAGAAATAGTACAATGAGAATGGAAATCTGAGGAAATGAATGAAACTTAAAATGAGGCAGGAATATTGACTGACAGCTGCAACTGCCCAGTTACTGCCCAGTTGTGGAATGAGCTGCCCTGTGTGGTTGGGAAGGGTAGCTGAGCTGCAGAGAAGTGGTCCCCACCTATTTTACTATAATGAATAACTAAAAATTGTGGCTATGTAAGTATTAGTCATTGAACACATGCATGACAAAAAGCTGCTGTGAACAAAGCAGCTCTTTTAAATAAAATTATATTGAATTGTGATATATCCTTTGCAACCAAAAGATCCAGCCATTAGGAAACACAGATGCATAGTAAATTCATGCATGGAGTAAGCAAAGACTGGACTCAATAAACTTCCTAGTCCCCAAATTGTATGAATCCATCCATTCATTTATTAAACAATGACGTATTAGTTGCAGCATTACGTGTCCCAGAATCAAATGTGGGTCCATCAGGAAAACCTGCTCAGCCTTTCTCTAGTTCAGCCTGCTCTTTTTCTTCCTCTCTGTTCTCTCTGATGCAGGGTCCTGAGATACCTCTGGTTTCCATCTCCCAAACCAGCACCCCCTGATCCCTCCCCAATCCCTGAAGCTACCTGCAGCTTCCCACCTTCCTACCTTCCGACAATGCTCCAGGAAACAAGTTCAGGAACCTCTTGACTTTGCTGCTAACAGAAAGAACAGGAGGCTCCTCAGTTAACACACCAAGGGTGTATTAAGATCCACAAACTTTAAAGTCCATGTAGTCATGAACACTGGTTAATTTATAATTCCTGATGCCCTCAGGAAGCCGCTTCAGCCCTCCGTTCTCAGCACCCCAAAGAGAGAGATCATCAAACCATCCTCCCCTTCTGATTCTGTCTTTAAAAAGCAACCAAGGACTTAAAGTCCACACCCAATGGCAGATGTCTCTGTTTTCAAACAGGGACATTTTGCATCTCTGAGAACCTCTCTGATGGGTAACAGTCTTTCCCCTGAGTCTTTACCAGGTAGAAAAGAAGAGCTGTAAAAATTGCTTTCATTAATTAACTTTAAGGACTTGTTGCCAACAAGCTGGGTCTAACATCACAGAAAATGATAAATCACAGAAAATGATAAATCACTGATAATGAGAAACTGGTATTTTGGAATCATTTTCATGAGAATGGAACATCCTTCTCGTTCCTAAAAACTCGATGCACGTGGGTCGGTTCACACTGAGAAGTGGTTTTGCTATCCCTCCTGAAGCTGAAGCAACACTTCAGATAAAGGTGTTTCAGAGACAACTCTCTACATTTACCTCAACTGCACAGTCTAATGAGCAAGGCCCCTGTGTGTGCTGCTCAGCCCTGCTGCTCATTAGATGGTGATGCTCTTAAGGGAACCTGAAACAGCATTAATAACAGGACATGTTTCTCCTTCGTTTACACAACCCTTTTGAGTGATTGACCAACGACAACCCCAGCCCCATGAAACTCCACCTGTGGCACTATATGATCACTCAGAGGCTCTGTGGCCCTCCTGACCCCCCAATAAATCAGAACCCCCCACCCCCTGCCCTCTCACAAGACCATGAGTTGTTTTCTTTCAGCCCAAACCTGATTTCTGATGAGCCTCTGATATCTTTTCTGATCAGATGCCTTGACAATCCAGTACAGATTTGGCTCAGTTTTATGAGTTGCCTCCCTTTTGTAATTATTATTCCAAGACTTGAATAATTCAGAAGAGCAGATGTGTGTGACCCCTCGACTGACCTCCCAGGGACTGGCTCAGAGCAAGCAAGCTCAGACTCCTCAGCAATGGCCCCTCCTCTGATTGGATCCCCGCCTTCGAGGGCTTGCAGTCTCACCCCAAGTCACCTTGGCAGAAGGGTGCCCAGAATGGCACCCGTCAGAGGAGCTGAGGGGACACCTCTTTGAGCCTGAAACCCCCCACCTTTGAAACAGCAAAACCGACAAAGATCCATATAGTCAAAGCTATGGTTTTTCCAGTAGTCATGTACAGATGTGAGAGTTAGACCATAAAGAAGGCTGAGCACCAAAGAATTGATGCTTTCTAACAGTGGTGCTGGAGAAGACTCTTGAGAGTCTGTTGGACAGCAAGGAGATCAAATCAGTCAGTCCTTAAGGAAATCAACCCTGAATATTCATTGGAAGGACTGATGCTGAAGTTCCAATACTTTGCCACCTGATGTGAGGAGCCAACTCATTGGAAAAGATCCCAAAGCTGGGAAAGATTGAGAGACAGAGGAGAAGAGGATAGCAGAGAATGAGATGGCATCACAGACTCAATGGACATGAATTTGAGCAATCTCTGGGAGACAGTGAAGGGCAGGGAAGCCTGGTGTGCTGCAGTCCATGGGGTAACAAAGAGTCGGACGTGACTTAGTGACTGAACAGCAACAACCACCACCTTTGGACCACATCTAAAGGGTAGCAGTGATAATACACATTCTTTTCCACTGTTGCAACAGATCAATCCTCTTATCTCCTTGGTGGCTTCCCAAATGTATGCCACAAAAAAATTCGGAGAAATGTAACCAGTGAGTTTAGAAGCGCTCCAGGCTGCTCCATTCAGGCTTCTTAAAATGCAGAGGGGCTTCCCTTAGTCCCCTGGGAGGCCAGTCATCGTGTAAGTGGCTTCTGGGGCTCCTGCATTTCCCTGCGGCTCTCTGTTGTGTTATTTGTTGCTCATGCAGCTGCTGCTGTCAAGACCAAGGTGACAATATCAACTGCATAGCCTTTCAGGGACCAAAACACTTATAGCATTTGCATGGCTCTATCAGATTCACTTATTTTCACAAACATACTTTTCAGTACCTACTATGCTCCAGGCACTATTCCAGGTGCTGCAGACAGGATCCTTGGCCTAAAGGGGTTTCCTTTCTGGTCTGGGAGATAAACAACAATAAGAGAAGAAGTCAGGCGATTACCATCCCACCTGATGAGCGCTATAAAGGGTATAAAATACAGGCTGCTGTGGGAGCATTAGCAGCATCAGACTGGGTGGCTGAGGCCAGGGAAAACCTTCTGTCTTGAAAGCAAACAAACCAACAAAAACCTAAGGTTGAGTAATTGTTGAGGCTACATTATGTCTTGAGAGTGGTTTCTTTGTCCTTTTGTATGTATCTGAAACGTTCTATTTTAAAAAACAAAACCACAGTAACAGAAACTCTGCTCATTGTTTCTAACTGTAAGTATTATGGTTCTCAATTCTAGAAGCTTTTATTAATAGAAAGAAGTCCATTTAAGCCAATGTTGATTGTCTCTCATTCCCTCCACATACTTTCAATTTCCTTATCTATGTCATTAAATGCATGAAGCATACGAAACTTATGTTTTCCATTCCAATATATTCAGTGGTTGCCAGCCTGACTCTTTTTATCGTGTTTGCAGACATATTCATGAAGAATTATTTGCACATATGTCTAGTGAGTTATTGTTCTGTTTTTTAATTATGATCCCATATATCTTGAGATTTTATCTGTTGAAATTCTCTAAAACTTAGAGTTCCTGAAGAGAAAGTTTGTATTGCTTCTGCCGGGTATATGGAGCCATTTATTACTCACCGAGGGACACTTTAAATGAAATGTTTAACTATGAATTTTTTCTGTACCAATACTAATTCTAAAACCACATGAGTACAGGCTTGTGGTTCGGAACTCTCAGAGGGGACTCTTCATTTCATTCCTCACTTCCACCCCCCACCACCAGAGTCCTGAGCCAGCTAGGTCAAACATTTCCACTCTCTACCTCAATGAGGTGCATATTTGTCTATTTCACCCAGTGAGGATATCATTCCAGAATTTTGACTTTATGCAAGAAGGGGTGGAGGGGGGTTGTCCTTCCCTCCTGCCTGGTCTTCACGTGTTTATCTTTAACCCAAAGAGCAAGTCTTTAAACGCAAGCTCTGTCATCCTAGGGATGTGTGTACACACACACTAAACCCCCAGAAAGAACTCTGGTTTCATTGCTTGATGTCTCTTGTTTTCTCTAGATCTGTGTTTTTTTGAAATAGATTCTGGTCATGAAAGCCTCTCCTTACTTTCCTGCTGGCTTGATCATGTTTTTATATCTTATTTATATCTTATTCAATATTTTCAGTCGAGTTGTAATGGAAGGAATATCTTTGAGCATTGGGTCCATCTTATACTGGGAACTGAATCAACAATTGGGATTTTATCTTTTTAGTCCCCCAAAGGGTCATTTTCATCTGACACTGAAGATCACTCACGACATGGGCACTAGTAGGTAAGCCCTCTTAATCTGGCCTGCCTCACTTTCATCCCCACTGTTCCAAAGCCTTCTGAAGCAGACCCCTGGCCCTGCACCCTCAGATAGTCCTGACTCCTATGAAAGTCCTTTGCTACAGGGCCAGTCAGAGGTCTTGGAATTATCTGAAGAGTCACAGGGGTACTGGGTTATTATTGTTCTAACTCTACAAGTTGTGTGTGTGGTTTTTTTCTCCAGAAAGAACAACTTTCAAGTTGCTAACTGTTAATTCCCATTTCCAAGGATAAAGTTGCCTTAATTGCTTGTGAAAAGGAAGAATTTAAGGAGTACAAATGTTTTTATGGCTCTAGGTTTCATTCATTCTTCTTCTTTCCAATACTTTACACTTAGAAAACAACCCTTTTCCCTTTGAAAATCAAGCATCTGTGATGTCTGAAGATTTTTTTAAGTATATCAAGTTTATATACATAATAAAGCAGGGATGCAGCAGATGAACTTGACACTGAGGAAATTAGACCACTTTCTACACTTAGAGGATCATTCAAAGTCCAAAACTAAAACCCAATGTATAACAGTCAGGATATAATTTTTAACTTCTTTCTTTAAACTTAAGGAGGTACCATGCAAACAGGATGCTTCTTAAATAATCAAGAAGACTCTTACATAACCTACATCATACCAAGATGCAGCAGTTGTTGTTGTTGTTGTTTTAATGAGAGGATTTACCCTGCACTTTGGTTTCTACAAAATAAGATATCTATGATTTCCTAAGAAGGAGGCTTCTGCTGATAGGGGAGGCTTCCTGACTGAAGCCACAGTCGGAATCTTTGCTTCCTTCTTTTCATTCCCATTGCTCTCTTTAGGGTTCTGAAATAACGTGATTATGATCAAAGCAAGACCCAAACACCTCTCCCAGGGGAACACATGGTAAAATGTTAAGAGTATCAACAGCTGTGATGAGACAAGCTCATGTTGGGCAAGTCACAGTGGCCTGGACTGACTGTAAGACAATAAATTTAAGCCAATCCCACACTGAAAGGATTCCAGTGGAGAAGCATTCTAAGTCTGTATTCTCTTTGACTGAGAACCCCTGCCTCCACTTTTCTTTCTCTCTGAAATGTCCAGGCTCTCAGCGCACAGGCAACGACCGCGAGAAACACACAGCAACGTGTGCTTGCACCTGCTTGCAAAGCCCACGCTTCTCATGCTGAGAAGCCACACAAAGGCCTTTCCCTTGCTCGAGGACAAAATGGCTTGAACTCTGCTTTGCTTTTGTTTCACACTGGGTCTGCTCCTCTCTGCCAGATGACCACATCAAAAGTGATTCCTTTGGGGGAAAGCACAGACAAAACACTCTGACAGAATTCAAAGCAAGATCTGTACATCCGAAACTAATACAACATCGTAAACCAACTAGAGTCCAGTATGAAACAGAAATTTTTTTATAAAAGAAAAGGTACACGCCCCTCCATGTTCATAGCACCACTATTTACAACAGCCAAGACAGGAAAGCAACCTAAATACCCACTGACAGAGAAACGTATCAAGATGTGGTCCATACATACAATGGAATGTTATTCAGTCATTAAAAGAATGAAATAATGTCTTCTGCAGCAACATGGAGGGACCTAGAGGTTATCATGCTAAGTGAATTAAGTCAAACAGAGAAAGACAAACATCAGATGATAGCATTTATATGTGAAATCTAAAACAAATGATACAAATAAACGTATTTACCAAACAGAAACAGACTCACAGACTTCAAAAACAAACTTTTGGTTACCAAAGGGGAAAGGTTGGGGGAGGGATAAATTAGGAGGTTGAAATTAACTTATACCCTGCTGCTGCTGCTGCTGCTGCTGCTGCTAAGTCGCTTCAGTCGTGTCTGACTCTGTGTGACCCCATAGATGGCAGCCCACCAGGCTCCCCCATCCCTGGGATTCTCCAGGCAAGAACACTGGAGTGGGTTGCCATTTCCTTCTCCAACGCATGAAAGTGAAAAGTGAAAGGGAAGTTGCTCAGTCGTGTCCGGCCCTCAGCGACCCCATGGACTGCAGCCTTCTAGGCTCCTCTGTCCATGGGATTTTCCAGGCAAGAGTACTGGAGTGGGATGCCATTGCCTTCTCCTTATATATATACCCTACTATATACAAAATAGATAATCAACAAGTACCTACTATATAGCACGGGGAACTACACTCAAGATTCTGTAATAACCTATGTAGGAAAAGAATTTGAAAAAGAGTAGGTGGATGTATGTGTATAACTGAATCCCTTTGCTGCACACCTGAAACTAACACAACATTGTAAGCTGACTATGCGTGTGTGCTAAGTCACTTCAGTCGTGTCCAACTCTGTGCAACCCTGTGGACTGTAGCCTGTCAGGCCCCTCTGTCCATGGGATTCTCCAACATGAAATAAAAGTTAAATTAGAAAAAAAAAAAAAAAAAAACCTCATGAGTGGAGGGATGGGATGAACTGGGAGATTGGGATTGACATATACACACTACTATGTATAAGAATAGACAACTAATGAGAATCTTCTCTATTGCAGAGGGAACTCAGTGCTCTGTGGTGACCTAAATGGGGGAAATTTTAAAAAGTGGGAAGGAGGGGTTATGTATATGTATAGCTGATTTGCTTTGCTGTACAGCAAAAACTAACACAACATTGTAAAGCAACTATGCTCCAATAAAAATTAATTAAAAAAAAAAACCTATACAAAACAAAAAGTTGTTTCTTGGGCTGTGACAGAGTTGAAATGTGGGGTTCTTGAGACATGTTTCTCTGAGGTCCCCTGTCTGCATGATGACAGGACAGCTCGTGTAGAAGCCGCCACCGGTGCAGGTGGTAGGCATTTTAACTAGACTAATTAGTCTCTGTGTAGCCATAATTCCCCAGCCATACTGTTAGCCCAGTGGCTGACCTTCAGCCTCTTATTCTGTGCTGAAACAAATACCTTAGCTAATGACCTGGAGTTTGTGGCATTTTAAACAGTAGGAAACCAGCAAGTTGTCTCAGAGCAGCCTCTTAATGATGACTGATTTCAGTTAGATTTTTTTCAAAAGATTTTCTGTGTTAGACAGGGACTGACAAGGCACTCCAAGGAGGACTCCAAGTCTAAGACCCAGTTTTGGGCACCACTGGACTTAGCATGCAGTAGGAAAAAAAAAGGACACAAATATGCGAGGTAGGAAAATAACGAGAGGATTTTACTAACAGTATATACTGCAACAGGGGCTGCCCAGGAGGCTCAGTGGTAACGAATCTGCCTGCCAGTGCAGAAGACACAGGTTTGATTCCTGGGTCGGGAAGATCCTCTAGATAAGGAAATGGCAACGCACTCCAGTATTCTTGCTGGGAAAGCCATCGGACAGAGGAGCCTGGGGGCTACAGTCCACAGGGTTGCAAAGGGTAGGACTCGACTGAACACACAAGCACAGAAAGCACATATGCTGCCACAGCATAATGCTACGCTATGCCCACTCCAGCACTCTAGCCTGGAGGATCCCATGGATGGAGGAGCCTGGTAGGCTACAGTCCACGGGGTCGCCAAGAGTCGGACACGACTTCACTACACTACTATGCATATTTTAAAACATGACTCCAGATTCTTCACTAGTTTTCCCATTGAGAGGTGGGATCTGTATCCCCTCCCCTTAAATCTGGATGGGCTTGTGAGTGTTTCAACCGATAAAACATGGCTGAAGTGACACTATGTGACATCTGAAGCTCAGTTAGAAAAGGCTATGCCACTTCTACCTGGCTCTCTTGAATGGCTGCTCTTGGGACATTCCCTCACAGGACACAAATTCCGCATGGTGAGAAGTCTGAGGTGCGTGGAGAGGCCACATTAACATGCTCTGGTCCACAGTCCCAGCTGAACTCAGCCCTCCAGTCATCCCAGTTATGTCAGTGGGGAAGCCTCCAGATGATTCCAGCCCCTAGTCTTCCCACCAAGGCTCCAGACATCACGAAGGAGAAAAAAGCCAACCTGTAGTGCTCTGTCCAAGTCCCTATGCCATCGGATCAGTCAACACAATAGAGACTTCACACCACTAAGTTAGGGATGTTTGTTATGCAGCCATAGTACTGACACCCACTTCACCTTCAAACAAACCATTCAAATTGTGCTAAAGGAGTTCAGCAGAGAGTCCAGCTCATGTGTCCCTAAGGAGCATTTTGTTGAAACAGAGGAGAAAGCACTTGATGCTGGCTGGGAGAGAAGAAGACAGTAGGAGCCCAAGGCTGCTTATGTTTGATTCTAGGTAGAGTGACTAAACCAAATGGCGAGCAGGGAGGGTTCTGGCAGCAACGAGTAGAGCCTGAAGGTGGAAAGGAAGGTGGGGGCCAGACTGCAGCATGACTGTACCCCTTTTCAATCTTGACCCAGTGAGGCCCATCGTATGTGGGTCAACAACTCAAATGCAGGCCTGAGGTATGAGCTGTGATATCACCTCATTTCTGCTCTGTGTGCATCCCAGGGCAAGGCAGTGATTTAAAGGTTAAACTGAATCCTCATCTGAAGAAAGTCATTTTATTTCTTACAGATGATATGCCTCCCAACCTGCCACCATAGACAATCTTGGAGGTCACACTAGTGTCTGGTTTTCCCTGTACGGGATGGGGTGGCGACTGAAGACTCCTTAATACCAGCTCAACAATTCCAAAACTATCTTTTAAAAGAAGGTCTTGGAAGCACCAAGCAGTATGAGTATGGAGAGAGAGACAGAGACACACAGAGAAAGAATTGGGAAAGCCATTTGGAGAGTATTATTAGTAACTCGGGTCTGAAGTGATAACAGCCTGATGGAAGTATATTAGAACGGAAAAGTGAAAACTTGTTTTTTTAAAAAAGTCTCAAAAGTGCATATTGTTTAAAGGGCCTCATAAGACCATTCATCATTTAAGGATATTTTTAAGGGCCTCCTCAGGGGATAAAGGGTATGACCGAGCACATTTCCATTGCTCTCTTCATAACCTCATGGGGTTGCTTAGGGAGACTCAGGCTAGGACTAGAATCGAGACGTCACTGGCCGTACAGTCAGCTGCACCCTCGGGACATGGTCTGTATTCCTGGGGCTCAGGCCCAAGTGAGGAATAGCTAAATAGCAATATATGGTAGAAAGTGAGGAAAGGCAACCGCGGGCAGCTTGGAAACCCAGCATCTGCACTGAAGCAGACTTTGGTTCTCCAAGCAGAGCCTTCTGCCATGACCCTGTGAGGAGTCTGTTGCCATGGAGCTTCTAAGGCCACCTCTTGTCAGGGGCTCCTGGGGTGCCAGAGGCCAAGTCCCCTCACTTTGTAGGTGAGGGGAAGTAAATTTGAGGTATTAGTCACCAACAGTCACTATGAATCCAATCAGAAGTATCTTTAAGTTTGAGGGCACTCCAAAATAAATGAATCATGCAACTCAGAATCAAAAAACAAATAATTGAATCAAAAAATGGGCAGATCTAAACAGACCTTTCTCCAAAAAAGACATACAAATGGCCCCCAAACACATGAAAAGACACTGAACATCACTGATTATTAGAGAAATGCAAATCAAATCTACAGCAAGGTATCACCAGTCAGAATGCCCATCACCAAAAAAGTGGCAAACAATAAACGCTGGAGAGGGTGTAGTGAAAAGGGAGCTCTCCTACACTGTCGGTGGGAATGTGAATTGGTACAGCCACTGTGGAGGACAGCATGGAGGTTCATTAAGAAGCTAAAAATAGAGCTACGTGTCATCCACCTATCTCACTCCTGGGCATATATCCAGAGAAAGTCATAATTCAAAAGATACATGTACCCCAGCATTCATAGCAGCGCTATTTACAGTGGCCTAGATGTCCACTAACAGAGGAATGGATAAAGAAGATGTGGTGTATATATACAACGGGATAGTACCCAGCCATTAAAAAGAATGAAACAAAGCATTTGCAGCAATACATACAGTCCTAGAGAGTATCGTCAGCTCACTTCAGTCACTCAGTTGTGTCTGACTCTTTGCAACCCCACGGACTGCAGCATGCCGGGCTTCCCTGTCCATCACCGATTTTCAGAGCTTACTCAAACTCATGTCCATCGAGTTGGTGCCATCCAACCATCTCATCCTCTGTCACCCTCATCTCCTCCTGCCTTCAATCTTCCCCAGCATCAGGGGCTTTTCCAATGAGTCAGTTCTTCGCATCAGGTGGCCAAAGTATTGGAGTTTCAGCTTCAGTGTCAGTCCTCCCAATGAATATTTGGGACTGATCTCCTTTAAGATGGACTGGTTGGATCTCCTTGTGGTCCAGGGGACTTTCAAGAGTCTTCTCCAACACCACAGTTCAAAAGCATCAATTTTTTGGTGCTCAGCTTTCTTTCTTTCACTAGTATGATAGAGACGATCATACCAGTGAAGTAAGTCAGAGAAAAACAAATATCACATGATATCACTTATGTGAAATATTACAAAATGGTACTAATTAACTTATTTACAAAACAAAAATACAGTCACAGTCATAAAAACAAACTTACAGTTACCAGGGAGGAAGAGAGGGAAGGATAAATTGGGAGATAGGGATTAATATATATACTATATATAAAATAGACAAAAAACAAGTACCTTCTGTATTGCACAGGGAACTCCATTCAATATTCCGTAATCTATATAGGAAAGAATCTAAAAAGAATGAATATATGCATATGTATAACTGATTCACTTTGTTGTATACCTGAAACTAACACAACTGTTCTCCACTGAAAAACCTTTTAAAAAGTTGAAGGGTGGACTTCGCAGAAAAAGGCAAAGAGATCACAGCTTTGGTTTCCAAAGCTCTGGACAGTTTGGAATGAAAGAGCTTATATTTCATTCCTGTTGGTGTTCACACCACACATGAGGAATGAAAAGATTGTTAAGAACTCATTCTTTTAAAAGTTATAAAGTTTTTCCAACATATAGTATAGTGGAGAGAAAAACAAATGAACACCAGATTGAGGAAACCATTTTACTCTGTTTCGGATCTTTTTTTCTGTAGAAATAAAATGTCACAGACTCAGCTAAAGTGCCTTCACAACCCTCCCTAATCCCGTGCATCCCTCCATCAATGAGACAAACACTAGCCTGAATTTGATGTGTACCATTCCAATGCATGTTTCTATTCTTTACTTTATATGTAAACATAAATAATTTACAGCATTGTTTTAAATGCTTAAAACCTTTACCTAAATGTTATCCTACTGTACCAATGGTTTCTGGTTGACATATCTCTGTTCTCTTCATTTGCATCTCCCCAGTTACTAGTGTGGCTGATCATCTTCTCATCTGTGCATCAACATTTGGATTTCCTGTAGACTGTCTATTCACAAGCCATTGTCAATTTTTTATAATGAGTTGTCTTTATTTTAAATTTCCTTTTTAGAAATTATTCTACTTCACTTAAAAACAACCTGTATTTCATAAAAAAATAATGAAATAATGCCATTTGCAGCAACATGGATGGACCTAGGGATTATGATACTGAGTGAGGTAAGTCAGAAAAAGAAAGATGAGTATCATATGATAACACATATGGAATCTTAAAAAATGGCACAAATGAACTTATTTACAAAACAGAAACAGACTCACAGACATAGAAAATAAACTTATAGTTATCATAGGGGAAAGTCAGGCAGTGAGGGATAAATTAAGAGTTTGGGGTTAATATACACACACTCAGTTCAGTTCAGTTCAGTCTCTCAGTCGTGTCTGACTCTTTGCGACCCCATGAATCGCAGCATGCCAGCCCTCCCTGTCCATCACCAACTCCCAGAGTTCACTCAGACTCACGTCCATCGAGTCAGTGATGCCATCCAGCCATCTCATCCTCTGTCGTCCCCTTCTCCTCCTGCTCCCAATCCCTCCCAACATCAGAGTCTTTTCCAATGAGTCAACTCTTCACATGAGGTAGCCAAAGTACTGGAGTTTCAGCTTTAGCATCATTCCCTCCAAAGAAATCCCAGGGCTAATCTCCTTCAAAATGGACTGGTTGGATCTCCTTGCAGTCCAAGGGACTCTCAAGAGTTTTCTCCAACACCACAGTTCAAAAGCATCAATTCTTCGGCACTCAGCCTTCTTCACAGTCCAACTCTCACATCCATACATGACTACTGGAAAAACCATAGTCTTGACTAGATGGACTTTAGTCGGCAAAGTAATGTCTCTACTTTTGAATATGCTATCTAGGTTGGTCATAACTTTTCTTCCAAGGAGTAAGCGTCTTTTAATTTCATGGGTGCAGTCACCATCTGCTACTATATATAAAAAGGATAATCAACAAGGACCTACTGCATAGCACAGGGAACTCTACTCAATATTCTGTAATAACCTATATGGGAAAAGAGTCTGAAAAAGAATAGATATATGTGTATGTATAGCTGAATCATTTTTCTGTACACCTGAAACTAATGCAACATTGCAACTCAGTTATACACCAATATACTGATAAAATAAAAATGCTTTAAAAGGCAATACTTGAAAACTACTAAAGAATACATATAGCATGAAGATAGACTATAAAGAAGAAGAATAAAACAAATCTATCAGTCAGCTTAAGCAATAAAACATGGCTGGTGCTACAGAAGCCCTTTGAGTACTGCCCCATTACCTACCCTCCATTTTTCCTTTCCAGAGGCAACCGCTGTATTGAGCTTCATACAACAATTCTTTTGCTTTCTTTTACATAGGTTTATTACATATGTTTTTATGCATTCCTATATTCCTTAGTTTTCCATGCTTTTAAAAACTTTATGTAAATTTTATCATAGTGCATGTATTCTTTTACAATTTTTTTCTGTCAATATTACATTGCAAGTCTTTCCTTTGGGTATTTAAGGCTGTGGGTTTATTCATTTTCACTGATGACTAGCACTCCACTGTATGTCACAATTGCTTCAGCCCTTCTACTGTGGAGGGATGTTTACGTTTCTCTGAACATTCTTGTTCGTGTTGCCTGGAACACCTGTGGGTTTCCTTGGGGCATTCCACAACAAAGAGTGAGACTATTGGCTCCTAGCTTTGTGCATCTTCACCTTCATCAGCTAAGGCCAGATTGCTCCCCATTGCACTGGTCCAATTTAAATTCTCAACAGCAAAGTACAAGTGATCCTGTGTTCTCACGTTTGCCAATACGTGATTTTGTCAGATTTTTTTTCATTGCCAATCTTGTGGATGTGATACCAATCTGGTTGTGTGATGATCTGTATTTCCCTAACAATTCTTTATGCTTTTGAACTGTGGTGCTAGAGAAGACTCTTGAGAGTCCCTTGGACTGCAAGGAGATCCAACCAGTCCATCCTAAAGGAGACCAGTTCTGGGTGTTCACTGGAGGTAAGGTTCATTGGAGGTGTTCATTGGAGGTGATGCTGAGGCTGAAACTCCAATACTTTGGCCACCTCATGTGAAGAGTTGACTCATTGGAAAAGACCCTGATGCTGGGAGGTACTGGGGACAGGAGGAGAAGAGGACGACAGAGGATGAGATGGCTGGATGGCATCACTGACTCGATGGACGTGAGTTTGAGTAAACTCTGGGAGTCAGTGATGGACAGGCAGGCCTGGTGTGCTGCGATTCATGGGGTTGCAAAGAGTTGGACACGACTGAGCAACTGAACTGAACTGAACAATTCTTTATGTAATCTGGGTACTAATCTTATATCAGTTACATGTATTGCAAATAATCTTCTTTCACTCTGTACCTTTCAATTTTCAATTAACTTTATTGAGGTATATTTCTACAAAAGGGTTTCCCAGGTGGCTTAGTAGTAAAGAATCCACCTGCAATGGAGAAGACGTGGGTTCAGTCCCTGAGTCAGGAAGATCCCCTAGAGAAGGAAATAGCAACCCACTCCAGTATTCTTGCCTGGGAAATCCCATGGACAGAGAAACCTGATGGGCCACAGTCCATGGGAGCAAAAGGACTTAGTGACTAAACAGCAACAAATTTCTACAAAATAAACTTAACCATTTTAAGCCTACAATTTGCTATCTGACAAATGGATACAGTCGTCTAACCACTAAAATCATGCCATACAATGTCTCCCTTGCCCCCAAATTTCCCTCGTGCACCCAGTTACGCTCCTTCCTCCACCTCCAGTGTCAGGCAAGCACAGATTTGCTCTCGGTCACTATAGTCATGTCTTTCTTGGGATATCATACAAACAGGCTCATCCAGTGTATCTGACTATTGCACTTAGCATAATATTAGCTTTTGAAAATCATCCATATTTTTCTACCTGTCAATAATTTATCCCTTATTGTCAAGTAGTATTTCATTGTATGGATACAGTACATTTATCCGTTTACCAATTGACAGAAATGTAGGCAGTTTCTAGTTTGTCAGTCAGTCAGTCGGTTCAGTCGCTCAGTCGTGTCCGACTCTTTGCAACCCCATGAATCACAGTAGCTATTACAAATAACATTACTATGAACACACTTACATAAAAGTCATTATGTGAACATCTCTCTTAATTTCTCTTGGGTAAATACCCAGGAGTAGAAGAGCCATGTGATATGGTATACTATATATTTAATTTTATAAGCAACCGCGCAGCTGTTTTCCAAAAAGCTGAATTGTTTCCCTTCTTGCACTTTCATTAGTGGAGTCTGAGAATGCTGTATGTTTTTAGACAAGAAATTTGTGGCATCTTTTTCATACAGTACTTTAAAATTGTGACATAATTTGATATATCAATCACTTTCTGTACAGTTGGTGTTTTGGGGGATTTACAAAATCCTTTATCACTTGGTTATTCATATTGTGATTCTATTTGTAATTTCTCTTGTGAGGATTATCAGGTTTTTTTCTTCAGAAAGGCCTTTTTTGATATTTTCCCATAGCAGTTTGTAGGCAATGTACACTTAACTATGATCAGTAATACAGTGTGTGTTGTCATTACAGAATAATGTACATGAGATTGAGGGCAAGAGCTCTCAAAGTGCTCAGTTTAGAAATGTACGTTTCATGGGATTGAAATTCTCTGAAGAATTCTGTTTTCTCAATTCAGTTCAGAATGGAGTTCAAGAGTGCTGTACAACACAAATCAGCACATTTTTTTGATCAAGGACTATTGCTGCTGCTGCTGCTAAGTCGCTTCAGTCGTGTCCGACTCTGTGCGACCCCATAGACGGCAGCCCACCAGGCTCCTCATCCCTGGGATTCTCCAGGCAAGAACACTGGAGTGGGTTGCCATTTCCTTCTCCAATGCATGAAAGTGAAAAGTGAATGTGAAGTCGCTTCGCTCAGTCGTGTCCGACCCTTAGTGACCCCATGGACTGCAGCCCACCAGGCTCCTCTGTCCATTGGATTTTCCAGGCAAGAGTACTGGGGTGGGATGCCACTGCCTTCCCCGAATCAAGGACTAAATAGTACATATTTTAGTCTCTGCAGACCGTGCCATCTCTGTTCCAGCTGCTCAACACTGTTGCTGGCGTGCAAAGGCCATTGCTGACAATGCAAAAATGGACGACTGTGGCTGTGTGCCAAGGAAACTTTATTTACAGACTCCGAAATTAGAACTTCATACAACTGTTATGTGAAACAAAAATCATATTCTCTTTTTCAAACATTAAAAGATATAAAAGCCAAATTTGGCTGTGTGCCATAGAAAAACAGGCAGAGAGGCAGAGTTGGCCAACCCTGGCTTTAGAACACATCTTCCTGACATCACCACGAGGCGAGTGGCTAACATCACCCTCACCACTTCATGTGGTAGAGCGTGAGAACCTGAGAGCTCATCCAGATTAGTTTCCCTCTCCTCCTCAATTTCACAGAGGTTTTGGTGTCTGACTTCAGGCCATACAGCTTGTGAGTGACAGTGTCAGGCTAGAGCTTGGATGTCTTGGTTTAAGTCCTACCTACCTTCCCCTGAGTGAGTGAAGTCGCTCAGTTGTGTCTGATTCTTTGCAACCCCATGGACTATAGCCTACCAGGCTTCTCTGTCCATGGGATTCTACAGGCAAGAATACTAGAGTGGGTTACCATTTCCTTCTCCAGGGGATCTTCCTGACCCTGGGACAGAACCCAGGTCTCCGCGTTGGAGGCAGACACTTTAACCTCTGAGCCACCAGGGAAGGCTTCCCCTACTCGGTTCCAAAAATCAAAATTTAAGATTTCATCCACAACCACAAAGTCCTTCTGCCATTTCTCATCAGCAGTTCATCTTTTTTTTTCACTTTAAAGGAATTTATTTTAATAAATACCTTAAAATTAAGGTTTCAGTAAGCTCAAGTGGATCACAATAAACTGTGGAAAATTCTTCAAGAGATGGGAATACCAGACCACCTGACCTGCCTCTTAAGAAATCTGTATGCAGATCAGGAAGCAACAGTTATAACTAGACATGGAACAACAGACTGTTCCAAATAGGAAAAGGAGTACATCAAGGCTGTATATTGTTACCCTGCTTAGTTAACTCATATGCAGAGTACATCATGAGAAACGCTGGGCTGGAAGCACAAGCTGGAATCAAGATTACCAGGATAAATACCAATAACCTCACATATGCAGATGACACCACCCTTATGGCAGAAAGTGAAGAGGAACTAAAAAGCCTCTTGATGACAGTGAAAGAGGAGAGTGAAAAAGTTGGCTTAAAGCTCAACATTCAGAAAACAAAGATCATGGCATCTGGTTCCATCACTTCATGGGAAATAGATGGGGAAACAGTGGAAATAGTGTCAGACTTTATTTTAGGGGGCTCCAAAATCACTGTGGATGGTGACTGCAGCCATGAAATTAAAAGACGTTTACTCCTTGGAAGGAAAGTTATGACCAACCTAGAAAGCATATTGAAAAGCAGAGACATCACTTTGGCAACAAAGGTCCGTCTAGTCAAGGCTATGGTTTTTCCTGTGGTCATGTATGGATGTGAGAGTTGTACTGTGAAGAAAGCTGAGTGCCGAAGAATTGATGCTTTTGAACTGTAGTGTTGGAGAAGACTCTTAAGAGCCCCTGGACTGCAAGGAGATCCAACCAGTCCATCCTAAAGGAGATCAGTCCTGGGTATTCATTGGAAGGGCTGATGCTGAAGCTGAATCTCCAATACTTTGGCCACCTCATGAGAAGAGCTGACTCATTGGAAAAGACCCTGATGCTGGAAGGGATTGGGGGCAGGAGGAGAAGGGGATGACAGAGGATGAGATGGCTGGATGGCATCACTGACTCGATAGATGTGAGTCTGAGTGAACTCCGGAAGTGGGAGATGGACAGGGAGGCCTGGCGTGCTGTGATTCATGGGGTCGCAAAGAGTTGGACACGTCTGAGCGACTGAACTGAACTGAAGCTCAAGTTATACAAAGAATTAAAGTTAAATACAAAATACCATTAAGTCATTTACATTCCAAAAGGCCTATGAAGATCTCCAGAGAAAATTTTATTCCAAAATTTCGAGGATAAAAAGGAAAGGCAATTCTGTTGTGAGTAGCAAAGGAATCAGATTAGATGAGTCTGCAGATTAGATGTGGAGAAGGCACCCCACTCCAGTACTGTTGCCTGGAAAATCCCATGGATGGAGGAGCCTGATAGGCTGCAGTCCATGGGGTCGCTAAGGGTCAGACACGACTGAGCGACTTCACTTTCACTTTTCACTTTTATGCATTGGAGAAGGAAATGGCAACCCACTCCAGTGTTCTTGCCTGGAGAATCCCAAGGATGAGGAGCCTGGTGGGCTGCCGTCTATGGGGTCGCACAGAGTCAGACACGACTGAAGCGACTTAG
The DNA here is from genome assembly GCA_917880005.1 of Nanger dama. Taxonomy (NCBI): domain Eukaryota; kingdom Metazoa; phylum Chordata; class Mammalia; order Artiodactyla; family Bovidae; genus Nanger; species Nanger dama. Next base: position 29,707,129 of record CAKJTW010000007.1, read on the forward strand.
CAGCAGCAGCAGCAGATTAGATGAGGCCAATGTGGTGGACGGGATAGGGGGCTCCAGTCCAGAGGATAGAGCTCTCATTGCAGTAAGAATTTTTGAGAAAGCAGAGCCCTTGTTTCCTGTTTATGGCTCTGTCTCCTGCAGACCAGAGCCTGGGACATGGTGGCACTCAATAAATGATGGCTGAAGGATCAAAATCAGTCTGTAAGGGTTGATTCCTGAAAAGCAGTCTCTGAATTTTTAGGTTATCTATTCCAGCAGCTTTTGGACCACTCTGAAAACACCTGAAAGGATTTCCTACCTCCCAAAGGCCCCATCGGAAGGTGGGCACCTTCACCCCTTGGATAGCCATCTTCTCATCTTAGCCTGTCACATAGATTTGGAGTTATCACACATTCCGGTATAATGAATGCATTTAAAGTATTGCCGTCTAAACTGTTAAACAATTGAAAATTCAACAAGGGCAACCAATGTTTATGAATGAGTCGGAAGTGTTTAAAATGCAGACATTTATTAAGAGTCTGAGGAGTAAGAAATTCCCAGAATAATTTATTACCTACACATTTCAATTTTGTTCGGAAGTTCTAATTCTCAGCAGACATTAATCAAGCCATCCCACTCTCTTTTAGGTTACTTCCCCCATTTCACAGATAGCAATTCGGTGGAAGTTAAATGACTTGTTGCCAAGGTCACACGGAGAATATAAATCTAAATAATTCATGGTTTCAGTTCTCTCTCCTGCCATTTGTTAGATTGAAACCGAGGGAGGTTTCCTGAGGATTTCAACGGCTTCCCTGATGACCGACTATATATTTGCTGCTCTCTGCTGCCCTCTGTTGATAGGAGAAGGCAAGAGTGGATCTCAAGACCACTATTTTCTCCAAGTTAGGTCTGGGAGCAGCTGTACCAACATCACATAGGAACTGTTAAGATACAGAATTTATGGGGCCTGGACCCATAATTTTCGGGGTTGGGCTCGGTAGTCTGTGTTTAATAAACCTACAAGTGATTCTGCTGCAACTTGATATTACTTTTCTGCTTCAGGTATGAATGTCCTGGCCTCCTAGTTATCATAAAAATGGCAAGCCCCTTCACATTGCTTCCCACATGTATTATCCATACCGTTAAGCCATATACGCAGTACTTTTCATGTCCATTCATTCTTCCAGAGCGGCCCGCAGGAGCCCTGTGAAGTGACGTTCCCTGGTGGCCAGCTGATAAAGAATCCTCCTGCAATGTGGGAGACGTGGGTTCAATCCCTGAGTTGGGAAGATCCCCTGGAGAAGGGCATGGCAACCCACTCCAGTATTCTTGCCTGGAGAACTCCTATGGACAGAGGAGCCTGGCAGGCTACAGTCCATGAGGTCACAAAGAGTCCAAAACGCCTGAGCAACTACGCATAGGAAGCACAGCACACCAACTCCTTAAGAAAATCTTCACCTATTCTTAAGAAAATTAACAATTCTATAATATCATTTGGTATCCAGAGTGTACTATTTCCCTCAGTTGCCCCAAAGAATGTCTTTCATGGCTTTTTTTTTTTAATATTAGGATGTAGTCTAGGTTATTAAACTGCTTTTGGTTATTGTGTCTCTATATTCTTTTAGCCTAGAATATAGGTCCACAAACTATGGCCCATAAGCCAGATCTGGCCCGCCACCTGCTTTTGTCAATATGCTCAGGCTGGAACAAAGCCATGCCCTTTCATTTATGTATATGATGGCATTTCTGCTACAGCATTGGAGCCGAGTAGTTGCAACAGACACCATATGGCCCACAAAGCCTAAAATAGTTACTACTTGGCCCTTTACAGAAAATGATTGCTGATCTATGACCTAGAACTATCCTCTCACATTTATTTTTATTACAATACTGACTATTCAAACAAAGACTCAGAACAACTGCTTGTAGAAAATCTTCTTTTAGACTGGTGTAATTATATATATACATAATTCATCAAAATTTCATATATTGTATTCATATACTTAAACACATAAAATACTCAGAAATTATCAGCATTCCATGGGACAAAGTTAAACAACTTTTTATGCGTTAAAAGTATACAGGAAAATTGAAAGGCAAACAAAAATTAGAAAAATAATTCCAAGATCTGGTCTTTTCTCATACTTTATTTTTCAGGAAGGAAAAAGAATGTCATGACTGACACAAGGTAGTTTCAGTTACAAATGAAAGTAAAATCCTTACTGATCAAGTTTCTCATTTGAATAGAGAAATGGGTAGGGAAACCACAGAGACTTCCTTCTTTGGGAAATCATAACACATCATTTCAACTACAAGGGCCAGAGTCTACAGAAATTCAGGTATGTCCACAAGATTGTCAACACGAGTACGGGGCCATGTGCCTGGCAACACATCTGGTATACAGAAAGTGCCACATAAATGTCCACGGGAAAAATGAATGAACGAGTACTGATCCTTTACACATTTGGACTGGGCAGGCAGTCATGACAATATCCACACATTTATTAGCCTAGTCTTTTTTTTTTTTCAGTATAGCAAGCACGTACAGCTTACTAAAAGCTGACCTGTGAGTGCTCTGCTGGCAGCTCATGCATGTTCATTGACACAGGATTCAGGGAGCTTGGATCATGACCTGCAGAATAGGAATTCACTGGTTTTATGTATACGGTCATATGGAAAGCTAGAACACGTCCAGCTTCTCTTTCCAGTTAACTTAGGTCAGACTCTAATGAATAGTACCTTCTCCTGCTACTCTGAATACAGCGTATCTATCCTACTGATTACCTAAGACATTGCAAGTGAAACATAAATCATCATGAAAGGAAGCTCTATTAATTGGCTTTTTCAGTTATATAACATGGAAAAGAATTAAACTACATGCAACCTCAGCCATGTCCCTAAAATGTCATTTAACGTACACAAATTTTTAAAATTGGACTTCCTTCACACAATCTATATTTTACATTAATCTTTTTAGAAAGTTATCATCATCCACTCTAGCAAGCTGACATAAATGGTGCTGAGGATGAGCTGTTGGTCAGAAGTAAGGCTGAAGATTCAAAGAATTCCTGGTTGGTTCTTGAGCAGTGGATCTTTTTCCTGGTTTCCGGGGAAGAACAGGGTCTTTGCATGATTGAGGAAAACATTCAGGCCTTTGCCTCTGATCACGATCCCAGGGCTGTTTTCTATTGGTTTGTATTTCTTGTGTTTTCTGAAAGCAATGTGTTGGACAGATTAAAAAAAGATCTCCAGCTGGAAAAGGTTGCTTTCTACAAATCTTTCACAAGTCAAGTGCAGAATCGTTCATTCCATTTAACTTATGGCTTTTAAGACAGTGTTGTCTTATGAGAATACATTTTCTCTTCTTTATGCAAGAAATGTGCCTCCTTACTATAACTTGAGATTATATGTTAAGCATTAAACTGACAATTTGGTAAAGTTATTGACATTTGGTAGCATTTTTAGGGATTAAAAAACCACAGCAAAATTAATAGGCTAGTTTGCTATTCAGCATTCAGTAGAAGATTTTCTTCCCACACACAAAATGTTTCAAAGCAGAAAAGGGAAAACAGCCCACTTGTGCAGAAATATGCCATTTATTTTTGACAATATACTCTAGTGATTTAAAGTGTTAGAACCAGCAACTTACTTGTACATCAAAAAGACGATCACAGTGACGAGTATGGCCAAGCAGCCAAGGGAGACCAGGATACCATTTTCCATTCTTAAAAGGGAAGCTGGGTATTAAAACAGAAGCAGGGTCATATTAGTGACAGCTTCCACCTAGAGGACATGCTGCTTGTAATATAATTAAATCAATGAGGAAGGGAGCAAACAGAAGATATATGGCTCCTCTGAGCTTTCAGTAATCTTTCCCTTTACATAATACATAGTCTTCAGGGAAGCTTACCTTCCATTTAGAGAATGAGTTAGCATGTCTGGAACACTGTGTTAAGGGCTTAGAAGATGTCATGTCCTGACGACACCTGCTCTGGTCTGAGTTAACCCAGCCACGCCCATGCAGCGAAGGGCTTCATGAACTTTCTGCCCACTTCTCTGGCCTCATCTTCCACTGCCTACCTTCCAGCTGGGATAAAGATCCATTGTCCCTACGCTCTTTCAAATTTCCATGCCCTCAGCTGGGAATGCCCATCCCCCAGCTCTCACCAGCATCTAACCCTTTACAACGCCTTCCAGACACGCATGAGGGCACTGGGTCATGCCTTCCTTTGTTGTGTCTCTCCTTGTCACCCTTCCTTTGCCTCCACCCCACTGTATCACAATTACTTCTTTGGATTATGCCTCCTTTGTTCTCCCAGAACCCAGCAAATCAACTAGTCTTGTCTCTGCCATCAAAGGATAAGCAAAGTTGGTCTCTTTTCCTTCTGTCTTCTCCGCCACCATCACAGTTCCAGCCACCAGCCCTCTCCCTTGTGAGGACATCTTCATCATCTGCTCACTTGCACTGTTACCTTCCAACAACCCTGGCTTCAGCTGTCTCAATGATCATCTAAAAGTACTAATCAGGCCACACTTCAACCCTGCCAGCAGTTCCCCTTGCACACAGAATAAACCCAAACCCTATCAGTGGCACATAAAGATCTAGAGGGGCTGTTCATTCTTAAAATGCAGGTCTCAGTTCAAAGGAGGCCCTTTGCCAAGGGCCTGCCCCCAAGTTGGCAGTACTTTCCTGACCTCCCAATCTAGAGAGCCCCTCTGTGTCCTCTCTTCCATGCTTGTCACTCTCCATGCCTGTTTCATTGACTTCACAATATCATTTTATTTGTTTATTCCCTGTTTCTGCTCACGAAAGCAGGGATCTTCCTTACCTTGTTCCTACTGTATCTAGAACTGTCTTGTGTGGTGCCTGGAGCTGTGCTGGGCATGAAGTGGATACCCAATGAATATGGGTTGAAAATATCCCAGGTGATTCATGAACATTTGGTGAATCAATGATTGAGTCATTTCAGCTAAAAGTCTGTGGGCTTGGCTTCAAACAATGATCAACTTTTGAAATTCTGACTGTGAAACCCAAGTCATCAGTCTACAGTCTCCATTGAATTAAAAGCTCCCTTTCCTTCCTTTTTGGACTTTAAAAATGGCTCAGGGGGCACTTTCTTGGTGGTCCAGTGGTTAAGAGTCCACCTGCCAATGCAGGGACACGGGTTCGATCTTTGGTCCAGGAAGATCCCACATGCTACAGAACAGCCAAGCCCATGCCCCACAGCTACTGAACCCACGCTCTAGAGCCTGTTCTCTGCAACAAAAAGAGGCTGCTGCAGTGAGAAGCCTGAGTACCACACCAAAGACTATCCACCACTTGCCTCTACTAGAGAAAGCTCATGCACGTGGTAACCAGGACCCAGCACAACCATAAATAAATAAACAGGACAGCTCAGGGACTTCCCTGCTAAGACTTTGTGCTCCCAATGTAGGGGACCCCAATTTGATGCCTGGTCAGGGAACTAGATCCCACTTGCCACAACTAAAGGTCCTGCATGCCACAACTAAGACCCGGTGCAGCCAAAAAAAAAGACCAGTTCAGGTCATACCTAAAGTTATCGTTAACTACAATAAGGATTAAAGGAAAGCAAATATCCAAGCGTCTAATCCAGGTAAGAGAATGGTGATTTGCCAGAACTGAGGAAGCTTCATGGTCTAGGTTAGGACTCTAAAAGGCAGTTTCAAAAGCAGCTGCACAGCACAAGAAGAATGACCCCAGCAGCTCCCGAAAGTGACGGCCTAGGAGATCCACATTCAGCAGGACGCAGAGACTCTGGCTACCTCTTTCTGACCTGCTCCCCAGTCCTGCACCCCAAGCCCCACGTATCCTGCCTTCAAGGAAGCAGGATACGTTTTCATCCTTTTTTTTTTTTTTTTAACATACACCTTGGCTCTTACAACAATAAACGCTCAAGCAAATAATTATATGCATTATTACTTATGCTTTTCTTTCAATGAGGTTAAAGCTGCCTTTTATACCGTTAATGAGTAAATATATATTTAAGTACATTTCACTTTATAAGATAGACTCCAAGACCAAAAGAATTATTTGTGAGTTAGTCATTCGACAATACTCAAATTAAGGAGCAAAGTGGGAACTCGTCTGGTGGTCCAGTAGCTAAGACTCCATGTTCCCAATGCAGGGGGCCTGGGTTCGATCCCTGGCCAGGGAACTAGATCCCACAGGTGAAGAACCACATGCCGCAGCTAAAAATCCCACGTACTGCCACAAAGATCAAAGCTCCTGTGTGCCACAGCTAAGACTCAACTGAGCCAAATACATAAATAAATAATTTAAGAGCAAAACACACGCTGTAATGTGCGCACAATTTTACCTGTCCCTTCCGTTCCACCATGAATCACTACTTTTCAGAAGTAAAGGAGTATTTTACAACATAGCCAGTTACATGTGAAATTCAGTTAGGGTCACCAGGTAGAGTCCCTAGAGGTTAGGGGAAAATAAACAGCCACCAGTGAATGGGAATTTCTCAGTGAAATTCCTTCATCCACTTTGTCAACATTTACCCCTCTGAGGTTAAGGGGACAAGGAGTAGTCTGTCTGCTGAACATTTAAGGACTGGGTAATCTGGTTTGTTTCCATCTCAGTGTAATGCTTGGTAGACTTTGGGAAAGAAAAGAAGGGTCCATGGTAACTTAGAAGGGAGCCAAGAGTCCACCTGGTTTCTCATTTCTCTTCTTGGCTTCATGTCTGCCTTTTGTTATAGTTTAATTGGAGAATATTGTTATTTTTTGATGTTCTGCTTTACACTTTCCCTTTGAAATACAAACCTATCCAAGCATTCAGTGACCACATCCCATTATTACTTGTCCATGATCATAGCTGATTTTTTTTTCATCAAAAGGCTTTTCTTGGACTTCCCTTGTGGTCCTGGTGGTTGAGAATCCTTCTGCCAATTCAGGGGATACAGGTTTGATCCCTGGTCTGGGAAGATTCCACATGACGCAGAGCAACTAATCCCATGCACCACAACTACTGAAGCCCGAGTACCTAGAGCCTGAGCTCCACAGAAATGAAGTCATTGCAGTGAGTAGCCTTCACACTGAAACTAGAGAGTAGCCCCGCTCACCGCAACTAGAGAAAAGCCCGTACAGCAACAAAGACCCAGCACAGCCATAAACAAACAAAGAAAACATTTTAAAGGGTTTCCTTTGGCCATTATTTCATACATTCTCTCTCATCCCTTCCCTAAGTAGATTTGCTATTGTATTGTAATATCATTTCTCAAATCCACATTAATGACAGTTGAATGAATTTTACACTGAAATAAAGCTAAACATTGAGAGTGAAGTGTTGAATAGCTTTAGTATCAGACACATGCTTTATCTGCAACATGAAATGTTCGTACAACCATAAAACAAAACTTACCTCTGCTGGTGATAGAGACGAGGGTGCTCGTGAGGGCCAGACTTGCATCATCACCCAGAGTGAGGTTCATACAGTATGTCCCAGACCCACTGAAGGCTCTCCTCACCGTCAGCAAGCACGCGTCGCCCAGCTCCATGGCCACAGGGTCGCAGACTGGGTTCTGGGTGATCTGGCAGCTGGGATCAGAGATGACGGTGCAGACCTCTGTGGGGATGCTGGGGGTATGAACGACATCCAGAGGGAGAGAGGGGGGAGTATGACCTCAGTTTAATAGGAAAACATAATTACACTTCTGTGAAACTGAATCCCACCTTAGTCTTACTCAAGCTATATGATGTGAAGTTGTCACATACAATTTACTCTGAAACAAGCCTGGGTGTGTGTGAGCCAGTTTCCCCCATATGCTCAGGAAGATGAGGCCCTAGGACTGAAGGAGGAGGAAATTATTTCCCCCAAGGCAAGGGGCTGCTGGGAACTTGCCTCTCCTCTTTGACTCCCTAGAGACGCAAAGATGCAGGTGGCTTAGGTGTTAGGCTAAGGCGGTACTCAATGCCAGTCGGCCCTGTGGGCCTGTGCAGATATCTCACTACAGTAGCAGCAGCAGCCAGAGCTGACCATGCGGCACCTGCTGTGTGCAAGAATCTGAGTTTCGGAGGAGTGACACAGCCTTGTCTGTTCCTCTCCACAGCCTGACGAGGCAAGTAACAGCAGCCTAATGCAGCAGGTGACAGACCAGTTCTGGGAGGAGAGCTCCCTGGCCTCCGGTCACAAAAGCAGTCAGAGGTGGAGCTGGGACTTGCATAAAAGATATTTGACAGCTGTCCCTGTAACCATTCAGCTCCCATGCACTACTGTCTCAGCCTCTGCTTCACGTCTGAGTAGACTTCCTGAATGGAGAGACCAGGCTCTGAAGCTAGGCTGATAAAGGCTCAGGAACTTAGATGAGTTCACGCTCTCTTCACCCCTGGCCTCTGGCAGCGCCTTTGCCTCTCCAGTCAGGATGTTCTCTCTTTCTGTCCTCCCATTTTCTCCCCGACTCAGAGAGCTTCGGAGCTACTCCTTTCTTGTTTTGCACTGCACCACTCAGCTTGCCAGATCTTAGCTCACTCACCACGGATGAGCCCATGCCTCTTGCAATGGAAGCAGGGTCCTAACTACTAGACCACCAGAGAATTCCCTGGAGCTCTCCCTTTGGATCAAGTGTGGCCTCCTTTTATACCAGCTCATTCTCTAATCTATACATCACATACATACATACATACATACATATAGTCGTTAAATCATGTCCAACTCTTGCAACCTGCCAGGCTCCTCTGCCCATGGGATTCTCCAGGCAAGAATACTGGAGTGGGTTGCCATTTCCTTCTCCAGGGGATCTTCCTGACCCAGGGATTGAACCCAGGTCTCCTGCATTGCAGGCAGATTCTTTACCTCTTTACCGACTGAGCTATGAGGAAAACCCATATATATCATATACATTTAAATTCCTTGATTCATTTATTATATTTAAATTATTTAAATATTTAATGAGTTAATTGATATAGTATTTATATATTAATTACTTTTTATTTAGTCTATCATCTATATATTGCATGCTCAGTCACAACTGACTCTTTGTGAGCCCATGGACTGTAGCCCGCCAGGCTTCTCTGTCCAGGGGATTTCCCAGGCAAGAATACTGGGGTGGGTTGTCACTTCCTCCTCCAGGGGAATTTTCCTAATCCAGGGATCAAATCCACATCTCCTGCACTGCAGGCAGATTCTTTACCACCGAGCCACCAGGGAAGTCCCTATTGTTTATAGTTGTAACCAAACCACAGGAAGTCAAATTATGTAATACAGTAGAAAGAGTTTTATAAGTTTTAAAGATGGACAGGGTAATCAGGCATTGCTACTCATCAGCACAAGGACACAGCCCTTTCACACTGGCTCCCCAGACTCCAGAGGAGCCTCAGGGAACTTCAGAGATTCTGAGCCTGCAAATCTTGCTCTGCTGGGTACCCACCATCTGGAGAGGTACTATAATCATTGTGTATCTGGTAGCCCAATCTGTAAAATGAGAAGACTCGTATGACTGTGTGAGGATTTGACGTGAAAACAAAAAGTAAAATATTAAGGACACAGTAAGTGTCCAATCAGTAATTATTCAATAGTTAAAGGTGATGAACATCGCTCAACTCTAGCAAAGCAAGTGCACACTTGAGAGCACTTGGGAGGGCCCTTCCTCGTTCTGGCTTAGTGAGCAACTAGAATCCAAATCTGGGGCTTCCCAGATGGCACTAGTGGTAAAGAGTCCGCCTGCCAATGCAGGGGATCTAAGAGACTTGGGTTTGATCCCTGGGTTGGCAAGATCTCCTGGAGGAGGAATTGGCAACACACTCCAGTATTCTTGCCTGGAGAATCCCACTGACAGAGGAGCCTGACAAACTATAGTCCATGGGGTCGCAAAGGGTCAGAACTGAGTGAGCAAATGGGCACACAGAGTCCAAATCAACCTAACAGGTGGGAGGTGTGTGAAGGCCATTGTTCAGCCTGGGGTTCTCACTTGGCCCCTTTCTTCCTTGGAGACTGTACGCACCTCCCTTGGCAGGTCACGACGAAATCCACCAGGGAGTTGTCAGGCTGTGGCCCAGGCATTCGGACATCTGTCACTTGGATGATGTTCACCTCCAGAATGCCCTCTAAAGAACAGTGCCCCATAGAAAAACACATCAAAATACACTGCAAACCAAACCACTTCTTAACAAGTCAGAAGGCCAAACAAAATAAACACCGCATTTCGCCATGCCAGACTTGGGAAGCTACCCCAGAGCTTGGATATATGTCCAGGCAGCATTTTCAAAGTCAAACTGAACTGTTCTTCAGTCCAAGCTTGGCCTTTATTCCTGGAGCCTGTGTATATGTCAGGAGGCAGATGATCCTGGAGGAAGGGAGGCCTCATCCACTGCGTCTCCTGCTGAGGGGCTCAGCCCTAGGGCATACAGCTTGAGTTGTAGCCCCACCCAACTCCTCTGCTGGGCACCTGTGAACAGTGCCCCTCGCGCACAGCCCTGCGTGGCTGTTCTGTTCAACCCCCTTTCTTACACACAGGAGGTGTGACTTTGTGAAATCACCCAGAAGAGGAAAGCAGGAGCTGTGGGAACTTGCAGCTGGCCTCCCTTCAGGCCACATTCATTCAGATTTCTGAGCAGCACAGGGTTAGGAGGTCCAGGCCCCTCGTAGGCCCCTCGTAGGCCCCTCGCTAAGCGGGCCTCACTGAGGGTTGGTTTCCACTGAGGACCTCGTTTCATCCCTTAGAGGGACATCTAAGGAAGGCTGGAAAGGCAGGTGGAAATCTAGAAGCTAGTGGAGTCTTTTTGTGCACATGTGGTAGCACCCTGAGTGGGTGCCCTCGCTTCCCAACCCCACCCCTGGAGTCAAGGAAGGGAGTGGGTTGCCCAAGGTGGATTCTAACATCTTTCCCCCATGGTCTTACCTACAATTGTGATGATGGCTTTAAAGTAGCCATATCTGGTAATATGGCAGCTTTCATCAGGAATCTCCCTCAGCTCCAAGGCATTGTCACCAGCAGCTACTAGAGGGTTTAAATAGAAAGATTTTTAGATTAGTTGCTATGAATGCAAAAGATGTCCACGATATAACTGAAGATCTAAACGTCTGTCTACTTGCTCTTTAGAAAAACATCAAGAATTCTATACTATTAAATTGCTTCAGAAATTTGAACTAAATGTGTAACAATTGATGAGATGTGAGAGCTATATTATAAAATTGTTAAATTATGTAAGCAAACACAGTCCCATGTCTTGTTCAAATATAAATAGCAAATGAAACATGGAAGCCATTTAAAATGTGTAACATAATAATCATGAAATAAAGCAGGCCACAATAGATAAAATTATATTGTAATTTTGGAAGAAGGTATTCTGGGCTCAAATTCTAGGCCCTTTGCTTTCAGCTCTTTGAGACCATGGGCATATCATTTAACTTCTCCTTGCCTCAATTTGCCCATCTGTAAAATAGGAACAATATTTATTGACCTACCAGGGTTAAACTATTAAACTTAAATAAGACATATAAAACTTGCTTCTCATGTCTGCCACATAGGAAGTAGTTAATAAATATTCATTTCCTTGTCCCAATATGCTTATATATACTTATTTAGATATACATGTATTACAGCATATATGACATATAATTTTAAATGTTAAGCAAACAACATGGAAAAGGGCAAGTCTTTCCCCATTTGGATGTCTCATAAATCCTAGGTTTCTATTCTCGAAGTCTTACAGTTACTATGATGGGCAGAGGTGTGAGGAAGGAAAGAAGGGAATACAAGATACTTTTGAAAAATAGCCTTTTGAATGTGATTAGAGCAAAGAATTTAATGCTCTATTAGTTACAATTTAAAACGCTCTAAATAAGGTGTTAGTGTTCCATTAGCAAGATAAAAAGACTGGAAAGAAAATATAATATTGAAAATACAACATTATGTCTCTTATGTTTCCAAAGACATGGAAATGGACACAGTTTGGGGGATATCAAAGCTTCATAAGAGCTGCAGCTCTAACACAGGAGTATGTAAGGATGGAGCCAACTGGGAGATTTCTCCAGGGCCTCAGAGCCTCTAGTGGGGAACAAGTGTGCCAGTGATGCTCCTATGCTCAGAGGGAACTCTGCAGAGCAGCTCTCAGAGCAACTCTGGAAATGAGTGCTCTCTGGCAGACACTTTGGGAAACGCTGTTTGGGTAAAACCCAGAAAGGTTCTGACACCACGTCAGATTCAGATGTAGGTGTGGTTTATCAGCAGGGCAGGTTGTGGCAGAGTTGGCTATATTCCGAGTCTCAAGGTGGTCGTTTGGAAGTTGCAGGGTAATCATTCATTGTATTCTGAGATTTAACAGATGAGCTCCAAAGCATAAGATATGTTTGTGAAGGGTATCAGGGATGGCTGCCTCTTCCCTAGAAAACTCCTTTATAGTTTGGACCATAAAGAAGGCTGGGTGCCGAAGAATGGATGCTTTTGAATTGTGGTGGGACTCTTGAGAATCCCCTGGACTGCAAGGAGATTATATACACACATACACACACATACATAGATTATATATATATATATATATATATAACATTATATATATATAAAAAACATGATCTATATTTACAACATGACACATATATACACATTATACACACACACAAATACAAACTAAGTCACTTCAGTCGTGATGGACTCTTTGCGACCCCATGGTCTATAGCCCATCAGGCTCCTCTGTCCATGGATTCTCCAGGCAAGAATACTGGAGTGGGTTGCCATGACCGAATCTTCCTGGCCCAGGGACTGAACCCACATTTCTTAAGTCTCCTGCATTGGCAGGCAGCCTCTTTATCACTGAGCCATCAGGGAAGCCAAGCATAAATACATATATCATATATATATTATAACACTGATTAGCACCAGTCTTGGAAAGGTTTTTCTTTTAGATCTGTGCACAAAAGTCTGAAAAATGATCAGTGGCACTGCTAGCTAAGGGAAGAGAATTCTGTGGCTTAAAGCTAGTGCATACCCGTCTATCCTGTAATGTAATTATCCCCCTGAGTCACCACTTCAGCTTTGCTTGTGTCTCACTCCTGTGGTTGCATTTGGTTTCTATGTAATAGCTGTACTTATTTGGAAGCCCCTTACCAAAGCAGAGACAACATAATTTTTGGTCAAATAGTAATCCAGTGCTCAACAATCCCAGTCTGTTAATACGGTCTGTGTAGCTAAAAATGCTCTCTCCCCCAGAGGACAAGCACTCTAACCACTTTCTCAAGTCATGGGCTGACTCCTGTCATCACCTTGGGTCCCATTACATATTTCTGTCCCTCCCAGTCTCACAGTTGTTTTACGGCATTTGGGGATTGATTATGGTTGATCTAATACCTTTAGATGAAGTCAAGCAGCTTCCTTTCACTATATAATGTAATGAATTCATAAAGTTGCTACCTTCTATCTTATGGTTTAACCTATAGAAAATAATAACACATTTAAAATACTCTTTCATTGACTTAAAATATCTTTTGCATATGTTATGATATAAATATGTTCTGAGAAAAATAATCTTGCTTTATAAAAATACAATTCAAAATGGACTAACATTAAATGACCTAACATTAAGACCTTTACCATTCAGGAATTTCTAGACAGACAAAGCAAGCATCTGTAATTTATTTTGAATTTTACACTTGGTGTCCTTATTTGTAAGGAAGACCATCAATTCTTGTAGATAAATAAACCGACTCTACTCCAGAAATACCAAAACAAAGCTATATGTTTAGTGTTGTTCAAGGCAGTTATATTTATAATAAGAATTAGAATGAACTGAAGTGTCCATCAGTAAGAGAATGGTTAAATAAATAAGTTATTGAATAACGTGAATTACACTTATATGTACTGATAATGGAAATATGTCTATTATGTTTGTTAAATGAAAAGAGGCAAATTGTAAAGCATATATATTGTGTGAACCCATCTACCTAAAAATTAAAACCACAAATCCTATTTGTATTTATGGAATATGTTTGTAATGGCACAGAAAAGATCTGGAAAGAAACAATACCAACTCTTAACAGGGTTTAACTCTTGGGAGGAGAGAATAAGGAGGAGCTTTCACTTTTATTTGAAATTTCTGAATTTGAATTTTTACTAAGGAACATGCATTCATTTTATAATTAAAAGTATTTCAAAAAAAAGAGCAAAATCAGTAACAATTTACAGTGTCTGGCATTAGCTATGCTTGACTTAATAAGTTTTTCTTAACAACACACTTATTTATTAATAACAGTTTATTATTTATATCTAACAAGTTTGGGTTAAAAAAAAGCCAACTGCAATAAGTCTGGACATCACCATGGAGCGGTCTGTGTGTACTTGGCGATGGCACCCTCTTGCGTCCAGTGAGAGGATGTCAGGCTACTGCCATCCCTGGGATGCCTGGATGGAAGATGTTTTCACAGCTGAGTGGGGAAGGATGGTGACGGCATGGGGTAGGGTGTGGAATTAGATGAAAGCTGATGCTTCTCAAAGTAAATGCTCAAGAACTCCTTGAATGTCCCCGTGTATTATTATGAGAAGTTGGGATTTAATTAACTATGCCTTATATCTAGAATAATTTTTAGTGTCTGGAATCTTTCCAGTCTGCCAGCCAAGGTTTATTCTTTTTTGAGCCCTTTGTAAACTACTTCTAAGCATGGTTGAGTTTTCACAGGACATGGAGTGGATGTGGGCAGGGTGGGGAGGAGAATGAAAGTGAGGGAGGGAATGTGGAAGCGGAGAAAGGACAACAGAATGGCCTGAATGTTTATGAGGGGATAATGTGTCTCCTCTTAACTAGAAAAACTGGGAGGCACACAGAAATGTGAAGGACTGGAAGGAGGAAAGCACCTGTATACATAACAAGGAACTGTGAGAATTAGGAGGGTCGAAGAACTATATACGAGCCACCACGTGACTTTAAACATATTCTCCTTTCTTCCATATTCTAACAGCTAAACACCGTGATAAGTAACTAAAGGAAATCAACAGGCAGAAAATGGAATCCCTGCAGAGTCTTTACATAATCTCTTTAACTAAGGATCTCATTATACAAACCACATCAACTTTTTTCTAGCTGTTAAGGAGCCCTGCCAACAAAAATTAACCTGGAAAACACTTACCCAAAGAAGGGGTGGTTTTGGAGGTCTGGGTGAAGGCAAAGGACAAGGTCCAGGCACTTCAGCTTGCACAGTGAGGTTGAGGCTGAAGGTTCCATTGAGCACATAGGTGTGATTCAAAGTGTGATTGTTGGAAACAAACAGACCAGTATTATCCCCCGAAGTTCCACTTGTAGTAAATGGCAGACTCATTGAGGAAGTGGCTAGGATCGTGAATCAGGACATTGAACATAATGGGGAGGTCCCTGAGGAAGGTTTCATCAGATGAATTTCGATTGTTCTTCTGGGACATAGTTACAAATACAGGAATCTGATCTAAAATGTACATCCAAAAAAAAGAAAGAAAGAGGGCATGATTGCTTGATTTTAAGTGGGTGACTTCAATAGTGCCTTTAGTTTGGAAATTAAAATGAGGGATAATTCAGAATCGTTTCCCCTTTTCTAATGCAAGTTTTCTAGAGTTTTCTCAGTTTACTTTAGAAAACACAGCTGGAATATGTTATTAAACATATGAGGTTGAGGAGTCCAGATGAAGTGTAACCTAACCCAGAATATTCGGTTTTCAAATATTCTTTTTCAAACCCACTAACATCACTAGAACTCAGCGCCACGTCCTTAGTTAATTCAGAGCTCACATCACTCACCTGTTACTACATACACATCTTTCACTTTTGCGATGGGAACATATGCCCATCGGTGTCTTCTATAGACAGTTACTTCCATGATTTGAGGGCCAAGACTCACATTGGCTGTGTTGATGGAAACTGTTACTGAACACCGTCCCAACTTCTGGAAATACTGACCTTTGAGAAGATAGAAATGTTTAGTTATTGGCTACATCATATGATCATTATAGAAAGTTGATGTTCCTTAAAGACTAACAACTACCATTACAGATTGTTTTGAGAAAGGAGAAGCAGGGTGGGGATGCAGTCTTGGTTCCTTCAGAAAGGAGGACAGTGCTTATTTTTATATAAAACCTTATAAAACCCACAAATAAATAAATGTAGTTGTATATAGTTGACTAAAATGAAAAGAGCTGTTTAAGTGGATAATGCTGTTAGTCTTTAGTTGACAAATACTATAAGTGACCTGGTACTTGAAATACATGTGCTTCCCACAGAAAATACATTTAATGTAACAGTGAAGTATCCAAGGGAGTTAAAAAATATATCCAAAAATCTACCTTATTTTTGTAATGATATTACTAGTTCAGCTATATTGCTGAGCAACTTTTTTTTATTTTAGGGAACTAGATTCCTCCACCTTGTAATAATATTTGTATATGAAAATGCAGTGATGAAAAAGAAACAGGTATGGTGGGTATGAAAAGGAATGAAGTAGTTTAATTGCCATTTCTAGGGCCCCTGCGTCTTTTCTCTTTCTCCAACTGTAACCTAAATCTGACCACCACTGACTAGCTAGTGACAGTAATTTTCTCTCCTTTAGGGCTCAAAGATGTTTCTAATCTTTTTGAGGCGCCTGTCATAGATGTGTCATTGGAACAAAAGGTAGTAGAAGATGGAAACTTGTAAGATAGGGATGTTTAAAGACCATGTTCATCACATGATCAAAGGTGTCAGGAAAGAGGATGCCTCCCCGGGCAGCCCAAGGGCTAAGACTCTGTGCTTCTGCTGGAGGGGGCATGGGTTTGATCCCTGGTCAGAGAACTAAGATCCCACATGCCGCGAGGTATGGACAAAAGAAAAAAAAAAAAAGGTGTCAGTAAAGGTTCAGGATCCCCTTTACCCTGAAATGCAGAGGCAGTTCTGTTAGAGATTATAGGGGAAAGACATGTCTCTTGGACTCAGTGACACGTGAGGAAATGCTAGTTCTGGCACCCAGAGGTAGATACCAATGGCAGCACTTAGCTGAGAGAAAAGACCAGTTACCTCTGAGACTTCAGCATAAGAAGGAAATTCAAAACAATCTTGTTAAGAAAACAGCAATTTCTGGACTAAAGGCTGATTAAATAAAGACATCTTAACTAGCTAAGTTAATGGATGTTAACTAGGCTAAACAGAATCTGAAGTGTTAGTGAGCTCATGTGACTCCATGCACGTGATAAATGTCATTTCAGGTCAAAGAAATGCCATTTGGAGAGTTAACTGACAGGGCCACAGTTTCAGGGCCACAAGGCCCTAAAAAATGTGCTTTAAATCAATGAGCCTAGTGTTTGTTATATATTTTGTACTTTGTTCAACTGGAGTGTATTATTAATATGTTGCTTTGATTTGTAAATCATTGAAGAAAGATAAGCTCTCTGAAATTCATTAAGACTGACAAAACATTCTGAAATTTGGAGTTTGTGTGATGGCTAGCAGATTTGAACTGCTCAGAACCAGATGGAACCTAAGATTCTTAACTAAGAATTTAGCAACTTTGTTAATAACAACCTAAATTTAGTCCTCCTAAAAAAATAATCACTAATAATAAAGCAAAATGAATTCCACTTGTGGTTAAAAAAAAAAGAAGATATGTCAAAGAAGAGTATTTAGATTATTTTACTTTTATACGATAGAATATTATACAGTCATTAAAATAATGTATATAAAGAATTTTAGAGAATTCCCTGGTGGTCTCTTGAGTGATTAGGACTCAACACTTTTACTGTCAGGACCTGGGTTTGCTCCCTTGTTGGGGAACTAAGATCCTGCAAGTTGCATAAGAATTTTAGTCAATGCTCATAATTTTGACTAAAATGTATATATGTTATGATCTTAGATACTAGAAAAAGAAAGGACTACTAGTAGAGAAAGCATCATCGTGTTACCAGTGGTAATCTCTGGTATGAATTATGCTGACTGATTTTTCATTTGTGCTTTTCTGCATTTTCCAAAATTTCTACTAAGAGTACAAGTCTAATTCTTTAAAATTCTTTTTAAAACATAAGAAATTAAAGAATAAATCAACAAATGACCATCCATATGCCATTAAATATAATTTTTCATATTACTGTTTTAGATGGAAACAAATTGAGTAGTTTTTTTTTTTTTTTTAAGAAAGCCAAACCTATCTTTTTCTCCTTTTAACTATTTGATGTCCTCGAGAAACGGCAAGGCTAACTAAGAATTTATTTTTATCCCTCACTGAAGGAAAGTTAAAAGAGTAATTGTTAAACTCCAGGTGTTGTAATTCTCAATAATAGAATAAGAAAAGAAAAAAATAAATAAAAATTTTAAGGAAAGGTAAAGAGGAAACTAGGGGGATTGTAATAGCCAACCAAGTGTGTGGAACACGTAGACAAAGTTCTTTTTCCAGGGGCGAGGGAAAGGCTTCCCGTCAGGGAACACGTTGTGGTGGCCTTCACTCGTGGCATTTCCCCAGTCGCTGTCCTCTGTCCACTCTGTCCAGTTGTAAACATACGGGTCAGGAGATGCATCAGTATCTAAACAGAGAAAGCGGCACACCATGATTGTCGTCTGGACTCAGAATGCTCAAGTGTTCACCACTGAATTAAATGTTCATATTTTTTCACAACTAGCTGAGATACGGTTGGACAACTAACACCCTAATATTCAGAATTCATCTAATGGTACCTTTATGACTTAGGTCTTTTTCTGCCTATATGTTGTATTTCAATGAGTTTTATATAAAGTAATTTTTCAGAAAAGTTCAGAGATTTCATTTAATATGCTTATCTTCATATTGGGGCTCCAAATAACAAGCATATTCAAACCAAACTGAGGGATGCTGTATCTTTTTATTTTGATTCACTCTCCCTATCTATAGCTTTTTCCCCCTAACTCATTTGACATCATGACTTTCTTCTCCTAAAGACTTCAGCACACTTCTAAGAATAAAGACATTCTCCTTCATAAGCATACCATTACCACTCCCGCTCCTGCTGCTGCTGAGTCGCTTCAGTCGTGTCTGACTCTGTGCGACCCCATAGACGGCAGCCCACCAGGCTCCCCGTCCCTAGGATTCTCCAGGCAAGAACACTGGAGTGGGTTGCCATTTCCTTCTCCAATGCATGAAAGTGAAAAGTGAAAGTGAAGTCGCTCAGTGGTATCTGACTCTTCACGACGCTAGGGACTGTAGCCTACCAGGCTCCTCGTCCATGGGATTTTCCAGGCAAGAGTGCTGGAGTGGGTTGCCACCCCTACCACAGTCCAATCAAGGGTCACATCCTACACCTGGCTATTTCACTTCTTCAAACGCTTCGGAAAAAAGATGTATAAATAGAAATATAGATGGAAGCAAACAAAAAAAACAACATTAAACTTGCTGAATTTCGATCTATGTGCTCCCTGCTTTTCTGTATGTATGACATTTCCCACTTTAAACAAGTCATGATCAATATACTTTCATCTGGAACATTCTTTTCATCCTCTTTTTTTATGTTCACTGACATTTATGGAGAGCCTTTTATTTGTCTGTCTACTACACCACTATTTTTTTTATTCTTAAATTGTCCCACACATGGCCAGTAGGGGCCCCTCAAGCTGCCTCTGTCCCTGTGACATATCCTCATTACTTCCTGTTTACTGGCACAACATGTCCCTCGCTCACCTGCTAGTGTCCTGTCCTATACCTGGAATCAGTCGTTTCTTTCAAGAGCTCTCATTTCTTCTAATGGTGAGAGATCCTTTGTGAAACTTCCCATGTAAAAGTTTTTTATGTGGACTCTTTCATGTAAAAGAGAGCTGCATTGTCATTTGAAACATTAGTAAGAATCAACTGGTTTAGGGGGAAAAAGGGGGGAAAAAAAAAAAAAATTTAAAGGCTACTAAATACAATACTTTTAAATTATCAAACTCTTTCTATACAGAATTTATTGTTTTCCTCATCGGAAGATGAATCAATAAGAAATCAACCACTGGCAGTTTAATAGAAGTTTTAAGTAATAAAATCATCACTGCCCTTACTAGTCTTCTTTCTGATTGAAGAATTTTGGTACTTACTTGAGTTTCTAAGGCTGTTGAGTTCTAAAACAAGGTAATTCCCCTTGATGTGTCTGTAATCGTTTGTGCTCTTTAACTTGGGCAAAGAGCTTCTCTGCTTTAACTAAGAGCAAAGCAAAACCAAAATATATACATTTTATCATTTGTGCTAGCCACGTTTTTTTCTGTGAGCAGAAACTGATCTGATCAACAAAGAGCTATCAAACTATTCTTTGAGAAGCCGGAATTCCATTCCTGTGATGTGAAGAACATTCCTTACCATTTCTGCAGTTCTTCTCATAAACTATGTTGCCACTGGCGTCTTCCTTTTGGCATCTGGGGAATACCAGGTTCACTGCAAATGTTATGGGCGAGCCCACCAGTGCTGGGGAATCACTGGTCAGGATCGCCTGCACACGGCCTCCTAGGACACAGAAACAAGGTGCTCAGTGATCAAGCATCTCTTTTCCTTTTCACTGATACATTAAAAAAGGAAAGCTAAATCTACAGATAAGGACCAGAGGATCCTTCTGCCTCTTTACAATAACTTATTTGCAGGATTCCCAGCTTCTGCTGTCAGAGAACAACACTCCAGAAGATGAACGTGGAAAGCCAGACCAACTGGAGAACTTTCTGACCACAGAGAGAACAATTACTTAAATAATTAAAAATCTGTTTAATTTGATTGAGGGGACAGGTATTAAAGGTTTGTATTTTTTAATTTCAAAGTGAATGACTGAAGGAGTCATTCATTTTTGATGTGAATGGAAAGATGATAACTTTCTGACAAACCATGCTTTTGAGACGGTCAAAGTGCTCTGGAATCTCAGAACTTCTGAAGATGACCATTCCCACATTAAACCTGCTTGCTTTCCAAAATCTTCCAAGAGAGACCCAATGTAAATTTCTAAGGAGATTAAACTCTGTATGTGGAGGAGAGTGAGGAGTTTAGAAAGTGATACTGTGACAATAAAGGGAAGGTTGCCAAATCCAGGTGCCTCCCACTTGATAACTGGTGTACTGTCATTCACGGCTCCTTCCGTGAATGCAGTTCACAATCTACAACACGAACTGAAGTAAGAAAGTACAGTTGTTTGGCAAATGGGACCTAATCAAACTTACAAGCTTTTACACAGCAAAGGAAACCATAAATAAAATGAAAAAACAGTCAACAGAATGGGAGAAAATATTTGCAAATGATTTGACCAACAGAGGATTAATTTCCAAAATATATAAACAGTTCATATAACTCAATAACAAAAAACAAACAACCCAATTGGAAAATGGGCTGAAAACCTAAGTAGACATTTCTCCAAAGAAGACATACAGATGGCCAATAGGCACATGAAAAGACATTTAGAGAAATGCAAATCAAAACTACAGTGAGGTACCACATGACACCAGTCGGAATGGCCATCTTCAAAAAGCCTACAAATAATAAATGTTTGCGAGGATGTGGAGAAAAACCCTCTTGCACAGTTAGTAGGAATGTAAATTGGTGCAGCCACTGTGGAAAACAGTATGGAAGTTCATAAAAAAACTAAAAATAGAATTATCACATTACCCAATAATCCCACTCCTGGGCAAATAGCAAGAAAAAAATTATAATTCAAAAGATACATGTATCTCTATGTTCATAGCAGCACTATTCACAATAGCCAGAACATGGAGACAACCTAAATGCCCATCGACAGAGGAACGGATAAAGAAGATGTGGTGCATATACACAACGGAATACTACTCAGTCATAAAAAGGAACGGAATAATGCCGTTTGCAACAATATGGATGGAACGAGACATTATCATACTAAGTGAAGGAAGTCAGACAGAGAAATATAAATATCATATGGTATCACTTATTTGTGGAGTATAAAACATGACGCAAATGAACCTATCTGTGAAATGGAAACACACTCACAGACATCGAGAACTAACTTGTAATTGCCAAGGGGGAGAAGTGGTGGAGTTCGAGGTCAGCAGAAGCAAACTAGCACACATAGAATGGATACATACCAAGGTCCCACTGTATAGCACGGGGAACTATATTCAATATTTTGAGATTAACCATAATGGAAAAGAATATTTAAAATAGAATGTGTATAACTATATATATACATATATATCTGAATCACTGCTATACAGCAGAAATCAACACATTGTAAACCAACAATACTCTGATTTAAAAACTGAATCACTATTATACACTTGAAACTAAAAAAAAGGAAAAGAAGAAGAAATTACAGTTGTTTGAGTCTTTTGATTTACCTTTCCAAGAGCTTTTCCACCTCGAGTCTCCCTTCTTCCACACTGGATAGAGTTTTTCATTCCAGTCATTTTCATCTGATGACCATCCATTTAATTGGTTATGCTCCCGCATATAACCAGAAGGTCTTTCGTTGCTCAGCGCATCATGAAAACCTATAACAATATTTGAAAAAAATTATTTTGTCTACTTATCTCTCATTTAGCAGGTATTCAGAGAAGCCATACTGGAAGGATGCCACTAGCCTCTGTCTTCTCTTCCTCCTTGCTGGTAGGAGGGGGGAGCAGCAAGTCATTCCCTTCTTAATGGAGGCAGATGAACACTGAAAGAACACTGATCTGGGAGTCACAGAAACTGCTACAATGAAACAGGCTGTGGGATTTCAGGGATTCTTCTCTGGGCCTTCAAATCAGGCAAAAAACACACAAATGTCCTGTGATACTGTGAGACAGTATCTGTTCTAAAAAGGAACAAAGTGAGGAACAAAGGGGATCTATGTTTATTAATAAATGTTCCTAACTGGAAATTCAGTTGAATTTTGAGTCACAGAATGGTAGAATGTTCGACAATGAAAGAGCTGAGATTAGTTAGTTCAAATCCCTTCATTTATGTGACATGATTCATTCAGAGACATCTTTAATCAAGTGGAAATGAAGATTTGTAACTTTTGATTCCCAGGATCAGTTTTTTCCCACGCTTCCAAAGCCTTCCTGTTTCTCAGATTCTGAGTGAGAAGCATAATCCAAACACAGATTTCTTCTGATTTTAAATGTCAAAAGTCAAGAAGAGATACACACTTAAAAGGAGAGTGACAAGGAATGAACATATAGGTCCACAGAACAGACTGTAGAACTCAAAGATAGATTCACATAGATATGCCTTGTTGACTTTTACCAAAAAAATCCAGTGGAGGAAAGATAGCTTTTCAACATGCAGTGCTGTAAAAAAGCAAAAAGCCTAGGAGGAATCTTCAGGCTCTAAGTAAGAAAGAATTTTTAGACTTAGTACCAAAATCTTAATCTATAATAGAGAAATTGATAAACCAGACCTCATTAAAATTAAAAATTCTGCTCTGCAACATCATGTGAAGAGGATAATAAGGCAAATTACAGACAGGGAGAAAATACTTGCAAGCCACATTTCCAACAAAGGAATACTATCTGGAACGTATAAAGGATTTTCACAATTCACAATGTTTAAAAAAGGCAAATAATTGGACTTCTTTGATGGTCAAGTGGTTAAGACTCCATGCTTCCACCGCAGGGGGTGTGGGTTTGATCTCTGGTTGGGAGGAACCAAGAGCTACATGTCACATAACTTGGCAAAAAAAAAAATATTAAAACCCCCAATAATAGGGTAAAAGATCTGAACAGACATTTCACAGATGAGAATGCACAGATGGCAAGTAAACACATGAAAAGATGTTCAATATCATTTACCAGTGAGTAAATGCACATTAAAACCACAATGAGATATCACTGTATACCTATCAGAAAGACTAAAATTAAAAATGACATCAGATGCAGAGAAACTGAATCACTCATACACTGCTGGTAGAAATGGTATAGCCATTCTGGAAAACAGCTTGGCAGTTTCCTTGTAAAACTAAACATGCAATTACTATGCAGCCAAGCAGTTGTACTCTTGGGCATCTGTCCCAGAAAAAAATGGAAACTTATGTTCACATAAAAACCTGTACATTAATGTTCATAGCAGCTTTATTCATAATAGCCCAAGTTGGAACAACCAAAAATCTTTCAGTGGGGCAAATGGATAAACTGTGGTACATGACATAGTATGGTATACTACTCAGTGATAAAGAAATAGCTATTGATGTATGCAACAACTTCAGTAAATCATGCTGAGTAAAGAGAACCGATTCTCCCACATTACATACTATGCTTCCATTTCTCTAACATTCTTGAAGTGACCAAATTATAAAATTGGCGAATGGATTAGTGGTTGCCAGGGGCTGGCAGGTGGGGTTGAGTGAGAAAGGGAAGAGGGTTTGTATCTGTGGCGATGGGACTGTTTGGTGTTTGGACTCTATGTCAGTAGCCTGGTTGCCACATTGTGCTATGGCTGTGCAAGATGTTACCCTTGGGAGAAACCAGGTAAAGGGTACTATATACACGGGGATCTCTTTGTATTATTCTCAAAAGTGCATGTGAATCTACAACAGCCTCAAAATTTAAAAACTGAATTAAAAAATAGAACAAAGGCAACAACAAAAGCCCAGTGGTAAGATTTTAAAAGATAGTGGGGCGGGGAAAGATGTGGGGTACACACCCAGCACCATGCGGCTGTTCCCCCCTCCCCTTCGGGAGGCCCTGCTCTGTCACACGGCAGCTGTGCAGCTTGTGAGCTATTAATACTTTGTCAGTACCTTCTCCTTCCTCCTTTTACCAGGGCTATGATTGGAAAATGGAAAGGAATACCTTGGTGTCTGATATACCAAGAAATCCTACCCATCCTTACTTTTTGTGGCCAGGGTACAACGTCTTAGGTGAGGTGAAGTCGCTCAGTCGTGTCCGACTCTTTGCGACCCCGTGGACTGTAACCTACTAGGGCTTCTCAGCAGGTTTCGTTGCAATGCTAATAGGTTGGGCCTCCTGTCAAACTGCCACCCAACCTCAGGTTAATCTGCCTGCTGAGCTGAGGAAGGGGTGCTGACCTGTCAACTCTCTGTCCCTCCATTCCCCAACTGCGGGCTCTGGGGGAGTCTGTTCTGAGTGGATATGGAGGTAAGACAATTCCTCCTCCAAGCACGTTAGCCTTCTTCTCTGGGAACCGATCAGTTATTAAATGCTGGTTGATCACTACCATGTCCCAAGGCAACAGAGAAGCCAAGAGATAAATAAGAACAACAGGTCCATGCACAAGGAATTACAGTAAGGGAGAAAAAGATACAAGTCTTCACACGCATAAATAAAAAAGGATGATTTCAAGTAGCTGATCTCACAAGAATCCCATTACTCAGTTTCCCAAACAAAGAAAGGAAAGGTCAGAGGAGCTAAGTCACTTTTCCTGGTCCAGACCCAAGGCTGGCAGGAAGGACTGCGGTCTGGTCTGCACGAAAGCCTTCTTCCTCTTGCCAGCTGTGCGTCCTTACAGTCTCTGGCCCGCCCCCTCCTCTGGGACAGGGGTCTGCACAGCCTCTCTGGGATGTTGCGAGGCCCCATGCGGCTCAGCGGCCGGACAAGTGCCAAACCCCGGCCCATGCAGGCACAGCAGTTGCCTCTGGGCTCCCTGGTTGAAGTCGTGGGCCCTTTCCCGGACGCTCAGTACAGACCTTCGGCTTGGTAGTTAGGGGGCAGGAGGGTGAATTGGGCTTGGGAGGTCGGCCAGCTTCCCACCTCAGCGCTGGCGGCAGAACCCTGGCCCCCTGATGCTCTCCCAGTCTCTGTCTATCCGCTATCCAAGACCCCACCACCACGCGGGCTCCTGGAGCCGCGGCCTCGGCCCCAGCTCCCCCATCAGTCCCACCGCCTCCTGGGGAACCTGCAGGTCTGCTTGGGAGCCAGCAGTGGACCCCTCTCTTCCTCCACCTGGCAGCCGCCGGGATTGCACTTCATTGCAGGGCTTTTCTCTCTCGCAGGGAGAAGCAAGAGGAATGTATGTACTTGTATCCAGAACCCTCCCATGTTAGATCTGGGCCCAGCAGGTGAAAAGCCACACCTGGGCTCCTGTTTCCTCACCCGTTGAATAGTGGCGGGACCATCTGGACTACCCGACTGACGCAAGTGGAGCAGCTAGCATAGTGCTATACATGGTGTAGCAGAAACTGAAGAAGAACTAAAGAGCCTCTTGATGACAGTGAAAGAGGAGAGTGAAAAAGTTGGCTTAAAACTCAGCATTCAGAAAACTAAGATCAGGGCATCCGGTCCCATCACTTCATGGGAAATAGATGGGGAAACAGTGGAAACAGTGTCAGACTTTATTTTTTTAGGCTCCAAAATCACTGCAGATGGTGACTGCAACCATGAAATTAAAAGATGATTACCCCTTGGAAGAAAAGTTATAACCAACCTAGACAGCATATTCAAAAGCAGAGACATTACTTTGCCAGCAAAATTCCATCTAGTCAAAGTTATGGTTTTTCCAGTAGTCATGTATGGATGTGAGAGCTGGACTATAAAGAAAGCTGAGCATCGAAGAATTGATGTTTTTGAACTGTGGTGTGGGAGAAGATTCTTGAGAGTCCCTTGGACTGCAAGGAGATCAAACCAGTCCATCCTAAAGGAAATTAGTCCTGAATATTCATGGGAAGGACTGATGCTGAAGCTGAAACTCCAATACTTTGGCCACCTAATGCGAAGAACTGACTCATTGGAAAAGACCCCGATGCTGGGAAAGATTGAAGGTGGGATGGATGGCATCACCAACTGAATAGACATGAGTCTGAGTAGGCTCTGGGAGTTGGTGATGGACAGGGAAGCCTGGCGTGCTGCAGTTCATGGGGTCGCAAAGAGTTGGACACGACTGAGTAACTAAACCAAACCGAACTGAACACATGCTGGACCCCTTCTCCTCACCTACCTCCCCCTGCCCTCTCCCCCAGCTATTGACCCCTCATGGAGTTATCTGGCAAAATCAGGACTTTCACCCTGCGAAGATTGTTACTCTACTAAAGTGAAGCAGAGTGGACCTTCTGGGTGATATCTAACTCACTCTCTTCTCCCACTCCACACTACCTCTGCCTGGAGGACGGGGGATGCTGGGCCGCACACCCCCTGGACTGGACAAGTGGGCCGCCTGTGAGCTTGTTGGTTCACAACTCTGGCTTCCATTCCAGTCACAAACTCTTCTTTTAAACCAGCTCCTCATTGGTCTGGGCATCGCCTTTGTTAAGAAGTCCCCAGCCTCTAACTAGAAAAGAGTCCCAGGGCTTCAGCTCTTTTCTCAGTAACCGCACTTACAGTGGCAGCAAACTCCTGCAGGTCTGTGAAAAATCAGCAGGATTTTCTTTTTTTTTGGCTGAGCAGCTTGTGGGATCTTAGTTCCCTGACCAGGGACTGAACCCAGGCCCTTGGCAGTGAAAGTGCGGAGTCCTAACCACTGGCCTGCCAGGGAATTCCCTCAGCAGAACTGGGAACAGCTTCTGGATTGGAATTATTAGAAAGCTTGTTTCCAGACTTGGGCTTCAGTTCCTCTGTGGCCCTGTCCCGGTGGGTGGAAACCAGAGAAACTCTAGTGGGTAGTGTGGCTGTGATCTCAAGCCAGAGACTGTGCCCTTCGCACTCCCACCCTCCCAGTGTCTCTAAGAGAGCAGGTAAAAATTTTGATAGAAGAAACCTCCACAACAGAGGGGCCATGCGTCTTTCACTTCCCAAGACCCTGGAGCAAAGAATGGAACTGAATGCATTTTGCCGTACTCTCAACATCCCTGACCATTTCCAGAGGAAACAAGTGAGCACGAACGCTTCCTAAAGGCCAGCTGCAGACCCAGACAAACCCGTCACTTCAGCCAATAGCCAGAGAATGAGTTAAAGACAGAAATGGAGAGTTACTCACGTTTGGCAGCATCCAGTGGCAATCTTGCAGCCAGAAGCAGAAATCCCAGGAAACAGTAGAGACATTCCATGCTGAATTCTCACAGACCTAGGCAATTAAGGTTTAACCTGGAACTCCTCTGGCTTCATCCACTAAGAACAACAGTGTTCTGGTTTTTGCTGTGCTCCACTCTTCATTTTAATTAAATACTGAGCCTCAGGGTGGATCATGTGATGGTATTAAGCAGCATTGCTTGATCTGGTCTCTGGAGTTCAACCACTTCTACTCATGTGCTTCTGACTCACTCACCCTTGGCATCTATTTATTCACTTTTTAGATGCGCACCATTTCAGTGTTGTTATTCTATATTCTAGTTAAAGGGATTTACTTTGCTATAGGGCCTGTTTTGATATGCTTCCCCAAATAAAGTTTCTAACCTCATTGGTTATCAACTTTTTTCAGTTCCTTTGCTGATTCACTTACTCAGATCATGTTGAAAGTCACAATTATGTTTCTTTTGCTATAATTTAGCAGCTCTTCCCAGTGCTAGCTAGTGCTTGTACAGCCCCTTCCCCCAAGAGGAAACTAAGATGGGGAGTAATCTCTTCCATCACTTGAAATTGTGGATGACATATATAAACATATGTTGTGCCAAAAGGTAACTGAAACTTTTGCACAGCCTCCGGTAGTCAAGAAATTTACTAAAGAAAGTGCACTTAGTATATCTGTGCAATTCCATTTAACTTTTGGAACAAACTGCATAATTTTTGATAACTGCTATCAAAGCATTTATTTATATATCACTCAGGGGAAACTGCATGCCACATACAGCATATTTATTTCATGTTACCAAAAGTATACATGAAATGTAAAAATAAGCTTGCCTAGAACATAACTTTTATCAAATCATTTCTGGCTACAGAATGTACAGAAAATGTGGCAACATGACTCTACTGTATGTGATCATTCTCTCAGTCACATCCACATAACTGTTTTCAGAACATACAGAAGCCGTGACCAGGGGTGAGGGGAAATCTTGGGATAGTGATTTCTGTTTCTGTTGTGCTAGTGAGGCATAGAAATACATAGTCTGTGGGATTCCCTGGTGGTCCAGCAGCTAAGAATCCACCTTACAGTGCAAGAGACACCGGTTCAATCCCCGGTCCGGGAAGACCCCACATGCTGCCTCAAAGCAAAGAAGCCCATATGCCACAGCTACTGAGCCTGCACTCCAGAGCCCACAGGCCGCAACCCACGTGCCCACAAATTACAGCTGCTGAAGCCCATGCGCACTCGAGCTTGCGCTCTGCAACAGGAGTCACCGCAGGGAGAAGCCCACATTTGACAGTGAAGGGTAGCCTTGCTTGCCGCAACTAGAGAAAGTCCTCAGGCAGCAATGAAGACCCACCACAGCCAAAAAATAAACAAACCATTAAAAACAAGAAAACAGTCTGTGAAACTCCCTACCCTTAGGCCACACACAGCTCTTCAGAGCTGATTTTACAACCTTTGAAGCAACTGTGACGTGGAAAAACAGGGGAGGGAACGTATGCACAACTGAAAGAAAACGGATTTCAAATACAGATGAATAAGTGAATAATGGAAATGGCTGGTAAAGTAAGGCGAATAATCTACATAGTTCTGTTTACTTTTTACAGAAAACATGACTTTTATAATTATAAAAGGCTTTTCAGTTTAGGGGAAACTTACTATTGATTTTTGAAAAGTATGATTTCCTTTTGTTGCTTACAGTTAGTTCTGGCTTCTATTTTTGGTCAGATTAGCTCTTACTGTCTCTAAGAAAACTGTCCGACCGTTCTGTAACCAAATCTTATTTAGGGGACTGACAGACACAGTGATCGAGTTCTCCTTTATGTCTTCCCTCCTTCCCTATCCTATCAACAGCAATGGCAACGACTAGGGAAACAGACAGGCAGCTGGACGGAGGCCAAGGCACAGAAGTGCTTAATTTCAAAGCACTACAAAGTGGATGATCAGCGCCTTGATCATCCACAGGTGAAAGCGTATTGTTTACTTTGTAGGACTCAGATACTGGACATTTTTGGATAGGAAGTATCTTCAAGCCTGTTTTGTGTTGTTTTGTTTTGTTTCCCTTGAAAAATAAAATGATACTGTGGAAAAGATTCGAAATAGTTACTTCAAAGAGGGCAGCATCTCAATTACTCGGTATTACTGACATGATTATCCTTCTGGAAAGGCTGTAGAGAAAAATAACAGTCAACTTTCGAGCACATCCAAAATGCCCTCTCAGCAGCCTGGCTCCTGACGCCCCTCGGGTGGCCCGCAGTCTTGACCTGAGGAGCAGCCCCTGAGTGGGGATGAGGGGCAGTCACCCAAAGGGGGCCGTTGGGAGTGGTGGGTGGCAGCCACACCCAGGCGCCAGTCACAGCAGGCAGTAGGGGAGTTCCCTTTGATTTTAGGAGTTTTTAGTTCAAACTAGTGTTTTTGAGCAAGAAAATGAAAAAGAAAGCCCCTTTCTCCCCAGCTCTCATAAACAGCTAGAGGTTGGATTAGTTCCCTATCGCCTCTGTTTGCAGAATCCACAGAAACTCGAAGCTTAAAACTACGCCAATTTATTACCTTACGTTCTGGAGGTCAGCAGCCTGAAATGGGTCTCACTAGGTCAAAACGGCAGCAGGGAAGCTCCTGTGAATCCTCTGTTTCCTTGCCTTTCCCACCTTCTAGAGGCCTCCCTGTATTTGGTGGCTCTGCTCCACTTTCATCTTCAAAGCCAGCCATGGGCGGGCAAGTCTTTCTCACACCCAATCACTCCAACAGTGATTCTCCTTCCTCCCTCTCTCACTTGTGATTACATTGGGCTCTCCTGGATAATCCAGATTACTTTCTTTGTCTTAAAGTCAGTTGACTTGAAGCAATCAGCAGCTTTAATTCCATCTGCTGCCTTTAATTCTCTCTTGCCACAGAACAACTTAACAGATTCCCAGGATTAGGGTGTGGGTATCTGTTTGTTCTTGTTTAGTCTCTAAGTCTCATGTCTGACTCTTTTGTGACCCCCATGGACTACAGCCTGCCAGGCTCCTCTGTCCATGAAATTTTCCAGGCAAGAATACTGGAGTGGGTTGTCATTTCCTTCTCCAGGTGATCTTCCTGACTCAGGGATTGAACCCGCATCTCCTGCATTGGCAGGCAGATTCTTTACCACTGAGCCACCAGGGAAGCTCTGTGAACATCCTGGGTAGAGGGGTGAGTGGGCATTATTCTGCCTATCACAGTTATCCAGCACATGATTTAGCAAAACTTCTATGCATAAGAAGAGCATGTGATAAGAGCAGTGATGGGAAGTAACTCTCAAATATGAGGAGACTTGTTGAAACAAAGCCTTTGTTATTTGGCAGAGCACAAAGGCAAGAATAAACTGAAGGTAAAGGAATCAGTTCAAAGGGAGAGAAAGCTCATGTGACTACTTTGTACTAATGTGGGCTTTTAAACGTGTTTTATAATCAGAGTCACAGGCTTCCCCAGTGGCTCAGCCATAAAGAATACACCTGCAAAACAGGTGATGTAGGAGACAAGGATTCTATCCCTGGGTTGAGAAGATCCCTTGGAAGAGGGTATGGCACCCCACTCCAGTATTCTTGCCAGGAAAATCTCATGGACTGAGGAGCCTGGCCAGCTACAGTCCACAGGGTCGCAAAGAGTCGGACACAACTGAATCGACTGAGCATGCATGCTTGAATAATCAGAGTCACAGTTTTCAGATTTAAGCATTAACAAATGACTCACAGACTTCTGTTTCGTGTCCAGTTTCTTGCCCTCTCCTGTCCGGGTGCTCCCTGCATGAATAAGTAATTAAACCCCCTTGTTTCTAGGTTTGCTAAGCTTTGAAATTACTCTTCCACAAAAATATTTTCCCTCACTTTTCAAGGAAAGAGGAGAAAAGGTCAGTGCCTCATTTCCTGGCCACCTCTGCCATCATAAAGCTGCAATGGCTGTTGTATTTTCAGCCTGTTTTTTCTATCTGAAGGAAGTAGACACTAGATTCTGATAAAGTAGTTTCTTCTTGGGGCGCTGGCTACAAACATTTGTTGACACGGCTCTCCTTAGAGTTGCCCGTTTGAAATTACAGAGTGGCAGGTGTGGAAAAATGTGGGTTATCATACTGAGTCTTAGTTCTGTTATTAAAGTACTTCCTCCAAATTATTAGTGTACAAGGAGAATAAGACAGGACAGTTTAATGTGTGGATGTGGAAGCAATAATGGATGGGCACCTTTCTTCCCTACCTTTGGTGCTAATAGATCTCTGGGACGGAAGGGAGAACTAGAACGGGCTCTATGCAGAGGGAAACAGGGGACAAAACAGAAATCTGAATGGAAACCTGGCTTCCAGGTTTTTGATTATTATGGGTTATCCAGAAATGTCTCAGAACACTGGAGCAAGTGCACTGTGCTCGTTAACTGGAGATCCATTATAAGCCCAAGAAAGAAGTTAGAGCAAGAATCAAAAGGGATTTTAACTGTAGAAGAAAGGCCAGGAAACTGAAGTTGGAATAGCTTCTTAGATCTATATTCTCATGTCAGAATTCAGCTTTTTCTGAATGAAACTTTTAACACCTCAGACAAAATTTATTTCGGCAAGCACCAGTGGAGGTCTGTTTTTCTATGGCACCCATCATCAACCAAGGCATGAATGACAATCTCTGGCCACAAACGAGCAGAAGATCTCATGAGGAGGATAAAACTCAGAGAACAGGCAATAGTTTGAAACACCATTTGAAATTTTTTATTCTGGAAACTTTCAAACATACACAATATAGAGAGAAAGACATTACCAGCTTCCATGTACCCATCCCTTGCTCCAGTGATCATCAATATATGGCCAACCTGGTCTCATTCATCCTTCTCTCCACCCTGATATCTGCTAGATTATTTAAAAATGAATCCGACACATCGCTCATGTATGGCATTTACATTAAGTAATGTAGATAGAGCTAAAGGAGTTCAGGGAAGATGGAGGATGTAGAAATCTTTATGAAAAAAAGTATGACTTGATTTAGTTCTTGGGTGATGAGTTACACTGGATAAGCACAGAGGAGGCACGGGGAGGTGGGAGAGAAAAATATGAATAGAAGAAGGAGCATTAAAAAAAAAAAAAAAGGAATGGGGATTTCCCTGGCAGTCCAGGGTTAAGACTCCGCACTCCTAATGCAGAAAGCACAGATTTGACTAAGATCCTGCCAGTCACAAGGTGAGACCAAAAAAAAAAAAAAGGAATTAAGTACAGATGCATGCTGTAATGTGGGTAAACCTGGAAAACAATATGCTAAGTGAAAGAAAGCAGACAAAACGATCACATAGTGTATGGTTCTATTAGATGAAATACCCAGAATAGGCAAACCCATAGAAAGAACACAGATGATTGCCAGGGATGTAGGGAGGTAAGAATGGGGAGTAACTGCTTAATGAATATGGGTTATATTTTGGTGGCAAAAAGTCTGGGAACTAGATCGAAATGGTGGTTGCACAACATTGTGAATGTCCTAGAAGTAAACTGTTCACTTTAGAATGGTCAATATGAGACTTTCACTCTAATTACAAAAAGAATAAATGAACATAAATGATTAACACCCTTTGTGAGGTGTTCCAGGCACAAAGTGACAAATCAAGGATAAAAGGGCACCATTCTGGGGGCTTGCAGTCCTGTTGGAGGCAGCACC
This sequence comes from Nanger dama, assembly GCA_917880005.1. Lineage (NCBI taxonomy): Eukaryota > Metazoa > Chordata > Mammalia > Artiodactyla > Bovidae > Nanger > Nanger dama. The sequence continues at coordinate 29,740,525 of CAKJTW010000007.1, forward strand.
CAGGTGAAGGAGCACGTGCAGATGCTACAGCAGGAGTGTGTTGAGGTGCGCAGGAAGGACATGGAGAAAGGGGCTGCTTAGTTCCATCTGGGTAGCACTGTCCGGGACAAATATGAGTCAAGTATGTAACGTTAAATTTTCCTGGCAGCCACCTTAAAAACATAAAGTGAAACAATTGAAATTCTTTTAAATCTATGCTTCATTTGACTCAATATCTCTAAAACATCATTCAAGCATGTATCAACATGTAAAAATTATTACTGAGACATTGTATATATGTTTGGCATATATTTTTTCATGTGAAGTCTTTAAGTCCAGTGTGTATTTTACACTTACAGCATGTATCAGTTTAGACTGGAACATTGCAAGTGCCCACTGGCCACACGTGCCAGTGGCTGCTGTGTCACCCAGAGCAGCTTCAGAGGGACAGGAAGAGCTTCCGAGGTGGTGGGTGAGAGTGATTCAGAGCTTATGCTCCTCCAGGCAGACCAAGTTGGGGGTAGGGGTCATGGCCCGATGGGAGCTGAGGTTTGCAAGCTATGGAGGTGATGTGCTAATAGCCAGGGTAGAGGGCAGAGCCTGATTTTGATGGAAAGGGAGTGTAATAGGGAGGATGTTTTAATGAACATCTGGTATTTTTTTCTCTGATTCCCCAGGAATGGAGATAAAGAAGAGGAAACAGAGGTTGAGTTCCCATTACACATAATTGATTTAATGACCACTCCCCACACCCGACTGTATGTCTCCATCGTTTTTCAAAGTGGAAATAAGTCTTGCAAAACTTGGTTGTGAAACTTTTTCATCTCAACTTAGTCATCAGTGCCTCGCTAAAGGTAAAGTTTCAGTGTTAGACAACAGGGAAATCTCTCAAGGCACCTGATTTCAGAAGTGTAAGGTATGTTCCCATAACCTTTCTCAACTTCAAGGTTATTTTGAAATAACTCAAACATACAGGAGAGTTACAAGAACAGTATGAGAACTCCTGTATAATCTTTATCCAGATTTCCCATTTTTCACCTTTTGCCAACTTTGCACACTATCTAGTTTACATATATTTGTGTATATATACATACATACCTATTGTTTTCTATGAACCAAACTTGCAGATACCACGCTCCTTCATTCTTATTTTTTTCAACTGATACTTCTTAAGGATAAAGACATTCTGTTAATATAAGCACAATGCAGTTGTTAAAATCAGGAAGTTTAACATCAGTGTACTATTACTATCTAATCCCTGGTTTATTTTCAAATTTTTCTTCCTAACCCAACAGCAACCCCTGCCTCATCCTCCTGACTTAGGGTACAGTCCAAGATCATGGCTGCATTGTGTTTAGTTCTTATGCCTCTTTAGTATTTTACCTTTCAAGACATTAATATCTTTGAATATTGGCCAGTGTTCTGTAGAATGCCCCTCATTTATCTCATGCTTCCTCCTGCTTAGATTCAGGCTCTGCATTTTGAGTTGTTGTTGTTCAGTCGTGTCTAACTCTTTCTGACCCCTTGGACAGCAGCACACCAGGCCTCCCTATCCCTCACCATCTCCCAGAGGTCCCCCAAGTTCATGTCCATTGAATTGGTGATGCCATCCAGCCATCTCATCTTCTGCTGCCCTCTTCTCATTGTGCTTTCAATCTTTCCCAGCATCAGGGTCTTGTCCAATGAGTCAGTTCTTTGCATCAGGTGGCCAATCCCGTGTGACTGACGGGTTTGATCTTCTTGCTGTCCAAAGGACTCTCAAGAGTAATCTCCACACAATTCAAAAGCATCAGTTCCTCAGTGCTCAGTCTTCATCATGGTCCAGCTCTCACATCCATACGTGACTACTAGAAAGACCATAGTTTCGACTACATGGACCTTTGTTGCCAAAGTGATGTCTTTGCTTCTTAATATGCTATCTAGGTTTGTCATAGCCTTCAAGAAGCAAGCATTTTCTAATTTCATGGCTACAGTCACCATCTGCAGTGATTCTGGAGCCCAAGAAAAGGAAATCTGTCACTGCTTCCACTTTTCCCCCTTCTACTTGCCATGAAGTGACGGAACTGGATGCCATGACCTTAGTTTTTTGAATGTTGAATTTTAATTCAGCTTTTTCACTCTCCTCCTTCATCCTCATAAAGAGGATAAAGAGCCACTAGAGCCTAAGGAGGCTCTTTAGTTCCTCTTTGCTTTTTGACATTAGAGTGGTATCATTTGCGTATCTGAGGTTGTTCATATTTCTCCTGGCAATCTAGACTCCAGCTTGTGATTCATCCAGCCCAGTATTTCACATATAAGTGAAATAAACAGAGTGACAATATATAGCCTTGCCATACGCTGTTAAGTACTCTACATTTTGAGTACTGTGTAAGTAACATTACTTCCTTTTATTGTATCACATCTTCCAATAACTTTTGAACTTTCTATTCATTAAATTGAAAAGGCTAATACTGAAAAGTAAGTGTACAAACACTTAGCACAGGACAAGGCACAGAGCAGGCTCTGGACCACTCTTGTTGATTTAGGTTTGGAGACTTTGTGCCAGTAAAAGAGGGCTATTACAGTTCTCACATGAAATTTATAAAACAAACTGAAGCTTCCTTCACATAAAAAGTGGCAAGCTTCTGATTTAAGTATATATGGGAAAATTCTGAACATGTTTAGAATGTGGTTCCAGTGAAGACATTTACATAAGTGGAATGAAACTAACCTCATCTCACGCACTTTCTCTTGTAAGAACAGATCAGTTTTTATAAGGAGGCGACATTCCAACTTGCTCTCTCTCTTTTTGGTAATGGTCTCTGCAAATAAATCAGACAGATGAAAGGCTGACTTCATTAAGTGTGGTTCACTCATATCCACCTTTCCTGGGAGAACAGGGACACTGAATTATCAAATTCAGTGGTGTGTGAATTAATATCAGGACAAGGCAGAGAATAAACTGTGACATGACTTATGCATCTTCTGTTCAGAATTTCCTTCCAAACACAGATCACAGCATGTTATAGAACTGGGTGCTGTACCATCTGACCAATTTGCTCTCTTTACCTTCAGCATTTTCTTAGTTCAGTGGGTTTGGACAATAACTTTCTTGCACGTTTACTTACCTTTCTTTTATTAATCATGTCAATTCTAAAGCTTATGTAGCTTTAGAGCTAAATAGTATATATTCACTAATACTTTACATGAAATGACTGAAAATGATACAAAGGTTTTGCTCAATACCTTGAACTAAACACAGAAATGCAAAAGAAACCCTGTTCAGTGAAGAGTGTGCCAGGCTGCATGCTCTGCAGCTGAGACCTATGAGCAGAGTCAGCTTTAGGTCCCAGCACCACGGGCCTCATCCCCTGCTTCTCCCAGGGACCCAGGCTAAGGGGATACACCTGGAAGCTGACATCAACTCTGAAGAGTCCCATTTCTTTTCATTCACTTGCCAGAGCAAAACTTCTATTGCAGTCTGTGTGTGTATGTGTTTGGGGGTGCCAATAATAACAGGTCATAAAAAGTGTAATGTTTGACTCGAAGCAGAGAAAGCAACTCCATAGCCATATCTGAATTTCTGGGAGAAGTTTGGATTGACTGTGGTTCATGGCAGGAGTCAATGCTTTAGAGCTGAAATTTTTAAATATGTTTTGCTGTTTTTCTTTTGGCCAATTTCTGACACTGGAAACATTTATCTACAGAGTCAAGGGTATGCACTGAACTGGCCAAGAAGTTGCCTTTGTGAAAACAGTGTTTTTCCACTATGTACATATTTGTATTTTTCTCACCACTGCCCCGTCCCCCTAAGTTTCTATGGGGGACGACTGAGTAGATTGGCTCATTTATGTTCATGGCTGGGTCTTACAGGCAGGTGTGACTATTGGAATAGGATGGGACAAGAGTAGGGGACAGATCCCACAAAGTCAGACTGAAAAAAGTTGGAAACATTGATATGCAGCAAGCAGAGCAGCCAAGATTTTTTTAAATATATAAAACCCACCACATTATAACATTCTTCACAGAGTTGGCATTTCGAGATTTCTAGATTTAAAGGTTATATTACTTTGCTTGTTATTACTTGTCCTTGTTTGAGTGTGCCTTCATTTGCTCAATTGAGTGTGCAGAGGTTCATAAACAGAACATGAAACATGTGAGGCTGGAGAATCAAAGGGGCCACCTGTTGTGGCATGCTCCCAGAGCCAGCGGCTCTGACTCCAGGGGCCTGGATCACATGCTGAGCACCGGCTTTGTGTCTCCTTAGAACCTGTGTGTTCACATCCTGGCCCTTCTTTCCTACATGCAACAGCATGCTTTGGTTGAAAGCCACTACTATCCTTCTGTTTAACCATTGCAAAACAGCACCCCTGTGATCCTGGTGGACCAGCTGTTACGCATGTATGAGTTCTGATTAGAAGAGGGCAGGCTGTGGGATGCCATTCGGTTTATGACCTCACTCCATGTGACTCTGTGCAGTTATAAAAGGGTCCTGACGGTGGACCACTAAATTTCATTAGAAAAGACCACGCAGAACTTGCAAAAGCGACTCAGCTAACTTCAGTGCTTCTACAGCTTAAAAACTATTTGAAACAACTTAGAAAAGTTATTCTCTCTTAAAATGAGTTATCAATGGTAGGGAGGGTTGGAATCAAGCTACTGCTTGGTCCCACTCAGAAAAAAATAGTTCAAATTTCTGGACTGCCTTTCCAAGTTCAAAGATCAGCCTCATCAACTGTTAGCAGCCACTAGTCATTGTCACTTATTCCTCATTTTCTGATGCCACTTGAGTTTTGGGTGGAGATCTCTAGCTCTGAAGGGGGCGGGGGTCCAGCCCCTGGCCTAAGTATTCACGTGATCCACTGGCTAATAGCAAAGGCACAAGTCTCAGAGATGGGGCATCTCAGGGAATATTTTCTTCCTCTTAAAAGAGGAGGGTATACTGGGTCATTTCTTTACTCACGTTGCTGCCAGTTTTCTGCCTTTGAACATGGTCACGTGAAGAAACTCTCTGAGGAGCTGTCTCTATTCTCTTGCAACCCTGAGAAGACAGGGCAAGAGAGTTTGAGCTGTTGAATCGATGCCAGTCTTATCTCTGGGTCCCTTTTTATATTAAAAAACCCTATAAATAGGGTATTCTGTTACTTGAAGCCAAAAATAGCCCTCGGTGTTATAAACAGCACTAGGTGTTAAATGCCCTAGGTGTTAAATAGCACTGGTTACCTGCAAGGCTCGGTGCTAAGACATTAGGGAAATAAAAGATCTATTGGATATGACTTCTGCCCTTAAGGGGCGTGCAATCTAGTTGGCAGAGGAAGGGCCAGAGTACTTCAGGCTTTGTGAGTTGTACAGTCTCCATCACAACTACTGAGCTCTGCAGCTAGTGAAAAAGCAGGTGTAGGTGAGATGGAAATAAGCAAGTTTGACTGGGTTCCAACAGAACTTTATTTATGGACACTGATATTTCATAGGTTGTTCAAGTGTCACAAAATATTCTTCTGCTTTTCCTCTCAACCATTTAAAAATGTAAAAATCTTGTTTAGCATGCTGTACCAACTATGAGATAGGCTGGACTTGGTTCATGGGCCCAAGATTACTGACCCCTGTTCTGGACAAAGGAAAAGCCTTGAAAAAAAGACTGTATTCATAGGAAGGGAGAGTTGAAAGTTTTATTCTACCACTTTTATTTTTAAGCAAAAGATGATCTCTTGGCAATTGAGAAAGGCAGATCAAGAGTAGGGGAGGACTGGAAAACCAAGGTGAATGGAAAAAGTGTTCAAGGACCTTCATGCTTTTGAAGTGTAAGAAGTTCTCTACTCCCCCAGGTCACTGAGATATTCACCCACACTTACTTCTATTAATCCCATTGTTTCAGCTTCCAGATACTGGTCTTTAATCAGTCTAGAGTTTACCTGGGACGTAGCGGTAGGTGGGGATCCAATTTTACTTTCATTCACGTAGTAGCACGATTTCCTAGCTCCATCTTCTGAGAAGCCCTCTTTAACCTGGTTCGTTGGAGGCAACTTGTGTGTCTGCCACCTGGGGACTAGGAGAGTCAGATGTATAGATGGGCATTCTAGGACACCAGGCAGCAGGGAGGAGAGAAGCCTGTAAGTCCTCACAGCAGCGTGGGCCTGAAGACTGTAGGGGGAGCCTGACATGTAAGACACATATATAACATGTGCATTCATCACTGTCACACAGCCTTTTCACAAAGCCCCAAACAGAGAGTCACCTTCAACCCAGAATGCTGGGGTCGGGGGTGGGTAGTGGAATGGGAGGGAGGAGCGTGAACAGGAGAGTAAGCAAAATATAAAACAAGGGAATACACTTCTGTGTCGACTAATGAGAATGTGCTTCAAACAGAGGAACAGAATTAGCTCAGCTCTTCATCGAGCTTAAGTTAATGAGGATCTTGAAAAACCAGATCTGTTTCATGTTGCGACCTGGGGTTTCCTGATCATTCCTGCCTTCTGAGGGAGAGCCTGCAGACTTATCCTGCCACAGAAACGAAAATTCCTCGAAGGGGAGTGGCAGATTACTTGATGAGTGAAAAAATGCCAGAGATTTTGTCAAGCCTGGGAAAGTGTGAGAAAGGATGAGAGCAGAGCTGTAGGAAGACCATTTAGGCAGAGCTGTGAGGCGAGATCAGAGAGTTAATTGGCCTCCATCCAGCATGACAATGGCAATGACAATGATTGTTTTCCATATATTGGATATTGTATATATATTGTATATTGGATATAAAACTGTATTATCCAATACAGTTTTACATTCTTCACAATAACTTGCCAAGATGAGGTGGTAAGAGAATAGTTACTCTCATTGTTCTGATTTTTCAGATGAAGGCACTGAGGCACAGAGAGGTGAGGTTGCCCAAGGTCACACAGTAAGTACTGGAACTGAGAGTTGGACATCTGCAGTCTGATTCTGGACTCAGCCACTAAACTCTCTTACAGGGCTGAAGTTTTCACTAGATATTGAAAGTACCCGATAAAGCTATATCACTGGTACTACTCAACTTCTGCTTGAGTGGTATTGCTGGTTTAACTATAAAAGGTTGAATATTTTCAAAATTGTATTGCAAGGAGCAATATGTAGATTTTTTTTTGGCCTTAAAATCTTTCAGGAATATTTGTTCTGTGGTTTTATTTCTCAGTAAACTCATATGCCACCACCTATTTTTAAATAAAAAATATTGAGAGCCATATTCTTGGCTGGTGCCACTAAATATAGTGTGAAGTGTTCTTCCTGAATTTGGATGTTGAGAATGACATAGGTGAGGAGTGGTTTTGATGGAGGTACCACTCTGACAAATTAACTGGTTAACAAACCTTTTAATCTCTGATTTTATTATTTGTAACTTAATCAGTGGAAAGGATCTTGGCATGCCTTCATTAGTCTCAGAACCAAATGACTGCATTTTGTATAACCACTGTCAGTGAGCAGAATATAATAAAGAGAAAAGAAAACGATTAGAATAATGTCAGTGAGCTGAAGAAAAGGGAAAGTTAAAGATTTTTGTATTCAGAGCTGTCCAGTGTTAAACTGATCTTTCAGGCTAATGTTTTGGAGTGTGTTCAAACCAAGAAAAAAGAGCGACATTCTTCATTAGCTGGAGATAACAAGAGGCATTTTCAGTGGGATTTAATGCTGGGTAGAGAGACTGCAGCAAGCATGGAAATAACTGAGTCTGAACTCATTGAACTGATTTGTGCTGTTTACTGATGTTCAAAAATAAAAAGAGCCCATTGATTCAAGTTTTCTGCCCCCAAATCCTTTCATCAAGTGTGCAAGGAATTGGCATGACACTCAAGGCCACAAAGAGCGACACCATGAAAAAGAGACTCGTAAAGGAAGTGGACTTTTCTGGCAGGAACACGCCACGGCCTCTGAAAGGGAACACTGAATGTCTGTGGGGCCAGGCTGGGGGCCACAGCTGTCAGATGGGGCCTGAGCGGAACACGTGGCTTCTGCCTAAGGAATTGGGTTTCTGAGAAAGAATTAAGGCTCGGCTGAGGTGGTGGAGGAGACCTCAGAATGGTGAAAAAGACAGCTGGGGTTGGCACCAGGAGAGCATACCAGGCCCCCTGAAAGGCAGCAAATAAGGGCCATTATTCAATGACATTTCAGCCCCCCAGGGCTCAACAAGACCTGCTGAGAGGAGGTCCCCCTGGGGTGGCTCACACTGGAGTCTAGGACACACAGAGCTGGGCTTTGAAGGCTTAATCCAACTTTTAAGAGGAGATTATAAAAACATGCTGTGTTAGGTACATCTTTCAGAAATACAGCCGGCCCTAAAGGGATACCTTTGTGAGACAAATGAAAGGAACAATTAGGAACGTCACCATGAACAAGACAGAGGAGCAGGAGAGGCAGGAGGAAGAGGAGGGAAAGGGGCTTTAAGACGGAACTCTTTCTCTATACACACCTATCTATATGTATATATATTTACATTTTAATATGGAAATTATCAGACACATCTAAAAGCAGAATGGTGTAAAGACTCGCTGTACATCCATCACCTGGATCTGCTGACTGCTAACATTTTAGTGTATTTTCTTCATATATTTTGAACTATGTATTTCTTTATCATTATTTTAAAATAAATCCCAGATACTTCCTGCATATTTCCATATGTGTTATTAAAAAGAATGCCTTTTTCAAGGTTGAAATTGCTTTTATTGGGGCCAGCACTGTAAGCCCGCCATAGCTGGGTTAGTGTTCTGCCCTAAGAGGCAGCTGAAGCCTGACACCTCTGCCCTCCACCTGCCCCGCCCCACACAACCCCTACCTGCGTTAGTGGAACATGCAAAACTAAGAGTTTGGAGGCAGGGGGAGAAGCCACCAGGACCTGGGGCTGGATAGGACAGAACAGGTACGTGTGGCAATGGACTAGGCTGCCTTGGTCAGCACAGACCACCCAGGTGGCGTCACTGGGCCCAACACAGGGCCAAAGGCTCCCTGGGAGAGGCAGGCAGGTAGCACCCCAGGGTAAAAAGAACGTTTTTTTGTAACTCCAAATTATAACAGTTCTAATTTATTAATTCCTTAATATCACTTCATACTTAGTCCACTGTAGTTATCTGCTGCTGTGTTACAACTCCAACTTAGTGGCTTAAAACAGCACAAATTCATTATCTCCCAGAATCCATGAATATGGAGGGCCAAATGTATTATTAATTGGAACAATGGTAGTTAGTACTATAGCAAACTCATACACATTCTGTGACAGGTACTGTTTTAGACAATACTTTACAAACCTTAACTCATTTAAGATCTCATAACCACCTTACTTAGGCAAATTCTATTACTATTCCCACTTTGTAAGTGATAAAATTGAGGCACGGGAGGTCAAGTAATTTTTCCAGTGTCACACAGCTAATATAAGAAAGTGAAAGTTGCTCAGTCGTGTCCAACTCTTTGCGACCCCAACGACTGTAGCCTGCCAGGCTCCTTTGTCTGTGGAATTATTCAGGCAAGAATACTGGAGTGGGTAGCCTTTCCCTTCTCCAAGGGATCTTCCCAAACCAGGATCGACCTCAGGTCTCCCATGTTGCAGGCAAATACTTTACCGTCTGAGCCACCAGGGAAGCCCAAGAATACTGGAGTGGGTGGCCTATCCCTTCTCCAGGGGATCTTCCCGACTCAGGAACCTAACTGGGGTCTCCTGCATTGCAGGTGGATTCTTTACATGCGGGAAGCTCAATAAATGATAGAGGTATGATATGAACCCAAGCAGACTGGGTTCAAGACCCAGACTGAACCCAAACCCAGAATCTGTGCTTGTTCCACTACATCATGCTGCAGTTTCTTCCCCTGCCTACTATACATCTCTGCTAGTATACCTAAAAGATACTTTAAAATTAGCACGTGCAAAACTGAATTCCCTATTTTCCCCCTCAAACCAACTGCTTTCACAGCATGATGGATACTGTGGATTTGCTTGTTCAGTGTCTATCCCAAGCTCCTTTTAAAGTGTCTTCCAATACTGCAGAAGCTAGAAAGCTAAAAACTGCATTTCCCGGACTTTCTTGAAGCTACATTGAGATGTCAGTTAGGTTTCTACAATCAGATGCAAGACCTGAACTTGGAACTGATGCAAGGAGAGGCAGGACACATGCCATCTATTTACTAATGAGGAGCCCAGCAGAAGAGGCACAGCTCTGAGGCCAGCGGAAGTTTGGGTGGCTCCCTCGTTTAGTCAGAGGCAGCTTGCTGACTGTGGCAACTATGGTCACGAGACTGAGAGCTGTTCCTAGAAGCTCAGTATAGAGCCTATATTGTTTGCCCTTGTAATGATCCCATACGTCATTTTATACCTTGAAATATGTTTTTCTGTGTAAACTAGAGTGGATTTTTCTGTTAGAGTAGACTTTGTTCTCTGCAACTGAACCTTGACTGATGATGACAGTCTGCCTTCCCTCAGCAGCTGTTCCATTTTTCCTGGGTGTGTGTGTGTCAAAGTTATGTAACTACACACATAAGTATGAGCAATATACTATTTATTATGCCTCAGTAAAGCTATTAAATTAAAATGAAAATGCGATCTATTTGAGTTAGCTTTTATATGATGTGAGACAAGACTCAAAGTTCATCATTTGCATGTAAATATCTAATTGTCCCAACACCATTTGTTCCAAGACTGTCCTATCTCTACTGAACTGCCTTCAGATTATTCATCAAAAATCAACTGGCCACCTCTGCTTAAGAACCTGGTAGTAAATGGCCCTGTGAAGCCACTGCCGTGCATCCTAGGGGCATTACTGGGGATTTTATTGAAGGCATCATGTGTCCACAGAACCTCCGATGATCTCAGCACATGGTATGCTTAGCCTTGTCCCGAGCAGCTGCTTGTTTGTGTTCTCCCTTTAGGAAAAAAATTCAGGGTCACAATGGGCTCATCACTTGTTACTGATTCACTGTCTTGCTGTAAGGAAGCCAAGAGGCCACTCCACCACCACCGTTAGCAACCGCAGAGCCTGTTCTCAATACATTTTGGTGACAGATCTCACTCTTGGCTCCATGTTATCTTTCCTGCTCTCACTTTCTCACTTTCCTTTTGCTTTGGTTTCCTTACTTACTTGTTTAAACTTCTAATCTTATTATGTGTATTTTTCTAAGTCATCTCATATCCTTTCTGGAAAAGGTTTTCCTTCAATAAATAAATGACAATTGTTAAACTAAACTAAATCCACCAAAATCGAGCACCTTCTTCCCATAAAATTCCTATAAAATATGAAGAGTTTTGCAGGACCTATTCATTTCAGCAGTATCATTCACAGGGGCATTCTGGCACAACAGTGAGTGTGGGCAGTCCTGTGGAGTCATGGGATTTGCTCTGCGAGGGCCTGAGCGTGGTATTGAAATGCCTCCAGGACAGCAAGTCCTGTGACCCCGAATCAGCTGTCTGGGGCTCCTAGGAAAGAGATTACTACTTCCTTCTTTATCTTTCTCAAAAGTAAAATAAACCCAAGTGAAATCACTGGCCACTGAACAGATAAATCCATGGTGTCGCCTCTGATACCTACTGCTACTGCTAAGTCACTTCAGTAGTGTCTGACTCTATGCGACCCCATAGACGGCAGCCCACCAGGCTCCCCCATCCCTGGGATTCTCCAGGCAAGAATACTGGAGTGGGTTGCCATTTCCTTCTCCATCTGATACCTAAATGCAGCACAATTAGTTCGGCCTGTGGACTCTACTTTGTTGCACCGTCTATGCAGGAAACGGGGAACACAGAGAGCCAGCCACTAAGTTAACTTACCTTGGCTGTTTGGAATATTGCAGGAAGAAGGATGGATGAGGGGGTCAGGTATCACATTTCTGAACTCATAATGTTTGAGGCAGCACAAGACAGCAGGGTCTTCTCAACCTTGGTCACTTTGTACTAGCTTTCTGGTTTCTGTCATCTTTGTGTACTTTTTATTGTAGCTTTTACTTAATATTTATCTTTGTTTCTATTAGTGACACCTTAATCTCATCCTAAGCAATAGTGCCTGTAGATTCACAAACTATATATTTTTTCTATTAATATCAGTAGAAAGATGATCCACTATAGCTAAAGGAAAGTAATCTATTGTAAAATAAATACTGGAAACCACTTGAAATTTTAAAATGTGTTCACATACCTCCCAAAGTCATCTCGGGTACCTCTAGCGGTAGACATGCCACACTCTGGGACCTCCAGAGGCGAAACTATCCTGGGTCTCATAGGACAGCACAAAAGTGTTGGTTCCAGTAGAACTGGGGAGACTAGAGATTCTGTCTTTTAAAAGAGCCATATATACATACATGCATTATTATAGACTGAGACATTGAATACCATAGATATAACTGATCACTCCCCAAATTAATCTAGGGCTTCCTGGTAGCTCAGAAGGTAAAGTGTCTGCCTCCAATGCAAGAGACCTGGGTTTGATCCCTGGGTCAGGAAGATATCCTGGAGAAGGAAATGGCAACCCACTGCAGTACTCTTGCCTGGAAAATTCCATGGATGGAGGAGCCTGGTAGGCTACAGTCCATGGGGTTGCAAAGAATTGGACACAACTGAGCAACTTCACTTTCACTTTCCAAATTAATCAAATCAGCAAACAATTGTATACTGATCCACTCTCCCCATCTTTCTTTGGCCATATTATGCGGTATACTTGGTTTCCCAACCAGACATCAGACCCATGCTCCCTGCACTGGAGGGCTTCCCTAATAGCTCAGTTAGGGAAGCATGGTAATTCCCGTGATTTACCTTCTTAATTAGGTAATAGATATAGGCTAGTTGGGATTTCTTCTGCTTCAAGCCTTATTTTCTCAGTAAAAATTTTGTTTCAAGTTGAATAACATTCTTCTTGAGATCCTTTCTCCTAAATCTCATGAGTAAATAGGAATTAGGGACCCACGCAGAGATAAAATGCTACCTTCACAGGATAAAGAATCACTTATGTACAAAGATCTAGAAAAAAAGAAAAATAGGCTTTGGGAAAACCAAAAAATCACAAGGTAGGGACCATAACTTGTACACCATTCCTGACTCTGTTTCGAAGCTTGTGATAAAACTGAGTCTTTAAAGCAAATGTATCTACTAATGCCTGTAGTGCAGCATTTGTAATACCCTTTAGAACAATGTGAAAAGAGAAAGGGTTAGTCGCTCAGTTGTCGCTGATTCTTTGCAACCCCAAGGATGGTAGCCCACCAGGCCCCCTGTCCGTGGAATTCTCCAGGGAAGAATACTGGAGTGGGTTGCCATTTCCTCCTCCAGGAGATCTTCCCAACCCAGGGATCAAACCAGGGTCTCCGGCATTGCAGGCAGACTGTTTATTGAATGCTGGCAGTTACAAGTTCCCTCTATATTTTGAGTAGTCACTTGTTCATTCAGGCTTCCTTGGTAGCTCAGTTGTAAAGAATCCACCTGGCAGTGTAGGAGACACACAGGTTCAATTCCTGGATCAGGAAATTCCCCTGGAGAAGGAAATGGAAGTCCACTCCAGTACTCTTGCCCTAGAGAATCCCATGGTCAGAGGAGCCTGGCCGGCTACAGTCCAGGGCGTCACAAGAGTCAGTCACAACTTAGCAACTAAACAACAACAACTTGTTCACTCAGTTTACCAAGTACCAGTAAAAGAAAGTTTTACTTATGAAATATCAGCAAATGTTGTGACCTGAAGGAAGACTATATTCCATAGTGGGCTGGGAGTTTTCCTGGGAGCCCCTGTGGAATTGAGAATGCTGATGGAGAAGAGCAGGGGTAGGAGAGGGGACAGTTTCAGTCTGTGTTTCCACTCCCTGCTGGGCATGGCAGGGAGGAGGAGGAAGAGGACTTCTGTTCTAAGGACTGGAAAGGGGGTTGGTGGTGTGTTGTCATGGAACTGAGAATGTGGAAGCTCAAGAGAAAAAAAATGGGGAAAAATTTTCTTGCAAATTAAAGAAGAGAAAGCTTATTTATCAGCAATGAAAGGAAGAAGAAAATGGGGAAAATCTTTTCTGCAAGTTAAAGAAGAGAAAGCTTATTTATCAGCAATGAAAGCTTATTTATCAGTTACAGAAAGTGTAACCAGGTAGTACCTGGAGATCTGGAGGGTGTTAGAGCCAAGTTCTAGGACTTTTAAACAGAAGTTAGCCCAGAGAGGTTTGTAAAGACATTATTTTTGTAAATGACATTATTTTTAAAATACCAGGCATCAGAAGCAGAAAGAACACATCTCTCATTCTTCTGAGAGATGCTGCATTTAGTTAGCCAAAAGTGCTGACTTATAGCTTCAGAGTGATGGATTGGCAGGACAGAGGCAGTATGGGATGGGCAAGGACAGGACCATCCAGCAGAAGACCAAGACAAGGGCTAAGAAGTCAGGCATTGGTCTGGGGGAAATGCTACTTCTTTGTGGCTGGAGGCTGGAGGGTTGTGATAGGAACTTTCTGTGGCCTAGGGGCACTGCAGCTCTTAGACATGGAAAAAGAAAGGAAATTGAAAATGTCAAGGTTTTTACCAGTTCTTGTGAATTGACAGGGTGGAAGCAGAGGCTATGAGGAAGAATAGATTAGGAGAAAGGTACCCCTCCTGCACTCCCAGGTAGCCCAGGGAGATGAGAAGGCAAATGGGGCTACTATAGAAAACTGAACCTTTTCTTTCTTCTAATTTTAGGGTAAACTTCATAGAGCTCATGTCTTTACAGCTGGACTATATTTGGTGAACCAAAGAGAATGAAGACAAAGTCTAGATATTGCAGCCCCTGGTGTCCCCTGCCCCTCTTCCCTTCCTCAAAGTGGTCACAGGAACATACAATGTGACACATTGGTGGTATGATGGAAAGTTCCTTAAAAACACAAAAATCACACTTCAGCAGTTATGAGCTTGATGAGTTTGGTTAAGAAAGAACAGCATGAGTATGAGAGTGTATGTGGGGGCCACAGTACAAGAAAGTGCATCCTGGCATTATTTATGTTAGTGAATTGCTAGAAAAACCTAAATGTCCATCATCAAAGGAGAACTTGGATACATTATGACACATTCATGCAACAGAATACTAGGTAACTGTTAAAAAGTTACATATCATGTGTACATATGAAACTCTTTGGCCAGGATATCAGAAGAGCTTGTGTGTTCTGTGACTGATCCAGGATCAGAGGCTGTGAGATTCTGTCGGGAATCCTGGGGATCATTTTTCTTCACTGACTCTCAGAGAAGATGTAGAGTCTGGGAGCTGTGGCAGGAATGCTGTCAGATGTAAAGGTTGTCTGAAAAGAAGCCTAACAGGTAGTAAGACCCTAGCAAGGTCAGTTTCAGTGGAATGGTGGGTGGGAGGCAAATCAGAATGGGTTGAAGAGCGCAGCGAGACTGGGTCGGGAGGGGAGCAGTCACGTGGAGCGAACATTCAGAGAAGTGTGGCTGTTTCAGGGAGGAGCGAGCTGGAGTGGTGGCGAGAAGATGGAGAGCATTTGCATCTGTTTCCCCACCCTCTCAAGCAAGGAGGTGCCACAGCACGGGGGACATTTCCGGGAGGCTCCAGAAAGCGGGGGAGTGGATAACTAGTGGTGTCACATAGCATGTGTGAAGCACTGAACTTGGAGCGCAGAAGGGAATGACTGATGTCCTCTTGGATGGCTTCGAATTCTCTGTGAAGCATGAGGAGGGATTCCCTCCTTGAGAGAGAAGATAGATTAGGCGACAGTGGAGAACAGCCTAGGTGGGAACAGGTGACCAGCACCCAGGAGGAACTGTGTGGGCTCCGGGGCAGCGTCACTGAGGTCGCGGGTCGGGACTCAGTGCAGCTGTCTGTAGCAGCACTCCGCCCTGCTGGGGTCATGGTCACAGAAGGCAGGCTCCCCGGGGTTCAGGGTGACCTCGCAAGCACGGGAGGAAGGGGGCTTATCTGTGAGTGACTGACTAGGGACTTCCATGGTGGTCCCACATGCTGCAACTAAGACTCAGCACAGTCAAATAAATAAATTAAAACGTAAAAAAAAAAAAAAGTGACTGATTGATGGGCCCTGGGATCTAAGCTAGACAAGGAAGCACACGAGGCCAAAAGGTGCCTCAGTCACTTGGGGATAGTTCTCTCCTCCCCGACAGAATTTCATTTTCTCACCCTTTGACAGCCTTTACTCATTTCTGTCTCAGGTTGGGCTTGTTAGAAGCTGCTTAGTCAGTTAGAAAGCTGGAGTTGTTTCTTAAAGCCACCTCTGTCCACTTCTGCCCCCACCAGTGAGCTGCCTAAGGTGGTACTGTCTACCAATAAGTGACTTTTTTTTTTCTTTTCATTTTGATGAGATTTAGCTTCTGTGGTGGAGAAGGCAATGGCAACCCACTCCAGTACTCGTGCTTGGAAAATCCCATGGACAGAGGAGCCTGGTAGGCTGCAGTCCAAGTGATCGTGAAGAGTTGGACATGACTGAGTGAATTCACTTTCACTTTTCACTTTCATGCACTGGAGAGTGTTCTTGCCTGGAGAATCCCAGGGACGGCAGAGTCTGATGGGCTGCCATCTTTGGGGTCGCAGAGTCGGACGCGACTGAGCGACTTCACTTTCACTTTTCACTTTCATGCACTGGAGAAGGAAATGGCAACCCACTCCAGTGTTCTTGCCTGGAGAACCCCAGGGACGGGGGGAACCTGGTGGGCTGCCGTCTATGGGGTCGCACAGAGTCGGACACGACTGAAGTGACTTAGTAGCAGCAGCAGCAGCTTTTGTGGTCAAGCACAAAAAATAGTATATAGGGCAGATGGCATCTTCATAATAGTTGGGAATCCTGTCTCTCTGGGTCTCTGGATTGTTTCTTTGTCTGTATGTCTTAATATTATTCATTTTCCCATTTGCCTGCTCTGGGTCTTAGTTGAAGCATGTGGGGCCTAGTTCCCTGACCAGGGATGGAACCCAGGCCACCTGTATAGGGAGCATGGAATCTTAGCTACTGGACCATCAGGGAAGCTCCCAGTTTTCTTTGTTTTAGGAAGTAAAATAATTATTTTTCTTATTGTTAACTGATCTAACAGATATAAGTTTGTTCAAAATAATAATACCAATAATGTATCTGATAATGCATGCTTATGCATGTATATTACATATATATGTATATGGATCTCTTGTTTTAATGAAAAAACACACATAAGAGCTGAAGCAATGTCCATACTGGACTGGTTGGTCCAGGGGTTCACTGGAAGGGACTTACGGAAATGCTGCTGATCAAGCTCCAAGTCTTCATGGCTCTTATCAATATGCATTTTCAATGATAACAAATATATCATCTACTATGCTTTGAAATGTGAATAGGTTGTCTTCTGTTTTCTGGACCTATATTGTGGGAAGGAAAGTGGGGAAGGATAAATCAATAAGACATTTCAAAGAATAATTTAGCAAACTCTATTAAAATGAAAACTTTTCACACTTTTAACTCCGCATTTCCGTTTTACAAAGTACTCCCACAATGCAAAGATGTGTGTTCTAGAATGTCCTAGTAAAGACTGTTGGCCCATGTATAGGGGCCTGGTTAGGTAAATTAAGGAATGGACACACAATGGAACACTATATGGCCTTTAAAAACAGTGAAGTAAGCTGCTCCTGCCTTCTATGATGGCCCACAGGCTGCCCATGGAATGTGCATTTCTGCTTTGCTTTCTATGGCTTGCTCTTGAATTATTTCCTGTGTAAATCCAAGGATTCTCACTTGGGGGCCCATCCTAGGAACTTGTCAGAGACCTGGGACATGACCATCCCCTTGGGACCAATTTTCCTGCAATAGATTTACAAAGGAAGCAGAAGGTGTTTTTCTCTCCCTCCCCACTTTGTTATAAAAATGTAGCCCACTTAGTTCTTGGGGAGGATCTCTGTTGCCTGCCTGCTTCTATCCTTCACAAGTATCCTATATTAATAAACCTACTTCTTATTTTGGGGAAGGAACTGGCAACCCACTCCAGTACTCTTGCCTGGAAAATTCCATGGACGGAGGAACCTGGTAGAATATAGTACATGGGGTCGCAAAGAGTTGGACACGACTGATCGACTTCACTGTCACTTCTTAATTAAAAAAAGAAACAGTGAGTAAGCCTATATGTACTGACACGGAAGTTTCTTCGCAACATTCTGTTCAGATGCAAAATAGTATTATAGCATTGATAACAATAGTTACTATTAGACTATGTATAAGGAATAAAGATTGAAGAAATGTACATAAAAGTGTTAAAGACAATGTTATCGGGAATGTGGAGTGTACTTTTCATTCTATGTGGTCTGAATTCTCTATAGTGAACAAGCATAATTTTAGTGACTAATGGAATTTTTGAACATAATTTCTCTGCTAAGCATGTTACATTAATTATTGGTCACACAATGAGTAGGTGGTATATATTACCTATTCTACAGATAAGAGGATTAGGAAAGTTAACCCATCTAAGTTCAAGTTTAGATTCTTTACTTAGAGATAATCTTTTCAAACTATGTATCATAAAGTGAATATAGTCTTCCCAGGCTCAGCTTCTCTTTTTTAGAAACTGGCTCTTCTGGCTATTTCTCCTTCCCATTGTGATTTCACTTTCCTCTCACAACTATTAAAATTCATTTCCTCTGGGAAGTTACCACAGACTCCTCATTAACTTCTCTGTAGCATTTTGATGTACTCACCACTGTGCTTTAGCATACATGTTACCATTTGAGCTCAGAAAGAATCCGCCTGCAAGGCGGGAGACCTGGGTTCCATCCTGGGTTGGGAAGATCCCCTGGAGAACGGAAAGGCTACCATTCCAGTATTCTGGCCTGGACAATATAGTCCATGGGGTTGCAAAGAGTCAGACATGACTGAGCATCTTTCACTTTCATTTTCTACCATTTGAATTTGCATGGTTCTATTCTCATTCACAGAATACACAGAAGAACTATACAAAAAGATATCCACAACCTAGATAACCATAATGGTGTGATCACTCACCTAGAGCCAGACATCCTGGAGTGTGAAGTCAAGTGGGCCTTAGGAAGCATCACTATGAACAAAGCTAGTGGACGTGATGGAATTCCAGTTGAGCTGTTCAAATCCTAAAAGATGATGCCATGAAAGTGCTGCACTCAGTATGCCAGCAAATTTGGAAATCTCAGCAGTGGCCACAGGACTGGAAAAGGTCAGTTTTCATTCCAATCCCAAAGAAAGGCAATGCCAAAGAATGCTCAAACTACCGCACAATTGCACTCATCTCACACGCTAGCAAAGTAATGCTCAAAATCCTCCAAGCCAGGTTTCAACAGTATGTGAATTGTGAACTTCCAGATGTTTAAGCTGGCTTTAGAAAAGGCAGAGGAACCAGAGATCAAATTGTCAACATCTGTTGGGTCATCTGTTGGATCAAAAGAGCAAAGGAGTTCCAGAAAAGCATCTACTTTTGCTTTATTGACTACACCAAAGCCTTTGACTGTGTGGATCATAACAAACTGTAGAAAATTCTGAGAGATGGGAATACCAGACCACCTGACCTGCCTCCTGAGAAATCTGTATGCAGGTCAAGAAGGAACAGTTAGAACTGGACATGGAACAACAGACTGGTTCCAAATTGGGAAAGGAGTACGCCAAGGCTGTATATTGTCACCATGCTTTTTAACTTATATAGAGTACATCATGCGAAATGCTGGGCTGGATGAAGCACAGCTGGAATCAAGATTGCTGGGAGAAATATCAATAACGCCAAATATGCAGATGACACCACCCTTATGGTAGGAAGTGAAGAACTAAAAAGCCTCTTGATGAGAGTGAAAGAGGAGAGTGAAAAAGTTGGCTTCAAGCTCAACATTCAGAAAACTAAGATCATGGCATCTGGTCCCATCACTTCATGGCAAATAGATGGGGAAACAGTGAGACACTTTATTTTTGGGAGCTCCAAAATCACTGCAGATGGTGACTGCAGCCATGAAATTAAAAGATGCTTGTTCCTTGGAAGAAAAGCTATGACCAACCTAGACAGCATATTAAGAAGCAGAGACATTGCTTGACCAACAAAGGTCTGTCTAGTCAAAGCTATGGTTTTTCCAGTAGTCATGTATGGATGTGAAAGTTGGACTATAAAGAAAGCTGAGTACCAAAGAATTAATGCTTTTGAACTGTGGTGTTGGATAGGACTCTTGAGTCCCTAGGACTACAAGGAGATCCAACTTGTCAATCCTAAAGGAAATCAGTTTTGAATATTCATCGGAAGGACTGATGCTGAAGCTGAAACTCCAATACTTTGGCCACCTGATGCAAAGAACTGACTCACTGGAAAAGACCTTGATGCTGGGAAAGATTGAAGGAGGGAGGAGAAGGGGATGACAAAGGATGAGATGGTTGGATAGTGTCACTGACTTAATGGACATGAGTTTGAGTAAACTCTGGGAGTTGGTGATGAACAGGGAAGCCTGGTGTGCTGTAGTCCATGGGGTCGCAAAGAGTAGGACACCACTGAAAGATTGAACTGAACTGATTCTTTTTTTGAGGATGAGCTCCAGGTGAGGAACTTGACACTTTGTTTAGAACTTATGATAATCCTCCATAGCCTGTTTCTAAACCTTCTCAATAGATTTTAGGACTGAATCCTTAATGTAACACTTGCATTTGGTGGGTCCTTAACATTAATGATCATCAATTCCTGTAAACCAAGCAAACCTTTTCTTACATAGCACTCTGTTTTCTCTACGAATTATGTATATAAATGTCCTTCAGTTGAGTAGCTTCTGAATTAATAATTCCAGTAAAGTCATGTCTTTTTTTTTTTTCTTAGTGTAGGGGAGGTGTGAGTCATATAGAATCACTAGAAGGTTTCCAAATGAAAAAGTTTGATACTTACTGTGTTTACTATATATATAAATATAATTCCTCTATTTCTCTGTTTCAATGCTGACAGGGTTAAGTGCTGTTTACATTATAAATGATCAAGTAAGTAAGAATGGATTTCCAGCTGGTTGATAATATGTGGTTAAGAAAAGAACCTCAAGGTAACTAGTTATCATATTGATTCTAGATTATCTTCCTCATCAAGTATAAATAGACAAACACATACTCTTTCCTAAACAAGTGAATAAAAATAATTTCTATTTTGCTCCAAAAATATCTGACTTTCAGGATTTCATTAGCAGCAAAAATAACATGGTCTACATCCACAGTTGGTTGTCCTTTAGAATAGTTGTACTCCTTGTACTTTAGTACTAGAATGACAAGTATCATCAGAGTGGACTATTTAATTCAAGATTTGGAAACAATTTGACAAACTATTCGATTCGTAGTGATTACTTCAGAAATCTAAAAACTACTTTATAATACAATTTAGGGTAGGAAAGAAGACTTTTTTCCTAAATCTTTAAAAATTTGTAGGGAGAAGGGGAGGGGCATTAAAAAATAAATAAATAAATAAATAAAATTAAAAAAATAAAAATTTGTAAATTTATTTAAAGTATATAGAAAAACATAGAAAATAATATAATGGATAGCTATGTACTCATCACCCACTCTATAAAATTCTACTATTGTCATAAGTTTAAATTTTAAAAAAAATCACAGGTATAATGCTTCCTGTATATGCCTTCTAAATCTCATTCTTTTATCCCCCTTTCTTGGACAAACTCTATTCTAAATCTGGTGCTAATTTCCTCAGGCTGTTATTCCTTTACTATATTTATATTTATAAACAATATATAGCATTGTTTTGTACTCTGTACTTTCAGTGGTATAACACCTGTGCTTTTTGGCTGTTTATATGTGTAACTCAAGTTGTACAGATGTATCACATTATACCAAAGTGTATCTGTTACCTTGTGCATGAACTTCTGGTTGTTTCCAATATTTTGCTACTATGAATAATACTATTTAGTTTTATACGTCTCCTTTTCCCAGGTGCAGTAGTTTCTCATATATTCATGTGCATACCTCCCATAAATCTCATAAAAATGGAGACTAATTTGGTAGCTCTGGGATGAGGCTTGAAATTTTACATATGTATTAAGTTCCTAGATGATGTTGATGCTGCTGGTCACAGGACCACACTTCGAGGAGCAAGGGCCTCGCAGAGGAGTAAAAATTTCTAGGTTGTAGAGGATGATCATCTTTAATGTTACTAGATATTGCCAAACTGTCTCTGAAGTGTCTGCACCCATCCACACTCCTGTCAGCAGCTCACGACAGTCTCCAAAATACCACATCTTCATTAACACCATCATTGCAAGACTCTGATTTTTGACAATTTAATAGATAGGAAGTGGTATTTTGTTGTATTAATTTGCTGATCAAATCAATTTGATTTGATCAAATTTATTAATCTGATGAATAATACTGAAGTCAGCTCTCTTGAGCTTCTTCTGCAATAATTTTTAACATAAACTAATGTCTGGGTAAAGAAAACGTCTTCATTCATCTGTTTCGTACTTTAAAAACCACCTTGTACAGCCATAGCCAAGATTAAGTCTTGAGACTTTCAGGCTAGAAAGACAAGTTGCTCAAACAGATGGATGACCTGAAGGTGGAGCTGTCCCAGCTGCATGTTTCTGAACTGCCAGGCAGCACAGCATCCAAACTCTCTAAGACTCGACTTGCTTGCCAATCTATTGCCTTTGTTCTCACTGCCATTAACCAGACTCAGAAAGAGAATCTTAGGAAATTCCACAAGGGCACAAAGTACAAGCCCCTGGAACTGCAGCCCAGGAAAATATGTGCTATGCACTGCCAGCTCAACATGCATGAGGAGAGTTGGAAAACCACACAGCAGCAGTGGAAGGAATGGTTGTGACCACTGTGGAAGTACAAGGTCAAGATCTGACCATTGGGGTATCAACAGAAAACAAACTGGCTGGAAAAAAAGAGAGGCTGAAGGGCGTCCTTCAAGTTAAGACAGAGGGATGATAAAGAGCAACAAAAACCAGACAAAAACATAAAACTCCTTCATAAAGGTAAAAATATAAATCTAGAATTATGTAGTGTTGGAATGTAAGTGCATATATCACTTTTAAATCTGGTACAGAATTTAAAAAACAAAAGAAGCATAAAGAGTAATTATATATCTATGTTAACAAACATGCAATATTAAAATAATCTGGTAATCTGTCTCAAAAACATAAAGTGGGTGAGGCAGAACTGAAATGGAGCAGTTTTTATATCACTGAAGTTAAATTATGTTTAAAATATATTAGAACTTTAAAACACTTTATGTAATTACATCAGTAACCACAGAGAAATTGTAGAATATACACAAAGGGAAATGGAATCAAAATGTGTCACTGCAAAAACAACAACCACCAGCAAAGCACAAAATAAGGCAGCAGGAAGAAAAGAACAAAAAAGTTAAATACAGAAAACAATGAACAAAATGGCAATAGTAAGTCTTTTCCTGTCAGTAATTACTTTATATGTAATAGGTTAAATATACTAATTAAAAGACACAGATTGGCTGAATGGATAAAAAATAAGAACCAACTAATAGGTTGTCTACAAGAGGCATGCTATACATCTAAAGATACACATAGGCTAAAATGATGGAAAAATAGTCCATGAAAACAGGAATCCAGAGTAGAAGTAGCCATACTAAAATAGACTTTAAAAGCAAAACTATCATATGGACAAAGAAGGACATTATATAATGATAACAGGGTCAATTCACCAGGAAGACATAACAATTATAATGTAGAAACCCCAATGTTAGAAACCCCAAATATATAAAGCAAACACTGACAGAACTGAAGGGAGAAATAGACAGCAACATAGTAACAATCGGATATTTCAACACTCCACTTTCAGTTATGGATAGAACAAAGAGGAGATCCATAAAAAAAAACAAACAGAGGACTTAACACTATAGAATAACTGAACCAAACATATACTGAGCACTTCACCCAAGAACAACAGGATGCACATTCTTCTCTAGTACACATGGTTGTTCTGCAAGACGGTCTACATATTAAGCCACAAAACAAGTCTTAACAAATTTGAGAGACTGAAATTATACCAAGTATCTTCTCTGACCACAATGGAATGAAACTAGAAATCAACAGCAGAAGGTAAAAACACAAATACGTGAAAACTAAACAACACACTCTTAAAAAACCAATGGGTCAAAGAATAAACCACAAGGGAACTTAGAAAATACTTAGAGACAAATGAAAACAAAATACAACACATCAAAACCTAGGCAAAAGCAGTGATAAGAAAGCAAAAACAGTGATAAGAGAGGAGTTTACAGAGATAAATGCTTGCATTAAAAGATGATCTCAAATCAATAATCTAATTTTATACCTTGAAAAAAACCCACTAAATTTAGCAGAAAAAATAATAAAGATCAAAGGAGAGTAAATGAAGTAGAGAATAGAAAAAGTGGAAAAAAATCAGTAACTAATAAAACCAACTGAGTGTTTGTGTCCTTTACCCAAATTCATATGTTGATGCCCTAACCACCAAAGTGATGGTATTTGGAAGCAGGGTCTTTTGAGAGATAATTAGTTTAAATTAGGTCATGAGGATGGCAACCTCATGACGGGATTAGTAGCCTTGTAAGAGAAAGAGAGAGAAATCTATTTCTTCATGCACATATACCAAGAAAAGGCCATCTTAGTACCCAAGAAGGCAGCTATCTGCAAGCTAGGAAAAGGGTTCTCACCAGAACTGACCATGCTGGCACCCTGACATGGACTTCAAGGCTCCAAAACTGAGAGAAATAAATGTCTGTTTTGTAAGCCACCCTGTCTATGGTATTTTATTATGGTGGCATGAGCAGACTAAAATATGGTCTTTTAAAAAGACCACAAAAATTGGCAAATCTGTAGCTACATTAACTAAGAAAAAAAGCTAAAAGATTCTAATAACTAAATTGGAATCAAAAGAGTGGATATTATAACTGATGTCACAGAAATAGAAATGGATTATAAAAGATTACTGTGAACAATTAAATATCAACAAATTAGATAATCTAGAAGAAATGGATTGATTCCTGGAAACATACAACCTACCAAAACTAAATCATCAAGTAGTAAAGAATCTGAACAGACCTATAATGAGGAGATTGAAGCAGTAATCAAACACTGCCAATCAGGACAAGATGACTTCACTGAAGGATTTTATCAGACAATTAAGGAATTAATACCAATCTTTCCAGAGAACTGAAGAGGAGGGAACATCCCCAAACTCACGGTATGAAGCCAGCATTGTTCTGATACCAAAACCAGAAAAAAGACACAAGAAAACTATAGACAAATATTCCTGATGAATAATGATACAAAAATCCTCAACAAAATACTAGTAAACTGAATTCAAAAGCACATTAAAAGTATTTACACATGATTAAGTGGGATTGTATCTGGAATGCAAAGATGGTTCACCATACAAAATCAATAAGTATAAATACACAACATTAACAAAATGGAGGACAAAATCCCTATGATCATCTCAACTGATACATAAAAAAACATTTAACAAAGAAAAACTTTTTCATGATAAAAACACAACAAACTGAGGAAAATAAGGAAACTACCTCAACATAATAAAAGCCATACATGGAAAGGCCACAGCTAATATCATTTCAATCATGAAAGAAAGTTTTTCCTTTAAGATCAGAAACAAGGCAAAGATGCCCCCTCTCACCACTACTATTCAATACAGTACTGAGTGTCCCGGTCAGTGCAATTAGAGTAATAATAATAAAACAATAAATAAATAACAAGCTTTTGTCCATTGACTAGAGTGAAAACTCAGGTTATTTAGAAAAGCTGTACTCCAAAATATGAATCTACCAGATTAACCAATTTCCTGTTGTTGGACAACAGATTGGATTCTTTTACTCTTATGAACAATACTTGAACAATACATACTCTGTAGCTAAATCATATTAGACCTTTTAAATAGTTTTAATATCAGCCTCTCTTCCCCTTTCTAATTAGCTCTCAGCTGTCATACTTCTATCCTTCTGTGATCAAATAATCAAGCTAGTTAGATCATTTTACTTGTAATAAAACCTTATGTGCAATTCTGTCCCTTCCTCTAAGTCCTAGGGAAAAGAGGCAGCTGTTGTAGAAGCTGTGAAATGGGGCTGTCTGTGCTTATTCGGGAGTATATGTTCAATATGACCAGCTCTGTCAGAATTGGTTCTTGCCTCATTGAATAAATCCAGATGACAGTACTTGCTCTTGTACCTTTTGGTTGCCTCTTCCCTTCCACTCCTTTTTAAGGTCTTGAAACTTAATCTGCCTTTATGCAGGGTTCATACCATAAGGGTAGGCGAACTCTAGGAGTCAACTGTAAGTTGGAAAAAAAAACATTGAAAGTCCTTATAAAGAACTTGAAATCAAAACAGGAACTTAGGGTCTATTTATCATCTCTATACCAAGGATGGTTTCAAACATACACCTCTTATTTGGAATGCTGGGGTTCCAAAACTTAGTTTGAGTCATATAGTTCTTCAAAAAGTGTAACAGAGAATCTGGATCCCCTGAGGACCAAATCCTTTACATATATGCTAAAATCACATGGAGCATATATCTTTTAACAGGTAAGATTTTCACTTAAAAATCAGTTCAATACCTGATCTGTGTAAAGAAACTGTTCTCACAATACTAGTTATATAATTTTCTGAGGCTTGAAAAAGGAACACAGAACTCGACACATATGCTTCAACTAATGATGTCTCTGGCTGTATGGATCAACCATATATATAAGATACTACTCCTTCAATATGAGGACACAGGGAGACCCAAACACATCTGAAAATTCTAATAAAAACTCTAGAAACAGCTGGTGAGTCCTCATCCCTCTATATACACTATTCTTGGGTGGAGGAAGAGATTACTGATAATTTTAATTTCCTTGTTTTAAGTTTCCAAAGTTGTTATAATAAACATTTTATAAAAAGGTTTTAAGAAATACACCAAAAGGAATGAGCATACTTTAACCATGTAAGTGGAGGTGGAAGAAAGCCTAGACTTGTTCTTCAATGACCTTTTTCCAGTTATAGTTACTTTTCCATTACTTGAAAAGAAAAAAGCCTAGAAAAGATGCATCTTGAATACTTGTTTTAAAAAATGCTTTTCAAAAATGCATCTTGAAAAACTAGCTTGATCATAAGTATCATTAAACTACCAATAATGTTTAGTTGGAAAAAGCTTCCTAATTTTCTGTGATCTTCGTTTAATTTAAAAAAAAAAAAGTACCACATGTACATGGCAAAATATTCAAACAGTTCAAAATGGTATATAAAGTTTTTCTCCTAACTTAGACACCAATTCTTTTCCCAGAGGTAGTTATTATTAGCAAGTTTCTTATTCTTCCAGAATTATCTTATGCATCTAACAAAGGTATATATATATATATGTACATATATATATAAATGCTCTTCATCTACATGAGATCATAATTTCTAGTCCTCTTACAATCTATCCACTTGATGAGACAATGTGAGGAAAAAACAGAATTACATAAAAATTAGGCCAAGATAGAAACTAGCAGAAAACTGTTGACAAAAATTCAAATGGTTCATGAGATGGCCAAAACTGAGGAGGAAAAATTATGAGGCGAAAATGCTTCTTAGGTACTAAAAATAAAAGCTTTTACCCTTTAAAAATATATATCTCTCTTTAAGAGAATCTTCTTTACACGAAAGAAAGTCACCATGCTACTGATGTTTATTCAGTAGGTAGATTCTAAACAAGCATTTTTCCCCTACTGGTTCTAGAAATTATCTCTTTCCTTTAAAAAAAAAAAAGTTTAAAGGTAAACATTTAAAGGGTAAGACAGTATAAAGTGATACAGAATGAGAAAAGTACTTTATTCAGTGCACCTTGACAGTTTTTTCAGTTCCATTCATCATTACAGTAAAAAAAAAAAAATCTGTTGCTATTTTTTGTTGTTTTACTTAAATAGCTAGACTCAAGGAAAAATGTTAAATTTAAGAACTCCTAATGTTATTATTGAAAATTTATACTTCTTATAAATATATATGCAATATGTATGTATATACACGTGTATGTGTGTGTGTGTGTATATATATATATACACACACACACACTTTTTATATATATATATATACCTCCTCTTTCATATGAACCACTCAAAACAATTTTAAAAGCTGTTTCTTTTTTTCTGTATTTAAAATTGCCCTTTTAAATATTTAGAAGTTCCACAGGTGGTGGCTTTAATGGAATTTTTCCCAGAGTAAATTTCTTGGATTGAAACTGTTCCAGTTCTTCTGCTGTTAGTTGATCCTTGGGTGTGAATAATGCATTATCTGTTGTGGTGCTGCCAAGCGAGAATGAGAGAGAAGTAGGTATGCTGCTGTTTCCAAAGGTGTCACTGGATGACTTAGAGAAAGCAGTATGAGGCTGTGAGCCTGGACTACCAAAACCAGCTGCAGAACTGCCACTTCCAAAGGCTGGGGCCACTGGAGATCCAACAGGGCTTGCTGCCATAGAAGGTGAAAATCCTGAAAATCCAGATGATCCAAAACCAGAAGCTGCAGAGGTTTTAAATGAAAATGAAGAAGCAGATGTGATTTCGGGTTTCCTAAGGCCAAAAGTCGGAATAGCAGCAGCGATGGCAGGACTGGCAGCGGGTACAGCTCCAAATGTTGAAGTATTCCCAAACATAGGAGGGCTTCCAGAAGGGGCTGTAGCAAAGCCAGAGCTTGGCTTAAAACTAAAATTCTGAGCACTGTTGCTGCTGCTGTTATTCACTGGAAAACCTACCAAAACCAGAAAAAGAAAAAGAAACTATTAGTCAAAAAATGTAGCTATATTATTACCTTGCCCCCACCTTTTCTTTTTCTTATTTCTGCCATGTTTAGATGATGAGGAACTTATTGGAAGGAAGAAAAGCGAAAATGAGAAGTTAGGACAAACTCACTAAACCCTGTTGGCCTGTCTTTCTGTTACAATGATCTCATTTGCACTCTAATTTACCTTCACTTAAGAAGGTAGCTCTTGAGAAATCTCAGGGATTAGGGAGTGTACCTTCACTTCAGCTTGTCCTCTCCTCTCTTTGGAGCTGTCACTTAAACACAAAACTACGCTGTTATGTACAGGAACAAGAAAGTCCTCATAGGTGCTGTTATCGTAGCTATGTAGTCCTATGAAACTCTAGAGAAACCATTCCTAAAATATACATCTAAAACCTGAGCCATAGGGTCTTTCAAAGAACGTGCCCATTCTGAACACCATTTCACAAACGCTGCTGCTGCTGCTAAGTCACTTCAGTCGTTTCCGACTCTGTGTGACCCCAGAGATGGCAGCCCACCAGGCTCCCTCGTCCCTGGGATTCTCTAGGCAAGAACACTGGAGTGGGTTGCCATTTCCTTCTCCAATGCATGAAAGTGAAAAGTGAAAGTGAAGTCGTTCAGTCAGGTCCGACTCTTTGCGACCCCATGGACTGCAGCCTACCAGGCTCCTCCGTCCATGGGATTTTCCAGGCAAGAGTACTGGAGTAGGGTGCCATTGCCTTCTCCTCACAAATGCTAGATGAGCCAAATTCTTTGAAGCTCTATTATGGAAGGTGGTAGAATTTGCAAGGGTGACTTAAAATGGCACTAGAGACACCTTCAGACTTTGTACTTGAAACCCATAAAATCCCATTTTTCTAAATCAGTCAAGTCTTGCATGACTTTGTCACTTACCTGGTGACCCAAATGTTACTGTTTGCCTATTCCCAAATCCAAATGAAGGTGCCGCTTGATTCACTCCATCCTGTAAATCGGACAGCTATTAAAAAGAGGTAGGCCAAGTGAATAACTCAAGTACTTTTTCTGTACACTTTTAGCCAAATTTAATTTTGCAAATGTGCACTTTAAAATGTCATTTTGTTTAACATAGAAAAATGTCCACAAGTGAATATGCATAGAAAAAATGGGCCCTTCTCAAGGAGTTCAGTGATAGTCTGGCTGATGAACTGTGAGTGTTTTTAATTTTATTTATGCTTTTAAAACATTTTCTAAATTTCTTCAATGAACACATATTAAAATCAGAAAAACACTTTTAAATTCTAGATTTCAGTGTCTACAGGTTGATCTGCATTAACCAAGAAACCTAGATATTAGGTAAGGGACCTTTAGAAGCTACCCCAGTTGACTTTCTCAAATGCTTGACTTGAAGTTAATTCACAATTACATTATTAAAAGCTTACCAGTAAACTCTATTAAGTGTTGGAGAAGGAAACGGCAATCCACTCCAGTACTATTGCCTGGAAAATCCCATGGACAGATGAGCCTGATAAGTTATAGTCCATGGGGTCACAAAGAGTCAGACACGACTGAGCGACTTCACTCATTCACTCAAACTCTATTAAACATTCCCTATTCCCT
Source organism: Nanger dama (assembly GCA_917880005.1). Lineage (NCBI taxonomy): Eukaryota > Metazoa > Chordata > Mammalia > Artiodactyla > Bovidae > Nanger > Nanger dama. Next base: position 29,770,745 of record CAKJTW010000007.1, read on the forward strand.
TAAAATATTTTATGTTCTTGCTATTTTCTGCTGTAGAAATATCTTTCACCACTGCTTATTGAAATCTTAATCACCTTTTCAATGAACTTTTCACTTAATCCTGACCTTTTAAGTCCTTCCTCATTAATACAAGCATATATTATTTCTCTCATCTGAAAACCCTACTGGCATTGGTTTTAAAAAATAGTTACTTATTTGGCTGCATTGGGTCTCGGTTGTGGCACTCAGGATCCTTTAGTTATGGCCTGTGGGATCTAGCTCCTCAATCAGGTATAGAACCCCAGCCGCCTGCATTGGGAACGCAGTCTTGGCCACTGGACCACCAGGGAAATCCCCAGCATTTTTAAAAATTCAACTGTATTGAGGTATAGTTACATAAAATAAGATGCATCCATGAGAGAAATTTTTCAATGGGTTTTCATAAATTTACAACCATCCCTACAATCAAGATTTAGAATACTTCCATCACCCATAAAAGTTCTCGTGTGTCCATGTCCAGGCAACCCTCTTCCAATCTCTGGTCCCAGGGAACCACTCATCCACTTTTTATTACTAGAAATGAGGTTTGTCTTTTCTAGAGTTTCATATAAATAGAATCATATAGTTTATAGTTTTTGGTTTTTTTGAGGGGGCTAGCTTCTCTCTCTCAGCTTGTGTGATAAATTATCATATAAGGAATCTGGATAAACAAATTATATTATACCCACATAATGAATTAAAAGAATAATTGGACATAAAGAATCGATGCATGGTAAGCCAGTTGTAGATGGGATATCCAAGATTCTCACCTACAGAAGGGCCCCTTGGAAGCTGTCAAAGAACACAGAACTTCCAACCTTGAAGGAAGCTCTGTATGGGCCACCTCTCATCTAGAGAAAAATACTTCCAAGAAGTCCTACTGAATTCAAATGACATGACAACAACTGAAAGGCAGAAGAAACTAGCTTGCACAAGAGTCTAGTCATTTAGAAGCAGATATTTAAGGAGGAGGGTATTAGGACTTTCAGTCATTCACTAAGTTCAGGCAGCTACTACTCTCATAGTTTTTTTCAGAAAGTACAAAGAAAAATCACCTAGGAAACTGGATATATTAAATTCCAAACATAAATATTTTATTTAAAAATAATGCTCTTAAGAACACTTTGGGGGTAGAAAAATAAACTTTATCGACAGAGATAATGAACATGCTACAGTGGTATCATGTATCTTTGGGGACCAGTGCGTATATATCTCCTAACAGCATTTCTGTATAAGACAGGAACATATGTAAGTGTCCTTTAGTCACCAAAGTGTCCATTAGTCTACATGTGACTTCCCTGGTGGTCCAGTGGTTAAGAATCTGCCTTCCAATGCAGAGGATGCAGGTTCGATCCTTGGTTGGGGAACTAAGATCCCACACACCACAGGGCAACTAAGCCCACATGCCTCAACCAGAGAGCGTACGTGCTGAAATGGAGATATCACGTGCCAAAACTAAGACCCAATGCAGTCAATAAATAAATAAATTTTAAAAAGTGTATTCATATCATTTTTCAAAGCAATTTCTTTTCAAATGCTGATAACCTGGAATATTTGAATTCATATTATATAATATTTCCCAATTTTCAAAACTAGTATTACCAAAATTAAAAACCTAATCCTAAGAATAGTTTTAGAAAAGCATAATTATCTGTGCTTTTCTAAGGAATAGAGAGAAAGGAATTCCAGAACCTTGACTCTAAATGATAATATATTATGGTTCTTGAGAATGTGTATCACAATTCGTGATAGAGAATTTTAGCTTTGTTTCACAAATCCAAAATGAAATTCTGCAAAAAGGCAACAGATAAGATACTTCCTTGTAGGAGATTCTCCAATACTCACCAAAGCTATTGCAGTTGATGTATTTAGACTTTTCAGTTCATTCACCCTGTTCCTCCACTGATTTATTAACTGCTGGACAGAATTTAGCTGAAGAAAGAGGACAGAAAAATAATGTGTTGGTATTGAGTGTTTAAGGTAATCTCTTCAACAACTTCATGTCTTTATTTCCAAAGTCACAATAAATTTATAAAACATTTTTACGGCCCCTAACTTGTAAAATTTTCACTGATCTACCCCTACTTGACACAGACACTCCTACTGTAGACGCCTTTCCCTTTCTCTATTCTCCAGCTCCTTGTATCACCTAGTTAAGATCCCAAGTACCTGGCAGGACAGAGTTATTAATAGTTATGTTTGGATGGGAGACAAACATGTGTACTGGTTGATATGATATTGACGGTAGACAATAGGAAAATACAGAGTTTATCCATTTCCTTTAAGCACTAAACTTATTCTCACCCAGTTTTTCAATTTTTTGATACCTGATACATGAGAAGGCTAATCTGCACCCAACAGTGCATCTTATTTGTTTTTCTAGCATCATGGTGTCTGCATGTAAGAGATGCACCATAAATGTCTGTCAAACGATGAAAGGGTATGATTTCTGGGACTGATTGCTGGATAATTGGTAATAAAAATAAAAGCATTGGTAGTTACTATAATCAAAGTATACTCTCACACTTTAGATAACCAACCAATTGTAAAGAAAATAATTTAGAATATAGTTTTCTGAAAAAAAAAATATAGATCTCATCCACTTTGCCAACACACAAGTGAGCCACTATAGAGAAGACAATAATTAACAGCTAATCCATTAGTTAAATGAATAGGAAACAAACTTACATAACTCTGTAAGTTATTGCTGGTTAAGAAGTTATGGTATTCAAGTCTCAACTCCTCTGGTGAAATGTCTGTAAAACCTGAAGTGAGGAATCAATTGGAATCTTTAAATACCAATACTTTTGATAGTATAGTAAAATGAGAAGTGCTAGATAGGAAAATATGCTAATCTTGATCATTAGAAAAATTTCATAATCATAAGGAAAGAATTAAAAACTAGACTCTATTTAATAAAGTATAAAATTAGAATAAAATATAGTTCATTATTGAAGGGGTAGACTTTTCTAAAGATAAACAGAGTGGAAGGAATAATACAGAAAAGAAAAAGAGTTGATTACATATACATTTGAACTTATAAAAAAATTCTGTTTGTCAAAAACTGTAACAAGCAATATTAAAAGGCAAACAGTAAACTGGGAATACCATAACTGCAACATATATGATAGAAGAGTTAATGAGAATGTATAAGAGCTAATAGCTCTTACAAATCAGTAAGAAAGATAAGCTAACATGGGCAAAGATAATGAACAAGCAATTCACAAAACAACTCAAATAGCCAGTATACAAATGAAATAGAAAAGTTCAATTTAAAATTACAACTTAGGACTTCCTGGTGGTCAGGGAAGATTCCACATGCCACAGGGCAACTAAACCAATGTGCCACAACAACTGAGTCCGAGATGTAGAGCCCTCAAGCTGCAACTACTGAGCCTCCATGCCACAACCACTGAAGCCTGAGTGTTCCAGGACATGTGCTCTTCAACAAGAGAAGCCACTGCAATGAGAAGCCCACGCACCGCAACCAGAGAATAACCCCCACTCACTGCAACTAGAAAAAGCCCCTGTGCAGTAATGAAGACCGAACAGAGGCAAAAATAAGTAGATACAAACTTTTTTAAAAATAAAAATACAACAAAATAGATACAATGTTTTATTTATCAGATTGGCAAAAATTAAAAATGGACAATTATTATTAAGGATGTGGTGAAATGGACATTCTTCTAAGGTGCCATTATGGAAGTCACGGTAAAACTTTTCTGGGAAGAAAATTGTCAATAAATGTCAAAGGCTTTACAAATACTCAGACCTTTTGATTCTAACAGAATTTCTAGAATCTGACCTCAGGAAATGATTGAACATGTAAACAAAGGGTGTTACATAAAAAAGATGTTCATTCTAGTATTTCTAGTAATAGAGACATTAAAAACAACAAGGCTTCTGCAACACTAGGTTATGATTGCTAATTATATATATATAAGAAATAAGTATGTACATGTTTTGAAAGAAATACACTAAAATGTTTGTTACAGCTGTTAACTCTGAGATCAGTTGATCTTTATTTATATATTTCTCTATTTTTCAAATTTTCTATGATATAACTTTCATAATAGGAAAACTTTTTGAGAGAAAAAAAAAAGGAAGAAAGAAAAATGCTCAGGATATTTTTCTACAGAGAATTACTGGTAACCAGATACCACTAACTCTAAAGACTCCTACCTTCAAATAAAAAAACCTAAAACATTCAAATCAGAACCTCAATGCTCTCTAACAACTTATCTTTACCATCTTAACAAACTACTCAGGCCACAAAACCAAGAATCACCTTGTATTTCTCTTGTTGCCGTATCTAATTAACAAGCTTCCTGCCAGTTCTAGCTCCAAAACAGAACGCGGATTTGACCCATTCTGTCTCCACTGCAAGTAACTCTCAGTCAATAGCAGCTGTCTCCTAACTCATTTCCCTTCCTCTATTTTGTACCCCCTAACCCCTGTTCCCAGCAAACCATTTCTTTTCACATAACAATCTAAGCAAGCTTTTTCTAATCAGATCACATCCCTCCTCCTGCTCAAAACTCTCTGTGGCTTCCTAGTGCAATCAGGCCCAATATGATCTGGCCCCAGCTGCCTCTCTCTGGCCTAACGTTATTTACTCTTTCTCTTGTTTACTCTCCTTCAGCTATTCAGGCCTCACTAATCTACAAGTATGCCAATCTTGTTTGCACAACGGGCTCTGCACTACCTATTATATTGCCAGGAACATTTCCCCCAAATCTTCCCAGAAGAGACATCTCTTCATTCAGGACTCAGCTTCAATACTGCTTCCTAAAAAGAGATAACTACTCTAAGTATAGAAACACTGTCCCTCTGGTTACTTTCTCTTCCTTCCATCAGTCACTCATGGTGAACCACAAAGACAGAAAATGATCTGGGTGACTATTTTCTCAATTCTTTCAAAGTTAAGTATAAATACAGTATCATTCTAGTGGCAAAAGAAAAATTCATTCATTATAAAGGATGCCTACAAGACAGCAATTCTCCTTTCTGACTTCAGGACCCTTTAACATTCTTAAAAATAATTAAGGATTCCAAACCTTTTGCTTACACAGGTTACATTAATCAATATTCACCATATTTGAAATGAAAACTGAAAAATGTAGAAAATATTAATTCACTTAAAAATAAGAAGTCAATGTTTCAACATAAATAAAAAAATATTTTCCAAAACAAAAAATAAAAATTTAGAGATATAAGTGGCATTGTTTTATGTTTGCAAATCTCTTTAATGCATGGCTTAATGGAAGACTGCTGTATTATAATATCTGCTTCTGCTATTCAATCTACTTCAATCTGTTTCAATACATTGCCTGGTTCAAGTATATAAAGAAAAACTTCTCACACAAATATGTAGCTGGGCAAGGATGACTTTAGTGGTCTTTTCAGATAATTATGGATATTATTCTTTGGTACAATACCAAAACTTGACAGGCAATAGTTTCTTAAAAGTTAGCTATAATGTGGACTCAAATCATATTAATGATATCATATTAATGAGCCAAGCTATTAATTAGTTTACCCACTCCAGTATTCTGGCCTACACAATTCCATGGACTGTATAGTCCATGAGGTCGCAAAGAGTCAGACACAACTGAGCGCCTTTCACATTACTTCACTTAGAATGAATTTTTCAACCATGTACAATTTTCTAACTTCACACACTGGTCCTTTGGAAAATATTGGTTCACTGAGTTATCTGGAATTTCCAAATGTTAGCACATGTCATCTTACAATAGAAAAAAAATTCATATTTCTTAATGTTACTTTTGGAGAAGGCAATGGCACCCCCACTCCAGTACTTTTGCCTGGAAAATCCCATGGACGGAGGAGCCTGGTGGGCTGCAGTCCATGGGGTCGCTGAGAGTTGGACACGACTCAGTGACTTCACTTTCACTTTCATGCATTGGAGAAGGAAATGGCAACCCACTCCAGTGTTCTTGCCTGGAGAATCCCAGGGATCAGGGAGCCTGGTGGGCTGCCGTCTATGGGGTCGCACAGAGTTGGACACGACTGAAGGGACTGAGCAGCAGCAGCAATGTTATCTTATGTGTATTTTCCATTTGCACACAGAATACTTAAAAGGTGTAGCCGTATAAAACTAATAACTTTTACCTCTTTATCAGGGACATTCTTAAGTGAAAATGTCATCAAAAAATTTTTTTATATTGACTACTATAATCTATTAGTAGTTTGTTGCCTGTACCTTATCAACAGCACAAATGTCAACACAGTGAAAATGGCAATTAATGTCTTAGTATTATTATGAAAATATTTCTAAACTTGTATAGTCCCTAAAAAGGATCTCAGGAATACGGGTGCCAGATGTAGCAAAAAAAAAAAAAAAAAAGAGAGATACCCAATTAAATTGGAATTTCTGACAAACAAATATTTCAAAAGGTAAGTATATCCTAGCAGTCTAGGGGTTAAGATTTCACGCTTTCACTGCCATGGGCCTGGGTTCAAATCCTGGTCAGGGAATGTTAACACCCCACAAGCCATATGGTAATGCCAAAGCCAAAAAACAAAAAGTATAAATATGTCCCAAACAGTACATGGGATATCCATATACTAAAAATATAATTACTTATCTGAAATTTAAATTTAACTGGATGTCCTATATTTTATCTAACAATGCTGCTGAGGGATCTATATTTTATATTGAGAACCACCACTTTAGGACATTAGGCATCATACCGAATTCTCAACTTTTTAAAAAAGGCTTAACACTTATTACCTTTACAGAAAAATCATTATTTAAAATTATTTATTTGTATTGCTTATTGCCTCCATCCCTCAAGAACATAAACTTCATGAGGGATGGATCTTAGCTATCTTACTCACTGCTATATCCCTACCACCTAGAATGAGGCCTGGCAAAAACAAATTCAATAAGTGTTTGTTGAATGATTAGTAAATAAGTGACTAAGGAGTGGTGTGATGCAAATGCTCACAGAGAATGAGCAGGCAGAGCAGAGAGAGAAATTCCAGAGTTCTGAGAGACTGAAAGGGTCCTCGTTTTCCAATGACCTCCCGTTTAACTTCATAGGGCCTAGGACCACTCAGAGCAGGCTTAGAAAACTGTGGTGGTCTAGCTTTCAGCCCCAAATGAGCTATGGACAAAACAAAGTGGGAAAGAAAGGAGTATTCTAAGGCTCCCTAACTTCAAACATTACCTCCAAAAGAGGTACCAACATGCTTTATTAAAAATAACTATCCTTAGAAAAAAAGAGGAAATAGAAGAGAATCAAAGCCTAATGGCAGGCATAATATGACTCTTCTATTCTCTGCAGGCAGCCAAAGGTTCCGAAGTAGTATCTACAGGGAACCAAGAAAGTAGAGCCTCTGCTTAGGCTTACAGAATTAGAAATGCAGCCAGTGGCGAGTCCTCATTTTACTGGTTTTCTCAAGGGATCAATATATCTTGAACTATATCTTCCAAACTCAATCTCTGAATTACAAAGTTCTGGTAGAATATTCAGGTATTTTAAACAATGTCCAAACTCTTCTAACTGTAGCTAAATTTTTGGTTCATTTCTTTTTTGATCTGGTCTTGGTTTTAGAAAATAATAGTGGTAAAACACATTTTAAAAACATAATTTGTAGTTACCTGAAATATTTGGTTTCATTTTCACCGGTGAATAAACAGAAAACATCCACTGCCCTGATGATTCCCAAACCTCCATATCTTTAACAATTCCTTCCCTAAAAAAAAAAGGCAAAAGATCTTTTTCTTCTGCTTGGTAAAATTTATCATTGATAATTTTCAGTGATTGTTATAGCAAATATATAATTTTAGATTTTTCCATTATATTTTCTGAAGTGTCCTTCAAAGCAGAAGTTTACAAAAATATGAGCTTTGATATTATAATATCAAAGACATTTATAATTTTGGTTTTCCAGTACACCGAACCATTAACCAATATATTTATTGAGAACTCACTAGATACATATACATTTTACAGAACTGAAATATAAAATACACAATATTAACTTTAACATTTTGAAATAAACAATATTAACTTTAATTTTCTGTTTATTATAATTAACATCAATGATCATTTAACTGAGAAAGAAAGAACCAGTAAGTAATAAAGAACCATAGAATATTTAAGTAGTTAGGACTTCAGAGATCATTTTGTCTAATTCTCATATTTTGCAAAAACGGAAGACTCATGTCAATGGTTAACTTGTTAGCAAAATCATGGATATATTCAGCTCTAAATATTTCCCCCTTAACCAGAATGGCACAATTAATGAAGTAAGAATGGTAGTTGATAACAAAGTAATACTAAAATTTAGGATTTTTACAATAACATTAAATATAGGAAGGAGTGTTTCATTTGTTTTATTTTACTTACTCAATTGTATATGATACATGGCTCAAAATGTTTACAACTAGTTCTAATTTAATTATGAGATATAAAAGACTAGTGAATATATTTAAGCACTGTCCTAGTTGCTGGGAGCTGAGGGAACACTTATATACAGCCAGGCACTGTTTCAGCACCAGTCATAAATTCTACTACAAATGTTCTCAATAAATGTACTCCACAATAATGAAGGAAATCAAATGAAATCAGTTTGCATGAAATAACTGAAGTAAAAGTTTTATTATAGAAAGAAAAATATAAGATGCTGTAAGTGACCTCAAAAATCACAAACTGCTTTAAATTACCTCATAGCTGGTAAAGAACTCATAATTTAACATAAGCAGGATTACCTTAGAAAGATATTCACAGTACAGTATCATCGATAGAAAAGTGGAAAAAGAGTAATTATCCCCAAGAAGACATTGCACTGATACAATAGAAGAATCACATTTTAAGTTGAAATAAAGTCTAGCATGACACCTGCAAAACAGAGATTACCTCTGATCATGGAAGCTTTTTCTTTTGCTTATTTTGATTTTATAACAATAAAATAATAAGATTACTTCTTTTTAAGGAAATATTACAGGTGCTTTTGGGAAAAAATAAGCAAATGGGTGGTAATTTTTCTGAAGGCTTGCACTTACAGAAGCTTCTTATCATCTTTCTGGTCATCAGAGCCAGGTGAAGCAAATGGGTTCTGAGATAAGCCAAATCCCCTGTTCTTGCTAGCAGACTCTCCAGAATCAAAAGCAGCAAAAGATGGCTTTTCTTGATCTCTGCTGCCCCCCATGGTGTAGGCTTGGAGAAACTGGATGGCTGGATAACACTGGAATATCTTTGACTGGTGGTATTCCATCCTCGTCTGTTACTACCTGAAATAAACAACAAAATAAACAATTTTACTAGCAACTCATGTTTTCAATCTCTAAACATTTCATTATATTTTATCTTATTATATGCAGATATTATGTAAAGATTCGACAGGCACTACATGCCCACTCATTTTAAATTACAAAACTTTTCATTTTCAATTTATAGAATTAAGTGTAATATCAACAAAGGGGCTTCCCTGGTAGTAAAGAATCTGCCTGCAGTGCAGGAGATGCAGGTTTGATCCCTGGGTTGGGAAAATGCCCTGGAGAAGGAAATGGCAACCTACTCCAGTATTCTTGCTTGGGAAATCCCATGGACAGAGGACCCTGGAGGACTACAGCCCGTGGGGTCACAAAAGAGTCGGACACGACTGAGCAACTGAGCACATGCACACACACACACACACACACACAGTAGCAACAAATCACACAATGATCTAATTTAACAAGACTGAGAGGACTGTAAATCCATAGAAAAATTATGATATATTACTAAGTTCAATTGATGTAAATTTATTAAATAAACAATTGTTTGATAATGGAGTGGACAGAAGGCATGGAACCTATATCGTAAGCTCCCTTCATAATAAAAAGCTGTATCTGTATCATTCTTTGCTCCCCAATTGAGCCTTATATAGTAGTAAAACCTGAAGAAAGAGCAATGTATTAAGAAGTTTATTGAAAAGATTAGATTCTACCTTCTGTCCTTGATAGATGGGTAAATCTATTTGACTCAGTATTCTGAGAAAGAAAACAACTATCATCCTATTTTCCATATGAGAATTGTAGTGGTAGTTTACAGATGAATAAAGTGCATTGACTTCCTCTATTATAAGCATATTTTTAGCATTCTTATAACTATCAAAATGAGCCAAAAGGACTTTCTCCTTTCTGTCTCTATATTAAAAAAAAATCTTATCACTTCAACTATATTATTTATTCATCACTTCTCAGTTGGGGCCAAGATAATTCACCATGTTTCTAACTGAATTAGGAGATATGCTATTAAATATGTATAATAAAACTGGAGTGATGGGAGATACATTCCTTTAAAAAATTCATCTCCCAATTCTAAAACTACTTAACGAAACCAAAGAGGAAAGGGGGAACATTGCTAGACCAGATTCCACAAGTATGGGTTAATAATATTGTATTTTTCTAGAATTTGATCTTTTTGTGATCTTTTTTCCTTCACAACTGAAGAAATTCATTCCATCATTTGGGTATAGCTTTTGGCCTTCATACTTACTGACTCTGCAAGCATTCATTTCTGGGCATTAGATACACTGTTTATTTGACTAGTTCTATTTACACTTTTAAAATCCATCAATCTATCCATTCAACATTTATTCTGTACTGTATTTAGAGTAAGTCTCCACAGAATGTTAAATATTACGTTTTGTTGTTCCTGGAAATACTCACATTTGTCTGAGCCCGAGTCCTAATTTTTGGTTTGGAATATTTCACTAGACTAATTGTGGGTAATTCAAAAAGACTGTCTTGTAGAAGAGCTATAAAAGTGAAACCACAATGTAACAAAAGGTTTAAACGTCAGATGAATAGTACAGGAGGAAAGAGAAGGGAGAGGTGGTCAGCATCCTGTAGTACTTTTAAAGAACCAAGTCTCAGTTCTAAGAAAATCTAACTATTCATCTGATCTCTAAAACCTTGCATTGTACTATAGATTCACTTCGGATCCCCCCTCTCCTCGAAGACAGTTCCTTTGCATCATCGACAATTGATTTAGTGAAACATTCCAATTTTGACAATGACTTAGGCAGAATGACCAGAAGACAGGTCACCGTAGTCCTGCATACCTTTACCTCAGACCCCAGAGTTCTTAACTGAGCAGCCCACTCTCCCTATTTTACCTCCAATTTTACAAGCATGTGCATTTATATGAGGTTTACGGCTCTGCAGCTTTTATTAGATTTTCAAAGGAGTTCACGACTTCCCCAAAGAGCCCTGACTCTGACCCCACTTGCTAGCCTCTCCCTAGAAAAAAGTTTAGAAAAAAAAAAAATTACATTAAAAGCATCAACGGGAAAAACCAGTACCCAGAAAAGTAGTACCATGTTAAAGCAAGGAGGCGTCTAGGTCGACTTACGCCAATTCTGGAACCACTGCCGTGCAAAGACTAGGTAGTTTTGATATGTAATTACGACTTAAAAATTCGTTGTTTTTCACTGTAACCACGAATAAGCTGCAGTCCGCTTAACAAAATCAGCCGTAATTCCTAATCAAAGGGCGAAAACGTCAGTGGGCGGGGCGGGCGAGGGGACGGCGCGGGCACGTCCGCGTCACATGACTGGTACGCCGCGGCGCAGTGCCCAGCGGCTCGCCCCAGGAGGGACGCCGGATCCTCGCCCGCCCGGCCCCACGTCAGGCCTTCCCCTGCTCGGCTAGCTGCGCAGGACTGAGGAAAACATCACCTGAAGGCTGCTGCTGCCGTCCTCCGCCCGCACCCCTGGCGCCGGGATGTTCGTTCCAGCACCGGTCTCCGAAGCGGCAGCGGCCTTGCAGGAAGAACTGACAAATGGTCATGGCGACGGTGTCGCGAACGGAGCGGTCTTCATTCGCACCCTCAGCGAGCAGAGCCCAGAGCAACCGGAGGTCTCGGCTCCGCTACTGTGATGTCATCTTCTTGCGCCTGGTAAAGGCCCTTTCTCTATTGTCCCGCCCATAGTGTGATGAGAGGCGAGGATTTTACCCAATAAGATTTGAGAAGAGTGGGCCCGCCCCGCACTCCCTGAGCGCGACGTTGGGAGGGCGGGATGCTTGAACGGTTTTGCGGAGAAAGGCGCATAAGAGCTTGATGCAGGGTCTCGTTCGAGGTAGCCTTGAGATCTCAAATGAGAAGAAAGTTGGTTAGGCAAACCAAGGACTTCAGCCCTGGGAGGAGTATTAGCTGTGATTTGAGAAGCATAGTCGTATTTTCATTTGTAACTGCTTAGTAAAAACCTGGCCAGCCGTTCATCAGGATGGGTAACAATATAAACCAGTAGTAACGTTTACAGGAAGCAGATTAAGGACAAACTGCAACTAAAAAGTATCATAACAACCGGCATCTTTGGGTGAGTACTACATTCTTATACAGAGAAACTTTGTTCTTTTAAAACCCACGTGAACGTTGCTATGTGAACTTTTATCAGTAACGAAACGTTCCACTCGTTACCTAGAGGATCTAAGACACCTGACACAGAGAAGCAGCTTTTATTTCTAACCAGGTGCAGAGCTGCGGATAGGGGGATTCCTGGAAAAACAACAACAAAGAGTTCATATCCTCTTAACTTTGTGGTTTCCAAAGAAACATGACCCTACATCCACTTCTCACTCCAGATCTGGTGTTGATGCATCATTACACTGCTCTGCTGTGCTTTGGGTGTATCAAAACTGTTTCATTTAGATTACCTGAATTCCAAGGCTTCCTTGGTGGCTCCGCGGTTAAAGCGTCTGCCCTCAATGCAGGAGACCTGGGTTCGATCCCTGGGTCGGGAAGACACCCCCCACCCCACCCCACCCCGGCCGGAGAAGGAAATGGCAACCCACTCCAGTATTCTTGCCTGGAGAATCCTATGGACGGAGGAGCCTGGTGCACTACAGTCCATGGGGTCGCAAAGAGGCGGATCCAGTATTCTTGGCTGGAGAATCCTATGGACGGAGGAGCCTGGTGCACTACAGTCCATGGGGTTGCAAAGAGGCAGATACGACTGAGCGACTTCACTCTTTCTCTCCTGAACTCCCACCTCTCCTACTAATCCTACAACTACCTTCTCCATTGTGTGGTGAGACACACTACAGTTCCTCTAGTGTGCCGTCTCCTTGGTTGCAGTGAGTCGATAGATCTGTTGGATTACAGGTTTGTCTCTGGTAGTTTAAAATTAAAAGATTAGCCATTGTTATTGCTCATATACTTTGGATTTTGAAGACAGTGGAATCTACAGAGCACTGAGAATAACTGGTGCAATCTAGTATATATATATATTTAAATTTGTTTCATTTCTTTTGGAAAAAAAAAAATTGTGGGAGGGTTACATGAACATTTTCCTGAACCTCTTGAGACTATGTTATAGACGATGCCCCACCACCCAATTATTTTATTTCCTACAAACAAGGACATTCTACTTAACCACAATATAATAACCAAAATCAGGACATTAGTATTGCTGCATACTACTAACCCTTAGATTCTATTCATATTTTGCCTTAAAAACATCTCAATAATGTCCTTTAAGAGACAAGGATACAGTTCAAAATCATCATTACCATACTCATGTATTTCTTCAGGCTTCTTCATTCTGGAATATTCTCTCAGTCACTCCTTGACTTTCATTACCTTGACTTACAGCTATTTTATAAAATTTCCTTAATGCAGACTTAAGTGTTTTGTTAATTAGATTATGCATGTTTGACATCCATGGTCTTCACAGTGCACCTGTCAAGTTGTGCACATCAGTTTGTCCCATTAATTGTAATGTTCACTTTGATCACTTCAGGTGTTATCTGGCAAGCTGCTCTACTGTAAAATTAACTCTTTTCCTCTTTGTTATTAATAACAAAAGGGAGAGACTTTGAAAGTATGTAAAATCTCATTCCTCACCAAACTTAATTCACTCATTTATTTATTCCTATCAGTATGGATGTAAGAGTTTCCAATTTTATTCACTGGGTTATTCTTTGTTACTATCATTTATTTTCATGTGCAAATCATTCCCAATTGAAACATCTCATGCTTCTTTGAGCACTTCACTTCCTGGCCTAAAAGATGCTCCAGGGTCATCTGACACTTTCCCTGCTCTCCAAGGAGACCTGGGTCTTTTTGGTGGTACTTAGAAGCCAAGATCTGAGCTCTTAAGTTTGTTCATTGCTTTTGTGATATCTTTGTTCCCAAATCCTTTCATGGGCATCCTTTCATTTACATTGCTAGAGAATATATACTATAGACAGACACATTTACATCAACACACATTTCCGTTTCTATATGTATGACTTCACACTTTGATAATCTCCAGTTTCAATCCAAGATCACAGAATTCATTTTATTTTCCTTTTTTTTTTTTTTTCTCTTTCACAGTGAGAAACTTGGCTCCCAGTATTCTTAACATATCTATTTTTGAGCAGTCCCCTTGTGGTAACCAGTCTCTCTTTGTGGCCAATGATTTCTCATCCGTGCAGATGCCAGCATGTATAAGGACTTTGCTGGCATCAAAGACCTAAAATAATGCCAGTTAGGATGAAGCTTTAAATGAGGGTGAGGGTGGGGAAGATGTAGTGCTGTGTGAGATGAGAGTCAAGGGCTGAGGAATGTAGAACTCATTAGTGATAGGGGAGGAGTAGATGGAAATCAGGAGAGTGGGGCCATAGGAAGAAAACATCTAATTTCCAGGTGACAGAATAAAAGTACCTCTGCCTCCCTTTCCGCTTGAAAATATCTCAGAACAAGAGGGAAAACAAGCAAAAACTTTGTCTTTGATTATACTAGGAGATAACCATAATTTCAGACCACAATTTATGAAGACTGAATGTGCATTTAAGAGTACATAGTAAATTTCTTAGAGGAAGAGTCATATTCCTTTAAGGTGGATAACTGCTGTCCCCAAAGAATGCTGAAAATTAAGAGGCCTCAAGAATTAAGAACCACCAGGTATTGCAAAAGGGTGAACTGTTCACCCCCTACCTGATGGGAGATAGGTGTTTTTCTTGACAAAAATGTAAGAAGAGAGGCTTCAGAGTCCAGGATGTAAATATAGAGGGGCAAATTATGGTACTGACAAAGAGGAACCAAACTATGCTGTTGAATGGTGATTTGGCTGAGCTCAGAAATCCTTCAGCCAGGAGGACAGTCTCTTCCTAGTTTGCCCTCCCCCTTGCAAAAGGTGGGAGTTTGGAAGTTTTATTTTCTGGAGAATCAGACATCCCAGAAAAGTATCTATGGATCTTTTACCAATCTCCAACAAAAATAGGCAGCCATTTCCTTATCATATGATGAAGTTCTGTGACACTTCAGCTCACACTTGTACACAAAAGCTCACAATTTTTTAACATCTCATTCTAAATATAAATGCACTGTCAAGGACCAGATATTTGAGGAAAGATTCCAACAGGAAAGATCTAAGCAATTGAAAAAGAAGTGAGAAGAAAGAGAAACACACCAATAGCATAAGTAATGTTAAGGTGGCTCAGATGATAAAGAATCTGCCTGCAATTCAGGAGACCTGGGTTTGATCCCTGGGTGGGGAAGATCCCCTGAATCTGGAGGAGGGCCTGGCAACCCACTCCAGTATTCTTGCCTGGAGAATTCCATGGACAGAGGAGCCTGGCAGGCTATAGTCCATGGGTGTGCAAAGAGTCAGACATAAGTGAATCACACACACACAAAAGCAAACTAAAATGTCCCAAGAACAACCTGAAACAAGACCAACATGCTATAGAAAAGGACAATCATAAAAGAAAAATGCTCTTGGAGATTAAACATGGATAGTGCTAACAAATTCAGTGGGTGGTTGGAAGACAGGGAAATCCCCTACAAGACCTGAATAAACCAGATTTTGAATCCCATTTTACAACTTTGTTATCAGAAGAGGCTAAAGCTTTGGAAAGTAAAAAGCTTTCTAGTTAGTAAGAGTGACATTTCAACAGAAATACACACTGTTGGTTTTTAAAAATGGCTCCTTTTCATGACTAAATTTTCCAGGTTTTTCAAAGCTAGGTCATAATTGTAATTAATGTTTTTGATAGCAACAACTTTTTTCAAGACATTAAAATTTCATGTTCACACTGATTTTCAAAAGTATAAACTGAACTGTTATGTCATCTAAGTAGTATCACTGCAAAAAATACAATATTAACATGTCTACTAAAAAGAAAATAGAGCACTTTATAGGATAGGAATTTTTGGTGGGAAGCAATAGAAAATTACTGACATATTCTGCTCATTATCCTGATATCAACAATATCATAGACTATTTACAGGACAGAAAACAGACAATAATTAGAATTACTAAGATTACTAAGGAAAAACACACACACTTCATTATAGCCTACATCAAAGCTATCTGCATACTTATCATAGTGTGTTCTAGTTAGCAGATATAGCCTAAAGAAATGAGTAATCTATTTAAAATACCTTAAACAGTTATATATTCCATATGGAAAATTATTTAAGTAATATTAAGTAGCTACATAATATAATCAAGTTGAGATATGACAAATCAATATTCTGCCCTCAAAAATATCACACATTTTTCCCAACAGAGAGCAAAGGTCAAAACCCAACATAAAATTGTTCAGAATAACAAAATCTAGAAAAAGAAAGATTAATGGTTACCTATGGATGGGGTCCTTTGGGAGATATAACTGGGTTGAGTAATGTCTTCCTAAAACTCTAAAATGAGACCTTATTTTGGAGACAGTCATTGGTTAAGATAAAGAAGTGTGTGATTCATGTTGAGGTTTGACAGAAAACAACAAAATTCTGTAAAGCAATTATCCTTCAATTAAATAAATTAATTTTAAAAAATATAAAGAGGTGCATGTGTGTATGCCAAGTGTATGCTAAGTTGCTTCAGTCATGTCCGACTCTTTGCGAGCCACCAGGCTCCTCTGTCCATGGCATTCTCCAGGAGAGAATACTGGAATAGGTTGCCATGCCCTCCACCAATGAGGAGGGTGAGCTAAATCCAATGACTTTTAACAGTACCAGAAGACAGAGACACACCGGGGGAAAGGCCATGTGAAGACAGAAGCAATGACTGGAGTGATGCAGTTATAAGTCAACCTGGCTTGCCAGCAGCCACCAGAAGCTACAGGAGAGGCAAGAGAAGTTTTCCCTCAGAAACTCCAGAAGGAATCAACCCTTTCAATACCTTGATTTAGGATTTCTGGCCTCCCAAACTGTGAAAGAGTAAATTTCTGTTCTTTTAAGCAATGAAGTTTATGGTAACTTGTTATAGGAGCTATTAGGAAGTAATACAGGGAAAATGGGGAGTAACTGCTAATAAGTATAGGGTTTCTTTTTATAGTGAAGAAAGTGTTCCATAATTAGGGTGATGGTTGCATAACTCTGTACATACATTTAAGATCAATGAGTGGTACACTTTAAACAAGTGAATTGTATGACACATAAATTAATAGAACTGTAATGTACATAAAACCTTACATAAATGGAAATATATCTACCATAATCTTTTATAATTCCCTTTTCATTTAAACATTTTTACATCTTAAGATTATAACCCTCATATAAAGAATAAACATTTAAAAAGAAACACTGCTTCACAAGTTAAAAACTGCCTAATACATTTAAAGTAAAGAATGAACTGAGCAGTCTACTTGAAGTTTAAAAATATTTAATATTATCAGGTTTAAAAACATTGATGGTGACAGCTTTACATGGCTCATTCCATACATTTCATAATGTAAAAGGGCAAAACATTACTAGGAAAGAAATGAACAGTTGGGTTTGTAAAAGATTTACTGATCACATATAAGTAATTAATCTAACAAATACATAACTCAAAAACTTTTAGAGACAACTGGGTCAAATTTGCTGATATGGTAAGGAAAAGAAATTATGTACCTTTTTAATCTATAAGAAGTTCAAATTCAACATTAAAAGTGTATAACTATCATTGATATTCTAGTGACCTAGTATTTGCTATAAGTAGCTTTCTTTTGCTAGGTAATATTAACAGAGTGAGCACTGAAGAGGTATAATTCTTTTTTAATCCCTGGGTTTAAAAAGTGACATAAATTAATGATGGGTGCTAAGCTTGACATTTTGTGTTAAAAAGATGGAATTATTTAATTGTACTGAATATATTTCATGAGGAGTTGATTACATACTCCCAAAATGTATTTATGAGATTTTATGAGATATAAGTGTATGCTTTGACTCACTCTGGCTTGCTTTTAAAATGGAATACATTTGGCACTAACTGGAACAAATGAAGACTAGCAAAATTATGAGACTAAGCTGCTCCATCAGAACTATCTTTGACTTACAATTCATACCATTTCTTAGTTTTTGACTGAAGAGAAACAGACATAACTACATAGCACTTCTATGATGTATGAAAATAGAGTCTAGAGCTAACATGAGACTGCTTCAATCATGAGTCAGTCCCCCATTCTGCCATAATCATACTTACAAATGTGAAATTCATTTAAGAATTCATATTTTCACCAAGTGCTTATAATTTTACAAATTTTCTTGCTAGATTTGTTCTTGGTTATATGGCCAATTGAGGAAGGAAATCATATAAAAGAAAATCTATTTTACATGAATCTTACTTTACTTGAAAATTCCTTGGGAAAAAAAACACACACACACCAAACTAAAACGTTGTGACTGCACTCTTGGAACAAAGCACGGGTGGCCATATTTTTGAGTCTCCAATGAATCTTGAAGTTCACTCAGTTTTTCACGTTTCAAGGGTTTCTTCATTTGCTCCGCAAGTATCAACAACACAGATTAAACAACTTGTTACTGGAAAAGCTCGGACTTTGGAGTTGGCGACCCATTTGTCTGTTTCAGTATTATATTCAAGGATGTTTCCTAGTCGACCCACACCTTGAAAACCAGCCAAGACATAAACTATAGAGCCGACTGCTGCACACTTCACTGTTACTCCCTTCCATGGCATTGGTGAGACCATCTTCCATTCGTTTAACTTAATATCATAATATTCCACATTGTCCAGACCACCTTCAAAAGAATAAAACATGAACAACTATGTGAACAATTCTACGATCTCTTACAGTAATAATAAAAGTTGTAACAAATGAATCCTTACATATCTATTATCTAAATTCTTATTCTGACTTTAACGCAATAGGAATTTAACTTAATTTTTTATTTATCATTTTAGAACCATAAATACTTAAAATTTATTCTGTAAAACTAAAAATGTTCTGTCTGCTGTGGAAAAACTAAAAAGGAAGCCATTCAATGAAGTTTCCTTCTGATTAAGTTTGATTATAATTACTCAAATATTCTTTTTCCTTCTACCATGTATCTGTCAGCAGTTTATGAAAAATAGCAATGGAAAGAGACAGAAGAAGGAAAAGAAGTTATTTCTTTGCTATTCATAAATATTGAAGGTACTGAACTTTGTGGAATCTATCTGTAGATTCAGTCCAAATTCTACATTTTTAAAAGCAATTTCTTGGACTTCCTTGGTGACTCAATGGTAAAAGAATCTGCTGCCAATGCAGGAGACATGGATTTGATCCTTGATCCAGGAGGATCCCACATGCTGCAGAGCAACTAAGCCTATGTGCCACAACTACTGAGCCTGAGCTCTAGAGCTCAGGAGCTACAATTACTGAACCCACATGCTTACAGCCTGTGCTCCACAACAAGAGAAGCCTGCACACCATAACTAGAAGCTAGCTCCCACTTGCCACAACTAGAGAAAAGGCTGCACATCAATGAAGACCAAGCACAGCCAAAAATAGATAAATACAATTATTTTTTTAAAGCAGTAATTTAAGAATCTTTCAGTTCAGTTCAGTTCAGTCGCTCAGTCGTGTCCGACTCTCTGTGACCCCATGAATCGCAGCACGCCAGGCCTCCAGTGATGCCATCCATCCATATCATCCTCTGTTGTCCCCTTCTCCTCCTGCCCCCAACCCCTCCCAGCATGAGAGTCTTCTCCCAAGAGTCAACTCTTCGCATGAGGTAGCCAAAGTACTGGAGTTTCAGCTTCAGCATCATTCCTTTCAAAGAAATCCCAGGGTTGATCTCCTTCAGAATGGACTGGTTGGATCTCCTTGCAGTCCAAGGGACTCTCAAGAGTCTTCTCCAACACCACAGTTCAAAAGCATCAGTTCTTCGGCGCTGAGCCTTCTTCACAGTCCAACTCTCACATCCATATATGACCACAGGAAAAACCACAGCCCTGACTAGACCAACCTTAGTCAGCAAAGTAATATCTCTGCTTTTGAATATGCTGTCTAGGTTGGTCATAACTTTTCTTCCAAGGAGTAAGCGTCTTTTAATTTCATGGCTGCAGTCACCATCTGCAATGATTTTGGAGCCCAAAAAAATAAATTCTGACACTGTTTCCCCATCTATTTCCCATGAAGTGGTGGGACTTACAACATTATTTATAAAAATTAAAATATCAAATTTAATCAACTAGAGTAATACTGATAGGTTCACGAAGTGTTTAAAAATGTTTAGGAAACAGTGCCATTCAGAGCCTGGATAGAAGACCTAAAAGTTACATTCAAAAGTTTTAAATGTTGTATTGAAGTTCAAATATTTCTGTCACTCAGCAGTTCTTAAGCTAGTGTGATGCCTGCCATTCCCCAGAGGGTGTTTGGAAATAGACAAAAGCCATCTGAGACTGTCACAGTGACTGCTGGCTACTGCCTACGTTCACGGACAAGGGTGTTAAATGCATTATGACGTTGCATAAAATGTTAGTTCCCAGAAACTATAAAAATAAATCTAATGATGTATGCAATTAATGCTTGTATCAAGATCTCAAGAAACATTTTTGGAAGTTAGGATAAGGAAACATCAGCAAATTCACTGATAATGTTGAACAGTGAATTAACATCACATACCTAAGCCATTCTGACCACCCACAGCAAATATCTTGTCTTTTACAAATACCAGCCCATGATTCTTTCTGGCTTCAATCATTGGACACAGCTCAGTCCACCTGAAAAAAGTAAGGAAAGTGTTTAGTATACTTGTTTACAAGAAGTAAAAGGACTTATATGAATTTACAGGAAAGGTCTGTTATCCCAAGTAAGTGCTCAGTTACAGCTCACATACATGTATAAACACACAAATATGCACATCTGAAAAGCTAGAAAACGAAAGTTAACTGGTTTTGAGTGATTTACAGGTGGGGTAAAAAGATTTTCTTCTTTCAACTCCAAAATAATATGGGAAGTAGAGGCTATCTGGAGACTACTGTCATGTTTTTGGAAGAAATCCACTTCCTATAGTTCACAATAACTTGTAAAACAGAAACAAGAAAGGGAAGATGTGTAAGGAAATATAAGACATTAATACTGTCATATGTAGTTTTAATTAATATTTACGTAGATAAAACACAAATTTATCATGGGCCTCTAGCAATCAGCAAATCAGCCTACGTGTTACTATTCACACATCCATCTTTAAATATACACTTAGAACTTTTAGCAGCTCTAGTAACTAAAGTACTACTATCATTCTGTCACATTTAATAACTTATTAGCACACTGCTGTGTTCACAGGCTCTGTTATAAAGAATGAGATTGAGAATATAATGTGGACACACATCAGAGAATAATGCACAGGAAGCTTTACACACACCATTTTGTTACTTTTTCTATGAGATTCAATTTCTCTTTGCCTAAACTCCCAGACTATAACTGACCCCTGTGATTGTGCAGGTGGTGCTCTTAACGGGTGATATGAACCAAAAGGCTCCAGACAACCACCCCTGCCCCCCAAAAGGGAGGGGGAATCTGGCATGAGTATAACTCTCTAATATAGTTATTATAACTCTTCTTTTTAGAGCATAATGAAGAACTCTGAAATATCAACAACTCTTGTAGCCTTATATTTACATACTTCTGGTTTATTTTAAAAATAGTTGTGACAGTCACTACTCTCATTTTCTGAGCATTTGGTTAAAGACCTCCCATTTTTCGGGATAAACACACAGGGCTGCCCATGGGAAGAGGTCAGTGTACAGCTCAGAAGTGGGAGAGCCGGTGCTTGACCTCTGACAGGCTCTGCACTCAGTGAGCTGTCAAAGTGCATTAAACAGAGTATCTGACTGGGAAAAATTCAATACACGTACCCCTTTCTTCTTTATGATATAAGAGAATTTACACTAGCTTTTCACTTAGGAAAATTTAGGGAATTTAAATGTAATAGAAAATATACAGAATTCAAATTTAATACACAAGCTTAATACATAAGTTGTATAAACTTAAAAATATTCCCCAAACTGATTATATTCACCTAACTTTAAAAAAAAAATATTAATGTTGTAGATTCCTTTATACATTTCCCCGCTACTATGAACAAGAATATATTGATCTACACTGATAGTCCCTAAATGCAGATCTCAAAATTTAGAAGCCTGGAGTTTATATGGTATGGGTTCTACTTTTAAGACCTTTTTGAGAAATGAAACAATAATTAGGCAGCAGAGTGAATGAGATTACAGTTTTCCATCCTTTATGCTTTCTGAGTATAGAGTTTATGGGAGGCAAAGTAGAGACTGATAGAGGAGGGAGGATCATATGTATACACCCTGCTCCTACTGTTTAGGACAAGAGGGGCTGGATAGCTAACTGGCTGGCTGGATGATAGGATTAGGATAAGGGGTATCCCCAGTGAGCCCTGGCCAGTACAAAGGTACATTTTAAAAAACATTGGGAAGTATTAAGTTTGATAATCTCAAGAGATTTCCTAGTCTCAACACTTTAGCAAAAGATAAGTTTTAAGATAGAAGTGCTAGTTGCTCGTGTTCGATTCTGTGACTCCTTGGACTGTAGCCCTTCAGGCTCCTCTATCCATGGGATTTCCCAGACACTGGAGTGGGTTGCCATTCCCTTCTCCAGGGGATCTTCCCAAACTAGGGATCAAACCCGGTTATCTTACATTGCAGGCAGATTCTTTACTGTCTGAGCTACTAAGGAAGCCCCAAATTTCAAGATAAGCTTTCAACTGTTCCTAACATGGGAGACTAGTAGAGCAAAAAATGAGCAAAGAACAACTGCAACTGCACTTTTGTTTGGGAAAAGAGTTAATGGTTTTGCTTCCTTAAATCCTTCAAAAGTAGGTGGGAAGCACAAACAAACGGCTGCAAATGACAATCATTTTATAATAAAATGTTTACTCTTAACTTAAAAAGCAATAGCTAGAGTAGAAGACTTGTATGTTCTGTAGCCCGGCAGTATTTTCTAAATACAAACCTTGAGCACAAGAGTTTTGGTGCAGTTCTTTGGCATAACATTTAAGTTGTACATATTTACCCAATAACTTTTCTGGTAAAGGAAGAACAATCCTTTCAAATGAACAAGTGGATTTTCTTATTAAAGGTCTATGTATATTTCTGATTATTAATAAAAGGTCTAACTGGAGTATCATCTGTGTTCATTTTCTCACTAGTCAATTACACTATACTTAGCACCACTCCCACTATTCAATAACTAGCGCATTTCCCTTTGGCTGTACTGGATGGGTTCCATCATTAACAAGATCAGAAAAACTGGCTAACCATTTATTTCTTTATATTTTGCTTTTTAAAAAGGAGTTTACTTCCCAGTTAAGAACAATTTTATTTAATAAATGTGAATCCAAACATACCCTAGTAAGCACAAATTACAAAAAAAAAAAAAAGACATTATATTTAGGGCTATCATTCATTAAAGCTATGAACCAATATATAATATTTATAATCAAAGGCAAATTTACCACTGATTATACATTGTTTTCCCCTCTCTGTACTTCCTGATAGCTCAAAAAAAGCATTTTGAATATAATGAATCAGTCATATTTGTTCATCCTCAGGGACTTACTTTTTGCACAAGCAGGAAAGAAAGAGAGGGGCTCCCATAAGATATAAGGTCAAGCCATTTCTTACGGTGTAGAGGAAGGGTCCAACCCATACATGTGCCCCTGAACCTAGCACATTCTAAAGTGTATGTATTAATACACTCTTAATATAAGAACAAAATCCCGCTGTTGGGTTCCTTCTGCCTTTTAAGATTTTCTTCCTTGGAGCTTAAAGAATACAGTTAATAGTGAAGTAAGATTTTTAAATTGATGATACATACGTTTCTGTGGCAGGATCATAGACTTCACAGGAATTCAAGACACGCCCGGAAACGTTGTTCCCTAAACTTCCACCACAAACATAGATCAGGCCGTTGGCTTCCACCATCCCGTGGCTGCAGCGCTGAGTCAGCATGCTGGGCTTCGTGTGCCAGCTCTCGGTTCTCGTATCGTAGCACTCAAACAAATACAGAGCTGAGTTTCCTGTAAAAGAAAAGGACCCCATCTTGATTAGCTTAGTGTGTGTGTATGTGTGTTTGTGGGGGGTGTGGTGGTGAGGGGAGCTTGGAGTGAGCTGACTGAGGAGCTGAATCATTAATTCCTAGAGGAAAGATTCGAGGGTTGTAGAGTCTTTTCTCTTCTCAAGCAACAGCAGCCAAACATAGAAATACTGTAAGAAGAAGCTATCCTTGTTTGTATAGACCTTGGGAAATATTCAAAAAAGGATCTGTTGGAGATCCTTGGTAATTGGTAAGTTGGTAATTAAACTTTCAGAAAAGGAACTGGTTTGATTTCAGAAGATTTTCAAATTAAGAAACGTTATGTATGTCTTCCAGCCCAGTTATGCATGATAGGAATTAACCTCAAATGTTTCTATAGAGGAGAAAAACAGCTATTTACAGATGCCAAATCCATACCTTAAATTATAACACTACTATTTGAGAGTATCCTAAGGATTGTCATGTGATGTTCTAGAATAGCCACTGCATCATTAACAAAACTATTCTTCCTCACTGTTATCAGCTGTGTTGAGAATATTGTTGTATAAGTAGGCTCTGAAATCATGCCAGTCCATTCTTAAGTATACACTCATAGCATTGTTGTATGTTTGTGGTGTTCTTTCATTATACATTTTAATGGTAAAACACACTCATCCTGTTTTACAACTTCTGTACATTACAGGAGCTCAGTAAAGTTTATTTTTAAGAAATGATACTATTAAAAGGTCAAGTGTGTTCTTCTTTCCCAAGAAAAACAAGTTACAACTTAATGAAATTATTGCTCATCTCCAAGTTTTCCCTTGTAATTCTCTATCAAAACCAAAGCCTACAAAGAGCAAATATCAAAGAATACCAAATGGAAAAAGTAATATCATTACTAACAACAACTTCTTTTTAACTTTTCAAACATTTCCAATCTAGCAGATTCAGTCAGTTGACACAAGGGAAATACACAGTATATAGTAGATACAAAAAAGTTACTATTTAAATGAAAAATTAAATAGAGTAAATGATGAAGAAATGAAGTTATCTATACTTTCTATAAAAATTATATCTATAAAACACTTCCTACTACATTTAGGATTTATTGTTATTTCAAATAGGCTGTATTAGATATTCTGTGAAGAATGCTTTTGAAGAGGGGAAAGGTCACCTCCTAAAGTCACATTTAGAAAATAGAACCTTTCTTGTATTCATTTTATGAACATTTGGGGGTGGGGAGTAAAAAATAAATATGCTGACCAAAAGTAAAACATTCTTTGGGCTAATACAAAAATCATCAAAGAAAATAAAAAGACTAACATTTAAATTCCATATCTTATAGTTACTTGGTCTTCCTAGTTTTGTTTATAAGCCCATTATTTAGCTAAAGAAATTATTTTAAAAGATGAAAGCATATAAAAGCTAATATGTATCTAGTCTGCATGTAGAATATTGATTTAGAAATTTTTTTCATTTAGAAAAGAAACACTAGTAGACACTAACAAATTATCAATGAGAATGGTTTTTATACCCATACCCACTTCCCGTTCTGATCAAAAAGCCCAAGATACCATTACCAGTCATTACATTAAAAAGTGAAAGCATGAAGCAAATAAAGACTCGTCTTACCTTTTTCTGTTACAAAAAAGCAAAGATAATAGATTTTAAAAGCTTGACTATAATAAAGAGATCTTAAGGGGTCTACAAGTAAGCCAAACTCTGAAATCCTTAAAGCAAATAATATGTATGCATGTGTTACGTTTGTGCTAAGTCACTTCAGTCATGTCCAACTCTGTGACCCTATGCACCGTAGCCCACCAGGCTCCTCTGTCCATGGGATTCTCCAGGCAGGAATACTGGAGCGGGTTGCCATTCCCTTATCCAAGATTACATATATAAAATAACTAATCCACATGGCACCAGTGAAGTTCAAATCCAGATGATGTCAACAAAAGCTTTATCATGACAGAAACTGGATAATTAACATAATGTCTCAATGATTTATATAGACTAAGGTAAACCTTCAAGGAAGTGTGCTCTAAAATATGACAGCTATGTATTTAAATTATGTCAAAAAGTATCTGGACAAATAATACCAACTCTTTATTTAGATATAAAAGCCTATATATACACTTGGCTTTAAAGCACAAATACAAATACTAAATAAGTCCTTACCAACTTCGGAACCTCCGGATGTATAAATTTTGCCTTCTGCAGCACACGCAGCAAGGCTGTCTCGAGGTGTTGGAGGGCCCAGTTTGGAATACCAGCTATCCTTAACGACATTATAACAGTCCATTCGCTTTATAGGGAAAAGCTGGGAGCCACCCAAAATGTAAACTACATTGTCCCAAAACACGCATGCTGCATCTCTTCGTTTTCAAAGGGGCAGCGGATGTCTGTCCAGCTATAATCCTGTAATAGGAAAGGACAGGAAGCTTTCAATGACGGAAAAATATAACTGAAAAGGAGGAAGCAAAGATACAGTTGAGAACATACAAAACATAAGAATATGTTAGTTTATCAGTATATATAAGAATGTTGGGCTTGAAACTATTATCTAATTTTGTGTGATTTCTTCTTCAGAACGTTGGTTAATTGTGGCAGAAGGCAAGAGGAAGACAGAGATGGCTTTGGGTCTTTTCTGGCTCTAAAATAAACTATAATACATTTGCATTCATCACTACCACCCAGTCTTCTGTTCCTTCTGTTACTGAGAACAATAACACAAGAAAATTCTAAAATAAGTTTTGTTAAAGAAAGACTTTAAAAAAAAAGAAATACGTGCATCCCTTCTTTGCCAGATGTATAGTGATGCAAAGAATTAATGGATAATTTGAAGCTTAACTGCCATTAGCCTACTGATGTCTGAAGACAGAAGGCATTTTGTAGACTTCTGAGAGATATTTTTTGTAAATATTCAGTTGAGTCAGTATAGTCAGCCAGACTCTTAAAGCTGTGATATTTGTGATATACTTGGAGTAATCTGAAAGCTCAAATGTTTCCTTCTCAATGAGAAGAAATGAGTGCCTATCAGCACTTTACAAACAAGGGTGCTCACAGCACCACCACTTTTTGTTTGAAGCCCGTGCCTGTCTTCTATGAAAATATGTGGGGAATGCTTCCAAAGTTACAGCTTGTTGGATCCTCCCCCTTTTAAAGAGAGGAAGCTATAGTGTTCTGGATGCATTCTGAAAATGGCTGAAAATAACTACAATCAGACCGAAATCCAGACAATTCCCAATCTTATCAAGCAAAGCACTGTGTGTATCATTGATTAATGCTGAGTTCCCTTTGGGAAAATCTGACTGCTATAGCTCATCAAAGCATCACAGGACAGAAGAAATGATCTCTTCAGGAAAAAGAGCACCTGATGTAGAGTATCTTGACACCCAGTAATGATAAACATTACGCTTCTTAGGTGACCAGAGAAACAGAGCCTTAATCCCTTTTTCTTCTCAAAGTAGGGTCTATTGAGTCCCCATGGGCTACTCAGTGGTATGTTTATTGGTAGGCACACAAAACTGTAAGGTAAACATTGTCCTGAAATTTCAGTTATATTCAATGGATTTGAAAAACTGAGGAAGAATATTTTAGAAATTTGTTTCCTTAGGGAAACAGCATAGTACAGAATGGGAAAAAGTAAGCAGTAGAATATTCTACAGGGAGCAATATCTCAAAAGCAAACAAAGTTAATCTCTTACCTATTATGCAAATTACTCATAATTTCTACCTGAGCAGGTTGAATAGCAGAGAAATACAATTTTATTAATGATATATTTAGTGAACTTCAAGTTTTGCCACTCTTATACCCAATTTATTTGATATTAGAAAGTAATATGTAAACGATTCTAAAGATATCTTTAAGAACATGTTTCCAAGCTCTTCCTTAATTTCAGGATGAGAAGGTTGTTCAGGCATTCTTTGAAATGGTGTCTAACATCTACTCTTCAAAATAAAAAGAGCTACCCATGCAGATGCTGGAACTAAGAAAACAAAAATGCTACTTCTTTTAGCTCAATGAACTTACATAGACACAAGGACATGAGGTTCAGAAGAGTGAAGTAATTTGAAAGCTTGGTAACAATAATTCTAACTTTCCAGTACTACTCAAGGACCTGAGTAGGGAATGGATGATTATTAAGTCATACAGGACTAGGTTATGCTTATTACTCAAGAATTAAAATAAATTGCTCTCTCAGAACTCTTTAAGTCCAAGGGAACTGATTAGCTAGTGTGTTTGCAGTGTGTGTGAGAGACACAGGAATGGGCACATGCTTCTATCTACTTGCAATTTGGGCTCTGATTTCTCTAGAAGTCCTCAAAGTTTTTAAATCTTTTCTGGCTCTTCCACTATACATGTTAAACACTATGCTTGATAAATATTAGCCATATATAATATTCTGCCTAATAGTTCATCTTCTAGGCAGAGAAGTGAAATGATCTTTCTTTACAAGAATTTCTACCTAGAATGAAAATAAGACTTCATTTCACATAAACAGTAGTTTCATACTTGGGCCCATTATATGTATCTGTCAGGTGTTAAACGCACCTGTATCATCTGGCTTAGATTGTATGCAGGGGAGTTTATGGTATTTTTTTCCTATGTGTGTATGGGCCAAGCGCCCTTGGAAATATGCCCAATTCCTTCAATCTACGCTTCATCCAAAATAGAGAATGTGATTTAACGTCTGCCCTTTAATAAGTTATACTGTCTAGGAGATGTGCGTAGTTGAAGAAGCAAGCAGAGAGGGGAAAACAACAGATGGGAAGTCAGGCCTGTCAGCTTAGTGGATATGAGTGCCAGGTCTTATTCCACTGATGGGACCACTCCCAATCCTGTAGGTGGAGGAAGAATTACTTATGGCTATCTGTACACACAGACTATGGGCAAGGTAAAAGCACATGGAGCTTTCATGTTAGCAACAGATGGATGAACAGCACTAGAGTCGCACTGTATATGTGTGGGCAGGAAATTGTTACCCTAAAAATATGACTTAATTAAGTTTTATTATCCATTCTAGGCAAAGTTGGCTTAAACTCAACATTCAAAACACTAAGATCATGGCATCCAGTCCCATCACTTAATGGCAAACAGATGGGGAAATAATGGAAACAGTGACAGACTTTATTTTGGGGGCGGCAAAATCACTGTAGATGGTGACTACAGCCATGAAATTAAAAGACGCTTACTCCTTGGGAAAAAGTTATGACCAACCTAGATAGCATATTCAAAAGCAGAGACATTACTTTGCCAACAAAGATCTGTCCAGTCAAAGCTATGGTTTTCCAGTAGTCGTGTATGGATGTGAGAGTTGGACTATAAAGAAAGCTGAGTGCCGAAGAATTGATGCCTTTGAACTGTGGTGTTAGAGAAGACTCTCTAGAGTCCCATAGACTGCAAGGAGATCCAACCAGTCCATCCTAAAGGAATTCAGTCCTGAATATTCATGGGAAGGACTGATGCTGAAGCTGAAACTCCAATATTTTGGTCACCTGATGGCAAGAATTGACTCATTGGAAAAGACCCTGATGCTGGGAAAGATTGAGGGCAGGAGGAGAATGCGATGACGGAGGATGAGATGGTTGGAGGGCATCACCAACTCAATGGACATGAGTTTGAGTAAGATCCGTGAGTTGGTGATGGACAGGGAGGCCTGATGTGCTGCAGTCTATGGGGTTGTAAAGAGTTGGACACAACTGAGTGACAGAACTGAACTAGGCAAGGTTCTATGCTTAGCTGCTGAGAAGATACGAAAATGAGAAAACTGGAAAGTCTAGAAAAAACACAGGTAGAAGGATTTAAGTTTGGAAAAATCGCCTATGCATGCATCCCCACATACTATAGAGACACACCCAAGTATAAAGTCCTATCTTTCCTGGTCCCAGTCAACCTTTCTTGCCTCTGCTGTGATACATCACATTCTAGACTTTTTCAGGATCAAGACTTTTTTTTGCAAGCTTCTCTGATTTCCTTTTTCTGAATTCCTACCACACTGAAGTCTGGAGTTGACGACAGAGCACTTCATTACATCTTGTGTGATTTTTCAGCTGTAGGACACTGCTACAGGAAGTGAAAGCTTCCTGAGTTGATGTAGTATTTTTCTTTAAATGCCTTCAGGCAAAAATATCAACCTGATATTTTCCTTAAGAGAAAAGTCTGATTTTATATAATCTGCATTCTGAAAACACATGAATCCTCAAATAATAGAAACACTACACATGTAAATTTTAATAAGCAAAATGCAGTATAAAAAAACTTTTTAAAAATAAAGACCTGAGAACTATATTTTGTATCATTTTGAGAGAAAATCAAGCAAAACTAGGGGAGAAAGGTTTATGCCAGATGCCACAGCATTCCTAGACAGTTTCTTGAAAAGTACACCTATATCTAAATTCCTTTTTAAAGGAAAACGTTAGAATCCATTCAGTTAATATTTTGTATGCTTTTGCTTTTTATGAAAAAATTTAACAATTAAGATATATTCATACTTAGGATTAAATATATTCTTTTCTATCTATACTCTATCAGTAAGTTCCCCTCAAAGTTCCACGAAGCTTGCTTGAAAAATACATCCCAGAGGGATCCCTTCTTTTCAGACCACCACTGCTAACATTATCTATTTTGTACCGAGAGAGTTAATTCTGAGGTAGGTTGATAAGGAGACTGGGGCCCTCCTTATACAAATGTTTTATTTTTCTACATTGCTTCACCTTAATCACATAAGATGGTTTTTTTTCCTTAAGATCTGAGTTATTATGGCAGCAATCTATTTTGCCTAAGACTAACTTTATTCAAGCCCAGAACTAATGATTACACACAAAAAAACCTCACCTTGCTAAATGGTATGTTTTTCCTTAAGCTCTGTACTAATGATTATATTCTTTGGAACTCTGCATTTATATGGGTCTATCTTTCCTTTTCTCCTTTGCCTTTCACTTCTCTTCTTTTCACAGCTATCTGTAAGGCCTCCTCAGACAAACATTTTGCCTTTTTCCATTTCTTTTTCTTGGGGATGGTCTTGATCTGTGCCTCCTGTACAATGTTTATCCATAGTTCTTTAGGCACTCTTATCTATCAGATCTAATCCCTTGAATCTATTTCTTACTTCCACTGTATAATCATAAGGGATTTGATTTAGGTCATACCTGAATGGTCTAGTGGTTTTCCCTACTTTCTTAAATTTAAGTCTGAATTTGGCAATAAGGACCTCATGATCTGAGCCGCAGTCGGCTCCCAGTTTTGTTTTTGTTGACTATATAGAGCTTCTCCATCTTTGGCTGCAAAGAATGTAATCAATCTGCTTTCCATATTGACCATCTGGTGACGTCCAGGTGTAGAGTCTTCTCTTATGTTGTTGGAAGAGTGTTTTTGCAAACGCTATTAGCCTTTGTCCTGCTTCATTTTGTACTCCAAGGCCAAATTATAGCAAGAATAGAAAGGAGAGATAAGAAAGTATTCCTGAGTGATCAATGCAAAGAAATAAGGAAAACAATAGAATGGGAAAGCTAGAGATCTCTTCAAGAAAATTAGAGATACCAAGGGAACATTTCATGCAAAGATGTGCACAATAAAGGACAGAAATTGTATGGACCTAACAGAAGCAGAAGATATTAAGACGAGGTGGCAAGAATACACAGAAGAACTATATTAAAAAGATCTTCACAACTCAAATAATCACGATGGTGTGATCACTCACCTAGAGCCAGACATCCTGGAATGTGAAGTCAAGTGGGGATTAGGAAGCATCACTATGAACAAAGCTAGTGGAGGTGATGGAATTCCAGTGGAGTTATTTCAAATCCTGAAAGATGATGCTGTGAAAGTGCTGCACTCAATATGCCAGCAAATTTGGAAAACTCAGTAGTGGCCACAGGACTGGAAAAGGTCAGTTTTCATTCCAGTCCCAAAGAAAGGCAATGCCAAAGAATGCTCAAAGTACCACACCATTGCACTCATCTCACAGGCTAGCAAAGTAATGCTCAAAATCCTCCAGGCCAGGCTTCAACAGTATGTGAACCATGAATTCCAGATGTTCAAGCTAGATTTAGAAAAGGCAGAGGAACCAGAGATCAATTGCCAACATCTGTTGGATCACTGAAAAAGTAAGAGAGTTCCAGAAAAACATCTACTTCTGCTTTTTGGACTACGTCAAAGCCTTTGACTGTGTGGATCACAAGAAACTGTGGAAAATTCTGAAAGAGATGGGAATACCAGACCACCTGACCTGCCTCTTGAGAAATCTGTATGCAGGTCAGGAAGCAACAGTTAGTACTGGACATGGAACAGACTGGTTCCAAATCAGGGAAGGAGTATGTCAACGCTATATTGTCACCCTGCTTATTTAACTTATATGCAGAGTACATCATGAGAAACTCTGGGCTGGAGGAAGCACAAGCTGGAATCAAGATTGCTGAAAGAAATATCAATAACCTCAGAAATGCAGATGACACCACCCTTATGGCAGAAAGCAAAGAGCTAAAGAGCTTCTTGATAAAAGTGAAAAAGGAGAGTTAAAGTTGGCTTAAAACTCAGCATTCAAAAACTAAGATCATGGCGTCTGGTCCCACTACTTCATGGCAAATAGATGGGGAAACAATGGAAACAGTGACAGACTATTTTGGGGGCAGCAAAATCACTGCAGATGGTGACTGCAGCCATGAAATTAAAAACGCTTGCTAGACAGCATATTAAAAAGCAGAGACATTACTTTGCCAACAAAGGTCCATCTAGTCAAAGCCCTTGTTTTTCCAGTAGTCATGTACGGATGTGAAAGTTGGACTATAAAGAAAGCTAAGCACTGAAGAATTGATGCTTTTGAACTGTGGTGTTGGAGGAGACTCTTGAGAGTCCCTTGGACTGCAAGGAAATCCAACCAGTCCATCCTAAAGGAAATCAGTCCTGAATATTCATTGAAAGGACTGATGTTGAAGCTAAAACTCCGATACTTTGGCCACCTGACACGAAGAACTGAGTTATTGGAAAAGACCCTGATGCTGGGAAAGATTGAAGGCAGGAGGAGAAGCGGACAACACAGGATGAGATGGTTGGATGGTATCACCGACTCAATAGACATGAGTTTGAGCAAGCTCCTGAAGTTGGTGATGGACAGGGAAGCCTGATGAGCTGCAGTCCTTGGGATCGCAAAGTGTGGGACCCTGAGCTGAACTGAACTGAATGATTATATAACAACAATGTATCTTGCTCGAGGACAGTTTCTCCTCACCAGGAACCTTCTAACCAATCATGTTATTTTAAGACTTAAGTTGTAGGAGTGGGCCTGGTAATGATCTTTTTATTGTTACCAGTTGAAGAATTATATACGGTCTTGATAAGAATGAGTGGGACACTCTGCATCCTTCTGATGTCTATATCAGAAGCTTTCTCTATCCCTTTTTCACTGTCATAAAACTCTGCTACACAAAAGCTCTAAGTGATCAAGCCTTGTCTTTGGTCCAGAAGCTAAATTCTCTTCTTCAGAAATCATGAATCTGACACAGTTCAAGGTAAGCAATCAGTATCATGACTTTTAACTGGTTACATGCAGCGGCTGCTTCACTGACCTCAGCCTCCGTCTTCTCTAACTGCTTCAAGGTTGTGTACACCTCATACACTTTGAGTTTGAGGGACAGGACTGTGATATATATATCCTTCACAATCCCCACTGCTGCCCAACCCCAAAATTTCAAATTCTGGTTAAACTGCACTTTACAACCAGCTGACTGTACAATATGCTGTCGTACAATCTGTTGTCATTTATAACAAGTTAATTATCTTATACTGATTACCAATTTTCAAACAAAATCATCACAAGAAACCTATCTGAGCACGATTTAATCGTTCTAGAATAATAGTTCTTACTTTGCCTTGGGATCATCATATGAACAATTACCAAAGGTAGCCAATAGTAATTTCCAAGTGACATGACATAGTAAAAATAGTGATAATTTCTTTCATTCCCAGTTGGTTTTCTTCAGCCTGACTCTTGCCCCCTAGCATTGCATTTATGTACCCACTACCTTCTAGCTAATTCCAGGATGACTAGAATCCTTCGAAACACCACACAGATTTATCTTTCCTAGTCTCCTTATCCTTTCCCACCTAGGGCCCTCAATCAAATGCCTACAACTTTGTTTCTGTCTTCTCTCAGTCTTTTAAGGGGACTCATCTGTTAATTGGTAATAATTATGGCTGACTGTGGCTTATGAGAGTGACTCTGAAGTCATCCCTCCCATGGTGAGTTGTATTTTCACCAAAGTTTCCTGCAGACACAGTGATTAAACACAAAAGGAACTGATCTCTGAAGCGGGGAACTTCAAGTACCATACCTATGTGGGGTACAAGGGCTGTGAGGCTGACTTTAGGACAAAACTACAAAAGTGTTATGGAGATGCTTGATAAGGAAAAAGAAAAAGAGGCTATCAATATTCCTGTTTTGGAAAACATTCTAGGAAGGCACTCTACTGAGACTTCACCTCAGAATGTGTTCTAATCTCTTCTATCTGAACTTGAGAAAGACCAAACTGCCTGCAAACAATCAGGTGTGAGAAGTACCTAATGTGCATAAGCTGCAAAGAACACTGGCTTTACCACTGTTAACCTATTATACTGACAACTAAGAATGTGTAAAAGACACCCATGTTGACCCATACTTGTATTCCAGCAATGTCAGCCCCTAGGGGATACAGCTATGGGTCCAGCCCACGTGGGATTACTGCTGTCCTTTGTGGAGATTCTGTTCTGACAGATGCTCCTGATCATTTCAGCAGCACTCCCTCTTGGACTTCAGTACACTATTTGTACAACACTCTGCTGGTGACAAACACCACTGATGCACTCTTATAAAAACTTCTCTAATTTTTCAATGTAATAACATTTTCCTATAAGGTTTATACTTTTATGCACAAGTCTTTTAAAATCATATGCAACATGTAATGGCCAAGTTCCACCTTGATGATAGTGTAGGACCGTCTCCGTACACATTGGGTCAGACACTAACTCAGTGATGAGTCTACTCAGAGCTGTGAGCAGGAAAACGTACCTACAGGCAATTCTCTGGTGGTCCAGTGTTAGGACTCTGTTCTCATTGCTGAGGGTCCTGGTAGGGGAACTAAAAGCCTCACAAGCTGTGTAGTGAAGCCAAAAGAAAAAGATACTCAGCATAAACCTTTTGAATCTGATGGTTCTATAAAACAAGGCACCATTGGTTTTCTGCCTTTGCAACCAGGACTGGTCCTCACTGTGTTGTTCTTACTCCTTGTCTGGTTTTAGCAGGGTATATGCAGAATCCTTTTTTCTCTGAGGCAGAGTCTCCTATTTCTCCACCATGTCAAAGTGGTGAGCCAAGACCCCTACAAAGTTTTAAGCCCTCAAAGCTTATCATTTCACTGACAGAAATAGTCCAAATAATCTGGTCAATTAAGTCAACTTTTATTTTGGCATCAGTATTATAAAACATACCAATGCTACAACATAGAACACAAATTCTGAGAACAGAGCACTGGATTCAGACAAATAACTTCAGTAATTATTAAACTCTTGATAAACATCAACAGGGACAGAGGAAAAGGGGAAGAGGAGACTCAGCAGAATTCATGAAAGGACAACAAGAACAGTATCACTTCAATTCAGTATAGCAACCCAAGATTTCTACTACTTTATCTACTAGAAAAAATATTAATTTTTTTCTTATCATCTTTCAATCAGCAATTAATATAAATATTTGCTGCTTCTCATGAGTGATATCCAAGGAATATCTAAAGACAACACTTTATAGGGATACTGCTTAATTCTAGATAATTAAGTAGTACTGCTTAAATTGTCTCTTTGAAGGAGATCAATTCAGTGAAAATAATCATTTGGGGCAGATATAGGACACATATCAATGGGTTCCATTAATGATAGCTAAAACCATTTTAACATCTCTGAAAATATTAAATTCAAGAATTTAAAACAATTCCTATACAGTATTTATTATTAAGCAGTCTACTTGAAATGGAAAATGAAATAATGTTCACTTTGGAGATTCAAGGTAAATAGTAACTTATAGAGAAATCTGAAATGGAAAATGAAATAGTGTTCACTTTGGAGATTCAAGGTAAATAATAACTTATAGAGAAATCAGCCTCCTGACTTTAAATATTAGAAATAATAAAGACAATCAACTTATATTAAATAAGAGTAAATGGTGAAAATTTTTAAGATATAGTTTTAGCAAAAAGAAAGGAGAGGGTAGAACTTCCAACAGAAATATTTAATAAATATTATAATGAGGTGCTAATAGTGTTAACATTAGGAAATAAGTAATAATTGATGGAATAACAATGTTTTTACTGGTAGTTATATCCTCAATTATTTAAATTTTTCCACTATAAGTCTAAAAACTTGTGACTGAGTATACAGAAGAGCACCAAGTATGTGCCATTTATAAGAGCAAAGCAAGACATCAAATGAGATTTCTGAAGTTATAGTCTCATTTCCAGGCTTGTGCAGCACACTCATCTTTTTCAAATGTTCAATTAAAAAAAAAAAAAATCAAGGAAATTGTTACAACTACAGGCTAGAAACAAGTGCTAGTAGTCATTCCATATTTGCCTTACTCAAAACAATGATGTCTCCCAAGTGAAATCAGTATTCTCCTTGTACCTCTGTACATCAAAACAGACATCTACTAAAAGATAAAGTATTTACCAAAACATATTTTAATTGCATTTTTAACTGTCAAAATCAACACCAAAGTTAGGAGGGGTGTAACTATCATCAACACCTGAAAGCTATGGTCATAGAATTATAATTTAAGCTCCTATGACTTCAGATTTTTCTTGGTGGAGAAAAAGAACTGATAAGTTTCCTGCTCCTGACTCAGAAGGATCCGGAAAAATTAAAAACAATGAAATGAAATAGCCACTGAAATGTCAACAGTCTTAACATTACCTAGTATGAAATAGATGTGTAGGTGTCTCAACCTGTTAAGCACACTGACATTGTGCTTATTGCACTGTGTTGCACAGGCCATCAAGCTTTATGGTACCTGCCATTCACTCAGTCTTCTACTAAGGAAGGAAACTAGATGTCTTCAGTTAAAAAAAAAAATCAGCCTATATTCTGACTGTAGATAGATATATGACTCAAAAGCCAGTCACAGGGACAGTCCAAATATGATGATATTTAACCAATCTAACCTGCCACTCCTTCCGTGGAGGTCTTTTGGTATCTGGCAGCATATATCTTCTGTGGGTTATATGAGTCACCACTATTATGGCGGAAAGTGAAGAACTAAAGAGCCTCTTGATGAAAGTGAAAGAGGAGAGTAAAAAAGCTGGTTTAAAATTCAACATTCAAAAAACCAAGACCATGGCATCCGGTCCCATCACTTCATGGCAAATAGATGGGGAAACAATGGAAACAGTGACAATTTGGGGGGGGGCGGTTCGGCAAAATCATTGCAGATGGTGACTGCAGCCATGAAATTCAAAGATGCTTGCTCCTTGGAGGGAAAGCTATGACCAACCTAGACAGCATGTAGAAAAGCAGAGACATTACTTTGCTGACAAAGATCCATCTAGTCAAAGCTATGGTTTTTCCAGTAGTCATGTATGGATGTGAGAGTTGGACTATAAAGAAAGCTGTGCACTAGAGAATTGATGCTTTTGAAATGTGTTGGAGAAGACTCTTGAGAGTCCCTTGGACTGCAAGGAGATCCAACCAGTCCAGCCTAAAGGAAATCAGTCCTGAGTATTCATTGGAAGGACTGATGCTGAAGCTGAAACTCTAATACTTTGGCCACCTGATGCAAAGAACCAACTCATTGGAAAAGATCCTGATGCTGGGCAAGGATGAAGGTGGGAGGAGAAGGGGCGACAGAGGATGAGATGGTTAGATGGCATCACAGACTCAATGAACA
Source organism: Nanger dama (assembly GCA_917880005.1). Lineage (NCBI taxonomy): Eukaryota > Metazoa > Chordata > Mammalia > Artiodactyla > Bovidae > Nanger > Nanger dama. Next base: position 29,808,926 of record CAKJTW010000007.1, read on the forward strand.
TGAGTTTGAGCAGGCTCCAGGAGTTGGCGGACAGGGAACCCTGGCATGCTGCAGTCCATGGGGTCGCAAAGAGTTAGACACGACTGAGCAGCTGAACTGACTGGTGGCTGATTGTTGCATCAGGGTCAAGTTGCGGTCTCCTCACTGGACCAGACTGAAGCAATCAATAAAACTTGGTTTATAGCTTACACTCTGGCTAGTGTGTATTTCTGTTACTATCTACCCAAGATCATTAGATGGAATTTCTTTTCAACTGACAGAGAAGATAAAGTTATTTCATAGTCTGACTTCAAGATCTCTGGACTCTAACTCTATGCTATTATCTCAGCTGCAGGAGCCCTGGTCTATCTCACCTTACCAAAGGTCTCCTATGTAGATGCCTATAACACTGATCAGTTCTGGAAACAGAAATGAACAGAAAATAGAAGGGATCCCAGATGTCTTGGGAAGACAAGTGTTTCCCAAAACAAAAGTTATCCTAAAGTACGGTGTTGTTCACAACAGGGTTCCTAGATGTCCACAGGTCTGCTGCAGGGATTGGCAAACTACAGGCTAAATCCAACCAACTGACTGTTTCTGTAAATAAAGTTTGTTGGAATGCAGCCATGCCCATTTTTTTATGTATTATTTATGGCTGCTTCCCGGCTACAGCATCAGGTTGAGCAGTTATAAGCAAAGAATATGTAGGCTATAAAATTGCCAGTGTTTATTATCTCTTTTAGAAAAAGTTAGCCAAGCCCTGATCTACATCATGTTGGTATAACCCCTTGGAAATGCAGGATAGCTTGTTGCCCCAGGCATCTTCTAACACTTTACAGATGACACATATCCTGTGTTTGGGTGTCCTACATTTACGCTCTAACTGGGCAAACCAAAAAGCTGCCAGTTGTGAGCCAAACCCGGAGCAGCTTTCTAAGTGGGACAGGCGACAGAAGTGCAGCTCAGCTGCTCGGGCTAGCCTGTGACCCCAGGGCACTGAGTTGCTGCTTATAACTCGAGGCATGTCCCAAGATGACCACAGAGCACACCCCTGGGATTCTAGAGCAGGGCCAGCCTACTTTAGGCAGGTACCGCTTTTTCAGGAAACAGCTCCTGGCTGGCCACTAGGGTCTGACAGACAGCAGATGTCTGAGACCAAGGGAAACCAGGTGAGCATATCATTAACCCATTTTGAATAGTGTTACCTGACCTACCACATCACCAATAGCATGGTTTCAATCCATGATCTAGTATTTAGACACAGAACTGGGCTTTGGGAGGTCTCAAAGGCACAGAGCATCCAAATGGGATAATCACAACCCATCCTCAGTAGGCTTCTCCCTCACCCAGGGTTCTGTCTTCTTGGAGGTAGTCTCCACATCAGCTGACAAATTTGAGACCTGAGCTTGGTTCATCTGGGATAGTACTAGCCAAAAGTACTAGCTTAAGCATTACAGTCCCTTCAGGAATGGTACTGAGGCACAATTCAGAAAAGACATATCCTGATATGGCAGATTTTCAAGCAATTCCTTTAATTGTTCATTATGTCATTCAGCAGAGGAAGCCTCAGGTCAGTTTTTTATCAACTGTCAGACAGTGACTAATGGTTTACCCAGATGGTTATACCTGAAATAAGCAAAAATGAAAAAAATGCTGACAAGGAGATTTGAGAAAAGATAATGTAGAAGCCCACCCCACCCCCTTCTCCCAAAAGGAAACAAGTTTGAGTCCCACATGAATTCTTACTGGAGTGCCCACAGCTGTAGCAAAGTCTTACTGATCATGTGGTTAGGACTGTGTCGGCATCTTTCCTCCCCAGTGTGATGCTTGCTCAATGGGCTTATGAGTGGCTACAGTGCAGTGATAGATGCATGCATTAGCTACATAAGTCAGTGGCTACAGAGGTTAATGAACCTTTATGCGAATGGATACATGTATATGTATGGCTGAGTCCTTTTGCTGGTCTCCTGAAAATGTCACAACATTGTTAATCGGCTATACTCCAATATAAAAAAGTTTTTATAAAAAAAACAACAACGAAAAAAACAGCTAATGGCCCTTCCTTACCTGAGGCCTACGTGGCTATCCACTACTGGCTAGCACCCACTTTGTGGGCAATACTGACCAATTCTAAGAAGCTGATTTGTTATCATACCTTGAGGGAACCAGTTAGTTACCTAATGCCATGCTAACTACACTGGAACCGTTCCATTATTGAAGGGACAAAGCTCCGTTCTCATTGGAATTGATATTTATTCTGGATTTGGACTGGCCCATGCTGTCTTTGGCACGCTTGACAACACTACCCTATGTGTATCACCACTATCGTATTATATAGAAAGCCTCCAAGGACCCACTTCTCAGAGAAAGTAGTATCAGAAGTATCCTGATGTAAAAAGGATGCTCTGGACACATCCAGGTATCTGTCATCAACAAAAAATGGGCCTATAAGATGATGAAAGAGATTGTTAACTGCTGAGACTCAACATCAGTTATGGGTACCATTTTGCAAGGTCAGGTGCTATCTGTTTAGGATTATGGTATGTGTTCTGCTTGGCCAGTATATATAGCAATAGCAAAATATAGTATTATCTCTCCAACAGCCAAAAGTCACGTGTCTAAGAAACAAGAGGTAGAAATATGAATGGACTTTCTCATAATCTATTTTTAAAAATTGTGTTCCCAGACCTGTGGCTCAAACTCTGCTGCCCAAATGGCATAATGTAAGACACATTAAAATTGGTAATAATATTTAGATAGTTGGACTAAAGCTAATTTTATCTTTTTCCTCATGATGGTCTAGATTTTTCACATTTTCCAGAAAGACTATATTATTTTATATTCAAACATAATTATTAAAGGGGAAAATAAAACCCCATAGCTCCAGAAGCAGATTTTCATTGAAAATGGCACATAAGTAAAGCAAGGAGTTGAGATGAATGCAAGGAGTTCCTAACAAATTAGAAGAACTGCTTTCCCTTTTTGATAATGGTTACTATGTAGCACTCCAGAGCAGTCACAGACATTTGAAATCTGACCAAGCCTCAGTTTTCTTATTTGTAAAATGAGATATAACTATGTATCTCATAAGGTCTATGAAAGAACACCATAAATTGTAACATCTCTGAGTCATTACTATTGGTAAGGTGCCAGTCTATTTGCTCAGTGCTTTTAGAAACAAAAACAGGGATAAAAGTTAGTTACCTTTGGGTTAAAGTATCTACAAGACTGTGGTTGGGAGCCTCCAAACAGGGCTATGCGGTAGTCATGTTTCTTCCTTCTGGGCCTTGTGCCTTCTACCAGTTCTTCTCGATCCTCTGGAGAAAGGAGATGATACCTCATCCCACCTGTAGAAGAATACATGGCAATTCTTCAAGAACTTCGGCCACTTTAATGCTTACTTCGAAAAGGAAACAAACAAAGCAGTGCTCTTATTTCTGTAGCCGTTTTTTTTTTTTCCTATCATCTCTCTGACATTTATGGAAAGAGTGAGGGGGAATGAGGCAAGAGAAATGTATAATAATCTGAGTGCTAATCAATTTATCATTCTTCGACATCACCATTAATGTTAAGATTGTCCTACCCACTAGTAAATATCAGTGAATCATCTGGCTTTTCAAGAAACAGCAGCCATAATATTAATTATTGAAATTCAGATCTCCTAACCCAGCAGTTCTCAATCTTCACTGTATATTAGAGTCACCTAGAAAATCTCAGAAACTATCGCTGGGGCCTACCTCAGCACAGTTAAATCGAAACTTCTGGTGGAAGGGTGGAGGCACTGGTACTGCCCCTTCTATGTGGTTAAAAGATTAGCAACTTCATTATTTGGGAACTTGTTAGAAATACTGAATCCCAGAGCTACTGAATTAGAATCTGCATATTTAACAAAATCCGAAAGTAACTCAGATGCACATAAAACTTGGAGAAGTACTTACTCTTAGATGGTCCTAAAATGCAATGAGGATTCATAACTACTGTGATCTAAAATCTTTCTTTCAGCAACTACTTAATTTTGCCAAGTCAAGGGACATACAACAATTAAAAACTTTTAAGATGTCATTTCAAATCAGTGTGGGAAAAGTAGATTTTTCAATAAATGATGATAGACAGTGATATGAAGAAAATACCCAACTTCTTATTTTACTCTGAAGCAAACCCAAATCAATAGAATATTTTTAAATGTTTTTTAAAGCCTTATAAATGAACTAAAAGAAAAACAGGAAAAGTTTAAAAAAAAAAAAAAGGCTCAGAATGAGGAAGCCTGAAAGTCAAAGTGAAGCCACTCAATCCTATCTGACTCTCTGCAACCCCACGGACTGTAACCTATGAGGGAGGCTCTTCCATCCATGGGATTCTCCAGGCAAGAGTACTGGAGTGGGTTGCCATTTCCTTCTCCAGGGGATATTCCCAACCCAGCGATTGAACCCAGGTCTCCTGCATTGTAGGCAGATGCTTTACCGTCTGAGCTACCAAGGAAGCCTAAGAAAAGACAAATAACATGAAGCTCTAAAAAAAAAAATTTAGAAATTACATAAAATTCTAAGTTAAATTATTTCATGGCAAAAAGACAAAACAAAAAATCAAAAGACAATGACAGGATTTCCCTGGTGGTCCAGTGGCTAAGACTGCACTCCCAATGCAGGGGGACCAGGTTTGATTCCTCATCTGGGAACTAGATCACACATGCAGCAACTAAGACCCAGTGCAGTCACAAAAATAAGTAAATGGTAAAAGAGAAAGACAATGACAAACTAGAAAAGAATTTATAAATCATATAAAAGACATATAAAAGACACTCAATAATATTAAGATGATCAAATAACAGAAAGTTAGATCATGTATCTGAACAAAGTTCATAGAAAAAGAACTAATTACAAGTAACTCTGAAACATATGAAAAGATGCTCATGTGCTCTGGTCAGAGAAATACACATTAAAATCAAACTTTCTCATACATCAGACTGCACAGGATCAAACTCTCTGGAAAACAGGGTATGACAAAGGAAGCAGCATTCTCCTACACTGCTAGTGGAGACGTGGATGAGTGCAAATTATCTGTGAAATTATTATTTCATACCTTTCAGCCAGCAATTGCCCCCTTTAGGATTTTATCAACCTAAAGTTCACTGTCAGGGAAGTGGTTAAAAATTATGGTTATCCACACAATAGAATACTACACATGGTTATTGAGATGAACAAGGAAGGTTACTATGTACACATCGGATGAATTCCAAGAAATAATGTGGAATGAAAAAAAAGCAAGATGGGAAAATTCCCTGGTCGGGGAAGTAACATCCCACAAGCTGACAGGAAGGCAGGCAAGGGAGAAAGACATAGAAGAGTACACAGAGTGTGACATTATTTATTTTAAAATTTTATATCTTTATTTATATATATGTATACATAATTTATACAAGCATTTGTCAATAAATGATGGGTATGCACAGACTCAAGACTTCTTTCAGAAGGAATACAAGATAATAATGGTTACCTCCAGTGAGACTGTTCACTATCTACCCTTGAACTGTCTATGATGTACAGTATTACTGGTCCAAAAATAAAATAATGCAAGCAATTTTCAATACATGCAGAAAACACTTCTGTTCATGATGCTGTGTTGGGCTTTACAAGGGGAATATAGAGAGAAGACAGTTTTGGATAACAAGTTGTGAATGAATGAAAATCAGTTATCAATATTTCTAGCATTTCTTTCCACTTTAGAGCATTAGTAGATCCACTGTGCCTTAGAACAGCTGGCACACTCAACAGCCAAGACTCAGCTGCCTACTCTCAGTCAGGGGTCAGCAAACCTTCTCCAGATTCTGTCATATATTTTTGATTTGTTTTTCCATAATCCTTTATAACTGTAAAAACCACTTTTCCTTATCCCCTCCTCTCCCACTCTAGGTGTAAGACTGTAGTTCTTAAAAGTGTAGTTCCCTGACCAGTAGCATCACTTGGAAACTTGTTAGAAATCCCAATTACTGAACGCTACCCCAGAACAGATCTTGTGGGGTTTGAGAGCCACTGCTCTAGGAGGGCTCCACACAGGGCAGATGTGTCCTGTGGAATCTATGAACACAATTCTCCCAACAAGAGAACACAGGCAGTGGGGAAGGAGAGATTCAGGAGGGGGAGGCTCCAGGCAACAGGCCATGGGTGCCAGTGGCCGACTGTGGCCAACTGTGTCCACCCCTGGCGGAAGCACAGACTGTGGCTCCTTCACTGACGGGTTGTTTCTCTCCCAGGACAGGGCTGAGGACAAGCTCTCTGGGAGCTTTCCCTGAGAAGCACCTTGCTCCTTAGGCTGATTCCTTTGGGAGTTACTCCTTTGAGAGGCAGGTGCTGTCATTTGAAGAATCTGGGTAAGAAACTGGATTGACCCTTTGTGGTGGCTTTGACTATGATCTTCATTTTAGGACTCATTTTCTTTTAGTTGTAAATTCTCTCAGTTTAGTTGCATTCTATATTCCTATCATCTTTTCTGTCTTTCTTCTGCTCTCAGAAGGCAGCCTCTAGGTCAGATGGTAGGAAGGTAACAGTCGGAGGAAGGCAGGCCTTCTCTCCACTGAGCTTTATTCAGGCTTCAAAGCTGCGTGTGCCTTGTCAAGGAATTTTAGAACTGTTCTTTATTAGAAAAGGACAAAACAAAGAAAAAAAGAAAATGTAACAGATTCCTACTCAAGAGCCTAACCCCACACTTGGCTGGATTTCTGGAATAATCCCAATATTCTGTTTCTAAGTCAATTCAGAATTCACATAAGAACTAAACACTGTAGTTCATTTAGACTGGCTAATTTATCTTCAACAGCTTACTCCACGTGTGGATAAACAGATGCAGGTCTCCACCCAGTGAAACCAGCTATGGGTATAACAGATATACCCATATGCAGATAGGGGTATAACAAAAATCCGATATTCAGTTCAGTCACTCAGTCGTGTCCACCTCTTCGCGACCCCATGAATCGCAGCATACCAGGCCTCCCTGTCCATCACCATCTCCCGCAGTTCACTCAGACTCATGTTCATTGAATCCGTGATGCCATCCAGCCATCTCATCCTCTGTCGTCCCCTTCTCCTCCTGCCCCCAATCCCTCTCAGCATCAGAGTCTTTTCCAATGAGTCAACTCTGTGCATGAGGTGGCCAAAGTACTGGAGTTTCAGCTTTAGCATCATTCCTTCCAAAGAAATCCCAGGGCTGATCTCCTTCAGAATGGACTGGTTGGCCCTTCTTGCAGTCCAAGGAACTCTCAAGAGTCTTCTCCAACACCACAGTTCAAAAGCATCAATTGTTCGGCGCTCAGCCTTCTTCACACATATGAAATCCACATAGTGAAAGCACTAATCTAAAGGCGTCTTCTTGGTCTTGATTTTCTTTCACCTCCCCATACTTAAAGAAACTAGGTACTACCTATAATCTACTTCTTTAAACTCCATACACCTTGGTTTTAAAGATAGCAGCCTGCGTGAACTCTCCTTTTCCAGTTCTTTTCCTATCACCCCTTAAGGGATATGTTCTTGATTCATACCCTTTTTCCCGACACCTTAACTGGAACCAAAAGATATACCATGCACTGTTTTATGATATTGCCACTCACGAAAAATGTTTATTATTAGATATTCATCTAAGATAATTTTAGTAAATATAGAGCATTCCACTGTATGGATATATCATAATACTTTCCGAAACTAGGGGACAGTATTGGGTCAACTGACCCTAAAACCCTGTGATAAGTCTAACAGAAATTTTACTTTACTTCCAAATCAAGGGAAAGTGATATTGTTGAATAATCAGGTGAGTGCCTAGAGGCTGTGCTCTGCAACAAGAGATGCCACCACCACGAGAAGCCCATGCGCTGCAACTCGAGCAGGCCTCGCTCACCACACCTACAGAAAGCCTGCACACAGCAAGGAAGACACAGCCCAGCCAACAGCAAGGGAACAGGCGAAAGAAGAGGCAGTGAGCTGGAGCACAGACGTGAAGAAATCACCCAAGTGCAACGAAAAGCTTAGAAATTATGCAGTGGAGAACTGACAACACCTTTCTAATTAAAATTCCTGAGGAAGCTGACACTATTGGAAGAGACAATGGCTGAGAATTTTCCAAACTTGATGAAAAACATGGATTCCTCAGACTCGGGAAAATGAACAAACACTGCGCAGGATAAACGCAAACAAACGTCCAGCTATATTTGATGTTAAACATCAAAACAAACAGAAAGCCTTTTAAAAAGCCACAGGCAAAAAATTCACATTGCATACAAAGAATGACAACTACACTGACAAGAGACATCAATAGTAACGATGGAGATGGGGTGAAATATCTCCAAAGTATTGAGAGAAAATATGTTCAACCTAGAATTGCATGCCCAGTTCACCTTTAAGAATAAAGGAAAAACAAAAGATTTTTATTTAACTAGTAACTGAAACAGCTTAAAATCAATAGACTGTCAATGTATGAACTTTATAAACGATGCTTTTCAAGAATATAGGGAGAAAGTCTAAGATACAAGAAGAAATGGTATGCAAAGAGATTGACAAATAATGGATAAATTTAAATACTATTAAAAAAATTAAGTCCCATTTGAAAAGTTAAAAAAAACCCACTAAAATACAGAACAAAAAAAACATTTAGTGTTTGCATTATTCTTCTTTATAGATTTAGGTATAGCTTAAATACACATAAATTTTAAAATAGCACTATAGCAGTATTTGTCAAAATCCTCAAACTCTCAGAAAAAATAGCAGTATCAGTATCCACTAGAAATAAGTTTAAAATTCAGGAAACAAAAGTAATTTCTTAATTATAGACATCTCCTACCTACTCCACTCATATCCACCTACATACCCCAACACATGTACCCAACTAATGTCAAAGCCAGGTTCATGGCTCTAGGTGAGAACTAAAGGTATTCCCATCAGTGTAAAGGGAAAGACAAGGCTAATATTTAACACCACCATAGTTAATGAAACACTGTTCAATTAAAAACTTATTCAATGCAATTAGGCAATATAACAAAAGAAAAGTATAAATATTAAGGGGGAAAACTAAAATCATTACTTGCAGATCATGAATTATTTCCTAGAAAAAAGAAATCCACTGAAATTGAAAAAAAGATCAATAATGACTAATTAAAGAAAAAAATACAATCACAATAGCAACAACAAAAATATCTGAACATTTTTTTTCAATAAATATAAACTGTAAGAAAATTACAAGTTCTCTACGGACACACAACAATTTCAATGAAGTACAACAATATTTAAGGGCTTCCCTGGTGGCTTAGATGGTAAAGAATCTGCCTGCAATGCAAAGATGAATCATTCAACAATGATACTGGGTTAGAATCTTGCCAAACATTTTGGAGGGAAAATAAAGCTAGGCTCTTATTTATTCTGGGTGGCATGAGATTATTTTATATGTAATCAATCTCAGTTGCATATAAGGTTTAGAAATTTAAAAAGATCCATAAATGCACAAAAGGAAAATTTAGGAAATTTTAAAAATCATCTTGAACCAAGAAAGACCCTTCCAAACATATTTCTAAAGCTGGATATAAAGGAAAAGACTGATTAAGATTTCTCAATACGAAAACAAATTGAGATTAGACTTGCCATTTCAAGATGTTTTCCTTCCTCTCTCTTGAAAGCCACGCTCCAAAAACAAGGAAAGAAGAAGCAAACTCTACCTCTGATAGTGCTAGAAGATCAGCAACTCCCAAAAACAGTTAATGAAGACAGCTAGCAGACAGAATGTTAAACCTGAATAGTTATGGCAACAGACTCCAATGAGAAGCAAGCCAAATGATCCTGCAGAACCCTGGAATGATACAGAGTACCCCAAAAGCTGGAGTGGGGATGAAATCAAGAGAACTCTAAAATGCTAAAATAAATGACCACTCAATTGCCAGGTCTCCTTCCCCTACTTCAGTCAGATACCTATGCTTTTCCCACTATACGAGACAGAAGGGTTGGTCTTTGGAGATTCTGAATCGGAGATGTCCAGATTCAGGGAATCATACTGAAAAGGGTGTAAAACTGAAAACAGGGATTAAGTGAAAGCCTTCAAGTCAAAATGTTCCCCCATTCAGTTCCAAATGCCTCCAACCCAACTACCTGAGAAAGTAACTACAGATAAAGACCTTTGGGGGTCCCCAATTTAAAAACTGTCTGGCTATCCTGATTATCCTACAGTTTAGCCCAATAAATGAGAAGACCACTCACATACACAGTATTATCAATTTCATAATAACACACTGTTATAAATATGATTCACAGATGATATGAAATATTTGTTTTCAACAACAAAAAGAAAAAAACCAAAGGCAATACAGAAAAAAAGAAAAAGAAGGCAATACAGGAAATGCAGGCAAGATAAGAAAACATTAAAGGCATTATGATGCTACTCTGGAATAAGATATTATAGCCATGAAATAAGAGACTAAAACTCACAGAAATACAAAATAACTGAAATAAAAGTGCTAAAAGAAAAGGCTATTTCCAAGAAAATAGAAAAGGCAAAGATGGATAGGAGAGACAAGAAAAGATTACAGACTCAATCCCTAAAAAATCACAATACCAGCAATAAAGAACTGAGAAATCTGTGGCTGAATAGATACAGAATGCCAGTGTGATAACTAAAAAGATGAAAACCAAGGTACATTACTGTGAACCTTCAAAATAACAGGGATTAAAAGGAAATAAAGTGTTACATGCTTACAAGGAGGCATACTACTTAAACTGGTACCAGATTTACTAGCTTCACTGGAAGCTAGTAAACAATGGAAAATGCCTTAAAATTCTAACTGGAAATGATTTTTTCAACATAATTCTATACCCAGTTTAACTATCCTTCAACATTTTATGATAAAGATGTGATTTGTCAAATTTCCAAATGTTTACTGATCATATACTCTTTCTCAGGAAGCTTTTAAGGATATGTCCAATCAAACAGAATTTAGGAAGGGGAAGACCTGTGTTTGAGGAAAATAGTGAAATCTGACTTAGGAAAGGAGTGAAAGAACATTCCAGGATGGCAGAGAAGTCCCATGATGAGAACTGTGCCTTAAGTTTACACCTACAATGCAAACACTTCATACTGGAACAGGCAGAGAAGGCTCTATGAACAGTGCTGCCAAAGAAAGAAAAGCAACAGATTGTTTAACTGCACAATTTTATTAAGTGGCATTTTACAGAGGGGTTGGAATTCAAGTCTGCAAGTCAAGAAAAATTAAGTGAATCAACAACGAATGTGGCAAAAATGTGCTCCAGGTGCAACAAACCAACATTTTTCTTCAAAAAAAAAATGTGATCAGAGTACACGACTTGGCTCAATTATTTTAAAAAGGAAATAAAACACATAAAACAAAAGTTGCTGTACATGAAAGGAGACAAAGTCTAATTTTTACCTCTATCCCAGGTGTTCCTATAAAATAAGGGATGAGGCTAAGTTCCTTCCAGATAGACAGTTGAGAATCCCAACAGATTAACTATACAGAAGGGCTAAATCTCAAGTGTTTCTCCCTGGCTGCCCCATCTGATCCAATCTGAAGGGTTTTAAGTCCATGAGAAACTGCCTAGATGATCAGGTTAGAAATGGATATTAAGGAAACTTACTTATCACCATCTTAAGGCATTCAGGATTGTCTTGAATAAGTGGTTCAGCTTGTACTGTTTTACTTAAGAAATTCTTTGAGATAAGAGGAAACCTGACTTTAGCAAGAATGTCAACCATAAAAGGCTGGCGATTAGGTTCATCATATTTCAACCACCTGACCGCAGCATCATAAACCTAAGGGGAGAAAAACAGCATGGTAAAATTTTTAGATGGCAGGAGCACTTCCAATTACCTATGTTTACTCTCACAGTGAAGGGAAAGAATCTCCTTAAGACATAACTGCTTATCCCAAACATCTTATTCTTATTCAGATACTTGTTTTCATCCCCAAATATCCATCTTTACTTCAGAACAGTTTATACAATGTTCTAGTGATTCTTCTAGGTAATATGCTTTATAGAACTTATTACTACTGCATAATATAACGATAAGGAGGATGCTGAATACATATTTTTAAATTGCTTTTAAACAAAATATAACTTCTGTTTTGGAAGGAGATATGATAATACATTTCCCACTGGACAAAATCTATTAATCAATGCTAGTTTCAATTATTTGCTTATATGGTACCAGGAAAATGCGTTATTTCCTCAGAGGCCTTCTACCCCAAGAGATGTGAAGGTCATCTAAGATTTTGTTTCAATCTAATATTCCTAAATTATGAACTGATAGACCTATGTGCTTTCCACAAACTTTATGATATAAAAATTCTATATATATACAAGTAAATTAGAGTATTTATGTAAGAATTGCTTTCTAAAATAAAATAAATAATTCATTTAACTACCAAAAAAGTGCCAAGTTCATTAACATAATTTGATCTACAAATCACTAGTTTAAACACACTGAAAAAAATCTATTATTTCATATACCACACACCTTCAGGTCATATTAATAAGGCCTAAATTTAATTTCCCATGAGTCAGTTAAAGTTTTTATAGGAATTAGTCTTTTATTTTTAAATAATTTCTTTATTGGGATAGTTTTTGATTTACAGAAAAATTGGAAAGATAGTATAGAGAGTTCCCATATACCCTGCACTTAGATGTTAATTGGTACATTAGTAAAAAAACTCTCATCGTAACTAACAAATAAATGTTGGTACATTAAGGTCCATACTTTAAAAAAATCCTTTAGTTTGTCTCATTTTCTTTTTCTGTTTCTCAATTCCAAAGAAGAAACATTACATTTAGTCATCATATCACCTTAGGCTCTTCTAGACTATAATAGATTCTCAGACCTTCCTTGTTTTTGACGATTTTTGACAGTTGTGAGTTCTAATCAGTATAGACTGTTTCTCAATCTAGGTTATCTCATGATTAGGCTGGGGCTGTACTCAAGGTGCTTCCCTGGTGGTGCAGAGGTTAAAAACGTCTGCCTGCAATGTGGGAGACCTGGGTTTGGTCCCTGGGTCGGGAAGATCCCCTGGAGAAGGAAATGGCAATCTACTCCAGTATTCTTGCCTGGAGAATCCCATGGATGGAGGAGCTTGGTGGGCTATAGTCCACAGGTTGCAAAGAGTCGGACACGACTGAGCGACTTTACTTTTACTTTTTTGGGAGGAGGACAGAGATGACATGCCAGTCTCATTATATTAAGGGTATGTGCTATCAACATGGTATCACTGATTTCCATGCTATATAATACATTATCACAAACTTTTTGACTTAAATTACAGAGAAGGATGGGGAACTGAAAATAGAGATTAATTAAATGTCCGCATATTAAAGCATTACCCCATCTAGCTCCCAACACCTGCACCCAGCCTACACCTCTAACAGTTCGGGAGATCACAGTCCAAAGTGGGTCATACCCTGGGCAAAAATCAAGGTGTCAGCAAGGCTGCCTGAAGGCCTAGAGGAGAAACCATTTTCTTGACTTTTCTAACATCCAGCATCCATGAAACAGAATTTGGAATACTCTATTTAGTGTAAATACTGTCTCTTCTAATATGATTCTTTTCTTTATCATGTATCCAAAACTGAAGTGTAAGAAGTCCATAGGAACATTTTTACTAAAAATATTGTGGGAAGGCAATTTAGTTACCTGATCCTCTGCTCTCACAGTCAGAGTGTCCTGGTTGAGGAGATGTGTAACTCGCTTGACATCAAGTTGTAGAAATTCATCAGTTTTATAAACTTCAGTAAAATGCTGATGAATAAAGTCATCTGCAGTTGCTTTCAATTCAGGACAGTCTAGACACTCTGCTAATACACTTATACCTGAAGATAGAAAGAAAATAAATGAACCAAAATAACTTAAAAAAACACAGTGAAGATACAGTAATTGACTTCTAGGAAAATGAGATAGTAAATTTCATAAATCTTTTCCATTGATTTGTCTATTGTTATGCCAGCATGATACCATCTTATATGTGGCTGAATTTGGTACTTGGTAGGACAGGCCCTCTTCAATGTTTTTTCAAACTTTTCTTGGCTATAAGTAAAACATTTTCTCTTGCAAATAAATTTTAAAATAAGTTTATAATGTTCTACTTTTTAAAAATTCTAATATGAATTCAATTAAGGTTGCTAAATATTTGGATTACTTTAGGGACAGTTGACAGATCTCCACTTAGATTTTTTTAATGATCTTCAATGTAATTAATTGATTATTAATGTTCTATATCAGGAATCTGCAAAGTACTGTCCATGAGCCAAGTCACTCACCTCTAGCTGTAGGGTCAGCAGCTAAGAATATTTTTCCTATTTTTAAAGGGTTGTGAAAAAAAGGGAGAGTAGGGGAGAGAAAGAAGGAGGGGAATGTATTAACCAATAAGATGGCATGCTATATACTCATGGTGAGCAGTCAGCTACATATGAATGTTTAGGCTCCAGATAGGGAAATGATACTTTCACCAAAAACCAGTATTTATTTATTAACTAATTTTTGGCAGTTGAATTTGTGATGATTATGTGACCAAATAAAGTATCATGTGGATCAATAAAATATGAATGTGAAAAGCAGTTGTTTCTATGAAGACTAAGGTTTAAGAAAGACTTGAAATAGCTCAAATCAAGCATGACCAAGACACTTGATAAAATCTGAGAAAACACTGCAAAATTCTAGAAGGATTCTGTCATCAGACTTCTTGCTGAGTTATCAATTTAAGGAAATTAAGAATAAAAAATCATAGATGATATATTATTGGTGTGACTTTTTATGTAAGACAGATTTAGGTAAAATCAGTATTTATAGAGTTGGGGTTAGCATCAAACAGCAGATTGCTATGTTTATATTACACTAAAATAAAATCTTTACACTTGATAAAAATCTTCTTTAACCACTTACTACATAAATAAAATTTAAATTAGCCAACTAACTACTGTTCTGATTATGCCAGATAAGGAAACTTCTATTGTTACTGTATTTTTCTTGATTGCACTGATGGAAACCTTCAGCACAAAACTGAACACTAGCATGTTTCCATGCAAAGAATATTTGCTATCAGTTTCAGACACATATAGGCTATTTTATTTCTAGTTTAAGAGTTTTTATAAGTATAGGAATGAGTACTGAAATACAAAAGTGCCCTCAGCCTCTGTTGCTATGGCTTTAAGTATTTTTATATAAGTACAGCATGTTAGCATAGTAAATTATGTTTGTTTTTTAAACACTGAATCATTCTGGCATTTCTAAAGTACATCCTTGCTCCTTTTCCTATACATACAAAAACATCATTGCTGAGGTTATTTTTTATTTTGGAAAATGCCCATACAGTATTTTATGGCTTGTTTCTGCTGAGGTTAATAGGCATCTCCCTAACCTCCTCTTAAAATATATTCCTGGAAAATATTTTAGTGAACATCTCAAGATTAAATAAGGAAAAAAGAAGATTAAATAAGGATACTTATAAACCATGCCTTTTTTCTTTATTAAAATACAAATTAAAGTTTTTTTTTTAAATAGGAATCTCATTTCTTACCAAGACAGTTTGAAGCATCAACTTGTTCTTTCAAAAAATCAACACACATTTTCTTTACAGGTTCAATCTGGTACTGATTTGCTGCATCTAACAAGGACTGAACATTGTTGCTATTCACAGAAATTCTGTAAATAAGGTGAAATGAATATTAATTTCCTACAATTTATTGTTTAAATGCTGCTGCTTTAAAGTGTATCCTACTGGCCTCTAAAATTAAACAAAAATTAAGATTTTTCAGCCTTTGAACTAGTATAGCATAGGATCCTCAAACCCCACCCCTACCACCCTTATAGTTTTTCATTCTGAAGAATGTGGAGCACACCAACTTGTTATAATAATACTTTGCCATGGCAGATCCTGACCTTACTTCTCCATAGCAGAAATGATCCCTAACTTACCTAGCTGTATAAGCAAATTCCACAAGTTGTTCAATAATGTCAGGTTCGGCATCTTTGAGCTCCACTTCAAAGGACTTTGATTCAAGCATGTTAGCTAATACAAAGAGAAGAAACATAGTGGCATGAGTGCTTCCATGAGTCTAACTGAAGAACCAGATCATTCTAGGCTGTGTTAAACGTTAGAGAAGAATAGCATGACAGACACCTCTCTAAAAGAAAATAGCCTAGGAAAGCCTACCCAGCACTCCCCTGTAACAAATGCAAATAAATTCTCCATTCTTGATATGTGCCTTAAAATATTAGTCAATTAGTGTACTTCAAAAAAAAAGGCCAAGTAAACAGAAAGACATAAATCTAGATTTAGTATTTCCCCAACTTCTAAATTAATTTAGTAGCATTCTCTTAAATTGCTATGGGAAAAATGCCTCTGATACAGCTGGAAAAGACCTATAAAAACAATGACAATTAAATATACATAGTCAGCTTTCAACAGCAAGGCTCTCATTCTTCCCCAAAACCTAGTAGGTAGCCAGGGCATTAAAGAGAAAACTTGAGGCAAATATATTATATAACTTGATCAAGCTCATAAGCAGTACTAAGTAGAAGAACTAGGACTCGGACCCAATTCTCAACTCCAAAATATGTTTTTTTTTAGTATATTTCATTTTTCATTTTATTTCATTTAACATGCTAGATAAAAGGCCATAAGACTATCTGCTCCTTTGCCTTTTCATCTGAAATTAAGAAAAAAACCCAGTATTCAACTAGAAGCTATATATTCATTAATAAACACTTAGAGGCCTTTAGCGCTAAAAAAAAAGGGACAGTTCTCCTTCAAGCAGTCATCACCATGACCACTCTTCAATCTCTTCACTGTTCTATGGCTTTATGTGCTTTTAAAACTGGCATATCAAATATGAAAATGGCATATTTCTATTTAGACCTCACCTCAATAAATCTTATAGAAAAAATATTATGTTTTATCTTCAGATACTTACTTGTGAACATTAAGTTAAAAAATGACTGGCTGCAGCAAGGACAACACGATGAGCAGGTATCTTTCTTTCCTGGACCATAAGGATCACATCACACAGTGTTTTCTAACCAAGAGAGAAATAAATACAATTAAAAAGGGCTCAACGGGAATGGCTAGGCAAAGGAAATAAACAGGTGCTGACCAAATGCTTTAACTCTATTTTCCATTTAAATCCAGTATTTCCCCAGCACAGATCTTGTTTATAATGTAAAATCTATTTACGAAGGACTTACAGAGTTGCTGTCATGAGTTTGGTATATCAAAATCTGGCACTAAAGCTCCCAATAGTCAGGGGAAAAAAAAAAAAGATCTTTAAAATCAGGAAAAAAAGTACTAACCTCTGGGGGAAGCCTTTTTTTTAATCTGACACTAATTCTAATCTGTTTTTCATAGTGAGATTTTACGGGGACATTAAATGACAATGTCCCGGCTGGTTTTTCAAACATAACAATATACTTTTTAAAAACTGTCCTTGATAAAATGTAGAGTACACACTGCATTTTCCAAGAAAGTTGCCTTCACAGACCTAACCCGAAACAGGAACTACTCAGAACATAGAGTAGATGAACCAAGTGTCCACTGAGAACTCTTTCCTTAAATAACACTTCTCTAATATGCACTTCTGATAAGACCTGGATAGCAGCCACTTTTAAATTGTAATATCTAACCAAGGACAAATGTGTCACTGTAGGTTATTGAAAGAAGACAAACCTAGATTGTATACTTAAAAGTGTTAGAAAAATGGGGAACATTAAAGTTTAAGATTTACTTTACTTATTTAAAGATGAGTTTCAAGAAAAAGAAATGTCTTGTTTATAAAAATAAAATTTCAATTTCTTAATGAAGTTAAAGATATAATGTATAGATCTGGCTCAGGAAAAAATATGTAAAGCAATCTCTTAGGCACTGGGAATACGAGGCAAATAATATCTTCAGAGTAATAGTACTCACAAATCTAAATAATGGCCCAATAGCTCAGAAGATATGGAATTTTACAAATTTAGGTATTTTACTAAAACTACTGTTATAGTTTCTGATAGATAAATCACTATTTCTTACATTACTATTCCACAAATAAAAACCCAAATAAGATAGTAACACTTAGAATGAGAAAAAAATGGGTCCCTATATTTTTAGAACCCTAAAAATGGGTTCTTAGTGGGCTAAGAAATGAACATTTCATTCTTACAGCTTACTAAAGGACTTTTTTTTTTTTTTTAAGGGGCTTCCTGGTGGCGCAGACGGTAAAGAAACTGCCTGCAAATGTGGGAGACCAGAGTTTGATCCCTAGTTCGGGAATATCCCCTGGAGAAGGAAATGTCAATCCCCTCCAATATTCTTCTCTGGGGAATTACATGGGTGGAGGAGCCTGGTGGGCCACAGTCCATGGGTTCACAAAGAGTCAGACACAACTGAGCGACTAACACTACTAGGAACTATAGACTATTGCTTAGACATTATATGCAGATCATAATTAAAGCCACTATTACTCCAATAATGTCTCACATTTTTATTTCCATTTATTTGGGGAAGGAGTACAGAATAGGCATAGCTTGCAGGTGATTTTGCTGCACCAAAAAATACTAGGTAGCAAACCAAGCCAACTATTCGGTTACCATCAAAAACAAGCTTGATCAAGTTTGCTTAAAGACAGGGAGAAGTGAGGGAGGGAAGGAAAGGAAAAAAGAGGAAGAAAGAATACCGACAGAATAGCAAGCAAATTAGATAAGAGAGGGACCTATGGCTCCTGAAGGGAAGTTCCAGAAAATGTCAAGTTAAACTGAAAAGTAGCAAAAAACTTCCCAAGGAATACTTGGGGATGGGAAATGTTAGTGTAGTAAATTAACAGACAAAGAAGGAAGTCAGGGAAATCAGAGGGATCTTGGTACAATTTAGTCTTAGTCTAAGATTAATCTCTAGCTGGATATAAATGTGTACAGCAAGTGGGAGGAGGTGAAATGGGAGCAATCATTTACATCCAAATGGTACATTTATTTGACTGGACTACAACAGATTAATAGGTCCTATTCAACAAGAAATGGGACTGACCTAAAGAGAGAGGTTCCTCCTGCTACCTATCCTTGGGAAAGAGGCGTATGCACAAACAGGAAGTGGGGAGACAGAGACTCAGGAAGCTGGAGAATGAAAGCCCAAGGTGAATAGAACAAAACTACCTTCTGAACAAAAAAACGTATCTTCACTTGATTAAACAAACCAAAAACCTTGCAATTTCTGTTTATGTCCTCCCGTATTTGTTAGATCTTTGTATTTATTATTTTCAGCTTTTGAATCTTAAGTCTGTTATAAAAGCATAATTTTTGTGTGACCTTGCCTGAGGGTCCCACAAAGATAATTTTTAATAGAGTTTAACATAATCCTGTTTATCACTAATAACTTAATTTCATTTTACTTATGCTACTTTTTAAATGCTATTTATTACTTCCTTGCTATCTTCATTTTTTTAACTGTCAGTTGCTATTTTGGTCACATATTCTTTGCTTTTTTTCCTCTTTCAGGGAATTATATAGAGATCTGTCAAATATTTGCAAACTGAGTCCAGCAGGGTATTGTTCTAGGCATGCAAGAGGGGTTCAAGAACAATATATCTACTAATGTAATTCATCATACTGATG
Source organism: Nanger dama (assembly GCA_917880005.1). Classification (NCBI taxonomy): domain Eukaryota; kingdom Metazoa; phylum Chordata; class Mammalia; order Artiodactyla; family Bovidae; genus Nanger; species Nanger dama. The sequence goes on from CAKJTW010000007.1 coordinate 29,828,516, forward strand.
GGTTAAAAGAGAAATTTTCACGTAGAAAAGGTTCAATATATGACAAAAGGGTGTGTGATATTAAAAATTCACTTCCTGAGATTCTTCAATAAAGAAAATGATGTGTCTGTATGCTTAAGGTCATTCATCAGAATCAACAGCAAACATCACATTTAATAGTGAAACAGAAGAGGCATTCTCATTCAAGTTTGAAATATATATATATACACATACACACATCCTGTCACATTTTTCTGGACTTTTTAGCCATATCAGTACAGAACTAAAGATAAATCAATTTAACACTATTAGAATTTATATTGAAAGTCAGTAAGGTGGCTAGACAAAGAAGATAAATATGAAAAGCCAATTAGATGTGAGTAATACGCACATAAAAAAACACATAAATGAGAAAAAAAATCTTAATCACAGCAGTAAGAAAATAATTAAATATCGAGAAATAAACCTAAGCAATGTGAGGGATCTACATTAATGGGAATTTGGCATATGATAAAGACACCATTTCAAGTATGTGGTGAGGAGGTGGGGCACAGGTAATGGTTAAGGCAGTGAAATTTTTCTGTTAAAACTGCTCTAAAAAATTAATTTAAAAAAGGTGGTGAGAGATTTGATAACTGACAAAATGGTATTGGAGTGGCTGTTACCAATTTATGAGAAAATAAATAATAGTTTTCTCTCTCATAAAGTGCTCTCTCTTCCTCTGGTGAAAGTAGGTACTGGGAAGGAAGTCTCAGTCCTTTTCTCCATCTGCCGCTGGTGGAAGAGTGACTGCAGGATGGGCAAGAGCATGGCAGAGGTCACTGACCACACATAGCCAGGTTTCCCAGCTCATTCTTCCAGGAATCTGCTCCCCAAGCAGAACTGAATTCACTGGGACAGGCTTGCCTCCATCTATGGCAGGAGAGGACTGTTTCCATTCCTCAGCTGCTCTGCCTCAGATTGGGTGGGAAAGTTTTTAGTTAAGGGGGAGAAGAGGAGGAAGCCTCTTTATGCTCAAGTCAAGGCCATGCTCACTAGCCTGTCATCACCCTTGATTTATGTCTCTTGAACCAGAAGAAGAGGGTCCCTCAAACCACTATGGATAAACACTCAAACCAAGGCAAACAGCAATTCTGGGGCTGCTTTAGGGTTTGCAAGTATTAGGCACTTTTGTGGGGAAAGTCCTTTGGCTTGAAAAGACTCCCCTCAAAACTCCCCTAAAGGCAAGCATTTTAGACATGGATTTGTGGAATGACCTTTCGCTCTCTTTAAGTAGCTGCCAGATAGGACTGCAAAAGGCACTTTAGGTTCTTGTAAGTTCCACAGCATTGCATGAGGTTCTAGCTCTCTGCAGTATGTGTTGGCGTTAGGAGAAGGCATGCACGCAGCAGTCCCAAGTTCTATTCTTCACTGTATCCCAAGGAGAGGACTGAGGAATGACTAACCTTTGGATTTATGTGGCTTGTCAACAAGGTTCTGCAATCAGTCCCTCCCAGCGTGAATTCAAGTTGACCCTGGGTACAGATCCCTGGGTAGACTGTAGATTCAACTATAGTTGGGTGGTGGATTTAAATCACTGAAAGGATAAATGAAAACGGAACCCTTATTACACAGGAATAAATCATCATTTTGGATTGAGATTTACTAGAAAAGCCTCAGGGAAGCCCAGAAAAGCCTCAACAAGGCAATAATAAACCCAAAGGTTAAGAGAAAAAAATAATTTACATGACTTTAGAAATCTTTTTGTTTAGAAAAGCAAGAAACACAGCACTGGGCGTAAATACATGTATAATCAGGATAAGGCAAGTGGGAAAGTAAAAGAAAACATAAGAACACACCTAGATTAATAAAGGAGATTTCCTTCCTTAAGGGAAATATATGACAAGCTCAGTCAAACAAAGAAAAGCAGATAAATTTTGGTGCAACTGATCTTTAAAAGATGAGATTAGAGGGGAAAAAAGGTTACTTTTGTTGTTATTTATTCAGTGAAGGTGATGTGGACCAAAGAGATACATAAAGGAAGAAAGAATTCAGGAGCAGACTAAACAATCTCTCAGAAAAAGTTTGATTTAGGAATTTTTATAAGATTTCTTTTAAAGCTAAAGGTAAGAAATCAAACACACAATTAAAGGACTGCCCTCGAAAGACTGGGGCAGTTATAGTAGGTGATTACAGTAAGCTCAGATTGATTTGAAAAGGGGAAATGAAGATCAGCAGTAAAGTATCGCATGCATTATTAAATAATCTGCAAGGTGATCTGGCGAGAAGACAGGAATGGTAAATGCTCTAGCGAAACATATCGGCGAAGTTTCTGGAAATTAAGACTACGGGAGAGTACTAGGTCACATTAAGGGGAACTAAATAACTCAGACCTGTTAGACGCTGGGCTTTCCCCATAATTAAAATTACCTTACTGAGGGTGGTTAAGGGTTGGCAGTAAACCTAACACAGACCTCTTATATTTTCTACCATGGCAATGTCTACAGACTTTGAAAGGCACTGGTAGAAGAACTAGGTTAGCAAAACATCTGGGGCTAAAATGAAAAGGAAAAGAGGCATTTGATCTAAGCAATGTTAGCTCTACAGGATAGGAAAGTATTCAACTTAAATAGGTTAGCAATTCAGTTGGGGTTGTCTGGAAGGAACAAATGAACACAAAGACACCGCCCACTTCGACACAAATAGGAAACAGAAAGGAATGTGTCTGCTATCACCAAGTTTTCCAGGCCTGGCAAACAAAAGATGAAGAAAGGCAAGGTTTGAGGAGCACGCTGTAAAGGGCCACAGGCCTTAGAGGAGTCTGTTAAAGGTCACGCTCCAGCTGAGACAAACGGAGGGGAGGAGAAAAGAAAAGGCTCTTCCATGAACTAAGACTAATACATAGAAGGAGACTGGATCACTCTGCTGTACACTTGAAACTACACCATAGAGTAACTATCCTTCTATGTATTTTATACACACATATATATGAATATATAAGGAATTTCACAGCAGGTGAGGATTGTAACAAGGACACAAAGGTGCAGAACAACCAGGAGGATCAGAACTGTGGAGGATTCAAGGCCACAGACAGCTCTGTACAACTGCCCGTTACGAACGTGACTCCCTCTCCTCCCAAACAGGGAGAGAAGACTTTGTCACTAGACAAAACAACTATTTTGGCACCGAGTTGCTAGGAACACAAGGTTCAAATAAGAAAATTTTTTAAATGTGCAGGATGGACCACAAGGAGGAAAGAGACTCTAGCAGAGTCAGCAGCTGAGAAACTCCGCTGGCAAATTTCCATGGAAAACAATGTATCCTATGCCAACAAAGCATTATTATGCATAGATGAAATTCCTTCTCCAGGAAACAGTGTGCCCATTAGCCTGATCAAAGTGATTCCTCCAGGCTGAGTTTAGTCTTAGGGTCTATCAATTACAGACAGCTGACAGAGGCAAACAATCTGTCAAAATCAAAAGCCAAGATTTTCTTTGAAAACTGTTTCACCAGAAACAAAGTTTCTGCTGTTTTTGGCTGGCAACTATAACAGTGGGTTAGGACCACATAGTATTGTATCAACAGCTTTACTATTTATTGAGAGATGGGAGATGTGCTTGTATAGCTTCAAGTTTTTGGGGATGGGAGTGACCCTCTGTCATACTGAAAACGTGACATAAACTACTTTGAAATTGGAGACATTCTGGAAGTGCTCAATTAACAGTCTATTCTGACGGAAGACAGCCTACACTGAAGGTGCTGAAGAAGTTATCCTGACTTGACCTTAACACTTAAGTGAATGCCTTATGGCTGACACTAAGCAGCATAAGAAAATAGGGAGAGCAGACTTTTGCCTTTCAACTGCTTTAGCTGACAGGAGATTATAGATGTGGGAATTCAACAATAAGGGGGTTCATAACAGGCAGACTTGGGGGATTTTGTTGCTAGCATGGAATTAGACAAGAGTACTGTCATTTGTTCACTGCAGACAATCTAGAGACAAGAGTACTGTCATTTGTTCACTGCAGACAATCTAGAGAGCTATGAATGATATTGGCTGAGAACAATTTGAGATGAGAAATGGAAGTGGCCTTCCAAGTCTAGAGTTAACAGATATCTACCCATTCCACACCTTTCTGCATTCCATAGCTTTCTGGAGTAAAAAAATTAAATAACTTCGTGAACTGTTCTTCAGTTCAGTTCAGTCGCTCAGTCGTGTCCGACTCTTTGCGACCCCATGAATTGCAGCACATCAGGCCTCGCTGTCCATCACCATCTCCCACAGTTCACTCAGACTCACATTCTTCAAGTCTGTGATGCCATCCAGCCTTCTCATCCTTTGTTGTCCCCTTCTCCTCCTGCCCCCAATCCCTCCCAGCATCAGAGTCTTTTCCAATCAGTCAACTCTTTGCATGAGGTGGCCAAAGTACTGGAGTTTCAGCTTTAGCATCATTCCTTCCAAAGAAATCCCAGGGCTGATCTCCTTCAGAATGGACTGGTTGGATCTCCTTGCAGTCCAAGGGACTCTCAAGAGTCTTCTCCAACACCACAGTTCAAAAGCATCAGTTCTTCAGCGCTGAGCCTTCTTCACAGTCCAACTCTCACATCCATACACGACCACTGGAAAAACCATAGACTTGACTAGGTGGACCTTAGTCAGCAAAGTAATGTCTCTGCTTTTGAATATACTGTCTAGGTTGGTCATAACTTTTCTTCCAAGGAGTAAGCATCTTTTACTTTCATGGCTACAGTCACCATCTGCAGTGATTTTGGAGCCTAGAAAAATAAAGTCTGACACTGTTTCCACTGATTCCCCATCTATTTCCCATGAAGTGATGGGACTGGATGCCATGATCTTCGTTTTCTGAATGTTGAGCTTTAAGCCAACTTTTTCCCTTTCCTCTTTCACTTTCATCAAGAGGCTTTTTAGTTTCTCTTCACTTTCTGCCATAAGGGTGGTGTCATCTGCATATCTGAGGTTACTGATATTTCTCCTGGCAATCTTGATTCCAGCTTGTGTTTCTTCCAGCCCAGCGTTTCTCACGATGTACTCTCTTCTTCAGCGGCTACACAAAGGAACAGTCAATTGATAGAGGGTGCCTTGTCAGCATCTGAGACAGAACAAAGCACTCCCTGTGCCAGTAACAGAGCACCTGGAAGACAAACCAAACCTGGGAATACGAACTCACAGTGCTGTGTCCAGTGAACGTCTGTGAAGAGGGCTGGTGCCTGGTTCAGCTCTCTAAGATCTCAACTCAGGAGTTTATCTAAAGATCAACAGCCAAATGAGACATAATACAACACCCTAGTGACAGATGAGCAACTACCTGGTAATCCCCCATAAGCAGTGCTTCTCTAGTGAAATAAAGTCGGAAGACGAGGCTTTGCTTGAGAAGAATGCCTTGTAAATTCCAATAATCTAAATTTTATAATCTGAATATTCATGTGTCCTGCAAGGGGGCAGTGGCGAAGATGGCTGGGCCCAAGTCCAACATACAGAGTCCACCGTAAGATACATCTTACCTGTCCTATCAAGCAGATGGGGAACTCAAGAAGTATGTGAAGCAATGTCTTTTGTTCTAATTTAATTTTCCTAGCAACTTTGCTCTCGTTGGGTAAAATTAGGAAGAGAGATGTGAACTCAAGATACCTTGCGCCTTTCTTTTGAGAGAGGTATGATCAGAAATATTCTGTTCTCAGTACCACATAGACAGAGAGACACACGCAGTTTAATTCTTTTTCAGGGAAAAACCTTGGATGAGTGGTTTTCAAAGCTTTTCTTTAAGCAGCTGAATCCATTTTCAAATGACCTGATTTCATTTAATTTGTATAGACAGAATGGTTTCTAGCCAGAACTAGCCTGGCAACCAAGGTATGGCAGAGGCTCCCCCTCACCAATACGCTTAATGATTCATTTACAAAACTTTTGTTTCTCATCTCAGCAATTAGTCCTTCTGGAGCAGTTTAGAAATTTGGGGACCCAGAAAAAGAATCATTTAATCAAGTGATAAAACAGCATTTCCACCGAATTCAAAGTTACAACTGTGGCCTGGCCATTTTGGCCTCCTCGTGCCACTGGGTAAACAGTCACTACAGTGGAGTAGGTGCCTGATCCTGGCCGTCGGAAAAAAAAACTGTTGTTCTTCTCCATGAGACAAAAGATGACTGGAACTCCAGGGACCCCCACTGGATTCCTTCTGGTTGTTGGGAGAGACAATCCTCTGTGGTTCTCGAGTTCCTGGACATGCCAAGAATGCAAGGTTCTGCCACTTTTATCCAAGCCCCCATTTCTCAGGATTTTGCTGGCAGAAAGTGACCATGACAGTGAGGCAATGTCTCCCTTCCAGGATAAAAAGCAAGCCTGTCTATGGTTTGCTATAAAATTGGCAGATTCCTTAAACTCAGAGTTCATTTCTTAGCTCCAACATAAACCCACCGTGTGTGTAATATCCATCCAGGCCCCACCACATCACCCTCATAGTACTTCTGGTGCAAGGGGAACTGGTGCATACACACTGACGCTGGGGACGCTGTGCAGCCACTAGCCAAGTCTGCTGCCCCTGACCTAGGAGTCTCATGTCTTCTGCCAGCATCCATCCAACAGCAATAGCCTAACTTAGTCAGCTTTTAAGTAACATAAAATCAAATCCCAGAGGTAACAGTGATGCTGCCAAATGTAGTGGTAAATGTTAATGTAAGACTAAAGTAATCCTATACAGGGAAGTCCAAAGGTTCAAGATACCTAGGAAGAAAAGATCAGGTCACCACCCCATCAGGTAGAGAAACTTGAGGGGTTGGCTGAAGACAAAGAATAGGGTGGCCAGTGAAGAAAGAAGTCACAAATACAGCAATTAATAAACCATGATAAACAATGAATGTGGCTTCTACTTTTTCCTTTTTTATAAAATATTTACATAATAGTTGCCCTTCCCCTCTAAGATCATATAAACCATCAATCATCATATATAGCCCTTAGGATCTTAAAGTAACTTAGAAGGAATGGATATCACTAAGTGATCCTGGAGTTAGACACTGTAAGTGAAAAAAATTGTGGTGGTATATATACATATTTTTAATTATAGGAATAAGAGCATGCATGTTTGTACTGGACAGCCTAAGGTAGAGGTCATAGTGGGTATCTGTGGATTCTGGCAATCTAGCTCCTAATTTCCCCCTTCCTATTAGAACACCACACTCTCATTTCTGGGGGAAAAAAAATCCTCATTATGAACTATCCTGGAGAGAGGGCAGTTCTCTGAGCCTGCCTCTCATTATGGAACCCGTAAGTCAGACAGTTCTATTCACTCCTTAGCAAAGACCTAATCTGGCAAACAATCAAAGGCCAGCCAATTAGACACCTACTTCCAGAATTTTGAAACCTGAGTGAATGATGGAAGATAGGGCAGAGTGTGGGGAGATGGAGCCATCTTTATGGTGGCACAAGCTAGTCGTCAAGACTGTCCCTGTATTGTAACCTTGGCTCCGGAGTTTTTACAGCCTAGTTACCAAAGAATCCCTTGTTCCCCCTGTTTGCCAGGCCTACTCAGCTTCCAGCTTGCGGTGAATACAGTAAGCTCCCAAAAGTCTTTAGACAGAAACTCCCTCAGTCTCTTGATTCCAAACATACCCACCTACACACTTACCAACCCTCTTTTCCTTCCTAGTCCTGTTGAAGAGGGACCATCCTCCTTCCTCCATACGAGATTACTTACCTTTACTTCGGACTTCATCTCAGGAATTAACTATCAACTACCCGTTCTGTCTCATAAGAACTCAACCTCTCCATCTCAAATGAATTCTTCCTACTAGTTTTTAAACACACATACATCTCCCATTTAAACAAATAACATCAAAAGCCTTCATTTGACTCCCTCTCTCCGTTTAGGGTCAAATTTCTGAAATGAACTGTCTCCATTTTCTGATATCCTACTCACACTAATCGGACTTCCATTCGTCTCCTCATTAAAACAACTCATCACAGCCAATAAACTCTTCTTTGTTATTACATCCTACAAGCATTTTTAGTTCTTATCTTACTGACTTCTCATAGGCTTCAAAATTTGCCATCTTCTTTCAGAAACAATTTCTTCTCTGAGTCTCAAAACTCTCACTTTCCTCCTACTCTTCTGGCCATTCCTTTTTGTTTTCCTTACAGGCTCATTCCCCATCCAGCCTTTATCCTAGTCTCTTAACTCTCCACAGCTTCAATGACGTTATCTTCTATCTGCAGGTAATTCATAAATTCATATTTTTAACCCACAATTCTCCAGACCTGTCAACTCAGATACCTCAATGTCTCAGCAGCACCATGAACCAAATAAAATGCAAATTGCCTTCTCCTCAAAGCCTTAATCCAAAAATAAAAGCCGTGGTCCATTTTTAGTATCTCCTCTCTTAGTGAACAGTGTCATGATCCATTTAGTTAGGCACTCTAGAACCCTGGGGATCATGAATGACATCCTGCACAGAAGTCCTCAGTATTCAATCAATCACCACCTTCACAGAAGCAAAGAAAAGCAGCCAACTTTCATTGAGAACTTATGCATTATCAGGTCCTGTTTTAAGTTATCTTGATTATCTAATTTAGTCATCACAACCACACAAGATGGTTATTATGCCTAACCTGTTGATCTTACCTCCTAAATCTCGAAAATATCACCTTTGCTGAGGCTCCAATACTTTGGCCACCTGATACGAAGAGCCGACTCACTGGAAAATACCCTGATGCTAGGAAAGATTGAGAGTAAAAGGAGAAGGGGGAGGCAGAGGATGAGATGGTTAGACAGCACCACTGACTCAATCAATGGACACGAGTTTGAGCAAACTCCAGGAGACAGTGAAGGACAAGGAAGCCTGGTGTGCTGCAGTCCACGGGGTTGCAAAGAGCTGGACAAGACTTAGTGGCAGAACAACAACTTCACTGATGTTGCTGTTGCTGCTCTCACCTCTGTCCAAAGGACCATCTCACTGGGAACTTCTGTTTGGTCTGTCAGCAATTACCGAGTTAATTCACTTATTTCACAGAGCAGTCAATCATCTTTGTCAAAAGAAAAACTGATAACACCTTTTCCTCCTCTCACAGATATATTTGAAAGGGTATCAGAAAAAAAGGCAAAACCCACTAACTTGACTTACGAGGCTACACCTGGGTAGATCTCTAGCAACTTGTCCAATTTCACCTTTCACCATCCTCCTGCTATGTTCTATGCTCCAGTCACACTGGCCTTTTACCAGTCTCTGGTACCTGCCATTTTATGTTAAGGAGGTCTCGCACAATGGATTCTCAACAGATATTCACCTGAATGGATGAGTTAAAAAGCCAGACTGAAACAGGGGAATAGATAACCAGTGAGCCAAAGAGAGGAGAGAGGTATTTACAGGGAACTACTGAGACGAAGAATAAGTGGATTGGTTTCTCGGTTGGTTTACAAGCTAGAGACGTTAGAACATGCCTAAATGCTGATACCTAGAATCCAGCAGAGGAGAAGTTAATGATGCCTAACAAGGATAGAGTAATCAATGGTGCAGCAACTTTTCTGATTAGACTAGTACTGAGAAAATCAGGGCCCAGATGGAAGAACTGGCTTTCAGTGGCCTTAGTCACTGTAGCGGAATTTTTAAAAAGTGCCAAAACAAGTTTACAGATTTGGTGGTGGAAAGACAGATAGTTCCAGACTAATGACTTATATTTATTTGTGATGTCAAAAGAGGGGTGATCTACTGAAAGTGAGGATACAGGGTTCAAGTTAGAGGAAAATAGTAAAATAAATAGATAAGTGGGATTGCTCACCAGTAAGTAGTACTGCCAGGCCAGGTGAAGTCAGGACTCACCCGGTGGAGGGCTGCCCAGAAATGGGATAGTCTTCAGCTGTGCTTGGTGAACAGTCATCAATGCTGTTTGCCCAAAGGATGTGAAAAAAAGGACAGAGGACCAAGAAAGCTTGGGACACTGAAAAGAGAGCAAAGAGAGATATATCTCCTAAACCGGACAGATAAAAAGAGAAAATTGAGAAGAGTTAAGGATAGGGAGATCTGGATAATAAGGAGTTGTCAATGGGCGTTGTTATGAAAATTCAATGAGAAAAGCCTGTAAAACACTTTGCAGAATGGCTGTTATATCCAAAGTAAGTGCTTGAGAAGTGTTTCTATTATTGAGGATTTGATGCAGAAGTCTTAGATCATTGCAGGAGACCCTAAGGATTACCGACATGTAATAACTGACAGTCTTGGAGAAGTGAGCACATAGACGGTGAGTTATTTTAATAATAGTATGAGAACTGAGGTGACTGCTCAGCAAGCATCCAGTCCTCAAAATTAGCTTTGCAGCTCTCTCACTTCACTCTCAGTGGGGCTTTAACATAAGCTCTTACTTTCTAGTTATTCTTTAATTCATTTAACCTGAGGAAACTGAACTATAGTGGTACTCAAAGTTCTCAAAACATCTCTCAATTGATAAGGATCTTCCGGACTGCATTAACAAACAGCATCAACACTGGATATGTGCAACAGCGACTAATGACCCTGCTTTGAAGAGCCCCTTTCCAGTGTAACAGATAATGTGGACCTAAACAGAAAGTTGGGAAAATGACAAGGCACTCCACCAAATAAAGTAAGATGCTACTATACAGCCACTCGGAGAAGGCAATGGCACCCCACTCCAGTACTCTTGCCTGGCAAATCCCATGGATGGAGGAGCCTGGTGGGCTGCAGTCCGCGGGGTCGCTAGGAGTCGGACACGACTCAGCGACTTCACTTTCACTTTTCACTTTCATGTATTGGGGAAGGAAATGGCAACCCACTCCAGTGTTCTTGCCTGGAGAACCCAGGGACGGGGGAGCCTGGTGGGCTGCCGTCTCTGGGGTTGCACAGAGTTGGACTCGACTGAAGCGACTTAGCAGCAGCAGCAGCAGCAGCAGCATACAGCCACTAGAATGGCTAACGACATAGAGACTGACAATACCAAGTGTTGGCTAAGACAGAGCAAAAGCCTCTGTCATACAGAACTGGCTGAAGTGTGAACTGGCACAACCTCAGAAATTGTACCCCTATACCGAGTAAAGCTGAATGTAGCCTGCCTTATGACTCAGCAACTCCATTCTTGGGTATTTCCCAACAAAGGCACATGTGTACACATCAAAAGACATGTACAAAAATGTTCAAAGTAGTACTAGTTTTAATAATCCCAAATACCCAACATGATAGAAGGGATAAATTGTGGTGTGTTCATGCAAAGTTCATGCAAGTTTGTATGTATGCAAACTACATACAATGAAGACGGACTAGACAATATATATAAACGACAATATATATAAATCTCACAAAATGTGAGCTTTAAGAACCAAGACACATGAATATATGCTCTGTAATTCCATGTACTCAAGTTCAAAAGCAGGAAAAACAAGTCTGTGGCAGAAGAAATTAGAACAGTGGTCACCTTTGAGGAGGTAGCAACTGAGAAGGGCATAAGGAGACCTCTGGTGTATTAGTCATGTTCTTTTTCTTGGAGGGGGTATGTTCATTTTGCAATAATTCTTTGAGCTGCACATTTATGATCTGGATCCTTTTTGTGAATCTTACACTTCATTGTCAAGTTTACTTAAAAACAGGAGGCCAGAAATGACTGAAAGGATAATGGAAGAAAAGGCTTCACAGGAAGCTGAGGCTGCTGGCTCAGCAGCATCCCCTTTCACCACTACATATAGATTGACTGCAGTGTCACAGAGAGATGCAATGACCTAAATCCTATTGTCTAAGATCACAGAACTACTTAATGATAAAGCAGGAATTGGGATTCAGGAATTCTAAGTTCACAGTGCTCTTCAATTCTTGTAGGGATGTTTCTGGGTGTGTATAGAAGGGCCCTTGTCATCCCATCTTCAAAGTAATGAGGACATAAGGGAATGCAAAAAACAGTAATAACACAAAAGTATTCACCAGAGAACAATGACAATTTAAAAACTGGTCCTCACTCCAACATTCCTCCTCTAGCTTACACTAGCTTCTTCTCTGCCACTCCCCATCAACTGCCCTTGTCAGTCCTTGGTGAGCCTCTTCTGTATTATGTCAAACAGGACAATATGTGTACAACGTAAATCAACTGCAAAGTCAAACTACACATCTTACAAAAGATGCAGGATTCCAAGAAGTTGGTAAAAATGCTACTGAAGAACTGTTAGCAAAGCCATCGACAAAAAGCAGAAACTGGCAGATTAAGGCCACTGTGGAAGAAATTCCTGATGGCTCATTTAGCATCCATTTTCCCCTTCCCACTCAGTAACAGAATCTTGCTACTTTAGTAACTGTATTTCTATTGTAACAATAAATAAACAGATACTAATATTGTTTAAGGCTAAGTCTAAGAAATGGTTATGAATCCATTTTAAACCCCCAAAGCTAAACAGTCTCAGACAATCCCCTCCTTCTCAAGCAGACATTTGATGCTGCAGCCCAGTTGCACCCTATCTACAGAATGAGGCAATGCTTCACAATGCTATAGTCTGCATATGAAAACACGCATTTGGGGGAATGGGAGGGTTGTTGGAAACAAATCTGGGCGCTAGTCAACTAGGGTTCATTTACCTTTTAGAGGCAGACACTAGTTAAATGCATCAACAATGTGAAGTCAGTGGTGTTGTAAACATAAAAAAGGTTCACATGAAAGGAACATGAATGTATACATGTAAATTTATGCATGAAAGTTACATAAAATATTGAATTCAGGCATTCACAGCTACTTCAGCCCAAAGACCGGGAAAGATTTAAATGCACTCCCACTACAGTCTACTGCACTCATGCACAATGTCAGGAGCTAATGAACAAAAACAAGATGCCAGCAGAGTTTGCTTAAAGACACCAGCAATTATTATCTTCAAAAAAAATATTGAAATTCCTCTATTATTGTCCATATTCCCATCAGAACAGAAATGGCAGGAAAGAGGGAAGGGCACAACCTTTAAAAGGGTGGCGCAGCCATACGACATGACAAAAACTGGTTAAAACCAACTTGGTCCAAGATGGTGGAAGATTTGACTTCCAGTGGACCTTGAGCCTCATTATACACTTACTGTAATGCATTAGCACAAACTAAATGACACACCCACCAGTGCCCTGACTCTTCTGAGGTTAACCATAAAAGGCCAAAAAGTGGGTGATGGCCCAGTTCCCAGAAATCTCTGCCCCTTCCCCTGAAACCGTTGGAACAATCTTCCCACTCATTAGACTATGAAATTATCCAGCCCAAGAAAACTAACTATGTCAAGGTGCATTCTCAGGTACTGAGACAGACTGCATTCTGTCTATGGGTTGTGCATCTCTAAATAAATTCACTTCTTACCTATCACTTCACCGAATTCCTTCCACCATAAGACAAAGATACTGAGCTTTGGGAATTCCCTGAAGGCCCAAAGGTTAGGACTCTTGGCTTTCACTGCTGGGGGCGCTGGTTCAATTCCTACCTGGCGAACTAAGGTCCTACAAAGCCGCAGGAAAAAAGAAACCGACCTTCAATAAAGTCCGGAGACCAGCTCTTAAATTAAGTTCAAGTCCCAATCTGGTTTGTGCAGTTTCAGCACCACCAAAAGAGCAAGCTAGGTTTTGCAGTTACACTCACATCCTGCTTTTGTCACGAAAAACAGAACCACAGACACAAAACTGAAACATTCCCACAGATCTCCCTGGACGCACATTTCTACAAACAAAGCTTCCAGGATGAGGAAAATGACCAAGCGACTTTTCTGGTCTAAGAGGCATTCATAAACAAACAGATTCTCTGGTCTACATTCTTTGGCGTTAAAACCCGTTCTTTTCTCAACCCACCTTTCGCCGACGTGCTGAAGACTGTCACTAAAACGCCACACATCAAAGACAGAACAAAGACTCCTCTTAAATAACAGAGGCGCAAGGGGCCCTTAATGGATGGCACAGAATTTATCCACGACTGTTTCTGCTCTAAATTAACACGTACAGGAGACTCTGTCTTCTCCTAGCTCCACCCCGGTAACACAGAAGGGAGGCGGGGATCCTTATTTAAGAGGAGCTGATGTCAGGGCCAGCAATGCTTCTCCCTTCCTCGAGGGCTTCGGTTTGGGCTGTGCCAATGGGATTCTTCGCACGAGATCTCACGGCATCTAAAAACGGCTGGCCAATGGAGAGATGCTCGGCTCACAAAGAGATAACTAGGGCACAGCTGTTATACAACCGATACCCGACGCCGGACGCCAGCCCTGAGAGGTCCCCTAGGAGTCTGACCTGGGAGCCACAGCATCAGCGGACAACGAGGCACTTCTGCTGGAGAGCTGTTTACCGCGACCCTCCACCAGCAGCTGCTTCGCTGGCGTGCGAAAACGCAAGGAAGGGCGAGGACAGAGGAAGAAGAGGGTCGCGATCCACGGGGCGCGGGTTTTAGCCGGGTCCGTCAGGGGCCCAAGCCCCGGACCACCTCCCCCACGCCGACGGTCACTCCCACAGAGGCGGTACCTGTTTCCGCATGTTATTCATGACGCCCATGAAACCTGCCAACAATTTGGCTTCCTCTCGAGCAGCAAGTTTCTTCTCGGTCTTCTTCTTGCTGCTCTTCTCTACCCCAGAGGCTGCCATCCTCCTTCGGTCAGCGCGGCTCACGCCCGGGACTCGCCGGGCCGGGCGAGGGGTTGCACTCTCCAGGCACGCTGGGGCTTGTGTTCACCAAACCACCGAGGCTGGGAGAGTGGCTGGCTGAACCACCCTGCCTGCGAAAGCGCGGGGACACCGCAGACCTTGCAGCAGGGCAAGGCCAGACGACCCGCTCGGAAGACCGCTGTAAGGCGATGTAGTGGCTGGGCTGCGTCTCCAGCAGAACCGGAGCCCGGAGGAGGAGCCTGCGCACTCAGCTCGAGGGGGCGGGGCCGCTACGGAGGAGTGGGGGGCGGGGCCTACGCGTCAGAGCCGCGCGCCGCTGCGAGCGGCTGGAGGCCGGGTGCCTAACGTCCTTTCCGTGCGCCGGCTGTTTTGGTTTCTAGCTGGTCCGGAGTTGCGCGTTCCTTTTCCTTTGCCCAAGACAGGTTTTACAAATTTGGCTGTCGTGGCGAGATTATCTTTGGGGATAATTGGGTGACAGAAGGCATTAAAGAGCGTCCCGTTACCGTAAACTCCGTAAGGACCAGTGTCGGTGTTTCTTCACCGCTGTATCAGAAGATGACATGCTGTAGGCGCTCAATATTAAATGGGAGAAGACTACCACGTACTGCAAGTTAAAGGTTTATTGCATGGAGGATAAGGTTTATTTGCTTGGGAGTCATAAAGCAAGGATACACAGTCCCCATTGGTGTTTCCCTGATGTGGAATGTCTGCCTGCTTAGGCTGGTTTACTTCTCAGTGTTTGAAACTAAGATCAGGTTTCAGCTCCACAAATCTCCAATTAGGCTTCCCCAAGTAATCATAGAACTCATGAGATGCTTTTTGTAACTATAAATCATATTCTTTCTAGCATATAACATCTATAATATAAGATCATTTGAAATTTACGTTTTTGAAAACTTATACATATCCCTTTAATTTTCTACCTAAGTCTATATAGGAATATGGGAGAAGGAAATGGCAACCCACTCCAGTATTCTTGCCTGAAAAATCCCGTGGACAGAGGAGTCTGATGGACTGCTGACCATAAGGTCGCACAGAGTCAGACACGACTGAAGTGACTTAGCATGCATGCATGCATATAGGAATATATAGAAACGCTTTAAATAAAATAACTGACTATCAAAGCATTATACTTTCTCTTGATTAGGAGAAAGCAATACAGTATAATTCAAATGAAAGAGCAAGTGGCTTATAAGGCCCTCCAAAAACAAACAAACAAAATCTAAGCAAAAAAAAAAAAGCTTTAAAAACGAAGTTTCCCGGAGGTCCATGGTTATGACTGTGCTTCCACTGCTTCCACCTGGGGTGCTGCTTGCATCCCTGGTGGAGGAAGGTGCAGCCAAAAAAAAAAAATTCTGAGCATTCTTAGAAAAGAATAAGACATTTATACCTCTGTGTACCTTATAATTTTTTTTAATCTAAATGTTCTCAGATCTTTTGTTTTAACTAGTCAAGACAGTCATCCTTGAGTATTTACAGAGGGTTGGGTCCAGAAGCTGTTGGGGATACCAAAATCCCCAGATGCTCAAAATCCCATAGTGAACCCCTCATATCCATGGTTCTGCAACAGGTGATTCAACCAATTGTGGATCATGTAGTACTGCATGTACTTATTAAAATAAAAATCACTGTGTAAGTACTCAGTTCAGACCCCTGTTGTTAAAGAATCGACTGTAATTTGAGACTTTAGCGTGGACCCTGACAATAGAAACCATTTATCCCCTGATGGAGTTAGAGGAAAATTTTGTTTACTTTATTAAATGACCTAGAATAGTGAAGAATGAGAATATTTAAACATTTTTTTAATTGAAAGGAAGTGGAAACCTGTCTTCTTACTCTAAGGCCTTGGAAGACACCAAGGATCCTGGATTCAAAGGCAGGAACGTAGGCGATGAGGTAGAATGCTGTTCTGTAATAAGGCAGAGGAATCAAGGAATAGCATCCTCTCTACTTGATGTTGGGAAAAGTCCCTTCACATACTGCAGAATACGGAGAACTAAAGGTCATGAAGAGCCTTAGGATTCAGAGCTTAAACAGACCGTGAAAGTTATATAGCACAGAGGTTAGGCAGAAGGCTTGCCTGGATGCAAAGTCAAGTATGCCACTCTCTAGATGACCAACTCTGAACAAGTTGCTTAACCTCTCTTGTGTTTAAGTCTCCTTGTCTGTAAAAATAAAACTTTACCATGGAACTGTTATAACGTTAGCAAAAATACTTACGTTGTGGGAAAGGGAACCCCTTCCAGGGCCAGAAAGGGGGCGCTTGTCTAACACTTGGAAATAAATTGTCTGAGGAGACGCATGTGCTGACAAAGCAAGAGATTTTATTGAGGTACCCTGGTGGAGAGCAGTAGGGTAAGGGAAGCCAGGAGAACTGCTGTGCCACGTGGCTCACAGTCTCAGGTTTTATGGTGATGGGGTTAGTTTCCCGGTTGTCTTTGGCCAATCATTCTGACTCAGAATCCTTCCTGGTGGTGCGTGCATTGCTCAGCCAAGATGGATGTCAGCGAGGATTCTGGGAAGTCATAGTGGCATCTCCTTTTGACCTTTCCCGAACTTTTCTAGTTGGTGGGGCTTCCCTGGTGGCTCAGATGATAAAGAATCTGCCTGCAATGCAAGAGACCCAGGTTTGATCCCTGGGTCAGGAAGATCCCTGGAGAAGGGAATGGCAACCCACTTCAGTATTCTTGCCTGGAGAATTCTATGGACAGAGAAGCCTGGAGGGCTACAGTCCATGGGGTCACAAAGAGGTGGACACGACTGAGTGGCTTTCACTTCTCTTTCCTGGTTGGTGGTGGCTTATTACTTCCATGTTCATTACCGGGACCTCCTGTTGTAAAATAATTAATGCAAATGGTTACTATGGTGCCTGGCCAGGGTGGGCGGTTTTAGTCCGTGTGCTTCTTGTAACACTTAGCTTGGTGCCAGAGCAAGGCAAAGAGTATCACTTTACTGAGATGACAATGTTAACTATTGTTATTTAATCTAAAATTTTCCAAAATGTGTTCCTTAGAAACCAATTCTATAAACCACCCCCCTCCTCTCTCCTGAAATAGGATCCCTGGGAATTCTACTTTGGGAAACAAGTAATGTGTCCTTCTCAGAGAAAAATCTCAAGTGTACTTGTATGTTAAGTGTTTGGAGAAGACTTATCCCTATTGCTTGAAACTTGATTAGGTATAATTTGCTGTTGTAGATGACATTTCGAGGTTTCTTAGCTTTTCTAAATGTCTGAAAACCTCCTTTGTTTCTTTTGTAAAGATAACTAATGAATGGAGGGATCATTCACCTGGAGGGAAGAATCCCAGGCAGACCAGAAAACTGACTTCAGTCTTGGAGACGTTGGAATCACTATCATCTCAAAAAGAACTTTAAATCTGGATCATTGTTGCCAGCCAAAATCTTTGCCTTCTCTGCCCACCGAGGCCAAATGAAAAATGTGGAGACTTGGGGTGGGAGGTGGGAGATTGTGTTCACCTATGGCTGATTTGTGTCAATGTATGGCAAAACAAATACAGTATTGTAATTAAAAAAATAAATAAATTTAATAATAAAAAAAAAGAAAAATAATAAAAAAGGAAAAAAAAGAAAAATGTGGAGACAGAGTTTGAAGAAATAGAAAGGTGGCTTTTATTCTCATCCTGCAGAGAAGGGAACACAGTAGACTCATGCCTCAAGAACTGTGCTCCCTCTCCATGAGGAGTCTAGGGGCTTATATAAGGCAAGGGCTCGCATTCAGGATCAGTGATGAGGAACAAAGGTGACAGGATCTTGGTATCTTCCTCTTGCATTGTTTCAGAGATGGTCGTAAACTGGTGTCAGTAACCGGGTGTCTGAGTTTGGTGTTGTAAGGGTAAACACCAGATAGGGGATATATTTAGCATAGAATCAAAGGAGAAAATGTGAATTGTAACTCCTGCAGAGTTAGGGGGCAGAAAAGCAAACTTAAAGACACGCAGAAGTTAAAAAACTAGGAATGTTCAGGCCTACTCACTGTTTTATCTTCTTTGATCTCAGGAAAGGGGAAAAAAACCTCATTCCTCTTTTCCTTGTCACTGCAACATTATGGCAGTGGAACTCTAGGTTTTAGAAACCTTTATCAATATGACAGGCAAAAAAGTGATTTTCTTGTGCGTGTTATTTTAGAAATTCCAATGAGATTGAACATCTTTTCATGTTTATTGGTCATTTATGTTTTTTCTTTCATGCATTTTCTATATTGTCTATGTCCTTTGTTCATTTTTCCTTTGGATTTTTTTAAATTCTTATTGATTTGTAAGCATGAAACCAAGCAGGACCCTGGGTCTTCAGGGCACAAAAGTCTTTCTGTGCATTTCCTGTTTGTAGGAAACAGTCTTCATACAGCTTCAGTGACCTTCCCTGAGTTCCCAAGGGCAGGTTCAAAGAGTTGCTAATCAAGGAAGGGAAGAGCTTTAGCCTTCTCTTTAGGTCCGGGTGGTGGCGGCGGTGGCAGCGGCGGTGGTGGGGGCTGGAGGTCGTCTGGGACAAGTTCCCCCGGGCGCTCCCCCATGGAGGAAGCGGTGCGCAAGGCTGCAGCCCTGGGTGCTCACACCTCCCACTGGACGGAGACGAAGGCGGTGGCCGCGCGAGCTCAGGAGCGGGTAGCCGGAGCGGTCTGTGTGGGGGTGTGAGCAGAGGTGACCCGGCCCGGAGAGCGGAGGGAAGCCGCGCGGCGGGCCAGCCAACTTCGATTTGAAGACTGCATCATCCTGCCTCCAGCACCAACAGTTTCTCTGTTCTTGATCAATGTGATTCACAGTAGCTTTTTAAGTAACAAGCGAAATGAGCCAGGGGCATGGAAAGTATGACTTTTATATTGGTCTGGGATTGGCTATGAGTTCCAGTATTTTCATTGGAGGGAGTTTCATTTTGAAAAAAAAAGGCCTTCTGCGACTTGCCGGAAAAGGCTCCATGAGAGCAGGTCAAGGTGGCCATGCATATCTCAAAGAATGGTTGTGGTGGGCCGGACTGCTATCAATGGGAGCTGGCGAGGTGGCCAACTTTGCTGCATACGCCTTTGCACCAGCCACCCTAGTGACTCCGTTAGGAGCACTCAGTGTCCTAGTAAGGTGAGGACACTGCTCTTCACGTGTAGAAACAGCAGTTAACATTTCATCTGTAAGTGCCATTCTTTCTTCATACTTTCTAAATGAAAGACTTAATCTTCATGGAAAAATTGGATGTTTGCTAAGTATTCGGGGATCTACAGTTATGGTTATTCATGCTCCAAAAGAAGAGGAGATTGAGACCTTAAATGAAATGTCCCACAAGCTAGGAGATCCGGGTTTTGTGGTCTTTGCAACACTTGTGGTCATTGTGTCCTTGATATTAATCTTTGTGGTGGGGCCTCGCCATGGACAGACGAACATTCTTGTATATATCACAATCTGCTCTGTAATTGGAGCCGTTTCAGTCTCCTGTACTAAAGGCCTGGGTATTGCTATCAAAGAGCTGTTTGCTGGAAAACCTGTGCTACAGCATCCCTGACCTGGATCCTGCTGCTGAGCCTTATAGTCTGTGTGAGCACACAGATTAACTACCTAAACAGGGCCCTGGACATATTCAACACTTCTATCGTGACTCCAATATATTACGTGTTCTTCACAACATCAGTTTTAACTTGCTCAGCTATTCTTTTTAAGGAGTGGCAAGATATGCCTGTTGATGATGTCATTGGTACTCTGAGTGGCTTCTTTACAATCATTGTGGGAATATTCTTGTTGCATGCCTTTAAAGACGTCAGCTTTAGTCTCTCAAGTCTGCCTGTGTCTTTTGGAAAGATGAAAAAGCAGTGAATGGCAGTCTTTCTAGTATGTATGAAGTTCTTAATAATAATGAAGAGAGCTTAACCTGTGGAATTGAACAACACACTGCTGAAAATATCTCCCGAAGAAATGGAAATCTGACAGCTTTTTAGGAAGAAAGATGTAATTAATCTATAACTGTTATAAAAAAGTGAATCTGAGTATCAGAATGTGTATGAAAAAGCACTGCTCTCAAATGATGTTCTCTAGAGACAATCTTTTTTTTAAAGGTTTCACTAATTTGGACCAAGAAATTACTTATGTTTAAATGATGACTCAATACATGGCCAATTTCTATTAAAAAAAAAAAAAAAAAGGAAGGGAAGAAGTGCAAAAACAGGAGAAGAGCAATCAAAAAACAATAGTACAGCCTTGGGGCAGGGTCCTGGTTTCCCCCGGCTCAGTGAATATACACAGCAGTATCTTTGAGCTATTTTGCAGATACTGAAACCCCTACCAGAAAAAGTTAACCGTGTGTGTCCCACAGGCATGCAGACCCCAGATTGGTTGGACCAGAAGATTGACAATGCTGACTCCCAATTACCTCACCATCAACCAATCAGAAGAATGGCTATGAGCTGATCACACCCACCTCTTTGAACTGTTAATATAAAACTCATTACCTCCTCTGGAGCCACCACACAGAGGGCATTAGTCTTCTCTGCTTCCCCTTGCCTGGTAAAGCAATAAAGCTATTCTCTTCTATTTCACCCAAGGCTCTGTCTCTGAGATTCAGTTTGGTACTAGGGCACAGAAGCTGAATTTCAGCTACAAGCATGGTTTGTTAAGGTGGGCTTTAGGCGAATTAAGTGTGAGATAATACATGCATAAAATATCCAGTAAGTCATTGAAGACACAGGATAAGGCCAACAAGAAAAGAATACTCACTAGGGAAAATAGAATACAGAATTGACCCTGAGGAAAAAAAGAATTCAGCAGAAGCAAAAAATGAAGTATTCAGAGTGATCTGGATAAGCATGGCCTCATACGATCCTTACCAGTCATGCTTCCCTGTATTATACAATTTAGTGTGGCATCCATGACTGCAGGAAGTCCAGTCTTTTTTGAGTTTTACTCCCCAAGAAATGTATATACAAGATGCCCCGGGCGTTCTGATTCACGTCCAAATACCTGTCTGTCTAGCTATTATTTTTCCTTCTTAAACCCAAAACTTAGAGTGCCCCCTTGAGGTCAGAGGATTCCGCAGAACGGCCCTGATGCTGTAACAGTCCATAACGTGCTGCTGTTGCTTTGTTGACTGAAGTGCCTGGCACACTGCCTTCTGAAACCCGAGCAGACCGAAGGCATGCCCTGACCAGCCCAAGCTGTTGTTACCCAGAGACCATCAGCACTGTCGCTGCTCTTGCTGACCCTGAACCTCAGGATTGCTGTCTACTGACCCAGGCCAACCTAACAGAGTGGCTATAATTATGCCACAGATAGATCCTAGCCCAGGCAATGGCTGTTTTCTTTGTACAAAGGAGAAATGCACAATTTGTTGTCATGTGAAATTGAAACTGTACCCTATAGGGTTAACTGAAACTGGCATCTTAAATCCCAAGTGTGTCTCACAAAACAGTAGATAAGGGAATAGCTTATTAAAAACACTCTCTGTTTGTAACCTCCCTTCACTAATTAGTAAATGAGTTGTTTTTCTTAAACAACTAATTTAGTTGTTGTTTTTCTTAATTGTCTACCCTCCAAGCTTCATGTAGCCCAGATAATATATTACAGGGCTCCTTAACCACCCCTATAGATAATGTCTCTGACATATGGGTCACTATGGTAACAGGTGGATTTAAGTTGTTTTCTAGAAACCTAGAGTTGACTGTTACCCAGTTCAAACTGGTCAAGAGTGGTTGGGAGCACCAGCCCCCTGACTGGGCCTGCCCAGGTGTCCAGTGAATGACCTTTTGACATCAGGAGGCTAAAAACTGCCATTTTTGAACATGTATCCCATGAAGAAGCACATAACCCAGAAACACCTCTGCAGAACAATGATTATCTCACCTTTTCCCTACCTCCAATCACCTTTCCCCACACCTAAAACCACCACCCTGCTTTTTAAAAAAATGTTTATTTTATTTATTGTTGGCTGTGCTGGGCCTTGCTGGCTCAGCGGGCTTTCTCTCTAGTTAAGGCCAGCAGGGGCTACTCCCGAGTTTCTGCTTGCAGACTTCTCATTGCGGGGGCTTCTCTCGCTGCAGAGCATGGGCCCTAGGGTGCTGCAGCTCCTGGGCTCCAGAACACAGGCCAGTGGTTGTGGAGCACGGGCTTAGTTGCTCTGCAGGATGTGGGATCTTCTGGAATCAGGGGTCGAACCCATGTCTCCTGTATTGGCAGGTGGATCCTTTACCACTGAGCCACCAGGCAAGCCCCGCCCTGCTTTAATACCCCATAAATATTTTGCCTTCCAGAGGGCAGATCTGAGACTTGTTTTCCCATCTCCTTCCTTGGTTGCCTCATGAATAAACTTTCTCTGCTAGAAATGGCAACCCACTCCAGTGTTCTTGCCTGGAGAATCCCAGGGACGGGGGAGCCTGGTGGGCTGCCGTCTATGGGGTCACACAGAGTCGGACACGACTGAAGTGACTTAGCAGACTTAGCAGCTATAAACACTAACCAGGTGTGCACCCAGTATGACTCGGCCTGACCGCCTTCAAATGCTTATAATTCGCATAGGTGCTTGCCTGAAATCCATCAAAGTGTTCAAGTCTTTTGAATGAAAAATTTTCATGGCCAAGCAGAATCTTTGGAGTTGGTTCTGGGATACAAGTCTGCCTTTTCCCCAGGTTGCGGGCCTCCTGAATAAAGGCAAGCTTTCCTTTCCCAATCAACGCTTTTCTCTCCAGTACTGGCTTTAGAGCAGTGAACACCCGAAGCTGAGCTTGGTAACAAGCATCTTTGTCCGGCTCATCTGGAATAGCCATCTGATACTCTTTTCTCAGTTTCTCAGCTGCACTCATGCCCATGTTTTTAAGGACAGTTGTGTTCTCCTGCACTAATCTGTCCTCACCATTTGTCACCGCCCTCTCCTCTCCCTGACAAATGCACAGGTGGGAGCGACCCTATAATGTCAGTGAGAATTCTGCTCCCACACTCCCTTCTCACTGGAGACTTACAGACCAGACTTTCTAGGTAACTCTTTCCAGCTTCTCTAAGTTTCTTTTCTATCATCTTCTCCGTGTTTTCACCCAGCCTTTCCCCATACTTCATAAATCCTTCCAACAATAGACAAAACAGAAAAATTCTAAGCAATTCTTTTCTAAATCCCCAAGTAGGTTGAGCACAATTTTCAAGTATCCACTGTTGTACCAACATTCAAAGTCTTTTGCAAAAATCTTTCATAACTGTGAGGAAGTGGTTCAAAGAGACAGCCTATGATATGGAAAGATAGCAGAACATATTGAAAATACGTAGAAAAACTGTCTGGAAACCAAACTATAAATCAAACTGCTAACAGTGCTTATTTACAGAGGAAGAACATAAGTTTAAAAAGGAAAAATCATTCTCATGATCCCTCAACATAGGCTCTTCTTGGGGAACAAATAAGGATTGAACCCAGTCTGCTGTGTTGCAGGCAGATTCTTCACCATCTGAGCTACCAGGGAAAAGCCATAATAGAAACAGCAAATATATGGGAGTTACCAATATCACAAAGTTCTTTAAGAAATGCTTCTGGATACGTGTCTCTTGGCACAGAGTTTTGGCACTTTGTTACATTCAGATACTTACACTGAAGTATCTAAAATGTCCTGATCAGGTCCTTCATAGTGCCAGTCAACTGATGAGAGGCTGGGAAGGAGAGGCCTGAGCAGCTGCCAAGAGCTAAGAATACATCTCTACCGGCCCCAACCACAAAGCCATCAAAACTACCAATAAAAGATACTCTGGGATGAATGTTGAGATGGTTGCCTCCTTCTGTAGATGGGGTAGGAGCTAAGAAGAAAGTAACAAGGATGAGATATCCTTGAAATTCTCTCAGTCTTTGAAGAGCAGCTAAGTATCTCAGATAATGTGTGTGACAGAAGCTTTAAAAGCAAATGGTAGTGGTTTAGTTGCTAAGTCGTGTCCGACTCTTGCAACCCCATGGACGGTAGCCTGCCAGGCTCCTCTGTCCATGGGATGCTCCAGACAAGAATACTGGAGTGGGGTGCCATTGCCTTGAGAGGGTAACAGGCAGGAAGGCCAGGGGTCTCCAAACGGAGGAAATAGCCTGCAAGGGTCAGACATTTTCTCTCTCTTAAGCGGCAGGAGGAAACAAACTAGCGATACTTTCTCCTTCTCTGTACAAATTTAAAATGAGGCTTCTCTTAAAATTCTGTGTTGCTATAATGACACCTAGTCTCACTTAAAGTTAACCATTGCCTTTTTCTTATGGAAATGTTTATCTTAAGCTATGCTAATGTACTGTGCATTTACCCCAAGCGCTGTCTTCAAGTCGGTTCCGCCTTTTGGGCCCAGAACCTACTTGATAAACCAATATGTTATACTCCGATATTGTTCCTCTAATCTATGTAAATGAAACTATTTGTATGGTGATCTGCCCTTCTTCAGGATTCAAGTTAATCATTTTATGGCCCAAGATAAACCATTTGCAGCCAAGGTTATCCCAAAATACATCTTATGGGTGAGGGGCCTGGTGCCATTCTAAGTTTTGAGACATTCCTTTCTTTCATTAACAAACTGCTGGTGACTATATAACACCCAGCTAAAGACTAGCAGGGGGTACTCTTTCTACCCCCTTCTGATGGCTATGTCAGAAGCTTTCTCTGTCTCCTTTATACTTTAATAAAACTTTATTACACAAAAGCTCTGAGCGATCCAGCCTCGTCTCTGGCCCCGGATTGAATTCCTTCTCCTCCGGGGGCCAAGGATCCCAGCGTCGTGATTCAACAACAACCTTTCAGCCTTCTCCAGAAGATCTTCCCGACCCAGGGATCAAACCCAGGTCTCCTGCACCGCAGGCAGATTATTTACCGATTTAGCTAAGAGAATACAGAACTTTAAAAGCAGAATTCTTGAACAAAGTTATTTGTTAGAATGTATCTAATTTGGGGAGTTTCCCAGGTGGTGCTAGTGGTAAAGAACCTGCCTGCCAATGCAGGAGACAGGAGGGATGCAGGTTTGACCCTTGGGCTGGGAAGGTCCCCTGGAGCAGGGCCTGGCAACCTGCTCTGGTATTCTTGCCTGGAGAATCCCATGGACAGAGGCTCTTGGAGGGCTACAGTCCATGGGGTCACACAGAGTCAGACATGACTAAAGCAACTTACATTCACACATCTAATTTTTATTAGTGAGGGAATCAGGAATTAAGCAATTAGACAATAGAGTTAGTTTCCTTTCTTTACATACACACAGGCGTGTATACAGTTAGCAAAAGGAAATGTGGCTAAGTGAGATGCAAACCTGGGTACCATTCTACAGGGTAATAAAGCCATAGTACACCCAGGAGATCTCCCTGGTGACAGTATCTTCTGGGTTAATTTCTCTAAAGGTTATACAATCATAACACCTTATCAAATCCTTCAGGGTAACCTCCAGCTTTCTAGGGCTATGGCACCATTTGCTCTTTTATCAGTTGCGGGTGTTGGTCAAATATACCTTGAAAACAAAGCTACTAGAATCAGATGAGGGTAAACCAGGACTGCATGGTTCCACTCTGCCTCCCTACTGAAGAATCTCCCTCCAGTACTAACTTTGCAAGTTCTCAGAATGTGTCTTTGTAAGGGAGCCAGTATTTTCATGTACCACCATGGCTAGAATTGTGTATAAAATAGGAATAAAGGCTCCAGGAGGTAGGCCTAGGGATTCTTCCTGTGACTTTCAGTATTTGGAACGTGTGAAATCGGTTTTGGCTGCTCAGAAATATCTATTATCCACCAAGTAATTCCCCACTGAGAGCTCTTTAGGCAAAATGATCATTCCCTTCTGGCTGCCTTCACAACCAAAGCTGCTTCTTTTAAATTCAAGAGTCATGTAAAATAAATAGCCAGTGGAAATTTGCTGTATGACTCCAGGAACTCAAATCCAGCTCAGCTCTGTGACAACCTAGAAGGGTGGGATGGGGAGGGAGGTGGGAGGGGGCCCAAGAGGAAGGGGACATATGTATACCTATGGCTGATCCATGTTGGCGTATGGCAGAAACCAAAACAATATTGTAATTATCCTTTAATTAAAAATAAATTTTAAAAAGAAACGAGTCAAATAACTGCTTGTAAAGTCAGGACCAAGTGAAATTCTGGTGGCAGGGGTTTGTTTTTCCTTCTTACCTTTGTATCCTTAGTCCTAACATGGCAAACACTCAGTAAAATGAGGTAAGCCTATACAAGCTTAACTAGACTATAAACATTAATGCTTCTTGTCTGTAAACTTTACCTAGTACTAAACAGAGTGTGTGAATTGCCTGTTCAAATTTCAAGGAGATCCAACCAATCCATCCTAAAGGAGATCAGTCCTGGGATTTCTTTGGAAGGAATGATGCTAAAGCTGAAACTCCAATACTTTGGCTACCTCATGCGAACAGTTGACTCATTGGAAGAGATCCTGATGCTGGGAGGGATTGGGGGCAGGAGGAGAAGCGGTCAACAGAGGATGAGATCGCTGGATAGCATCACCAACTTGATGCACACGAGTCTGAGTGAACTCCGGGAGTTGGTGATGGACAGGGAGGCCTGGCGTTCTGCGATTCATGGGGTAGCAAAGAGTCAGACACGACTGAGTGACTGAACTGAAGGCAATAAGGTATCCTGTTATCCTCACTTTCATGTCTTTGATTAGTGAAAATCTTCTATACATTTCCTCATCTTCCTCCATTTGTGAGGCTGAGTCCTCTAAATTTTGTCGTCCACAAATGATTCAAAGAGACAGTAATCAAATGTGTCCCCAGATTTGGTTCATTTGTGGTTCTTAAAGGACAACTTCTTTTGGGGGATAATATTAATTTCTCAGCCATCAGAAATGAACAGAACACTTTGTACTTTCTACTTACTGGGCATTAATTGTGACTTGCTTCACAGAGACAAGGAGAGAGGAAGTCATTTTCAAGACAGAAATATCTTTATTGGTTGATAGACCCTACAGTATTCTCACAAAATGTATAGAAGTCATTCAAGTCCGTTCTTTACCTGGTAATCTGTGATAAAGTTTTAGGAAGAATCTTATAATAGCACAAAAGCATTTAACTATTTGAGGTGTGTTTGTGTGTGTATTTGTGCATGTCTGTGTGTGTGTGTATGTGTGTGAAAGAAGTGGGCACTTAAATGTTGATTCGATTGAGAAATAATCTAGATTTTAAGAGAGAGATTGGTCCCAAGTCACATGAGCTCCGTGTTAAGGCACAACCAATCCATGGAAGATGCTATGCTCCCTTCACCCTCTGGGCTGCCTCACATGGGGACTAAGAGGATGCCTCAGTCTGTGAACTCAGATGCAGCTGTATTTAATGCTTAGATCCGAGAATTATTAGTCATGGCTCCAGTTCTCTGGGTGAGGCAGGATGCAATTTGTTCTGAAAGTGCAACTAAGGGAAGGAAGCTCAGTAGGGAATGAGCTGAAAAGAGGAAAACTCTTTAGAATCAAGTGGTACTTGGTTCTCATAGCCAAAGCGAAAAACCTCCTACAGTAAAAAAATAAAATTGTGTTTCCTGCTTCAGAGAAAGCTCCAGGGGAGCCCAAGCCACAGCTACAGTGTCCTCAGAACTCTGACTCTCTGCCACCACCAAGGAGAGGTTAGAATGAGTGTTTCACTTCATCCAGTGTTGGAACCCAGTTTGAACTCAGATGAATGGAGATTAAGACAGAATCTTTGATTTCTTGTTCCTGATTCATAGCTTGTCCTCATTCTGTCTCTGAGTGATTTTCCCAAATCTTTGTGATCTCCAACTCTGTTCCGTTCTCTGGTCATATGGGAATAACCATGGAAGATTAGGACAAGGAAATAAGTTAGGATTAAGATACAAATATTTGTTTTGCAGCTCTCCCCCAAGCCACCTTCCGTGCATTTAGAAAGCTAAGTTTGTGTGTGTTTCTAGGGTTTAGCATGTTTTCTTTAGCAGAAACATGGTAAAGAGTCTCAGGGTCAGTAAAACCTCAGCCTATAAGAAAAGTATGACATAGCAACTTAATACATGGGGAAATGAGTATGAACTCAAGACTTCAAAAACACATATGTTTTCTGACACTGACTTCTCCAGTGCCCCAGCAGCAGTAGCATTCACTCACAACTAACTCTCCTGTGTACTTATAATACCAATATTTGGGGCTTTGATATTTTATCCACCAAAAAGGAGCCTGGACTCCTTGGACTGTAGCAGTTTCCAAGATTAGAAACAGGAAAAAAAAAATTGAAACGGGTCAGGAAATATTCTTCTATTGCCAGAAAATAAGAATTCTTTAAAAATATATTTGAGTTAGTGCTAAAGGGCATAGGCACCATATTAAAGGTGTTCTTGTTTGGTGGTTCAGATGGTCAGATGCCTGGTTTGGGAAGATCCCCTGGAGAAGAGCATGGCAACTCACTTCAGTATTCTTGCCTAGAGAATTCCATGGACAGTGGAGACTGGTGGGCTACAGTCCAGAGGGGTCACAAAAAATCAAACATGATTGAGCAACTAGCACTTGTCAAAATTTTGAAAAATTCACACATTATTATTTTTTAAGTTTCTAATGATAAAAGAAAAGATTAAAATAAAATGTAAGAAAAAAGATGGATACAAAAGAGTGATGAAGATGAATAGGTCTGTTCAATTTTTACTTATTAATGATATTAAATAGTAAATAAAAGAGTAGGTAGTTTTTCCTTTCCGATTTCTATGTCTTGCTAAAGGATAATTTTAAAAAGCAGCCATTATTTCTATTGGAGAATGCAATGGCATCCCACTCCAATACTCTTGCCTGGAAAATCCCATAGATGGAGGAGCCAGGAAGGCTACAGTCCATGGGGTCGCTGAGGGTAGGATACAACTGAGCGACTTCACTTTCACTTTTCACTTCCTTGCATTGGAGAAGGAAATGACAACCCACTCCAGTGTTCTTGCCTGGAGAATCCCAGGGACAGGGGAGCCTAGTGGGCTGTTGTCTATGGGGTGGCACAGAGTCAGACACGACTGAAATGACTTAGCAGCAGCATTATTTCTATATGATATTCTTATGTAGATATAAAATCTATGTGACTCATTAATTAATGAAGGAAACAACCCTGTGTTACCACTTGATCAAAGGAGAATTAAAAACTATATACATATATAGTCAATAAGGAATGCCAAAATAAATTTACAAATAAATGAAAATGGGTTTATCTACAGCAATAATAAATTGCATTCAACTGTTAATTTGCATTTCTATGGAAAAAAATCCTTTGTACTAAAATAATTAGTTCACTACAACTTACAGAGTCATAAAATGGTTCACTTTGCCAACAAAGGTCTGTCTAGTCAAAGCTGTGGATTTTCCAGTAGTCATGCATGGATGTGAGAGTTGGACCATAAAGAATGCTGAGCACCAAAGAATTTTGAACTGTGGTGTTGAAGAAGACTCTTGAGAGACCCTTGGGCTGAAAGGAGATCTAACCAGCCCATCCTAAAGGAAATCAGTCCTGAATATTCACTGGAAATACTGACGCTGAAGTTGAAGCTCCAATACTTTGACCACCTGATGGGAAGAACTGATCCATTAGAAAAACCCTGATGCTGGGAAAGATTGAAGGCAGGAAGAGAAGGGGACCACAGAAGATAAGATGGTTGGATGGCATCACTGACTCAATGGACATGAGTTTGAGCAAGCTCTGGGAGATACTACTGGTGTGAAGGACAGGGAAGCCTGGTGTGCTTCAGCCCATGGGGTCGCAGAGTCAGACACAACTGAGCGACTGAACAACAACAACAAAATGGTTTATTGTGGAGGAAAATATGACTTTCTTCCACTTTTCTATGTTCTTTGCTGGGACCACTGTAACAAAAGACAGATTCATAAGAGAAACCATACAAATTTGCTTAATATAAGTTCTATGGGATACTTCATAAGGGAATGAAGACCTGAAGTGGTTGTACTTGAGTGTTTTAAGACTGCTGCTGCTGCTGCTGCTGCTAAGTCACTTCAGTCGTGTCCGACTCTGTGCGACCCCATAGACGGCAGCCCACCAGGCTCCCCCGTCCCTGGGATTCTCCAGGCAAGAACACTGGAGTGGGTTGCCATTTCCTTCTCCAGTTTTAAGGCTAGGTCTGATGAAGAGTAGAGAGTGGTGCAACAATGTGATAGGACAAAAAGGACATGAGCCAAGTATAGAAAACTCTTCAGATTCCTCTCTTGGAGATAAGGATGTTCCTTTCCCGAAGTATTGAGAGTGTACCATTCACATGAGGATTTATTTTTAATTTTTTCATTTATCTATTTCTGGCCGTGCTGGGTCTTTGTTGCTGCATGGACTTTCTCTAGCTGTGGAGAGCGTAGGCTACTCTCTAGCTGTGGTGTGTGGATTTCTCAGTGCTGTGGCTTCTCTACTTGCAGAGCCGAGGCTCTAGGGTATGGGGACTTCGTAGTTGTGGCATGTGGACTCAGTAGCTGGGGCTCACAGACTCTAGAGCACAGGCTCAACGGTTGTGGCCCACATGGGCTTAGTTGCTCTGTGGCATGTGGGACCTTCTCAGATCAGGGATCGAACCCAGGTCTCCTGCTCTGGCAGGTGGATTCCTATCCACTGCGCCACCAGAGAAGCCCTCACCTGAGGACCTTATAAACTGCTTCAGAGTAAGGCAAAGCCTGTCATGCACGTGCTGCCTCTCAGATTTCTTCAGCTTAATATAGTCAATATATCAAGGTGCCATATTTTGAGGTAGTATGTCCTGAACCCCATCAATGAATCAATAGAAAATTGTACTAGACAGGACAGTTAACAATTTTTCCCCCAAATTTCAAAGTCTTTCACAATTTTTCCTCACAATCTGTTTATAAAGTATATGCTGCTGCTGCTGCTAAGTCGCTTCAGTTGTGTCCGACTCTCTGCAACCCCATAGACGGCAGCCCACCAGGCTCCCCGTCCCTGGGATTCTCCAGGCAAGAACACTGGAGTGGGTTGCCATTTCCTTCTCCAATGCGTGAAAGGGAAAGGGAAAGGGAAGTCGCTCAGTTGTGTCTGACTCATAAAGACATAATGGACTGCAACCTACCAGGCTCGTTGGTCTATGGAATTTTCCAGGCGAGAGTACTGGAGTGGGGGTGCCATTGCTTTCTCCACATAAAGCATATAAATGTCTTTATTTTTATGTCTGTATGCAGGAAAGAATATATACAGGCAACAATAAAGGTAGATATTATTACAAAAAACAGAAAACGTGATCAACACCAGCAGCCACATGAAGTAATAGAATGAGGATTTGACAGTTTTTCAGCACAACCATTAGTTGTGCAAGAAGATAATGTATTCCAAGAAAATAAAAGAGCCTTTTATACCAAAGAAAATTGGCTACATAGATTCAACCCCCAACCACCCAGGAGAAGATATATCTACATCTTTGCTATGCAAAGTGTGGTTCAAGGACCAGTAGCATTAGGATCACTTGGGAGCTTGCAAGAAATGTAGAATCTAAAAAAAATGAAATAAAGAAAAAGAGATGTAGAATTTCAGGTCCTATAAGCCTAAAGAATCAAAGTCTGTAGTTTAACAAGTTTCACAGGTGATTTTCATGTACCTTGAAGTTTGCAAAACCCCAATCTACATATTCTGCTAGTTGTAATGAGACACATGAGATGGAAGCCTTCAATTAAACCTTCACGTTAAACTGTTAAGTCAGAGTGGTAAGCTATTTGGTTCTATATGGCCAGGCATAGAAAATGTGAAAGAACGTAACATTTTGTAGAGAAAAACTATGTATCAATACATTAAAATCTATATGAGAGGCAGTTAATTAAAAGTAACAGTGAGTTTTGACTATAACAGGTTTAATTTAGTAACCTGTGGTTTGGGGTAGAATCACTGGTTTGCAGTAGAACTGTATAATTAAATTCCAAACCAATTGAGAAGCAACAATTTGCCTATCCAAATCTTCAGTGCTAATAATCAGCATAATATGTGTGTATGTTTTGTCCTCATTATAGGTTTTTAAAGCATTTATAAGAATCTGATATGTTAATTTATGATTTTAAATCATTTATTTACTTTTACTTTTTGGCCATGTGACCTGTGGGAGCTTAGTTCCCCTGACCAGGAGTTGAACTCAGGTCCCCTGCATTGGAAGCATGGTTTCTTAACCACTGGACCTCCAGTAAAGTCCTTAAGCCATTATTTAGCCACTATAATTTTAAATAAATTTGTAATCAGTGCTTGAGTATCTGAGAAATTTTGACTTGTTAAATCTGTGATTTATTGGGAATTTGAATGTATGAATATTTTGGATAATGTTTATTGTTTAGTAATTAAAGAAATGCTGATTGCTTAATGCATCAGTCAGGTTCCTGCTGATCATATAATACTGATGTATAAAATACAACTCCCAAATCTCTTATTTCATGTTCACGGCCTATAGGTGGGGACTGGTGAGTCTCCTTCAAACTGCAATAAGTATGTTCCATGTTGGAGAAGACTCTTGAGAGTCCCTTGGACTGCAAGGAGATCCAACCAGTCCATTCTGAAGGAGATCAGCCCTGGGATTTCTTTGGAAGGAATGATGCTAAAGCTGAAACTCCAGTACTTTGGCCACCTCATGCGAAGAGTTGACTCATTGGAAAAGACTCTGATGCTGGGAGGGACTGGGGGCAGGAGGAGAAGGGGACAACAGAGGATGAGATGGCTGGATGGCATCACTGACTTGATGGATGCGAGTCTGAGTGAACTCCGGGAGTTGGTGATGGACAGGGAGGCCTGCCGTGCTGCAATTCATGGGGTCGCAAAGAGTAGGACATGACTGAGCGACTGATCTGATCTGATGTGTTTCTATTGTGGGATCAGTGAGTACTCCAGGGTCTTTTCAAGTCAGATGACTGAAGTACAAGAGAAGAGAGTAGAAATGGGTAATTACCTGGACTAGAAACTGACAGACTCTCTTGTCTACCCACATTCCATTGTCAAAACAAGTCATATGGCCAAGGCCAACATCAAAAGGTAAGGAATGAGCTGCCTGCAGTGAATCATGGCAAAGGAGGGGAGGAAAGGAAGACTTGTGAGCAAGTAATGTCGTTTACCTGGAGAAGGCAATGGCACCCCTTTCCAGTACTCTTGCCTGGAAAATTCCATGGATGCAGGAGGCTGGTAGGCTGCAGTCCATGGGGTCGCAAAGAGTTGGACACGACTGAGTGACTTTGCTTTCACTTTTACTTTCATGCCTTGGAGAAGGCAATGGCAACCCACTCCAGTGTTCTTGCCTGGAGGATCCCAGGGACGGGGGAGCCTGGTGGGCTGCTGTCTATGGGGTCGCACAGAGTCGGACACGACTGACGTGACTTAGCAGCAGCAGCAATGTAGTTTACCACTCTTATTACAGCCATGAGATTAAAATACTGGATATTAAGCCACAGTACAAATAGTAGTGACCATTGTTCATGTACTAAGTAGTAATAGTGCATGTGTGTGCTCAGTTGTGTCTGAGTTGTTGCAACCCTGTGGACTGTCCCCTGCCAGGCTCCTCTGTCCATGGGGTTCTCCAGGCAAGAACGGAGTGAGTTGCCATTTCCTGCTCCTGGGGGTCATCCCAACCCAGCGATTGAACCCAAGTCTTTTGCATCTGCTGCACTAGCAGGCGGATTCTTTACCACTAGTGCCACCTGGGAAGCCAATTTCATGTACTAAAAGCTCTCATAAATAAAGATCTTTATTAATAACAAAGTCCTGTGGAATGAAAGAGTATTTTTGTGGGGTTAAATGCAGTCTGATATGAACTTATTATTTGATCTCAGTGTTTTGTAGCAGGATTGCAAGTTACTCACAATACAGAAATTTAGAAAACATTTAGCTTCTTTATTTTGTCTACAGCTGATCTGGTCTTGTGGCCTGGTAGGTGGTGGGAAAGAAAAAACAAAACAAGACTAACTTGACTAATCTGGTTTCATATTTCAACCAATAACTTAACCACCTCATTAGAAAATTTTTCGGTTCTCAGATTTTCCACATTTTCACTTCTCACTGCCCTTTTGCCTGAAAGTACATGGGGAAGGATACTGCTTATTGTACTCTCATGGTGTGGGGTAGGGAGAGGGGATCTGTACGGCCTTGTCCTGGTTCTTGATTGTGTTCTGGTCAGTTCATCCAAATTTTGTCTACAGACTTAGTGGCTCCTAAAGTGGTCTATTTTCCCCTGATTTTGTCAGGGCTTGGTCATCCTTCCTTATCTGCTTGGCCTTCCTTCGACTCTCTCTGGCTGCAGAACTTTTGGGTGTTTCCTTTCCAGCCCCCGGCCAGGCTCTCCATCCTGAAAGCACTGTGTGATCATCTACCCCACTGCCACGACAGGTCCCACGGCTAGCTTCTGGCTCTCAACTCTGTGTCCATGTCATGGGTACCACGGCAGGTTTTAGAGTGTAAATTAAGTTTTCTCTCTTTCTTTCTCCTAGGGAGGGACCTCAGCACTGAGGCCTTCTAACGTGTTGAAGTGAAGCCACTTGGCATAACTCCTCCCAGGATCCTACACGGACAAGATGACTGCCTTGGAGTGTGAGTCTCTCACTGCCCCCTTCCCTTCCTCTGATCCCTCTTTCCCTTCACACCATCCCCTAGGCCAAGAGGACGGTCTTCTTATACTTCTCTATCACGTCTTCTTTCCACCCGCCTACAGAGTAAGAAGTTTCTTGGCACAGTGTTTAAGCAAAATAGGAAAACTTCTGTGATGTGGTTTGCCAAGTCTAGCTCCTAGCATGTTAAATAGGAGTCAAAGAGAAGTAGGAAAAAAAAAATCTTCTTCACCTTGACTGTTTCTCTTATAAAATCCTAGCTTCCACGTCAGAAGCTGCCTGTTATTTCTTTCATTTCTAATTACTACCGTTTCCCAAAGATGGAAAGATGGGTGCTTTTAGCTCTTTAAAGAGAAGGTCATGACTAGGAAAAGCAAAAGAGAAGAGTATGTGGATTTTTCAAAGTTCAGCTGCTGTTACATTGACACTTTGCATTGTCAGGGCTCAAGCTGAGTAATATTTTAGCAAATCAGATTTGTATTCCACTCTTAGGTCTCATATGTTCTTAGGCAACATGGTGGAGCACAATTTAGGATATACATGACCTAAAGGTTGACATTTACTTTTAGGTGCCTGTGTATTTTGAGGTTGGGTGGCAGCCAGGAGTGATGAGACTTATTTAGGAATACGAAAGAAAATTTACTTATCTCCAGATTACTTGTCATTATAGGCTAGGCAGTAGGAATCATTTTCATTTATCACCCATCCTTAATCTCTGATCAAAAGAAGTCTCATTTGCATTGTTATGTTTCCTGTGCGACCCATGGTGGTCAGGCTCTGGGATATACAACTTTAGGACAATGAGTTGCTTCACTGTGACATTTGTCATCTCAGAAGGAGATACTGCCTCTTCTCCTGGTTGACAGACATCTGGGAAGATTAGAAGCACTGTTCTAACAGGAACCGTATGATGTGCGTGCGTGTGTATGTGTGTGTGTGTGTGTGTGTGTGTGTGTGTGTGCATGCACTCAGTCATGTCTAACTCTTTGAGACCCCATGGACTGTAGCCCACCAGGCTTCTCTGTCCATGGAATTTTCCAGGCAAGAATACTGGAGTGGATTGCTATTTCCTACTCCAGGAGATCTCCTCACCCGAGAGACGGAACCTGAGTCTCCTGCATCTCCTGCATTGGTGGCCAGATTCTTTACCACTGCTCCACCTGGGAATCCCAACGGGAGCCATAACTCACAGTATTAATACTGCTCCTACTCTTCAGGGCTTTTAAGAAATGGAAATCACTTCATACAGGCTCCTATCCAGAGATGAGTGTTGTAGAAACTCGTAGAGGAGATTTCAAACCAATTTCTAACTCCATCAGGACTTGATAAGATCTGGGAAATGAACTGATTCCTCCATCAGGGAAATGCCACAGCTACTGTGTGTTCCATTACTGTGCTGACACCTAGGGTTAGCAGAGATACTTTGATTAAAAAAAGGAACAAAAACAACTTTGATAGCATTATGTCCTGTGGAATGATACTCTGAGAGTTATAACCTTCTTAGTAGAATATTTTCTCCTTTATCCATATCTTTGGGCCTTTAAAATCTTTTCAAAACTCAGAATCATACTGATATAGACTTATGGGAAAATCCAGACTCTTAGATTATCTAGTCAAGAGCAGAACTGCTAATATTTTGCAACCATTCTGGGCAAAATGAGAAATAACATTCTAGGGAATGGTTTCTGCAATGTGAACTCACTTATCATGACCATGAAACCAGTGAGGATATAATTATGTGTTCACATCTCCAGTCATTTTGACTCAATTTCATGGCTTTATATGAACATTCCAACCCCAAGATGCTCCTGATCATAGCAAAAGGAAACAATGGCTGAAATGATGTCTCAAAGCTCAGATCTTGCTGATCCCTTAGACAGTCTTTCCAGTTCTAATGACCTAGGGAACCCTAACTGTACCATGGCTGAATAGTCTCAGCATTTTCAGTTTTGTTGTAAACCTCATTAAATTCAGCCACCAGTTACAGCTCACCAAAGTTAGATATTATATCCGGGCAGAGGTCTCTACTGATCCTTGATCCCAGGTACTAAATCTGAGTGGATTCAAACATGCCTGGGTCCCAAGAAGAACGTCAAGAAGATTGAGTATTTTTTATGAATAAAACAGAGCTTCCCAGGTGGCTCAGTGGTCAAGAATCCGCCTGCCAATGCAGGAGACACAGGAATTGTGTGTTCAGTCCCTGAGTTGGAAAGATCCCTGGAGGAGGAAATTGCAACCCACTCCAGTATTCTTGCCTGGAAAATCCCGTGGACAGAGGAGCCTGGGGGATTACAGTTGATGGGGTCTCAGAGTCCAACATGACTGAACGCAAGCGTGAGCATGTATAAAACAGTGATCTTCCTCAGCTACATAGGGGGTGGGCATTGCCCCTGGAAGGGGTATTAAACAATCTCCAGGAGAAGATATTCATTTATAACATTCATTTAATATTATAATATACTTTGGGAACTGGATATTGAATGAACGTTTCCTGTTATCTCAAAGTTTTAGCAGAAGTTTTGTAAGGGAGGAAAAATTGTTCTCTACCCTCTGCGGTTCTTTCAGCTAGCCTATCAGCTAAACTAACATATGAGAGATGAATAGGAGATAACCAAATTTAATTACATATTATGGGAGTCCCACAGAGCCAGTGAGACAGTTCCTAACAGTTAGACAATTGAGGTTTTGATGTCTTTCTGAGCTAGGAAGGTGCAGGTAGAGTCCTGGTACTTCTAAGGGAAGGAAAACAATTCACCAGAAGATGGCAAGAGCAAATGTTAGTTAAACAAATGTTTGCCTTGCCATGCAGTTGAATAAATGGGTCCTGCTGAGTTCTTCCCAGCCCCTCACCCTTAGCCCACGTTCTTTGTAGTTACCTCGTGTGATGGTTTTCTTCCTGGATCAGGCCCTTTATCTAAATTCTTTTAGGTAGATGAGGGGGAGAGAAAAAACTCTTCCTAAGTCTTTTGAGCCTCTGTTGTCTTCAACTCAAAATAGTCCATTGGCCACAATGGCACATTTTGAGGAGACTTGTTCTGAATCCCTTCAGTTTCAAAGGGCAAAAATAATACAGCAGGTACTAATAACTTTCACACCCTGAAGAAAAGGCAAGGCTACATCCGTATGGCCTCACACTGCTGCCGTTGCCCACATCCCACTTCAGGCTATCACAGAAGATGTGGCACTCAAGTTTGAAAAGAGATTTGGGTGGAGGGTGGGGTTCTGTACATTTCTTCTTGCCTCCAAGAAGGAGGGATGAAGAAAGGAGAGACTGAACCTTCATCTGAAGCCAGCACAATAGTGGAGCCACTTGAAGAACTTGGCATGTGTCCCTGGAGTTGGGGCACGGACAACAATTGATGCTGGGCTCACACCTGAAAATCCTGAAGTTGATGGGTTGGCGCCTGGATTTGACAGGGTAGACAGTGTTTCAGCAGGTCAGAAACACAAGCATATATCCTCTGGGCTAGAGTGGATGCTGCAAATTAAATTTGGGCATGGGTTATTACCTTGAAATTGGCCATGCCCAAGAGAGCTCTGTGAAGAAGGCTGAGCGCCTAAGAATCGATGCTTTTGAACTGTGGTGTTGGAGAAGACTCTTGAGAGTCCCTTGGACTGCAAGGAGATCAAACCAGTTCATTCTGAAGGAGATCCAACCCTGAGATTTCTTTGGAAGGAATGATTGTAAAGCTGAAACTCCAGTACTTTGGGCACCTCATGCAAAGAGTTGACTCCTTGGAAAAGACTTTGACGCTGGGAGGGATTGGGGGCAGGAGAAGAAGGGGACAACAGAGGATGAGATGGCTGGATGGCATCACTGACTCGATAAATGTGAGTCTGAGTGAACTCCGGGAGTTGGTGATGGACAGGGAGGCCTGGCATGCTGTGATTCATGGGGTCGCAAAGAGCTGACTCTTTGCGTGAACTGAACTGGAAGAAACCTCCTGATAAGGGAGAGGGAACCATAGTGGGAAGAACCTACAGATGAACTTTCAGATGCGGAAGTGAGAGGGTAACAGGCAGGAAGGCCAGGGGTCTCCAAATGTAGGAAATAGACTGCAAGTGTCAGAGATTTTTCATCTTTCTCTTAAGTGGCAGGAGGAAACAAACAAGTGTTAGATTTTTTTCCCCTTCTCTATACAAATTTAAAAAGAGGTTTCTCTTAAAATTCTGTGTTGCAGTGACGACACCTGGTTCCACCTGAACTTAACTTTTCTCAGACCTTGAGCTAACCAATGCATTTTTTCTTATGGAAATGTTTGTCTTAAGCTATGTTAATGAACTATGTACTTAATGTATACTCTGTCTTCAAGTGGGTTCCACCTAAGACTCAGAACCGCCTTGACAAACTAGTATGTTTTTCTCATGCAAATATTCTCTTATGCTGTGTTAATGAGACTGTACTTGCTTGGAAGTACCTTTCTTCAAGATTTATGTCAATCATTTTATGTCCCGGGATGACCAACTTGATGTCAATGTTATCAAAATTCATGTTGTGGATGAGGGCCCCTGGGGCCACTCTCTGAGTTTTGAGACATTTCCTTTCTATAATTAGCAGACTGTTAAGTAGCCATATAACATCCGGCTAAAGACTAGCAGGGGGCACTCTTTTTGCCCCCTTCTGATATCTATGTCAGAAGCTTTCTCTATCTCTTTTATACTTTAAGCAAGGAGATCCAACCAGTCCATCCTAAAGGAGATCAATCCTGGGTGTTCATTGGAAGGACTGATGCTAAAGCTGAAACTCCAGTACTTTGGCCACCTCATGAGAAGAGTTGACTCATTGGAAAAGACCCTGATGCTGGGAGGGATTGGGGGCAGGAGGAGAAGGGGCAACAGAGGATGAGATGGCTGGATGGCATCACTGACTCGATGGACATGAGTTTGAGTGAACTCCAGGAGTTGGTGATGGGCAGGGAGGCCTGGCGTGCTATGATTCATGGGGTCACAAAGAGTCAGATATGATTGAGCGACTGAATTGAACTGAAAAACTTTATTACACAAAAGCTCTGAGTGATCAAGCCTTGTCCCTGGCCCTAGATTGAATTCTCCTCTGGAGGCCAAGAATCTCAATGTCTTTTGTGGTTCAGCAACCACATTTCAGAAGCAAAGTCAGGGCCATCTAAGGATGCATCAGCTATATCAACAGATGTGGAGACAGCTGGTTCCAGAGGTAGGTGGGTGCAGAGGAGGTTGAAGAACTTTTAGAATTTTTAGGTTTTAAAAATATATAGTAGTTTGATGTTAGAAAAACAAGGCTCTTTGGGTTAAAGAATTTCTCTTTGTTATAAATCATTGTATTCGTCTTTCTGTAAGAATGTAACTTCATTTAGTGCTTTCTGAGAAGGACACTGGAAACTTCTGGGTTAAAAGTTAAAACCTGAAAGGCAGAATGTGCTGCATAGAAGATAGCTTTCCCCCTTATCTCAAGGACTCAGAGCCTCCTGACTGATCTGTTCTTAACTAATGACTTAGTTTCCACTGTGTAACAGGCTTCTCCTCAAAAATGCCTTTCCCTGTACTAGGCACCGCCGGGCCAGGTGGTCAATTAACTGTCTCTACTATCATCTGTAAACCGTCCCCATCAATCAAATGTCTCCACTTCATCCTCAGACCCCCTTATCACATTGTTCCCTACATTCTGATCTCATTCCCAGTTGTCTTTGATCTCTCTGTATAAAAATCCCCCTCGGTGAGTGTTGGGGGTTCACTTCTGGAAACAGAAGATTGAACCCCGGCTTGCCGGCCCCAATAAATCCTCCTGCTGATTGCATCGAGTCCGAGTCACTGTGGTCTTTGGGGCGACGGTTCCCGAGAAAAGGCCGTAAGGTCTTACAAGGTAAGCGTGGGGCTTCACCAGCGATCCCAAGTTGGTGCCCCAGAGAGCAAGAGGGTGCTTTTGGAAATTAGCACAGTCAGATTAAAACTACTGATCAAGGACTGTTCCTGTGCCTTATGTTTCTCCTTCACTCCTGCTCCAGACCTTCAAGAGATCTTATATGGCAGCCAGCATGTGGAGGAAATGATAATGTGAGACAAGAAGCAGAGGCATTACTCCTGCAGGTCTTGATTCCATCGTAGCCGAGAGGTGACAGGAGAGACATTTTTAATTGGATGAGAGTTTAAAGTTTTGATATTTCACTCAATTGAATTAATTAAGACCTGAAACTAAGGAGAACATTCCTTTCTTACCAAGAATGGCAAGAAAAAGTTTTGAGATCTGCCAAACGTTTTAACCAGGGAACAGAAAAGATCAGAGAGGATCTGCAAGGGCAATGGGGAGAAAAACACTGTATTGTTCTTTGCTTGCCCCCTGTGGAGTCTGGGTTCAATTGCTGTTGTTCAGTTGCTCAGTACGCTGGTTATAATTTTAAATTTTAATATAAATATTTTATATATTTTTCAAACAATTTTTTAAAAACAAACTACAGAAAGAGTTGAGATATCGTGATGACCCAAGGAAGAAAGAGCAGATAAAACCAAAGAGGGTCTTGGAATGTAGGAATGGAAAAACCAGACCCTCATCATCCTTCCCTCCCCCATGTTGTAGCTATTAATGGAAGACTATAACCTGTCTCCCTTCCTACCCCATAGGGAGAAGGTATTTGCCCTACTCTTCCCCAACCCAGTATTGCACGCCTCATCCTGAAGGAGGAAACAGACAGAACAGGCTCCATCTTGAAAGCAGGACTCATCTTGGGCTGGACTGTGGACTTTGAGCTCGTTTCCAGTATCTATGGAAACGACATACCAACGGGAAAACCAGACCCCCTCACCACCTCCAACCCACATCCCGCCCCTCCACCCCCATGGAAGAGCCCCAGGGCTCGTACCTAGACTCTCTATCACCTAAAAGAATACCCTAATTATCTGTGTAACTGAACAGAATCATAAATTCTATTAGGCTTATTGGGGTATGACCACAGGCCTATTGATAATTGTTCACTGTTTACCTAGGCTTAAGGCATATGAATCACAGGTTAACTTTGATTGTATTGTAAGACCTTACGGCCTTTCTCGGGAACCGTCGCCCCAAAGACCACAGTGACTCGGACTCGATGCAATCAGCAGGAGGATTTATTGGGGCCGGCAAGCCGGGGTTCAATCTTCTGTTTCCAGAAGTGAACCCCCAACACTCACCGAGGGGGATTTTTATACAGAGAGATCAAAGACAACTGGGAATGAGATCAGAATGTAGGGAACAATGTGATAAGGGGGTCTGAGGATGAAGTGGAGACATTTGATTGATGGGGACGGTTTACAGATGATAGTAGAGACAGTTAATTGACCACCTGGCCCGGCGGTGCCTAGTACAGGGAAAGGCATTTTTGAGGAGAAGCCTGTTACACAGTGGAAACTAAGTCATTAGTTAAGAACAGATCAGTCAGGAGGCTCTGAGTCCTTGAGATAAGGGGGAAAGCTATCTTCTATGCAGCACATTCTGCCTTTCAGGTTTTAACTTTTAACCCAGAAGTTTCCAGTGTCCTTCTCAGAAAGCACTAAATGAAGTTACATTCTTACAGAAAGACGAATACAATGATTTATAACAAAGAGAAATTCTTTAACCCAAAGAGCCTTGTTTTTCTAACATCAAACTACTATATATTTTTAAAACCTAAAAATTCTAAAAGTTCTTCAGTATCTTTCTTTTCCTTTGTTCAGATTAGTTTCAGGGAATTTGGGGGAGGTGGATGTTGGGACGTACACTTAGGGTATATAAGATTTTCACAAAAACTGGTCAGGGTCCTTGGCTAAGAGGAGACTCTGCCTTGGGCCCACAGGTGTAATAAACCGCACTCCACTATCTGCTCTGTCCTTCTGAGTGAGTTTGTTTCCCGGAACGTGTGGCTACAACAATCCAATCAGCAAATGACCCGCAAGACCCCATCCCATTCCTTGTACCCTGGCTATAAAAGTGGACTAAGGACCCCTGCTCAACATCAGATCTTGCTTGAGCTGGCCCGCTGTTCTAACAGCGTCTCCCACTCTAACACACTTTATTTCCCTCTCATTTTGTCTCATGTCTGGAAATTCTTTTCCAACCTGCTCTGGGACCATGACACTTATGTATATTAAAGGGGGCACAATATAGTGAAACACTAAACACAGTCCTGATTTAAATAACTTACTATACAATGGGCTTCCCTGGTGGCTCAGATGGTAAAGAATCTGCCTGCAATGAGGAGACCTGGGTTTGATCCCTGGAGAGGGAAGATCCCCAGGAGAGGGAAATG
The DNA here is from genome assembly GCA_917880005.1 of Nanger dama. Classification (NCBI taxonomy): domain Eukaryota; kingdom Metazoa; phylum Chordata; class Mammalia; order Artiodactyla; family Bovidae; genus Nanger; species Nanger dama. The sequence continues at coordinate 29,871,807 of CAKJTW010000007.1, forward strand.
GCAACCCACTCCAGTATTCTTGCCTGGAGAACCCAATGGACAGAGGAGCCTGACAGGCTACAGTCTGCGGGGTCACAGAGAGTCAGACATGACTTAGTGACTGAATAACAACGATGTCCCAGTATCCGCACGGTCAAAAGAGAGAGGCTCAGAGATGTTAAATAAATTGCTTAAGATCACACTGCTGTTAAATGATACAATCCATTCAAGTCCATATCTGTCTCATCCTAAAATTCACTTTCTTTTCATTCTTTTTCCATCCTAATGTGTGAGAAATGTTTGGGATATTTATTATAAGCCAGAGTTAATTGTTTTATTTATTTCCCCATAATACATCACTTTCATAGAGAGCTTTAGGGACTCTTCTAACTTCACCCATAAATTTTAGTTTAGAATTGAATGGATTTTGGTTTGAATTAATTAGGAAGCTTTTTGGTTGCAAGTAATGGGAATAACTGACTAAATATGGTTAAACAATGGAAGTCTGTTATCTTATATAAAAACTCTAGAGGTGGGAAATTCCAAAATTAATGATTCTTGAGCTCTTGATCAGCTACACTGCAATTTTCTTGTTTTTCTCCTCATGCTCATGAGATCATTGCTAACATTCTAAACAGTATGCCCTCATCAAACATGAGCAAAAGGAAAGGGTTTTCTTTTCCTTTGACTCTTTTATCAGAGAATTTAAAAAATAACCTTCAGTTTATTTTCCATTATAATTAATTGACCCCAATTGTGTCATTCTTTCATCCTTAGGCTGTAAGACCTTGCGGCCTTTTCTCGGGAACCGTCGCCCCAAAGACCACAGTGACTCGAATTCGATGCAACAGGCAAGAGGATTTATTAGGCCAGGCCGGGCGTGCCGGGGTTCAGCCTCTTTGGGAGAAGCGAACCTCGAACACTCACCGAGAGGGATTTTTATGTAGAAAGATCAAAGACAACTGGGAATGAGATCGGAATGTAGGGAACAATGTGATAAGGGGGTCTAGGGATGAAGTGGAGACATTTGATTGGTGGGGACAGTTTACAGGTGATTTAGTAAAGACAGTTGACTGACCACCCAGCGGTGCCTGGTACAGGGAAATGCATCCTTGAGGAAAGGTCTGTTATAAGTCATCAGTTAAGAATAGGGAGCAGTCAGGAGGCTCTGAGTCATCAAGATAAGGGGGAAAGCTATGTGGCACATTCTGCCTTCCAGGTTTAACTTTTAACCTCGAAGTTTTCCAGTGCCCTTCTCAGAAAGCACTAAATGAAGTTACATTCTTACAGAAAGACGAATACAATGATTTATAACAAAGAGAAATTCATTATCCCACAAAGCCTTGTTTTGCTAACATCAAAACTACTATAATTCCTTAACCTAAAAGTTCTTCAAGGCCAGTGAAATTAAGGGCAATGAGATTATCAGTACTGACTTAGACCAATTATGATTGATTCCCAGAGGCAGAATCGAACTTCCCTGAGCATTTTGCTGCCTGATGCTTGATGGAGTTTGGCTTTCTGGTAGTGATGCAGAAAGGAAGAAAGGCAGCTGGATCCACAGTGTCTGCTACAGGGTCGCATGCTAAAGTCTACTACCGGGGAAAGGCTCCTGACGGCGGGTCCGCGTCGGCAGTGTCGCTGTGCTGAGTCGCTGCTGCTTATGGGTTGGAGATGATACTCCTTAATAACTACTGCTTTTCTGTCATCCCTGATCTGTTCGCTTAATGCAAAAAGTTAAGTTCAAGTTTCTGACTTTGCACTTGTGAGAAATAACTGTCGTTCTTTGGTATATGATGATTTTCCTAAAGCATATTATTGTTCCAAATTCTTAGTGTTTTGCTTCAAATATTTTTGAAGAAAGAATAATGTGAGTGATCTTTCTCAGGATTGAAAATGTGAATACCTTTCTTTGGAAACAGCACACAAATATGTAACTGAAAATGGCAAGCATTCATCATTTTGTGTTCCTGGTATAGCAGTAGAGCAGTAATATGATCACAATAGTAATGATTAACAATAATGATAGCCAGTCACTGGTCTGAGAATATTTTCACACACATACATTTTTTTCATTTTTGATTGAAGTACAGTTATAATTTATTTATAACACTGTGTTAATTTCAGATGTACAGCCAAATGATTTAGCTATATTAATATACTATATACATACATACACATATATAAGTATGGTGTTGTCTATCTATTTTGTATATAGTGATGTGTTTCTGTTAATCCCATACTCCTAATTTACCCCCTCCCCCTGAGAGGGTAACAGACAGGAAGGCCAGGGGTCTCCAAACGGAGGAAACAGCCTGCAAGGGTCAGGCATTTTCTCTCTCTTAAGCGGCAGGAGGAAACAAACTAGCGACACTTTTTCCTTCTCTATACAAATCGAAAAGGAGGTTTCTCTTAAAATTCTGTGTTGCTATAATGACACCTAGTTTCACTTAAAGTTAACCATTGCCTTTTTCTTATGGAAATGTTTATCTTAAGCTATGCTAATGTACTGTGCATTTACCCCAAGCGCTGTCTTCAAGTCGGTTCCGCCTTTTGGGCCCAGAACCTACTTGATAAACCAATATGTTATACTCCGATATTGTTCCTCTAATCTATGTAAATGAAACTATTTGTATGGTGATCTGCCCTTCTTCAAGATTCAAGTTAATCATTTTATGGCCCAAGATAAACCATTTGCAGCCAAGGTTATCCCAAAATACATCTTATGGGTGAGGGGCCTGGTGCCATTCTAAGTTTTGAGACATTCCTTTCTTTCATTAACAAACTGCTGGTGACTATATAACACCCAGCTAAAGACTAGCAGGGGGTACTCTTTCTACCCCCTTCTGATGCCTATGTCAGAAGCTTTCTCTGTCTCCTTTATACTTTAATAAAACTTTGTTACACAAAAGCTCTGAGCGATCCAGCCTCGTCTCTGGCCCCGGATTGAATTCTTCTCCTCCGGGGGCCAAGTATCCCGGCGTTGTGGTTCAACAACAACCTTTACCCCCCTTTTCCCTTTGGTAACCATAAGTTTGTCTTCTATGTCTGGGAGTCTGTTCCTGTTTTGTAAGTAAATTCATTTGTATTAATTTTTAGGTTCCACATATAAGTGATATTGAGAGGAAAGGTAAATAATAGAAAAAAAAAAAGAAGTAGGTTAAAATTTACTAGAGCCTTAGGGCAACAGGCCCTCTAGTTAATCTTAAGACAGACCTTTATCTCAAGAATGTGTAAGGAGCTCATCTCTCAGGAATGCAGCCTCCGGGAGATGTTTACCTCAAAACCATTCAGCCGTTTTGGCCTGATAACAAATGGACCTATCCCTGAAAATATCAAAGACCTGTACACCAATCAGGCCGCTCCACCCTAGCTGTACCTGTTTGTGGTTTTAGTGCTTAAAAATTGCTCTGTAATGAATGTTCGGGTTCGTTCTTCCCTAGTGGTGGTCGAACCTCGCGCGCCAGCCTAATAAATCCTCTTGCGGTTTGCATCGAGTCCGTGTCTTGGCGATCTCTTGGGCGACTTATCTCTGGAAAAGGCCGTGAGGTCTAACAATATCATATGGTATATTTCTTCTCTGTCTGACTTACTTCACTCAATTTGATATTCTCTAGGTTCATCCATGTTGCTGCAAATGGAATCACTTCATTCTTTTCTATGAATGAGTAGTATTTCATTGTATATATAGGTACCATATCTTTATCCATTCATTGTAGATGGATACTTAGGTCACTTCTATGTCTTCAGTTCAGTTCAGTTGAGTCGCCTCAGTCATGTCCGACTCTTTGTGACCCGATGAATCCCAGCACGCCAGGCCTCCCCTGTCCATCACCATCTCCTGGAGTTCACTCAGACTCACGTTTATCGAGTCAGTGATGCCATCCAGCCATCTCATCCTCTGTCGTCCCCTTCTCCTCCTGCCCCCAATCCTCCAAGCATCAGAGTCTTCCAATGAATCAACTCTTCGCATGAGGTGGCCAGAGTACTGGAGTCTCAGCTTTAGCATCATTCCTTCCAAAGAATTGTAAATAGTGCTGCTATGAACACTGGGATGCATGCAGACATATATTTTTAATCTTCATAACAGTTACATGAGATAAGGTTGAACATCCTCATTTTATAGACAAGAGAGGTTCTGGAACGTGCCCGTGTCTACACAGCCGGGAGTTAGGCTCTGAGTCCCATTCAGTGACTCAGAGCGAGCCTGCTGAGTGTCTGCGGTGTGCTGCGCTCACTAAGCTCACCAGCTACAGGTGAAGATGAGAGTGTGGAAAGGAAGGGAAGCGAGTCGTCTTATAAAGGCTGAAACTGATCACCACGAGGGAGGGATTCAAAGTTCATTTTGTAAGAAGACAAATCTCAAGTTGTAGTTTTAGAGAAACATTACTGTATTGTCAAGGCTGTGCGTGAATGCTTAGTTGCTTCAGTTGTATCCGACTCTTTGCAACCCCATGGACTGTAACCCTGTGTCTGTGGGATTCTTCAGGTAAGAATACTAGAGTAGGTTGCCATTTCCTCCCTCCAGAGGATCATCCTGACCCAGGGATGGAACCAATGTCTCCTGCATTGCAGGCGGATTCTTTACCGCTGAGCCTCCAGGGAAGGTTCAGTTCAGTTCAGTCACTCAGTCATGTCCGACTATGCGACCCCATGGACTACAGCATGCCAGGCAAACTTGTCAGTCCACCAACTCCCAGAGTTTACTCAAACTCGTGTCCATTGAGTCCGTGATGCCATCTAACCATCTCATCCTCTGTTGTCCCCTTCTCCTCCTGCCTTCAATAGTTCCCAGCATCAGGGTCTTTTCAATGAGTCAGTTCTTCCCATCAGGTGGTCAAAGTATTGGAGTTTCAGCTTCAGCATCAGTCCTTCCCATGAATATTCAGGACTGATTTCCTTTAGGATGGACTGGTTGGATTTCCTCGCAGTCCAAGGGAATCTCAAGAGTCTTCTCCATCACCACAGTTCAAAAGCATCAATTCTTCGGCACTCAGCTTTCTTTATAGTCCAACTGTCACATCCATACATAACTACTGGAAAAACCATAGCTTTGACTAGACAGACCTTTGTTGGCAAAGTAATGTCTCTGCTTTTTAATATGCTATCTAGGTTGGTCATAGCTTTCCTTCCAAGGAGCAAGCGTCTTTTAATTTCATGGGTGCAGTCACCATCTGCAGTGATTTTGGAGCTCCCAAAAATAAAGTCTCTCACTGTTTCCCCATCTATTTCCCATGAAATGATAGGACCAGATGCCATGATCTTAGTTTTCTGAATGTTGAGTTTTAAGCCAACATTTTCACTCTCCTCTTTCACTTTCATCAACAGGCTCTTTAGTTCTTCACTTTCTGCCATTAAGGGTGGTGTCATCTGTACATCTGAGGTTACTGATATTTCTCCCGGCAATCTTGATTCCAGCTTGTGCTTCTTCCAGCCCAGTGTTTCTCATGATGTACTGTGCATATTAGTTAAATAAGCAGGGTGACAATATACAGCCTTGACATATTCCTTTTCCTATTTGGAACCAGTCTATTGTTCCATGTCCAGTTCTAACTGTTGCTTCCTGACCTGCATAAAGATTTCTCAAGAGGCAGGTCAGGTGGTCTGGTATTCCCATCTCTTTCAGAATTTTCCAGTTTGTTGTGATCCACACAGTCCAAGGCTTTGACATAGTCAATAAAGCAGAAATAGTTGTTTTTCTGGAACTCTCTTGCTTTTTCGATGATCTAGCAGATGTTGGCAATTTGATCTCTGCTTCCTCTGCCTTTTCTAAATCCAGCTTGAACATCTATAAGTTCACAGTTCACATATATTGAAGCCCAGCTTGGAGAATTTTGAGCATTACTTTACTAGCGTGTGAGATGAGTACAATTGTGCGGTAGTTTAAACATTCTTTGGCATTGCGTTTCTTTGGGATTAGAATGAAAATTGACCTTTTCCAGTCCTGTGGCCACTGCTGAGTTTTGCAAATTTGCTGGCGTATTGAGTGCAGCACTTTCACAGCATCATCTTTTAGGATTTGAAAGAGCTCAATTGGAATTCTATTACCTCCAGGGAAGGTTTTCTGGGGTCAGATCCAAGCTTTACCATTTACTAGCTGCAGAGCTTGTGCAGATTATTTCTGCTGTCACTGTATCAAGGGTCTTCATGTGTAAATGGAGATAATAATAGTCCCTACTTCATAGAACTACAGGGATGATTAAAGAGTTAATGGACACAAAGCATGTAAAACAGTGACTGAAATTTAATGAGTCATTGAGCAGATGTTGTAATAATGGGGGAGATAATGTGAGTCAGATGAGCTTAGGGTCTGAATCCTGACTCTGTTACTTAGCAATTGTGTGACCTAGGCCAAAATATCAGACTCTTAGTATCAAATATATGGCTTATGTTAATAAATAGGTTGTAAGAATATGACCTGTTTTAGTAGTATGTCTACAACATTTCCGCTTTCCCTACAATCATTTCTTCCTATTTTGATAGGTTTAATTAATAACAAGTGACTTATTAAAATCAGGTTGATGCTGCTTTGAGTCGGAGAAGGCGATGGCACCCCACTCCAGTACTCTTGACTGAAAAATCCCATGGACAGAGGAGCCTGGCAGACTGCATTCCACGGGATTGCTAAGAGTCGGACGCGACCGAGCAACTTCAGTTTCACTTTTCCTTTCATGCATTGGGGAAGAAAATGGAAGCCCACTCTGGTGTTCTTGCCTGGAGAATCCCAGGGACGGGGGAGCCTGGTGGGCTGCTTCTATGGGGTCGCACAGAGTTTGACACGACTGAAGCGACGCAGCAGCAGCTGCTTTGAGTATAGCAACTCAGATTCCTCTACCTTAAAGATAAGCAAATAGTATCTCAAATTAATGTCTGGCCAAAGGATTTTCACGATCTAAACATTTAGTGCAGAATGGAAGGGGAAATGTTAGTAAAGGTGCCAATGATCTCGGCGAGGCAGCAGTGAGCAGTGGTGTGAAGTGAAATCCAGGAACTGAACCTGGGTAGCCTGGATGAACCAGCAGTCGCAGCCACCAGATCAGCAAGGGTTAGAGACTAGAAGCTATTTTTTCCCTGGAGGTTTGTCCCCAGTGAAACATGCATTATTCACAGAAACAGAAACTGTAAACGCAGGTACAAAGTTTATTATTAGAGACAGCACAACAACCGGTGGGAGAACACACAGAGAAACGGTTTGTTTAGTTAAGACAGAGCGAGGCAGAGATGCACACGGAGAGAAAGGGTGTGGGTGTCCTCAGCGAGGAGGAATGCAGTGAAGAGGCAGAAAAAGTCATTTCTGTAAGTTGGTTCTTCCGGGTCTTTGTCTTCTTTCAGGCCAATTATCTGGTTTCTTCCTCTTACCTATTTGAGACCCTCCCTGGCTGCTCATGCAGCCCTCAGCCAGGATGGATCTGGAAGTAAAGGTTTCTGGGAGGAGCAAGACTCATTATGGCAGCGTTATACCCTGACTTTGGACCCACAGGGAGCTTTCTGCGCATGCAGAGTGTCTCCCTTGTCCCAAATAAGGGGAGAGCTGAGATCCCTTAATCCTTTACTCAAACAGGGTTTTGCTCCTCTTTGTCCTTGCCATGACAATTACCTTAAGGTGTTTTCAAAAGACAAACACTGGCTATTTACCTTGTTTCTGCTGTTACTTCCATTTTGGAGAGCAAACAGGAGGCTGGTTGTAAATACCTTAACTGGAGCCCACCTATGTCTTTTCTCAGAAAATGCTAACAGTTTTAAGTATCCAGCCTGAAGCCTACTTCTTTGTGCCCATGAGATGTAAACAGGAGGCCAGTGAATGTCTAATCCGGAGCCCATCTATCTCCCACGTCACTAACAGTTATCAACTAGTTATTTCACCCTCTGAATTTCTCAGCAAAGGAATCTAGATACTGAGTAGGGGGCAAACACACCTGCCTAGTTGCTGTTGCAGATTGTAATAAATACTTTTAAGCAGAAGTGCCGCTGTGACAGTGCTTTTGGGCAATCCCAATACTTTCTTCTTCCAAAATCATTCCTCCTTCCTATCTTCGATAGATACGTAATAGTACATTAGTTTCTTTAGAGTCTTGTTCTTTTGGCCAGATGCTACAAGAGTGAAATCTGACAGATGAATTCCTTCCAGAGTGTTACAGAGAGTGATCAGAAAGAACTGAAACTAACAAAACAAGACAAATGCATTTCTAACAGAAGTCTGAGAAGGTAGAGATGTTAACGTAGATAGAGGTCTTAAAGGAGACTCTCTGAGACTGGTCACATCTCATGGGGTGACCAGAAAGCTTCCCTTGGCCCTGGTGGACTAGACCTCTGTATATGCACACCCAGCAAGCTAAGCGCAAGCTAGGACTCCAGTGGGAGTGAAGAGATTCACTTCCTTTGGCTTTATCTCTTCTTTTGGGGCAAGGTCTTTTCCTTAGACACAAACCAAGTACATTTAGTCACAGCAAAACAATATCTTTAAACCTAAATAATATGAACAGTTACAGCCATAAGCTTAACTTGTGTGTTTGTTCAGTTGCTCAGTTATGTCCAACTCTTTGTGACCCCTATGGACTGTAGCCCACCAAGCTCCTCTGTCCGTGGAGTTTTCTAAGCAAGAATATTGGAGTGGGTAACCATTTCCGCCTCCAGGGGATCTTCCTGACCTGGGAATCTATCCCGCATGTCCCTCATCTCTGGCATTGCAGGTAGATATTTACTGTTGAGCCACCAGAAAAGCCCAAGCTTATCTTACTATTACTTTTTCCCCGGTTACCTAAGGTTAGGTCTGTTCCCTGATGAAGACATGAAGGTATTTTGGGGAAAAAAAACACTTTTTTTTTTTCTTAAATAATAGACCCAAACTTCAAGTAACTCAGGCCAGAAGACAAACTGCTGTTTTGAAATTGCTCAACGTATGGCCCAAAGGTCCACCTTCCTTTGAACTTTATGGGGAAGGATTAAAAATAGTTCTACTTTGGTAAGCACCAGGGGTTCAGAAGAGGACTTGTAGGAATCATGATTTACTAGACTGCCATTCTGCTTTCTAAGATAAAGTGAAGATCAGTTTTTAAGCCTAAGACTTTTTACAATGCAACTGACAGGCCAAAAGCAATTTTCAGTTTTTCACAAAGATCCAGGGAGTAGAACTCCCTATTACATGATTAAACATTTCTTGGCAGCAGCTTGCTAGATGGGCTTGAGAGCTCTTGGCGGAAGCCATCATTAAATCATCCTTCTTCCCTCTATCACATCCGCAAAACCACAGTTGATTTACAGCGCTTTCTGAGAAAGGCAAGTCTCAGTCCTAAGGGACATCAAAATGAAAAGCACACCAAATAAAGTGTTTGATTTCATCAGACCAAGAATTAAGTACAACATCTTTTACTCTGTAGTGTTTATAATATCTTTCTGGTAGACAGACTTGATTACAGGATTATGTATAAAATAAACTTTTGCATAGAGTATGTGGGCTCCCCAGGTGGCGCTAGTTGTAAAGAATCTCCCTGTTGATGCAAGAGATTCAGGTTCAGTCCCTGGGCCGGGAAGATCCACTGGCGTAGGGAAATAGCACCCCACTCCAATATTCTTGCCTGGAGAATTCCATGGACCGAGAAGCCTGGCAGGCTACTGGGTTGCAAAGAGTCAGACATGACTGACCAAGCCCTGCTACCCCAACAGAGTATGTATCATTTAAAATTGTAGCAGAGAATAACACTAGAAGGTAGACTTGTTCAATTCATCCCTCCTAGGACCCCATGTACTTTCTTCACTGTAACAAGTCATATGTCAGTATGATAGTAATTTATTTCTTTTATTTTTTAAATTCATAAATTACTTTTCCTTTTCCTTTTTTTTAAATTCAGTTCAGTTCAGTTGCTCAGTTTTGTCCGACTGTTTGTGACTCCATGAACCACAGCACACCAGGCCTCCCTGTCCATCACCAACTCCTGGAGTCCACCCAAACCCATGTCCATCGAGTCAGTGATGCAATCCAACCATCTCATCCTCTGTCATCCCCTTCTCCTGCTGCCCTCAATCTTTCCCAGCATCAGGGTCTTTTCCAATGAGTCAGCTCTTCACATCAGGTGGCCAAAGTATTGGAGTTTCAGCTTTAGCATCAGTCCTTCCAAGGAACACCCAGGACTGATTTCCTTTAGGATGGACTGGTTGGATCTCTTTGCAGTCCAAGGACTCTCAAGAGTCTTCTCCAACACCACAGTTCAAAAATATAAATTCTTCGGCGCTCAGCTTTCTTTGTAGTCCAAGTCTCACATCCATGCATGACCATTGGAAAAACCATAGCCTTAACTAGACAGACCATTGTTGGCAAAGTAATGTCTCTGCTTTTTAATATGCTGTCTAGGTTGGTCATAACTTTCCTTCAAAGGAGTAAGTGTCTTTTTTTTTTTTTACATTTTTGCGGGGGGTGCTCCACAGAAAGAGAGAGGCAGTGAACTTCCTAGGCAAAGCCGAGGGGTCCCGAGGAGAGGTGAGCCTGCTGTTTGCTAACCCAGCCCCCCAGCAAGCGAGAGACAATCAGACGCGACAGGGGTTCTCTCTGAGCAGTTCCCGAGTAAGTGTCTTTTAATTTCATGGGTGCAATCACCATCTGCAGTGATTTTGAAGCCCCAAAAAATAAAGTCAGCCACTTTTTCCACTGTTTCCCCATCTATTTGCCATGAGGTGATGGGACTGGATGCCATAATCATAGATTTCTGAATGTTGAGTTTTAAGCCAGGTTTTTCACTCTCCTCTTTCACTTTCATCAAGAGGCTTTTAGTTCTTCACTTTCTGCCATAAGGGTGGTGTCATCTGCATATCTGAGGTTATTTATATTTCTCTCGGCAATCTTGATTCCAACTTATACTTCTTCCAGCCCAACATTTCTCATGATGCACTATGCATATAAGTTAAATAAGCAGGTGACAATATACAGCCTTGACGTACTCCTTTTCCTGGAACCAGTCTGTTGTTCCATGTCCAGTTCTAACTGTTGCTTCCTGACCTGCATACAGGTTTCTCAAGAGGCAGGTCATTTTTTAATTGTTGGAGGATAATTGCTTTACAATGCTGTGTTAGTTTCTGTTGTACAACAGAGAGAATTAGCTATATGTATACATATATCTCCTCTCCCTTGAGCCTCCCTACCACTCCTTCAGACTATTTTTTCTTACAATAGTTTTAGGTTTTTAGAAGAATTAATCAGGAAGCACAGAGTTCCTATACACCTCCTTCACTGCCTTCCCGTCCTCGAGTTTCTCCTACTATTAAGATTGTGCATTAGTGTAATACACTTGTTGAAACTAAGCCAATAGTCATCAACTATTATTGACTCAAGTCCATAGTTTACAATACTATTCACTCTCTCTGTTGTACATTCTCTGGGTTTGAACAAATGTATAATGATAATGAATGACATACCCATCATTACCATATCCTACAGGATAGTTTTTTGCCAGCCCAAAATATCTCTTTGGCTTGTGGTTTCTTTTGAGCTGAAAACAATCAAGGCCCGAGAGACTTAGGAAGAAACTTTGACCTTGGTGGCACTAGTGGTAAAGAACCTGCCTGCTGATGCAGGAGACATAAGAGATGCACTTTTGATCCCTGGGTCAGGGAGATAGATCCCCTGGAGGAGGGCACGGCAACCCACTCCAGTATTCTCACCTAGGAGAAACCCATGGACAGAGTAGCCTGGCAGGCTACAGAGCACAGGGTCACAAAGCATCAGGACACAACTGAGCGACTTAGGATGCATAGCATGCATACATTCGCTGTCTAAAGAATCTAAAGGGTCTGTTCCCAGAATAGAGCTATCACTAGCAATATATGAAAAGAACACGGGAGAGGTGTGGTGGGGGGAAATTTGGCAGGGCCTAAAGATCAGAGCCCACTTTGTGTCCCCTTGCCATTGAGTGGCCCAGCAAACATTTGTTTACCAAATATTTGCTCTTCCAACTTCATGTGAATTGCCTTCCTCTGCTTTCAAGTCCCAAATTACTACCCCCAGTATACTCTTGTATTTAGCCGAAGAGGGCATTTCAGTGAGGATTTCAGTCATTTTGCTGAGCTACTCTGTTTTCCTGGGTCTGTCCCATGTACACATTATTAAACTTTTGTGTGATTTTTCTCCTGTTAATCTGTCTCATGTCAATTTAGTTCTCAGACCAGCCAGAAGAACCTAAAAGACCATAAGAAATTTTCTTTGTCCTTAAGGTTCATCCAAGTCTTTGCATGACTTAACAGTTTATTTATTTTCATTGCTAAGTAATATTTCATTGCACAAATTCCAACAGTTTGTTTATCTTTGTTTCTCCATCCTTTATCGCTAAAGGACATCTTTGTTGCTTTTGAAAATTATGGACAAAATTGTTATAAAAATCTGTTTGCAAATTTTTGTGTGAACATAGGTTTTTTTACCCATTTGGGCAAATACCAAGAAGCATGAGTATTTGGTCATATATAAATGGATGTTTAGTTTTATGAGGAACTGCAAAACTGTTTTCCAAAGTGACTGTAACATTTTACATTCCTACCAACAATGAATGAAAGTTCCTGTTGCTTCACATATGTGTTAGTCTTCGGTGTTGCCCATGTTTTGGGTTTTAGCCTTTCTAATAGGTACCTAGTGACATCTGATTGTTTTATTTATTTATTCATTCACTTATTAGGCTGCACTTGATCTTAACTGTGGCATTTGGGATCTTTAGTTGTGGTACGTGGGATCTAGTCCCTGACCAGGGATCGAACCTGTGCCCTCTGCACTGGAAGCGGAGTCTTAGCCACTGGACCATCCAAGAAGTCCCTCATTGCTGTTTTAATTTGTCCACATACATATTGAAATATCTTAAAGCATATTGCTCCCTCCTGAACTGAGATTCATAACCTGGAGTTGAGAGATGGGATTCAGGACCTTTGTGAAATGGCTTGTAAAACTGTGTGTGAATTTTCTGGAACACGGGATCTATTTTTATTGTTAGACTTTATGAGCTTTATCAATCACAAAGATGAAGGGCTACCATTATATTCTATTATTTTTAAAAATGTAAACCACTGTTACAATATTATCAGATTTCATGCTTTTAAAAGGTTGTGAAAATAGTGAAAGTGTTAGTCACTTAGTTATTTCTGACTCTTTATGACCTCATGGACAGTATCCCACCAGGCTCGTCTGTCTGTGGAATTTCCTTGGCAAGAATACCAGAGTGGGTTGCCATTTAAAAAGGTCACTACCAGCTATTACGTTCATGATCTTCCAACACATTTGTGGAGCATTTTTAATGTGAGAAGCACCATACTAGGTACCAAAGAGTCAAAGATCAAAAACATATGAGCTTTGTTCTTAAGAAATTCTGGCTGGTGCAGCTCATGTTACCAGCCAGCAATCATAAAGGAAGACTCAAAGACTGCAATGTCGTTTTAAAATTATCTCTGGATGTTCAGTCCTGCTTGTGCCAGTAGATGTCATTGTAGTACAGGCCAGCTCACTGATCAGCTCCCTCAAAGACAAGGAATTCAGATTTTTTTGTCTTGATTCATGAGGTACATACATAAAAGTCTTCATGCAGATTTCTTATGTAGATTTCTTTCTCTTACTGACATAGACATAGAACTGCCATAAGTACAAAATTGTGGTTATTTTGAAAGTTAAAGGAGATGTTAAAGCCTAACTAAAAATATTTCTGCAAAAGGATATACATAACCAGTACTACTGTAATTCATAGTGTAATGTAGCTGATATTTTGAGACTATTATGATTTCCATATGAGCTTGAGGTTTATTAAAGCTTCCATTAAAAGAAAGCAACCATTATCATTATTTATATTTAATACAATTTGGCTATTCTCCTGTAAAACCCAAAGACAAATGGAATACTTCTAGCAAAGTGAAAGATTTTAATTTTAGTGTTTATGACATATATGTTGTTTCAGAGAGTATTATTCTGTTCTGAAATAAGAGTTATGTACAAGGAAAAGCTGTACAAAGTGTAGCTTTTTCTAGTGCTCATTCATTCATTAAATAAATTATGCTAATGCGCAAGATTTTCCAAGCCTAGCACTAGCCTTGCAAATACAAAGACAATAAAGTATATGCCATATCCATAAAGAGATTATATTCTAGTGAGAAATAATTGTTTTAAAAACAAAAATTAGAGTAGCAATTACAGAGACGCAGGGTCAATTAGATTTAACATGTGTTTTTTGGCTAGTCTCAAGCCAGTAAGAGACAAACGAGGTATACTAATACACAATTGTGCTGAGACTTTTCTTTAATACTAAGTGTCTGAGGTTCTAGATTCAGTTAATGAACCAATGAGCATGTCTACCTTACTGCTTGTCATCCATATCCTAAAGAAGCTTTGATGCACACTGTTTTTCATATAAGGAGTCACCTGGGGGACTTACCCAGCAGTCCAGTGGTTAAGACTCTGCCTTCTACTGCAAGGGCTCGATCTCTGATCTGAGAACTAAGGTCCTACATGCTGCAGAGTATGGCCAAAAATTTTAAAACAGAGAAAAGGGAGTCACTTTGAAGAGGCTCTTTGGTTTTTCAATGTTTGTCAAGTAAGTGAGTGTGAATTGAAAAGCTGTCTACTTTGTATTGGGATGGTTGATATAGGAAACTGTTTTTATGAGGCCAGTGTTATCCTAATACTGAAATCAAACAAAATCATTTTAAGAAAATAAAGCTACTAACTAATATTCTGCATAAAATTCCCAACAAAGTATTGTCAAATCAAATCCAACATTATGGATAATGCATATCCTAAAAGGATAATGCATCCTGTTTAAGGAAGTTTGTCCCAGGAAGGCAAATTGGCTTAATATTGTAACAAAATCAATGTGATTTATACCATCAATAGACTAAAGATGAAAAACTATATGATCATCCCAATGGATGCAGAATAAGCATTAAACAAAATTCGACATTTGTTCATGATATAAACTCTAAGCAGACTAGAAATAGAAACTTCCTCAACTTAATAAAAGATCTATGAAAAAGCTATAACTAACATTATACTTAATGGTGAAAAATCGGATACTTTCTTCTACTTTCAGGAACAAGGGAGGATTGTATACTCCCACCATTGCTATTTATTACCTTATTGGAGGTTGTAGCCAGTGCAATAAGGAAAGGGAAAAAATGCAGAGATTGAAAAAGAAGAAATTAAGCTGTTTCTATTTGCAGGTGACATGACTGTCTACATAAAAAATTCCCCAAGAATTTACAAAATAGCTTCTGTAAGGTGAATTTAACAAGGTTGTAGGATACATGCTCAATATGCAAAAATTAACTGTGTACATATGTTAGCAAAAGTTGGAAGATGAAATAAAAAGTACCATGTCACAATAGGACTAAAACCATTAAATACTTTGTCTAACTTTGTTTGTTAGGTGTAAACCTAACAAAATATGTGTCAGTTTTATATGCTGAAAACTACAAAATATTGGTAAGTAGTGTTAGTTGCTTAGTCATGTCCAACCTTTTGCAACCCTGTGGACGGTAGCCCACCAGGCTCCTCTGTCCATGGAATTCTCCAGGCAAGACTAAGACTATTGGGGTGGGTAGTCATTCCTTTCTCCAGGGGATCTTCCCAACCCAGGGATCAAACCCAGGTCTCTTACATTACAGGCAGATTCTTTACTGTCTAAACCTTCAGGGAAGTCAAAATATTGATAGTAGAATCAAAGTCTCTAAAGAAAGAAGAATCTGTGGTTATGGACTGGAAGACTCAATATTGTTAAGATTCCAATTATTCCCAATTGCTGTAGATTCATTGTAATTCTAATAAAAATTCCAGCATTCTTTCTTTTCTTTTCTGGAAACTGGCAAGCATATCTTAAACTTATACAGGAAAGCAAAAGGACAGTCAAAAAATTTTTGCAGAAAAATGGCTAAAATAAATGAAAGGTAAAACAATTATGAAACAAGATAAAAGTTGGAAGAATCACATCACTACCTGATTTCAAAACTTACAAGCCATAGTAATCAATACCGTGCGGTGCTGGCAAAAGTATAGACAGAACAGTGAAATAGACTACTCCAAGAGTTGTCAAACTGCTCTCTGTTTTGAAAAGAAAGTTTTGATACAAAAAAATTGTCAGGCTTTTTTGTTCACATATTATCCCTGGCTGCTTCTATGCTGTAACGACAGGGTCGATTAGTTACAGCTAATCGACTGTAGCCTGCCATCCTAAAATCTTTCTTATCCATCCCTTTACAGGAAAAGTTGACCAAACCCTAGAACTGAATCCAAACATAAAACAACTCATAGATGATCAATTGATTTTTGACGAACATGCTGAGAAGACTATGCAATCATGTGATGTAGAAATTCACGGCTTTCAGTATGTTGCTGCTGCAACAACAGATGCTGGACATACATGTACAAAAAATCTGAACGCTGACTTATACCTTACACTATACTAAAAATTTAACTCAGACCACAGACCTAAATGTAAAACCTAAAGTATAACATTTCTAGGAGGAAAGAGGTGAAAATCTTTGTGAACATGGGTTAGGCAAAAATTTTGTAAAGAACATCCAAAATAATTCAAACCAAAATAGAAAGAGTTGATAAAAAGGACTTGATCAAAATTAAAAGCATCCACTCTTCAAAAAACAATATTAAGAAAATGAAAGAGAAGCCACAGACTGGGAATAAATATTTACAAAACACTATCTAGTAAAAGACTGATTTCATTAATGTGTTGCTGTTGCTGCTGCTGCTGCTAAGTTGCTTCAGTTGTGTCCGACTCTGTGCAACCCCATAGATGGCAGCCCACCAGACTCCCCCGTCCCTGGGATTCTCCAGGCAAGAACACCAGAGTGGGTTGCCATTTCCCTCTCCAGTGCATGAAAGGAAAAGTGAAAGTGAAGTCGCTCAGTCGTGTCCAACTCTTAGCAACCCCATGGACTGTAGCCCACCAGGCTCCTCTGTCCATGGGATTTTCCAGGCGAGAGTACTGGAGTGCGTTGCCATTGGCTTTTCCATCATTAATGTGTAAAGAACACTAACAACTCAATAATTACAAACAGACAAAGTCATTTAAAAAACGGAGAAAATATGTGAACAGACATTTCATACATAAATTCATACATAATGAAATTTCATGCATTTCATAAATTAAAACCACAATGAGATATCATTACAGATCTCTTAGTGTCGGTGAGGGGATCCTGTGCCACTGGAACTCTCATACACTGTGGGTAACATGAAAAATGGTGCAGCCACTTTGAAAAAACAGCATGACAGTTTTTATGAAGTTAAACGTGTTCTTTCTACATGACCTAACTCATCATCCAGGTTTTTACCCAAAAGAAATACAAATATATGTTTACAAAAGACTGGTACATAAGTGCTTATAGAAGCCTATCCATAACCACCAGAAAAAAAAAAGCAAACAACACAGATGTTCATTACATGTGAAAGGATGAGTAAATAACAATATGTCTGCAATGTGTACACATGTACTGTGATGCATTCCAAACGATGGAATTCCATACCATGGACTATGATTCAGCAGTACAAGGGACAGATGTCAAATGTGTTACACTTACTGAAAGAAGTCAAACTTATAAGGCTACATGCTATCTGTCTCAACTTATGTGACACTGTGGAAAAGTTAAAGCCATAGGGATAGCTGTAGGCCAGGGAGTGACCACAAAGGGATTCACGGGAACTTTGGGGAGTGGTAGAAATGTATTCTATCATAAATTGTGATAGTGGTTATATGACTGGGTATATTTGCCAGAATTCATAAAATCATACATCTAAAAGGTGAATATGGGAAAATCTCTGGAGGTCCAGTGGTTAGGACTCTGCTTTCAGCCTTGAGATGCTGCCAAAAACAAAGGTCAGTTTTACTGTCTGTAAATCATATTCCAGTAAATCTGACTCTTAAAAATGGCCATCAGGGAACTTCCCTGGTGGTCCAGTGGCTAAGACTCTGCCCTTCCAATGCAGGGGGCCCAGGTTCGATCCCTGGTAGGGGATCTAGATCCTACATTCTCCAACTAAGACCCAGTGCAGCCAAATAAATAAATAAATAAAAATAAACTTTAAAAAGTGACCATCAAGTAAAAGAAGGATTTCAAGTAAAAGTCAAAAAGCTGACTATCTTGTGTTGGAAGGAAATTCAAAATTCAAACTAGAGAGTTAATTTAGAAGAAATTCAGAAATCTGTATAAACTTTTGCATAGTCAAACTTTTGGATATGTGAGGTCTCAGGGCATATACTTTATGAATATCAAGGGGCTCTGGTATATACTATAAAGTATAAGAGTCTAATAAGAATCTATTTTTCACATGAGAGATTTACAAGCATTTAAGGAGGAGGTTGGTAACTCTCCCTAGAGGCTCAGGACAAGCCTAGTAGAGATAATGATGTTACCTCTGTAGTAGCTTCTTAAAGGAAACTGAAAGTGTTAGCTGCTCAGTTGTGTCAGACTCTTGGAGACCCCATAGATTATATGTAGCCCACCAGGCTCTTCCGTCCATGGGATTCTCCAGGTAAGAATACTGGAATGGGTTGCCATTCCTTTCTCCAGGGATCTTCCTGACCCAGGGATTGAACCTGGGTCTTCTGCATTGCAGGCAGATTCTTTACCATCTGAATCACCAGGGAAGCCCTCTTAAAAGATGAGCCAAGGATAAAATTTAAGAGAAAGGGATTCTAGACAGAAAGAATAACCTAATGAACTAAGGCTTGAGGGAAGAAGGTGTCATCTAGGAAAGATAGTTTTGGGGGTTTTTAGCTTTATATTTCATAGAAAGATATGTGTGTTAGTCGCTCAGTCGTGTCCGACTCTTTGTGACCCCATGAACTGTAGCCCGCCAGGCTTCTCTGTCCATGGAATTCTCCAGGCAAGAATATTGGAGTGGATTGCCATTCCCTCCTCCAGAGCATCTTCCCAACCCAGGGATCAAACCCTTTCCTCCTGCATCACAGGCAGATTCTTTACTGTGTGAGCTATAGGGAAGTCTCCATAGAAACATAGGTATTTTTGAAAGATTGAAGTACAGTTACTCATTATATTGCACTTTTAAACTTTTCTTTTGCTTAATTTGTTCCCTTCAATTATTGCACATATTCCTGAGCACCTACTTCATGCCATGTACTGGGTAATATTTAAGCTCGAGTTTCTGTTCTCTAGAAGCTCATGGGATCTCTCTCTCTTTCACACACACACAAGTTACTATTATAAGATTTTAGACAGGGGTATATGCATGCATGTGCAAGTTGCTCTGAGAATAGAGGGTCTAACTCAACATGGTGGCTGTGAGCAACTGGTAGTGGAAAGCTAAGCAATCAAAAGAATATTGAACTATGAGCGAGGTCTGTCAAATAGGGAACGAATTTCTTGCAAGGCAGAGGGAAAAGCATGTGCAAAAACACAGAAGCAGAAGAAAACATGGCACTTGTAGAAAACAGCAAGTCATTTAGTAAAGCTTGAAAGCAAGGGACAGGGAGCATTTGAATGCACAGGTGAAGAGCAGTTGTGGTTAGAAGTGCGGACAAGGGTTGTTTCCAAGCTAAGGCATTTGAACTTGCTCTTCAGAAAATTGAGAGCTACAGAAATATTTTACCCAGAGTAATGAAATGATCAGATTTGAGTATTAAAATGCCATTTTTGCCAGCATTTTGCAATATAATTAAATAAAGAAGAAACTGGATATGAATAAACCAGTTTGATGATTGCTGCAAAAATTTAATTGTAGGATGCTGAAGACTTTGCCTAAGGCATCAGAGAGATAAAACTGATGACCTGGGAATCAGTTAAAAGTGTGTGGGAGAGATGTGGTGAGGGGAAAAAGGAAATGGCGTATGCCTACCAGAGTTCTGTTTTGAGTAGCTGAATGGTAAAGCCAGTAACTGGGTGAAGTTATTATAGAAAAGGGAGCAAGTTATAAACATGACAGCAATAATCATTTTTGTTGATTATTATTAACAGTAATCATTTTTCACATAGGAGATCTATGTGACTCAAATACACCCATAATTAAATAAATTTAAGCACAACTGTAAACTAGAGAAATGTGTCAATAAAAAAATTCTAGGTTCTATTCTCTTCCCAGCCAAGGACATTTTTCTTTTCCCTTTTTCATTCACATACTGAAGCAGAATGGAATCTGAGACCTTGCAAACCATGTCCAGTTTATCCTTGGATCATTTTACTAGTGATGCAATGGTTACCTTAGAAATGCGATAAATGGAAAGTTGTTTTCTTTTGTGTTTGGGATAATTGTCTTGTTGCCTAGGAAAAGTTTTAACCTCCGGCTCTTGATGAGGGGGTACCACCTTTTGTTTTCTTAGTTTACTTCATTTTGCTTTGAGCTTCATTGAAATCTCAAAACATGTTCCAAGTTTCTTAGAAATGCCTGTGTCTTCAGTATCTTGTACATTTATAACAATAGTTACTGAGTGTCTACTATGTATCAGGCACTATTTGAGGTGCATTAGAGATAATACTTCTTTTAATTCTCAGTATTCTTATGCTGCTGCTGCTAAGTTGCTTCAGTCGTGTCCGATTCTGTGCGACCCCATAGACAGCAGCCCACCAGGCTCCGCTGTCCCTGGGATTCTCCAGGCATGAGGTACAAGTTAATTATTTTAAAGATGAGAAAGAAGCTCCATGAGTTTAAGAACATTTTTACTAACTGGTTAGTGAAAAGAACCAGTATTTGCACTCTGGTTCACCTGCCTCCAAAGCCTTTGAAATTTCCATATGTTACACTGATAAAATTTATATATAGAAAAGCAAAACTTTTTACTGGAAAATTTTAAACATAAACAAAAGGATAAGGGATAATATAACAAACTTCTATTTACTCTTCACTCAGCTTCTCCAACGATTAATTTACAGGCAATCTAGTTTCATTTTTACACATCTACTTTTCTCCACTCCCTCCCTCTACCACTGAATTATTCTGTAGCAAATCCCAAGTATCCTATCATTTCATCTGTACATATTTTTGTATATAGCTTTAAGAGAGAAATACCACAAAACAATGGCAACAAAAACTAACCACAATACCATTATGACACCAAAAGAAGTAGGCGATAAATTCCTTGACATCATCAAATATACAGTGTTCATATTTCCCTGATTATCCAAAGTATTGCTGTTTAACAGTTGGTTGTTTGAATTAGAATGATTGGAGCTAAATTTTACTTGAAGTACATTGTTTAAACTAGTTAAAACTCCACCTCATTCAGTCCATCTATCATCACACCCACAGACACAGCAGGAACTTCCTGGCAACTTTGTAAATGAACTATGGAATCATTTACAGTAAGTTTACAATACTTTCAGACTTGCAGATCTCTCTCTTATTTTTATTGAAATATAATTGACATATAGCATTACATTAGTTTCATTATATTTTTACAATATAATGGTTTTATATTTGTATGTACTACAAAATGGTCATCACAATAAGTCTAGTTAACATTTATCACTGCTGGTGCTGCTGCTAAGTCGTGTCAGACTCTGCACGACCCCATAGACAGAAGCCCACCAGGCTCCTCTGTCCCTGGGATTCTCCAGGCAAGATCACTGGAGTGGGTTGTCATTTCCTTCTCCATTTATCACTACACATGGTTAAAGATTTTTTCTTATGGTGAGAACTTTTGATATCTAATTTCTTAGCAACTTTCAAGTATATAAAACATTATTATCAACTATAGTCACCATGCAGTATATTACATCCCCAGGACTTATTTTATACCTGGAAGTTTGTACCTTTTGATCCCCTTTACTTATTTCTGTATAGACCAGGACAGACATGATTGGAAATCAATCCCATTGGCTATCTGTGCAAAATGAATCATTACTTTGGCACCTGAACCAATGTAAAAAAAAATTCACAGTGTTTGACTGCCTAGGACCAGATCCAGTGTCTTGGATCCCTTTGCTAACTGCCTCAGAAACAAGATGAAGAATTAAATGAGTGCAGAAGTTGAATGTATTATCTTCCACCAGATTAAAATGTCACACAGTAAAAAATGTAAGAGATTTAATTCCTACACAACATCTAATAATGCTCAAGTATCAGAATTGGCTTCATAGTGTTCAAGTTTTTGGATTAGGTGATGTTTGTCTCTAGTTTCCTCCCTCTCTTTGTCTTTCTTCCCCAATTCCCTTGTGGATCTGTGTTCCCATGTCTTCCTAGAGACTTCTAATAAAACACTTATTTAGGCCTGGTGTGACTCCAATTTCACCGTGTCTCTAAAACTGTCCATCTTTCACCATATCCTCCAGTCAAAACCCCTTTCCTCAAGAACACACAAATGCAGTAGAAAGCCCATAGGCTTTGAAACTAGGCAGTCATGGAGCAGAATCCCATCTCCACCACTCTGTGAACTTGGCCAAACTGGCAAACTTCTTTAGCATTGGTTTTAAGATTAAAACCAATTAAAACCAAGTCCCATTGGAGAGACTTCCCTGGTGGTCCAGTGGTTAAGACTCCATTCTCCTAATAGAGGAGCCCTCAGTTTGATTCTTGGTCAGGAAACTAGATCCCACATGCCGCAACTTTATAAAAAGCCCATGAGCCACAACTAAGACCTGGTGCAGCCAAATAAAAAAAAAGGCACGGAACATTAAGAAAGTAAAAGTGAAAGAGATAGTTGTGTCTGATTCTTTGCAACCGCATGGACTGTAGCCGGCCAGGCTCCTCTGTCCACGGGATTCTCCAGGCAAGAACACTGGAGTGGGTGGCCATTCCCTTCCCCAGGGTCTCCCTCATTGCAGGCAGATTCTTTACCGTCTGAGCCACTGA
The DNA here is from genome assembly GCA_917880005.1 of Nanger dama. NCBI lineage: Eukaryota > Metazoa > Chordata > Mammalia > Artiodactyla > Bovidae > Nanger > Nanger dama. The sequence goes on from CAKJTW010000007.1 coordinate 29,894,557, forward strand.
GGAAGCCCACATCTTTCAGACAGTGTCTTCAACCAAGCCCAGGTCCCAGGCCCTGGATGGGGGCCCAGTGGATACAAAGGCTAGTGGTAGAGATGCAGAGGTGGGCAGACAGAGAACATGCTGTCAGCCAGCCTTTCTGTGTTTTATTTTGTTTTAACAAAGACCAAACTCATGCCATCTGCCCATAACCATGTCCCCAAATCAAGAAAGCTGAGTGGGCAAAACTGCCCTTCCTAACTCCACACACTCCCTTTACGGCCATGGACTGCCCTTTCATAACTGGTAGTCATTTTTTGGGGTTCCTGAGGATGTTCCCTGATTTGGAGGTAGGGGAACAGCAGGGAGGGGAACACGTGGTACTGTGCCTGGGACTATCCATACCAGGATCTGGAGAGGAAAAACATTCTAAATATCCACAGTTATTGGTGTTTTGTAGCCAGGCTAAGGGCAAGCAGAGGTTGAGCCAGGACTGCCTGGGTGGAGCTTCTTATTGTACAATTCAGCACATTGTTCTGGGGCCCTTGCTGGCACACCAGCGGCACCCAGTCTTCTTCCAGTAACTACTGAGTGAGATAGCCAAGTTCTCTAGGGACTGAGAGGCAGATTTTAGAATGGCACTTTGGGGAGCCCTGGGGTCCTGATGATGATGGAGAAAGGAATATTCCACTTTTGTTCTATATGTTATGCTTTATTCAGTCTTATTTGTTGGGTCTGAAGGAAATATCATTTGGAAAAAGAACAGAGAACTTTGCTACTACTACTGCTACTCCTACTACTACTATTGGAGAAGGCAATGGCACCCCACTCCAGTATTCTTGCCTGGAGAATCCCATGGATGCAGAAGCCTGGTGGGCTACAGTCCATGGGGTCTCAAAGAGTTGGACACCACTGAGTGACTAACTAAATCTAAAATTTGTTATTCTTCAAGATAGCAAAACTAAACAGCCTACCACAAACAGCAACATTAGATTTAAATAAAGCAAACATCAAAACTTATTTTTCAAGTATTTGAAAAGGCTGTGTTTTCTAATTCTGTGACTCTTCACCATTAAAAATGATGTGATGATAGAGCCACAAAAAATTTGTCAGTTAAACAAGTCTTTAATTCCCATAGGAATGAATCATGAACTTTTAACTACACACCCTTCTGAGCGTGGAGGGTAAAATTCTTTCTTCGTTAACGTAGCTGATTCAAAGGGAGCAGTTTTTCCTTGGGAACCATGGCTTTTCTTGTCATGAATCAAATAGCTTTCCCCAAACTCTGTCTGTGGGTGTTGTTATCCCTCCACTTGAGGGGAGCACTGTGAAAGGAAAGAATGGACTCCTTACCTCACAGAGACTGTTCTATTTTGAGATTAACACAGGTTAAGTGGACTACTCTAAATTTAGAAATAGTCTTCCAAATTCAAATGTAGACCCACACAGCTGACTTGAAAAAACTTTGGGAAGAGATTGTTAGGATAATCTGGGTATAGGGGAACTGATAGAATGTCTAGCATTGTTCTTGTCCTGGATGTGGTCTTCTTTCTGTGTTCTTTTATCTTCTGGGTTTTTATATCTAGAAAAATTTCAGCCAAGAGGCACAGGCAGAATTTTTCCATTTCTGGTATAACTTAATAAGGACATTTATGAATGAAAATATTTGGGGAAATTAATAAACAAATGTTCTAAAATATTTCCTATTCATTCAGCAGATAACATTTCCCACAAGGCAATAAGCAGAGGAGGAAATGAACATTTATCAGTATCTATTATAGTCCAGGCTCTGTGCCAAGAACTTTAAATGTATTATCTCCTTTAATCCTCACAAATGCTATGCAGAATGTTATTTTACAGATTGGAAATTAAAGTTTCAGAGAAGTTATATAACTTTCCCAAAGTCATATATCAGGAGAGTGGTGAAGCCAAGATTCCAATATAGCCTAAACGAAAAGCCCACATTCTTTTCGTTATGCTAAAATTTGTCTTTCCTAAAAAGCATAATGAACTCAACCATAAGAAGCCGTGTGAATTACAGAATCACAAAGAATTGGTTTGATGGAGATTAGGGAAAGTGGGCCAGTATATGTGGAATAGTGGCTTAGCGGGTGTACTGTGAGGTCAGATAGACCCGAATCTCAGAGTTTTCATTCAGTAGCCTATTGAATTGGGGGCATGTTACAGACTTTATAGCCTGGGGCTTCCCTCATAGCTCCACTGGTGAAGAATCTGCTTGCAGAATTCAACCCGGATTTGATTTCTGGGTCAGGAAGATCCCTTGAAGAAGCAAATGTCAACCTACTGCAGTATTCTTGCCTGGAAATCCCCTACGGACAAAGGGGCCTGGCCAGCTACAGTCCATGGGATTGCAAGAGTCTGATATGACTGCGACTAAACCACCACCACCGCAGACTTTATAGGGGTTTTTCTGTCTTTGAATTTGTTAATTAATTTATTTTCCACTCATGTACCTATCCATCTACCCACCTGCCCATCTATTCCCCCATCCACTCATCATTCCTGAGGCTATTTTAAGTAGTCAATGATAGCATGCTAAATAAAATCCTTGGCAATGTGTGATACAGAGTAAGTGCTAAGTAATTGCTGGCTACAGTCCTTTTTGCTTTTAAGAATTTGAAGACTTTGTTTCAACATCCTTACAGAAGTAAAAGCTGGGTTTCAGAGAGTCCCAAGTTAATTTCTCAAGGACACTGGCTTAAACAGTGACACAGTTAGAATTAGACCTCAGCTTTTTTGAGTTCTGATATATTCTTACTGTCTTTCCAGGACACAGTACATACACCAGAGGATTTCTAGAGAGTTTTGAAATAGTCATCTTAAAAATGATCATGTTTTACAACCCCAATGGAAGAAAATAGTTGAAACCAGGGTTGTTTTTAAGAAATCCAGGATGTGGACACTGTTAGTAGTTCAATGGGCATAACTTCCTCTTCCTTTTTCTTAACATAATCCCAGTTTGGTCCAGGTGTCCACTCCTTCCCCATCTCAAGGAGAGATTCTTCTTAGTCTAAAGCAGTGATCCTCAAACTTTAGAATACATGGCATGTTTGTTGGAACTCAGATTGCTGGACCTTCCCCTCAGCATTTCTGATTCAAGACAGCTGGAGTGAGGCCAGAGAATTTGCATTTCTAGTAGGTTTTCAGGTTCCCAGCAGCTGGGAACTGCTTAAACTGCTAATCTGGGGACTGTTCTTTGAGAATCATTGGTTTAGGATAATCAGAGTCATTCCCCTGTTCTGAGAATGGCCAAGATTCCCTGGTAGTTCAGCTGCAAAAAATTGGCTTGCCATGCAGGAGACCCCAGTTGGATCCCTGGTTGGGAAGATCCCCTGGAGAAGGGAATGGCTACCCACTCCAGTATTCTTGCCTGGGAAATCCCGTAGACAGAGGAGCCTGATGGGCTACAGTCCGTGGACATGACTGAGTGACTAAGCACAGCACAGTATATTGCCCCAGTCAGACTAAAGGCAAAGGAGCATATCCCTTGGTTGGAAGATTTACTCTTTCTTGTTGTAGTTGAATAATGAACAGTTATTGCTGGCACTCATCTTATCATGCTGCTGCTACTGCTACTAAGTCACTTCAGTCGTGTTTGACTCTGTGCGACCCCATGGACAGCAGCCCACCAGGCTCCTCTGTCCACAGGATTCTCCAGGCAAGAATACTGGAGTGGGTTGCCATTTCCTTCTCCCAGCGTCTTATCATGAGTCTCAGTAAACAGACAGTGGGGCAGATGGCAGAGCAGAGAGAGGGATAGGGCCCAAGACTGATGAAATCACTGAGACAGTGAATTACCCAAGTCAGAGACTTGATCTTCCTCTGTACCTCCTGGCATGTGAGGTTACGCAAATTTCCTTGTTTAAGCAACTTCAAATCACAGCTTCTGTCACTTTCTCCGTGCTTAACCACTTGATGTCAGATATATTCCTAAAACTCATTAAAATGATACTAAATGCATTTGAAATCCTTAACATTTTAATTTATTCAATTTTTTCCTCTTCCAAATAACTGATAACTTTATCTTTCATTAATGAGGTAATACATATATAAAGACAAATCTATTTCTATGCTTTAAATGGCAGAAAGTACTCAATAAAAGCATGACCCTATTCTGAACGCTTTCATGGTATACTGTGGGCAGGAAAGACAATTCTCTTTCACAAGATTTGATGTGATTAGTTAATAGCTGTCAGTGAGAAACAAACTCTGGTACATCCCTAAATTAGGAAACACTTGAGATTCTCAGAGGAGATAAATTTCTTCTAAGGAAACTTAGAAGATTATTCACATAATCGTAACAATTGCAGTTTGTTAGAACCTCCATTCTCTTTATAAGCTGAAATAGGAGCAGAAGTGAAATGAATGACTTAAAATCTCCTTTGTGTTTTATGTTATTACTGTAATTACAACTATGGTAAGAATATTAAAAATAAAAAGGCAAAATCTCAACAAACTAGCTCCTCCTTCTGACATCACAGAGCTGGAAAAAAAAATATATATATATATATATTTATCCAGTTAATTTCTTCCTGTAGAAACATGCCATTCATTGCTTGTGACTCTAAGCAAACAATATTTTTATCTGTGATTGTGATACATTTCCATATAAGATTTTTTTGTGTGAAGGGTCATTTTTATTGTGGCTTAATCATTCAGTTCTCCTTCCAAAAATGTATGTTACCCAATGACAGAGCCCATCTAAGTCTTTAAGTTATTTTGAAACGGAGCAATAGCAAGTTTGTTTTTTTTTTTAATAGGAAGTTTTGACTTTTTCTGTTTCCTTTAAGCCAGAGATCATGATGAATAGTAATAATAACCTCTGTTGCTACTTATTCTGTGTCAGGCATTGCATCATTTATAGGGAGTAGCTTATTTTATGGGAGAAGGCAATGGCACCCCACTCCAGTACTCTTGCCTGGAAAATCCCATGGACGGGGGAGCCTGGTGGGCTGCCGTCTATGAGGTCGCACAGAGTCGGACACAGCTGAGCGCTTTCACTTTCACTTTTCACTTTCATGCATTGGAGACGGAAATGGCAACCCACTCCAGTGTTCTTGCCTGGAGAATCCCAGGGACAGGGGAGCCTGGTGGGCTGTTGTCTATGGGGTCGGACAGAGTTGGACACGACTGAGTCGACTTAGCAGCAGCAGCAGCAGCTCATTTTATTTAATCATGAATTCATTCAACAAACATTTGTGGAATACTTACTATTTGCCAGTCTGGTGCCATATACTATATAGAGACCATTTTCAGCTAGATTTTTCGTCAGGTTGGAAAAACAGTAGTGGTCTGACTTCAAATCCTAGGGTAAGAGCCCTATTTCCCAGGAAGTAAGAAACAGATGAAGATGATATAAATCATGTTTATTCTTTCTTTCTTTCTTTCTTTTGGGTGTGTCCCATGGCTTATGGAATTGAACTCATGCCGCCTTGCAGTGGAGCAGTGAAAGAGCAGAGTTCTAACCACTGGAATTCCCTTGTCCCTGAGTTTCTGTTCCCAATATGATAGACTATGTTTTCTGAAGTTTGTTCCTTGATATTTACATAAGAAGATGATAATAGGAGTGATTTCTAAAAGTTCCATGACCAAGAATTTTGTGGGGAAATGTGGGGACTCAATCATTAAACAGATTTCTTTACTAGAGGAGTTCTTAGTACCTTTAGGATGCTTTGGGGCTTTCCAAAGAGGTGCCATGTTTTGCATCATTTCTCAAACTTATTTGATCATAATGTCCCCAAACTTGTACTCCCACAGAAGGCACAGTGTTCAGGCTCCTTGGCACACACTTTATAAAAGACTCTTGTAAGTTATTTTTGCTTTTAAAAGTTTCTTCATTCCTCTTTCTACTTCAAATAAGAGTTTTTTCATTTCTCCTTCTACTTCAAATCTTTCTAGTGCTCTCAAAGTTCCAGGTTTTTTTCCCCACAAGTGCAAACTCCCCCACCTCCCTGACAATCTTACCTGTCTCCGATACTTCTAGTTTTTCAGAACTCACAGACATATCTAGTAAAATCTGAGATATCTATGAAAGACATTTAACCTCTCAAATTTCTTCATTCCTGAATGATATCGTGGCCTCAATCCACGAGGAATGGGGAAGGAAGGAAGAAGAGGACATAGGGGAAAGGTTATAATCAGAAAGGCTAAAAACTGTAAATGTCAGTAAATAGATGAAACCTGGCACAGCCCTTCTGAAAAACTGCCAACTCCTAACTGAAACTAAAATGTATACAAATTAGAGTTATGCATTGCGTTTATCTTGGAAGCAAAGTGAAAGAGAAAACTTGGAAACTGCCTGCTTAATCTGGTCACGTTTCAAAGTCAAGTCCAATGATTCTTGTTGGAGAAGATGGGGAGAGGGAGGGGATGGTCTTTGGAACCTGGACCATGTGATTTGTCATTTACGTTAGCCAAATAACCATTTCCCTGCCTGGATTTCTTCTGTGTGAAGTGTGAGACTGCGTGTTGTAGTGAGTTGCTGCGCTGGTAAAGTCCATTTGAAAAACAACAGTGTTTGTAAAAATCTATAATGGAAAAGAATCTGAAAAGAATATATGTATTTATGTATATATAGACATATATATACACACAACATATATGAAACTAACATAATATTGTAAATCAACTATAGTTCAATAAATAGGAAAAAAATTATGGAAGTAATAAAAAGGAAACCTCTTAATCCTGTATACCTTTCTCTCCTTCAGATAAATACATCCATCAGACCTCATTATTCTCCAGAAATGAGAAAGAGTAATAGCTAGCATCAGGTGGGGAGAGGGGAGACATAGGGAGTTGTGTAATTCATAACTTTCTTTTTTGAAGAGAAACTTTTCGAATGAGCCAGGATCCTGGTAGGCAACTGAATTCTCCACTCCAAGTTGTTCAGTGGAAGAGATTTTAGTAAAAGGAGTATTTACAGTGATGAGGGCAAGGTTAAGGGAGCCAGCAAATATGATAAGGTACCCAGGGACTAGTGACAGGGGGAAGCTATCACCATTAGTAGGTCTGAGGGGGCAAAGAGAGTGAAGGTGCCCCACAGAAGCTGGACTTGTGGACCCAGCACATCAAAGCAGGAAGGAGTAGGGGAAAAACAAACTCTCTCTCTATCTCGTTCAGCTCTCAGTTCTCCTGCAGGTTATCTCCTGCTGGCCAAACCCAGACAGAACCAGAGAGCAAAACAGTGCAGGGGTTGCAGCGTGAGTACTGACAGCCTCTCTGAAAATACAGCACACAAAGCTTTGGGGAGGGAATGGAGAATAACCAGGCATCTCTTCCCACAATCTAACTTCTGGCTAAAAACTTGGAGCAAAACCCCAGTATGTCAAATAAAGGAACATTTTACTTTTAGCTCTGAGTCCAGTCCCTTCATTTTATAGATAAGAAAGCTGATACTCACAGAGCTTGTTCAAAGCCACACAAGATCACTATGAGGTTTCGGCCCGGTCCTGCCTTCTAATTAATTCCACAGTGCAGCTTTTCCACCTGGCCACTTTGCATTCGTCAGACCCTCTGGGCCTATTCATTATCTTATTTCTCCCTCAAAATTTAGTTTCTCAGTTCTCCTGTGTCTTCTGGAGAAGGAAGGGCAGATATATGCCATCAACACTAGGTTATTCACCTGGATAAAGTGCAAATTGCATAGAACTGAAAATGTGATTATATTTAAGCTCAACTATAGGCCCTTGGGTAAGCTGGGTGGCTAAGAAAAACCTGACTCACCTGGTCAACTTGTCCTTCCAAATGCACTGTCAGTGTTCCAGAGAGATCTAAAAGGGTAGTTAAGATGGCCAAAATGCCAGGTCTGCTTTTAGGTTCAGTGGCAGGGAATTCAGGCCACTAAGCTTCAATACTTCAGGGTCAGCCTTAGGGGAAAATTGGGGGAACGGTTGACCTTTCCCTTAAATTGCTTCCTGCTCACTCCCCCCTTCCCAGGTTGCTTCCTCCCCTTCACTCCCGATCAAAAATTAGTTACCAGCTAAGTCAGGAGGTGGTCTGCCTGGCCCCTCAGATGTTCTGGGGTTTCAGACTGTCTTGGCCTTTGCAGCCTGTTTTGTCCTTTAGGGTTTTCCCTTCAGTGATTCTTCAGCAGATCTGCTAAACAAAGGTGTGCCTAACTGCTCCAGGTTGCTATGTAGCCTGTTCATGTGTTGCTCTTCCTGAATACTCTCCCCACGTTCCCATTCCTCACCACTGTTTGCACATAGACAGCATTCCAATTGGAAAAAGAGCCTACAGTGGCAAGGGTTCCCCATGTGGCACAGTGGTAAAGTATCCGGCCGCTAATCCCTGGGTCAGGCAGATTCCCTGGAGAAGGAAATGGCAACTCACTCCAATATTCTTGCCTGGGAAATCACAGGGACAGAGGAGCCTGGTGGGCTCCAGTCCACCGGGTCCCAAGAGTCAGACACAACTGAGCAACCGAACATGGACATGCAGAGTGGCGCATTCATACACTCAAGTCAACCTGTGACAGGCTGAGCCAGATAAACTTTTCCTTGGCCTTCAAAAAACCTCCTGTTCCCAGAGGTTCACTCACATTTTTAGAGAACCTGTCCTGTGAGTCAGTCAAGCAAAGATCTTTCTAGGAGATTTTTATTTCTCAATACCATCAAACCCCTGTCAAAGTTCACTTTTCCTTTGCTCATGAAGCCTGGTATAATAAGTATCAATATTAATAATCATCTGATTTTATGGCTGATAGGTTAAATTATTTCATTGTGGGAGCTGTCATCAACTACTTTCAAGCTGTAAAATTTGAAAAACTAGCTGTTTTTCACTGTTTATACTCAACTCCTTTCCTCTTTCCCTGCCCCTGCTAGCATATTCTTCTTCCAGTAATGTTCTCCCTGGAATGTCAGCAAAAACACCCTGGAGCTAAGCCAGCAGATTGGATCAGAAATAACCTAGTCCAGAAAAACCTCTCACCACCATCTTCTGACCATGTGATTGGAGGCAACTAACACGTAGTCTCAGATTCAGAGTGGGGACTCAATGAATGATTGTCAATCTTGCAACTAGTCAACAAACAGGGCCTGGAGATCTGATGCATGGTACGGGGAATATAGACAACAGTATTGTATTATAATCATCCAACTTGCTAAGTCTAGATCTAAATTATTTCAACAACAAGAAAGAAATAATAATTATGTGACATGACAGAGGTGCTAACTATAGCTACAATGGTAATCATATTACAATATAAAAATATATCAAATCAACATGTTATACAACTTAAATTTACAATGTTATTTGTCAAATATGTGCTTCCCAGGTGGCAGTAGTGGTAAAGAACCCACCTTCCAATGTAGGAGATGTAAGATATGTGGGTTTGATCCCTGGGTCGGGAAGATCCCCTGGATGGCAACCCATTACAATAATCTTGCCTGGAAAATCCTGTAGATAAAGGAGTCTGACAGGCCACAGTCTATGGGGTCACAAAGAGTCAGACATGACTGAAACCACTTAGCATACACCCACATGTCAAACACACCTGAACTGAAAAAAGATTTTTGATTCTGAATCCAAATTTGACTGAGCAGTGATTTGCAATGAAACAGACAGGCAGAGATTCTTTAAAACTGCTGAACATGGAAAGGTCTGCATTAGTTATTCAGGAGATGCAAATTAAAACCACAATGAGATACCATTATCTATCTGCTAGAATAGCTAGAATTTAAAGGCTGGTAATACAAATATTGACAAGGATGTGGCACAGTTGGAATTCTCATATTCCACTGCTAGATATGCAAATGATACATTTACTTAGGAAAATGATTTGATAGTGTCACGGTAAAGGCGAGCATAAGCTGACCCTATAACAAGAAGTTCCACTCCTGGGTATTTACCACAAAAGTACATATACTTGTGCTCTGAGAGTCACATAGTATAAGAATGCTCCTAGCAGCATTATTTGTAATAGCATCCCCCTTTCTGTGCTGCTGTGCTTAGTCGCTCAGTTGTGTCTGACTCTTTGTGACCCCATGGACTGTAGCTCACCAGGCTCCTCTGTCCATGAGGATTCTCCAGGCAAGAATACTGGAGAGGGTTGCTATGTCCTCCTCCAGGGGATCTTCCCAACCCAGGGATTGAACCCAGGTCTCCCACATTGCAGACAGATTCTTTACCATCTGAGCCTCCAGGGAAGCCCAAGAATACTGGAGTGGGTAGCCTATCCCTTCCTCAGGGGATCTTTCTGACCTAGGAATCGAACTGGGGTCTCCTGCATTGCATGCAGATGCTTTCATCAGCTGAGCTACCAGGGAAGCCCACCTCTGACAACTACCCAAATGTCCATCAGCTGCAGAATTGTCAGATACATTTTGACATATTCATATAGTAGAATTCCATATAGCAATGAGAATGAATAAGCTATAATCACAACAAGAAACATGGATGGGAACCCACAAACAAGATGGAAAGGAAAAAAAAAAAGCCAGACTCTAGAGTATAGATTCTGTATGATTCCATTTATACCAAATTTAATAAGCATACGGAGCAACATTAAAGTAATAGAAGTCAAAACAGAGGTTACCCATCTCACTCCAGTCAGAATGGCTGCTATCAAAAAGTCTAGAAACAATAAATGCCAGAGAGGGTGTGGAGAAAAATGAGCTCTCTTACACTGTTGGTGGGAATGCAAACTAGTACAGCCACTATGGAGAACAATGTGGAGAATCCTTAAAAAACTGGAAATAGAACTGCCATATGACCCAGCAATCCCACTGCTGGGCATACACACCAAGGAAACCAGAACTGAAAGAGACACGTGTACCCCAGTGTTCATCACAGCACTGTTTACAATAGCCAGGACATGGAAGCAACCTAGATGTCCATCAGCAGAGGAATGCATAAGGAATTTGTGGTATATATACACAATGGAATATTACTCAGCCATTAAAAAGAATGCATTTGAATCAGTTCTAATGAGGTGGATTGAAACTGGAGCCTATTATACAGAGTGAAGTAAGTCAGAAAGAAAAACACCAATACAGTATACTAACGCATATATATGGAATTTAGAAAGATAGTAACGATGATCCTATATGTGAGACAGCAAAAGAGACACAGATGTAAAGAACAGTCTTTTGGACTCTGTGGGAGAAGGCAAGGGTGGGATGATTTGAGAGGGTAGCGTTGAAATGTGCATATTATCACATGTGAAGTGGATCCCCGGTCCAGGTTTGATGCATTAGACAGGGTGCTCAGGACTGATGCACTGGGGTGGCCCTGGGGGATGGGATGGGGAGGAAGATGGGAGGGGGGTTCAGGATGGGGAACACATGTGCACCCATAGCTGATTCACTACAGCAAAAACCACTACAATACCGTAAAGTAATTAGCCTCCAATTAAAATAAATAAATAAATTTTTTTTAAAAAAGAGGTTGTCTTTGGGAAGGAAGGAATGAGTGGTGATTGGGAGCAGGCCCATGGGAGCTTCTGAATTGTTGTCAGCTTTCTTGACCTGGATCAGTGGTTGCATTGTTCACCTATGACAATCCACTGAGGCAATGTATTTTTGTTTTCTCTGTTTTTCTATATGTATGTTATACCTCAATCAAAGCAAAATTGCAATTGCAGAGCTGACAGGACTGGTCCAAGTCAACATATACTATCCCTCCTTGAGCCCTTTAGCATATTTTATTTTCATCAATGATCCTGATTCTTCTCATCTCCACATAACATCTTACTGACATGGAGCTTCCTAGATACTGTCCCAGTCTCATATATTTACATTCCTGCCATCTGTCCTCCCCATTGTCTTTCCTAATGCCTTGCTTCGTCTTAGAGATAGGATAAAATAATCTCTATTTTTTTGGTTATGCCCTGGGGCTTAAAAGAATCTTAGTTCCCCATTGGCCCAGGCCATTTGCAGTGAGTGTGCAGAGTCCTAGATGGTAAAGAATCTGCCTGCAATGTAGGAGACCTCGGTTGGGAAGATCCTCTGGAGGAGGGCGTGGCAACCCACTCCAATATTCTTGCAGAGTCCTAACCACTGGACTTGGTCAGGGAATTCCCACTCTCTGCTAAGTTGTTTTTTTTTTTAACCATTACATATTTTATTTCTGTTTAATTAAGACACTTGTACTTTAACAGAGACAATGACCAATGACAAACTAGAATGCATTCATAGGAAGACAGGCCAGTTGAGAATTAAATTGAATATTTATTGAACAAATGCAGAGTAAATGAATTAGGAGGTGAGGTGGTTTTAACCTCAAGATACAATGAAGTGAAGTGTGACGTGCTAGTCGTTCAGTTGTGTCTGACTCTTTGCAACCCCATGGACTGTAGCCCACCAGACTTCTCTATCCATGGAATTTTCTAGGCAAGAATACTGAAGTGGATTGCCATTCCCTTCTCCAGGGGATCTTCCTGACCCAGGGATCAAACCCGAGTTTCCTGAATTGCAGGGAGATTCTTTACTGTCTGATCCACCAGGGAAGCCTGAAGATACAATAATCAAATATTGTATTTCAAATATTGTACTTCAAATATTCAGAGGGCTGTCACACAAATAAATGAAAAGTTTGTTCAGTATCTCTCCCAAGGGCAGAACTTGACCCAAGGTATAAATATAAGCAATCAATAGGCTGCAGGACAGAGGTACAAAGTGTATCACTTAACAGCTTCTTTCCCAAATAATGCATTCCACCCATACATTTTCCTTCTTCTGAAAGGAAATAATACAAATGAGTACTTCCCATGAATGTTTTATGCTCGTTCTCATGGCAAGTCCTCCGCTGTCAGCAATGGATGTAGTCACACTCTCAGAAAAAGAAATCTAAAGTTAACAAATTGTTTTACTAAGGAAATGATCTTTTCTTCCTCAGCTCTCAGTATTTTATATTTGTGATTCTCAGGAGGTAAGAGGAAAAGAGCATATTCTCCAAAGAGGATGAATTAGGGTCCTCAGCAATTCACATACTGCCCCTGGGGATAGTCCTCAAACTGTCAGTGCAGCTATCAACCTATGGTACCGATGGGAGTGTGCTGTGCGCTGGGGTGGAAAAAAATAACTGACAACCGCTGTTGTACACAAAGCAGGAAAGGCAGTATTTTATGAGTCAGTAGGAAATATAAACTGACTGCATAATACTGATGGGCTCCATCAAAACTGTCAACTATTAAAAAATGAGAATTATTTCAACAACCATTATAATTTAGTTTATATTATATATATATTATATTATGTAGGTATTTTATCAAATTAGGAATGCTAAGGTGCTTAATCCATCCGATAAAATTGAAAATAAGCACTTTACATTTCTCTATTTGTCAGTATTCAGGATTTGGAAGGTGGATCTTGAACTCAGAATGATAAATGATAAGGAAAGCCACATAGTCGGGGAGTCGGGCTAACTGCTGCCCACTGGGAACAGGAGGAACAGGGGCAGGCTATGATAAGGGAATAAACCTGTTAAAGGAAATATCCAGGGCCCCTGCAAGTGGCTTTTTGGGCATGACCATCCTTGTGGTGGAATCAGCCTGCCATCCTTCTCTAGTATACGTCTCACAACCTCTTCCACTGGAAGTCCAACAAAGGTTGCAAAATAGCAGGTGATGACGATAGATTTGTATGCTTGAGAGACCAGGGAGAAGGCTCCTCTCCAGGTTGCATCTCTAAGCACTTCCATGATTGGCTGGACCATCTCAGACCACTGGTGAGCTTTGATGGTGGAATAGATTCTGGGGAAATCTCTCTGCCAAATTCTTTGTCCTACTGACCAAGTTCAGAATTTGCAGGTTTTATAGCATGTAATATCCTTTTTCAAAAGTTTCCTGCATTATTCACGTTATTATGGAGCAGATATAAATTTAGAAGCTGACCATACCCGGGGTGTAACAATTTCCCCTGGAGCCTCAAGCTCCTAGTTCTCCCGCTGATCTAGCAACTTTCTGAAACTGAAGGAACTTGCCACCATCACTGCCACTGCCATTTTCCTGGCTGGTCCTGCCGCCGCACCTCCCCACAGAGCCAGACCCCAAACTCTGCTAATTTATTTGTGACCAACGTGATTTCTTCTCTTCCTGGTGTAATCCAAATTTGAAAAAAATCCTTGAGAGTGACTTTAAGGATCAGTATCATGATTCAAACCATACAGGTAGAGGTTTTGGGGGACGATACCCTTTAAAAGACACAAGGGTGCTGGGCCTGGACATGTGTCCCACACCTGTGCTGAGGACGTGCCTCGAATAAACAGAAAAGTCTAGAGAAGGTGTTTCTTGTTTTTGCTGACATAATGGGTATCAAGAGAGAACAGCTTGACAGAGGATTGAGTCACTTTAGTATGATGGTGGAGGAAAAAAAGGGTGATGAGCTTGTTCTTACTGAATACTGGTTATGATGTAGAATTTGCTCACTGGAATTTTTTTTTTGGCATAAATATCAGGGTGTGGGTGTGGTGATAGTGACTAAGTAAATGAGAGCAAAGTTGAAAAATAGAAGTATTATTCTTACACTGGACTGTCTTAACTCAAGAATTACAGACCAGAGTGAACGGGTTGGCAAAACTCTTTGGGGATGTGTTGCTTCCTGCTCTCTTTGTTATCCTTCTTGCAGCTGGGCTTCCACTTCTCAGACTCATCTATTCTTCAATTAGTACTTGTGCTTCTTAAATTGCTTCGAAGGTACCCCTGGGCAAGGGAACCAAGGAAGTGTGGCTCTATTGATGCCTCTCTGGGTGAGAGATTAACACAGGAGAAAGCCTTTGGGAACAAAATTGTTCAACCAATTGTTCAACAATTGATACACAATGAAGTGTTAGACTGCACACAACCGAAATATGCATCTGATGAATGCAGTGAGTAGGCTGAAAAGAACAACAATCAGGTTTCCAGTTGGTGTATGGACCTGTGGATAGGTGTGAAAACCTGAAAAAGATTTATCAACCAAACGGAGACAGGGGATGAAACCTCCTGTCTTTTCGGGTTCTCCTTTATTCTGTGTTCTGAAGTTCCTCTTTACTATTGCGGGTCACCCAAAGATGGCCCAACACCTTTCCACTTCCTCTGGGAGCTGTGTTTGTCACCCTTGTCTATATATTTTCTGTGTTTTCTGGGACCTCATTTGGAAAAGAAAATCTGCATATAAGTTTATGCGTCTCTATTAAATAAGCACTGATGGGGTCTTTTGCTTCTCAGCAATAACAAGAGCTTCTCTGTGGGATTTATGAGTGCACTTTAAAGAATTTTGAATAATTCATTGGCTAAGAGTAAAAGAAAGAGTGTTTAACCAGGTTTGCTTGGGCAGAATTAACAATAAGTGATGTCCAGTCTGCTGCCTCTTCACTGTAAAAATAAAGTACATTTTTTTTTGGTTGCAAAACTAACACTTGTTTATTATAGAAGATTTGGTAAATTAAAACCATACGTGAAGAAGAAAATAAAATTCAGTCATAATTCCTCCATGCTTACATGTCCCTGATGTATCTCCCAGACATGAACATTTGCACAATGTGTGACTATGTCATATTGGAGTTTTGTACCCATCTTTTTCCCATGTCATAAAATATTTTTCAGAAACATGATTTATAAAACCTGCAAAACAAGACCCCCTCAACAATAATTCTTCTAGAAAATACTGGTTAATAAAATGTCTTAGAAGATACACGTGGATATTTTTTATTTCTAATCACTTGAGGGTAGTAGTTAGTAATTAGGCTTTCCACTCCTATCTATACAACTTTCTAGAAATATGAACAAGATTGGCTCTACTGCTAGAAGATAAGAGGAAAAAAAGATTTTCCCCCTTAAAATATCTGTTACAAAGGTATTGAAATTTTAGCTTATGATTTTTTTAAGCTATAGAGAATATTGTTTTCTTTCTAGGATTTAGTCCTAGGAAAACCTGGAACCAACCTTGGAGTATAAAATTCTCTTTGCAAAATGCAGTTGACCCAGCTTCTTTCACTTGATCCATGATTCTGCAAGTCTGCTTATTGGTTTATACAAGCATTTATATGTGCAGATCCCACAGTTTACTTAGAATATCCTAGGTGATGCAGAGGGGAACCTTGTAGGACTCTGAAAACAGCTGCAGTTGGTTCTTACAGATGCTGAACACAAACACTGGAAACTGGAGTGATTCAGGGCAGTAGTGGAAAATGAGTTATTTCATTGTTCCCTCCGTAGGAGAATTTCATTGGCCCCCATCTTTATTATGGTGATGTTCTACTTGGTCTCTATTTCTACTGGTCCTTTGTTACCAATTACTTCATCTCCTATTTTGTACGTCTCTTCTCTCGCTGATGGCTTCAGTTTACTCAGAACTTGCCCCTCTCAAGGCTTCTCAGGGCTTCTTTCTGCACCTTGAGAAGCCTTCTTTCTGCACCTAGCTTCTGCACCCACCACATGATTGATTTTCTCTTCTCGTTTCCAGTTCATATTCTTGAAAGAGAATGGGCTCAGGTAGTCACCGCCTCCCCTGTTTGGGTGGAGTGTTCACATCATTAGGCCTGGCTTCCCTTGACCAGCATGGTTCTAAGAAGGGGGTTGTGTGGCGTAGATCATGCCTGTGGCCCCCGCTGGAGGCACTCTTTGAAGGGGAATCTGGCATGGCACAGCAAGACAGAATGAGTTCTCAGCACATTCTTTTTCTTTTAAAATTAAAAAAATATGTTTTAACATACTTGCCACTAATGTAACATGTTCTTCATATTTTTTCAAGGTAAAATCTTTTGGCACTTTCACTTAAAATAGTCATGGTACATAGAAACAAAGAATAGATTGGTGGTTACCAAAGGCTAGAGACTGGTGGAAATGGGGAAATACTACTGGTCAAAGGGTACAAATTTCTAGTTATGAGATGAATAAGTTCTGGGATATAATGTACAGCATGCTGACTACAGTTAACAGTACTGTATTGTATACTTGGAAGTTGCTAAGGGGGTAGATCCTAGATGTTCTCATAACAGCAGCCAAAAAAGAAAAAGTTAACTATGAAGTAATAGAAGTGTTAACTAATCTTACTGTGGTAATCATTTCACAGTCTGTGTATATCAAATTATCATGCCACATACCTTAAACTTACACAGTGCTATATGTCAACTCTATCTCAAAAACCTGGAAGAAAATTGTCGTATCACCCAGATGTTTTACAGCTAACTTTAATAGAAATATATTTGAGCTAAATTTTTCTTCAAGTTTCTGAAATTTCGTAGCATAAAGTATATAATGTTCAACTGGCTTTGTAATGTTTAGCTGGCATTTAATAAAGTTATTTGCAAGAAGGTTAAAACATTTTAATAGTGTAGAATTATGCCTGTAGATACTAGAGACTAGCAAAGATGGGCAGTTAAGGTTTGGAATATGCTGACTTTCATAAAGAGGTTAAAAGCATTTCCCTTTTGAAACAGAATGTTCTTGGGCGTTTTCCTAGTGCTTTGCTGCTAAAATGTAAATGGTTATGTGTAACTGTTAAGTGCAGAGTGTTACTGTTGGAAATTGTTTTTGTATGCACAAATTGTGACAGGAGAGTGGACTGCAAACATAAACTTGAGTTTTGGATTTATTCTGACTTAGAGGGACGGTGACTAAAATTGCCTTCTGTATCATCTTACCACTGTAAAACAGGAAGTGAAGTCAGCCAATAAATTGCTTCCTCTCTTTTGCAGAAAGGAAACAAATATAAATATATATGGGCAGTCTCAGTTTCTTGCCACTCAATCCATCCTATGCACGATCTTGAGTTAGCGTTAGTGAAATGTTACGATGTCATTCCCCTGTTTACAACCCTGGGAGTATGTCAGATTCACTTGGAAAGCTTTTAAAATTAACTCTATATCCAGGCCCTGTACCCCAGTTTTCTGATTTATTTGATGTGGGCATTTCTATTTTAGAAAGTCATCCCAAGCAACTCTAAGGAACAGACAGGAAGCTAGTAGGCAAACTGACAGAATCTAAACATTGGAGTTGGCTTTCAAGGCACTCTATTGTCTTCCTCCAACCTAGCTTGCAAGGCTCTGGCCAGTTCAAAGTCTTCCCATGTCTTCTGTAAGCTGTTTGTTTTTCTATTCTTCTGTCTCTTTTCCAGGAATTCCAAGAGTTTTCTTCTCACACTTTCCAAATTCAAATTTCTGCCCATTTTTCAAGACGTGGCTCAGTTCTTACCTCCCCCTGTGATGCTTTGCCTTCTCCAGCCACTCTCAGCTGGAAAGCTTGCTCCCTAATCTGAAGTCACACAGCAGTTATTGCTAGCGCTAAACAAAGAATCAGTCATGTACTGGTCTGTGCCATCTCTCCTATTGTTGTGATAAGTGATGAAACTTTGCTTTACTTTTCACCTCTTTGTTACCCAAGGACCTATACTATGAGCTTCTGACATTCCTTTGTTTGCTTGACAAGTTGGTTCTCTGTATAGTGCAGGAAGTCAGTATTTGCCTCCATTTCCCATTTCCGAAGGTGTGGTTTGGCACTTTGTCTCTGCTGGAGTCTTGCCCTACTCCTACTGGGCCTTCTTGCCAACAGACTCTGGCTCTTTAAATCAGGCCAACATATCCAGTGTCCCATAGGGCTGATTGCCAGTATAACTGATTGCGTGTGTACTCCTCTGCTCACCCTTGCTCTCTCTCTACTTTTTGATCCAGCCGAGGCTTTGGCTTTCTTTCCCTCTCTGACCCACTTCACTCTCCTACTCCCTATGCTATCAGGACTTGATGGCAGAATTCAAGTTCCTAGGATCTGACTGCTTGCCTTCTGTGAGAATGTTAGAGTACAACACACTCTCCGGATCTTCTTATCCTTCTTCCTTCAGCCAACACTTCCCTGACTCTGGCCCAGC
This sequence comes from Nanger dama, assembly GCA_917880005.1. Taxonomy (NCBI): domain Eukaryota; kingdom Metazoa; phylum Chordata; class Mammalia; order Artiodactyla; family Bovidae; genus Nanger; species Nanger dama. Next base: position 29,913,339 of record CAKJTW010000007.1, read on the forward strand.
CGGCCTAAATTATACTGCCAATCCTCCACTAGTACCCTGGTCTAGTGGAGGTGAAAGTGACAAGGAATCTAGTGACAAGATTCCTGTCAAAGGAGAGACAGGCACTGTCTTTAAGATTCTCACCCTCTAAAAGAAAACTGATTGCATTGTTCACATGATTATAAGCTTCTGTTGGTTCATGATTGCCTGTAGAATAAAGTCTAAGCCTGAGCTGTTCAATATGGTAGTTATTAAAATTCAGATAAAAAATTGAGTTTTTCTTCTGGTGGTGCAAGTGGTAAAGAACCTGCCTGCCAATGCAAGAGATCAAGAGATGGGAGTTTGATTCCTGGGTCGGGAAGATCTTCTGGAGAAAGGCATGGCAATCCACTCCAGTACTCTTGCCTGGAGAATCCCTTGGATGGAGGATCCTAGTGGGCTATGGTCCATGGGGTCACGAAGAGTTGGACACAACTTAAGTGACTTAGCATGCATGTTGTGCCATATTTCAAGTGCGGGATAGCCACTTGTGATTATCCTATTGGACAACACAAATATAGAACATTTTCACCATTACAGAAGTCTCTGTTGGACAGTGCTCGTCTACATACCTCAGTGTAGCTAGTATGGCCTTTATAATGTCCCTGTATAATGTTTTGTTCTAGCTTAATTTTTGGCTGCTACTTACCTTTCAGGCCTACCGACTTTCTCAGTGTTCCCCAGCCACTAAGAGCCCTTTCACAGCTCTGTGTCTTTGAACTTGCTGTTCCTGCTTCCTGAAATGCCTTTTGACTTTCTTCTCTGGCAAACTTCTATTTACACCCCCCTTTTTTTTTTTTTTTTACTATTTATTTGGCTGCACCAGGTCTTTAGTTGCAGCACGTGGGATTTAATTCCCTTACCAAGGATTGAACCCAGGCCCCCTGCATCGGCAGCTTGGAGTCTCAGCCACTGGACCACCAGGGAAATTCCCTATTCACCCTTTTAAGATCCAACTCAAATATTACCTTGGTTGTGAAGTTCCCGACTTTCCTAAACACAATAATTTTTCCTGCGTTCCCTTGACTCATTGAACCTGGCTCTGTTGCCCTTATCACCATATTTTATTATTTGCTTATAAATCTGTCTATTCTCTTGGATGGTGGATCCTGATTGTTCTATAGATCTACCCTAATGAATACCTGAAGTTGTTTGCTTGATGCTCTTTCAATATTAAGTAATATGTTTTCTTACTGTGGGCTTGTTATTTATGTGTTTGCCATGTTTGAAAAGATCTTGGTGCTTTAGAAGTTCTTCTTTCTTAAAAACTAGAGTGGCTTCCTGTCTTTCAGATTGAAAGTTCATTTTCTTTCTAATTAATTCTGATGAGACTTGAGAGGGATGTGGTAGGAGAAGCTGACAAGGTAAAAAACAGAGTAACTATATGTAGGAAACAGTACGGTTGTGCTTAGGTTCCAGTCGTTACATAAAATATTTAGTATTTAGGAGAAGAGAAGGGAGGGAAGATGAAGGGAATAAAACGACAAAACAGCTCATGGAATGGATACTGTGGAATTGTGTTTGACTTTTTCCAGACTATGGCCAAAAGCAATGATATATGAGGAAAAGAGTTTTTATTACCTATTTGCAAAAACATATTTTATTACCATTTCCCTCCTCCTACCTCCCCCCAACCCAACCTCCACTTGAGGATTTGATACGGTTTTGAGAAATTCTGGTGACTTAAATTACTGTGAAGTAAATCCTCCTGACCAAGAAATAAAGCAATTAAAATATCAATTAGTTTCTCTTCTGCGATTATGGTGAACATCATTCCATAAGGCTTATTTTCTTCCGGAAGAGCTGTAAATACTAAAGGCTGAGTCCAACAGACCTTCTCTGATCACTATCACCCAGTTGTAGCTTCAATCTTAACAGTCAATCATCTCCCCTTGGGGACACCGACCACGCCTTATCGCTCAGACCACGCCCACTAACTCTCCCTCCCTCCCGCCTCATGGCCCCGCCCCCCGGCCTAGCAAAAGAAGATTTTCATTGGTGGAGAAGTTGCTCCGATGCTGCCCCAGCGAGCGGCGATAGGCCGAGCTGGCGTGGGGCGGTGTTGGTTGGCTGCCTGGGGACGGGTCCCCGGTCCTGCCCGTCAGAGTAGCTGGCGGCAGTGGCGGCGCTCGGGACTGGGTTGTCAGTCAGAGAGCGGAGTGGGGAAGATGGCTTGCCAGGACCCGTTCTGCTAGGAAGAAGGCGGGGGCAGGTGGTGCTGCTTATTCGGAGCGGCAGCCGCCGCTGTCGTTGCGGGCCAGACAAGTCGCGGTTCTGGAGGTCGAGCTTGGAGAGCCGTTCTGGTAAGTCCTGCGGAGAGAACCGCGCCGGGCCCCCAGGGCGGCCGGCGACCGATAACTTTTTTGTCAGGGAGGAGCTGGGGCGAGGCGACGGCGGCGAGGGGGCCGGGACTTTGTCCCCGGGGCGGCGGATTCGTTGCGGGTAACGGCTCCAGCGCGAGGCGTCGCGGATGAGTGCTAGACTGTGCTGGACGCCCAGGCGTCCAAGGGTCTGCGGGGAGGAACTCGGTGGTAGGCTGCGGCCGGCGGCTTCTCGCCCCGAAGTTGGGCGCAGCCCGCCTGCTGCCTGGGCGGCGGCAGCTTTGTGCGCGAGAACTCGGGTCTTTCTCCTTCCCCGGCGAGAAGCCTTCCGACCTCCGGGCGTGACCTGGGTGCAGCCGCCTCGCGCGGACCAGCCGCCCTTCCGCCGGGTTGCCTGGGGTGGGACACCCCCACCGCCCTGCAGCGGCTGATGCTCCGGTCCGACCTCTCCTACCCTTCCCCCACCCCTCCGACTCCTCCTTCCCACTTTAGCGAGGCTGCAACTACCCGTCCAGTCTAATGGCCAAAATGGTCACTGTCGCCCCCCTCGTCTTGGAAAGCAACATTCTTCCCCGTTCCCCCACAAGTCGGAGAGATTCACAAAGCAGCCGCGATTCTTTCCTTGGTTATTTACACTGGTGAGCTCTTCATCAGCCCTTACCCTCTTTTTACTATGAGTTAGTCTTCCCCAGGTGATGGTGGTTTAGTCGTTAAGTCGTGTCCGACTCTTCTAATATCCTCGAAAATCGTCAGCGTTTTGTGCGAAAATTGTTGCGTTGAAAGACCCGCCGAAGTTTGCACTCTCTGACAGAACCGAGTATCCCCCCTTCGGTGTGTACATGTGTGCGTTGTTCTCTCAGGGTATAGACGTTTCTGAAATTTTTAAATTTTCCCGTGGTGGTTTCGTACTGCACAGAATCGGTTCTCCGATACACTATCACACGCCGGGCCGCCGCTCGGCTCTTCAGGTAGGGGGAGTTTGTTCAGCGGGCAGCTGCTGCTTATCTTCTGAGACCGTCCTACCGGCTGTAGGGCCAGGCTGTCCTTTGGCAAATTATTTGTCCTTTGGGTCACACAATAGTTTTTGTAGCAGGTATGCCGCCTCTTTGATTCGTGTATCACTTTACAGTTTGAAATTTTCAGCTTTTAAAACCTTATGTACATAAAGTCATAAATGTTGTTGTAACCCTGAGTCAATGTAGTAGTCCTGGGAGGCTTGTTTTCCATAAGAACATTCTCTTAACATCCATAGATCACTACTATGCGTGCCCCCCGCCCCCCGCCCCTTCCCCCAATTTCTAAGCGTTTTTCTTTAGGTTAACACATTTTAACTCCCAGAGCACCACATTTTTGAAGTGCAGGCAAGAAAGAAAGAAAAAAAAATCTTTAGGATATGCTTGGCTGGCCAATAGTAGCTTCAAAGTCGGCTGTTCTAATACTTCATTTCAACAAAGTGGCAAGGGAGAAAATAATTGCCTGTTTTAGAAAATAAGTTCTGGATTTGGCGTATTTATCCTTTTTTTTTTTTTTTTTTAAACTATAGTTATAACAACAAAGGGTTTTAAGCCCTCTTAGTTACCAGAACTAATTAACATTATCTGGGTATGGACATCAGAGGAAGTATTGGGTAAGTCAGTGTGTTATCCCTGCTGTGCTTCGTTTTTTTTGTTGTATTCCTGTTTTATGAAATCTGTTCTCCATTGCAGTTTTAGAGCAGTGGTGTTTTGACAGTCAGAGTTTAAATATATCTTGTAGTCAACTGTTTTATTCAGGATCCTGTTGCCTGATATTTATTTTATAATGAATATTAGGAGATCTTTAAAAAAATGTTAGTATCAAGACTATTTTGGCCCTATCAAGTTTGCATCTTGTAAATAATTGAAATTATGTCAGACATAAATTTGCATTACCCCAGGCCAAATAGATATACAAAATGAATGTATACAAAAATGAATGTCACAGCTCTTGTCATCTAGGAACTTATTATGCCATAGACAAGACAGGTAAATAAAGTAACAATAATAATACTCTGTGATGAGTGTGAGTAGAGATTTGCCTAACATTGTAGGTGAGCGGAGTAGGAGATGGCTAACTCAGCATGGATGTATGTAAAGTTGGGGGCACGTAGTCGAGCTTTAAAGTATGGTGTAATTTTGCCAAGTGCATGAGCTGAGTGAGTACCTTTCCAGGAAAATAGAGTAAGTGAGAAAACAAGGAGGCAGGAGCAGCCCTGGCAGTTTAGAGAAGTCATTGTCGGTGACAAGTCCAAAGTTAGTAACGTTGGTCTTGACTTGAATGCCAGGGTTAGATGGGAAAACAGTGGAAGATGAGAACAGTGAGGGTGGTAGAGGCCCAACCCAGGATGTTGTATCCTTGGCTAAGGAGGTTGCATTGAAAATGATGAATAAGGAACCACTTAATGGATTTGTGTTTTGGATCCTCATTCTGGTAGAGTGAGGTAGAACCTGACAGATCCTGTCACCTCAGGAAAGAAGGGAGGAAGAATCAAGAATCTTGAGGGTTTGATTGGTTCCATTGATTGGAAATGAGTTGCACATAGAGGAAGATGATGCATTCTACTTTGGATTCTTTGAATTTGAGGAAACAGTGGGACATTCAGATGAAGATGTAGATAGGTGTTTGAATGTAGGATGTGGAACTTGTAAAGGAAATCAGGAATAGAGGGAAGATGGGGGTTGAATTGAAGGAGTTGTATTGACTTGGGAATGTTGAAATGACTCAGATTGGAAAAGACTTCAGCATAATAAAAAGCAATTGGAGAATAGACAAATAAAAGGCAGACAGGTGGAAGAATAGTCTGAAAGAGGATTAGTTAGTATTAGTTACAAAGATAGGAGGAACTTCAAGAAGGATGCCAAGGGTGGAGAAGTTTTCAAATAGAGGAGGAATGGGTCAACAATTTTGAAGGCTTTAAAGAGGTGTCAAGTAAGAAGATGACTCCAGGACCAGTGAATTTGTCAGGAGTTCATAGGTGACTTTAACAAGTACAGTTTTAGCTGAGTAGTGGTTCAGAAACTAGTCTCCAGAAGAATACTGAGAAAGAATGTTGTTTGGTCCGACTCTTTGTGACCCAGTTTGCTCAAACTCATGTCTGTTGAGTCCATCCAGCCATCTCATCCTCTGTTGCCTCCTTCTCCGGTCCCCAGTCTTTCCCAGCATCAGGGTCTTTTCCAATGAGTTGGCTCTTTGCATCAGGAATGGATAATGAGAAAGTAGACATGCTTGCCTGGGGCATGTTAAGAAAACTAAGGAAGGAAGAGAGAATGACAGCCCTGGAGCAGTGGCTGTCAATCTTATCCACACATTTTCAAACCATCTGAGGGAGTTTTTGAGTCCTGATTTCAAGGGGGAACCCCTATACCAATTTGAGGAATAGAACAGGACCCAGACTTCAGTATTTATTTCAATAGCTTTATGGAAGTATAGTTACCCTGTAATAAACTACACATATTTAAAGTGTGCAGTTGAATGTTTAACATGTTTATATTCATTAAACCATCACCACAATCAAAATAATGAATATATCCATCACCTCCAAAAGTCTCCTAGTGCCCCTTTGTAATCTCTCTCTCAATCCCTGAAACTACTATTCTACTTTTTATTACTGTAGATTAGTTGCATAGATATTTCACAGTTCCTTAGGAAATTCCATAGGCATAGTTGAAACTGCTGCAGAGGGATATGAGTTGAAGGGATATTATGCTTGGATTTTTGTTATATGTGTAATGAAAATGAGAAGTAAGAGATTAGGAAAAATGAGATCTCTATTGGAACTAAGTTCCTGAGGAAATAGTAGATGGAATTCAGAGCTTTGACCAGTAAAGAAAGGGAAGACAACATCTTTAACAAAGAATATGATATTAAAGATAGTGTATTTTTTGTTATCAGCATCAAGGTTGTCATCATGTAGTATCAAGATTGGTTCTCAGAAGTGCTCAGAAATAATTAGCATCTTAGTGTTATGAAAATGAATGCCCTGTAGAAAAACCCTTAAATCTATCCCCTGGCACTACCATGTAATGCTTTGTCATTTTTGGAGGGGACCAGATGGAATTAACAGTTTGACTATTGCTTACTGTTGAGGGCCAAGTACTGCAAGAATCTTTTGACCTCCTTAGAGTTAAGCTGCATATCTGTACTAGGGAAAGAGAACATTTAACATTTACAAATGTGTTTAAAGCATCTTTGTTCAGAAGAAATCCTGCTTACTTGCCCTTTGGGTATATGCTTTTAAAACACATTGGAGGAAAAAAAATCATTCTTCTCTCTACCAAGGAGACAGAGAAGAGTTGTGATTGGAAGTTATCAAAGGCCCACACTTTGTATCACGAGAAAGGTAGCATCTATATTCCACACTGTCTCTTTCACCTTTTTTAAAAAATTCAGGCTCAAGTTTTAGATGTAGGTGAAAGCTGAGCCCTGCTGGTTCTGAGGTCCACTTGATTCTTACTGCCTTTGGCAGGAGCTGAAAGCAAATAGTTAATATCTAAATATTATTTGACATTGCACTTGATCATAAATAAAGATGGGAGTGAAACCTTTGGTCTGATTGTTTCCTAGAGTTCTGAAAATTTCTTTCATTGTATTGTTCAGTTACTAAGTTGTGTTTGACTCTTTGTGACTCCATGGACTGCAGCATGCCAGGCTTCCCTGTCCTTCACTATCTCCTGGAGTTTGCTCAAATTCATGTCCATTGAGTTGGTGATGCTATCTAAGCGTTTTACCCTCTGCCGCCCCCTTCTGCTTTTGCCTACAAAATCTTTCATTATGATTAAAGTGTAAAAATATGATCAGATTTAGACAGGGTAGGCCTCCCTAGTTTTGGGGTAGCTAAAAGAGTAGAACTATCAGTGTTAACATGATTTTGGATACTGTTGTTACTAAAGTCAAAGCAATATTGTAAACATTCTGTATTTTCTTAATTACTAATCCAATATGTAATAATTGTAGGAAGTTTGGAAAATTCAGGAAAGCCTAAATGATAAATAATATCTATAATGCCTTCCTCCATTGTTGGGCTTCCCAAATGGCGCAGTCGTGAAAAATCCACATGCAGTGCAAGAGATGCAAGAGACGGTGGTTCAATCTCTGGGTTGGGAAGATCCCCTGGAGTAGGAAATGACAACCCACTCTTGTATTCTTGCTTGGAAAATTCTATGGACAGAGGAGTCTGGCAGGCTACAATCTATGGAGCTGTAAAGAGTAGGACATGAATGAGTGACTGACTGTGTATGCACCTGTTGATAATCATTTTTAACACTGGTGACTATCCCATCAGTTCAGTTAAGTTGCTCAGTCGTGTCCAACTCTTTGCGACCCCATGAATCGCAGCACGCCAGGCCTCCCTGTCCATCACCATCCCCCGGAGTTCACTCAGACTCACGTCCATTGAGTCTGTGATGCCATCCAGCCATCTCATCCTCTGTCGTCCCCTTCTCCTCCTGCCCCCAATACCTCCCAGCATCAGAGTCTTTTCCAGTGAATCAACTCTTCTCAGGAGGTGGCCAAAGTACTGGAGTTTCAGCTTTAGCATCATTTCCCTCCAAAGAATCCTAGGGCTGATCTCCTTCCAGAATGGACTGGTTGGATCTTCTTGCAGTCCAAGGGACTCTCAAGAGTCTTCTCCAACACCACAGTTCAAAAGCATCAATTCTTCGGCGCTCGGCTTTCTTCACAGTCCAACTCTCACATCCATACATGACCACAGGAAAAACCATAGCCTTGACTAGACGGACCTTAGTTGGCAAAGTAATGTCTCTGCTTTTGAATATGCTATCTAGGTTGGTCATAACTTTTCTTCCAAGAACTAAGCGTCTTTTAATTTCATGGCTGCAGTCACCATCTGCAGTGATTTTGGAGCCCCCAAAATAAAGTCTGACACTGTTTCCACTGTTTCCCCATCTATTTCCCATGAAGTGATGGGACCAGATGCCATGATCTTTGTTTTCTGAATGTTGAGCTTTAAGCCAACTTTTTCTCTTTCCTCTTTCACTTTCATCAAGAGGCTTTTAGTTCCTCTTCACTGTCTGCCATAAGGGTGGTGTCATCTGCATATCTGAGGTAATTGATATTTCTCCCCGTCAATCTTGATTCCAGCTTGTGTTTCTTCCAGTCCAGTGTTTCTCATGATGTACTCTGCATATAAGTTAAATAAGCAGGGTGACAATATACAGCCTTGAAGTAACTCCTTTTCCTATTTGGAACCAGTCTGTTGTTCCATGCCCTTTTTAATGGAATTTACTCTTTTTTTTTTCTTCACAAACTGCCCCCCACCCCGCCCACATATTGTACCTACTCTTTTGTTTGTTGTTGTTAACTCTGTTTTGTTTCTAGATTATTTTTACATAGTTGAATGAATGCTTACCCGAGTCAGTAAAGCATTATTCTTTTACAGCATACCGTCATTTTAAATGTGTGGCTAATAATCTAGCATTTGTATTTTCCATTGCTTATTTAACGAACATTTCAATTGTTAAAAATTTAAGCTCTTTCCAATAATTTGATGGATTAATCATAGCCTATATCTTTTATTAAGAGAAATTCTAAAGTTAAAAGATATACATAATTATTTTTGTTAGATATTAATATTAATTGATATTAGTTAATAGAATAATATATAGATACCAATTAATAATTAATAGATATAAATATCTATTAATAATAGATATTAAACTATTAATTAGTAGATATTAATGGATTGCTTTCCAGAAAGTTGTGATGGTCATTTTTATTAATTGTGCTTGAGAATGCCAGCAATCTCTCCATATTAAAAAACTGCTATTTTGATATGAAAAGTCTGTAAATTTCTTTGTTTCTTTTGTTATTAGTGCCTTTAAATATTTGTATTTTTTGTGAATTATTGCTATTGGATTTTAAAATACTGAGTTATAAAACCTCTTTGTGTATAAAACTATTATGTGTTGGTCAAATTGCAATGCAGATAATTTCTCCACTTTGTCATTTGCATCCTAATTTTGTTTTTGGCTTGAATTTTTATATTTTTAAACAGATTTTTAATATTTAGTGTAGCTAAATCTATCAAATTTTTCTTTTATGGTATCTGCCTGTTTAGACTTTCTTGTGTTTGCATATTCTATAAGTAATTACTTCTTTTTCCTTACATTACTTTCAGAATTTAAAAAAACATTTATATCTTTAATCTATTTGAAATGTATTTTAAGGTAGAGTGGGAAGTCAATTATTTTATACTAATTACTGAATAATTATCTGTCCCCAGAGATTTTCTGTTCTGCTTCATTCGGCTATATTTTTTGCTCCAGTAATTCCAAACAGTTCTAATTACTGTAACTTTTTAATGTATATCTTACTATATGGTTGTGTGAATTCCTCTTATCTTTTTCAAAACATTTTAATAATTTCTCATTTTTTTCAGATTACCTTTAATCCAATTTGTTAAGAAATAATTTAATTGAAAATATAATTTTTTACAGACAGCTATGATATCTTATGATCTATTTTAGAGATAGCTATGAAATACTTTACTGTATTTTCATCATTTCTTCAAGTCATCTTTTATGACTCAGTGTTTTGTAGTTTTCTTCATGTGGTTCTGCCTATTTTTAAAATTGACTTTTGGTATTTTAAAACCTCTTGTTGCTATTGTGAGTGAAATACTGTTTCACTGTATTTTAAAGAGGGGTACATCTTCCTGATGGAACATAGAAAAGTTGGTGACTTGTACTATTTTCTAATTGGTCATCATAGGAAATTCTATTTTTAATTTATTTTTTATGAAATTCTTAATTGTAATAGTTTCTATTGGATTTTATAATAAGGCAGTTATAGAATTTTTGAATGATGATAATTTTGTTTTCTTGCCAATATTTAACCTTTTCTTTTTAAAAAAAAGTTACACTGATTACAGTGTCTAGAAGATTGTTAAATTATAGTAATGAATAGTGAGCATCTTTGGCTCATTTCTTATTTGAATGAATGCCTTTAGGGTTTTCATAGTTGTGTATTCTCTTTTTTTTGGTACGTTAAGGAAGTAATCTTCTATTCCCCCTTTTTAGAATTAAGTTTAAATTGGATCACATAAATTTCATAATATATTATATGATTATATGGCTTTTCTTCTTTACCTATTGTTTGATGACTCATATTAAAAGCTTTCCTAATAGATTTCACCAATTTTCTCTCTTTGGAATAAAGACAATTTGGTAATAGCATACTTCTTTAAAGCTAGATTTGATTGCTCTGTAAGATCTCTAGTGTCCCTCTTGTATTATCTTTCTCAGGTTTTGGTTTCTGAATATGCTAGCTTTGTGAAATAGAGAGAATGGGGAGAGAACTTATAAGTTCTGGCACTGTCTTCCTTGAAGATCTGAAATAGTATAACTTCCTTGCTAACACTAGCAAGGGAGGCATTCTCTGTCCCCCTGCTGATGTCTGTGTCAGAAGCTTGTGGATTGAAAACAATTTGTTGATATTTTAATATCTGGCACCGTCTTCCTTGAAGGTCTGAAATAGTATAACTTCCTAGGTCTTTTTGGATTGAAAACAGTTTGTTGATATTTTAATATCTGCTACTTTCTAAGTGAGTGAGTGAGGTTGCTCAGTCGCCTCTGACTCTTTGCGACCCCATGGACTGTAGCCTACCAGGCTCCTCCGTTCATGGGATTTTACAGGCAAGAATACTAGAGTGGGTTGCCATTTCCTTCTCCAGGAGATCTTCCTGACCTAGGGATTGAACCCAGGTCTCCTGCATTGTAGGCAGATGCTGTACCGTTTGATCCACCAGGGAAGTCCAGTTTCTAAGTACATTGCATAATTAATTTCATTTTTCTGCGTACAACTTTGCAAGATAAGTATTGTCCTTATTTTTCAGATAAAGAAAGTGAGATGAAAAAGATTAAGATACTCGTTCAAAAAGCAACAAGTAGAGGTAGAGTTTAAACTCAATTCCTCTCTGATGCCATAACTCATGATTTTTAATCAATATCCCAATTGTTTTCCTAATTAAGTCTCTTTATTCTTTGTTATTGAGAAGTAGGCTTAGTTATTTTATTTGAGTGTTCTACAAACTGTTTTCCTCTTTGCCCAATTAGTTTCCGTTTTTGGTAACCCTATCATAATTATGACTGGTCTGTTCTATGTTGATATCGTATCTTTTGCTATTTCAACAAACAGTCCAGTATGGTAATGATAGAAGATACTGGAATTGGATTGGGATGATATTTATTTAACGTACTTTGTATAATTCACATTTTAATGTGTTGGATGTTCAAGATCAGTTTGCATTCCTAAATACTGTTTGTACCTAGTAAAGAATGTTAAGCACAACACATCAAGGAGCTTTAGTACTTTATCCATTCTAGTTTAAATATTTGTCATTATTGAAGCTTTCATCACCGCAGTCTTTTAGTAGTAAGTGTTAAATGATAGTCTTTTGAGTAGCAGATGAACGTTAGTTGACTTCTCATATAAATGTGTAAACATTAATTCAGTTATTTGCACTAGACCTAAGGAAAACAGTGTATATGAGTTTTATTAAGCTGTACAATCAAAATTATTTGAGGTTTCAGCTATTGGAAGATAAACGTTACTGTTCTATAAAGGAACTTAGAGGCTTGAAAATTTAAGAGAATAATGTAAGCCTTAAAAATGCTTAATTTGGGCAAGCAGTTGTAAACTCTGTTTCTATCTTTTGAGCTCCTCTGTTTTTTTTCCCTTTAGATGTAATTAATGTTTAATTAATTCATTATTGGTTATAATCAACATACAGACTATAGTCACTACCTTTCATTAATGAGAGGCATGAAAATCTGCTAGTCTGACCTGGCATTTATATACTCTTTTGATCTAAATGTGAAAGTTCCTGTTGCTTTGTTAATCCATAGATATTATTGTGGTGGACGGAGTGACCACATAGTCCTCAAAACAGTACACACTTTATGAAGCAGGGCAAAGACTGATAGAGTTTTGCCAAGAAAATGCACTGGTCATAGCAAACACCCTCGTCCAGCAACACAAGAGAAGACTCTACACATGGACATCACCAGATGGTCAACACTGAAATCAGATTGATTGTATTCTTTGCAGCCAAAGATGGAGAAGCTCTATACAGTCAACAAAAACAAGACCAGGAGCTGACTGTGGCTCAGATCATGAACTCCTTATTACCATATTCAGACTCAAATTGAAGCAAGTAGGAAAACCGCTAGACCATACAGGTATGACCTAAATCAAATCCCAGTATACAGTGGAAGTGAGAAATAGATTTAAGGGCCTAGATCTGATAGAGTGCCTGATGAACTATGGAATGAGGTCTGTGACACTGTACAGGAGGCAGGGATCAAGACCATCCCCATGGAGAAGAAATGCAAAAAAAGCAAAATGGCTGTCTGGGGAGGCCTTACAAATAGCTGTGAAAAGAAGAGAGGCGAAAAGCAAAGGAGCAAAGGAAAGATATAAGCATCTGAATGCAGAGTTCCAGAGAACAGCAAGAAGAGATAAGAAAGCTTTCTTCAACGATCAATGCTAAGAAATAGAGGAAAAGAACAGAATGAGAAAGACTAGAGATCTCTTCAAGAAAATTAGAGATACCAAGGGAACATTTCATGCAAAGATGGGCTCGATAAAGGACAGAAATGGTATGTACCTAACAGAAGCAGAAGATATTAAGAAGAGGTGGCAAGAATACACAGAAGAACTGTACAAAAAGATCTTCACAACCCAGATAATCATGATGATGTGATCACTCATCTAGAGCCAGACATCTTGGAATGTGAAGTCAAGTGGGCCTTAGAAAGCATTACTACGAACAAAGCTAGTGGAGGTGATGGCATTCCAGTGGAGCTGTTTCAAATCCTGAAAGATGATGCTGTGAAAGTGCTGCACTCAATATGCCAGCAAATGTGGAAAACTCAGCAGTGGCCACAGGACTGGAAAAGGTCAGTTTTCATTCCAATTCCAAAGAAAGGCAATGCCAAAGAATGTTCTAACTACCGCACAACTGCACTCATCTCACATGCTAGTAAAGTAATGGTCAAAATTCTCCAAGCCAGGTTTCAGCAAAACATGAACTATGAATTTCCTGATGTTCAAGCTGGTTTTAGAAAAGGCAGAGGAACCAGAGATCAAATTGCCAACATCTGCTGGATCATGGAAAAAGCAAGAGAGTTCCAGAAAAACATCTTCTTCTGGTTTATTGACTATCCCAAAGTCTTTGACTGTGTGGATCACAATAAACTGTGGAAAATTTTGAAAGAGATGGGAATACCAGACCACCTAACCTGCCTCTTGAGAAACCTATATGCAGGTCAGGAAGCAACAGTTAGAACTGGACATGGAACAACAGACTGGTTCCAAATAGGAAAAGGAGTATGTCAAGGCTGTATATTGTCACCCTGCTTATTTAACTTATATGCAGAGTATATCATGAGAAATGCTGGACTGGAAGAAACAGAAGCTGGAATCAAGATTGCCGGGAGAAATATCAATAACCTCAGATATGCAGATGACACCACCCTTATGGGAGAAAGTGAAGAGGAACTAAAAAGCCTCTTGATGAAAGTGAAAGAGGAAAGAGAAAAAGTTGGCTTAAAGCTCAACATTCAGAAAACGAAGATCATGGCATCCGGTCCCATCACTTCATGGGAAGCAGATGGAGAAACAGTGGAAACAGTGTCAGACTTTATTTTGGGGGACTCCAAATCACTGCAGATGGTGACTGCAGCCATGAAATTAAAAATGCTTGCTCCTTGGAAGAAAAGTTATGACCAACCTAGATAGCATATTCAAAAGCAGAGACATTACTTTGCCAACTAAGGTCCGTCTAGTCAAGGCTATGGTTTTTCCTGTGGTCATGTATGGATGTGAGAGTTGGACTGTGAAGAAGGCTGAGCGCCGAAGAATTGATGCTTTTGAACTGTGGTGTTGGGGAAGACTCTTGAGAGTCCCTTGGACTGCAAGGAGATCCAACCGGTCCATTCTGAAGGAGATCAGCCCTGGGATTTCTTTGGAAGGAATGATGCTAAAGCTGAAACTCCAGTACTTTGGCCACCTCATGCAAAGAGTTGACTGATTGGAAAAGACTCTGATGCTGGGAGGGATTGGGGGCAGGAGGAGAAGGGGACGACAGATGATGAGATGGCTGGATGGCATCACCAACTCGATCGACGTGAGTCTGAGTGAACTCCCGGAGATGGTGATGGACAGGGAGGCCTGGTGTGCTGAGACTCATGGGGTCGCAAAGAGTCAGACACGACTGAACGACTGAACTGAACTGAACTGAAGAGGGAGAGACTATTTTGGGAAATTATGAAACTGTGAGTGAGTTTAGATAGAGGAGTGGGGTGGAAGGTGGAAGTATTATAGAAACAGGTGAGAGGAGACACATCCATTATGTATGAAAGGTAGAAATATGCAAATCAAATAGACTATTAGAGGAGTACAGAAAATGAGAAGAATGGGTTATATGGATGATAGAGATAGAGTATTGAAGTCAGTGAAGTCTTCTTAGTAGGGTTTCAGAAAGGAAGATCCTTGTGGCAAGGTTAAAGAGCAAGAATGCGTGCCGAGACAGAACTAATAGAATTGTCATTTTTGAGGTCATGGAAAGTATATGATGAGAACCAAATATATATTGTAAAGGGGGTTAAGGAATAAACTGGGTGTTGGAATAATTGGAGGCAGTGGCAGTAGATAAGGCTGGTAAATCAGAAAGTTAATCAGTGAAGAACAAATAAAGATCGAAGTATTGTAACTGGAGGATATTAGAAGCTAATGAAACTTCTGTCCCAATTCCATCCTAGTCCCTTACCCGCTGTCCAGAGATCCTGAAATGTATTTTGTTCAGTTGAATGAAATGCAGAATGTCCAACTGAAAATATTGTGTTAGTGATAGTTAGAGCTATGGTTATTGATCATCAGTGATGTGCCAGTGCTTTATTTATATTTAATCCCTAGAACATTCCTGTAATATAGATGTTATTACTCACTTTTCACAGGGGAGGAAAGTTTAAGTAACTTTCTGGAAGGTGGGTATAGGTTTTGGGCTCTGTGTGTGTATGTGTGAAATTTGAATAAAATCTGTACTTTAGTTAGTAATACTGTATCACATGTTAATTTCCTGTTTTTTTTTTTTTTTTACAACATAGTGTTTCTTCATATTCTCAGAATTGTATTAGAAGTTTCAAGTTTCATTCAATTTTTTAATTTAATCACTAAGGTAATAAATTTTCTAGACTTTCAGCAGTAATACTAGATGCCAAGATACATGGAACTATATCAAAGTTTTTAGTGAATATATATTAGAAATCTAGCATTCTATTCATACTAAGTCAAACAAGTGGAATAAAAATGTCAAACTTTTTAGATAGGCAAAAATTCACAAATTTTCTAAAATCTACATATTGTACATACTATTTATATGTATATGTATACAAAGATTTTCTACTATGCTTGATAAAGGCTTGAGAAAGAACAGCAACAACAAAAGATGAGGAAATTGGAAAACATAAACTAAGTGCAATGGGAGTACTAAATATGGAATACAAAAAAATAAACTAGATAAAAGTAAAAGGTCATCATATAATCCAGTTGTTTTTAAACTTGACTGTTCATTAGAAACACATTTGGAGCTTTGCAGAAAAAGCAATAGCTGGGCATTTGTGTTTTTCAAAAACTTAACAAGGTAATTCTGATATGCATCTGGATTTTAAAAAGCGATTACAGGTTTTCCTATTAAATGTTAGTTTTCGTGATACAGAATTCTACTTATTATTTTCTGCTGACCAATCATGATAGAATGGTATTAAGAGAATAATAGTTACATAATCACAGTAGTAAAAGATGTTTATCAGTTTTCACAATCAATGGCCAGACAACAAATAAAACATAATTACAATTGCAAACTATAATGAAAACATGATTAACCTAACAGTATAAAATAATTACATAAAATTTGGGGGTCAAGCAGAGTGATGTGGTAAGTGGAAGTGCATACGTGCATGTTTTCATCCACCGAGCCAGTCTGTGTCTTTTGGTTGGTGCACTTAATGAGCCAGTCTGTGTCTTTTGGTTGGTGCACTTAATGCATTTACGTTTAAGATAATTATCTATATGTTTGGGCCTACTACCATTTTCCTAATTGTTTTGAGTTTATTTTGTGTAGATCTCTTCCTTCTCTTGTGTTTCCTGCCTAGAGAAGTTCTTT
This sequence comes from Nanger dama, assembly GCA_917880005.1. NCBI lineage: Eukaryota > Metazoa > Chordata > Mammalia > Artiodactyla > Bovidae > Nanger > Nanger dama. Next base: position 29,929,878 of record CAKJTW010000007.1, read on the forward strand.
TAGCATTTGTAAAGCTGGTTTGGTGGTACTGAATTCTCTCGACTTTTGTTTGTCAGGAAAGCTTTTGATTTCTCCATCAAATCTGAACAAGAGTCTTGCTGGACAGAGTGTTCTTGGTTATAGTTTTTCCCTTTGCTCACTTTAAATATATCATGCCATTCCCTTTTGACTTGTAGAGTTTCTGGCGAGAAATCAGCTAATAATCTTATGGGAGTTCCTGTGTATGTTGTCATTTTTCCTGTTTCTTTTTATCTTTGTCTTTAATTTTATCATTTTGATTACTGCGTGTTTTGGTGTTTTCATCCTTGGGTTTATCCTGTCTGGGACTCTGCACTTCCTGGAGTTGGTTGACTTTCCTTTCCCCAGTTAGTGAAACTTCTAGCTATTATCTCTTCAGATACTTTCTTGTGTCCCTTTTCCTTCTAGGACCCCTATAATGTGAATGTTGATATGTTTAATCTTGTCCCAGAAGTCTCTTAGGCTGTCTTCATTTTCATTTTTTTCCGTTCTTTTTCTGTATTCTGTTCTGCAGCAGTGATTTCCAATATTCTGTTCTCCAGGGCATTTATGCATTCTTCTGCCTCAGTGATTCTGCTGTTGATTTCTTCTAGAGTATTGTTCATCTCTGTTCTTTAGTTCTTCTAGGTTCTAGGTAAACATTTCTTGCATCTTCTCCTTTCTGTTTCCAAGATCCTAGATTATCTTCACTATCACAATTCTGAATTCTTTTTCTGGAAGATTGCTTATCTCTATTTCATTTAGTTGTTTATCTGGTGTTTCTGCTTTTTCGTTCTTATAAATCTTCTGCAATGTGGTTTTCGTTCTGGTTGCTGCAGGGTCGTGGTTCTTCTTGCTTCTGTCTGCCCTCTGGTGGATGACACTGAGGCCTGTGTAAGCTTCCTGATGGGAGGGACTGGCCGTGGCAAAGACTGGATCTTGCCCTAGTGGGCAGGGCTGAGAGGTTTGTCCCTGTTAGTTTGACCTGAGGCCGCCCAGCTCTGGGGTCTACCACCTCTATGGTAGGGTTAATAGTGACCTCCAAGAGAACTTAGGCCAAGGGGCACCAATCCAGGACTGCTTCTGCCAGTGCTCCTGTCTCCACGGTGACCCACTGCTGACCCACATGACACACATCTCCACAAGAGACCCTCTAACACTAGCAGGCAGCTCTGATTCGGTTTCCAGTGGGCTCACTGCTCCTTTCCCCTGGGTCTTGGTGCATGCAAGATTTTGTTTGTGTCCTCCAAGAGTGGTGTCTCTGTTTTCCCCAGTCCTGTGGAAGTCCTGAAATAAATCCCTCTGTCCTTGAAAGTCCGGTTCCTTAGGGATTCCCAGTTTTTGAAATCTTTTCATTATGCCATGTTGCTTCTATTATTGAGCTGTGTTAAAACACTTGGAGAAGTGGGTGGTTGTCAAAGGAATATAAGGTATGATTCCTCTCCTCATAGAAAGAAGTGGAAGATAAATATTAGTTATGTTTTCTGTGATTTGTGTTAACTATTAATATGTTTTCTATTTAAAATATTTTAGAAAGGGATCCCTTTCAATAAACTCTTCTATCATGTATATGTTATTTAAATTTTAACAGTTTTATTTGGAGATGATATTTATCTGTGATAATAGTTTGTTGAGGTTAAAGGAAGGACAGTCCAAGAAAGATGATGTAAAGAAAAGTAAGGGGAAAACTTGTTCTTTCCACTGTGAGAGCTACACATATGTTATACAGTTTTCGGTAGCACTTCAGAAAGACCAGCTTCTTCATGGAAATCACATTGAACTGGTTGTTGGATGGTAATCAGGGCAGATATTTTTCATGACACCAGGTTATAAAACTCCAGAATTTATTGTAATACAATGTGATTTATTAAATTTGGATTTATCAGTTAAGAATTGATTATTGGTGACAGAATTCAAAGATATTTAACTTTCTGTTATAAGCCCTTTCTTCAGAAACACTGCATAATTTAATAGAAATACTTAAACTGCTTTAGGGATTAAACATTCTTACAGGACTTGCAAATACTTTTGAGAGAACCAAGATAGGAATTTTGCTGTACTAAATTTTAGTTTCACATTTAGCTGCAAAGCAACATCAGTTATACTACCATATAACATTATTAAAAACTTTATTGAAAAATAAGTTTATAATTCAGCCTCTGCTAAAGCGAATTGACTGTTATCCCAGTGAATCAACATGATCTTACTGAACTATTTATTTCATCTTTGGTTACTATAATTTTTTAAACCAAGGAAAAGCAGCTGTATAAGAGCCACTGAGTTTCTGATTGAGACAGATACGATTTTGTAGTGTAGTCAAGATCTGTTGCTTTTATTGTTATGGCTCTGTTAGTATGTATTACCACCATCAACTGTGTTTATTTGGATTTTATCATAACCCCCCACTCCCACCCCGCCCTGGCCTCTGTTTGTCCTCATCAGTTTCTAATTGAGCATCTGAACTTCTGTTGGCAGACATCACTAATGGCTGAACATCTCATTCCAATTTTTGAAAGGGCAGTGACTCACCCTAAGACCCAACCCATGAGTCACTTGAAATTTGTTTCTCTTAACATTTCTCTCTTTTCTCCAACACTAGAAAAAGGAAAACTACTGGTTAAGAATGCAAAAACTTTGAAGGAATTAAAGTAGAGCTTGTGCTTTGGAAAGTGTCTATATGCCATTATTTTGGGGAAAGAGAAAGAGGGGCAAGTGATAGATAGCAAAATGATTGCAAGGTAATATTTCCATTGGACTTCCTTTAACATTCCTTCTCATTTTCCTCATGGTGTTTGCTTTTATTATTTTGTTTGCTTATACCCTGATTTACCTTGATTTGTTTCAAAAGGGATGAAAAGACACTCATTTCTGCTGTTTAGGTTTACTTGTTTCCCCTAGTAGACTGTGAATCCCTCAAGTCAGGGTTTATGTCATATTCATTTTTGTAAATCTAGCATCTAGGACTTAGCAGACTTTTAATAGTTTATGAATAAATAGATGATATTTCAGCAACTCTAGTGCAAGAGATGAATTGCTGCAGCCCTAGTTATTGCATGCAGCTTTGATGATTTTAACGGGCTGGATTATGTGGCCCTGCACCCCCACTCCAGTCCCTCTTTCATATGTTGAAGTCCTAACCCCCCGTATTTGTTGGTAGGGTCTTTATATAGGTAATTAAGTGAAAATGAGGTAATTGGGATAGCTCCTAATCCAATGTGACTGGTGTCCTTATAAGATGAAGACATTTAGGTCTGTCTTTACAGATAGAAGATAATGTGAAAGCACAGGGAGAAGATGACTTCAAGGAAAAAGGCCTGGAATAGATCCTTTCCTTAACGACTCTCAGAAGGAATCAACCCTGTTGACACCTTGATTATTAGACTTTTAACCTCCAGAACTGTGAGAAAATAATTTCTATTGTTTAAGTCACTCATTCTATGGTACTTTTGTTACAGCAATGTAACAAACTAATACAGCTAGTTTGAATGCTTGGTTGTAGCAGATACTCTTAACTTGCCCATCTCCAAGGAACAATTTACTAAACTCAGTGCCAAAACCTTAGAACTTTTTAATCTTCCCTAGTCAAGGCAGGGGAGAGATAAATTGTATAGCTTAATGGAGAAGGTAATAATTGTCTCAAATAAGTAAATAGATAACTAGTTTTCTCCTTCCATCTCCCCTACAAATATAGTCAATGGCAAGCAGCTAGCTAATTCTCTAGTTCAACTGAATTTTGTTTGATTTGGCATGGAGGAAGTATTTATGAGTTATTTATGCTTTAAGTGTTCAGAAGCTTCTCCCAAAAAACCTGGTTGTTTTTTCAAAGTATGGAGATGGAAGAGAAAGACTGAATAAAATAGTTTTTATTATGACATTAATTTGAACTAATTGCTTGTACATAATCTCAGCCACCTTACTTTGCCTGCTATAATAATACCAAGGCAGAGCACTGTGTCTTTATAGTGTTTTGAGACATTTAGTTGAAAGACAAAATTTTGGACCTGTACAAAAAAGAACACTTGCTTTCTCATCATTTGAAAGTAGTTTACCAGAGTACTGAGAATAGAATAAACTAAATTATCAAACTGAATAAAAATCTCAGTTTTAGATTAAAAAAAAATTTTATTTGGAAAACAAACAACAAAACCCCTCCAATTTATGGGCAAATAAAAATTGTAACTTAATTCTGGCATTTAAGCTTCAGTTAGCATCACAGACTCCGTGGACATGAATTTGAGCAAATTTCAAGAGATAGTGAGGACACAGTAGCCTGTTGTGCTGTAGTCTGTGGGGTCACAACTTAGCGACTAAATAACAACAGCATATCCACACAGTCTGGAGCACCCGTATTAACAGTCTGTTGTTATTGTGGTAATTATCAGTAATATACTTTTTCATCCCCTTTCTTTTCCTTCATTCCAGTTGTTGAGAAAAGCACTGAAAACAAGAATGTTTTCAAAGTCAGATGCTACCAAGCGGCAGGGGTGGGTTTCCAAACTGTAAAAGAAGACTTTCACTTGGTTACCCTGCCATATTTTTCTGTGACCCTATAGTTCTCAACTTGGCTGCAAAAACAGAATCACACATGTAATTTATTTTCCCCTACCAATTTATTTTGAAATGAAAATATTGTAGTTTTTCAGTTTAATATAAAAATATGAATAAGTAAGGGATATAAGGCAATGGCATCCCACTCCAGTACTCTTGCCTGGAAAATCCCATGGACAGAGGAGCCTGGTAGGCTGCAGTCCATGGGGTTGCTAAGAGTCAGACAGGACTGAGCGACTTCACTTTCACTTTTCACTTTCATGCATTGGAGAAGGAAATGGCAACCCACTCCAGTGTTCTTGCCTGGAGAATCCCAGGGACGGGGGAGCCTGGTGGGCTGCCGTCTATGGGGTCACTAAGAGTAGGAAACAACTGAGTGACTTCACTTTCACACACTGGAGAAGGAAATGGCAACCCACTCCAGTGTTCTTCCCTGGAGAATCCCAGGGACGGGGGAGCCTGGTGGGCTGCCATCTATGGGGTCGCACAAAGTCGCACACGACTGAGGCGACTTAGCAGCAGCAGCAAGGGATATAAGAGTAAATTATTCAGGAGACAATGTACTATAAACTTTGAACTATTGTGTGCTGTGGGTTGGGATTGTTGATAGCATGAAAAGTGATTGAGAAAGGGGACTCAAGTTGGGCTGCTTGGGTTCTGATCTTAACTCAGCCACTTATTAGTGTGTGACCTTGGACAAGTTATTTCTTCAAGCTTCATCTTCCTTTTTTGTGAAATGGAGATTATTTTAATTTACCACTTAGGAAGTCTGTATTAACTGGAAATTCCCATAAGCATTTAGCAAAGTGCCAGTTACATAAGGGCTTGAGAAATGTTAATCGTTATCCCAACATCATCCTTGGACATCTGTTGATACATTTGACTTGCACTGTTTTCGAGACTAGATTCCTGATGATATCAGTTATATCTGGACCGTAAAGGGTCTAATGGTCAAATACACCTGGGAAAATATTTCATTCTAAAGACTGTTCTTGGAAGTTCATAACACAGATTTAGCATAGTAAAGGCACTGAGAAGTCCTTTGATTAAAAAGAAAGAAAACTCTTTAACTTTCTTGAATAAAATTTTCACAGGAAAAGCCTTTTTGCTTTGATATTACTGTTAATATCCTTTGGAACATTTTTAAGAACAGTTTAGGAAGCACTGATTAAATTATAGTGCATTTACCTGGTTCAATGCATTAATGACAGTGATCTTTTTATTTTGCCTGATTATTTGTACTCTACAACAAGAATATGATGGGTACTTGAAAGGAGTCAGGAGTTTGGTATTCTACTAGTATTTCTGTAACTGCGTAGAAGAATGATCTTACATTTAACCTGTATATGTGCCTTGATTTCCTAGTGGGGGATGGGTAGGTTATATCTTCAAAGTTGTTTCTTCTACCTCAGAAATTCTGAATTATTGGGCTTTGCAGAGGTTTCAAAGAATGTATCTTTCTCCCCTTTAAACGTAACAAAATAAATGAGAAAAATGATTGTAAGCAGCTAGTCATGTTAAAGATTTGTCATTGAAATGACTTGCCTATTAGATTTAACTTTTTTCCGGCCTTAATACCAACTTAGTCATACAGCCAGCATTGCAAATAAGTTATATGAATAGGAGCTATGTTCCTGACAAGTTCAAATTCTGTATTTGATTAAAAAGTTGAGGTTTTTGTTTTTAAACAAACTTGATTTAGATTACTTTGTCACATTCTGATAAGTTTGTGGCCTAACTTATTTAAAAAATCATAAAATCTGTCCTCAGATAGAGATAATTTTTAACATACAGAAATCTGTTGCTTTTTTATACTAACAACAAAATACCATAAAAGCAAAGTTTAAAAAAATCCTTTAAAAATTACACCTGTAAATAAATAAATAAATAAAATGTTTAGGAATAAACCTGACCAAGGAGTGAAAGAGCTGAGAATTATAAAATATTGATAAAGGAAATTGAAGATGATTCAAAGAAATGAAAAGACTGTGATTGGAAGAGTTAATATTGTTAAACTGACCATATTATCTAAAGAAATCTACAGATTCAACGCAACCCCTATCAAATTACTCATGACATTTTTCACAGAACTAGAACAGATAACCCTAAAATTTGCATGGAACATAAAAGACCCAAAGTTGCGAAAGCAATCCTGAAGAAAAGAACAAAGCTAGAGGCATAACAGTTTCAGACTTTAAACAGTACCGCAATTTGATTGTCTGTAGTAATCAAAATAACATGGTATTGGCATAAAAACAGATATATGGATAAATGATATAAAATAGAGAGGCTAGAACTAAACCCACACATCTATGGTCAGTCTTTGATAAAGGAGTCGAAAATATGCAGTGGTGAAAAGACAGTCTCTTCAGCAAGTGGTATTGGGAAAGCTGGATAGCTACATGTAAATCAGTGGAGTTAGAGCACACTCTCACTCTCTAAGCAGAAATGAGCTTAGAATGACTTAAAGGCTTAAATATAAGATATGACACCATAAAACTCCTAGAAGAGAACATAGGCAAAATATTCTCTAACATAAATCATAACAATGTTTTCTTAGGTCAGTCTCCCAAGGCAGTAGAAATAAAAGCAGAAATAAACAGGACTTTCCTGGTGGCACAATGGGTAGGAATCTACCTGCCAATGCAGGGGATGTGGGTTCAATCCCTGGTACAGAAAGATTCATGGGGCAGAACAGTGGAGCCCGTGCACAACTTCAGAGCCTGCACTCTAGTGCCCATGCGCCACAGCTGCTGAGCCCCTGTGTTTCAACTACCGAAGCCTGTGTACTCTAGAACCAGCAAGCTGCAACTACTGAGCCCATGTATCGCAACTACTGAAGCTCCTGTGCCTAGAGCCTGCATTCCAAAAGAGAAGCCACCGAAATGAGAAACTCAGGCACCGCAGTGAAGAGTGGCCCCCACTTCTGCAACTAGAGAAAGCCCACGGGCAGCAGCGAAGACCCAGTGCAGCCAAAAATAAATACTTTTTTAAAAAAGCAAAAATAAATGGGACCTAATCAAACTTATAACTTTTTGCACAGCAAAGGAAACGGTAAACAAAATGAAAAAGCAGTCTATGGACTGGGAGAAAATATTTGCAAACAGTGCAACTGACAAGGGCTTGCTTTCCAAAATATACAAACAATTTACTCAACTCAACAACAAAAAGAACAAACAAAATGGGCAGAAGATCTAAAATGAGCAGAGTTCTAAATAGACATTTCTTCAAAGAAGACATACATATGGCAAATAAGCATGTGAAAAGATGCCTAACTTTGTTAATTTTTAGAGAACTGCAAATCAAAACTACAGTGTAGTATTACTTCATACCTGTAGAATGGCCATTATTAAAAAGTCTACAAATATTTGCTGGAGAGTGTGTGGAGAAAAGGGAACCCTCCTACAATGTTGGTGGGAATGTAAATTGGTGCAGCTGCTATGGGAAACAGTATGGAGGTTTCTCAAAGACTAAGAATTGTCATAATATCCTGCAGTCCCACTCTTGGGTGTGTATTCAGAGCAAATTCTAATTAAAAAAGATGAGTGCACCCCAGTGTTCATAGCAGCACCATTTATAGTAGCCAAGAACATGGAAGCAACCTAAATGTCCATTTATGATGAATGGATAAAGAAAATGTGTTACATATATCTGATGAAATACTGTGCTGTGCTGAGTTGCTCAGTCGTGTCTGACTCTTTGCAACCCCGTGGGCTGTAGTCCGCCAGGCTCCTCTGTCCATGGGGATTCTCCAGGCAAGAATACTGGAGCACAGGTTGCCATGCCCTCACTCCAGGGCAACTTTTTTTTTTTTTTAACAAAAGATAAATATTCATTCAGAACAAAACTTTAAACACTAGATTTTACATTCTAAGCCACAAGGAAATAGCAAAACATAAAGCAAAGACAAAAACAGTAAGAAAAGCAGTGTACTGTCTTTTCTACTTTAACTCAGTAACACTTAGTAGACCCAATGCCCTCCAGGGGATCTTCCCAACCCAGGGATTAAACCCAGGTCTCCCACATTGCAGGCAGATTCTTTACCATCTGAGCCACCAGGGAAGCCTGATGAAATACTATTTAGTCATGAATAGGATGAAGTAATGCCATTTGCTGAAACATGGATGGACCTAGAGATTTTCATACTAAATGAAGTAAGACAGAAAGAGAAAGACAAATACCATTATATCCTTTATATGTGGAACTGAATATAGGTCCACTTATTTATGAAACAGAAGCTGTCTAACTGACATAGAAAGCAAATTTATAGTTACCAGAGAGAAACAATGGGGGACCGGATAAATCAGGAGTCTGGGATTGATTATCAGATACAGACTGCTATGTATAAAATAGATACACAACAAGGGCAAGTTCCTACTGTATAGCACAGGTAACTATATTCAACATCCTGCAATAAACCATAATGAAAAGAATATATATATATGTAACTGAAAATAAAATTGAGTAGATACATACATGTAAACCATTCATGGACGACCTGCTTCTGGGTTGGGATTTCGTATGTAGCAGAGCAGCTCCCTTGATGTGATTGAAAGCCCGTGACAGAAGAGTTTGAAGAAATTTTTTTATTTGAAGGGCTTCCCTGGTGGCTCAGCTGATAAAGAATACGCTTGCAATGCGGAAGACCTGGGCTCGATCCCTGGGTTGGGAAGATCCCCTGGAGAAGGGAAAGGCTACCCACTCCAGTATTATGGCCTGGAGAACTCCATGGACTCTATATGTATAGTCCATGCAGTCAGCAAAGAGTTGGACACTACTGAGTGACTTTCACTTTCATATATGTATATGTATTATATATATAACTGAATCACTTTGCTGTATACCAGAACCCCTCACAACCTTGTAAATTAACTATACTTCAATTAAAAAAAAAAAAAAAGCTATACCCCTCTACAAACAATAAAATCATTTGTCAAATAGCATTTCCCTAAGCTGGTAGTGATACTTATATTCATTCATCATACTATAATTTAGAGTGTTTTCACATGCTTTATTTTCTTTATTTTTCTGTTATATGTGGTAGGGTAGCTATTATTTTTGCACAGAAAATTTAGATCATTTAAACTTTCTGAGCCTTAGTTTCCATGTTTGCCTGGTCATATTGGAGTAATAGGTAGATTCAGAATTCTGGCCCCAGCTGCTGTTCTTTGGCATCCTTAGAATATTGTGTACTAAGTGTTACCCATTCAGAAGTAACCTGAAACTTTTGTTCTTTGAGCTGCACTGTCAGCATCTCTTTATATCATTTCCATAGCAGCAAACTTTAATACTTAAACATTTAAAATATGACATGCCAACTTAATGACAGAATTCATGTAGGTAAAATTAAATTGGAAATTAACGCTGAGGTAGAATAAAAAAATTTAACTGTTGTGTGAGATGAACTTTGGATAACTTTCAGTAGGATTATTATAACTGAAATAAACAGAATGCAGAGGAAGACAATGGCTTTCCTAAATACTTGAAATAAGCAGTTATAATTAAGAAGAAAAAATGGAAGGTGTAAAAAAGCTCATTTATAATAACAGTGTAAACTAAACCCTATTAAATAACAAAATGCACAAGTAACCTTAGACCCAGCAGTGTTCTTGAGTCTATTCTGTAGAAGTACTTGCAGAAATATAAGAAAGTTTGTCACAGCATTTTCAAATAAAGAAAATTGGAAACAACCATTTTAAGGGACTGAAAAAATTTCAAAACTGGGCAATACCTGTAACTTAATAGGCTTAGCTAAAATTGTAATATTCAGAATTTCCCCCCCCCCCATGAAAACCTAATTTCTCTAAATGTGTCTTAATGGTGTTTTAATTATCTGTTACGGTGTAACATTACCCCAAAACTAAGTGGCTTGAAAATAACAAAGATGTATTTTTCTCATGATTTTATGGGCTGACTGGGTTCAGCCGGCAGTGTTGCCTTTGCATGGCTGAAAGCAGGCTCTCTGTAATCACTGTGCAATTCACCTGGGAGCTTGGCTGTGGCTGAAATCCCAAGATGGCTTCTCATCCTGCAAGGCCTTTCTTCACGTGATTCTCATTCAGATGAGCTTTTATAGCATGGTGGCTGCCTTCTACGATGGTGTTTCAAGAGGACATGCCCTAGGTGCAAACTTTTATTTAGCTTCTTCTCATGTTTGATAAAGGCTTCTGGTCAAACAGGTCACATTGCCAAGCCCAGCATCCGTGTGGGAGAGAACTACACAAAGGTGTATATGATAAGAAGGGCTGCTTGTTGAAGGCCCTAAATATAATAGTAATAGTCTACCACACATAAAGAAAAGTGTCCAGGATATGTTAGATGGAAAGGTTAAAGCTCTGTGGATTCTAAGATTCTATTTGAGAGAGGAGAGGGAGTCAACACACACACTGATCATCATATCCATATCAGTTTGAATGCAGAAACAGTTACAAAGATCCACCTCTGTTCTGTTAAGCCAAGACATTAAAGAAATTTGAAAAAATGTGAAACAAGACCAGTCAACTCTTCTGAATAATTTTTTGTTTAGGCATTATTAAAAATAAAGATGTTGATATGTAATAGGCTTATCATTGTAATATTTAAACTTTATCATTAAAAATTTCAAATAGTATAAATGTCAGTAAATATATCTACTATAAAAAAACTCTTTGGTGTTCTCAATACTTTTTAATAGTAAAGAGATTGGAGAACTGCTGATTATATAGTGTATGCTTAGAAGAAAGTTTGAAATAATATAGAGTAATATAACAGTGTTTTCCTTTGAAGAGTGGGATAGAAGCAGTGAGAAGGATGAACATTTCTTTTAATTATGTGAAGAAGATTCAAGTGTAACAATGAAAAGATACTCTAATAAAGAAAAATATTAGTGGAAATGAAAGATTAATGTTCTATCAAAGTATTTATAATTTTTCTAGTTTATTCTTTTTCTTTCTTGATGAAAATTTTATAGTTTCTTGGTATTTTTATAATAAGCAGAGCCCTTGTTTTATGCTCTACATTGTTGATGTGCATTTCTCATAATTTTATCATGATTCTAGCACTTCTATTTTCTATTTCCTCTAGAAAATATAGGGTGCTGTCTTGGTTCATTTTCCTTCTCAGTATCCGCCCCACTTCCTTTGCCATCTGGATTACAGGCTCCTATGGACACATATCACATTTTACTGTTCTTTTACTAACAATGCAAAGTCATAGAAATACTTTGTATTATACTCAGTAGGCACTCAAGGCTTGTTGAATTATTAATATTGGAATTTTTAATATATAGTAATATTTTTGCATGTATAAAATTACTGAGTAAATTATACACATGGCCGATTCTCATCCTGTCTATTTTTGTCTAGTCTTGTTCTCTTTTTGTCTTCCCACTCGGGCCCTGCCTGTCTGCTGTCTGGATAAATTGTATGAGATAGTCAGGGGATGGGTATATAGTTTGTCAACTTGAGGTCCTGGTCTAATGAATATGTAAAAACCATTACTGATCACTATACTAGTTACTTACACAATAATTACATCAGTGAATGGTTTTGAGGTAACTTTTGTAGTTTGAAACTTTTATAATCTGTCAACATAAACTTTACAGTTTGTGTCTTAGGTGTCAGGGTATTACGGACTTTGATTTACTGAAGTAATACTTGAACCATTTAGAATATACTATAATTATGTTTTGTAAAAATGCTACAAACATTTTGGAAAAATCATAATTCAACTAATAATTGCCCTTATAGATTTCTTCCAAGTATTAAATTTAAAATAATTCAGTTTCTGATTCTTTTATTTTATTATTATTTTTACTTTATTTTTAAATTACTTTTATTGGAGTATGGTTGACTTACAATATTGTGTTAGTTTTTGATGTACAGCATCATTCCATGTTATTATTCCATGTAATCATTCCATGTTATTACGGAGTATTGAGTAGAGTTCCCTGTGCTAATAGGTTCTTATTAGTTGTTTATTTTATAGTAGTGTATATGTGTCAACCCAGTGTCCCAATTTATCTCTCCCTTCCTTTCTCCCTTGATAACCATAAGTTTGTTTTCTACGTCTGTGACTGTTTCTCTTTTGTAAATAAGTTTGTGTGGTTCTTTTATTTTTAATGAAATGCATAACTTCTATTAGTGGAGTCTAGAATTCTTGTAAAAATATTCTTGAAAAAATTCTAGTAAGATTTTTTTTCTAAGTCAAGGTCAGTCAATCAATCAGTCTTTAAACAAGTCAATCAAATGGTGCTTTAGTGGCTCACAGATGTCATGCCATAGTTCTCCTGACCGTTTGCCTTGCCAGCCCTTCATCGGGGCAGGCCCTGAGTATTTCCTGGGAAGGCTGTAAAAACTGAGGCGTAAAAGGAAGATATAGTAGAGAGGAAAGGCATAGGCAGGCATGGAGGTTAGAATGACAAGATGCATTATGGAGAACAGCAGTATGTAAAATTTAGATAGGTAAATTGTGGCTGTATTACAAGGGGGCTTGAGGTAGAAGATCTGACAGATATGATATGGAAAAGTGTCACAGTATGTTTCAGGAGAAAAGCAGTATTTTAGGAAGATTAGTTTGGCGGTAATGTGTATAGTGCCCTGGAGAAGAAACAGGAGCAGGAAGGCTGTGACTGGCGCCTACAGAGGCAATAAAAACCGAGACTGAGGGTGTTGCCGTAGAGATGGAGAGCAGATGGCATGTTTGACAGGCTTTATGAAGGATGAAATTTATTTCTTCAACAAATCTTTATTGAATACTTGACTGTATATATTCCTGCTTCTAGTATATGAACTGAACTTTGCCTGTAATTACCATACAATCTTAAACTTTAAAGTTATGTACACTAGTGGTGAAGTTCTTCATAATATTCTCTTTTCTGGTGATTTGTAATTTAAAAAAATAATCTTACAGATCTTTTGGCCACCAGATGCAAAGGGCCAACTCGTTGGAAAAGACCCTGATGTTAGGAAAGGTTGAGGGCAGGAGGAGAAGGGAGTGACAGAGAATGAGATGGTTAGATGCCATCACCGGCTCAATGGACATGAGTTTGAGCAAGCTCTGGGAGATGGTGAAGGACAGGGAAGCCTGGCGTGCTGCAGTCCATGGGGTCACAAAGAGTCGGACATAATTTAACTGAACAAAATGAAGAGCAAAAACTTTTTCTTATCTTCCAAAATAATTTGTACTTCATTTGATTAACAAATTGAAACCAGCCACTTAATTATAGATATAAGAAATCACTTGGCAGGCAAGTGGAAAGTTCTTAACCAGAGGGCTTTATTTTTAAGGAAAGCTTATGTTTATGTTTGTAAAGACTAAGAATGTTCTAGTGTATAAAAATTCTTTTCATTATAGTCTTATAATACCAGCTATTACTGTACTTCTAGCATCTTGTTAGTATGACTTCTGCATCAAGCAATGCTTAAAGTAGGTTGTTGGTTTAAAAGAAACTGAGGCCTTCCCTGGTGGTACAGTGGTTAAGAATACACCTGCCAGTGCAGGGGACACAGGTTGGATCCCTCGTCTGGGAAGATTCCACATGCTGTGTGCTGCCACTAAGATTCCACTAAGCCCGTGTGCTGCCAGCTACTGACTTTGCATGCCTAGTATCCATCAGCTGCAACAAGAGAAGCCACTGCAGTGAGAAGTCCATTTACCGCAACTAGAAAAAACCCTCTTGCAGCAACGAAGTTTCAGCACAGCCAAAAATAAATAAATAAATAAAAATTTTAAAGAAGGAACTGAAAAGCATTGATACTTTAAGTTCAAGGTCATTTTCTCTGGTTAAAGCCAATGGGGGGCTTCCCTAATGGCTCAGACAGTAAAGAGCCTGCCTGCAATGTGGGAGACCCAGGTTTGATCCCGGGATTGGGAAGATGCCCTGGAGAAGGAAATGGCAACCTACTCCAGTGTTCTTGTCTGGAGAATTCCACGGACAGAGGAGCCTAGTGGGCTATGGTCCATGAGGTTGCAACGAGTCAGATACGACTGAGTGATTAACACACTTTCTAAAGCAACGATGAAAGTAGGTGTGAATCTACTCAAAAGAGCTACATTAATCGTTCTTACATGATAAAAGAAGATTTTCCTTTTATCAAGTAATGTTGATAATACATAATGGTTTGTATGTTGGAATATGAGGGCAGAGTGAGGCAATGGAGGTAAATCTTAATGGTATAAATAATTTATTCCTTAGTTTCTTGGGGCTTCCATGATAGCTCAGTTGGTAAGGAATCTGCCTGTAATGTAGGAGACCCTGGTTCAATTCCTGGGTTGGGAAGGTCCGCTAGAGAAGGGATAGGCTACCCACTCCAGTATTCTTGGGCTTCCCTTGTGGCTCAACTGGTAAAAAATCCCCCTGCAATGTGAGAGACCTGGGTTTGATCTCTAGGTTGGGAAGATTTCCTGGAGAGGGGAAGGGCTACCCACTTCAATATTTTGGCCTGGAGAATTTCTGGGACTGTATAGTCCATGGGGTCCCAAAGAGTTGGACATGACTGCAACTTTCACTTAGTTTCTTGATGATAAAGACTGGAAATTTTCCATTTTAATGGTATTGTCTTCAGTGACAACAAGCAAAAGTAATTTTTCTTGTGTTTTAATTGTAAAAATCCTGTGACTATACTGCCTATGTCATTTTTTTTTCTTTCTACTAAATCCCAGTGAAAACACTGGCTTTCAGTGCTTTCATTTCATTGAAGCTATTTGTTTTCTTTGTTGTCTTCTTGGACAGTCATAAGATTCATTGTTATAATTCTTGTATACTTTTATTTTTTCCTTGATATTTCTCCTGTTATTTGTTTCAGAGATTCCTTTTTCTTTGGCTGCTCTGGAACTTTGTTCAGCCTAGGCCCCTATTCCTTCTCCATTCTAAACATTGAAAATAGATTTTTATCATGGATATGTACTTAGTTTGGCACCTTCTGTACTTAGCCTGTGTCAACTTTGTGAAAAGTTATTTATTGTTATTGCACTAATAATTTCTTACATATAGATAGCTTTACAACATATCTCTAACCCCATTTCCTTGCTTTTCCTCTAGTGCAAAATTCCTTGCTTTCAGGATCACTTTTATTGTATGCTGGGATGTCAGCTATGATGGAGAGCTAATATAACAAGGTAAATGTTATATTTAAAAAACAATGGAATTCAGGGCCCAAATCAGCAAAGTTTCAAAGGTTTGCTCACTTATTCATTCACTGAACAGATGTTTATGTATCTGTCATGTGTGAATCAATCTAAAATGCTAAATTGTCACTTAGATTCTTAAGAGTTGATTGGTTAAGTAAAAGATAGGAGTGATCTGGTTTGGAAACAATTTGTATGAAAAAAGTCTTGAGGTTTAGCTGATTCTAAGCATGTGAGATCTTTCTGTGAGACATGATTACAAAGGAAAGTTTAAAAAAAAAAAAAAAAAGGTTTTCCTGATTACAATGTTGTGCCCTGGTATTCAGCTTGTTAGATTTCTCCTGGGATATTACATCTATAGTAGATACTAGATACGTTTACTCTTTTTGCCCACATAAGGCCCCTTTGAAATAAAACTTGCGTCTATATTTGTCTATATCTTTGATCTCAACTGTTGGACCAAGTCGAGATATCTGTCCTCAGGTTGGCCAATTTCCAGGTTGGCTTTGAGTTGTGGTCAGGATCAAAATAAGGAACTGGTACAGATAATTACTTGAAGAATTTAGATTTGGGAATTGAGAAATGCTGATGTGGTGCGGAGGAGAGTATGTGTCTGGAGCACAAAGGTTATGAGAGGACTAGGATAGCCAGAGGGGACGTAGACAAGATGAGTAGATTAGAAAGGCATTGAGCAAATATAGAATGGAACATCATCACTTGACATGTGGCTATTGGACACATGGGTTTTGTGGTCTTATGCATGTATCCCTTTCTGTAACTTTAAGATGGTACATTGTTATAACATTTTACTAAACTTTATTTTGAAAAATTAATCTATATATGGATGTAGGATGAGCAGGGACTTTAAGAATTTTTCTAGTTTACCTCTCAGTTTTCATGAGAGTTTATAAAATCCTAGACAGATGAAAAATCTATCATAGTCTATAATAATTCTGGAAGTTGTATGTTTTCTCTTAGTAGCCTATTTTATATTGAGGCTTCCAATAATAAGGGTTATTGATTAATTATTCTATCAAACCTGAATCCCTTATTGTGTCATTAAAATTTTTTTACTATTTCAAAATTTGCAAAGATCTATACTATAAAGAGGGTTTCCCTGGTGGCTCATGGGTAGAGAATCCACCTGCCAATGCAGAAGATGCGGGTTTGATCCCTGGGTCGGGAAGATCCCCTGGAGAAGGAAGTGGCAACCGACTCCAGTATTCTTGCCTGGGAAATCCTATGGACAGAGGAGCCTGCAGGCTACAGCCCATGAGGTCGCAAAAAGAGTCAGACACAACTTAGCAATTAAACAACAAACAGTACTATAAAGAAGAAAACCAAGATGCAACATCATTTTTTTAACTGAAAATTTAAGTGAAATCATTTGATGTCTTAGGAAAATTCAGAGGTGCTGATATCAGGGTAGGTACAAAATGAGATAGTTTATACCTAACGGATAAAAGCAACTTTTATATAGCATAGTAATGACTGTGATGGTTACTCTGATAAGCTGGCTCCATTGATCAAGCATAGCATTTAAGATAGTTATTAATTGAGTTTTGTTTTGCTTTGTGGCTATGGACTTTTCCAAACTTTGAATTCTGGCCAACTATATCACAATGTCTCATCATTAACAGTAGGATAGGCAAAAATTATACATAAGCAGAATGTAAACACATTCACTGAACATTTGTAGATTGTGTCCTATTTATAATAAGTTTTACTACAAGTTTTTAGAGAAAAATCGAATTCCTTATGGCAGGGATCATGTTTTGAAAAATCCAATATTCTCTAATAAGAGGACACTACCTTGTACAAAAAGGTATACCCTAGATATTTGATTAAGGTGGTGTTCTGATTATCTATTGCTGCCTAACAAACGATCCCCAAACTTAGTGGCTTCAAACAGCTAGTATTTTTGATCTCTCACAAATCTGAGCTTGACTAGATTAGTTATACCATGGCAGGTCTTCTGCTTCATGTTGTCAGCTGAAGCTTCATGTTGTCATCTGAAGGCTTGGCTTGGTTGGAATATCCAAATGGCTCAGCCTGTGGCTGGTACTTAGTACTGACTCTCAGCCAGGGTCTTGGTTCTTTCCCTTGCAACTTTTCATGATGGTTTGGGCTTCTTATAGTATGGTGGCTGGATTCCAAACACAGGAAAGTGGAAGCTGCATAATAGACAGAGAACAGACTTGTGGACTTGGGGAAGGAAAGGGTAGGACAAATTGAGAGAATACCATGGAAACATATACTTTGAAAAGTGAAAAAAGTGAAAGTGAAATTTGCTCAGATGTGTCTGATTCTTTGCGACTCCATGGACTGTAGCCCACCAGGTTCCTCTGTCCATGAGATTCTCCAGGCAAGAATACTGGAGTGGGTTGCCATTCCTTTCTCCAGGAAATCTTCCTGACCCAGAGATCGAACTTGGGTCTCTTGCACTGTGGGCAGATTCTTTACCGTCTGAGCCACCAGGGAAGCATATACATTTTCCTTGTGTAAAATAGATAGCAGGTGGGAATTTGCTGTGTAACACAGTAAACTGAGCTCAACCCAGTGCTCTTGTGACAACTGAGAGGGGTAGAATGAGAAGGGAGATGTGAGGGGTGTTCAAGAGGGGGGGACGTATGGACATATGTATACCTGTGGCTGATTCATGTTCATGTATGGCAGAAACCAACACAGTACTGTAAAGCAGTTATTCCCCAATTGAGAAAAAAAAAGTGAAAGCTGCAGATCAAGTCACAGCATGTGTTCACTGCATTCTTTTGGTGAAAGCAGCTTATGGGGACAATCCAAATACCAAAGTTGTTGTTGACAAATAATTTAAAAATTTTTTTCTAACTTACGTTATTTGAATTCAAATCAGATATCCTTTCTCTGGACAAAAGATTCTTCTGAAATCTTGAAAATTTTGAGAATAGGAAGCTGGAAATGGGGGAATGAGAAGAGGGATTGCTACCTTTCTTCCAATTGTCCTACCTTTTACAAAAGAAATACACTGGCCTGGTTGCCATAATACTTTGGTATCCCAACACAGTTGTGTTTGTCCTTGGGGTAGGCAAAAGATGCTGAATTCGAAAGACATTTGCCATAGTAAAAAAAAAAATCTCTGCTCTATTTTTAATAACCAGATATTTTTGATTTATGGGGAAAATAGGCCTAAGTTATAGGTCTTTGGAAAGATTTCCCATGCTTCTGCTACTGGCTGTAAATTCTATTCCTTCTCCCTGTGCCCTGAGAGGAAACTGTTCACTTGAGAACATATGTGGGCAGTGAGGCAGTCAGCACAACTTCTTTTCAAGCATCAGCCCAGGTACCCTCCTGTTTCATAGAACTCTCCAGTTGATTGGTCCTTTTCTAAGCAGTAAAATCACTGAGATTAAATTAAGTTTATTCTATAACATAATCTAAACATTTCCTTCTGCTCTGTTTTCCTAAAATTCAAACAAGAATCTTGATAATCTTCTGATAGCACTTAATTTACTTATAATGGCCCTATTTCATAGGACAGAAAAGTTAAAAATTTGTAATGTTATTATCTACTTACAGAAATTTGTTTATTCTTTAGATTTATATGAACTTGATTTTCATGACATATAAAGCAAATGGTTTTAGAAGATTAGTATTAATTTCTAGTTATTGCCAACATTCACTGGATCATGGAAAAAGGAAGAGAGTTCTAGAAAAATATCTATTTCTGCTTTTTTTTTTTAAATATGGAACGCTTCACGAATTTGCATGTCATCCTTGCGCAGGGGCCATGCTAATCTTCTCTGTATCGTTCAATTTTTAGTATATGTGCTGCCTAAGCGAGCACCTATTTCTGCTTTATTGACTGTGCCAAAGCACCTATTTCTGCTTTATTTGACTGTGTGGATCACAATAAACTGTGGAAAATTCTGAAAGAGATGGGAATCAGACCATCTGATCTGCCTCTTGAGAAACCTATATGCAGGTCAGGAAGCAGCAGAACTGGACATGGAACAACAGACTGGTTCCAAATAGGAAAACAAGGCTATATATTGTCACCCTGCTTATTTAACTTCTAGGTGGATTACATCATGAGAAACGCTGGGCTGGATGAAGCACAAGCTGGAATCAAAATTGCCAGGAGAAACATCAATAACCTCAAATATGCAGATGACCACCACCCTTATGGCAAAAAGTGGAGAAACTAAAAGGCCTCTTGGTGAAAGTGAAGTGAAGTTGCTCAGTTGTGTCCAACTCTTTGCGACCCCATGGACTGTAGCCCACCAAGCTCCTCTGTCCATGGGATTCTCCAGGCAAGAGTACTGGAGTGGGTTGCCATTTCCTTCTCCAAGGGACCTTCCTGACCCAGGGATCGAACCCAGGTCTCTTGCATTGCAGGCAGACGCTTTAACCTCTGAGCCACCAGGGTTGGTGAAAGTGAAAGTGGAGAGTGAAAAAGTTGGCTTGAAGCTCAACATTCAGAAAACGAAGATCATGGCATCTGGTCCCATCACTTCGTGGGAAATAGATGGGGAAACAGTGGAAACAGTGTCGGACTTTATTTTTGGGGGCTCCAGAATCACTGCACATGGTGACTGCAGTCATGAAATTGAAAGATGCTTACTCCTTGGAAAGAAAGTTATGACCAACCTAGACAGCATATTCAAAAGCAGAGACGTTACTTTGCCAACAAAGTACCTTGTCTAGTCAAGGCTATGGTTTTTCCAGTGGTCATGTATGGATGTAGCTGGACTGTGAAAAAAGCTGAGCGCTGAAGAATTGATGCTTTTGAACTGGTGCTGGAGAAGACTCTTGAGAGTCCCTTGGACTGCAAGGAGATCCATCCAGTCCATTCTAAAGGAGATCAGTCCTGGGTGTTCTTTGGAATGACTGATGCTAAAGCTGAAACTCCAGTACTTTGGCTACCTCATGCAAAGAGTTGACTCATTGGAAAAGACCCTGATGCTGGGTGGTATTGGGGGCAGGAGGAGTAGGGGACGACAGAGGATGAGATGGCTGGATGGCACCACTGACTCGATGGACATGAGTTTGGGTAAACTCTGGGAGTTGGTGATGGACAGGGAGGCCTGGGCATGCTGCAATTCATGGGGTCGCAAAGAGTCGGACACGACTGGGCGACTGAACTGAACTATATACTTCATGATGCATGAGAAATAATAGTAAAAATATTTTTTAGAGTTTTACAGTGAAAATTATAAGTACTCTTTTTTCCTTTTTGTGTTCTTCCTTAATTGGATGAGAGTAAAGCATAATAAGGTATAGACCTTTTATGACAACACTTTTATGATATGCCTTCTGGAAAGTTTCTTGAGGAATTCAGGAATCATTATCAGGGTTAAAATTAAAATATAATGCAGCAACTGAAGAATAGAGATTTAGAAATGTTTTCTTACATACTGAAAATATAAAAATTAATTTCACACAGACTAACTCTGCTTGTGAAATACTGCATTGAATCTTAGCAAGCTTTTAATACAATTTTAAATAGTCTTTTCTAAGATATGTTTGAAAAAAATAAGTTACACAGTATGAAACACCTAATTTTGTTCCTCTTGCCTTTGAGAAGAATAAAGTTTTTTTTTTAATGTGGGAATATATTTTAAAATATTACTTGAAATATCTAATTAGTTTTATAAAACTTCAAAGTTACATAATCAAGACTGCCATAAATGTTAAAAGATTACATCTTAGATATGAAATGTGGGGGTGAGATAGTGACTGTAGAGAGCTTCTTGCTGAGTGCTGGTAGAGAGAAATGGTTTTTAAAACACTGTTTCAATTTTGTGGTTCATTTGCTTCTTGTCCTACCTTGTCTTTAGTGGTACCTTTAGTCATAACTGTTATTCATCATGGAAGCCAGGACTAATGGAGAGATTTTTTAGAGTGTTGCAATGTGTGGTAAGGACAAAGAAAAACTTCTCTCAGCTGGAACACACTATTGCTTTTTCATCTTCTGTTTCTCTAGATACTTATTCTACATTTTAAAAAATTCCATTAACCTCTTCTTTGTATAATGCATTATTGTTTCCGGTCTCATTTTTAATATTTGTACATTTTCTATTTTTCTTAAGATACTTTTCCTTTTATGAAATTTAAAAAAACTTGTCATCTAAAAGAATTTTAAGTTTTATTCTATTTAGATGTGTTTCAAACTGGCTTGACTTGGTAATTTAAAACTGCATGAATGCCAGTTGAAATTTTTACTTTCTATAATTTTATGGTATAGTGTAATATTTTTATGAATTACAAATTTAATTTAAAATATTTCTATATTGTGCTGAGGATTTTTGACCCCATGGAAAGACAATGAAAATGCTTGAGTTTATTACTGTCCTTAAAACACAACTAATGTTAAGTAAACATGATTTGAATTTTCATTTATAATTCAGTACTATAATTATTTCCCTTTTTTTAACTTTCAGCAACTAGATAAGAAATCTCTTCATAAATTAGTTTTTTTGTCACCTCAGTTTAGTGCAGAGAGTGAAGTATAATGGAAGAGAATTTGGTCCTTATGTTTGAGAAGCCCTTGTATAATGAAGTATTATGAAAGTATTGAAATTGAAGCTTTAATAACAAATGTTGAATGTTATCAGAAGATATGAATATGTGCTTGTGTGTTGATGTACTTTATTGTTTTGTTTTGTTTTTGAATACAGTATCATTTGGATTGGATCCTAGAATAGTAATACATCAGAGCTTCAATAATTTTTTAAACAATTTAAAATTTCTAGAAAAGTTGCAAAGATAGTACAGAGAATTCCTGTATATTCCACACCCAGTTTCAGTTTCTCCAAATGTCATATTGTGATTGTATATTTGTCATTACTATTACATTGCTGTTAACTAAATTTAAGTCTTTATTAGAAATTCACCAAGGCTTTTTTTTTTTTTTTGAAAATATCCTTTTTCTGGTCTGTTCAACATGATCCAATCCAGGTGACCATATTGCATTTATGGTCATGTATTTGAACTGTGGTGCTGGAGAAGACTCTTGGGAATCCCTTAGACTGCACGGAGATCCAACCAGTCCATCCTAAAGGAGACCAGTCCTGGGTGTTCATTGGAAAGACTGATGCTGAGGCTGAAACTCCAGTACTTTGGCCACCTCATGCGAAGAGTTGACTCATTGGAAAAGACCCTGATGCTGGGAGAGATTGCGGGCAGGAGGAGAAGGGGATGACAGGATGAGATGGCTGGATGGCACCACCGACTCGATGCACATGAGTTTGGGTAAACTCCGGGAGATGGTGATGGACAGGGAGGCCTGGTATACTGCGATTCATGGGGTCGCAAAGAGTTGGACATGACTGAGCAACTGAACTGAAGTGTCACCTTAGGCTCTCTGGCCTATTAGAGTCTCTTAGTATTTTTTATTTTTCATGACCTTGATAGTTATGAGGAATATAGTTCAGATATTTTATAAAATGTCTCCAAAATTAAGTTTCCTCTATTGTTTTTATCATGATCATACTGGATTTATTGCTTTTTAGAAGGAATATCACAGAGATAAAGTAAGTGCCCTCTCATCATATTAAGGGTACATGATATTCACATGACATCATGGGTGTTGTTAACCTTAGTCAAGCCAGTGTTTATCAGATTTCTCCGCTATAAGGTTACTGTTTTCCCCTTTTCAATACTCTATTCTTTGGAAGCAAATCACTATGACCAGCCCATTTTGGTCCATCGGGAGGCGTCGATTAAACTTCCTGGAGGGGGACGTTATCTACATACATTATCTGAAAGGAGGGCTTGTCTCTTCTTCTCTAATATTTATTTCAATATGGATTTGTATATTTATTTTATACTTCAGATAATAATTCAATACTATGTTGTTTGTTGGAGAAGGCGATGGCATCCCACTCCAGTACTCTTGCCTGGAAAATCCCATGGATGGAGGAGCCTGGTAGAGTGCAGTCCATGGGGTCGCACAGAGTCGGACATGACTGAGCAACTTCACTTTCACTTTTCACTTTCATGTACTGGAGAAGGAAATGGCAACCCACTCCAGTGTTCTTGCCTGGAGAATCCCAGGGACGAGGGAGTCTGGTGGGCTGCTGTCTATGACGTTGTACAGAGTCGGACACGACTGAAGTGACTTAGCAGCGGCAGCAGCAGCAGCAGCATGTTGTTTGTTCTGTTGTTCAAATTGTTCCAACTTTGACTGTTGGATGTTCTTTCAGATCGGCTCAATAAATTAATACTAATATTTAAAATATTTTTGAAATGGTCCTGACCTGAATTTTTGGTCTAGGTTATGATCATATGACTGAGTTGCTGAGACAGGGAAGAAGTCAGTATTGTTGGAGGAGATTTTTAGGAATTAAGAGTTCACTGAGTGAGAAGAAAAAACACTAAGATTTTAAATAAGAGTAATTTGAAATAAGCCATAGGGGATGACTGGAGGGGAGGGATTGATTGATAGATGACAGTTACATGCGTTTAGGAACAGCGTTGGGTGGATGGGAGAGAGGGAGATTGATCTGAAATGGTAATATTACCTCTAAGGCCAGTGGTTTCTTCCAGGGTTATGAGAGGAAAGGCAGGCAGTCACTCTTTGAGAACCTTTCAGGGAAAGCAAGTATCTTCAGAGGAGAGCCAGGCTTCTTGTTCTAACAAGAAGAAAGTGACATTCAGAAAACTGTTGAAGATTTAGAGGGTTTTGCTGGTAACAGATTGTTAATTTCAGAAGGCTCAGGGAAGGAGAACTTCCTTCCAGGATTAGAGTGGAATAGGAGATGGGGGTAAAGTAGAGGGCCTGCAAAGAGCTATGAACATGTGCAAGTGTAACCTGGGACCTGTAGTTTCTAGTGGTTCCTGACATCAAGAGGGGGAAGGGGCTACAGGAAGTGGTGGTGAGTCTGTGAAAGTTTCAGGGGTGGAGCAGGTGTTCTTTTGGGCTCTGCAGAGGAAGGCAAAGAAGCATGGGGAGGGACTATTTCACTGAGTATTCATGTAAACTTAGATCTAAGGTTGAGGGCTCCCATTTGACCTCTAACAAGTGAATAAGAGGCCTGGGGTCGTCTAGTGTTACTAATGTGTAATTTGCTGTTCAGTTTCTAAGTCGTGTCTGACGTTTGGACTGTAGCATGCCAGGCTCTTCTGTCCTCTACTATCTCCCGGAGTTTGCTCAAACTCATAAGTCCATTGAGTCAGTGATGCCATCCAACCATCTCATCATCTGACGGCCCCATATTCCTCCTACCCTCAATCAGCATCAGGGTCGTTTTCAGTGAGTCAGCTCTTCGCATCAGGTGGCCAAAGTATTAGAGCTTCAGATTTAGCAACAGTCCTTCCAGTGAATATTCAGGGTTTATTTCCTTTAGGATTGTCTGATTTGATCTTGTAGTCCAAGGGACTCTGAAGAGTCTTCTCCAGCCCCCAAATTCAAAAGCATCAATTCTTCCTTGCTCAGTCTTCATTGTCCAACTCAAATACATCCATACATGAGTACTAGAAAAAACAGCTTTAATTATAATATATACATAGAAAAATGCACAAATCATCTGTTCAGTTTGATGAATTTTCACTAAATGAACACTCTTGTATAACCAACTCTTAGCTCAGTTACTAGAACCCAAGAATTAACTCCTTCAAGAGCAGCCACTCTCCTAACTTTTAACACAATTGATTAGTTTTGCCTGTTCTGCAAGTTTATATAAATGTAATTATATAGCATGTACTCATTTTTTTTGCCTTTCATTTCCCAATATTGTGACATTAATGTGGTTACAGTTTGTTTTTTGTCATTGTTGTATATAACTCCATGTATGATATACTATAACCTATCATTTCTACTCTTGGTGGACACTTGGTTTCTTTCTAGTTTTTGACTGTTTATAAAAACTGCTACTCTGCGTGTTCCTGAACACATCTTTCAGAGACATATATCCACATTTCTGTAAGGTGTATTTTTATGCATGGAATTGTTAGAGTATACATGTGTTCAATTAGAGGGTATTAACAAAGTGTTTTCTAGGACACTATCAATTTAAATTCATGCCAACTGTGTATGAATATTCTGGTTGCTTCATATCTTTTTCAACGTTTAGTATTGTCTCTTTCATTCTAGCCGTGTGTGTGTGTGTATGTGTGTGTGTGTGTGATATTTCCCTGATGACTAACAATCTTGAGTACCTTTCATATATTATGCTTCCATTTGGATC
Source organism: Nanger dama (assembly GCA_917880005.1). Classification (NCBI taxonomy): domain Eukaryota; kingdom Metazoa; phylum Chordata; class Mammalia; order Artiodactyla; family Bovidae; genus Nanger; species Nanger dama. Next base: position 29,955,695 of record CAKJTW010000007.1, read on the forward strand.
AGTGATGTGTTTGCTTTTCGTATTGAATTTTCTGCCTTTTCTTAATTGATGAATTCCTTTTATTTCTGAATACGAGACTTTTGACAGAATTGTTAGTATCTTCTCCCACTCTGGTTTTGTGTTTTCATCCACTTAGTGGTATCTTCTGGTGAATAGAAGTTCTTCCCTTCCCCCATCCCCGTTTTACTGGGATATGATTGCCAAATAATTAAGTATTTAAGGTGTACGTGATGCTTTGGTATACCGCAGTCAAGTTAATTAACAAATCTATCATCACACATAATTACCAATTTTTATGTGTGTAGTGAGAACAGTTAAAATCTACTCTTTTAGCAAATTTCAAGTATGCATTATTATTAGCTATGGTTACCATGCTGCTCATTAGGTTACCAGAACTTACTCATCTTATAACTGAAAAATCGTATCCTTTGGCCAGCATCTCCACAGTCTTCCACCGCCGCCCCCCACCTCCAGCCCCTGGAAACCATGACTTTACTCTCTGTTAACATGAGTTTGACTTATTTTGCACACAGGTGAGACCTTGCAGTATTTGTCTTTCTGTGTCTGGGTTATTTTACTTAGCATAAGATTCCCAGATTCATCCATGTTGTTGCAAATGCCAGAATTCCCTTCTTTTGAAGGCTGAATAATATTCCATTGTATGTTTGTGTGTGCATCATATTTTCTTTATCCATTCATTTGTTGGCAGACAGAAATTCTTTTAATGGAGTCAGATTTATAACAATCCCTTTATGATTAGTGCTTCTGTGTCTCTTGTTTAAATTTTTTTTTTGCCTACCCCAAGGTTTTGAAGGTATTCTCTTATGTTCTAAAAGCTTTATTTTACTTTTTAAAATTATATCTGTGATACAACTGCAACTACCTTTTGCATATAGTGTTAGCTAGTAGGTTATGATTCTCTTCCTACCCCCTATCCCATGTAGCTGTCCAGTTGATCTAACCCCATTTTTTATAAAGATTACCCTCTCCCTACTGAATTACATTGTCAGTTTGCTCATAGATCAGATCATCCTGTATGTAGAGGTCTGTTTGTGGCCATTCTGCTCTGTTTCATTGGATTTTGTTGATAGTGATGAATGATAATACCGCATAGGCTTAATTACTATGCTTTTGGTAAGTTTTGTAGTAAGCCTTAATATTTAGAAGTCCAAGTCCTCCAGCACTGCTGTTCTTTAAGATTGCTTTGACTATTCTTGATCCTTTTGCATATCCCTCTTGATTTTAACCTTTTAAAAATTAATTTTAATTAGAGAATTATTTTGAACTTTTGTAAAAATTTTACCTTCCCAATTCTTTGTAACTTCTGGTTCTATTTGTGATTGCTTTCTGTCTTAACTTACTAGATGTGCAATGGATAAATAAAAGAAAACTCATGTGTATTTATATTTACCTTGATTCATTTTGCTTCACAAATGTGTATAACAGGATAAAAAAAGTAGATCTAGGTAGAAAGAAAATAAGGGAATGTGTGTAATATAATATTATAAATAAAATTAATCCTAGCCAGCTTTTTTGTGGATAGAGTTAAGGCAGAAACTTTGACTCCCATTTTATTAAAATCAAAGCAAAGAGAATCTGCTGGGAGATTCAGAGTATCCATAATATAAAAGCAAACAAGTTACTCTAAAGGAGAATTTTTCATGGTATTGAAAACTGAAGATGTGAATTTTTTGCTCCTTTGGATTTCAAAGGGGATAACATATGATCAGGCAGCATTTTCATAACATTTTGGGCATAAACTCAAAGTCTGGTTTATGTGAATGAACAGTACTATAAAATGAATAATACGGTACAGATAATGTGATTTTTTAATAGTTTGGCTTGATCCAAGGATAAAATTTAGAATAATAAAAGGGCTATTTTTTAATCCTAAAAAAGTAAAATGCATATCTCTCAGGTAATTCTTCATGTATGAATAAATGAATCAGTGAATATATGTATTTCTTAACTAACCATCTTTAATAGAAATTAGACAATAGAAACATTAGAATGTATTCTTTGCAAGAACCTGTGTTGTTTATTTAAGATGTATCTGTATACTTTGATAGACAACTAAGCAAAAGTTGTATGAGTTGATAGTCTTCAATAATAGTATTGCATAGTAAAACAACACTTTTATTGTTATGTGCTTCTGTGTCCATTTTTTTCATTTAATTTTCACAGTAATCAATTGAAAGTATGTTTTGTGGTTTTTCCTATTTCATGAATGAAAAAAGGAAGGCAAATAACTTGCCCAAGTTTATACTACAAGTAAGAATAGAATCAAGATTCACTTTCTGTCAGTTTTGCCTTGGTTTCTTCTACATGATAACTCTGATGAAAATTAAGAAGGCTAATGCAGGGTTTGTGCCTGACTTAGGAGTTTAGCAGATTCAAATAGAACTAATAAAGTTTTCCCTCAAGAAACAGTCCAGTCCACTCTCTTATAGATGGAGGTATGAAGAAAACTATATTGTACTTTGACAGAAGTTTTTCTTGAGATAAATTTGTTTCGCATTTCCTTTAACTTCCTTTTTTTCTTATTTATACTTAAGTAAATTCCAGTCTTCTGAATAGCTATTGTTGCATATTGTCATTACCTTGGATATTACCACTTTTACTTCTGTTTCATGAATATTAAGCTTCCAGGAAACCAAGTGGCTTGCCTAGATAGTTATTGTACTAAAGAACTGAAATATAAGCAAATTAAATTACTTTCATGTTTTCTATAAAGTCAAGTTTGGATGCATGTCTTTTTATATTTTCACAATTTTAAAATGTTTTCTTAAGTTGCATTATCTCTTTGGAATTATTTAATTTAAACTAAGGAAAAATATCCAGTATGTTTTACAGCTGACATTACTAAAAGCTGAGTGAAAAATTGTAGAGCTAATTTCATCATGTTATAATCATTTATACTTACTGTTTGTGCACATTGATTTTTGATATTAACTCCGTAATTTTATGTTTGAAGCTGTTTTAATTTCTCAATAAAAAAGTAGCTGAATTTTATAGGATTACTTCTATCTTTGGTAATCTGACTATAAAGAAAATTTCTTCAAAATTTTAGCATTTTTCTATGTTAATTTTCAGGTTGAAGATTTAGAACAGATGTGGAAAGATGTTCACTTCAGAGAAAGGGGTTGTGGAGGAATGGTTGTCGGAGTTTAAGGTAATATTTACTGTTTTACTATAATAATTATATTCCAAAGAAGTTTTATCTGAGTTTTAAATTCCATTGGCTTCCTTTTTAATGACTAAAAAGCTAAATATCTGTAGAAGCAAAAGAATATTCCAAAAAACTTATCGGGGAATTATTTACACATAATAATCTTTGTGAGGAAATTGACTCCTTTTTGCCAAGTGATTTAAAGGTTTGTCTTCTCCCTTTTATGGCAACATCACAAAGAATGGTTAAAATCTCTGAAAATTGATGTCACTCTCCCTAACCACCATGAACAATTCGTGGTTAAAATGTTTCTCCCACTTTGGGGCAGCAGGGGAAATGGACATGATTAACGATGAGAAGATGGGAAGATATTTGCACAACTTTCTATCAATGCGTCTTTCTTTAGTTGGCTAACCCAGTGCCTGGAAAGGAGTATATAACTTTTGGTTAGTGGATGAAAAACAAAAACAAAACCTCTGTTTGCTTATCTTTTGAACTCTTCTCCATGATAGCTAAAATTATGTTTCTTTAACCAGTTAACTGGAGCTTCACTGGTGGCTCAGTGGTAAAGAATCCACCTGCCAATGTAGGAGACACAGGTTAGAAGCCTGGGTCGGGAAGGTCCCCTGAAGAAAGAAAGGGCAGCCCACTCCAGTCTTCTTGCCTGGGAAATCCCATAGATAGAGGAGCCTGGTGTGCCATAGACCAAGGAGTTGCATGACTTAGCAACTAAACAATAACCTTCTTTTTGTCGTCTTTTTCTCACTGTTAACAGAATTGTGTGAGCTTCTTGATCAGAAACCACAGGAATGGAAAGTTTGGGCTGACACTTTGTTTTGTTTTGTTTTGTTGTCCAGCTCGATTAGCCCAAGACCTCAGACAAAAGTCAGAGTTATTAGCTTGTTTCAATGAGGGACACCATACAATAGGTACTGTGCAGGCATCTCACCAAACAAAAAAATAAAATACTTACAAGATTTGGAGGAAAGGTGTTCAGATGAAATTTAAATGAAATAGTATTTTGATAGGCTCAAGACAAAGCAGAGCTATGTGTAATGGGGTGAAAATCAGACCTGGACTGTGAAGTGGACCCGTGGTCATGTTGTCTTTAGAAACTACTAAGTTAACATCTGTGTGGAATGTTGGGTTCAGAAACCCCTAATCTGAAGCCTGGTTCTCTGTGTCTAGGTGACTCACATCCTCCAGGCAAGAGTGGGATATTTCATTCTTATTGATACATGTTTAAAGAGCAAAACTTTTGATATCTGTGATTTTAGGTAACAAAGCTTAAAACATCTGTGTGGAATGTTGGGTTCAGAAACCCCTAATGTGAAGCCTGGTTCTCTGTGTCTAGGTGACTCACATCCTCCAGGCAAGAGTGGGACATTTCATTCTTATCGATACATGTTTAAAGAGCAAAACTTTTGGTATCTGTGATTTTGGATAACAAAGCTTCTCATTGAGTAAGAATACAGAAGTCATTAAAAATGGAGTTTCAAGAAGGAGAGGACATATGTATACCTATGGCTGATTCTTATTGATGTTTGACAGAAAACAACAAAATTCTGTAAAGCAATTATCCTTCAATTAAAAACTAAATTAATTTTTTTTAATGGAGGTTTTTAATGACACTTTGCAGCTGTAGTATGTCCTTGAGAGAAGCAGTGTTTCCTGTTTTGTAGCTGGCCATAGCCATTGTTGTTGTCTCATCCTGATGAAAGACAAAGGATTTCATTTTGTCAGCTTTTGTAGTCATAAATTCTCTTTCTATGGATCCCCTAATTCACAGAGTGATGTAGTTATGCATGCTCTTACAGAACTGCACTGTATATAGTCCACTGCAGGTAGCGCCATCTACATATTTTAACAGTTTGAAAAAAATCTGGTGTGTGCCTTTTTTTCTTACATAAGTTGTCTTTGTGTTTTTAAGTGTGTTTTTTTTTTCCCTGTTTCATGAGAGTATAATATGGTTCATTATCATGATTTTTTTGGCAAGTTGTTGAAAATTTTCAAGTTTAACAGCTGACTACCACTTCTGGGATATTCTTATGTATAATGGTGAAGCAAAATTTGCAAAAGGAAATATAGCCATTAAACCATTTTTAATATGAGGGTTGTGGCAAGGAGGCATGATGAAGGATGGGGAACATAGGGGAGGAGTCAACTATTAAGGCAAATAATTGAAAGTTACGGCTAATTCTCTTCCCTTATCATCTGTTTGTTTATTATCTTCCATTCCTGGGAAGGAAGCTTTTTCATTGAGTGAAGAGAAGTAAAATCCTGGACCCCATGAACTGAAAAGTTATTTAACTTTCCCCTAACCATCCAAAAGTAAATATAGTCAATTTGGTATAACAAATGATACATATTTTTGTCAAGTATAAGGGAAGATATTTCCTATTCTTTGGTTAATATGGTAGGCATTTCTGAAAATTATTTTGAATTGTGTTAATGTGCATTGAATTCAGCTCTGTTTATGTTTGGTAAAGAGGTTAAGGTTACCAGACAAAGTTAGCAACATACTAAAAATAATGGAAGATAGGAAAGTACATAAGAACAAATCTCTTTTAAAATTAAAGTATCTTGTCTTTTGAAATGATTTGTGATGTTAGTTACATATTTTGGTTAAAATATTTAAGAAATAAAATTTAGAGATTATTTATCTGTCATTCTATCTGAGTTTCTGCTTGGTTGTTTAATTTAATAACCATGGTGCTAATAAGCCAAGGTCATCATGATTGATAAAGTAAGTGGTACAGGGTACTTGAGACTGAGAAGTCAAACTTTTCCTCTAGGTGGTTTTACAATGTTGGATAAATCGCATAACTTTTTGGTCTCAATATCCTCACCAGGAAAACCTGAAATAGGTGGTGTGTGAAGATGATTTTAGCTCTACACTTTTCCCTGGGTGCAGCCTGAACTCCCAGACTCATAACCTCACAGCATTCTTTCAAATGCACAAGATAACATAGTTTGCTTTGTGCCTTTTTTTTTTTTCTTTTCTTTTTCCTTTTTGCCTTTGGACAAACTAGCATCTACTCCAGCTTTGGGCCCTCATTGATATTCTCTTAGTATACCAACAACTCCAATACTCTTGCCTGGAAAATCCCATGGACAGAGGAGCCTGGTAGGCTGCAGTCCATGGGGTTACTAAGAGTTGGACATGATTTCACTTTCACTTTCATACATTGGAGAAGGAAATGGCAACCCACTCCAGTGTTCTTGCCTGGAGAATCCCAGGGACGGGGGAGCCTGGTAGGCTGCTGTCTATGGGGTCGCACAGTGTTGGACACGACTGAAGTGACTTAGCAGCAGCAGCAGCAGCAGTAGACCAACAAAGTCATTAGACTCAGACTTCATTATTTTAAGATTTCATGAGTTAGTTCAATTTCTGTATTTCAAATACTTATTTGTAAAATGTTATCTTACAGATTGTATTGTGTTTTTATTAATGTTATGTGTAGAGTTATATAGCAGATTTTTAAATTTTCTGGTAGTTACTGAATCAGAATATGTGACTCAAAATCTAGTCTTATGTGTAATGTTGTTGGTGTGAGTTGTTTTATTTATTGGTTTTGTATCCATCTGTCCATCTTCATTAATTCTCTTCCATCTAACCTGTATCACTTCCTTACATTTTATAAAAGCCATTTGCCAAATGATACTTTAATATGAAGCATCTGTCTTCTTCAAATTTTGCCAAGACTAATTTTTTACCGTGTTATCCCATTTTTACTTCTTTTGTCTCTAGTTCTGCATTCTTCAAAGTGAGAGAACTTAACTAGTATTTAAGAAGGCCAGTACCTTTGAACTAGTACAATATAAATTTAAAGGTTTGTTGTAATGGTATTTAAAGCCATAGCTCTTTTAGATCTTAAGGTTTTCAAAGCACTGTTCATAAACACAGCAACTGTATTTTCTCTCCTATTGACAAAAGTTAACTTTTCTCACGTTCATAAAATGAAATAATGGAAGAATTGTAATAGCTCACTAATTTTTAGGAGACCTTTCCTCTCATTTAGCAGTAGTAGCCTAGGCCCAGAATGTTTTCTAGAACTTATCTTTTCAGAAAAGAACTGTCCTTTTACTTTTGGCTATTTCACAAAAACATTTTATCTCATGAGGGGTAATTGGTACATAACTAAAAATTGTAATTTACACTTTCAATGACTGTTTCAGTTTTAGGCTAGATAGTGCATGTAAAAATCTTTTTATTCAATGATCATTTTTTAAGATTTATTTTTCAATTCACTTAGTTTGAAATTTTATGTTTAGACACACATGTGCACCCATGGGCAAACACACATTAATGTGTTTTACATATATAGCTTAGGTTCATTATCTTCCAGGCAATTAGACATCTGTTGTTTATTTGACAGTTACTCCCTTTATATAAATTCCACCAGTATTAGGTTACTGTTGATCAAGTAACAGAAATGGAATGTTGCCTGGAGATCTTTTGTTATGTGCTTTTGAAATATTGAAGAAAGCCCTAATCTCCTCTTTATGTAAGCAGTTGCAGGGAAACTCTTTCCTCCCCACCCGAAGAAGGGTGGAAGGTTCCCAGATAGTTCACGTTTACTTAACCATTCTGGTAAACAAAACTGTCCTATTAAATTAAAAAAACAGTCTATTCACTTATATATCCTAAGGTGAAATGTGACCTGTTTTTCAAGAATCTACTGAAGAGTAACAGTGACAGTATTTATTTCTTATTTTGTTCATCTATTATATAATGTCTGCAGCAAAGATTTGAGTACAAGGCCTTGTGCTGAATGCTGTGGATGGAGAGATAAGATGGGTCTTGCCTTTGAGGAATTCACAGTAAAGTTAAAATGAATCAGATATCCTTATTATAAATATGCTGTTTAATTTTCTGTGTCTATTTATGCACACATACACCTATATACACTAACCATAACCGATTTTAAATTCTAAAATACTAGGATATGGGACATGACAAAAATAATGTATATCTTACAATTACCAGTATCTTGAGACATTAGAAGCAAGGTATCACATGGACCACAGCCTTGTCTAACTCAGTGAAACTAAGCCATGCCATGTGGGGCCACCCAAGACGGACGGGTCATGGTGGAGAGGTGTGACAGAATGTGGTCCACTGGAGAAGGGAATGGCAAACCACTTCAGTATTCTTGCCTTGAAGACAAGGAGATCCAACCAGTCCATCCTAAAGGAGATCAGTCCTGGGTGTTCGTTGGAAGGACTGATGCTGAAGCTGAAACTCCAATACTTTGGCCACCTCATGCGAAGAGTTGACTCATTTGAAAAGACCCTGATGCTGGGAGGGATTGGGGCCAGGAAGAGAAGGGGATGACAGAGGATGAGATGGCTAGCTGGCATCATGATTCGATGGACCTGAGTTTGGGTAAACTCCGGGAGTTGGTGATGGACAGGGAGGCTTGGTGTGCTGCGATTCATGGCGTTGCAGAGTCAGCTACGACTGAGCGACTGAACTGAACTGAGAATAAACATTGTTGATTAGTTGGTTGATTGATAGAAATACTTTTCCTGGGAAAAATAAAGACTTGGAAGACAGCAGTTGTTAAAGAAGGCCATACTCTAGAAGGATAGGTTTTTCCTCACTTGTTATAATGAGGTTGTTTTTGTTTTTGTTTTCAGATTTCCCTACTACCTTTACCCAAAACTGTCTGACTTACTACTGGAGTTTTATCTCTTCCCGTTCCTTTCTGGTCATGGTGTCCTTTCCGAAAGGGTGACCCTGCCAAACTGTGGTTAGTTGTTGATATTTTAAATGGCATTAGGAAAATTAGTTGGTAGTGTAGCTATCTTTTTCTCCATTCCAAGAAGTAAAAACTTCCCCCTGGTTCTGTAAAGGAGAACAGTCTTACTTAACAGACATTATATGATCTGTGGCTTTAAGGTTTGAAACATTAGATCCTTATATAACATGTTTATTAAGAAACAGGATAAAATGCTGTTAATGAGATTGGTAACATGTATGTTGCTACAAAAAATGTATCTCTGGCTTTACAAATGATTCGTATTCTTATTTCCAACTCCAAACTATGGTCAAAGATGCAGTGTTGATATTAATTTGTATCCCTGTTGATGTTGAGGACTAAATGTATCTTTTGTTTTATTTTTACCATTTTTTGTTGAGATATTATTCACATAATGAAAAACTCACTGTTTTCAGGTGATAATACAGAGGCTTTTACTGATTTTAAAATGTTGTGCCATTAACACCATCATCTAAGCCTAGGGTGTTTCCATCACCCCCAAAAGAAAATCCTTATCTAGTTAGTCACTCTCAATTCTTCCTCTTCCCAATACCCCCCTCCCCTAGTTTCTGACAATCTGCTTTCTGTATTTGGATTTACCTATTTGGGACATTTCATAAAAGTAAAGTGTATTTTTTAAATTTGTTTAGACACTACCAGAAACATCTTTACCAAATTATGCTACAAATTTGAAGGAAAAGAGTTCTTTAGTTTCATCTCTCTATAAAGTTATCCAGGAGCCACAAAGTGAGGTAAGTACTCTCAGAGTTCATCATGCTAGTAGTTTTCATTTGATTGATTTTTAATTTCTTATTGTGAAATATATATTTTAAAAAGTAGTAAAAGTAGAGTTTTAAAAACTATAATAGATATTTTTCAGTGTTTAACTGATTCCTTTTGAGAAATGAATAGAGAGGTAAGAATAGTTTATATTCAGAAAAATGGCAGAATAAAAAATTATGATAAAATGAGCTCCAGTGTATCATCTCCTAGGCCAAGAAATAGGATCACCATATTCCAAAGCCATCTCTGAACATACTGCTGCTCATCTTTCTATGTATTATGTATGTATATGTCTGTTTGTCTCTCCATCTGTGGGGTAACCTTGGAGAGCCTGGGTCACTGCATTCATTTATTCATTTAGCAAATATTTGTGTGTCCATTATGTGTCAGCTGCAGTGCTAGGCAACAGAAAATCAGAGATGAGTAGCACATAGCCTGTGTCCCAAGAGGAAAGGGAGAAAATAAGTAAATACATACTTTCAGAGAAATGCTTAACTGAGTCTAGATGGATTTGCCACACATTTTCCAGGTGTAGAAAGTAAAAGAACATTGCAAGCTGAAGGGAATAGTATATGGAGGCCTGAGAAAAGGCAAGAAATTTGAGTAGCTGGTAGTTTGGTTCTGGTGGTAAGTTTTTCCCAGCCCTTGCTTCTTTTCTCTGCCTTCCCCTCTCCTGCATTTCCTCTGCATTTTTAGATAGCAAATTTAGTTTGAAGGTGATAAAGTGAACTGTACTCCCAGATTCCGGTGCTTATAAATCCTACCATTTATAGGAGAAATAGATAAGGTTTGGAAATGGTGAGGAAAATCAAGATGCATGCATGCAGATAAAAGCAAATAAGTTTTTAGCCTGATAAATGTGGTAAAACAGTTTGTATCCTGTATTCTTAAAAAGAAAACTCAGTCTTAAAAAATGTACTCAGAAGTACTTCTCAGATACAACTGTGTGATCTACTTTCGGGCTTCCCTGTTGGCTCAGCTAGTAAGGAATCCGCCTGCAGTGTGGGAGACCTGGGTTTGATCCCTGGGTTGGGAAGATCCCCTAGAGAAGGGAACAGCTACCCACTCCAGTATTCTGGCCTAGAGAATTCCATGGACTGTGTAGTCAATGGGGGTCACAAAGAGTCTCCTTTTGCTCTTTAGAATATTTTGTATCTTAATGTGAAGATACAGTATTCCTAAAAACTTGATGTCATTGTCTGTTGGCATTTTGAAATTTGAAATGTTGATTCTACTTTATTTGAAATCTGGGAAATTTGGTACCTTTTCATTATGTAGTTAAATTCATTTGATAAATATTCATTGAACACATATAATGTGTCAGAAATCAGTTAGAAATGTACAAAGTAGAATAACTTCTTTATCTTATAGATTAGAACTTATATTCTTGTAGGTGAGATAAACATTAAACAAACACCTAAATGTATAATATTAGTGGTAAAACTATGAAGATAATAAAGCAGAGTAGGGAAAGTATGTGTTGGGACTGAGGAGGTGATGGTTGAATTAAGGTCTGAATGAATTAGAGCAAGAAAATAAAACTGGGAACACGAGCTTTCCAGAGAGGAAATAGTCATTGCAAAGGCCCTGAGGTAGGTATGTGAGTCAGGCTCAAGAAACTGTAAAGAGGCAGTTTATCGATACAGTGAAGTTTCCTTGACCAGTGCTTTTAATTGACTGTAGCTTTAAGATAGGCATAGGATTAGAGGCTGCAAATGCTTAGGTTTGTTAGGAAGCCAACTGTTTTGTTTTGTTTTAAAGAGCCATATGAAATCTTTTTGATGTTCTAAACATAGGGAGCCCATAGTGAGAAGTCGGTTCCCTGGCTAATGGCACCTAAATATTAGTCCCCTCCAACTTCTCTATATCTTTGTCCTACCCATATATTCTCAGTAATTGTTCAATGAAAAAAAGTTTGGAAAATTCTCTTGTAAATTTACCCAAACTTAGCTTTTCCCATCTTCTTTAGTCATTTAAAGGCATTTTATGGTACATTTCTTATTACCATTAAAATTCTCTTAAGTTACAGCTTCTTACTTATGAATGGATGATTGTAAAAATTCATTTGTAACTCAGTTGTTACAGAATTCATAATGTATTTTAGAAGGGAAAGAAGATACATGATCATTAGACTATAGAAGGCCATTTAACACATCAAAATATATTAATACTTGAAGTACAGCTCTCTCTTAATAGTACTGTGAAACCTACCCATCAAGTTTAGTAATGTTTCCTTGAGAAAATACGTTAAAAAATTTGAGCAATACACTAGGAATGCAGCATATTCTAATGCCCCATTATTTGTCTCAAATATAATCAGGTTAAGTAAGTCCAACACTGCCTGTGTTTCCCACATTGTTCGTTGTCTTATTTTTTCTGACATTTTTCAGGTATGTTTATAAAGTAGTTAAAAGTCTCGGCTTCAGTCTGACCTTCCTGAACTGTGTGATTATTTTTGGTTTTGGTAGCTTCTTTGTCTCAATTTGCTTATGTAGAAAGAATACATTGTCAGGGTAAAGACATTGCACCCTATAATATTGTGGGAATTGAATGGATTTACATATATGAAAGTACTTTGCAAGTATAAAACCCTGCATAAATATTGGTATTTATCTCTAGTGGTTTGATATACTTTATTTCAACTAATCTTGCTGCAATGTGTAACTGCTACATCCCTTTTGAATCTACATTTGGTCTGCTTTCATAAATCAAAGCTCTGTTTTAGATGTTAAATGAATTTAAAAGGCTGGAGTGTTTTGATTAAAATTGATTATGTGCTCATGCAGACTATCAAATAAATTTTCAGCATAAAGTTTTATAAGTTTGCAAATATTTGTTAGACTCTATTAATTGATTTAATCAAATATTTCCTGGGTGAAATAGAGATGAGCGATGTCACACTATAATTTGCAAGATTATTGGCCCTGGTCCACAAAGAAATTTTAAAAACTCCAGTCTGAAAGCTAAGCATTCCCATAACAGTCTTTCTTCCACTACCCTCCTCTTCATTCTTTCAAATTAATTCCTACCCTAGAAACTCTTCTCGCAGTCTTTGAGTGGCGTTACTTTGCCTCTGACCCTTCTGTTTCCGTTACCTTTGCCGCGCCACAGTGGACACCTGTTGCCCTCTAACAACCATTTTAAGAGTGGGAAAATGTTCTTTAACTGTAAGAAGATAGTATTTCAGTAGGAAAGACCAATTTTGTCGATGTTTATGTTTTTGTCGATGTTTATTGAAGTATAACTTTTTCTTTACCTTGCATAAATAATTCTGACTTCAGTTGTATCAAGTTTACTTTACATATTGAAGTTTTTGAAATCAAGGCATCCACTTTAAATCAGTTTCTGTTCATTCCACTTATTTGTAGTAGAAAATCTGTTTCTTAAGTTGATGTAAATCTATTGCCTAAGTTGGGGAAGTGAATGAACTCCCATTCACTGAAACTATGATAATAGCCTGTTTGAAAAATAGCCCTGTGAATCTTTTGACATATTTGTAAGTAACCTGTGTGTGATTATTGTATATGCTTTAAAGATACACTCATCTCTATTAACTGAATACCTGTGTGGGTGTTGGGAGAAAATGATTATCAGTAAGTCCAAATCATGTCTAAAACAAAATGACAGAGGTGTTTAGATTATCTAGGGGCAATTAATCATGGTTATAGTAAGAGACTAGATCTAGGGGCTTTATATTATTCAGCTACTCTACATACCAGTCATTGCAGTCAGATGCTACCTAATTATAAGGTCAGGAAGGCTATGTGACAGGAAGTACCTAGCATTCCCATTTCAGTTTCTCCAGCTCAGTAGACAGTCATTTGTATATTGGCATGTTTTATCTGGAAGAAAGGATATTAAGGAAGAAAATTCTTTACAACCTATTTATTTCAGGAAGTTAAAAGATATAGTTTTAATAACAATACTACTTTGGAGTTACAGAATGTTTTAAAACTTGAGAGTACTTGCGTATACACTTAACCTTGCAGTTTGGCCTTCCACTAGAATTCATAGCTTTACTAACTAGCTTAGCTGTGAATAGTCTTGCTGCCAAAAATGGAAATGCTTGCATATTTCAGTAATTAGCAATTAGGAAAATGCTTTTATGTTTTATATATCAGTGTCATTTAAATACAGTCCAGTCCTTCAGTTGATGTTTGGTCTTTCTTCCAGTTGTTGGAACCTGTCTGTCACCAGCTCTTTGAATTCTATCGCAGTGGAGAGGAGCAGTTGCTTCGATTTACGATGCAGTTTCTTCCAGAACTGATTTGGTGCTACCTCGCCATCTCCACCAGCAGAAATGTGCACAGCAGTGGATGCATTGAAGCTCTTCTTCTAGGGGTTTACAATTTGGTTTGTATTTAATGGAGTTAACAAAATGTTTTAAAAGCCAAATATCAGCAAAAATGAATACATAATAGCAACTATTTTTCATTTTAGTAGAGCTAATGTTTGTTTTTATTACATCAGATGACTCATAGCTCATTCTCCTCAAAATAACCTTATGGAGGCTAAAGACTGTATGGCCATACGTACAATTATGTAAATACACATTTTTTACTGATTGGAGACTAAAAATCAGACCATTTAAATTCTTTTTGGAAATATTTGAAAATATCAGTGTTAAATTTTTAATTTTTTAAACTTAAAGCCACCGTCTATAAATTGTTGTGACTTTCACAAAAAGTTTGGAGAAAAGATTTAAACTAAAATCTACCACTAATAATTGTATAAATCTGGACTGTCTCCAGAGTTCACACCATTGATTTAATATATAGTTTACATTACTGATAATGTTTGTATATTAAATAGTACAATATTCTAGATAGATGCTTAAGGTTTGTACTTTTTTAAATGGAAAAATAATTTAAGGGTCATTTTGTAATATGTTTTAGGACTGTGTTAATTGATTTAGAAAATGGAACTTTTTCCATGAGAGAAATCAATGATAATTAAGACAAGACATCTGCATTTCAGCCTTAAAACTACGTTGCTTACATTTTAAGGAGAAGGTTAACTCCTAATGTTTATGAGTAATGGATTATCATAGTTTAAGATTTTAGTTGACTTTAAAATTCCTTTCTTTTCAGGTCTTTTTTATTTTTCACTAACAATTTATGTGTAAAAATAAATATTGTGAGACATTTTCTTTCACTTTCTTTTGTTTGTAGGAAATAGTTGACAAACAGGGACATAGTAAAGTATTGAGTTTTACGATTCCATCTTTATCCAAACCATCTGTATATCATGAAGTAAGTTACATTTTTATCAAAGTAAGTTTATTGGTCCTAAGATTTGCAGTTGCTGTAAACTAGGGTTTGGTTGGTTATTGAGGTGAAAATTTTGATCGGTTCACTAGTACCTTAAAAGTGTAAAATTTCATACGCAGTATTTTGCTATTCCCAAAGTAAATGGGAAATCAACATCATTAAAGTTTAAACTAAAACCTGATTGTAAAAGATCTATTAAAAGTATTAATTTTGAATATTTTTCCCTTTATCTGATGAATAAGATTAGATTTTATGTGTGTGTGAATAATGTATTTCTGGGGTAGAATTTTTGAAGTTAAACTGTTTTTTTTGTATTTCTATTTGTGGTTTGTTTTTAGTTATTTGTTAAATCTTTGAGCAGAATACTTAGTAGGCAATCTGAATATTTCTAAGATATATGGGGTTTATAGCAGTCATTCTAAATATATATATATATTGGTACATATATTCTAAATGCCACCCCTTAAACAGAATGAATTTTTCTTTATTCACGTGTCTTTGTCTTTAGCCTTCCAGCATTGGGTCCATGGCTCTAACGGAGAGCGCCCTATCCCAGCATGGTTTGTCAAAAGTTGTGTACAGTGGACCTCACCCCCAAAGAGAGATGCTGACAGCACAGAATAGGTATACTGTGGAGACATAACCTACTATTCTACCATGCTCACTTCTAAATAAATTATTTCAGTAGATTTATAAATAATGTTTAATGAGTTGTGTATAACAAGTTTTAAAATGTTGAGTCATTTCATATAAGAGAGACACCCCATCTTCCCTATTTGTCACTTAGACACTTTGCTTCAGATGTCATCTGGAGCATTGAATTTTTAAGGTAATTTTCATGATTATTCCTTCTTTTTCTTTTTGATTTTGTATTGTTGTTGGTGTGATTATATTGGACAGGTCTGTTCTGTAACACAATATCCACACACACACACACCTCCCCCCGCCCCAGTGCTTGCTTAATTACAGTTGACTTGTTGGAATTCTCAAGATTTGTAAATACTCTTTGGGTTTGTTTTTAGGTTTGAAGTGTTGACATTCCTTTTGTTGTGTTACAATGCTGCCTTAACCTATATGCCCCGTGTTTCTCTTCAATCACTGTGTCAGATTTGTTCAAGGTAAATTCAAATGTTTTTAGTGTTGAAATATATGAATCTAGTATTGCTTGTTTGTTACATATCTACGTTATTTTTTGTTTAATCATTTGTTTGAAACACTAAATAAGTTAATATGGAGCTCCATCTAGTCAACATACAGAAAGCTCCCTAAGGACACAGTGAAGTCGCAAAAAAACAACAAAGAGGGTAAAACTGAATAACAATTCAACGGAAAATTTTGATAAGAAAAGGCTTATACTATATAATTAAAAGTATGAAACTGTTATGACCTTTCAGTTTTTGACATGGTTTCTGTTTTGATTGCTTTTTGTCTATCTTATCTAGTTATTTTTATTGTGTTCTAATTTGGTACCAAGAAATAAGTAGGAGATACTGGTTTTTAAACTTTGCTTGTTAAAAAAAAAATTTAGCCAAGAATTTGGTTAAGTAAATTATGATAATTATTAGGTATTAATATATGCAAATATTTAAGGGTTCTGATTTAAAAGAGTATTTAATGATAGTATATATGGTATAATTTCAACATTGACTGAATATGACCAGAGTATTAACAGTAGTTATGTCTACTTGGTGGAATTATAGTTTATTATAATTTTTTTCCTGTGTGATTTTCTGTCATTCTCTAAATTTTTGTGTTGAACATGTTACCTTTTTTTGGGGCTGTGCTGTGAGGCTTGTGAGATTTTAGTTCCCCATTCAGGACGGAACCCACGCCCTCAGCAGTGAAAGTACTGAGTCCTAACCACTGAACCACCAGGAAGACCTTACCTTTTTTTTTTTTTAAATGAAAAACAAAAGAAAAACAAGACAGAGAAAATGCCCTTTGTAATTCAAGTAAACAAGGGAAAATATAGAATTCAGGAACTTGTAAAATAATTTTAGATTTGGCAAACTTACTTAGAAAATGTAGCTTTAGGCAGTTAATTAGAGGGAGAGCATAGAGCAATACTTAAAAATCAAGTCAAAACAAAACAAACAAAAACCATAAATTGATTCTGTTGATTAGGATAGAAAACCATGCAGGTCAAGTGGGAGAGGAAGGTAACAAGGCAGGGGGTTTATTAGGTAAGATAGAGAAGCAGAGAGCCGTTCAGCTGTTTCCTGAAGTGAAGCGTAATTTCATTGCCTGCCCCTTGGAGGATGGTACCAGTGTACCATTGCTCTCAATTACTTATTCTTCCTGATATGTTTCTTGTTTTAAACATTTTAAAGGCAGAAGTGCCCAGGGTTTTTGAATTTCACAGATCTATAAAATTTCAGAAAAACTGAAGTGGGTATTTACATGATGTTGCCAACTTTTCTTTTGTCAAGTCATTGTGGTATAAATATCTTCCATCAACATTATTTAATGAAAGGAGAATATTTTTACACCCAAAAGGGGTAGAATGGAATGCAGGGACAACAGTTTATAAGTTAAAAGTGGGATGTTTAGCATTTTTCATTTCTTATTTCAATATGATCCAGTGAAAATGTTATACACACATGAGTGTAAGAACCCACACTTCAGAAACATTGGCTTAAGGAGTAACTCGATGCTGGAACTTCCACTTGTGGAACTTAAAACTCACTATTCTAAAGCAGTGTCTTAGGTGGTAGGACCCAGGGAGATGTGTGTGTACACGTGTGTGTATGTGCATACAGATGTTCTGCTACAGCCTCCTAAATAAGATCCACTGTGGATGTTTCACTGAAATTACTGATGACAAAGTTAGAAAAAAAATGTGTTGCTCGTCCTGTGTAACTGCAGTGGACTGTTTTCTAATATAATTACTTTTATCTTCTGGGTAGAAAATAGTATATAAAGTTTAAGTAGGGGCTGATTTTGAAAACAAAGAGAAACACAGATTACTTTAAAACTGTCTACAGGATATTGGCCAAAGAATATTTTAGTAGAAATGTATTAGATTAAGTCTGTGCCACGAGAAAACTCATATGTATATTCACCAGCTATAAGAAAATGAAGGAGGAAAGAGATTTATGTAATTCAAAAGACTTAAAACTATTTAACAATGCTAACTCTTATGGCACAGAACATTCATAATAGAATCTCTCTCAGACTTATTTCTATCTTTTTAATTTGATTTTGTTTTTGTTTTAGATTCTCTATTATTGTATGATTTCAAATCTATTTCTGTTAATTCCTCATTTCCTTAATCATTTATCTAACATTCTAATTAAGGTGTACATTTTTTAAAGATGTGTAGATAAAAGAAAGCACTAGTATGGGCTTCCCTGGTGGCTAAGACAGTAAAGAGTCCACCTGTAATGCGAGAGACCTGGATTCAGTCCCTGGGTTGGGAAGATCCCCTGGAGGAGGGCAAGGAAACCCATTCCAGTATTCTTGCCTGGAGAATCCACATGGATAAAGGAGCCTGGCAGGCTACAGTCCATGGCGTTGTCGAGTCAGACACAACTGCGCAACTAAGCACACAGTATCTAATCAAGCAAAGGCTAGTCCATAGCTAGGGAAAGGAAATTGGTTATAGAACTGAGGTGATAAATAAGTTTTAAGTGATTATGATAGTTAAAGTATAAGAGCTTTCTGTTAATCTTAGTCCTAACGCAGGTTTTCCTGAAGAATAAAGTGATCGCACTGTGCTATGGCTAATCAAGTCATCTTGGCCCTGTAGCAGCTGTTTCAGATTGCTGCTTAGTTTGGTTGTTGTTGTTGATTATGCAGAATGATTGACTAGGCTATCTAGGAGGATAGATTCATAATACAGCCATAAAAATTTCTTGGAATATATGAGCTAGGTTCAGTGACAGATGTGTTCTGTTCTATTTTTAACTTTCTGATTATAATGAGTTGTGGAGTTAAAACAATCCTGGATACTTCCCACCCTCCACTTATCTATTCTACTGGGTGAAAATCTGTTCAGTTAACTATAAGCTTTGCTTCTTGATTCAGATTGATGGCCGGTTTGATGCTTGTGTTTTCCTCATATGTAGTGTGCACAGACCACTAGAAGGGGAGATCTGAAAGGAGGCTAGATTGAGCTAGATTGAATGAGTTTTAGTCAAAAAGTTTTTATCTTCTACTAGTACTAAATATTTGGAGAAGGAAATGGCAACCCACTCCAGTACTCTTGCCTGGAAAATCCCATGGATGGAAGAACCTGGTAGGTTACAGTCCATGGGGTCGCAAAGAGTCGGACACGACTGAGCGACTTCACCTTCACCTCAGTACTAAATATTACATTGTTGTTGTTTAGTTGCTAAGTCATGTCTGGCTCTTTTGCAACCCTATGGGCTATAGCCCTCCAGGTTCCTCTGTCCATCAATTTCCCAGGCAAGAATATTAGAGTGAGTTGTCATGTCCTTCTCCAGGGGATCTTCCTGACCCAGGGATCTAACCTGTATCTCCTGCATTGCAGGAGAGTTCTTTACCACTGAGCCACCAGGGAAGCCCAAATAGTACATATCACCCTCCTAAAAGCAATATAGCCACCAATTCGACAGACAAGTTTTATTAGTATATGCCTAAGTCTTGTACGGAAAAGGCAACGGCACCCCACTTTAGTACTCTTGCCTGGAAAATCCCATGGACGGAGGAGCCTGGTAGGCTGCAATCTATGGGTCACTAAGAGTTGGACAACTTCACTTTCACTTTTCACTTTCATGCACTGGCGGAGGAAATGGCAACCCACTCCAGTGCTCTTGCCTGGAGAATCCCAGGGATGGGGGAGCCTGGTGGCTGCTGTGTATGGGGTTGCAGAGTCGGACATGACTGAAGTGACTTAGCAGCAGCAGCAGTAAGTCGTGTAAATTTGTGAAAATATTTTTCTTTTCTTTGAGCGTCTCTTTTAATACAAGTGTGTTTAATAAATGGCTTATCTTGCCTTTTGATGTTGAATATAAGTATTAAATATGAAACTATACTAAGCCATAAGTTAAATTCTCCCCCATTGTCTAAGCAACTGTCCTCATTTTGTTCACTTTGTGAGTCACCTCACTGAGTAACTTGAATATGTACTGCTAGGGATTCTTGATCTGTGTGTTTTTTCCTGTATGAACATAACTTATTTCTAAATCAGCTTTCTGATCACCTAATAGATTTCTTCTTGTTTTCTATCTGTTAAGGACACCTTTATGCAAAGAAACCATCCTGTGGATTAATGTTTGTGACTGATAAAAAGAGTGAGGGGGAGGACAGGCTCCTAGCACAGTGTATGCCACTTGGTTATCATTCAGTAAAGGACAGCTATTATGTATTGTGCCCCAGTGATGAACACACATTTTCACTATAGATTCACAGATGTGCTTTCTTTTTCCCACCTGTTTGAAGTTAAAATTCGTTCTAGAGCATACTTAAACTTGGTCATTCCTTGTTGAAGGAGCCTACAGTTGACTTTTCACTGCTTATTATTTAATTTGTAAACCTTTCTACCTTTATAAATCTTCTTTATCCTTCCTTTACAACCCATTTGAAATAATTTTTCCCCCAACAACTTTAGCACTAGTTTTGTATATCATATTCTCTTTAGGAAAATGAGAGAAGATGCAGCCTTTACTAGGCTGCTAATTTCAAAGACAGAAGCATGAGAAAAGAAAAGTGCTCATTGCTGTATAGGTAATTCTTCCATTTTCTCTTTTCTCCCTTACTCTTCTACTTTTCTGCCCTCCTGGCCTTCTCCTCACCTCCTCTCTCCTCACTATTTAAAAAGCAGAGCAGAAAAGGAGGTGATTTTGAAACTGGTTAGTTTTATGTCATAGTCTGTGTTTTATCCAAATAGATATGAAATAGAACTGGACAGAATTTTAAATATTTCTCAAGTTAAAAAAACAGAAAAATTATTGTTTCCTTTTTTCTAACTAGTTTCTACTCACTGATCTGATGATCTAATGATGATAGTTAATCTACTTTTTTCCCCTACTTTAAGTTCTAAATAAATAGTCTCTCCAGTCAGTACCACTGGAATTCGACTTTCTAATCATTTTGTGGTTTGTAATTTAGTATATTGACAACAATCTCAGAAGTTCTTTTTCAGTCTAAGAATGAGATAGTGTCTCTCAACAGAAAATGAGAATCATGGCAGTAATTTCCCTCACTAACAAATTGATACTTAGATATTCTCCGTGAAATATGTTGACAAAAATATACCTTCCAAAAGGAATTTAATTTTATCATGGTTTATGAATTTGGGAGGTATCTATATGTGGACTTCCTTGGTGGCTCAGACAGTAAAGCGTCTGCCTACAATGCGGGAGACCTGGGTTCGGTCCCTGGGTGGGGAAGATCCCCTAGAGAAGGAAATGGCAACCCACTCCAGTATTCTTGCCTGGAGAATCCCATGGACGGAGGAGCCTGGTGGGCTACTGTCTATGTTGCTGTTGTTTAGTTGTTCGATTGTGTCCAACTCTTTTGCAACTCCGTGGACTGTAGCCCGCCAGGCTCCTCTGTCCATGGGATTTTCCAGGCAAGAATACTGGAGGGGGCTGCTGTTTCCTTCTCCAGGGGATCTTCCAGATCTAGGGATCAAACTTGCATTTCCTGCATTGGCAGGTGGATTCTTTACCACTGAACCACCAGGGAATCCCATATGTGACCACCGAGTAAGTTTAATACTGCAGTAGGGGTCAGGTCACTCAGCTGTTCTATTGTAAGGTTGAGTTCTTATGTTTTGGATTTGTAAAGGGAAATCAGATAACTTGAGGAAAACCCTCTAATGAATAGAGGAGTCAAGCATTCATGTGACATGTAGCTTTATTGTTGGTTTTTGCTTTGTTATATATCTTATGTAAATTCAGTGAAAATAAAATCTATGCAGAAAGAATATCTTTGAAGAGCAATCAGAGTACTGAAGAGTAAATCAGAATTCTTAAGCATTTAAAAAAAAAGAATGGAGAAGAAAAGGTAAAGAGGTGCCATTATCAGTTAATGCTGCCGCTGTTAGGACTAGATTGTTTTGGATGTCGCTCAGTGTCAATGTCACCTCCTTGGAAATGTCTTCCTTTGTCATCTTTTCTGTAGTAGCACTTTCCCACCCACCCCAGTTTATGTCCTTTTAATGCGTATAACACTGTTATTACTTTGTTCATTTGGCATAGCCTGTCAACTGCTAGGATATCATGACGTCAGGAACTTTGATTTTTTTCACTGCTGTCTGCTCAGAGTTCAAGAGAAAGGCCTGGCATACAGTTAAACTTAGTAACCATTTGTTCAGTAAATGAATGAAAGGTGATCTCTTCCATTTGAGATTTGTGATCTAATAAGTACAGTTACAATTAAAGGAAATAATTCAGTTTTAATTTTTTTTTAATCTTTCATTGATAAATGAAAAATTCTTGAAGTCACTTGTGACAGTTGGGGTAGAGTTTTAGTAGCTATTAAAAACTATCAGCTGAAAAACAAACAAAAACCCCTAATGGCTATGGTCTGAATGTTTGTGTTCCCACTCCCCCCACCCCCCACCCCCAGATTCTTATGTTGAAATCTTAATGTCCAATGTGATGGTACTAGGAGGTTGGCCTTTGAGAGGTACCTCGGTCATTCATAAGGGTCTCTCATGAATGAGGTTAATATTCTTAGCCAAGAGATACCACAGATCTCCCCCTCCCCTTCTGTCATGTGAGAATATGGCGAGAAGTCTGCAGCCTTGAAGAGGGCCCTCACCCAACCATGCTGGCACCCTGATTGTGACTTTAGCTTCCAGAAATATGAAAAATAAATTTCTGTTGTTCATAAGCCACTCAGTCTGTTGCAGTTTGTTATAGCAGCCCAAATGGACTAAGATACTAACTGTCTGCATTTCTGAATAAAGAAGTAAATAAACCCTCTAATACATGATTGCTTATTTCCTTAGGTGTCTAGTAGAGAAAATGAGAGGGCCTAGATTCCTATATCTTGGGTAAATTGAGAGATCTGGCTCTCTAGTTCTTACCTGAAGTAAATTTAACAGTTGGTTGACCATCCTAGAGCCAAGGCAAGGTTGTTTAAAAAAAAAAACAAAAAAACACTGTAATAATAACAGTAAATGATTTTGACCATATTTTCTTTTCTAAACCATATACTTTTCCCCGTTTTCTAAACCTATGTATCTGATTCAGTAAACATCTTCATTAAAATGTTCCATAAATACATTATGAAAGTTAGAATTCTTTCTCTGGTAACTGACTGATATCTGCATAAAACTGCATTATATCGTCGGGAAAGTTTTTGGGTCCTACTACTTAAAGACTTCTGAAAATCCCTTGGACAGCAAGGAGGTCAAACCAGTCAATCTTAAGGGAAGTCAACCCTGAATATTTGTTGGAAGGACTGATGCTGAAGCTGAAGCTTCAGTATTTTGGTCATATGATGTGAACAGCTAACATATTGGAAAAGACCCTGATGCTGGGAAAGATTGAGGGCAGAAGGAGAAGAGGGCATCAAACGATGGGATGGCTGGATGGCATCACCAATGCAATGGACATGAACTTGGGCAAACTTCGGGAGATGGTGAGGGACAGGGAGGCCTGGCGTGCTGCCATCCATGAGATCGCAACGAGTCAGACACGACTGGGGGACTGAACAACAACTTGGGAAAAGCAGAGATAGAACTGACCTCCGGGTCAACTAGATTCAGAGGCTCAAATGATGTTAGGTTATCATCTGCTGGCATTGTGCATTTTTTTTTTTTCCTGATGATAGGCTTCTTTTGTGTGGTAAGAGCAGTGACCACAGGTAGCTAAAAACTGACATTGTCTACCTTTAGTGAACTCAGAAAAAGAACGTCTCTCCCAGGTTCACTGTGAAAAACAGTCCAGCCCAAGCTTCTGATCATGCTGTCTGAGGCTTGAATAAACCCTTCTAGGGCCAAGTTGTGTAGCAGTATTATTGGAAGAATACTGTATGTATCAGTTAAAATGTTGGTTTGAATGTTTTAACAGAAATAACGGTAACTTAAAGAAAGTAGCTATTCATTTTCTTTTACATAAAATCCCAAGCTAATAGATGGTCTGAGGGCAGATTGGCTCTGTTTCTAAAATGTTCATGCTCCCTCTTTCTTGGGATTCTACATTCTCTCCAGTGTCCCTCTTGTCTGTATGATGATGGATCACTGCTATTACATCTGCCTTCTATCCTGAAAGTAGGGAGAGAGTGAAAGGCAAGCAGCTGCTTTTAAGGGTACAACCCAGAAGTCGCACCACTTCAGTTAGCAAACCACTGTTTAGAACTAGTCACGTGATCAGACTTATGCTAGGAAGGCTAGAGAATATGGGCTCCATCAGGTAGCCATTGTTCTAGCTAAAACTGGTTGGGGAGTGCAGAAGGGTGTGTGCCTTTATATACGTTATTAGAAGGAAGAAGGGAATGGTAGATCTTAGAGTAGCGATCTCTTGTCACAGGCAGTGTTATTGGCAGCCTCACCATAATCACATGCCTATACTTGATTTTATAGGGGAAGACTAGTTCCTAAAAGTAAGAGAGATAGAGGGATTATTAATGGAAGATACTGGAGGTGGAAGAGAGAACGTGACAGACAAAAGTGACACCTGCATCATATACCTAAAAATAAATGTATCTGAAGCATAGCATCTTCCCAAACAGTATGTGATATTTGTCCAAATTGATTTAATGGCTGCCAGCCAGTCAGCTATCCAAACTAAATGTAGGGCTAATTAATTACACACTTCTCTTCTCTTTCCTTCGCAGTCCCTGTTGATACTTAATTGATGTGACTCCAGTCCCACCGATTCTCCTTCTCCCCACAATTACTTCTTTAGTTCAGGCTCCCTTCCTCTCACTCATGGAATATTTGGACACTCTCCTCTCTAGTCTCCCAGGATAGCCTGGGTGATATCAAAAGACCAGTATAATCATGTCAAACCCTTGCTTAAAACAACAAAACAAAAATCTTAGTTGCTTCCCGTTGCCTTCATGATAAAGCGCAGCAAGTTATAAAATGCTCTGACTCCTAACTAGCTAGCTTCTCTTACTTTTTAGTGTCCTAGCATTCTATTCCTACTCAAATTCTACCAGTCTCCTCAATATCACACTGTTTCATCTTTCTCTGGTTTTGCCCTTTACTATATTTTCACCTAGGGCTTCCCTGGTGGCTCAGTGGTAAAGAATCTGCCTCCAGTGCCAGAGACATGGGTTCAGTCCTTGGGTTGGGAAGATCCCCTGGAGAAGGAAATGGCAACCCACTTTAGTATTTCCTGAGAAATCCAAATACTGCCTTTTCTTCAAAGGGCTTCCCTGGTGGCTCAAACGATAAAGAGTTCGCCTGCAGTGGAAGACTTGGCTTCAGTCCCTGAGTTGGGAAGATCCTGAGGAGGGCATGGCAACCAATCCAGTATTCTTGCCTGGAGAATCCCCATGGACAGAGGAGCCTGGAGGGCTGCAGTCCATGGGGTCACAAAGAGTTGGATGTGACTGAGCTACTAAGCACACACGTAGTTCAAAGAAATCTCTTTCTGGAAAGTTTTCTCTGACCCTCTCCTTCCACTAGCATTTACTTCTCTCTCCTTTTTCTACTTCTGTCACTTAGTCATTGCAAATGTTTGTTTACTACAGTCTTTTTGATTCGGTTATGAATCCCTGTGGGAACTATATCTTTTGTCTATATCCCTCGTGTCTGACACAATATAAATCCTTAATAAGTATTTATTGAATGAATAAATGAATTGAGAAATCTTATCTTTCATATAGTGGTTCTCAGTTATTTACTGCCATCCCTATTGTAAAGGTGTAAAGTGTAAGAAGAAATTGTTCTAAGTTTGCTTCTTTAGGTAATAAGAGTAGGAGGAGTCTCTTCTAATTTGCATATGTTTTTATAATATAAAACAAAATTTGAGTTGTTTTATTTCATGTAGAGCTGATTTTTTCTGAGCTTCTCTCAGGCTGCTATAACAAAATACTGTAGATTGAGTGGCTTAAGCAATAGTTCTGGAGGCTGGGAAATACAAGGTGAAGATGCCAGATTTAGTTCCAGGCAAAGGCCTTGTTCCTACCTTACAGGTGACCGACCACCTTCACATGGCTGAGCATTCTCTGGTCTCTCTTACTCTTTTGTAAGGTCACTAATCCAGTAATGGTCCCCACCCTTATGACCTAGTTACTCTCAGGGTGTCCTGCTTTCAAAACCATCATATTGGGGAATTAGGGCTTCAACATACAAATTTTGAGGGAAAGGAAACATTCCATTTTTTAAGTATCCCTGCTCCCTCTTACTCTTGGTTCTAAAGAATTTTAAGATCCTGTCAATATCAGATGAATTTATATTTATTCCTTAAAGTTTCTTTGAATAAATGATATCCTCAAGGGGGTATTTTTTGAAATTGTCTGTAGTATACTCGGACATGTTTAAGTGAAGGCTTAGATTTATTGAGTAGATGTAATATTAAGTTCCAAGTAATTACTGAGTGAAGGGGTAAATTTATAGGCTGTTTTCTAGTACTGTATTAAGTGAAGGTTGGGCTGATGGTTGACAGAGGTGATGGGGTGGTGGTGAGAGGTGGACAAAATGAGTAGAGAGAGTGAAAATGTACAAACTTCCAGTTTTGAAATAAGTAAGTCTGGGGGTGGAATATACATCATAGTGACTACAGTTAATACTGTACTGCATATTTAAAAGTTGTAAAGAGAATAAATCTTAAAGGTTCTTACCACAAGGAAAAAATTTGTAACTGTGTGTGATGGATGTTAACTAGACTTATTATATGATCAGTATGCCGTATATACAAATATCCAAACATTTTATGGTATATCAAAGTGAGGGCTGTGTTGTATCAGCCACACCATATTATGAGAAAACAACTGGTTTCCAATTTTATTAGAGATAGAAGCTCAGTGTTTATTTAAAAGCAGTGCATGTGGATCATAGAATTAGAAAAATACATATAAAGATAGAGAAGAAAATAGAAAACTCTGTGTCCTTGTATATGATTATTTTACAATGATACATGCCTTTCACCTACTTGGGATAGGATACATGTGTGTTTATAATTTTTCCCTGTCATTTAAATTGACTTTCAAAACATGTTTATTTCATATTATTCTCTGAATGATATATATAATTGGTCCCCAGGCTTAGACTTTGAGGTGGCTTCGTATTTACTAAATACTCTTTAAGTATTCTTTACTAAGACTAATACTTATTGTAGATTCTTTTAAAAATGTTAGTAAAATCTATTGATCTGTAAGATTCTACCTTTGATGTCATGTTTAGACCTGTGAAGACTAGTATTTTATGTTTTATTCATGGTATTTTACCTAATTTTTCAGTCTATCTGAAATTTATTAAGATGTACTGTATGAAGTTTGAGTATAATTTTAGAATAATTTTTTGGAGCCTGCAGTTTGTGTCAAGAACTTTGTCAGGAATAGAGGATTATATCACTGATCTATTCAGGCTAAATAGCACTGAGTTTCATGTTTTTTATGATAACCAAAAATCATTAATAATATGATTGAACAGAATTAGTGAACTGAGAATCTAGTTCACTTATATTTTAACATACCCCTAGCTTTCTACATTTTTTTCCAGTCTAACTTACTCAGGAAAATGTTGTAGACAAATGTTCTGTTTTGAAAGATTCCTTGTTTCATTGCTATTTGGTTTGTAATGAGAGCATACCTTGAACATTGTTAACTTATAGATGTTAAAAAATATATTATCTATATTTTTACTGATTTTGCAAATATATTTATTTTCGTCTTTCTAGAATCTGTGTTTGTGGATATCCTCGACAACATGTAAGAAAATACAAAGGTATAAGTAGCAGGATACCAGTTTCTTCAGGATTCATGGTGCAAATGTTAACAGGAATTTATTTTGCCTTGTAAGTTTATTTCATATACAAAGTTAACCTTTGATCTCTTTGGAAAATTATAGTCTTATTTTTTTGTTACTGTATTATAATCTCAATAAATAATCAGCATATTTTTGTGAAAATATGAATCAATATCCTATTTCATTATTTAAAATAAATCTTTTAATATTGTAAAGAATTTGTAACCAACTAAAACACTTTGTTGTCCTTAATTAAAGGACAGGATGAAAATTATTGATACCTAAATACACTCACAGTTTCTTTTGTCATTACTTTTTTTTTGCTGTAGTTTCCAAATAGCATTTTCCCTAATGAATATCTTTTTCCATTTCCAGAAATTTTAATTATTTTCCCTAATGAATATCTTTTTTCCATTTCCAGAAAATTTTAATTATTTAAAATTTTAATTATTGACATCTTAAAGTCTCTTTTATCACAAAGTTTATTATGAATATGCTACTCATTTTTAAAATCAGTGATGTCTTATTATTTTCTTTAGGGGTTAATACTTTTCTTTGAACCTGATCTTTTACTTTATAATTCTCTTACTATATATATTATATTCACTTGATACCCTAATTTTCCCCAGTAGATTATAAACTTCTTCCTTTTTTTTTTCCCTTTTGGCCACACCACACAGCGTGTGGAACCTTAGTTCCCTGACCAGGAATCCAACCTACATCCCCTGTGTTGGGGAAGCATGGAGTCTTAACCACTGGACTGGCAGGGAAGTCCTGATTACGAGCTTCTTAACTGAAGGACGAATTTGTGATCTTTGGACCAAATCTGATCTGCTCCCTTTAAAAAAAAAAGTTTTATTGAAATGCAGTGACATTCGTTTATGTATTGTCTGTGACTGCTTTTGTGGTACAGTGACAGAGCTGACTCATGAACCTAAAACATTTATTATCTGGCCCTTTAGGAAAAATTTTGTTGACTTGTGTTAGACCAGTAATATTGTTCCAAAGCTCTTGGATGTTCTGATCTGTTTTACTTTTTCTCTTTTTGCTGTGTTTCTCATTGAGTAATTTCTGTTGATCTGTCTTCATGTTCCTTGATTCTTTCTTTGACTGTGTTAAATCTACTACTAAGCCCACTAAGTGCATTCTTTATTTCTAGCCTTTTCATTTGGCTTTTTCTTATCATTCCTATCTCTGCTAAACTATCCACCTATTCATGCATGTTGCCCCTCTTTTCCACTAGAGACTTTAATATATTAATCTTAGTTATTTTATTTTCCTCAGTAACTATAGCATTTGAATTTGGTTCTGTTGTTCTTTGTCTCTTGACAGTGGGTTTTTTTGCTTTTTGTGTGCTTTGTAATATTTGACCATCATTTTGTTCACGAGTAGGACAGTAGAGACTGAGGTAAATATTATTTATGCCTAGAAATGGATATGCCTCTTTTCTATACTAGTAGAGTTATTATAGACAGGAGTGAGCTGGGACTGGATTTCACTGTTGCTTGGTTACCTATATTGCACCACCTACTTCAGATTCCTTTTATGTTACCTGGTACTTACAGCTGGCGAGTTTCTCAATATTCTTGCCCTATTCTTTCAGCTTTCCTGGTGTGTCTGTACCTCAGAGAGGGTCTCTTTCCATATTCTTGGCTCTCCTTTAGCAGTAGAGTGCTGTTGCATGTTTCTAGATATGCACTAGGGAGGACAGGTGGAGGAAGTGGTATTTTCTGGTGTTCTGGTCTAGTCTCATTTCTAAACAGCCCCTATGTCCTTCTTATCAGGGTAGGAGTTCCTCAGTGGTCCTGACTCTCCCCTGCAGGTAGAGGATTTTTCTTTTTCTCCCCTTCACAGCCAGCGTTGGTCTTTGCCTTTGCCCTTGGGGTGAAATGGTTTGCTGGTCTTCCCCAAAGGCTTTAAACTTTTGTTCTGCTGAAAGGGTCTGGCTGGACCTTGGTGTCTTCTCGGCTATGGTGGCCACTCTTTTCCTTCAGGCCTACACTGCGAAGAGCAGCATTCTCTGGTCCCCTGCTTTGTGCTTAGCTTTTCTTAGGAGTGCCTAAATGTGGTTTGTGGAGAAGAGCTAATGAGTGCGTATGAATCCCCTTGTATCTACTTCCAGAGTTTCTGTACTCTTGTCTGGCCCACACCTGGCTTTTAGGAATTTGTTCAAAAGTTTAGCTGGATTTCTCTTACCCACCTGCATTGTGGCCTGACTCTGCTCAGGGGCACTTGACTGCTGTTGAGTGTTGGGCTACTTGGTTGCCCTGTGACCATAGCTCCTTGCTGCATTCATGAGAAGTTGCGATCTTTTAGATTACTTGGCTTTATCTTATGTTTAGGGTGAGAGCAATGCTCCTTCCATTTTTTAGGCCTCACTTGTACTCTTGATGTAATTCACACTCTTTTATTTTGTTATCATATGAGAAAGCCATTATTTCCCTGTCCATTCCATCATTGAGCCAATTTTTAGGAATGGTTTCACCATATCTTTGAAAATTAATCCACACACACTTTCCCCTAATATCTCTGTGATATGTGTAGCATATATCATATACACTTCTAACTGACTATGTGAATGCAAAGAAGTAACTACTTAGGATGCTGCAAGCCACAGTAGTTTTAGATTTTCATTAAAAACTGTGGGAGTTACAGAGTAATTTAACCATAAAGTGTTCTGAACATTATTCCAAGGTATATAATTTATTATGCTGTGACTTGCTTTGAAAGCATAAAATGCTTTGAAATTGCCTAGCGTTTTGGGTACATGTTCTATAAATAGACATGTTCTTTAGAGAAGAAATGTACATCTATAAAATTTTCTATTAATAGACTTTCAGATATAATTGAAAGGAATTCAAAGATTTAAAAATACATTTTTAATGAGGGTAGAACGGTAAGAAGTGTGCTAATACAATCAATTATTTTCCTCATTAAAGATAAAGTTTCTCATTACATCTTATTTAATTTATATAGAATTAATTTAAAATAATTATACTTAATTTTATAGTTACAATGGAGAATGGGATCTAGCTCAAAAAGCATTGGATGATATTATATACAGAGCCCAGCTAGAATTATATCCAGAGCCATTGCTGGTAGGTGCCTCACTTACTTATGTAAATTTCATAATTTAAAATTTCTCAGCTTAAAACTATAAATTAAGAAGCCATTTGTAGTGCATTAATACATTATTAATACTCAATGATTCATGCTCCTGTTGTAATAGAAAACTGTTATATTCGAAAAAGGTATATATAATTTGAAATTTTCGTTAAGCTAACTTCTTAGCCTGGTAGTCCTTTTCATATATGTAAGAATGTTCTCATTAACATGCTAGAGCTGCATTTATTAATTAGCATTAGGAAATTTAATATTTTGGAATTTTAAATTTCATCACATATATTTTTAACTGTGAATTTTGTTCTTGCTCCTTAATTTAGAGGATTTATGTATCATCTTATGATATATCTTAGAGCAGTTATTCTTTTTAAAAACCTGTTAAAAATTAATATCTTGTTTTATCTGAGTATAATAATAAATCTATTCAATGACAATCTTAAACTATATTTTTCCTTCTTAGGTTGCCAATGCAATACAAGCCGTTGCCTCATGGTGCCATGAGATCTAGTAAGGAGGGTACAAGGTGTATTCAAGTTGAGATCACACCAACTTCCTCTAGAATATCAAGAAATGCTGTAACTAGCATGTCAATAAGAGGTCACAGATGGAAAAGACACGGTAAGAAATAAAACACTCTTCAGATTAGAGGATTGTTAGTGCTGTCCCCTTCTTCTCCGTACTTAAGGTGCTGTAACTTCTAAATTTAGTAAATAATAATATAGTGGCATGGAAGAAAGAGCTGTTGACCTTGAGCTTTTCATTTACTATCCATGAATGGCAATCAATAAGAAAACAGAGCCCCTTATGTTACATGTATGGATGAAAATTTATTTAAATGTTGAATTGGCTTTAAATTTTATTTCAACACAATAGGACGGTGGGAAAATACATGTTTCAATTATTAATACATTTTGGGTTTCTATTCACAACTGCTTGCAAATATTCCTTAATGTTCTTGATTTTTGAACTCTATTAGGTATACTTGTATACAGGAATAGATATATATTATAATATAGGACTTAAATATTTTCTTCTGAAAGTCTTAGTAAAGAATCCTATGGTATTGATCCAACTTTAGATATTTCTATATTCTGGAAGTTAATTTTCTTGCAAGATTATTTGTTTTAGTATTTGTTCTTGACTGCTTCATCTTATTCTTTAAAAATTCTACTAGAAGTTAATTTTATTTACTGTGACCCTCTCAGTGCTTTCCGTCACTCTACTTTCTCTCATACTTTTTTTTTATTTGATTTCTTGTTCTTTTTATAACCCTCCTCCTACCTAGAAGTTAACCACAGAATGGGAAACAAAAAGCTGCTTCTTTGTCCCAAGCAAGCATATGTATTAGTGTAAAACAAAATCCACTCTGTTTTCTTCTTCCTACAAACTGCAATGAAAATGGTAGCTCCTTTAGTATATTTGATAGTTCCAGTTGTCTCTATGATATCTATAGAGAAAATGGAAAAGTGCCATGATTCACTGTGAAATAGAAAGTTGACAGCAGTTGCCATTGTTCCTATGCAGGGAATTCTAGAAGGCTGTATGTCAAAAAAAAAAAAAAAAAAAGATGGAATTCTCCAACTTAACCAGTGATCATTTTCAATCTTTTCTTTTTTTAAAGTAGTATGATAAATTCCTGAAAGTCCTTTAGGAAGGCACAAAAAGTGGAAATATGTTTGCCATTATCAAGGTAAATTATGCTATTGTGTAAAATACAAGGTCTAAACATACATTAGTTTCTTCAGTGAAATTTATGCTACAGTTTGACTAGATTACAAATAGAAAGTCATTTAATAAGATATCACCATGTTACCCTAGAGGTCAGTTTTTTGTCTGGGCACTAACAGGTGAAAATAGGCACAGAGGCGATGAACCAGATCATATGGGTTGATTGTGGCCATAATTGCTCAAAAACTACCACTACAGGAAATGCAAGGATGAATCTTAATTCCTTTTCCACTGTTGCTTCTTTCTGTTTAGTTGGACATATTGGGAACTAGGGGGAAAAATATAGGTCTTGTAGTTAAAAATGTGAAATATTGAAGTTTTAATGCTTACGTATTTTTATATATGTACATGTGAAAGAGAAGATTTGCATATGTGTCCATAAATGCATTTAATGAAATAAGATGTGTACCCAGCAATAAAATAGAAACCATTTTTTTCAGAAATATTGTATAGCAGTAAATTACCAAAACAAGAAAAGGCTACTTGAATATATTGTATGCACTAGGTTCTTACATATCTTCCAGATTTTATTTTGGCTACCACTTGAAGGGTTGGCACAGTGTCTTAAGGCTCCAGCCTCACAGGCTACAGCCTTTCTCACTACATTTATTCAACCTTCACAGCTCTAGCACTTGGGCAACTCCTATTTACGATAACAAAAAGTCAAGGATGAGGATTTAGAAGAGAATGCACTATGAAAAGCAAGTCAGATGCATGTAGCAGAAACAGAATGTAGCTTAGTCTTGCTGACCATTCATCTTCAGTGTGAATTCTCTATCCAGTGGACTCCAAAATATTCCTAGGCCAAGGTCCTTGTTTATCTGCACAGGTAGATTACATTCTCCATTTTTAGAGCAATCTTGGCTTTCCTTCCTAGAGCAGTATTTTTCATTGTTTTGCTGAACTGAAAGCTTTTCTGTTTTCTACCGCCATGGTCCTGATTCCTATCTGAACACCTTATCATTGTTCCAGCTCTTGTGGGGCAGATAGGTATCTTTACTATAGTTCTTAAATATGTAAATAATCCTCAATTTGTAAATGGATTTTTAAATTAAATGTGTTCATATAGATTATATTCACATGTGAGTTATATATAAATTATAATGAATTTAATTTATACATTACTTTTACAGAAACAATGTTAAAGGGCTTGTGGATTCCAGGGTGACCCACAAAAGACTTACTGTCTCATAATGTTTCTAAAGCATAGCACTGTAGAATGTAAGGTTAGTTTATGACTATGTGAAAACAAATTCAGAGTTCCTTTGTTTGCTGGAACGCTAAATGTGTTTTGTGTTCCACCTATATCTCTGTCATTTCCTTCCAACACCAACCCTCCCAGAAGGAAGGATTTCTTCTCAGACCCTAAACTGTATCACATGGTAGGAACATGGAATGTGCAACTTTAACTCAGAGATGATGAGAGTTGGGGTAGGAGAAGGGACATGAAACATGAGTATTAAGGAATATTTTTTTTTCTCCTTGCTTCTTCCCTTGTTATTGCCAGTGCTGCGAAAGAAGAAAGCAGTTCTTTTTCTTTTTCTTTTCTTGGATCTCTTCCCTTTTTCTTCTTATTTTAAAAATGAGATATAATTGATATATAACATAGTTTCAGGTGTACAGACAGGCATCAATATATGAATACACTGTGAACTATCAGTAAAGTGAATCTAGTTAATATGCATTTCCACATATAATTAACTTTTGCCCTCTCATAATAAGAACTTGTAAGATCTACTCTCTAAGCAACTTTTAAAATATACCATACAGTATTATTATTAACGAATACTCACCATGATGTATATTATATCCCATGACTTATGTGTTTATAACTTGAAGTTTTATCTGTTGACCATTTTCACCCATTTCACCCACTACCATTTCCCACCTCTGTTCTCTGTATCTAGTTCAGAGTTTTTGTTTGTTTTTATATTTCACATATTAGGAAGCTCACATGGTATTTGTCTTTCTCTCTCTGACTTATTTCTTAGCATAATTCCCTTAAGATCTATCCATATTGTTGCAAATGACAGGAGTTCCTTCTTTTTATGAATAAATAACCTATCACATTTTCATTATTTATTCATCTGTTGATGGATGTTTAGGTTGCTTCCACATTTATGTCTTTCTTTATTGCCTCTCTTCTTTTTCTCTATTTTCCATCCTAGCTGGGGAGAAAAGGGGCAGGAGTAAATAAGGTTACTGATGTGGTCAGTCAGAATTTTCTTTTCTTTTTTTTTCTTCTTTTTTTTTTTACATCTCCCTATTTCATTAAAAAATATAGATAATTAAACCATATAAATGTATTTGTTTGTTTGCATAGCTGAGTCACCAAAAATTGCTCATGCAAACAAATACATTAAATTGGAGCACTTAATCACATGTTCCCTTTTTCTTATTTGTAACCAAAAGAAAACTATCTGTACAGCTAAAACCAATTCATATTTTAGTATGAAATTAATTTTGAACACTTTAGTCATTTGCATTCAAAAGTTTTTTTCTGAACTCTGTTTAAATGTATTTTAGTATTCTCTGAAGCTTCCCAAAGTTAAGAATTTATCTATAATTTATATATTAATGGAAAGCATTCTTTTGAAAAGCAAAAGATTGCTTTAGCTTTAGCATTTCCACACAGTTCAGAACATATATCCATTGTCATGACCTTATTATTATTAAATAACAACCCAGATTTCTAGAGTTATATTTTAGTAATTTCAATTTTAAAATTATTACTATTAACAGATTTTATTTTTTCAAGAGCAGTTTTAAGTTCACAACAAAATTGAGTGGAAAGTACAGGTTCCTGTATACCCTGTAACCACTACCCTTTATCAACATTTTTTATCCTCCCAACAATCAACACTCCAAGCAAGAGAGATGTTGCAAGGCCCTGTCATTCTAATTTTCATGAGAAAGTGATTAAAGAGAATGATTTTTAAAGAAAAGTTAGTTTCTGCTGATGTATTATTTTGGAGAGACATGTTTGACCATTGGCATCTTTGCCTGATTTTCCCCACTTTTCATTTAGTTTCTTTGATATTGTACTGATGAGACATAATTTAATGTTGTGTTTTCAGACTTTTGAAATTATGTGTATAAATTTTGAGAAGATTTTAATGAATTTATACTTCCATGTCAATACATATGTTTGGAAACTAAAATTATAATGTAGAATTGCTACTTTTTCAAGGGTCATAGTTACATAATTAATAGCTTTATTTATATATATTATTAATTCTTTCAAATATACTGTGTTCCACTTAGTGTGTATTTTTAAACCTATATTTTCAAGCCACTTACAGACTGAGGGCTATTTAGAAGTCATAATTTGAAAGTAAAATGCAATTAGAGAATGATAATAACAGAAAAAAGATTTTTAAAAGCATTAAGTAAGGTAAGAGAAGAATGTGAATAGATTATGACCATAACAAGAATCAAAATGAAAATTCCAGGAATAAAGGTAAAACTGTGAAATAATTAATTTTTAAAATTAATAATAAAAATGCAATTTTATTTTCTTAAATATTGATTACTTTTAAAAAACAGAGCTAAAAGAAAAGCAGAAGGTATTTCTTTATAATAATGCTTCTTAAATGTTGCTTCTAAAGCTGTTTTTATTATCTACCATTTCAGCTATGAGTCCTATTTCTTAAATTCCTTGTACTTTTCCATTCCTTCTCCTCTACCAGAGCAAATTTGATTTCATTTTTTTGTCTGTCCCCCCCTCCCCCCCACCACCATTATGACTCACTTTTCCACTTTTTAAAATTATCTATACTTGGAACAATGCAATCAACTGTCCTCCTTTCTTTTAAAATGGTATTGAAATACCCATTCCATAGAAGTCTCCTAACTAAGTTATAGTTGCAAATAATGAGTACTTATAATTTTTGCCAGCTTGTTATCTGCTAAAGTCTTATCTAGTAAAATCCTAATTTTTTATTACTTCCTACCATTTTCCACTAGTACATTTGTGATATAAATGAGACAGGTCAGTGAAAAGCATTTTGGTATGTTTTAAAACACTATGTAAAGCCTGATTGTTTATTAATTAAAAACTATTTGCTTTATTTTAGTAACTGCACAATAGTATTCTTGATAAGCTTTTATTAGCAAGCTTGCTATTCAGATGATCCTGTGATTGATTAACTCTTTGATTGACTTTCCTCAGTTTGAGAGAAACATGTTGAGTTTGAGTCTATCAGACAAAAAATATGTGATATGTATATGATACAATGTGTGATACATATGTGATATGATAGTAACAATCAGTTTAATGATATTTTAAAAATTTCTATAACCCTGAAGTTTAGTACTCTAACTCATATTATCTGACACTTATATCACCACTACAGAAATATATCACCATTACAGTAAGGATTTTTTAGAATGTTGTTTTAGTACCTGCTGTCTGCATTCCAAATTCACATGTAATAGAATATATTGAACTTACATTCTCATTTATGTACGATTACAGCTGTTTGCAACAAGTAAGTATAACAATAAATGTGATATTTATAGTCTAGATTCTTTCAGTTTTGCCCTACTTTTGGTCCTGGCACATGTTAACTGAATATTGAATTTCATTATTTTGACTTAGGAGATCCAAGAATACAAAGCTTTAGATAGTAAAAAGGATTGAGGGACTTCCCTGGTGGTCCAGTAGGTAACCAGACTTCAACTTCCAATGCAGGGGGTGCAGGTTCAAGCCCTGTTCAGGGAGCTAAGATCGCAAATGCCTTGTGGCCAAAAGAAATCCTTCAAAACATAAAACAGAAACAATATTGAAACAAATTCAATAAAGACTTTAAAAATGGTCCACGTCAAAAACCTGAAAGAACTATATATATTTTAAGTCTTCTTAGTAATATCAAATCAGTACACTGAGAATTTTAGACTATTTAGTTAATATATGGAATGTTTATTATATGGCTTCCCTGGTGGCTCAGAGGATAAAGCGTCTGCCTGCAATGAGGGAGACCAGGGTTCGATCCCTGGGTTGGGAAGATCCCATGGAGAGGGAAATGGCAACCCACTCCAGTATTCTTGCCTGGAGAATTCCATGGATAGAGGAGTCTGGCTGGCTACATACAGTCCACAGGGTTGCAAAGAGTCGGACACAACTGAATGACTTCACACACACACATATTGAATATTTATGTGAAAAATGAAGCACAGTACAATTCACATAGATTGGATGTAAAGAAAGTGAAGTTTCATGTTGTTAGAGCTGCTTTATTGCATTTCCAGCATTAAATTTCTATTTACAGGATGTTAAGGTATTTAAATGACTTTAAATTATTATGACAGAATTCAAAGATAACCTATGATTATGTTTTTTTTAATGACCAAAAATATGTAATTCATTTCAATTTGCTTAGTGGTTTAGTACTAACTTATTAGATGAGAAAAGAAATGGAACAATAGAAAAGATACAGTTCATATTGGAAAATAGTTTATTTAAAACCAATTATTTTTAAAACCTGGTTATTGATTTTTAAATGTTAATAAATTTCTATTATATATTAAAAAATAGGGTAGTAATAACTTTCTAATGAACAAATCTGAATAATTATAAAAGATATACTTTAGTTAAATATCTTCAAAAATTATTTAAAACATTTAAGCTGGATTTTCTAGATAGTGCAGAAGGTAAATGCCATAAATCTTGGAATGAAACATTTATTTGTGAATTAGATTTTATGATTTTATGTATAAATCATTTGGGGAAAACAAAGTTGCTAATAATTATAAAAGCATTTTGAAAAATGCAGAAATGGTAATTTTAAATTCAACAGTAGCACACTTTAACAAATTGGCTATTGGAATTCTGCATTTGCAGTTAGATATTTATAATACTTATGTTTTTATTTTAAAAGTTGTTTATACTTATTAAAGAAATTTAGAAAAATCATTTTGAGAAACTCCATTATTTTTAGATTCTAAAATGCTATTTGAGGAGCAAACTTTGCTTTCTTGATATAGATGATAAAGCATTTGGGCCAAAAGTAAGCATTTCCTTCTGACCAGACTTAGCGTTGCATGAATTTTAACCGACATTTTTGATATTGACCTTTTATTCATGGAAGACAAAATAACATATTAGGAAATATTAAGTGACACAAGGAAAAAGGACATATTAACCAGAGAACTGAAACAATTGACATATGTGAAATTAGACTTAAAGAGAAAGATAGTCTTAGAATCCTGGCCAACTTTATATGAAAACAAAAGAATCATAATTTATTTCTAGATAAAATAAAGTAATTTTCTATACAGAGAAGCAGGATATTTAAAATTATTGGTCTTATGAGATAGAAACGGTTGTTTGTAAATGATTATGTTCTACATTTTTTTACTAAGGAGGCCTTATAATTCTTGTTGTAGTTAAGGAACTTATTTTTATTTTGTTATTTATTATTGAGCTCTACCTCTTTCCCTGACCTTTTAAGTAGCATTTGGTACACAGTGTACATGGAGGAAGGAATAAGGTTTTATAGGTAGTTTCATAGTAGATATTCCTTATCTGGTTTTGGCCTGTCTGGTTATGAGGTACTTTAATCATGAAGGATTCACCTGATCCAGCAGCAGTAATTCATTTCTCACAGAGATTTTTTTTTTTTAATACTTGAGACTTAATAAAGATGAAAGAAAAAGTTATTGGAGTGATTGAATCCACCTCGATAAGGAGATTTATAAAAACAGATTAAAGACTTGACTATTCTTTACTTAAGAAATTGGGTAAAATTTCCTAACCAATGTGTCCATAAATAAATTGTTGAGGTCCAGACTGTGTTTTTCTGTATAACCCAGGCTGCTCTCTTCTTATCTGGAAATTCTTCTGGCTTTAGGACTATTAAATCTCAGTCTTCAATCATGTCTGTGCTCAGAGTGCAGCACCTTCTTAACTGCCAGCACTGTATTCTGTGGTTCTCTGTCAGTGCTCCTTTCCTCTAATCTGCCTTGCAGATTACTGGCCCAAGCTGTGGATTTTTACATTGCTGTTTTTTTCTAAACCAGGACACACTTTCTGCTCAATATTTTGTGTAAAATGTGACTTCTTTGATAAAGAATGCTAATAGAGTTCAGTTCAGTCATTCAGTCGTGTCTGACTCTTTGCGACCCCATGAATCGCAGCACGCCAGGCCTCACTGTCCATCACCAACTCCCGGAGGTCACTCAGACTCACGTCCATCGAGTCCGTGATGCCATCCAGCCATCTCATCCTTGGTCATCCCCTTCTCCTCCTGCCCCCAATCCCTCCCAGCATCAGAGTCTTTCCCAATGAGTCAACTGTTCGCATGAGGTAGCCAAAGTATTGGAGTTTCAGCTTTAGCATCATTCCTTCCAAAGAAATCCCAGGGCTGATCTCCTTCAGAATGGACTGGTTGGATCTCCTTGCAGTCCAAGGGACTCTCAAGAGTCTTCTCCAACACCACAGTTCAAAAGCATCAATTCTTTGGCGCTCAGCCTTCTTCACAGTCCAACTCTCACATCCATACACGACAACTGGAAACACCATAGCCTTGACTAGACGGACCTTAGTCGGCAAAGTAATAGA
Source organism: Nanger dama (assembly GCA_917880005.1). NCBI lineage: Eukaryota > Metazoa > Chordata > Mammalia > Artiodactyla > Bovidae > Nanger > Nanger dama. The sequence goes on from CAKJTW010000007.1 coordinate 29,995,929, forward strand.
GTACCTTGTACTTGTCAATGTCTATCTATTGCAGTCAGAACAAAGTCTAAGCTCTAACATTATGGCATAGGTGGCCCTAGTGACGCCTTCCCACTGTGACCGCACCTGAAGACCACTCTCAGCTTTCCTCCTAACCTTTCAACCCACTAAGACATTTCTGCCTTGGGACTTTGTAGTAGCAATTGGGGACGTTTGAGCTGAGCTTTGATGATTTTAGAGTCAGCTTAAACTCTCTTCCTCCAGATTGGTGTGTGTGAGCTAAATCTCTTCAGTTGTGTCTGACTCTTTGCCATTCTATGGACGATAGCCCGCCAGGCTCCTCTGTCTGTGGGATTCTCCAGGCAAGTTGAATACTGGAGTGGGTTGCCATGCCCTCCTTCAGGGGATCTTCCTGATCCAGGGATCAAACCTGCATCTCTTACATCTCCTGTGTTGGCAGACAGGTTTTTTACTGCTAGCACCAAGATTATTGTGTAGTCAGTGCTTTTTCGTCATTCAGATCTCAGCTCAAATATCCCTTCCTCAAAAGGTCTTCCCAGACTATCCATCTAAAGTAGACTTTCTTCTTTACCACCCTGCTTGCTCTTTTCCATTATTCTTGTCTTCATTGTATTTTCCACTATCTAAAATTCTCTTGTTTGCTTAATTCCCATTTGTGAGGGCAGTGTCTTTGTCTGGTTGGCCATTGCATGCCCAGTGTCTAAAACAGTGTCTGGTACATAATAGGGGCTCAGGAAATAGTTGAATGCATGAATGAGTAAATAAATGATAAATTGAGCAATTTCTTTTTCCTTATTTTATTGAAAAACAGTGCAATAACATGATAGTAAACTGGGTAGAGGAATATATTCACTTACAAACCTGGTACTTTAAAAATTGACATTTTTCAGTTTTTTTCCATATGTATATGTATTTTTCATAGTTATACTCTTTAAATTATTTTTGTTTTGCTTTTGTTCAGTTAGGCTTGTCCAATATTTTCCTAAGTTCTCCTATTGAGTCCCATTATTTAAATGGCTACATAATATTACATTGAGCTGATATTCCATCATTTACTTAACCATTTCCTTAATATGCTAAATAATTAGTTTCTAACTTTTTGCTATCATAGATAACACTGCAATGAATAGCTTAATGAATATAGAAAACATTTGTCTTCCATTGAATAGAATACATTTTAAACTTTAAACTGACAGGATAGTATGAAATTGTTCAGGTATTTTATGACTTTTAAAATATATCTTATAAATTATAAAAGAATGTGTATAACTTTATTCTGGCATGTACTCCATAAAATACTTGTCTTTATTGATGTCAATAATTGTATGATACAGATATTTGAGGTACAGATTTTGATTGATTTTGCAAATAAATTTGCAAGTGCCTTACGGCATAACCAGATTCTTTTTTTTTTTTCAGATTCCTTTAGACTTGCGAATCAATCTGGGTATAGATTTGTGTAAATTCTGTGAATAATAAATTGTTCATTTATTTAAATTATCACTTTCAGTAAAAGGAAACTATTGAAAAATAAAAGCTAACACTCGAATGAAGAGTTTTGTGAGGAACATAATTGAATAGATATTTGAGGTTCTAAAACTGTATATGAGAGAAATCACAACTTTTCATAATCAGCTTTAATGATATTTGCAATTTTTTTTTCCTTTTTTTCCTCTCAAAGCCAGAAGACATTTTGTAGGGAGAAATGATGCCCTTAACTCTCCTCATTTCTGTATATGGAGAGAAGGTGACCTATTTATAGAGATTATACAAATAAAATATTCTCTGAGAAGTTTTTCTTTGGATGTTTTTGAACTTTTCGAATTATTTGAAGTCAAATGTAAGTATTGTTTTTATAGGTATAGAATAGTCATGACATATTTTGCATAAAATTTTAAGTTCTGGGCTTTTAAGCAGATTCTATTTTCTTAGGCATTTGTATTCCCTTAAAACATCTCCTTTATAGTCTTTTTCAAAAAAGAATAATTCTTAACTATCTATGTTATCCTCTGGATAGACTTAAAACTATAGACTTAAAAATAACTCTTTCTGATGTGAACAATCATTTTACTAAACCTACATTTAGAGGCAGATACAACACTTTTCTAAAACAAAGAGCCTGTGTTTTTCTTTGCTATCTAAAAATTCTTTTAAGCTATATGTTTTGTTTTTAATAAGGTCAAGCAACACATTCTCAGCTTCTCATGTCTTTTCTGTGTTCTTTTAGCTTTATTTAGGGCTTCCCTAGTAGCTCAACAGTAAAGAATCTGCCTGCAATGCAGGAGATGTGGATGTGGATTCAGTCCCTGGGTTAGGAAGATCCCCTGGAGAAGGAAATGACAACCCACTCCAGCTGGTTTCTTGCTTGGCAATCCCATGGACAGAGGAGCTTGGCGGGCTACAGTCCATGAGGTCGCAAGAGTCAGACATGACTTAGTGACTAAACCACCACCACCACACCTTGATTTATTCTAATAATAATGTCATCTCATAACTGGAGACTTGTTCAGCTTATCAAACAAATTTTATTGGGCACTTATTTAATGCAAGGTACTTTCCTAGAAATGAGGTATACAACAGTGACCAAACAAGAATCCCTGACCTCTTAGAGCTTCCATTTGGTAGCTATGATAAATAATTGTATGTTAGAAAGTGATGAAGTGCTCAGAAGAAAAAGGAACAAAGTAGGGAAGAGAGTGTATGCAACATGGGTAATACTGAAACTTGATGGGATGATCAGGGGAGATTTCATTGAGAAGGAAAGTTTTGAAAAAAGATCTGAAGGAAGGAAGAAGATGAACCATGTAGCTATGTGGGGAAGAGCGTTCCAGGCCAAGGGAATAACAAGACCAATAAGTAGTTTTGTGTAGGAGGAGTGGGTCACAGAATTATATAGGGAAGAAGTTGGAGAAATAAGAGAAAGATCATGTAACAGATGTTTGTTTTTTTTGTAATTATCTTTCTTTATCCTATAATTTTCCTGAGAAACCTACTTCTTTTATTTCTAGGTTTTCTTTCTGTGAATTTACTTTAATAAACAGTTTAGAAATTTTGTGGTTTTTACCATTTTTGAGTGATAATAAGCATAAATTGGGGCTTCCGAGATGACACAAGTGGTAAAGAATCCGCCAACCAGTACAGGAGATGCAAGAGATGCGGGTTTCAATCCCTGGGTCAGAGAGATCTCTTGGAGTAGGAAGTTTTCCAGTATTCCTGCCTGGAAAATTCCATGGACAGAGAAGCCTGGCAGGCTACAGTCCATGTGGCCACAGAGGGTCGGACATGACTGTGTGACTAAGCACACATAAATTTATTAAAGATTTTTGCCTGTGGAAGAACATGTCTCATTTACCACTTGCCATTTAATTAGATGATTTTTAAAAATTAGTATTACTGTTTCTTGGGCTGCAGATCTTTACCATTTCCCCAATAAATGTGATTAGTAACCCAACTGCCTCATGCTATTTTATATAATATTCTTGTCATTTCTAGTTTTTCTTGCAAAATTCTAAATTTTCACCATTGCAGCAGCATTTTCACTGATATCTTTTAAAAAATAAAACCAATTTAAAACATAAATTAACCTTGAAGATTGACTTATTTAGGTTTTCTTAGAGATTTATTTGATCTTGCTCTGTGTTCAGAGTAAATTGTTTGCTTTCTATGAAGGGACCAGAAATCTAGGCAAATAAGAATTTTTTAAAATTAAAAAATGTTTGTCAGAGAATATTTAACTCAAATTGACTTTAATGAATTGAAGAGTTAGTATTTCTAGTATGTTAGAATGGACATTTGATGTCAACAAAAGAGTCTACTGTTTAGGTCCCCCAAACAGTAGTTGTTGTAACTGTTTCTGATCTTCAGTTTCCTTTTCTTTAAATGGGAATCATTACTCTGTGCGACCCCAGGGATTTTCCAAATCCCATGGACGGAGGAGCCTGGTAGGCTGCAGTCCATGGGGTCGCAAAGAGGTGGACACAACTGAGCGATTTCACTTTGACTTTTCACTTTCATGCATTGGAGAAGGAAATGGCAACCCACTCCAGTGTTCTTGCCTGGAGAATCCCAGGGACGGGGGAGCCTGGTGGGCTGCCATTTCTGAGGTCACACAGAGTCGGACACGACTGAAGTGACTTAGCAGCAGCAGCAATGATCCTGTTAATAGATCTTTTGTGAAACTGCTTCTGCAACGTAAATGGACAAGTCTTGGTTGTCACCCAAGTGACGAAGTGCCATGCTGATTTTACTCTCAGTTGCAGTGGCCTCTGGCATCTACCTCAGTTAGATTTTACTTGCTCTCACTTTGAAGACAGCTTTTAGCAATGGGGAATGGGCCTATTTAGGAATTCTGTTAGGGAAGCTGAAGCAGCAGTGTGTTAAACATTAATACCTCACTGATATCCTTTGGCCAGTCTAGGAAAGGATTTCATTTAGGGTATATGCAGTCAAAAGTTTATGAAGCACTGCTGCTGCTGCTGCTGCTAAGTCACTTCAGTCATGTCTGACTCTGTGGGACCCCATAGACAGCAGCCCACCAGGCTCCCCCGCCTTGGGATTCTCCAGGCAAGAACACTGGAGTGGGTTGCCATTTCCTTCTCCAGTGCATGAAAGTGAAAAGTGAAAGTGAAGTCGCTCAGTCATGTCCGACTCATAGCGACCCTATGGACTGCAGCCCTTCCAGGCAAGAGTACTGGAGTGGGGTGCCATTGCCTTCTCCATATGAAGCACTATGTAATTGGAAATCAATATGCCAGCATATTGACCTACCAGCCCAGGGCAACATGAAGCTTTGAAGACCTTTGGAAGTGCATATTGCTGCTCAGTAATGGAGTACCCAGGGCATCCATCTTTCAGAATTTGCCACACATTGGTCATGTGGGAAATTTATAAAATCCTAATGCCCAGGTTGTAGCTCATACTATTTAAATCAGAATGTTAAGGGTGAAAGCCGGGCATCAATAGTTCTTCAAGATGCTCAGCAAAGTGGAGACCAATAGGAATATGTGACTCTGGCCTCCATTCTTCTACCTGTTGTTTCACATGCTATAGCACCATTCACAGAGCTTGATGTTCTATCATGAAAAATATTCGAAAGTATTGGGTAACATCACTCACTCAGATTTGTGTTCTACATTTTTAAAGAGTGCATACTGTTTTACATAGTCTTATGTTGTTTTGAACTTTAACTGTCATTACCGGTCCATGGTAGATATATTCATGTTATTTTTTTCCATCTGTTACAGATATTTCCTTAACAACTTTAAATGAACCATGGCTTTGTGATTTGAGATACAAAACAATGTCTACAAGTTTTTAACTATTTAGGGGTTTCATTGTTTCAATTACAAATTACCATTTTCAGAGTAAGGGACCAACAGCCACTTTGATTTTACAAATCCATTTTTATTTATTTCCAGTTTAGTAATGAATTGTTGCAAGTTAGCCTAAATTTATGGAATTAGTATGTCTGAAGGAATAGACTGTTTATTATATCACAGCTGCATTAATATTTACTAATATATAAGATGATTGGTGTGTGAAACAATACTATACCTATAGTACTAACCGTGATATAAGTGAATAAGCATTTTTCCAACGTCATGGTTTATTAAGGCAGACTTAGTGTAATCTAATTAAAAATAATCATGCAAGGAGAATTCCTAAATGGCTTGGTTCCTCATTTTGACAGGAAGGAACTAGAGTTTTGGCTGTAAATCCTTAAAAACTTGCCTAAGGCTTGACATAAGTTCAAGTAGTCACAATATTATCTTAAAAGTAGTAAAAATTCTATTTTAAGTTATAAAAATTTCTGTTTCACAGTCCATGTCAAATGTGTGTGTGAAAAAATACAGAACATAAAATGATGCTCTGAGTTTTTCATTGTCATTTGAAATTAAAGAACATGACCCCATTTCTCCAGTACTATCAGAGTATTGTAAATTATGAGAGTTCCGTCAGGGCATATATTTGGCTTAATACCTAACATTCAGTCGTCCAGTTTTTGTTTTGGATCGTTTGCTTTTCTTGTTTTGCATTTTTGTTTTGTTTTGTTTTCAGCCATCATTTTGTCTTATCATCTTCAATTCTAGAGCAACCTGACAACAATAATGATACTACTGAATTGGGCATCCTTGTCATTCCTGAGATTAGTGTCACAAATGTGGCCGGAGAGAGAACCGGGAATGGGGAAAAAGGCAGAACGCTAGGAGAGATTGATGCCCAGCATATACAGGGTGTGCAGGAAACAGCCACAGATCCTAGAACTGAGAGCAAAGGCTTGCCAGAGATCAGGAGGCAAAAATCTGTAAGAAAAATGATGGAGGATGGAGTAAACTCACCTGGCAGAGTGCAGTTTTAGCAGAGCACTTTATAGCTGCACTCCAAGGTATCTCATGGCAAAGGGTCACTGCTGCATGTTTTAAGCAACAGTTGCACAGACACAAAAATCTTGCATGTTATCTAATCAAAATGCATGAATTATGTACTACAGTTTCTCAGTGACTTAATGCTCTTTGGGATGATCATATCTATACTGTCTCTGAGTAAATTGTTATGAAAATGAGGCAGAAAATGGCTTCCAGAATAATTTATTGCTTGTATTTTGAGATCTAAAATTACTTTTTATCCTTGTATTTTTGCCATCTTTGATATAGAAGATAATGTATAAAGAATTTTAACAAGTTTGTGATTATATTTATGGTCTATATATTTTTCTTTTAGTAAGAAAATCTAGAATGTGGAGTACAACCTTAAAAAAAAAGTCTTTAAACTATTTTAATAACTTTTTTTTTAAGTTTCTTGGTATGATCTTTGACTTTATACTGCTTTGCTTTGGAGAGTTTACCTCCTAGTTTTACTGTGTGGTATTTTTCTAATTGTCTCTGATCTTTGCATGAATAGTAAGAAAACTTTTCTAAAAACACAGTGGGGTGTGGCTTATGGCATGCTTTTTATTTAATATACTCTAAGTTATTCTAATTTTAATGATAAACTGTTGACATTTTATAGAATGTTTTGATTTATCCTTTGATTTTGGTCAGTAGTCTGCTGCTTTACATATTATGCTAAAATTGTTCTAAAATTTATTTAAAGTATATTTGTTTGGTATTAATCATGAAAAGAATTACTTAAAATGTTTAATATTAATTAATCTTGTTATTTCTTTGTTTAGGAAATACAGAATTAACAGGTCAAGAAGAACTGATGGAGATATCCGAAGTTGACGAGGATTTTATTCCAGGGCTGCCTCTAGTACCAGCCAGTCGGGTTTATCAAACATTAGTCAAAATTGTAGTAACAAGACAAGTATAGGAAAGACTCAGAGACGGTCAGGAGGAAACAAAGCTGGAGGAAAAGAGAAAGAAACTACAGGGGAGTCTTGCAAAGATCACTTTGTTCGAAAACAAACGCAGAGAGCCCAAAGTGAGAATCTTGAGCTTCTCTCCTTAAAGAGACTTACGCTGACAACCAGCCAATCTCTGCCTAAACCTTGCAGTCATGGTTTGGCTAAGACTGCCGCCAGTGTTTTCAGTAAATCCTTTGAACAAGTCAGTGGTGTCTCAGTCCCACATAACCCGTCATCTGCTGTCGGCTGTGGGGCTGGGACAGATGCCAATAGGTTTTCTGCTTGTAGTCTCCAAGAAGAAAAGCTGATATACACTTCTGAAAGGACTGAACTTCCAATGAAGCATCAAGCAGGTCAGCAGAGACCTCCTAGTATTAGCATTACTTTGTCCACAGATTAATTTGTAAGGGTTTCCTCATGTATGCAGTGAATCTGGAAATACAACTTGGCTTCTTCACGCAAGTTCCCAGGATCGTCTTTCATCCCTGCTCCTGATGGGAGCCCTGATGTCTTAAATTCTGATGGCTACCTTGACTTTATGAAGTGAATAATGTCTAGGTTGTAGTGAGTTGAAATATGGTTTTGCTATTTCTTGGGTTGTTTTTCCTTCCTTTGGCTTGAGGTTTTTTTTTTTTTTTTAATCTTGTTTCTGTTGCCCTAAGATTGACATTGTGATAGTACATTTTGACAGGTGGTGTGATCAGGTTGGTTACATCTCCTGTAAGGTTGTGAATCTTTTTCTTTAATAACTCTTATTTTGGTAGCTATATGTTTGGCCTTCAGTGTAAAAGGAATCCATGTATGGAAACTGTTTTTTCAAGGATGAGGCTAGGTACAACTCCAAGAATTCTACAGCTGGGTGTTTAGGAAGCCACTCTGAAAAACAGGCATGTGAAAAAACAAAAATGATACTTATGAAAAGTGCCTGATAAAAATGTTTGTAGGCAGATCATCTTGAAGATTAGTAGAACAGTAATATAAAGTACTGGAAAATGCCTCATAACTCAGTACCCTAAAATATTATGTGATTCAGGGAATGGGAAGAGGGATTGCTGTCATTTATTTGGAACATTTTATATCAAAATCAGGTTGCAAGTAGATGTGTTATTTTGAAGTGTTTGATCTGGATTTAGCAGGTGAAAATCCTTTTCAGTTCCTAAGGTGTAATAGGTCATAAAGCTGGCTTACCCTGCTGCTGGATTTTGGAAATACTGCTTAGTTTGGATTCTTATAATTCAGAGCACACATCATTGAAGACTTCACTGTAAATTTTGTACCTCAGCTCTAATGATAGCAGTGTTCACCATATTGATTGGTTTGTCTATAAATGAAGGAAATTAGGTAAAATTTTCATCTATTAAATATCATTGAAAGAAAATAAAAATAGTGAAATGTGGACTAAAGACATTTATGTACTAATTAATTTAGGTTATTTATGTTTGTGTTCTTAAATTTAAATTTTTAAATATGAAAAATATTGAATGTGTTTCTTATTTTGTGAACACGCCTATTTTAAATGTTCTTGTTAAGATACAAAGAATAACCAGTATAGTTGCCCCCCAGCCAAAAGAAAAAAAAGCTAATTTAACAGAAGCTGAACAAACTTGTATGTAGGTATAGAGGATCACGTAACCTCCAGATGGATGTAAAAATTTTGATATTTGCTAGTGATGGTAATTTCAGCTATGGTGAGGTTCCTTTTAAATCAAGTAGGCTTAGTAATCATCTAGGGTAAGAGAGAAAAAAGCAGGGTTGAGAATGAGAGAGTAAGTTTACTGGGGAGGAAGACCTAGGGAGCTGTCCTCTTTTCAGTGGTTAGTACACTGTTTTCCTTATTCATAGTCCTTAGCTATAGCCACACAGAGAAAATACTGGTTTTCATCTTGTACCTATTTATGCAGAGCTCAAATATGTGAAAAAGTTGTATGTCTTGAGGACTGCTAAAGTATTTACAGTGTGAATGCAGTTTTGACCATAACTACTTTGGCTGTTGTTTTATCTAATTTTTCAAAAATCATTAACTAGTTTTCATTGAGTAATCCTAAATAAAATATGCTTTTTAACATAAATGAACTTGATACTTTTAGTTTCAGTGGTAGAAATGAAGTAAGATCTATTGGCATACATTATAGTATAAAAAAAGTCAAGTCAACTGGACAGTGAAAGTTGACAAAAGTATTAACATACTAAGAATCCTGTGTTCAATTTAAATCCTGTGTACATTCACTGAATTTCCTATTGTCTTTTTGTAATTCTTTAACAAAGAATTTTTCTTAGGCATAGCTGCTAACAATCTTAATAGTCTTTAATAGTCTTAAGAACTAATTTAAAAGATTGGCATTGGAAGTGAGTTAAGGTGCTTAGGAAATGTAGAAGGATTTTGGAAAACATTAGTTTGAGAACTCATTAGCCAACACAAAAAGAGATCAGGTTTTAATGTTCAGCTGTTGTAATGGAACCTCATTTTGGTATTATTCTAGATCATTGTGGTCTGAGGAGCAGTAAGGAGCATTGGCATCACCTGGTAGAATTTCAGAGCCACCTTAGATCTACTGAATCATAACATGCCTTTTAATAAGATCTCAAGTGATTATTATGCACATTAAAGTTTGAGAAGACAGTATCAAAGTGCAAACAAATCACTTACTTAATATTTAGAATTCTCAGTGGTCTCACAACCCTAGATCAAATATGTTGGATACTATAATCTTCACTGTTTTTAACAGCTAATTAATTTTTATAGTGTCGACTCACTGAAATCCCCTATTTCTAAATCTTTAATGAATCTCAATTGTTTTATCAATAAAAATGGTTAATATTTTGTATTTTTTTGATAACTAAAAATGGAATCAGAGCTCTACAGTTTTAAGTATGAAAGGGGGTACCACCCTTTTATACCATGCACAGCATATCTGCATGTGTTTATTCTTTTAAAAACCCTGAAGGATTACTCAAAGGAATGGTTATGAATTTTTGCTCCACGTAATTTGCACGAGTTAATTTTCTGGAATGTGGAATTATATGAAGTTGTGTTAACGAGAAAATTCTTTTGTAGTATCTTTGATGCTATTTCAAGTAAGGATTATACAATTGAAAATTTTTATAGCAATTATAAATACTGGGTAATGCTAACTTACTGTAACAATTGTAATTGTCTCTACTATTCTTGTCCCACTTACTTTTCCAAATTTGAAAGCTGAGGTGGCTTTTGTAAGTCATTTTCTTCTGAAGATGCTGACGTGACCATTTGGTCACAGACCTCTGTATATTCAGAGTAATATCTTTTATCACAAGAAGTCTGGACAAAATTGGGCCCTTGTACCCCATAGCTCAGAGGATCTCAGTAGACCCTGTAGTCCCATTCCACATTTTAAACCTCTAAAGATTCTTCAAATTGCCGAACCTCTCACTCTTCAGATACCCAACTACCTAGGATATTCTAGTGAAGCTGGATGCCAGATTTTGCCTTTTGGAATCCAAGTGGAGAGAGAAACAAAGACTTAGGGGAATGTCTAGGGCAGCTGAGCACCCTGGAATCCCTTGTTATACCACCATGAAGCTTTTAAAGGCAACTCTGTAGGTGTGAAGAGTAGAAATTCTCAGTCCTTAAATGATTTCAGTGGTTTTTGAAAAAGCAATATTTCATTGTTCTCTTCAGTTAGGAAGTAACTGCTTAGTAAAGATTATTCATTTAAAGACAAAAGAGTTGAAATAAAGGGAAATAAAAAATTTTAAACCAAAATAGATTAAAATGATCCCATTTTAGGGGATTTTGCCTGTTTGGAAGAATAAAATTAAAGTGTTGAAGCCTTTACATTTAAATTATAAAGAAAAATATACTCAGACTTAATTTTCAACAAATATTTAAAATAAGGCTATTTAACATTTGAGTCTGTAGGCACTGTAAGTCTACACTTTATTAAAGGGAAGCAAATCAAGAAAATATGTATGTTAAATAACTGAAAAAAACTTCTCAAAAAGCCATTTAAAAAGAATAATTTGATGGGTACTTAAATTAAGCATTGTAGATAAAAATTAGTTTATTAATAGTGTCTTCCCAATCTTTGGATAAAATTAACTCTCTAGTCCTTTGATTAGCATGAATTTATACTTTTAGATTAATTGCTTAGTAAAATTATATATAATAATGCTTTGAGTTATTCACATTTATATTTAATATTGATAAATTCTTCATCAGAGAATATAAATATGTTGTCTTCTGTATTTTGTAACTTGTGCATATCTAAAGAGACTAACAGTGAACATTTTAGAAGATGCTTTTGTGTTTTTAATAATAGAATTCTAGAGTATTAATGTCTTGATATAAAGTTTCTACTAGTAAACTCAAGATCTGTTTCACATACTGTTATTGTGTACCTTTAATCTTCTAATTACGTAGTGATACTAATCTTTTCATAGTAAATATACTTGTTTCTAATTGTATTCCTAGAGTTTACATTCCTAAAGAATAAATTATGACTTTGGATATTTTTATGTGTTTCTCTACCTTTTAAGGTTATAGAAATAAACTGGAGTTTAGTTTTTGATGTTTGTATATTTGTGTAATTGTTCTCCATATATAATACTTTTTACAACAGTGCTGCCTCTTGTTTTATTGAAATAAAAACAGAAAAAAATTTTTTCCAGATCACTTTACTCATTAAAAAAACCATCATAAAATTTTGCAAAAGTCATGTGGAGGAGGAAATAAAAGGAGAAGACTTAGGTGAGTTGAGTCATTGAGAGCTTTTGGGAGTAAGCCATAGGACAATGACATTTTATTCTTGACTTTATGTTTTACATGGCCTCTGGATGAGATGTGTGACAAATTCATTACTATTCATCAAAAGAAGATGAGCTCCATGAGTCATGCACCACTGACATTTGTCATACCAAGAGTACAGGCAACTTTAGATAACAATGCTTTGCCCTTTCATCTGTTGTATGAGTCTTTATCTCTTGAATGCAGAGATTATATGCCTCTAGGATAGGACTTTGTGCATTGTAGATACTGAGACACTTAATGAATGTGTGAGTTAGGTTGACATTAGTGTTGGGAAATAATCAAGGATAAGTTCTCTAATGTATTATATTACAGTAAAATTTTACAATTCCATTTACTGACTCTAGGAAATCTCCATGACATTACCTTGAATAATATTACTGTGTGTGCTTAGAAACAAAACCCTCTTAGAAACTTGAAAAAAAAATTCTGTTTTATAGTTGATTATATATTTGGATAATTCCACTTCATCTATGGAACTGAGTGATTTCGGAAATTTTTTCTAAACTACTATTAGAGTAGCATTCACAGAGAACAAGAGAAGTGATTTTTGTAAATCACATGTTAGCCCTATGGAAGAGAAACTCTTCTAGTGACTTTTAACAATCACCATAAATAGTTGACTCACTTCCTAGAATCTGTAATACCAGCATAATTATTTTATAATTATTAAGAAAGGCTTTGACAGATAATTCTAGTCACTTGGTAATTTCCCTTGTATTGTTACTGTGGTAGTAGTAATAGCTAATATTTGTAATTGTGATCTCATTTAATCTTCAAAACATTCCTATAAAATGATTAGAATCTCCATTTTAAAAAGAGGAAACTGAAACTCTCAAAAGGGCAGATGACTTGCCCAAAGTCACAGAGCTGCTGGGTGGAAAGCTAGGTCTTGTGACTCATTTTTCTAGCACCTGGTAAAAGAAGATACGAAGTGATACTATATAACAGACGTATTATATATTTGATATTCATTCACTCGATAAGTGACAGTTAAGTTTTAAGGTGAAAGTAAAAGTTTTCTAAAAATAAATTATGATACTTTTTGATGAACTTTAGGTAACTGTGTTTCCTTCGGTGGTAAACTGAATGCTAGTCAGTCAGATATTAAAAACATAGTAAAATATAAATTAAGGTTTTGTTTGTCTTTTTGCCTGTCAGATAAGGATTTAAAAGATTGAGACTAGAATTGGTATAGGAGTTGGGAAATTTAAGTCCATTGGCAGGACTAAAATTGGTACAACTAAAATAATGAGCAACTCAGCAGGATCTATCAAACTTTAAAGTGCACGTCTTCTGAGCTAGCAACCCTGCTCTTCTGTGTTTATTACACTCTCTATGTTTTTTGTTAATTTTAGTATAAATGTGTAAAGATACTCATTGAAGCATTGCTTGTAATAGTGGGGAAAAAAGCAGTCTAAATAACCATTAATAGAGGACTGGATGAAGTATGGTGAAAGTAAAGTCGCTTAGTCGTATGCGACTCTTTGCGACCCCATGGACTGTAGCCTACCAGGCTTCTCTGTCCATGGGATTTTCCAAGCAAGAGTACTGGAGTGGATTGCCATTTCCTTCTCCAGGGGATCTTCCCAACCCAGGGACTGAACCTGGGTCTCCCGCATTGTAGACAGACACTTTACATACATATAGTGGAAAATGATGTAGCTGTGAAAAACAATGCAGGTTTGTATGTGATGATTCAGAAAGATTCTTTAATTATAATGTTACCTGGGGAAAAAAATGTCATAGGACAATTTCATTGTTCTATGTAGAACATTTAATATGGATATATATGTATATATACATACATGTACATATGTAAAGCACATGTGTGTTTGCTGGTATATGGGGAGAAAAGCATTATTTCTCTAAATGTGATCTAATGGTAGCATGCATCAGGGAAAAAGTGGTGCTTTTAAAAATAGAGATTCTGAGACCTTGTGCTAAACCCTCTAAATCAGAATCATGGAGTGAAGCATGGAAACCTTTATTTGTAACAAGTTCCTCAGTTGATTCTTATGCAACCTTAATGTTTGGTCTAGTAGCTAACAGCAGTGAATTGATTATCTTTCTGGTAGTAGTCTGTAGTTAGGAAAAACAAATATTTTAAAATGTTAATTGTTAAATTGAGGTGTAGTTTACACATAATGTTAAATTAGTTTCAGGTATACAACATAATGGTTCAATATTTGTGTATACTGCAAAATGATCACCAAAGGTAAGTGTAGTTAACATTCATCACAATACATAGTTTCTTCTCTTGTGATGAGAACTTTTAAGATTTACTCTCTTAGCAATTTTCATTAACTAGTGATCGTGCTATACATTACATCCTCATGACTTTTATAACTGCAAGCTTATACCTTTAGACTCCCTTCACCTATTTTTACCACCTTTCCACCCACCTCTGACTTATTTCACTTAATATAGTGCCTAATATGTAACCATGTTATCACAAATTACATGACAAGTTTTTCAGTTTTTCTATGACTGGATGATATTCCTGTGCACGTGTGTGTGTGTGTGTGTGTGTGTGTGTGTGTGTGTCTCTGTGTGTGTGTCTGTGTAGTATGTACCTCATTTTTTTATCCATTCATCTATTAATGGACACTTAGGTTGTTTCAGAAAGGACAAATTTCTTGAACAGATCTTGTGTTCTAGATGAGGCTTCCCCTAAGATAAAGCCAGTTAACATTGATTAACATTATTAACATAGACCTGTTAGTGAAAAGTAAATTGGCCTGACATAGAAAAATGATTCTTTTGTATCAGTTCAGTCGCTCAGTCGTGTCTGACTCTTTGTGACCCCATGAATTGCAGCATGCCAGGCCTCCCTGTCCATCACCAACTCCCAGAGTACACCCAAACTCATGTGCATCGAGTCGGTGATGCCATCCAGCCATCTCATCCTCTGTCATCCCCTTCTCATCCTTCCCCCAATCCCTCCCAGCGTCAGAGTCTTTTCCAGTGAGTCAATTCTTCGCATGAGGTGGCCAAAATACTGGAGTTTCAGCTTTAGCATCATTCCTTCCAAAGAGCACCCAGGACTGATCTCCTTTAGAAGGGACTGGTTGGATCTCTCTTCTCCAGCACCACAGTTCGAAAGCATCAATTCTCTGTCGCTCAGCCTTCTTCACAGTCCAACTCACATCCATACATGACCACTGGAAAAACCATGGCCTTGACTAGACGGACCTTAGTTGGTAAAGTAATGTCTCTGCTTTTGAATATGCTATCTAGGTTGGTCATAACTTTCCTTCCAAGGACTAAACGTCTTTTAATTTTATGGTTGGAATCACCATCTGCAGTGATTTTGGAGCCCCCAAAATAAAATCTGACACTGTTTCCACTGTTTTCCCCATCTATTTCACATGAAGTGATGAGACCGGATGCCATGATCTTTGTTTTCTGAATGTTGAGCTTTAAGCCAACTTTTTCACTCTCCTCTTTCACGTTCATCAAGAGGCTTTTGAGTTCCTCTTCACTTTCTGCCATCAGGGTGGTGTCATCTGCATACCTGGGGTTATTGATATTTCTCCCGGCAATCTTGATTCCAGCTTGTGCTTCATCCAGCCCAGAGTTTCTCATGATGTACTCTGCATAGAAGTTAAATAAGCAGGGTGACAATATACAGCCTTGACGTACTCCTTTTCCTATTTAGTATTCTTGCCTTGAGAACCCCATGAACAGCATGAAAAGGCAAAATGATAGGATACTGAAAGAGGAACTTCCCATGTCAGTAGTTGCCCAGTATGCTACTGGAGATCAGTGAAGAAAAGACTCCAGAAAGAATGAAGGGATGGAGCCAAAGCAAAAACAATACCCAGTTGTGCATGTGACTGGTGATAGAAGCAAGATCTGATGCTGTAAAGAGCAATATTGCATAGGAACCTGGAATGTCAGGTCCACAAATCAAGGCAAATTGGAAGTGGTCAAACAAGAGATGGCAAGAGTGAACGTCAACATTCTAGGAATCAGCGAACTAAAATGGACTGGAATGGGTGAATTTAATTCTGATGACCATTATATCTTCTACTGTGGAGTAGAAGAAGTGGAGTAGCCATCATGGTCAACAAAAGGGTCCAAAATGCAGTAGTACTTGGATGCAGTCTCAAAAATGACAGAATGATCTCTGTTCGTTTCCAAGGCAAACCATTCAATATCACAGTTATCCAAGTCTATGCCCCAACCAGTAACACTGAAGAAGTTGAAGTTGAACAGTTCTATGAAGACCTACAAGACCTTTTAGAACTAACACCTAAAAAGATGTCCTTTTCATTATAAGGGACTGGAATGCAAAAGTAGGAAGTCAAGAAACACCTGGAGTAACAGGCAAGTTTGGCCTTGGAATGTGGAATGAAGCAGGGTAAAGACTAATAGAGTTTCATAGCAAACACCCTCTTCCAACAACACAAGACTCTACACATGGACATCACCAGATGGTCAGCAACAATATCAGATTGATTATAGTCTATGCAGCTGAAGATGGAGAAGCTCTATCCAATCAGCAAAAACAAGACTGGGAGCTGACTGTGGCTCAGATCATGAACTTACTGCCAAATTCAGACTGAAATTGAAGAAAGTAGGGAAAACCATTAGACCATTCAGGTATGACCTAAATCAAATCCCTTATGATTATACAGTGGAAGTGAGAAATAGATTGAAGGGCCTAGATCTGATAGATAAGAGTGCCTGATGAACTATGGAGTGAGGTTTGTGACATACAGGAGACAGGGATCAAGACCATCCCCATGGAAAAGAAATGCAAAAAAGAATGATCCTAAAACTCCTTTAAGTCCACATTTTATCCTAAGGGTAGCCCCCAAACTGCCTGCATGAGAACTTATCAGGACTGATTTCTCAGCCACATCAAAGCAATTTTGGTTCAGTTGATGAGGCATGTGGAGCACAGATATCTACATTTTAATAAGCAAGCACATCCCTCTGTCTCTACTTTGCCTTCTCCAGAATGTTTTGCATACATAATGAGTTCCTCACAATGATTTGTTTAGATTAACTCCAGGAAAACTTTTGTTTCAATGATGTATCTTGACACCTAGAAAGCCCTCAATAAATATTTTTCAAGTAGTTTTTGATTTTCCTGTTCCAACATATCTGCTAGATTCTAGAGTTTAGTTGGAGAGATTGAGGGTTCTCGGTGCTGAGGATATGTGGAGGGAACTAGGGCAATGTGGCAGCCTCAGCCAGTCGCCAGCTAGGAGGGCATGATTTTTTTTTGTTATTTTTAATCTTTGTTTCATAATGTTGTTTTTTTTTTAATCCAGGCATATATTACCTGAACTAATTAACAATAAGTAAGGAGAAAAGGAAAATTCCACCCCCCCCACCCTGAACAGCTGATTCTTTGATGGGAGATTGGACCAACCTTGGTCAGGTGTATTACTTGCACACTGAGTGTGAGAACCATGGGCTTTAGCTAAACCATCACACATAGAGCAACAAAATCAAGACCAGTTAAATGATTTCTCCAAGGTAGTATCAATACTTTGAACATATGGGTTTAAATTATTTCTTGTATAGTCCCCTAAGTGGAATTACCAAGTTCAAGACATTAGTTCTTTAATGGCCCAATGCTGGGTAGGTTTTCCGAACAACCAAATAAAAATTGCACTGCTGCAAATTATGTATTACTCTCCCTGCCCTCCAACCCCAACCGCCACCAACCAGCGCTTCTAATTTTGAACCTTAATTTATTTAAAAGTTTTAATTGTTCCATAATTGTACCCCAGAATATCCATTTTCATATCAAAGAAGCCTAGCAAGGCTGTGCATTTTTCATTTTAGTAATTTGATATCTGCAAGTCTGCACGTGTAAACAGTTTGTCGATGCTAACTATAAATCAAGTATAATAAGGCATTAATCTTATACCTTTAAGATTATTGTTTGATAATTTGGATAGTAAACTCCATTTTTTCTAGCTCTTAAAATAATGTTCAGTGTTCATTTGGGATTACATTTGACCCTTGAACAACACATGTCCATTTATAGGTGAATTTTTTTCAATATATATGTACTACAAGGTAGACTATAAAATTATACGTGGATTTTCAACTTAGCAGGAGTCAGCACCACAACCTCCATGTCATTCAAGGATCAACTGTGCTTTCAGAGTTAATGTATCAGAGTCTGATATTAGAAATCTCCCACCCATCCTCCTGGTTTATTCCTGTCCCACTCTGCTTGTTTACACTGGTATGTGAACTTTCTCTTCGTGACTAAGAAGTCAGCGGAAATGGAAATATTAATTGAGCTGAGTCAGTGAGTCATTCTTGAAAAAAACACTGGCAGCATTAAGATTATGGTGATGATACTATTACTGCTTCTACTATTCTTCATCATCATCACCAATTAATAATAAAGGTACTGTATGGTGGTCTTGTTCACTAATTTTTCCAAATAATGCTATTTATCAAGAGATTGGGCTGGAGACTGAAGCTAGTGTTTTGTTTAATCTCACTTAGTGAACAATGTTAATGTTTTACTTGAGTCTTTTCAGACAGAAACAAAGTATATGTCTTCATAAATTTATATTTCCCCCTATTAGTTTAATTTCCCCATAAATTTCTTCTGTTAGGTGAAAACAATATTAAAAAATCATGTTAAAAAATCCTACATAACTAATTTTATTTTTATTATGTAAACATAGAAATGAAACATTTGATGAAACATATTTGAAATGAAACATATTTGATATCCTATGTGTGAAGCCAGAGCATATAATGTAAAAATATAGCTGCATATGGAAAAAGAAAGTTATATAAAATAAAGACATAAAATTATATTTCTTTTTTCCTTTTTGGCAAATTTCTTTAAAGATAATACTTAAGTGAAGAAATTAAAGATGGTGACTTACATAAAATAATTTAAGATGTGGGTAAATCCTTTTTTCTCTTGAAAGCATACTGGGTATGCCCAATTTTACTTTACCATCCAGTAGTAAGCACTTGAGATCCCAAAGACAAATTTGTTTAAAGTTTGAATTACTAAGTTTTCTTTATAATTTTATAATTTTTACATTTTATATCTTACTGATCTTACTATATTATGTATATTTTTGCCTTTGTTTTATCAGTTTTCATATTTTTAGTATTTTTATAGCTGTTTCCTCGGTAGTAATAAAATTTGTTGAAATAGAAGAAAATTATATGTCCCTAATTTTTCAATAGTTTAAAAATTTTAAATATTTTAGAAATATTGACTTGGAGAATCAACAATTTTTAATATTTTGCCATGTTTATTTATGTATATTACACATCTAAATTATAGTTCTATTTTTGAACTCATATTTTTCTCTATTTTCAATAACATGTTCTTCAACAAATATCTATTATGCATCAGTAAATTCTACTAACTAGTATTTTCTTTTTCCCTTTTCACTATTTATGCTAATAGCTGTTTTGTTAAAGAATTTTTTTGCAGAATCAACTATTGGTGTTAATTAATTTTATTTTT
The DNA here is from genome assembly GCA_917880005.1 of Nanger dama. Taxonomy (NCBI): domain Eukaryota; kingdom Metazoa; phylum Chordata; class Mammalia; order Artiodactyla; family Bovidae; genus Nanger; species Nanger dama. Next base: position 30,015,531 of record CAKJTW010000007.1, read on the forward strand.
TCTTCTCTTTGGGGTCGCTGAGAGTTGGACACGACTCAGTGACTTCACTTTCACTTTTCACTTTCATGCTTTGGAGAAGGAAATGGCAACCCACTCCAGTGTTCTTGCCTGGAGAATCCCAGGGACTGCGGAGCCTGGTGGGCTGCCATCTATGGGCTCGCACAGAGTCCACGACTGAAGCGACTTAGCAGCAGCAGCAGCAGCAGTATATATTTAATCTTAGTTTTATTATTTCCCTTTTCTTACTTTCTCTTGGCTTGCTAGTTATTTATTTATTTATTTATCTAAAGTAGGAACACAGTTGATGTTTGTTTTTACTTCTTAGTACTGGAAACCTCTGAAACAATATAATTTTTTTAAAAACTCTTCTGTGTATTTTGGTGCTTAAGATGCTCTTTGAAAGCATCAGATTTGTTGGATTTCTTTTTCAATCCAGATATTTATCATTTTTTTAAAGGAGGCTTAGCCAAATCACATTTATTATTTTAATCAATTCCTCTGCATTCATATTATTACATTCCTATATAAGCTTAAATATTGTTGCTATGTTGTTATACTTTTTCTTTTCCTTAAAGGAAAACTAAACCAGTTTTCTTGTGCCTTTCTAAAATCTATGCCTCCCTTCAATTTGATTCTTAGGCAATCACTGTCTGTTTTCTTCACTAAAGATTGGTTTTTCCATTTCCTAGTATCATATAAATGGGGTCATAAAGTAATACTTTTTTTTTTTGGCCTGGTATCTTTCATTCAGCATAATTATCTTGCAATTTATCCATGTTATGGTGTGAATCAATTCAGTTCAGTTCAGTTGTTAAGTCGTGTCCAACTCTTTGCAACCCCATGGACTGCTGCACACCAGGCTTCCCTGTCCATCACCAACTCCTGGAGCTTGTGCAAACTCATGTCCATCCAGTCAGTGATGCCATCCAACCATGTCATTCTCTGTTGTCCCCTCTCCTCTCGCCTTTAATCTTTCCCAGCATCAGGGTCTTTTCCAATGAGTCAGCTCTTCACATCAGGTGGCCAAAGTATTGGAGTTTCAGCTTTAGCATCAGTCCTTCCAATGAACACCCAGCACTGATCTTTAGGAAGGACTGGTTGGATCTCCTTGCAGTCCAAGGGAGTCTGAAGAGCCTTCTCCAACATCACAGTTCAAAAGCATCAATTCTTCAGCACTCAGCATTCTTTATAGTCCAACTCTCAACATCCATACATGACTACTGGAAAAACTATAGACTGACTAGATGGAACTTTTAACAAAGTAATGTCTGTACTTTTTAATATGCTGTCTAGATTGATCATAGCTTTTCTTCCCAGGGAGCAAGCATCTTTTAATTACATGGCTGCAGTCACCATCTGCAGTGATTTTGGAGCCCAGGAAAATAAAGTCTGTTACTGTTTCCATTGTTTTCCTGTCTATTTTCCATGAAGTGATGGGACTGGATGCCAAGATCTTAGTTTTCTGAATGTTAAGCTTTAAGCCAAATTTTTAACTCTCCTCTTTCACTTTCATCAAGAGGCTCTCTAGTTCTTCTTTGCTTTCTGCCATAAGGGTGGTGTCATCTGCATATCTGAGGTCATTGATATTTCTCCCGGCAATCTTGATTCCAGCTTGTGCTTCCTCCAGCCCAGCATTTCACATGATGTACTCTGCATATAAGTTAAACAAGCAGGGTGACAATATACAGCCTTGACATACTCCTTTCCCAATTTGGAACCAGTCCATTTTTCCTTGTCCAGTTCTAACTGTTGCTTCTTGACCTGCATATAGATTTATTAGGAGCCAGGTCAGGTGGTCTGGTATTCCCATCTCTTGAAGAATTTTCCACAGTTTATTGTGAGCCTGGCGGGCTATAGTCCATGGGGTCACAAAGGGTAGGACACAACTGAGCAACTGAGCACCCACATGCATTCCTTCAAGCCACTCTGTCACCTTAGATGTGGGTCTTTAATACCTCTAGGTCTTAAAACAGGTCATCTCTTGTCGTGTTTCTTGTTTCTGTAGCATATGCTACTACTTCTCTCCAGAATGCCTTCAAAGGCTTTGGCATAGTCAATAAAGCAGAAATAGATGTTTTTCTGGAACTCTCTTGCTTTTTGATGATCCAACAGATGTTGGCAATTTGATCTCTAGTTCCTCTGCCTTTTCTAAATCCAGCTTGAACATCTGGAAGTTCACGGTTCATATACTATTTAAGCCTGCCTTGGGGGATTTTGAGAATTACTTTGCTAGCATGCAAGATGAGTGCAATGGTGCAGTAGTCTGAGCATTCTTTGGCATTGCCTTTCTTTGGGATTGGAAGGAAAACTGACCTTTTCCAGTCTTGTAGCCACTGCTGAGTTTTCCAAATTTGCTGGCATATTGAGTGCAGCACTTACACAGCATCATCTGTTAGGATTTGAAATAGCTCAACTGGAATTCCATCACCTCCACTAGCTTTGTTCGTAGTAATGCTTCCTAAGGCCCACTTGACTTTGCATTCCAGAATATCTGGCTCTAGGTGAGTGATAACACCATCATGTTTATCTGGGTTATGAAAATCTTTTTGTATAGTTCTTCTGTGTATTCTTGCCACCTCTTCTTAATATTTTCTGTTTCTGTTAGGTCCATACCGTTTCTGTTCTTTATTGTGCTCATCTTTGCATGAAATGTCCCTTGGTGTCTCTAATTTTCTTGAGGAGATCTCTAGTCTTTCTCATTCTATTGTTTTCCTCTGTTTCTTTGCATTGATCACTTAGGAAGGCTTTCTTATCTCTTCTTGCTATTTGGAACTCTACATTCAAATGGTTACATCTTTCCTTTTCTTTGCATTTAGCTTCTCTTCTTTTCTCAGCTATTTGTAAGGCCTCCTCAGACAACCATTTTGCCTTTTTGCATTCTTTTTCTTGGGGATGGTCTTGATTACTGCCTCCAGTGTCACAAACCTCCGTCCATAGTTCTTAAAGCACTCTGTCTATCAGATATAATCCTTTGAATCTATTTGTGACTTCTACTGTAGAATCAAAAGGAATTTGATTTAGGTCATACCTGAATGGTCTAGTAGTTTTCCCTACTTTCTTCAACTTAAGTCTGAATTTGGCAATAAAGAGTTCACATTCTGAGCCACAGTCAACTCCTGGTCTTGTTTTTGTTGACTGTATAGAGCTTCTCCATCTTTGGCTGCAAAGAATATAATCAGTGTGGTTTCGGTATTGACCATCTGGTGATGTCCATGTGTAGTTGTCTCTTATGCTGTTGGAAGAGTGTGTTTGCTATGACCAGTGCATTCTCTTGGCAGAATTCTGGTAGCCTTTGACCTGCTTCGTTTTATACTCCATGGCTAAATCTGCCTGTTACTCCAGGTATCTTTTGACTTCCTACTTTTGCATTCCAGTCCCCTGTAATGAAAAGGACATCTTTTTGGTTGTTAGTTCTAGAAGGTTTTAGGTCTTTGTGGACCCGTTCAACTTCTGCTTCTTCAGCATTACTGGTTGGGGCATAGACTTGAATTACTGAATATTGAATGGTTTGCCTTGGAAATGAAGAGAGATCATTTTGTTGTTTTTGAGATTGCATCCATGTACTGCATTTTGGACTGTTTTGTTCACCATGATGGCTGGCTACTCCATTTCTTCTAAGGGATTCTTGCCATAGTAGTAGATATAATGATCATCTGAGTTAAATTCACCCATTCCAGTCCATCTTAGTTCACTGATTCTTAAAATGTCAGTGTTCACTCTTGCCATCTGTTTGACCACTTCCAACTTGCCTTGATTCTTGGACCTAACATTCCAGGTTCCTATGCAATATTGCTCTTTACAGCATCAGACTTTACTTCCATCACCGGTCACATCCTCAGTATATTTTAGCATAATTCTTTTGTTTTTTCATTTTTTTGTCATTAATAATTTATTTTACCAATGAAAGCTATCCCCTTCAAAAAACTACATGAAGTCTAGCTTTTGGTGTTTTTTCCCCTATGCCTCTTATTTTCATTTTATTACTTACTTGGGTTAGAATGCCCTTTATAATAAATTGTGAAGATCTGTACAAAATGGGTCTACAATAGTAATAATAGTGAGTAAGTGGATAATTAGTGAATGCATAGAAATTGCTATTTTCTGACTGCAAAATCAAATTTGATAAAAGAATTCAGTTTTATAATAATTCTGCTATAGCAGAATTATTTTGTCATAAAAGAGAATAAGATTATTTTGTCATAAAAGAGAAAATCTTAATTAAAATCAAAATAGAAAAGTAAAAAGCTTAATTTATGCTATTGGATTTTTTTCTTTTCCATTTTTAAAAGTGGTAAGTGTGATAAACAATTGTTACTTGTAATTTTGTTTAAAAGTCTGAGTAGCATTTGAGTATGTTTCACTTAATATGTTTTAGCACACCATAGATTTCTTGGAAAATATGCCTCATCAGGGGAAAAATAATTGGCATTTGCAAAGCTTAATTACATTTAAAATGTTTGCCTTATGAAAACCCAGCCTGTGATTTTTGAAAGCACTTTTCCTACTTTCTTCTCTAATGGGAGCTTGTAGATCTCCTTTAATAATGATTGGGTTATAAATTCTCCAGGGCAGAGAATGTATTAGCATCTTGTGTGTGCAGAGAGACTGGTTGTTTAGCCTCATAATGATTTGTAGTTTAATAAATGCATACACAGGCATTATCTTATTCAATTCTCTTAATTTTTCCAAGGAGGGAGTAAAAATTCTCCCAGTTTATGGATAAGGATGCTGAGGCTGGACAACGATGAATGAATGATCAAAATTCACATGACTTGTATTTTTAGAGATGAAACAGCTACCCCTCAACCTGAGGCTCTTTCTTCTGCCCCAGCATCCCCAGGTCTCCCATCCGCTGATATACCACCTCCCTAGAGTTAGCCATATACAATTTGCATGAAGACTTTCCTGCCACCTAGATGTTTTCCATAGGGCTAGCATGGGCAGTTGGTATAGGAAATCATTTACTGTGCAGGATTTGACTCACTTAGCATTCCCAGACCTCACCCACTATGTACTGGCACTGGCCCCCAGTCATTGCAACATCCAGAAATGCACCCCCATTATCAGCTGCCCCAATAGCTTTGACAAAGCATCCTGAACGTCTTTGACTAAACCCATAAACGTTTTCATATGCAAGTCTGCTCTAGAATGCAGAAAGAAATGTTTAGGGAGGATAAAGGAGTATGTGGTACCCCTGAGCAAGGGGAGTGCCAAAGCTTGGAAAAGCAGCTACCAGTTGGGGGAGAAGAATTATCTCAAAATCGTGATGATAACAATAGTGATGATGGTAACACTGAGTTATCACTACACGCTAGGTGCTAGGTTACACCACCAACATGTATTATCCCATTTTATTCTCACTATGGCACCATCACCTCGTGGTGTAGAGTAGTGAACGACCATCATCCCTTGTCACAGCCATAAGTTCCTTTCTGGTCTTGCTGCTTCCATGGTTACCCCCATATAGTCCATTCTTCTTGAAATCAACCTGAGCCATTTTTATAACGTGAAATCCAATCATGTCACTCTTCTGATAACTTTCCAACTACTTGGTGACACTGAGTAAATTCTGAAGTCCCACAGTGGCCACAAAGCAGACATGCCCTGGCCACATGCACCTGCCTGACCTCATCTCCTACTCTGCCCAGTGTGGCATCACTCTAGTCACACTGGCTATCTGCTGGCTGCCATCTGCATCACTGTTCTCTCCTTTAAGTCAGACTTATTCCCTTACTTTATTTAGTTTCTGACCCTGCCTCACACCCCTGGCAGCCCTTCCCAATGGCTCTGTCTAAAATAGCTTCCCTTTCTCCCTCTTCCCTTCATGCTTTACTTTACAGTACTTAGGGCCACTTGACATTATTAAATGCCTGTTTATCCATCTGTTCATTATTTCTCCTTTCATAATAATGAGAGCTTAGTAAGGGCTTTGTCTTCCTCACCCCTTAGGAAATGGCTTGGCACACACTGATTCAATATTTGTTGAATACACTTGGCATAGAGAAGTTAAGTCATTTGCCTAATGTTCAGAGCTAACAAATGGTAGATTTGTACTTTGAACTCCCAGAACTGTCAGAGAAAACTCCTTCACAGATGGCAGAGAAGCTTAGGACAGGAGATGGGAATGAGACAGGTCTTTCTCTTTCTGCCAGGAAATGCTCAGTGTAACTTTTTTTTTTTTTTTTAATACATGCAGTAACTAAAGAGAATTGTACAAAAGGAAGAGTTAAGGTGCAGACATGTTCAGGAGTGCAGACATGTTCAGGAGTATGCAGGTAAACTGCAACCAAAGTCCACTTCTCTTCCTGGAGTACGAGTTTTGCCAGATGGTTACATGCCTTAGCCTGGACACTTAATTTTCATGTGAAAGAAATTCATGCAACCTTGAATATGTGACCTTAAAATAGCTCTGTAGCAGTCATTATGAGCAAATTAATTCAGAGTTAAGTTAGTTCATTTCTAATGGTAGGGAACAAACAATAATTTGGTATGTTTTGCACTTACTACCATTTCTTAAAATCTTGAGAAAATCACTGTGTCATCTATGGGTACTTTTTATTAGGAAAGAAGTTATCCATTCACACTAGAGACTGCAGAAGGAATGGAACTTCATCTTGCAATTCTAGAACAAACTTTACAGTAAGAATTAAGTTTTCACAGGGTGGATAAAAACAAAAGAGAGGGAGAAAATCCCTCAGCACAAGGTTTCTCAAATTTGGCTGCTTTCAAGGACGTATTCTTTGGGGAGGAGACTGCAAGTTTTCTTTGATCACATTTAAAATTTTATGTTTTACTTTTGTTCATAGTCTAAAAAAATACACACTTGTTTGGGACGATCTGGACAACCTTCTTCTGTAACAGAGTGCTACCACAGGAACCACACATGCCACTGCAGTCCGTCTGCTAATCCTTGCTTTGCTTCTTTGCTTTACAGGCATGTATTCAATATAGAAATTTTCCTCTCCCAGCCCTTAGTATTATTTCCTTTCGTCCCTTTCTCCTGTACCAAAACTCCCAGGGAGCCTAGCTTGCTGTATGTTGAACCCCTTTTAATATTTTTTAATTATATCAAATTTTTTAATGGTTTGTCTTTTTGACTAGAGGGAAGCAAGGGAAGTTGACAGAATAGATCCTCAAGTGATATGGACTCAATTTCTTGCTGGAATTTGCAAAGCCAATTTAAGTATGATCTTAGTTGTCAGAAGATTGTTTTTTAAATGTAGAAATTCAAGAAGACAGCCTTTGAGAATGCAAATTTTGAAGAACTTGGAATCTTTTTTTCATTTCAATTATAGTAGTAACCACAGAGCTCAGCTAGCAGGATATCACAGCGTGTTCAACATAAAAACAGCCTCTCTTCCTTGGGTGTTGGGTGCTCTCTTTGCCCTGCACCATTTCCTGTGTGTTATTGATTAGAGGAATAGCAATAAAGAGTTCTACAGGGGTGGAAAATTAAATCATGGTGACTAGCTAAGTAGTGATGAATGAATTTGAGGAGAAGAAATATGATGATTCCTTACAATGTAGAAATGATGCTTCCAGAACTTTTCAGGATTATTTGCCTCTCTGTTGGGGCTGAAATAAGGCTTATGTGAGGACGACAAAAAAATGATAAGAATGCTTGAAATTCACAGAGTGATTAAAACAAAAATGAAGGCAAAACAGTTCACAGGGGAGAGGTACAGATGGAAGAGAGGTCTTTAACTTGAGATATCCTTCATGCCTGCGGGCTTCTGGGGCTTGGGCTCCCAGAGGGATGAACTGGTTTCAGCGCTTGTTGGGACCGACTTGCCGGTCCTGAAACCTCTGGGGGTGTCTCTGCACACTAACATTTATAAATAAACAACTCTATTAGAACTACATTTTAATAGAGTCCACTACTGGAAAGGGTTACACATGAATGAAGATGAGAAAGAAAGAATGTTAGACCTTCTAATTCAGTTTCACTTATTCATCTTTCACCACACCTAGAAGGCTGTTGGTCCCAATGGAAACAAATTATAATTTGAAAGAAATTACTTTATTAAATTCATACGCATATACAATACACATTGTCATTCTAATCTCTATCTAAAATGAAATTTAGAGTGGAGTTTTTGATAACTCAAATATTTTCACTTAAAAGGGTAATTTCAAGATTCTAGTCAATGCTTTTTCTGAAATAAATTAATATGTGTGGGATGATTCGTGAGAAAAGAAGTATATATATATATACACGAACAGCATACATGGAATATTTTTGAGAATTTCAGCCAAACACAGATATAGTAGTTTTAATGACTGCTTTTAAAGTCCAAAGTGTTTTTGCCAAAGTGCCCATATAATCCAATTTTAATGTACTGATAATTTAAACTTGTTTTACATAAAAATTGATTTATAACTTGTAATCTGTTCTGTCTCTCTGAATTGGAAGCATACAATAATTTCATCCCCTGATTTCAGCCCTCAAATGTCCAGCATGAAAGAGATATTAAGGAAGTTCATAGGATAATGAGTGTCTATTATTAGCAGGGTAATGTGGGGAGATTTGGGGTGCTTCAGGAAAATTTTAACCACCTGAAAATCATCAACCTGCTTTCATCTAACAGAACTTGAAAATATATCATTAAAACCAAATTTTAAAAAACATTGTTACCCTTAGGCGCTGTCTTATGGGAGGTATAGGGCAGGCATCTGGTCCTGAGGCTCAGAGATGAGGATGTGTGTATTTACACCATCTTTTTCTTTGTGGTCTAGACCATTAACAGCAACCCTGCGAAGGGGCGCTGTCAAGAGTAGTGAAACTGAGAAGGTTCTCCTGCTGTGGGGAGCCCCAGAATCAGGACCCTTAGCCTCAGAGACAGTGGGAAGGCAGAGAGGGAAGTCACTGCCAAGGAAAAGGGACCTGCAAGGAAACCAAGGGGACTGCATTACAGATGCCCTTAGGACCACTCATCGTGATTTCTGTAGGCTCCAAACTGTCGTGATTAGTGTAGAAAGACTGGGGGAAGGTGGTGGGAGATTGTGGGTGGGGAGATTTGCTTAAGCCCTTCATGGGTTTATGTTTAATGTTCTATGAAAGAGCACCAGGGCCTTCTAATACCTACTTTACTGTAACTGTGTTTGATGCAGGCAGGCAGGGAGTCTAAGCACTGGAGACTAAAACTGACTTCTCTAGTCAACTTGGAGAGCCAGATGGGGTTAGGAGGTTCTGTGCTTGTATCTCTAACTCCATAGACAAGGCTGATCCTGGGAATGAAATAAATTATTTCTGGAGCCCCTCAACCTTGGAGCTCTAGGACTGCTACTAGGGAGCAGGTATGTGGGTGGGGATGTGAACTGGTCTAACAGAATGAGGGGGTGTGGACAGAGGGGCAGAACTTCCCTGAGGGCTTAGCAACAGGGACTGTGGGCAGTCACAGTACAGACTCCCCAAGTCTTTACCACTTACTGCAGTTCTGAGGGTAAAGGAAAGGAGGTAGGTGACTGTTTTCTGGGGTCTTCCCCTCTTTCTCATTGCACACTGCAGTCTTCACATTCAACCTCCCACACACTCCAAATTTTATCACTCTCATCCACACCATAATAGGTCCCTGTTTTCTGTTTTCTGGTGGAAGAATATTTCTTTCTGCTGTCAGTAATGATAATTTTAAGATACATTCCAGATAAGATAATAAAATAACAAGAGCCATGAAATGGTTACTGTCAACCACCCCTCTCTCCTTTACTGATAAAATATTCCTGGTGGCAATGTTGACATGCTGACAAGGCTTCCTCTGAAATCTCCAGTAGCAACGTACCTGGGGAATGGACTGGAACAAGAGAACAACTCCAGAATGCAGACACCTTTTGAGTGGAGAACAGACAATGGCTAAGATTTTGGAGGTACAAAAGCTAGTTGTCTGTTCTTTAGTAGCCTCACCGCTGGACATAGTGCATGTTCATTCAATTGAATGAGCCTCCTTAGGGCACTGAAATCTCTCCCTTTAGCTTTGCCCAAATCTCCCATCTAACATCTTAACTCCTTACCCAGTGGACAGCCCAGATGCAATTATTTTCAACTAAATTCTGCTAGAAACATTTCCATATCTGTGACTATTCAAAAATATCTTGACTGTTGTGATTTCAAATAAATACTATTGAATACTTTGAGAACATTAAAAGAACAAGATAAGCCAGACTTTACTGAATGGGCTAAACTCTGTGGAAAGCATATACCTCTTTGCAGGAAGAACCTCTTCAGGAATCATCAGCTTTTGCCCACTCACACAATTTTCCTCATTCCGATAGCTGGGAGAGAAGTGGTTTTGCTGTCACAATATCCAAAACACTGATTATTGTAGCTCTCCCTTTTAGCTTTAGATACTATGTGACCCAGTTCTCCTATTTAATAGATAGGAGACTGAGTTCTCCTGGTCTACTTCTAGTCAGAAGTGGTAGAACCAAAGAACACATCTCCAAACTCTCAAACTAGTGACATTTCCTCCCACAAGTTAACTGTTTTCTGCAAAAGACAGAAAGGGTAAGGGGTTCTCCTCAGACGTATGCAAGCTATCTACTCAGTTATAGGGAATACACATGCACCGAAGAGAATTAATAAGGTAGAACTATTTATTTATATAGATACACACACAAACATGACAACATTCCAGGCACATGAATTCAAACAGCAGTTGCCAAACAGTATAAGAGAGAATGAAGCCATTTTTATAAACCAAAATGAATAATGTACATTTTCCATGGGCCAAGTCTGAAGTTGCGTGGCACCCTGATAACGGTGTTTACCTCTGGAGAGGACTCTAGATCTAGGGGTAGTAGTCAAAGGAGAGTTTGTCCTTATGGGTATTGTTTGTATTTTTATGAGGAGAATCTACTTATGGGTTAATTATTTAAGAATCAGTTTAAAAGAGTAAAGCTACAATTTTTTTTTAATTGTCCTCTATGAGTTCACCCAATTACCCTTTCCCTTCCTTAACAACAACAACAATAAGAAGAAACATCTTTTAAAAGAGAAAAGCTGCTTCCTGGGGATGAGTAAAATAATCCCTTTTCTCTTCCAATATTGACTTTGGATATGTCAGTTTTATTAAAGGTGTAGAAAGCATGAAGTGGTAAATTTTGAAATGATTCTTATAGTTTATGTAGAAAAAGGTAATTTTAGGAAACTGGTCTTCTTATGCTAAATAAGGAACAGTTTTCTCTCCACCCTCCATTTCTCCTCAGACTTTAGGGATGGTTTTGTTACTTCTCTGTTGATGACCAAAGCATCTCAATTCTTCATGAAAAGCCTGAGGCAGATCACAGGGACCTTTGTTGTAAATATACAAACATATACTTATGTGTTTATATATATCAATAATACAGTATGTGTGGGTATGCTATTTGATGAAGTGCTGTAAAATTCTTCTCCCTTTCCTAAGTGCCATCAAGTTTCTGCCAAGAGAGCTAAATTGGCTTTTCTGATTCTTGCCAAATCCTTTTAGGGAAACCACCTGTGGTCTCAAAGTTGTGTTACTATTTCCGTATACTTGTGAATATTTTCTGCTCAAAATAGAACAACTCCCCCTGCCCCTTTCTCATCCATGTAGTGTCACACACGTGTGCATCAAAGGTAAAGTGATGACATGTTCTTTTTATTCTTTGCCCTACAAGCTCGGGGCCCGGTCCGATTGCCATTCTAACACTTGTAAATCAGCAAATAGGCTCATTTCTCGAGTGCCTGCTCTGTGCCTGACCCTGTGCCTGGGACCTGAGAGAGGGTGGTGAATACAGTGGATGTGAGCACTGCCCCCATGGAGCTTATGTTACCTCTGCTGCCAGCGGGATCACTCAGCTCTGTGGAGCTCCCCAGTTACCAGGGCAACAGCACTTTCAGATGCGTTAAGAAGTTCTAACGAATGTGCAGTATCATGCCCGTTCTGCAAACAAAGCCATTTATTTTAGGCTGAAGCATTTGCATCAAAATTTAAATAATTTATCTGGATGTGTCATTGAACATTTTATGATATCTTTTGGTTTTCTTCAGTAGCACATTTATTCAATAAAAGCTTTGTCATCTTAGATTTTTTTCAACTAACTCTTCAATCTAGATGTATGAACTAAACAGGAAATGGTCCCAAGAATCTATGCCTGTCTGAGAGAAGTGTTATATAGGTCATTACCAAAGTGAATCAGGACCTCAAGTATTTTTTTACTCACTGCTCAAAGATCTTGGGACAGAAATGACAAAAAAAAGAAGAGGCTTTGCTGGGCCACAGCTGCTACTAAACATTCAGTTCAGTTCAGTTGCTCAGTCGTGTCTGACTCTTCGCGACCCCATGAATTGCAGCACGCCAGGCCTCCCTGTCCATGACCATCTCCCGGAGTTCACTCAGACTCACGTTCATCAAGTCAGTGATGCCATCCAGCCATCTCATCTTCGGTCGTCCCCCTCTCCTCCTGCCCCCAATCCTTCCCAGCATCAGAGTCTTTTCCAATGAGTCAACTCTTCACATGAGGTGGCCAAAGTACTGGAGTTTCAGCTTTAGCATCAGTCCTTCCAAAGAAATCCCAGGGCTGATCTCCTTTAGAATGGACCGATTGGATCTCCTTGCAGTCCAAGGGACTCTCAAGAGTCTTCTCCAACACCACAGTTCAAAAGCGTCAATTCTTCAGCGCTCAGCCTTCTTCACAGTCCAACTCTCACATCCATACATGACCACAGGAAAAACCATAGCCTTGACTAGACGGACCTTAGTAGGCAAACTAATGTCTCTGCTTTTGAATATACTATCTAGGTTGGTCATAACTTTTTTCCCAAGGAGTAAGCGTCATCTAATTTCATGGCTGCAGTCACCATCTGCAGTGATTCTGGAGCCCAGAAAAATAAAGTCTGACACTGTTTCCACTGTTTCTCCATCTATTTCCCATGAAGTGATGGGACTGGATGCCATGATCTTTGTTTTCTACCTATTCTGAACCAAAGAACTGGAAACACCCCTGATCCACCCAAGACAAAGTACTGAGTCCTGAAATTCCCATTAAAAAATGGAATCCTTTTGGTTAGCTTGGCATTGCTCTTGGAAAGAGGGCCTGTCAATCTAGGGAGGGCCAGCCCTAAACTTGGGCTTGGCATTAACCTTTTGTAAGATTCATATGTGCAGGTCCCAGCCAGGGAATGAGGCACCACAGGTGAGCATCACTGTTTGAAAGCTTGGAGGGAGAGAAAGAAAGATGGGCAGCCTCACCTGGAGAGACTCGAAGGGCTGCAGCCCTGAGAGAACACTCTGAACATGGAGGCACAGCATCTGGAGACAGGTTGCTGCTCAGCTCTATAGAAAGCCAGCTCTTGTTTGCCTCTGATTTTTTTCTTAATTTATTTATTTTTAATTGAAGGATAATTGCTTACAATACTGTGTTGCCACACATCAATATGAATTAGCCATAGGTATACCTATGTCCCCTCTCTCTTGAACTTTCCTCCCGCCTCCAACCCCCGACCCTATGAAGTGATTTCTGATATGTTTTAAAGCACAAAATCAAACTTTCTTTTTCAGAATCTTAACGAGAGATTTCTTTGGTGGTCCAGTGGCTAGGACCCCTCGATTCCACTGCAGGGAGCAGGGGTTTCATCCCTATTGAGGGAACTAAGATCCCACATGCCATTCAGCAAGACCAAAAACAAAAAGAATCTTAACAAATGTTCCTGCGTGTGTTCTAAGTTTTTCTAAGACAGGGTGTTGGACATCTCCTGTCCTTGCCCCTGAGGCAGGAGAGGTGAGGTGTAGCACCCTATAGGCTCAGAAGGGCCTTGTCAGAGCATATAGTGCTGGGAGGCCCAGGGTAGTAGAACCTGCTGGCCTCTTTCTGTAGCCCACAAGACACATTTTGTACATCTAGCACTTTCCACACAAAGCGGCCCATGGTGGCAATGCGTGGATGTGGTCCCCATGCTGTTCACGGCGCTGCTCTGTGATTCATCTTTCTGCACAACCTCTGGGAGCCCAGCGGAGGAACCACAGCCTCCTGCTGTCCCTGTTCGGTAAGCAGAATGTCAAGGTTTTAGAAATGCCTTGCTTTCACTCCACCTAGAGGTAAAACAGTCGTTAGCAGAAGCACATATTTGCTTCTTGGGGATATGTTTATGAAAACATAACAAAGCCTTTATTTATGAGTTGCATTCATTATTTCAAGCTTAAGAAACGTGACCTTCTGAAAAAGTTGAAAAAAAAATGTTAAAAATGGAGAAATTATACTATTGTTCCTGGGTTGAATGGTGACACAGATGATTTAGTCAAAACATATCTCTATTTTTTGTGTGTAATAAGTTTTTGAGTCTCTGATTATAGCTGGCTAAAGGTTTACCCCCAAATAATGGGGTTTGGGGCATTAATAATAAACCGATAGCTTTCAACAGCAGTTGCTATGACTTTCTTCATGTGCAATAAAGCACTTCTAATGGATTACATGATTAACTTCCTGCAGCTGAAGTGAATGAAATATTAATGGTTTTTGAGGAATCTGATTGGAATTAAGTTAAAACACATTGACTTCTTCCATTTTATGTTCATACTATAGTAGTTTAAATACATTTTTCATTATTTGAAATCTTTTTCTCTCAGCATATACTAATGGTGAGAGAATTAAATGACACTGAAAATTCTGGAAATCAAGAGGAACAGATTAGAACTGCAAGCACCAGGCACATGAAGAGAGAGAAGAGTCGTTTAGGTAGGTCTCCAATTAGACATTATTCTAGAAGCTTTACTTGAGATGGGGACACATTGCCCCTCTGGAGGCAATAACTGCCACGTTGACATCAGCAATGTGAAATTGTCTAGTTCCTCTGAGCATAATGGTTTTAATTAAGTAAAATAGGAGGCTAAAAAAATAAGCAAAGATAATTAAGCAGCATTTGTCCCTTATGAAAGAATGTGCTACAAAAATCTCATTTGATTTCATTAATTTACATGTCGCAAAGCAATTAGCTTTGTTTACCCATCTCTCAGAGTGTAGGTGCATCTAAATTTTATCCTAATTATGTTTATAAAGAGTGCAGCTACAAAGGATGTTGACTACTTAAAATGCACAATTAGCATTGTAATTACTATAGCTGTGGGTAAAACATTTCATCTCCTCGTTCATTTTGTCCCACTACTACATGTAAATTGTGGAGTGGGATGTGGAGTGTCATTTGGGGAAAGAGAAGTAAAGGTAGGTAGATCCCCAAACCCAAGCAGCCTGCCTCATCGACAGCTTTACAACACACTCAGTGTCCAGAGTCCTTTGCCTCCATATCTGATTAAGAAGAGTGTTAGGATGTCAGAAGCTGAAGCCCAATTAAGTTTCCAAATGAAAGATGTGTGCCCAAGGTTATTTGGTACAGTCTTAACTCCAAAGCCTTATTCAAGTCTTGCCAGGATCTCCTGGGCTCAGAAATCATCATAGGCTGGAAAATGAATCTCTGTTGTTGCAGGAGAAGGGGAATCTTCCTTATCGATTCAAAGAAGAAGAAAAAGTAAAACAAAACCCCAAGTCCCATTTGTACCATTCAAATGGAATTTTTCACCAACTATGGAAAGATATTTGGGGTATAATAGAGGAAACTGAATATGGACTAGTTCTCGGATACTATCAGAGAATTAGTAATATTTTTAGGAGAGTGAATGGCATTGTGGTCATGAAGGAAAATTTGGTTAACTTTAGAAGTAAATGCTGAAGGGGTAAGTTATGATATTGACAACTTAATTTCAATATATACTGAAAAGACATATGCAGAGAGATAAAGCAAATATGGTAAATATAAGCAGTAGTTAAATTTAATAGTTTTATTTATTTATTTTTGGCTGTGCTGGGTCTTTGTTGCTATGCAGGCTTTTCTCTAGTTGTTGAAGCGAGCAGGGTGCTATTCTCTATTAGAGGTGCATAGTTTTATTGCGGTGGCTTCTCCTGTTGTGGGACATGGGCTGTCAGTGAGCGGGCTTCAGTAGTTGCAACTTTGAGGCTCAGAAGTTTCGGCTCATGGACTTAGTTGGTCTGCGGCATGTGGGATCTTCTGGGACCAGAGATCAAATTCGTGTTTCCTGCATTGGCAGGCAGATTCTTTACCACTAAGCCACCACGGAAGCCCCATCAATAAATTTATATATTAGGTGTATCAGTTCCGTTCAGTTCAGTCGCTCAGTTGTGTTCAACTCTTCGTGACCCCAGGGACGGCAGCACGCCAAACTTCCCTGTCCATCACTAACTCCTCGAGCTTGCTCAAACCCATGTCCATAGAGTCGGTGATGCCATCCAACCATCTCATCCTCTGTCGCCCCTTCTCCTCCTGCCTTCAGTCTTTCCCAGCATCAGGGTCTTTTCCAGTGAGTCAGTTCTTTGCATCAAATGGGCAAAGCATTGGAGTTTCAGCTTCAGCATCAGCCCTTCCAATGAATATTCAGGACTGATTTCCTTTAGGATTGACTGGTTTGATCTCCTTGCAGTCCAAGAGACTCTCAATAGTCTTCTCCAACACCAGTTCAAAACCATCAATTCTTCAGCACTCAGCTTTTTTATGGTCCAACTCTCACATCATACATGACTACTGGAAAAACCATAGCTTTGACCAGACAGACCTTTGTCGTATAGGCAGTCATGGAGCCAGTCATTAAGTGTCTGTGTATCAGTTGGAAGTGTTTCTGGCTGCTAGGAAAAGAAAGCTCAACCAACAATGGCTGAATCTCAAAGAACCTTCGTTACTTACTAAATAAGAAGCATACAAGTTATCCATTTGGGGTTGGGGTCCAGCAAGAGAGTCATGCCCTCAAGGTCCTGGCCAGAGAAGGCAATAGCACGCCACTCCAGCACTCTTGCCTGGAAAATCCCGTGGACGGAGGAGCCTGGTGGGCTGCAGTCCATGGGGTCACGAAGAGTCGGACATGACTGAGCGACTTCACTTTCATACATTGGAGAAGGAAATGTCAACCCACTCCAGTGTTCTTGCCTGGAAAATCCCAGGGATGGGGGAGCCTGGTGGGCTGCCGTCTGTGAGGTCACACAGAGTCGGACATGACTGAAGTGACTTAGCAGCAGCAGCAAGATCTTGGCTGTTCTGCCCCTCTACCTTGTCACCCTCAGCCCATCAGCTTCTGACAGCATCAATTCATCATTGCAAGGCTGCTGCTGCAGCTCTAGGCATCGTGGCCACATTCAAAACCAAGGAGGGTGGGCAAGGAATAACAAAAGCCAGCTCTCCTTCTTTGCGCCTCACGCCTGAGGCCAGGGGCGGTAACCCTGAGGAGGGGGGTGGAGCAGTAGGGCCTAGAGGAGCTATCCCACATTGAAGGTCAGGAAGGCGGCAGTAAGGAGATACCCCCATTCAAGGTAAGAAACAGCAGCTGTGCTTTGCTGGAGCAGCCATGAAAAGATACCCCACACTCAAGGTGAGAGAAACCCAAGTAAGATGGTAGGTGTTGCAAGAGGGCATCAGAGCACAGACACACTGAAACCATACTCACAGGAAACTAGTCAGTCTAATCACACTAGGACCACAGTCTTGTCTAACTCAATGAAACCAAGCCTGTGGGTCATGGTGGAGAGGGCTGACAGAATGTGGTCCACTGGAGAAGGGAATGGCAAATCACTTCAGTATTCTTGCCTTGAGAACCCCATGAACAGCATGAAAAGGCAAAATGATAGGATACTGAAAGAGGAACTCCCCAGGTCAGTAGGTGCCCAATATGCTACTGGAGACCAGTGGGGAAATAACTCCAGAAGGAATGAAGGGATGGGTCCAAAGCAAAAACAATACCCAGCAGTGGATGTGACTGGTGATAGAAGCAAGATCTGATGCTGTAAAGAGCAATATTGCATAGGAATCTGGAATGTCAGGTCCATGAATCAAGGCAAATTGGAAGTGGTCAAACAAGAGATGGCAAGGGTGAACATCGACATTCTAGGAATCAGTGAACTAAAATGGACTGGAATGGGTGAATTTAACTCAGATGACCATTATATCTACTACTGCGGGCAGAAATCCCTCAGAAGAAATGGAGTAGCCATCATGGTCAACAAAAGAGTCTGAAATGCAGTACTTGGATGCAATCTCAAAAATGACAGAATGATCTCTGTTTGTTTCCAAGGCAAACCATTCAATATCACAGTAATCCTAGCCTATGCCCCAGCCAGTAACGCTGAAGAAGCCAAAGTTGAACGGTTTTATGAAGACCTACAAGACCTTTTAGAACTAACATCCAAAAAAGATGTCCTTTTCATTATAGAGGACTGGAATGCTAAAGTAGGAAGTCAAGAAACACCTGGAGTAACAGGCAAATTTGGCCTTGGAATGTGGAATGAAGCAGGGCAAAGACTAATAGAGTTTTGCCAAGAAAATGCACTGGTCATAGCAAACACCCTCTTCCAACAACACAAGACTCTACACATGGACATCACCAGATGGTCAACACCGAAATCAGATTGATTATATTCTATGCAGACAAAGATGGAGAAGCTCTATACAGTCAACAAAAACAAGACCAGGAGCTGACTGTGGCTCAGATCATGAACTCCTTATTGCCAAATTCAGACTTACATTGAAGAAAGTAGGGAAAACTGCTAGACCATTCAGATATGACCTAAATCAAATCCCTTATGATTATACAGTGAAAGTGAGAAATAGATTTAAGGGCCTAGATCTGATAGATAGTGTGCCTGATGAACTATGGAATGAGGTTCGTGACATTGTATGGGAGACAGGGATCAAGACCATCCCCATGCAAAAGAAATGCAAAAAAGCAAAATGGCTGTCAAGGAGGCCTTGCAAATAGTTGTGAAAAGAAGAGAGGTGAAAAGCAAAGGAGCAAAGGAAAGATATAAGCATCTGAATGCAGAGTTCCAAAGAATAGCAAGAAGAGATAAGAAAGCCTTCTTCAGCGATCAATGCAAAGAAATAGAGGAAAAGAACAGAATGGGAAAGACTAGAGATCTCTTCAAGAAAATTAGAGATACCAAGGGAACATTTCATGCAAAGATGGGCTCGATAAAGGACAGAAATGGTATGGACCTAACAGAAGCAGAAGATATTAAGAAGAGGTGGCAAGAATACACGGAAGAACTGTACAAAAAAGATCTTCAAGACCCAGATAATCATGATGATGTGATCACTCATCTAGAGCCAGACATCTTGGAATGTGAAGTCAAGTGGGCCTTAGAAAGCATCACTACGAACAAAGCTAGTGGAGGAGATGGAATTCCAGTGGAGCTGTTTCAAATCCTGAAAGATGATGCTGTGAATGTGCTGCACTCAATATGCCAGCAAATGTGGAAAACTCAGCAGTGGCCACAGGACTGGAAAAGGTCAGTTTTCATTCCAGTCCTAAAGAAAGGCAATGCCAAAGAATGCTCAAACTACCGCACAATTGCACTCATCTTACATGCTAGTAAAGTAATGCTCAAAATTCTCCAAACCAGGCTTCAGCAATACGTGAACCGTGAACTTCCTGATGTTCAAGCTGGTTTTAGAAAAGGCAGAGGAACCAGAGATCAAATTGCCAACATCTGCTGGATCATAGAAAAAGCAAGCGAGTTCCAGAAAAACATCTATTTCTGCTTTATTGACTATGCCAAAGCCTTTGACTGTGTGGATCACAATAAACTGTGGAAAATTCTGAAAGAGATGGGACTAGCAGACCACCTAACCTGCCTCTTGAGAAATCTGTATGCAGGTCAGGAAGCAACAGTTAGAAGTGGACATGGAACAACAGACTGGTTCCAAATAGGAAAAGGAGTACGTCAAGGCTGTATATTGTCACCCTGCTTATTTAACTTATATGCAGAGTACATCATGAGAAACACTGGGCTGGAAGAAACAGAAGCTGGAATCAAGATTGCCGGGAGAAATATCAATAACCTCAGATATGCAGGTGACACCACCCTTATGGCAGAAAGTGAAGAGGAGCTAAAGGGCCTCTTGATGAAGGTGAAAGAAGAGAGTGAAAAAGTTGGCTTAAAGCTCAACATTCAGAAAACGAAGATCATGGCGTCTGGTCCCATCACTTCATGGGAAATAGATGGGGAAACAGTGAAAACAGTGTCAGACTTTACTTTTTAGGCTCCAAAATCACTGCAGATGGTGATTGCAGCCATGAAATTAAAAGACGCTTAGTCCTTGGAAGAAAAGTTATGACCAACCTAGATAACATATTCAAAAGCAGAGACATTACTTTGCCAACTAAGGTCCATCTAGTCAAGGCTATGGTTTTTCCTGTGGTCATGTATGGACATGAGAGTTGGAGTGTGAAGAAGGTTGAGCGCCGAAGAATTGATGCTTTCGAACTGTGGTGTTGGAGAAGACTCTTAAGAGTCCCTTGGACTGCAAGGAGATCCAACCAGTTCATTCTGAAGGAAATCAACCCTGGGTGTTCTTTGGAAGGAATGATGCTAAAGCTGAAACTTCAGTACTTTGGCCACCTCATGCAAAAAGAGTTGACTCATTGGAAAAGACTCTGATGCCAGGAGAGATTGGGGGCAGGAGGAGAAAGGGACAACAGAGGATAAGATGGCTGGATGGCATCACTGACTCAATGGATGTGGGTCTGAGTGAACTCCAGGAGCTGGTGATGGACAGGGAGGCCTGGTGTGCTGTGATTCATGGGGTCGCAAAGAGTCGGACACGACGGAACGACTGAACTGAACTGAACTTTATCAGGAAGCAAAATCTTGGAGTTGGTAGGAAAAAGATAAATTTGGAATTTGAGATTAACAAAAACTGACCACTATATGATACTCACACAGTAAAGAATCTGCATGCAGGTTCAGTCCCTGGGTTGGAAAGATCCCATGGAGAAAGGAATGGCACCCACTCCAGTATTCTTGCCTGGGAAATCCCATGGATAGAGGAGCCTGGTGGGCTGCAGTCCACTGTTGTTGTTCAGTCGCTAAGTCGTGTCTGATTCTTTGTGACCCCATGGAGTGCAGCAGGACAGGCTTCTCTGTCCTTCACTATCTCCCTGAGTTTTCTCAAACTCATATCCACTTGCTCAAACTCAGTGATGCCATCCAACCATCTCATCCTTTGTCACCCCCTTCTCCTCCTGCCTTCAGTCTTTCCCAGCATCAGAGTCTTTTCCAGTGAGTCAGCTCTTCGCATCAGGTTACCAGAGTACTGGAGTATCAGCTTTAGCAACAGTCCTTGCAATGAATATATGGGACTGATTTCCTTTAGGATGGACTGGTTTGATTTCCTTGCAGTCCAAGAAACTCTCAAGAGTCTTTTCAAGTACCACAGTTGGAAAGTGTCAATTATTCAGCACTCAGCCTTCTTTATGGTCCAACTCACATCCATACATGACTACTGGAAAAACCATAGCTCTGACTAGACAGACCTTTGTTGGCAAAGTGATGTCTCTACTTTTTAATACACTGTCTAGGTTTGTCATAGTTATCCTTTCAGGGAGCAAGTGTCTTTTAATTTCATCGCTGCAGTCACTGTCTGCATTGATTTTGGAGCCCAAGGAAATGAAATCTGACACTAATTCTACCTTTTCCCCATCTATTTACCATGAAGTAATAAGACTGAATGCCACAATCTTAGTTTTCTGAATGTTGAGTTTTAAGCCAGCTTTTTCACTCTCCTCTTTTACTTTCATCAAGAAGCTCTTTAGTTCCTCTTCACTTTTTGCAATTAAAGTGTTATCCTCTGCATATCTGAGGTTGTTGATATTTTCTCTGGCAATCTTGATTCTAGCTTGTGCTTCATCCAGCCCAGCATTTCCCATGATATTCTCAGCATATAAGTTAAATAATAGGGTGACAATATACAGTCTTTACGTACTCCTTTCTCAGTTTTGAACCAGTCTTTTGTTCCATGTCCAGTTCTAACTGTCCCTTCTTGTCCTGCTTACAGGTTTCTCAGGAGGCAGGTAATGTGGTCTGGTATTCTCATTTCATTAAGAATATTCCACTGTTTGTTGTGATCCGCACAGTCAAGGGCTTTAGTCAAAGGCTACAGTCCGTGGGGTTGCAAAGAGTCAGACAGGACTGAGAGTCTAACACTTTCACTTTTCATATGTAAAATAGATAAACAACAAGGAACTAGTGTATAGCACAAGGAACTATATTGAATATCTTATCATAAGCTTATCTTATCATAATGGAAAAGAATATGAAAAAAATATGTGTACTTATATGTTTATATATGGAGAGAGCCAACTCACTTTGTTGTATACCTGAAACACTGGAAATCAACTGGACTTCAATTAAAAAATAAAAATTAAAAAAACAGAATGAGATGTCACTTCACATCTGTTTGTATGTGTATAATTTAAAAAATAATAATGGATGTTGGCAAAAAAAAGAAAAAGCAAAATCTTTGCCAGAAGACTGCAGACTTCTATTTCCACTTGAGCGGCTAGAACAGACAGAGGCCAATCGTAGCTGCAGGGAGTCTGGGACGTGCCATCACAATAAATGACTACATCAGTTATGATTCATCCCCTGGGGCTAGGGAAGCGCTGTCTCCCAGAACAAGATTGATGTTCTGTTAACGAGAAAAAGGGAAAACGCCAGCTACTTTCCATTTGCTAAACAGATGCCCCTTTTCTCTAGAGAGGATACGGTTCTGTTTTTACTAGGTGAGAAAAATGACTTTAAGGGAAAGTAGAGCTAAAACTCATTCTTCCCTGTATGCCGTTGCTGTTTAACAAGAAGGTAAATAGTGCTCAAAAGAGACTTCAGATTTCTTGTCTGTCAACACAGTGAAACAGAAACTCCAACCATCCTTAAACTAGGTTTCGTTTCCCTTTCAAGTTCGGTAGTACATTTCAATATACAGTTTACTTTTAGAGATTGTTCTCACTGTGATGGACGTTATGCAGCAGAATAGAATATATGCTACCGTTCAATGTATTTTTAGCCACAGTTGATCAAGTGTCCTCTGTTTGCAAGGCTCTGTAATAGGTGATTACATGTTCTCTTATTTGTGTAAGAAGGATCTGCCTGCCTATTGCAAAAAGCCCCAGCTCAGTCTGAGTTATTAGACTTAATAAAGAAAATGCCTTCAGAGCTTTCAGCAATTGTTCCAATGTCTGCTTTCTCCCAACCAATATAACATAATCTGGACATCTGGGCTGTTTAAGTGGAAGTCCATTTGTTGATCATGGCAACTGATAGTCATTACTAGAGTTCCTCCTCGTCCGCTTCCCTAGCCCTTGGCCCCAGAGTAGGCTTTCTTTTAGAAAGAATCCTGCATGCTCATTGCGGATGGATTGAAATGAATTCCCAGACTAACAATAGCCACCTAACCATCACTGGGATTCACAGTCGTGTGCCCTGGGAGGCAGACCTAGAATTGAATAGCCTAGGCCAGGAAGTCTGTGTCTAAAGTCCCTCACCTCCTTAGGGGCACGTTTGTCTGGTGACTTAGCATTTGGTGTTGATGGCTGGTGTTGTGTTGAAGTATTTCAGCGCTGGCTGTCCCCTGTTTCTTGGTAGCCTCTGGGATGTGGCTGACTGTCACACTGACTGCTACACAGAGGCTCTGCAGCAGGGCTGGCTTGGAGCAGGCCCAAGAGCCCCTCTTCTCTATGTCAACCAGCAACATGCCCAGGCCCCCTGATTCAAGCACCTTACTGGGGGAGCACTGTAGTCTATGGCTTGCCTGTCTCCTCGCATGACCCCGGGGACATGTCCCATTGCGGATAGAAGCCTTTCGACTATTTTACCTCCAAACTTACGTTTAACCCTTAGGATAAATGTTTTGAGTGATTCTCCTCACTTTTCCTGTTGTTGCTTTTTGTGTTTTGGCCACACCACATGGCTTAGGGGATCTTGGTTTCCTGTGCTTGCTCAGTCGCTCAGTCATATCTGACTCTTTGTGACCACAGGGACTGTAGCCTGCCAGGCTTCTCTGTCCATGGGACTTTTCAGACAAGAATACTGGAGTGGGTTGCCATTTCTTTCTCCAGGGGATCTTCCTGACCCAAGGATCAAACCCATGTCTACTGCATTGGTGGGTGGGTTCTTAAACACTGAACCATTTGGGAAGCCCCTTAGGTCCCTGAACAAGGATCAAACCTGTGCCTGGAAATGGAAGCCTGGAATCTTAATGACTGGATCACCAAGAGCATCCCTCTCGTGTTCTATATGAAACATCTCTTTGTGATTTTAACTTTACCATAGTAGGGACACATCACTTAAAAAAAAAAAAAAAAGGATCGATGTCCTGGGAAGTGGGAGAGAGAGATGTAGTGAGGAGGCAGCTTTGCTGGTGCCCATAGAAACAGGAGGTAAAGTTGGAGCCACAGGTGTGGGTAGGTGGGAAGCTGTGATGACGGGAACGAAAGGACGTCCTCTTCCACTGCTTGTATACCTTTAGCGACTTATTAAACAAAGCTATTAACTCAGAGTGAGGGTAGGAAAGGTTGCAAGAGAGAAGAGAAATCAGGAGAGTTGGAAAGTAAATGAACAAGAAAAACAGACTATGAGGGTAGGGCGTCCGAAGAACCCCAAGGACAATTAGTGATATGCATTTGAAGTGAGATCAGCCAGTGGCAGGTAATATACTGCTGGCCAGACCCTACCCCTGGCTGGGCCAGGGAAGACCCAGGGAATTCCTCACGTGAGAGGTCAGCTCCCAACAAGTTCACGCTAGTAGCCAGGAGCCAGTGGGGCCGGCCTGGAGCAGACTGTGTTACTGGCCAAAGACCTTGCTCTTCAATGCTATAGCCGTCACTGGAAGATTTGTCCAGGGCTGTGATGTGGGCAGCAGAATGGATGCACCTGGGGGAAGGGCACAGGGCTGGTGATCTCTACAGGTGTGAAGGACTCAAGGCCTTAGTTTTCCAGCATGGAGATGGGCAGCTGGGTGGTGCTCCTGTGTCAGGAGAAGGTATGTCCAAATTTAATGTCCTTCCTCAGTGCTTTGTGGTTCCCTTTGGGTCCCAGAGAACCTCCTAAGTGACCTGCCATAGTTTCTCCATGCCTGGCTTGTGGGGTTGAGTGCATGACACCCAACCCCATCCAAGAAACTCATCACACCAGGTTATAATGCCTTGTCTATTGTTTGTTATCCCTGGAAAACAGAAGAGCAAGAACCCTGTTGAACTTTTTTTTTTTTTTTAACTACTTTATCCCCCGTGCCTAGTAAAATTCTGAAAGATGGTAGATGCTCATTAAATTTTGAATGCATGAGTATATAAAAGAAGGCTGGCAGGAAAGAGGGATGGAAGGGAGGGAGGGAGGGAGGGAAGAAAGGAGAGAGAGAAGGATAGAGGGAGGGAGGAAGGAAGGAATCCCTGCTACTCTATTAGGGCTATTCTGAATGAGGTTTGCAAAGATGGATATGAATTGGCAGTACCCTCTATAGAAGACATGGCAATGCAGGTAAGTAGTGGAGCTGGTGGGAACTGATGAAAAGGGCTTTCACTGGGGCTCTTTAAAATGTGGAAGACACACTGGAGGTTGCATGGGGAAGGCCTGGAAGACTGGGGCATCAGTGGCTGGCATATATGGGATCAGGTGCTATTTTGATGAGAATGTCAGGAAGATGAAAATAAGGGATGATGGTCAAGGTGGGCAGGAGGGAAGCAAGAGAGGGTTCTTGGATGAAGAGCTGAGACAGACCCACATCTCAGTGGGTGTAGAGGGTGTGATGGATATGATATGAGGCCCCTGTAGCTGGGAATCCACAGAGGAGCCCAGTGCCTTCCATTATCCACCTCTCTTTCCTGTTCTTTCTGGAAAAAAGAATCTCCACTGGACTTGCTTCATCCTTCCCACTACCTACTCTTTCTTCAGTACTTTACACCCCAACCTCTGGATTTTTTTATTTGCAGTTTGCGATCTCTTTTCTCAAGACCTTCAAACCCATGGTTTTCCTGACCATGGTGGATCAAGCTAGAGTCACCCTCAAATCATAGCATGTATATTCTGAAGTTGTCAAGTACGCTATTTTTAACATAACCTTCATGTAGAATACACACACACACACTCATAAACACCTACACACATAAATATGATACATATATATAATATATGACATAGAGATATATGGGCTTCTCTGGTGGCTCAGCAGTAAAGAATTCACCTGCAATGCAGGAGACACAGGTTAATCCCTGGGTCAGGAAAATCCTCTGGAGAAGGAAATGGTAATCCACACTGTATTCTTGCCTGGGAAACCCCATGGCCAGAGGACCCTGGTGGGCTACAGTCCATGGGGTTACAAAGAATTGGACACAACTTAGCAACTAAACAACAAATAATAATAAGTACATATTCTTAGTATGTATTTATTTTTTTCTTTTTCTATCAGTTACCAAGAGGGAGGAGGTAAGTAAAAATCTCCCACAACGATTGTCTGTTTCTCCTTTTAATTCTGCACATTTTTCAAGTCATGTATTTTGATCGCTTGTTATTGGGTACATACAAAATCAGACTTTTATATCTTCCTGATGAATTGAGCCTTTATCATTATGAAGTGATTCTCTTTATTTCAAGTAATGCTTTTTTTTTGCCTTGAAGTCTACTTTATCTGATATCAATTTAGTGACATGGATTCTTTCAGTTAGTGTTTGCATGGTATGTTATTATATGTCCTTTTCTTCAATCTTTCTTATTCTCTTGTTTTAATGTATCTCTTGTAAGAAGCATTTAGTTGTATTATAAAATACAATTTGTCACTCTTTATCCTTTAATTTGAACATTTAGATTATTTATACTTATTGGTAACTCATGACATAGTTAAGCTAAACCTACCATGTTATTTTGTGTCTTCCTTTTGATCCATTATATTTCTTTTTCTCCTTTTTCATTTTCATTCCTACCATGTTACCTTCCATTTGTCTCTCTGTGTTTTATTGTGGGTTTTTCTTCAGATATATCTACAGTTAATTAATTGCTCTTTAGTTGTAATCTACTATAGGACTTATCAATTGAATTTTTACTTTCTGTTGCAATATTTTTCAGCTCTAGAATTTCTATTTAGTTCCTTTTTAAACTGCCTATGGGGTTGCTAGGAGTCAGACACGACTGAGAGACTTCACTTTCACTCTTCACTTTCATGCATTGGAGAAGGAAATGGCAACCCACTCCAGTGTTCTCGCCTGGAGAATCCCAGGGACGGGGGGCATCTGGTGGGCTGCTGTCTCTGGGGTTGCACAGAGTCGGACATGACTGAAGCAACTTAGCAGCAGCAGCATGTCACTTTTATAGTTTCCAATTCCTTGCTCAGGTTGTCAGACTTGGCATTTATTAAATATAGTAAGCATTATTGTTTTGCAGTCTGTATCTGATAATTTAAATATCTGAAATCTATTGGCATGACCCACTTGGAACCAGTTTAAATTTGAGGTTTAAATCTCAAGCCTCAAGTTCAAGACTTGAGGTTTTCTAGACCATCAGATCGGAGAAGGCAATGGCACCCCACTCCAGTACTCTTGCCTGGAAAATCCCATGGATGGAGGAGCCTGGTAGGCTGCAGTCCATGGGGTCGCTGAGGGTCGGACACGACTTCACTTTCACTTTCAGTTTTCACTTTCCACTTTTATGCTTTGGAGAAGGAAATGGCAACCCACTCCAGTGTTCTTGCCTGGAGAATTCCAGGGATGGGGGAGCCTGGTGGGCTGCCGTCTATGGGGTCGCACAGAGTCAGACCCGACTGAAGCGACTTAGCAGCAGACCATCAGATGGAGTAAAGCTGGACTACAAATTGAGACAATGATTGGTTTACTCTAATTTACCCTGAGGATAGAATTATAGCTCAGCTTAAAGTAGGAACTATTCTGTCTTTGTCTTTTGGTTAGCATAGACTTCTATCATCTGACTTTCTAAGGCACTAAAACTGCAGTTCTGTTTCACAGCTGTTTCTTCTGAATCACCAGATATCTCAGGGTCCCCTGGGCTTAATTCTTGGAATTCTCATGTTCTCCAAGTATTCATTTGATATTTTCTCATGGGCTTCTTGGCTCTTTGGTGTTTTAAGATTTTAAAATATATTCTGTCCTGCCTTTTGGGCTTACCAGTCGGCACTAATTGTAAAGAATCCGCCTGCCAATGTAAGAGATGTAAGAGATACGGGTTCAATCCCTGGATTGGAAAGATCTCCTGGAGAAGGGTATGACAACTCACTCCAGTATTCTTGGCTGGAGAATCTCATGGACAGAGAAGCCTGGTGGGCTACAGTCCATAGAGTCCCAAAGAGTCAGACACAACTGAAGCTACTTAGAATGCTCTTAGCACATCCAGCTTTTTAAAGTGTAACTGTATTGCATTAAAAATGTTATATCTGTACTGCATAAAAATATAATTTTGGACACTCAGGTTTTAAATCCTGCATAATATTAATACATGTCCTTTGGGAGAAATGCATCTTTCTGGATTTTAACTTTGTTTCATCTTTTAGATCAATGATTAAAACAGTTTTGCTTATACGGCCCTGCAGGGAGACCACATATGGCACTCTTGCCTTCTCTGTGTTCCTGGTAGAGTTATATGGATACCATCTTCTACTAATAGCAGTGTTTGGCTTAGTGGTGGCTGGATCTGTATTAATATTTGGGGTTTTAATGATTGGATTGACAGGAAACCAAGGATAAAAGGGTAGTACATAAATAATTACATGGTAAATTATGGCCTTACTTGAATTTTTTGTTTAGCAAAATAAAATACAGATATGAACTTAATAGCAATAGGGCATAACTTATAAAAGCTAGAAAAAGAGTTATCCAGCTTCCTGTCATTCCCTGGTACTATATTTAGAATATTTTATTATGGTCTTTAGATTTTTTTATCCACCACAGGTTTTTAATATTAAATTCCAGAAAATATATTTTCTTTTTAATACTCTGGTATTACCTGTGTATAATAGTCACATTATTTTTATTAAAGACAATTTCTATGTGTAAAAGATATCTTTTGTACCAAGTAATCTATCTGAACTGGGAACTAATATCTGGAGACTTATTTGTTCAGAATGCCAATCTATTTTTAACTTTTGCCTCTAATATATCTTTAACCTTCTTTTACCGAAGAAGAATATAGATTTCCTAAATTTTTCCAACTCTTGTGATTACCAGTCAGCCTGATTGTTTTCATTCCACCTAGGAGGCTTCACAAAGCAGTCTTTGAAGCCATTGTATTGAACAGGTTAACTTGTTTAAAATTTGGACTGTTGGTCCTTAGGCCATATTGATAATTTGAGTCATGAATTAAATCCAGAAGAGTGTGATATATCAGTAAATTTTAAGTAAATCAGAAAAATTTAAGCTTTGATTTATTGAACACCCTGCTTTTCATGTCATCTTTCTCTCAAAGCATGTTTTCATTTCTTTGAAAAGCCCAGCTTTTTCTTTTCTTTCCTTCTTTTGGTTGTAAAGGCTTTGCCTTTAGTGAGCACACAGGCCTGCTCCTTGCCTCCTACTCAGCCTGTGATAGCTGATGGAAATAAGAACCCTGGTTGGCATGGGGATTTGGTCAAATGCAGTTATTCTGCATTAAACAATGATATATTTGTAACCTGTCTCTTAAAACAAAGAGGAAATATCATTTTTCTCTGCAGTTGCTCACACCTTGCTCTTCACTTAGAATGCCTCTGTCCCCACCTGCTATGTCGTCCTGATGCTGGTATTCTCCTACAGAAGGGAGATGGAGCAAGTGTGACATGGCTGGCTCACCCCAAGTGTGTCACCATCTCCCCCGGGTGCCATGAGGGGGAAAGACACAGACGAGACTGCATGCCCTTTGGTGAGTCATCGCTGGATGGCCCTGCTTACTGATGTGGGATCTAGCTAACCTTTAACCAGTGTTCTCCTCATCCCTAATTGGTGAATCAGAGTCTACATACCCCAGGGATGAAAGCAATAGAACAGCAGAGTCTGTCTTTAACGTACAAATTAGCACTGGATCTGGTGCCACTGGGGTGGAAGAAGAAAATGCTTAGAATAAACGCAACATTTGGCTTCAAACCTGTCTTGAAACGCTTTTTCTCAAAAGTCTTCGAGTTCATTTAGATGTTCTTCAAGCTATCAGATAAATAACTGTATGTATTACAATGAGCTGAGACAGTTCATACTTGGGTTCCAAACTCCCTTTCCCTTCCTTCTGTAGGTGGTCTACTTCTCAGCTGTGGCCACCCAGGCAGCCTTGATGAACCTCGCCAGCACAGTGCTGACCATCACCATTTAGAGGGATGGTTTCTGAGCCTCGCAGGTGAGCAGAGGCCAGCTGGCTGGTGAGTTGTGCCACCTCATGACATAACAGGTCACCATGGTGGGCTGCAGTCCATGGGGTCACTAAGAATCAGACACGACTGAGCGACTTCACTTTCACTTTTCACTTTCATGCACTGGAGAAGGAAATGGCAACCCACTCCAGTGTTCTTGCCTGGAGAATCCCAGGGACAGGGGAGCCTGGTGGGCTGCCGTCTCTGGGGTTGCACAGAGTCGGACATGACTGAAGCGACTTAGCAACAGCAGCAGCAGCAGCAGCAGCAGCAGCAGCAGCAGCATGAGTCTCTGATCTGCTGAGAAGTTGTCCTGGCTTAGTGAACACAACTGATGAGACAGTTGAGTCTTAGAGAGAGGCAGTAGAGTAGCCTTTAAGAAAAGATGTCTGGGGACTTCCCTGGTGATCCAGTGGTTAGGATTCCACCTTGCAATGCAGGGAATGTGGGTTCAATGCCTGGTTGGGGAACTAAGATCCCACATGCCAAGGAGCTACTAAGCCTATGTGCTGAACCCACATGCTGCAACTAAGACCTGATACAGCCAAATAAACAAATAAATATTAAAATAAAAAGAGAGAGACACAGAAGGTGTTTGAAGTCAAAGAAACTGGATTTGAATGCAGCTAAGACTAACTGTGGCTCTTACCAGCTGCAAATTACTTAACTTCTCTGGACTTTATTTTCCTCATCTGTAGAATGGGAGAAATTATGACACCCCACCCACCCACCCACACACACCTTGCCACCAGTTCAGTTTTGGGAAGGCTTCTGTGAGATACAGGATTTGTAAAGTGTTTAACACTGTCTCTGTACATAGAAAGCACATAAGAAACGGATCATAAGGATATATAGGCTGTACTTTTTGGGAGAGAAACACTTCTGAATATATTATTACAGAGGTTCTTTGATCATGACTTGGAAAAATAAGGGAATTGAAAGATTTCTCTTTTTAAATTTCCTTAAAATTTCTTTATCAATAAAAAGCATCTTGAAGCAGTGGAAAGATTTCTTAATTCTGGTCAGTGATATGCTTCTGCTTTACTTAGAAAAATCATCCCCAAATGTGACTGTTGATTATTACCTAATCACTGATAGGGAGAGATAGAATTTTTTTTTCAATAATAGAGCTAAGTTGAAGAATCTGGCATCTTCTTTATTTTTTCTTCCATTTACAAAACTTGGATCAATTTCCTCAAGGGATATTCAAATTGCCAACCTAAAGCTGGAGATCTTGCCCTACCCTCTATTTGTGCAATTGGTACACTCGCTAGAAAACATTCTTGAGTGTTGATAGCCAAGATAAAGGAAGCTATTACAAAAGACACTATTAAAATGTACTTCTTACAAAGTGTAGAAGCCCCATATAATCATGTTTTCTTCTAAACTACACTTATTTGGATGTGCTGTG
The DNA here is from genome assembly GCA_917880005.1 of Nanger dama. NCBI lineage: Eukaryota > Metazoa > Chordata > Mammalia > Artiodactyla > Bovidae > Nanger > Nanger dama. The sequence continues at coordinate 30,047,093 of CAKJTW010000007.1, forward strand.
ATTTAAATAACAACACTCAAAATAAAACAACTATGTGGTTAAAAGCTGGGTGACATGGTGTTAAAAGTGTCCTGTCTTTGGGTATAGAAAATCTTCCTTCTTGCTGTTAGTTTTTAAAGAAATCTAAATAAAGCATAGATTCAGATTTAAAGTTTGTTTAATTTATTCTCATTTTAAAAATCATCTTGTAAATATGTTCTTCAATGATGGTAGAATAGTTAAGAGAATAAACTTTGGGGTCAGGCTGCTTGGGTTTGAATCTCAGCTCCACCATTTACCTTCTCTGTGACCTTAAATAATGTCACTTCTTTACATCTCCAGTTGCTAATTCATAAAAGGGAGATGCTGTGGACCCCTTAGAGTTTTGAAGATTACATAAGATGAATATGTATAGAAGGCTTAGAACTGTGTGTCTGGTACAGAATAAGTATTGAACTGTTACTGTTCTTTGTGCTCTGTTTTTCCCCCTCTCATCCCTGTCAATATTTTAGTCATAAAAATGGATATTAATATTGTTGTTCCGATAGTGGGATGTGATAGAAAGTACTGAGACAGGAGTTAGAATAATTTGTTCTAAGTGACCTAATTTCTTTAATCTTCAGTTTACTCATGGGTTAATTGTTCAAGTTCCAGAAGAACTGATCTCAAAGGTCTTTTCCAGGTTGCAAATCCCATGATTAATCTATAGTCAGACTAAAAGGGATGTTTTCTGTTTTCACTGCCACTCACCCAATGTGATTATAATCCAAATGTCACTCAACTCTAGTAAATACACAACAGTAAATTCACCAGGAGGAGAGATTCATCCTCTCAGTTACACGATTTGTCTCCTCTCTCTTATAAGGATGAATGCAGCTGCCTGGCATCTGGACCAGATCATCAGTATATTTGCTTCCCTCTCTGCACCAGGTGATGACATGGGCATCTCATGTGATCGGTTGTGGTTTCATTCTTAAATGGAATTTGGTTTCACTTCTTGTTGAGTGTCTGTCCAGGGTTTTTCAACTAGTTCCCCAATTGGCTGTAAAACCCCAGCAACAATATAGGAGGGCATTCCTAGAAAGACAAGAGGCTATAAACATTCAAAGTAATGCAAACTCAGAGACAGCTCTTGGTTTTTTTCCTTCCTGTATGTCAATGTTCTATTTCTTCTTTCCAGAGCTAGTTTCTAACTATAATTTCAATGGTTTGTCTGAAAATATGCCTGGAAACTGTGAGAAATGAGAAGGCTCCAGTAGAACTACTGGTCATTCAGTTCATATGGTTGATCTCATTGGCGAGAGCAGGTGGTCTGCCATGTACAGTTACACAGGTTGTCTAGTGAACAACTCCAGGGATTCCATTCAGAGAGTTTCCACTGTGAGTAGCACTCCCTGGGAATGTGCAGTTTACAGCCTGAGAAACCTATTTCATGGTCCTCAGGGAAAATTACTCCTCCCTGTCTTACTTATAAGCCTCTTTTCTAACAATGCTAAGCTAGACAGACAACTATGTCAGGGAATATGGGCTATTTTTTGGTCAAGACATTAGATAAATTGGCCATCCCTGCTACCAACAGCGTTTTTAAAATCAGAAATTATTTATCATTAGGATGAGGATGACATGATAAGGAACCTGCCAGTACTAAATGTGACCCCATTCTCTCAAGACAAGAACCACACCTGCCTACTGACAGTGTTGCCCATCTGCCAGAGCAACACAGCCCAGGGATTGTTTCTCATGTCAGTTTCCCTTTCTGGACTCCTTATAATTATCTTTCCTCTTAAGTTCTTTTGCAATTAAAGCTCACCAGATCTCACTATATGGATGAAATATAAGTATCTGTAGAGATAGGTAAATAGATATACATATTTACATGATGGATGAATGGAGTAAGTAGATAGATAGATAGGATAACAGTAACAGAACCAACGGCAGGGATGAGATTACATAAGATAGCCCTCATAAAGCCCTATTTCCTTCCACATATAATAGAACTTGTCAGTGTCAGCAGCTTTATTCATTATTGTTGTTACTGCTGTCTTAAAAAAAAAAAACCTGCTATGGCAATAAATTTTTTTCTATGACCAAGTTCACCCTTCCCACAGCTCTTGAGCTAGAGCAGATTTAGCTCACATAACCCATTCTCCTTCCTTCATAGCCTTATTTGGCTCTTCTAGTCCTTTTTGGAGTTTATGCTAAATACGTCTTACAAATACTTGCATATTTTAAAAATATGTTTGCTGTCACTGCCTATTCTGTCCTGGAAGACAAAAAGGTATTTGTCATTCTCTTTTCATGAGCATCTACTTCTTCAGGAAAAAAAAAAAAACTTCAAAGGAAATATCTACCACTATTTCCAAGAGCTCGTTGCCGCATCTCAAGCTCGTGCAGTTCTGTTCTTTACTCTCTCCTGTGTCTTCCTGTCTGCTCAGCATCCACCTCCTGACTTCACTGTATGTCTTAGTCTGAGTTCTCTCCAGCACAATCCTGGAGACAAGGATTTGAGGTGAAGAGTAATCTATTTGGAAGGTGATCCCAGGAAGCGTGGTGAAGGAATGGGATGTGAGACGAAGAAGGGAGAAAAGCCAATAAAGAACATGTTACCGTATGGACTGCTGTTGCTGGAAATTAGGGCTCGGTCCCCTGGGGCCCTATGAGAGCCGGTGCGGGACAAACCTCCAAATCATCCCACCAAGGGCAAAGGAACTGGAGGGAAACACCAACTGTTGTCACACATTGGTCAGGGGTTGTTCCCAGAGATGTTGACCTCTGGACACTTGCAGCCTGCCCTCACGTTGCTATTTCTGGACAGAGACCCTTATTTAAAGACACCCAAATACTTGGGGTAGGAAGCCATCAGTGCCCCCAGGAATTGTCTGACAAAGAAGCAGATGAGGTTGGGGTGGGCTGAGGGCATCAGGGCAAGCGCTGACATGCAGCTTATTTGGATTTTATTTCAGGTGAAATAGACTCTTGGGAACCACTGATGGATTCATTGACAAGTCCAAAACTTTGGAAAAGCCAAAGAACCATAAGCCTAACCTTGCAGGCCAGCAGGCCACAGTCTCAGAGCTTTCTGTCTGCCTTCAAAACACGTGGAGGCTGGTGCACATGTGCCATGAGGGTGGGGAGCCTACAGCAGGCAGACTGTCTTCTGGGCCTGGCCTGGGCCTGGCTTTCCTTTGCATAAAGGTGCTGGGCTTTGACTGCATCACCACCGGCTCCACCCATGTCCAAGGGATCGGAGGCTCTCTGCTTAGCATTCTCACAGCCCTTTCTGCTTTGTCTGGCCTGGTGGACACAGTTCTCTTCCCTAGGCTCAGGGAACACTATGGCTTGGTCACCATGGGAATTGTATCCAGCTGGTTCCACATGGGTTGTCTGACTCTCAGTGTATTTTCTGTGTTTGTTCCTGGAAGTCCTTTTCATCTGGCTGTTTTCTTACTTCCATTAAGCAAAAACTTTTCTTCAAACCTTGAGTTGCTAAAAGACCAGGTCTGTATTTACTCCTTTGAAAGAAACATGAACCAACCTATCTATCCTTCCAGACTGTTCCTCCAGTCACTGGACCAATAGCACAGTTCTGTTTGAGGGCAGGACCCTGAGCATCCTGTCTTACATCTCCATTACCTTTCTCTTCTCAGTGTGATCCTGGCAAGAATCAGTGAGCAGCAGGTCATGTGTGCCATAGGATTTTCTGCAGCCTGTGATGTTGCTAAGTAATTGTAGAAGCATTTCATGGACTCACCGCTGTGTCATTGTGAGTCTTCATCATTCATTCACCAAGAACCCATTACATGACAAGAGCCGTCTTAGTCACTGGGGATACAAGAGTGGTTTATCAGAGGAGGTCTTAGCTCCACTGAGTGTCTGCATGGGAGATCAATGAATGAGTAAGTAGCAACAGCCAACAACACAACATGACAGGAGCTATGTTAGGAAAGAACAGAGGACTGAAAACACATAGGAGGGACACCAAATCTGGTCTTAGGGGCTGGGGAAGCCTTCCCAGAGGGAGACACAATTAAGAGATCCCTGAAGGGCAAGCTAGGTGGGTGACATGAAGAGTGAAGAATGCTCCAGGCAAGGCGGACAGTTGTGCAAAGGCTGAAATGTGAAAATGTGGAGATCTGGGAAAGTGAAAATAGTTATTTCCAGGGTGTAGCTCAGATGGTAAAGAATCTGCCTGCAATGCAGAAGACCGGGGTTGAATCCATGGGTTGGGAAGATCCCCTGGAGAAGGGAATGGTTATCCAGTCCAGTATTCTTGCCTGAAAAATTCCATGGACACAGGAGCCTGGTGGGCTGCAGTCCATGGGGTTGCAAAGAGTCGGACACAATTGAGCAGTTAACACTTTCACTTTCAAGCATGTAAATGCTTCAGATGGCATCTACACTGAAGGAGTATTTTGACCTGGATCTTTGTGGAACTGGGATGGGGAGAGGGGAAAGAGGACAGCTTGGTGAGGCCAAAATTATCTTTAGTTGCCTGGGGAAGAGGAAGAAAATCCTATCCCAGACACAAGCTGCCTGACTGAGCATCTAAAAGCTTGTCACCCTGAGAACTTGGTCTCAGAGCTCTGTCACCAACCATATGTCATTCACCCCTGGCAATGAGGACATTAATGATTTGGTAAGGGTGTTTAAAAAAGTTTTGGTCGTTTTATGCCTGATGAATTCAGCAGTGACATGTTGGGTATCAGCAGTGATGGGGTTAACAGCCTGTTGGCCCTGAGTGATTCAACCTGCAGATGCTCAACCTGCAAAGAGTCTGGACTTTGTTCTTAGACATGGACTGCCTGTGATCCAGTTTCCACCCAGGGAGCATCACTTTTGTGCCCAATCCCTGATCCCTACACCCAATCCACAGTCATCATTTCCAGAACTCCTCCCTGAGGCCACAGCTCTAGGCCAGGTGATCCTCCATACCCAGGGCCAAAGGGAGGGAACGGAGGATCCTGGTGGGTGGTGGAAGAAGGATCGAAAGCTGACTTTCTCCTTCACTCAGCATCTCCCAGCCTGCTTCTGCTGTGAACCTCAGCCAGCGCTGAGGCTTCCTGTGGCTTCCTGTGGCTCAGAGCTTCCCCTCCTCACCTCTAGGGCCACAGTGGGGTGGGGGCATGGGGCTCGGGTTTCCTGATTTCTGTCATGTCTTTGTTCACAGAATCTTGGGGATATAGGGAGAGGAAAAATGAGAGGTTTGTAGGTCTAGTTCCAGGGGTTATAAAGCCATGGGCTAGCCTGGAAACTGCATTCCTCTGATGTGATGAGCATGTTTGAGAAAGGAATCATTCGTAATTCCAAATAGATGATTTAGAAACCTGTCCTTTCATCTGGAGATGACCTAACCTCTAAAATATGTTGAGTGAAGGACCTGATGGGTGAGTTACCTTTTATTAGGCTATTTGGTTTGCATTTCCAGTCTTTGATTGAACAAATGATTGAATGCAGGTTGGCAATTTAAGATTTACGCAATTCACATTATATTATGAGAATAAAGCAGTTCTAAAGGTGGGAAAAAAAAGTCCAAAAGACTCTTCCTGACACAAAAGAAACATCATGCTTAGAGAATGTGGAATCTTATTGGCAATGCCTACAATCTAGAGGCGCCCGAGAGGAACTTAGGGGTTTTTCTTCATGGCAATAGCAGTTCTTCTTGTTGACTCTTGATAAGGATGCCAGAAACACCAGAACATGCTTGATACTCATGAGGGAGCCAGCTCAGGATATGGAGCCAGGCTGCTCAAGGATGTTGGCATGTTACCTAAGCTCTCTTTGCCCGTTTCCTTATTGTAAGATGGGATAGTAATGATAGTATCTTCCTATCAGGGAAGTGCTGAGGATGCCTTGAAATAATTCCTGCAGGAGATGTGCTTAGCACAGAACCTTCACAGGTATCAGAGCTATTTACTGAAAATGAATGTTAACTCTCATCTTCAGTCGTCATCGTCATTTGTATATTTTGGCTGTGATTGTGGTGCTTTCATGAGCATTGTTGTGTAAGCGCAGACAGCGGGGTGGGCAGTGAGATGGAGAGCCAAGATACTGGATGACTCCCACATGCACGGCCACCACCAACAAATGCTACTCAACTTTTATTCCCAGCAGAATTGCAAACACCGTCAGGGTTGGTGGCATGATCAAAACTGCACAGGTTAAAAGCATCAGTGCCCCAAAGGATGTAGTGTCGAGCCCTGGTTAGCGTGTTTAGTGTGGCCACACCGGGTGGCTGTCTTGGTGTCTCCATGGGACCAGTGGCCTGTGGCCGCCTGGCTGTCTACCACGAATCCCCAGGCCCAGAGTTCACTGCAGGCATCTGCTCAGTAAATACTTGTTTCCATTCTGGGTGGAAACTAAGTTACAGAACTCTGGCTACAGCATGATTTGACACATTGCTTCATAGTCCCTTTGCTTTCTAAAATCTAAGAGCCATGGCTCTTTCCGTCCTCAGTTTATAAACAATTTTGTCAGTGCAGAATCAGCTCTCACGTTGTGCGGCTGCAGCATTTTATAAATATCTCCAGCCTGTCAGCACTGGGTCTTAGGGGCCACATGCCAATTTATAGGTGAACACCAGGTCAGAGTCCTTTGGCAGGCCAAGCTCTGGGGCGTCGAGGTTGTGAGCCAAGTGATTGGGATGGCCCAGGAGGAGGGGGAGCCCGGGCCAGAGTCCCAGGAGAGGGCCGCCGCATGGTGACAAGGGCAGCCTACAAGGACAGAAGGCCTGGCCAGCGCTCTTCAGGGACAGACACTGGAGGACACAGCATGTTCAATGCAAATTATTCTTGAGTTCAGAGCTGAGTCCAGAGATCAGGACAAGGCAAACAAGAGGCCTGTGCAGGGCCAGAGCTGGATTTCAGGGAGAATCCAGGAAACTGCCTGTTGGCAGAATCTGGAGCAGGCGCGGGAGCCTCCAGGCCTGTTGCTCAAGGACAGCATTGCCACCTGGTTTCTGACTTATTTGGTGCCTGTATGGCAGGTCCTGAGGCTGCTTTCCAAGTGTAATCAAATGGTCAGAAGAGTTGGACATGACTTAGTGACTCCTGAAAGGGTTAGTCACTCAGTTGTGTCCGACTCTTTGTGATCCCCCTGGACTGTAGCTTCAGTCCATGGGATTCTCCAGGCAATAATGTTGGAGTGGATAGCCAATCACAACAAATGTGGCTGAAGGTGGGGAGGGGAGAGGAAGCTAATTTCTTCTCTGACAAACCAGGAGGAAAGAGGAAAAAACATGGAATTGGAACTGAATGTGAAGCCCAAGACTTGGTTCTTTGTTCTATCTGGGGCATGAAATGGAGATGTAAATAAATACATCCAAAATGAAATTATATTGTTACCTAGTGATACTGGTGGTGATGGTGATTCAAAAATATAATTTATCCTACAACAAATTATTAATTGTAATTACCATGCCAGGCATGATAGTGTACACATCATAGTATTGTCTCATGTAATCCTCCACTGAGATAGGATCTTGAGATTCCCATCTCACAGATGAGGAAAGTGAGCCACTGAAAGCTTCATTTACCCAACCTGACCGTGCAAGTCAGTGCCACAGCTGGAATTCTCACTGAAGTGTCTGATATTTGTCCTTTGACATCACCATAACCCAGCTTCTTCAGAACATTCCAGAAGCAGAGCGAACTGCTGTGAATGGCGTACAGTGCTCCTGAACGACCTCAGGGACCTCATCCACTTCATCCTGGTCATGCTGGCCCTGGGGCCGCAGCAGTTTGGCATGCTAGCCTGTAACCACAGGCTACGTGCTATATATTTTTATGCAAGAAAGTGTATGATTACAAATGCCCATTCTCAGATGACAGCAAAGAAGGGCACTTCAACCTGAGAGGCAGGCAGAGTCCCACTAATACTGGCCCCAAATCTCACTGTTTCCAGTGATTTCCCCGAGTTGTTATGGGTGCCTATCTTGTTCCACTGCTACATTTGAGAGCAATCATGTCATCCATCACCTCTGCCAACAGCATCAACTGCTTTAAATGCATCTTTGGGGTGACAGTGACTTGCCGGAGTTTGAAAGGGATCTGACTGGTGATACAGGCATTAACAACTCAGATTCCACTCCAGCCAACTCAAAGGGGCTTGGTTTAATTTTCCCAGCATAACTCAGTGTTTTCAGGTCTTTGTTGTTCTTTTGGTTCTAAAATTAGGCAGGATCTTCGGTTAAAATTGGAGCTGGATCATGATCAATGATGTCAGTTTCTTGAGGTTTCTGTTCCACAGCTGGTTTGTGAATGTTCTTTTGTAAGGACTGAAGTTATTTGTTAAAGTAGGTCATGGTAAAAACCTTTGGGTGGTTTCTGGAGTCTAGTTTCAGGCCAGGAATCTGATGGTCCCTCAGCTGATTTGGGTAAGCTTTGTCTCAGTGATCAAGCTGAAACATCTAGTTTGACCAGTTAACTCTGATTAAGAAAACCACCAGTTTGTGATGAGCAAATGTCGAGTTTCTGGATGCTTATAACAGTCAACACTTAAACTAACTTTGGGGAACCTAGAAGAAAATCCCGATAGTTCTTTGCTTAAAATAATGAATTGCTATTTTGTAAATACTTCCCTGGTGGCTCAGAGGTTAAAGCTGCCTCCAATATGGGAGACCTGGGTTCGATCCCCGGGTCGGGAAGATCCCCTGGAGAAGGAAATGGCAATCCACTCCAGTATTCTTGCCTGGAGAATCCCATGGACGGAGAAGCCTAGTAGGTTACAGTCCACGGGGTCGCAAAGAGTCGGACACGACTGAGCGACTTCACCTTCACCTTATGGAATGTAAATTCACTCAGAAGTGAGAACAATGAGGCTGGCAATGCAGGCCCCTCGGGCCTCAAGGTACAGAGAACCTTTGGAGGGGGAGGAGAATTTGGGAGTAGCGTGCAGCACACTCAGTACCACCTTAGAGGCTCCTGCTGTTGGGAATGACATTTTCTAAGACAGGGTTTTTCAGCCTCTGCCCAGTAGAGATGTTGGCCTCCACACCACACTAGATGCCGGGGGCAGCTCCTGCCTACCCACTTGTGAGAATCACAGATGTCTTCAGACATGACCAAATGTCCCCAAGGAGGGTCAAAGAGTCCCCCCACCCCCAAAGCCCCTCTTAAGAATCACTGCTTAAGGCAAACATGAAAACTAAAGGAAAAAAAATGTCCACCTATTGTTAAAAGACAAAATGGCCAAAATTCATCCATTAGTAAGAAAATGACAAAAAGGGATTTTACACACACCTGCTTCTTAGAGCTAAGTGAAAACATGGCAAAGAGAAAATTTTGTGAACATTTTGCTTAACATACGGTATTTTGAAAAATTATACTGTATATAAGTTCTGGTACTATTTAAGGTGCCACCTCCCATAATTTTTCTCCTTCCATGAAAACCTGAAAGACCATGTTACTACGCACACAGACACAATCAACTGGGCCAGAAAACCAGAACTGTCCTTCATGTGGATGCTTCACTAAGGAGGCTGTGTTTTGAGGGGATATAGTACATCCTGTCCCCTGACCTTTGATTATCCTAATAAATACAAATACCTGCACAGGGGAGTCTCGGAACAAGTATTTAATAAATTCATTCTGGTCTTTTATTTAAAAGCTCCAGAAGCGCTAGCAGCTTGAGTGTATAATTTATGTCAAGTCTGCACCACTGGCTCCCCACACCTGCACCTCCTGTCTTTGGAAATTGTCTTCTTACCTGTGAATACTGCATTTTATGTGCAGAATTACTTAATTTTACTCTTGCTTATCCTCCAGGCCCTGTGTAGTAGGACACCAACATCTTTCTCTCTTGGATTATGGGGCCACTATCTTCATGTTTCCATTAATATTTCATGTTTTAGATCAGTACTGCCTAACAGAAATATGATACAAGTCACATTTATATAATTTTAATGTTTCCAAAATACTATCATTTAACTTGTAGTCAATATAAAATTAAGATTTTATATTATTTTTTATTGATCTATAGTTGATTTACAGTATTATAGTATTATAGTGCATTATAGTATTAAGTGTAGTATCAGTTCAGTTCAGTCGATCAGTAGTGTCCAACTCTTTGCGACCCCATGAATCGCAGCACACCAGGCCACCCTGTCCATCACCAACTCCCGGAGTTCACTCAGACTCACATCCATCGAGTCCGTGATGCCATCCAGCCATCTCATCCTTGGGCGTCCCCTCCTCATCCTACCCCTAACCCCTCCCAGCATCAGAATCTTTTCCAATGAGTCAACTCTTCGCATGAGGTGGCCAAAGTATTGGAGTTTCAGCTTCAGCATCAGTCCTTCCAATGAACACCCAGGACTGATCTCCTTTAGAAGGGACTGGTTGGATCTCCTCACAGTCCAAGGGACTCTCAAGAGTCTTCTCCAACACCATAGTTCAAAAGCATCAATTCTTCGTGCTCAGCTTTCTTCACAGTCCAACTCTCACATCCATACATGACCACAGGAAAAACCATAGCCTTGACTAGACGGACCTGTGTTGGCAAAGTAATGTCTCTGCTTTTGAATATGCTATCTAGGTTGGTCATAACTTCCCATCCAAAGAGTAAGTGATTTTTAATTTCATGGCTGCAATCACCATCTGCAGTGATTTTGGAGCCTAAAAGTAAAGTCTGACACTGTTTCCACTGTTTCCCCATCTATTTCCCATGAAGTGATGGGACCGGATGCCATGATCTTCGTTTTCTGAATGTTGAGCTTTAAGCCAACTTTTTCACTCTCCTCTTTCACTTTCATCAAGAAGCTTTTGAGTTCCTCTTCACTTTCTGCCATAAAGGTGGTGTCACCTGCATATCTGAGGTTATTGATATTTCTCCCAGTAATCTTGATTCCAGCTTGTGCTTCTTCCTGCCCAGAGTTTCTCATGATGTATTCAGCATAGACGTTAAATAAGCAGGGTGACAGTATACAGCCTTGACGTACTCCTTTTCCTGGAACCAATCTGTTGTTCCATGTCCAGTTCTGTTGCTTCCTGACCTGCATATAGGTTTCTCAAGAGGCAGGTCAGGTGGTCTGCTATTCCCATCTCTTTCAGAATTTTCCACAGTTTATTGTGATCCACACAGAGGCTTTGGGATAGTCAATAAAACAGATGTTTTTCCAGAACTCTCTTGCTTTTTTCATGATCCAGCTGATGTTGGCAATTTGATCTCTGGTTCCTCTGCCTTTTCTAAAACCAGCTTGAACGTCTGAAAGTTCACGGTTCAGGTATTGCTGAAGCCTGGCTTGGAGAATTTTGAGCATTACTTTACTAGCATGTGAGATGAGTGCAATTGTGTGGTAGTTTGAGCATTCTTTGGGATTGGAATAAAAACTGACCTTTTCCAGTCCTGTGGCCACTGCTGAGTTTTCCAAATTTGCTGGCATATTGAGTGCAGCACTTTCACAGCATCATCTTTCAGGATTTGAAACAGCTCCACTGGAATTCCATCACCTCCACTAGCTTTGTTTGTAGTGATGCTTTCTAAGGTCCACTTGACTTCACATTCCAGGATGTCTGGCTCTAGGTGAATGATCACACTCAAGATAATCGTGATTATTTTGGTCATGAAGATCTTTTTGTACAGTTCTGTGTATTCTTGCCACCTCTTAATATCTTCTGCTTCTGTTAGGTCCATACCATTTCTGTCCTTTATCGAGCCCATCTTTGCATGAACTGTTTCCTCGGTATCTCTGATTTTTTGAAGAGATCTCTAGTCTTTCTTATTCTGTTGTTTTCCTATTTCTTTGCATTGATTGCTGAGGAAGGCTTTCTTTCTTATCTCTGCATTCAGATGCTTGTATCGTTTCTTTTCTCCTTTGCTTTTCGCTTCTCTTCTTTTCACAGCTATTTGTAAGGCCTCCCGAAACAGCCATTTTGGTTTTTTTATATATTGTGTATTAAGTATTGTGCATTATAGTATTAGTATTATAATATAGTATTGTATTAGTTCCAGGTGTACAACATAGTGATTCAGTATTTTTGCAGATTACAAGATAAGTTATTACAAGATAGTGGGTATAATCCCCTGTGATATATGGTATATCCTTATTGCTTATCTATTTTATGTACTACAGCAACTTGTATCTGTTAATCCCATACCCCAAGTTTGTCCCTCCCCACTTCCTTCTCCCCTTTGGTAACCACAAATTTGTTTTCTGTATCAGTGGAATCTAAAAAATACAAAAGGTTGTAAATGCACTTTCAAAAATAATTCTTCCAAAGCTTATGTTTTTTACACCTCAGCTTATTACCAATTTGCACTAACCACATGTCAAGTGCTCAATAGCCACATGTAGCTAGTGGCTACTATACTGGAGTAGTTTGAACTCTATGATAATTCTCAAAGTTCCACATTTTTCTCCACTACATTAGGCCTGTAAATAATACAGTGCACTCTATTCTGCCAAAGATAGTGGGAGTAACATGTCAGAGCATTTGCCCAACTGGAAAATCATTCCATCAACTACAACATTCCCAGAAACAAATCAGGTGACTTATATCATCCTGAATTGACTGGGTTTTATCTCGCGACTGAACTGAACTGAACCAGATTGATGTGGAGCTATTCAGGAAATGCAGATGGCAACTGTGGAGGGTACCTTAAGATCCTTGGCCTTTGCAGTACAGATAAACTCCACCAGGGGGCTTGCTAGTCCCAAGTAAGGCAATTTTATAAAATATCAGAATCAGTTTATAAACTTTTCAGCTTACAAACACAGGGCAAATTTTGGAAAGGTAATTTTAGTACAAAATTAAAATAGTCTTCCATACATACCTCTGCTTACTTATTCAGTCTCCACGTGCCCTTCCTCTTGAGGTTTTATCCCCAGCTTTGGCTCACAGTGGTCACTGGCTGACTGACTTATTACCCTGGTCAAATGCATCATTCCTTACTATCTCTAGATCCCTATTTAGTTATCCACTTTCTCTATTCTATTTCAGATCATGAGGGCTGAATGAGAATCTTATTTGGGTTCCAGGGAGCCTAGAATACAAATGACCCTGCCTCTTCCACCTTGTCCATTTAAAATTTACATTCAAGTGCCAAATGACCAATTTGCCAACTGGATTTCCTCTGACTCCTAGGAAGCTCAGTCATACTGGTGGGAGCCTTAAAGCATCAGGTCTAGCGGCTTGGTTTTATATCCTGCGCTCTACTTGCTGAGCTTTTGTTGTTCCGTTGCTATGTCTCATCTGATTCTTTTTTTTTTTCTTTTAATTAAATTTATTTATTTTTAAATTACAATACTGTATTTGTTTTGCCCATACATTGACACGAATCAGCCATAGGTGATCATCTGATTCTTTGAGACCCCATGAACTGTAGCACTCCAGGCTTCCCTGTCCTTCCCTATCTCCCAGAGTTTGCTCAAGCTCATGTCCATTGAGTTAATGGTGCCATCCAATCATCTCATCCTCATCCCTTCTCTTGCCCTCAGTCTTTCCCAGCATCAGGATCTTTTTTCCAATGAGTTGGCTCTTCGCATGAAGCGGCCAAAGTTTTGGAAATTCAGCACTAGCTCTCCCCTCTGATTATGTTTAGTCTGGTCTGACTCTGTGACCTCACGGACTGTATGACCTCATGGACAGATGACTCCAGGCTCCTGTCCATGGATTCTTCAGCCAAGAATATGGAGTGGGTTGCCATTTCCTTCTCCAGGGGATCTTCCCAGCCAAGGGACTGAAATCATGTCTCCCACATTGCAGATGGATTCTTACTGAGCCACCAGGAAAGTCCCCTATTTGTTTATAAGCCACCCCCAGATCATTCAGGGAACGTAGTTGGGGTACAAAAGATTCTCTTCATTCCCAAAACTTCCTTGGAATAACAAGTCCTCTGAAAACATTTCAGCTCCAGATTTGCTTCTCCTCGGGGCCTTGTAGTTTAGTCATGCTTAGTCACTCTTGCTTTTAGTGAACATGTAGGCATGTATGATGCCAAGGAGGGCAAGCTGACTGCTGAACTGGCTGCAACTCACTTTGGTGATCCTAGATTTTACTTAACCAAGGCATTAAAAGTCTCCATTGTCAGGGTACAGGGAAATGGGTTGGGGGAGATGGAGCGATTGTGCACCATACCTGAAAGCACAAGAAGGCACCAGAAAGTCCTGCTTCCTCCTATAGGAAGATGGCACAACACAGCTGCCAGTGTGCCCAGTCATGGTGAGTAGGCCTCAACAGGCTGCGGCTGGACCTGTTACCCACAGGAATGAACTGGCCCATTCCTTTTCAAAAGAACCCTTGAACATCCCCATGGAAAATATCCACATGATTTATGTATCCAGCTTTGCCATTAACCCAGTTATTCAGTATTCTTCCTGGTGGCTCAGCTGGTAAAAATCTGCCTGCAATATGTGAGACCTGGGTTTTGAAGATCCCCTGGAGAGGGGACCAGCTACCCACTCCAGTATTCTGGCATGGAGAATTCCCTGGATAGAGGAGCCTGGCAGGCTACAGTCCATGAGGTCGGAGTCCAGACTGAGCAACTTTCACTAGAACCTCACGCCTCACTTAATTCTCTGGTTTAGCCAGTATCTGCCCAAGCCCGTCTAAATTTTGTTGCGTAATTTTCACGCTTCATTTTCTGCTACCATGTGGCTACTAGTATACATTGTCAAGAGACAATAAAGTGTCATACCACTCACATCCTTGCCAGAAGCTGTTGTCTGAAACATCTATAAAGAAAACTTGTATACCCTTGATGGGTAAAGTAACACATCCCTTGATTGTTTCGCATTTACACATTTAGATGACCCCAAGGTGATTTTGATGTCTTTGCCCACTTTATTCTCAGCAGCTTAATCACTGACCCAAGACTGTCTTTCCACAAATTTCATTTAAGATGCCAGAAAGGGAAAGTTTTTAAGTCATATTTATTGAAATTGAATTTACATTCAGTAAAACTCACTCAAAATTTCTGACAGATGTAATTACCACTATAATCAAAGTGTAGAACAGTTCCTCAGCCCCAACCCTCAAAATGCTATGCAACAAACTCCTCCACTGATCTGCCCTCTATGATTGGGGTCAAATTTAATCATCAAAATTATTAGATAAAACTGCAAGCACAAAAGGTTTAGCATAGTCAAAAGAATGGGATTTAAAAATAACCTTTGTAAATTAAAGCAGCTAGCCAAATTCTCTTAAGACAGTTGTAGAATAGCTAGTCTAGCTACCATATTAAGATTCAGGCTGGATGGCACAAAAACTGTTTTAAATAATGGAATTGAATTCTGCCGAAAATTCTCTACAGGGCAGATATATATTCTTAGATACTTGGCAGTTAAAAAAAAATTCACCCCTGCTACCACCATGAAAAGGACAATTAGCAAAAGCTCTATTCTGTATATATCGATCATCACATGTTCAAATACCCCTTATCTCCTGGAAAAGCTTCTTTCAAGCACCAGCCCTGTAAGAGAAGTATCACAGTAGGTAATTAGAGCAGCAATTACTAAATTAGCTATTAAGAAAATATAGTGACTAATCCATGTTTATAAAAGCAGGTCAGGTAAGGAAAATGAATTCCCCAATGAACTACATATTGTCAAATCAGGCATAGCAATATTCTGACATTAAAAAAATTAACTCAAAATGGCCACCATTGCCAAAGATAAACATCTTTAAAGATTAGATGCCAATTACTTAAAAATACTTTTGTAAAATAACACTTTTCTTGGCATAATAAAGTATTATCTATTTACTAGAGCCCCCCATTTTATTTAAAATATAATGTTTAAAGGGGGGAGGATGTGATTGCACTTAATAAATTCCTGCCCATCAAATTGGCCTCAGGTAAATCCTTTAACCCATCAGAGCAGAGGATATACAATCAGATTAGGGTTCTCATCCTTGGCCAAGAATTCTATCCAACTATTTAATAACTCAAGCCAGACTTTCTCCATTTGGTCCATACCTTAAGCTTGTCAGCATCTTGTCAGCCTGGTAGGAAAGAGAAATACAATGTTAAGAATACCACTATTTTTAAAAAATTTTTTAATTGGAGGGTAATTACTTTACAATATTGTTTTGGGCATTTTGTGTCTTTTTTTTTTTGGTAAAGAGTATCTTATTGGGCTATTTACCTTTGGTGACTAAAGAGCTAACTTGGGGTAGAATTCCTGTAAAACAGTAATATTTTCCCATTTCCTGACACTGGGAATCTCCTGAAATTCCCAGAAGGAGACACCCTGGGCGTCTCCATTTTATAGAATGTCAGCAGTCACCATATTTCTAACTTTATCTCCTTGTTACACTAGCATGGAACAATATCAAGTTGGGAAAAAAATATAAACATTACTGGTAACAGTATTTACCTATGAAAGATGGAAACAAACTCTTCACATTAAAAAAAAAAAAACAAAGGACGCCTGAAACTAGTGTATAGAGGCGGAGGCCGAGGCCATCGAATTGAGAACAGTCCTGTCAACACTTGCTCAGTTCCCACAGTCTTTAAATAGACACTGGCTCTCAGCCACGTCCCTCTCCTAAAGGGAATTGTTTAAAAAAAAAGGCGGGGGAGGGGGCGGCGCCGTGCTTAGGACACAGCTCGCATCAGTAAAATCAGATACTTTCTGATCAGTAAAAGGCAAACATGTAAACATCCCACAAGCCTCCCATTTCAAGAGATTACTAAGCGGCACCAGTGATACCGATTCCTTCATTCAGTCAGCTATAAATTGAGATGTTCACAAATTTTATTAAATCCGGGGAGTAACGCTTTCGATAGGAATGTATACCGGTAAAACACTTAAAATGCCCTCTAATGCTGAGGACCGAGTGAAACTTAGAAACGCTTCCTCGAGACAAACTTTCTCTAGGGCCACTTTTCCTGTTTATCTTGGCGAACACAAGTCAGAGCCCCAAAGGTTTTCTCAGGCCAGCAAACGATGACGGGCCCCACGCTCATGAGACTCCACACACGTTATGGAAGAGGGTCCCATGCTGCATAACGCACTGTCAATGCTGAAAAAGGAATGTGGGGAGAAAAACTGCTCCCTCATCAGGGCTCACAGCAGCTCGCCGCTCCCACGAGAGTCACGCAGACCTTTTAAAGCGCGCAACCACAGAGCGAAGTGGCAACTGAGAGGCATTTGCGGAGGCGGAATGCCTGTGTGGGCGAAATTACCTCCGTTTCTTGCTAACACCGGAATTAACACTGCTCTGCCGTGAAGGCTAAAGTGTTTCAGGCCCGTGATCTCATCCGCTTCCTAAATAGACCGTGCCAGAGTCCTCAGAGCCCCCGGGAAGGCGGGGGGCCCGCGTGCGCCCCAACTCGGACACCGTCCAGGGCTCTGCGCCTTCGCCCCGGCTCGGTTCCTCCAAGAGTCTAGTTTGCTTTTTCTCTTTTCACTGCAAAAGGAGCTTGAAGCTCCATGTGGCCCGGATCCCTCGAGCATCGGGGTCCCAGGCACAAGTGACGCGCGCCTCGGCCCCTGGGGGAAAGAGGGACCTTAGGCGCCAAGAGCGTTATTTCTGGGCAGGAAGGGTCCCCGGTACCCCGAGGATGTCCTCGCCGCAGAAGAGCTCTCACCGCGGCTCCCCTGGGGCCTGGGAGGCCTCTCTGACGGGGAGCCGAGCTGAGGTCGAACACGAGCCCTAGCGGCCCACGTGGGCCGGACGCGCGGACAGGAGGGGCGCTCCTGGAAGGCGCCACGGAAGAGACCCCCGGGCCACGCGGAGGGCTCAGCGTCGAGCTGGTCAAAAGCCACTTACCGAGTCACGCGCGGAGGCAGAAAGGGCAGAGAGGCAGGAGACACCCAGTTTAAAAGGGGCCTGGGCGATCAGCCCCCGGAGGCAACCAACCAAAAGTTGCCCTAGAGCCCCCGCCCGGCCCGGGACCCAGCCCGGCACCCGCTCCTCCCAGCCAGCGGCACCCTGAGGCCCTCGCGCGCCTCCTGCCGGCGGCTTGGGGCGAACGGGTCGGGCGGCTGCCCCGGCCTCCCGCAGCTAGGGCCTCAAAGCTGACCCCCCGACCAGCTGCCCCAAACCTCTCCCTAAGAGTGGTGTCCATTTACCTTGAGGCAGATTCAAGGGCGCTTCTGGCACTCGAATAATGTTAGGTATTTCTGCCTGTCTCCCCTCTACCCACCTCAAGCATCCCATGCCTTTCCCCAGGATAGTCTGCAAGCCACCAGAAGTCCCTAGCTTTGCTTTTATACTTGGTTCTATCCTTAATCTGTCCCTGGAATTTTGAGAATTGAGACTTCCTAGGTACTGGAGCACTTTAGATCATTTTGGTTAGAGAGACTGTTTAGGGCAACAGTATACATCAACAAGTATACACTCAGCAGTAGGCACCCTGATCTATGCTGGGGGGTGGATTGTTGTCAGTCTCTAAGCCCAGTCGGACAATTTTGGACCCCATGGACTGCAACATGGCAGGCTTCCCTGTCCTTCACTATATCCCAGAGTTTGCTCAAACCCATGTCCATTGAGTTGGTGATGCCATCCAACCATCTCATCCTTTGTGGTCCCCTTCTCCTCCTGCCTTCAATCTTTCCCAGAATCAAGGTCTTTTCCAATGAGTTAGCTGGCTCTTCCCATCAGGTGGCCAAAGTATTGGAGCTTCAGCTTCAGCATCAGTCCTTCCAGTGAATATTCAAAATTGATTTCCTTTAGAATTGACTGGTTTGATCTCTTTGCAGTCCAAGAGTCTTCTCCAGCACCACAGTTAGAAACCATCAATTCTTCCATGCTGAGCCTTCTTTATGGTCCAACTCACATCCATACATGACTACTGGAAAAACCATAGCTTTGACTATAGGGACCTTTGTCGGCAAAGGTCGACATGCCATGATGTACCGGATGCCATGATTTTAGCGTTTTGAATGTTGAGTTTTAAGTTGGCTTTTTCACTGTCCTCTTTCACCTTCATCAAGAGGCTCTTTAGTTTGTCTTCACTTTCTGCTCTTAGAGTGGTATCAGCTGCATGTATGAGGTTGTTGATATTTCTCCCAGGAATCTTGATTCCAGCTTGCAGTCAAGCTAGAGGGCAGGAGCGGGTATGGTGTTGAATAAGAAACTGCCCCTGCTTTCAAGGAACATAAAATGCAGTGTGCCACAGGATCAAGCCACCACGCCCAGTCTCCTAAAGACACCAGGGAAAGCTTTCTGGAGGAGAGGGTCTCTAGGCTGAATCTAGCATTACTAGCAGGAAGCTTGCTTCACCATATAGGCAAAACCAAGAGAGTTAAAGAAGAGTCATAGACTAGAGGGACTTTTAGATCATACAGAATTTCTGGTGGAGCAGAGCACACATTAGGGTGTTCTCCAAAAGGAGACTTGTTGCCACAATGGAACGTAAGCCTAATGGGGACTCAGCTTCTCGCTCTGCTGGATCCTCTGAATTCACCATAGTGCCTGGAACATATTTGAGTAAGTGGGAAATGACTCCAGGGAAGGGATTCACCACTGAATCCCCACAGTAGTTGAGTATTCATGCTATGAAACTCTTCAAGGCTCATAGTGATGATCATGGTGGGGGTCTTATCCCAGAATGTAACTTTTTGGGTCTCCATGAGTCCTGCATTCCCAGGACATGGCCTAGAGCTTGGTGCACTGTGAATACTTGATAAAAACCTGCTGGATTTCCTTTCTTGGTGTGTAGTTGCCCTGCTGCTAGAGAGGAACCCTCCCACCCCCACCCCCACTCACCACGCCATGTCTCTTTGTGAAGGAACTTCTGCAGGCAAATGCCCTGAGCCTCTGTGCACCCTTTCCTCATTCCCTTCCAGAAAGGAAGGAGTTTCAATAAAATCCTGTTCTAACATGAACTTTGAGAGCGCACAAACTGGGGGTAAGCTTGTTGGCATCCATCCTCCACCTGTTCCCTGTTTTCAAGATTGTAATCTTCTCTGATGTCTCCCCCTAGACAAGGGTTGAGACATGACCATTTGGAAGCCATTGAGGGTTTTCTTGGTTCAGTGTACAGTCATCTGGGTATAAGTGTCACTCCCTTAACCTTTGTGATTTTCAGTAGTCCAAACTGAATAAAAGATAGTATTTCTTACTAATCCTGCAAAAACAAGATCTTGCATTTTACTTACTTTAAATTTTGGCTCCCATATATGTTATGGTAGGTGATGTCCAATGGCTCCTCTTTCTCAAAGAAGAGCAAATCCAATAGGAGGCTGTAAACTGTGAAGGTTCATGTTCTTTTTCTTCCCTCATTGCCCAGCATCAATATAAGATAATAGTAACCCAAGGTTAGGATAGGGAGTAGAACAGACTCAGTTCTAAAATCACAGTCTTATTATCAGCAGTAAAGCTAACAATTTCATTTCCCTTCTGTGTCTTGTTTTTGCATTGGTTCTGAAGGTGGAAGGGCAAGAAAACACATTTTTTATCATCCTCCCTCAACCCTGTAGTTGTCTGATCCTTACTTGTTTCCAGTGGACTAACATCAGATACAGATCTGGGACATTTGCTTTTGCCAATTAATTGGCCCATTCATTTCCTTTTGTCTCTGTTTAGTGCACATTTTGTTGTGTTGCTGTAGTGTAGAGTCAGGAGATAAAGCAACTGAAGACATTATTTATGATTTAAATGATCACAGCAGTTGGGTAACATTTTAATTGGCGTCAATGGGCCATTTGCCACATGCTGTTCTCTGCCCAGCAGCCTGCCTCTTCCAAGCAGCTGTAGGCTTGTTTTCAAGCCAGGAGAGAATGTTTGCTCTCATGGAGGCCTATTGGTTTCATTTGCCTCAGTAGAAGTGGATGCTGGCTGAAATGTGGCTGATTTCAGAGATTAGAGGTTGTACAGGTAAACATGTTGGAGGCACTGGGATACAACTGTTATTTGTTTCTGATCTCCAGAATGGATACAAAACAGACTATTTAAAACGTGCCCTCTCAGGTTTGTTGCTCAAACATAGTTGTTCACAAGACATCTGGAAATTTAGAAATAAAGGTATAAAAAAAAAGAAATAAAGGTATAAAATAGATTTCTATTTCATGTTTTATAGTCACTATATCAAATATATCACCTTTATTGATAAGCATGCTCTAGTTGTAAAACAAAATAAAAACATCCTTTAACTCCACATCCTTCTGCAACTAACTGCTTATTTCTTTTTCTCTTGATAATGTGCGTGCCTCATGATAAGTTTCTTCAGTCGTGTCTGACTCTTTGCAGTTCTGTGGACTGTAGTCTGCCAGTCTTCTCTGTCCATGGGATTACCCAGGCAAGAATGCTGGAGTGGGTTGCCATACCATGCTCCACTGGGTTTCCCTGACCTAGGGATCAAACTAGTATTTCTTATGTCTCCTGCATTGGCAGGTGGATTCTTTACCACTAGGGCCACCTGGAAAGCCCTCTCTTGATAGCAAGTCTCCTCAAAAGCACTGTTTCTAATTGCTCTCCTCCATTCTTCTGAATCTGTTATGTCGGGCAGCCTCTGAGATAATCCCAGTGGCCCCATTGCCTGCTATTCATGCCCTTGTGTAGTTCACTTCTCTTGAGTGTGGGCTGGACCTGTTGAATTTCTTCCAATGAATAGAGTACAGCAAAAGCATTGGGATGGCATATGAAAAGATGCTTCCTATCATATGTCGCTAGGAAACTGCAAATTAAAATAACAGTGACATGCCATTATATATCTATTGGAAGAGCTAACTTCCAAAACACTGACAACACCAAATGCTAGCGAGGATGTATTAATAACTAGCAACTTTCTTCATTGCTGGCAGGCATGCGAGATGGCACAGCCACTTGGAAGACAGTTTGGCAGTGGCTCACACGGTGAAGTGTCTGTGTACAATGCGGGAGACCTGGGTTCGATCCCTGGGTTGGGAAGATCCTCTGGAGAAGGAAATGGCAATCCACTCCAGTACTATTGCCTGGAAAATCCCATGGACAGAGGAGCCTGGTAGGCTACAGTCCATGGGGTCGAAAAGAGTCGGACACGACTGAGCGACTTCACTTTCACTTTCTACCTAGGTAAACATGTTCTTACCACATAATCCAGCAGTCAAGCTCCTTGGTATTTAACCAAATGAGCTGAAAACTTGCACCCACACAAACACTTGCACATAGATGTTTACTGTGGGTTTATGAATTCATCACTGCCAGAGCTTGGAAACCACCAGGCTTCAGTAGGTCAATGGATAAGTAAATTGTGGTATATCCAAACAATGGAATACTATTCTATACTAAAAAGAAGTGAGTTGTGAAGCCATGAAAAAACATGAAGGAAACTTAATTTCCTAAGTTTACATACATGCAATTGCATAACCACAATTACTAAGTGAAAGAAGCCAACCTGAAAAGTTTACCTACTGTTTGATTCCAACTATATGCCATTTTGGAAAAAGAAAAGATCAATGGTTTCCAGAGGTCTGGGGAGAGGGAGGATGAATAGGTGGCACACAGGGGATTTTTAGGTCAGCAGTAGTGAGACCATCCTGTACAGGATTGCTAGATGGACATAAGAAAGAGCTCCTCCTTGACTGCATCTTAGTGGAGGCATGTGGGATAGAGAATAATTGAAGATGAGCTTTGTTCAGTTGTACATTTATATGATTGTTCAAATTCTGTTGTTCAGTCGCTAAGTCATGTTTGACTTTTGCAATCCCATGGACTGCAGCACGGCAGGCTTCCCTGTCCTTTACCGTCTCCTGGAGTTTGCTCAAACTCAAGTCCAGTGAATCTGTGATGCCATCCAGCCATCTCCTCCTCTGTTGTCCCCCTTCTCCTCCTGCCTTCTATCTTTCCCAGCATCAGGGTCTTTTCTAATGAGTCAGCTCTTCAAATCAGGTGGGCAAAGTATTAGAGCTTCAGCTTTGGCATCAGTCCTTCCAATGAATATTCAGGATTGATTTCCTTTAGGATGGACTGGTTTGATCTCTTTGCTGTCCAACAGACTCTCAAGAGTCTTCTCTAGCACCACAATTCGAAAGCATCAATTCTTCCATGCTCAGCCTTTTAATGGTCCAGCTCTCACATCTATACATGACTACTGGAAAAACCATAGCTTTGACTATGCAGACCTTTGTTGGCAAAGTGATGTCTCTGCTTTTAATATGCTGTCTAGGTTGTCTAACTTCCCTGGTGGCTCAGACTGTAAAGCGTCTGCCTACAATGCGGGGAGGCCTGGGTTCGATCCTTGGGCTGGGAAGATCCCCTGGAGAAGGAAATGGCAACTCACTCCAGTACCTTTGCCTGGGAAATCTCATAGACAGAGGAGCCTGGTAGGCTACAGTCCATGGGGTCACAAAGAGTTGGACATGACTGAGTGACTTCACTTTATTTCACTAGGTTGGTCATAGCTTTTCTTCCAAGAAGCAAGTGTCTTAATTTCATAACTAACTGCAGTCTCCATCTACAGTGATTTTGGAGCCCAAGAAAATAAAATCTGTTGCTCTTTCCATTTTTTCCCATCTATTTGCCAGGAAGTGATGGTACCAGATGCCATGATCTTTGTCTTTTTAATGTTGAGTTTTAAGCTGGCTTTTTCTCCTTTCTCTTTGATCTTCATTAAGAGTCTCTTTAGTTCCTCTTTGCTTTCTGCCATAAAGGTGGTGTCATCTGCATATATGAAGTTATTGATATTTCTCCCGGCAATCTTGATTACAGCTTGAGCTTCATCCAACCCAGCATTTCACATGATGGCCTCTGCATAGAAGTTAAATAAGCAGGGTGACAATATACAGCCTTGATGCACTCCTTTCCCAATCTGGAACCAGTCCATTTTCCATGTCCAGTTCTAACTGTTGCTTTTTGACCTGCATACAGGTTTCTCAGAAGACAGGTCAGTTGGTCTGGTATTCCTATCTCTTTAAGAATTTTCCAGTTTGTTGAGATCCACACAAAGGCATTAGTGTAGTCAATGAAGTAAATGTTTTTCTGGAATTCCCTTGCTTCTTCTGTGATCCAGCAGATGTTGGCAATTTGCTCTATGGTTCTGCTGCCTTTTCTAAATCCAGCTTGTACATCTGGCTGATGTTCTATTGAAACCCAGCTTGAAGGGTTTCGAGCATGACCTTGCTAGCATGTGCAATGAGTGCAATTAGTTTGAACACTCTTTGGCAGTGCCTTTCTTTGGGATTGGAATGAAAACTGACCTTTTCCAGTCCTGTGGCCACTACCAAGTTTTCCAAATTTACTGGCATATTGGGTGCAGCACTCTAACTACATCATCTTTTCGGATCTGAACTAGCTCAGCTGGAATTCCATCACCTCCACCAGCTTTGTTTGTAGTAATGCTTCCTAAAGCCCACTTGGCTTCACACTCCAGGATGTCTGGCTCTAGTTAAGTGATCACACCATCTTGGTTATCCAGGTGATTTAGACTGTTTATGTGTACTTCCTCTGTGTATTCCTGCCACCTCTTCTTAGTATCTTCTGCTTCTGTTAGGTCTATACCATTTCTGTCCTTTATTGTGCCTAACTTTGCATGAAATATTCCCTTGGTGTCTCCAATTTTCTGCAAGAGATCTCATCTTTCCCATTCTATTGTTTTCCTCTATTTCTTTGCATTGATCGCTGAGGAAGGCTTTCTTATCTCTCCTTGCTATTCTCTGGAATTCAGCATTCAGATAGATATATCTTTCCTTTTCTCCTTTTCCTTTCACTTCTCTTCTTTTCTCAGCTGCTTCTAAGGCCTCCTCAGACAGCCATTTTGCCTTTTTCATTTCTTTTTCTCTGGGATGGTTTTGATTACTGCCTTCTGTACAATGTCATGAACCTCTCTTCATAGTTCTTCAGGCACTCTTTGTATCAGATCTAATCACTTGAATCTATTTGTCACTTCCACTGTATAATCATAAGGGATTTGATTTAAGTCATACTTGAATGGCCTAGTGGTTTTCCCTACTTTCTTCGATTTAAGCCTGAATTTGGCAATAAAAAGTTCATGATATGAACCACAGTCAGCTCCTGGTCTTGTTTTTCCTGACTGTATAGCGCTTCTCCATCTTCAGCTGCAAAGAATATAATCAGTGTGACTTTGGTATTGATTGTCTGGTGATGTTGATGTGTAGAGAAGTCTCTTGTGTTGTTGGAAGAGAGTGTTTGCTATGACCAGTGCATTCTCTTGGCAAAACTCTGTTAGCCTTTGCCCCAGTTCATTTTGTACTTCATGGCCAAACTTTCCTGTCACCCAGGTATCTCTTGACTTCCTACTTTTGATTGTTCAAATGAACATTGTGAAATTTAAATTTCAAGAGCGTAGGAATTGTGACTCCTTAATTTCTGCATATAAATCTGGGCTGCCTGAACCTTGTGCAAAGGTTGCTAATAAATACCTTTCATGGGAACGATAAATATGTGAAGTCACTTGACTGGAATGCCCTTTCTGATGAACACATATTTATGACCCACATTCAGAAGGCTGGAAATTGCTTCCAGGCCCATCCAGATCTGTGCTGGGAACTGAATGCAGCAATGCCACAGACAGCTTCTTCTAAATTATGCTTTAAGCTTTAGAAAGATTATGATGAAGCAGTGTGTAATCTTTCTGGTATCTTCAGTGATGCACTTAAACAAGAGTGTTTCCTTCCTTCCCCTTGCCGTGACTAAACATCTGTGCAACCATGACTGTTCCAGCTTAAAGGAAAGCCTCAGACCCATTTAGCCTCTCCTGCTATTCATCCTGTGTCTTCTCTTTCTCCTCTCATTCCCAAAGGGGTAGCCTTCCAGTAGGGGCAGCAGCATCATAGATGCTCTGTCGAGAGCAGAGTTAGTCTGTATTTTTTCATTACTGATCTGCGTGCCCTTAACGAGCTTGCACTCTGCTAGATGGAACTCGAGGTGCCCAGGGGCTTTTACACTTTAGTTGAGTCAGGTAAATTCGCTCAGATTCAAAAATTTAAACAGGCATTCGGGGAGAACGTTGAGTCTGTTTTTGTAGAAAGGCCCCATCTTTCTGGTTTCCACTCTTCTTCCCTTCTCTCCATGGCATCTGGTGTTCACATGTGGGGAGATACTTTGGGTCCAGGAAGGGAGGCAGATGACAAGGATGGGTCTTCTTCATTTCAGCTGGCCTTTGCTACACTAGGTGCTGCCCTTGGACAGTGACTGCTGTAATGGAAGTATTTCCAGCCGTGGGTCTTCTCCAGGGTTTGTTGTTGAAGACTTGGGACCTGGTCCCTCATGATCACACTTGCCTGTGGCTTGGTCAAGCCTTGGGAATCTGCTTGGATCAGCTCCAGGGGCACCTGCCCTGGCTACCCTATCCAAACCCCCACTTTCTCTCCTCTCCTTTTCTTTTTTTTTAAGCTTGTTTTCTTTATAGGACATATCTATGTATCTATCCATCTTTCTCTTTCATCTGGCCTCCTCTACTGAAATTTAAATCCCTTTCAAGATGATATACCTAGAGGTCTCCTGTCCGCTTGTCTACCTCTATTTCCATCTCCTTCTCTGTCTCCACCCCCAAACCCACACCCATACTGATACCAATCTGTATCAATTAGAAATATGAGTCTAAAATTTAACTTACTGGGTTCAGATTCTTGTTCTGTTATTTACTAGTTGGGGGCACCTGGACAAGTTACTTAGCCTGCCTATGCCTTGGTTTCTTTATTTATGAAAATGGGATAATAATAGCACCTACGATGTAGGTTGTGATAAAGATAAAAATGAGTTACTATATGGAAAGTGTTTAGAAATGGGTCTGACATGTGGAAAGCATCACCTAAGTATTTGCTGCTTTTTAAAAATTATTGACAGTGTTCTCTACCAGAATATAAAGTCCATGAAGGCAGAAGTTTTGTCTGTCTTTTTTACTGTTATGTATCCTTAGCCTTCAGCAACGTATGACCCACAGCAGGCACTTCATAACTATTTGTTGGCTAAATGAATAAAGGAATGTCTGGAGAAACAAAAAGAGAGCAACAAAATCGATTAAAAAAAGTATCACCACCCTTTTGCACTCCCTCAGGCTTCCCAAGTAGCACTAGTGGTAAAGAATCCGCCTGCCAATGAAGAAGACATAAGAGATGCGGGTTCAATCCTTGGGTCAGGAAGATCCCCTGGAGAAGGACATGCAACCCACTCCAGTATTCTTGTTTGGAAAATTCCATGGACTGAGGACCGTGGTGGGCTACAATAGGATTGCAAAGAGTCGGACATAGCTGAAGCAACTTAGACTTCACACTCTATCTAGTAAAAGTTGATGTCCCTCTCAAGATGATTTCCTCCTCTTTAGAGTTCTTCTATCCCACTCCAGTACTCTTGCCTGGAAAGTCCCATGGGCGGAGGAGCCTGGTAGCCTGCAGTCCATGGGATCGCTAAGAGTCGGACACGACTGAGCGAGTTCACTTCTCTATCCTTGAGGAGAAGCTTCCCAGGTGGCGCTAGCGGTAAAGAACTCGTCTGCCAATGAAGGAGACATCAGAGCTGCAAGTTTGAGTCCCTGGGTGGGGAAGATCCCCTGGAGGAGGGCATGACAACGAGATTCTTGGCCAGAGAATCCGGTGGACAGAGGACCATGACGGGCTACAGTCCACTGGGTCACGTGCAGAGTCGAGCACGAGGGAAGTGCCTTAGCATGCACATGCATGCATCCTTTAGGAAGCCAAGAACTGGGTTTCAGTCTTCAATGGCACCTTCTTTCTCCAGACCACCTTATCCTGGGGCCGCCAAGCTTGCTGGGTAACTTGGTCTTGGGAGAAATCTCCCCTTTTGATCCTCAGAGGTTCCTCTCTCCACGAAAGTTTGGCTCCCTTCTCACATTGACACTAACACTATTTTTTCCTGCTCACAGTGGAGAGGCGGTACTCAGGGTATCACGTCTTGTGATGTGTGTGTGTATTTGTGTTAGTGGGGAAAGGTAGATAATAAGCAGCTCTCACAGTTTCAGTTCAGTTCAGTCACTCAGTCATGTCCAACTCTTTGTGACCCCATGAACCACAGCACTCCAGGCCTCCCTGTCCATCACCAACTCCCAGAGTGCACCCAAACCCATGTCCATTGAGTCGGTGATGCAATCCAACCATCTCATCCTCTGTCATCCCCTTCTCCTCCTGCCCTCAATCTTTCCCAGCATCAGGGTCTTTTCCAATGAGTCAGCTCTTCACATCAGGTGGCCAAAGTATTGGAGTTTCAGCTTCAACATCAGTCCTTCCAATGAACACCTGGGACTGATCTCCTTTAGGATGGACTGGTTGGACCTCCTTGCAGTCCAAGGGACTCTCAAGAGTCTTCTCCAACACCACAGTTCAAAAGCCCCGTTTTCCCACCATGCCTTTCTTCTTCCCAGGGCAATGGTATCTGTCTAGTTTCTGGCCTTTCCTTGTCTGGTTGGCTTGAGAGAGAATTGGAGCCAGTTCTCCCCAGGACCCTGTGGCATTAACCACTTAGCTCTCCTGATGCCCTAGAAATGCATTACTAAGCCCCAGTTCCCTCCATTCGTTGTGGGAGTTAGCACTGATGGAAATGAGCTTTAGTTAGTATAAGAGGCTCAGAATCTAACTGAATTTGGATTGTGATGAATTCTGCTCTCATCTTTCTGTCTTTTTTCTGCTGACTTTCCTCTCTCTGCCTTGGCAAGACACACCCCTTTGCAGGTTTGGGTTCAAGATGATTTGGCTACTTAGTTTTTAAACTAGGGGCTTGTAATCAGCCCACAGGTCATGAAAGTGAGCCCCATATGTAGTAAGGGAGGGTCTGACCACTGTCTGGTCACACTTGTGTTAAGTGTTGGTACCCTATCTTCTGGAGTATTAAGGGTCACAATTTTGTTAAGGGGTGTCCTGGGGCACCGAAGATGAGTCACACAGGATAGTTCAGAATGGCTCAGCAAAGGCTTTGTGTGTGGGTGGGTTTTCTTTCACTGGAAAACCACAGGCATCATACAAGCGCCCTCTGAGAGAGGCCTTCACCCCACAACAAAGAAAGGAATAGTTAAATCAACTTTTCCATCCATGTGATCCCAAGGGCATAGACTGGTTTGCAGATGTTGGCCTGCTGGAGAGCCTGTGTCCTAAGCTGGAGAGAGATCCCCTCTTCTCCTTGCCAGAGTTTTATATTATTATTTGATTAATTCTTTTTAAGACAGTGTGAGAGAGATTCTCTCTGGGAGATAGATACATAAAAGTTTCTGCCATTAAAAAAACATTTTATCTTTTGAGAGATTATGCATGCTTGCAACTGTAAGAGATTTTTATTAGAGGACAGAGTTGTTTAATAAGATGTTACTTTTGCCAGCTTCTTAGCTCTCTGCTGAGGTCACTTACGTTTCAAAAGTCAAAGTGGTAGAGGATCCCTGCTCTCCATCAGAGCCCTGTCTTAGGAGGAGCAAAGAGAGGGTCTTCCATGATGGAGCTCTGTGGATGTGACCTGGCCTCTGCCTCCTAAGGAATACAGTGACCCAACCAAATTGCTGGGACTTCCCTGAAAGTCCAGTGGTCACGACTCTGCACTTTCACTGCAAGGGGAGTGGGTTTAATCCCTATTCAGAGAACTAAGATCTCACGTGCTGTGAGACAAAGCCAAAACAACAACAACAAAAACATAAAACCGAAATTGCTGATTGTGTTGACATCTGATTTCAACATTTGGTTTCCCACTTGAGGTCCTGAAATGGGAATGTCTACTGTCTACCTCTCAGTAAAAATGTTACCCTGTAGCAGATATGCATTAGAAGAGAGGGAGTTATTAAAGTGGTATCACAGAAACTTTTATATTTTTGTTCCTTTCCCTTATCCTTTTTGTTAGAAAACAGGATCTTAGGACCTCTGGTGGCCTTGCATCCACTGACATTTGGTCTGTGTTAGAAAAGTAAGTAAAACCAGGGAAATAGACTAGAGAGAAATGGGGAATGGGAGTTCTCAGTTAGACAGATCATCAGGGGATGCCCTTCTGAGAGACTGTATTTCTGAAGAGACCTGAAGGCAATGAGGGGCTGAGTCAAGGGGAGAACGTTCCAGGCAGGGGCACTGTAGAACTCCTGGATCCTGGGGCATCGCCATTCACCTGGTGAATACCATCAGTGTGGGCCCAGTGACCAGCAGGTCATGAAGATTTGAATAACTTGGTCTTGTTCATCTGCTGGGATAATGGGCACCTACTTTGAGCAAGCTGTGTTGCAGCAAGCAACTTTGCACAAGAAGCCACGCATTTCCTTAGAAAAAGGTGTTGACTCTTTCCCAGTTCTGCACCATAGAATGCTGAGGGGAAGATGTTTAACTTGAAGAAATTTAAAGGGAGGTGTTGTCTACCTTGTCTTGTTCTTAGAGAAATTCAACATGAAGTTCCCTTTCAGGGAAAACAAGAAACAAAAACAAACCCTGCACTCTGCTTTCCCAGCCCAGATGAACCAATGTGGCCTTTAGGTGCCATTCTGACTGGGGGAGGCCAACATTTTGAATATCCCCCTTGAGCGAAACCCCTTTAGAATGTCTGGGTTTTAACTAAAATTGCTTCTTGATGTGTCCAACAGGATGATTTACCTACAAAATGTACTAACGCCAAGTTGTCAGTCTGTTACGTGTGCTTGTGTGCTCAGTTGTGTGCGACTCTGGCCACCCCATGGACTGTAGCCCACCAGGCTCCTCTGTCCATGGGATTTCCCAGGCAAGAGTACTGGAGTAGGGTGCCATTTCCTACTCCAGGTTAGATGGGTATTAAACTGTGCACTGAAGTGAGGCAGAATAGGTATTAAATGCAAATTTTAAAAATCATTATTGCTGTGTGGCACCCTTCTGAAAGTCATTAGTGACTGTATTAGAAAACAGAGGGCTCAGAAAATAACTTTATTTTGAATCAAAAATAATATAGGGTAAGTTTCAGCTTTCTTTGATACTCAAACAGAGATTATATCTGCTATATAACTCCTTTTTTCTTTATTGAAGTGTAGTTGATATACAGTATTGTGTTAATTTCTGCTGTACAGCAAAGTGATTCAGATATACCATTATATCATTCTTTTTAATATTCTTGTCTTTTAAAAATTAACGAGTATATTTTTATTGAAATAAAGTTGATTTACAATGTTGTTTAGTTTCAAGTGTACAACAAAGTGATTCACCTTTATATATATATACATACTATTATATATAGCATTATATATAGTATTATATATATATTTATTCTTTTCAGTTTCTTTTCCCACATCAGTTCAGTTCAATTCAGTTCAGTTGCTCAGTCATGTCCGACTCTTTGCGACCCCATGAATCGCAGCACGCCAGGCCTTCCTGTCCATCACCAACTCCCAGAGTTCACTCAGACTCACGTCTATCGAGTCAGTGATGTCGTCCCCTTCTCCTCCTGCCCCCAATCCCTCCCAGCATCAAAGTCTTTTCCAATGAGTCAACTCTTCTCATGAGGTGGCCAAAGTACGGGAGTTTCAGCTTTAGTATCATTCCTTCCAAAGAAATCCCAGGGCTGATCTTCAGAACGGACTGGTTGGATCTCCTTGCAGTCCAAGGGACTCTCAAGAGTCTTCTCCAACACCACAGTTCAAAAGCATCAATTCTTTGGCGCTCAGCCTTCTTCACAGTCCAACTCACACATCCATACATGACCACTGGAGAAACCATAGCCTTGACTAGATGGACCTACATATGTTATTACAAAATATCAACTATAGCTCTCTGTGCTATACTTTGTTGTTTATCCATTCTTTATGTAATAGTTCATCTACTAACTCCAGACTCCCACCCCATCACTCCTCCATCCTCGCTCCCCTTTGGCAACCACAAATCTGTTCTTTATGTCTGTGGAGACAGTTCCTGTTTCTGATTGTAGGTAGAGGATTCTGATATAGGTGATAGTCACACTTGCCAAGCCTTTTGTTTTTACAGTGGATTCAACTTAAGTAAATGATGTTCTATTTGTCATCCTTAACCCTCTAGACACTTGAAAGGTAACCAAGGCAGGTCATCCCAGTGTTGCAGATGAGAGCCGAAACAGGAGGGTTTGAGTGAGCAGAAGACTAGGATGAGAACTGGCTGTTCCTGCTTCTCCAGCCCCTGACTTCCTGATGGAATCTTTATCATGGTTATATAGTTTAGTACCTGGACCACTCTTAACCATGGAGTCAAAGACTGAGGACACAGGTGTGGACACATTAATTTTTAGGAATTTAAAGGAAATCTGTGAAATACTAGCCTTCAGAGAGGACACATTAAATATTGTTATTAATAAGTATTTTTATTTATGAAAAGTACAACTATGCATCTGTAAAAAGGGAAGCTATTTATGTCCTGATCTGGAATAATTGCTAATATTGTTTTTTTACAAAATTTTATTTATTTATTTTTGGCTGTGCTGGGTCTCTGTTGCTGCATGGGTTTTCTCTAGTTGTGGTGCATGGGCTTTTCACTGCAGTGGCTACTCTTGTTGTAGAGCTTGGGCCCTACAGCACGCAGGCCTCACTAGTTGCAGCTCCTGGGCTCCAGTGCATAGGTTCAAAAGTTGTGGCACAAGGGTTTCGCTGCTCCGAGGCATGTGGGATCTCCTGGACCAGGGATGGAACCCATGTCTCCTGCACAGGCACGTGGATTCTTCATCACTGAGCCACCAGGAAAGCCCAGGAAATATTCTTAATGTTTTTATTTTGACATATTTAAGACTTCCAAGAAGTTCCAGAAATCATACAGAGATTTTCTGTGGGCCAGGAAACCTCTCTTCACCTGTCTTCCCCCAGTAATAAGTTACATATGACCTTGATAAATTGATAGAACGGGGAAGTTGAGATTGTTAAAATGCCATTAATTCAAATAAAGACTTTATTTGCCTTTCTAAGAAATACTTTAAAATAAAAAGGTGAGATAGTATACATAATGCATCCTATTTGTGGATTTTTAAAGGGGTGAGGGAATGTGTGAGTTCGTGTTTATTTGTTTCTATGTGCCTAGAATATCTCTGGAAGGATGTATACAAAACTAGACACATTGGGTTGCCTACAAGAAGAAGAACTGGGCAAGAAAGTGCAGTGCTGTGCTGTGCTCAGTCTCTCAGTCACGTCCGACTCTTTGCGACCCCTTGGACTGTAGCCCACCAGGCTCCTCTGTCCATGGGATTTCCCAGGCAAGAGTACTGGAGTGTGTTGCCATTCCGCCCTCCAGGGCATCTTCCTGACCCAGGGATTTCTTGTGTCTCCTGCCTTGGCAGGTGGATTCTTACCACTAAGCCACCTGGGAAGCCCAACAAAGCGTGAAAGAAATAGAATTACACTGTTTTGTACCAATCCACAGAGAAGGCAATGGCAACCCAGTCTTGCCTGGAAAATCCCATGGACAGAGGAGCCTGGTAGGCTGCAGTCCATGAGGTCGCGAAGAGTCAGATACGACTGAGCGCCTTCACTTTCACTTTTCACTTTCATGAATTGGAGAAGGAAATGGCAACTCACTCCAGTATTCTTGCCTGGAGAATCCCAGGGATGGTGGAGCCTGGTGGGCTGCCGTCTCCAGGGTCGCACAGAGTCGGACACTACTGAAGCAACTTAGTAGCAGCAGCAGCAGCAGCAGCAGCAGTACCAATCCATGTATTTTTTAAAAAGGTAATGAGAAATCTTTTTATGTATTCATATAACATAGTCTCTAAATTACATTTTTAAGCTAAGTAATTCTGACTGTATCCCATTTGTAAAACAAGAGTGGGGAGTAATATGTGTCTTTGCTTGCATAAACACAGAGATCTTTGGAAGAATATATAAGAAACTGGTAACACTGATTTGCTTCCAGGGATAAAAGTGGGGAGCAGGGGACAGAAGCAGAGGGAGACCTTTCACCAGATACCCTTTGTACCTTTTAAATTTGAACTATGTGAATTTATTCCCTTTTCAACAAAATCAAGAAAACAAACAAAAAAATTAAACCCTAAAAATAAAGTGCTTTCACCTTGTAAATTTTTTTTTCTCTAAAATATTCAGCAGCTTTCCAGCTACTCTTTGGCTAAAATCCAAGTTTCTTAACGTGACATTTAGGTTCTTTTATAACTTGGTGTCTCTTTCTTGCCTGGAGCTTAGTGTTCCACCTTAAACGTTTCACTCTCTCTCCTCCTAATCCTGCTTTTTCTGACATTTCTTTATTCTACATTTCTTTATTTCCCTTGTCTCTACAGCCATCAGAAGTGAGCTCAGGATCTCTTCTGTGACATACCCTCAAAGAATCCGGCCCTCTGTGACTTGGCTCTCATCCAAATGTCTATAACATTGTATTGTCTGCTCTACACATTGGGCCTTCACCCCACACCTTTTTGTCTTTCAAGGATATATGCGTTGTCTTACCAAATAAGATTCCCAAACCCTTTCGAGCAGGAGCTGAGAAGGACAGTTTTTCTGAAACTCCCTCTTCCTGGAATAACCTTACACTTGGTTGATATCGCAGTGATACTTTGTGACTAATCTATTCTTTGTGGAAATTGTATTCCACATATATGCTTGCTTGATATACACATGAATCCCAACCTGTACCATGGCAATAAGAAATCATCTATTCACTCAAAACACCCTAGCAGAAAAAAAAGAGGACAAAGTAAGAGTTAAAAGCTCAAGAAATCACATGGTGTCTGAATATTGATATATTTTTAATGTACCATCTCTAGAAAACAAGATGCATGGTAAAATATTTTTTCCTCTTTCATTTTGGTGCATATATGTGGCTGCATATTGGAAAATAGGCCCTGTTTTCCTGGTATCCATGGTGAATTAATTAGTTTTTCTGACAGATTATCAACTAGTTCTTGAGGTTCTTGTGTTGGGCAAACAGCAGAGTTGGATTCAAACCTTGGCAAGTCTGCCTTCAGATCCATGTGACTTCTAACTCTGCGTTCTTCTCTTTATAGCAATGGATATAGTAGGTTCCTTCCATGGCACAGCACTGTATTCAGGTTCAATGGACACAAGCTATAAACTACATTCCTTGAAGAGCTTACACTCTATCTCACGTTGCGTCAGTCTGTCCCTCGCCCAGTCTGTGGCTCTGCATTTAGTAAGTGCAGCCAGTTCCTGGAAGGCTGTTGATACACCCATGAAATTAGAACTAGAGAAAAAACTGACAGAGGTCGATCTTTGAAATAGGAACCATTGAGAACAAAGAGGCAAATAACAAACAATGACAGAAATAGCTTATCTTTGCTTAAGTCTTTTAGTTAGGCCCCGTATTTCAGGTGTGTTATCTCTTCATCTTTGGAGTAACTGAGGTGACTATTGTTATCTTCTTTTGCAGAAACTTAGAGAGGTTAAATAAGTTGACACAGCTAAGTAACAGAGCCAGGATTCAAACACAGAGTTTCTGCCCCTGAATCCCTGTGTTTAATCTTGACGTGATGTTATTGTTTTTCCAAAGACCAGTCACACGGACAAGTAACTTCTCAATATATTTGTCTTACTGTCTCTAAGCAGATCACAGAGTCTCTAAGTGGAAGACTGCATTTCATTTTCTTAAGTTATGACCAACCTAGATAGCATATTCAAAAGTAGAGACATTACTTTGCCGACTAAGGTTCCTCTAGTCAAGGCTATGCTTTTTCCTGTGGTCATGTATGGATGTGAGAGTTGGACTGTGAAGAAGGCTGAGCGCTGAAGAATTGATGCTTTTGAACTGTGGTGTTGGAGAAGACTCTTGAGAGCCCCTTGGACTGCAACGAGATCCAACCAGTCCATTCTGAAGGAGATCAACCCTGGGATTTCTTTGGAAGGAATGATACTAAAGCTGAAACTCCAGCACTTTGGCCACCTCATGAGAAGAATTGACTCATTGGAAAAGACTCTGATGCTGGGAGGGACTGGGGGCAGGAGGAGAAGGGGACGACAGAGGATGAGATGGCTGGATGGCATCACCGACTGGATAGACGTGAGTCTGGGTGAACTCCAGGAGTTGGTGATGGACAGGGAGGCCTGGTGTGCTGCGATTCATGGGGTTGCAAAGAGTCGGACACGACTGAGCGACTGAACTGAACTGAACTCCACACATAGTGATCCATATAGCACAAGGCACTGCACATTATTAGTGCTCAATACTCCAGAATGAATGAATGCATAAAAAATGGCTTACAAATGTGGGTGAATGAAACAATGATGTTTAGATTCAAAATTCAACAACCACATACCAAGCAGTGTAAGGGGTGTGAAGAACATGACGTTTTGGAGGACTGGAGATGATGTCCAGGAAGGACTGGGCACAGGGAGGTGCCCAGCACATGGTACTTTTATTAACACATGAGCATGGTCTGCTTTTTTCTTATACACAGCTCTGTTAGGTAGCCTCACAGAGTTAGGCTCAGCGGTCTCTGCTCAGGCTGCCATAACACAACACCAGAGACTGGGTGGCTTCCACAACAGAAGTGTGTTTTCTCACAGTTCTAGAGGCTCAGAGTCCTAGCTCGAGGTGCAGGGAGGTGGCTGGTCCTTCAGGGATGTCATCTCCAGTCCTCCAAAACGTCATGTTCTTCGCACCCCTTGCACTGCTTGGTATGCGGCTGTTGAATTTTGCATCTTTCATTCACCCACATTTCCAAGCCATTTGTGTGCAGTCAGTCATTCTGGAGCACCGATAATGCGCACACTCACTGTGTCCTCAGGGGGCCTTTCCTCTGTGCGCCCATGGCCAGAGAGCTCTGCTGTCTCTTTCTCTGCTAAGGACTGGCCCTGTAAGATTAGGGTCCCACTCTAAACTCTTCATTTAATCTTAATTGCCGTCTTAAAATCTCTTTCTCCAAACCCCTCCACAGGGGGCTGAGCCTTCAACATTTGAATTTGGGGGGCGTGGGGGTGGTAGGGCACAGAATTCAGCCCATAACTAGTAGTTACTCTCTTTGCATTTTTCAGATGTGTAAATAGACATCGGAAGGAGTCGTTCCT
The DNA here is from genome assembly GCA_917880005.1 of Nanger dama. NCBI lineage: Eukaryota > Metazoa > Chordata > Mammalia > Artiodactyla > Bovidae > Nanger > Nanger dama. The sequence continues at coordinate 30,083,816 of CAKJTW010000007.1, forward strand.
GTTCTGTAAACTCTGGCTGTGCTGCCAGAAATGTACACCACCCATATTTCTGTAGGTTTCTCTCCTTGCTGCCTTAAAGAGCTTAATCATCTAATCCTCTCTAGAGCTGTTTTTTTCTGTCCACCCCCTCCCCCCAAGAAAACGATAATATCTTTTCTCTGGATGTTGCTGGTGAAATCCTGACAGTTGATTTTTTTCCCCCTGAGCTTCTCACCTTCATGCCTTCACCTCTTTTCTGTTATTTTTTACTTAACTGAGACCAGTAACTTATAAAGTAACTGATTAATTTCACTTTCCTGTACATTACAGAACAGGAACCATGGCATTGCCAGGCTTACAAACTTTGGAATAAAGCTGGGGACCGAAAGGTTGTTCAGCCCACAGCAAACTCTTGATGGGACTATCTTATTTTCCTACCAGAAACCAGAAAGCATGTTATTTTTTATCTGAGGTCTTGAATATCATAATAGCTCAATGTCCTCTACTTGATGGTTTCTGCTGACTTGCGCCCTCTGCTGCTTCATGTTTTCTATTCTCTCTGTTTTACCAGCTTTGGTCAGAGTTTTCTTTCTATCTTGAGTTCAAATCTCATTTAGAGAGGGTCTGATTGGTTCAGCCAGTCAGCATCCCTTTGGGTCACTGGCCAGCGTTTGGTCTAATTATAAGTGTTGCTCCAGTACAATGTAAAGAGTTCTTTTATCTATCACAGCATGAGGAAAATATTTTTTTGCGAATATATGACTTCTTTTCTTTTGTCCTGTGTTTACTTCTCTCTTATAAGGCAGTGTAGCAACATGGTTAACATTCAAATTCTGCTGTAAGAGCATCTGGATTAAGACCCTACTCCCATTACTTATCAGTTCTATGAAGCTGGGCAAATTTACTTCATTTCCCTGTGCCTCAGTTTCCTCCAAATGAGGTTGTTAATACAGTCCCCAGCTCACAGAATTGTGAGGATTCAAGTTAAGGCATGTGAACAACCACAGTGCACGCATTACAGTAAATTCCCAGTAAGTATTAATTATTTCTAACTTATATGCAGAGTACATTATGAGAAATGCTGGGCTGGAGGAAGCATAAGCTGGAATCAAGATTGCTGGGAGAAATATCAATAACCTCAGATATGCAGATGACACCACCCTTATGGCAGAAAGTGAAGAAGAGCTAAAGAGCCTCTTGATGAAAGTGAAAGGGGAGAGTGAAAAAGTTGGCTTAAAGCTCAACATTCAGAAAACTAAGATCATGGCATCTGGTCCCATCACTTCATGGCAAACATATGGGGAAACAGCGGCTGGCTTTATTTTCCTGGCCTCCAAAATCACTGCAGATGGTGATTGCAGCCAGGAAATTAAAAGACGCTTACTCCTTGGAAGGAAAGTTATGACCAACCTAGATAGCATATTCAAAAGCAGAGACATTACTTTGCCAACAAAGGTCTGTCTAGTCAAGGCTATGGTTTTTCCAGTAGTCATGTATAGATGTGAGAGCTGGACTATAAAGAAAGCTGAGCACCGAAGAATTGATGCTTTTGAACTGTGGTGTTGGAGAAGACTCTTGAGAGTCCCTTGGACTGCAAGGAGATCCAACCAGTCCATCCTAAAGGAGATCAGTCCTGGGTGTTCATTGGAGGAAATGATGTTGAAGCTGAAACTCCAATACTTTGGCCACGTGATGTGAAGAGCTGACTCATTTGGAAAGACCCTGATACTGGGAAAGATTGAGGGCAGGAGGAGAAGGGGACAACAGAGGACGAGATGGTTGGATTGCATCACTGACTCAATGGACGGGGTTTGGGTGGACTTTGGGAGTTGGTGATGGACAGGGAGGCCTCGCATGCTGCGGTTCATGGGGTTGCAAAGAGTCAGATATGACTGAGTGACTGAAATGAACTGTACTGAATAGATTGTCTACCAGGAGGGAAAATGTCCATTCTTTTGCCAAGGATATCTCTAATCATAAATTTACAAATAAGCATTTTAGATACCTGTTCTATGGCTGACTGAGTAACATAATTAACCAAGGCTGTTAGTTCCTGATGAAATTGATTCAACAAGTCCACAAATGGTATATATACAGTAACTGAGGATGTGAGATTTGTGAGGGTCTCTGCCTGTAGTCTATCTAGGGAAATAGTCATGTAAATAAATAATGATAAGTCAACTGAGAGTGAGGGCACCAGGAAGAAGTGTTTAGCTTGCGCTAAAAGTCACGGAATTACATACTGGAGAAACTATTTGAATGGACCTTAAAGAAGAAATTGGGAGGGCGTTTCTCGAAGCGGTAAGAGCAATGATGAAAGATAATATGGTGCCTTCAAGGAACGTGTAGGTTGTGTAATAACTTTAATCTTTTATCCTGAAGGCAATGGGGAGTCCTTAGAGGGTTTAATTTTGTTTTAAAATATACCCCTTTTTGTAGAAGTCATATATGCTCATTATGAAAAAAAGCAAATATTACAGAGAAATACATGAAAAGTAAAGATTTCCATTAATCTCCTCCTTCATCCCCTGAGATAATTACTATTACAAAGTGTTTGAGGTATATTTCTCTACATTTCTTTCTAGGCACATAGTAATAAGTGCATGGTGATTATTATTATAATAGAAGAATCTCTTGTGTGTACATTATATATATAAATATATAAATAATTTAGTACTGAAGTTTTGTAGCACTTTCAGCCATTACAGTGTTACCTGAATCCCCATCCCCATCTGTAGGAATCACTGTGAATGTGAATCTATATACTTTAGACTTTGTGGAGACCACGGAGGAAGACTGCTTGCTTAGTAAGTTGCACAAATTAAAAACTGGGCAGGCATCTCAACCACCCTCTCAGCTCTGCCCTCCATATTCATTTGGCCAAAAGACCTGTTGATTTTACCTCAACAATTCAAATGTATTTCCTCTTTACACTGCCTCTAAGCAGTGTAAAGTGTCCTCCACTTGTCTTTCCATCATATTTTGTGTGTAACTTTATCATGAGACTTAGCACATTCACAATATATTGGAATCATCTGTTTACTCATCTTTTCCACCCAAGTATGAAGTTCTTAAAGGCAATGCCTTAAAAAACAGTCTTACATCTCTAGTGCCTAGCATATAGCTCCATGAATGTTGATGAAGGCAAATGACTATCGCATTGTTCAGTTTCACTGATAGAAATGCACCCTTACTATGTATCAGGCATTTGGATAAAAGGTTGAGTTTCTGACCTGTAAAAGGAGGCCTAGAATATATATAGTTTACTTCTTATAAGATTTAGTAAAGTAAAGGACTCCTTGGTGGTCTAGTGGTAAGACTCTGCTCCCAATGCAGGGGGCCTGAGTTTGATCTCTGCCCGGGAACTAGATCCCATGTGTTGCACCTTAAAAAAGGATCCTGTCTGTATGCAGCAACTACAGCATGGAACAACAGACTGGTTCCAAATTGGGAAAGGAGTAAGTCAAGGCTGTATATTGTCACCCTAGTTATTTAACTTATATGCAGAGTACATCATGCAGAATGCCAGGCTGGATGAAGCACAAGCTCTAATTAAGACTGCTGGGAGAAATATCAATAACCCAGATATGCAGATGACACCACTCTTATGGCAGAAAATGAAGAAGAACGAAAGAGACTCTTGATGAAAGTGAAAGAGGAGAGTGAAAAGTTGGCTTAAAACTCAACATTCAAAAACTGAGATCATGGCATCCTGTCCCATCACTTCATGGCAAATAGATGGAGAAACAATGGAAATAGTGACAGCCTTTATTTTCTTGGGCTCCAAAATCACTTCAGATGGCGACTGCAGCCATAAAATTAAAAGATGCTTGCTCCTTGGAAGAAAAGTTATGACCAACCTAGACAGCATATTCAAAAGCAGAGACACTACTTTGCCAACAAAGATCCATCTAGTCAAAGCTATGGTTTTTCCAGTAGTCATGTATGGATGTCCAAATAGGAAAAGGAGTACATCAAGGTTGTATATTGTCACCCTGCTTATTTAACTTCTACGCAGAGTACATCATGAGAAACGCTGGACTGGAGGAAACACAAGCTGGAATCAAGATTGCCGGGAGAAACATCAATAACCTCAGATATGCAGATGACACCACACTTATGGCAGAAAGTGAAGAGGAGCTAAAAAGCCTCTTGATGAAAGTGAAAGAGGAGAGTGAAAAAGTTGGCTTAAAACTCAACATTCAGAAAATGAAGATCATGGCATCTGGTCCCATCACTTCATGGGAAATAGATGGGGAAACAGTGGAAACAGTGTCAGGCTTTATTTTTTGGGCTCCAAAATCACTGCAGATGGTGATTGCAGCCAGGAAATTAAAACATGCTTAGTCCTTGGAAGAAAAGTTATGACCAACCTAGATAGTATATTCAAAAGCAGAGACATTACTTTACCAACTAAGGTCCGTCTAGTCAAGGCCATGGTTTTTCCTGTGGTCATGTATGGATGTGAGAGTTGGACTGTGAAGAAAGCTGAGCGCCGAAGAATTGATGCTTTTGAACTGTGGTGTTGGAGAAGACTCTTGAGAGTCCCTTGGACTGCAAGGAGATCCAACCAGTCCATTCTGAAGGAGATCAGCTCTGGGATTTCTTTGAGGGAAATGATGCTAAGCTGAAACTCCAGTACTTTGGCCACCTCATGTGAAGAGTTGACTCATTGGAAAAGACTCTGATGCTGGGAGGGATAGTGGGCAGGAGGAGAAGGAGAAGACAGAGGATGAGATAGTTGGATGGTATCACCTACTCAATGGACATCAGTTTGAGAAAGCTCTGGGAGTTGGTGATAGACAAGGAAGTCTGGAATGCTGCAGTCCACGGGGTCGTAAAGAGTCAGACACGACTGAGTGACTGAACTGAACTGAATGCAGCAACTAAGACTTGGCACAGCCAAATAATAAAATAAATATTAAAAAAATTTAGTAAAATAAGCTTTAATGTTTTAAATTCTTTTAAAGATTAAGACTAATTTTGTATTTAAAACACTTAACACAGACAGAATAGACTGGTTGTTATCACGATAATGAGCTAGGCACAGGAATGTCCACAAAGCCAGGGGGAAATTTTAGAGGAGCCATGAGCACCTTATGAATTTTAAAGAGTGAGCATTTCTAACCACTTCTGGTTTGGAACTTCATGTTTTAAACAAATTTTCACTCAAATAGACTCTTTTTAAAAACAGAGAATTTTAAAGAAAATATAATGTATCTTGAAGGTGAGTCAGGAAAGGCACCAAGGTCAAAGATGTAAAAATCTCTTATAGCCTTGACTGAGTGAGTGAGTTAAGTCGCTCAGTCGTGTCCAACTCTTTGTGACCCCGTGGACTGTAGCCTACCAGGCTTCTTGTCCATGGGATTCTCCAGGCAAGAATACTAGAGTGGGTTACCATTTCCTTCTTCAGGGGATCTTCCCGACTCAGGGATTGAAGCCGGGTCTCCCGTGTTGGAGCCAGACGCTTTAACCTCTGAGCCACCACGGAAGCAATTTCTGGCCTTCCCTGACAAGCTAGAGGAGTAGGATGGGGTAGGAGGTGGGAGGGAAGTTCAAGTGGAAGGGGGCATATGTATACCTGTTGCTGATTCCGGTTGATGCGTGGCAGAAAACAACATAATATTGTAAAACAATTATCCTTCAATTAAATAAATACAGAAAAAAAAAAAGTCCAAACCTTGAGGCAAAAGCCCAAATGCCAAATGCAGAGGGGCAGTTACAGAATCAGAAGTTGGGAACTTCAAAGGTAAGCAAAGACCAGGCCCTACTCCCAATTAATCATAATTGGTAGGAGTTGGCCCCCAGGAGTGAGCCTTTTAATCTCCTCATTGATTCTATTGTGCCGCCAAGGGTGAGGATCACTGCAATTCTAAACGAATGAGGGCAAGAGGGATGCTGACTACAATGAAATTCACCAACTTGTCTGAAAACGTCCTGATTTTCATGCAAACTTTCCCAAACTTTAAGATGCTGACAAGTAATTTAAAATTTAAAAATAACCAAATACTTTGGGAGTCAAAGAACACATGGATAGATGCTCTGTTGGGTGTCATTTTGTGATCTTCCTTGCAGATCAACCTTCAGTTTGAAGAAACAAACTGATAAAGTTCAGTTCAGTTCAGTCGCTCAGTTGTGTCCAACTCTTTGCAACCCCATGAATCACAGCATGCCAGGCCTCCTTGTCCATCACCAACTCCCGGAGTTCACTCAGACTCACGTCCATTGAGTCAGTGATGCCATTCAACCATCTCATCCTCGGTCGTCCCCTTCTCCTCCTCCTGCCCCCAATCCCTCCCAGCATCAGAGTCTTTTCCAATGAGTCAATTCTTCGCATGAGGTGGCCAAAGTACTGGAGTTTCAGCTTTAGCATCATTCCCTCCAAAGAAATCCCAGGGCTGATAAAGAGGGAAGTTAAATAACTTGTCCAAGAATACACGGCAAGTGAGAATAAAAGTTGGGACTAATATTCAGTCCTTAATGTTCCTTCTCTGTTAGATAAAAAACACTTGGAGATAAACTTTGAAAAGTGGGTGTGGCTGTAGGAAAAGAAAGGACAGTTCTGGGCAGAAGGAATCTCCTGAACATTGCCCCAGGCATCCAGCAATTGAGGAGACCTGGCAATTCCTAAATAGTGCAAAGGGAATTTGGACCTCCTAACGAAGAGGTCAGAAGGGCGGTGGAGAGGAGATACCCCTCATCCAAGATAAGGAGCAGCAGCTGTGCTTTGCTGGAGCAGCCATGAAGAGATACCCCATTGCCCAAGGTAAGAGAAACCCAAGTAAGATGGTAGGTGTTACAAGAGGGCATCAGAAGGCAGACACACTGAAACCATACTCACAAAAAACTAGTCAGTCTAATCACACTAGGACCACAGCCTTGTCTAATTGAATGAAATCAAGCCATGCCTGGGGGAAACCCAACGGGCGGGTCATGGTGGAGAGGTCTGACCGAATGTGGTCCACTGGAGAAGGGAATGGCAAATCACTTCAGTATTCTTGCCTTGAGAACCCCATGAACAGTATCAAAAGGCAAAATGATAGATTACTGAAAGAGGAACTCCCCAGGTCAGTAGGTGCCCAATATGCTACTGGAGACCAGTGGAGAAATAACTCCAGAAGGAATGAAGGGATGGATCCAAAGCAAAAACAATATCCAGCAGTGGATGTGACTGGTGATAGAAGCAAGATCTGATGCTGTAAAGAGCAATATTGCATAGGAATCTGGAATGTCAGGTCCATGAATCAAGGCAAATTGGAAGTGGTCAAACAAGAGATGGCAAGGGTGAACGTCGACATTCTAGGAATCAGCGAATTAAAATGGACTGGAATGGGTGAATTTAACTCAGATGACCATTATATCTACTACTGCGGGCAGGAATCCCTCAGAAGAAATGGAGTAGCCATCATGGTCAACAAAAGAGTCTGAAATGCAGTACTTGGATGCAATCTCAAAAATGACAGAATGATCTCTGTTTGTCTCCATGGCAAATGACTCAATATCACAGTTATGCAAGTCTATGCCCCAACCAGTAATGCTGAAGAAGCTGAAATTGAATGGTTTTATGAAGACCTAAAGACCTTTTAGAACTAACACCCAAAAAAGATGTCCTTTTCATTATAGGGGACTGGAATGCTAAAGTAGGAAGTCAAGAAACACCTGGAGTAACAGGCAAATTTGGCCTTGGAATGTGGAATGAAGCAGGGAAAAGACTAATAGAGTTTTGCCAAAAAAATGCACTTGTCATAGCAAACACCTTCTTCCAACAACACAAGAGAAGACTCTACACATGGACATCACCAGATGGTCAACACCGAAATCAGACTGATTATATTCTTTGCAGCCAAAGATGGAGAAGCTCTATACAGTCAACAAAAACAAGACCAGGAGCTGACTGTGGCTCAGATCATGAACTCCTTATTACCAAATTCGGACTCAAATTGAAGAAAGTAGGGAAAACTGCTGGACCATTCAGGTATGACCTAAATTAAATCCCTTATGATTATACAGTGGAAGTGAGAAATAGTTTTAAGGGCCTAGATTTGATAGTTAGAGTGCCTGATGAACTATGGAGTGAGGTTCGTGACACTGAACAGGAGACAGGGATCAAGACCATCCCCATGGAAAAGAAATGCAAAAAGCAAAATAGCTCTCTGGAGAGGCCTTACAAATAGCTGTGAAAAGAAGAGAGGTGAAAAGCAAAGGAGCAAAGGAAAGATATAAGCATCTGAATGCAGAGTTCCAGAGAATAGCAAGAAGAGATAAGAAAGCTTTCTTCAGCGATCAATGCAAAGAAATAGAGGAAAAGAACAGAATGGGAAAGACTAGAGATCTCTTCAAGAAAATTAGAGATACCAAGGGAACATTTCATGCAAAGATGGGCTCGATAAAGGACAGAAATGCTCTGGACCTAATAGAAGCAGAAGATATTAAGAAGAGGTGGCAAGAATACATGGAAGAACTGTACAAAAAAGATCTTCACGACCCAGATAATCATGATGGTGTGATCACTCATCTAGAGCCAGACATCCTAGAATGTGAAGTCAAGTGGGCCTTAGAAAGCATCCCTACAAACAAAGCTAGTGCAGGTGATGGAATTCCAGTGGAGTTATTTCAAATCCTGAAAGATGATGCTGTGAAAGTGCTGCACTCAATATGCCAGCAAATGTGGAAAACTCAGCAGTGGCCACAGGACTGGAAAAGGTCAGTTTTCCTTCCAATCCTAAAGAAAGGCAATGCCAAAGAATGCTCAAACTACCGCACAATTGCACTCATCTCACATGCTAGTAAAGTAATGCTCAAAATTCTCCAAGCCAGGCTTCAGCAATACGTGAACTGTGAACTTCCTGATGTTCAAGCTGGTTTTAGAAAAGGCAGAAGAACCAGAGATCAAATTGCCAACATCCACTGGATCATGGAAAAAGCAAGCGGGTTCCAGAAATCATCTATTTCTGCTTTATTGACTATGCCAAAGCCTTTGACTGTGTGGATCACAATAAACTGTGGAAAATTCTGACAGAGATGGGAATACCAGACCACCTGACCTGCCTCTTGAGAAACGTATATGCAGGTCAAGAAGCAACAGTTAGAACTGGACATGGAACAACAGACTGGTTCCAAATAGGAAAAGGAGTGCGCCAAGGCTGTATATTGTCACCCTGCTTATTTAACTTCTATGCAGAGTCCATCATGAGAAACGCTGGACTGGAAGAAACAAAAGCTGGAATCAAGATTGCCGGGAGAAATATCAATAACCTCAGAGATGCAGATGACACCACCCTTATGGCAGAAAGTGAAGAGGAACTCAAAAGCCTCTTGATGAAGGTGAAAGGAGAGTGAAAAAGTTGGCTTAAAGCTCAACATTCAGAAAAAGAAGATCATGGCATCCGGTCCCATCACTTCATGGAGATCGATGGGGAAACAGTGGAAACAGTGTCAGACTTTATTTTTTTGGGCTCCAAAATCACTGCAGATGGTGATTGCAGCCAGGAAATTAAAAGACGCTTACTCCTAGGGAGAAAAGTTATGACCAACCTAGATAGTATATTCGAAAGCAGAGACATTACTTTGCCGACTAAGGTCCGTCTAGTCAAGGCCATGGTTTTTCCTGTGGTCATGTATGGACGTGAGAGTTGGACTGTGAAGAAGGCTGAGCGCCGAAGAATTGATGCTTTTGAACTGTGGTGTTGGAGAAGACTCTTGAGAGTCCCTTGGACTGCAAGGAGATCCAACCAGTCCATTCTGAAGGAGATCAGCCCTGGGATTTTTTTGGAAGGAATGAAGCTAAAGCTGAAACTCCAGTCCTTTGGCCACCTGATGTGAAGAGTTGACTCATTGGAAAAGACTCTGATGCTGGTAGGGATTGGGGGCAGGAGGAGAAGGGGACGACAGAGGATGAGATGGCTCGATGGCATCACTGACTTGATGAACATGAGTTTGAGTGAACTCTGGGAGTTGGTGATGGACAGGGAGGCCTGGCGTGCTGGGATTCATGAAGTCGCGAAGAGTAGGACAGGAGTGAGCGACTGAACTGAAATGAACTGAACGAAGCGAATTACAGCAGCAGCAGCAACTAAGAGAATCAACAACGCATGCGCTTTCCACAGGAGGGGCCGCGGAGGGGCGAGGCAGGTTAAGGAGGATGAATTGCGACCTTCGCTTGGCGACGCTCACGACTCCTGCCGTAAAGGCCGTCGTGGCGCGTGCGCATCTCCTTTCGCGCAGATTCTTCACGCCGTTTGCTGCTGTTTTCTCACGGGTGTCGCCAGCTCTATCGCAATGGTGAAGCTGAGCAAAGAGGCCAAGCAGAGGCTGCAACAGCTTTTCAAGGGAGGACAATTTGCCATCCGCTGGGGTTTTATTCCTCTCGTGATTTACCTGGGTCAGTGGGAGAAGAACCTGGTAGGAGACGGGAGGGAAGAGGGTGCGGATGCTGAGACTCCATTTTGGCCTGGCGTGAGGGAGAAACGCGACCACGCCGAGCACGTCTTTGGAGGTTCTCAAGTCGAGTGTGGTCCGTCTAAGCTGAGTTCGCGTTCTTGTTCTATCCTGCCCCCACCCACCCTCCTTTTTTTTTCTTTCTGGTCTTTAACAAGTCACGTAATATTTCCCGTGCAGTTACTACATCTGTAAGCAAGAGGTGACCTACTTTTCAGGATTTGGGGGACCTGAAAACTCCTGATGTGCGTGGACCTGAGGGCCTGATGTGTGTGAAAGTGATTAATTCACATTTGGACTGTAGGTGTGTTTTCGGGAAGGTTATTGTCACCTTTCCAGGTGGGCCTAAGTGGAAAGAGGTTCTAAGCCTCATGGGTATGCCACTGCCTTGAGGCCTGATTATGACAATAGTTGTTGGATGCTTTTGCGTTCTCACGTGCAGGTAAAGGTTTTACGCGCGGGGAAACCGAGGCATAGGACAGTTTTGTTCTTCGCTGAAGGCCACAAAGCTGTCAAATGGGGGAGCTATGAACTCAAGCAGTGGCCCATCAAGGCCCATACTCTTACCCACCATGCTGTATTGCAGAAATTTGGAAGTGGTAAGGCCCGTATTTTTGCTTAGGGCCGCACATTGAGACTTTACACCATTTCTCGCCTGGGGTAGTTTTGTATTTTTAAACCGATTGCCCTGTTCAGGCAGTAGGGTGGAGTGGATAGCGTCCCGCCTTTGTCAGTTTGAGCGTAGAGTTTGACATTTTGAAAAACTCCGGTTCACGTTTCACAATCCTATGATTTTTAACTAGAAGTTGCTGCTTGTTTTTGGTGTTATGTTTTTAGGTGTCATGTCTTTTGTAAGACGCAGTGCCTTCACTCAGCCTTGACGGAGCGTTTGATTATGCTGGATATTCTGTAGGCAGTTGTGGCTCCCACTTCCCCATGACTTGCAAGCCAACTAATAACCTGGAGATACTTCAGAATGCAGGGCTTTAAAAGACCCTTTTCCTCCTTTATTTTGAACGCATTTTTTGGGGGTTGGGGGAGCGGGGTTTGGCTGCACCCTGGTCATGTGAAACTTCCGCTACCAGATATTGAACCTGCACTCCCAGCAGTGGGGGAGCGGATTCATAACCGCTTCCCGGACCACCTGGGAAGTCCCTACAACACGTTTTTAAAAAACGACTTACCTATTTGGCTGTGCCAGTTCTTAGTCGTAGCTTGTAGGATCTAGCTCCTTGACCAGCGATGGATCCCTGGCCCCCTGCTTTGGGAGCAGAGAGTCTTAGCCACTGGACCACCAGGGAAGTACTGCATTTTTAAAAGAACCATTAGTTCCCCAGATTTTAGTAACGTTGTGTAGGTATTGAAAATTAGAGCAAGTAATTAGTCTGCTCTTACAGGCTGTTATTCCCTTCTTTCTCCCAAACTGTCCTCTTCCTCAGCCTTCACTTAACTGTAGAAGGGCCCAGTTTTGCTAGGCAAACACTGGGAGGAGCTGTCCTTCTAGCTAAGGAAGAAAGTTAAGGGGTCTTTGATTCTTCCCCTTCTTTGTTCTGCGTCCTTTTTCTATTGTTGTGTATGTCGGGTCCCGTTTTAGTCTGCTCCTGCTTTCTTTGTCCGTGTGGAGTCTTTGCTCTTCTATAAGTCTTTTTCAGGTACCTTTTCTCCTCTCCTTTTTGAAATTCCTTTTCTGTTGCCAGAAAGCTGCAGCTGGTTGTTAAAATTTGTATGAGGAGGGTCTGAAGAGTAGATATGCTTTTCTTTACCACCCTAGATTTATTTTCCTTTTTGTGTACACTGGCTATTTTCTTTTTACTAGGATTACCAGTAATCCTACAGTTCAGTGCTGGTACCCTTGTGTCTAGCTCAGGTGGAGACTGATGTTAAGGCTGTCTTTTTATCTTTCCTTGTTAACCACTGTTTTTTCCTCATACTGTATCTAAGCTTAATTTTAGATCTGACCTAGTTCCCATGCTTTACTTCTCCACCTCAGCCCTCAGTAAAACTTTGCAAGTGCATATTGAATTTCTTGTGTAGTTTAGTTTCAAACATAACCTTTTAGGGCTTCTGGAAGTACAGTGGGAATATAGCGCTATAAAATAGGACAGTGACCCGATAAAGCATCTGTTTGGACATTTGCCAACAAAAAGATTTTAGTGAGTTACCTATTGGAAGACAATTCTCCATAGTGTTGAATTTCTACAAATCTTGTGAGCAGAGGCAGTGACTACCCTTTGTTCATGTTTTTAAGGATGTTTGTAGGGTGGACAGCTTTGGAAAATAGTACCATGGTAAAGGGGAGGCATGCTGTCCCTGCCCATTATAAAGATTCTGGTTCCCCAAACACAGGGTCAGGGATCACCTTTAATGCTAATTAGTCTGATTACAGCTATTGCTTGTAATAAGAGCACTGATTTAATTAACAATAGCTTGAAGGTTTTTTTTCCCTCTATCACCAGCCTTTGGTTGCTTTGTAAAGAGAGGTTCATGGGGATAAAATATCGTCAATTTTTTTCTTTAAAAAGTATAATTTTTACAGAAATAGACTCACAGACTCACAGAACAACCTCGTGTGGGGTGGGGAATAATGAGGGGAATGGATAGGGAGTTTGGGATGAACAGGTATACACTGCTGTATTTAAGATGGATAACCCACTGTACAGCACAGGGAACTCTCCTCAGTGTTATGTGGAAGCCTGGATGGGAGGGAGTTTGGGGGAGAATGGATACATGTATATGTATGGCTGAGTCCCTCTACTCTCCATCTGAAACCACAGCATTGTTAATCAACACAGCATTTTTAATCAGTTATATTCCAAAAGAAAATAAGTTTTTTTTTTAAGTGTTTAAAAAAAAAAGTCTTACTATTTGTAGTTCCTCATTCAGTTTGACTTGGTAGTTTGTCTTTTTGTGGGTAATGACTAACAATGAAAGACAGTGTGTGCTAAGGGCTACTGTTATAGGAATAAGGTAGTTTGTCTTCCCTGCTGATTAGTTCAGCACATGATCACATACTCTAGTGAAGATTCAAAACTATTCTGTTGCACAGGTAAATCTAGGTAATTCTGGTAGATGTGGATGTCATTCTAGCTACCAAATAACTGATTTAGAAAGAAAACATTGTAAATTTTTTTGTCTGCTAGAGTTTTAATTGGTCTTTATTCTCTTTCTTCCCTCTCCCTTTCCCCCAGGATTTAAGAGGGGTGCAGATCCTGGAATGCCTGAACCAACTGTTTTGAGGTACTGCTCTTACAAATACGCATTGCAGGGCAAATGTTCATATATAAGTACCAAATCATGGCAAGCAGAAGAGAAGTAGTGCTAGGTATTGTAATGGAGCTTTATCAGCAGGTGTAGTTTTGGGCTATTGGAAAATTGCAGTAATTTGCAGACCAGTCTAACTTTCATTATTGGGTAACTACTTTCTCTCGTCTTCCTAATTTCTGTTTCCTGTGCTGTGTTATAATGAAGCATGTTTTAAAAGGAAAAGAACTAACATATCCTGCCACTTTAAAAGCTGAACTCTTAATTCCCATATTCCTGTCTTATCCTTATTAAGATATGTGAAACTTTCTGTATCATTCTAACAACAGTACAGAGAATTTCTTTTTTCACCCCAAATTAGAATTGATAGCCCATGTATTTTCCAGTTATTGATCACTTAGGTTTTTCAGGGTTTTTTTAGTATTTTAATTAACAATATAACAAACATATTCTATGTGCATAGGTTTTATAGGTTTAGATTTATTTCCTTGTGATAAATTCTCATGGGATTAATAAGTTAGTGTACAGACATTTGTAGCTCTGAAAATGCATTCCTTTCCAGTTTCTCCAAAAATTCAATTTCTCCAAAACAACCTTGATGGTGTTGGATAAACACTGGTGAAAACTTCCACATACACACACACACAGCTACACGGAGCATATGTATACATATACTCATATGCACGTGTGTGTATATACTTGTGAAAACCGTATGTATGCGTGTGTGTATGTGTGTGTGTGTGTGTGTGTGTGTGTGTGTGTGTGTGTGAAGGCTGAATCTGGAACAGGAAGAATTGCTCTGTAGAAAGGACTGGTACTCATAGTGCTGGGATGAGCAGCGCCCCTGCACAGGTGCTGTGGAATTCCACCTTAACGTGTCTTCCAGATGTTTCTTGTGGATTGTCCTAACAGACTTTTTACTGCTATTCCAGATCTGTTTCTTCACACTCCTAATCTAAGCTACTATTTTCTAGAGTGGGAAGAATAATAATGGTCTTATTACTAACAGTCATTTGTAGTGTGTCAGCCACTGTGTTAAGTGCTTTATACACAGCATCACTAATTGTTACTTCAGTCCTTCAGAGCTGATCATACAGTCTGAGTGGTGGTGTATGTCTGTCTCGAAGGCCTGTACACTTTCCACTGGGTCATGTGGCCTCCCTCAGATAATATGATCTGCTGCTTGACTTAGCACAATGCCATCTGATAGGAATTTCCTCCACCTTCTCTGCCTTGCCAGTCTCTCTTTTTCTCAAAGCAAGGGTTTTTTCTTCAGGGTACTGCCGAATGTGCCATCCACATGCCCATTTATGCTATTACTCTTTACTGATAAAATTCTTCGATGAATGGTCTTCACTCCCTGCTTCCTTTCTTCACTTCCCTCTCTTTTCTTAATCTTTTGTGGTACAGCCTCTTAAAACTGCTTTCAGAGATCCCCATTAGGCTTTTTTTTTTTTTCTTTTTTTAAAGTTTTTACTCTTTGAACTATCAGATTTCTTTTTTGTAAAATGGGAACTCAGGTAATGTGTCTGCTACTGAGTAGCTGATTGACCTTAGACCAGTTATTTCCTAAGGGAAACAGTACCTTAGGAAATACTATCAGAGATGGGACTTCCTGGTCAAGCTGTGTGAACATTTTTCAAGGACTGAAAATTATCATCAAATACTTCTTTCCAAGAGGCTGTTAACCTAAGATGAAGTTTTGTTTTTTATAAGTTTATAATATCTGATTTATAAGATCATCCTGAGAATTGAATAAGATTATTGTATGTAAAGTATTAACAGTGCTTGACACTTAATGTATGAGCTTAATAATTTTTAGCCTTTCTCTGTCATCTCCTTCACCCCACTTTTCTCCTGTGAAAACTAGGCTCTAGCTACATGATACAGTGTGTGAATCTCAGAATAAACTGTATTTTTTCATGCCTTTGTCTATATGCTTGTTCTCTGTCCGCCTGGAATGCTTCTTCCCTCAGTTTCCACTAGATGAAAACCTACCTTTAGAAAAGCTCAATCTCAAATTTATCACCTCTTCCTTAAATCTTTTCCACCTTCTCCTAGCAAAAACTGCTCCATTTTTTGTGTTCTGCGTCTCATTCTCTGCTTTGTAATATGCTTGTTGCTTGTTTTCATTCGTTTTGTCCTGTGAGTACCTGAAGTAGCTGCCAGATAACTTGGGGAACCCTTTGAAGGTGCTGAATTAACTTAATTAAAGGATCCTAACTTCTTTGTGGTGTTGGGACAGGAATTGATATAGCATTTCTTCTTGTACAGTTTTTAGATTGGACCTGCATGCTGGGAAACAGTATTTTGTGCCCCAGGTGATACAGAACCCAGAAGTGGGGATAGATCTGCCCTTCTATAGTACTGGCTTCAGATATCTCACCAAGAGTTGGCCCTTCAAAGTGAGGCAGCCACTCTCCCCACTGCTTTTTCATGTCTTTATCGTCATCTTAGTGCTCCTCTCCTTTCTGGTGGTGATGATCATTCTTTTCTGTCATTAGGGACATTTTCTGATTTCTTTCCAGGGGTATTTGTGATATAGGAAGGAAATGAGTGCTGAAAAAGGTTATCCTGTTACAGAATTTCATATACGATGCTGCTTATGCTGGGAAGACTGACTAAAGAGGTCTTCCATCTGTACTCTGAAAGGAATAGACTTGTGTTTGTCAGGTTTTTCAGTAATGTAAATGTTTTATTAATGTAAAACTCAGGAATAAAAAGTTTATTGTTTATATATAAATTTATTTTATATAGTACTTATGAGAATAATGTAGTTCAAGATTTACTGGTGTATTTTCCTTGTTAAGTTGTTGGATTCCTTGGGATTAGGTCCCCATTCATCGGTATCCATCCTCTTTCACACAGGATGGTTCTGGGTATTAGGCTGTTTGATATGAATGCCTTATTCAAAATGCAGTATTTAATGAATAAGGGGCAATATCTTAGTAAAACATTATTTAGGCAAAATACATGAATATTAACTAACTGGGAGAATGATTGTTCCCATTATCTGTATAAGGCCAAGGAAGATTTTCTTTTCTGTTTATCTTAGATGCTCATTACCAATGAGGAAGAGACCTTGATAAATGAATATTTGGTTTTCATATCTTAACTGTATGCAATTATACTTGGAATTTAATGGGAGATTTTAATACACTTTTGAAAATTGAAAATAAGTGCATGTTGGTTTGCTTTATACACAAAAAGGAAAATACTTTCTAAATACAAACTTAACAGAATGCTCATATTGTCATTTTGTAATGCAGTTTTATTTAAGTTGACTTACTACTAGAAACTACATTTTTAATCAACAGGGCTTAGAAATAAAACACATCTTGTCTCCTTCCTGTATCTAACAAGGATATACCCTTATTTTCTGGTTTTATCAATCCTTCATGTCACTCTTTTGACTGACCTCAATTTATGTTTTCCTTTTTGTTTATAATAGATAACTACAATTAAAAGTAATAAAATTGTATTTCTTTAAATAGGTCTCTGCTTTTTCTACTCGGTGAGATTGATTCTTCTGCTAATTCTGAATTTGATGGTTGAGTAAACATGAACATAAATGTATAAAATCTTCTAGTTCTTAAGCTGTGTTTGAGAAGTTTTTACTTTGGGGTTTAATTTATTTCTCCTCTTCACAAACATTTTAGCTTACTTTGGGGATAAAGGACTGTTTGGTCATCTGGTTTTGGAAGCAGTCAATGCAGAGGAACAACATGGAAGGTGTGCTCTCTGGCTGGGATAAGAGATGGGACATCGTTCAGACAGACGATCACCAGTTGGATGGCACAGGGCTCTTACTTCTCAGATGCATCTGTGGCAGAGTGGAACCTCTACTGACTTATTTATGATAGACTGTATTAAAATAAATGTTTTTAACAATGTTATGTCTTGAGTCCTTTTTGAATTGAATCTAATAGGACTGTCAGGTAAAAATTTAGCTATTTGGTACTTTTTCAAAATAGAGATCTATGTGTCTAGATGATACTTTGAAAAAGAAGAACATTTCCAAGTTAATTCATGTCTGTTCACTTAACAAATGGATTCTAGTTTCCCTTTGCAGTGAATTAATAACTCCTTTTGAGATGTTCTGAGGTAGTAAAAGGAGAGAGAGCTCTCTGTGATGTACTGGGCCCTAACTTCCAGGGGTGACGTTCTGATGAAATAAGATTCTTTGGCTGTGTTGGCAGGGCATGAGAATGGCATTGGAGGCTTATATGTCTGATTTGTGAGTTAAATGTGAGTCTTAAGGTTTCCCTCACTAGGAAGCTGGAGGTGGCTGAGCAGGAGCCCATGGAGGTCTACCCAGAAGAGTAGTACTTCCTATTTTCTGATAAAAGCGTTCATGGGAACTAGTTCAGTTCTGTGTTGTGGTTTCCTGGGACCTTTATCTGTATTTGAAGGCACCAGTCACCTCCCTTTTTCTTAAACTTAGCTTCTGTAATTCTAACAAAATAGATCTATTTCCTTATTTTGGAGAATTGTAATTAATTATAGGAAAGTAGGCTTGAAACAAGTGATGACACATTGGATTGAATGTTTTAAACGTCTGGGTCAGAGAATGATCATGAATGTGATCTCAGGTAACTGGAGCAATCATTACCAGAAATATCCTCCTTATTTCTAATGTAAAGCCCTCTTGGCGATTTAAACCTATTTTTTCTCAAGTTTTGTTATCTTTGCCTTGGAGATGTATGGAAGCTTATTGCATAAGGGAGTTTTAAAGAGGAATTCTTGAGAGCTAACTGCAGGGAAATCATTTCTGGTATGTACTTACTGTAATTGCTTTAATATTTCATGAATCTGAGCATGTATGCTTTTGCTAAGAGCTCTGACTAGCTTTTAAATCCCCTAGAATTGCTTAAAATTGTGGCTGCCATCTTCTATACCCCCATTCTTTCTACTAAATGGTTTGTCAGTGAATTTTTATTAGTGTATTGGTACACATTTTTCTTTTTCACTCAGGCTTTCTAGAACTTGAAATTAAAGCTAGGGAAGTGCCCAATTTGATAAAATACTTACATGGATAAGAAACAAGTAGTTTTGTACTTTAGGAGCTAACTTGTTTATAAAACTCGCAAATATTTTTGAAGTAAGAAATTGGGAATTAAGTAGAAAGGGACTAGTTCCTAGTTATCATATCTGAGGAAGCTAAGGAACAGAATTTAATCACTTGTTCAAGGCACAGGATAAGAACTGAGACTAAGTCTACACTTCAAAGTTTATTTCTGAAGTTTTGTGAAATGTTTATAATTAAGCTCCTACATTTTATTGAGCTTTAGATTTTAGGACAGTGCAGTCCTGTTGAGCATGCGTGAGTCTGTTCTGTGTTAATCGCTAGAGAGTCCTTACAAATACGATGGTTTCTTTTTATTATTTAAAAAAATTTTTAAAGTTGGAGTTTAGTTGCAATATTGTGTTAATTTTTGCTGTGCAGTAGATTATTTCTGACCTTAATTTTGCTTAGACAAACCCTGAGCTGACAGGACCTGATTTGAGTCCTGGTCCTGCTACTTAGTTCCTACTGCCCTTCATAGAGAAGTCACTTACTCTTTAGACTGGAGTTTCTTCCACAAAATAGGGATAGTACTTGTCTCAATGCGTTAGTCCCTAAACCACAAGAATACTGGAGTGGGTAGCCATTTCCTGCTCTGTATGGTTGGCATAGCTGATCCTAGACTAGCAATCTTAGTCCTAGAAGCTTGTTAGCAAAGCACATTTTCAGCTCTTCCTGGATCAGAAATGGGATGACCTCCAATGATCTGTGTTTTAATTACCTCCAGCGTTGTTTTAAATTAAACTTGTTATCTGAGATAGCTGTAGAATTCAATACAGTGTAAGAACCCATATAGAAAGATCCCTGTACGTGTTACCTAGTTTCCTCGAGTGGTGGCATCTTGTAAGACTATATGATTTCAGGATACTGATGTTGATACAGTCAGAACTTTTCCATTACCACAAGCATCCCTCAGGGTTGCCTTTTAATCGCTAACCTCCCTCCCTCACACCCTTGGCAACTAGTAATCTATTGTCCATTTCTATAGTTTTTCTCATTTCATTTTCATATGTAAGAAAGTTACCTAAATGGAATCAAACAGTAAGTAACCTTTTGGATTGCCTTTTTTCCACTCACTGTAATTCTTTGTAGATGGGTTGAGGTTTTGTGTTTATGCAGTTTATTCCTTTTTATTGCCGAGTAGTCCGTGGTGTGGATATATGTAGAGGACGTTAGAGTTGTTCCCCGTTTTTAACTATTATGAATAAAGCTGCTACGAGCATTTGTGAACATCTTTTGTGAGATCAATCTGTATTTTAAAAAGCCCTGTCATGATGGTACAACTCAGATTTATGCAGTAACCTTGCTTCCCAATAGGCATTAAAGTCTTCCCTATCATATCCAGAGTGATCCTTTTAAAAGTAAGATCACATCACATCCTGATCAAAACTCTCCAAGTGATTTCCTATCTCACTGAGAATAAATGCCCAAACTCTTTCTATGACCTACAAAACAAATCTGATTTTATGTGCCTTTGATCTGTTACTCACAGGATTCTTCATGTTCACTTGCACTCTTGCTAGTTTGATTTCTTGTCCTTCAAAAGGACAGGCATGTTCTCACTTTGGAATTTGAGTTAGCTATTCTCTGCTGGAATTATTTTTCCTAGATATCCGTGTGCGTGGTTTTATTCTCTCAAAGGCCGTTTTGATAGAGACGACCTCTCTGATCCTTATGTAAAATAGCAAACTCCACACCAGTCTTGTCACTCACTGTCTTTTTTAAATTTAATTGTTTAAAAATTGAAGTATAGTTGATTTCCAATATTGTGTCAGATGTACAACAAAGTGATTCGGTATTCATACACACACACACATATATATATGATTCTTTTCCATTATAGGTTATAAGATACTGAATATAGTTATCTGTGCTATGTAGTATGTCTTTATTTTATATATAGTAGTGTATCTATTAATACCAAACTCCTAATTTATCCCTCTTTGGTGGCCATAAATTTATTTTCTAAGTCTATTTCTGTTTTAAAAATAATTTATATCATTTTTGGATTCTATGAGATTTGACTTTGTCTGATTCTGATTATTAGTATGATAATCTCTAGTTCCATTCACATTGCTGCAAATGGTATTTCATTTTTTATGGCTGAATAGTATTCATGTGTGTATGTGTCCATTCATCTGCCAATGGATATTTCAGTTGCTTCCCTATCTTGGCTAGTGTAAATAGTGCTGCTGTGAACATTGGGGTGTGTGTGTCTTTTTGAATTAGAGTTTTTATTTTTTTCAGAGCTATGCTCAGGAGTGAGAGTACTGGATCATATTTAGCTCTATTTCTATTACATAAGGAACCTCCATACTGTTCTCTATAGTAGCTATGCCAGTTTACATTCCCATCAACAGTGTAGGAAGCATCCCTTTTCTCCACGCCCTCTCCAGCATTTATTGTCTATAGATGTTGGCCATTCTGACTGGTGTGAGTTGATACCTTCATTGTATATAGTTTTGATTTACATCTCCCTGTTAAGTAGCGATACTGAGTTTCTTCATGTGGCCACCTGCATGTCTTGGCCCATTCTCACCTTTCACCTAGTCTTCAAAGAAATTTTATCCACCTGATTATGTATATGTATAGTCTTATCTCACTTTGAAAATGCAAACTACATTAACACAGGATATTTTTATGTATTTTTAGAGGCTAGCACAGGTTCTGACATGTAGTAGATGTTCGAAAAGAATGAATGGGTGAATAAGATTATATGTGTTAAGTGTAAAATGCTTTGAGAACTGGAAACTTACAAGTCATTATAAAGGGCCAGTATTATTCTCTGTGTTATTCGTAATTGGTAAAAAAGCCTTCATGAAAGATGACATCACAAGATGTTGGGAGGAGATGATATGAGAGAGGGAATGTTTACTATAACTTGGCACTCTTCATTTAGTCACCATAACAATGCTATGAAGTAGGACATTAACTCCATTTTACAGATGAAACAGGTTTGGGTCATTTTCCCCAAATCACAGAGAAAACTTATATTTGAACCCATGTCTGCTAACTAAAAGCTTATGATGTTATTGATATGTGGCACCATTAAAAGTAATTTATACAACTAATAAAATGGTATAATAGACATTTACAGCAACTACAAAATAATAACTTCCCAAGTTCCATAAAGAGGGCCTATCTACTTCATCCAATATCCAGGGCTGTATACACAACAGCACATAGAGTAGTCAAATTCACATCACAAATGTAATTTACTTGAAATTATTATGCCAGCTGTAGTAAACTAAATGTTTATTTTTGTTATCTTTCTTTGAATGGCCTATGTTTCTGTTGAGGCATATTTCATTTACAAGAAAATGAGCACATCTTAAATGTACAGTTTGGTGAGTGCTGCCAGTTTTGTATACCCTGTAGCCACCATGCCAAGATGGGGGCCAGGATCTCCTTGAACCTGGGATCCTTAGTATATCACACATGGTAGGTGCTCAGGAAATGCTTTTGAATTAAATGATTAACTTTTTTGAGGTTGATCTAGAAACTATAGGAAGTTTGAATTGACGTTCTTTCTTTCCTGTAAGAAGCAAAGATATAGTATAGTCCATGGGGTGACCCACGAAGAGTCGGACATGTCTGAGAAACAGCAATGACAGTCTTAGAATTTTACTCAAAACTGGGATGATGAATAAAAAGTCCAGCACATTCTGTTACATCAAGCAGAGTCCAGAAGATAAGGAAAAGGGCATGGAGACAGGAAGAAATACATTTTTTTCTGAAAAAACAAAACTGCCACTAGCAGGAAGTGAGCTAAGAAATGTCAGCAACTCCTTCATGTTCCCTAATGTCTACTGAGGAGGAGACTATAAACAAGAAGCTCCTAGATAGCAAAATTAGAGGTCCCAGGGTTTCCCGTGGAAGTAGAGCTGAAAGCCCCAGATACTGCCAGGAAAGGAAGTCTCTTTCTGCCCCCATGTGATCCTATGTTGCTACAGACCAGTGACCACTGTAAGTTTTCTTCTCCCCTTTTTTGAATGGCAATTTTAATGTTATTTTCTTGCTCCTATGGTTAACTTGTCTTTAAGCTCTTAGGTTGTTGGCCCCTGGAGGGCACTTCAGTCCAGATGGGAGGTGCACATTTCCCAGAATTCCTGACCTATAACTTGGTTGCAATATCTAGATGAGACTTGAGAATTAGTATGTATGAATATTTGGTCAGCAAAAGTGGACATGTCAGAGAATCAAAAATTCGTTTTCTGTTTCTCAAATTGTGATACATAGCTACCTGTTGCAGTCAATCTAAAAGGCTCCCATACTTCTTGGCAGGTAGGTGTGACTCTGACTAACAATCTGATAATTGAGATAGAAGCAGAAGTGTTGTGTGGTACTTCTGGGAAGTCTCCATAAAAGGGAAGTAAATCACTGGATCACAGCTGACCATAAGGTGAAAGCCCGTGCCCGAGGAATGGTTGAGTGGTAAGCTCTTAGGAGTCTGGTAGGTCTCTGTACTAATGAAAAGACCCTGTTTGCTCACACTTTCATTGACTCGTGTGTTATCAAATTTTCTGGTCTTTCTAAACAGATAAAGTATTGTTCTTTATGTTAGCTTTTTTTTTTTTTTTAAGTGAATGAGGTAAGCACCTTTTCATATTTAAAGAATCATTTGTTTCCTTTAGCCCATTTTTCTGTTGGAGTATTGATCTTTTCCATACTGATTTACAGGTACTTTATATTTTAGGGAAATTTTATCAGTGATATTAGTTGTAGATATTTTCTCCCAAGTTTTCATTTGTCCTTTGATTTAGCTTAATGACCATCCTCCTTGCCATGTAGAAGTTTTGAATTATATTAATTAGATCATTGACTTATAAAAATTCCATTTGGGTATTATTTCATACTCACAGTCTTTTTCTCTTTTGAGATTGGAAAAAATATTTTCCTAAGATTTCCTTGGTATATGCTTTTTGATTTTTGTTTGTTAGGAAACATAGTTTTTACTTTTTAATTAAAAATATTTTTATACAACTTTAAAGGGTTATACTGCATTTATAATTATTACAGAATATTGCTGTTATATACTATGTATTGTAACGTCCTTGTAGTCAACAATTTGTACTTCCAAGTCCCAACTCCTGAATTACCCCTTCCCTCAACAGGCAACCACTAGATTGTTCTCTCTGTCTGTGAGTCTGCATTTTTTTTGTTACATTCACTATTTTGCTATATTTTTTAGATTCCACCTATAAGTGATACCATATTGTATTTGTCTTTCTCTGACTTATTTCACTTAGAATAATGCCTTCCAAGTCTATCCATGTTGCTGCAGATGGCAAAATTTCTTTTTAATGGTTAAGTAGTGTTCCACTGTGTGTGTGTGTGTGTGTGTGTGTGTGTGTGTTTGTTTATATGTATATATACCACATCTTTATCTTTTGGTATATTTTTGTTTACATTTTGTATTTTATTCCATTTGTAATTTATAACTAAAATGGTTTCTCATTTTACTTCACCACAACTTCTCTTAATGATTTGATTACTACCCTGACTTCAGGTTCCAGGGAGGAGATAAGATCAAGTGGATCCTACCTAAAATAGTTAGGATCAACTGGAGACATTGAAGGTGAAATGAAACGAGGTTTTTGTAACAGATTCTGAAAGGATCACATTAGTTTTTTGGAGTCATACCCTCTCCTGCCTTTGGACCTCAATAAATGCCTGTTAATTCTCCCTTTCTGTTCCTGCTCCCTTTCCCAATCCTCCTCATTTTCCTGACTTTTTATAAGGGCAAGGGCCAGGTTGATTTGTTTGGTTTTATATCCTTAACACCTGGACTAGTACATGGTACATAGTGAGTTCTCAATATTTGGTAAGCTAAGAAGTAGAAATACATAGAATGTTAATTGCCTACCCAAAATCCATTTCTGTGCAACCTCTGAATTTCTGCTCAGCTCTCTTCTCCAGTTTCCTGGCGTCTAACTTGCCCTGTGTTCATAAAACTCAGGACCAAGGGTCTGAGAAGTTTCTATAGATTCACTATTGGATGCATTTTTAATGAGATGTATATGCAAGAAGCAGATACTGCTCTGATGTGAGGAAAAAAGTTCTGTAATAGTATGTGTTTACTGTCTTGAAGAACTCCCTCCTCTGTGATATATTTAATGCTGAGTATCTTAACAGGACCATTCTCCAAAATTTAATTTTTTTCTTTTGCTTTTTGGGTCTTTAAGTAATAGATTGAAGGAAAGTAAATAAAATAAGATTATGCATTTACATTATTTCTCATATTGAGTTGTTTTAAGTGGCCTGTGGATCAACTTATATGCAATTAGAGCAAATATTGGAGCTACTGTCATTTTTATTATCATCTTTCTCTTCTTCATTACTGTTATTTAAAACAAAGTCTCTATTTTAAAATACCACCATTCTTCACCTGTATGTCTTAGAGTACCAAATTTCAACCTCAGTAATTTGCTTCTCTGAATTATGTATTGTATTTCCAGATGATCATGTTGAATGGTAATCTGTAAGGGCTAACGATTGAATTGCATTATGTTAATTTGCATATCCATTTCCTCAGTGTCCAGAGCTTGAGGGACTGAGACACAGGGTGAGCACCTTAAAATTTTTTTAAACTTTTTATTTTGTATTGGAGTTAGCTGATTAACTATGTTTTTGATAGTTTCAGATGGACAGCAAAAGGACTCATCCATACAGGTGAGCACCTTTTTGATGGAGGGTCTGAGACCAAATTTTGGGAGAGTGGTCGGTCCAGTAGGGGTCCTGAACTTGAAGAAGAGTGTAGTGGTTTGGCTTCTGGATTCTGGATCTGGAGAGGGCGGAGGCTTTGAAAGGGGGAGATTTAAATTGTCCAGACATTCTTCCACTTAATTTTTGTGGCCAAACCTAATTCTTAGTTATAGACTGTCTTTAACACCCTAATATACCCATTGTAAGTTGAAAATAAGAAAAAATGCATTTAATATGTCTAACCTAACCAAGCATCATAGCTTAGCCTGCCGCTGCTGCTAAGTCACTTCAGTCATGTCCGACTCTGCAACCCCATAGACAGCAGCCCATCAGGCTCCCCCATCCCTGGGATTCTCCAGACAGAACTCTTGAGTAGCTTAGCCTAGCCTGCCTTAAATGTGTTCAGAACACTTACGGTTGGGCAAAAATAATCTAACACGAAGTGTTGAATATCTGATGTAATTTGTTGAGTATGGTATTGAAAGTGAAAAACAGAACAGTTGTGTGGGTATGGGATGGTTGTAAGTATTAGTTGTTTGTTGTCATGATCAGGTGGCTGGGAGCTGAGGCTCCCCGTTGCTGTCCAGCATGATGAGAGAACATTGTACCACATTTCACCAGCCCAAGAAAAAATCAAAATTCTAGCTACATATGGTTTCCACTGAAGGTGTCTCGCTTTCACACCATTACAATGTCAAGAACTCAAGTTGAACCATTGTTAAATCGGAGACTGTCTAATTTTATTATGTAGATGTTTATTATCAGGTAAGTTTTAGTTAAATCTCACTCTTACCCAAGTGTTTCCCTTATTAGAAAAATAACTTGTTTAGGGTAAAGGAGAAGAAAAAGGTAAATAAGAGAGTATCTTTCCAAAAAGATTTTAGATGACTTATTTTCTTCTATTTTTTTTCTCTTTCCATGAGTCAGTGTGGATTTATTTTATTGATCTGTCTTCAAATTCATTAATTTATGTTTTCTGTTGTGCTGTTAACCCATCTGATAAATTGTTTCTAATATTGAACTTTGCATTATTAGATGTCAACTTGATTTCTTTAAAAATAAAGATTCCAATTCTCTGTTGATGTACTCCCTCTTGTTATCTTCACTGTCAGTCAACTTCTGTTTTACTTTACATGTTAATTATAGTTATTTTGAAGTCATTTCTGCTAACTTCAGTATCTGAAGCATCTCATCATTCTAATGCTTGGCTATTAGTCTCTTTACCTTGATTCTTCTCCCTTGTTAATTTTTCATTTCACATGTGAAAATAAAGGAAACCTCATTTAAAATGGAATCAGGAAGACTTGAAAGGAGGAGCTCTCACGTACATATCACTCCCCACAGCTTACAGACCCCAGTTGGAAGAAAGAATTCCTTCTGACCCATCAACAACAAGCTGTCCGCTGCCTACAGCCAATAAAGAACTTCCACAGCCCTCGCTAGTTTTCTCCTAAAAGCCTACTAAAGGCCCACCTTTCCCTGGTCTCCTCAGACCTGCCTGTGCTGCACCCTGTAGATTTGCATGTTCTGAGCTGCAATTCTGCTCTCCCCGAATAAGCTCATTTTCCAGCTGGCTGTGTTTTTTGTTTTTGTTTTTTTAAACACAGGCTAGATACTGTGGATAATATTTGTAGAAGCTCTGGATTGTATTATCTTCGGAAAAGTGTTGAATTTTGTTCATGTTCGGTCGCTCAGTTGTGTCTGACTGTGACCCTATGGACTGCATGCAGCACGCCAGGCTTCCCTGTCCTGGAGCTTGCTCAAACTCATGTCCATTGAGTCAGTGATGCATCCAACCATCTGATCCTCTGTCATCCCCTGCTTTCTATCTTTCCCAGCATCAGGGTCTTTTCCAATGAGTCGGCTCTTCAGATGAGGTGGCCAAAGTATCGAAGCTTTCAGCTTTAGCATCAGTCCTTCCAATAAATATTCAGGATTGATTTTCTTTTTAGGGCTGACTAGAATTTTATTCTAAGTATTAATTAAGTTACTGGCAAATCACCTTCATTCTGATGAGGATTGGATGTAGATCGCTGTAGTTGGTTTATTTCAGTTTTGGCCTTTCTCCCAGGGGGTAGCCTTTATACCTACAGCATGATCTTTTTGGTGACTCATCTGAAAGTCTGGGATCCAGTATCCCTCTACTGTGGCTCTTAGGTGGCTGGCACTCCATCTTCCCAGCAGTGTGCTGCCTCTGAAACTTCTTCCCATCTGTCCAGTATCCCAACAGTTATTCTCTTTTAGGACTTGAAAGTCTCACCCATTGCTCATACAGCTTGGACCCAAGGATGTGGGAAGAATTTCTATAAAATTTCCAGTTCTTGCTCTGAAGTTCTGTTACTTCCCCTACCCAGCCCCTGACCTCTGAATCCCAACCACCACTGCCAACCTGTTTCCTCTGTCCTTTGTAATGCAACTTTCTTCTTGAACTCAACTTCCTAAACAGCGTAAATGTGAAGCTCATTTTGCTTTCCTTCTTTCAAACACTAGTTCTGTTTTAATTGCTGTCCAATCCTGAAGATTGTTATTTTATGCATTTTGTCCTGAGTATGTCAATATGTGTAAGTCTGATATCAGCCATTCTGCCATGGATGGAACTGTAAGTCCCAGACTTTGATTGTTTAATTGACACAGTGGTCAATGAGAGCTGGAGTAGGCAGATATTCTTGGCTTAATCTTATTTGTTTTTCCTTTTCTTTCTTTAAATAAAAAGGGGCTCTAATTAACAGTATTGATGTGAGTGGGTAGCTAGATTATTAGAATTTTCAAATGCTTTGAAGAAAACTCCTACGAACTATTTTACTTGAAAAGGTCTTCATAGAACTATTAGTTTACTTTTTTCTTAAAGAGAAAGCCTCCTCTCTGAAAGGCTATAGCTGTAGGAAATTCAGCATATGTTAATCCTTTCTAAAGAACTTGTTTGGAAAAAAAGTATAATTACTGTGGCTTTGCCTTCTGATTGGCCTTTCTGATTAGATCAGGAAATGCCTAGAGTATTTGTGGATATAAAAATGATGATGAAATAGATCTAATCTCAAAACAAGTTTCTGATTTACAACAAAGTAGGACACATTAGGTTAAATCTAAAGTCTTTTTTAACGTTTTGTAATCTGAGATTACTATATTTTGAAGGTTTAATTCTAGCAATTGACATCTTTGCAGGTGACAGTGTAAATCACAGAGCTTAAAATTTCCTGGATACAGATTTACCTAAAATTGCTCCATGGCTATCAAGCTACTTTCACATGGTGGAGAATGCCAACTGTATTCCTTTCTGCAAAAGCAGAGGTTCCTCTTAAAGGTCATTGCATGATAGGGCCTTCACAATAAGCTAGTCCAGTGTCCTCTGTGGCAGCTTCTAAAATGGCTTCCAGTGATTTCCAGCCTCCTAGTATTCATGCCTGTATTAGTTCACTTAGAGCTACCATAACAAAATACCACAGACTAGGCAATTTAAACACAGGAATGTATTTTTTCACAGTTCTGGAGGGTGGAAGCTCAAGAGCAAGGTGTTGACAGATTTGATGTCTCTCATGGCTTTCTTTTTGCCTTATAGATGACTGTCTTACTGCATCTTCACAGGGCCTTTCCTCTCTGCCTGTGAGTCCCTGATATCTCTTCCTCTTTTCATAATGATTCTAGTCATTGGATTAGGGCTACTCATGACCTAATTTAATCTTATTACCTCTTTAAAGTCCCTGTCTTCTAATACAGTCACATTCTAAGATAGTGAAATTGGAACTTCAAGATAGGATTTTATGGTGACTCAACAATGCCCTTGTGTAATCCTTTCCCCTTGAGTGTGGGATGGACCTAGTGACTGGCTTCTAATGATTTAAACATGGCACAAATGGTGATAGCTTACTTTTGATATTGGGCTAAAAAGACTATGATTTCTGTCTTGTTCAATCTTTCTGTGGTTCTTGCTTGCTTGTTTTGATGGAAGCAAGCTGTCATGTTGGGAGTTCCTGTGGAGAGAGGCCCACTTGGCAAGAAACAAGGTCTTACAGCCTGCAGCTCCAAGGAACTGAGGTTCTCTGTCCAACAACTCAGTAGGAACTGAATCCTGCCAATGGCCACATGAGTGAGATTCAAAGCAGATTCTTTTCCACTTGAATCTTAAGATGACTGCAGTCTCAGCTGCCACGTGGACTACAATCTGGTGAGAGACTGAGCCAAAGGCCCACTAACGCTGCATCTAGATTTCTGACCTTTAGAAACTGAGATAATAAATGTTTTAAGCCTCTGAGTTTTGGGGGTAATTTCTAACACAGCAATAGATGTACTCTCTATAAATTCTATATAAAGTGAGGGTAGCTAATATATTCTCATTTTACCATTGTTGAGAACAAAAAATAGTTACCACTTATAGACTATGTGTAGTACAGTGCTGTTTATTTCCATGTATTATTTACTTTAATTCTCACAACAGCCTGTTTTAATCTTCAGTTTACAGAAAAGAAAATAGATTTAAAATGGGTTTGATGATGTGTTCTAGGTCATACTCCTAAAGAGTGGTAAGTGGGGATTTGAACCCACAGACTCCGTGAAAGTGTGTGTGGCCCTGTGAAAAGCAAAAATATGGGGCTTCTTATTTAAAAATTGTTAGGAATTTCAAGATGGCAATAGCAGAGTGTGAAATGAAGTTTCATGCCATGAGGTTAGATGCCGTTTGGAGGGCACTGGAGAGACAAAATTGTTGGATGGCACTGTTGCACATAGAAGCTCATATAATCCTATGGCAACCGTATGGGATTGAATGTTATCGCATCCTATAGATGAGGAAACTGATGCCCAGGGACACTCTGAACTTTTCCTAATAATCAAATAACTTTCCACTGAGGAGTGTTCCCTTTCTGGAGTATAGCATTGAAGTTAATGAAATGTGATTAGCAAGTGTGGCCTGTCTTTGAAGTTTAGTCTCTTTAATGTTTTGAGGTATAAATGGGGCTGTGGACTTTGGAAGAATCACCTAGATATCCAGCAGAGGGTGTGGGAGAGCAGCACTTGGCTGGTAAAAGGGTCTGAGCTGCAGACAAGGCAAGATCAGTATTGTAGCCTTGCTGTCTTGGTATTTTACTTGTCTTCTAGTATGTATTTAAAGGTCAGTGCCTTATCTTTGTTTTCCTTTTGGGAAAAGAATTGCCTTTGGCACTGTTATCTTAGAAGGAGCAGGAATTGATGTCCTAGTGAAACACTAGTTTTGGATCCCATTATACTTCATAGGCCTGGTAGCTCTATGAAAAGTCACTTGGGTTAAGGATCCCATCATAGAAGGCCTGGCCAAAGTGACAGAGTAGGAGGACTCTGAGCTCACCACCTCCCATAGGTACACCAAAATCACAACTACTTACAGTGCAGCTATCTATGAGAATGATCTGAAAACTAGCAGAAAACATTTTCTACAAATAAAGATATAAAAAAGAACCATAACAAGATGGGTAGGAAGGGCAGAAATGCAGTAGGTTTAGAACTTTCACTGCCAAAAATGGGACCCATGATTGAAGGTAAAATCATAATTGCAGAGTTTCCCCCAGACGTGAGGGGAAGCCCTATAATAGCTTCCCCAGCTTGGGAGTCCTGTACCAGGAAGAGAAGCCCCCAGAATGTCTGACTTTGGAAGCCAGACTTGTGTACAGGAGAGCAAGAGGGCTGTAGGAAATATCAGTTCAGTTGCTCAGTTGTGTCCGACTCTGTGACCCCATGAATCACAGCACGCCAAGCCTCTCTGTCCATCACCAACTCCCAGAGTTCACTCAAACTCATGTCCATCAAGTTTGTGATGCTATCCAGCCATCTCATCCTCTGTTGTCCCCTTCTCCTGCCCACAATCCCTCCCAGCATCAGAGTCTTTTCCAATGAGTCAACTCTTCGCATGAGGTTGCCAAAGTACTGGAGTGTCAGCGTTAGCATCAGTCCTCCCAATGAACACCCAGGACTGATCTCCTTTAGGATGGACTGGTTGTATCTCCTTGCAGTCCAAGGGACTCTCAAGAGTCTTCTCCAACACCACAGTTCAAAAGCATCAATTCTTCGGTGCTCAGCTTTCTTCACAGTCCAACTCTCACATCCATACATGACCACAGGAAGAACCATAGCCTTAACTAGACGGACCTTTGCTGGCAAAGTAATATCTCTGCTTTTGAATATACTATCTGGGTTGGTCATAACTTTTCTCCCAAGGAGTAAGCGTCTTTTAATTCCATGGCTGCAGTCACCATCTGCAGTGATTTTGGAGCCCAGAAAAAAAGTCAGCCACTGTTTCCACTGTTTCCCCATCTATTTCCCATGAAGTGATGGGACCAGATGCCATGATCTTCGTTTTCTGAATGTTGAGCTTTAAGCCAACTTTTTCACTCTCTTCTTTCACTTTCATCAAGAGGCTTTTGAGTTCCTCTTCACTTTCTGCCATAAGGGTGCTATCATCTGCATATCTGAGGTTATTGATATTTCTCCGACAATCTTGATTCCGGCTTGTGCTTCATCCAGCCCAGAGTTTCTCATTATTTACTCTGCATCTAGGTTAACTAAGCAGGGTGAAAATATACAGCCTTGACACACTCCTTTTCCTATTTGGAACCAGTCTGTTGTTCCATGTCCAGTTCTAACTGTTGCTTCCTGACCTGCATACAGATTTCTCAAGAGGCAGGTTAGGTGGTCTGCTAGTCCCATCTCTTTCAGAATTTTCCACAGTTTATTGTGATCCACACAGTCAAAGGCTTTGGCATAGTCAATAAAGCAGAAATAGATGTTTTTCTGGAACTCGCTTGCTTTTTCTATGATCCAGCGGATGTTGGCAATTTGATCTCTGGTTCCTCTGCCTTTTCTAAAACCAGCTTGAACATCTGGAAGTTCACAGTTCACATATTCCTGAACCCTGGCTTGGAGAATTTTGAGCATTACTTTACTAGCATGTGATATGATTGCAATTGTGTGGTAGTTTGAGCATTCTTTGGCATTGCATTTTTCTGCCCTTAAAGGGTATATGCAAAAAACTCACATGCTCTAAGTCCCAGCACAGAGGCAGTAATTTGAAAGAAGCCTGGGTTAGATCAACTTGCTGATCTTGGAGAGCCTCTCAGAGATGCAGGAGACAACTGGGATTCCTCCTGGGACATAGACATTAGTGATAGCAACTTTTGGTAGCTCATTCTATCACAAGGACACTGGTGCTGGCAAGAGTCATTTTGGAGTCTTCCCTGTAACCTCTTAGTAATGGGAGTTTATCTGCCCAAAACAGTAGGCTGGCACCATCCTAGGATACTCTAGGCAGTACAGACAGCCATATTGGGGTTTATATCACCCACCAGTAGGCCAGCAACCACCACATGATGCAGGACCTGGGAGCCAACAGGGCTAGGGTCAGCCCTGCCTACCGATACACCCATGGTAGTGAACCTTACCACAGCAGAAGGACCCATACAGCCCACATAGTGGATACCTTGAGTATATGCCTCTGGTAACCAGAGGGACTGTGCTCCTGGGTCCCCTACGACAACTCCAGTGTAGGAACACTTCAAGTTTAGGAAATGTGATGGTATACCTAATATGCAGAAATAAACAGAGAATTAGGTAAAATGAGGAGAGAGAAGAATATGTTCCAAATGAAGAAAAAGAACAAAAATTCAGAAAAAGAATGAAAGTGGAGAAAGCAGTCTACATCATAAAGGTGCTCAATGAATTTAGGGAAAGAACAGATGAGCAGTGTGAATTTTAACCTAAAGTTAGAAAATACAAAGAGAAATCAAACAGCTGGAGAATACAATAATGGAAATAAGAAAATGAATGAATAAATGAGATTATTTGATATAGAGGAATGGATTAGTAAACTAGAAGACAGAGTAGTGAAAATCAAGCAGAACAGGAAAAATGAATGTTTTAAAATGAGGGTAGTTTAAAAGATCTCTGAGATAGCATCAAGCATACTAAGATTTGCATTATAGGGGTCTCACAGGGAGAAGAGTGAGGAAAAGGGGGTAGAGAGCTATTCTGAAGAAATAGCTTAAAACACCCCTAACCCAGGAAAAGAAACAGACATCCAGTTTCAAGAAGCACAGGGTCCTGAACAGATGAGTTCAAAGAGGTTTACACTGAAGATACTTTATAACTGAAATGACCAAAATTTAAGATGAAGAGATACTCTTAAAAGCAGCAAGATAAAAGAAACTAGATATGTGCAAGGGACTTTCTGTGAGATACTCAGCTGACTTCAGCAGAAACTGCAGGCTATAAGGGATTGGCACCACACATTCAAAGTGATGAAAGGAAAAAACCTACAACCAAGAATACTGTACCCATCGAGGCGATCATTCAGCTCTGAAAGAGAAAGAGTTTTACAGACAAGCAAATGCTAAAAGAGTTCAGATCCACTAAGTGAGCGTGACAAGAAATGTTAAAAAGGACTTTTTAAAGTGGGAAATAAAAAAACAACTAGAAATATAAAATTTATGAAAGGACAAAAATCTGACTGGTAAAGTCATTTGTGCAGTAAAGGTAGTAGATCAATCACTAATAACAGCTAGTTCAGTTTAATTGCTCAGTCGTGTCCGACTTTTTGCAGCCCCATGGATTGCAACATGCCAGGCCTCCCTGTCCATCACCAACTCCCAGAGTCCACCCAAACCCATGTCCATTGAGTCAGTGATGCCATCCAATCATCTCATCCTCTGTCATCCCCTTCTCCTGCTGCCCTCAAATTTTCCTAGCCTTAGGGTCTTTTCCAATGAGTCAGCTCTTCGCATCAGGTGGCCAAGGATTGAAGTTTCAGCTTCAACATCAGTCTCTCCAATGAACACCCAGGACTTATCTCCTTTAGGATGGACTGGTTGGATCTCCTTGCAGTCCAAGGGACTCAAGAGCCTTCTCCAACACTACAGTTCAAAAGCCGTCAATTCTTTGATCCTCAGCTTTCTTTATAGTCCAACTCTCACATCCATATATGACCACCGGAAAAACCATAGCCTTGACTAGACAGACCTTTGTTGGCAAAGTAATGTCTCTGCTTTTGAATATGCTGTCTAGGTTGGTCATAACTTTCCTTCCAAGGAATAAGAGTCTTTTAATTTCATGGCTGCAATCACCATCTGCAATGATTTTGGAGCCCAGAAAAATAAAGTCAGCCACTGTTTCCATTGTTTCCCCATCTATTTGCCATGAAGTGATGAAAGTGAACGTGGAGAGTGAAAAAGTTGACTTAAAGCTCAACATTTCAGAAAAGGAAAATCATGGCATCTAGTCCCATTACTTCATGGAAAATAGATGGGGAAAGAGTGGAAACAGTGTCAGACTTTATTTTTTTGGGCTCCAAAATCACTGCAGATCGTGACTGCAGCCATGAAATTAAAAAATGCTTACTCCTTGGAAGAAAGTTATGACCAACCTAGACAGCATATTGAAAAGCAGAGATGTTACTTTGCAAACAAAGGTCTGTCTAGTCAAGGCTACGGTTTTTCCAGTGGTCACATATGGATGTGAGAGTTGGACTGTGAAGAAAGCTGAGTGCCGAAGAATTGATGTTTTTGAACTGTGGTGTTGGAGAAGACTCTTGAGAGTCCCTTGGACTGCAAGGAGATCCAACCAGCCAATTCTGAAGGAGATCAGCCCTGGGATTTCTTTGGAGGAAATGATGCTAAAGCTGAAACTCCAGTACTCTGGCAACCTCATGTGAAGAGCTGACTCATTGGAAAAGACCCTGATGCTGGAAGGGATTGGGGGCAGGAGGAGAAGGGGACAACAGGATGAGATGGCTGGATGGCATCACGGACTTGATGGACGTGAGTCTGAGTGAACTCCGAGAGTTGGTGATGGACAGGGAGGCCTGGCATGCTGTGATTCATGGGGCCGCAAAGAGTCAGACACGACTGAGCAACTGAACTGAAGTGAACTTGTGGGACCAGATGCCATGATCTTAATTTTCTTAATGTTGAGCTTTAAGTCAACTTTTTCACTCTCTTCTTTCACTTTCATAAAGAGGCTGTTTAGTTCTTCTAAATCATCTATAGCTATAAGTAGTAGTGGGATAAATTCCTGGAAAAATACAATCTTTAAATGGTGACTCAGGAAAAAGGAAATATGAACAGACCAATTACTAGTAATGAAACTGAATCAATAATAATAAAAAAACTCCCAATAAAACAAATGTTCAGGACTAGATGACTACACATGTGAGTTTTACCACACACTTAAGAAGAATTACCATGTGTTTTCAAACTATTCCAAAAAATTAAAAAGGAAGAAATAATTTCAAACAGTTTTTGAACCCAGCATCACCCAATACCAAAACCAAACAAAGACACTACAAAAAATACAGGCCAATATCACTGATTTGTTCTTTGAAAGTCACTCAATTGTGTCCGACTCTTTGCAACCCCATGGATTATACAGTCTGTGGAATTCTCGAGGCCAGAATACTGGAGTGGGTAGCCTTTCCCTTCTCCAGGGTATCTCCCCAACCCAGGGATTGAACCCAGGTCTCCCACATTGTGGGTGGATTCTTTACCAGCTGAGCTACCAGGGAAGCCCAAGAATACTGGAGTGGGTAGCCTATTCCTTCTCCACCAGATCTTCCCAACCCAGGAATCGAACTGGTTTCTCCTGCATTGCACGTGGATTCTTTACCAGCTGAGCTATCAGGGAAGCCCCTAATAAACAGATGCAAAAATCTTCAACAAAATATTAGCAAACTGGATTCAACAATACATTAAATGGGTCATGATTAAGTGGGATTTATCATATATATATATAAGAGTGATTCAAATCCACAAATCAGTGTGATACATCCACAACTTAAGAATACATATACTGTGATCATCTCAGTAGATGTCCAAAGTGGAAAAAGCTTTGGTCAAAATTCAACATCCATTGGTGATAAAAACTCTGAACAAAGTAGGTGTAGAGAAACATACCTCAACATAATAAAGGTCATATATGACAAACCCACAACCAACATTGATACTCAATGAGGAAAAACTGAATGCATTTCCTCTAAGCCCAGGAAACAGACAAGGATGTCCACTCTCCCTACTCTTATTCAACACTGTATTGGAAATATTCACTACAGCAATCACACAAGAAAAAAAGGAATCTAAATTGGAAAGGAAGAAGTAAAACTCATTTTTGCAGACAACATGATACTACATATAGAAAATTCTAGATGCCACCCAAAACTATTAAAACTAATAAATGAATTCAGTACAATTGCAGGATACAAAATAAATATACAGAAATCTGTTTTGTTTTTATACACTAACCACAAAACATCAGAAAGATAAATTAAGAAATAGTCCATTTATAGTTGCATTGCAGCAAAAAGAATAAGATATCTAGAAATAAATCTAACCAAAAAGGTAAAAG
This sequence comes from Nanger dama, assembly GCA_917880005.1. Lineage (NCBI taxonomy): Eukaryota > Metazoa > Chordata > Mammalia > Artiodactyla > Bovidae > Nanger > Nanger dama. The sequence goes on from CAKJTW010000007.1 coordinate 30,120,615, forward strand.
ATTTGTTCTCTAAAAACAATGAGACATTGATGAAAGAAATTGAATACAACACAAACAAATGGAAAGCTATGCCATGCTCATGGATTGAAAGAATTAACATTGTCAAAGTAACCATATCACCTAGAGTAATCTATAGATTCAATGCAATGCCCATTTTTACCAGTGACATTTCACAGAACTAGAACAAATAATTCTAAAATTTCTATGGAAACACCAAAGACTCTGAATAGCCAAAGAAATTTTGAGAAAGAACAAAGCTGGAGGCATCACATTCCTTGATTTCAAATTATATTACAAAGCACAGTCATTAAAACAGTATGGTGTGGGCACAAAAATAGACACAGATCAATAAAACAGAAATAGCTCAGAAATAAGCCCATGCTTATTTGGTCCATAAATCTATGACAAGGGAGGTAAGAATATACAATGGAGAAAAGACAACCTCTTCAACAAATGGTGTGGAAAAAACTGGACCACTTTCTTATGCCATATAAAAAATAAACTCAAAATGGGCTTATTTGTAAAATCTGAAGCCTTTAAACTTCAGATGAAAACACAGTCAATAAACTCTTAGACATTGATCTCAGCAATATATATCTTTTTTTAAAAAAATCTTGTTGCCTCAGAAAGAAAAGCAAAAATGAATGAATAGGACTACATCAAACTAAAAACTTTTGCATAGGGAAGGAAACTCAACAGAAGGGCAGCCTACTGGATGGGAGATTTTTCAAACATATATGATAAGAGGTTAATATCCAGAATGTACAAAGAACTCATACAACTCACATTAAAAAAACAAGCAAATAATTTTAAAATGAGCAGAGGGCCCGAATAGACATTTTTCTAAAGAAGACACCCAGATGGCTAAAAGATACATGAAAAGATGCTCATATCAATAATTGGGAAATGCAACTAAAAACCACAATGAGATATAACCTCACATCTGTCAGAGTGACTGACATCAAAAGACAACCAACCAAAAACGTGTTGTCAAGGATGTGGGGAAAAGGGAACCCTCATATACTGTTGTTATAACTGTAAATAGGTGCAGTGACTAGGAAAAACAGTATGGATGTTACTCAAAAATTAAAACTAGAACTGCCATATTATTCAGCAATTGCACCTCTTGGTATTTACCCAGTGAAAGCAAAAGCACGAATTCAAAAGATACATGCACGTCAATGTTCATTGCAGTGTTATTTATAATAGCCAAGATATGAAAGAAACCTAAGTGTCTGTAGATAGATGAATAGATAAAGAAGATGTGAAATGTGGTATACATACACACATACACACAGAGGTATACATCTATATCTATATCTATATATATATGATGAAAAATTACTCAGCCATTAAATGAAATCTTGACATTTGGGACAACATGGATGGATCTAGAGAGTATTATGCTAAGTGAAATAAGTCAAAAGGGGAAGATAAATACCTCATAACCTCATGTATATGTGAAATCTAAAAAAACAATAAATGAAATAAATAAAATGAAGTGAAAATAGACTCATGGATGCAGAGAGCAAACAGGTGGTTGCCAGGTAGGAGGAGAGTTGGGAGACTGGGTGAAATAGGTGCAGAAGATCGAGAGATGCAAAACTCTAGTTATATAATAAGTCAGTTCATTTCAGTTGCTCAGTCATGTCCGACTCTTTGTGACCCCATGAATCGCAGCATGCCAGGCCTCCCTGTCCATCACCAACACCCAGAGTTCACTCAAACTCATGTCCATCGAGTCGGTGATGCCATCCAGCCATCTCATCGTCTATCGTCCCCTTCTCCTGCCCCCAATCCCTCCCAGCATCAGAGTCTTTTCCAGTGTGTCAACTCTTTTGCATGAGGTGGCCAAAGTATTGGAGTTTCAGCTTTAGCATCATTCCTTCCAGTGAACATCCATGACTGATCTTCAGAATGGACTGGCTGGATCTCCTTGCAGTCCAAGGGACTCTCAAGAGTCTTCTCCAACACCACAGTTCAAAAGCATCAATTCTTCGGCACTCAGCTTTCTTCACAGTCCAACTCTCACATCCATACATGACCACAGGAAAAACCATAGCCTTGACTAGGTGGACCTTTGTTGGCAAAGTAATGTCTCTGCTTTTGAAGATGCTATCTAGGTTGGTCATAACTTTCTTTCCAAGGAGCAAGCATCTTTCAATTTCATGGCTGCAATCACTATCTGCAGTGATTTTGGAGCCCCCAAAATAAAGTCTGAGACTGTTTCCCCATCTATTTTCCATGAAGTGATGGGACCAGATGCCATGATCTTCGTTTTCTGAATGTTGAGCTTTTTCCAACTTTTTCACTCTCCTCTTTCACTTTCATCAAGAGGCTTTTGAGTTCCTCTTCACTTTCTGCCATAAGGGTGGTGTCATCTGCATATCTGAGGTTATTGATATTTCTCCTGGCAATGTTGATTCCAGCTTGTACTTCATCCAGCCCAGCGTTTCTCATGATGTACTCTGCATATAAGTTAAATAAGCAGGGTGACAATATACAGCCTTGACATACTCCTTTTCCTATTTGAAACCAGTCTGTTGTTCCATGTCCAGTTCTAACTTCCTGACCTGCATACAGGTTTCTCAAGAGGCAGGTCAGGTGGTCTGGTATTCCCATCTCTTTCAGAATTTTCCACAGTTTATTGTGATCCACACAGTCAAAGGCTTTGGCATAGTCAATAAAGCAGAAATAGATGTTTTTCTGGAACTCTATTGCTTTTTCGATGATCCATTGGATGTTGGCAATTTGATCTCTGGTTCCTCGGTCTTTTCTAAAACCAGCTTGAACATCTGTAAGTTCATGGTTTACATATTCCTGAAGCCTGGCTTGGAGAATTTTGAGCATTACTTTACTAGCGTGTGAGATGAGTGCAGTTGTCTTGGGGATATAATACAAAGCATGAGGAATATGGTCAATAACATTGTAGTTTTTATGGGGACAGATGGTTACTAGACATTGTGGTAATCATTTCTTAATGTATGCCAATGTCAAATCACTATGGTAGTATACCTGAAACTAGCATAATATTATACATCATCTATATTTCAATAAAATATAGAATCAGAATATATATTATATTAAGTCCTTTCTGGAAAGAGCAGTGACAAATTAAAAAAAGAAAACTAAAATAGGGTACAGTATAAATCAGTCTTTTCCTGACATATTACATGTGGGGGTGCCTGGGCCCCCAGGAGGCAGAGTGTAAAAGATGGTGGAGATGGTCTTGAGGAGCTGTACTGAAGAGTGGAGGCAGGCAGATGTGGCCATCGTGGTCCAGGAGGGTTAACAATGAGTGTTTTAACTAACAGTTGGTACTGCATGCCTGGGGAGCTTTGTAGATCAGGTTTGATCTGCAGAGATGAGATTGGAACAGAACTGGTAGGGATGCAGTTATGACTGAAAGCTAAGACTAATTGGGTAAAAGGTGAACGGAGTTCCAAATTGTGACTGGAGTGTGCTCTAACGAGGCAGGGAGTGGGAAGTTGAGATATGAATGAGGGCCTGGTCTTAAGCTTGTCAGAGTAGGAATGGGGGAAAATTTATGGAATATATTTAGGGGAATATTATGGGAAATTTATTGATCTTTATCGGAGCAGTGCCAGGGTGGCGGGGGGCAGACATGTCTATAATAATCATATACATTGTCTCATAGACAGGGTATTTTGGGGTAGGGAGACATGCTTTATAGCCAACCCTTCAACTATGGATTGCTGAATATCATATTACTCAGAAGACTGTCATATGAAGCAAATGGAGTTCAGGACACCTGGTGACCATCTTGAATTGTCTCCCAGCAAGATCTGATTTCTTTTTTATTTCCCAGTGTTTGGCACAAAAATATTCTTCTCTTGACTTGTGTCAGGCTAAAAAGAAATGATTAGGTTTCTGCTTCTGTTCTTGATGGAGATTTAGGCATGGGTTCAAGCTTCTTTGATGACCTCTGGTGGATGGTTCTAGTTATTTAGTGGAAATAAAGCAGTTGTTTCAAGCATAGTGCCAGGATTTTATTTCCAAATTGCTGGTAAAATCAGTAATCATTTTTGGTTATATACTGATACTAAATTAAAAAACTAACATAAGCCAAGACTTATCACTGTTGGCTTATCAAAATCATAACTTTGAAAATTCAAAGTATCAAAAATACTTTTTATTGAAAGAAGCCTGAAGAAATATGCATAAGTGATTTTTGGTGATACAAAATTATGGTGTGTTTTAAAAATAAAACTTTTCTAATTCAAAGAATGGTAGATGTTCATTGAAGAAAAAAATTGGGAAATGTAAAAGTATAAAAAAGAATAAAGTATAACCTATAATCTTCTACTTAGAGATGACTACTCTTTAATATTTTAGTGGATTCTTTCTGAGCTTTAGTTTTCAGTGCATGTACTGTATAATTTATATAGTCAAATGTGTACTCAAATTCATAATCTGGCTTTTGTTTTTGTTTTCCACAGTTATATTGTAAGCATTTTCCAACACCACTAAGATTTTATAAACATATTTAATGGCTGCATAATTACTGTATGAATATTCTATTATTTAAAATATTTTAAACTTTTCATCTTGAAATAACTTGTTTTATCAAAAGTTATAAAAATAGTACAGAGATTTTCAGTATAACTTATCAAGTTTTTATGAATGTTAACATCATACATAACTATGTATGATTGTCAAAACCAGAAAATTAACTATAATACAGTACTATTAACTAATCTCCAAACCTTATCCAAATTTCACTAACTGTTTTGCAAATGCCCAGGATCATTGCTTATAGTTGTAGTGTCTCTTTCAATTTGGGATAGTTCCTCCATCTTTCTTTGCCTGTCATTATCCTGACTTATCTTGTAGAATATCTTTCAATTTGGGTTTCCCTGATATTTTCTCATGTTTAAATTCATGTTATACATTTTGATTAAGAATACCACAGAAGTGATGTTGTGTCCTGTGTATATCAGTTCAGATGTGATGATGTGTACATCAGTTCCCAGAAGGTGATAAGTCATAATTTATAAGACATTCATGGAATACCTTTTTTTCTTCCCTCAGTTTTGTTCTCTGTGTGTTTTCAGATCTGAAGTGAGTCTCTTATAGGAAGAAGATGTATGAGGCTTGTTCTTCAATTCATTCAGCCACTCTTATGTCTTTTGTTTAGAGCATTTACTCTATTTACTTTTAAAGTAATTATTGAAATTGTCATTTGCCATTTTGTTGTTTTCTGTGTTTGTTTTTTTTTTTATAATTCTCTTTTGTTCTTTTGCCCTCTTCTCTTGTGATCTGATGACTGTTGTTATGCTTAGATTACTTTCTCTTTTTTGTGAGTGTATCTATTAGGTTTTTGGTTTATGGTTATCATGAGATTTTTTTATCTATATCTGTATCTATACCTATATATGTGTGTGTTTATACATATATATGTGATTATTTTAGGCTGATAATCTTTTAAGTTCAAGCATATTCTAATCATCCTACATTTTTACTCTTTTATCAGTATTTAGTGCTTTTAATATAATATTTTACATATTTTGTATATCCCTTAACTAGTTATTGTGGACATTTATGCTTTTAGTAGTTTTATCTGTCAGTCTTCCTACTTACTTTGTAAATGTTGACCTACTACCTTTACTGGGTGTTTACCTTTACAGCGAGATTTGTCCTTTCATAATTTTCACATTTCTAATTGTGGGCTTTTCTTTTCCATGTAGAGGAATTCCTTTAGCATTTCTTATAAAGCTGATTTAGTGATACTGAACTCTTTTAGCCTTTGCTTGTCTGTAAAACTCTCTTTTCTTCAAATCTGAATGGAAGTCTTACAGAGTAAAGCATTCTTGGTTGCAGGCTTTCCCTTTTCATCATTTTGAATATATTGTGCCACTCCCTTCTGGTCTGCAAAGTTTATTCTGAAAAGTCAGCTGAATATTTGTTTTTAAATTTATTTTTGTTTTTTAATTGATTAATTTATTTTAATTGGAGGCTAATTACTTTACAATATTATAGTGGTTTTGCCATACATTGAGATGAATCTGCCATGGGTGTACATGTGTTCCCCATCCTGACCCTCCCTCCCACCTCCCTCCCCATCCCATCCCTCAGGGTCATCCCAGTGCACTGGCCCTGAGCACCCTGTCTCATGCATCGAACCTAGACTGGTGATCAGTTTCACATATGGTAATATACATGTTTCAGTGCCATTCTCTCAAATCATCCCACCCTCGCTTTTTCCCACAGAGTCCAAAAGTCTGTTCTTTACATCTGTGTCTCTTTTGCTGTCTCACACATAGGGTCATCGTTACCATGTTTATAAATTCCATATATATGTGTTAATATACTGTGTTGTTGTTTTTCTTTCTGACTTACTTCACTCTGTATAATAGGCTCCAGTTTCATCCACCTCATTAGAACTGATTCAAATGCATTCTTTTTAATAGCTGAGTAATATTCCATTGTGTATACATACCACAGTCAGCTGACTATCTTATGGAGTTCCCTGATACATAACTAAATTGCTTTTCTCTTGATGCTTTAAGGAGTCTCTGTTTAAGTTTTGCCATTTAAATTATAATGTGTCTTGGTATGGAACTCTTTAGGGTTTATCTTGTTCAGGACTGTGTCCTTATTGGGCCTGAATGTCAGTTTCCTCTCCCATGTTAGGGAGTTTTCAGTTATTATTTCTTCAGGTAAGTTCTGTACCCACTTACCTCTTTCTTCTCCTTCTGTTACCGCTATAATGTGAATGTTAGTAAGCTTGATGTTGTCCCAGAGGTCTCTAAATCTATCCTCTTAAAACATTTCTTTTCTTGTGTGATTTCCTCTTTTCTGTCTTCCAGGCTGTGATAGATTCCTCTGTATTATCTAATTGACTGTTTATTCCTTCCAGTGAATTTTTACTTTCAATTATTGTATTATTTAGCTCTCTTTGATTCTTCTTTATATATTCTCTTTGTTGAAATTCTCACTGTATTCATCCATATTTTTTTTTTTGGAGTTTTATGAGTATCTTTCTGATACTCATTTACCTTGAACTCTTTATAGGTAGAATGCTTATCTCCACTTTGTTTCCTTCTCTTTCTAAGGGTACGTCTTGTTCCTTAGTTTGGAACATATTCCTCCATATCATCATTTTGCCTAAATCTTTGTTTTGATTTCTTTGTGTTAGGATGTCAGTTTTGTTTCCCAGTCTTGGAGAAAAGGCCTCAGTAGGTAACCTCCTATGAGACTTGACTGTGTGCTCCTCTCTGGCCACCAGAGCCATATGCTCTAGGAATGCCTCTGTTTGGGCTCTGTGGATCCTTCTTTTGTGATGGGGGTCAGCTTCTGTGGGCATGCTTGTGGGCAGGGCTGGCCTCTGTGAGACTTTGCCTTGTGTGCTGGTCGTGGGCTGTTGGAGGGCTCTGCATAGTGCTTGGCATTTGTGCTGACACACTGGTGGGTCTGACTGGGTCTCCAGCGCTGATAGGCTAGCGGGAGAATTCCACAATGACACTTGACAGTCCTAGTGTAATTGCAGGAGAATGAGTTCCCCCAGATGGCTGTCACCAGTGTCTCCATCCCCGGGGAGGCTCAGTTTCCTCCTGCCTCTCCATAGGCTCTCCAACATCAGCGTTTGGGGTGATACTGGCCCCTTTCAAATTGCTACTTCTGTTCTGGGACTCAGAGCACGTGTGCAGCTTTCTATAGCCCTCTGACTCTCCTGAACATAAACCCTGCTACTTTTCAAAGACGGACACTCTGGGGACTCATCTTCCTGGTGTAGCACTCCTGGACTCCTGGGGAGGACCTCTACAATTGTGCTAGTCTTCCTTTTGTGGGTTTCCAAGCCTAGGGGTATGGGTTCCGACCATACTGTGTTTTCGTCCTCCCTGCCTTTCTCATGGTGGTGTCGTCTTCATCTCTTTAATTGTGGAACTTTTTCCTTCTAGTGTTTAGGTTAGTCTCATAGATAGTCCCACCGTAAGTAGTTATAATTTTGGTATGTCTGTAGGGGGAGATGAGTTCAGGGTCCTCATACTCTGCCATGTTGGCTACCTCCCTCTATCCATGTACTCTTGTGCTAGTAATAACAGAATCCTTCCTTTTCTGTTTTTGCCAGCACCAGATGCTATTAACAACACATTTTTTTTTAAAAAAGCTCATTGTTGATTAGATTACTGTTGAAGCTGGTCAATTTTTCATGAATATTCTAGTTTTAAAGAGTCTGACTTCATAAGATATCTAATTGCTCTCAAGCCCTTTTACACAGTGCTAAGTGCTTTATATATAGCATCTTATTTAATCCTCCTAACGATTCCCTTAGGATGATATTGTTAATATTTACATTTTACTAATTGGAAACCGGAGTTCATTAATATGTCTAGGGAATTCCCTAGTGGTACAGTGGTTAGGATTTTGTGTTTCCATATTGGGGGGCGGTGCATGGGTTCAATCCCTATTCAGGGAACAAAGAACCTGCAAGCTGTGGATGAATGGCCAAAAAAAAAAAAAAAAGTAATAATGTATCTAAATCCAAGCAGCTTTTAAGTGGAGACAGAATTACAACCCAGACCTTCTGACTTAAAAGCACATGCAGTAACTCTAATACTATTCTTGTTTGAGGATTACGAAGTATTTTCTTTAATGATGATAGCCTTTATATATTTAATACTTCCAACATCTTGCAAAATAGTAACAGAAAATCTGTAAATGATTTAATTCTTAAAAAGTAAAGAACTTTCATAAAATATGAAATTAGGAGAATTTATTCTTTTCATTTAAATTCTGTGCTTCATTGGATTTCTAAAATTGATACTGCCTCCTGTACAAATAACTGAAATAGAATTGCTCTTTTAAAACTTTGTTTTAAAAATGAAAAATTCTTCTAAACTTGCCTGCTTCAATTTTAGGTGTGATATTTTTATGGAAACAAAGAAAATAAATGGCTTGTTTAATTTGTTATCCAAAAGCATAAGAGACAATAGTAACTCCAGATATTGATTGCCTTTTCCATTTTCAAAATGTTCATAGTTGCATCACCTGCTCTATGAATGGGGTAAAATTTCTGTCTCCATGAGGAAATGGAAGCTAAGAAAAATTGGTTGATATCTCTGTTTATACAGCTAGTTTGTAGCATGTGTGTTAGTCGCTCAGCTGTGCCTGACTCTTTGTGACTCCATGGCCAGTAGCCCATCCGTGGAATTCTCCAGGCAAGAATACTAGGGTAGGTTGCCATTTCCTTCTCCAAGTGTGTAACGTATTTGGTAGCAGAATATGGGATATATAAATTCAGTGGTGGTAAAATACAGGATATGTGAATTCAGCTCTTTTAATTACATAAAAATAATTTAGAAGTGAGCTGTGAAACATTGAAATTCTGAACACCCCTCAAGTTTCTATTTCTTTCTTGACTAAGAAAAATCATATCTACTTTGAATACGTTTATTTTGATAGCTCATAAGTATATCTTAAAAACATGTCAAAAATCAAACATTTTTCTCCCTAATCCTAGTTCTTCACAATGTCAGTAAATGCCTCTACCATCTTCATTTGCTTAAGTCAAAAACTTGGAAATCATTCTTAGCTCTTTTCCTCTTTCATCGAGTCTCCACACTCTGTGATTTTACTTCCTGAGATGTGTATATGACATCATGTAAGAAAAAAGATACAAAAATTGTACACACTCACTGGATGTGTATATACAGGTGGTTAGTATTGAAATTGCTGCACACTCAACTTTCTGTCTTCTGCAGTTCTAACTAAACAAAGTTATGAGGAAAATAATGATTCTTATATTAAGTGCCTATGTGAATACTTTGGATGTACCCAGTATTTATTGAGGCCATGTCGTGGCATGTGGACCTTAGTTCTCTGACCAGGGATAGAACCCGTGTCACCAGCAGTGGAAGCACAGAGTCCTTACCACTGGCCTACTGGGGAATTCCCTGTGCACATGTTTTTAAGAAAGTTTTATTGATCTGTAATTAATAGTGGTGTGTTAGTTTCTGATGTACAGCAAAGTGATTCAGTTTTACATCTCTGTCTCTATGTATCTATCTACATTTATATATACACACACACCCATACTATATATATGTTCTTCTTCATATCCTTTTTCATTATTCGTTATTACAGGCTATTGAATATAGTTTCCTGTGCTGTACAGTAGGACTTTGTTTTTTATCTGTTTTAGCTTAGTTTGTATCTGTTAATCCCAAACTCCTAATGTATCCCTCCCCCGTCTTTCCTTTTGGTCACCATAAATTTGTTTTCTATATCTCTGAATCTGTTTCTGTTTTTGTAAATAAGTTCATTTGTATCTGAATGTACACACTTATTGTCATTAAAGATTTTGATTGACAAATCCAGGATGGATTGCCCATAATGTTACTTGTAGGAGATAATGTATAAGTTGTATCTGTGTTTTGTTTTGATAACTTTATGTATTAACTATGTGTGTGCATATCAATTTGCAATGAAAAATATGTTCCTAGCTTTATTTATTAAGTTAGTCACTCATATCATTAACCATTTCTGAAAACATCAATTATAGAACCACTATAAAAGGTGGTACCTGAGCTACATTTTTTTTCCCTAGATTCATCAATTTGAAGCAAATCTTTTTTTTTTGTTAAGGTGAGTTACAATTTCTTTTTAAAAATTAATTAATTTATTTTAATTGGAGGCTAATTACTTTACAATATTGTGGTAGTTTTTGCCATACATTGACATGAATCAGGCATGGGTGTACATGTGTCCCCCATCCTGAACCCCCCTCCCACCTCCCTCCCCATCCCATCCCTCTGGGTTGTCCCAGTGCACCAGCTTTGAATGCCCTGTTTCATGCATCAAACCTGGACTGGTCATCTATTTCACATATGGTAATATACATGTTTCAATGCTGTTCTCTCAATTTTTTTTTGGTTTGGTCTTTCACTAACGTCTTTGACTAATGTGAACTGTATATGGTTTGTTAGTTTTAACAACTTGAAGTGCCATTATTATAAGACGCTTTCAAAAAACAGATGTTTGTTAAAGAAATATTACATTTTTGTCAACTTTTAATCCAGTTTTTTCTTCAAACATTTTTTGTTTTAAACTTTTCTTTTTATGCAAAAATTTATCACTTAAGTTTAGGAGTTTAGGTGGCCTCATTGCTTCATTAGCCATACCTTTCTACAAGTTACACTATGGTTTTAGCACTTAACTGTCACTCACGGCTACAAAATCAAGGGATCATACTCTGAATAAAAGTACAATCTCTTTTAACCTTTCTTTCTTTGGAATCACTCCTATTGTCATCATTTGGTTAACTACTGTTGCTACATTCAGGAAAAGTATGTTTGGGTTTTGTTTTTGTTTTTGGCAAAACTATCCAGTAAAGCTCCTTTAGCCACCATATTTTTTAAAAGGCTTAAGTAACATTTGAATTAATTGTAAAAGGAAGTTTCTAAAAGTGCTTACATTTTCAGATTTTTATATACTTTGGGGTTTCCATTGACACACTAACCTTAAAATAAACGGTTCTACTTCTCCTGACCTGTATATAGCTCATGTCACCTGCATCTCATCTTGTGAGTTCACTAATACTGACTAGTCTGTACCATGGTCAGAGGAGTCGCTGATCACAGGCTTGGATGATACAGCAATATCACATCGCTCTTTCCAAAGGTTTACTCAGTCAACTTTGGTGTTTATCTTATTGTATGGGCCAGTGTCAGTTCATCAACCCTACTTTGAGTAGTACTGAGCTGATATGAAATAAAAACTTGCATTTGAATACTTCATTAAAGCCTACAAACATTGTCACATGCTCTGTCTCCTTATCTGTCCCTCAAAATGAGCAATATTTTCATTCAGCTGTCAAATCTCCCATGGCTAGGAAGTGGCAGGAGGCACTTGCCACCCCAAGACCAATATGCTCTCTCATCTACAATTCCCAAATATATCTACACAATACCAAGGTACCTAAATTATGTGTACTTGTTATTTCTTCTCCCCAGCTATTTGCTGTGACAACTCAGTTCTGAGTGGATAAGTAGTCTCTTTTGATGACTTGTTTTTCAAATAGATTTGAATTGATTTTGTGATCCTGTAAAAAGTCTTAAGAGCCAGTTTTGTTCTCTAAATTTATTATTATCCTAAGATACAAGTATGAAAGTAAATTCACTATCACATTTATAAAATGTCACTTTATAAAAAGTAAAAATTTTTACTAACCTTTCTCAATATACCTTACATGTAATATATTCCACCCCCATCATTTCAGTGAATGAAAAATAGAGTTAAAACAGGTATCCTGGGATTATTGTATTTCTGGTAACTTTATAGATTAACTTCTTCATTTCTATTTTTTGACCCCTTCTTATTAAAGAGGTTGACAACTCTTTAAAATGCCTGCAGGGCCAGGCAAGTAAAATAGGAGAGAAGTAGGTGAATTTGTTAGGGTGCTGTGTTTTTAATAGGGCAGCAACTGGCTCTTAGTTTCAGTTCATTGTGACCATGCATGACTGTGAGCCCAGGGTCACTGGCTCTTCTGATTTTTAAGAGGAGTTGAGTATCTAGATTTTTATTAGTTCCTTTTTTAATTTTAAAAGTTGGCAACGAATTAACGTATTTTGGAACACTATGCAGCCCAGGAAGCCCAACTCACAGGCATACTGCCAGCTTATTATTTATTGCTCGCTTGTGCAGAGATCACTGGTGTTTAGCTGAAAGTACTCAGCCACTCACGGTCTTTAAGGAGAAAAGTGAAGTCATAGGTTTAAAAAAGATTTTCAGCAAGAAGTGAAACAAAGTTTTTCTGCTTAATTCTAACTTTGCCAGAAAATATAGTCAACAGAGCACCCTTGTGCTGATTACTCTAGCATGTATTCAATTAAATTTTTTGCATTGTGGTCAAATATATAGAACATAAGACTTATTATTTTGAACTTCCCTGGTGGTCCGGAGGGTAAGACTCTGCACTCCCAATCCAAGAGGTCCTGGTTTGATCCCTGGTCAGGAGGGAACTAGGTCCTATATGCTGCAATTAAAAATCCTTCATGCTGCAGCTAAGACCTGGGGCAGACAAATAAATAAATATTTTATTTTATTATTATTGTTTTTTTTGGTCCCAAGTTGGAAATTCTATTTTGAGGCAAACATACCAAACGATGTGGAAAATTTCATCCCCAAGGCCCTGTGTGTGGGTCGGGCTGGCAACAGTGGGGGCACATGGTAGCACCCCTTCACCCACTGTCAGCCCAGAATGCCTGTCCCCACATCCCCTCAAGGCAGGAACTGCTGCTACCATCACGACTCTGATGACTTCGTCCCCCTGGCTATGTGCTGGCGACCTGTGGGGCCATTTCCACTAACCCCAGCTCCCTGGGACCAGGCCCTAGTCTCGCTCCAGGTCCAACCAGACAACTGCCGGCCTTAGCCCGAGAGCTTAGCTGCACCCCCAGGGGCTGTCCTGTCCCATGGAGTAGCCCAGAGTCACCTTCTGGATTCTAACAAATCCAGGCCACCAGAGACACGCCAGCAACAAGGCCCCACCCTGAGAAAAGGGCAATCCCTCCGTCTCAGGTTCAGACCCTTAAACTGCCCCCCAACCCCGGCCACAAACCTGTGGGAGTGCTGAGCTCCATCCGTAAGGACCAGCTAGCTTTCCACTACCCACATGCCATTCCCTAGATTCTGGGCTTACACACTTCTGCTGAACCTCACCACCTGTGAGGGCTTCTGAACTGGGCCTTCTCTCCCTGGGGCAGGTGAGGGCACTCGCAGTGACTAGGTGCCAGCTCCCCTCAGTGGAAGGGTGCCTACAAGGAGCAGGGAAGCCCATGGTCTTCAAGGACCATGATTGGAAGACAGCTGTTTGCAGGTTGCCGCTGCTGCTGCTAAGTCACTTCAGTCGTGTCCGACTCTGTGCGACCTCATAGACGGCAGCCCACCAGGCTCCCCTGTCCCTGGGATTCTCCAGGCAAGAACACTGGAGTGGGTTGCCATTTCCTTCTCCTAAATAAATATTTTAAAATTTTATCACTTTAACCATTTTTTAAGTGTACTATTCAGTGACATTAAGTATTTTCAAAATGTGTAGCCTTCTATATTCTAGAACTTTTCATCATCCCTACTGGAAACTCTGTTATTTATTAAATACTAACTCTTCATTCTCTTACCCCAGCCTCTTGTAACCTCTATTCTGCTTTCTGTCTGTACCAGTTTTCCTATTCTGTGTAGGTCATTTTAAAAAAGTTCAAATTGTTTTTGGCTGTGCTGGGGCTTTGTTGCTGTGTGAGCTTTTTCTCTAGCTGTGAGCAGGAGCCACTCTCCAGCTGGTGTGTGCAAGCTTCTCACTTCGGTGGCCTCTCCTCTTGCAGGGCACAGGCTGTAGAGCACAGGTTCAGTAGTTGTGGTGCGTGGGCTTAGTTGCTTCACGGCATGTGGATTCTTCCTGGTCCAGAACCAAACCTGTGTCTCCTGCACTGGCAGGCAGATTCTCTTCCATGTGCCTCCTGGGAAGTCCCTGTGGGTGTCATTTAAGTGGAATTGTACAATAGTTGTCCTTTGTGTCTGGGTTATTTTACTTGGCATGTTTTTAAGGTTCGTCCATGTTGTAGCATATATCAGAATTTGATTCCTTTTTAAGGCAGAATAATACTCCATTGTATGTATGTGTGTGTGTGTATACATGCATACACACATATATGTATTTTATAAATGCATACATATATACCATATTTTGCTTAGCTATTGATCTGTTGATGGACATGAGTTGTTTCCACTTTTTGGCCATTGTGAATAATACTGCAGTGAATGATAAGTATCTCTTTGAGTCTCTGCTTTCAGTTCTTTCAAGTATGTACCTAGGAATGGAATTACTGGATCATATGGTAAGTCAATGTTTAATTTCTTGAGGAGCTGACAAAACTTTCCACAGTGATTGTGCCATTTTACATTTCTGCAAGCAATGCGGAAGGGTTTCACTTTTTCCACATCCTCACCAATACTTGTTGTTTTACCTTTCTTGATGATAGCTATCTTAATGAATGTCAAGTGATATCTCAGCGTGGGTTGATTTGCATTTCCATAAACACTGGTGGTGTTGAGCATATTTTCATGTACTTACTGATCATTTATGTATCTTCTTTAGAGAAATGTCTATTCTGGTCCTTTGCCCGTTTTTTAATTAAATTGTTTGCTTTTGTTGTTGTAGGAGTTCTTTGCATCATTTAATAATAGCTTTATTATATGTTTAAAAAAAGGAATGAGCATTTCAGGGTTAAGATGACAGCTTTAATACATCTATTTAATTTTTCTCCTGCCTAAAACCTTACCAAACCTACTGTAAATGGATTAAAAATAATCATAGGCCCACAGGGCAGGAAGAACAGGGAAGGAGAAAACAATGATCACAGTTTAGAAGCTGGCATGTGAGCAGGTGAGTGGTAACTGAGTGAGGAACCGGAGACTGGCTTTACGAGCTGAACTCCCTGATGTTCAAGCTGGTTTTAGAAAAGGCAGAGGAACCAGAGATCAAATTGCCAACATCCGCTGGATCATCGAAAAAGCAATAGAGTTCCAGAAAAACATCTATTTCTGCTTTATTGACTGTGCCAAAGCCTTTGACTGTGTGGATCACAATAAACTGTGGAAAATTCTGAAAGAGATGGGAATACCAGACCACCTGACCTGCCTCTTGAGAAATCTGTATATGCAGGTCAAGAAGCAACAGTTAGAACTGGACATGGAACAACAGACTGGTTCCAAATAGGAAAAGGAGTACATCAAGGCTGTATATTGTCACCCTGCTTATCCCACTCCAGTACTCTTGCCTGGAAAATCCCATGGGCGGAGGAGCCTGGTAGGCTGCAGTCCATGGGGTCACTAAGAGTTGGACACCTCTGAGCGACTTCACTTTCACTTTCTTTATTTAATTTATATGCAGAGTACATCATGAGAAATGCTGGACTGGAAGAAACACAAGGTGGAATCAAGATTGCTGGGAGAAATATCAATAACCTCAGATATGCAGATGATACCACCCTTATGGCAGAAAGTGAAGAGGAGCTAAAAAGCCTCTTGATGAAAGTGAAAGAGGAGAGTGAAAAAGTTGGCTTAAAGCTCAACATTCAGAAAACGAAGATCATGGCATCCAGTCCCATCACTTCATGGCAAATAGATGGGAAAACAGTGGAAACAGTGTCAGACTTTATTTTTCTGGGCTCCAAAATCACTGCAGATCGTGACTGCAGCCATGAAATTAGAAGACGCTTACTCCTTGGAAGAAAGGTTATGACCAACCTAGATAGTATATTAAAAAGCAGAGACATTACTTTGCCGACTAAGGTCCGTCTAGTCAAGGCTATGGTTTTTCCTGTGGTCGTGTATGGATGTGAGAGTTGGACTGTGAAGAAGGCTGAGCGCCGAAGAATTGATGCTTTTGAACTGTGGTGTTGGAGAAGACTCTTGAGAGTCCCCTGGACTACAAGGAGATCCAACCAGCCAATTCTGAAGGAGATTAACCCTGGGATTTCTTTGGAGGAAATGATGCTAAAGCTGAAACTACAGTACTTGGGCCACCTCATGCGAAGAGTTGACTCATTTGAAAAGATTCTGCTGCTGGGAAGGATTGGGGGCAGGAGGAGAAAGGAACGACTGAGGATGAGATGGCTGGATGGCATCACGGACTCGATGGACGTGAGTCTGAGTGAACTCCGAGAGATGGTGATGAACAGGGAGGCCTGGTGTGCTGCGATTCATGGGGTTGCAAAGAGTTGGATACGACTGAGCGACTGAACTGAACTGAGTGAGGAAAGTTACTGAGATCCCTAAGGTACTGGGTAGTTGTTGGCAACAACAAGATGCCTCTGGATCATGGGGTGAATTGTGGAGGAGGAATTTGGGAAAGTTGTCTGAAAAGTTGAACTTTCTCTCTCACTCTGTTCTGCTGAGCCAAAGCCCTATCCTATCCCAGCAGGTGGTTAGGAGTTACAGGGTGGGTCTGCAGAAGGATTGCTTTTGTCACTGTGATGATGGTGTGTGGCTTTTTTGTTACGGTGATGATGGTTGTTGTGGCTGCGACTGACTAACGAGACAATAAATAGGTGTGTTCCTGTAAATGATTCCACTGCAGCCTGGTGCTTTTGGCTCAGCACCTGAGCGAGACCCTAATATACTAGCATAGAGAAAAAAGACAAATATGTCTCAACAAAGGGGAATGCTTTTGTCAGTCCATGTGTGCTCCTGTATATGTGAAGTATCTCTGGGGGAATGTATAAGAAGGTGGCAGCAGTGGATGCTTGTGGGTAAAGTAAATTTATGAGTTGGGGCCTTGATGAGAGGGAGATTTTCACTCTTTACTTTCTTGTGCCTTGAATTTTGTACCATGTGCATCTATTAATTATCCCCCAAATGAATTAAGTAAAATACCTTCCCCCAGCCCTAAAACTGTTGTTGTTGTTGTTCAGTCACTCAGTTGTGTCTGACTCTTTGCAACCTCATGGACTGCCGCATACCAGGCTTCCCTGTCCTTCACCATCTCCCAGAGCTTGCTCAAACTCATGTCTATTTAGTCGATGACACCATCCAACCATCCCATCCTCTGTCTCCCCTTCTCCTCCTGCCCTCAGTCTTTCCTAGCATCAGGATCTTTTCCAGTGAGTCAGCTCTTTGAATCAGGTGGCCAAAGTATTGGAGCTTCAGCTTCAGCATTAGTCCTTCCAATGAATGTTCAGGGTTGATTTCCTTTAGGATTGACTGATTTGATCTCCTTGCAGTCCAAGAGACTCTCAAGAGTCTTATCCAGCACCACAGTTCAAAGGCATCAATTCTTTGACGCTCAACCTTTTTACTGTCCCGCTCTCATATCTGCACATATATATATATGGATATATATATAAGAACACATACATTTTAAACAAAAGTGGCATTATGCAATGCATGTTACTCTGCAATTTAAGTTTTTCACTTAGAAATACATGTGATAACCATTTAATAACCATTCAATGATTGTTGAACCATTCCTTTTTTTCCCTTTCCTTAATTTTGGTACTATGTAATTTCCTAAAATATAATCAGTTTTATTAGTAAAAATATTATTGACCTGAAGTTGTATATGACATATTTTCTTACAGTTTTTAAATCTTTGGAACTAAAGGGATATTCACTTTCTCAACACTAATTGTGTGTGTTTTCTATTTCTTGTTCTGTCTTGACAAAAACTTGCATGCACACTCAGTTATGTCAGTCATGTCCAACTCTTTGCGATCCCATGGACTGTAGTCTGCTAGGCTCCTCTGTCCATGAGATTCTCCAGGCAAGAATACTGGAGTGGGTTGCCATGCCCTCCTCCAGGGGATCTTCCTGACCCAGAGATCGAACCCACAACTCCTGTCTCCTGCACTGCAGGTGTATTCTTTACCACTGAGATACCAGGGAAGCTCAATGGAGATTTATGTCTTCTTTTATTGGTCTTTTTACAGAACCAATCTTGAAATTCATCTCGTCTAACATTGTAGGATATTTATCTTTCTAGCTTCTTAAGCTGGATGTTTGTTTTTAATTTTTCTTTGAAATAAAAGGTTTTAGGTTATGACTATTTCTCTTAGAATGCTCCCAAACCTCTCCATTGCTAACTCAGTGTGGTATCATTTCGCAGACTGTCCTGCTGAAACTTCTAGCAGCTCTGGCACAGCTGATCACTCTTCCTCCTTGAAACATTTTCCTCTTTTGGCTTCTGGGTGCCACAAAGTTTTCATCCTGTCATGCTAGCTACTTCATCTCAGTCTCCTCTGCTGTTTCTTTTTTTTCTCCTGTGTCTTGTAGTGTTGGGGGAGCCCCAGAGCCTAGTTCTTGGTTCTTTTTGCCTCTTTGTTCCATTGGTGACTTCTCTCAGCCTCATGACTTTGGATGCCGTCTATGGCACTTACAATGCCTACATTTACTTTTTCACTTTAGTTTTCTACACTCAACTACAGACATGTATATCAGTTAGCTTGTCATTATTGCCATGTAGATATCTAATGAGAGTCTCAAATTTGTCACGTTCAATACTGAGTTCTTCATCTTTTCCTGAAAACTTGTCCTGTTGGTTCCCTCTCTCATTCAATGGCAGCCTCATTGTTCCAATTGCTAACACCCAAACTCTGGAGTCATCCTTGACTTCTCTCTTTATCCTATCTTTGTCAGCAAATACTGAAGACTTCTCTAAAAACATATCTAGAATACACCCGCTTCTCACCTCCCCCACTACTATCACTGTGTTCCAAGCTACCACCATCTTTGCCTTGGTGAATTAGATTAACCTCCACATTGGTCTTCCTACTTTCACCCTTGCCACCCCGATCAACTCTCACAGTTTATTCTTAACACAAAGCTAGAGTGATCCTCTTAAACCATATGTTAGATGTCTTTGCTTTGCTCAAAAACTCTTCACACTCTGACCCATTTCTTCCAAGGGCCAGTCCTTGACATACTTGTCTTCTTGTGAATTAGGAAAAAGGGTCTCTTTTTGCCAGAAAGACACACCCTGGACCAGGTATGTGGTTTGGCAAGCAGGCGTGAGCTTGGTTTTAGCATCTACTTACCCTCTTGGCTTGGTATCTTTATGGTCGTACTAGAATGATACAGGCAGAGCTGTAGCTTGAGTGGAGGTATAAGTGAGTAGAGAAGACAGATTCATTGGGTAAGCTTATGGACCTAGGCAGAGATACTGACATGTCAGTCTCCAGGAAGACCGACATTCCTGGATTTAAACACGGGTGAATGCTGGAGCTATTGTATGTACTTATGTTTAGTCATGTATATTTCATGTAAGTTTTTGAGTCAGACTTAATGTAGCTTTGGATCATGATGGTAGTGAGAGTGTAGGTTATTCCAGCCATTCTGATTTATGCTCTATTTCCTAGACAGGGCAACAGGAATGATCCAAGTCTCCCAGATCCCAGGTGACGTTAAACGTCAAGTGCAAGTGCCCTTGCTGAGATGGTAGAAGGATGCACTAAATCAATCTCTTTCTTTCTCCATTTATTTGTATTATATATATGTATATGTAAAACAATTATATGGTTTGTGTTTATGTAATATAAATGATAAGATTCATGGTTTTATCAACTCTCATGAAAAGTTGTAGGATGGGATGGTTAGGTGAGAGTTGTGCCTCCGCCTGAAATAAACAGCATGCTAAGTCTTCACACCTGTTTACCGTCTCTCCAGACGTTCTGGGTGTCAGAGCCATGAACCAGCCCCTAGGGGGCCTGAGCTGGCTGCACAGGACATAGGAAACTGGGAAACCTGGCAGAAGCCTTTGCATGTGTAAACTTTTTATCTTCTTTAAGAGAATGTAGGCCTTTCTAATTCTTTTTGAACAATGACATTATAATTTTCTAACATCAGGCATGAGGATTTTTAACTTTAAAGACAAGACAGGGATTTGGGTGGGTTTTTTTAACTGAGGGGGGTGGCATTTTCTCTGAAGGCTGCTCTGGTTCTCTCTCAGTCATCCTAGGAGTGGTTAGTCCTATGGCAGGGAAAGAGGGGACTTTAAAACTAGACAAAGTCAGACAGATTCCAGCTCTGAGACTTACTAGCGCTGGGGCCTGGACTTGAAGGTCCACCTTCACCACTGACAAATCAGATGGCCTCGGGCAATTTACTGATTTTTAAGTTTCAATTTTTCTTGCCCATGAAATGTTAGTATTATAATAATATATTCCTCATAGAGTGTTAGAAGGATTAAAGTAACACATGAGAAATGTGTACTTGGTGCTAGAATTTAGATTTGAACACTCACAGGGCATCATTATCACTGTTGGAGCCTATATTGTCTTCAGCTTCCTCTTATGGCCTCCCATTTTGAGAGGTGTAACACTGAAAAGAGTTAGTTGCTAGAGTGAGTTGCTAAAATGGCTTATGTGTATAAAAATTTTTTTTCAGTTATGTTTCATTTCTAAGCCTGATCTACATTTGAAGTGCCCTCAAATTCTAGTAGGGTAAGGGGTGTGTGTATGTGTGTGTAAGAAAGAGAGACACAGAGAAGAAGGAAGGTAGGCTTTAATATACACTAAGGAATTAGTGTATATTAATTCATAAACCCCTGGTTTTTGAAGCGGGGTACTTTGGGATTTCAAGAGACTATTGTTTAATTTAGCCCAAAATGCTGAATTATTCAGGACTACTTTATCAATTATTGAATTGCTACTTCTTATACAGATATGGTTAATTTGTGAGTTATATGAATATATTAATACAGTATAACTTTTAAAAACTGAGTATTCCACTACTTATGAACACTATTATATACTATTTAATCCATTCTACTCCTATAGTGAAACAAAATATTAATAGGAAAGATAAAATTGGTAAAAACAATGAGTTCATTATAAAGAGAACAATGTGTGTCATACAGTTTCCAGGAATCTCAAGTGTTTGGCTTAAGGTATTTGTGAAAATAAATAAACACACGTATGCGGAAGTCAGGCTCTGGGACGTTTTTCGGGAAAATAATTACAAGTCTACAATAATTAAGATTCTTTTGTTCATAAGTAACAGAAATAGACTCTGACTAGCTTAAGTTAAAAAGAAGTGCATTAGATGGACAAAAGATTATCTTATTCATTGAAGAAATCGCTGACCAGCCCAATCTTGGAAAGCACAGAGACTGAGGGTTCAGCAGCAGGAAGTTTCTAGAACTCTGCTATCAGTGCCTCTGCTTCAGCAAACACTAGTCTCAGTTTCATTTCCAGAGAAATGGGTAGGCCTGTCTTGAGCCCACGTTTGAGTTTATCCTTAGACCAACCACCTACGGCCAATGGCATGTCCTAGTTCAGACAACACAGCTGAGTACTCGATACACGTGAGACCCTGGCAGCTCCTGGAAGAGGTGAGGCAGGCTGCTACCCAGGGGGTTTCTGCCATAGAGTATTTTGCCTTTGAGCTACCTGCTTTTTTCTCCTGCCATTAAAGAACTAGGTGAATTTTTTACTTCACTTTTTTTTTCAGGGGAATTAAATGATTCCTGCTCCCATTCCTGGACACTTGTTCAATGATTTTTGAGACATTCTATGACAGCAATTCTGTTTAGTCAGTCTAAGAACAGCAGTCTTTGGGTAGTTCCTCTGGTGATATCCGTTCTTCACCAGTTCTTTTCTTATATTTCTCTTTTCTTTTCTTGCTTGTTGTTTTTTTTTTTTTTGCAGTTCTTATATATAGGTTCTACATTAATTGCCATCCGATTATTACACATCTTTGAATGGCCTGGCCCATCAGGTGAAGAGAGTGGGTGGGGTACTGAAGTAAGGCAATCTGAAACCTGACTTGGGTTTATTGTCTCAAACATCTTTCCATCAAATCTGCTATTGCCTTTGTCCTGAGAGCTTTCTTCTCAGTTGTCCTCTCTCCTCTGGGATCCTTTTATTTTTTTTTAGAGGAAATATTCAATAAGAAGGTGTTATTTTCTCTTTCTTAAAAATTATGAACTATGTAATTCATATTGAAGAATAAATAAGATATTCTTTATTATTAGACATTAAAGACTAATCATAAAAAGTATGTTCATATATAAATAGTCATTCCAGAGTCTTAGATATACTCTGGGAATCCTGCACAGAGTACACCATTACCCCCCTGGTGGTGGTAATCATTTGCTGACTTTTGTGTTAATAATTTCCTCACTTAAATCAGTTTTTAAAATCACCTGTGTATGTATGTATGCCTAACAATACTTAAAAACATGCTTAGTTCTGTAAAAGCCTGGCTAAGTAGGAAAAGAGAACTACATTGCCATTGTTAGAAGGAATCTCCCAGAAGAAAATAAGCTGAGCAGACTCTGGGAAATGGTTTACAGAGACTTCTTTGTAGAAGTCTTTGAGCAAAGGCGTGAATGGGTCCTGAGAAAATCAAAACATCTGACAAGTGAGGAGTGTGGGCCAAAGATATCCAGAGGAAAAACGGTTGAAGAGAGGACTCTCTGCTTGTTGATTCTCAGCTCATCATGACCAACCCCAGAGCTAAAAGGTAGGTGAAAAGCAATGGTTCTCAAAGTGTGGTTCCCAGGCCAGGAGTATTAGTATCATCTAGAAGTTGTTGGACTTCCCTGGTGGCTCAGATAGTAAAGCATCTGTCTACAATGTGGGAGACCCGGGTTCGATCCCTGGGTTGGGAAGAGCCCCTGGAGAAGGAAATGGCAATCCACTCCAGTACTATTGCCTGGAAAATCCCATGGACAGAGGAGCCTGGTAGGCTACAGTCCATGGGGTCGCCAAGAGTCGGACACGACTGTTTAGACATTCCTAGTTCCCAGTTCAGACCTACTAAATAAGCATCTCTGGGGTTGGGGCCCAGTAGTCTGTGTTTTAAGAAGCGATTGTTAGAAAACAATGCAATACTGTAAAGCAATTCTCCTTCAATTAAAAATAAATAAATTTAAACAGATGTTAAGAGTACATTGAAAAGACCATAAGGAAAAATAAAAAGTGATTGTGCTGCATGCTAAAGACTGAGATACACTGGATAAAGCATATATTCTGTTTATCCTCTTGGTGATAGTTGTAGCATGCAGGGAAAAGTGTGAGCTTAATTAATCAGCATTTGGTCAAAACAGGCTGAGTATAGATGATAATATAAACCAGGCTCACTGGGTGTTTTTTCCTCCACTAAAATGGCAGTACACGGGAGCGGGTAGTATCTGAAGGATGGCAGCTGTCAACGTGGCTGTCTTTTGGTGACACTGCATCAACCTGGACTGTTGTCCTTTGACCCTGATGACAGCCCAGGATCATCTTCTATCATCCCACATTAAGATTACCTTCAATTCTCTCCTCTTTCCTCTACTCTTCTTTTCCTTGGTTTACTCTCTTGCTTTGGTAAAAAAACATTCAATGGTTTCTTCCAAAGAGTGAATGAGATGTAAATTTTGGAGTCCTGGAGTTTCCCAAAATATCTTCATTTTTTTTCATGTTTGGTTAATTGTTTGGCTGAATCTAGAGGACTGTTGAAGACATGGCTCCACTGCTTCTTGTTCTTTGGTCATCTTGCTTCTAGTATTGCTGCTGAGAAGTCTAAAGCCATCCGATTCCTATTTTTCTTCTCTTCTCTCTCGCTCTCTTTTTTTTTTTTTTGGTGTGTGTGAGATTTGATTTTTCCTCTTCAAAGCATGCAGAATCATCTCTTTGTCCCCAGAGCTCTGAGATTTCCCAAGAAAATGCCCTCATGCCTGTTTTTTTTTTGTTGATGTAGGGCATTTTAAAAATTGTGTTGTGACCCTTTCACTTTGGAACTGTTGCAGGGAGGAAGCCAATTCTGACTCCATGTTAGACCTGTTTCTTTGACTTGCTTTTCATTGCTTTTGTTATAATCATACAGAATGGCCTGTCTCAGAGAATCCTGCTGCTCTGCCTGACTGTTAAACAAAAAGAGCGTTTGTTCAGAACCCTGTCCACCTGTAGAGGGCAGAAAGGAAGAAATTGACACATCCCCTGCCCCAGGCTTGCCATTCTGGGAGAAGTTTGCAAGACTAATGGCCTTTTTACTTTGCTTCCTCACCACCTCCCTCTCCCCCAAATCCCCACCTCCACCATCTCTGAACTATAAAAGAGCGTGGTGTCCAGACCACATAAGATGGTTGTTTTGAGGCGTTAGCCTGCTATCTTCTCGATCAGGTGGCTCCTTGAATAAAGTCCCTTCCTGTGCCTCAACTCCTCCTCTCTTGTATTCATTGGCCTGTCATGTGGCTAGCAGAGCGACCTTAGACTCTGTAACAAATGTGTATCTTTTAATCCTGGGAAGTCTTCTTGAAATATTTTGTTGATTTCCATCTCTTCATCTTCTCCATCCTCTCTTTCTGAAATTTGTCTTTTTGTTAATTTATTTGTCTTGAATGTTATACCCCTTGTGTTTTAGTTCCTGTTGTTCTTAGACTGTTCTCCTTTTGATAGCTTTACATTCTTATTTCATGGATGTAATGTCCTCTGAGGATATTGTTGATATTTTTGAAGATTTCTTCACTGCAAAGTAACTGTTTCCTGAAAATTGCTTTTTTTTTTTTTTTTGGTGGTGGTGGGGCGAGGTCTCTATCTTCTGTATTGAAGTTATTAAAGTGACAGTTGCTCAGTTGAGTCTACCTCTTTGCAACCCCATGGACTGTAGCCTGCCAGGCTCCTCTGTCCATGGAATTCTCAGGGAAAGAGTACTGTTGTGGGTTGCTATTTCTTTCTCTAGGAGATCTTCCCAACTCAGGGATTGAACCCAGGTCTTCTGCATTGCAGGCAGATTCTTTACCATCTGAGCCACCAGGGAAGCCCCTCTTCTATATTAGAGGTTAAAAACTAATTAACAGAAAACTCAGTCAAATAGAGTTAGGAGACCAGAAGAGGGAGCTCTCATGCCCTGCAATGATAGTGGAGCCCATCAGGAAGAAGAAAGTCTCCTTTCCTAAAAAGGATTCAGCCAATGAAAAGCCATAGACTCTTTGTTTACCGTAGCCCTCTCAACCACCTTTTCACCTCTATAAAAGTGTTTTCCTTCCCTTGCCTTGCAGGGACTTGCACATGACTCACCACAATTGGAAACCCCACATTGCAATTCTTTGCTGATTCCAAAGAAACCTTTTTTTCTTTAAAATAATTTTTATTTTATATTGGGCTACAGTTGATTTACAATGTTGTATTGGTTTCGGGTATACAGCAAAGTGATTCAGTTATACATATATCTTTTCCAGACTGTTTTCTGCTGTAGGTTATTACAGAATATTTAGTCAAGTTCACTGTGCTATACAGTAGGTCATTGTGATCTAGAAACCCATCTTTGTTTGAGAAATATGTAGCTGTCTATGTAAAGTCAGCAGAAGTTTCCTTAGATATCTGACTTTGTTGTTTGCTCATAATAGAGTTAACAAAAAGCTAATTGGAAGCTCTAAGCATGTGTCTGAAGGGCTTTTCATCCTTGAGTTTCACAAAATAATGAATGGGTGGATCACGTTTGTTGGAGAGTTCTTGATATTAGTACTTTCACATCTTTACTCTGGGATGGCTAGGCTCAACAAGCTACATGACTTCTCCCTTAGCCCTTTCTTCTCTGCCATTCAGTGGAGTGGAGTTGGGCCTATCAATAGACTGAAAGACATTTCTGCTGTCACACTGTTTATACATTTCTGAAAAACCTTATGTTTTGCAAAAGTCATGCTCTGAAAATAAGGCTTCTGGGGAAAAATGGGTTAGAACACTATTCAAAATTTTGTACTTTTGTAATCAGTACAATGCAAAACTGATAATGATAAAAAGACAGTAGCACAATTAAATCTCCATGTGTATTTACATCCAGAATCATTCAGCCTTACACCGAGGTATATAGGTCCTAAAGAACATTTGCTTCTAAGAGAGATTATTTTTTCCTAGGATTTTATATGCTGTTGAAGCTTTCTCTTTAATTGTAAGAAATCTGGTAGCTTCAAAATGACCGAGAAAGGTTGTTTATGAACTTGCACACTTTCTGCATTAAAATATCATACCCTTAGTTCAAACTGTGTTTGAATTAGTTCTTATTAAAAAAAAACATACAGGTACTGCCCTGGTGGTCCAGTGGTTAAGACTTCGTGCTTCTACTGCAAGGGGTGTAGGTTCCATTCCTGTCTGGGGGAACTAAGATTGTGCATGCCACAGTGTGTGGCCAAAAGAAAAAAAATAATAAAAACATAAAAAACAAAACAAAATGTGTTTTATCTGAAAAGAATGAACATTTCAGTTCTGTGGGCACTTCTGCCTCCAAGACTTGTCTGTCAAACCTAAAGATCCTTGCACAAACCTCTCCTCCACACACTGACAGTTCCTTTAGGGGAAGTAGGGATGTACTTGCGCATTCCTCCCACATCTCTATCCAGACTCCCAGGATTTGGGGCAGTGTACTTGTGGACTGCAGCCATGTTTGTTTCCTTGTTTCACTGCTGATATCATTACTCACCCCCCCCACCCCCTCCCCCGCTCAGGTTTTCATTTTCAGGAAAAGGTTTTCGGGAAACTTTGAGAGAAGGCAGTGGAGTAGAATATATTAATATTACTCCCTGTCTTTACCGAGAAGTCCCCCAGGTGCAGAGGTCTTTGAGGAAGGTAAACTCAAAGTTAGCTGGAATTTTACAGGTTGAGAAGTTTGCTTTAGTCCCAGAGACTTCTGTGGAAAGAGAGGCTGTGAGGCTGGGGTGAATTAGAGGCAGAGAGAGGCATTCTGGAAACAGCAAGTGCTGTGACTATCAATCTGATTCAACTGAGCCTGATTCGGGGTCTGTTTAGAGCACTCTCTTGTTTTCTATCTTTTGAATCTTAGAATTGTCTAGGAACATAAGAAAAGCAGATTTCTGACACCTTTGATGCTGGCTAGTGAAAGAAAGTATGTTAGTTGTTCAGTCGTGTCTGACTGTCTGCAGCCCCATGGACTGCCATCCTCCTCTCTCCATGGAATTCTCCAGGCAAGAATCCTGGAGTGGGTTGCCATTCCCTTCTGCAGGGGATCGTCCCAATGCAGGGACCAAGCCCAGGTTTCCTGCACTGCAGGCAGATCCTTTACCATCTGAGCCATCGGGGAACCCTAGCTGGTGAAAGAAGGGGGAAGGAAACCACTGTGTGGCTTTTTGCACGTAGAGGTGCCCGTAGTTCCATTTCTAATCCTGTTGCATTTCCAAGAAATGTAAAGATTCCTGTGACCATCTTATCTTCAGTGGCTCAGTCTAATTAAACTGAACAAATGCTTTAAGGGCAAAAATGAATTGTGTCTTGGGTGCTTAAGAATTACTTCTGCTTTCTAAACAGAATATTTGATTCTTACAGGAAACTCAATTTTCACTTTTCTTTGTGGCTGTTTTTCACAGAGTGGCAATTTCTAACACCTGAATTAATCTGCCACATACAGAACTACCTATTATAGCGCTTAGTCTTTAGTGGCATTCCATAGTTAATTATTATTGTACTGGAAGAGTACTTGATTTAAACATTTAAAGTTTGTGGATATGTTAAGCAAAACTTTAGTTAGCTTAATTGTCAAAATTATCTAGTCTACCAACTCTGCTGGAAAACCAGGCTCTCTTGTTTGATTATCTCTGGTCATTTGCCAATATTTCTTTGTGTTTCATAATTACCTGTGTAGTGGCATGAAACTTAGCCTCTCAACAGAAGTATGTAAACCATCTATTTATTTTTAAAAAATTGAACATAAGTTTTATGTCAAGCCCTCATTTCATAGATATTTAACCTCAGCCAAATCAGGGTTTCTTCAGTCAGTTCAGACTCTAGTCTTCCCCTGCTGTCTACACATTCAGGATTGAGAGTCAGTCCAGGAATGCTAAGACTTCCTAAGGGTGGGCTTGAGGGGCCGTCAGCTGACTGCCCTGAAGTGGTTGCCATCTGTTCCCAAGGTATTGGATAAAATCAGGTCTCCATTCATCAGAAACATGATTGCTCTTTTGTCTGCCCTGTCCTTTCCTAAGGCTTCTCCAGGCTATTCTTACTTGTAACTTTTGGACATGCTTGTAACATTTGGATGCTTTTCTCAGAGATCTTTGTTAACAAGTAATTCTTACAAGTTTTCCCATCTTATGACGGCTTATCTTTCACAGCTAAGAGAATTTGTATTTCCTCTAGGGGAGGGAAAACCAGATTTTATATAATCATGCATTCTCTCTAGTCTATTTGGTAATATACAATTTTTGCCATATACACAAAAGATCAGGCTATTACAACTGAAAAAATGGTCTGCTTTTCAATAGAAAAGCATCCCTCTTGGAGGTAACAGATGACTCAGTGTTCAGTTGAGTTGGGGGCAGGGTCATGGGGCAAAAAGGATTTATTAGAAATGGAAAGAATGCCAGTTTAATATGAAAGTGTTATCCACAACAATTACATTGGGACCTGGAATATATGATTAATATCTATTGTGCATTCTAGAGTCTTAGTTTGATATTCTATTTTTTCTTTATTAATATTATTTCTATGTGTCCCTGTGGGGAAATGGAAAGCTGGTGGCAGTGAGAGATGGTTCACTCACAAGGACTCTGCATGATGGAGATGTGACCTTGCAAGTTTGATTTTGGGTTAAGAACTGGGAGTATGTGATATTAGTACACATATTCTACTTCCAGGAAGATGGAATAGAGGTACTTTCCCCTATTCCTTCTATTGAATGCAATGAAGACTCTAGATATTTTGTATGAAACAAACATAAGAAGACTCTGCAGAGGGAAGACACTGACCTTTAAGACCTGAGGATGTGAGGGATGACACAGTGGTGAGTTCCCTGGATTTTCTTTTTGCCTTGTATGTGTCATACTCAATACTGGATAAGACAGCAACTCAGAAAATGCCAATGAGTTCAGGTAAAAAAAAGGTCCCAAGAAGAACTTGGTCTTTCTAGACAAATGACTAGGGAAGGGACTGTCTCGTAAGGCAGAAAACTTGTAGATAATAAACACTAGATGCCAATCAAATGTCATGGAGAAAAATAACATCCTATTCCTCCTTCTCTAGCTAAGACCAAGTAAGGAAGTTAGACTTCCACCCTCATGAGGCTATAATGAGGCACCCCAAACCCCCTAGTGGAGTGGGGTCAGAGAGCACTAAGCGGGGATCTGGGACTTCCATCTCTTCTAGGTAATAATGAGTTGCCTTCCTTACTCCCATCACTCCAGCCCTTGTGGTGTCAGTGGACCACATGGGAAACCTGGACTTCCACTCTAACCTAATAAAAAACAGTGGCTCTTGTTCTCCCCCGGGAAGGTGGCTTCCCAGGTGGCTCAGTGGGTAAAGAATCCACTTGCAACGTAGGAGATGTGGGTTTGGTTCCTTGATTGGAAAGATCCCTTGGAGGAGGGCATGGCAGCCCATTCCAGTATTCTTGCCTGGAGAATCCCATAGATATAGGAGCCTGGTGGGCTATAGTCCATAGGGTCACAAAGAGTTGGACACAACTGAAGCGACTTAGCATGCATACACATGTGCAAAGTAGACTTAGAGCAAAGAAAATCACCATGGACAGACAGGGACATAAATAAATAAAGGGACAAAAATAAATAAAAGGGCCAAGCCTCCAAGAAAGCATGTAATCCCAAGTGTGTGTTCACCATGTTACAGAATTGCAAAGTATAAGAAGCAAAAGCTAGTGGAACTGAAAAGAAAAAAATTATGATTCAAGTTGGCAACTTACACACCCCTTTCTCAACAACCAACAGAGCAGCTAGAGAGAAAAATCATCAAGGATATAGAAAAACCCAGTCATACCTGTTGATTGGTACCAAAAGGATTTAATTGACGTATAAAACACTACCTGACAACAACAGAAAACATATTCTTTCCAAGAACTCATGGAACATATACCAAAACAGACCATTTCTTGGTCATAAAACAAATCTCAACAAATTTTAAAGAACTGAAATATGTTCTCTGACCACAGTAGTATCATACTAGAAATAGATATCAGAAAGATAATGGATATGTCTCCAACTCTGGGAAACCAAACAACATACTTCTAAACAATCCATGGGTCAAAGAAGTCTCAAGAGAAATTAACAAATACATTGAACTGAATGAAAATGAAAATGCAGCATATGAAACTTTGTGGGACAAGCTAAAGCAGTACCGAGAGGGAAATTTATAGTAATGCTTACATTAAAAAGAAGTACGTAGATTGTTTGTGGAAGTTCTTCCTGAATGGCAATACAAAAGAGCAATGGTCGGGTAAGAATTGAGCTTTTGTGATCCTGAGAGACCCTACCCCATATGGACAAAGTCACCAACTCACATGTTCTCTGATTAAAGACCTGGTAGTCAAGAGTAGCTGTGCTTGTTAGACATTCTGACTTTGCTCCTGTTCTACATGATTGCTTGCTTTCTGTGTTTTTTAAAAATCCTTGATTAAGAATAAATTGGGAGTTATGTTAGATAGAATATAGGGCAAACTTCTGTAATGAACATATCCCTAAATATAGTCAAATAAGATAGAAGTAGATTTATCGTGTAATGATCCATTGACTATTGATGGTCCAATGTAGTGAGTCTGTTCATCTCGATGAGGTCATTTAGCAATCAAAGTTCCATTCATCTCTGCTCTACTAACTTCTAGGGCCAGACTGTCCAGTAGAAATTTCTTCAGTGATGGAAATGTGTTGTATCTGCACTGCCGAATATGATGGCCACTAGCATGAATGAAATTGGGGGCCTTACGTTTTAATTTTTTTAATCCTAATGAATTTAGGTTAAAATTAAATGGATGCAAGTGACTACTGTGTACCCTGTTGGACATTGCAGCTGTGGATATTGCTTTGTTCAGTATGATTAAAGCTGATTCACCATAGCATTTTTTTTTTTTTCTAATCCACAAAAAGGTGAAAGACAATGAAAGGCAAGTAATATCTTTTAGGCAAGTGAAGGTAAAATTATAACATCAATTTACTCACGTTTCATTGGTGAGGACTCAGCCACTGTGTCGAGGGTTCCCAACATTACCCTGAGGTTTGGTGATATTTACTAGGCGGGCTCCCAGGACTTAGTGTATATGAGTCACAGGACTCATATGGCTGTGATTTATTATAGCCAAAGGATACAAAGCAAACTCAGCAAAAGGCAAAGACCTGAGGCAGATTTTGGAGAAATTAAACATGAGCTTCCAATAGTCCTGTTCCAGTGAAGTCACATGGAATGTGCTTAATTCTTCCCACAGTGAGTTGTGACAGTATATGTCTACCGGGGAAATTCTTTAGCAACTCAGCTCCCCAAGTTTTTAGTGGGGTCTGCTCTACTTAGCACATATTGAGATTTTACATTCTTAAAAGGAAAGCAGGTGGTATGTATAAACTATATAGATTGCACAGGTTAGGTACTCTAATCCTTTAGGGAAAGTTTAGTATCAGCATGAGGAACTGTTTACCAGTTAAGATCTCAGATGCCAGCCAAGGGTCATACATGTCAGCAGGCTTTTCTAAAGTCTTTTCTTGAGCCTGCTGTGTTCTTTTTTTCAGCACAGCCACACCTACTTGCAAAGAAGAATGGGAAATGTAGCCTCTAGATAGGTAGCCACATGGCTAATCAAATGCAAGAGTGGATTTGAAAGGACAGCTAGCCATGTCTTATGGAATTAACTACACCTTGTAACTTTGCACACATTGCTTAGACTTCTGCTCCTTTGGTTAACACATGTGCATCTGAAATAACACATACATTGAACTGTGCTTGGTGCACAGTAAGTGCTCAATAACAGTTAGATTATTATCATCATTATTATTAGTCTAGTTTTAGTCGTTTTTGTTTCTCTGTGTTTTAGGCCATGCTATGTAGCCTGTGGGATCCTATTTCCTCACCCAGGGATTGAATACAGGCCTCCACAGTGAAAGTGTCAAGTCCTAACCACTGGACCACCAGGAAATTCCCAGTCTATTCTCAGTCTTATTATTAGCTATTTATATGGGTTCATTTATCTTTTCCTTTCTATTCTTAAGCCACCAGAAACTCAGAATTTTACCAGAAGTGGATTCTGGACTGTTACTTTCTCATCAGCTTTCTCTCTTGCAGATTTTGGAGTCATTTTCGTAGAATAACCCACATGTCCTCAAGTCCCTAACCTTTGGAGATCATCCTTTCCTTTAGCATACAAATATCATAGTCAGTATCTCCATCCCAAGCTAACTACAGGTAATTCAAACTTCTCCCAGATTTTCCTGAGTCTTTTTGATTTTTTAAAAAATTATTATTTTTATTCTTGATTTTCTTGATGGGGTCTTACATGTCCTGATTGCTGCCTGTCACTCTTGCTTTGAACTCTTTGGTTTCTCTTTGATCACTTCCCTGATCTCCCTGTGTTTTCAACCTTCCATTGTCCATTTTACCCTCAAAGGTGCATTGGAGCCTCCCTTCATTCTTTAGAGCTGGGCTTGCACAAGGCTGCCATATATTTGCTTTATGTCAGTGAATAAAACTCATGGAAGGTTTATGAGTAAGGGAGAAGATAAATGAAAATTTGATACCTGACATCACAGTGTCTGAAGTTCTTTTAAGACACACCTTGACGTGCTCCTTCTCATCTTCTCTTGTTCTTCCCCTTCACCTGTCTAGTACAGTCTGCCCTGTTGCTGGAACCCACTACAGAAATGTAGATCTCTTATAGATATTCTCTATACTACCTGGTATAGAGGTTTAGATCCAAATCTCCTCAACCTATGCCACCAGATGATGAAAAATCCTTCAACATTAAAAAAAAAAATAGAGAAAGCAAACAAAAAACCTCAAAATCAAAAATTCTAAGAAAATTGCTCTTTATCTTTCTGTTATATCAACATTTTTATTTAATTCAACCTTCATGATTTTTCATAACTTGAACCTGTTGTTTCAGCTCTATTTGTACTACTTTCTTCTTTGTGCTGCAGTTATTTATAGTTCCTTCAGTTCCTCCAACATGTTCTTTCCAGCCTCTGAGCCTTTGCACATGCTGTGCTCACTGCTTGAAACACCTTTCCTACCTCTCCAGCTGGCTGAATCCTGTATATTCTTTGTTGTTGTTGTTGTTCAGTGCCAAATCATGTCTGACTCTTTGCAACCCCATGGACTACAGCATGCCAGGCTTCCTTGTCCCTGTCCATCTCCATACATTCTTTGGTATAAGCTTGTCCCTCACCATCTCAATACATTATTTTAGTATAAGTTCAGTTCATTTCACTTCAGTCGCTCAGTCGTGTCCAACTCTTTGCAGCTCCATGAATCACAGCATGCCAGGCTGTCACCAACTCCCAGAGTTCAGTCAAACTCACGTCCACTGAGTCAGTGATGCCATTCAACCATCTCATCCTCTGTCGTCCCCTTCTCCTCCTGCCCCCAGTTCCTCCCAGCATCAGAGTCTTTTCCAATGAGTCAACTCTTCACATGAGGTGGTCAAAGTACTAGAGTTTCAGCTTTAGCATCATTCCTTCCAAAGAACACCCAGGACTGATCTTCAGAATGGACTGGTTGAATCTCCCTGCAGTCCAAGGGACTCTCAAGAGTCTTCACCACCACAGTTCGAAAGCATCAATTCTTCGGTGCTCAGCTTTCTTCACAGTCCAACTCTCATATCCATACATGACTGCTGGAAAAACCATAGCCTTGACTAGATGGACCTGTGTTGGCAAAGTAATGTCTCTGCTTTTGAATATGCTATCTAGGTTGGTCATAACTTTTCTTCCAAGGAGCAAGCATCTTTCAACTTCATGGCTGCAATCACCATCTGCAGTGATTTTGGAGCCCCCCAAATAAAGTCTGACACTATTTCCACTGTTTCCCCATCTATTTGCCATGAAGTGATGGGGCCAGATGCCATGATCTTCGTTTTCTGAATGTTGAGCTTTAAAACAGCTTTTTCACACTCCTCTTTCACCTTCATCAAGAGGATTTTTAGTTCCTCTTCACTTTCTACCATAAGGGTGGTGTCATCTGCATATCTGAGGTTATTGATATTTATCCCAGCAATCTTGATTCCAGCTTGTGCTTCACCCAGCCCAGCGTTTCCCATGATGTACTCTGCATAGAAGTTAAATAAGCAGGGTTACAATATACAGCCTTGACATACTCCTTTTCCTATTTGGAACCTGTCTCTTCCATGTCCAGTTCTAACTGTTGCTTCCTGATCTGCATATAGGTTTCTCAAGAGGCAGGTCAGGTGGTCTGGTATTCCCATCTCTTTCAGAATTTTCCAGTTTATTGTGATCCACACAGTCAAAGGATTTGGCATAGTCAATAAAGCAGAAATAGATATTTTTCTGGAACTCTCTTGCTTTTTCCGTGATCCAGTGGATGTTGGCAATTTGATCTCTGGTTCCTCTGCCTTTTCTAAAACCAGCTTGAACATCTGGAACTTCATGGTTCACATACTGCTGAAGCCTGGCTTGGAGAATTTTGAGCATGACTTTACTAGCATGTGAGATGAGTGCAATTGTGTGGTAGTTTGAGCATTCTTTGGCATTGCCTTTCTTTGGGATTGGAATGAAAACTGACCTTTTCCAGTCCTGTGGCTACTGCTGAGTTTTCCAAATTTGCTGGTATAGTTTTAAATGTCATTTATTCTGATGAGTTTTTTCTGAACTGTATTTTAGATTAGATTCACCTACTTTGTGTTATCATAATAGCTGTATTAGTTTCCTAGAGCTTCTATAACAAATTACCACAAACTCTGGCTTAACACAACACAGATTTATTCTCTCACAGTTTTGGAAGATAGATGTCTGCTCTCAAGGTGTGAGCAGGGCTGTCCTCTCTCTACAGGCTCTAGAGGAGAATCCTTCCTTACCTCTTCTGATGGTTGTCAACAATCCTTAGTGCTTGGTTTGTAGATGTATCTCTCCACTGTCTGCCTCTCTTCACGTGGATGTCTCCTCTGGGTGTCTTTATGTGTCTCATGACTTTCTCTTGTCTCGTTACCTCTGCAAAGATTTTATTTCTGAGTAAGGTCATATTCACAGGTACAAGGGTTAGGACTTCAATGCCTCTTTTGGGGTGAGTGGGCTACTTACTCATAACAGTAGCATACATACGTGGCATAGTAGTTATTTCTTTAAATTGTTTTCCATAGACTGTAAGCTCTCTGAGAGAGGAGACCTAGTCTGTTCTGTTTATCATTATATGTCCTGGGCCTAGCAGAGAATTTGGCCCATTGCAGAAGCTCAGAGAATATTTGAATAAATGAAAACCCTCAAATTCAAAATTATCTGTATTTTCCACTCAACTCCCACTTCCCTCTCCCAAAGCCTCAGTGTCCTCTAGAATTCCTGAATCTTGGCCAGCAATCACCACATCCTACTGAACTAGCCCCCTACCTATCTTTTGCTGATGACTGCAATTGACTTCTCTCCTCTAAGCCATTCTCACCATCCTAATCCATTTCCTGCCTGGACTACAATGAAGCCCTCTGATATATTCCTCCAGAAATCTCTTCTTGCCTCTTTTCCCATCCATTTCCCACACTGCAACTTGAGTGAGCATGTTAAAATGTAAATCACCGATGTCATTCTACTACTTAAATACTGCCAATGCCTTCTCATCACATATGGGATAAATTCTAAATTTTTATGGCTTTGGTAAATTATATTTTTATGTTAATATGGCTTCTGATGCTCTCAGTCTGGCCTCAGCCTTCCTCTCCATCCACTCTCAGCTTTTCATGGTCTCAACCATAGTGTGCACTTTGTGGATTCAAACCAAAGCACATGCTGTTCCCTCAGGCTGGAATGCTCTTCCCATCCATCTTGGCCTGGCTAACTCCTACATTATCTTTCACATCTCAGCCCAAACCCCTCTTCCTCAATTAAGCCTCCATTACTGCCCTCCCCAGACATAGTTAGATGCCTCTACTACTGGGGCCCGTAATAGGGTTCTTGGTATACCTCACATTTCTCTTTGTAAACTTCCT
Organism: Nanger dama; assembly: GCA_917880005.1. NCBI lineage: Eukaryota > Metazoa > Chordata > Mammalia > Artiodactyla > Bovidae > Nanger > Nanger dama. Next base: position 30,156,978 of record CAKJTW010000007.1, read on the forward strand.
CATATTTACATCCTTTGTTCAATGTCTGCCTTCCTGCCGTAGTGTAAACTACATGAGTAAACATGTTTACGTGTTCACCTTTGCATCCCCAGCACCACCTAACATATATGATGCTCACACATTCTCTTTTGAAGAGTGGAGATGTTTGTTAACTGCTTTTTCTCTTGCTCTTTGAATTTAGCTCCGATTTTCAGAAACCTGCTTGTGATGCATGGTTTCTAGAAAGCAGAGTATGTGGCTCTTCTCTTGCTTAACTCCTCTCAGTTCTTGACTCCTGTGGACTTTGCCTTGCTGAGCAGAACTCCTTCCCCGGAGGAAGACATCTGTGGTGTCTAGGGTGGGAAAAGCTTTACTAAGAAGACAGAACTTTTATATGGCTGGGACTTAAAAGGGGAAATCTGTGCTAAATTCCCAACATAGCATTGATATGAGATGTAGGGACCATGTGCACTTTCCCAAATTGTCTCTCTTACCACCACTCTCAGCTAGGGTAAGAGGAAAAGGCGGATGGAGAATATCGCTGATGGGAAAGAAAATGGAGGCAGATATACATGCACTGACTAGTCACTGTCTCGTCTAGAAGGTCTTAGAATGTTTCTTCCTAAGTCTTCCTGTTTTTTCCCTTAACATAAAGGTTCATAAGTGCACAGCACTAGTGACTTCCCCACTCATTGACCAACAGCATATATCCCTAAGAACTGAAGTATCATAGGTTTGATTATCTATGTGTGGTTTCTTCATTGAGTAAATGTTAACTGGGGCCTGCTTTGACTGTGTGGATCACAACAAACTGTGGAAAATTCTTAAAGAGGTGGGAATACCAGACCACCTTACCTGCCACCTGAGAAATCTGTATGCAGGTCAAGAAGCAACAGTTAGAACTGGACATGGAACAGCAGACTGGTTCCACATTGGAAAGGGAGTACATCAACGCTGTATATTGTCACCCTGTTTATTTAACTTATATGCAGAGTACATCATGTGAAATGCTGGGCTGGATGAAGCACAAGCTTGAATTAAGATTGCTGGAAGAAATATCAATAACCTCAGATATGCAGATGACACCACCCTTATGGCAGAAAGTGAAGAACTAAAGAGCTTCTTGATGAAAGTGAAAGAGGAGAGTGAAAAAGTTGGCTTAAAGCTCAACAAACTAAGATCATGGCATCTGGTCCCACCATTCCATGGCAAATAGATGGGGAAACAATGGAAACAATGAGAGACCTTTTGGGGCTCCAAAATCGCTGTAGATGGTGATTGCAGCCATGAAATTAAAAAGGCTTGCTCCTTTGAAAACAGCTATGACCAACCTAGGCAGCATATTAAAAAAACAGAGCCATTGCTTTGCCAACAAAGTTCTATCTAGTCAAGGCTGTGGTTTTTCCAGTAGTCATGCATGCGTGTGAGAGTTGGACTACAAAGAAAGCTGAGTGTCGAAGAATTGTTGCTTTGGAACTGTGGGGTTGGAGAAAGCTCTTGAGAGTCCCTTGGACTGCAAGGAAATCCAACCAGTCCATCCTAAAGGATAACAGTCCTGAATATTCATTGGAAAGACTGATGCTGAAACTGAAACTCCAATACTTTGGCCATCTGATGCGAAGAGCTGACTCATTGGAAAAGACCCTGATGATGGGAAAGATTGAAGGTGGGAGAAGGGGATGACAGAGGATGAGATAGTTGGATGGCATCACTGACTCAGTGGACATGAGTTTGAGTAAACACCGAGAGTTGGTGATAGACAGGGAAGCCTGGCGTGCTGCAGTCCATGGGGTCACAAATAGTCAGACACGACTGAGTGACTGAACTGAACTGAATGTTCATGTTCTGGGCTGTGGACTCAGGATGCAAAGATGAATAAATAGAGTCTTCCTTCTTATGGAACCCATATGCTGACTGGAAAGAAAAAATCCACCCATTTTAAGATGTGATACCGTGTGGTCATTGCTGTGATGGACAGGTCTGTGCAGTTTGAGGAACCCAGGAATAAAAACTACTAGTTATTATTCAGAAGCTTGCATATTGCTATGTCTCCTGTAAGTGGTTATACCATCTTAAAGGCGTGTGATTGTATCTTTAAAATGTATTCCCTGTATTTTTCTTGGGATTTTCTACATCATCTGTCAGTTCCCTGGGAGGCAGAGGACCTAAAGGTTAAGAGTAGGGAGCCTGGAGGCAGGAAGACCAGGGCTGTGGTTTACTTTTCAGCTGGGTGAATCACTTAAAGAAATCACTTACTCTCCCACCTCCAGAGAAAAGTGTGCAAATGCAAGGATTAAATATAATGCATGCAACTCATTGTGCTTGGTGCCTGGCATGCAATAGGTGCTCAATTATGTCTTCCTCCAGTGACTGCAGCTTTTGGGTGGCAGTGACAGAAACTTGTTTATACTAAGCTTCATGGGACACACACAGAGGTTTAGCTGCTTTTTTTTTTCTTTAAAAAGAAGTTTATTGTTATAAAAACAGCCTAAACATATAAATACAGTATAAATATGCCTTTAAAAATATGCATAAGTTAGCAAAATTTTTGAGGTAAGCCTACACATTTCAAGAAATGATTTGGCTCCAAAACAATAAAGACATTCAAGCTGCATAGCCATTTTTACGTTACTTTTTCAAACGAAATACATAAAATATTTCAAGTGGCACTTCATAAAAATATAAATACCTATCATGTATATAAATTAACTCAGAATCACATATTTAAATATCAATAAATTAAAGATAAAATAGTGTCCTAACGCTCATACTTTTAGTTCTTCATAGAGAACAACATAAGTTATGTGCCCAGTGGACAGGGTTCTGACCAGAGGAGGGAATGCCCAGGAACTACCACAATCACGGGAGCCGCAGCTACTTCATCCGAATAGCTCTCAGGCTGAACTGCAGGAAATTCTCAAGGCTTCTCAGGATGATGATAATCTTTGCATTCTTCACCCACTCGTTTGAGGACTGCATCTTCTCCATAATGTCAGTGTTTGTGGCTGGAATGGTTATTAGATCTGCGATCTTTACATGAAGGGAACACAAAACAAAAGGAATTGTTTAAATATTGAAGAAGTCTTTTGCAGTGGAGAGGCACTGTGGCCTGTGGGAAGATGTTCAAACAAATTTGGAGTGAAGGAGCAGATTGGGGCCGCTGGCCTTGACTCGCCCAGATAGGGGGAGGTCCCTCTGCTCTGAGCCCACCCAGCATGAGACCCTCTCACAGCAACTAAGCTCTAATGCTTTTTGCTGCTCTGTCTCTGTTAGACCATAAGCATCTCACGAGTAGCCATCGTATCTTACTTGTCTTCTGTCATCCTAAACAGTGCCTGGCACAAAGTTAGAATTCAGTAGATGTATGAAGAGCTTTTAGTTAAAGGCATTTTAATGGGTTCTTCGGGGGCCTCTAACTCTAATACTTTTCTTTGGCTCTGCTCTCACCCATCCATCTGACATCTATTAAGAGTCAGCTGCTCTGGCGGCGTAAAGAGGATTGGGAAACATTTTTCCATAGACCCACTGACTTGGAGCTAAGTCATGGTGGAAGGCCTCGCACCTCCACCTGTGATCCTGGAGCACTGCAACCCCAGCATCGCCAGGCGCTTGTTAGAAATGTGAGTCTCAGGTCTCACCCCAGACCTGTTGAGTCAGACTCTGCACTGTAACAAGATCCTCTGGGAAACTTGTCTGCACCTTCAAGGGGGAGAAGCCCTGGTATAAGGCACACAGCTAGGAAAGGGAGGTAGGATTAGCACCCATGTGCCTGCTTTTCCTCTCTCTATGCTTTGGCTCATCTGCAAATTGTGCCATCAAACTTATACTATGTGGCATTTGAATGGCTAGCTGGTAGTAACCAAACCCTTGGTACCTGCTCTTCCAGCCTTTAGCCTTTTCTCTGCATTAACTCCTTGGCAAAAGAGTAAGGGAAAGGAGCTGAAACTACCGTAATAACAAGAATGTCACCTGGAAATCTTAAATAATTTTTGTGCTCTCTGTTCTTTGTTACTATGGATTGTTACTTGAGGTTGGATATGCTTCCTTCTGCCTCTACAGATACTTTCCCCCTTATTTCTTAAACTTTTAGAAGTTGATGTTAAGACTCTTCCCCTTAACTGAGTTTTAAATATAGTTATTGATGTCATTTGCAGAAGACAGGAAAAAGAAAAAGCTTCAACTATCAGGAAATATTTGTCAGATCTTTTCCTTCACACACAGCCATCTCTTTTGAATTGGCTTTGCATTGCCGAGCTGTCTAGGCTGCCTTCTTTGAGTCAGGTGAGGGGACACTCACCTTTTGCTTCAGGATCTGGGTCAGTGTTCTGATACTGCTCTGCAACTCCTTGACATTTTCCTGATCTCCTCATACTCGTTCTGGAGGAAGTCCAGGTATATCTGATACTCCAGAAGACCAGCAGTGGTTTTGATCAAGCAAATCGCCTAAGAGGAAAGACGGTGGGAAGACTGGTTATTGCCAGCAAGGCATAATTGATTTTAGAAATTTAAATTGCTATAATCCAACAACTTCTGCCTGTTCCCTCCAGGGAACTTCAAGTACTTCTTAAGCATCATGTTTTGAGACACTGAACAGCAACAGCTGCCCCATTTAAAATACCTGCACAACGAGAGGCATCACTTAAATGTTTCCCCAAAGCCCAGTAGATGCTAGATTATGGCAAGGGGCCATCCTGTTACACCCCATAATGCCCTTCCTCTGGCTGCACTCCTGCCTTTGTCAATGTCAGGGTGAAACCTCCTTTATGAAATAATCAGAAGTCAGTGGAGCTTACAGCACTGTCTGAAGGAGAAGGGTGTAGAGAATGATCTCAGCAGGGAGGGCAGGCCTAGATCCTGCTAAGGGCAGCCAAAGAGGAGAAAGGTTCCTGGACCACCTTACCCATGATGAACTAGCTAAACCTCTGGGGTTTCCTAACACTTCACAGTAGTGAAAATCCCAGCCCAGAGGGGCTATATTTGATGAAGTTGTTAAAAATAAGTTGCCTTTAATATCATTTAAGTTGGCCTCCTCGTGAAATCTACATGATATTCTTTATATTAATCCCCTTCTTCATTGCCTGCCTGGTCTTTATGTATACAGATGCTTCATGCAAAAGGGAGAACTTCTGACTAGGGAGTAGTGAAAAGTGAATGTAATGCATTCGTACCTGATTGAACCCAGATTGGAAGCATCCGTCTTTTTCCTCCATTTTTGGAAGTTTCAGCTTATTTTCTGCCAGTGTCTCCTTGCTGTTTTCACACTCGTCATTCTTCTCACATATCTGGGAAAGAATATCAGAACCGTTATCTTATAAATGCCCCTAAAACTCACACCACTAGAGGGCTGATGCATGATCCGTCACGGCCAGGAAGTTCTCTAAGAAAAGTGAAGTCACAGTCCATTAGCACCCAGGCAAGTGAGCTCTACAGAAGATGGGCACACTTGGGTTCAGTTCTAGCCTCACCTGTGACTTCATGGTTATTACCTATTCCCAGTCTCAGTGTCCCTATATCTGCAAGTTGAGGATAATGAAAAACCTCCCCATTAAGTTTATTGTGAGGACAAAACAATATTTTATAAAGTGTCAGCACATAGTAGATAACATAATAAATGATGGAATTTTGATAATAATTGCATGAATATAATTTCAGCCAGTATTATATGTCCAAGCTGGAAGGATCTTTCAGATCATCTAGTCCAATTCCATAATTTTACAGATGGAGCCCAGAGGTGCAGAAGAATTTGCCCAAGATCACAAAGCTTGTCCAGCAGAACCAGAGCTAGATTTGGGACTCCCAGTTGCCTCTCCTGTATTATTTTCTTTCTACCAAAGCAGAGCCAAACTACCTTATGTTTAAAGCCTGGGAGCTGCTGTAGCCTGTGGATGATTTTGCCACTTTGGTGGACTATCAGGTATGTGTCTTACATGCCAGAATGACTCTGGGGAGTCCTTAACCACTGGGCTGGCATAACCTAAAGTACTGTGACTGTCCTGAGAAGCTGAACAGTCATTTCAGGTGGTGCTTTTAATCCACCTGAAGTCCAAATCACAAAAAACATTGACAGACCTTATTTTTTGGTAATGGAAAAGGAAATCCTGAGAGGCAGTGTGATCCACAGCTCATGCCAAGAATGGAGCTGAGAATGGGCCAGGGGCAGGGATCCCAGCCCCACTGTATATTTTCCAGGATGAAAAGGAGCCATCTGAGGCCAGCAGCAGAGAAGAAATTAGAGGACATAGTCTGCCCCTTTGGCTTCAAGTCTAAAATGCCTCCAAACCCAGCAAAGACCTCCCAATGCAGAAGCCCCTATTCACACCCAAGAGCAAGGAAATAGATGCCCACATGGGTGCTCATCACCCTGGAGCGAGCCTACCCACCTCCTTTCTCATTGCAGAGATTTTGTCGACGATGTGCTTAATGAGAGCTTCGGTTTTGTCTGGAGTGGTCAGAAGTAGTCTGCTTGGGGTGGTGTCATTTTTGAAATCTTCTCCCAGGGGACCCGGGGTAGGGAAAGCAGAAGTCATCACCAGGAGCAGCCCCAGGGAGACAGCGAGTGGACTGAAGGCGCCTGTGACAGAGCAGAGGGAGAGCAGCCAGTGAGCAGACTGCGCCGCTGGGGGAGCTGTGCTTCTTTCTGGCTGCTGGCCGCCCGCCAGCCCTCCCAGCAGCGGACACACACCCCCCTCCCTCGCCGCACGGCTGCCAGGCAGTTCCTGGGCTAAGGATTTCCTTCACTTACTTGTGAAGAGGGAGTTCATAGCTGGGTTCCTGGAGGGCTGATGGAGCTCTCTTTCGTTCCTGGTGGGCTCGAGGGCAGACTGAGTCTCAGACATCCCCGGTCTCATATTTATTGGGGGTTGAGACTCTAATATTGAGACTCATGGGAAAATCCCACATTTGATAAATCTTTGTTGGAGGGTGGGGGGTGGGGCCAGAGCGGGTGGGGCTGATTGGAAACCTTATTAAGATTGCTCAATGTGACGTCCTTTAGCATCACAGGAATCAAACCAGGGCAAAAAGTGCCACGTAGAAGCTTAGATCATTACCAAAGCTAGTCCTCAGAAGCTGGATCACTCTTTCTTTACTATTTTTTTTAGTGACTCAGCACATTAGCATGTCTTGAGAAAAAGTAAAGCTGAAATCATGCACAGAGTTTTAGAGGGGTAGCGGGTGGGGAGAAGCTAAGGCTGACTCTGATTTAAAAATACTTTAATTACCACTGATTAGGCTTTAGTATTCCAGTTTATTTGTATTTGTAAAAAACCTAAGATGTTCTGATCTCAGTTTCCTCAGACCACTCCATAGCCCGCTGGCCTGGGATTACAAATAAGATACTATGAGCCTCTCCACCCCTCCACTCCCTCAAAAAGGATACCGTGAGCCCTCAGCAGTACTGTTATTTCCTGGCTCTCACTGTGGCCAGCTGTTGCAGAACCTCCTGACTCCCCCAGATCTTGTGCACTTTCTCTAGGAGTCTCCAGGTGCAGTGGGGGTTCACACATAAACGCCACTGCGAGGCATCCGCCACTTTCTCCTCACCTGCGCCTGCTCACTTGGGCCAGATTAGTCACAGCCCTGCTCATTCCCTGAGGCCTTTGGGGATGCTCCCCATGAAGACCCTGATCTCTGTCCAAGGAGGTTGTCTTGTGCTGCTGGTGCTACCCCTGCCACTGGCTAAAGGGTGATCCTGCTCCCACTGAGAGGGGCCCTGGATGGGTGCTGGGTCTGCTGGTGCCCTCAGTTTACCAACACCCACTGGGTTCAGGGTAGAAGTAAGGAGAATACCACTCACCTCTTTGGTAGGATGTCAGAGGAGGATCTTGTGGCATTTTCTGGAGCTTATGTTCATAGCTGTATGACTTTATTTGAATCCAGAGGCAACTGAGAAGAAATCTACTGATAGAACAGGACTCTGGGTTTGGAAATCACACTTCCCCTCCAATGCCTCAGGCTTCCATGTTGGGTTGAACTTGTAGAGGCTTCCTCGGTCCTTACAATACCTTTTGCAAGAGGGTCCTTGGTTTCATGCAAATGATCTGTATACCAGGCCGTTCCCCCAGTCTCCCAAAAACCCAGACAGCTCAGAAGATTGGTTCCAGACTAAAAGTAGGACTCTTGTATGACACCAAGGAAAAAAAGCCCTCTTTTTTGTATGTTTTGTTTACAAAACACAGTGTTAACATCACAATCAACTTCTTTGCTTTGCAAAGAGGATCTTGTCAGGATTGCTGAAACAGGGACCTCAGCTAGGGTATTTAAAACACAAATCGATTTACTTAAGTTTTGTTTTGTGCACAACATGTTGGGACCTGCCTATTGGGGAATGTGAGGTCATTCATTCTTCCACTGACTTTCTAAATAGAGAGGCAGATCCTGTAGTGGTGGTAGCCTGGTTTAGAGTTTGAAAATGAAAATGAGAGAGGACGGCTGAATGGTTTCGCTTTTAGTACTCTTGGGTCTTAAGCTACTCAGACGCCCCCAACCAAGCCTCCTGTACTGAACGAAACCACCACTCCTGGCTCCCCTGCGATGCACGTGCTAGGCCTCTGTAGTGTGGGACTGCTTCTTCTTATATTTCCATTTTTTATAAAATATGACAGTAAATTTCATACAGTAAATCAACAGCATACAGATTTTTTTTTTTCAATTAGAAGTTTTAAAAATAGGAAGTACATGTGCACGATAAAATGTTGGGACAGAGCATTAGGGCAGCATGGGAGAAGTTGGTCTCCTTCCTTCCCAGCTCCTCTTCCTAGAGATAGTGCCCAACCTGTGGTGTTTTCAACTAAATCCTGTTACCCTAATCTGGTGAGGTGTTCTTGGCGACCTACATACTCATCTCTGTGTTTACATTGTTGGTTCATATATTGTGTACACACACACACTTGTACACAAGTATATACACACACTATAATTTCCCATTGTCTAGATGATGCTGAGGCGATTTCCTATGGTCAGTACACAGTAGAAGCACTGGCTCTAGAGTTCACATAGCTTGGCTTTAAAGCCCAGCTCTGCCACTTGTTGTCTGACCCTGGCTAAGAAATGCCAAGGATCCGTGCCCCTTGATTGCTCATCTATAAAACTGGGATAATAGCAGTTTGCTGTGGTGAAGACTGAAAGAGATGATTGTGTGAAAAATCCCTGGAGCATGGTAGTCCTGCAATTAATACTTGCTCTTTGTAACATTCCTTGGCCCAGGGTCTCTGGTTTGGAGAAGTCCTCCAGCCAACTGTGTCAGGCAGTCCACGTGGAGCCTTGCTTATGAATGAGCCAGACTCCTGTGCCAGTGGTCAGCTAGTCTCCCCGTCTTTTTTCCTCTGAAGAAATCAAATGCATGTTTTTTGAAAGTTAAGTAGAAGATGAAGAAAAGAAAAAAAAAAGTGATTTCCTCTCCCTCTCTCTCTTAATGGTGAACCTGGTCGCTCAGTTTAGGTAATGAGCCTAGTTTGTATCTTGTTGTTACACTGTTTTCCAGGTTTTCTGCTAAGTGTTTTTATGACCGAAGGTCTTAGCCTTCCCCACCCACGATCATCATCATCATTCAAAATCTTGAAACTGACCCTCGACTGTGAAGGAGTCTGACTTAATCTCAGATCTTGTGCTTCTGGCAGCCCTGGAAGGGCAAATTGTGTGTGGGTGGGGAGGTTGAGAGGACACTGTTGGGCACCACCTCACACACTGTTAGCATCTAGGGTCTTTATTAATATCCTGGCCTTGGGTTGCCATTTGCTTGTTGGAGAAAAGGGTTCTTTGCTCCAAAGCATTAATGCAACATCTGTAACTCCACCATGATAGCTTCTGTGCTTTGGATCTCAGTGGATTCTCCCCTTGGAGAGCTCATCCCTCATATTTTAATATGTACAAATGATTAGGAAAGGCCATGCTGTCAGCATTTATTAACTAATAATAGCCTCAACTGCTGGATTGCACCATCACTGATTTGAATTGACTACCAGCTGAGACCAAGAGAGGCCTGACAGATGGGGGAAGAAGGAAAACACCAAGGAACTTTGCTTCCTCTACCCTTGTCTAGGCTGGCTGGTCCTTTCTGTGCCCCTTTAGAATTACTGCCTATGACTGCCCTCCTACATGTTGGTGGGAATCCAGTTCAGAGAGTCCATCAATGCATTCAAAGTGAAGGGGAAAAGTAACTGCCATTCAGTATTAAGCTCCCAGGAGAAGAAGTGGCGTCCACATCTCACATGTTAAAATGTGGAATTGCGCTCCTGTGTCTTTATTCCTGGAGAAGGAAATGGCAACCCACTCCAGTATTCTTGCCTGGAGAATCCCATGGATGGAGGAGCCTGGTGGGCTACAGTCCACGGGGTCGCAAAGAGTTAGTGGGTAGGGTTGGGTTGGTTCTATGATTTAGCAGGAGGGAGTATCCCAGGAAAAAAGAGAAGTCACCGCCTGCTTGAGAACTTGCAATTGCTGTCAGAACGCAGTTTCACTTGTCACTAAGTCCTCAGAGTCTATAAACCGAAACAGTGGGTTATTTAGCAGCTCCTTCTGGGACTGAGTCCCACTGAGCAGACCAACCAGGCCTGTAAGGCTCTGGGAAATGTCTTTGCTCTGAGAAAAGTGGTGGTATTACTTGGAGTGAGAATATTAGGGACATGCAGTGCACCTACTTGGAAAGGGCTGGCTGCTTTTGGAGGGGGCCAGGCCTGGATACCAAAGCTCCGGACAGTTCTCAGGCCAGCCCGGCCTCTGTCCTGGCCCTCATGACCTCAGCTCTGACGTCCTGCTGTAGCTCCTAGTGACTTCTTGGTCTGGCCTTAGCTTTTGGAGGGCAGAGGTGTGCAGGGTTGTTAGCCTCTCCCTCTGTTAGGAAGAGATCGGCTGCTGTGCCAGGTTTCTGATCCACGGCTATGCAGGAGGAGGCAGGGTATCTGTTCTGGGCCCTCACTGTTTTGGTATGTGCTGGGTTATCATCCCCTGCTGAAGTGGGAAATCCCAGGCATTTTAGGAGGGAAGTGGCTTCTCCTGGGGCAACCACGTAGACTCCCCCACCTTGAGGACCGAGCCCTCTCCCCACGTCCCTCTGGTCTCTGGGCCTGGAAGAGCATGCCCAGGAAGCTGCATGGTGAGGAGATCTTATTTGATGCTCCTGAAGGAGCCCACCACGCTGAACCCCAGGACTGGGGAGGTTCCCCTGGGTTGAGTTTCAGTGCTTTATCTCTCTTCCATCTGTAGGGTTGACCTTCTTTGTCTGTAGCTGCTGGTTCTGCTTTACTATTAGGAAATCAGCTCATCAGCAAGGAGCACTGAGTTAATTTATTCTCATGAGTTATCTGAACCATCTTTGGTTTCTCCAAAGGTCTCAGTTCTCTTGAGTTCAGTGTCATAGAAACTAAGCATGTAACACCATTGGCTGGTTCCTTCTACTTTTTCCCTCAAAATTAAACTAGTAACCCATTTGAAAGCATCACATGTAATGGTTAAGACTAGGGGATTCTGCTATGACGTATTTTACCTCTCTTCCCTGCCCTTTGGCTACTTATTTGTCTGTCTAAATTATACCTTAATGTGTGTTCTTCTTAGCAAGCTGAATCCATGAAAGTCGGGAAAGTCTCTCTAATCTTCTTGATGGAATAATTTCCATGATATTCTTTGGATATTTTGAATGCTCTATAACTGAGCCATTGGGGTTTATTACTACTTCTCAAAGCAAGATCCACCTTGATTGATCAAAATATCACAGAAGTAATAAGGTAAGCAGGTAAGGTAACCAGGTAAGCAGGTCAAAGAGCCATAGGTAATTTTTTTTATTATTCCTCGAAGCAAGATCCACCTTGATTAAACAAAAATATCACAGAAGTAATAAGGTAAGCAGGTAAGGTAATCAGGTAAGCAGGTCAAAGAAGTAATAAGGTAAGCAGGTAAGGTAAGCAGGTAAGATAACCAGGTAAGCAGGTCAAAGAGCCATGGGTAATTTCTTCAAGCTACTGAGTTATGGGTGTGAGAATATGTAGTGAGGAATCCTTGACTTACAGACCTATGGCCACAGCTCCAGGTGCTGCTGTCCTCACTGTGGCCTTCGAGGCCTGGGCACCCAGGTAGCTGGGCTGGTGGTCTGCTGGCACTTTGGTCTGCCAGGCCTGCAGCTTCTCCTGTGCTGTGGGGCCTCCACAGTGGTCTGAGTCTCTCAAGAGAATGGAATGATGGGCCTGGAACTTCCCCTCTGGAGGCTGTGTTTCTCAGGTGCTGCTTTCCTGTGGGCAAGAGTAATGACAGGAGGGCAGGCCTGCCCTACTATACCTGTTTGCTTGGCAAGTGATCAGGAGGCATGGAAATGGTGTCTTCTTCTCTGGCATTTGGAATTGTCTTTTGGTGATACCTTTTGTGGGAGGTGATGAACTTTTACAAGGAGAGATAGCATCCCCAGAGGTGTGTTTGGAGCCTTAGTACTGAAGCAATTGCTGCTAACTACCTCAGATTCTCTTGTCCTGGGACAATCAACACAGAGGCTATAATACATATTCCTTCCTCTGTGTTCAGTTTGTTCACTGAGGCCCCAGACTCCGTTAAGGCAGGTTAGGTGTCAGAAGAGATTCAGGTTCTGGGCTTTTCCCATCTGATATTGTGTTGCCATGCTGTTTATCAGGCGAGTAAAAACCCCCTGGCCTTCATGGCCTGTCTTAGATTTCAAGATTCGGAAGGAGCTTGGGGCTTTTGCTGCCAGAAAAATACTTTGGCCAACTGGAGGATTGGGGGCAAAGTACTCTCTGATCTCAGGGCTCCATTAGACAGATTTCTCTAAATTCCCTTCTTGCACCAGCATTCTGTGGATCTTCATTAGTTATGCTTAGTAACCCGGAGTCTACTATTAATAGAGTAAGAGGCTCTAAATTAAGAAATAGCTCTTCAAAGTCCAAAAGTCTGATGTTGTCTTGGTTTACACCAAGAGACCTCTTTGTGCCATGCATTTGGACATGCTCTGGACACTGGTGGCCTCAGGCACACTGGACTAATTTGGAAGATGCCAAAGCCCAGACATATCAATGCAAGGTGATAGCAGATTTCTTAGTTATCATACAAGCAGGAACTGATCAATATTTTGAAATTTAATTGTTTTTAGCTTAAAGAAAGAACTACATAAGTAAAACATGTTCAGTGTATTTTAGAAATTGAGAACATAGAGATAGGCCAAAACACTGCATAATAATTATATCACCCAGTGGTAATCATTGCTTATTCTGTAATTATTATTCTTGTTATTTTCTCTGTAGCTACACATCTGTCAGGCTATGGGAAATAGAAAAATACCATCCATAGTGTATTATAACCTGCTTTTCCTTTTTATACTGCTTTGTATCTGTAACATTCTGGGTAATTCTCTGAGTAGAGATGACGTAAACAATGGCCGTAGCCAAACCCATCAGAGCTGAGAAGGGAAAAATCGAGTGAGGTTTATTGATTACTGCTGTGGATGCACACTGTTCACTGTTCCCTGGAGAAAAGGGCATATCTGAATGGGGATAAGATGCATTTAAAACATTCAGTGAGTTTCCCAGGGGGATAACTGATCACTTGTTTGTGGAATAGCATAATCTCTAAATCAGTAAGTCGTGCTGATGGTTTGACATCATGAAAGTGAAATTTGCAGTTCAGCTGATACTTGCTTTTCAGGTGGTTCTGGTAATTTAACATAACCAAGCTCCGATTGGCTCTTGTGCAGGGCATCGATGGGTAGCTCGTTGCACTTGGTTTCAGGATGCCTAGGGAGTTGCCACAGGTGATGGTGTCATCATCTCTTCTAATCTAGCTCATTTCCCCTAGTACTTTGAGGTTCCTTGCAGGGCCTATTCTACAGAGAGAGAAAAAAAAATTGTACATTTTGATAAGGAGTTTGTAGTCTTGCAACATTTCTCTCCTTTCCAACTCCAGTTCTGGTTGTGTTTCCACCTGTTGGGATTGTGTTGCAAGGAAACTGCATTTTCTGTGGGAGCTGAAGGTAGACCTGTCACAAAGCAGATGCCTGCAGGCCTTGATGTTGGTTGGGGGACATGTTTGGGTAAGAGGTAGACAGCCCTGGCCTCTCTTGATCAAGAACTCTGAGTTGCTAGAATGGGCTACTGCTGGATATGTTGGCATCCCCTAATCCCAAGCTGCTGATCTGTTTAAAAATATAACAATAAGCACCTATTTAAGAGACTTTGGACATACAGAGTGATGTTCTAGGAGGACTGCTAGCCCTTGGATTCCATAACCACAGTAGTTTTCCTGCTAAGGTATTTTAAGTAATTGAGGATTGATGTGGGATATGAGGGTCAGTCAGGTATTTTTTGCATGCTAAGTACTAGACTATATGCTTTACACATATTAGTTCATTTATATTCCATCTATAGAGTGGCAGTTATTAGCTTTATTTTATGCATTAGGAAACTGAAGCTCAGAGACATTAGATGACTTAACCTGAGATCATAACAGGCTTCTGTAACTGTGAAGAAGATTGCTGGTGTTTGGGAGGAGAGGTAAGATGTGCTGGATAGGTTAGGTGTAGGGTTGCCAGGTAAAATATAGAATGCCCAGATATATTTCAGGTATACAACAAATAATTTTTAAGTGAAAGTATTTTCCAAATATTGCATGGAATGTACTTATGCTGTAAATGTATTCCTTGTTCATTTGAAGTTCAGATTTAACTAGGCATCTTGTATTTTTATTGATTAAACCTAACAATTTTTGTTAGGTAGACAAAACTATGGAGGGCGAGCTAGAAAGCTAGGTGGATGTGAAGCAAGTAGGGAGCCAAGGAAGAAAGTTTGAGGAGGGTGTGGTTTGATGAACGTGTTTAATCTGAATGAGCAGAAAGAAGTCCCCAGGGGATGGAGAAGGAGGTGGGTTTGGAAGCTGTTGAAGAGCCATCTCAGCGTGAGATATGTACGTTGGGGCTGGCTGGTTCAGGTTCAGAGGAGCCAACTGTGTTCATCTCCTCCCAGCTCTGCCTCCATGGTTCCTGTTGGTAGCTTTATATGAGACAGAGTAGGTGGAAATTGGCAAAAGCTAGGAACCAGGGGCCCCAGAAGGCTAGTTATTATATGTCTTCCATCACATCTGTGGGCCTACAGAGATAGAAGGATATTTTGAAGGCCCAAATCAATGCAATCTAGAGATTGGTTATTAAATAGCTGTGGTTTAGGGGGTGTAGAGAAAGCGTGTAATAAAAGGTTATTTAAGCTTACTTTTCAAAGGCAATTGGCCATAAAATTGTTCTGGTGAAAACATACTGCTCCTATGTCCCCAAATGAAGGCTGCTGTTTTTATAAATAAATTGGCACAGACTGCATGCTGAGCTTAGGAGAGTAAGGATATGTACAGGGTAGAATTTTTGTTCTACAGAGTTAGCTGTCCTTGAGTTTCCCCAGCCAGGTACTGGCTCATGCTTTAGTGGATCAGGGCAGAGATAGAGCCCAGCTCTTAAGCTATGGCCATGTCAGGGACTGGAGACTGGTCACGGTGGAGAGTAAGACTGGTCATGGTAAGAGAATTAGATACAGCAAGGTGGCAGCCCATGGGCTTATGGGTTTCCGCTTTGTCACTGTTCCGTCACAACCAGAACAGATGAGTCAAGAGTCTAGCTTTGGGGCATTTAGAGGACAGGATGAAGAAAGCCCTGAAGCATTCTTAGGGTCCCCAAAGATTGCTGCTTATGTCATAAGTTTTGCTCTTAACTACTGAAATCACAAAAAATCACTTCTACTGTTATTCTTGGCATTGTGTCTTATTGTACTACATCCTTTTTTTTTTTGGTTCATCTCCATTACAGTTCTGTTGCATATTTCTAGGACATTGCATTAGGAAAACAAACATTTAAGGGCCATTAAATTCAACCCTGCCTCCTAATATTACCCTCCTGATGACAGGAACGTGTTGATATTTGACTGTGTCATAACCAAATTCAGAATATTGAGTAAAACATAAAATTCCCTGACAGAAACTTGGTTCCACTACATGGCACAGGTCCCAGGCAGATCACATTAGGCTCTAGGCTACAATTTCCCCCTGCTCTCCAAAGGATGTAAGTCTTTTCATAACAGTTTCAGCACAGGGTAGAATGACATCTTGCGGATGCCATGACGTCTCTCTGTTCTGAACTTCCATTAGGACTCAGACCGTGCCTTGATCCTCCGGGAAGCTTTGGCTGACCCATTTCCGGGAATAGTGAGGGTCATCCTCTGGGTTCTCCTGCAGTGTCGTGTGCTATACTAATCAGTTTCCAGGCAGTGTCATGATAGCACAGGCTCTGAATCCAGACTGCCTCAATTCAAATTACCATTCTGTACTCTACAAGGTGTGGTCAACTGGGAAGTTACTGACCATCTAGTCCTCATTCTTCTCATTTACAAAAGAGGGGTAGCAGTTGTACCTTCTGTCATGTAGTTGTTGGAATATATGTAAGGAGCTTAGCATCCTGCCTGGCACTTTGGAAGGACCCAATAATATTACTATTGCTTTTGCTGCAACTGACTGAGAATTTCTTTCTTTCTTTCTTTTTATTGGGGCTATGCTGTGTGGCTTGCAGAATCTTAGTTCCCTGACCAGAGATGACTGAGAATTTCTTGAGGGGTCCATCTTTCGATGTCAGTGAATAGTATGGTTTTAGGCATTAGGTTGGTAAGTGAAAGGTGAGTTTTCCTTTCCAACTGACTTGTCAGAAATAGTCATCAAGAGTTTAAAAATCGTCCCCTTCTCCTCCTGCCCCCAATTTCTGCTAGCATCAGGGTCTTTTCCAATGAGTCAGCTCTTTGCATCAGGTGGCCAAAGTATTGGAGTTTCAACTTTAGCGTCAGTCCTTCCAGTGAACACCCAGGACTCATCTCCTTTAGAAGAGACTGGTTGGACCTCCTTGCAGTCCAAGGGACTCCCAAGAGTCTTCTCCAGCACCAAAGTTCAAAAGCATCAATTCTTCGGTGCTCAGCTTTCTTCACAGTCCAACTCTCACACCCATACATGACCAGAGGAAAAACCATAGCCTTGACTAGACGGACATTTATGGCCACTGGAAAAACCATAACCTTGACTAGACGGATATTTGTTGGCAAAGTAATGTCTCTGCTTTTGAATATGCTATCTAGGTTGGTCATAACTTTCCTTCCAAAGAGTAAGCATCTTTTAATTTCATGGCTGCAATCACCATCTGCAGTGATTTTGGAGCCCCCAGAAATAAAGTCTGACACTGTTTCCACTCTTTCTCCATCTATTTTCCACGAAGTGATGGGACCAGATGCCATGATATTTGCTTTCTGAATGCAGAGCTTTAGGCCAACTTTTTCACTCTCCTCTTTCACTTTCATTAAGAGGCTTTTGAGTTCCTCTTCACTTTCTGCCATAAGGGTGGTGTCATCTGCATATCTGAGGTTATTGATATTTATCCCAGCAATCTTGATTCCAGCTTGTGCTTCTTCCAGCCCAGCATTTCTCATGATGTACTCTGCTTTATTCAACAATTAAAAATATATACGAATGGATATTTGTTCCATATTCCTGGCAGTACAGTTTACTAAAAGAAGCATGGATTTCACAGACAGACTTGGTTTAAACCACAACCTCATCATTTACTGTTTGTGTAGCTTTGGGAAAAGCACTACAGTCCCCTGTGCCTGAATTTCTTCATTTGTAAATTGTGGCAAAGACAACTTTCCTCCTCATGGTGGTTGTGAAAATTAAATGAAACCACACCCATAAAGCAGACTTATTGGTATATACTAAATTGTCAGCAGATGTTAATTTTTTTTTTTTTAGTTGTATTTAGCAGAGGTGGGGCAAGAGAAAGGGAACAGAAAAGGGTCAAGGTAGACAGCACAAAATAAAAAGACAGGAATGAAGAAAATAGGAATGGCCACCAGAAAATACAAATAAAATGGCTTATAGATTTCTTCTTGTTTTAAAAATTATATATATATATATATATATATATATATATAATTTTTGCATGCGTTATGTCTAGCCATGGCATGAAATTCAGAAGTTTCCAAGGCACACTCAGTATAAAAGAAGTTACTTTCAGGCCACTTGAGCCAAACTGTTTACCTCATTATGTAACTACTTCAACTAGTTTTTTCTAGTGATTCCTTCTAGAAATACTCCAAACATACACTGATAACAGTATGTTCATATTTCGCATGATTTTTTTTTTTTTTTTTTTGGCCGCACTTTGAGGTATGCAGCATCTTAGTTCCTAGACCAGGGATTGGACTCAGCCCCTGCAGTGGAAGGGTGGAGTCTTAACCACTGGACCACCAGGGAAGTCCCAGTATTTCCCACAATTTAATTTTATTCTTCTACGTAAGTGGTGGTGCACAGATGACGGTGTTCTGCACCTTGCTTTCTTTACTGGATGCTTTAGCAGTCATTCCTTTGTGGGAGACACAGGCTGCCTCCTTCCTCTTAGCCCTTGTATTCCATTTATTAACCAGTTCCCCACTGATGGAATTTTAGGTTGTTTCCAATCTTTGGTTATTACAGATACAACTGCAGTGAATAATTTTGTTCGTGTGTGATTTCACACATGTGAATGTAACAGTGGGATACTTTCCTAGAAATGGAGGTACGGGCAGTTCTACTAGAGACAGAGTTTCTATCCAGTTATTCTCCTTCCAGCAAGGTGAAAGAACACCTTTTTCTCATACTCTGGCCAGCACATGATGCTATCAGTCTTGATCTTCACCAGACTGATGAGGGGAAAACATATCTCAGTGTAGTTTTAATTTGCATCATTCTTATTATAAGTAAGGTGGACCACGGAACCATTTTTATGTGATTTTCCACAAACTCTCCATTCATGTCCTTGTTTGATTCTCTGATGGTTTTTGATCCTTTTCATATTGCTTTGAAGGAACTCTGTGTGTGTGTGTGCTGAAGTACAAATTTAATAAAGTCTTTGATCGTGTTTTAATCCATAATTTATCTATAAAATCAACCCTCCCCCCATAACTTTTTAGAGCCATCAATAGCTGTCATGGTGTCTGTGAACACCAGACACCAGCTAGAAAAGTACAGATTCAGGGCTTCATTAGTGCAATACTGCCAGCCGAAAGTTAAGTGAAATTACACACTACCCCTCTTCATCAAAACGGCAAAGCTGACGTTGGTGCATAGAAACCACTTTCTGTGATCCCACCCTGGCGGATTCCTAGGGAATAAACATCAAACCTCTTCGTGCAGGTTGACAGTCTGAAGGAACTCTTGATACACTCCAAAAGGTAAACTTTTGTTCTTCATGTGTATTTTTATTTTATCACTCATCTTTATATTAATTTATAGTGGGTTTTTTTCACCATGCAGAGAATTTAGATTGTATAAAGTAGACTTTATACCCTTTCTTTTATAGTGTCTATATTTCATGACATACATGAAAAGGTTTAGTATACTCCAATTTCATAAGAATATCCTTCTAAATTTTTCTCTAGTATCTTTAAGTAATAGGTTTTCAAAGTATTAAGCCAATACAGGCAATGCTTGTCACATGACAAGATGCAGTATACTTTTCCACACCCTTTATGTAAATATAAATACACAGAGAAAATGTCAGTCTGTCTAGAAAGTGGAGTAAGTGGTATTTTTCCCTCTTTGTACTTTGTTTTCTAGGTTTTCTGCATTGATCATGTACTACTTTGATACTCAGAAATACACTAACTAAATGAAATTTACTTTTACCTCACTTAAACTTCATTCAACATCTGCTTCCTGGATCTTTCAGAATGCTAGTAATGTTGTCTACTTTGCTTTAGAAACGGTCTGTTGGCTTCCACCCTGAACAGTTTTAGCCCCTAGAGACTTCCCTGTTGCCAAATCCAGTGGAAGCATTTTAGTCCTAACGTGACTTTCCCACTGGTATACTGAAGCTCCTGACCATGCTTTCCTGCTTGGCCTTAATTGCCTCCTCTTTTTCTGTTCCTCACGCTTTCTTCCTTGTGTGGCTTTACTGACCCTTTCTTTCTGTTGTACATAGATGATACCCAAATTTATGTCCGTGGCTTGGATTTTGTGCATTCTAGACAAGGTAGACATACGCAGTGTTCAGTGGACATTTCCACTTAGATCTCCCACAGACACCTTAACTTCAGCATGTCATTATCTCCTAACACTGTGTATCTGGAAAGATAGGGGATGTTATTTTTCACAGTGCCCGGTGGAAAAAGACTGACAAACGAGAACATGGAGAATTTCTCATTTGAACACACATACACTATATCTGAGGTTAGTGCTTTGCTTTAATTTAGCTTAAGTTTATCAGCTCCTACCAGGGCCTTAGCCTCAGCCCTCAAAGAACTTTCAATTATTCAGCTTGATTTGCATGTTATTGGTTTTTTAAGGTCAGTGAATCTTTTGGAAGGTTGGTTGCCTTTTCCCCACAGACCAAAGTAATTTGCTTATCCTGATGGGAAGCCTCATTCATTTCCTACTAGTGAACAGGGCTTCTTCCTCTTATGGAGTAATTAACAAAGGTCTGGATCCGTTTAAATCCCCTGAGAGTCTGGGTCCAATCCTTTGGAATTAGTAATCACAGACAACTCAAGGTATGGCATTTGATTTAAAAACAATTGCAGTACATTCCAGTGGGAAGAGGAAACTTCAACTGGAGGAGGTTGGCTTGGTTTTCTGGCTGAAAAATTGTTTTTTCTGTCTTTGTGATTGCTAACTATCAGAACTGGTAGTGCTACAGGAAGAACACTACCAGTTCCACGTCTCTAGGATAGTCTCTTTCTTTTAATTTCTTTGTTAGTTGAAAATAAATTATGAAAGTAACAAACATTCATTATAACTACAGCAAAACTGCCCACCTCTTGAGATGACCGCTGTACACCGTGGTGTCACCTTCCACGTCACCTTCCCTGCCACAGGCTCACATGAATGCATACAAAAGGCACCCAAATTACGTGTACAGACTTGGGTTACCTATTCGTTTATATTTTTAAGTGATGAAATCATACATTGCATATTACCCTGCAACTTGTTTTTCTTACTAAGTTCTATGGCATGAATACCTCATCCAGGTCACTTAGCATAGCTCTTATTCTTTTTAATAATAGGTATTATAGAATGTTTCATGATTTATTCAACCAATTTCTTCTTTTTTTAAACTTTATTGAAGTATAGTTGATTTACAACATTATGTTAATTTCTTCTGTATAGCAAAGAGACTCGGTTACATTTATATATATCCTTTTCATATTCTTTTCCATTATGGTTTGTCACAGGATACCGAATATAGTTCTCTGTGCTATACAGTAGAGTCTTGTTTATCCATTCTATATAAATATAATAGTTTGTTTCTGCTAATCCCAAACTTGCATTCTTTCCCCTGCTTCCCCCAACTGTCCCGCTTGGCAACCACAAGTCTTTTCTCTATATCTGTGAGTCTGTTTTTGTTTTGTAGATATGTTGATTGGTATCATATATTAGATTCTACATTTAAGTGATATCATATGGTATTTGTCTTTATCTTTCTGACTTACTTCTTTTAGTACCTACCAATAGTCTCTAAGTTCAACTAGTTTCTTCTTGATGACTATTTTGATGAACACTTTAACTCTACAGACAAAGCTGCAGGAGTCATCCTTATACATGCATTCTTACAGAATGAAACTTTATTTCTAAAATGTCCTAAAAGCAAGATTGCTAAGCTCCAGGGGTGATTAATTTCCACAACTACATTAATATATGAGCAGAGGAAGGGAAAAGGGAAGTGCTGTACTTTTGTCTGGCAGGTACTACAGTGGTACTTTCCATAAGCTGTTTAGTTTCGTCTTGGTCTCTGGGCTGTAGTCCTTCCCCGATCCCTCCTCTACATAACCACAGACGATCATGTCACTCCTTTGCTTAGAAGCCCTGCATAGCTCTCATCTCCTGCAGGTTCAGGCCAAGCTAATAACATGGCCCATGAGGCCTTCCACGATTTGGTCTTACCTACCTCCTCTGTCTCTCTCTTGCCCCCTCCTTCCTGCTTTGCATTCTAGCACCCCAGGACTGTTTGCTATCCCCCTACCTCCCTAGGCCACTGCAACCCTCCAAGGCTTTGCTCTGCCTTCCTCTCTGTTCTGCTGCTTCTTTCTCACCTCTTCCCCTGGCTCTTCTCTCACTCATTAGTTAGCAGTCACGTCAGTCTCTGGATCTCTCAGAATGCCTTTTGCAGGTTGGTTTATGAATTGGTGAGGTTAGATCATGCCATAGTGACTTATAACACGCAATCTCAGTGGCTTAACAGAAGTTTAGTGTTTGGTCAGTCAAAGTCTGCTTTAGGTCTGGGTAACATTCTCTTTGGAGTGCCCCTTGGTGATCAGGTAATCAGAAATACACCATCCTATAATTGTTCTATCCAAAGCACTTTGCTTCTCCGATTGATGTAGCCGGAGACGAGAATACCAAGAGCGTCTTACTGGCAGTTAAATGTATTGGCCCAGAGGTAACCACATTATTCTCATTCTCAGCCCACTGGTGAACCCTGTTACACAGCCCTACCTAGCTGCAAGGGGGCAAGAGTGTAATGCTCTCCTGGGGCTGGAAGGAAGGAGAATTGAACATAGGTGAGCACTAGAAGCCTAAGCCTCTACTACAAGTGACATACCACCACTCTCTATACGTCTGTCTGAAATATTATATAGTATTAGAATGATAGCATAATGGTTTATGGGTATCTCCCCACTAGAGTGGGCACTTCTGTAGAGTAGAGGATTTTATCTTGTTCATCTGACTGTGGCATTTGGCACTGTGTCTGGCACATAGGAAATGGCCAAGAAACATGTGTTGACAAGTCCATTCATATAAATCAATAACGTATATTTATATCCCTGGGACAGTAAAGTTCAGAGAGGTCAGTTAACTCACTTAGGATCACACAGCTAGGAGTTAGCAATTGTTGTTTTAACTGCTAAGTCATGTCTGACTCTTTGCGACCCCGTGGACTGTAGCCCTCCAGCCTCCTCTGTCTGTGGGATTTTCGAGGCAACAGTACTGGAGTGGGTTGCCATTTCCTTTTCCAAGGGATCCTCCCAACCCAGGTATCACACCTGCATCTCCTGCATTGACAGGCATATTCTTTACCACTGAGCCATGAGGGGAGCCCAGGAGGTAGCAAAGCTTGATTCAAATCAAGTCTGTCAGATTCCAGAACTCATGGTTTTAAAAAAGGTTCTAAATTCTAATCTGAGGGCAGGAGAAGACCAGTGTTCCAGCTAAAGCATTCAGACAGGAAGAGAGAGTGAATTCTGCTTTACTCAGCCTTTTTGTTGTATTCAGGCCTTCAGTGCATTGGATGAGGCTTGCTACACTGGGGAGGAGAATCTGCTTCATTAAGTCTACCAATTCAAATGTTAGTCTTATTCAGAAAAACTTTCACAGACACACCCAAAATAATGTTTAACCAAATATCTGGGCACCCTGTGGCCCAGTCAAGTTGACACAAAATTAACCATCATACCTGCCTTTCCTTACACTCCTATAATTTGTACTATTTGTTAATCTTCTACAAGATTCCTTTGCTCACATTCCTTCTATATTTGGTGGTGTTAAAAAACATTAAAAGACAAAGAACTTTAATTTTGTGGAAGTGGAGTGCTTTTACTTTCTGAAAACATTTTAAAATAGAAATTATATGCTAAGAGTCCAATGAAAAATCAATTCAAAATAATCCCCACCCTTTACACTGTTTCACCTTACCTGATAATTTCTTAAACTTAAAAAAAAATAGACTTCAGTTTTCAGAGCAGTTGTAGGGTCACAGCAAAATCTGTGAAAGTTACAGACCTTTCCCATAATCCCTACCCTCCCACCACACAACCTCTCCCATTAGCATCCTGCACCAGTGTGATACACTTTTTACAATCAGTGAACCTACAGAGACACATTATTATCACCCCGAATCCATAGTTTACATTAGGGTTCACTCTTGGTATTATGTATTCTATTGTTTTTGAGATATATGACGTGTACTTGCCACTTCAGTATACAGACTAGTTTCATTGCCCTAAAAATCTTCTGTATTCCATTTGTTCATCCGTTTCTTCCTGCAGCCCCTGGCAACCACTGATCCTTTTTACTGTTTCCACAGGTTTGTTTTTTTCCAGAATGTCATGTTATTGGAATCATATAGTATGTAGCCTTTTTAGGTGGTCTCCTTTCACTTAGTAATACACACTTAAGGCTCCTCCATGTCTTTCCATGGGTTGATGGTTAATGCCTGATTTTTTTATCATGTTAAAAATTACAAATTTAGCACTTAGCACTAGCTAATATAATTTATCAATTTGATTCATGTTTGTTGACCATCTCTCCCACTAGAACAGAAGCTTCTGGAAGGTGGGGACTTTTATTAATCACTGTATCCCAGTCCCTGTAAAAGAACTTAGTACATGATCAACTCTTACTGAATGAATGAACCAGGCAAATCTTTTATAACTATAATCCTCTTATTTAGGGAATTGTTTCTGATGTGTACAATGTAAAAGTTAATATGATACCACTGTTACCATGGGATTTAAACTCTTAGGGAGTTTGAATCCTTTTATTTGGATGTGGAACTAGAGACCTCATCAATAATTGATAAAATTGAAGAAATTATTGGTTTCTATCAAAGTATTACTTTAATTTTTTTGTGCAGAAATGAAGTATGGAGTGGAAAGAGGAGTATTTCATTTTCTATCACCAGAAGTGATTCCCACCATCCCACCATATGGGATTTTGGCTTGGGAGGCAGGATTTCCATAACACATGTGTAACCCTCTGCTTCTCTATGACTCTCTTCTTCCCACAGCCCACTGAGCCTGAAGGTTGGGCTTTTATTTTATGTCTCCTTCCTGTCTGCTGGGAACACCTCCCATGGCATTGTCCTCCTCTGTCCTAATTCCAGTGCTATGTCTTAGTCTAAACGCCTCAGTGCAGAGTTCAGGGAGAAAAATGTTTGCCAATGAAGGACCATGCATACACTGGGAAGTACTTCAGAAACAGCACTGTATTATATGTGTACATCTTTGATTTGCGTTAATCAAAGTTGAGGTAATAGTACATATAATGCTCTGTTTCTTTTGTTTTAATTTAATATTTCTTGAAGATCTTTTCCATATTCGCAGACACATCTACCTTACTCTTTTTAAAAGTTACATAATACTCCATAAAAACTAACTTTGTTTATTTAATCAGTCTCTTATTGAAGGATGCGTAAGTCGTTTTCAATCTTTTCTATATAAATAATGCTGTAATGAACACTACACTATGGTTTTGGTTTTCATGCATATTTGTGTGAGTATATCCTTTGGCTATATTTCTAGCAATGGAATTGCTGTACAAACTA
Source organism: Nanger dama (assembly GCA_917880005.1). Taxonomy (NCBI): domain Eukaryota; kingdom Metazoa; phylum Chordata; class Mammalia; order Artiodactyla; family Bovidae; genus Nanger; species Nanger dama. Next base: position 30,182,257 of record CAKJTW010000007.1, read on the forward strand.
CTGTGTGCTTATAAGATTGTCTAAAAAGATTTAGCACTTTGCAGTTTTATCCACTGATAGCAAATTCATAGTTTTCTCTTTAGATTATAGCTCTTATAACTATGCTGGTGATTGAGAGAGGATGAGATACATTTGGAAGAAAGAGAGAAAGAAACAGGAAGGGAAGAGATGAATCGATTGTTAAGTGTAAAACATACTACTGGGAATGGGCTTATGGAAGTAGGGAATCAAATAGCCCTTGATGGGAATTTCATCTGTGCCATTTATTAACTACGGTACACAGAATATGGTACAATAGCATGGTGCTAAATGTTTAGCATGTACTAGGCACTGAAGGAAATGCATAAGAAAGCACTCGGTTTTGTTCCAGACTAGTTGGAAAAGCACAATAAGCCCACCGGAAGCCATTAGGAAGCAATGAAGACCTTCAAAATCTCCAAGAGGATTTTGGAGAAACTCAGATCTACCTTAGAAATTATTTATGTGGATAATTTACATGGTATATATATATATATATAACAATTTTATTTATTTGTTTTTGGCTACACTGAGTCTTTGTTGCTGTGGTGACGTTCTCCAGTTGTGGCAAGTGGGAGCTCCTCTGTTGCGAAGCTGAGGCTTCTCAGAAAGGTAGCTTTTTTGGGGTCAGAGCATGGGCTCTACAGATGTGGGCTTCAGTAGTTGCAGCTCATGGGCTCTAGAGCTCAGACTCAGTAGTTGTGGCACACAGACTTAGTTGCTCCACAGCGTATGGGGTCTTCCTGGACCAGGAATTGAAGCTGGGTCCTCTGCACTGGCAGGCAGATTCTCAACCACTGAGTCACCAGAGAAGTCCTACATGGATACTTTAAAAAAATCAGTTCTAATGAAGTAATTTCCTTCTGGAAGTTTGATGCTTTTGAAGAATTTGCTTTAATTTCACATGACTCTCTTGAAAGCATCTCATAAGTCATATGACAGCATCCTATGTCAACTTTTTTTTTTTTTTTTCAGCAGTTCAGTTATATGTTTGTCATAGTTTTTGTAGCGTCAATATTATGAAATTCTTTAAAAATTATTATTGGTATCTGGGTTGAAAATTTGCTTCAGGGTAGAGCTGAGGTAGATTTGGTTCTTCCAGTGGGTTTCAAAGGGAAATTTTAGGCTTTTTTAAAGGATTATTTTGTAAAATGTCACAGACTTCTGTGTCTCTCGAGTTGAGGATGCGGTGGTACCTGCCCTGGGTCAGTAGAGGAAATGACGCAATAATGAAACTTAATTGCAGCATTGTCCACCAGGGGATGGAAGGGTAGTTACAGCTTTCCCCCAAACCTGACCCTATTACATTAGGCCCTCTCACTGGTGAAACTGTTGTTTGGGACCTTCTTCCCTCTCTCTTTCATTATTCTTCACTTAGTTTAAGAGTGAGTCAGACCTGATGTTAGCTTTCATTCGGGCTCTTACTACCTGTAGGACCTTAGGGTACTCTTTTATTCTGTGCTTGCTCATAGTCCAACAGAGAACATTGTCTATAAACGTGCATTTTAATAAGCATTTCCAGAGATTCTAATATGGGAGGGAAGGTTGAGGACTTTTCAGGGAACCGAAATCTGGAGAGGTGGAGTAAGTTGCCTAAGATCACACGACTAACTGGTGGCAAAGTAAAAAACGGACCCAGAGTTTCCTGACTGCTGGTCTAGCATTTTACCTATAAAATGGGGGGTGAGGGGATAGGAGGGGTCGCCTCTCCTGTTGTCTCCTGCCATAAATCAACTCAAACAATACTCTTCAGAAATACAGACCCACCCATTTGGCTCCAAAGTGTACCTCCTTACCTGCTTCTCTTTCCTCCCAGTTCTTGCCAGTGTTGCTTCCTTCTTCAAGCTCCAGGTAAAATCTGGGATTCAGTGGAGGTACCTTTTTCACGTCATCCCATATATAATTTTCTGGAGGTCCTGTCAGTGTTCCTTTGTAAATAACTTTCAGATTTATTTACTACTGTCTCTTTCCCTACTACTACCACCCTAGTCCAAATTTCCACCATCTTTCACTTGGACCATAACTTTCTGTTTGTTTTCAGACAGCTTTTCACAGTGTGATTCTGTTTTCTCTCTACCACTTTGTTAAAATCCTTCAGTGACTCTCCAGGGCTATTAGGTTGGAGGTACAATGTGACATGACCTCCAGTGCCCTGCAAGCTCTGGCTATTCAGGCTTACCTTATACCATTCTCCTCTCTGTGCTCCTTCCAGTTTCCCGAATGTATCAGCTCCTCCCTACCACAGGGCCTTTTCACATGCTGCTCTTTTGCCTGGAAGAGATTATATGTAATTTTAATTTTTTCTTCTTTTCCTGTTCAGTCAGTTCCTACTCAACCTTTAGATCTTAGCTCAAGGCTCCCTTTCCCAAGAAAACCTTTCCAAACTACTTCCAGTTACAGGCACTCCTGAACCATTCTTCTCCACATCCCCTGCCTGTACCCCCTTTGCTCCCCCCACCCACCGCCCCATGTATGTTTATCAGTCTGTAATTCATATACTCCTTGGTAGAATTACTTGAGTAATTTCAATCTCCTCCCATCCCCCGCCCTGCTTCTTGTATATTCTATGTGAGAAGATAAAATGACTGATTTTGTTCACTATTGTTCCCCTAGTGTCTAGCACAGTACCTGGCACACAACAGGTCCTCAAAAATTTTTGTTTAATGAATGATGGCTCAGCAGTAAAGAATCCCCCTGCAATGCAGGAGATATTATGGGTTTGATCCCTAGGTTGGAAAGATCCCCTGGAGGAGGACACAGCAACCCACTCCAGTATTCTTGTCTGGGAAATCTCATGGACCAAGGAGACAGTTCATGGGATCTCAAAAGAGTCGGACATGATGTAGTGACTAAACAACAATGAGTGAATGAAACTTACAGTCAGCTTGTCCTTAAATTTCCTCTTGATTTGTCTCATCTGGCTCCAGTCATCAAAGGCCTATCTTTCATGTACTTACATTTTGTTGGGCACATGTATACACACATGTGTGTCTTTTATGTTCCCTTTAATGTAAGGTAGCCTATACATTCAATCTCAGCCATCTTCATTGATACTTTATAATCTGTCTCAAATATTAAATAACAGGGACCTTGTGACTGTAGGGAAGGGAAGTACTTTATAAATTACCTTTCCTCTCTTTCTTTTACTGAGCTGCTGGGGAAGTCCCTTTGGCCATGAAAGCTAGGGACAGAATCAGACTGGAGGCCACAGACTATCATGGTTTGCCTTAAAGCTTGAGCCCTAGGTAACTCAAGAAAAATAAGATGGAGATCTATGGCTATTCATAGTCCACTGAATTACTTTACCTGTGGGAATAATGATATTAAGCTGCTCTTTGAGACTTTTTCGTTGATCATCTTAAGGGTCTTGTTATCCTTCAGTCCCTCAGTCATGTCTGACTCTGCAACCCCGTGGACCACAGCATGTTAGGCTTCCTGCCCTTCACCAAACTCCTGGAGTTTGCTCAAACTCATGTTCATTGAGTTGGCAATGCCATCCAACCATCTCATCTTCTGTCATACCCCTCTCCTCCTGCCTTCAATCTTTCCCAGCATCAGCGTCTTTTCCAATGAGTTGGCTCTGTGTATCAGGTGGCCAAAGTATTGGGGCTTCAGCTTCAGCATCAGTCCTTCCAATGAATATTCAGAGTTGACGTCCTTTAGGATTGACTGATTTGACCTCCTTGCAGTCCAAGAGACTCTGAAGAGTCTTCTCCAACACCACAGTTCGAAAGCATCAATTCTTCGACACTCAGCCTTCTTTATTGCCTAACTCTCACATCCATACATGACAGTTGGAAAAAACGTATCTTTGACTATATGGAGCTTTGTCAACAAAGTAATGTCTCTGCTTTTAATATACTGTCTAGGTTTGTCATAGCTTTTCTTCCAAGGAGCAAGCATCTTTTAATTTCATGAATGCAGTCACTGTTTGCAGTGATTTTGGAACCTAAGAAAGATAAAGTCTGTCAGTGTTTCCTTTGTTTCCCCATCTATTTGCCATGAAATGATGGGACCCAATGCCACAATCTAAGTTTTTTGAATGTTAGATTTTAAGCCCACTTTTTCACTTTCCTCTTTCACTTTCATCAAGAGGCTCTTTAATTCCTCTTTCTTTTCTGTCATAAGGGTAGTGTCATCTGCATATCTGAGGTTATTGATATTTCTTCTGCAATCCTGATTTCAGCTTGTGCTTCATCCAGCCTGGCATTTCGCATGATGTACTCTACATATAAGTTAATAAGCAGGGTGACAATATACAGCCTTGATGTACTCCTGTCCCAATTTTGAACCAGCCTGTTGTTCCATGTCTGGTTCTAACTGTTGCTTCTTGACCTGTATATAAGTTTTTTGGGAGGTAGATAAGGTGGTTTGGTATTCCTATCTCTAAGAATTTTCTGTAGTTTGTTGTGATCCACATAGAGGCTTTTGTGTAGTCAATGAAGCAGATGTTTTTCTGGAATTCTCTTGCTTTTTCTATGATTCTATGGATGCTGGCAACTTAATATCTGGTTCCTCTGCCTTTTCTAAATCCAGCTGTACATCTTGGTTCACATACTGTTGAAGCCTAGCGTGGAGGATTTTGAGCATTACCTTGCTAGCACGTTGATATGAGTACAATTGTGTGGTAGTCTGAACATTCTTTGGCATTGCCCTTCTTGGTATTGGAATGAAAACTGACCTTTTCTAGTCCTGTGGGCACTGCTGAATTTTTCAAATTTGCTGGCATATTGAGTGCAACACTTTAACAGCATCCTCTTTTAGGATTTGAAATAGCTCAACTGGAATTCTATCACCTCCACTAGCTTTGTTCATAGTGATGCTTCTTAAGGCCCACTTGACTTTGCACGTCAGGATATCTGGTTCTAGGTGAGTGGTCACACCATTGTGGTTATCCAGGTCATTGAGATCTATCTGTATAGTTCTGTGTATTCTTGCTACCTCTTCTTCATAGCTTCTGCTAGATCCATACAATTCCTGTCCTTTATTATGCCCATCTTTGCAAGGGATATTAGAGATATCCCTTGATATCTCTAATTTTCTTGAAGTGATCTCTAGTCTTTCCTACTTTATTTTTTCCTCTATTCTATTTCCTTTATTCCAAAAATTCTATTATTTTCCTCTATTTGTTTGTATTGTTCACTTTGGAAGGCTTTCTTATCTCTCCTTGCTATTCTTTGGAACTCTGCATTCAGATGGGTAAGGGTCTTATACTATTACAAATCATGATTGCAAGTTACTTTAGACTATTATTTACACCCAGAGAAGATCTAAAATTGGTATATGGTTGGGCTCTGGAGTGTAGGACACTTCAAGTATATGTTCATCAGGTCAAACAAAGTATTGGCTTGAGGCAGAGACTTATCAATTCTGAGATCTTCCCTGGGGCATCTGGGAGTTTCCCCAAGAACCAAAGTTGACATTGTGAAGCTAGGGATTATTTGAAATTATTTGAGATAAGCACTCTGTACTTAGTGCTTTAGTAAATGTTAGCCATTCTTTCATTCTTGTAGAGAACAAATAGACACATTTTATTTGAGGAAAGAAATAACATGCATAGCTCTTCTTTTCCCTAAGGCACAGGTCCTTTGGAATCTGTCTACTTGTTTATTAAGAAACACCAATGGTCTGTCACACTTAAAAAATGTGATCCTAATAGAATTATCTATGACAGACTTAAAGTGTTGACAAAGAGGAAGCTTTTTCTGAGTACCTTTTGTTGTGTAACCACTGAATTCTGGCCCCAGCTATGAGAATTAGTCCTGAAATAGATCTCCTATTGTAACTTGTACCACACTTTTCCTTATGCTCCTTATCACAAGTGTTATTATTTTGTGTGTGTGTATGTGTGTGTGTGTATATCTTTTTTGTTTGCTTTTAAGCTGACTTGTATCATTTCTACTAGACTTCTGTGGGAGCAGGAATCTCTATTTTGATGGCTTCTGTCTGCATGCATAGGACCTCCTGCATAGGGCACAAAGTAGAAAGTAAGAGTACCCTCATTCAGAAGGCTTTTCTGTATCTCTCAGCCTACATATAGTCTTAACCCTTTCCCCCTCGCATATAACTGGGAAGGTACTGGACATGGAACAACAGACTGGTTCCAAATAGGAAAAGGAGTACGTCAAAGCTGTATATTGTCATCCTGCATATTTAACTTATATGCAGAGTATATCATGAGAAATGCTGGGCTGGAAGAAGCACAAGCTGGAATCAAGATTGCCGGGAGAAATATCAATAACCTCAGATATGCAGATGACACCACCCTTATGGCAGAAAGTGAGTTCAGTTCAGTTCAGTTGCTCAGTCGTGTCCGACTCTTTGCGACCCCATGAATGGCAGCACGCCAGCCCTCCCTGTTCATCACCATCTCTTGGAGTTCACTCAGACTCACGTCCATAGAGTCCGTGATGCCATCTGGCCATCTCATCCTCGATCGTCCCCTTCTCCTCCTGCCCCCAATCCCTCCCAGCATCAGAGTCTTTTCCAATGAGTCAACTCTTCTCATGAGGTGGCCAAAGTACTGGAGTTTCAGCTTTAGCATCATTCCTTCCAAAGAAACCCCAGGGTTGATCTCCTTCAGAATGGACTGGTTGGATATCCTTGCAGTCCAAGGGACTCTCAAGAGTCTTCTCCAACACCACAGTTCAAAAGCATCAATTCTTCGGTGCTCAGCCTTCTTCACAGTCCAACTCTCAAAGCCTCTTGATGAAAGTGAAAGAAGAGAGTGAAAAAGTTGGCTTATAGCTCAACATTCAGAAAACGAAGATCCCATCACTTTATGGGAAATAGATGGGGAAACAGTGGAAACAGTGTCAGACTTTATTTTCTGGGGCTCCAAAATCACTGCAGATGGTGACTGCAGCCATGAAATTAAAAGACACTAACTCCTTGGAAGGAAAGTTATGACCAACCTAGACAGCATATTCAAAAGCAGAGACATTACTTTGTTAACAAAGGTCCGTCTTGTCAAGGCTATGGGTTAAGAAAGCTGAGCGCCGAAGAATTGATACTTTGGAAATGTGGTGGTGGAGTGCTATTCTAACCTGGGGTGCTAAAAGGCTCAGCATCTGACAACTGGAACCAAGAATATTAGGGTGATGAGAAGAGGAGAGTAAGAGATGTAAAGATCAGGTTATTTGGGCTGGAAACACAAGGCACAGGTGAGGGCATGCATGCTGTACTGAAAATTGGAATTAAACACATAATAATGAAACATAATAATACATATGTATACTGAAGATTTTTTTCCCACTTGGCTCCCTGAGTTGAGCAGTCAGGCCTTTATCCTCCAAGAGTATACTGAAGGGGAATTATATCTATGCAAAGCAGAAAGACTTAAAGATACAGACACTGTATTGCCCAGATGATTTTGCAGTGAAGCTCAAAGTCCTTGAGTAAGCCCATGCTCAAGCTTAAAGCTTTTGATCAATCCTTTCTCCACGTGGTTTTAAATATGAGCAGACAAGCAGCCTTGTGAGGACAGTATTTAACATGAGAATGTTCAAAATAAACAGAAAAGCAATTTGTAAGAAACAGGTTGTGCATTTAAAAGAAAACCTGACATTAATATCCTCAGGGAAAACATTCCTTCTGTAAAAGAAGAACAGGATGGTAATGCTTGGAAATGAAAATAATCCCTGGATGTTGGAAACATATCAGAAATGAAAAACTCAAAAGAGGGGTGGATAAAATGTTGAGGGAACTCCTAGAAAGTAGAGTAAAAAGCGAAGAGTTGAAAATAAAGAGAAGAAAACTAGAGGATGAGTCTAGGAGATCCAACAACTCAACAATAAAAGTTCCAGAAAGAGAGCAGAGACCATGGAGGGGAGAAAAGTTTTCACAACTGAAGGACGTGGTTTTTGAGATTAAAGAGACCCATTGATTGCCCAGTGCAATGGATGAAAAAATACCTTTAGCATAATTGTGAAATTTCATTACCTTGGGAATTTGGAAGATTCTGCAAGCTCCCAGAGTGAAAAAAATCAGGTCACATACAAATGATCAGCAATCAGAGGGCTTTGAACTTCTCAACAGAAACACTGGAAGCTAGAAAGCCATGGACAGTACTTGAGATAATATGAAGAACATTTGTTTTCAACCTAGGTTTCTATAGCAAGTCAAACTATGAGTCAAGTGAGAAGGTGAAAAAAAGATACTTTCAGAGAGGCAAATGTTAAAAAACTGCAAAAAGTCCTCCTTCTCAGGAAGTTTCTCAAGGATTACTCCATATTAATTAGTAAATAAGCCAAGAAAGAGGAAGATATGGAATACAGATGATCCATCACTGTGGAGAAGGGAAGGGAATCTCCTGGAAAGTGGTGAAGGGAGATCCTAAGATTACACTTATGCGTGAGATGTAGAGGGCAATCAGTAAAGATTGGAATAGCATGATGCAGGAGATGGCTTGAGAGCTGTCATTACCAAGTCTTCTGCTTTTGTATCAGTCCTTAAAAAAAAGTTATAGGTAGATATATATATTAATTGTATATAATTTATATATATATATATACACACATATACACACATATATGTATTATCATGGTAAAAGTCATGTAACAAAAATTTACCATGTTGGCCATTTTAAAGTTTACAGTTCAGTAATGTTAAGTATTTCACAGTGTTGTGAAACAGAGCTCCACAGTGTTTTCATCTTACAAAACTGAAAGTCCATACTCGTTAAACAACTCCCTAACCACCTTCCCCTACTGTTCTACTTTCTGTTTCTACTAATTCAACTGCTCTGGGGGCCTTATGTAAGTGAAACCATAGAGTATTTTTCTTTCATGCCCGGCTTTGATTATTCAGCTTAATGTTCTCAAAGTTCATCCATGTTGTAGCATGTGACAAAATTCCCTTCCTTAAGACTGAATAATATTCTGTTGTATGTTTCTACCATATTTGGTTTATTCGTTCATTTGTTGATCCACATTTGAGTGGCTTCCATTTCTTCATTCATATGAATAGTTTGCTATGAACATTGAAATACAAATATTTCTTTGAGACTGTGCTTTCAATTCTTTGTGATATATGCTTAGAAGTGGGACTTCTGGATCATATAGTAGTTCTAGATTTTTAATTTTTGAGGAAGTGCCATATTACTTTCCATCCCGTTTTACAGTCCCAAAGAGTGCACAAGGTTCTAATTTCTCCATATCCTTGCTGACTCTTGTTATTCCCTTCCTTCTCTCTCCTTTTATTTCCCTCTCTTTCTCCCTCCCTCCTTTTTCTCTCTCTCTTTTTTCTTTCTAGTAGCCACCCTAATGGGTATGAAGTGATATTTCATTGTCTTTTTATTTACATTTCTCTGGTGATCAGTGATGTTGAGCATCTTTTCATCTGGACCCTTTGTATATCATCTTTGTAAAATGTCTACTCAGGTCCCTAGCCATATAGTGTGTATATAGGGATCCAACTTCACTCTTTTGAATGTGGATATCCAGTTTTCCCAGCACCATTTGCAGAAGCAATTGTCCTTTCCTCATTTAGTAGTCTTGGTACTATTATAAAAGATCATTTGAAGTTTGTTTTTGGGCTTTCTGTTCTGTTTCATTAATCTATATATCTATGTCAGCACCATGTTGTTTTGATTACTGTAGCTTTATAATATCTTTTGAAATCAGAATGTGTGAGTCCTCTGAAGTTGTTCCTTTAAAAAACATTATTTTGGCTATTCAGGGTCCCTTGAGATTCCATATGAATTTAAGGATAAATTTTTGCATTTTTCAAAAAATGCTATTGGGATTTGATAGGGATTGCACTGAATCTGAAGATTGCTCAGTGTTCACTGAGTCTGAACATTGTACTAGTTTTTTTATTTTTAACTGTATAAAACTATGAGAAGATGAGTTACCAAAATGAAGTATAAAGTAAGGAAGTAAAAGATGGGAGACCATTGTGAACTGATAGATTCCCTGCTGGGACTGACCAGTAGAACATTGTACTGAAAGGCTTTTGGACAGTGTGGAAGAGTTAGTACAATAATTATAAAGATAATCAAGATAATACGAAACAAGGTGAATATTAAGGAAAAAGATTAAAAAAAGATAGGAAGCATTATCACAGCACATTATAGTGCTTGACTGTGATTAATGTTTTCATAGGTATGTAATATTAATATTGAATATTTAGTCAGTCAAAAAGTATGATGTGAGTGAAGTTGGGAGAGAGAAAGCATGGTATTAGAAGATGTAGACCTTCATCTGCCCATAATAGGAAGTCATTAATGGATCAAAATACACCAGTGTCTTTGATTGTATAGAGCCATGCTATCCAATATGATGAAGACTCGCCACATGTGGCTTATATTAAGCACTGGAAATGTGACTTATCCATATTGAGATATGCTGTTAGTGTGAGCTGCAGGCTGAATTCTGAAGACTTAGTACAAAAAAGAATGTAAAATATCTCATTAAGAATTTTTATATTGATTATATGTTGCAATGATAATATTTTGAATTGCTGTTGTTGTTGTTCAGTTGCTCAGTTGTGTTCAACTCTTTGTCACCCCATGGATTGCGGTACACCAGGCCTCCCTGTCCTTTACCATCTCCTGGAGCTTGCTCAAACTCATGTTCGTTGAGTTGGTGTTGCCATCCAACCATCTTATCCTCTGTTGTCCCCTTCTCTTCCTGCCCTCAATCTTTCCCAACATCAGAGTCTCTTCTAATGAGTCAACTCTTCACATCAGGTGGCCAAAATATTGGAGCTTCAACTTCAGCATCAGCCCTTCCAGTGACTATTCAGGATTGTTTACCTTTAGGATTGACTGGTTTGATCTCCTTGCAGTCCAAGGAACTCTCAAGAGTCTTCTCCAACACCACAGTTCAAAAGCAACAATTCTTTGACACTCTGCCTCCTTTATGGTCCAGCTCTCATATCCATACATGACTACTGGAAAAACTATAGCTTTGACTAGATGGACCTTTGTTGGCAAAGTGATATCTCTGCTTTTTAATTTGCTGTCTAGGTTTGTCATAGCTTTTCTTCCAAGGAGCAAGCGTCTTTTATATTCTTGGCTGCAGTCATCATCTGCAGTGATTTTGGAACTCAAGAAAATAAAGGCTGTCTGTCACTGTTGCCATTGTTTCACTATCTATTTGCCATGAGGTGATGGGACTGGATGCCGTGATCTTCATTTTTTGAATATTGAGTTTTAAGCCAAGTTTTTCACTCTCCTCTTTCACTTTCATCAAGAGGCTCTTTAGTTCTTCTTCACTTTCTGCCATAAAGGTGATGTTATCTGCATATCTGAGGTTGTTGATTTTTCTCCTGGCAATCTTGATTCCAGTTTATGCTTCATCCAGCCTGGGATTTTGCATGATGTACTCTGCATATCAGGTAAATAAGCAGGGTAACAATATACAACTTTGATGTACTCCTTTCCCAATTTTGAACCAGTCCGTTGTTCCATGCCCAGTTCTAACTGTTGCTTCTTGACGTGTATGGGTTTCTTGGGAGGAAAATATGGTGGTTTGGTATTCCCATCTGTTTAAGATTTTTCCACAGTTTTTTGTGATCCACACAGTCAAACGGGCTTTGATGTAGTCAGTGAAGCAGAAGTAGGTATTTTTCTGATATTCTCTTGCTTTTTCTAAGATGCAATAGATGTTGATAATTTAATCTCTGATTCCTCTGCATTTTCTAAATCTAGCTTGAATATCTGGAAGTTCTCAGTTCACATACTGTTGAAGCAGCTTGGAGAATTTTGAGCATTACTTTACTAGTGTGTGAAATGAGTGCAATTGTGTGGTAGTTTGAACATTCTTTGGCATTGCCTTTCTTTGGGATTAGAATGAAAACTCCCATGGCCACTGCTGAATTTTCCAAATTTGCTGACATATTGAGTGTAACACTTTAAAAGTACCATCTTTTAGGGTTTGAAATAGCTCAGCTATATAATTTGAATATATTGAGTTAAAAGATGTTGATAAAATTAATTTCACTTATTTTTTATTAATTTTTTAAAAAGTGTGGCTACAGGAATTTAAAATGACACATGTGACTTGCATTATATTTCTGGTGGGGAGCAGTGGGTTAGAAATAAGATAATGTGTAAATGTCAGAAGAACCAGGTAAGACAGTGAGAAGTGATTGTCTCTGGGGAAGGAACTTGGGAAACTGAGAAAGTGTGGAACAGGGAATTACTGTTTTTGGCTTTAAGCTTTTTATTGTAATTTGGCTTTTAAAATGAGTGCATATATGACTGTTAAATAGAATTTAACTAAACTGTTTATTTGGCTAGTTTCCTTATTAAATATTTGTTTATCTGATCTTTTAGGAATTGCATAATAGTCCACTATAAGAAGTTACAGTAATTGCTATAATTAGTCTTTTTTTTTTTACAGATACGTAAGTTGTTACTAAAGTTTGTTTTTTTGCTATTTCAGACAGCACTGTAGTGAATATTCTAAATGCAGATCTTTGCCATATTATATCTGCAAGATGAATATCCAGAAGTGGGCTTCTTGGGCAAAGGGAATGTGCACTTTAAAGTTTTGGTAGGCATCAAATTTCTTTTCTGAGAATTTATACTAGCCTATACTTCCACTAACAATACCAGCGTCCACACACTTTGATCAAAATGGAAATTATCCAATTTCTTAGACCTTATTCTCTTTTTATTATTTGTGATGTTGAGCATCATGTGTATGTTTTATTGACCAGTGTTTTCACTCTGATGTTCTTTGCTCATTTTTGTTTGGGGTTGTGTCTTTTTCTACATGATCTATAAGAGTGGATAGAGCCTTTCTAGATGGATTCTGAGGGCTATTGTACATGGGAAAGATGTTTGTCCCCATAAAAGAAGAACCAATCCTTAAGTATCTGATGAGGGGACAGGTGAGAATATCTCTGCTGATGACATTTCATATTTGGCAAAAACCCCACAAACAGCCATTTAAATAATAGAACCACATGTATCCCAGAAACAAAAACAACCAACCAACTTTGTAAAATTATTAGGGTAATAAAACATTGTTTTGAGGGAGAAAGTAATTTTGTGGTAAGAAAAAGATAGACTTTTAAAAAATCTGTGCTACCTCTTTTCTGCTTTCTTTAACTTGAGTTCTGTGTTTCCATAACTTTTCTCAACCCTACCCTATAAAAGTATTATCATTCAGTCTACATACCCTGTTTAAAGAAAGCAAACTACGAAATGGTTTTCTCCCTCCATATTATTCTAACCCTTTGCTCTCCAGAAGACAGCCCTCAAGAGCACAGGCTGCTATGAAGACAGATTCCATAGCATGGTCTATTGAATTCCATTAGAAGCACGTACACAGGTTAATAGTTGTCATTATTTCGCCAGGAGAAACAGTTATTTCTGATGTAGCAGCTACTAGTGGTAATTTAATTAAATAACTTCTCTTTCCCCCAATTTAATAGTAAACTATTTGCATAAAAATGAAAAATGTGTTGAGAGTGGAGAGGTATGTGATAGACATGTATGTAAGGTGTGACTCAACACAGAGGTATTAGCTTAAAGTCTAAAAATAATTGTCTGTCCACTTGGTTTTTTTTAATGTAGATATCTTTTAAATTTTTTAATTTATTTTGGCTGTGCTGTGCAGCATGTGGGATCTTTGTTCCCCAACTAGGGATCCAACCTGTGCCCCCTGCAGTGGAAGCAGAGAGTTTTAACCACTGGACCACCAGGGAATTCCCTCCACTTATTTTTCTTATCTTTGGTTCTCTCCATACAGAACCAAAAGCCCCAGGTAATGTCAGAAAGTACATGTCTTTGTCACTAGGGCAGTTTCTCCTCAGCTACCCCAGACTTTTTGCATCCTCCTGCTTTTAAACGTCACTCAGGGAGGGAGGGCTCTATGACCATCCTCAGAAGACTATGCGAGAATCAAACCCTCCTATAAGTCAGAAAGTTCTTGCTTCATTTAGCTAGGATCATTTCATCTTTCATCCCTTATGGATATGCAGAGATAGCAGATTCCTAATCTAACAACTTTCCCCTTGCTGCTTATATCACTTGTATCCTGGCTTCTTCCTCTGTGATACATTTTTTTTTCTCTACATGCTTGAATCCTTGAATAATTTCAAAACTCCTTTCTGACTTCTCTTTCCATATGACACCAAAACTATTTTCTTTTACGGTTGATATTTGCAGCTGAGCATGTAGTTATTTTCATGTAACTTGTGGTAGAAAGTGAAAGTGGTGGTGGTGTTTTGCCTTTGCTGAAAGGCTACATCATTTTTCTCCTGCTTCTAGCCTTCAAACTTCAGCTTCAGCCACCAGTAATAAACCTGTTTCTAGGGCTTAGAATACAAATTCAACACAATTTATGAGTTCCTTCATTGTGCCAGAATCCTTTTTCTCAGGGAACCTTCCCAATTTAAATAATTCACTGTTACAACAGTGTTCTCTGAAGTTCTGCCAGAATTCTAGGCATCAGAGTTTTGGAGGGAAATCTGGCAGAGAGAGCCTGCCCAGGCACATGGAGGAACCTCTGCCTCTAATCTCTCTGAAGACAGATAAAAGGCCTATTGAGACTGAAGGATCATAGACCATGGAATTACAGCTTGATATAATTGACTATGCAGTTAACTCCAGCATAATTATGTACAACATGTTGTCAAAGGTCTGCAGTAGGGTACTGATCCCAACTTCCCTTCCTCCTGCCTTAAGGCATTGGTGAACCTAGTCCTTATTTGAGGACGGATATGGGGAGTAGTTCCTTCCTTCCATTTGGGCTTAGATCTCTGTATTCTTGTGCTCTGCCAGTCATGGTAAGGGTGACCAAGATCTTGAATGAAGAATCTTATTCTCACGCTCTGTTTTTGTGCTCTTTCAAAGTTCTTTCCACGTTGCCAACTATCAAAGGAGTGTGTGGTAAGCCTATTGCTTGTCACTTTTTTACTGAGAAATAACTTCTCCTTCTTTCTTTATTGGAGAAGGAAATGGCAACCCACTCCAGTACTCTTGCCTGGAAAATACCATGGACAGAGGAACGCCTATGGGGTCGCAAAGAGTCGGACACAACTGAGTGACTTCACTTCACTTCACTTCTCTCTTTATAGATGGCCTTGTTTTGTGCTATACTCTTTTCCTCTGATAACCTGATACTGCATTCTGTACATTCCCCTTGGCTGGAAAAGTTATTTCATGATTTCTTCCCCCTTTTTCTTTAGAATGAGAGTTGTCTCTCTTATTTACAGAACATGTTCAATAGAGAAAATTTGGAATACACCAAAAGCATAAGGGAGAAATCATTCATAATTTTACTATCCAGAAGTCATCATTATTAGTATATTAGAATATATACACATACATATATATGTGTTTTAATTTATATTACAGAATAACTGTGCTTCCTGTACAGTTTTTTATTAATAGGTTTTATTATTTCAATTTTACAGACATAGATTATTTCCATTTTTTCTATCATATATGTTGCCACGCACATGATTGCACAGACCTCTTTATGCTCACTTGACATTTTCTTTAGAATGAAATCCTAGAAGTGAAATTGTAGCATCAAAGGTCATGTACATTTTAAGGCTTTTGATAAATATTGCTGCATCCACCTTAATAAAGGTGATACCAGTTTGCTCTCCCACCAGCAGTATTTGGAAATGTTCATTGTTAAGACTGTGCTCAATAGCAGGTAACTCTGTTAACTCTATTAAAGATTAACTCTTTAATCTTTTTCAATTTGGTAAGTATAACTAGTATCTCAATATTTACTGTGACATTTCTTTGATTGTAAGTCTGAACATATATATATATATATTTCATGGTCAGCTATATTTTTTGTGATTTGCTTTTGGATCTTTGCTCCTTTGTTTTGTTCATCTTTCTATTATTTCTTTGTGTTGATAAATAAACTCCACTAACTCCTTGGCAGCATGTTGTTTGTTGTTGTTCAGTCACCGTGTCGTGTCTATCTCTTTGCCACCGCATGGGCTGTAGCACACCAGGCTCCTCTGTCCTCCACTACCTTCCAGAGTTTGCTCAAACTTACATCCATTGAGTTGGTGATGCTATCTAACTATCTCATCCTCAGCTATCCCCTTCTCCTTTTGCCTTCAATCTTTCCCAGCATCAGGGTCTTTTCCAGGGAGTCAGCTCTTTGCATCAGGTGGCCAAAGGATTGGAGTTTCAGCTCAGGATCAGTCCTCCCAATGAATATTCACGGTTGATTTCCTGTAAGATAGACTGCTTTGATCTTGCAGTCCAAGGGACTGTGAAGAGTCTTCTCCAACACCACAGTTTGAAAGCAAAGTTCAGCACTCAGCCTTCTTTATGGTCCACCTCTCACATCTGTACTTGACTAATGGGAAAATCATAGTTTTGACGATATGGACCTTTGTCAGGCAGAGTGGTTATTAGTCTGGAGCCAGACTGCCTGAGCCTGTATCCCATTCTACCTCTCTCACTGGCTATGTAACCCTTAGCCTCTCTGTGCATCAGTTTTCTCCTCTGTAAAATAAAGATTGATGTTGATCCCAGATGGTTGTCTAAGGATTAAATAAATTAATATATGGAAAGCACTTAAAACCATGGCACATAATAATTACTAAATAAGTATGTTATTATAATTACTTAAGATACTCTTTATAAGAATATTGATCCTTTATTATGTGTGTTGTAAATAGTGTCCCTTATTTTTTAAAAATTGATATATGGTTTTTTATCTATGAAATTCTAAACCTCAAATTTATCAATTTTTTTCCCTTTCTAGCTTCTACCATGATATAGTGCATAGAAAGTCCTTTCTTATTCCAGTATTCTGTAAATATCACAATACTTGGGAGATCGTGTACACCTGTGGCTGATTCATGTCAATGTATGGCAAAACAAATACAGTATTGTAATGTAGAATAAAGTATTAAAAAAAAAAAAAATTTTAAACTATGTAACCTACATGGAATTAATTTTGGGAAATAGGGTGAGGTAAGATACTAAGATAATAATATTAAATATCCTGATCTCTTATTTTCCTATATATTTGAAACACCAATACCACCTTTATGATGAATCATCATGTATGAGTATTCCTACATTCTTGTTAGTTTCTAGACTTTTTATTCCATCTCACTGAGCTTGCTATCTCTCCTATTACTAATGCCACATTGCTCAAATTATTGTTTTAAATATATCTTATTTTCTGGCAGTGAAAGTGCCTTCTTTGTTATTTATCTTTTTATATTTCTTAGCTAACACATCTCATTAAATTTGAATAATTTTTTCAAATTTCAAGAACTTTCCATAATTGAAATTTGAATTAAATAATTGATGGTTGCTCAGTTGTGTATGACTCTTTGCAACCCCATGTCTCCTTTGTCCATGGAATTCTCCAGGCAAGAATATTGGAGTGGGTTGCCATTTCCTTCTCCAGAAATTTGAATTCAACATATAAATTATTGTGGAATGAATTGACATCATTACAACGCTGACTTTTCTCATTCAATAACCTAATTTATGTTTATTTAGCAAATATTTTACATATTTCAGTGAAATTTTGTTTTGTTTTTCCAAGCTTGATTTTTAAAAGTATTGTAGAAAAAACCCATATAATTGAAAAAAAAAGCAAGTCCTATATATTTCCTTCTGGGGCTTCTCAGGTGGTGTTAGTGGTCAGAAATATGCCAGCCAATGCAGGAGACATAAGAGACACAGGTTTGATCCCTGGGTCAGGAAAATCCCCTGAAGGAGGGCATGGCAACCCACTCTAGTATTCTTCCCTGGAGAGAATCCCGTGGAGAGAAGAGCCTGGCTGGCTACAGTACACAGGGTCACACAGAATGGGCCATGACTAAAGTGACTTAGCATGCACGCATATTTCCTTTTAGATGAATTCCTGTGTATTTTATGTTTTTGTTGTGGTTTGGGAATAGAATATTTTCCCATTATATATAAAGCTTGCTATTATTAAAATCTGTGTCATATATTGAGGAAAGTCTTTGTATATTTTATAACTGGTTGACTTACCAAACTGTCCTATTTATACTAATAAATGTTGTTATTTATTATGACTTTTCTAGGAATCATGTCATTCAAATAATATTTTTGTGGCTTTTTTTTTTTTTAATATTTATTTATTTGGCTGCATTGGTCCTTAGTTGTGACATGTGGGATCTTTATTTGCAGCATGTGGGATCTAGTTTCCTGATCAGGGATCAAACCCAGACCTCCTGTATTGGGAGTACAGAGTCTTAGCCACTGGACCACCAGGGAAGTCCCTGTGGCTTTTTTTTTTAAAGTTGAAGGATAATTGCTTTACAATGTTGTGTTGGTTTCTACTGTAAAACAGTGCAAGTCAGTCGTAATTATATGTCTCTCCCCTCCCTCCCCACTCCATCCCACTGTTCTAGGTCGTCTCAGAGTGCCAGGCTGGGCTCCTTGTGTTACACTGCAGCTTCCCGCTAGGTATCTTTTTTGCACATGATGTGTATATATGTCAATACTAATTTCTCTGTTCGTTCTGCCCTCTTCTTCCTGTG
This sequence comes from Nanger dama, assembly GCA_917880005.1. Classification (NCBI taxonomy): domain Eukaryota; kingdom Metazoa; phylum Chordata; class Mammalia; order Artiodactyla; family Bovidae; genus Nanger; species Nanger dama. The sequence continues at coordinate 30,200,734 of CAKJTW010000007.1, forward strand.
CTGTGTCCTCAAGACCATTATCTACATCTGTATTTCTATTCCCTCAAATAGGCTCATGAGCACAGTTTTTCTAGATTTCATACATATGTGTTAATATACAATATGTTTTTCTCTTTCTGACTTACTTCACTCTGTGTAACAGGCTCTAGGTTCATCCACCTTACTACAGTTGACTCAAATTTGTTCCTTTCTATGGCTGAGTAAGATTCCATTGTATATATGTACCACATCTCTATCCCTTCATCTGTTGGGTGAAGGGATGTTTATCTGTTGATGGACATCTAGGTTGCTTCCATGTCCTGGTTATTGTAAATAGTGCTGCTGTGAACACTGGGGTACATATATTATTTTCACTTGTGGTTTTCTCAGGGTTTATGCCCAGGAGTGGGACTGCTGAGTCACATGGTAGTTTATTCCTAGTTAAGGAATCTCCAGACTGTTCTCCATAGTGGCTGTGTCAATTTACATTCCCACCAACAGTGCAGAAGGGTTCCTTTTTCCTCACATCCTCTCCAGAATTTATTGTTTGTTGGTTTTTTTTTATGATGGCCATTCTGATTGGTGTGAGGTGATACCTCATTGTAGTTTTTATTTGCCATTCTCTAATAACGAGCAGTGTTGAGCATCTTTTCATGTGTTTATTGGTCATCTGTATGTCTTCTTTGGAGCAATGTCTGTTTAGGTCTTCTGCCCATTTTGTGAGTGGGCTGTTTGTTTTTCTGATAATTGAGCTGCGTGGCTTCTTTTGTGGCATCCCCCCCCTTTTTTCCCTATAATTACTAGCCAAATTTCTAGAATATTAGATATTTGTATGGTTCTGAGCATTCTTGTCTAAATTCACTTTTTACTGGGAATATTGGCTGTTGACTGGAGCTAAGAATGCCATGTTTGGAGTTATAACTAAGATCAGATTTTTCCCTGAGCAAAGTCACAAAGACCTGTCACATCTGTGATAGGTCTACATCTCCTGTGGTTATAATCATTCAAGGGTGGAACTGTTCACTATTTTGTGTCCAAGATGACTTAATCTGCATGTATTATATGATTTCATTCTCCTAACAGACCTATGAAGTAGATATTGTTATCCATATTTTTCAGATGAGGAAGCCAAACTTCAGACAAATAAGTTGTGTAATCCTTAGCCATACAGCCCCCCATGACAACAGTGCATCTGAACTAATTCTATTTGTTTTTTTCCCCTGGTATTTCATAGAGTGATAGAAATAATGGGAGTTACAAATTTCACTACTCTGAAATCCAAAACAATCCAAAAGGGATATCAAGAAATATATATATATAATGTATATATACATTATATATATACACATTATATATGTGTGTGTATATGTATATAATATATATGTATATAATATATATGTATATACATTTGTATATATATGTATACAATGTATACATAATATATATGTGTGTATATATATAATATATATAATGTATATAATGTGTATATATAATGTATATATACATATATATGTATATATATGTATTTAGAGAGAGAGTCTTTGTAGCTCTCAAATTTTAATATTCATAAGAATCATCTGGAGTGCCTTTAAAAGTATAAATTCTTCAGCCCTACTCTTTAGAAATTCCAGTTTCTATGGCTTGGGCTTGCCCAGGGCCCAGGGATATTTAGTTTTGAAAGAGGAGGTTCATATATCCCCCTTTAAGAAATAATATTTTAACTGTATAATGAAGGACATTATGTCAGCCATTCATATTTCATAACTACTTGGGATGTAGAAATTCTGGTCAGAGCTAATGTAACAAAGAACTCTCTGATGGCTATTCTGAGGTTCTGTTCTTGCACAGTGTAATCCTCTTGGATCAATCATTCAAGACTGTTAAGTCAAGGAAGAGGAAAACAGTGCTCTGGTTTAATTGTGTGAAAAGTAATATTGTATTGAACAAGATTTTGCTGATAGTGTCTACCATGGTGAGGAAATGCTTTCTTAAAAATCTTTTGCCAGGACCATCATTTTACCTGAACGTAATGACAAAGTTTCTCCGATGTGTTTGTTCTTCATCCACTGCCTTTTCAGCCAAGTTTTAATCTGGAATTCTCTCTTTTACACCTGGTTTGAGTCTATAAATTTGGAAGTTTTAAAAGAAATAAAATATTTTTTATTTTCAGGTTATGTTATAAAGATTAATGACTATATCTTCAGTTTAATCAGAAACAAATGTTTTGCTTTTATATCAAAGTCACATTTACTCTACTGGCATTAAGCACAGATTGGTTACATGTGAAATTATTAACCTCTTATCTTAATTACTGAATCTTACCTGTGCTATTTTGGACTACAGTTTTCCTTTTAGAGAATAGATTTTACATACATGTTAGGTCAGGTTTATCTTCCCCATACATATTTCATATTTTCAAACACTAAATGAACGCTCTCACAGTTTCTAAGATTATGGATAGGAACTGATTTTATTATAGTTTTTAGAAAGCAGGCCTGGGCTGTTTAGGTGGTGCATCATGAAAGGGTAGTTTTATTTATCTCAAAGGACATGTTATTTAAGAAAAATCTGCAAACATAGTGTATCTTAATTCACAGAAGCTGGAAAGCAGGATATATCTGGTAGAAAAGTGGCTGTGAGATCAACCCCTTACACAGTTCCCAGCTGTCAAGGGGCTAGAACAACTGTGACTGAGCCTTTTCAAGACCCCTGGATACTGATGAATTGATCAAATATTCTTACCAGGTGGATGCCTATGTGGTACAACTCCAGCTTCCCAAATAACTCTTGTGTACGGGGGCCTTGGAGGCTAAAATTTGCCATTAGAGATAAGTTTTTCCTTATTAGATAGGCTTCTTTTCACAATTCCCTGGGGAGATGGTTTGATTAGTCTTTAATTCCTTGATTTATTAGAATGATTTCTGCCCTGATGAAACCACCAGAGAGAAAGTTGGTGAGAGATGAGGAGCTGTATAGGGGGAAGAGTCTGGAAGAAGTGTGAGCAGACCATGCTGGGCCCTGGCTAGTCTCTACTGGCCAGCTTCCTGGGAACTGCTGTCTCCTCTGCTTGCTTACTTGACCCTGCCATTCTGTGTCCCCAGATGCATATTTCTGAGAGATTTATCTGAAGTCACAGAAAAAACCCTTACAGGTTGATTAATTTTCTGCTTTCTTCTTGGGCATGTGCAGATTCTAATTTCCACCAGAGCTCACTTGGGAACTCAGAGGAATACATTTTGCAAAGGGGGCAAGTGTGATGCTGCTGCTGCTTTAGGGGTCACACTCTGATACAGTAAAATTTGAGGGCACTCCACTCAGGATAAAATAACATTGAATATTAATGCCATTGCTAATGGGTTCCCATCTTCCTTTCAACCCTGCTTCCTAGGGATGGGCTCATTGTATTTCTTATCTTTGGGAGAGGGGCTAGGAAGTTACTTCCTTCTGAGCATTTGACACTTGATCAGTTCATTAAATTAGTCAGTTGCCTATACCTTGAATAAATACAAATATTTTTCCATCTAAAAATATTGTTTAATTTTAAAATATTATTTTTCAGTAAACTTTCAGTTTCATAACATCTAGCTACAATTTGGGCTTCCCAGGTGACTCGGAGACACAGATTCGATCCCTGGGTCAGAAAGATACCCTGGAAGAGAAAATGGCAACCCACTCCAATTTTCTTGTCTGGAAAAGCTCGTAGATAGAAGAGCCTTGTGGGCTCCAGTCCATGGGGTTGCAAAGAGCTGGACATGACCAAGCAAGTAAACACATACACAACTGCAATTTACAGCATTAAAATTTTTGAATCTTTTTATCCCACTATGTTGTATTACACTTAAAAAAAATTCTAGCCTGAGGTTTTCTTTAATTTACATTCTTCCCTGCTGTCTTCCTTTCTTCCCTCCTTTGTTTTCTTTCTTCCTTTCATTCATTAAATATTCATTGCATCCCATACATTTAACAATCATTGTCCTCTGGGAAATTTTCATTGGGGTGGGAACTGAGGGGAGAGTCTCAGCTGGTTTGTTAGGGTTGCCTAGCACAGAGGGCTACTGAAGCAAAGAGAAAGTGACCTAACATCAACAGTTCTTCCTTCCCTCCCAAGAATGTAACACTAGCTTTCAACTTTTCATTTTCACTTAAAAACTCCATTTCTTGAAGAGTGCCTTGCCCTAAATTAGTTACTAGGTTTTTACTCCTTTATTACCATTATCAAAAAACGTTATTGAGTCACTTGAATGGTTTGCTGTCTTCTCAAGCTGTTATCTATTCATCTCCTTGGCCACTTCCCCAAATGCTCTGATGTCTTTGACACCTGAAATTTTTCCTCCTATCATCTTCTGTGAAGAGCATCAATGACCATGTAGCCGATCCTTGTAATGTCCCTTCTCTCGGAGACCTCTTCATTGCCAATGATCTTCACTTCTTTTCCATTTGAGCTTTCCACACCATTGGCCCCTCTTTGAATTTTGTCATCAACAGGGCTGCTCTACCCATGAGGGCTTAAAGGCCAACACTCCACCCTAATAATGGATTCTGATCTCCCCACCCTGTCCCTCCCTTTTTCATTATGTCAGCTATTAGATCTCATGGGTTCCTTCAGTTCCTTTCACTTCAAGTGAATCAGTCCTCTTTTGATATTACTTTTTTCTTGGGCATCATAGACCTCATTGTGTATCCATCTGGTGTGTGTGTATGTGTTTGTACACAAATACATGCTACATCTCTTCTGTTTTGGATTATGTATTTTTACTGATATAGAATTTATATATACTGCATTACATGTAGTAAAATGCACAAGTCTTAGATGTATAGTTTGAAGAATTTTTACATATGTATCTCCTATGTAACTACCACCCCGATCAAGATATAGAACATTTCCATTACCCCACAGAATTCTGTCTGCCTCCTTTCCAGTTAATAACTGCCCTTCACATGTAGCCACTATCATGACTTCTAATCAGCAGAGATCATATTCTGCCTATTCTTGAGCTTCCTATAAATGAAAAGATTTCTGTTTCATAGAAATCGAGATTTAAGTAAATTGTTACTGGTCAACACATGGTGAGAACTGGAGTTTTAAAGTGTGTTCCTTTAGCTTCCGACACACAGCTATTCTAATGAAGGGGGGAAATCCATTTCCCCTTTAAAAATTCCTTTTAAAGGAATCCTATTCCTTTAAACCTTCCAATATAATAATGTACAAAGTATTATTGGCCCAGTTTGTCTAGGACCTTTGTTGTATGAAAGAAAAGATACAGTGTCAGGATCCCTGGTGGCTCAGACGGTAAAGCGTCTGCCTGCAATGTGGGAGACCCGGGTTCGATTCCTGGGTCGGGAAGATCCCCTGGAGAAGGAAATGGCAATCCACTGCAGCACTCTTGCCTGGAAAATCCTATGGACAAAGGAGCCTAATAGGCTACAGTCCATGGCAGTTGCAAAGAGTCAGACATGACTGAGCGACTTCACAAGCAAGCAGAATCCAAAGGCGTCAACCACATTTATTGTTTGTCTCAATCTCTTTGTAGTCTCCAGACAACTTTTATGTGTTCCTAGAAATCCACCCTGGGTCCTCTCTTCCTCCTTCCCCACCTGCCTCCTGAGAAATCTGTATGCAGGTCAAGAAGCAACAGTTAGAACCAGACATGGAACAACAGACTGGTTCAGAATTGGGAAAGGAGTATGTCAAGGCTGTATATTGTCACCCTGCTTATTTAACTTCTATGCAGAGTACATCATGTGAAATGCCAAGCTGGAATCAAGCTTGCCAGGAGAAATAGCAACAACTTCAGATATGCAGATGATAGCACTTTAATGGCAAAAGAGAAGAGGAACAAAAGAGCCTCTTGATGAGGGTGAAAGAGGAGACTGAAAAAGCTGGCTTAAAACTAAGTGAAGAAGAACAAAAGAGCCCCTTGATGAAAGTGAAGGAAGAGAGTGAAAAGCTTGCTTACAACTCAGCATTCGAAAAATAAAGATCATGGCATCTAGTCCTATCACTTCATAGCAGATAGATGGGGAAACAATGGAAACAGTGACAGACTTTATTTTCTTCGGCTCCAAAATCACTGCAGATAGTAACTGCAGCCGTGAAATTAAAAGATGCTTCCTCCTTGGAAGAAAAGCTATGACAAGCCTAGGCAGCATATTAAAAAAAAGAGACATTACTTTGCCAACAAAGTTCCTTATAGTCAAGACTATGGTTTTTCCAGTAGTCATGTATGGATGTGAGGGTTCGACCATAAAGAAAGCTGAGTGCTGAAGAATTGATGCTTTTGAACTGTGGTGCTGGAGAAGACTCTTGAGAGTCCCTTGGACTGCAAGGAGATCCAACCAATCAATCCTAAGGGAAATCAATCCTGAATATTCACAGGAAAGACTGATGCTGAAACTGAAGCTCCAATACTTAAGCCACCTGATGCGAAGAACTGGCTTATTAGAAAAGACCCTAATGCTAGGAAGGAGTGAAGGCAGGAGGAGAAGGGGATAACAGAGGATGAGATGGTTGGATGGCATCACCAACTAGATGGACATGAGTTTGAGCAAGCTTCGGGAGTTGGTGAAGGACAAGGAAGACTTTCGTGCTGCAGTCCATGGGGTTGCAAAGATTTGGACATGACTGAGAGGCTGAACTGAACTAAATTGAACCACACAATCCCTGGGGAATTTCATCTTCATCTGCTACAGCTCCAGCCGTCATCTCTATGGATGTGACTCCCGCATATGTTTATCCCAACCAAAGCTTGGATTGAGACCTTTATCCTAGTCCACCTATCCTGAATATCTCCATATACATGTTCCACAGGCATTGGCAAGCCAATAAGTCCCTAACTGGACTCGATTCTCCTTTTCTCCAAATCTGCTCCCCATACTGTACTCTATTTATTGATGAGGTGAGTCTCCTATTACACTCACTTAAGAGTTTCAACTCATCATATTCTCCTTGACCTATCTCTTCCTCTTCATTTGCACTGTCATTGCCCTAGTTCAAGGCTTGCCATCTCTGCCAGATCTTGCATTAAAGCAGACCCTCATTCTGTTCCCCTTCACTTGTTATGCTCCTCCCGCCAGGGAGAATCTTTCTTGAGAAAATATCTGATCATATCACTTTCTGATTCAAAATGCTTCAGTGACTTTCCATTTTGGCTTCTTAATCTGTCATGCGAGCCTTTTTGTGGTTTGGTACCTGCCTACTTGTCCAGATTTATCACCTTGCCACTCTCCCTTCACACTTTGGGCTCAACAACGCTGAACTATTAGACATGCTCTGAATATACTCTCTGCTGTGCCTTTGTGCTGCTATTCACTTGTCCTAAAATGCCTTCGTCCTCTTGGCCACCTGGGAAGAGTAGGGCAGCCTTGATGCCACTTAGTTCGTGAAGTCTTTCCTAATTCTCTACCCCATAGGGTCCTCAGCCCTAGAGACACAGAAGGAAATGAATTCTGCAGACAACCTGAGTCAGCCTGAAAACAGCTCCAGGGAGGCAAGCATCTCCCTATATTGTAATTGTCTATATTCTCTATCTCCTAGTCATCTGTACACTCCTAGAGGGCAGAGTCTCTTGTTCAGCTTTACACAGAAATGACTCACTATCTTTTTGTTAAATGTATGAATGAAGAAAGAGTGTAGCACTATGCTATGTACTTTGCAAAGAAATTGGATACCACTTCTACCCTGTTTAGACTTATCTGTGGAAAAAATGATGAAGACTAGAAAGTCAAAAGACCAAGCAATAACTGGCTGTTCTTTGGAAAAATACTTATCTTGGGTTTTTAAACAAGGCATTTTAAGTGCCCTTTAAGTGTGTGACGGGAGAGAGACTGTAGGAAATCACCTTCTTTTTCTGATTAGTCACTGGTACCTTCACAATAGGGGAGGCTAAGACTTCAGGACTTGGGGCTAGGGGTGGCAGTCAAGAAGAATCTTGAGAAGGTGGGAAAAGGTTTTGCAGGCACTGGGTGGTAGAAGCTTCTATGCATGAGTAGAATGTTTCCAGGAAGACACTCAGAGAAGGAAATGGCAACCCACTCCAGTATTCTTGCCTGGAGAATCCTGTGGACAGAGGAGCCTGGTGGGCTGCTGTCTATGGGGTCGCACAGAGTTGGACACGACAGAAGCAACTTAGCAGCAGCAGGAAGACACTAACAGCAGATTTGCCTAAGCAGTGGCTGAGTGGACAGCACAGGAGTGAGATGAGCAATGGGATGGTGAGAGATTCCAGGGCCCACTGACTAAAAGGCAGAGTCCAGGTTGCTTGGGTCTTGTTCCTTTCAAGTGTGCTCAGACAGTCCTCTCTTGGGAATCATGTCCAAGTCATCTGTCAGTTATAGCGGCTAATTGATTGTAATTGCCAACTGAGTACTGTCCTTTTCCCAGGGCCACTGAAGACAGATCCTAAGTCAGGAAAAGCTTTCTCTGCCCATCCTCATATATAAACATACACACACTCACTTACTCTTCCAAAAAACTTACTGTGTTTCAACTGAGAAAAAAATGTGAAATCACAGTATTTGAGACAATTCTGGGACGTGTCATTTGATGCCTAAAATTTTCATTCTTTTCTGAAGTGGAGGCAGGTTAATGTGTAAAGGAACACATATGTTTATGCGTGTGTGTACAGCTTGTATAAAGCACAAAATTTAAGTTTCTGATGGTACTGTTACCTTCCTATAAAATAAGTGGTTGAGCATGGAAGAGGTTAAGTGATTTGCTTTTCATCACAGAATAACTTTGGACAAGTTACTTAAAATTTCTAAGCCTGAGTGTTTTCACTTTCACAACAGAGATGATAATACTGTAATGGATATTTGTTATTGCTGAAAATTCTAATTGACTGCTCCCACCTTGAATAGCAATACCTTTAAAAAAAGAGAGTCAGGGTAGTTCTTGACCTTGGGTAGTTATTATTCTCCAGAGGCATTTAAAAATGTGTGGGTAATTCTTGATTGTCACAATAACTGCCAGAGATGCTGCTGACATTTAGTGAGATAGAACCACTCCTGACCATAGACTGGTTCTGATAGGTGCAAATCAGTCAGGATAAGCTTTCCCCTTTGCTCCAGTGAGGAATGGATATACTCACTACACTTAAGGGATTGCCTTCCAAGATGGAAAACTGAAGGAGCCATAGGAATGGTTATAAAGGAATAGTAACAAGTGGTATCACTGGTAGCAGAGTTTGCCCCTGAATCATACCCTGACTTGTACTGTTTCTTCCTAATTCTGTTGGGTCCATCATATCTACTCCTACTGCCCTCAGGAACTCTCTGAGATACAGTTGGGCTAGATCAGCAATTTCTGAGGTTAGAAGGGCTCTTAAAGGTTATGAGACACCCTACCTTTCCCTCAGTACACCAGTTCTGGGTACCACCTTTTGAAGGGTCATGGTGATTTTCAACAGTAAACTTCTGCCTGTTTCCTAGAGGTGTTTGAAGATGTGACTGGGGGCATGGCGAGCATTTTGGGTTGCCATATGAATAGGGGGCGTCTAATGCATTTAGTGGGGAGTGACCATGGATTCTAAATGATCTTAAAGCACAGGAAAGTCCTATGCAGTGAAGAATTGTCCTGTTTTAAATCCCAATGATTGTCCCTTTAACAAACACTTCAAAAACTGGAGTTCATTCAAGGAAGAGTAACCAAAGAGATGATCACCAGTGGATAATTTTTATATGAGACATATCAATTCATTATAAAGAAGCTCTTTCTCTTTTTCTTCTTGTAGTCTTATTTTACCCCCATAAATATTAACAGTTAATAGTTTCTCTATATATGTAAGAATATATACATTTATATGTTTTAAAATTTTAAAACAAAAGATCATACTGTCCATTGTTCTGTAAATTGCTTTTATGCTTTATAATATTCCTCGGATATATTTTCATATTGTCAAGTATAATAATGACTACTAATAAAAATTGCTAATTTTTATCTAATGTTGACTGTAAACCAAATGCTGCCAAATTGTTTTATATAACTCATTTCATATACTAATTCTTTGAGATAGGTACTGCTATTAATCCCTGTGGCAGACAGACCCCAAAGTGTCCCCCTCCCCACCACCACCATAATCTCCTGCTCTTGGTATTCTCATCCTTGTATGGTCCCCTCCCCTTGAGTGTGGTTGGGATCTATGATTTGCTTCTAACCAGTAGAACATAGCAAAGGTGATGATGTCATTCTCATGATTGCATAATATTATGTAAGGCTTTAGGCTTCCCAGGTGGCTCAGTGGGTAAAAGAATCTGCCTGCCAGTACAGGAGATGTAGGAGACATGAGTTCAATCCTTGGGTCAGGAAGATCCCCTGGAGGAGGGCATGGCAATCCACTCCAGCATTCTTGCCTGGAGAATCCTATGGACAGAGGAGCCTGGTGGGCTACAGTCCATGGGGTCAGAAAGAGTCAAACACAACTGAAGTGACTGAGCATGCACATGAGCACATGGAAGGCTCCATCTTGCTTTGGACACTGTTTGGGGACTTGGTGAAATAAGTACTATGTTGCATGGAACTGAAGCTGCTTTCTAGAATATGAGGACAACTTTTTGGGTCTGAAAGTGACCTCTAGATGACAGTGAATAAGAAATAGGGATCCTCAGTCATATAGACATAAGGAAATGAATTCTGCAAGTGACATGAGCAAGCTTGAAATCAGATGCTTCCCCAGTTAAACTTCCAGATGAGAACACACCCCAGCTGAAACCTTGATTGCAATTGTATGGGGCCCTGAGCAGAAGGCCCAGTTGAGTTGTGCCTGGACTCCTGATACATGGAAACCGTTCGATAATAAATTGATATTGTTTTAAGCCTCTATGTGATAATTAGTTATAGAGCATAGGAGACAAATCCAACCCCATTTTCAGTTCAGTTCAGTTCAGTCGCTCAGTTGTGTCTGACTCTTTGTGACCCCATGAATTGCAGCACGCCAGGCCTCCCTGTCCATCACCATCTCCCAGAGTTCACTCAGATTCATGTCCATCGAGTCAGTGATGCCATCCAGCCATCTCATACTCAGTCGTCCCCTTCTCCTCTTGCCCCCAATCCTTCCCAGCATCAGAGTCTTTTCCAATGAGTCAACTCTTTGCATGAGGTGGCGAAGTACTGGAGTTTCAGCTTTAGCGTCATTCCTTCCAAAGAAATCCCAGGGCTGATCTCCTTCAGAATGCACTGGTTGATTTCCTTGCAGTCCAAAGACTCTCAAGAGTCTTCTCCAACACCACAGTTCAAAAGCATCAATTCTTCGGCGCTCAGCCTTCTTCACAGTCCAACTCTCACATCCATACATGACCACAGGAAAAAATCATAGCCTTGACTAGATGGACCTTAATACGCAATGTCTCTGCTATTGAATATACTATCTAGGTTGATCATAACTTTTCTTCCAAGGAGTAAGCGTCTTTTAATTTCATGGCTGCAGTCACCATCTACAGTGATTTTGGAGCCCCCAAAATAAAGTCTGACACTGTTTCCACTGTTTCCCCATCTATTTGCCACGAAGTGATGGGACCAGATGCCATGATCTTCGTTTTCTGAATGTTGAACTTTAAGCCAACTTTTTCACTCTCCTCTTTCACTTTCATCAAGAGGCTTTTTAGCTTCTCTTCACTTTCTGCCATAAGGGTAGTGTCATCTGCATATCTGAGGTTATTGATGTTTCTCCCGGCAATCTTGATTCCAGCTTGTGCTTCCTCCAGCCCAGTGTTTCTAATGATGTACTCTGCATAGAAGTTAAATAAGCAGGGTGACAATATACAGCCTTGACGTACTCCTTTTCCTATTTGGAACCAGTCTGTTGTTCCATGTCCAGTTCTAACTGCTGCTTCCTGACCTGCATACAGATTTCTCAAGAGGCAGGTTAGGTGGTCTAGTATTCCCATCTCTTTCAGAATTTTCCACAGTTTATTATGATCCACACAGTCAAAAGCTTTGGCTTAGTCAATAAAGCAGAAATAGATGTTTTTCTGGAACTCTCTTGCTTTTTCCATGATCCAGCGGATGTTGGCAGTTCGATCTCTGGTTCCTCTGCCTTTTCTAAAACCAGCTTGATAATCAGGAAGTTCACGGTTCACGTATTGCTGAAGCCTGGCTTGGAGAATTTTAAGCATTACTTTACTAGCGTGTGAGATAAGTGCAATTGTGCGGTAGTTTGAGCATTCTTTGGCATTGCCTTTCTTTGGAATTGGAATGAAAAGTGACCTTTTCCAGTCCTGTGGCCACTGCTGAGTTTTCCAAATTTGCTGGCATACTGAGTGCAGCACTTTCACAGCATCATCTTTTAGGATTTGAAACAGCTCAACTGGAATGCCATCACCTCCACTAGCTTTGTTTGTAGTGATGCTTTCTAAGGCCCACTTGACTTCACATTCCAAGATGTCTGGCTCTAGATTTGTGATCACATCATCATGATTATCTGGGTCATGAAGATCTTTTTGTACAGTTCTTCCATGTATTCTTGCCACCTCTTCTTAATGTCTTCTGCTTCTGTTAGGTCCAGACCATTTCTGTCCTTTATCGAGCCCATCTTTGCATGAAATGTTCCCTTGGTATCTCTAATTTTCTTGAAGAGATCTCTAGTCTTTCCCATTCTGTTGTTTTCCTCTATTTCTTTGCATTGATCGCTGAAGAAGGCTTTCTTATCTCTTCTTGCCATTCTTTGGAACTCTGCAATCAGATGCTTATATCTTTCCTTTTCTCCTTTGCTTTTCACCTCTCTTCTTTTCACAGCTATTTGTAAGGCCTCCCCAGACAGCCATTTTCCTTTTTAGCATTTCTTTTCCATGGGGATGGTCTTGATCCCTGTCTCCCATACAATGTCACGAACCTCATTCCATAGTTCATCAGGCACTCTGTCTATCAGATCTAGGCCCTTAAATCTATTTCTCACTTCCACTGTATAATCATAAGGGATTTGATTTAGGTCATACCTGAATGATGTAGTGGTTTTCCCTACTTTCTTCAATTTAAGTCTGAATTTGGTAATAAGGAGTTCATGATCTGAGCCAAAGTCAGCTCTGGTCTTGTTTTTGTTGACAGTATAGAGCTTCTCCATGTTTGGCTGCAAAGAATATAATCAATCTGATTTTGGTGTTGACCATCTGGTGACGTCCATGTGTAGAGTCTTCTCTTGTGTTGTTGGAAGAGGGTGTTTGCTATGACCCATGCATTTTCTTGGCAAAACTCTATTAGTCTTTGCCCTGCTTCATTCCACACTCCAAGGCCACATTTGCCTGTTACTCCAGGTGTTTCTTGACTTCCTACTTTTGCATTCCAGTCCCCTATAATGAAAAGGACATCTTTTTTGGGTGTTAGTTCTAAAAGGTCTTGTAAGTCTTCATAAAACCATTCAATTTCAGCTTATTCAGCGTTACTGGTTGGGGCATAGACTTGGATAACTGTGATATTGAATGGTTTGCCTTGGAGACGAACAGAGATCATTCTGTCATTTTTTAGATTGCATCCAGGTACTGCATACCCCATTTTACAGATGAGGAAACAGAGGCAGAGAGGAGCTAAATAACTTGCCTGAGGTCATGTAGTAGCAAAGCTGGTATATGAGCCCTGGCTTTAAAGTTCATGCTCTGTAACAAGCAGTCACTCTGCTTGTCTGCCTCTATATAGACTACCTCATTGTTTTAAACATCTGAAAGGTCTCCTGTTACATGGATAAACTGACATTTATTTCTCCATATTCCTACCAATAGTCAGTTGGATTGTTTCCTATTTGTTTGTTTATTCATGTATTTAAATGAAAGACATGCTGTAATAGATATCTCTATTTCTTTGATCACTTTTACAAATATATCTTTTTTTTATTTTTTAAATTAAATTTATTTATTTTTTAATTACAATACTGTATTTGTTTTGCCATACATTGACACGAATCAGCCATAGGTGAACACAATCGCCCAATGCCGAAGCCCCCCCCCACCTCCCACCCCACATCCTCTACCTGAATCATCCTGTGCATCAGCCCCATGCATCCTGCATCCTACACCAAACATAGATTAGCGCTCGTTTCTTACAGGAAAATACACAGCTTCACTGCCACTCTCCCAAACCATCCCACCCTTTCCCTCTCCCTCAGAGTCCAAAGTCCACTCTATACCTCTGTGTCTCTTGTTGTCTCACATATAGGGTCATCATTACTGTCTTCTAAATTCCATATATATGTGTCAGTATACTGTATTGGTGTTTTTCTTTCTGGCTTACTTCACTCTGTATAATCGGTTCCAATTTCATCCATCTCATTAGAACTGAGTCAAATTTATTCTTTTTAAGGGCTGAGTAGTATTCCATAGTGTATATGAACCACAGCTTTCTTATCCATTCATCTGCTGATGGACATCTAGGTTGCTGTTATAATAACTTTAATTTATCTTGCATTTTACAGAAGTCTATGAACGATTTTAAAAAGCATCGCCTTACCCCAGCATGTTTCTCTGACAGTTGTTAAAGTAGGCAATGAGTATGTCAACAGCTTCAGCAACTGCATCTTATAAGAATTTCAGACCAACCAGCCACACGCCAAAGAACTTGGCAGCTTTTCTATCTTGTTTTTAATACAGTGGTATATCCACTCTGATGGTAAACCTGTCCAGCCAAATCTCCACAACACACTTTGCAAAATCACTGGTGATTAGCAAATTAGTTAGCTTTGGCACGGAGCTGTGCTCGCTTGCCTGTGACAGACTGGAAGCCAGTTTTGATGCTGGCAACAGAGCATCGAGAATGACAAGTTTTGCACTGTAAGAAACAGAGTCAGGTGTCCTTTTGCAAGATTGTGTCTGGTGATTGGCACATGTGCCAGGTGACGTATTCCTTGATATATCTTCTCAAAACATTTTCTATCTGTTTTTGTTGGAATCTTCCTTTAATTACAAGTTGATTATTACCATCTATAGAACAACTTGTACCCAATTCAGCCAATAAAAATGCAAGGAGATGTTTAGGCTGACGATGTAATAGTTTACAGATATCTGTAAAGTTGACAAAAGAAGTTTTCTTGGTTCCTACTCGGACGACGTGTGGTGGTTCATGGCAAATTTCCCTTTCTCTCCAGCCACCATATCTGGATTCCTTTCCTCGTGATGCTGAACACTCGATTCAGTAGCTCTTCATATGTGCAGTCTCTTTCTGAGCCTGCCCAGGCAGGGCCTGTCTGGTTACTGAATGAGATACCATCTTCTTTTTGCTGTCTTCATCTTCTAAAGCTTCATCTTTCTCTAGTATTTCATCCTCATCAGGGAACTTGACAACCTTCTTTTTCTTCTTTTTATTGCCAAGCATAATGTCAAGATCTTCCTCTGGTTCAGCTGGTTCCTGAACATCACTTTCAGTCTTAAGGTCCTTTATACCTTCTTCAGCTTCATCAATATCAAATATCTTTTTGATTTTTTCTTCTTTTCTTCTGATTAAAGAAATTCAAATCATCTAGATCATCAGAAGCATCTTTTTTCCTACTGTCTTCCTCATCAGCTTCTACATCTTTGTCCTCAGTTGGCTCTGGCTCCACTTCTTTTGTTTCTGAGGGCTGGGTTTCTTCTGTCTGGGCATCCCCTTCCTCATCTAACATAAAAGGCTTCTTCTTCTTTTTCTTCTTGCTCATAGTAGGATCAAAAATCATCTCATCCCCGGACATGGCTGCGGCTCGAGTGGGCTCGGCACGGATGGAAAGTCTGACGGGTCAGCCCCAGGCCCCGGCTTCAGCGATGCTCCTGCCGACACTTGTCCCACCACCGCACTAGGCTCTTGCATCAGCGAAAGGGAAGGACACCCCGCCCTCTCCTCCCAAGCGTTATAAATCCAAATATATCTTTTAAATAACTCTTAGCAATAGAGTTGCTGGACTAAAGAATACTTGTATTTAAAAATTTGATATGACCAGTTTTTCTCCAAAGAGATCATACCAATAGAATGGAAGTTTCTGTCAAAATTGCCCCAAAATGGAATGGGAATGTTTTGGGGCAAAGATGGCAAATTGAACACATATTTCTAGTTCTTTCTTCCTTCCCAAACCACTAAAGGTAAAATAAAGTGCTTTTTATGTTTTTTTAAGGTACAGACCAACAAACATGAGGGAATTAGAGAGGGAGTCCAAACGAAAATATCTTAAAGGTGGAAAGCATGTGGAAAAGTGGTAACCAAGTTAGCAGGGTGAATCCTCGGCTGGTAGTGGGGAAAGTTGATCTAAATTTCAGAATTCCCCAAAGACTTTTGGAATTGGCATCAGGTATTTATGGACCTAGAGTGAAGGGGGAAGCATACAATTAGCTGACTGATGCTATGAGGTAGTTAAGAGTCCTGGACCCTTCTAACAGTTCAGTGATGCTAGATCCCATCTCCACTCCAACCTTAACAGGAGCCTGGAGTCTATTTTTTTCCTCTGCAGATGATAAAACAGTCTTTGGACTGAGGACTCAAGCATAGTTGAGGGCAATGGCAGAGATAGTGCCCCAAACACCCCTCAGATCTTAGAATTTTGTCAGCTAGGACTCTAACTTTCAAACAGAAATATAGAAAAGTATGCTCTGGCATATCTGGTCAACTCAAGAAGAAATACATGATGTTTCTTATGTTTACTAAAAACCCAGATAGATTAAAGTTAAACCCAAATTGAACAAAGCTCATTCAAAGGCCAGAGCTTCCAGTCAGTTTTTAAATTCCTATTTGATATAAGCAGACAGTCAAGGAACACCAGACTTCAGAAAACAGCCTCACATGAGAGATAGAGACCAGAAAATCAAACAAACAACTGGAAACAGCTAATTCATAGTGGGAAAAAAAAGAAGTTATGCAAGAAAAACTTCAAGGTTAAAAAATTAACCAGAAAATAAGAATAGGATGCTAGAAAGAGTAAATTATAGAATTCAAAAAGCTCTTAGAAATTGATAAAATAACATAAAAATGAATATTTCAGTAGAAGGCTTGGAGGAAAATGTTGAGAAAACATCTCAGAAATTAGAATACAAAGAAATGAGATAAAAAACAAGGGAGAAAAGTAAAGATAAAATAATTAGAGGATCAATCCAGAAAGTGCAGTTTCTGAATGAGTGGCCAAAAGAGGGAACAGAACAAACCAAGGAGAGGAAACAGAATATATTTCCCAGAACTGAAAGGCATGAGTTTCCTGACTGAAATTCTCTATTGAGTGCCCAGGGCCACAGTGCAAGAAAACAGACCCACACCCAAGGCAGAGCATTGTGAAACTTCTCAGTGTCCATCACTCAAGAAAAGGAGATACTCTTAAAAGCTTCAAGGGAGATAAACAGGTCGTATACCAAGAACAGCTATCAGAATGACTCTAGACTTCTCTGCAGCAATGCTGGTATACAATTTAGAATCAGGTGTGAGGTATAATCAAGATATATTTAGTCTTGAAAACACTCAAAATTTTACCTCCCACACAACCTTTCTAAAGAAGCTACTGTGGAATGAGCACCTCTGAAACAATGGAGAAAACCAAATGAGAGAGAGACAGGACATACAGGAAATAGGAGAAAGATGAAGGGACTCTCCAGGTGATGGTAAAGGAAGTTCTCAGATGCCAAGTGTGCAACTATGCATGTGAGTGTCTTGAGAGGAAATTTAGACATGTGACCGAAAATTGAGGGCTTGAATTACAGATAAATACATAAGAAATTAAGCAAAGACAAAAGGTGAGTCTTTTTATTCATTCCAGAGGAGTGAATGAAATACAAAGATGTATAGAAAGGAAAAATAATCATAGCTTAACTCCTGCCTCAACTCTGAATAGTGTTTAGTTATAGTAAAGTGTGTTAGTCATTCACTTGTGCCCGACTCTTTGTGACCTCGTGGACTGCAGCCCACCAGGCTCTTCTGTCCATGGGATTGTCCAGCCAAGGATACTGGAGTAGTTTGCCATTTCCATCTCTAGGAGATCTTCCTGACATAGGGGTTGAACCTTGGTCTCCTGCATTGCAGGCAGATTCTTTATGACTGAGATACCAGGGAAGAACTAGTTATAGTAATATAAGCACTACATGCTGATCTAACAACAATCACCACATAAAGTCTACTGGGGACTTCCCTGGTGGTCCAGTGGTTAAGAATCCGCCTGCCAGTGCAGAGGACACAGTTTGGATTCCTGGTCCAGGAAGAATCCACATGCCATGGGGCAACAAAGCCCCTGTGCCCCAACTCCTGGGCCCATGCTCTAGAGCCTGCATGCTGCCACAAGGGAGGCCACTGCAGTGAGAAGCCTGCACACATCAACTTGAGAGTAGCCCTCCAAATTTTCTAAAAGAATTGCCTTAAAAAACTGAAAGTAGATAGCTCTAGTGAGGAGTTTCTGTTTTTCCTTAGCAAATCTTGTTGAACTCCTTAAATTATGTGCATGTATAACTTTGATTAAAAAAAGTTTTTTTTGATGTGTTGCCTCTGGTGGGTTCTTTTATCTCTGACTTAGAGTACTTCTTAGGAGGATGATATAAAGATGACCCAAGCATCTTGAGGTTGATCGGATGAAATTTCTTTAGATTTGCTTCCAGACCTGGAGTTTGATGAACTAATGATTTTCTAATGTGACCATCTGTTTTCCAGAGTAGTTGATTTCCCATTGAACTGCAGAAAAGTTCTTCCTTAAACTGAAATATAGCTTTGTATAATCTCTACTGTCAGATATAGTTTTACTACTTGGGGCACAAAGAACAAATCCCATCCCTTTTCTTTACCAGCCCCCTTGAAACATGATTAAACTATCATCATTGACAAACTATCCCTATTTCCCACACCTACTTGCATGCTTTTTGGTCTTCTCACATCCTGTTCAACTTCCTGTGATTACATTCTACCTCTAAAGACTGTGTGTGTGTGTTTCAGAACAGAATATTCCCATTGTGGCCTGTTTATTATAAAATGTTTAAACACTATACTGACCACAAAACACCTCCTCCTTGGATTAGTGGTTAAGAGTAGACCTCATCTATAAAATGGGGACAATGTCAGCATCTTTCTCATGTGAAAATTAAACAACATAAAATGTATGGCCAGCACTTAGAACAAAGGCTGACACAAAGTAAGTGTTCAATGAATGTTAGCTATTAACTTTCTCCCTAGAATTGTTCTGTTAATGTAGCCCAAGACACCCATTAACAGAGTAATCAATCAAGCAACAAATATTTACTGAGTTCCTATTCTGTACTAGATGCTGGGAATGAGGAGAATGAGACCATCTTCTTATCTGGAGGAGTCAGTAGTCCCTCACCATGTTGATTTATTATATTAACTAAGGACTAAAATCGTTTACGTTTGTTTTATCTTTTCATTCTGAAAAAAGTGTACTTAAATTTTTTTAAATCAAAGTTATATATGCCCATATAAAAGTTAAATAGAATTGACAAATTTATAACAAAACAGTGGTTCCCTTACATCAGTCTTCACACTCCTCCAGGGCCTCTTTCCAGAGGCAACCAGTTGTCATTTTTTTAGCTATTTCTTCTGGAATACACATCTTGGTGCTTCCAAATAATATGCCTGAATTATACTGTCTTAAATGTAACTTGCAGACATTTTCTGTCTCCTATTGTGGTAAGAGTTGGATAAGCAGCTAGCTCTCTTAATACTCCATTCCTCTCTGTACCTGTGCCCCGTGCTCCTGAGATAATACACCTAGCTTAAATCAACTTATGTACTCACATCACTTGTTAAGGAAATACAATTCACAGTTGAGCATTGTGGACTCTGGTTGTTTCTTTTCGCCTTATTTTTCCTGAAATTAAGAGTTGCCTTTCCTCCCATTTGCGTAATTTTCTTTGTACACCCTTCTGATAGACACACCTTCTGATAGACACAGGTCAGCCACCATTAGGTAACCTACCGATGTCTGTCTTTCTCGTGGACAGAGCCTTTCCACTCCTCCAACCTTGTCCTGGGGTGAGAGCTCTCTACACTGTTGCAGAGCTCTCATCCTGGGACTTCCCTTCACCTTCAATCTTGGAATTCCCTATTTTTCTCCTGAGTTGGATTTCGTATCTCTTCCTCTTTCTTGGTTTACTCTTTTTTGTTTTGATGGAGAACATCCTCTTGGAGTCATGGCAAAAAAGGGTCTTTTCTTTGTTCCAGTGTTGTGAAATTTCACAATAATGTTCCTGGCCATAAGCCTATTTTATCCATTACCCTGGGCCTTCAGTGGTCCTTTCAGGAAATCTGGAAGCTCATATCTTCTGAGAAATTTTCTTAAATTATTTTATGGATGATTTCCTCCCCTTGGTTTTCTGTTCCCTCTTTCTGAAACAGTTGTTAATCAGATTTCCTTCTTTTGAGTTTTTCATTATTACCATTAATGTTTATTAATTTCTAATGCTTCTGTTTTTTGGCAGACTAAATGTTCCTTTTCTAGATTCTTATTCTTGTTTTAAGGGCGTAACATTGTCACATGTTTAATAATACTTTAAAGTTTATTTTAATTTCTGTATATATTTTTTCTTCCAAATTGCTTTTATCTAATTGTTTTGTTCTTTGCTTTTCTTATTCTAGGCCTTCCTTAGATATATGGTAACCCTTGGATATCCACTCAAGATTAGAACCAAAAGCTAATTGGAAGCTCTGAGTTTAAAGTCAACAGGGCTTGTTGACTTTGAAATTCCTACTATGTGATCTGGAAGCACTATTTTAGAAAACCTCTGATTAACTTTTGTCTGGATATTTTGGGGACTGGTCATACGCTCCAGAAAAACTTTTCTTACCTCCTCCAGGATTACAAGTATGCTGCCCGTGTACTGGTACCCCATTGAGGAAATAGGGCTGGGGAAGGAAAGCTGGGAGTTAGATAGCATTTTAGGATCACCAAATGCCCTAGTTTCTGGTACCGTTCGCAAACCTACAACCAGGCCAGTTGACCTCCAAGCCAGAGTTTCTTCAAAGAATAAACATTCTATCTTCCAGGGCTGTGGAAGAGCAGGGTGTAGACCCAGTGGTATAGAGCAGGAAAGGCTTGTGTGTGTGTTGTGTGGGTTTAGTTGCTAAATCATGTTTGACTCTCTTTTTCTTAAATCATGGACTGTAGCCTGCCAGGTTCCCCTGTCCATGGGATTCTCCAGGCAAGAATACTGGAATGGATTGCCATTTCCTTCTCCATGGGATCTTCCTGACCAGGGATCAAACCTATGTCTCCTGCATTGCAGGTGGATTCTTTACCACTGAGCCACCAGGGAGGGTTTAGAAGGCTCTAATTGCTTCTCAAATGGCCTCCACTCATCTCTTCTTAGGTCTGATTGCTTTGCTGTAACCCCCAATTTATGAAGTCTCTGGGATTGCTAGTTCTCAAGCCTTTTGAGGATTCTGCACTGTAAATTCCATTGGTTTTCAGGTTTTGTTTTGTTTTTGTTTCAGATTATTATAGATTTAGAACTCAACATTTTATGATGTGCTCTATTACTTCAGTACTAACTACGTAAAAGTACATTTTTTGTCAGGATGATACTCTTTATTCTCCCCTCCTTCCCTTTTGCCCTTCTTTCTCATCTGCCTCTCTCTCTCTATTTTCTTTATTTTCCCTTTCTGGATATTAACCCTTTGGGATCGATCCTCTGTTTTTTTAAAGAAAAAAAATCTTTTTCTCTAGTCAATTTCTTTTTCTTTTTCTCTATTCTTTCTAGGAGATTTATTCATTTTTATTATTTAACCCTTCCATGGAGCTTTTCATCTCTGCTATCATATTTAGAATTCCTAAGAGCTCCCTTTTTTAAAAAATAGTATCTTGTTAAATGAATATATCTTTTATCTCGCTAAGGAAGTTGATATTAGCTTAAAACCTTCTTTTTCGTACTCCTTGTAATTTTATTTCCCCAAATTTCTTTTTCCTGTTAGTTTGTTTCAATCTGTTTCTTTCAAAGGTGTGGCTTTTCTCAAATGTCTTGGTCACTTATTTTTAGGGAGGCACAGCAACACTGACTGGAAGTTTTGTGTAAGTAGGGCTTATCAGCTGGCAGGCTTTTCTGAAGAGAGATCTGGCAGGGCTCTCAGTTTTTCCATTGGAGGACCTTTAAACGTCAGTGTATGCAGGAGTGGAGACAGATTTCTCTTGGGATATTCAGTTTCCCCAGGGAGGAGTTGTCCAATCTGTTGCCTGGAGGATGTAAACTTGCCTTGCAAGTATTCTGATAGCTGAACCATTGAAAAGGGTTGGTCCAAGAGGCGCTGTCGGGGAGTGCGTGCGTGTGTACCTGCATGAGTACCTCATCATCCATTGTAACCTTCTCACTTAATCTCCCCACTTCTGTTGGCATTTCATTCTGCCCACACCTGTGGCTCAAGTCCCATGGGAGGCAGATTCCTTTGGCTGCTTAGGGTTTCTTCCTTAATCTTTTTTTTTTTTTTTTGGTAATGCTATTTTAATGGGTTTTGGAAGAATAAACAGAAGAACTGGAATATGCATTCCACTTTTATATTTATTCTCACCTGTCCTGACTGAGTCATGTCTTCTCCCTAAAGTTGTTTCTGTAATTGTTTACGAGGAACCCTACTCCCTTGAATCTTGTTTAATCCAAAAGGGCACCCTGGGGTTTTAATTCTGCCATTTATTATAAGAGTGGGGAGTACTTGGCTGTTGGGCTAGGCTCCCTTCTGCAGGGTAGCTATGGGCAAGAGAAAGGAGACTGCTATGAGGAACAAGCGTGCATGCCACATGTGCGCTTAGGCACTAACGATGTGGTAGCACCCGATCTGATGTGTATGTTGAACGCACACAGCACGTGCTCATCTTTCGCATGGGGCTCCCGGCACTGTTTGTGCACCTCTCAGAAGCTGTGGTAGGGCCTTGTTGTGTGCTTCACTCTGCAGTTGCTCCCAGAGATTGCCAGTTGCTCCCTCATCCTGGAGCAGGGTTTATTAAGAAAGCTTGGGTGGTTCAACTTTTCCTTTTAAATTCTTGCATACAGCTGATGCTCTAACAACAGGTCACAACCTATTAATAATTAATATAGAACAGACAATAGTAAATCTGACAGTTCAAACTGGGCAAAGCCATTGCTTTTGGAATGGAAATAGAATTCTATTTAAAAAGCTTAAAAACACACAATCAAAAAACTAAAAGAACAGATGGCTTCCAGGCTCTATTTGGACATTTTGGAACTTAATGACTAACTACATTGAAAAGTCTTTCCTACCTAGTCACCAAGCAAGAGATACCCATAAAATAGTTCTGTAGTAGCCTACCTTTGAGTTACCCTACAATTTTGCAAGTAATGAAACTACTTTAGAAGACTGCCCTATAAATCACATTAAAACATAAAGAAGGTTTTCACTAATTCAGACTGGCCATCACCTTGTTAGTTCGAAATGATCCATATTATCAAGGAGATGCTAAGGTTTTCTTTTGAATAACACATGGACGCTTTAATGGAGCATGAGGAATTTGTTTCCTGTTACCGTCAAGGGCCCTTGTTTGACGTCAGGGCCAAGCTGGGGTATTTCGAGGTGGGGCAGGACTAGCATTCTGGTTAAAGTTGGCATTGAGTCCTCCGCTGTCTTCTGCATCTCATTTGGGTGTCCACCACTCTCCATCGACAGGACGGGAGGAAATGAAACACTACTTGTCATGACCTTAGGTGTATTTAGAAACGTCTTCTGAGAGAATGGCTTTCAACTGGGAGTAGAATACTTGTGACCCAGAAGTTGTGTAGGTGGAATGTGGAATTTTTATAACAGTTCCTAAGAAGCCAGCATATTTTCACCCTATGATTATATGCAAGCATGCTAGGCATTATTATTAACTTTGTAAATGTTCAATGGATTTTTTTAACTTGTGTCAATGACATTTATAGAATTCATTTTCAGTGTTTCATTTATCTGTGTTGTGGTTTAGCTTTAAGGTAGTGTTGAATTGCAAAATTTAACTACTATGACATAATCATTTGCTAATATGTTTTCTAGACATAGAATAAAATTTACTCCCAATAATAGTATGAGGTGAGGTGAGGTGAAGTCGCTCAGTTGTGCCCGACTCTTTGTGACCCCACAGATTGTAGCCTACCAGGCTCCTCCATCCATGGGATTTTCCAGGCAAGAGTACTGGAGTGGGTTGCCATTTCCTTCTCCAGAGGATCTTCCCAACCCAGGGATCGAATCCGGGTCTTCCACATTGTAGGCAGACGCTTTACCGTCTGAGCATAGCAATGATTAACGTCCTTTAAGCATTTACCTTTTAAATAAAGGTAAGAGTAACATCAGAATGCATGTTAATATGTAATTTCTTCTCAAAAGAGGTGAACCTTTAACCACAGTGAGACAGAGTTACTTTGTGGAAATATTGGTGAGATGTAAGATACAAAAATATTGAATTCCACTTCTAAGTGACTGAGCAAAATAGGATCCAGGGCTCACTTAAAACTGCCTGAAGTTCAGCTTTCAGAGCTTCCTAGCTGCGGATGTCTTTGGTGGCACTGGAGAGGATCAAGTAAAGCAACAAGGATCCTATAGTCTGGGAAATGCTGTGCTTATTTATTTTTCTTTTTGTAACCATTTATCATGGAAAATTTCAGGCGTACACAAAAACAGAGAGACTCCTATAACAAACCACCATTGAAAAATTTATTTTTAACCTAATGTCTTTGACCTCATTTGGGAAAAAACAGAGTGGTAAATATAGGAAGTTCGTCCAAGCCTGGAGGAAACTAAAAACCATGGCAAGGACAGACATATTTCCTTAGCTACACAGGTCTACTCCTTCTCCAATGAATACCAGCATAATTTAAATGTCATTTTTAACAATGGAAACACTTTCTGAATTTTTGACAGTAATGTATTTCTTAGTACTCACATGGATTTGATAGGGTTCAGGGCAGGCTCATGGGAACAGATCTGGGTATCTGTCCAAGGTCAGGTATAAGTAGAATCAATAGTAATAGAAGCAGCAGGAGAGACAAGTGCTGAAGAGGCACTATCACAAGACCACACTGGCCTGAAGAAAGCTATCAGATGAGGGACATGCTTGATTCATGGGCTTTAAAAATGCAGGTGACCCCTGGTACCCGGAAGCAGGTTGTGCCTCCAAATCCCCATTCACCTTTCGTTCTAGCCGCAGCAGGTGAGTATTCCAGGGAGAAGAGGCAGAACACTCCTTTTTCAGAGGAATGCCACTGTTCAGTTACCACTTGGAAAGCCCTAAACCCCCCAGGGCCTTCCAAACTAGATGGGATTAGTCAGTAGTGGCATTTGCAGGTTTTTTTCCCCTCATTCCCCCTTTTCTCAAGAATGACAAAAGTTTTTCTTCTGTCTACTTAGTAAACTTATATCCCTAGAGGATTTTCACTGTGTGAAAGAAAATCATGGTTAAATTCTATACTAGATTTACTGGATCTTATTGCAAAATGAAAATATCTAAATTGCCTCAGCTAGTTTACGGAGGTGTTTCAACTATGCTGATAATGGAAAGGGCTGAATGGAAGCTATAAATTGGGGGAAATTAATGAATTAGTAGTGAAAATCTGAAATTTCTCAGCCCTCCATTTGGATAATGACTGCTTTCCATACAGTAGAAACCAAGGAAACATTTATACAAATACTGCAAAATTCCTTTCTAACCACAGTGGTAGATGTCCAGGACTCACAGTCTGCTTTGTAGACTGATGAAATGTAACCATACATGTCAGGGAACAGGAATGTACTAATAGAAAAAGGAGCTTAATGAGAGGTACCAGTTACCAAGGGTCAGGCCTGGCTGCCCATTCATTCATTCACTCACTCACTCATCTTCCTTCTCTCCCACTGCAAGGCCTCTGGTCTCATGAATGCTCCTAGTATATTTGCCTCCTATTCTTCCTTCATCTCTCAGCCAAACTTTACTTCCTCTGGAATACTGCCTAAGCCCCTTTACTCCCACCTCCACCTAACAGGTGGGTCAGGTTCTTACTGAACTGCTCTCTGTGGTGTATAACAGATACTCAGTAAATATTTATGAAGTGAATGAATAAGCTAATCCTTCATCCAAGTATTCTTTTGTCTCCTCACTAGGCATGACTTTACTAAACAACAGCTATGGAAGAACCCTGGCCAGGTGAGCAAGTCCTTTCACACTCGAGGACTCACACAAGTCAGGACCCACCTTCAAAACTGGAGGGAGCTGAGCATGAGATGGTTTTCAGCCTGAGTCTAAGGGTGGGAGTTTATGGAACTAACCAGAATGGGAAGAGAGATAAGAAACAGTCAAAACTAAAAGTATACTTGTGCCAAGTTCATGTGACTCTTAGAATTTGAAATATCATTTTTCTGGTAAGGAAACTGTGGCCTGGAAGACTTAGTTAATGAGTAAGTTACTTACTTGGTGAACTTGGTTCACTGAGGTTTCTTTATTTTACTAAAAGTTGTTGTGGATTGAAGTATAGGAACCTGCAGTATGTTTTGGTGCCTTGGGTTTGAAGGGAACATGTCATTTCTGGAGAAGTGGAAAGACTCAGAGTAGTAGACCCAGAGGAAACATCTGGAAGAGAAAGGGAAGCTCTCAGAGTCTCAGGGTTCTTCTACCCTGGGAGGGTAGTGACCAAGGGAGTACCAGCAACCCTACTAGGAGAGCATGGTGAGAGAGGGTTGTTTCTTCAGCAGTTGATTTTAGCCACTGCAGAGCTGTACCAGAAAGTAGACTTCTTTCGTGGCAGTGTAGAAGCTTTGGGGTGGTTCCAGTTCCTAAACATTCCTTCTGTTTAATTTAGCTGTTCTATTTAATAGGCCATCAATTGCATATTTTCTGAATAACTGTACCTCATCTGCAGAATTTTTGTGGTTACAAAGCCCTTTCCCATACACTAGATTCCTTGGGCCCATTACACTCATGAAGAAACTAAGACTGGAAACCCTGAAGTTTGACCAAGAGGCACACGACAGGTTAGTGGAGGAACAGTTGCTTGAACCAGGTTTCCGACTCGGGTCCTATACTGTGTACCACATGTGGCTCACACAAAAGGAAGTGTTCCTCTGGCGGTCTGGAGACGCGTAGCAGAGTGACAGGGGCTTTGAAAGCACTCAGATTTTACTTAGTCTATATGCTGTCTTTCTCAGAGGCATGTTTACCTACTTTTCTTCTTGCCACATGCCACAGCAGAGGGTGGCAGAGGGAAGCGACAACTTATAAGTATGATGATTGATAGTAGTCGATGGTACAGTATTTACAGTCTGGTAGACACCAAAACTTTCACAGGCATCCATCCATTCATTTCATCTCACAATAACTCCATGAGACAGGTGCTAGAATTATCCCAAATTTACAAACGTGGTAACAGGCACAGAGTGGTAAAGAAAATTAAGGTCTCAGAGTGAGTTTAGTGTCTGACATTTGTCTTCTTAATCACCAATTTTTTGTTTTAACCTACTGACCTTTTACCTATGAGATTATTAAACCATTTGAGTACAAAGGAAAAGCCTCAGCATTGCATTGTAGAAAATACTCTGAAAGCTCTGAGTTTCAAAAAGTTGCTTTTCTTTCTAAAGTAATTATGTAGAAAATTATACTCCTGAAAACATGATGCATAAGCACAGCACAACACTCAAAACTACTAAGAAATGTGTAAACCAGTTGGTCTCCTTTCATCCAGCATCTGCTCTGTTTCCCTGTCTGGAGGCATCTGCTGTTAACAGTTTCTGATGTTGAAAATGATGTTTAGAGATTCACTTTCGCATTAGTGATTGAAGTAGAGAGAAATGATGCAGCAGGGGCCCCACCTCTGGCCTCAGCTGTGTCCTCTGTCAGGACTGGGGTACCTCGGGCTGTTTGCAAACTGCCAGGCTGCCGGCCAGAAGTCAGAGGGCGGGCAAAGTGAGGAACTCTGGGAAAGATGAGTGCCTCTGGGGAGAAGGAGCTTGGCCCCACATCAAAGTTCTTAGGCTTAACTGGGGGTGAGGGGGATTCTGAGGAAGCAGTGGTGATTTCCTCAGCTCCCATGGCAGATCCTCTTGCAGTCTTTCCTGAGTCCTTAGGTTTGGAGGGAACCCAGTGGGTTGAAGTAAAGCTTGCAAGGGCTGCTTCCTTGAATGTTCTGGGAAACACTGAGCACCACATGGGGACTTCTCCATCACAACAAGTCTCAAAAAGGAGGAAAACGTTCTTCCTCAACTCAGCATAGATCACCAGAGGGTGCTGGCACCTCTGAGTTCCCTGGGAGGGGCGACCCAGGGTCACTGAGGCAGTAAGGCCTCGAGGCTGCACAGGGGGTGTTAGAGGTAGGCTTTTCAGGTCAGCCTGTCTTAGGGGCTCCAGAACTAGAGAGGGACGAAGTGGCAGGCTCAACTCTACCAAATTGTAGCTGCCTATGATGAGTACTTATGCGATAAAAACATTTGCTGATTCTTCTGATTCTTTGTTATTTTCCTTTCCTGAATTGACCCTTTTTTCTTCCCCTTTCCTGTTCAGTTCCTGCTTATCATTTAAGATGTGGTCAGGCAACCCCTTCTCTATTACCCCTACCCCAGCCCCCAACCCCTGGTCCTATATATCTGACTTGTATTAAAAAATGATCTGCTAATGGGTCAGTCTGAGATTATGAACTTCTATTTAGGGTTGGTTTGGGTGAAACTCCAGTACTTTGGCCATCTCATGTGAAGAGTGGACTCACTGGAAAAGATTCTGATGCTGGGAGGGATTGGGGGCAGGAGGAGAAGGGGACGACAGAGGATGAGATGGCTGGAAGGCATCACTGATTCGATGGACGTGAGTCTGAGTGAACTCTGGGAGTTGGTGATGGACAGGGAGGCCTGGCGTGCTGCAGTTTATGGGGTCGCAAAGAGTCGGACATGACTGAGCGACTGAACTGAACTGAACTGAACTGAACTGGGTCAGTTCTGTAGTCTGAGTGCCTGGATTCCGAAAAATATGTTGAGGAAGTGTAGAGTTCGTGTACGATGCTCTGAACTACGCCTGGGGTGCCATTCCTCCTTCCAGAATATCCCTCTCTGACGGTTTGGGCCAGTGAATGAGCTAATTTTTGCTAGCTTGACAGACAAAAGAATTTGCCTTTAGGTTGAGAATGGGGCTAAGACGTTTGCTAAACTGTTAAGTGATTTTGGTTTACGAATGAGCATATTTGGAATGGACCCCGCTGGAAAATGGGCTACATTAACACATCACATAACCATTTAATTATCTTAGATAGTCATCAAAGTACTGACTGTATTGCTCAAGTTCGGGTCACTGGAAAAAAAAAAAACCCAATTGAGAAATCCCATCCTGTTTCTGTGATGGAAATACTCTGTGAATGTCTGTTGAGGTGGTCTGAAGAAAGACTCCACATTTTTATTTGTTCTTACCTCATGGTTTGTCTTTTAAAAAAATTTTTTTCCTATGTCTTTCTGTATTCCAGATGTGGTTCTTTAAATGATTTGACTTGGAGGCAAGATTGGGATATAGGTTACGGGTCAGTGTGGAAGTTGATAAGTAAATACCTAACTGTTCCTAAGTGACGAGGGGAACTAGATAGTAACTAGTCCATTTCTGGCTTGTAGCCCTTTCTGTCTCTTTAGAAGACTGTCAGGGACATAGGGAAAGAAAAAAATCTGAATTCTCTGAGTAGGTTCTGCTTTGTATAGTTTCAAGTAAATGAACTAAATCTCTGCTTTAAGACTGCAAGTCTAGGAGGGAAGGCAAAAGAGAAAAGACTGCAAATCTACATGTGATGGATGGTGCAAGCTGAAGGTTTACACTCTGTAAAAGTGGTAATTTCCCCATTCGGAAGGCAAGGAGACAGGAATGGGAGGGGGTGGGTGGGGGAATCAATGTGTAGGTCAAAAATTTGAATTTTAAGTGCAATCTTCTTAGTCATCACTTTCATTTCTGTCTTCTAGGGAAATCTGACACAGCTAGAAAGCAATGGAAAACACTAAGAGTTGCATCAGATGTTGAAGAGAAACTGATCGTGTCATGGAGATAAAAATGATCTCTCTAAGATGGATTTTTAAAAGCTGGTCATTTAAAGGTAGTAGTCTTTTGGGGGAGAAGCTCACAAGGGTTCCAGAGATCAGTTAGTCCCTTGTTACAGTCTTAGCTGCATTTTAGAATAAGGAATGGAAGTGTTCTTATGCTCTTTCTCTTCCTCTCAGCATATATTTGCTAGGTGGGCTGCAAATTTTCAGCCCATTTCAGCATGTTTCCCTGTAGAGAAAGTTCTAGATTCACCCTGTGAAGCAAGAAGATTTAACATTGTTAACTGTTTTGCCCCCATTCTGTTGGACAAGTGGTTTTCTTTGATTCTTTCTTAACTCTACATCTAAAATTAGCCTTCAGTGTTCCTGGCACTGTGTATGACCCAGGGTAGGGTTAGAAAGGAAGTAGAAGATGTGGAGTGAGAGGGCATTGGAGAAGAACAGCGCAGTAGTGATAAGAGTACCATCTGTGTAACAATTGTCAGTTTAAAGGTCATGTCCCATTAGTTCTTGCCACAAACATGCTGCATAGCTTTACTCTCTCCATTTTACAGAAGAGGATAGTGAAGTTTGGAGAAGTTAAAGGATTTGCCTAGGATCACACTCCTGTAGATGATGGAGTCTGAGCCTAGGAACAGTATTCTGGCTCTAAAATTGTGTCAGACTTCTTGAAAATTGGCAGTTTTAGTCCAGTATCTGTACATATGCATGTGGATAAGGCATCTTGAGTGCTTGAAGTGGCATGGGGCTCCCTGGGGGAGGTATCTTGGGGGAGGATGCAGTGCATGTGGATTAGTGAAGGTGTCAAGGAGATCCTCCTTGGGGAAGAAGGTGGAAACAGCCTGAGAGGAGGACAAAGGCAGAACTAACTGGAACCAACTAGTGTGGGTTGGAGGAAGGAGACCATCCTTCCTAGGCAGAAGAACCTTGGCTGGAAGGAATGAGAGACAAGTCTAGGGACGTTGGGGATATGGATATGAGGGGTAGGGAAAAAGCAATACTGGAATTTTCTTTCCATGGCCTCAGGGAGCCCATGGCAGAAGGACTGTGAGCTCTCCTAAGAACATTTTCTGCACTGGTGCCTAGAAAAGGGGTTGCCAAATGAGTTATATATAGAAGTTTGTGCAAGGGAAGTTCTTATGCAAAATGACTAAACATGCTCCATTGCCCTGCCTGGTTACTTATAAACGTGGCATATGTGCAGAGTTGATGGGGGTCCAGATGTTGTTTCAGAGACTGCTCAGAGAAAAACTGAGAATGAACTTGCAGAAGCTGATGACAATCTGTCCCTCCATCATAGTGGAGACAGTTTTAGCCATATTCCCATTAAGCATTTCCTCTATCAAGCACTATCTCGCCTTGAACCTTGGGGAAGACCGGTGACAGAGCCATCCTCAAAGGAGGGGCTAAGAATTTGGGGACAGGGAGAGAAGAGATTGAAGCAGACCTGGATGATCTCTGCAGTTATTTAACTTTCTAGCCACACATCACTTCGTAAACCTCTGAATTATAGGCCCGATATCACCATGCATATGGGGCATTCTAGTTACCTTGAAATCTGGGACTCATAGGTTGTGGGTGGCAGCTGGTCATGCCAGGGAGACTCCTCTGCACAGCATCACAGCACAAGAGAGAGCTTCGATTTCATGAGAGACAATCCTGGGAACCCACAGCAGTAGGTGAGGTGAAGGGTGAAGTCGCTCAGTCGTGTCCAACTCTTTGCAACCCCGTGGACTGTAACCTACTAGGCTTCTCTGTCCATGGGATTCTCCAGGCAAGAATACTGGAGTGGATTGCCATTTCCTTCTCCAAGGGATCTTCCCAACCCAGGGATCGAACTCAGGTCTCCCGCATTGGAGGCAGACGCTTTAACCTCTGAGCCACCAGGGAAACCCTAAGAGCGGGGCAGATTATGGAGCCTGGAGAGGGGATCTGGGCTACAGAAGTCCCCTCATGCCTTCCTCTGCAGCTTCCCTAGGTCCCAGGAACCCATGACAGCAAGAGATATTCTAAGAGTTCATGTTCACTGGCTGTGCCCGGAGGCTCTTAGGGGGCTACTTGGCTGATTCCAAGACAAGGGTCAGCCTTTCCTTATCCAGTTTGGCTAAGAACGTAGAACAAGGGAGGATGCCAGTTTACAAAAATTCTTAGAGCTTGAGTTTCCTCTGTAAAATAGGGATAATGGTAAAAACAAATGCAATCCCAGTCATGGTGAGGAGCAAATGAGACCCTGCATGTGTTGCAGCTCGGGTTCCTTGGGTCACAGATTATGAGATAGAGGTCTGCGTGCAGGAAGGTTTTGGAGGAGTCCTCTTGGGATCAATACCTTTGGGAAAGTGAAGATAGCATTATTGGGTAAGGGAGAAGGTGAACTGTGATGCAGCTGAAGGAAGGCCTCAGTAATCCATGATTGGCTGTGCAGCTTCAATAGCCCTTCAGAGTCACCCTGAGTTGAGACAGAGTTGTGGGGCTCATGTCTCCACATGGAGCAGTCACTGGATGTGCTGCCCCCAGGAAGGGTTTGTAATCTTAGGCAAAGAAACACTTTGGCAGAAGGTCAGGGCTAGAGAGGGATGTGGCAGCTAGCTGGCAGCTGTCACCACTCTTAGCAAGGGAGGGGAATGAATGCTTAAGCCCCAGAGGAGAAACCTGGGTGATGCACCACAGACCCACTGTAGCTTATTCTTGGTGCCTCTGCTCCACTTATTTCCGTTGTGCAAACAGCTCCTCTGGGGCTGGGGAGCTTTTTTCCATGGGGAAACTTGTAAGAGAAATGGCCTAGAGCCTTCACCACAGCAGCTGCTCTGGAGGCTGCAGCTGATGCTCATCATCTTCCTTCTCTACTCCTTGCTGTTTTCTCCTTCCCCTTATTCAGTCCAGGCACTTACTCAGTGGGTGTGAAGTGGACTGTGGCTGCTGTATTTACCCATGTGCCATTAAGAGGCAGCAAGTGGATTACGTGGGTGCCAAACACAGCCTTCCTTTCCCTCAATTGTAAAAGCAGCCCTGCGTGGGTGTGTGCTCAGTTGTCTGACTCTTGGTGGCCCCATGGACTGTAGCCTGCTGGGATCCTCTAGCTATGGAATTTTCCAGGCAAGAATACTGGAATGAGTTGCCATTTCCTACTCCAGGGGATCTTCCTGACCCAAGGATCGAAACTACGCCTCTTGCGTCTCCTGCCTTGGTGGGTGAATTCTTTTCACTGAGCCACCTAGGAAGTCCAAAAGCAGCCCTATCACTCTCTGATTCTCAGGGTCAATTATTCATGGCAGAACTGTGACTCCTTTCCCTGTCTGCTATTCTCTAGCAGAGAATATTTGATGAGAAATATGAGGTAACTGGGTGGCAGCCACACCTCATCCTTTAATGAGAAACTGTGTTACCATCAGTGCCCAGAGCCACTGAATTTTTGTAGCATTTTTCTCCTATAGGAAGGGCACGTATATTACTAAGGCCTCCAACATATTTGCCACTTCTTGCTTCTCAGGTCCAAGTCACATACTGTCACCAATAGAGGGGACCTGTATGATATTCCACAGGATGTCTATGGGGCCAGATTTCTTTGGACTATATTTGCCAGAGAGTGGGGGAGGAGCAAGATACTGTCTGTCCCAAGTGAAGGAGAAACTGGGATCTGATCTCCCTTTCTGATAGAGGTTGGAATGAGCCTGAGGCAATGTTAATCTGCTATCGGAGAGATAATCTCACCTGGCATAGCATAGCGGCTGCAGTTGGGGCTAGTGCTGAACTGAGTTTCCCAGTTCACAGTCAGTTCTGCACAACCCACCTGGCTTTCGTAGAGGCCAGACTGGTGAGGTAAATGGCAGTGTGATAGAGATCACCCCACCCCCTGCATCTTTGAGATCTGCCATCCCCTAGGGATTGGATGCTGTTTTTAACTTACTATCTTGGCTGGAATGGGGAAGGGCAGTGTCAGAGGCTTCCACTTGGCTTTCCCACTGCAATGTGTGGGGTCTCTGCCAACAACCAAGTGTGTCCATATTCTAGTTTTATATTCAAGCACAGGGAGAAGGACTACTAGATGGGCCAGAGGAAGCAGCATGCTCACTGTGAGCTGAACCTGAGGCAGGACCCCATTTACTGCTGGGTCCCCATTAGCCCCCCTCTCTAGTGCGGTTTGGGCATAAGGCTGCTTTAGATCTCTGGGTTTCAGTGTCAAC
The DNA here is from genome assembly GCA_917880005.1 of Nanger dama. NCBI lineage: Eukaryota > Metazoa > Chordata > Mammalia > Artiodactyla > Bovidae > Nanger > Nanger dama. The sequence continues at coordinate 30,234,760 of CAKJTW010000007.1, forward strand.
CTAATTCCTATGTCTAACAGTCCTCAAAATGTTTGAGATTTCTCCTTTTCCAAGTATACAGTTATCTGGGTGAATGACCAAAGATCCCTTTAAGGGAAGAATTGAAGTAATCATTACTCTATATACTCATCATAATGTTAAAGGTCTTCCCTTCTAGGGACCTTGTCTCTCTTTCAGTCAATTTTCCAGATCAAAACACTGACTCAGATCCAGAAATTGAACCAAGAATCATAAATTTTCACTGGGTTGCCCCTAGTCTCTTGATCACCCATCCTTGATTTCTTTTGTATAGTGAATATTACCCTTATGTCTTGCCCTAGGAATCCTGTATTTGATTACTATCTCCATGGATTATGGAAATTGTGACCTACTTTGCTTCTGGTGGTTAAGAGTAGCTTGCTGGCTTCTTCAGACTCCTACCATCCCCATTGCTCTCAGTGAGCCCAGTTCTATAATAACATCTGCCATCAGACTGGCCCTACAGAGAGTGACCACAATTCATTCTCAGTGATGTTGGTGCCCTCTCACCAGGGCATCCCTCATCACTCTGATAAACAGGGTCTCCTGTGCCTTCCCATGGAACAAAAGCATTGGGTGCATTTTCTCGTGTTATTTAGTGTCTCTACTTTAGCATGCTGACTCCTCTGAACACTTTGCTCTTCTTTCCCACTGTTTGCCAGGGCAGTTCTGGCATTTCTATTTCACTATTTTCTCCACACTTCTAAGATTCATCCCAGACATGTCTTAGCACTGTCTCCTGGGGGTGTTGAACCCTCTCTCACAAACCTTGTATCCCAGTTTCTGCCAACATGTGCTAGCTGGGTCCTGCAGTTTATTTGAGGGGCACAAACCTTTTCTTTTATTAGAAGATCCAGTGCTGCCTCAGTTAGGTTATGTTGTACCTTAATCCTAGTTATTGATGTGATAGTCAAGATGGGAGAATGGGAGCAGATCCCCAGAGTATGTTAGTTATGTATTGCTGTGTGACAAATTACTCCCAAATCTAAGAGCTTAAAACAACAAAATATATTAATCTCACAACATGGAGACCTAGGACATGGCCTAGGTCTATAGTTCTGGTTCCAGGTCTCTCATGAGGTTGTAGTCAAGATGCTGGGTGGGGCTATAGTCATTTAAAGCTTGACTGGAGATGGCTCATAACATGGCTGTTGGCAGCACGTCTTAGTTATTTGCTGGCTGTTGGCAGGAAGCCGCAGTTCCTTGCCATGCAGTTCTCGCCACGACGCTGCTTAAGTAATTTTACAACATAGCAGCTGGCTTCCGTCTCTACCTGCTGCCCCACCCAAGTGGGTGAAGCAGAAAAGTATGAGATGAAAGCCACACTGTCTTCTGTGACCTAGCCTCAGAAGCCATACTTGGTCATTTCTGCAATATCTCATTTGTCACAAAAGTTGGCCCCATTCAAAGTAAAAGGAGACTGGAGAAGAGTAGGACTATGCGGAAGCAGGGACCACTGGCACCATCTTTGAGGTTGCTCACCACACAGCAGTGTGTATTGTTTTGCAAGAAGAAACCACGGCCTTGTCTTTGGGTAAGGGTTGCGCGCTAGCCGTGGTACTACTGTTGGCTGACACTTGTGTTTGTTTCTATGCATTTCCACCTCATGGGTGAACGGTTTCTGGGGTTTCTGTCCAACCCACAAGCCAACACATCTCCTTTTCTAGGAGTTGATTGCTCTTCCTAGATGGTCCATTGGCAGTCAGGGATTGTCTACAGGTCCTGGCCATGGCTGACTGGTGCAAGGGTGGACTCCTGATCTAACCAGACTGGTTGTGTCCTCTGTTGGGATTTTGTAGTCATGACTATGAGAAGCAGGCATTCTCTGTGGTTCTGTCGATGATGGGGGCCATGAGTGGCCATCTTCCCACCATTAAAATGGACTATAAAAAACCCCACAACAGTCTGAGAGATTGCCTCCAGCCTTTTGCCTTCTTTACACCTTTCATCTTTGTCCCTCATTTGGTTACTCCGTGATAATCCTGGCTTGCATTGACATAACTATTTTGTACATGTTTCAGTCCCTTAAGTTAGGACTCTATCTTATTTTCAATCAGCAGTCAATTTAGAATCATCAACTAGAATGTTACAAATGCTGTTATTTGAGCACACAAAGACAGTACTTGAGCAGAGGAGCTGTGATACCTGGGGTTTGATAAATACACTCTCATTTTACCAAAGGGGCCCATTGTTCTTATACTCACAGGTTTTGTTTCTCACTGTGTATGTGTATCCTCTGTGCCTTTCTTCTGTTAGTCTTTGTATGTCCATGCCTTTGCACTTCCTCTGGAAGCTCTGTTGCCAAGAAACAAGGAAAGACCAAGCTCTTAATGTGAAACTCAATAAGAAAAGGGAAAGGAAAGCATGTAGAGATCATGGACTGCAGCACACCAGACTTCCCTGACTGTCACTATCTCCTGGAGTTTGTGCAAATTTAACTCCATTGAGTTGGTGATGCCATGCAACCATCTCATCCTCTGTTGTTCCCTTCTCCTGCCTGCAATCTTTCCCAGCATTAGGATCTTTTCCAATGAGTTGGCCCCTTCGCATCAGGTCACCAAAGTACTGGAGCTTCAGCTTCAGCATCAGCCCTTCTGCTGAATATTCAGAGTTGGTTCCCTTAGACTTGACTGGTTTGATCTCTTTGCTGTCCAAGGGACTTCAAGGGTCTTCTCCAACACTACAGTTCAAAAGCATCAAATTCTTCAGCGCTCAGCCTTCTTAATGGTCCAGATCTCATATCCACGTATGACTACAGGAAAGACAATAGCTTTGATTATATGGACCTTTATCAGCAAAGTGATATCTCTGCTTTTTAATACACTGTCTAGGTTTGTCATAGCTTTCCTTCCAAGGAGCAAATGTCTTAATTTCATGGCTGCAGTTACCATCTGCAGTGATTTTTGGAGCCCAAGAAAATAAAATCTGCCACTGTTTCCATTGTTTCCTCATCTATTTGCCATGAAGTGATGGGACCAGATGCCATGATCTTCATTTTTGAATGTTGAGTTTTAAGCTATTTCACTCTCTTCTTTCACCTCATTAAGAGGTTCTTTAGTTCTCTTTTTCTTTTTATCATTAGGATAAATGGTCATCTGCATATCTGAGGTTGTTGATATTTCTCCCAGTAATCTTATTCCAGTTTGAGCTTCATCCAGCCCAGCATTTTGCATGATGTACTCTACATATAAGTTAAATAAGCAGGGTGACAATATACATGTCCCAGTGCTTTCATTCAGCTGTCATTCAACCCAACATTTAAAGCCAGCAAGTTTCCTCCTTCTGGGATTTTAACACATGTATATTCTAAAGAAGTCTGAAAGTGAATTCTGGACCTGACTCCTTAGTGGTTGGTATCTACTCACCCTTAGGGGCAAAGGCAAAAGGAATGGACATACCAAGTGAACAAGTCAGCAGCCACAGAAGTTATCCCACTGTTTCTGGGGTCTGATCTATTCTCCCTCCTTCTCTCTGGTTTCTCCAGTTGATCCCCACTACCCCTCATCCCATGACTCTTTGGGAACAGGGAGACGACTGATTCATTCAACTGCCATTCTTGGCCAGAGCTCCAAGAGGAGATGACGGTCCAAGTCTGACCATGGATAAGGCATACATGCTGAGATTACTTTTATGTCCTCTATTAATTTCTAGGAGAGAGAGAAGGGAAAGGAGAAAGGAAAAATTTCCAGGGACACATGTCTACAGTTTGAAACCATTTTTCTCATCCTATACAGTAGAATCACCTGTAGTGCTTTTGGAAAATACTAATGTCTAAGTCCTGGTCCCAGAAGTTCTGACTCAGTGGGTGTGCCATGAGACCAAAGCACTCCGTGTGTGTATGTGTATTTCCCAAATGATTCTGATGTGCAACCAGGGATGAGAACAGGTTTAGCACTTAGACTTAACATTTCCCCTTTTCCTTCAATGTGGCTGTGGGCAACTTGCACTGAATCCGAAACTGCTCAGTAAAAAGCCTCTGACGGATATAGATTATTTAAAGCCCATCTTGATCTGGACAGAACTGTTAAGTTAACCTGTTAAAAAGTGATGTGTTCCCAGGCTCCTGCAGTGTCTCAGCCTCTGCAGCCCTAGGTGACTCTGGTGGGTACTTCCAAACAGAACAGTGGGTTTTAGGTAGCAGAGGATTCAAGATGGTGTTTCAGGATCCAGCAGTGCTTCCCCTAACTTCAGCTTATAGTGAGTATTTTTTGCCCATTAATGTGTTTTCATTGGAAGATAAATAATTTACAATATTGTGATGACCTCTGCCATAGGTCAACATGAATCAGCCGTAGGCAGGCATGTGACTCCTCTCTTCTGAAGGCCCTCACCTCTCCCTCCCCACCCATCTCTCCAGGTGGTCACAGACAACCAGCTTTGGGTTCCCTATATCATATATCAAACTCCCACTTTCTGTTTTATATATATGGTAATATTTGTGTTTCAATGCTACTCTCTCACATTATCCCACGCTCTCCTCCCACTGTGTCCAAAAGTATGTTTTTCATATCTGTGTCTCCTTTGCTGCCCTGCACATAAGGGTCATTGAAACTATCTCTCTAGATTCCATATATATGCATTAACATACAATATTTGTCTTTCTCTTTCTGACTTACTTCATTCTGTATAATAGGCTCTAGGTTCATCCACCTCATTAGAATGGACTCTAATGCATTCCTTTGTATAGCTGAGTAATATTTCATTGTGTATATGTACCACAGCTTCCTTAACTATTCATCTGCAGATGAACATCTAGGTTGGGTTCATGTTTTAGCTGTTGTTAATAGTGCTGCAATGAATATTGGGGTACATGTGGTCCTTTTCAATTTTGGTTTCTTCAGGGTATATGCCCAGCAGTGGGATTGCTGGGTTGTATGGTAGTTTTAAGGATTTCTTCTTAGGTAGTGCTACTGCTAAAGAACCAGCCTGCCAAGGCAGGAGATGCTGGAGACAAGGGTTGATCCCTGGGTCGGGAGGAGGGCATGGCAACCCATGCCCTGGAGAATCCCATGGACAGAGAAGCCTAGTGGGCTACAGTCCATAGGGTCGCAAAGAGTTGGACACTACTGAAGTGACTCAGCGTGCACATGTGGTAGCTTTATGCCTAGTTTTTAAGGACTCTCCAAGTTGTTCTCCATAGTGGCTGTATCAGTTTGCATTCCCACCAACAGTGTAAGAAGTTTCCTTTTTCTCTGCACCTTCTTGAGCATTTATTTTTTGTAGACTTTTTGATGATGGCCACTCTGACCAGTGTGAGATGTTACCACATGAATGTTTTAGTTAAGCGAAAAGTCTCTAGATGGTAGGGATCATGTCTGTCTCATTTTGCCAGATAAATGTGCCAGAATCTTGCTGTTGTACTTTTCTGCTTAAGAGTGAAATTTATAGCTAGATCTCTAGGACCCTAGAAGAGGTACCACAATGGGGCCCAAGCATTGCATGCCACAGCCTCATTCAAGTGGTGATGTTCTCTCTGTTTTACTATCTTATCTCTTCTCATGGTTTTGAAGGACAGCCAGATGTGCCACCCCCAAATACGCCAATTTGACAGAAGGATTGTCTTGAGCTAAGATATTTGAGATTCAGCAGAAGCAGAAGGAAGCCTTCTCAGATCTCTCTTTATCTGACTAAAAGCAGAAACTCCTGAGAAATAAGGATTGTCATAAATCCCCTCTGCTGAGGAAGTTTTATGGCCACGAAGATGGAGAGTTAGCCCCAAAGTAGACCTGAACAAGCAAACCTTGCTAAGATAACCCTTATCTTCCATTAGTTTCTGTCATAATTTCCCGTAGTTTCTCTTACTTAATTTCCCATAGTTTACAGTCACTCATAGCTTAAAGATCCTGTCACATTTCTACAATTTATCATTTTTTGCTATAATTGATATATAAGCTCTCAATCCAATCCACTTTGGGTATTCATTTCTTTTCTGGAAAGTTCCTTTTGTCACATAAAAATTAACATCAAATAAAATTTGTGCGCCTTTTCTCTTGTAAATCTTATTCTTTATCAGTCTAATTTGTAGGGCCCCAGTCAATGAATCTAAGAGAATAAAAGGGAAAAGTTTTTTCCTCTTGAGCAGATTTAAAACAGCTCTCAAGTCTGTAGGTGTCTGCCAATACTTAACTCATAACCTGTTGGAAGCCTCCACTTGGATACCTCATGGGCTCCCTCAAAAATCAACATTTACAAAACTGAATTCATTATCAGTTTCTCAAAACATTCTCCTTTTCTTGGTTTAACGGCAGTAGTTCTGTGCTCTATATTACTTGGACTGGACATATCAGAGTCTACTTAGCTTTCTTCACAAGCCATTCAGGGAGTAAATATTTACTGAACTCTTACTATATGCCACCCATTGTTCCAGCCACTGTATATACAGTGATAGATAAGCCAAACAAGTGCCTACTGTCTTGGAGCTTGCAGTCTCATAGGGTGAGAGATAATAGACAATAAAGACCTTACTTTCAGCTAGTGGGAAGTGCTCGGAATAAAGAAAAGGAAGGGAAGAGAGAGTAATGGGGGAAGCTACTAGAGGAAGTATGGTTGGGGAGAACCTTTCCAGAGGTTCAAGGGGCTACCTGGATGATGAGAAAGGACATGGAAAGATGGGGGGGTAACTCTTCAAAATAAAGAGAACTGCAAGAGTTTGGACCCGGAGGCTGAATAAACCTGGGAGACCACTGTTTGAAGGGTGATGGGTCAAGGGGGGAGGGGATGAAGGGAACATCTCATGTTGGACTTGGAGGACATGGTCAAAGTGTTGGATTTAATTGTATTTCATTTAGTCCACCTTTTGTATCCACACCTTCCCTTCTACTCTCCTGCCATGTTCCTCATCAAGATCCTGTTACAGTTCATCAGATGTTTACCTTTTCAGGTTTCCTACTGTCACCCTGCTTATTTAACTTCTATGCAGAGTACATCATGAGAAACGCTGGACTGGAAGAAACACAAGCTGGAATCAAGATTGCCGGGAGAAACATCAATAACCTCAGATATGCAGATGACACCACCCTTGTGGCAGAAAGTGAAGAGGAACTAAAAAGCCTCTTGATGAAAGTGAAAGTGGAGAGTGAAAAAGTTGGCTTAAAGCTCAACATTCAGAAAACGAAGATCATGGCATCTGGTCCCATCAGTTCATGGGAAATAGATGGGGAAACAGTGGAAACAATGTCAGACTTTATTTTGGGGGCTCCAAAATCACTGCAGATGGTGACTGCAGCCAGGAAATTAAAAGGCACTTACTCCTTGGAAGAAAAGTTATGACCAACCTAAATAGCATATTCAAAAGCAGAGACATTACTTTGCCAACACAGGTCCGTCTAGTCAAGGCTATGGTTTTTCCTGTGGTCATGTATGGATGTGAGAGTTGGACTGTGAAGAAGGCTGAGCGCCGAAAAACTGATGCTTTTGAACTGTGGTGTTGGAGAAGACTCTTGAGAGTCCCTTGGACTGCAAGTAGATCCAACCAGTTCATTCTGAAGATCAGCCCTGGGATTTCTTTGGAAGGAATGATGCTAAAGCTGAAACTCCAGTACTTGGGCCACCTCATGCGAAGAGTTGACTCACTGGAAAAACTCTGATGCTGGGAGGGATTGGGAGCAGGAGGAGAAGGGGATGACAGAGGATGAGATGGCTGGATGGCATCACTGACTTGATGGACGCGAGTCTGAGTGAACTCCCGGAGTTGGTGATGGACAGGGAGGCCTGGTGTGCTGCGATTCATGGGGTCGCAAAGAGTTGGACACGACTGAGTGACTGAACTGAACTGAACTGAACTGGTTTTTCTTTTTCCTCCTTACCGTCCCTCCTTTTATTCTGTCAATTAATTAATTGATTTTTATTGAAGTATACTAGCCATACCATATTATGTTAGCTTCAGATGTACTACATAGTGATTTGACAGTTGCTTACATTATGAAATAATCACCATGATAAGTCTAGTAACCGTCTGTCTCCACATAAAGTTGTTACAGTATTATTGACCATATTCCTTATGCTATGTGTGATATCTCTGTGACTTTTTTGTTATATAACTGGAGGTTTGTACCTCTTCATCTCCTTTGCCTATTTCACCTCTACCCACCTCCCACCAACACCCCACCCTGACCTATACAAGGGAGTATGTATTTCAAGATAGGCAGGGCTACATATGCTGAAATAATAAACAACCCCCAATTTGCAGTGACTTAACACATAGAAATCTACTTCTCATTCATGCAGAGTCCCCTGTGGGTCAAGCAGTTCTTCAGGGCACCTCCTTTCTGGGCTGTGATTCAGAGACCTTCACACTTGAACTTCACAGCTGTGCCACTGGAGCCACATGACTCTCAGAACTGCTGAGATGGAGAAGGAGAAAGCGTGGAGAATTTGTATCTGCTCCTGCATTCTTCACACCTGAAGTAACAAATGTCACTGCTACTCACAGCACATTCCCTAAGCAGCTGTGTGGTGGCCAGGAAATGTAGGGAGAACAAGGGTAGACTGTGAAATGTAAATATCTCTGATACAGTGATCATCCACCATATTTTATCTATGTACTGTCCAAGTGGTGGGCATCTGACTCCCAACTACCGCATGCAGTGCTGCAGTGAATGTTTTTGGCTTATACTCATGTGAACTGAGGTGAGGATTTCTCTGGGATGTAGGTGTAGTTTGAATGGTAGCTCCACAAAGGGTAGGCCTACATCCTAAGCCCCAGAATCTGTGAATGTGACTTTATTTGGAAAAGATATCTTTGCAAATGTAACTATCAAAAATCTCAAAGTGACAACATCATCCTAGATTATATTGGTGAGTTCTAAATCCAATGACAAATATCCTTGGAGAGAAGAGGAAGAGGAAAAGACCACGTGAAAATGAAGGCAGATGTTGAAGTTGTTTAGCCACAGTCAAGGAATATCTGGAGCCACCAGAAGCTGGAAAAGACAGGAAGGAGTCTCTCCCAGAGTCTTCAGAGGAATACCACCATGATTTCAGCAGCCTCTAGAACTGTGAAAGAATAAATGTCATTGTTTTAAGTCACCAATTTTGTCTTATTTTGTTAAGACAGCCCTTGAAACAAACACAGATTTTGCTACCTGGAAGTAAGGTGCTGCTATAACAAATATCTAAAACTGTGGGAAAGGCTGTGAAATTGGGTGGTGGGCAGAGACAAAACTTTTGAAGCTCATCATATAGAAAAAGTAGATTCTGGTGAGAATTCATGAGGAAGTGAGGAGCAAAGGGGAGAAAGCTTTTGTGGTCTTAGAGACCACATATGTATAGAATATCATAGAAAAATGAACATTAAAGGCAAGAACTCAGAAGGAAATGAGAAACATGTTACTAGAAATTGGAGGAAAGGTTATCCTTGTTATATAGTGGTAGAAAACCTGGCTGAATCGTGTTGTGTTTCCTTTGATTTGTGAAGAGCAGAATTTATAAGATACAAGATTGGATATTTAATTGGGGAGACTTCTAAGCAAAATGTTGAAGAGACAGCCTGTTTTCTCTTTGCTTACAGCAATATAAGGAATGATAAGTGGAAGAAAGAAGTATTAAATGAAAAGGGATCAGCACTTTAATTGGGGAGCGTCTCAGTTTACTCAGAATACCAAGGATACTGTTATCAGAAAATATACTGTTGGGAAGCATCCTCTAGAGAGAAACCTAAGGTTGTGGCTGGACAGCCTTTTGCTGAAGAAATTAGGCATGTGACTCATGGATCCCCTCAATTGTCTCAGCAGAAGCTAGGAATATAGATAGTTATACAGACCATATCTATGGAGGACCTTCTTCTCTAATGTCATGAGCCCTTGTGACATTATACAGAAGATCCACAAAGTTTCTGAGAATATTATATGAGCAGAAACACTGCCAGCTTGTGCTGAAAAAGACAGAGAAAGAAGGAAATGAGAGAAAGCTATCCAACTTCCAAAATTCTACAGACAAGAAGTGAGCTGATAGAACTACTTGACCACAAACAGTTGCTGCCATTCGAGAAAAAGGAGGAATGCCTGTGAGGTGCAACTACAGGCCTGAAGAATAGTCACCATGGGCCCACTGCAAGCTCAGATGAAAGAGCTGCCATGGGCCCAGATGGTGTGCCAAGCCATAGAGGATTATTCTTAGGCTTTGAAACTCAATGAAATTTTCCCTATTTAGAGTCTGACTTTCTTGGGACCAGGGGTCCCTTTATTCCTTTGACTTCCCCCTTTTGGAATGGGAATGTCTATCTTATAACTGTTCCACCATTGTATTCTGGAAACAGATGACCTGTTTTGTACTTTCACAGAGTCACAGATGGAGAGAAATTTTGTCTCTGGGTAGATTAAAGCTCGAGTCTCATCCATACCTGATTTCGATGATTTATGTGATAAGATTTGGAACTCTCTGTGTTTATACTTCCACCAACAGTACTTAAAAGTTCCTGCATTTCTGCCAACATCTGCCATTATCCAGCTTCCTAATTTTAAATAGCCTAATAGGTATAAGCCATATCTTATCTTTCCTCTAATATTCTCTTTCTCTTATTTTGAGTATCTCATGATATGCCTTTTAGCTTTTTGAACTTTCTCTTTTGGAAATTGCCTGTTCATAGCCTTTGCTGGTTTTCCCATTGGGACTACTTTTTTTTTTCTTGCTAACCTTCAGGAATTCCATATATATTCTACTTATTAATGACTCATTGGTTTTAAACATTGCAAATATCTTTCCCCATTTTCTTCTGTCTTTGGACCTTTTCTATAACTTCGTTGAACAGAAGTCTTAATTTGTTTCATTTTCTCCTTGTTTGCCCTCATCCATTCTAAACTATACTAACCCCTTTTACTGGCTTTGTCAGAGTTTATTACTAAATATGTCAGTGTCATGTTAGGTGGCTTCCCTGGTGGCTCAGATGGTAAAGCGTCTGCCTGCAGTGCGGGAGACCCGGGTTTCATCCCTGGGTCGGGAAGATCCCCTGGAGAAGGAAATGGCAACCCACTCCAGTACTCTTGCCAACATGTTCTCTATTCACTTGTCTTCAGCTGTTGTACATTATTTATTCTGAATCCGATTGACTTTGCAATCATGCATTTGCAAAAGTCAGGGCCGGGAATGGCAGACTTTATTCTGTAACAGAAAACATTACAACTAATCAGGAACATTTGGGGTTTTAGCACATTTTCCTTGTAGTCAGGCTTTTTGCATATGGATGTGATGTTGTGTGGTTAGGCCAGTAGTTATATCCCTCCCTCCTCACAAACCTCAAGACCCCCTGGGGACCTGCTGAGACATGTGAGGACATGTGACAAACAGCCCTTTTGGCCCAGAATGAAGAGGTGCTGTGGGCCCAGAGGGTGTGTCAAATCACAGACGATTATTCTCAGGCTGTGAAATCCAACAATCAGGTTTGTCTTCTCTCATGGGGGATTTTTAGGAGTGTGCATTCACTGAATCATATAACATGAGAGCTGGAAAGAGCCGCAAGGATCATCTAATTGGACCCTCTTATTTTACAGATGCAGGAACTGAGTCCCAGGGAAATGAAGGGGCTTGTCCAGGTTATTCAACTGTCAGTGAACTGCTGCAGCTAGCATCCAGATCTCTTAACTCCCATTTTGTGAGTTTCCATTTTTCTACCTTCTGCTAGAGGATATCAGAAATATTTTTGGAGGGCTCTGAGTCCGTGCTGGAACTTCCTCTAGGAGATCAAGGGCCTGCAGAATTTAGACTCACTTAGCCTGTCCATCCTTATCTCCTGCTAGTCTGGCTTAGTCTCTGCCTCCTTCCTCCAATGTTCCATGCTCTGCTCTTTGCTGCAAGCCTCTGCTCATGCTGTGGTCATCCTAGCATCACCTTTCTTCTTCTTCTTGCCCGTCTCATCCTTCTGAAGCTCTGGAGAGAGCATGGTCCTCTGACCAAGTCATTTAAGACTCAGTTCTACTCTCCTCATGCCACTGCTCACCAGCATTGTTCTCTTCCTTCTTTAGGTTTTCATGACACCTGCAGCCTATGCAAATACAATCTACGCTTGATTATTTGCCGCTTTTTTTTCCCCTAAAATGTTTCTGTTGTACAACTGACTAGGTCATTTAATGTCTCTGTGTCTCATTTAGTTTATTAACTAAGAAAAAAAAAGACTTGATCAAGATCATTTCTAATGATGCTCTGTATCTAACATTTTTTGTCTCCATAAGATTTTAAACTCCTCAAGGAAAGGGTCTTTGTCTTATATTTCTTTTATAATTCCTTTAGTCTAGTGTTTCTCAGCAAGGGATAATTTTCCTCCCCAGGGGCCATTTAACAACATTTGAAGATATTTTTGCTGTCACACTGAGGGAGGGGGCTGCTGCTTGCATCTGGTGTGTGGAGGCCAGGGATGCTGCTAAACCCGCACAACACCTCCCACCCGACTCCTCCCCTCCCCACACGGCAGATTATCTAGTCCAAAATTTCAAGCAAGCTTAAGACACCCTGATTTAGCCTTTGCCCTAACACCCTAGACACGCAGTAGACGCTGAATACACACTTTCATTTTTTTGTCAAAGAGAATTGCCGTTCGAAAAGGGATCCTATCAGATACGGAGTTGTCATGGGAGAATAAAAAAGGAAGTGCAAAACTAATGCAAAGTCAGAGAAGAGAATCTAATTTTCCTTAGTCAGGAGCGGGAGGAGAGAGTATCATGAAGAAGGAACTGTTGCATGGATGAAGACCAAGAACTGAGATTTGCTTACTTTGTAGGAGGTGTTGATTTAAGCAGCTTGTCTTCTAGATATCTCCACGGAACGGCTTGTGATTTTGGTAAACAATAATAACAATAACATTGGAACATATGAAGGAAACTTCTGGGAACTATAATTTGTATTGTCAAGGACACTTGTGTTTACAGTATCCTCTTTCTTACCTTCCCCTGAAATGAAGTCTGAGGGCTGAAAGTGACCTTAGTTTATATATGAGGCAAGAAAATTGGTTCAATGGACTATGAGCTCTGTCAACCAAAAAAACCACAGGCTGTCTTTCCAGACCGCTACTCAGGGTTATCTGGGGATAAGGAAGATGGAGAGCTAAATGCTTCTGGTGACTCCTCCTAGCCTCTGCCTGGGCCGTGTTCCTGATGTTCTCCCTCCCTGTGTTATGCCTGTATTTCTCTCTAGGTCACAACATGCAAGTAAGCTAACTTGTTATTTCTGTGTCACCCTCTCCTCTCTTCTCCATCATGAAATACATATTATAAGAAATATCCTAGACATACAAAATAGATAGCTCCCTAAAAGTTGAGATCAGTGGGAAAATCCATGATCTAAAAGCTCTCTTGAGATGGCCACCATAGTTCTCAACCTTTCTGAGCACTTGGCAGAATGCACTGTAAGTTCTCCTGGCTTCCAGTGGTATTTGGCAAAGTTTCTGTTTAGATTTCATTTGGAGAAGAAGTGCTTAAGTTAAACATTAAAATTCATGAGAATATTTCAGTTCCTGGTAAACTCCTTTAATCACAGTTACTTCAAGTGAGGTATCATTTATGGCTCCTCGTGGAGGAAAAGTTCTTTTGATGGGGACTTCCAACAGTTCATTTCAGAAGATCACTAAGTCTATGGCCAAATGCAGTGCATTGTAAAACAGACTGAAATACATAACGATGGTGATATTTATGAACTATTTTTTATGGTTTAGGTTCCTCTCTGTTGCCTAAACTTATAAACTTTGGGTCCACAGGAAAATGAGTGCTTCTCACCTAGTCATGCATGGGTTTTTCTTCCAGGTCTTTCAGTAAAAGAAAAATCAAATAAGTGAATTGAAGCACCTCTTTCTCTCTTCTCAAACTTTTTGGCAAAGATTTTTGGGAAAATATTCTGGGGCAAGTGTTCTCAGCATAACCAGTGCAGAGATCGACCTATAACAGAAATTTGAAAAATGTATATTGCTACTGCTGATTTTTGGTAGATGAATGCATGACTTCTTTTTATCGAATAATCTGGAAAAAACATAGGGGAGCGTTATAAAAAAACATAAAACCCGTAAATGTGACAGCACATTTTGTGGCCCAGTGAAACTTTCTGTTGGTTTGAAATTTTGTTTCTGCAGATTTTCTTCAAGGTTGCCTTTTTCACTTTTCAATTTGCTTCCCCTGTACACCAAATAGCAGTACACAAGGAACTTGTATGGAATTTGATTTACTGTCTTAAGCTACTTTGAGATCACCACATGTCTGAATGGGATTTTTTCCCCTGTTTTGGATTTTTCCCCTCTTTTCCCTTTTGTGATGATTTTAAAATGTTATGCCAGAAGAGTCTGTGTAGCTCTTTGGTTTTGCTTTCATAGTCTTTTATGCCTGCTGAACTGGGTGCAACTGAGACTGGTTTTACAAGAAGCCAACAATAAAGCTCAGACTGGGAAAAGATGAGTAAACTCTTACTCTGAAGGCAGAGCTTGTGGAAAGGGAGAAAGGGAGATCCCTTTTATACTTTATGAGAATGCACAGTTTAGCAAGGCTTTATTTAAAGGTTCTCCCGCACCTCCATGGAAAGAAGTGGCTGAGCCACTAACTATTTCTCATCAGGAAACTGTGCTCATTGGTTGAATTTTTAGCATCTCACTATATTTCTGTTCTTTCTCTGAATATGGAGGATAATAATTTTCCAAGTGACTTGAATAACCCTGCATTAAGCAGAATTCTATGGTGGGCCCCAAGATTCAGTATCTCTTCCTCCCGTGTAGGTGGTCAGTATAATCAATATGCAAGACTATGAACATGACAGGTTTTACTCTTGTGATTAGGTTATGTTGTAAGCACGGTTGGCTTTACGGGAAATTATCTGGTAGGCCTGACCCAATCACATGAGCCTTTAAAGCAGAGAGTTGTCTTCAGCTGGTCACAGAAGAAGCAGAAGCATGTGGTTTTCAGCTGAGAGACCTCAGCCCTGAGGCCTCTGTGAGGAAATGAATTCTGCCAAAAAAGCAGGGAGCTTGAAAAGGGGATCCAGAGCTCTAGGAGAGGATGCAGCCCCACCTGACACCTTGACACTCAGTCAGGGGGGGACCCTGAGGAGATAATCCAGGCCCGCCACATTCAGACTTCTGACCTACAGAAATTGTGAGGTAATACATTTGTTTTGTTTTAAGCCCTTCAGTTTGTGGCTTAACCTTTCCATTCCACACAGCAGTGGAAAACTAATATGAAGGAGGAGAAGGCCTTTGAGACGAGAAAGCTAAGTAAATCCAACATTCCTAAGTTTGGTTCTGGAGCAAAGCTGTCTTGATGGTTAATATTATGTTTCACCCTATGTGAAGGTGCCCAGTTATCTGTTTGGCCATACTCCATTCTGCATGTTGCTGTGAAGTTATGTTGTAGATGAGATGAACATTTATAATCAATTGACTTTAGGTAAAAGAGATTACCCTCCACAATGTGAGCAGACCTCATTATGAAGGCCTTAAGAGCAAAAACTGAGGCTTCCCCAAGAAGAAGGAATCCTGCAAGGCCATCATATCAAAATGCTGCATGAATTATGGATTTCAGCCTTGCCAGACCCCACAATGCCATGAGTCAATTCCTTCAGATAAATTTCTTCACGTGTATCCTAAGAGAGAAACTTAACTAATGCAGTCATAAACTCAGGTGTGTTAGGGACCACTCAGATGTCTGAGGTGTACTGGGACTGACTGGAGGATAGCATGGGGGCCTGCTCAAAGGCAGCAGCTCATGCACTATGCCACCAATTGAACAGGTCTTTTGATGTTTCCCAAAAGAAACAGAAAATCCAGAATTCTGTACAAAATCGCCCAAGTTCTAAAATTCTCTTTAACTCACTAATTCTAACTTGGGGGTGAAGGTGTGGACCAAGCCTGCATATTCCAGAGTTAAACCCTTTTTTTTTTGAAACACATAAACATTATATGTTGTGTTGGATCCTGGGGTTAGAGGGACAACCAAACAGAGGGGCAGTAAGAGGCTGAGGATCTACTCTACTGGGGAGGGACTATTCCCCACTGGAGAAAGGCCAGAATGCAACATAATTTTTATAATTTTAATATTCTGGTGGGAAAAGCAGAGGAAACACAGCAGAGAGGGTGCAAGCTGCAAATAATTGAAGAAAGAACTTTGCTGTCTTCTCAAAGTCCTGAGTATAATTGCAAAAGAAAGAAATCCATCATTGGAAGCACCAGTTTACCAAGCACTGATGAACTGTCAGCTTTAAGTACTTGGAATATATCATCTTGTATAATTTTTAAAAATATCACATGTGAGGAGCAGTTGCTCAGTCATGTCCGACTCTTTGCAACCCTGTGGACTGTAGCCTGCCAGGCTCCTCTGTCCATGGAATTCTCCAGGCAAGAATACTAGAATGGGTTGCCACCTCCTTCCCCAAAATATCACATGGATAATCACTAATCTCATTTTAAAGATGAGGTTACTGAGGCTCAGCAAGTTTAAGCAAATTGGTCATAGTCACTTAGCTAAACAGCAGCAAGTTGAGATTTGAATCAACTTTATGAGCTCTTGAACCCATGGTCTTATTATCCATTTGGTTACACTAATTCAAAAACATAGTTTTAAAAAACCTTGAGCATACTTTAAGGAAACAATCAAAAATATCCAGAATATGGATTGTCATATAAGACATACCATCTTGGTTCCTTCAATAAATCAAGTTCATAAGAAAGAAAAGAAAAAGATAAGGATTGGAGCACTGTTGTAGATGAGAAAGTTTACATTAGACATAATAACCATATGCAGTGAGAGTCTTTGGAGGACAGTTGTGAAAATTTGAGTTTAAGCAAGGTATTAGATGATATTAGGAGTTTCTAGTTACCTTAATTGGGTGTGATAATGGTATTGTGGTATATAATGATATATAAGGGAAGTTCTTAAATTTTCTTAGAGTTTCATGTTGAGATTTTTAGGCATGAAGTGTAACAATATCTTGAAATTCCTTTTTCTTTCTGTATACACACACACATGAATAGTAAAAGGATAGCAATGATTTAATCTAGATATTAGGCATATGTGTGCTTATTGTATTATTTCTTTTAGTTTTCTGTAGGTTTGAAACATTTCATAAAAAGTAAAAAAAATTCAAAGCCACTGAATATGAATAGACCAAACACAGTATGTCAGTGAGTGCCAATTTACAATTGTAATCCGTAAGATTGGATCAAAGAACTGTGAGTAACTGCAGTTAGACTTTCTTTTCTGTGCTGTTGTGATGGTGGTATGACCAGCTTATCATCATTATAGGTTTGCATACATCTGTCCTAAACCTGAGTTCTTCTTGGGCTGCTAAGGGAATTTACTCACCTCTGTGTCCCTGGTGTCTGTGCATGAGTGAGCGGTCACTATGTCTCTGCTGAATGGATAAGGAAAAGCCTGAGAAAGCTGTACCAACGATAGTAACAATGACAATAATGATAGCAGCTAACATTGAGCCCTAGAAAAGTTGAACCTCATAACAGCCATATGAATTGGATTCAATTAGATTCTGATAGTATTGTCCCCTTTTGCAATGAAGAAAGTGAGGCCCTCAGATGGTTGGAAATTTGCAAGAATTCCAAGTAGTTGAGGTCAAGCCATCTGCCACTAGTCCCCTTACAAAACAACTCCCATTCATGCCTTGCAAGTCTCAGCTGTCTAGCACACAAAATTTCACTAAAATAAGTTTTCTTACAATCTATATGGTGAACACTGGAATTTCAGGAAAGACAGCCATGGGGGAAATGCTGGCCTGTGTTACCCTGTGCCCCTGAGCTAAGGAGCTGTTTTCGTGGCTGAGCTTGCAATGCCGGGAGCTGGCCACCCCAAGGTCTGTGTGACTTCAGTGGGCCTGTGGAAGTAGGACAGCCAAGAACAGATGGCCCTGGGTTCCTGCACCCTTGACTGGGGAGGGGGAGGGAGGCACCTCCCTTCTCAGAGCCTCAGGCAGCTGTCATCCTGCTCTTCGTTAATGGCCCTGGCCCTGGCTAGGGCTGGGTGGCAGCACTGGTCCTCACCGAGTGTTTAATAACTTCCAGGGATGACAGCTCTCCTCTCTGCCACGCCTCCCTTGGGGACCCACCGCAGGTCATCTCACTAGCAAGTGGGAGGAAGACAATTTTTTTTTAATATTTTATTCTACATTACAATACTGTATTTGTTTTGCCATACACTGACATGAATCAGCCACAGGTATCCACGATCTCCCAATGCCGAAGCCCCCTCCCACCTCCCACCCTATATCATCTCCCTGAATCATCCCGTGCACCAGCCCCATGCATCCTGCATTCTGTATTGAACACAGACTGGCGCTTCGCTCCTACAAGATAGCATACATGTTTCAATGCCTTTCTCCCAAATCATCCCACTCTCTCCCTCTCCTCAGAGTCCAAAAGTCTGCTCTATACCTCTGAGTCTCTTCTGTTGTCTCACACAGAGGGTCATCATCACTATCTTTCTAAATTCCATATATATGTGTCAGTATACTGTATTGGTGTTTTTCTTTCTGGCTTACTTCACTCTGTATAATCGGCTCCAATTTCATCCATCTCATTAGAACTGAGTCGAATTTATTCTTTTTAAGGGCTGAATAGTACTCCATTGTGTATATGTACCACAGCTTTCTTATCCATTCATCTGCTGATGGACATCTAGGTTGCTTCAGGGAGGAAGACAAATTATGCTTGTCTT
The DNA here is from genome assembly GCA_917880005.1 of Nanger dama. Lineage (NCBI taxonomy): Eukaryota > Metazoa > Chordata > Mammalia > Artiodactyla > Bovidae > Nanger > Nanger dama. The sequence goes on from CAKJTW010000007.1 coordinate 30,253,404, forward strand.
ATCACCCAGAAAACTACCCCTAAACACATTTTTAATCTTGGGGTACATATTTCTAGAGATGTTTGTTGAGTGGGGCAAATTAGTTTGTTTGCTCCTGGCTGGTCAGGAAAGAGAAAAAATTTAACAATGAATCTCCAGGATTGGAGTCTTCACCACACTGTCACTGGAATTGGTCTTCTTCACCTTGAGACTCTCATTTTGGGAGGAGCTGATATCCCCTGATGTCCTCCACTCTCTTTCCTTGGGTCTTTTTGATTGCAAGTATAGTCCCTATGCTGATCAATTGCTCCAGCTCTTTTCCCTACACACCTACTCCATGCTGCTAGCCCTTTGTATTCATCTGTTGAGAGTACTGTTACACAAAATTTCTCACACGGAGATGTGCTCGGTCATGTCTGACTTTTGCCGACCCATGGACTGTGGCCCACCAGGCTTCTCTCCCATGGAATTTTCCAAGCAAGAATACTGGAGTAGGGTGCCATTTCCCTACTCCAGGGATCTTCCCCACTGAGGGCTCAAACCCACATCTCCTGCATTGGCAGGCAGATTCCTTACCACTAGCACCCCCTGAAAAGCCGCTCTCTTGTTGCAGAGCGCAGGATCTGGGCTTGTGGGCTTCAGTAGTTGAGGCTCGTGGGCTCTAGAACACTGGCTCAGTAGTTGTGGTTCTCAGGCTTAGTTACTTTGTAGCACGTGGGATCTCCCCAGATCAGGGATCGAACCTGTGTGACTCTGCACTGCAAGGAACTACTAGATCACCAGGAAAGCCCAGTTTGGGTTGTGTTAAGCCACTGAATTTTGTGTGATTTTTTTTTTATGGTAGTAGTTGGAAACTGACACATTAGCTAGCCCAAATCAACTGTGAAATGCATAAATTTTCACTCATTGCAAAAAGATCTCTATATGGGCTTCCCCTTCTCTGTGTGAGACCTCTTTTCTCAGTGAATGAAAATTTATGCATTTCACGCTTGATTTGGGTTAGGCTAATGTGTCAGTTTCCTACTGCTGCCATAAAAATTTTTTCACAAATTCAGTGGCTTAAAACAACTCAAACCGAGCTTCCCTGGTGACCCAGTGGTAAAGAATCCACCTTGTATTTCAGGAGACACAGGTTCGATCCCTGATCTTGGAAGATCCCAAATAAATAAATACATATATAAATAAATCTTAAAGAAGTGCTTTATTAGAAAAACAAAAATCAAAACCTCAAAAAAAAAACACCCCCAAAACAAATTTATTATTTTATAGTTCTAGAGGTCACAAATCCAAAATCAGTTTCATTGGGCTAAAATCAAAAGTGTTGGCAGAACTATGTTTCTTCTGGAGACATAAAGGAGAATCCATTTCCTTGCCCTTTTCAGCTTCTGAGGCCACCTGCATTCCTTGGCTCATAGCCCTTCCTCCAGCTTCAAAGCCAGAAGTTTAACATCTGCACGTTTCCTCTGACTCTAGCTTTCTGCTCTGTCATCACTACCTGTCTTCTCTTACTTGGATCCTCCTACCTCCTTAGAAGGACCCTCATGATTACAGGGGGTCCACCAAGTTAACCCAGGGTAATCTTGAACATCTCAAAACCCTCAGCTTCATCACATCTGCATAGTTCCTTTTGCCATGGAAAGTGGCATGTGCACAAGCCGCAGGGGACGGGTCCTGGACATCTTTGGAGAGCCTTTACTCTGCCTAATGCAACATTGTTAGTTAGGCAGAGTTAAGTGTTACAGTTAGCAACATTTGGAATAGATGATAATCAAGATAAAGGGGTTTTGTTTTATCGTTGTTTTTGTTTGTTGCACTTCACAAAAATTTTTAATAATCATATGAATAACATGTTTTATAGGAAAATGTCCCCCAAAAGTATTAAAAATAAATCAGAACTCCTTTAATTCTAAACCCAGAGATAATCATCATTGACATTTTGTATATGTCTTTCAATCTTTCATCTATTCAGATTCTAGAGGTTTTATTCTTTTCTTGGAATCTATTTTCAGGTGGTGACAAGTCCAGTTGATTTATAGAGTTGTAGCCCAAATAGGGCTTTTCATTCAGCACCACAATCCCCCTGTTGCAGTTGCTTGGTAATTTTAAAGTTTTTTGCTTTTCTACATCATTTGTGACTCTATTTCTGTTTATAAATAACCTTCACTTGTGTCATTTTTTAAGATTCCACATATAAGCCATATCATATGATATTTGTCTTTCTCTGTTTGACTTACTTTATTCAGTATGAGAATCTCTAGGTCCATCCATGTTGCAGCAAATGGCATTATTTCATTCTTTTTCATGGCTGAGTAATATTCATGTGTGTGTGTGTGTATATATATATATATACACCACATCTTCTTTATCCATTCCTCTGTCATGGGACATCTAGGTTGCTTCCATGTCCTGGCTATTGTAAGTGGTGCTGCAATGAACATTGTGGTACATGTATCTTTTCTTTTATTCTTTTAAAACAAATATTTTTATTTATTTATTTGACTATGCTGGATCTTGGGGCTTCCCTGGTGGCTCAGATGGTAAAGAATCTGGCTATAATGCAGGAGACCTGTGTTTGATCTCTGGGTTGGGAAGTTCCCCTGGGGAAGGAGATGGTAACCCATTCCAGTATTCTTGCCTGGAGAATTCCATGGACAGAGGAACCTGGTGGGCTATAGTCCATGGGATTGCAAAGAGTTGGACACAATGGAATATTACACAGCTATAAAAAGGAATTCAGTTCTAATGAGGTAGATGAACCTGGAGCCTATTATACAGAGTGAAGTAAGTCAGAAAGAGAAAGACAAATACTATATATTAAATATATATATAGAATTTAGAAAGACAGTACCAATGATCCTACATGCAGGGCAGCAAAGGAGACACATACGTAAAAAACAGACTTCTGGATTTAGTGGGAGAAGACGAGAGTAGGATGATTTGAGAGCGTAGCATTGAAACATGTACATTACCATATGTAAAATAGCTGACCGGTGCGTGTCTGATGCATGAAGCAGGGCACCCAAAGCCAGTGCTCTGGGACACCCCAGACATTAGGGTGGGGAGGGAGTGGGAGGGTGTTCAGGATCTGGGGACACATGTATACCTGTGGCCAATTCATGTTAATGTATGGCAGAAACCATCACAATATTGGAAGTAATTATCCTCAAATTAATTTAAAAATAAAGTATAAGATGTGTTTAGGTGAAGGTGAAGTCGCTTAGTCGTGTCCGACTCTTTGCGGCCCCGTGGACTGAAACCTACTAGGCTTCTCCGTCCATGGGATTCTCCAGACAAGAATACTGGAGTGGATTGCCATTTCCTTCTCCAGGGGATCTTCTCAACCCAGGGATCGAACCCGGGTCTCCCGCATTGGAGGCAGATGCTTTAACCTCTGAGCCACCAGGGAAAGATATAAGATGTGTTTAGCAAAAAAAAAAAAAAAAGGAGTCAGACATGACTGATCGACTTTCACATTCCACACACACATGCTTGGTGTGAGTTGTAGTACATGATATCTTTAGTTGCAGCATGCAGCTTAGTTGCAGCATGCAGCTTAGTTGCAGCATATGGGAACTAGTTGCCCAACCAGGAATCAAACCCAGGCCCCCTGCATTGGGAACACGGGGTCTCAGACACTGGGCCACCAGGGAAGTCCCATGTATCTTTTCAAATTGGGTTTTCTCTGGATATATGTTCAGGAGTGGGATTGCTAGATCACATGGCAACAATTTTTTTTTTTAAGTTTTTAAGGAATCTCCATTCTGTTCTCCACTGTGGCTGTACCAATTTTCACTCCCACCAACAGGTGTAGGAATGTTCCCTTTTCTCCACACCCTGTCCAGTATTGACTGTTTGTAATTTTTTGATTATAGCCATTTTTACCTGTGTGAGCTGATACCTCATTGTGGTTTTGATTTGCATTTCTCTGATAATTAGTGATGTTGAGCATCTTTTCACATGCTTTTTCTTGTCTTACCAGAACTTCTCTTTCCAATTTCTAAGCTTTAGCCTGCTCCTCCCTTACCCTTATTAAAAGCTATCTTTTCATTTTTGTCCTTTTTGCAAATTTGGGGCATAAAATTCATTACAAATTTAACTGCTTGAATGAAATAAGAGTAAGAATTTTAAAACCATGTGGAATCTTGGGTGAAAGACATATGCCTGATAAAATCTGTCAAGGCCTGCATGTTTGCCATTATGCTTTAAAGTAGTCTTTTTCTTTCCCTGTGATTAAATGAACAAAGAAGCTTTAATCTTTCACCACAGTGAACAACAAAATAATATCCTTACAAAGGTAAAAGCTGATGTTCTAGCATTTTCCAAATAAATTAGACTTTTGGAATTTTCAGTCTAAGGCCTAACTCCAGATCAGGTCCAAGAGTTTAGTGACACATGCATCTTTTTTAACCTCATAAATAATTAATATTTATATGGTAAAAATGTAAAAATACCTGTTTTAATAAGGGACTCTTTGGTATGAGATTTATTTCTTTTTACGGAATATTTTACCTATTTTTAGAAGTGAAATGCAAGTTCTTCCATTTACAGTAAGCTGTGGAGTCCATATGAACATGCTGGCTATTTGTATCTTGGGGGAAAGAAGGGAAATTCCTACGAGAGTTGCTTTTCCCAAATTGAGTATTGACATAAAATTATCTTCAGTTTGTAAATTACTATTGACTATGTTTTTAGTTCAAACATCTCTTTTCCTTTTCACAAATCACTTCAGTGTTTTCCTTGGAATTTGAATCAATCCAATTTAAGTTTATCAGAACATTTGGCAGAAATTCAGGAAATGACCCTTGATCACTTTGGTATGTTTAAATCCAAGAAAACTATAGTCAGATAGAGAGTTTGGGGGCACGTGGGCAAAATATTTCTGTGGTTTTTCATGTATCTTAAAACAGTACCAGAAATCTGCAGCAATTGAAATGTGTCCATTTTTTAAACAGATATAATTCTTATTATGGCTGGCCTTCTTTTATTGCCCCAAATCACCCACGCTCAATAGAGCCTCAACCAAATGCAGCCAGGAATGAAATGCTAGTTTATTTCTTCCAGAGCAGATTGCCAAAGTCCAGATCATCTGTCTGGAATCTAGAATGGGAAGAAAGTTGCTCCTTAAGAAAATTATGATAAGACTTTAACCAGTAAAAACTTGTGAAAGTATTGCAAGTCTCTGAGAGACATTGTGTTTCCAACATGGCTGTTTAGTTAATTAATTATTATTTAGGTGGTTTAGTCACTAAGTCATATTCGACTCTTGCAACCCCGTGGACTGTAGCCTGCCAGGCTCCTCTGTTCATGGGATTCTCCAGGCTAGAATACTGAAGTGGGTTGCCATTTCCTTCTTTGGGGGATCTTCCTGACCCAGGAATTGAACCCAGGTCTCCTGCATTGCAGGCAGATTCTTTACTGACTGAGCTACAAAGGAAGCGCCTCTAAATTATTATTTAGAGGAAGTGACAAAAATAGGAGAGATGTGTAATCTCTGTGGTTCCTTCTCAATCCCTTCTTTGCTCTGTATTCAGAGCAAAGGCAAAAATGAGAGAATATTTGACAAGCTCCAAACCTTATTTTCATTCACTTGTTCAGTCATTTAGATTGGAGAAGAGATATGCAAGATCTCTTTTCAAACATTTGAAAAGGAAAAAAAGTTAGATCCCTAAAGATTCACACAAAATCAACAACAAAGACCCTGGAAGAATGAGAATTTTTATCATGTTGAGATAGAAAAGGCTTTTCTAAGCATAGTATAACATCAAGAAGTTCTAAAAGAACAACAGATCTGACCACATGAAAATTTAAAATGTCTGCATGGCAAATTATTTGACCTGAACAAAGTTTAAGGATAAATGAAAAGTGGAGAGAAAATGTGTAGCTTATATAGCAGATCAAAAGGTTGATATTTCTAATATACAAAAAAATAATAAGAAAAAGGAAAAACTCAAATAGAGAAAAAACACTAAATAAACAATAACAAATGTGTTAATATAAAAATATAAATTACAACAGCAATTTTATCTACCTGGATATAGATACCCAATATTGCTCAAAAATAATGACATGCTTTCCTTTCTACCCAGCAGTTCTCCCGCTAGGCAGAACCTGTCAGGGGGAACTCTCGTGCTAGGCAAGGAGCTCAATCCCTGCGTGTTTGTTGTCCCTGCAGTGCCAAGAATCCGTGTGCCAGGTGGAGAGCCATGTCTCCTTCCTGGTTGCAAGGCAGACCTCTCCCCCTGTCATAGCTGATTTAGGGTTCTGCTGCCCTGAATGAATATTTAGGAACAAGCCCATCAAGCGTAAATCTGCTCAGAGGCTCGTTGTCTGGTTTTGTCTTCAGTTGTCAGGATCCGGTGTGAATATGGAAAAGGAGGAAACAGGGGAAAAAAACCCGTTCCTAAATTGAGGAAGCACCTCGCTGCCTCTGCTACCAGGAGAGGGGCTCTGAGGAAGCTGAGCAGTTCCAGGCAATGGTTAAGGCCCAGATGCCACTGGGTAGCTTTATAAATAGTGGGCCATATGAAACACTAAATGCCTGTGAGCTCCGGGGAGAATGGACCCATCTTCATGGCTACTTTTACTTGCTAGTAAAGAAGGTACTCAACCTTAGTGTTTCATTTTGCACTTTTATGTTTGGTTTATTTTGCTCGTAGAATTTTTAAATTCTGTGTTTGTGACAGAGGTGTTTGCTGACACTGCAGTGGTAATCATATTGCAATATAAAAATGTATCACATCTATATATTGTATACATTTACATATTCAGTGTTACATGTTATCTCTCAATTTTAAAAACGTAAAGTGAGAATTTTTTTAAAATCTGTGTTTACTTGGATAACAACTTGTTTTGTGTTATATCCAAGAAAAGACAACACTATGGCTAAGAATTGGAGAAGGAAATGGCAACCCACTCCAGTACTCTTGCCTGGAGAATCCCATGGAGTAGGCTACTAGTCCATGGGGTCGGAGTCGGACATGACTGAGCGACTTCACTCACTCAAATGCCATGCAATAGCTCCCCTCTCCCCCCCCCCCCTCCCCTCTGCTCCCCTTCCCCCTACTTCCTCTCCTTTCCTCTCCTCTGCTTTCTTTCTCTCCCCACCTCCCTCTCTTTTTCCCTACCTCCTTAGAACCCCTCTCACAACATTTTTTTTTCTCTCTCTCTCACCAATCCAGGCACACTTAGAAAATATAACCAGAGTAGTATACCATTATTACAGGCAGAAGCCCACTTCCTAGAGCTCCCTAGATTTATATTCCTTTCTGAGTATTAACCTAAGGGAGGTGCAAACAACCATTATCCACCATTCATGTCGACAGAGACATCAGTCATGGCTGAGCCACCTCCCCAGGCAGGTCTTTGGCTGAGCTCAGAGAGTCAAACATTCCAGGCAAAGGAGAGGAGGAAGGGAGGTGTGCTCAGATTGCATTGCTAACCCCCTGGACAGAGTCTGGAATCCTGTGAGTGCAAAGGAGCTTGGAACCATGGCTGTAACATTTAATGTTTAAGAAAATAGACCAAGGCAAAGTAATATTTCAAAATGAGAGAAAGTAATTTTACATGGCTTATCTCTGTATTTGAATTAAGTTGACTGCAACTCATGAATGTTTTAATTTAGTTTAAAGTTTGCTCATTCCTTCTTATTAGACCCTCTCTTTCCTTGCCTCTTATCCTCAGTCTCCAGTCAGTGTTGCTTCTGGATTTCCTCTATCAGGTCCTACCATCATGTTGAATAAAGATAAAAGTTACACTCTATGGCAGTGCTCTCTCTTCTACCCCAGAGTTACTATAATTCATTTTGTGCTAGTGGTTACTCCTATGCTTTTGTAGCTTCTTCCAGGGCCTCTGCTAACCAACTTTCTGCAAATTAAATAAAACAACCCTTTGCTCTCAGAGTTTTGGCACAAGCCTTAAGCCTGAGAACCAAATATTTCAGGATCCTAAAGAGAGATTTTAGGCCACCTTTGCAGAATATGCTGAGACTGACTCCTGTTCTGCTGTCATTAGTCCATAACTCACCTCCAAGTGATAGAATAAAAGGGATAAAGATGCCAGGATTAAGAGTATCTTTGGAGAAAGTTGTTGCAGGCAGAGAGTGGATGAAAGAGGGAATGTTTCTGCCATTTCAAACCCACTAAAGAAGTCTTTAGAGACGCAGAGAAGTTGTCATGTGTACCTTGGAGTGTGACAGAATACCTAAAAAGTCTGAAGAGGACAGACTGTCTCTAGTTGGATAGTCTGGCTCCATGGAGTAGAGTTTGGTTGGTCATGAGCTATATTTCCAGAGTTCAGTGGGGCAAGGGCATTTCTGCTTGGTCACATAAGGATCCCATGGACCAGACTGGGTCATTTAGTAATGGACTCTATTCAAGAAGACTGCTTGGAGGGGGAAAGTGACCCCCAAGAAATGGAGGTGGCATCAAAAAACCACATGGAAGAGTCCAGATATTGTCGTTGGGAAACTTATCTATGGGGAATCTTTGAAGGACCCACAAAAATGCTTTAGAAGAGAGAGAATAGCATTTCAATTCTGTACCCTGAAAGGGCACTGATGCCAAATTGTAAGTCACCAATCAAATAAGGCCTTCCTTCCCTCTTCTTTTCCTTCCTACCAGGCTTCAACCCAGGAAAGACCAAACACCTGCAGGTCAGGCTAATAGATGAGGCAGAACAAGCGAGAATGGGAAACATCCTCTCCTTTCCCTTCCCTCACTGATAATTTCCTAGTGTGGGGCAGGCCAGAGCTGGCAGTTGGGAGAAACTTAAAATTCAATAAATTTTGGAGTTTCAATAATATCCTGGATGCTGAACACAATCTGTGGGTTTTTGATGTTGTTGTTGTCAAGAGTAACTGAAAAAGCCATGGGATATTCTGGAGGTTGTACCCAGGAGCAGGCAGCACAAGTTGAAAGAATTAGTTTCACAGGATGGTGATGGGCAAGAACAATGTTGCTTTCTGTTTCTGCCTTTTCAAGTTTCGGTTTCTTTACTGAGCCAGTTCTGTATGGACCGTGAAGAGTCTTTCTTGCAGAGAAGTGCGTGTATGTCTTTGATCCCATGCACTCTCACCTGCCGTCAGCGCCCGCAGCTGTCTCCTTCCTCTTGTGTATCATTGACTTCCCCCTCTCCACTGGATCTTGACTTAATATCACCCATCTTAGAAAAACATGATTCCACCTTCTCTTTAGCAACTGCTGCGTTCCCTGTTTCCCTTCACTGAAAAAATTCTAAACTGTTAGCTGACTCCAGGTCTAGTTTCTCCATCTCTCCTCAGCTCACTCCAGTGGGTTTTCATCTCCACTACACCACTGAACAGGCTCTTACCAGGATCAATAGTTTCTCCCCACATCTCAGTTGATTTCTCAGCCACACTTGATGTGGTTGACCACTCCCTCCTTCCTGAGCCATGTTCTTCACTAGGCTTCTGTGTTAAACATTTATCTAGGCTCTTCCTACTCTACTGGCCTTTCGTCTGGGGGCTCTTCCTCCCCTACCAGCCCCTGTCCTTGGTCTTTTCATCTCTGTCCAATCTTTGAGACTGAAAGATTTTAAAATTATTTCAACCTTTTTAGCAGGTATAGAACTATTCTATTTCTTAAAGCAATTTGATATATTGATGATTTAATTTCTTTAATTGATTCAGAACTGTTGAGATTTTAAATGGTTTCTAGTGTCCATTTTGGTAACTTAAAAACATTTTATCCATTTCATATAAATTAAAAAATAAAGTTACATAAGGGTGTTCATTATTTTCTTGTCTGTAGTGATGGCCTCCTTTTTATTCCTGGTGTTGGTCATTTATGTTTTCCCCTTTGTTCCTGATCAGTTTTATTAAGGGTTTATCACTTGCATTAAGAACCAACTTTTGGCTGTGTTTATTTCCTGTTACACGTTCTTAATCTATTTCATTGATTTCTACTTATAATATTTCCTGTTTTTCTATTGTCTTTGGATTTAACTTGCCTGACATGAGAATTAAGTTTGTTGCTTCTCAATATTTCTCTTCTCTTTCCTTCCCCAGCCTCCCTTCCCTTCGCCCAATATGCACTATGCATTTGGAACTATAAGTTTCCTTTATGGCATCACTGTTAAGTAAATCACTTTCATTATCATTCAGTTCATAATATTTTCTAATTTATTTCTTATTTTTAAGTTGTTTAGGAGTTCGTTACATAATTTTCAAATATTTGGGGGGTTTTCTAATTATTTTCTGTTATTGATTATATTTTAATTCCTTTGTAATCAGAGAATATAGTCTACATTATTTGATTTTTTGAAAAAAGTTAAGATTTCCATTAAGGCCTTTCTTTATCTCTATTTAAAGTGATTCTGTTTTTGACAACATACAGTTGTGGGGTTTTAACTTATTCAAACTAATAATCTATTTTTAAAAACTTATTTAGTTCATTTATATTAGATGGAATAATTGATATAGTTGGGTTTAAGCCCACCATTTTACTATTTATTTTGTTCATCTTTTCTTTGTTTTTCATTCCAACTTTTGGAATATTCAAGTGTATTTTATGATTTCATTTCTCTACTCAATTCATTTCTTGCCTAGAAAATCCCACGGACAGAGGAGCCTGGAAGGCTGCAGTCCATGGGGTCATTGAGGGTCGGACACAACTGAGCGCCTTCACTTTCACTTTCACTTTCATGCATTGGAGGAGGAAATAGCAACCCACTCCAGTGTTCTTGCCTGGAGAATCCCAGGGACGGGGGAGCCTGGTGGGCTGCTGTCTATGGGGTCGCACAGAGTCGGACATGACAGAAGTGACTTAGCAGCAGCAGACATAAATTATTGTGGTTTTCTTTTGACATTTCTCTAGAGATTATAATATGCATCCTTGATTTAATACAGTCCATCCTAACCTTTGTGCTATTATTGTCATGTATTTTATTTACATGTTATAAATCCCACAAGACATTATTATTGTTGTTACATGAAGCAGTCAAAAGTATTTCATGTTTGCCCACATATTTACACCTTCTGATGCTTTTCATTTCTTCTTTCAGTCCTGTGCTTTCAAATGATCATTACCTCTCATTGTTTCAGCAGTATGGATCTGCTGGTAAACATGTCTCTCACTTTGATTTTTCTGAAAGTTTCTTCATTTTGCTTTAATTTTTGATGATATTTCAAATGAATGTGGAATTCTAGGTTGACAACATTTTATTTTAGCACTTTGAGAATGCTATCTTTTTATTAAGTGCACTTTGAGGGCACTATCTTTTGGCTTCTATAACATGTTGAAAAGTCAACCATTACCCCTATTGTTGCTCATCTGAAGCTAATATATTTTTCCCCCTGGCTGCTTTTCAAATTTTCTCTCAATCCTTGACTATTAGACATTGACAAAAATATGTCTGTGTATGGTTTGTTTGTTCATTTGCTTGTTTTAGTCCTGCTTAGAATTTGCTGAGCTTCTCTTGAATCTGGGAGATGATATCTTATCACCTTTGGAAAAGTCTTGGCCATTATTTCTTCAAATATTATTTCTGCTTCAATTTATTTCTCCTCATCTTCTAGTACTTTGTTGAAATATGGTAGACCTTTTAACTTTTTTTCTTGTGTCTCTAATGCTCTGTTTTATTTTTATACATGCTTGAGTTTGCGTATTTTCTATTGTACTATCTTAGAGTCTAATGATCTTGTCTTCTCTGTTGAGTCTGCTGCTAAATGTGTTCTCAACTTGCCCATCTAATTTTTCTTTTTACATGGAATCCCTGTCTATGTTAATATTCCTATCCTTTCATCCATTTTCTCACTTTTCTTCTATTTCCTGTAATATATTCATCAATTAGAATCCTTGTCTGTTAGCTTCACTATTTGAATTATCTTTAGGTCTGGTTCTATTATTTATCTTTTCTTGATTATAATTATCAATCATCTTTTGCTATTTTTTTGCATGTCTTGGAATGTTTTGTCAGACGCTGTAAAAAGCAGTGCAGAGGCTCTAGATGATGTCCCATAGTGGAAAGGGTTTACACTCCACACTGGAAAGGGTTTACACTTTTCCTGTTAGGCAACAGAAGGAAGAGTTTATCTTTGAGAGGGGTAGGGGTTACTTTTGAAAGACTTTAGTCTACTTCTCAATTTTCTCTGTTCGTCAAACATAGTCCATCTGGGCTTTAGATTAGAGCCTACAGGATCTCTGTCTTCTCAGTCCTGAGAGTGGGAAATTTAGTGCTGGACTTTGCAGTTTTAAACTTACCTCTTTACCTTTCTCTCCTGGCCCTGTCTCAACTTTGAAACCTAAAAGATGTCCCAAGGGGTACCTGGTTATGTGTTTGAATGGGAGGACCTCTTTCTCTGGTTGGACTTTTTCTTCTTAGCACTGTGAATCTAGAGGAGATTGTATTATGCCTTTTGGAATTCTTCTGCCAAACTTCCCAGCCTTCTTTGCATAGTTCCTGAACTCCGAAGATGTCCTATGGGGAAAACCAGTTGTATTTAGCACTTCTCAAGTTTTTAGTTTCTCTCGCCAGCCCCATGAGATTACCAAAAACCTCTCTGGTTTCTCTTTTCTCAGGAAAATTCTTTACAAGTCAAGTTTAACTCTCAGTCCATGCCCAGAATTGTTGGATATCCCCAAAGAAAAAAAAAATGTAGTTCATATAGCCCTCATTGCTTCCTTATTCCCTGAGACGCTTAAAAATGTAACTTTTGTAATCTAGCTCGCTCTTTCTAGTTGTTGCAATGGGAATTATAGGTCATTATATCCCATGACCTACTACGTTTAACTTAGGGACAGAAGTCCCCTGATCCTTATGTTTTGAAGATAAAGGCCAATCAAGATGGTTACAACTTCAAGAATTGAAAAGGGCCAGAACATGCCTATAGTAGCTGGATTCCAGGAAGTAGAAAGTTACATTGGTTACCCAGATTTAAGCTCTTAATTTCAGAGGACATGAGTAAATATGTAGCATGGCTACACTTGAGGTGAGGAGGAAAGTGATCAGAATGAATGGTGGCTCTTGAACAGACCATGTATATTTGCAGCAATAACCATAGCTAGCAGTGATCAAAACAGACTTTATGCAGAGGTAGGAAGTGACTCCTCTCCTCTTTTTGTGCTGGGTGTTTAAACAGGATTAAATGTGACTCAAAATATTTTAAAAACATGTACTCTATTTCACAGAGGGAAACATACTTGACACACTGTTATTTCTAGTAGTATAACCAGATAGCTGGTTACAAAATTGACTCAGAATTGTGAGACTTCAAGAAATTTTATAAATTCCTTAATAATTTTATTTTGCTTAAATTGTTTTTTCATGTGTATACATATAGATGCACAAATACACATATATATGTATACATGTGTATATGTTTATTCATGTATGTGTATAATACAGTTTTTACTCTACCCTCACTTTTCAGTCAATAATAATATAAAATGGGCACTTATTTTGTAATTATGCTTTTAAATTTTATTATTCTTTTTAAGAACAATATTGATACTGTAAGCTGGATCCTTACCTTTTAGACCATGACTTTACTAGTTTTTAGTTCCTTTTTTTTGCTTCGTGTTTTGGTCAGTTGAGGATGCCTTACATTATTTCTTCTAGAAGATATTGGTATTTTGTAAGAAGTTGCATGCCTGACTATGTCTCTTATTGTCTTCACGAACAAAAAATGACTTTGAAATCCTCAGGCTACAGATTCTTGTATGACTACAGATTTTTTAATGACTCCAGAGCTGTCATTCTCAACTTTGAGTGCACATTGTCATTTCTTGGGAGCTTTAAAAATACTGATCCCTGGGTCCCATTCCCAGAAATTCTGATTTAATTGTTCTGTGATGTGGCCTGGATTAAAAATGAAATAAAATAAAAACAATAAAAAATATGCTTGGGCTCCACTCTGGGTCAGTTAAACTCTAATTTTCAGGAATGGGGTTTGGGCATCAGCAAACTTTTTCTGCTTTGTGTGAAAAATGCTCAAGCTTGCTAACCCTACAGTCAGTTTCTAACTGTGTCCATCTTGTTCCTTATTGTCATCAATGAAGATTAGAATTTGCTTTTACATTTTCAGATTTTTTTTTTTTTTGCGATCCTTTCTTACCTGTCATCATCCTTTTTACTTGTTCTGTAGTCTCTATGCCAGATGATCTTCTTATAGCTTTCCCCTCTTTCACTATGGAGGTAAGTCATTTTACATCTTATAAAATAGCTTTCTAAAATTTTCTTTTGTATTTTGCAGGAGATCACTTTTGGAGAGGCTTGCTTTTCTTCTATATTTCCAAAATGATTCTCCCTTGCCCTTTTCCCATATTAGTTTTTGGTCAGACCTCCGTTTTGTTGTTTCTGTGGCTTTGGTTTACGTGATTTCTTCTCTTTTCCCATTTCAAATATGACATAACTGACCAACCCAGAGATCGAGAACCCAGGTCTCCCACAGGAGGGAGGGTTCTTTACCATCTCAGCCACCAGGGAAGCCCCTCATTGGCCCCACTCTTGGGTAATATGGATGATAGGTGGTTACTTTTCTCAAATCCTCCTCTGTGGCACTGTTGTAAGCATTCCCATCTCCCAGTCCCATCTCCAAAGTCCAGGTTTTCTCTTCATGTGGTTTTGCTTATAGTTCTGTTTGCCTGACCCTCTCGTATTCCCATGGTCCACATGTATTTTTAAAAACTTCCAGCATCACTCTCCCCGTGCTGTCTTTCATCATCGTCCACCCATAGTGCTTTCCTCATGGGGACCTCTTTTCTTAGGAAGCCACGTACTAACTTTAGAACACACCTCCTGCTTTACTTCTGGCCCCGTTCTTTTTGGGGTTTTCCGTGTCTGCCAGATGGTGACACAGACTGAGGAACAATAACAACAGAGAACGAGAGCAGTGAGTCAGGGAGGGGCTGATGTGCTTCCTTGTGGGTATGTGACTGGCTGGCTGAATCTGTGGCCTATCAAGGGGACTGATTGGAAATACCTTCCTGTATCTTCTCTTCAGAGAGATGAAGTCAGTTGGGCTAAAAACAGGATAGGCTATGTTCCATCCTCCTGTGTCTGGATTATAACTGTATAATATACAGAGCTCCATGGGTGATTCTAGATATATAAGGTAGAGAGCCACTGTTTTGATCAATGCTTGGAAGAAGCTGCAAAAGGGACCAGTGGGACCCCCATCTCAAAATGGAAACTCAGGCTGAGTTTGAGCAGAATAACTCCATGGAGGTGCGAGATTCAAGGGAGGACAAAGACAATAAGTGAACAGGTTTTTCAGTCATCCATGTGATGGTGTTACTGGGACAGGGACCTTGAGAAGGGAGTGGTGGGGTGGGGGGCAGATGTGAGAGAGAAGCAGCATTCTCTCATGATCCTGAGTGGATACAGCAGGAAGGAAGGGGAAGAACCAGTGACCACAACAAGAATGCCAATCTCCTGAGTGTTCTTGGCCCAAATAAATGCCTGTCTGGCCCTTTTAGAAATGGCATACTGAGGTTAAAAGATAGCAGCAATCAATTAGCTGTATCCATTCACTAACGTGTTTTTTGAACACCTACTGTGTGCCAGGCTTTTTGCTAGACCCTGGGGATGAAATTTAGTGAAAAAGCACACAATCCTTGCCCTCATAAAGGCTTCAGTCTAGATGCTTTAGAGAGCATCAGTCAGATAATCTTACCAATTAGTGTGTATCATAACTTGAAGAGAATGCCCTGAAGGAAAGGAACTCCTCCGCTACGAAAATATGTCAGAAGGGAAGCTAAGGAAGGAGGGGATGTGGGTCTGGGACACAACGCGCCAGACAGAGCAGGTGACAGATTTTCTAAGGGAAATAGAAGAGCTCCAGAGTGCAGAAACTCAGAGTGTGATGAAAGCAGGTTCAAGACAAGGCAGGGCAGGTGGGCAGTGCCTCCCAGAACAGGAGACACCTGTCATCTGTGAGTACTGCCCTGCTCAGCCCTGTCCTGCTCATTCCAGTCATACCTCAAGCTTCTAAGGCATTACTGACTGAGTTAGCCTAAGCAAGCAAGAAGGTTTTTCACACACTACCTGTGAAATGCTATAATGTATGATGATTAATTAAAAAAAAACTGTATTCTTTTCATAAAGCTATTATGAAAATTTAATCTTTCAGTTTAGGTACTCGGTTGTGTCAACTCTTTGTGACCCCATGGACTGCAGCACACCAGGCTTCCCTGTCCATCACTAACTCCCAGAGCTTGCTCAAACCCATGTCCATCTAGTTGGTGATGCCATCCAGCCATCTCATCCTCTGTCATCCCCTTCTCCTCCTTCCTTCAGTCTTTCCCAGCATCAGGGTCTTTTCCAATGAGTCAGTTCTTCGCATGACGTGGCCAAAGTATTGGAGCTTCAGTTTCAGCGTCAGCCCTTCCAATGAATATTCAGGACTGATTTCCTTTAGGACTGACTGCTTTGATCTCCTTGTAGTCCAAGGGAGTCTCAAGAGTCTTCTCCAACACCACAGTTCAAAAGCACCAATTCTTCAGTGCTCAGCTTTCTTTATGGTCCAACTCTCATATCCATACATGACCACTGGAAAAACCATAGCTTTGACTAGATGGACCTTGTTGGCAAAGTAATGTCTCTGCTTTATAATATGCTATCTAGGTTGATCATAGCTTTTCTTCCAAGGAGCAAGCATCTTTTAATTTCATGGCTGTAGTCACAACCTGCAGTGATTTTGGAGCCCAAGAAAATAAAGTCTGTCACTGTTTCCCCATCTATTTGCCATGAAGTGAGGGGACCAGATGCCATGATCTTCGTTTTTGAATGTTGAATTTTAAGCCAGCTTTTTCACTCTCCTTGGAAGGTCAAAAGTGGCCCAATAAATCTACTTTATAAACTTGACCAGAGCTATCTCTTCCTGTAAAGCCAGTGGATTTTCAAGTGAGGAAATCATTAGTCTAGACATCATCTTTGTCTGAAAAGGAGCAAGTGAGCACTTGTGTGTCTGCACCATGTTTCTCAGGATTTATGAAGCCTCTGTCATCCTAGTCTTCAAACAAATTTATTCTGATCTATGGTCACATTTATGAGTAGGAATATTTTCCCATTCATAGTTACTTGGGTGTAGTGGATCACTCTGTCAGAATTAATGCAGGTTGATTTTTTTCCTCCATTTAAAAAAAAAATTGAGGTATAATTGATTTATAATGTTGTGTTAGTTATAGGTATACAGCAAAGTTATTCATATATATGTCTGTGTGTATATATATATATGCGTTATAACTAAACTAAATTTATTGGAAGCTTATATTCAGTTATATATATATACATACATATCTATATATTCTTTTTCAGATTCTTTTCCCTTATAGGTTATTACAACATATTGAGTATAGTTCCCTGTGCTATAGAATAGGTCCTTGTTGGTTATCTATTTTATATATAGCAGTGTGTATATGTTAATCCCAACCTGCTAATTTATCCCTCTCCTCTTCCCCTTTGGTAATAACCATCACTTTGCTTTCTAAGTCTGTGGTCTATTTTTGTTTTATGAATAAGACCATTTGTATCATTTTTTTAGATTCCACATAGAAGTGATATCATATGTTATTTGGTTTACTTCACTTAGTATACCTCCATTTTTAAATTTATGTTTTTCCATTCTATCTATCTATCATCAATCTGTCTGTCTATCTACCTATTTATCTGTCCTTCCTGGCTCATTTCCTAAGTTAGGGCCTTTATGTGACTTTGCTGCTGCTGCTGCTGCTAAGTCGCTTCAGTCGTGTCTGACTCTGTGCAACCCCATAGACGGCCTCCTACTAGGCTCCTCTGTCCCTGGGATTCCCCAGACAGATGACTTAGCCCCAAGAACACTTCACTTTTCAGTCTACACCCTTCCTACCGGATCTCCAAGTCCTGTACGTTTCTCTTACTCTTCAGTTCAGTCGCTCAGTCGTGTCCGACTCTTTGCGACCCCATGAACTGCAGCACGCCGGGCCTCCCTGTCTTACTCTAGTCTTCCACTGTTCCCCCCTCACCCTCTCGTGTTTCTGTCTCTGTCTCACTCTCACTTGCTATTCACGCTTTTCTCGCTCCCGCTTTGGCTCCTGTCTTGCCCTGGCCCTACTCTCATTCTTACTCACACTTTCTCCCTGTGTCTTTCTTTCACTCTCACCCTCTCACCCTCAGCCTCCCTCTCTCCCTTTTATAATTCATACAATGATCTCTCACCCCATTTGTAGTTTCAGCTATGATCTTCACAGAGGTATCTTGTCTATATTTGTAGTTATGGGGCTCTTGGAGTTGCTAATAACAGAAACCAGCTTTGACTGGCTACAAAAAAGGAGGGAAATTTTATTAGAAGGTTACAGAGACATCTCACAAAATCAACAGTTGAACAATTATGAAAATAAATGGCCCTTGGGTCCACTGCTAATTCATGAACTTAATAATGGTAATTCCAAGTTTCTTTGATTTTCTATTCCTTGCTTTCAAATCCCTGTGAGAGAGAATTTGACTAACTGTCTCACAGTGGATGCTTCAGCTCTGGATTGAGGTCAGGGTTGCCATATGCAGATGAGGATGGGTTTTGGTTTGCCACGTAGGTTGCGCCATTTCCAGTGTTCATAAACTAGGCATCAACCCAAATGGCTGTACCCTTAAATATCAATCCAGCTCTGGTTTTTCTGACTTTTGGAAGATAGACCCACTTGAGTGAACCATTATAGTGACTGAAATCCTCATCTTTTCTCTACCTAATGTGCACTGGGATTCTCTCACCAGGTCCCCCAGACTGGCTGTTACCACTAATCCCTCTGTATCCGTGTCCACACTACATGTCCAATAACAGCCATACAAACTCAAATCTGTGCATAAGAGATAAAAGAGCCCAATAAATAAGAAAATAGAAAGCTCAGGGGATAAATACAAATAATTGACATTTTTCAACTGGAATCGGGCTTTGGTCACAGTAAATAGAACGCTTTAAAATATGAATTACCTAATGATTCATACATTTATCCATTTAAAATATTTTCTGAGCACTGACTCTCTGGTGGTAATTAGACAAGTCCCAGATCTTGAATCCTCTGGTCTAACAAGGATGATCAGGAGCTAAAGAGCTTCACAGAGTTGTATATAATTTGCAACTGTTTTAAGTACTCCAAAGAAGAGGTACGATGGTATTTGGTTAAGGGAGTCTTTCCCTGAGGAACTGATGCTTGCTCTGAGATCAGGAGCTGGAGTGGGGGTAGGAGTGGGAGTGTCCGGGAGAGAAATTGAGAAGAGCCTTCCAGGCAGAGAGAGCAGGGGGTGGGTGGCTCTGGTGCATTTGAGGAACTGGAAATCCAGTGTGCAGCGGGAGAACAGAGGTGGATGAAGAGCAAGGGAGGAGGTAAATGAGACACAGAGCAGGCAGGGCCAGTGCTTGTGAGGCCAGCCCTCAGGTTACAGATTTTGACTGAGAAGCTGATGAGAGTTTTTTAAAGCAGTGTAACAGAATTAATTCAAGTTTTAAAGTGAACATCCTAGCTGCTGTGTGGAGAATGAATTCAAAGGGATTTGAGAGGATATGGGCAAAGTGAGGAACACAATGAGTGATAGCTGGAAATAACTATTGTGAAAT
Source organism: Nanger dama (assembly GCA_917880005.1). NCBI lineage: Eukaryota > Metazoa > Chordata > Mammalia > Artiodactyla > Bovidae > Nanger > Nanger dama. Next base: position 30,272,929 of record CAKJTW010000007.1, read on the forward strand.
ATCTGCACGTCCATAGAATTGGCAGAAAACCAAAATTCTCTGATAATTTTATGGCTATTTTCATTTTGAACCTGCCAATCATTATAGTTCAGAGGTTGTGTGAAGAAAGTCATAATAACGTCAAGACAGAAATGTTAAGTGACTAGGATTTGTCCCAGATGATGAAATAAAAATATCATGTATGAATCAAGGATAACTCCTAGGTTTATGACTTGAGAAATTAGTTAAGTGTTTGGTATGACTATCTATACTGTTTTCTTAAGAAGTGTTGGTTATCCAATGGGAAGGGGCCACCCTGGTTAAGCATTTTCTTCAGCTGGTCGAGTTGCTAACTCAGCTTACATATTTAATCAATTTCTTTTGTCATATACCATATTGGAAATCATGTATCTTTTTAAAAACGCGTGTATTTTCTCTAATGGCCTGTAAATACTGTATTTTGGAGCTTGCAGGAAATACTGAATTTAGGTACTTAAGTTATTATGAAAGATATCCTTCAAAACTTTCTGGTAGCTTATGACTCACACAAGCTCGAGTTTATTAGGAACATATTGAGACATTTCAAAACTATCATTTTAAATGCTGACAGTTGTTAATGATGATAGGAAACTTGGAGGTCATCTGAGTATCCCTTGCTGGAGAATGGGAAGGTAGAATGTGGTGGACAGAGGGGCTTAAAGAAACAGACTAGATGTCCACACCACACGGGCTGTGTTCAGTACACAGTCACCTCAATGGGGAAGATGTGGCTGCAGCTAGAGTATTTCAGACTCGCAATAAAATGTAATTTCCCTACAAGATTTTAATACATACTTTCTTCTTTCTTCTCCCTTTCCTTCCCTTCCCTTATTCAGTTAATGTTTTTAGAGTCTCAACCACTGTGCAAGGCACCAAGTATACCGTAAAGGAGTGCTTAGATGTTCCTGTCCCGGTGGAAGGGGGAGGAGACAAGAACAAATGGTCACATAAATAAAGATATGGGTACAAACTGTGATGAGTTCCTTGAAGAAAAAAAATGCATGTTGCTGAACTCTAAAGAGGTAGACCATGGTAGGCTTTTTAACAAAGAGATATTTGAGTTGAGACCTAAAGAAGGGTATTTCTTCAGAAACTGGGAGAAGAGCATTTCAGTCCATAGGAATAGCATGTGCAACAGACCCAAAGAGAAAAAGGGCCTAGTTTCTGTGAGAAAATGAAAGAACATTGGTCTGGGTGCACATATGAGCAAAGATACTGGGGTACACAATGGGGCCGGAGAAATGTGGAGGCCAGGTCATTATATGCTCTGTAGGTCTTGTTTCTAATTTTAGATTTTAGCCCACAGACATCCTAACATCTGTTGAGGGTTTTGTGCTGGGAAGTAAAATTATTTGACTGACATTATAAAACAATGTCTTTGGCTACTATCAGGAGAAAGGGTTGGAGTCAGAACAAGAGTGGGTGCTAGAAAAACCATTAGGAGGATTTTTCTGAGTTCAGATGAGTAGTGGCTGGGACAAGAAAGTGGTAGTGAAGATGAGGAGAAGTGAGTGGATTTGAGAGCTATTTTAGTGGTAGAATAAATAGAACTTGGCGTTACAGTAGATAAATGTTGGTACCATTATTGAGTAGCACAGGTTGGCAGGAAATCATGTTTTCAAGAAAAGATCAGGAGTTGTATGTTGGACATGTAAAGATCCCTGTGTAGTTATGTACAAGTTGGTTATATGGCTCTACAATTGAAAGAGCAACCAATCTGGGAGTATAAAGAGCAGAAAATATAGTTAAATTTATTAGAATTTATGAGGTAACCAAGAAGGGGAGTATCTAGTGAGAAAGAAGAGGCCCCAGGGTGAAGCCCTGAGGACATCCAGTCTTGGGGAAGGGAGAAGCTTGGAAAGAGAAGGAGAGCCGAGGAGGAAAATCCTAGAAGTGTAGTGGCATTAAAATCAAGAGAGGAGAATGTTGGAGAAGGAAATGGCAACCCACTCCAGTATGCTTGCCTAGGAATTCCAATGGACAGAGGAGTCTGGCAGACTAGAGTCCATGGGGTTGCAAGGGCTGGACATGGCTTAGCAATTGCACCACCACTGCCACCACATATATTTGTTATATTGGGTGAAAGCCTGAGGTTTTTGAACTGGAAACTTCCTGAAGTTTGTATCTCCATGCAGTTCCCATAAATATAATGTAATACAAAGATGCTCTTTGGTTAAAAAAAGAAGAGAGAGAGAGAGGAGAATGTTTTGCAAAGAAAGTGGTTGCTAACTGTGTCAAGTGATGCTGAGATATTGAGTAAAATAAGACTGAAAAATCTCCACTGGATTTGGCAACATGGAGTTCATTAAGGACCTTGAGAAGAACAGTGTGGGAGGTAAAGGAGTGAACAAAGCCAGTTTACAGTAGAATTAATTGTGAGTAGGAAATGAGAGAGTGGATACCATATGGACAGAAATCTTCCAAGAAGTGTGACTATGAGGGGACATGAGGAGATTAAACAATACAGAAGGGAACTGGATTGGGCACCTCTTTCATGTCACTTCAAATCTTGGCTCCATTTTTAACCCAGCCACTGTCTTGGTAAGCTCTACACAGAGTCAGGCTGCTTCCCATAGGTTTTACTTGACAGTGCTTTGCCTTGGGCCCCTCCTACTCTGGGGCTTCTTTACTTTGTAGCTGGGAACTCCTGAGGGAAACTTTTTGGTTTTCATGCCTGTGTAACCCAGAATCCACTGGAGATAATATGCCAGGAGTGACCAGCAGGTAATGGGAGCTGATGCTTTTATTCCCTTTTTTCCCTTGGGTGGATGACTTTGAGACATATTTTATAAATCTATGGAGAAGGACCCATGAGGCTGAACATCAGGTACCTTTAAAAGTGGTTTAAATAAAGCAAGCATCTATGTATTACCTTTCCGTCTTCCCATGTTTTGCTCCTCTGTCCCCAACCCTGAGATCACTTCTAGATAAACCATCTACCTGTATGCAAGCTTTCAACTCATATTAGAGCCCAATGGGGAGAATCTGGTAGAAAAGGAAATAGTGAAGATACAGAAGAGGGAGGTGAAGTTGCTCAGTCGTGTCCGACTGTTTGCGACCCCGTGGACAGTAACCTACTAGGCTTCTCTGTCCATGGGATTCTCCAGGCAAGGATACTGGAGTGGATTGCCATTTACAGAAGAGGGAAGAGATAACTAATGGAGCAAGGCCTTTGAGGAAGCCAAAGGAGATGGGACCCAGAGTGCTGTGGAGAAACTGACTTTTTAAAGGAGAAAAGACACTTCCTCTATTGTGAGACAGGAGAGCACATGAAGATAAATATGGGGCATGTCTGTTTGCAGTTTGGAGATTGTGTTGATGAGAGAGTTCTGTTTGTATGAGTTAGGGTTCAACTAGAGACATAGACCCAGTAGAAGGTGGGTGTATATAGAGAGATACTAATGGATTGCAAGGAATTGACTTGTATGATTGTAGGGTAGCTCCAAAATCTGTAGGGCAGACTGTGAGGAAGGGCACAATGGCTGAATTTCTTCCTAATCAGGAAAGCGTCCGGTCTGTTCTTAGGACCTTTCCACTGATTAGAATCAGGCCAACCCAAATTATCTGGGATAACTTCTCTCACTAACAGTCAACTGATTATGGATGTTGAGTGTATTTACTAAATACCTTTACAGCAGTATCTAGATTAGTGTTTGAACAGCTGAGGGCTGCAGCCCAGCCAAGTGGACACATCAAAAGACCATCACATGAAACTGGAGCCTGTTACACAGACTGAAGTAAATCAGAAAGAAAAACACCAATACAGTATATTAACACATATGTATGGAATTTAGAAAGATGGTAACGACAACCCTATACACAAGACAGCAAAAGAGACACAGATGTAAAGAACAGACTTTTGGACTCTGTGGGAGAAGGGGAGGGTGGGATGATTGGAGAGAACAGCACTGAAACATGTACATTAGCATATGTGAACTAGATGACCAGTCCGAGTTTGATGCATAAAACAGGGCCCTCAAAGCCGGCTCACTGGGACAACCCAGAGGGATGGGATGGGGAGGGAGGGGGGAGGAGGGTTTGGGACAGGGGGACACAGGTTCACCCGTGGCTGATTCATGTCAATATATGGCAAAACCAGATTGAACCCGGGTCTCCTGCATTGGAGGCAGACGCTTTACCCACTGAGCCACCAGGGAAACCCTGTAAAGTAATTAGCCTCCAATTAAAATAAATAAATTAATTAAAACAAAAACAAAGCAAAAGAGACCATCAGACTATCTTTTTCTACCTCTAAAGCTGTGCTATCTAACAGAAGATTTTGCATTGATGGAAACATGTTATTTCTGCATCATCCAATAAAATAGCTACTGGCCACATATGGCTATTGAACACAATGCTTAGTGTAATTGAGGAATTAAGTTTTGAATTGTATTTAATTTTAACTAATTAAAATTTAAGTACCCTATGTGTCTACTGGCATCACGTTCTAGAGTATAAGGCAGGGTCATCTGTTGAGAATATTATTACTAGTCAAAAAGTAACAAATTAGTTGATCAAAACTGTCCCCTCAAACCATCAGATATTCTCATTTGCCCTTTAGTCTACGCAGTGGAATTTTTCAGTCGTAGCTATCATCTCCGATATTGACCTTGCAGTTTGCTGGTATCACAGTTTGCAAATATTAACAGTAAACATGAGATTGTGACTCTAGCTGAGCAGCTCACTATGCAAAGTAGGTGTGCATTCCAGCATGGAGCAAGCAACAGTTCATTTCCTGTATGCGCAGAGGTTCTTCCAGATGGCAAACTTGTTATAAACAGCGGCCGTCCTGTACGACATCATGCTTTCTGATTAATGGATTGTGTTATCTTATCAGCACACTGAGGATACATGTGGTAGGAGAAATAGAAAGCACGCATGCCATATTCCCAAACACAATGCAATAAAACTCAAACTTAGCACTAACAACACAGCTATTTATGTTTGGAAATGTAAAATCATTATTCTAAATAATTCTTAATCAAAAGGAACAGAAAACTGAAATTAAGACCTATTTATATAAGCTGATAGACAAACTACACTAAAATACTTCTCTTAGATAGCTTTAAAATAGCTTTTCAGAAAACAGGATAAAATATAAACATAACTACACATTTAATTTCTGGAGGCTAGAAGGAGAGCATCAACATTAACCCAAAGAAAACAGAATATAGTAATAAGGACAAAAATAAAATTAAAATGTTTACTTGATAATTGAAAGCTATAGTTTATTATTTCAAATACACATAGTTCTAGAAATTTTAACATTAAAATAAGAGTACACAATAGTTTTAGGAAGTGAAATTGTCAGTCACTCAGTCTTGTCCAACTCTTTGTGACCCCATGGACTATAGCCTGCCAGGCTCTTCTGTCCATGGAATTTTCCAGGCAAGAATACTAGAGTGGGTTGCCATTCCCTTTTCCAGGGAATCTTACCAACCCGGGGATCAAACCTGGGTTTCTTGCATTGCAGGTGGATTCTTTACTGCCTGAGCCATATAAAAATATTTGTATGTTTATAAATAATAATAACAACAAGTACTTGACAGCTTTCTATATTTCAAGCACTGTTGTTGAAATATACTATGATTAAATAAACTGTTCATACAATAGATAGAATACTATACAGCTATTAAATTATAAAAGGTTATTCTACATATAGGACATTGAAGGTTGTCTATGACATACCGACAGTGACAAAGCTATGATCTCATTTTAAAAATTTTATCTACTAGTATGTATATTAATGGGGCTTCCCAGGTGGCTCAGTGGTAAAGAATCCTCCTGCAATGCAGGAGACTTGGGTTCAATCCCTGGGTCGGGACCATCCCTTGGAGAAGGTTGTTGCTACCCACTCCAGTATTTTTGCTTGGAGAATCCCATGGACAGAGGAGCCTGGCGGGCTACAGTTCATGGGGTCACAAAGAGTCAGACACAACTGAGCAACAAATGTGTATCAATATCAGTATTTTAAAATCCAAAATAAGACTGGGGATGGAATTGAATCAGAGAAGAGAACTTCTGCATTTTTTTAGTATTTTTTTTTTTTGCAATGATCTTGTTTAATAAGTACAGAGATGATACTTTTAAAACCACTAAATGTGTTAAATATAGTATCAGTTCCTGAGAGACTGAGGGCTGAACATTTTTCACTTAGCAGGTGTGGAAAGCAGGTCTTGCTAAAACAATTTCCCTCTGCTCCATGCTAGTCATCACCCACACTTCAATAAGCTCTGCTTTGCCATGTGCCTGGAATATTTTTGTCATGGTGTTCTGAACTAATGACTCTTCATAGTGGCACATGTTACACAAGAAAGGAAATACATGAATTTCAAGATACCAGAAGGTGTCAAGGTGAAATATGCAAGGACTACAGGTCAGAGACCACAGCTGATGAAGACCTTCTGGTGGCTGCACAGGAAGGACTGAGGCTTTGTCCACCAGGGCACAGGCATGAGGGGAGGTGGGTGTTAAAAACCAGGATTACTCCCCTGCAGGGTATCTTGACCAGTCCCTCTCATGTGGCACCCAGACATGTTTTATATTATGATTTAGTCAGCATGGTTTTATTTTTCTTTATGCTGATTTCATGTCTGTCTCTTGCTTCTGGGATGTTCACTGTATTCATTACATTTCTGTTGAGAATTTTCTAAGATGTCCTGATATAATGACTTGTAATTTTTCCAGACCAGCAGTGCCAACATTTGAAATTACTAGCAAGCTGTTCCGAAGAAGGCAACGGCACCCCACTCCAGTACTCTTGCCTGGAAAATCCCAGAGATGGAGGAGCCTGGTAGGCTGTAGTCTATGGGGTCGCTAAGAGTCGGGTATGACTGAGCGACTTCACTTTGACTTTTCACTTTCATGCATTGGAGAAGGAAATAGCAACCCACTCCAGTATTCTTGCCTGGAGAATCCCAGGGACAGAGGAGCCTAGTGGGCTGCCATTTATAGGGTTGCACAGAGTCAGACACGACTGAAGCGACTTAGCAGCAGCAGTAGCAGCAGCAAGCTGTTCCCCCACAGTTGAGAACAAATATTATTTACTTTCTATCTGACTAATAGACTTACAGAAGAATTTTGAGCTTAAAAGGGACTGTAGAAATTAAACAAAATTTGTGAAGATCCTATTATGCTCCAGGTCTTACTTTCCATCCCTTAGAGGTTACCTTCTGTAGCAATGGCGTTCCAACTTCCATGTGAATAAGGATTACCTGCAGAGTTTGTTAAACACAGACTCCTGGATTCTAACAGAATTTCTGACCCAGTAAGTCTGGGGAGGGACCCCAGGATTTGCATTTCTAACAAGTTCCCTGATGCTGCTGCTGCTGTTTTAGGAAATCATTGCTCTAGAGTGGCACGTGCAATAGAGATTTAATGCCAGCCACAAATGCAAGCTACATACGTATTTTTAAGTTTTCTGGAATCTGTATTAAGAAAGTAAAAGGAAACAGGTTGAATCAATTTTAATTACATTATTTGACCTAATCCACAATCTTATCATCTCAACATGTAGCCAATATTATGTTATTAAAGACATAATTTACTTTTGGGGCAATGGGATGCAGAATTAAGTCTTCACAATCTGATGTGCATTTTATCCTCATAGAACATCTCATTTGGAACCAGCCACATTTCAAGTGCTCAGTAGCCCCACATTGGACAATATGTGCATGCTTGCTGAGTGGCTTCAGTCCTGTCTGACTCCTTGCCACCCCGTGGACTGTATCCCACCAGGCTCCTCTGTCCATGGGATTCTCCAGGCAAGAATACTGGAGTGGTGGCCATGCCCTCCTCCAGGGGATCTTCCTGACCCAGGGATCAAACCTCATCTCTTATGTCTCCATCTTTGGTAGGTGGGTTCTTTACCACTAGAGCCACCTGGGAAGCCCCTTGTTGGACAGAATGGTTCATAGTAACTAGTGCATCTTAACCATTTTTTCTTCCCCACTATACCTGAGGGATAGGCATCCCTGGTGGTTCAGTGGTAAAGAATTTGCCTGCAGTGCAGGAGACCCAGGTTCAATCCATGGGTCAGGAAGATCCCCTGGAAGAGGGCATGGCAACCCACTCCACTACTCTTCCCTAGAGAATCCCATGGACAGAAGAGCCTGACAGGCTGCAGTCCGTGGGGCCGCACAGAATCGGGCATGGCTGAAATGACCAAGCAGCAGCATACCTGAGAGAGATGATAAATTTCCAGCAATGATAGTAACTCATTAAGGCTACATTTTCTGGAAAATATATGAACAGGCCACTCTTCGTCCATTTGTATTAGTGGCTCATTGAGCTGGAGCAGGTGTAACATACTTAACCAGATGAAAATTGTTATAGTCTTGGCAGAAAAAACAGTTCCAAGTATAGTACAGTGTCCTGTCCATATTAACCTAACGTCTGAATCCTACAGATTTATAGGCGACATTGGGGTAGGAGAAGGGGAGCAGAAAGAACTGTTTAACAGTGATTCAAAGAAAACTAGGAATCAACAGCATTTGGGGTGTGAAGAGGCTCTCTAATAAAGTGACTTCCAAGTCCTCAGTAAGGAGAAGTCACATGTTTTTTCTGCATCTTGCAGAATGGTATTCACCTCACCTTCAATATGGTAGGGGCTGCAGCCCCCCAGCTATGCAGGAACAGTGATGCCTAGCAGACGGGGGAAGATGCAGAGAAAGCAATGGGGTGGCTTGGAAGAAGTGTCTTGTTCAGTGAGTATATGTGAAGCATGATGGGAACTTCTAGAAACACTGGCAAAATGGAACTTAAAATGGGAGGGGGAGGTCCATATAAGCATGTGGGACAGAGCCCTCAGCAGTGCCCAGTTGATTATTGTTAGGGTGACCTCATTACATGGATAAATTGTGTAGGGGTTCAGATGATTAGCCAAGGATCTCAGGGTTAGCTACATAAACCAAAGCAAGCTTGCACCAAGCTAGGTCTGGTGACTTTGGTTTTGTAAAGATGGAGGAATTGGGTGATGGGGCAGCTGGAGAGGGTGATTTGTTTTCAGGAGAGGAAGTGACTTGAAAAAAGGTCCAAGTAGGCAAGAAGCATTTTGGAAGAAGCTGTGTCTGCCTAAAGGAAGATAGGGGGAGCAACAGCTGCAAAAGGTGGACAGAACCTGACCCTGTTGGACCTAGAATATAAGGCTTAGAACTTTGGACTTTGCTTCATAGCATATAGGGAACCCTTGAGAATTTTTTTTTAGCGTGGTGATGGTATGATTAGATTGTTTATTATAGAGAAAATAATTTAGCAGCTGAATGTAGAACAAAATATTTTAAGAAAAACTAGAAGCCAGACAAATTTTGCTGCCCTCAGGAAGGGTGAGTTGCTACCTGGGCCTGGAGTGAGGGTTGGGAGTAAAGGTAAGGCAAAGATTTGAGAGCTGGCAAGAGGGGAACTAATAGCGCTTCTGGAGGACGGTTGCAGAGGTGGGGAAGAAGGAAAGGAAAAGTATGAAAGACAGATGTTGACAAAGGGCTGGTACTCAGGGAAGCAATGAAGGAAAGGAGAGAGACTAGGGAGAAAGGAGAGAGAAATGGGAGACAGAAAGAGAGCCAGAGACAGGCAGACAGACTCCTCTTCCCTCTCAGATAGAGGAGAGGGAAGAAAGACACAGATAATAACCAAGGTTTTGAAGCCAGTAGCTGGTGCAGTCAGTGGTGAGAACTTTAACAGAAATAGGGAAACACTCAGAAAAATCTGGTTACTTAAGTTTACTTTAATCCAGGTCTTGGAATCATCACCTCATTAGGACTGTGCCTTGAAACTGAAGGCCAATGGCTAAATTTGTTCTAATTGTGACCCTTCTCTGGTACTTACTGGGGGAACTGTGGGCATCAACACAAGTGTCCTTGATGAGACGGTCCTACTATTAAGTGGTAAACTATCCCTGTTGCTAGGAGACATATTCCACCAACTTCTGCTGAAGAAGAGAGATGCCTAACTTCTAATCAGGTCAGCTATTGTTCAGAAAGGATTTCTAATTCAACCCAAGACAGATTTTGCTCAAGTTTAGATTGTTTTTGGAGAGACAGCAGTTCCCTGACTCCCTCCTCAGCCCCTGCCAGGGCAGCAACATCCACAGCCATCCAAGTGGGTCTATGCCTGTGTCACAGACGCAGCTGTGGAAGCAGCTGGTCCACTTGTCCAATGCTCGCAGCCTCACATATCACCATACCACTCCCAAGAGACAGATGCAAAGCCTGCATTTAGAGAAATGGCTAGAAGTCATCTGCAGGGGAAATCCAGGCCTTTCTTTCACATTGTTGGAGAGAGAGGATAGGAAGGAGGAGAGAGAGGAGAGAGAAAGTACCCTGTGGTAAGATGAATAGGAAAAAGAAATTTCCACTTATGCTTTATCTATGGCTCACATTTTGACCATTTCATAATCATTCTTTGGTATGCTTTGCGGAAGAGACATATTAGAGCATTTTAAAAACTCATTTACTATCCTGGCATTCTCTTGATAAGAAATTTACCCTTTTGCTTTCCCCAGAAAAAATCTAACAACTCTGGACTGTTGACAAACATTCCCTTTTGGTGTCCCAACTCCTCTTGAAGCCAAAATGAGGTAATCAAAATTTTCTAAGTAAATATGTAATTGCCCTAATTTGCATATTATTTGCATGACTAGGGATGCAGGGATTTTTCTCCTCCTTCTGTGGGAGAAACCCAACCACAGGACCTTCTTGGATTTCAACTTGTATCTAATTTCTTGCCTTAGACAAACAGTGCTAAGAGAATTTTCCCGGACATTTAATCTGACCCCTACCCACCACACCTCCCATGATCTTTCAGTTTTCTTATTATAAGCAAATTAAAATACTGAAACTTCATCCTGCACCATAGGAAATCTATTCTCTTCCAGAGTATTCCAGAAGACTCTGGAAAGTGATTTCTTACTGAGGAGCGACAGCTTCTGAAGGCTTCTGCTTCTCTATCCTGGCTTTGCTCTAAGAATACAATTTCTCCTTCATTTCCTAAGGAACTGCTAGCACAGTCTCAACTGCATGTTTAATCAGTTTACTAAAGATGAAGATAGTAAAGAGAATTACAAAGCACAAAACAAAAATGTAAAGCACTCAAATATCACAGTCCTATCCAGCTATTTTGTTTAATAAGTCCTTCTTTACCTTTCTTCCTTGGGTTCTGGCTTGTTGCTAATTGTTTCACTCACATCTTTGCTCTTGTCTCCAAATCCCCAGCTACTAAATTACAGTGGAAAATGAAAATCCATTAATTAAGGCAATTAACAAAAATCTAACGCTTCTCCAGATACTTAGCCACGACTTTCGGCTTAAGGGAGAGTACTTTTACTTTATTAAGATGATTTTCACCTCCTTTTTTTTTTTAGAACAGTTTTCCACATTTCAAGTTAGTGTAAGCCTTATCATAGACAATCAAAAATTCCTTTTAAGTCTTTCTTTAAAAAGAGACACGGGCATGCTCAGTCTCTTCAGTGGTGTCTGCCTCTTGTGACCCCACGGACTGTAGCCTGCCAGGCTCCTCTGTCCATGGAATTCTCCAGGCAAGAATCCTGGAGTGGGTTGCCATGCTCTCTTCCAGAGGATCTTCCCAACCCGGGTACCGAACCTGAGTCTCCTGCATCTCCTGCATTGACAGGCAGATTCTTTACCCCTGAGGCTCTGGGGAAGCCCTAAAAAGAGCTATTACCCTCTACATGTATATCAACCACTCCCATCTAGCAACAACCACAGTCTGTAGGCAGATTTTTGTTCTCCATACAGAACCATTCTGAAATACATACTTCTCTGCTGTCCTCAATATCCTTATTTCTATTCAGTGGAACAGAGGGGAAAAAAGAATGCCTAACTCTGGAATTAGAGAATCTGTGAAGGAAAAAACAGCCAACAAAGAAGTTAATTACAAATATTACTCAAACTCTTTAAACTATGTGAAGGAAGATGATGTAATGGAAAAATTACATGCTTGGGGTTCTGGCAGATGACAGACCTGCATTCAAATCCAAGTCTAAGAACCATTTGCTCTGTGTTCTTGGGCAAGTTACTAACTTTTGTAAAATAGAAGTAAACATGCCTGCAACATGGGTTGTTATGAAAATTGAGAAAATGTATGAAGCACTTGGCATCTAGTAAGGGGCTCAGAAAATAGTCCTTCTTGTCCCACTCCTCAGATTAGTAAACTGCTATTGTTAGTCAATATATTAACTGGTGCCTTAAATGCCTTGGGGTTATTCACCAATGAAATAAACTGTTCCATTAGTCAGTTTAGAAGCCAAGCACAGTCAGACTCTCACCTATGCTCCACTGTTCTTGTTCTTTTACTCTCTTTCCCATCCTGCCTCTGTTCTTTCTACTCTCCACCCCTTTTCTCCTCACTCTCATTTGCTTCTTGCTGTGTAATGGGAAACTGTCTATTGTACAGTGCCAAAATAGAGTTAAATACTTATTCTAATTCTTGAATAACATCTTATATTCCCTCTTTTTCTTAATTCAAGTAAAGTTGTCTGTAAAGTTGTCTAAGAAGCATAGAGTATAAACTGGCTTTAAGTGTGCTCAGTTGCTCAGTTGTGTCTGACTACTTGTGACCCCATGGACTATAGATTGCCAGGCTCCTCCAACCATGGGATTTCCCAAGCAAGAAACTGGAGTGGGTTGCCATTTCCTACTCCAGGGGATCGTCCCAACCCAGGGATTGAACCCAAGTCTCTTGTGTCTCTTGCATTGGCAGGCTGATTCTTTACCACTGAATCTCCTGGGAAGAACCACCTGATCTCAGCTGATTTGGGGAGATGGGGATGGAAGATTCTGGTCCTCAGTAACAAAGAGATTCCTTACCCTGGTTTCAACCACTTTGCCTCTTATTTTATTATTATATGCTCAGTAGTTACACATCTGCAGATATTGTAGAATGAAGAAACAGGAAATCATAATTTCTCTGCCATCATCCATCCAGGTGTTGAAAACCTAGGAGTCATCCTTGACACCTCCCTTTCTTTCCTACCCCACAGCCTTTTGGCTCTCCCTTCAAGATAGATTCTGTGTCCACTCACTTTCCCTCATGCCCAGGGCCACTACTCTAGCTTCCTGGACTTCTCAAAAGCTTCTTACTAATTGCTTTATGCCTACCTGCCAGCCCCCAGAAGTCTGCAGACTAGGGAGAATGTGTAAACCAGCCAGAATAGGGTTGATAGATTTAGCAAATAAAAACATAGAACACCCAAATAAAAAGTAATTTAAGATTATCAAGTACTTTTCAGTTGTATAAAATGTTATTAAAATTATTTTTATACTGAAAAATTATTCATTGTTTACCTGAAACTCAAATTTAACTGGGTATCCTGTATTTCTTTTTGGCAATCCTAAATTAAAATCATTTCTTTAAAAATGTAGATGATGAGATGGAATGAAAATAATACAGTGTGAAAATGATAATTACTTATAGAATTACAGGGATTAGAAACATCTGATGGCTAGCCTGTGGATTAAGAACTCTCTCTCCCAAATATTTTTTAGCCACATATACTATGTATTGTACTCTATAAATGAGAGCTGTGGTCAATCTAGAGAGATGAATCTCTGCAAGAATTCTTAACTACTAGATTTGCAACAGTAAAACAGCCCAAGAACCCTGCACATAGGCACATTCACATAGGTGCATTATGTACATTTTTAAAGAAATTCTATTTTGGACTATTTTAGATGCAAGAAAGTTACAAAGATAGTACAGAGAGTTCTGGAATATCCTTCACCTACTTTTCCCCACTGCTAACATTTTGCATAATCATAATACTTTTGTGTAAGTTGCTTTCACTAGCATCCTTTTTCTGTCCTTAGATACAACGCAGGACCCTATGTTGTGTTTCGTTGTCGTGTCTTCTTAAAATCCTCTAGTCTGTGCTAGGTTCTTAATCTTTTCTTGTTGTTCCATGACCTTGATAGTTGTGAAGAATATCAGTAGATGGTTTTAACAAAAATTTCCCTCTCCACTTCCAGATAAACACCTGGTTTAGAATCACAGAGATGGAAAGGGGAAAGCATAGAGGTTTAGCGTTAGGACATCTGAGTTCTTATCCTGCATTATATAATTCCTTTAGCAATGGGAGTCTAACTTTCTTATCTATTTTTTTAATATATTAATTAAATGTTTATTGAATTTTTATGTGAAAGCAATCTAGGAAGAATATTTAAAGCATATATATTAACCGAGATTTCAAAGATTCAACATACAAATGGAACAAGATCAAGTTTGACAGGGATCAACAGTAAATATTTCATTTATGTTTGTGAAAGTCAGTTACAGAAGTAAATGATGGGCAATAAATACTTAAGGTGGAAAATGCTTTATTTCAAAATTTTATAAATCTAATATTTTCTAGTATACCATAGATTGTAAACAAGATAATTGAGACAAACTGCATTATGAAAAAAACATATAAAGCAAGAAAGCTACTAAGGTATCCTGTACCTTGATCAATCACATTTAGTTGATTGCTTCTTTTTTTTTTTTTTTCTTATCTGTTTTAAAGTGGGCATATTGTTACTTTTCTCCCTGGGTTTTATAAAGTTTAAATGAGATAATGTTCAGGAAAGAGATTTATGATGAAGCATCAAATATATGATCATCAAAAGGAAATTTATATTTCTAATGTCTGAGTTTTCCTGTCCTGCAGATTTGTATAAAGTGGAGATGGAAACCAATAACATGCTATTCCAGGAATTTTTAAATAAAATTCTCAGAAAGCTCCCCAAGAGAAAAAAGTGAAAGCATAAATCAGATCATACCAGTCCACCAATGATGTTCCACTGTTTTCTAAATAAAGGCCAAACTCTTTGCCAAGGTTTTTCTAGACTGACATTATATATGCCTCTGGCCTCAGCCCTGCCATTTGCTCACTCTGCTCATCAAGCTGGCCTTCTTACATCCAGTCAAGCCCACTGAATCTGCCATATCCTTTGCCTGGAATTCTCTTCCTTAGTCTGTTACCTGGCTGGCTTCTTCTTTCAGTCAGACCTTGACTCATGTGTCTACTCTTTAGTGGATCTTCACTGTCCTCTCAGTCTAAAGCACATCCTCCATCAATCCCTGTCACATCACTTGGTATTTACTTATTTATTTGACTGTACTAGGTCTTAGTTACCACATGTGGAATCTAGTTTCCTGACCAGGGATCAAACCCAGGGCCCTCCTGCACTGGGAGTGTGGAGTTTTAGCCACTGGACCACAGGGAATTCCCATATCATTTGGTTTTATTTTTCATAACATACCCCCATTCTGAGATTCTCTTGCCTGTTATCTGTCTTCTTCACTGAGCTGCATGAAGTCTGGGAATTTGTCCAGCCTTTTTCCTGTTTCATTCCCAGCAGCTAGAATAAATTCCCCCTGATAGGTAGGTCCTCAATAAATACTTGTTGAGCAAATGACTCTATCACTGTAGCAGAACAAAGAGGTAGATCCATCCAGCTTGGCAACACTGCTCTGTCAATCCATGTCACCAGTTCAGCTGGCGCCTCTATGAGGACAGGCAGGCACAGTGGCCCAGAGAAGATGAGAGAAACTGCATTATTGCTTGTTGAATTATATTCTGTACTTTGTTGACTCAAGTGCCTGCACTTACAGGCTATGAACAAAATTTCCACTATCCATCTTTAGGTGAAAAAGCATGTTGCAAAATGGTATATGTCATCTGACCCTTGTAATACTCATACACAATAAAAATTTGTTGAATGAACCATGTTTTTTCCAAAACGTGTCTATATACAAATGTCTGGAAAATGGCCTGAAAAAATAAACAACCAAATGTAAAAAACAGTAAGTATTCTTGGGAATCAGATTAATCCTTTTTTCCTTTGTGTCTTTAAAATTTTTATATCATGAGAACAAAATTATAATCATTTCTATAATTTAAAAATAGCAATAAAATTATTTCCATTTTTACAAAACAAAAAGGATTTACCTATAAGAAAACTGATATTTGAAATGAAGTACATGAAAAGATATAAACAGATGGTTGACAGAAAAGGAACTACAAATGACTTTCAAATATATGAAGATATGCTCATTCTCAAAGAAACATGAATTAAAACTACTCCAAGAAGTTTTTTTCACCTATTTGACAAAAAGCTCAGCTCAATTATATAGTCTGAATCAAAGCTTGATAATACATTGATTGTGGTTTATTGATCTTTTAGTCTTTTCCTACATCTCCAGAGCATTGCCCAAATGGTTATTTCATTGCTACGTTTTCTTTTAACTCTAGAGAAGTAGTTCTCAAATGCTGTTTCTTAGAATCACTTGGTGGGCATTTAGAAATCCTGGTGCACTCATGAAAAGATGTTCAGCATCACTAATTATTAGAGAAATGCAAATCAAAACTACAATGAGGTACCACCTCACACCAGTCAGAATGGCCATCAATAAGTAACAAATGCTGGAGAAGGTGTGGAGAAAGGGGGAACCCTCCTACACTGCTGGTGGGAAGGTGAGTTAGTGCAGCCACTATGGAAAACAGGGTGGAGGTTCCTCAGAAAACTAAAAATAGAATTACCATACGATCTAGCAACCCCACTCCTGGGCATACACCTGGACAAAACTCGAATTCAAAATGATACACGCACCCCTATGTGCATAGCAGCTCCATTCACAATATTCAAGGCACAGAGACAATCTAAATGTCCATTGACAGATGAATAAAGAAGACATGGGACATGTACACAATAGAATACTGCTCAGCCATAGAGAAAGATGAAATAATGCCATATTTGCCACAACGTGGATGCAACTGGAGATTACCATGCTAAGTGAGGTAAGTCAGAAAGAGAAAGACAAATATCATATGATATCACTTACATGTGGAATCTAAAATATGGCACAAATGAATGTATCTACAAAACAGAAATAGACTCAGACATAGAGAACAGACTTGGGGCTGCCAAGGGGAGAAGGGGTGGGGGAGGGGAAGAGTAGGCATGTGGGATTAGCAGATGTAACTATTATATATAGGATGGATAAGCAAGATCCTACTCCATAGCACAGGGAACTATAGTCAACATCCTGTGCTAAACCATAATGGAAAAGAATATTAAAGAAAGAATGTCTGTATGTGTAGAACTGTGTCACTTTGTTGTATAGCAGAGATTGGCACAACATTATAAATCAACTATACTTCAATAAAAAATTGAATTAAGAAAGAAGTCCTGGTGCCTCAAGTGGCAACCTATACCAACTAAATCAATGTCTGGGGGGGTGGAAACCAGGCATAAATATTTTTGTTTTACAGAAGATTTCAATGTCCAGCAAAGTTTGGAACCCGCACTACAGTGTTTCTAGTCCGTATTGAGAGGAAGCCCTTAGTACTGAGCCCTCTTAAGGGAGCCTTCAGTATTGAGCAGCAAGACCACCCACATTGACAACTTACAGCCATCTCTGTTAACACGACAGCTATTCTTTCCAGGAAATTCTTGTCAGGGAAGAAAGAATAATAAATTTGCCTTTGTCTGGGCAAAATAGTTTGTTCATCTAGTCAAAGAGCTCTCTTCTCAGAACAATAGACTGTTTACCTGGGCAAACCGTTCATTTGTCAGACAGCTGTGTACTTACCCAAGACTTGACCGTCACCTTGCTGCACCCACCAGTACTAAACTATCATGTCCTGAATCTTGCCCAGTCCCAATCCAATTCCCCCCTTAGAACTTCCTTAAACCACTTGAACCCAGACCCCCTAGACCCTGTAAATATGCTTTCCTCTGCGTTGCTTGATTAGCAGGTTTTTCTGTGGACATCCCTGGTGGCTCAGACGGTAAAGCGTCTGCCTACATTATGGGAGACCTGGGTTCAATCCCTGGGTCAGGAAGATCCCCTGGAGAAGGAAATGGCAACCCACTCCAGTACTCTTGCCTGGAAAATCCCATGGATGGAGGAGCTGGTAGGCTACAGTCCACAGGGTCGCAAAGAGTCAGACATGATTAAGCAACTTCACTTCACTTCTGTGGTCTTCAGAGACCTTAACTTCTGATAGTGTAACTTCACTGCCCTTTATCTTCACTTGCATTTCATTCCTGTGGGCTAGGAGGAAGAGCTTCCTAACCTCGATCATGTGAATCCCATCTTTTCCTATAAACCCTGACCTCCCAATCATCCTGTTTTTGGAACCTTCCCCTTTTTCTAGGAAAACCACTCCTGTGTTCCTTTACTCACACATTTGCAGCACTTCTGACACCAGAAGTGGGGGTTTTCTACACAGCAAACAATTCTCGCAACACCAATTGTGCTGTGCTGTGCTTAGTCGCTCAGCTATGTCTGACTCTTTGCAACCCCATAGGCGGCAGCCTGCCAGGCTCTCCTGTCCATGAAGATTCTTCAGGCAAGAATACTGGAGTGGGTTGCCATGTCCCCCCTCCAGTGAATCTTCCCAACCCAGGGATCAAACCCAGGTCTCCTGCATTGCAGGCAGATTCTTTACCATCTGAGCCATCTGGAGTGGGTTAGCCTAACCCTTCTCCAAGGGAACTTCCCAACCCAGGAATCGAACCGGGGTCTCCTGCATTGCAGTTCTTTACCAGCTGAGCTACCCCGGGAGGCCCCAGTTGGGTGTCCTATAATTCAGTTCTGACACTATCTACCTGTGAACATCTCAATTCTACAAGGGATCCCTCACTTCAGACACCAGTCACGAGTCGTAGATGGTCACCTGTCTATCATCTGACCAGCAAGCTATAAACCAGGGTTCCCATAACCCCCTATTTGGATTCAGTAATTTGCTAGAAAAGATCACAAAATTCAGGGGAACACTGATGTTTGCCAGTTTATTATAAAGGACATAATGGAGGATCCAGGTGAACAGCCAGATGAAGAGATACCTGGGGCAAGCTGCGTAGGATGGGGCAAACCACTCTGCAGGCACTTCTGACCAGGAAGTTCTCTGAAGCCCGTAATTCTGGGATTGTTCTGGAGGCTTCATCACATAGGTAGGATCAATTCTCCAGTCTCCTGTCTCTCTCCCCTTCCTAGAGGATAGAGGGTGGGTGGAAAGTTCCAAGTTTTGCCTCACAGCTTGGTCTTTCTGATGGCCAGCCCCCAACCTGAAGCTACCCAGGAGTTCACCAAGAATTGCCTCGTTAGAACATAAGACATTCCTAGCACCCAGGAAATTTCAAGGGATTGAGGTGTCAAAAACTGGGGTCAAAGGCCAATTAGTAGAACAAAGGATGTTTCTAGTGTTCTTACCACTTAGGAAATTCCAAGGATTTTAGAAATTTTGTGCCAGGAACCAGGGGCAGAGACATACATACATACATACATATATATATATATATATATATATTTGTGTGTATGTATGTGTGTGTGTATATATATATATATGTATAGTTATTTTCACAACCTCCCTCCTGATTCTTCCTGTCATCTGGTTTGCTAATGTTTGCCCAAATTGAAAAGATAGTCATTTGACCTTGGTACCTCTTCTCACAATTACTTTCTGTCCATATCCTTGAATGCATGAACTGCCACCACAGCGTCACCTTCCTGGGCAGCTATGCCTCTCCTAGTTTTCTTTGCCTGACTCACCACACAGCTGAAACATTTTCTTGCACATCTTACTAATGAACTCTTTATTGCCACATCTAATGGTCTTTCATCAGAGTTCCTTTTGATGACCCCACTGGATATGACACTTACCTCATCTCTCCCTCTCCCTGTTGTTGTTGATGGTTTTTTTGTTTTTTTTTTTTGGCTTTCACGACATGTCACTTTCTCTGTGTTACCACCTCACTTTCCTTCACTCGCTTTCTCTCTTTTCCCCTCTTAGTTCCTCTTCCTTGCCCCAGTTACCATCTGTGAGTATCCTCCAACACTCCAGTCAACTAACACGCCATCTCTGAAGGAAGAAACTCTTGTGACTTCAACCCTCACCTTGGAGAACAACTTCTACATCGGTAATTCAAGCAGGGGATAGAGCAGGTGCTTCACAAACACCCTTGAATTAATTATCAAGTAGCTGATGAAGATGAGCACATCATTTCCATGGAGTGTCTCATACATAGTACCAGCTGGAATTGGCAGCAGACTTTGTATCTGGACTGAGCAAGGATGTGTGCTCCACACTGAATATGTCACCTGAAGCAGACTGTTCCAGCAGCTCTGTTGTATCTTGGAGAACTCATGACTCCATTCTCATGATTGTCAATCAATCCCAGCTGCACTGCCTATAGAACAGCAGCCTAAGGTCTTTGGTCAGCCCTCAACATTAATGAGATGGAATTTACAAAAGGAAAATTGAGAAACACCCTCTTGAGGATGAGATCTCAGAGTTGCAAGTCTTCACTCTCCCTCTCCATTAGGCTACAGGGGGAAACACGTGTGACCTTTCTGGTGTAATGGGGACATGGTAACTATCTTGCCCTCTTGTAACTCTATCATAGGCACTGAATTAGAGGTGGAAGAGGGTGTGTTCATGAGTTATCCCTGAAATAGCTCTGGAGACATTCAGAACTGCCATTGAGCAAGTTATGTTTATGCTTTTTCTACCCAGTTGTTGTCTAACAAATATGTTTAAAGCAGCATTTTCACAGACACTGTACTAACTGCTATGGGCTTCCCTGGTGGCTCAGTGGTAAAGAATCTGCCTGCCAAAGCAGAGACTCGGATTTGATCCCTGGGTGGGGAAGATACCCCTGGAGAAGAAAATAGCAACCCACTCCAGTATTCTTGCCTGGGAAATCCCATAGACAGAGGACCCTGGCAGGCTACAGTCCATGGGGTCACAAAGAGTCAGCCATGACTTAGCGACTAAATAACGACAACATACTAAGTGCTGGCGATACTTGTCCACTGCATCCAAATTGCTCACACACACTCAGGTCCCCCCACAACCACATTTACGCTGTGTAACATACAGTTAGACTTGAAATCAGGACAAAGGGCTATCATATTTGTCATAGTTTTGCAAAGTGTTTTCACACTCACTATCTCATTTAATATTCTTAACAGCCCAAGAAGATGGGCAGAGAAGATAGTGTTGATTCCATTTTATGGAAGAGGATATCAAGACTTAAAAACATCACGTACGACGTACTGTGTTTAGCTTATGGTTGAGAGCCGGGACAGCAAGCCAGGTGACCAAGTAGAATCCCCTGCTTTTGTCACTACCCCATTCTGCCTTCCTACCTCCTTTTTCCTCATCTGTATGGAGAAGGTGCTTTCTCCATACAGCTGATGGCTTTCTGCTATGGTCCCTTCAACTCTAAGACTCTCTGAGTCTGTAACCAGGGCCCTCCCGCAAGGGAGCCTCCCAGTCCAGGAGGAACAGTTGGACCAAAAATTAACAACTTCGTCCCCCTGCTACGTTCTAGGGTTGTGTGAAGATTATAGTATATAATATACTAATCCAGTGCTTGTGTGTGTGTGTGAGATTGAGTAAAACTAGATGGAGTGGTACTTTGTAGGTACCACTTTGCAACAGGTATTTCTCCAAGTTCTCCTTAGTTTTCCAGGTATCTGCCTTACTCAGGAGACTCTGGGGCAGGGATCATGTGATACCCACCATCACTAAGAACAGTGTCTTCTTTAAGAAAAAATTATTATTTATTTTATTTTTGGCTGTGCTGGGTCTTCGCTGCTGCATGAGCTTTTCTCTGTTTGCAGAGAGCAGGGGCCACTCTCTGATTGTGGTGTGCAGGCTTCACACCGCAGTGGTTTCTCTTGTTCCAGAGCATGGGCTCCAGGGCTCGGGGCTTTCAGTAGCTGTGGCTCCCAGGCTCTGGAGCACAGGCTTAATGGTTGTGGTGCACAGGCTTAGCCGCTCTGTGGCCTGTGGGATCCTCTTGGACCAGGGATCGAACCCACGTCTCCTGCATTGGCAGGCAGATTCTTTACCAATAAGCCACCAGGGAAGCCAGGAATAGTGTCTTCAATAGGGAGTGTTGAAGAAACAATGGGTACATTGAGGCAGGTTGATCTTAGAGGGGGAGGTGGCTTGATCCCTGTACCAGAGTCTCACCTCAACACACATTTTTGCATTTCTCAAGATATCTAGTTTAGTATGCTTGGTGGGAACCCACCGTGGAAGTTTAACAACTGTAAAATGGGCGCAGGGGGCAGATTTTGAGTAGAGAGGAGGAAGAAGGAGGAAGAAAACAGGAGAGGATGGAGCTAGAGCACTCAGATGTGTAAAAATGCTTCTGTCTTCACAGATATTAAGTGCCAGGACTTCATCTGTCTTGCCATCCCCATATTTTGCCAGTACTGCAACCGGAACTCCAGGTCTGCCATGGAGACAATCTTATGATGACATTACATTCCAGGAAGTCTTGCTGAATGCACAGCAGCGGCAGCCCTGACTCCCTCCTCATTCCTCTGGGAGCCTGCAATTTGTGTTGTTTTAGGCTCTGCGGCCCAGGAAGCATTATTAGATGGAAGTGTGCCATCTCCCCACCCCGGCTCCCAGTGCTGTCTTTGTGGCCAGTGAAGTAAATGCATCTTGTGCCTCTTAAGAAATGTGGGACAGGAGGTCGGGTGGAGCCCTGCCAGCGTGACAGTGGAGGTGCGTCAGTGGCTCAGTGACAGGTGGCAGAGGCCAAGGGCTTGGGAATCACTTACAGTCACGGAGATTTCTTTCTCTTTCAGCCTTTGCCCTCTGATGGGAATGAAGCAGCAGGCCGCCAAGCCACACAACGGAAGCCTGAAATGAAATGACTTGGGCAATTTGCACAAGAGTTTCCTTCTTTAAATAATTACAGAGTCACTATCCCTGGGGGGCATTTGCTTATTGGTTGCCTCAACAGTCTTCTTTTTTTTTTTTTTTAAAGCAAGTCTCTTAAAGACACTGCTCTTGGTCTTACATGCACTTGCCCAGACCTGTCTTATTCTTATAGGACTGATGTTCTCCTGTCCAAAAGTTAGGAAGGAGCTGACTCTGAGCTGGAAACAAGGGCAGCAGAAGGTCAAGATAGTGGGCTCATTTTGTGCATGAGTCCCAGAGACAGAGTGCCAGCCATTGCAGGAGGTGGGTTTGAGGGGTTGGATGTGCAAAATGGGGTCTAGCTGGCAGCCCCTGGGCAATCTGCTGATGGTGGGTTGGAAATGGCAACTGTTGAAAAACACTGCAAACGGGTTGCTTCTCATCCGAAACATGGCGTCTGCACTGACTGTAAATGATCCCCACAGGGAACTAGGCAAGGGTGTGCTGGTAAACTGGCTCTTTGGAAAGTAAAAACAGACGGTTGGTTTGTAACCTTAGTACATACTTTGACTCTGGCACATTTCCAGCTACCACGGTTAACCTGCCTGCCAAAATCCCGAATGTTTAACACTCCTCTCTCTGGAACTGCTACCAGCAGTTCCAGCCTGCCACTGGCTAAGAAACAAATTTCTACTTGCCACTCGCACGCCAGCTTTGGGTCCACATGCAATACTCCCCCTGCCTCAAATTAAAAAAAAAAAAAAAAGATTGGTTTCAGTTTTGCCACTTACTACATGTGTGCTTCTTGGCAAGGACTTTACTTTTTCCAAACATAGCTCTCTCTTTTGAAAAACAAGAGTTCAGGTTATGCCATGTAGTATCTCTGCCAAGCTCACACCACTCTTCCCTAAGATCCATATCTTCTGTCTCATGTGCCATGCTTGGGTTAAGAGATTCTCCACCTGTGGCCTGAGCTGATTAAACAAATTGAATGGCCAGGGGCCAATCAGATCTCTCCCTTGATGATTAGCCCAGAGCAATCCCAACCTTGAATTTGTGAGTGGAAAGGCAGAGAGAGGGGGACCCAAACAGAGGAAGTCCTCTGCCACCTACCACATCCCTCAATCTTTCTGCTCTTTGCTCTGATTTTTCAGCTTTGTCTTGGAGTCATGGAGATGTCCCAGTTGCTCCCAATACACTTTCTTCTAGCTCTCGGGCCAGTGAGAGTACGACTTTGTAAATTGTAAGTAATAGAGCTTTAGTGAGTGAAGTGAAGTCGCTCAGTCATGTCCGACTCTTTGCCAGGCTCCTTCCATCCATGGAATTTTCTAGGCAAGAGTACTGGAGGTGGGTTGCCATTTCCTTCTCCAGGGGATCGGCAGAAATTATCTTCAAGGTTATTATTATTATTTTTTAGCTCTAATATTACACCAGTGGTTATCTAAGTATCGTCTTCCCACCAGCAGCATCAACATCACTTGGGAATTTATCAGAAATGCCCCACCCTAGACCTATTAAATCAGAAACTCTAAGGGGGCGTCCAGCAGTTTGTGATTTTACAAGCCTTCCAGGTAATTCTGACGTGTGCTCAAGTTTTGCAAACTGCTGTATTTACTATTTTAAAGGGTTATGTTTTATGTAAGAAAGGGATTTTCATAACATGTGCCACGATCTTTCTAAGTTACTAGATTGAAGGTCAAAAGATGATTTTTATTGGTAAAAAAGTTAATTTTTTAAAAATTGCTAATTTTATTAAATCTTCACACTAGTATATTTTCTTTTTATAAGGCCATTTACATTTTTTATTTTATTAAGGTTTTTTATTTTTTGGCTGTGCCACACAGCATGCAGGGTCTTAGTTACCCAACCAAGTATTGAACTTGCACCCCCTGCATTGCAAGTGTGGGGATCTTAACCACTGGACCACCAGAGAAGTCCCCAAAAGTTAATTTTTATAAATAACATGTATTACTTTTACAACTTTAAAGAAATTTCAACAGATTTTGTTTTTCTTTTTTTTTTTTTACTTTTTCATTTCAGTGGACGAAGATTGACATTTCAAGGATTAGCATAAAAGAACAGAAGAAAAGTGTGAAGAATGAAAATGCTGCCAATAAAGAACAAAAAAGTAAGCAACAGATCATTGCAAATGGTGAAAGTCTGGAAGGGAATACAAAACAGATAACCCAGATGCTGTGTGGTTTTGCACTGGACCAGATTTCGCAAAATGTACCATTAAACACTGAAATGACTAATAATTTCTGGCATTGGGAAACTGCAGTAATGATTGATTTACATAAGTACAGTAAAAAGTGAAACAGGAAACTTTGACTTAAGTTCATCCTGGTGGTTTTCACTGTTAGTTTGGAAAGATAAGGTTGAATTGGAATTTTCACTGTCACAGGATCTTAAACAGGCAGTTGGAATAGATAGGGCTCCTTTGTGGGTTGGTTGTTTGAAAGTAACATATTATTTTTCCATAGAAAATCGTACGTTGGAGGGCCGACTGCAGGTAGCACAACAGAGTCCTTATTGGAAGGAAATCACAGTGCTGGTAATAGTACAGGTCCCTGGGGGGCAGGTTCCATGAGATGCCCTGCACTTCAGCAGTTCCCTCAGCAGCCCTGAGAGGACAGCCTCTGTGCTGGGGTAGGGAAAGCAGAATGATGGAAGAAGGGACTCTGGAGGGTGGGGGAGTCCTCTGGGGGAAGGAACGGGGACTTCATTGGCATAAGTGTTAACAGGAAGAACACTAAGGGTGGAGGGGGCTCTGCCACCAAGTGTCCAAATATGTGTGTTATTCATCAATTGAATAACCAAAAAATTGGGAACTACCTGTATTTGCTATCTTGCCTGGAGAATCCCAGGGACGGGGAGCCTGGTGGGCTGCCGTCCATGGGGTCGCACAGAGTCGGACACGACTAAAGCGACTTAGCAGCAGCAGCAGCAGCATCTATTGTAGTGTCAACCTCTGAAACAAGTCTGAAGAGCCTAGTGGTTATACTTGCTGGCTTTGCAGTCAGGTGGATCTTGGTTTGAATACCAGTTCCATGTGGCCTTGGGCTAGTTGCTAAAACATGCTGTGTCTCATGTCCTCATCTATAAAAGGGAGGTGGTAATGATGAGTGTTTACCTGACAGGGCTGCTGTAAGAACTCAATGAGGTAATCTATATAAAGCACTTAACACATTGTACATTTAATATGGAGGGCTTCCCAGGTGGCACAATGGTAAAGAATCGGCCTGCCAGTGCAGGAGACGCAGGAGACACAAGAGACTTGGGTTCAGTCTCTGGGTCAGGAAGATCCCCTGGAGAAGAAAATGGCAACCCATTCCAGTTTTCTTGCCTGGAGAATCTCATGGACAGAGGAGCCTGGCAGGCTATAGTCCATGGGATTGCAAAGAGTCAGACATGACTGAACACACGCACTCTGTGTATTACCCTTAAGATGCTTTAATGATTCTCATCCTTTTTGAAAAAGAAAATGATAGTTTGAAGTTTAGAGAGGTTGATTAACACAACATAAGAAATGTAGAGAGGACTTTAATAGTTGTGGGAAATTGCACCTACTTTCTTATGTGAGCTGGTGAACCTCCCCCCACCGCCCAGCGCTGAATCTTCACAGAAGATTCCACCCGTTGAAAATCTTGCTATGAATGTGTTCCATAGGAATTTAAGAATTCTAGAGAAAATAAATACAGGAAAGACTTCTATAATGATTCATGATGGAGAAAAGATGTTTATTATTATAATGATTATTTCCTTCAATATGATTGCTGTTTGAAGATAATAGTATTTAAAAACAAAAACCAAAACAAGCCCTGCCTAATAGTGCAGGGAAACTGGCCTGGGTATATTTAATCATGTGTCTTGCTCTTCTGCCAGCCCTAACTGCTGAAAATATTCATGACTGTGGTTTTGCCTTCATGTTCCTGGGTAAATACGGATAATACATTGTCCTTCTGGGCCTTAGGAGTGTTTTGAAAAGCCTGAAGGTTTACAGCTGTTTGGCTCTGACACAGGATTTCCCGGGGCCTTTGTGGTGTGTGGACAAAGCATGTTGGTTATGTGGAACTTGGTGGGTATGCTGGTTATGGCCAATGTCATCCAGAGAAGAAGCCAAGGAAGGGCCCCTGGAGCCCCATGTGTCTGTCCCAGGGATGTGGAGCACACCCCGGAGTGGAGCTTCTGTCTTTGAGCAGGGAGACAAGAGTAAGTTCTGTTGATGTGTCTTCTATTTACTGCAATTGAGTCCATCTCTAACATACCATCGAAGTCCAGGCATTTACAGAGTAAGAGGACAAACTTCAAAAGAACTTGAATCTTCGTACCAGAGGGAGTTTGAGAACTCTCTTGTGATTTCTCTGGGTCTGTTCTGGTTAACTCTAGAGCCTTAGGCACTGCATGGATCCCGGAAGAGTGCCAGGATGATGAGTTCAGACTAGAGTGAGCTCAAGTTGGTGGCTGAGTCCTATAGACGAAAGCCCTGGAGTCAGGCCAGAGGTCCTGGGTCTGGCTGGCTAATGTAGTTACGTAACCACTGCCAGTCAAGGAGTACCTCCAGTTAGGGCCCAGTCGAAGTGGTTTTCTGAAGGAGTTTGTGCTTAGAACTCTCCCCCATGGGTGCCTTACATTAGAAGCGGTAACTCCTCAACTGACTCTCAGACAGATCCTGATAAGATAATACCTGACAACTTCCTTGGGATATGAGCCCTCCTAAGAGTATTCACATTTTAATAGGAGGCAGTTGGAGATTTAAACAGATTGTTAGGCAAAGAAAGAAATCTTTTGTAGGTTGGGTACAAGGGCAGCTGATGTGAGAAATAACTTTTGAATACACGGTCCTGCCTGGTAATCTTAAATGACATGCATTATGCTTGTCTAATTGGACTGACTTTTCTCTCTTGTAAAATGGGGATAGCAACCCTTGACTTTTCTGACTCAGAAAGATACATCATGACAAAAAGATAATAGATGATACTTTTGAAAGTATTGACATCAGGGCATTTTGTTGCAATTTTTAATAGGCAGCAATGTGGCGTTGAGGAAAAAGCCTAAGTTTTGGAGTGAGGCAGTTGTGGGTTCTGATTGCTCTCTGTGAGCTGCATGAAAAATGACTGAACTTCTGTGAGTTTCAGTTTTTTCACTTATAAATAGAGATGATGGTCCCCACCTCTCAAGTTAATTGTGAGATAAGAATGGGATGCTATTTTGTGCTCTTAATGGTATTAACACCAATAAATGTTGGCAGTTATCATTCCTCAGAGCACCATTCAATTGTGAGGTTTTATTTTCTACAAAGAGGAGTTATGGTATAAATCCAGTCTGATCTCAGGTTGATGGAAGGCTGCATGACCTTTGAGGATCCAGGGAACCTCTGGAGTGTGGTCTGAACTGAAGCAGGGGAGCTATGAGCTCCATTTCACACCTGAGGCTATGCTTCTAGGTGGCTTCTTGGGGCATTTGACCATTATTCCCCAGTGACCTTATCTTTCAGGCATCCCTTAAAATGCCAGCTTTGAATAAGTGAAGCCCAGTCTGTATATCACCAGCTCACTGTACAGGGCCTGGGACACAGTAGGGGATCTACCAACATTAATTAAATATACAAATGACCAGGACTGGCCATCTGTACTTGCATGGGCTCCTCCACAAAGTCCAGACTGAACCTGAGCTCTAGGAAATCAAGACTGGGAGAAGGCTATGTGGTCATGCAATGAGAATTTAATATCCAGATGATATTGAGGGCAAAAAAAAATAGTGTGGACTACATAGGGATGAAGTGTGTTCCTTTTCATCCCAGGTCAGCCTGGAAAAGTCATGTGTCTTGATCTTCAGAGCTGAAGGAAGTATGGAAAATGTTAACTTATGTGTCAGGAAGATGGATGCGTGTCACTGCTTATTGCTACTTCTGGAATCAGGGATCATTCATTCATTCAACAAATACTTACTGAGGCCCTACTATATGCCAAGCATTATTTTAGACACTCAAGATATATCACTGAACAAAACAGACAAAATCCTTGTCCTCAAGGAGTTTCCATTTGAATGGGGAAAATAGACTGTTAGAAAATAGACTGTTAGGAAAGAGATCATTAACAAAGGTAGGCTGAATAAAACTAAAGCAGTGTCAGGTAGTGGAAATAGCCAAGGGGTGTGATTTCTAGTAGAGTGGTCAAGAGACAGCGAGAGGGCCTCTCTGGCTGAAGCATGTACGGAGGAGAGAGTGATAAGAAATGAGGTTTGAAGGAAGCAAGAGCCAGGTCCTGGAGTCTGTTTTAGGCCAAGGCCAGGACTTTGGGTTTATCCTAAGGGTGACAAGAGAATTTTGAGCAGAGGAGTGATTTCTGTTCTTAAAGGACTCTGGCTGCCTGACCAGCTGCTACTGAAGAAGCTCTGGTGAGAGGTAACTGCCACATGGAGAAGGATGGAAGGGGCTGAAGAAATAGTAAATGAAGAATTGTGGCATATGTCTTAGTAACTGAGTCGACCGGATTTGCCAATGCATTGGATGGAACATTTGAGAAAGAGAGACCAAGGATAACTCCAAGATGTTTTACCTAATTAGGAGGAAGTGTTTCCTGAGATGGGATGTAAAAAGGAGGGGCAGGTTTTATGAGGGAAATGAAGGATTTGGTTCCGGGTCCTCTTATAGTCACCTATTGCTATGTAACAAACCACTCCAAGACCTAGTGACTTAAAAGTACAATGGATTATTATCTTTAATGTTTCTTAAAGGTGGACTAGGCTCAACTAAGTGATTCTTGGTTGTTTTTCTTTGGCAGTTGCAATGAGTCATTTGTGGCTCATTCCTGTGGCTGGGCAGGCAATTCTGGCCTTTTGCCGGGAGCTCAGCTAGAGCTATCGATGGCAGTGTGAACATATGTTGCTTGACCTTCTTACAGTAGGGCATCTGGGTTCCAAGAGTGAGTATCCCAGGGAGTTGCATTCCAAGAGAGCTAGGCAGATGTTCCACCATGGCTTCTTATGGCATAGCTCTGCAAGTGTCAAGCTGTTACTTCTGCTTTGTTTTACTGGTCAGGCAAGCCACTAAGGCCAGTCCATATTCAAAGGAGAAGGAGTAGGACTTTACCTCTTGATGCAAGGAGCAGCATCCACATATAGGGAAGGGAAAGGGCTGTTGGCAGTCAACTTGGGGCGGAGTCTACCAGTGATACTCTGAGTTTGAGATGTGTACTGATATTCAAGTCTGGAACTCAGGGACAGATTGAAAGTGAAAGTGTTAGTTATTTGGTCTTGTCTGACTCTTTGTGACCCCATGGAATATAGCCCACCAGGCTCCTCTGTCCATGGGTTTCTCCAGGTAAGAATACTGGAGTGGGTTGCCATTTCCTTCTCCAGGGAATCTTCCCAACCCAGGGACTGAACTCAGGTCTCCTGTGTTAGAGGCAGATTTTTTTACCAGCTGAGCTACCAGGAAAGCCCCAGGGAGAAATTGGGCCTCTGGAAATTGGGCAGGAAAGTTCTCTTCAGTATCTTCAGAATTCTTAGACCTGATATGTTAAATTAGAAACAAATTACTCTCCTGCCTTTTTTTTTCCCCAAGACTGATTGGAACTATATGTTTCAGTTGGATATGTCTCTGGTAGCTAAAAAGAACTGCATTTAAAAAATCATCATTAATATTTATTAATTACATAATACAATGCCTGATGCTATCCAACCAGTCCCTTCTGAAGGAGATCAACCCTGGGATTTCTTTGGAAGGAATGATGCTAAAGCTGAAACTCCAGTACTTTGGCCACCTCATGAGAAGAATTGACTCATTGGAAAAGACTCTGATGCTGGGGGGTATTGGGGGCAGGAAGAGAAGGGGACGACAGAGGATGAGATGGCTGGATGGCATCACGGACTCGATGGACATGAATCTGAGTGAACTCCGAGAGATGGTGATGGACAGGGAGGGCTGGCGTGCTATGATTCATGGGGTTGCAAAGAGTCGGACATGACTGAGCGACTGAACTGAACTGAACTGAATAGACATACAATAAGTATTAATCATTATTATTGGCTAGTACATTTTTTTTGCTTCCTTATTCACATTGTTTCTAAACTGCCTGACTGTCCCATGCTGTCTCTGTAGCATGTTATTCTGGCTGTAATCACATTGGGTTGATTGTTCTGGATGCTGTAAAACAGTTCAGATGACCTTTTCTTTCATTTAACCCATTATTAATATGTGCACCATTTCTCAACCTGGAATCATCTGACATATTTCCTGAGTCCATAAAATCTATGGTATTTAAACACTTCTGGATTTTCATATTTATGGTCATCTTAAAGTAACAGCACATTCTGGAACTCTCAGAAGTGAAGTGAAGCGAAGTTGCTCAGTCGTGTGTGACTCTTTGCGACCCCATGGACTGTAGCCTACCAGGCTCCTCCCTCCATGGGATTCTCCAGGCAAGAGTACTGAAGTGGGTTGCCATTGCCTTCTCCAGGGAATCTTCCCAACCCAGGGATCAAACTCAGGTCTCCTACGTTACAGGCAGATTTTTTTTTACCAGCTGAGCTACCAGGAAAGCCCCAGGGAGAAATTGGGTCTCTGGAACTCTCAGACTACTCCTTTTATTGAAGTTATTGTTGTTGTTCAGTCACTCAGTTATGACCAACTCTTTGTGACCCCACGGACTGCAGCCTGCCAGGCTTCTCTGTTCTTCACTATCTCCCGGAGTTTGCTCAAACTCATGTCCCTTGAATCGATAATGCCATCCAACCATCTCATCCTCTGTCATCCTCTTCTCCTCCTGCCCTCTTTCCCGGCATTAGGGTCTTTTCCAATGAGTCAGCTCTTCTCATCAGGTGGCCAAAGTATTGGAACTTCAGCTTCAACATCAGTCCTTCCAATGAATATTCAGTGTTGATTTCCTTTAGGATTGACTAATTTGATTTCCTTGTTGTCCAAGAGACTCTCAAGTGTATTTTCCAGCACCACAGTTTGAAGGCATCAGTTCTTTGGTGCTCAGTCTTTTTATGGTCCAACTCTCACATCTGTACATGACTACTGGAAAAACCATAACTTTGACTACATGGAACTTTTTTTAACATGATGTCTAGGTGTGTCATAGCTTTTCTTCTAAGGAGTAAGCATCTTTTAATTTCATGGCTGCAGTCACTGTCCACAGTGATTTTAGAGCCCAGGAAAATAATGTCTGTCACTGTTTCCATTCCCTCCCCCATCTATTTGTCATGAAGTGAAGGGACAAGATGCCATGATCTTAATTTTTGAAAGCTGAGTTTTAAGCCAGCTTTTCACTCTTCTCTTTCACCTCCTCAAGAGGCTCTTTAGCTCCTCTTCGCTTTCTGCCATAACATGTTGTCATTTGCATATCTGAGCTTGTTGATATTTCTCCAGGTAATCTTGATTCCAGCTTAAGCTTTATCCAGCCCAGCGTTTCACATGATATATTCTGCATAAGTTAAATAAGCAGGGTGATAATATACAGCCTTGACGTACTCCTTTCTCAATTTTGAACCAGTCTGTTGTTCCATGTCTAGTTCTAACTGTTGCTTCCTGACCTGCATACAGGTTTCTCAGAAGGCAGGGAAGGTGGTCTGGTACTCCCCATCTCTTTAAGAATTTTCCACAGTTTGTTGTGATCCACAGTTAAAGGCTTTAGCATAGTCAATGAAGCAAAAATAGATATTTTTTCTGAAATATTCCATGCAATTTCATAGAGGCATTTCCACTGTACATAAGGTCATGTTAATACCAAATAAGGCCAGATTACATTATGAACTCTAAGCTTTTGCAGTCATTCCATAGAGAAAGATGGTAGCACAACGGAATGGCCCAATCATTGGTATGTGTAACTGTAAGGACCCCAGAGCTTGACCATCAATACATATTAATGAAGTCAGTGGCTATATTGTGAAATGTCATCTTTTAATATACAAATTAGCAGTGGTTAGATAGTAGTAAAATGAATGCAGTAGTGAAAAACAAAGATTTTTTTGATTAATTAAAATTTTAAATTTCAATATTGTATTTTGAAGTGTGCACATTGGCCTTTCAAGATAATGGGTCTATTGTTAAAAGAAAACGTTTGTTAAAAAGATAAACGATGAGGATGATAACAATAAAAGTTCAAATAATGATCCAAGTTTGCAACAAGTGATACGAAACTCTAATGACCAAACATCAGTTCAGTGGCAGCAATTAACATTGTCCATTACTCTCAATTAATGTCAGTAATTTGCACTTTATTGGTTTTGTAACTTAGTTTGTATTTAATTTGTAAACTTCATTTAGTTTTGGATTTGCGTAAGAGCTGTGAGCAAAAGGCATATACATTTCATTCATCTTAAAGAAATATTATAGTTAAAATAATTTAAGTGAACACTGACAATTTAAAATATTTTTCCTTCAATGGATTTTCCTCATTACTCTTATTTAAGAAATACTGACTTAATGAATAAACTCCCTAAATCCAAACAACAGTATTATCATAGTCTAAGAAAGAAACAACCAAAACAACTCAGGGCTCATTTTTTTCCTCCCAGAGATGTTTATAGTCTTGCAAAATTCTGAATACAGTTGGTTTTTATTGGTGTTTTGTTTTTAAAGACTTTTCATTTGTTTTGCCTGTGTAGAACATAGCAGACATTTGAACATGCATTTTGGGGGATGGGTTTTATGGTCTTTAGAGAAATCTGCTCCTTGTACTCCAATTATACCAATCTGCTTTCAATACCAAGAATGTACCAAGCTCTTTGCCACCTCAGCACCCTGGCACTTACTGTGTCTCCCATCTGGTCTAGAGCACCTTCCCTTGGTTTTTCAAGGCTCAGCCTTTTTATTAGGTCTCTGCCTAAATGTCCTTCTTCAGAATGCTCTTCCTTGATCACTTCTGTCTGAAAGAGGGTCCTCTTATTTTCCCTCTTCACCTTCTTTATTTCCCCTCACAGTACTTACAGCACCTCTTGTGATTTAAGATGTTTATTTCGCTTTTCCTCTGCCTGCCACCCTCTTTGGACTGTGAGTTATCAGCAGGAAGGTTTTGTTTCTATCTTTTTTACCATTGTAGCATCTAGCACACTGTATGATGAACAACAGAGACCCAATCAGCATAGATTAAATTTGGAAATACAATAATCACTGCTTTTATGACAGTGTGTGGCATCTATGAAGCCATTGTGAAAGTGACAAGAATTTAACCAATGGTGGAAAACGTTCAAGTAATTAATTTAAAAAATTGTATGGTCTTGGTGTATGTGTTGAGCTGAGTGGTGCAAAGCATGCAAAAGTGGGGATCAACTTCCCAACAGAGTGTAGCTATGCTTTTTGAGCTATAAATAGTTATTCTCCTGATTCATATGGGTTGTCTTTCCCTATGGTTTGATGACGAGGTAAGAGGTAAATAATGATTCCTTGCAGCCCTCTTCTATCTGATCATGGCCAGGATGAGTGCCTTAGTCAGGATGAGAAATGTGAAAGTTGATAATTAAAGGAGTCAGAGGCAAAAATAATGATGAGGTTTTTGTTTTCCTCATACCAACTCATTTTTGTGGATTCCAGAGAAATAGTGCAGATGCTCTCCTTTGCAAAGCAGAAATAGAGACACAGATGCAGAGATCAAACATATGGACACCAAGGGGGAAAGGGAGGAGGCTGCGATGAATTGGAAACCAAAACTGACATATATACACTATTGATACTGTATATAAAATAGATAACCAATGAGAGCCTTCTGTATAGCTCAGGGAACTCTACTCAATGTTTTGTGGTACCTAAATGTGAAGGAAACCCCCAAAGGGGACATGTGTACATGTGTAGTTGATCCACTTTGCTATACAGCAGAAACCAATGCAACATTGCAAAGCAACCATACTCCAATAAAAATTAATTTTAGAAAAACTGCAAATAAAACAAAAAAAAAAAAACCAACAGAGGATCAGGGAAGGGAGAAGGAAAATGGTTGGACTAAAACCCATCAATTACTATTTTTGCCTTTCTTTTTCTGTGCTTGTGCTCTCTCCTTGAGAACACTTAAACCTTCGCTTTTTATCCATTCATCTCAGAATTCTGTTGAGTTATATATCAGATACTTACCATTTTTCATTGACTCTTACATGCACATTTTCCCCACCTTTTAATGTCACTGAAATTGAGATGCATCACCATTTATGTCATGTGATGGTTTGTACCAAGCTTTTTTCTTTTAAAATAATAAAATTATTTTCTTTTAAAATAATAAATATTTTCTTTTAAATAGATAATAAATAAATAATTTAAATAATTTTAAATAATAAATTATTTTCTTTTAAAATTATTATTTAAATAATAAATTATTTTCTTTTAAAATAATAAAATTATTTTCTTTTTAAATAATAAATAAAATAATGTGCACCTTAAAATTGGTGGCATTTTACAGTCAATAAAATAAATTAACTCTCGTTTTGGAGGCAGTTGTCTAATGTTAATTTGCTAAGTGAGGGAATTTGAAGCATTTTTCTAGCAGTCAGTCACTGCAGCAGCTTTTCAACAAACAAATAGCCATCGACATTTCCTGGGCAGTCATGTGCGCTTCCAGTCTGGGAGTGGAGTCCATTTTTCATTTGAACTTAGGTTGACCCTATGATTTACTTTGATCAATAGAATATGGGAGACATGACACTGTGACTTTGGGGCTGTCAGAGGACTTCCAATTCTTTTGGAGAGCCAGTAACCTCCATGTAACTAAACTGAGGCTGCTGAATGATGAGAGACACATGGAGTGAGAGGCATTTGGAGGAGAAGGGAAGTCTCCCCGCCAACACTTAGCCCCAGTGCTCTGAGCATGTGAGTGAGGCCATCTTGCATCTTCCAGCCCCAGTTGATTCGCCTCAAATAACACCACTTGAAGCAGAGGTAAACAATCCCCATTGAGCCTGCTCTGAATTCCCAGAATCCTGAACAATAGCTGGGTTTTTGTTTGAAGCCCCTGTATTTTAGGGTTGTTTGTTAGGTGGTAATAGATAACTGAGAGGGCAACTGAGTTAGTCCTACAAACTTTTTAAATTTTTCCCAACTTGGAGCAAACCCTCTCCCCTCAGATAAAGAAATATCCTTCAATGTTTCCCATTATTTCCATAACTGCCCATGTTTCTCCCTGTCCAGGTTTCCCAGCACTAACAAAACAATCCTTAACATACTATGAGGGGTCACAGTCCAAAAACAAATCCTGCTGGGATCCTCACTTCCTCAAATCACCTTCCCACTTAAAATCATTTCTACTCATTGTGATAGTGCTTCATGGGGGTATCTGCGACTCCTAAAATGTGTTTTTCTACCTAATCTAAAGTAAATCTACATAATCACTAGGGAACCCCCTCTAAAAATGTCCAGTGCTTCTAAACAAGAAACGGCATGGCAGTTCTATAAGAGGATACACGTTGACCACTGCTGTTCAAGATCATGCTTACTCAGAGAAACCGAACTGCGTCCAACAAACCTGAGGACAGCTATGGCCCAAGGCGTGTTTGCCAAAGCAACAATCCTAGTGGAGGCAAGTCTCTTGAGAATGGCCACTCAGAACAGCTAACCCTGCTGACCACGCAGGATATCCTCAGCGTGTGCAGCAGTTTCTCAATAGGAAGCATGAGAATTAGGAACATTGCAAAAGGAAGGGCAAGAACGCTGAAAGACTAATATCCGGTGAGGTGCGAGGGGAAAACTGAAGCTACTCACTTTGCAGGAACAGCCTCACATGGAAAGCTATTTTGGTAGCCAAGTGTGGAAAGTTAACTGTAACCAAATAAAACCAGGGGGTCATAAAGCCAGGAATGTGTATGAATCCATGAGTCTGGTTTTCCTAAGCTTATTTGCTCTTTCAGGAGAAAATTTCCTCTATTGCTCCATGAAATATGAGTGTATATGAGTTTTACCCTTTAATAAAACAAACCACATTATCTCTTAAGGTCCCATTATTCCTATTCCACAGCTTAATCCAAGTATCCAATTCAGTAATTATAACTGATTTAATATTTCTTTAAAATTGAAGCACACTATTTTTTCCTTTTTTCTGCCTAAACTTTTAAAGGGACAATAAAATTGAGAATGAAATATCTTCTGCAGCCTTTGACTGGCACCTGAGGCCTTCCCCAGGATCTAGCTGGGGTTATAAAACCTTTCATGAGTTCCAGTCAATCGGTCAACCCAGAAAGTCCATCCATGTGAAACCTGTGGACATCGATCTACTGATGGGTGCAATCAAGATGCAGATTAATACCATCTTTATTACGATTTAGTGGAGACTCATACTTGACTTTGGATTGCTATATAACATCTGGGAGAGACATTAACCCAGAAGAAAAACTGTAGAACGGGATCACCAAGAAAAAGCAAACCACAAAGGAAGGTGAAAGTGGTGTCAGAAAAGTTCAGTCTGACAGATACTGCCATGAATTTACTGACTTTACTTGCAATGAGGCAGAAAGAAAGACATCCTTTCCCTACCAAATACCAAAGAACATTTTTGTTTTGTCACTGTAGCAAAGACACAATTATCGACTTTAAGTTGCCAACACCATTTTGAGGCCTCCTTGCCTTTCCTCTAGAGTGGATCAGCAGTTTGCCAGATATCATAGCCTGTGCATTAAAAAACCTCATTCCAAGCTAAAAAAGAAGCACTGTTGGTTTTTCTTCAAATAAATCTAGGAAAAAAATTTTTTTTTTTCACTTTCTCCTCTAGCAAAGGAAGTAAGGGAATTCACACCAGATCAGAGACCCAAAGGTGAGTTCCCTGGGGTTTGACCCTTCTCTCTTGACAGAAATAGCTTTAAGTAACTTTTGGGGTGACAGTGTGAGATGTCCTCATGACCTGTCCCCAGCCCTCAACATTTCCCTTACAGCACATGAGTGTTTTCACTTCTCTTTGTGATGCTCTGCTGAAGGACCACCAGTTAAACCTACTTCTAAAGATGCAAATGGCCCAGCAAGGAAGGTAGGGTGATAGGAACTGTGATCTTACCTTGGGGCTGAGCATAAAGAATAGGACAAGGCAGGGCTCAGGAAATGTGCACTGAAAGTTTGAAGGTTGACTGTACGTGGGTTATT
This sequence comes from Nanger dama, assembly GCA_917880005.1. Classification (NCBI taxonomy): domain Eukaryota; kingdom Metazoa; phylum Chordata; class Mammalia; order Artiodactyla; family Bovidae; genus Nanger; species Nanger dama. The sequence continues at coordinate 30,310,665 of CAKJTW010000007.1, forward strand.
GATCTTGTTAGGACTTCCAGGTGGGGCACCAGAGCTCTGAGGGGCACTTCAGATACTGAGGCCAAGGGGCAGGGCAGCTGATGGGGGGAGATGACACTGTGGAAATCAGGACCTGAGTGACATAGGACAAGGGCAGTGGGAAGCACTGGACATTCAGGGAGAGGGACCTTCCAAGATGACACAGGGCACACAGGTTGGTGGAAGGGGGCCTTTCAAAGTACACGGGGTCTCAGGTCAGCCCGATTTTCTGGAAGATGATGAAGGAATACTTCTCTTCCTTTTCTTCCTCCCACCTTCGGTGCCTAGGAACTAAGAGTCCGGCGGGAACTGTTGGTACCAAGACTTAACTTTGGGCTGGGCCTTCTTTAACCTTTTGGCACCCGTGAACTGGTTTCTTCTCAGTCACTCTTGTTAACTATATTACATAGCACATGATATTCTGTGAACCACTGGCTTACAGAAACAATTTGTGGGCTGCTTTTAAGGTAAGACTATCTACATCTCATTAAGATGTTTGCCAGTCTGTCTCGTGACTACACCCAGAGTCTTGCTAAAATCAAGCCCTCTTGGTCAGCAGAGAGAGCCATAATGTACTAATCAGGGTTGGACTTGAAACAGCTGGGCAATGAACCAGTTTCCTTTATCTTCCTGTGAATTGTCAGTGGTCATCATGATTCATATGACATAGTTCCTCGAAAGGCAAACCAAAAAGATGATGGAACAGAATTCACAAAATACCTTCTATTGCCTATGGCTTATGCATGTGTGTGCTTAGGTGCTCAGTCATGCCCAACTCTTTGCGACCCCATGGACTGTAGCCCACCAGGCTCCTCTGTCTCTAGGAATTCAATAGGCAAGAATACTGGAGTGGGTTGCCATGCCATCCTTCAGGGGATCTTCCCAACTCAGGGATCGAACCCAGGTCTCCTGCTTTACAGGCAGGTTCTTTACCTTCTGAGCCACCAGGGAAGCCCATGGCTTATGCATACATATTTTAATATTATTTATAAGTGCATAGTTAAGAGTGTTTTGGTCTTAGAGTTGGAAGCATAAAATGAAACTATGGTAATTAAATAAATATAGTTACTGGGCAATTGTATTTGCTTCTAACCTATTTTTAGCTGCCCTACTGCAAACAAAGTAAAAGACAGTGACTATTAGCACAAAGCTGGTTCCTCCAATGTGGGAATAGAAGAAAGTAAGACTTCATAAGTATGTATGTAACACAGACAAATGACAATGTTTTAGATTTTTAAAATTAAATATTACGGATTAAAGGGCTTCCCAGGTGGCACAGTGATAAAGAATCTGCCTGCCAAGGCAGGAGACACAAGAGACGTGAATTCAATCCCTGGTCAGGTAGATTCCCTGGAAAAGGAAATAGGAATCCACTCCAGTAGTCTTGCCTGGAAAATTCCATGGATAGAGGAGCCTGGAGGGCTATAGTCCATGGAGTCACAAAAAGTTGGACATGACTGAATGACTGAGCACACACAGCTATGGATTGAAATCCTGAAGTTTGAATCTTCTTGTAACAGTATAGTTACAAAAGAAGGTCCAGTCAGGATATAACAAGATTATAAGGCCATTAGTTCAGTGGTTCTCAAAGTGAGGCCAGAGAACCCCTGGGGACACCTGGTTCTAAAGAAGATTCACAAAACCCTGGGTTTTTCCAACTACGTATCTGTGTAAAGCTGGATTTTCTTCATATTCTTCTGTTAAAACAGCATAACTAACAGGATGAAATGTGGAAGTAGATGTGAGATTCTAACTGTCCTCCCTGAGGCCAAACATTAAATAAATTTCCCAAAATATAACACATGACAGTCTTCTCAATACATTTTGGAAAAGGAAATACAGTTTTCATGAAAAGTATGTTATTTATGTTAGCATGTAAAGGATTAGTTATATTGAATGAACAAAAAAAAATTACAAAATTCTTTGGTTTTAACTTCTAATGTGGTAAATATTAACATAAGTTTAAGAGTGGAAAAGAGTCCTGGTACTAAGATGTTTGAGAAGTGCTGCATGAACATGGCTCAAGCAAATTCTCTAAATTCTAACCATATAAAGCCTATTTCTTCAGCATAAGCTGGTTTCCACCTTCACCTCCTGCCCAGTTTCCCTCCAACTGTATGCTCATGTCCAGGGCTAATGAAAAATTTTAGCAACTGGTAGTCCATAGTGTCGCAAAAGAGTCAGACGTGACTTAGCAGCTAAACAGCAAAAGCAAAGGCATGGAAGCCCATCAGTCAAAACGTTTGTACAGCCAGGAAGCACAGATTGTGGCTGAAAGCAGCAGGATTAGCCCCCCTCTCTGAGCGTCCAGGTCTGCCCCCTGTAAATTCCACCTGCCTGTGGGAAGGTTAGAGCTCTCTCTCCCATCCAGCCAGCTGCTCTGCTCACAGGTGAATCTAGCTGAGTACCTGACCTATTGTCAGGGGCTGAGCCCTGTGTGCCCAAGCCCATGTTTACCTACCCTGAGTGCAATCCCTTTGCCTCAGTAGCCCTTCCTCCAGTTTGGAGAGACGTGCGGTAGAGTTTCTCGGCAATGATAAGAATGGAAAAGGTCACCAACCATTTTATTACCATCCCATTTGCCCCAAGTAGGTGGAGCTTCAGGTGGTCCAATATTGTGCATTGTCTTAAACACTGGGGTCAGATTTGTTGAGGCTTAAGGAATAGGTGAAATTCCTCCAGAGATCTTCGGTTAACCAAACCACTTCAACCACTTCAGTTAAAACCTAGTTAGCACTTTACACAGAGTGCAGCAGAGTTAGCTTCTCACCAGAAATGCATGGAATGTACTTAGATGTCTTTTTGGTGGAGTGAGATTACGAGAACTGGGAAAACCAGACGCGGGGGATTTCCGAAGCCTTGAGGCCGAGCTGATGACTGCCAAGGCCGCACGCTTAGCCTGAGTTCTCCTGCAAAACGGACTTCCCCACGCACTGACTCCTGCCCTCTGACTTGCTGCTCTGGGTTGATTGGTGTCCTTCAAAATTCATATATCGATATCCTAACCCCCAGGTGTTTAGAATGTGACCTTGTGTGGAGACAGGGTCTTTACATTGGTAATCCAGTTACATAAGGTCATTAGTGTGGGTGTAAACCCAGCATGTCTGGTGTCCTTATGAAAAGGGGAAGTTTGGACACAAGGATGCGCGCAGAGGGAAGACTGGGTAAAGATGCAAGGAGAAGGCCATGGGAGTATGAAGACAGGCATCTGTAAGCCAAGGAGGGAGGCCTGGAATAGATCCTTCCCTCACAGCCCTCAGGACCTCAGGAGGAACCCACTCTGCTTTTGGACTTCTCACCTACAGAACTGTGAGGAAAGCTTTGCCTGTTGCTCAGGCCACTCCGTTTGTGCGTCTCTTGTCACAGCGGCCCTAGCACGCTTGCCTTCAGGTTTCCAATCACAGCCCGGCTTTCGCTCAGGGGAAGAATTCTTACTAAGGGGTTCTTCATTTGAAAAAGTGAGATATAGAAGACTAATGAGCGTTTTTCTCCAGTAAAGCTCTGATGGTTCCCTCAGCTGCACGTGGCTTGTGAGACTGACCTCCCCTCAACCGTCAGATGGGCGGGGACTTCTTCGCTAATAAATGAGAGGAAGGAAGTGTTTGGTGCCCTCAGAGGTGAGAACCAGAGGCTGTGGCCTGAAGTGTGGCCTCCGCAGCCTCGACACAGCTGTCATTTGGGGACCTCCTTCTCAGGGATCTCTGCTCCCTAGCCCTGCCAGAACCTGACCACCCCTCCTCCCCAACTATGGGTTCGATGCATTTTTGTGCAAGCTGTGCCGTCTCTAATCTGTGTGAAGTTGTGCAGGCTTTGATGTTGCTGCTGACCGTGGCACGCCCCAGCCCAACTCACCCCCACCCTCTCCCACCCTCTTCTGCTCGGCACTGCCTCCACGGTCTTCATTCTTCTCTTCTCATACAGAGCAGACAGCCCACTGTAGCCACTCTCTGCGTGGCTTCTGCTACTTGGATGCGGGTCCTGTGGATTACTCCTTCCAGTTTCTTCTCACTCTGCCTCTTCTGTGTCCACTGCGGGCATCCTTTGGTGGTCGGGCCATTGGTGGCCCATGTATGAACACTGGGTGACACCATTTGAACACCAAGGCTGTTTTGACTTGGGAGCACCTGGCAGTGTGGAGTAAAGGCTATGGGAATTCAAAGGAGTGATAAGGTGAGGGGCAAGGATGGGCTTGCGAGGTAGGGACTGGGAAAGGCCAATTTTCAGGGAGCTGGTGGTGTGGAGGGGTGAGGGCATCTAGCGCACAGACTTAATGGTGATAAAAAGAAGTTGGGAGTTCAATGGCTTGTTTCTGAAATCAACAACTGCCCCAGAATGGCAGTACCAGTGAGTCATGTATCATTGCAGAAGCCTTCTCCTGGTTGCTTGAATTTCCTTCCTTGAATCTGGCACAGACTAGCACTGCATTTAAATACACAATTTTGGTTAAATGTACCATTTCATTTACCCATACAGTCAACACATATTTACTGAATATAATTCTCAGTGTGGAGATTTGGTAGGAGACAAGGCTGACCAAATCCCTGTTACTTTACTACCATTCTTTTCAACAACTCCTACTCTAAATAATATTTTAAAGTTGATTCTTAAAGGATGAATCATCAAATTAATACATGTGTATACACACACTCATTGCTAGACATACATATGACAAATATATTACTAAAGCCCCAACTATAGACTTTTAATTCATTTGTTATAATCAAAATGAAGATACTAAGGAGTGACGATATTCAGTGGTCACTGAGGTGATGGGCTGTGTGAAAGCTGTAATCATTTTCTTTTGATGGCTTTTTCATTTATTGGATGAAATGGAAAAATATGGGGACATTTTCAGAACTATAAGAATTATCCCCTCCATCATTCCATTGTTTGGTTTTCAGTGTTTTCATTTTTCAGCTTTTAAGATTGAGAACTCTTAAGTCTGCTTTTCAAAGTTCATGGGAGGAGGACAAATTTAGTTGCCTGTTGCTGAGTTGGTATTGTTCTAACTCCTTACAGTTGTCATATAAATAGCTTTCAGTTTTTAATTTTGAAAAGCAAAGAGATAAGCTGATGCCTTCATCCTTCTCCCAGTTCCCCTGTTCAGATCCCCCAAAGCACCAGCGAGACAGCCAGTCCTCCCCTCCTGTCATCCAAGGGCAAGACAACTTTTTCTCAGTTTTTTTCTATCTAATAAACATAGGTTTTCAGAGAAGGCCAACAGTTCAAAATATTACATGGCATTAAAAAAAAAAAAGGAATCACACACAGACTTTGCAGATGGTCAGATAATAAGTTATATACTGCTGGGTAATCTGGATTTAAACCACCTACAGCAGAAGTTGGGTCCATATTGGGCAAGCATTGAAGACAAATGCCATCTGTGATTAAGCGCTAGATTCGTCATGCTCCGGGTCTCCTTTCCGCTGTCCTCTTGCTTGCTCAGACTTGGCAAGTGTCCAGTGGAGGAAATAGGGGAGAGGAAGCCAGTGGAGAATGACCAGTTTTTGTACTCAAGCTTCCTGAAGGGCTAATTTGTCTGGGCTTGCTTGTAACGTTTTGGAGAAATACCTCACAGGTGACAAAGGGAGAAGTTCTGGTTATAGAAGTGAGAATTATCTAGATTGTCCCTGGGGTCATGGACAGGAGGGGTAAAAAAGATGTGCCTTTGATGATGGTGTCTATATACGCAAACAAGAAGAGACATCATAGAAAGAAGGCTCCCTGGAGATCTAGCTCTTGTCCCTGAACCCTGGGTACCTTGCCTTACCTTTGGGCTCCTGAGCCCTGTGTGTAGAGCTGCATGCGTCGGTTATTCTTGCCATGTGATTTTAAAGCCAGTATATATTGAATGAGATTTTCCAGGTGCCAGGCCCTGAATTGTACAGGTTGCAGGCATCATCTAATGTAGTCTTCCTAGCACACAAGGGCTACTCAGCCCCAGTTGTTAGAGAATAACGCTGAGATACAAAAATCATTTAAAAAAATTTGCCCAGAGTCACAGATTTGCTCTGCTTTGTCTCCCAGCACTTCTGAAGCACCAGATCACTCAAGGCCGTCGTCAGTTTTGTCTTTTTAATCCTCTTTCAACATCCTCTGCTCTACAGAGTATGTATAGGAACCTTCCTGTGTGCCATTCATTCAGAATTCAACAAGTCTTTCCAGAGAATTATTAGCTGCTAAATGGAGTGAAAATGTATAGCCTCTGCACTGAAAAAGCTCATCCTCATCCATTCGTTCAACTATCCAGCAGAGTTTTCCTAAGCACATCCCTTGTCCCAGGCAGTGTACTAGGTGCTAGAAATAAAAAGCCAAATAAGGTACTGTGTTTAGTGTTAATAATGAGAGTAACAATGCTCATAGTGACAGCTAACATTTACTGAACACTGGAGGGTGTGCCCTGTGCTGCTCTAAGTACTTTGTATCTATTCACTCATCATGCCTCAGCACAAGTGACTCAGGTACCATTACCACAATCTTCATTTTACAGATGAGGAAACAGAGAGAGACACAGAGAGATTGAGAAACAGTCTTGCTGGAGTCAAGATTGAAACAGAACCAGTGTAGATACTGTACATCCTTGTTGGAAACTAGTGCAACAAAAATATGTTTGTAATGAAGTGAAATTCTTGAAAACTGAGGTCAATCGAGCCAAGGGAAACCAGTGCTCAAACGTGTCCATCAAAGCGTTCAAGACGGGTGTCTGGTCCTTAAGTGGGCATGTGGCTCTTGGCAAAGTTAGGATCGGAGAGCTGCTAGAGTGTGGAAAGCTGGGTATTCAAGAGGCAGAAATGAAAGTATTACACTTTCTTTCAGCTTCATTTCAGATATATGGAGATGTTTCTATAACAGTGGAATTCAGGGTTATGTGGAAGAATGGCTTTGGTTGTGCTGGAGGGTCAGCACATCCTAGTAAGAATCCCGAGATGGTTATTTCCCTTATTAAGTTTCAAATGTAAGGTGTGTGTTCATTCACTCATTCAAGAGATATTTATTAAATGCCTATTGTATACCCAGAAGCTGTTGTAGGCCTTTGGAATACACTGTGAACAAAACAGAAAAAATACCCTTACTCTCATGGAACATTGTTGTAGGTAAGACCTGTTGAAAAGCATTGCCAGTAGGGATCTGAGAGTGTGGGCATAGGGACCTGCAGCTTGGATTTAAGTAAGACAGCCAGGTGAGGCTCACTGAGCAAATAACATCCGAATAAAGTCCTAAAGCAGGTGGGAATAGCCAGTGCCAGGATTCTAGGGTGGGAGGTGCCCTTTGTGCTTCAAGAGCAGCCAGGAGGCCAGTGTGGCTGAAGACAAGCAGGAGGAGGGGTCAGAGAGAAAAAAAGCGTGATAGGGCCCTGTAGACCACTCTGAATCCTTGGCTTTCCCTTTGAATGAAACAGGGAGGGCAGTGTATTGGAGGCACTGAGGAAGAGTTTGATTCTGGGTACAGTTTGAAGTCAGCAGATGTTCTGTAGACAATAAGCAGTCTGGGTATCAGAGAAGGATTGTACCATGCCCTTTGGCTGGAGCACCTGGAAGGATGGAGAAGCTCTTAACAGTGAGGGGAAGACCTTTTGTGGAATTGTGGGGAGAAGACCAGGCATTCTGTTTCAGGAGAGGCTGTGAGGCATCAAGTGGAGAGGCGAAGCTGGAACTCTCGGGGATGTGGGCTGGGGCGCAGAAGAGAGGGCTGAGCTGGGGGTGACATTTAGGGAGCTCTCAGCATACAAGTGCTGTGAAAGGCCGAAGACAGCCGAAATCACCAGGGGAGTGAGATAAAGAGGAGACGAGGACGGAGAACTGAGTGTTAAGAGGTTGGGCAGAGGCAGCCAAGCGGACAGAAGAAACGGCCATGTGGTAGGAGGCAGCGAGAGTGCAGGGTCCCAGAAGCCAGTAGAGCACGTCCTATTCTTCTGCTTGTCCAGAGCGACAGGACTCCTCAAGTGAAAGTCATGTCTGTGCCTCACTCAGGGTCTGGGAGTCAGGAGTTAGTCAGATAGACAGTTTTAAGGGAGAGAAACAGCTTTACTTTTCCTGCCACAAGGAGAAACAAAGACTGTTAAAGCAATTTTCATAACTGGGTCCTGTTTGAAGGACCCGCGTGAGTTCAGTCATGAATGAAGATGTGAGCAACATCAATTAGTCATTAAGCCACTTCTTCATTTGCTGTGTACATGTGGTTTCTAACCAGGCAGGGATTTGTTTAACAAAACAATCATGGCCTTCATTTTCCCTCACATCCTCGAATCTAAAGATCAGTTTTGAAATGTTAAGTCATGTTATACTGTACCTCTAGAGTGTCTTATTTTCATTTTTCTAATTTTATAAGGAAATATACAGAGAGATAGATAGATAGGACCTTAATGAACACATGTGAAATGAAAACCAAAGTTCTTGTGCTCACCAACATCTTCACATTTTATGCCTTTGAAATGCATTTGCCAGCCACCTGCAGAGCCTTGAACCCCTGAGCTGTCCCCACAGTCTTCATGACTTTAAGATGGTCCGGTCTTTACACGGCTTCAGCCCTCTTTCAGGCATCCCATCCACACCCTCTGGTTTGGACTGGATCCCAAAGGAGCTGGGTTGGCTGCATCACAACATGGGCTCGAGACAGAGGGAAATCAAAGTCTGATTTCTGGGGAAACATTGGCAGGAGACACGAGCAACCTGAATGAAGCCATGGTTCTTCAGTGTCCCGTGAGCTCAGGCAGCCGGCCAGGCGGTTTGGAGAGCAGAGCCTGGAGGCACCCCTGAGGTCATGAGCTCTACCCTGGGTTATGGAGGCCCTTGCGGGCAAGCCTGCGGGCGGAGAGGGAGTTGATACAAGCTCAGTCCACTCATCCACTCAATAGTCATTTGCCCGAATGACTCCCATGTCTCATGTACTTCATTTCTTTGTGAATTAACAGTATGTTTATTTTATTACATTGAAGAAACCAGACATAGCCTATGAATGAGAGGTCTGGAGATAAAAGATGGTTTAAGGTTGGGAGGAAATAGCACAGCTGTTGAGTCAGGCTGGCATGGGTTCAGATCTTGGCCACAGCTGTGTGTTACTTTGAGGGGTTGCTTTCCCTCTTCGTGTCTCAGCAGTCTCCTCCAAAGGGAACACTGTGATGAAATCCTTGATCACAGATGATATGGGAGCAACACCTGAGAGGGCGACTCTCACAGAGCAGGGAGTCAGGGTGTTGTAACGGGTTACCACCTTTTCATTTGTTGTTGCAGGGTGTGGGTGAAGTAGGAGGTTTAAAGGAGACTTCCTGTGCAGAGGCTAAGAATCTGAAGAATTTTTGCTCTCTTCAGGCTATTTTCCTTCACACTTTGTCCTTAGTAGACACTGACCATCAATCGCCACCCTTCCACTCCAGCCAGGATGGCCTCAGGGTGTGGATCCAGGCCAATACCAGTTCTCTGGAGTTTGCTGATGAGGTGTAACCTCTTTACCATGGTCATCCCAAACAGCAAACCAAGAGGCATTTCTGAGACCTAGTACGTTGGTACCTTTTTGAATAAGGTGAAGGAATTCGACTCAACAGAGAAGGAGATGGCACCCCACTCCAGCACTCTTGCCTGGAAAATCCCATGGGCGGAGGAGCCTGGTGGGCTGCAGTCCATGGGGTCGCTAAGAGTCAGACACGACTGAGCGACTTCACTTTCACTTTTCACTTTCCTGCATTGGAGAAGGAAATGGCAACCCACTCCAGTGTTCTTGCCTGGAGAATCCCGGGGTCTTCGGAGCCTGGTAGGCTGCCTATGGGGTCGCACAGAGTCGGACACGACTGAAGCAACTTAGCAGCAGCATTTGACTCAAAGTCCTGGGCAGTGAAAATCAGGAAGAGTCTGAAATCCTTCTAGGCAGCCTGTTAGGCAGCCATGGAAGAAAGCCCTCAGGCAGGAAACACATTTAGAAAGTAGTTCAGGGACTTCCCTGGTGGTCCAGTGGTTAAGAATCCATCCGCCAGTGCAGGGGACACAGGTTCGTTCCCTGGTCCAGGAATATTCCACGTGCTGTGTGGTGACTAGGCCCGTGTGCTGCAACTATTGAAGCCTGTGTGCCTAGAACCTGTGCTCTGTGATAAGAGAAGCCACCACAATGAGAAGCCCATGCACTGTGACAGAGTGATCCCTGCTTGCCTCAACTAGAGAAAGCCTGTACTCAGCCACAAAGACCCAGCGCAGCCATAAATAAATAAATAAATAGTTTTTTTAAAAGAAAGTAGTTCAAAAGTCCTTGATTCTCTTTTCTAAAAAAAAAAAAAATGTATTTGAAGATAGTTGATTTGCAATGCAGTATTACTTTCAGGTGTACAACAAAGTGATTCAGTTATACACACACACATCCATTCTTTTTCAGATGCTTTTCTCGTATAGGTTATCACAGAATATCGAGTAGAGTTTCCTGTGCTGTACAGTAGTTCCTTGCTGCTTATTATCTTATATATAGTAATGTGTGTATTAATCCCACTAATTAATGTAAATCCCAAGCTCCTAATTTATCCCTCCCCTCCACGTTTCTCCTTTGGTAATCATACATCTGTTTTCAAAATCTCTGAGTCTGTTTCTGTTGTGTCAATAAGTTCATTTATATCATTTTTATTTTTTAATAAAGGCCACGTCTGACAAACCCACAGCAAACTTTGTTCTTTTATTTATTTATTTTAACTTATTAATTTTGCTGTTTATTTTGGCTGTGACGGGTCTTTGTTGCTGTGCTCCCGCTTTCTCTGGCTGCAGCGAGCGGGGGCTCCTCTTCGTTGAGGATCGCAGGCTCCAGGTGCCTGGGCTTCAGAAGGTGTGGCTCTCGAGCCCTAGAGTGTGAGGGCTCAGTAGCTGCAGCGCATGGGCTCAGTAGTTGTGGTGCGTGGACTTAGTTGCTCTGCAATATGTGGAATCTTCCCAGACCAGGGACCAAACCCGTGTCCCCTGCTTCGACAGGCAGATTCCTATACACTCTACCACCCAGGACATCCTATATCATTTTAAAATTAGATTCCGCATGTGTGGTATCATATGATATTTGTCTTTCCCTGTCTGACTTACTTCACTTAGTGTGATAATCTCTAGGTCTATTTATGTTGTTGCAAATGGTATTATTTTCTTGTTCATAACTGAGTAATATTCTATTGTGCATATTTACCACATCTTTATCCATTCCTCCATCAATGGACATTTAGGTTACTTCAATGTTTGGCTATTGTAAAGAGTGCTGTAATGAACATTGGGGTATGTTTCTTTTGAATTATGGTTTTCTCTTGGGTGTATGCCCTGGACTGTGGTTGCAGGATCATATGGTAGCTCTTTATTTATTTGTTAAAAGGAACCTCCATACTGTTCTCCATGCTGGTTGTACCAATTTTCATCCCCACCAACAGTGTAGGAGGGCTTCCTTTTCTCCAAACCCTCTCCAGCATTTATTATTTGTAGACTTTTTTTATGGCCATTCAGCCAATGTGAAGTGATACCTAATTGATTGGCATTTCTCTGATAATTAGTGATATTGAGTATCTTTTCAAGTGCTTTTTGGCCATCTGCATGTCTTCCTTGGAGAAATGTTTATTTAGATCTTCTGCCCATTTTTTGATTGGATTGTTTGTTTTTTTGATACAGAGCTGCATGAACTGTATATTTTAGAGAGATTCCCTTCTTAGTGATGGTGAATAGGTCTTCTCCATCATCCATGCCCCAGGAAAGGGTCCAGGCAGCTTTGGGCAGCCCTGCTTGCATGTGCAGCCTTTCTCAGGGCCTTGAACTGAAGTCCAGATCCCAGGAAGACAGGAAGGGGGCTGAGTTCTCAGCTTCCTCCTTCAGTTACAACACTGTGGCATTCAGAGCCAGCAGTGAGGAAATGGGAAGTGCATTTTCTCCCCCTTTTGAAGGTGAAGCCTAGAGTTTTACTGCTCACTTTCCAATCCCCAGAGGTGAAAAAGACTTAGCACCATTGATACCCGCCCCCACGCATAGGTTACTGAAAGTAGATCGTTGATGATAAACTAGCACTCACTACCTGGGAGAGGAAAGCAGTGGAAGGTGACAGCCGGGAGATTCTCGGTTTCAGCTTCCTAATTTGGCCAGATGGGGCAGTTTTTCCCTGCTGCCTGTTAGGCAAATCCAGGATGCTGTCCAAACTGGTGGTGTGTGTTGGGGAATGCCGCCATCGTGTGTGTTTGCTGATGACTCAGCTTATCTTGGGTCCTTTGAAAATGATATTTCCCAAGACGTGACTTCTTCCCTGCCAGGCGTCTTGTCAAAGATCCCAGGGTGGGGTGGGAGCGGGGGTGAGGCAAAACCAAAAAAATCCAAAACAATGTATGAACAAAACCTGCTGTTTCTACAGCCTGAGTGGGTCCTTCAAGATTCCAGTGTCACAGTCATTTCAACAAACGTCCATTTAATTTCATGAGATAAACTTAGCAAAGCAGAAAACCCAGAAATTAGCATCCAGGTCCCAAGTATATAAATCACTCCATCAACCCAGCCTCTAAAGCCATATTGTCAGATGTAAAGAAAGTAGGAACCCTTGAAAACTGCATGGCGAGTTCACTGGGGGTGAAACCTGACTCAATAAAACCAGAGATAAAACTTTAATGAGTCAATTAAACAAGAATGAGGTTAGATTGTAGATTCCCTGTCTAATCATTGAAGTAATTTCCATGAAAAGAACAAGCAAGCATGCTTGGGCACATATGAGATACTAATGATGGGTAGGATGAGGCCATGGAAGTGCTTAGGGTTGCTTTTCCTAGCGTTATGGATGGATATCTTACAGTAAAATAACCAGTGAGGATCCCCTGTTCTGTACCGCCAACTTCCCACACATTAGCTCATTTCCTCCCAATAATAATCATACATAAGAGGTGTTATTTTCCTTATCTTTCAGATGGCAGAACAGGCTCAGAAAAACGTAGTAACTACCCCAGGTCACACAGTAGGAAATGGAGCTTGACTGTAAACCCACGTAGTCCTGACTCCGAGATGTGGGCTGTTAACTGGCTCACTGCACAGCTTTCCAATCACAGCAGCAGAGAACAATTTCTGTGGGCTTGTTTCAGAGCCCTGGGGCTTCCCTCAGCCTCCTACAGCCTCCTCTTTCTCTCTCTTTCTTTTTCTTAACCACAGTATATATATTGTGGTTAAGAGTTCCCTCACTGTATATTAAGAAGCGGTGTATATTAAGAAGCAGTGTATTTTATGCAGTGAGCTGTCCTAAGGTGCCTCCTCTCCATCACCTGGATGGCTGGTCAGAGTCCAGATATTTGCCAGGCCCACCTCCAGTGTCTCTGATTCTCTAGGTCTTAGGTGGAGCCTGAGGATTTCATTTCTTACATATTCCCAGATGTTGCTGGTGCTGCTGGCCCAGAGGACTATGGTGATGGACCACAGAGGTTTTTAAGCTATTGTACAGGTTAAAGAGGTCGCTATGGGTTGGCCTGCAACCAACAATCAATTGTAGTAACCACTAAGGTCAGTTTTCATTCCAGTCCCAAAGAAAGGCAATGCCAAAGAATGCTCAAACTACCACACAATTACACTCATCTCACACGCTACTAAAGTAATGCTTAAAATTCTCCAAGCCAGGCTTCAGCAATACGTGAACCATGAACTTGCAGATGTTCAAGCTGGTTTTAGAAAAGGCAGAGGAACCAGAGATCAAATAGCCAACCTCCGCCAGATCATCAAAAAAGCAAGAGAGTTCCAGAAAAACATCTATTTCTGCTTTATTGACTATGCCAAAGCCTTTGACTGTGTGGATCACAATAAGCTGTGGAAAATTCTGAAAGAGGTGGGAATACCAGACCACATGACCTGCCCCTTGAGAAACCTATATGCAGGTCAGGAAGTAATAGTTAGAACTAGACAAGGAACAACAGACTGGTTCCAAATAGGAAAAGGAGTACGTCAAGGCTGTATATTGTCACCCTGCTTATTTAACTTATATGCAGGGTACATCATGAGAAACTCTGGGCTGAAAGAAGCACAAGCTGGAATCAAGATCGCTGAGAGAAATGTCAATAACCTCAGATATGCAGATGACACCACCACCCTCATGGCAGAAAGTGAAGAGGGACTAAAGAGCCTCTTGATGAAAGTGAAAGAGGAGAGTGAAAAAAGCTGGCTTAAAGCTCAACATTCAGAAAATGAAGATCATGGCATCCAGTCCCATCACTTCACAGCAAATAGATGGGGAAACAGTGGCTAACTTTATTTTCTTGGGCTCCAAAATCACTGAAGATGATGACTGCAGCCATGAAATTAAAAGATGCTTACTCCTTGGAAAGAAAGTTATGACCAACCTAGACAGCATATTCAAAAGCAGAGACATTACTCTGCCAACAAAGGTCTATCTAGTCAAGGTTATGGTTTTTCCAGTGGTCATGTATGGATGTGAGAGTTAGACTATAAAGAAAGCTGAGTGCTGAAGAATTGATGCTTTTGAACTGCGGTGTTGGAGAAGACTCTTGAGAGTCCCTTGGACTGCAAAGAGATCCAGCCAGTCCATCCTAAAGGAAATCAGTCCTGGGTGTTCATTGGAAGGACTGATGTTGAAGCTGAAACTCCAATCCTTTGGCCACCTGATGCGAAGAGCTGACTCACTGGAAAAGATCCTGATGCTGGGAGGGATTGGGGGCAGGAGGAGAAGGGGACAGCAGAGGATGAAATGGTTGGATGGCATCACTGACTCAATGGACATGGTTTTGGGTGAACTCCAGGAATTGGTGACGGACGAAGAGGCCTGGCGTGCTGCGGTTCATGGAGTCGCAAAGAGTCAGACACGACTGAGTGACTGAACTGAACTGAACTGAACTCTTTTTTTTTTTTCTATGTAAAACTGACCTCTGAGTTCTGGTAAGTATATTTGAAACTCAGCTTATTTGGGGAGTGGATGTTTCTTGCCTGTTTGCAGTCGGCTTGGGTTCAAGCTGCAAACTCAGGCATGGATAAGCTTGTAGCACTGTAGTGGCTGCAGGCTGAGGACCTGTGTGGTTTTTTTTTTTTTTTTGTCCAGGCCCAACTGCCAGAGGGTGAGGCGCTGGTCCAGGAATGTTGTTAGAATGCTGGCCGGTCAACACTTCTTCCCCTGAGCCTGCTCTGCTGTGCCTCCCTGCTTTCTACTCCTCTCCCCCCACCCCCAACTCCATTCTTGTCAAGTTTATTTACATCCTTTAACTAGTGCAAAGAAGTAGAGGAAAGCAATAGAATGGGAAAGACTAGAGCTCTCTTCAAGAAAATTGGAGATATCAAGGGAACATTTCATACAAGAATGGACTTGATAAAGGACAGAAATGGGAAGGACCTAACAGAAGCAGAAGAGATTAATAAGAGGCAGAAAGAATACATAGAACTATACAGAAAAGATCCCAATGACTCAGATAACCACGATGGTGTGGTCACTCACCTAGAGCCTGACATCTCGGAGTCTGAAGCCAAGTGGGCCTTAGGAAGCATCACTACAAACAAAGCTAGTGAGGTGATGGAATTCCAGCTGAGGTATTTCAAATCCTAAAAGATGATGCTGTTAAAGTGCTGTATTCAGCAAATTTGGAAAACTCAGCAATGGCCATAGGACTGGAAAATGTCAGTTTTCATTCCAATCCCAAAGAAGGACAATGCCAAAGAATATTCAAACTACCACACAATTGTGCTCATTTTCCATGCTACTAAGGTAATGCTCAAAATTCTTCAAGAGAGTCTTCATCAGTATGTGAACTGAGATCTCCCAGATGCACAAGCTGGGTTTAGAAAAGACAGAGGAACCAGAGATCAAATTGTCTACGTTTGTTGGATCATACAGAAAGCAAGGGAATCCCATAAAAGCATTTACTTCTGCTTCATTGACTATGTGAAAGCATTTGACTGTGTGTTTCACAACAAACTGGAAAATTCTTCAAGAGATGGGAGTACCAGACCACCTTACCTGCCTCCTGTGAAACCTGTATATGGGTCAAGACTCAATAGCTAGAACCGTACATGGAACAATGGACTGGTTCAAAATTGGGAAAGGAGTATATCAAGGCTGTATATTATCTCTGTATATTATCTGTTTATTTTATATGCAGGGTACATCATGTGAAATGCTGAGCTGGATGACTCACAAGCTGGAATCAAGATTACCGGGAAAAATGTCAACAACCTCAGATATGTGGATGATATCACTGTAACGGCAAAAAGTGACGAAACTAAAGAGCCTCTTGATAACAGTGAAAGAGGAGAGTGAAAAACCTGGCTTAAAACTCAGTGTTCAAAAAAACTAAGATCATGGCATCTGATCCCATCACTTCATGGCAAATAAGTGGGGAAACAATGGGAACAGTGACAAACTTCTTTTTCTTGGGCTTCAAGATCACTGCAGGTGGTGACTGTAGCCATGAAATTAAAAGATGTTTGCTCCTTGGAAGAAAAGCTATGATAAGCCTAGACAGCATATTAAAAAGCAGAGGCATTACTTTGCCAACAAAGGTCTTTATAGTCAAAGCTATGCTTTTTCCAGTAGTCAGGTATGGATGTGAGAGTTGGACCATAAAGAAAGCTGAGCGCTGAAGAATTGATACTTTTGAACTGTGGTGTTGGAGAAGATTCTTGAGAGTCCCTTGGACTTCAAGGAGATCAAACCAGTCAATCCTAAGGGAAATCAGTCCTGAATATTCACTGGAAGGACTGATGCTGAAACTGAAGCTCCAATACTTTGGCCACCTCATGCAAAGAACTGATTTATTAGAAAAGACCCTGACGCTGGGAAAGATTGAGGGCAGGAGGAGAAGGGGATGACAGAGGATGAGATGGTTGGATGGCATCACCAACTAGATGGACATGGGTTTGAGCAAACCCCGGGAGATAGTGAAGCACAGGGAAGCCTGGTGTGCTGCGGTCCATGTGGTCAAGGAGATTCGGACACGACTTAGTGACTAAACAGCAGCAACTAGTGCTGTCCAAAAGAAGCAGATGTGAGCCACATATGTAATTTCATCTTTCTAGTGGTGACATCAAAAATGTCTTACATTCTATCATTTTCTCTGCAGGTCTTTGAAATGCGGTGTTATTTCACCCTGCAGCACATCTCAGTTCAGACCAGCTGTATTTTCCATGTCGAGTTGCCATGTGTGGCTGGTAACTGCTGTGTTGGACAGTGGCATTCTCCTGCATTTGGAATAACTGCGAAGTCTGAACCTAGAAAGAACCACTTTATGAAAGGTAGTAATATCAACATATTCATACCTTTGCATTGGTTTATCTTTTAAACAAACGGATGTAGCCAAAAACAGCTGTACCTCAGAATCGACTGAGACATCTGTTAAGGCTATGATGCCCATGCCTAACTGCAGAGCTACTGAATTAGAATGGCATAGAGGGAGATGGCTCTGCATTCTTAAAGGGTCCCTGGGGTAATTTTGCAGCATCCAGCTCAGGACTTTTCACACAGGGACATTTACAAATCAGCAGACAGTGAAGTACAAAACCCCATCTAGGAGTGTCAGCCTTGGGGCCAGAAGCCAGAGCCCAGCTTCTTTTACTACTTGTCAGTCTATTTCACTTGTTCTTGAAGATAGATTTACATGGTACTGACAGATCAACATTTTAAATCATTTAGCAGAATTAGGTTAGCATCCAATTTGTAGAAAAATGCTGTTCACTAGGCTTTCTTATCTTGCTTTTGTGATGGAGTTTTTAAATTTGACACCAGTATGTGGAAATTTGTAGGCACGGGCTGCCACCTACTGATGGAAGCGGGTGTTGACACATGTTAGAAGGAATGTGGACTTGCCCTTGCTGGTAGAGATGAATGCAGTTTATACACAAGGTTCTCCACACTGGTCCTTAGAACCGCAGCACAGCATCCCCTGGGAACTTGATAGAAATGCAGAATCCTTGGGCTTTCCTCAAAATCCATTGGATTAGAAACTCTGAGAGTGGGTCCAGCTCTCTATGGTTAATAAGTTCTCCAGGTGAGTATAAGGCATGCTGAGTGTGAGAACCACAGCTGCAGCCCAAAGTCATGGTTCTTGATCTCTTAGCTGCGTGGGAAGTTGCTCTGGGGAAAAGGTACAAACGTACATACATCCAGACTTACAACTACTTGAGGAGAGTTGGAGACCACATGAAATTAAAATTTGCTCCAAATCCTTTGGTGGCGGGGTGGCGAGGGGTGAGGGGCAGGGGGGCGCGAAGTGGAGGTGAAGGGTGGTCTAATTTTCTCACATCTGTGTCCTGGTTAGACTCGATGGGTTTTAGAATACTGGCAGCCTATATCATAGCTTTGTCTAGATTATAAAAATGTACCTTTACTCAAAATCATGTTTTTAAAATTAGCATCTCTAAAATCTTTCAGTGGTAAGACTATCTCAACAATAATTCAGTAAACACAAACTTTATGTTAATTCTGTGTAAATTAAACAAATCATTTATTAATGATCCAACAATAGGAAGCCTGAAATTGTCTTCAGAATAATTAGGAATTAAATATCATTAGTGGTCATGTATGGATGTGAGAGTTGGACTGTAAAGAAGGCTGAACACCGAAGAATTGATGCTTTTGAACTGTGGTGTTGGAGGAGACACTTGAGAGTCCCTTGGACTGCAAGAAGATCCAACCAGTCCATTCTAAAGGAGATCAGCCCTGAGTGTTCTTTGGAAGGAATGATGCTAAAGCTGAAACTCCGGTACTTTGGCCACCTCATGTGAAGAGTTGACTCATTGGAAAAGACTCTGATGCTGGGAGGGATAAGGGGGCAGGAGGAGAAGGGGACGACAGAGGATGAGATGGCTGGATGGCATCACTGACTCGATGGACATGAGTCTGAGTGAACTGTGGGAGATGGTAATGGACAGGGAGGCCTGGCGTGCTGCGATTCATGGGGTCGCAAAGAGTCAGACAGGACTGAGTGACTGAACTGAGGATGTAATACTTTGTTTCAAAATAGTACTTGTCCTGCTTTCACAGAAACAGTATCTTTTGGGGAGTTTCAGTTCTTCAGTCAGTTGAGTTCAGCTCAGTCGCTCAGTGTGTCCAACTCTTTGCAACCCCATGAATTGCAGCACGCCAGGCCTCCTTGTTCATCACCATCTCTCAGAGTTCACTCAGACTCAAGTCCATCGAGTCTGTGATGCCATCCAGCCATCTCATCCTTGGTTGTCCCCTTCTCCTCCTGCCTCCAATCCCTCCCAGCATCAGAGTCTTTTCCAATGAGTCAACTCTTCGCATGAGGTGGCCAAAGTACTGAAGTTTCAGTTTCAGTTCTTACTTGCTCCAATATCTCATTTTCTGTAGAGATAATTGCTATCTTTGGCAGACTTTCTTGATATTATGATCCTCATATAGTATAAAGTTAGGTAGTTTTTTAAAATAAAATTAAACTTTGAAAGGCTGTTTTTCCCACTGACTACATTCCCCACTGACTAAGTTACCTATATTCTGGAAGTTCTAAAAGTATTTGGAAATTTGTGGTAAATAATTGCTGTAAATATACTGCAGTGCCTTAAAGAAACTCGTATTAGAATCTGGAAAGCAATTTAAAGTTTTCAGTTCCTCAGACTTGGTGACCCATCAATATCACATCTCTTACTATGTTTGTAAATTAATTTCAGTAGCAAATTTGACACTCTAAAGAAGCGATTAGAACTGGACATGGAACAACAGACTGGTTCCAAATAGGTAAAAGAGTACATCAAGGCTGTATATTGTCACCCTGCTTATTTAACTTATATGCAGAGTATATCATGAGAGGCACTGGGCTGGAGGAAGCACAAGCTGGAATCAAGATTGCCAGGAGAAATATCAATAACCTCAGATATGCAGATGACACCACCCTTATGGCAGAAAGTGAAGAAGAACTAAAGAGCCTCTTGATGAAAGTGAAAGAGGGGGAGGAAAAAAGTTGGCTTAAAGCTCAACATTCAGAAAATGAAGATCATGGCATCTGGTCCCATCACTTCATGGCAAATAGATGGGGAAACAGTGGAAACAGTTGCTGACTTTATTTTTCTGGGCTCCAAAATCACTGCAGATGGTGACTGGAGCCATGAAATTAGAAGACACTTACTCCTTGGAAGGAAAGTTTAAAAAGCATATTAAAAAGCAGAGACATCAATTCATCAACAAAGGTCCATCTAGTCAAGGCTATGATTTTTCCAGTAGTCATGTATGGATGTGAGAGTTGGACTATAAAGAAAGCTCTGTGCCGAAGAATTGATGCTTTTGAACTGTGGTGTTGGAGAAGATTCTTGAGAGTCCCTTGGACTGCAAGGAGATCCAACCAGTCCATCCTAAAGGAAATCAGTCCTGGGTGTTCATTGGAAGGACTGATGTTGAAGATGAAACTCCAATCCTTTGGCCACCTGATGTGAAGAGCTGACTCATTGGAAAAGATCCTGATGCTGGGAAAGATTGAGAGCAGGAGGAGAAGGGGGACGACAGAGGATGAGATGGTTGGATGGCATCACTGACTCAATGGACATGATTCTGGGTAAACTCTGGGAGTTGGTGATGGACAGGGAGGCCTGGCGTGCTACAGTTCATGGGGTTGCAAAGAGTTGGACATGACTGAGCGACTGAAATGAACTGAACTGAACTGAACTGAAAGAAGTGGTTTATAATTAATTATAAACCACTTCATTGGTTGGCTTCATTGGTTGGCTTCATTGGTTGGTGTTCAGTCGCTAAGTCATTTCTGACTCTTTTGTGACCTGATGGACTGGAGCATGCCAGGTTTCCCTGTCCTTAGCTATCTCCCGGAGTTTGCTCAATTCATGTCCATTGAGTCAGTAATGCTACCAGTTATTAACCATCTCAACCTCCACTGCCACCTTCTTTTGCCTTCAATCTTTCCCAGCATCAGGGTCTTAATTTTCCAATTACATGTTATCCAAAAACCGGTATTCCCATAATAGCATTTCAGTATTGTAAGAAAGTGAAGTCATTCAGTTGTGTCTGACTCTTTGTGAGCCCATGAACTGCAGCCCACCAGGCTCCTCCGTCCATGGGATTTTCCAGGCAAGAGTACTGGAGTGGGTTGCCATTTCCTTCTCCACGGGATCTTCCCGACCCAGGGATCGAACCCGGGTCTCCCACATTGTAGGCAGATGCTTTTACCTTCTGAGCCTAATCATTAAATTACTAAAATTATTGTAGAAAAAAAAGGAATTGATTTTAAAATAAAATTAGTTATCATGGAAGGTCTGATCACGAGATTTTCAGTTAAAGATGTTCTTCCTCCTTTTTTGATATTTTAAAAATTGTGGAGAACTTGGTGTCAAAATCATGAGATTCTGCAGTTTGTTTAGTATCACTGATAGATAAGCAAAGCTTCAAAGAGTATCTTAGTTCCTTTGATACTGTCAAGAGTATTACACACATTGTGTTTGGTTCTCACATCACTTGGCTTTTATCATTGATTTTACTTAACATATCATCTAAAATTATACTGAGTAAATAAAATCTAAAGTTGATATTTTCAGAAGTGTACATTCAGAAGACTCACATTCTAAAGTCTCTGCCAATATAATCATCAACAATTTTTAAGTCAGTGTCGCATGCTACTTTTTGAACTCAGTCTTTCCATTGTACCTTGGAAAATGGCATCAGTTTAGGTTTGCTGAATATATTAATGCAATTCTACTTCATGTAGCTATAGAGGTAATATTTCAAAAACTCAAAGTGCCAAAGAGATCTTTGCTTCATTATTCAGTAACAGGTGGATGCAGAGTAAGACATAAAGAATGTCTAGAAGTATTTTAGAGGGTTCTCTGTGTCAATTAATTATGTCCTACATGTGTTTATACTATTATGATATTCTTGGAATTCAAGTTGTTTTGTTTAGATGTATTTTTTTCATAAGTGGTCTGCTGAAAACATGCAGTGTTCTCTCTTCCATTAGACAGTATGCTGCTGCTGCTGCTGCTGCTAAGTCGCTTCAGTCGTGTCCAACTCTGTGCAACCCCAGAGATGGCAGCCCACCAGGCTCTTCTGTCCCTGGGATTCTCCAGGCAAGAACACTGGAGTGGGTTGCCATTTCCTTCTCCAATGCATAAGAATGAAAAGTGAAAGTGAAGTTGCTCAGTCATGTCTGACTTCGCGACCCCTTGGACTGCAGCCCACCAGGCTCCTCCATCCATGGGATTTCCCAAGAAGAGTACTGGAGTGGGGGTGCCATGCCATCGCCTTCTCCAATTAGACAGTATCTGAGAGGTCAAATGTTTACAGAGGCGAACAGTTTTCTTTGAGAAATGAACAACCTACCGATAATTATTATCTGTTCTTGAAAGTTAGCATCAGGACTTGTATGCAGTACATCTGGTTGTTTTCCACTGCTTCACTTATTCACAATGATTTAATTAATCACATGCGATATGCTTTTTAGTTCTTGAGTTCTATGTTTTGTCTCCTAAATAAAGAGAAGTATTATTTGGAGTTGCTGTTTATATTCTGCATAAGTGTGGGGCCGTAGTGTCAGTGCTTGCTGTGGCTTCTGCCACATGAAGACAATACCCATTATCACAGTTGTGCAGCATTGTGGTCCCCCATTGTTAGATGTTGTTTCAAATTGAATTATGCCCATTATATGTTCAACAGAAGCTCGTTGATAGGTTTTCTGATTTTTCTGTGTCAGTGTTCTGCAGTGTTGTCAGTTAGTTATGCCTTTACAGTAAGATTTCACTTTAAGCATGTAGTCCTGCGTTGGTGTGTATATCCTTTCTGTTGTATTTACTGAAATCTGTGCTGCCCTCTGCCAGGCTTTCATGCATCCTCATGCTTCCATTTTCTTTTTCATCTACAAAGAGCTTATAATAGAGACAAAACAGACTATTTTGAGGTAGAATAAAAGATCAAGAATCTAGTGACTTTTTTTCACCATTTGGAAAAATTTTAATGTAATAAGTTTCTCAAAAACTTCCTACCTATATCATCCTTAGAAAGTGAAAGTTATTTTTCACAGGTGAATAATTTTTTTTCTATTTTTTTAAATTGAAGGATAGTTAATTTACAATATTGTGTTAGTTTCTGATATATAGTTAAGTGTGATGGTTTCATAAGAGTTTCATCCCTTCCTTCCTTTCTTTCTTTTGGAATGAAATAAAATACTTTTATATATGTTTTAAAATGCATAATTCACTGTTCTTTTTATTGTACTTTTTAATTTAAATTTATTTTTATTTTGCCTTCCTTCTTTTCTTATTCTTTTCAATATGACTGTCACAGGAGTAGAGGGTGCCCATCCATGATTTAAAGCCATCACACTGCATTAAATCAAGGACCTGTGAATTTCCTTTCCTGTCCCTCTGGGCATTTCTTGTATTTTCTACAAAATATGTTCAAATATCCAAATAATTATCCTTTTTCTTCCTTAATTGTTTTCATTTCCTGTTTTGTAATCTAATTTTAAAATCTATCTGACATCTAGGGGAAGACAATGTGCTTAGTGTTTTATCTTGGTGTTTGTAGTATCTTAATATATCCATATATTAATAAATGTTAATATTTGTACTGAGGAAATTTCCATAACAAGAATTGCTGTGACATAACTAGCAGATTACTATATAACAATCCCTGGAAAATATCTTTGGAACACTTAGTAGATTGTTAATGGAGAATTATTAATTATTATCCAGTGATTTATCCCACAATGGAAGTACTCAGATTCAAGCTGCAAGCTCAATGATACCATTTAAGTAGAGTGACAAATATAAATTGATACAAAGTGACATAAGTTGTAAGTCATATAAGTTATAAGATAGAGGTAAATTTAGCAGGAATCTAACATCAAAAAGCTTAAAATTTTTTTAACATTCTCACCAGTCATTGTTATCTGTTAACTTATTGTTTGGAAATACAAGTACAATAAAGCACAATAAAAATAATATGATGTTAAAGCAACAGGGTCCTTCAGTGATAAATGTCATAATGTTTAAGCTGAAGCAGAACAACATGGAACAGGCCTGGTAGAAGAAGGCCCAGGTTGGACCCCAGCTTCAGGGCAAACCATTCTGAGCAGCTCCTGGCTTCCTAGGAGGGCCTTGATTTTTATGGCCAGGGTGCTTGAGGGGACCTTGCTGCACAGTTGACAAAGCTCACCCTGATCATTCACGTGCCTTTCCAGGCCCTTAGGCTGGGTGAAGGCTACGGTGTGGGTGCAGAGAGGCAGGAGGCAGAGGTGGAGGGGACTGTGTGCTTCACCTTGACCCGACTTTCACCAAAGGTGGAACGTGCCTACGCAACGTGCTGATGGACACAGATGCCCAGAGGGGCAGGGCTGAGAGAGGGCACAGGAGGAAGCTCCTTGACTGAACCGGAGTGAGGAGACCAAGCGCGGAGGGGTCAGTGACAGAATCAGGAGGGAAATGCGCTCAGAAGGGTTTGCTCAGAAATTATATGAGGCTCTGACAATGAGCCAGATGTCGTTGGAAATATGGAAAAATCAAAAGAAAAGGAATGTCCCTGAAAATGGCTTCCATTTTTCTTTTCCCGAGCAGAGAAAAATCCTCAATCTACCAGTTTTTCTGACTTCCCAGCATCCAGCTCACCACTTGCTTCCTAAAGGTTGCGACACAGCACAAGTAGCAACACAGTCAGGGGCTGCAAGACCCTTCCTCTCCTCCCCACCTGCCTTCAGGGGAAGCCTGGCCTTCCGTGTAGTCTTTAATCCTTTGCCTTGACCATCACGGGGCTTCCTAACATTCTGTTCATAGATAATAACTAAGAGCACAGGTGGCCCAATGGTAAAGAATCCACCTGCCAATGCAAGAGACTCAGGAAACACAGCTTCCATCCTCGGCGCAGGGAATGGCAACCCACTCCAGTATTCTTGCCCGGAAAATTCCATGGAAAGAGGAGCCTGGTAGGCTGAGCCCATGGCGTTGCAAAGAGTCAGACACAACTGAGCACGCACACACACGCATGCATGCACACACACATGCGCACACACACTTCTACTTTGTCCATGGGATTTCCCAGGATAGAATACTGAAGTGGGTTGCCATTTCCTTCTCCTTCCCAGGCATAGACAGGTCCATTTGTCCACATAAGCAAATCAGACATCCCTATCAGTCTTTTGTTGTTCTTTTAATCTACTGTGTCTTGGGCACTCTTTCTACACAAGGGTAAAGAGAGCTACTTCATGGCTTTGAAGCAGTGGTTCTCTGAGTGTGGTCCCCAGCCAACTGTACCAACATCCTTAGGGAACTTCAAGCCTCATTCCACACCAAGTAAATCAGAAACTCCATCTGGGGCTTCCTGGTTAGTGTTTATCAAACCCTCTACACTCAGATTTGAGAACCACTACAGTTTCGCTCCATTCCTTGGTTCGTTGTTTTGGTATCCCATAATTTATTTATTTAACTAATTTTAAAAGATAAACTGTTTTGAATTGTGTTTTAAATAATGAATCTGATACTAACACCATTCAAACTTTGCTTTACTTTCATAAACCAACGAAAGGACAAAGCCCAAATGAAGCTACATTCTTAATACTAAGAGAAGCTTCACTGTTTTCACATGGGTGTGTTTATTATTATAAGACCCATGAGGTCATATTGAATGGTTAAGTGTCTGGAGTTGATAAGCAGTCAAATCTGTTATGCAAACTAACAATAATCCTCTAAACACAATCCTCTAAAATAAGCATTTATGTTCAGTTTCCAATAACAAATGTGTGGTTTTCAGATTACAGGTCAACGGTCTTGTTAAATAATTATGAAAACAAGCCTCTAAATATTTGGAAAGCTTTGTGCTCTTTTTAGTAAACTGTCTTGGACAGGAACTCAGCTTCATCTGTACAGGACTTATTTTAATGTTATAGTAATCAGTTGGAAGATACTCTCTAACTTTTGTCTTTTTAGCAAAAGATCACAGTGTTATAACCGGGTGTTTCACTTATCAAAAACATATTAACATCTTCCCTGGTGCTGATGAGCCTATGTGCAGGGCAGCAACAGACATGCACACACAGAAAACAGAATTGTGGACATGGGGGCAGATCGGGGGAAAGGGGGAGACAGAGGGAGAGAGTAACACGGAAATAGATACACTGCCATATGTAAAATCCATAGCCGGTAGGACTTTGCTGTATGACTCAGGGAGCTCAAACCAGGGCTCTGTGACAACCTAGAGGGGTGGGATGGGGTATGGGATAGGATGGAGGTTCAAGAGGAAGGGAACGTATGTACTTATGGCTGATTCATGTTGATGTATGGCAGAAACCAACACAATATTATAATCCAATTATTTTTCAATTAAAAATAAAATTTAAAAATATATTAACACTTTCATTCAAAGTTTTCGTAATACCGTGGAAATTTGTGGTTCACAGTTTCAAACTACATTTTTTTCCCCCAAACTACACAGTATTCAGGCTTTCTTTCTTTATTTTTAAAAAATAATTTTATTTATTTTCTTTTTGGCCATGCTGGTCTGCATTGCTGCTCAGGCTTTTTCTCTAGTTGTAGCGAACAGGGATTCGTCTCGAGCTGCGATGCGTGGGCTTCTCATTCTGGTGGCTTCTCTTGTTGCAGAGCACGGACTCTGTGGCTCAGTAGTTGCAGCTCCCAGGCTCTGCAGCACAGGTCAGTAGTTGTGGTGCATGGGTTTACTTGCTCTGTGGCGTGTGGGATCTTCCCAGATTAGGGACTGAAGCCGTGTCTCCTGCATTGGCAGGAAGCTTCCAGACGGTCATTGCTTCAGTGGCATCTTGCTACACATCCATAATTATTGTGAAGAACAGATTCTTTGAAGAAGATCTGTGGTGTCAAAGATGATGTGCATTTTACCTTTAATGGAGTCTTGCCAAATTATCATTTTAAATGATAATTTAAATAATATACATAATATATTAAAATATTTATTTTCCATATCCTTGCTAACAGTTTGTATTTTAATTTTTTAAATTTTAAAATACTTTGCTAATGCACAGGCAAAGAAGAGTGGTTTTTCACTGTTGTAATTCCATCTATTCAATTATGAGCCATTGGAATTTCTTTTCTTATTTGTGCTTCTTTCCCAGTTTTCTACTGGATTACAGGTTTCTTAGAAATCTGCAAGTGTTCTTTATATGTTAAGTAAAGGAGTCTTTTGTTATCTGTGTGGCAAATACGTTCTTAAAGCTGTTTTATCTTTTCACCTAATTCTTTCATACAGAGAATTTTAACCTTTTATTGAAATTGATCCACCTTTGTCATAATGGATTCTGGATGTTAGTTCTCCTTTGAAAAACTTATCTTTTCCCCAAAGAAACAAAGAATTCATGTTAAAAATCCAAAAGTATCTAACTGGTGAAAATACAGTCACTCTCTATGAACCATCAAGAATCTATACCACCCAAGCAAGATGAGGGTGTAGTAGAAATCACCACCTCTGTTTCTTTAAGTCATTGATCTCAGCACTGAACTTGACAATTCCCAGGGATTCCAGGAGACTATCCGGCCCTTCCAGCCATAATGGCCTCTACTCCCCAGGCCAGGGAGCCAGTGTGAGTGTTTAGCCAGTTGCCAGGCTTATATTTTTACTTTTATATATCCTAGGATTGAGGAAATAACCACAGTGAGTGCCCATGTTGGACCTACTGTGAGAGGGACTTCAGCCAGGACACACAGTCTGTCATCTGATCTCCATGAGCTCCCGTTCTGAGTGGTGGGTGGTCCATGATGATAGTTCAGGTCTCTGGGGATTCATGTCAGTCCAGAGGCAATATCTAATAACTCCTGTGAAGTTTGTATATTTCCCTTTCTCCTTTCCCAGATGCAAGGGTGAATGGCCGCAGTCTGTTCTGGGAAAGCTTTGAAGAAATCCTTAGTGTATTCTATGGCAGAATTGCACTCTGTGCTTGAACACTGGTCCGAGGGCTCCAGGTCTAGAAACAGGAAAGAGGTCACGCGTTTTCCTGGGACAATCTGAGGTAGGTTTGTGCCTCCACACTTTTTTTTCTTCCTGTGTATCTTAAGCAGCATCTTAGTAGACTACCTACTGATTTCATTTCTAATGGTACCAAAACCAATTAGCCATAGCCACAAGTCCCTGTGGCACCATTCTGCTCTTGTGGCTGGTTTATTGTGGTAATTCTGCCCACCTTGTCTACTGGACCAGTGGTGCTGATAGCGTTATTCTCCTTGAGCTCAGGGTCTCCAGTTCCATGCAGCACCCTCAGGTCGTGCCCTGCCTGCAGAGGACAACCACATGGACCTTGTCCAAGAGCTCTGTGCAATTTCCCCTCCCCCACACACCCTGCAGTGTTGCTGTGTGTGGAGATTGCTCCAAGATCTACCAGTGGGGTACGACTGTGTGCCTGTGTGTGGTTGAAGTAGGGGTGGAGGATTTGAGCAGGTCACGCACACACAGTCCAGGTAGACCTTGGAGATGCTGCAGGATCGGTTCACTGCAACAAAGTGATGGCACCTTAAAGTGAGTCACTTGGGTCTTTTGGTTTCCCAGAGCATATAAAGGTTACCTTTATACTACGCATGTGCATGTGTGCTAAGTTGCTTCAGTCCTGTCTGACTCTTTGTGACCTATGAACTTGTAGCCCACCAAGCAACTCTGTCCACAGGATTCTCCAGGCAAGAACACTGGAGTGGGTTGCCATGCCCTCCTCCAGGGGATCTACCCAACCCAGGGGTTGAACTCCTGTCTCTTATGCCTCCTGCGTTTGCAGGTTCTTTACCACCAGTGCCACCTGAGAAGCCCACCTTTATACTATATGTCTATTAAGTGTGTAATAAAGTGAAGTCGCTCAGTCGTGTCTGACTCTTTGCGACCCCATGGATGGTAGCCTACCAGGCTCTGTGATCCATGGGATTTTCCAGGCAAGAATACTGGAGTGGGCTGCCATTTCCTTCTCCAGAAGTGTGTAATAGCATATGTCTAAAATGCAATAAATGTACCTTAATTTAAAAATGCTTTATTGCTAAAAAAAAATCTGAACTTTAGCAAGTCATAATCTTTTTGTGATAGTAACATCAGAGGTCACCAACCACAGATCACCATAGCAAGTACAATAATAATGAAAATATTGTGAAATAGTGGGGAAATTACCAAAATGTGACACAGAGAGACAAAATGAGCAAATGCTGTTGGAAAAATGGTGCTGATAGACTCACTTGATTCAGAGTTGCCACAAACCTTCAATTTGTAAAAAAGAAAAAGAAAAAAAAGCACTGTATTCAAAGTGCAATAAAATGAGGTCTGCCTGTGAATTCCTTCTGATGTTCCCATCTCCCTAAGGCTTTGCAGGAAAGTTCTGATGATTCACTCTGACTGCAGGCTACTGTGGAAAGAAACATAGTAGCAGATGGGATTAAGGTCTTATCAGCTGACCTTAAGATAAGGAGAGGGGCCTGGGTCACTGGTAGTCCCAGTGTAATCACGTGCCTGCGTACATGCATGTGTGTGCTCAGCTGCTTCAGTCATATCCGACTCTTTGTGACCCCATGGACTGTAGTCCACCAGGCTCTTCTGTCCATGGGATTCTCCAGGCAAGAGGGCTGGAGTGGGTTGCCATGCCCTTCTCCAGGGATCTTCCTGACCAGGGATCAAGGCCCGAGTCTCCTACATTGCAGACAGATTCTTTACCAGCTGAGCCACTGGGGATCATATGGGTCATTAAATGGAGAAAGGAAAGCCAGAGAGTCAGTATGTGAAAGACAGCATTGCAATGAGGATTCCATCTGCCGATGCTGGCTTGGAAGATGGAGAAGGGAACTGAAGCCGAGAGATGCATCTCCCTAGAGCTTCCTGAGAGGAATGCAGTCCTGCCAACACCTTGGTTTAGCCTGCTGTTGCTGCTGCTGCTAAGTCGCTTCAATCACGTCCGATGCTGTGCGACCCCATAGATGGCAGCCCACCAGGCTCCCCGGCCATGGGATTTTCCAGGCAAGAGTACTGGAGTGGCTTGCCATTGCCTTCTCCGTGGTTTAGCCTAGGGAGACCCATTTTGAGCTTTTGACCTTCCAAGCTTAATGAGTTCCAGATAATACTTTGTATTGTTGATATTAAACCACTAAGTGTGTGGCAATTTGCCACATCAGTGAAAGTAAATGAGTACAGCTACTGCTGAATCCAAGTTTCAACTTAATATCACTCCCAAGTTCCAGAGCAAACATATTACATCCTGAACCTCAGGCCAGTACACCCACAAAAACAAATTTAACCTTATCAAGTGAGGGGTATGCCGGTAACTGATAAAGAAGCAGCAATCTGGGAGAAATACCCTGACTCACAGCATTTGCCACTTTCAGGTTGTAAATATTCTCACTGCTGTTCACTCCAGTTTGTAAATGTCTTGTTACTGAACACAGATTTGGGAGGAGATGCCGAGCAGCTCACCATCACGTAGTGTCTTCATCAAAGTGCGAGTCTCCCAGTCATATCTGACTCTTTGTGACCCCATGGTCTGTAGTCTGCCAGACTCCTCTCTCTATGGAATTCCCTAGGCAAGAATACTGGAGATGGTAGCCATTCCCTTCTCCAGGGATCTTCCCAACCCAGGGATAGAACCCAGGTCTCTGGCATTGCAGGTGGATTCTTTACCACCTGAATCACCAGAGGAACCCCATTATAGAGTTGTGGTGGAAGCAAATAACCTCAACAACACAGATAATAGTTGGGCTTTATGTGAGAGACTTTTAAGATTGAATCTTTTAGCAAGTTTAAAGTATTTAATACAATACTGTGAACCAGAGTCACCATGCTTTATATTAGATCCCTAGAACTTATTTATTTTATAACTGAAAGTGTGTACCTTTTGACCCTCTTCGCTCAATTTCCCCTCTGCTAACCACAATTCTGATCTCTGTTTCTATGAATTTAGTTTTTTAAGATTCCACCTATAAATGATATCATCAGACCACTTCACTTGCCTCCTGAGAAATCTGTATGCAAGTCAAGAAGCAACAGTTAGAACTGGACATGGAACAACAGACTGGTTCCAAATTGGGAAAGGAGTACGTCAAGGTTCTATATTGTCACCCTGCTTATTTAACCTATATGCAGAGTACATCATGCGAAATGCAGGCTGGATGAAGCACAAGCTGGAATCAAGATTGCCGGGAGAAATATCAATAACTGCAGATGTGCAGATGACACCACCCTTATGGCAGAAAGTGAAGAACTAAAGAGCCTCTTGATGAACGTGAAAGAGGAGAGTGAGAAAGTTGGCTTAAAACTCAACATTCAGAAAATTAAGAGCATGGCATCCGGTCCTATCACTTCATGGCAAATAGATGGGGGAACAATAGAAACAGTGGCTGACTTTATTTTTCTGGGCTCCAAAATCACTGCAGATGGTGATTGGAGCCATGAAATTAAAAGACGCTTGCTCCTTGGTAGAAAAGCTATGTCCAAGCTAGACCTCATATTAAAAAGCAGAGACATTACTTTGCCAACAAAGGTCTGTCTAGTCAAAACTATGGTTTTTCCAGTGGTTATGTATGGATGTGAGAGTTGGACTGTGAAGAAAGCTGAGCACCGAAGAATTGATGCTTTTGAACTGTGATGTTTGGAGGAGATTCTTGAGAGTCACTTGGACAGCAAGGAGATCCAACCAGTCCATCCTAAAGGAGATCAGTCCTGGGTGTTCACTGGAAGGACTGATGCTGAAGCTGAAACTCCAGTCCTTTGGTCAACTGATGCGCAGAGCTTACTCATTTGAAAAGACTCTGATGCTGGGAAAGACTGAAGGAGGGAGGAGAAGGGGATGGCAGAGGATGAGATGGTTCGATGGCATCACTTACTTGATGGACATGAGTCTGAATAAGTTCTGGGAGCTGGTGATGGACAGGGAAGCCTGGCGTGCTGCAATCCATGGGGTAGCAAAGGGTCATACATGGCTGAGTGACTGAACTGAATTGATAATTGATATCGTGTATAACCAACAAGGACCTAGTGTATAGCCCATGGAACTCTGCTCAGTATTATGTGGCAGCCTTGATGGGAGGGGAGTGTGGGGGAGAATGGATACATGTATACGAATGGCTCAGTTCCTTAGATGTTCACCTGAAACTACTGGCTATACCCCGATACAAAATAAAACATTAAAAAATGACATCATATAGTATTTGTCTTCAACTTACTTAAATCATATAGTATTTGTCTTTAACTTACTTTACTTAGTCTAATACCCTCCAAGTCCATCCATGTTGTTGTGGAAGGATTTCCTTCTCTTTTAAAAAGAAGTCAGAATAGTATTTCTGTGCCTTTTTTTTTTTATCTTACCACAATCACTATTCTCAGTGCAACAAAGACTTGCCATCCTTGAGTTCCCCATGTCTTACACTCCACCTGTACTTTATCCTGTGCAACCACTGGCAAATAGTGGGGTGATCATGATGCTGCTGCACGTCATGAATTACTTGTGTTCCGTTTCCCCCAACAAAGGAGTTTATCTAGGAGTCCTCAAACACATGAGCAAAACATTCTCAGAACTGCATTTTGAGGCTTTCTCAACTAATTCCTGAATCAGTTAAGAGTCTTGGCAGATCAAAGCCAGCACACTCAAACTGGGTACTTTGAGGAGCTTTGACCAAAGGATTATTGACCAAGCTGTATAGGCGTAATATAAAGAAATGGGTCATGTTTAGTGCAGTGTCCTGGAGTTAACCATCTCAGGGATCTGTTGCCTCCCTAAGTGTGAAGGGACCAGGGAGGCCAGAATTTCTGAGAGGAACCCTGAGAGGGCAGCTGTATAGGCAGTTGCCGGACAGTCATGAAGCTTCCCACAGATGACGCAGTCAGCTCCTGATGACCCGGGGGAGGGTGCCAAGGGGCTAAAAGCCTCAGCATCTCTGCTCTCTCACCACCTGATCATCTGCTGGTGCCTTCTTTTGTGCAGTCCCAACTGACAGCAATCAAGAATGGGGCCATTGCTGTGTTCCTTACAGGTCAACCTCCACAGCTACAGGCCAGGCCAGTTGTGGGGCACATAAGTGGCCTTATCCTGAGCAGAGCTGGACAGAGTTAGATGAAGGGAAAGCAGCACTTCTTGTGATAACCGTGTCACCCTTTCCAATTAGCAGGCCACGGTTATATGCAAGAGCGCGTCAAGGATTGCATGTCAGCTCCAAGGAGGTGATGGTGGTCCCTTTTTCTAGGCAAGGCAACCGGGTAAGTAAGCTGCTTGGCATTTCTGAGCTTTAAAGCCACACGACTGGTAAAGTGGGATTAAGGACCCCCTTGAGTTTTTGATGTTCTCACAAATGCTTCCAGTCAGCTGCGGCCACAGTGAAGCAGACTCTTCATATAATGACTGTATCAGTTTTGCAAGGCTGCCTTCACAAGGTCCCACAGACTGTATGATTTAGAACAGCAAACATTTGTCTCATGGCTCTGGAGGAGAGAAACTGGAGACTGAATTGGTGGTGAGGTTGGTCTCGAAAGAATCTGTTTCACGCCTCCCTCTGAGCTTCTAGCGGTTTGTTGGCAATCTCTGGCATGTCTTGGCTTGTAGATGCATCACCCTGATCTTGACCTTCATCTTCAAGTGGCGTCATTCCTATGTGCATGGCTCTCTTTGTCCAAATTTCCCATTCCTCAGGGCTAATCCTAATGACCTTTTAAACATGATTATCTGCAAAGACCCTTTTTTCATTTAAGGTCAGGTTCACAGCTACTGGAGTTAGGACTTACATATGAATTTGGAAGACACAATTCAAATCATAACCGTTTCCTATTATCATTCCTGTCCAAAGTATTTATTGACCATCCTGCACCTTCACAGTGCTAGGAAGAGTCAATTTATAGTGCAAGTTCAACTGCTACCTATGACCTCATTAACTTCTTTATGGTGGGGTCCTGACAGTAACACCTCACAGAGCTAGTGGAGGTTTCATTGGCATGATGCATATTAAATGTTAAGCAACGAGTCTGGCAGAGTAAACACCTAATAACTAGTAATGTCAAGGTACAGCTGGCAATGCAGCTTATCACTGTTTCCTGACATAAACCCAGGAGTGGGACAGCTGGCTGATATGGCACCTCTATTCTCTGGCCTTAAGGAGCCTCCATGATTTCCTCCACAGTGGCTGCTTCCAGCTACCATAATGGAAGTGGGCTAGCAGAGTTCCCCTTGGCCCATGATCTCCCCAGCATGTGTTCTTGCAGACTGGTTGATGACGCCTGCCCTGACTAGCTGCAAGTGATTCCTCCTTGTTGCACTGATTCGCGTCTCTCGGGGAAGGAGAGGCAGTCAGGATCCTTCCATGTGATATTTCTTTCTTCCTTTAAAAAGAATGTGAGAAAACTTCACATGATGAAATTGGATTCATAAAACCTGGCGCCATTTGAAGCCTAGGTCACTGCTTGAGGACAAATGTCGTTACAATGCTTAGTCCTGGCGAGTATTTTACCCAAATTCCCATCCGACCAAGTTTGAAAGATGTTATTGAGAGGAATGGCCACAAGGTGGCAGCACTTCCCCACTCCTGCTATCCTTTATGTGGCTGGAACAGAGGCTTGGTCAAAGTCCTGTTTCTGATATGTAAATCAGAGTAGAAAGACCAGAATGAACGCCCAAGGGTTTGTGTCTCACCCCTTCTTACCCAGTGCCATTCAGCACCACCAAACAACCCTCATGCCTAGACCAAGACACACCTCCTCTTTCGAGTTCTGATGAAAATACTGTCTTCAATAGGTAAGGAGACTCTTAAGGCCTGAGGCCGGAGGTGGAAACACCATCAACGGCAGACGTGCAACTGCATGACTTTTGGAAGCTCTTCCAGCCCCCAAGGTCCCCCATCCTCTGGGTGCACTAGGGTTGTTTTAGTTGTAGAGAGTGAAACTGGATCTGGAGATTGTGCTTTTCTCCTGAAGGGTGTACAGGACAGGTCTACCGTGAGGAGGATCACGGGTGCACATCGGCCTCAGCTCCCTCAGCCCCAGGAGCATCCAGCCAAGGAAGGCGAGCCTGCTCAGGCTCCAGCGATGTGACCCAAGTCTGATTCCTGGGGCCTGAGGGGACTGCAGTAGTTATTTTTTTCAGTGGTGAAATTAACGTCTGTTTCACGTTGGAGTAGTTGATGGACAGCGTTGCGTTTGCTGCAGTTGTACACCTTGATTCAGGTATAGGTGGAGGTACGGCCAGTCTTTTTAGATCCTTGCACCGCAGCTCATGCATACAGTTCAAGCATAGCATGGTACAGGGGGAGAATGCTGCATCAAATGCTGCCTCGGGTCATGTGGGTGGTAGGTCCCCCCACGCTGTTCCCAGTGTGGCTGACGTCGGTTGCGCACCCAAGAGCGTGCAGGACCGTTCCCTCTGCCCTGTTCCCCCAACCTCAGCATGAAATGTGTGCAGTGTTTGAAGATGGCCGTCTTGATTGGCAGCAGGTGACGCCGCCTTGGAGCACTCATTTGCATTCGTAAGGGAAATCTGTGCTGCTCTTTCTCCGACGTTTTTTCCTTGTGGTTTTACATTTTTCCTTATACTGAGGGTGAGCAAAATTTCCCGGCTGAAAGCGCTTCCTGAAAGCCTGTCCTCTTTCAGGTTTGTGTTCGGTATCCTGCTCAGGTCCCGTGCTTGACGACAGGTATTGTTTGGAACCTCTTAAGGCTTCTGAGTATTCCTTTCCCAGAAACCCGGGGTTGAGAGGGGTTGTTGCGAGAAACGGCCACAAGGCGGCAGCACTTCCCGATTTTTCAACGCTGCTGCTAGGGAAGGGGAACCTTCCTGAAAGGTGGTTTGCTGGGCTCTAAATGTGAGCGAATTCCTAAAAAGCCTCTTGATGAAAGTGAAAGAGGAGAGCGAAAAAGTTGGCTTAAAGCTCAACATTCAGAAAACGAAGATCATGGCATCCGGTCCCATCACTTCATGGGAAATAGATGGAGAAACAGTGGAAACAGTGTCAGACTTTACTTTTTTGGGCTCCAAAATCACTGCAGATGATGACTGCAGCCATGAAATTAAAAGACGCTTAGTCCTTGGAAGAAAAGTTATGACCAACCTAGATAGCATATTCAAAAGCAGAGACATTACTTTGCCGACTAAGGTCCGTCTAGTCAAGGCTATGGTTTTCCTGTGATCATGTATGGATGTGAGAGTTGGACTGTGAAGAAGGCTGAGCGCCGAAGAATTGATGCTTTTGAACTGTGGTGTTGGAGATGACTCTTGAGAGTCCCTTGGACTGCAAGGAGATCCAACCAGTCCATTCTGAAGGAGATCAGCCCTGAGTGTTCTTTGGAAGGAATGATGCTAAAGCTGAAACTCCAGTACTTTGGCCACCTCATGTGAAGAGTTGACTCATTGGAAAAGACTCTGATGCTGGGAGGGGTTGGGGGCAGGAGGAGCAGGGGACGACAGAGGATGAGATGGCTGGATGGCATCACTGACTCGATGGATGTGAATCTGAGTGAACTCCAGGAATTGGTGAGGGACAGGGGAGGCCTGGCGTGCTGCCATTCATGGAGTTGCAAAGAGTCCAGACACAACTGAGCGACTGAACTGAACTGAACTGAAATGTGGCAGAAAGTTCCAGAACACATTACCAAGGGGTTGTGCCTTATCCTTAGTATCCTCATTGCCATTCCAGCCCCACCAAGTCATCCCCACCCAGAAACCACTCCCACCCTTCTATTCCGCTCCTCTCTAGGTGCTACCGTCCAAAGGTAAGAGACTCTAAGTACCGAGCCTGGAGGTGGGAACTCCGCCCCTCACCCGCCTCCAATAGGAGATGCGCAGACCAGGCAACTTTTCAAACATCTTCCATTTCAATATGTCCTCCACTCTCTGGGTGCACTGGGGTTATGTGAGTCCTGCAGGGACAAACTGGGTCTGGAGATTGTGCTTTGCTCTGGAAGGGGGTGCGGGACAGGTCTACTGTGAGGAGGATCATGGGTGCACATCATCCTCAGCTTCCCGGGAGTGTCCAGCCCAGGCAAGCAAGGCTGCTCAGACTCCCATGATGTGACCCAAGTCTGATTCCCAGGGCCTGAGGGGACACAGTAGTCATTTTTTTTCCAGTGGTCAAACTGATGTCTGTTCACGTTGGAGTCTAGCTGCTGGACAAATTTGTGTTTGTTTCATTTGTACAACGCCTTGATTTGGGTGTTAAGTGGCAGTACATATAGTCTTTTCTACCTGTCTTGCTGCTGCTGCTGCTGCTGCTGCTAAGTCACATCAGTTGTGTCCAACTCTGTGTGATCCCATAGACAGCAGCCCACCAGGCTCCCTCGTCCCTGGGAGTCTCCAGGCAAGAACACTGGAGTGGGTTGCCATTTCCTTCTCCAATGCAGGAAAGTGAAAAGTGAAAGTGAAGTGGCTCAGTCGTGTCTGACTCTCAGCGACCCCATGGACTGCAGCCTACCAGGCTCCTCCTTCCATGGGATTTTCCAGGCAAGAGTACTGGAGTGGGGTGCCATTGCCTTCTCCAGATGCCTTGCACAGGTAGGGTACTACACAGTGTCATGGATCACAGTTCCATGTGCTATACAGTAGGTTTTCTTTGATGACCCAGTTTACTTATGTGAGTGTGTGCATGGGAAGTGCATCCTCCAGTTTTATCCCTCCTCTTTTGTCCCTCTGTAACACTAAGTCTGTTTGCTAACTCTGTGTCTGTTGCCCGTGGTCGATTTCACCTGTGAATGATACCGTGCCGTCTTTGTCTTGCACTGATTTCCTTCATTTAGTAGGACCCATCCCTGTAGCTGCAGACGGTTTTATTTCATTCTCACCTATGGCTGAGTGACATCTGCTTGTAAATGGGTGTCGAATCTCCTGGATGCAATCATCTGTCGGGGACATTATGGTTGACTCACAGCCTCTTTAAAAAGGGCAGCAGGGACCATTGGGGTTCATATGTCTTTTGCACCAGAGGTGTCTCCAAGCATACATGTAGTGGGGAGGAGTGCCGCATCAAAGACTACCTCGGGTCATTTGGGTGTTAGGTCTCTCCATGCTGCTCCCCACTGTGGCTGATTCCAGTCACCCACCTAAGAGTGTGCTAGGAGCGTTCCCTCTGTTTATTCCTCCCCAACATGAAATGAGTGCAAGGTGTTTGATGTAGGCTGCCTTGACTGGCAGCAGGTGATTCCTCCTTGGAACATTCTTTTGCATTCGTGGAGAGACAAGTGTTGGGCTCTGGCTGCCCTGATTCCCTGTGATTTTATATTTTTCCTTTTATACTTACAGTGAGTAAAATTCCTGGCTGAAAAGAGCTTCCTGAAAGCCTATCCCTCCTGGAGTTTGTGGTTGGTATCCAGTACAAGTGCCATGCTTGAGGACAGGTGTCATTTACAACCGCTTAGACGCTTACTCCTTGGAAGAAAAGTTATGACCAACCTAGATAGCATATTGAAAAGCAGAGACATTACGTTGCCAACAAAGGTCCGTCTAGTCAAGGCTATGGTTTTCCCAGTGGTCATGTATGGATGTGAGATTTGGACTGTGAAGAAGGCTGAGCACCGAAGAACTGATGCTTTTGAACTGTGGTGTTGGAGAAGACTCTTGAGAGTCCCTTGGACTGCAAGGAGATCCAACCAGTCCATTCTGAAGATCAGCCCTGGGATTTCTTTGGAAGGAATGATACCAAAGCTGAAACTCCAATACTTTGGCCACCTCCTGTGAAGAGTTAACTCATTGGAAAAGACTCTGATGCTGGGAGGGATTGGGGGCAGGAGGAGCAGGGGACGACCGAGGATGAGATGGCTGGATGGCATCACTGACTCGATGGACGTGAGTTTGAGTGACCTCCGGGAGTTGGTGATGGACAGGGAGGCCTGGCGTGCTGCGATTCATGGCGTCGCAAAGAGTCAGACACGACTGAGCGACTGAACTGAACTGACTGAACTGAAGCCTTCTGAGTATTCAGGTCCCAGAAGCCGCAGGTTGAAGGGTGTTGTTGCGAGAAGTGGCCACCAGGAGGCAACACGTCTTGATTTTTCAACCTTGCTATCTGGGGAAGGAGAACTTTCCTGAAAGCTGGTTTGCTGGGTTGTAAATGTGAGCGAGGAGTGCCAGAACACACTGCCAGTGGGTTGTGTCTTATTTGTAGTATCCTCATTACCGTTCAGCCTTCCAATTCATCCCCATTCCGAGACCAATCGCCACCCCCTCTTTTCTGCTCCTCTGAAGGTGCTGCCATCCAGAGGTAAGGCGACACTAATGTCCGAGGCCAGCGGTGGGAACCCCCTTAATGGGAGATGTGCAGACCAGGCAGCTTTTCAAAGCTCTTGCATCCCCATATGTCCTCCATTCCCTGGGTGCCCTAGGGCTGTCTGAATGGTGAAGGGACAAACTGGGTCTGGAGATAATGCTTTGCTCCGGAAGCGGGTAGAGACAGGTCTACGGTGAGAGGATCACGGGTGGCACAGCCTCCTCGGCTCCCTCGGCCCTACGAGCATCCAGCCGAGGGAGGTGAGGCTGCTCAGGCTCCAGCGATGTGACCCAAGTCTGAGTCCCAAGGCCTGAGGGGACTACAGTAGTCTTTTTTTTTTTTTTTTTAAACAGCGGTTAAATAATGTCTGTTCACGTTGGGGTATAGTTGATGGACAGTGCTGTGTTTGTTGCATTTGTACAACACCTTGATTCAGGTATAGGTGGAGGTATATCCAGTCTTTTCCAGATCCTTGCACGGATAGGGTATACGCCGCGTCGTGGACCACAGTTCTCTGTGCTATGCGGTAGGTTTTCTTTGGTGACCTAGTTGACATATGTGAGTGCGTGCAGGGTAAGGGCACCTGCCTGTTTTATCCCTCCTCTTTTGCCCCCTCGGTAACACTAGGTCTGTTTGCTAACTCTGAGTCTGTCTCTCCTTTTAAAATAAGTCCGTCTGGTTCAGGTGCTCGAGTTCACCTATGAATGATACCATGCCGTCTTTGTCTCCCACTGTGTGCATTCCTTCATTTGGGTGGACCCATCCCTGTGGCTCAAATGGTATTGCTTCATTCTGATCTATGGCTGAGAAACGTGCGCTTGTAACTCGGCATCGCATCCCCTGCATGCAGTCATGTTCCGGACATAATGGTTGCCTCCGCGTTTTCCTCTTTCAAATAGTCCAGCAGAGACCGTGGGGATGCACGTCTTTTTAGCGGTGTCTCCACGCAGTCACCCGGTGGGGAGAGTGTCGCATCATATGCAGTCCTCCCATGCAGTCCTGACTGTGGCTGATTCCAGTTACACCGGCGCCAGTGGGCTAGAATGTTCCGCCTGCTGTCCGCCCCTTCCAAGTATACCTGTGCGCAGACTCGGTGATGATGGCTGCCTTGCCTGGTGGGGGCAGGTGGTTCCTCCTGTGACCTTTTATTTGCATTTGTCAGGAAAGAGATGCTGGGTGGGATGATTCCCTGCGGTTCTACACTTTTCCTCTTACAATGTGGGTGAGTAAATTTTACTGGCTGAAATAGGCTTCCTGACAACCTATCCCTTTTGTCGTTTTCCTTGAGTATCCTTAAGGCCCATTTTTGAGAGCAGATGTCATTTACAGCCCCTAAGGCCCTGGGAGTATTCAGTTCCCAGCAGCCTGGATTTGAATTGTGTTGGAAGAATCGCTCACAAGGCGGCAGCACTTCTTGGTTTTCAACTCTGCTGATTGGGGAACGAGAACTTTTGTGAAAGTTGCCTTCCCTGGTTGAAAATGAGAGTGTAAAAGGGCCAAAACAAACTGCCCAGGGGTTGTGTCTCCTCCCTTCTTTTCCCAGTATCCTCCACCCCAGCAAGCAATGCCCACCCCTCTTTTCTGCTCATCTGAAGGTGCTGTGGTCCAAAGGTAAGTGAAATGAAGTAAAGTCACTCAGTTGTGTCTGACTCTTTGCAACCCCATGGACTGTAGCCTAACTGGCTCCTCCGTCCCTGGGATTCTCCAGGCAGGAATACTGGAGTGGGTTGCCATTTCCTTCTCCAGGTCCAAAGGTTAAGGCAACTCTAAAGACAGAGGCTGGAGGTGGGACGCGCCCCACCTCCCCTCCGCCCCCGACCAACGGGGAGAGGGGCAGACCAGGTGACTTTTCAAAGCACTTCCAGCCCAATCCGCCCCCATCCCTGGATGCACTCGTGTTGTTTCATGGTTCAAGGCCTGCCTTGTTGTGGAGATTGTCATTTCCTAAAGAGATTCGAAATAATACAGATTGGGCGTGCAGGGGCCTTATTGCTGACATGTTTTTCTCAGTTTTGCCTCCCAGATATTCATGGTAT
The DNA here is from genome assembly GCA_917880005.1 of Nanger dama. NCBI lineage: Eukaryota > Metazoa > Chordata > Mammalia > Artiodactyla > Bovidae > Nanger > Nanger dama. The sequence goes on from CAKJTW010000007.1 coordinate 30,351,778, forward strand.
CATATGATGTTTGGTTTTCTGACTTCACTTTTGTTTTAATTAATATTCACCCATTTTTCTCTGAATCAATTGATTCATCAATTAATTAATCATTATTTACAAATAATGATTAATAATGTATATTCCATTGTATATATGTGCCACATCTTCTTTATGCATCCGTCTGTTGTTGCTAAATTTACGTTTTTCTCTTTCTTGTGTGTTTTTGAATTCTGCTAATATTAACATAGTGGGGCATGTATTTTTCTCAATTATATTTTTGTCCTCCTTTTGCCCAGGAGTAAAATTGGTGGATCATATGGCAACTCAATGAATGAAAATTGTAGTTGATATTTCTGTAGTACTGTTGAATTTACTAATTACAACTTAATGCATTAGTTTGTTATTGATCTTGGAGATGCATGGAATTATTATCGCTATCCTATTAGGCATTGTTTGGATTTGGAATCAAGTGGACCCAGGTTACATTTCATCTGTATTGTAATCTGTGTGACCTTGGACAATCGGTTTCTCAATCTTACTCTTTCTCAGTCGGTGCCCTTAGACTGCAGATGGCATTCATTCAGACTCCATAAGATGGATCAAAAGGAAATCAAATCCTATAATCTGAATCAAATATGAAAGGAAGTGTCTGAGTGTGGGAGACAAAAACTACGGTAACCCCCAGATCACACCCTTCCCTTTCAGTGCAGGCGGCACCTGTGTCTGGCTTGCAACCAACGGAAGGTGTTAGAGGCTATGATGTCACCCCCTTGGCTGGGTTACAGTATGTGCGAAGGTGCTGGATGTTAGCAGGTAGCTCAGGTAACTTAGCAGACTGGTGAAAGAGACTCTCTGTGTGGCTCTGAAATAGTAAGCTGCCATGATGTGAGATGACCGCATGGCAGGGCAGGGTGTGACCTCTAAGAGCAGCTGAGCGTGGCTCCCAGCAATAGCTCAGAGCCCTGTGTCCCACAGCCACCAGGCTTGGTGCTGCTAAGAACGTCAGTAAACTCAGAAGCAGGTTTTCTCCAGTCCCGTCCCCAGATGAGAACACAGCCCAACTTACAGCCTGGCTGTAGCCTCTGGACCCTGGGCAGAAGATCCAGCCACAGCGTGCCCAGACTCCTGAGCCACAGAAACTGAGAGGGGGTAAATGGGCATCGCCGGCGCCCCAGGTGTGTGGTGCCTGGCGTGTAGCAACGAGATCTACTGCACTGAAGTTTAGGCAAGACTTCCCCTAGCTGCCTGCAGAGAGGCGTCGAGATGCAGCTACTCAAGTCCCCACAAGACGGCAACCTGGAAGCCCAGTCCAGCCCCCACCCCCACCTCCACTCGCACCCCCCACCCCACTTGCTGGCCGTGCAGACGGCCAGGTGCTCACCGGGGGGAGGAGCACAAGGGCCTGGCAGGGAGCCACTTCTTGGAGTCGTGGTGAAGTGAGTTGAGGTACGTGCAGCCCCTGCCGTCAGGCCTGGAGGGCTCGGGTGTACATGCTCCTCCTGCCGTGAGAGATGGGGATACTAAGAGGCTTGCTGGGCAATCACAGGCAGGTGCCAGGGAGCTGATCTTACTTCCAGATATGATAGTTCGTTGGAAGCCTTTGTAACTAGTGGCTTACAGTCAGGAGAGGGTTCTCACTTGAATTCAGATCCACAGTTGCAAGCTGTCTGTTATCCCCTGGGGCAAAAGTTCCGACAGCTACTGGTTTGGGAGTTAGCCTCTGCATTGAGCTGTTGGGCAGAGGCCTTCAGAGCTGACTAGCCAGGTTGAGGGGTGCCCAGGCGCTGTAAGAAGCTGACTTAAGGCCTGGAGAAAGGGACAGTGATGCTAATTCTCTCATCCCCAAAGTCTCAGGAATCCCTGAGCCTCACAGCATAAACATCTCCACAGTGTCTTGAGTCTGTTCAAAGTATTCCCACATAGATGGTGTCTGCCTGAGTACCTGGTTTTTGTGGTTCGTGGGTTCTTGCCCTGACCCACTCCCTCTTTTTCGGTAAGAAGCAGATACTTCCCTTAACTATTTTTGAGAGTAGTTTTCGTTTCCAATGATTCTTATCATCAATCTGCAAACACTTTCTATTAATCAAAGGTTGGCATTTCCCTTGTGCACTAATTGAAAAGTCAGTTAGTCTGACTTTATGAAAAGTCTCCCTCATACCACAGCTAACACCTTCATGAGGTAAAATATCTGCCTTCAGATTTAAAAAAAAAATTTTTTTAACTCTGCTTTGTGGGAAGATAGAAGATGTAGACAGCGTTATGAAATGTCACGGTTTGGCAGCGTGCTCACACAGCAGCAGATGGCTTTTGCTTCGTTAACCGCTATTAGTTTATTTATACATTCAGAGATGGGAGTGATTTTCCTCAAAAAGTGAGACAACTGAGTGTTGTCACCAAGCCTCACAAGCCTTGCTCTGGGTGAGATTCCTCTGCATTGCTTTTCTCAACAAAAATTCTAGAAGGGTTTGCAGACATCCTAACAGCTGTAGTACCTCTGGGGGAACCCACTTTCCGCCGACCTGCAGTGGAGGCAGAGAAGGGGCACAGCCCCGCCTTGGGCCTTGCCTCTCGGTGGCGCGTGGACCTGTGTGGGAGACTGCGCCGCTGCATGCAGTCAGCAGGAACTCCTGATTTAGAAATCCGAAGAAGGAAGGAGAGGGGGAAAAAGACTCCAGGATTCCTGACCCAATTTCAAGATGAAAAGAGGATTTGGGAAATGATTTCGTAGTCTAAAATGTGGTAGCCTGTTCTTGCAACAAAGTTGTCTCTTTAATAGTTTTTTTCTGTTGCTAAAGTATGGTATTATGTGGGAGAAAGGAGGGTTTTATGGTTTGGGGTAACATTTTTATTTTTAGGTAATTTTAGACTGAGAAGAGTTGCAAAAATAGTTGTGTAATCTTTACCCACTCCCTCCTATGTTAGCATCTAAAAACTACTGAATATTTATGTAAGCTAGAAAATCAACCTTAGTACAATGTATTAAATTTACAGAGTTTATTTGGACTTTACCACTTTCCCCACTACTGGTTTTTTTTTTCCTATTCCAGCATCCCACATTTCATTTAGTCTTCTCCATCCTCTTTAATGGACTTGATGCTTTTAAAGAGCACTCGTTAGTTATTTTATAGAAATCCCTCCTTGGGGTCCGTGTGATGTTTCCTTGTGAAGAGATTCAGGTTATGCGGTTTGGGGGAAGGATACAACAGAAGGGTGGCCTGTTCCGTGCATCATATCAGGGGTCCATGATTTTGGTATGTGTTACTGGTGATGTTAACGTTGATCACTTGGCAAAGGTGGTATTTGTCAGGATTCTCCACCATGAACCTACTCTTTTTCCTCTTGCAGTTATTAAACATTTGAGGAGAAAGACTCCTCATACTTGGAGACTATGCAAATGTCCTGTTTGTGCTTAAACTCTTGCTCCCTGACTTTTTCTTTTCCATTGTAGTTTATTACAAGATATTGAATATACTTCCCTGTTCCCAGGAGGACCTTGTTTACTTATTTTTATACACAAGAGCTGGCATTTGCCAGTCCCAAACTCCTCATTTATCCCTCCCACACCACCCCACTTTCCCCTTTGGTAACCATAAGTTTGTTCTCTATATCTGAGCCTGTTTCTGTTTTGTAAATAAGTTCATTTGTATGATATTCTAGGCTCCACATATAAATGCTATCATATGATATTAATACTTATCTTTCCCTGTCTGCCTTACTTCACCTGGTATGAAAATCTCTTAAGTCCATACATGTTGCTGCAAATGGCATTATTTCATTCTTGCCCATTTGCCTTCTGGGTTTAGCATCTTTCAGTGGGTCTTGCTTGACTCTCTGCTTCCCTCTTTCTTTCTACGTTTGTTGATTGGAATTCTGTTAAAGACAACTTGTCTACTCTCCCTCACTTATTTTTTCAGTCATTATTTATAGCAGGAAGGATTGTTGGACATTTATCCGATTCTTTCGGTTATAATCCATCTTATCATTTACTTCACTGGTCACATAAAGTGACCAATCCATCTTTGGTCCTTGAACGCTTTCAGGTTTGATGTACCCCCATCTTTTAATATAATTTTTAGTACTTCTTTGCCTCCTTGGTGGCTGAGGGGTAAAGAATCCGCCTGCCGATGCAGGAGATATGGGTTTGATATGGGTTGGGAATATCCCCTAGAGAAGAAAACGGCAACTCACTCCAGTATTCTTACCTGGGAAATCCCACGGATAGAGGAGACTAGTGGGCTACAGCCCATGGGGTTGCAAAGAGTCGGACACGACTGAGCGACTGAACAACAAGAATAGCGCTTCCTTTCTGGCACCACAGAGTACTCCAGGCTCATCTTTACTTATTTATTTATTGCTCCAACCCTAGCTTCAGCCAGTTTTCCAAGGAGCCTTGGTTCCTTTCATTGGAGAATGTTATTAGAAAACAACGTCTGGGCGGGAGGGGTACTAATTAGCTTCTGGCCTGTCTCGGGAGAGAGAAGTAGGCAACCTATTCATGTGTGCATACTAACTAGCTCATGCATATACACGCCTCTTTTGTTTCTGTATCGAATTTGCCTGTGTATGTGTATCTTTTAAGACATAAGTCAATATCGGTACTTCTGACTCCAATCTGTCACTGAGGATTCATTCTAACCGTCTTCCTTTCTTTATTTGTAATTTTTCCCCAAAATTGAGAAATTAGCTATAATTATTTGCAATATATATACTTAGTTTTTCCTCTAAGTATACAAACAGTTTAGAAATTCCTAATGCTAGGCTTTGTGACAAACAGGTTTATCATCTAGAGTATAGTGTGTGTATGCACGTGTGTGTGCATATGTGTGTGCGTGGACTTTAGCTTCACAGTGTCCAATCTAAACGTTTCCAATTTTTTTGGTAGATGATATTGTAGGTGGTGTCATATGGTGGGTGTATGTTAACTTTTAAGAAGCTGCCAAATGATTTTCCAAAATGACTATACCATTTTGCTATTTCTACCAGCAACATATGAGACTTCCAATTGATTTGGATCTTTGCCAGTGCTTTGTATTGTCAGATTTTTAAAATAAAGTACCTAGACTCAAAATTTGAATTTAGCAGGCAATATAGAACACCCAGTTAAACCAGAATTTCATGTAAATAAGTATTTTTTCGTATAAATATGTCCCCAGTATTACCTGGAACATATTTATACTAAAAACTCTGTATCTCATGTTTTGGGATTTCAGTTTAGAGGCTACCTATTCTTAGACCTCAGCATGGGTCCAAAAGGATCAGAGCTCTTTGCTAAAAAGATGTTCAAATATCGATGAAGAAAAGGGAGAAGAAATTCAGAGGTTCTCAGATGATCTGGAGGGATGTTTCTGTTAGATATTTGTTTTAAGTACAATTTGTGTTGAAGTCGAATATATATATTTTTAAGTGCTGCACAAAACACAGAGTGCGTGGCTGGATCCACTTTCGCCCAGGGGCCCGGCTTCAGACCGCGGACCAGCACGTGACCACGCCGCGGCGCAGGATGCAGTGCGCAAGTTCAAGGCTGGCTGGCTTTTAAGCCAATGAAGGTATTGCTCTTCCTCCAGCAGATTTCTTGGGCATTTCCTGAGAAGTTGCCTCTCAAACTGACTTCCTCAGGGCTTTATACTTAAAGAATAATATTCATTATTCTTTTGAATAAAATCAACAAGGGGAGACAAATCCAAGCCAAGGAAAGGGATCTTACAAATAAGGGTCTTCTGGAATGCTGTAGGTGCTTAATAGATTGGAAGAACCTGTTATTATATTTCCTCTTATGTCTTTTTCAAAGACCAAGTGATAACAGCAAATACTTTATAGCCTTATCCTGGTACTAGGTGTTTGAAGCCCTTTATAACTTGTGAAATCCTTAGGGCACCCCTGAGAGGGCAGTGTTGATATCATCACCATTTTTCAGATAAGGTAATTGAGGCTCAGAAAGGTACTGCTGGAGCTCTCCAGGCTAGCGAGTGGCAGGGCTTGGATCTGAACCCAGGCAGCTGGGCTCCAGAGTATGGGCCTTTAATAGCCATACCTGCAGCCTCACAGATTTGGTGGGATGGAGGAGCTATCCCACACTGAAGGTCAGGAAGGTGGTGGTAAGGAGATACCCCTCGTTCAAGGTAAGAAACAGCAGCTGTGCTTTGCTGGAGCAGCTGTGAAAAGATACCCCATGCTCAAGGTACGAGAAACCCAAGTAAGATGGTAGGTGTTGCAAGAGGGCATCAGAAGGGCAGACACACTGAAACCATACTCACAGAAAACTAGTCAATCTAATCACAGTAGGACCACAGCCTTGTCTAACTCAGTGAAACCAAGCCATGCCCATGGGGCAACCCAAGATGGGCGGGTCATGGTGGAGAGGTCTGACAGAATGTGGTCCACTGGAAGAAAGGAATGGCAAACCACTTCAGTATTCTTGCCTTGAGAACCCCATGAACAGCATGAAAAGGCAAAATGATAGGATACTGAAAGAGGAACTCCCCAGGTCAGTAGGTGCCCAATATGCTACTGGAGATCAGTAGAGAAATAACTCAGAAAGAATGAAGGGATGGAGCCAAAGCAAAAACAATACCGAGTTGTGCATGTGACTGGTGATAGAAGCAAGCTCCGATGCTGTAAAGAGCAATATTTCATAGGAACCTGGAATGTCAGGTCCACGAATCAAGGCAAATTGGAAGTGGTCAAACAAGAGATGGCAAGGGTGAACATCAACATTCTAGGAATCAGCGAACTAAAATGGACTGGAATGAGTGAATTTAACTCAGATGACCATTACATCTACTACTGCGGGCAGGAATCCCTCAGAAGAAATGGAGTAGCCATCATGGTCAACAAAGAGTCCAAAATGCAGTACTTGGATGCAATCTCAAAAATGACAGAATGATCTCTGTTCATTTCCAAGGCAAACCATTCAGTATCACAGTTATCCAAGTCTATGCCCCAACCAGGAATGCTGAAGAAGCTGAAATTGAATGGTTTTATGAAGACCTACAAGACCTTTTAGAACTAACACCCCAAAAAGATGTCCTTTTCATTTTAGGGGACTGGAATGCAAAAGTAGAAAGTTAAGAAACACCTGGAGTAACAGGCAAATTGGCCTTGGAATGCGGAATGAAGCAGGGCAAAGACTAATAGAGTATTCCACTGGTCATAGCAAACACCCTCTTCCAACAACACAAGAGAAGACTCTACTCATGGACATCACCAGATGGTCAACACCAAAATCAGAATGATTATATTCTATGCAGCCAAAGATGGAGAAGCTCTATACAATCAACAAAAACAAGACCAGGAGCTGACTGTGGTTCAGATCAACTCCTTATTGCCAAATTCAGACTGAAATTGAAGAAAGTAGGTAAAACCACTAGACCATTCAGGTATGACCTAAATCAAATCCCTTATGATTATACAGTGGAAGTGAGAAATAGTTTTAAGGGCCTAGATCTGATAGTAGAGTGCCTGATGAACTATGGAATGAGGTTCGTGACATTGTATGGGGGACAGGGATCAAGACCATCCCCATGGAAAAGAAATGCAAAAAAGCAAAATGGTTGTCTGGGGAGGCCTTACAAATAGCTGTGAAAAGAAGAGAGGCGAACAGCAAAGGAGAAAAGGAAAGATATAAGCATCTGAATGCAGAGTTCCAAAGAATGGCAAGAAGAGATAAGAAAGGCTTCTTCAGCAATCAATGCAAAGAAATAGAGGAAAAGAACAGAATGGAAAAGACTAGAGATCTCTTCAAGAAAATTAGAGATATCAAGGGAACATTTCATGCAAAGATGGGCTCGATAAAGGACAGAAATGGTATGGACCTAACAGAAGCAGAAGATATTAAGAAGAGGTGGCAAGAATACACAGAAGAACTGTACAAAAAGATCTTCACAACCCAGATAATCATGATGATGTGATCACTCATCTAGAGCCAAACATCTTGGAATGTGAAGTCAAGTGGGCCTTAGCATCACTATGAACAAAGCTAGTGGAGGTGATGGAATTCCAGTGGAGCTGTTTCAAATCCTGAAAGATGATGCTGTGAAAGTGCTGCACTCAATATGCCAGCAAATTTGGAAAACTCAGCAGTGGCCACAGGACTGGAAAAGGTCAGTTTTCCTTCCAATCTCAAAGAAAGGCAATGCCAAAGAATGCTCAAACTACCGCATAATTGCACTCATCTCACATGCTAGTAAAGTAATGCTCAAAATTCTCCAAGTCAGGCTTCAGCAATACGTGAACCGTGAACTTCCTGATGTTCAAGCTGGTTTTAGAAAAGGCAGAGGAACCAGAGATCAAATGGCCAGCATCCGCTGGATCATGGAAAAAGCAAGCGAGTTCCAGAAAAACATTTACTTCTGCTTTATTGACTATGCCAAAGCCTTTGACTGTGTGGATCACAATAAACTGTGGAAAATTCTGAAAGAAATGGGAACACCAGACCACCTGACCTGTCTCTTGAGAAATCTGTATGCAGGTCAGGAGACAATAGTTAGAACTGGACATGGAACAACAGACTGGTTCCAAATAGGAAAAGGAGTACGTCAAGGCTGTATATTGTCACCCTGCTTGTTTAACTTATATGCAGAATACATCATGAGAAACGCTGGGCTGGAAGAAACACAAGCTGGAATCAAGATTGCTGGGAGAAATATCAATAACCTCAGATATGCAGATGACACCAGTCTTATGGCAGAAAGTGAAGAGGCGCTAAGGGCCTCTTGATGAAAGTGAAAGAGGAGAGTGAAAAAGTTGGCTTAAAGCTCAACATTCAGAAAATGAAGATCATGGCATCCGGTCCCATCACTTCATGACAAATAGATGGGGAAACAGTGGAAACAGTATCAGGCTTTATTTTTTTGGGCTTCAAAATCACTGCAGATGGTGACTGCAGCCATGAAATTAAAAGATGCTTACTCCTTGGAAGAAAAGTTATGACCAACCTAGATAGCATATTCAAAAGCAGAGACATTACTTTGCCGACTAAGGTCTGTCTAGTCAAGGCTATGGTTTTTCCTGTGGTCATGTATGGATGTGAGAGTTGGACTGTGAAGAATGCTGAGAGCTGAAGGATTGATGCTTTTGAACTGTGGTGTTGGAGAAGACTCTTGAGAGTCCCTTGGACTGCAAGGAGATCCAACCAGTCCATTCTGAAGGAGATCAACCCTGGGATTTCTTGGAAGGAATGATGCTGAAGCTGAAACTCCAGTACTTTGGCCACCTCATGCGAAGAGTTGACTCATTGGAAAAGACTCTGATGCTGGGAGGGATTGGGGCAGGAGGAGAAGGGAACGACTGAGGATGAGATGGCTGGATGGCATCACGGACTCGATGGACGTGAGTCTGAGTGAACTCCGAGAGATGGTGATGAACAGGGAGGCCTGGTGTGCTGAGATTCATGGGGTCACAAAGAGTCGGACAAGACTGAGTGACTGAACTGAACTGAACCTTTCAAAGCTCTGTTCTCCTAGCTGGAAATGAGCACTCTTACTCATTTCACTTTTCTGAAGTACATTTTGTGTTATCTTGAGCACTTGGTGAAACAAGTGAGTTTTGCCCTTCCTCATGTTAATTAGGGAGAAAACAATGACAACCCACTCCAGTACTCTTGCCTGGAAAATCCCATGGATGGAGGAGCCTGGTAGGCTGCAGTCCATGGGGTCGCTGAGGGTGGGACGCGACTGAGTGACTTCACTTTCCCTTTTCACTTTCATGCATTGGAGAAGGAAATGGCAACCCACTCCAGTGTTCTTGCCTGGAGAATCCCAGGGATGGGGGAGCCTGGTGCGCTGCCGTCTATGGAGTCGCACAGAGTCAGACACGACTGAAGTGACTTAGCAGCAGCAGCAGCAGCAGCATGTTAATTGGCATCTAAGCAGATGATATTAAAGAGCACTCAGAAGGATACAGGTGTCTGAGGTCCAAAGCGAGTCAGTGGATCAAACCCTCAGTGAACCCAAGAACAGATGTCCACATGGCATCAGGGAACTGGGAAGGGGAGAGAGGTGCCAGGTAGTGATCTGTGCCAGAGGGCTCTGGGCTTACTGGAGAGGGGCCTGTAGCTAATGGAGCAGTGAGTTCTCATTGCAGGTGATAAATCTTCTTAATGGCATTTCAAATGCACGGTTCTAAATTTAAATATTTTAATATTAATTTATTCTAATACCATCTCAAGTGGATAATGAACAATACCATCAACTGTATTAAAAAGAGGAAAAAAAAATTCACAGGCAAGTCCTCAAACATTTTCCACTCTGGGAGTCAATTCAGGAGAGTAAAAACTTTTCAGCAAAACTCATTTCTTTTTACTTGGATACTAATGATAGTCAAAATCAAAATGAGTATAAATGACTATTAAATTTTTAGCATTTGGAGGAAGACAAGGCACGGTTGGGCATTTCTCGGGAGTTTGAGTTTTGGCTCTCTGTGCAGCATAATAGCAGTGACTATTCATATCATGCCTTTAACAACTGTATGATCGGTGCTCTTTATCCCGGTTTTATAGATGGGACAACTGAGGTTTCCAGGCTTAATACATGACTAAGTATTGAGACTGGGGCATGTCTGATCCTGGGACCTGGACTCTTAACCATGGTCTTTCAAAACAGGAGCCTGTTTGCACCATCAAGAAAACTAAGCAGCCACAGAAGCATGGTTTTCTTCTCTCCCCAGAGAGAGGTGGTGGGAAGTGGAGTGTGTGGTGTGACCCAGGAGTCTGGAGCCGCAGGAAACGTGAGCATCCTAGACAGTGCTGTGAGTGGGTGGGGCTGCCCAGGGTGTGAGCCCCGCGGACGTGGAGCTGAGCCTCCTTAGAGCTGCGCCTTAGCCGAGGGCCCCAGGGTGACACCCAGAATGAGTGGCAAGCAGTGCCTCAGCGTCTAGGGCTGCCTAAAGAGCCTGGCACTGCTTGCTTCTTTGGGCCATGGCGCTAAAACAGCCAAGAGAATGGCCACAGTTTTTAGTCCCCCTGGAACACTGGGCCTGCGTCACCTCCTTTTATTGTCCCTTAGCCACAAACACACCCTTCAACACGCTGTCTGAAAAATAATGGGATTCCTTTAAGTATTTCTCCTTTAAAGTGAGCAATAAAATAGGTAAAAGTATATTTTTATAATATACACACAACATATATAGAGAGAGTGAAAAAACAATTTAAAAAATGTGACCTTACAGTGTAAGGCTTACTCAGTAGAGGAGGCCAGAGGGGCTCTCGGGAGGAGGGGGTCTCCTGCGACTCCCGAGTGGGCCAGGGGCGGTGAGTGAGGTCACCTGCCAGAACCTGTCCCAGCGTCCGGCCCAGAACCTGGTCCTTCTGCACCCTTGCAGCCTTGGCCTGGTGATCACTCTTCTGCTGCTGTCTCTTATGAAAACCAGTGCCTCCCCCTGACCTTGACAACCCTGGACACCCACTGCATGCCTCAGCCACAAGTTCCACTGGTCTGTTCCCCCAGCCTGCACTCCAGAGAGTGGCATACTACAATTATTGCTGGGCAACTCAGACCAGCTCTGCAGCAAGCTCCCTTGCAAACCCCACTTCTCCAATGAGTGAACCCCTCCCAGTTTGTTTTTCCGTGGGCACTCCCCCCTCAGCCCTAGGGCACTGTATGGAGTTTCCTTGTATCTTCCAGTCTTTCTTCATAGTTCTTTATATTAAACTCCTATTTAACCCACTGTGCCTTAAAAAATTTTTTCTTTCTTTGTTTTTGGCTGCACTGGGGCTTTTCTCTAGCTGTGGCAGGCACTCCAGTGTGGTGTGCGAGCTTCTCGTCGCTGTGGTTTCTCTTGGTGCAGAGTGTGGGCCCCACGTTACACAGGCTCAGCGGTTGTGGTACACAGGCTTAGTTGCTCCGTGGCATGTGGACTCTTCCCAGACCAGGGATCAGACTCGTGTCCCCTGCATTGGCAGGTGGATTCTCAACCATGGACCTCCAGGGAAGTCACACTGTGTGGTTTTTATCATCGGATTAGACCTAAACTGCTATCCCTGCCATAGGACCACTTGCTTGAACCAAATTATGCTATCATGATACCAAATTATGATATCATGAGTGCTAAAGCAGAACTTCTGTATTTTTAAAAACTCATTTTGCTTTTTAATTTTATTTTTGGCTTTGAGGGTGGTTTAGGAGCAAATTTTCTTCAATCTAATCTCAATTCATGCTGTATAAGATGTTAATAATTATCAAGGAGAAGCTTCAGTGGTTATAAGTAGGGTGCTTCCAGAATACTAGCCTATTATATCCTACCTTAAAACTTCTTTGCCTACCACCTCCTACTGGGTAAAGTAGAAACTTTGCACAGCTTCTGATGCCTTCCATAACCTAGCCCTTGCCTTCCTTTTTGTCTTATCTCCTGCTGTTACAGCTATGCACTTTATAGCCTATAAAAATTAAAGTCATGTATTCCCCTCTGCTTTTTTTTCTGGCCTCCAGGCCTTTGCCTGTATGGTGTGTACTCTTCCTGAAATGTGCTTCCCTCCATCCTGACTATGTTCTACCCAGGAGGTTGTTGGGAAAGATTTAACCACTGTCTCTCCAGGAGGAAAAAAGCATGGTTTGTAGAGCTTGCTGATTTCTGAGGTGTGGATACTCGACCCATTGCTGACTTCAAGTTGCCAATTGGGTCACTAAGGGCAGAACTGGGAAGAAATATGTGTAATTGGCTTTGCAAGCCAGTGTGAGCGGCCTCAGCCCACCCTTGGCTCCACCTATCTGCTTGAATAGCAACTCTTCCAGGAAGCCTTCTCTGATTGCAGCCTGCTGGTCACACTCAAGACACACTGTGCATTTCTCTGTCACTGCCCTTTTGTACACTGACATACTTTTCCCTTTCTACATCTGTTTCTTCCTCAGACTCATCTCCATGGAGACGGAGATCACAGGTTTACCTCTGTTTTTGCACCCAGCACAGTGCCTGGCACACAGTTGTTACCTGATCCGTGTTTATGGAATGAGTAAGAGTAGCTTTCGTTTGCCAAAATAAGGGTGTGTTTTTTTTCTCCTTCAGCTGGATTATATTGTCTACTGTTCTTAGCAATGAGCCTTATCTAAACAACTTATTGAAGTGGCTCATCTGGACTTGTTGGACATGAGCTGTGAAGGTTGGCTGGGAGAGAGTTTGGTCAGGATGGGAAATGGCTAGAGAGCTGGTTTCTCCAGCTGGCTGTTTGTGCCACAAAACTCCCGAATTTCAGTGTAGGGCGTCGCCGCTAATTACAATGCCTGCTAACCTCATGCACTTGCTTTTTCTAATACTGTGTCATTATATAGACAGGCTGGACCTTGCAGTTGACTTTGCACTTCCTGAACCTCAGATTTTTAAAATTTTCCCATCAGTTTGCTTGTTCTCTGCACTCAGCCTAAGCCCTGCTAACAAATGCCAGTTGCACTCACATGGAAAATGTGAGTTACTAATGCAAGCTGGCATTAGCGAGATGTATATGAAGAAAACTCATATTCAGAAATAACTAGTACTTCCTTCGGATCTTGCCAATAATATAATTTCAGAGTTGAGGCTGACTCGCTGGTGAAGCCACTCACCGGGAACCAGCTCCCTAGTCTGCAGAGTTGTGCCTGGTGCACCCCGCCCCTGTTAAGCCTCTGCTCTCCTCACCTTGACATTCCAGGCCCTCCATGCTCTGGCCTCAACCTTGTCTTTACAACAGGGTGTGGCACCCTCCAGGGCACGCAAGGGAAATCAGCCTTTTCTTGACAGACTGCGGGGTCAAGGTTGGAGAGAGGCCTTCCAGTCTCACTTTGCTCTGGAGTGGGTGTTCTCAGCCTTCATCGCATGACACCATCACCTGGGATATTTTTTAAAAGCACACGGATGCGTTCTCCACCTGGGTTCTAAATCCTCTGCTCTTTGGTGGGGCCGGTGCACTGGTATGGTTTAAGTCCCCTCTGGCAGGTCTAACATGAAGCTGGGGTTGGCCAGTAGGGTCTGCTGAGGGGTTCCCAACTGGCCCCGGCACTTTGCTCTGTCCCTTCCAGCCATCCCTCTGGCATTACATCATCAGGTCCCTTCCAGTCTTGTTTTGGTCTAAACCAGACTGTTTCCCACTCTGACAGTTCCCATCTCCAGAGGACTGGTCTGGAGCTTTCCATTTTCCATTTTTCATGCTTTCAGGAATCAGACCTGCCTCCTAGGTTCCCATCTTTCTCCTTATTAACCACCATCAGCCCTGACATCAGTTATAAGTGGACAAAAGTAAGAACCTAGTTTGTGTCTCATCCCACGTCTGGAACAGATGATTGCTATGATTCAGTCAAGACATTCAAGAAATGTTTCTTGACTGCAGAGGGCACACCAGTTCCTGGGCTAGCCCTCAGCTTATGTAGAGTGAGAATGCTTGATTCCTGCTTTCCTCGAACTTACCCTTGAGAAGGGGACAGATACAAAGCACACGAGTATTAACATACGGGGCGGGGGAGGGCTGGGTGCCCCCGAGTGCTTGGGAGCGGCCCTGTCCTGTTGTTGAGTCTTGCTGTCACTGTTGTTCTGAAACTGTTGAATTTATATTGACGTTAAAGTGGTTAAGAATGCTGCGATCATTTCAGGTGCGCAGCCCGGGGACTAAGTCACTGATATGGATGTATCCATTCTCCCCCAAACTCCCCGTCCGGGCTTCCTTGGTGGCTCAGCTGGTAAAGGAGGCACCTGGAACACAGGAGGCACAGGTCCGATCCCTGGGGCAGGAAGAGCCACTCCAGGAAGGAAGTGGCAACCCGCTCCAGGATTCTTGCCTGGAGAAGCCTATGGACAGAGGAGCCTGGCGGGCTACAGTCCAAGGGGTCGCAAGAGTCAGACACAACTTAGCAACTAAACCTCCATCATTCTCCCCCAAACTCCCCTCTCTTTTATATATATGAGGCTGATGGCTTTAACTATGGCCCTACACTTTGCAGTGTTCAGGGGTAACGCCAAGGGACATGACGAGGAACCAGGTGGTAGTGGTAGAAATGGGAATACCTCAGCCTTCTGTTCCCAGCCAGTGCCCTTCCTGCCCATGTGTGGCCTCTCAGAGGGTTTCTTTCTAAAGGCATTGGAGATGAATAATGGAATATTTTATAGGATATGGCAGGGAGTTTCAAACAAGTAAAGCAACAGAGAATGATTTTGAAATAAAACCCTGTCACAGTTAGTTGGCACTGGCACGATTTTTTTTTTAACATCTCAACTGCAGTAATAAAGACGGTAGGGGAGTTGGTGAAAAGGAGAACTTGGTGCCAGCTGGGGGCTGTATGAAATCATTTCACTTCAAAACAAAGAGCAGAAATAGGAGAAATTAAAATAGATGATCCCCAGCTCCCTGGCTTCCTCCCCTTCTTGGGCAGAAATCAAAGGAGGAAAAGCTCAGCGGTAAAAGCAATCTCCAAGGACTGGTGTCAGGATGAGCAGCTGCCACAAAGACAGACACATCATTCGCCCCTGGAGAATCTTGCTTGTGCTTCCTGCACATGTGAGAGAGCCAGCTTGCCTCGCACACACACACACAGAAGCAAAGTCAAGAGTTTGTGAGCTTGGGCAAGCATCTCAGCCCTGGGCGTCACCGCAAGGTAGCTATGCATGTAGCTTCTGGTTGCTCTCAGCTAAAACCTGCAGACAGACTGAGACCAAAGGTGCTAGCTCAGAATCGAGCTAGAGCCTATCCATCTATTGATTTGAGGAGAGGGGAGATTAAAGGTCATTTCCCTTTTCTCTGAACTCATGTCACTCCTTAACTGCAGTTTTCTTGTGACGCTTGTACCAGTTGTTAATCGCCTTTCAGCTCCACACGCATCCTTTTTTTGTCCTGTTTTGTCATCCTGCACCTGGACTCAGCTCCTTATGTTTCTCATTTGCCAGCCGGCTCAGTCTTACACTGAAGCAACAGAGGGCGCTGCAAAGTCGAAGGGAAAGAAAGGGCTGCTTTTGCTCCACAGGCTGTTTCCGGCGCAGTGGCATGGAAGCTGGTGTGCAGAGGGTCCTGGCAAGTGCTCCCCGCGGTGGCGACGGCCCTCAGGGCCCTGCCTGAGCACCTGGAGCAGCTGGTTCTTCACGACAGCGGCCGTGCTCAGTCTCGGTCTTGCGGGACCCTCCTCTCCGTGTCATATTTCCTCACTGACTTTTCCCTCAGCCTTAGGGATGGTCGCTGCCTTCTGAATGTCCATCTCTGTTACACTTTACAGTTCTCTTCTCTTCTGCCTAGTTAGCAGTTCTTTTACTTGCTGCCCCGCGTTCAGGTTATTAATGGGGTTTGTCTCTTGACTGGCCCCTACAGACACACTTGAACACATCTGATGACTTGCGCAGCGTTGCTTGCATGTACTCCTCAGAACTCCTTATGGAGCCTCTGCGCTCCTACAGAAGCGGCCTTCCACCTGGAATATATTACATTGAGTATCTCAGGGAATTAACTTCCAGATCCTAGACTTCCCTGTATATACGCTTTCCTAACAAGATCAGCCTGAGAACATGCCTGCAGGGAAGATCCCATGGGAAGGGTTCTTTTTCCCAGCTCACCTTGAACTTTAAAAAGGCATACTTCTTATTTCTCCCTGATTTTACAGTGCATTGTCTAGAGTTGTAATACACTTATACTGTTTTCATTAATTTTGTTCTATTAATTTTAGCAATAACTCAATCCAGAAGAAAAATTTTTTAACATCTAAAGCCTTAAGATTACAGGAAATTAAGAAATCATTTTGCTTTGTATCTTACTCTTGTTACATAGAATAATGCTAGGATAATTAATAAGAGATTTTCAAGCATGAAACACATTGTGAAGGGTCAAATTGGAGAAATGGAATGGAAATGTGACTTTAACGAGGGAAAAGAACATTAAGTGTTCCTACTGTTAAAAGGTCATTCATGTGTTTAAAAATTTTGGATGATGGTAAATATTGCTGTGGTATCTATAATTGTTTGGATACATATAAAAGCATTCAACAATTTTTTGTTCTAGATTTTCAATATTAACTACATGCTAGAATTACATTCTTTGCAACAATTTAGGCAAAGAGAAACTTTATAAGTTAATAGAGAAAAATATATGAACATATATATATATATATATGAGAGAGAGATGAGAAACTAGATTTAATCTTTGTAAAGTTCAAGAGAGTATGTAGTTTTCCAGAATTGTTTGAGGAGATACATGAGTAAATATATGTGCCTCACTTTTAATAAAACATGAAGGAAGACTGGGTGAATGAATGAGTGAATCAGCAGTTGAAGGACAGAAGTCCCTCTTGGGATAAGTAGGAACAACATTCTGTATTTCTCTGCGCAGGCTGTCTTTCAGCTTCTCCATTTGGGGAAATATGTGTATGGAAAAGGCCAAAGGCCCTGATTTGGGGCCCAGATTAGGAGCCAGCCCAAGTCTCTCCTTTGTCTCCATTTTAGAATGACCTGTGACTGACTGAATGACTTGTAATGCATTTCCCTAAATGTCTTGTTTTTATTTTTTCATCTGTGCAGTGGATTTAGAAATTCCAAATGAGTGACAGTTGGAATATTCATTTTATCTTTTGGAGGGAAACACCTGTGGCTTAATAGAAGAAAACATCTTAGAGAAAGAAGATGTGGGTTGATGTAATGGTTTGCTAGTAAACTAGTTGCATATTTATCAAATGCCTTCAAGTCTTTGCACTTCAGTTTCCTTGTGTGTAAAAAGTGAACGGTGATAACTGTGAGCCTTAGATGAAAGCGTGCATGTAAATGTGCTTTGCACATGGGAAGCCATCAGTACATGTTGAAGCTAATGCTGAAATATCAGTTGGCAGTGAACCCTGGTATATCCATCTCTTCCTGCCCTAAGGGTTGCCTGTCAGTTTACCGTGAACTAAGCTAGTTGGTCATTTACAGCTGCACACTGCCCCGGGTCCTGATCACATCAGGGACCTTCCATCCTAAGGCAAGGATGTGGAACATTTGATGGTCACACATGGACGTACTCCCCCGTCACTTCTATAGCTGCAGTTCTTGTAAGCTTCCTGCTACGTATAACATGTGTTTTCATCCTTGCCTCAGGGGAGACACATTTGCAGCTAGTTCATCTACAGAATCTATGGAAGTGGTCACTGTCAAGTATTTCCATGTATTATATAAAATGTGAAACACAGACACCATAGCTTCATGCCAGAGTGTTTCCTGAATCTACTGTCTTGGGGGAGTGTACAGTACTGGCTGGTGTTCCAACCAACTGAATTACAAACTGAGCAGCGTGTGCACATGCACACACACATGTGCACACACACATGTGCACACATACATGTGCACACACGGCAAGATGATTTCTTTATAGATCTCTGGCACCAAACTAGTGGTAGTTCACCTGGCATTTTGTCAACAGTGGAGATCAACTGAGAAATTTAAATGCTTGTGCCAAGTACCTAATAATAAAACCATAAGATTCTGTCTATTACTGAAACATTGGTGAGTAAAGGGACGCGCCTGTGGCTACAGAGTCCAGTCAGGTTAAATGGCATTAGAGCTGCTTCTACACTGGCGTCACCAGCTTTTAAAATCTGCACTGCTCACTGAGCTCTTTGTACATTTACACTAATGGGAGTGATGAATTTTAAAATGATTTTTTTGTGTGCTCTGTAGAGAGTAAACCCTCAAGCCATATTTCTATAAAGATTAAGATCTTATTCCAGACCCCAATTAAACTAAGGGAAGTCATGATTGCAGAGAAACAGAGAGGAGGATCCAGGTCTTGCAGTGTGCCAGACACACACTTTTCCCAGATCTCATCTCACTGTTTCTCACAGCATCACTGTAGGTTGGGTGTCGTCCCTTCCATTTCACAGGTGAAAACACCGAGGTTCGGGAAGTTAAATTCAGCACCGCGACGTGAGTCTGTGTCTGTCTGAAACAAAGCCTTCTTTCCCCTTCACACCATTAACTCTGACCCTGGCTCAGAAAGGTGGACGCTCAAAAAACAGGGGCTGTGGAGGTAATGTTAATGTTTATCTTCCCATAGACCCAAAGCGGCAGTTCTCAATCTAGGCTGCATGTTAAAAATCACCGCTGTTCCAGGGTTCACACTGCTGACTTGTAAGAGAGCTCGTAGAGCAGTATTTCTCAACTTTCAGAACCACCTGGTGCTTTGTTCAAACAGATTTCTGGGCCCTGCCCCCAGAGTTTCTGATGCTTTAAGCCTGGAGTTGGCCTGCACATCTGCATTTTTAGTCAGTTTCCCGGTGCTGCTGCAGGTTGGGGCCTTTTCTTTGTGAACTACTGTCTCGGGGCATTGTTTCTCAAAGTGTAGCTCCTGCCCAGAGTATTTCAGTTCAGAATTACTGAGGAACTCAAAAGCAGACTCAAATGCAGGATCAGTCTTGGGGGCTGGGCACTAGGGAATCTGTCTTTTAACCGAGTGTTCCAGGCGATTCTTCAGCTCACTGAAGTGTGAGCACAGTCATCCAGTGGATTTTTAACCTCTGCCTCTTCTCATACACAATCTGGCTGTTAAATTCCATCTCATTTTGAGTGAAAACCCCACAACTGGCCATTAGCAGTTGTTGTGACTTGTCTTCTGATTTATTTAAAATGCCCATAAGAGAGCTCTTAGTCATGCTTTGTAAATAAAAACAACAACAAAAAAGAAAAATAGTGGCTTAAAAAAAAAAACCAAAACACCTCTCAATTGTCCAGTTTCCACTTCTTCATGGGGGGAAAGAGGCCTGGCTGATGAGGCATGGTTTCGTGCTTCCCCTTTGAAGAGTCTCCTCTCCTTTCTTCACTCCTTCCTTATTTTACCTGCAGCTATTCAGTTTCATCAGCCCCAGTGAAAATGCAGCTCAGGCTCGGAGTTTAAAGGGGGTGGCCGCTGGGAGCTTGGATTTCAGCTGGGAAGCTGGGTCACCGCCGGCTTCCTCAGAGCTGGAAAACGTCCGCGGAAAGTGTGCTCAGAGGTCGAGGGCCTGTAAGCCTGGCCCTGCGGATGTGCCCGAAGAGATGCAGGTGCTTCCCCGCCCCAGCCCCTCAGCTGTGCTCCAGGGGGAAGCTGGCCGCCAAGAAGAGTATTTATAGCCTTCTCTGCCGGCTGGTTCCTGCTCCAGGACCCCAGCCTGCTGCTGACGAGACAGGGGAAGGTCAGCAGGCTAGGTGGAGGGGGCCCAGCTGGCCTCCCTGAAGAGTTGCAGACCTTAGTCCCTGGACACCTGAAGTTTCAGACACAATGGGATCTCCAACAGGGAGAAATGAAGGGCATGGGAAAGGGTTTCCCATTGTTCTTCCCTGGCTCCAAAAGAAGCCGTTTGCCCAAGAGAAGCCTACCACGGGGAGGCCCCGCCACCATCTGCAGAACTGGCTTGCAATCATTCTTGCCAATAATCAGGGCAGGCAGGTCCATGAAGCCCCCTCAGCCCCCGCTTCTAGTGCCCAGCCCTGCCCAGAGGTTCTCACCTGGAAACCAGCGTCCTCTTCCAGATTCTTAACGCAAACCTGTTAGCAGAAACAATTGCCCTTTTTCTCTCACATCCTTGGTTTAGTTAGGCCTTTGAATTACAAAAGAAGGTGGAGGTAACACAGTGGTCAGGGTGGTTACCTTGGGCCAGGTGGACAGCCTCGCTTACTCAGGTGACTTTGGGGTTTCGGAGGTGGGGCCTCTGTTCCCACTTGTACAGAAGAGGATTAGGGAGCCTGTGAAATACCTTGTCAGTGTTTATGGGGCTGTGTTCTGCACACAGCTTGTCAGCACACAGCTTCTAGGTGAAATTGTTAGCTCTCCAGGGAAAAGCCAACAAAACAGCAAGTGTTCCAGAAGGTGTTTCACTTCCTAACTGGCAGCAAGCGGGAGATCAAAACCTATTACTAGGAGCCACAGGTGGAATTCCTGCGGGAGACACAAGCTGTCCTATTGTTCTGCCTGGGGTCACTGTGTACGGACCGAGCAGGGGTCCCTCTGTAGCCAAATCAGGGACTCGTGGGCCGTTTTCTCCCTGAGCTTGACTAGCATCCTATCTCTACAAACAGGAGACCTGGACGCCTTATGATGGGTGTAATTTCAGGAACCCCTCCAGAATGCAGAAGGCAATTTGTATTTTAGTTCCCTTTTTTAAAGAGAAAGTGGGTCAGAGTGGAATGACAGAGGTAGAGGCAGTTGAAGGCAGTGTAAGGACTGGAGCCGGACATGGGAATAATAACCAACTCTTTGTACTTTCCAGTTGTCTGCACAGCGCTGAGCGCTTTCTGGATGGGATCCATTTAATCCTCCCAGTTGCCCAAGGAGACAGATGCAGCTACGCTCCCTCCTGTAGGGCAGAGGAGACTGAGGTCTAGCAAAGCCAGAGGGCTTGCTGTTTGTCCTGGATGAGGATGGCAGAGTTGGCATTCCAGCTCCCTCCCCAGGAGCCTGGGCTGTCTGAGGCTCGGAGGCTAGTCTCCCCCAGGAACTCTTCTTGCTGCAGACGCTTCCTAGCACCCCACAGACAGGGAGGTGGGGCTCGGTGTCCCCCTGGGAGCCTGTTCTAGGCATAGCCTCTTGGGCCAGCCCAGGGCTCCTGGAGACCTCCCTTATCCCATTCCTGCAGGTGCCCACATACCCTCCCACTTTCCAGTGGGACGCTGGCTCCTGGTCAGCTCCCTGTCTGAGGTGAGGTGAGTCATCTAGGGTGATTTTGGGGGCACTTTGTGTGAATTAGATTCATGCTGGCTCATGTCATTGGGAGTGTTTTGCCCGACTCTTGGCTGCAGCGAGGTGGGGCAGGGAGAGGGAGCTGAAAGCAGAAAAGGCAGCTGGCAAATGCCTTCCCCACGCCCTCCCCAGACCACCATGGAGGTCGGCGATGCTTTCCTGTTGTCCTCTGGGGTGTGCAGTTGCTCTTCTCCATTGGGTGCTGGTGGTGGGGACCGAGCGTGCACAGTATGGAAGGGGCTTGGCTGCAGCTGAAGGAATACTGCATGGGGCTGAAGATCTCTCCAGTCTGGTGGGATGACCACTTTGTATGCTTTTCATCAGGTGGCAGATAAGGCTGTAAGTTTCAGTAAGAGCTTCTCCTTTGTGGACTCCTCATGGTTTTTCCATTTTCTGAGTCACCTAAATAAGATTGTCTTCCTTGTTGATTGCTGTACCCCTGGGATTCAGCACAGCTCCTAGCATATGATGGGTGCTTAATTAATGCCCATCCACTTAATAGCCATCCATTAAGTGAATAGCTAATTGAATCAGTGAATCCATGAACCATTGATGTTGGTCCTAGATTCCCGAAGTTAACCAAAGAGCACGACACTAGCATCTTCTCTGGGACTTAAAAAAGGAATGCCCCCTTCAGAGGTTTGGCACGAGCAAGTTGCAAGCTGCAAGAGCAAGAAGCAGTCACTGGAATTAAAAGTGCAGGTTTATAGGAGGGGGACACCTGTGAAAAATAAAACCGGAGGCAGCAGGGTGGGGTGGGGAAGAGCACTCTGCCAGGGGAAAGGGAGTGCTAGGCAGTAGTGTGAGGCCCTGGCTGGAGGCAGGTTGCCGACTGCAGGGCCTCCCCTGAAGCAGGATCTGGGTGCTGCACCTCCATGCAGTCAGGAGAAGGGTGCAGATGTGATCTGGGCGTGATGATGCTGATTGCTTTTCCTTCTCCAGGCTGTGTCCTCTCATCCCATGTTTCTTCCATCAGGGCCACCCGTGTCTCCATCGCCTCTGCACCTTCTTTCTCTCCGTCACCTCTGAGGTCTCCACCTTGGGAGGCCTGGCGGCCTAGGACACAGTGGTCCTCTCTCAGCATTGTCACAGTCCCTCTCTAGCTGGCTTCTAATGACTCAGACTCAACCAGCTCAAGCCTCTCCGGAGTGTATTCCTTTTCAGAACAGTACTCTCTCCCAAGTTGCCAACTCTGTCATGGGTGCTGTCAGGTTCTGCAGCTGAAAAGCCAGCACTCTCTTCCACGTCCCTCTCGGCTGTCCTTCTGATGCCTCCGACACGCCATCCACCTCCTCCAGTCCCACCGCTTGAGAAAGAGCTCTTCAAAGCTCTACTCCTGACCTGTAGGCACCTGCGGCAGGCCAGGCCAGAGCCTGGTGGGGCTGGATCAGACATCCAGAGCCCATCAGCACAGGCCAGACAACATCCTTGTTTTAGGCAGAGTGTCTGGTTCTCAGGGTCTGAGTAAACAACCAAAATGAGGAGGTCTTTGTTATCAGCAGGGGGAAAAGCCCGTTTGTTCTGTTGAGTCCTTGCATCCTGGCCATTGGTGCACTGAGGAAACAATCCTGTTTATTTAAGGTAGATGGCTTTCCCTTGAAAAGTGCTGGCTCTAACTCCAAACCTTTCAACTATGTTGTGAATATGAAGTGGTATGTTAGGTACTTCCTCTCTTTGCAGTCTTTTACCCATCATACTTAGAGTGGCTGCCATATCTTTTTCCTTCCCTTCTTCATTCATTCGTTCATCTGCAGACAGTTGTTGAGAGAGAGTCACATGAGTTTGCAGTTAAGGCCATGGGCTCTGCAGGCAGCTTGCCTGCACTCAGCCCAGCCCAGCCACTGCCTGGGAGCATAGTCGATTCAGTATCACCTCTCCCCACCTCAGTTTCCTCATCTGTAAAGGAGTGTGGTTAGAACGTGCATCTCAGAGGTTCGTGAGGATTAAAAGTTAAACAGTCTGTACCTGGCACATGATAAGGGAATTAAAAGGGTTCTGGATCCGTAAAATCAAATCCCTGCTCTAAAGGCAGTATGGGTGGAGGCGGAAGGAGCTGGGCGCAGACAGGACGAAGGCTGGTGTGAGTTCTGGCTGGGAAACTTAGAACTTACCCAGTCTGCGATGCTTTTGTGTTAGGGGGCTACCAGAACAATGAAAACTGTATTGTTTTTGAAATTATTTATAGACTAGAAAATTAGTTTCAACATAGTGCTCAACAGTAAATCAGTTCAGTTCAGTAGCTCAGTCATGTCTGACTCTTTGTGACCCCATGAATTGCAGCACGCCAGGCCTCCCTGTCCATCACCATCTCCTGGAGTTCACCCAAACTCACATCCATCGAGTCAGTGATGCCATCCAGCCATCTCATCCTCTGTCGTCCCCTTCTCCTCCTGCCCCCAGTCCCTCCCAGCATCAAAGTCTTTTCCAATGAGTGCTGTTCAAAAATGATTATATGAATAGAATTATTTTTAAAAGATAGAACATTGCTCATGTGTGCAAACCAAAATTTTTAAATAAATAATTTTATACAGATTAAGAAAATATAAGCAAAATACAATGCAGGCATACCTTGTTTTATGGCTTTGTTGTGCTTTATTGTGCTTCCCAGATACTGCCTTTTCTTATTTTTTCCCCACACAAAATGAAGTTTTGTGGCAACCCTGTGGTAAGCAAGTCTGTTCAGCACCATTTTTCCAACAGCATATGCTCACTTTGTATCTCTGTTGCATTTTGGTGACTCTGGAAGTATTTTAAACCTTTTCATTTTTATTATATTTGTTATGATGATCTGTTATCAGTGATCTTTGATGCTATTATTGTAATTGTTTGGGGCGCCATGGACCTCACCCATGTAAGACCATGAACCCGATAAATACTGTGTGTTTTCTGACCGTTTCACTGACCAGCCATTTCCCCTTCTTTCTCCCACTCTTTCAGCCTCCCTATTCCCTGAGACACAACAATTTTAAAATTAAGCCAGTTAATAACCCGACAATGACCTCTAGGTGTTCAAGTGAAAGAAAGAGTCACATGTCTCTCACTTTAAATCAAAAGTTGGAAATGAGGGTATTCCCTGGCTTTCACTACCAAGAGCACCAGTTCGATCCCTGGTCGGGGAGCTATTATCCCACAAGTGGCATAGTGTGTCTAAAAACCTAGAAATGATTATACCTAATGAGGAAGGTGTGTTGAAAGCCAAGACAGGCTGAAAACCAGGCCCCTTGTACCAGTTAGCCAAACAGTGAATACAAAGGAAAAGTTTTTGGAGGAAACTAAAGTGCTACTCCAGTGAACACATAAATGACAAGGAAGTGAAACAGCATTATTGCTGATATGGAGGCAGTTTTAGTGGTCTAGACAGAAGACCATGGGGCTTCCCTGGTGGCTCAGTGGTAAAGAGCGCGCCTGCCAGTGTAGGAGATGCAGATTCGACCCCTGGGTTGGGAAGAGCCCCTGGAGGAGGAAATGGCAACCCACTCCAGTATTCTTGCCTGAGAAATCCCATGAGCAGACAGGAACCTGGTGGGTCACAAAGAGTCAGATGCAACTTAGTGACTGAACAACCACAGTGGAAGATCCTACTGGCCACAACATTCTCTTAAACCAAAGACTCATCTAGAACAAGGCTCATCACTTCTCTGAAGGCTGAGAGAGGTGAGGAAGCTGCAGAAGAAAAGTTGGAAGCTAGCGGAGGGTTGGTTCATGAGGTTTGAGGAAAGAAGCCATCTTCGTAAAATCAGAGGGCAAGGTGAAGCAGCAAGTGCGGATGCGAGAGCTGCAGCACATTACCCAGGAGATCTCATTAAGATTGTTAATGAGGGCGGCCACTCTAAACCAGAGATTTTCAGTGTAGACAAAGCAGCCTTATTTTGGAAGAAGATAACCGGGTAAGTCTTTCATAGCTTGAGAAAAATCAATGCCTGGCTCCAAAGCTTCAAAGCGCAGCAGGACTTGCCTGTTACGGGTTAATGCAGCTGGAGAGCTCAGGTTGGAAGCCAGCGCCCAGTCACCATTCTGAAGATCCCAGGGCCCTCGCAAATTATGGTTCCTCTATTCTGCCTGTGTTCTGTAAGTGGAACAACAAAGTCGGGATAACAGCACATCTGTTTACAACATGGTTTACTGAATATTTTAAGGGCACTCTTGAGACCTACCATTCAGAAAACAACGTTCTTTCAAAATAGTACTGCTCAGTGACAACACACTGGTCACCCAAGAGCCCTGATGGCGATGTACATGAGATTAATGGTTTCATGCCTGTTAAAACAAGAGACTCATTCTGCAGCCCATGGACCAAGGAGTAATTCCAACTTTCACGTCTTAATATTTAAAAACACATTCCACAATGCTGTAGCTGCCATAGATAGCAATGGCTCTAATGGATCTGGGCAAAAAATAGGGAAAACTTCCTAGAAAGGATTTACCATCCCAGATGCCATTTATGAACATTGGTGATTCATGAAAAAAGTTTGAAGTGACTTCTTGAGATGTAAACCACTCCTAATGAAGATGCTTTGTTGAAATGACAGCAGAGGATTTAGAATATTAGGTAAACTTAGTTATTAAAGTGGTGGCAGTTTGAGAGGACGGACTCCAGCTTTGAAAGGAGTCCTACTGTGGGTAGATCCTGTGAAACAGCGTTGCATGCTACAGAGAAAACATTCATGAAAGGAAGAGTCAATTGATGCTGCAAACTTCATTGTTCTCTTATTTTAAGAAATTGTCAAAAAAGCAACAACAATAACAAAAAACAAAAGGAAATTACCACAGCCACCCCAGCCTCCACCAACCATCACTCTGATCAGTCAGGAGCCATCAACTCTGAGGCAAGACTGTCCACCAGCAAAAAGATTATCACTTGCTGAAGGTTTAGGTGATAGCATTTTTCTTTTCTTTAGGAATAAAGTCTTTTTGAATTAAGGTATGTATGTTATTTTGTAGATACATTGCTCTTACCACTTAATAGACACAGTAGAGTGTAAACATACTTTTACATGCACTGGGAAAGCAAAAAATTAGTATGACTCGCTTTCCTGTGATATACACTTTGTTGAGGTGGTCAGAAACCAAACCTGCAATATTTCTGAGTTATCCCTATAATACTGGGTTTTCTAAATATTTTTATCTATTTATTTGGCAGCACCTGATCATAGTTGTGGCATGAGGAATCTTGTTCCCTGACCAGGAACTGAGCCCTGCTGCTGAACCACCAGGGAAGTCCCTATAACTGTAATACTGTACATTCAGTTCAGTTCAGTTCAGTTCAGTTCAGTCGCTCAGTCGTGTCCAACTCTTCGTGACTCCATGAATCGCAGCATGCCAGGCCTCCCTGACGATCACCATCTCCCGGAGTTCACTCAGACTCATGTCCATCGAGTCAGTGATGCCATCCAGCCATCTCATCCTCTGTCGTCCCCTTCTCCTCCTGCCCCCAATCCCTCCCAGCATCAGAATCTTTTCCAATGAGTCAACTCTTCACATGAGGTGGCCAAAGTACTGGAGTTTCAGCTTTAGCATCATTCCTTCCAAAGAAATCCCAGGGCTGATCTTCAGAATGGACTGGTTGGATCTCCTTGCAGTCCAAGGGACTCTCAAGAGTCTTCTCCAACACCACAGTTCAAAAGCATCAGTTCTTCAGCGCTCAGCCGTCTTCACAGTCCAACTCTCACATCCATACATGACCACAGGAAAAACCATAGCCTTGACTAGATGGACCTTAGTTGGCAAAGTAATGTCTCTGCTTTTGAATATGCTTCTAGGGTGGTCATAACTTTTCTTCCAAGGACTCAGCGTCTTTTAATTTCATGGCTGCAGTCACCATCTGCAGTGATTTTGGAGCCCCCAAAATAAAGTCTGACACTGTTTCCATTGTTTCCCCATCTATTTCCCATGAAGTGATGGGACCGGATGCCATGATCTTCATTTTCTGAATGTTGAGCTTTAAGCCAACTTTTTCGCTTTCCTCTTTAACTTTCATCAAGAGGCTCTTTAGTTCTTCTTCACTTTCTGCCATAAGGGTGGTATCATCTGCTTGTCTATAAATACACATTCACAACTTTAATCAACTTTAAGTCATATTTGTTTGGATTGAGGTAAGTTCCTGACACTTTTGAAGAATATATTTATTTCAGTCTTTTTATTTTTAATTTTTAAACTAAAATTTACCATTGTATCATTTTTATTGCATTACATGATTAGTAAACTTGAAACTGACCTTTCTCTGTGAACCCAAGTATTTTTAATTGAGAAAATACTCTCTCTGGAGTTGCTGAATTATTTAGTAAACTCAGAGCTAATGCAGCTAAATAGAGGTTCTAATGTTTGATTGATTCTAATGTTTTCAAATTGGACTGTGTTAATATTTCAGTCAAAAAAACTTCCCCCATTCAGAGCACCTTTATTCAATGAATACTTTTACCAGGCACAAATTGTCAAATAATTTCTCACTGTTTATGATGCTTTTGAATATTTCACTAAAGTTAGATGTTGTAAAATTGCAGGCCTTTTCAATTATATTCCACTTCAATAAAGAATATAAATTGATCCAATTAAAAATAAGAACTTCGTCAAAAGATCTTTCCTACAAGTCAAGGTTTTATATACCTCTGAGCTCCACACTTTAATTTCTTCATTTCTTTCCTTGCTTTGGTAGAGACAGTTTCAATGTGTCCCTGGGTAAGCTTGTTTTAGATAATTATAATTCATAAAGAGCTTTACAACTTGAATTTTATTGTGCAACATTTATTGAATAATTTATTAAAATATTCCAATTGATTTTCATTAAAATGCAACCAGCATTTAATGAACTACTCCAAAATAATTCTCTAGTTTTCTAGGGCACATAGATTGATTTACAAAATAGTCATTCAAAGGCTCAAACATTTCTAAAATCAGCTTGCTGATGGGCAACAGAGAAAGTGAGAAAATGTGCACTGCCAAGCTGAAGTTTTTATTGTAATTGTTGATGCAAGGGCTTTGTTTTGAGAGGAGTGACTGGATGCTTAATATAAGCTCTGTCAGAAGAATTTTGTACTTTGGTTACTTTGTTTACATATAAAAACATTTGTAATTTTTGACAACCACAGTTTCTGTTTCCTTTGGTGGAATGTCACAGTTCTTTGGAGACAATCATGGATTGTGCTTGACTACAGTTTTCCAAGTACATTCTGCTTTGCAGCTTTCTTAATTTGTTAAGAACATTATTTTTCCACCAACCTAAGCTTTCCTTAATTTTGTATTCTTATTGTTACTATAAAACACATCTTATCTTCAGTCAAACTTTTGAACTGAATTTATAACAGTAAAACACATCAGCTGTTTTACTTGAAAATAAACTGCAGACAGTTTTACTTTGATTTCATGAACTGTATGGGGGAAAAATCACACCAGAGTTGGAATTCACTGATTTTCTATTTGAAGTATCTGAAGACTCTAATATGAAAAGGGTTTTGTGCAACTGTTTGGCAATTCTTTTAATAATGTTACCAACACACACACAGCTGTTGGTTCACTTTTTGCTTGTACAGACTTGGAATAAAAATGGGCAAAGTTAATTGAGAAGAGTAGTTTGATCTAAATGAAAAGTCATGCTTCACTGGGAAACACACCTTCTGCAGCTGCTCTTGTGAAATTATTGTTGGGAGCACAGCCTTCCTATGATAGTTCTAACTTTTGAAGTAGAGGCTGGAACTTCTTCAGTAGACTTGTATTTAGTTTTTGTGTGGTCCATGATGTTATTGGGATCTGGTTCAGTTCAGTCCAGTTCAGTCGCTCAGTTGTGTCTGACTCTTTGCGACCCCGTGAATTGCAGCACACCAGGCCTCCTTGTCCATCACCAACTCCTGGAGTTCACTCAAACTCATGTCCATCGAGTCAATGATGCCATCCAGCCATCTCATCCTGTTGTCCCCTTTTCCTCCTGCCCCTAATGCCTCCCAGTATCAGGTCTTTTCCAGTGAGTCAACTCTTCGCATGAGGTAGCCAAAGTATTGGAGTTTCAGCCTCAGCATCAGTCCTTCCAATGAACACCCAGGACTGATCTCCTTTAGGATGGACTGGTTGGATCTCCTTGCAGTCCAAGGGACTCTCAAGAGTCTTCTCCAGCACCACAGTTCAAAAGCATCAATTCTTCGGTGCTCAGCTTTCTTCGCAGTCCAACTCTCACATCCATACATGACCACTGGAGAAGCCACAGCCTTGACTAGATGGACCTTTGTTGGCAGAGTAATGTCTCTGCTTTTGAATATGCTGTCTAGGTTGGTCATAACTTTCCTTCCAAGGAGTAAGGTCTTTTGATTTCCTGGCTGCGGTCACTATCTGCAATGATTTTGGAGCCCCCTAAAATTAAGTCTGACACTGTTTCCACTGATTCCCCATCTATTTCCCATGAAGTGATGGGACCAGATGCCATGATCTTCATTTTCTGAATATTGAGCTTTAAGCCAGCTTTTTAACTCTCCCTTTTCACTTTCATCAAGAAGCTTTTTAGTTCCTCTTCACTTTCTGCCATAGGAGTGGTGTCATCTGCATATCTGAGGTTATTGATATTTCTCCCAGCAATCTTGATTCCAGCTTGTGCTTCTTCCAGCCCAGCGTTTCTCATGATGTACTCTGCATAGAAGTTAAATAAGTAGAGTGGCAATATACAGCCTTGATGTACTCCTTTTCCTATTTGGAACCAGTCTGTTGTTCCTTGTCCAGTTCTAACTGTTGCTTCCTGACCTGCATACAGGTATCTGAAGAGGCAGGTCCGGTGATCTGGTATTCCCATCTCTTTCAGAATTTTTCAAAGTTTATTGTGGTGGTGGGTAGTAAATATTATCAGTGATATTGTATTGAGTTGCATATTCATCGGTTCTCTTGATACATGAAAATTCAGTACTTAAATTTAACATGCACATTTTTTGTTGACTTGCTACTGAAAACATTTATTGCCAAATTTTGTAAAGTGTTACCAAATAGTAAAATAAATAGTTGTAATTTTATCCATATTTAAAGGAAAATCCCTCTACAGCAAGAATATTCAGATTACTTGTCCTCTTTACTGTAGCACTGCTCAGTCTCTAAGTCCTGTATGTTTCTCACAAAAGCCTAACATATTTAATTTTTCTTATTCTCCAAAGACTGCACCGACTGAAGGCCTGGTGGCTTTGTGTGTCTTTCAGGCCCCTGCACTGGCCAGCACACACCTGTGGGTTCACCAGATGGCCGGCAGGAGCTGTGGTGCCCAACAGTTCACCCCCAGCTTTCCAAGACCAGGAAGAGTTATATACATGCTTCATTTTATCAGCAGTAAGTGCCCCGTGTGCTCCTTGAAAAGGAGATGTTAGTGTTCACCTGTTCCTGTTTTCATCAGGAAAAGAGACAGTTTATGGCTGATCTTTCAGATCTCAGCATGTATTAGAGTAAGAACCCTATTTACTGCCTGTGGACTTACATCCTTGCAGGAAGTTGGAAAGACAAAGTGGACACCCACCAAACTCTCCCTCCCCAACATGTGCCTCTGTGCTCAGTCACTCAGTCATGTCTTTGAGTCTTTGCAACTCCATGGACTGTAGCTGCCAGGGTGTATCCCAGGCAACCCATTTCCCTCTTCCAGGGGATCTTCCCAACCCAGAGATCAAACCCACTTGTCTCTTGCATCTCCTGAAATCGGCAGGAGGATTGTTCACCACTAGGGCCACTAGAGACGCGTCCTCCCCAACATGTTTTAATGCAGTCATCACCAACAGCAGTTTACAGAAAAATAAAGCGTCTAGGACAAATGCCAAAAGCTACACGGGACACCAAGCATGAGCTGGGACTGTTTGGGTGAACTGGGATATGTTACCTCACTGGCTACGAGTGCTATCATCATAGCATCCCTTTGTGAAAAGTCCCCAACAGCAAGAGTGGTCAAGAAACACCTGAGCAGGATCTTAAGATAGGTTGAAAATTGTCAGTCAAAGTATGAAAAGCAGGTTTTTTAAAAAAGTTGTTTGTAAGGCTTTTATTTATCTCAGTTATCACAAAAACCCTATGGGTGGGTCATTTTACTCTGATTTTTGTTGCTGCTGTTGTTCACTCAGTTGTGTCCAACTCTTAGCTACCCCATGGACTGCCAGGCACCTCTGTCCATGAGATTCTCCCAGCAGAAATACTGGAGTGGGTTGCCATTTCCTTCCCCCACCCTCATTTTACGGTGGGGAAATCAGGGCTTAGAGGGGGTTAAGGAATTTGGCTGAGGTCCCCCAGCTATGACTTGGAGAGCCTGAGATGCAAGCAGAGGTCTGTAACTCCAGCGCTGGGGGTCCTGGTAGGTCCACCAGTGGTTCTGTGTATACAGTGGCTCAGTGTTAGAGACGGTGAGCAAATTGGGAAAGGACTTCATGTTGGCAAAAACTGGGGTGGGGTTGTCTGATAAGGATGCTGCTGAAGACGGGTGGAGGCCAGGTTGTAATGGGCTTGGGAGGCCAGGCTAACTTGAATTGAGTCCTGAGAGTTGCAGAAAGCCCACCTCGAAACTCTCCTTGCCCATAAAGACTGGTGACTGCAGGCTTCACTCACCTCTCCCTTCCTCTCCACTTACTTACCAGTGCTTACCGTGTGTGTGTGTTAGTCACTCAGTCGTGTCTGACTCTTTTCGACCCCATGGACTGTATGTAGGCTCCCCTGTCTATGGAATTTTCCAGGCAAAAATACTAGAGTGGGTAGCCATTCCTTTCTCAAGGGGGTTTCCCAACCCGGGGACTGAACCCGTGTCTCCTGCATTGCAGGCAGACTCTTTCCCTTCTGAGCCAGCAGGAAAGCCCACAGTTGTAACTGTGGCTAAGTTAAGTACTTTCAGTGCAGAAATACTTTCCAGTGGGCTTCCTGCTGGCTCAGAAGGGAAGAATCTGCCTGCAATGCAGGAGACACGGGTTCAGTCCCCGGGTTGGGAAACTCCCTTGGAGAAAGGAATGGCTACCCACTCTAGTATTTTTGCCTGGAAAACTCCATAGACAGGGGAGCCTACATACAGTCCATGGGGTCGCAAAGAGTCAGACAAGACTGAGTGACTAACACACACACACGCGGTGAGCACCGGTAAGTAAGTGGAGAGGAAGATGGGCTTCCCTGGTGGCTCAGAGGTTAAAAGCGTCTGCCTGGAATGCGGGAGACCCAGGTTTGATCCCTGGGTCGGGAAGATCCCCTGGAGAAGGCAATGGCAACCCACTCCAGTACTCTTGCCTGGAGAATCCCATGTTGGGAGGAGCCTGGTAAGCTACAGTCCATGGGGTTGCAAAGAGCTGGACACGACTGAGTGACTTCACACCAGTGCTTTACTGGATACTGTCTTGTATAGTTTTCTCACTGTTGTATGTGTGAGTTTGGTCTTTTCATGCAAAAATCTCAACTTCTTTAAGGCAGAGGTTGATGTTGCCACAGATTTCTTAATAATTCCCGCTTGGTGCTGAGCACACAAGAAACGTTCAGAAAGGCATTTCTTGATGGAAGGAGGGTTGTCAGTGAATGGGTTTTAGATTGCATTCTGTTGATCAGTAGCTCAGTTTTTTAGAACTTTGACTTGAGTTTGGACTTGCTTGACACTCAGCTGCTTGGTGGGGTTCTGCAGCAGCCCCCTCCACCCCCAGAGACTCCCCTTTGGTTCTTTGTGCCTGGGGCTTCTGTTTAGGTGCTTAACCTTGCTTCATGGTTACACTTCCTACCTCCTTTTCTGCTCCAACTGAGTAACAGGTTCATTTTCTTCCAGACGTTCAAGGTCAGATGAGTCCAGGTGGGCAGACAGTTGATTTATTAATACCTCTTTGACTAGGCCCGTTGGTGGGTTACTTGATTTTAATCTCGACTGGTTAATCTTCACTGGTTTTGGTAAATCTAGTCAGATCTAAATAGGACTAGAATTCTGGAACTGTGATATGCAGATTGGAAATCACCAGCCGCAGGTGACTATTTAAATTAATTAAAATTAGATAAAATTTAAATTTCTGTTCTTCAGTCACACTAGTCACATTTCAAGAGCTCAGTAGCCACAGGTGGCATGCGGTTACCCTATTAGCACAAATTTAGAATCTTTGCATTGTTCCAGGAAGCACAAGGCAGTTGACTGTAGGCAGGAGTATTCGATTAATTAACAAATCCTGGGCCAGCACTGAGCACTATAAAATGAAGTTTTGATAACTGATTCTTCCTCTGGCTGATTTATAATTTAATATAATATTAGTAGGATTTCTAGGGATGAAATGACTTCGGAGCACTTAAATAGCCCTTTGTTTAAGTGTCTATGACTTCCAACAAATCTGTGAGCTGTGAGTTCTTCCAGAACAGGGGCCGTGTGTTAGCTTTCTGTCTCCCAGGCTTGAATTTGTGTCTGGTGCAGAAAGGACTCAAAAAAAAATATCAGGATAATGACTAAATAAATGCTTGGAAACATCATTTCATTTCCTGTATTGCTGATTATAACTATTAGGGTCACAAATTATGTTCTGAGATATACCTTTTTTTTAACCTATTCTTTTTTTTTTAACCTATTCTTTTTTTTTTAATGCTGTATATTCTGAGAACATGAAAGAAAGAAAAAGTTCAGAAATGAAATACAAATGCATTTGAAAATATGAGAAATCTCTGCTGGGGGACACAGAAGGAAAGGCCCCCAGGGGGCCCACGTGGGGTCAGTGGAGGCCTTACCCTGAGGGTAGCGTGGCCCTGGTCGCCTTTCTTGTGGAGCTGGCAGGAGCTGACACGGGGCATCCTGACTTTGGAGGCTGCAGGTGGCCTGTCCCTGGGTCAAGGAAGGCAGCACAGACTGTGGAAAGTCAGCTTCCTAGCCCTTTCCTTCCCTGGAGGGGCCACTGCCAGGGCCCTGCGATGCTTATCTGTTCTCTGCAGATCTGTGGAGTGAGGTCATCCAGGAAGCTGAATCCCTCTGATACAATTATCTCTGCGTCCTTGGCTCTTTGTTCCCGTGGAGATGACCGGTGACCCCCATGCTTCTTGCGTGGTCGGAACAGCTGTTGTGGGGTGGGATGCCAGGTGTAGGGCCTGTGTGCCTGTGTGTCTATGTGTCCTTCCCCAGCTGTCAGGATGGGGGCCAGTGAACGGGCTCCCCCAGGAAAGCACGCTCACGCTGCGACAGGAGATGCGAGGGGGAGGGGAGCCTAATGGGTGGTGGGGGATCTGCCTCTCTGTCTGCCTCTGTCTCTCTCTGTCACACACAACCACAGACACATTCACCATGACCGAGCCCGGAAGTGTTTCCTCTTCAGTTGTCTCAGTTGACAGCCAGTTAGGCCAGTTCTAAGGGCTCACTCTTCCTGAAGGGGCAGGGGTGGGTGACTTTTGGGAATGAGATCTCTCCACCACCCTGAGCTCATCTTTTGCTGAATGCCCTCTTGTATCTGGACACCTTTTTCTACTCAGTAGGAGTCCTCCTGCGTAACAGACCCCAGATCCCCACAACTGGCGCCCCCTCCCCCAAACTGGCTCAGCCTCACCTGTGCTTGACTTGTCCGCACCAGAAATAACTCCTTTAGGCCTTTCTCTAGTCTGAGGCTCCCTTCCCTCCTGCCTCTCCTGTTTTCCTATCTTTCATCCCTGGTTGGTCACTGAAACGCGCTCTGAGCCATCCGATGGCGTTTGTCGGCAGGAACAGCAGTCTGACGGTTTAAGTGCTTTTCTGTCTGAGCCCAGGAAGCAACCCAAAGTCCTCAGCATTCACGGAGTTAGAGAGCATTTTTCTAGAAAGAGACAAAGCTCCCATTGTGTGTATGTAAGTATTGTTCATATCATATGTAATCCATAGCGAACAACAAGCTAGAATAGTGAATTGGTGGCTGGAAACCATGAGGGACAGTTTCCTGCTTCCCATTAGTGGGGTGGGGGAGGAGGGCGAGAGCTGCGGGTGTTTGCAGTTCAGGGCTGCCCGGCATCTGTCCTCCCTTCCTCTTGGGAGTGTTTTCCCTGTCTTCACTCAGATGCTGTGGGAGCCAAGGCTGGGGAAGGAAACACAAGATCCCACTCCAGGGTTTAGTGGAGGGGCTGCTCACACAGATGGGGGTGGGGTGGGGTCAGGGGAGCACTAGGAGGCTGGTAACAATGGAAGCTGTTACCACTGCTGGGCCTGGGGGTGAGGGGAGGGAGCGGCTAGAGCTGGCAGGGGGTGGGGCTGCCCTCCAGAGGATGTCCCTCCAGAGGAGCACAGCCTCTGTTAGAAGCACAGCACAGCAGGGAGCGAGCTGGGGGACAGTCACTCCTGCCCTGTTCGCCTCCCACCTTCAGATCTTCCGCTGGTGTTCCTTGGGTCAAATCCAACTAGAAGCCAGGGAGCAGGACTGCTGGGGTGGTGCCTTGTGAAGGGAGTGCTCCGAGGGCGCAGAGCAGAGGTGGATCTGGGCTGCGGGTGAAGAAGGGCCCAGGCATCATGCCTCTTCCAGCTGCCTGTATGCTCTAGGAGAGGAACCTCCACCCCAGACACATCTCCTCAGGCTCTGTCAGCTAATCCCCAGCCAGAAGAGCCACCCCTGGGCACAGTGCCTAGAACAGGACACACCACCCAATTTAGGCCAATGAGCCAAAATTTTTTTCTCTAGAGACTTTTTGAAAAGAAGATGCTTCATTTTTAAGAGAGCTACTGGGAGAGAGTTTTCCCTTTCTGCTAGACATAAACAAGGAAACATATAACCCCTATAGCTGCTTCCAGCCAGTTTGCAAACAATGCAGGCAGTCAGCTTTAAGGGTGAAGCAGGTACTGCAGGAGACAGGATGAGAAGAAACTGACTCTGGTGCCATGATTTGGCCACCAAAACTCACCCTATGACTAGTTTTTAATCACTGAGCCAATACCATCTTTTTAGTGCTTACGTCAGCGTGGGGTTTCTGTTGCTTGCAACCAAAAGCATCATATCAAAGCCACTAGTGTTGGGCCTGGAACCAGAGAATATTCTTCTATTCAGTGCATTGCAGAAGGGGAAGCACCACAGGGCCAGGCAAGCTGTAATTTGATAGGAAAAACTGTAGCATGAATAAGAGGGAGGCGAAGAATAGGACCAAGTCCAGAACGCCTGGGGCAAGCTGGAATCATGGAGTCAAGGGTTCATGTTTGGTACAGACAAGACTGAGTAAAGTACAGGTCAGGAGCGATGGGGAATGCCCAGGCACGGTGGTGAGTGTGTCTGTCTGACTGGCTTAAAAGGCCTGGAGCAGGTTGGACAGACGGTTTTGAATGAGGTCATCACCTGTAAGCAGGAGGACATGGCTGTCTCCAGGTTTCTTGAGAATATCTGGCCGGTTGTGTTCTCAGCATGACCCATCATGACTCTTTAGGGAGTAAGCCTTTGGACCCAGCCCATGGTTGCTGTTAGGCCAGCCAGGGGCGGAGAAAGAATGAGGAGGGCTTCCCTGGCTCGCCCTTGCTTGGCTGCTGCAGGCAGCAATACAAAATATTCTTCCCCCACATCTTTGTTTGGGATTTTAATAATTCCTCTCCATTTTAAGATGAAAGATGTGTTCTCCTGGCAGTTCTGGTGGTGAATAGGAGGCTGATGGTAATAGTTAAGAGTTATATTTATTGAGCACTTAATGTGTCTTCATATATGTCTGGCTCTCATCCCAGCACTTTATTTATTTATTTAGGTGTTAAAGAGATGATAGGATTTAATTGGACATAATGGATATTATTAGTGTATTAAAGTTGTATGGCACTGGTGCTCACAGATCATCTCTTCAAACACATCCAGAAGGTTCGTGCACACTTTATTCAGATTTATGAATTTTAGAGTCACCCTTTCTTTATAAATAATGGAGCATTTATATATTCATTACTAGTCCTAAATCTTTTTCTTTTTTTCCCCAATGCTTTTAATCCAAGCACTTTATATGCATTAACTCATTTAATCTTTACCATATCCTTTGAGATAGTTGCTATTATTTTTTCCAAGAGGAAAATGAGGGAAATGAGACATCACATGAGTTGAATTTTAAGTGTGTTGGGAAAGATTTTAGTCATTTGGTTCACCCTCTATATAAAAATTTGAAATGCTGTCTACACATAAGATAATTTAAATATATGTATATGGTATAAAGAATAATACAACAAATTCACATACGAGTGTGAGAAGTGGTTTGACCCACAGCCAGTTTGAGAAGTGGTACCTGAAGGTGCTGTGTATCACTTCCCTAATCCAGAACCTCACACCCTCTGGCCTTGAGGTAGACCCTTGGCTGCATTTCGCATTTATCATTTCTGTGGTTTTATTGCCTGTAGACCTGTCCAGCCTGTGTGAGGCCTTTTAAGCCCATCAAACACACTTACACTCTTAATACATAGTTTACATTTATAAGCTTTTGAAGTTCATATACATGGTATTATTCTGTATGTAATATTCTAAAATATGCAATGTGATGTGAAATTTACCCAGTTGATGCAGGTAACTGTTGACTCATTTTTCACTGATCTGTCATATCTCTCCTTATGAATATACCATACTTTAGTTTTGCTGCTGTGACTGGACATTTGGGTAGGGGGTTCTTACTATTTAACTTTGCTACTGTGTCCACTCCCATACTACCCACAGGCAAGAGTTTCTCCAGGGTATAAATCTAGGAGTAGGTGGCTCATTTGTAGGGCCTGTTCAGCTCTGAGTGCCCTAGTTGATGACTAGTAAGGATTTGTGTCAGTTTGTACTCCCACAAGCAGTGTGGAAGGGTTTTCATTATACCACAATCTTGCTTACTCTTGGTATTGGCAGATTAAAACACTTTTTTCCCTGAGTATGCCAGAAATTATAATTGCATTTATTTGTTTCAAATCCATACTCAAATAAGACTCATAGATGACAATTGTTTGATATGACTCTGGAGTCTGTCTTAGTATATAGATGCCCTCTCTGTCGCTCATCTTGTTCTTTACAGTGTCTTTGCTGAAGAAATCAGGTCATTTATTCTGTATAGTTTCCGCAGTCTGGTTTTTGCTGATTGCATTCCAATGTGTCAATCAGCATGATTCACAGAAGCCTCTATTTCCTGTAAATTGGTGGTAAGATCTAGAGAGCTGTTCATGTTTAGCTTTAATTTTTTTGACAAGAATGCATCAGGCAGCGTATTGTACTTCCATCCATCAGAGAGCATATATTAATAATATCCAGTTACTTGTTTTTTAAAAATGATGTTAACAACAGCCATTCATGATTATTACCTAGATGTATTATTTAGTTATGGTGTTGAAGTATTAAAATTTTATTGCTCCCACTTCATTTATTAGTTAGGATACTTCTATAAAGAGAGCCTTCTCCTCATCAACAATTGGCATCCCAAGATAGTTTTGTAAGTACATTCAGTTTGCTTGATTTGGTCCTTTTGTTTACTAGTTTTCGAAGGGACACATTGATACCCTGTGTCCTCTAGATATGACCAATGAATTTTGAAATTTATTATCTCATTTAAAATATATTTGATCTTTCAATCCATTGCAGCTGTTAAATCTATTGATGCCCAATTGTTCCACCTTTGGCCACTGGGAGCCTATTTAAATTGGTTTGTGTATCCTTTTGACCCATCTGTAATATTTTCCAAATGCTTCTTAATTTTCTGGTGTGACAAGTACTGCTAGATTCTTTTTATGCATTGTATGTCACAGACTTGGAGTCAGCCATTTCTCCAGAATTCTGGGGGATTATATCAATGTTTAAAGTAACAGTCTGGGTGCTAGGGCTTGTTATTTGCTTATTGTTAACTCATGGGAAATAGGTGGGGAAACAGTGGAAACAGTGTCAGACTTTATTTTTGGGGGCTCAGAAAATCACTGCAGATGGTGGCTGCAGCCATGAAATTAAAAGACGCTTACTCCTTGGAAGGAAAGTTATGACAAACCTAGATAGCATATTCAAAAGCAGAGACATTACTTTGCCAACAAAGGTCCATCTAGTCAAGGCTATGGTTTTTCCTGTGGTCATGTATGGATGTGAGAGTTGGACTGTGAAGAAGGCTGAGCGCCGAAGAATTGATGCTTTTGAACTGTGGTGCTGGAGAAGACTCTTGAGAGTCCCTTGGACTGCAAGGAGATCCAACCAGTCCATTCTGAAGGAGATCAGCTGTGGGATTTCTTTGGAAGGAATGATGCTAAAGCTGAAACTCCAGTACTTTGGCCACCTCATGTGAAGAGTTGACTCACTGGAAAAGACTCTGATGCTGGGAGGGATTGGGGGCAGGAGGAGAAGGGGACAGCCGAGGATGAGATGGCTGGATGGCATCACTGACTCGATGGATGTGAGTTTGAGTGAACTCCGGGTGTTGGTGATGGACAGAGAGGCCTGGTGTGCTGCGATTCATGGGGTCGCAAAGAGTCGGACACGACTGAGCGACTGAACCGATCTAAACCAGGCCACAAGTCTAGAAGTCATGTTTGAGCCTGTCTTTCTGTCGCAGCCCACTTCCAGTCAATATGGAAATCCTTTCCTTTCCAGAGTCTGGCCATTTTTGCCATCTTCACTACAACAAGTGTTCTATTCTGCTCAGACTGCTACAACAAAATTCTACAGACTGAGTGGCTTATGAACAACGGAGGTTTGTTCTGACAGTTCTGGAGGCTGAAGACCTAGACCAAGGCTGCAGCCTGGTTGTTTCCTGGTGAACCAGCCCTCATCTGGCCCATAGCTGCCATCCTCTGCCTGTGTCCTCACTTGGTAGAAGGAGCTGGGGGAGCTCTGTGGGGTCTCTTTGATAAGAACACTAATTCCATTCGTGAAGACTCTGCCCTCATGACCTAAGAACCTCCCGAAGGTCTCATCTTATAATACCATCAGATTTGGGGATCAGGATTTCAACACGTGAATTGTGGAGGAGCACAAACATTCAAACCATGGCTCCAACTTGTCTAGGTCATCATCACCTCTTGCTTGACCTGTGGTGTTAATTGGTGCTTCAGCTTCTAGACTTGCCTTTCTATGATATGTTCTCCACACAGCATTCTGGTTAGTGTTCTACATGTAAACTTACCCCTCAGTGTCTTTCCAGCTTTTTGAGCAATTTCCAAGTCACCAGTTCACCCTCAAGCATCTCTGTCACCTGGCTCCCTGCTGTCTCTCTGCATGCCCCCACCCCCATCTTCTGCACTCTTCTTTCGCTTACTCTGCCCCAGTCCCCACCTCTGTCTTCCTCAGGCTTGGCTTAGGGGCGTTTACATTTTTGGTTCCTTCTGCTTAGAGAGCACTTTGCTTTAATGTCTGCATGGATCACTCCCTCACTCCTTTCAGGTCTTAGGTGTTATATTTCTCAGGGTACTTTCTTCACCCAGCTAGATAAGATTTCTCCCCTATTTAGTTACTCATTAGCCTCCTTCCCCTCATTTATTTTTCTTCTAGCATTTGTCACTGTCTGATCTGCATGCTTGTTTATTGTCTGTCTCCCACTATTGGAATATAATCTCTTTCAAGGCAGGGCTTATCTGTTTTGTTCATTGCTATATCTCCAATATCTAGCTCGCAACCTGGCACATAGCGTTCAAGAAATATTTATGAGTGAATGAGTGAGTACAGGTTGGCTTTAAGTGACAAGTTCTCCGGGGAAACCACTTCCCCCTTTACCCATAGCCATAGTTTTGCCTTCATCCAGCAGTTTTATTCTTGTTTTTATTGTTGTCATTCACCCTTTTCCTAAGTGTTGGTAGCCCTTTGGAGATCTAACTTAATTCATGGAAGTGGGGTGGCGGAAGGAAGCATCTGCCTTTTGACTTGATACTTTTCAAGGGCCCAAGGCCACATTCATCTTTCTGAGAGTGAATATCAGAAAACAACCTGAGGCAGCTTTGGCTTCACCACTGTTTAAAAATTCTGAGTTCCTTCTCTTACTTCATTTGGAGGAGGGGTCCTCAGAGGATTTCCCTCACTTTCTTGTGAGCTTAGTTATGCATTTCTACCAATTATTTCTTTATTTCCTTTTGCATTTCAGATGACCTGGCTGATAGTAGTACCGAATCTGGAACTCATCAAACCTGCTGTTTTTCATGCCTTGCATAGCAACCCAGGGGAGTGACTTGCCCAAGGTCCTACTGTAAGTGGAATCGCTGGGAGCAGACCCAACCCCTCAGCTCACCATGGTGAGTGCTTTACGTCCACCTTGGAGTGGGGCTGTGCCCTATTGTCTTAAGAGGGTCTAATAGAACAGATATTTCTAGCTTAATGTTTATAGTAAGAGAAGGTAGAAGGAACAAAAACAATAATCACAACCCGAGGGTCTCCAGTTCTAAGGAAACTGTTGTCAGCGTTGAGGACTGTAATAGCCACTTGTAAATGTGTAACGGGAAGTAGGTGTAGGACTTGTGGTTGATGTCAGCAGGGTAGCTTTTGTCAGAAGCTGCTCTTTTGCTTTTCCTTTAGAAGTCATATCTGAAAGACCCACTTTCCTCAGAATTTCTGCTCCGAGGTAAGGCTGGAGGCCGTCTCCTTTCACTCCTACAGTTCATTTAGGCTGCACCCAGGGTGGTTTCCAATCAGCATGGAAACATTTGTACCTTGGTAATTAGAGTAGATTTAAAAAATGCTTATTGGCTCTGGTGAGATAGTGTTGCTGAAAACAGGCTGTACTTTAAGCAAAATGGCTGCAAGCTTGGCGTGCTCAGAATACTTTGCAAATCAGTTGATAACTGACATCTTCAGTCAGTCAGTCAATTTTGCTTCACATGATGCCAACTGACATTTAAAAGAAAAATCCTTATTTGTCTCATTGAACTGACTGACTTTGGGCCTGAATTGACTTAACTGCATGGTTGCTTTTGATATATGGTAGATAGAGATTGCTCTGCTGGGTCATCATCAAATGTAACAAATAGGTCATGAATAATAGTGGATAGCCCCAGTGGGCAAATGACTTGCTAACTTTTTACTTGTAAAATAACTTACTGCTGCCAACCTATCAGTAAGTTGGTTTAAAAGGCATGTGAATAATAGACAGTGCAGTGTTCTGTTGGAGAAGGAAATAGCGACCCACTCCAGTGTTCTTGCCTGGACAATCCCAGGGACGGGGGAGCCTGGTGGGCTGCCGTCTATGGGGTCGCACAGAGTCGGACATGACTGAAGCGACTTAGCAGCAGCAGCAGTGTTCTGTCCATTGAATTCAATGTTAATGTATCACACCAAACCATTGGGTCAGTCAATCCAGTACCAATTTTTGATAGATAAGGTTTTGATGACTTTCAAAATATAGGCAGTGAGGTATCCTGGGATATCTACCTTTGCAGATTCCCTTTGTAAGAACAGCAGTAAGTTATGTTTTCTAACCACAAAAGTATTCAGTTCAGTTCAGTTCAGTCTCTCAGTTGTGTCCGACTCTTTGCGACCCCATGAATCGCAGCACGCCAGGCCTCCCTGTCCATCACCAACTCTCGGAGTTCACTCAGACTCACGTCCATCGAGTCAGTGATGCCATCCAGCCATCTCATCCTCTGTTGTCCCCTTCTCCTCCTGCCCTCAATCCCTCCCAGCATCAGAGTCTTTTCCAGTGAGTCAACTCTTCACATGAAGTGGCCAAAGTACTGGAGTTTCAGCTTTAGCATCATTTCTTCCAAAGAAATCCCAGGGTTGATCTCCTTCAGAATGGACTGGTTGGATCTCCTTGCAGTCCAAGGGACTCTCAAGAGTCTTCTCCAGCACCACAGTTCAAAAGCATCAATTCTTCAGCGCTCAGCCTTCTTCACAATCCAACTCTCACATCCATACATGACCACAGGAAAAACCATAGCCTTGACTAGATGGACCTTAGTCAGCAAAGTAATGTCTCTGCTTTTGAATATGCTATACTATGATGCATATTTGGAAATTTCACTCACCTAGAGGTGGTGACAGTTAACACTTTAGTGTATTTCCTTCCAATCTTCTTTTCACACATTTTTTACTAATTGGAATGATACTGTATCCTGGTGTGATTTTTTTTTTTTCACTTAATTTGTGTACTGTTGGGGTTTTCTTCCACTGAACATGATGACTAGAATATTTCCCATGTTATTATCAGTTTTCCATAAATATTTTAATGGTACATAGCATTGCACTGTATTAATGCAGAATAGCTTTTTTGGCTTGTGTTTTTAATTCATTTATCTTTGGCTGCACGGGGTCTCTGTGGCTACCAGGGGTCTCTTGCTGCCTGGGCTTTTCTCTAGTTGTGGCAAGCGGGGGTTACTCTCTAGTTGTGGTGCACGGCCCTCTCATAGCAGTGGCTTCTCCTGATGCAGACACAGGCTCCTGGGAGCACAGGCGTCAGTCGTTGTGGCACACGGGCTTAGTTGCCCTGTGGCATGTGAAAACCTCCAGGACCAGGGCTCGAACCCATGTCCTCTGCATTGGCAGCAGATTATTAACCACTGGACCACCAGGAAAGTCCCAGAATAGTTTACTTAAACATTCTCCTACTGTTGAACATTTGAGTTGTTTTTTTGTTATCTATTATTATAAATACTATTTACCTGAACATATTTGTACATAAAGTTGTTTTTCTCTATATCTTAAATTATTTTCTTAAGCTAGCATCGTATAACTATAGTAGAATTATTTAATCAAAGGTTATAGATATTTTTTGGCCTTCTGAGACAAATGGCAGAATTGTTTTCCTAAAGGAGTGTCCTTATTTATATTCAGTCCAATAGGACACAAGAGGGTTTGTCTCTCCATACATAGGCCAGTATTATGTAATTCCAGTAAAAATGGGATATTTCTAAAAAATTCTATTTGAGTTGGTGAAAATCATAGTTTTTAAAATTTACATTTTCTGGTTAGCCTTAAGATTGAATACATTTTTTGAGTAAGTTTACTAGTCATTTTTCAAAGGGAAGGATGAACTAATCTGTTTGTTCCCTTCACCCATTTAATATTTTGGGATTTCACCATTTTTTAAATCAAAGGTTTGTATGAAATCATTTAAAAATATTTATTTATATATTTATTTATTTGCTCTGGGTCTTCATTGCCACATGCACGATCTTTAGTTGCATCTTGCAAACTCTTAGTTGGGGCATGTAGGAACTAATTCTCCAGCCAGGGATTGAACCTGGACCCCCTGCAGTGGGAAAACAGAGTCTTAACCACTGGGCCACCAGGGAATTCCCTGAAATCTTTATATGGTAGTTAAATAAATTTTTGTCTTATGTATGATAAATGTTGTCAAGTCGCTCAGTCGTGTCCCACTCTTTGCAACCCCATGGACTGTAGCCTATCAGGCACCTCTGACCATGGTATTCTCCAGGAGAGAGTGCTGGAGTGGGTTGCCATTT
This sequence comes from Nanger dama, assembly GCA_917880005.1. Classification (NCBI taxonomy): domain Eukaryota; kingdom Metazoa; phylum Chordata; class Mammalia; order Artiodactyla; family Bovidae; genus Nanger; species Nanger dama. The sequence goes on from CAKJTW010000007.1 coordinate 30,396,609, forward strand.
CCTTTTCCAGGGGATCTTCCCAACCCAGGAATCGAACCCAGGTCTCCCCCACTGCAGGCAGATGCTTTACTGTCTGAACCATCAGTTAATTATTTGCATTCTATTTTTATTTTGATTTATAAAATCTCTACATTTTTATGTAATCATATTTATCATCTGTTTGTTATTCTTTATATTGAATTTAAGCTTGGGACCAAGAAATAGAAGGTAAAGTCATTAATTATAGTATTTATTCTCAATAATGTTATTGAGGTATAATTTATATAGCACAAATTTATTTCTTAAGTGTACAATTCAGTGACTTTTAGCAGTTTTACAGAGTTCTTCAAACCTCACTGGAATCTAAATTTGGAACATTTCTATCACCCAGTGGAAACTTCATGCTCGTTTGCAGTCACTGCTCATTCCTGCCCCTAGTCCTGGGCAAGCACAGTCTATTTTTGCCTCTGCGAATTGCCTTATAGTCAACATCTCATGTAAATGGAATTATACATTGTGTGGTGTTTCATGACTGGCTCCTTTTACTTGGTCTATTTTCAGAGTTTAGCCATGTGTGGCACACACCAGTATTTTGTTCCCGATTATGGTTGAATAATAAGTCCATTGATGGGCATACCACATTTTATTTATCCGTTCATCCTTTGATGGACATTTGGGTTGTTTCTACCTTTTGACTGTTATGAAAAATCTGCTATGAACTTTTATACAAGTCTTTGCACCTATGTTTTTATTTCTCTTGCATAGATACCTATGAGTGGAACGACTGGGTAAATTTACGCTTAACTTCTAAAGAAACAACCATTTTCCAAAGTTGCACTATTTCACATCTCATCAGCAATGTTTCCATTTCTCCCACACTTGTTATTGAAATTATAGTCTGTATTTCATGCCTTCGTTTGTCTCTATTTTGTTTTGTTTGTTAAGGTAAGGATTTGAACTAACTTCCCCTTCCTCCATTTGTCATGTCTTTTTATATATTACTTTAATATATTCAATTCATATCTAAATGAACAGTATTTTATTTTCTGTCTTTTGGTTGTGCTGCATGGCGTGAAGGATCTTAGTTCCCTGACCAGGGGATTGAACCCACACCCCTGCAAAGGAAGTGCATGTCTTAACCACTGGACCGCCAGGGAGGTCCCTTAAATGAATGATTTTTTAATGATCTTTTTTCTCCTAGTATTTCCTTTTGATACTCTTCAATATAAAACTTCATCTTTTTCCTTCTCATCTGAGCAAAAGCAAGCATTTCTCAGAAATTAAGTCAATCAAATGCCAGGATAAACTAATGTGACAATTTAAATTATCAACAAATGCTTCAAATCTTTTTGAAAGTAGTGGAATAAAAGTACTTAAGAAAAACCATACATTTGAGTATATTTATTCTCAAAGCATTCACCCTGAGTGAATGAATCAAAACTGATGAAGTGATTCCTCAAGTCATTTTGCAGTACTGTTTTTTTTTAGTTGCCCTGTGGCGCTCCAAGCATGTTATTTTGGCTCTCCTAAGTGATTACAATGTCTGTGGCAGGTGACATTTATTTTTAGAAAGAGCAGAGTCGTTTGGAACCAAACGTACTCAGTAGAGCAAGTGATTGAATTGAACCAGAAATATGGACTGCATAACAACACTCCCTACACACACACAGACACACACACACAGACACACACACACAGAGACACACACATGCAGTTGCATTATGTGTGTATTTCCTAGATTAAACCAGAAAAAAACACTCTAAAAATAGTTACCAATATACTTTTAAGTGATAACGCTATTTGGTGAACAAGAGAATAATCTTCTCCAGTATTATCTTTAAAGAAAAAAACATTCAAAGAGTTGTATAAGTTATAGCATATTTGTTTAAAATTTTATCCCTCCATTTGACAGTAACACTTCATTTCAAAGGTAAGTTTGATAATTCCAAGTTCAAAGTTTTATTCATCCTGTTTCCCATAGGAGGCTCTAATTACAAAGCCGGGTAAGAAGAGGTGCTTGCTTTGGTTTTAAGCTCCCTACTGCGCACGTTATGAGTTTCTGGTCTCACTGGCACCGTGTGTTGAGCTCAGTGAGTATCACGCACATCTATGCTTACTGTAGGCTTCTTCGGAATGCTAATGATTCACGTTTCTTACAAAAATGCTTGGAAAAGTCTTTTTTCTTTTGGTTTTTGGGCCTTCTCTCACTATATCTATCTTCAAGGAGTTAGATAGACAACACAAAAGATCTCCTGAAGGCTGAGATGTAAACACTCGGGACTGAGTTGGAGCAAAGACAGAACTGCCTGGCTGTCGTCAAAAGGCGGTGGAGAGAAACCCCAGAGTCTAACTAACTCTCCTGCCTTTGTAGATAGAGTGTTGTCAGAGTTTCCTGGATGAGCTCTGACAGGCTGTATGGCTTCTGACAGGCTTCCCAGGTGGCTCAGTGATAAGGAATCTGCCTACCAGTGCAGGAGACGCAGGAGACTTGGGTTTGATCCCTGGGTTGGGAAGATCTCCTGGGAAAAAAAAATGGCAACCCACTCCAGTATTCTTGCAGAATCCCAGTGACAACAGAGCCTGGTGGGCTGCAGTCCATGGAGTCAGAAAGAGTCGAACGTGACTGAGCAACTGAACATGCACACACAAGGCTTCTGACATGTCCTTGGCTGTCAGTTTCCTCAACTGTAAAATGGACGCAAAGTGTAAAATATTTGTCTCATAAGATATAGCAAAATTGAAATGTAATGGTACTCAGCACAGTATGTGGCCATTAAGCATTTAAATGACAGTAAGTCCCGTTGCTGTCACCATCATCAGTTGTCACGATCATCTTTTGGTCACCCCTTGGGACCTGCCAGGGTGCCTATTTAATGAGAGCAAAATAAATGTTACCTCATACTGGCCACGTCCTTGTGTTCTTTTCCTGACTTACCACAGAGCCTGGCATACAGCCAGCATGCAATAAATGAATATTAAATGAGTGAAAAAAAGTCCACTTTAACTGTGTGGTTGCCAGATGTAATTCACATAGATATTCAAAAAAATGGTGTTTAACGTGATTTCTTAATTAATAACTTCCTCTTCTTCTGTTATGTGCTCTGAGTCAGTAGAGTGTGGTTACTACAAACAGGGATGCTAGAGTTGGACTTTCCTGGGTAGAAATCCTGACCTTGCTTCTTGCTTGCTCTGTGACCTAAGACAAGTTACCTCCCATCTCTGTGCCTCAGTTTCTTCATCTGTAAAACAATAGCACCTTCTTCACAGGAATTACAGACTTTTTACATGTAGTGATTATAACAGGCCCGGCAAACAGTAAAGGCCGTGTAAGTATGTGCCAGGGAAGGGGAAAGAACTTTACAAAGGGACGAAGCAGAGCCCCTGTCCTCAAAGAAGCTTTCCGGTCCTCAGGGTTCCACGTATGCCCACGAGGCATGCAACAACATGGGAGGAAGCTGAGCATGAGTGAAGAGTTGAGTGGGGTCCTGGGATGTGCGAAGCTATTGTTAAACAACCAGCTATCTGGGAGAAAAAAGCCCTGACTTAAACAACTCTTCCAGTTTTTGTGGTGTAAATATTCCTGCTGTGGCCAGTCTGAAGCCACCTTTGGTTGCGCTGACTGTGGGGCCGGGAAAAAAAACACACACAGTCGGTTCCTGCAGGTTGACACGAGTGGGCTCCAGGACACTGCTGGGTAGAAGCTGCAGGATTCTAGAGAACACCTCGTATTGGTGATGTGGACAAAGGGCATTAACATCCTCCGGTCTGGAGACTTCTGCTTGATTCTGAGAACAAGAGTTGCCTCTATCAAACCAGAGGGAGAAACGCCTTTCCCTCCCACAGCCTACCACTTAAAACCATAATTCCCCTGATCACCTGACACCTGAAAGACTTCAGAAAGTCAGTCTCTTTGACCTTTACCAGTCTGTCCTTGACCTTGAGCTAGCCAGTGGGTAGCATTACAAGATGGGGTTCAGGTTTGCTGAGCCTGGAGAGAGTAGAGGAGTGGGGCCCTCGTCTCCCAATGTTGTCTTCTCCGGGCATCTCAGGGAGAAGCAACCACCAGAATCCTGGCCTCTGCTCTGCCCTAATTCCCTGGGGGACTTTAAGAAGGCACTTAAACTCACCAATAAAATGGGTAGAAAGAATAACGTGATGGTTATTCCTTTCATTGGGCATCCCTAATGATTCAAGTAGTAAAGAATCTGCCTGCAATGCAGGAGACTCAGGAAACTCGGGTTTGAGCCCTGGGTTGGAAAGATCCACTGGAGAAGAAAATGGCAACCCACTCCAATATTCTTGCTCAGAAAACCCCATGGACAGAGAAACCTGGTGGGCTATGGTTCATGGGGTCGCAAAGAGTTGGACACAAGAGTTGGTTGTGGGAGGTGACTGAGCACATGTGCACACACACACACACACACACACACACACACACACACAGAGTCATCACTTCTCTGTACTGACAATTCCCCGTTGCCCTCTAGAGTAGAACGCTCCTGGTGGCTCTTTTCCCTTGGTCACAGTGCTCGCCATATTGCAAATAACGGTTGTTTGGTCAGTGTGGACGCTGCAGAGAAGGCAGCATGGGAGAGCAAGCAGGAAATACATGTTTGTTGTGTACGTGTGCTGAGACTGGGGTTCGTTATGGAGCACGAGCTGTCCTGTCCTGACGGACGCAGGACACAGTGGTGAGACTCCAGAGCAGCTATGCACTGTGGCTGGAAATGCTGTCAGCAGTAAAGCACTCTACCTAAGGAAGGGATTAGCATGTCTAAATTAGCAAGTGGGGGAAAGCTCATTCTTGGAAAATTGCTTGCAATTATTTCTTTGAAACAGAAATTGAACTCTCAGGAACTACAGCTGATCTCAAGTCTATACAACAGGTCAGATTTGCTGTTAGCTTTCCTGGTCCAAGAGTGGAGAGCAGTCAGCTTCTACCTTTTGTGTTAAAGCTTCCGGAAGTGTTAGTGAGGAAGGAGAAGATGCTTTATCATTGTTTAGGGATAGGAACAGTGGCCACATAACAGAAGCCCCTTCACAGCAACAGTAAAAATGGCTTTTCTGCAGTGCCTGCGTGCCAGAACTTTGTGTTAATATATAGAAATGTAACATCTCGCCCCCTTTCCAGAGTCTAAGCTCATCAAAGTTCATACAGAAGGAAAGGACCAGAGTTGGCATTCAAACCAGGCCTGTCAGAAACCCTGCCTTAGGTTTTTCCCAAGAAGGCGATCAAGATTCAAGTACAAGTGGTACACTGGGCGTGCACGCCTGCTCAGTCACTCAGTTGTGTCCAACTCTCTTGTGACCTCATGGACCATAGCCCACCAGGCTCCTCTGTCCATGGGATTTCCCAGGCAAGAATACTGGAGTGGGTTGCCATTTCCTCCTCCAGGGGATCTTCCCGACCCAGGGTCGATCCCGAGTCTTCTTCATCTCCTGCATGGGGAGGCAGATTCTTCATCCTGCATCGCCAGGGAAGCCCTTATACACTGGGCAGTGGGAGGTGACTCAGGAGAAGGAAGGCGCCTAATAAAGGATGACTGTCATATAATTGTCATTATGGCCATGGTTTAATCCCCTGGAGATAAAAGTCATGACCCAGAATAATCCCACTCAAGGGCTGAGGGAGTTGGGGTATTAATATACCAACAGCTGCTCCCAGGGGCAGATGGCCTGCTCTGGTTTGGGAAATCAGTGCCCTCAGGCACAGAGGCAGAGCCTGGTGATTGGAAGTCATCTTAGAAAGCACATATGCCCAAAGGTTGTGGATTGAGACATGACAGCATTTGCTCCAGGCTCCAAAGCCTGAGGTCTCTGCCCCTTCTACCCTGTTCGGCTCCCCCGGTCTCTGAGCCACAGAAGCTCCTCGGCACATCCGCCCTCCCATCCTGGAGCACCTCTGGGGCCACGGAAACCCCCATCGCCACTAAGGATTGCATCTAGAGACTATCTGGTGCCCAGCAAGTAGCGGACAGAGCTCATGGATTAGACCACTTTAAATGGGGGTAGTGGCATCCATTTTCTAGGATGGTTGTGGGAATTGAATGAGTACATGTAGATTTCTTGGAAAAGAGTCTGAGGCATGGTAAATGAACAATAAATGTGAGCCGCGATGTGGTTGAAGACAATAAATTGGGCAGAAGGTGATGAAGGGAAGGGACAGGACAAGGAGGGAGAGAGCAGAACAGAGGAGGGATTAAGGGACAGACAGACAGAAAGCTGTTGACACAATGTGCTGTTCACGTGGGCTGTCGGCATCAGCAAACTGCTCTTCTCTCTCCTCTTCTCAAGGTGTGGGGGATGATACTCTTTCTTATCAACCAGAACACGTATGAGACAGATTCCTGCAGCATCTCTAGTTCTCATTCCTGCTCAGGGCTGCCCTCCTGGCAGTGTCACTACTGGACAAACAGACAGATAAGCTGGGGCTGAAATCCATGCTTCTGAGCTGCATGAGGATGGACTGGGGCTTTCCAAATGGCTTCTTCGACTGGGCCTAAGGCTCAGAATTTAATGTTTGCTTCTGTGATAATGCCAGTTTATAGAGTCCTGAGTGTGTGTGTGTGTGTGTGTGTGTGTGTGTGTGTGAACGTGTGCGTGCTCACCTGCACTTGTGAGTGTATATAGGCACATGTGTTTAGCTTGCAGGATGTATACAATTTCAGATATTCTGGAAATAATTGCTCTTGATTAGGACCAACGGCAGCCACCGGTTCCTATTTTCACTGCAAGTTGAAGGAGAAAAGCAGTGGCTTAAATCACAGAACAGGTGTTTCAGATTAGACATTAGGGGAAATTTCTTTTTCAGATGGATTGGATAAACTCTGGAATAGATTGTCAAGGGAAGTTTTGAAGCTTCTTTTTATGGGAACTTTCAGAAATAGGAAAGATACTTGTCTCCCTGAGGCAGTTGAAGCATATTTCCATCTGGAGATGCCCTGATGGACTGGCTTAAGGTGGGAATGGAAGGGAACAGTGATCACCTTTCTATTGAGGACTCCTGACCAAGTGTTTCATTTCACTTTTCAGAGCATTTCAGCATTACTGATTTTACCTGATTTCAAAAGTTATATGTGTTCATTACCTAAAATTCAGAGACTACAGAAACATATGAAAAAGTAAAACTCAAACAAAATCCTGTAATTCAGAGGCAACCAAAAATAATTTATTTTGACCTATTTATTTTCCAGACTTTTTAAAACACTTCACACAGAATTTTCCAAAAAAAATATACGAATTGTATCGCATGCTGCACTTTTGTAGTCTAGCTTTTGTACTTATTATATTGTGGACTCCTTTCTATATCACTAAATATGGCTTTATATCCGTTTTGGTAGCTAAAGACAATTCCATGATATCCATGTAGCACATTTTATTTAACCAGGTTTCTACTGTGGAGGTTTAGGTTGTTCTTCCTGGAAATCGCTGTACATGTGTCCTTGTGGAGTTGTCCAGTTATTTCTTAATAATAAATTCCTTTAAGCGAAATTCCTATATAAGGGTATGCCTGTTTAGAATTTTCCTACCTATTGCCAGATTCCCCTCCAGAAAGGTCAGATCAATGTGCATCACCATCAGTAATGCTTGAGCGAGTCTGTTTTCCCTTTTCCTACAGGACATTAACTACTGTCCATGTTCACTGGCTGTTCTCCATGTTTTGATATACATTTCTTGAGTTCAAGAAACATTGAGGTTCTCAAGGTTTTTAGTCATTTCTATTTCTTTTGTTAGTTGCCTTTTGTCTCCTTTTTGCAGTTTTCTACTGGGGACCAAGATAGATAGATGGATGGGGTGTGTGGGTGGATGGGTGGATCAATTGTTGTCTGACTCTTTGTGACCCTGTGAACTGTAGCCCACCAGGCTCCTCTGTCCGTGGAATTTCTCAGGCAAGAATCCTGAAATCAGTTGCCATTTCCTTCACCAGGGGATCTTCCTGACCCAGGATCAAGTGTGTGTTTCCTTCACTGGCAGGCAGGTTCTTTACCACTGAGCCACCAGGGAAGGATGAATCAATAATGATGATTTATATCATTTTCAGGGCTTTCCTGGTGGCTCAGCGGTTAAAGCGCCTGCCTGGAATGTGGGAGACCCGGGTTTGATCCCTGGGTTAGGAAGATCTCCTGGAGTAGGAAATGGCAACCCACTCCAGTACTGCTGCCTGGAGAATCCCATGGAGGGAGGAGCCTGGTAGGCTACAGTCCATGGGTCGCAAAGAGTTGGACACGACTGAGCGACAATCTACTATTACTAACTACTATATCATTTTCAAAGCTGTCTTTTAAGTTTACTGAATATGAACATATTGTTCAGAGGTTTGCTACACAAATTATTCTTTGGGCAACAGTAGTTATAACTAGTGGAGAAAGCAATGGCCCCCACTCCAGTGCCCTTGCCTGGAGAATCCCATCGGTGGAAGAGCCTGGTGGGCTGCAGTCTATGGGGTCGCTAAGAGTTGGACATGACTGAGCGACTTCCCTTTCACTTTTCACTTTCATGCATTGGAGAAGGAAATGGCAACCCACTCCAGTGTTCTTGCCTGGAGAATCCCAGGGACGGCGGAGCCTGGTGGGCTGCCGTCTATGGGGGCACACAGAGTCGGACACGACTGACGTGACAGTAGCAGCAGTTACAACTAGAATATAATGAGCTGTTGGAATCCTGGTCATAACTGCCACCTGTCTCCAGGCCAGTTGAAGTCTTCAGTCACCACGGAGTGTGGGACAGAGTATGGGGAGCTGGGCAAATTGTGGAGACATGGCCAGTGTATATTTTTGAATCGGATCAGAGTGTCCTGCCTTTGAGTGAAGTCAGAGCCACTGGGCTTGACAACAGAACAGGAACAGAGCCTTCAACCCAGGGAGCCTGTGATGGAAGGAACAAGAGACGGGGGAAGGAGGGAAGGTGGGGAAGAGGCGCCAGTCATCTGATCTTTGGGGCCAGTCCCTCTGTTCCCCTAAAGGTAGCAGCAGCTTTTCCTTTTCAGTTCCCCTCCCCACTCCTCGCCCACACGAAGCACCCATGTTAAGAGGCTTTACCAACCAGAACTGACGTCCATGCTCTCCTGTCTCTTCCCCTGGACTGAGGAGGAGGGGGACATGAACACTTCCTACTTGGTGGCATAAGACGAGGCAGGCTGCCTGCACAGGGCAAGGTAGCCAGAGGGGGTGGGGGAAAGCAGAACATTCTTCCTGGGGTGGGACTGCCTCCGGGGAGAAGGGCCTGGCTGCATGGTAGGGAGCTAGAACTTGGCTTCGTGCTTTGTCACAAAGAGGGAGCTCAAAGCAGGACCACATACTGCTTCTTCAACTTCAGCTCATCTTTGCTTTCTCCTTGTCACCTTAGTTGTTTCAGGTTACAAGTTTTGTGAATTTTCGAGAACAGGATCTTGTTTATTTCACAGAGTAAAAGCCAGACTCCTTACCTGGCCTGTCTGGCCCTGTGTGGTGTCACCTCAGCCACCTCTCGTGCTCCCTAACTTACCCCGCTCCCAGACCACTCTATCCCACCAGTGCTTAGAACACTCCAAGTGCATGCTCGCCCTGCGGCTGTTGCACTTGTTGTTGGCTTTCTTGAAGACCCTTTCTGCACATGTCCACATAGCTTACCCGCTCCATCCTCAGGTTTCTGCCTCAGTGTCACCTCGTCTCAGTGGCATGTAGAGGTCCTTGGCAGCAGCTGTCTCCACGAAGTGTATCTCAGAGAGCAGGGACCAGCCATCAGGGAGGGCTCGGAGGTGAACCCCAGGTCTGGGGCACGGCTGACTGACAGGATGGAAATAGACCCAAGAGTCAGCAGGCTCCAGGGCTTGCAGCTCACCAGGGTGAGGGCTTGGCACAAAGGAGCCAGTTGAAAATTCAGAACCTAAGCCGCTGTTCCTTCTACTTCTCCAAGCCCACCTGTCTCCTGCTGAGCTGCCCCCTGCAACCCCGCCAACACACACAGGACACAAGCAGCATCTTCTCTCTGTTCCAGCCTCCACCACAGGCTCATGCTCAGGACTCCACTGTACCAGCATCCAGCCTGCTCCGCTGCCCCATGTTCCTTCTGTCCCCGCTCCCTGCCCTCTTCCTGAGACTCAGGTTTCTCCTCTTCTGTTCTGGAAAACCTCCATTCTCTTCCAGGTGTATTGTTGCATCTGAACTCAGGCACATCCCCGGGGCAGCACACCCAGCTCTGGGAGCTGGTGATGCAGGAATGCATCGTAGGAACTCAGCCTCAGAAAGAAAAAGCAGTTACTTTCTGGATCACAAGACCAGAGTCAGGCCGCCAGTAAGTGTGAGCTGATGCTGTGTTTGAGAGCACTAGGCCCAGAACTCAGAAATGCCTGCCCGTGGAGGGTGGGATTCCCCCAGAGCACAGGACGGTGTGGAGCAATCTGGAGGTAGTGCTGAGACGGCTCCAGGCCCAGGAGGAGGGAATGAGGTAGCAGAGGGGAAGACAGTCCTAATGTACTGCCCAGTCCAGCAGGGACACCTGTCTGTCTGAATCAGTGCCCACGGGCCAGTCAGGAACTCTGCTGGTACAGCCCAGGCTTGGTCCTTTTCAGATCTCCCTAAGTTATTTTAATGTGCAGCCCTAGTTTGGAATCACAGATCCAAGGGAAAGAAGAGGTAATCTAAGAAACTAATATTTGCTGAATACCTGCCACGTGCTAGATGGTTTACCTAGTCGGCGCTGCTGTCTGTTGAGTGCTTACTACGTGTAAGACACAGTTTCAAAGGTTTTGTATCTATTGGTATGTGTAACAATCCTCTGAAGAATGAGCTCCATGTCTCAATAAGGAAACCGAGGCACAGAGCAATCACAAAGCTCATGAGTGACGGAGCATGGTTTCAGATCAAGGCAGTGCGGCTTCAGAACCCACGCTCTCTTTACCATTATATCTTCCTGTCTCACAACAACCTTGGCTGTTAGTGAGGGTGGGCCATGTTGTTCTGAAACTGGAGGAGGTTACCTGGAAACCCCTTAACAGAAGTCCCTTAAAAATGCAAAAATCTCCATGCTACCAAGTTAGCAAAGATGATTTCTTACTCAAACTGGCTATTCATTGAACTTCAAATTTTTTATATATAACATTCATTTATGACTTGAAAAAAAGCTGCTGTTTGTTCATTGAAGGTCCATAAGGAGTTGGGAATGGGGGAGAGGGAGTGAATGCTTTCCTCCACAAAGCCACTCAGAGACCCAGGCTGAAAGAAGCTCCATCGTCTTGTAAACTGCATCATTTGAAGAGGAAGGCGGCCTTCTCAGTCCCTTGGACCAGGCCATAGAGAGGTGGCATACTCACACGTGGGTTTTTCACTGCCTCAGCTAGAAGGGGGCAGAAGTCATTTCTGCCCCTCCTTCATTGGCTAGTCACGTGACCCTGCCTAGCTGCAGGGTGATTGGGTGATAGGGGAGCCAGTGAAATATGTGTAAGCATTCATTTCTTGGCCACACCCCCTGAGGTGTCTGGGATTCCCAAAGGCCATCTCAGAGATCAAGAAATGTGCCTAGAGAGACCCAGAGCTTGCAGTTGGGCCTCACACTCAATTAGTCTCACTGGAATTCTTGTGCTTTTTCTACCCCATCAGTGGCATTTATTTATGCTCCAGGGCATCCAGTAAATGCCTACACCACCTCCAAACATAAGGTGACACTAGAAACTTCGGGTTGTAAATATAGATAATGGTGCTATTTTTATGAGGTTGTGCTCATTAAATCATCTGTGGAAGTATCTCGTGCCATCCTGGGAGCAGAAAGGATCACGCTTGGTGCCTAAAAATAAAGAACGGATTCACTGTGGGTTGCTAATATATGTAGCTTCAAAAAAAGCAGCCACCAACTAGCACGTCTCCTATGTGTAAAAGACCATAGTTACACTGTTAGCGGCAGCTTCTTGCAGTTTCTGGAGCTCTGCCATCCCAAATTGCTCCAGGTACAGAGTTGACAGGTTGGAGGAAAGGTTTTTTCTCCCTCACTCTGTGATCAGCCCTGGCTCTGGTTGTTTATTAGTCCACAGCATGAAGAGGAGTAGAAATTTGCTAAACTCCACAATTTTAGCCTGAAACTTGGTGAGTGATGAAATTTCTTACCTTGTCCAATCGCTTAGCGTCTATTGTTCTGATAATTACATCTTAAAATACTGCCCATTTTCCAAATGTGCAGCCATCCTCATGGGAAGGAACAGCGTGCCCTGAGGTAGGTAGTCCCTACTTGTATTTTCCTTGACATGGAGCTGCTTTACCCTCTGTCCCCAGGAAGCCCAGGGCTAGGACCTGGAGACCCCACATCTGTCCTGCACCTCGGGGAAGTGCTCTCTTGCACAGTATGCCCCCGCGCCCCTACCATGACCCAGTGCTGTGCTAGGCGTTGTAACTGCATGAATACTGACAAGTCCATCCCAAACCTTCCTCTCTGATGTGGCACCTCCTCTTGTGCCCCCAAGGAACTGTGCTTCCCTCTAGAAAGGGGCCCAAGGCCAGTGTGCCAAGGGTGACGTGTGGGACCAGAGCAAGTCAAATAATGCAAACAGTAGCCAGCACTAATGAGCTTTACCACAGGCCAGGCACTCCTCTAAGTATTTTACATGTCAGTTGGTACAGTTCTCACAACAGTACTCCGAAGCAGGTGGTGCCATGATCTTTATTTCATGGATAAGGGAGCTTGAGGCACAGGGAGGTTTAGAAACTTGCCCAAAGTCCTGCAATGAGACATCAGCAGAACCGAGGAGAGGAGGCAGGCAGGATGGTTTCTGAGGCTGAGCTCTTCACCAATACAGAAAATAAAAAGAGGCTTGCGAGGGGGAAGTATGATTGACAAGAGGAAACCCACTGACCACTTTTCCATGTTTCTCCTTTGCATCTGTAAAGCCCATCAGGAGACTGAGGTTACCTTCCCAGACTGGCTCTGGTTCCAGAAAGATCTGAACCCCAAACCAAGCTGATCATTGAAACCATCTGGGGAAACTTAGAAAGGGCAGCTGTTTGAGCAGTACCCCTGAGCTACTAAACCAGTCTGACTCCATATGAGTCAGGGCCTGCGGAAATAGTATTATTGCACATTAAATTTCCTCGAGTGTTTCTAATGGCCAAGTAGGTTTTGGAGTCCCTGCTGTAGCAGAATCGAAACATTGCCAAACACAGGGGTGGACTCAAAGTGGCCTGGGGCATGCCCTGTGATGAGCACAGGAAGTATACTTAACACTGAGAAGCAAGGCTGGGTTTGAAAGGGAGGAGAGGTGGTCATGGTTCAGCATGGAAAATGCATAGCCAGGGAGGGCATGATCATCAGCCTGCCCTGGTCATCCCTGTTGCCTTAGTTTTGGGAATGGAGGCCTTTGAAAACACTTTTTATTGTTTCTTTTTCTTTGTATACCACCATTGTAAAAGTGCACATTGGTGAAAAGAAGAAAATGATCAAACACTGGCATTTCTAACACCAGACTCATCCTGCTAACACTTGAGTGCTCACAGTCACCTCCTGCCAGATAGCTGCACATCCTCTCTGTTTTTTGGAAAAGCTGGTGGCACCACCATTTTGCCATCTGCCTATCTGGAACCTCACTGGGTGAGGTGCCAAGAGGTGCCTTGTCCCTGTGGTAATGTGGGTTTGCAGAATTTGAGGCTCAGAGTCCCCATATGCAGAGCCGAGCTGGGGTCAGCAGATCCATAGGAGTCAGGGAAGCCTGTGTGGCCAATGGAGGGCCCTGGTGGGCCTGCACCACTAGTGGCCACACCCCCTGCCACGCCAGCAGCACCACCATCAAGGCACTGGCTCAGAATCATGGTGTGCAGCCTGGGAGAAACCTCAGAGACACAACCTGGTTGTCATTTTATAAACAAGGAAGCCAAAGCTTAGAAGGATGAATGGCAAGCCCAGCTGTCTGTCTGCCCTGGCTATGAACTCTAAGATGCCTGAAATATAACTACAGGTCTGGCAGAAGAATCAGGTGATTCCTAAGGGCCAAGACTAATGAATGGGCTACAGAACAAGAGATGGGCAGAGCTCACTAGAGCTTGACTTCGTGGAAATCCCTTATGGCCACTCCCGGCAATCAAGATTGCTGGGATAAACATCAATAACCTGAGATATGCAGATGACACCACACTCACGGCAGAAAGCGAAGAACTAAAGAGACTCTTGATGAAAGTGAAAGAGGAGAATGAAAAATTTGGCTTAAAACTCAACATTCAGAAAACAAAGATCATGGCTTCTGGTCCCAACTTCTTGGCAAATAGATGGGGAAACAATGAAAACAGACTATTTTGGGGGGCTCCAAAATCACTGCAGTTGGTGACTTCAGCCATGAAATTAAAAGACGCTTGCTCCTTGGAAGAAAAGTTATGACCAACTTAAACAGCATATACAAAAGCAGAGACATTACTTTGCCAACAAAGGTCTGTCTAGCCAAGGCTATGGTTTTTCCAGTAGTCATGTATGGATGTGAGAATTGGACTATAAAGAAAGCTGAGGATCAAAGAATTGATGCTTTTGAACTGTGGTGTTGGAGAAGATCTTGAGAGTCCCTTGGACAGCAAGGAGATCCAACCAGTCCATCCTAAAGAAAATCAGTCCTGAATAATCATGGGAAGGACTGATGCTGAAGCTGAAACTCCAGTCCTTTGGCCACCTGATGTGAAGAGCTGACTCATTTGAAAAGACCCTGATGCTGGGAAAGATTGAAGGCAGGAGGAGAAGGGAGTGACAGAGGATGAGATGGTTGGATGGCATCATCAACTCAATGGACATGAGTCTGAATAAGTTCTGGGAGCTGGTGATGGACAAGGAAGCCTGGCATGCTGCAGTCCATGGGGTCACAAAGAGTCAGACACGACTGAGCAACTGAACTGAACTGAACTTTGTGTCCACTGGCTCCCCTGTTTTTGTTGTATAACTTAGCTGCAGCTTAACTGGGGCAAATCCAGCCAACAGACCCAACAGGATTGTATTCCTACAGTTTTTTGCTGACAGTAGCCTTACACGCCCCTGCCTCTCTTTCGTACTGTCTGTCCCTGCAATGTGATCGGTTAGGTTTTTTCAGACCAAAGCTTGTAATTTTGGCATCTCTTAATATTGGCTATGTTAATAGAGTTACTATTAATATAAAAATGTTTGTAGTACACTGCAGGGGTTGGAAGATCATATAGTAACTATTTTAGGATTTGTCAGCCCTAGGATGTCTGTTGCAGCTCCTCAACTCTGCAGCTGTCACACAAAGCAGTCATAGATAGTATGTAAATGAATGAGTATGACTATGTACCAGTAAAACTTTATTTACAAAAATAGGTGGTCAGCCTGCTAAATAGCCTGTAAGGGGGTTATTCTAGAGCTTTATTCCTGATAATTCTATTGAATAATTGCAATATATCTAGAAATTCTTTATAATTTGAGTAGATGTCAAGAGAAATGACTGAATCTTTAGAATGAGAGCAAAGTCAGATCTAGTCATAGAAAAAAAAATTTGCGTGGTTTTGGAAACTCTACTTTTCCTGCTTTTTAATGACTGCCAGAACAATGTTCTTGCCAGACACGTGTGTCAGTAACTCCTTGTGAATACATTCATAGTGTGGAATTATTTAAACACAGGCTTGCCACAGTGTACTGGTCTAAGGTATTAAAGCAGATGGAATATTAACCACCAATGCAAAAGTTTCATTTTTAAGACAGAAAATGCTCTCTCAAAGTAGCTAATCTTTGTAAGAAGGTGTGGTGGTTGTTTTCTATTGCCAGTTAATTACAGAAACAAGCTGCCCTCAAACTTAATGCCCTGAAACAATATTTATTTAGCTTGTCCATCCGTGGATCGACCGAGTGGTTCTTTTGATCTAAACCAGATGAGGCCAGTTTCAAATGGTGCAGACTGGATCTGCTCACGCTCCCGTCAGGGGCTGGGTGGTCTCATGTGGCCCTACTTGCATGTCTGCTGGTGGGATGGCTGTCTGCTCAGGCGGTGGGGGTGGGGAAGATGGTCCAGGATTGAGTGGGTCTCACTCTCCAGTAAGCTAGCCTGGACTGTTCACAGTGCAATCCCAGGGGCCCACGATGGTGAACAGAAGCCTGAAAGGACTCCTGTGGCCTGAGCTCTGAATAGGCACCACGGGGCGCTTCAGTTGCCTTCCATTGGGCTAAGCAAGTCACAAGATCAGCCCACATTCAAGAAGTGGGGAACTAGATCCCACCTCTTACTGAGAGGAGTGCAAGGTAATACTGCAGATCGGGGGAGGCATGGACAATGGGGTCATTGCTGCAATGTATCAGTTTGTAAGAAAACAGGCAGGATAATCATCTCAAAAACAAGACAGGAAACCCTATTGACAGCAGCATTCAGGCAGTGGAACTGAGAACAAAATTAGCAAGACTGACGCATTTTCACAGTGTTGCAGCTCATTCTTATTGTTGAATGTAAACCGCGTTTCATTGTTGAATGAAACCATGCTTGTTGGCTTTTTGTTTGTTTTCTTTGCTGCACTGCGTGGCATATGGACCTTAGTTCCCCAACTAGGAATCAAACTCATGCACTCTGTAGCAGAAGCACAGATTCTTAACCACTAGACCACCAGAGAGATCCCTCAGTTGCTGTTTCTGTCCACCTGCCTCACGGGCCTGTCCAAATTCCAGCACTTTTCCTAGTGTGTATAATTGTGCTCTTCCAAAAGAAAGCCCTGGGTATGAACATTCAGACTTTCAAAAGAGAAATTAAGATGTTCTTCTCTGATTGACAGGAATTCTTTTAAATTTTAACAGAAGGTTTTATTATAGAGTTCCTTGAAATAGTGAGTTCTTTACTTACCATGTAATTTACTTCATAGAAATTTGGTGTGGACGTTTTCTGGGCACTCCGGTTCCCAGGAACGTGACACATCCTTATTTCTCTCAGGACTCCTTAATATTAAGATGATGTGCTTAGTCTTGTTTTTTCACCATGCTTGTATATATGAAAAGGCAAGCCTGCAACAATAGTACCTCCTTTTTCTTTCTTCTTAAAGAAGTCAGACTGCATTGGATTAGGCGGGGGCGGGCAGACAGGAAGCACTGGCCCAAGTTTCAGCAGATGTGAGCTATAGCCTCCATTCAGTGAGATTGCTCAGGTGCTAGAAAGAACAGCTGGTTTGGAGCCAGGAAATGTGTGTTTGGATCTCATCTACAAATAGTTTCTTTGTTATAAGACATCATTTAACTCTTCTTGCCTCCAGTTCAGCAGGGTGGATACCTGCACTCTCTCACTACGTGATTCTCTTTGTTGACTGTGTGATTCCCTGGGTCTCAGTGTTCATACCTGTAAAGTGGGGCTAACGGTGCTTATTTTGATTGTTTATCAATGAAAAAAATATCAGAAACGAGTTTGTCAAGTTCCTGAAGACCAAACTTGAGAGTACCTCACATACAGAGCTTTCTTCTAATCAGTATTCTTTGATACCTAATTTTGTATTCATAATACTGAATCTACCAGCATTTCTTCAGGAGGAAGGTCCTCAGTGTTGGTGCCCATCAGGATGACACAGCTTGCGTCTACCTCCAGAGAGAACACATAGGAAGTACTCTATTAGGGCTCCGGAGCTGAGGGCTGGGGTTGTAGTTCTTTCATTTAAGGCTTTCTCCTGAAATTAAATGCATATACTTCTCGAATGGGAAGCACACAAAGCCTCTACTTGTGGTAGAGTGTGCGAGTTAGAACTTTTCCTGAGAGCAGGTTTTGATAGATGGGAAAGAAGAGAAAGCATAAAATGTGAGACCCTAAAATGAGAGCGAGAGAATCCATAAAGAGAAAGGAGGACAATAGTCAAGCCAACTTGGGCAGTGACCAAACAGAAAGGATATGGCCGTGGTCCCGGTGTAGGACTCTGGACACGTGGCTGCTGGACCTG
The DNA here is from genome assembly GCA_917880005.1 of Nanger dama. NCBI lineage: Eukaryota > Metazoa > Chordata > Mammalia > Artiodactyla > Bovidae > Nanger > Nanger dama. The sequence goes on from CAKJTW010000007.1 coordinate 30,414,437, forward strand.
AGGTGAGGTCCGAGGTGTTAAGGGAGAGGTAGGAAGTCATAACAACCAAATGCTGACGCAGCATTTCTCTTTGGGTGGCGTGAATGTTTTATTTTCTTTTGCTGTCTGGGTATACTTTTATTTTTCCCAATTATAAGATAGACCTGAATTGGCTCTATCAGCACTTTTTTTTCACATCTGAAAAATACTTTACATCTCAAAGCAAAGAGGACAGAGAAGACATCTCACACTATTGGACTAAAGCTAGAGTGAATGGCTTACAGTTTAGAAAATGTTTCAGATGAAGGCCCTTTCTCTTGCGTGTTTTTATATTTCCAGACACACATACTTCTCTGAAAGAAGCATTTTCCTCCTTGAAGCTGATTCAGGCTTAATAAGGGTTTTAAAGCTATGTAAAATTGAATCTAGTTTTCTTATGGATGCTATTAAGAGCCCATTAAGATAGAAACCTTTACCGGGGCTCACTGAGTTTAATCTGATTCAATTCTATACCCATCATCCAGTGCCAGCATGCGGGAGGCATCACGATGAGGAAGGCCTGATCCCTGCCCTCAAGATGTTCAAAGCAAAGCGGATGAGACAGGTGCAGAGATAAGAGCCGTCTCATTGTCTTTGATGAGGGGCTCGAGCCCTGTTAAGTCTGGCCACCCCAATCTATTGGTCTTGACCCCAGAGACACAGGGAATTTTGGACAGCGCTTCGACATGTAAGGCAATTTCTCTCCATATTATTCATGAACCTTCGCCACCAATGTGTATGCAGTTCACATTGCATTTCTCATTCCCCACCTTGGGTTTTAGAACCTAGGTCCTACTCTCTGGCTCTGCAGTGGAGACCTCTATGTGTGCAGCAATATCCTGGGACACTCCGTCCCCTTCAAACCCACCATCCTTTCCTGCTTTGCTTCTATCAGCTTCCATTCACACAAGCATTTCACTCCCTCTGAACAAAAAAGGGGAGTTAAGTTTAAAATACCTATATGTGGGATTTGCCCGTTTCTCCTGCACCCTCTTTAGCCCAAACTTCTGTTAAGCCCCGTGAAATAGAGACACAGAGTGTGGAGTGGGTGGAGGAAGAAATGAATTCCAACTGGGGTGGGGTATCTAAGAAAGCTTTTCGGAGGAGATGCTGTTTCATGTGGGCCTGGAAATGTGGGTGTGATTTCAGAAGGTGAGCGTGATGCTTTCTGGCCCTGGGATATCCTTAAAGAGAGGGCCTTAAGTTTGGCAAATGGAAGGTGGGTTTGGGGGTGGCAGACCTGCCGTCTGCTCTGGGCTGGGTGTGCCACTGCGGAGGCTCAGGGGAGGGAAATAAAGGTAGAGAGATGATTTGCAGCAATTCTGCAAAGGGTCTTGGGTGCCAGTCTAAGGATTTTAAAGTTATCCTTCATGCAGAAGAGATAACCCTAAAATATGGCTGAGAGGGGAGCATGAGAGAGGAGCATCTCAGAGTCCCGTGGGCAGAGAGTGAGCACAGAATCTTCCTCAGAAAGCCTCTCCACACGGCTCTTACTCTTAGATCCTCTCCATAATCCAGCTTGTGCAGAATGAGGCCTAGGAGGCCAAGTTCCTATAGCACAACTTCCTAATCGCCCCCGGAGGCCTGCAAAAGTATATGCTCTCAGAGCCGCGAGTCACTTCCTTCTCTCCTGCTCTACAAAGCAGTGTTTACTAAGTCTAGACCAGATCCACAGGAGTGCACTGCTGAGCCTGAGGGCATTGAAACTCCTGAAAAATCACTCCCTGTCCAATTTAAACATGTGAACCCAGCAGCCTACCCGGAGTGAAGGGAACATGTTGTGAAAAGTAGATTTCCTATTAACTTTTTTTTAATGTGAAGAAGACCAGGTAGTCACTCTTGCCAACCTCCATCACAGGCTGGAGAAGGTCAGGTTCAGCTCCCGAGGAGGCAAACGGATCTCAGGAAAAAACACATTAGAGGACTGATCCCCCAGAGTCATTCGGAAAACTGCCTGCGCTGATCCACAATGGGAAAAACAAAGTGCATTTGATGAGTTCAGCTGAATAAGATCCTGGAAAATTATCTGAGTCAAAAAAATTTCAAAGCAGAGCTTAAAAGCCTTAGCAGACTTTTGCGCGTCGGGAAATAGCAGGCTCTTGCACACGCAGGCACACACATGCGCACAAGCAGGGCAATTCTCATCTTAATGGTCTCTTTGTCAGATGGTGCCTCTAACCCAGAGTAGTGTCATTTACTGCTCCTTTCCTACAGGGAGAGGGAAGTGGAGGGCTAGTGAGAGGCGTGAATGTGAAAACAGACTCCAGGAATAAAGGAAATCTTAGGTCTTGCTCAGGGGGTGGGACTCAAGTCCTTTGTATTTTGTTATTGTTGAAACAGTTGAAGCACTGAGCCCTTGGGTGGGACTTAATCTTGAATTTTTACGGCTGCGTCTTAAACAGAAAACAAGGCATCTGAAACATTTGTCAGGGGGGCACATGCCCAGAGAACAAGCAGAATTCTGGCTATTTACCTTGACTAGCTGTGTTTTCTCTGTGCTTGAAACAGAAGCCCTGGGAGGGAGGAGCAGAGAATTCCCTCTGCAACACCTGTGACATAGGTCTGGTGCCCTGGGCCCAGGTCTCAGGGCATCCTGGGGGTCTGTCTCTGGGATAGACCTTGGGTGGCAAATCTCACCTGCCCACTGCCCTCCAAGGTTCCGGCTCAGCCACAGCTGCTGCAGCAGAGCAAGGGGCCAAAGGTCTGGGACACAGGTGAGGCCAATTGTACCTGAGGAGGCCTGTGAGATGGTCTGACACAGGGAGGAGCCAAAGATGGTCACACTGGGTTATTAGGAAGACCTGTACTCTGGCTGGATTACATTACAACCTTTTTGTTCAGTTGCTTAGTCGTGTCCAGCTCTTTGCAACCACATGGACTGCAGCACGCTAGGCTTCCCAGTCCTTCACCATCTCCTGGAGCTTGCTCCTGTTCATTGAGTTGATGATGCCATCCAACCATCTCATCCTCTGTTGCCCACTTCTCTTGCCTTCAATCTTTCCTAGCATCAGAGTCTTTTCCAGTGAGTCGGCTGTTTGCCTCAGGTGGCCAAAGTATTGGAGCATCAGCTTCAACCTCAATCCTTCCAATGAATATTCAGGGTTGATTTCCTTTAGGACTGACTGGTTTGATCTTGCTGTCCAAGGGACTCTCAAGAGTCTTCTTCAACACTGCAGTTCAAAAGCATCAATTCTTTGGCGCTCAGCCTTCTTTCTGGTCCAATTCTCACATTTGTACATGACTTCTGGAAAAATCACAGCTTTGACTATATGGATCTTTGTTGGCAAAGTGATGTTTCTTCTTTTATTATGCTGTCTAGATTTGTCATAGCTTTTCTTTCAAGGAGCAAGTGCCTTTTAATTTCATGGCTGCAGTCACAGCCTGCAGTGATTTTGGAGCCCAAGAAAATGAAATCTGCCATGTTTGGGTAGCCATTCCCCTCTGTAGGGTATCTTCCCAACCCAGGGATTGAACCCAGGTCTCCTGCATTGCAGGCAAGGTTCTTTACCATCTGAGATTACAACCTTAGGAGGACCAAAGTGAATGTGTCTCTTGAGCAGGTTTGGGGTACGTCATCCCATAGAAGCCATTATGTAGGAGTTGTCATCTAAAAGTGTGAAGGTAGGGGAGGGGAAAAAAATAAAAATAAAAAATAAAAGTGTGAAGGTGGGAAATTATTTTGAAGGCCCTGTTTAGTGTCCTCTCTTGTATGACAATGCAGCATCACTCTGTGTGTATCCAGAGTTTTACAAGGGCTTCTTCAGCCCAGGAAAGGGGCCATACCCAGAGCAGACCCAGGTCCACCTCTCTGGAATGTGCCTCATGGCTGGATTTTAACTGAATAGTTCCTAAGTACCAGACCTTGTAAGAAAGGAGGAGGAGCGAGCACAGAGCCTGCCTTCTAGGCCCTTACTCTGCAGAGGGGAGGCCCTGCAGGTCTCCCAGCCTGATAGACTCCCATGGAGGAGGGCCCATGGCTCACTCAAGACCCCCGACATCTACTCCTTGAGTGGACCTTGCTCCCTATGAGTCTTTGCTCAGATGCCTCCTTCTCAAAGAGACCTTCCCTGTTTTTAAACCATGGTACATCGCATCCCCTCGCCCTGCTCTATTCTTTCTCTTTGTTTCCATACATGAGTCCACTAACAGACCGTATAATTTACTTAGTCTGATATGAACAGTTTCTTCCCTCCTGGATGGAAATGCTCACGAAGCAGAGATCTTTGCTACTTATATGGCTGGTACGATAATCGTAAGCACAGTCTGGGCTCCCTGGATCCCAGGTTACCTGATTGGGGTTGGCCTGGCCTCTGCCCCCTGGGTTGCCCAGGGCCAGGCTCTCTGTTCTATAGCTCAGACCACTGCTTCTCTGTCCCATTTTGTGAAAGAACATCAGTTCCTTGTTAGGAGCTGGAATCTGGGGTTACACTCATAAAGCTCTGTTTCTAGGCTGGCAGCAGAGACTGTTTCTCTCTCCTTTCTGTTTTATCTCAGATGGTAGTGTCTGGGATTTTGTAGGTGGGACTTGGTCAGTGTTCATGGGAATGAAGTGTATGTAGCTGACAGTGGCATTTCTACAGAGCTGACATTTTGCCCCTCTTTTCCCAGACAAAGAAAGAGCCCTACCGTCTCTGTCATCCAGCACTCACCTGTGTATCCGTCTGGACACGGCCTTGGGGAGTGGAAGGCCGGGCTGGTGTGGCAATAGGGGTGATTCTTGTCCTGTGCCACTGGTTTTCAGCACAGCCCCTTCCTCTCCTGATCCTAGAGCTCCCCCTCAACGAGGGGCCCAAGTGCCTGCAGACAGTGCCGCCCTGCTGTCATCTCTGAGTCGGCCTGGATTTAATCACACCCTTTCCTTGCTGACTGGGTCCCTGATCTCCACAGAAGCAGACTCAGAAACAGTATTCACATCTCTCAGCTCCTTCCTAGGTTACCCAAGATAAGCAAGGGGGAGGAGGTGAAACCAGGGCAGAAGGGCCAGGAAGTGCCTGTGTGAACTCAAATAGGTCCTCAGGTCTTTCTGGGCAGGAGTCACACCCTTGCTTTGCCCTCGGTGGTGGGCTCCCTCTCCAAGGTGAGCAGCCTGCAGCCGAGCACGGTGAGGAATTGCAGCAGGAACCCCGACTGCTGCTTCAGTCCTGGAGGCTGGCTGCGGATGCTTCTTGCCACGTTCCCATCTTCCCAGAGCTTCTCGGAAGTGTGCAGACAGTGGTATGGCACCGAATCTCTCTGTGGCTGTCAGGGGGAGTTACATACAGGGAGGAAGGCCCCCTTACCAAGCTAGAGCCAATCTCTGTAGCTCAGTCAGACAGGGCTGTAGAGGGGTCTCAGGTGGTGGACAGTCCTTTGTCAACTGTTGTCGCCGAGAGGGAGTGGCCCTCCCATCATGCTGCTCCTTCTCTGGGAAGGTGTCTTGACAGTGAGAGCCAGATCAATGGGGCTGAGCCAGAGAGGAGGGCAGGGCCAGCAATCCAGGTCCTCCTGATGGAGAACAGTCCCCTGTACGAGGATTCCTCTGCCTCAGGACCGACTGCTGTGGCTGGCAGTGCTCGCTGGCCGTTTGGAAAGCGGCTCTCTTTGGGGACCCAGGTCCCCTTATTAGCCCCTCACAAGTAATTGATGTCCTTTGGGAGAACAAGGAGAAGAAAGCTGAAGGAGGTAAGGAAACAGGATACTCGATCCAGATGGTGTTTCACCTGCCCTTTCTCAAGTTTGCTGCCTTGCCAAGACGTTTCCCCATACCTCTGCCATACGGCTTACCACCACCCCACCCCTGCCCAGCCCCCATGTACACTTCCTCTAACCTGAACAGAAGAGAGTAGGAAGTGGGTATTAGCTCCAGTCAGGATCTCATCAGAAACATCAGAAGCTGTCATCACCTTCAGGTTCTGAGTCAGCTCCCACCACAGCACGTAATTCTGCTTCAGGGGCTCTTCTCACCACACCCGAGCCCAGGTGGTAGGGTAGGCCCCCTGGCACCATGAGGCCATGGTTCCTTGGATAACCCACCGCCATCAGGAAGTGCCACACAGTCCCAGTTCTGCTAGGTTAAGGCCAGGTTCAGGGGGATGGGGAGGGGAGACAGGAGGGAGGGTATAGCCAGTGTGATCGGAGCCAGGGCATCAGCTCAGTTCAGCATGCCTGCTGCAAGAGCCAGTGTTGCCTTACTGAAAACAAGGCACTGGTTAAAAATGCAAAGGAAAGGTTAAAAGGAGATGCTGCTGCTACTGCTAAGTCGCTTCAGCTGTGTCTGACTCTATATGACCCCATAGAGGGCAGCCCACCAGGCTCCTCTGTCCCTGGGATTCTCCAGGCAAGAACACTGGAGTGGGTTGCCGTTTCCTTCTCCAATGCATGAAAGTGAAAAGTGAAAGTAAATCTTGTGTATTTCTTTTCCTGTTTGGCTTTCCATTGTATCTAGAACTAGGATACTCAACTCTACATCATGGTAGATGATGATCAGCCTGTAATTTGATGATTGATTCGTCTGTAATTTGGACTAACTTATGTGGGTGAAAATTGATTTTTAAATCTTGTGGATGATAGTGCTAACAGATCCCTGCCTACAGACATAACTGTAAGTTACAAGTGCCTGCTGGGTCCGGGAAGTTAATAACAGAAAGTTAGCCTTCCAGTCCAGGCTTTGCTGTCTATTGATATTGTTGCCTATCTGTATATCATCACGATCATTTCCAAATATTTGCTGTGGCTCCTGTTAACTGTATAAGGAACCCACAAAGGGTAGAAATCACAGTTATATGAAAACCTCTCTTCCTTGTGTTGCTCTGAACTGATTTCAATTCTTGGTCAAGAGGCATGTTCAGTATCATCTCTGTTTCCTACTCATTCTTCCTGAAAGAATTGGATTCTCAGTGAGGAGTGCTTGGCAATGTCTTTGGCCTTTTGGAAATGTCTGCTCACCTCCTTTAGGTAGAGAATATTCCTTCCTAGTAAAAAATGCATATTATATAAGTATATATAGAGAGACCCCACTCCAGTACTCTTGCCTGGAAAATCCTATGAACGAAGGAGCCTGGTAGGCTGCAGTCCACGGGGTCGCTAAGAGTCGGATACGACTGAACGACTTCCCTTTCACTTCCCTTTCACTTTTCAGTTTCATGCGTTGAAGAAGGAGATGGCAACCCACTCCAGTGTTCTTGCCTGGAGAATTCCAGAGATGGGGGAGCCTGGTGAGCTGCTGTCTATGGGGCTGCACAGAGTTGGACAGGACTGAAGCAACTGAAGCGACTTAGCAGTAGCAGCATAGAGAGAGCTGATTGAAAATGCAGGAACCAACTAGCCAATATCTATAATATCTTCTCTGAAATGGCTAGCTTTACAGCAGGGAGTTCCCTGCGTAGCTTGGAGAAGCATCAAGGAGAGGTAAGTCATATTTCATTTTTTTCTTCTCCTCTGATAGGTGCCCCATGAGGCTATGGTCCCTTGAACTGACATCTGGTAGAAGAAACATTGAAGAATAAATGAAATGCTTCCAGTTAATCCCATTATGCTGTTTACTGACATCCTCTCTGGGCTCAATATATCCCCAGGGAACTTTCTACAGGGGAGCATGTTTGATGGGAAATATAGATTGTGTCCTAATAAGCCAATGAAGGTAATCACGAGTCCTGGGCTTGCTAATGGAGGCTGTTGCTCTGAGAGCCCACAGAATGGGACAGGTTCTGTTTCTTCCTCCACATGCCATGCTCAGTGAGCTTGGGAAGGTTTGCAAAGACTAGGTTCAGTTCAGTTCAGTTCAGTTCAGTCGCTCAGTTGTGTCTGACTCTTTGCAACCCCATGAATCGCAGCACACCAGGCCTCCCTGTCCATCACCAACTCCCGGAGTTCACTCAAACTCACGTCCACTGAGTCAGTGATGCCATCCAGCCATCTCATCCTCAGTCATTCCCTTCTCCTCCTGCCCCCAATCCCTCCCAGCATCAGAGTCTTTTCCAGTGAGTCAACTCTTCACATGAGGTGGCCAAAGTACTGGAGTTTCAGCTTCAGCATCATTCCCTCCAAAGAATACCCAGGGCTGATCTCCTTCAGAATGGACTGGTTGGATCTCCCTGCAGTCCAAGGGACTCTCAGGAGTCTTCTCCAACACCACAGTTCAAAAGCATCAATTCTTTGGCACTCAGCCTTCTTCACAGTCCAACTCTCGCATCCATACATGACCACAGGAAAAACCATAGCCTTGACTAGATGGACCTTTGTTGGCAAAGTAATGTCTCTGCTTTTGAATATGCTATCTAGGTTGGTCATGACTTTTCTTCCAAGGAGTAAGTGTCTCTTAATTTCATGGCTGCAGTCACCATCTGCAGTGATTTTGGAGCCCAAAAATTAAAGTCTGACACTGTTTCCACTGTTTCCCCATCTATTTCCCATGAAGTGATGGGACCAGATGCCATGATCTTCGTTTTCTGAATGTGTCATTTAATTGCAGCATTATTTCCAGCCTGAAAATTACACTACATAGAAGACCTGAATTCAGACCTGGCTCCACCAGATAACGCTTTGTAGCTTTCCTTAGCCTTCAGGCCTTGATGTTGTTAATTAGAGGCACTGCCTGAAAACACTTGGGAAACATGGAGGCCACATTTGCACTTAAGTTATCATTTATCATGATTACAGTATCCCCATTAGGCCCCTTTCTTTTCTACTAAATAGTAGAGCAGTCTCGTTAAGCAGAACCCATCATTTCCTGAGGTATCTTCTTTCTTCCCTTTGCATTGCCTGGTATAGATCTGTCTAGAGGTGGAAGACCAACCACTTAAGTCTCCTCTTTGGAGGTAAAAAGTCAATGTGGCAATTGATCTTGCTGTGAAGAGTTGACAAAATTTTTAATTATAAGAACCTAGGTTTTATTTTATTTTTTTTAACCTGCCTAATAACTCCCTCAAGGTGAAATCCAGCAGGTGTAATTAAGGCAAAATCAGCAATAACACCCTTCATTGAACTTTCAAAGCAATATGGAACTTTGTGAACATTTTACCCAAAGCTTGCATGCATTAATTAAATAATGTAAACTAAAGTAGTATGCTCCTTTATTTCTGCTTACTCTAGGAAACCAACCATTCCATTCCAGCCTTAATGTTGACACACATAGGAAATCAAAGCTTCCTCATTTCATCATAAGAAGAAGTTTCATAATAAGTTTCTCTGGTCTCTGGCCTAAATATATAGGTGCTGCAGTGGGACAGAGGTGCTGTGCGTCAGTGAGCTCAACTTGGACAGGTGGGACAACCAGAAGAAAGCACAGGTTGGGTGCTGCAGGAAGACCACCACATCTTGGTTATCACAGATCTCTAGGTGGTTAAGATTATATCAAGGACTTGAAGTTCAAGTCATAATAAGCCTGGAACACAGTTCTAGATTTAGGGCTGGAAGGCACTTTGGAGATCTTCTAAACTCGTCACTCAAAAGTCTGGTCTGAGGACTAGCAGCATCAGTATCATCTTCAGGTCCCACCCTGGACCCACTGAGCCAGAGTCTGTGTGTAGCAAAATCCCCAGGGGCTGGAAGTCATATTAAAGTTGTAGGCTCATTGGTCTAAGCCATTTCTCTTGTTGTATAGATGAATGAAGTCACCAAAAGTCTATGTGACATCAAGCAATGTCAGTTCAGAGACAGTTCTCACTAGTTCAACTAAAATTTCTACACTACTTGTATAAGTGGGTTAATATCACATTGGTAGCTCAGCTGAAAGAATCTGCCTGCAATGCAGGAGACCCTGGTTCAGAAAGATCCCCTGGAGAGTGGACAGGCTACCCACTCCAGTATTCTTGGGCTTCCTTGGTGGCTCAGCTGGTAAAGAATCCATCTGGACTGTGGGAGACCTGGGTTTGATCCCTGGGTTGGGAAGATCCCATGGAGAAGGGAAATCTACCCACTCCAGTATTCTGGTCTGGAGAATTCCAAGGACTGTGTAGTCCATGGGGTTGCAAAGAGTCGGGCATGGCTGAGTGACTTTCACTTTCAAAGGGCTGCAGTTCTGCTGGCAGTTTATCGTGACTGTAGGTCAAGTGCTTGGGCGCCTTGAGAAGGGAACTGTTAACACGGCTGCGCAGAGGAAGGCGCTTGGCACCCACTGCCTGCGGTGGCGCAGTGCGGTGTTGAGACGGGGTTCACCCCAGGGCCTTGCTCCTGCTGCTCCCCCTGCCTGTGACGCTCACCTCCGAGTCTTCACATGGCAGGTGCCTCCCTATCTCCCAAGACTCACCCTTGGAGAAGCTTGTCTTGGTCACTCAATCTCGAACCACTTTCTCTCCGCATCCCAGTCCCCTCAGTCATTCTCGATCCCCATGGTCTTGCCTTAAAAAAAAAAACCATAACAATTATTAAGTGAAACTATTTAGTTTAACAGCTTATTGTCTGTCTTCCCTCCCAAACCATGTTCATTTGATGAGAGCAGGGACCTTGCTCTGCTTGTGCACTGCCAAGTCCCTGCTCACCAGCGATGGAGCTTGACACAGTACCTGCTCAATAAGCATTTGCTAAATGATTGCGTAACAGAACAAAGTATGCCATGTTCACGGCAAGAATAATCCTCAATAAGAGCTAATATTTGTTGACTTTCACAATATGTAGGGGAGGGCCCTGTGCCACAGGCTTTATCTATTTTGTCTCATTTAATTCTTTATTATCAAAAGCATGACCTAGGATTGACTGCTTGGAGATTGTGACCTTATAAAACTGGGGGAGATGATTGAAATCCGACTTGAATTCAGGACATTTCCCTAAAGGAAAGCGCTAAGTAGCCTCTGCACAAAGTGGTCCACACTTGGGGAGGATCTCAAGGATGCAGGCGACTCCCAGGACTGTCTTGGTTCCCTTGATGGTTTTCCTTTGAGCACACAAATAGAGACAACCAGACTCAGAGGCCTGATGTGCAATGAAATGTCCTGATGTGCTTTTCAAAGTGATGATGGAAAAATGAGCTCTTACTAACCCCTTCATGACCTGCAAAGCCATCTGTAACAGAAAGTAACTTGTGCTTGGAGGACATGATGCTCACCAGAGGACAATCCTTGATTTTCATTTTTCACCAAAGCAAATGGGTCGGTATTGGCTCCTGTCATCAGATACAGTTACTGGTGCCTACGTAGAGAGGAGGGGCTTCCAGCTGGCGCTAGTGGTAAAGAACCCTCCTGCCAGTGCAGGAGACATGAGAGATGCAGGTTTGATCCCTGGATTGGGAAGATCCCCTGGGAGGGCATGGCAACCTACTGCAGTATTCTTGCCTAGAGAATCCATGAGGGGCTGGGTGCTTTAAGATTTCAAAATATCTTAGAGCGCCCAGTCCCCATTCCAGTCTTCATCTCACCTTCCATGGGCCCTGCATGTCCCTTGCAGACAGCCCGTCCCAGCTGACTCAGGAGGACGAGGCCTACCAACAGATCAGGGAGTCAGCCGGAAGAGCACATCTATAAGGAGAAGCAGGAGGAGGGAGCGGAAAACAACTTGAGTGAATGCATTTCATTCCAGAGAAGAGCTTTTTAAAAAACCGTTTAACATTTAAAGTTCTATTATTATTTTTGGCAGCATGTTGAGTCCATGTCTCTTTTTGGCTACTTTTCTAGTACTTTATGTATCTGGAAGCAGAATTTGCAACCGATTTCAGTAACTCTGGGAAAGTTTTTTCAGTGTAATTATAGGAGGATTTTAAATGCTATCTAAATGTTATTTGGTATACTCATCAAACAAAGAGGCAGGCACAGCTGGAAATGACCAAATAAAATGACCTGTAATTTATGTTTATATGTCATAAACATAAAAATGCCTGAAGCATTAGTCTTTGTGGAATTAATTATATAACTTAAAAAACAGATTTAATAACAATTACCCATAAATTCCAAGTTAATTACCCAAAGCAAAAAACAGATGGGCATACAAGACTGTGGGTGGGCCCTTCCTTTACACGGTCAGTCATGCAGGCTGGTATCTTTATTTTAATAAGCTTTATTTAATTTTAGTTCTATTTATGTATTTATTGATTATGTATTTATTTTGTCTGTGTGGGTCTTCATTGCCGCACTGGCTTTTCTCTGGTTGCAGATGGTGTGCGTTTTCCTCCAGTTGTGCACAGGCTTCTTACTGCTCTGGCTTCCCCTTTTACGGGGCACAGGCTCTTGGGCTCTCAAGCTTCAGTAGCTGTGGCTCCCGGGCTCTGGGGCACAGGCTCAATAGTTGTGGCCCATGGGCTTGCTTGCTCTGCAGCGTGTGGAATCTTCCTGGACCAGAGACTGAACCCCGTGTCTCCTGCATTGGCAGGTGGATTCTTTACCACTGAGCCACCAGGGAAGCCCAATAACCTTTCTGTTAGGCAAAATTGAAAGTATATACAAAAGTAGAGAGGCCATGCACACATCATCCAGCTTCAACAGTCTCCCTTTACTGGCCCTTTGCCCTGATGGTGAGAGGAGGAGCTGATAGGTGTGGCCCTTGTGACAGCTGGAAAGGCAAAAGAGTTGTGTCCGTGGCAGGGATGGGTTATGCAGATTAACTACTTGAAGCTGTAGGTAAAGTAGGTAGATCATAACCTTAATCTCGACTTCTGCTTCAAGACATCAGGCCAAAAAAAAAAAACACACAAAAAAACCAGTCACGTTTATAAGCATTTATTTTCTACCATGAGCCCATCATTGCACTAGATTTTGTGATGGATTTAGAATAGTAGTCATTAACATACTGGAATGGTAAAATAGTTTCCATTTGCCCTTCCATGTATCATCTCCTCATTACCCTACCCTGCTCTGCATCCTGGGAGACTGATCTATACTACATCAAAAGTCCCCCTGCCCTCTGACTTCTGTGGGGCTGAGCCAAGGGAGTGGCAGGGAGAGGGACACCGGCAGGATGCTGGAGACTGGGACATCGAATGGGCAGAGTACCCGCTCACACAGGATGTGAGGCGGTGCTGCCCTGAGTGTTCGGCCAATGAGTTTTAGTTGATTCAAGGGAAATAGTATGCTCAATATAACCCATCCTTCAGTTCAGTTTGGTTCAGTTCAGTCCAGTTCAGTTGTGTCCGACTCTTTGTGACCCCATGAATCGCAGCACGCCAGGCTTCCCTGTCTATCATCTTTAGGAAAATGTAAATTAAGCCACAGTGAGATACCACATTACACTCGTTAGGAGATATCATGTCACATCCACTGGGATAGCTATTAAATATCAACTGTTGATGAGAGTGTGGAGAAATGAGAAAGTTTGTGCGTTGCTGGTAGAAATGTAAAATGGTACAGCCACTGTGGAAAACAGTATGCTGCTGCTGCTGCTGCTGAGTCGCTTCAGTCGTGTCCAACTCTGTGCGACCCTATAGACGACAGCCCACCAGGCTCCCTGTCTCTGGGATTCTCCAGGCAAGAACACTGGAGTGGGTTGCCATTTCCTTCTCCAATGATGAAAGTGAAAAGTAAAGTCGCTCAGTCATGTCTGACTCTCAGCGACCCCGTGGACTGCAGCCCACCAGGCTCCTCCATCCATGGGATTTTCCAGACAAGAATACTGGAGTGGGGTGCCATTGCTATGATCTAGCAATTCCATTGCAGGGTATATACCCAGAAGAACTGAAAGCAGAGACTTGAACAGGTATTTCTATATCAATGTGCATAGCAGCATTGTTCACAGTAGTCAAAAGGTAGAAAAGAACCAAACATTCATGGATGGATCAATAGATAAACAAGATGTGGTATATACATAAAATGAAATAATGATTCAGCCTTAAAAATGAATGAGATTTTGATACTTGCTGTAATAGGGATGAACCTTGAGGACATAATGCCAAATGAAAGAAGCCACACACACAAAATAATGTAAATATTGTGTTATTTCACTTACATGAGAAATCTAGAGTAGTCCAACTCATAGAGACAGAAAGTAGACTGCAGGTTACCAGGGACTGGGAACACTGAAGAATGGGGAATTATTGTTTGATAGGTACACAGTTTCCATTTGAGAAGATTAGGAATCTCTGCAGATGGATGGTGCTGATGGTTGCCAAACAATGTAAACTGACTTAGTGCCACTGAACTATATACCTAAAAATGGCCATGATTGTAAGTTTTATGTTATGTGTATTTTACAATAAAAAAGTAATAGGTATACTTTGCAGCTTTACCACAAAGTGAAGATATGGAAATTTGTTTGGAGGCGTTTAGCATCAGTGTACAGGATTAAAATATGTGGCCCACTCTCCCCTACCCTGCCACTTTATACAAGGAATTTTTTCCCCAATAAATCCGAGATTGCAGAACCACAGACATCCTACTGTGACAAGTGTCTCAGATTTTCCCTCTGCAAGGTATGGGTGCCCCTATCTCCCCACCCACTGTAGTGTTCAAAGGTCAACTGTATTTAACTTCTTACCAAGAAAATTATTCTTCTCCTCCTCCTTCCTCTCTTTCTCTTCTTCTTCAATTAGTATCTTTGTGTATATAGATGTGTTCTAAGGCGAGACCCAGGAAGCTGGCAATATGGAGACTTTTCTGCAGGCAGTTCACTTCAGTTCAGTACAGTCACTCAGTCGTGTCCGACTCTTTGCGACCCCATGAATCGCAGCACGCCAGGCCTCCCTGACCATCACCAACTCCCCGGAGTTCACTCAGACTCATGTCCATCGAGTCAGTGATGCCATCCAACCATGTCATCCTCTGTCGTCCCCTTCTCCTCCTGCCCCCAATCCCTCCCAGCATCAGGGTCTTTTCCAGTGAGTTAACTCTTCCCATGAGGTGGCCAAAGTACTGGAGTTTCAGCTTCAGCATCATTCCTTCCAAAGAAATCCCAGGGCTGATCTCCTTCAGAATGGACTGGTTGGATCTCCTTGCAGTCCAAGGGACTCTCAGGAGTCTTCTCCAACACCACAGTTCAAAAGCATCAATCCTTTGGCACTCAGCCTTCTTCACAGTCCAACTCTCACATCCATACATGACCACTGGAAAAACCATAGCCTTGACTAGACGGACCTTAGTCAGCAAAGTAATATCTCTGCTTTTGAATATACTGTCTAGGTTGGTCATAACTTTTCTTCCAAGGACTATGCGTCTTTTAATTTCCTGGCTGCAATCACCATCTGCAGTGATTTTGGAGCCCCCAAAATAAAAGTCTGATACTGTTTCCACTGTTTCCCCATCTATTTCCCATGGAGTGATGGGACCGGATGCCATGATAGCCCAAAAAGAGAGGTGGAGAAGAAAGGGTAGGTAATAGAAGTGCTGTGATGAGATGCTGCTTTTTCCAGATCTTTTCAGGGAGGTGGTCTGGTCCTTTTCATCATGCTGCTACTGTTGCTAAGTTGCTTCAGTCGTGTCCGACTCTATGTGACCCTATAGACAGCAGCCCACCAGGCTCCCCCGTCCCTGGGATTCTCCAGGCAAGAACACTGAAATGGGTTGCCATTTCCTTCTCCAGTGTGTGAAAGTGAAGTCACTCAGTTGTGTCTGACTCTTAGTGACCCCATGGACTGCAGCCCACCTGGCTTCTCCGTCCGTGGGATTTTCTAGGCCTTTTCATCACAGAGACCTTTAATTAGGAATTACATTTTCATGTGTTATTTACCTAGCCAGCAATATTGACTTAAGCACTGGTTGTTGTAAGCAAAATTTGCACTGAAAAGGAGGCTTAAAAATATAAGTGCACAAAGAATTCTGTAAATTGTCTCTTCAATTGTAACTTATATCAAGGGTGAGGTCTTCTGAATGATACTTTAATAAGGCACATGCCACTTAACATGCCAAAATATCACAGATATTTTCTCCTTACACACAGAATGAGCACCAAGTTTACTTAAGAACAAATGTAACTCTGGAATAAAGGAAGTGGGACTATATCTGAAATAAAATCTGAATTTGAATCTCAGATCTGAAAAAAACTAATATGAAAAGATACATTGTTGCTATTCCTATTACAAATTACTTAGACATTGTTCTCACTTTACAGCAGCTCTGTTCATTATTCCCATGTTGCTGCTGCTGCTGCTGCTGCTGCTAAGTCTCTTCAGTCGTGTCGGACTCTGTGCGATCCCATAGACAGCAGCCCACCAGGCTCCCCCCGTCCCTGGGATTCTCCAGGCAAGAACACTGGAGTGGGTTGCCATGTTACGGGTGGAGAAAGTGGAGCTTAGAGACATCAACTAACTTGAGGAGTAGTTATTACGCTACAGACCTATATTGAACCAGAGCTGCCTTCTCAAACGCCACAGCTCTTTGGGTTCCATCAGAGCTGCGAAAGGCAGGTGATTATTATATACATGGATTTTCCAGAAGACATGATCAGAACGTTCCATTCCCTCAGTTGTTTTTAGGGCAGGAATGAGGCTAAAGTATTGTGTCAATATATAGATCCAACCACATCATGTATTTCTTACTTGTATTTCTTATTTAACTTATACTTTTTTAAAGATTTTCATATCATGACTATTTCAATTCAAATAGTTGGGTGATAGACTTAAGCTTGTTTAACAGGTGATGAAATTGAGATGCAACCTGACTTTTCAAAGATCAGTTTACTAGCGACTGATTGTTGTTTAGTCGCTAAGTCAGGTTCTACTCTTTGTGACTCATAGACTGCAGCACACCAGGCTCCTCTGTCCTTCACTGTCTCCTGGAGTTTGCTCATGTCCATTGAGTTGGTGATGCCATCCAACCATCTCATCCTCTGTTGTCCCCTTCTCCTCCTGCCCTCAATCTTTCCCAGAATCAAGGTCTTTCCCAGTGAGTCAGCTCTTGGCATCAGGTGGCCAAAGTATTGGAACTTCAGCTTCAACATCAAACCTTCCAGTGAGTATTCATGGTTGGTTTCCTTTAGCTTTGACTGGTTTGATCTCCTTGCTGTCCACGGGACTCTCAAGAGTCTCTCCAGCACCACAATTCCAAAGCATTAATTCAGCGTCCAGCTTTCTTTATGGTACAACTCTCCCATCCGTACATGACCACTGGAAAACCATAGCTTTAACTGTATGGATCTTTGTCGGGAAAGTTATGTCTCTGCTTTTTAGTACGCTATCTAGGTTTGTCATAGCTTTCCTTGCTAGTGGCCGAGTTGAGAAATACCCTGGGCCCCTCGTCTCTGGGTTACTGGTTGTCATGACAGTGCAGAGGTGGCTACAGTTGTTCTTGTTTAGGTGGAGGGGCCTGGATGTCACACTAACCTAGGCTAAGCAACTGGAAAAACAAACAAACAAACAAAAAACAAGCCTTCACATACTAGCTTCACATATTTAAGTTGTAGTTGCTAGTAATTGTTTTGAAAAAAAAAAGTCAAAGTTGGAAATGCAGTATTCACTAACTTTATTTTCTGCAAATAAATTTTTGCACAGGAAAAGACAATTTTTAGGTGCATTTTAGAATTAGGAAAGTTTAGACATTTAATGCAGATTAAAATGTTCCTGGTTTTGCTCCTGTAATCACTTTTTGCTCACCAGCATTTCTGTGAGTCAGTTACACTTGTAAGAAAAATCTAACCCTTTTGAAAAGCAAACCTCAAAAGAGTGACCTCTATTAGGAGCCAGTGGTGTCTGTTTCCACACTTGATTCTGCCTGCTTTATTATTCCCACTTCCCAAACTCCTAAATACACATAGCTGTACCGTGTCTTCTGACTTCATTCATTCAATCCACAAATATTTATTAAGCACTTAACATGTGCAGGGCTTCTCCTGTGGCTCAACTGGTAAAGAATCTGCCCGCAATGCGGAGACCTGGGTTCAATCCTTGGGTTGGGAAGATCCCCTGGAGAAGGGAAAGGCTACCCACTCCAGTATTCTGGCCTGGAGAATTCCATGTCCATGGGGTCACAAAGAGTTGGACATGACTGAGTGACTTTCACTTTCATTTTAACATGCACAGGCACTGTTCTGGTCTCTTAGGATATGTTCGTAAACAACAGAAGAATCCCTGCCCTCTAGAAACTTGCATTCTAGCAACTTTGACGGTACTTTGCTATTCATATATTAATAGTATTACATATGTTGATTTCTAAGGGAAGGGGGAATCCATTACAGTATTCTCATGTAGAGCTGGTTTCCAGCCATAGCTTTTCCATGACCATATCTGCTGGTAAATAATCTGAATAAGGAATGTTAAGAGGAAATATTCTCATAAGGTCAATATGGGTTTTTTTCTGACCTTTTGGCTCTACCTCAGGAAAGCTAGGAGCCTGACAGAAGTAACGGGCTAGTTGCCCTTAAGAGCTGGGGTTAAATCAAAGAAGTTTTTCTTCATGGTAGTCAAGGAAAGATACCTTTGCTCCCCTATCCTACACTGAGCACTATATTAATCATTCATTGCTCATGAAATTTAGACACATATCTTGGTTTTCTGCACAGAACTGCATAATGATAAAAAAAAAACAACCAAAGGGCTCTGGGTGGAAACCAGGCAGAATGGGAAGGAAAGAGAAAGATGATAGAACAGCCTCACAGCTTATATCGTAAACAGTGTCAAGAGGCACAAAGAAAGAAATCTTTTCATGTTGCCTCCCAATCTAGGCTGGTCCTTTTGAAATGTGACACAGTCTTGAAATTTTTAAGAGTCTCTGCAACTCTAAATCTGAAAGCATAAGATAGTGGGGAAGTACTGTTGCTTCTTATTAGCCTTGTTATAGCGCAGGTATAAATGAAATCAGCAAATAACTTTCAAAAAGTAAATGTGAAAAATATTGAGCTTACACATTTATGAAGGTTCTTGTTCATAAATTAAGGCTTCATTTTTAAAAAAATAAAAATTGTTATTTTGAGTCAGTTATGGAGTCTCTTTCAACTTAAAAAAAAATTCAGCAGACTCTGTGTGTAGTTTTTCATATAGGAAATTGCTCTTTGGGACTTCCCTTGAGCCCATCCTCTAATTTCTAAAAGAGCTGCTGTTCATTAGGGCCAGCTGACATGAGAAGATATAATTTTCTTGGTTTTCTTAAAAAAAAATGACAGTTGATATTTTGTGACTTTTGAATGTGGGTGGGAAGATGACAAATAGCAGAACATATATCATTAAGACACTCTGGAAGAAGGTGACTAAACTCTGGAAGTGTGCTGGGGATAGAGGCAGGAAAGAGGAGGAGGTGTCTCAGTGGAACAAGTGCTGGGCAGGATGATTCCATAGTTGACTGCTCTGTGCTTGCCAAATACTTGAATTCTGCAGTGGCATTGAAGCAGACTCTTGTTCAAAGTTATTTCTTTTTAAAGATACCTAATTAGGATGAATAAAATAGTCATCTCCTATGTGAAAATCTTCGCTGTTGTGACTGCTTATCCTAAAAAGATTTTTAAGTGAGTTTTGTTATGCTTCATGCTTTCCTCATTGATGCATTCTAGACTTTTCCTTTCATGGAACTCCTGGCCTTAATCCTGATGGGCACATCAATTTAAAGAATGGAAAGTCTCTTTAGCTATAAACCAGAGGTATAGCTCTCCTCAGACTGAATTTCAGAGAGGGTCTCTTCAGTTCAGTTGCTCAGTTGTGTCTGACTCTTAGCGACCCCATGAACCGCAGCACGCCAGGCCTCCCTGTCCATCACCAACCCCCGGGGTTCACCCAAACTCATGTCCATCAAGTCAGTGGTGCCATCCAGCCATCTCATCCTCTGTCATCCCCTTCTCCTCCTGCCCCCAGTCCCTCCCAGCATCAGGGTCTTTTCCAATGAGTCAACTCTTCGCATGAGGTGGCCAAAGTATTGCAGCATCAACTTCAGCATCAGTCCTTCCAATGAACACCCAGGACTGATCTCCTTTAGAATGGACTGGTTGGATCTCCCTGCAGTCCAAGGGACTCTCAAGAGTCTTCTCCAACACCACAGTTCAAAAGCATCAATTCTTCGGCACTCAGCTTTCTTTATAGTCCAACTCTCACATCCATACATGACCACTGGAAAAACCATAGCCTTGACTAGACTGACCTTTGTTGGCAAAGTAATATCTCTGCTTTTGAATATGCTGTCTAGGTTGGTCATGACTTTCCTTCCAAGGAGTAAGCATCTTTTAATTTCATGGCTGCAGTCACCATCTGCACTGATTTTGGAGCCCCCAAAATAAAGTCTGACACTATTTCCACTGTTTCCTCATCTATTTCCCATGAAATGATGGGACCAGATGCCATGATCTTCATTTTCTGAATGTTGAGCTTTAAGCCAACTTTGTCACTCCCTTCTTTCACTTTCATCAAGAGGCTTTTTAGTTCCTCTTCACTTTCTGCCATAAGAGTGGTGTCATCTGCATATCTGAGGTTATTGATTCCATCTCTTAAACTTTGTTAATTTGCAGATTGGAAAGCTTGCTCGTCTGTCTGCAATGCTGAAATGTGTGTGGGCAGAAGTCAGATTCATAAAGAGAGAGAAAAGAAGAGCGTTAGCCTGAGTTACTTTATTCTGACAAGCTTGATTTTGTGTATGTATGCTTTTTGGTGGGGCACATTGTTCAGCCCACTGTGAGCTAAAAAAAGAAAGAAAGAAAGAAAGAAACAGCCATGAGCTGAACTACAGGTCCTCTATTCTAATTATAAGTCTAAGAAATTGAGTTGAAGATAGTATTGATTAGGTACAAAAGCAATGAGATACGGACTGTCAGGAGCCCTTCCCTGATTAACAGAATTGCCCCTGGCATTGCTCTGGACTCCATAGGGGCGATTTAGGAAACAGTTGTACCTGTGCAGAGCCTCTGTGCTGCAGTCCCTGTCACCATCCTCTGTAGAGCCTCAAGCCTGGGGCAGTAAAAAGATCATTCCATCACCTCCTGCAGAAATCATCCCCTTTTCTATTCACCACTGTCTCTTCTCAGTATATACTGCTCTAAATGTAAATTAGCATTGCCTTAAAATTTGGGGATAGGTTGGGAAGCCAATAGTAGTAATTTGAGTTGTACATTAAATACAACTCTACAAAAGCATTCTGGATCTCTATAAGGAATCTGATAACAATATTGTAATTCAAATATTACTATAAACGTACATGTAAATCCTTAGTCTATCTTTTATTGCCTATTCTCATATTAGATGGGCTTCCCAGGTGACTCAGTGGTAAAGCCTCTACCTGCCAATGCAGCAGCTGCAGGAGATTCAGGTTCAGTCCCTGGGTAGGCAAGATTCCCTGGAGAAGGAAATGGCAACACACTTCAGTATTCCTGCCTGGAAATTCCATGGACAGAGGAGCCTGGTGGGCTACAGTCCATGGGGTCACAGAGAGTTGAACAGGACTGAAGAGACTGGGCACATATGCATGCACTCATATTAAATATGTATCACACATCAGAAGACACAGTTCTTTTTTTTCTAGCAATATAAAAAGCAACACAAAAAGTACAAATTCTCATGACAAGTGTGATCAAAAGCTTTAGCTAGGAAACTATATACCATATTTTATGAAAATAATGATTGGTTAAAGTTGAATATTCTTCCCTTGAATTTAACACAAAATCATGGATCAAACAGCAGAAACAGCAGCTGACTTTATTTTTCTGGGCTCCAAAATCACTGAAGATGGTGACTGCAGCCATGAAATTAAAAGATGCTTATTCCTTGGAAGGAAAGTTATGACCAACCTAGACAGCCCTGGGATTTCTTTGGAAGGAATGATACTAAAGCTGAAACTCCAGGACTTTGGCCACCTCATGTGAAGAGTTGACTCATTGGAAAAGACTCTGATGCTGGGAGGGATTGAGGGCAGGAGAAGAAGGGGACGACAGAGGATGAGATGGCTGGATGGCATCACTGACTCGGTGGACATGAGTCTGAGTGAACTCCGGGAGTTGGTGATGGTCAGGAGGCCTGGCGTGCTGCGATTCATGGGGTCGCAGAGTCGGACACGACTGAGTGACTGAACTGAACTGAACTGAGTACACAATATGTGGAATGTTACCCACTCCAGTAGTCTTACCTGGAGAATCCCATGGATGGAGGAGCCTGGAGGGCTACAGTCCACGGGGTCGCAAAGAGTCGGACACGACTGAGCGACTTCACACACTTTCACACACTTATCAGAAATAGGGCCTCAAAACTAAGTTTGAGACCAGGGATGATAAAAACAGCCTATTGATTAATGTGAACCCTATTATGTTTTATGTGTGGCAAGTTATTTTTCAAAAATTCTGTCTTCTCTGGGGAGATACTATGTCACAAGTGTTATGAAGAACTCATACACTAGAGGTTTCCACTTTTGAGAAAAACTGTCTTTTCCCCCCCAAATCTTTGTGGTATAATTAGAAACAGTGAACCAGATGTACACAAAAAGCATAGATACCAACAACATAGCGCTGAATGAAGATGATTTTTAGTGGAAAAAAATGAAATGAGATTTATAACAGTATCATTTATGTACATTAAGAACACAAACACATAATCAACAACATTACACCTCTTATGAGGGTTCATGATATCAGGGCTTCCTCGGTGGCTTAGATGGTAAAGAATCTGCCTGCAGTGCAGGAGACCTGTGTTCAGTCCCTAGGTCAGGAAGATGCCCTGGAGAAAGGAATGGCAACCCACTCCTGTATCCTTGCCTGGATAATCCCATGGACAAAGGGGCCTGATGGGCTGAAGTCAAGCGAGTAACAGTTAAAGTGTTTTTTAATGCATATCAGAAACTTCTGAGTGGCATGCCTCTAGGAAGGAAGAGTGAGGAGACACAGCGGGTGGGGCTGGAGATGAAGGGGTTAAATGAAATAAAGTGAAAGCAAGCAAGGACCTGGCACCCACCTAGAATGCTGGGCTGTGGATTCAAGAGTATAATTCACCCTGTGAACCTGAGGGCCAACAACTCCCATGGTAGGCGTGAGAGGAATTGGAAAGTGGGGGTCCCTGGGCACAAGGGAAGGGAAAAGGAACCTAATGAGTTCATACTTCCCTCCTCCATCCTCCCCACTGCGAGGTCACTGACATCTGCAGAAGGAGCCATGCCGCAGGGAATTTTTCCTATAGGGGACTGTCTAGAGAATATTCTAGTCCATGCAGGCCAGTCTCACAGCTATAACTTGGTTGTTATAGCTTGAAATGAGTCATTGACAATCTACAAGAAATGTGGAGGGCTGTTTTCTAGTAAAACTTTACTTAAAAACGAGAGGCAGACTGCATGTGGCCTGTGGGCTGTAGGCAGCTGACCCCTGGCATGAGAGCTGGAGTCGCCCCCTCCTCACGGACTGCCCAGAGCAGAGCCATCAAGATGATTCTGTCATTCAAAAATAAGACCTCAGAGGACAGGCGGAAAGGCATCAGGGCTCATTTAAATTCAGAGAAAAAGAACCTGAGGTCTGTAGGGGCTTCCGTGATAATAGAATTTCAGACATCCTGAGCACTTGCTGCTGGGATAAATAACCTGTGGGCAGGGTTCATATCGTTTTTCATTTGATCAAGTCAAGAGCATGTTTCATAAGCAAATGCAAATACTCAAGAGCTTTTCTGAGTTTGTAGCAAGTGGCAGGAATTTACATCCTGTGTGTCCCAGTGGCATGGTGCCAGGGGCTCCCTCTCCACCCTTCTCAGACATGTTGGCCTAAGTCTGTGGGGCATTCCCTCCAACAACCCACAAACTGGACTGGAGGCTATCTAGGCAAGAGCTAAACCCATGCCTGCAGCTCATGTTAAGGGAACGGAGGACAAAAGCATAAAGTCTTCAAAATCATCATTTCTACATGAATACGTCAATCAAGCACTGAAGGTTCAAGCATGAGGATCACCAGTGCAAAGCTTTTCAGATGTCAACAGCAGAAGGTAAACAAAATCAAGAGGTTGGACTGCCTTTCACCTCCAGCCTGGTTCACTGGCTTCTAGTTGCCAATTATCATCTCTCGAGGCTCCTGTCCTATCCCCTGTCGTGTTTGTCTGGCAAGCATCTAAGCCTCTCTCTCATTACTGAGTTCCTGGCTGTTTTCCAGCAGAGGGCTGGCTCCCTCTGGAAGGACAGCCTGTACCATGATGTGCTGACATCTTAATTTGGTCTTGTAACAGCACGCTTATCCACGGCCATCCTCTTGGTCCAAGTGGGATTTCCCCAGGCATCCCTTCCCCTGCATTTAGACTGTCTTGCTGTGGCTTCAGTACTTTATTCTCCTAAGAAGAGGCTGTAGGCAGAAAAGGCCCCCTTTAAAGCCTGTATAAATTAGTGTCAGTCATAAAATTCACCCACTGTATTTCTCAGGAGTCCACATGTCAAGAGAGAGGTGAGAAGAATCATTAGCTAAGTGTGCTCTTCTGTTCCGCCTACCAGGATTTCAGTCTAGGATCTGCACACTCTAAGACAGGGTGGGAGTTCTCCAAGCCGACTTAGGGAGGAAAATTAATAGTCAAAGACTCCACGGACCTGTTATTCCCATGTCTGGTTATAAATCTAGAATATTGAAATATTGAAACTTGCTCATGAAGGTAATGCATTTTGTTAGTCTTAATTGAGAAATTGCCTTCAGCATGGTACCTGATTTGAAAGTTCACTCTTAATGAGATTTGGAAACAGGAATCCAACTTCATGCTTCCCTGTAAGTAAAATGATGGAAAATATGTTAGTCTCAGCCCCATGAGGCCTTGGGTGCCCAGTAACAACTGCGTTTAGAGTTTTGGCCTCATGTCAGACTAAAAGCAAAGACCGGTTTACACTTGCTGAGTGTCCTCTGTCTTTCTGCTGAGATCCAACCATGCTCTTGTTTTCTCAGCTCTACAGCTTTGTATTCTTGCCGGCAGTGGTTCTGTAGCTGAGCCCTCCAGGTCAAACACCGTTATACCCTCTTCCCCTTCCTTCATGTCTGCATTTCCCTGGAGGAGGGAAACAAGCACGCCTTCTCCCTTCCAGACTCCAAGGTGAAAGGGAACTCAAGAGAGACGCAGAGAGAAGATATTCTTTCTACTTCTGGTGAGCATTCTGAGCATGTTGTTTGAAGGGTCAAAACTTGACCTTAGACATAGAAAACACTTTAAAATATGTGTATATGTTAGTCCCAAACTCCTAATTAGCGCCCCTTGCCCAACCTTTCCCCTTTGGTAACCACAAGTTTGTTTTCTATGTCAAAGGTCAGTCTCTTGACCCTTTAAACAGAATGCCCAG
The DNA here is from genome assembly GCA_917880005.1 of Nanger dama. Taxonomy (NCBI): domain Eukaryota; kingdom Metazoa; phylum Chordata; class Mammalia; order Artiodactyla; family Bovidae; genus Nanger; species Nanger dama. Next base: position 30,439,471 of record CAKJTW010000007.1, read on the forward strand.
GACTTTCCTGGTGGTCCAGTGGTAGAAAATCTGCCTGCCAATGCAGGGGACACTGGTTCGATCCCTGATCTGGGAAGATTCCACATGGTGCAGGGCAACTAAGCTGGCACACCACAACTCTAGATAACCAACAAGGACCTACTGTATAGGACAGGGGACTCAGTATCTTGTAATAACCTATAAGGGGAAAGAATCTGAAAAAGAATAGATATATATAACAGAAGCACTTTGCTGTGTACCTGAAACTAACACCTGGACTCCCTGGTGGCTCAGACGATAAAGCGTCTGCCTGATAGTGCAGGAGACCAGGTTCAGTCCCTGGGTCGGGAAGCTCTCCTGAAGAAGGAAATGGCAACCTGCTACACTATTCTTGCCTGGAAAATCCCATGAACAGAGGAGCCTGGTAGGCTACAGTCCATGGGTCGCAAACAGTTGGACATGACTGAGCAACTTCACTTTATTTCACTTTGAAACTAACACAACATTGTAAATCAACTATGTTGTTTAGTCGCTAAGTCACGTCTAATTCTTTGCAACCCTATGGACTGCAGCACACCAGGCTCCTCTGTCCTTCTTTACCTCCTGGAGTTTGCTCGAATTCATGTCTAGTGAGTTGGTGATGCCATCTAACCATCTCATCCTCTGCCAGCCTCTTCTCCTTTTGCCTTCAGTCTTTCCCAGAATCATGGTCTTTTCCAGTGAGCTGGCTTTTCGAGTCAGGTGGCCAAACCATTGGAGCTTCAGCTCCAGCAACAGTCCTTCCAATGAAAATTCAGGACAGATTCGCTTTAGGATTGACTGGCTTGATCTCCTTGCAGTCTAAGGGACTCTCAAAAGTCTTCTTCAGCACCACAGCTATACTTCAATTTAAAAAAAAAAGAGAGAGACTGACCTTTAATTAATAATAGTAATATAAATGTCTAGCTTTGAATGTTAACTGTATGTCAGGCTCTTTGCTAAGCACTTCTTATATATTTTATCTTCATAACAGCCCTGGATAGGAGGAGTTTCACACGGGGAAACTGAAATTGGATAAATTAAGTGACTTGCTCAGATGTGGAATTTGAAACTGGGGAGTCTGGCCCATTTCCAGCCTCTGTGCTACAGCAGGAAAAGGAATAGAAGAGGTTCCACCCTGAGTCTTGCCACTTTGTGGTTATACAATTCTCAAGGGAGGACAGTCTCCATCATCTTGTGTAGGATTTACACAGTACAAACTAAAAATGCCTCCTGGATTAATCTTGGCAGCCCACACCTTACCACCCTCCTCCTCTTCTCCTGCAATCAGTCCCTGTCTGTTCGGTGAATGTTAACTCAGGTTATTATTAGCTGAAGAATAATTATAGCTATAAATATAAAATTCATGTATGTAAATGTATTAATACCTCTCTCCTGCCCTTAATCTTGTCTACAGTCTTATCATGAAAGGGCGTTTTACTGTCTTCAACCTAATCTCTGATAGAGAGAATAGAGTTTGTTTGGATTTAATGTCCATAGGGAATAAGTCCTTAGTACAACAGAGTTTGGAGGTGTTTTTTGTATTTGTGTTTAGAAATGGTTGTACCTGGTCTGCAGAAGAGATGCCACCAACTTCTTTGTCCTCTTTGTCAATGAATGCTTTTCTAGACTATTTCCTGGTACCTTTTTGGAATAATGACAGGTGTGTGAGATGGCCTGGCTGAGCCAGGGTTACAGAAATGTTTTTGAAACAGTTCAAACTGCACCCCCAACACCCCCATATGCCCCAAACAGAAAACCTTGGCTCCATTAGCACTGTTTTCTAACGGAGGTAACTGAAAAAAGTGTTAAGTTGCTCACTCATGTTGAACTCTTTGCAACCCCATGGACTGTAGCCCGCAAGATGGCTCTGTCTGTGGCATTTTTCCAAGCAAGAATATTGGTATGGGTTGAGATTACCTCCTCCAGGGGATCTTCTTGACTTATATTTGAGGCCCAAAGGCAAACTCACCCACTGACCAAACTCTAGAACAACAGTTAACAATAATATGAGCTGACCTCTACTTAAAGCTTTCAATAGGTCCAAAAGATCTTAATGACCCAGATAACCACGATGGGGTGATCACTCACCTAGGGCCAGACATCGTGGAATTTGAAGTCAAGTGGGCCTTAGGAAGCATCACTACAAACAAAGCTAGTGGGGTGATGGAATTCCAGTTATTTCAAATCCTAAAAGATGATGCTATTAAAGTGCTGCACTCAATATGCCAGCAAATTTGGAAAACTCAGCAGTGGCCACAGGACTGGAAAAGGTTAGTTTTCATTCCAATCCCAAAGAATATTCAAAATATACACCATTGCACTCATCTCACATGCTAGCAAAGTAATGCTCAAAATTCTCCAAGCAAGGCTTCAACAGTATGTGAACTAAGAATTTCCAGATGTTCAAGCTGGATTTAGAAAAGGCAGAAGAACCAGAGATCAAATTGCTAACATCCGCTGGATCATAGGAAAAGTAAGACAATTCTAGAAAAGCAGCTACTTCTGCTTTATTGACTATGCCAAAGCCTTTGACTGTGTGGATTCCAACAAACTGTGGGAAATTCTTCAAGAGATGGGAATACCAGACCACTTGACTTGCCTCCTGAGAAATATGTATGCAGGTCAAGAAGCAATAGTTAGAACCGGACATGGAACAATGGACTGATTTCAAGTTGGGAAAGGAGTACATCAAGGCTGTATATTATCACCCTGCTTATTCAACTCATATGCAGAGTACATCATGTGAAATGCTGGGATGGATGAAGCACAAGCTGGAATCAAGATTGCTGGGAGAATTATCAATAACCTCAGATATGCAGATGACACCACCCTTATGGCAGAAAGTGAAGAGGACTTTATTAAAGAGCCTCTTGATGAAAGTGAAAGCAGAGAGTGAAAAAGCTAGCTTAAAACTCAATATTCAAAAATGAAGATCATGGCAGCTGGTCCCATAATTTCATGGCAAATAGATGGGGGAAACAATGGAAACATGACAGACTTTATTTTCTTGGGCTTCAAATCACTGCAGATGGTGACTGCAGCCATGATATTAAAAGACACTTGCTCTTCAGAAGAAAAGCTATGACCAACCTAGATAGTATATTAAAAGCAGAGACATTGCTTTGCCAACATAGATCTGTCTAGTCAAAGCTATGGTTTTTCAAGTAGTCATGTATGGATGTGAGAACTGGATCATAAAGAAGGCTGAAGGCCAAATGCTTTTGAACTGTGGTGTTGAAGAAGACTCTTGAGACTCCTTGGATAGCAAGGAGATCCAACTAGTCATCCTAAAGGAAATCAGTCCTGAATATTCATGAGAAGGACTGATGCTAAAGCTGAAACTCCAATACTTTGGCCACCTGATGCGAAGAACTGGCTCACTGGAAAAAGCCCTGATGATGGGAAAGATTGAAGGCAGGAGGAGAAGGGAGTGACAGAGGATGAGATGGTTGGATGGCATCACTGACTCGATGGACATGAGTTTGGGTGAGCTCTGGGAGTTGGTGATGGACAAGGAAGCCTGCCGTTCTGCAGTCCATGGGGTCACAAAGAGTCAGACATGACTGAGCAACTGAACTGAACTGATGGGTCCAGATGCTGTGCTAAGCAAATTACACATACTGAATGGCTGTTATAGATTTGAATATACTGTTATGCCCACTTAACAGATGAGGAAGCTAAGGTAACAGGTGGTAAAATCGTAGCGACAAGATTTAAACACAGAACCTGTTGACCTTTTTAGTCCTTTGACTCACCATGAGACTCAGCCAAGTGACAGCATCCCTGCTGCTCCAGGGCCCTGGCAAGCAACTTGAAGAAGTGAGGTCAGCAGGTGCAAACCACAGGGAGCGAGGGGCCTGGGACACATGGAGAGAGCATGATCTAGCCCAGGAGGAGGTGCCACTCACAATAGGAGGGTGTGCAGGCCAGGTGCCAGGCCTTTGATTTGTCTAGAGTGGCCAAAAGAGCTGAAGTTCAGTAAGAGATCTCCCGGGGTTTGAATGTTGGCTCCTTATTTTAGAAAGGCACTCTCCACACCGACAGCCCACACCTGCCACTCATGCAGAGCCTGCAGACGGCCCTCTCCTTCCTCCACTGCACTGGCTCCACGCAGTGTGCCCTTGCCAGGGGTTTGCTCTCAGATGTTGATCTTCTGTCTGAAAGTGCTCTCGCCTGGGCTCAAACTGTCTGCTAAGCTTCATGAACTTATGCTGTTGAAGAACGGTGATAGAACTGGGGAACCTGCCTGCTTCCATGCCTTTCCTGCAGATTACTCAGTTCAGTGCGGACTGCACCTCTGAGCGTTCCCACATCCTCTCTGTTGGGATCAGTGACCTCTTGGCCAAAGTTCTCCTGAGGCTTTGTACTGCACCTGGCTGTATCCTTTCTCCCTTTTACCTGGTCCATTTCTCCTTTCTCCCAATTACACAGTCAATCTCTTGGGACAAGTCCAAAGTCTTAGTAATTACCTCACTCTTCCCATCTTCCCCCAAGCCTGATCTCAGTGCTTCATAGGTTTACCTCTCAAATTTTTACTGAATAAATATAAAAATTGCAGTACAGGTGAGGCTTGTCTTCGTATTCTTAATGACAAGGCAGTTTCATTTGCTTTAATAAATCACTAAAAGTATTGTTATTTTGCCTCTTTAAACCTGTTTTCTCATCTACTAAACATTATCAAATCCAAGGAGTCCCTTAATAGGTGTAGATTGCATAGCACAGCACCTGATGCATAGAAGGCATTCAGGATACGTCAGTTCATCTTGTTGTCATAGCTTTCATGATTTAATACAATTGTTGTTTAGACTCTTTTTTGATCCCATGAACTGTAGCACTCCAGGCTTGCCTGTCCTTCACCATCTACTGGAGCTTGCTTGAACTCATGTCCATTGAGTCGATGATGCCATACAACCATCTCATTCTCTGTCACCCCTTTCTCCGTCTTTCCCAGCATCAGGGTCTTTTCCAATGAGTCAACTCTTGGCATCAGGTGGCCAAAGTATTGGAACTTCAGCTTCAGCATAAGTCTTTCATGTGAATATCCAGGGTTGATTTCCTTTAGGATTGTGTGGTTTGATCTCCTTGCAGTCCAAGGGTCTCTCAAGAGTCTTCTCCAACACTACAGTTCAAAAGCATCAATTCTTTGGCACCTAGCCTTTTTTCTGGTCCAACTTTCACATCCATACATGACTACTTGAAAAACCATAGCTTTGACTAGATGGACCTTTGTCAGTGATGTCTCTACTTTCGATTATGCTACCTAGGTTGGTCATAGCTTTTCTTCCAAGGAGGAAGTGTCTTAGTTTCATGGCTGCTGCCACCATCTGCAGTGGTTTAGGAGCCCAATTAAAAAAAAACCTGTCACTATTTCCATTCTTTCCCCATCTATTTGCCATAAAATTATGGGTCTGGATGCCATGATTATCATTTTTGAATGCTGAGTTTAAAGCTAGCTTTTTCACTCTCCTCTTTCACTTTCATCAAGAGGCTCTTTAGTTCCCCTTCACTTTCTACCATAAGAGTGGTGTCATCCATATATCTGAGGTTATTGATATTTCTCCCAGCAATCTTGATTCCAGCTATGCTTCATCCAGCCAAGCGTTTCTCATGATGTACTCTGCATATAAGTTAAATAAGCAGGGTGACAATATACAGCCTTGATGTACTCCTTTCGCAGTTTGGAATCAGTCCATTGTTCCATGTCCAGTTCTAACTGTGGCTTCTTGACCTGCATACAGATTTCTCAGGAGGCAGGTCAAGTGGTCTGGTATCCCCATCTCTTGAAGAATTTCCCACAGTTTGTTGGAATCCACACAGTCAAAGGCTTTGGTTTAGTCAATAAATCAGAAGTGGATGCTTTTTGGAACTCTCTTGCTTTTTCTATGATCCAGAGGATGTTGGCAATTTATCTCTGGTTCTTCTGCCTTTTCTAAATCCAGCTTGAACATCTGGAAATTCTTACTTCACATACTGTTTAATTCTTGCTTGGAGAATTTTGAGCATTACTTTGCTAGCGTGTGAGATGAGTGCAACTGTGCAGTAGTTTGAGCATTTTCTGGCATTGCCTTTCTTTGGGATTGGAATGAAAACTGACCTTTTCCAGTCCTGTGGCCACTGCTGAGTTTTCCAAATTTGCTGGCATATTGAGTGCAGCACTTTCACAGTATCATCTTTTAGGATTTGAAATAGCTCAACTGGGATTCCAGCAACTCCACTATCTTTGTAGTGATGCTTCCTAAGGCCTACTTGACTTCACATTCCAGGATGTCTGGCTCTAGGTGAGTGATCACACCAACATGATGATTTAGGTCATTGAGTCCTTTTTGTATAGTTCTTCTGTGTATTCTTGCCACTTCTTAATATCTTCTGCTTCTGTTAGGTCCTTACCATTTCTGCATTTCAAGATTTAATACAATAGAGCTAAGGTTTACTGAAAGGCAAGGCTGATGCTGTTGCAGGTTATCCTGAACTGAGATTCCAAGGCACTCATGAAAGGTCTTTTCCAAATTCAAACAGCAGTTAAAATTCCACCCGTTCATTTCTTGCCTGTAATTGTTTGTTTGAGCCTGGTAAAAACACTTGCTTTCCTTCTTAACAGAAATTTTACAAATCTAAGTGATGAATATGCTCATTCCTCTCTGTCATAGGCTAAATTTTGAACCCCGCTTCAAGCGCAGAGGAGCTGAGAGGAGCTACTCCAGGTTCAAGGTCAGGAGGGGCAGCCTTGAGGAGATACCCCTCATCCAAGGTAAGGAGCAGTGGCTGCGCTTTGCTGGAGCAGCCGTGAAGAGAACCCCATGTCCAAGGTAAGAGAAACCCAAGAAAGACGGTAGGTGTTGGGAGAGGGCATCAGAGGACAGACACACTGAAACCATAATTACAGAAAACTAGCCAGTCTGATCACATGGACCATAGGCTTATCTAACTCAATGAAACTAAACTGTGCCATGTGGGTCCACCCAATATGGATGGGTCATGGTGGAGAGGTCTGACAGAATGTGGTCCACTGGAGAAGGGAATGGCAAACCACTTCAGTATTCTTGCCTTGAGAACTCCATGAATAGTATGAAAAGGAAAAATGATAGGATACTTAAAGAGGAATTCTCTAGGTCAGCAGGTGCCCAAATTGCTACTGGAGATCAGTGGAGAAATAACTCCAGAAATAAAGAAGGGATGGAGCCAAAGCAAAAACAATACCCAGTTGTGGCTGTGACTGGTGATAGAAGCAAGATCTGATGCTGTAAAGAGCAATATTGCATAGGAACCTGGAATTTTAGGTCCATGAATCAAGGCAAATTGGATGTGGTCAAACAGAGGATGGCAAGAGTGAACGTCGATATTCTAGGAATCAGTGAACTAAGATGGACTAGAAAGGGTGAATTTAACTCAGATGACCATTATATCTACTACTGTGGGCAGGAATCCCTTAGAAGAAATGGAGTAGCCATCATGGTCAACAAAAGGGTCCAAATTGCAGTTCCGATCAGTTCACTTCACTTCAGTCGCTCAGTCTTGTCCAATTCTTTGTGACCCCATGAATTGCGCACACCAGGCCTCCCTGTCCATCACCAGCTCCCGGAGTTTACTCAAACTCATGTCCATCGAGTTGGTGATGCCATCCAGCCATCTCATCCTCTGTCATCCCCTTCTCCTCCTGCCTCCAATCCCTCGCAGCATCAGAGTCTTTTCCAATGAATCAACTCTTTGCATGAGGTGGCCAAAGTATTAGAGTTTCAGCTTCAGCATCAGTCCTTCCAATGAACACCCAGGACTGATCTCCTTTAGGGTGGACTGGTTGGATCTTCTTGCAGTCCAAAGGAGTCTTAAGAGTCTTCTCCAACACCACAGTTCAAAAGCATCAATTCTTCAGTGTTGAGTTTTCCTCACAGTCCAACTCTCACATCCATACATGACCACTGGAAAAACCATAGCCTTGACTAAATGGACGCTTGTTGGCAAAGTAATATCTCTGCTTTTGAATATGCTGTCTAGGTTGGTCATAACTTTCCTTCCAAGGAGTAAGTGTCTCTTAATTTCATGGCTGCAGTCACCATCTGCATTGATTTTGGAGCCCCAAAAAACAAAGTCTGACACTGTTTCCCCATCTATTTCCCATGAAGCGATGGGACCGAAATGCAGTACTTGCATGCAATCTCAAAAACGAGAGAATGATCTCTGTTCGTCTCCAAGGCAAGCCATTCAATATCACGGTAATCCAAGCCTATGCCCCAACCAGTAACACTGAAGAAGCTGAAGTTGAACGGTTCTGTGAAGACCTACAAGACCTTTTAGAACTAACACCAAAAAAGATGTCCTTTGCATTATAGGGGACTGGAATGCAAAAGTAGGAAATCAAGAAACACTTGTAGTAACAGGCAAAGTTGGCCTTGGAATACAGAATGAAGCTGGGCAAAGGCTAATAGAGTTTTGCCAAGAGAATGCACTGGTCATAGCAAACACCCTCTTCCAACAACACAAGAAAAGACTCTACACATGGACATCAACAGATGGTCCATACCAAAAATCAAGTTGATTAAAATCTTTGCAGCCGAAGATGGAGAAGCTCTATACAGTCAACAACAACAAGACCGGGAGCTGACTGTGGCTCAGATCATAAACTCCTCATTGCCAAATACAGACTTAAATAGAAGAAAGTAGGCAAACCACTGGACCACTCAGGTATGACCTAAATTAAATCCCTTATGATTATACAGTGGAAGTGAGAAATAGATTTAAGGGACTAGATCTGATAGATAGAGTGCCTGATGAACTATGGAATGAGGTTCGTGACATGGGGGATCACTCATTCCCATGGGGATCAGGACCATCCCCATGGAAAAGAAATGCAAAATGGCTGTCTGGGGAGGCCTTACAAATAGCTGTGAAAAGAAGAGAAGTGAAAAGCAAAGGAGAAAAGGGAAAATATAAGCATCTGAATGCAGAGTCCCAAAGAATAGCAAGGAGAGTTAAGAAAACCATCCTCAGTGATCAATACAAAGAAATAGAGGAAAAGAACAGAATGGGAAGACTAGAGATCTCTTCAGGAAAATTAGATATACCAAGGGAACATTTCATTCAAAGATGGGCTCAATAAAGGACAGAAATGGTATGGAACTAAAAGAAGCAGAAGATGTTAAGAAGAGGTGGCAAGAATACACAGAAGAACTGTACAAAAAGTATCATCACGACCCAGATAATCATGATGGTGTGATCACTCACCTAGAGCCAGACATCCTGAAATATGAAGTCAAGTGGGCCTTAGAAATTATCACTACAAACAAAGCTAGTGCAGGTGATGGAATTCCAGTTGAACTATTTCAAATCCTGAAAGATGATGCTGTGACAGTGCTACACTCAATATGCCAGCAAATTTGGAAAACTCAGCAGTGGCCACAGGACTGGAAAAGGTCAGTATTCATTCCAATCCCAAAGAAAGGCAATGCCAAAGAATGTTCAGACTACCGCACAGTTGCACTCATCTCACACGCTAGCAAAGTAATGCTCAAAATTCACCAAGCCAGGCTTCAGCAATACATGAACCGTGAACTTACTGATCTTCAAGCTGGTTTTAGAAAAGGCAGAGGAACGAGAGAGCAAATTTCCAACATCTGCTGGATCATCAAAAAAAAGCAAGCGAGTTCCAGAAAAACATCTACCTCTGCTTTATTGCTATGCCAAAGCCTTTGACTGTGTGGATCACAATAAACTGTGGAAAATTCTGAAAGAGATGGGAATACCAGACCACCTGACCTGCCTCTTGAGAAATCTGTATGCAGGTCAGGAAGCAATAGTTAGAACTAGACATGGAACAACAGCCTGGTTCCAAATAGGAAAAGGAGTACATCAAGGCTGTATATTGTCATCCTGCTTATTTAACCTCTATGCAGAGTACATCATGAGAAACTCTGGACTGGAAGAAGCACAAGCTGGAATCAAGCTTGCTGGGAGAAATATCAGTAATCTCAGATATGCAGATGACACCACCCTTATGGCAGAAAATGAAGAGGAACTAGAAAGCTTCTTGATAAAAGTGAAAGAAGAGAGTGAAAAAGTTGGCTTAAAGCTCAACATTTAGAAAACGAAGATTATGGCATCTGGTCCCATCACTTCATGGGAAATAGATGAAAAACAGTGGAAACAGTGTCAGACTTTGTTTTGAGGGGCTCCAAAATCACTGCAGATGGTGACTGCAGCTGTGAAATTAAAAGACGCTTACTCTTTGGAAGGAAAATTATGACCAACCTAGATAGCATATTCAAAAGCAGAGACATTACTTTGCCAACTAAGGTCTGTCTAGTCAATATGTTTTTTCCAGTGGTCATGTATGGATGTGAGAGTTGGACTGTGAGGAAAACTCAACACTGAAGAATTGATGCTTTTGAACTCTGGTGTTGGAGAAGACTCTTGAGAGTCCCTTGGACTGCAAAGAGATCCAACCAGTCCATCCTAAAGGAGATCAATCCTGGGTGTTCTTTGGAAGGACTGATGCTAAAGCTGAAACTCTAATACTTTGGCCACCTCATGCGAAGAGTTGACTCATTGGAAAAGACTCTGATGCTGGGAGGGATTGGGGGCAGGAGGAGAAGGGGATGACAGAGGATGGGATGGCTGGATGGCATCACTGACTCGATGGACCTGAGTTTGAGTGAACTCCGGAAGTTGGTGATAGGGAGGCCTGGTGTGCTGCAGTTCATGGAGTCACAAAGAGCTGGACACAACTGATCGACTGAACTAAACTCAAAATCACATGTTGAGGCCCTAACCTCAGTACTTTAGAACATGCTTCTGTTTGAAGATAGGGACTTTAAAAAGGTAATTAAGGTTAAATGAATCAGTTCAGTTCAGTCCCTCAGTCGTGTCTGACTGTTTGCAACCCCATGTACTGCAGCACACCAGGCCTCCCTCTCCATCACACGCTCCTGGAGCCTACCCAAACTCATGTCCATTGAGTTGGTGATGCCATCTAACCATCTCATCCTCTGTTGTCCCCTTCTCCTCCTGCCTTCAATCTTTCCCAGCGTCAGGGTCTTTTCAAATAAGTCAGCTCTTCACATCATTTGGCCAAAGGATTGGAGTTTCAGCTTCAGCATCAGTCCTTCCCATGAATATTCAGGATTGATTTCCTTTAGGATGGGATGGTTGGATCTCCTTGCTGTCCAAGGGACTCTCAAGATCTTCTCCAATACCACAGTTCAAAAGCATCAATTCTTCTGCGCTCAGCTTTCTTTATAGTCCAACTCTCACATCCATACATGACCACAGGAAAAACCATAGCCTTGACTAGATGGACTTTTCTTGACAAAAGTATTGTCTCTGCTTCTTAATATGCTATCTAGGTTGGTCATAACTTTTCTTCCAAGGAGTAAGCGTCTTTTGATTTCATGGCTGCAGTCACCATCTGCAGTAATTTTGGAGCTCCAAAATATAAAGTCAGCCACTGTTTCCACTGTTTCACCATCTATTTGCCATTAAGTGATGGGACCGGATACCTGATCTTTGTTTTCTGAATGTTGAGCAATATGTGGGCCCTAATTCATTCTGAGTATCGTTCTTATAGGAAGAGGAAGTTTGGAGATATGATGGGACAAAGGGTTAGGCACGCACAGGGAAGGTGCCATCTGAAGATTCAGGATGGAGACCACCATCTACAAGCCAAGGAGCGAGGCTTCAGGAGAAACCTGACCTGCTGACACCTTAATCTTGGACTTCCAGCCCCTAGAACTGTCAGAAAATGAATTTCTGGGGCTTTCCTGGTAGCTTAGTAGTACAAAACCTGCCTACTAATGCAGAAGACACAGGTTCGATCCCTGATCTGAGAAGATCCCACATGCCACAAAGCAAATACCCCATGCCCTGGAACTGTTGAGCCTATGCTCTTGAACCTGGGAACTGAAACTATTATGGGCTGTGTGCCCTAGAACCTGTGCTCTGAGCAAGAGAAGCCACCACAGTGAGAAGCTTGGACACCACAACTAGAGAGTGTGCCTCTTGCCACAACCAGAGAAAAGCCTGCGCAGCAACAGACCAAGCACAGCCGGAAAAAAAGTTTCTTAAAAAAAAATGAATTTCTGTCGTGCATGCTCTAGGTAGTATAGGTACACCCATGTCCCCTCTGTCCCAACCTCCTTCCCACCTCACTCTTCATTCCATCCTTCAGTCTGTGACATTTTGTTCCGGCAGCCCTAGCAAGCTAATACCTTCTTCTTCTTTTGGACCTTTGCCTCTTCCTAGTGATGTAACTTTAGAAAACAGGAAATGGGGATCTTCTTGAAGGAAATGGGAGGAAAATATATTTTGGGAGAAACAACATGTTTGCTTAAAAGTGTCTCCTGGCCTAATATTTGAGAGATTTTTCTGAGGAAGACCTGTGTGCCAGATCCTGCCCATATCCTGCCCCCGCCCCCCCTCTGCCTCATGGCTGTGGCACAGACCAGCCAGACATTAAACTGCCAACATCTTGTTAGTGGCCTGGAGGTTTTTTTCTTGTGCCTGAAACCTACTTTGTCAGTGCTCATGGCAGACTGAAAATGTCAGAGAATTTATGATGCTTTATGACCCATAGGAACTGGAGTATAAATACCCCAGATCCGTCATCCTCAAACATGATAACTCAGATAACTCTCCAGAAGCTTGCAGAGTTCTCCTGCAGGTTTAAGCTCCCTTAATCTCTCTTGAGTAAGCTGTGAGTGGTGGCCATGAGGACATACCCCACGTTGAAGGTAAGGAGCAGTGGCTGCACTTTGCTGGAGCAGCCATGAAGAGAGACCCCACGTCCAAGGTAAGAGAAACCCAAGTAAGATGGTAGGCACTGAGAGAGGACATCAGAGGGCAGACAGACTGAAACCACAATCACAGACAACTAGCCAGTCTGATCACGTTGACCACAGCCTTGTCTAACTCAATGAAACTAAGCCATACCATGTGGGGCCACCCAAGATGGGAGGGTCATGATGGAGCGGTCTGATGGAATGTGGTCCACTGGAGAAGGGAATGGCAAACCACTTCAGTTTTCTTGCCTTGAGAACCCCATGAACAGTATGAAAAGGCAAAAAAGATAGGATACTGAAAGAGGAACTCCCCAGGTCTGCAGGTGCCCAAATTGCTACTGGAGATCAGTGGAGAAATAACTCCAGAAAGAATGAAGGGATGGAGCCAAAGCAAAAACAATACTCAGTTCTGGATTTGACTGGTGATAGAAGCAAAGTCCGATGCTGTAAAGAGCAATATTGCATGGGAACCCGGAATGTTAGGTCCATGAATCAAGGCAAATTGAAAGTGGTCAAACAGGAGATGGCAAGAGTGAACGTCAACATTCTAGGAATCAGTGAACTAAAATAGACTGGAATGGGTGAATTTAACTCAGATGACCATTATATCTACTACTGTGGGCAGGAATCCCTAGAAGAAATGGAGGAGCCATCATAGTCAACAAAAGAGTCAGAAATGCAGTACTTGGATGCAGTCTCAAAACCAACAGAATTATCTCTGTTCGTTTCCAAGGCAAACCATTCAATATCACAGTAATCCAAGGCTATGCCCCAACCAGTAACACTGAAGAAGCTGAAGTTGAATGGTTTTATGAAGACCTATAAGACCTTTTAGAACTAACACCCCAAAAAGATGTCCTTTTTATTATTGGAGACTGGAATACAAAAGTAGGAAGTCAAGAAACACCTGGAGTAACAGGCAAATTTGGCCTTGGAATGCGGAATGAAGCAGGGCAAAGACTAATAGAGTTTTGCCAAAAGAATGCACCGGTCATAGCAAACACTCTCTTCCAACAACATAAGAGAGGACTCTACACATGGACATCACCAGATGACCAACATTGAAATCAGATTGATTATATTCTTTGCAGCCAAAGATGGAGAAGTTCTTTACAGTCAGCAACAACAAGACTGGGAGCTGACTGTGGCTCAGATCATAAACTCTTTATTGCCAAATTCAGACTTAAATTGAAGAAAGTGTGGAAAACCACTAGACCATTCAGGCATGACCTAAATCAAATCCCTTATGATTATACAGTGGAAATGAGAAATAGATTTAAGGGACTAGATCTGATAAATAGAGTGCTTGATGAACTATGGACAGAGGTTTGTGACACTGTACAAGAGACAGGGATCAAGACCATCCCCAAGAAAAAGAAATGCAAAAAGCAAAATGGCTGTCTGAGAAGGCCTTACAAATAGCTGTGAAAAGAAGAGAAATGAAAAGCAAAGGTGAAAAGGAAAGAAATACCCATTTAAATACAGAATTCCAAAGAATAGCAAGGAGAGATAAGAAAGCCTTCCTCAGTGATCAATGCAAAGAAATAGAGGAAAACAATAGAATGGGAAACACTCCTTAATAAAATTAGAGATGCTAAGGGAACATTTCATTCAAAGATGGGCATAATAAAGGACAGAATGGTATGGACTTGGCAGAAGCAGAAGATATTAAGAAGAGGTGGCAAGAATACACAGAAGAACTGTACAAAAAACATCGTCATGACCCAGTTAATCACATGACCCAGTTAATCACAATGATGTGATCACTTACCTAGAGACAGACATCCTGGAATGTGAAGTCAACTAAAATTTGGGTAGACTCCGGGAGTTGGTGATGTTCAGGGAGGCCTGGTGTGCTGTAGTCCGTGGGGTCACAAAGGTTCATATGCCACTGAGCGACTGAACTGAACTGAATCTTTCTTGAAATGCACCTTTTCTTGGCTCCCTTCCTATCTCTATGGAAGCTCTCCATCCTTCCTCTGCAAAGCGCATCTGCCAAGGAATTTACTTGCTCTAGAATTCTTACTTTAGGGTGTGACTCTAGGGGAACCAAAACTAGGGCTACCTGCCTTTTAGCTACCTGTGTGTGCATATGAAACATCCATATTTAAAGATGCTGCCATGGTTTCTAGTTTAAGAAGATGATATATTGCATTGGGACTTTCCTGGTGCCTCAATGATAAAGAATCTGCCAATGCAGGAGACCCGGGTTCAGTCCCTAGGTCGGGTAGATCCCTGGAAGAGGAAATAGCCACCCACTCCAGTACTCTTGCCTGGAGAATTCCATGGACAGTGCCTGGTGGGCTACAGTCCATGGGGTTGCAAAAGAGTCAGACATGACTTGGTGACTAAACAACAACACTGCATCCTATTCCTTTTGTGGTATGGTGATAAGTGGTTCATCTACTGGTGAACCCTGGAGCCTCTCCTTGCAGAAAGGGTGTTCTAAAATCCTGCCTTGTGGAAGTGTCTTTGCGTCAAGTCAACTATGCTGCATTTATTTCTATAAATACCAAAGCCCAATCTTTTCAGAACATACTGGCTTTTAAAAAATTCTTTTTTAATTGAAGGATAATTGCTTTACAGAATTTTGTGCTTTTCTGTCCTACATCAACAAGAATCAGCCATAGGTATCCTCGTGTCCCCTCCTTCTTGACCTCCCTCCCATCTACCTTTTCATCCCACCCTTTAGTCTGTTGCAGAGGCCCTGTTTGAGTTGCCTGAGTCATACAGCAAATTCCCGTTGGCTATCTATTTTACATGTGGTATTGTAAATTTCTATGTTACTCTCTCCATGCATCTCACCTTCTCCCTCCTCTCCTCCCACTGTGTCCCTATTGGCTTTGCGTAGCCTGTGCTCTTGCATCTCTGTCATGGGTAGGTGTGTTTGCATCACGGTGGAGTGGTTTTAATAGTTGTCTCGTGCCTGAGCCACGTGTTTCCTTATGGGGCTGCTCTAATACTTGGTGTGAAGTTTTCATGGTCCATGGGGGTGCAGCTGGGGGAGTTGCTTCTGAATCAGAGTCCACGCGACTATGAGAGAAACAGACTTCTGAGGAACAATGCAAGCTGCTCTGGGTGGCAGTAAAGCTTCTGCGAAACCCACTGACCCTGAAGCCCTTCCTCATTACTGTCAGGCTGGCGTTGAGCATGTCAGAGGTTGAGGTCTTCTCAGTGACTACTCAGAACCATGCTAAGGACGTTCCACACTGAGTAACTTTCAACCTTCTAGGCTCTTACAGCCAGGCTCACAGTTCTGGAATGAGGAGCCCTGAGACAAGCTGTGGATGAATGCATTAGCCAGGCCTCACCTGACTGTGCATGAAACCTCTGCAGTCGCTTTGGTGAAAGGATCACTTATGATTGCCCCAAGAGGAAAGGTTTTGTCACAGAAGCTATTTCCCTGTCGCATCTTTTGTGAATCTTTTTCTATTAGTGCATTAATCGTAAGAAGTATTGCTGGCTTAAAGGATTTTTGTGAGACAGCCAGGGGTCTCCCACCGTGGCGTCTAATCACCTTCATTGCCACATGATCTTCAGCTCGCAGTTGAAGGCCAGAACCACAGGTTTAAAGGGCCATGGGCGTCTCACTCCATGCATCCCTGCTGACTTATTTACCTTCTGCTCATTGACTGGTAAAAAGGAAATAGTAAAGGTGCATGTTACTCTATTATTTTTCATCTAATTATTTTGAAAAGCCTCCCCTGTGAATTGATTAAGGAGGGAAGATTTCAGATGACTCTGGGTAAATCTACAGACTTGTGTAAATCCATTCATTACATCTAAATGGACTTCCTTTGAACCAGGTCACTCTGTAAATGATGAGGGCCTTAATCCTGTCTTTCGTTTAAACACGTCTTTCAAGATAATTTCTCCTAGCAACCTGTTGGGGTATTAGTTCAGCTCTGATGCAGACAGAGTTAGCGTTGAACTGTAAAACACTTTTTTCCCTTGTTTGGTTTCCCAGAATTTGATTCCTAAAATTTAATAATATCATCCTGTTTTTCTTTTGTTTGAATGAAGGCAAGGGAGTTTACTGGATCGAAGATTCGACATTATCTTACCCTAGACAGAGGCACTGAGCAAAAAAACTGTGTGGGGCTGCGTGTTAAAGGGACCGTCCCTGCCCGAATCTTCTCTCATCTTCCGCCTCCCATCGGGCTGGGTTTTCCTTCCAGATGCTCATCTCTTCTTTGCTTCTCCACTCCCACTAGACTGTTTAACAGCCTCAGGTGTCACCACCTCAACTGGGAGTCCCCTTGGTTATCTCCAAGTCGGCCTCCTTGATCTTAATTCTAGATATTCCAGGCAACTCTGCCTCCTGTTTTTCTGCTAATTATCCCCAAACATGCTTCCCCCATGTCCATCCCCAACTAAGAAACATACTGTGCTCCCTATGGATTACCACACACCTTCCAGTGTTCTCTGCTGGACTTTCAAGGCCTTTCACAATCTAGCCTGTCCCACACAGCCCAGCATGCTCTCATTCTCCATTACTCAACGCACTTTGCTTTTTCCTCTTACTGTGAGCAAGTCAGGACCGTTTCCAGAGCCAGTGGATATGGTTGTCCAGCTTGTGTACTGCCCCCAGCCCCTGGGCGTCATGCAAAGTTGGTTATTTCTACTTCCATGATCTTCTTTCTTCCCACTGTTTGACTGTCGAAATTCTTCTCATCCTTCAAAACATCCCTTAGCCACAATGTCTTCCTTAGTTGTGCAAAGTCTCATTATCTTTACCTCTTCCTTTGAAGTTCTACAAGTCTTATAAGCTCTTCCCCCAAAAACAGTTCCTACTAAGAAAACACGCCTGCTATGGAGGGCATGTCGTTGTTGTTATTTAGTTTCTAAGTTGTGTCAAGTTCTTTTGCGACCCCACAGACTGTAGCCGGTCAGGCTCGTTTGTCCATGGAATTTCCCAGGCAAAAATACTGGAGTGGGTTGCCATTTCCTTCTCCAGGAGATCTTCCTGACCCAGGGATGGAATCCATGGCTGCGGCATCTCCTGCATTGCAGACTGATTCCCAGAGGGCATGTACCCCCACTTATCTTCCCATCCCAACAACAGAACACAGTAGGGCTTAGTGACTGTTGAATAGTTTTCCCTGTTTTCAAATGTGATTATTTTAACTCTTCCAACTACTTCCTGAGTTCCTGCAGGGAATGAAGGCCACCATCCACATCTGTAGCACAGTGCTGAGCACAGGATTGGTGTTCTATAAATATTGGCTCTTTGATTCCTGAGCATGATCTATAATTAAGACAGAAAGAAGGAAGAACATCAAATGTTGATATGCTTCTTAAGGCAAAATCGGCATCATTTTTAGTCTGAGCCCAGAGATATGTAACGTGAGTGAAAGGTATGTGATTTTTAAGTAATAAGGCCTGTTCCAGGAAGTTGTCCACATTGTCCAGAGAGAAGAATGAATTAATTATTTTTTCACTACCAACAATATAGTTGATTTCAAGCAAGGCAGCTTCAATTATTTAGAATACTAAGTAGCTATTCAGGGTTATTAATATCCAAACTAAAAGGCAGAAACACTAGAAAAGCGACATCTCTGCCCTCTTGTTAGAGACTGAAATTTTATGAGGACTACCTGTTGTCATGGCAGAAAATTATTCTAAGTGCATACCCAACAGTAACTATGAAGAGTCATAAATTCTCTAGTAAATGCTCCAGAAAACAGGCACAAAATTCTGTCATCCCATCTGTCTTTTTCTTCTTACAGAGGATCTGTGCTGCCTTTGAAAGAAAAATGCAAAATTGAAACAGTAAAGCAGTCTCCTGCAAATGCCTTCTTTGCTGTTTCCTCCTCCAGCATTTTCCCTCTCATACCTGGTCCTGTGATAGTTGTCACTTCTTTGTGGTATTTTTAGGATGGAAGCATCAACAGAAATGTTGGGTTTCCACTTGTTTCGTCCCTTCCAGACTGCCTTCAATCCCTCCCAAAACCCCTTGGCCATCAGATACTGGGCTACGTGATGACCACCAGTGTGGATTGTCAACTTTTGTTCATTTTCAGGTGTATATCTTGTGCTAGTGGGTAGTGGTGTTGGGTGCTGGAGGGAGATCCATTTGAACTAGATATGGGTCCACTAATGAAGGAGCAGCCCTTTACATTGTGGTGGACATTATAATTAATGCTGCAAGTGTAAATGGGGCAGCCTGCATCTGTCTTCATCCGTGGTCAGTATATTCACTCTCACATTTAGAAAATTAAACATGTATACTTTCTTGTAAGAAACGAAGCGCCAATCTATGTTCAATGTAGGATGCAGGATGCATGGGGTTGGTGCACAGGATGATTCAGGTAGAGGATGTGGGGTGGGAGGTGGGAGGGGGCTTCGGCATTGGGAGATTGTGTTCACCTATGGCTGATTCATGTCAATGTATGGCAAAACAAAGACAGTATTGTAATTAAAAAAAACTATTATAATTATATATTAATTATATAAAAAATAATAATTTATGCTGGAAAAGTTCTTAATACTTTTTTCTTAAAATTGGGTTGGAGCTGTTGATAAATGAAGATGTAGGCCCAAACATCCATAATTACTATTATAATAAATGTCTATTCATAATTGATCATTAACAGAAGCTACTTGAAATAAAGAATTCCAACAAAGGGGAAAAAAAAAGAAAATTAGGCTCAACCCAAGTGCCATGGGTCTTAGAAATTTTGTGATTAGGGTACCTATTTTGAAGGGGGCACAGCAACTCACTCCAGTATTCTTGCTCAGAGAATCCCGTGGACAGAGGAGTCTGGTTGGCTACAGTCCATAGGGTCACACAGAATCAGACACGACTAAAAAAACTTGGCAAGCACACACATACCAATTTTGAAAATCTGATGGCATCCACATCTCTTTCATCAGAGAAGTATGTAGGCATTTTTCATATGATTTTAGGAAGTCCCCAGCCCTTTTTGAATCTCTGTAGCTCAGATTGAATAGTAATAAAAATATCCTCTCACAAGCCTGTGCTCCTGACTGTGTCTCCATTGTTCTAGGTACTTAATACGTACTCTCTCATGTTTTCTCCACAGTGATCTAATGAGGCAAATTGTTCCTCATTTTGCAAATGAAGGAACTGAGGCCAAAGATGTATCTCGTTCAGCTTCTGACTGTGCTTCCAAGTCTTTTCTATGATTTCATAGACTCTTGAGTTCATCTTCTTTTCTGATGTCTACACCATAAACAGAGGTCTAAAAGTATCTTGTCCATACAGCTTGAGAAGAACTATTAGGACTTTACCTCTGATCCTCTAAGTCTCCCTTGAAAATGAATATGACACTCCATTGTTGCCATTGTGAATGGTACCTGCAAATGTTTCAAATCAATGTATTTGAAAAGTGACACGATATCAGTTTGGATCTGAAATCATAAGACTACAGTTGCCTGTAATGCCCACCATGCAGAGAACAACTCTGTAAGTGAGAGGGAGTTTACATGGTATTTAGAAGGAATGACATCAGCCAGAGAGGGGCCAAGGATAACAAATATGCAGGTAACTCAGTGAACCATAACCAAAACTGGCTCATCCTGAACCGAGTAGAGAACAGAGTCAGGTTCTTTCAGCCTTGACAATGTAGGTTTGACATTTCATCAGGAATAAACAGGAACTTTATGACTAACAGCTTTTCCTACTTCTAAATCAATAGACATAAAAGAGCACCTGCAGATAAAAGATTTCGTTAGTAGCTCTGCTAATAGCAGTTATAAATTCTTACTCCTGCAAGCATCTCCTCCTCAAGCTTTCTTTTCCCTCCTAAGAGACCAGGTCATAGGAAGAAAATCAGATGAGTGTCACATTTTAATTTTCTTAAAAGTTCTTCATTGCTGCTCTTATCAACATTACTGCCACTTTTAAGTAAGTGTATTTAGAAATAAAGATTAATATGTCATAGTGTGTATCTTCGGAGAAGGCAATGGCACCCCACTCCAGTACTCTTGCCTGGAAAATCCCATGGGTGGAGGAGCCTGGTGGGCTGCAGTCCATGGGGTTGCCAAGAGTCCGACACGACTGAGCAACTTCACTTTCACTTTTCACTTTCATATATTGGAGAAGGAAATGGCAACCCACTCCAGTGTTCTTGCCTGGAGAATCCCAGGGTCGGGGGAGCCTGGTGGGGTGCTGTCTATGGAGTCGCACAGAGTCAGACACGACTGAGGTGACTTAGCAGCAGCAGCAGCAGCAGCGGTGTTTCTCTTTATTAGGGCTTGACTTCAGACTTTAGAAAAACTAATTGGGGAGATTGCCCAGAAGACATTCACAAAGTTTGTGGACTTGTAAAAATGTGTGCAAATTTCATGTTACTATCCAGTCATCATACACACACTTGCGTGTGTGTGTGTGTGGAGATAATTTTTTTTTCTTTCCTTTTTTTTTTGACTGCATGGCTTGCAGTCAGCCTAAGTTTTAACAGTCTTAGTTTCCTGACCAGGGATCAAACTTGGGTACTTGGCAGTGATAGCTTGGTGGCCTGGTTAGGACTTCAGGGAGTTACCTGGAGATAATTTTGATTAAGTAGTCATTGTGGAATTTTTAAGTTAGATCAGCTTTAAACATAAAATAGATGAGATTTATTAATGACAACAACATATATATATATATGTATGTATGTATTTTACTGTTTGCTCAGTGTTTTCATAGGCATTATTTAGCTTTCATAACCACCCCACAGATTTTTATTATTCCCTGTTTTATGGATGAGGAAACAGGCTCAAAGAGACGAAATGCTTGTTGAAGGTCACAGAGCTAATAAATCAATAAATGTGGGACGTGGCCTAGGTTTTTGAGTCCACGTTCAGTGTTTGTTCTCCTCTCCCACAGCTGTATTCAGAGTAGAGAGGATGAGGAAGTTATGTTTCAGTGGTTGGCGGTAAAGTAGGTGCTTCAGGAATAACCTGTCTAAAGATTTGGGGTTTGTCTAGAGAGGGGATTATGTGGGGAGAGTTGGTGAAAATCATGTGTAGAGCACCGTTTGTTCACTGGGTCATGCGGCTTCCCTGGGCCTCACCTGGGATTAATCAACAGCCACGTGGGAGCTATACTTTAAGAGGTATTGCACCCGGGCTGTATCTCACCAGGACTTCCCTGGTGGCTCAGACGGTAAAAGTGTTTCCTTACAATGTGGGAGACCTGGGTTCAATCCCTGGGTTGGGAAGATCCCCTGGAGAAGGAAATGGCAACCCACTCCAGTACTCTTGCCTGGAAAATCCCATGGACAGAGGAGCCTGGTAGTCCATGGAGTCACAAAGAGTCAGACATAACTGAGCAACTTCAGTTTCACTGGGTTAGATTCTACAGGAAGATCTTGTTTAATTTTCTCAACAACCTTAATAATGAACAGATCATGGAGCTTCAGAGAGGCCAACTAATTTAAGGCCTCTAGAAGGTGGAAAAATCTCGGTTCAAATTCAGGCCTGTCTGATCCAAAGCATGGGTCTTCTGTGTCTCCACCCAGATACCTCTACTAGCCACCTTTGTGGAAAACCCTAGTTCTCTGTCAGGCTGAAAGTGGTGTTAACTCAGCAAAGGTAGCTGGGAAGTGGGAGGGCAGAACGGTTTCTTGAGCCTGTTCACGTCTCCCTATGTTCTTTCTTTTTCCTTTCTCCTTCCTTCTTTCCTTTCTCTCTTCCTTTTAGTTTTTCTTTTTTTCCAGCTGTGCTGCGTGGCTTCTGAGATCTTGGTTCTTTGAGCAGGGATGGAACCTGTGCCCCCTTTCCTGGGAGCTCAGAGCCCTAACCACTGGACCACCAGCAAAGTCCCTCCCTCCCTTTTTATTGTCAGAGACAATTTTTTTTTTCTGACCGTTTTTGGGACCCCTTGACACCTTTAAATTATTGAGGGTCTCAAAGAGCTTTTCTTTTCCTGTGGGTCATACCTGTGGCTACTATTTTAAAATTGAAAAGAGCAGAATTTAAAAAATTATTTATTAATTCATTTAATAAACTGCTTATGTTAATAGAAATATGTTTTATGAAAAATAATAGTTTTCCAAAACAAAACAAAGTTTAGAGAAAAGAATGGCCTTATTGATATTTTTGTTAGTTTCCTTGATGTTTGGCTTAGTAGAAGCTGCTGGAGTCTCTTCTCTGTTCCTGCATTCCATCTGCTGCAGTGTCACGTGGCTATAGCCTCTGGAAAACATCAGTGTATCCTCTTCAAAAAATGACAACAAAAAAGACAAATAGCATTTTCGCATTATTAAGAGAACAGTTTTGACCTTATGAAAGCCCTGCAAGGGTCTTGAGGATTCTCAGAGCTCTCCAGGCCACGCTTTGAGAACAGCTGCTCTATATAACCACCTCAGTATTCACTAGGGCTGGTGAAAAACCCCAATGTTTGGGTCAGATGAAATGTTCCAGGTCACTGAATCCAACCATGCATCTGATAAAATGAAATTCCATGAAGTCCTCTCATTTTGCAAGGGTAAGAATACTAGAGAAGGAAATGGTACTACTCTCCAGATTGCCTGGAGAATCCCCATGGACAAAGGAGCCTGGTAGGCTGCAGTTCCTGGGGTCACAAAGAGTCAGACATGACTGAGTGACTCACAAACACACAGACACACACCACACACACACACACAGACTGTTTAAGTGCAACATAGATTTAAATGGATAGAAAAATCTTTATTATGCTAAGAAGAAATTTTACTCTGTAGTTTCCATCTGCAGTCTTAACTGTTTAGAATGAATACAATTTCTCCTCTGTATATTCCAGATACATGAAAACAGCAGCCTTGTCTCTTGCTATCATTTTCTTCAGAAGACCTCCTTCATGTTTAAGAACTTAGGGAGCCTCCCTGCTCTGAGTGTTCTCTAGCCCCACATCTCTATATTCTCCTCCAGATCTTCAAATGCCAATTTGAACTGATACAATGTTGCCAGAATGCACTCAAGCAGATTTTCTCATGCTTACTCTGTGCTTGGCTTTGATCAGGGCTACAAATGCTTCACATTCACAGACAGGGAGAAACATATTGTCAAAGGTCTCTGTCTTCTGGTTGGCCATGACCTTTGACACTCTATTTACTTTCCTATTCCTTCTGCCATTCTGGTCCAGGCTACAATTTCTCTAAGGCATCATCTCCTCTGTCCCTTCTCTTTCACCCCTACAGAAAGGCAGCGCTCTAGGTGTAGTGCTTTGAAGTTTGCAAACAGCTTTATAAACATCATCTCATTTAATTAGCATGGAAACTATGCTCAAAATGTTGTTGTTGTTTTTCAGTTGCTAAGTTGTGTCCAACTCTTTGCAACCCCATGGCCTGCAGCACGCCAGGCTTCCTTGTCCTTCACCATCTCCCAGAGTTTGCTCAAACTCATGTCTATTGAGTCAGTGATGCTATCTAACCATCTTATCCCCTGCTACCTGCTTCTTCTTTTACCTTCAGTCTTTCCCACCATCAGGGTCTTCTCTAATGAGTAGGCTTTTCACATCAGGTGGCCAAAGTATTGGAGTTTCAGCTTCAGCATCATTCCTTCCAATGAATATTCAGGGTTGATTTCCTTTAGGATTGACTGGTTTGATCTCCTTGCAGTACAAGGGACTCTCAAGAGTCTTCTCCAACAGCACAGTTCAAAAGCATCAGTTCTTTGGCACTGAGCCTTCTTTATGGTCCAGCTCTCACATTTTTATATGACTACTGGAAAAACCATTGCTTTGACTAGATGGACCTTTGTCTGCAAAGTGATGTCTCTGCTTTTTAATACACTGTCTATGTACAGAATGCACAGATGTGAGTAGGATAAGGAAAACACAGACGTTTCCGTTAACCTGATTTTATGGGTTAGCACACTAATACTTCATGCCTGGGATTCTGTAACCTGCTTTGCTGGCTGTGCAACTTTCAGGGTCTCCCTATTTTAAAGCACTCTACATACTGATGCTAAAATCATCTTTCTTCCCTGCTGATCTGAACATGCCACCATCTGGAGTCCATTTATAGCCTCTAACACTCTTGGGGTAATGTATTTTCCTGAGACCTTCGAGACTCTGCATCTGCTAAGACCTCTGACTGACTTTCCTCCACCTAGGATGACAGTGTTTGGCTAATCAGAGTTTTGTTCATTCATTTGTTCACCCATCCAGCATTCATTCATGTATGTATTTTTAAACATAGCATCTATGATGTGCTAGGCACTGCAATGGACAGTAGAGGGGAATACAAAAGTAAGTCTCCTCTGCCCTCCAAGGTTTTATAACCTCATCTAGGTCTTATATGCAAATGTGGCTCTAGTGGTAAAGTCCCTGCATGCCAATGCAGGAGACATAAGAGACATGGGTTCGATCCCTAGGTTGGGACGATCCCCTAGAGAAGGGCATGGTAACCCACTCCAGTATTCTTGCCTGGGGAATTACATGGGCAGAAGAGCCTGGTGGGCTACAGTCCATGGGATCGCAAAGAGCTGGATACGACTGAAGTGACTTAGCATGCGCACATGTGTGCAATTCAAATACTAGACTAACTGTGATAAGATAGGTGGTGAAAGTAGATTTATAGTTGTAGGTAACCTCTGAGGTTTATCTGAGGAAAATTAATCCCAATGGGCAGAACATACAAGACCTCCAGGAAGGGTACTGTTGAATCTGTGCAAGGACAAATAGATTTCCATAAGCGGAACGGGGAGGTGGGACAAGCCTGGCTCGGCTTCCTTGCTGTCTGTTGGTCAGGTTATGTCTCCTATTGCCTTCTCCTGTGTCTTCTTGGGCATTTGACCACAAAGAATTTTTTTTTTTTAACCAGTGTCCTAAATATTCAAGGGCTGGGTAAATGTGCACACCTGACTTAAAAAGGAAATTTCCAACATGATAACAGTCAATGGCATATGAAAAAGCATAAACAGACAGATTTTGTTTCAAGATTATGAGTGTATAGAAGACAAACTTGCAAGGAAGGGCACCCATCCTTATCAGCCGGTCTCTGGTTGGAGCCACCAATGCAAATAGTGTAAGAAAAAAGTGTGTCATCCTTGAAGGCAGTATTTGCATGATGCATAGTGCATGATATACTACACAGATAACAGCACAACATCACACAGGTTTGTCATGAACCATCTGATGGCAGATAGTCCTATTTGTGATTCTTGAAAACCAAAATAAAATGAGTAAGGCTTAACATTTTTAGGTTTGAAACATGTTTCATTGTTTTGTGACTTTTATCTCATTTGCATATTCATTCCATAATAAAACATAAAAATAGTATTAGTATCAAGCACACACTTCTGTGTGGCATTCTCAGCAGAGGCAGGGTGGGCAGTACTGGGTTTCAACTGCAAGCTCTGCCTCTGATCTTCCACTTCAGCCTTAGTTCTTGGGACGGTCCCATTCAGTCCATCTTGATCATTATATATTAAAGCATTAGCCGGCTTGAATAGAGAGGCAAAACTATATTTAGATTTTCTATTTCGAATAGCTGGTAAAGAAATGCAAAACATCTTAAATGGAGAAAAAATTAAAACAAGAGATGTTGGGAAGGGATGGGCACCAAGGAGGACTCATCAAAGTCCTGGTAGCTGTGGGGTTAGGAGACTGTGTAGAGTTTGACACACTGTGTACATTTATGGGGAGATTAGTAGGTACACAGGCAGGGGAAAATTACAAGGGAAAGCCCAGCTAATATATGCTTTCCTTGGCATTCTGGCTAATCATGTGGACCACGAAAATTAAAGGAGGAAAACCAAGGTGAGACATTGCTTCAAATTCCATACAATGAGGACTGGAAAGTCGCATACTATGTGTGCTCCAAGGACCCAGTATAGCAAGGGGCAGACTGTCTCTGCTCCTCTCTGTCCTCTGAGCACTCCCGCCCAGTTTCATCCTTTACTATCAGATATTTGGACCCCAGCATCACCATCGCTCCTGTCTTTTCTTTTGGGCTTCAGCTTATCTTTTGTTCTTGCTGGTCAGATTTTCACTGGGCAGGGTTGCGGGGAGTGCTTCTAGTTTAGTGAGTTTAGTTCAGTTCAGTTCAGTTTAGTCGCTCAATTGTGTCTGACTCTTTGCAACCCCATGAATCGCAGCACGCCAGGCCACCCTGTCCATCACCAACTCCCGGAGTTCACTCAAACTCACGTCCATCGAGTCAGTGATGCCATCCAGCCATCTCATCCTCTGTTGTCCCCTTCTCCTCCTACCCTCAATCCCTCCCAGCATCAGAGTCTTTTCCAATGAGTCAGCTCTTCGCATGAGGTGCCCAAAGGACTGGAGTTTCAGCTTTAGCATCATTCCTTCTTAACTGCTGTGTAAATAAAACTCTCAACTCAGCTCCCCCTACCTCCTAACTTTTCTAAATCCAGAGCCATTTTATAAAACAATGTTTTGAATAGGTAGTATGTTTTCATGTTTTTTTTTTAAAGTTATACTTGAGAAAAATCTCCCTTCTTTCCTTTCCTCATGTAGCCAATTCCAACCACTTTCAAGAAACTTCAAGTTTCTTCACATACATGCAAATAGAAATATAAATTTCCTTTTTTTCTTTTTAATTCATAAAGGAGTATATTTTTGATGGTTTTCTAAACCATGTGTTTTGGTCATTTACTAGTATGTAACATGCATGCGTGCTTAGTCACTTCTCCCGTCCACCTCTTTGCAATCCTATCGACTGTAGCCTGTCAGGCTCCTTCCTGTCTATGGGATTCTCCGGGCAAGAATACTGGAATGGGTTGCCATGCCCTCCTCCATGGGATCTTCCTGACCCTGGGATCGAACCTGCATCAGTATGTAACAGATATCTCTAAACTGAGGGGCTTAAAACAACTTGTTGCTAACTCTCACAGTTTGGTGGGTTGATTTGGCTCAACTGTGTAGTTCTTGCTTTGGCTTCTCACTGTGGTTACCGTCAGATGTGGGCTAGTACAGGGGTCATGGGAAGGCTTGACTGGGTTGGAGGTTCCAGACAGCTTCCAAATGGCTGGCAATTATGTTGGTTGTTGGATGGGAGCTCAGTTGCCAGAGCACCTCTGTATAGACTGGGCTTTTCACAAGAAGCTGGTCTCTCTGAGTGGGAGCATCCTGAGAGCAGGAAGTGAAAGTTACCAGGTTACTTAAGGGCAACTTACAGAACTGGCACTGTTAGGTCTGCTGGATTCTGTTGGCGAAACGGTCTCAGGGCTAACCCAGGTTCAAGGAGATGGGGAAAGACACCCTGTTCTCTTCATGGGAGAGTAGCAAGATTGTATTGCAGAAGATCTTGAGGTTAGGAGATACTCTGTTGGTCATTTTGGTAAAATGCAATCTGTATCACCATCTGAAGTACCTTTCTACTCCTTCTAACACATGTCCAAGGCCTGAGGAGCATCCTTTTATAATGTCTAACATCTGACCTCTCCCTGTTTCCACTGACTCCACTCATTCAAACCTGCATCCTTTTGTAGTTAGATGAATGCCAGAATTACCTTCCTGGTATCCCACTTTCCTTCACTGCAAATAGCCAATGAAACTTTCTTAACGTTGGTGTTTGCATAAACTTTAGCTTTAATGATGTCATTCTCCTAAGTAAAAATCAGATCTGATATTCCCAGTGGTTTTGTTTGACCTGTGCCAAGTTAGCATATATAGGATTTGCTTTTTTAACTTTCAACATTGCAAAATCAGGAGGTCCAGATTAAGCTCCTTTTGAAAAACTAGGTCCTCATATGTAGAAAAATTGGATTCTTGACTAATATGTTCTAGATACTGAACAAAAGGGAAAAACTTTCAGGCTCTTGTGGGATTTAATGGACAATAGGGAAAATAGATAAATAACATAGAAAGACTGATAGATGGCAACACTGCAGGGTTAGAAAGGAGATAGGGCAGGAGGCAGATGGGAAGGGCTACAATTTCAAATCACGTGGTCATGGATGCCCTCACTGAAATGGAGACATTTCAGTTAAAAACTTAAAAGAGTTGAGGAAGGGTAACAGGGAATTCTAGAACTTTGCTTTCCAGTAGAGTAGCCCACAACCATATGTGGCTATCTTAATTTGTATTAATTAAAATGGAAAATTCAGTTTTTCAGGCACAGTAGCCACATTTCCAGTGCTCAAAAGTCACCTGTGGCTAGTGGCTACAAAGCAGATATAGAACATTTCCACCATTACAGAGAGTTCTACTGGACAGCATTTCAGAGGTGGGGTATTCCATGCAGAGGGAATAGCAAGTGCAAAGGTCCTGGGCAGGGGGGTGGAACACTGTGGTACTGCTCTTCTGCTCACACATTCCTGCTATGCCCTACTGTCTGTCTTATACCGTAGCTATATGGCAGTTGTCATTTAGCACCTTCAGTTCAGTTCAGTTCAGTTGCTCAGTTGTATCCGACTCTTTGCGACCCCATGAATCACCCAAGCCAACTTTCCAAAGGCCTTTGTTGATATTAAGTTTTAGACTTTTGGTCAGTGCCATGCAATCTATGGGGTCAAGTCCTAGACTCCCTGATCTTGCACTGAGAAACTCTGTGAAAGAGCATGAAGTCCAAGATCTGGACCAGGAGTTAGAACACGTGTGTTCTGTTTTAGAGCAAAGTAGCTTCATGGTGTGATTCAAAGGGTGTTCTCAGGGGTGACATGGCACAAGCCTCCACTCTTCAGAGAGATTGTTGGCCACAAGCGTCCTGGAGTGCCTTTACTGGACCAGACCAAAGGTCTAGTGGACTTTTAGTTGGTATTTCAGGAGGAAATCTGGAGTATGGAGTATGACATTGGTTTTTTTTTTTTTTTTTTAGTTGCTAAGTCGTGTCTGACTCTTGTGACCCCATGGACTGTAGTCCCCCAGGCTCCTCTGTCCATGGGATTTCCCAGGCAAGAATACTGGATGGAGTGGGTTGCCATTTCCTTCTCCAGGGGATCTTCCTGACCCAGCAATTGAACCCGGTTCTCCTGCATTGCAGGCAAATTCTTTACTGACTGTCATGAGGGAAGCTCATGACATTGGGGCTCAAGGCAATGCCTAATTACCAGTGGGAGCAGAAGTGTTTGAACATTATATAAGCTGGTACACTCTTATATGGTCCATACAAGTGGAATTTCAGCCTTGAATAAATATATGTAATAGGTATTTGGAAACTGTGATGTCTGAGTTTATTGCAGTGCCCTTTCCAGTAAACACGCACAGCTTTCTGTGACAGGATGTAAGGCGCCCAAGATGTCACCAGCTGATATTTTCTCCTCCTCCTCCATCACAGGATCCCTCTCTCCCACCAGTAGGACACATTCAGGGCCCAGTAGGTTCTGTGTCCTACCCCTCTGGCGTTTTTCTCATGTTTTTCCTTCTTGCTTGAAGAACCCACATCCTCTTTTCTGCCTGATTGAATCTTCCGCACTCAGCTTGAGGGCACAGCTCAAACTCCCTTCATCGACTTTTCTTTGCCTGTCTCAGGCCAGAAGCATTTCCCTGCTCCTGTGAGCTGCAGTGCTCATTATTCACACTCAGTTGGCAATTACCAAGACGACAACACTATATCTTTGTTTTTTTATATGTGTATCTAGTCCTGGCTCAAGTTTTAAGTTTGAGCAAACTCTGGGAGACAGTGAAGGACAGGGTAGCCTGGTGTGCTGCAGTCCATGGGGTCACAGAGTCAGACGCGACTTAGCAACTGAACAAGAAGTCTTAAGATCCTTGAGGGCAGAGTTCACAGGTCATTCTTCTTTGTTCCTTGTATGGCCATGTTTCCATATATATTTGCCAGGCATCTGCCATATGAGGGCTGAGAGTATAGTGGTAGACCAACATAAACCAACAAAGGGCCCTGATTCCTTGTAATCCTTGGTTGTCGACTTTATTTTTCTAAAGTGAGTAACCTTATTCAGTTCTTGCAAGTTTTAGGCAAAGATAGGAGCCCTGTGTCCTACTGATAAGGAGTAAAAACTACTGGCTGCCCCTTGTTGAAGACAGATTGATCTGGGAGGTGAAGGTTCACAGCCATCTGGACTAAGGCCCTGTTGGAAGAGTCTTGCTGCCAGGGCTCCACTATTCCTGCCTCCTGGAATGGTGTAAACAATGATTCACACCACGGTAGGCCCTTACGCTTTACCAAGCACATTCATCACATGCATCAGGCTTTCAGGGAAGGTCAGGTTCCAACTTGTTAACAGAGAATCACCTCCAGGTCACCAGACTTGCATCTGTTTTGCTCAACACCTATCATAATGAACAAAAGTTTTAGACTTTAATGGTGAATGTGCCGAAGAGAGGACAATGTGGGGGCTGTTTGACTCGTAGCAGAAGACAGAGCCTATTTTCTTAGGCGAAAACCATTTCTGGGATTAGTAATTACGATTTGGGGCCAGGCTGTGAAGATGGGGAAAAAAAAAAAAACCCCACCTTGTGCGCCCGGGCGGGGTGGTGGTGGTCCCCGCTTCCTAGCTCACTCCGGTCGAAGTTCAGGTCGAGCCCAGCATGCAGGAAAAGGGGGTGAAGTGGGACTTTTCAGCCGGAAGGAAGTAGGGAGGTGGGGCGGGCAGTGGAGTTGGTTCGGTGGTGGCTTCTGGGAATCCTGTGGAAGAGACGGTGCTCAAGGTTCCGGGAGTGGCTGCGGGGGCCGGGTCCGCAGGCGGAGGTGTGCCTCGGGGAGGGCGGGGCGGGGCGGGGCGGGGCGGGGCGGGGCCGGCGCACCTGGGCGGAGGGGGAGGCGCGCGGGGCTGAGCCTGGCGGGGGCCGCGGCGCGCGCCAATGGGCAGCGGCTGGCAGCGCGCCCCGCGCCCGAGCCGCAGTCGCGCCCTCTTGCTGCCTGGCGAAGGCGCGGACGGCGCGCGGAGGCGAGCGCGGGGAAGAGCCGCCGGCGCCACAGCAGCCGTCAGGGCATGAGGATGGCCGTGGGTTCCGTCAAGATGCAGCCGCCGTGCGAGAGCCCTGCTCTGGCCGCAGCGGCGGCCGTGGCGGCGGCGGACGGCGCCCTGCGCCGCAGCCCCAGCGCGCGCGAGCCGGAGCGCGAGCAGCTGCCGGTGGCTCCGCGGCCGCGGCTGCGGGACCTGCCGGCGCTGCTGCGGAGCGGGCTCACCCTGCGGAGGAAGCGCAGCGCCGCTGGGGGCCGGGTGAGTGGCCGGGTCTTGCGCGGCCGGAATGGGCGTGGGAGGAGCGCACGTGGAGCCCGCGCCCACCCTCCGGGCCGGCCGAGGAGGGCATCTGGAAGTTGGGGGAGGTGCTGGGAGTGGGGCGCTTGTGCCGGACTAGGCAGAAGAGGGGCCCGGGAAAGCGGGGTCGTGGGGTGCCCCCGCGGAGCGGCGGTTTCCCTCTCCCCTAGGTGCACCTGCCTTAGCCCAAGCGCACCTGGATTCTGGCAGCGGGACCGTGAGCGTCGCCGGAAGAAGGGCCGTTTGCCTTTCTCCAGAGGGGCAGCTGCAGGTGTCCAGTGCCTAACGGCCGGCCCTGTCCCGACAGCGAGCCCAAGGCCCCAAGCGCGGGACCTCAGTTTTCAGGAGGCAAGAGACGTGTGCACTGCTGTCGGACGCCTCGTTGCAAGCTTTGAGCACCACACTGGCTCTGGCCGCCGCCACGGCCGGGGACAGACGCCGGAGTTGGAAGTTCCGGGGCGATCTTTAGCTCCTGGGCTCTCCAGTCGCCAGTACTTAGTTCTCGGCGACGCCCCCAGAATCTTAAATATTGACTTCCTGCTGGTGTGTTCGGTAGGATTTCCTGGTGGAGGAGTGTCCCTCGTTGGGTTCTAAGTGCATCTAATGGCCCGAGCAGGTCAGACATGTTTTGTGGGTAAGAGAAGCGGGACGGCCTGGGATCTCTCTTAAGTCACCTAGCAGGCAATACTGACTTACGGGTGTCCCTGCTCACCAGGGCCTTGGGCACCTTTGGGAGGTTTTACTTAGCTTTAAAAAATTTTGCATCATTAAGGAGACTTTACCGAGAAGGTACCACAAGGTACATATTTTGGTCTGTAATTTAAAAAGAAGTCGTAGTTGTCGGCCTTAAAAAATCTTGCTGGGGGACTTCCAGCTCTTGAAAGACGGGTTTGTGAAACTTGAGTCTTAGGGAGAAAGACTGGGTTTGGTATGGCTTCCTTTGGGCAGGAAGGGGTCTGAATTAATGTTGAGTCTTTGGCCTTTCTAGGATGTGTACCTCCTTCCCTAAAAATTCTTCCCACATAGAGATGACTCTACATGATCTACCTTAGAAGGACGTTTTGAGCAGTAATAGGACATCTTTAGGTCAAATGACCAGGGGAGTTTAGGAATTACCGCAAATGACCTTACCGTGTGGCGTACAGGGTTACCTACAAAGAAAGTGAGGAAATGTGTCCCAAAGATATGATAGCTAAATAAACACAAAAATCAGAGTTAAGAGACTTTCCAGGAGTCTAGAGGAAAGTATGTTAAATTGTATTCCTGTTACCCTTGACAGTTACTTTTTCACTGCACAGAACACCGACTGACATGAGGGCAGCCAGGCAGTCTGTGAGGAGGATCGCCCAGGGTTTCTGTGTAAATAGATCTGGAGTGTTCATCTGCATAGAGGCTTGAATTTCCCCCTGTCTGGGATGATGTTGTGGTGTACCTTGCCAAAATACATAAATTTACTGTTATTATTCTGAATGTGGTTACTTCAAATAAGATATACTTTATTAGCCTTTCTTTGGTTCTAATATTGTATTAGTTCTCCTTGTGACATTCCAAATACATTTCATAAGTCATGGCCAGTTTTTTTTTTTTTTTTTTAAACTGGGGGAAGATTGTCAAGTTTTCCGACATTGGAAAGCCAGAATTTTCAACTGTTTTCCCTCCTTTGGCTCTGGAACCACCTTTGTGATCATGGAACCTTCCCATCAAAGGAGTTGGAAAGTATTTGAAAGAAAGAGAAAAGTAGGTGAAATGTGTTTTAGTTTGTTCAGGCTACCATAAAAAAATACCATAGACTGGGGACTTACATAACAGAAACGTGTTTTCTCACAGTTTTGGAGGCTGCAAAGTGCAAGATCAAGGTGCCAGTATATTTAGTTTCTGGTGAGAACACTTCTTGGCCAGTAGACAACCATCTTCCCTCTGTGCCCTGATGTGACCATTCCTTGGTGCCTGTGGAGGAAAAGAGATCGCCTTTTCTCTTTTTTCTTTTTTTAAACTGAAATATAGTTGACATACAATATGATGTTAGTTTCAGGTGTACCACATACTGATTCGTATTTGCATACATTAGAAAATGATGTAATGATGTAATTCTAGTTACCATCTGTTCCCATACGAAGTTATTACAGTATTATTGACCATATTCCTTATGCTGTATATGACATCCTCATGGCTTATTTGTTTTACAGCTGGAGGCTTATACCTCTTAATCTTGTTCACCTGTTTTGTGCCACCCCCTATCACTTGTTTATTCTCTGTATCTTTGTCTACTTTCATTTTGTTTTGGTTTTTAGATTCCATATGTAAGTGAGAACATCCAGTATGTTTTTCTCTAGCTTATTTCACTTAACATAATACCCTCGAGATCCATCCATGTTGTCACCAATGGTAAGAATTCATTTTTTTAATGGCTGAGTAATCTTTCATTATATGTATATACCCCATCTTCTCTATCCATTCATCCATCAGCGGACCCTTCACTTACTTCCTATCTTGGCTGTTGTAATAGCATGGCAGAGAACATAGGATGCATATATCTTTTCTGATTAGGGCTTTTGTTTACTTTTGATTAATACCCACATGTGAGATTCCTGGATCATATGGTATTTCTATTTTAATTTTTTGAGGAAGCTCCATACAGTTTTCCATAGTGACTGTGCCAATGATAACCTAAGCCAGTGGTACGGAAGGATTCCCTTTCCTGTGTATCCTCACCAGCACTTGCTGTTTGTTGTCTTTTTGGTGATGGTCATTCTGACAGGTGTGAGGCGAATCTCACTGTGGTTTTGGTTTGCATTTCTGTAATGATTACTGATGTTGCACATCTTTTCATATGCCTGTTGACCATCTGCTTGTCTTCTTTGGGAAAATGCCCTTCCGGTCCTCTGCCCATTTTTTTTTTTTAGTGGGGTTATTTTTGCTTTTGATGTTGAGTTGTATGAGTTGTTTGCATATTTTAGATCAGCTCCTTGTTGGGTATATCGTTTGCAAATAATTTACATACTCCCATTCAGTAAGCTGCATGGGAATTTTCGTTTTGTTGATGGATTCTTTCACTGTGAAAAAGCCTTTTAGTTTGATGTCCCTTTTGTTTATTTTTTCTTTTGTTTCCCTTGCCTGAGGAGACAGATCCAAAAAAGTATTGCTAGACTGATACCAGAGTGTACTGCCTATGTTTTCTTCTAGGAGTTTTATGGTTTCAGATCTTATGTTTGTAAGTCCTTAATCTGTTTTGAGTTTGTTTTTGTATATGGTGTGAGAAAGTGGTCCAGTTTGATTCTTTTGCCTGTGGCTTTCCCAACTCTTATTTATTGAAGAGGCTGTCTTTCCTCTGTTGTATATTCCTCGTTTGTCATAGATTAATGCGCTGTTATTTCTGAGTTCTCTATGTGCCAGTATCACATTGTTTTGATATAGGTACTGGCATCTGTGTATCTGTTTTTGTACCAGTACCATACTGTTTTGATGACTGTAGCTTTGCAATATAAATGGCTTGAAATCAGGATATGTGATACCTGGAGCTTTGTTCTCTCTCTTAAAACTGCTTTGATTATTTGGAGTCTTTTGTGTTTTCATACAAATTTTATTTTATTTTATTTTTATTTATTTATTTTTTTACAAACTATAGAGATATAAACCTTTATTTCACAACTTTGTCATAATTCACTTTCTAATGAGACATGTTCTGGGGACAGTTTAAAATACTGGGAAAGCTAGATCCTGAGTATCTTCCAGGCAGGAGCAAAGATGTGGTCACTCCAGGGCCGCTGCATTCCTGGGCCTTCAGGCAGCACAGACCAGACGCGCCAGTATTGTCCAGCCCCCCGTTACTTAGAGCCACCTCCTTTTTCGGGCTGTTAGTCCTCATTTCATGCCAAATTTTCACTAGAGGCTCCCTGTTCTTCCAAATGAGTTCATGACCATAAGTGATATACCATATTCCAAAGAGAGCTCCCCCAAGATGTGCTGCATGATCAAAAAATTTCCATCCCAGGGTCATTCCTGCTGTATCCATGGCAATAATGGCTTTTAGGGCCTGAAAGCCAGAAAAGAGAACAGAAATTCTCTGCCGTGAATGTGAACATTGGAAGGAAGATGATGGCGAGTCTCCTTTCCGGGATCTTAGTGCAAACG
Organism: Nanger dama; assembly: GCA_917880005.1. Lineage (NCBI taxonomy): Eukaryota > Metazoa > Chordata > Mammalia > Artiodactyla > Bovidae > Nanger > Nanger dama. The sequence goes on from CAKJTW010000007.1 coordinate 30,475,425, forward strand.
GCTGCAAGGACAGTCATGATTGCGCCAGATGCACCAAGTGATGGTCCACATCTTCCTGTGGCGACTTTACACACATAACTGACAAAATTGGAAATAACACCTGCAGATAAGTATACTGCCATGAACTGCTCTTGACCCAGAATGTTCACTATGCTGGAGGAGAAGCTCCACAAGACATACGTATTGGCTGCCATGTGAAACAAGGAGAAATGACTGAACGTTGACAGCAACATTGGAAAACAAAGGACCTTTGAGGCTGGATTGGATGTGAAATATCTGATCATAGTCCGCTGCAGAGAAGGTACTCTCCACAAACAAAATACAAAAACATTTGCAGCTACGATACCTGTCACAGTCCGCTGGCCATCACTTAGGTTATTCCACCACTTGTTAATCTCCTTTCTGAAGTCTCCCTCCTTCTGTGGTCTTATGCTATCCAACCAGTCAGCTTTTATACCATCAAAATAACTTTGGACCTTGGATTTCAGTGATTCGTATTGCCAAATAGCAGCTGATCCAAACGCACAGCCTGTAAACCCAACAGTGAAAAACAAAGGCTTGACAAGAGTCCTTATAGGGTAGAGAGAAGGGTAAAAGGCTGTCTCTTCTACAGGAGGAGTCAAAGGCACTTCTCTTGTATGCTTCACTACTTGTGTCCAATCTTCGTGGTTCAACCTTCCTGGGTACTTTTCTGAATCCACATTTTTGCTGAATAAAAAAGTTAAACCTGCGCCGGAGCAGCCGCGGACGGGGCCAGGGCCGCAGTGAGCTCTTCGTAGCTGTGGCCGCCCACTGGCGGAATCCACGCTTGTCCACAACCCCAGCCTCTCTGCGTCCAGCCTCGCCACGCCATCTTCCCAACCTCTGCCCCACCATGGCCCGACCTCATACAAATTTTAGAATTTTTTTCTGTTCTGATTCTTCGATCTCTCTCCTTTTCTTAGAAGGCCACTAATTCCATCATGGAGACACCACCCTCATGACCTATCTCACCCTTAATACCTCCCACATACCCTCCAAATACCAGCAGACTTGGGTCTTATGGCTTCAACATTAATTTTGGGGGAACACAAGTATTCAGTCCATAACAGAAGTGTTTGAAGGAAAGAGAAAAACACAAGCAGTGTGTATCAAACCAGTGGGTGACTTGTAAACACCTGGGGTCGTGTGGTTAGCCCCTTGGTTAGGACAGTGACACTAGTGCAGATAAACCATGGCTAAGCTCTTTCTGTGGACCTTCAGGTTTTTATGTCATGAGCTGTACTTCCAGATTACAGCTGAGTGATTATAGGGACAAGTTAGCACAGATTCATTACCACTGGTAAGAAAGTAGCTTTGTGTATTACACAAGTTGGTAGGAAAGTTTGCAACTTCTGTATTGACCAAGATCTGATTTGGGAATCTGTGTGGCCCTTGCCCATGCTGCCTTGGGCTCTCACAGATCTTAACAATCTGACATCAACTGTCATCAGATAAGCTCTTTGTGAGTTGTGTTGCCCAACCCAGGTGGCTTGTAGGCTGTCTCTTACTGGGAAAATGTAAGCTCACGTTCGATTGTTACTATAGAACTCCTGGTTCCTTGGTTCAGTCACTTATTGTCATATTGAATTCAGAATGCAAGCTGATTAAGACTCTTTGCACCTCTTTAGGCTAGGTGGAATGACTAGATTTTTCTTAGCTACCTCCTAAAAAATCACTGGTAAGATAAGACACAGATTGAATTTACACCAAAACCATTTAATTTTCTTTTTAACTTTGTGTTGGGGACATTATGAGAGAACAATGCAATTACTCCCTACCTTTAGCTATTAACATTTTACCAATTTCGTTTCACTTATTTCTCTTTTCCCCACCTTTCTTTTGTGGGGGACTGGTGTATTTTAAAACAAAATCCTAAATATTATGTCATCTCACTCATTAGTGTTTCAGTTTACATCTCTGATAAGGACTTTGTTCCTAAAAAAAAAAAGTTGTATGCCTTTCTTGCCTAAAATTTTTAATAATACTTCCTTAACATAATTCCCATATTTAATTTTTCTCAGAGATGTCTCTTCACTTATGATTGGCTGCAACCAGGAATTAAGGTCCCTGCACTGTGTTTAGTTGTTAGGTTTTCAAATCTTTTATAACCATCCCCTCCCCCTGTTTCTTTTTTCATGCCTTTGATGCAATGGAGATAGCAGGTCATTTGTCAAGTAGAATGTCCACTTCTGGGGTCACTTCTTACTTGTGATGTTGTCTAGTTTGTTCATTTATTTTCCTGTTTCCTGTAATCTGGCAGTGAGATGTAGCGGCTTGATTAGATTCAGACTTAAGAGCGAGCATTCTTGTTAGATATTACTGTGTATGATCTGTTGCATCGCATCACGAGAGACGTGATGCCTGAATGTGTCCCTGTTTGAGATAACAAGAGTGATTAGCGGGTTCAGGTGGGGTCAACTTACCTTTCTACCTTTCACCTAATGATTATAACGTCCTTGATAGTTGTAACCTAGATCCATTTCATTAGAGGTTGCAAAATGATGATCTAAATCTAACATTCCTCTTGCATTTATCAGTTGGAATTCTGTCTATAAAGAATTTACTCTCAAAAAGAAAAGAAAAATTTACCCTCATGAACTACTTGGGTCTTCTGAAAAAAAGATCGTATGGGAAGGACAAGGGAAAGGCTTGATTTTTTTTCCTTTTATCAATTTTCTGAGTTATGATTTAATGCCCTAACAACCAGTGAGTTTTTTTCTTTTTCAAGTATCAGTAAGATCTTATATTTGTTTGTAAATATATTACATTTGTAATGTATTTGTTTCAATCCATTGAAGGCAATATTCTTTTTGATGCTCAGTTTATATTTATCTCCTGTGTACTTCTTAAAAGGCCCAAGTAGTCTCTGATACCTTTCTTCCTTTTCAGCACAAGTTATTCTAAGCCTATCTTTTCCCATTTCCTGCTCCAGCCTCCAAATCAGCCATTTTCCCAAGGAGTTCTGATTTTTTTCTTCTGAAAACCATTCATGTCCCTCAACTTTTGCCTCTCATAGTGGTAGAGTTTTTTTTTTAACCTTCTTTTTAAATCTTTCATCTTAAGTTTTTGTTTCATTAAAAATTCTTCTCATCAGGCTGCTTCTGTCATTTTTTCCCTCTAATGAAATAACTGGTAGCTACATGCCCTCTTTCTATATGTGCTGTCAGAGTGCTGGGGCTGCCTTCTTTTGGGCTTTGGCTGCTGGAATATTTTCTGCAGTGTTCCACCATTTCTTCATCTCCTTGAAATCTGTTTCATTTATCTCAGTCAGAATGATTCACCAGTTGTGCCAGTTTGACTGTTCACCCAAGTCTTCCTGTGATTCTTAGCCTTTGGATCCGTCTTCTCTGCCTTGACCTCTTCCCTTCAGGCACTCTTCACTCAGGCAGGGTCTCAGTGGCTCTTCTTCAGACCTGAGAAACTGGAAGTTCTCTCTTTTCATTTACAGTCTGTACCCTGATGCATGCGTGTGTGATGAGTCATGTCCAACTCTTTGCAACCCCATGGACTGTAACCCACCAGGCTCCTCTGTCCATGGCATTTCCCAGGCAGGAATATCAGAGTGGATATTTGCCTTTTCCTTCTCCAGGGGATCATCCCAACCCAGAGATTGAATCCCACCCTGGTGCTGCCGCTGAGTCACTTCAGTCGTGTCTGACTCTGTGCGACCCCATAGACGGCAGCCCACCAGGCTCCCCCGTCCCTGGGATTCTCCAGGCAAGAACACTGGAGTGGGTTGCCGTTTCCTTCTCCAATGCATGAAAGTGAAAAGTGAAAGTGAAGTCGCTCAGTCCTGTATGACTCCCTCTCAAAGAAGAACGAGGCTGCCCATTTCCTGTGTCTGAGCTGGAATGCTTCAGGCCTGGCTTACCACCCTCCTCTGCTGGAAATAAGACTTTGTTGATTGAGAAACACGTTCTGCTCCAAGTTATACCTGTATGGCCAACTTATAGTCATTTTATACACATATTTCATAGGCAAAGCATGTTGTTTCTTCCTTGTATTTAAATTAAAATCAGAGCTAACACTTCATAGCACTTAATTATGTGCCTTGCAGGTTCTGGTATAAATTTTAATGGTCACTACAAGCCTCTGTGTTAGATGCTTTTGTCACGCGAGTGTACAGATTTGGAGTGACGGACATTAAAGCCCCCTCGGCATGTCACAGCTCTCAGGTCTTGGATAGACCATGTTATAGCTCTCAGGTCTCCAATGGACCGTGTTGTAGCTCTTAGACAAATCAGTGTTATAGCTCTATGTTATTTAGAAGATAGCAGGAAAATCCATCTTTGAGGTGTGAGGGCACATCGATCTAAAGACATGAGGAGAAGAGCGCCCCAGTGCGTGGGGGGAGAGCGCGAGCTGGCTTTGGCTCTTTTATTTATATGTTTATCTCTCCCTGGGCCTGTCCAATGTAAATTGGGCCAGCCAGGAGTGTTGTTTGTCTTATCTGAGGTCCTCACTCCAGTCCTCAGAGCTTCTTTTGTTTCATTTTCATGGGCTTTTCCCTTCCTTGTCTGTAGCCATCGCCATTTTGGACTCCTTTTCCCTGTTTTACCTACCTAACACTTTTATTTGCATTCTACAGATGAGGAAGGGGGTTCTCAGGTGGTGGTGCAGTTGTAATGAATCCGCATGCAATGCAGGAGACGTGACCCAGTCCCTGGGTCAGGAAGATTCTCCTAGAGGAGGACAGGGCAACCCACTCCTATATTCTTGCCTGGAAAATCCCATGGACCGAGGAGCTTGGTGAGCAACAGTCCATGGAGTCAAAAGAGTTGGACACAACTGAGTGCATTTGTGTGCACATACACATACACACAGCCCCACACTCACATACATACACACACACACACAGATGAGAAAACTGAAACCCAGAGGTAACTTGCCCAAGATCACTGAGTGGGCAGGACAAGGGAGGTTTGAATCTAGCCAGTCTGGTTCCATAGTCCATGTTCTGAATTGACTCTCAATTGCACTGAGGACCTAGGGTCTATTTTTTTTCCCCTAAATGTCCATTGTTGCTGTTGTTCAGTCACTCAGTCGTGTCCAGTTCTTTGTGACCCCATGGACTGCAGCACGCCAAGCTTCCCTGTCCTTCATCATCTCCCCGAGTTTCTTAAACTCATGTCCATTGAGTTGGTGATGCCATCCAACCATCCCGTCCTCTGTTGTCCCTTTCTCCTGACTTCAATCTTTCCTAGCATCAGAACCTTTTCCAATGAATGCCCATAGGCTTTATAGTACCTGCTGGTATGACCTTACCCCTCTTGAGAATGGTCAGTACATGCTGTTGATAATGCCACACATTAACTTTTCTTTCATTGGAGCACACAGGAGCTTGTGATCCTCCTTCTGGGATTGAGGTGGAGAGGTCGGGGTCTCGGTGGGAGGGGAAATGCTGTGGTTATAGGTGTGTATAGTAACTAATAGTTACTAAGATTAAAGTTTACAGTCAGTGTGTCCTAAACAAAAAACTCCCAGGCCTATCTTCATCAATCCAAAAAGTTTGTGAATTTATTCTCCTTACTCTTTTCTTATTTGTTTATGGTGGCCTGTCAGAAGATAAAGGTCATTAAGGGAGGCATGCATCTTCCAGGAAAGGTGAGTCAGATCAGATAGGACAGCACGTGTTGGTCTTATTTAAGAAACAGTGACTTCTGGCCAGCTCAAACTTTGAGCTGCAGGGCCACTACTCTCTATCCTCGCATGTTATTCTCTGAACTCTTGAAGCTTCATTTTCTTCCGCTGTTGTGAGATACACTGTGGGTCAAGTTTTTCTGAGAATAGAGGCAATGTCTGGAAAGCTTTGGGCACCTTGTTTTCTTCCCAAGGTGTATGCTTATTCTAAGCCAATGGACTTACAAAGACATATTTATGGAAATCTAGGCATAAAAAATTTTGCTCTTGTATGCAATGTCAGTTTCCAAGTTTTTAAAAACTGTGGTGTCCTAACATAGATAGAGTGCATATTTTAGGTAGTATCTAAATACTGGTACCATAACAAAACAGTCTGAGGTTCACACTTGCACTGTCTAAAATGGACTTGGCAGTAATTGGTAACTTGTGAAGCTAACAATAGAAGGAAAGGTGGGAGAAAAGTCACTGGGGATGACTGAGTACTTGTGACTTTCTTTTTGCCTCAGTGTTGCATAACAACCCTGGTTAGGGATACTGATCATTCTAGTAACGATATGTTATCAAGGAGTAATTTGTGAGAGGTTATAAGATTTTATGGGAAGGCAAAGTAGTTAAAATCAATGGCTTCCCCCCGCCATGGTTAATTATTGTTATGATAAATCATTTATTTATAAGTCAGTATGGAAAAGGGAAAGTTCAGGGACAATATTGTAGATTCTGGCACGTCTTTATCAGATTGAAACTTCAGTAGTCCTCTAAAAGGAGAAGGTATTTTCAACTGTGAGAAAATTACTGTCTAGAGAGGTTTAATAGCCTTCCATGATCACCCAGCTAAGAAGTAGTGCAGTCACAGTGGGGCCCAGGACTATCTGATTACAATATCTGTGGCCTTTCTGCAAACCATGTTGTCTAAGTGTGTGTGTCTTTGTGTGTGTGTGTGTGTCCGTGTGTGTGTGTGTGTCTGTGTGTGCGCTCGCTCAGTCACCAGGTCATGTCCAGCTCTTTGTGACCCCATGGACTGTAGCTTTGCCAGGCTCCTCTGTCCATTCTTTACCACTGAGCCGCTGTACCCTGTTGTCTAAGACATGGATGTAATTATGACATATTGAGCACTGAAACAGTGGGTACCCCCAAGGAACTCCAGTGGTAGAATCCCTTAGTGTGTGGTATTTATATAAAACGAGGGGTGCCCTAGGCATTTCAAGTTTAGTGCAAAACACAGCTTATTTTCTTTCCAATGTCTTAGGTAAATGGCTTCCAGGATTCGTCTTTATCCTCTTGCAAGGTTTGGTGATGGCTCGAGCAGCAGCTGTTCATCATCTCTCTGCAATACCAGCCATTGTTCAAGAAACAGGAAGGTTTAGGATGACTCATTCCGGAAGCCATTGCTCTGGAGGTTTGGAAACTGGCTGAGTATTGCAAATGAACTTGGAGACTTATATAAAGCAAGTAGCTTCCTTTTCTGGAAGACTGGAAGAAGAGATAGAATGCATTTCTGATAACCCAGGATTTACATTTCTGATGGTGACTTGTTTGATATGTAAGAAACATCTGATTAGGAAGTGGGAACTGTGCACACCTTTCTAAGTAAAAGAACTATTTACAATTGAATCAAGTCATTGAGAATACACAAGTGTCTTTTACTAAAATTAAGCTTTGCCCCATTTATCTTTTAATGGATGTGATTACCTGAAAGAAGTAGCTCTCAACCCCCACCCCTAATCCCAGGCCTTTCTTGGAATCTGGGGTGGCACCCTAGAAAAATGTATGTTCAAGCATAATTTGCACCTCATTTCAGAGGGCTTGTGGATGTCCTGAAGCCTGGGTCACCACACACCCCTAGTTATAAGGCCTTTCTTCTAGAAGCAGTACCATGGTTCTGTAATTATTTTACTTTTCATCTTTCCTTCCTCTAAAAATCTGGCATAGTGTCAGGTGCTTAGTCAGTAAATATTTCCCTAAAGTAAAGCATTTTATTGGCTGATTGAATTGGAAATTTGTTCACCTCAATGGAGCGAAAGCTTCAGTGAGTCCTGGGAGGTGGTGGCCGTGGTGGTGATAACTGTTATTATTTAACAAATTCTCATGTAACATTCATCATCTTGGGTTGTTTGAGGGACTTTCTTGGGGTTGTTTGAGGTACTTTAAGAACATTAATCTCTGAATCCTCATAACAGCCTTGCATGACTGATGTTCTCTTTGTCGTCGTCTTGTCTGAAGTGGAGAATGAGGTTCACAGAGGCTGGCTAGGTTACCTGAGATCACCTAGGTGGAGGAGCCAGGGTTTGAACCCAGGAAATCTGGCTCTGTATTACAAGGTTTACCTATTTTGCTGTATCCTTTCTCCAGATAAGAAAATGTATTTTTTGATTACAATCTCTTTCTCTTTTTCATTTTATTACTTTTGAAATAGGGATGTCTGTTAATATGATCATTTAATGGAACATAACTTTTTCATTTCAAACTATTATTAAATTGATAGTATATGTTAAAATTTGCTTCCCAGGTGGTGATAGTGGTAAAGAACCTGCCTGCCAATGCAGGAGACATAAGAGACTCAGGTTCGATCCTTGGGTCACGAAAATCCTCTAGAGGAAGGCATGGCAACCCACTCCAGTTCTTGCCTGGAGAATCCCATGGACAGAGGAGCCTGCAGGACTGCAGTCCATAGGATCGCACAGAACTGGACACGACTGAAGAGAGTTAGCATGCATGCCGTCTTGAAATTTGATGTGTTAAACAGCTGCAATAAGCCACATTTTACTTTTTAAATGTAGCTGCATAGTTTATCTGTCGAAATATCAAAGTAAATCACAGCTTTTAAATCGTGCATGCAGGTCACTCACTTCTGGATCTTTCCCATGTATACATGTTACTAAACTTTTGTTTGATTTTCTCCTGTTAAAAAAATAAAGTAAGCATACGATCAAAGTGTTCGTTACTCAATTGTGTCTGACTCTTTGTGACCTCGTAGACTGTAGCCCTCCAGGCTCCTCTGTCTGTGTGCGGTAACAGGTAGCCCATTCCCTCGAACCTGGGTCTTCCACATTGCAGGCAGATTCTTAACCATCTGAGCCACCAGGGAATCCCAATACAAACAAAATCCATATCTATTTGTGAAGTGTGAAAAATTTAATGAAGAGTATATTAACAATTTATCTGAGCACTGATAATTGCTTAGGTAGTGATTTAAATGACAGAGGAGAATACATATAATTTTTTTCCTACAAAAAATATGATTATCTTTTAAAATAATGTTGAAGGTGAAATTACATATACATATGAATTTCTTATTTTTTTGAAACTAACAGCCATGAATATACACAAATGCCAATAGAGTTAGACTTTGTCTTTGAGTCACTGTACATTGTATGGGAAGTTGGCAGATCTTACCTTTTGGGACTCAGTTAGTCTTTTTATGTTTTATCTGCTTTTTCATGAGGCTTTGGCCTCTCCCTTGTAAAGTGCTTTTCTTTGCTTTTTGTACCATTTGTGTTATCTGTAGAAAAGCCATAATTCAGGATTTCTAATAAAGGCAAAACAAACCTTTCTAGAGTTAAGAGTCCAGAAAACCTTGGCTTCTGCAGTCTAGCTGGTTGTCTTCCTGTATTTTTTCTAACTGGTCTAGCAGCTCACTCCCGCTCTATTGGTGCTTTTGCTGTTCAGTCGAATTTGACCTTGTCAGATCATTTACCTGCAGCTGTTATGAGGTGTACATGCAGATACTTGTGATTGCCTAACACTTTTGCCTCTGGTGCTGACTGTAAATTTGTTTTACTCTCTCTTGCTACTATTGAGGGAAGGGAACAGCTTATCACTTCTGCTTGGTCTAACACTCTAAATGTTGACTGTAAAGAACAAACACTACAAATGGTACACTCCATCATACTGTGTTGTGAATTTATATATAGGTATGAAATCTTTTGTAGGGAAAAATAAACTGTGTGATGTTGCTTTTAGAGAGTAGGGGAAGTGTGATGCCTGTTTCAATCCATTGAAATAGAATTTGGCTTTGTTATAGTAGAAAAGACATTTTTTTCTGTTTTGTCATTTGCCAGCTATGTGAATAAGTCAGATAACCTTTCTGAGTTAAAATGGAATGCTAGTATTCTATCATGCAGTTGATGGTGAGAGAGGGGACCAGTTTTCATTTCTTGGCCCTTGTCTGTACAGCCATGGTCTTTCTCCATTGAGATGCCAGCTCAACCCCCAGTACACTCTGGAGGCATGTTTTAGGCAGAGGGAAAGATGGGTCTTAATATTCACCTCATCTCTGGAGTTAGAGAGGGAAAGATAATGATTTAATAGAAAGAGCATTTGAAGGAGGAAGATTCTGATTAAATCGAGAATCCGTCCTATCAAAAGAGTAAAAATGATGTTACTGTGAATTTGTTTCTAGAAGATTAAATCATTTGGCCATAAACAGCATTCTGGGAGAGGAGTCAGAAGAGAACTGTGTCAGCAGCTCTTTGTATCTGGGGAGAGCTTACCAGGTGGTTTTATCTTCTTTTAGGTGAGAGGTTTGTTGCTGTTTCTTGTCATCAAGGAAAGCTATTTTTTAGATTCAGATTAGTATCAATATTTGTTTCCTTCTACTGTTTCAGATTTATGAAAAATCTTCAAATAGCACCCGTTGAAACACTGAAATTTCTGTTCCTCTTGGCACATGACATTTTTTTAAAAAAGAAGAAGCCTGCTAGTCATATTCTAATCTACCTCGAATATCCCACGAAGTTAGAGCTTAATGAAGCTCCACAGGGTCAGTTTATCAGTAGCTGGCTGTTCACACTGCTGTTCACACTCACATTTATATAAGGCTTTATATTTGCAGAATGCTTTCTCATACTGTTTTCATAGCTCTGAAGTAGGTATTCCTTTCTTATACAGACAAAACAAGTTACTGAGTTTTTCCATAGGCCACATCTGTGAAGCAAAGATAGTGCCCACCTCACAGGGAAGGAGAGGAAGCAGGTTAAAATGCACAGTACTTTTCAGATGAAACTGGTTGTGTGGAGAAGGCTTAGTGTGAGCTTCTGCTGTTTTCATCCCTGCCATCATCATCGTCTCCTGAAATGACAAATCTGAGGGATTTCAAGATCAAGCCCTTTGAAAAGCTGAAATACATTTTATTGGCTATAGTGACCGCAACTAAGTAAGAAAACGGAGGCTTAGACATTGGTATCTTGCTAAAGGTTGTAATGAGAAAGTTCAGGGTCAAGGGCTCCTTACACCTGAAGCGTCTCTGATAGGATATCCATGGTCTGTCCTCCCTAAAATGTCAAAGATGGGGTCTAAAGGAGGACTCCTCAAACAGTAGCATATGCATACATGAGAATCCCTGAGAGCTTTTTAAAACACAGATTCCCGGGCCTGAGCCTTAGAGACTTTGATTCCATAGGTCATGGATGGGGCCCACAAATCTGCATTTCTGTGCAGTTCCGGGTGATGCTGATGCTTCTGGGACATGGACCACACTTACACCAGTCAAAAGGGCCTTAAAAGTCTGATTCCCTTCAGTGTCAGAAAATTTCTGAGGCCAGGAGTCTACCTGCTGTTCTGTTTGCCACCTTCATGATGGAAGGACAAGCCAAGATGGAAGACCATGACTATAAGAACTTAATTAGAATTAGTAATACTGGAAACTCCCCAGTTGGTTTCCACAAAGTAACTGGCAATTGGAAAAGTCGTGAGCATTTGAAACACAAGGGGTCTGTGGCAGCTGGCCTACTGATTCTCTGTCTATCCCCTGTCCTCTCCATTTCATTCTGGTCTACACCTTGGAGCCTGCCCTCTGGATAGTCATCACTGGGGCTCCTGCCATGTGGCTTTGGTTTGGGTTGAGTCGGGAAGGCCAGGGGAGGAGCGGAGTCAGGGGTGGGTGTCTGTGCCTTCTGCCACTTCTTCTTTTCTGTGCAGCGCTGGCAATGCCCGTGACTGTCTGTTACCAGCTTTAGCAGGGCAGCCGCTCCTCCATCACTTCAGCCCTCTCCCGCCTCCAGGAGAGCCGTGTCTTCCCTGGTCCCTCCTGCCTGTGGCTGTTAAAGGCTTGTCATTCCTAACCCCTGTGTTCTGCAGCCTCTTCTGCTGGGTCTTGGAACCTCGCCCACACACCTTTGATAGGCTGTCTTTTGAGAGGACCCTTGATGGATACTGGAGTGGAAGGAGAGCTCCCAAAAGATGGGAAGAGTGATGGTAGAAGGTGTAGCCTTGGATGAAAGGAACATCATGAGTCGAGTGGGCAATTGGTGGTGAAGTTTATGTCAAGGGGCTCCAAAATCACTGCCTATGGTGACTGCAGCCATGAAATGAAAAGACACTTGCTCCTTGGAAGGAAAGCTATGACAAACCTAGACAGCATGTTAAAAAGCAGAGTCATTACTTTGCCAACAAAGGTCCAAATAGTCAAAGCTATGGTTTTTCCAGTAGCCATGTACAGACATGAGAGTTGGACCATAAAGAAGGCTGAGCACTGAAGAATTGATGCTTTTGAATTGTGGTGCTGGAGAAGGCTCTGGAGAGTTCCTTGGACTGCAGGAAGGTCAAACCAGTCAATTGTAAAATAAATCAACCCCTAATATTCATTAGAAAGATTGATGCTGAAGCTGAAGCTCCAATACTTTGGCCATGTGATGTGAAGAGCTGACTCACTGGAAAAGCCCCTGATGCTGGGAAATATTGACGGCAAAAGAAGGGGATGTCAGAGGATGAGATCATTGGATGGCATCACTGACTCAATGAACATAAATTTGTGTAAACTTCGGGACATAGTAAAGGACAGGGAAACCTGGCGTGCTGCAATCCATGGGGTCGCAAAGAGTTGGACATGACTTGGTGACTGAATGAGACAATAAGAGGTGAGGAGTGCAGGAAAGGGGTCTGGCCTTTAAATTGATTCTGGATTAATCACAGAAGGTCCCGAGAGGTCCCTGGATGAGAAGCTACAACTGCTAGAATATGACCCAAGTGTCACCCCTAAGCGTAAACTTGCACAGTGAGGGTTCAGAGAAGCTTTTTTTTATGAAGAATGTACATTCCTCTTTGACAATTGCCTAACAGTTTGTTTTTTTCTTTCCTGCCCCAGCCGTTTCCCCAGATACCCCTTAGTGTTGTTAGCCTCTACACAGGAGTCATAAGGTCTTTTTACGGCACTTTGATCTTGCTCCATTTTGTCACAGTACATTGAACATATTCTGAAGTGCCTGCCAGAACTACATTCACAAAGTAACAACTAGTTGAATAATCACGCCTTCAGTTCCTTTGCTCATGGGTTCCAATGATGGGGATATCAACAAGATGAAAAATGCTGTTCATGGTTTTGGTACTCAGCTACATCACCCTCTACAGCACCCTTGCCATGAGGCAGGACCATAGCACAGACTGTGCCAATTCTGTATGTTTATCAGTTCTTTTATATTGAAATGTTATGCCCAGGCTGAAACTGTTCAACAGCTTTTAGAGATTTTTTTGGTAGTGGTGGGTAGTAAAGTTTGTCTTCATACTTTGTCTTAAATGGTTTAAAGATAAAACAGGTCCTTGATCTCAGATTTTCTGTTGTTACAGTTCTTTAGGAAGAAGAAAAGGTCTCAAGGAAAAATGAATTCTGGAATTTTTTCCCTCTTCTTTCTGTGTTTTCATGTACCTTTGTGTCAGAAAACATGACTTTGTGAGGGAGTTGGGAGTGTGACCTTATACAGTTGAGGCAAATCATGGTGAATCATCTCGGGTTACCGTGGCACAGATTTCAGGTACTTGAGCCCTTTGTTTCTCCTGAATTTCCCCTCCTTTCTAGTTACTTATCCTGAGGGCTTTGGGCTGGACACCCTGAGAAGACAAGCCGCAGAGGAGAGGACCCCAGGTCCACCAGGAAGGCCGTGGTGTCTTCCTGGGTGTTGGCCGCCTTGACGTGGTGATGTGTGGGCATCAACTGATAGTGGAAATGGACCGGAGGGAATAAGGGGGTTCCTGGTACAGATGATGCTCAGAGAGCCCATGTCCTGTCCAGGGGATGAAGAGCCCGGCATGGAGGAGGGGCCCATCACAGGCTTCTTTCCCAGTCCTGCATCGTGGGATGAGGATGGGTCTTGCTGATCTGCTTCATTTCCACCTCCTAGAGTCAGGGTCCTCCCTGTGCCCCTCCCTGGGGAGAGAGCCTTTCTCTGGCTGGTATCTCCATCTCTGGTTTGGCCCCAGGAAATCTCTGGGAGCCTTCTCTGGTATTTTGAGGACTCACCTCCTTACTTCCCTTGGGATGAGCTAGCCATCTTCATATCGGTTTGGTTTCCTTTGGCTCCACAGTGCCTGTTTTTCCCTCCTCCTCCCCCAGCTTTGTTCCCTAAGGCTGTCCTGGTGGGCTGTTTTCCCAGCTCATCTTCTGTGAATCAGCTCTCCCTACTGTCTGCTCTCCTTGTTTCCCTGCACAGCCCTCCTGTTTATTCACCTGTTTATATTTACCTGGCCCCAGCTGAGGGCTGTGTCATATAAACAGGGATGCCACAAGCCCCTTTTTGAAATCTGGGTGATTCAAACCCACTTTTACATGTCAAAGGTTTCCTCTTTTTAGGTGATTTAAGCTCTCACAGCAGTTATATCTACCTTTCTTCCTTAATTTCCCAGAGAAGAACTTTTGCACGGGCTTGAATAACCACTAGTTATCCAAGTATTTGTCACTAGTCTGCACTGGGGGATGCAGAGTTTACAAACATTGTTTTCTAATTAGTCTTCATTTTCAAAACTACCTCCTTTAAATAGAGACTTCTATCTTCGTCCAAAAGATGTGTACAAGAAGGTATTGCTCTGGTGAGAACTAAGGTTGTGAAATGCAAACTCAGTTTCATTCCTTAATGGCAGTAATAAATGTAGAACCTTCATTTAAGCAGTTAGCTTTGGGAGTACAAGGCTAGACAGATGACAAAATAAAGTGGATTAATGATTTTGTTAATCAGTTTTTTCACCACAGGCAGCTTCATCATAATATAGCACTTACCCCTCCCATCCCAGACTGCTGTCCAGTGAGTCGTCCTCACTTTTGCATTTCCTGATATCTTTTCTTCCTTCTAAAAATCTGTGTAAGGTACCCATCATCTGATTTGTCAGGATAGTATAGGTTTTGCAGCAATAACAAAAATACTGCAAAATCTTTGCGGCTTAACACCATAGATGTTTATTTCTTATTCATTGAAAGACTGTTTTGTGTTTGGGTGCTCACCACCAGGAGCTATCCTCCATGTGGTGGCTCTGCTTCCATCATAGGACATTTCTGCATAATCATCACCTTCCATTATGACTGCGAAATGTGAAGAAAGAATGAACTCCACAAGGGTATTTAAATACACCTGTCTGAAGGGTGTTTTGCTGACATCTGATTGGCTTGAGCAAGTCATATGACCTCATTCACTTCAAGGCACGGAGGGGACGTGTCCTCTTCCCAGGAGCTTCGAAGGAGAAAGGAGGCACAGATATTAGGAATATTTACCCTAGGCTCCAGAAACTGAGAATTCAGAAATGAATAAAGGCATAATCCCAGTCTTTCAGTCTAGATGGAGAGGTAAACAGGTTCATAGTATTACAATATAGTCTTATAAAACTGTACAAATTACAAATTAGCATGGTGATGAGTGTGATAGAACAGAAGGCATCTAAGAGCACAGAGAAGAGCGGGGTATCTACCTTCCTGACCTGCAGACGAGGGAAAACCCTCCAGCGGCAGTGACATCAGGGCCGGGCTTTGTTCGCCAGCTTGAGGTCTCCTTACCATGGTGAGAGAGGTATCCGGCCTTATTTATGTGCTGCATCCCAGTGAAACTCATGTTTGGAATACAGCTCCAAGAAGTAGGCTTATCTTTTCTTTAAGACCTCAAGAAAAAGTGAAAGCAGGCTGTCAGCAAGAGGAAAGATCTGCCTGTTCCTGTGAAAGATGACACACAGTATCCTTCTAACAGAGGTTTGCAGGCACTGTTCTACTACTCCTAAGCTGTTATGCTCCTGACAGTTCTTTGATCTCAAAAATTAAACTTGCTGTTACAGGAGGAAAAGAGCAAAGCAGGTGTAAAATAACAATCAAGGTTAGTTATCAGGCAGCAAAGGTTGCATGTACTGTACTTTGATTTGCCCAGAGATTCTGACGCATTTTACATTAGATATAAATGTGGGCGCTGTGTTAACAGTGCAGAGAATTTGCTTTATAGACAGAGGGAGACAGCTTGTCCTCAGATCTGATAAAGCCACCTCCTTACCCTCTTTCACTGCTCTAGCCCCACTGGCCTTGTTGCTGGCTGTCCATCACAGTGGGCATTCTCCCACCTCAGGGCCTTTGCACCTCTTGTTTTCTTTGTCTGAAGTCTTCTTTCTCCAGATACCTATTCAGCTACTTCAAGTCTTTGTACAAAGGACATTCTCTTGATGAGATGTGCCAGGCACCCTGTTTTGGGTTGAGAACCACTCCATGCAGTACACATATGGGTTTGGGGATAGAATAATGTTGAGATTATATGTGGATAGGATCTACAGTTAAGGTTGTAGTCCTGTCTGTTGACAAAAACATTTCATAAATTTAGTCTAGGTGTATGGGGTGCAGAATGGAGAAAGGAGAGGTTGAAGGCAGCAGAATCTGTTGGGAGCTGTTGTCCAGGTAACAGGAGCCGAGGGCCTGGTGTGAGATGGAGGTGTTGGGAGTGAGAGGTCTGAGAGTGGGGGAAGGTCAGGATGCTAGGTTTCAGTGATTTCCTCTCGGTTTTCATGGGGAGCTAAAAATTAGCAAGGACTCAGAATAAATCTCTTGTGTTGAAAGGAATATAACTGTCAGAAGCATGACCAGGTATTTTGTCTATTCTATACAGAAGGTCTCTTAGAAATTATGAGAATGTGTGTATGTGTTTGAATGAATAATTGAGTGTAAGTCAGCTTTTGTGATGAAAAAAGAGGGAAAGGGGATTCTTTTAAAATGACTAAGTGGTAGCATTTGTTTTTAGAACATAGTTTGAAATTTCCACTTCCTGGTTGGGGCAGAAGAACTGAAGGGCAGTCTGCTCTCATTCTGCTGGGTCTCTCTCTCAGGGTTGCTCCTGCCTGTGACCTCGAGCAGATGCCTCCCCGCCTGCCCCTCCCTCCCAGCCTTGACCTCAGGCGACATCTGCTCATCCCCAGGTCTCCTTCAGTGCCACCGAGCATCGTGCCAGCTGCCCTCCAACCCCACCTCAGGTCAGGCGGAGGAAGTTAAAAGTAGGAGAGGTAGAAAGGAGAATGTATCCTTTAATCCTGCCTTTTTTCCAATTCTTAAATTTCTCTGTGAAGTCCAGGGAATTGTGGCCTCAAGATACCCATAGCTACTTGTCTCAGTAGACTCAGGTAGAAAATTGTAAATGTTTCAAGAACAGACACCTCTCTTCTTTCATCAATTTCCTGACAGCTCCTGCTTCTCACCCTGTAGGATGAGAATTTGACTCATTTATGTGAGCCCCATAAATATGTGTACCTGGCCTCCACGCCTACCTCCCTCTCACCTCGGTCCTCAGGTTAATTGAGTTGCTGCTGGGCCAGAGTTCAGAGGAACCTTTTGTGTTCACTTATACTTCTCTCTCAAATTGGATTAGGGACTGAGTCAATCGGGGATTTGATTGCAGACAAGAGAAACCAACTCTGAAATTACTAGAAGGTGTTGTAGGTCATCCTACAGAATTATTGGAAGGCTGGAGAGGTAGGCTTCCGACAGGGCAGGAACCAAGGATGTTTCCAGAGAAGAAACCATAGAATGTAAACAATCAAGAGCATGAATGAGGACTTCTGTGGTTAAGACTTCACCTTCCAATGCAGGGGTGCGGCTTTGATCCCCAGTCTGGGAGCTAAGATCTCACATGCCTTGTGGCCAAAAAACCAAAACATAAAACCGTCATTCTAACAAATTTAAGAAAAACTTTACAAATGGTCCACATGAAAAAGTCTTAAAATAGGCGTGAATGTTGAGAACAACACAACAAGCTTGGGCCTCTCTGTCACTTGCCAGCTGAACAACTCTGGACACATCTCAACCAATCTATGCTTCCCAAGATAGTTATCAGTGAGAAATGCATTCATATTTGGAAGAAGTACTTAAACAGTGACTGGCAAATAATAAACAGTATCTCAGTGTTCGGTGAGTATGCATTTCTAGTTGAGGTTGTGCATGCCTACACATATATTTTGGCTTTGAGCTAGTAAGTATAATTACTCTCTGGGCTGCAAGCTTTGCTTCTGTGCCCCCAGCTGCTGCTTTGCTGGAACGAGTTTCTCGCTTATCGCTAAAGACCAAACGTTTGTTCAAGGACGTTGTTTCAGTTCTTTGTGGTTCCCTCAGAACCATTAATTCTGGGACATTATTAACAACAGAAGCACATAAAAATCATGGTCTGTGCATTTGGGGCTTTAGTTTTACGTGGCCACCCTGAGTGATAGTGTAGTCAACTTTTTTCTGCCACTTCTTGTCTTCATTTTTTTTGGTATTATGTTTTCATGGTCATTACTAACATCCCCTTTACTCTTTCCACCTGTTATTCTGTTCTGAGAGAAATAGCCAAAATGGATATTGTCATAGATGATAAACCATCTTACCTCTGAGAAGGGTTTTAGGAGTCCTCTCCCATTTTTAAATGTAGCATTAATATTTAAACATAATAATTAACATAAGTGCTTATTAGTGTTATTTAATTATTATTCATATTAAATATTTTTAAAAGTAGGTTTCTGTAATACTTATTCTTTTCCCTCTTAGATTTTGTTCAAAGACAATTATATCTATTCTTTTATTGAAAGAATCTTTCCTTTAAGATTATTAAGAGTGTTGGTTGTTTTGGCAAGCCAGGGCATGGTCCATTTATAGAGAAGCTTTACTTAAAAGCAAAAAGTCAATGACTTGGTGTAGTCCATGTGTTGAGTTTACTGTTTTGGGTCCCAGGTTTGGTTTAGTTCAGTCGCTCAGTTGTTTCCGACTCTTTGTGACCCCATGAACTGCAGCACGCCAGGCCTCCCTGTCCAGCACCAACTCCCAGAGTTTACCCAAACTCATATCCATTGAGTCGGTGATGCCATCAGTTGTCTCATGCTATGTCGTCCCCTTCTCCTCCTGCTCTTAAGCTTTCCCAGCATCAGGGTCTTTTCAAATGAGTCAGCTCTTCGCATCAGGTGGCCAAGTATTGGAGTTTCAGCTTCAACATCAGTCCTTCCAATGAACACCCAGGACTGATCTCCTTAAGATGGACTGGTTGGGTCTCCTTGCAGTCCAAGGGACTCTCAAGAGCCTTCTCCAACACCACAGTTCAGAATCATCAATTCTTCGGTGCTCAGCTTTCTTTATAGTCCACCTCTCACATCCATAGATGACTACTGGAAAAACCATAGCCTTGACTAAATGGACCTTTGTTGGTAAAGTAATATCTCTTCTTTTTAATATGCTGTCTAGGTTGATCATAACTTTTCTTCCAAGGACTAAGCATCTTTTAATTTCATGGCTGCAGTCACCATCTGCAGTGATTTTGGAGCCCAAGAAAATAAAGTCAGCAACTGTTTCCATTGTTTCCCCATCTATTTGCCGTGAAGTGATGGGACTGGATGCCATGATCTTAATTTTCTGAATGTCAAGCTTTAACTCAACTTTTTTCACTCTCCTGTTTCACTTTCATCAAGAGGCTCTTTAGTTCTTCTTCACTCTCTGCCATAAGGGTGGTGTCATCTGCATATCTGAGGTTATTGATATTTCTCCTAGCAATCTTGATTCCAGCTTGTGTTTCTTCCAGCCCAGTGTTTCTCATGATGTACTCTGCATATTAGTTAAATAAGCAGGGTAACAATATTCAGCCTTGATATATGCCTTCTCCTGTTTGGAACCCGTCTGATGTTCCATGTCCAGTTCTAACTGTTGCTTCCTGCATACGGGTTTCTCAAGAGGCAGGTCAGGTGGTCTGGTATTCCCATCTCTTTCAGAATTTTCCACAGTTCGTTGTGATCCACATAGTCAAAGGCTTTGGCATAGTCAATAAAGCAGAAATAGATGTTTGGTTACTCTTTTTCTCCACACAGACAGACATATAACGTATAGGTATATGAGCACGCAGTTCAGCCTGATTTTCATTATGTAAATATGTAAGTAATAGCTATCCAGACTCGTTCCAAATAGGAAAAGGAGTACGTCAAGCTGTATATTGTCATCCTGCTTATTTAACTTGTATGCAGAGTACATCATGAGAAACGCTGGACTGGAAGAAACAAAAGCTGGAATCAAGATTGCCGGGAGAAATATCAATGACCTCAGATATGCAGATGACACCACCCTTATGGCAAAAAGTTAAGAGGAACTAAAAGCCTCTTGATGAAAGTGAAAGAGGAGAACGGAAAAAGCTGACTTAAAGCTCAACATTCAGAAAACGAAAATCATGGCATCTGGTCCCATCACTTCATGTGAAATAGATGGGGAAACAGTGGAAACAGTGTCAGACTTTATTTTGGGGGCTCCAAAATCACTGCAGATGGTGACTGCAGCCATGAAATCAGAAGACGCTTACTCCTTGGAAGAGAAGTTATGACCAACTTAGATAGTGTATTCAAAAGCAGAGACATTACTTTGCTGACTAAGGTCCGTCTAGTCAAGGCTATGGTTTTTCCTGTGGTCATGTATGGATGTGAGAGTTGGACTGTGAAGAAGGCTGAGTGCTGAAGAACTGATGCTTTTGAACTGTGGTGTTGGAGAAGACTTTGAGAGTCCCTTGGACTGCAAGGAGATCCAACCAGTCCATTCTGAAGGAGATCAGCCCTGGGATTTCTTTGGAGGGAATGATGCTAAAGCTGAAACTCCAGTACTTTGGCCACCTCATGAGAAGAGTTCACTCATTGGAAAAGACTTTGATGCTAGGAGGGATTGGGGGCAGGAGGAGAAGGGGACGACCGAGGATGAGGTGGCTGGATGGCATCATGGACTTGATGGACGTGAGTCTGGGTGAACTCCGAGAGATGGTGATGGACAGGGAGGCCTGGCGTGCTGCGATTCATGGGGTCGCAAAGAGTCGGACACGACTGAGTGACTGAACTGAATAGCTATCAAATATTTATCTGTTGAACATTTTAAAGATTTAAATAGCTAAAAGTTCTTTCATTGACTCTTTAACATGAGTATTGTAGAATCATTATAATGAAATGTAAGCATTTAATATGAATATATGTAAAATAACAATGGGTTCAGGTTTGATCTTGTTTGGCAGGCTGTATAAGTAGATGATTGAACGTATTTTGTTTCAATTACATCAAATATACATATGTTTATTTGACCCGGGCCACCCCATAAAATGTACTGCCTACTGTGGGTTGTAGTCAGAAAAGTTTAAGGCAGTGATTAGACAAGCAGCTTATTTATTGCAGTTTGTCTGTGCTCTCCTTGTAGTGGCTTGCTGTCTCCGGCACAGAAGGGTGAGAGAGAGTCGAAGGGTGGAATGCCTGACCCAGTGGGTCATAGCCCATGATGGTGGTGAAATATTTGTTGTCCAGCTCGAGAGACACAGAACCTAAGTGAGAGCTATGTGAAAGGAATTGACTGCCAGGAGTCTGGAGTGAATTCATAATTGGAAAGCTTTCAAAAGGAAGTTTCCCTCTGCGTGTCCTGTGTAGTTGGCAGTAAGAAATTGGGAACGACTTTGAACACCTTCTCTTAGCATGGACTCTTGATCATGGAAATGTGGCTGAGTGGAGAGAGCCAAGTTCTGTTCTCTGCAGATGGAACAGGCCTGGTTTTCACCTTCCTATTTAAGGCTTTATTTACACTGAGGACCCTGACGACTCTCCCATGCACTGAAATACATTTATAAGGGCACACAGTTGCGGTAATTAAGTTCTGAAGCTTCATTTGCTTGCGATTACATTTCTAATGTTGCCATTTAAAACCTCATTAAAATTAAGAAGGGTTTGACAGGCTCAAGGCCTGGAGGCTCAGGCAATTCACAGGTGAAATTAGAGCCCAAGAAGAGCCTTCAGCTACTTTTTATGACTTTAGCTATATGTCTATTCAGTTAGTTTTGGAGGCGATCATTTTTAAGTAAATTTAGAATTTCAAAACCTATCAAATATGGTTTAAAAATAAATTAAAAAAATTTTTGTTTGTTTTTGACTGTGCTGCGTCTCCGTTGCTGCGCAGGCTTCTCTCTGGTTGCGGTGGGCCGGTGCTGCTCTGCACGCACGCTTCTCTTGCTGCAGAGCACAGGCTCTAGAACACGGGCTCAGTAGTTGTGGCACTCAGGCTGAGTCGCTCCGCTGGCATGTGGCATCTTCCCATATGAGGGATCATACCTGTGTCCTCTGCATTGGCAGGCGGGTTCTTTACCACTGAGCCATCAGGAAGCCCTAAATTTTTTTTTTTACATTGTGGTAAAATACATAAAATATGAAATTTACCATCTTAACCATTTTTAATTTTAACGTTTGTAATTTTATTTGTTTATTTTTGGCCGTGCTGGGTCTTCACTGCTGCACAGGTTTTCTCTAGTTGTGGCGAGCGGGGGCTGCTCTCTAGTTGTGGTGGCAGGCTTCTCATTGCGGTGGCTTCTCTTGTTGTGGAGCACAGGCTCTAGGTGAGCGGGCTTCAGGAGCTGTGGCTCCTGGACCCTAGAACAAAGGGTCAGTAGTTGTGGCACATGGCTTCCCAGATGGCTCAAGGATAAACAATCCCCTTGCCAATGCAGGAGTCACAAGAGATGCAGGTTCCATCCCTGGGTTGAGAAGATCCCCTGGAGAAAGAAATGGTAACCCACTCCAGTATTCTTGCCTGGAAAATTTCGCAGACGGAGGAGCCTAGCAGCCTACAGTCCACAGTGCTACAAAGAGTCAGACGTGACTGAGCGGATGAGTTCACACACTCGGGCTTAATTGCTCTGCAACATGTGGGATCTTCCCGGGTCAAAGATCTAACCCATGTCTTCTGCATTGACAGGCAGATTATTTACCACTGAGCTATCTGGGAAGCCCATCTTAACCATTTTAAAATATACATTTCTATAGTGTTAAGCACACTCACATTGCTATGCATCAAAACTCCAGAATCATACATGGGTTTGAAGTCAGAATGGTATAAGAGCTTTAATGTAAGTCTGCTTTTACTCTAGAATTTTAATGATGTTTTAGTATTCTAAGTTTTTCTGTTATTCAATGAGTGTTTTCTAAGCATGAATTAGAAATTAGTGTTTTCTAATTCATTCATATATAATATGATAGAAATAGAAGGAAATCCTTGGTTACTTGCTCACTGCTGTCCCCTCTGAATGTACTCCTTTCTTGAAAGTTCTTGGTCAACTCAGTTTCTCTTGTAATTATTTTTTAAGGAGTCTTGATCTTTTATTTCAGGCTTCCCAAGTGGCGCTAGTAGTAAAGAATCTGCCTGCTAATGCAGGAGACTTAAGAGACATAGATTCGATCCCCTGAGTTGAGAATATCCCTTGGAGGAGGCAGGGCAACCCAGTCCAGTATTCTTGCCTGGAGAATCCCAGGGACAGAGGAGCCTGGTGGGCCACAGTCCCAAGGGTCATAAAGAGATGGACACAACTGAAGCAACTTAGCACAAAAGCACGAATGACCTTTTGTTTCAAGAGACATGCAAAATTTCAGACTCAAAATGGTATGGAAATAGTAATACTTTCTTCTGTAGGACTCATTCCCTGGAGAGGGGCATATCTCTTAGGAAAAATGAAAAGGTTTCAATCTTGTGTTCTTTTGCAAAGATTTTGGTCTAATTCAGTTTTATGTGCCATCCATATATGAGTTGTAAAATAGTTTTCATTCTATCTTAGCGACTGCTTTACAGACTGCTCTCTTGGTGATTTACCCTTACCTTCAGTGAAAGCTCTGCATGGAAGTTGTTAATGGAATATGTATGTAAAGACTTTTAGACTTCCTTTTCCTCTTGCTGGTTGAGGATTTCATCTAGCCCGCATGTTGAGGACTGGGTACTGACATTGTTTTGGATTGAACAAGAGAGTTGAGTTGTTGTCCAGGACTCAGGAAGGGGTGTGATGAGCAAGGAAGCCCATGAGGCCAGGACCAAAACTCATATTCTTGCTGATGTCTCTGATGAAGCCAGTGTCCTGTAATGAGGATCACAATTCATTAAAAAAATTGATGTGCAGTTTGCATACCTGAGAGGAGTGAACACAGTGTCTGTTCTCTGGGACAGAGGAGGAGGCTAGATTTTACTAGAAATTGCATTGACCATGTAGTTTCATGCTGCTGCTGCTACTGCTAAGTCACGTCAGTGTCCGACCCTGTGTGACCCCATAGACGGCAGCCCACCAGGCTCCCGTCCCTGGGATTCTCCAGGCAACAATACTGGAGTGGGTTGCCATTTCCTTCTCTAGTGCATGAAAGTGAAAAGGGAAAGTGAAGCCACTCAGTCTTATCTAACTCTTAGCGACCCCATGGACTGTAGCCCACCAGGCTCCTTCATCCATGGGATTTCCCAGGCAAGAGTACTAGAGTGGGTTGCCATTGCCTTCTCTGGTGTAGCTTCATATCCTGTATTAAATGTAGCTGTCACATCATAATCCATTGTGTATCTCACATTCTTCCCTTGGAAAAGTTAAAGATAAGTCGCTCAGTCGTGTCCAACTCTTTGCGACCCCATGGACTGTAGCCCACCAGGCTCCTTCGTCCATGGGATTCTCCAGGCAAGAATACTGGAGTGGGTTGGCATTTCCTTCTCCAGGGGATCTTCCCGACCCAGGGATTGAACCCAGGTCTCCCGCATTGCAGGCAGACACTTTAACCTCTGAGCCACCTGGCTGTGTATAGACAATTAAATTAAAACACTGGGAACCTCAAAATGATTGGCATTTGACTTTGGAGTATTTACTTCTTGCATCATTTCCTGTAGATGTTGTTAACTCTGAGTATGCAGAGGTTGATGGCATGAGAAAGTGATCCTAAACACTTCAGGAAACTGGCCACAAAACAGACGCTAACCAAGCACTGATATTACTAGAACAGGAACTCTGGGCAGAGCCTAGTCTACGTCCTTGGCCACCAAGGGTCATTTCGAAATGGAAGGGCTGCCTGTCTCTCTCGAGGTGGGTTTCAGTCTCCCCACTGCAGCCTTGTCGTCTTCTGTTGTTTTTCTCTCCGTGGGTCTTGTTCAGCCTCCTGTCTCCTCAGGGAAGGCAGGGAGATTGTGAAGTGGACTCCGTGGAGGAGAAAGCGGGGGAACAAATGAAAACATCTCTCCTTGTAGAATCTTTAATCTCTCATATCTTCTTGGCTCTTTACCTAGAGATTGATCTCCCTCTCGTGAACCCAAACACACTTATATTAGAGCTAATTTAAGCTTGGATTTCTTTCTGACCGTAGACATTTTCTTAATCCTGTATGTGTAAAGAATCACCGTTTACATCTCTGTAACCTTTCTGTTTTAGGGTTAGAGGTGGAGGATGGTGATATGAGTAGAGGTTTTATATTTTTAATTATCAAAGGAATATATTTAACACAGAAAAATTGAAATTTTGAAAAGATAAGAACAAATCTACCAGTAGCCAGTCCCACAAAGACCATTACTATTGGCATTTTGATATATTCTTTTCTGTTTGTTTTTAAAGTGCTGCTAAATTTGTATGTCTCTTTAGTTTTACTTGCTTTTTAAAAAACTTTTCACCAAAATACTTCACTGTATTACGAGTTCTTTATAATACTTTTAATGACTTCGGAATGTTTTGCTGGGTTCCTGGGTTGTTAAAAGGGGGATTGGGGTGTAGGTCGAGGAGTCACAGAGCATGTCGAGTTTTTAGATAACCAAGGATTGTAAAAACCCTTTCAAGTAGTGAAAAATACCCTAACAGAATGTATCCTCCTTTGTCATTCATATATGTTATGTTAGTTAGCTGCAGTCACCTACTTCTGGAATGTGGGGCACTTTATTAACTTTCGTCTAGAAACAGATGATCAGTGTTAACATACTTTGAAAGGAGCCTCTTAAAAAGTTAGGGTTGCAATTGACTATCTCAGCTCTGTCAAGTTAGAGAAGATATTGTTTGTTATCTGATTTTATGCAGGTATGAAGAGTCCAGTTGTAGGTGTTTAAAATGAAGTTTAAAAAAATGAATTTAATTAAAACTAAAAATTGAGAAAGTTCTAAAAATGAAACTCCTCATGAGGTACCTCTCACAGTAATTATGCTTCAAGAAGAGGGGTGAACACAAAAACTGGAGTTGTTTTTGGATCTTACATAGCAGAACACATGTAAATCAGTTTTTGAATGTCTTCCTCTTCGTGAAAAAATAGTAAAGAGAGGAGTCAAGATATGTCCAGAAAGTTTGGAATGGTAACAGTCTGCTTTAATCAGATGGTTAGGTAGCTCTGGTATTTGGCCTTTTCTTTTGTTCATCTTGGCCTTATAATGTCCCACCTTTGGGCCCAAGTCTGCTGTCTGCTTGACCTCCCCTGCCAAGAAAGTAGGCAACGACATCACTTCTGACCTTGATTAATAGATGCACTTAAAAGCAGGCCAGCAGGAGAGGCTTGGAAAAGTCACTGCAGTGCTTTAAGTGAAAGTACTTAAGCTCTGGGACAGGCTTCTCAATTTGCTGTTTTCTGTTAACACCAATAAATGTGCTTTAGATGGCAACAGATAGCTATACAAATAGATAAATTAAAAAAATTCCGTGGTCAGATGTGTTTGAGAAATGTTGTATTAAACAGAATTTATTTAGTGCAGGAATTTTTCTTTTTAATTTGTTTTTACTGGCTGTGAGGGCTTTTGTTTAGTTGTGGCAAGCAGGGGCCACTTGTTTCTGTTCTCGGACTTCTCACTGTGGTGGCCTCTAATGTTGCGGAGCACAGGCTCCAGGGCATGCAGGCTGCTGTGGCTGTGGCTCCCAGGCCCTTGAAACAGGAGCTCAGTCGTTGGAGCGCATGGGCTTAGTTGCTGTGTGATAAGTGGGATCTTTTCAGATCAGGGATTGAACCTGTGTCTCCTGAATTGGCTGGTGAGTGGCATTTACCGCTGAGCCACCAGGGAAGCTCTCCAGGAATTCTCGAACATCTTTAATTTGCTTAGGGGCACTTTTCAGCTTTAAGAAGGGAGAATAAAGTAAGCGATGTCTTCAAAACTCCTTTTGCCTATTTAGTCCTTTTTTAGGAGGACCTCTGTTAGTGTCTGGGCTTCCCTGGTGACTCAGCTGGTAAAGAATCCTCCTGCAATGTGGGAGACCTGGGTTTGATCCCTGGGTTGGGAAGATCCCCTGGAGAATGGAAAGGCTACCCACTCCAACATTCTGGCCTGGAGAATTCCATGGACTGTATAATTCATGGGGTCTCAAAGAGTCGGACATGACTGAGTGACTTTCACTTTTACTGTTGATGTCTTGGTCTGAAAACACTTGTAACAGAAGCAGGATTTTGTATCTAGGTGGTGTGGATGAATGCTTTTCAGACTTGACCTTGATGTGATTCACCCTGTGATCTCGTTCAGCTGCATCTAACTAGGTGCGCCTCGGGTGGCCCCTGAGACGCTGCATCTCCCAGGAGCACCCAGGTGATGCTGCCGCTGCTGCTGGCTGCACAGACCATGTGGAGGAAGGAGCTAGTTAACTGCAGATTAGTAGCCGCTGAGCTTGGGCCCGAGAAAGACAAATACTTGCCAGGTGGTTTTAGTAGCCTTCTAGAAGGTTCCCTTCTGAGCCAAGTGAACTGATTGGAAGTCGCTGATGACTCTTGTGCTGAAAGGGGGATTTCTAGAAGAAAACTAGAGAACCAACTCTCCTTGAACTCCAGGACTGCCGAGTGAGCTGTGGGGTGTGCTCTGTGTCTCTTTCTGGCTGAAGGGATCACCAGCTCTGTTCACTGGGACTCTCATGGGCCTTTGTGTTAGAGTCGAATGTTGTTGGAGAGGAGGGAAACCATTTGAGCAAAGACTCTGATGATTTGTTAGAGAAAAGGATGTCCAGACAGGTTAGATGAAATAATTTGGCAGGAAGACTGGAAAGGAGGGGATTCAGTGGAGGGAGCTGTTGCTGCTGCTAAGTCACTGCAGTCATGTCTGACTCTGTGCGACCCCATAGGTGGCAGCCCACCAGGCTCCCCTGTCCCTGGGATTCTCCAGGCAAGAACACTGGAGTGGGTTGCCATTTCCTTCTCCAATGCATGAAAGTGAAAAGTGAAAGTGAAGTCGCTCAGTCGTGTCTGACTCTTTGAGACCGAATGGACTGCAGCCCACCAGGCTCCTCCGTCCATGGGAGTTTCCAGGCAAGAGTACTGGAGTGGGGTGCCACTGCCTTCTCCGCAGGGGAGGGAGAGGGAGACCGAAATCAGCGTCAGGGAACTGAAAGAGTAAGCGTACAGTCAGGGTAGGGAAACTCATCAGTGCTGATGCAGCACAAGGCCCATTAGACTCCCCTCATTATGCACAGGGAACCTGGGGAGCAAGTGACCGTGTTTTGAACCTGCACGTGGTGGAATCTGCTGTGTCAGCACACTCAGAGAAGTGATGGTAAGGGTGTCATCACTGGAACCAAGTTCCGATTCCGTAGTGTGGCTGTTAGAACATTTTGGGAGAGGAGAGGAAGTGGCGGACCCTGATGTGGCTGTAAAGTGGGCTTTCAGTAGCCCTCAGATGTAAAGAGGGCTTCCCCGATGGCACAGTGGTAAAGAACCCACCTGCCCATGCAGGGGACACAGGACACACGGGTTCGATCCCTGGGTCGGGGAAGATCCCCTGGAGTAGGCCATGGTGACCCACTCCAGTATTCTTGCCTGGGAAATTCCATGGACAGAGGAGCCTGGTGGGCTATAGTCCATGAGGTCACAAAGAGTCGGACACAACTGAGTAACTAATAGCACAAACAGATGTAAAGAAGACAAGTGAACCAGAGGAAGGAGGGACGTGTGACTCAGGATGAAGTAAGTTTCACAAGCCTGTGGGACTCCAGTGCCAGCTCTTTGAGGGCTTGCAAAGTAGGTGAAGGCCGCAAAGCTCACAGTTCTGTGCGCAATCGGAACCTGGCGAGGAGGAAGGCACAGGCCTGCTCCTTGTGGTGAATGGCAAGATGAGATGTCCCTGTTCTTATCTCCATCAAGAGAATGATATTTCAAACTGGAACTGCACGATGAGATAGGAGGCAGTGGAGTACCCAGCTGCTTCACGTCCCTTCTGGGAGCCAGAACAGTGACCTTGTGTGATTCTGAAAGTCTGCACATAGGGTCACAGCACCACAGTCAGTATGATTTGCCAGATTGTGGAGGATCTGTGTCATTGCCCTGCTATTAATGCAAATATTGTGAATTTTATAAGTTGTGTATGTGACACTGTAAATAGTCAAGGTTAATATCAATCCTCTCAAGTCCTAAAGTGAGTTATTAACTGAGAGGTTTGGGAACGCTAAGGGAGATCAGTCATAGTGACCAGGAGATGCAATACGTTGCAAATGAATTAAAGATTTCCACTTGGCAATGTCCAGATCAGACTTCTCTTGAAAACTCTAGGTATGGTTCATTCACAGATGAATAGCGGCTGTGGCACATTGTTGTCATTGACAGAAGCCGGTGGAAATTCTGTACCTGTTTGGGAAGGGACCGTGGTCCCAAGAACGTGAGAAAAGTCGACTGATACTGAGTTACTCCTCCAGACTCCCAAGTGTGAGAAACAGGACCTCCCCTACATGGGTCAGGTGGATGAATGAAACAGCCTGTGTCCTAAAGGTGCTTGCTGTGGGAAGCCTGCACATTGGCCTGTAGGAGAGTTTCCCTCCCCACAGATTTTCTCTTCTGACCATGAGGGACCTGGGCGAGAGGCAGAGAATTCTCTCAGAGCTGCACTGACCATGCTTTGTCACAGGCACTCTGTCAATGTCCTAGGAATTGTGGATGAAAAGGATACAGTCCTGTCCCTGGGTAAGTTTAACACTGTGGAAAGGGAGACCCACATTCAGGTACATGATAATAATCAAGTTTGCAGAGCGCCCCCAGAATAATAATGAATGCTTACTGGGACTTCCCTGGGGACCCAGGATTAAGACTCCTCACTTCCAGTGCTTCCAATACAAGGGGTTCAGTTTCGATCCCGCATGCCACACGGTGCAGGAAAAACAAAACAAAACATTAATTTCCCTCTTTAAAAAAATAGTGAATGCTTGTTGAGCACTTATTACTTGAAGAGCACCTTTGTAAGTTCTTTAATATTTTAAATCAGTGGTTCTCAGAGTATAGTCAGTCCATCAGCATCATCCTCTGGGAATCTGTTAGAAACACAGATTCAGAACCTCACCCCAGAAGATAAGACAGTCCAAACCTCTAGAATGAAGCCCAGCAGTCTGGTTTAATAAGGTGATTCTGATGCAAGCAATTTGAGAACCACTGTTTTAAGCCATTTAATCCTTACAACAACCTTATGAACAGATTTTATTTCTCCCATTTAAAGAGATGGAAACAGAGGCATGAAGAAGTTAAATGATTTGTCCATAAATGTAGAGCTTTTAAGTGGTACAGATGGGCTTTGAATCTAAGCAATGCAAATTCAGAGCTCACGCCTAACCATCAGGCAAGGCAGCGTTCTAGGAAAATTAGGTATAATAAAAAGAAGAAGGAGCCGTAAACTCCAAAAGGGGAAAAGATTTAAAGCAGTAAGACCAGATTTTTTTTGTTTCTTTATTTATAAGCATTTAATGAGAATTAATTGTATGCAATGAATTATTGTAAACACTGTGGATGTGTGTAAATATGAGTCGAACATAGACTCTCTTTTAAGATTCTTACAGTGAATTAGGGACAATCCAAATGTAAGTATCTGGAATCTAAAGTGCTTTGAAATAACCAAGAAATTTTTATGGGGCAGGGGTTGAGGATTTGAGCATGTGAATACATTTAACATAAACTGTTGTTCAGTCCCTCAGTCCTGTCTGACTCTTTGCGACCCCATGGACTACAGCATGCTAGGCTTTCCCTGTCCTTCACCATCTCCAGGAGTTTGCTCAAACTCATGTCCATTGAGTCGGTGATGCCATCCAACCAACTCATCCTCTGTCCTCCGCTTCTCCTCTTGCCTTCAGTCTTTCCCAGCATCAGGTTCTTTTCAGGCTCTTAGCTTGTGGCTAAAGTACTGGAGCTTCAGCATCAGTCCTTCCAGTGAATATTCAGGATTGATTTCCTTTAGGATTGACTAGTTTTATCTCCTTGCAGTCCAAGGGACTCTCGAGTTTTCTCCAATACCATAGTTCAAAAGCATCAATTTTTCATTGTTCAGCCTTCTTTATGATCCCACTCTCTCCATACATGACTACTGGAAAAACCATAGCTTTGACTAAACAGACCTTTGTCAATAATGTCTCTGCTTTTTAATATACAGTCTAGGGTTATCATAGCTTTTCTTCCAAGGAGCAAGCGTCTTTTAATTTCATGGCTACAGTCATCATCTGCAGTGATTTTGGAGCCCAAGAAAATAAAGTCTGTCACGTTTCCACTGTTCCCCCATCTATTTGCCATGAAGTGATGGGACTGGATGCCATGATCTTTGTTTATTGAATGTTGAGTTTTAAAGCTAGCTTTTTTCCTCCTCTTTCACCTTCATCAAGAGGCTCTTTATCCTCTACATATCTGAGGTTACTGATATTTTTTCCAGCAATCTTGATTCCAGCTTGTGATTCATCCAGATTGGCATTTTGCCTGATGTACTCTGCATATAAGTTAAATAAGCAGTGTGACAGTATGCAACCTTGATGTACTCCTTTCCCAATTTGGAACCAGTCTGTTGTTCCATGTCTGGTTCTATCTGTTACTTCTTAATATGCATACAGGTTTCTTGGAAGTCAGGTAAGGTGGTCTGATAGTCCCATCTCTTGAAGAATTTTCCACATATGTTGTGATCCACACAGTGAAAGGTTTTAGCATAATCAATGAAGCAGATATTTTTCCGGAATTCTCTTGCTTTTTCTATGGTCCAGTGGATGTTGGTAATTTGATCTCTGGTTCCTCTGCCTTTTCTAAATCCAGCTTGAATCTGAAAGTTCTCTGTTCATGTGTACTGTTGAAGCCTAGCTTGGAGAATTTTGAGCATTACTTTGTTAGCATGTGAGAAGAGTGCAATGGTGCAGTAGTTTGAACATTCCTTGGCACTGCCTTTTTGGTATTGGAATGAAAACTGACCTTTTCCAGTCCTGTGGCCACTGCTGAGCTTTCCAAATTTGCTGACATACTGAGTACAGCACTTTAACAGCATCCTCTTTTAGAATTTGAAATAGCTCAGCTGGAATTCCATAAGCTAGTGAAAGCTCCACTAGCTTTGTTCGTAAGGATGCTTCCTATGGCCCCCTTGACTTCATGCTCAAAAATGTCAGGCTCTAGGTGAATGATCACACAGTTGTGGTTATCTGGGTCATGAAGATCTTTTTGTACAGTTCTTCTGTGTATTCTTGCCACCTCTTCTTAGTATCTTCTGCCTCTGTTAGGTCCTTACCATTTCTGTCCTTTATTGTGCCCATCTTTGCATGAAATGTTCCCTTGGTATCTCTAATTTTCTTGAAGAGATCTCTAATCTTTCCCATTCTATTGTTTTCCTCTATTTCTTTGCATTGTTCACTTAGGAAGGCTATCTTGTCTCTCCTTGCTATTCTTTGGAACTCTGCATTCAGACGCTTATATCTTTCCTTTTCTACTTTGCCTTTCGCTTCTCTTTTCTCAGCTCTTTATAAGGCCTCCTCAGACAACCATAAACTGTATGGAAACAGCATAAACTGTATGGAAAGTTAGATGAGAAGAAAGGGATTCCAGGCATAGAGGATACTGTGTGCAAGATTCACATGTTTGAAACAAGGCGTATTCTGTATTACCATATAGATTGGTAATTCTTAGTTAAAATTAGTTAGTGAAAGTAATTGCTTTTGTTTGTTTTAGTCTTGGGAGCCAATAATTGTTTTGACCTATTTCTTGTGTTTATGTAATATGTCAGTGAAGGTGGAAATGTGTCTTAAACAATTTTGAAGGAAATAATCTTAAACGGCAGCAAAAGATTATTTGGTTCAAAATGAAAAAAATTCTTACTGATAACTGGTTACTGGAATATATTGCTAGGGAGATTACAGAGCTCCTCCTACTCTGTAAAATTTGATAATTTAGACCAGGATTGGTAAACTTTTCCTGTAGAAAGCCAGGTAAAAATATTTTTGTTGGGAAAATGGCCAGAGGCTGGATGTAAACGTGAGACACAGCTGTGTTCCGGAAACGCCATGAACCGAGCCTGGCAGCTGGGTTTGGCCTGTGGCCCCTGGTCCCTCCTGCCTCAGATCACTAACGTGAAGGCTGCGAATGGAGCCTGGAGACCTGCCGGTGTCCTTTCTGGTACTGTATTTCTGAGGTGCTCTCTATGGCTTGGGTGAGTAATTGAAAAATAAAAAGTCGATCTAGTTTCTTCCTTCTGCCAGAGGACTGTATATTGTCACATTTATTGTTTTTTTGCAGCTTTCAAAAACTTTTGTACAAATTAACAAGGAACATTAAAGAGACTGACTTATTTCCAGAGCTAACAAAGAGAAGATACCTACTCCAAGGTGTGTTTCTTTTGCACACTTCTGACTTGGTAGTAGTATAGGAAAGGAAAAGTAAAAAAATTAACCTCTTGAAGACTCCACACAAAGTAACTTATTGAAGTGTTTTCCATGGCAAAGAAATAATTGGCATTCAAGTGGATCTTTAAGTTTTAAAGTGAGCGGTGTTTAAAAATATGCTCTGTATATGTTTATATGTTTCATATATATATGTGTGTGTGTTTATGTGTGTGTGTGTTTCCTATGCGACCACTTACAAGAGTTGAGCAACTTGAGAAAGCAAGCTGGGAAGGATGGCAGAGATGGTGGTGGGTTTCATAGGTTTTAAGGGGGTGATATCCTGCGTTATTCTTTGGCTTGGGAGTCTGGGTCACCAGGTTATATGGCAGTGGTAGAAGGTCCTAGATTGACAGAAGGTGGAAGTCCCTCTGGGGGTCTACAAGGCTGGTTGAGGAGAGATGAGCTACGTATGCAGATGGAGCCAGGAGACACATCAGTGACAAATACTGAGAGTGTTTAGTGAAAGAGATTGGTCACAGGAGGCTCAAGGCTTGGGTGAGCTTTACACAGCATTTGTGTGGATTGAAGGAAGGGCAGAATGTGGAAATAAAAAGATATACAGAGGTCAGAGGTCATGGCAAGGGCTTGGGCATGGAGGTGAGATTGCACACTGTTGGCGGAGTAAAAATTGGACCAGCTGTCTGGCTAGAGTGGGGAGTTTGCAGAAGAGACATGCAGCCAGGATTATGTAGACATTGAGAGACTGGCCACTTGAGTAAATTCTTAGAATATTGTCTGTGAGTGCATAAAGAGCATAAATGTTTTAAAATCAACTTTACTTTTTAATAATGAAGTAGTATGTAAGGAGACGTTTTGGGGAGGCTAATCTGATCTGTGTGAAGGTGGCCAGAGGCCAGAGTGGTCAGGGGGCAAGGAGGGTCATTGTGTTGGGCACCCCAGGATGATGATGTTATGGAGAGAGCAACTTTTAGTACAGAAATAGAGGCTGTATTTTAAATAATATTTGAATGGTTTTTGAGGCTTTGTTTGTGGGGAGGAAAGAGGCTATTACTTAAACGTTTTTATTTCACTTTAGAATAATTTCAGACTTAAACATATAAATATTACAGACCAAGCCTTATAACCATTACCCAGCTTCCCCAAATGTTAACATTTTATGTAACCACAGTGCACTTGCATTGACACTCAAGTAGCTCAAATATAGACCTCATTCACTTCCTGCCAGCTGACCTGCTAAGTTCCTTATCCTTGTCCAGGCTGGCACTCAGGATCGGATTGTCTTTCCTTGTCAGTTTCCTTTGTTCTCCTCCAATCCGGGATAGATGCTCTGTTTTTCTTGGTCTTTCCTTACCTTGACAATTTTTGCAGAGTACGAGCTAGTTATATTGAAGAATATCCCTCAGCTTGGAGTTGTGTGATGTTTTCTCATTAAATTATGGTATGCATTTTGACAAAAATACCTTGAAAATGCCTTTCTCAGGGTATCATATTATTAATAGCAGCCAAGTGATGTCAAGTCTCATGATTGGTAATAACTCTTATCACTTAGTTAAGATGGATTTGCTCAGCTCCTCTGTAAAGTTACTGTTTTTTCCTCTATTCTTTAATAGCTTGTGGGGAAACACTTTGACACTGTGCAGATGCCCTATATCTCAGTTGCACTTTTGTTCTCTCATCTTGGCACCCATTGATGATTCTTGCCTCCAACACGTAGTACTGTGTTCTTTGCCTAACTGTGATATTCTTTGCCTCTTCTCGTTGCATTTAGTAATTGAAAGAATTCTGTAAGGAAGAGCTGTTTCCCCACTGTGCCCTCTGCCCCATGTTTGTTTATTCAGTGATTTAGATCAGTTTGGATTCCTGGGTATTTATCCTACTGGTATAATAATACTCCCATTGTTTTGTGCTCAAGGCCTAGATAGGGCAGGTGGGAGCTTCTTCACATTGGCTCCTGAGAAAGGGGTTCATATTGGAGTCCAGGTGTGACTGGGGGGTTGATGTTACTGCAGGTAGGGAATTCAGTGACCAGTGGAGATAAGTAAGCTGCCAATTTAACTGCTGACCCCAAATCTTTAGTGACCTGCTTCCTAAACTGTAAAGGCTTTTCAATGATTGTATTAACCAAGGAAGCCCACCCTGTAGGCAGTTATGCTGTTGTTTGTACACACAATGAAAAGAAAGATACTTTCCCAAGGAATGGAAAAAATCAAGTTGATGACATTTTGGGGTTTGTTTCCATGATACCTATTGTATATATTTTCCCAGAAGCTGCTGGTTCCTGCTGATTTATCTCCCTAGGCAGGCAAGATTGTGAAATATTTATAAGTATTTCTAAGCCCCACTTTAATTTTCTCCTCTGGCTTTTAAGTGGGGCAAACATGTTTATACTAGAAGAGAATACTTCAATAGTGGGAAATGTAAATTAAGTCTAATGCTACAGATGCCATTAAAGGGGGTGTCCTTTCAGAAGGTGTGTAGGTAGGGTGCCTCTCTGCAGACGTGAGGCACCTTGGCTTAGGGCTATGTCTGGGATGGGGCGGATAGAAAACACACACCATAAGAACAGGTGCAGGGTGCGATTTACTGAAACACTGACTCTTTGTTCTACACAAACCAGAGTCAGAAGCTCAGACCCAGACCCCAGGGCTGTTGTTTGGATGGCTTGCATCTCTGCTGTGTTTAGATCTCCGGGTGGGCATGTGAGGCAGAAAATGGTTGAGGAGTGCACCTAGTTTCATAGTGGAGGTGGGTGATGAGAGCTGCATATCACCGAGTTCAACCACTGGTGTTTTTTTTTTTTAGTTTTTCTCAAACCAGAGTGCATTCAAGCTACCCTGAGGAGCCTGGAAAAAAACCCATTCAGGCTGCACTCCTATAGGTTCTAATTCTGTGGACCTGAGCTCCTGATTATTTCTTCAGGTTCCCTGATGGTTCTAATTTACATCCATGGTTAAGTGCCTCTGGGTCTAGCAGAGGCAACTATCTCTAACATCTTCATGCGGTCATATATGCTTGCTTGTCACATGATTCTTAAATTGGCATATTCTACATTATAAATGTATGGAAAAATAACTACAGACAGGCTTGACTTGGGTGAACTTGGGTGAATTTCTTAAGATCTTCAAGTCCAGCTTTATCATCTACAAAATGAGATTAATAATACCTCATAGTTTTTCCAAAGTTAAGCAGTGTGTTGCATGTAAAATAACTAGTACAATCTCTAGCACACAGTACAAACACATTTATTATTTAGTAACATGCAGCGTGTTACAGTAGAGTGGTGACTTTGGAATCAGTCAAAATTTTCTTCCAGCCCTGGCTGTATAACTTTTCAGTTCCGGGACCTTAAGTGAATTCCCTAATTTCTCTGACCCTCAGGGCTCTTGTCTATAGATGTATGAACAGGTGGGTGCAGTTCCTAGTGTGGGAAAGGGCTTAAGCACAAAGGCGGTGCTCAGTAAGCATTTCTGCTACCTTCCCTCTTAGTCTGTTTTCTTATTATATCACAAGGCAGTGGAAAAATCTAATTTTGAGAACATCATTGACTTTGGTTTGGCCAGGCTGTGTGGAAAAGATACTGTTAAAAATGGCCTTTGTGGCTGTGCCTGACTTTGGGAGCATGACCCTTGGACCCCTGAGGGGTCTGAACTGGAACCACAGTCTGCAGATAGAGATGGGGTGCCTTGCCCTGCACTTCCGTGTCAGTACTTGGCTCGTGTCTCCAGTTTGCATTTTGCTGAACTTGTGATGGCCTTGTCCTTCTTAAGCCAGCATCCAGCCTGGGGGATTCTGTCCTTATTTACCTGAATTAAGCTTTGCTTGAGATGCAAGGGTATGCTGGAATTTAAAAGGACCGCCACCCCAGGTCTTGGAACTCGACTGCACAGCCTGTGTTATTGTAGTCTCTAGTCTCCTAACTCATGCACCCTCTAGTTGCTTACGGAACTTGTGACTTCTAAGTATACCTACCCGTTTTAACATCTTCACTTCTACTTTGTCAGCCAGAATGGGTAGAGGACAGTGGCTGAAGATGACAGAAGTTGTATTGTGAGCTGAAGTCTTATCAACACGTTTGGTAGTTCTTGTTGGTTCTTGTTTTTAATAGAGCAGGTCATACTTCTGTGGTGATTGAAGTGATTCAGTCTTTTTCATTTCTCTCTCCTCTTGTAGGCTGTTATTTAATTCAATCCAAGAAGAACATTAAGACATGGCCTTTAAGAGCTGATTTTTAAATGTGCATTAAGTCCAGTGATGCTAAAATGTTTAATTTAGACCCAGCCTCATAGACTACTATAGTTTAACTTTAGTGAGCACTTAACTTAGAAAAAAATGAAAATAATACATGATTGATTTCAGTTATCCTTCTGAGTTATGCAATTTTTTTCTCTGGAAGTCCATTTGTGAATATTAAAGGGTTGCAATTTTCTAACACATGTCTAAAATATGAGATTTGCATGGAATCATTTAGGGAATAATTTTCTATGGTTCACTAAATTGGAAAGGAGAAGAAATTTGAATTAAAGTCTAATTTCATTTGTATTGTTACTAGTCTTCTCTCTATGGTCTGTATAAAGTCCTGTGTAAAAGACTCATTTCATCTAGCTTAAGTAATTCTAGGAAATTGGAGATAAAGGGGAGAAAAGAATCATCTCATCTGGGCATTCTATTAGAGATATCATGGTAAGAACCACTGAGAAGAGGACCCTTCATCAATTGGACCAGCCACCCAAGATTATAGAGAAAATTGATGGGAAATTGGGAAGAAGAAAGAGACCTCTTATGGGTTTAAAGTGTTCTTTAGATCCTGTGTCTTTCAGTAAATTGATTTCTAAATTAGAGGATGTTATCTTGTTCACGTGTCTGTTTCTGGAGCTCCCATGTTGCCAGAATAGGAGCTCAATAGGTGCTTCATAAGGAGCGTAAGGAAAGTTAGTCGCCACAGGAGTGGTGAGATGAAGCTCAGACATGCTGAGAGGAGAAACAAAACTGAGGCAGTCCAGGATGGAGTCCAGGATGAAAACAGCTGAGTACTGAATACCATGGAAAGAAGGTTGAGTGGAGAAGTCAGTGTTTCTTGTGCTGCTCTTTCAGGGAAGGGCTGGGAGGGAAAGTTTGTGAGGTGCTTCAGAGCGGTGATTCTCAGAGTCCTGTCCGTTGGCCTATGGCAGCCTCCCAGTTAAATTCCATGACAGTCCTTTCACAAGGTGTGTGAAAAATGAGCTGATGGATGGTCAGTTCCTCCATGTTCTTTTTAATAAGTCTTTGGCTCTTGCAATTTTTAGTCATAAAGTGGTCTCAAAACAAAACAAAACAAGTGCAGGCTTATGGTAGTTATTTTCAGTTGAACAAATCAGTCCTATCTGGCACTGTTTGAGAGCTGCTGTCTGGAACGTTTAGGAAACACAGCTCCCTGGGGACGAGTCGAGAGCAGGCTTCTGAGGCGTTTCTGACAGCAAATCTAGGTATTGTGTGCTGTCAAAGGCAGTTCCTGGTCGATTCCCTGTGGGCTGGGAGCTCATCTAACACTGCTGTCTAGCTGGCATGGAAGGATCCCATGGCTTTATTGACTCACCTTACCAATCCTTGGTAACAAGCCACCCACGGGGGAAGTTTCTGTGAAATGGAATTGTGCAAGTATAACACTAGTGTCAAGACAGCCAGATTGGGGCCGGCAGCAGAGAGAAAGGAAGCCGTTTGCTTTCTTTTGTGGACGTGCCCCCACCTAATTCTTCAGAGCTTGTTTCCACCTGGAAGCTTTCTTTTTAACTAGATCATGTGACGTAGTTGCTTTTCTGAGCTGATTTAGGCAATTAGATGAGTAATAAAGATCGTCAGTTATGGCCTGCCATATTGACTTTTAAAAGGCTGTTTAGAGGGAAAAAATCACTTATCATGATGATTCATCTTCAAATTATAAATCTGGTGTAGATGCAAATTTTACAGTGTTCAGTATTTCAGCAAGTGAGTACAAATGCCTGGGCTCAGATGACAAAAGGCCTAGGAAGGGCCTGTTGGGAATGTGTACAGACTAGACCAGAAGGGGTGAGTGGATATTTTATTTTAATACACGATAATTAAAAATGGCCTGTCTGGGGCTTCCTTGAGTGGTTCAGTGGTAAAGAATCCACTTACTAATGCAGAAGACATGGGTTTGATCCCTGGTGTGCGGGAAGATCCCATATACCCCGAAGCAACTAAGCCCGTGCGCCACAACTATTGAGCCTGTGCTCTAGAGCCCGGGAGCCGCGACTTCTGAACCGTGCCCACCCTAGAGCTTCTGTTCTGCAACAAGAGAAGCCACTGAAATGAGAAACCCGTGCACACAACTAAACAGTAGCCCCCCGCTTGCTGCAACTAGAGAAAAACCCTCACAACAATGAAGAACGAACATAGCCAAAAATAAATAAAACTATTCTTAAAAAAATTAAAAATGGCCCATCTTAAACAATTTATGGATTGTTTGGCAGCATCCACTCGATGGACATGAGTTTGAGCAAGCTCCAGGAATTGGTGATGGACAGGGAACCCTGGCAGGCTGCAGTCCATGGGGTCGCAGAGAGTTGGACATGTCTGAGCCACTGAACTGAACTGACTGAAACAATTTCTAGGGTGGAGGGTGGGGAGCCATTGCCAAGTCTTTGGCAGAGTACCAGCTGACACTTCTGGATATAGAGTCCATGTATTTATTTCGGTTTAATTAGAAGATAAGTAATATGGGAGCTGTGTGGAGTGGGCCAGAGGGAAAATGGAAATTCTGCCATAAAGTCTGGTAGAAGGTTCAGAGGCTGGAAGGCCCTGAGTGGCAGGGAATGTTTTGTAAGTGAGTCTAAGAAGTGGAGGCGGCAGACAAAAAACTATGGGATCTCAAAAAATAGCAAGCTTCAGAATAGAAGTGTAAAGAAGTTTTAAACATAGGGTTGGAAGCTCAGTAAATGTTCGTTTCTCTGTTCTTTTTCCTAAACCGCAACAGGAAAACATAATAGTTTTCTATTGTGCTTAAACGCATGTGGGTGATGGTGCTGCTTACTGGATTGTTAGGTAGGAAAAATTAGCTCCTACAATTCAAATCATTCAGCAAATACACAATTGATACAGAGATATAAATAATCTGTAATAATAGAAAAATTTCAACACTTTTGTGCACAGCTGTGTGCTAAAGCCTGTGAAAGCTGAGGCGGATAAGCTACCAACTCTCCCTCAAGGAGCTTATGGATTGGTTGGGCCAGTGTACGTGTGGAAAGACAGCAGTAAGGCAGAGCACCGGGCGTTGCCCCAGAAATAGTCAGAAACAAGGAGCTCCAAAGAGGGACAAATCCCGGTGGAGGGGGACAGAGCCTCACCCAGCAGGTGACTGCACAGACCTGGACTTCACTGGGGTTCAGGGCTGTGTCAGGGAAGGTGAGGGCTTTCTGATGTGGAGAAGGGTATGAGCAGAGGCAGGCATGTGTTGTAGGTTTTTCTGATAAGTGGATTTCATGTTGAATCACAGAAGCCACAAGGGGAGGTAGAGGGAGAATACTAGAAATATGCTGGAGGCCAACTCTGGTGGGCCCAGAAGGGCAGGCAGGGTTTTTCATTGACTCCTATAAGCAAGGAGAGACCCACCCTGAGTTGAGGGGGCTACACAGGGACTTTTGTTCACTTGAGGTTTGCAGGATGGCCTGAGAGGGTATGACGGGAGCCTGGGGGAAATCCATTGAGAGGCTGAAACAGCAGTCCAGGGGGTGCACGGATGAGAGCTGGAATTAGATTGGTGAAAGGGGAAATGGAAGGGAAAGGAGAAGTGGTATCAAAATCTTGTTGAGAATAAAGCGACACAGACACAAACATCCGTTGTTCTGTTGCAGTTTTTAAAGCTGTGGAAGCCATTCCGATAGAATATCCTGTCCCATTGGAGTGAATGTTGACCAGATACTTACCTTGAATGAGAATAAGGATGTTAATCCTCTGTGGCCATTGACGTTTTTGGCTCAGACAGTTGCTGGAGTTCCCATGGTTCCATGCATTGTGTCCTTAATGGTACAGTGGTACCAAAAACTGGCTCTAATTTTTCCCTTTTCTTTCCTTCCAAATAGACTCTATCAAGAAGAATT
Source organism: Nanger dama (assembly GCA_917880005.1). NCBI lineage: Eukaryota > Metazoa > Chordata > Mammalia > Artiodactyla > Bovidae > Nanger > Nanger dama. The sequence continues at coordinate 30,516,718 of CAKJTW010000007.1, forward strand.
TCCAATCCGTACCTCGAACATACTCCATCCCAGGTAAGATTCTTTTCTGCCTTACAGCATTTCTGAAACAATAGTTCACAAATCCCGGTGTAGTACTTGCTGGTTAGAAATCTGCCCTTTGCTCCTGATCACGCCATCTCCTTCACGTGGAATGACACGGCCAAAGGTGTTTGGAATGTTCTGATAACTGTCATGTAGAAAGATGTTCACTAAATAAGGAAAAAAAATTACCCCATTTTCCAAGTCCTTTACGTGAATGTGTTATATGGTAGAGTTCGTATATAATAGACATATTTTCTATTTGCTGAATGATAGAAATGCTGTATTTAAAAAATAGGGGATGTTTTACTCTGAAAACTGTGTGAAAAGGGGGATTATTTATAGGTATCTAATAGTAGAATATCTCCGGATACTCACTGAGACAAGGTGGGGCTGCCTTCATTGTGTTGTTAAAAAATCAGCTGACTAAAAGAAAAAAAAATCAGTTGACAGGGTTGTGTGTTTTAGAAAGACAAGAGACTGTGAGCTTTGTGAGGACAGAACGTTTGGTCTTGTCCACTACTGTATCCCCAGCATCTAGAGTGGGAAATGATTGCTACTCTGTGTTTTTGAATGACTGAGTGAATGAACGCTGTCAGGACTAGTCAGTACTTTCTGTTGTCTGGCTTAAGTGTTTTTTTGAAATGGCAAGTCTGGCTTAAGTGTTTTTTTGAAATGGCAACCCACTCCATTGTTCTTGCCTGGAGAATCCCAGGGACGGGGGAGCCTGATGGGCTGCCGTCTATGGGGTTGCACAGAGTCAGACACGACTGAAGCGACTTAGCAGCAGCATGTTAAAAATAAAATAATTTCCTGTCCTTCTCATCTTCTAATTAGGTTGTGTTTAGGAGGTGATAGTATGAAAATTAAGGGAGTATAAGGATGGGATTGACGTGTTCAGGGTTAAGTTATAGTCGATATATTATCAATTATTTGCCTTGGGAAAAGATAAAAATATTCTGTCAAAACTTTGTGGGTGCAAAAAGAGTTCAGCAAGAAACAAGTGAACAGATGTAAACATGCACCCTCAATATATCTTCATTTTCATGAGCCTTTACTTAGGAAGAGAGTTCATTTCCTTTCCTTTGTGAGGCAACATTGCCCTGTGGATGAAGTAGCCAGTTACAGAGAAAGGAGGTAGTTTATAAAGTGGGACATAGACCTCTCGAGATCTAAGGGATACCCTCCTTCATCCTCCAAGAATCAGAGATGCATACAGGCAAATCAGAAGACTAAAAAAAGAAGTTATATGAAAATTTTATCTGCTAGATGCAGTCAGGAAGTAGATGAACCCAGGATGCTTGGAATTAACTATGAACTCCGCAGTTGAGTGACGCTTAAAAGCAAAGCAGACAGCAGCCTGCTATCAAATTATATCATGGTGCGAGATGCTCACTAGATAGGAAAAAACTTAATTTTCCCATCTTCCAAGATGTTTATATGTTTGTATTATCAATATGGTAGAATCATATAAAAATGTTCTTCACTTTGCTGCATTGATAGAAATACTGTATATAAAGAAAAAAAACAGGTATTTTTGCCCTGGAAATTTTGTGTAAAAGGAAATTATTTACAGTTAAAGCAATTTAGCATTTGGAAAGTAGTTATTATAGCCTAATAGTTTAAATGGTTCAATAGCAAAAATAACTAGAATAGGTAGTTACATTAGGGACTTGGCCATAATTTTTCTGTATAGTGTGTCATTGGCAGCTCACAAATTATCACATTATTGTTCTGATTCTCAGTGAATCTTTTGTCTTTTCTACATAGATTTATGGGGAGAATTCTTCTTGTGCAGGAAGAGCGTTGCCAGGAATATTATCATCGTTCAGGCAGCTGACCTGATAAAGGACAGAGCGAACCTCAAGGGGTTTTATAGGTAACACAGTTTCCTAACACCTTGTCAGAAATTCTCCTTGAGAAAAAAAAAGCAAAACTGAAAACGTGTTAAAGTCATAACCTTGATCACAGAGAGACGGGCTGTTATGAAGAGCAGGAGGGTTGCCGGGTTTGAAGGGTCTGCTTGGGGGATTGGCGGTGGCTTCTCTCTTAATTAAACGAGCCGCGTGCTGGACAGCTGGGCTCCTGGTCTGAAGATCAGGTGAGGAACGCTCAGCTGCAGGTGTGCACGGGCTCCTGAGAGTCTGCTCTGCTTCCTCAAAGACGTGATGTTCTATCATGTTTTTATTGGGCGTGTGATGTGTTGGGCCTCCTGTAAATGCAGGTCCCCTCTGTCAGAGCTCTGTGAGGGTCCTTTGGAGGTCCCTGGGGGAGAGGGCCACTACTCTGACTCTCCAGGTGGGAGTGAGCTGCCCCCTCAGGAGCTTTGGGGTGGGGGAGGGCCAGGTGGGCATAGGGATGGCACTTCTTTGCCTTGGCAGGTGAATAAGGGTGGAGGTGTTAGAGTAAACAGATGGCCATATGGTCAGCTTAAAGTACATCTGGACCAAGAAGACGGTCACGGAGAAAGTTCAGGGCACATGTCTTCATTTCGTGGAGCCGTTTAAAGAAATAACGAAAGTGAATGACCAACTTTTTATGAATGTTTTTCCAAGTAAAGGTATTACACCACAGCAAACAATACTAAAACTACCAAAATAAACAGAGAAAGAACCACTATCATTTATTATCATTATATGTTCTTACAGAAATGAGATTACAATACCATGAAGAATAGGAAAGAATACTCAGAACAAATGATGCCAAAAAAGTAGGAAAGATTCTCAGAATAAAGACGTTTCTTTGAGTTAACTAAGTTTAGCCTTATCACCATCTCCTTATGGTATTTTCTTTTTTTTTCCACTTGCCACAGATGGGAAAAATTTCATCATGGCCTAGATTTGCAGGGAGAGTGCTTCCTAACCTGTTTGAGTAAGAAGACCTCCCCATTTTCTATTGAGGCATAGTTTACATACAGTAAAATGCACAAATCTAAGGGTACATGCACAAATCTATGTGTAATAATTTGTAATTATTACACATACAAACGGCAACCCACTCCAGTATTCTTTCCTGGAGAATCCCATGGACGGAGGAGCTTGGTGGGCTACAGTCCACGAGTTGCAAAGAGTCAGACACAACGGAGCGACTTCACTTTCTCTTTCACACATACCTATGTGACTGCTATCTACAGCAAGATCTAGGAGGTTTTCACACCCCAGATGATGCCTTCATGTCCCATCCCTATCAGTAACTGTCCCAGGCCGACAGCTTGTTTCTAATCAAAAACTTGGCAGGATCTGTAATCTTAGGCACCAGTGAGCAACTACATAGTGGAGATGAGAGAACTACAGTGAATTAGCCCTTTAAAGTCCCTTGTGTAATTAATCTCACTAGTATTTATGTAGGTTTTGACACCTTCCACATAGGTTAGACATGATTTATTCTATTGAGAAACAGTGCTTTTGTGTATATGGAATTGTGAATCTCTTTAAAAGCTCCAAGATCACTCCACCCACTTCCACCCAGAACGAATTCAAGCCCCTAAGTCTGAAAATCACTAGCTTAGGGCCCAGGTCAAGTAGCTGCAACAGGCTGGTATAGGAGCTGTGAGTGTAGTGGCATTACGTCATGTAAAATCTCTCTCTCTATTTTTTTTTCTTTAATAGATGATAGTATCAACTGTAGACAAGTCTAATTTTGTCTTTTCTTAAAACGAAAACTGCCTGTACGAGCGTACCTCAGAGATCCTGTGGGTTTGGTTCCAGATCTACCCCAGGGCAATGAGTAGCACAATAAAGTGGGTCACATGGATTACTGTTTCCCAGTGCATGTAACAGTTATTGTACTGTAGTCTATTAGTGTGCAGTTGCATTACGTCTAAAAGTATATTCGTCCCTTAATTTAAAAAATACATTATTGCTAAAACTTGCTAACCATCCTCTGAGTCTTCAGCAAGTCATCATCTTTTGTTAGTGGAGGGTTTGAAATGTTGAGAGAAGAACCAAAAACAGAGACACAAAGTGAGCAAATGCCATTGCAAACATGGCGCTGATAGACTTGCTATGTTTAGCTTGCCACAAGCCTGCAGTTTGTAAACATAATATCTGTAAAGTATAGCAAAGGAAAGTGCAATAAAACGAGGTCTGCCCTTGTCAGTCTTTGGGCCTAGTTGTGAGCAGACTCATAGGATTCATTTTCGCTCCTATATAAGGCTGTGTATAGGACTGGTCCTTGCTCTCCATTTTGTTCCTGACTGGGTATAGACTGAAAAAGAATTGGAAGAGGTACATTAATCAGGTTCATGGAAAAGAACCATCCATCCAAGCAAGAGCATACTTTGAGTTTATTGAGAGTAGAGTGTGGCGAGAGTGTGGGTCTGTAGTCTAAGGACTGATTAATGCTCTGGGTTTAGAGACAAAGTGCTATTATGATAGCCTAGGCTGAGCCATTTTCATTTGTCTGGTAGTAAATTGAGGCAGAGTACCACATGAGAATTACTTTCACAGTTTTGATATGTTTTCCATTCATTTGGTACTATAGGAAAAATCATACTACGTTTTTGAGCCTTCATGTAAGTCTCTAAATACCACTGTCCCATTGAATGAGATGAGGGTCTGCCTGTACTGCTATGCACTGATGACTAAAACTGTAACTGGAGACGGAAGGAGGCCAGGAAAAACCAAGTGTTCACCTTCAGAGATTAGTAAAATTCTTATTTTGCTGTGACAATCACATTGACCTTGGAGCCATCGCCTCCGTATCATGTTCCTATCTAGCACTGCAGCATTGGCGAGCGCTCTGTGTTCTCAGAACAACTTCTGGATTCAGTACAAGACTGAAGATGCATTAGGAGACGAACTGCTGTGGGTGTTCACACTCCTGCCTTCCAGGCATCTCTGGTTTCTCCACCCCCCTCCTCTCAGTCCTGTTGATTCAGGGCTTTAAAGTGGATTGTTGCTGACCTGGGCCACAAGTCAAGGAGGTTGTTGGTTAACTGCAGTGGCCGCTCACCTCATTTTGTTTGCTTTGGTGATATTGTTCAGTTGCCAAGTCAGGTGTGACTCTTTGCGGCCCTGTGGGCTGCGGCACATCAGCCTTCCCTGCCCTTCACTATCTCCCAGAGTTTGCTCAAACTCATGTCCATTGAGTTGGTGAATTGGTGGTATTAGTGATAGTGTTTATCTTTATCCCAGTGATGTTTTCCCTGGTGCAAATGAATTTTCGAAAGCGATTTGAAACACAATATGATAAATTGCAGGTGGGGGTAGAAGGAGATTGTGCACAACTGAAACAGTAGCTTACTCTGAGAGCGGGAGCTTGATTATTAAGTAATACCTACACATGACAGCAGTCGTGGCTATACCGTGTTTGAGCAAATCAACTCAGTCCTGTCCACCATGCTCTCCTCCCCGCCTCCGGGACAGAGAAAGTCTTTCCCGTTGAGAAGGTAGGGCTGGGTCACTGGCCTCGCCTGGCAGCCCATTAGGCGTGAGGGCTCTGAGGCTGTACCCAGCCACACTGCACCAGAATCCCCATGTTAACAGGGTTTCCCAGATGACTCCCACTGAACACAGTCATGGGAAGCCCTGCTCTGAGAAACGTCTTCCTGATCACCTGGGAGGAAACAAGCCAGTGCGTCTGTCTACTCACCGTTTGCAATTTGAAAGTTTAGTTTGTTTAGTAAATGTTTTGTTGTATCCTGCCACGTTCCAGGTGGTGTCAGACAGAGAACAGGCTGAGGAGCCATATGTATTGTTCTGAGAATGAGGATTAAGATGATAAAAGTGCTTTACAAGCCCAAAGATGCTGGCTAATTAATAGAGGTGTTGAGGAATTAACACTTTGAGCATTTACTAATGAAAGGTGTCCTATAGAATTAGAAGTTAATGTTGATGGTTTGGTCTAATTGCCTGTTTTGTTGCAATCTGTTTTCTTGTATTGTTAAAAAAAAATCCGTTTATTTGACCATTACTCTTTCTTTTATCTTACTACTAACCTGTAACTGGATTTGTACAGTTGGTACAACTTAGAATTGCCTTAATGATCTCAGAGTATCTTTCCCATCTTTACCCAAGAAAGTGATACTTTAACTAAAGCTAGAATAGTTGTTCAGATATCTCAGCAGAAATGTTTACTACCTTATTTTTTCCATCATCCAAGAAAATAAAGTATCTCATGGCATTTCTTCATTCTGTTGGTTACTGGGTGATTTCTAGGTATTTGTGATTATGCCAGTCATAAAAGATAGGCAATATTTTTCTGTTCTAGAAATACAAATATATGTTGGCATTTTTTGATCCTTAAATAAAAATATAGGAGAAAGATAATCACTTTCATGATGCAGGTGTTTAAAAAAAAATTTGGTGTGACTTTTTTCATACGGGAGAGTGGGTTTCAGTGAAATTTCTGCATAATTAACTTTATTTCAGTAAGTTTTCTTTATTTGCTTTTTCATCTGAGGCTGATAAAGATGGAAAGGTAGGCATGGAAAATACTGCTTGTAATACCCAGATTAGGGCATTCTTTGAATACAGCTGTGTATTTTAAGATGGATTATAGAAAGTATTTCTTCAGGTGGTTAGCAGAATCCGTCGTCCAGGTTTGAGGGTTTATGATCCAAGCTGCTTGGTGGATTGCTTAGACTATATTAACAGTCAAATTTATTTGTTCTTTGAGACAAATATTAGGTTTAATCTCTGTTTGTAGAGTAGAAAACATTATACCCTCGCTGTGGTATAACTTTGTCTAATCTTGGAATTATCTTGTTCTCAAAGAGACAGATAAAAATGTGTAAATGGTGCACCAAGTTGATCACCACCTATTTTATCAAGGCAGAAACATTGTCTTTCAGTAAAGGAATGCTAAATATATTCCTTCATTTATTCAAATGTGTGTATTCTGAGGATTTGCTGTGTTCCTGGACTGTTCTGATGTTGGGGTTTAGTCATGAGTTATATACACATAGTGCCTGTTCTACTGAAAATAATTCTCAAGGGAAGAAAGCAGTTATTACTCATTTGGAAAGATGTATAATTGGTAAATGTTAGGGGATGTAAAGAAAGAGTATAAGAGGATATGATTCTAAGCTTCTGTAAGGAAGTGATATTTGAGCTGAAACATGAATAAGAAGTGCATGTCATTTATTCTTGAGTTGCTTGTCTAAAAAGAACATGAAAAGGATGGTATTAAATTAAATTTTTTTTTTTTTTTTTGCAAATGGGTGGCAACCATGTCTTACTGTGAATGGCTTTGCTTTTGTCTAGGAGAAGCTGCGTTGGGTCAGAACTGGTAGACTGGCTTCTGGAACATTGTCCTTTCGTCCAGTGCAGATCTATGGCCATAGGGGTCTGGCAGCTCCTCCTGGACATGGGAATTCTGTCATCAGGTTAGTATTGCGTGTTCTGAAGGCACAGAATCCTGAAGCTGTTAGCTGCTCGACCAAAATGTGTTTGACTTTCTAGATGATATTATAATATAGATGGAAGTTGTTTTTGCTGGTAAATATTTGTGTTCTCTTATAAATGAAAGTGACAGGTCATCTTTTGTTATTTCTCACACCTTTGGTATTTGCTGATTTATTGACTACAATCTGTAAGAGTCTTTCCCTTACCCCATCTCTTCTCTACTCAAAATGATGCTTACAATTTTTAAAAAGATCAGTGGACATCTTTAGTTGCTCTAAATGTGTGATTTGTCTTGCTGTACTTAGAATAATCATCAGAAACTGACTGTATGAATAGAAAGTGTTTGGTATTTTAATTGTATAAGGAATCATAAATATGGTTTATGAAAATTGATCTGTGAAATATGATCTATGAAAATAAACAGTTTAAATAGAACAGAAAATTGATGTTAACTAGACACTAAAATTGGAGAAGGAAATGGCAGCCCACTCCAATATTCTTGCCTGCAGAATCCCATGGACAGAGGAGCCTGGCGGTCTACAGTCCATGGGGTCACAAAGAGTCAGACGCCGCTGAAGCAACTTAGCACAGACACTAAAATAGATGGTGAATATCTCTTTTCTTTGTTGAGTCCCAGGGAATTGAAGAATTATAAATCAAGCAGCTTGGATTCTTTATTTAGCTCTACCACACGGGTGCTGGGTCACTGGGAAGCTCTTTTTCTTCTCTAGGTTATAAATATTGAAGGTCAGAGAACAAAATAAGGTTCAGAAAGGCATACCCAAATCTCACTGTGGGAAAGTGGTACAGGTGGGGGTGTGGGTGTCATCTTAGTTGGTCACACTTAGCACCTGATGCTCTTATTTAGCAGAGAAGGCAGTGGCACCCCCACTCCAGTACTCTTGCCTGGCAAATCCCATGGACGGAGGAGCCTGGTGGGCTGCAGTTCATGGGGTCGCTGAGTGTTGGACATGACTGAGCGGCTTCCCTTTCACTTTTCACTTTCATGCATTGGAGAAGGAAATGGCAACCCAGTCCAGTGTTCTTGCCTGGAGAATCCCAGGGATGGAGGAGCCTGGTGGGCTGCCATCTATGGGGTCGCACAGAGTTGGACACAACTGAAGCGCCTTAGCAGCAGCAGCAGCAGCTCTTATTTAGAAAAGCAGTTAACTGCCTTTAAGGATTATAATTATCAGCTTGCTCGTGAGGTTCAGGTTTCTGGTTTGCAAAACATTTTATGCTAATATTTTTAGGAAGTGTCTCCACTTCTTGATTTCTTTTAAAGTAGGGTTTCCCAGCCTTGGTAGTATTGGTATTTTCTGCCAGATAATTCTTAGTTGTAGGGGGCTGTCTTGTAAAAGATAGGATGGTTAGTAGCATCCCTAGCACCCCCTAGTTGTGGCAACTCAGAATGTCACCAGACATTGTTAAATGTCCTCAGGGTGGGGAACAGTTGCCCCTGGCTAAGAACCACTGATCTAAAACTTGACATAGTTTTGTATTTGTGTACCATTAAAGTAATTAAATGTACTGCTTTGGGACACTAAAAAAAAAGAAATTTCTTCTACTCCTTGGAATTGCTATTGATTTCACCTGTCCCTTGAAGCAGAAGAGTTGTAAAATCCACGAGAATGTGCTGGCCAAAGTTTCAAATACTAAAAATAGGTTGGTCAGTAAGTCCTTTTTCATTCAATGCAATTGTGAGCATGAATGGACTTAATTATGGTCCTATCCCTAGCTTCCTCCCTAGTAATTAGTAGGTCTTTCAATTTATTACTTGGCTTGCTGCTGCTGCTGCTGCTAAGTCGCTTCAGTTGTGTCTGACTCTGTGTGACCCCATGGACTGCAGCCCACCAGGGATGGGATTTTCCAGGGAGAGTGCTGGAATGGGGTGCCAGTGCCTTCTCCATTACTTGGATGATGACTCTCTAAATAATATACTTTACAAAACTGATCCACACCTTTTTTGTTTCCAACAGTGGACCAGCATTTATACTTTCAGGACACCTATGTTTTCTACCAGTTTTCGTCTGATGAGTGTAGCTACTTGTACTGTGAGTTTGAGAGAGAAGAGGAGTGGCAGAACGGCGTCAGGCTCTTACTGCAGCTTGTGCCTCTCATTCCCAGTCGAGCTGGCATCTGTGAACTGTAAGTAGATGCTGTTTTGTTGAGTGGTAAAATTATTCTCACTTCGACAACCATCCCTATGTCTGGGGACTGTGCTCTGCTTTTTAAGGCCATCTCTTTTAAAAAGTAATTGTTTTCTTCCCATTTCTCAGATGTAGGTTCAGAAAGGTAAAATGCTGAAAATTCAGTCCAGCTAATAAATGACTGAACTGGTGTTCAAACCCCAGAAGTCAGCGTCCCACCAGCTGCACCATACTGCTTCTAATTTAATCACTATATGAGTAGATGATCCAAATTGGGAATAAACTTGATTTAGCTGAACTTGGAATAAAATAATAACCGGCATCTAATTCTCTAGCTAAGTCATGACTTTCCTAAGAAAAAGCTCAACAGACATTTCTGCAAATAATCTAGAAGCAACATTTGGCAAATTAAAACCCATGAGTCATTATCACATGAAGACGCTGAGTCACTATATGATTAAAATGAATTAAAATGAATTCGTTAGAAGAGATTTGGGAACAGGACTTGAGTCACGATATGATGAATCTGACATGCCTTTGTTTATGCACAGCATTTGTGACAAACTTATTTTAGTATAGTCAATTACAGATTAAAATTTTTAGTTAGTAACTTTTGTATATTCTGTTTCTAGAGTACATTGAGATTAGAGGGCAAGTGGTATTATCCTTGCTTCATGGGTAAGAAAAATAGGTTCAGGGAGAAACACCTACAACCATAGCAAAGATGAATTAGTCTTGCTTAAAAAAATACAATGTTGAACAATTAATACAGGCTTTTAGAAAAGATAGAAATGTCAGAATAAGACACTAACAGGGTGATTGTAAAGAATGCACTTTGTGTCAGGAGCTGTGCTACATGCTTTATATTTGTTATTTCATCTTCAGTTGAATTGTATAAAACAGTTTCTATTATTTTAAAGTGAAGAAACTGAAGCACACAGATCAGGTAACCTATCGAAGGTCACAGACATGGTGTGTGGCATGCCCCATGTCTGTCTGGCTCTCACACCCGTGCTTTTAACACCTGCTAGAGTGTGTGCCTAGGAGTTATGGGGGTCATTCTGGCTTCCCTTCTGAGATGTGATAATCAGAAGCTGTAAACATGTTAGGCCGACTCTGAAATGGTTATGAATTCGGTGCCACTGGCACCACCACTGTTCACAGAGGACCTTGCCGTGGCAAAGCAAATTCAAATAGAATGCATCATTTGACTAAGTACAGAAAATGTTCCTTAATGTAATATGCTTTTAATATAGGCCAGAAGTTTCCCAGGAAAAGTCAAGGAGCATTTCAATAAATTTTAAACAGCTTTCTAAGAAAGAGTTGAATTAAGCTAGAGGTGGCTGTGACTTCTGTGACTCCATAGACTGGCATTCTCTGGCAGTTCTGCTTAACCATTTCCTGTCCTGAACTTGAAAGTGTGTGCAGTCCTGATGGGTGTGCCCAGAGTGATGGGGGCATGAAGGGGTCTGCAGTAAACTTGCAAGCAGTCCTCATGGCTAGCTTCACTCCTTTCTCCCCCACTGAGGAAGCAGATTGGAATGCCAGTGAGAGGACCTTTCTACAGGGAAACCCTAAGTCTACTGCAGGTTCTAAAAAATGAACCTATTTGAAAAAGTTTGGTTCCTAATATTAACTGCATATTACTTGCAGTCTTTTTCGCTCCAATCACCGTGCCCAGTGGCATGCCTGTGGAGTTGACAGTCACTGTAGCGTGCCTTGTCAGCACATTCTTTTTCTCTTCATGTGATCGCATACGTTTGGGAGTGGTAATTCCTCTGGGAAAATTGGCAGCGGGGAGCTATAGACCTGTTTAATCCCATATTATAAGTACAAACTATGAAAAGATAAAATTACTGAACCTACTGCAGGTCTCTTCTGGAGAGAATATATCTTTTTTTTTTTTTTCTCTGTACTTGAGTTATAAGCAAACTTCTAAGCTGTGCTAAAATGTTTTGGGCCAAATTTTTTTTTTAACCTAATCAAAAATTAGGTTATCCAGACTTGGAATCAACTATGGTCAGAGAAAAGGAAGGTGTCCAGGGGACATCATCCCCTTCCCGTTAGGCTGTCACAGCCCTTGCTAAGGTCCAGTGCGTGTGATCCCAGCATAACTTCTGCTCCAGTCTGGTGATCTCCATTCTGTAGCCTGAATCCCACAGCTGTGTGTTCCCTCATGTCCTTGTGAAGTTCTGCTCTTTCCTTGTCTGGTCAGGTTCTTCCCACCCCCTCAAGGGGGAGCCCAAGTCCCGCCTTGACTGCAGAGCTCCCGTGATGTCTGCAGTCTGTGGCAGCCTTGTGGAGTGGAGTGTGTGTGCTGGCCACTCAGTCGTGTCCGACTCTCTGCGACTCCATGGACTGTAGCCCACCATGCCCACTCTGTTCATGGAATTCTCCAGGCAGGAATACTGGAGTGGGCTGCCATGCCCTTCTCCAGGGGATCTTCTGGACCCAGGGATCAAAGCTGAGTCTCCCACATTGTAGGCAGATTCATTCATTCATTGTTACCATCTGAGCCAACAGGGAAGCCCTCACTTTTAGTAATTTACTGCTCTTGCTATTTGTATCAAAAATTTTTTTCCCATTCTTCTATGTCATTCTTGGTATCCATTCCACTATATTATCCATGCATTTTTACCCATTCTAGTGAAATGCCCCTCTAAAGTCCTCTTGACTCTGTTACACTGTTCACAAGCTGAAAACCCAGTCATATGGTTCTTTTAATAACCTTTTTGATACCTGAAGGCTGCAAAGTTTTGCTTGTGCAGTTCCACACTGGGGTTCCTGTACTTGCTGTCTTCTCTCTAATCCCTTTATCAGTATGTGAGGAAACTACCTCCTGTCCCTATGTAAATACAGTGCTGTTCTTTAAGGATTCGTTTAAGAAAAAAAAAAGAAACAGATATTTTTTCCATTTAAAAGAAAATGTTTAAATCAGAAAGGAAAGTAGAACTATTGCAGGCTCTTAGGCTAATGTGAAGAAACAAAATTCATCTTCTATATAAAATAACTTTTACATCTAAGCTGAGTAGATCATTTGAAAGAAGTGAGTGAATTGGTTGTCAAGGGTAATCTCTGGGGGAAGAAGGAACAATTGTGGTAACTTATTCAAAGTGACGGAGAAGGCAGTGGCACCCCACCCAGTACTCTTGCCTGGAAAATCCCTTGGACGGAGGAGCCTGGGGGGCTGCAGTCGCTATGAGTCAGACACGACTGAGAGACTTCACTTTCACTTTTCACTTTCATGCATTGGAGAAGGAAATGGCAACCCGCTCCAGTGTTCTTGCCTGGAGAATCCCAGGGACGGGGGGAGCCTGGTGGGCTGCTGTCTATGGGGTCGCACAGAGTCAGACATGACTGAAGCGACTTAGCAGCAGCAGCAGCAGCGTTCAAACTGAAAGCCAAATCAAGTCATCCAGAATGTATTTTTTTCTAACTCTTTTTCACTGGTGTGGGAGGAGGAAAAGTTGGGGGGGTACGGGGTTAGGAATACTAAACTTGCAGTGTAGAAAAGGCAGCCTAATAATTCCTTCAGGACGAGTAAGACACGTTTCTCTCTTAACACTGACTTGGAGAATTTAGGCTGTGTGGGAACTTGGCTGTTTTAATTCAACCACCTGTGTTACAGCCCTCCCGGCTTGCCCAGGGGTGGGAGGGGTGGTGCTTGAATAGCTGAGTCTGTGAACCTTGATACATAAAACTGTATTCTGCCAATTACAGGGCAGTTAACATTTACGCTGTTGTTAAAAGAGTCATAGAGGATTGCTAAAATTTAACTCACACTGCACTCAGGCAGGTAAAGAAAAATGTAAATGTAACTTTGTTTTTCTCTAAGTGGTCCGTTGTTGGCTGTCCACATGAGTCCCGTCCTGCTGGATCACCAGAAAGAAGGAAAAGAAAAGCCCCATTCATTATTTTAGCCCTCATCGAGTAAAATTATTCTAGTAAGGGAATTTAAAGAATGTCTTTGGTTAGCTCCCTGAGTGTAGCTTGCTAAGATGGTTGTCCCTCTGTGCCCTTTCCTTGCTCCTCAGCAATGCAGCCTTTCGGGACATGGTGGGTGGTGTGGGCCTCTGACTCTGGGCTCCCCTGTCAAGGTGGCCCTTTCCCAGGCCCACTGATCTTTCCTAGTGACCCTGGAGCGTAACTGGGGTGAGCTGTTACTATGGAGCCAGGGCCTGGCATCGTTGGGTCCATCTCTCTGGGCTTGATCAGCGCCCCATGGTCCCGGCCAATGTGCCCTCCTGGATGTGTACTGGCATTCTGATGCCCCTGAGGCCCACAGACCTGCATTCACTCTCCTGCTCTCTGCTCTCTCTCCCTGATCTTCCCTCTGTCCTGTTTAAAAAGTGATGCCTGTTCATTGTTGTTCCTGTTAAAGAGCAGAGCACTTAACTGGATGGCACCTCTGATTCCTCACTAACCAACTGTAGGGAAAGCTCAGCCCAGTGGGTTAAGAGGATTTTGCTGACATTCATGACTCCATGATCTAAATAGGGAAAGCAGACGGGTGGGAAGTCAAGAAGATGGCTGGCATGTTGAGATAATACAAGGCAGCTTGGTATGTCTGGAGCAGTAGGTCAAAACCAGTAGAGAACTCAGAACCTTAAGAGGGGGTGGGGAGCAGGCTCAGATTGGTTACAGGGGTCTGAAAATCTACAGGGAAGCCAAGCATTATCTTTGTATTGAATAAAGAGAATGCCTTAACTATGTATAAATGCTGCTGAAATAAGCACAATTTACTTGAATTCACAGTAACATTTTGGTCATACATTTGCTCAACAGAGTTTATGTGTCTTTGATCTATTTCTCTGTTAAAGGGGACCCCGCCATCTAGTAAAATGGGCTTCCCAGGTGGTTCAGTGGTATAGAATCTGCCTGTCAGTGCAGAAGCCACAGGAGATGTCGGTTCGACCCCTGGGTCAAAAAAGATCCCCTGAAGAAGGGGAATGGCAACCCATGCCAGCATTCTTGCCTGGAGAATCCCATGGACAGAGGAGCCTGGTGGGCTACAGTCCATGGGGCCGCAGAGTCAGACACAACTGAGCATAGCACACAACTACTTAAAAAATGGAAACCAAATGGCTTGGCCTAACCTACCCTAGCAGTGGCGATAATAATAAAATAGCAGTAATAGTTAACACTTGAATGTACTTACCACATTCTGAGCATTTTACACGTGATCCATTTAATGCTGACAACAGTAGTTTGGAGCTGTTCTGATTTTACAGACGAGGAACTATTAATATCGTGTAACTTGCTCAGAGGGCGGGCATCTGTACTTGGTGGCAGCAATGTGAACTGAAGGCAGAAAGTGAACCATGGTTTGCAACCATATACCTTAAAAATTAAACCATATACCTTAAAAATTAATATAACCTGAGACTACTGAATCTAGCTTGGGATAGAGAGATAAGACACAGGTATCAGTATTTTTTTTTAACAAGGGGCTGAGACACACTGAGGTTGAAATCTGCTGTTCTATGATGTTAGTCCTACAGAAAGAGCTCCGTCAAGTGATAGGGAATGTGAAGGTTAATTAAAGCACAGTCTCAAAATACTACGTAAAGAAGCCAGATTAATTTTATCAGGACACAAAGATTTTATTGAGCATCATACCTGTCACACTTGGCTGACACTTCTGAAATTCTATAAATTTAGCTTCATAAACATTTATATCTGGAAAGGGATTTTCTAGATAACTGAATTTGCTTCTCTTAGTTTTCAGTTAAGGAAAAGGGACAGGAAATAGTCTAGGAAAAGACACCCCCTTGTCACAAATACTCTCCACTGAGTGACTTACTTAACAACATTTACTTACCGTCAGGTTTATGTTAATAACTGTGCCGAAGCCTTGTAAGGTATGTGACCACATATAGGTAGGTAATGGAAGGCCGTTTATGAGACCAGTGTTGCTATGACAAAGTTAAGAAAAGGAAACTGAGTGTAAACATAAAAACTGTAACAAATATTACTGAAAGGGGTCTGGCAATATATAAAAATGGTGATGCATCATAAAATGATATTTATCCCAGGAATAAATTCAACATCTAAAACTCAATCAATATAATCCACCAGATCCAGTCCCAAAAAGAAAACTGAAAATACATGACAAACTCTGCAGAGGCATGAAAGCACTTTTAAAAATTCAACATTCACGATAAATATTTTCAGAAAACTAAGAATGTAAGGGAATTTCTTCCATCTGGTATAACCTTACATAAAACATATAGCTTATGTCATACTTAACAGTAAAAGACTGAATCCTTTTCCACTCAGATTGGGAACAAGGCTAATATATTGCCTTGTATCACTGTTTCCAACATAAGCCAGTGCAATAAGGCCAGACAAAGAAGGAAAAGGTATACAGCTTAGAAGGAAAAAGTAAAGCCATCTTTCTTTGCAGGTGACCTAATTATAAACATAAATTATATACATAGAAGAGTCTAAAGAATCCACAAGAAACCCACTAGACCTAATAAATGGTATAGCAAGATCACAGGCTATAAGATCAATGTACGGAATGACATTTCTCTGTACTGGCACAAAAAAGAACCTGTGAAATGATTAGGTGCAAGTGTAGGAGTGTGCAAGATGTGTATGTCACACACTTCATAAGCCTGATTGTAAAAAATCAGGAGTTAAATAAGTAGAGGATCTATTCATGTTCATGGATTGGAAAATTCAATATTGTTTAGATATTACTTCTTCCCATATTGACTAATCACTTCTGCGGCCATCATCTCCTGACCTGTTGCCCTTACTATACCTGCATAATATAAAACCCATGTTTGGAAACATTGACCTCTAAACATGGAGTGTCTAGAGCTCAGTCTTTTTTTTTTGCTGTCTCTCTGGATGTACCGTCACTTTGTCATATTTTTAACATCAGCTCCACAGTGATGACTTCCATAATTCAAATCCCTGTCTTCTCTGAGAACTTTATTATACAATAATAATACCACCACCAACTCCTGCATCACCTCTGCCCCCTTATTCTCCTATCCTGCCTAACTTGTCCTTTTTATTTGACATGTTTAAGCACCATGAGAAATTCATTGGCATCCTTAATTTCTGAGATGGTGCTAGATTAACACCTTCTAACTGGAAAGATCAACTTCAAGTCTGCCATTCCTGGATCCCAAACTTCACTTTGTATCCTTGACTTTTCCTGATTAGATTCTGATTTTATTATCCTTGGGGAGGACAAAATACTGGATGAGTAAACAAACCTTTTTTGATTATCTCTCAAAAAAATTTTTCATGATGAAATTTGACATAAGTTTTGTATTAGGGTCATAAGTGAAGAAAAATTTCCGTTTATCACTAAATTGTTTGTATGAAAAATGCTATGAAATCAGCTGGTCTCAGTTTTTGTTATTACTCATCACTCCCTCTCCTTAGGAAATACTAAGTCCTCCAAAATTTCCATTGTTTACAGATAAGGCTTACTCCAGGCGTGTAAACAGACTGCTTATCTCTGAGTACATCAGTTTAGGAATAGTACAGGAATTTTAACAAAAATTAAACTTTTAGGCTTGCTTGGGCCAGCATTTGAAATGTAGCTGTTTAATTAAATAGTAACCATTAGTTGTCAAATCTTCAATGTGAAATGTGAAAAAGAGATATCAGTAATATTTTATTCGGTTTTAGATGAATGTGTAACTATATACCCTGGACCCTTAATGAAACCTGTCACATTCACAACTTTCTCCTGTTTGGTAAATTTCCTCTATAAGCATAACCAGTAGCCTGATACTGTGAAAAATCACCTTCTCTTCAGAAGTTTGAACAGGTATTTTTATTCATGATATCAGTGATCTCAAAAAATAAAATCCAATTCTCATATACCTCCCACCTACTTTTTCTTTTTGTCATAGGAATTTGCTTTGTTGAGCAAAATAGGCGTATCTGGTTATAGGTGTTATGGGAAGGCCTAGGTGGGATAGTACCTGAGTGTCAGACATCCTCTTGGGGTCTGTAGGTGTCGGATGTGGCAGAGATCGACTCTGTGCCCCTTGAAGAACATTCTGCTGTGGTGTCGAGGACTTAGTGGCAATGGTTTCTTAGGAAAAAAACTTTAAATCTGGCCCAGGAAACATTTCTGGAGGAAAAAAAGGTCCCTAATGCTTTTCCTTGCCTGACATTCTCCAAGGATGGAATGGACTCTGGCTTGTCCGGGAGAAGGTGGATTCTGGCGTTGTCCCCTGACCTGTCATTTCTTCCTGAAGTGGTGGAGACCAGTCCCTTCTGCTCCAGACTCCCTTTGCTGCCTGGGCTGCGGGTCTCGGTTCCCGCTTTCTCAGTTCCTCACCCTCTGTTGGTGTTCTCCTTACTTTTGCTTCCGTCCTGTTTGCTTTACAGCCAAACACCTCAGCATAACATCGAAACTTGTTCGCAGTAGTTGGACGTGCCTGGACTGTCTCGGCCTTGGCTTTGCCTCTTGCCATTTCCCACTTCCCTGTGCTGGTCATTCTGCCAAGTTCCAGGGCTACTCCTTTTCCATCAGAACCTCACCTTAGTTTCACTTCTCCCAAGACACCTCTGAATCACAGATCAGGCTAAGTGACTGTTGCTTGTGTTGGCAGAGGATTTCAAAGATGGATGTTTCTAAGCCCAGTAAATAGTTCGTAGGTTGTGTTTTTTTTTTCCCCATATATGTGTGTGCCGTGCATCTTCTGTTTGTTTTGGGATCATGTTTGAAAGAGTCCTGTATAGTTTGTCTTGGTTCTGGTTTGTTCCATGCCCTGGAATTTCACCAGCCTCTTGCTGGGTTTGCCTGAGATTCATGCTAAAAACGGGCTTTTTGTCAGTTCCTTCCAAACAGGGTGGGGCAGCAGCAGCCTGGCTCGGGGTGGGAGGCAGGGACAGGCCTGCCCCAGTTCCCCCAGGAACACCCTCTTCCTGACAGAACTCTGACTTGGAGACAGATGTGTTCCCCACCTTCATTAAGTCCTAGTCTAGATTATCTGTTTCCCCATCTATTTGCCATGAAGTGATGGGACTGGATGCCATGATCTTCATTTTTTGAATGTTGAGCTTTAGGCCAGCTTTTTCATTCACCTCTTTAACTTTTATCAAGAAGCACTTTAGTTCATCTTTGCTTTCTGCCATAAGGGTGGTGTCATCTGCGTATCTGAGGTTATTGATATTTCTCCTAGCAATCTTGATTCCAGTTTGTGTTTCATACAGCTCGGCATTTCACACGATGCACTCTGCATATCAGTTAAATAAGCAGGGTGACAATATACAGCCTTGACATACTCCTTTCCCAATTTGGAACCAGTCTGTTGTTGCATGTTCGTTTCTGACTGTTGCTTCCTGACTTGCATACAGGTTTCTCAGGGGGCAGGTAAGGTGGTCTGGTATTCCCATCTCTTTAAGAATTTTCCACTCTTTGTTATGATCCACACAGTCAAAGGCTTTAGTGTAGTCAATGAAACAGAGTAGATGTTTTTTTGGAATTCTCTTGCTTTTTCTATGATCCAACAGATGTTGGCCATTTGATCTCTGGTTCCTCTGCCTTTACTAAATCCAGCTTGAGCATCTGGAACTTTTTGTTCACATACTGTTGAAGCCTAGCTTGAAAGATTTTGAGCATTACCTTGCTAGCGTGTGGTAGCCTGCAGTAACGTGGTAGTTTGAGCATTCTTTGGCATTGCGTTTCTTTGAGATTGGAACGCAAACTGACCTTTTCCAGTTCTGTGGCCACTGCTGAGTTTTCCATATTTTCTGGCATATTGAGTACAGCACTTTCACAGCTCATCTTTTAGGGTTTGAAATAGCTCAGCTGGAATTCCATCACCTCCACTAGCTTTGTCTGTAGTGATGGTTCCTAAGGCCCACTTGACTTAGCACTCCAAAATGTCTGGCTCTAGGTGAGTGATCACATCATCATGGTTATCTGGGTCATTAAGGTCTTTTTGTATAGTTCTTCTGTGTATTCTTGCCACCTCTTCTTAATATCTTCTTCCCCTGTTACGTCCATTACCTAACAGAAACCTAAAGGTTTCTGTCCTTTATTGTGCCCATCTTTGCATGAAATGTTCCCTTGGTATCTCTGATTTTCTTGAAGAGATCTCTAGTCTTTCCCATTGTCTTATTTTCCTCTATTTCTTTGCATTGTCCACTTAGGAAGGCTTTCTTATCTTCCCTTGATAGTCTTTGGAAGTCTGCTGTAACCAGGAACAAAACAGGCAGAAATATCTATTCCCATGTCTAGGAGAGAAGTACAATTTCGTAAGTAAACAGATTGATTTCAGTTAACAGTGGAAAACTTTACACAGATAAAGTAGGAAATGAGCGATGGAGTGATGGGTCAGGAAAGGCCTCTCCAAGAGGCTGGTGTGAGGGAAGAGGCAATGTGCAGTGTGGGTGGAAGCGTTCTAGGGCTGGGGGCAGTCAGGGCAAGGCCCAGGACAAGAACACCGACGGCAGGGCCAGAGGCCGAAACAGAGTGAAGAGAGCGGAAGATGGCAGCGCTGCAGAGGCTCTGGCTTTACTCCGAGGATGATGGTGAGTCACTTGAGGGTTTTGAGCAGAGGAGGAACACGATCTAACTTACATGTTAGCAAGACCACTCTGGCTCTAGGTGAGCGATCTTGTGGCTGGGGCAGCGGTGGCTGGAGCAGAGGTGGTGAGAGGAATTCCAAAGCGAGAGATGCCTCAAGGCGGAGCTGATAGGGTTTGGGGATGGATACAGTGAAGAGACCATAGGAGGAGGGGATCAAAAGTGACTTCTAACTAGAAGGGTGGAGTTGCTTGTACTTAAGGTGGAGAGGCCTGTAGAGAGGTAGGGGTTTGTTTTGTTTTTAGTGCAGATTGAGTGGAATGATAACGTGTCCTGTTTGATGGTTGGGGGACAAGGGTAGAGGTGCATGGCTTTTGCCATTCCTGTGTCCTTATAACAGCATCCTTAGATATTGCAGACCTCTCAGACTTACAGAGACATCTGCCCAGAGCACTGTAGTTGTAGTCACTAAGTCATGTTCGAGTCTTTGCAAGGCCACGGACTGCAGCATACCAGGCTTCCCTGTTTTTCACTATCTCCTACAGTTTGCTCAAACTCATGTCCATTAAGTCAATGTTGCCGTCTAACTGTCTCATCCTCTGCTGCTCCCTTTTTGCCTCCAATCTTTCCCAGCAGCAGTGTCTTTTTCGGTGAGTCAGCTTTTCACATCAGGTAGCCAAAGTACTGGAGCTTCAGCTTTCGCATCAGTCCCTCAGTGAATATTCAGGGTTGATTTCCATTGTATATATGTACTGCAGCTACTTACTCTGTTCATCTGTCACTGGCCATCTAGGTTGCTTCCATGTCCTCTTGCTACCTCTTGTTAATCTTTTGGCTTCTGTTAGGTCCTTACAGTATCTGTCCTTTATCGTGCTCATCCTTGCATGTAATGTTCCCTTTGATATCTCCAGTTTTCTTGAAGAGATCTCTAGCCTTTCCCATTCTGTTGCATTGCCCAGAGCACTAGGATTCGGCACTTCCCTTGGAGGATCACGGGGTCAGGCTTGCACTGTTTCCAGACAGAAACCTTGACAAGTGGCCTTAGGAAATCATAAAGGGACTCCAGTTGGGCCAGAACTTCCTGCTGGCACAGACTCTCAGGGATGGGTCTTCCTTCCTAGGGTCACTTCCTTTTCTCTTTCTTTCATCACCTCACCACTGCCATTACTGCTGAGTCCAACCAGGGTTTCTCTGTTGCCCTCTCTCTCCAGAGTGTCTCTCTTCCTCCCTTGCTTACTGAGCAGCACAGCCCCCGTAAGATGCAAGAACAGCCTTCCCTTGGTATCTGTGGGGGACTGCTCCCAGGACCTCCATGGGTATTAAAATCCATGGATGCCTGAGTTTCATGTATAAAATGGTGTGCTTTGTGTTACAGGTGGTTCTTTCTTTATTCTTTCATGCCCCTTCTGTTTCATCATCTGTTTTGATCTGATATGTGAGAACTTTACCATCACTGGGTTGCACAAATGGGTATTTACATCATAATATAATGAGATTTTATCTTATTTTACAAAAATATACTTACGAGGGAAAAGGAGTCTGGTGTTTGTGGGCCTTTTGGCATCGAGCTGGGCAGGGATGCTAGTGGTGAGGAGGGAAGCTGAGTCGGGGAGCCTTGTCCTTCTCTCTTCCATCCCCCCTCTTATGCTCCCCACTGTTTGCCTGCCTCCCATATCACCTCCTCTGCACCAGGCGCCAGCATGGTGGACCTGGGGCTCCTCAGCAGACAGGCAGGCTTCTGAATTCTCAGGTAGGCAGTGGGAGAGTCTCTGAAGCTGTGGGTCTGGAGAAGAGCAGGACCAGATCGGGGTTATAGAAGGAGGACCCTGGCATCAACAGAAGATCAGATACTGGAGGAGAAGCAGAGACAAGCTGGTTAGAAGCTGGTTAAGGTATGTTATGAAAGTGAGCGCCTCCCAGAAAGGCTTGTGGGGAAGAAAGCAGGAAAGCAGAGTGGAGGCGGATGTGGTGATGGAAAGAGGAGGAATAACCACGTGAAGCCGGGTGGTGAGAGGCACTGGAGTGCCACTGAGGGCAGGAGACGGGAGAAGGTCACCGGAAGTTATGTCGAGTCTAAGGGCCTCGTAGGATCCCATGTGAGTGAAAACAGTGTTCTGAGATTGCCACCTAGAGCCATGTTGAAGGCAGCTGGAAGCACAGGCTGAGCTCAGGGAAGATTCTGGGGCTAGAGAAAGACTTAAGAGTTCTGGGTATATAGACTGTGATGATTGAGGGGATAAAAACAGGATATGAGCTGGAGGATGGCACTCAGGAGACCATCACTCTGTCTCTCTTAGATGTGCTTCCTTGAGAAACGTTTCTGCCAGGGGTATGTTTGTGCCGGAAGCATGATGAAAGATAGTTTTGCTTGAACAGAGATGAAATTATTTGTCACTGAACTCGCCACAGCTCGGCTGTTGCTCATTGCATAGCCCCCATCAGTCACATGCACTAGAGCTTCCCTTGGAGTTTTGAGTTCCTTTCAGCAGTTTGTTGAAAATGCATTCACAACAGAATCTGTGTCAATGGGGAGTACGTCATGCACATGAACTCATCCTTCAGGTGTCTGCTGGGGGCTGAGCAAGAGATGGCACCACCAGCTGCTCTTCACCGCAGACACCAATGGGGCCTTGAAGTCCTTGGTGGGGCTCTTGTGTCTAACGTTCTCAGCTCCTAATTTCCTCTCAGATCTGTTCTGTCACCCCAGCATAATCTTATAAACCTGCTTTGGTGGCTTAGGTTATAAAGGGTTCCAGTCTCTTCTCAGTGTAACTTCATGTGTACGGAATCCTTGTAAGTAGATTGTTTTAATAATAAAGCTTATTGTTTGAAATGTTCATTATCAAGGTCATGTTTCAGAGGCTTTGCTGCACCAAGAATTAAGTTATTGGGCAACATGCCTGCTCTGCTCCATACCTGTGACATGCCGTTCTTGTAAAGGTGGTAGTTTGTAATTCACTCCTCTGACCTGAAGGGTGGGACATTTGTCCTTTGAAAGGGTTTAATAACTTTTACAGAAACTTGAAGCCAGTGCCAGAACTGATCCGACTGCTTTTCCTTTCTCAAAGAGCCTCTTCCTAGTTCTCTTAGGAGCCAGGAGAAGCCCTTCTGGCCCGCAAGGCTTGCGCTCATGCCGGCCCACTGCAGTTTCTGAGATTGAAGTCCATCAGTGGAGCGCAGTGCCATGGTGCTGCTCTGCAGAGCAATTACCACCAACCCCCTCCCAGTCCACAGAAGGTGCCAAAAGGAATTGCTTGTGGAAATAGATCTGCGAGACAATTTCATATATTCAGCTGACGTTAGTCAGTGTTTTTCCCTTTGACCAAGTCAGGAGAAAGAAATGTAATTTTTATAAGGTTTGTTTAAAGTAGATCTTATGTGTTAGCAATGTACATTTGTGTGGTGAAAAATTTTTCATGAATTACATTATAAAGGTGATTTTTATAAACAAACTGATATCACACTGTGTAAATGTTGTTTGTCTCCTTAGTTATTTAACACATGCATAATTTTCTTCTCAACTGGGCTGTGGTCTCATAAAAAAGAACAAAATGCTCCTGCTGTTGCGATCCATATAATTCCTGTCACAGGACAAGGCTTATTAATAGACTATTTCCTAATAAATTTGTTTGTCGACTGGAACTCAGATATAGTAGAAAATTCATGGTTTCATATTTTCAGAATCTGGATTTAATTTAGACTGACCAGGAATTTCAATACTTACCCACATTGTATTTGCCCTCTGCTTATTCTCTGTTCATACCCATGTTAGTAAATTTAGTATGTCAGGATTATTCTTTGACTCATTTGGAAAACAGTCACAGTCCTCAGGATTTAGTTGATGTGTGGGAAAGAGGTTCTTGCTGATTGGTTTTGAAGGGATCGTTGGGCTGCCCCAAGTTGCGCTCCTACGGTGTTATTGCCACCATATTATTGCATAGGTTGCTTTCACTAACGTATGAAGCAATAATGCTGTTCTTTACCCTGTATTCCTCATAACTCAGTGAACAAATTTGAGCAGCCAAAGCTAAAGTTTAATTTATTCTTTGTTTTTCAAAGATCTCATCAGAAAATTGAAGACTCAGAAGAGAGCAGTGATGAAATTCTTGCCCGTCTCACGTCTGCGGTAAGGCCATGCGATTTCCCTGCCCAGGAGTGCAGAAATAATGAGGGGTCTTGGAAGGGAGGCACTGTGGGTAGTGATGTAGAGAGACACTTGCCCTGTGGCTGTTCGTCACTGTGGGAGGCCCAAGTCAGGGCGAAGGAGACAGTGGCATTAACTTGCTCTGCTCTCAGGCAGCCTCTCCTGCAAGATTACAGATCCCGTTGATTGAAAGTTCCTGGAACCTTAGAGAAGGACTTAAAAAAAAAATACTGTATGACTTAACCTAGGGAAAGCTGTGACCTACTGCACAAAGAAGAAAGGACTGTATGTTTCATTAGGAAAAAAAAGATCACCTCAACCAACAGAAGATCAGTTCTTCAGTTTTTAATGTACTGGATTACAACATTTTCATTATGTCTTTTAAAGCCATTAATTAGAGTCAGTAATTAACCTGTTGGTTGAGGGAAAGCTTATCCCCTTCTTCCCAAAAGAAGCTGGTCATGATCGCTAATCATTAAACTCTGGTTGTTGACAGGCTCTAGCAATCCTATCTCACAAAATCTAGCCTTCCCAGCTTCTTGAGTGCTTCTTTAACTGTATTGAAAAAATGATGCTTGCTGAAAATCATGCTGGATTGGGTTATGTATGTGAAATTAAACTGATCTTGTATAGTTTCACACCCCAAGTTTTGGCATTTGGGCACAGCTTAA
Source organism: Nanger dama (assembly GCA_917880005.1). Lineage (NCBI taxonomy): Eukaryota > Metazoa > Chordata > Mammalia > Artiodactyla > Bovidae > Nanger > Nanger dama. The sequence goes on from CAKJTW010000007.1 coordinate 30,541,578, forward strand.
AGTTAAAAGTTGTCTTTCCTACTTTTCTAGAATGTAATTTAGAATGTAGCTTAGAAAAGTAATTTTTGGCTAAATATAGTGATGAGTAGTATAAAACTTCACATGCAATGGAATCTTGACAGCGTGTTAATAAAATATATTTAACATGACCTTTGTAGTTTAAAGGGCTTCCCTAGTGACTCAGACAGTAAAGAATCTGCCTGTAATGAGGAGACCAGGGTTCAGTCCCTGAGTCGGGAAGATCCCAGGAGAAGGGAATGGCAACGCATTGCAGTATTCTTGCCTGAGAAATCCCATGGACAGAGAAGCCTGGCGGGCTACAGGCCATGAGGTTGCAGAGTCGGACACAACTGGGTGGCTGACACTTCACTTCACTTGAAGTTTAAAATATTGACCAAAGAGGAGTACCTGTGGGTTGCAAAGTCATTAATAGCCATCTGTTTAAAAAAACCCACACACTATGTACCAAATACTGTGTTAAACATTGTGTGTTTGTATGTGTGTGTACACATACCCGTATATACATTACACTTCACTACAGCCTTGTGAAACAAGTGGCGTGATCTCTGTTTTATAGATATGAAAGCTTCTAGAGGTTAATGTAACTTGCCCAAGGTCACACATCTAAAAAGGATCAGAGCCAGGATCTAAACTCAGAATTTTCTACTTCTTAGTCATATTCTCCTAATCACTGGCCTCATTTTTAAAATAATGTAATATAGTAGGCAAGTTTCAGAAGCAGTGAATATGTAAGATGTTCTTACAGCCATACCAGGAAGACAGGCACATTAAAAAGCTAGCTTATAAAACAACTGACAGTTGAGCACCAACACTCATAGTGTATGATAGTAAATCCAAGAACAGCAACAGAGAGCTTGGTTGAAGAGACTTTGAATCAGCATTGAAAGTGGTCAGGCTGTGAGCAGGTGCAGGATGTGTACTCTAGCTGTGGGATTTAAAAAGAAAAGTAAAATACTTTTTAAACAGATTAACATGATGTAGACGTTTAAGAAAGAAGATGAGTTGGATGAAAATCTAGTTTGAGAGGCTGATGAAAATCTAGTTTCTGGTGGTTTTTTGGGGAACCACAAGAAAAAGGAGCATAAAGAATTGTTTAAATATCAGTAGGACTAGGTAAATGTAGAGGAGGAGTCAAGTAACCAAAGCTGTAAGCTGTGAACTTAATGGAAAAGTGACGATACTCTTAGGAAGTCGAGTGAAATATATGGAAGGAGAGATGACATAATTTTGGACACTCTGAGTTTGAGGACATAAGGGTGTAAAAATATTCGGGAAACACCTGGAGATGTGAATCTGGAACTCAGAAAGGTCAGGACTGGAGTTATGGGAACCAGTCCAGGTTGTTGATTGAAGAGCAGAGTGGAAGATGCAGTCTTGGGCAGCACCCAAGATAAGAGGGAGGTAGGGAGATGAGGCTTAAAACTCAACATTCTAAAAACTAAAATCATGGCATTTAGTCCCATCACTTCATGGCAAATAGATGGGGAAAAAATGGAAACAGGGACAGATTTTATTTTCGTGTGCTCCAAAATCACTGTGGACAGTGACTGCAGCCATGAAATTAAAAGACACTTGCTCCTGGGAAGAAAAGCTATGACAAACCTATATAGCGTATGAAAAAGTAGACATCACTTTGCAACAAAGGACCGTCTAGTCAAAGCTATTGTTTTTCCAGTGCTCAAGTACAGATGTGAGAGTTGGACCATAAAGAACGCTGAGCACCGAAGAATTGATCCTTTCAAACTACGGTGCTGGACAAGACTCCTGAGAGTCCCTTGGACAGCAGGGAGATCAAACCAGTCAATCCTAAAGAAAAGCAAACCTGAATACTCATTGGAAGGACAGATGCTGAAGCTGAAACTCCAATACTTTGGCCAACTGATGCAAAGAGCTGACTCATTGGAAAAGACCCTGATGCTGGGAAAGTTTGAGGGCAGGAGGAGAAGGGGATGGTTGAATGGCATCACCAACTCAATGAGTATGAGTTTGAGCAAACTCTGGGAGATAGTGAAGGACAGGGAACCCTGGTGTGCTGCAGTTCATGGGGTCACAGAGACACAACTTAGCAACTTTACAATAACAACAAAGGGAGATGAGGAAACTGTGATGAGAAGTGGATATACTTCTTATTGGAAGTAGAAATTTATACCATGAAAGTAAAATTCAAGAGAACCTCTAGAAAGGAGGGGTGGACAGCAGAGTGATGGTTGTATATTTGGTTGAGGTAATCTTACTGGAAAATAATCTCCAAGCTAAAAGACTGAATAAATTGAGGTAAGGTGCTAGAATTAAGGGCATAGTGAAATGAAAATAAAGGGCATAGTGAAAGGTTGCTGCTGGACCACGAAAGATGTTGGGATTCTTGGCTTCCGGAGGAGAAGAATTCAATCCAGGACCAGAGATGAGGCTTGATCACTCAGAGCTTTTGTGTAATAGTTTTATTAAAGTATAAAAGAGACAGAGAAAGCTTCTGACATAGACATCAGAAGGAGGCAGAAAGAGTGCCCCCTTGCTAGTGTTAGCAATGGAGTTATATACTCTTAAATTACTTATTACAGTTAATCAAAGGAATGTCTGGAGGTTGTAAAGACCTTACTAGACCCATTCCCATAATTTACATTTTAAGATAACAGGATTAGCCAGAAGGTTTTTTCCAGAAACTGTCCTCAAGCAGGATACATTATTGTTATATAATCCTAAGGAATGTAGAGGGGAAAAAAAAAGTGTGTCCTTTCTTCCTCCTTGAGAATTCCAGACCCCTCTCTCCTTGGGGACCCCTGGACTTCTTATCAACCTGCCTAGGAATTGACTGTCAATAGGAGAAAAATTCATGTCTTCAGTTGATAGCTGACCAGCCTGGAAAAATGAAACTGTCTTTGAACTGAGAATGTAGACCTTAATTCTTTATTCTTTCAAACAGTATGACCTTGGCCAAATTGAGTGGTGGACTAGACAGTATGTAAGTTCTAAAATTCCTTGGTTCCTTGTATAAGCATTTATGAAGGGACTGTTTTGCTTCCCCACGTCACAGTATAGTTATTCCTATTGGCAGTGGTCTGAAAGCTTTGTTACCCAGCTGTTAACACCGCATAGGATGGGAGATGTTTGCATACATCACTCAAGTGGCAGTTGGCATCTAGCATGACCCTGAAATGCATTAAGGGAAGGCAGAAGTGACATCTGTAAAGTGGAGTTGTTAAAGTGCTCTTCAGAGCTTTTGTGTAATTAGGGGTCACTGGAAGGGGGAGAACAGTTTCCCGCAATAGAGTTTACTGCACTGTGTATTCATCTCTTTTTCCTCAAACTTGGGCGTTTTGTAAATAAGCATTCTTTAAAAAAAAAAAAAAAAAAATCCTCCTTGTTAAATAGTTATCTGTTAGTCTCAGCTTAGGTTCATTAGGAAAAACGTCCTTTCATCTAAAAAATAATGTGTAAAATTCTACCCTGGAGGAAAAGACAAGTGAGTTTTCATATTAAAGTAACAGGAGAAGGTAGTGTATATAGAAATAAATATGCCTTAATAATTTGGTCAGATTTACAGCTGCTAGATTTACACAAACATAAACAGTAAAAATGTTTCATCTACGTTTCTAGTGAGTTTCAAGAAAAAGCCACCTTCCCAAGTGCCTGACATCCAAAAACCTAAAGAAGAGAACCTTGTACGAAGTTTTCAGCTTAAGGAAAAAGGGCATGACTTCTCCCATTATATAAACTCTGCTACCACACACTGGGCGTTGTTATCTGAAAATATGTTGGCTTTCCCTGTGTACACAGGGTTTCTGTGTTAACATCTTAGCCACCTTTCTAATATCTTCTGACTGAACACATTTTGTTAATTTTAAACATTCTCTTCATTTCCTCTGAGTCTCTGTTAGTCAGATAGAGCTGGCAGACTAGGAGCCCATGGATGACACAGTCTGCCATTTCCTACCCTGGAAGTTTGGAGCATTATTTTATCTTTAAACATGAATTCTCCCAGGGTACATGACAAAAAGAGTGTTCAGAATCGATGATACAGCTTTCATATATTTGTTTTACAATCCAGGGTAAATAAACTAGACATAGAGAAGAGTTTTTAGTCAGTAAAATATTGCTCTCAAAGTCATAGTTCTTAGGATGTAAATTTAGGAAATAAGCTAAACTGAGGCATTTTAAAGAACTGAGAAGTAACTTGGGCATTATCCAAAGAGAGAAAGTGGCAACATGGACATGATTAAAGAGGAGATAAAAACTGATTCTGGACTTGAGATCATGCTGCCTTAAAATCAACATCCTAAACAAACCATGTTGGGTTATTTCTGTTACTTCAGGCTAAATTTTCTTGATGTAAATTGTAGAAATAAGAAAACAAACATCCTGGTAAAGTCTGGTGATTTTCATTCACATGGTCCAGTTGTTGAACAGCTGAGGTGATGTGAGCAAGGCTAAGTTGTGAATCTAACATATTAGATGCATGTTTGATGACATGGTTATATGTGTGGAATTTATGAAAGGGTTGTGGGGGAGCTGTGATGTGGTCGTCTGTGCTGCTTGTCCAGTGAAGTCAGCCGTCACTTAGATGGTAAAAGAGAACTGTGCCGAGTGTCCACACTGACCTGGTGATAGTAATGGTGAAGAGTTTGTGGCTCTGTCTTGAGAGATGAATTCAAATGAAAAATATAGTGTACAGAATTTAGGAAGAGCAGTTAGAATTGGATGAGAACAGAATCTAATACCCGGGGACCATTTAAATAGGTACTTGTACACCCTCATCAGTTCAGTTGCTCAGTTGTGTCTGACTCTTTGTGACCCTATGGACTGCAGCATGCCAGGCTTCCCTGTCCATCAGCAACTCCTAGAGCTTGCTCAGACTCATGTGCATTGAGTTGGTGATGCCATCCAACCATCTCATCCTCTGTCATGCCTTTCTCCTCCCTGATACATTGCCAGCGTCAGGGTCTTTTCCACTGAGTTAGTTCTTCACGTCAGGTGGCCAAAATATTGAAGTTTCAGCATCAGTCCTTCCAGTGAATATTCAGGACTGATTTCCTTTAGGATGGACTGGTTGGATCTTTCAGTCCAAGGGACTCTCAAGAGTCTACTCCAACACCACAGATCAAAAGTGTTAATACTTCAGTGCTCAGATTTCTTTATAGTCCAAATCTTACATCCATACATGACTCCTGGAAAAACCATAGCTTTGACTAGACAGACCTTTGTTGGCAAAGTAATGTCTCTGCTTTTTAATATGCTAAGTTGGTCATAACTTTTCTTCCAAGGACCAAGCGTCTTTTAATTTCATGGCTGCAGTCACCATCTGCAGTGATTTTGGAGCCCCCACAAAATAAAGTCTGTCACTGTTTCCATTGTTTCCCCATCTATTTGTCATGAAGAGATGGGACTGGATGCCATAATCGTCCTTTTTTGAATGTTGAGTTTTAAGCCAGCTTTTTCACTTTTCTCTTTCACTTGCATCAAGAGGCTCTTCAGTTCCTCTTCATTTTCTGCCATAACGGTGGTATCATCTGCATATCTGAGGTTATTGATGTTTCTCCCAGCAATCTTGATTGAAGCTTGTGCTTCATCCAGCTTGGCATTTTACATGATGTACTCTGCATAAAAGTTAAATAAGCCAGTGATAATACACAGCCTTGACGTACTCCTTTCCCATTTTCGAACCAGGCTATTGTTTCATGTCCAGTTCTAACTGTTGCTTCTTGTCCTGCATACAGATTTCTCAGAGGCAGGTAAGGTCGTCTGGTATTCCCATCTTTCTCAGAATATTCCACAGTTTGTTGTGGTCCACACAGTCAAAGGCTTTAGTGTAATCAATAAAACAAAAGTAAATGTTTTTGTGGAATTCTGTTGCTTTTTCTATGATATTGGCAGTTTGATCTCTGGTTCCTCTGCCTTTTCTAAATCCAGCTTGAACATCTGGAAGTTCATGGTTCATGTACTGTTGAAGCCTGGCTTGGAGAATTTTGAGCATTACTTTGCTAGCATGTGAGATGAGTACAGTTATGCTGCAGTTTGAGCATTCTTTGGCATTGCCTTTCTTTGGGATTGGGATGAAAACTGACTTTTTCCAATCCTGTGGCCACTGCTGAGTTTTCTAAACTTGCTGGCATATTGATTGCCTCACTTTCACAGCATCATCTTTTAGTATTAGAAAAAGCTCAACTAGAATTCCATCACCTCCACTAGCTTTGTTCATAGTGATGCTTCCTAAGGCCCACTTGACTTTGTATTCCAGGATGTCTGGTTCTAGGTGAGTGATCACACCATTGTGGTTATCTGGGTCATGAAGATCTTTTTGTACAGTTCTTCTGTGTATTCTTGCTACCTCTTCTTAATATTTTCTGCTTCTGTTAGGTCCATACCATTTCTTTTTTTTATTGTGCCCATCTTGGCATGAAATGTCCCCTTGGTATTTCTTATTTTCTTGGAGAGATCTCGGGTCTTCCCCATTCTGTTGTTTTCCTCTATTTCTTTGCATTGATCACTGAGGAAAGCTTTCTTATCTCTCCTTGCTGTTTTTTGGAACTCTGCATTCAAATGAGTGTATCTTTCCTTTTCTCCTTTGCTCTTAGCTTCTCTCCTTTTCACAGCCATTTGTAAGGCCTCCTTAGACAACCATTTTGCCTTTTTGCATTTCATTTTCTTGGGGGTAGTCTTGATCCCTGCCTCCTATACAATGTCAGGAACCTCTGGCCATAGTTCTTCAGGTACTTTGTCTATCAGATCTAGTCTCTGGAATCTATTTGTTACTTCTACTGTATAATCCTTAAAAATTTGGTTTAGGTCATACCTGAATGGTCCAGTGATTTTCCCTACCTTTCTTCAATTTAAGTCTGAATTTGGCAATAAGGAGTTCATGATCTGAGCCACAGTCAGCTCCACGTCTTGTTTTAGCTGACTGTATAGAGATTCTTCATCTTTGGGTGCCAAGAATATAATCAATCTGATTTCTATATTGATTGTCTGGTGATGTCCATGTGTAGAGTCTTCTCTTGTGTTGTTGGAAGAGGGTGTTTGCTATGACCAGTACATTTTCTTGGCAAAAGTCTGTTAGCCTTTGCCCTGCTTCATTTTGTACTCCAAGGCCAAATTTGCCTGTTACTCCAGGTGTTTCTTGACTTCCTCCGTTTGCATTCCACTCCCCTATGATGAAAAGGACATCTTTTTTTGAGTGTTAGTTCTAGAAGGCCTTTTAGGTCTTCATAGAACCATTCAACTTCAGCTTCTTCAGCATTACTGGTTGGGGCATAGACTTGGATTACTGTGATACTGAATGGTTTGCCTTGGAGACAAACAGAGATCATTCAGTCATTTTTGAGATTGTACCGAAGTACTGCATTTCAGACTCTTTTGTTGACTATGATGGCTCCTCCATTTCTTCTAAGGGATTCTTGCCCACAATAGTAAATATAATGGTCATCTGAGTTAAATTCACCCATTCCAGTCCATTTGAGTTCACTGATTCCTAAAATGTCAATGTTCACTCTTGCCATCTCCTGTTTGACCACTTCTAATTTACCTTGATTCACGGACCTAACATTCCAGGTTCCTATGCAATATTGCCATTTACAGCATTGGGCTTTGCTTATATCACCAGTCACATCCACAACCTGGCATTATTTTCATTTTGGCTCTGTCTCTTCATTCTTTCTGGAGTTATTTCTCTACTGATCTCCAGTAGCATATTGGGCACCTACCGACCTGGGGAGTTCATCTTTCAGCATCCTGTCTTTTTGCCTTTTCACACTGTTCATGGGGTTCTCAAGGCAAGAATACTGAAGTGGCTTTCCATTCCTTTCTCTAGTGGACCGTATTTTGTCAGAACTCTCCACCTTGACCTGTCTGTCTTGGGTGGTCCTATGGGGCGTGGCTCATAGTTTCACTGAGATAGACAAGGCTGTGGTCCATGTGATCAGTTTGATTGGTTTTCTGTGATTGTGGTTTTTATTCTGTCTGCCCTCTGATGGAGAAGGATAAGGGGCTTAGGGTAACTTTCTGGTGGGAGAGACTGTGGGAGAAACTGGTTCTAGTTCTGATGGGTGGGGCCAGGCTCAGTCAATCTTTAATCCAGTTTTCCCTTGATGGGTGGGGCTGTGTTCCCTCCCTGCTGTTTCACCTGAGACCAAACTATGGTGGAGGTACTGAGGATGATGGCAGCCTCCCTCAAAGGTCCCATGCACACACGCTGCACTCAGTGCCCCCAACCTTGCAGCAGCCACCGCCGACCCATGCCTCCGCTAGGGACCCTTGGACACTCAGAGGCAAGTCTGGGTCAGTCTTTTTTGGGGTCCTTGCTTCTTTCTCCTGGGTCCTGGTTGCACAAGGTTTTGTTTGTGCCCTCCAATAATCTGTTTCCCCAGTCCTGTGTAAGTTCTGTAATCAAATCCCACTGCCCTCCAAAGTCAGATTCTCTGGGGGTTCTCAGTCCCTTTGCCAGATCCCCAGTTTGGGAAATCTGTTGTGGGTCCTAGAACTTTCTTAACAGTGGGAGAATTTCTTTGATATAACTGTTCTGCAGTTTCTAGGTTGTCTCCTCAGTGGTGCTATGGTGGGCTTAACGGCGACCTCCTCCAAGAGGGCTTATAGCACAGATTTTGTGACTCAGGTAGCTGCACCCAGAGCCCCTGCCCCTGTGGCAGGCCACGGCTGACCCATACCTCTGCAGGAGACTCAAACACAGGTCTGGCTCAGTCTCTGTGGGGTCTCTGGGTCCTGGTGAGTTCAAGGTTTTGTTTGAACTCTCCAAGTGTCTCTGGTGGGTATGGGGTTTGTTCTAAATGTGATTTCACCCCTCTTACTGTCTTGTTGGGGCTTCTCCTTTTCCCTTGGGTGTGGAATATCTTTTTTTCGTGGGATCCAACATTCCCCTGTCAATGGTTGTTCAGCTAAGAGTTGTAATTTTGGAGTTCTCACAGAGAAGATGAGTGCATGTCCTTCTGCTCCACCATCTTGCCAGTGGTATTCCTGGCACCCTCATATTCTTTCTCAAAGCTGAGGTAGTTGATGATTTTCATCAGTGCAGATTTCTTTCTTGGTTTGTCTCTGCTCTATCCTGTTGCTCATTTTCTTCAGCTCATCTAATTTTAGTTTAGAACCCCTCTGTGCTTGATGTCCTTAGTGATATTTTCCAAATTCCTTCTCGTAGGGTACATTATCACTCCTCTGAGAAATACCTTTGACCTTAAAAAAAAAAAATCTAACCCAAATTACAAATGAAGGTTACTGCTGTAAGTCCTAGATGATCTTGAAGCAGATGAAACCCCAAGAAGTCAACAGGACACATAACTTTTGGTGCAAGTGTTAGAGAAGAAGATATTTGAGATGGAATTTCTTTTTGCAACTCTCTAGGAAAAAAGACAAAAAGCAAAAGAAGACGTGGTTATAACTGCAGCACATTGTCAACTTCACAGCAAAATCTTTTCCCTGCTTACTGTCCAGAAGTTGTGACATTAACGCCATCAGCTTTTCCATCAGCCATGAACTTGTTCTCTCGTGCTTCCTAGCATTCTTTCTAGTAAAAGTCATCTCACATTTTCCCTCTCTGGAATCCTGCTTTACAGGCAAAAAGTACCTGATTTTCCTCTCATTAACTAGGACCTGCACTTAACCCGGGCCTGTGATTCTTCTCCCATGTCATCTTTTCCTTAGATAGAATCTCTTGGGAAATACTTTTCAGGGAGGCACCAGGAACTGAGTCTTAATGAACAACCAATTGTCCTGTATCACCAAAAGCATAACACTAGGAAACTCAGACCTCACTTCCTCAAGGCTGTCTGTCAGCTGTCTCACTCCTCTCACTCATTTAAAACTCCTCTCCTTTGCCATCTGTAGTCATTCTCCTGAACCCTCCCTTGTTTTCTTTAAGGTTTGTCTTTCACAAGAATCTACTACATCCTTTCTGGGTCTGGAAGCATATAAAGTGGCTAGGATTCCTTTAGTTCATCCTTCTGGATGAATCTATGAGTTGGGTTTGATACGGTGGAGAAATTCCTTTTTGGGCAGTAGTGTCTGAAGAGAGGTCTTCCCTAGTGGCTCAGGTGGTAAAGAATCCTGCAGTATGGGAGATCCAGGTTCAATCCCTTGGTCAGAAAGATCCCATGGAGAAAGAATGGCTGCCCAATCCACTAATCCTGGGGCTTCCCTAAAGAGAATGGTGGCAGCTTTTTTGGTTGGAGTCATTCACATTTGTACCAGTTCAGGAAGAAGAAATAGCATGAGATTTGAGTTTTGCCGAATGTTTAAAATGTTAGAACTTTGGAGACTTATTTAAGAGATGATACGTAGAGTTAGTAAGGTCTAGAAATAATCTTAGGTTAGGGGAAGAGGGGATAATCTTTCACATTGAGTATGCAACGCACACCATCCAGTGATGAATTTTGCCGCATTTAGAAATATGGCTTTTTTAGTGCTAAAGTACTGATCTCCACTCACTCTTTCTAGGCTAGCTGCCTCTTCCTTTCCGGGGAACGGAGAAATGAAGTGGAGTTAATCTCCATTTTCTGAGTCTGTCACAAACCTGAGTGAGCAGGTTTGTTCAGAGAATAAAAATAAGTGACTCCCCCAGGGAATGTCTTACCTTGTGTCTGGGTACTGCAAGATCTTGAACACCTTGCCACCTTGTATTTCTCATCTGTGAGGAACGTACAATTCTCACTTGGAATTGTAGCCTGGTTCCAGCCCTTCCAGGGGATTCAGAGCTGCTACGTGATTTGGGGAAGGTGGATGGAGGAGCCTGGTAGGCTGCAGTCCATGGGGTCGCTAAGAGTTGGGCACAATTGAGCGACTTCACTTTCCCTCTTCACTTTCATGCATTGGAGGAGGGAATGGCATCCCACTCCAGTGTTCTTGCCTGGAGAATCCCAGGGACGGGGGAGCCTGGTGGGCTGCTGTCTATGGGGTCACACGGAGTCAGACACGACTGAAGCGACTTAGCAGCAGCAGCAGGTGGATTGAGATTTGAGAGGAAGTGTCAAATAAGGCCCAGGAAGACAGATCTGGTTTCAGGAAAGCATCAAGAAAGCCCTGGAGCACTTGTAGCAAAGTCTTGGTGTAGTTTTCCTTGTTCTTGATATTTCTAAGGAGTTGTGGGGTTTATTAGTACCTTTCCTTGTTGTGCTTTAGAGCTACCCTGATTGGCTGTCATAGCATTCAAGGCACCTTCGGCTGTGGATTTTTAAGTCTCTAGGACCACATGGAGAGCTGGTTACAGCTCCTTCAGTTTCTCTCAGGTAGGATCTCACGGTAACACATCACAAAGCCCACGATTATCAATATGTGAAAAGGTTGTAAATGAAACAGGCTCAATATATTCTACATCTACCACATATCAAGTTGGTTTTCTTCGTCTTGGGAATAGCTCCTAAATAGCAAAAGATATAGATGTACATACACACATGACTTTTTAAAACTAAATACTAACTTATTGTCTCTACTTTCAAGGAAACCAGGACTTGCCTGGTGGCTCAGACAGTAAAGCGTCTGCCTACAGTGCTGGAGACCTGGGTTCATTCCCTGGGTTTGGAAGATCGTCTGGAGAAGGAAATGGCAACCCACTCCAGTAGTCTTGCCTGGAAAATCCCATGGACAGAGGAGCGTGGTAGGCTACAGTCCATGGGGTCGCAAAGAGTCGGACACAACTGAGCGACTTCACTTTTCAAAGAAACTGTCTGTACATGCTCGGATCTTGTGGTAACCTAATTTAACTCTAGCCTTGTGGAGTATGTTTTGGTTTTTGGTGAGTAGCATAGTACATGGTGTTTTGCCTACTGAGATGAGCACAGTGTGGGGACATTAAAAGCATCATTTCAGAAAGATGTCTGTGTGCAGAACCCATTCAAGAATAAAATGTGACTTGAAGAATCCCTTGTTAATAAGGGAAGAAGTGTGTGTGTATATACAATCTATTATGATCTTTGGGTATGAGTTCCCTAGATGAAGATAGTAATTTTTCTCTGCAATATACATGCAAAACAGACCTTTTTAATTGACAGGGTACACAGATAGACTATAGTTCAAAAGCATCAGTTCTTCGGTGCTCAGCTTTCTTTACAATCCCAATTCTCACATCCATACATGACTACGGGAAAAACCATAGCCTTGACTAGACAGACCTTTGTGGACAAAGTAATGTCTCTGCTTTTTAATATGCTGTCTAGGTTGGTCATAACTTTTTTCCAAGGAATAAGTGTCTTTTTATTTCATGGCTGCAGTCACCATCTGCAGTGATTTTAGAGCCCAAGAAAATAAAGTCTGCCACTGTTCCCGTTGTTTCCCCATCTATTTGCCATGAAGTGATGGGACCAGATGCCATGATCTTAGTTTTCTGAATGTTGAGCTTTAAGCCAACTTTGTCACTCTCCTGTTTTACTTTCATGAAGAGGCTCTTTAGTTCCTCTTCACTTTCTGCCATAAGGGTGGTGTCATATGCATATCTGAGGTTATTGATGTTTCTCCTGGCAATCTTGATTCCAGCTTGTGCTTTATCTAGCCCAGTGTTTCTCATGATGTACTCTGCATAGAAGTTAAGTAATCAGGGTGACAATATACAGCCTTGATGTACTCCTTTTCCTATTTGGAACCAGTCTGTTGTTCCATGTCCAGTTCTAACTGTTGCTTCCTGACCTGCATACAGATTTCTCGAGGCAGGTCAGGTGGTCTGGTATTCCCATCTCTTTTGGAATTTTCCACAGTTTATTGTGATCCACACAGTCAAAGGCTCTGGCATGGTCAATAAAGCAGAAATAGATGCTTTTCTGGAACTCTCCTGCTTTTTTGATGATCCAGTGCACGGTAGCAATTTGATCTCTGGTGCCTCTGCCTTTTCTAAAACCAGCTTGAACATCTGGGATTTCATGGTTCATGTACTGTTGAAGGCTGGCTTGGAAATTTTTAGCGCCAAAGAATTGATGCTTTTGAAATGTGGTGTTGCAGAAGACTCTTAAGAGTTCGTTGGACTGCAAAGAGATCCAACCAGTCCATCCTAAAGGTAACCAACCTTGAATATTCATTGGAGAGACTGATGCTGAAGCTGAAGCTCCAATACTTTGGCCACCTGATGTGAAGAACTGACTCGTTTGAAAAGACCCTGATGCTGGGAAAGATTGAAGTCGGAGGAGAAGAGGACAACAGAGGATGAGATGGTTGGATGGCATCACCGACTCAGTGGACATGAATTTGAGTAAACTCCGGGAGTTGGTGATGGACAGGGAGGCCTGGTGTGCTGCAGTCCATGGGCTCGCAAAGAGTCGGACACAACTGAGCAACTGAACTGAACAGATAGAGCATTTATTTAGCCATCAGTTTGTACATTAACAGTCACAGGTTTGTGGAGTGTTACTATGAAATCCTTTCTAAGGCAAGTGGAAGGAGCTTTCAAAGGATGATCCATGAACATTTCATGTTGGGTTGCTTCTTTTGTGCATTTGTTTAAAATAGAACTTCTTATAGCTGCTTAGATGAAATTTAATTTTACATAGTTAACTTAATGGTATAGCTTGAGTATTATTTCCATTTGTGAAGCAGGACCAGGAGGCATATAAAAAGAGAAAACTACTTGAGTTTTTGGTGGTGATGGAATAAGGTAAATTTTAAATTAATTTTTTATTTTATGCTGTTGTTATAATATAAATCAGAATATAAGGAAATTTTATGTGCATATTAGATGGTTAGAATTAGGGTGAATTCTGTTTGTGTCAAAATGATGATAGTTCTGGTAATGAGTCGTTGTTACTATGGATTATACTTTGCAAATTTTAAAAATTTATCTGACACTTGGGTTAGTTAACTTGAATATAAAGACAGTAATTTTTAAAAATATTTCCAGAATAAAAAGTTGCCCATAGTGAAACTGCTTAGAAATGACTCACTATTGACACTTCAGTGTTTATTACTTTCTAGGTTATATTTCTTGTGTGTGTATATTTTATAAAATATGTCACACAAAAATGACTCTTATTTTGAGGTCTGTACTTTTCCCTTAATGTATTTTCAGCACCAGCAGTACCTCCTGAGACATTGGTTGTGGTTCATAGCACCCTATACCATGGATTTATCTTCGCCTGACCATTATGGCTGTTTTCTGGTTTTTTTGTATTAGAAACAGCACAGATGAACTTCTATATGGAGAAATTATTGAAGAAACTTGTTTGCAGGTATAAATGTATTGGCATGTTGTTGAGTTATGAAGACCAAATGAGATCTGGGTAAAAGGCTAAGAAACTGGGTGATTTTTGTTGAGTTCTTACCTTGTGCAAGCATCCTGCTTCTGTTTTTATATGCAGCATCACATTTCAGCCTTGCACAGCACAGTGGGTTGTTATTTGCATTGCAGAGGTGAAGCATTTGAGACAGGAAATATTAATTAAGAGTAATTAAAATAGCAATGTTTGCTATTGTACAGTAATTGCTATAGTAATGAAAATAGCAACTTAGGGTTCAAAAGGGAAGGCAATGGCACCCCACTCCAGTACTCTTGCCTGGAAAATCCCATGGACGGAGGAGCCTGGTGGGCTGCAGTCCATGGGGTCGCTGAGAGTTGGACATGACTGAGCGACTTCACTTTCACTTTTCACTTTCATGCATTGGAAAGGGAAATGGCAACCCACTCCAGTGTTCTTGCCTGGAGAGTCTCAGGGATGGGGAGCCCGGTGGGCTGCCGTCTCTGGGGTCGCACAGAGTCACACACGACTGAAGCGACTTAGCAGCAGCAGCAGGGTTCAAAAAGCAATTCTCTACATTATCTTCACTTAGGATACTTCATAGTTATTAAATAGGTCCCAACAGGTGGGGTTTGAGGTTTGATTATAGAGTCTTCTTATTTGAAGAATTATATAAAATGAAACCTATGGGATTTTATTAAACAGCATTTTAACTTTTAGCCTATTAGGGATCATGAGATACTGTAAACATGACTGCATGGTTTAGCAGTTCAGATATTTATTCAGACTGGCTCTCAAGTCAAGGGATTCCGTTGTGTGAACTCAGAGGTATGCTCTGGTAAAGATGTTACAGCAGGTAAATCATGACCCAGAACTAGACTTATTAGCATGTTACTATAAAATCCTAAAATGGGGTTCAAGGCTAGTTTTCCAGGAGGGCTCTGAGGATCTGAGTTGCCGTACTGAATGACCCCAAAGATGAATGCATTATTTGGCACCTGTAAATACAGACTATGTGGTAAAAGGCACTCTGCTGATGTAATTAGTGTACAGATCCGGATTGTCTGCGTACCCAGTCTAATCTTGTGAACCTTGTTCTGGTGAGCGTCAAAGAGAAATGACAGAAGAGAGAATAAGGAAAGATTCCGAGCGTGAGGATTCAGTGTGTTGTTGCTGGCTCTGAGAAGTAGGTTTCCCTGTGCAAGGACCAGAGAGAGGCTTCTAGGAGCTCAGGGCAGGTTCCAGGTGACACAAGCAAGGAAATGGGTCCCCTAGTCACATAGATGCAGGAACCAGACTCTGCCAACAACCTGGATGCACTTGGAAGCATCTTCTCTCCCAGTGCCTCCACAGGAACACAGCTCCGCCGTACCTTCATTTTTGGCCTCATAAGTCTCTAAGCAGAGGATCCAGCTGAGCCATGCTTCCTCTGCACTCCTAACCTATGGCAGTGTGAGATGATCAATGGGTGTTCTCTTAAGCTTCTCAGTGGGTCGTGATTTGCTAGGGCAGAAATACGAAAGTAATACACACTCCTTGTCGAATACAGCTGCAATCCCGTGATTCATTCAACAGCAGTTATCTCTTGGATGCCACAAGCTGCCAGTCCACAGCTCATTGGTTGATCCCTTTGAAGTTTCAAAGTGAATTTTTAAATCTGAGGTCTGTCTTACATGCATTTGTAAAAGCTTCAGAATTCTGTAGAAATCTAAAACATATTTTTTAAAAAACAAACTCTGGAAATACCTGCCCTGTAGGCACTGTTATAGCTTTTCAGTGAAGCCTATCAGTCACTTTCATGCTACTGGCAATGTGGGGGCCATGCAGGAGGCATATTATAAGCAGAAGCAATACTGATTGCCAAGGAGTTTTAATAATTTACGTGCGAAGAAGGGTTTAAACAAATGGAAAATAAAGCAACTAGGGACTGAAATGTCCTTCTATTATAATTTGTTGTTAAGCTCAGCTGTATTACTTACAGCAGTGTGATGGTGATGATGATGATGGTAGCTAACATGCAAAGTAGCACTCGCTATTGGGGCCGCCATTCCTGGATGCCTTATAGGTGGTAACTCACTGCATGCCCATAGCCATCCTGTGCTGTGGGGTGGAGGGCTGTGACTCTGCCCCAACAACCAGATTCCCAGATCTCCCTCAAGGCTGGCGTAGACTAGACGAAGAGTTCCTGTTCCTGTTGCAGGCTTTTGGATCTTGTGTTCTGCATCTTGTTCTCCCACACTCGCAGTTTTTGTAGATAGACTTCCTGGTTGGAAGGGGTCTTCGATGATCTGGATTCATGTCAGGGCAGGAGTTTCTGTGTAACGGCCCTTGTTGTTCAGTTGCTCAGTCGTGTCCGACTCTTTGTGACCCCATGAACTGCAGCATGCTAGCCTTCCTTGTCCTTAACTATGTCTCTGACTTTGCTCAGACTCGTGTCCATTGAGTCAGTGATGCCATTCAGCCATCTCATCCTCTGTTGACCCCTTCTCATCTTGCCCTCAATCTTTCGACTTCTATAGGACCTATCCCTTCTGATGGGAGATCCTTACTGTAGATCCTTGGAATGTCTAGAGCTATAGGTTATACGCCTGCTGCAGTTTAGAAACTTACTTCCAAAAAGCACACTGATTAAGAAAGGGCATGTAAGAAATGACATGTAATATGAAATAAAAGGCATGCTAAAGACATAAGTTTGCAAATTACGTCTTTAAAGATACTTTGTTAAATAAACCATATCATTGAAGAATCATTAAATGTGACACAGACTGAAGATACTCTGGTCTTACCAGAAAATGGAAAAAATAACTTGAGATAGAAAAAGAAAAAAAAAAAATGATGTAAGCATAATCAATGTTTTATTTCATTGTCATAGCAAAACCCAGGGTGTCCAATGTATACGTGTTTCCTTATAACATTTCATATGTATAAAATGTTCATCAGGAAATTCATGTGGATGAGCAGTTAGAGCTTTGGGGAAATGACTAGATGAAGAATTGTGAGAGCAGCTTTGAAGACTGAAGGAGCAGATTCACCTGCTCTTTTGAAAAGATGTCAGTGTCATTTGCTTGCTCTTTTAGATTACCTTTGGCCAGTATATCTGCAGCATATTCTGTTCTTTGTGCCATGAAATTGAAGAGATTTCTACAGTAAGGAATGGCCTCCAACTGTTCTTTTGAGATTTGCCCCCCGCCCTATCTCTGTTAGCTAGATGAAATGGCAATAATATCCCCAACTGTTCTACCGCAGGCTGACAGGCGACTCCCAGGAGGTTTATGCTGTTTTCTTTTGATGATAGTGGATAATTTGGGTAGGAAGCATTCATAAAGCAAATCTTTAGAATAAATCCTTGGCCTGGGCACTTCTGAAATTTACCTTCCTGTATAAAGCGTCTTCTACTGAACGTCACAGAAGTAGACCATTTCCACTGTGGGTAGCTCTGAGTATTTGAAAGTTTGTAGAGCTAAAACATGCCTTTTGCCACAAGAGAAGCCACTGCAATGAAAAGCCCACACACCACAACAAAGAGTAGCCCCTGCTTGCCACAACTAGAGAAAACCCAAGCACACCAATGAAGAACTCCCTCACCCAAAACAAGGAGATGTGGAAATAGGTGATGCCGAAGAGCAGATGAAAAGAATATTATATATGAAATATTGGACATTAGACTCTGTCATAATGTCATGGGAAGTCTTTGAAGAGTTTTTTAGCAAGAGATGTAATATAAGATTTATATTTTCTATTGAGTATGATGTGGTTTGAAGAGAGGTGAATGAGAGGCACCAGTCTGAGTTTGGAGGAGATGGTGGGCTGCATTAAAACAAGGACACCTCACTTCTTGGCTTGAGACCCTGGGTCCACGGTGGTACCATTCACTGCCTGGGTATGTGGGCCATGCTGCAAATTAGAGAGTGGAGGGAAGTGGTAAGAAAGTGACCTCACATTTGGAAGTGTTGAGTTTGAGTTAACTCGTGGGGCATTTAGGTCCTGGAGGTGGATGGGGATGAGACTTTTGGACCCTGGAAATGCAGATAGATTGAAATCCTGTAAGTGAGGTTGCCTAGGGAGAACGAATAGAAAGAGAAGGTTGAGAGGGCTAAGAACAAACCACTGAGGATCATCAAAACTTAGAGACAGGGGAAAGCGAAGCCTTGAGGGAACAGAAGTGGCACCTAGGGAGAAAAGAGAAAAGCCTGGAGGGTATGGTGTCATGGAATCCTAGTGGCTAAAAACAAGAGGATGGGTAACATGCCAGACCCTGCAGTTGAGGACAAGATAAATGAAGATTGCTGCATCACACTGACTGCGAGGAGGTGACCACCTTGGGGTTGTCCTGTGAATCCTGTCGACTCCTCATAACCTAAACAGATGGTCCTTCAAACTGAGTACAGTCCAGGTGTTGCTCTTTCTGGAGTCCATCATTTCTTGGTGATCTGAATGTCATCCCCGTACTGTTCCAAAACCATTGTTATGCAATTCTAAATAATCTCATTTCCATTGTTAACTTATACCATGCTTAATGATCAACTAAAAGTTATCACGTCTTTTTAATGTGAACCTCGTGCATAGTAGATACATGTACAAGCAGGAGACTTAAAAAACTAACTTACATACAGGGACTTCCCCAGTGGTGCAGTGGCTAGAAACTGTGCTTCCAGTTCAAGGGGCCTGGGTTCAGTCCCTGGGCAGGGAACTAGATGCCACTTGCCGCATGTGAACCTGAAAGTTCACATGTTGAAACTAAGACCTGCCTGGCACAGCCAAGTGAATAAATGATTTAAAAAAGAAAAAAGAAAAGAACTTACATGTAGGACTTTATTCCACTAGTTATTTTCAGGTCACTTATGTATGTATTAGTCTTTGGCCAGTGATTATCTAAGTTAAAATAAATAGACATATCTATATTTAGTCAACAAAGTCTTTGTGAGATTTCTCTTAAATATCCCTAATATCCTTGAAATAAGAATAAGCATATTTTATCGTCATAGCATGCTTATCAAACACATCTTTGATACGGTGAGAGCAGTTATTAGGAAAACAACTAACTGTTCAGTGAACTATTAGGTGGAGAGCAGTACTGTCTAGACAGATAAATAACTTTCTTAATTTTCTAATTATGGGTTGACATTAGCAGGTAATCACAGGATTATTCATGTGTCAGTCCTGTGGCAATATTAACTATTTAGAACAGAACAGTGAATTTAGAAATAAGAAAATGGGCCATGAGGAACAAAGAAAATTGTCACTGAGTATGTGGCTATTTGTTCATGGGACAGAAGTCTAGCCACCATCACTACTCAGTTTATATCTTATCCAAAAATATGTTGATGGCTTTAATACGCATATTTATTTATTTATCTAGAATTGTTAACCCTGTTTTGGAAGCAAGTATATTTGGGAATAAAACAGGAAAGTGTATTAAATTATGTTTCTTCTTACATTTAATTTAGGAAATTGAGAAAATGTGTTTTAAAAACATTTTGATTATATTATCAAAATTTAAAGATTTGTAAGATTAATATATTTATTAAAAACTCTTAGGAAATTTGTGAATTCATGATTTTCTGTAAAATTAGTGTGTAAGGATGGCCCTTTGGTGGCGTCTGTTGCTGTTGGTCTGTCGTCTCCCACAGTGACCTTCGTTGGCTTTCTCCAGCTTCATGCTTGGTTTTCAGGGACCTCTTCCTCCAGGAAGGTCACCATGTCTTCTCAGTTGACCTCTCCATGGCCATGATCTCTGGCACTCAGGGCTTGTATTTGACACTTTCTGTTGCCTCTTGAATCTTGCGCTGATGCAAGACTCATTTAATTCGTAATTTGAGTCTGAAAGCCTTATAAAGCCAGAGAAAAAGAGACAAAATGCTGGAACTGAGACTAACCCTGATTCTTGTTGACTTTCAGGGCTATTTTATGAGTAGCCCTGCTAGTTTTTAAAGATAGAAAGCCAAAATACTTCTACATTTTAAAACATTTTAAAATAGCTGATGGGTACCCAGAGGAGAAAGGAAATTTTGATATGTGTTTTATCAGCCCCTTAATTATCCTCTATTTAGATATTAACAAGAGCAAATACACCCTAAGCTGCAGATGTGTTTTGAGTTATACGGTTCTTTTTACATTAAGTAAACTATGTTTTAAAGTTTAAGCTTCTTTAAAAGCTCCCTTGCAATTTTCCTTGTGCTTGGTTCTGTCAAACCACTGATGTAACGGAATTTTACCATTTGATTGGATTATATCAAAATTTAATACCTAAAACACAGTGGAGACCATGTTCCTTTACAAATGATTTAAATTAGAGGAGAATAAAATAAAAAGTAAAAATTGATTGTCAGTTGAAATGATTTCAAGATTAAAAGGTCTTAGAAAGTCTTAGAAAGGTGAAGATGTCTTACTGAATAGAAAAGTGCTTCTCAACCCCAGATACAGTATAGAATCGCTTAGGAAACTTGGGAACAACAGCAACAATAAATACTGATGGCTGGACTTCTCCCCCAGAGATTCTGATTTAGATGGGGCCCAAGTATCAATTGCTTTTTAAAAGCTTCCCAAGTGATTCTCATGTGCAGTCAGGTTCAAAATGGATGAAAAGCCAAGCTAGTTAAAAGAAAGCATTTCTTAGACAGAATATAGTGACTACATAGCTATTTGACAAGAGGACACATGAGAAAAAGATGGCGACAAACCTTCAGCTTAAAATTATGGACATGAATCTGAGTGAACTCCGGGAGTTGGTGATGGACAGGGAGGCCTGGTGTGCTGCGATTCATGGGGTTGCAAAGAGTCGGACACGACTGAGCGACTGAACGGAACTGAACTACGATCCATTATTCAAACAAAAGGTTTTCATAATTTGTGTGTATGTGTGCTTAGTTGCTCAGTGATGTCCAGCTCTTTTGTGACCCCATGGTCTGCAGCCTGCTAGGCTCCTCTGTCCATGGAATTTCCCAGACAAGAAAACTGAAAGGGGTTGCCATTTCCTCCTCCAGGAGATCTTCTCCACATAGGGATCGAACTCGCATCTCCGGAGTCTCCTGCAGGTGGATTCTTTACCACTCTGCTACCTGGTGCCAAACTCTAACCTAAACTAAATATATTTAGTAGAAAATCCTGAGACTCCTCCTAGTCTGTCTTTATCCCATTTGGTATGAATAATCATACATTTCGTTACAGAAATATTAGTGTGTCTGATTTCTTATTATAAAACTTCACTGAGGGTGTGACATAGGTAGGGTACATTTCTGAACTACATAAAATGTTTAGTCACCAATTCAATGAACATGAGTCTGAGCAAGCTCCAGGAGATGATGAAGGAAAGGGAAGCCTGGCGTGCTGCAGTCCATGGGGTCACAGAGTCGGACACAACTAAGCAACTGAACAACAAAGGCTTGTTTATTTTGGGGGCTCCAAAATCACTGCAGATGGTGAGTGCAGCCATGAAATTAAAAGACGCTTACTCCTTGGAAGAAAAGTTATGACCAACCTAGATAGCACATTCAAAAGCAGAGACATTACTTTGCCGACTAAGGTCTGTCTAGTCAAGGCTATGGTTTTTCCAGTGGTCATGTATGGATGTGAGAGTTAGACTGTGAAGCACCGAACTGATACTTTTGAAGTGTGGTGTTGGAGAAGACTCTTGAGAGTCCCTTGAACCACAAGGAGGTCCAACCAGTCCATTCTGAAGGAGATCAGCCCTGGGATTTCTTTGGAAGAAAAGATGCTGAAGCTGAAACTGCAGTACTTTGGCCACCTCATGTGAAGAGTTGACTCATTGGAAAAGACTCTGATGCTGGGAAGGACTGGGGGCAGGAGGAGAAGGGGACGACAGAGGATGAGATGGCTGGATGGCATCACTGACTCAATGGACCTGAGTCTGAGTGAACTCCGGGAGTTGGTGATGGACAGGGAGGCCTGGCGTGCTGCGATTCATGGGGTCGCAAAGAGTCAGACACGACTGAGCGACTGAACTGAACTGAACTGTAAGAATGTACTTCCTGTCAGATCAACAGCAGTGCATTTCTTCTAATTTTCTAGGCAGTGGTTTAACGCCCTCATAATAAATAAAAACAGTGGTGAATATCAGAGCATGGCTCTTGGCCACTTTTAAATATACATTTATATGTATATATTTTTGATACTGATTTAAGAAGAGGGTTCCATTTGTGTCATGATGAGAGAGGCTTACATTAAGGAACAGCACAAGAAGATCAAGTAGAAAAATAATTGTCTATAAAAGACTTTTCAGTGTAACAGACTCTTCCCCCAAGTTAATGGTTTAAAACAGCACATATTTACTCTACCTTCCCTTTTTTTTTTTTTTTAAAGTGAAACAGGTTAAGTGTTTATTAGGAAAAAGGGTATGTGTGGATAGACACACGCAGGCGGACTCAGAGAGAGAGTCACCATGCATTTATTATCTTCATCAGTCCCTGAGTGTTAGGAATTCAGGAGCCTCTTAGCTGGCTGGTTTTTGCTCAGGGTTCCCAGAAAGTCATTATCAAAATTTGGGCCAGGATTTCAGGCATCTGGAAACTTGAGCGTTGCTGGGGTGTTACGTTTCTTTTTCAGTGCCAACAAGTCCCTTATTAGTGCTTACAAAGAAAAGTCTAGTCTCTGTGTCTGCAGTTGTTAAAAGTGTTAAGTTTTCAGAATAAACCTAACAAGTATTTGCTAAACGAAGCTGGGAGTCCTAATTTGTTCTGAAGATTTCTGCTACAAGGCCCTTCTTAGGGGAGTGCCTTCTCTTCGCATTTTCCTTGTCCTCCCTCAGGCAGCCTTTTTTTTTTCCCCTCCCCTGGATTCCGTCTCTGTTCCCTTAAAGTTGTCTCTTCATCCACCTCCTGTGGGTCAGTGCAAGCATGCTGATGGCCCTGAGTCATAGTGCCGAAAAGATGGTTGCCTCAGTGGAGCTTTGCCCAGAAGACAGGCATTAGTCACAACTGAAAATAATGAAATAATGATTGCTGGCATGTCTTAAAAAAAAAAAAAAGTGCTAAGAGGATACTTGTTGTTCTGTCACTAAGTCGTGTCCAACTCTTGCAACCCCATAGACTACAGCACGCCAGCCTTCTCTGTCCTTCACTGTCTCCCTCAGTTTACTCAGACTCATGTCCATTGAGTCAGTGATGCCTTCCAGCCATCTACGGGAGACTCTGACGGGATCTCACCCAGTTTGTGATTTGTTTGCTCAGGGCTTTCCCCTTTGTATTTTGGAGGAAGAATAACCTATCCTTGGGATTTTGCGCAAGAACGTTTCCCTCGGGGCATAAATGTGGACGCTATTCTGTACACCACCGCGTGTAACATTTTGTACGTCCTCCCGTTCTGCAGATGTTCAGGGGTGTGGTGTGGTACAGTAGACTATTCTCATTTATTTTATGGAAAAAGAAAAAGCTTAGGTTCATTTTTAACTGTGAAATTCTTGTCTTTCTCACTATCCTTTTTTTTTTTCCTGTCTTCTTGGCTTCTGAAAAAATGCTCTATAGGTTTCTTGCTTATCCTTTTTCTCCCTTTCTTTCTCCACCAAATCTTTGCAGAGATGTTTTATATAGTGTTGGGAATATAACATTTTCCTTTTCTGAGCTACTTCTGTTTTGAGTCTTATTTCTAAATCGAGAAAGAAAAACTGAAGCTCTCATGAAGAGAGTATCAGGTATGGAAAACTGAAGGAGGAGAGTGGAGAAGACAGCTCTGAGTGAGCCACCTTCTGCATCTTTTCCTGTCTCTGCTGTCTTCCTTTGTCTGAGCCGAGAGGAGTCTTCCCTGGGTGCCCATAACACCAGGAAGCCATTGACAGGACCCAGGGAGCCTTTCTGATCTGTATCTTTGTCCACCTCCAAATATTCTCCCCTGTAACAGGGGAGAATTCTGAAGAGAGAGGCTGTTACTATGATAAACCTTACACACAATTTCAAATATGTAAAACAGGCACTAATTTGTGTTTTATTTTTTTGCCTTTTTATTATTACACATGCAAGTGTTTTGTAAAGGCTTTCCTCTAATCATCACTTCCATCTCTCCCAACTCTCCTTTTCTGCATAAGTTCTTCAACTAAATTTTTATGTCTGTGAGCATTTTTATTTTTTTAAACTTTTAATTTTGTATTGGAGTAGAAGTGTCTGAGCATGCACACATGCGCGCGTGCACGCGCACACACACACACACACACATACAGAGCTGATTGACAAATAATGTTGTTTCTGGTGAATAGTGAAGGGACTCAGCCACATAGACATATGTATCTCTTCGCCCCCAAACTCCTCTCCCATCCAGGACGCCACATAACATTGAGCAGAGTTCCACGTGCTATACAATAGGTCTTTTGTTTGTTATCCATTATCAGTACAGCAGTGTGTACATGTCTCTCCCAACTTCCCTAACTGTCCCTTCTCCCTGTCTTCCTCTCAGCAACCATCAGATGTTCTCTAAGTCTGTTAGTCTCCTTCTGTTCTGCAAGTTCATTTGTATCATTTCTTTTTAGATTCCAGATATAAGGGGTGTCGTATGATACCTCTCCTCCTCTGTCTGACTTACTTCACTCACTATGACAACCTCCGGGTCCATCTGTGTTGCTGCAGATGGCATTCTTTGATTCTTTTTAATGACTCAGTGATATCCCCTTGTGTATATGTACCATATCTTCTTTATCCATTTCCCCACAAGTATTTTTGGATTTCAAACCCCCACCATTAGCGAGGGACTGATTATCTTCTCATTACAGTATAATTTTCCTGAGGAAGTCCCAAGAAAGCAAAGAATCAGTTGAATCAAGAGTATATAAACCCTTTAGACTGGCGTTCATGCTGGCCAGCCAGGGAAGCGTGACAGTAAAGCAGTGTGGGGGAGGGGGGATGCTTTCTTCAGGGATGACGATAGGTTGATCATTGTGGTGTGGATCCCAGGCAGAGTCCCGGTGTCTCACTGAGCTGCTTTTGCCTTCACATACATCAGTGTAAATTAGATTAATTTCCATAGCAAATCTGCTTTAACCTTGAACTTTCACGCTCTGCCTTTAAAATGTCACTTGTGTAACACATTAAGCTGCAGGACCCTTCCAAACTCACTACCACCACCCCTTCAAACCTCCAGAAGTTTCCCAGATATTATCCTCATGTTATCTTTTTTCCCCCACATTATCTTGCAAGTGACTGTGGTTATCTTTCTTGGTCTCTGTTTTATGTTCCTTTTTGAGAAAGGATTTAAGCATATATGTTCAGGGAAGAGAGAGAGAATGAGTGAATAAGCAAAAATCTGCACAATAAGTGAGGCTGAAGGCACTTAGGATATTAAAGTTCATCCTGCCTGTCCCCATTTCACCTGCCCTGTGTGTTGATAGCGTTTGCTTTTATGCAGCATGTTATCTGAAATGGTTGCTGTTAAACCTGTCAGGCCTCAAGTGATCGTTCATTGTATTCAGAGAGAAGTCCAATTAAACTACGGTCACCTACCTCAGTTTTTCCAGAATTTCTGTATAAACTAGAATCTTTGAGAGAGAAGAAATATTTACGATCTTTGCCACAGTATTGTGCCTGTTTTAATAATTTATTTGCATCATTTCTGAATGGTACACAGTTATGTTTTTGAGGTACTTCCCATCAAGCCTCATAATGTGTACATTCTGGCAATTGTTTATAATTTCTTTTTAAAAGAAGTCAATTAGATTCTTTGAGGTTTTCGGCCTAAAATTCCTTGCAGAAGTTTTTCCATATTATTAAAAACAAACAAAAATATGGCAGCAAACTTCACGCTTATCTCGACAGCTCTTAACTTTGTTTGCAGATACCTGTTTTTCTTATTCTAATCTGATGTTTTCCCCTAATATTTTCTTAGGTGCAGAGAGAGCTAGCAGCTGTTATTGCTCTGAAAGCAAGGAAGTCCGGTGAGTAGTCTTTTGTGGGGCTGGAGGAAGATTCTGATTCTTTGGGGATGTTTCATATGTCATGTGGTTGTGAGCAGTTGGATGTATCCTGGGAAGATTTGGTCCAGAAAGCATATAGCCATTTGTTTTAAAAATTATTTATTCTGCTGTCAAAATAGCACAGTTATACATATAGTTCTTTCAAATTTCACTGCCTGGCTTTATTTCATGCTTCAAGGAAAAAAGAAATTCAAAATTAAAAATGTGTTTGCAGCCCACTGCAAGCATGGGTCTAGGTACCCAACAAAAGAAAGCAAACCACTTTACATTACTTGTCATAATGACAGAGGACAATAGATAATGTAATGGTGGTCTCTGTTTTATATTTCTCATCTCAAAGTGGCTTCTTAAAAAAATAATTGAATTGTCTAATAACATTTCATAGCAAGCGTGTTTCATAGGAACTGATGGTATGGATCCAATTCCTAATACCTTAGGAAGCAATCTGTGAATATAATAAGTGGAAAGGAAAAGGGAGCGCTCAGCTACATCTTGAGGAGAGAAAGCCATGTTTTGCTGAAATTCAGTATGAAACAGACGCTCAGTGAGGTAGAGAACGCTTGCTTTGAAAAGAAGAGTGGCAGGAGGACCCTCGCTGTTCAGAGGAGGTCCGTGCTGAATGGAATGGCAAACAGAGGGGAGGTGCTTCGTGGAGAATGTTAAACTAGGGTGAGACTTTTCAGGTGAAAGCACTATGACAAAATCAGAGAGTTGCCAAGGTTTGAAGAAATGCCAGGAACAGAGATGTCTTCAGAACAGAAGCCATACATTTTGCATCTTCCTTTTCTAGCTAGAAACGAAAAACTTTGCTTTTCTCTTGGTGACTTTTTGGATCAAACGCACCTTGTTGTGTTTGTACTATGTCTTTGTTGATTTGGCTGTTGTAGAGGATGCAGAGACTGGATACTATAAAGGTGGTGGAGAAGAAATGCAGGCATAGTGACATGGATCCACAGAGCCTAGGCAGTGGGAATGGCATTAGATCATGGGCATTTGCATAGGTGGAGGCCAAGTGGGAGAAGGGACATGAGTATACAGGCTGTAGGCGGGGGAGTCTCAGAAATAAATTGTGCTAGAGCTGATGTTTCCTACAACTGTAAGGAGACAAAATTTACAGTCTGTGTGAGTTGGGATGATAGTGCCTTGGAAGACAGATTTTATTTTTAAGTTTTAGAAAAAGTTGGGAAAATAATAAAATACATATACCCTGTCATTGCTGGAGCGAAACAGAGCAAGTAAATAGAGATGGGGCTGGAGAAGGAGGTGGTTGCTAATTTACACAGTGTGGGCTGGGCAGACCCCTTGATCAAAGACCTGAAGTCACTGAGGGTGAGCCCTGTGGACGTCCAGGCAAGAGCATTGGACAGAGGTGTGCAAAATATGTGTAGAGAACAGCAAGGAAGTGAAAGTGGCTGGAGCAAAGTGAACAAGGCAGAAAGAGGTAGATTCCAGATGTCAGGCTAAGAAGTTTGAACTCTCTGGAGGTGAAGAGAAATGAGAAAGCGTAAGCAAGACACACACACAGTGGACTGTGCAGAGTCAAAGACTGGTATGCTGGTATGAAGTTGACTGTTATGCCATGAGGTTAACATCTATTTTCCTTACTTATTTCATCCGTGGAGTGTGGAATGTCAAGACAACATTGGGAACTTCTCAGGGACAGAGTGAAGCACAAATATATCAAGGATGGGGACACAAATTCAAAGTATTATTTTGTCAAGTTCCATGAAAACCCTTATTGGTAATTTTTAAGTGAAGTGAAAGTCGTTCAGTTGTGTCCGACTCTTTGCGACCCCATGGAATTCTCCAGGCCAGAATACTGGAGTGGGTAGCCCTTCCCTTCTCCAGGGGATCTTCCCAACCCTGGGATCGAACCCAGGCCTCCCATATTGTAGGCAGATTCTTTACCAGCTGAGCCACAAAGGAAGCCCAATAGGTAATTTTTAAACTGTATTGAATTTATAGGTCATTAGATAAATTGGCACTTTGGAGATAAGCATTTCCATTCATGAATCTAGGGTTTCATTCCACTTTTTCATATCTTCAGTATTGTCTTAACAATGTCTCCTTAAAGCTTTGTACATTTCTTTGCTTACTGTACTCTTTGATGCCTTTGGTTACTGTTAGTTTTTGGCTACTGGTATTTTTAGCTTTTTTTTTTTAAGTTAAGGTTTCTGTCTTTGTCTTTCATGACACTTTTTCTTGAAATAAACTTTACCTTTTAGAGTAGTTTCAATTCACAGAAAAATTGAGCAGGAAATAGACAGTTCCCATATACCCTGTGTCCCCACATGCCCTGCTCCCTTACTGCCAGCATCTCAGAGGGGTATATTTGTTCTAATCAATAGTCTATGTTGACACATCATTGTCACCCACTGTCTGTAGTTTAGGGTTCACTCTTGGTACTGTCCATTTTATGGGCTTGGACTAATGTCTAATAACCTGTGTTTATCCTTATAGTATCACACAGAATCACTTCCCTGCCCTTCTGCTCTGCCTACTTATCCCTCCCCCCCCTCCCCCATTTTCTGGCAGTCACTTATATTACTGCCCGCATAGTTTTGCCTTTTCCAGAACGTCACATGGTTGGAATCATAGAGTAGATAGTCTTTTCAGATTGGCTTTGTTCAGTCAGTAACGGGCATTCAGAGTTCATCCACGTCCTCTACTGACGACGTGATGACTCATTTCTTCCTAGCTCAGAATAATACTCCTTTGTCTGGACGTACCACAGTTTATGTATACCCTCACCTGCCAAAGGACATCTTGATTGCTTCCAGGTTTTGGCAGTTATAGATGTTATAAACAAACCTTCTATAAACATCTGTGTGTATGTTTGTATACAGTTTTCATCTACACAGACATGTACGTGCACACATAGTTTTCAGCTGCTTTGGGTGAGTAGCAAAGAGTGTGATTTCTGGAGCGTTTGGTAAGAGTATGTTGAGTCTTGTAAGAAGCTGCTTCCAGTAACTACCTTCCCGAGTGACTGTACTCTTTGTGTTCCCACCAGCAGTGGACGAGAGTTCCTGTTGCTCTGTATCTTTACCAGCATTTGTTGTCAGTGTTTCAGATTTGGTTGTTTTAGTTTGCATTTTCCTGATGGCGTGTGATCTGGAATATCTTTTCATGTGCTTACTTGTTATCTGTGTATCTTCTTTGATGAAGTTTCTGTTAAAGTCTTTGATCCATTTTTCAGTCAGCTTGCTTGTTTTCTTGTTGAGTCTTAAGAGTTCTGTATATATTTTTGATGATTGTCCTTTTTCAGATATATTTTGCAGGTGTTTTCTCCCAGTCTCTGGCTTGTATTCTCGTTCTCTTCACATTGTCTTTGAAAGAGCAGAGATTTTTAATTTTAATAAAGTCAAGCTTATCTTTCTTCTCTTTTGGATCCTGCCTTTGGTGTTATAGCTGAAAAGTCATATCACACACAAGATCATCTAGGTTTTCTTCTATTACATCCTAGAACTTTTATAGTTTTGCCTTACATTTAAGTCTGTGATCCATTTTGAGTTCATTTTTATGAAGAGCGTTAGGTCTGCATTTGGGTTCTTTGTTTGTGTGTGTGTGTGTGTGTGTGTGTGTGTGTGTGTGTGTCTAGTTGTTTCAACAGCATTTGTTGAAAACAGTATCCTTCCATTTTATCGCCTTCCCTCCTTTTCCTTCCAAAGGTCATTTGTCTGTATTTGTGTGGGTTTATGTCTGGGCTCTCTGTTCTCTTCCATTGACCTACTTGTCTGCTTTCGCCAGTACCACACTGTTTGGATTACTGTAACTTTACAGTAAGTGTTGGTAGGGTACTGTCAGCCTTCCAGCTTTTTCTCCTTCAACATTGTTTTGGCTATTTTGGGTCTTTTCTCCTCTCCATATATACTTTGAATCAGTTTGTTGATCCACATCTGTTATCTTTTCTAATTGTTTATTTTTTTCTGCATGAGAACTCTGTTTTTGTGCCTCTCAAAAGTGTTGAACTTAAATGAATTCTAATAGCTAGTTTTAAAATGACCTTTGGTTTCCTTTATAGATAAATATAGTGTCTATCAATTATGACTATTTTAATCTCTGTCTTAACCAACCCAAGTAACTCCCTTTTTTTCCCCTCATACTATTTCATTAGCTAGGGTCTTGTGATATATAAATTGAATAATAAAAAATATAATTGGCATTCTTACTTTGTCCCTGACAAAATTAAAGAAATTTTCTGACGAGAAAAATAGGGTAAGCAAAGAAGATAATTTTTAGAGGAAAACAGACTTTTCTGTGCCATATTCCCCAAACCACAACAAATTTGGGAAGCAGTCTAGGGGCAAATATAACCAACAAGATATGCAATATTCAAAGACTCTAAGCATGGCCCACAGGAGGCACCCACCTGATTCGTCCCACACTGCTGCTGCTTGATTTGGCATTGACAGCAGATGAAAAGTAATAGCAGCAAAGTATGAGAACCTAACTCATAAGTATGGCTTTTATTCCTTTATCAGATTCTAACTGAGCACCTATTCTAGGGCATTGATGGTACAGTGGTGAGCAAGGACAAATGCGGCTCCCTGCTATTTTAAAATCACAATGTTTATTTCAGAGATAAATAAACGTGAGTAAGTCAATGGCTATCTGAAAAAGGATAATGTATTACTGTGTAGTGAGGAGGTGATAAAATGAACTATTAAACACAGCCTTAATTAAACAGAATTTTAGCTGCAGAATGGTGCTTTCTGTATGCTCATTAAAAAAACTATTTTGATTTTTTTAAGGTAGAATAAAAAGAAACTGATATACTTCTAATAAAAAAGGTATTGAACTAATAGTTGGCACGTCTGGGGCTTGACAAAAGGAACTGATTGCCTTAATATCTGTCTTGCACTAAAACTGTTAATTAGGGCTCAGGTGGTCATGCCAGATTTATGTCTCTCTGTGAAGTGTTGTTAAAACAAGAATTAGTATAAAGAAAGGGTTTTTGGTTTCAGCTCTCCATACAAACAGAAATAAAAGTAATTGCCAATTGATAGATTATATAGATGATTCAAGAATCTAGCTTTGTAAAAATCTATTTTGCTGTAATTTTCTAAGAAGCCATTAGGATGTGGCTTTACAGTTTTCTCCTCTAAATGCTAACCTTAGTGAATATGAATAGCATTTTAAGGCTTCACATGGTTTTAAGATGTTAACCCAGATATCCTTGCACTTGTTTCTTTTTTGTTGAATTGCTAACTCTACTGCTAATTGTTAGACAGAGTCTTAGGAGACATTCGCTTCCCTCTTTCAAGGGAATCCACAGACAAAGCATGTTTAGCTCTCAGTATCGCTAGATTAGATGAAATTTATGCTATGGTGTGCTTTTATTTCTGGAAAGCCAGAAATCTCATATTGGTAAACCTCTTTGGCAGTTTTTATATTTCACTCTCCTAGTCCATACCTAGTTAAGTATTTTAAAACTAAGTATCGAGGATATTAATGTTTGAAAAACACAGAAGAGGTTCTAGACTCTGTTTGTACCATTAAATGTCTTTGTGACTTTGGTAAAGGGATTCCAATTTGTACTGTATCATGAGGGGGTGGGTATAGAATGTAGGAACCTTTGTGATTCCTTCCAGCTCCAGTATTTAATTATAATAGTGAGTATTTTCATTAATTTCTTTCATTATCCTTAATGGAGTCACAACCTTGGGAATGTTTAATTCAGGACTCTTAGGGACAAGTGACAGAAAAATAAACTGAAAACCACAAGGGGACTTTATTGGCTCAGGGTATCTGTGGAGCTAATCAGTCTCAGCAGGAGAGAACCTCTTTCCTGGTAAGGCCCACTGAAGTCTCAGTGGGGACTTTGCTGGGAGGATGGAATGCCCATCTCTGGAGCAGTGGAAGCTTGGATGGCGGGCAGGATCCAGAGGTTAAGTCCCACGAACTGAGGCTGGGGCAGGTGTGGCTCCCCAGACAAAACCAGCAGAAGAGGGATGGCTGCTGGGGCAGAGTGCTCCCCACAGGAGGAATTATTTGTATTGTCTGAATCTCGTGATTCAGAGAGGATTTCGAGGGAAATGTCGTGCCTGAGAGTACACAGGTGAAGAAGGCTGCAGCCAACGCAAGCCCAGGCTTTCCAGCATCCAGTCTCTAGTTTTCCACCTACGCTGTGTCCCCTCCCTTGTTGTTATGGGGAGTAAAGATTTGGTTTATGGAAAGGCATTCACATTTTCTACTTTTGTTTCTGGAAATGGAAAAGAATCTAGTGAAGACATTTTTCAAGCAGTAAATAGCAGCAACTTTCCCCCTCGTTTTCAAACAAATTAGCCAGGGATTCAGGTTAACGTGTTATTTTTGTACCAAGATATTTTATTATTTCTTTGGGATGTTAAATATATATATAGAACATAAAATTGTATAAAATGGTTTTACCTACTGTGTTTAGTTTTAGCTTTTAGAAACATTATCTTTAATAGGCTGGAAAGGATGAGAAGGAAGCCCAAGTTTTACATTCACATTAAATTGTTTCTCCTAGCCTCAGAAATCCTCTTGTTTGTTCAATCATCTTTGATTCCTATCCTCAAGCTTAAATAGGCATTTGAATGGGTATGTGATTTCTCCAGCTTGGTTGTTAATATTTGCTGTACACTGAACTGCGTGTTTGTAAAACATTCAACAGGTGACCACGAGATCTGGTAATCTGGGTGAACCCATCAGACAAGTTGAGGGCCTTTTATTACCTGGCTAAATTCCTAGCTTTGAAGATCTACTGTTGGTAACAGTCACTGGTCACCAATGACTCATTATAGGAACTTAAGCAGTTTTAAGCCGCTTTGTGAGACTGGCAGGGAGTCAGTGTTGACAGGAAGCTCTGCAGAGAGGTTTGAGGTCTGACACAATTGAAGGGACATGTTCTCCTTCAGGGCAGAAGCTTCCCAAAGAGAAGACATCCCCATTGCTTTGTCATGAAAAAATGAAATAGATGGACGGATTATTTTTAACAGTACAGAAAGTTTTCTCCCTTCTGCATATTTAGAAAAAGAAAAAATAACCATTAAGCCAATGGAATTGCTTCTACTTTTATGATCCTCTAACTTTTTACTTTTTATTTTAATGTAGCACAGTGTTTGACTTTATTCGCTCATGAACACATTGCTCATAAAGGAGAATCCACAGTAAAATGGGATTTTAGAGTAGATAGTAATAATAAAATTAAGGACCAACAAAGACAGACTTAACGTGCTGGTACAATCATTGCTATCTCAAACCCCTTTCTGGTTTCTTGTGATTAACTTGCTATTGAAAAATTTTAATGCTTTTGAAAGTATTAATAAAAGCTGTAGTAATCCTGTCTTGAATAGTTTTTTTCCATCTAATCTCTGAGTGAGCTAATAATGAATGTTCAAGCTAGAAAATACTAGTTTATAATGACAGAGGTCTATTGGCTGTATTTTAAGCAGTTGAGATACTATGCTTTATTTTTAGTGATATTTTCAACCCCTTAAAAATTTAAAGTCTTCCCCAGCCTGTCCTCACAGGGCGCACCGTCTCCTCTCGGAGCTGACATTTCCACGTGGTTTGTGTTGTGTCTTCTCCTTTGCCGCCTCCTGGATGCTGAACTGGCACGACCATAGCTCTCGTTCGTAGTCAGCACAGACCCACACCGATTGTCTTGTTAGCCCCACTAACAAATGTGCTATTTAGCATTTGTCAACCAAGAGGAAAGAAGTAGCATGTGTTTTCCCCCAAATCGTCAACACAGCATTCTGGTCTTCCTGACTGATTGAGGATCTGGGATGTTTTCCTGAGAGAGAGAGAGCTTTGCCTAACACCATGCTGATTGTTGAAGTTTGTAAAAATCTCCCCCTTCTCGGTGCTATAATAACTCCTTGTTCTAACATTTCCAGAGGCTCTTCTGCCAGCTGACGGATTTTGTACATCCACATCCCGTCTCCACCAGTGCATGTTCTTACTAAACAGTGATCAATTCAGTGGTTGACAAGTTGTACCTTTCTTTTTTTATTTAATGGCATGAAACCATAATAAGACTCTTGAAACAGTCATTGTCAGTGCAATGCAAAGTTAAAACTTACTTGAAAATGTAGAAATCTTCCTATCAAGAAAATGATAGCTTTGATAAAACCCAGGAACAATTGAAAATGCATGAGGTAGATGCTTTGTAAATTTTTTCTAACTCTCCCACTGGGATACGAAGAAAATTGCCTTAAAAAAGAATCCCATGACACAGTCTTTTGTAATTAGAGCTATTAAGTCAAAATGATAAATAACCATTCAGTGACATACCATAAAAGAAAATAGCCCTTTGCCCAGTTTTCTCCTGAATAGCAAGGTATCCGAGAGCAACCAGCATGGAAGTTGGGCTCTTTTTAACCCTGAGGGTTACTTAGAATTTAGAAAATTAGAAAGAAAGGCAAGATGATTTTCTTTTTCCTCCTTCTACATGGTTGTGTCCATTAAGAGAGTAAATGGAAGTGATTTGCCAAGGAGGTGAAGAATGGTAATAACCACAGCAGAGTATACGTGAGAGTGCAAGGTTTAGAGGCTTTTGTTTAAAAAATGCACTGCAGGAACTCTCCAGTGAAGGAAGGTAATGTTTATAAGGCTCAGTAGACAAAGTATTTATCACTCTAAATGGGAGCTTGTTCTTATTTTAAGGGAACCAGATACCGGAAGGGAGAACTGAGCACTGATGCTCTCTGGTCTCGTGTGGTCCAGGACAGTGATATTACGCCATTCAGATTCTTAGCTGTTATTGCCTGTGTCTTACAAACGTGGCCAAACC
Organism: Nanger dama; assembly: GCA_917880005.1. Classification (NCBI taxonomy): domain Eukaryota; kingdom Metazoa; phylum Chordata; class Mammalia; order Artiodactyla; family Bovidae; genus Nanger; species Nanger dama. The sequence goes on from CAKJTW010000007.1 coordinate 30,576,427, forward strand.
TTGGGAAGCAGTTTCTTGAGGTTTGGAGCAGAGAGTTGGGTGGAAGGTGGGACAGAGACATAAAGCGGAGATTCCACAGTTTTCTGTTTGAGCATGGAAAGCTGGCTGCCAGCACTACAGCTCCTGGGAACGTGTTTTCTTTGAGCAAACTAGATGAGTGTAATGAGTGTACCCTGTGCATAAATTCAATATTCATTCTACACACAAGGTCAAATGAAAGTTAATGACCATTTGCACACCAGAGATCTGAAACCCATATTTTATTTCTTGCTCATAATGACTAAAAAGGATAGCAATTTATATTTAAATTGATTTAAATTTCAAAGCATAAACACAGAAGTCTCCCTGGTACCCTTTTTTTCAGCAGTGAAACTTCCTGGTAGGGCTCAACTTTCATAAAAATTCAGTCCCATCCCATGCCGGCTTCCCAGTGTGGACCGTTTTTTTGTTTTCTGTGGAGTAGCCCTGTTCCCACCCTGCTGGGTTAGCAACACCAAATTAGAGCCCAGCAATGCAATCAGAACCACTTTCTTGAATGATTTAGGTTTTGCATTTGTTGAGTTAATTAGCTGATTGAGGCAACTAATGGGTGTCTTTAATACACTGTTGATGGGGTGGCTTCTCTAGAGCCTGCCGGCTCCTTTGTTCTTGGTCTTCTGGGGTTTGGGAACCGCCTCCCAGAAGAACATATGATATATGCCACCCTGAGTCTGGAGGCCAGCCCAGGAGGCTAGTATGCTAATTACCAAGTGCCCCAGAAGGGCGCGCATCCACTTAAAACCCTGTATCCCCTGACTAATTCTGTGTGCTTGAATGAAGCTTTTCGTGGAGGGGGTCGAGGTGCATGGGTAAGGGGGTGGGGAGAGTGACCTGTGATCCATTTTTATAGTTAAAAATGCTATGATTGCTTCTCTGTATACAGCCAAGCTACAAAATAAAAGCAGTTGGTAGGTATTTTAAAATATTAGAATAGTTAAGGAAATACTACGAGAACAAGATGATGGGATAATTAAACAGGAAGGTATGTTAATGGCTAAAATGGTGTCTTATGAACTAAAATATTCCTTAAGTAGAGGAATCCTTGTTGTATGCAGATTTTAGAAAGTTATGAAATTCTGTGGTCTGGTGAACACAGTCTGCTACGAAAATCAGGCAGTCTTGGGGCTGCAGTCAGAAAATCTGGGCTGTGTTCACTCTGGCAAGTCACTGGCTCCCCTCAGCCTCAGGTTCTTCTTTTTTTTTTTTTTTTTTTTTAGTAAAAGGAAGAGGCTGGGCTTGGTTGATGCCTGAGGGCCATGCTGAGACTGTAGGCTGTGCCCTCAGTGCCAAGTATTAGATGGTATTCTTTGCTGTTTGTTTAGGCAGAATACATTCTGCCTAAATAATAACTGCTGATAACATTTTTTCATTTTTTCCTTAGTGAAGATCTACAGATGGGCCCCTCCCCCACCTTTTTCAGGGAACGTTTTCTGCTATAATTTGTATTGACAAGTAAGCACACTCGAGGGAAATCTTTGTCTTGGCCACGTGACCCAGCTATTGTCCATCATTCGTCACATTAAAACTATAATTGTATAAACAGCCATGAAAATGGAGCTGTTCTCAGTAAAACTGAAAATGACATAGGCACAGTGTGTGTAAATATAAGTTAAATAATGTCCCATAGTATGTAATGCAAAGTACACAATTTTATTCAACTGAATTATACCTAGAAAAAGTGAGCCAGTTATGATAAAAGTGAAATTTATGTCACATACTGTTCTTTCTACTTAATGTGACACATAAGTACTTAACATTTGACAATTTCTTAATCAGACATTGTCTTTGCAAGTGGCTAGACAAATTGTGGTTCTAGCCACTCTCAATTTTCAGATAGTTATAAAAATATTGCATTTTAATACTGCAGTGATATCTGTTTTTGGAATGAGATTGATGATAAAGATTTTGGAGACAATGAAGGCTTATGTTTACAACTTCAGCCATACATTTTGATATGTCTTTTTGTTTGGAGATGAGGAAACAGATGGATAGATTATTAAAAAAATATTTTAGGTTTCCTTCCGAATGGTTGCATCAGAATTCCTACTTAACTAAATAAAAATTTGATTTTCTAAAGTTCCTCAAGTTTATAGTTGGACAGCTGCCCAACTTTACAGTGTTTCTTGACCTGAGCGGAAATTTTGTCATGTGAATGGTAACAGAATTAAAAGGTCTCATGGCATTGGCAGGAAAGCCTCTGTAAATGAAGAGAAGTACTACCAAGCTTTATTTAATGGGCAGACTCAGGAATAAGCAAATATTCCTACTGAAGTTTCTCTACTAAACTTACCAGGAAGACCTTTGGGTGGGGGAGAGAGGGTCCACTAGTTTAAAGAGGAAGTTAATTTAACCTTGGCTTTAAGTGAGTGCACATGATCACAGCCATATCCTGATAAGTTGTGGGCAGGACCCCAAATTGACAGGACTAAAGGGATTGTCTGGTTCTCCTTGTGCCAAAGGGGGCTGCCTTCTGTGTGCTGAAAATGCAGATACAGAATGGAAACAAAGCATTTGCTTTAAGACCTATTAAAATTAATGGAGAAAGTTTATATCTTATCGTATTATTCTTTTCTGGTAGAAAAATGACTGTGAGAAATTTGAGACTGAGGTTATCTTTATACCATTAGAAACAGATGGAAGCTTTTAGAAATGGTGCCCATTTTTCTTCCACTCTAGCTGAAGTAGAAGAGCATGACAGATACAATTGCCATCTTAGTTCTTATGTTTCTGTTTTCTTCATTTTGATTTTTAGTTTTGTTTTCATATGTTTAAAAGGCCCATTTCCATATCCTAGTTCTGAAGGTAGAGTGAGGTAAAGGTTCTTTTCTTCTGCCTGAGGGAGGCCTTATAGAGCAAACACAAATTTATCAAATAGTAGTAAGAAAACAAATTTCTACCTTCAGGTAGGGGGAATTAGCAGGGATTAGAGTTCGTCCAAGAGGGCAATGGCACCCCACTCCAGTACTCTTGCCTGGAAAATCCCATGGACCGAGGAGCTTGGAAGACTGCAGTCCATGGGGTCGCTGAGGGTCGGACATGACTGAGCGACTTCACTTCCACTTTTCACTTTCATGCATTGGAGAAGGAAATGGCAACCCACTCCAGTGTTCTTGCCTGGAGAATCCCAGGGACTGGGGAGCCTGGTGGGCTGCCGTCTATGGGGTCGCACAGAGTTGGGCACGACTGAAGTGACTTAGCAGCAGAGGTCATCCATAGGCCCTGGCTGGAAACCTCTCTTGCTACAGTGGAGGAGGGTAAGGGCATTGTCCCAGCAGCCTGCTGTCCCTGGGGAGTGTCTGTCCACCTTGTCTGGTCAGGGCCGGAGCAGATTTCATGCTCTGCTCTCATGCTGTCAGGTCACTGGGCACCTTGGACCCTTCAGTCATCTCAGAGTCATCACTGAAACTAATTACTGGTGTGGAATTCAGGCTTATCGTTTGTACCTGAATCCAAGTGGTTGAAGCTGCTTCATTTTGCTAGTAACATTATGCCTACTTAATTTCAGGGTTAATCTTGTAATCAAGTGGACAGTTTCATCAAAACGTTACATTTATATGAGTGGTCCCGGTCCTTCCAAGGAATTTTCCTGGGGCCTGCTTTAGTGCAGTTTTTTGTTACCTCGATACTTCAAGAAGGAAGTCCGACAAATAGAAGAGCCTGTAGTTCTATTAATTGTATATGACAAAGCAAAATACATAACTTTGATTCGAGAGGAGAGATGGCTGGCTGAGTGCCGTCAGCGTGGATGTGGAAAGTAGTCTGGCTATCAGCCAGTGCTAGGGCTGCATCAAAACTTTGTTCTTTCCACATATATCTTGGCTAGGTTTTCTTATCTGGTAATCTTATGAGATTATTTTAGTTTATGAACCATTAGCACACTAATACTCAAAAATGGCAACAGATTGCGAGAGTTATTCACTGTGGTGAAATGTAGACGGGAAATGCTTTCTTCTTTGTTGTCAGCAGCCGTGCTGTGTGGGGTTACCTAGTGCCAGTGAGCTTCTAGATCTTACCTGTTTCTGATTCAGACTTTCCTTGTGGTGAGCGGTCTGTTCAGAATGTCGGTCCTGCCTGAGTCTGGTTTAAATCTCCCTCTTGGGCCACTTAGTTTCTGGCATGAGAGGGTCCTGTGGTGGCGTGGGCACCTCTGGTCTCTGGAGCAGTACCCTGCCGCTGCTGCAGGCTTGGTGGGCCTGCAGGGGGCATCTGCTTGCTGTGGTATCTGCAGCGGCAGTTAGGGGCCCGTGGCAGCTGGCTCTGTGTCTGGACCTTCCTTGGGCGTCTGGCCCCATATTGCCTCTTGCTGGAGCTGTAACCCCACTGCTTCCCTGCTCCAGGCTCCAGCCAAGCCCCTGGATGAGGGCAATTCCACCGCAATTCCACCGCCGGCTCCTCTTCCCAGGCCACGGAGCTGCTTCTGAGTCCTTTCAGACTTCCCAGCCAGGGAAGGAAGAGCAGCTCAGAAAATCAAGCCCTACCCCTTGTCTGCTCCAAGCCTTACGGTGCTCAGAGATGATCGCCTGTGAGTGTGCTAGCCCCAGGTGGGGCTGGGGTAGGGTTCAAGGCCGTCTCCCACCGTGTAGGTGTGCTAACCAGCACTCCCATCCTCAGTGTCCCTTCAGTCATCCACCCACCCCAGCCTCAGAGCCAAGCCCACCGGGGAGCTCAGGCCCATTGTTCTAACCTGTTTCTGCTTCCTCTTTCTGCCGCCCCATCCCATGATCCACTGTAGCAACACAGGGATGGGCTTGACCTGTGCTCACCCATTACTTCCTGACTGTCTCCTCGAGGGGGACAAACCTGTGGCTTAGCTATCCCAGGAGAGAGAGCTCTGCAATCTAAGACTTTTAGAGTGGGTTCTTGATGTGCAAAGGAGAATGGCATTCTCTACCGTGTTTGCCCTTCCAAGCCTGTGTCTTGCCGCAAAATTCTTTGGGTGTCAGGATACAAATATGATTGGCTTTCTCTTTATGCTCCTTATCTTCTGCTCTACCCAGGCTGTATAAGGGCCTGATTAGGGAGAAGATTCTATCCAGAGATGAAAATGGAAAAGAAAAAAAGCACATTACATACTTTGCAGCTTAATTACCCTTGATTAAGCACTTGACTGCCATCCTTTTTCCACACACCTACCCTGTGGGGTTGTGATTCTAATCATCCCCTTCTGCAGATAATGAAGTTTAAGACTGGTGAGTTGATGTGACTTGACAAAGGTCATATACTAGAAATAGTGTAGAAGTGATGCTATATTTTCTCCCATATGTGTAATAAAAGGACATTTTAAGAAAATTCAGTGGGATAGAGTTCATTGAAGGTTAAGGAAAGTTTTCAGATATTTCTTAGCCTCCTCTTGGCCTATCTGCTCCCTCCCATCCTCACAATGATTGAGTGATTGGACCATTTGCTGTCTTTGCTTGTATCAGTATTTACAAACACAAGGACTTTGAGGAGATTCTTGGCGGTTCCTCTGCATGTTTTAGAATTTCACTGTAATGTCAAGGGAAGATTCAGCAGTATAATTGCTGACAATTCAGAAACAACAGCAACAGAAAAAATCACATCATGTGAGAAGTAGTTTAATGTAAATAAACATTATTTTTGGAACGTAGACTCCTTGCCTACTATAAAACCTTAGTTAACAAGACTCTCTGTGTAGATCTGACCTGTTATGTTTTCTGGTTTGCAGTCCTTGAGGCAAAATTTCGTAGCTGTGAAAAGCAATTTAAGAGACTCAGGTTCAGTTCTGGCTTAGTCCATTGCTGTGAAGTAATGGCTCCCAGACATTTGCTTTCTTATTCTGTGAAATGGAGCAAAAGGCATATGCCTCTGAGGCTTCTGGAGGTAGAAGAGAGTTAGATGGCATAAAGCATGAAGCTGGCATGTAGTTAGGCTTAGAAGTAATTTTCTCTCTTTTTCTCTTATTTTTGGCTGCACCTTGTTGCATGTGGGAACTAGTTCCCCAGCCAGGAATCAAACCTGTGCTGCCTGCAGTGGAAGTGCGGAATCTTAACCTCTGGACCACCAGGAAGTCCCAGATATTTTGTTTTACTCCCTGAGATAAATATTTAGAAAACTTTATAATTCTTAGGTGAAACTGTACGGAGTAGGGGGTCTTTTTAAATGAATGAACATCTTAAGGTGTCTGAGCATCACTGCTGCTCAAATCTTTCATCACAGGATTAGCCTGAACCTGTCCTGTCACCAGAACACAGTTCTTGCAAGGTGTTTAAAAATGAAAGCCCTTCTGTCTCCCAAGAAAAATGGTGAGGAAAAATGTTGCTAAGTTTAACTCAACTGTTTTTCATTGAGGTTTTATTTTAGATGGATTGTATACACTCCATCTTTGCATTGAAAGGAAACTTGTTTATTTCTAGTACATTTCTTCACGACGAGAAGGATAACCAAACAGGCTGCTGGGCTCAGGTACTGATGAATTCTTTATTACTCTGACCAATGGAGCAAATATTTATGCTGTAATTAAAGGATACACTTTACTCTGGTGACATTACCATTTTTCTCTGTTGAATAACTTTTCCATTGGCTGGGCATTAGTGTATTAAATGTGACTCTAAAGAAAACACCCAATAGGTAAAAACCTGTTAAGAAGTGGAGGAAAGAACGTTTGGACGGTCGAGTCCACTACAAGGCAAAGGCAAAAGAGTTGCAATGGAATCCTCTCTGCTGGGGGCAGGGATAAATCACACTGTCAGTCAGGAGACAGGGAAACAGCCAGAGTCCGTCTCTTGGTGGCTTGAGCCGTCTCCAGGCAATTGTGTGGAGTGTGGCGTATCTGATGAAGGAGATGACAGGTTTTCACCTCCTCTGGTTTTCGCCTCCGCACTGTAATTTATTATGTTGCCCTAGTGCTGTGAATCCCCACTTATCAGCACACCAGTAGTCACATGTTGGTAAAAGTGAAACATTAGTATTGAGCTCCTTGTGTGCTGTTGGGTTCTGTAAGTGGCAAGAGGCAGGAGTCTTCAGGGATGGCAGCCTGACAGGACCAGGCTGGCGGCTGGAAGTGGAGCAGCTGAGTGGGGAGGGGCTGGCTCGGAGGCTGTGGCAATAGTGGCAGAACGGGTGAGACGTGGCACGGTCATAAGCTATGACGGTGGCAGGGAGCAAGAGGGACAGAAACGTTTCAGAGGTCAAAGTGACAGGATCTAGTGAGAGATGGATATGAGGGCTGAAGAGAAAGAAGATCATGAAGGCTCCTGGTGGTGATCTGAGCTAAAGTACAGACCCCAGGAGGAGGGAGAGGCCTGTAAGACATACTGTGTGTGATGCATGTGATTTCAGACCTCCATGTCTTCCCGTTGTATTAAATTGATGCTCTTTCCTGAGGGCAGAGGTGATGCCGCTCCACATGCCACAGCGGCTTGTATGGAGCAGACATGTGATGGTCTCTGAAATGAGCATCCTCAGCATGTAACCGGAGATGTGGGCCTGGCACTCAGGGAAGAGGGCAGAGATGGAGACACAGATTTGGGAATAACCCGCATAATAGGGAAAGTTGAAACCATAGGAACAGATAATATCACTGAGGAGAGAGGAAAGAGAGCCTGCAGGAAACTTGAATTTTTTTAGAGGGTTTCACACTGATAAGAACCCAGAAAAGAGAGTTTTTAAACAGTCTCAAGTTCAGCTGACAGGCTGAATAAATTGAGACAGAGAGAGTGGTTGTTGGTCAGCTTTCAAAGGAAAGGTTGAATGGCTCTGGATGGACCAGATTATAATATTGTGGCATGGAGGGATTGTAAATTGGTACAGGTACTATGGAAACAGTATGGAGAATCCTCAAAACATTGAAAATAGAACTATTGTGTGATCCAGCAATTCCACCTCTGGGGATATATCCAAAAGAAATGAAAACACTAACTTGAAAAGGTATTTGCACCCCCCGTTTTATAGCAGCATTATCTACAGCAGCCAAGACATAGAAGCAGCCTGAGTGTCCACTGATGGATGAATGGATATAGAAAAACCAAACTGATAGGAAAAGAGATGAGATTTGTGGTTACCAGAGGCACAGAGTGGGGAAGAGGGAGATGGAGGAAGGTGGTCAAAAGATACAAACTTGGCGGTTATAGGACAAATGAGTACCTGGGGTGTAATGTACAACACAGTAGCTATACCCAGCACTGCTCTATGGTACATAGAGAGTAAATCCTAAGAATATTCATCACAATGAGATTTTTTTTCCTTTTTTCTTTTTTATTATTGTATCTGTAAGGGAAGATGGATGTTAGCTGAACCGACTGTAGTAATCACTTCTGTACATGTTAAACTTATACAGTGATGTATAAGTTTATTATTCAGTAAAACTGGAAAAAGAATTATTATTCAATAAAACTGGAAAAAGGATACATAAAACTTTAAGGAGTTAAAAGCATATTAAAAATACTACATGAGATGACTCAATGGTGAATGCTGACCACTGTTTTTCAAATTTCACTACTAAGAACATATATAGTGATGAGGTAAGGCTTGTAACTGCTTTTCCCCTTACTTTTTAAAGATTAGAAAAGATCTGAGCATTTGGGAGCACTTGTGGGATATATGCAGGTAACATGGCCTTCACTGGTGGCTCAGATAGTAAACAATCTGCCTGCAATCCAGGAGACCTTGGTTCAATCCCTGGGTCAAGAAGATCCCCTGGAGAAGGGAATGGCAGCCCACCCCGGTATTCTTGTCTGGGACATGGACAGAGGAGCCTAGCAGGTGATAGCCCCTGGGTTCGTAAAGAGCTGGACAGGACTGAATGACTAAATGAATGTGCTCTGTCAAGCGTGTCTTGCTGGTAGCTCATTTCCATGCCTTCTCACAGGGCTGCTCTCCTTGTTGGATGTGGATATAGTCTGTTGAGGGGGCTCCTAAAATAAATACTATGACCTTTTCCCAGGAAATGGCGCCAAAAACATAGCTGGTTATTTGGATAATGAGAAACGGGGTTCTGCCTCCAATGGCTGGGAATACCTTCTGTGTTTTCCTAACATATTTATGTCCACAACCCGCATGACACACAGAGGAGTCTGACCTGGCACACATCTAATTCCAGGCTTGTGAGAGATACTGAACTTTACTAGTTGCAGTACATTTTGACTTTTAATTTTTTTTTTCCTATTCTTTCCACTGTATTCTGTTCTATTTCATTAAAAAGAAATGGAAAGAAGTCCTGGTCGGGATCTACATGAATGAATTTGCAGTTTGCCCAGCTGTTACTGCTCTATCCTTGACTGAGGGCGACTTGAACTGCCACAGATGGCAACATTTTATACAGGAGGATTGTATAAAATAAGAATGTTTTTACCTGCCCAACTCTGTAGGTTTTTTTAACATCAGATGAGACCCTTTATGAAAGAGCTTTTCCTCTGTAAAAGTACTGCACAGATGAAGGGTGACATTTTTGCCAAAACTTTAGTTCTTAGCAAAGTACTCAGTGAATTACTTTTCTTAACTCTATTTGCTGATTTCTTACATTGAAACAGTAAATTTCTGCCTGTGATACAATTTTTGGTTCATTTGTAAGTTAAAAAAAATAGTCTGGTTGATTTTTAAAGAGCTCTCTCAGCTATAGCCACTTAGTACATTATTGCTGCTGCTTCTGCTGCTAAGTCGCTTCAGTTGTGTCTGACTCTGTTGTGACCCCGTATACGGCAGTCCACCAGGCTCCCCCGTCCCTGGGATTCATTACAGTCATTGTATTTAATGACCTGTTGGTTTGGCTTTGACTTTTACAACATTGATTAGGAATTAAGTAAACGTCATTCTGAAAGAGCATCAGTCCCCTTTGTGTTTCAGTAACAGTTTTATCAGAGTTATTAGGAGAGTTTTCTTAGCAACCATCCCAGTTAAGTCGTGGGGAGAGAGAACCTCTTGTCCCCAAGGCAGCAAGACGGTAACAGTCATGAGAACCCTGGCATCCTCAGAGCCTGTCACCAGTAACCCCTCTTGAATTGCTCTTGGCTAACCTCAGATATGCAGATGGCACCACCCTTATGGCGGAAAGTGAAGAGCTGAAGAGCCTCTTGATGAAAGTGAAAGAGGAGAGTTAAAAAATTGGCTTAAAGCTCAACATTCAGAAAATTAAGATCATGGCATCCAGTCCCATCACTTCATGGCAAATTGATGGAGAAATAGTGGAAAGAGGGGTTGGCTTTATTTTGAGGGGCTCCAAAATCACTGCAGATGGTGAATGCAGCCATGAAATTGAAACACGCTTACTCCTTGGAAGGAAAGTTATGACCAACCTAGACAGCATATTAAAAAGCAGAGACAGTACCTTGTCAACAAAGGTCTGTCTGGTCAAGGCTATGGTTTTTCCAGTAGTCATGTATGGATGAGAGAGTATAAAGAAAGCTGAGCACTGAAGAACTGATGCTTTTGAACTGTGGTGTTGGAGGACTCTTGAGAGTCTCTTGGACTGCAAGGAGATACAACCAGTCCATCCTAAAGGTCAATCCTGGGTGTTCATTGGAAGGACTGATGTTGAAACTGAAACTCCAATACTTTGGTCACCTGATGGGAAGAGCTGACTCATTTGAAAAGACGCTGATGCTGGGAAAGATTGAGGGCAGGAGAAGGGGACAACAGAGAATGAGATAGCTGGATGGCGTCACTAACTCAATAGACATCAGTTTGGGTAAACTTCAGGAGTTGATGATGGACAGGGAGGCCTGGCATGCAATTCATGGGGTCGTAAAGAGTCGGACGTGACTGAGCGACTGAACTGAAATGAACTGAATTTACAAAGTGATACAATTAAACTCACATAACTCTTATGTGAGCTGCTGCTGTTGCTGCTAAGTTGCTTCAGTTGTGCCCAACTCTGTGCAACCCCATAGATGGCAGCCCTCCCCTATCCCTGGGATTCTCCAGGCAAGAACACTGGAGTGGGTTGCCATTTCCTTCTCCAATGCATGAAAGTGAAAAGTGAAAGTGAAGTCGCTCAGTCGTGTCCGACTCTTAGCGACCCCATGGACTGCAGCCTACCAGGCTCCTCCATCCATGGGATTTTCCAGGCAAGAGTACTGGAGTGGGGTGCCATTGAGCTAGTGCTAATTAATCCATATATATTCTTAGTTCTCTTGTAAACACTCTGTTTACCATTTGAAGTTATGCTTCAGGTCTTGTACTGTGACTTCTGTTTTGGTAAGTTATTTTCAAAGGCCTTTTCTGGCTCTGGGACTCTGTGTGTTGAGAGATAAGGGGATGGTTTGTGTTGGCAGAGAGCAAGGCTTCAAGCCTCCCTTGGTCCCAGAAGCTGTCATTCCTGTATCTTTGTGCCATGGGAGGGAACCGTCCAGAATCAATATTTGCAGAAGAAAATTTCCTCCAGCAGATTCTTATTCTGATCAGATAAAAGAATTCAGCTCAAAATCCAAGCAACTGCTTCCTCCTCGTTCTGCCAGATGAGCTGCACTCTGAGGAGGCATGGAGAGAGAAAGTGCCCCATACGTAGTCAGAGACATTGATCTTCACATTAAAGCATCAATAAGGCATTCATTCTCTTTTAGGTGTCGTCCGTGAGACTTCATGGGGGTGATTATAAATCCTCAGAAGGCCATGATAAACAAGGTGTTTGTTATTTTTTTCCCCAAGGTGCTGTATGTGAGCCACTAGCTAAAAATGCATTCATAAAATCTTTTTTTTTCCCAGTATTTCCAACAAAGTAATGTTGTGTGTAGTAAGGGACCACACTCTTTCCATCATTATCAGGGTGCTGAAGTTGAGTCCAATAGCACTTTGAGTGTCTCTTCTTTACCCATGTTGCGACCACTTACTAAGTTACCTTTGTGACATGCCTTTAACATACTTGTGTTTCTAATTCTGTCTCTGTTAACCAACATGTAACCCTGGGCAACACATTTTGAGATCTTCAATATGTGATAAGAAATGTCACATTGTTGTTGAGGAAAAGCTAGAAGTACAGGACTGAATTCTTATCCCAAGTATGCGTTTTTTGACTATCTTCTCTTTGTTTTGTTCTAGTTGTATGTACTAAGAATTATGTCTAAATTTCAACAATAGTTTGAACTCTCAATCATGAATTTGTAATTCGCCATCCTGCATGTTGTCTGAATGTTGAGTTTTAAGCCAACTTTTTCCTCTCTTCTTTCACTTTCATCAAGAGGCTCTTTAGTTCTTCACTTTCTGCCATAAGGATGCTGTCATCTGCATATATGAGGTTATTGATATTTCTCCCGGCAATCTTAGATTCCAGCTTGTGCTTCCTCCAGCCCAGCATTTCTCATGATGTACTCTGCATAGAAGTTAAGTAAGCAGGATGACAATATACAGCCTTGACGTACTCCTTTTCCTATTTGGAACCAGTCTGTTATTCCATGTCCTATTCTAACTGTTGCTTCTTGACCTGCATACAGATTTCTCAAGAGGCAGGTCAGGTGGCCTACCAGACTTTCCATCTCTTTAAGAATTTTCCAGAGTTTGTTGTGGTCCACACAGTCAAAGGCTTTGGCATAGTCAATAAAGCAAAAGTAGATGTTTTTCTGGAACTCTGTTGCTTTTTTGATGATCCAGCAGATGTTGGCACTTTGATCTCTGGTTCCTCTGCCTTTTCTAAAGCCAGCTTAAACATCTGGAAGTTCATGGTTCATGTGCTGTTGAAGCCTGGCTTGGAGAATTTTGAGCATCACTTTACTAGTGTGTGAGATGAGTGCAATTATGCAGTAGTTTGAGCATTATTTGGCATTGCCTTTCTTTGGGATTGGAATGAAAACTGTCCTTTTCCAGTCCTGTGGCCACTGCTGAGTTTTCCAAACTTGCTGGTGTATTGAGTGCCTCACTTTCACAGAATCATCTTTTAGTATTTGAAAAAGCTCAACTGGCATTCCATCACCTTCACTATCTTTGTTCACAGTGATGCTTCCTAAGGCCCACTTGACTTCACATTCAGGGATGTCTGGTTCTAGGTGAGTGATCACACCATTGTGGTTATCTGGGTCATGAAGATTTTTTTGTATAGTTCTGTGTATTCTTGCCACCTCTTCTTAATATCTTCTGCTTCTGTTAGGTCCATACCATTTCCGTTTTTTATTGTGCCCATCTTTGTGCGAAATTTTCCCTTATTATCTCTAATTTTTTCTTGAAGAGATCTCTAGACTTTCCCATTCTATTGTTTTTCTTTATGTCTTTATATTGATCACTGAGGTAGGCTTTCTTATCTCTCCTTGCTGTTCTTTGAAACTCTATATTCAAATGGGTATATCTTTCCTTTTCTCCTTTGCCTTTAGCTTCTCTTCTTTTCTCAGCTATTTGTAAGGCCTCCATAGACAACCATTTTGCCTTTTTGCATTTCATTTTCTTGGGGATGGTCTTGATCACTGCCTCCTATACAATGTCACGAACCTCTGGCCATAGTTCTTTGGGTACTCTGTCTATCAGATCTAATTCCTTAAATCTATTTGTTGGTTCTGCTGTATAATCCTAAGGGATTTGATTTAGGTCATACCTGAATGGTCTAGTAGTTTTCCCTACTTTCTTCAATTTAAGAAAGTGAAAGAGGAGAGTGAAAAAGTTGGCTTAAAAGTCAACATTCAGAGAACCAAGGTCATGGCATCTGGTCCCATCACTTCGTGGTAAATAGGTGGGGAAACAGTGGAAAAGGTGACAGACTTTATTTTTAGGGCTCCAGAATCACTGCAGATGTTGACTGCAGCCATGAAATTAAAAGACGCTTGCTCCTTGGAAGAAAAGTTATGACCAGCCTAGACAGCATATTAAAAAGCAGAGACATTACTTTGCCAGCAAACGTCCATCTAGTCAAAACTATGGTTTTTCCAGTAGTCATGTATGGATGGATGTGAGAGTTGGACTATAAAGAAAGCTAAGCGCCGAAGAACTGATGCTTTTGAACTGTGGTGTTGGAGAAGACTCTTGACAGTCCCTTGGATAGCAAGGAGATCCAACCAGTCCATCCTAAAGGAAATCAGTCCTGAACATTCACTGGAAGGACTGATGGTGAAGCTGAAACTCAAATCCTTTGCCACCTGATGCAAAGAACTGACTCACTGGAAAAGACCTTGATGCTGGGAAAGATTGAAGGCAGGACAAGAAGGGCATGACAGAGAATGAGATGGTTGGATGGCATCACCCACTCGATGGATGTGAGTTAGAATAAGCTCTGGGAGTTGGTGATGGACAGGGAGGCCTGGCGTGCTGCAGTTCATGGGGTCACAAAGAGTTGGACACAACTGAGCCACTGAACTGACTGACTGATCCTGCATGTTGTATGATGCAGTTAATAAGATGAAAAAAGGAATGCACAGAAATCAGAACATTGTTGTTTTAAAAACAAAACCAAGCATGTAATAGGCCAAAATACTCCAAAATTTAATTTTTTAAAATTTTCATCAAAACTAAAACTTCAAAGAGCAAAATTTCAAATGAAGCATAAATTAAATACCAAGGTATAGAGAGTACTTAATGCAGGCATAGGTTGTTCCCTGTTGGCATATTATTGACTTGCCCTCCAGGAACACTGTTCCTCATTACAGGATGAAGAAAGGCTTCTTACAATATTTCAGTTAGGTTACTTATTTCCTCAACCCACTGCATTTTTAAGTGGAATTATAGATGTTATTTTGTATTTTATTTTTCCCTTTTCATTTATGTCTCTAGTTTTTCAGAGACAATATTAGTGGTTTTCTTTATTCTTAAATTTCCTCCTAACTGGGCAACAGTAGCAACAGAGGGCCCCCTTCGAACAAGCATGAATGGACCTTTTTGCTGAAAGCAGAAGAAAAGCTTCTGTCAACTTCTGTTGTTCCTGCCTTGCTTTTAATGCTCAGCTGGTCAGAGTTATCCTGGTTTTCTGTGGAGTTTAAGAGAAGACTTTCCCTCCCTTCTTTTTCAGAAATGGTTATGAAAGACATAGCTTATGTATGTAGGTGTAGGCAATTTGTGCCTTTTTGCTCACTTGGGGAGAAATTGTTCATCTCAGTTGGTTTTTCCAGCACTCACACTGTGTGTGCAGCATTTTAGGTGGGCGTCATGGTGGGTGCCACACAGTGGGCATAAGAGACACATAAAAGCAAAAGGTACATGAAATAATATTCAGTGGGCGACCTCGCTGTCAGTAGGTTGCTGTGCTTGGGGCTGCTGTTGATGGAGAAGTGGTACAGTGGGCACGAGCAATGACTTATTCTACTTAGGTTTCATTCTGCATTACCTTTTCTCACTAATCTCCCTGCCACCCGCCTTCCCCCACCCCTACTCTCATGCAGTTCCTTGCCTCTCCTGTTCAGTTCATTGGCAAATTATGTCTCAAAAACACAGCTCAGATTCTCCCTGTTGCTTCAGCTCATCTGCCCACCCTTCTTCCACCCCAGTCTGTACTATGGTCATTTCTAGCCCAGATGGTAAGCCGTGATCATCTAACTGGGCTCCCTGCTTCCTGTCTTGCTTCTCCTAAGTCTGATCTCCTCAAAGCAGGTGAACAGAACTTTTGAAAACAAACATCAGGTCATGCAGTTCCCAATTTAAAATTCCTTAGCCTGGCTTCAGCAATATGTAAACCGTGAACTTCCAGATGTTCAAGCTGGTTTTAGAAAAGGCAGAGGAACCAGAGATCAAATTGCCAATATCCTCTGGAAAAGCAACAGAGTTCCAGAAAAACATCTATTTCTGCTTTGTATGCCAAAGCCTTTGACTATGTGGATCACAATAAACTGGACAATTCTGAAAGAGATGGGAATACCAGACCACCTGACCTGCCTCTTGAGAAACCTGTATTCAAGTGAGGGAGCAACAGTTAGAACTGGACATGGAACAACAGACTGGTTCCCAATAGGAAAAGGAGTACATCAAGGCTGTATATTGTCATCCTGCTTATTTAACTTACATACAGCGTACATCATGAAAAATGCTGGGATGGAAGAAGCACAAGCTGGAATCAAGATTGCCGGAAGAAATATCAATAACCTCAGATATGCAGAAGACACCACCCTTACGGCAGAAAGTGAAGAAGAACTAAAGAGCCTCTTGATGAAAGTAAAAGAAGAGAGTGAAAAAGTTGGCTTAAAGCTCAACATTCAGAAAACTAAGATCATGGCATCTGATCCCATCACTTCATGGGAAGTAGATGTGGAAACAGTGTCAGACTTTATTTTTCTGGGCTCCAAAATCACTGCAGATGGTGAATGCAGCCATGAAATTAAAAGACACTTACTCCTTGGAAGGAAAGTTATGACCAACCTAGATAGCATATTAAAAAGCAGAGACATTACTTTGCCAACAAAGGTCCGTCTAGTCAAGGCTATGGTTTTTCCAGTGATCATGTATGGATGTGAGAGTTGGACTATAAAGAAAGCTGAACGCCGAAGAATTGATGCTTTTGAACTGTGGTGTTGGAGAAGACTCTTGAGAGTCCCTTGGACTGCAAGGAGATCCAACCAGTCCATTCTAAAGGAGATCAGTGCTGGGTGTTCATTGGAAGGACTGATGTTGAAACTGAAACTCCAATACTTTGGCCACCTGATGCGGAGAGCTAACTCATTTGAAAAGACCTGATGCTGGGAAAGATTGAGGGCAGGAAGAGAAGGGGATGACAGAGGATGAAATGGTTGGATGGCATAACCAACTCAATGGACATGGGTTTGGGTGAACTCTGGGAGTTGGTGCTGGACAGGGAGGACTGGCGTGCTGCAGTTCATGGGGTTGCAAAGAGTTGGACGCGACTGAGCTACTGAACTGAACTGAGGGGCCCCCTGCCCCCAAACCCCGTGTTCTCAGACTAGCATCCACATTGTGTTCCATGCTTTCTCCAGGCCTGTCTTGCATCACTGTCACCCGCCGTGTGTCTCGACCCCCAGTCTCAGCACAAGTATCGCTGCTTCTACGAAGCAGCATGCCTGGCCTGCTCTCCACAGTGACCTCCCTCAGTTGGTTTTCTGTCATTTCCCTATTTATTATGATGTTTACTCCTATCTCATTTTTAAAGATTATTGCTCTGATAGTTGTGGTTGTTACTAGTTGCGGCAGTAGCTGTTAGCTATCCCCCAGGTAGTGTGTGTGCTGCACGAGGTCAGAGGGTTACCTGTCTTGTTCACACGTGTAATCCCAGTGCCAGGCACTTAGCAGGTACTAAGTACATATTTGTTAAAATGGCAGAGCAAGCTGTATAAGGAGAAAAATGATGAAATCATGGAGTTTGGATCAGAGCTGTGTACCCTGCATTCTTACATTGAATGTCAGTGATGAGGAAGCCAGAGAGTTCAAGGAAGACCTTCCGTGATGAACAGTGTTCAGAGTTAATGAGATAAGCGATACAGAGGCTAGAGCGGTGTACTTACTGTTATATTTTCTGAGACTAATTACTAACAGTTCTGCTCAAGCTCGGTTTCAGTAAGGAGAGGCTGGAATCAGGGGCTTTGTGGTAGGAGGTATTGCACCAATGCAGAAAGGCTGACAAGGACTTTGATAGGGAGGTGCTGGGGACATATGGGAGAAGAGGTCGATTCAAGACTCCATCGTTTAGAATTTTGTGGTAACAATGCTCCATGCAGTCCACATATAAAATAATCATGCTTCTTCCAGCATTCCCACTCCTGGGCATATATCCAGAGAAGACTCCTGATTCAAAAGATCCATGCACCCCAGTGCTCACTGCAGCACTGTTTACAAAAGCCAAGACATGGAAGCACCTAGTGTACATTGACAGAGGAATGGGTAAAGAAGACGTGGTACAGATATGCAACGGAATTTTAGTCAGTCATTAAAAAGAATGAAATAATGCCATTTGTGGCAACATGGAAGGACCTCGAGGTTATCATACTAATTGAAGTAAGGCAGAAAGAGAAAGACTACTGTCATATAATAGCACTTACATGTGGAATCTCAAAAAATGATACAAGTGAACTTAGTTATAAAACAGAAACAGATTCATAGACTTAGAAAACAAATGTATTGTTACCATATGGGGAAGTTGGGGCATGGAAAACAAGTTTGAGATTAGCAGATAAACAGTACTATATGTAAAATAGATAAATAACAAGGTCCTACTGTATAGTACAGGCAGCTATATTCAATATCTTGTAATAAACTATAATGGAAAAGAATCTAAAAAATATACATATGTATAACTGAATCACTTTACTATATACTTGAAACTAAGACAACATTGTAAATTATCCTCTAATTTTAAGAAAAATCATGCTTTCTTCATAATGTGTGTTAGTTGCTCAGTCACGTCCGACTCTTTTGTGACCCCGTGGATCATAGCCCTCTAGACTCCTCTGCCCATGGATTTCCCAGGCCAGAATACTGGAGTGGGTTGCCATTCCGTTCTCCAGGGGATCTTCCCGACTCAGGGATTGAACCCAGGTCTCTGGCATTGCAGGCAGGTTCTTTACCATCTGAGCCATCTGGGATAACACTAAACTATTAGCCCAAAAAATCACATAAAAATATGATATTCTCACATGAACTGGTAGAAGTCTTTATCTCTACCCCAGCTCCCTTTGGTAAAGCACAAAACTGGCATGATGATGTCTGGATGGGTTGAGGTGACAAGGAAAATTGAGACCAGATATCTCCAGTGCTATTGATTTAACAAATCAGATAATGGATGTGAAAGATGCCCAGTGCTATCAGTGAAACTATTCATCCAAATAATTTATTGTAAAAAATAGTACTGATACTTAACATTTTGGGTCTCTACCTAACATCCTTTTTCCTGCCAAATTGCCATCTGAAAAGAAAATGACCTGGAACAATTTTCTTATGATGCTCCGTTTGCTTAATATTGTTTTTCTTTCTTTCTTTCTTTTTTTCACTTAAGCACTTGCACAAGATGAAGAAAACAGTGACAAACACGTGACTGTGACAGAGGCTGAAGCTGCTGCAGATCCGCAGGTGTGACAAGCTCTGTGAGGCCCCTCCCTACGCCCTTCTTCTGTGGTGAGAGTGGTGAGAGAGCGCAGGTGTAGGCAGGGGATCCAGGTCTCACCTTCTGTGTTCTGTGAAATTATGGGAATGGAGCACTTATTTTTGATTCGGAGATATTCTATAAGAAAGGCCCGAAATTGCTCATTATGTTTATAATTTGAATCATGGGAGAAGGACAGGTATGGGGACAGCGTCCAATTCCCAGAGGAAGCAAGGCAAGTAAGTGAAGAACCAGGCCACCCTGGGGCCATCTGCCCCCTGGAGACGGCAGAGGAGAGTCAGCCTGGCCAGAGCCCAGCAGATCAGTGCGGTGCCTCCCCTGGCAGAGTTTCTGTGCCCACCCCAGCATTTACCTCGTGGCACGAACATACTTCTAGTAGCAGCTGACTTCAAATAGTATGGAGGCATAAAAACTGGACACCCTACTGCTGTAAACTTTATGCCAATGCAGAGCATTGAAAGTTTCTTTAGTGGGAACAGAAGGGAGAGAAATAGAACAGATAGCATAAGGACTTTGTTTTGCAAAGTCCCCAGCAATTCAGCTCCACTCCTCAGACTTCCACTGCCTTGACACCCAGCTATAGCGTTTTGTGATGTGGCTAAATACCTAGCTGCATTAAAGCAGTTTCTTAACTCTTTTGAAGGGTTAGATGATTCATCTCTAAACCTACCTGATAGGGAAGCTGTGAGGATTAAAAGAGAAGTTTGTTGACTAAGAAAGCCATGGGATTTTATTATACACAAGAAAGAGAAAAGAGTGGGTTCAGGGGAGTCCACTACTTGGAAATCATGTTGTGTACAGAGTGGTGGGGTTGACTGATCTACCCAGGGAGAAAAATTGGACAGACTCTATACTCAGGGTGAAAGGACGAGAAAAACGAAACAGACAAGCCCATTTGAGCCCTTACTAAGTGGAGGGTGTTGCTGGGTTTTCCTTGCTAGACCTGCAGAGGAGATGCCCTCTCAGGATTGTGATGATGGTATCCTGGTATCAGGTGGGTCCAGACTCATCAAAATGGGTACGTTAAATGTATGCGACTTGTTGTATATCAAGTATACCTCAATAGGCCTGGTGAAGAAAAGATGCTTAGTTTGGTTGATGCCTTGCACTCCACCTTTAAAGTTGTAAATCTGTGGATTCCAGTTAGAATAATCACATTAACTTTGTTAGGCAGGATTGCATAGGCTTTCATGGCCAAATAAGTTCATATAAGGACTTGTTTGGAATTGTTTTGCTATGGTCGTACTCAGAATATTGCAATCCACAGGCTTATACTGCGATTACATTTCAGGCTTCCAAGTAAACCTGGGCAGGGATTGCTTTCTCAAAGGTTTCTTAAAGCATCAAATTATTATTGGGACATTTTATTTGTTATTTAGTTACTCAATTTCAACTTCTAGTTTTAATTTATTTTGTACTTATTCTGTGGACAAAAGTCTGTGTTAATGCAGTTCTGTTCCTTTGTGTATCTCAAGTGGATGTGCAGAGCTTGCTCGACAAGATTTTGTAATTTTTCTTCAGCAACGGTGACATCTCTGAGCATCTATAGAATGTACACAGGAATGATGGCCTGAAACCGGTGAACCCATAATTAGATGATGAACAGATTCTTTTTAAGTTGGGGAGTCATGACTTAATTCAGTGGGGTGCCTGACTGTGAGTGTTAGAGGCCTGGACAGCTGTCACCTCCACTGACGTGTCTGAGGAGGTCTGATCCGCTCCCAACGAGAGGGGCCACTTTTAATGGCTTAATCCTGCAGGTCCGTCTATTCAGATGCACTGAGTGGACTCACCAGGGGTTCAGGTTGTGTAAGGCGAGCTTAAAGAAAACATCCAGAGTTTCTCCATCACCTATCTAGACAGATTTAGAAATAGATGTATGTGTGTGCTCATGGGTATAAATGTGTGCACTTTCCACAAAAATTTATTCATTTGATATTTGTGGTATGTTTGTGTGTATGTATGTAAAAATTAATCAAGCACCTATATGCTGGGCTGTTATGGTATTTCACATTATTGCAGTCCTCACTCCAGAGCATGTTGTAAACAAGTTAAATGCAAACTGGTTTCTCATTCCTTCCCTGTATGTGATGAAATATGTCACTATAGGAAAAACTTCCTGTGGCTGTTGGAAACTTTAGGTGTGCAAAGGGTTAAGCCCATTATTAACTCTGAAGAGACTGGGCCTTGTTGTACAAAGATTTCTCAGAAACCTTTCTCAGAAAACTAGTTCTCTCCTCATGTGCTGGTTTTCTGCCTGAGAAACTCCCTGCTTCCACGCAGTGATGTGTGTGCACAGTGAAGGGCGCATGCAGCCTGGTGTACCCCACGGCCCTTCCTCCTCACAGTTGGCGCCTGTGGGCAATTTCTGTAGCGTCTCTAAACTTGTGTGTTCCGTTAGGTGGGCAGCCTGTGTCACCAGAGTGTCCAAAGTGTCCCCACTATGCTGGGCAGTGACTAGCATGCTTGGTTTTCATCTTTGCAAAGTGGAGATGTCATGAAGCTGAAATGAAGCACCATGACAAATGCCTGCCATTTTGGCACGTAAGAGAGTTGCCCTGTGAATGTCAGGCCACACCCATGAGGTTAAGAGCGCTGCCTCCTGGGCCAGGCTGCCAGGGCTCTGGGCTGGGTTCTGTTCCAGCACCCTGGGCACGTTACTCTGCACTCTGGTGTCCCATGATGCTTTTCTTTAGAGGATCGAGAGTTAACACTTAGATAACACTTCAAATGCACTCTCCTAAGCTCTTTCTTTTTATTAACGTATTTTAAAACCTCACAACAAACCCTATGAGGCCGGTAATATAATTACTGCCACTTTACAGATGAACTGCTGATGCCAAAAGCTCAAGCTTCTCTGTACACTGGTGTACAGCTGAATTGCATCTCAGAGACAGAATCTTGGATGAAGTAGAAAAGGATAACTTTTTACTTTGCCAGACAAAGGGGGGCACAGCAGGCTCCTGCCTTGAAAAACTGTGTGTGTACCCTCGCCCCTCCTCCAGAAGGCTTTGATGAAGAGTTTTATAAGAATACTTCCCAAGGGTAAGTTTGCTGACAAGATTAGCGGGGGTCTGCTGTGCTTAGTCACTCAGTCATGTCTGACTTTGCAACCCCATAGACTGTAGCCTGCCAGGCTATTCTGTCCATGGGGATTCTCCAGGGAAGAATACTGGAGTGAGTTGCCATGCCCTCCTCTGGGAGATCTTCCCAACCCAGGGATCAAACCCGGGTCTCCCACATTGCAGGTGGATTCTTTAGCATCTGAGCCACCAAGGAAGCCCAAGAATACTGGAGTGGGTAGCCTGTCTCTTTTGCAAGGGAACTTCCTGACCCAGGAACTGAACCAGGTCTCCTGCACTGCGGGTGGATTCTTTCCCAGCTGAGCCACCAGGAAGGGTGTGCTAGGGTCTCCTAATCTTGATGCGCTGCTCTGGCTCTGGCTCTTGCCTCTGGTGGTTTCTTGGTTCTCCTTACCTTGATTAGCAACTGAATCTGCCCTTGGGAACTCAGGGAAGCTCCTGGAGGCTGGGATCTTGCCCCCAAACAACAGGGGACAAAAGGCCTGTCCCCCATGCCTGGGGGAGCCCCAAAGAACCCTGCTAGGATTCACTGCTAAGTCATAGGGATGGGAATCCAAGCAAGGTAGTATGGTTCCAATATTCTTGCTTGTAACCACTGTGCTAAACAGCCTTCCTAACATCTCTGAAATGGAGATAATTGTTCTGAAGATTAAATGAGTATATGTGAAGCAGTTAGAACAGTGCCCGGCATACAGTAAGTTCTCAGCAACAGTTAGCCTCCTGGTGTTCTCATGATCATCAGTTGCATTATGTTTTGGTTTGAGAATCTGTGGTCTGGTCTCTGTCAGGGCTGGGGTGCAGTGTTAACTCGGTCTACCACGGTGGTGTCTGCATATCAGATGGTCAGTAATGCGGAAGACCTAAGCTGCAGTTTCTCTCAGGTCAAAGCAAGGTAAAATACGATGACTTCTCTATTCTAGTCTGAAAGTTCAAAGAATTAAATATATATAATGAAGGAACCCTTACTTCATCAATTACATTAAATCTGTAGCTTCATCAGAAGAGATAGTTATGTAATATAATCGAGGAAGAAAAGTGTTTGAGGGAAGTAATGGTCGTAAATTCCATGTAGCTCTGGTTTCTGCTTCCTTCTGTGTTCTGGGTACAATTTGGCACAGCACAGTATCACAAATTGTTGCTAGAGGATGGGTCTGACTAACCAGTGTGGTATATTAACACAGGTGATTCCACAAGGGAGGAAGACCGGAGGAACAAACCTCCCTGAACTTGCGATGCCCCAGCATGGTGCTGAGGCCTGTCCTTGTGATGCCCTGGGCATTAGTGAACCTGCCTTTACTATCACACTTTCTATCACATTTACTTTTCACTGTAACTGCGTCTTGATTCTTTCCCCAGTTATCAAAGTGTGCATTTTTCTAGTCCATCTAGTAAAATATTCGTCATTTTCTTTCTCTGAAGAAATTTGAGAAAATGAATAATAAAAATGAAATTATTCTTTATTAACATTTTTTAATTTATTATGAATTAACTTTTGAATTTTCCTGAAAAGAGTTCTTACTGTTTTCTCTATTGGAAATAGGTACGTGCCATTTAGTAATGTAATATAGCATCCCAGCCGATCAGTGTTTTATTCTGTCATTTGGGCTTTCTGTTTAAAGTAGCAAAAAAAAATTTTTTTTAATTAATTTCTAGTCAAGATTTAATTTTTGAAGAAATGAATCTATTATATAGTTAGTTCAGTCACTCAGTTGTGTCCAACTCTTTGCGATCCCATGAAATGCAGCACGCCAGGCCTCCCTGTCCATCACCATCTCCCGGAGTTCACTCAGACTCACATTCATCGAGTCCATGATGCCATCCAACCATCTCATCCTCTGTCGTCCCCTTCTCCTCCTGCCCTCAATCCTTCCCAGCATCAGAGTCTTTTCCAGTGAGTCAACTCTTCACATGAGGTGGCCAAAGTACTGGAGTTTCAGCTTTAGCATCATTCCTTCCAAAGAAATCCCAGGGCTGATCTCCTTCAGAATGGACTGGTTGTATCTCCTTGCAGTCCAAGGGACTCTCAAGAGTCTGCTCCAACACCACAGTTCAAAAGCATCAATCCTTTGGCGCTCAGCCTTCTTCACAGTCCAATTCTCACATCCATACATGACCACAGGAAAAATCATAGCCTTGACTAGGCGGACCTTAGTCAGCAAAGTAATGTCTCTGCTTTTGAATAGACTATCTAGGTTGGTCATAACTTTTCTTCCAAAGAGTAAGTGTCTTTTAATTTCATGGCTGCAGTCACCATCTGCAGTGATTTTGGAGCCTAAAAAATAAAGTCTAACACTGTTTCCCCACCTATTTCCCATAATTCTAATTTACCCGCATACCCTGAATTTATGTTGAAGAGCATTGTTATTACAGAAGTGCTTTCATAAAAGGTAGACATTTTCATCCTGGCTTTCCTTCCCCTTAAATAGCAATTTTGACATGATGCTTTTTCTAGGTGTTATAGAAAAGCTGATTTTTAAGGTTATGATAATGCAGAAAATGCTTCCATATATAGAACTGTGCTCTTTCACCTTATGTCACAAAGGTTGTTCATTTATCATCCTTGTAGCTTCTCCTAAGGGAATTCTGTCCAAGTTTCATTTTATCCCTGAAAGAATGGACCAAACATTTTTATGACTCCATTTACAAAGGAAACAGACTTTTCATTTGCATTCATAACAATTTCTCAAATACTGAAAATCATATGAATAGCTTTAATTATGCATTGGAGAGGTTTTTTTCTCCAAAGCAGACCTTGAAATAAGGCTCTTAAATAACTCTTCTGACTGTTACAAATTAATCTTTTATTTTTCTGGTCTAGAGTGTTAGGTAAACAGTTTATAATTAATTTCACATAGATAAATTAAGTAGTCCTGTCATGTGAAAGTCTAGATCAAGGGCTGTTAGTTATCTTGCCTCTCTTGCCATAACAAAGCTCTCAAAATATATTAATAAATTCATGGCTTTTTTGAATTAAATCACTAAATTACAGAACTGTGAAAGGAACCCTCTGGAGAACATCTGGTTGAGCATGATATTTCCAAAGAGGACTGTCTTATAAAACTATCTAGGATATACGGGCATCTCTCCAGGCTTAAAGTTCTCTAGGGAGTGAAGAAGCTTTCATAACCCTCCTTGAAAGCCTTTTTGATAGTTATATATGAGTGCTATCAAGTTGGAGAAGGCAGTGGTGCCCAACTCTAGTACTCTTGCCTGGAAAATCCCATGGATGGAGGAGCCTGGTAGGTTGCAGTCCATGGGGTCGCTGGGAGTCCGACACAACTGAGCAACTTCACTTTCACTTTTCACCTTCATGCATTGGAGAAGGAAATGGCAACCCACTCCAGAGAATCCCAGGGATGGGGGAGCCTGGTGGGCTGCCGTCTATGGGGTTGCACAGAGTCGGACATGACTGAAGTGACTTGGCAGTAGCAGCAGCTATCAAATTGATTGTCTTGTGAAATGCATCTGGAAATTATGCAAGAGACCAGAAAATCTAGATCACAATATTCCTTTTAAAATTATAAGATGATTTAATTAAAAACATGAAAAAATTAAGCCCATCTGACACCCCATTTTTAAAAATAATAGCATTTTGTGTTTAAAATACATAATTTGTAAACCCAAGTGTGTGGTACTGATAAAAATATATTTCCTCAAGAAAGAAAAGCTCTATTTAGGATCCTAAGCAAGAAGCTCATGTTCACATAGAAGCCAAAGAAATAGTTAAGGTCTCTTAAATTTCCTCTCCTCAGTCCTATTGTTTTGTTGCTGATGATATTATCAGTTATATTCTAAGGATACGTGTGGAACCCACAGACAGAAGTAAAGACTCTCTGTCCAAACTGGCATCTAGGGAAGCTTGGCCCAGGCACTTTGGAGCCAGTGCTGGTAAGAAGAGGTAGCAGGCTCATTCTTATTCGCCAGGTCAGTTAGCTCGAGGTGCTCTCCTCCTGTGTACCATCCCAGCCTGGCCCATCCCATTCATGCCCTCTGTTACCCAAGGCTGCCACCCCAGGGAGCAGGCAGAGATGGGGACCAATCCATCATACTGCTGAGTAAGCAACTGCACAGCAGATCCAGAGCTTACAGGGTCATTAATACCCTCTCTCCTCTAGTAAGACAGTGTATCACACACTGGGAGAATGACACAAGAAATCCTAGATGGTCAGCATACATGGATTTTCTGGATAACAGAGATAGAGTCCTTTAAGTTATCAGAACATTTAAAGAATGTTGATCATTTTTGTCTAGAAATTTCCCGGAATAATTTCTTTGTCTTCTTAGTTTTAAAGGAAGATCCTTAATTCCACTGGTGCTCTTTTTACTCTGTGGCAGTGATTAAAAGAGCATCTTCAAGATTGGCCCATTTGTTTAGCATTAGCTCAGGTTATGAACTCCATTAAAATCCTGATAAACCAGTATGTCCTAAGGAGGATGGCTAGAATGGTAAAGGATCTAAAAATAAAATCGAGTGGGTCCTTACTAATGCTTGGCAGTCTGATTCTATTTTTGTTGTCCAGTTTCCTATTCTCTCAGGTCAGAAGTTGAGAAACCACAGCCTCCTGCCTGTTTTGTAAATAAAGTATTATTGGAACACAGCTGTGCTCATTCACTTATATACTGTCTCTTGCTCTGTTTATGTTAAAACTGCACGGTGGCTCAGATGGTAAAGAATTGGCCTGCAAAGCAGGAGACCCAGGTTCAATCCCTGGGTCAGGAAGATCCCCTAGAGAAGGGAATGGCAACCCATTCCAGTATTCTTTCTTGGCTGGAGAAGCCCATGGACAGAGCAGCCTGGTGGGCTACAGTCTGTGGAGTTGCAAAGAGTCAGACACAACTAAGTGACTAACACTTTCACTCTTCCACTTTGGGTCCTTGCACCAGAACCACACAGCCCACTGAGCCTAGAATATTTACACCCCAGCCCTTTACAGAAAAAGGTTTGCTAAGGCTTGGAACTGAAATGACTGTTACATGCTTCCAGCATCTTCTCAGGGTCCTTACTCTCCGCTAATTACCTGAATTGTTGTTTCTGAAATAGAGGTCTTCAAAAAGAATTTCCATGTTCTCGTCACCAGATATGCCAGCTTACCTGCAGTTCACCCCCTGTTTTCTTCCCTTCTGGTATAGTGAGGAAAGGATTCGTATGCGTGTTTCTGAGAGTAGATCTTTATGCTTTCTTTCCTACTCAAGCACATGTCTCCTAAAAATGCCATCTCTCTGACCCACGCCATCCAATTTCTCTCTACATGGGATGATTTCTAGTAAAGATAATGTGCTGGAGTATCCCTCACCTTAAACAAGCAACCAGAGCTCCCTGCAGCGTGACTCTTTAACTTGTGCCCTGTTCTTGAAATAAAACTCCTCAAAAGAGTTGTCTTATTCTCTGTGAAACCCATGTGAATAAAACTTGTCCCCACACTACTTTTTTTTCCTCCCAAAAAGTTATACTCAAAGTCACCAATTACTTTTGTTAAATTCAATGTCAGTTGTTTCAGCTCCTCTTATTTGATGTTTCAGCTACACTGGATGCAGTTTTTCACTCCCTCCTTGAAAGCACCAAATTCACTACTCACCAGGTTCTCCTGCTAGAGCCCTCCTCATTCTCCTTTCTAGATTAGTCATCTTTGTTGTTTAGTTGCTAAGTCGTGTCCAACTCTTTGCAGCCTCATGGACTATAGCCCACCAGGCTTCTGTGTCCATGGGATTCTCCAGGCAAGAATACTGCAGTGGGTTACCATTTCCTTCTCAGGGGATCTTCCCAGGGATCAAAACCGAGTCTCTGGATTCTTTACCACTGATCCACCAGGGAGGCCTCACTCTTCATCTTCCCAGTATCTAAATATTAGACTTAGTTCATGGATTTCTTCTTTTCTTTGTTTGCATCACCCCATTCATTGGTAACCTTCGTCTTTCCTCTGGTTTAAATACGATCTATCCTATGACTTCCATCCCCAGCTTAGTCTTCTCTGGATCTCCTGGCAGCCAACCTGGCAGTTCCACATGGGTGTCTTAATAGGCATATCCCATACCAGACGACCCCCACAAAGTCTCCCAATCTCAGGAACTGAGAGCCCCTACCCTTCTAGTCACTCAGGTCAAATATCTTGGAGACAACCATTTCTGCTGGCCCTACCTTTGAAATAGATCCAAAATCTAACCACTTCCGACCATCTCTACTGCTGCCATTTCTTTTTCTAAACCAGTTCTTGTCTGAAGATCAGTCTTAATTGGCCTTCCAGCTTCAACTGCTTTTCCCCACTTAACAGTGTTTTCTCAACCCAGAAGATGGAATGATCCTTTTAAAAAATAAGTTGGATTATTCCAGTCCTATCTTCAAAACATGTCAAGGTATTTTTCCATCTTGTTCAGAAAAAGAATATAAACCTCTTGCACATCCTATACAGAAGCTACACGTCCTGGTCCAGCATCAGCTCTCTGAACTGTCCCACAGGTCTCCCCTCACCAGCTCTGCTGCAGCCCTGCTGTGCTCTTCCCTCATCCTGGAACACGCTGAACACTCCCAGATCTCGGGGCCCTTGAACTTCTGTTCCTCTGCCTGGAACATCCTTCACTCCCCTTATGTCTCCTCTCAGATGTCAACCAACAAATCCTCTGTCCCTTACCCTACTGTCTTTTCCTTATCATATACCACCACCTGCTATTTCGTATCTGTATGTTAATGTAATCCACATCTCCTATTTAATGTAAGCTACATGACATGTGACTTGGTCTTGGTGAAGGTTATTCACCACTGTCTTCTTAGAACCTGTAATAGATCTTGGTGCATGGTTATTCCAATAAAATCAGTTGAGTGAGTGACTGAGTGAATGAATGAATGAATAAAATAGGAAACTAGGGGAATATACATGAGGAATGCATAGAAGAGGACATCATAGATGTTGGTATTTAAATATTTAGAAGGTCGTCATATTGGATAAAAAGTAGACATACTTTCAGTTGCTTTAAATGGCAGTGCTAGTACTCATGGATTGAAGTTTAGTGGTTTCAGAGTTTTGTCTAGCATGATAAGGGGCTTTCCAGTACTTTCGGCTCTCCAGCATTGCACAGCCTGTCTTAAGATAAACTGAGATCCTTGTCTAAGGAAACCCTGGAGACGAATTGGACGACCACTTGTGAAGCGTGTGGTAAAAATAAATTCCTGACTTTGGTGGAGAAATTCCACTTGCCGTTCCAGGGGAATCTGATTTGGGCCACTTCTGATTTTTTTTTGTTTCCTTCCTATTTGTTGGAGAAAATGCTAGATAGGGAGCTGTCCTTGCCCTTAGGAGTAACTACTTAGTCACTGCTTTGCATGGACGGTTCCATTCTTCTGATGCCTACTCAACAAAATATGTCTTCAGTACAAACTATTAAGACCCTAAAGTTGTGATCACTTGCTGTCTGTTTCTCCATATTTGGTCACATTGCTGGGTCCATTCAAATCCTGTAGATTGTATAGGGTAAAACGAGGATTTGATAGTTTTGGCTGTTCCTGCCAGGAATAACTTCAGATTTCTTTTTGGGTCATTTCCTCATATATCAGTGTGAACCATTTTTGAAAGAATTTGAGTAGAAACTGTTTAGAGTGTGTGTTAACTATGAACTTTTTTTTTCTTCTCAAAGTCCTAGATTCTTTTCCATATTATCATTATTACTTGATACTTGGGTATAATGAAAATATGGTGCTTTGTGGACCGTTTCTAAACTCTGAGTAAATTTGAAGCTTTCTTTTTGCAGTTGATTTTTAATAACTTTCCACCACATTTCATGCAACATTGGAGTTATTTTACTGATATTGCCCCACAGTAACTTTTCAGTTTTGAAAGAAAATAATTTCTTGTGCTTTTCTTGTGAATGTGTGTTTGTACATGGAATGAGCTGGTGGAGCTAAGGAATTAGGAGGTTGTGTACTGTTATTTTTAGTTCTCTATCACTTCACCCTGATGGCCGGAGTAGTTCCTGGCTAACTTTCCCATGCGTTTTTAACCTCTTGCTGGGCTTATGTAACAGGAAACAGGCTGTCAGGAACAAATAGTGGCATATCAGGAGCACCCTTAGCAGCAAATGATTCAGTGTGCTCTGCCTTTCCCTCTCTTAAAGTAGACTGATAAATGATCTCAACTTAAGTCTTTCGGTGCGGCATTCCTAGGTTAAGTTTCAGTTTGGGAAAGGCAAAATATTTTTACCAAGACCATGATTCAATCCAGGCGACACGAGAAGAGGAGTGTATTATAAGGTGAACTATTCAGTGAGCGGTGTCATGTCCTGGGACTGTGGATTTAAGTATATCTTCGCTTTTTCTCCAACTCTTAAGGCCGGCATGATATGCAAACTTCAGGAGAGAGATGATATTGGGCGAATTGAACTGGTCCAGAAGCTGGCAAGAGAAAGCTGTCAGTTTTTGCAGATGGACAAAAAGAACAGGAGAAGTCTGAACACGTAAGCACTTTTCCTCTTGGGGATGCAGGTTTGAAGGGGTGGAAAGTGTTTGAAGAGAAGAATATTTTATTTTAAATTCTTTGGGCTTGGGTTTTGTTTTTGTTTTTTTTTCCCCTCCAAAAGCATGCTTCTTAGTAAAAGAGAATGACAACTGCTCTAATTTTCTAGGCCAGTGGTTTATGACACTGGATTTAGAAGCAGTCTCTTCACAGAAGTAGATCATGGAGAAATATAAGAATGCAGAGGAGTGCATATGAATGCCTGTCTTTTTGACAGCTTCCAGGTTGACTTGAGGAGTTTTCACCCCATCAGAAACTCTGTGGAGTATGAATTCTAAAAGAACATTCTGATGTACTTTTATGTTGAGCCCAGGGGGTGGATCTAGTTACCAGGCAAGTAAGTCCTAACTCAAGAAATAGGTGAGAACAGAGGAACAGATTCTAGATGCTTAGACCAAGCAGCAGAGTCAGAAGGGCGTTTTCCCAGTATTTCATGAACGTTTGTGTTCCAACAAGAGTTATATTGTTTAGATGCAGTTAGACTGGAGGGAAGGGACGCTTTGCTCCGTTGTCCTGAAAGCAGTTATTCAGACTGAGCCTTAGAACCAAGAACGCTGCGGTCATGCTGGGGAGACAATGGGACCACTCACTTCTGCTCCACATTGTGGTCTGTTGACTTTGTGTTGTTGTTTGTAAGGCCTCACCCTCCATGCTAAGCCCTCCAGGATTGCTCATGAAGAGGAAAATTCCCCAGTTTAGGAACGTGTCTTTTCTCTGACTTTTAATCTTCGCTGAAATTTTGTTTCCAACCCTTTGCAAGGGAGCAGAATTGGTTCATGCTCATTCCGCTCCAAGACCATCAGTATAAACACCAGGGATTGACAGAGCGGGAGAGGAGGTGAGAGGTCCCAGGATGGCAGGCTGTTCCATTTGATCCTGTAACACACCTGTAGCAGTGCGGCATTGAGTCATTAGCTATCCGTGTCTCAAGGGGGAGAATAATTAGGCAGTTTCAGAGCCTGCAGTGACTGTTGTCTTAGAGGTGACTGTTGGCTTTAAGTTTGAGTGGACGTCCCAGGAGCCTTCACCTCAATGGGTACTACTTAAGGAACTTTCTTGCGTTGTTAAAAACACTCCAAAGGTTAACTATATGGAAGACTGACTCCTAACCTCTTCTGCATCCATAGAATATCCCAGCGCCTGTCTTAAATTTCTCAAAACAATGTTCCTTTTGATTCATCTTAGTTAGAAGAGCGGTCGTTTTCATATGCTATATTTTATCGATTTCAGGGTGCGCTCGCCCCTCCCTCCAGACACATCTTAGCATTTCTAAAATCAGAATGAGTCTAAACAGTTGATGATATGAAAACATGCCCTAGGTTAATTGGGAGCATTTCTCTTCCCTAGTGGTCCTCTTCCCTAGTGGTATTATGCAATGGAGAAGGAAATGGCAACCCACTCCAGTATTCTTGCCTGGAAAAGCCCATGGACAGAGGAGCCTGGGACAGTTCATAGGGTTGCAGAGTCAGACAGACCTGAGTGACTGAGCACACACTATACAATAGATTGTATATTTGATTCAGTGGATCAGCGACAACCCGAGGGGAGGGAGATATCTTTTAAAAATCAAACCAATAGAGGAACCCTTCCCCCTTCCCCAAGGTCAGAAATCACCACCCTTAGGCCATAGACAGCTTTATGCTTAATAAAAAGGTACCTGTGTTGCCTTTGCCTCATTAGTTTAATCCAGAATACTATAGTTACGGTTAATGAGAATATAATACCCTCCAAATACACAGTAACAAATCTGAAATTGCTGCTATTAAGGACTTTGACCACGAGATGGGAAATTTAGTGATGGAAGGTTTGCAACTCTGCTTATGGTTGTGTACTCACTGTTCTCTTTAAACCTTCATTTTAAGATGGTAAAAAAGAACACTGTGGTTTTTACTTCTTGCATGAATGTCATAATAAGGGCGCATTAACAGCTCTGAAGAGTGTGTCCTTCTGAGGGGAAAGATGGTGTATAAATAAACAGTGGAATGATGGCCTTTTCTCTTTAGACTTTTCCTGCTGAAGCTGACAGTCAGGAAAGGTGAATATGAAGGATCTTTCTTCCTTCAGGATAAATATGAACTTAGTCATTCTGTGATCTCCCTCCTTCAAGCTGACATCAGCTGAACGGATCAGCTCTCAAGGCTAAGACTCTCACAGTGCGCCACCAAATGGAACCTTTGACACTAGATGCTTCCTGCACCTTTTACAGTTGTTTGTTAGGAATAAAAACCATCTGCTGGATTATTTCACTCTTTTGTCTTAAGCACTCAAACTAGCAATCCCTTTGCTTGCCCACTGAGTTCAGTGTTCACGAGCTGGTTGCAGCATTTTCATTTTTCCTGCCCTCACTTTCTTTTCAACATCAGTCATCTGCTCTTGTCCATAAAAACACACAGAATATACAGAGGAAACTGCAGTTTACTTAATGTAAACCTAGTTCTGCAGTTTCCTACTCTTAAAACAATAACAATTATGACCAAACCCTAGAGTTCATACAAATTTCCTTTCTTTTGTGATTCTCAAATGCTTCAACTACCTCATCTACCATTCCTGAGCCAAAATTATTTAAGTGGACAGTGGTAAAATTTGAGTTCAGAATCTCAGATGCCTATTGAGTCATTCTTTTTCGTGAACGACTTTGCTTCTCTAGTCCCAGTAAACCATGTCCCTCTTTGTACATAAGCATTCAAAAGAGAAAGCTACTTTAAGGTACTACTGCCCAGAGATAGACATGAATTTGATAGAATAAGGCTTTTGTTGCTGGTGCATCTTGTTACAAATTGAAGGGCCTTTGAGATTTCTGAGTAGGCATATCTAATATCTTCTTAAACTGGTAAATACCATGATTAAAAATGGATGAAATTAGAGAAATGCTTCACTCTGTCACTTTTGCCAGGGTATTTCTGAAGTTTAAAAAGTTAAATGTATAATTATCACAAGTTTCTCAGGAAGCACTTACTTTTCCTATTTTATATTAACAGGCTGTAGGCAATATTAGCCAGCACTCATTCCTAAGTGTTGAAAATTATGTGAGAACTTTAAGAAGGGGACAGAAAGGGCTCTTTTTGTAAACATTAGAGTGAGCTTAATATTTGGTCATTAGTTCTTTAAAGAAATAGCCTCTTTTGTAGGCATATTCTCTGGTCTTGGTTCTATGAGTATATCCATAGAGGAAGGGGCATATTTACCAAATGGAAACTTTTGAGCTTGACCTGGAAGGATGACTAAGGTCATAGAAAGGCAGGGCAGGGAAGAGCATTTAAGACAGAGGGACCGTCAAGAAGGGGTGTGAGTTGAGCCTGGGCAGTTCTTGGGAAAGGAGTTGGGGTGGGGTGGGCTGTGAGGGGAGGGTAGAATTCAGTTGTGAAAGACTTGGCAACCCGCTCTAAGCAGTTTAGACTTGCTTTTCTGGCCAAGGAAATCCATCAAAGAGGGGAAGCGGCATAATCAGATGTGGTCTTTGTAAGATCCCTCTGGCACTGGTTTAGAGGAAAAATTGAGTGAGGAAGAGGGAAATGCTGGAGAGAACCCTTAGAAAGATATTGTTGTGAGTCAGGTGAGAGATGTAAGTCTGAACCAGGGTGGCAACTCTGGGAAACGAGAAGGTCACAGATGATGAGTCATTTAGATGGTAAACTTGGCAGCATTTGAAGACTGGTGATGGGAGGATGTGTGTGCTAATTTATACTAAGCAGTTTTGAAGTTTGTACTACAATTTCCTGGTATAGACATGAGAAAGTTGTCTTTATCACCAGAATGGTTGGTCATTTTCCCCAAAAGCTCTGTAGCCATTTACCTTGCCTTGTCGTCCTGCAGTTGTTTCAGGGATCTGAGATAGATGCTACGGCACACAGTGTTTATCTCATCAGCAAATCGTCAGATGGGTTTTGGCTACACAGTAGGGAGACTGCTGCTTCTGAGACCCAGGTACTTGGACGACAGCTTAAGCATAGAGAATCTCAGGTAACCTCAAAATGAGCTGAATTATTTGGCCAATGCTTTGGCGTTGGCTGCCGTGATGTGTGTACCTCCTTCAGAACTAACCGTGATTGTAGAGGTGTTCTCCTGATCCATTTGCCTGAGCTGGTGTTTCTATACTGTTATTCTAGAATATCCTTGGTTGTTTGTTCAGTGCTTCTTTATTAAAGCTAATGTTGTAGTAGATCCAGAATAACTATGCTGGCTCCTCCCTGAAGGAGTGTAGTCACGCATGGAGAGGAGATACAGACGCATCTAAGAGGAGACAGTGGTAATAATCCCCAGAGAGATACATGGGTGTCACAGCAAGAATTTTCACCCTGGGCAAACAGGATTCTTTCTCGTGGCAGAGGTAGAGTTTGATGCGGACCTTGAAGTAGGTTTGGAGTTGGAACTCAACAATCCAAACTGGAGAAACGCATTCCTGGAAGAGAGAAGAGCATTAGAAAATACATGAGGTGGTTTTTTTCCTTGAAATTGAAACCACTCTGTGTCGCCAGAGCACCAAGGGTGGGGTTGAGGGAGATGGAGGCAAAGATTTAGGAGAAGGAAAAGTTAGTGAGGAACGAGATCGGGGCCAGGCTGTGGAGGATTTCTAGGGCTGACACGTTCCCCTTCATTCTACAAATAATGACGAGCCATTGACTTGTTTTTTAGTTTTCATAAAAAGAAGGATGAGGAGGCTCTTCTGTGAGGGAAATGATGTTATTTCAGTGTGATGGATCAGAAAGCTGAGGCTGGTGAGTGGCCAAGCAGAGCTGGGCCAGGTGGGAACTCCAGTCCGACTGCCCCGGCCCCCTGGCTCGCTCAGCCGTCAGCCCTGCAGGGAGCCTGGCGTGAGGGCCGGAAGCCGAGATGGCAGGACGGGGCGGCCGCAGGGACCACAGCCCTGGGGGAAAGACAGGACGAATCTGTATCAAAAGGATGGTGGTGGTGAAGTATGGGGAGGAAGGAAGAAAAGGGATGCTTAGGTACAGGCTTCTTTTGAGTTCTAGCTTAATTTTCTAAAGTGTATAGATAATTCACATTTAGTGTCTATGAAGGAGTTGGGTTGAAGAACAACTCTAGACGTGGCTGTGTTCTGCCTTACCTTTGCACTGTTTACCGAAAGACTGAAACTCAGCTTTTCCTGAAATATCATTTATGCTTTGTAGTGTATTATCTTGTAGAAGAGGAGTAGCAACACGCAGCTCCTAAACTCGACCTCCCAATTTCCACACTGCAGAAACACGTCTATAAAACATTCCTGAAAGCCGTGCCTAGCGATGCTTGCTCTCCACAGGGGCCCTGTCTGTGTCCCGCCCCTCCCCAAGCCGCTTTCTTTAGTCCCTTTGTTGAGTCTGGGACCCACCCTACTTCCTTCCCCTTTTCCAATTCACTCATGAAATATGGGTGGGAAGGAGGTTTTACACATTCTGAAACTGAATCTTGGCAGGGTCTGCTGCCAGGCTGGGGTCCCTATCTCTCAACTTAAACCGGAATTTCCTCTCCCCCGTTTCCTGCAGCCTCATCCTGGAGCCCTGCTTGCGTCAAAGGGCTCACTGGGCGTCCCAGGGCTTGCTGCCCATGTGTTCCTGGGGCAGAAGTGGGCTGGAGTATCCTGGCTCCTGCCACTCTTTATGTCACACTCTAAAAGTTGGTCTCTGCATTTTCCCAACTTTCATTTAGTCTCTTACTTAAAAAAAAAAAAACTTTATATAAAATGAAGACCCTCCTTATGCTCTATGTGAAATCAGACTTGCTTTATACATCGAGGTGAGTAAAATTAAAGAGCAAGCATGGCATTATTTGAAGTTTATCAGTAATTTAGTTTAACCAAGAACTACTTAAAGACAAGTGCAGTGCTGTCGCATCATTGCTTACTTTCAAAAGCCAGAATTCAAATGTAATGGGCAAGTCATAACATATTAAATGGCCCACTACTGAGAAATTCTATGCAGAAACCATGTTTTCTTAATGAGAAAAATCCCAGCTTTGTGTTGGTTTGGACTTACATACATACCTTTTAGAGGAAATAGGCTTCCTTGAGTGAATTGTTTCAGTTCATCTTTAATCAGGATTAATTTTGATCAGAGTAATCACGAAAGTGATAGAGAAGATGGGTCTTACCTCCAAGATGTTTACAGTCTGGCTGGAGATAAAATTCACACATGGAAAACCAGTGCACCATTCAAGACAGTGTTAAACGAAGTGTGAGAGGGAAGACCCTCCGGTAAACTTTTTCACAGTTGCAGCAATCCATAGAGAAGCTCTTTTCCTTTTTCAAAAGCAAGGTTTGGAGGTTTGATTCATTTTAAATCCTGCTTTTATTTATTTATTTATTTTTTTATTCCATCATAAAATGGGCAGCCAGGCAACCAGGGGACTTCAGTGGTTGAGCTCCCACTGTCTGTCAGAGCCATCTGCCCACTAGCTGGGGTTTTTAGGTCTCACAAGAAGCCTGTTGCAAGTCTCAACATTTAAAAAATATTAGCTTCGGTTTTTAACAGTTAAAGCAGAGAGGAACTTGTCGTTATTGTATTCATTTATTTTTCTGAAGATGCTTGTTTATTTTTAAAAATGCCCAGATAAGAAAATGGATCTTGGCTCAGTTAGTTTGGTTTATCAAATTAATATTCTTAGCAGATGTTGGATTCCCTATGGTACAGGTGCTACTCACCAGGTTATCAAGTTCTTCTACTTGTAATATTAAAATAGTCATATTATCTTTAGTATGTTTGAGAAATCCTACTACTGTGTTGTGTCGCTCAGTTGTGTCTGACTGTGACGCCATGGCTCCTCTGTCCATGGGGATTCTCCAGGCAAGAATACTGACTGGGTTGCCATGCCCTCCTCCAGGGAGAGAAATCATACTAAATATGGTGAAGCATTGAAATACTGAAAAATAAAGTATTTTTCTCAACTTTCAGTCCTCTCAGTGGTATACCCCACTGCAGACCCCTGGCAACCTTATATTCTCTTTTTGTCTACCCCTATCAAGGCGTGATCTGCATGAATATAACAGCATTAATACTTTGTAGGCTGTCATCTGATGAATTAACACTAGAAATCTTTGGTGGTTTGGTTTCATTTGAATGTATAATGAGTGGTTTAAGACAAAAGGATAGAGCAAAGATGCGTGGACAGATGGACAGCCCTTCCTAGAGAGATGGACTGTACTTCATGACAACTGTGTGCCACTGAGGCCTGGAGAAATAAGACATGGAGACACAGGTACTCATGTACATTCTGTCTTGGTTCCCCCAGAGACTGTCCTGATACACAGTGCTTTGGGGGAGGCAACACTGCAAGAAATTCAGAGGCTGAGCTCACAGTTACTGTTGTCTAGTTGCCAAGTCCTGTCCAGTTCTTCTGTGACCCCATGGACTATAGCCCACCAGACTCTGTCCGTAGGATTCTCCAGGCAGGAATATTGGCATGGGCTGCCATGCCCTCCTCCAGGGGATCTTCCTGATCCAGGGATCTCTTGAGTCTCCTGCATTGGCAGGCAGTGGATTCTTTACCACTGAGGCACCTGGGAAGCCCTGAGTTCCCAGTTCCCTGCATGCTAAGCTCCAAGGTGCTATGGAAGCTTGTCACAGGGCACTCAGCTGGTCCAGGGAGACATGCCTGTGTCCCCGAGGAAGAGACAGGATCTGAAGAGTCAGAAGAGTTCTAGAAGAAGTGAGGCAGGGCAGGCATTCCAGGCAGAGGAGAACCCGCGTGAGGACAGGAAGGGCTGGTGCCCAGAGGATGCTGCGGCTCTGCAGGCGGAACCAAGCAGCTAGGGCCTGGGGAGGGCGAGGGGGCAGAGGAGGCAAGGCCTTACCCGCAGGCTGAGTCAAATATGGGGTGCTCAGACTGACACAGAGCCCTTGTGGAGACTTTAAACAAGAGAGGAAGATGATTAGATTTGAATTTTTGAGATTCCTCCACTGCAGTGTGGGAACCGGTTTGCCAGCCGAGAATGGGTCACACTCACTCCTTTCAAAGCTTTCTGACTCGCCTTCCCTCACAGACGTCTCTTGATTTTACGTAAAACAGTAACCAGCATAAATGTCAAAGCTTTGCTGTGAAGACAGAATGTCCAATTATAGCTCAGCTCTTAACTAAATAGCTTTACTCTAAAATGTACCACCTCATCATTTTTCTTTAAAAAATTGACTTTGATTCAGTTCTGTTTCATAGAATGAATTTTGAACTTGCGTGTAATATGAATACTTTCTGTTAATTAACACCCGGCAGGCACGTAGGTCACATTAAATGTACTTTGCTGCATAATATTTGCTGCATATTGATTCAGCCAGGGTTTGGTATTTCTGAGTGATTCAGATACTTCAGCTGATAAAGATGAGGAAAAGAAATTTTATAAAAGATTTTCATGTGGGATGCAGAGAACCTTTTTTTTTCCTTTTGCAGTGGGAAGTGGGTGGAAAGGAAAAATTCCATCTGGCATACAGCAGCCCTAAATGTTGTTTTAAGAGAGCAAAAATAGAAGATGGCTGAAAATATCATAACAGAACATAGCAGACTGTGGGCAAATGTACAGTACATATTTTTCTAATAAATCATGTTAAATACCCATATTTTACCTACAACATGACCATGTTCTTATTTGTCAGTACATACAAATTTGTCTTTAATTTTTAAAAAATCACCCACGCCATTATTGAAGAACAAAAGACTTGTTTGGATGTCTTGGAGTTAATGCTGTCACATTAGGTCTACCTGAAATAGGTTTTTGCAGGGTTTTCTTTCCTTTTCCAATCTCTCCTTCCTATATTAAGGGGAGAAAAAAGTGGAGAAAGACGATATGGCATGTCTCTTCATCTATTGTACATTTGTCCGTAATTAGATGAACAAGGCTCAACAATTTTAAGAAAACTTTGTAAATGTCCTCTTTGTTCAGGTTCCAGGAACAACTGGGCTTGATCGAGGTGAGCTGAGTCAGAGTAAAGGGGCTCCTTTAGATCCAAGAAATACAGAGAAGGAGTGAACAATGGTGATAATAAGATAATTAAGACAGCGGGAAGTGGCCCTAGGATAGGGATTTCCAAGGAAGCTCATGAAAACTTAGTGAGTCCCAGAAACATATCTTAGTGACCTCCCAGGTGGGGGTGAGGTAGAAGGTGTCTAGTTAAAATTTTGATCCTGTGCAATCAAAATCACATGGATGATTCATTAAACCTTTCTTGATCTTGCCTTGGCTAGGATTTATAGAGGTAAAACAAGCTTCCTATTGGTACTCTTGTGAATAAAGAATTCTAATGATCCCCAGATGGTGCAATACCTAATAAAATCCCAAACTGAATTTTATGGTTGATAGAGGCTGTCACTTTCTCCCAACTCAGTGACCTTACTGTTATTATAAGTTGGGGGCATTCTGATGATGTGTTTTTGCAGTCAATCTGAGTATCCTGGAGTTTCCCTCTGAGAAGCATAGGCTTTGATAAGAACTTTTTGATATGATGTATCTTGACTGGATAAGAAGTTTCACTCAAAAGCTGGCAACTG
Source organism: Nanger dama (assembly GCA_917880005.1). Classification (NCBI taxonomy): domain Eukaryota; kingdom Metazoa; phylum Chordata; class Mammalia; order Artiodactyla; family Bovidae; genus Nanger; species Nanger dama. Next base: position 30,616,425 of record CAKJTW010000007.1, read on the forward strand.
CTAAATAGGATTATAAAGAATATCCTCTAAAATGGACAGTAAGTACTTCACAGTCCGTTAATTCTATCTAAAGTTCATTAATCACAAAAAGATGTTGAAATATTCTGATATATTTCTCCTACTAAGATGTATCCCTTTTTAGCCTCTGTTATCAGAAGCAAAAGATCATTAATTAAAATAGTCATTATCGGCAAGCCTTCAGGTTTGTTAGAGAAAGGTATGATTTAGTCTTTGTGCTTTTATCGCTCTGTGTTTCTGGAGTTATATTTTGTGGGGCTCTAACAGAGGCTAGCCTGATTGAAGTGACCCTTGCTCCAGTAAGCATTTCTGTTGAACTGCTTCTCCTCTGCTTGTTAGCAGTTATTGTTATCTGTGACCCCCGTGGGCTATAGCCTGCTAGGCTCCTCTGTCCTTGGGATTTCCCAGGCAAGAATACTGGAGTGGGTTGCTGTTTCCTTCTCCAGGGAATCTTCCTGACCCAGACAGCGACCCCTCATCTCCTGCATTGGTAGGCAGTTTCTTTACCACTGAGCCACCAGGAAGCAGAAAACTAACACAGCAAGTCCTAAAAAGCAGGCACAAATGGTTTTGCCAGCAAAACCGTTACTGGGGCATTCAGTGCTTATTAAATATCCATAGGGAAGCACAGAACTGAAAATTACCTCTGTGGAAAAGAATACTTTGATATAACTCTAAAATCATGGGAACTGAGAGGTTAATTGAAGCCATGGGGATAATACTGTCTCCTCTCCTAGTGCGTATGACTGGAATATACAGTGATAGAGACAGAAACATGCATGGCTCGAGTTAGTGCTGAATTGTACCTGCAGGTTTGAGGTTAAAGGATATACCAGCCAGGTGGAGAAGGGAAGCTTCTGAACTTCAGTTCAGTTCAGTCGCTCAGTCGTGTCCAACTCTTTGCGACCCCATGAACTGCAGCACGCCAGGCCTCCCTGTCCATCACCAACTTCCGGAGCTCACCCAAACTCATGTCCATCGAATCAGTGATGCCATCCAGCCATCTCATCCTCTGTCGTCCCCTTCTCCTCCTGCTCCCAACCCCTCCCAACATCAGAGTCTTTTCCAATGAGTCACCTCTTCTCAAGAGGTGGCCAAAGTATTGGAGTTTCAGCTTTAGCATCAGTCCTTTCAAAGAACACCCAGGACTGATCTCCTTTAGAATGGACTACTCTCAAGAGTCTTCTCCAACACCACAGTTCAAAAGCATCAATCCTTAGATGCTCAGCTTTCTTCACAGCCCAATTCTCACATCCATACATGACCACTGGAAAAATCATAGCCTTGACTAGACGGACCTTTGTTGGCAAAATAATGTCTCTGCTTTTGAATATGCTGTCTAGGTTGGTCATAACTTTCCTTCCAAGGAGTAAGTATCTTTTAATTTCATGGCTGTAATCACCATCTGCAGTATTTTGGAGCCCCCCAAAATAAAGTCTGACACTGTTTCCACTGTTTCCCCATCTATATCCCAGTGAGGCAAATTCTAACTAACCCTTAAAATCTGAGAGAAGAAAGTTTGGAACAAAGCAGAGTGCCAATTTTATTTGATTGTCTTTTAAGGAATAGACTTGAATGCCAGATGCTTGTGGGCAGATGCCTCTCAAGACTTGCTGAGCTGTTAAATGCCATTTCCATTGTAAGTTAGCAATCGTGTCTGACCTGTATCCTAGTTTTAAGTAGCTCCCACTTCTATCTGAAGTTAGTAAATCTCAAATTCCTGTCCTTTAGTATTACTCATGATCTTGGCATATGGTGGAAATCTGCAGAGACCTGAGGCAAGTTTGTCACACCCTGGAAAAATCCTTCCTCGTGGAGATCAGGTGGCCCTAGGTAGAGTCAACATCTGTAGCTGCTGGTCCCCCTGGGCCCCACCCTGTGTGCTTTGCCATTTTGGCATCTTGGCTCTGACTTCTGCTTTTAGGTTCCACACCTTGCCATGCCAGAACCTTCAGAGAAGAGGGCAGTGAGAGTTTTGGGGGCCCATTTTGACCCAAACCTAAGTTTTAAGATCACGTCACTCCAGAAGAAAAGTTAGGAATGCTATCTTTTCCTTCCAAGAGATAGAGGATGGCAGACTGCAGACTTCCCAGTCTGGGGGACCCTAGAAGGAAGAGTTGGGCAGTACAGACCTACAGAAGACCCAGAGGGAATTCAGTGTGTGTTCCTTAGCCAGATGTGATGACCCAGCAATTCTGGGGGATTCAGTCACTTACTTGACTGCCTCGAGGGCTTCAGACAGATGCTAGCATCTCACATCAGTCAGATGCTTAGCTTCTCTACCATTAGCAGCTTATTTCAGATTCCCCTGTTTGAACTTGTAGGAATGATTAGGAAAAATCCTACTAGGATGGAGACAGATAACTATTTCGCTTGCTGCTACAAACAGTGGGCATTCAGCTGTGACACATAAAGTTCACTTTGTTGAGGGCCTAAATGATTTTTAATTTCAGTAGAACTTTCTCCTTTTCAAATATAGAGCAGATTTTTTAAATGCTTGGCCAAGATTAATTTATTCTTGCCTATATTCATTGAGAAAAGCATTTATTAAGCACTGATGAACCAGGCATCACACTCGATAGAACAGAGACATACGTGAGCAAGATTGGATTTGAGCCCCCAGCTCGTCACCACTTATGAGGGAGGAGGATTGAAAACAAAGACAAGGGAGTTAAAGAAGACCGAAGAAAAGAAGGGGTGTACTTTGAATAAGGTGTCTGTTTCTAGAAAATTGTTTCTTCACCTTCTTGTGAGGCATTTGCTAAATTAAACATCATCTCTTTTACTTCCTGGCATTGTGACCAGGTAAGAACACAAATCATAAATGGCAGACATCATAAGTCTTGTATCTAAGGAGAATTAGATATTGTTGGAAAATGGCATTGACCATTTTCCTCCCTCCCCATTTTCTAGCTACAAAATATTTTTAAAATTAGTATATTGTATATTGTTCTTGACCTGTTTAATAATTGAATTTGTTTTTGAAAACAAGCTTCATTCTGGAGATTTATGGATGTTTAACGGTCAAGAGCAAGGCATCAGGCAACTTGCTGGAATTTATAGCACATTTCTGTCTGTTAGAGACTTTTTGTTGACATTTGTTCTACTAACTGTAAAGTAATATATGTGTTTTTGCAGACAATTTAGAAATAATAGAAAGCTGCAAGGAAGAAAAGAAAAATTTAGTGAGAACTAACCAAGATTTCTCCTCACCATCTCCAGCATATCAGCACATGCATTATGAGGCTTTCCTTACATTTCTATAACAGACTTATCTACGCTTCCCATTTGGGGGCAGATAGGGTTTCAGTTTTTTCCAGTTAGAATAATCTGGGATACACATGTCTAGCAAAATCTTTATCTAAGTTTATATTTCTTAAGGGTAAATTCCTAGCTGAGTAATTACTACTCACAGGTATGAACTGCCTTAATCTTTTATGCTTTATGCTCAACTGTTCTTCATAAAACTTGTTGCAGTTTTCATAAACATCAACACTCCATTAAAGTATTTGTTTTGTGACACCCTCACCCATATTGGAGCATCCCTTGTGGCTCAGAGGGTAAAGCTTCTGCCTGCAGTGTGGGAAACCTGGGTTCAATCCCTGGGTCGGGAAGATCCCCTGGAGAAGGAAATGGCAACCCACTCCAGTATTCTTACCTGGAAAAGCCCATGAACGGAGGAGCCTGGTCAGCTACAGTCCATGGGGTTGCAAAGAGTTTGACACGACTGGGTGACTTCTCTTTCTTTCTTTCTTTCACCAAGATTGATTATTATGATTCTTAGAAGGAGAAGCTAAGTTTTCTTGTTGGGTTGATAGGAAGGAAAAGTATGATCTTATTCAGATTTACATTTCTTTTCTAGTGAGGTTAATACTTGCAGTTAATATCAATCCATCCATATTTCTTCTGTAATTAATCTGTTCACCTCCTTTGCCCATTTTTTTCTATTGTGATTTTTCTTACTAATTTGAATAAGTACTTTATACATTAGGGACATAAATCTTTGTCGTATTTGTTACATGTAGTTTTTCCAGGCTTATTCTTTTTTGTTTTTATGCACATATGAGCCAAAGTGTTGATTCATGTTTTTTAACTTTAAAAATTGCCTTTAAAATTAGAAAGTTCTTCCCACTTCTGTAGCTAGATACTTAATTTTATTTTTTTCTATTCTAGAGTTACACTTGTTATTCTTTAATATAGCTGGAATTTATTTTTATAATATAAAAGTAAGATTTCTCCATCAGCTATCACATGCAGATTTTTTCATGTTTTCAGATTTTATTTAATGGTTGCCAGCATTAAAAATCCACTGTATTCTTGAGAAATTGAAACTGTTAACAGACTTCCTCCAAATTAAATATACCAAATGTATACTTAGTAATATTACCTCTCTGAGCTTCAGTTTTCTCATCTATAAAAGTAGGAGATTAGAGGTGTAAGATTTCTTCTGGTTGTGAAATTTCTGTCTTAAATTGAAGATGACATCCCCCACCCCACTTTCCCCAGTTTAGCAGCATTCATACTTTTGAGTGTTAAATACTTTGGGGGAAATGTTGCCATTTAAAAATGGATGCTAATCGATTACTCAGGAGGCCCTGACTAGCCATTTTTACTCTGATTGACTATGCTTATCAATGCCAAAAATCGTTCTGTTCTTTTATGTTCTAAAAAATACTCCTGTGGATAGAATTTCTGAAAAATCTTCTCTTTGTGAAATGCAGTTGGTACAGGACAGATGGTGATCTAGCATCCAGCTAGAAGCAGCTCTGCTATCAGGGTGCTGAAGCCACATTTCAAGCCATGTCATTAAATATTTGGAATTGTTTTTCTGAGTTTACAATGTCCTGAGGAGGATTGAGATATAAAACTCTCAGATAATGACAAACTAAAAAAACTTTCTAGATCCCACTGTCTTGAACTTCTAGAAATAAGAAGAAATTAGTCTGTTTATAGAGGCTCAGTTCATTAACCACCATCCACAGCCTTGCTCCAAACCACTGTTTGTTTGTTGTTGTTATTTTTAATGCAAATTTTTATCTCTCCCCTGTCTCTCAGAAAGAATATTTCTTCTCTGAGGATAAGCTCTATATTTTATTTGAGCTTTTATCCCCAGCATCTAGCATGAGGCTTTCAATTGGTATTTGTGGACCTGATTTCTGTAGAGAAGGCAAATGTGAGTGATTTGAAATGTTTCTGAAATTCAAGCACTCAAACCAAATCTGTGCAAATCCAAAGTTATGCCTGCTCCAGGATTCTAGTTCATTGGAGATTTAAAATTTTAAATTAAAGGTCTTGTACCAGGGAGGATTAGCCTGGAAAAGACAGGCAGAAAGGACAAGGAGGTTCCTCACCAATCGTCATTTGGTACCTACAGACATGTCTTTAGGAGAACACATACTTGGTAAAGGATAGAAACAAATTTTCAAGCTTCAGTGAATCACAGTTCATGGAGCAAGGATCTTACCTGGGCAGGTTTGTATATGAAGATTTCAATCCTCTTTGGTACACTAAGTACACGTTAACATTCAGGAAAATAGATGATTTTTTTGGGTCTGTATTATCACTTAAGTAACCCATTTCTTTTCAATCCATTTTTCTCTTTCTCCACACCCATCCTTCACTCCAGAAAAAGGGAGAAACACCTACTCCTGTGCAACCACATTTCTTTCTTTCTTATTTTAACCTTGTCTTCCTTTTTATCTCCTAATTTTATCTTTCAAACAATTGTAGTAGTATTTCATTGCAGTCTAAATTCTCTTAACCTGTTTTAATACCATCCTTTTCTGTGACTGCACAGTAAACCAAGAGTGATGCAGTCTTACTTGTCTCATAGTCTTGTTTCACACTGTGAAGTAAGGTTTCTGCGATGGTTGTTGCTGAGACCTAGGTGTGTCTCTCTTAAAACACCAAGGAATGTGCAAAACATGAACAAACAAGAGTGTTTACTTAAGATGCTTTGTATCCCCTTGCTCCCACGCCATGTGACCTTGCAGTTGCCACGGTAACTAGGAATTTTTCATTGCATAACCTGCATAAGGATTGAGGCTGCCCTTTTGATTACTGCTCTGCCCTCTCTGAAGTTATACGTGCACTCACGTGCATACACATGTGCACACACGCGTGTTCACAGGCATACACTTGTAAAGTCACATTTGTATACACACAGCAGACATTTATTTGGAAAGAGTTATAGAGTTCCTTGACTTGAAGCCTTCCCATTTTCTAAATGTATTACTTTATACTATATTTATTTTTTATTTAAAACTTTTCCAGCTTTACTGAGGTATAATTTACAAAAATTGTATATATTTAAGGTGTATAAGGTAATGTTTTGATGTATGCATACATTGTAAAATTATCACAATCAAGCTAATTAACATACCTATACATCACAAGATTATGTTCAGTTGTGTGTATATGTGTGTAGTGAGAACACTTAAGATCTACTCAGCAAATTTCATGGATCCAGTGCTTTTAAATTGAAAAATACTTCTCCTGGGTCTGTTCACAGTTAAGAGCTTGCTTTCTCAAATAATTTCAATTTATAACTTAGATCTTTACTTATTCAGGAGGCATTTCCAGACACAACTGCATTTCCTGTAAGAGGAATTTGGAAAGAGAAACCAGTGCCATAGGAACCATTTGAGGTGGGGGGCGGTTATCAAGTGTTGCTATAAAAATCCACACCATCCTCTTTTTACTCAGATTTTCAAAAGATTCTGTAAAAGTGCTACTGTGAATTACTCAAACCCCAGGTGACAAGCATATCTGCAACTAGTAGAAATTTTGTCTGAGTCGTAATTTACCGTAGGCTTTCATCTCATCTTTAGGTTGCTTGGGGAAAGTGTCAATATTGATATTTTCCCTTTAGAATAATCTCTTTGCCTCTGTGTGTCACACACACAAAATGATATGAAAATTCTTAGGAACAAGAATGTACTTGTACAATTTGTATTTGCCATTTCTGTAAAATTGCCTAGCAAACAAGATTTCAGATTTTTCAGTTGTTTAAATCTCAGGCAACATATGTTTTGTATTTTGAGGGCCATCGAGATATACCAATAATGAGAAGTGGAAATTAGCACTGTTCCCAGTCATCTCAGTTTTTTGCAAAGTAAGAGTCTGTTAACATATTGTGCAAATCCTCTCCAAGGATGCTGTGGATTGATGGAACTCATATCCAAAGTATTGATAGACAGTTTTTCTCCAGTGAACTCAGTCATGTTAGGAGATACTTAATGATCTAATTTAGAATTTGAAGGCATCCCCATTTCTTCTGAATTACCTTCTAATAGGCTTCTGTCAGATCGTATATGCACAAGTCAGTACCCTCAGTTGCCCTTTGACCTAGGCTTCTTGAAGCCAAAGGATAAGTCTTAGTGACTTCCCAACCCAGCCAAGCTTTTGCACATTCCCATGGACTCAGTAACCAGGGTGAGTGTCTGTAACTCATAAGTCTTAGCAGAATGAAATAGCCACCATATCTGGGACTAAGGGGCTGCAGAAGTGATGGAGTGCAGCAGCCTTGCCCCACAACCATGGCTGACGTCACGCCTTGTTTGTTGCTTGTTTATGCTTTAGACATGCTGATGCTAAAGGATGTTGACTGCTCCCTTGCAAGTAATCAGCAACCCCATTCCAAACCAGGGTCTCATTAGGCATTAACTCACTCCTGAAATTTCTCCTTTCTACCCTAGCCTGCTCTCTGGACTAACTCTTTGTAGCTGATCCTCCTCCTCCCGGCCTTTGCCAACCTTTCAGTCCTTGCCCTTGGGCCACTCTGATGTCTAGTATCTGTCTGCTCATCTGTCGATCACCAGGCCATTCATTCGTTTTTACAAGCAGTGTTGTTCTGGATGGAGGGGCGGCACAGAGAACAAGACAGACCAAGTCCGTGTTCTCATGAAACAAATATCAGGGTAGAACTTGTCCTGTCATTTCTCCTTGCCCTTCTCCTCTCCTTCCCCACCCACAATCTGTTCAGTAATCAAGAACTAGTGTATTGGAACTAGAGGACTTGCCTAGAAATATTTAATAAAATTTAAGATTTTATGTTAAAAACAACAAAAAACACCTGTGTGATTTAATAACTTGCAAGGGTCACATGGGGAGTGTCTTGTATGAAGCAAAGAAGAGGGTCTGAATTGTGGTGAAGTGGATATTAGATCAGAAAGAGTGTTAGGAAAATAAAATGTGCAGGAATTAGATTGAAGTTGGCCCGGATCAGAGTCCTAGCCTTGCCCTAATTGTAGGGTTCTCAGTAAACCTACTTTACATGATAATAATTATTAGAGGCAGTAAAATTCAATAAATACGGTTCTTCTCTAGCAGCCAGAACTTTCTATCTCGTCACATTTACTGGTTTTCTCTGGGAGTTTGACCACGTTCCATAACAACTTTGTGTTTGCTTTCGCACTATGGAAGTCAGACTTGGCCTAGATTTTCTAAGTCTGGGGATGATGAGCCCTATTAGTCCTTTTTTGGCTTTAGTTTGAATTATTAATCATATTATTCTTAGGATTTTTAAAAGAACTAATGATCATTAACTCAAATACTCTCTTTCTGCCAGGATGTGTTTGGTAGGCAAAAACCTTGGAATCTGGTAAATTTAAACCACTACTCACCTTGACATACATCTGCTTACTCTGTCTTTCCCTTAGCTGCTCTGTTAATCAGGTCTATCTTGCCAGTGATATCCTTTTTTTTTCTGTAAGAAAATAGAATCATGAGATACATTGTCAGCAAATTCTGTGAAGGTTGTTCTTAGACGAAATTGTTTTTGGCCAGAGGAGATATTTTTTTTTCAGATAAGTATTCCAGTTCTGCGGTACCCACATTTACAGTACAAGAATAGATGCGGGTACTGATGGTTTGGTTTGCTCAGCTGTGTGTGAATTTCCATAGTGCAAGATGAGGAGAGATTCCCTAAACACTAAATCACACGCAGCTTTCCTCTGTAGAGAACCAGCCCTTCGGGCTTCTGGGGAAAAAGTGAAGTCAAGACAACCGAATTTTGTAGGATCTGAGGATTCGAGGAAAATGTGAAGGTCATCATCTCCAGCTTTACTCACTGAAGAAGCACCTTCACTTGTCGATAATGTGGTTGCCAGACTCTGCTCCAGTTTGAAAAAGAGGTCGTTTTGTCTCTGTATTTCCTAAAATTGACCTTGAGTCTGCCTCCAACTCAAAATCCATTAATGGAAAGTTACTTTTCTACAGCATCACCAATAATCTTGTTCCACAAGGCAGCGTAGCTCAGAAAGTGAAAATCTCCTGCAGTGGTTTCATTGTCTCTATCTTTTTTTTCTTAGACATTCCAACTACCTGAACACTACCTCAAAGGGCATGTTTCCCAGACCCTCTTGTAGCTCCTTGGAGCAGAGTCCCATGTGCTTTGATCAGCAGACTCCTCTGCCCACAGACTCCTCACAGCCCTGTTTTGTTTTGTTGGAGATAAGATTTACATAGCATGAAAGTAACCATTTTAAAGTGTACAGTTCCATGTCTGCCCAGTGCTTGAGCCCGTCAGGCCCAAGGCAGCTTTTGTGCTGGAAGCCCTGCCAACCTTAGTCTTCAGGTCTGATGCCCAAGTTCTGTGGGCATCAGATTGAACTGATCCCTGCCATGTTTAACTCTATTCTTGCCAGCACTTCATTTTCCCCCTGCTGGGTCTTGAACTTTGCTCTTGCTGAGCTGGTGTGTTGTAGTCCTGAGACCACGTTCAGTGCTTGCCAACCCTCTTCTCCTTTTGGAACTCAGGATGATGTAGACACCTCTGTTGCCTTATACACTGAGCAGATTGACTCGCTTTGGCTGCCAGCACCAGGGTAAACTAGTCCCTGCCATAGTTGTAGTCTCTAACATGTATTAGTGACCATCTTCCAGGCATGTCTGTGGTTCTGGTTAAGAGCTCTGTTGTTGGGTCTTCCTGGGTTAAATCTCAGCTTTAGCACACACACCCTCACCCTGGGATCTTGCTTGGCCAAGTTACTTTGTCAAAATGAGAGATTTAACAGTATTTACCCCGTGTGGACTGTGTTTAGTCATGTCTGACTCTTTGCAACCACATGGACTGTAGCCCGCCAGGCTCCTTTGTCCATGGGGATTCTCCAGGCAAGAATACTGGAGTGGGTTGCCATGCCTTCCTCCAAGGGATCTTCCCAACCCAGGGATCAAACCCAGGTCTCCTGCATTGCAGGAGGATTCTTTACCATCTGAGCCACCAGGGAAGGCAGAATTGTTGTAATGGTTGAGTAAGAAGGTGGCTCAGATGGTAAAGAATCTGCCTGCAATGTTGGAGACCTGGGTTCGATCTCTGGGTTGGCAAGATCCCCTAGAAAAGAAAATGGCAACCCACTCCAGTATTCTTGCCTGGAGAATTCCATGGACAGAGGAGCCTGGTGGGCTACAGTCCATGGGATCACAAAGAGTTGGACATGACTGAGCAACTAACACTTAGATAAGATATGGAAGCTCATCTCCTAGCTTTGCTGGTATATGATGAGCCCTGAATAAATGTAATCAATATTTCTGCCTGGTCTTGCCTTGATCCCTCCCATATGGCAGTGCTGTCTCCTTAGTTCTCCAACTGTAACTTCTACCACTGTGAGATAAAAATTATGTTAGCTTTCTTTAATGGTCTGGTAACTAATGATTACATGATGCTTTATACTTCACCATGTATACTTACCATGTATCCTCTTAAATTGGAGAAGGAAATGGCAACCCACTCCAATGTTCTTGCCTGGAGAATCCCATGGACAGAGGATCCTGGCAGGCGACAGTCCATGGGCTCATAAGAGTCAGACACGACTTACCAACTAAACCAACCGACCAACCGTCCTCTTAAGTACGGGCCAAATCTGGGGGCTGCCTTAGTGATTTTCACGTAAATGACTCTCAGAGCAAGATCCTGAATTAGAGCAAGTTGTTGTGATCTCATAACTTCTTGTCTGTCTATATCACTATCCAGTGTGACGAGCACGCACCTCTTCTTTTCAGTTCACCCGTATCTATTTGAGTGTCCCGGACTTCCAGCTGCTGATGGAGATGCAGAGGAGGGCGGGCCAGTGTCATCCACTGCCCGAGTAGTTGGGTGACCCTTCCTTAGGAAGAGCACCTCTCAGCAGACTGTCCACTCTGTTAGCACCATCAGAATCCACTACTTGGGATGTAGCCTGTGAGACTTACGCTGTCATTCTGTAAAACCTGCACTCAAAATTGCACTTTTATCCTTTCCTCTTTCTGTTCAGTCACTGATTCATTTGACTAATGTTCAAATATCTATGAAGTGCCAAGACCTGTTTGTTGGGAGTTCAGTGTTGAAGACGATATAGTGCCTGCCCCACATGAACTTATGCTTTAGAAGGGAGACATAAAAGGTCATCAGTGTGTTCTTTTTGAAATACTGAGTCTGAAGGATTCACGTTCACCGTGGGGTCCCAGAGAAGGGCCCGCAACATCAGACTGGAGGCAGAGGGGGCAGAAAACCTGGAGGATATGATTCTTGAAATGCATGTTGTAAGGTGAATGAAAGTCCGACCAAGAAGGGTGGGGAATGAAGGGAGTCATAATAAGCTATTGGCTCTAAATGCATCACAGTCCTTTCAGGTTGTAATGAAACAAGCTGGGTGGCTTATCAACAGGAGAAATTTATTTCTCACAGTTCTGGAGGCTGAGAAATCCAAGATCAGGGCACCAGCAGATTCAGTGTATGATGAGAGCCACTTTCTGGTTCATAGACAGCTCTCATTTTGCTCTGTCCTCACAGGGCAGCAAAGGGTCAAGGGATCTCTCAGGGGCCTCTTTTATAAGGGTGCTTATCCCATTCAAGAGGTCTCCACCATCAGGACCTAATAACCTAAAAGCTCTGCCTCCAGACACCATCACGCTGGGGATTAGGTTTCAACGTAGACCTCTTGGAGAGAGGACTCATTTGGTCCATAGCAAGTGCCTTCCTATGAATAAATTAGCATCTTCAGTTACTGTGTTCACAGACTTGAGGGAAAACAGCGTTGCATCTTGTACAACTAGTATGACTTCTTGAATGCCATGGTGTCAAGCTAGATGGTTCTGTGCATCCTTCATATGACAGTCTCTGTGCTGCCTGCTTTACACAGGTCTGATGATGGAGCCAGCCTGGGTCACGGGAGGAGTGTTGAGGATCCTGCTTGGGGCAGAAGGGAAGCTGAAGGGTGCAAAGTCCACATCTTCCCCAGGTGGGCCCCAGGGTGACCTGTTGCTACCCACCCCGTACTGTCCTTGTGCCCTAGACTGGGGGACAGTACCATGTAGTACAGGCTTCCCAGGGTTGCGTTAGTTACGGGGTCTCTTATATGTTTAGTTGCATGGGAGCTTAGTCTATCAGAATTTTGACAGATGGAACAAGTATAACTCTCAAGTTCAAAGCATAGTTATCGCTTGTGATGAGTGTTATAATAGAAGGGTGACTGAGGAGAGAGGGTAAAGGCAGCTTCAGAGGAGAGTGACTGTTGAGATTGAATCTGTGTTTTAAAGGTAATCCATGTGCTCATTGTCTCCCTTGCTCATGAACTTGCAAGCTCAGTAAACCATTATCAAGTTAATATCATTTGCCAGACCTTGAGCTGTGTGTTAGGAAGAGAAATAGAAGTCACAGTCCCTGCCCTCAAGATGTCATCATTGCGCGGAGACCACAGAAAGAGCTGGTAATCAGAGGTCAGTGTGATGGACGTCATGACAGAATTCTTTGAGCGTCTCATCTGGACAGATAGTATTACTGGCAGGAGATTTGTCAGAGATGCTTCCTTAGATGTGATAGTACGAGTTTCATTGTATGGAATGATTTGTACCTTTTGGGGTTCATAGACTCCAGTGAGACCTAGAATTCTGGACTCTGTCTGGAAAACTGTGCCTACACATAAAAAATCTTGTATACTTTCAGAGGGTTCTCTGAGTCCCTGAAACTCATCCATGAACTCCCGGATAAGTTTATGCTCACAGAGTAGCAGGGACACGGTGCCATGGAGAATATCAATGGCTGCTTTCTGGGAGCACTTGGGAGAAGAACGTTTCCCATCAGAGATAATAGAAAATCAAGCAAGTATTTGTGACAATTTCAGCAGGCCTGAGAAATCCCTTAGTAATCACTTTTTCTTGACTAGTGCCAGTGATAAGTGAAAATATAAATGCAGTCAGAGATTTGGTTTGGGACTGCCTAGACTGGCTAAACTGTGAACATCAGTTCTTGACTTTATATTTTTATTACCATATATGTATTTCATCTTAAAAATAAATGTCTTTCATGTGAATAAATGAAAGAAGAAGAGTTAGATTTGTAAGTATAAACCCTGATCTTGGTCTTGGAATTTAATCTAAAGTAAGCCAAAGATACGGGTTCTGTCATTCATTGAGAATTCACAGGCAGGAGAGCAGTGTAGCCATAAAAGAAAAGAAATCATAGCTAGTTGCCCAAAGAATGGAACAACGATAAGGAGCAGGGAAGATCTGAAAACCCTCCATTGTTTTTGTATTCCTCATGGACACTGTTGAGAAGGTCATGCATGTGAGTCTGTGATCACACAGCTTTCCCTCAGCGCTCACCCCCATCCCACTTTCAGCTGAGGATACCTGTTTATTTTTGCACTTCCTCTCCTCCCCCACCTCCCCCGCTCATCCCAGACTGCATCCCGGGACTACATCCCAAGGGCAAAGCTGCGAAGAATCTATGTGGCCCAGTCCTTGGAGTTCATTGTTCTTCCCAACATCCCTTCAAGAGAGTAGGGCAAAGAACTAGTTTCTGCGAGCCTGAGAGCTAAAGTGTGTGTCAGGGAGAGGAGAGGATTCTCGCTGAGCATCACGGGCCAAAGCAGGGGACGGGGTAGGAATACACCCTGCTCCCCACTGCACCCTCCTCTTCAGTGTTGCACCTGCAGAGCCCTTTCTCTCCTGAGGTCTGTGCCTCTTGTTCAAGTGTTCTTCCTAGCTCACTCGTCTTCTGAGCCCTGTTGTCTGTAATCACTTTTGGGAACATTCCTGAGTGTGACTGTCTCATCCCACTGGCAAGGAAATAAATGCATTTTATTTTTAACTCCGATGATCATCACCTCCACTCTGCACCATGCTAATGGCAGGGCAGCATCTAATGACCCTCGTCCATGGTCAGTGCCCTCTGGCCAGAGACCACCGGGAACACAGTTGCAGTTGAGCAGGTTGGGTTTGCTGCTTGGCTTGGGGCTGGAGCACTTGTCCTGTGGGGAGCCGTGCAACAGCTCAGTGCAAGAAAGTGTTAGAAGGATTTACAGGACTTGTGTTTGTGTTTGGTGACTCGGGAGGATTTAAAGTAGAGGGACCTTGTTTTTGATCAAGCAGCTGGGTAACTGTGAGATATCTTAAATCTTATCTCTAGGAGGAGAAGCAAAGCTAAGGCTGTCACTGGGAAAGAAGCCGCCATCACTAGTTAGCTGGGCTTCCTGCTACTTTCTGCGGTGACCAACATTTGTGCTGTTTCTTGTTCAGAGAGGACATGTTTTTGTCTTGTCCCACCACAGCACAGAGTGACCTTCTCTAGTGTTGACTTTTGCAGAATCCTTGACATTTAACAGGAGAATGTGGGGCTGGGCCCGGAGTGCCAGGCCAGCTCCAGGTGTCTGGGCTGCTTCTCCTCTGAAGTGCCCTGCTTCAGAGATCAGCCTCCTTGATCAGAGCCTCCCACCTGCTCGCCTGCCTACCTGTCCCGTTCACTCCTGTGAAGACTTGTCCGCAGCCCCTCCACGCTGCCCTGGCTTATCAGCTGTTCTTCCACTCACCAGACAGACGTCATGTGGTGATGAGCTGTGTGTGTGTGTGCTGACGTGGCCCTGAGCTCCTCTCCTGCCTCCCGTCTCTATTGCTGATCACTTCCCCGGGGTGGGGGGTTGGGGGGCATCGTTCACTGTTCCCCTCTCAGGTTTCTGAACACCATGGCAGGAACGCCTAAAACCATACACATGTGTTTTCTACCCTCAGCAGCACAAAGCTGTCTGGCAGTTGCTTTTTCCTTAACTTGTTTATTCCCTGTTGCACCCCCTAAAGCCATTTCTGCAACAGTTTTCTCTTTGGGCCACCAGTGAATCCCCTCCTCCCAGAAGAGGGTCTCAACTCACACTCTGCAAACATGATGGAAACTACCTCATCTGCTCTACCTCAGCTTTCTTCTTTTCCCTGCTCTATTTTTTTTTTTTTTCCTAAACCTCCATTGTCCTCCTTGCCCTGATACTCTCTGAAAGGAGGAACTCTTGGTCCTGTGGAAGCCTCACCCCTCTACACCTGTTCCTGACCTGTCTCGCCTCTTCTCCATCACCCCCTCACCCCCCACTTCCCCAGCCAGACAGCCTCTTCAGCCAGACTCCTTCCCTTCCTAGTGAAATTCTGAGGTGGTCTTCCTCACCTGTGCACTTCCTCCACCTCCACTCACACCTCAACACTCCCCTTCCCTGGACTTAACCATGGTCTTGTCATCGCTTTCTCATAGACTCTTCGTCTTCGTAAACTTGACAACATCAGATAAGTTTTTCATAGCCCTCCACCTACTCCTGGCTCGTCTTGGTTTCACTTCATCATCTCTTTAGTAGATTTCCTCGTGGCTCTGATCCCCCTCTTTTCCTCTCTGCTTCCTATGTTTTCTCTTCCGTTATCCATCTTAATCCTCTTTCTCTCCTGCTTCCCTTTAACAGTCTCACCCACTCCCTAACTGGAATAATTCACAGATTTGTCTCTGTCCTTGCCCTTCGTACAGAGGCCTCTTTCTTTATTTATAACTGCTTGGTAAACATCTACAGCATAATGTATTGTCAGTCTTGAAACATCAGTTATCTGAAACCAGATCCATCAGTCTCAGCAGAACCAGTTTTTTTGCCCCATTTAATGGCACTTCCATTCTCTGTCACCCACAGATCTGGGATTCAGTCTGTCATCTTTGACAATCAAATCCCATGAGTTCTACCTTTGCTTTTGTCTCTTGCATGTGGCCTCATCTTGGGGAGCTCACCACGTTAGACTTGGGTTATGGAGCTATTACCTTGTTATCTAAGGGCAGGGCACCAGTCTTAATCACTTTTGCTTACCCCTTAGTGGCTGGCACAACACCTTCCCCACAGGACTCCCCCACCCCCCACTGTCTGTTGAATGCTTGTCTGTAAGTTAAGCCTTTTAATGCTTTATTTGCATTTCACAAACTATTTGTCATTGAATGCATTTCTTGTCATTAGTTCACTGAATACCTTTATTCTTAGCTGAGCAAGCACCAGAATGAAGTCTCATGACCAGAGCCTCAACTCTGGCACTTCTGCTCTTTTTCAGGAAGAGCAGTTTGGCATGGGCTGGACACGAGGCATTAATTTCACCTTCCTTCTTGAGAGCAGATATAATACAGAGGGTTATTATGTTTTCACGGCAATTTTAGATAACTTCCATCTCCCTTCATACATTGATTTTTCTGCTTTTTCGCTTCTTTATTTTTAACAGGTTTTCACAATGGAAACTACCACTGTGACATGAGATGCTGTTGATGGTACATCAATATGGTTCAGCTAGTCCCCTGCCCAGCAGAGTGTAGCTGCTCCGCGCACGGCCCTGTAATACACATCAGTTACACAGACGTTAGAGGAGCCCTTCCCATCCATATGTATGCACATGGCCTGCGGAAGTTAATAATGCCATATATCACATGCACGTAGAATGTAAAATGTACTTCAAAATGACAGTGGGCTCATATAAAACGAGTATTGGCTTACGACAAGAGGAAAGCCAGAGGAAGCTTTTTGTCCTTTCAGACCTGCTCTTTACTGAATTATCTGCTTCTGTGTCTCAGTATCCCAGACTCCATTTTGCCCCCCCTCCCCCTCCTTTTTTTTGGTCCATATTATGCTCATCTTTCCAACCACCTTATTTCACTTCAGCCATATGGATAACAAAAGAACCTCCTTGGAGAAATGAAAGATAGCAATTACACATTGGTATTCATGTTACAGGAGCCACTGCCATCCATGGGGACTTTAACAATGAATATCCAGCATTAATTGCCACAGTAACTGCATGTCTGACCTTGCTGAAATGTAATACATCAGTTTTACATAGTAAAATTATTTGCTACTAAGAGATTAAAAGGCATGATCATAAAATTATATTGCTGTTTGGAATGACTAGTAGTTTTTATTTTTAAGAAGATCTTGGAGGACTCGAATGAGTAGGTTGCTACATTTTCTTAGAAATGAGAACATTGGGAGTTGAAATCTTAGTATTCCCACTGACTTGGTTGGCAATTACGACAAGAATAGTGCCTTCCTATTCTTGTGGAAGGTGAATAAAATACATTGGCATCTCCAGTTAATCAGTGGAAAACTGGCTAATAAGGCATGGAGACATAGTACTTTTTATCTACTTGGGGGAAAATGTTCTTTTTCTGTGTTTATACCTAGTTTATGTAGGTTTCCTTCCAGGAGCAGGAACATAGAAACATGCCAGGAAACCTAGGACCTGTTTCCCTTTGTAAGGAAGTAACATCATTTTTAAGGTGTTGCTTGTTGGCTGTCAGCTTCTTGCATCAGTCTTTTGCTCTCTCCTCGGAGATACAGAAGTCAAATTTTCTCCTGTGTGTCTCTCACACAACCTTTGCCCCCTCCCCCACCATAATTTCCTCTGGCTGGATGTTGCCAATCAGAATTTCACACTCCACACTCTGAAAGTGTTCATCACTCGGGGTGGCTCCACACTGCTGGGTCAGCAGTGAGCCTGACTCCAGCAGAGCCTCGTCAGCGGGCCACGCTGGGCTCTGGCTGTGGAAGCTGTGTATGCAGAAATGAGTGATTGTTTGGCCTTCTGTCCGTGTTAAAAGTGATCGAGGTGAAGAAAGTCAGTGCACTCATCCATGACACCCGAATTTCAGCCCAGATGAGATTCTAACTAGAGGATCCATTTTTTGCTCATATCCTGGCAAAACAAGAACATGATAAATGTGAAGGCCATCTCAAATTTGCATGGGCAGGGGATGAACTGAATAATAGAAAGAGTAGTTTTTTGCCCACCTTTTAAAGTAAGACTGTGATGTAAATGACAATACATAGCCATTGCATCTACTTAATTTGGCTTGCTCATTGTTTTAGTGTTTTGTATGGTTTTCCAATTTTAATATAGTGGCTGTTTAGGAAGCAGTAACCAGGTAAAAGCATAGTACACATGCAATTAGTGTTTTGTGTTTCTGAGAACTTTGGATTTCTTTATTCAGATCGTTCAAGTAGTTTTTAAAATGAACTCCTATTCCCATCCTCGCTGTGTTTTTTTCTGTTTCCTTTAAAGTATGTGTGTCTGTCTAATGGTTTATGAGTCCATAGAACTTGATGCTGGAGAAGACAATGGCACCCCACTCCAGTACTCTTGCCTGGCAAATCCCATGGACAGAGGAGCCTGGTGGGCTGCAGTCCATGGGGTTGCTAAGAGTCGGACACGACTTAGTGACTTCCCTGTCACTTCACTTTCCTGCATTGGAGAAGGAAATGGCAACCCACTCCAGTGTTCTTGCCTGGAGAATCTCAGGGACGGGGGAGTCTGGTGGGCTGCCATCTATGGGGTCACATAGAGTCAGACACGACTGAAGCGACTTAGCAGCAGCAGCAGCAGCAGCAACAGCAGAACTTGATCCTGGACCCATTACCATTAGATGGAGATTCTTGACCAGATTCCTCATTTGTTCTGAATCTACAAAGAAATTAGGTGGGAAAGCAACTTGAGAGATTGCAGCTTTTGTTAGCTTTTTTTTTTTTGCCTTTTAATCTTCTCTCCCTTTTTCCTTCTTCCATCCATCACTCCTGTCGGCAATTAAAGCAGGATGATGAAGTGACGACGGTTGAGGTGAAAGAGCAGGACCAGAATGTCCTGGTGCTGAAGAAAGTGCAGAGCTGCGGCCCAGCCCCCCCAGGCGGGGAGCACTGAGAGCGATTGGAGGTGAGAGTTTTCACCGGAGCCCCTCGCTTCTGTTTCCTTTCCCTGCCTGCCTCCCCTTCTCCTGCTCCATCTCACTCTCTCTCTCTGCCTCTTCCCTCCCTCCCTCCCTTTTTTCTCCGCCTCTCGCCTCTCAAGCGAGCTAGCTAGCGTTCTAGCTGACTGCAGAGCTCCTAGCAGCCAGATGGACTCTGTTCCCAGCGAAAGGACAGAGGTGGCAAGATCTCTGAGCGTCTAGGGGATGCCTTTGTTAGTGGTCGTGCACAATGGGCAGCTCCCGGCTGAGGGTCTTTGACCCTCACTTAGAAAGAAAGGATCCCGCCGCTGCCGCCCTGGCAGACCGAGACCTGCCCCTGCCCACCTTTGATGTGCCTTATTTCAAATACATTGACGAGGAGGATGAGGACGAGGAGTGGAGCAGCCGCTCACAGTCCTCCACTGAGGAGGACTCAGTGGACTCTCTGCTCTCTGACAGATACGTGGTCGTGTCCGGGACCCCGGAGAAGATCTTGGAGCACCTTTTGAATGACTTGCACCTGGAAGAAGTCCAGGACAAAGAAACAGGTAAGGCACGGGAGTGTCTCCCGCTTCTTCCAGACTCACGGCTGCAGCAGAGGCTGCAGCGGCGTTATCAGTTTCCCGAGGGGAAGGCTCCCTCCCTAGCCAAAGCAGCAAAACCGGGGGGTGGAGGGCGGGCGCGGGGTGGGGGCGTTGGGGTCGGCTGAGCCTGCAGACCTTTGTGCGCCTCCCCCCTTAGCCTCCTGCCGGTTTGTTTCAATCCAGTAAATGGACGCATGGGATCTCCCAGCAGCCGCCTGGTAAGTGGCTGTACAAAGAAAATGATAGGAAGGCACATATTCTTGTTTTGCTGGCATTTTTTTTTTTAACCAAATCTTACCTAAAGGCAATTGACAAGAGGCCAGCATCCAGTAGCCAGTGTTCAGTGGGAAGGATTACCAAGGAGATGGGGTTACCGGCAAGCATTTACCTAGCCCGCTGGAAGCACTGAGCTGGCAGGAGGAGCCTCCCTGCCAAAATGTCAACAATTAATGCAACTATTCAGCAACTAGAAGCTTAGCGGCAACTTCTGCGTTTTCCAGGTGTTTCAGAAACTGCTCAGATCAAGCCCTACTGTGCAGAATATGAGACTCGTAGCTTCTCAGACTAGAAATGATAATTCACTGAAGTCTTCTTGGTCAGGTTCCTTGTCCTTCTATTTCATCCGCAGGCAAAATACCTGCTTAGCTTTTTCACCCTTGCACTTCTGGAAATGCTATCCCTGCGTGATCTACCTAAACTTCCTTTATCACACAGGGCAGTGCTGGATTCTTTTAACCAGGATTTGTAATTTGTTTCAGCCTGGAGCAGTTATCCCAATGAATAGGCCTCTGACTTTAGCCTGAATTCTGTGACTTGATCCCCTGACTAAAAAGCACTTTTTGCTGCCACCATAGCACCTATCATGACCACGGTTTCCAATACATGGACTGCATCAATAAAAGGCATTTGGCGGTTGTGTTGGTACAATACTTTGTACTGATAACGCCTTAAGTTTTTCCCATGCAAGAAGGATTTTGAGAGGATAGCTCAGGTGAGAACAAGGATTTCCTTGGGTCCTAGCAGTTTTGTCTGAACTTAACCGATCTGTGCTGCATTATGAAGGACATTAAGAGGAACAAAGATATGCGAAATGTGCAGTCAAGTTTTTAAAAAGCAAATGACTCCATCAAGCATCCTACCGATAGTGTTATTGTTTGATCTCACAATTCAAATAAAAACTTTACTTTGCCTTATGTATGTTTGGGGGAAAAAATAGCAGTAGTCATTTATACACAGACAGGCAAAAAGAAAAATGTATTCTTATGGCATTTGCTGGGTGTTTTTTGCTTGTCTGCCTATTAATATTTTGCACATTTGAGTAATGTTTGCAACTTCTGCTTCATCAGAGGTGGTCATTGTGGAATTGGCCATAATTTTCTGTGTACCAATTACCAGACCGCTTTACACAGGTGGTTTGGACTTGATTACAGACAGGTTATCTGCCATGAAGACACCTTTGAACATGGGTACCAGGTTGGGAGATTCAATGGCTTGTTCTTAATAGCACTACAATTCTATTCTGTAGCACAGGACTTTATGTCTAAGTCATATAAATAAGAGTAGAGATTACCGAAGTCACTACTGGGCCTACTTGGTTTCTTTTTTTCTTTTGTTCTCACTGTCATTAGTCTTTTTGTGAGGGGTGGCCTTCTTCTTGTTGTTTAGTCACTCAGTCGTGTCCGAGTCTTGCATACCCATGGACTGTAGCCTGCTAAGCTCCACTGTCCATGGGATTTCCCAGGCAAGAATACTGGAGTGGGTTGTATTTCCTTCTGTGGGGCATCTTGCTGACGCAGGGATTGAACCTGTGTCTATTGGATTGACAGACAGATCCTTTATCACTGAGCCTCCGGGGAAGTCCTGGTGCCTACTAACAAGCTCCCATACTTAATACTGGGAATGAAAAATCACCCTGATCCCTCTTAGTAATGCCAGCGGTCGCCTCCTGTTGGGAAATGGTGTTGTAGCTGGTGTGTCCTGACTGTTAGTCCCAGGTTGTTTTAGATTATACCAACACTGGGGTCTCATGTGTCACTCCTGCCAGGTGCTGAGCAAAGCAGAGAGGACCAGGACGCAGTGGGGTGGCCTCAGTCCTGCTGGGTCAGCCTCTCCTCACTCCTGCTCATTTCCTTAGCATTTACAGGGGACACAAACACATGTGTTTGCAGAGACACCTGAGGGGAAAAATGGTAACAATACTTCCTCTGATCAAAGGAGAGTTCTATGAAAATGAAAAAATCAACTTTGGAGAG
Organism: Nanger dama; assembly: GCA_917880005.1. Lineage (NCBI taxonomy): Eukaryota > Metazoa > Chordata > Mammalia > Artiodactyla > Bovidae > Nanger > Nanger dama. The sequence goes on from CAKJTW010000007.1 coordinate 30,638,249, forward strand.
AGATGGATGTGTGATATCATAGGGACACCTAAGTAGAAGTCACACACAGCTCTTCCAAACTTCACGAACAGCACTTGGAGAAAATACAACAGAAAGACCCGTATATGGCTTTTGTTGATAAAACTAAAAGAAATCTCATAAATATAAGATCAGTTTCATGTAAAAATGCAAGAAAAGTTTGTTCTAGTTTGAATACCAAATGAATCACATATTTTAAAGTAGCTGAGGACCCTTGTCACTGATAGAGGTGAATTTCAGTTCTTTATCTTGTTCAGGCTGGCAACCCTCATTATAAAAGGCCTGTGTATTCAGGGGTCTAATAGAGTCTCGTAAACATATGGAAGACAGATGGAGGAAAATGAGAAGGGGCTGCAATAAAAGTATACAGCAGCGTTTTTCTGCTCTTGAGCGCCCCTTTTAGGGAGCTGGAGCCATATGGAGCCGGGGGGAGCCATATGGTGGTCGTCCACATGGCCCCAGTGGCAGTGAGGGAGAAAGGTACATGGGAGGAAATAAATGGTTCGGGTTGAGATGAGCCTGCTCTTGATTCTTACATTCCTCTACCTGCCAGAGGCGGGGACGTTAACCAAGCAGGAGATGCAAGTTATTCCCCATCTCTTTGCCACAAAAGTCATTTCATTGTTAAAGTATAGGTGCACGGCCCAAGAAGAGACCTGTACTCAGAAAGGACAGGTTCAAGTGATTACTAATTGATATTAAGATGCAAGCAGGAAAAAAGTTTACTTAATTGAGTGGACTAGAAATATGAGATAATGTATTTTTGTTATTACCTGAATTTAGAATAGAAAACAGCAATTCATATAGTAGTCTATCACCATATCAAACTGAGTTTTAAAAGCAAAAAATATTGGAGATGCTTACAAGCCACCTACTAATGATTTGACACACACGACACTTACTATGATTATTTTCATATCATAATCTTCTGTGTGCCTACCTTTCCTCTCTGGTAGCACCAGGGACAAAAATCTATCCTTTGATTATCTCTGGAATGAATGAATGAATGAATGCATAATCCTTCATTGTTTAAAACTGAAAAACTATTTGAGTCTGGTAACTGGATATCTGTTGGTGAACATGCAAAGACTGAAGCTGTTTGCAAAGATTTCCTTTTCTTTCAAGGTTCAGGTTCTGACTTGAAGCATTTGGAATGTTAGAGGAAAATCAAGCAGCTCTGTCTTCCATCTTCCCAGAAATAGGATAGATATCACTGGGCATTTCTGGCCCAGGAGAATCACATTGAAGGCAAGAAGCAAGAAACCCAGCTTGTTGTGTGTGGAGGGGCTGGGAGGATGGAGGTCTAAGTCTGCGCCACTGCCCTGGCCCGCAGTGGTGGCTGCTCCTATTTAACCCCTTCCCCTCCCTGGAAAGCCTGCAAGATGCTTCTATGAGGACTTCTGTTTCAAAGTGGGGCAGATGAGGGCGACACGCTGTGTATCAGATGGGTTACACAGATAAAATCCTTACTGATTTGTTTTCCTACATCTGCATTATGATGAGTCTACTTTAGGGGAAACATGAGCAAAGGGCCTTATTTGCTGCCCTGTTTCTTCTGTGTCTTAGGTTTTTGTTTTTTGTTTTTCATCTTTTCAAAGCAAATATGCTTGTGATAACAGGTTTTCAAGAAAAACAGAGACTAGGATAGTGGAAACAGATAAAGCCTATCAGCCAATGCTTACTAGGCTTGACCTGCTTTCTTCCAGGTATGGCTGTTCTTACTTCATGAGGTTACCGTTCAGGATATCGTGTACTCAATGTGCGTTGACCACAGTTTAGTCTGTGGGAATGGGAGTGCTTTCAGTAGCATCTATGAGGCTCCTTACGTCATGGAGAAAGTGAGTCCCTTACCTGTGTAGCGAAGCCACCACCTCTGTGAAAGTTAACACCTGGGTTATATCATAGGAGTGACTCACTTAATTGATGGGGTGCCACGGCTGTTCTCCATCTCCAGCTTAGTAGTGTTTTTGGAGCGCTGCGTTGATGAGACCTTGAGTGGAGCTAGATGAGGCGTGACAGTTTTTCACTGACTTTTACCTTCTTCCCTCTGCCAACAGCAAGCCTGTCCTGAATACATGATACATACTTTTTGGAAGGAAAATTAAGAATGCCTTTTTTCCTGATCATTGGAAATGCAGAAGACAATTTAGGTGAACTTCTTCCTTGATTTCCTTATGTTTTAGGATCTCTGAAAAGCTGTTTGGTCCTTGTGTTCCAGGCTTGCTTTTGCAGGTGACAAGATCTCTTGAAGCCTGTGCCCGCATGGCTGTGGAGGACTCGAATTTTCGGGGCTGGCACAGAGCTTTTAGATGGTTGGGAGGCTCCCCATGGTTTTATGCAGTTAACATGCGTGTAACATTATCTTGGATTTGTCTTTTTATTTTTGTGATACCATGTGACACGTCATAAACCAGTCATAGATCTTATCTGTGGCTGCATCATTAGCAGCACATGGGGCATTTTTCAAAATACCAATATCTGAGTCCCACCCCAGAGATGCTGATTCAGTTGACCTAAGTTGAGACCTAGGCCTTTTGGTCTTTGAAAGCTCCGCAGGTGATGCTGTGCGTAGCCAGGTCTGAAAGCCACAGAGCTAGGATGATGACTTTGTCTTCCCACTTTCTTCAAAGACAAATTCCAAGCGTCCAATAGTTATATATTTGCCCCTGGGAACTGGGTCGGGGGAGGGGGGTAGATCATTTCTATTTTCCCCCACCACCCTCCTCATTCCCTCTCCTGGGCTCATATCTGGCCTCATATCCACTGTTTCCTGCCCCAGAACCTCTGCAGCCTGAGAAGTTCAGAATCACAAACCTGCATTTTTGGTCCAGCCTCTGAAACAGTTTTGAAAAGAGGAGATAATCCAGGGAAACAGTTGTGCTGGTCACACAGCTCTTTGCCGTCAATTCTTGGAATGAGGAGGCGATGGTATAGGGAGCAAAACCCATTTGGATTTTTGCCAGGGTCTTGTCACACCCCATGGATCTCTAGGTGGTCCTTCAGTCTTACAGCCGAGAGCGTTTACTTCTGTAAAAATGATGTTCTGAGGAAGAATATGCAGCCAGCAGAGTAGAAGGGGAACTCATATGAGATTCGAAGTGTTGGTTCCTGGTTCTGGACTCGATTAGTAAACCAGCCTGAGACCTTGAGCAGTTAGTTATACATGAAGTGATTTCCAAAGTATCTTTCATCACTAAAATGCTTTGGTCCAAAGAGATTTATATCAACCCTTTCCTTTCAAAATATGTCAAAGAACCGTAGAAGTCTATATTTGGAGCCCCTAGTGTTCACGTAGACACCTGCCAGAACCTTGCGGTCATTTTATGCTTACCTCACCGTCACTTAGGCATGCGCAAGGACTTAGGTCATTTGGCCTGACTTCTCGTTGCTCTTGTCTTCCTGCTGTATTTCTTCAGCCTCACTCAGAGAGCAGTTAGAATGTTGAGGGGTAGCAGACTTGGATTTCAAGGCTCAGTGGCCCTATCTGGTAATGATTTAAGTGTGTTTGTGTAGAACCTGGTCCAGTGGGAAACTTCTTAAGTTCCTTTCAGAAATTATGCTATAACATTTACAAAGAACAGCTTTGATTTATCACCAACTAGTAAAATACATTTGCAGTGAGTTTTATTACCAGGCCATTTGGGGTTATTCAGAAACAGTCTTTGCCAGAGAAACGCAGTGGGTTTTTCCCTGCTGATGAAATATACTGCATCCTGGCTCTCAGACTGGCACTCCCTCTGTAATTCCTCTACTTTTAACTTTACACACTGCTCCTGTAATAAAATACAATGGTGTATTTTTGAGTGTCCAGCTTATATATACATGTGAAAGTGAAAGTTGCTCAGTCGTGTCTGACTCTTTGTGACCCCGTGGACTATACAGTCCATGGAATTCTCTAGGCCAGAATACTGGAGTGGGTAGCCTTTCCCTTCTCCAGGGGATCTTTCCAACCCAGGGATCGAACCCAGGTCTCCCACATTGCAGGCAGATTCTTTACCAGCTGAGGCACAAGGGAAGCCCAACTTTGGAGTGGATAGCCTATTCCTTCTCCAGCAGATCTTCCCAACCCAGGAATCGAACTGGGGTCTCCTGCATTGCAGGCAGACTCTTTACCAACTGAGCTATTAGGGGAAGCCAATATACATGTGATGAATGCCAAAAAAATTTTAATTCCTTCCTTCCACAATTATCTTTGACCTCTACTATTAAGTAGGCACTGTTGTAGGCATGGGGACACAGCTATAAACAAAATACTCCACCTCCTCTGTGGGGCTTACATTTTAATGGGGGAGTCAGCCAAAAACAAAGAGGGAACCAGTGGATGTGAAATGAATGGGTGCTAAATGACCAATCTCATTACAAGCACTAGTGTGGGAAACTGTATCTATATGTCATTAAAGATAAAGAAGGTATATTTTAGCATATCTAAAGTGGTATAGAGAATTAACATGAAGCTTCTGGTCCTATTCAGCAAAGTTCAGAACCAAAGGAAATAGTTGAAAAAATAAATAGATACCTAAGGCATAAAAGGAATTTGAAGTAGGCATGGATATCCCTGGATGGTACTTGCTTTAGCTAGAAGTTGTAGGCTTTGTATCCCTGTAGTTGCTTGGTATCAGCTGTTTACCTTCCTGACCTGTGCAAATAACTTTCTCAGAGACTCATAACTGGACTAGGTTGCCACTTGAGGTCTTCTTCAGCTTTATGGAGCTGTCAATTTTAAATATTAGGTTAATTCTGTTTGCATACATGCTAATGAAAAAAATCAACGAAAGACTGAAGAAATTCATTAGCCCTGACTCCAGCTGCCCTGGGTGTGCCTCAGATGCAGATGAGAGACCCACTGTTCAGCAAAGGCTTGTTTTTCCAAATAAAGTGAAGGCTTGAAACAGCAATCCACAGTGACAGTGAAAATCCCAAAAGTGCCATTGAGAGAGCACTAGGAATAAAATTGCTCATATAAGCGTCTGGTTTCTGTTCTGCCCTATAATCTTTGTGCATTTGGTTTGGTTTCTTGGCAGTTCCCTTCGCTTCTCTCCTAATTGCTAATATGGAGAACGTATTGGTTTTGCTGATTGCAGTCAAAGTATTGGAAGACTTTATAAATTAATATTGACGAAGTGACAAGATAATTAGAATTGTGTAGAAATTTCTTTCTCAGTTGCCTCATTTATGAAAGCAAAGAACTTAGATCACATGATGTCTGAGGCCCCCTACAATTTTGAAAGCTAGGTTTTGACACCACTCCATTTATCCAAACTTCTGCTCCCTTAGAATGATGCTTGTATAGGATAAATATCTCCAGCTAACGGACAGAGACTCTAAGGCAAAAGAAGTTGACTAAGGTGCTTCAGAGATAGAAGGATCATTTGAATCTGGAAATGAACCCAGCTGTGTTTGTAGCTTTATCTCAGACATCTTTTTTGTCTAGTTACTAGAATCATGGATAAAAGGCAGAATTGAAGGAAAAAATCTACCATTCACCTCTAGCTATGAACCTCAAATCAAGCATTTTAGTAGTCACTTTAGGGAGAACTACTCTCCAGCACAAAGACTTGCTTCTTGGTCTCCAGCTGTGAGCAAAGTGGCCGCTGCTTTGGCTGACTGCTTCCAGAAGGTTATACAAGACAGAGGGTGTGAGGGAAGAGGTCCTAATTATCAGCTGATGCTGTATGAGACCACTCACATGAGAAATGATTAAAAATCAGATTTTAACTGAATTTCGTTTGAGGTGTTCATCTTCTGAACTCATCTATTCACACCACCTTTGAACAAGTGATACTATGAATAATAACAAGGGAATTGATGCTTTTACACTGCCAGTAGATTGTGGGTTAATTAATACTCCTGTTGGTAATGAAGCAAGGTGAAATGAAGTGAGACAGAGCTGAAGCATAAGGTCATTAATGTAGACTGATTAATAATGGAAATGTGGAAGCTTTCATTACAACATGAGCAATGGGAAAAGGAGATGTTTATTGGAAAAGGATATAAGCAGAAATACAGCCTACTTTTCAGGGAAGCTGTTCCTGTTTAGAACACATTGGATCAGTGGAATACATTTTTAAAATCACATCATTTTTGTGTTTGTACCACATGATCTCTTCCAGGACAAGTGTAAGTTTAGAGCACATAGAAACAAGCTAAAGTATTGTAGGGCTGTGGGAGATTAATTTCAGGAGGATCTGAATATAGGAAACTGAAAATGAAGCACACAAGGGGCAAGAATTACCTTAGAAAGTAGACCTTTGTCTCCTGACTATCAGGATTTTGAAAAGCTTGTGCATCTTCACAAGAGTTTTTGGACTTTCTTCTTTGAATACTTCTTTGATATTTTACGGAAACTATCAATAGCTTTGTGATGGGTTAGTGTGAAGGGTAGGTCCTGGACACAGGAACTGAGGTAGAGGATCTTTGAAAGTTTCCTTTGCATGTTATGTTCTAAACGAAATACACCATGGTGACTGCTTGTTTCTGTGAAGTCTGTCCTGGTGGTGTGTCCTCAACCCCCAAACCACCAGGGTTTCCCTTTGTGAACTGTAGCCAGAGCAAAAGACTCAGAAATGAATGGAGTTCTACCTTTGTTCACGTTTGCACATTTTATTTGCTTTATTCCCCTTATTTCCATTTTCTTTGCTTTCCCTCTGCCTCAGATGCTCAATTTGGTCCTCATATCTTTCGATAGACAGCTGTGGGGAACCTTAGGTATTTCTTCTTTGTAGTTCAGTAAATTCTAATTTCCTAGAATGGCTAGTGGATAAATTATTACAAATAATAAAATACTCTGGTACATTGAGAGTTGCCATACATATGAGCATAAATTACCAAATTTCAAAGAATCAAAATATATAAAATTACCATCTATTTTTAGATATAAAGCATAAAAGCCCTAATAAGTCACAAAGTATATAGAATATCTGGTTTTATAATCATGTGAATAAGATATTGACTTATATTTGTATAGTCTCTTTGACATAGGGTGAAGGTTGCTTTTTAAACACAAATCCAGTATTACTTGTAGTTTTTCCTATAAAGATGCATTTGAGAAAAGCTTTGTTTAGATTTCCCTTTATATTTTGTCTCCCTAATATATATCTTTTAAAAACAAAAGCTGTTACTTCTGTTTGTCTATTTATAGTTCTATAATCTCTGTAGCACAGTTTCTCAGTTAATTTGTGCTGATTTTTGTTCTTAAACTTTTGGGAGGGGGGGTGTTCTTTTTAAAAGGAAAATGAATTTTTATTTCCTTAAAAGAAAATGCTTTTCTCAAGTCTTAAAGTTTTAAAAATGACTGTATTTTCTCAGTGAATTTGGGGTATATTGGCACACTTAATATTGTACTTTAGTAGAAACACTTGTGATTTTGTGAGCATCCAGCTGTATTTCCAGAAACTTGTTTAAATGTGTGATATGAGTCAGGTATTTTTGGAGCAGCAGATTCTAAAATTTCTGGAGATGTGATACTGTCTAAAAAGTGTGTTTAATTTTAGCAGAACCATAGTTTTAATGTAACATCAGCAAATGAAATTACGAGACTGTGTTTAAAGCAATTCAGTGGATTAAAAACAACTCTCTTCTCTCTCCCTCTGTTCCCTTCTCTCCCTCAGAGATCTTGTGTGTCATCTTTACTCTTGATGGAATTAATGTGAGATCATCAAATGATCTTGTCCGTATTTTTAAATGCTGTGACATTGTCCTCAGTCAAAAATCTTAGGGTCCTGTTGGAAAATGGAGGAAGAAGTGATTTTTCTGCACAAGAGTGTGTATTTCAGATAGTCTTATAAGTGTCAGGAAGGGATACTAGTGAATGGCAGTCTGTTGATTATAGTCACCGCATGTTAAAGTCTCTCCCAGCATGCTTCTATCAAATTACGGCTTTAGGTAAAGTGTACAAAGCCACAGAATTGTTGTAATTGACAAGCACATGTCTAAGAGGGATATTCTTCAAGTGAGAGAATTTTTGTCTTTAACACACCTATAATTGAGCTTTTCCTCATTTCTCTCTGCAGTCTTTCTCATTATAACCTTCCCCTCCCATTTCCCATTATCCTCATTTTCTGCCCTTGGGGCTTTCTTGCTCTACAATCGAAACCATTCTTTTCATTCTGTTTGCTGCTTTTTTGCCTTGTACTCAAGGCTGCTGTTTGGCTGTCAGTCCTTTCCCCAAATCCCAGAAATAAATATGAAATGAGACAGCATTGGTAGGTATGGGTGAACAGAAAGGGTGGAAAACTAAAATGTCTTGTTGTAATACCCAGAATATCTTGTTGTAATCTAAAAGTAGTGGCAGAAAATTACTTTCAGAGCAATGCTATATCCTTTTCTGCTTCACACTTATCCTTCTTGTCTGTTTTCAGCATACAGGATACTTGATGAACTTTCTAATTTTTAAATCTTTTAATCCTATAAATGAGCTTCACTTAGTGTGAAGATGAAAAGCAGAAGTTAAAATTGCCCATCTCCTGCCTGGTAGGATATTTCTACTTAAATGCTCAGTCTAAAAATGAACAAGAGTTTAGTTGAGTGGTGTTTATATCAGCGCTGGTGATAGATAGTAGTTTTAATATTAAAGCATCTGGTATTTTCCTTCTACATCCCTTTCTGTGGCCTAAATAGTCTTGTTATAAAGAAAGATTTGCATAGTACTGAGAGCAAGTTAGTCCCCCCACCCCCACCAAACACACACAGAATTTTCTTCCTGTTTTGCTTGATAGCACGTATTTTGTTTTTGTGTAGCAGGCTTATAGATATTGTAAATCTAGTGTCATGTGTTTTGTTAAGGGAAAAAAAAAAAGAACGGAGAGAACAGGGTAGAGATATTTTCATCCTAATTTTAGCTCTTGTCCCCGGAGTTGAACATGTAAAATGTGACCTCCTGTGTCTTAGTTCGGTTTGGTCTGAATTTGAAGGCATTGCAAAGCCATTTTCATTTACCACTGATGAGTTTTATAGAAAGATTTTATTAGGCTCAAATTCTGCCATTGCTGATTGGCATATTCTAAGTGCATATCTCAGAATTATTATGACAGTTTACACTATTTGACCGTATTCTGGGGGAGGTTGTTGGTTCTTTTAAAAGAAATCAAAAACATGCAAGGCAAATATTTCTTTATCAGCACATTCTAGAAATTCACAATAGTGAGATTAGGGCAAATTCACAACACTCATCTCTCTTTAAATGTACTGTTCCTGCTTATGATAGTTGAGAAACTTGAGAACAAGACCACATTATTGATACTATATTTGAGTTCCTGAAAATTTTCTGTGCATATATATTTTTGTGATTAGGCATGGCTGCATATAACAGAAAATCTCAAACAGTGATGTACACAAATATCCATATACTTCTTTCTCATGTGAAAATAGAAATAAAGAAATGCACTCCAGAGCTGGTAAGGCCCATCTGAAATCAGCTAGAGGTGTGATTCCTTCCAGCTCTTTGCTCCAGGGTCCCTATATGTTTCTGTCCTTTCAAAGTAATTAAACATATTGTAATTTAAAGTGCCATGTAAATACTTTTTTAAAGCCTATAAAGATTAAGTCTTATATTTTTCTCTGTAGGTGAGTATTTACACTAATCTCATGTATTCTTTTTTAATTAAAGTATAGTTGAGTTATAATGTGCCAATTTCTGCTGTACAGCAAAGTGCTTCGGTTATATACATAAGGACATTATTTTTTTACATTCTTTTCCATTGTAATTTATCACTTATATTAATATAGTTCCCTCTGCTATGCATTAATCATAATCTCATATATTCTTAGTTCTCAGGACTTATTTAACTGTAAGTACCTTTCTCTTGTGTAATTTGAACCACTGACTTCATGATTGAGAATTCTTTATCTTTTACTCCAAAATTAAGAAATATTTTTCATAAATAAACTTAACATATACAAAGAAGTAGTTCATGTCAGAAGGCTTTGAAGAAGTTTTTAAACAATAACACAAATTAAAATTATTCTTCTCAGAGTAGGCTATAGTATACCATTTTATATATTATTGTATTTTTGGTGATATTTCAGGACTCATATGTGCCCATTACATATCTGTGTGGATCAAATCACTGTGAATCATGCTAACAGAAAAACTTAAGAATGTTCTTAGGCTTGTGAGTAGTACATTTACTTTAAAACAAAACAAAACTGACTTATTATTAGAACCATTTGAGACAAGGAATATGTATGAGTTCCTTTAGCCAAAAGGCAAAAATACCTTGCCCAGTGGCAGTTGATACATGTTTAATGGCCTGTTTATCCAGACGTTGGACTGATAGGTGATAACAGAGGTAAGGGACAGCCAAGACATTGACATGCAAGTCAGTTCTTTTGCTTTAGGAAAGAGTGAACACTATTTAACATGACTAATGATTTCCAGTATCTATAATGTCTAATACAGAGAAGTTTATGTAGAAGAAAAAGAGTTTTATGATTTGACCTTTAAAAAAATTGTTTTCCTTTCTGTCTTTACATTTCAATTTAAAAAAATATAAATATGTGTAGTGACCATTAAAATATCTTAACGCACTGTGAATTTGTGGACTGTCTTAATCCTTCTATGTGATTATCATTTCTACCTTTGGAAAAGTAAATTGGTTGATCTCTTATAGCTGTGTGCTATTGCCAGGTGTTTGCTAAAAATAAAAACAGAGTAGTATTTGAGTAGGGATAAAGGAACTCTAGCATGCTGGCACATAGATGAAAAACAACTTGACAGAGGCATCTCTGGCCATTCAAGGCCCATCAAATGACTAGGTTCCTTTATCTACGGTGCTTTCCCCTATCTCAGCCCAGGGTTTTGTGACTTGCCTGCATTTCCTTTCCCCTATCCCTGACACGGACAGTTTGGCTTTACACCCTCAGGAGAGCATCACACAGTTAGAGACATTGCTGAGGCTCAGCCCAGCTTAGGACCTGAGCCCTTTCTGACATTAACTTGCATTAACATGGTGGTGGTTTTCCTTACTTATCTCAGTCTTGGTGTCACCATCCTGCAAAGATATAAGCCCTACCTACCTCCTAGGGTGGCTATGAGGAGCAGAGACCAGCTCATGATACAACTCACAGTATGTGGTCCATAAAGAGTGGCTGGTTGTTTGTTGTTTTTTTCCATACAGACTAGCACTGTTTTCCCTTCCAGTGTTTCCCTATCACCCACCCAAACCACCACTGGCTTGCTAGGGCATGGTAAGGAATAGGCGTGGTTCAAAGCAAATTTGAGTCTCTCTGAGGCTAAAACAAAACAAAAACAAGACTGGTCAGCAAAAACAAGACTGGGAGCTGACTGTGGCTTAGATCATGAACTCCTTATTGCCAAATTCAGATTTAAATTGAAGAAAGCAGGGAAAACCACTAGACCATTCAGGTATGACCTAAATCAAATCCCTTATGATTATACAGTGTAAGTGACAAATAGATTCAGGAGATTAGATCTGATAGATAGAGCACCTGATGAACTATGGTTCGTGACATGGTACAGGAGGCAGGGATCAAGACCATCCCCAAGAAAAAGAAATGCAAAAAGCAAAATGGCTGTCTGAGGAGGCCTTACAAACAGCTATGGAAAGAAGAGAAGCAAAAAGCAAAGGAGAAGAGGAAAGATAAACACATTTGAATGCAGAGTTCCAAAGAACACCAAGGAGAGATAAGAAAGCCTTCCTCAGTGATCAGTGCAAAGACATAGAGGAAGACAACAGAATGGGAAAGACTAGGGATCTCTTCAAGAAAATTAGAGATACCAAGGAAACATTTCATGCACAGATGGGCTCAGTAAAGGACAGAAATGGTATGGACCTAACAGAAGCAGAAGATATTAAAAAGAGGTGGCAAGAATACACAGAAGAACTATACAAAAAGATCTTCACAACCCAGATACTCACGATGGTGTGATCACTCACCTAGAGCCAGACATCCTGGAATGTGAAGTCAAGTGGGCCTTAGGAAGCATCACTATGAACAAAGCTAGTGGAGGTGATGGAATTCCAGTTGAGCTTTTTCAAATCCTGAAAGATGATGCTGTGAAAGTATTGCACTCAATATGCCAGCAAATCTGGAAACCTCAGCAGTGGCCACAGGACTGGAAGAGGTTAATTTTCATTCCAATCCTAAAGAAAGTCAATGCCAAAGAATGCTCAAACTACCGCATAATTGCACTCATCTCACATGCTAGTAAAGTAATGCTCAAAACTCTCCAAGTCAGGCTTCAACATTATGTGAACCGTGAACTTCCAGATGTTCAAGCTGGTTTTAGAAAAGGCAGAGGAACCAGAAATCAAGTTGCGAACATTGGGTGGATCATAGTAAAAGCAAGAGAGTTCCAGAAAAACATATAATCTGCTTTGTTAACTAGGAGAAAGGACTGTGTGAATCACAACAACTTGTGGAAAATTCTTCAAAATTCTACCAGCCCACCTGACCTGCCTCTTGAGAAATCTGTATGCAGGTCAGGAAGAACTGGACGTTGAACAACAGACTGGTTCCAAACAGGGAAAGGAGTATGTCAAGGCTATATATTGTCACCCTGTTTATTTAACTTATATGCAGAGTACATCATGAGAAACACTGGGCTGGATGAAGCACATGCTGGAATCAAGATTGCGGGGAGAAATAACCTCAGATATGCAGATGACACCACCCTTATGGTAGAAAGTGAAGAGGAACTAAAGAGCCTCTTGATGAAAGTGAAAGAGGAGAGTGAAAAATTTGACTTAAAGCTCAACATTCAGTAAACTAAGATCATGGCATCTGGTCCCATCACTTCATGGCAAATAGATGGGGAAACAGTAGAAACAGTGGCAGACTTTATTTTTTTGGACTCCATAATCACTGCAGATGGTGACTGCAGCCATGAAATTAAAAGATGCTTACTCCTTGGAAGAAAAGTTATGACCAACCTAGACAACATATTAAAAAACAGAGTTATTTGCCTACAAAGGTCTGTCTAGTCAAAGCTATGGTTTTTCCATTTGTCATGTATGGATGTAAGAGTTAGACTATAAAGAAAGCTGAGCGCCAAAGAATTGATGCCTTTGAACTGTGGTATTCGAGAAGACTCTTGAGAGTCCTTTGGACTATAGGGAGATCCGACCAGTCCATCCTAAATGAAATCAGTCTTGAATATTCATTGGAAGCTGATGTTGAAGCTGAAACTCCAATACTTTGGCCACCTGATGGGAAGAACCAACTCATTTGAAAAGACCCTGATGCTAGGAAAGATTGAAGGCAGGAGGAGAAGGGGACGACAGAGGATGAGATGGTTGGATGGCATCACTGACTCAATGGACATGAGTTTGAGTGAACTCTGGGAATCGGTGATGCACAGGGAGGCCTGGCGTGCTGCAGTCCATGGGTTCGCAGAGTCAGACACGACTGAGTGACTGAACTGAACTGAGGCTAAAATACGTGTGCTGGGTAGTGGTGGTAGGTGTGGAGATTTGCTTCGATATTCACATGGATGGAATAGTCATCAGTGTGGAGCTTGTAGACTGCCCTTTGTGGTTCTTTAATGACCTCACCAGTCAAATTCCATATCTTTGCAAAGGTTGACACTTTATCCTGCAACTTTGTCTTCAACCTGAAGTAATAGGAGTTTGGTCGTCAATTGTGACCAAACCTTTCTTTGTGACCCTAAACCGCAAACCTTCCCTTTACTTGTGTAAGAAAGAAAGCAGTCATGTGATACTGGAAAGAACTCTAGTGACTGTTCTGGAAACCAGATACAAAGGCATGTCTGCTGTCAATCACTGGTTAAGATACTTATCCTAGAAATGTTTTCAAACAGAGGCAATATGTTAAAGTAAGCTTTCTTGTATTGGAAGCGTTCAGTTTGCATAAGATCTTGTGCCAAATTGCTTAGAAAGAGATTTAGTTGTGTTTACTTTAAATGAGTAAGTTTGTAGAATATCTTTTTATCTTTAATTTATCTAGCTATCATGCCAGTTCTTAGCTTTAAAATAGGAATGGACAGTTGACTATCTATTGCTAAACTTTGATTAAAGTAGCTTTTCTAGTGTCCCTAAAAAATTTTTTTAACCAGAAACAAAAGTAAGTTAGTAAATGAAGTTTTATTTGTCTGAAATTCAGTGCTAGTGATTGACACTGACCAAGGGGTTGGGGGGAATTAATACTCAGAATGGTGATATATTTCAAATTTTGAAAGAAAGCTGATAATAGAGATTCTTCTTAGTGCTTCAGTGCAGTTCAGTTCAGTCGCTCAGTCATGTCCGACTCTCTGCGACCCCATGAATCACAGCACGCCAGGCCTCCCTGTCCATCACCAACCCCTGGAGTTCACCCACACTTGCGTCCATCAAGTCAGTGATGCCATCCAGCCATCTCATCCTCGGTCGTACCCTCCTCCTCCTGTCCCCAATCCCTCCCAGCATCAAAGTCTTTTCCAGTGATTCAACTCTTCTCATGAGGTGGCCAAAGTACTGGAGTTTCAGCTTAAATGTCATACCTTGTTTTAAGTTTATTCAAGGATTAGAGTTACTGCTTGACATAACTAGGCCTGAAATCCATGTGGTTGCAAAGAGTCAGATATGACTTAGTGACTGAACCACAACAACCAGACCTGAGACTTCTGATTTAAGATTTAATGTATAAATTAATTTTCTTTTGTTTCATGAAATTTTAGAACATTTGACAGGCACTTAGGAACACAGTTTGTATCTTAAGAAATCATTGTGTGGTGTTGATTGTACAAGATTCAACAACTCAGTTCAGTTATGTTAGACTGAGCAAATCTTTGATATCAATTTTTGTTGGCAGATGCTGGCAGATTGGTATTTAAGCATCATAGTCATGATACTTGCCATATTCTCATATATACTGTTAAGTAAAACAATATTTGCATTGATCATGAAGAAATTTGACCTCCTGGCTCATTCATGAGAGCACCTGCTGTTGCTGATCGAGCTACACAATTGCAAGGAGAGTCTTTGGGGAGAAACAGGATGCTAGATGGCGTGAGAGCTGGTTGTCAGAATATCTGTAGTTCTTTTCAGTCCAACTAGAGTATGCCCCCTGAGACTTCCCAAGGGGTGTATCTCTGGTCTGGTCTCAGACCAGAGACCATCACACACCAAATCCAGTGACCTTTGAATGCTCTGTCTCATGGACCTCCCTCCAGCAACTTTGGAGACTTTTAATCTGCTCTCTTTTCCAGTCCTGTCTTCTTGGTTTCTATTACATTTCCATCTCCCAATTCTCCAGTTTCTTTTTCTCCTCTTTTTTTTAAAAAATTCTTCTTTCTCTTACCATCACCCAAATGTGAACTTCCACCCCAGCTCAACCCTCAGCCCTCTGCTTACGTCTGCTTAGGACTGTTGCTGAAAATTCACGTTGTTCCCAACCTCTCTCTTTATACAGTAGCTTCCATCTTCATCTAGCCTTCGTTAGCAAACTCTGGTCTTTGATATATTGCTCAGTAGTTTCACTTAGAGTAACCTAGGGAATCCAGGCTCAGTGCATTTAAAAATAAACTCATCCTCCCTCCCCTTATTCCTCCTTTATCCTCACTTCTGGGTTGCGGCAAGTGTAATCTGTATCTTTCGTCACTTCTGACCTCAAAAATCTCTACTCACTTTCCTTTTCATATAGAATGAGCCCCAGATTCCTTAGTCTAGAGCTCAAAGACCCTGGGAGTTGGCTCCAACGTACCTTTTAGGTTTTCTGTTACACCATATGACCCTTCCATTACTGTTTCATAACTGTACCATAGACTAAGACTTGCAAACTCACATGTCCACAGACAGTTAGGTGAACAAAAGAAGCCAAGCAGAGTATAACTGTGCTAAACTGGGAGGACCCTCCACATAAAAAGTGCAACTCAGCTCTAAACCATGGCTGCCGGCTGAACTGTGGACCTGGTGTGGCCAGATTTCTGAGTTTTAAATATTGTCTAGCACAAAACATCTTTAGGAAAAATCAAGTCTCAAAGACCACTGGTCTATGACTCAGCCACAGACATACACCCAGACCCACTCCTTTGCTTACACACTTAATTTCTTTCTCCTCCAGTTCTTCTCAGGAGTTCAGGGGTCATGTCACACGCCACCTGTTTGGTGAAACCTTCCTTGGCGTACGGGAGTCTCTCCTTCATCCCCTATGACATCCATGTTGGTGCTGCCTGGGGGAGTGTTACCTCACTTAGATCATGCCGTGGACCAGCCACTGTGCTTTCCTGTATCAACCCCTAGTACCTCAACAAATGCCTTATGTATAGTTCAGCCTCCCTCTGCACACAGGACACAGTTTTGGTTGGTTGACTGGTAGCACTTGGAGAAACGGGTAAGGACAGACATAAGTAATTTTATTTGGGGAAACTAAAGAACAGATGAGCTTCCCCCCGTGGCTCAGTGGTAAAGGATCTACCTGTAATGCAGGAGATGCGGGTTCGATCCTTGGGTCAGGAAGATCCCTCTGAAGGAGGGCATGGCAACTCAACTCCAGTATTTTTGCCTGGAGAGCATCACGGACAGAAGAGCCTGGCTGGCTACCGGTCGTGGAGTCACAGAGAGTTAAACACGACTATAGCGACTTAGCATGCATGCAAAGAGCAGAACGGATTTATTGTGTGCTTGAATCTGTTGTGATTCTGTGATTATTGTGATTCTTGAATCTATTGTGAATCTGTGTGTACCAGATTCTTTGCCAGATACCTTAGCTATCCTGTTCCATCTGACTGAACTGCAGCTCTGCTAGGTGTGGATTTAGGTGATTGTGCTAAGGCCCAGGGCGGTGAGGTACTCTGCTCAAGGCTCCCCAGGTGGGAAGCAGGGTCTCTGACTCCCTCTGCACACTCTACATGTCTTCTGAGCTTCCCAGCAGACATGGCAGATCCATGAATTGTGCCTGAACGCAGCAGCTGATGGAGGCTGGGACAGCAGGAGCTCACCAGGCCGGCCCCTCTGTGACGACAGAGCGACCTGCAAACGTGACCCTTTCTCTGTGAGGAGAAGATAAAAGCACCGCTGTTAATATTCCACGCTCCTTCTTGTGACAGTTTTAAAAGGCTGCCCGTGGAATTAAATGTAGCCAAGAACATGAAACCTGCTGCACTCAAGTCATTCTGTCCTAAAGAAATGCAGTGGGATTCTAAAACCAAATTTCCCAAGTTAAAATGAAAACGGATTATATCATTGGAAGAGTGCCACACCATCCCTATCTATATAGTCATTAAAGGGATGACTTTTCAAGTTTAATGTAGAAACAGCATTAAATGAATAAGCATTTCTTGTGTAATCGATATCTAAAAATAAAGCTATATCTCAGGATTTGGCAGTTTTAGAATGGCTAAGCAGTACTGTGGTGAAATTGTAAAATTCTGCAGGAATCAACTGTATTTAAAACCTGTAGTAAACAGCTGCATTTGACATCACAAATACTGCTTTTTGAAATGTGAAATACACTGAGCAAGAGGCACAACTCCTATCAGAGGCCTAGCGCTTGAGCCTATGATTCAAGCATGAACATGAAATTATTTTGTTTGTGCTTAATCAGATTACATGGTACATTTTGGCACTGCTTCTCAAAAAATAATGGTAAGTTGTAACATTCCAGGGCCAGAAATAGGCCCTTTCACGTACAAAGCTTTTCTTGGTTCCTTGGAATAAAGGTTAAGTCAAGCTTATTTTAGAGCACCTTAAATTTCATTGCATCTGACATAGAAATACAGGTGAAACAAAACTACCAACAGTACTTTAGGGAATATGAGTTAGTACAGAAATGTTGAATATTCACATTACCTTACATAGATCAAATGGCTCCAATAGGCCATTGTCTGTCAAAGTTCTTTTCATTTGCGTTCTTGGTAATTTACTTTAACGGGTGAGTGGTTTCATTATTGCAGTGCATTTTGTTGGCGAGTGTTGGAAAATAAAACTGAAGTAGATTTTTCTAATTGCTCCTAAGTCACCCTATACTCATGATTTCTAGACTTCAGAGTTTTGTTTTGTTTTTTCTTTTTATATACCTGAAAAAGAAAAAGGCATTAAGCTTAGAATTTTTGGAAGCATTTAGACCATTTCCTTTCATTTGGTTAAATTTACATAAAAGAACTCTATAAAAAGGATCTATACCAAGCCAGTTACCATTCCACCTTGACGTAACTTGGGGATGTTCTAGAAACCTTTGTGCTTTGTAGAAATAAAATGGAAATTTTTAGTGCTTTATATACTTAAAGTGATAGAAAAAAATTTATGCATAAAAGAAAAATACATTCAAGTAAAATCAAATAAAAATAGACAATTCTTTTCTTCTGCCTTTAAGTTTTAAAAGTAGCAGATGATTCTTTAGAGTTTTACAGCATATTAATATATTTTATTTCAAGTTACATAGTCTTAAAACTGTAATAGTATTTGCCTTCCAGTTTTGATTGTTATTAGCATATTGCTTTTATATTGCAAAAAGTAATTCTTGTAATTAAAAATCCACTACAAAATTTTATATTATTTGTGGGAAGAGGGGGTATGCCCAAAAGGTTAACTGAATATTTTTGTCAATGATGAGCCAAGAACCTGAGATTAGATTTAGTGATTTTATTTAATGGATAGAATTTCAAAGACAAGTTTTTTTGTATATTAATACCTAGGTATTCATTAAGCTAGAAATAAATGAATGCATCTTTTTATTCAGAATGTGAGTCTGTATGGCAACTATGAATGTGTTTAAGTGAAAGATGTTTTTATACACAGAAGTGCTTTTCTACCTAGAGTCTTAAATTACCATGAATTAAGCAGTATATAATATAATATATAATTATAGTGTTTTAATATGGTTGCCAGTGGATTTGCTAGTCTTTCTAAATGGCCATTGTTGGCTAATAGTCTTCAGGGGATCATTTATATAGCCATTGTGGTTCTAAAAATATGTCTAAATACCAATGGGACAGCCTTTTTTTGGAAGCATGGCTATTAAATGCACTTCTGTTTGAAGTGTGTCTTTTGATTAAATCACTCAATTACTTTCATATGTGGCAAAAAAAAAAAAACGAGTACTGAAAAGAATAAAGGAAATCTCTTTTTATGTAGAAAATTTTCAGAACAAAATGGTAGTTATATAAAGATTTGAGTTAGGAGGGTTGGGAATCTGTTCTATTCATAAGGAATTTTAGCTGTTCTTTTCATTAGATTTTTAACTGGAGATGTTTCTATATATCCTCATTGTTTTTACTTTAATTATTATTTCTATGGCAGGGAGATAATTAGGTAAATGTTGTTGAATATTAAATATGCTAGTAGCTTCAGAGAAAATAAACATTTCTGGGTCAAAGCCCTCAACAAAGTATTATCTTGTATGAGCTGGTTAATGGAATTGAATGCCAAATGGTTTTGCCACCATCCAGCCAAACTCTCAGAGTCACTCAGTTCATCATCTAAGACTGTTGTGGAGTGGAATGGCTGCTTATATCAAAGTTAATGGTGTTCTTTTCATTTTACTAATACAGTTCTTTATTGCATGAAATACTGTATATATTATTTATAGGTATTTCTAGTATGGTGTTCTTTTTAATGTGACTTTTTCATGGAGTAAAACTTGATTAGAGAATATTTCCAACCCCGTTAAATTAGCTAAGTGTAAGAACATTCCAAGGGGCTTCCTAGGTGGCTTGGTGTTAAAGACCCGTCTGCCAATGCAGAAGACACAAGAGATGTAGGTTTGATCCCTTGATCAGGAGGATACCCTGGAGGAGGAAATGGCAACTCATTCTAGTATTCTTGCCTGGACAGTTCCATGGACAGAAGAGCCTGGTGGGCTACAGTCCTTGGGATTACAGGGACACAGTCAAGCAACACACATAAGAACATTCCAAAGAATCTGAACCTTAGTGTCACACCAAAAACTTTGTACGCTGACTTGTATAAGGTACTTAGTGACGTCACCCACTGGCTTCTGTGTATTATTTGCTCCAATCTGTAAGGGTCCATTGGAAAGCCTAAAGTAATTCTAGGCTTCTCTGAGGTCCTTACTGCCTGTATCTAATACTGAATGCAAAAAAGACTTAACTTCTAATTAGACCAGAGAAGCTGAGGATTCTCATCAACCATATTTAGTACAGAGAAATGTCCTAATTCATGAACATTCTTGTTCAGCAGCATCCCAGAGTGTTAGTTTGCAAGTTAGTTTCCCAGATAGCCTAGGGGTTCAGATGTCACACCATTGTTGGATCTTAACTTCATCTATTTAAAACCCTGTGATGAAAGAGACACAAAAATTTCTAATGTACATTCCAAAGTTTTCACTAGGAGGCCAGTGACTAACTTGTGCTGTGGGTTAACGAGCTTGGGGATAGACCTTAGAATAAAGTTTCTTCTGCCTTTTGTGCATAGATTGGAAACTTTTGTGAGCGAGGACCTAAGTAGAGAACTTACGAATGTAGGCTGTATGAGTCCACTTGCATTCAGTTGAGCAGCCAGCCATAGTCCCTCAGCTTTCCTGTGCAGGCCTTCATATATGTCCAGCAAGGCCTCAGCACATCTGTTGAGAACTTGCTTTTTCCACAGACTAATAGTACTTGTGACTCTTCACATACTGCATGTGATGCAATATATGTAAGCTTAGGCTTATTTTACATTTCAGGTGCCATTTTTCAAATTTTATTTATTTTTTAGTGAGGAATACTGTTGGTTGGGCTTCCCTGGTGGTGCAAACAATAAAGAATCTGCCTGCAGTGCAGGAGACCAGGTTCGATCCCTGGGTTGGGAAGATCCCCTGGAGAACGGAATGGCAACCTTCTCCAGTATTCTTACCTGGAGAATTCCATGGACAGAGGAGCCTGGTGGTCGATAGTCCATAGGGTTGCCAAGAGTCAGACACAACTGAGTGACTAACATTTTGACTTTTTCACTTTTTCACTGTTACTTATCTGAAAAAAATAAATACCTTTGAAAAAAAAAGTCCCTAATCCTCTTCATGAAGACCTCTGATTCATTTTCATAAAGAGCTTCTAGAAAGCAAGAAGTTTTGGTAACCCAGTACCATTTGCAACCACTTTACCACTCTATGTAGATCAAGAGTATCTTGCTATTTTGCAGCATAAACAAACAATGGAAATAAGTTAACTCCTACAGCTGATATAGGGCTGTAGGTGTCGTTCACAGCCTCTTTTTATCAGAATTTTATATCCTTCAAAACAGTCTGTTTTGCACTGATAACTTTTAAAGGAGCATTACTGGTTATTTCTAAAAGTATGGAATTTTTCCAGTCTTCAAAATGGAGCTATAGAGTTCTGTTCTGGACAATTCTTTCTACTTTCACATTTGTAGTATGAAAGAGCATCAATGCTATTAAGTACACAAGCTCACTATTCAGAGAATTTATTACTATTTCAGATAGCTAAAATTTTGGTATCCAGAATGTAAACAACATGAAAACTAAATAATAGAGTAAAATGAATTTTAAGATATGGAGAATAAATAAAGACTACTATGGCAAAATGTCTGTTTTGCATTCTGAACATAAGTCTTTCTATCATTTTTGAAGTTTATTGGAGTTTGCCTGTTTAGCAGTTCCATATTATATGTAAGCTGGACTTTGTAAAGAGCACTCAGCCAAAGAGGCAATAAAAATGGGACCTGTTTGTGTTGAAGAGGTAGAAAAGGAATTAGGAAGGAGTATGTCATGATCCTTTTTATCTGCTCTCCATTTTTAGCTGGACTCAGCCCTGTCTCTCTTCATAGCAAGAAGAAAATCACTCTTCACTTTCCCAACTTCTTACAGATGCTTTCAAGAGATAAAAGTGAATGGCCTTGGAAACTGCCTTGTATCCTCTGGCTTTCGTTCTCCATTGTTCTTATCCTAGACTTAGGTAAACGGCTTTTGTGCTGTGCTTCCTTGCTCAGTTGTGTCCAACTCTGCGACCCCATGAACTGTAGCCCACAGGCTCTCCTCTCCATGAAGATTCTCCAGGCAAGAATACTGGAGTGGGATGCCATGCCCTCTCCGAAGGATCTTCCCAATCTAGGGTTCAAACCTAGGTCTCCTGCATTACAGGCAGATTCTTTACCATCTGAGCCTCCAGGGATTAGAACTTATAGGTGTCATTTCCTGTAGTTCTGGAGTGCATACTTCAGAAATCATATAAAATTTATTTTTAAAGCACATTTTTAAAATACATTGGTTTTCCATAACATCTGTACCCACAAATATAGATGAGGTTTTAGGAAAGGAAAAAACAGACGACAAAATTATATGTTTAGAGAGCCTTGTAATAGAAAAAAATCTCATTGCTTGAGGCATTCTATATAAAGAGTTTTTTAAAGTAACTTTAATAAATGTATTTTGTGCTAAAATTCTCCTAACCTTACCCCTCCCACTGCCACCACCATTTATTATATTTCTGCTGTGCACACTCTTCCAGAGCCTGGCCAAGCAGCTTGCCCCTCTTATCTCCAATTTGCTCACCTTGTGTTTGTGTTTCCTTTCTTTGCAGAGACGCTCCTTGATGACTTCCTTCTCACGTACACAGTCTTCATGACAACTGACGACTTGTGCCAGGCGCTGCTGAGGCAATATCCTTCATTAGCTTCAGGATGCTGTGTCGGCTTCCTCTCAGACAGATGTCTCACATTAGGAATTAACTGCCTTTCTTCATTTACTCAAGCCCTCAGTAGAGTGGCTGTGTTAAATATTAATGTCATGGTAGCCAAGGTGAAAGATGAAATGAGACAGAGTATGCAGGGGGACCAGAGATGCAGAGCTGCTGTTTTCACATTCTATGTCGTGGGTACATTGTGTGTTGATACTGTGTTTTCTTCAAACCTGTGTCACAAGGCTTTAGAATCTAGAGATGAATTTGGCCTACTGGGTAAACCTCAGAGTCAAGAGGTTGAGTGGATTGGCAGAGACTGAACTTACAAGACAATCAGTTAGTGCCAGACCACATGGGTGGGGAAGCATGCCTGTGATAGTGTTTTTCTGGGCTAGTGTCCTGGGGAAGACAAGGATTTCCCACTTGGGAGGTCTGACCCCCCCACTCCCACCCCCAGTCAGCTGTCATCATTTCAGAGCTTTATCAGGGCACGCTGTCTTAGGATGATGGATCTGATTAGAGGGTTAATGACCAGTTAAGGAGGCTTTAGAATTGCATACACTGACTAGAAGAGATGCAACAGATCAAAGGCCGGGAAGCCATGCCATGGATACGCCCGCAGCTTCCAAATGAGTGTCTTGCCTTACAATGTTTAAGGAAGAGTTTTTTCTTTATCAGAAGTCAAGCCATGAAGGTCACAGGAAAAGACAAAAAGAGCATTTGCATAAGTAGAAATAATGCAAGATAAATCCTTATGCCTTTCAAGAGAAAAACTAGAAGAAATGCATATTTTAACAAATTCTTTGTTTGCCTGAGTTTGTTTCACAGGTAGACATCAAAGAAATCAGATGTCCTTGATGTATTTTTTTTTCTAAGTTAGTTTTCTGAATTAGTTGCTTTAATTTCATGGTGAAATAACAAGGATTTTAAGTATTTCCTGCCCCCCGCCCCACCCCCACATGTATCCATTCTAAAATATTCAGTGTTATCTATAACTTTTCTCCTCTATTTTAAAATTTTTTATTGAAGTATATTTGATTTATGATGTGTTAATTTCTGCTGTACGGTAAAGTGGTACCTATATATATATATATATATATATATATACTATTTGATATAATATAAATACTGTTCTGTGTGTGTGTATAAATACTATTCAGTTCAGTCGCTCAGTCGTGTCTAACTCTTTGCGACCCCATGGACTGCTTCCATGTCAATCACCACCTCCCAGAGCCTACGCAAACTCCTGTCCATCGCATCGGTGATGCTATCCCACCATCTCATCCTCTGTCATCCCCTTCTCCTCTCACCTTCAATCTTTCCCAGCATCAGGGTCTTTTCCAATGAGTCGGTTCTTTGCATCAGATGGCCGAAGTATTGGAGTTTCAGCTTCGTCATCAGTCCTTCCAATGAATATTCAGCACTGATTTCCTTTAGGATCGGTTGGATCTCCTTGCAATCCAAGGCACTCTCAAGAGTCTTCTCCAACACCACAGTTCAAAAGTGTCAATTCTTTGGTGCTCAGCTTTCTTTATAGTCCAACTCTCACATCCATGCATGACAAATGGAAAAACCATAGCTTTGACTAGATGGACCTTTGTTGGCAAAGTAATGTCTGCTTTTAATAAGCTGTCTAGATTGGTCATAACTTTTCTTCCAAGAAGCAAGCGTCTTTTAATTTCACGTCTGCAGTCACCATCTGCAGTGATTTTGAAGATCAAAAAAATACAGTCTATCACCGTTTTCATTGTTTCCCCATCTATTTGCCATGAAGTGATGGGGCCGGATGCCATGATCTTATATATAGTATTCTACTGTGTATAAATGCCACATCTTTTTATCCATTCAGTCCTTGAGGTACTTTGGTAGGTTGGGGAGACAGTGGCTGAATTATGTTTTAAAATAACTACAAAGGGGACCTCTCTGGTGATCCAGTGGCTAAGACTCTGCTTTCCCAATGCAGGGGGCCAGGTTCGATCCCTGGTCGGGGAACTAGTCCTACATGCTGCAGTTAAGACCCAAATAAATGCTACTTTTAAACGAGCAGATTATAAAAAATGTTACAAAGTCTGATACAGAACTATCCCTGTTTTGCTATTATATATCAGCATTAAAGAATACAGAATCCTGTCCAGTAACCCTAAAGCCTACCTGTCTTTGGTGTCATAGCATTTTCTATTTCTAGTTAATTTTTTAATGTGTCCTAGATACTCAGAAACGATAATTTGGGAGGCAAACACTAGGATGTTTTGGGAAGTGCCAAGCTTCTGTCTTATTCCTAAGGTTTTAAGCATGTTGCCTTTGAGGCTGTTATTTTTATTTAATTTCAACAGCATAGTTAACACATTGTCATTGTATACAAATTGGGAAATGCTTGTAAGTATAATAAAAATAACTCATGTTCTCTGAAATCTCATTACTTTAAGAAGCCACTGTTAACTATCAGTATATATCTTTCCAGGCAATGACCATGTAAATAAACATAGTTAATAGAAATGGATGATCCTGACCTACTCTTTTCTTACTTGCTTTCCTAATTAACAGTATATTGTGGATGCCCTGTGTCAGCAAATAGAGTGCTGGACCATCAGCCTTATGGCTACAAAAGAGTCCTTTAAATGGATATGCAGTAATTTATTTAACTGTCTTCAGTGGTTGAAGCCTTTAAGTTACGCCTATTTAATATTTTTTATCTCAAGAGAAAATTAAATTAGCACCCCTTTTACTTACATTTGTATACTTACCCATTTCTTTTCTTTTTTTCTATGTAAATTCCTGGGGGTGGACAATTGAATCACACCACAAATTATGCTCCAGAAATCCATGCTCATTTGGCACTACTTTAGAATGTAAATTTCTGAGGATCAAAGTGCATGTGGCCTACTTCTGATGTCATCTTGATGGAAACAGTGTCCACCTATGTAGTGAGGCCAGATCTCTTGAAGCCACCCTTGTGTTAATGGCCCATCTGTTATCTCTTCAAAGTTTCATTAACCTGCACTGCTCGTGGAGCTGTGTGATACACTGTCAGTTTGACCATCCCGTCCTTATCCTCATGGCCTGCCACCAAGTGTATGTGAATCATTTTCCTAGGTTTCCTTTTGCTTTTTTCAGTGCACATCTGTGACTTTCCCTACACATGTTCTTTTCTTCCTACATATTTAGATACTTGTAGATTTTTTCAAAATGTGCTTTAACATATTTTGTGAAAACAAGAATAAATGGATCTCTTTATATTTTTACCTGCAACAATGCAGTATTCTTTCTTAACTATTTGCACCTATTCTGCTAAGAAGTATCAAGGCAAAGAAGAAAATTCAGATGTTCCTTGTCGGAAACGGAAGGTCTTGCATCTTGTTTCCCAGTGGATTGCTCTGTACAAAGACTGGTTACATGAAGATGAACATTCAAAAATGTTTTTAAAGGTAATGTAAAACTTCCAGTTATTCAGTTACTCTTTGATGCTGAACGACTGATTTTATTTTCAGTTGTGTGTTTCAGTAATCTCATTTCTATGTTACAGTCCCCTAACTTGTTTGTAATATTGAAGTTATGATTCAAAGTATTTGTTTGTTTTGACTTCTGAAGCCAAATATTATTTACATAGTTAGAAATTTTTAACTTTAAATAATTCTATGTAAATAAATGCAGAAGGCAAGGTCTAAAGTCACTCATTTAAGGTTACTTATTTTACATGTCATGAGAATTTTGATTGCAAATGAAATAATTAAGGGAGGTTAAATAAAACATACTTTAAAATTTGATACTGCCTAATACGTTGAGATGTATTATCAGTTCAGTTCAGTCACTCAGTTGTGTCCGACTCTTTGCGACCCCAAGAATTGCAGCACACCAGGTCTCCCTGTCCATCACCAACTCCCGGAGTTCACTTAGACTCAACGTCCATCAAGTCATGATGGACTCGATGACATCCAGCCATCTCATTCTCTGTCGTCTCCTTCTCCTCCTGCCCCTAATCCCTCCCAGTATCAGAGTCTTTTCCAATGAGTTAACTCTTCACACGAGGTGGCCAGAGTATTGGAGTTTCAGCTTTGGTATCATTCCTTCCAAAGAAATCCCAGGGCTGATCCCTTCAGAATGGACTGGTTGGATCTCCTTGCAGTCCAAGGGACTCTCAAGAGTCTTCTCCAGCACCACAGTTCAAAAGCATCAATTCTTTGGCGCTCAGCCTTCTTCACAGTCCAACTCTCACATCCATACATGACCACAGGAAAAACAATAGCCTTGACTAGACGGACCTTAGTCAGCAAAGTAATTAATGTCTCTGCTTTTGAATATGCTATCTAGGTTGGTCATAACATTTCTTCCAAGGAGTTAGCATCTTTAAATTTCATGGCTGCAGTCACCATCTGCAGTGATTTTGGAGCCCCCAAAATAAAGTCTGACACTGTTTCTATTGTTTCCCCATCTATTTCCCATGAAGTGATGGGACCGGATGCCATGATCTTCATTTTCTGAATGTTGAGCTTTAAGCCAACTTTTTCACTCTCCACTTTCACTTTCATCAAGAGGCTTTTTAGTTCCTCTTCACTTTCTGCCATAAGGGTGGTGTCATATGCATATCTGAGGTTATTGCTACTTCTCCCAGCAATCTTGATTCCAGCTTGTGTTTTTCCAGTCCAGCATTTCTCATGATGTACTCTGCATAGAAGTTAAATAAGCAGGGTGACAATATACAGCCTTGACGTACTCCTTTTCCTATTTGGAACCAGTCTGTTGTTCCATGTGCAGTTCTAACTGTTGCTTCCTGACGTGCATACAGATTTCTCAAGAGGCAGGTCGTGGGCTGGTATTCCCATCTCTTTCAGAATTTTCCACAGTTTATTGTTATCCACACAGTCAAAGGCTTTGGCATAGTCAATAAAGCAGGAATAGATGTTTTTTCTGGAACTCTCTTGCTTTTTCCATGATCCAGCAGATGTTGCCAATTTGGTTTCTGGTTCCTCTGCCTTTTCTAAAACCAGCTTGAACATCTGGAAGTTCACGGTTCACATATTCCTGAAGCCTGGCTTGGAGAATTTTGAGCATTACTTTACTAGCATGTGAGATGAGTGCAATTGTGCAGTAGTTTGAGCATTCTTTGACATTGCTTTTCTTTGAGATTGGGATGAAAACTGATCTTTTCCAGTCCTGTGGCCACTGCTGAGTTTTCTAAGTTTGCTGGCATATTGAGTGTAGCACTTTAACAGCATCATCTTTCAGGATTTGAAATAGCTCAACTGGAATTCCATTACCTCCACTAGCTTTGTTTGTAGTGATGCTTTCTAAGGCTCACTTGACTTCACATTCCAGGATGTCTGGCTCTAGGTGAGTGATCACACTATTGTGATTATCCGGGTTCTGAAGATCTTTTTGTACAGTTCTTCTGTGTATTCTTGCCACCTCTTCTTAATATTCTGCTTCTGTTAGGTCCATACCATTTCTGTCCTTTATCGAGCCCATCTTTGTATGAAATGTTCCCTTGGTATCTCCAATCCCATATCTACAATAGTTGGATAAAACATTATTTTTATCATATAAGAACTATATTGACATTGTATACATTATGAAACCTTTTCAGGACCTGGTATATTTTGAGACATTTAAAACAATCACAACTTATAAAATTGATGCTAAACCTAGATTTACATTTTAAATTAGGGAAGCTGATATGTGTTTCTAATCATGAGTCGGCTGCAGTGTCTTTTCAACACAGATGATTCTCTGGAGACAGTTTGTAAACAGCTGGACTCTTAGCCACCAAAAGCATGTTAGCATGTTTGCAGGTCAATTCAGAGAAGGAGTGCAGTGGAATCCGTGTGGGGAAGAGTTCTATTTCAGAATAGGCAAGTGTCTAAACTGATTTTGTCTTCATTAAAGAAATCACTTTGATTTCAAAATTCAAATATCTTTTAGACATCCAGTTAAAAACTGGTTTAAAGCAAGTCTCTGACTAAACTACTGTTATTTTCAAAACAACTGGTTAGTTTAATTCAATAGATTTCTTTTTCCTTCCCAAATGATTGCTGCTAAGTCGCTTCAGTCGTGTCCAACTCTGTGACAACATAGTCTGCAGCCCACCAGGCTCCCCTGTCCCTGGGATTCTCCAGGCAAGAACACTGCAGTGGGTTGCCATTTCCTTCTCCAATGCATGAAAGTGAAAAGTGAAACTGAAGTCGCTTAGTCATGTCCAACTCTTAGCAACCCCATGGACTGCAGCCCACCAGGCTCCTCCATCCATGGGATTTTCCAGGCAAGAGTACTGGAGTGGGGTGCCATTGCCTTCTCCATCCCAAATGATTATGTGGCTATTATTTCTAAAAATATATTGTAGAACAGGCCTGGGAATTTTGAGTAGCTCCTACCCATAGCTCCTAAGAGCTTTATGGCCCCAGAGACCCAGACAGTTGAGCAAGGGGCTCTAAGGTGGAACCCACACTCAAGAGCTCTTTGGTGCCTGGTTTAACCCTTTGCATTGTTCTGAATTCCACTTATCTGTCTGATCAGGTTACCCACTATTTGAGTCTTAATCCTTACAAAATAGATACCAGACCAATTCAGCTGCCGTTTTCCTGCCCCCCTCCTCCTCCCCCAGACCATATACAGGAATGTGCTGGATGATGTCTATGAGTACCCAATACTTGAAAAAGAGCTGAAAGAATTTCAAAAGATACTTGGAATGCACCGTCGTCAGTAAGTATTTCATTTTCCTCATCACATATAGTAAGAGAAAGCAGCAATACGTGTGACAGAATTGGAGATGTCTCAGAAAGATCATTTTGAACATTTCAGATCTGCGATTTATCTTGATTCATTAGGTTTCCTAGTAGTAAATATGTATTTTGTTTTTATGTCTCAAGATGAGTGGACACTAAATCAAGCTTATTGGCTATTTTTTTTAAAAACCCTATTCAATATGATAGGAACCAATTGAGCCATGATAGTCTAGGTGCATAAGAACAATTATTTAATAAATTATTATTTTTATAAGTGTAAATATTTAGCTTGTCATTTCAGGGTTCATAGCTATCTCTAATAGGATAGGAAAAAAGTTTTATAAACAAGTCCCAGCAAACCATGGCACATTTTATAGATTCCCTGAGGTTTCTTTATCAATTTAGAAAAATTGAAGGTAAGCACTTACTCTGACTTTTGTGATGTCCAGGTATCACTGAGGTATCTATCATTAGTCTTTCACATTGCTAATACCTGATTTTACTCTGATTTACCACTAAGTCTTCTTCATAATTTTGGTAAATGAAGACATTGAGTCATTATTCAGTTTTCAGATATACCTGCAAAGTTAATCTGAAGGGAAATATTGTTCTCTGATTTGCAATGTAGTTTCTACTTTTTAAACATAAAACACATCTGTTGTCAAGTTGTGACAAACTTATATTAAGATTTCAGCAGTCACAAATGGTGCTTCTCATAGAAAATGTTAATTCAAGCCTTTCACATTGTCAGAGACTTAAAGCCTGACTTGCATTTAGTAAAGGAAGATCCTGTGCAGTGAAGGCTATATAAATAATTTTAAGGTGTAAACAAATCGTGTGTAAACCTTTGTCCCAGGCATGAAAATCACACATTTAGAAGTTCAGAAATGAGCTACAGGTTGTTAATAATGAATGTGATGAATTTTCATGGTCTTCTTTTATCATCACATTCTACACTGTAAAAAATTTCTGTTGCCTAAGACTAATATGAAAATATGAACAAGCAAATGAACCAAAAACAAAAAAGAAAGAAACATTTACATCAAAATAATACCCTACTTGGAAACAGATCTATGCTGTAAAGCAGGTCTTACAATTGGGAAAATTTAATTCTGGTTTAATACTAATTTAAATACATTAAATGCATTAATGTAATTTAATACATTCCACTTGAAAACTTACATAAAAATGGGAAATAATAGATATAAGTAAGAACATGCTCTAAGTCATGATTCCTGCCTCTTTGGTATGAGATAATGAAATATCTTTTAGAAGCTGGGATAGAATTTGAGCTGGGGACCTGCTGAAGGCCCTGCAAGTCCCACCACACATTGAAACATCCTGGAAAAGAGCAGCCTTAGCTAGCTTATTTACCTGTCTGAAGAACAGTAATTTTACACTTAAGATTTAGTGAAATGTGAATAAACTTAGAATTTCTGTGAACTGAGTAAATCCAGTTATTTCTTCAATGCTCAGCTTCTGTGAGTAGAAAGCATTGGATAAACAGCTTCTTTTCTTCCTGGTTCACTTGAAATCCTAAGTCCAGTGTGTTTTACATAGTAAATGAATGAATACTGTGCATTTTACCGTTTTCAATCGTGAAAATCTCCGCTTTTGAAACACGAAAATCTCCGCACCATGCCTGAAAAGTAGTGTCTGTTGACAGTGGCTACCTTTTCCTAGGTTTGAGACAAGACTGACCTCTTGTTGTTTCTCTTTCAGCACTGTAGATGAATATTCACCACAAAGGAAGGTGAGGCAGACCCTTCTCTCTGAAACTGGGTGATCTGAGTTAGGGACCTTGCCTTGACCCGCTTGGCATTTCTTCATAATTAACATGAATGCTGCCTCCACCCAAGTGGGGTCAGGATGGAGGTGGGGGCTTCAGCTTGCCTCCATGCTCCTGCCTCACTTAGCTTTCCCTGTGCTGGTGTGGATCTAGTTTCAGCCAGGTGCTCTTGACTTTATGACATTTCTGCATTTTTGTGGTGCATTTTGTAATCCTGGAGTTTTCCCAGTGTCCCCTGAATGCCATAAACTTGATTGTTAATCATTGATGTAAAAATAGAAAGTCATCTATGCAAGACGTTTTTGCCTATAAGAGTAAGAAAGTCTTATAAGAAGAAAGTTTGCACTCTTCAGCCCAACTGAGAGAGAGAGATGGTAGCTGGGATGAATGTGTTTCCTATTCAGCGTCAGGGGGAAATGCAAAATAACATGTCAGGCCCAAGTTTTGCAGGAGCCAATATGTCAGGTGACAGATAATCATAATGAGTTATGTACCTGTTTCCCCTAAGCAAGTCACTGCTCTACAGCAGAACTATGACACTATGTCAGAGTGGCCTTATCCAAACGTAAGGTTGATGTTGGGGTGGGGAAACAATATCTTTCTCAGGAGAAGTATCTGTGGACTTTTGTAGTGGCCAGAGGTTAAAAATCACACCTGTATTCTCCAGCATGTTGTGAAGAATCAATTTGGGGCTTTGTCCCTGCCACCGACCTTGGCCAAGGTCTATCCTGTTGCTCAGACTCTCCACCTCCATTTGTATTAATTGAGGCAACTCCCAGTTTATTCCTCTAAGATTAGACGGATGGATTTCATATTCAAAAAAAATTGGCACACTCTCTTGGAACATGTTGCAAACAGCTGTGGTTTTCCAAAGGGCAGCAATACATTTGTTCATTGTTCTTGTTCTCCCTTCTTGCAGAATAAAGCCCTTTTCCACCAATTCAGTCTGAAGGAGAACTGGCTGCAGCACAGAGGAACTGTGACAGAAAGTGAGGAAAGTGAGTATGATTTGAACAGGGGTTGGGGGCAGGTGGAGGACATTAACACAATGCAACTTTAACACCTCCGCCAGCCGGTAGCTGTTTCCAGCTGCCACACCCCCACCACAACAAGCACGTTAGCATCCACAAGGAAAGTTTTTCTTCTCTTGCCATGCTATAGTTTCATCACTGAATACTGTCCCCGGAGCCAGGACACCTTTACTTCGGGAAGTAAGGGAAGGAGACTACGCAGTGTCCACTGCGTCCTTGGGGAGCGGTGCAGAGGACTGGAAGGGCACCCTGAGCTGCCTTCTCCCCTGTAATCGGTCCGTTGCCTGTGACTCACTGGAAAGTCCACTGAAAGCACTGTTCAGGGCTTGGACTGAGTCAGTCCTGGAGATTTAGAGGAGAAAATCTTGGCGGGAATAATGAAAGGAAGGATGTCCGATAGAAGCCCCTCCTAGGCAAGGGCCATGCCGGGCAGTGCCACACCTGCAGGGCATTCTCAGTGTTCGTGCCAAAAGGGCTCATGACATCCCACCCTGGCCCCGCCATCCGAAGAGGGCCCCTAGGTCAGGGCAGGGGAAGCACCTTTGCAGCACACTAACAGTGCTGACGTGCTTCTCTGCTTCACTGTTTTATAGCAGAACAGGAAATGGTTTCCTCCTGTTAGGGTAAAGGTTGAGTCAAGTGCAGAGCTGGGAAACAGCCATTCAGATGCTCATGCTATTATGACTGGAGACTTTCTCTTTACACTTGCCTGCCCCAACAGTGCCAAAATTCTAAGTATAGACATTGAATATTTGCTCAACTTCTTGAACCCTTGAGCGCCCAAATGTCACAGATTCCTCTTCCGTTCCATCCTTTGTGTATAACAAGCTGCTCATAATGGCTCTTGTTGGGTGACATCATCTGCACCAAGTGGAGGAACAGAAAAACCTCACCTCCTCCTCTCTCAGTTGCTAACCTTCCTTTCCTATTTGTCTTACAATTAGCTGTTGAATTTTCCATGCTGAGCTTCAAAGGGTTATTTCAAGGTGCCTCAGACTGTTTTTGTTCATCATTTTACTAAGCACAATGTAAACTTTCCTCACAGTTAGCATTTTGTAGACTGCATCTTTGCTTTGCTTCAAAACTCCATCTTTCTACGGAAGGAAAAAAAGCCTTTTTCCTCTCTCACAAGTCTGTTGACAATACATAAAACAGCTGTTTGTTGGATTCTAGAGTTTTAATGACACACCCTACCAAACCTAAAACAAAATATTGTCAGTGCCTCTGTCAAAGTGTGTTAACTTTGAGGTTTATGCTACTACACCCATAGTTTGTCTTTTGCTTCATTTGCATTTATTTTTGTGGTGCCATTTAAATCGCATAGGAAACTTCTCTAGGAGCTACACTCTACTTTTTTTCTTCAGTCTAGAAAAGAAGAATACTTAAGTATATTATTGTCCTGTCTTTTCTAAAGAAGCTACTGTTTTATACATTCACAATGGCTCATATAAGAGGCAAATAACATGTCAGTTATTCCCATCGCTATTAAGGCAGCTTCTGCTGTCAAATCATAAAGGAATATTTTTTCCTGGGCCTGTTCACCATGATAGTGATAATGCCCTTGTAATAATGAGTAGTAGTACCACAGACAAGAAAAAGGAAATTAAAAAGGCTGGAAATGTGACCTCCGTTTGAAAATTAAGCTCACTACCACCTTGATATAGGCAGGGGGTAGAGATTCTTTCTTAAAAGATCAAGAAGGCTTGAAGCCAAAAACCATAGCAAGCGACAGATTTTTTTAGATAAAGCTTCAGTTCAGTTCAGTTCAGTCACTCAGTCATGTCCCATCTGCAGCCCCATGGACTGCAGCATGCCAGCTTATGCAAATTCCAATAACAAGGCGTGGTGGTCTTTACTGAGCCACTGGCTGTCAAGAGGAGAAGTGTGAAGTGAAAATGTATGAGTTAGACGTTTTTGCAGGCTGCTTTGGGAGGTGTCGGTAGTGAAAATGTATGAGTTAGACGTTTTTGCAGGCTGCTTTGGGAGGTCTCCGTGACCCTCATGGAAGGGTCTGTGAAGCCCAGTCCGTGTTGCACAGACTGCACCGTGTTGGGAGCGGGCTGCCTCCCACCAGGAACACACAACGAGCTTTGGTGTGACATGGGTCTCATTAAGCTCTGGGACGCCCGAGGACTACTGCAGCTTGCCCACCTGCTTTCTAATGTCTCCATCTCGTGTGTGTAAGCACGCGGCTCCCGCTCTCGTGCCCTCGGGTGCCCATGTGCACGTGTAAATCTAGCTGTGTCTGTCCTGTACTAAAGAGCTTAGTGTGGTGGGTGCCTTGATTTGGAAAGGTCTGTGCCTTGTGGCCACAGTTCTCTGTTTACTCACAATTCTTTTACCTCATGTAGTTTTTTGCCACGTGTACATAACGGAGCACTCCTACGTCAGCGTGAAGGCCACTGTTTCCAGTACAGCCCAAGAGATCCTGAGGGTTGTAGCAGAAAAGATCCAACATGCGGAAGAGGATCTGGCTCTGGTAGCCGTCACCTTCTCTGGGGGTAAGTTATATTCTGTCTTTGAATATTTAATCATTCACTGGCTTGCCTCCAAAGGGAGAGAGTTGACATTTTTATGGAATAAACGTGCAGTGCGTCCTTTCTGGGTCCGCAGCTGGGTGATCGCCCTAACAATGAGAAGCTGCCTACCAGAGGTGTTTCCATGACAACAGTTGGGTACCATTGGATACTGAATTTCCTCCCCAAGAACCAGAGAGGCGTGCCAGTGTTTTGAAATGTATTATAAAGCTTGACATAGTTTGTACTCTAGATAAGCCTTCTGTTTTCATGTTTAAATTAACTTGGGAAACTGCTAAAGGATGAAATTACTTTCGGAAGCAAAAAGAAAGACAGCCTTGAACTAGTCATTTTACCATCTGACAAGTTAATACTTAAAGACTCCCTATTGAAGGAAACAAACACTGTACCTTAAGCCGAAAGCTCACGGGCAGTGTTCTTTCTCGTAGACATGGGGAGTGAGCTCTGGGTATAGTCGTCTGTTGGGCCTTATTTATCCTCTGAGAATGGTTTATTGTGTGTTTTGAATAAGATCACACAGATTACAAGCTGACCCTATTGATCTTGTGACCTGAACAGAACCCTGCGCTTCCACTGGAGCCTGTCAGATCTCTGTGTCGCTGGCCTCCCATTTTTGCCTTATGATCTTTATTTAATATCTCATTAACCCTGAGAAAAACACAAAGAAAGTGACTGAGCCTCAGTAGTTGAAAAATGGGAGGACAGCATAAACTAATCAGCCAGAGATGATGTGGGGGGGCAGATAAAGGGCATTTCTGTTTACCTTTTGTTATCACTCTAGAGTCAGGAAAAGATGAGAATGTACTTGATGTTAAAGCATTTGTGAGGGAACATTGTCTCTTCCGCTTTGTTGCTCAGAGGCAGATAAAATGGCCCTACAAGCTAATCGTTTAGATAGTCAAACAAATACAGCCCATCTCCCCAGTCCCAGAGCTTCTTTCCTTCCTCCCCCTGGGCGTCATGCCTCCTAGCAAAACATTCTCTAAAGGAAAAGAGCAAATGTTTCAGAAACATACAGACTTACATGAATTTTAAGAGAGTTCAGAGAGTAGTTGAATGTCTGATAAAATATATTAGGAAATACTCCAAATAATATGGTATTTGTATATTAATTTTAAGTGACCAAAGATATTAAATGATTCCAGACAATAGTAAGCTTCATCAAAATGAGCATTTACCTCTCAAGGCAGTACTGTTACAGAAAGTAATTATTGGGTCCCCATGCAGACAAAAGGTGCTGGAGAAAGAAGGACCCTGAGAAGGCCTGGTGGCACAGTGGAGGCCCACCCCCTTTGTCAGCTGACCCAGTGTCGGCCCCGGGCCACACATGCATCTGGGAATTAATGAACGGCTCGTTTTACCCACTGTCTGTGATGGCTGTGAAATACCATTTTTACACTTTATTAAATTAGATTCATCTGGAGTTCTGATGTGCATATACTCATAGCTAATCATCACCAGCAATATAAGCTTATCTCTTGAATTACCTCACAGATGTGGAAATATGCCATCATGTTTCATCAATTACTAGTTGTGTCTG
This sequence comes from Nanger dama, assembly GCA_917880005.1. Lineage (NCBI taxonomy): Eukaryota > Metazoa > Chordata > Mammalia > Artiodactyla > Bovidae > Nanger > Nanger dama. The sequence goes on from CAKJTW010000007.1 coordinate 30,674,408, forward strand.
TTAAGAACCTTTCTGCCTGCAGTTTTATATCCCCCAAACAATAATGTTCTTATGAAGGAAAAAAAAAAAAAAGCCCATAGAACCTAATGTATTCCTTGCTCTAGTTACATAATTTTTGATAAATAATGTTTTCAATGTTTTGTCAAAATGAAATGACAATGAGAGCTACTGTTATTTTCTCTTTCTCAAAAGAAAATACACGTTGGCCATGTTGTTGGTTGCTCTGAAAGGACTAATACTGTTGTTCTCACGGCTTTTAGTAGGCTTCTAGCTGTTTTGTGCCCAGGGGAAGTATATGTATGTAGTAACAGAAACCTACCCAGTTACTCAGAGCTGAAAATTCTATCACTTTTCACTGTTTATGGCATAGTGACAAACTTGACAGTAAGGAAAGTAATTCTTAGCAAATGGAAAAATGGCTGTCAGAAAACCATGCCATTTTACTTCATAGCAAATGCAGAGTGGCTCCTATAAATTCATATCTAAGGTATTTATGAATATACAGAGGGTTGCAAGAAGCTGTAGCTTAAACAAGGAGGGAAGGTAGAGAAGAGTGTCAGAGCCCAGCCATGTGGGGCCATTTACAGCAGATGTCAACAGCCTGACATGACAGAACTACTGTTCTTTGCGGTGCTGGGCGGTGAAGAATGTATTTGAGTATCATTTTTGTCCTCCATATCAAGCGGAAATGTTCAAAACGAAATCTGGCATTTGAACTGATTATGTTATCTAGAAAAAGAGATGTGATGCATTGGTTTTCCAACCATGCTGGATAAATAAAGGGCTACCTTAGGGGACACTGATTGTGTTACAGTGGAATAAACTTGACTGTCACTTTGGTCAGGTCCTCTCTGTGTTTTGCAGGTGAGAGGAGGACATTTTTCTTTGAGAAGCATATTGTGTTATGAGTCCAGCTATGCTAGAAAAATGGCCCAAGGGTAGGAACAATAGGTAAATAAAATAGAAGAAGAATAAATGAAAAATATTCACTTTACTAGTTGCCAAGAAATATAAAATATACCAGTAATCTATTTTTGATTTTAGCAAATCAATAAACTTATTCAAAGTAATGATGAGTATTGGTAGACATAAGAACTGAAAAGCAGTTTGGCACCTTGTATCAAAACCTTTACAGACATTCAGTCCCTTTGACCTAGTAATTCTACTGCTGAGAATCTGTCTAAAGAAAAATCCATCTATAAGGAGCCAAAGATTTATGCAGAAGGATGTTGACTTCAGCAATATATATTATGGCTGCTGTAATAATAGATCCCATTTATCAAATCCCTGTTATATGTCAGGCCCCTTGCTGGTATTTAGCACGTATCTCGCTATCTAATTTATATGACAAAAAAATTGAAAACCATTAAATGTTCAACAATAGAGGAAAGATTAAATGATGGTATAATAGACTGTTATATAACCAATTACACATGGCATATATAAATAATTTTGACAAGAGGATAAGTACTTACAATAAAATTATAATGTAAAACCACATAAGGAATTATTACAAATATATATGTATCTATGATTATTAATGTATACATATGAATAGCTGTGACTATATGTACATGTGTGCACATACATATTTGCATAAATATGAGGACAGAGCTATACCCAACTGTTACCAGTATTACTGGTACCAGTATTACTGTTGTATGGTTACTTTCTTTTCTTTCTGTTTTTTTGGCCCTGCCTCATGGCATGTGTGATCTTAGCTCCCCAACCAGGGATTGAATCCCTGTAATGCACCCTGCAGTGGAAGCACAGAGTCTCAACCACTGGGCTGTCAGGGAAGTCTTCGTATGGTTACTCTAGAGATATGAAGTGAAGAGTGAGTTTTACCTTCTTCCCCAAGCTGTTCTGTGTAAAAAATTACTAAATAAAAAAATGAATCCTAAGAGGGTACTTCTTCATGGATAATGAGCTTTGATTATCTGGTGTCATTGTGTAGCATATGCAGAACTGAATCACATCTACTTCACATCCCATTTACTTTTAAGTATTTTTCTTTGGCAGATTTCACTCTTTAGCAGTACTGTGAATGCATACTAGCTCTTCTTGTGTTTTTAATTATTCTTTTCTGTAAATAAAGAAAAGCATGAGCTTCAGCCAAACAACTTGGCCATCTCCAAATCCGTTGATGCCTCTGGTCGGATATATGTTTACCGGAAAGACCTGGCCGACACTTTGGTGAGTTACCTTTAGCCTTGTGCTTGAAGCACACGGGCACAAATGTCAGGCTGAGAACATGTATTTGTGTATTTTAAAATGAACGTTAGGAAAATACATCAAGCTGTTTCCTTCTGTAGCCAACAGTACACTTGTCAAACAGCAGTACATTTGCTAATCAAAGGCAAGCCTGTCTTTAGGAACTGAAAACCCTTCGCACCGTTTCTCTCTAAGCCTCTTGGAACAAGGGGTTTGAGAGATGGGACACTTTCTCCAACAGAACCTTAGTTCCATTTCTTCTTTCCTGGTGGATATATGGAGATCAGGCTGAGGAATCCATCCTGTGTTCATTTAAAGGGAAAGAGGTTCTGTTCTTCTGTCCCCTGGGTGCCCTTTGAGCGTGCCATTCCCTTGAAGAGAAGGCACATGGGCAGCATTCCCTGTGGAAATGGGCAGCATCAGATGCCACTAAAGAGTAAGCGTATGAAGACGTGGAGAAACCCCCACTGTATGTTATTTTCAGTGTTCAGTTTTAAAAACCTTTATACTTAACTAGATGATTTGTTGTTGTTGTTCCTAAAAACCTCAGTCTTGTGGTCGCTTTCTGGATGGTAGAATCGGGCCTCAGAGCCATCACCCATAAAAGTGGGCTCTACCAGATCATGATCGTATCATCCTGAGTCAGGGTCCTGGTCTGTGCCATGTGGTCATCACAGGAATGGGTCTTTCCAGCTAGGCTCCTTTTATGTATATAATGGACGAGTCTGTATACCATGTAGGTTAACCAACACTGCTTATAATAAAAATATCTCATGTAAAATTATCTACAAGATCTCAAATTGCCATAATAACATTAGTCACCCCCTGCCTCTTAAAGGAGGCGGCCCTAACATGCGGGTTACTGTTACTGGTGATAGAGGCACTAGTCGTCTCCCATTGTCTCGCCCTTCCACCCCCAGCCACACACAGATGTTTCCTGTGGTTCCCTCCCATGTGAGTTCCCAGAGCTTTGCTGCTGAAGTCCAGGGCTTCGGAATAGCAGAAGGCAGGCCTGGGGCAGGTCTTGTGGGACAAATAGGTGCTGTGAGTTGAGCCAGATGCCACCCTGCATGTGAATGCTTCGCCCACCTAAAATTTCCCCATTGGAATCGTAGTTCTGGTCATTTCGGCGCTCAAAGATCTCCGTTGAAACGGAACATTGTAAGAGAAGGCTAGCAGGGGAAACCACTCATATCCCCTGTGCTTGGGCATGGGTCAGTCTTCTTGGAAAGCAGGGATCACAGCCCTGAATGATTGGAATAGAGAATAGAAAGTGTTTCCTGGAGAGGGTGGTGGGCTACCTTGAATAACCAGTTGTAGGGCCAGGGTAAGGGCACATTTAGGGAGAAAGCAGGAGGGATAAAAAGCCGAGTGACAAATGTCCTTACAGCTCCAAATTCATAAGCAGAGATCTGCGTTTCTTCCCACCTCGTGGCTCTGTGAGTGTCTGCAGCGTGGCCTGACATGTGCATGGTCCCCATCTGGCCAGACAGGGCCCTGAGAAACCCGGGCTTTCCCCGCCTCAGCACCTCAGTGTCTGCACGCACATCATTCGTTCTGCCCCTGTTGAGCTCCACCAGTGCCCACGCTGGGGCTACAGGGCCAGTTTGTACCTAGCCCTCCTCTGAAGGGAATCGAGTCTGTGGAATAGCTTGTGGAGGTCTTTTGTCATGGTTTCAATTAGGAAACCTTTTCATAAATATAAAAATTCAAAAATGCTAATAATTTATTTTGCAGTTCAGAAAAATAAAGACTAATATTTGGATTCTGAAATATTCCCTTTACTCTTCTATGGCATTTATTTTTGAAAAGTCCTCTTTTTTTTTTTTTTTCTCCAAGACATTAACTGTTCTAACGTCATTAACTGTTCGAGTCAAATGAGAAAATTTATTACCTTAATGAAAAAAATATCAGATGTTTTGAAAAGATGCCAAATAATTTTTAATAAATTTAACAGTGATGGCAAATTTAAAATTGTGGTGGCATTTAATAATTTTATGTCAGATTTTAAAGAAATACTGTTATTACCAAACTCTTCATACCCATTTATCTAGGGAAAGCAATTGATAATTTAAAATAATCATACACCATGGGGTATAAATGAATTAACTTTTATTTTTTTTATTTCGTGTTTAATTTTTTTTTTTTTTTTTGCTGCTTTCCACGGGTGTTTTAGTAAAATTTGTAAATGCATGTCTGGGATGAGACTCATTAAACATAGTTCCTGTAAAAGCCGTGTCTGTCTTTATTGAAGTGCACTGTGACATTTCTTTTGTTTGTTTTTATCCTAACCCTGCTGGCACATTAATTCTTACCAGAAACCAAAGTGACTTCAGGGCTTTTGCTTTCATTATGCTGTCTGCTGGGGCAGTGTTTTATAATCAGATTTGTGCCTGCATGTGTGTGTATGTGTGTGCGTGTGTGCATGCTTGCCTATGGGGAGGGAGGGACAACTCAGTGAAGTATCATTGATCACATTCTGAAGCTTCTGAGGCTGTTCCCTGAATTGGCTGTAACTTGCTAAAGGTGAACAGACCAGGGAAACTATTAAGTGCACTCAGACAAGATTATTTTTCTAATGTAGGCTTCTAGTGCCTTTCTGAGGCCAGCCAATTCAGTGCCAAACATCTGGGAATTTACTGAGGATTCTTTTGCTTCTGTCTGTCACTTTAGAATCCATTTGCAGAAAATGAGGAATCACAGCAAAGGTCGATCAGGATTTTGGGAATGAACACTTGGGATCTTGCTCTGGAATTAATGAATTTTGATTGGAGCCTTTTCAATTCAATTCACGAGGTAAGGGGGAACTGATCAAATAAATGCTAGTGCCATTTTAAGTAGGAATTGTTCTCGAAGAGTATTCATGTGTGATTAGGTTTTAAGATGATCCATTTTCTGGTTGATATAGTTAGGCTTTGGGATACCATGGCCCACAAAGATACCTGGGACATTAAATATACTGAAAGACTGATCCAAACCTAGGAAACTTAGAATACATGATCATGCTTTATTTGTACCTAATACAATCGGATATTTGTGTAATGTATAAATATGCTATATTTTTAATGTTTGAAAACATGTATTCATATATGTGTGTGTGTGTGTATGAAGGTTGAATGGGGTTGAAGAGGTGTTTTATGTTTGATGCCTTTGATACTGACACTTTAATTTTTCCATGGCTTTACAGTACTTATATTAAAATCACATTTATAGGTGTTCCTACATGCACATGCACACTTTCCTAAGAACCTTCTATACATTTAGACTATGCTGCAGGACTTCAAGCACTCTCTTGGACATTTTGAGGTATATTTCAAATTTTTATGTCCATCAGTCTCTCCCTTGAGGACAGCTTACACATTTATAAAACATGAGATGAGGGGCAGAATGCTACTGACAACTGATGAATAAATGTAGCCAGTGGAAAGGCACACTGGAATCAGTAGACGAAAAATGAGGTAGACTGTGTTGCATTTGCTTTGCCGGGTAGTGAAATATTTCATTACAAAAAGGCCTTTCCTGCTGAAGAAGGAGCTCACACCTGATTAAGGGACCCCCAAGGTTCTCTTCCATTTTGGAGCATCTTTTAAACGTGTCCATATTTTCTCGCAGAAAACATTCCAATATAACGATCTAAATTTGAGCAGGTAGTAAACTCATTCAAGCTAAATGACTTGTGACTTTGGAAGTGTTAGTAGAGTGGGATATGTCCCTGCTTCTGTGCTTATGCAGTGGGAGGATGTGAATTTCTTGTGTAAAACCCCCCCACACACACACACACACACACACACAGCTTTTTGGTTAGAAACAAATCTCTTCCATTGCTTACATATGATCAGTCTAGTCACTAGTTACTGTCAGTTTTGTACCTTATTCTAATCTTACTCTCTTTCTATGATTTGACAGTGTCTTATTTCAGTGGTTCTCAAAGAATGGGTACCCAGACTAGCATCATCAGTATACACAGGAATTTAGTAGAAATGCAGATTTTTGGCCAGATCACAGACCTCTTGACTCAGAAAATTTGAGGGGGTGAGGCACAGCAGTCTGTGCTTTAACAGACCTCCAGGTGATTCAGATTGACACTGAAATGTGAAAACCCTTGTCTAGAGAATCTCCCTGTGAGGGTCTAATGTACATCTGAACAAATGATGTCATTTGCGCTTGAAGTTGCCTATAGAACAAATTTGGGAAGTTTGGATTTGATTCAGCCTGTGATGTAAGAGTGTCAGGTTTTCATAAAAGCATCATCTTTGCATTCTGAAAAAGTAGATTTATGTAAGTCTTTTATGTGAGCATCATTTCGTGAGGCATTTCTGAAAGTCAACATGAATTGTCTTGAATTTAATATATTGTTATTTGTTATATCTAACATATTATGACAGTGGCTATCTGAAATAGTTCTTAAAAACCTACCTGCCGGGCAGGAATAGAGACACATATAGAGAACAGACTTGCGGACACAGTGAGGGAAGGAGGGCTGGTGCGAGTTAAGAGAGTAGCATTGAAACATACATTACCATGTGTAAAATAGCTAGCTGATGGGAAGTTGCTGCATAACACAGGAAGCTCAGCTCTGTGCTCTGTGACCACCTAGAGGCGTGGGATGGGAAGGAGATTCAAGAGGGAGGGGACATATGTGTACTTATGGCTGATTCACACTGTTGTACGGCAGAAACACAATACAACATCGTAAAGCAATTATCCTCCAATTAAAAATGAATTTTTAAAAATGGATTGTATTTTGTATCAACTTGACCCTGTGCTGTAACAGTAAATGCTGGCATGAATACGTTGTCTTTCAGCAAGAGCTGATCTACTTCACATTCAGCAGGCAAGGAAGCGGGGAGCACACAGTGAACCTGAGCCTGCTGCTCCAGAGATGCAATGAGGTCCAGCTCTGGGTGGCCACGGAGATTCTGCTCTGCAGCCCACTGGGCAAGCGAGTGCAGCTGGTGAAAAAATTCATCAAAATTGCCGCTCAGTGAGTGTCTAGTGGTAAAAAATGCAATTCTGTTCCTCTCCTGGAGAGGGAATCTGTTTTTTTTTCTGTAATGGGATGGGATGGGATGTGAAGAGACGGGATACAAAGGGTAATAGTGAGTTAAGTGACCACATGATTGGAAAGGTCTGTTCTGAATATTTCTGTCTTCACCTTTGAAATATTTATATCTTAAAGTAAATGTCACAATACCAGACCATAGCTCTCTGTGCTGAAGGAAAAAGCAGGCAGTGCACACGGCCTCACTGTGCAGCTAAATTACACGGTGGCCAGGTGAGTTACAGTAGGTTAGGAACATGGGGGAGATGATGAGAATGGGTGAGAACTGTTGAAAGTCAGATGTGTTTCAAGGTTCTGCTCCTGGCTCCATGATGCCCAGAGTATGAACTTTCATTGATTAAACTTACTTTTGTTTATAGAATTCCTTCGCTGAGCTATGTTAGCTTCCAGAGGACAGGGACCATTTCTACTCAAACATTGGACCTAGGGTACCTGGTACTGAAGTTGGTAAATAGCAGTGACTCAGTAGTTGGTTGGATGACATTTTAGTAACTTCCTGGGAGCTTCTGTTAAAATACCAGATTAATGTCCTGAGACCATTCTTGAGACAGCTTTCCAACACAAACAGGCAGCAGGAGTCCAGATTTTTCCCAGTTCCTCCTACATTCCAGTCTTTCCATTTTTTTTCTGCTTTGTTTTTTAAAGTAGTTTTTATATCAGTTTTTGGGTACATGTCAGTGTAATATATTTAGGAAATCTGTATTGATCACTCGTTATGTTTGCACATCTGTGCAGGGTATTATGGGGGAATCAGAATACAGCTACACCCAATACCTGCCTTTGAGAAGTTTGCAATCTGCTGGGCAGGGGAATACTTTCTATAACTCCAATGTCTCATTGCAAAATAGAACCCAAATGTGCCGTACCATCAGATGAAGTTCTTTCAGGGGCTTCAGAGAGAGGATGGGAAGCTTCTATGCTAAAGGAATGGGAAAGGAGGATTAGAAAAACATTGGAAAGAAAGTAGAATTTTGAATTTTAGGTAAAAATTCAGGAGTACACTCTCCATGGAGTTCAAACTCACAAGAGCGAAGCAGAGAAGTTGATGGGAGGCAGAGAGCATGTGGTCAGGAAAAGGAACCTCATCCAGTTAGGCCTGAGTGGAAGGTATTTATGAGGAAGCTGTGGGAGACCAAGCTTAAAGGGAAGAGGGGGCCAAACTGTAAAAGATATTGAATTTCAGGTTGAAGAGTTTGGACTGAATTGAAAGGCACCAGGATTCTTTATATACCTAAATCTTAGACTACTTTTATAATGAATGCTCCTTTTTTTTTTTTTTTAATTCAGTAGGTACATTTTCTATAATACCTATGAACTTCCTAAAGATGAGGCTCTTTGTGGTCCAGAACATTCTTATAAAAGCCAACTACTTTGTGAAATGGGACACTAATATCCCAAGGAGTAAAATGACACCGCATAGCTTAGTTCCCAGTGTAAGATCATAGCTGTCCTCAGGGAAATGAAGTATGTATATTCACATCTTCTCCATATGGCCCCGTGCTCTTGAATTATTTGCTGTGCTGGCCTCTATTCCTGGCCCATAGAACAGAATTTCAGCAGAAACATAAAGTTAAATTCTTCATAATCACACTGGTACAGATAGCCCAGGGAAAACAGTTAATTTCCATGCAGTGTCTTCCCTGCCTAAGGCATCCTATTTGCATATTCATGTTTCCTTCCTTCTTGCCAATCCCATCCCCCACCTCTGTGGATTGAGTGGATTTTATTTCTTCAGACAAAGGAGTGTTTGCTAAACTGAAATATTTCAGTGTCAGTCTGTTCTTACCTTTCAATGAATGAACCTTGGCTAAAGAGGACTCCAGATGGGAATGGTGACCCGTATTTGTGCTGTATCAATTTGTCTTATAGAGAAGTAAGTCATCCCTATATTCATTTTTTTTTCTTTTTACATTCAGATATTTACTGTTTGTGGATTTTTAAATTTTAAGTATGACTGAAAAATCTAAACCAGGAAAATTGTTTATGGGGAGATAAAAGATAAAAAGATGAGAATTACATCTAAAGATTTTTTGTAGCTAAATGATTTTTGAATATAAAAGCAGATAGTATACGGTTTTATAGTGAATAATAATAAAATGATTTGCCCCCAGGATCTTCTTTTCAACTCCAACAAATGCTGTCTGAAAGTTTTGCTGTACACTGTGCATTTGAGGGTTGGACACAGTATAAAAAGGTCTACTTGGAAATGACAGAGCCAGTGGGGCTCCCATCATGCGCTACGGTGGGAGGAGGGGGAGAAAGAGAGAGCATCCAGTTGAGATGCTTCTGGCACAGGGATGGGGCTGTTCTCACCACAGGGCCCTCAGCAGAGGTGGCCAGCATCCTCACATGAAGAGATGGAGCTGACTCGAGTCTGCCCTGGCTGGCATGAGCGTGCCAGGGTGAGATGAGACAGGAGGGGTGGAATGAGGGAAGAAAGGGCAGAAGAATAAGCAGAGTTGCAGTATTGATACCTTTAGGCTCCTTTATCTCTTAGAAACAGGTGGACTTTTAAACCATAGGCCAGGAAAGTGTCCTGTTTGTTTATTCATGGATAATACCAAGCAGGCTCCACCTGGGAGAACACTGGCAGAAACCAGATAAAGGGCCAGTTAGACTGAATATCAAGTCCTCGTGCCTACCAGGAAACTATAGGCAGAGTCCGCAGTTGGACAGAAAGACTATGAAAGGGACAGCCCGTGCCCACTGCAGACCCAGCAGTGAGGGACTTGCAGCGCTGTGTTCATCCAGTTGCTTTGGACAGTAGGTATATGGCAACGGTGCCTTCCCAGGTTCCCCTATCAAGGAGGCTGAGATTTCCAAAATGCTCCTAGGGGGTGACCCCCACTGCCTTGCTGCCCAGGCGCAGCTGTCCTGGGGGCAGCATAAAACTGGATCTAGGAGCAGACAGGTTTAGGTGGGACCAGCCAGGGCATAGCCAGCTCCGTATATTACCACTTCAGAGCCCAAAATCGTTTCCTGGTCCTGAATTCAGGAACCCTGCTCCCAAACACACACCTGTGCGACTGGAAATCAGTATAGTTTTGGGAAACAGAAGTTATTAATATGTTCAAGAATCTTAAAGTCATGATTGCTTTGATCAATCATGTAATGACTTGAAGTATAACTTAATTTAAAAAATCGGACAGTAAAAAGTTTTATATGCAAAAGGTATTTATTGTAGCGTTCTGTATTGAATTGTGTTGAATTGCAAATAATTTAAACACAACAATAAGGGAATGAATTTAAAATTTTATTTAAATATGTTTTTGATGAAGTGTTCTATAGCTGTTAATGATAACAGTCAAGAACCCATAATGTATAACAGTGTATATCTGAAAAAGCAGGATGCAGAGTCGTATATACACTGTTTCCATCTGAGCCATTGGTGGAGATGTCATGGAAGAAAGGACATCTGAGGACAGCTCAGTCAATACACATTAGCTACTTTTTATTCCTGCTAAGCACTTTCATATTTCTTTCATATTTAATTAGGATAATTTTTTGATTTTAAAAACTTGGCTCAGAGAAGTTGTTTTCTAATTCATTCCAGACTAAGGAGTGTTTGGGATGGCTGGCCTGGAAGCCCATCCTCCCTCTGCTGGATCAAACCCCCTCAGCTGGTTTTGAAAATTAGTGGAGTTTTGACCAACTAAGTTGAAGGGCAAGATTGACATTCTGCAGAGCAGATAACTTTCCAGAGTGATTGGAGCTTGACATGGTCTTGTTTTGCATTATATTCCTTTTTTCCTCAAATTAGATATGGGACAGTGTCCACATAATTTATGCCATACTGTAAATATATAAGTATATGCAAACATAGTAGCTATTTTGTTGAGAGAAAAGGAAATAATGTCTAAATGTAATAGGAGGGGAGCTTAGATAAGAGGGATTTGTCAAAAAAGAAAGGCAACATACAGATTAAAGAGACAGGCCCCAGGAGCTGTTATAATGAGAGTCTGGGATCTATTAAGAAACAGGAATATCAGAGCTTTCAGTTGAAATTGTAAATGCATCCAAAACAGATTTTTTAAAAGAAGGAATCTTGAAGTGTCCAGAGGGTATCAAGATCACACATCTTTGGAGAAATGTCTATTTAGGTCTTATGTCCACTTTTTGATTGGGTTGTTTGGTTTTCTGGTATTGAGCTGCTTGTATATTTTGGAAATTAATTCCTTGTCAGTTGCCTTGTTTGCTGTTATTTTCTCCCATTATGAAGGTTATCTTTTCACCTTACAGTTTTCTTCATTGTACTAAAGCTTTGAAGTTTAATTAGGGCCCATTTGTTTATTTTTGTATTTATTTCCATTTCTCTAGGAGGTGAGTCATAGAGGATCTTGCTATGATTTATGTCAGAGAGTGTTTTGCCTATGTTTTCCTTTAGGAGTTTTATAGTTTCTGCTCTGGTGTTTTAAGTCTTTAATCCACTTTCAGTTTATTTTTGCATATGGCATTAGGAAGTGTTTTAATTTCATTCTTTTACATAGTTGGCCAGTTTTCCCAGCACCACTTGTTGAAGACACTGTCTTTTCTCCATTATATATATTTTGTCCCCTTTGTCAAAGATAGTTCCCATAGGTGTATGGATTTATCTCCAGGCTTTACATCTTGTTCCATTGATCTAGATTTGGTTTTGTGCTGGTACCATACTTCTTGATGACTGTAGCTGTATAGTATAGTCTGAAATCAGGAAGGTTGATTTCTCCAGTTCTATTCTTCTTTCTCAAGATTGCTTTGGCTAACCCTCTTACACTGTTGGTGGAATGCAAACTGATACAACCACTATGGATAACAGTATGGAGATTCCCTAAAAAACTAAGAATGAAACTACCATGCATGCTTAGTCGCTCAGTCATGTCCGACTCTTGCCACCCCGTAAACTGTAGCCACCAGGCTCCTCTGTCCATGGGATTCTCCAGGCAAGAATACTGGAGTGGGTTGTCATTTCCTTCTCTAGGGGATCTTTCCAACCCAGGAATGAAACCCACATTTCCTACACTGCAGGCAGACTCTTCACCAGCTGAGCTGTGACTGCTGCTGCTGCTAAGTCACTTCAGTTGTGTCCAACTCTGTGCGACCCCATAGACAGCAGCCCATCAGGCTCCTCCATCCCTGGGATTCTCCAGGCAAGAACTCTGGAGTGGGTTACCATTTCCTTCTCCAAGCTGAGCTATGAGGGAAGCCCTAAATGATCCAGCAATCCCACTACTGGACATATACCCTGAAGAAACCAGAACTGAAAAAGATACCTGTACCCTGGTGTTTATTGCAGCACTAGTTACAATATCTAGGACGCAGAAGCAATCTAGGTGTCCATCAGCAGATGAACGGATAAGGAAGGTGTGTTACATATATACAGTGGAGTATTATGCAGCTATGAAAGGGACCACATTCGAGTCAGTTCTGATGAGATGGATGAGCCTGGAGCCTATTATACAGAGTGAAGTAAGTCAGAAAGAGAAAGATATATTGTATATTAATGCATATATATGAAATCTAGAAAGAGAGTACCGATGCCCCTACATGCAGGGCTTCAAAGGAGACACAGACATAAAGAACAGACTTTTGGACACAGTGGAAGAAGGAGAGGGTGAGATGATTTGAGAGAATAGCACTGAAACATATACTTTACCATATAGAATAGACGGCCAGTAGGAGTTTGGTGTGTGATGCAGGGTACCCAAAGCCAGTGCTCTGCGACAGCCTTGAGGGATGGGGTGAGGAGGGACGTGGGAGGGGGATTCGGGAGGGAGGGGACCCACGTGTGCCTAAGGCCCATTCATGTTGATGTATGGCAGAGGCCGTTGCAATGTTGTAATTAATTGCCCTCCAAATAAATTAATTTTTTAAAAAGCACAGGTCTTTTCCTAAAGGCAATGATGAGCGGAAGTATTTGAATTTGTTTTTGTTCAGCGGATACCACTCCTCTCTGAGGGGCACATGGGTCAAGGAGCAGAGTTCAGCCCCGCCCTAGAGGTTGAACCCTGTGGCCTAGGAGAGTCTTGTCAGCTTTATCTTTTGTGCTTATCTGGCAAAAGGATGTTGCCTAACAGGGCCTTCTGCTTTCTTTAATCCATAGCTGCAAAGCCCAGAGAAACCTGAACTCCTTCTTTGCCATCGTGATGGGTCTCAACACTGCTTCTGTGAGCCGGCTGTCTCAGACCTGGGAGGTGAGCCTTGGGGGTCCACGGGAGGGACGGAGTAGGTGGGAGAGGACAAATAACACTGAATGGGAAATGTTCCACCGAAAATTCCTTGTTTAAAGTAAATTGATTTAAATGGTTTAAATGAGCGAAGTACCAGTAGAAACAAAGGTTATAAGTTAGTGTCTCTAGTCCTTAGGAACTGTTTTTTTTTCCTTAAACTTTTATATTGTATTGGGGTTCAGCTGATTAACGAACAGTGCTGTAATAGTCTCAGGTGAGCAGTGAAGGGACTCAGTTATACATACCCAGGTATCCATTCTCCCCCAAACTCCCCTCCCATCCAGGCTGCCGCAGTCGAGCAGAGCTCTATGTGCTAGACATTATTGGTTATCCATTTTAGCTTATGGTTGGTTGCGGGGGTGTGGAGCGGGGCCATAGTTTGGGAGTTTGAGATAGGCATGTACACACTGCTATATTTAAAAGGTATTAGGAACTATTTTGATCAAGTGATCTTCAAAATGGTTCTATAATATATATGAAAGAAACAAAAATTGAAAAATGCTTCCTAACTTGAATTAGTTTTCTGTTTTCCCCTGTGATGGCATGGTTACAGTTCCATGTTGGTTCTTTCAAAAGCTCCGTTTGTCCAGAGGCAGATTTGCTGAGATGCTTATGAATTTAAGCTGCCAGGCCTCTCATTTGCAATACTCCCGGCAATATGTTCATGTGGATGGCAGATATCTTTGCAAAATTTACAAAAGTGGTTTTATATATATATATATTTTTTTAATTAAAAAGAAGGCCCACAAAATGTTATATGTTCCAGGTCTCCCAAATCCTGGTTCTGCCTGTCACTCTGTTGTATGATCAAGGCCATTGGGTTCTCAGAGAGAGAAGCCCACTAGAGCTGATGACTTCAGTGTTTCTAGGCTTGGAAAATGATCACACTGGCCTAAGTAGGCAATAGAGGAAAAGAAGTTGGTTTGAGGAACTAGAAGAGAGGTCAGCAATCATTTGGGGTAGAGGGCCAGAGTGAATTTTTTTTTTTGGCATGTGGTTTCCATTGACATGACTCCAGTCTCCTATTGAAGTGCAAGCCCTGGTTAGTTTGTAAATGATGAGCATGCCCATGTTGCAATAAAACTTTATTTACAAAAGCACAGAGTCAGATTTGGCCCATGGCTGACCCCTTGAGTAGATCAGTTTAGCCCTAGGTGCGTTGAGTTTGACTTGCAACTGAGACATTTTTGTGGAATATCCAAAAGATTAAGGTATGCAGCTCAGAAGAATAGTTGCAGGTGTCTGCATTTTATCTTTTCGCATTTATCATCCATTTATTAATACATATGTGTTGGTGTGTGTAACGGTAGTTTCCAAACAGGTTGAATAACCTGTGTTGTTGAGTCCATATTCAGAATTATCAAATTGATATTTAAAAGTGTAGTTATTTTAGGGGTTTACCTCATTGTTTTGATTTGTTTTGGAAACAGAAAATCCCACGCATTTTCTAGAACGCTCGTAAGTGTTACTTGCTGGAATTTGCTGAGCAGCAACTGTGGACTGTACGTCTCCTATGAGTAGTCTCCTATGAGTAGTCTCCATTTCCATCAGAGAACGTGGAGACGCTGCAGTCACACAGCTGGAAAGAGGGCAGAGTCAGAATTCAACCTCTGACTGGCTACCGAGACACCTTGCTTTCCCACTTCACCATATTAAGGGCAGGCTGGCAGATCCCAGGCCCTTCCTCCTTAGGCCCAAATTCTTACCTGGGAGGACAGGGTATGTTTCCATCCCCTGTCAGTCTTCACACCACTGTTCGCATGAGTGATCTTTCCAGTTTGGTGAGTCTACCCACTAAAGTATAGGCTTCATCATTGAGGGTTTTTATGGCCTTTCACTATTTAAACCTCTGCTGTGAAACATAATTATATCATTTATACAAAAAATAGCAGTCAACATTACTTCCTACTCAACAAGACCGTTTAAGAAGGTGAGAGCATTTGTCAAGGGTAGGATACAGAACTGAAATCCAAGCTTTCATTAAAAGATCACCAGTGTGTGGAGTGTCTTAAGTTGGATTCCTGAATCCTGTGGCTGCTCTTCATTTTAAACTGTCTTTAGCAACATTCCCAAGGAACGTCACATTAAGGAATGATGAAAATTGCGTAATGAGAAGCAATCAGGGTAGAACCAGTTGACAGAGGGATTTATGTTCAGAAATGTGGAGTATATAGTGCAACTTAATGAACATTCCTCTCAAAATAACTGACTTCTTTTGACTTTTTCTTTTTATGTGTATTTGTTTTTAGAAAATCCCTGGGAAGTTTAAGAAACTTTTCTCTGAACTTGAAAGTTTAACAGTAAGTAGTTGAGCAAAGTGGACTTACTCTTCAAACTGATGGTTAGCCTCGGATTTTTTCCTAGATTTCAGTGGCCAGTATCTCCACTCTGCCATGCCAGGCAGCTTAGACTAGTGCACCTGTATATGAACAGGAAGCTTTGCTTCTTAATGGAGTGAAGGAGGGTAACGGTTACTGCTTCTCCCTCTCCATGGAAAAAGGTAGCAAGAATGGTCCTTTTAGTATGATATTCAGAAGGCATATTTTTCAGTACAGTCCATTTCAAAGCCTATGAAATTAGCTAGTTTAAATTTACTGTGCAAGTCTTATACATTATTCTTTTTTTTCTTTTTACTGTTTTTCCTTTTTATCATTCCTTATATCTTTGAGATAACAAAATGTGCAGTTTCTTTTCAGAACACAATAAAAATGTTCTTTTGTTTTCTCTGCATTATCTGTGCATTATGAGGGCAGTTTTTCTTTGCAGTGTGCCTAACAAAAGACTTTGGGGTTACCTCATGATAGAAATTATGGAGAGGAAACTGTACTTAAGGAACCTATTGGAGGGAAAATAATAGGGCAATCAAAAGGTGTCTCTCTTCTGCAGTCATTTCCCATTATTGTCAACCAGTAACTTGACTTTCATTCATTGCCTAGATTTCCTGCCCTAATTTAGTGAGTTTATTCTCCTAGGAAACCTTTATCTACTTTGTTCTTAGGAAGAACCACTCTATATCTAAATCATGTTCAAATTGTAACAGCGAAAGTAGATTTAGAATTGTTTCTATAGCACATTGATTTTTCTTTCTCTTTGTAATCTGCTTGGTTCGGCAGGATCCTTCCCTGAATCACAAAGCCTACCGAGACGCATTCAAGAAAATGAAGCCACCCAAAATCCCCTTCATGCCGTTATTGCTTAAAGGTAACAATTATCTGTCTTTTATGCTATGTAATTCCATCTTCCAGAAATTTATCACTCTGACTATGGAGGGCAAGGAAAGGAATCTCAGTTTATTTCTTTAAAGTATTTTTGTCATTCCAACCTGTTGGGTTGTGACTGTTTTTCACACGTTTGCTTCTTTCTGCGACAACTGAAATGCTTAATTGTTCTTAAGCAGACATCAAAGTATTTTCACTTGACTCACAGAACTTGGCACTGGAACTGTTTGTGTTTTTGCTTTATTCTGCTGCTAAGCCTTGTCTTATTTGAGTCTTCAGTCCACTTAACCAAGAATAAGGCTGGCATGAAGAATCCAAGTGGTGATCAGTTATGTTCTTTGTTTGCAACCTAAATTTCAGAGATTCAGCCCACGGCCTACTGCTGTGTGAGAAAAGCCTTCAGTCACCACAAGCAGTGTCATGTGTAAAAAGTTTTGGGAGAGAATGTACTTTCTTCTTTCCAGGAGTGAACCCAGTTGGGATAGTATGTGACAGCTGCAAGCTAGTCGACTAACTTCTCTTCTGTAGAGCAGCAGATCAGTCATCATGAAACATGTTAGTTAAACCTATTAATGAGATTTTGATGGTCTCTTTCAAACTAAGGGGATTCGTGAAAGGGAAGTTTGTTTTCATCTGGCCCATGCTTCTGACATTTAGTATACATCCCACCTGGGTGCTTTCCAGGACAAGGGATTTGGTCATTTCTCTTGGTCTTATTTTGATTCTTTTCAAGGGATTTTTATAGGAGTACTCTTTTATATTGCTTGCACCCTTCAGAGGCTTATACCTTCTGCCCCAGCTCCTACACTCATAGGTGTGGTGGAATTGCCTGGAAAATGAAGTACCTGGGAACTGGTTGGCCAGGCTGTGTCCTCTACTGCCTCCCCTCATCGCCAGTCCCACTGGCAATAAAGCTGAAAATAAACCTTTTCAGCTTCTCCCGAGAACAGCCAGAGCTTGGAGAGCTTTTGAGTTGCTATGCCTTCTTGCAGCTGTTTATCTAGTCTTCATTAGTAGAAAGCAAGAATTTCTGTGAAGCAGTAATATATTAGGACATTCAGGACAGCGAAGCACAGGGACTGTCTCACTCAAGCTCAAAGCATTCTGAGAACTGTTAATGCATGAAGCAAGGAAAGATTGTAAAGCCAGAATAACAACTTTAAAAAGTTCATTTGGTTCTTCATTTTTATTTCTAAGATAAGTTTATTCAGGCTTGTGATTCTTATTTAAAATAAAATACCAGCTGGAGAGTGGGAGTAGTGGCATGTGGGAAGTAAAACTTAGAATCCTGTAGACACAAAAAGGAAAAATAGGAAAAGAAGACAGATCTGGGAAAGGAATTGATTTTAGAAAGACAAAATTTTGAAACAATAAATGTTTTTAAGGTGATGAGAAAACACTCAACATTATCCCTTTAATTTAGATATGAGCTGAGCCTTCTGTTATATAGTAGTGGGTTTTCCCCAAAAATATTTAATGCAGTCAGGTGCCTCACACTTATGTCTTAGCTTGGATGCGATTTTCTGCTCTGCTGAGTTTATCTAGACCTCTTTGTTGGCAGCAAAACAAATTTCTCATTTTTCTACTGAAAATACATTGTCTCATTCATTCTAGCAAATTAAACTTTTGGCCCCCCCCTTTTTTTTCCACTGGAAGCTCTTGAGTTTTTAAAACAAGCTCACTTGCTTTTCCTTTATCTTTATTTTTGTCATTATAAAAATAAATAATATTGGCACTCTATTGCATTTAAAGTTACTATTTTTGTCTGAAATAATTTCAAAAGGAAAAATAGGATGACACTTTTAAATATGTATGTATCACATCTGTGGTAAGACATTTTGGAAAATATATGCAACATTAATTCTTAGCTTTAGTAATTGCAAAATTATTTTAAAATTTGCAGTACACTACTTTAGAACAAGCAACGTTTTCATGAAAATTTCCCAGCCCTCTTCTCTTGTGCCTCTTGCTTTGGATTGCTTTTGTTTAGAGAAAGAGACCAGATTAAACTCCTTGGGTATTAGGAAGGATTCGGGCTCCCATATTTCATTTTTGAGATAGTCAGTTCCCAATAACTTGCAGGTTATCAAAGTAAGCACATAACCTAAAAATGCTTCCAGCTATCAGCTTTTCTATTTGCCTGTGAATTTCTCACTTCTGATTTACTTTCCCCCTACTGTAGAGTCCAGCTCAGAAAGTAGTGAACAGGAAACCCTGAGTAAGTGTTGAAGAAAGGTTCCAGCTGAGCTAAAGGTCAAAAACAGTTGAGTAATCTGTGTCATGGTGTTTGGGGAGATGGTAATCCTTCCAGTAGAGGGAACAGTCAACTGGTGTCTGAAGTTAAACTGAGGTTGTATCTGTATCTTCAAGGGCAGATTGTTATTGCAGATTTATGGAGTTGTGTAAATAAAAGCAAGATTGAGGTGCTCCATGTTTTTCCTTCTTTTTCACTTGCCATTTCTTCAAATGGAGTTATTTCATCCCCAGTCCTGTTCTCTAAAATGTTAGGAACATGTCTGGGTGTTTCCAATAAAAGGGTCTGGCAGGTACTCATTTCTGGCACTGCACTTGGTGGGTACCGTCAACTGCTTCACAGCCCACCCATGACTTAGGTTGTGAGACTCCAGTTTTTGAGTTCAACCACCTTTTGGTTTATCTCTCTCACATCTTCCTAATCACACACTTGTCAGTCATCTGGATCAAAACCTGCAGCCATTTTGACCCCCTTTCTCCTGGGCAGCAGCCCCTCTTCTCTCCCTACCTGGCCAGACACACCTTCCCTGCCTCATCTCATGCCAGCATCAGCCTGCCAGCCCCCACCCAAGTCCTTGAGAGCTGGGGATAAGCAAGACCGCCCAGGCAGAGGAGAGGGAAGAGACAGAATGAGTGACAAGGAAACAGTAAAATTTGCAGAGGCCCCCACATCCCAGTGAATTCAGCAAATTGACTGCAATAGATGATAAGAAATGTCTAAGTCCTTCCGAGTGCGAGAGAGGCACCGTGGTGAGAAGAAGCGGGCCGCCTGGGCTCGCGTCCTGGCTCCGAGACGCAGAGCTGTGGTCCTGAGCCAGCTGTTCTCCGTCCGCCTTTGGACTGTTGTTTCACATTCTTTCCTGCTTAACTTTACCTTATACTCTTTTGTGAGTATTAAATGAATTAGTGCCATGTCTGACACTGATGATAAATATAAGCTGTGTTATGATCCTCATCTTTGGGAACATAGGGTGGGGATGACAAGCCATGGAACACCCGGAAAGTGGTCCAAGAATTCGGACAGGGCATTTGTAACCTGAATTCTCTGGGAGTGAGGCGATACTAGGCTCCTAGGTGGTGTTTAAGGTAAACAGTGTACACACAGTGCTTTGCTTGCTATACAGAAAGAATACAAGTTAGCTGTGTTGGCTGCTCTTTCTCTAAATATTGCGTCAGAGATATAAAGCTTGCAATTCTATTCTGAAAGCAAAACAGTGAAAGATAATAAAATAACCAGAGAGCTCGTCAGATGACTGTGTAATGGTGAATTGTTTTCTTGCTCAGACATCAGTTTAAAAAAAGAAAGAAAAAGCTTAGGAAAACCTTGCAGTCCAGTGGGGTGGAAGCTGTGTATAAAGGATACCTTGAGAAAAGGGTTGTATCCGT
This sequence comes from Nanger dama, assembly GCA_917880005.1. Taxonomy (NCBI): domain Eukaryota; kingdom Metazoa; phylum Chordata; class Mammalia; order Artiodactyla; family Bovidae; genus Nanger; species Nanger dama. The sequence continues at coordinate 30,694,747 of CAKJTW010000007.1, forward strand.
GTATTGTGTGATTGGTGTTGCCCTCTGGTGGCCAGTTATAGCTCAACAGTTAAGTGTGTTGCAGGCCAATTTCCCAAGCACCTGCCTCATAATGACCCCATAAAAGTGAAAGTGAAGTCGCTCAGTTGTGTCCGACTCTTTGCGACCCCGTGGACTGTAGCCCACCATGCTCCTCTGTCCATGGGATTTTCCGGGCAAGAGTACTGGAGTGGGTTGCCATTTCCTTCTCCAGAGGATCTTCCCTACCCAGGGATCGAACCCAGGTCTCCCGCATTGTAAGCAAGACGCTTTACTGTCTGAGCTACCAGGGAAGTCCTAATTACCCCATTGTGAAGCGAAGTCCCTCAGTCGTGTCCGACTCTTTGCGACAGGCTTCTCTGTCCATGGGATTTTCCAGGCAAGAGTACTTGAGTGGGTTGCTGTTTCCTTCTCCAGGGGATCTTCCTGACCCAGGGATCGAACCCAGGTCTCCTGTATTGCAGGCAGATGCTTTACCCTCTGAGCCACCAGGGAAGCCCTCCATAGGGACCAGCAGAATCAAAGTCTTGACTAAATGCAAATACTTTCCCTTTCTATTTAGAGGAGTTTAATCTGTTCACTTCTCTCTTTTATATCATGTTATTTTAAGAAGATTTTTGAAAATGGTTTTCATTTGGTTTGCCCTCCATGTCGGTGATATAACAGGATTATTTGCACATTCTTTCAATTGTAGTATATTTCTTACTTTGATTCTTATCTGTGAGGATTCCCTAATGTTCAGTCACTCACCCTATGGTTTGAGTTTTTATAAGTCACCCCCTTTTGGAGCTTTAGCTGCTGTCATTTGTTGCTAGTCCCCATCTTTTGAGGAAGCATTCCTGTTATTTTTGCCACCAAAGGGAGATTTTTATTTGAATGTCTCCTATCATCACTTCAAATGCAGCGAGGCGCAAATCGAATGTCACGCTCCCTTCCTCTGCCCAGGCACCTTCACCCTACCTTCCTTACGTTGTTTTCATCAGTGACACTGGCTTTCCAGTGGTTGAATAGACCCAGAAACCTCGCCATTTCTAACCTGTCCCTTTCCTCACTCACTTTGGATGACGACGCCAGCCCCGGTTTTTAGAACCAGAAATCTAAGTTTGAATATCCACATCTAAACCTTGTAACACAGACCCCGTTCACTTTACCAGGGATTGTTAAAAAGCAAACACATATTAAAATAATTTTTGTGGCTGGGTATTCAGTTTTTTTCTGTTCACTGCTCTGGCCTAAAAACAGAATGGACCGGTTAAGTTGTAGAATAGTGTCAGCTTATGTTAAGGGGGTTGAAGTCAAAGCCTACTAGAATGTTTCCTCCCCACACACATAAACCATGCCCTCTCACATTGCATCCTGTACAGATTCAGCTCCAAGTTGCCTGGTCTAATGCATGAAATAATCCGTAATGTTTAAGAAAAATTAATAAGCTGCACTGCATCTACGTGTCTCCAGTCCTGACTCATGACCTTTTCCTAATAGCACATGCATCTTCTTGTTTTTAATTTTCAGATGTAACGTTTATTCATGAGGGAAATAAAACATTTCTGGATAATCTTGTCAACTTTGAAAAACTGGTATGTAAAATTTCACTGTTTCTCTTTTTACCCACTGTAAGGGGAATGCGTACTTTCCTTGCTCTGGGAGACGACATTCTCTCCTGAACGGGTAGTGATATATTTGCTGCATGTAATGCCTTGTCAATGAAATGCATCCCAATTAAAAAGAAGTGACGTGTGCTGCCAAGGTTTTGAGAGCCAAGTATGAACATCTGGTTTTTATTTTTGAAAATGGAACTTCATTAGATTAACATCAGTGGTTGAGTGTGTGTGTCTGAACTAGAACTAAAGTGGTAAGGTTCCTGTCAGCAGGAATTCACACTCGTAAGGTTGAGCCGTGTGGCTTTAAAGGCATCTCCCTGTGTCTCGGCAAGCACTGCTGCCCCCTCTGGGGAGGTGTGTCCTTCGTGGATCTGAAGGTGGGATTTGTCCGGTCCGCCTGGGAGAGGAAGGACCACCCATTTATCAGCCTGTGGGCAGGTGCTGCCACTACGTGAGACCTCATGCAAAATGAGAAAGTGAGCTATGAGAAGGGGGCCCCAGCCCACCCCTTCTTACACATTCCTGAAATGCCTCTTCCCGGACACTCCTGGGCATCCCTGGGCGCTCTGTCACGCAGTAGGCTCCTCCTAGCCTTTCAGCTGAGGGCAGAGGCGGAGTTGCCTGTAGGGGCTGAGCAACTGTGAAATAGGACTGCTCCAAGGAGATCCTGTTGACTACAAGAATGGATTTGTTTGACAGATGAACTTTTGTGTCAGAGATGAGCCTGCCATGCATGATTAAAGATGATATCAGTGACCCCTGTCCATAGACCCTGACCTTTGTGTGACCTTTTTAGTAATGGTAATGGATTCGTGTGATCTCTTTCAGGAATGGGCTCCTGGTTCCCTGTGAGACAGGTCAGGCATTTGCGAGAAGGTTGAGTGAGTTGGGGGGCCATAGACTATAACCATAGAACAGTACCAACTGATGAGTCCAAACAAGGTTTAGCCTCTGACCTTTGCCTCCTAGGTGCCCAGCTCTAACTGTGAGGTTAACTCACTTACACGGGAGGAGATGGCATGGTGTCAGTGCAGGCAGCTCTTGTCCAGCCTGAAAACCCAAGCAGCTGGGATCTGGAAGACTGACATCTTAGGGTATCTTGCCACAGCTCTGTTTGAATAATTTGAGGATGATCGCTTTCTGGGTAGTTAGTTTTTAAGTCGATACGTCCATAACTTTTCAAGTCTCTCCCAGCACTATGTGCTTTGGAATTGAGCTCAGTTATTTTAGATACTTGAGTCAAACCAACGCAGCCCGAAATAGATATTTAAAAGTATTGAGTCTTCTTGTATTAAAAGTATTATTCTTGTATTAAAAATATTATTTTTTAGAGATTTGTTCTGTGTCACCCAGTAACGTTCTGAAGATCCCAGGGCCTATTTGTGGCCTTAGACTGTAGGCAGCAACACGCTAGCCTGTTGGTAGGTTGTCTCCAATGTTTGATATTAATGAAAGGACCAGAGGAGTATGAAGCCGCTGGTCAATGTTTATTTCAAATCTTGGCCAACACCTCTGCTTAAGAACACCAGATAAGCTTTGGTGAACATGTGTGAAGAGGAGGGACAAGTGGAGTTTCCTCTGAGGGTCTGTGCCCTTCACCCTGAGTAACCCATAGGGAACACGGGAGAGCAGGAGGCACTCGTTATACACTGCGTGTTGTCTGTTGTGAAAGGTAGACTGGTGGTTGACCTTCTTCCCAAAGGGAACCAGTGACTCAAGTTCATTGTGTCATTTCCTCTCAAATGGAGCTATCCAAGTAAGGGAGCAATTTGAAAAATGCACAGATTGGAAAGAGCAGTGGAAAGCTTCCTGCACCCTCTCTATTTTATTCTGCCCAGCGTCTCTGGTCTTCCCTGGCTTTTTCCAATAGAAGCCTTTTAACACCAACCAACATAGTCTAGGGCCTTGCTTTCACAGAGACAAGACTTCAGGCTGGCCGTAAGAACTGAAATGAAGTCTGACTAACAGGACTTCTCTTAGGGTCAATAACTGTTTGTACCCTTAATATTTTAATAAAGCGTAATGAAATAACGAGGTATAAACAGGTAATCTTTCATTTTAAATTCTTGGAGAGAACTCTTAAGAAGGTAAGCACAGTTACACATGTGTGAAGCAGGCCCTTGGCACCCAGCGCACCCGTCACGTACTCAGCTAGCATGTCATTTCTAAACGGAGCAGATTTTGTAGCGTCACTGAGTTCCTGGTCCTCAAAGCAGATGGCACTTAAGAAACAGCATGCCCCATGCTGACCCCCTCCTTGCACAGAGAATTCAAGCTGAAGTCAGAATTTTTTTCTGGAAGGACAAAACTCTATTTTACATTGTTTAAAGCCCTATGTTATACTGGGGTGCCAGAGAGTGAAACTGAATTTCCTACTAGAGTCTGTAGTTCCAGCATGTTTCTTAGCAAAAGACAGGGTTTCACTTAAGCTAAAATAGAATCATCTTTCACAATAATGAACCAGTAGATCCTAACTGAATTAACTTGTGGGAAGCCAATTCCTCATGATGGATATTAGCCAGCGAGCAGATAATTCAGTGTGTTATCTTTATCAGGCTGATCCTGGCCAACACATTAGGTCAGAGAACAGAGAAGGCTCAGAAGTGCTTCATTGGATGTAATAAGTTTTCTATTGTTCCCCTCGGTGCCTCAGCAGCTTCAAACGTATCAGCCTCAAACCATTAAATAATAAAGAAAAAAATTCATTCTTCTATATTTCTCTTTATCCCTCAATGTTAAGATACCATCCTTCATCGTAGCTCCTCCCTCCTGCTTCGGAAAACCTGAAGATGAGATCTGGGCTCAGGCTGCAGCGCTGCCCTGAGCGCTAGCCTTGCATCAGCTGTGCGCATGGCACGTGATAGAGATCAAGGTGACGCCATACCTTAAGACAGCGAAAGAGCAGTCCTGGGAGTAGTGGGAAAATTGGGGGAAGGAAATTTAACAATACATTCACAGCCATGAGTCAGGTCTCATTTCCTTTACAGTTGCAACTGGGGCTGCTGCTGTAACCACTGTCCATTTAATGCTTTCACTATTGAGTCGAAATACAATAGAAATGCAGCCCATGAGGACAACCTAATAAGTAGGTCATATTCAAATAATGTTTCTGGAGGCCTGCTGAATTTTAAGTAATTGGTTTAGTGTCAACATTATTATGTTAGCCATAATCTGTTGAGGGTTTGCTGCCTATAGATAACCCTGTGTTCAGTGTGTGTGGGCAGGACATGAAAAATGATGGCCCAAGGTCCCAACTGCTGTGTATAAAGTAAATAATATATGCAGATGTATTGTACAACACAGATGAATATAGCCAATGTTTTATAATAACTTTAGATGGAGCATAATCTATAAAAATTTCGAATCACTGTGTTGCATACCTGAAACTATTACAATACTGTAAATCACTATATTTCAATTAGTAAGAAAAAGATGATACCCATATAGGAAGGTTTGGAGGACCAGATCATGAATAATGTTGATTCTTAAATTATAGGGTGATGTTTGAATTTTGTATGAAACAGAGTATGGAGTCACTGTAGACTTGCAGAGCGCTGGAACAGGATGACAGATGTTTGGAGAGTATTCTGCACAGGAGGAAGTGTAGTGGAGATTGGTCTTGACCTAAATGCCATCTTTCCCTTGCCATGGAAAACTGACTATGGTAGATCGAGCTGGAAGACAGTGCAAGCACACGAGTATGAGATGAGGGGTCTTGTCAACAGGAAGGAGCTGCGTAAGAAACCTTTTCCTGGAGATGAGCTTTCGAGAACTTTAGAAATTAAAGCAGAAAACTGAAGACTAGGAAAGTGAATGCAAATAATAAGCAGGGAACAGTCTCTGTAAAGATATTGATGCTTTAGAAGATGCTCATCTTTCATAAACATCCCCTTTCCTATCACCATTTGAGTTTCTTGAGTCTTTGATTCCGCAAAATGCCTGCGTCCACTCAGCAGGTGTGTGTGAGGCTACATATGTGCTGTATGGTAGGTGCTGGGTCCGCGAGGCCCTCTTGTGGTAGCTGGTCTAGAGGAGGAGGAAAGTCCCACCCTGATCACAACACCACAAGCCCAATAAACACTGTACACAGAGCAGTGGGGAGGTTGAGAATGGAGCCTCCTGAGTCCAGAAGGGAGACCTCAGAAAGACTTCCTGGGGAGGAGGTGAAACTTCTGAAGTGAAAGCATAAATGTGGACAGGTAGGTTGAGGTTGGACATCCTGCATTTTTAAAAATATCTTTTAAATATTCATTTTTTTCCTTTTATTTGAGGTATAGTTGGTATACAATAGTATTTAAGTTATAGGTGTACAACTTTGTGAGTCATAGTTTTTAAAGGTTCTACCCCATTTATAGTTGTTATAAAATATTGGCCGTGTTCTCTGTGTTGTACTGTATCCTTGTAGTTTATTTATTTTATGTGTAATAATTTGTACTCCTTAATCTCCTTCCCCTATCTTGCCTCTCCTTCCTTCCCCTCCCAACTGGTGACCAACCACTCTCTATTTCTGTGAATCTGTCCTATTTTGTTATAGTCACTAGTTTATTTTTTAGACTCCACGTATAAGTGATATCATATAGTGTTTGTCTTTCTCCCTCCAAATTGTTGCAGATGGCAAAATTGCATTCTTTTCACTGTCTGAGTCGTATTCCATTGTATGTATGTATATACGTCACGGGGTCTTTATCTGCCCACCAGCTGATGGACACAGGTTGCTTCCTTATCTTGGCAACTGTGAATAATGCTGCTGTGAACGATGGGGCATATGTCTTTTGAATTAGTCTTCATTTGCTTCAGATACAGACCCAGGAGTGAAATTGCTGGGTATGATAGTTCTGTTTTTAGTTTTTGTGGAACCTCCATACTGTTTTCCATAGCAGCTTCCCCAATTTACATTCCCACCAACAGTGTGCAGGGGCTCCCTTTTTCATGTCCTCAGCCACGTGTGTGGTCTCTATGTTAGCCATTCTGACAGGAGCGAGGCAGTATCTCCTCGCGGGTTTGATTTGCATTTCTCTGATGATTAACAGTGTTGGAACATCTTTTCGTATGCTGTCAGCCATCTGTATGTCATCCTTGGGAAAATGGCTGTTCAGGTCGTCTGCTCGTTTTGTAATTGCGTTGTCTGTTTTCTTGATGTTGAGTTATATGTGCTCTTTATATATTTTGCATATTAACTCCTTATCAGTGATAGTATTTACAGGTATTTTCTCGTGTTAAGTAGGTTGTTTTGTGCTGTGTTCTTTACAGTATGTTTTTACAAGTCTTGATTAGAATCTCTGCAACTGGGGTTGAGAGCCACTATTTCTGCACACAAGGTCTGGATATTCTTTTGTAATCCAAACTCAGTACACTCAATTAAAGCTAGGTCTAGCACCAAATACAGCTCTTCTGTTTACATCCAATGGGATTAGACTATTCAGCCCTGCAGCACTGCTACTTCAGCGACACCTGAAATGACCCTTCCACTGACGTGTTTCCTCTCCTGCCTTTCAGCATATGATCGCTGACACTGTCCGAACCCTGAGACACTGCAGGACTAACCAGTTTGGTGAGTCGTTGAAGCTGGTTATGGCATGTTCATTTATTATACATTGGTACAGACTGTGGCCATTTCACAAGTATTTGGTGATAGAAAATTTAAACAGGTGGTAAAATATAATATTCACATCATATGGATGTATTGTATTTCTCCGTCTCATCACTGCATGTGGGATGGAGAGGAAGATAAGAAATGGCAGCTCTTCACCCTGCCCCAGTAGCGGATTTTCACTGTACAGTGTGACTTTCAACTGTAAGAAGCTCCCACTCCACCGCCCACCCCCGAAAGTCTTGTTTGCTTGTCCTCTGGCTCAGAATGACCTGTGGGTTTATCAGGGGTGGCCCTGTCCTTCACCTCCTTGCCTGGAGCCTTCCTGGAATAGGAATATAGTTTGTAAAAGTGCCCAAAGTAGTCTTCCAGGATCTTTTCTTCTCTCCAGCAAAAACTTCCTGTCTGGAGCTTCCTTTCACTGAAAAAGTGTTTTTCTGAGCACTTTTGTAAACTCTCCATTGAGACTAATGTATGTAAGAATATTTGTTTCTTTTTAAGCCTCAGGAATAATTTACATTATGTTTAAATGATGTTAAGACTTTGCAGGGAGGAAGGAAATTGAAATGTATTGAGTTCAGGGAGCTTTCACAGGGGCAGTGGAATCCTGACCCCAGACCTAGTGAATGGAGGTTATTGACTCTGGATGCAGAACAGAAGACCCCGGCTTTGAGAGGCTGACTCACTCGGCCGTTCCTCAGACCGCCTGGCTGGCACCCCTTCCTTCACGTTGCACAGACTTTAGAGATAAAAAGGCAGTTTTTTTGTTGTTTTTTTGTTTTTAAGACAGAGTTCATAATTATAAATCAATCAGAAGTGACCACTAAGTAAAACCTAACTTTAAGTAATACATACTCATTGTAAACCAATGTTTTTCAACAATACAGAACTATAAAGTAGAATGATCAAAGTCCTACTTCCTAAGGAAAATATTGCTAACACTTTGGTACATATTCCTTAAGAATTTTCCTTCCATTACATACTCTTAAGAATTTTCTTTCCGTTTCCAGTCTTGGTAGCTTTATTGTCCTCCAACAAAGCAGTTGGAGTGAACTTCGGAGTGAATTATGAAATTTCTACTTGAAAGAGAGAATTATAAACACAGGACCTAATCTTTTAAATGTTCACATCAGCAAATACTACTTGATACATGCTTTTATAATTCTCCATTAACTACTCAAGTATAATGCAGTTTCAATAGAAATAGTTAAGAACATTGTCATGGAGATTCATTCAAATGTATAAGCATAATATTGCTGATGAGTTAAGGATTTATATTTCTTTCACCCTCCTTTGCTTCCCATGCATTTTTGGGTTCTCGGCAAATTCCGGGACCTTGGTCTTACTTGCCAAGGGCTTCTAGTCTATATACACTGCACGTGTGGGCAGGAGGGTTAGAGCAGTGTGGCTGGCCTTGACCTTGCAGTCAACCTCCCATCACCAGAGGATAAGTCTGCGAGGCACAAAGCAAACGAGAAATTTAAATGACTGTCAGGCCATTTGGTGTTTTGTATTTACCTATCTTTAAAAATCAAGTTTGGAACTGAATTACCTAAATTCATTTTGACAGTTTATATAGGCAGGGTTAACCAACGTCAGCACTTGGAAAGCCACTTTGAATTACAGAGTGCCCTGCAAAGGTCATGCATCATGGTTGGAAGCATTCCTCTTGCTATCTTTTTAAGACTGGAAAGTTAACAACAAAATTATCTTGGGAGCGTCATGTTTTCTAAAGCAAACAAGGAGGATGGTAAACCTTTTTAACTCTTGGTGCTTTTACTTGTTGAACCAGAAAGCCTTGGTTCTATTAAACCTAAGGACTACAAGCCATCCGTAATATACACACCTTAAGTTATTTCTTTAGAAAACATATCTGTCACAGAGGAGGGGAAAAATAGGTTTTCCCCAAGAGAAAAAAAATTTCTGCATTAGAATGCTCAGCTTCCCGAGGGCCTTTTCCTTCTGCTCAAACTGAACTCACCCCGTTTCTCCATCTGAAACCCCATGGATCATGGAGGCTCACAGTTACTTTGTGTCTCTGGAATGTAGCTCAGGCCATCTCCACAGGGCATGAGGGGGCTTTTTGTTTGTTTGTTTTTGACTACGGGAGGTGGGCCTGCCCCACTGTCCAGGCTACTTTATCTCTGGTTCCTTGTCACAGGTGCCAACAGCGTGGCATGCAGGGCTCACAGTGTGCCAGAGCCTCTTGCGGCCCTTGGTCTGCTGGGCGTTTGGGAGTAGGAACCCCTTTGCCGTGTCTTTTGCTGGGCGAATGTCAGCCCATCCACACACTTCCTGAACCTGCTTTGCCTGTTAACCAGACTTTCAGTTCACTTCAGCAATATTTGTTCACTCAGTTGCTCCCTTAAATCCTGCACCCCCCTCAAAAAAGGACACCAAAAAATTATATGAAATACTTAAAAAAAAAAAAAAAACTATTGTGTCCATGCAGTCACCAGATTAGCAGTGATTTCTGACAGTTCCAGCCTATGTAAGAGCCTGTGAAGGCCATTTAGTGGGGAGCCAAGACCATGGACCTGGGGCCCTCATGGTCTGGGCTCCAGTCCTGCTCTGCCACTCACCTGCCTTGTCTGTGTAGTTTCCTGTTTGGAGGAGAGGGTCATAACAACCACTAAATACATGTGAGGAGACATCGCTCTATCAGTGTTGGTAAAACATATATCTTGCCAGTCTAATCACCTCACCTGAGGAATCTAGTCTGAGCCCAGAAAGCATCTGCGTGAATAGCAAACAGATCTCTTCTGGGATTGTGACAAATGAGGGTCAGCCTTCTGGAGTTACACTGTATCTTCATGCAGGGTTTTACTGGTATTTAGAAATAGCTCACTGCTCTGATGAGATTGACTTTCTCCCCCTTCCCCAACATAGGAGGCGACATATCTCCAAAAGAGCACCCAGAGTTAAAGTCCTACGTGCATCACCTGTACGTCATTGACAGCCAGCAAGCCCTGTTTGAGCTCTCGCACAGGATCGAGCCGCGGGTATGAGCCCCACTGCGCACTGCCTCGCCTCCCCGGAACCACAGCGCCAAGCCTGTTATGTTCCTGCGAGAAAAGTTGCTGAGTTTTATCAGCGTATCACAATAAGATGCACACAGCAAAGCCAGCCAGAGCGTGCTCAGGAAGTGATGTCAGCCACCTGAGTTGGGGAGAGGCTGCTATCAAAAGGAGACTGCAGAAGAGGAGGCAGAAACTTTCTCGAAATGAGAAGTCTGGCTTTTAGGATCACCATGTTGAGCCAATCCATTGTTCACTTTGCGACGTGCCAGCGTCAAGGCAAGAGGCCGCCCCTTGTCATGCGGTGACCAGACAGCTCGGTTTGAGTGCACAGGAGCCAGCAGGGAGCTTTATTTGGCCTGGCAGTAGACGGCTGTTTATAGGCTGTCAGAGTAGGAGCTCGTTTGAACACTCAAAGACAGGGATGGCATCTCTAGGTTTCTGTGGAGATGGACTGGTCTCCATTGGTACAAACTAGGACATCACCAGAAGCTGCTTGTGTCTAAGGAGGCCATGAGCACTGGCAGCTGCCACCCCTGCCCTAATCTCCAAAAGAGAAATGTCGAGGCATGCATTTCTTAGCAGCTCAGTCACTTAGTGCTGTAGGCTTCTGGGCAAAATTCATCTCTGCACAACTTGATTTACAACTGTAAGTGAGTTAGACTTAGTTGCTTTGCCAATATGGGAAAATAGTCATCTTTAAGCAACTGACTCACTGTTTACTTTCTGGGGATTTTCTTTACATGTGCAGACAGGCTCTCATCTCTCCTCAAATACAGTACAATTTTTGACAAAAGCACAGTGCCTGCCACGTCGCGGGCACTCTGTAACTGTTTCTGGGGGTGACAGAGTCACAAAAGTCCATCACCTTGCTCCTGGCGGTGCCCTCGTGTTCTCATGCTTCGGCCACCTTGTGCCTATACTCTGGAATGAGAACCGCCAGTACAGGGGCTCTACGTGGGAGCTGATGTGTGGAGTTCCTAGTGTTCCCTGGAGAAGAAGAAGGGATATAAAAGAGTGGCAATGGCCTGTCTTTCAGCAGATGAAAAGAGCCCCCAGAGATCCAAATATCTGATTTATGTTGGACACTTAGAAGTCTTGTAGCCCACCTCCCAACCAAGGCAGGGGGCCTTTCTATAATTTGCCTCTTTTTTTCTTCTCAAAGTCTCAGAGTCTTTTAGATCTCTTTTTATTTACATTTTTAGAGATTGAGGCTCCTACGGTAAATAAGACCTCTGGCTGTTCTCACGAACTGGTTTGCTGCAACTTTCAAATGAACAAAAAAAAAAAACCTGTGGGAAACAATATTGAAATCCATCCCTGCCAGCCAGATCCTTGTCACTCCGCTTAAATACAAAGTTCCTGCTTCCCATATTAGGCCCACTCATTTCCACACGTGTGACCCTGGCGCCCCTCTCACCAGCCCTGGCAGCTCCTCTCCCTAGCTGCCTGTACAGAACCGCTTCCTCGCCTCTCATCAGCACCTCAGCGCTGAGATGCGTCCAGTGCTTCCCGACACCTTCGTAGCAGCACTGTTCCCTGGGCTTGGCAGCCACGCTGACCTGGAGAGATCACTCGAAAGAACCACATGGAGCAAATGTGGGGTGGACTTTGAGAGAGAGTCTGTCCCATTGCATCCTTCAGTCCTGAAAATGAACAGGGCTTGACAGAAAGGCACCATCCTGGGCTGGTCCACTCAGAGAAATGCCCCAGGCAGCTGGGAATGGAATGAGACTCACTGGAAGAGATCAGAACCAGGGAAAGCGATTTCTTTCGAGGCTGATCAGACAGTGAGGTGCTCGCCTTGGCGATTACTGGTGACGGCGTGGGCTGACAGCACCATGTGTTTTGGTCTTTTCTCTGTTCTTCGGGGAGTAGCACGTAGCCATTCTGATCCTGTGAGGCTGTGTTCACATCATCTCTGTGTTTTAGAGTTTGAGTGATTATTCGCATTAGATTTGCACTGCTCCGTCTAGAACCACTGCAGTTGCCCCAGTGCAGAACTGTTTCAGCACAGCACCTGCTGCTTGGACCTCAGCTCAGACATGTGCATGGCCAAACAAATCCACATGTACGTCAGGCCCGAACAGATTCTGAGGGTGTATTCAGTTTACCCCCATGTGGTATGAGTGAAAACAGACTGGGGAGACAATGGCGCTTGCCTGCTGTTTCCCCCAGTCATGGGGCGCACGTGGCTCTGGGGCTCTCCCCCAGTCATGGGGCGCACGTGGCTCTGGGGCTCTCCCCCAGTCATGGGGCGCACGTGGCTCTGGGGGTCTCCCCCAGTCATTGGGCACACGTGGCTCTGGGGCTCTCCCCCAGTCATGGGGTGCACGTGGCTCTCGGGGTCTCCCCCCAGTCATGGGGCGCACGTGGCTCTCAGGGTCTCCCCCAGTCATGGGGCGCACGTGGCTCTCGGGGTCTCCCCCAGTCATGGGGCGCACGTGGCTCTCAGGGCAGCAAAAGGAAAGGAGGATTTTGTTTTGTTTAGATGTGCTTTTCCATCCCCATCTTCTGAAAGTCATAATCTCCAAATCTTCCTGAAATTTAACAACAGTCTCCAGAGGTTTCTCTGGCAGCAGGTCTCGGAAATTTCAGAAGCCCTGAGAAGGCCTGAATCTGGAACTGACGGATTCAAGGCAGGATCATGGGGACCAGATCAAGCTTAACATGAGACTCTTTCTAACAAGGCTGGAGTTGTCCCAGTGAACAGGCTGCACAGAATTTAAGCTGGGTCCCTGTTAATAGGGTAGGTCATATTCCCTCACCGGGAAGATGTATAAGCTCCTTTCCAACTCTATTAGATTTTCACAGTTACACAAAATCTCCATTCACTCTGAAACATCTCATGTATCTGCAGCCTTCACCAGCGAGGAGTGCATGGGCCCTTCTAAGAGGGTTCTTTTTGCTACAGCACAATTTTCAGACAGTCCTGTGTGTCTTTGGATTTGTCCGCATTCCAGCAAACCAGCCCTCTTTTGAAGTTAGCATAGGGCAGTGTGCTCGTTGATCAGTTGTGTCTGACTCTGTGACCCCATGGACGGTAGCCCACCAGGCTCCTCTGTCCATGCGATTCTCCAGGCAAGAATATTGGACTGGGTAGTGCCATTCCCTTCTCTGGGGGATCTTCCCAAACCAGGGGCTGAACCCAGGTCTCCTGCATTGCAGGCAGATTCTTTACCATCTGAGCCACCAGGGAAGCCCCAGCAACAGTTCCCAATAGGCAAAATCATAACCATTCCAAAAATATGAAATTTTTTCATACATGTTTGCAGATGCTCCCAAGACCACAGTTTCTTAAATTCACTCTGTTACAATCTGTACAATTGCTGACTGGTTGTAGTGATACTTATTATCACCTGCATTTACTTTATCCTGATACTTCAGAATAAATTTATTGTCTTAGATCCCTATCCACAAGCAGGTTGGGTAGAGCATACCTGAAATTCCGAGGCATGAGGACAAAGTAAAAGCCCACCCCTCTCAATTTGTGGGGAGAGGTGTAGTCACCTCTATGTAGGGAGAAATAGTAGTGTGAAAGAGAAGGTGTTGGTGGCTTTCAATCCCTGGAGCTTGGCCTTGACGGCTGCCCTGATCCCCACCCTGTGGTTTTGTTGTGGGCATCAATCACCACAGATCCCAAGTGTCCCTTTGTGGCACAGGGACTCCAAACTTCCCAGAAACTAGGGGCAGATCAGATCCACTGTGGTGGTCTAACGCGGAGTTTCTTTTAAATGCGGTCTAATGCGGAGTTTCTTTTAAATGCTTCAAAGACGTGTCCTTAAAATTTCAGCCTGCTTATTAACCAGTGAGCCATTGTGCTTAGAACCAGTGCTGGAAAATTGTTTTTTAAAATTGCCAAAAGTTAAATGAAAATGTACTATATAAAGCAAAGCTGTATATACTAAACATTTTTTAGCAGAGTACTATTTATTTGCATAGCCTATTTATTGTATTCGTACTACACTGTTATTAAAGACTGGGATGAAGTCAACCAGAAGCAAGGACTCTTGACTGCTGTGACCTTGTCAGCTTGCGTTAACAGTTAGAAGATAGAAAACCTGCAATCAGGGCGCCTACCTAACTTCTCAGGGACTACACTTCGTAGTTTTCCACCATTAGAAGAGCTGGTAAATATGAAACACTTGCGGAATTACCAGAATTGCCATTAACAGTATTTTCTTTCTCATATCTCATGCTTTCTGCTTCTGTACATATGACTGTGCTGTGTATTTATCAAAGCTAGTAAGCAATAATTTATATGTAAAAATGGCCAAGCAATATAAGGTGAAAACTTACATAAGTTACCGTTACCTTGTATTTTCAAGTGTTTTTTTTTTTTAAAAACTGCTTTTCCAAATATAAGATTATGTTAAAGATACACTATTCACGCCTCAGAACGTCTTGCTTTGTGATGTTTGGGGACTCTATAGCCAGTGTTCTGGTACCATATTATGCTCAGATTGAAACTCAGGAATCATTTATCCAGAGTGCACTACAGGTAGGCGAAGAGATTCTCAGGTGGCCCGTGGGAGCCAAATCGTTTATGCAGTTATTGCAGAACCTGGGAGGGACTGGGGGCAGGAGGAGAAGGGGACGACCGAGGATGAGATGGCTGGATGGCATCACGGACTCGATGGACGTGAGTCTGAGTGAACTCTGGGAGATGGTGATGGACAGGGAGGCCTGGCGAGCTGCGATTCATGGGGTCGCAAAGAGTCGGACACGACTGAGCGACTGAACTGAATTGAACTGAAACATGCTTTGTTGGAAATCACGTCCTTTTCTGGGATGTGCAGAGTCCGACAACCCTCACCAGCACCTTACCCCACTCAAGTGGAATGGGGCACTCCCCTAGCCCAGACATGGAGGGATGCTCCAGGCCCTTGTGGGGATGCTCGAGGCCTGGGCCAGCAGCAGCACAAGAGCCGGGGTGGGATGCTGAAGCAGAGGGATGGTGATGATGCTCCACGGGCCGGAAAGACATTAGACTGTCACACCAACTCTTCTCTAGCCCTTCCTCTGAGAGGATTATACATCCTGCCCATTGGTGTCAAGCTTGGCCTCTGGCATGTGCTGATCCTTCCCTGCAGGAGGATTATGTTGAATTGAGTACCGGCCAAACGTCATCCTCTGTGCAGTGAAAAAGGCAAGGAGTGACCTGTGTGGCTTGGAGACTGAAGCTTTGAGGTGGCCTGTGGCCGCCATGTCTCCTCTGCTGTGAGACCCGCAGTGCCCAGGTAGAGGTGTCTCCATCCACTGGACTCTCCAGCTTGTGGAGGATGTGTCACTTGAGGGAGAGAGAAAACACCCTCATTAGAAGCTACTGAGACTGAATGGAGGGGGTGGGGTGGGTGGCCTAGTGTTACCTGGGCAGCATTTCACCACAGCTGGCTAATATAGTCTCTAGGACACAGGGGAGAATAAAGACAGCGGCAGGGCCTTTCCCAGGTTCTACAGCCGCCGTGGCTCTGTGGTATCTCATATCTGGTAAGTCTATTTCTCCTGGAGAACCGTGTATGGGGATGGACGGCCAGGTTCAAACTACGGGAGCTATCTTGATTGCTCACATCCAACAGCCTTTGCTCGTCTGGTTCCCCACCAGCTGCTGCGCCCCCACGTTCCTGCATGAGGCCAGGCCCTCACTACCCATTACTTCAGCCATTACACTGACCTATTTAGGCTTCCTCCCTTTCATCTAAATATTCCCTTTCAAAACTGATTTTTTTTCTTTTCTCTCTCTCTCTTTTTTTTTTTTTTTTTTTGCTAAAATATAGATCCTAGCTCAAAATCCTTCAGCAGTACCTCCCAAGCTATAGAAGTAAACCACAATAGCATACAAGTTCTTCACATTCTGGCCTCTTATTCATCCAGGGGTTAAAGAGATTGGGAAGATAAATAATTTGGTATCCCCCTTTAAACTGCTATTCTACATGGGGAGATTCATTGATTCTTACTAATAAGAATGCTAGATGAAAATAATATGCAACAGACATTTGCTAAATAAGTAATGTGAGACTTACTTGCTCCTTTCAAAGGTGTGGAATCTTGAAGCCACACTGAAGATGCAGAGCTTGCTAGGGTTGGAGGGAGGGGGGCGGGGGGCTCTACCAGGATTTGCCCAGGCAGGCAGAATTGCCTTCACTATCAGAGATGAGCTCTTCCCTACCAGAGAAGTTCCAACAGACCTAAAACCAGCCAGCAACTTGGTCATCAGATGAGCAATCTGGGAGAAGATCTCTAAGATCACTTTCAGCCTGGCTGTTAAGAAAACTGGTGCAGATCTGCAACTGCTAGAGATAATTGGTTTTGTTTTGTTTCAGGAAGTGACTAGGCTGATGTGGGAAATAAGAACTGTTCATGGTCCTTTGTGTCCCGTTGACCTGGGCTGGGCCTCAGCTGGGAGGGAATGGCAGTAGGCCAAGAGCGGAAGGGCGCCTCACCCTTCCCGGCCCGGTGCCCCTGCTGACTCCACAGTACAGTCCTAGCAGACGTGAAGGCCTGCAATAAACAGACGAATAAAGCCCTGGAATCAGCACAGCAGGGTCTGCTTCCAGCACAGAGCCAGCTGCTGCCTCCCCAGGGGTAAGGAGGGTCCACAGTGAGGGTGAACCTTGTCCTTTCAGCTGTTATTATATTCCTGGCTGCTGCCACCTGGCCTCACTCTGCCTTCTTGCCCAGGCCCCCTGACTGGAGCCAGCACTCAAGTCTGGCTGGACTCTTCTCCTCCCCCACCCCAACATGCTGTGCCCGGGACCCTTTCTGCACCTACCCTCTCCAAGTAAGGCTTGTGCACTCCCAGATCCTCCTGGGTGACCCATCCTGCACTGAACCCCCTTATCACTGTCTCAGTTCCTAGAGCAGGTCCCACACACGACTCTTTGGGGAACCACCCTTCATGGTCTCACCACCCATCTTGTGTGGGCTGCCTCAAGGGTGAGGAAAAGGACCAACATCACAGGCTAGACTGCCAGGTCACATCAGACTCAGGCATTGAAGAGTTGGGAGAACCAGCAAAAGTTTCCACTGCCATCTTAGCTGCTGTTTCTGCACCTCAGAAAATGGGAGTTCATATGCCTTCTCCCTCACAAAGTGGTATGAGAAATAAGATGAAAATACATAGCAATACATCAGATGATACGAGGTTCCTAAAGAAAAAAACGCTAAAGCAGGGAAGGGGGTTGGAGAATGCCAGGGAGAGGGTCAAAGTGCCACAGGCCTTTGTTATATGAGTTGAATCAGGCTCCCTCAAAACTCATGTGTTATGGTCCTAACCCCCAGGATCTCAGAATGTGACTTTATTGGGAGACAGGGCCTTTACGGAGGTTATGAAGTTAATCTGAAGTCCTTATGGTGTAAGCTGTCTAGTAGGACCCACATTCTTATGAGAAGTGAAAATGTTAGTCGCTCAGTCGTATCCGAATTCTCCAGGCAAGAATACTGGAGTGGGTTGCCAGTTCCTTCTTCAGGAGAACTTCCCAACCCAGGAATTGAATCTGCATCTCCTGCTTGGCAGGCGGATTCTTTACTACTGAGCCACCTAAGAATCACATTTGATACTTAATGACAGTTTGTGGACTAAGAGCCTCCACTGCTGTAAGAACCAAAGTGTGAGACATTCAGGCCATCTGGTGGGCATGTGCTGATCCTGCTCAGCATTTAGGTCTCAGTTGTAGATTCCTGTTCTTGAGGTCCTGGTTAAATCAAAGGACACAATGAGGCACTGTTGTGAGTGAGAGGCTTGGCTGCTCTCCTTTACTGGGCCATGGTCCAGTGGGTTCTTGTTTTGTTTTTGGAACACAATGCAGAGTCTTTAAAAAAAAAAACACAAAAAACAGAAATCAAGGGAATGAGAAAGGAGCTAAGCTGGAGAACACTGACACTTGAAAGGGTCAGGCAGGCACTGTCTGTCATCTGCTGTCCCCGAAGGGGATGAGGCTTCCCTGGTGGATCAGCTGGTAACAGAATCTGCCTGCAATACAGGAGACCTAGGTTTGATCCCTGGTTCAAGAACATCCTCTGGAGGAAGGGATGACTACCCGCTCCAGTATTCTTGCCTGGAGAATTCCATGGACAAAGGAGCCTGGTGGGCTACAGTTCATGGGGTCACAAAGAGTTGGACATGACTGAACGAACTTTCTTTCAAGGGGATGAAGGTAAGAGCCAGACTGGAATGGATCAGGCAAGTTCCTCCACACTCCCTCCTGTTGACCATCAAGTGAAAAGTCCCAAACAAGCCTACAAAGCACCGCCTGATCTGAGCCTTGCTTGGTTCCCCAGCCTGTCCTCTGGCTACTGCTCCCCACCCCACCGCACTCCCCAAGAGACACATGTTCACTTCACTTTTGCTGCTGCTGCTGCTAAGTCGCTTCAGTCATGTCCGACTCTGTGCGACCCCAGAGACGGCAGCCCATCTCTGGGATTCTCCAGGCAAGAACACTGGAGTGGGTTGCCATTTCCTTCTCCAATGCATGAAAGTGAAAAGTGAAAGTGAAGTCGCTCAGTCGTGTCCGACTCTCAGCGACCCCATGGACCGCAGCCTACCAGACTCCTCCATCCATGGGATTCTCCAGGCAACAGTACTGGAGTGGGGTGCCATTGCCTTCTCCTCGCTTCACTTCAGCCAGGCTCAACCTTTCAGGCAAGCCCGCAAGCCAGAGGACTATCCATTCTACCATCCCCATTACCGGCGGGCACTAGGCGGTGCTGTGCTCTCGCGGGGCTACGGCCGTGAACGTGAACGAGACGCATGATCTGCCCTGCACGCGCGCACCTGCCCCGGGTTAGGCCGCTGCCAACAAGGCAGCTACTCGCTGCCCCGTAGGGGACGCTCCAGCCTCAGCACCGCGGGGAGGCTGGCCCGGGCCCTCAGGCCTGCGTGGATTTCCCACTGGCTGTCTCTGCTGGCCCAGGTTTAGCCCTCAGGTAGGTGTCCCAGGCGCAGGTGCAGGGCACAGTTCACGGCCCAGCGATGCTGCAGCGTCGGTGGGATTCGCAGCCTTGCGGGGCCAGCGCTGCCCACTCCAAGACCCCGCGGGTGACGGGAGGTGGCTGAAGAGCTCCCGGGGCTGTGGATCAGAGGTCGCTTCAGTCCCTTCCCAGTGTTGTAATGTCCGAGGAACTGGAAGCGATTCCAGCACATTCCTGAATGCGTATAGCTGGGGTGAATCCAAGTCCCCTTTCCCGGAGCAGGTACCAGCTAGGCCACACCTGAGGTCTGGGCCAGCAGTCCAGAGGTCCCAGAGCCACCACGGTCACGTTCTTCCTCGAGGGCCTGAACACGTCCGCAGTTCAGAGGAGACCCCTGGAGGCATTAGCTGACCCCTGCTCAGAAACTACCCTCTCGCTGCTAGGGGTGCGGAGAACCCTTGTCCTCCCCCTCCACCCCACCTCGTCTCCCCAACCGTCCTGCCAGGGCTAAACTTTGGCCATTCCCAGATCCCACGAGGGCTAAGAATTTCCCTGACTCTCACAATGGCTGAGCACCCTTGTTGCCCCAGCCATGTATAAGCTGCTGGAACATTGCCAGGTGTGAACAGACCGGTGCCCCAAACTGGGGTAGCGGTGGATGGAATGAAAGTATAAAGCTCGGTTTCCTTCCTTCCTCTTCTTTCCCATGGAAGAGCCTTGACGGCAGATTCAGCAGGACAGGTCCCCTCAGTCACGCGCAGTGGCCCCAGTGGTCGCCGCTGGGCTCCTTTTTGTTCTTTGACGCCAACGAGGGTGGGGCCACAGATTTTCTCCAGAGTCCAGTCAAGGTGTGGGGAGCAGCCAGCGGCCCTCCTGGAACCCATGTTTCACATTATGCATTGAAATTTCCACTGGCCCGGGACTGAGCTTACCCTGCAGAATCAAAGAGGTCACTAAAAGCAGGGGACAAAGCACAGACTCAGCCTGGAAGCCAGAAGACACCGTACAGACGGAGATAAACAGGCATTTCAGAGCAGCACAGGGCGGGGCATGGGACGCTGCCTCTTCTCTGGCTGGCAGTGCCTGGCCCCTGGGTCTCCAAACAGTCCTTCCGTTTTGGAGATGCCAGCTTGTTTTGGACCCAAGGCTTGACTGTTTGGGGGTCGGAGTGGGGAGGATTGACTGGACCACATACAGCCTCTGAATGATAAATCCGGCAGTTTGTATGTTTCATATTCTGGTATTCAGCCCTCCCCGTGGGGAGGCACTCTTTGTTTATTTTTAAGTTTATTTTACTGAAGTAGAGTTGATTTACAATCTTGTGTTAATTTCTGCTATACAGCAATGTGATTTTCAGTGTTTTATATATATATATACGCACACATGCACAAACATATACAGATTCTCATATTCTTTTCTGCTATGGTTTATCACAGGGCATTGAATATAGTTCCCTATGCTCTACAGTAGGACCTGTTGTTTATCCCTTCTCTATATAATAGTTTGCACATGCGAATCCCAAACTCCCAGTCCATCCCTTCCCCACCCACCACCCCTTGGCAACCTGCAAGTCTATGTCTGAGTCTGTTTCTGTTTCATAGATAGGTTCTTTTGGAAGCAGTCTTTTCATTTACCATTTAGTCTTTTTTAAAAAAATTATTTATTTATTTTGACTGCTCTGGATCTTAGTTGCTGCTCGTGGTCTTTCTCCTAGTTGCAGGAGCCAGGGCTACTACTCTTCATGGTGGTTTGTCTTGTTGCACACTACGGGCTCCAGGAACACAGGCTTCAGTAGTTACATTTTTCAGACTCTAGAGCACAGACTCAGTGGTTGTGGTGCATGGACTTAGTTGCTCCATGGCAGGTGGACTCTTTCAGGACCAGGGATTGAATCCATGTTCCCTTCAATAGCAGGTGGATTCTTATCCACTCTACCACCAGGGGAGTCCCTGGAAACACTGTTTTTTGACAGGGTTACTTTTCCTTTAAGAAAAGTTCCCAATCTTAGGGTTTTTAAAATTATTCAAATTCTGACAGTTCAGAGTTGCTTAGTGTCTTTGGGTAGGTGTTAAAGAACAGCTGGGTTTTCTCCCACTATTTTCTTTGCCCTTTGGTTTATTTCACTCAGTGTTCCAGTAGAAAGATCCTTGGAGTATGAATCAGGGAAACCTGAATTCTGGTGCCTGCCCCACGTTCTTCGAGGAACTGTGGCCTTGGGCAAGTCATTCATCCTCACTGAGACAGTTCTCTTACACTCTGATATAATGTAGAATCACAGGGAGGGAGGAGGGCTTGGTCAGTTCACTATGTCACCATGTAACAGCTGTTTTGATTCTCTCTTGGAGAGTTCATTCATTCACTCATTTGTTCATCAACTATTTAATATATGTCGAGATCATGACAGACATGAAGATGCAGAGTTGACAAAGATGTGGTCCCCACTGATGAACAGGCATGCTGGAAAGAGTGCTGATTTTCTGAGGGATGCAGCCAGGTCCCACTGCTGATTAGCTGTGAGAGCTCAGGCTAACTTTTGCTGACTTCTCCAAGCTCTGGTCTGCTTACTAGTGTAATGGGGTTATTGCATAGGGTGACCAACCATCTGATTTGTCTGAGACTGAAGAGTTTCTTAGGACACAGGACTCTTGGAACTAAAACCTAGAAGGTTCCAGACAAACTAGTAGGAGTTGGTCACCTATGTAAGAGGTGAATTGAAATGATACATAGATAGGGCCTAAGCCCAGGGACTTCCCTGGTGGCTCAGACGGTAAAGCGTCTGCCTACAATGCGGGAGACCTGGGTTCAATCCCTGGGTTGGGAAGATCTCCTGGGGGAGGCAATGGCACCCCACTCCAGTACTCTTGCCTGAAAAATCCCATGGATGGTGGAACCTGGTAGGCTGCAGTCCATGGGGTCTCAAAGAGACGGACACAACTGAGCAACTTCACTTTCACTTTTCAAGCCCAGTGCCCAGCATCTGCTAGCTGCTTTATCAATACAGCTCTTCTTCAGGTATATGCCCACACAGCCAGATACCCCCACCCACACACCTAATCACAGGATAAAGGGAAAAGAAAAAATGTAAGCAAATAAATATGCTATAGCTAAGGCAGCTACGGGAGAGAAGGGCTGCTGAGAGAAGCCAGGAGAGGCTGCAGAGGGCGGGTGCCTGGGGTGGGCAGGTTAAGTGAGGGTCCTGATTAGGGAGAAGCAGCCTGTGCCTGAAATATTTGGAAATGCTTGAAAGTTTAATAGCTTTGGGCTCTTAAGGGGGTGTTCTGTGTAGTCAGAACAAGCAAGGAAGATCCTAAAGGTGGGTTTGATTCATATTGTAAAGGCCTTATGTATGATTCTAAAAGATTTGGCTGTCATTTTGAAAGTTTCCAAACACTTTTGATGATGCATCCTTCTGGTGAAAAAAGGTGAAAACTGACACCCTTCCAAATACATGTATATTTACGTATAAATAATGTACATGTAATGTGTAAGGAAATAAAGCATACAAAAAAACCCAGAAATGTTTAGAGAAGCAGATGAAAGGCAAATATAAGTAGAAGTTCTGTTTTCTTTCTGTTCTCCGGTGATTTATTTTGTCTGCTTCCTCAAGTATACACACCCCATTTGAGAGATCACGTCTCTTGGTGGTGGAGAATCATGGCAGGCTTTAGATGAAAGCAAAAAAACTTCACCAGATCAGGTTTGATTGTCAGCAGGTGACCCTGGGTGCTTAAAGAAGGGCATGGAGGCAAAGAAGCCAGTAGGAGACGGTTGTCAGAGTCTAAGAGGAGGCGTCAGTGGCCCACAGTCAGGTGGCAGCGTAGGTGTGCAGGGAAGATGACAGTTTGGGGAGGGATTTAGGGGGAAAAGCGGGAGGACATGTGCTGAGGATGGATCTGTTGAGTTAAATAAGTGCATGCATGCATGCCTCTAGAAAGATGTCCTCACAGAGAGGTACGCCCTGGAACTACACTCAATTTCAGGGACATTTTTGAGCCACACTCCAGATGTGATGCAAGGGAAGTCAGAGCTGTATTATGACCTTCATGGGCCTTAGACACTTTGCCTTCAGTGAGCCCCTTTCTCTATTAAGAATAATAATACATATTTATATATAAGTAAGTATATATATATGAAAGCATCTGAATGAATTGTATAGAGAGGAATATAATAAAGTAGTATTAATATTATATTCCGTTTTTCTCTTGATTTTAGAAGAAAGTAAAATACTCGCATGGGTTTCTAAAGGTATGGTGCACCTTAGGCACCGTGCCTGTGGTGCCCAAAGGGTAAGTCAGTCCTGGAAGCCTGTCAGACTGGGGATGTGGCATTCTGGCAGGTTCAGCGTGAGCATGGAGCACCATCTAGTGGCTCACATGTCTGCAACGCCGCTGATCTGCTTGTCTGTAAAACTGACTCAGCATCCGGGATCAGACCCAGTCTGTCTTATGGCTGCTTGACTCATCTCCAGACTGCCCTGGATGCTGGGTTTTGAGACTGATTGGCAGGCAGACAAAACGAAACCTCAGGAGTGCAACAAGGGCACAGTAGAGCCCCCAAATCAGCTAAGAGCCAAAGAGTAATCTTTTCATCTAACAAGTAATTTAATGCAGTATAGTTTTCAGCATTTGGGGGCTTGAGGCAATACACTGAATGGGGGTATAAGTGGACACCAGTTTAGGAAAGCAAGTTTAAAAAAAAATCGGTTTTGCAGTAGTCTCTCAGTATTTATTTTCTTCTCCACTAGGATTCCTTCTGTATCTGTATTTGATAAGAGGCCAGACTTTTTTTTTTCTTTTTCGTGGCCATGTTACATTCCTTGGAGTATCTTAGATTCCCTGACCAAGGACTGAACCCAGGCCCATGGCAGTAAAAACCTGGAGTCTTAACCACTGAGCCGCCAGGGAAATTCCTATATGATCTTTTTAATTTGCTTTTGAATTAGGCTTGCTAATATCTTATTGGGTTTCTCTTATTGAAAAAGTTGCATCTATATTCATCAGGGATATTGGCCTATAATTTTCTTAAATTGTAGTGTCCTTATCTGGCCAGAGTATTACTGGCCTTGTAAAATGAACCTGGAACTATTCCCTCTTTTTCAGTTTTTGAGAGTTTGAGTACTGTTAAATTCTTCTTTAAACATTTGGTAGAGTTCACTAGTGAAATCACCTTGTCCTAAACTTTTCTTTGTTTGAAAGTTTTTGATTACTGATTCAGTCTCCTTACTCATTATTGGTCTGTTCATATCTTCTGCTTCATAATTCAGTCTGGGTAGGTTGTAAATTTCTAGGAATTGACTCATTTCTTCTAGGTTATCAAACTTGTTGGCATATAATTTTTCACTATTATCTCATGATCTTTTGTATATCTGTGGCAAATTGTAATATCTCCTCTTTCGTTTCTGATTTTATTTGAGTCTTCTCTTTTTTTCCTTTAGTTAGCCAGTCAAAGATTTGTCCATGTGTGCGGCTCCTGACTTAGAACTCTGGATGGGGCAAGAAAGAAACAAGCCTCTTTGGCAGTGTTCACACAGCTGGAGAGTCCAGGCACTTCCTCTCACCTTCTTGCATGGGAGACATCACAGGCTGAGAAAGGTTCTCTTGCACCTTAAGCTTAGCTACCCAGGAGAGGCATGGTGTAGTTAAAGTCAAATGTTCCTCTTACCCTCTCTGATGTGTTCAGTTGCAGATTTTTGTCCTTGATGCTCCAGTCATGTGCTGGAACCTCTGCTCGATTCTTGGACTTCTACAGTCTCTCTGATCTGTGGGATTGTCTAATTGGTGACTCTTGTAGGGGAAGATGATAGAAAGTTTCTATTTTTGCCATTTTGATGATGTCACTGTCCAACAGATATCTTTAAAGATATAAACTCATAAAGTTTACTCAAGAAATAAATAACCCAATAGTGTGAAAGTCACTCAGTCATGTCTGACTCCTTCTGACCTCATGGACTCTACAGTCCATGGGATTCTCCAGGCCAGAATACTGGAGTGGGAACCCCTTTCCTTCTCCAGGGGATCTTCCCAACCCAGGGATCAAACCCAGCTCTCCCACATTGCAGGCGGATTCTTTACCAGCTGAGCCACGAGGGAAACCCAAGAATACTGGAGTAGGTAGTCTATCCCTTCTCCAGCAGATCTTCCCAACCCAGGAACCAAACAAGGGTCTCTGCATTGTGGGTGGATTCTTTACCAGTAGCCCAATACTTGTATATCAAATGAAGCAACTGAATTCATAGTTTAAAGTCTATATCAATTTGCCTGCATCCAGTCTGGAGCTTAGGCCACACAGGACGTAAACAGGGAAAGTTTACAATGAAGAATCCTCAAACTCTGATAAAATAGGACCTGTTGATACAAGATAAAACCAGTGCTGGCAAGGATGTGGAGTAACTGGAACTCCATACATTGTTGGTGGGAATTCAACATGGTATAGCCAGTTTGGAAAACAGTTCAGTAGTTTCCTATAAACTGTCACGGACCCTTACCATTCAATTCAGCCCTGCCTCTCATAGATATTTACTTAAGTAAAAAGATATGTCAAGACAAAGACGTGTCCTTAAAAGTTTATAACCGACTTAGTCATAAGAGCCCCAAACTGAAACCACTCACTATTTACCAACTGGTAAATGGATAAATATGTTACAGTCAGATGTTGGATTCTTGGACTAATGTCTACATACATTAGAAAATGTCTACATACATTAGAAAATATCCTGAATAGGTTGAATCCTAACCCCCAAAGTTGATGGTCATAGGAGACAGGGCCTTTGGGAGGTGATTAGGTCATGAGGGCAGAGCCCTTGGGAGTGGGGTTCATGTTTTATAAAAGAAGCTCTAGAGAGATCCCTAGTCCCTTCGTCTCTGCAAGTTTACAGAGGGAAGGTGCCAACTGTGGACCTGGACACAGGCCTTTGTCAGAATGTGACCATACGGGCACTTTGATCTTCGACTTGCCAGCCTCCAGAACTGGGGGAACTTAACATACGTCCTTTAAAAGCTACCCAACCTGTGGAATTTTGTTACAGCAGCCTAAGTGGGAAAAAAAAAATACATTTTGGGGAGATTGAAATATTCTATGTCATAATTATGGCAGTCTTTAATATATATATTTCTTAAAGCTCAACAAATGATACATTGAAAATTGGTAATTTTATTATTTGTAAACTATTTCTCAATAGAGCTAATTGGTTTTTGTTTTTGTTTTTTAATAGTAATGTCAAGCCTCTAGACCACTCTAATTAAAACAGAATCCCTGGAGATAAGGCCCATGTGCCTTAGGTGATTCTAAAGTGCAGTCTGGGTTGAAAATGACTGTCTTTTGCAGAAAAAACATTTGTGTGAAGGCTAGCTTCACTAAGGCATCTCAAATGGTATGGCATCAATATGAACCTTTTTTTCCAGCATCTCCTCCCACTTGTTCAGTCATTCAGTCCTGTCTGACTTTGCAACCCCATGAAGTGCAGCATGCCAGGCTTCCCTGTCCTTCACTATCTCCTGGAGTTTTCTTAAATTGATGTCCATTGTGTCGATGATGCCATCCAGACATCTCTTCCTCTGTTGCCCTCTTCTCCTCCTACTCTCAGTGTTTCTGAGCATGAGGTCTTTTCCAGTGAGTTGGCTCTTCGCATCATGTGGCCAAAGTATTGGAGCTTAAGCTCCAGTGTCTATCTTTCCAATGAATATTCAGGGTTGATTTCCTTTAGGATTGACTGGTTTGATCTCCTTGCAGTCCAAGGGACTCTCAAGAGTCTTCTCCAACAGCACAATTCAAAAGCGTCAATTCTTTGGTGCTCAACCTTCTTTATGGTCCAGCTCTCACATCCATACATGACTATTGGAAGAACCATAGCTTTGACGACATGGACCTTTGTCGGCAGAGTGATGTCCCTGGTTTTTAATACGCTGTCTAGGTATGTCTTAGCTTTCTTTCCAAGGAGCAAATGTCTTTTAATTTCATGGCTGCAGTCACTGTCTGCAGTGATTTTGGAGCCCCCAAAATGAAATCTGTCACTGTTTCCACTTTTCCCCCATCTATTTGCCATGAAGTGATGGGACAGGATGCCACAAATGTTTTTGAATGTTGAGTTTTAAGCTAGCTTTTCACTCTTCTCTTTCACCCTTATCAGGAGGCTCTTTAGTTCCTCTTCACTTTTTGCCATTAGAGTGGTATCATGTGCATATCTGAGGTTGTTGATATTTCTCCCAGAAATCTTCATTCCAGCTTATGATCCATTTCTATTTTCTGATGGTTGTTGATATTTCTCCCAGGAATCTTCATTCCAGCTTATGATTCATCCAGCCCAGCATCTCACATGATGTACTCTACATACCTGGGCTTTCCAGGTGGGCCTAGTGGTAAAGAATCTGCCTCCCAATCAGGAGACATAACAGACATGGGTTCGATCCCTGGATCAGGAAGATCCCCTGGAGAAGGAAAAGGCACCCACTCTGGTATTCTTGCCTGGAGAATCCCATGGACAGAGGAGCCTGGCAAGCTATGGTCCATCAGGTCACAAAGAGTCAGACGTGACTGAAGAAACTTAGCACACAGGCAGTCTGCGTCTAAGTTAAATAAGCAGGGTGATAATATGCAGCCTTGTCGTACTCCTTTCTCAATTTTGAACCAGTCCAGTGTAGTGTAAACATAGCTTTTATGTGCACTGGGAAACCAGAAGATTTGTGACTTGCTCTGTTATGACACTCACTCTGTGGGGTGGTCGGAAACTGAGCCCACTGTTTCTCTGAGGCCTGCATGTACTGTGATTTGAAGGATAACAGAGCTGCTGGACTACGACCAACTGCTCAGAACTCCATCCTTTCCAGAACTTAGATCCTGGACGGATCTGAAGCACAGAGACCTCAGCTCTGTGCTTAATGACCAGAGTCATGCGTGCTGGCTTCACAGATGCGTGACCTGTAACGCTCTGTGGCTTCCGTCCTGAAATTCTGAATAATTTGAGTTTTGAATTTGTGTTTTGTTAGTGAAGTCTGCTGGGACAGTGAAGCATGGGCCAGGTATTTGGAGGCTCTTCAAAGTGTCTTAGCATGTCCTATGCTTTTCTGTTTGAGATAGATGTGGAATAGAGTACAAGGAACTGAGGGAAACAGACTGTTAGTGAAAGGATTTGTGTTTATCTGGCTCGGGTATGGGCTGTGTTTTCTGTTTGCTGTAGCTATTAGGTGTTAGAGGCTAAACTTGCTCCGTGTCCCTTGTTTTTGCCTCCCCTGTGGTCCTTGGGTTTTCCAGAGGCTTCTTGAATCTTCCGAGAGGCACAGTTCTTGGAGGTGTATTCCCCAGTTGTCATACCGGAGCCCCGGTGATCTGGAAGGTGATGTGGAGGGAAAGCGTCTGTGGTCCTACAATTGACAGTCTTTTAGTGAGCTGACCTTCATAAGAGCTTCTCCATTGTCTTTGTTTTGTTTGTCCCTCATTGGTGAGACAGGGAGGCTGGGGAAGGTCGAGATGGGTATATCCATTCCCCCAGGTTGGTTCAGTTCAGTTCAGTTGCTCAGTAGTGTCCGACTCTTTGCGACCCCATGAATCGCAGCACGCCAGGCCTCTCTGTCCACACCACCTCCCCGAGTTCACTCAGACTCACGTCCTGGTTAGGGTCTGGTTAAACCTCAGCAGGTTCAGCTCTAGTAAATTACTTTCTCTTGAGGGCAGGCCTTGTTAGGAAGAATGGAATTGTCTGGGTGTATTTAAGAAAGGCTGTTTTCCCCTCCCCCGCACAGACGTAGGAAGGGCTGCTTCTCCATCTCCCCTGTGAGAACCTGCAGGACTCCAGCAGGCTGCACTCCAGGAAGTGTGGGAGCCTCCCTGGAGCTTAGCCCCGCTGGCCTCCCACCCCCTCACCCATCACACTCCAGCTCTTCCCGCCCAGGCACCGGTTCCCACAGCCTGGCTTCTGCTCTGGTGAGCTGTGACCCTGCCCTGGTGAGCTGTGACTCAGCATCTGCCTGCAGGTCTCTGCAGTCTGTGGGGCAGTGGATTGTCCTATGGCTTCAGTTCTCTGATGGATCTGAGAGAGTTGTTGACTTTTTGGTTTGTTCAGCTTTCTTTTGGTCTCTATGTGGGTGGGAGAAAGAACTTCTAAACTTCCTTACAGGCAGAGCTAGAAACTTGAACTCAAGTACTGTTTAAATGCTCCTACAGTTGTAATGCTGTGGCAGGCAGTAAGGTTGTGGGAGAGAGGTGGGGAGGCTTTGAGACCTGGACTGGGCACCAGCCGCCCCACGTCTCCTGGCTGCTTCACTGGAAGCCTCACTGCCCTGAGCGCTGTCTGAGAACTGGCTGTGTACCCTGAACTCAGAGCTTGTAGTAAAGCAGCCTCTCGGGGGCCCCATTCCAGACCCACCGAATCAGAACCCACAATGTAAGGAGAACCCCCTCCCCCAGGGGATCCCTGTGCAGGTTAGCGTTTGCAAAGTTCTGACTACAAGTTATGACACACTTTCGAACATGAGTTTGTTACTTTCGTTCCCAAACTGTTCACTGAGGCACCCGGCGGTACCACAGTGAATTCACAGGGAGCTCTCTGGGACATCTTTATTTAACACGTATCTTGGGAAACACAGAAACCTTTGTCCAGGGACACGTGTGCCTCTAGCTTGAGTTTATTTCCCCCTTGGATCACTGTGTTCCTTCTGTTGCTGTCTTATGGATGACTAGGAAAAACTTCAGCTGTGATCAGATACTACAACTGTGTGAAAGGCAATGGGAATAAGAAACAAGTTGGCAGTTGTATCTGAATCCAAAATCTGAGAAGCGTACAGAGCCCAACAGGTGCTAAGCTGTTAGATTTTCAGTATGGATTAAATTGTTTGAACCTGAGGCTGTCAATGTGGATGAAATTGTTTGAACTGTTAGGTATTTCCTTTCCTGGGGTGCTGACACACTGGGAGGACCATGAACTGAGAAAGTTTGGGAACCTCTGGTTTAACATTTGGTTAATTGCTTTGTAACCAAACCAAACAGGTCCGGTCACCCCGTGCGAAGTAAAGCCAGTCTTCTGACACTGGGTTGTGCCGAAGGTTAGTGCAGGTTTATCGCAGGGCACCAAGCAAAGAGTCCAGGCACCTAGTGCTTAAAAGACCCAAACTCCCCACTGGCTCTCAGGGAAGGTTGTTAAAGACATGATAAGGGAGGAGGGTTGTGGAGTGCCTGATTGTCTCGTGGTGAAGTAATTGGAAGTTAATCAACCTTCCGGTTCCAGCCGGTCTGGGCACCTTCGTGCTTGTGGGCAGCATGCAGTTAACGTCTTCCACCTGGTGGAGGTTTCGGTATCTGCAAAACGGCTCAAAGGATACGGCTCAGAATATTATCTGTAGCCCTCGAAGAGGAACTAAAGGTCCTTGACTTTGTTTAATGGCAAAACTATTATTTTGCTTGACTGATTTCTTTTCTTTCTGCATTTTCTCAGTTCTCTGATTAACTTCACTCTTTAGAACTTGGGGAATGCCTAGGAGGCTCAAGTTTTTCTACAGACAAGAGGCAAGTGGAGGACATGAGGGCGTCTGTCCTGGAAAGGCCCCAAAGGGTTCTACTCAGTTACAACTTCTCTTTCACTTGATCTTTGAATGAATTAAATGATATAATGCCCATAGATATTAGTTCTCTTCACTTTGCCCTTATTTAGTGTGCTCCTTTTCTGTTGAATTTCACTTGCATTCATTAAGGACATATGCAAAACCCTCATACCAAGGTCAGTGAACCCCACCTACAAGCAGGATATGTTTACAACATCATGATCAGTTTCCCTACTGTGCAATGCTTACACCTATATCACTCTTTATGTTGAATGCATGCAATCTCCTTGAATTTTAACAACCAAATGAGAAAAGCCAAAGATAATATTAATAACTCCATTTTAAAGGAGAAAAACCAAACCCCTGAAATTCAGAGGGGTTGCATAGTTGCACAGAGCTCACACAGCAGAGTCTTTTCCTCACAAACTAGTGCCCCCTTACTTCCTTTACTGCCTGGGGGAGAGGAGGGTATTCCAGAACTGGGTGGGATGTAGGGGAAAAAATGAAAGTGTTAGTCGCTCAGTTGTGTCTGATTCTTTGTGACCCCATGGACTGTAGCCCATCAGGTTCCTCTGTCCATGGGATTCTCCAGGCGAGAATCCTGCAGTGGGTTACCATTTCCTCCTCCAGGGGATCTTCCCGACCCAGGGATCAAACCCTCGTCTCCTGTGTCTCCTGCATTGCAGGCAAATTCTTCACCACTGAGCCACCTGGGAAGCCCTTACAGAGAGGTTGGTCACTGCCTAACGAGCAGCCAGGCCACTGTGCTGTTGGAGGGTGATGAAGGGAACTTGTATTCTGCTTTCATGAATACTCATTTCAGGTGATTCAATGAATCCCTCTCTTGCTCCTCCCACCCCCCCCCCCGCCTCCCTGGCTCCCTCCCTCCCTCCCCTCCCCCACCTCCCCCCACACACACTTCTGGAGGGTCTGAGTAGAACCGGAGCTGTTTATAGATTCTGGTCCCCGGGTGGAGACGCTTTTGACCAGGAAGGGCTGGGACAGTTCATGGAAGGTCTGAGGCCTCCCCCAGAGAGCTTTGGAGAAGAGAGCTACATCAGAGCTGAACACACCGTTGCCTCTGGATCCCTCATTTGGCTCTTTTCTGGGTCAGAAGTGACCAGAAATGGTGACCATCTGTCCACTGTTTCTTAGCCTCCAGCCAGGGCCAGGGTGGCTTGGCACACACCGTGACCACTGCCCACCCCAGCAGGAATTTCCTGCTTGGTTCCTTTTCCTCCTTCTCAGGTTTAATGCCTACTTAAGGAGACAGTGTATAGGGTCACATTTCCTCCCTTTTTAAATAACAAAATCTAACATTTATTGGGAAGCCACTGTTAGCAGGTGTTGTGCTGCGTCTCCTACCGACCGTGCCCAGGTTAGTTTGCAGGTGCTGCCATCACGCAGCCCCACAGACAGTAGCTTACACAGCAGTGTGTCGCTTCCCAGGAGCCCTGAGTCCAGGTGTGGGCAGGGCCCTGCTCCCTCTGCAGTGCTAGGTAAAGATCTGCTCCACGGCTCTCTCTAGCTTCTGGTAGCTCCTTGACTTGTGGGCACAACCCATTCTCCACAGGCCATTCTCCCTGTGGGCCTGTTTCCACATTTCCTCATTTCATAAGGGGATCAAGCAGATCAAATCAGGGCTCATCCTACTCCAGTAGGACCTCATCTTAATTCCATTGGCAATGACCCTTTTTCTGAAAAAGGTCACATTTTGAGGTGTTGAGAGTGAGGGCTTCAACATATACATTTGGAGGGACATAATTCAACCAATAACACCCCACCCACCCACCTACCCAATTGACAAATGAAGAAACTGAAGCATAGAGAAGTTAAATAAGCTTCTCAGGGTCACATGCAAAGGAAACGGCAGCCCACTCCAGTATTCTTGCCTGAAGAATCCCATGGACAAAGGAGCCTGGCGGGCTACAGTTCATGAGGTTGCAAGAGTCAGACACAACTGAGCGACTAAACCACCTCAAGGTCACCTGGCTAGTGAATGACCAAGCTGGCATTTGACCTGGAAGCCCTTTATTCAGAGACGTGGTTTGCAGGCTGGTGGCACCAGGGCCACCTGGAGCCTCACTGGGCATGGACTGCTGGGCCCCACTGCACAGTTTGTGTGCAGTTTGTGGTGCGGGAGGCCTCGCGCAGGGCTGCTCGCGCAGGGCTGCTGCCTTGCATTTCTGATGGGGGCCAGGTGACGCCGCCACTTGCCTGGGGCTGTCTTTAAAAACAACTACCCTGGCGGCGGCTCTAGACCCCATTTTTATACATATCACTGGGAGCGTCTGTTTCTTCTTCTGAGCAGTTCCTGTGACCCACTCCAGGAGATTTTGATGGGATAAACCTGGATGGGGCCCAGAAATCTGTACTGGTGACAAGTAAACCCAGTGACTCTGAATCAGTGCTCAGTGGCCCCTTTGAGAAAGCACCAGCTTCCTGTTTCCCGGTTGACTGCAGGGTCCTTCCACTTCGCCTGCACATTGGAGTCGCCTGGGAAACTTTCAGAAGCGCTGAATCCATGGCTGGGACTCACCCTTAAAGGTTCTGATGCAGTAGTATTGGGGAATGGCCTAAACTTTTTAAAATTCAGGGTTTGTTTTAAAAAACAAAACACTGGGTTTTTAAAAATTCTCTTGCAGGTGACTCTAATAGCACAGTCCAGGTTGACAACCATAGCCACAGCTGAAAGCTGGAAAAGATCCCCTAGGGGTTGGTTACTATGACTGAGGTTCCAGACATTCATCTAAGAGCCCAGGGACCTGGGGGTGCATTCTCCCTCAGCATTAAGTCAGAAGGGTCTTCCTCATTACTCAGGCCTTTTGCAGCCAGAAAGCCGGTATCTTTTCCCAGAGAACCAACATTGTTCTCCCTGCATTCATTCATAAGAGGCGGTGTGGTGCCCTGGGGAGCTGTGAGAAGGCCAGGAAGCCCAGGCCTGATTCCAGCTTCTGCACTTGGTGAAAGTGTGAACCTGTTTATATTATTTATGGGGTGACCGGCTTTCCTTATCTAAAAACCTTACCTCCTACAGTTGTAGTGAGGAGTAAAGGGTTACTGTGGGTGAAGATCTTATAATGCTGCCTGGCACAGAGTAAATTCCAAATTAGTCTTTTAGAATTTTTCACTGAACAGGGATGTATTAAGCAGCTACCATATGCTAGGCACAGGGGTACAACAGGGACCACAAAGTCCTGTATCTCAGAGCTGATAATGGAAGGGGCAGAAGCTGATAATATCTAATGTGACAGTACTAAATTACTGTTGTCTCCTGAATCCCCAAGATGTCCTCAGGGACCCTTTTTAATGAACTGCTTTTTCCCACCTCCAAATTTCAGAAGTCCTAATCCCCAAAGTGATAGTATTTGGCCTTTGGAAGGCAGTTAGATCATGAGGGTGAAGTCCTGTGAATGAGATTAGATCTCTTCATAAGAAGAGAAAAGAGGGACTTCCCTGGTGGTCCAGTGACTAAGACTTTGCCTTCCAGTGCAGAGGATGCTGAGATCCTACATGTCTAATGGCCAAAAAACCAAAACCTAAAACAGAAGCTATATTTTCACAAGTTCAAGAAAGACTGTATAAATGGTCTGCATCAAAAAAATCTTTTTAAAACAGTGAGAGCTTGCTTCTTCCCTCTGCTGTCCACCATGTGAGGACCCTGTGAGAAGACCTCAGTCTGCAAACCAGGAAGAGGGTCTGAACCAGAACCTGATCACATGGGCACCTTCATCTCTGACCTCTCAGCCCCAGAACTGTGAGATACGTGTGTCTCAGTCACCCAGTGACTGTTGTAATACAGCAGCCCAAGCTAAGATACCCGAACGAGGGAAACTTCAAAATCAAGTCATGTGTAGACAGTGGCTCATGGGGCATCCCTTAGGAATAAGGAGAGAAGGATGAAGTGGCTGTGGCAGGTTCGGAGGAAAAGGGGTTCCTAACTGGTTCCAAATAGGAAAAGGAGTACGTCAAGGCTGTATATTGTCACCCTGCTTATTTAACTTATATGCCGAGTACATCATGAGAAACGCTGGGCTGGAAGAAACACAAGCTGGAATCAAGACTGCCGGGAGAAATATCAATAACCTCAGATATGCAGATGACACCACCCTTATGGCAGAAAGTGAAGAGGAGCTAAAGGGCCTCTTGATAAAGGTGAAAGAGGAGAGTGAAAAAGTTGGCTTAAAGCTCAACATTCAGAAAACGAAGATCATGGCATCCGGTCCCATCACTTCATGGGAAATAGATGGGGAAACAGGGGAAACAGTGTCAGACTTTATTTTGCTGGGCTCCAAAATCACTGCAGATGGTGACTGCAGCCATGAAATTAAAAGACGCTTACTCCTTGGAAGAAAAGTTATGACCAACCTAGATAGTATATTCAAAAGCAGAGACGTTACTTTGCCGACTAAGGTCCATCTAGTCAAGTCTATGGGTTTTCCTGTGGTCATGTATGGATCTGAGAGTTGGACTGTGAAGAAGGCTGAGCACCGAAGAATTGATGCTTTTGAACTGTGGTGTTGGAGAAGACTCTTGAGAGTCCCTTGGATTGCAAGGAGATCCAACCAGTCCATTCTGAAGGAGATCAACCCTGGGATTTCTTTGGAAGGAATGATGCTAAAGCTGAAATTCCAGTACTTTGGCCACCTCGTGTGAAGAAGACTCATTGGAAAAGACTCTGATGCTGGGAGGGATTGGGGGCAGGAGGAGAAGGGGACGACAGGATGAGATGGCTAGATGGCATCATGGACTCGATGAACTTGAGTCTGAGTGAACTCTGAGAGATGGTGATGAACAGGGAGGCCTGGAGTGCTGCGATTCATGGGGTCACAAAGAGTCGGACACGACTGACTGAACTGAACTGAAGATCACATACACCACTGATGCCTGCCTTCTGTCTGATTACATCTTTCTAGGAAAGCTCTCTTGATTTCTCTCCTTTTTCTTTCTGTCCCCTCTTTTTCTGCCTCCCTGCGGTTGTTCCCTGGGAAACTTCCCACTCTAAATTTTTACATTCTCCTGTGGAGTTATGGCTTGGGGAATGGTGATGAGCTGGGCACAAAGTCACACATGAACAAGGCCAAGGGGTAGCAGGAGCCGTGGCCTCAGGGCCTGGCTGGCAAGAGGATTGCAGCGTTTTTCTTTTTCCTTCTTGGATCACAGGCTCCTATCTTTCTCTTTCTGGGAGGCTCGTTAATAACTAACAGAAGTGCTAATTGCCTCGCAGGCACTGGAGGGCGCCGGTTCCTCTATTTGCTAAGAGACAGCTGGTCCTCCAAAAGATCACCTGGGCTAGCGGGGTGCCACTCCGAAATTCCGCCAGGGCCCTCTGGGGCAGCAGCTGGGGCGATCCTCAGCCAGGCGGCTGGCCTGCGTCCCTCTCCCGGCGTGGTCTCCTGCCTCGCGTGGCCCCCGGGATGCTTCGCCGGCGGCACTGTCGCCGCGTCGCACATGCACATACCGCGTTTCCTCCGCGGGTGTCGCTGTGATCAGGAAAGAAAGCTTGTAGGAGATGCGAAGGCTGTGCACTGCCCAGCTTGATAGGGCGGGGACACTAAAACGAGAGGTAAGTTACCGCCATTCCAAAAGGGACTGAAATGTTCCTCACTGTGAAACATTGTTCCCGTTAGCGGCTGCGCCTCCCTGCAGCCGCCACAGAGGAGACGGAGGGGCTGTTTTGTTCTGTTTTGTTTTGCAAAGCAGGGCTGAGACCTGTCTCCAACTCCAACGGACTGGTGAAGTTAGTCCTGGGGCCCCTTCTCCCTGGAGCTGAATCAGGGGGATGGTTCTCAAAAGGCAGCACAGCCTGTGGAGGATATTTCAGTGCACTCCTGGCCCGTGCCGGGAGGTTTTTGTTTGGAACTAATGGGAGGCTGCCAAGGAATCGGCACTTCTTTACAAGCATCTCTGGTAGTCCCTACTTGGAAGTACGATAGTTAAGAGAATCAGATTAAGTAAATTTCCTGGAGACTTGCCAGGAATCTGGGTACTATTTCAAAAGATGTTATACTGGGTAATTAGAAAATTGCAGAAGTAATTTTACTTCCAAAGGGCAGAAAGTGGCCGTTTTCACACTGATGTGGCTGTAGTTTGGATCTGATTTCTACCAAATGCCTGTGATCTGCTAAACCCTTACTGACATAATTCTAATTTGTTCTCTGACAGTTTGATGGGAGACTGTCCATTTCTACCCACCGGTAAATGGAGGCTCTGAGGTTGAGAACTTGCCCAGAGTTGGCTCTGCTTTCCGTAGAGTGTGGACTCTACCCCAGGTCTGTCTGGTCCCCAAAGCTTTGTCATCTTCTGTGCAGTTTGTACAAGTGAACAAGGGAACTGTGGGTACTTGGTCTGTCAGTCTGACCCTTAATATATATGATGATATGCAAGTTCTGCAGACTACAGATCGGAATTAGGTGCAGAAAATGTGTGGGAGATTTAACTTGGAGACCTTTGCAAATACAGCATGGGTTTTGGGTCCAGATTTGGTCAAACATTGGTCATTGCTGTGTACTAATGAGCTCTCAGTTCTTTGTCCAGTGCACAAAAGCATTTCATGGGGACTTTGATAGACCAGTGGTCACTTGTATTTATTCCAACCACCTGTATATAGAGCTTCTTGCCTCAGTGCACCCCTACAGTCTGTTCTCAATACAGCAGCCAAAGTAGGCCTTTTAAAGTAACCAGATGGTGTCACAAACCTTCCAATAGAATAAAACTCAAAGCCCTAACAGGCCCTTGAAGCCAGTGGCTGTGGCCCAGGGTACCCCTCCCTCCTCATCTTGCAACAGCCCCACAACACACACACACCCTGCCCACTGAGCTATCTCCTCTCGTTCCCCACTTAGGGCCTCACTCATTAGAATGTCATGACCGTGAGGACAACAGCTTTGCCCTGTCAGCTGTTATATCTTCAGTGCTGGCGTTTGACAAATAACTGAATGAATTTTTGTTAGTGAGTTGTGGTTTTTAACTCTCGGACATTGTTTCATTAGGGAAATTAGAGTGGGAGATAGCTGTGGGAAAACAGCTCGGTGATGTTGTATTTCACTCCTCCACGTCACTAGGTTTTGAGGTTCTTCCTTCTTCGCTCTAGGGACATACAAAGAGAACAGTTTCTGAAAGGAAAGTGCATACCCATTGAGGAAAGGAACACAGATCCCCTCTACCACTGTTCATCAGCCTAGGGTCCCCAACCTGCTGGGGAAGAGTTTTCACTGGTTTCTTAGTGTGGAAACTCAGAAGATGGACATCAGAGCCCACTGTAGAGGGAAGTGTCTCACAAAATTGAGTCCCAAACCAGAAGTTAAGGTGCTTTCCCATCCAGCAAACAGCAACAAAAATAACTCTTTCTCCTGTCAGCTGGGTTAAGGATTTGGCAAGGAAAGGATAAGGTTTTGGGGTGAGGTGGAACAGGGAGAAAGGTTGATGTTTTCATTGTGGTTTGCTTTGGTTTTGAAAGAGGTTGCTTGCCAAAGATGTGACGGTGATTATCTCAACATGTTGGGTAATCTGGGGACTCTGAAGCAAGGCCAGAATTGCCTGGAGTCTGAATTGAAGTGACGCCCACTTGCTCTGCTCCATTCCATGGACTCCTTGATCCAGCAAGCTGCCTTTCACTTCACCACCATCATGTGCCTCTCATGGTCTGTGGATCTGGAATTTCACTCAGTGGCTGCATCTGTGCAGACCGCCTCTGTACAAAAGTTACGGTTTTTATTTGCTGAAATAGATAAAAGCAGCTGAATTTAGTTCTCATTAGAGAATAAGTTTTCCGTTGTCCTTAGAGCTACTTTCTATCTTTAAAAAGCCTAAGTTGAACTTTTTCTGTCACAGCGGCAGATTCGTGGTCAGCCTGCAAAGCTGCAGATTCAGTTATGTCTTTGTCTGGCTTCTTCCAATGTCCTGGGCATGACCAGGAATGTGTTCACATGTCACATGTTCCTGTAAAATTGGAGAAAATAGGCTATATTAACTGTGAACATGAAAAGTGAAAGTGTTAGTGGCTCAGTTGTGTCCAACTCTCTGTGACCCCAAGGACTGTAGCCCACCAGCCTCCTTTATCCATGGAATTCGTCAGGCAAGAATACTGGAGTGGGTTGCCATTCCCTTCTCCAGGGGATCTTCCCGACCCAGGGATCGAACCTGGGTCTCCTGCATTGCAGGCAGATTCTTTAGCATCTGAGCCACCAGGAAAGAAATCCATCAAAAACACTTTCTCCACTTCAGCTTGCCCTCATTGACTTCTTGCACCTGGTGGAGTTAGAGGTGGCAACCATCATTTTGGGATCCAACAAAGGGAGAGTTGAATTGCACATACACAGGATTCCAATTCTTTCCTGTAGAAATAAGTCATGCTAAGTTACGTTGTCCAGTGTGGCTTTTATGAATATCCCTATGGTCTACCATGCTTTTTCACCTGACACCATAAAACAGAAGGGCCTAAAACCAAAATCTGTAAAGGAGGAGAAACAGGTTTGAAATGTACAAACCCAGAAGCTAGACTGTGTACAATTTGTACAATCATCAGCTCTTTAATATTGTAAGTAGAAGATTTAGGAGGAGTCGCAGGTGGTGCAGTGGTAAAGAATCTGCCTGCCAATGCAGGAGACACAGGAGACTTGGATTCGATCCCTGGATCGGGAAGATTGCCTGGAGGAGGAAATGGCAACCCACTGCAGGATTCTTGCCTGGAGAATCCTGTGGACAGAGGAGCCTGGTGGGCTACAGTCCACAGGGTTGCAAAGAGTCGGACACAACTGAGAAACGGAGCATGAGCATGAGAAAGTTTAGTTCTTATTGCTGCTGGGCCAGAGTGGAGGTTGCATCCTGTCAGAGACGAATTAAAGATCATATCGGGCCGCCACAGCAGGGACATCTATGATAGATAGTTGTCTATGATATCTACGTCTATGTCTGTGATATAGATGTCTATGACATCTATGATAGATAGATAGATAACTTACTTCAGTTTATAGTATTTAAAGTAATTATTACCTTAAACGAAGATGGCAATGGCATCCCACTCCAGTGTTCTTGCCTGTAGAATCCCAGGGACTAGGGAGCCTGGTGGGCTGCCGTCTATGGGGTTGCACAGAGTCAGACACGACTGAAGTGACTTAGCAGCAGCAGCAGCATTACCTTAAAATCTCAAATTACTCCTGAGACAAAAACTTAATGGAAGTTTCCCTAAATTTGACAATAATCCTGAACTTATGGCATTACTGATAGCGGGTTGCTTTCTTCTATTTGATACTATAAGAATCATTTTTATGTAAAAGTGCACCACCAAAAATAAAGGAAAATATAATGATGAGTCAACTAATATATTTACATTTATTATATATATGAATATTTATATAAACATATTATTTATAATCATATATTATAAGTTATTACATTATTTACATAATGTAAAGCATTATGTAATGCTGTGTCTCTGAATTTTGTGATATTTATGAGCTTTTGTTTTTTACTGAGATATAATTGACAAATAGCATTATATTGGTTTCAAGTTTATAACATGATGATTTGATATTTGTATATATTGTGAGATGATCACCTCAACACACCTAGTTAACATTCATCACATAATTACACATTTCCTTGTGATGAGAACTTTTAGGATCTACTCTCTCAGCAACTTTCAAATAAACAATACAGTATTGTTAACTACAGTCACCATGCTGCACATTTCATGCTAGGACCTATTTGTCTTACAACTGGAATTTTGTGCCTTTTGACCCCCTTTACCTATTTCACCCATCCCCAAGCCCTTCCTCTGGCAGCCATCAATCTCTTCTTTGTATCTATGAGTTCGTTCTTTAATAGATTCTAGCTCTGAGTGAGATCATATGGTATTGTTTTTCTCTGACTTATTTCACTTAGCATAGTGCCCTCAAGGCTTCCCTGGTGGCTCAGAGGTTAAAGCGTCTGCCTCTAATGCGGGAGACCCCGGTTCATTCCCTGGGTCGGGAAGATCCCCTGGAGAGGGAAATGGAAATCCACTCCAGTATTCTTGCCTGGAGAATCCCATGGACGGAGAAGCCTAGTAGGTTACAGTCCATGGGGATTGCAAAGAGTCGACCCGACTGAGCGACTTCACCTTACTTTAAGGTCCATCTGTATTGTATCAAATGGCAAGGTTCCCCTTTTTATGGCTGAATAGTAGTCCGTTGTATGCATCTGTTTCTTTATCCATTCATCCATCAGTGGACACTTAGCTTGTTTCTCTGTCTTGGCTCTTGTCAATAATGCTGCAGGGAACGTGTGAACGCAGATATCTTTTTCAGTAAGTTTTTAATTTTCTTTAAGAAAAAAAAAAAACCCAGAAAGGGATTGCCAGATCCTATAGTAGTTTTATTTTTAATTTTTGAGGACCCTCTTTATGCTTTTCCTTAGTGGCTGTACCAATCTTTGTTCCCACCAACAGAACACAAGGGTTCCCTTTTCTCTATATTCTCCCCAACATTTACTGTCCTGTCTCTTTGATGAAAGCCATTCTGACAGATGTGAAGCGACACCTCATTATGGTTTAGATTTGCATGTCACTGGAGGTGAGTGGTGGTGAGTACCTTTTCATATACTTACCGGCCATCTGCATGTCCTCTCTGGAAAAATGTCTATTCACATCCTCTGCCAGGTTTTTAATCAAATAGTGTGGGGGTTTTTTTTTTTTTTTGGCTGTTGAGTTGTATGAGTTATTCATATATTTTGACTATTAACCCCTTATCAGATATATGATTTCCAAGTATTTTCTCCCACATGGTAGGTTGCCTTTTCATTTTGTTGATGATTTTCTTTGTTGTGCAGAGCTTTTTAGTTTGTAGTGGTCTCAGTTGTTTATTTTTTGCTTCTTTTTACCATTGCTTTTGGTGTCTGTCAGCTTTTAAAAATTAGAAATAGGATGGGAAATGAAATCACAACCAAAGCCATCGCTTGTGTCCCTCTCCTGCCTACCGGTTAGGATGCTGCTGCCTGGGTTGGACAAAAACAGAAGGAACACCTCCTGTAGGAATCTTTCTAAATAAGCCTGTGGGAATGTGCCGCTGCTGTATGCTCCATTCACCACCCATCAGAAAGGGAGGGAAGAAAAAACTCAAAACGGGCGAAACTGGAGAGAGAAGGAAGATGTACAGAAATTCAAGCCAAACAGGTGAAAATGGGAAGGAGAAAGATGAAGACCCAGTAATAGCTGCTAACTAGAGAGAGATACATAAAGCAAAATATTAGGGGAATATAGAGTAAAGCAGACTAAACATTTCACAAGTTTTTTCCCAGCTCTTTGCCAGGCCTTTCCCAGATGGTAACTGAACCATTTGTTTAAATTAAGTCTTGCTTAAATTATAAGGAGCTAAGCTAATTTCCAGTGTCAAGAATTCTTGGAACAGAGCCATGAGAGGTGGAAGAACATAGAGTGCCATCGGGTGGGGATGTGGCTATGCGTGTGCCAGCTGAGGACCTCCAGGATCCTCCTGGGATTCACCCCTGTTTAAAATGATAGTCACCCTCCCAAAGCCCGCACTTTATCCCAGTGGTAGTGCTGAAGCCCAGGCCCCATGAAATGTGCAGCGTTTTTCGTGGGAAACTTCTTTTAAAAATTCCCTGAAATGAATGTATTAGAGGAAAAGTGAACAGTAGGGTGGTAGCCCACTGGGTGGTTTCTCCCCGACTTCCTTTTGATTTTAGTTCTTGGAATCAGAAGATAATTTTTCAAACAAATAAGAAACTTAAAATATTCAAAATTGTAAGATAAAGTTGACTTTCTTATAGTTAGGGGTCTGAAATGGTTATATATAACAGTAAGAATTCCTTGACATTACAGACTAGGGTCCTACATGTTTACATTGATGGCAGCAGGTCTAAGATGCACTATCAAAGAGGAGGAAAGAAAACAGGCTTGAAAAGGGCAGAGATCATAGGGTCTTGTCTGAGCATCCATAGAAGAGAAGTGCCTGCCAGATAAGCACAAATTGTCCACTTCCTCCTCACAAAACTCCCAGCTCCTTTGCCCCCTGAAAAAGGCTCCTGGGACTCTCCAAGTCCTCCCCCAGCATCTCCAGCTAAGCCAAGTTCTCTGTCAGTTGCCTTCCTTCACAACCCTCTGCCCCAGCTAGGTCTTTCAGAAACACTTAGAGGCTGCAGCCAAGCTAGTTTTCTTTTAACTTTCCATTTTTACTGAGTGGTAAATTTAGGAGCTGGGAACAATCCCAACTTAACTTTCCTAACACTGTCACTAAGTGGCCACGGGTAATTGCTTGAAAGCTGCGGCCGCCAGATGACAGAACAGAACAACTCGTGGTGGCCGGCAAGCCTCAAAAGGGTCAGCCGTTCAGTGCCGCTCCACGGCCAATTACTTGCACGCCTTACTGAACCTGAGATGGGGAAAAACCAAGCCTCTTGGACCTGGGAAATTTGGATCAGAACTACCTGAACAGCTTCTCTGCCGGCTTTTCTAGGCTAAAGGGATGAGAATTTTAATTGTTGAATGCTAATGATGATGGTGTCTAACAGAAAATTACTTGCCCATGTACACATCAAATTGGATCGGTTACTGGAGACTATTCGCCTGATGCTGATGACACTGAGAGTGTCTCAGTGCCATAGGTGTGAGCATTTCCACTCTTTCATTTCCTGCAGGGCATATAAAGGCAGTGAGGCGTGCCGAAGGGGAGCTGAGCCCAGTTCCAGGCCTGCTTCCAGAAGCCTCCCAGCAAACAGTCTTAAGCTACTCCCTCCCTGGGATCCTCAATCCGCCTGCCAGTGAAAGGAGGAGGCTGCACCTGCTGTATTTACTCAAAGGGCAGTTACAGAGATTGTAATTAATGCTGTGAAAGGATTTTGAAATTTCCTGTGCAAATGTAAATAGAGCATATTATACAAATGAATGATTCTCTCCCCCAGCACCTCTCATTACTGGGGTCTCTGTCCCCAGACCCCACTGAAGCTGCCATCTATGGTCTCCCCACGGGCATTTCAGCTCATCCAGAGCCCTGGTGTTGAATGCCTTAGGTTTTGTCATTGAGGAGATTCCTTCACATAAGTAAAAGTCAAATATGCAAAGTCTTTTAAGACTGAAAGAACGTCAGGAGTCTTCTATTTGTCACCAGATTGACCTGAACCTCAACCAGCTCATACAAAGGCACTGTGATTGACAAGCATGCGGTAATGACAGGAGTGATGGAGGTAACGCTCAGAAAACCGCAGCCAGCCTGTAAAGTCTTCATCAGTTCTCTCAGCTTTCAATCTGCAATGCTAATGAAGTAAATAGCAGAGGAGTGCCCCAACCTGATGAAATATTGTCATTTCCTACCCTGTGGATAGATTTTTCCTGAGCTCCTTACTTCTTCCTATTAGGTTGTTATCAAGCCCAGTTGTAGTTTTCTGTTACATTCTATCTTAATTTGTTTGGTTGGTCTTCAGCTTTCCTAGCAAAAGGGCATCTTTTCCCCCTAGAATTGTATTTTCAATGTTGGAAAAAGTATTCCTTTTGGGGATCAATAAAAAGTAATTGCCAACAGTAGGAAAACAGACCTCAGAGCTTTCAAATGGGAGAAACTGAGGAATTAGTGAACAAAAAAACCTTGTTTTTGCATTTGTTTTTTCCAGTTATAAAAGTAATCGATGCTTATTGTAAAAATTGTACAAAGAATACAGAAAAGTCAAAAGAGGTAGGAAAACACTGTTCACACACAGGCACTTTCCTTCCAGTATTTTTTTCCCCAGTGCATCTTCTGTTGCTCACATCGTTTGTGTGGTCAGTTTTTATGGCTCCTATATGCCAGGCCACCGTGCTGGGGCAGGCACTTTCTGAACAGGATAGTGAAGTCGCTCAGTCGTGTCCGACTCTTTGTGAGCCCATGGACTGTAGCCTACCAGGCTCCTCCATCCATGGGTTTTTCCAGGCAAGAATACTGGAGTGGGTTGCCATTTCCTTCTCTAGGAGATCTTCCTGACACAGGAATTGAACCCAGGTCTCCCGCATTGTAGGCAGACGCTTTACCGTCTGAGCCACCAGGGAA
Source organism: Nanger dama (assembly GCA_917880005.1). NCBI lineage: Eukaryota > Metazoa > Chordata > Mammalia > Artiodactyla > Bovidae > Nanger > Nanger dama. Next base: position 30,739,429 of record CAKJTW010000007.1, read on the forward strand.
GATATGAAGTGAAGTCGCTTAGTCGTGTCCGACTCTTTGTGACCCCATGGACTGTAGCCTACCGGGCTCCTCCATCCATAGGATTTTCCAGGCAAGAGTACTGGAGTGGGTTGCCATTGCCTTCTCCAGGGGGAAATTCCCAACCCACGGATCGAACCCAGGTCTCCTGCATTGTAGCCAGACGCTTTACCGTCTGAGCCACCTATATCTGCTTGCTTCACTTGTCACAAAACTCCTCCAAGATATGTTTTCTTTACCCATCTTGTATGTAAAATTGTGTTCAGTTGTCTTCTGATGTGGATTGTTAACTAACAATCATGTTATTCTCTAAGTCACATGAGAATCACTGTCCATTTGCTACTTAACAATAAAATTACAATCATCCTTACGTAGCTCATCAGTGGTGGAAGACACCCATGATTTCTGACAATTACCATTGCCTTCACCTATCAGATTTTAAAAAGAAGCAAGTATCCCTTGATTCTATCATAAACTTAGAAATAGACTTTGGGGCTTATCCTTTAAAGCTATGAGTCCAGGAAAATGTGAGCAGGCCCAGCTGGTTCATCTCTTTTTATGGTTGAAAGAGAGAGAGAGTGAATGAATGTCACCATTTTTATCCTTGCTCACATGGACTGGAATTGTTTCAGCATCTGCTCAGCACCAAAAGTCTCTGAGGTTTTGAGGGATCAGCTTTCCTACTAGAATATCCCTGCAGATGGGGACTCAGAGGAGAGAATGAAAGAGAAGTATTTTTCCTCTCAATTATTTAAATTTAAGAATAGTGGTACAGATCAAACTGCAGCATCAATAGAAATGTCTCTCCCACGATGTAGCAAGTACCCCCAGCCTCAGTCAAAAGTCAGTCAACTTTCCACTGACTCATGTGGCCTCCCCAGCCACAGAGGGGATTTCCCTGTTTTTCTTTCTGCCCAGGCGTCTCTCCAACCCTTAATGAAATGGTCTAAGCATTTGTATACAGTCAAGCTCTGAATACCTACTATGTTCCCAATGGGGAAGCTCGAAAGAAAGGAAGTAGGAGGCATATAAAGACTTTGTGATTCATCCTGGGAAATTTCAAAAACTTTCTCACTTTTCAGCAATATTTTCTAAGTTTTCTCTCTCTTTATTAAGCACAAAGGGAAATTTTCAGATTGGTTTTTCAAAAATGAGTTAGATATTTTTCATGACAGAAGTCAGTGAATGCATTTAAGTGTTGAGATTAAAATTTCCCATGTTGAGATGATTCCTGCTACATTTTTTGAAAGCTTTATTAGCTTCCGTCACTCATTTTAGTTCAGGGTGATGATTTTTAAATGCTCATAAGGCAAAGGTCTTTTTTCCTGAGAAACCATCATTAGAAATTAAGTGTGGCATTGGGAGATTGTGTTCACCTATGGCTGATTCATGTCAATGTATGGCAAAACAAATACAGTATTGTAATTTAAAAAAAATAAATTTAAAAAAAAGAAAGAAATTAAGTGTGGCTCTATGGGCATACATGCATAAACACATACGCACGGAAGTACATGCCAAAGTAAAACCAAGCTGGACAGTAGCTGAAGAGGAAAAAAACAGATTTTATTCAGGGCTATTCCAAGAGAAGGAAAGAGACCTCAGTATAGAACCAAAGCTCAATTCAAATATAGTGTGGGCAAGTGGAGATTTATAGCTAAGGAGCAGGATTGGGGGGTCAGTGGATGGAAATTACTAAGAGAAAATATCAGGGGAATGGGGATTTTTGGCCAAACAAGATTCTTGCTGAAGACAGGCCAGGTGGATCGGATGTCACCTGGGAGATGGTGGGAGCTGAGGAACCTGCTCAGATATGGAGGAGGAAAGAGTCACTGAACTGACTTCATTTTTCTTGGAATTAGATTTTATAAGGAAGTTCATAGATGAGCCTAGGAGACTCAGGAGCCTGACTAGCAAAAGCATCTTTGTTAAAACATACACACACATATGTATCTATACACAAATACACACAATTCTGAAAGAGATGGGAATACCAGACCACCTAACCTGCCTCTTGAGAAATCTGTATGCAGGTCAGGAAGCAGCAGTTAGAACTGGATGTGGAAGAACAGACTGGTTCCAAATAGGAAAAGGAGTACGTCAAGGCTGTATATTGTCACCCTGCTTATTTAACTTCTATGCAGAGTACATCATGAGAAATGCTGGACTGGAAGAAACACAAGCTGGAATCAAGATTGCTGGGAGAAATATCAATAACCTCAGATATGCAGATGACACCACCCTTATGGCAGAAAGTGAAGAGGAACTAAAAAGCCTCTTGATGAAAGTGAAAGAGGAAAGTGAAAAAGTTGGCTTAAAGTTCAACATTCAGAAAATGAAGATCATGGCATCCGGCCCCATCACTTCATGGGAAATAGATGGAGAAACAGCGGAAACAGTGTCAGACTTTATTTTTGGGGGCTCCAATATCACTGCAGATGGTGACTGCAGCCATGAAATTAAAAGACACTTACTCCTTGGAAGAAAAGTTATGACCAACCTAGATAGTATATTCAAAAGCAGAGACATTACTTTGCTGACTAAGGTCCGTCTAGTCAAGGCTATGGTTTTTCCTGTGATCATGTGTGAATGTGAGAGTTGGACTGTGAAGAAGGCTGAGCGCCGAAGAATTGATGCTTTTGAACTGGTGCTGGAGAAGACTCTTGAGAGTCCCTTGGACTGCAAGGAGATCAACCCTGGGATTTCTTTGGAAGGAATGATGCTAAAGGTGAAACTCCAGTACTTTGGCCACCTCATGCGAGGAGTTGACTCATTGGAAAAGACTCTGATGCTGGGAGGGATTGGAGGCAGGAGGAGAAGGGGACGACAGAGGATGAGATGGCTAGATGGCATCACGGACTCGATGAACGCGAGTCTGAGTGAACTCCGGGAAATGGTGATGGACAGGGAGGCCTGGTGTGCTGCGATTCATGGGGTCGCAAAGAGTTGGACACGACTGAGCAACTGAACTGATACGTATGTATATATACTTAAACTATATATATTTTTTCTTTCTGATGAAATGTAATGAATTCTTAAAATTTCAAATCTTTAGTAAGAATCTAGAGCAGCACTTCCCTTGTGTGAATCCAGGGACCATCTACCTGAGAATAACCTGGGAAGATTTTTAAAAAATATAGATTCAAGAGTTATAGTTTCCCCAGATAATCTGACTTAGTGGGACATGAGGATCTGTATTTTAAACATGCTCACCAGATCCTTTTCATGCCTAGTTGCATTTGATAACTGTCTGGTGCAGTATATTTGACCTGTCTTGAAAAAAAAAAAAGCCATACACAATACTTATTTTCTAATATGGTAGTGTCCCATGGCTACCACGAGATTACTTTCATATTTCAGGTACAGGGGTTGGTGCTTCCCTATATTATCCTGAATCACAAGTTTATTGAGAACTTTTTAGCTTCAGGAGAATGTTTCTTTTACAAATTAGTAAATAAACAGTTTTTATTAGAGCACACCTCACTTTCTTTACTTCAGTTATTTCTTTTGATGAGGTCCATAAAGTTGAGTTTCATTAGACTAAAAATTATCAAATACATAGCCTAGAAGTAACACTGAAAATGATAGAAAGGACATTGTTAAACACAGAAGAGCGGAGTGGAATGCAGTTTTGATAGGCGAGCTAGTAGTCTATCTTTTCATGCAGAGTCTTAACAGATTCTTTTTGTGATGTTGATAGTATGCCCAGTAAATGCCTCCAATATACATGTTTTTCCTTGTTCATTTCATTAATGAAACAGTGTAACTGTACTGATTTCTATTGTTAGAAGTCTTAGCATTTTTACATCTAAGGTGGAGTAATTTGCAAATTGATTCATTCTTATATGTAAGCTGTGTTTTGGAAATCAGACTCAGGGTGTGGTCTTTACCTTTTCTGAAGATAAACCGATTTGCTCAAAGTTTGAACATAGAATTGGTAGTGGATATAGCATTAGAATCCTTGGTTGATTGTTCAGTCTTTTAATTACATGCCAACAACATGACTTAGGTCTGAGATATAGCTGCTACCTGCCATTCTTACTGTAATCTCAGTGCACTTAAGAATATATGGAAATAATTGCCATATACCAGTTTCCTGTGAACCACAATAATTCTTACGTAGAAATTATATTTAAAAGGTTTAGTAAGCCTTGGTTTTAAGTGTTTGATTTCACCTTTTGGGTTATAAAATCATAGATTTTTGAGTTGGTGTGGTTTTAAAGGCTCTTTGTATCTCCCTGCAGAGTCTTACTTGTTTTGAGAACATCTGCTATGAATGTGGGCTTCCCTTGTGGCTCAGCTGGTAAAGCATCCACCTGCAATGCAGGAGTCCTGGGTTCAATCCCTGGGTTGGGAAGATTCCCTGGAGAAGGGAAAGGCCACCCACTCCAGTATTCTTGCCTAGAGAATTCCATGGACTGAATAGTCCATGGGGTCACAAAGAGTCCAGACACCACTGGGCTTCCCAGATGTCGCTAGTGGTAAAGAACTCATCTGCCAATTCAGGAATTACGAGACACAGGTTTGATCCCCGTGTCAGGAAGATCCGCAGGAGAAGGGCATGGCAAATCCACTCTAGTATTCTTGCCTGGAGAATCCCATTGAGAGAGGAACCTTGCTGACTAGTTGTTGGGTCACAGGGTTGGACATAACAGAAGCACCTTAGCACACACACACACTATGAGTGTAGCTCAAAGGGAGGCTGTCCAAGTGCACAGGTCCCGGGCAGTTTCTCCCCACCGAAACAGAAGCCTGGAATCTGTTTAATAACCAAAGTTTCAGAGGTTCTCAACCAATAATGCCCCAGCTAAATCTGAAGCATGAGAAAAACGAAACAACATTCCTTTTATCTGTCGAGACACTTAATGGTCACTGAATGATTTTCTGTTGATAAGACATGAAGTATCTCTGGGACACTGACTCATCATTCACTCAACAAACATTTATTCAATATCTGTCATATACCAGCATCTGGTCCAGGCAGTTGGGATACTTCAGGGAACAGAGATCCCTTGTCTCACGATCTTTTTATTCTGTTAAACTTTCAAGCATGCTAGGCTGTTTGGATGTATCAATACCATATAGGTATTTTGTTGGTCTGTGATTTACAAACTGGTAACCAGGAGGTTCTGTTCAGCTCACAGATAATTTCTGAGGTTAGCTAAGTGGATTTTTTTAAGTTAGTTTGAGTACTTTAAAAGCTGTGTACCCTCCAAAAGACACATGCCTGCACCATTTCTTACTGTTCCCACTTCATCAGCTGCACTCATACCTTACCTGCCTGGCCCCAGAAGGCATTGGAGTTTATGTGCCCCAGCTTTTAGCATGTCTGTGCTTGGCATTGGTACCTCCTATTCATCTAGAATTGTCAGAATAAACTCTCTTCTCTTACCTGATAGAATTCGGATACTTTGTATGTGTTCAGAACTGTTATCTAAAACGTCAGGCCTTTCGTGGGAAGTCAGCTCACATGAGATTGTGAGTTCAAAATGGCAGTGGCTTACATGGCTAACAATAGCTGAGATGTTCCTAAAACTTACGGTGCTACTCCATTCCCTTACATTGGAAAGTAAAGTTGGTCTTCTTTCTGTTGGCAAAACTATATATGGTGGTTACAGGGGAAATGAGTCTGTGCATCTGTTTTTAGTAAGCTCTTATTCCTTACAACTGTCAGCTTGTTGTACTATCTGGACTACTATCCTCATGGTGTCCTTTTCAAATGGAATGTTTCTCCCCAGCCCCACCCTGTAAATCCTATCTAGTCAGTCCAACTCATTCTTCCATGAGGATTTCCATCTCCTCCTTAAAGCCATTTATTCTATTCTAATTCTTGTCAACTTCCCCTCCTCTGAACTCACAACACACTTAGGGTAGTTGATACACCCACTCCTTTACTTGCTCAGCATTTATTAATTGACTGCTCTTCTCTGCTCCAGGCACTAGAGCTGATACCTTCTGCTATAGTCTGAATGTTTGTGTCCCCCAAAAATTCATTTGTTGAAATCCTAACCCTAAAGGTGGTGATATTAGGAGGTGGGGCCTTTGGGAGGTGATTGGTTCATGGAATTGAAGCCATCATGATAGAAATTAGTTCCCTTATGAAAGAGTTCCCAGCTCTAGTGTCTGACAGACCCTGGGTGTACGGGGACAACCTACCTCCAGGTTTGGGTCATCAGTAAGGACTGTAGCAGAGTGTGCCCATCATTAAAGCTGAGAAAGTCACCATGTTTTGACTACCCTGGCCCTCACACTATTCCTTTAGCATTAGTCTTGGAAATTTCCAAACTATGTTACCACCTCCAGGGAAACCTGTCCCCTTGCTGATCATCCTCTGAAGCACTATTTTCATCATTGATTATTACCATCTGTCGTCATTACCTTTCAGTGTCGCAGCACTCACAGTGGGGTTGTCTTATAGCTCTCTGGAAGATAAACCTCAGGGAAATCTCAAGTGCACTTTGATCAAAAAGCAGAATGTTCAGCCCTTGGTGATCACTTGATAAATACTAATTGAATACCTGGCTGTGGAAAGTTATTTCTTTCCATCTTACACTGGAGGTGGGAGAGGACTGGAGTGTAGGGACACAGATTTCTGTCTCCCAAGGCAGAGGAAGTTGTTCCACCTTAAGATGTCATTAAAGAAGTTGGGAGAAGTAGAGAGTTAACTATTTCTTGGGACCTTCTTTAATCTCACAATCAAGAAAGTTTCACTTATTGGAGAACAAGATGGCAGAGGAGTAGCTGGATGTGGAGTACATCTCTCTCCATAGATACATCAAGAATTCACCTGCAGACACAGAAGTGCATGAAGAACACCAGCAGAGCATGGACAGGAGTACCTGACCAGTAGAAAATAGTATACAAACATTAAAATAAAGAACTGAATGTTATTATAAGAGATAAGGGAGGACACTACATAACGATCAAGGGATCAATCCAGGAGGAAGACATAGCAATTGTAAACATCTGCGCACACAACATAGCACCTTGTTACATAAGACAAACACTAACAGACATAAAAGGAGAAATTGACAGTAACACAATAATAGGAGACTTTAACACCCCACTCACACCGATGGACAGAGCATCAAAACAGAAAATTATAAGGAAACACAAGTCTTAAATGATAACAGTAGATGAGATGGATCTCATTGATATCCTCAGGACTTTCCATCCAAATGCAGAAGAATACACCTTCTCAAATACACATGGAACATTCTCCAGGATAGACCACATCTTGGGTCACAAATCAAACCTCAGTAAGTTTAAAAAATTGAAATCGTATCAAGCATCTTTTCTGACCACGAACAATGCAATGAGACGATATCAATTACAAGAAACACAAACACATGGAGATTAAACAATATGTTTCTAAATAACCAACGAGTTACTGAAGAAATCAAAAGGGAATGAAAAAAGTTTCCAGAAACAAATGACAAGGAAAACACAACAACTCAAAACCTATGGGATGCAGCAAAAGCAGTTCTAAGAGGGAATTCTACAGCAATACAATCCTACCTCAAGAAACCAGAAAAAACACAGAATAGACAACCTAACTTTGTACCTAAAATAACTGGAAAAAGAACAAACCCCTCCCCCCAAATTAGCAGAAGGAAAGAAGTCATAAATATCCAAGCAGAAATAAATGAAAAAGAAATGAAAGAACCAATAGTAAAGATGAATAAAACTAACAGTTGTTTCTTTGAGAAGATAAACAAAATTGACAAACCTTTAGCCAGACTCATCAAGAAAAAAGAGTCAAATCAAATTAGAAATGAAAAAGGAGCAGTTACAACAGACAGTGCAGAAATACAAAGGATTATAAGAAGACTGTTACGAACAACTATATGGCAATAAAATGGATAACCTGGAAGAAATGAGCAGATTCCTAGAAAAGTTCAATCTTTCAAGACTGAACCAGGAAGAAACAGAAAGTATGAACAACCCAATTACAAGCACTGAAATTGAAGCTGTGATCAAAAATTTCCCCAAAAACAAAAGCCCAGGACCAGATGGCTTCACAGGAAAATTCTATCAAACATTTAGAGGAGAGCTAATGCCTATCCTTCTAAAACTCTTTCAGAAAATTGCAGAGGAAGGAACACTTCCAAACTCATTCTACAAGGCCACTATCATCCTGATACCAAAACCAGACAAAGACAACACGAAAAGAGAAAACTAGAGGCCAATATCACTGATGAACATAGATGCAAAAATCCTCCACAAAATTTTAGGAAACAGAATTCAGTAACACATTAGAAAGCTCATACACCATGATCAAGTTGGGTTTATTCCAGGGATGCAAGGATTCTTCAATATACGCAAATCAATCAATGTGATACACCATATTAACAAGTTAAAGATAAAAGCCATATGATAACCTCAATAGATGCAGAAAAAGCCTTTGACAAATTCAGCACCCATTTATGATTAAAACTCTTCAAAAAATGGGCATAGAAGGAACCTACCTCAACATAGTAAAGGCCGTGTATGATAAACCTACTGCAAACATTATTCTCAACAGTGAAAAACTGAAAGCCTAAGATCGGGAACAAGACAAGGGTGTCCACTTTCGCCACTGTTATTCAGGATAGTTTTGGAAGTCCTAGCTATGGCAATCAAAGAAGAAAAAAAAGGAATCTAGATCGGAAAAGAAGTAAAGCTCTTATTGTTTGCAGATGACATAATATTGTACCTAGAAAATCCTAAAGATCATATCAGAAAATTACTAGAGCTAATCAGTGAATTTAGCAAAGTCACAGGATACAAAATCAATACACAGATATCAGTTGTATTTCTATATACTAACAATGAAAACTTAGAAATTAAGGAATCAATCCCATTTACCATTGCAACAAAAAATAAACATCTAGGAATAAACTTACCTAAGTAGGAAAAACTCCGGGAGTTGGTGATGGACAGGAAGGCCTGGTGTGCTGCAATTCATGGGGTGACAAAGAGTCAGACACGACTGAGCAACTGAACTGAAGGAAAAAAAGAACTGTACACCGAAAATTATAAGACATTGAGGAAAGACATAAACAATGACATAAACAAGTGGAGAGATAGATATTCCATGTTCCTGGCTAGAAAGAATGTTGTGAAAATGACTATACTACCAAATGCAGTCTACAGATTCAGTGTAATCCCTATCAAATTACCAATGGCATTTTTCACAGAACTGGAACAAAAATTTCACAATTCATATGGAAACACAAAAGACTCCAAATAGCCAAAGCAGTCTTGAGAAAGAAGAATGGAGCTGGAGGAATCAACCTTCCTGGCTTCAGATTATACTACAGAGGTACAGTCATCAAGACAGTGTGGTACAGGCACAAAAACAGAAATGTACACCAATGGAACAAGGTAGAAAGCCCAGAAATAAACCCATGCACCTATGGGTACCTTATTTTTGACAAAGGAGGCAAGAATATACAAAGGGGGCAAAGACAGCCTCTTCAATAAATGGTGCTGGGAAAACTGGACAGCAACATGTAAAAGAATGAAATTAGAACACTTCCTAACACCACACACAAAGATAAATTCAGAATGGGTTAAAGGCCTGAAACTATCAAACTCTTAGAGGGAAATCATAAGCAGAGCACTTGATGATATAAATCAAAGCAAGATCGCCTATGACTCTCCTCCTAGAGTAATGGAAATAAAAACAAATGTAAACAAGTGGGACCTGATTAAACTTAAAGCTTTTGCACAGCAAGGAAACTATAAGCAAGGTGAAAAGACAACCCTCAGAATGGGAGAAAATAATAGCAAATTAAACAACTGACAAAGGATTAACTTCCAAAATATACGAGCAGCTCATAGAACTCAATACCAGAAAAACAACCCAGTCAAAAAGAGGGAAAAAGACATAAACAGACATTTCTCCAAAGAAGACATACAGATGGCTAAAAACACATGAAAAAATGCTCAACACCACTCGTTATTAGAAAAATGTAAATCAAAACTACAATGAGATATCATCTCACACCAGTCAGAATGGCCATCATCAAAAAGTCCACAGTCAGTGCTGGAGAGGGTGTGAAGAAAAGGGAACACCCCTGCACTGTTGGTGGGAATGTAAATGGATACAGCCACTATGAAAGACGGTATGGCTTCCTTAAAAAACTAGGAATAAAACCACCAAATGACCCAGCAATCCCACTCCTAGGCATGTACCCTGCTGCTGCTGCTGCTGCTAAGTTGCTTCAGTCATGTTTGACTCTGTGTGACCCCATAGATGGCAGCCCACCAGGCTCTGCTGTCCCTGGGATTCTCCAGGCAAGAACACTGGAGTGGGTTGCCATTTCCTTCTCCAATGCATTAAAGTGAAAAGTGAAAGTAAAGTCGCTCAGTGGTGCCCGACTCTTAGCGACCCCATGGACTGCAGCCTACCAGGCTCCTTCATCCATGGGATTTTCCAGGTAAGAGTACTGGAGTGGGTTGCCATTGCCTTCTCCAGCATGTACCCTGAGGAAACCAAAATTGAAAAAGACACATGTATCCCATTGTTCACTACAGCACTATTTACAATAGCTAGAACACAGAAGCAACCTAGATGTCCATCAGCAGACAAATGGATAAGAAAGCTGTGGTACAAAATACACAATGGAATATTACTCAGCCATAAAAAGGAACACATTTGAGTCAGTTCTAATGAGGTGGATAAACCGAGAGCCTATTATACAGAGTGAAGTAAGTTAGAAAGAGAAGGATGAGTATTGTATACTAACATGTATATACGGAATCTAGAAAAATGGTTCTGAAGAATTTATTTACAGGGCAGCAATGGAGAAACAGACACAGAGAATAGGCTTATGGATGTGGGGAGAGGGGAGGAGAGGGTGAGTTACATGTTGAGAGTAACATGAAAACTTATATTTCCATTTGTAAAATAGATAGCCAATGGGAATTTGCTATTTGGTTCAGGAAACTCTAACAGGGGCTCTATATCAACCTAGAGGGGTGGGATGGAGAGGGAGATGGGAGGGAGTTTCAAAGAGGAGGGGACATACGTATACCTATGGTTGAATCATGTTGAGATTTGACAGAAAACAACAAAGTTCTGTAAAGCAATTATCCTTCAATTTAAAAATAAATTTAAAAAAGTTTCAACTTTGGCTTGCTTCTTAGAAACTTTGACTCTCTTCATTTTTCCTACATGAAGGACAAATGTTTAGCCTTTCAGGAATTTCCAGTCCTATTTGAGGACACACCAAAATATTTCTGACCCTGAACCTTTTAAATAGATTAACTCACATGCAATATACACGCACAGAGGCCCCTATATTTATGCTTATATGTGTAGCACATCTCTGTACAAACAGACACACACAAACACCTTTTGTCTCGATAAAGAAAGCGCGTTCTATTCATAGGAAAATGGCTGGGTCAGGCTTTCTGGGGTTTTTGTTTGTGCGCCGCAGGGTGCCAGTCGCACGGCAGGGGCAGGCATCCGATGTCATGCCAGCCACCTACAGCAAGCCTGGGTGCCAGAGGCAGAGATGAGAGCGCTGATTACAGGGTGTCAAGAGGCAAGGAGAGAAGGAGCGGGGCAAAGACCCCACAGAACAAAACTTTCCGTGAAGATGGAAAGTAAAGGGAGGGTGTGTTTCTCCTTTTTGTTTGGCGTAGGAATTCTCTGCTTTTGAACTCTCTCCCTTGTTCTGTAATTTACAGCCAAGAGCTGGATTCATGGAAATAGCTGGATGATTGTTTTGAAGGTTGCCCACATGTTCCTAGTAAGCATTTTCCAATCTGCTTTTGTCTACATTTCAGTGGCGTTAATCCCTTCCCGTCCAGGCCACTGCTGACAGAATGCATATTCAAGAGTCTTCACCAAGATTCTTCAGTTTTGTGAAATTGGTTTTATTTAATCCAGCACTCTCTCTCTTCCTAGGGGCAATTTATAGCTTTGTGTTTTTCATGCACATAACTTTTGTATTTAAGCCAAGCCCCCTCATCCTGGATAGTTATGTTGGTGGACAAGGCAGGTATTATTGCCTTGTGAGGGGATTACTGGGATTTTACTAATACGTTACAAAGACTGCCAGTAACTAAAGATCTGGATGGGTCCAGCCATATGCTTGGCATTTTTCTGGAGCTGATGTTTTCCTTTATCCTCCTGCCTGTAGTTGGCATCATTTCTAGGTAAGCCTTTCACAACCCTATCTGAACGTTAAAATCTTATGGAAGAGTTGAAAAATACCCAGTGTCTGTCTGAGTCCCCGCTCTAGTGAAATCAGAACTTGTGGAGGGGGACAACCAGGCACTCGTCTCTTCATGAGTTCTCCAGCGTTCACGCAGTGTTGAGAACCACTGGCGCGGTCCCTGTCCTGTGACCCCTGGGCTTAGGAGTACCTGTGAGGGGGCCGGCTTGGGCCGGCCTCTCTCCTCCCCACCCTCAGGTTGAACTCAGTGCTACCCACTGCTTCACTGGCCTCTGGATGACTCAGCCACATCACCAGGGTCGGACCAGGTTGGTGGGAGTGAGGCATCTGGAGCACAGGTCCTTCGTACCTTTCTTGCCTCACCCTCATCCTGGGCCTGAGATCGTTTGCTCTTCACGGAAACTTGCATTTGACTGATATGAAACCACTGACGTATTTTCTCTCTTCTCCATCTAAGCCTCCCTGTCATCGCCCCCTTTTGGCAATCCTGTTTAGCGAATACCACTTTAAGGAAACAAGAGTTGTCTTTCTAAACTGCCTTCAGAGCCAGCACCAAGCCATAATTAAACTATTTTCTTCCCTTTAGAGGTACAGTTGCTTAAAAAAAAAAAATCATTTTATCCTGAGTAATTTGCTTCCCCATTCCCTAATGCAAGTTCCTCCTTGAGTTTAAAAATTCTTGCTCTATTTCTGAGAAAACGCCATCATGGAGTTCTAGAGGCTTTTTTATTTTTCACTTTGACATCCCAACCATCTTCTAGGTGTGGAACTAGTTACTTTTCATGATGATTGTATTATATCTTCCAGGTGACTATTACAAACCCCAGAAATCATAATAGGTGTCAGTTTTCTTGCCTTTTGATCCTTAGTTCCAGTTGCCTGCTGCCTACACCTCCTCCATGCCTACTCAGATAAACCTGTCTGAAACTCTCCTCACCGGCTTTCCCTCTGAATTTCCTTCTTCTAAACCTTTATGTTTCCCATCCTTATCCCTCTGGCTCACCCAACTTTCTCCCCCACTGCATCAGACCAGAATCCTACCATCCTGCTGCTTACTCACCCCCTCCAACCAGCCCAATTCTGAGACCTTCTGAATCTCCTCCCTGAGCTATTCCTCGTCCCATAATCAACCCCACTTTTTGTGACTCCCCCATGTCCTCCCATGTCTCTCTATCTATGCAAATGTCGCCTCTCTGCTAGATGAGTTCTGGTCCTTGTCAGAGCATTGCACAGTCTTCCTGACCCAACTATTGTTCACCTCCCATGGGAAACCTCCTTTAACCTTCCAGAGAGTGAGCTCCCCATTCGGAGTTCCTGTGTCCCCTGGTGAGGGCCTCCACCATAGCTTTGGTCCTGATCACTGTAATCGTCTGTGGCTATGACTCCTTTCCATGAAATGCCAAATTCCTTGATCACAAGAGCCACTTCCTATCTATCTCTGTAGCCCCAGTTTCTAACCCAGTTAAGGATAGCTGACAGCTATATAAAGTGTAACCAGGTGTTTAAGTGTGAGAGAGTACCGTAGTGTGGGAGTCACGAGTATGGACTCTGGATCTAATCTACCTGAGATCAAATACTTCAGTATGACTTGCTGGTTGTGTGAATCCAGGCAAGTTACTTGAACCTCTGCCACAGTTTTCTGTCTGTACGTTAATAGAGTAAGATCTACCTCATGGGACTATTGTGAAGAGTAAGTGAATTGGGACTTCCCTGGTGGTCTAGTGGTTAGGACTTGGCCTTCCAATGCAGTGGGTGTGGGTTTGGTCTCTGGTTGGTGATCTGAGATCCCACATGTCTTGGGGCCAAAAAACCAAGACATAAAATAGAGGCAATATTGTAACATTCAATAAAGATTTTTAAAGAGTAAGTGAACTGATAACTTTAAGGCAATTCCCAAACTAACATTCTAAAATTCTATGAAAACACTCCCTCTTCCCTCCCCTCTAAGCAAGTGTGTAAATGAGTTCAGAGATCATCTGTAATCTTAAAATCAACTGTAGCACCTAACCCAGTGCAGTGGTTAAAACCAACTGTTTCGTAGGATGTTTGTCAGGATGAGTGAATGAGCATGTGTATAGGACTTAGGGTCTGATATGTAGGAAGTACTTATTCAGTAAGTGTTAGTCATTTTTATTATCATTAGTGCCATCCCCTCCAAATTCCTTCAATAGTTCTCCAATTTTAACGTAATTAAGTTCAAAATCTGTTCCCCAAGACTATGACAGATGTACCTGAATCTCATTTATGACCAACATTAGTACCTTTACAAATGCTATTCAGGTATATGACCCAATACTCTTTGCAGTCTTACTCTCTTTTTCATTTGTGAGAATCTACCCAATTCTTTAAGGCCATCTCAAATTTTAATTTCTTAATATATTTTTTGGATTTTCTAACTACAAATGAGCTTTCTTCTTCTGAATGCTGTATGAATTTTACTGATGTTTAAAAAGTAACTTTTACGACTGCTATTGCTACTGGTATTTATTGAACACTTACTATGTGCCAGGATGCGGATAAGCACGAAAGTTATTTCACTGTAGCAAGAAGAAGGTTTACGTGGCGAAGGATTCAGACAGGGTCAGCAAGGGGGTAGGATATGGCTGTGGTTATGTCTCTACCTGTGTCTAGGATATTATTTTCCTAGATAGCACAATAGGACCATTTGTTTTTGTCTTCACAGGAATTGTGCCTTTCCTCATTTTAGTAATACTTCTAGTATGGAAATGATACATTTTTAAGCCAGTCAGTTTTTTTTCAAATTTTAATAATTTGAAATCTAATTGAAAACCCATGTGTGTGTGTGTTAGTCACTCAGTTGTGTCTGACTCTGTGTGACACTATGGACTATAGCTTGCCAAGCTTCTCTGTCCATGGAATTCTCTAGGCAAGAATACTGGAGTGGGTTGCCATTCCTTTCTCGAGGAGATCTTCCCAACCAAGGGGTGGAACCCAGGTCTCCTGATTGCAGGCAGATTCTTTACTGCCTGAGCCACCAGAGAAGACCATAAAGCTCATATGTAAGTTTTACTGAATCTTAGCATTAGAGAGAGCATGATACACTTTTTCTTTGATTGAGACATGTTCTCTGTCAACAGGAGGGCACTGTCAATGCTTTCCAAAACACAAAAGTACAAAACAGGTACTCTTCTTGATGTCAGAAATCAGCCGTTAGTATATCTATTTGCATTTGTTCTTATTACACTGTTGGTCTGTGCAAAGTATGTTGTCCTTTCCTGGGATGAATCGTCCTTATTTATACACTCAAAGCATAATAATTAGCTAGGTGGTTATTGAGTGCCAATAGTGGAGCAGTTTGGAAATCAGAGCATCTCCAAAGGATGTGTAGATTGCCTGAGGAATTTGGCTGCCCCCACCGCTGAAACGGAGAATGCCCTCTCCTTGGAATCATTGTGAATGCTTTTAAGCCTATGGGGAATGTTCAGCATGTGGACACCTGGGTCTATTTATAGACCTTTTCTGGACTGGCTGGTGTGCCGGATGCCCACTTTAGCTGCTAGCCTTACTCTCTGCTCAGGAAGGCTGAGCTGAATCAGTGAGTCTCTTGACCTTCTGGTTCGAGTCGTATTTGGCCAGTGAGCAGCACCAGTGAGAGAACACAGGGAGGGTGGGGGGAGCGATTTGGGGTGTCGTGTTCTGGCCTCCTTTCTGCAGTGGTGCTGTTGCAACAGCTCCTGGGGGTGTGCAGTGTTCTCTCTGCATACCTCTCTGGCTGTAGGTGGCCTCTCCCTCCTCCCTCGTGTGGTGAAGCCTAGGAGTGGTAACAGCCCCAGGACCACTAGTCTTAGGTCTCCTTTACCTTGATGACATCTTTGTAAATAGTCCCTCTATCAGACTTTCCTAAAATCCCCCAATTTAGGTATGCTACCTCTTTTCTAGATATTGACTGATAACCCACTGTTCCTGTGTCTACGTCTCTAAAAGTAATTTAGCCTCTAAGCCTATGAGACAACAGAAGGCATCAGGTATAGCAATGAAAGAAAGAAAGTGAAGTCCGCTCAGCCATTTCCGACTCTTTGCAACCCCATGGACTGTATATAGCCTGCTAGGCTCCTCTGTCCATGGGATTTTCCAGGCAAGAATACTGGAGTTGCCATTTCCTTCTCCAGGTGTAGCAAGGACATCTTTCCAAATCTATGACAAGTTCTAATTTGAGGGTCTACAAAGGTTCTCAAGGCAGGACTCTGAGGGAGAAATTTCTCATGTGGTCCCATTGTTACTTCCTAGAATTGGACCCCAAGCAAAAATACTGTTGAATTCTTGAGATCTGTCAATGCAAATTCATGTTTACTTGAGAGGCTGCAAATTTATTACAGCAGGCTTGAGCAGAAAATGTTTGTCTACAGTGAAAAACTGGAAGCCAACAGTGCATGATTAGAGAACGGAAAATGTCATTTTTTTAATTGAGGAAGATGGCTGTAAAGTGGAAGATTCTTTTCTGGCCCTAATTATGTGGCTGGGTCTTCCTGGACTCTCAGTCTAATCGGCGTCGATACAAAAATTACACAGCAATCTAGAAGCTTAAAAAAAAAAAGAAAAGAAAAATGGCAGTAATTAAATGACAAAAACTATATTCAAATAAAATTAAGGGTTTGACTTAAAGCTATGGGGGCATCTCCTTTTGTTTCTTCCAATGTAGCATTTAAAGGAAAAGGAAGCATAAAGAGCTTCTGGAAGGGTTCCTCAGCACTTACTTGTAGCCCCAGCCTCAGGAGTGTGCTGGTCCAAAGTCCTCTGCATCCTGCTTGCCCATTGTGTGACTTTGGGTTCTATTCCTGTGCTTCATGGAAAAGCCCTGGAGAGGGGGCCCAAGAATCAAAAGAAGAAACTGTTTAGTCGTTAGGTTTATCCATCATGTGCTCAGTCACTCAGTCGAGTCTGACTCTTTGTGCCCCCATGGACTGTAGCCTGCCAGGCTTCTCTGTCCACGGGATTCCTCAGGAAAGAATACTGGAATGGGTTGCCATTTCCTCCTTCAGGGGATTGTCCAAACTCAGGGATTGAACCCAAGTCTCTTGTGTCTCCTGTATTGGCAGCCAGATTCTTTTACCATTAGCACCACCTGGGAAGCCCTTTATTCACCATATCAAGAGGTTAAAGGTTTATTCTTTAAGTGGAAGAATTATTTAATGGAATGAAATAATTTAATGATTTAAATGGAAGTTTTTATAATAATGATTTTTAAAAAGAGAAATATTTTAGATGCACAAAAGCACCCCTATCTATGCCCACCTATATTTAATAAACACAGATATCTTGCTGTGTTGTTTCATTTTTGAAAGCAAAGCCTTTTGGATGCAGTTGAAGCTGCACTGCAGTCTTCAGCCTCCCCCTCTCCCCCACTGTCTCCAGAGGTGACCACAGTGTCAACATCAACATTTTCCTTCTGTTTTCATACTTTGACTACATAGGCTTGGGTTTAGAAATAGTGTACATAGTTGTGCTATTTGTGTGCTTTTAAAATCTAAATAAATTGTGTTTCCTTATGTTTTCAGGAATTGGCTTTATTGAGACATCATTTTAAATGCTGTGGACTCTTTCATTGTATGAGTATATACTATGGTTTATTTATCTTTTTCCTATTGATAAATATTTAGAATGTTTGCCTTTCTACCATTACAGACAATGTTTGATGAGCATTCTTGTAAACAGTGTCTTGTGTACATCTGCAGACCTACATCTGCAAGGATGTAGACTTGGGGGAAAAATGTTGGGCTGTATGTCAAGAACACCGTCACCCTCCCTGACCAGTGCCGTATCCTCTCCTGCATGGCTGGACAATATGTGTGCTTAATGCAGGACCTGACAATTTTCGTTTTCCCCTGCCCCATCTCATGTTTTATATAATCAAACTTTTAAAATGTTACTATCAGAGTGGTTTTATTTTCATTATCCTGATTACTAGTGAGGTTGAGTTTTCTCTCAGATGTTTATTGGTACTTCAAGTAATCTCTTTTTAAATAATCCATTCCTTTCCTCTTGCTCCCTCCCCACTTTTTTTTTTCCCTGGATTTTTTTGTCTTTTCCAAACTAATTTGTATGGGGTTTTAATGTCTGAGTTGCATCCTTAGGCAGTTACTATGTATCAGATAACTGTCTTAGTGGAAAGTTTCAGATTCTGTACTCTAAGCATCAAGCGTCACCTTATACCTAGTGTAAATGACACATTATTCCAGGTTGACTCCAGGCTTTGTCAACAGGAAGAAGCAGACCAGTCCTGATGAATATAATAGTAAAGCTAGTCACAGCCCTTCGGGGGATGAGGGCCTGAGTTATTGGAGAGAAAGCTTGGGAGTATCTAAGAGCAGGAAATTAGGAACCATGTTGGAGAGTGGGTCAAAGCACATATAGCCGGGAGAAGCCTGGAAACCGGCAGAAGCAGAGCGGTTTCTACAGAAAGGAAGGTGGTAAGAGGTGCTGTGGGCTCTGTGATGGGGAGGGTGCCTCCTTGGTAGGAGGACGTCTCATGGCTATGGAACTCAGAGAAAGGGGGCATCCTAACTGCTGACTGGCAGCCCAGTTCACTGCATGCCAACATGGGTGGGTGGCAAGGAGAGAAATCAACAGGAATTCAAGAAGAAAATCCTCGTAGGCAGCTGCCCTTCCCCACTATCAGAGCCCTGAAGGGCTTTACCATGATCAGCCAGCAAGGATGGAGGGAGCCTGGGCCGGGCTACACTGCCGAGTGTGGAAACGCAGAATGGGTAGGAGACTGGAGCTCTGATCTGTCACCAAATTGTAACTTGACTTCTGATAGTCACGGTTTCTTTTATGCTGCTTCCACCTTCCAACCAGCAAATTACAAAATCACATGATTTGCGTTTTACCTTCTTTGCTTTCCCTTCCTGTCCATGTTAATAGAGGTAGGGTGAGTGGCAAAACGGCCCTCAAGCAGGTGGCGGCAGGTAAAAGGAAGTCCTGTGTGTGTGTCTGGCTGGCCACTGAACGAGGGATTGATGACGGCTGCCCTGTCATCCTCCCTGCATGCATGAACCTGCGTGTTATCACTCAGGAAGGTAGGGAAAGGCTGAAAAGCTATTAAATGCTAGATTCCCCCATCTCTTGGTTTCTAGCTATGTCAGGGCCGAAGAGATAAGGCTGCTTAGTAAGCCTGCTTTCGATTGGGTGGTGAACCAGTGTCTCATAAATCAACCAAGTGAGGAAACTGAATCAACCCCGAGTCTAGGGCATAATTAGCTACCTTAGAGAAGGAATTCAGGGATACTCCTGTCCTGACTGCTAAAGTTCAGTGCAGCCTTTCCTTGTAAAGCCAGACATTAATCTTTGTGGTGGTTTTTGGTCTTCTTGCTAATACACAGGAGGGTTGGTGGTCTCATCTGAGTGTAGACTGCCTAACAGTGAAATATATCGTGCACCAGACTTGGTAAGGCTTGCTGTGAACACGTAAATAAGGATGCTAGGACAGAAATAAGTAGACTAGTCCTGCAGTACTGATGAATTCTGGAGACTTACTTCCTTTAGTTCTGTTTCATTCAGCAAAGTCTCTATTCCCTAACTTTCGCCTTCATGGTCCGTCAGAACCAACTCCACGTGAACTTGAAGCAGATTTAGAAAACGAAGGCAGATTAGAAAATTCTTTTGGCAGCATAGAGTGGCTATTATCCCAGAGCCAAGCAATGTTGCCAGACTATTTTTTTTTTTTTAATCAACAGATGAGGGAGAATCAAACCGTCTAGTGTCACAGACTGCCAGGGAGTGAAGTAGCATGCCGGGGGAAGTCTCCTGCCCCTTCCAACTAAGGAATAACAGACAGACAAAATCACGGGTTAACAGGAAATTTCAAACAAAGCAAATGCCTCACTCACCCTTGACATTCATCTTTACAATGCTATTAAAAGGTTTTTCATAAGAGTAGATTATTGGGTTTCCAGAAATGAACTGACAGTCATCACTACGTAGTTTCTTTCTAAGGGTATCATTTGTGCAGTCTCTGGAGTTTCTCCTTTATTGCGACTTTAAGCAAAATTTTCTTTCACGAGGGCTGTGCTCCAAATTATCATGGGCTCTTAAATAATAGCAGTTGTAAGTTCTCTACAGCCACTTCTCCCACCTGTTTTGCTTTATTTTTAATTTACTTTATTGAAGTATAGTTGATTTATAGTGTGTCAGTTTCTGTTATACATCAAATTGACTCAGTTTTATATATATATATATATATATATACACACACACACATTCCTTTTCATTATGATTTGTCAATATCCATATTATAAGGGACCCAACTTTTTCTTATGTTTCCAATTATGCTTTTTTAAAAAAAATATTTTATATTGGAGTATAACAGTTTAACAATATTGTGATAGTTTCAGATGGACAGCAAAGGGACTCAGCCATACATATACATGTATCCATTCTTCCCCAAACTCTGCTCCCACCCAGGCTACCACATAACATTAGGCAGAGTTCCCTGTGCTATACAGTAGGTACTTGTTGGTTATCCACTTTAAAGATAGCAGTGTGTACATGTCGATCCCAAACTCCGTAACTATCCCTCCTCCCTATTCTTCCCCCATGGAGGCAATAAATTCATTCTGTAAGTTTGTGAGTCTGTTTTCTGAATCAGTTCATTTGTATAATTTCTTTTTAGATAGAGCATATAAGGGGTGTCATGTGAAATTTTCTCCTCTGACCAACTTCACTCAGGGGAAAAAAAAAGATGTTTTAAAGTAAATTTTATCTAAATTTCCAAATCTGTTCCCAGTCATATCCTGATCACCTAGTTATCTGTGTACTTGGAAAATACTTCTCTTCAACAGAATAGTTTTGCTGCTTTCTCTAGAACTGTATAGAGAAGCTTTGCCCTTAGATAAAAAGTAAAGGCCATCTCCTTTCTGTGTGGGAGAAGAATACATATGGAAAGGCTCCTTGCCCTGCTCAGTGGTTCTGCAGCCTAGTTACACATTGAGTTACCGCAGGAACTCTGAAAAATGAATCATACTCCCGTCATTCCACACACTGATTCAATCAAGAGCACAAGGTTGAAGTCTCTGGACTGGCAGCACCTGGGAACTTGTCAGAACTGTGGGTCCCAGTCCTGCTGAATCAGACACGCTCGACACATGGGGCCCAGGATCTATGATTTAATAAGTGCTCCCGGTGGTTCTGATCTCATTCAGGTTTGAGGGGAAATACCTCTGCAGTTCATATTTTTAAAACATAACTCTAGATGACTCCAGTGTGCAGCCAGGGTTGAAAATTTTAGGTATTTCCTTCCAATTGTATTCATTGTGCTACAACATTTTGTATAAGGGACTTGAGCTCCTCAGGTTTTCATATCCACAGGATCTCCCATAGATACAGAGGGAAGTTGTATTTACTTCTGTTTGATTTCAACTACACAAAAGCCAACTGCCTGTTTGGTTTCTGATCCTTTAGATCAGTCATAGCCAAGAGAGTTCTGGTTTTATATGCCTTGGCTCTAAAAGCTCAATCTAAAATTTGTCTTATCTCCTGGACCTACCCCTTTGACAGAGATGAAAAATCATAGCAGAGTACCAAGAAGTATTGCAAGATCCTTGAAGAAATGCAAAAGCACAACATTGTTTATTAGGCATAATAGTGTTAGTTGTGACTTCTTTTTTTGTTGACAATGTTCAAAGTCTCAAGATCTTCTAAAGTTGTTTTGTTTGCAGTGAATCTGAATGACTACCTGACTGCTATTCACCTAATAAAATCTCAGACTCCATGTCACTGAACTTGAAGTTTGATTGATGTGCAGTCTTAGAACTCTAAATAGGAAGCGTTGTCCATGAAAACATTTCCTCCTCTCAACTCAGGTTTCTCACAGTTTTCATCCTCTCCCACCTCCTTTCCATCAACCCTCCCTACACTATGTTGTTCTTCCATTTAAACAAATGACTCTTAGGAAACCACAGTCCCCTTTCTGAAATGCTTAGGACCAGCTATGTTTTTCGAAGTTCATACTCTTCAATTTTAAAGGAGTAAAGTAGTATGCATACTGTATATTAAGGTCTGAAGCAAATGGTGTAGATATTCAGACTAAAGAGATTAGGGACTATATATAACATCAAGATGGGCTTGTGGTCGTTTAGTTGCTAAGTCGTGTTCCACTCTTTGGCAGCCTCGTGGACTGTAGCCCACCGGGCTCCTCTGTCCATGGGATTTCCCATGCAAGAACTGGAGTGGGTTGCCATTTCCTTCTCCAGGGGCTCTTCCCAACCCAGGGATCGAACCCTGTATTGGCAGGTGCATTCCTTCCCACTGAGCTGCCTGGGAAGCCCCTCAGGATGGTTCGGTTTAGGTTTTATGAATTGAAAACCAAGCAAACAAAAACCTTGTGGGCCTCCGGAGCTATTTACGTTTCAGCATACTGAATGCAAGATTGTGGGCAATATTCCATTCTTGAACCAGGAGGCAAGCCAGCCCCAGCAGGACTGAAAAGCCCCAGGATCTTAAATTTAAAGCATCTTGTTTATATTAAGTTTAGATAGTTGACATTTAAGGACAGAACTTATGAATATGTAGCTTTGAATGTTAGTGCCTAGATCTGTAATTAAAGCAGCCAGGCTTAAACCGTATTTTTCAGTGAGATGACAGTCTGGAAAGATCACATTGCCCTTAAATAAATGGTGCTGGGACAGTGGCGAACCATGTGGAAATGGAATGAAGCTGGAACCCCACTCTCTTCTTAATTGTTGGGTGGGTCAAGAAGTTCAGCCAGGTTTTTTCCATACAGTGTTACAGAAAAACGCAAACTTTTTGACCAACCCAGTGCGACTCATCTCAGATGGACTGAGCCATCAGCATTCAAAAAATAAGAGTGACTATTTTTAGAATACCAGAGTGGCGAGGACTTTTTAAGCATAATGGAAAATCCCCAAAGTTGTAAGAGGTAAGAGCTGTAATATTTGCATAAATATCAATGATTTCTTTAGGGCAAAATCATTAAAAAAACTGAAAGTGACCCAAAAAAGGATTCGTAACACATGCTAGATACCCGTGCCTAAGTGTGTTTATAAATCGATAAGGCCATCAACCTAACTAAAAAATGAGCACGTAAGCAAGCCCCAGACAAAAAGAATTACAAATGTCCTTGAAACATGACATGATTCTCCACCTCATATTCCATTAAATAAGACTGTGAAAAGCAGTCAGTTGTCAGACTGGCAAGGTTCATTCTGTTTGGTGACTTTGTTTTAGGACTACCCTGCAAATTCTACCCACACAAATGCATCAAGATACACGTACAAGAATTTTCAGAGCCACATTATTTTGAATAGATTAAGTATTGGAAGCAACCTAACTGTCCTTTAGTGGCAGATTGCTTAAATAAATGAAAATGCGCCCCCAGGCCAGAGTATTCTGTGAATGTTAGAAGGAATGAGATAAATGTACATGTGCTGATGTGGAAAGGGGACCACTGCGCCCGGATCAGTTGCAGAATAAAGTGTGGAGGGTGATTCTGTCCGTGTGAATGTTGGTGTAAGCACAGAACGTGTCTGGGACCATGCACAACATCCCTCATAGCAGGGTCATACCCCAGGGAAGGTGAACACAGAGGAGTGCTTAATACAGTCTTCTGAACCATTTGACTTATCTACGATAAGCATGTATGAAATCAGTGATACACTATTGAAAACTTTTAAAATCTGGGCACCCTTCTTGCAAATCAAAGACGGTCTGAAATCAGTCTTGGTTTGGTAAACTCACAGCTGGGCATAGAAGGAGGTGGGGTTGAGGGATTTAATACTGTCTTTTTGCAAAGATGCCTTATCCATTTACAAGATCGCTTTCTTATATAGACTTCTTACAGTAACTTTAGTGAGTTGGAGCCATTTGCAAAGGTGTCTCAGACTGAGAACAGTGAGTGACCTAACCCCAAAGGGACTTCACAGAGTTCAGATTTCTTGCCTGAGGAATGTTCTTCCTTTCACTGTCTTACAGCACACTCTGTGTTCCACAGTGTGTCAGGACCAGAGGGAGGCTGTGGACAAAATTTTGTCTCCGTGTCCAGGAAGGCTCCTGGGTTGGGGGCTGTGCCCAAGTCGAGCCTTGGTCTTCCCCACCCTGCACAGCTTCTCGAGGGGCACAGGCTGTGGGGGTTCCTGTCAGGCCTGCTTGCCTAAGCCCTCTTCAAGGAGCTTTTACCAGTTGCCTACAAGGACATGATGAAGAAGTTTGAAGCCAAAATCAAGATTATGCAAGAGAGGAAAAACAGAGATGCCAGCTCTGAGGCCCTGCTAGCTTTTCCCTGACAGTGTGGGGAGAACACAGGGCATCGAAGGGTACTCATAATGCCAGGCTGTCCTCCCACAGCCCACCAGTGCTCGTGCGACAGACTCAGAACACGCCTTAAAGCACACCATGATTGTTTCCTTACCTGCCAGACCCTTGGCCCAGAGAGAGCCAGTGGGCTTGACACTGGGAGGGAAACCTGAGTGGAGACCCCTTCCCTGTCCTAGCCGGTGGGATGTACGGTCCAGTGGCTACTAAGTTTGGGGCTACACAGATTTTCTTGTCATCCTCTGTAATTTTACATCGTTTTTTGGTGGTGGGGAGCTACTAAAACCCATTTTAAGCTTTAGCACGGAAGTTGGGTTTCTATTAGTAGAAGCCAGTTGCACTGTTCACAAAATAATTGATGAATCAAAGGGATTCTACTGCAAAAATAAAAGCGATGATTTTTTTTTTTTTAATCACTGGGGTTTGCGTCACTTGTTTCCTAGCAATCCATCTGATTTACTATGACGTCTTCATGACTCGAATTTAGAATATTTATCTGGGAACTTTGCTTCAGTCTTTTAACAGGCTACCTCGTGACAAGGTACAGAGAAGTGGATGCTGTCTGTTTTGGGTTTGCTCATGCAACAGTCATTTCTGAGATCCATACAAAGGAAAAACATAGCGATAAGATACGAAACCCTTAATTACTCTAATGTATGTATGAAGCTCTATCCTCACAGCACCTCCTTCCTCCCCAGCCTCTCTTAACTCCTCGGCGCGATCCACTAGCTGAAGCATCCAGCCCATCGCTGCTCACTTAACCGGCTGCAGGAAATTTGTTTTACAAGGCTGGTTTTAACTGAACTACCTGCTGTGCGGCACATTGCTACTGTTTGTGAAATGAATGATGGGAAAGGCAAGTCTGTGATTTCATTTGTTCAGACCGATTACTCACACGTTGCACACGGTATCATTTGCTTGTCACTTAATGACTGACCAGCCTGCCTGAATCATTAGTGCCGCGGCGCAATGAAAGGAAGACCTCGGCATAATGAGGCGCTGAAGGAAGTGGAGTGCTGTTTTACCTAAAAGAAATGGTGTGCAGAAATCCAGCACAGCTGCAGGTGTTCCGATGACAATGTGGGAAGCAGTTAGCTTCCAATTTAGCAGAAAATTAAGAGCAAAAAAACTGTTATTTGTGAGAGAAGATACTCATGGCAGGCAATCATCCTCGCTCTGCGTCCACAAGATGAGCTTTCAGCTGTCTTTGTCGTGACTTAAAACAATTGGTATCTTGGGCTGCATTCAACACCAGATTGGTGCTTATTATCTGCAGTTTATTCTTTCTTGGGATATTTTGTTTTTTTCCCCCCCTCTATTTTATGGTTAATTTGCTTGCTTGAATGTAAAGCCATTTAAGCTGAAAAATCTGGATTGTGGCTGATCATTGTGCCAGGGCTCTGAGCTGTATGATACAAGATAATTGGCAATTTTCAAATTCATAATCCATTTTGTTTCACTCATTTCCCCCCACCCCCACCCCCTGGGTCCCTTCTGCTAGCTTCTCTCCCTGTTCTTCAGCATAATCTTTGAAACGGGTAACAGAGGGAAGGTGGGGGACTAGATTCCTCCACTCAGGACCTGAGGCTCCTGAGACTCACCTTTGGGAAAATGAAAGACCAAAACTCCATGCTGCAAACCTGTCCACCTCTGGGAAAGCAGTCTCTCCAAAGCAGATAGATACTTCCCTGTGAAAAGACTGAATTCCATTTGGAACCAGAGTTCCAAGTTCTATTGGTAGGGTAATAAAAAAGATTTTGGCTTCACTCGAGGGTCTGCTGTTTGAGGCAGACAAGAAAACCCCGACGTTCTGTAAACCAACTGCCAGTCTCCCATTTGCTGGGGGTCCAATGGCTAGATCTAACATAGCGCATTCTAGTCCTTTCATCCCTTGCTGTGTCAGCCAAGGTGATACTGTTAATAGATGAAGATGCCCAATCGCTTCACTGGTTAGGTAGCTCTGATATATAGTATATCATATGCGTGTTACCTTTTGCTATGTCAGTCAAGGTGATGGTAGATAAAGCTGCCCAAATCTATGTCCATTGATAAGTCTAGCCCACAGGATTTCATCCCAGTAGTGTAAGCCCTTTGTGTTTCATTCTTTTCTATTTTCCTGTCAGAGCAGTGTCATCAGAGTTGACTCATTTCAGTCAAGTTATTCCTGAGCAACAAAGTTCCCCTCAGGAGATTTCTTTAGAGATGTGGTAGTATGTTCTGGTTCCTCTGTGCTCTCAGGCCAGCGGAGTATCGTGTCTTAGCAGCAGTATTTGTAAGGGTGGTGACAGAGGTGTGTTCAACAGTCAAGGGTTCTGTAACAGTAGTCCTGCTGCTTCAGCTAAATAGAACACGGAGATTCTCTCTCTCTGGAAGGAGGGACTCTTCAATGATACATGTACTTTTTAAAAATTCCTTGCAGTGGCCAGCCCTTCTTTACCTGAAGGCAGGAGAAGAGCACCCCTGCCACTTTTCTTCTCTTTATTAATTACAAGTCATTTATTTTCCTGTTCTGTCACTCTGATGTTTCTATGGGCATACTTGCTCACAACACCAGTTAAAACTGTAAAACATGATGTTTCCCGTTTTGTAATAATTTTCCACTTGAATCGTAATGTTGTTTTTCAGGTACATTTGTGTGAACTAGCAGAAGGAAAATGCAAGAGAAAAAAATAGAGAGCCTGAACGTGGTGAGCAATCATAGACCAAACAAGCATCAGATTAGTAGCCAGAGGAGAAAAAAAACAACCAGAGAGAGGGGATAAAAGGCTTTTGGCCCTCAAATGCTGTTTGGTGTTTCTCCTTCATTGCACTGTCTTCAGGCTTTCACCTTCCTCTCCAGCTCAGATATCGCATTCCCTTGCACCATAGCTGTGTTTGTTATTCGAAGTGCTGGCAAGCCTACATTTCCAGTTTCTGCACTGCTTTCCGTGGTGGAACCTGGGTACTGGGCACTCCGCACCCCGCGTGTGGGTATTCATCTCGCTGCTTCCTCTCACGGATCCTCTGCTGTCACAGCCGGCCCGAGCAGACACTCGGCCACGCTCTATTTCCGTGTCCACTAATAGTCACTCAGCCTCCTGTTCTGCCAATTTGGTGCATAATATTTCATTTTCTCTATATACATTTTCCAATACTCCTGTCAGCTTGCAGCATCTACTTCATTAAGCTTCTCCTCCCTCCGGTTGAACAGCCATCAGCAGTGAAGGAGCCTTTGTGAGGTCGAGGGGGGATTGGTCTTGTTTTCTCCACACACTCGCGGACCTGCCAAAGCAGCAGGATTTACTGCCTGTCACCCAGCTCGCCTGGAGGAGGCTCCTTGTCCCCATTTGTCACGCGGCTTCCGTTGCTCACCAGGCACTCAGGCTTGTAAACCGATTTCTGAAAATGTGAAAGGATTATCCTCGCTCATAAAATGCAAAATTTGCTTAACTGCCTGCCGCAGCATTTGTTTTTCAAGAGAGGCTGATTTGAATTACAAAGTAAGGTTGCTGTGGTGTGGAGAGAGAGCGGTGATGGTCACCAGCAGGCCAGCCCCTCCTTCAGGAAAGCCAGACAGCCAGGAGCTTCATGAAAAGCGCAGAGAGGAAGCTAGTGTGTTGCCTTACCTAGGATTCTACACCGCAAAGCAAAGCAGTGGAGAAAGCATCTATTTCTTTTTCATTTAAGGATTGTTGGTCCTGTTTGGTCCTCCTAAAGGGCATGCAAACAGAGCATTTGAAAAGAATTACACTCCAGTCGCTGTTTAACTTTTATTAAGTAATTACAGATTCTAAATAGGGTCCACAGATCTGGACCAAGGATAGTATCTCCATATTCAGTAAGTCCAGCACCAACTTTCTAAATATGCATGTGAAAGCTTTTTGTCTTTCATCAGTTACCAAATCCTACAGTGAATCTATTTTTATACTCAACCCAGACTTAAACCAACTCCCACAAACTGCGTTGAGTGTGACATTTATAACAGACTCAGATAGCAATGTATTTTTATAAAACCATCAGCCACCCCCTCAACAAACTGTTCCCTTATTAAATGTGTATCTTTCAAAGAACACCCTTTAGGACTAGCAATAAAATAAAGGCCGTGAGCTGGGGGATCTTCCTTTTTATCACCCTTCCTTCAGGGCCAACTTAGAAAGGCTAACTTACCCTCTCTCCCTGAAGATTTCATGGCAACAGTGATTGTGTCTTATTTAGAATCTATAAACCAAGGACCTGTGCTGGTGATTGGTACATTGTAGGTACTCTGTACATGGGTGTCTGAGTAAATGGATGAAGGCTGTGGTGTGGGGGCTATTTATTTCTTCCTCATTTTCAATGGATGCTCTCAACTCAGTTCACTCAAGGCAATCAGTAAAATCCTAAGTTTATGAAAGGATAGGGTAGATCTTTCTGGTGAGAAGTGAACTTTTGTTGCGGGAGTATGAAAATAAAAAGTTAAAAAATGATACAAGGGGATATGAAAGAGAATGTTCAGGTGTAGTGTTATGGATGAAATAAAAGATATAGAAATGGAAGTGGGAAACAGGGATGTTAAGCAATCAGCAATGTCCATCCTTCGTCTTTAGAGGAGAGAGGAGGAAAACTGATTTTAGCATCTGAAAATGAGGCATTTCAGAATCAGGCTTCCCTTTTCATTTCAGGATCCCCCACTGAGTGAGGGGATGTTTCCTTCTTTCTGTTTCTCTTTTATTTCTTGTCTTTACTCATTGGGTAAGCTATGCCCCTCGGCTGCTACATTCTTCTTCACAGAGGGAAATAAGGAAGGACAACAGAAAATTCTGCCCTGTCACCGAAGAAATTAAAGTGTTGATCAGGAAAAGGAGCTGGGGATATAGAAACACAGAGAGAGCTAGTGTAGATAATAGGATCCAGAGCCTCCTCGGAGCCCCATTTTGACGATGTTTGACCATTAGTTATTCTTTTTCTCTAGCTTCCGCAATACGAAACTCAATTTTTGTTCTATCCTCTTCACTGGTCTCATTTTTTAAAAAACAGTCTTTTTTTTTTTTAATTATTGGACTATAGTTCATTTACAGTGGTGTTAGTTTCAGCAAAATCAGCAGTTATATATATATATATATATATATACACACACACACACACACACACACACACACACATACGCACACGTATGCACATATGCATTTGTTATGCCCAAGTCTCGAAATCTCCCAATGACCACCAGGGAGCCGATATCCGATGCAAAAGCAAGAGAGTTTTTATTACCAAGCTCGAGCTGGGGCTCCCACCAATACCGAGGCAGTGGCTATAGGGAGGAGCCTTGAGCTTGTTCAGTTCTCTTCAGGTCATCTGGGTTACATTACTTATATAGGGTATTCTCGCGCGAAAAATTTGAAAAACAGGAGGTTCCGGGTTGGGAGATGTCTAATTGGTTACCTTCTGTGGAAGGGTTAGGTGTTGGGTTCTGATTGGTTTTCATTTCCCGGGCTGGCCACGGGTTCTGATTGGTCTGAGGGTGGTAGGGTGGGGTTAAGGGATTTCCAAGAAGCTCTTTTCCGGGAATTTTTACAAAATGGAGTTTTTCTGTTAACAAAATGGAGTAGCATAGATTCTTCACATTCTTCTTCAGATTCTTTTCTCACATAGGTTATCACAAAACATTGAGTTCCCTGTGCTATACATTAGGTCCTTGTTGATTATCTGTCTTGTATATTTATTGTGTATATATTAATCCCAAACTTCTGATTTCTCCCTCCCCTATTTCCTGTTTGGTAACCATAAGTTTGTTTTTGATATCTGCACATCTGTTTCTGTTTTGTAAATGAGTTCATTTGTACCATTAAAAAAAAAAATCCACATATGTGATATTATATGCTATTTGTCTTTCTGGGTCTAACTTCACTTGGTGTGATAATTTCTAGGTCCATCCATGTTGCAGCAAGTGGCATTGTTTCATTCTTTATTATGGCTGAGTAGTAGTCCATTTCACATATCCCACATCTTTATCCATTCTTCTGTCAATGGATATTTAGGTTGCTTAATGTTTTGGCTGTTGTAAATAGTGAACATTGGGGTCCATCTTTTCAAATGATGGTTTTAAGGTTTTTAAGGAGCCTCTGTGCTTTTCTCCTCTTCGGGCCCCTTCAGTGGTGCTCTGCTGACTGTCAGAGCAGCCTCGCCTCTCCTTTGGAGGTCTGGTCTTCTCTGCCTTTCTGGGCTGGCTCCTCCTGGTGCCGTCTTCATGGTCTGCACGGTGCGGCTCTGTGCGTCCCTGCTGCTGTCAGTGGTGCCACTCTCATCTGGGCCCTACACTTGCAATTATGTAATGACCTGGACTTCTCTCACACCTTTTCCCCCATCAACTAATCAGTCTGGCCAAGCGATATTGTCAGATGACTGTAAGAATCCTTTCCATTTTTATCCATTTTTACCGTCACTATCTCAATTTAGGAATTTAGCCGTATATCTGCAGTGCTATTTTAGCTGAGGCTGTTCTCATCACCAACACTATTTGTCACAAACATGTACACATACACACACACCTTCACCTTCTCATACATCTGACTTGCAGTTGTCAGGTTAATTAGTGGAAAAACCTCATTTCCATTAAACTTGCCTCCTTAACAGATAAAAATAGTTTCCTAATTGAGAGAACAGCATAGATTTTATGTAGCTCTACTACTATCTCCAGTGGCTCAGAGGTTAAAGCGTCTGCCTGGAATGTGGGAGACCAGGGTTTGATCCCTGGGTCAGGAAGATCCCCTGGAGAAGGAAATGGCAACCCACTCCAGTACTCTTGCCTGGAGAATCCCATGGAGGGAGGAGCCTGGTAGGCTGCAGTCCATGGGGTCCCAAAGAGTCGGATATGACTGAGTGACTTCACTTTCACTACTATCTCTCAATATAAACCTAAGTATGACAATTTTTTTGTACCTTAATACCAAGAGTATTACTTTCTATAGTTGGGAATGCAACTAAGAGAACTACCTATAGGTTTGAAAATCACGTCTCTCTTTAGAATTCAGGGATCTCCAAACTCCAACTTTATCTGAAAAATGTTTTTGTCCACACTTAATTCTTTCTGAATCCCTTCAAAGAGAAAACTTTTATCCGTGTAGACAGTTTTCAAAGGAAAGAAGAGAAACATAGTCAGAGGATACAGAAAGTACCTAAACATTAGTATATATTTCTTTTTACTTAGGACAAGCTTAAGTAAAGCAGTTTTACTAACACCCACATGATTTGTTCTTACAAAAGGATAGCTGATTATTTTAAAACACATTTGAGCAGAGGAATTTTGAAACTGATTTTTTTCATAGTTTTAGATGGGATGCAGGGGTGCTAGGGAAGTAGTAGCAGGTCTTTTTGTTGCAGGAAGGTGGACCCCTTCCAGGGCCCGAAACTGGGCTCTTGTCTAACACTCAGAAATGAATTGTCCGAGGAGACACATGTGCCAACAAAGCAAGAGATTTTATTGGCAAAGGGCACCCGGGTGGAGAGCAGTAGGGTAAGGGAACCCAGGAGAACTGCTCGGCTGCTGGCTCACATTGTTGGGTTTTATGGTGATGGGATTAGTTTCCGGGTGGTCTTTGGCCAATCATTCTAATTCAGAGTCTTTCCTGGTGGAGCACGCATCACTCAGCCAAGATGGATGCTAGCAAGAGGGATTCTGGGAAGTGGATGGACATGCGGTGTTTCATTTCGACCTTTCCCGGACTCTTCGGTTGGTGGTGACTTATTAGTTCCGTATTCCCTATCAGGGTCGCCTGTCACAAAACAACTCATGCAAATGGTTACTGTGGTGGCTGGCCAGCGTGAGTGGTTTCAATCAGTATGCTTCCCCTAACACTTTGGTTCATCTGAGGTCTTGGATGATTTGTAACTGTACAAAGTCAAGTTGGGACTTGTGTTTGGGAGAAGGGACAGAATTGCTAAATAGTTGTGCTTAATAAGGAGAAAAGACATTGAGGCTTCAGAAGGCTGGTCTGAGGGGAAGGGGATGAGGAAGCATCTGGGCACGGAGAGAGGAGCTGGGCAGCTAGCCTGAAATGTGGAGTGCTATGTGGAATGGATCAGCCAAGAGAAATCCCTGGTGTCAAATGAAAGGTGACTGGAAAGGCTTTCAACAGCATGAATGATTGAAGACCCTGAGAGCCCGTCAAAGAGATCAACATATTTGGGCATATTCATGTAATGGAGGCATCCATTGCAGAAAAAATGAATTAGAGCTACATAGGTTAATATGAATCGTGTAAGCTTGATATTGAGTGAAGCCTCTGCAAAAGCAGGTGTCATATGATGCAATCTATACAAAAATTTAAAACTTGCAGACAATTATGTCTTTAAAGATATCTATAAATGCATGGGCCTTAGGACACGTCACTAGTACAAAGCTAGTGGAGGTGATGGAATTCCAGTTGAGCTTTTTAAATCATTAAAGATGATGCTGTGAAAGTGCTACACTCAATATACCAACAAATTTGGAAAGCTCAGCAGTGGCCACAGGACTGGAAAAGGTCAGTTTTCATTCCAGTCCCTAAGAAAGGCAATGCCAGAGAAAGCTCAAACTACTGCACAATTACACTCATTCGTACTCTAGCAAAGTAATGCTCAAAATTCTCCAAGCAAGGCTTCAACAGTACGTGAGCCGTGAACTTCCAGATGTTCAAGCTTGTTTTAGAAAAGGCAGAGGAATCAGAGACCAAACTGCCAACATCTGTTGGATCACAGAAAAAGCAAGAGAATTCCAGGAAAACATCTTCTGCTTTACTGACTATGCCAAAGCCTTTCACTGTGTGGATCACCACAAACTGGAAAACTCTGAAAGAGATGGGAATACCAGACCACTTGACCTGCTTCCTGAGAAATCTGTATGCAGGTCAGGAAGCAACAGTTAGAACTGGACATGAAACAATAGCCTGGTTCCAATTAGGGAAAGGAATAGGTTGAGACTGTATGCTGTCACCCTGCTTATTTAACTTTTATGCAGAGTACATCATGAGAAATGCTGGGCTGGAGGAAGCACAAGCTGGAATCAAGATTGCCGGGAGAAGTATCAATAACAATCAATAACATTAGATAAGCAGATGACATCACCCTTATGGAAGAAAGAGAAGAACTAAAGAGTGTCTTGATGAAAGTGAAAGAGGAGAGTGAAAAAGTTGGCTTAAAACTCAACATTCAGAAGACTAAGATCATGGCATCCAGTCCCATCACTTTGTGGCAAATAGATGGGGAAACAATGGAAACAGTGACAGACTTTATTTTTCTGGGCTCCAAAATCACTGCAGATGGTGACTGCAGCCATGAAATTAAAAGACGCTTGGTCCTTGGAAGAAAAGTTATGACCACCTAGATAGCATATTAAAAAGCAGAGACATCACTTTGCCAACAAAGGCCCATCTGGTCAAAGCTATGGTTTTTCCAGTAGTCATGCATGGATGTGAGAGTTGGACTATAAAGAAAGCTGAGCACCAAAGAATTGATGCTTTTGAACTGTGGTGTTGGAGAAGACTCTTGAGAATACCTTGGACTGCAAGGAGGTCCAACCAGTCCATCCTAAAGGAAATCAATCCTGAATATTCATTGGAAGGACTGATGCTGAAGCTACAATACTTTGTCCGCCTTATGTGAAGAACTGACTTATTGGAAAAGACCCTGATGCTGGGAAAGATTGAAGGCAGGAGGAGAAGGGGACGACAGAGGATGAGATGGTTGGATGGCATCACCGACTCAATGGACATGAGTTTGAGTGAACTCCAAGAGTTGGTGATGGACAGGGAGGCCTGGCATGCTGCAGTCTATGGGCTCTCAAAGAGTCAGACATGACTGAGTGACTGAACTGACTGACTGACTAATAAATGCATGGGAATAATAAATACCAAATGCAAGATAGTGGTTATCTCTGGAAGAAGGGAGTTGGAAATGTAAATGAGGAGGGGTACACAGTGAACTTAAACTCTTGGTTAGCATCATTTCGTGAACTGGGAAAGGGGTACACAGCATTATTTTGATTTTTAACATTTTGCTCTCTCATAAATGCTTTATCATGTATTTTTAGAATAAAATTTATTTAAATTTTGACTTACAGAAAAATTGCAAAGAAAGTAGAGAGTTCCCTATATCCAAACATACCCAGTTTCTTCTGTTTAACATCTTACATTAGTGTGGTACATTACTTATAATTGATGAACTAGTGTTGGTTCAGTATTTTAAGCTGATTTCCTTAGTTTTTACCTAATGTACTTTTCTGTACTAGGATCCCATCTAGGATACCATGTTACCATTAGTCATCATATTTCCTTAGGCTCCTCTTAGCTATGATTGTTTCTCATACTTTCTTTTTTGTGTAACTTAGCGGGTTTTGAGGGTATTGGTCAGGTATTGTGTAGAACGTCCCTCTATTGAGATTTGTCTGATGTTTGTCTTATGATTAGACTAAGATCATGCATTTTTGGAGGAAGAAGTGAAGTGCCATGCATATCACATCATATAAATAATGCATAACTTCTCACTATTAATGTTGAACTTGATCACCTGGCTGGCATAGTGTTTGTCACATTTCTCCAGTGTAAAGTTACCTCTCCCCTCCTTTTTTTTTTTTTTTTAATACTTTCCTCTTTGGAAGGAAGAATAAAAATCTCTCCCTCAAATCCCTCCATTTCTCTTCCAGATATTAAGGCTTTAGTCAAGGGCCTTCACTATATGTAGCACCCACATAAGTAGTGTGTTACTGTTTACTTATTTCTTCAAAACATATTTATATCAGTATGCACTCACAGATATGTCTTCTATATTTTGGGTTATAATCCAATATTACTTTATTTTGTTACTAAAATTTTTCCAGTTTTGGCATTGGAAATACTTTCACTTGGCTCCTTTGATTGTGTTGGGTTGTGTACTTGTTTAAAAAAGCATTTCATTACCTTCTGGTACTATAAGATGCTCCAGACTCACCTTGTGTACTTCTACCTGGGTCCTAGAATCTATCATTTCTCAATGGAAACTGGGCTACTTTTATTGATTAGTCACCGGAGTCCGGCCCCCACAGGATCCAGGGAAACCTGAAGGAGAAATGGCATCGACGATTGATTTAGAGAGAGAGAGAGACAGACAGATAAGAATGTTGTAAATAAGAAAATAGAGGAGAGAAGAAAAGAGGCTGATGTTCCTTGGTTTATGCAGAAATCAATAAAGTCTCAAGACAAGAGACTTGCACCGTCTACATGAGGCCGCAGGTGCCCTCCCAGTCTCCTGAGGGAGTGAAGGCACAGGGCGCCTTCCCGTTCAGGTCTTAGAAACTCAGGCAAATAAGTAGACACGGCGGATCTCCGTACTCCAGATGGGAACTAGCCTGAAAGAGAGAGTAAGAGGAGGGAAATGATTGACACAAGGAGATCAAGCTGCTTTGATGAGCAAGATCCATAGCTTTATTTTTAAACAGTACTTATATACCTTTTTGTACATAGAGGGAAATGAAAGATGCAAGGTCATACAGAATCAGCCCAACATTCCAGCAGTTTTGCCCTTATCGAAACCGTGATTTTTTCTGCATACCTTTCCCACAAATAATGTTGTGTACGGTATCTTCTGGCCTTGGAGGCCTGTGAACATTGTATGACCCTCTTTTGATAAAGGCTGCTCAACCAAAAACTTATTTTCCCTCAAAGTGTTTTCCTTTATATTTCTAATCTATATCAGCCTCAGAAAATGCCAAACAGAGTTATGTTTTTCACAGAGCAAAGGTGCAGTGAGTTACAAGAAAGAACCAATTAGCTCAAAAGTCTGATATGGTTAAATTCAAGGCTACACGTGTTTTTCTTGCATTCTCACTATGTTAACTAACACATTACCAGGTGAGCAACAAGCATTGGCCCAATAATGAAATCCTACACCAGCACTAGCACTACTCTAAAAACTTTTAACTCTTTCAAAGGCTCTATGTTTTAGGCTTTCCATGCTTCTCACAGTTGGGAGGCTGTAAATAATCACATGCATAGCTGTAAGTGTCTGGATATACCTGCCAAACAAGCTAGAATGCTAACAGAGGGGATTTGATTTGAAATATTCCTCTCATGTCCAGGAGACTTATTAGCTATAGTCCTAAGTTGATTTTCTTCAGAGAAAGGTGGTCAGGGTTAGCCCCCAGTTAATGTCAGAGGAGTTGGTGAAAGTCATGAAACAGTAAAACAGACAGATGCTGGCTTGGGGGTAGGTGCTCGAGAAAGCCTAGGGAGCCCCTTGAACTCTGAAGCCTTGCTTAACAGTTCTCTTCCACATGACCCTGTCATGGGTGGGATCTCCTGTGGCGGCTCCCGGCAATTAGTGGTTATTATAAACCAAGCTGTGGGTGCCGGGTGTGCTCAGTGCTGCTGGCATGTTGGTGCTTCTAGGCCCTCTCAGTAGTCAGAGCGAGGTATAATATACCATGTATAGATATACATCTTTAAATATTGTCTGTATATCACCATTTGTATCTGCATTAAGCTAAACATGGACTTCCCTGGTGGCTCAGACGGTAAAGCGTCTGCCTGCAATGCGGGAGACCTGGGTTCAATCCCTGGGTTGGGAAGATCCCCTGGAAAAGGAAATGGCAACCCACTCCAGTATTCTTGCCTGGAAAATCCCATGGATGGGGAGCATGGTTGGCTACTGTCCATGGAGTCACAAAGAGTTGGACACGACTGAGTGACTTCACTATCTGTCTAAGCTAAACATGAGTTCATACTGATGTCTTCAATTCTAACTTATTATCATATGAGTCATCCTATTCTCTTCTCCTTGTCTGTTTATTCTCACTCCAACATAATTAATTCGTTGTTAAGCCAATCTGGAAATTGGAATAAGAGAAAATGCTGTATGCATATGAGGAATGGGTATTAATAGTTGTTCTGCCACAGAAAGTTAATTCTGCTCATCCTCAGCCTATACAGGGAGTTGAAAAACACAGTAACTGAACTGTTATAGGACTGTGAATAGCCTGGAAGTAGAATATGTGTACATCCTATTTTAATACACAAACTATACACACACACGCAATTTTAGTTTTAAAATTTTATTTAATTGGAGGATAAAAATTTTATAGTATTGTGATGGCTTTTTCCATCCATCAGCATGAACTGGTCATAGGTATGCACGTGTGCCCCGGTCCTGAGCCCCCGGCTTCTCCCCCCACCCCACCCCTCCAGGCTGTCACAGGCATTGGCCCTGGGTGTTCTGCTTCATGCATTGAGCTCACCGTGGTCTTCCATTCTACATATGGCAGTGTACATGTTCCAATGCTGTTCTCTCAAATCATCCTGCCCTCACCACCTCCCTCTGAGTCCAGAAGTCTGTTATTTACATCTGGGTCTCGTTTGCTGTATGTAGGATTGTTGGTACCATCCTTCGGATTCTATACATATGTGTTAATATACAGTATTTGTCTTTTTCTGACTTACTTCACTCTGTATAATAGGCTCTAGGTTCATCTATCACATTAGAACTGACTCACATGTTCCTTTTATATATATATTCCTTTTTATAGCTAAGTAGTATTCCATTGACACACACAACTTTAATACAGGATAAGAAAACTGAACTATAAAAGAACAAATTCATAAAACCTAGTAAACCTAAACATTTACAATCCAATTTTACAAATACTCAATTAAATTAAAATTAAAATAATCTTATTTTACCGTAAACTATTAAAATATAGCAGACCTAACAGGAGATTAGCAATAATCTTAGAGAACAACCAGCAGGAAGTATTAGCAGTCTTATGGATAATAAAATAAAGGATTAAGCTGGGTTCAAAAGTTTTCCTTAAAATTCCAGCAATATTTGAGACTCATTGGAATTCTTTAATACTTTTTTTTTAGCACATGAGAAAATCCTTATATATATGAGTGGATGCTTGGATCTTGTTAGTTTATAAATCTGACAGAAGCCTCACAAAATCTTATAAACTCATTAGAAGCCTAATTAAAATATTTATATTTATGGTAATTAAAGAAGATACTGGCTATGCATCCAAACCAAAAATTTAGCATAAACAGGCTCTTGGGAGCTAATGAAAGAATTTGAATGTGCTACCAATAAATTTTACTAATTTTTGATAATTGCTAAGCTTTATGGTAAAGACCAGTAATAAAAGCTAGAAGAAGATTGTTGATTGCTTATGGGGCCAATTACTTTAAAAATCTGTGATGTCAAGAAAACTTCACAACTAATACTTTGCAATGAGACCTATAGCACATAAAATAATAAATGATTCTATACCTTTGGAATTTCCAAAGACTTTCCACCAAGAATAAAGGAGACGTATGACCTTCCACCCGTCTTCTTGCTCTTCTGTGAACTGCTAGCAGTGGTGTAACTGGCATAGCACAGTCCCACAGAGCCGTCATGTTCGGTCACGTCATGCAAGTATCAGTCTGTTTACAGATGGGAGTTAGATTACCACTCCTCTCAGACTAGTAAACAGTGCTCTATTGTGTGTAAGATCTTGAAGCCCTCAGAAGCTCTTATTTTTGTGACCACTGCAGAGAAATGAAGAAAGAAAGCCTGCGGTTCCATTATGGGAAATCATAACGTGTTGGATAACATGAGGCTTAGTATGAGGCAGGAAAAATAAAAGGAAGTTCATTTGCAGTTCAGTTATGTCTGAATGGATTAACAGTAAATATAATTTGTAAACTATTACTATTTCCTACCCCAGGTAAGCTTTATGGTTTTCTACAATTACCTGAAATGTATTTTACAGACTTTTGATGGTGAAAAAAATATAAAGATCTACAATTTACATGGTACAGACAAGCTTTGTGGTAAAACAATTTGCCAGGTTTCCTTACCAATACAGAGAAGGGATTTATAAAACATAACTTAAAAAAAGTAATTTTTAGACCCATGGAGATTGCTTCATAGTTTCCTTTAATTAGAAGTAGAATTCCTTAAGTGGGGATTCATATTTCTGACATTGTATTATCTTTTCTAAAAGAAGGGATTTACATTATTTTTAACACACTACCAAATTTGCTGTAAGAAGTAATATTTTTATCCATTTGCTGTAAATCTTAGATTATAAAATCAATGATAACAACTCAGAATTTGTAGCAATGCACTTAGTTAATTGTGTTCTTAGTTATTGCTAGTTATGAAAATATGTGATTTTGGAAATCACTAAAAATGAATATGACCCTTTAAATCTCCAATTTGGTCAACTTTTATACAAAATTATTGCCTCAAAAGACCTCTATTACATTGAATAATTCTCCAAATATCATTAGTTAAGAAAGATAGTAATATATCCTTAAATGTTGTTTATCTTTCAAAGGATCATATAATGTATGTATTGCTACCTAACAACCGACCCCAAAATTTAGTAGCTTGAAACTATAGTTGATTAATTCCCTTGATTCTGTAAGTTGGGTGGGAAATTATCCTACCAGGCCCTCTGAGGTCACTCATTTGGCTGCATTCAGCTGGTGGGGCAGCTTGGAACTGGCTGTGACAGGATGGAGGGCCATTCTCTCCGGTCCCCTGGAGATGTCAACTGGGACATTTCACTTCTCCTTCACAGGGCCTCTTATCCTCCAATGGGTTGAACTGAACCACTTTTAAAGAAGGACTCCAAAAGGGCAAAAGTAGAAACCTACGCTCCTGAACTTGGACATCACTTCTACCACAATCTGTCGGTCAAACCGAGTACCAAAATGATCCAAATTCAAGTGATGGAGAGATAGACTCCATCTCTCTTGATTGGAGTAGCTGCAAATTATTCCATGTTTCCCAGGCTCCCACAGCTATATAATCAGAGATCCTAAAATTCAAAACCCCACTATTAGCTCTGCAGGTTATGCAAAAAACAGCTCAACACACTTCACTGCCGTCTTCTAAAAAATTGTAATAACTACATAGGTCTATCAGGACTGCTAATAGGAATGATGTCTCCTAGAGTCATGCAAAGCACATATACAAGTTGAAAATGGTTGTCCTTCCCAATGTCGTGTTTATGAGCACAGCAGGGAAGGTAGTAAGGGCTGGGATATCAGCAGACACTTGCGATGACAGTGCAATAGAGTTTAGACACCAGAAATCTTAGCCTCAGGTATTGATGATGACAATAAATTACAATCTTCAGAAGCTCAGACCACAGAGTTAGTCTGTCTGAAATGAAATTCTGTCCTCATTGTTAACGAGTTTTGTGATTTTAGGAAAAGTCCTTCATGTCTCAGTCTTCTCATCTGTAAAATGGGGATAATAATGATACCATGCACCAACTTGTGGAAATAATTCATTGATGTAGAGCACTTAGAAGGTGGCTGGTATCTGGGAAATGCTGCTTAAGTATTTGCTGTTTTCATTACCATCACCGTCATCATCATTGCTAGAAGAAGGAAGAACCCAGCTAATTGGGTACACTGTTGAAAAAGGGGGAGCAATTTCTTTTAAAACCAAAATAATCATACTGTATCATCTTCATATCCAAGCTAAATGTTTGAGACAAAAACTTTTGAGTATTTCTAAAATACAATTTTAACCAGGAATTTATCTAAAACCTTCAAAATTTAAAGACCTCCTCTGTTTCATCAAATAATTAGGGATGGCACAAGGTTAACAAACATACATAGAACTAAAAGACGAAAAGCAGGAGTTATTCAATGACTTTGGTTTGGATATTTTATTCACATATCTGAAGTTTTTAAGATGGCTCTGAGTAAATCTCTC
This sequence comes from Nanger dama, assembly GCA_917880005.1. Lineage (NCBI taxonomy): Eukaryota > Metazoa > Chordata > Mammalia > Artiodactyla > Bovidae > Nanger > Nanger dama. The sequence goes on from CAKJTW010000007.1 coordinate 30,780,570, forward strand.
AGAAATTGAGGGATTTATAGTGAATACCAGTGAGTTTCTATAGAAAATATATTGAATATGTATTTACATGTTACATATTAGTTACCTTCCCAGTCTCCGCCCCTCAAAGTTCTGTGCCATGAACACGTGCATGTGTCTGTTTATAATTGGTGAGAGTCCAGCAATCCATGTCTTTTTAAAACATAAATCTATTTTTTAATGCTTTCGGATTTTTAAAAAATTTATCTTACTGAAGTAGAGTTGATTTACAATGTTGTGTCAATTTCTCCTGAGAGCAAAGTGATTCAATTATACATATATTTCTATATACACTCTTTTCCATACTCTATTCTGTTAGGTTTATCACAGAACATAGAGTATAGTTCCCTGTGCTGTACTGTAGGGCCTTGCTATTTATCCATTCTGTATATAATATTGAATAGTTAGCATCTCCTAATCCCAAACTCCCAATCCATCCCTTCCCTACCTCGCTCCCCTTTGGCAGCCACAAGTTTGTTCTCTGTGGCTCTGAGTCTGTTTCATAGATAAGTTCATTTGTGTCATAGTTTAGATTCTACAGATAGGTGATATCATATGGTATTTGTCTTTTCTCATTCTGACTTATTTCACTTAATATGATATTCTACAGGTCCATCCATGTGGCTGCAAATGGCATTATTTCATTCTTATGGCTGAATAGTATTCCACTATATACAAGTGCCACATCTTCTTTATCCATTCATTTGTCAGTGGACATTTAGGTTGCTTCCAAGTCTTGACTGTTATGAACACAGAGAGTGCATCTATCTTTCTGAATTATAGTTCTGTCCTGATATATGCCTAGGAGTGGGATTTCTGCATCATATGATGGCACTATTTTTAGTTTATTTCCTTTTGGCTGTGCTGAGTCTTCTCTGCTGCAAGTGGGCTTTCTCTAGTTGTGCTGCATGGGCTTTTGCTGAGGTCCAGCCTCAGCATAGTCCAGGGATATCCTCAAGATGGACGACGTTGGCGAATGAAGAAAGATAAAGAGATAAGGAAAAAATGACACAGGGTGACCAAGCGTCAGTGAGTGAGGCCCCTTACTTTATTTTCAGAGAGGGCTTTTATACCTTGAGTTGTACATACAGCAAGGTGAAAAATGCAGAGTCAACTCAACATTCCATCAGTATTAACTTTTATTGATACCAGGTTCTCTTCTGCAAGAGTCTTATTTTTTGTACATTATCTTCTGGCCCGGAGGCCTGTTGATATTTTATGACCCCTTTTTGATAAAGGTTGGTCAGCCAGAACAATAATTTTCCCTTAAAGTGTTTCTTCTTAAATTTCTAGCCTGCATCACCCTTAAAGTACAGAGTTACATTTTTATGGAGCAAAGATTCAGTGGGTTACAGCAAAGAAAGAACTTATTAACTCAAAGTCTAATGTTGCTAATGCTAAAGCTGCTGATTGTTTTTTCTACATCCTGACTATATGCGCTCCCAGGAACACAATGGATAAGGGATGTGAGAACTCGGCAGCAAGCATAGGCTCAACAGTGTTGCAAGAGTCTGGATAAACCTGCCAAGTAAGCTAGAATGCTAACAGGGAGTTTGAATTGAAACACTCTTATCTCATCCAGGAGACTTATTAACTAAAGCCCTAAGTTAACTCTTTTCCTGAGAAAGGTGGTCGGGGACAGCCCCCTGTTAGTGTCAGAAGACTTGGTGAAAGACATAAAATAGTAAGACACACAGATTCTGGTTTGGGCGTAGATGCTCAAGCAGGTCCAGGGGTCCATTGAGTCCTGAGGCCTTGCTCATCAGGACTCTTCCACATGACCTTGTCATGGGTGAGATGGGCCAGGGAGTCCCTTGAATCCTGCATGACCTTGTCACAGGTGGGATGGCCCAGGGAGTCCCTGGAGTCCTGCATGACCTTGTCATGGGTGGGATCTCCCGTGCTGGCTCCCAGCAGGCTTCTCATTGCGATGGCTTCTCTTGTTGTAGAGCATCGGCTCTAGAGCTGTGAGCTTTGTTACTGCACGGCATGTGGGATCTTCCTGGACCAGGCATTGAACACATGTCCCCTGCATTGGCAGGCAGATTCCTATCCACTGTACCACCAGGAAAGTCCTATTTTTGTCTCTTGAGGAACCTCCATATTGTTTTCCATAGTGACTGTACCAATTTACATTTCTACCAATAATGTAGGAGGGGTCCTTTTTCTCCACATGCTCCAGGAATCCACGTCTTAAAAAAAACTCCAGAGAATCCTTATGATTAGTCATGACTGGAATATACTGTTCCTTCTCAAGTGTGGTCTGTGGTCTAGCTGCATCTGTATCACCTATTTGCTTGTTAAAATGCAGAGTCTCAGGCTCCATCCTGGCTCTCCTGAATCAGAATGTGCAATTTAACAAGATCTTCATTTGATTCTTATGCACATTAAGATGTAAAAATATCTAGTGACACACAGTGGCGCTTTTGTTCCATTTCTTAAATTATTCTCAACGATTACAGTTTGCATTGAAATTATTAGTTATGTGATTACTTATAGCATTCTCATATAAATTCTGTCATTTCAACAAAACTATCCACAGGAAGATAAACCAACTTTTTTTCATACCTGGTGTTTATGTCTCAAGGTTATTAAGCCTTATAATGATGGCTTTAAAATACCAACCACATATGTATGTATATATACACACACACAGCATATTCAAAAGCAGAGACATTACTTTGCCAACAAAAGTCCATCTAGTCAAGGCTATGGTTTTTCCAGTAGTCATGTAGAAAGCTAAGCGCCCGAAGAATTGATGCTTTTGAACTGTGGTGTTGGAGAAGACTCCTGAGAGTCCCTTGGACTGCAAGGAGATCCAACCAGCCCATTCTGAAGGAGATCAGCTCTGGGATTTCTTTGGAAGGAATGATGCTAAAGCTGAAGCTCCAGTACTTTGGCCACCTCATGCCAAGAGTTGACTCATTGGAAAAGACTCTGATGCTGGGGGAAGGATTAGGGGCAGGAGGAGAAGAGGATGGCAGAGGATGAGATGGCTGGATGGCATCACCAACTCGATGGACATAAGTTTAAGTGACCTCTGGGAGCTGGTGATGGACAGGGAGGCCTGGTGTGTTGTAATTCATGGGGTTGCAAAGAGTTAGACACGACTGAGCAACTGAACTGAACTGAATAGCTATATATGTTATGTATAATTTTCTGTATATATATGAAATTGTTCTGTATACTACAGAATATAATTATTTACAATAATAATTACACAGAATTATATGTATGTATACCACATGTATCTATGCAGAATCGTTGTGACTAATTAAAAGAGATACTAATAACCATACAATAGCTACCAATTGACAGCATCTTTATCTGATAATAGCTCTACTGTATATATATTTATACATACATATATTAAGCATAAACCTCAAATTCTCCATAATAAAACCACAACACTATTTTATCATTAATTTAATAGTAATTTAGGTGCTCTTGCTTAACATATAGGTAAAATCTCCTAGAGCTATTCTTTTCTTTCCTCTTTTAATAAACATTAGCAGTGTTTCTTTTAAGAATCATTAGCAGCTCTGGTATTTTAAAATTAATTACTCTTTAATAACATTGCTCAGTTGTATATGGCTTCACTATTAAATAGAGTACTCCAGTGGGTAAGACATAGTATAATCTCTTCTTATGACTTTTCCCCTCATCCATCCATCCATCCATTCATTCATTCATTGAACAAATTACTGTTGAGTTCAATGTGTTTCAGCCTTTGTCCTCTTACAGAGGATAACAAAATATGTTCTATGTCTTTGAGAAACATCAGCCTAATAGAAAGGCAGACAAGAAAGTCAGCAGTCATAACTAGATTCAATAAGTAGTTTAACAGCATTTTAAGGGGTACAACAAAGAGCATCACAACTGAGGAAGGCTCAGGTAACCCCCATCCTAATGGATGAGCAGAGTTAGCCCGGGGATGTGGTGAGGAGGTGAAACAAGTGAACATGTGAAATAGCCTTATGTGTCTGGGGATTGCTTCAGTCTGGTTGGAATGCAGTTATGTGAGTGTGTTCAGACATGTCATGGAAAATGTTGGCAGAAAGGCTGGGTTGTGAAGGCCAGGCTTCAGTGTTACGTTGGTGCCAGTGGCCTGCCATCAGAGGATTTCCTAAAGGGAGCAAGATGGTCAAGGGCACTTTGGAAAGAACACCTGGCAGATAAGTGCAGGACAGAACTGAGACAAGGGGCCGCACTGAACGAGTCTGCAGGCCAGAGCAGGGATCATGCTGCGGAGAAGACAAACTTAGAAACGTGAAAGGCAAAACAGACATGGCTTCATGTCCTGTTGAGTCTCAGGGAAGCAGAAGAGACTCCAGGATGACTCCTCGCAGCTGGCGGAGGTCCTGGGTGAATGATGGTGTCAAACAGGAGGAGCCGATTTGGGAGGTAATAAGACACACTGTTGGGAGCAGGTTGAGTCTGAAGAGTCTGTGCCTTCCCCACTGGAGGTATGGGGTAAACAGCTGGCCTAGGGCCCAAAGGAGAGGTGCCCAGTTATTTATGGAGAGTCTACTGTGTGTGCAACCAGGAGTCATTCTAATTTTCGCATACAACCATCTCAGCTATCACAGGCTGGCAAGGGCCATTCTGCCCTTTGTATACCGTTTTCTTCTGTGAGCACCTCCCTTTAAACAATATACAGAGTTAAGCAGAACTGTATTTTCTCTTGTAAACCATAAATGTTGATCTCACCGAACACTCTGAAGTACAGGCACACCTTGTGTTATTGGGCTTCAGTTTATTTCACTTTGCAGATACTAAATTGTTGTTGGTTTTGTTTGTTTTTGTTTTACAAATTAGAGATTTGTAACAACCCTGCCTTGTCAAGCAAGTCTGTTGGTGCCATTTTTCCAGCAGCACTTGTTCACTTCATGTCTGTGTCACATTTTGGTAATTCTCACAGTATTTCATTAGGACTATGTTTGTTACAGTGTTCTGTTATCAGTGATCTTTGATGTTACTATGGCAAAAGAAATTATGCCTTGCCAAAGGCTCAGATGATAGTCTGCATCAAGTATTTTTCAACTGAGGTATATACATTTTTTAAGAGATATAACTGCTGTTGAACACTTAATAGACCATAGTATAGTGTAAGCATAACTTTTATATGCACTGGGAAACAAAAAAATTCATTTGACTCACTCTGTTGCCATATTTGCTTTATTGAGGTGGCATTAGGACTGACCATAATATCTGTGCCTGAAGTAGGTTTCTTTCAGATATAACCTCCCACATCCTCTCTCACCAGTTGAGTTGAATCCCTACCAAGAATTAGCTGTATTTGTTCCCAAACCTGTATATCCCAGTCATGGTTGCTATTTTAATTATATAATTAATTAAATCTTATGTAGAGCAATGAAATATCAATGTGAGAATAAAGTAAGTTGTGGTTTCTATGAGGACAAAAGCTGAAACTTTGAGAAGACTTAATAAAAATACATTCTGTTTAAGAATTGCTGTAAAATTAGTAATGAGACAAGTATGATAGGTTAGGGGAAATAGTCATAGTCTGGAGGTGCTCAAGTGCTCACTGGCTTTGCCTGTGTATTAATTCTTCACTCCACTTTGTGGAAAGCAGGCAGGAAATTGCATAAGGATTGTGTCTATGACTAATGCAAGAAAGATATTGAGGAATTCTAATCAGAGGATGCATTTTCAAAGACAAGGTTTTGACCCTCCATCAAAACACTGAATTGACAAGTTAATGTTCATTTATAATTTTACATTAAAAATGAAATGTTTTAAGTTATGTATGTTGATATTCAGTCGCTAGGTCCTGTCCTACTCTGCGACTGCAGCACGCCAGGCTTCCTCGTCCTTCACTCTCTCCGGGAGTTTGCTCAGACTCATGTCCATTGAGTCGGGGATGCCATCCAACCATCTCGTCCTCTGTCCCTCAGTCTTTCCCAGCTTCAGGGTCTTTTCCAGTGAATTGGGTCTTCACATCAGGTAGCTAAAGTATTACAGTTTCAGCGTCAGTCCTTGCAATGCAATGAATATTCAGGGTTTGATGTATGAATCTTTTAAAAAAATGTTTCCCCAATTTAGCTGACTTTTAAAAAAAATAATATTAAATAACCAATACTGGTCCTGATCCCTCTGATGAGAGGGTTTCTAGTACATATGGCATCTCTGGCAGATATTGTCTATAGCTTAAGCACCTAAAGAAACAGGGTGGCCGCAAAGAACAGAACCTCAAGTCCTCAGAAAGCCTAGGATCCTCTGCGTAGTCTTTTATTATCAGTTTAGGCTCAGACAACTTTTTTTTGCTCTCTACCCATTATTTCTCTTGAAAAATGGTGATTTTAAAGCAAGCCAACTACATTACAAAGTTTGATATGCCAGAGACAGTGACAATTTTGCTTTAATTAAACAAGCTCTTGCTCTAATCAGACTATAACGGATGGCTTCATTTCATATCATTTAGCATTTTCTGCCGGCATATTGATGTTGGGAGCTAACTTGCTACCTTATTTGCTCTCACTTTTTAAGAAAAAGTGCATATATATACACACATGTGTGTATATGTGTGTATACACATAAATATATATACTATTTCTCCACTGAGAGCAATTAAGTGGAATTAAAGCACGTCAGTCAGCATTTCATGTATCACGCCACATTACATTTTCCAGAAATGAGGGATTAATTGGGCTTATGTGACACCCCAATGGTTAATCCATTGGCTAAATTTGGAAGCATAGGGAAAGTATTGCAACTGAATCTATCTGAAATGCTAGCATCTCTAGAAGCTATGCCCTCAGTGATTAGTAAGGGAATCAGCAAAGGAGATATTTTCTTTTGCTGCTTTTTAAACACTTTTTATATAATATATATTACAATGGAAAGATTATAAACTAGTCACTCGTCAGTCAAGGATTTTACTCACATTGTTCTGTAGGACTGAGTGCTTTTTATTTTTAAAATTGGAAGATTTTCTACAAGAATGAGTTTTTTTCTTTTCTTAATAGAATCAGGACTGAAAATCAGCTAGTGCTGAGCTATGTCTGCCTGTTTCCTCAAAGGATGTGCTCTTCCGAGTCAGGTGCCCACACACTGCTTGCCTGTCTGAGGTAAACAGTTCAGTTCGTAACTCTAAAGGTAATCATTTAAAATTAACCACTGATATAAAATTCTTAGCCAAGTTTCACGTTGCTTGTACTCTTTCACTTCCTTCAATTAACCTCTGTCAGTAATTGAGTTTTATGTATATTTTGCTGTGCATCAACTTTTTCTAATCTAAACCTTTATATGTTACTTTTTATTAATCACTTGTTTAAGTGCCTGCTTCTAATATGTCTTGAGGGCTTTTCTTCTTTACTTGTGTAATGGTTTTAGTCTCTAAATATGGTTTGGAAAGGTGGTCAGACTACTCCAGGGTCAGCAACCTTTTCTGTAAAGCACCAGACAGTGCACTTTGGGGGACTTTGTACATCATACAGTTTCTATCCAACCACTCAGGTCTGCCATAGCCCCCAAACAGCCATAGACAAGGCCGGAGTGTGCTCAGGCTGCCATAGCGAAAGTAGCAGAGACTGGGAGGCTTAACCAGCAAGCCTCCCGGTTTATTTCCTTATAGGTTTGGAAGCTGGTGTTCTGAGATGACTAATATCCCTACTGGCTCTATGGTAAAGAACTAACCTGCCAGTGCAAGAGGTGCAGTTTCAGTTGCTGGGTTGGGAGGATCCCCTGGAGAAGGAAATGGCAACCCACTCCAGTATTCTTGCTGGCAAATCCCATGGTCAGAGGAGCCTGGTGGGCAACAGCCCATGGGGTCACAGAAGAGCTGGACATGACTTACCAAGTAAACAACACCAATCTGAAATCGGGGTGCTGGTGTGGTCGGATTCTGGCGTAACCTCCTTTACTCACTTGTAGATGGCTGTGCCTTCACATGACCTTCCCCTGTGCATATACTGAAAAGAGAGAAATCTCTTCCTCTTCTTGTAAAGCCAGCCATCCTATCAGATTAGGATTCTACCCTTAGGACTTCATTTAACCTTACTTACCTTCTCAAAGCCCTGTCTCCAGTAGAGTCACACCAGCGGTTGGGACTCCAACATGTGATTTGAGGGAGAAGGAATGAGAATGGGGAAATACAATTCAGTCCATAGCAGACAACACATAAATGATTGACTGTGATCATATTAAAAAAACAAACAAACAAACCTTATTTACAAAAATAGGCAGCAGGCTAGGTTTGCTTTGGATGTTGTATTTTGCTAACCCCTGTTCTAGATCACTTCTTGATTTATTTTGAAACTGTTCTTTTAGGTTAATTTCTTTCTTTCTGCCTCTTCTGGCTGTTAAAATTGGCATCTTCCATCTTCCTTAGATTAGGACCTTTAGTTTTATAACTCTAACTCATGTGTCTGGGACTGTAACCTGGCAAAAAAACCTGCTTGGGATGTGAACCCATGTGACTGGGACTCAAACCCAGTCAAAACCCATGGTACCTGGTTTCAGAACCTAATGAAGCTCAGGTTCTTGATGTCTCGTCACAGAATTCAGTGAGAGACAAAGTGATAGGTAATAAGCAGGTTTAGAGAGAAACACACTCCACAGACAGAGTGTGGGCTATCCTAGAGGGCAAGTCTGGCAGCCTCGAAAATGTGGCATGGTTAGCTTTTATGGGCTGGGTAAGCCATGAAATTAAAACGTTTGCTCCTTGGAAGAAAAGCTATGAAAAAACTAGACAGCATATTAAAAGGCAGAGACATCACTTTGCTGACAAAGGTCCATATAGTTAAAACTATAAGTAGTTATGTATGGATGTGAGAGCTGGACCATAAAGAAGGCTGAGCACCATAGAATTGATGATGCTTTTAAACTGTGGTGTTGGAGAAGACTCTTGAGAGTCCCTTGGACTGCAAGGAGATCAAACTAGTCAATTCTAAAGGAAATCAGTCCTGAATATTCATTGGGAGGACTGGTGCTGAAACTCCAATACTTTGGCCACCTGATGTGAAGAGCTGACTCATTAGAAAAGACCCTGATGCTGGAAAAGATTGACAGCAAGAGGAGGCGATGATAGAGGATGACATGGTTGGATGGCTTGACCGACTCAAAGGACACGAGTTTGAGCAAGCTCCAGGAGATGGTAAAGGACAGGGAAACCTGGTGTACTGCAGTCCATGGGGTCATAAACAGTTGGACACAACTGAGTGATGAACAATGAACAGCAGTGAGTGGGAGGATTATTCCAACTATTTTGGGAAAGGGGTGGAGATTTCCAGGAGTTGGGCCACTGCCCACATTTTGGTCTTTTGATGCTGCCTTGGAACTGTTATGGTGCCTCTGGTTGTGTCATTTAGCTTGCTGACTGAGGATCAAGGTCTAAAGTTGACTTGTCTGCTATCATGGACCCATTTGATTCTAATCAGTTTATGTTTATCCTTGGGCTGTGTCGTTCTTTCAAAAGTTGTATCCTGCATCTTTTCCTCCTTTTTACTAGCAAGCTACATGAAACATGGGCTATGAAAAATGAAATGTTTTCCAATTGCAAAGATAGCTTAGTGTGCACAATGTGTATTGATTAGCCTTGGAGAGAAGTGGGGAAGGCCCCAAAGTGAGGTTACCCCTTAGCCTAATTGACTTACCTTTCCCATCCAAGCAAGTTGCATATGAGGTCCCAAGGGACATAGGAATAGCTGAAAGGAACCTGAAGTGAAGTAAAAGTTGCTCAGTCATGTTGGACTCTTTGCGATCCCATGGACTGTATAGTCCATGGAATTCTCTAGGCCAGAACACTAGAGTGGTAGCTGTTCCCTTCTCCAGGGGATCTTCCCAACCCAGGGATCAAACCTAGGTCTCCCCTATTGCAGGCAGATTTTTTACTAGCTGAGCCACAAGGGAAACCCTAAAAGTTACATCAAAAGCACCAATATCCAGATGCTCACAGCCTGGCAGGCAGTTTAATAGGAATTATTCTGCCCTCAGAGATTGGTCTTTAAATGAGGTCAGTGCCTTTGAATTGAGGACTGGTTAACAAATAAGCTACACAAAGTAACTAAACCCACTTTAGCTTAATGTTCCCAGACAAGATCTTTTAATCTGGTAGGTTGATGGGGCTGGGAGAAGGCATCATTTCATTTGCAAGAAATCCAGAGTGCTTTATGAATTTTAGGAGATGCCGGGAGATGAGTTGGGAATATTTTCCAACCTTGGGCACTGGTATTGTACCCTTGGGAGGGAAGGGGCTCTGTGGGGTTCCCCCATCTCCAACAGAGTGTGGGCGGCTCTGCGTAGAACAGTGCCTCCCCTTGTTTACATTCTACCCACACAGCTCTCAGTGATCAGCTAAACAGTGTCACGGCAGCATTCTCTGTTGTTTTCATGGGAAGGATGTGTTGACACGTGCTACCTAGCTGTGAATGTAAACACGAAGATGCTGACAGCAGCCGGAGCAGACGGCTAGCAGGTACCCGCACTTACAGCGGGCAGATGTTTAACCTTGACATGAGCAGTAATTAAGCAGAGCCTCGGTAACCAGTGCCTCCCCAGGAGCCAATTAATAATTTGGTGGGGGAGATGTTATATGCAGATTTCTCCCAAACCACTGCAGCATGCCTTTCCACCCTCCCCCAGTGGACGGGGCTGGGCAGTCATTTGTAACAAAGCCCTGTGGTGTGCATGTGAACAAATTGTAATTAGGCAAATTAAATGAATGCTGCATGTACCTCAATTAATTTCTGGTCACAAGATAGACAGCGATCCATTGTATATCAAAGTCTTCATCTTGGAGGCAGGACTCACTCACCTCTGCCTATCCCTCTCTCTTCTACACCCACCCCCAGGAAAAGCCTTGGCCCTCACTTTATTCTCATTGAGTTACTTCATCCCAGTTTGTTTATTTCTTTTTGGCAGCAATATAGCAATATACACATTCCAAGCAGTCTTCTGACTTTTAAAAGAAAAAAATCCTGCTTTAAAAGATGTTTAGAAAATGCATGCATCTAGAATATATTGCTGTTTCTGGGTCCAATAGTGATAGCATCCGTTTCCTCTCCCACTGAGGCAAAGAAAATAAAATAAGGCTTCTGTGAAGGATGGCAGGCACAAGTTGGGGACTTCCCCACAGAGTAAATTGTTCAGGGGAGGGACATGATTCAGTGTAACTGTCCTAAGTGGGTCCCCCTCCTGTGTATCTCCGTGGGCCTGAGTCATCCCAGTAAGGAGAATGCCTCGCCGGAAATAGTGTTCAAGAACCCACCTCTCACTTCTTGCTGCCAGACTGCGTTGCATTAACCCCCCTCAGTACTGCGGTTGTACCCCTATAGAGCTGCCTAAATTTGTACACTAACATTTTAAGGAATAAAAACAAAATTTTTTTTTTTAAACTATATAGGACCTGGCAGGAACAGAATAGATAAAAGCAAAATGTAGGCCTTCACTATAACTTAGCCCTAGCAATCCCTTCCTTCATCAGGTCCTTGATGGAAGGACCTGATGCTAAACTTCCCTTCGTGTACCATTATTTCCTTTTTCTTTAGGAACTGTCATCTGTTTTTTTGTTTGTTTGTTTTAAACTCTGGCAAAACTGACTACTCAAGAACTGAAGAGTTGCTCTTCTACCCTGAGTGGTTTGAAGCAGAGAGTGGGAGTGTCCAGGAGCAAAGGGACACAGGACCGCCTGCTCAGCTCTCGAGGCAGGACCAATGCTTCTCCCCAGATCCGAGCCCCAGACTTCACAAAATGCCTGGTTTCTATTTAGGGATGCTTTTTACAGCCAAGCGCTCTTTATTTGTATGAATTATGTTAACATAATCTAAACAGAACATATGAGTGAATGGATGGGTGAGTACTGATTTATGTCAAAGCCCTCCTTTCCTGCCCTCCCCCACCGTCTTGCCCCCTGGGCACACTCTTGGTTCCAACACCCTCAGTAGACACTGCCATCTCTGTGTGATCACAAGCTCCCCAAAGGCCAACTGCAGACCTTTCCTTGCTCTTGCCTCACTTCCCTGGTCCCGCAGCCTCTAGTGCAGTGCTGAGTGTAACATAGTGGGGCTGTGCAGAAAACACTCCTTGAATATAGCCAAGGGAAGTGAGATCCTGAAGAGGCTGAGGACTCCGGGAACTAGAGCATCCTGGATATTTGGGGTGCTTCTGCCAGTGGCAGCAGAACCCCCTTTCCCTCTGCTTTCTGTTCTCGTCACATGGAGCGTTTTCAAAAACTACCGTGTGCTTTCCTGATACTACGTCTTTCCTTCCCTCATGCATTTTATCTTTGTCACACTAACTGATGAACAACTTCCAAGTATTCTTCGTGTCTCAGCTTGAAATTTCTCTTCTCTGGAAGCCTTCATTGCTTTCTCAGGGAGGGGTTGAATTCTTTATATTCTCCCAGAGCCATCCGCTTTCCTCCTTTGTCATCCTCAGCTCATATGTACTGTTCAACAACTGTTCCTATTGATGTACTTTAAAATTTTTTTAGTTTTATATTGGGCTAGGGTTGATTTACTGCATTGTGGGATTTGAAAAATAATTTTATTTATTTATTTTTGGCTGTGCTGGGTGGTAGTTGTGGGAAGTAGGAGCTCCTCTTTGTTGCAGAACGTGGGCTTCTCAGTGCCTTGACTTCTCCTGTTGCAAAGCACAGGCTCTAGGCACACAGACTTCAGTGGCTGGGGTTCCTGGGCTCTGGAGTGTGGCTCAGTTGTGGCACATGGAATCTTCCTGAACCAGACAGCCAGCCTGTGTCCCCTGCATTGGCAGGTGGATTCTTATCCGCTTGGCCACCAGGGAAGTCCTACAATGTTGTGATCAGGTGTACAGCAAAATGATTCATTTGTACTGTTGTGCTTTGCATCTGATGATGAAGAAGAGGTGGTGGCTGTTGTGTCTGCCATTTTATCCCCAAATACTTAACACAGTGCATGTTTTTGTCAGATGCCTGGATATGTGAATGGGTAGATGGATAGAAAATGAGTGGATGGAAGGATGAATGGATATATGGGTGACAGGATGGATGAGTAGATGAGTGGGTAGTTAGATGGTGGGTAGATTTGTCTGTTCTGACTCTCCCTTGTACCTGGAGACCCAGGGCTCTGCTTGGGCTGAGCTCTCTGGGGCTAAGCCGAGGCAGGACTTGGGCTGTGGAGGCCTTCGCTGCAGGGAGTAGGTTGTGGGCAGAGCCCAAGATGAGGGGGCCACGTGAAACCCCAGAGGACTAAAGGGGAGACCAAGGTGGAGAGAGAGGTGGGTTCTGAGGATGAGGGACTGCAGCCAGGCTTCCCAAGGAAGAAGAGGAGTCTGAAAGCTGCCTGGGGGTGGGGGGTGGTATTTAATTTTGTTGTGGTTTTTCAGTTGCCCAGTCGTGTTCGACTCTGTGCCACCCATGGGCTGCAGCACGCCAGGCCTCCCTGTCCTTTAGGCCCTATAAAATAGAGGTTTCCTGGTTTCTTCTGATGATGAGAACAGAACTGTTGATCACATTGAGCTGTTTTAGACAAATACATAAAGAGGCACCATTTAAAATATTTTCTCCCAGAAGTTTAACACAGGACTAGCCTCTGTTGTTCCACATTTCTAATTTCATCAAGTCAGTAGCCTAATGATGGAGTGTAAACCTCCAATTTATCACACCTCAGCTCAGTGGTTCTTAAACCTGGCTGGGGATTGAAATCACTGGAGAGCTTTAGAAAAACATCAATGCCCAGGACCCACCCAAAAAGATTCTCACATTCACTTTGCAAAATTATCCCCAGTGATTCTTGTGTGAAGCGAGAATTGAGAGGCAGCTACTCTTCACTGCCCAAGAAGGCTACAGTCTCGCTGCTCAAGAGTGTGGCCCGTGGACCAGCAGCATCAGCCTCACTAGGATCTAGTAGAAATGCAGAATCTCGGGTCTCACCCAGGCCCCCTCTGTGAGCACTGTGTTTCAGCAAGATCCCTGGGTGACTCATACTGAACCCTGAACATTGACATTTGAGAACAAGACTCTAGTTAATCCCAAAGTCAGAGACTTCGTAGAATATTCACCAAGGACTGGCTCAGAATACATGGGTGTTTATTCTAGTTTGCTGTTACAACAACGTACCACAAACTAGGTGGCTTAAACAACAGAAATGTGTTGTCTCACAGTTCTGGAGGCTAGAAAATAACAAATCAAGGAAGTGGTAGGGTTCTTCCTTTCTGAGACCTGCAAGGATGGGGTCTCTTCCAGGCCATATTCATGTTCATATGTGTTTTTCCTGTGTCTGTGTACAAATTTCTCTCTTTTCATACGGACACCAGCCATATTAGGCTAGGGGGCCCACCCCACTCTAGTGCCTCATCCTGCCATAACAAATTATATCTGCAATAAACTTAATTCCTAATAAGGTCATATTCAAAGGTACTGGGGACTCCTACATTTGAATTTGAGGGGGATAACATTCAGTACACAACAGTACCCAAAGCATGGCTTGTAATTTATCATCCCTTTAAATATACCTTGAATATTTTTTTTTTGCAAACTAAAGTCTAGTCTAAAGCAACTTTTCTGAGTTATGAAACACAAAGGAGAAAATGAAAAGTGATTAATTCTGCCTCTCTGGGGTGGGTGCATCCCACCCTTCATCTGCCTCTTCTCTTTCTGATTTCTCTATCTGCTTCTACTGCCAGCACTAAGTAGTCACAGAATGCTGTGCCTGTCTTAGCAGAGACTTAACTGAACCAGCAGGAAAATCTAAATTTCTACCTTCTCCAGGGGCACTCCTGAAGAGGTACGGTTACCATCTTCTGACCTCACCAGTAAAAAAATTATCTCCCTAAATACCCTTTGAAAGTGAAAGTGTTAGTTGCTCAGTTATGTCCAACTCTCTGTGACCCAGTGGACTGTAGCCCGCCAGGCTCCTCTGTCCATGGGATTCTCCAGGCAAGAATACTGGACTGGGTGGCCATTCCCTGACACAGGGATTGAACCTGGGTCTCCTGCACTGCAGGCAGATTCTTTACCATCTGAGTCACCAGAGAAGCCCCAAAATACCCTCTTGTTTTCTGTTATTGAAGTATAGTTGCTATACAGTGAGTGTTGTGTTAGTTTCTACATGCAGCGAAATGAATCAGCTATACGTTTACATATATACTCTCCTTTTTGAATTTCCTTTCCATTTAGGTCACCACAGAGCATTGAATAGAGTTTTCTATGCTATATACAATAGGTTCTCATTAGTTATTTTATATCAGGCACTTTTACTTCACTAAAGGAACAGCAATATTTTCAATGAAAAATAGCAAGCTAGGATTAAATTAGGAGTTTGAGATGAACAGATACAGACCACTATAGATAAAATAGATAAACCACCTATTATTGTATAGCACAGAGAACTTTACTCAATGTCTTGTAATAATCTCAATATAATGGAAAAGAATCTGAAAAAGTGTGTGTGTGTGTATATATATGTATGTATATAACTGAGTCACTTTGCTATATAGCTGAAATACTATAAATTAGCTGTACTTCAATTAAAAAAACACAAGCAGTTTACCTGATGGGCTGAATAAATGATTTGCTATCAATTCATTTTGTAAGAAATGACTTACAGAAAATGATTTGTCTCTCAGTTCTCTTTCAGCAAACTGTGAAGGGGGTGTGCCCAAGTTAACAGTGAGCCCACCTTTGTGGGCTGTGATGACTGTCCTTTGTGATGCCTCCTCAGGGTGTTTTTAAGAATAAAATCATGGGGGAGACCTTTAATCATAGAGGAAGGTTTTGTGGCATTAAACCAGCATTTCTCAACCTCAGACTGTTGACGCCGGTGGCAGGACACTTCTCTGTTGTGGAGGCTGTCTCATGCATTGTAGGGTGTTTGGCAAGACCCACCCTAGATGCCAGGAGCAGCATTCTTTGTCATAACACATAAGTCTTCAGACATTGTCAGATTCCCCTGGAAGCCCATGGGGCAAAAGTCACTTCTGGTTGAAAACCATTGAGTTAAATAAACAGACAACAAAAAAGACTTAACTGATCAGCTCCGTCCTGGAAAACTCATTCTTAATTCTCTTAATATATTGTGTTATTATTTTTCCATTTGTGTAATAAAGGACTACTTTGGTTAAAATGATACTTATGACAGTGATAGAGGTCATTTTTTTCCTCCTTCCTTGTAAAAATTGTTCTGAACTTTAGATAGTTAATAAGAAACAAAGGGCAATATGATAATTCTGGAACTATTGGCAAAAAGATAAATGCATTTTAAACTTGCCGCAAGGTGACTTAGTCTGATAATATCTCTCCTTAAGATTCAGCCAAAATATGTTTGTAAGCCCAAGTGAGTCTCATAGGAGGAAAAAAAAGTCAAGTTAATAGTTTAAGTTTATTAACTTAATGAGTTCTAAAATATATCTAAAAATAAGAAAGAAAGAGAGTCAATTTAAAAGCTACATAATTTCCAGATCTATGTTTTGGGCTCTTCTATGTGGGTAGAGTGAACCAGGAGGAATGGGATTAGAAGAGTGAGAAAGGATACCTCTTGTTAAGCAGAAAAATAAAAATATTCCGAAAATTTAACAACAAATTTCTTTAGAAGTTGTTATTTAGTCACTAAGTAGTGTCCAATCTTTGCAGCTCCATGGACTGCAACACACCAGGCTTCCCTGGTCTTCACTGTTTCCCGGAGTTTGTTCAAACTCCTGTCCACTGAGTTAGTGATGCCATCCAACCATCTCATTGTTGCCCCTGTTTTTCTCTTGCTGTTAAGTCTCTCCCAGCATCAGGGTTGTTCCCAATGAGTCGGCTTGTCGCATTAGGTAGCCAAAGAATTGGAACTTCTCCTGCAGCACCAGTCTTTCCAGTAAATATTCAGGGTTGATTTCCTTTAGGTTTGATCTCCTTGCTGTCCAAGGGATTCTCAAGAGTCTTCTCCAGCAATACAGTTCGAAAGCACAAATTCTTGGGCACTCGGCCTTCTTTATGGTCCAACTCTGACATCTGAACATGACTACTGGAAAAAAACATACCTTTGACTATATGGACCTTTATTAACAAAATGAGCAATTCATAAAAAAGCCTGTAGCTTTGTTCCCTTGGAAGTTTCTTAAAACAGACTTTCCTACTAAGCTATCATGTCTTATCACAAATGATAGAGGGCATAGTTTTCTGCAATTAAATGTATACATATATCACATGTCATATTTCATATGTATATGAAAGAGAGCCTTCTCTGATTCAACTTTGTGCTGCCTCAAATCCTATGGAATATGATGCTGTAAGTGTGAAATGAAATCTATATCAAGATAGTTTTCAATTTTATATATCTTTCCCACTGTGCTGCATATAATAAATGGCCTCAGAGGAGCAGGAGGAGTAGGTTGAATTCCCCAGCTGGCTGGACTGATGATGAAGTTTAGAAATCAAGTCAGCTTAGATGAGACACAGAAGGTGATATGCTTGTGCATGTGACTCTGTGGATCAAGAGTCATGCTATCAATAGCTATGTATCCCAGCTCAGTTGGTAAAGAATCTGCCTGCAGCACAGGAGACCCAGGTTCGATCCCTGGGTCAGGAAGATCCCCTGGAGAAGGAAATGGCAACCCACTCCAATATTCTTGCTCAGAGAATCCCATGGACAGAAGAGCCTGGCAGGTTGCAGTCCATGGGGTTGCAAGAGTCGGATACAACTTAGCGACTGAACCACACTACACAGACATAGTCTAGGGCTTCCCTTGTGGCTCAGCTGGTGAAAAATCTGCCTGCAGTGCGGGAGACCTTGGTTCAGTCCCTGGATTGGGAAGATCCCCTGGAGAAGGGAAAGGCTACCCACTCCAGTATTCTGGCCTGGAGAATTCCATGGACTGTATAAGTTCATAGGGTGGAAAAGAGTCAGACATGACTGAGCTACTTTCACTTTCACATACATAGTCTATGCTGCTGTGAGACATAACCACAGAACCTTTTGTCAGTTTGGGAGCCTCTCACGTGATGGTGTACATGGAGTTTGTAGAGATGAGCTGATCTGGGGAAGACCAGTCCTACCAAGTATGGTAGGCAGACAGGAGCTGCTTTGTATAGCCTGTAGCATCATCAATGCCCAGCCAGCAATGTGAACCTAAGTGAGGACATTACGGATCAGAGATGGTATAGACGCAACCACTGCCCTTGGGGACCCTATAGTCTCAAAGGGGAGATGGATTTTGAAAATATCCGGTGGTTGGGCTTCCCAGGTATCTCAGTGGTAATGACTCCATCTGCTGATGCAGGAAACATGGATTTGAGCCCTGGGTCAGGAAGATCCCCTGGAGAAGGAAATGGCAACTCACTCCAGTATTCTTGCCTGAGATATCCCATGGACAGAGGAACTTGGCATGCTACAGTCCACGGGGTCACAAAAGAATCAGACACGACTTAGTGACTATAAACAGTTCAACCACTGAACAGATATTTTCAAAATCCATCTCCCCTTTGAGACTATGGGCTTCCCAAGGGCAGAGGTTGTGTCTACACCACCTCTGATCTGTAATGTGCTCTCTTAGCTTCACGGGCATTGATGCTGCTGCTACCATGGTTGCATAGAGAAGGAAGTAATAAATTGTTGATGAGGATCAAGGGAAGGTCAAGGAAGTTTTCCACCAGAGACTACTCTTATATCAAAGCTTGCAAATGCAAACCCAGTGTTTACCTGGGTGGAAGGGGAAAGACAGAATACCAAGCAGAGAAAATCATGTATGTGAACACAGAGAGGTGTCAAAGAGCAGTCAAATTTGGGAAATGATGAGAAGCTCAGTGTTAGGTGGGGCTATGGCAAGAGGCAAGACTTAATACAAAGGAAATGGTCAGACAATTAAGTGCTTATAAGCAGCGTGAAGAAGTGTGGATTCCCCCCTCCCCCAACCGGAGGCACTAGGAAACCACCAAAGGAGGGGAGAAAAGTAGGAAAACACTCATACTGATTTTGTTTCAATTTATTTGGTTAGAAAAAAAATCTTTTTAAATTTTATTCAAGTATAGTTGAATTTGGAGAAGGCAATGGCAACCCACTCCAGTATTCTTGCCTAGAGAATCCCATGGATGGAGGAGCCTGGCGGGCTACAGTCCATGGAGTCACAAAGAGTCGGACACGACTGAGTGACTTCACTTTCACTTTTCACTTTCATGCACTGGAGAAGGAAATGGCAACCCACCCCAGTGTTCTTGCCTGGAGAACCCCAGGGGCGGGGGAGCCTGGTGGGCTGCCCTCTCTGGGGTCGCACAGAGTCGGACACGACTGAAGTGACTTAGCAGCAGCAGCAGCATAGTTGAATTACAATGTTGTGTTGATTTCTACTGTACAGCAAAGTGATTTAGATATAAACATATATATATACACACACACATTTTTTTTCATACTGTTTTCCATTATGATTTATCTCAGGATATTGAGTACCTTGTTTATCCATTCTATATATAATCATTTGCATCTGCTAATCCCAAACTCTCAATCCATCCCTCCCCCAACCCTAACAAAGATTTTCAAAGAGAAAGCAGCAAAGACTCTGTGGTCAAGCGTAGCTGTCAGACAGTGAGATGTTCATTTCCATGACAATGAAGGCAATGCCATAGCAACAGTTTAGACCCAGGACAAACGGCTCTAAATGTATCTTCACATCAGTGAGCGCGCAGGTTGGGAGGAGGAGACGTAGAAGAAGCAATCCGAAGCAATCTGGGCTGGCCTCTCCCTGCTCTTGATCTTGGATCACACGTTGCCTAGTGGAGAGTTCTGGGCTCAAGGGCGAGTTCGAGAGTGGAGTGTGGGATAGGGGCGGTGTAAGGGAGGACGCGAGTGAGGTGGGTGCTCGGCTCCAGGGAGCAGCCCTCCCTGGGAGGCTCTGACACACTGCAGCTCTGACAGGGAGCCTGTCACCAGCCTTTGCTGGGCCACCTGATCACAACTAACCAGCAGAGGAGTGGGCCACAGCTGAGCTGGGAATGTGGGCATCATCTGAGACACTTACGAGCTAGAGTGTTTGAAGCCAAGTCTCATTCATTTCAGGTCTTGAGGGAGGAAATTCACAAACTCCGTCCTGCAGCTGAGGTCCCAGAATCCTGGGAGGAGGGGATCTCCCTGCAATTATGGAGGCTAGAAGTCTAAGATCAAAGTGTCAGCAGTTTATCTCCTGTAGGGCCTCTCTCCTTGGCTGATAGATGGGCACGGTCTCCATCTGCCCATGGTCTTTTCTCTGTGTGTGTCTGTGTCCTAGAATCCTCTCTGTATAAACAGACCAGTCAGTCTGTTGCAGTGGGGGCCACGCATAAGACCTCAGGTACCTGAATTACTTCCTTGAAGGACCCCTCCCAGTGCTGTCACATTCTGAGTATTGGGGGTAGGACTTCAACATGCGAGTTTTGAGGGGACTCAATATGGCCATGGCAGGCGGTCAGAGGTGGTTTCAGCTGCTTGCAAAAATCCAAGCCAAACTGAAAAACTAGAACAAAGGATCGACATGTTGCAGACTCTGTAATCATTTCACTTTGATTGTGGCTCCTATAAACTCAGCACCACGGTTCGTAACAGTCCACTCCTGCCAGGCAGGGACCAGATCTGATTTGGCATCGGCCCCTTCAGCACCAACCCTGCACCTGGACAAGCCAGGGCCTCCAGGTAAGGGCTGGGTTGTGGTCTGCCAGGGCCTCTCTCCTCCTGTCACGGGGATCCTCGTCCCACGAGGCAGCTGCAGTCACAGAACTGATGTGGATACAAAGTTCTGTCCATCGAGGCAGAGCGATTCCGGCTGCTGGCTCCGGCCGTGGCTCTTGGCTTCTGTGTGTTCCTTCTTCAGCATTTAACACTCAGATTTTGTAGACACTGTCAAGTTGCCTTTTTGACCAGTTTCTCAAGTTACTGATACTTGAGTAGCAAGAGAGAAAGACATGGAATGGGACAGACTAGCTGAAGGAGAAAATTGAGATGAATTTCTGATGGGACCGGCTTTCCACTTTGAGACATAGCCTTAATATCCAATTACAAAATTTCCTATCAAGGAGAAGGCTGGGAGGCTGAGGATACCCCTGTTCTCCATTAATGATTTGTTTGAGCTATATAGTTTTATGTTCAAAATCTGAATTTTAGATGAATTCTTGTTTAATATGAATCCCATGATATGTAGAACCTAATTAAAATTCTTAATGTGAGTTAATGTATCTTCACATACATTTCTATAATGTGTAGGACTACTTAATTTAGCATAATTATCAAGATGAACCACATCTAACATTACAAGAAAATTGCAACCTGTCATAAAATAAGAAGGCCATATTATAACAGAGTCCTCACCCTCTGAGATATGTGTTAGAAAAGCTAAATAATGCAAATAGATCATCACTCCCCAGTTTGATGCTGCTTTGGTGATTTGATTAATTATTGTGAAGTGAAACAGCTAACAAAGAAGGATAAATAAAAATAACTTCTTGCATCCACAAAAAGGGTGTAAATTTTAACTCCAATGCATGACAGCAAATGTAAGCAAGAATTATAAACAATGGAGCTGGCTGAATGAATTAATATGCATCAGCCTTTATTGCTAGAAATAGGCCCCTGTATTATACTGGTACATTGTGGTTTCGCTCAACTGCAAATTTGGTTTTTCTTTTCCACTTCTCCTGGGGATTCAGAAACTGCGTTCTTATTAACAACAATGGGGAGACACCAGAGCAAAGAGGAGCCTGAAAGTGTGTAATGTTGCGTCTCTCTCAGTACTTTGCCCTTTTGCCAAGATTCTGCTATTTTTGTAAAGTTTCTCTGGGTTTGTTTCATTTTGTTTTTTTTTTTCTGCATTTCTTAATATGGACCAGCTAATTCTGCAGACATTAAAATCCCTCCACAAATCCCTACAGGGCAGTCTCCACTACACTGATCTGTCCCTTGGTTTATTGTTCAAAGTCAAGCCTTAACCTCCGAAGCTACTTTAAATGTTTTGTCTTTCTTTAAACCCCTCATTGAACCTGACCTCTAGGCCCCTATTTAATTGATGGCTGCCACGCATAGACCCAGCACCTATGAGGTGCTTAATAGATACCTATGGAGAGACAAGCTACCCTAATATATATCTTTCCACACCTAGACTTCCCTTAATCCTCCGCCCTTGATCACATCCTTTTCTGGTTTCAGGGAGACCTTCTGTCTTCCATAGCTTCTCACCTATTTTCTCCTAACTGCTTTCTTTTAGCTTCCAAACATGTTGCCAAGAAGAAATTGACTTGCAAAATAACCACAAAGCAACATCAGCAACACAAGCCAACTAGCCTACAAAATAAAACAAAAACCTTGTCATCTTGCCATTAAGTCTCTTGATCCCCTTAAAGCTAGGTAAACTCACTGTATCACAAAATAGGCCAGCCCTACTGTTGGTTGAGTGTGTATTTACCTAGGTCCCAAGCAGAGTGTACATCTTCCTTTGCTGAAAGTTTCAACCCACAAAAGGCCCCTTTCCCGGAGTCTCTCCATCATTCCTTTATTGCCCAGCTGGTTATAACAAGCATCCTTTTTCTTGTGCTTCTTGGATCTAAGCTAACAGTTCCCAGTTATCCCCAGTTCTCATATTCAGCACTTTCAGCCCCAGTAGCCCTCTCCATTGCTAGCATGGCTCATTCTCATGGCATTGTGTGGATACGTGATGTTGCTAAAAGACCCCCATCCCACAGCGCTGGATGCCAAAGGAGGGTGATTGGGGCGGGGGAGTCCTTCACCTCATCTGACTGCTTCTCCACCTGCCTTTCTATTTCTCTTTATTCTGTGATGCATTTCTCTCTGTGACCCCATTTTCTCATTATTGGTTCTGGTCCAGCTACCCCTTCCCTCTTCCTGTCTGTCTGGGGCCGTGCTCTGGCACCCTTCTGACTGTGCATTTTCCCCAGTTGCCCCTTTGTCTGATCCCCAGGGCACCACTTCCACATAGGCTCTTGGCCTTTAGTCATCCCCTTTTCCTCCCCCATGAACACTTCCAGTGCCCATGACTGGAAAGTTTCCCATCTCTCCTCCTCATCCAAATATCCCAGGTTTCCTTGGTCCTGAAATGGCTGGTCTGCAAATTCTAACTCTTAATATATAATAGCCCTGCCTGGTCTGCTAGGTTCAGAGGGCTTATGGACTGTGACTTTACCCAAGTTCAAATCAGCTTATCACAAAATCACCAGTCTCAGTCACCTCTCCAAAAGAACAAGATGCCAACATTTTTCTTTGGCATGCTCTTTAGTGGGCATCTGGCCTTAGTATTGCTAAGTATCCAATTTCCTCAAGCCAGTCATGCATCCCCACATCATTCTCTGAAGCCAGGAGTAGAGTAAGCATGAGTGTGTGTGAACACACACATGGCCACTTTGGGAAGCTGACCTCCTCAGATTCTAAGTCTTAATGCAATACGAAGGACATGCAGCAAGGACACATTAAGGTTTCTAAAAACGTGGTACGTTTTCATTTTTCTTTCTATAACTGCAAAGTGAGAAAGCTACCACTCTATTTAAAATGTACTGACTATCTGTGCCACTAAATTGCCATTAACCATTTGTTGCTGGCTCCAACTTACTTCCGTTAGGGTGCTGTTAACCTCATGCTCAGGTGACGGCCACACCACGACCCTTGTGCCAACAGGCACTTGTCCTGCAGCCATCATCAATGCCTCGTCCTCTTGAGAGTGCCACGGTGGGCGATATTGAAGAGTGTGCATACCAAGGGGTATGAGGTGGGGACCTTGCCCTAAAGGAGCTATCAATATGTAAAATGATAAGTGTGTACATAAAATATTAAGAGCTCAAAGTATTATAGAATTAGAGTGGTAAATGGGATCCAAACCATAAACCAACACAGACGGATCAGAGCAGAGAGAAGGAGAGGAAGGAAAGACTCCTGGGTTGAGTATGAGGGCATTATCCCTGATGGGTTATTAAGATATCTAAAGAAGTAAGCTTTTGGTCAGAAAGGAGTGAGGTTAACTAAGAGGACACGGCCCAAGAGGTAATGGCTGGCAGGGTCCACTGGAAACGGCCAGTGTGCGGAGCCCATCCAGTGTGAGGACGGTCCTCTGCTGACAGAGCCAGGTGCCATTATGCACTAGGAGGTTCTGAGTCCTTGCTCACCAAACAGCTCTGATACACCTGCCCCCGCAGTGACCTGCAGCTTCTATATATGAAGCAATTGTTTAGGATAGCAATTGTTTAAGACAACCCATCCATCCTGTCTCTTTAAAAGTAATATATATATATATATATATATATATATATATAAAAATATATAAAATTCTAAAACTGAATTTCCCTTCTGTTAGTAACAGGAGTCCTGAGTTTTAGCTCCATGGCCTCACAAAATACCGTATTTTCAGCTTCCCTGTACCTTGCGCCTATATGGCTAAGTTCTGGCAAAATAACTGTAGGAAGAAGTGATGTGTCCAGCTCTAGGCCATGTCTTAAAAGGGGAGAATGCGCCCATGTGCCCTGTGCTGCCCTTTTCTCCTTCTCACTTTCTGGAAGGTGGGCTCTCCACCTAAACTGAGATGAAAATGTCCTAAAGAATGGTGAATTCGGGAACTCACTCAACACTATGGAGTCAGTTCATCCCTGCACTTTTTAATCTCAGTGACTGGAGAGCAATAATTAACTTTTATGCTGTTTAAGCTATCATTATTTAGTTGGGGCATTGTTACAGCAAAAGAAATTGTATCTTAACTAATGGGGTACCATAGTCAGTTTCTCTTGGAGGATAGTCATTAAACCTTCTTCAGGCCATTTGCTTCCATTCATCTCTTTGGGAGACTTTCCACTGGAAACATCTACAGTAAGTCCAGCCAGTACTGTAAATCAAAATAAAATGGTGAAAATGGAATATCAAAGTGATAAGGGGAAAAATGCTCAGGGACAAGTTAAAAGGGAAAATCAATTGCAGCTACCATTATTCTTTTTAAAATTTTTATTGGAGTATAGTTGATTTACAATGTTGTTAGTTTCTGGTGTACAGCAAAGTGAGAAATTATATATTATCTACTCTTTTTAGATTCTTTTCTCATATAGGTTATTACACAGTACTGAGTAAAAATCCCTGTACTATACAGTAGGTCCTTATTAGCTATTTTATATATAGCAATGTGTACATATCAGTCCCGACCTCTTATTTTATCTCTCCATCCCCAGCATTTCCGCTTTGGTAACCATGTTTGTTTTCTACATCTGTGACTTCCTATTTTGTAAATAAGTTCATTTATACCATTGTTTTTAGAATCCACATACAAGCAGTATCATGATATCTGTCTGTCTTTGCCTGATCTCACGCAGTCTGGCAATCTTTAGGTCCATCCATGTTGTTACACATGGCATTGCTTCATTCTTTTTTACGGCTGAGTAATACGCCGCATTATCCATTCCTCGGTCGATGGACATGTAAGTTGCTTCCATGTCTTGGCTATTGTAGATAGTGCTGCAGTGAACATTGAGGGGCATGTATCTGTGCAACTTATGGTTTCTCTAGATTATATGCCCAGGAGTAAGATTACTGGATCATATGGTAGTTCTATATTTAGTTTTTTTAAGGAGTCTCCATACTGTTCTCCATGATGGTTGTACCAACTTACATTCCCACCAGCAATGTAGGAGGTTTCCCTTTTCTCCATCCCCTCTACAGAGTTTATTGTTTGTAGATTTTTTGATCAGTAATCATCTTTATTAAACAATCATTATGTCTCAGATAGTAAAGAATCCGCTTTGCAATGCGGGATCCAGTGCAATGTTCAATTCGTAGGTCGGGAAGATCCCCTGGAGAAGGAAATGGCTACCCACTCCAGTATTGCCTGCAGAATCCTGTGGACAGAGGAGCCTGGCAGGCTATACAGTCCATGGGGTTGCAACGAGTCGGACATGACTGAGCAACTAACTTATATACCTGTCAAGTGCATTAAAGAATAGTGGTAGGTACTGTAATCTCTGTATTTACAAATAAGTAAAACAAGGCATAAGTGGTTTAAAAATTTGCCCAAATTAACAGAGCTAGAAAGTGGCATACCTAGGATTCAAACTCTATTCTGTTTAAAGTCAGCACATTATACTGAACAAGTCAAGCCCTATGAGTGAGTCAGATTGATAAAACAGCAATTTTCATATCTTAGATATCATGGTTGCAAACTGGGAAGAAATTAAGATTATATACTTCAGAAAGATTTTTAAGTACACTTATTTGATTCTCTAATATTTACATATAAGAAGAAGAGGAATTATTCAGGACATAAAACATTTAAAAAGTCATCAGGTCATTAACTTGTCGCACAAATAATGCTTTAATTTAGAACTTCCTATGGAAAAATTCAGGCATTTTGAGCAACCCGTGCTTGAAAGCTTTTGTTCAACTGTGTCATTAAATCTCATCACAGCCACCACATCCATCAACTCCAATCATTTTAACAAGCCTCCAGTACATCTTATCCAAATCATTTTAGTTAGTGATTATCCTGAAAAAAAACTCCCATATTTAAAGTGCTTTGATTAAAAAAAAAAAAAAACTTTAAGATGCTGAGTTAGAGTCCTCTGTTCATTGCTTCTTTGAACAAATATTAAAATGAAGCAGTCAGCACACCTGGCATTCTGCTAGGCTTTGGGGTCAAAGGGATGAAAACAGTAGAGTCTCAACCCAGAGGGGTTCATTAGAGTGGTAAACACTCATTCCTATCAATAGAGAATCACAGTAAAATGTGAGAGGCAGAGTCAGGGAGGTAAAGAGCAACCACACTCGGGAGCTTCTCTTGGTCTTTCCCAGGGGAGTGGGGTCTTCAGGGCAGTGCCATATTCTCTCCCTCCTCCCCTTATCCGACTGTTCTCTGTTCCATTCCCACCAGTCTCTCGGGAGAGAACTCTTGGAGAGAGAGCCGACTGCAACGCAATAGCTCCTTATCAAACACATCAATCAGTTCAGTTCAGTCAGTCGTGTCCAACTCTTTGTGACCCCATGGACTGCAGCACAGCAGGCTTCCCTGTCCATCACCAACTCATGGAGCTTACTCAAACTCATGTCCATCTGGTTGGTGATGCCATCCAACCATCTCATCCTCTGTCGTCCCCTTCTCCTGCCTTCAATCTTTCCCAGCATCAGGGTCTTTTCTAAGGAGTCAGTTCTTCAGGTGGCCAAAGTATTGGCGCTTCAGCTTTGCATCAGTCCTTCCAATGAATATTCAGGACTGATTTCCTTTAGAATTGATTGATTTGGTCTCCTTGCAGTCCAACGGACTCTCAAGAGTCTTCTCCAACACCCCAGTTCAAAAGCATCAGAGACATCATAACAATATATATTTGTGCCAAGAAATTTAAAATTTAAATGTAGGCCAGTTGGTCATTGTCTCTATTCTGAACTGTTGTTGGCTTATCCTTGTAGAAGAGATGAACTTACTCAGTTTCTTAAGAAAAATCTTCAAAGCTCAATTACCTTGGTAGTTTTTAGAACATATAATTTGCTTATTTAATTTTAGGACTATTGTTGAAACTCGGCCTCTGTTCCCTGATGCTGAACAGAAATGTAGAGACAGAGGTTTGGGTGAAGTAGAAAAGAATAGCTTTATTGCTGGCCATTCAAAGGGGGCCACAGCAGGTGGTGTGTGTGTGTGTGTGTGTGTGTGTGTGTGTGTGTGTCCATGTCCGTGTCCCTCTCCTGCCCTCCTGGAGGAGTAGAGAGGAGTCTTGCAGAGTTTAGGGAGCAGGGCATGATCAGCTGTGGACAGTTGTTGGATTGGTTGGCATCAAGATGAAATTTCAAGCATCATCAACCTTCTGGCTTCAACTAGTCTAGGGTCTATATTCTTGTGGTCAGTAATTCTCATCTGGAGGGAGGGTGTCTGCTTCGTGGAAAAACAATTTAGGAATGTGCGTCAGGCCTTTATCTGTATCTTTCAGAGAACTGTGGAGTCAGTGATTCTGTTCTGTGGCAGATTTACAGTCTGAATTGCTACCAGTTCCCCCACCCAACAGATATTTTTTGCTTCTGTATCTTCACATTTCCCCACCATTAACTCTTGAATCAGCATTTTACTTTAAAAGACAAGGACACAGGGGCTTGTATACAGTTTCAGAACTAGCTTTGAGTATTGTGTTGCTGATCTTTATTAAATATATCTACATGATATTTGCCAGTCATTGTTAAAAGCCTCATTAGGAAAGAGGAGGCAACTCTGCAAAATCAATATTAAATAAAATGTCTTTAAAATGATTTTAAGTTTTAACTTTTTAAATGTAGAAAGTTTGCTAAAGCAGTTATGTGGCCAAACCACCAAAAAGAATTGAAGTAATAAAGATAAGAGATCTGTATTTGGAGATCCATAGGATCAGTAAAGATTTCTGGCAATATAATTATTTATTGTTGTTGGTCAGTCACTCAGTAGTGTCTAAATCTTTGCAACCCTGTGGACTGCAGTACAACAGGCTTCCCTGTCCTTCATCTCCCAGAGTTTACTCAAACTCATATCCATTGAGTTGGTGATGCCATCCAACCATCTCATCCTCTGTCGTCCCCTTCTCTTCCTGCCTTCATCTTTCGCAGCATCAGAATCTTTTCCAGTGAGTCAGCTCTTTGCATCAGGTGGCCAAAGTACTGGAGCTTCAGCATCAGTCAGTCCAATGAGTATTCAGTGTTGATTTCCTTTAGGATTGACTGGTTTGATCTTCTTGCTGTCCAAGGGACTCTCAAGAGTTCTCCAGCACCATAATTCGAAGATATCAATTCTTTGGTGTTCAACCTTTTTATTGTTCAGATCTCACATCCATACACAACTACTGGAAAAACCATAGCTTTGACTATATGGACATTTGTAGACAAAGTAATGTCTCTGCTTTTTAATATGCTGTCTAGGTTGGTCATAGCTTTTCTTCCAAGGAGCAAGGGTCTTTTAATTTCATAGCTGCAGTCACTGTCTACAGTAATTTTGGAGCCCAAGAAAATAAAGTCTGTCACTGTTTGCATTGTTTCCCCATCTATTTGACATGAAGTGATGGGACCAGATGCCATGATCTTAGTTTTTGTATGTTGTTATAAGCCAGCTTTTTAAACTCTCCTCTTTTACCTTCATCAAGAGGCTCTTTAATTCCTCTTCACTTTCTGCCATAAGGGTGGTGTCATCTGCATATCTGAGGTTGTCGATATTTCTCCCAGCAGTCTTGATTCCAGCTTGTGATTCATTCAACCTGGCATTTTGCATGATATACTCTATGTATAAGTTAAATTAGCAGAGTGACAGTATACAGCCTTGATGTACTCCTTTCCCGATTTGAAATCAGTCTGTTGTTCCATGTCCAGTTCTAACTGTTGCTTCCTGACCTGCATACAGATTTTTCAAGAGGCGGGTGAGGTGGTCTGGTATTCCCATCTCTTGAAGAATTTTCCTCAGTTTATTGTGATCCACACAATCAAAGGCCTTGGCATAGTCAATAAAGCAGAAGCAGCAGATGTTTTTCTGGAACTCTCTTGCTTTACCTGTGATCCAGCGGATGTCGGCAGTTTGATCTCTGGTTTGTCTGCCTTTTCTAAAACCAGCTTGAACATCTAGAAGTTCACAGTTCATGTATTGTTGAATTTTTCACGTATTTTTGAATTGCTTCGAGAATTTTGAACATTACTAGTGTGTGAGATGAGTGCAATTGTGCAGTAGTTTGAGCATTCTTTGGCATTACCTTTCTTTTGGATTAGAATGAAAATTGACCTTTTCCAGTCCTGTGGCCACTGCCAAGTTTTCCAAATTTGCTGGCATATTGAGTGCAACACTTTAACAGCATCACCTTTTAGGATTTGAAATTATTTAGGATAATTATTTACGGGCAATATACAGTACACCGATTTTTGATAAGTTCTATCAAAGTTATAGTCACAGTCACAAGTATCATATGTGGGACAGCAGAACAAAAGATGTGGCACCAAATGATCAATAACCAATAGAATATTGAATGTTCAAAAATAATAAATGTGTTCGATATGTATTACCACTTTTTGAAAGAATCACTGAAAGAGTAATACCTCAGAAGGGAAGAAGATATATTTCAAACAGATATGTGAAAACAGCCAGGAACTTACAGTAGGAAAATGGTTCAAGAGGTAATGGTATATTCAAAGAGTAAAATATTGTCTAGTCATTAAAAAAATTACTTTCAACAGTTTGAACTTGTGAAAAGACTGGCAGCAGAGTGTGAACTGAAACGGTAGGATTCAAAGTTGAATACATGGCAGTGTAATCTGAACTTTGAAGCAAAAAAGTAAATGCAGGAAATGGCTGAAAGAGTAAAGAGAACAAACTATTAACAAAGGTTACTTCTCAATGGGATCTTGAGGAGTTGTATTGATTTTGTGTGTGTGTGTGTGTGTGTGTGTGTGTGTTTAACATTTTCTAATGGCCACATGTTAGTCCCTCCCTCCCTCTCTCTCTCTTCCCCTTTTCCTCTGTCTTCTCCTTCCTCTCCTCCTCCTCCTTTCTCTTTCCTTCACATCTTCCTTCTTTTTATTAAAAGTGCCAAGCACTATGCCAGATTCAGCAAGTAGCCAGATGTAAATATGAGTCCCTTGAGGAACTATCCACTCAAGCCTTAAAACTTTTGAAATGTAGCTATAGGCAGGTTGAAAGGTAGGGTGATAAAGAATGAGGTCAGAGAGTGTTATTCCGAAACATTTGTGTGTGCGTGATAAGTTGCTTCAGTTGTGTCCAACTCTTTGCAGTCCTATGGACTGTAACCCACCACACTCCTCTGTCCATGGGATTCTCCAGGCAAGAATACTAGAGTGGGTTGCATGTCCTCCTCCAGGGGATCTTCCTGACCCAGGGATCAAACTCGAATCTCCTGCATTGCCAGCAGATTCTTTACCACTGAGCCACCAGCAAAAGTCCATTCCAAAACATAATTATTTTAAAAACCTCCTTAGAGTTTCAAGGAAATGTAGCCAGTGGTTATCTTACTGTGACTTCAGACACCTTAGGACAAATGCAGAGTATAGACTCTTCAATACAGAAATGCCCTGACTAGAGGTCCTGGCACCTCTCCCCAAGATGGGCGTTGGGAAGCACGATTCATTTTGGCCTCTTCCCAGAGGATCCTGGAGAAAGTCCCTTGCACCAAAGCCTCAGCAGGGGTGGGTGACCCCCACCAGAACACTTAGCTTTGGGGCTCTCGCCACATCACACGCCCAACTTGACTGAGCCCACTACGGGGGACTCATGGGGGTTCAGCAAGGCATCAGGACCCTGCTTGGTTCTCCTGACTCTTTGCATCCTGGTGGCCTCTGATGATTGAAAGCATTGTGGCCTGTTCTCCTGGACTCCCCGTACTCCCAAGGCTGCCCTCAGCAAGGGCCCTGAAGGCCCAGTGGTTGGCAAAGATGAAAGCGAAATCTACACGGTGTCTGAACAGCTGAAATAAAAGCCTCTCTCTTTCTCATATCTTACCATACAGTTTTCTTTTCCTTTCTTACTGTTCCTTTTTTTTTTCTAAGGAGAGGGGGTCTTAGAGGCTGATTTTTTTTTTTTTTCCAAAGACCAGCTGATTTGTAGCTCAGGAGAAAAAAAGATAAGCATCCAGAGATCTGGAAAGAAGAAAGAAAATCTTATGAATATAACTCTGACCTCAGCTAACTCAAATAAGGTGTTCATTACCGAACGATTAGAGCCACCTACACAGGACAAAGTGAATTTCTAAGCAACAGGTAGTAATAGCAGAACCCCCTCCGCAGCCAAGAAGCATTAGAATGGATTATCCACAAAGAGAGGATTAGAAAAAGAGAGACATGGAGTCCAGCAAAGGAAACCCCAGCGGGCAGCTGGCTAATGTTTGGGATAATAATTCCAAATGTATTAAAATAAATTGTAAGAAAGAAAAGGCTGAAGGCAATAAAAGCAAGCTTCACACGATACTGTATATTGTGGATAAAATCATGCACATTTGTAGTAATCACTTCCCCAGAGGCAGGCGGTAAAGGTGCCACCAGCAGAGACTAGTAGAGTTTAAAGACACAAAGCCTGGTACAGGAACAAGAGTTGCAAGAAGTGGGGGCAGCTATCATGGAGTCCACCTGATAGACACAGTCCTGGTCTGTTTTTATCTGTAGCCTGAACACTGCTTCACAAACAGTGTGCAAACAGGAAGTCACAGGAATAGATGGCTTTACTCCCCCACAGTCTTAAATGCAGGCTTGCTGAAGATCTTAAGCAGGGAGAAAAATCCTCTTTCTTTTTTTCTTATTTATGGAATTTCACCAGCAACACAGATGTAGAGCATGGAAGCCTCTTTGGCCTCTCAGCTTTTGTCCATCAGTGAAGAACTAGAATTCAGAAACTGACAATAGAGTAGAATAATCAGTTTTTCTTTGGCCATACACATTCCCCATGGACTGTAGCTCGCCAGGCTCCGCTGTCCATGAAATTCTCCAGGCAATACTGGAGTGGGTTACCATTCCCTTCTCCAGAGGATCGTCCTGACCCAAGGATCAAACCCGGGTCTCCTGCATTGCAGGCAGATACTTTACCATCTGAGCTACTAGGGAAGCCCACTATACTCAGAGCCTGCCACCATTTTTAATCTTGATCTCCCATTTTCTTATTTTGTTGTTGTTTTTGCCTGTTTAAGGTTAAGGCCTTGTTCTTGGAAATCTGCAAATGGTATTTAAATGCTCCTCTTAATTTTTTTCCATTTTTATTCTGCATCAGTGAGCCTGAGCTGGGGAAATCACTGAGCCAGAGGTTCCTATAACTATAGTTACTGTTGTTCAGTCGCTCAGTCATGTTTATTGCTTTGCAACCCCATGGACTGTAGCACGCCAGCCTTCCCTGTCCTTCACCATCTCCCAGGGTTTGTTCAGACTCATTGTCCATTGAGTTGGTGATGCCATCCAACCGTCTCATCCTCTGTGTCCCCTTTACCTCCTGCCCTCAATCTTTCCCAGCATCAAGATCTTTTCCAATGAGCCTGCTCTTCACATCAGGTGGCCAAAGTATTGGAGTTTCAGCTTCAGCATCAGTCCTTCCAGTGAATATTCAGGACTGATTTCCTTTAGGATGGACTGGTTGGATCTCCTTGCAGTCCAAGGGACTCTCAAGCGTCTTCTCTAGCACCACAGTTCAAAAGCATCAATTCTTGTGTGCTCAGCCTTCTTTATGGTCCAACTGTCACGTCTGTACACGACTACTAGAAATACCAAATACCATAGCTTTGACTGTATGAACCTTCTATATAGACTCTATCTTAAATGTTTTCTTCGTGAAGCTAGAAATTCCCTTATCCTCAATGCTTGAATAATTGATGTTTTTACTGAGGAATTTTCTTGCTGAATTGATTTGAGAGTGTATAGTGAATCCTTGGTTCTGTGTGGTCTTAGGAAAGTTACTTAGTTTTTCCAGGACTCCAGTTTGCCATCTCTAAAATGGGAATGAAAGGGCAAATAAGAGAAAATAGATGTAATTTGCCTGGCATATAGTAGGAACCCATCAAATGGAAATTGCTGATTTATTAATTATTTAAGTTGTGTTAATACCTTTGTTGATGTTTTTGAGTACTTGGAATAACTGTCAGTATATGATTTTATTGATCATGTAAATAATGGTAGCAAACATTTATTGAAGGATTGTTTTTTACCTGCCAGGCGCTGTTCTAAATATTAATACCATACTAGTTTATTTAATCATAGCAGTTCTATGAGATTATGTACCATTATTGTCATCATCCCATCTTACAGATAACAACCCTGAGTATAGAGAGATCAGCTTGCCTAATGCACAGAGCCTAGACACAAACCCAGGTCCCTGCCCTTGACTGTTACCCGCTGAAGGACAGGCCCAGGGTATAAAGACCAGAGCGCTGCGGAGGGAAGACGGAGGCCTCGGCTCTGCCTCTTGTGAGACAAAGTCCCTCATGCTCGGAGACTGCATTTCCCTTCTGTAATATATGAGGAGTTGTGTTTATCCTCACAGGACTTTAGTGACTGAGAAAAGTGTCACGGTTGGGAGATAAGCTTTGTCTGGGGCAGATGAGGTCTAGAGCCCAGGAGACAGCTTCTCAGATAGCTCTGAGCACTGCCCCGAAGAGGCAGGTAGTGGAGGAGGGCAGTGAGTATGTGATTTGGTGAAGGGGGTACCTGCCATCGGGCGCATGTTTTGGCAGAGGTTTGCCACTAGTCACAAGGAACAGATATCTCTACTAATGATTTTAGTGCTTTTCTAGGTCTGAGAAGATGCAAGAAATTGGATTCATAAAATTTTCTCCTGAAAATGTCTAACTATCGGAAGGCCTATTCTGCCAGTTTCTCCCGGAGAACACAGTGCCTCATTCCTGATGTCCTTTCAAGGGGTGTTGAACGTCAGCGACTGCAGTGGCTGGTGACTTCATCCTTGGAGAAGCAGATGGCAAGTGCCAAGTTTTAGTTGGCAACTCCAAAATCAAGTATGGACACACTGCTTTTTCTTTCCACATGGTCTCCTGGAAACCACTTTGAGAAGTAAATCGTTGCTATGTGTTGTATATTTTCCCATAGGAATAATGTGCTAGTTGGGGATTGTATTCCTGAACAAGGCCTCAGAATCAAGCAAATCATTAATATGAACCAAAATGTGTCAAAGAAGTAGCTATAGAACAATCATAAACCTATAACACGCTTTTTAAAATAAATTAATCATCCAGGTTCTACAAAATAGGCACATATGCTCCATACCCAGATTAAGACATGAAGAGCAAAGGACACTGCTAACAAATTGAACCCATAGGCACATAATATACTATTTTTAGAGCTTAGGATAATTTTGGAGGGAATCATTCAACACCTTGTGGTTTATGTATTTCCTTATGAAAAGCAGAGGCAGTCAGGATAATCCCAGTGACTTCTGAGTTCCTCTTAAAGTTGGAATTAGTCTATTAAAGTGTACTGCTTATAGCATCTAGATATTTAAGGGACAACTGAAAACTCATGATTCAAAAACTTTTTAAATCTTGTCTTTTCATTTATTTTCTGTTTTGTGATTCCAGACTCCATGCTTCCCTTCTACCCTATGAAGAACAGACTGCAATCGGTGGGGCCCTAGAGAGGAAGAAGTATTTAGTTTCTTGTTCCTTTGCTGTCTTATCGATAGAGGATGTTTCAGAGCTGATTAAGCAGAAAACACCCATGGGAGAGTCAGGTCCTCACTTAAAGATGTCCTGAGACCCTGTTGTCCAAATGAACTGAAATGAAACGGTGATGTACAGTGGCGTAGACCATGAGGATTAACATTTTGGAACAGTGATGACTATATATATATAAATGAAATATTTGGAACAATGATGATTATTTATAATATTATTATTACTAATGCAATAAAGCATTTATAGGCAACATAAAGCATGATTCCACAATTGTGAGTAATAGAAACGTAAATCTAAAGGAGAGCTGTTATTTACTAGAAGAATCATGGTGGTTATGTAACTCTTTGGCCTCTGGAAATGTTATCTTTCTACAAAGAACAATTTCTTGGCAGTATTTTTTTTTCTATTTCAGAAGTTAAACGCAGACTCCAGATGTGCAACTGTTTCCGTTTGGTCCTATATGAAATCCTTGAGCAGCACATATATGTAGCCTGTTGTGTGGTTTTAGTGGATACCCAGCATTTGATTAGGTCTTTGCCCCCTGCAGACGTATTTATTAATAAAACAAAGCCGTTGGTAACAGTAATGGAGAATGGTGACCTGAACTTTTTTCAGCTTTTTATTTTGTGTTGGGGTATAGCTGATTAACAATGTTGTGATAGTTTCAGAGGAGAAGAGACAGCCATGCAGATACGTGTATCCATTTCCCCCTCAAACACCTCCCATTCTGGCAGGCACATAACACCGAGTAGGGTTCCATGTGCTATGCGATATAGCTCCTTGTTGGTTACCCATTTTAAATATAGCGGTATGTACATGATCTTCCCAAAGTCCCTAAATATCCCTTCCTCTCTGCAACCATAAGTTCATTTTCTAAGTCTGTGAGCCTCTTTCTGCTTTGTAAGTAAGTTCATGTGTATCATTTCCCTTATATGTGAAGAATTTAATTTTTAAGCTCGTTTTAAAAGTGAAGGGAAAACAATTTCTAGAGTGTCCTGTAATTCTGAGTCATTCCAGTAGATGGCACTGTTGTACATCAGTTAGGGCTTAGGGACTGAAGAAATTTTTTTTTTTTTTTTCTCAAATAACCCACCCTCCTCCAATGGACAAACAGGAAAAAAGTGAATAATGAAGAGATTATTTCCTTCTGTGGTACAATATGGATGGTGCCCATGGGAAAATGGTTTTCTTTATTTGAATATGTATGTATTTGATAATTTTATCCATGCTTTCTACTGAGTTTGGAAGGTTACCCCATCCTCCCTCCCTCTCTCTCCTTCCTCGTTCTCTCTCCATGCCCGAGTCTAACAAACTTTTTTGGTTTCAAAGGAGAGAGATGAGAAACCTGAGCTGGGCTTTCATTATTTCTCTCCACATGATAAAGATGTGGAGGGAGAAGCTGACACGTTTTGGGGTTGTTGCTGCTGTTTTCCTCAGCTTGTTTCTGTCTAGAATAGTGGAGTGGAAAGGTCATGTGCTTTGTACCCCAAAGAATCCATCCACATCCTGAATTTGCTACTTGCTTGATCCCTCTGAGCCCCCTGTTTCTTGTCTGGAAGAAATGGAAGTGGTAACAAGTCCCAACCGTGCAGCTTCAAGGGACTAGAAGTCTCCTTATACACAGCCTGGCAATGTACCCTGTACAGGGCAGATTCTCAATAAATGGTGGCTGTTGATATGAAAAGTGGTATTGCAGTATGATGTAAACGACTGATTACATTGCTCAGTGATTAATTTCTGGTCTTACTCAATTTTCCAACCTTGACTTAAGCTGAGGTAAGAAAATCGCCAGCCTTAGAAGAGATCTGGTGCATTTCTTAAAGAAATACTGACCCCAGCAACTACTTCAAAGCGTGTGTGTCCACCAGAGTGCTACCTTCATCAGAAACAAAATACTGTTTTAGTAAAGCAAGGTGATCATTATGGCTCAAGCACGTGTTGATGGAAGAGAGGTGATGTTTGTTTAGTGTGATGACTGGTGACTCATGGTTTCACATCTAAAACAGAGCTTATAAAACAGAAAGTGCAAGCCACTCATTTTTTGGATAAGGCAGCTTAAGTCCAACGAAGCTTTTTAAAAAGACACAAAAACCCTTTTTCTTTTGAAATAGTTTTAAACCTGTAGAAAAATTGCAGAATTATACATAGAATTCCTGTATATCCTTCACTCCGCCTCTAGAATGTGAACCTCTTCCATAAACACAGTAGGTTATGTAAGGAAACTGAACATTAGTACAATACTGTAAATCTACTCACCTTATTTGAATTTTTACTAACATCCATTTCAGTTCTGGGACCAGTCTAGGATTCTGCGTTGGATTTAATTATTGCGTCTCTTTAATCTCCTCTAGTCTATAACAGTTTCTCGATCTTTCCTTGACTTTTGAGACCTTGTTACTTTTGAAGAGTACTAACTAGTTATTTTGTAGAGTATGCCTCACTCCACAAATCTGGGTTTTTCTGATGATTCCGCATGCTTAGCTGAGGTTGGGCATATTTAGCAGGAATACTATGAAAGTGATGTTGGGCCCTTTCTGTGCATCGTATCAGAGAATATGGGATGTTATAGTCTTACTACTTGGAGATGTTAATTTTAATTGCTGGCAAAGGTGATACCTACTGCATACTCTGCAGTTAAATTACTATTTTCCTTTTTGTCATTAATAAATATCTTTGGGGAGAAATTATAAGACTATGTACAAATCTTGTTTCTTCTTAAACTTTCACCTACTAATTTTAACATCCATTAATACCTACAACAATTGTTATTACTATGGAGTTTCTTCTTATTTCCTCATTCCTTTTCCATTTATTAATTGGATTTCTTCTGTAGACTTGTCTCTTCTACCCTGTTTATTTACTTAGTAAATTGTTTCTTTATATCAGTGTAGACTCACTGATACTTATTTAATTCTATAGGTTATAATCCAGTGCTAACTTTATTTCCTTTCCCAATCAAAATTATTCCAGTTTTGGCCATTGGATGCCTTCCCATCTTCTTTTGACACAGCCCCGCCTTTTTGTGAGCATCTCTCTGTATTCTAGCATACCAGCATGTGCAGGCTTCTCCTGTATTTCGCCTGCTCTGGTCCCGGAATCCACTTTGCTAAGGAGCATGGTTCTTTTATTGGAGAATGGAATTTAGGAAACAGAATCAGCACTAAATGTGCTCATGGCTACTGCCGCTGCTGCTGCTAAGTCGCTTCAGTCGTGTCCAACTCTATGCGACCCTATAGACGGCAGCCCACCAGGCTCCCCATCCCTGGGATTCTCCGGGCAGGAACACTGGAGTGGGTTGCTGTTTCCTTCTCCAATGCATGAAAGTGAAAAGTGAAAGTGAAGTTGCTCATGGCTACTAGGGTATCATTGTTTCTAGACTGTCCCAGCAGACAAGGAACTTAGTGTATGTATACTAATCCGATACATATATATATATATATATATTTATCTATCTACACACATGCACACACA
The DNA here is from genome assembly GCA_917880005.1 of Nanger dama. NCBI lineage: Eukaryota > Metazoa > Chordata > Mammalia > Artiodactyla > Bovidae > Nanger > Nanger dama. The sequence continues at coordinate 30,819,082 of CAKJTW010000007.1, forward strand.
AAAATAAGTTTATAAAGATCATTTTGACACGAATCCAATACCATAGGTTTCATTCTTTTGAAATTGTCTTTCCCCTTTCCTTATTTATAACATTATTTCTGACAATGAGAAACGTGGCTCATTTTATCTGTATGTGTACTTATTTGTTACACAAAATAGTTTCAGATAGTCCACATCTCTGTTAGAAACAAATTTACATGCAAGGGGATCTGTATACAGTACCTTTAGCTTTTAGCCTTACAGTATGAAGTCTAAATCATTTTTTCCAGATTTCTGTAGGTTAGTTCCTTTTCTCCCCATCCCTTACTGGTTTGTTACATACTTAAGTTCATGTTATGTTTTTGTTCCATTTCAGGTTCCCTCCCTGTTCTGGTTGCTTTTAATTATGTTTCAAGGTTTGTGAAATATTACTCTGGTTCTAAGAGTAAGAGCTGTTAAAAAAAAAAAAAACAACCAAAAACACATATACTCAGAGAAAAGTATTCCTGCTATCTCACTTCCATTTCCCCATTTTTCTTCCATTCCATCCCCACCCATTCTCTGCAGTAACCTACAGAGTTTAATTTCTGATTTCATTAGTAACTATGTTTCTCTTTCACAAGTAAACAGATACACATGTATTTTCTATATCTTTCTTTCTCAAGTGAAAGGTAGCATACTGTAAGTAGACTTTTGAACTTTGTTTTTATAATTAATATATCCTAGAAATTATACAATGTCAGTTCACAGAGATTGTCCTCTTTTTTTTTTTTTTTTAACCATTCTACTCTATTCCATTGGGTAAATATACTCTGGTTTATTCAACCCATTCTCCTGCATGTTAGCAATGAAGTTGTTTCTCATGCTGTCAGTTACAAACAGGAATGCTGCAGACAACCTTGTGCACATATATTTTTGTGTTGTTGGATGTGCATCTTCAAGGTAGATCCTAAGAGTAGACTTGCTGGGTCAAAAGATCAGCACAGGTGTGGAAAATAGCCTGAAAAGTTGAATATGCAGTTATCCTAGACGTATCAAGTCCATTCCAAAGGAGTTCAAAGCAGAAACCAGATTTGTGCACACCTGTTTTCGTAGCAACGTTATTCACAATAGCCCAAAGATAGGAGCAACCCAAATATTCATCAACAGAAAAATGGAGAAACAAAATGTGGACTGAGCATACAACAGAATAGGAGTCAGTAGAAATGAACACGATTCTGACACATTATGCTTATTGAAATAAGCCAGACATGAAAGGGAATATATTATATGATTTCACTTACAGTAAGGTACTTGTACCATAAGGTACCTTTCAGGTATGACCTAAATCAAATCCCTAATGATTATACAGTGGAAGTGAGAAATAGATTTAAGGGACTAGATTTGATAGACAGAGTTCCTGATGAACTATGGACGGAGGTTCGTGACATTGTACAGGAGAAAAGAATCAAGACCATCCCCAGGAAAAATAAATGCAAAAAGCAAAATGACCATCTGAGGAGGCCTTACAAATAGCTGTGAAAAGAAGAGAAGCCAAAAGCAAAGGAGAAAAGGAAAGATATACCCCTTTGAATGCAGAGTTCCAAAGAACAACAAGGAGATAAGAAAGCCTTCCTCAGTGATCAGTGCAAAGAGATAGAGGAAAACAATAGAATGGGAAAGACTAGAGATCTCTTCAAGAAAATTAGAGATATCAAGGCAACATTTCATTCAAAGATGGGCTCAATAAAGGACAGAAATGGTATGGCCCTAACAGAAGCAGAAGATATTAAGAAGAGATGGCACGAATACACAGAAGAACTGTACAAAAAACACCTTCACAACCCAGATAATCACAATGGTGTGATCACTCACCTAGAGCCAGAAATCCTGGAATGCGAAGTCAAGTGGGCCTTAGGAAGCATCACTACAAACAAAGCTAGTGGAGGTGATGGAATTCCAGTTGAGCTATTTCATAACCTGAAATGTGATGCTATGAAAGTGCTGCACTCAATATGCCAGCAAATTTGGAAAACTCAGCAGTGGCCACAGGACTGGAAGAGGTGAGTTTTCATTCCAGTCCCAAATTAAACTAAAAGAAATGCAGTGCCAAAGAATGCTCAAAGTACCGCACAATTGTACTCATCTCACATGCTAGCAAAGTAATGCTCAAAATTCTCCAAGCAAGGCTTCAACACTACGTGAACCATGAACTTCAAGATATTCAGGCTGGGTTTAGAAAAGGCAGAGGAATGAGAGATCAAATTGCCAACATCCACTGGATCATTGAAAAAGCAAGAGAAGCAAGATGTTCCAGAAAAACATCTATTTCTCCTTTATTGACTATGCCAAAGCCTTTGACTATGTAGATCACAAGAAACTGTGGAAAATTCTTCAAGAGATGGGAATACCAGACCACCTGAGCTGCCTCTTGAGAAACCTATATGCAGGTCAGGAAGCAACAGTTAGAACTGGACATGGAACAACAGACTGGTTCCAAATAGGAAAAGGAGTCCGTCAAGGCTGTATATTGTCACCCTGCTTATTTAACTTATATGCACAGTACATCATGAGAAATGCTGGTCTGGATGAAGCACAAGCTGGAATCAAGACTGCTGGGAGAAATATCAATAACCTCAGATATACAGATGATACCACCCTTATGGCAGAAAGTGAAGAGGAGCTAAAAAGCCTCTTGATGAAAGTGAAAGAGAAGAGTGAAAAAGTTGGCTTAAAGCTCAAAATTCAGAAAACTAAGATTGTAGCATCTGGTCCCATCACTTCATGGCAAACAGATGGAGAAACAGTGTAAACAGTGGCAGACATCATTTTTTTGGACTCCAAAATCACTGCAGAAGGGGCTGCTGCCATGAAATAAAAAGATGCTTACCTGTTGGAAGAAAAGTTGTGACCAACCTAGACAACATATTAAAAAGCAGAAACATTACTTTGCCAACAAAGGTCCATCTAGTCAAGTTATGGTTTTTTCAATAGTCATGTATGGATGTGAGAGTTGGACTATAAAGAAAGCTGAGCACCGAAGAATTGATGCTTTTGAACTGTGGTGTTGGAGAAGACTCTTGAGAGTCCCTTGGACTGCAAGGAGATCCAACCAGTCCATCCTAAAGGAGATCAGTCCTGAATGTCCATTGGAAGAACTGATGTTGAAGCTGAAACTCTAGTACTTTGGCCACCTCATGGGAAGAGCTGACTCATTGGAAAAGACCCTGATGCTGGGAAAGATTGAAGGTGGGAGGAGAAGGGGCAGACAGAGGATGAGATGGTTGGATGACATCACTAACTCAATGGGCATGAGTTTGAGTGAACCCTGGGAGCTGTTGATGGACAGGGAGTCCTGGCGTGCTGCATTCCATGGGTCGCAGAGTCAGACACCACTGTGTGACTAAACTGAAGGTACTTGTAGTTGTCAGATTCATAGAGACAGGAAATAGAGTAAAAGTTATAAGGGGTTTCTTGAGAGAAAAGTGTTGGGGAATTAATGTTTAAAGGGTGCAGAGTTTCTATTTTGGATGACACGAAATTGGTGATGGTTGCACAATGAGGATGCTCTTATAGCACTGAATTGTCCATTTAAAAATGGCTAAAGTGGTGTTTTGTCATGTATATTTTATCACCAAAAAACTTAAGAAAATAAGTACACACAGTTTTGTAAGTATTGCAAAGTTTCCCCAGCAGGATTGGATCAGTTTTCAATCCTCTCAGTTAATGAATGAGAGTGCCTGTTTCCCAACAGCCTGGCCAATAGGTGTTACCATACTGTTCAGTTCCTGTGACTTGCTCGGTGAAGAATGGTATCTCAGTGTTGTTATAATATGCATTTCTCTACTTCTACTGAATTTAGATACATTTTAATGTAGTTGAGAGCTGTTTTATATCCTTTTGGGGGAATTGTCTCTTCATATCTTTTCCTCATTTTTCTAGTGAATTTTTGGTCCTTTACTGTGCAATTTTTAGAGTTAAAAAGTATGTATTTACACCTGCACACATATATACATAAAGGCTATTAGTCCTTCACCTACAGTATACATAGCAAATATTTTCTTCCCATTTGCCTGTAGTCTTGACTTTGTAATGCTTTTGCCATGCCTATTTTTTTGATGCAGTAAAATTTATTATTTTCCTATTTGTCTCTCTGTTTTGATTCATAGTTAAAAAGCTTTTCCTTACACTGAGGTTAGAGAAGAGTTTGCTAAGTGTACTTGAATTTGTATTGTTTCATTGTTTTACACTTAAAGTCCATAAGTTTATGATTATATATTTTGTAAGACAAACATATAGTTTTTTTGTATGTTCATAGTAACTGAAATGCAGAATTTTTGTAATGAAGCTATTGATTTAAAGGAAAAAAATTGCACCATGGCAGTAATCAATCTCCTCCCGGCCTTCAATTAGCTTTTAGAAACTTTTAACTGTTGAAGAACCACTTTGTAAGTCAACTTAAATATTCAGTGACAGTATAGAACTTTTTGTAAGTTATCCCTGTATATTGCAGTTGGATTATATTGGAAATCTTTAAGGCACCATCTTTATACAAAAACAGAGCATCAAAAAGTTCAGCTTTTGAAACATTTAGCATGTTTAAATTATTGAAAATAAAACTTGAGAACATTTGCAGATTAAAATGTGTTCCTTTATAGAAAGCAAGGGAGAAGCTGAACTAATACTGATAGATTAATAAACACTCAAATGGTATACAAATACAATTTAAAAATTTTTGAATTGTTTTTGGACTGTCTCTACATGTAGAAAGAACATTTTTGATGGTACTCCTAATTTCAATTAGATAAATTTATATTGTCTGCTAGAACAGAACATTTAGTAGCATCTTAATTTGAATATTCAATAGAATTATAAATAGAGACAAGTTATTTGATAAATGTCTTGTAAAAATATTTGTTTAAGAAAGGTATTCTGAGCAGATATGCAAGCGGACCCATGAGGCTCTTTGAGCTGAGATAGTTTCACAATTTAATATAAAAAATTAGAATTGCAGATAGCTTTCATTTATCAGTACTTGCTCTGACCTTACCAGGTATGTCAACACTTGTAGAGAAAATATTTTCTCAATGAAAAATATTATGACTTACAGAGAAATGTTGGTTTCAAATACATCAACAATAAAATGTAAATGTGAAGAATATTGATAACACTTTGGAAAAAAAGTTAAAAAATAGGACCACATACACTCTTTGGAAAGATACTAATGACTGTCTAGAGACTAATACAGTTAAGAAATGAATTAAAATAAAAGAAAGTGTATCCAGAATGATTCTTTACTTCCCCCAGAATGATTTTTCAATGCTTATGCTATTTTTAATATTCTGGGTACAACCTGGAGGATTATTTTGATAAACAGTATAAAAAGATTTCTTATTTCAACATACATAGATATATGCTATTTTATTTTTAGAAATAATTTTATTTGTAAATAAAATTTGTATTAAAATATTATGCATATCCACCAATTTCATAAAAAGTTTCTTGATCAGTAGGTAAATATTCTTTAAACCTATATGTTTATTTTGTAATATCGTCTTTCATACTCAAAAGCTCCTGAGTGGTAAAATACATGGTTCTATACTTAAGGATCATCTCACCTGTAAAACACTAAATATACCAGGCATTCCAGGTTGGATGCATGATACAGGATGCTTGGGGCTGGGCACTGGGATGACCCAGAGGGATGGTACAGGGGAGGGAGGTGGGAGGGGGTTCAGGATGGGGAACACATGGACACCCGTGGCAGATTCATGTTGATGTATGGCAAAACCAATACAATATTGTAAAGTAAAAAAATAAAAGATGCTCTTAGTCAGACTGTTACAATAGAAAGAATACAGATTAAGAGGAACATCTTAAAGAGAATGGAGGGGCCAGGATTTTGTAATCTAATTTGGTAAAAACATTCAGAGAAAATATTGCATTGAACCAATGAGAGGTAAAGACCTTTCTGAATTACATAAAAACCTTCAGACACACAGAGCTTCTGGCTTCAATCCTAAAATTTCAGCCATGAGTAAAATGTAAAGACAGAATTACAAAATTCACTAAACCATATCAAAGAACTGTTCCTGGTGGATATGACTTCTTTTTTTTTTAATTATTATTAAATTTATTTATTTTTTAAATTACAATACTGTATTTGTTTTGCCATACATTGACACGAATCAGCCATAGGTGAACACAATCTCCCAATGCCGAAGCCCCCTCCCACCTCCCACCCCCATCCTCTACTTGAATCATCCTGTGCACCAGCCCCATGCATCCTGCATCCTACATTGAACATAGATTGGCGCTTCGTTTCTTACAAGAAAATATACATGCTTCATTGCTCAAACCAGACAAATAGACAAACCAGGAAGGGAGACTAACCAATCAGACTGTCTCTCATCTTTCACTCAACAGACATAAGATTTCTAGGGACCATCACTCCATTTGCAGAGATCACAAACGGTTAGACCATAAAACCTAGAGAAGCAGGCACCAGAAATGCAGCAAACACTCAGATTCCAAATAAATCTTTGCCATGTTACCAATGGTCAAGTTTGCAGTACACAACTAGGAGTTGGACTCAGCACCAAGTCCCTAGATCACCTGTAGGGACAGAGCACAGAGATGTTCTATTTAGATGACAGCTTTGGGGAGAAACTTCATTAATATGAAACACCTCAAAGAAAAGAAAAGGGGTTGGGAAAGCAAGTTACATTTGCTTATATATGGAAGCAAATTCTTTTCTGAAGATTTCCTTTGGTTACATCCAGATAAACTACTTTGCAGACTATTCTTTTCTTTTAAATTGAAGTATATTTGATATACAATATTATATAACCTACAGGTGTATAATGTGACAATTCATAATTTTTAATGGTGATACTGTATTTATAAGTATTATAAAATATCGGTTATATTCCCTGTGTTGTATCATTTATCCTTGTAGCTTATTTTATACATAACGGTTTGTACCTCTTGATTTTCTACCCCTATTTGCTGCTCTCCTTTCCCTTTCCCCACTGGGAACCACTAATTTGTTCTCTGTACCTGTGAGTCTGTTTCTCTTTTGTTAATCACTAGTAGGTTGTATTTTTAGAGTCCACATATATAAGTGATATCTTCTCTGTCTGACTTATTTCACTTAGCATAATAGCCTCCAAGTTCATCCATGTTGTTGCCAATGACAAGATATTCTTTTTTATGGTTGAGTTGTATTCCATTGTGTGTATATACACTGCTTCTTTATTCATTTGCCTGTTAATGGACACTTAGATTACTTTCATTTCTTAGCCGTTAATAATGTTGCTATAAACATTGGGTTGCATGTATCTTTCTCAAAGTTAGTGGCTTTTTTTTTTCCAGATACAGACCCCAGCAATCCATGGAATTGCTGGATCATATGGTAGTTCTATTTTTAGTTTTTGAGAAACCTCCATACTGTTTTCCACCGTGGCTGCACCAATTTACACTCCTATCACCAATGTACGATGGTCCCCTTTTCTCTAAATTCTTAACAACATTTGTTATTTGTGTTCTTTTTGTTAATAGCCATTATGACAGGTGTGAGGTAATGTCTTATTGTGGTTTTGAGTTGCATTTTTCTGATGATTGAGCATCATTTCATGTGCCTATTGGACATGCAGATGGCCAAGAGGCATATTTCTCCTGTTTGGAGAAATGTGTATTCAGGCCTTCTGTCCATTTTTTTAATCTGGCTGTTTGATTTTTAATGTTGAGTTGTAAGAGCTGTTTATATATGTTCGATATCAACCCCTTACCAATCATATGATTTGCAAATATTTTCTCCCATTTAGCAGGTTGTCCTTTGTTTTACTCATTGTTTTCTATGCTCCTGCAAAAAGCATTTATGTTTAATTAGGTCCTATTTATTTTAATTTTGCAGATTAGTCCTTTTTGGAGCTGAAATTTTATTATTTTTTATAGTATATTCTTATTAGTTATCTATTTTAATATAGCAGTGTGTGTGTGTCAATCCCAAACTCCCACCATCTATCCCTCTCCCCCACTCTTGCCCCTTGGCAACCATAAATTCATTCTCTAAGTTTGTGAGTCTATTTCTGTTATATAAATAAATTCATTTGTATCATTTTTCAAGAAAACATTTTCTTTGTAGGCTATTCTTTAGCTCTGTGCAAGCTTCTCATTGCAGTGGCTTCTCTTGCAGAGCACGAGCTGCAGAGCATAGACTCAGTGGTTGTGGTGCACGGGCCTAGTTCCAGCAAGGCATGTGGGGTCCTCCCAGGCTAGCGGTTGAACCCATGTCTCCTGCACTGGGAGGCAGACTCTGCCACTGAGCCACCAGGGAAACCCTCATTTTTAAAGATTCTGATTATAAGCAATGTCATAATATATTTGCCTTTCTCTGACTCCACTTAGTATAATAATCTCCAGGTCTGTTTGTGTTGCTGCAAAGGGCATTATTTCATTCTTTTCATGGCTGAGCAATATTCCATTGTATATATGTACCGCATCTTCTTTACCCATTCATCTGTTGATGGATATTTAGGTCGCTTCCATGTCTTCGCTATTGTAACAGTGCTGCAGTGAACACTGGGGTGCATGTATCCTTTTCAGCTATGTTTTTCTCTGGATATATACCCACGGTGGGATTGCTGGATCATATGCTAGCTATATTTTTCATTTTTTAAGGAACCTCCATACTGTTCTCCATACTGGCTGTTACCAATTTATATTCCCACTGAGAGTAGAGGAGAGTTCCATTTCTCCACACCCTCTCCGGCATTTATTGTTTGTAGATTTTTTTGACGATGGGCATTCTGACTGGTGTGAGGTGATATCTCAGTGTAGTTTTGGTGCCCTGTTTTGAAAGGAAACTTCCCTTTGGGACAGCTCAAGCCACACTGAAGCAGCATATTTACAGGAAGTTTGTGTTGAAGTCTGTATCTCTAGAGCTCCCACCTCGCTCAAATTCTCTTTTCTGGAGGAAACTGGTCCAGATCTAATAACTCTCCTTCACATGGCTTAGCTCTTCAAACACTTGAGAAAATTGTTGTTGCTATTGTTCAAACGCCAAGTTGCCTCAGACTCTTTGCAACATCAGCCCTTGGTGATGTCATCCAACTATCTCATCCTCTATCACCTCCTCTTCCTTCTGCCGTCAATCTTTCCTAGCATCAGGGTCCTTTCCGATGAGTTGGTTCTTAGCCAGAGATTTGGAGGTTCGACTTCAGCATCAGTCAGTCCAGTAAATATTCAGGGTTGATTTCCTTAGGATTGACTGGTTTGATCTCCCTTGCTGTCAAAGGGACTCTCAAGAGTCTTCTCCAGCACCACAGTTCAAAAGCATCAATTCTTGACTGCTTAGCCTTCTTTATGGTCCAACTCTCACATCTGTATATGACTCCTGGAAAAACCATAGCTTTGACAATATGGACCTTTGTTGGCAAAGTGATGTCTCTGCTTTTTAATATGTTGTCTAGGTTTGACATAGCTTTTCTGCCAAGGAGCAAGCATTTTTGTTTTCTGGCTGTAGTCACCATCCACAGTGATTTTGGAGCCCATGAAAATAAAATATGTCACTGTTTCCAGTTTTCCCCCATCTGTTTGCCATAAGTGATGGGACCAGATGGCATGATCTTCATTTGAATGTTGAGTTTTAAGCCAGCTTTTTCACTTTCCTATTTCACTCTCCTATCAAGAGGCTCTTTAATTCCTCTTCACTTTCTGCCATTAGAATAGTATAATCTACATATTTGAGTTGTTGATGTTTCTCCTGGAAGTCTTGATTCCAGTTTGTACTTCATCCAGCCCAGCATTTCACATGATGTACTCTGCATATAAGTTAAATAAGCAGGGTGACGATATACAGCATTAATGTACTCCTTACCCAATTTTAAACCAATCTGTTGTTCCATGTCCAGTTCTAACTGTTGCTTCTTGACTTGCATACAGATTCCTCAAAAAACAGTTAAAGTGGTCTGGTATTCCCATCTCTTTAAGAATTTTCCACAATTTCTTGTGATTCACACAAAGGCTTTAGCGTAGTCAATGAAGCAGAAGTAGATGTTATTTTTGGAATTCCCTTGCTTTTCTATGACCCAATGGACATTAGCAATTTGATCTCTGGTTCCTCTGCCGTTTCTAAATCCTGCTTGTACATCTGGAAGTTCTCCGTTCATATACTGGTGAAGTCTAGCTTGAATTTACCTTGCTAGTATGTGAAATGAATGCAATTTTATGGTAGTTTGAACAGTCTTTGGCATTGGCCTTCTTTGGAATTGGAATGAAAACTGACCTTTTCCAGTCCTGTGGCCACTGCTGAGTTTTCCAAATTTGCTGGCATAATGAGTGCAGCACTTTCACAGCATCGTCTTTTAGGATTTGAAATAGCTCAGCTGGAATTCTGTCACCTCCACTTGGGTAACTCCAAAACAAATCTCTCTCTAGATTAGCCATCTTCGATTCCTTTCACAATTCCTCTATGCCATGTTGCTTACCTAGTTACACTTGCTCTGATTATAGTCTGTTTGGACTGTATATTCTTCTAAGTGTGGCTTGTACCATCCCATATGCTCCTCCAAACACAAAGTAGAAACTGAATTAAGTTTTTGGGTTTTTGGCCAACACTTCAAATAATGTGTGATTTGGGGCTTATATATTTATTTTTAAAAACTTAATTGTGGTAAAATAAACTGTCACACGAGTGTATGTTCCTCGATTCTTTGTCTCGTCACAACAAAGATTTGGAGTGACGGACATTAAAGCCCCCCTCGGCGTGTCACAGTTCTCAGGTCTCTACCTACCTAACAAAACATAACATATAATTTACTTTCATAATCATTTGATAGTATAGAGTTCATATTAAGTTCATATTCATATTGTTGTGTAATCAGTCTCCAAAATTTTTCATCTTGCAAAGCTCTGTAACCCATTAAATAATAACTCCCATTTCCCCCTCCCAACCCCTGGCAGCCACGGTTTCACTTTCTTTTTCTGTATGTTTGACTACTCTATGTACCTCATATAGATAGAATCATGCAGTATTTATCTTTTGTGACTGGCTTGTTTCACTTACCATAATGTTCTCAAGGTTCACCTATGTTGTAGCATGTGTTAGAAATTCTTTCTTTTTTAAGGCTGAATAATAGTCTGTTATATGTGTAAACCACATTTTATGTATCCACTCATCTGTCAATATACACCTGGGTTGCTTCTACGTTTTGGTCATTGTGAATAATGCTGCTTCCTCTTGATGTTTTAAAGAGTAATTAAAAACCTAATTGGCTGGAAAGTACCAGGAGCTTCAACTCATGTATTATGCATTCATTCATTTCTTCAACATTTATTGAGTACTTGCTATGGGTAAGATGTCATTGAAAGGATTGAAAGGAGAAACAAAGATGAATTCAACTAAGTTCTACTCTCAGTACGGTATGTGGGTAAAAACTTGATCATACACTGTTACTCTTGATAAATTCTGCTCTCCTCTAAATCAGACTTGTTAAGGCTTAATGAAAATAAGGCCAAGAAAAGTATAATAGATATCAGGAGAAAGCAACTGCGATCAAAGGGAAAAGAGGAATTCCACAAAATGGCATTTGGGAGACTTGTGAGCACACACTTTCCCATAGATGTGTGAGCCCTTGTGCATTTCTGTCTCTGAGTGCCTTGTGTATTCATCAAAAGTCCTGGCACTTTTAAACTAGGAAATTTGAACGTGCGGACCCTTTGAACCAGAGTGTCCTTTACATTATCTGTTATTAGATAATATTGATCATGTAATTAGATAATAGGTAAACCAAAATCATGGCAGAAGTTCCCAGGGAGAGAGAATAAGGCTTAGAAATGGTTATTCAAGAATATTATTGGAAAAGTAAGTTATTGGGTATTAAGTACACATATATCTTTGAAGGTTCTCAGATTTGAACAAGCTGCTTAAAAAATCAGAGGGGACAGGGATCGTGGACACATATTAAGATGAATCAGTAGGTAATGACCCACTGGTACTACTGATAAAGCTGTCCCTTGGACTTTCCTGGTGGTACAGTGGATACGAATCCGCCTGTCAATGCAGGGGTCACAGGTCCAACCCCTGGTCGGGGAAGATTGCGCATGCCGCGGAGCAACTCATCCCGTGGACCACAACACCTGAGCACACACTGTAGAGCCTGTGAGCCACAAATGCCGCCTCAAATCCTTTCTGGGAGAAGGTAAAACATAAACAGAGAAGCAAACATTCTACCCTGACAACCTAGGATCTCTCTCCAGAGTGAAGCTGCTGGGCAGAGAGAATATGTCCAGGAAAACCATGGGGCAGGGCCCTGCATATCCGCCAGGAAGTCTGGCAAGCACCGAGGGTCCTGCACTGGGGTCTGCTCAGTGTCCCTCTGAGCAGCCACAAGTGCGTGGTGTGGTCTCTGCCCTCAGGAACCTTCCTGTCGGATTGGGAAAGCAGCTATTGAATGAACATGAAGCAATGACAAACAGTAGAGAATAAAATCAAATGCCAGAGTACTCTAGTGTGGGACACAGTTATCTTGCTAGAAATGTAACTAGTTTGGGGAGCTTAAAATTTCTCCTTTCACTGACTATTTTCTGTTAGGAATCAAAACATTATGTTTAATAAAGAAGCCGAGCCTGAGCACCCCTGTGCAGCCAGGCTGGTCTCTGGAGTGATGTTTGGTGTAGAGTCTAAACCAATGGTTGTCAGCCCTGGCTGCACATTGAAACCACTTGGGAACTTAATAAAAATCCCATGGCCCCTGTGGTATGTCCAGATATGGCAATTTGAATAGTCTAGAGTTCAGTCTCGCTTTCTGGATTTTTAAAAAACTTCTCAAGCGAATCTCATGTCCATTTAATGTTGAGGACCTCTGATCTCAATGTTTGTGATATCTTCTTGTTTGCTTCCTAAAAATTTGTTGGATGCCTACTATGCGCATAGTGATAACAGCAGTTATTTACTGTGTTAGCACTCACACTGTATGAGTGTGATTGTCATTGAGGCTGTTCAGGAACATTTTTCCTTCCAGGCACATGATAAGGTTGTATTTTTTTTGTCCCTTGAAATTAGACATGGATAAGTGACATGCTTTGGCCAGTGGAATTTGGGCAGAAATGATGTGACATGTCCAAGACTATCCTTTAAAAGACAGCATATAATTTATCATATTCCCTTTTCCCTGCTTCGATAATTAAGGAGGTAACTGTTGAGAGGGTCTCCCATCATCCCGAGTCCTCAGTGATTACTGTGAGCAGTTGTCTCTGCTGACTTGTGCCAGGCAGACATGTAGCAAGGATTAGCTACAGGCCAGGCTCTCTGACTCCTGCTTCCCTTTCTCCAAGGCCTCTGCTCAGCTCGTCTCCTTCCCCTGAGGCATTACTGGGAAACCCGAATGGTTGACTTTATCTTTTCTCCTCATTAGGTTACAGTCCCCCACGAGCAGTGGCATTTTTGTCTCATTCTCCACAGGCACTTCGAAGCTTGTTAATTAATTAATGCTGATTAAACTGAAAAGAATTGACATTTAATTCAGCAAACGTTTCTCAGGCTTCTACTGCGTGCTTGATATGCTTCTAAACACTGGTGATGAAGGCAGAAAGGTCTAGCATGGGGATGTACAACAAATATCAGCTCAGCAAATCTGCATAGCAAGAAGGAAGGGCATAGTGTTTGCTCTCAAGGGGCTCCACCTCCGAGGAAAAGTATAGACAACTGAGACATCTACTTTTATTATTTTTAAAATTTTTATATTGTATAATTATTTTACAATGTTGTGCTTCAGGTTTATAGCAAAACAGTTCGGTTATACATATACATTCATCCATTCCCTTCTTTTCAGATTCTTTTCTCATGTAGGTTATTACAGAATATCAAGTAGAGTTCCCTGTGCTATACAATAGGTCTTTATTGATTCTCTGTTTTTTATGCAGTTGTATGTATATGTTAATCTCCTAATTTATTTCCCATATTTCCCCTTTGGTAATCGTTAAGTTTGTTTTTGAAGTCTGTGAGGCTGTTTTTTGTAAATAACTTCATTTGTATCACCTTTTTAGGTTTGACGTATAAGCGATGTTGTATGATACTTGTCTTTCTCTAAATTATTTCACTTAGTAAGACAGTCTCTAGGTGCATCGATGTTGCTGCAGACAGCAAAAACATAGATTCACAGACTTCAGAAGCAAACTTATGATTTGTCCTGGGGAAGATTTGAAGTCATTTAAATAGGGGCTGAATGATCAGATTTGGAGCTGTCAGCAGTTCTGAAGGGGGCTGAGCTAGATGTTTGTGTCCCCCCAGAATGTGTATTAATGCCCAGTGGGATGGTATTAGGAGAAGGGGGGCTTTGGGAGGCATAAGGATTGTGCTCTTATAAAAGGGACCCAGAGAGACCCCTTGCCCCCATGTGAGGTTACAGCAAAAAAATGATCATTTAGGAACCTGGAAGTGGGGATAGCAGATACCAGATCTGCCAGCACCCTGATTATGGGCTTCACAACCTCCAGAACTGTGAGAAGTAACCTTCTGCTCATGAGCCACCCAGTGAGTGGGTATCTGTTCAGTTCAGTCACTCATCGTGTCTGACTCTTTGTGAACCCATGGACTGCAGCACACCAGGCTTCCCTGTTCATCACCAGCTCCCAGGGCTTGCTCAAACTCATGTCTATCGAGTTGGTGATACCATCCAACCATCTCATCCTCTGTCGGCCCCATCTCCTCTGCCTTCAGTCTTCCGCAGCGTCAGAGTCTTTTCCAATGACTTAGTTCTTCACATAAAGTGGCCGAAGTATTGGAGCTTCTCCATCAGTCCTTCCGTTGAATTTTCGGGACTGATTTCCTTTAGGATTGACTGGTTTGATTTCCTTGCAGTCCAAGGGACAAGAGCAGCGTGAATGGAGTGAGTCAGTAGATTAGGGAAGTAGAGGCACAGGGCAGAAAACTGGTGGTGGAGAGACAAGTGCTGAGTTGTCTAGGCAAGGACAGGGTGTTACCAGGAGAGTGGCAGCAGAGACGGGTCGGAACCCAGAGATGCTGAAGAAGCGGCTTGTTAAATGATGTGAAGGGGCGCGAGGGGGGCAGGACAGAGGAGGTTAGGATGACTGTGAGGTTTTTGCTTAAACCCTTAGGAAGGGAGTGATAAAGAAAAATGCCACTAAGACATACTGAGTAGAAAAAGGAGTAGGTTTGGGAAAACCAGGCAAGTACTGTCTTGCATGTTGAATATCACTTCCTGCACATTCAAAGGGAGATATCCTGGAGGTAATTGGATCCCTTGTATGCTAATAATGAAGGTGATAGGATGGTGAATGCTAGCCCCACAAAAGGGAGATTCATGGAGCAGTCACATTATTCATTTTTCTTTAATTCTTTTTTTTCATTGTAGCAAAAAAATGTATAACAGAAAATTTGTTGTCTTAGCCATTTCCAAGTGCACAGCTCAGTTCAGTTCAGTTGCTCAGCTGTGTCCGACTCTTTGCGACCCCATGATCACAGCACGCCAGGCCTCCCTGTCCATCACCAACTCCTGGAGTTCACTCAGAGTGTCCATCTAGTCTGTGATGCCATCCAGCCATCTCATCCTCTGTCGTCCCCTTCTCCTCCTGCCCCCAGTCTCTCCCAGCATCAGAGTCTTTTCCAATGAGTCAACTCTTCGCATGAGGTGGCCAAAGTACTGGAGTTTCAGCTTCAGCGTCATTCCTTCCAAAGAAATCGCAGGGTTGATCTCCTTCAGAATGGACTGGTTGGATCTCCTTGCAGTCCAAGGGACTCTCAAGAGTCTTCTCCAACACCACGGTTCAAAAGCGTCAATTTTTCAGTACTCAGCCTTCTTCACAGACCGACACTCACATTCATACATGACCACAGGAAAAACCATAGCCTTGACTAGATGGACCTTTAGTGTTGTATATTCACACTGTTCTGCAACCAGACTCCAGAACTTTTTCATCTCGCAAAACTGAAACTCTGGACCCATTAAACAACAGCTCCCCATCCACCCGCTCCCCCATCCCAGCAACTGCCATTCTCCTTTCTGCTTCCTTCTGTCTGAATGTGACTGCTCTAGATACCTCATGTAGGTGGAGTCATACAGCGTTTTCTTTTGTGACTGGCTTGTTTAGCTCAGCATAATGTTTCTTTATGTGCTGAATTGTGTCTCTCCCCACCTAGTTCACATGTTCACATTCACATTTTCAAGCCCTAATGCCTAGCACCTGTGAATGTGACTCTGTTTAGAGATGGGGCTTGTAAAGAGGCGATTATATTAAAATGGGGCCATTAGGATAAGCCAAAATCCAGTCTGACTGGTGTCTTAAGAAAGGGACATTCTGACACAGAAAAGCACAAAGACAAAACCAACTATCTGCCAGTCAATGATGGAGGCCACAGGAGAAACCAAACCTACCAACACCTTGACCTTGAAGTTGCAGTCTCCAGAACTGTCAAAAAACAAATTTCTGTCATTTAAGCCACTTAGACTGTGATATTTCATTATGGCAGCTCTAGAAAATTGACACAGTCCTCAAGGTTCATCGGTATTGTGGTATTAATATGTATTTTAATTTCTTCCCTTTTAAAAGCTGAATAATAGGCCACTGTGTGTGTACATTATACAACATTTTGCTTATCAATTTAACCCTCCATAGACACTTGTGTGGCTTCTACCTTTGGGCTGTTGTAAATAGTGATGCTCTGATACTGATGTGCAGCCATCACTTAAAGAACCTGCTTTCAATTCTTTTGCATAAATACCCAGAGTGCAATTGCTGGGTCATTCAGTCAGTTCAGTTCAGTTGCTTAGATGTGTCCGACTATTTGTAGCCCCATGAGCTGCTGCATGCCAGGCTTTCCTGTCCATCACCAACTGGCAGAAGTTGCTCAAACTTATATCCATCAAGTTGGTGATGCCATCCAAAAATCTCATCCTGTGTTTTCCCCTTCTCCTCCTGCCTTTAATCTTTCCCAGCATCAGGGTCTTTTCCAATGAGTCTGTCTTTGCATCAGGTGGCCAAAGTATTGGAGTTTCACCTCCAGCATGAGTCCTTCCAATGGATATTCAGGACTGATTTCCTTTAGGATGGACTGGTTGGATCTCCTTGCAGTCCAAGGGACTCTCAAGAGTCTTCTCCAGCACCACAGTTCAAAAGCATCAGTTCTTCAGTGCTCAGCTTTCTTTATGGTCTAACTCTCACATCCATACATGACTACTGCAAAAACCATAGCTTTGACTAGAAGGACCTTTGTTGGCAAAGTGATGTCTCTGCATTTTAATAAGCTATCTAGACTGGTCATAACTTTTCTTCAAAGAAGCAAGCATCTTTTAATTTCATGGCTGCAGTCACCATCTTCAGTGATTCTGCTGCTGCTGCTGCTAAGTCGCTTCAGTCGTGTCTGACTCTGTGTGACCCCATAGACGGAAGCCCACCAGGCTCCCCTGTCCCTGGGATTCTCCAGACAAGAACACTGGACTGGGGTGCCATTTCCCTTCTCCAATGCATGAAAGTAAAAAATGAAAGTGAAGTCACTCAGTTGTGTCCAACTCTTAGTGACCCCATGGATTACAGCCTACCAGGCTGCTCTATCCATGGGATTTTCCAGGCAAGAGTATTGGAGTGGGGTGCCATTTGGAGCCTCCCAAAATAAAGTCTGTCACTGTTTCCATTGTTTCTCCATCTATTTGACATGAAGTGATGGGACCAGACGCCATGATCTTAGTTTTGAATGTTGAGCTTTAAGCCAACTTTTTACTCTCCTCTTTCACTTTGATCAAGAGGCTTTTTAGTCCTTCTTCACTTTCTGCCATAAGGGTGGTGTCATCTGTGTATCTGAGGTTATTGATATTTGTCCTGGCAATCTTGATTCTAGCTTATGCTTCATCTAGCCCAGCCTTTCTCATGATGTACTCTGCATATAAGTTAAATAAGCAGGGTGACAATATACAGCGTTGACATACTCCTTTCCCAGTTTGGAACCAGTACATTGTTCCATGTCCGGTTCTAACTGTTGCTTCTTAACCTGCATACAAATTTCTCAGGAAGGTAGGTAAGGTGGTCTGGTATTCCCATCCCTTTCAGAATTTTCCACTGTTGTTGTGATCCACACAAAGGCTTTGGTGTAGTCAGTAAAGCAGATGTTTTTCTGGAACACTCTTGCTTTTTCTGTGATCCAGCTAATGTTGACAATTTGATCTCTGGTTCCTCTGCCTTTTCTAAATCCACCTTGAACATCTGGAAGTTCACAGTTGATATACTGTTGAAGCCTGAGTTGGGGAATTTTGAGCATTACTTCGCTAGCATGTGAGATGAATGCAGTTGTGCAGTAGTCTGAACATTTTTGGCATCACCTTTCTTTGGAATTGGAATGAAAACTAATCTTTTCCAGTCCTGTGGCCACTGCTGAGTTTTTCCAAATTTGCTGGCATATTGAGTGCAGCACTTTCACAGCATCATCTCTTAGGATTTGAAATAGCTCAACTGGATTTCCATCATCTCCACTAGCTTTGTTCGTAGTGATGCTTCCTAAGGCCCACTTGACTTCGCATTCCAGGATTTCTGGCTCTAGGTGAGTGATCACACCATTGTGGTTGTCTGGGTCATGAAGATCTTTTTGTACAGTTCTTCTGTGTATTCTTAGACCTTTCTCAATATCTTCTGCTTCTATTAGGTCCACATCATTTCTGTTCTTTATTGCATGAAATGTTCCCTTGGTATCTCTAATTTTCTTGAAGAGATCTCTAGTCTTTCCAGTTCTGTTGTTTTCTGCTATTTCTTTGCATTGGTCACCGAGGAAGGGTTTCTTGTCTGGGTCATATGGTTCTTCTATTTTAATATTTTGAGGAATCATCATGCTATGCTCGATGGTGGGTCCACCACTATATACTCATATCAGCAGTGTAACAGAAATTAGAAATAAATAATATCTCCATGTTCTTGATGAAACTTGTTATTTTTATAGCTGCCATCCTAATGTATATGAAGTGATATGTTATTTGATTTTCATTTACATTTTTCTAATGGCTAGTAATGAGCATCCTTTCACATGCTTGCTGGCCATTTGTATATCATCTTTGGAGAACTGTTTGAATCATTTTTTGTTTCCTTTTTCATCAGTAAATACTAAAGATTTTAATTCTAAATCAATATAGAACTAATAACCCCTATGCTCTCTTTTTTTCCCAAGCTTTAAACTTTTTATTTTGTATGAGGGTATCGCCTATTAACAATGTTGTGATAGTTTCAGGTGAACTGCGAAGGGACTCAGCCATACATGTACCCGAATCCATTCTCCCTCCATCCCTGCTCCCATCCAGCCTGGCACATGACATTGAGCAGAGTTCCATGTGCTATACAACGGCTCCTTGTTGGTTATCCATTTTACAGCAGTGTGTACATGACTTTCCCAAAGCCCCTTAACTGTCCCTTTCCCACCGGCAACCATAAGTTCATTTTCTAAGTCTGTGAGTCTCTTTCTGTTTTTTACGTAAGTTCGTTTGTATCATTTCTTTTTAGTTTCCAGATATAAGGGATGCCATACGATATGTCTCCTTCTCTAACTTCACTTAGTATGACACTCTATAAGTCCATCCATGTTGCTTCAAATGGCATTTCGTTCTTTTAATTAATCTATTTTTAATCAGCTTATTTTCTTGTTGTCAAGTTGTAGAAGTTCTTTATTCATTCTAGATATTAACTCCTTAACAGATGTATGATTTGTAAATATTTTCTCTTATTCCAGGTTGAATGTGTCCTTTGAGCACAAAAGCTTTTAGTTTAGACATTGTCTGATTTGTTTACTTTTGCATTTGTTATGCTTTGGCTGTCATAACCAGAAAATCCTTGTCATATCCAATGTAATGATGTTTTCCCCCATGGTGTCTTGTAAGAGTCTTATAATTTCATATACACTTTTCTTTAAGGAGGAAGAATCTGAAGCTAAGGTAGCACTCTTTTGTGATAAACAAGAAGTATCATGTTTATAAGCTAAGAGGAAAATGCTGGAATTGAGATAGAGCTTGAAATATCGAAGAAAGGGGATGATGGGTGGATCAGGGTCTCAGACATCATGAAGGTGTGCTTTCTGTTGGGCGAGTGGTATCTGGAGGTCAGAAGAAAGAAGGGATGCAAGATGTCCTGTCAGGTGCTTCGGTTTTCTCTGTGAAGCAGCCCTCACATCATTTAATGAGAGTAAGGAAAGGGAAGGTGGAGACTGGAAGGCTTGGAGAAACTGCTGAGGGGTTGGGAGGGGGAAATGTCTGAGGAGGACTAGCGGAGCTGCAAAGCGCGTTTCGACCGTGGGTCTGAACTGAGGCTGGCGCCAACCACGTGGTTTTATCATACAGTCTCTCCAGAGACTGGAGGCGGCTGTTGGACTGAATTCACATGAGAGTCTTCATCTCAAGTGCTGTATTATTTTTGTTTTTCAGAAGTTCAGTTTGACCTTTTCTAACATATCTTGCATGTCTCTGCTTAATATACACATACTTTTGTCTACTTTCTTGAACATGTTTGAGTGTCCTTGTCTGCTGGGTCTACTGTAAGCATCATATTTAGCTCAGTTTATGTTAACTGTTTTTTTTCCTCCTCACTATGGTCTGTGTTTTCCTGATTCTTAGCATGCCTGACAATTTTATATTTGATCCCAGGCATGATGAATTTTACTTCATTAGGTGCTAGATATTTTTGAAAAATGTTAAACCTTCCTTGTTCTGGATGCAATTAAGTTAAATGGTAGCACTTGAATTTTTTTGAGACTTGATTTTAAACTTTTTAGGTGGGATCGTAGCAGTCTTTAGTTTAAGGCTAATTTTTACCACGATTGAGACAAGACTGTTCAGAGTACTCTATCTAATGCCCACATAATAGAAAGCTTTTCTGCTTCAACTGGTGCTATTATAAATTATTCTTGGCTCTATATGAGTTACGAGGACTCTTCTGCCTGCTTATTTTGGTTAGTTCTTTTCCTGGCTTTGGATTTGCCGTCACATGCATGCACTGATTGGTACTGTACTGTGTGTGGCAAAGAATCCACCTGCTAGGGCAGGAGATGCAAGAGATGCAGGTTCGACCCTTGGGTCAGGAAGATCCCCTCGAGGAGGAAATGGCAACACACTCCAGTATTCTTGTCGGGATAATTCCATGATCAGAGGAGCCAGGCAGGCCACAGTCCCTGCCCTGATCAGTACTCAGCTGAAAACTCAAGGGAAATTCCCCCTGCAGATTTCTGGAGAAGCTCTGTCCTCTCTGCCCTACAGACTCGAGAGTTTGGCTCTCAGACATCCAACCTCATCTCCTCAATTCCAAAAGACTTGCAGGTTCTGCCTGAGTTTTCCTTTATTGAATTATAATTGCTAGGCAGTGAGCTGGCACATCATAGGGGCCACTTCATTATTACCCCTTCTCTCAGGGACCACTCTCTGGTACTGCCTGGTATGCAGTATTTAAAAACCATTTTTTTCTTGGTTTTGGTCTGATTTTTTTTTTTTTTTTTAGTTGTTTAGGATGGGAGAATAAATCTGGCCTCTGTACCTCAATCTGATCTGAAAGTAGAAATTTAGTATGAGGGCATTACAGAGTAAATGTTTCAAAGCAAGAAGGAGGCAAGATGATTGAAGGCAACCATGGGTATGGAGTTTGGACTGATTAAGAAATGTAATGAAGAAAGAGGGGGTTGGAACAAAAACAACCTTTTTTTAAAAAATGAGGTGGAATAAGAGATGTGATAATGGAAGAAGAGAACATTGGAGGAGAACCGAGATACAATTTTGAAAAATATGGGGATTGTACCTGTCCTAATACCTACAGTGCCTGGAGCATAGTAGACAGTCAGTAAGCATTTGCAGAATAAATGAATGAAATGAGAAGAGGTAATGGCCAGAGAATAAATTGTCTGAATTTAAGAATCCAGAGTGTAGTGTTGCTAGGTGATGGCAAGGATAGATATTTGGCTATGAGGATGAGTAGAAGATGTGGTATGTGGGAAAATTCACTGTGTTGAGAAGAACAAAGGTCTACAAGGCCTCTGATATCTCCAAGGAAGATAGACAACTTGGAAGGGGTGATGGAGGGAATGATTCTCAACCTAGTGACACAGTATTTCACAAATGTGGGCTGTTGATCTAAGATCAATAAGGAAATTTAGACTAAAAGGAATTTACTCCCATGATCCAGGGTTCCAGAGGAAATAGTGGAGAGCTTTGGAAGTATGGATTGAGGTGAACAAACCAAGAACAGAATAGGGATGGGGAGAAGTCAGGTCATGGTAGGGGCTTACTTTAGGAGTGGTGACCAAAGATGTCAGTGGTTTAAAAGTTGTGACGAGAATAAATACTTTCAAATATGTAAATTATATTCATTTTATCATTCTGAAGTAACCTTCTTTATCTCTGATAATACTCCTTGTCCTGAGGTTGTCTTTGGTATTAATATAACTATGTCAGATTTCTTTTTTTTTCCTACACCAGGTTTCTTAGCCTTACTGCTCACATGGCATATTGTTTTCCATTCTTTCCATTCAGTTTTTCTTTGCCTATGTATCTAAGATGCATCTATTATGAATAGCATAGAGAGTCTTGTTTTTTTTTAATAAACTTGACATTTTCTGCTTTTACTTGGCATATTCAGTCCATCTACATTAAATGGCTATTGATATGGCAGGATTTAACTCTACGATGCGGATACATTTCCAGACACAGCCTTAAGTGTTATAAATTTTATCAGTTGCTAACTTCTCAATCTTGGATAATTAACTTAATATTTCTGAGTCCTAATGTTCTTATCTGTGTGGTAGAGATAAGTGCTACTGTGAGAATTAAAACCAATGAAGATAAAGCACGAGGCACAAAGTAGAAGTCTGATAAATTGTGACTCATATTCAAAAGTATCATGTTTATGATAAAGATCTCTAACTTTTCTGAAGAAAATAGTTCATATAGCTTTCTATAGTTTATAAGAAATTTTTTGAAGTGAAATTCATGCAACGTAAAATCACCCATTTTAAAATTAAAATTCAGTAGCACATACTACGTTCAAGATATTATACAGCTACCAGCTCTAGCTCCAGAACATCTTCATTACCCCAAAAGGAAACCCTGTACCC
The DNA here is from genome assembly GCA_917880005.1 of Nanger dama. Taxonomy (NCBI): domain Eukaryota; kingdom Metazoa; phylum Chordata; class Mammalia; order Artiodactyla; family Bovidae; genus Nanger; species Nanger dama. The sequence continues at coordinate 30,842,126 of CAKJTW010000007.1, forward strand.
ACTAAGCCTCTGGCAACCACCAACCTGCATTTTATAATATTTCTATTGACTTACCTATTCTGGTTATTATAAATGAATGGGACCATACAGAGTCGGCCTTTTGTGCCTGGCTTCTTTCACATAGCATAATATTTTCAGGCTTCACCTATGTTGTAGCACGTATCAGTACTTCATCCCTTTTTATGGTGAATAATGTTCTGGAGTATGGTTATCCCACAGTTTATCCATTTCTCTCTTGGTGGACATTTGAGTTATTTCTTGTCTTATGTAATATAGGGAAGCCTCAATAGCGAAAAAAATTAAATCTTGGAAAACCATAGAATCAAATGCTTAGAGCTTTTGAAACTTAGAACTTCTAGTCTAACCACATCATTTTTCAAATGAGCAAAACCCAGAATCTCCCAGATGGTTTACAGCAGAGCTAAGATTAGAAGTCAGCATCTACACTTCTGGCTGTTGCATGAAGTAAACAAATGAGTAAAGTTATCTTGGGAAAAGCTCCTTAAATGAGTCTCAGCATTCAAGAAACACACACTCAGAGGGAAATGTATGAATGATGCTCCTACCAAATATGGAAGCAACAGCAGATACAGTTCTCTTTTAGACTATATATGTCGAGACATAAAGAATTATAGTCCTTCACATGATTGTCTAAAACTGCTTAGTTTACCCTCTTCTGACTCAACTTCATGGTTTTCCCAGAAGCAGATCCTGAGACAAAGAATTGTATGCAAGTTTATTTGAGAAAGTGAGGGGAACACTCATAGGGAAGCAGAGAAGTAATACAGAGATGGGAAGGTGGTGGGCATGAAAGATTCCATTGGTAAGTCTCCCGTCATAGTGGGAACTGGAGACTAACTTTACAGAAAATGGTACAAAACTCACAGAATTATTGCTACCCAAGGGGCAAGCATGGAGAAGGCAATGGCACCCCACTCCGGTACTCTTGCCTGGGAAATCCCATGGTCAGAGGAGCCTGGTGGGCTGCAGTCCATGGGATCACTAAGAGTCGGACACGACTGAGCAAGTTCACTTTCACTTTTCACTTTCCTGCGTTGGAGAAGGAAATGGCACCCCACTCCAGTGTTCTTGCCTGGAGGATCCCAGGGACGGGGGAGCCTGGTGGGCTGCCGTCTATGGGGTCACACAGAGTCAGACACGACTGAAGTGACTTAGCAGCAGCAGCAGCAAGGGGCAAGCAAACCAGGGCATTTACACCAGTTATCCAAGCATCACTGGTTGAGGAATTCCCTGGTGCCCTGGCTGGCCATGGCAGCGGGCAGGGTGTCTTCCCCAGTTCGGGAAAAGTAATCCTCAGACACAGAGAGGCAGACAGATATCAGCAACTGGAAGTGAGTCAGGGCATACTGCAAGGTCGGAGGGCTGCAGGCAAGGCTCCAACAGCATCTGCCAGAGACTTCTGCCCAGACCAGGAGTGAGAAAACATGAATATTGCAATACTCAGACTTCCCTGGTGGCTCAGAGGGTAAAGCATCTGCCTCCAATGTGGGAGACCCAGGTTCAATCCCTGGGGCGGGAAGATCCCCTGGAGAAGGAAATGGCAATCCACTCCAGTATTCTTGCCTGGAGAATCCCATGGACAGAGAAGCCTAGTAGGCTACAGTCCACAGGGTTGCAAAGAGTCAGACACGACTGAGCGACATCACCTCATACCTCAGTATGGCTTGGGTAATTATCCAAATAGTGAGATTAGAGAGAATATTTTTCATTTTTAGATTCATTAAATCCCATGAAAAGCTGTGTCTTGACTTATAAGTTTCTTGAAGATACCTTTAATTCTGGATCAGATCTTAGAAAATATGAGCCAGTGAGAAATAGACCTGAAATGTTGACATTCAGGGAGAAAAGTCTATATTTCTCTGCTTCCCTATGAGTGCTTCACATATTTTCTCAAATCTAAGTTCTTTTGGGGAAAAAATTATTTTGTAGGTGAAATGGATTTATTACCATTTAAAATTTTCAAACAGCAAACAATGGAAAGAGAAAAGGCTTTCAAAATAGACTCTACAGAATAACTAGACAGAATGTGATCAAATAAAAGGCGAATCCCTGAAACTATTGTCTCTGTGAAGTCTGCCATCTAGAGAAAGGTCAAGATTGTAAGGTCAAAAAAGTGTCCTTAATTTGTTTTTCATTGTTTTTCCTACAGCCAGCCTTTTGTTATGCAAAAGAAAACCATTAGATTTTGCAAGCGTGATTATTGAGCATTGGTAGATCAACTCAGAGACACACAGAAACCAAATACCTCTGGTTCAGGGACTAGAATCTAGAAAGTCACACATGAGAAAGCGGGACCCCAAAATAAAAATAATTGTTACCAATTTCAGAAAAAAATGGCAATTTGCTGATGCAGAAATACTTCTGAGGCTGGAGTGAAATTCCTCATTCACTTTATGAACTTACTTCACCACAAATAAGAAATATTTGTAGCCACCAGGTGCATGAGCTGTCAAAACTGAAGTATGTGGCATTTAGGAGCGATTTGGAAAGTGACAGGAAAATTCACTGGCTAGTAGCAAGAGAGAAAAGGGCGGAGCTCACTGCTTTAGTGCTTAACTGGCTATGACCTTGTCCACTGGTGCCGAAAATGATGACAGCACAAACTGAGCTTTGGGAGGAAGCAGGATGTGTTGGGGAAAGCACTAGAATAGAAATCAGGAGAATGTGTTCCCAGTCCTGGGGCTGCAGGACGAGTCAGTTCTCTCAGTTTCCTTATCTCTAAGTTGATAGGTAGGACAGTTCGTTTCAAAGATGTCTTTTCCAAGTGAAGCTATGCGATTCTCAGTTGGTTCTGAAAGCTAGGACAAGCTGCTTCTGAAAAAGAGGGAATGATTTGGTTGATTAGTTTATTAATGCATTCAAGCCATCAGCTACTGGAGGAAGGGTGTTTAAAGAGACAGCATTAATACAGATATTTAAAGATGCAGCCAGACAACCTAGCTTTAGATCCTGGCTGACACATAATTATGGTATAATTCTGGGCAAATTGCTCAAGTGTTCTGTGCTCAGCTTACCTGTCTATAAAACAGGATTAATAATCATGCCTACCCTAAAAGTTGTGATAAATAAGTGAATTAATATATTGTAGCAGAAAATAATAAATACATTATGTGTTCACCAATATGGATTTGCTCCTTTTCCTGGGAACCAAAGCTAGACTACATTTCCCAGTATCCTTTGCAGCACTTTAAGACTAGTTAGTGGGTTTTCTGGTCCGTAGTATACAGAGAAAAAGGAACTTGTGCTGAACCTGGCTCATAAAGACCTCCCATATGATTCTCCAAAGAACTAGGAGTTGATGGGCCCACAAGGTATTAACAGAAGAAAGCTTTTCAAACACTCATCAAACTTCTTAGGAGAAATAAACTTCTTTTGTGGCAAGCCACTGAGACTTGGGGTTTACCGGTTACAGCAGCTAGTGAGTATAATTCACTAACTAATAAAACATGTCAAACAGTTACCGGCTTCTGGCACAGAGTGGAGGTGTGAGTGTCCAGCTGTATTTAGATCTCCAGAGAAGGGAACTGCTGGGGGATAGAACCCCACTCGGATCCGCTCACCCAGGCACAGTAAGGCCAATCTACCGCTACCAGGGTGTGATGAAGGAAAGCGCAGTGTTGACCAGGGCACCAAGCAAGGAGTCTAAGCAGTCAGTGTTCAGAAGACCCAAACTCGCTGCAAGCTTTCAGGGAAAGGTTTTAAAGACAGGGTGAGGGAGAGGGACTTGTGGGAAGTGTGATCAGCCTTTGGACATTGTTCTGATTGGTTGAGGGTGAGGTAATGATGAGTCAGCATCATCAGCCTTCCTGTTCTGACCACTCTGAGGTCTCCGTGCTTGTGGGCACGGGTAGTTAACTTCTTCCATCTGGTGGGGGCTTCAGTATCAGTATATTGGAGTGGGTAGCCTTTCCCTTCTCCAGAGGATTGTCCCAACCCAGGGATCGAACCCAGGCCTCCCACATTGCACACGGATTCTTTACCAAGTAAGCCACAAGGGAAGCCCAAGAATACTGGAGTGGGTAGCCTATCCCTTCTCCAGCGGATCTGCCTGACCCCAGAATCAAACCAGGGTCTCCTGCATTGCAGGCGGATCCTTTACCAACTGAACTATCAGGAAAGCCACTTCAGTATCTGCAAAACAGCTCAAAGGATGTGGCTCAGAATAGTATCTGTAGCCCTTGAGGAGGAACTAAAGCTCCTTGACTTTGTTTAATGGCTAAACTCTTTATTATTTTGTTTTTCTTGAATGGTTCCCTTTCTTTCTGCATTCTTCTGATTAAATTTATTCTTTGGCACTCAGGGAAGGCCTAAGAGGCTAAAGTTTTTCTACAAATGAGGGGCAGGCAGAGGACATGGCTGGGCTTGGAGGTATGTCTGTTCTAGAAAGGCCCCATTGGGTTCTCCTTGGTTGTGTTACTCGCTTCAGTCATGTCTGACTCGGACCCTATGGACTGTAGCCCACCAGGCCCCTGTGTCCGTGAATTTCTCCAAGTAAGAATATTGGAAGTGGGTTGCCTTTTCCTCCGGTAGGGGCTCTTACCAACCCAGGGATTGAACCCGGGTCTGCTGCATGGCAGGCAGAGCCACGCGCCACGGAGCACCACTGAGCCACCTGGGAAGCCCCCACTTGGTTGCAGAGACACTTGAGCAAATGAATGGCCACGTCATGTTTGAAAATAGAGTAACTTGCTGTGGCTGGAGGGCAGGTTCCCTGGAGGATTCTGGACTTAAATGTGGTGAGAAGGGGGGTTATGTTTACGTTAGCCCGAGTACCAGGCTAAGTAACCTGGAGGGTAGCCAGTAAGCCGGGGTGAGCCACCAAAGAGTGGGAGCTGTGCTAATGTTGCCACAAAAAAGACATTCAGAGCTGTAATTTGGGTTGCTTTTGTTTGGATTCCCTTCCAGGTAGGCTCTGAGGGAGGACTTAAATGCAACTAGTTTATTTGGGAGGTGGTCCCAGGAGGCACGGAGGGAATGGAAAGTGATAGTAGAAGGGAGGAAGGTCACTGAAGGGTGTGCAGTGAGTGGGTTACTGCTGTGGGTACCTGGGATTCGGTCCCCTGGGCACTTGGGAGAATCACATGGACCATGACTCAGGATCGTCCCACTTGAAGAGACAGGGAGCGAGGTGTGTATTTAGCAAAAAAAAAAAAAAAATCTGTTCCCAGGATCTGAACTGCCCAGCACTTCAGCCCTCCCACATGTTAGCCAAGCTCTCCCAGAGCCTGAGCGTGCCCTTGGCTGAGAAAGACAAGATGCTGCCGCTCAGAGGGAAACTCTGCTAATGAGCTTGGGGTGGAACAGAAAGGAGCCCAGGTGAGTGCCGACATCTGACATAGCCCTCCACACCCTCTTCTTCACCTTTCTGTTTCTAGGTTCCTCTTTGCCATCATCTGTTAAATTTGATGCTGAAAAGAGTGTGGTGATACAGTGCAAAGAATAAAGGTTTTGAGGTACCGTAAACCTGGGTTCGAATCATGCCCCTACCTCTTATGAGCTGTGTGATCTTCGGCAAGTTGCTTCCCCTTTCTAAACCCCAGTTTCCTCCTCTGTTAAATGGAGTTAAAAGTACCTAACAATCAAAACTCGCTAGTGTATAAATGAGGCATCTAGCAATACTAGCTTGCTTCTCCTTCTCTGAGTTCTGGCAGATACCACCAGTGACATGATGCCTTGATGTAGAGGAGATGGGATGGAGAGGTGGGGGACTGACAAGTGTTGTGCGTTGCCATGGTAACCAAGCATCCTTTTATTCCTATAATACTTCTGGCATTCCTTTTTTTCTAGACAGGCTGCTCCTGTACAACATTCACTTATCTATTAATTCATGTGTTTGGTATTGGCATTTTTAGGGAAGGCCGTCAGGCTGGGACAGGATGAGGATGAAAGGACAGGAATAGGCTAGACTTTCCAAGAATCTGTGTGTGGAGGTCACCTGCCAAGAGATAAGGAGACCTACGCAGGGAAAGAGGTCATGGACTTGACACCACCGAAATGGCTGACACAGCCACCCTGTGACCCGACTTCATGCCCTGTGACCCACGAGCATTCAGAAAGACCCCCAAACTCATGCTATTTGTAGTGTAGTTGAGTTTTCTACAGGATCTGGCAGTGGGGCACGCCTGTCAGCTTAAGGCTGAACCAAGATGGCCCATAAGGGCTTAATTTATGAGACAGAGGAAATTCAGTTCAGTTCAGTTCATTCGCTCAGTCGTGTCTGACTCTTTGTGACCCCATGAATCACAGCACGCCAGGCCTCCCTGTCCATCACCAACTCCCGGAGTTCACTCAGACTCACATCCATCGAGTCAGTGATGCCATCCAGCCATCTCATCCTCTGTCATCCCCTTCTCCTCCTGCCCCCAATCCTTCCCAGCATCAGAGTCTTTTCCAATGAGTCAACTCTTTGCATGAGGTGGCCAAAGAACTGGAGTTTCAGCTTTAGCATCATTCCTTCCAAAGAACACCCAGGATTGATCTCCATTAGAATGGACTGGTTGGATTAGGGAGAAATAAAGTCTGAGTTTACAAAAATTCTGAGGAGGATGGAAAAAGGACTGTCTGTTCTCTTATAGGGAATGACTGCAATTTTGAATTTGTTCATAAATGGTAGATAAATAGAAGACTAACCCTTCCCTCTCTTTCCTCTCCTTAACCCTTCTTATCCTTCCCTGTTTTTCTAGTCCCCCGGTCCTGGATGCAGGAATCTGGTCGAAGGGCCCTCAGCATGAGCTGAGGATTGGAGACTGATCACCTCCTCTTGGCAGAGAACTCGAATTCTGGTTCTGGTCTCATCTGATTTCTGGTAGGGACGAGTTCCAGTCCTCCCTTCTCTGGCAGCCCAGGGAAAAGTCTCATAACGCCTGGGTATCTGTAGGTTGCAGGAGACGTCTGTAAGGCCACCCCTTTTGCCCCCCTCTCCCACCTCCTCCCCTTCTTCTTTCAACCTGGCTTCCTTTCCTTCCTTGAAATCTTTGATGCTAGTACTTGGATCTGAAGTTCTGTGTCTCTATAGGAGGTTTTCTGAGAGACTGTATTCTTGTATTTAAGGGCTTCCCTGGTGGAGCCAAGGTTAAAGCGTCTGCCTGCAGTGTGGGAGACCTGGGTTTGATCCCTGGGTCGAGAAGATCCCCTGGAGAAGGAAATGGCAACCCACTCCAGTATTCTTGCCTGGAGAATCCCATGGACGGAGAGGCTTGGTGGGCTACAGTCCACGGGTCACAAACAGTTGGATACGACTGAGTGACTTCACTTTCACTTTCAAACTGCCAAGATGTGTGTGTTAGTAGTAAGCCCTGAGGAGAGGCTGAGACAGGATGGTACATGCAAGAAATTTATTAGGAAGGACATCTGTGGGAAGAAATGGGGAGGGGAGCAAAGAGAGGCTGGGAGAATATCAGACCCTGATGCAGAGTGAACCCCAAGTGCAGGAGAGAAGGGCAGATGTGTGGACAGGAGTGTCTTAGAGCTCAGTGCAGTTCCTAGGAAGCTTTGGTGATGGCACCAGGGAGCCCTCCAGCCAATGTCACCTGCGGGTGGATTCCCATGTCTCCTAGAAATGAGCTTGCTTTGTTGTTTGTGCCTTAAAAAAGAAGCGATAAGAAAATGACTATGCTGCTTGCTAGTGTCACCAGATGACACAGAAAACAGCAGCTAACTGAAAATAGTGACTTAAGGAATATACAGCACGCATAAGCACAAACAGACACACCCCCATCTTCTCGTACCCTTACACCTTCTCTGAGGCTATATCAAACTGTGGTCCTAAGTTTGAGTAATTTTCTTGATGAAAATGTTTAATGAATGGTCCAATGTCAATTTTCTGCTTTTGGTAATGTACTATAGTTGAGTGAGATGTTATCATGGGGGAAGCTGAGGGAAGGTACGCCTACTATTTTTGCAGTGTCTTGTTAGTCTATAATTATTTGAAATTAAGAGTTAAAAAGTGTTTACTAAAGAATCCCAAACATGAATAAGCCTACTGGTTTTAAGAATCCATGTGATAAAAAAGAAAGCCTGAATTATACAGGAGGGTCTTGAAATAATAGTGTTTAAAAGAAATGATGGAAAATGAATGTGATATGACAAGAGCCGCAGGCCTAAAGGAACAATGCATTTTACCTTCTTGTCTGCAAACCGAGCAAAAAAAATAGCTTAACATACCACGGTTTTCACCTGCTTCAAGTGGGGTTGAAAACACTTTTCAGTGGATTAAAAATAAGGACTACCAATACCAAGTGCAGCAGGCCAGGAGGTCCTGAAATCTGGGCCTCTTTGGAGCCAGAGAAGCTGCTACTTTATGAAAAAAGGAAATTGAAAGCAGCAACAAATGCAGATTTCTCTTTTAATCCAGATTGGAAGAAAGAAAATCAGGAGGACACTGAGCTGTCTACCTCTGGTGTCACAACGTTTGTCTTCAAACCTCTTTTCTCCATTGTTTCTATTAGAAGCCGTACCCTACCATATCCACTTCAACCAAGCAAACTTCACTTCTCTTATCCTGGCAAAGGCCTACGTTTCCACTTGCACATTAGGAATTTAAGATATTTAAGACTGTGGTAACATTTTTACTGGGTCAGTTTGTTTTATTTTAGCTACATTTTAAAAAGCATATTACTCTTGAGACTTAATTTTTAACATTATGCCTTTGCCATCTTAGGCCTATTGTTTATATTGTAGAAGATCCCATGATACATGATGACTCCTACTGGACTACTGTTTCTTGTGAATTAGCATTTCCCTGGTTACTAAAACCGTTCTTTTCTAGCCATTTGTGTATCTTTTCTTATATCCCTTTTGTTGGGACACACATGTCGTAACGTCTACCATTTTTCTGTTGCCTTCTCTGTCTTTTCTAATGGCCAAGAGCTTTTAAAAATATATTCTGGATAGTAATCTTTTAGTTGTTTTGTATGATCTAAATATTCTCTGTTATGTAACATGTTTTATTTTTTTCTTCCCATTCTGTGTCTTTACCAAGATAATATTGCAAAGAGTTAAAAAATAATAAATTCATATCCAGAAGTGGCTGTCTCTTGAAATTAACGAAGCCTTAAGTTCAGGGCCTTCACTCGCATGGCTCTACAGTCCTGGGAAATGTGCTGGCAGAGTCCTCACACAGTCATGTATTTTCATAAAATTTACCAAAGCTATAAAAGTTAATGACAATCTGCTGAGACCACTGCCTCTTCTATTTTCATTCGTGTTGGGAGATGCTAGAATTATTGGCAACTTACTAAATGGACATTTTTTATTTAGTGGGATATATTTATGTGATTTGCAGTCACTTTCACACACAGTGACATTATTGTTGGCTGTCAAGGTATAGGAGTTGCTTTTAGGAATAACTTTGTTGGCCAACTCACCGAGTATCATGACATGAAGGTTGGAGCTAGAGGTAGTACTATAGCATTGTTATTCAGCCGCTCAGTTGTGTCCAACTCTTTGCAACCCTGTGGACTGCAGCACGCCAGGCTTCCCTGTCCTTCACCATCTCCCAGAGCCTGCTCAAACTCATGTCCATTGAGTTGGTGATGCCATCCAACCACCTCATCCTCTGTCACCCCCTTCTCCTCCTACCTTCAGTCTTTCCCAGCATCAGGGTCTTTTCCAATGTTGTTATGTATGATCCAAATATTCTCTCTTATGTAACAGGTTTCATGATGCTCTTCACATCCGATGGCCACAGTATTGGAGCTTCAGCATCAGTCCTTCCAATGAATATTCAGCGTTGATTTCCTTTAGGATTGACTTCCTTTAGGATTGACTGGTATGATCTTCTTGCTGTCCAAGGGATTCTCAAGAGTCTTCTCCAGCACCACAGTTTGAAGGCATCAATTCTTTGGCACTCAGCCCTTTTTATTGTCCAACTCTTACATCCACACATGACTACTGGAAAAACCACAGCTTTGACTACACAGACTTTGTAGCCAAAGTAATGTCTCTGCTTTTCAATACGCTGTCTAGGCTTGTCATTGCTTTTCTGCCAAGGAGCATGCATCTTTTAATTTCATGGCTGCAGTCACCATCCACAGTGATTTTGAAGCCCAGTAAAATAAAGTCTGTCACTGTCTCCATTGTTTCCCCATCTATTTGCCATGAAGTGATGGGACTGGATATCATGATCTTAGTTTTTTTGAATGTTGAACTTTAAGCCAACTTTTCACTCTCCTCTTTCACTTTGATCAAGAGGCTCTTTAGTTCTTCTTCACTTTCTGCCATAAGGGTGGTGTCATCTGCTTATCTGAGGTTATTGATATTTGTCCCGGCAATCTTGATTCTAGCTTATGCTTCATCCAGCCCAGTGTTTCTCATGATATACTCTGCATATAAGTTAAATAAGCAGGGTGACAATACTTCTTGTCGTATTCCTTTCCCAATTTTGAACCAGTTCATTATTCCATGTCCGGTTCTAACTGTTGCTTCTTGACCTGCATACAGGTTTCTCAGGAGGCAGGTAAGGTGGTCTGGTATTCCTATCTCGTTAAGAATTTTCCACAGTTTGTTGTGATCTACACTGTCAAAGGCTTTAGCATAGTCAATGAAGCAGAAATAGATGTTTTTCTGGAATTCTATAGCTTTTTCTATGATCCAATAGATGTTGGTGATTTGATCTCTGGTTCCTCTGGCTTTTCTTAATCCCGCTTGTGCATCTGGAAGTTCTCAGTTCACATACTGTTGAAGATTTTCCCAGCAATGGAAACATCTAAGAGAGGAGAAACAAGGTTTGAAGTTTACAGAGTCAGAAACTAGTCTGTAGGAAATCCTTCTGGTAATCAGATCTATAAATTATAAACAGAGGGTCAGATTCTCAGTCATGCCTGGAATTTCTTATTTACCTTAATAAACCACTACATCAGTATATAACATACCACTATAAGAACTGTAATAACAATTGAATTGATGTGATCAAAAGAACTGATGACAAACTGGTTTATGACTATCTTCGACTTTTTCAAGTATTTAAGATTAGTTATTGCACAAGAAAATTTTAAATGCCTTGGCACTTTACTACTCATGTATGAAAGAGAGTGAATAGAGATTTTCCCAAACTTATCATAAGTTCTAGTAATTTTAATGACATTATTAATACCAAGTCATGAAGCTTAAAGAAAAATTTCTAAACTGTCAATAATAAAGAGCAATTTCAATCACCAGGGCTGAAGAAAGACTCTCTTTGGCTCCCTCTACAGGAAGTGTCATTATATTAGTTTCATATTCAAATGAAGAAGTACCCCAAAATATCAGGAAGTTTATTAAAGAGCTATATCCAGCAATGTTTCATGAAAATATGATTTTTGTATATTTTATGATTTCAGTATTTTCCTTTTTCTTAAATTTGTAATTTTTGTGTTTTTGAAATTTTAAGCATGTATTCACTTTTGTAACTAATTTTTATTTGTAAATTTTACTTTTTTGTTTTAAGGCGCTATTCCCACCATATTATATGAACTTCAAGTGCCACACAACTTAGATTTGCCCTGGCAATATTTTTAAAAACTTGTGATAAAAACAAGACGTTCCTTTTGTTAGTTTTCCTTTCTTCCCGATCCTCAGAGTCATTATACTTTTCTTTTTTCCAACTGTGATTCTATTAGGAATTTTCATATTCCTAAATAATATACTTAAAGTACTACTTCTTGCTTTATTCAAGTTTAGATATTATCTTATGGTTTCTACACTGACAAATAAAAATGTACTCTTCTTTAGGTTTGCTATTTTTCTTTTACCTTATCAGTGTACTTTTATCACTATTTTTAGACAAATAGCCAGTATTTATGTCATAATTCCACAAATATATTGCAGGGCCAAGACATGTACTGTAATTATAATTTCTTTACAGGACAGCTTTGTTTCTTGTTGAAATTCAAATTGCCTCTTTCCCGTATGAAGTGTATTCTCTATTTTCCCCAAATGCTCTGTCTGATCTTTTTTTTTTTCCAATTTACTATTTTTCCTGGTGCCCTTTTTCTTTAGCTTTCTCTGCTCTGGTCCAATCTCTCCCTTTCCCTCTGTCTCATTAATATTTTATGCTGTGTTTTCGCTTTCATTCTGTAGTTCACCTTCATCAAATGTTAGAACTCTTGCATTAATTCTGTGTGTCTCTTAGCTACTCTCTGATACTTTCCATCTCTTTTTCTTTTTCTTTACTCTTAGGGAAATTTTCTGGATCTTATTTTCAGAGTCTTTCATTGAATGCTTTTTCAATGATCATATTTTTAATTTATTAGGCTGCTGTACAGTTATTGATCAGCACTTTCCTCTCCTTCTTGGATCTATTTCCCTTCATCCCTCTCTTTTTCTCTCTGGTTTCAGAGTTCATCCTCTAGTATCTGAGAAGTGTGCTTTGCTTGTATGATAATGTATACTAATAATAAAATAATGATGTTATTTTGTGCTTACACAGAATTGCTACTTTTTCTGGGTGTTTAACTGTAGCTTAAAACCGTGTTCTCTCTGTGTTTTGGAAATGTTTCTCCATCTTCTTCTAGATCCAGAATACCAGACAAGTTTGATGTTGTTCTGTGTTCTGTTCTTTCTATAAACTTTTAAGGATCTTTTTATACCTGGTGTTCTGAAATTTCACGATGGTTTTGGAATTTCATGAAGACGAGGCTATCTCAGCACTTCTTACATTAGCTACTCAATGAATCCTTTCAGTCTCGATAAACACTACATTTCTTGATCTCTCTCTCTCTCGGCATCCTGTTCTTGTATATCAGTATAACATCTTCTAGTGTCTCTTTGAGGATACAAAAAAAGATTTAAAAATAATTTCTCTAGAGTATGATTTATCTTTTTGGGGGCAGGTTGATTTTCCCCCGTTGGCTTATTTGAATTTCTTTCATGTTGATGCATTTCCTGAAATGTCTGGCATTTCTTGTTTTATGGTTTACATCCAAGAGGAGCTCAAACAATGCTGACTGGAAGCTCTGATAGCGGGGACCTGACTTGTCAGCCAGTGGGCTTCGCTTTAGGACAATAGAGCAGAGCAGGGAATGTTTGCTTAGGGACCCTAAGGTGTCAGTATGTGGCGTTTTCCTTGGGGTTCCCAGTCTCTCTGAAAAAACTGCTGATTTTTTACCTGCAGGTTGGATTCCAGGTTGTGCAAGGAGGAAGGGAAGAAGTGGGGGTCCACCCAACCACAGTGCATGCATTCTCTGAACCAGTCTCCATGGTTTCAGAGTCACACCCTACCTGGCCCTCAGCCACACTGGCCCCTCCAAATTATAAACCTCCCCAGTTTGTTGAGGCAAGTTGGATCCCTTTTCTTCCCTAGTCTCCTATGGATCTTGGTGTCAAATTCTTCTGCTTCTCCAAAATCCTCCTCTAAAATCCTTCCTCCATTTGCTGTGCATCTCCCCAAAGTGGATAGAAATCTTTCATCCATTGATTTCCTGTTCTAGTCTCTGTGCCCGTGTGAGTTTATGAGATTTGATGGTGGCTCCTCATATATTTTAGTGGAACCTTGAGAAGGAGGAGAGATTAAAAAGATTGAAAAAGATCAAAATGTTGCATCTTTAACTGAACGATTACTGATCTTCTAGCTTTCTATGATGGTTACCTAGCTTTAAAAACTTTTGATGCAGTTAAAATTATCAGTTTAATATAAATATAAAAATTTTCTTCTAAAGATTAACCAATTATCCCAATAATGTTTACAGAGAGTCTTTCCTTTCCATATTATTTTTAAGTATTGATTTTGTCATACACTGAAGTCCTCTAAGTACATGGATCTCTTCTTCAATTTTACTTTTCTGTGCTAATACCACTGTGATTATTGTAACTGCACAATATGTTTTGATATTTGGTAAGGCATGTCTCCTACTTTCTTCTTTTACAAAATTATCTTTACTATTCTTTTTTTAAAGTGAGGTATTGATTTACAGTATTGTGTTAGTTTCAGGTGTACAGCAAAGTGATTCAGTGATATTTTTTCAGATTATCTCCATTATAGGTTATTGCAAAATATTAAGTATAGTTCCCTATGTTATACAATAAAATCTGTATTTCTCTATTTTATGTATAGTAATTTATATTTATTAATCCCAAACCCCTAATTTATTGCTCCCTCACTCCCTTTCATGTTTGGAGACCGTAAATTTGTTTTCTATATCTGTGAGCCCATTTTTGTTTTGTATATAGATTGGCTTGTATTATTTTTTGGATCCCACATATTTGTGATCTCATATGATATTTGTCTGTCTGACTTACCTCACTTGGTGTGATAATCTCTGGGTCTACCCATGTTGCCATAAATGGCATTACTTCATTCTGTATTTGTGGCTGAGTAATATTCCATTGTGTGTGTGTGTGTGTGTATTTATTTTATATGTATATATCTCCACATCTTCTTAAGCCAACTGTTTGTCGATGGGCACTTGGGTTGTTTCCATGTTTTGACTATTGTGAATAGTGCTTCTGTGAACATAGTGGTGCATAGGTTTTGAACTATTGTTTCTTTTCCCAGATATCTGCCCAGGAATGGGATTGTTGGATCACATGGCAGCTCTTATTTTTAGTTTTTTAAGGAACCAACATTCCATTTCTTGTATTGGCTGCACTTTGTCTTTACTATTCTTGATGCCTCTTTTTACATATCGATTTTAGAAGTTGAAGTGTCTCAATTGTTCAAAAATTCTGTTAACCTTCTAATGATTAATTTTATATATTACATCATAGAGAAGGGTATTTTTATGGAACAACACAATTATTTGGTCCTTTATTCAGATCTTGTTTTGTATCTCTCAGTGATAGAATTTTCTTCTTCTCCGTGATAGATGTTATATATTTGTAATTATTTCATCAGATGGAACAGTCTCATCACCCATTCCAACTTTCTAATAGCACTTTTGACTTTGAAGGTAGCCTGTGTGATATCATGAGTTGCCATTCTTTTGAGCCATGTTTTATATGGTTGACTGGTAGAATGTATACCCCGGACAGAGGAGCTTCAGGCTTAATGTCCTAATTGGTGAAGTTTTTGCCTTAGTATGGTGCTAGCTGCCAAAGTCTCTGGGGTAAGGAACACAGATTCCAAATACAAATGGTGTCAGCTTCCTTCAGTGTTACAGCAGGCTCCTCTTGCCCTATGTGGTCCCTCTGCCCACAGCAGGTAGAGTGTGTGCACTCAAGATTGTACCTGGTTGAATTCACTTTGTCTCCATTCTGCAACAACATTTTGGTATACACAGAGGCCCACCTCAGTAAGACCCACTGCAGCCTACCGTACCCTTATACCCTGTGGGCCCACTTGCTCTATGCATGTGTGGTAAGTTGCTTCAGTCTTGTCTGACTCTCTGTGGCCCCATGGACTGTAGCCCTCCAGGTTCCTCTGTCCATGAGATTTTCCAGGCAAGAATATTGGAGTTGGTTGCCATGCCCTCCTCCAGGGGACCTTCCCAACTCAAGGATTGAACCCGTGTTTCTTATGTTTTCTGCATTGGCAGGCAGGTTGTTTACCACTAGCGCCACCTGGGAACCCCTGATGTTCTATAGATTATTTAATAAAGCTCTTTTAGTATGTACCACTCAAACCTGACCTTGGTAGGTCCAATTTTTTTCAGCAACTGTTGAGCCCAAACCTGGACTGTCTTACACAATCCAGCTGTCCATGGTACTTGGCCTTATTAGACTTTTGGCAGTTATCCAGGAGCTGGTCTGAACATATGCCAGATATTCAGCAGTCATGGTCTGCCAAACTTTGACATAATAGACTGATTGTTTTCTGTTCTTCCCACTACTTATTTGAATCTTAGGCCACAGAATGGCAGTTTACCAGTAACCATTGTCTTATACTTTTGGTAGACCAAGCTGTGCCTTGTCACTGTTTGTGGAGGATCTCAAAGTAGAGCCCATGGAGCTGCAGAGGAGATTGTTCATCAGAGGGCAGCAGAGTTATCTTGGTGCTCTGCTGGTCTTATTCAAGAACCTGGTTCTTTCCACCTGGGCCTCCCGTTTGGCATGTCCCTGACTACTGCCTTTTCTTAAAGAAGGACATTTCTGGGCAGCTGCTTTATGGGAAGATTGCTCTGACATGCCTAAGACATAACTACAGACTCTGAGAGAAGAGTAATAAAATGCCATGGTAGTGAAGGTGAGCTCAAGTGAAGTTCAATAATACAATAACAATAGTGACAATAATAATAATATTGATGGCTTATTCACTCTATGCCAGGTACTATTGTGCTTTATATATGTTAAATCACATAATCCTCAGAAACTACCCTATGAGGTAGGTTTTTTTCATTGTTCTCACTATACAGGTCATAAAATTGAGACACAGAGAGGTTAAAAAACTTTGCAAAAGTAACACAGCCAGAAAGTACCAAAGATAGGATTCAAACTCTAGCCAGCTGGCACCTGTGTTTGTGAATCAAAGCACTTTAGTGCCTCCAGATTTAATTCAAATAGTGAGTGTCAGACAGTTTCAGAAAGACACTGGGTCCAGAACCCAGTGTTACACAGCCCACTCTTAGCCTGAGTGATCATAGTCGACCTGTCAAATTTCATGGGGTCCTGTGTGGTTTGGACTCCACTGCACAGCTCCTGTCATTGCCTTTTCAGAGTAACTTAGAGCAGCTTGTACCGCATTCAGTCAGTGGGTCTTCTTCCTTATTTCCTGAGATGTAGAACCTAATGTGATCTACACACATGGGACAGGATTTTGCCCAAATCTGAATAGTTCCACCAGGTACTGGCCTCCTTACTTGATCAACTAAGATCATGACATCTGGTCCCATCACTTCATGGCAAATAGATGGGGAAACAGTGGCTGACTTTATTTTTCTGGGCTCCAAAATCACTGCAGATGGTAATTGCAGCCATGAAATTAAAAGATGCTTACTCCTTGGAAGGGAAGTTATGACCAACCTAGAGAGGATATTCAAAAGCAAGGACATTACTTTGTCAACAAAGGCCTATCTAGTCAAGGCTATGGTTTTTCCAGTGGTCATATATGGATGTGAGAATTGGACTATAAAGAAAGCTGAGCACCAAAGAATTGATGTTTTTGAACTGTGATGGTGGAGAAGACTCTTGAGAGTCCCTTGGACTGCAAGGAGATCCAACCAGTCCATCCTAAAGGAAATCAGTCCTGAGTCTTCATTGGAAGGACTGATGGTGAGGCTGAAACTCCAATACTTTGGCCACCTGATGCAAAGAACCAACTCATTGGAAAAGACCCTGATGCTGGGAAAGATTGAAGGCAGGAGGAGAAGGGGATGACAGAGGATGAGATGGTTGGATGGCATCACCGACTCAATGGACATGGGTTTGAGTGAACTCTGGGAGTTGGTGATGGACAGGGAGGCCTGGCGTGCTGTGGTTCATGGGGTCGCAAAGAGTCGGACATGACTGAGCGACTGAACTGAACTGAACTTGGAGTTGAGGACTGGCTGGGCCAGTAGCTTGTCTTCTGGTGTTTGGTTTTCTTCAGCAACCATTCCCCTCCTAGGCAGTTCCCTTGAGCAGGACTGACACCATTTAATGCAGAAGGTACAGTGCCCAGGCTTGTGATACTTCAGGGCCTACACAAATGTTTTAAAATCAGAAAGTAAAATGAATATAATAATAATATGGTCTGGATTATGTTCATGTTTATAGTAATGTAGTCACAAATAGAATTCTTAATATTTGGAGAAAGGGCCCTCTAAAGGCAAAAATGCCATTATATCCTAAGTCATAGGCCCCCCTCTCCCCCAGCTAAATGGGATGGAAATCCAAAAAAGAGGGACCATAGTATAGATAGAGGTGATTCACTTTGCTGTACAACAGAAACTAGCACAACATTGTAAAGCAGCTGTACTCCAATAAATATTAACTTTAAAAAGATTACAACTTTAATTTAAAAAGTCATAGGGGCCACAACCAGTGTGTATTAGTTGGGGGCTTCTGTGTATTAGTTATGCTTTTTGGGCAGCGGGGTTGGATTTGTCGTTGAACGTTTTTGTAAATTAGAGTCTCATTGCTTTACAGTGTCGTTAGTTTCTCTGTACAGCAAAGTGAATCAGCTATGCATCCACATGCATCTCCTCCCTCCTGAGCCTCTCCCAACCCCCATCCCGTCCCTCTAGGTCAGCAGAGAGCCCCGAGCTGAGTTCCCTGTGCTCTACAGCAGCCTTCCCACTAGCTGTTTACACAGGGCAGCGTGTGTGTCAGTGGTCCCCTCCCGAGTCATCCCACCCTCTCCTCTCCTCTCCCAGAGCCCACATGCCCCTTCTCTATGTGTCTCTATTCCTGCCCTGCAGATAGGTTCATCTGTACCATTATTCTAGATTGCATATGTATACATTAATATATTACATTTGTTTTTCTCTTTCTGACTTGCTTCACTCTGTATGACAGACTCTAGATTCATCCACATCACTGTAAATGCCCCAGTTTCATTCCTTTTTATGGCCGAGTAATATTCCATTGTGTATGGGTACCAATTCTTTATCCATTCATCTGTCCATAGACATTTTAGGTTGCTTCCCTGTCCTGGCTATTGAAAATATTACTGCAATATACGTTGGGATGGGTGTATCTTTTTGAATTATGGTTTTCTCAGGGTATATGCACAGCAGTGGTATATGCACAATATATTGCTGAGTCATATGCTAGGTCTGTTTTTAGTTTTTGAGGATTCTCCATACTCTTCTCTGTAGTGGCTGTGTAGATTTACATTTCCATCAGTAGTGCAAGAGGCTTTGAGGTAATGATGTTGAGCCTCTTTTCATGTGTGTGTTTGGCCATCTGTATGTCTTCTTTGGAGAAATGTCTATTTAGCTCTTATGCCTATTTTTTTTTAATTGGACTTTTTTTTTAAATTGAGCTGCCTGAGCTGCCTGTATATTTTGGAGATTAAACTCCTGTCAGTTGCTTTGTTTGCAAATAGTTTTTCCTGTTCGAGAGCTTGTCTTGTTCATGGTTTCCTATGCTGTGCAAAAGCTTCTATGTTTAGTTAGGTTCCATTTGTATATTTTTGTTTTTATTTTCATGACTCTAGCAGGTGGGTCAGAAAGGGTCTGTTATTTATGTCCAAGAGTGTTCTGCCTGTGTTTTCCTCTAAGAACTTTATTGTGTGGGTTATGTTTTGCTGCGTAACAAGTCACCACCACTTTTGTGTCTTTAAATAGCAAACATGTACTCCCTGGTGAGTTTCTGGGGGTCAGGAAGCTGGGAGTGGCTCAGCTGGGAGGTTGCTGTGGCCCTAGCTCTGTGCAGAGGCTGCTGTGACCTGGAGGCTTAGCCCCAGGAAGCCGCTCCCGGCTCTCGCCTGCGGCTGCTGGCGGGTCTCTGTCCCACGCAGGCTGTTGGCCACATACTTCACCACAGTGCCTCTTCCTAAGCTGCCTGCGTGTCCTCACGAAGTGAGGAAGCCTCCTCAGAGTGAGTGATGCGAAAGAGAGAGACTGTGACTGAGGCCACGGTCTCTTTGCTGTTACTTTTGTTGTGTTTTGCTTACCCCGGCGAGTCACATTTTTCACGTATGCTACAGATCTCTTGTGGGTGGGCGTAGAGTTCTGCTCATCGCAGCTACCACGGCTGATGGAAATGCCATCTTCACATGCACTGCCAGGACTGCAGAGCCAGGGAAGAGGAAATGTGTTGAACCACATGCTGGCTTTTAAAAAGTAGTAGTATTTTTCATGATTTGAAGTAATTAAAGACTCACAGGAAGTTGCCAAAACAGTACCGAATTTTTAATCTTCCGCTGAGAGAGCAGGCCCCTCTCCCATATAGAGAAGTGCTTCTGAAACTCTGTCCCCTGAGCTCTGTTTATAAGCCTCAATCAGCTTCACCATCATGGCATCCAGACCCATCTCTTCATGGCAAATAGATGGGAAAAAAGTGGAAACAGTGACAGATTTTCTTTTCTTGGGCTCCAAAATCACTGGAGCCATGAAATTAAAAGACACACCTTGGAAAAAAAAGCTATGACAAACCTGGACAACATATTAAAAAGCAGAGATGTCACTTTGCCAACAAAGGTCCATAGAGTCAAAGCTATGGTCTTTCAAGTAGTCACGTACAGATGTGAGGGTTGGACCATAAAAGGCTGAGCACCAAAGAAGTGATGCTTTCAAACTGTGGTGCTGGAGAAGACTCTTAGCGGTCCCTTGGACTGCAAGCAGATCAAACCAGTCAATCCTGAAGGAAGAGCAGACTCACTGGAAAAAACTCTGATGCTGGGAAAAATTGAGGGCAGGAGGAGAAGGGGGCAACAAAGATGGTTGGATGGCATCACCGACTCTACAGACCTGAGTTTGAGCAAGCTCCAGGAGACAGTGAAGGAGAGTCAAGCCTGGCATGCTGCAGTTCATGGGATCGCAAAGAGTCAGACATGACTTAGCAACTGAACAACAACAGCTTCGCCAAGTCATACAGTTTCAAGGGTTCTACCCTTTTTTCTGAAGCTAGCGGCTCTAATCTGAAAAGGACAGGTGGTTAGGGTCTTCCCTGGTGGTGGGGCACGTCCTTGGTGGCTCAGACAGTAAAGAATCTGTCTGCAGGTCTGAAGACCTGGGTTCAATCCCTGAGTTGGGAAGATCTCCTGGAGAAGGGAATGCCAACCCAATCTAGTATTCTTCCCTGGTGAATCCCATGGACAGAGGAGCCAGGTGAGCTATAGTCCTGGGGGTGGCAAAGAGCTGGAAATGACTGAGCAACTAACACACACGCACAGAGGTTCTAATCTGAAAAGGACAGGAGGTTGAGGCACAAACATTAAAACAGGAACTCTACCTAAAAGTAATCATTTACCACATATGTAAATGTACTAAAAAGAATGAGGCAGACACACACCACTGGCTCAAGATCCCCTTTGGGAGTTGATATGTGTTGGGGTGACAGGACTGAAGAGGAACATTAAGGTTTTATCTCTTTATGTCTATATAGTTTGAGTATTTCAGGAGAATGTATTTGTGTATTATATATGTGATTAATTTTTTAAGGAAAAATACAGTAGTCAAAAAATTTTATTCTTTCTTTGTAATCTACCCCTGTTTTTTAAAACTGATTATGCAGGTAGAGTCACATCCATTAAAACATCTCTGAGAACCATTTGCACCCCCTACTTTGTAAAAACCTATCAGGCATGATCCAACGTCTGCCTGGCCTTCTCCAAAAGTCTGGTGGGGCTTTAGATGCCCTTGGTCCCTCAGTTTTTCTTTCTGTTTTGGCTTCGGGCGTCGGACACTGGTCAAGACCACTGGTCCATGGCCCAAACTTCAGGCCTTCACTGACTACAGCGATCCTTGGTTTCCCAGACCGCTCAGCTGTGTGTTTCTGAGAAACCAGGGAACCACGTCTGGGGTCACCTTACCCTCAGCTCAGATCTCTTTAATCACTGGGAAGAGATAGGTGGGAGTTAGGGGAAAACATTAACACATCACTCCCTGTGGATGCCAAGGCTGTTCCGTCTCCCCAAGAGTGCTCAGCATTCTCTGCTGTGGCTCTAAACGCGACCAAGGCGCAATGAGGGATGGGAGCGAGACCAGCCCCAGGCATGATACCAGAGTTCCTGAGCTGCAGACCAAGGGGAGACATAACACCCAGAACACACAGACACACACACTGCACACAGACACACACTGGACACACAGACACACACACCGCACACACTGACACCTATATACACAGACACACGCCATACAGACACACATACCACGTACACTGACACCATATACACAGACACACATGCCATACACACAGACACACTGCCCACAGACACTGCACACAGACACACTGTACACAGACACACCGCACACAGACATACACCGCACACAGACATACACTGCACACAGACACACACCGCACACACACACACACTGTACACACACTCACCATACACACAGACACATACCCTTCACACACACACTGCACACAGACACACACCGCACACACACACACCATACACACAGACACACACACCATAGACACACACTCACACACCATAGACACACAGTGCACACAGACACATGCCATACACACAGACACACTGCACACAACACACCCACACAGACACACACCGTACATATAGACACATGCCATACACACAGACACACTGCCCACAGACACTGCACACAGACACACCGTACACACACACACACATGCCATACACACAGACACACTGCACACAGACACACACTGCACACAGACACACACCGCATACACACACACCGTACACACAGACACACATACCATAGACACACACCACACACACACATACACACTGTACACACAGTCATCACACACCCAACACGCACACACAGACACACGCACACACACACACACACACACACACACATCACACACACACCGCACACACACACACACACACACACCATAGACACACACCGCACACACACAGACACCACCGCACACACAGAAACACCATACACACAGACACACACACCATACACACAGACACACACGCCAACACACACTGCATACACTGACACACATACTTGTACACACCAACACAAACTGCACACACTGACACATACCATACACACACACACACTGCACACAGACATACACAGTACACACACTCACCATACACATAGATACACACCATACATACAGATACACATACCATAGACATGCACCGCACACACAGACATATACAGATACACAGACACACACAATACACATAGACACACACACCATACACACACATGCAATACACACAGACATACCATCACACACACACACTGTACACACACCCGCACCATATACACAGAGACACACCATATACACAGAGACACACAATGTACACACAGATACACATCATACACATACATAGACACACACCGTACACAAAGACACACAGAGAGAGTAAATTATCAATTTATTTTTCAAAATCCTAGCCAAAAGAAAGTGGTCAGATAGGAAAACAGCAGATACAGTCAATCTTAGAGCAGCTTCCCCTAATCCTGGATCTCAGAGTTTGTGAAGGATCAGAGACTCTGATGACAGTCCAGGGCAACCGAGAAGTCTAATTTCCTATCTCTCTGCTGGCCTTTCCACAGTACTTTTCAGGAAAAACGTGCTCAAATTCACTGTTTCCTGCTTCTGTTTAAGGAAATACTTTAAAATGTCGAGCTCAGGAAAATCCATTTCTTTTTGTATGCAGTGTTTGTTAGTGCCTTTTCTCTCTTGTTGGTGTCAGTCTTGGGGAGGCTTGTATAAGTTGTGTTATGTTTTCCAGGAATAAGCTTGATGTTGCTATACTGCCTTTGTTGTTCACTTTATTAGTTATTTTATTATTTCCTTCCTTCTATTTGAATTCTTGTATTCACTTTCTTGTTTTCTGTTTTTTGAAACTTGAATTCTTAGATCATCTGTGTTCAATATGTCTTGAATTCTAATGCATTTTTAGGCTGTACATATTCACCAAAAATTTGTCTTTAGTTGCATCCCCCAAGTTGTGATTGACAGAGCTCTGGATATCTTTATTGGTATTTCATATTTTATATTCTTTTTCATTTGAACTCACAAGTTCAAACTAAATTTTTTCTGTTTTTGGTTTCTTTATCTTTCTATTGGTGATTTCTAATTTGTTTTTGCATTAAGATTAGAGAATATGATAGATGTGATTTTTACCCTGCAAATACCTCATTTCATTATTGCCTATCAGTATCAGTAAGGATTTGTTAATTTATCTTTGTAATTCTTAACATTTTTGTATATATTTAAGATTATTTTGACAGATACACAAAAGCACATAATTATTATAAATTCTCAAGGGACTATTCTGTTTATTATACAATCTCTCTTCCCTGCAGTACTTCTTATGCACTGAATTGTGCCCATCTATTGAAATCCTAACTCACAGTACCTCAAAATATAACCATCTGGAGGTAGGGCCTTTAAAAAGTTAATTGAGGTAAAATGCAGTTCTATGGGTGGGTCCTAATCTAACAGGACGGGTACCCTTATAAAAGGAGGAGTTTGGGAGGCAGACATGTCCATGCACAGAGGAAGACCGTGTGAAATGTGGTGAGAAGATGCTCATCTGCAAATCTGAGAGAGGGGTCTCAGGGAAATCCAAGCCTGTGGACAGCTTGGTCATGGACTTTAGCCTCCAGAACTGTGAGACTGTAAGACCTCACGGCCTTTTCTCAGGACCTGTCGCCCAAAGACCACAATGGCTCGAATTCGATGTAATAAGCAAGAGGGTTTATTAAGCCTCCGTGCCGGGGTTCAGTCTCCTCGGGAGGAGTGAACCCCCAGCGTCAGTAGTGAGGAGTTTTATACAAAAAATCACAGGCAGGCGGGAATGAGGTCAGGTTATGGGATATAATGAAACAGGGGCCATAGGTGCGGGGGATACGCTTAATTGGTGGGAAAATCTACAGAAAGCAACAGAGAAAGCTATTTTCCGGGAGGCTACGGCCTGCCTCCCGAGCTAAATTTTAATCTAAGTTCTTCATTCCCCTCTTCTTCTTGTTCATGATTTTAATCTTGAAATCACAGATCGAAGTTTTTAGGGGATTGCTGCATATATATATAGAGTAACATAAACAATCAAGTCTATATGGTTTTTAACATTTATATCATATATTTAAATCATCAGGAAAACAGTTACCAGGCTCTCATTATTGTGTGCAGAACAAGTACCCTGCCTCCGAAGATAGCAGGTACCAGGCCAAGCAGCTCCCAGGACTTAACCCAACAGGTTGTCTCCCGCAGTCTCTTTTTATCTTTAGAAGCTCTAGAAGATGATGATGCTGTAGCGTGTTGCGGTGAACGAGCATCTTTATGTGCAGAAATTTACAATGTCCCTAATTAGGCATGGCACAAGACACATCAGGGCCAGGATAGTAGCTAATATGACACCCACAGCCACCATGTTCTGACACCAGCTGGAGTCTCTTAGCCTAACACACAGATCACCACTGTAAAGTTCGGGGGTCTAATCTTCTCTAAGTGTCAATATGGGGGTGCCCCAACAGGATTTTAAAGGGGGTGAGACCAAAGTGAGAGGGTGTGCACTCGGAACAGAGCCAGAGGAAGGAGCACTGTCTAATCAGTACCGCCAGTCCTAAGGACAATTTAGTTAGGGCTCTTTTAGAGTATATCTTTACCTGTCCTGAACTCTGGGGTCTGTATGCACAATGTAATTTCTAATTGGTCCCCAGGAACTTAGCAATTCCTGACTTATCTGGGCAGTAAAAGCCGGCCCATATCTGACCCTAACGTCTTTGGCGCTCCGAAACGCGGAAAACTCTCAAAATCTTAGCTACTATAAGAGCACTGTTTTGGTGGGGAATGTTTTACCCATCTTGAGAAGGTATCTATAAAGACCAGCAGATATTTGTTGCCATACTGCGCAGGACGACCCGGTGAAGTCTATTTTTAATAAGCCCCGGCCGGTCTCCACGAGCCGTTACCTGACCCATCTTGTTCCGGCCGGCATTTATCTCCTGACAAGGTTTACAGCTCAGGACAACTTGCTCAGCCAATTTGGAAAGTCCCGGCACCTTATCTCTTGCTTTGATTAAAAGAGAGACTAATCTTTTAGCCCTAAGTGAGTCCAGTAATGCATTTGTTTTAACATCTCTTAGCCTCTTCTTCCACCATAGTCTGTTTCGCTGCAGAGAGGAACTGTTTCACTATTTGAGCATACCACCAACAGCCCCGATGGTTCATCTTTGTCGCCACCTCCCGGCAGTTTGATCAGCCATATTGTTTTCCTTGTTACCGGAGATTGGTCTTTGATGTCCAGGGCAGTGGATTATACTGACCCTTTGGCAACATCAGCGCAGCCAACAATGCCAAGATTTTATCTTTGTTTAATTTCCGGCCGACGTGAGCAACCCCCTGTTGGTAAATAGCTCCATGGACAGTGCGGTTGCAAAGGCACATCTGCTGTCAGTGTAAATATAGCCTTTTTCCCGTGACAGTTCCAGGGCCTTGTGAGGGCAAGCAGCTCGGCTTGGGCTGAGGTGCCTGAGGAAGGGCAGCCGCCCAGATTACCTCAGTCCACTACCACCGCCGCCCTGCCCGCCACACCTTCTGGAGGAAACTACTCCCACCGGACCATGTCACCCGGCATCCTGGAGCGGCTGGTCTGTCAGGTGGCGAACTCCGTGTACCCCTGCCAAATCTCTTGGCAGTGTGACCACCCGGATTGGCTGGCAGCAGCGTGGCAGGGGTGCGCAGCGGTGCGAACCTAATGCCTGAGTCAGAAGTAGTGTCTGATAATGGGCATCTGGCGTTGGTCAGCCATCTCTCGGGGGTTGTTGAATCACACTTTAGAGCGTGGGCGCAGTAATGACCAGGTTCTGTCCCAAGGTCAGCTTGTCTGCATCTCACTAGGACTGCCACGGCTGCCACTATTGCAAGCAACTGGAGCCAGCCGGCAGCCACAGGGTCCAGTTTTTGACAGTTATGCCACAGGCCGGTTCATGGTCCCAGTTTTGAGTGAGGACCCCTGCAATGCCATTATGTTCAGCCACATAGAGATGAAATGGCGTTACATCTGGGAGTCCCAGGGCAGGAGCTGACAACAGGGCACGCTTAAAAGCCGCTCACCATCTGCTTTGACCAGATCTTGAAGAGAGAATCCTGTAACCCACTAATCTCTGTAACAATATCTAAAGCTGACTGATCGATGAAAGCCATGGCCACCGGCCCATGTTCCAGATGTAGGATCGTAGGGAGAAATCTCTTGAATGCCTCCATCAACTGTCTAGGAATACAGTAGGTGACTAGCAGACCCTGAGTCACTTTTTTTTACCTTAGCCAAATTGGTGGGGCGCCTTGCTGCCCCTCGGAGACCAGCCACCAGAGCCTGGGATAGACCTCAGGTGCCCCCACCTGCTGGGGAATTGTAGTCCCAACTAGGGTCCGTCAGTGGGAAGCCAGCATCTATTTTATTTGAAGCACTGTGGGACGGTCATCCCTGGCACATTTTGGCCTGCCAACAGTCCCGCTGTCCCTCTGTAGTGAGCAAGGTCTGCAACAATTGCTGACAATCATCTCAAGTGGGCTGATGTGAGAAAACAAGAGACTCATCAAAGAGGTCAGCGCCTGGGGTTATCAGAAAAGAGGGGTTATTATTTTTCAGTTGTAAGGCAGAGGCAGAAAATGGCCAATATTGAAGTGGCCGAATCCGTGGTCATCGGGGGCCCATTCTCGAAGGGGAAGAGCGGGGAGTCCGGGGTAGCAGCTCACGGACGCGTCCTGCCCCACCCCCCCCCCAGGCTGTCCAGGCGGGACAGTTGGTTGTGCCACCTGGGGCGCAGGAGGCGGGACCAGTGCCGGCGGATAAGGTGGGGGAGAGTCTAGGAGCAAGAGATCAGTCTGTGATCTGGATATATACCTGACAGGAGTCCTACTCCTTTTTCGCTGTGGATGTTAAAGCAAGGATTCCTGTAACGGGTCCGGTGCCGCGGAGAGAACAAAGGGGAACCCATGCTGGGGGTACGGATTAAGTCCTCAAACCAGAATGTATGGCACCTGGTCCGGGGCCCGGCAGTAGCAGCAGGTCCAGGAGTGTAAATTGCAACTTTGACCTGTTTAACCTGTTTTAAAAGAACGAGCCCTCCGGCGGCCAGCGAAAGCGGGCCAATCTACTGCACACAAGCTCTGCCATTGTCTTTCACTGCCACTGAGAGCCAGTGGGCCCATTTTACTCCGTCCAATGGTCTATTGTCAGAGACAAAGGGGTTGTTACAGTCTGTCCCATCGTCGGTTTGTCAAAACAGAAAGCAAAAACAAACAAACACAGAAACACAGAGTAAGGCAAGTAAAATTTACCAAGGTGGCTGGAAGAAAAAAGAGCAGCTGCTGCAAGGTTCTCTCGGCAAGCCTTAAACAGACAAGCTTCAGCTTTACGGACAGGCCTTTTCCAGAGACTTTATTCAAATCAGATTCAGATGGAGGGGAGTCGTCACGACCCCTCTCCCAGATGGCGATCCCAGGTCCGGGACCGCCGCAGTCTGACAGCGGACAGACAGATGCGTACGCACAGAACCTGCTCCGCAGCTGGAGGAAACTGAAGGTGAAAGAGAGATTATTGAGGATAGCCACCAAAATCTGCCGGGAAAGGTGGCGGCCAGAGAGGTGGACTTGTGGCGTGCAAGATCACGGTGCCACGGCCCGGAAGTTTTGCTGGGGGCGGGACGCCAGCGGCAGCCCGCTCCGTGACCCCCTACCTGTCACGGAGTCTTAAGGGCAGGCGCCTAACGGCCTAAGTGCCGACCCGGCCACAATAATATCAGGCCGTATCCTCGAATGAGAGAGATAGGGTGAAGAACTTTAGATTGAGGAATTATAATAGTTTTGATGTTAGCAAACAAGGCTTTGGGATAATGAATTCTCTTTGTTGTAAATCATTGTATTCGTCTTCTGTAAAAATGTAACCATTTAGTGCCTGAAAAGGGCACTGAAAACTCCTAGGTTAAGAGTTAAACCTGGAAGGCAGAATGGCGAAGCCCCCTATCTTGATGACCAGAGCCTCCTGACTGCTCCCTATTCTAACTGATAACTGTGACTTAGTTCCACTGTGTAACTGACCCCTCAAAAATGCATTCCGACGACCAGAGGTAGTCAACTATCTCTACTAAATTACCTGTAAATCACCCCACCAATCAAATGTCTCACCACCAAGCCCCCACGCACCACACGATCCATCCCAGTTGTCTTTGATCTCTGCATAAAAACCCTCGGGGGTGTCGGGTTCACCTGGAAACGGGAGCGGCTAAATAAATCCCCGCTGATTGAGACCGAGTCACTGTGGCGGGGGCGCGCCCGAGAAAAGGCCGGAGGTCACAAGGGAAGCCACCCAGTGGGCGGAGTTACGGGGCTCACCTGTTGGGAGGCCTCAAGGTCCACCAGGAGGGGGGAAGTGCCCCACAACCGCGCCTGTTCACTGAAACCCCGAAAAATAGAGTCAAACAGCAGGAGAGGAAAACGACACAATACAGATTTAACACAGAGCAGGCAAACCACACAGACATACAGGACAAAAATGCCGGCACCCGAATCCAGAAGCCAAAGAGTCTGAGTGAGCGAGGTAGGATCGACGAGACCCCCAAATGTAAGACCTCACGGCCTCTCAGGACCGTCGGCCAAAGACCACAATGGCTGAATCGATGTAATAAGCAAGAGGATTTATTAAGGGCGGGTTCAGCCCTCGGGAGGAGGAACCCCCAGCGCAGTAGTGAGAGGTTTTATACAAAAATCACAGGCAGGCGGGAATGAGGTCAGGTTATGGGATATAATGAAGCAGGGGCCATAGGGGGGGGATACGCTTAATTGGTGGGAAAATCTACAGAAAGCAACAGAGAAAGCTATTTTCCGGGAGGCTATGGCCTTGCCTCCCGATAAGGAAAAGCTATTTTTCGGGAGGCTACAGCCTTGCCTCCCGAGCTAAATTTTTAATCTAAGTTCTTCAAGACAATGACTTTCTGCTGTTTGTCACCCAGTCTATGGTATTTCGTTATGGAAGCCCTGGCAAATTAATGCAGTGCTTTTTATCCTTTATTAATAATGCTGTATTAGGTTCCATTGGAGAAGGAAATGGCAACCCACTCCAGTATTCTTGACTGGAGAATTCTGTGGACAGAGGAGTCTGGTGGGTTGCTGTCTGTGAGGTCGCACAGAATGAGACACGACTTAAGTGACTTAGCAGCAGCAGCAGCAGCTTCCATTTGGTTATTATTTATCAGGTATATCATAAAGATTAGTAAGAAAGAACAAATGTGTGGTTATCTACAGATACCATGATTATATAGATAGAAAAGTATATTATAAAGATTAGTAAGAAAGAACAAATGTGTGGTTATCTACAGATACCATGATTATATAGATAGAAAAGCTAACAACATTTTATAAACATTCCTACAACTAGTGTGTTTAACAAGATTTCAGGGTAGAGTCAATATACAAAAACCATTTGCACTTTTGTATACTAGCAAGAGACAACTGGGAAATGAAATTCGAAAAAAATACAAGGGGAGATGAAGAACCAGACAGTTGGAGCCAGTGGATGAGGTTGATGAGAGAAAGAGATTAAATCAGTCAGGAAAGTGGTTCCAGGATTCAACTGTGGGCATTCCAGTGTTTAGAGGTCAAACAGGAGAAGCAGAGACGGCAAAGGAGACTGAGCAGGCGTTGCCAAGTAGATAAAGAACCAGAGAAGATGGCATTTCAGAAAAGAGAGAGGAGAGGTGGCCAGTTGAGCCCATTGCTTTTGAGAGGCCGTGAATGATAAAGACAAGAAATGACCATCTTATTGACGACATGGATAACCTTGTTAATGTTGACTGAAACCCAGTTAGTTTGGGTTCCTGACTGAGCAGGACTAGCACTAGCTACTCCAGGCCGCCTTGACTGAAGGTTTTCTTGTCAAGGACTAATCAGGTCTGGAAGGGGACTGTGGGCTCACAGAAGGTTTTCCTCCATGCCTGCCATCCTTCCTTTCTTTTTCTCTCCCTCCCTCCCTATATCCATCCTTTCTCCCTCTCTCTTTTCCCCCTCCCTCCCTTCCTTCTTCTGTCTTTCCCTCCCTCCCCTCTTCTTTCTTGCAGTTACGTCCTCTTAGATTCTAGAGAGGAAGTGATTATTGGAGATGAGGAGGGGAGAATTGTAGAAATAGAGTCTTGGGGAGGAAGAGAAGAGATTGCGCCAGGGCCCAAGCAAAGGGGCTGATCTTTGATAGAATCAGGGTCATGGCTCACACTTTAGGCTCAGCGACACTAGGCTGGTCTATCTTGTGGGAGCTATCGTATGATTGTTTATCTATTTTTTGCCATTAAATGTGAGAGAAGGTCATTAGCTGACAGTGATAGGGGCACAGCGTGAGTAAGATTGCAGGAGAGAGAGTTCTCAGTGTGAACTAGTATCTGGGAAGAGAGGAAAGTAGACACACCAGGAAGATGTGATCACACGGTTGAAGAATATTGAGAGCCTGTTTGAAATTTATGGTTGTGGAATTAAAGTGAAACTAGATAATATTCAGCTACATTCATGCAGGCATGAAGTAGTGGAATGTCTGCACTTTATTAGGGAGGACATTTTGATGGGCAAGTAGGACACAGAAGCGAAAGTCCCGGAAGTCAAAGGTAAGGAGGTGACTAATGTGTGGTGGAATCCAGGCTGTCTAAGGAGGAAAATGAGCAGACAGGAAGATGGATATGACCTCTATCAGGGCCAATAGAGTGAAGGCTGAAAGAGGCCAGAGTGATGCTGAGAAAGGAGTATTAGAGCTGGTGAGCTCTAGGCACTGGAGGTAACTGTCAGAGGGTGAGATGCTTGGAATTATTATTTCAGAGGTGATGCCGGTATTTGTGATGACAAGCTCAAGTGTATGATTGTGGGAAAGAGTGACCAGGGTGAGGTGGAAGGAAGTGTCACAGAGATGCATAGTTGTTAAGCCACTGCCTCTAAGCTCCAGACTCACCTTATGTACTTTCCCTAGGATGCTAGGGCTGGGACTTTGCAAATCCTTTTTGCTTTTCCGAATAGCTCCCTGTTACACTCCGCCAACAGTTAGAACTGGACATGGAACAACAGACTGGTTCCAAATAGGGAAAGGAGTACGTCAAAGCTGTATATTGTCACCCTGCTTATTTAACTTATATTCAGAGTACATCATGAGAAACGCTGGGCTGGATGAAGCACAAGCTGTAATCAAGATTGCCGGGAGAAATATCAATAACCTCAGATATGCAGATGCAGCTGCTGCTAAGTCCCTTCAGTCGTGTCTGACTCTGTGCAACCCCATAGATGGCAGCCCACCAGGCTCCTCCATCCCTGGGATTCTCCAGGCAAGAACACTGGAGTGGGTTGCCATTTCCTTCTCCAATGCATGCATGCATGCTAAGTCACTTCAGTCCTGTCCAGCTCTATGCAACCCTATGGACAGCAGCACACCAGGCTCCTCTGTGCACAGAATTCTCTAGAAAAGTATACTTGAGTAGGTTGCCATTTCCTTCTCCGATATGCAGATGACACCGCCCTTAAGGCAGAAAGCAAAGAACTAAAGAACCTCTTGATGAAAGTGAAAGAGGAGAGTGAAAAAGTTAGCTTAAAGCTCAACATTCAGAAAACTAAGATCATGGCATCTGGTCCCATCACTTCATGGCAAATAAATGGGGAAACAGTGGAAACAGTGACAGACTTTATTTTGGGGGGCTCCAAAATCACTGCAGATGGTGACTGTAGCCAAGAAATCAAATGACACTTATTCCCTGGAAGAAAAGTTATGACCAACCTAGACAACATATTAAAAAGCAGAGACATTACTTTGGCAACAAAGGTCCATCTAGTCAAGGCTATGGTTTTTCCAGTAGTCATGTGTGGATGTGAGAGTTGGACTATAAAGAAAGCTGAGTGTCAAAGAATTGATACTTTTGAATTGTGGTGCTGGAGAAGACTCTTGAGAGTCCCTTGGACTGCAAGGAGATCCAACCAGTCCATCCTAAAGGAAATCAGTCCTGAGTCTTCATTGGAAGGACTGATGTTGAAGCTGAAACTCCAGTACTTTGGCCACCATATGTGAAGAACTGACTCATTGGAAAAGACCCCAATGCTTGGAAAGATTGAAGGCAGGAGGAGAAAGGGACAATGGAGGACAAGATGGTTGGATGGTATCACCATGAGTTTGAGTAAACTCTGGGAGTTGGTGATGGACAGGGAGGCCTGGCGTGCTGCAGTCCATGGGGGTGCAAAGAGTCGGACACAACTGAGTGACTGAACTGAACTGAACATTCTGCCAAGAGAGAAATCTAGAGAGTGAGTAAGGCTGGGACAGGAATAAGGGGTTTGCTTCTTCCTCTTTCCGTCACTATTATGGCAACAGTGTTTCTTCACCCAGGCAGCAGTTCCTTCCCATAGTAGTAGAGCAGTTCAGTTTGAGTGTTTCCTGTACTTGCAGAATTGGGTTTACTGAGCGCATCTCAGAGACACTAGTGTCAGCCAAGCAACACTGCTCTTCAGAGACGTGGCTTCAACTCTTGAGGCCCTCCTCTTATGATCCTAGCCCCTCCCTGTCTCCACCCTGACCTAGGGATGATAGCTGCCTCCTGCAATTGAGGTCTCTGTAATACCTTAGTATTCTCTTGTCTCCTTTGCAGTTTCCTTGTTAAAAATTCTACACTTAGCTAACAGCTCATCTTGCCCAGGGAATCCCAGGGATGGCGGAGCCTGGTGGGCTGCCATCTATGGGGTCACACAGAGTCGGACATGACTGAAGTGACTTAGCAGCAGCAGCAGCAGCTTCATACTGAATTCTCTCTGTCAAATAACTGGCATGGTTCCCATTTCCTGACCAGACTCTGACTGACACAGGATTTGAGGATGTGAAGGAGCAGAATACTTGGATGTTGATGTCAGCAAGAATGGTGGTAGGAATAAGGGTGGAGACCAAGGCAGTGGTCTCCAGAAGTGAAAGAAGGCAGAAATGAAAGTAACCAGTGAACGTGAGGGATGGAGCACTGCAGGAAGAGGGGCATCGGGGACTAAAGTCTGCTGGATTCTTTATACTTAAATGTTTAACTTGAGGTCTTACTCTCCACGGTTTAGGCTCAAAAGTGCATTTAAAATCCAGCAAATTCTTTTCACAGATCACTTTATTTTTTAAAACCTAAAAAGAATTCTTGAAATATAGCTGATTTACAGTGTAGTGTTTATTTCAGGTGTTGTATAAACAAAGTAATTCAGTTATATATATACTATATACACACACATATATAATATGCTACTGCTTCTAAGTTGATTCAGTCGTGTCCAACTCTGTGCAATGCCATAGACGGCAGCCCACCAGGCTACCCCGTCCTGGGATTTTCCAGGCAAGAGTACTGGAGTGGGGTGCCATTGCCTTCTCCACATATATAATATACATTCTTTTAAAGATTCTTTTCCATTATAGATATTACTAGATATGGAGTATAGTTTCCTGTCCTATATAGTAGGTCCTTGTTTGTTTTATATATAATGGTGTGCATACGTTAATCCCAAACTCCTAATTTATTCCTCCCACCCTTTTCCCCTTTGGCTATCATACATTTCTTTTCTATGTTTGTGAGTCTATTTCTGTTTTGTAACATTTTTTAGATTCCACATGTAAGTGATACAATACTTGTCTTTCTGACAGACTTCACTTAATATGATAATCTCTACAGATGACATTATTTCAATCATTTTATGGCCATAGGTGCACTTTAATGACATCTTCTCCTACCTGGTAAAAATTAGGTCAGAGTTTCTCAAAGTATAGTCTGTGGGTTTTCTGTACTAAAACTACTAGAATTCTTGTTAAATATGCAGATTCCTGATCTACACAAGTAGGGAGACCCCAAACTGAGAGGTGATCCAAATAGTATGATTTTAATGTTAGAACCAGGATCAGTTCAGTCTCTCAGTCGTGTCCAACTCTTTGCGACCCCATGAATCGCAGTACGCCAGGCCTCCCTGTCCATCACCAACTCCCAGAGTTCACTCAGACTCACGTCCATCGAGTCTGTGATGCCATCCAGCCATCTCATCCTCTGTCATCCCCTTCTCCTCCTGCCCCCAATCCCTCCCAGCATCAAGAGTCTTTTCCAGTGAGTCAACTCTTCACATGAGGTGGCCAAAGTACTGGAGTTTCAGCTTTAGCATCATTCCTTCCAAAGAAATCCCAGGGCTGATCTCCTTCAGAATGGACTGGTTGGATCTCCTTGCAGTCCAAGGGACTCTCAAGAGTCTTCTCTAACACCACAGTTCAAAAGAATCAATTCTTCGGCACTCAGCCTTCTTAATAGCCCTGGACAAATTGGGGGTGGTCAGTCAGCCTAATGCCAGACCTACTGAATCTAAATCTTAAAGGACAGGGCTGATGTCTGTTTATTAAATAAGTGTCTCAGGTGGTTCTTAGGCATACTAACATGAAAATTAACACCCTGGTTATCTCCGGGCCTGACAGTCTAGGTAAACCTCTTTCCTACTGGGCTTCACACTGC
Source organism: Nanger dama (assembly GCA_917880005.1). NCBI lineage: Eukaryota > Metazoa > Chordata > Mammalia > Artiodactyla > Bovidae > Nanger > Nanger dama. The sequence goes on from CAKJTW010000007.1 coordinate 30,877,084, forward strand.
CTCCTATTGGGTGGCATTCTCTGATCAAGGAAGAGTGTCTCACTTTCTTGTCGTGGCATGTTATGGAAATCCTGGCTGGAAATCACTCCAACTGCTGATAGTACGATCTTGAGCATATAAAAAGTGAATCACACTTCTTTTGATTTGTTTTTTTGGTCCTTATAACAAGATGTATCACCATTGATTTTTCATGGTAGTGTGGGCTGGCCATGTGTAGTAGAAGCCTGTCCCTCCCAGTGTGTCCCTGGCACATATCCAGTGTTAGTCAGCTCAGGCTGCCATTGCAAAATACTATAGCCTGGGTAGTTTTAAATGACAGAAATAACAGAGCAACATACAAAAATCAATTGCATTTCTATTGGTAGCAGTGAACATATGGAAGCTGAAATTAAAAACCACTTATAAATACTATTTACAGTTGCTACAAAGAAAATACTTAGGTGTACACTTAAAGTGAAGTTGCTCATTCGTATCCGACTCTTTGCTACCGGTGGACTGTAGCCCACCAAGCTCCTCCATCCATGGGATTCTCCAGGCAAGAATACTGGAGTGGGTTGCCATTTCCTTCTCCAAGGGATCTTCCCGACCCAGGGATCGAACCCAGGTCTCCCACATTGCAGGCAGACGCTTTAACCTCTGCACCACCAGGGAAGCATGGACATCTCCAGATGGTCAACACTGAAATCAGATTGATTATATTCTCTGCAGCCAAAGATGGAGAAACTCTATACAGTCAACAAAAACAAGACCAGGAGCTGACTGTGGCTCAGACCATGAACTCCTTATTAACAAGTTCAGATTTAAATTAAAGAGCAGGGAAAACCACTAGACCATTCAGGTATGACCTAAATCAAATCCCTTATGATTATACAGTGGAAGTGAGAAATAGATTGAAGGGCCTAGATCTGATAGATAGAGTGCCTGATGAACTATGGAATGAGGTTCGTGACACAGTACAGGAGACAGGAATCAAGACCATCCCCATGGAAAAGAAATGCAAAAAAGCAAAATGGCTGTCTGGGGAAGCCTTACAAATAGCTGTGAAAAGAAGAGAAGTGAAAAGCCAAGGAGAAAAGGAAAGATATAAGCATCTGAATGCAGAGTTCCAGAGAATATCAAGAAGAGATAAGAAAGCCTTCTTCAGTGATCAATGCAAAGAAATAGAAGAAAACAACAGAATGGTAAAGACTAGAGATTTCTTCAAGAAAATTAGAGATACCAAGGGAACATTTCATGCAAAGATGAGCTCAATAAAGGATAGAAATGGTCTGGACCTAACAGAAGCAGAAGATATTAAGAAGAGATGGCAAGAATACACAGAAGAACTGTATAAAAGGATATTCAAGACCCAGATAATCACAATAGTGTGATCACTCATCTAGAGCCAGACATCTTGGAATGTGAGGTGAAGTGGGCCTTAGAAAGCATCACTACGAACAAAGCTAGTGGAGGTGATGGAATTCTAGTAGAGCTATTTCAAATCCTGAAAGAGGGTGCTGTGAAAGTGCTGTAATCAATATGCCAGAAAATTTGGAAAACTCAGCAGTGGCCACAGGACTGGAAAAGGTCAGTTTTCATTCCAATCCCAAAGAAAGGCAATGCCAAAGAATGCTCAAACTACCGCACAATAGCACTCATCTCACACGCTAGTAAAGTAATGCTCAAAATTCTTCAAGCCAGGCTTCAGCAATACATGAACCGTGAACTCCCAGATATTCAAGCTGGTTTTAGAAAAGGCAGAGGAACCAGAGATCAAATTGCCAACATCCGCTGGATCACGGAAAAAGCAAGAGAGTTCCAGAAAAACATCTGCTTTATTGACTATGCCAAAGCCTTTGACTGTGTGGATAACAATAAACTGTGGAAAATTCTGAAAGAGATGGGAATACCAGACCACCTAACCTGCCTCTTGAGAAATCTGTATGCAGGTCAGGAAGCAACAGTTAGAACTGGACATGGAACAACAGACTGGTTCCAAATAGGAAAAGGAGTCCGTCAAGGCTGTATATTGTCACCCTGCTTATTTAACTTATATGCAGAGTACATCATGAGAAACGCTGGACTGAAGAAATACAAGCTGGAATCAAGATTGCCAGGAGAAATATCAATAACCTCAGATATGCAGATGACACCACCCTTATGGCAGAAAGTGAAGAGGAACTAAAAGCCTCTTGATGAAAGTGAAAGAGGAGAGTGAAAAAGTTGGCTTAAAGCTCAACATTCAGAAAACGAAGATCATGGCATCCGGTCCCATCACTCCATGGGAAATAGATGGAGAAACAGTGGAAACAGTGTCAGACTTTATTTTTTTTGGACTCCAAAATCACTGCAGATGGTGATTGCAGCCATGAAATTAAAAGACACTTACTCCTTGGAAGAAAAGTTATGACCAACCTAGATAGCATATTCAAAAGCAGAGACATTACTTTGCCGACTAAGGTCCGTCTAGTCAAGCCTATGGCTTTTCCTGTGATCATGTATGGATGTGAGAGTTGGACTGTGAAGAAGGCTGAGTGCCAAAGAATTGATGCTTTTGAACTGTGTGTAAGAAAACGCCGTGGGAAGAAAAAGCCACCTCTAGGACCCGTTAGTAAAAAAGGCCTTTATTAGGGCGGGCGGTCGCTCCCGGGCAGAATCCCCAGGGGCAAGCGAGCAGGGGAACAAAGGGAGTCTGCGAGGCGGGCAGGGATGCGGGAAAGTTTTATCTGGAGGACTGGTCTTTTTCCAAGGTCTTTTTCCCATTTAGGTAACATTTGCAGACTACAGCGGTTATTGGTGTCTATGGTTTCCGTGTTGTCCCTGATTGGATCGGGGCTTCAGGACTCGCCCGTCACGTACGGCACGTTCGTGGGGGACCTGGTGCTGCTGCTGGATTGGGGGCTTCAAGGCCAGCCCCCTTTCTGGCCATGTTCAGACAGCTCGCCCTTTCACTGTGGTGTTGGAGAAGACTCTTGAGAGTCCCTTGAACTGCAAGGAGATCCAATCAGTCCATTCTGAAGGAGATCAACCCTGGGATTTCTTTGGAAGGAATGATGCTAAAGCTGAAACTCTAGTACTTTGACCACATCATGCGAAGAGTTGACTCATTGGAAAAGACTCTGATGCTCGGAGGGATTGGAGGCAGGAGGAGAAGGGGATGACAGAGGATGAGATGGCTGGATGGCATCACTGACTCGATGAACGCGGGTCTGAGTGAACTCCGGGAGTTGGTGGTGGACAGGGAGGCGTGGCGTGCTGCGATTCATGGGGTTGCAAAGAGTCAGACACGACTGAGCGACTGAACTGAACTGTACACTTAAAAATATACACAGGATCTATATGTGGAAAATTACAAACGCTGATGGAAGAAATCAAAGGAAGACAAGTAAATGGAGAGATGAAACTTGATCATGGACAGGAAGAGCTAACATATTGAAGATACTGTAATTGGATGAGGCTGGTACTGAAGCCAAGCTCAGCTGCTCACTGCTTAAGAGACAAGTGTTGGTGGAAAAGGAAAAGTTGCTATATTCAGGAGGCCAGCAATCTGGGGAGATGGTGGACTAATGTTGAAGACCATCTCCAAGTTTCCAACCAGGAGAGAGAGATTTTAAAGACAGTGTAAAGGAGGGGGCTGCAGGGTACGTGATTACCTCATGCATAAGCCTCAGGTTGGCTGGCATCAAGGTGAAGTCTCAAGCATCACCAGTCTCCGTGCATGTGGTCAGCAGTTTTCATTTGTAGAGGTCTGCTTCCTGTCAAAACAGCTTAGGAATGTGTATCTGATCTTTATCCATTATCTTTCAGGGAACTGGGAGTTTGGTGACTCTGCTGGGTGACTGGTTTATAGTCTAAATTGTTGCCATTTCCCCTGCTCAACAGTTAGTCTTTGTTTCTACATCTTCACATTTCCTAATCCTTAACTCTTAAACCAGCCTGCTTGCTTACCATATCAACTCTCCCCTAATGAATCTATAGGCTTAGTGCATTTCCTATCAAAATTCTAGCAACGTTTTATGTTGATATAGGTGAGCTTATTTTAAAATTTATATGGAAAGGCACAGACCTTAGAATAGTGAAATCAATCTTATACTAAGGCCTTTACTATATGCTTGAGTATATAGTGTGATCCCGGTAGAGAGACGTCAGTGGAACAGGATAAAGAACCAGAAATAGACTGACACATGCATGCTCAGCTAACTTTTGACAAAGATGCAAAAGCTATTCAGTGGAAGAGGATAGCCTTTTCATCAAATTGTGCTTAAGCTCTTGGGTACTATAGGAGGAGAAAAATGAACCTTGACCTAAATCCCACACCTTATACGAAAATGAATGCAAAATGGATTGCAGACTGACATGTAAAATGTAGAATTATGAATTTTTAGAAAAAAATGTGATAAATCGGATCAAAACAAAAAACTTTTGCTCTGTGAAATCATATGTGAAGAGAAGGGAAAGATAAAGACTGGCAGAAAATATTTGCACACCACATATCTGATAAAAGACTAGTATCTAAAACATAAAATGAATCTCACAACTGAACAGTAAGAAAAACACCCAGTCTAGAGAGTGGGCAAAAGACACAAACTGACACTTTATCAAAGAGGATATAAAAATGACAAGTACATAAAACATGTTCAATTCTCATTAGCCATCAGGGAAATGCAAATTAAAACCACTGAGACATCACTATACACCTCTCAGAATGTTGTTGTTTTTTTTTTTAAGTGACACCACCAAATGTAGAAGATGCATTTGGAACAGGGTATTGGATCCTGGAGAGGAAATTGGATCGTTCTCTCAGTGCTGGCATGAATGTGAAGTGGTACAGCTGGTGTGGAAAAGTCGGTCAGTTTCATATAAAACTAAACTTACAAGTACCGCAGGACCCAGTGAGAGTACTCTTGGCCATTTATTTCAGAGAAAGGTAAACTGCACTCACATAAATCTTCATAGCAGCCTTATCTGTAATTCCTCCAAACTAAAATCAGCCCACATGTCTTTCGACAGGGGAATGGTTAAAACCCGTGGTATATACATACCATGGACTACTACTCAGAAATAAAAAGGAGCAGACTATTTGATAGCTACCACTGCTATCTGGATTAATCCCCAGAGAACTGTGCAGAATTTGACAAGCTAATTGCAAAAGCTGAGAGAGATACTGTTCTCCAAAAGGTTATGTGACATTTTTGAAATTATAAAATTTTAGAAATGGAGAATAGATTAGTGGTTATCGGGGGAAGGAAGTCAGGGTATGGGTGAGGGATAGGTGGGCATGAAGAGGACCTGGTTATAACAGGGCCACGTGACGGATCTTTGTGGTGTCAGAAGTATTTTGACTGTGGTGGTGGGGATGCACAAATCTGTACATGTGATAAAACTGTATAGGTCTAAACACACACACACACACACACACACACACAGGTGCAGGTCAAGCTGGGGAAATCGTATAGGTCTAAACACACACACACACACACACACACACACCGTATAGGTCTAAACACACACACACACACACACACACACACACACAGAGGTGCAGGTCAAGCTGGGGAAATCGGAATTGGATTAGTGAACTGTATCCAGGATGGGGCGGTGCACTATAGTTTCTCAAAATGTTACTGTTGGGAGAAATTGGGCAATAGGTACATAGAATCTCTCTCAATTATTTCTTACAACTGCATGTTGTAGGGAAGGGAAATCTCCCTTCTGTTGCTTTTGGCTGGTATAATAATTAAGTTGACATAAGACAGATTAATAGGACAACAAAAACCCAGACTTAATTTTTTATGTATGTAGGTCTCATGGGTATGGCACATCAGAAGTGGCTGAAGCAGGCTATTATATACCTTTTAGGTGAAGAATCAGTTATGAAGATTTGACAAAACAGTTTGGGCTTATAGTAGCAGACTTATGAAGAAGTAACAAGAGTGTTTACACGGCTTCCCTTTCCCGATCTCTGTGTAAGATGCCTTCCCTCCTTTGAGTGGGGAGGGCTCCTTTCCTTGGGAGTTTTGTTTTCTGCTCTCAGGGGAACAAAGGAGGGTCAGCATGTTCTTCTTGAACTGGCTTTTTCTCAAATAACTTCAATTCAAAATAACCAATATGCCTAAGTGACATATTTGGGATGGTCTGTCGTGAACCCCATCAGTGTGAACTTAAAATAGTCTCAGTGTTTATTTGAAGCTCTAAGTGGGAGAGGGAGTTGCTGTTAGAGATCTCCAGTGACCAGATGCCTGTGGAGATCTGGAGTGGGGTTGCTCAGCAGCCATGTGGGGCAGTCAAGATGCTGGAGCAGGGGCTATTAGCACAAAGGACTTGGCTCAATTCCAAGGTTTTAGTTAAAAGATCTGATGAGGGTTAAAGACACTTAAACACTCTCAAGCATTTACAGTTTTCTCAGAAGTTAAACTTCAAAATTGCTGATTTTAGCCTGTGACATTTGCCTAATATATTTCAGAGGTTTAGTTTGGCCCCCTCTTTTCTTCTTTTTGATTGATTTTTTTAAGTGAAGGATAATTGCTTTACAGTACTGCATTGGTTTCTATCAACATGAATCAGCCATAAGTTTACCCATGTTCCCTCCCACTTGAGCATCCCTCCCACCTCCCTCACCATTCTGCTCCTCTAGGTTGTTTTATCAACCCCAGTTTTGAGCCCTGGGTCATACAGCAGATTCCTTTTTTCCCTTTAATGGGAGTAGTAGAAAACAAAAGACAAATTTATGATGCCAAGTAAATGGTCTGCTTGGATTGCCTTCCTCTTCAGTTTCTACCTTGTGGCTGAATTCCCTTTTGGCTATAATATAGACACTTTTTTACCTTTCCTTAGAACATAGTTTTTAGGCCATGAGTACATTCCAGGCACTAAGAGCCTATAGAACATGAGCAGTTTCTGAGAAAGTAGACCTCCACAGCTTATTATTATTGTTGTCTTGGTTTCTGTTTGATTGCTTCGCTTTTCTTCCAACAATGGAGTAAGTGTATTTTGAGAATCAAGCACAATAGCTTCTGGCCATCACATCTTTGAACTCTGCTAAGGAATTGCAAAAATGATTTTTCTTTACAGAAGAAATCCTCTCAGCCTTTCTTGAGCTCTGTGGAGAACTGTAAGCTCTGGTACATAAAGTGCCTGACAGTTTGGAGAGTTTAGGAAGTGGAGAGGAAAGATGGAGAGGGAGCAATTGTAGAAAAGAGACAAGGGGACTGGTATGCTGCTTTTCTTAAAAAACAAATAAAAAACTTGCCTCAAAATATAACATTTTAGCTTCTTTGGTCAGAGTCTGAGAGAAGTATGGTAAGGCTATGCCTGCAAAATGACATTCTGTAACAAGCCGTATTCGACCTGCTTTCCGAGTAGGTGGCCTCTTGTCCATTTCATAGACAGCTGCGATTTACTTTGGAAGCAACTGTCAGAGAGGTTGTTGTATTCTGTCTCCTGAACCCAACTGGGAATTTGTGATTATTGTGTTCATTATTTAAGTCTTAGGATGAGACCTTGAATTTTATGCTGTCAGAAATTTTCCAGGGCTGAGCTCCAGTTAACAAGGTCAGGAACTCATCTGGACTCAACAGCTGTAGAAGAATCCAGATGTGATAAGTAGGTCACTGTCAAAAGCCATGAAGGACAAGGTGATCAGATTATCAGCTGAGAGTTACCACATGGGACAATTTAGCCACATTCAAGTCCTGACCATGTGTGGACTTTGGAAAAGAGAGACAAGTGGGTGGGGTGGGGGTGAGGGGAAGAAGACTCTTGAAAAGAGTGCAGGAGTATTTGTGATGAAAGAAATTTATTTATTGAGGTATGGGGAAGTCATTCTGGCTAATAAATGAGTTAACTTGAATTTTATGCTAACTAAAATAGCCTTTTTGTGGCCTATCAAACATAGATTGTAACTGTTTAAATTATCAAAGAAAAGGACACCTTGACCTGAAGTAAAGAATGCCCATGTTAAAAATAAGGATTAAATGCCCTTCATCCTGGAATGCCAATGCTAGTACTCACTTCGGAGAAGGCAATGGCACCCCACTCCAGTACTCTTGCCTAGGAAATCCCATGGACGGAGGAGCCTGGTAGGCTGCAGTCCATGGGGTCGTGAAGAGTCGGACAGGACTGAGCAACTTCACTTTCACTTTTCACTTTTATGCACTGGAGAAGGAAATGGCAACCCACTCCAGTATGCTTGCCTGGAGAATCCCAGGGACGGGAGCCTGGTGGGCTGCCGTCTACAGGGTCACACAGAGTTGGACACGACTGACGTGATTTAGCAGCAGCAGCAGTACTCACTTGATAAGAGACTTCTTTCTTAGGTGCCAAGGCCATCCTATGCATGCTGTATATGTGTACATGCTGGTCTGGTTTATTTGAAACCTTGAAGAGATGTATTCCTGACTGACTTAAAGCTTGTTCTTTGTTCTGACAAAATTCAAAACTGACTAAAAAATCCCTGCTTCTCCAGAGCAATTTCTCAGAGTAATCTGGGAAACGAGCTTCTAGGCTGTAGTTTTCAGTTTGACTCAAATAAAACTCCAATTCTTATTATCGATTGCTCATTGATTATTTTTGCTAAAACTTGCTAAAAGTGACCTTTCAATGAAACAATACTTTCAGAAACAAATGGAGAGAATAAACCAGAGTCACAGGCACAGTAAATCAGTAGATTGGGATGATAGTGCGTAAGGAACCTCATTCCTATTTCCTTAATTAAAATGTAAATTTCTTTTATTGCCAATTGCTCACCCTCTCCAGCGCACCAGGTTACCCGAATAAAGGCAAAGAGAGGCATATAAAGCTCAGCAGTTTGAGATATCCGAGTTCTAACTTGGCTGTGCTAGGTCACCTTGAACAAGTTTTTTCAAGCCCTCAAAGCCTCAGTTTTCTCATTTGAAAAATGAAGATAGGATTATGTACATCAGATGTTTGTAGCGATGACAGAGTGAAATACTGCATAACTAGTTCCTAGAACATGGTATTCAATAAATGGCAGGATTATCACTATTGATACTCTTCACAACTGTCCACCTTTTCAAAATACAATCACATCTGATACTACATGTGTTCATTTTTGTAGAAATACTGTTGCATGGATTGGGCAGATATGCAGTATCCCCATTTTACAGATTTTAGATTATAACCGTTGTGGTTCTTTAAGTAAGGATCAGAATCATCTGGATGTGAGCATAGCTCAGATTTCGGGGCCCCACCCCCAGAGTTTGCAATGCAGCAGATCTGAGGTGAGGCCCACTAATTTGGATTTCTTTGCCAGAGCTCAGGTGATAGTGATACTGTTGATCTTAAGACTTCGCTGTGCAAAGGCCAAGCTAGACTAGAGCAGTGGTTCGCGAATATACCTGTTCATTAGAATCACCTGGAAACGTAATGGACTCAACAGACCTGTAGCTGCCTCAAGTCCATAGATTTTCTGCTATCACAAATGTGATTCAGTCTTAGCACTAGCATATAAAAACTTGATTATTCCAAGTTAAAAGGATAAATCCCAAAGTAACAACTTTGGGATTTCTGCAGTCTGGGAAGTTGTGGGTTCCCCCAAAATATAGTATTTTTTTCCATTGAAGTATAGTTGATTTATGATGTGTTAGTTTCAGGTGTAGGCAAAGTGATTCAGGTATATTATAAATAAATCTGTCTACATATCTTTTCAGATTCTTTTCCATTATAGGGTCTTACAAGATATTGGATACAGTTCCCAGTGCTATACAGTAGGTCCTTGTTGGTTATCTATTTTATATGTAGTAGTGTCTATCTGTTAAACTCCTACTAATTTATCCCCCTTTCCCCTTTGGTAACTGTAAGTTTTTCTGTTTGTGAATCCGTTTGTTTTGTACATAAGTTCATTTGCATCATTTTTTAGATTCCACATATAAATGATAACACGATGTTTGTCTTCATCTGACTTCACTTAGTATGAGAATCTCTAGGTCCATCCATGTTGCTGCAAATGGCATTATTTTCTTTTATGGCTGAGTACCATTCCATTGTATATAAATACCACATTATCCATTCCTCTGTCAAGGAACATTTAGGTTACTTACATGTCTTGACTAATGTCAGTACTGCTTCAGTGAACAGTGGGGAGCATGTATCTTTTGAATTAGAATTTTCTCCAGATATATGTCCAGGAATGGGACTGCTGGATCATTGCTATCCTATTTTTAGTTTTCAAAGGAACCTTCATACCACTGTTTGTAGTGGCTGCACCAATTTACATTCCCACCAACAGTGTAGGAAGGTCAAAAAATATAGCATTAAAACAAAACATCTGTAGAGCCAACTATTTAGAGAAGCTTTGTAGCAAAACCTGCTATGACTTCAGGACAGTTATCTACCACCTTCCCTAATACCTGTTTCAAGGCTTCCAAAACATCTACCAGCTTAATTCTTGACTCTTCATACTTCACCTCTAGTCTTCCCTGACCTTAGCCAAATTAAGTCCCCCTATTTTACACCACCATAGAACCACTTACCTTTCACTTCTGGCATCTATTGTAACAACACATTTACATTTATTTGCATCACTATTACTGAAATTATCACCACTATTATTAAGTAAAGGTTAATAATCACTAAAGTGGATTCATTATTAATCAAATTATAATTACATCATTACATTTATGTCACGTTCGTGGCTGGCTCCCTGCCTGTAAACTCCACAGAGCAGGGGCCTGTTTTTTGTTCCAGCTTGTATACACAGCGCCTGACACTCAGTAGTAATTGCTCAGGCAATATTTGTCAGTCTTCCTGACCTGTAAAACTGTCTAGAGGGGCTGCAAGGCCTACGTGTACAATGGTATAGAACGGCCGTCTGAAGTTCCAGGCAGGTTTGCAGTTTCCGACCCTCACGGGTTTTGCAAAGTGAGCCCTGAAGCAAATGTTTTGAGAGGCGTCGGAACCCCGCCCCTTTACAACTACGAAACAAAACAAGTTCTGAGGCAGCCCTAAAATGCTTTCCCAGCTCTGAGACACTGGTTGCTTCAGAGGCTCTGCGCTCCAGGGTTCTACCTGGAATAAACCGTGCAAAGATCTGGCGGGCGCCGCAGTCGGGCGTGCCAGCTGGAGGCTGCGCCGGGACTGCCCCCTCTCATTTCTCCCGCGCGAAACCCGGCCGGACGGCTCCACTCCCTCCCTCCGCTGCAGGGGGGAGCCCAGCGCCCCCAGATTGGCAGCCACCTCGGGCGGCGCCCGGCTGCAGCCCTTCTTGCGCTGCCTGAGAAGCGAAATCCATCGGTCGCGAAGTTGGGGTGGTGTAAGCGGAAGCTGGCGGGCGGGCGCGGCGGGGCGAGGGAGCGGCGCGGGGCGCTCCCCCTGTCCCGGGCGCCTGGTGCGCCCCTCCCCGGCCCGCCGGAGCTCCGGGCGGGGCGAGCGTGCAGCGCGGCCGCGGGCGTTCTCCGTGCGCCGGGCCCCTGGAGAGCCAGGCTCCCGTGGCCGCGTGCTGGGAGGAGGCCGGAGTCCTGTGGGGGAAGGATGGCGTTGGCGACTCGCTCGCAGGTGAGGGTCTGGCCGCCCGCCGCAGCCGGGACGCGCCCACGTCTGCCTTCTCTCTGCGCCTGGCTCTGCTCCCCGCCTTGGGCTGGAAACGTGGCCCTCGGCTGCCTGGTTGCGGAGCGGGCGTGCCCCGCAGGTGTGTGCGGTGGGTGACGGGTGTTCTCCGGGCGCGCCCCACGCGGGCGCTCACCGCCGTCTCGGGTGGGACCTCCGGGGTCGCAGGCCGTGCTGCCGCGGCCAGGAGCCCCCGGAGCGGACGCACTGGAGGGCAGTGCCGGCGGCGAGGCCGCAGGGACTCAGCGGCTGCGTTTGCAGTGCTCGTGGGACGGGGAGGGGGAAGCTTTTTCTGTGCGCGCACCCCACTCTCTGGGATTGGTACGGAGTTAAGTTTAAGTGTAATTTTCTAAAACAAAACAAAAAAAGCAGTCGAGGATTAGGCAGTTCAGCTTGGATAATGGAGTTTGTAAGGAATGGCTTTTCTATTTGTTCTAGAATTTTTGTAATTGTTTTCAAGGAACTTGTAACTGTTTGGGGGAACTGGCACTATCATTAGTCCAGGTTCAAAAACAAAAAGCCCCAAGATCCAAATCGTATATACAGCATCACCCTAGTTACCCATTGTGGTTTTAACTAGGTCTTTCTTAAAATTTTCATTATCAAGGTTCCAAGTGTTACAGTGGGTGGTGGGAAAGTAGCCTTCGCCTCAGTTTTCTTTTAGACTTTGTAAAAACGCTTCTCTCTACTTTCTAGTAACCAATACACAGATTTTATTCAGAGGTAAGGAGCAAAAGCTTTTTCAAATGTACTAAAAATAAAAGTTTTAGAAAGGAAAGGAAGTAGCTCCTGAGATCCCGAAAGATGCTTTGTGTGAGGCTTGGAGTTTTTCTTGCCTTTGTGGACACCTCTCTCACTGCTTTCTCCTTACCTTTGGCTGGTGTTCACCTCCTTTCTCCACCTGGGGACTGGGCCTCCCCAAGAATTGGCAGACCTGAAGAGGAAGGTGGTACCTGAGCCCAGATACTGCCACCTACCTGGGTCTGGCCATTTGATGATTTCTGAAAGGCTTCCTGTAAGTGGACACTTGAGAAAAATCTACTGTTGTGAATCTTTTGAGGAGTATTTTTAAACTTCTGCAATGAAGGGAGGTATTAAAAACAAGGAAAACTAACTCAAGAAGGGGTGGGACAGGCGTAGTCACTGTTTTTATGTTTACCACTGGCCCTCACCATACAATTAGTATCCTAGGCTCTTAGGAGGTTTGGGTTTCTCCAGGATTTAAGCCCTTCTGTAAGGAGCTTCCAGCCCCTTGTGAATTTCATCAGAAAATGTATCTTGATGGTGTAACCTTCCTAAGACCTGTTGTTCTGGTGGTGCAACATAACAATTCCTGCTTAGGAAATTTTAAATGTCCCAGGATGTGTACTTGGAAATGAACATTTTACTGTCAAATAATGAGGTTAATTTTCCATAGTGTTAATGCTATTTAACCACGTGTACAGGTGGAATTGGAAGCCACCAATTACATCAGAGCTGTTATGCACCCATTAGGGCAAGTTACTTTTTGTAAGATGATCAGGTTTTTTTTTTCCCTCCATCTCAGAAGACCTCCTAATTGGCAGTGCAAATTAAGATGTGTTAGGATATTTTTCAGTGGAAATGTTCATCATAGTTTACATGTGAGCATATAATAGTCTTATCTGAGTGGAGAATGATTCTACCGGGTGCCCAGGTGACTGCGAATAAAAGCACTTAATGGATATTTCAGGCCCAGCAAGGTGTTGAATTCATGTGCCTCCCTGTCCCCCCACCTCTTGCACAGAGGAGCAAGGTGAGTACTCCAGCACACCCTGCAGGGAGGCTCAGCCCAGTGTGCAGTGGGTTTTAATCCCACGCCTGCAGCAGATAATTTCCATCCCTTGCAAAGTGCAGAGCTGGATGGGGCTTTGTAAAGCAGCTTAGGCCCAGTATTCTGAGTAAAGGGAAGTAGGCAGGGAGGAGACAAGACATTTGCTTAAACTCTGTGGACGCCTTTCTAGCCTCTGCTTTTCTGCAGCTTCACCAGTGTGTCAGATTTGATGTCCTTTGACAGTGATCACACCTCCCATGGGCTCTAGTCCTTGTTGGGCTGACCACTGTGTCTTTGTGCTTCTGTATTGAGTGACAGGAATGATGCCCAATAAAGACTAGGGGATGATCCCTTACTGAGAGCACTCAGCGGAGAAGCTGGCAGGAGCTGGAGGATGGGACTGCCTTGGCTTTCTTGCAGAGAGCCTGTGAGTCGAAGAACTGACTCATTGAAAAAGACACTGATGCTGGGAAAGATTGAAGGCAGGAGGAGAAGGGGACAACAGAGGATGAGATGGTTGGATGGCATCACCGATGCGATGGACATGGGTTTGAGTAGGCTGTGGGAGTTGGTGATGGACAGGGAAGCCAGGCGTGCTGCAGTCCATGGGATCGCAGAGTCGGACACGACTGAGTGACTGAACTGACTGACTGGGAGGTCCTGAATGTTGGTGTGATCTTTTTGCTTTCTTCTAGCACTGGGGTGCCTGTGGGATCCTTAGAGAACGAAATAATACTAAATGTTCTCATGTATTGCATGAGCATGCTGTCTGGATGCGGAAAGGAATTTATCTTGTTTTAAAATTTATGTATTCATCTTAAGGAGGATAATTACAATATCATAATGGTTTTTTGCCATACATCAGTATGATTCGGCCATAGACATGTGTCCCCTCCCACCTCCCTCCCCACAGGAATTTTTCTGATGGTGATCTCACAGCCACAAAGTGTACTCATCTGATCCTCTGACTTAAAACATGTGCCCAGAGCCCCGGAAGCTGGTCACAGAGGGTGGTCATTTATGACATCTTAGAAGGCCTGCACGATGATCTGTCATTTTAAAAGGCCACTTGTTCTTCCTTTTGATGTATTGCTGACCTCCCACCCTCAAAAGAGCTGGATTCTCAGTGGTCGGGAGAAACCTCAGCACAGCAGTTTCAATTTCCTCAGGTGTATGGGACAGACGACCGTAAGATACTTATGTGACAAAACAGTTCAGGAGCAGTGAAGTAATGAAAGGGCATTCAGATAGAGTGGTATAGGCATGCTGAGTTTAAACTGCCCTTAAGCATTCTTTTATTACTCTGTGAACCACAGTAGAGAATTTTTACCTCCAAGATACAGTTTTGATTTGACATAGCTTTATGCATCAAAATGGAATCGAGACAGGCTGCTTGGGGAAGAATGCGCTGTGCTTAGTTGGTCAGTCGTGTCCAACTCTTTGCAACCCCATGGACTGTAGCCCGCCAGGCACCTCTGTCCATGGGGATTCTCCAGGCAAGAATACTGGAGTGGGTTGCCATGCCCTCCTCCAGGGGATCTTCCCTGCCCAGGGATTGAACCCAGGTCTCCCACCTTGCAGGTGGATTCTTTACCATTTGAGCCACCAGGGAAGCCCTGGGGAGGAATAGAGATTAAATATTTGTGGGATCGTTTTCTTTTTCTTTTGAAAAGCAGTGGTCTGTAGGAATTTTTAAATAGGGCCATTCAGAGGCATAGTTGGCATATAGCTGAAGTTAACATGCCAGGATAATTTTCTTCTATTGTAGTAAATGCCCTGTGCAGAGGGCAGAAAAGTAGGTTGTAAAGTCCCACAGTAAAAGAGGCCAGAATTTTGGTTCAAGTAGTTGATGGTTTTCTGCCATCATAAACATCAGCTGATGAGCAAAGTCCCCCTGACTGGCTTAGTTCTTTTAGTGGCTACTGGGTGCTAAGCATTACGTCACTTACGGTGGAAGAAACAGAGGCGCCTAAAACACTGTTCTTTCCCAGGACCCAGTCAGAGATCACTCTCGAGCTCCTTGGCTCTCCTGCCTTGGACAGAGTTCAGCTGGCTCCTGCTCTCAGCTGGGAGACCTTGGCGGCCTTCAGTTGTGGGAGTAGGAGAAGACCTTAAGAGTCATCTTTCTCCCCACCCTCCAAGGAAGGTCGTGCTGTGCTAGGTACTTAACATGAACAGATTTCATCCTCACCATGGTGATGTGAAGTAGGTTGCATTATATGCATTTTAAAGATAAGGCTGATAGACTGATTTGCTTGGAGTAGCCCAGTGCGTCTGTATGCAGAGCAGGGGGCTGACTTTGCTGCTAGACCTGATCAAGGACACACCAAGTTTAAACTGTGTAAATAGAAGGAGGTGTCAGCGGTGTGGGGTTTTCTCATACCTTTGTCCCTCCTTTTAAAGAGAAGAGCTGGGGTTAACAGCAGCTCATCTAGTTCTTAAGGAACTGGGCAAGTTATGCTTTGAGCAGGATTCCTTGGGTGCTGGCTGTAAAAGTCGGCTTGGGAATGTGAAGAAGATCCACAAGTCTTTACACAGGATTGACTTTTAGATGAATTTTGTGTTGTACAAATTAACACCCTCTTCACAGAAGCTGAAAAGGAACCAATTGAACTGTTGCTCTACCTCACTTCTCCCTGGGTATCATTTTCTAGTTATTTTTCCTTCCCTGTTTGCCTGTGTCCAGTCACCATCTTTGCTTAACCTCTACGGTATGCCGTTGAATTTTATAGTGTGACTGTTGTTTGACTCCTGCTTTCTTTAGCACTGTCCATACTATTTTTCTGAGGAGCTTGGAGGTCTTTACGGTTTCCATTTTCATTCAGATGAGTGTTTTATGTATTTTCTGTTGAAAATTTTTATTTATAAACAAATACATTTAAGAAACTTTGCAGTGACCGTCTTGGGGTGCTAATACTATATGCCCTGTGTTGAAGACAATGCTGTTCTTAATTGCTGTTTCCTTATCATGTACTTACTGTTTGGTAGAACATGCCTGATTGTCAGTAGATGAGACCCTCTCACATACCGTCTTCCTAAGGCATTTCTCCTTTCATTGTATTAGCTGACAGAAGGCACTTTGTGCTCAAGTTAGAATCAGGGCTCATGATAACTGGCCTGGAATAATGACTGTTTTCATCCTGAACTTAGAGCTCCCAAGCTAAGCCTTCTTTGGTCTTGATTAGTTTGGCTGTAAATCATCTTCTAGGTGGCATTCCCGAAAATGTGTTCTCCTTGATGTTGTGGATGTCTGTAGATCAAGCAGTAGGTTCACTCATTATAAAAGCTCTTTCTGAGAGCTTAAAAACAGAAGTTTTTCTTGATGTGCTGGTTATAATAGATGGGTGCAGTTTGTAAAATGTCACCACGCTGTAGGCTTAAGATCTAGACATTTTCTGGTTGCATGTTGCACATAAAACAGTATAACATGGACCATCAGGTGTGAGTTGACACCTTTCACAGGTTGTCCTGCCTGTTGAACTGGTATCCTCAGGGCTGGGTGTAGTCCAGGGATCCCTCCCCAAGACGCTCTCTCCTGTTCCCCCAAACCCTGCATAGCAGCAGCACTGTTTGTGGGCAGCCTCCCCATGTTTAAAGCTCTGCTTCTGAGGATCCTGTGTGCCTGGCAAGTGCCCTTGAGTCTTTTTGGCACAAGAGCTGGCCCTCCCTCTGCTGCCTGCTGGTAGACACCTCCTCCACATAGAGAGCCCAGGTTTTACCCCAGGGTAATGGCTGATCACCCCAAATCATGTGGCAGGCCAAAATGGTACTTATCCCAGTGAGTGAAGGGCCTGGCATATCATGCCTGCTCAGTCATGTCTGACTCTTTGGGGCCCCATGGACTGCAGACTGCCAGCCTCTTATGTCCATGGAATTTTCTAGGCAAGAATATGGGAGCAGGTTGCCATTTCCCACTCCAAGGGATCTTCCTGACCTAGGGATTGAACCTGTGTCTCCTGAGTCTCCTTCATTGCCAGGTGGATTCTTTAACAGTGGTGCCACCTGGGAAGCCCCTGGCAAATCACAGCTGTTAAATATTTGTTGAATTTTTAAAGAAAGATGGTTTAGGATTGTCCGTGTATAGTGAGTGCAGGCATGAGTTATGACAGGCTGGAACAGAGCTTCTGTAAATTTTTGTTGGACTAATTCATGGTGGAGGCCAGTTTGTGCCTGCCCCGGTGGCCTGGAGGTGTGCAGTCTCACTCTGCCTGTGCAGGAGATGTTCCCATTAATCTTGTTTTATCTTTAAAAGTCATGCCTATTGCATGATATGTTTTTATTCAAGAATGCTATTTTAAATTATTATTCTGGGGAAAAAACTTCCCCTCCTCCTTCCCTCCTGTGGTCCTGAAAGCCTTCTGGCTGTCACTGAGCTCCCCAGCTTAAGCAGCACGGAACTGCCTAGTATAAAATTTAGAACTCATACCTTTAATAAGCTCTGAAATATATATCTACCTGCCCATTCCCCCAGCCTACTCCATCCTTTACGTAAAGCTCCATGACTCTGAGGGTGGTTAAATTGAGGGCAGTGGGGCGAGGGGGGAGCTATCATTGATACTGAATTATCTCGGAGTATTTTTTTAATGCAAAATGCCTAGTGCCCTTTATTTTGTTCTCCAGTAACATTGGTTTAAAATAGAAAGTAAAAAAATAAAAGTGCATTGAAAAATCATTAATTTTTAAATTTTTATTGAAGTTGCTTTACAGTGATGTGTTAGTTTCTTCTTTGCTGTAGCAAAATGATTTCATTATAGAGATGTATATTCCTTTTCATATCCTTTTCCATTATGGTTTATTATAAGATGTAGTCCCCTGTGTTGTCCAGTAGGACCTTATTTTATATAAATTTTGTTATATAAAAATAACAATAGTTGCAAATCCCAAACTCTGGATTTATCCCTTCCCCACCTCCTTTCCCCTCTGGTAAGCGTAAGTTTGTTTTCTATGTCTGTGAGTCTGTTTCTGTTTTATAAATAAGTTTATCATATTTTAGATTTCACATATAAATGATATCATATGGTATTTGTCTTTATTTTTCTAACTTCACTTAACATTTTAATCTCAAGGTATATCCATGTTGCTGCAAATGGCATTGTTTTATTATTATTTATGGCTAATATTTGTGTGTGTGTGCGCACAGCACATCTTTATCCATTCATGTGTCAGTGGGCATTTAGGTGCTTCCATATCTTGGCTGTTGTAAATAGTGCTCTCTGAACATTGGGGTGCAATGTTCTGTTTTTTTAATTAGCATTTTCATTTTTGCCTGATACATGGCCAGGAGTGGGATTGCTGGATTGTGTGGCAACTCTATTTTTAGTTTTTGAGGAACTTCCATACTGTTTCCAAATGTCTGCACCAATTTACATTCCCACCCACAGTGTATGAGGGATTCCTTTTTCGATACACTTTGTCCAGCATTTATTATTTGTAGACTTTTAAAGGTGAGATCGGTCCTGGGTGTTCTTTGGAAGTACTGATGCTAAAGCTGAAACTCCAGTACTTTGGCCACCTCATGCAAAGAGTTGACTCATTGGAAAAGACCCTGATGCTGGGAGGGGTTGGGGTCGACAGAGGATGAGATGGCTGGATGGCATCACCAACTTGATGGATGTGAGTTTGAGTGAACTTCGGGAGTTGGTGATGGACAGGGAGACCTGGCGTGCTGCGATTCATGGGGTCAGACACGACTGAGCAACTGAACTGAACAGAAAGGTGTCTCTTCTGACGAGTGTGAGGTGACAGCCTCATTGTATAGCTTTGATTAGCATTTCTCTAAGAATTCTCCATGTTGAGCTTTTTTCATGTGCATGTTGCCCATCTGTATGCCTTCTTTGGAGAAATGTCTACTTAGGTCTTCTGCCTGTTTTTTAAGTGTGTGTTTTTTTTTTTCTTTTTTATTGAGCAATGTGGGTTGGTTGTATATCTTGGGAATTAAACCTTTGATGGTAACATCGTTTGCAAATATTTTCTCCCATTTTGTAAGTTGTCTTTTCATTTTGTTTATGGCTTATTTGCTGTGCAAAAGTGTTTAAGTTCGATTAAGTCCTATTTGTTTATTTTTGCTTTTATTTATATTGTTTGGGAAACTGACCTGAGAAAGCATCACTGTGATGTATGTCAGAGAATGTTTTGCCTGTTTTCTCTTCTGGGAGTTGTATGGTCTCGTGACTTATATTTAAGTCTTTAAGCCATGTTGAGTTTATTTTCTTCTGTGGTATGATGGTGTGTTCTAACTTCACTGGCTTAAATGTGGCTGTCCACCTTACCCAATACCACTTGCTGAAGAGACTCTCTCTTCTCCATTGTATATTCTTGCTTCCTTTGCTGAAGATTAATTGGCCATAGCTGTGTGAATTTTTTTCTGGGCTCTCTGTTCTTTTCCACTGATCCATATTTCTGTTTTTGTGCCAGTACTAAACTGTTAAAAATCATGTTTATTCTTAATTCTTTGTTTTTTTTTACTAACAGTTGGTCCCAGTTGGGGGAGGGAGGGGCTTCCCAGGTGGGGCAGTGGTAAAGAATCCGCCCGACAATGCAGGGGTCCGATCCCTGGGTTGGGAAGATCCCCTGGAGGAAGGCATGGCAACCCACTCTGGTATTCTTGCCTGGAGAATCCCCATGGACAGAGAAACCTAACAGGCTACAGTTCATGGGGTTGCAAAGAGTCATACTGAGCATGCACACGCAGTGATTAATTATTTGGGGGAGTTTGTTGTTTTTTTTTAAATAGTTAAAGCCAGTGGGGCCTCATCCAGCCTTTCTCATACATTCTCATGACCTCTTACAGAAGGTTTTCCTTACCTGACTTTTAAAAAAAGTATAAAACTGCTTTGTTCTCTTTTCCCACACTGATAGATTCAAATATTCACTGAAAAGAGCATCTAGTTGTCCTTGTGATCGTTATTGTACTAAGTGATCCTCTTTCGCAGCTGTAATTGGGAGCTGAGAGAGGATGCACTCTTAGGGAGCGTGCACATTCACCGTGGCACAAAGCCAGGCGCCAAGTGGTGTCAGCTGCCTGCACAGGCCGGCATCCCGGGGATTGTTCAGCCTGTTTCCCCCAGCAGGGCAGAAGTGTGTCAAGAGGCTCCCTCTATGAAGTGTGCAGGGCTGGGCCGTGGGCTGTGCAGGAGTGTGCAGGGCTGGTCAGTGCTTGTCTGCACTGAGCACAGGGACAGTGGCTTACCAAGAGACAGTGTCCCCTGCCCGCATGTCCTCCAGACTCCTGTGTCCGCCTGTGGATTTCCTGCACGTCCTCTAGGCTGACTGTGTGGACGTGGCCGACCTCGGGGCCCCTGGATTCTTCGGTCATCACGCCGTGACGGGGTCAGGTGCCCTCCTGGGCTGACCTCCCTGTTTGCATTTGCTCTACTGCACTAACACTGGCTGTAGATTGCCCACGTCACCCTACCCCTGTGACTCACTGCTCATGGGGTCCTTTAGCACATGTTGGTACAATTACACTCTGTAATCACTTTTAATAATGAACACTGACACAGCGTCTTCTGCTTCACGGAATGCTTCCCAGTCATAGTTTGGCAGCCATCAGAGCTCTGTACAAATATTCTTATTCTTTTGATAAATGGGAGGAATGCATTTTCCTGGCCCCTGGAACAGGCAAGACTTAGATGTGCTCTGGCTAATGAAATGTGAGCAGAAGTCTTGTGTATCAGGTCCAGGTGACTTTCTCTAAAGCCAGAGCATCACCTACCTTGTCATGCTCCCTCTACCCGTGTTCCTGATGGTGGAAACTCTGTCAGCCTGGATCTTGGGTGAGGACGGTGTGCGGTGGCCCACCTGGCTGGGCCAGGACCAACATGTCCTGTGCACAAGAAAGAAGGCTTTCCTGCTTTAGGTCGTTCAGACGTGGAGTCGTTTGCTGCTGCTTTGTAATCTGTCCTGTCCTGACAGACACGCAGAGGCATGTGTGTTTCAATTCGGATTCTGTGGTTCTCATCTGAGTGAACTGGTGTCCTGGTGATAATAGCCTTTTTGGGGGAGTTTTGCATCGTAAGGGCTATTGCTCTGTACTTTTCTTAGAGGTTCTTTGTCTGGTTGTCAGGGCTTCAGAGTTCATGGATGTCAGTGCCCTGTATCAGGCAGGGCAGAAGTGTCCCATAGGGAGAAGCCACCAAAATGTCAATAGCAGCTTGTTGAAAACCACTGAGAGCAGACTAGTTTGATTTAATAATCAGTCTTTTAGAGTACAGAGATCTTAACATTGGCTTCACATTTCCTGTCTGCTGACCCTTTGGAAAAGGAAATTAGCCAGAACTTCCCAAGTGATTTGGCTCTGTTCCCTCCCAGGACGTCTGCCAAAACTTTGTTTGGTTAGTAGGCTACCCTAGATACAGACACATCTGTTAATTTCCTCCCTCTTACATTTTGTCTTTTAAAAATAGCTTTGACTTTTTTCTTCTGCCTTTTTTTATGATGGCAGAATATACATAACATAAATTTTACTGTGTTAACCATTTTCAAATGTATAACTCAGTGGCATCTAGTTATATAACGTTGTTGTGTAACCATTACCACTGTTCATACCCAGAACCTCTTCATCATCCTGAACTGAAACTGTACCCTTAAACAATTCTCTCCATTCCTTCTCCTTCCCTCCAGTCCATAGTAATCACCTAGAAACACTTTGTGTTTCTGTGAATTTCGCTGGAAGCATACAGTGTTTGTCTCTTCACGTCTGATGTATTTCATTTAGTGTATTTTCAAGGTTCAAAGATATCTCTTGTTGCAGTCTGAATAATAACCCATTGTATGCATATGCTCCATTTTATATAGTATCCATTCTTTCGTGCATGGACATGTGGGCTGGTCCTACCTTTTGGCCATCTTTAATAAGGCTGCTATAAACATTGGTGTAAAATATCAGTTTGAATCCCTGCTTTTAATACTCACGAACATATACCTAAAAGCGGAATCACTGAATCGCATGATAATGATGTGTTTATTTTGGGGGAACTATCATCTTGTTTGCCACAGTGGCTGCACACTTTTTTCATAACCACTAACAGTACTCAAATGTTCCAATTTCTCTGCTTACTCAGAAACACTTATTTTCTATTTTTTTGATAATACAATTCAGTCGCTCAGTCGCGTCTGACTCTTTGTGACCCCATGAATTGCAGCACACCAGGCCTCCCTGTTCATCACCATCTCTCGGAGTTCACTCAGACTCAGATCCATTGAGTCCATGATGCCATCCAACCATCTCATCCTCGGTCATCCCCTTCTCCTCCTGTCCCCAATCCCTCCCAGCATCAGAGTCTTTTCCAGTGAATCAACTCTTCGCAAGAGGTGGCCAAAGTACTGGAGCTTCAGCTTTAGCACCATTCCTTCCAAAGAAATCCCAGGGTTGATCTCCTTCAGAATGGACTGGATGGATCTCCTTGCAGTCCAGGGGACTCTCAAGAGTCTTCTCCAACACCACAGTTCAAAAGCATCAATTCTTTGGGGCTCAGCCTTCTTCACAGTCCAACTCTCACATCCATACAATAGCCATCCTAATGGGTGTGACGTGATATCTCATTGTGGTCTTGATTTGCATTTCCCTAATGATTCAAGATGTTGAGCATCTTTTCAGTTGCTTATTGGCCATTTGCATATATTTGGAGAAATATCTAAGCCTTTTGCTAATATTTAAATTGATGTTTGGTTGCGCTGTAAGAGTTCTTTGTATTTTCTGGATATTAACCGTATATCAGATACATGATTTGCAAATATTTTCTCCCATTCTCTAGTTGTATTTTTCATTCTCTTGGTAGTATCCTTTAGTGCAGAAAATTTTTAATTTTGGTGAAATCCAATCATATTATCTATATTCTTTTCCTATTATTGTCTGTGCATTTGGTGTTATATCCAAGTCATAAATTTTTCCGTCTATGTTTTCTTCCAAGAAGGAAAGAGTTTTTATAGTTTTAAGCTCTTAACATTTAGAGTTTTTGCATTTCTAGTTTTTGTAGATGGTGTAAGATAAAGTTTCAGCTTCATTCTTTGCATGTGGAAATCCAGTTTTTCCAGCATCATTGGTCAAAGACTATCCTTTCCCCATTGAACAGTCTTAGGATCCTTGTCAAAAGTCATTTGACCATCTAGTCAAGGGTTTATTTTGGGGTGCTATGTTCTACTGCACTGATCTAAAAGTCTGTCTTTGTGCTAGGACTATACTGTTTGGATTAGTGTAGTTTTGTAGTAAGTATTGAAATCAGTTAAGTGTGAATACTCCAGTGAGGTTCTTCATTTTCAAGATTGTTTTGATTTTTCAGGGCCTCTTGAGATTCCACATGAATTTTAAGAAGGGCTTTTTGTTTTTGCAAAAAGTGTTACCATGACTCTGATGAGGATTGCGTTGGGTATATAGATAACTTTGGGTAGTGTTGTCATCTCAACAACATTAAATCTTCCAATCTATGAGTATGTGATATCTTTCCATTTATTTATGTCTTCATTAATTTTATTCAGTGGTCTTTTATAGTTTTCAGTGTGTAAGTCTTCAGCCTCATGGCCCAAGTTAATTCCTAAGAGGGTTTTTTTTTTTTTTTTGATGCTCTGATAAATGGAATTTTTCCCGATTGTTCCTTGTTAGTGTATAGCAATGCTACTGATTTGATTTGAATTTGTTAAATAGTGATGACAGTTTCTGTGGGATCTTTAGATGTTCTACATAGGTACATCACCTGCAGTTTAACAGTTTTAATGCTTTCTTTCCAATTTGGATGCCTTTTATTTATTTTCATTGGATCATTGCTCAAATACTATGTTGAACAGAAGTGGTAAAGGTAGATGTTTTGTTCCTGATCATAGGAGAGAGTGTTAAGTCTTTCACCACTAAGTATGTTAGCTGTGGGGTTTTCATATATGGCCTTTATTAGGTTGGTAATGATTCCTTCCATTGTTTGTGGAGCTTTTAAAACCGTGAAAGGATCCTGAATTTTGTCAAATGCTTTTTCTGCATCAGTTGAGATGATTATGTGTTTGCATTGCATTGATTGGTTTTTATATGTTGAACCATGTTGTATTCTAGAATATATCCCACTTGGTCATCCTGTATAATCGGAGCTGCTGAATTCGCTTTGCTAGCCCTTTTTTGAGGAGTTTTGCACTGTAAGGGCTATTGCTGTGTACTTTTCTTATAGGTTCTTTGTCTGGCTTTGCTGTCAGAATAATAACCAGCCTCATAGAATGAGGTAAGAAGTGTTCTCTCCTCTTCACTTTTTTTTACATTTTTTTTAAAGAATGTGAGAAGGATTGGCATTAATTTTTTTCTTTAAATGTTAAATAGAACTCTGGTCCTGGGATTTACTTTGTTGGTAGGATTTTCATTATTGATTCAAATTCTTACTAGTTAGAAATCTTTTTAGGTTTTTTGATTTTGAGGAATCAGTCTTGGAAGGTTGTATGTTTTACCCATTTCATCTAGCTAATTTTTTTGACATGTAATTGATCATAATACTCTTTTTTAAAGAATATTATTTAGTTGCTTTTCGCTCGGCTGGGTCTCGGTAGCTGCGTGGACTTCTCTCTGGTTTCACCGAGGGGCTGCTCTCCAGTTGCGGTGCACGGGCTTCTCGTTGCAGTGGCTTCTCTGTGCGCTCGGGTTCTGGGAAGCTTGGGGCTTAGCGGTTGCAGCACCAAGCTCCGTGCTCGTGGCTCCCGGGCTTTCGAGCACAGGCTCAGCAGCTGTGGCACGTGGGCTTGGTTGCTGCACGGCATGTGGGATCTCTGGATCAGGGATTGAACCCGTGTCTCCTGCAGTGGCAGGTGGATTCTTTACCCCTGAGCTACCAGAGAAGCCCCTA
The DNA here is from genome assembly GCA_917880005.1 of Nanger dama. Lineage (NCBI taxonomy): Eukaryota > Metazoa > Chordata > Mammalia > Artiodactyla > Bovidae > Nanger > Nanger dama. The sequence goes on from CAKJTW010000007.1 coordinate 30,902,230, forward strand.
ATTATATATCAAGTACTGTTTTTGTTATCTTTGTTACTTCTGTAAAACTAGTAGTAATGCCTCTGCTTTATTTCAGCAATTTGGATTTTCTGTCTTTTTTCCTTAATCTGCCTAAAAGTTTGTCAGTTCTGTTATTGTCATAGAACTAATTTTTGGTTTTATGATTTTTCTCTATTGGTTTTCTGTTCTTTATCTCTGCTGTAATTTTTGTTTCCTTCCTTCTGAACCTTTGGGCTTAGTTACCGTACTTCTCCTAGTCCCTAATAATATAAAATTAGTTTGTTGGTTTGAGATCATTTTTAATATAAATGTTTGTAGCTATATATTTTTTCTTAGTATTACTTTCTCTGTATCACATAGGTTTTGGTATATTTTGCTTTCACTTCTTTGAAAATATTTTCTAATTTCCCTTGTGTTTTCTTCTTTGACCACTGGTTGTTTAAGAGTGTTGTTTAATTTCTACTTATTTGTGAATTTTCCAGTTTTTCTTCTGTTACTGATTTCTAGTTTTCTTTTATCATTATTACAAAGGTAGTTTATGTGATTTTAATCTTTTAAATTTATACTCATGTTTTGTAGTGTCACATACAGTCTGTCTTGGGGAGTTTTCCATTTGCTCTTGAGGAAAATGCATATCCTGCTGTTATTGGGTGTTGTGTTGGGAGGAAAACGTATATTCTGCTATATATGTCTGTTAGTTCTAGTTGGTTTATAATGCTCAATTTCTGTTTTTCCTTACTGATCGTCTCTCTGGTGTTTCTGTCTATTATTGAAAATACAGTATTGAGGTCTCCAGCTATTATTGTAGAACAACTTTTTTTTTCCAATTCTGTCAGTGTTTTCTTTGTAGGTATTGAAGCTCTGATGTTTCATACATATCTATAATTATTGTATCTTCTTGATGGGTTGATCCTTTTATCAATGGGTAATGTCTCTTATAATTAGTATCTACTTTATCTGACATTAGTCTCATTTTGAGTTACTGCTTCTGTTCTGCTTCTTTTTCTGTTCTTTTACTTTCAACCTATTTGTGTTTTTAGATCTGATATAAGTCTCTTGTAGGCTGCATATGGTTGGATCCTATCATTTAATTCATTCTGCTAATCTCTCTTTTGATTGTAGAGTTTAATCATTTGTATTTAAAGTGATTACTGATGGGGAAGGACTTTTACCATTTTATTTTTGTTTTCTTATGTCTTCTTGCCTTTTTGACCCTCATTTCTTGGAATTACTGCCTCTGTTTGTGTTTCGTTGATTTCATTGTAGTGGCATGTTTTTATTCCTTCTCATTTCCTCTTGTGTGTATTCTACAGATATTTTCTCTGTGGTTACCACGGGGATTACATATAATATTCTAAAATTAGGACAGTCTACTTTGAATGATATCAATTTAACATCAGTGGCATACAAAAGCTCTGTTCCTATACAGTTCTGTTCCTTCTCCTTGTTGATGTCACAAATGACATCTTCATGGATTGTGTACCCATAAACATAGATTTGGTTTTTTAATCCTATAGAAAATAAAAAGTGCAGTTTCAAAACCACATTTACAAAATACCGAGTTTTATGTTTGTGTATTTACCTGTAACTGAAGACTATATTTTTGTATGGCTTTAAGTTACTGTGTCCTTTCATTGCAGCTTGAAGCACTCTCTAGGATTTCTTGTGGGCAGGTTTAGTAGTATTGAATGCCCTCAACTTTTATTTGGTAACGTCTTAATTTCTCCCGCATTTTTGAAGGACAGTTTTTCCAGATACAGAATTCTTGGTTGACGGTTTTTACTTTCAGCACAAATGTATTAATCTATTGCTTTCTGCTCTCCAAAATTTTTGAAGCGAAATCAGCTAGTAGTATTACAGAGGGTCCCTTATTATGAGTTGCTTTTCTCTTGCTGCTTGCAACATTCTTTTTATCATTCCACAGTTTAATTAAAGTGTGCCGCAGTGTGGATCTCTTGGGTTTATCCTACTTGGGATTTCTATAATTCATGCCTTTCAATAAATTTGGGAATTTTTTGGCCATTATTTTGTCAAGTCTCTTGATTCTTTTGCCTTCTCAGTCTGAATTTGAATTTCTCTAGGGAAATGTTCAATTTAGTTATTGTATTTTCTCCAGAATTTCTTTTCCTTTTTATAATTTCTCTTTACTGGTATTATCCTGTTCCTTATATATCATTTTCTAGTTCTTTTTCTACCCTAGTTCTTCCTGTTTTCCTTTTGTGCTTTGAGCATATTTAAGGCAGTTATCTTTGTCTAGTGAGTCCCAGTCTGGTTCGTCAGGGACATCCATTTCTACCTATTATTTTATTCCTTTGAATTTTGTTTCTTACTATGCATTTCTTCTTTGCCAAAAGTTGGGTGTTTGAGAAACTGCCACCTTTTGCAGTTTCTGAAGACTGGCTGTAATGCCAGGGAAACCATTCACTGGTTGGTGGGTATGCTCTGAGCTCGAAAACTTAGTTAAGCTTTTCTCACGTCTGTTTTGAGAATGTGTCTTTTGGACCTGTGTGTGACTTTATCCGTTCTTCCATATAGACAACTTCTTTTGACTGTCTTAATTTCCCTAGAGGTTTTACCCGAGCTTCTCCTTGGGGCTTGAGATGGTCTGTTGTATTTCTCCACACGTAAACTCTCATTCCCAGGCATCTGCAGGTCTGTAGGCCCCTACAGCCTCCATGAGCAGTGGCTGGAGCTTTTCCTCACCCAAGAGTGAATTGGTTGAGACAGGGACCCTCAGGCAGCACCCCCTGACTGATTAGAAAGTTGCAACAGTGTCTCCTTTACTGGTTTAAGGCAATTAGAAGGGAATTGGAAACTAGGCTGACGCCATCCTCTGGACCAAAATTGCCTTGTGAATGGAATGGAGCACGGTGAATAAAAATGCCACCTAAGTTGCTGCCATTCGGAAGGTGAATATTTATTTTTTCTCTTCTCCTTGAATTTCTATTTTATATTGGACTATAGTTGATTCACAATGTTGTGTTAGTTTAAGGTGTACATCAAATGGTTCCATTATGCATAGACACGTGTTTTGTTTTTCAAGCTCTCTTCCCGTTTAGGTTCCTCTAGAATACTGAGCAGAGTTCCTTGTGCTGTACAGGAGGTCTGTGTTGTCACTTTTAAATACAGCAGTGTGTATATGTCAGTCCGAATGCTCAATCTATCCCCTGCCCCATGCTCGCCCCCTGATAACTATTAAGTTCATTCTCTTAAGTCTCTGTTCTGTAAATAAGTTCATTTGTATCATTTCTTTTTAGATTCCACGTGTAAATGATATATGTTTGTTTGTCTGACTTAACTTCGTTTACTATGATAATTCCTAGGTCCATCCATGGTGCTGCAGATGGCATTACTTCATTTTTTATGGCTTAGTAATATTCCATTGCATATATGTACCATGTTTTCTTTATCCATTTATCTTTCAGTGGAAATTTAGTTGTTTCCATGTCTTGGCTGTTGTGAGTAGTACTGCTGTGAACATAGGGGTACACGTATCTCTTTGAATTATAGTTTTGTCTGGGTACATGCCCAGGAGTGGGATTGCTAGGTCATATGGTAATTCTATTCTGAGTTTTTCTGAGGAACCTCTATACTGTTTTCCATTGTGACTGCATCAGCTTACATTCCCACCAACACTGTAGGAGGTTTTCCTTTTCCACACCCTCTCCAGCATTTGTTATTTGTAGACTTTTTAATGATGGCTGTTCTGACCAGTCTGAGGTGATGTCTCGTTGTAGTTTTGATTTACATTTCCTAATAATTATTCATGAGCATCTTTTCATGTGCCTACTGACCATCTGTATGTCTTCTTTGGGGAAATGTCTATTAAGACCTTCTGCCCATTTTCAGTTGGGTTGTTTGGTTTTTGTTATTGAGTTATAAAAGCTGTTTGTGTATTTTTAAGCCCTTGTTGGTTGCATCATTTGCAGATACTTTCTCCCATTCCATAGGTTGTCTTTTTCTTTTTTTTTTTTTTTTATCATTTCCTTTGCTGCACAAAAGCTTATAGGTTTGATTAGACCTCATTTATTTGTTTTTATTTCCATTATTCTAAGGGATCCACAAAGAGACTGTTGCAGTTTATGTCAAAGAATATTCTATGTTTTCCTCTAAGATATTTTTAGTATCCAGTCTTACATTTAAGTCTTTAATCCATTCTGAGCTTATTTTTGTGTATGACATTGAAGAATATTCTGTTTTATTCTGTTGTTTCTTTTTTTTACATGTAGCTGTCCAGATTTTCCAGAATCACTTACTGAAGGGACTATCTTTTCTCCACTGTATACTCTTGCCTACTTTGTTGAAGATTCATTGACCGTTGGTGTATGGTCTTTTCCCTGGGCTTTCTGTCCTGTTAATTGGTTTGTATTTCTTTTTTTGTACCAGTATCATATTGTTTTGATTACTGTAGCTTTGTAGTGTAGCCTAAAGTCAGGAACCCTGATTCCCTCAATTCCGTTTTTCTTAAGATTGCTTTGGCTATTTGGTGTCTTTTGTGTCTCCACAGACATTTAATTTCTTTTTTTTGTTGTTGTTCTGGTTCTGTGAAAAATGCCATTGGTAAGTTGATAGGTATTGCATTGAGGCTGTAGATTGCCTTGGGTTGCATAGTCATTTGGACAGTGTTGATTCTTCCAATCCAAGGACATGGTATATCTTTCCATCTGTGTTATCTTCGATTTCTTTCATCAGCATCTTACAGCTTTCAAGGTATAGGTTTTTGCTTCCTTAAGTAAGTTTATTCATAGGTATTTTATTCTTTTTATGTGATGGTACATGGGGTTGTTTATTCAATTTCTCTTTCAGATCTTTTGTTGTTATTATATAGAAATGTAATAGATTCCATGTATTAATCTTGTATCCTGTGGTTTTACCTAATTCATTGATGAGCTCTGGTGTTTTCTGTAGCATTGTTAGGATTTTCTATGTGTAATATCATATCATCTGGAAACAGTGACAATTTTATTTCTTCATTTCTAATTTGGATTTTAAAAATTTCTTCTCTGATTGCCAAGGCTAAGACTTCCGAAACTATGTTGAATAAAAGTGGTGAGAGTGGACATTCTTGTTTTGTTTCTGATCTTAGAGGAAATGCTTTCAGCTTTTCAGCATTGAAAATGATATTAGTTGTAGGTTTGTTATGCATGGCCTTTATTATGTTGAGGTAGGTTCTTTCTATGCCTCCTTTCTGGAAAGTTTTTATAAATGGGTGTTGTGTTTTGTCAAAAGCATGTTCTACATCTGTTGAGATGATCATATGATTTTTATTCAGCAATTTGTTAATGCAGTATATCACACTGATTGATTGGTGGATGTTGAAAAACCTGTGCATTCCTGTGGTAAGCCCTACTTGATCATGGTTCTTCATCCTTTTAATGTCTTGTTGAATTCGGTTTGCTAGTATTTTGTTGAGGATATTTACATCTATGATCATCAGTGATATTGGCCTGTAATTTTCTCTTTTTGTGGTATGTTTGGTTTTGGTATCAGGGTGATAGAATGAATGTGGGAGTGTTCCTTCCTCTGCAGTTTTTTGGAATAGTTTTAGAAGGATAGGTGTCAACTCTTACCTAAATGAGTGTTTGATAGAATTTACCTGTGAAACCATCAGGTTCTACATTTTTTTGTTGAGTAATCACAGTTTCAATTTCAGTACTTGTGATAGGTCTGTACATATTTTCTATTTCTTCCTGGTTCAGTTTGGAGAGATAGAACCTTTCTAAGAATTTGTCCATTTCTTTTAGGTTGTACATTGCATTGGCATATAGTTGGTTGTGTGAGTCCCTTATGAGTCTTCTACATTTTTGTGATGTCAGTTGTAACATCTCTTTTTTCATTCTAGTTTTATTGATTTTAGCCCTCTCCCTTTTTTCTTGATGAGTCTGGCTAAAGGTTTCTTGATACTATGTTTTCAGAGAACCAACTTTTAGTTTCATTGGTCTTTTCTATTGTTTTCTTCATCTCTATTTCATTTATTTCTGCTCTGATCTTCAAGACTTCTTTCTTTCTACTGGCTTGGGACTTTGTTCTTTTTTCTCTGGTTGCTCTAGGGTGTGAGGTTAGGTTGTTTATTTGAGATTTTTCTTGTTCCTGGGGCAAGACTGCATTGCTATAAACTTCCTTCTCAGAACTGCTTCTGTTGTATCCATAGGTTTTGGATTATGTTTTTGTTCTCATTTGTCTCTAGGTGTTCTTTAAAAATTTCCTCTTTGATTTCTTCAGTGAGCCATTGATTCTTTATACCTCCACGAATGTTTGTGCTTTTGGTTTTTTTCTTCTCTTAATTTCTAATCTTGTAGCACTGTGGTTGGAAAAGATTTTCTCAAGTTTGGCAAGACTTGTTTTGTGCCCCACCATGTGATCAATCCTGGAGAATGTTCCAGGTGCACTTGAAAACAATGTATATCCTGCTCTTTGGGGGTGGGATGCTCTATAAATATCAGTGAAGTCCATCTGGTCTTTTGTGTCATTTAAGGCCTGTGTTTCCTTATTGGTTTCTCTGTATAGATGATTAGTCCATTGATGAGGACTAATAGTGAGGTGTTAAAAGTCCCTCAGTATTGTTGTGTTGCTGTTGAATTCTCCTTTTATGGCTGTTAGTATTTGTTTTGTATATTGAAGTGCTCTTACTTGCTGCTGCTGCTGCTGCTAAGTCACTTCAGTCGTGTCTGACTCTGTGCGACCCCAAAGACGGCAGCCCACCAGGCTCCCCCGTCCCTGGGATTCTCCAGGCAAGAGCCCTGGAGTGGGGTGCCATTGCCTGCTCCAGTGCTCTTATCTTGGGTGCATGTATATTTACAAGTGTTGTATCTTCTGGCATTGATGTCTTGATCATATGTAATGTCCTTCTTCGTGTCTTGTAACAGTCCATATTTTAAGTCTGTTTTGTCTGATAAGAGTATTGCCACTCCAGCTTCATTTTGGTTTCCATATGCATGGGATATCTGTTTCCATCCCCTTTCTTGTAAGTCTGTGTGTGTCCCTAGGTCTGAAGTGAGTCTTGTAGAAAGCGAATGTAGCGTCTTGTGTGTTTGTATTCATTCAACCAGTCTGTGTCTTTTGGTTGGAGCACTTAGCCCTAATTGAAGGTAAATATCGACGTGTACGTTCCTGTTGCCCTCCTCTTGTTTTTGGTTTGTGCTTGAGCCATCATCCCCTCGGCAGCCGGGGTGGCCAGTGCTGTGTTGGCCAGGCCTGGGCTGGCCTCCCCTCTGCTGTGGTTGTCACTGCCCTGTCAGAGGCGGGTCTGCTCGCTAGATGTTGGAGTGGAAATCCCCAGATCTGTTTCTGGTCTGTGTTTCTGACCCTCAGTGTGAGGTAGGCAGGACTGGAGCACGCCCACTGGAAGGAAAGCTGCTGAGTATCCCGCCTCCGGAACTGTTTACCTGCTGTATGAGCTGATTACACGGTTGCTGGCCCTGCTCTCCGCCCCCCACCTTCACTGTGGGCATGCCTGTAATTGGCCCTGGTGTCTTTCAGACGTTGTTTTCACTAGGCCACCAGCACAGATCCGCTGAAGTCAGGTTCCTGGATTTGGAACAGTGATCATAGACCTGGACCCACTGTGGGCTCTGTGAGAGCAGCTCAGGCTCTGGTCTGGCTCAACCCCCACGTGTACATGCCCGCAAAGTCTACAGCTGCTAAAGCTAGCCCCCTCTTGGCTATGGGAGCATTTCTTGTCCTTTCAGATGTTCTGTAGGTGCTGAGTTTATGAAGCCAGTTGCAGGTCACCCAGTTGTGGGGTCATCAATTTGTGATTCGCATAGCTAGTTACTTGGGGGTCTTTTTTGTCATTTTAGCTGCCTGAGGTCTCCGCTAGTGTTTAGCCGGTGTTCTCTGAGAACTGTTCCATTTGTAGATGTGTGCTTGATGCCTTATGTGGAGAGATGAACTCCACGTCCTCCTACTCCCCCACCATCTTGACTCCTGATGTTTTTTCCCTCGGTATTTTTGCCTTTTCCAAAATGTTACTTAGGTGTATTCAGACAATGTGTAGTCTTTTCCACTTGGCGCAGTAATGAGATTTATTCATGTTGTTGTTGTGTTTATCACTCATTTATTATTATTTTTTTAATTGCTGAGTTAAATCCTATGTTGTGGTTGTTCCACGGGTTGTTTATCCATTCTCTAGTTGACTTGGATTGTTTGTTGGTTTGAGAATAAAACTGCTAACTGCAAGTTTTGTGTAAACACGACTTTCATTTTACTTGGGTGACACCTAGGAGCAGGGTTGCGGGATCATGAGCTGAGTGTATATTTAACTTTATAAGAAAGTTCCAAATTGTTTTCCAAAGTGGCCATGTGATTTTGCATTTCTACCAACAGTTTATGAAAGTGCCAGTTGCTCCACATCCTTGTCAGCCCTTTTTTTTTTTTTTTTTTTTTTAAGTTTCTAAAAGGGCTTGTATGGTCAGGTTTTCAAAGCTAAGGGTTTTCCAGTGGTCATGTGTGGATGTGAGAGTTGGACCATAAAGAAAGCTGAGGGCCCAAGAATTGATGCTTTTGAACTATGGTCTTGGAGAAGACTCTTGAGAGTCCCTTGGACTGCAAGGAGCTCCAACTAGTCCATCCTAAGGGAGTTCAGTCCTGGGTGTTCATTGGAAGAACTGATGTTGAAGCTGAAACTCCAATACTTTGGCCACCTGATGCGAAAAGCTGACTCATTTGAAAAGACCCTGATGTTGGAAAGATTGAAGGCAGGAGGAGAAGGGAACAACAGGTTGAGATGGTTGGGTGGCATCACCGACTGGATGGACATGAATTTGAGCCAGCTCCAGAAGTTGATGATGGACAGGGAAGCCTGGCGTGCTGCAGTCCATGGGGTCGCAAAGAGTCAGACATGACTGACTGAACTGAACTGAATTTCTGATAGGTAGATAGTTATATCTCACTGTACTTTTAATTTGCATTTTTGTAATGACTGTGGATGTCTTTTCTTGTGCTTATCTGTCATCCATTTATCTTTGGTGAAATGTCTGCTCACCTCTTGTGTGTGTTTTTAAATTGGGTTATTTGTTTATATTGTTAAGTTCTTGAGAGTTCTATGTATATTCTTAGTATAGGTCCTTTATCAGATGAATGATTTGCAGGTATTTTCTCCTGTTGGCTTTTCATTTCCTTAAAGAGTGTTTATTGAAGAGGAGACACTCTTAATTTAAATTGTCTAGTTCATACATTTAGAAGATCTGTATTGTGCTTGGTGTGTAATCTAAGAACCCACAGTCACAGATTTCTCCTTTGTGAAACAATAGAAGTGTTACTGTTTTCCAAAGTGGCCATGTTATATTTAGGTCTGATCCACTTTGAGTCGTGTAAATAGTGCACAGCATGTACACTTCTTCTGAACAAACTGATTTAATCATAAGAGATTTAAGGAAATGGCATTGTTTATGGAGAAAATGATATGAAACAGCACCCTTTGTGGAGGCTTGAAGGAATGCTTTCCTCTGTGTAAAGGATCTCCTTACACAGATGCAAGATAGTAGACCCTGCAAATTCTGCTGTCCTTGCTATCAAAATTACTTTCATTACAGTTTTTCAAATAAGGAGACTGTAGTAGCACACACACATTTCTTTTGTACTGCTCCTTAGGGCTTAAAATGAGTCTTGTTTCCAGGTGAAAAACACACTAGTGTTCCTAGAAAAAGAAACAGTTCCTGATGCTTCATAAAAATCAGGTCTCCAATAAACTGGCTTCAAAGAGAATCTCAGTTTCTTTTCCTTCAAAAACTAATAGATGATAAATATGTTCCTCCTGACTGGGTGATATTTTGTTTTGTGTTGTTTTAATCCAGAAAGAATAAATTTAAATATCCTCGAGATACAGAAAAGTCTTGATTTAGAAAATTTTATCCGATTTTAAAGTTTCTTTATTTCTGTGAATTTGTTGATGCTGCTTATCACTCGTATTTATTGAGGACCTCTGAGTATGCACAACTCTATTCTTGCTGCTGGAGTGGGGCAGGGTAAGAAAGACAGATGCCAGTGAGATCCAGTGTGCCATGACAGTTACCTGCCTGTAGGAAGGAGGTTAAGATTCATACAAGAGTAGCTATTGCGAAATAGGAAAAGTCATATCCCTTAAGACAGGAACAGAAAATGAACTGGACCTTTTACACTCAAATCATGTTCTGCAGACCAGAGCATGGGAGCTTGTTAGAAATGCAGAATACCAGGCCTCTGGTGTGCTTTTTGTTGTGTGTGTGTGTTTTTTTTAAATTTTACTGAGGTTTAATTGACCTATAACAGTGTTACTTTCAAGGGGTGCAGTGCAATGATTCAGTATTTATAAGAGTTTATAATATTCCACTGTGGTGTTTATGACATCTGGTTTATTCCACTGTGGTGTTTATGATGTCTTGTTTATCCATTCATCTGTTGATGGACACTTGGGTTGTCTCTGCTTTGTAGCTTTTGAGAATAGTACTACTGTGAACAAGGAAAGTTGTGGCGGCGGGGACTTCTCTCTAGTGGTGGTATGCAGGCTTTTTGCTGTTGCACACAGGCTTTCTCCAGTTGTGATGAGCAAGGGCTTCTCTCTAGTTGTGGTGAGCGGGGGCTTTTCTCTCGAGGCGGTGTGCGGGCTCTTCGCTGTTGCACACAGGCTTCTCTCCATTTGTGGTGAGCGGGGGCTTCTCTCCAGTTGTGGCGAGCGGGGGCTTCTCTCTAGTGGTGGTGTGCGGCTTTTCGCTGTTGCACACAGGCTTTCTCCAGTTGTGATGAGCAGGGGCTTCTCTCTAGTGGTGGTGTGCGGGCTTCTCATTGCAGTGGCTTCTCTTGTTCTGGAGCATTGACTCCAGGGTGTACAGCTTTAGTTGCTCCTTGCCACGTGGAATCTTCCCGGACCAGAGACGGAACCTGTGTTTCCCGCATTGGTAGGTGGACTCGTAACTGCCGAACCACCAAGGAAGTCCCAGGAAGAGCTATTTTTAATTCAAAGTTTTTCTTTTGATTTTCTTAATACTTTGGTGGCAGGCACCAGTTAGACAGATTGTCAGTAACATTTGAATTGTGACTTTCAAAATGTCCTTGGTTTTCCGTAAAGCACTCTGAGTTCTGCCACGTGCCTTCCCTGAATGAGTTTGGATCCAGCCTGTAAATCTTTGGTCCTTAGAATCGGAGGCTGACATTTTACACCTGAGAGATTTCTCACCAAGACTAAAGGTTCCCCAGTTCTCTGGGAAGGTTGAAGGCTGAGCATACTGGAGCCCCACGACTTGGTGGCTTTGCTCTGCTGGGGTGCGGGAGTGGCCATCCTTTTTGGACTTGAGTCAGCACCGTGCCACGCAGCCTTTCCCTGAGCTGCTGCGGTCATTCCTGCCTGCTTGGTTCCAGAGCCTGTTGAGTTTGAGTTCTTTGTTCCCAGAGATGAGCCCCAACCTAGTTTGCAGGGTAAGTGAGTGAAGTCTGCAGTCGTTTCTGAAGAGGTACAGTGAACGGGACTACTTTGTATGTAGGTGCTCAGAAATTCTGGGAGAAAGTCTCTAATTCCTCTTGGATAAAAAGGTGGCAGCTTGCATCTTTTGACCCCGTGCACCTTTCCTAGGAAAACACACGTTCCCTGGGGAAATGCCTACAAGATCAGATGTTTGTGAGGATTTATTGATGACCTTTTAGGCCAGGCCCATGTCGGGTGCTGAGAACTCCATCCTAGTGTCTTTGTTCCAGTCACAGAATTGAATCTAGGGGTCCCCAGTTGACCTTTGAGGATACATTCTTATCCCAACAAGGACAGAGTGAACAGATACATACAGTGTATATGAAAGGAAAGGGGGAAAATGGCTGTTTTTAAAAATTTTGTTGCTTAATCGCTCAGTCATGTTTGACTCTCTGCCACCCCATGGACTGTAGCCCTCCGGGGTCCTCTATCCATAGGAATTCTCCAAGCAGGAATACTGGAATGGGTTGCCATTCCCTTCTCCAGGGGATCTTTCCAACCTGGGGATCGAACCTAGGTCTCCTGCATTGGCGGGTGGATTCTCTACCATTTGAACCATAAATACGCAGAATAGCATCTTCTGTTACTCTTTGCAGTTGAGACTTCTGAGACTCAGTAGAGTCACACAACCTATTCCAGGTCACATTGCTATGAATATAAGTCTTTTCACTTTTAGAAAGAATTCTGATTCCTTTCTGGTTGGCTAGACTGCATTTATCCTAATATTACGCAAGATCAACTACTGTAAGTATAATGCCCTAGTTGGGAATATTTAATGTTTTCAGTTTTTTGCTTTTATAGTTTTGGTATGTTTTGATGTGTCTTTTGATTGGCATTGTAATCAGGTGGAACATAAGCTTTGGGGAAAGGTCTGTGTGCTCTGTCCAGGCTACATAATAGCTGTTGAATGGATCACTGCTGGGTGGAACGGGGAAGTGACAGATCCTGGGGCCTACAGTGTTGACCTGTGTAGCTGGTCTCACATTAGAAGCATGTCCCTGAGAATCCTCCTTCATCAGCTCCTTTGGGTCCCTTGCATGTGATCCTTGCTGCCTTCGTTGCCTCTGTTAGTTTGTTGCACTGAAGACACTTGTATATTTTATAGACTTTTGTTAAGTCCCGGGGCTTATGACTGTCTGAAATGCTTCTCTTAATGCCTTTTGAAGTTGGGCAGCAAGAACCGGAAGAGCCCTGCATGCCCCAAGGGTGTGTAGTGCTCTGCCCTTTAGAAAGTGCGTCCTTTGCTTCTGGCCCTGATGGGTAACCACAACCTTGCTCTGGGCACCCCTGGAGCAGATGCAGGAGGAGGAGCGGGGCGGCGGGCGTGTCGGTGGCCCCAGGGCTAATGCGATTGACCGTGGGCACAGTTTGTTTGTATCAGCAGCATCTCTACTCCTGCCTCCCATAAGCCATTCATTGGGTGCTCCTCCTTTTTAACTCCATGTCAAAGAAGGCTTCTGGGCCAGTGGGGTTTTTTGATTGATAGAATGATGATAAGTCAAAAGTGCCACTTAAGGGACTGAACTCAATGGCTGTTATGTAAAGTCTAACATACTTCCATAAGTATCATCTGTGTTTCTCTGCTAAGAGTATTTTCTTGGTTGTATTGGTTCTGATGACTAAACAACAGTAAAATGTGTCTTTGAAAAGACGAAGGAGGTAAACACGGTTAAATTCACCTTCTTAAAGGAAGAAGAGTTTTATTTTTCTCCCAAGAACCGTCTCATATTTAGGCTCTTTTTTAAGGAGCATCTTAGCATAAATGTTAACAGTATTTTTCCTGTTGTTAGTGAAACTCTAATTCTCTAAGTGTCTGTCTCTTGAAGTGATTTCGTTAGATGGTTTGTAATTAACTGTCTGACATCATTAATCTTGTATTCAGAGTCTGGATTTGTGTTCTCTGGAAGCCAAGTGTTAAACTTCCTTTGGTTGTTACACAGGAAGCATTAAAATCATGATAAAAATGAGCAGTTAGGGATTAGTGATCTCTCAGATGAACCTGACTGTTAAAGTAATTCAATGCACAGAAAAAAAACGATCCAAAGAATTCAGGAAACTTTCGAATATACATGTCTGCGTATGGTAGTGCAGCTGTTCTTGAAAGGGTGGTGTGGGGGACCCTGAAACCCTTTCAGAGTTCCATGAGGACAAACTTATTGTCATAATAATATGAAGACACTTTTTGCCTTTTTTGCCGTGTCAATATTTGCACTAATGGTGCAAAAGCAAAGGCAGGGAAAGCTGCTTGTCCTTAGCACGAATGAAGGTAGTGGCTTCTCTTTCTTCATCTCCATGCCGCCAGTGTGAAACCGTGTTTCCTGTAAGCATGTCTTCTTGTAGCAGTAAAGATTATTTTATTAAAACCTCGACCCTGAGGGCATCTCTCTCATGTAACGCATGATGACATGTGAGGCACGCATGAAGTACCTTTCATGCCCAAGTACAGCCGTGGTCTGGTTATCTCAGGGAAGAGACCTGGGACCTAGCAGGACTGTCCTGAGGATAGCAAGCATTCCAAAGAAGTCTTGAGCTTGAATGATTGCTGTTGTCAGTGGTGTTGGTAGCTGTGTTGGTGGGATGTCTGAAACTGTTTTATGTGTATTGTGGATAGAGCAAGTGGGTAGGTCTATGAGAAGTACCGGGAATTGGGGTTTTCACTGTGGGGAGGGAGATACTACTGGGCTGAGGGAAATGAGCAAGAATCCTGTCATGCTGGGTATGAATTCAAGATGTCACACTGAACTTAGATGGAAGGTATTTATGACACCTTTGCTCTGTCCTGCCTTCCCTGATGGCTCAGTTGGTAAATAATCTGCGTGCAACACAGGAGACCTGGCTTTGATCTCTGGGTTGGGAAGATTCCCTTGGAGAAGGAAATGGCAACCCACTCTAGTATTCTTGCCTGGGAAATCCCATGGACAGAGGAGCCTGGTGGACTTATAGTCCATGGGGCCAGAAAGAGTCAGACACCACTGAGTGACTAAACCACCACCACCTTGCTCTGTCCAGTCAAAGCAATGATACTCTACTAGCAAAGAGCACACCTAGGTCTCAGAGCTTAATTTCTAAATGCCCAGGCTCCTTGGAGAAATGGCTGATTCAAGGTCTGAGGCAAGTACAAGGCTAGCTTGGCATGCTTGTTGTGTCAGAGAGCAAGGAGGTGCTCAGAGACTATTAGGGTTGTGTCAAAATGACACAGAGTTTGGCTTGAAGGAGCTGGTCATGGCTGAATTTGGGACAATCTGAGCATGAGAAAGAATGATGAAACAGTAATGAGTAATAATTACACACTGACTTTTAAAAAGTCCACGAAACTATCTGGGAGGGAGGGAGAGAGGGACAGACCGGCAGAGAGAGAATATTACATTGCAGGAGAATGCCGCCTAATAATGAAAGAGGAATAGTATTAATATCTGAGAATCATTTTGTAACCCCTGAAGTGGTAATTGATTCAGGTGAAAGTTAACAACTGATACTGAAATTGCTCTCAGGGAGAGTAGATAGTCACAGAGTGTCAAATGTCACCCTAGTTATTACTTATTAAGTACCAAGGGCTATAAAGACACTTTTGGTAAGAAGAAATCCGGCAGACCCCACTTTAACTTGATGATCAAACAGCATCAGCACTAAAGACAAAACCAGGTGTCATGGGCTACCTGTAGAACACAGCACTGCCCACAAAGTAGTCTGGCCTCAAAGAAGCAATTTTGAGTCTGACTGACTCCTCATTGGAGAAGGAAATGGCAACCCACTCTAGTGTTCTTGCCTGAAGAATCCCAGGGACGGGGGAGCCTGGTGGGCTGCAGTCCATGGGATTGCTAAGAGTTGGATACGACTGAGCAGCTTCACCCTCACTTTTCATTTTCCTGCATTGGAGAAGGAAATGGCAATCCACTCCAGTGTTCTTGCCTGGAGAATCCCAGGGATGGGGGAGCCTGGTGGGCTGCCGTCTATGGGGTCACACAGAGTCGGACATGACTGAAGCGACTTAGCAGCAGCAGCTTGATGTTTTGCACCTCTTAATACAAGGCATTGAGAAACACATGTCCTCTGTATAGAATTGGCACCAGTAATATTTAACTTGAATCTATCAGAAAACAATCAGATAAGCTCAGAATGTGTGATATTCTATAAGGCAATTTTCTTGGCTTGTTTAAAAATGTCAGTGTTACAAAAAGCAACAAAAAATAGTGTCATAAGAATACCTTCAAATGCAAGTGATCCTTGCTTGATTGGATCCCTTTTGCCCTTAAAAGTTATGAAGGATATAACTGAAAATAATAAATTATATTATTGAATAAGTATTATTTTGGGTAAGAGTATGGTTGTGTGATTCTGTAGGAGAATGTCCTTATTCTTGGGAGATGTGTACTGAAGCATTTTAGGGTGAATTGTATGGTATCTGCAAATTACTTGAAACATATGTGGATTAGGTTGCCTCATTAAATCACTATTTTCCTAGGTTGGAAACATTCAAATATCAGCAGATGCCTAAGGTTCAAGCTAATATTTGTTGAGAGAGAGAAAAAAAAAGCAAGTGGGGGTTCCAAGTGAAGCATATACAAATGTTTGTACTATTCTTTGGCCATTCTCTGGGTTTGAACTTTTTCATCATAGTTGGGAGCAAACAGGTAGTCAACATATAAAAAGGTAGTCAACATATAAAAATGAACTCTCAGCAAATACATGTTTGTTAGATTAAGTGTGCTGACAACATTCTCTCTGGGAATAATTGCCTGTAATAGTGTTTCATAGAATTAATTCTGAACTACTTAAATTGATTCAGAATATAGAAAGAAATCTTTATTTCATTGTATAAGCTTTCATATGACAAAGAAAAGAAAAATAAAGAACTATAGGTAGAAACTAAGAAAAGAGGAGCTTAGTGATAAGGAATATTACTGTTTTACATGGATGACATTTAAAGACAAATCCACTGTAGGGGAGAATGTTCTTATTTTTTGTCTAGAGAAAGATGCCTTTTATCTAAATACATATGGCCTTGACATTCCTTGTAAGATAGGATATAGCTCTAGAATTTGAAGAGAAAAACTCTTTTTCTTTTCTACCACTTCCCTGGTTGATATGAGGTGTCAGTTGAGGCACCGTTTGCTCATGGTTATTGTGGTCTATGAGCAGCCCTGGCAGACGGATGAAGTCATGGGATGGTAATTCCTGCTCCTGTAGAAAATTTCCTTCAGTGATTATAACAGTCCCTGATTTTGTTCTTTTTTTTCCCCCAATTCAAAACAGATCCCTAAGGAAGTGGCTGACATCTTTAACGCCCCCAGTGATGATGAAGAGTTCGTTGGTTTCCGAGATGATGTTCCCATGGAAACCCTCTCATCCGAGGAGAGCTGTGATAGTTTTGACTCACTGGAGTCAGGGAAGCAGGTATGGGTGCCTCCTTCCAGGGCATGTATTTGTCTGGAAGCCCGGCTCTTGGTTTGGATATCGTTGTATATGAACAGGGTCTGAAATTGGTGGCATCAGTGAATTGCTGAGCATCCTATTTTATCATCAGTGCCCTCACATTTCAAGAATCTGGTGAGGGCACCTCGCTCCATTTTGCTGGTTCAGTCCTTTCTATGTCCAAGGTTCTTTTTCCCCAGTGGAGGCCCTCACAGATCAGATCCACTGTCTTGGCCCGCTTAGGGCCGCAGCCTGCGGTGAGGCTGTGCTGGGAGCGCTCCCGCCCCGCTGGCGGGGCAGGCGGGTCCCGTGGGAGTGTGTGGTGCCCGCGCGCCTCGCTGCCCCTGCGAGGTGGCTCCATCTGCACCTCTCTCATGGAATTGCTGGCAAAAGCATGACTCTTCATTAATTCCTTTGATCTCTGGTTGACACAGATTCCAGTTCTCAGAGAGGTAGATTCCTGAAGGTTTGTGTTGTGACTTAGTAAGAGTGTGGCTGGAGTATGCAGCTTTGTGCGGCGTTTTCTTCCGAGTTCGTGAACGGCACTCAGAATTCCTCATTCTCCCTCGACCACGGCCTCTCCTCACAGGCAGTGAGCTGAGCCCACCCAGCTTCTACGGGGCGACAGTGGAGGGAGGCAGTCACTTCTGTAAGTGAAGCCCTGTGTCGTGGCCGTTCGGGGCCCTCAGCTCCCTCGGCGCCTCTGCAGCGTGTGGCCCCCGCGGCGCCTGCTTCCCCTGCCCGGGGTCTCTCTCCTATACCTTCTGCTCTTGGTGGGCCTCCCTTCCACCTCCTGTCCCCTCGTGTGGCTCTTCTCCACAGTTTCGTCTTCAGACCTTCCACTTTGGCCTGGTCTCAGCTGTTGCCTCCTGCTGTTCATGGCGTGGCTTTTCTCTCCAGCCCCGGATGGACTTCTGACAGCCGCTAGGATCCATCTTCATTGTTCAAGGGAACTAGGGAACTTAGCATTTCCCGCTGCCCTGCTGTCTGTCTTTAGTGCTTTTATCTTCTGTCTCTGGAGCTCTTGGCCCGCCCCGCTGCTCGCCCGTCTCGCCAGGGTATTGGGCGTTCTCCACATCCCTCCCCTCATCCCTGCCCTGCCCTCCTCTCGCCAGCTGTCGTGGTCCTCGTGGTCCTTCAGCTGAGCTCTGCTCCCCTGATCCCTTATTCAGAACTCGCCGGCCCCTCCGTTTGAGTGTGCTTGGGCAGGGAGGGCGGCCTGTTGGGTCCAGCCCTGCCCCTGAGCAGCGGGGGACACGTGGACGGTGCGAGCTTGAGGGCGGTGGGCAGCGGGCATCAAGGGACAGAGCGGCAGCTCCTGCTTCAGTCACGCCTGCCCCAGGACCCCCGCTCCCAAGCCCACCCTCTGCTCGTGCCTTCTGTGGCCCAGGACGACACGCTTTCATGCCGAGTACACTGAATCTGTGTGCCTCCCCAGGAACGTGCAGGTCCTGTTCAGTTTCACAGGTGATGAAGCTGGAGCGTGGGGGAGGTGAAAGATGGACAAGTCCTCCCATCTGGGAAGTGACTGGGCTGCGATGTCTCCTGTCTCAGAGCCCCACTTCTCAGCCCCGAGGCTCCTCATCTCCCACCTGCAGGCTCAGCTGCGGTAGCCACCCCTCTGCATGTCCCCTCCTACCCTCTGTGTGCTCCCCAGGCTCCTTATCCTGCCTCTGCGCTCCCAGCACTTTTCTAGCCTCAACCCCAGTTCAGATCCAGGTCAGACGCTGCTGCCTCTGTGAAGTCTCAGTGGATTTTCTTACTTTCTCTGCACCATGGTGCTGCGTCTCCCTTACAATGCTGATCCTCGCCATGGTGACCTGGGGACTTGTCCAGCTCCCTTACCAAGTGGTAAGATCCTTGATGGAAGAGGCTCACATTTGAACCGTCTTTCCAGCTTCCCTAGATCAGATCCTTTTCCTCTGGTTTCCTGCATGCAGCGCCCACGGATGAAGGATCCTGGTCTCCATGCTCCGTGTCTGACCGGCTCAGCTGCCATCACTTTCCAGCCTGTTTCTTCCTGTTCTGTGAGCTTCAGAAGAGGAAAACATCACCATTCTGTTAGCTCCTCTTCTGATCTATCATTTGCTTACATTTTGATCATGGTAGATACAGATCAGCCAGGCCCATAACATATTGCCTGCTACTGATTTTTAAAGATAACAGCCAGTTTTCGGAGAGCAGAGAGCTGTGTAAAAGGTTGTAACCAGCAATGCAGGAGGCTGTGTGGAATGGATATTTGCTTCATACAGACCCTCGCTGAAGACAGGTTTCATACCCTGTGAAAGCAGGAGCCTTGGTTTAGGACCGTGGCTGAGCTGGTTTTCTCCATCAGAACTGGCCACCAAAGTCCTGATGTTGCCCTGGCTGACCGCTGCCTGTGAGGCTAGCTCACAGCACAGAAGGAGCCAGAGGACTGTGGGTGGGAACTGCTGTCCCCAGGCCTGACCCGCTTGGGCCCGGCAGGGACGTTTGGTAGGCAGTGAAGGTGCGCAGGGCCCCGTAGCCCACGGGGAGCCTGTGCAGCAGCCCGGGGCTCTTGGCCAGGTGTTTCCCTGCCCTTGGAGGTGGTGGGTTTCCTTGGGAGCCCGCCACAAGCACCGTTCTTCCTTCATGATAAACCCTGGCCTGTGCTTCCCTGCCCCCCACCGCATGGGCTCCCGATCCCATCCGTTCTAACCCCCAGAGAGAAGCCACGTGAGCTTGCACACGGTCCGCGCCGCGAGTTCTGACGCTGGTCTCCCGAAACACAATTTGAATTTCACTTTAAAGAAACTTCTCTTTTGTGGTGTTTTTTTTTTTTTTTTTTAAGCAGCTGCACCACAGCTATCAACAAAGGAACAAAATAATTTAGCTCAGCACACTCACTCCAATTACCCAGAATAATTCATAGGAGACATTTTTAAGCTTAAAAAAATGCTGGATATAGGCATTTCTTTCTCTGTCTCCCTGGAAGTTTTTCCCACTCATCTATTATATCTGTTTTTCTCCAGAGATTATCTGAGCTCGGATAAGTATGTAATTAAAGCCGGGGAGAAGGCGGCGGGGGGAGAGATTCTCCAGCCGAGTGGTGTGACAAGGGGCCACTGCTATATTGGGTGTGGGGGGAGCGACGCTAGTGGCAGCTGGGCACGCGGGCTCCAGGCTTGGCTGCCCGCTTGGAGGAGGCTGGTTTGTGGGTCCTCGTTCTGTCCCGAAATTCATTCTTTCCCCCTTGTTTCTTTCAAGTTTGCCACTTACTTCTGTGAGTTCAAAAGATAGAAGTTAAACATCCTTCCTGAGCCAGCCGTGTGCCATCTTTGCTGGGGCTCACTTGCTGCCTGGGGGTGGCGGCGCCTCTCAGCTCCCACGAGAGAGGCGGGCCCTTCCGGGGGTGCCAGGGCTGGCGCTCTCCCGTCAGGCCCCTGTGGGAGTGGGTGATGGAGCCGCTGTGCCCGCTCAGCGGTGGCCGGGAGGGGTGTGGAAGCCCGTCCCTGCAGGGAAGCCCGCTCTGTGTGAAGGGGCGTCTGCCCCGGACAAGCTGAGGGTCCTGTTAGACAGGAAAGCCAGCATGTGGGGAAGCTGGGTTTTCTCCTGTCATCTTCTCTAGTACCTTTCCCGTTCTGTGTGAAAGCTAACATTTCTGATGGCCTGTGCTGGAGGGAAAAACTGAATTCATCCGTCCTTACTGGTCACCCAGCTGACACGGGCTGTGGCCATTCTGATTTTGGAAATTGTTCGAGTGGTGGGTCTAAATTTTATGTGTGTGTCTGTGTGTTGATTGTGTTAAAATATACATAAGATTTACCATTTTTCAGTGCAGGTGAGTTCCCAGTGTCCTGCCTGCAAGACACTTGAGCGGCCCTGAGTACCTTCACAGTGTCTCGCGGCCTCCTCCATGGTCTCTTTCAGAATGTTTTCATCATCTCAGACAGAAACTCTGTACCCGTTAAACAATCACTCCCGTTGCCCCTGGCCTCTGTTTTTCCTTTTTCCATGACACGTATGTGTGTTTTCAATTTAGCAGGATGTGCGTTTCCATTCCAAATACTTCACAGAAGAGCTCAGAAGAATTTTTATAGAGGACACTGACTCAGAGATGGAAGATTTTGAAGGATTTACGCAGACTGATCTCAATGTTAATAGTAACCCAGAGGTAATGGGAATAATTACCCACGTGAGGGAGTGTGGGTTGTAGTATTTTTAGTTCTGTTTCTGAATTGTACTGTTACTTGTAAGAAGTCTCTTCACACATGAAAAGGTTTTACTTTTTCTTACATGTTCATCTTCTAAGCCAGCTAGCAGAAGGTAAAAATTGGCTATTCCAGGGTGAATGCCTGGTCCAGCGATCCATTATGCTCTTAGGGAACATCTAGTTGTCTTTCTCAGGTACTTTTGGAGTTTGGGGGTGTGTGTCTCAGGCACCCCTTATTGTCCTTGTCGGAGAGTTTAGTTCAGATGTTTTGCACCTCTTCTCTGAAAAGAGGAGGGTCTGTCTGAGAGTAACAAGTTCCTGAAAGTCATTTCTTGTTGTGCAGTAAGTAATGTTCTTGGGTTTGGAGTTACTTTGGCAGAAATTTAGCTGTGGTACAAACATGAGAGTTCTCTGTGTGCATTCTTGATTTGGATCAGGCTGTGCTTTTTACTGGGCCTGCCTGATTCTGAAGGGACCCCCTCAGCACTTGGCCGTCAAGAGACTTGTTGGCTGGTCTCTTCCTCTTATTCCCTATGTTCAGGCAGTTTGCTGCCAACCAGAATTTGAGCGTCAGGGTAATTTTGAAGAACGGCCTTTGGATTTTTAAGGCATAAGAGTGTTTTCTCCTAACTGAAAAATAGCATACATTTAGCTCAGAAAATCAACACACCACTTTCTTCTGGTTATCAAGGTCAAGGAGAGGGAGGTTAAAGCTTGTCATGTTAAGGAGTTCCCAGGGAACCACTCCCGCGTAGAACCTGTGAAGATGGTCAAATACGCTGTGATCAGGAGGGTGGTTTTGTCCTTGTCTTTTCCCCGGGGCCCCCTTACGGCCTGAAAGCCCTAATGGTAGGCTGCCTTGCTTGATGGTGGTTTTCTTCTGTGAATAGCGACACAGAGTGGTACCAGCCTGTAGGCCTCAGCCCCCTGCCCCGTGGCTTTCTTTACAGAAGTTATGTGTGTTCTGGCCGGCAAGTCTGCAGTTCCTTGCCAGCAAGACACCGAGGACCTTCCAAATCTTAAACATATCATAAGAGTAGATGATTATCTTTAGCTAATTAATGTCGGGTATTCAAAGAAGTTCTTTCCAGCATGGGAAGCGAATTAGTCCCAAAGTCCATTTTTGTCTCTCCCTCTCTCCAGAATCTATACATTTGGGGAATGCATTGTGACAGTTTATGTTAACTCTGATATAACTCACAGCTCAGGGCAGGTCCAGCTGCATAGTTTAAAATTCAGTGAGAAAACAAGCATTGTTACCTCCCTGCCCAGCCTCCTTCCCACCCTGGTAAGGAGTGATAAGACCACCTTTTGTGAGACCACCTTTTGATGAGACCACCTTTTGAGGGTATGACTCTGCGTTGGTGTCTAGGGGTCCAGCTGGCCACACGCGACCCTCCACAGCTATGGCATTGGCTCTTAGGCCGGAGTCCTGGCTGGTGTTTGGTGTGCGCTTTCCCTGCTTCAGTTCTTTGCAGTAACCTGCTCCATATCCTTGGTAGAGAGGTAGAGGTGGGTTAAGTGACGATTATGATAAATGAGTAAAGCCAGTTGGGGAGACACTTCCGTGAAGTCGTCCAACAGTGTCTTCATCCAGCTCACCATTCTCAATTCCACAGCTACCAGTGTGGTAACTGCAGGATATTAAACAGATCAGTGTCATCTTAAGCCTGCTTGGTTTCTTGTGCATTGATAACATACCCCACGGTTTGGATGTCATCTCTTTTTTCCCCGCTCCTGTGGCCTTCTTTTTAACTTGAGTCTAGCTGGAATGTGGAGTGGGACTGGTCACTGAAGAGCAAGCAGAGTCATGAACTGAATCCTGGGCCTCCCCCTGGTGCTGTTCTCAAGTTCTCCTCACTACAGGAACCTCTGACAGCGGTTCCCCAAGCTACACTGTCCAGCCTGTGGTCAAGGAAAGATGCTCAGGCCATGACCTGGGTCTTAATATTGAAACCCAACTGCTATCATTGAGTCTTTTGCATCTGAGATGTCACCTTGCTTTCCATTCTTACTGTTTTCCCATGTAAAACCAAGTTATGTTTTCATACTGGAGACCTACACTGAGTGGAGATTGAAATTGGGACTGCGAATTTCCTAAGCTGACTGGGCGGATGCCTGCTGCTGCCTGGCCTGCAGGGCTGTCTCCCTGATTGCACCCCCGGCTCTGCAGGTTACAGAAAGGGAGGGGCTGCCCTAAAAGAAGACCCGGTATGTCCTGGGGACGAGGCCCCCCTAGAAAGAGGGTGTGTCCTTGGGACACGGCCCCCACTGCTCCCTAGAAAGAGGACCTGGCGTGTCCTGGGGACACACCCCCACTGCCCAATAGAAAGAGGACCCGGTGTGTCCTGGGGACACAGCCCCCACTGCCCCCTAGAAAGAGGACCCAGCGTGTCCTGGGGACAAGGTCCCTCCCACTGCCCCCTAGAAAGAGGACCTGACATGTCCTAGGGACACGGTTCCACCACTGCCCCCTAGAAAGAGGACCCAGCGTGTCCTGGGGACCAGGCTCCCCACTGCCCCCTAGAAAGAGGACCCAGCGTGTCCTAGAGACCAGGCCCCCCCACTGCCCCCTAGAAGGAAGACCCGGCGTGTCCTGGGGACAAGGCCCCCACTACCCCCTAGAAGGAAGACCCGGCATGTCCTGGGGACCAGACCCCCGCACTGCCCCCTAGAAGGAAGACCCAGCGTGTCCTGGGGACCAGGCTCCCCACTGGCCCTGGTGGTGGGTTATCTGCCTTCTCCTTGGTCACGTCACTGAAATGAAGTCAGCTCTCCTCCGTTTCTCTTTTTCATGAATCCTCTTGCAGCTATTTAGGGCAGAATGGTATTTTGTTTTTCACTTAGCAGTCTTGTTCTGTCTGAACACACCTCTTGGGTCGTGCACACCCTGTTCTTTGACTGTTTCCACCTTGCTGGACTCCCAGATGCGCCCACTTGCTGGGTCAGCACTTTGCTTCCAGCCTGATGCTCTGAAGAGAACACAGCCAGCATGTGTGTCTGGGCCAGAGTGTGAAGGAGCCTGCTGTTTGAATTTGTCCCTCAACAAACTACTTAATGCATTTAACTGAGGAGTTCAGGGGGAGTGACCAGTAGGAAGGGGAAGCACTCAAGTGGAGAAGGCAGTGGCACCCCCACTCCAGTACTCTTGCCTGGAGAATCCCGTGGACAGAGGAGCCTGATGGGCTGCTGTCCATAGGGTCACACAGAGTCGGACACGACTGAAGTGACTTAGCAGGCATGCATGCATTGGAGAAGGAAATGGCAACCCACTCCAGTACTCTTGCCTGGAGAATCCCAGGGACAGAGGAGCCTGGTGGGCTGCTGTCCATGGGGTCACACAGAGTCGGACACAGTGAAGTGTGACTTAGCATGCATGCATGCATTGGAGAAGGAAATGGCAACCCACCCAGACTCTCCGAAACCCAGGGACAGAGGAACCGCTGGGCGCATAGGGGTTACACAGAGTCAGACAGACTGAAGCACTTAGCATGCATGCATGCATTGGAGAAGGAAATGGCAACCCACTCTGGTGTTCTTGCCTAGAGAATCCCAGGGACAGAGCCTGGTAGGCTGCCGACTATGGGGTTGCACAGAGTCGGACATGACTGAAGTGACTTAGCAGCAGCAGCAGCACTCAAGTATCCACTGTTTTCCTAAAACAGAGTGGTTTTAAGTGTGTGTCTTTGCGAAGGTGTGCCATAGACACTTTGTTCTTTCTCTCATTTTCATTAGCTTGTGGAGTCAGATTTGAGTGATGACGGTAAAGCATCTTTCACGAGCGAGGAAGAAGATGACGATGAAAAGCCGACAGCTCGAAGAGGCAGGCCTAGAAGAAGCAGTATTGGTCTTCGAGTAGCCTTTCAGTTCCCCACCAAGAAACTGGCAAAAAATGCTGATAAGAACGGTTCTGCAGAGTCCCTGTTTCCTGCGTCACATTTACAGGACAATAAAAAGCGGTTCTTGGAAGGAAGGCGAGCGGCAGGCAGGAGAAGGAGAGGGAGGACTCTGCCTCTGAGTCTGAGGACGACTCCCGGGATGAGGGCCAGGAGAGCTCGGATGCTCTGCTGAAGAGAACCATGAACATCAAGGAGAACAAAGCCATGGTGAGCCTGTGCGTCGTGGCCGCCGCCGGGCGCCCCACAGCTGCCACTGCTTCTGTGAGGTGGCCTATGCTGGGTTTTGTGGGTTCTTCCTCTTTTCCTGGACTTGCAGCGGTCATTGCCTGATTAGCTCTGGTTTGGGAAGAGACTCCCAGGACCTTCCATGGTACCCCGGACTCACACCAGTTACTGATCAGTTTATGTTGCAAATGTACAGTGGTTTAGAGACAAAAAGGCCTGTTTCAGCACACAGAGGGAGCAACATGTAAATAGGGGTGTCGTGAAACCCACCTAACAGTTACTTGTGTAGGTCAGGCAGGCAGCTTTCAGCCTAGCTGTTGCATTTTGGAAATATCAGAGGAGGAATGATAGGGGTCTAGGTATGAAAACACCTGAGGAATTCTGAATCACTTTATAAATTCATGGAACAAAGTGAAATCTTTTATGTGGTCAGTAACTAGTTTGCTTCATAATTTTTATATATACAGAATTTAAAAAATAATTCTACCAAACACTCTTAGTATTTTGGTATGCTTTTTATCTTCTTTTAAATGCATAATATAATGATGCTGTATGTGCAATCTTAGAATATGTCTAATAAGTTACTTAAGGAAATACAAATTTTAATATACATTTTACTTTTGGGTCAAGTTTATCTAGAGACATAGTAATCTTTAGCTAAGGAAAAGTTTTAGGATTGTATCTCTCCACACCTTTAAAATGAGAACTGTGTTCTTCATGATTTTGTTAGTGACA
This sequence comes from Nanger dama, assembly GCA_917880005.1. Classification (NCBI taxonomy): domain Eukaryota; kingdom Metazoa; phylum Chordata; class Mammalia; order Artiodactyla; family Bovidae; genus Nanger; species Nanger dama. The sequence goes on from CAKJTW010000007.1 coordinate 30,928,112, forward strand.
CCCATACAATCTGTTTGATTGGCACTTAATGCCTGTTGTTTTGGTATTTTTAGGAATATTTTCATAAATTATTTTCATTGATGAGAAATTAACCAGCTTGAATCAGTGTTTTGGAGCTCTCAGTAACTGTCAGAATGGTCTAATTGGGCATTTTCTGTTTTTAACATGAAGCAACTTGATTCGGGTGGGCAAAGTGGTAGGTTCCACAGTCACACTGAGAATTAGTGGCTCAGTCCTCATTCTAACCTTATGCTCCAGGCCTTGATCCTTCCAGGACAGTTTTCATTGTGTCTGGTCCTTATATATAAGGAACAGACATAGATTTTATTCCTCTAATAATTTCAGCATCTCACCCTGGAGATAAAAATCATTACACGTGAGGTTAAAAATATAATGACTCTTCAGATCTTATATAAACTACTCAGGTTTTTCTTGGCTACAACCTCCAAGACTCGTGATAACCTGTTAGATGAAGTAGACTTTGTAATATTTATGCAAGACTCTATTTTTTCTGAATTCAGCTTGCTCAGTTATTGGCGGAATTGAACTCAATGCCTGATTTCTTCCCGGTTCGAACCCCGAACTCAGCTTCCGTAAGTGGAACTCCTTGTATGTACTGTCTGCAGTATTCACACACACACACACACACATTACACACATACCCCGTGGCCAGACGGCTTTCATTCTGGAAAGCAGCCCATGGCGTGTCTGTGCTCTTCTTGCAGAGGAAGAAGACCGCGAGGCGGGCCTTCTCAGAGGGACAGGTCACACGGAGGACCAACCCGGCCCGGAGCGCGCGGCCCCCTGAGAAGTTCGCCCTGGAAAACTTCACCGTGTCAGCCGCCAAGTTCGCAGAAGAGTTCTACAGTTTCAGAAGAAGGAAGACAGTGAGTGGGGTATTTCATGACTATAAGGAGCCAGTGCTTGTTTGTCTAAGCCAGGGGTCCTCATGCGGGAGCGTTCATCACGGTCTTCTGGGGCTTGGTGAGGGTGCCGAGGGGCCGACCCAGTAGGTCTGCGGGAGCTGAGACGGCCACGCTCCCGGATGCCCTGGGTGCTCCTGTGACCACCTCTGGGTAAGGACCCTGGTTTTGAGCTTGCACTTGGTCTAAGCTCTAAGCCATTAAGGCTGTCCTGTGCCTAAATTGAGCAGCTCAGTGGTTAGGACCCCAGCTTCATCTCCAGTAGAGGTGATAATGGCTCCAGGTGGCTTCAGGGTTTTGCTCTTGGGAACGAACAGGATGACTCCCAGTCTTTCTGTGTTAGGAACGGGGAGTTTTGAGAGCTTTCTGTCTGGAACAAGAAACTCTGGACCCTATTTGTGGCTGTTCAGTGTGGGTCATTGCCCAGTCCTCAGTTTATAGCTGGTAAGCATCCACTGGGCAGGGACCCTGCATTTCTGGTTGGTCATTGTGTGTCACCTTGCCATCAGGAAGCTTGACACTTAAGGATAGGAGCTCAGCGAATGACTAAATGCACGAATGATTTCAGGGAGATGAAAGAGGGGCCGAGCTAATGCTAATGGTCCTAGAGCTCTGAGGAGATGAAAACTTTACTACTTTTTTTTTTTTTAAACCACTCAGAGCATCTGATGTCCAGTTCTGCTTTGGCTCTTTCTGCAGGGCAAATGCCAGGGGGCACCGCCGACGTCGCTGTGTGTCTTCTTTTCGGCCAGTGGAGGACATCACTGAAGAGGACTTAGAGAATGTGGCCATCACTGTTCGGGATAAAATCTATGATAAAGTTCTGGTAATGTAATCTAACAGCTGATTCACATCACTGTGACTCTTTACAGGACTCCTAGGCACTGGTATCTGAACTGCCTACTTGTAAACTGTCTGGGCTTAGACCCTTGTGCCATCTGTCTCCCCAGGGCTCAGAGGTGGGCTCTGAACTGGAGCAGCTGTAACTGGGCGAGGGAGACAGCTTAGTGCAGTAATCCTTGTCAGGAGAGAGGTCTCTTTGGGGGTAGCAAGCAGGGGTATAGTCTGGAAAATCACATTTGTCATTGTTGTGTTTTAAGTAGATTGTTTTTATGCTTTAAACATTGAAAAAAATAATGCTTTTATAACTAATAGAAATATATTTACACTGTATGAATATATTTACCATATATTAATATATTGAAATATTGGAAATATACATATTTATATAACCAGAAGAAACTGAGGTGTGACAGAATATCTTCTGTAGGTAGGAGATGTTTTAAATGTTTGCTACATGGTGATGCAGAGGATGGCTTGTGGTATTTTGCATCATTTTTAGATACTGGGGCAGTGTCTTAAACAGTATTACTGTTTAACCAGGAGGTCTTACCCTGAATGGAACCAGATTGCTGGGACTGGGACTGGAGCCGTGTGATGCTCCGGGGGTCCGCCACCATCACTCAGTCAGCCCCACCGTTTCTGCCCCGCTGATCATTTCGTTTCTCCCAGGCTCCCTACTCGGGCTGTCCTCAGCATTCTCTGGCCCCAGAGTCGAGTGCTCACAGCCTACCGGAGGGCGCCAGGGTTTGGGCCAGAGACCCGGCCGTGCCCGGTTCTAGAGGAGAGGCGGGGCGGCTTCGTGCGCGTGGGCCCAGGCAGCCCCCTGAACCCCATGCCCACCACGCGCTGCCTTCGCCTGCAGGGTAACACGTGCCATCAGTGTCGGCAGAAGACCATCGACACCAAGACGGTGTGCCGGAACCAGAGCTGCGGCGGCGTGCGGGGCCAGTTCTGCGGGCCGTGCCTGCGGAATCGCTACGGGGGAGGACGTGAGGTCGGCGCTGCTGGACCCGGTAGGGACGGTGTGCGCCTTCGTCCTGAGTCATGCTGGGAGGGACCGTGCTGAGGCCGGGGCTCTGGGGCCCTTGGTCAGGGACCTGTAGCCCCCCTTACCCCCTCTCCTCTCCTGCTGCCTCTTGAGACTGGCAGAAATGCAAGAGAGACTTCCTTCTAGAAAGAACAGGCTGGCCCACACACAGGACAGCAAAAGAGTGTGTTTGATTTTCCGGGGGCAGGGGTATTGCCCTGGAGGGTGCTGTGTGCCCCACACGGCTCTAAGGTTTCATGTCAGTGCAGTTCACGTATGTTGTTACTCTTTTAACCTTGTGAGGTAGGTACAGAACACCTCCCCACAGCTTGGTTCCCTCTGTGAAATGATACATAGTACGCTGGTTAGTGTGTGTGCCTGGGCACCTGGCGGCAGAGTCTGTGCTCATAACCACCGCGCTGCCGGACCAGGGCTAAGTAGACTGTCCCCCCAGTTTGCAGCTGAATGTGAACTGCAGCTCCGCATAGGTGAGCTGAGGAAGCCTGTACTCTGAAAAGCAGGGCTGACGTCCCAGGCATGTGATCTGGAGCGGTCCAGCTTTCTGGGCCTTTCTGAAACAGGCAAGAGGAAGGAGACAGTAGTGCATGTCACAGGGGGAAGGACTGGCTCGGCCAGGGCGTCATCTTGGCCTGTCGCTGACTGGACGGCGCGGCCGCTCTGCCCCACCCCAGGACTGGGTGTGCCCTCCCCTGCCGGGGCATTTGCAACTGCAGTTACTGCCGGAAGCGGGACGGCCGCTGTGCCACAGGCATCCTCATTCACCTGGCCAAGTTTTACGGTTACAACAACGTGAAGGAGTACCTGGAGAGGTAAGCCTCGCAAGTCAGAATGGAGGGTGTGGTTCCTGGGAGCAGGAGAGGGGAAGACTGTCTAGGTGGGCCCCGGGTGCCTCATCCAGCTGACCCTGTGTGTGTCGGGAATGTCACAGACAGTAACAGAGCCTGCAAGGCAGGCAGGGAAAGCTGAGGGCCAAAGCGCTCTTCCCCTCTGGGACAGAGAGGGGAGGCTCGGGCGCTGTGCGCTGGGATGAGGATACGGGGTTTAGGGACGTGGGGGTGAGGTGAGCCTCCCTGCAGTGACCAGAGTGAAGACTGGCCTTGTGTCAGGAGAGCAGTTTGGCTGTGGTGCCCTGGGCGATGCTGCTGTGTCTCTGCCTCCCTGCCCCTAATGCTTCCTCTTTCTTCTCAGCTTACAAAAGCAGCTGGTGGAAGACAATTAAGAGAAGAACCAGCCCGCTCACTGTGGAGCACTCCAACAAGACATGCCATTTGTGCCTAAGATTTCTTTTTATACAGATATTCTTTGTAGAGCTAAATGCTATTTTTTTTTAAAGATTGTTTTTATATGCTTCAAAAGATTTCTCAGGAAGATGAGAGAGGAATCTGTATACATATATTATACACAGGCCTGTTTGTATGTTGTTATTAAAAGTATCTGCAGATGATTAAAATCCACAGTTTAAAGGAGTGAAGTTCCAGGTAAGTCCTGGAAGAAAGACAGCATTGCAGCTCTCTATCTCCCAGACAGTAACTGGAGGCCAGGTCGTTACAGGGGTTACACCCTCTTGAGTTTGTCATGAGTGACCACAGTTCAAACCCAGTAGCTGAAGCTGCTCTGGGTTGTTGGACGTTTCTATTGAAGAATGCGCCTCTAAGTTACAAAGTGCAATTAACCATGGACTAGAGTTTTATTTTTGTTAAAACTTGAACCAAAAAAGTAGACTGTCACGTTATTGACACTGGAGGCCTTGGAGGGCGGCTGCCTGGGGCCCGTGGCTTCTGTATTTTAAAAGATTATATAAAGGCAAATTTAGAGATTTTTGTTTATGTATAAAAAACTACACTCCCATGTAGGGACCAGGAGACTTCCAGCCATATTGCTTTTTGAGTTACAGCGGAATTTTGATGCAAACGTGAGCTGCACTAATTTTGTGTTGCAGGATGGGGGAGTAGAGGGGTACTGGGGGAATGGACATATTTTTAATAGGTTTCCCATGTTTTTCTACAGTTGCTTCTTTTTGTCTCCCTTCTCCACAAGGATGGTGTTTTAAAAAATTAATGCACATTTAATTTTCTCAAAAGTTACATAAGCCAGAATATGTTATGCCTCCCAGTAGGATAAATCACCACGCCCAGGAGCAATGACTGACAGGTGCTCACTGTGTTCCGGCCAAGCCAGGGGAGCCCGGGGAAGGGGCCGCTTTAGGCCTCCAGCAGCAGAGCCACGCCCGCCAGGACCCACTTGGCCGCCTTTTCCTTGCTCTTTAGCCTGAAGGTCCAGACGTAGTGGGGGCCTCTCCTTTTGGTTTTGTACACGGGGCACTCGTACGTGTGTGTGGTTTCCTGTCTGTCCACTGGTATGGCTTTTGCAAAGATGACTGGCATCGCGGACCTTAACTCCTTGAGGCGGGCTTCCACAATGGTTCCTGACTGGCTGTCCCACCTGGCTCCTGCGGGAGAGACACGGGTTACAAGCGCGCTCCTGTTGGTACCGCTTCTCTAGCTGTTGTAGGCAATAAATGTTCTGGTTTTGTCACTTCGCTGTGTGTCAGTGGCTTCCTTGCCAAGATGGGAGGGAGGGTCATCACCTGCTGACTGGAAGCCACACAGACACGGTAAGCATAGACTGGCTGTCGTGTCCGACTCTCTGCGACCCATGGACTGTAGCCCACTCGGCTCCTCGGTCCATGGGATCCTCCAGGCAAGGATCCGGGAGTGGGCTGCCCTTCCCTCCTCAAAAGCAGAGGCCCATGCTCCTGCGCTGCCCCCGAACTTTGCTGTGAACAAAAAACTAAATCATTTGAATTCAAAAGGTTTGTAAAACTTACATGAAACAGGTTCTGCGAGAATCCAGACCCAATAAAGCAAGTTAGTTTGTCCTTCCTTTTAAAAAATGGTGAATCTGCATGCTTGTGGACAGTGGAAGAGATCTGCAGTTCACCACATTCCCTTCCCACTGCACCTTCTTAGTTCAAGTTCGGGTCACCTGTTTAAATGTCTGTAAAGTGACAAGGAGCATCTTGGCAGAGACTTGGAAATAATACTTTCTCCAAGACCCTTTCAGGAGAAGAGGAAATGTTTACAAGATGAATGCATGGGTGAGTGGAATATGTTCCATCTTCTACCCCGTCTCCCAGATTCATAAGAAATAGATTTAGTATAAGTCTATAAGCAATCGCAATCCTTACCTTCAGATTTGGCTCCCACTGGACACATATCCTACCATTTAAATTATCTGAAAGCCAGAAGTGAGGTAAATAAGCACTAGTGTGAGTGAGAAATGGAGTAGTGTGGTGTGTTAGTTGCTCAGTTGTGCCCACTGCAACTCCCCCAGGCTGTAGCCTGCCAGGCTTAATAAGCAATTGACAAATACCAGCTTGCACCCAAGTGAGAAAGGTTCTAAGTGGATAACCCTGCAGGTGCTCCTGGAGGCATCCTACCTTCCATGAGGAGCCCGTGGAGGTAAGCGCCTTCCCTGGGGGATGCCCGTAGTCGTCCTTTGTTTTTTGGTAATGTCAACAGTAAGGCACATTTTGTCCAGTGGCCACTCGCTCTTTCGAGCCGTGGTCTGCATGATAGCTGTTATTGGAGGAGGGACAGGTGTGAGCAGGAATAAGTCCTATACATAAGATTCCGTGGAGCCCCCAGGGAGCTGAGCGTCCACCCAAAGCGAGCTGTGGTCCCACGGGGGTGTTCCGGGCATTACCTGCCGGACTGCACTAGAGCAGGGTGGAACGAAGGCCAGTTTTGTGGATGGCGCTTGAGTGGAATAGCCATGCCCGAATGCCGCTGGCTGGTTGGTTTGCTTTTGCACTAACTACCGTGGTTGAACACAGCTGCGTGAGACTGTGGGCCCCGATGGAGAACGTGTTCTGGGTGACCCACACTCCACCCACCTGGCTGCTCCCGTCCTGCCTGGCATCTGCCGCGTGAGGGCGGGTCACCAGGGCAGGGGAGCAGCTCCAGGGACACGAGGCTGGGGTTCTGCTTGGGGTGCGGCTCTGTCAGCATCAGGGGCTGCCCTACCTTAGCTCTTACCTGTTAAGAAGGCCTGAGGGTTGAAGAAGCCAGAAAGCCACACCACGGCCGGAAGAGCGAGATCTTGTGTCCAGGTGTCCAGTTCCCGGCATCGCAGGAGGAGGTCATTAAACCTGGGGAATAGAAGGTAGGAAGAAGCAAATGTGCTTTCAGTACCAAAGCTTTCCAGTAAGATTAGATTCTGGGGATGAGGAAGTGCTGACGGGGGGTGGTAGAACAGTCCAGAACTGGTAACCTGTGAAACTGTTACCTGATGAGATGACCAGGTAACAGGATCGTCTGTCCCCTTCGAGTGTTAGAAACACTGGGAAATGTGGAAAACGCCATTTATTCAATCACTGTTTCACTTTGATCCTCTGAGTGACCCCCATGACGTGTGTCTGCATGGGTGGCTGTATATGATCTGGGCTGACGGGGTGCACGGGAAGCAGCCCTGTGTGTCTAAGGATGGGCAGGGGAAGGCTCTGATGACGGGTGCAATCAGAGTTCCCAGGACTGGCAAGGGCAGCAGAACATGTGATAGTGGCCTCTGCACAAGCTGCAATTACCTGAAAGTGGGGAAGGAAAAGTTACCAAGGGGACCAGCCACCTTCCATCCATCGTGAGCCTGTAGTTTGACAAGCTGCTGTGTTTATATGTCCTTTTGCTCCATCAGCACAACAGTTACCCGAGGTAGCAAGCATCTAAAACATAGCTGTGAGGAAGCCAGCTCACAGAAGCTAAGGAAAAATGAACTTCTGTAAAATTAGGACAAGCCTTTATAGGTAGGTTTTAAAGGGCTGCTGAAAACGGGGGAGATGGAGCACAGAGCAGAAGGCTCCACGTAAATGCTTGTGGGGCAGCTCTCTAGGCTGAGGCCTCTCCCAGCCAGCGTGGCCGTGTCCACGATTGCAAAGGCAGCAAGCTGCGTGAGGACCTCATACCCACACACCACCACCCGGAAGAAAGGTTAAATGCTCACACTCGAACTTGGCTCACACAGAAAATTCCTACCAGCTTAGAACTTGGCTCTGGGCCCTGCCCCATATTAAATTCTTCCAAATAGCTGGTTTAAGGAAAACATACTTGTAGATAGATCCCACAAAGAAGAAAGGCAAGGAACAGGAAAAGCAAAGACAGAAAAAAAAACCCACAAAACTATCTTGAGATGTGAAAGAGGATAAACACTGCAGCAACCAGTTCTCATGAAGTGCATATGTAATGAGAATATGGGTTAAAACTGGTAAGGTAAGAAAAAGTGAGGAAATTAAGTTGGAAACAATCTCAAAATGACAGTTACAAAAATGAAAGCAAAAAGTTAAACAGCATAAGGCAGAATAATAAGGAAAGCAAAATGAAATAGAAATGAATTAGAGTTGGAGTGAAAATAAGATGAATGTTGAAACATTTGCTAATACAATTCTAGAAAATTTGAGTTTTCCTAAGTAACAAATTTGAATCATCATAATCAGGAACATATGTTGTAAGAAAATGTGACACATAATACTTACTAAGATATAGACTGTAGAGATAGAGAATCCCCTGAAAAGCCAGAAAAAAGCATCAAGTCTTTTTATAAAGGGGAAAAATTAGGTTACCTTCAGGCAGCATTTGATCATAGAATAGAATCATGCCTATGAAGTCCTTCGACAACGAATGGGTTACATTACTTTTATAATCAGCCAAACTGTAACTTGAGTCTAAAGATAACTGATTATATGGCATGAAAAACCACCCACAAATCAATCAACCAGAAGGAAGGGAAGCCAAAAATCAAAAATAAGAGGAATCTTAAAAATCAAGACTTAATATGTATGTTTAAACTTTAGAAAACTAGGTCAAGTAACTTTTCCTTCCCTTCAAAATACGCAATGTGAGACCAAAAATTTATTTTGGACAGTGATTTTTTTAAATATTTTTTTTAATTCAGGGGAGAAACATTAGACAGGAGAATAGGAGACAAAGATACAGTGACGATCAGCCAGAAATGACAACCAACCAGAACACACAGAGACACACAGATTGAAAGAGTCCAGGCAGGCGAAGAAAGAAGGGCTAAGAAACAAGAGGCAGATGACGAGAGAAAAACACGGACGCCAAGGTGGGTGTGTATGACGTACGTACACTACTGTGTGAGACGGCTGGTGAGAGCCTACTGTATAGCTTGGTGGGGGGGAAGATACAATCTGTAGGACGTACATTAACCTTAAAAATGCATTCCAATACATATTTGGTGCAGACAAATACTGTTTGATTCTACATATACCGGGTACCTAGAACAGTCAAATTCATAGAGTCAGAAAGTACACTGGTAGATGGTGGGGTGGGGACGGGGACTTAGAGTTTAATGGGGACAGAGTTTCAGTTTAGGAAGGTGATGAATGATGGTGAGAGTTGCATAGCAACACGTGTGATTGTACTTAGTGCCACTGAAATGTACAGTTAAATATGGTTAATATATAGTTCCATAACTTGCCACAATAATTTCTTCTTTCAAAAAGCAGGGCTAAGAATTTTAAAGGGTGGAAAGAATTGTGGACTCCGATTTATAACAGCACATAGTATCAAGGAGGATGCCTTTTTAAGAGACCACACCTAAACACATCAATAAAAATGATAGAACATTAATACAGGTTAAGAAAAAAATCTTTGAAACTTCCCAAAGAGAGTAACTTAGCTATGGAGGAATGACAAGTATTTATGAACAGACTCACCAGCCACAGTAAGTGCCAGAAGACAATGCAGTTACATAACACTGACATTTGGAGAGAAAATAATTGTTACCTAGAATTCTACTTCCAGGTAAACTGTTCATCAAGAGGGAGAGCATAGTGAAGAGAATTCAGACACAATACCATCTCCTCCCCCGCCACATACCCTGAAAGCCTGCTGGGTGCCTCATCCTTTAGCTCAGTGAAGAGGGGACCCCTACTGCTGCAGTTTCAGTGATGAGGAATGGCATTTCTGCCTTCTGTGACTGATGGTTCCAGAGAAAGTCTGACTGAAGTTGAGCTTATTCAGCAGCTCAGAGAACCTCAAGCCCAGTGTTTTTCCTTTCCACCTTTTGCAGTGCTGAACACGTGGCCCCAGTATGGCCACTGCGTCCTGAATTTATGCCAGCTGGAGAGGGGCTCACTTTTATTTTAGGATTAAAAATAAGTAGGGACCCTGTGCTGAAGATGTAAAACATGAGGAAGGAAAACAAGCAGAAACCTTGAGTTTTGCAAACACGATCTCTCAGGAATATCTCTGGGGACTAGAGTCCAGCAGGGCAGTTCTTACCGTGTCTGTGGTGACGGCAGGGTCTCCGGGTATGCCCTTCGTGGGGACGGGAACAAATAGGCGGCTGGGCCAACATTATTTTCAAAAGTGTGTAGTAGCTGAATTATGACAACTCTTTACAGGTCATATGGGTAAGATATAATGTTATAAACTAACATTTTTCTGAATGGTCTATCTTCCATACCACTGCAGTTTTACAACTGCATTTTCTCAAACATATGTCAAACTTAACCACAGGCCATTTTTTTCAGATGACTTTACTTTGTCAAAGTATCCTAAAAAGCTCCCAGTTTGTCAGAAGCAAAAATAAGTCTTGAAAGGTCTTTTTGTCTTAAAATTATAAATCTCATGACAGAAGCTTGAATGATTTTCCCTGTATTTAACTTATAAATCTCATGACGAAGCTTGAATGGTTTTCCTCCGTATTTATCATGTTACAAATTACTTACCTATAAACCACTTATATAAAAGAATTAAAACTTGGATTGTCTTGGGGTAAACATGTCTCAGTTGTTTGTAGAGATGTTAGTAGTAGTTCTTCCTAAGTCATAAGCATTAGGAGTGTTTATTTGAAAATTAAAGCATCGGAAAAAAGCAGCAAAGAAATCAACGCATGCTATTAAGGAAAAATAATTCCTGACCATAAACAAAAATAAAATTATGGTGGTTTAAAAAAGTTTATAATTCCAGACTAGAAGAAGGGTAAAATGGCAAAAGAAAAAGTACTGGTGTTACAGTGCATTAGAAAAATCAAAAGTGTGTATGTTACAATGATAAGTCTTCCTAAAAGAATAGAAACGGTACAGGGATACACATATGATGAAGAAACTCACAGAAGCTATAAGCGTTTGGAAAAAGAGGCTAAAATAATATATAGAAATTAGGAATCAAAAGATAAGATTGGGCGAAATAAGTCTAAAGTTATCACAATTGTAAAATTTAAGTTAAGTGTAAATGTAAATTCTTTTTGACAGGAAGTATAAAGTCTGCCTTTAGATATTCAAAACCATTAACAGAAACCCAGTGATTCTGCCAAATGCTTTCCTGTCATCCGGAGGTCCACAGGGCACGTTCCGCTGCCTCTGCACCCCCCCGCCCCCAGCGAACACCTGGGTGCCTGGGGGCAGTTTCAATGCACAGCCACTGGGAGTTCTAGCAGGGCCTTCCAATTTAAGGACTGGAGTAGCATTCTGCTTAATGCAAGAGAAACAGGAAAGTGAGGACAACAAACGTCCACGTAAAAAAAACTAGGCGTAGAGACAGCCTCATGAAACTTGCTGTGCTGACTCGCAAGGCCAAGCTGTGCTAGGCCCCAGCCCTCTGGGAGCTGTAAGTTTCCGCCCCTGACTCTGTGGCATGTCTACACAGTCCTATCCACACAGCGAAGGCAGTGTTATCCACTGCTTACCGGGGTAAAAGTTCACTGTGAAATGCCATTAGTTACCACTGGCTTCAGAAATAAAGGTATAAGATGAGGTGGGGGTAAACTTAAGGGTGCCTCCCCCAGCCATTTAAATCCTAACAACTCAATGAGAAAGTTCTTTTATCATTTTTCAGATGATAAACTGAAACAGGTCAGGTATTTTGTCCAAGATCAGATAGCCACTCAATGAGAAGCAGAAGTCGATTCCCGCTATGACCCTAACTTGATTTTTGCCTTTGAAGAAACATACCGAGGAAACTCAAATGGAACTGGTGGTGGTGTGCACAGTTACGGCTGAAAGTACTCAGCAAAGCACAATCTTTAGGGTTCCTATGAGGCATAACTCAGAAAATCAAACCGGCACCGAGCTGGGGGTGTAGGCGCTCACCACTGGGCCAGGCCGTACGTGGACGGATAAGCCAGTTTGCTCCAGGTTTCTGGTACTGCGTCGTAACTCATTGCACACTGCTGGGCTTCCATGTCAGGAGACAGCGTCAGCTCCCCCTGCCAGGGAAGAAGACTGCAGAGTAAATATGTTTTCATGTGGAGAAGCCTGCTCCAGTCCCACTTTTAAACTTACCTTCAATCCAAGCTCTAACTGTTGAAGTGACGCACGGATTTCCCGAAGGAGAATATTCATCCTCTCACATTCTTGGAGGCACACAAGGGCATAGGGGCTTCTGCTTGGGTGTTTTTGCATTATCTCTGTCGTGTTGAACTCTTCTGGAAGTTTCTCCAAAATATCATCCAAGACATTCTTAACCTTAAATTGTTAACAAACACAAAGATTTAGCTCCTTTCCGTTTCATTTTCGATCATGATGATGGTATATCCTCTTTTACGTCTAAGAATGTATACTACAACTCCCAAAGATGCTTGCTGATGCGTTTAAAAGATGACTACTAACTCCCAGGAGGTGGGCAAAATGGCACTGCCAATGAAGCCACATACAAGCCTCTGTGAAGTAAAATACTGACGCAAGAGCTAGTGTAATGGTTGGGAAACGTGAACAAATAATAGCTGTTGGACTGGGGAACTGGAAACAGTTTAGACTATAAATCTGCCACATGGCGGAATCACTGAATTCATAGTTCCCTGAAAGATATGGATAAAGGCCTGACATGTTGTTTTTATAGGAGGCAGACGCCCCCTCCAGAAGACAGCTACTGACTACAAAAACACAGACCCCAGACTGGTTGAAACCAGAAGGTTGATGATGCTTGAAACTCTACCTTGATGCCAACCGATCCAAGAATTGTCCACAAGCTGATTGTGGCCTGCTCTGTGAACACTGTAAGACTCCTCTACCCATCCAAGAGGGACACACAGACTTGAGGGCATCACCCTGCTGCGCCCCCTTTGCCTGGCAAAGCAGTAAAAGCTGCTCCTTTCTACATCGCCCCAACCCCTGTCTCTGCATTTCTATTCAGCACCATCACCAACCCCCTCAGCTCACTCTCAAACAATGCAGCCCCCTCCTTCTTGAGCTCCCACAGTATAGTCAGGGAGGTGTTTACTACTTGTAGTTTACTTATTGTTAGCATTTAGGGAACAAAAGTTTCATAACTACATTTCATTAGTTTATAAAGACATGATCAGAACATGGAGAACCTCAATATTTGGGTAGTCCATTTTTGCAATCTGCTAATTAAAAACAAATTATTTGAAAAGTCAAATGAACCAAAGAGGCCACTTAAACTAATTCTGGTGACTCTGTTATGCTGCCCTTGTGGCTGACACATCCAAAAATTTGGGAGGCAGTTTGGATCAGTATTTTCAACAAGAAGGAAGCCCCTATCTTCTAGAGCTGTTGCCCTAAAGAAATGAAGGATTTATTCACCTGAGGACATGCATATGTACACAGCACTCTGATGTGGATAGTGATTCTAATGATGCAGTTTTGCAGACCTGGGAAAACCAACAAACGCCTGAAAATGACACGAGACTGGAAGATACTCCCTGTCCTCAAGCCTCAGGCAGCTTTTCCCTCTCCTTGATTTCTTGGATTACAGCCTAGGGCTCTGATGTGATGCTTGCAAACTGCTTTAGTGCCCTGGCAGATAATTCATCAGATCCTGAAATCCTGAGCTCATTTACAGCAGCAGCAGACAGTATGGAACAGTACAATTGAGAAGTTAGGTGAAAGAATGGCTTTGGGGCTCAGCTAGAATCTGGTTTTCCTTCAGTGGCGAGTCACCTAAGTTTATCTCTGAAATAGAGATCCTGGAATCAATACTACTCAGTGCTTCCCAGGTGGCTCAGTGGTAAAGAATCCACCAGCCAATGGAGGAGACACAGGTTTGATCCGTGGGTCAGGAAGATCCCCTGGAGAAGGAAATGGCAACCAGCTCCAGTATTCTTGCCTGGGAAATCCCATGGACAGAGGAGCCTGGTGGGCTACAGTCCATGGGGTCGCAGAGAGTCAGACACAACAGCAACTGAGCGCACACACATCAGTACCACCCAGAGTTTCAGAGGAGCAAACGGCGTGTTTGTAAAGCACTTTCTATAGCACCTATTAGATAAACAAAACTGTACCTGGGAGATGGCTGCTGGTTTGTCTGTAGGAAATGCTGAGGTAGCTTTACCTTATTTGTTCTGCATTTTCTGATTTAATGATCAGCTTCCTTATTGGAAAGACTGAAGCCCTCTCAGAACTAGAGATGACCTCACATGCTCTCTGCTTCTATTAACACTGTGTGTGCATGCTAAGTCATGAAAGTCATGTCCATCTCTTTGTGACCCAATGGACTATAGCCTGCCAAGCTCCTCTGATGATGGGAATTCTCCAGGCAAGAATACTGGAGTGGGTTGCCATGCTCTCCTGCAAAGGATCTTCCCAATCCAGGGATCAAACCATATCTCTTAAATCTCCTGCACCGGCAGGCGGGTTCTTTACCAATGGTCCACCTGGGAAGTCCCTGTTAACATTATAGATCTTCCCAAATAGATGAATTTTCTCCATGCATCCCTTTTCAAAATATCTAAATTATAAAATGTCTCAATGAATGGCCTTATTTCAAGAAATAACTGAAGAATTTCAAGAAATAATATGGCAAGTTCCTGGGACCTCTCTATAATTAGATCGGATTACTGTGTTCCCACAAACTGAATCCTTGATTGGTAATTTTGAAAGAAAAAGGTTAATTTACTAGGGAAAAATTTTAAAAATTTAGGTTTTTAATGAATGATAAACAAGATTTTCAAGGTAAAAAATTATTTGATGTCCATTTCTCATCCCCATTATTCTATAGCAATAAAAACCTTCAAAAGAATAATGCTAGCCTCCCAAGAAAAGGTGAAAAAAGACACTCATAAAATGACAGAGCCAAAAACATACTGTATGAAAGACAAACCATACATATGGAGAAGAAATCTGCAATACATATTCTTAATGACACATATCTAGAATACAGAGTTCGTACGAATCAGTAAGATAAAGATTGATAACCAAATCAGAATTTGACATGCAAATGGAACAAGTTCTTCACACGAAGGTATATCCAATGGCCGTAAACATACAGGAAAAATGCTCAATATTATTCCTTCACTGAGGGAATGCAAAATTAAAGCCACAATGACATATTCTTTAGAAGACCCCCAAGGAGCAGGAACAACTGGAACTTTTCATCCCCCCTGCTTGGGGGAAGCACAGTTACTTTGGAAAAAGGTTTGGGAGTATCTACTAAAGCTGAACATTACTCCTTTGAGCCACCAATTCTACCTCTGGGTATAAAGGAATGAGTATGATGAGAAGATAACCTTTGGGAGTCACCTTTGTCTCCTCACAAAAGACTATACAGGAGTGTTCATGGCTGTGATAGTCATAATAGCAAAATGCTAGGAGGCAATGGCAGCCCACTCCAGTACTCTTGCCTGGAAAATCCCATGGACAGAGGAGCCTGGTGGGCTGCAGTCCATGGGGTCGCTATGAGTCAGACACGACTGAGGAACTTCCCTTTCACTTTTCACTTTCCTGCATTGGAGAAGGAAATGGTAACCCACTCCAGTGTTCTTGCCTGGAGAATCCCAGGGATGGGGGATCCTGGTGGACTGCCATCTATGGGGTCACACAGAGTCGGACATGACTGAAGTGACTTAGCAACAGCAGCAGGAAAAACCCCAATACCCATTCACCATGGAAGGAATAAATAAAGCATTATATATTCACATAGTAGAATACTGGGCTTCTTGTTGGCTCAGATGGTAAAGAATTCACCTGCAATGCAGGAGATGTATGTTTGATCCCTGGGTTGGGTAGATCTCCTGGAGAAGGAAATGGAAACCCACTCCAGTATTCTTACTTGGGAAATCCCATGCACAGAGGAGCCTAGTGGGCTACAGTCCATGGGACTGCAAAGAGTAGAACATGACTTAGTGAGTAAACCATCACCACCACCACAGTAGAATATTAAACAAAAATTAACCATTAGTCCATGCAATAACATGGATGAGTCTCACAAATACAATGTGCAGTGAAAGGAGTGGACATGAGTCAACTAGTACATCCTGAGCACATGTATTTGAAGTTTAAATGCTGGGAAAGCTAATCTGTGGTGACAGAGGTAAGGAGAGAGGGTGCCTTTGGCCTGCGCCAGGCGATCTTCTCAACCCAGGGATCAAACCCAGGTCTCCCTCACTGCAGGTAGCTCTTTACCATCTGAGCTACCAGGAAAGCCCAAGAATACTGGAGTCCGTAGCCCATCCCTTCTCCAGGGGATCTTCCCGACCCAGGAATCAAACCAGGGTCTCCTGCATTGCAGACGGATTCCTTCCCAGCTGAGTCACCAGGGAAGCATCCTGGAGGGCTGGAGGTAGTGGTTCTGTGTGTGCACAGAGGTAAAATCCCTGAGCTGTGCACTCGGGATTAGTGTGCTTCGGTGAATGTACGATGCCTCTCAACAGAAGAGAAACAGCGACCCGCTACCTTGTCTTCTGTGCACTGTCCCAGCTCCTCGCTGCTCACTGCGTTCCTGGGCTGCATCTCCAGCAAGGTTCTGAACAGCACGTTGGACGTGACCGTCAAAAATTCGATTTCAGCATTTGGGTGGAGGCCATACAGCACTGGGCTCTCTGGAGGAAGCATCTCTTCTATGTACTGGTGGTAGCCTGCGTAATCCAGGCTGGGTGGAGCTGCAAATCCTGGTGCCAGCATCAGCTCATCATCAATCTTCAAGCCCAAAGGAAAAGCCAGTTATTCCAAATTGAAGTGGACATCAGTCTTCCCTTCCTAAACACCTAGGGAACACTCTGGTAAGATGGTCCCAGCACAGTGCTAGCTAGAGGGCACACTTGCCACAATATCTCATGACCCCCTGGTAATCAGTCACTTTGCTCCGTGTATGGTACCTGGCTGACCTCTGTGGAGGAGTCCAAGGAACACACATGACTCTGTCCCTTAGAAGGGGTAACAAGACACATGCACGCAAAGGGAACGGATGTGCTGAGTCATCTGCTGAGTTCTGGTCACCTGTTACATGTTTGCAGTCATTGAATCTCCCCATATATCCCCAATTTGCAGAGAGAAAATGGAGATTCAGAGTAACTTGCCCAGGCATTTGTTTGATGTTGATCTTAATTCTGAACTCATTTTAGTATGACTTCATAGTACTTTCCACAATACTACAAATTATTTTATGTATTATGTGGATTTTGTAAGCATGCATGATTATATGAGCATATCTTTGTGTGTGAGTGTGTAATGAACATGTTATAGGGTAGTGTGCACTGTGATTCAAATGAATGAGACTTCCCCGTAACTCTGAGCTTCTCAGGGTAGCCTGTAGCTCATCTCAGGATTTGGAGACCTGAGGCACATACTGGTGCCCTATCTATAGCTGCCTAGTAAGAGGCTGGAGTCATCAGGCATTAATCACGCCCACCCCTTCATTCAGGCTGGGACAAGGGTATATGTTTAACCTGGAAGAATGTTCTATGTTCTCAACCGACGCGAGGTGAACAGCAATACCAGAATGTCTAAATGTTAGAATGCAGTGCTTCAAAATGTAAGCACAGCTGTGATGACCTAGATGGGGGGATGGAGGGGGATGGGAGGGAGGTCCAAGAGGGAGGGAGCATATGTACACACACAGCTGATTCACCTCCTTGTACAGCAGAAACCAACCAACATTGTAAAGCAGCCACACCCCAATTTAAAAAAATTTAAAAAGGATTTATGGGTTTCCATCTCCAACCAGCTATAAATAGAGTCAATCAAGCACTGATACTTTTCTCGTTAACTCAGTATATGCTCTGATATCTTTCCCTGATTGTTCTTTAGTTCCCAGAGGACCATGATACTTCTGTTTTAATTTTCCCAACCTCTCTTGCTGTAAATTCTGTCTAAATGCACTTAAATGCACAGGAGATACTAGTTTTTAAAGACCATCACCTAATGTAGTTATGCCTAGATTTAAAAAATTTTTACTATTATTTTATTATTTTGTTTTCTGAAAATGGGGTTTATCTCTGCAATTGTGTATTTTTATGTTTTCTGGTCTCATTATCGCCTAGAGACAAAGTGACTATTCATTAATTGATTCATTAATTGATTCCATCATTTGCACAGATTACCTGCTGCTGCTGCTGCTGCTGCATAGAGTCGTGTTTGACTCTATGCGACCCCATAGACGGCAGCCCACCAGGCTCCCCTGTCCCTGGGATTCTCCAGATTACCTAGTGTACCCCAATAAGCTGTGGAGGTACAAGAGATTCATACATTGTAGTTCTTAAGGAACTCACAGTCTAATGGAGACAAAAATTAAAAGTGTGATTTTCTACACAGTGATGTTGTCAGTGAGTGGCAGCATTTTGTCCCTGCCTTCTCAAGCCTGCAGCCCCACGCTGCCTGGGGGAGCCCACGTCCTTAGGGACGGTGGTGTACAACTGCTTTCCTGAATTCCAAAGGCCTTTTAAAATATTAAAGTCAGCATTTTTTTAAATTTTGTACCAAGAGAATTTTGAAATTATCCAGTATTTCATCTTGCCAGAAACAGACCTTGACCCAATAAATATGAAAAGGAGCATCGTGGACTATCTCTATTAACTATATCTACTCATTTGGTTTGTTTTATTCACTGATTCAGATTTTCTACCATTTCATATTTATATATCAAAATAATCAACACTTAAATTTCACCCGATTCACCATGACTGAAACAAAATTGTGAAGCAGATTTAAACTCACCATTACTTGATAGATAAGTTAGCCAAAATTAAAATATGGGCATAAAATATGAATATGAAAACCAAATGTTAGATTAAATATATCCAAGCCAGAATTTATTCCCTACAAACATGGACTTGGTTTTCCCTATTAGTGTTCACTAGTTACAAGAAATTTTAAGAGCAACAGCTAAATTATCTTTCAGTACAGCCAATAGTTAAACAGTTTCAAGGAGAGAAAGTTACCAAACCGTGGAATCATTTGGAACTTTCAAAATGCCTGGGGACTGGACATGTGTGTGACTGCATATTCATACAGTGTGGTTAGGAAGGCAAATGATCTACGCTTTCTGGAAAGACTTAGGCAGTCTGTTTACTAGTGTGTGAAGAGGGCCTTCTGGATACTGGACAAGGAGCAAGGCAAAGGGAAACAGCAAAATCAAAGGGAAGGACTAAGTTTACAGCCAGATAGATCTGGTTCAGCTCCCATCTTTGAGCGGTTTGGCAGCCTTAAAAAAATGACTGTTTATCTGAGTTTCAATCTTATCAGTAAGATAGGGTTCATAACATCAACCTAATGATCGTGGCTATGAGAATTTAATGACAAGTATACAAAGAGCTGGGCTTCCCAGGTGGTGCTAATGGTAAAGAACCTGCCTGCCTGTGCAGGAGACAGAGAGGTGGGCTCCATCCCTGGGTCAGGAAGATCCCCTGGAGGAGGGCATGGCAGTCACTCCAGTATTCTTGCCTGGAGAATCCCATGGACAGAGGAGCCTGGCAGGCTACAGTCCACGGTGTCACACAGAGTTAAACATGACTGAAGCAACTTTGCACGCAGGCACACAATTGCTAGGCACACAGCAGCCTTTTACAAATGTTAGTTTTGGTTTTTCCTGCACCCTAGAAAGAGACGTGAGTATCTCAAGTACACACTAATTTTCTAGAAGGAAAAACAAAACCTGAGAATGTCCTACTGTAGTTCCCTACTGTGATGTCAAACAAGGACAGCATAGGCGAGGCTTACTTCACACAGGGACTTGTATTCTCCTTCAATAAATCTGTGAAGATGTGAACATACTCAAGGAGCGCTGGGAATCCTGATTCTGCATCTAAGCCTTCTCCCATCCCATGTAAGGGCTTTTATGAAAAGCTGCTTCTCCTTGATGGGACTCTAACTCTGCCCAGTGGCCATCTGCCTTGCCTTTGGGGGAAGTTGTTTGATAAGGTTATTGTTATATTTCAAAGAGTCAGTTGTTCTAAATTAACGTGTCTCCAAAGAAGAGATGCAAATGGCCAATAAGTACAGGAAAAGATGCTTGTCATTAGTCTTCAGGGAAACGCAAAACACAACTACAGGGTTATACCACTTCACATCCGCTGTAAGGATGCGGAGAGAATGGAACTCTCATATATTGCCAGTGGGAATAAAAATGATGCAGCCACTTTGGGAAACAGTTTGTTGATTCCTCAAAATATTAAGCATAAAGTTACCATGTGATCCAATAATTTCCTTTCTATGTATATACCCAAAAGAAGTGGAAATGTATGTCCATGCAAACACTTACACATGAATGTTCATTCTGTCATTATCATGATAGCCCCAACGTAAAAAAACAACCCAAATATTCATCAACTGATGAACAGATACATAAAATGGAGTGTATTGATACACTGGAATATTATTTGGCCCCTAAAAGGAATAAAGTATGGATATATGCTATAACATAAATGAACATTAAAAACATTGTGCTTGGTGAAAGAAGTCAGACACAAAAGACCAGATATTGTCTGATTCCACTTACATGAAATGTCCAGAACAGGCAAATCTCAAGACAAAGATTAGCGATCGCCTGGGGCTGGGGAGTGGGGGGATGTTGAGGACAGGATGGTGAGTGATTACTAATGAGTCCAGAGTATCTTCTGGGGTGACAGAGATGTTCTAAAATAGATTGCAGCAATGGCTGCATTACTGAGCATGCACGTAAAACCTTTGGATTGTCCAACTGGTAAGTTTTATGGGATGTGAATTATATCTCAATAAAGTATTTTAACAGAAAGAATCAATGGGACTGTGCTCAGGGAGAACGAGCCTCCACATTATGAAAAATCATCAAGAATTCCAGTCATCTCTGCAGAAATCAGCGCAGGGCACGCTGTCAGGTAGAATCATTAGGAACTGGGAAAGCCAGGATTCTGCCATTCTGTTGAGTCTGTTTGACTGTCATCCTTTTCACCTTCTCCTTCCTGGTAATTAATGAAAGGCTCACCTCCTCCACTGCCTCTCCGAGGAGCCCTGTTTAGGACAAGAAGCTCCCAATTCACTGTGAGTCTAAACGAGTGTATATGCTTGTGGACTTTCGAGTAAAAACAACAACAAAATGCCCTGGTGCCAAAGACTGGGAGGGAAATTGCTCAAGGTTGAATCATGTTTTCTGTCCATCAGTGATTTACGAGACAATACTCTCATTTCACAAATGAATGAACTGAGGCACAGGATGGGCTAGCACAAAGCTGGACAGTAAGTTAGTGGCAGAACCAGGACTAGGGTTCGGGTCTCCAGGACGGCTCAGGGTTATTCTCCCAGTAGCCACCCTGTGCCACCCAGTGTGCACAGCACAGATGGAGGTCTGTCTGTGACATGAGCCCATGACTACTGACGTCAGCACGCCAGCCAGGGGGCTGCAGAAAATCTGGAGCCTGACTGCGAATTCAAATCCTGATTTAGCTACTTGTGCAACTGTTTGAGCGCTCTGAATCTGGCTTTCCTCTGTGATGACTGGGATGATAGTATCAGCTTCACAGGACTGTAGTGAGAAGAGACAGTACACACGAACTGTGTCACTAACTCAGGCCTTTGCTACAGAGCGGGGCTTGATGAAACTTAACAAATGGTGTCCGTGGTTATAGCTGCTGATTATATAAAGGCAGTCAAGTGCAGAATATACACTATGAAAATTCATACTCGGTAACAGTAAAAATGTCTCCCATTCATTAGGCATTTGTCCTAACAGTCTTGAAGCCTGAGAGTGAAGCCATGAGTTGGGCCATTCTTGTTCCACAGATGATGAAACAGAGGCTCAGGTTCAGTGAGCCTCAGCACAGCAGACACAAGGAAGAACTGAATCTGAACCTGAGTTTTGTTTTTTTTTTTTTTTTACTTTAAAGCCCAACTTCATGATTGTTATGACAACTTCCAGGTGACCTTATTTTCCAAAAGTAATTTACTACTTGTTTAGCACTGCCAAGTACACACCTCACATAAGAGAATCAGAGTAATTCTAATTCCCTAACTTTGGCCAGGAACCTTCATTTTTTTCTTTTTAAGCCAGGAACCTTCTGAAGCACATGCCATCGGGGAACCCTCTCTAAATGCCACCTCATTTACCCAACAAGAAACTCATCCATCTTCCCTAACAGGACAAAGTCACTGAAAATATTCTGAGTGGTGGAACTTGAAACCTCAGACCACCCATGGGTAACTTTTCGATCAGGTGTCCGTGCAACCAAAGATACTAATCGCCAAAGTTAACCAACATGAGAAGTGGCAAAAAGACATCCTGCGGACGCAGCAGTGCCAGCTAAAGTCTCTCATGATGTAAACAGCGTGAGTGTGAAACATCTGCACGAGAACAAAATAACTGGGATTTTGCAGCTTCTGCCACCAAACCAGTCAGAGCTTTCCCTTCCTCTGGTGAGTAGAAAAGGCAGCGCCGTCTGGTGAGCAGGGAAGATGGCAAACAAGCATGTCCATCCTGAAAACCTCACCAGACTGGCCGGGAAGGGCGGCTACCTGTATTTCTAAAGGGCTAACGCCCACACCAGTGATGCCCCTCGGGTTGGACCCTCGACATTTCTTTTCTAGTTGTGTGAATGGGAGTTCAGCCTTGTGCAGGCTCATAGACCACCTCAGCTGGCAAGAGTGATCACTCCTCATCCTCAGGCCAGGACCAGAGAGCTTCTCGCTCTGCCCCTTGACCTCCACTATCATTCGGAGGTGGCAGGTAAAGATGGCAGGCCCCATCCTGTTTATCTTTCCCGTCTCCATGGTAACCTGCTCTCAGACCTCTTCTAAGGAACAATTTGCGACTGCTGAACTGAAAGTGTCTTTCTGACCTGTGAAACCCAGTTCATTAGAACTAAGGAAAGACCAGGAGACTCACAATCAAAAGAAACAAGTCATGGTCACATGGCAGGAAAGTATATTTTTCCCTGCCCCACCCCCAAATCATTCCACATAATTAAAAGCAGCAAAACAAAACAAAACACAACAATCTGTCCTCAGTTTCCTATATGAGACTACAGTACACCATGTTTTCTAACACACGATATTTCTTCTTAGAATGGAGTTTTGAGGAAGGTGTCATGCTTTTACGAGATGAAGTTCTCAAGAAATCATAAATAGTAGGCTGCTCAAACTATTTTAAAAAACACACGGCACTGCTTTACACGCAGCTGGTGTCTTGCCCAAGCGCGAGCAGAAACGGCATGGTGGAGGGTGTCTTGGTGTTTCTAAGGAATAACCAGGCAATGGCCATGAGCCTGCTGCCACTTTCAGCGACTTCAGTATGGAACACAAGAACTGAATACTTTTTCCAGGAAACCCAGCCCTAGGCACAAACCATGTGGGCATCTGGTCTACACAGACAAAGGGCTGGTAAGATAAGAAATGGGAAGAAAGGGTACCCGGTTTCTTTATATTCTAGAACAGGGGGCTCTGCCCCTTCCCCACAGAACTGTCCTTTTAAATCACTGCAGTTTTATTGAGCACATATTTAGTTAGGACATAGTGATCAAAATTTAGAATACTCCATGGCTTCAACTGATGTTGAAGCTGAAACTCTAATATTTTGGCCACCTGATGCGAAGAGCTGACTCATTTGAAAAGATCCTGATGCTGGGAAAGATTGAGGGGAGGAGGAGAAGGGGATGATAGAGGATGAGATGGCTGGATAGCATCACCGACTCGATGGACATGGGTTTGGGTGGACTCCAGGAGTTGGTGATGGACAGGGAGGCCTGGCATGCTGCGATTCATGGGGTCGCAAAGCGTTGGACACGACTGAACAACTGAACTGAACTGATGGCTTCTGCAACAGAGAATAAACTATAGATTTCACTTACATCAGAGCCCCTGAATTGAAATCAATACATCTGCCTAGAAATAGATAACTATGGCTGGGGTCCCTGCCAGTGATAACTGAGTGGCCTGGGATAAATCACCATGCCCCTGCCACCATCTCTAAAATAGGGTTACAATATCAGTTCTGCGTAACTTACAGTTATTTCAGAAATGCAGTGAGGCTGTGCATGTAACTGCTTCCAATGGGCAGAGAAACCACCTGGGTGTGTAAGTGTGTGTGTGCGGCGGGGGGGTGGATCTTGTTAAAACCGATTCTCATCTTATGCATCTGAGATGGGGCCCAAGATCCTGCATTTCTAGCAAATTTCCAGACTCCTAGGAAGGTGGGCCAGAGTATATTCACAAAAGGCCAAGAATCTTCAGTAACATTCAAGGACTATTAACATAGTGACATCAGTTTTAAAAATTCTTAGAGAAAGAGAAATATCATATGATGTCCCTTATACATGGAATCTAAAAGACATGGTACAAATGAACTTATTCATAGAAGTGACTCACAGACTTAGAGAACGAACCTATGGTTGCCAGGGGGAAGGATGGGGAAAAGGGATAATCAGGGAGTTTGGGATGAATATGTACACATTGCTAAATTTAAAATGGATAACCAACAAAGACCTACTGTATAGCACAGGGAACTCTGCCCATTGTTATGGAACAGCCTAAATGGGAAAAAGAATTTGCTAAAGAATACACATGTACCTGTATAACTGAATTACTTCGCTGTATACCTGAAACTAACACAACACTGTTATTCAACTATTATCCAATATGAAATAAAAAGGTGAAAAAAATTCATACTAGGATATTTTTCTCTAAGAAATGATTTTTAAAAAATGTCTTACCAGAGAAGGATTCATGAATTCTTCTAAATACACACAGCACAGTTTGCGGTCCCAGTCATCTGTGATGTGGCCCCCATACATGATCTCACCAAAGAGGTAGCGGAGGTCTTCCCACGGGACCTGGTGGGGATCAGGAAACGTTCACTCCCGGCTCCAGGGCAAAGGCCTCAGTCAACTGACAGCAAATCCTCCAGCCCACACCAACAGAAGCATTTAAAAAAGGCCCAACAATTAGAACTGAACTGGCTGAGAATTATTTTCAGTGTGTGTTAATACATTCAGTAAAGATTCACTAACACTGAGCTTTTTTCTTAATTTTGTGTGTGTGTGTGTGTGGCCACACTGCGTGGCATGCAGGATCTTCGTTCCCCAACCAGAGATTGAACCTGCACCCCCAGCAGTGGAAGTGCAAATTTTAACTACTGCCAGGGACGTCTCAACACTGAGCTTTTAATGAAGACTTTAAAGCCAACTTGAGTTATTCCCAGAATATGTTTATACATTCAAAACCTCATCTAAAAACCAGGAGAAGGCCTATGTTGGTTGATATGGCTTTTGAGGGATGACCTACTTTTACGATCTGATCTGTATCAGGTTTTTATGATCTGATTCAGAAAAAGAAAGAAAAACTACAGTTTGAATTTGGGGTATACTGAGAATTCCATCACCTTCCAGAAATCCAGGCAAACCAATTGAGTTTGTCATAGACTGATCTGAGGGCTCAGCTTATGGCATGGCTGGCCTCCAGGACTATCCTAAGGGCTGTAGCTAATGTTTTAGTGCAGAAATCACAGCATCTCCTCTTTACTGGGCTTCACAGGGTTTGAAGCCCCTTCTTTGCTACCCTTTAGCTTCCTCTGGGTTTGCAAAACATGACAGCTTGTGATGAAGCCTTTCTAGACAGAACCTTTATATCCTCGGGGCAGTATATTGCTTCCCAGCAGTTCAAGTAAAAAGTTAATTATAGCCTTCGAATTGTTGCATGATGTGACAGAACAAGTAAAATTGCCTCAACTATTCCAATGCACTTGCTACAGGTTTATTAGAATTTGAATAAATGAACCTCAAATATGTCTTTCTTTTAAGTCACTACCATGTGAATGAAAAAGAAAAGTGGCTACAGGGCACCACACTCCCTCCACCATGCCATGGGCTACTTCCAGAGAGCAGAAAGGGATGGGAAATAAGAGATTTCTTAACTTGATTTCTGTGATCACATTTAATTAATGCCTTCTCTATATATTATGATTTGATACATGGCACCCTCAAGATTTTAATCAGCTCTAGATCTGTTCTTAATAATTGATTTTCTTCCCCCAAATCTTGATTTTTGTTTTCTACATATACATTTTTCTGGCATCCTTCCCTTGGCATGGTGATACACCCTGAAAAAAAAACAACTTCTTGTTATTCAATAGAGGGCCTCTTGAGCAGGTTAGAATGGGAGAAAGGTACTGCTACAGAGTAGCAATTTTTCTTCCTACTTCCTTGAGGCTTTTTCAAACCAAAGTCAGAAGTTACATAGCTGGATCTCCAACCTTAAATGCAATCAAGTGATATTTTCAATTAAAGTCTTCCAACCTTGACATTCAAGAATTTCTCTATGGTGAAACGTACAAAATTTATATGGAAGAACATAAAAGTTCTTATAAGAGTTAAACCATGGCGGGGTGGGGTGGGGGGCTTCCCTGGAGGCCCAGTGGTAAAGAATCTGCTGCCAATGCAAGAGACACGGATCCCTGATTCAAGAAGATCCCACGTGTCGCAGAGCAACTAAGTCTGTACTCCACAGCTGCTGAGCCTGTGCTCTAGAGCCCGGGAGCCGCAACTCCCGAAGCCTGTGTGTCCTAGGGCTTGTGCCCCGCAACAAGAGAAGCCACCGCAGTGAGAAGCCTGGATTCGGCAACGGGAGTAGCCCCTGCTCTCTGCAACTAGAGAAAACCCTGCACGGCAACAAAGACCCAGAACAACCAGAAATAAATACATTAATTAAAAAATTTAAATGTTGGCACTCCCTAAGACTTAATCTTTAAATCTCTCCATCACACTAAATCTCATCTAACCACATAACTTGAAAGATCATCGATCAAACGCCTACTTCAAGTTTATACAGATACCTTCTTGAAAAGGGCATCATGTACAAGGAAACTATGTGGGCAAGTCAACTTAATTCCCAAACCCAAGTAACTTGCTTCACGATATGTGAATGACTTGGGTCAAGACGTCTGAGAGACAAGACAGAGTGTTTAAAACCAGAAGCTGTTGATCCTGGGACCCCAGTGGGAGAAGGAGCAGGACAGAGCGGGGGTCAACTGCTGCTGCCAAGCCTCAGGACGTGAGAGCCGGGAGAAACACGAGGCAGCTCCTCTCCTACCTCGACTGTGCACAGGATGTGGCTGAAATACAGTAATATGCCTGGTCTCGGCCTCCTGGGACAGGAATGAAGGACTTAAATAAAAGTATTAAGTGGTCGATTTCATTTGCCACCCAGAACTATAACAATAATCATTATTACCTGCAACATTGTAAACAAAACGTGCTAAGATCAACACAAAATGCTGTTGATTAAACTGGTCAAAGTATGTTCAAAGTGAACTTCAAAAATTTAAAAAATGATAGCGACCATCACGTACCATACGGAAGCAATTTACCTTGAATACAACCTATTCAACATGTGTTCCTTGGCAGAACACACCCACGTTACGTGCAAAGTGTACGTATTCTGAGAGTGGCCAAACCATCTTGAAAGCTTAAGAAAATTTTGACAACAAAAATGATAACAACAGTTACCAAAAGGACAGCAACAACAAAATATTTATACAAAATATTTGTATAAATATTTATATTTATACAAAATATTAAAGGCCTTTTATAGAAAGTGTGACCTAAAGCCTGACGGCTGGTTGGTTCAGACAAACACACCTCACTTTTAACAGACTGAAACTTAATGGAACAAGTTCCCCTTATGAGGACTAAGCCAGAAAATCCTAACAAACGGTTCATCATTTCTGAAGTCCAATCACTGAGTTTTAAGAGTTTACACAAATGTTCTTGATGAAGCATTCCCATTCCCATCTGTAGAACACATTTTAGCTCCGGAATGAAATCATTCATCTACCTCTAACTTCAAATCAAGGGGAACATTACTGAGAAAGTCACAACAAGGTGGCATCCTTAATACATAATAATGACATATGCAGGAAATGCACCATTATTTATACATGTGACGCGCTGTAAATTGCTTCCATCATCAGAACTAATTGTAGTGATTATTAATGCAGTGTTATGAACTGTCAGAATTGCTGTACGTAATTACATTTGTGCAAATGCTTCATTACCTGCCTAATGAATCTGGCATATATGCACATGTGAACCACTGTTTTTGTTAACATAATGAAGGACAATCTTTTTTTTTTTTTTTTTTTGTACTAAGCTGCTGATGTAGAACTGGTTTGACCTATCTTCTCAAGTTCGAGCACCCACTGTGGTAAAACCTTTGATCTGGTTTATTTTCACACTGGGCAGAAGATGCATATATAGTGTCAGCTATTTCAATAATAGCTTCCAAAGAGAAATTATGGTCCATTTTGACCAGTGCCCAAAGACTGACAGCTTCAGCACACTCCCCGCAGAGGTTATCCGACCATGGACACTTACGTCAGGGTTTGCCTCTAAGTAGTTGTAGAGGACATTGGCACAGATGGTGAGGTCCCCGGGACTGAACGGGTAGCGGCGGCTCCAGCCCTGGGGGCCAAACCTCAGCCTCCCGGCAACACAGGCATGGAAGTAGCACAGAGAGAAGAGGATGCTTTTAAACTCCTGCTCCTTGGAGCACACTTCGAGTGTATCCTGGGAGGAAAGAAAAAAGGAGTGATCATCTACCTGTATGGTTTCCAAGGGCAAGGGTCTGAGGTTTCAGTTCTCTTGCAGAGGACTCTGAGAGAGACCTAGGACAGTGATGACTCGCGGCTTTAAGCTGGGAGAGCATAAGAGGAGACTGTTGGGCACTTGCTAGTCTGTTGATTTAAGAGGAATGGTTTTATTTTGCTTCAGTTATACCTGTGTTCCTCTAGAGAATGAGACCATTCATTCTGACCAGTGGTAATACTGCGTGACGTCGTTTTCCCCTGCAAAAATTTCCTTGTACAATCTGGATGACAAAAGGCCATCATCTTAATTTCAAAAGTGTAACAGAATATAAGTGAATGCCAGCTCTTCATTCCTCCCAGCTCCATGGAAATACAGATGATCTGAGCACATGGCCACTCATCGCAAAATAATTTCCCAGCCTCTCTTGAAGCCGGATGTGCCACATGCTAAGGTCTTTCCCAACAGAATTTGAGCAGAAGTGATATGTGCAACTTTCATATCACTTAAGAGGAAATTGCTTGCTCTGCTTGTCATTCTTCCCCCCTTTCTGTGAGCTAGAAACGAGACTGCTTGGGTGACTTGGAAGCCATGAGTTAGGTATATGGCAGAGGCACCAACCAGCTTGGGTGTGTGGTTGATTTCACAGACCAGAGATGCCACTTATGTGCAACAGAAATTAAGCTGGACCATAAAGGCTGAGCGCCGAAGAATTGATACTTTTGAACTGTGGTGTTGGAGAAGTCTCTTGAGAATCCCCTGGACTGCAAGGAGATCAAATCAGCCAATCCGAAAGGAAATCAGTCCTGAATATTCATTGAAGGACTGATGCTGAAGCTTCAATACTTTAGCCACCTGATGCAAAGAGTCTACTCATTGGAAAAGACCCTGATGCTGGGAAAGATTGAAGGCAGGAGGAGAAGGGGATGACAGAGGATGAGATGGTTGGATGGCATCACTGACTTAATGGACATGAGATTGAACAAACTGTGGGAGATGGTGAAGGACAGGGAAGCCTGGCGCATTACAGTCCATGGGGTCACAGAGTCAGGCATGACTGAGTGACTGAACAGCAACAAGAAATTATCTTCTTTGAATCACTGTAATTCTGTACTGCCCCTTGACTAATACAGACTAATACAACTAACATAACCACCACCATGACAACTGGTTTTCTTCCAATGAACTGGAAATAAAATTCATTGTTTGGATGATAGAATAGTATATAGAAGAGTGGAAAACATATGCCCTATATAGTATATGTGTAAGATGTTTTTGAAAATGCAGAGGGAAACCTGGCATGCTACACTGATACAGTTCTGGCCCCAAAACCCACACAGTTAAAAGGTGAAAAGTAGTTGTCTGTGGCCTAAAGGTAGTACTGAGCCATTCTCAGTTCTGTGAGGCAAATAAGGAAAAGTTGAGGACTATCCCTTCAGCTGATGCTGGAGAACAGAGGATGATGAGGCCATATCAGTACCTTCTATCCTTTAAAATGGTCAGATTACACACAGTCTAGACATTTAAATGGATCAGACAATGTGGGCATCTACAAAATCTTTTTAGCCTGTTCTGGGTGGGAGTTCAGATCTGGCCTCCTAGGGCTTTTCAGTAAAAGTCTACACCCAGCCTCAATTTGTTCTCTTGGTCTGTATTGCTTTCATCAGAATCCCAGGTTACCACCAAATACAGTTCTAGAATTGGCCAGGCCACAGACAGTACAGGCCCAACTAAATCACTAGGTCATTTCTAGGATATCTGTGGGACTTGAAAGTATATGACCATTACAAATAATTTTTCCACTATACATCAAGTAAAAGGCAAGCTTGTGAAAGGAGAGAAATCATATAATTGGAATTAATGTTGACAGTAAAGAATCTGCCTGCCAATGAAGGAGACATAGGAAACGTGGGTTTGATCCCTGAGTTGGGAAGATTCCCTGGAGAAAGAAATGGCAACTCACTCCAATATTCTTGTCTGGGAAATCCCATGGACAGAGCACCCTGGCAGGCTACAGTCCATGGGGTTGCAAAGAGTTGGATATGACTGAGTGACTAACATTTTCAGTGTTGAAGGATATAAAAATTCATTGCTTTTAAAAGTAAGAAATTTCTAGGATACCAAATAGAAGTAACATGATTTTACTTAAGGAATATCTAACTACTCACCTAACTCCTCCATGAATTACATATAGTCCCCAGAAAACGCAAAGTACTATAGTCAGTACATTATTTCCATCTATATTCCATATAGCCTAGTTTTAGCCTCAGTGCTAAAGAAAATCACAAGTCAATGCCCATTTCACTATGCTCTAATAACATAAATGATGTTAGGAGAAAATATGAATTGGGCTTTCCAAGAAAAAGTACAAGTCTGCCTAAGATTCCACATTCCAGGACAAGTGATCAAATGTTCATATCAGGAAATATACAAATGACATTGTAAAGAGAACAGGCACTCACACATAAGTATGTTGCATGCACACAGATACCAGTTTAATATGCACAATTACCAATTATTTGATTCTACTGCAAATCTTACAGAAAAAGAAATTTATATTTTTACTTTAAAAATCTGGTTATCTGCAGATGAAAGGAGCTCAAGCATTTATGACATCTCCAAGAGGCAGTGCTATTGAGCCAGAAGAGGAGGAAGTAGGCGGCATCCTAAAGATATGGTTCTTTACATATATACATGTAAATAATCATCCCTCAGTGATTATATTTACATATTCTAGAATGTTCAAGGTAGTAAAGGACCAATACTAAATGAACTTTGTTCACTATGAGTACACATGTCAAGATTTGAGGATATATTCTGATTTGGGGAGAAGATTAAGAATACAGATTATATTTGATTTGAAAATCAAAGCACGTAAAACATAACTACCCAAACAGAACAGTTAATGTGTTTAGATTCCTTGGGTGCTTTTCTCATCAAAGGACACCCAGGCAACGGGAGCCACTAGGACTCATTCAGCTCACCCGAAGGGGGACCAAGGTAGAGGGCGGTTAGCGTCGTTTGTCACAAGCTTTAGCAGATAGGATGACAGCCACAACAGACACATCCAGGATGGTACGCTTGGGAGAGAAGCTGTCTATGATAGACACCACCAACTGCCAGCCCTAAAGTGCCTTCATGCTGACTTTCAGCTGTCCAAGATAGATTTACTTTTCCCGCCTCTCGTGCAGCTAGGTAATGCAGTGTGAATAAGTTTGACCAATGAGTTGAAAGAAGTAGTATGCACTAACTTGAAGAATGCATCTTTACAAGAAAACAAACATGTTCCCTTCATCATCTTCTCTGTTCCTTCTTTCATCCTACTTTCTGGAACACAGATACGGGAGCCGCCACTCTCACTGCCACCTGGGACCAAGGCAAGCCCCTCCTGGAAACATGATAAGCACACTGGGCTGATGACAACTCTGTGGTGACACAGAGGCGCTCTGAATGACCTGGCTCCCGAATTCTCATGTGATACAAATACCTTTTGTAACCTTGTTTAGGCCACTGTTGTTTTGTACTTCCTTCATAAATAGCCAGCCGTAATTCTAACTGATAAACAATGCTAGGAATCTATACACAGATAGCCAGGCAGCACAGACTACT
This sequence comes from Nanger dama, assembly GCA_917880005.1. Taxonomy (NCBI): domain Eukaryota; kingdom Metazoa; phylum Chordata; class Mammalia; order Artiodactyla; family Bovidae; genus Nanger; species Nanger dama. Next base: position 30,960,269 of record CAKJTW010000007.1, read on the forward strand.
ACCCTTTAAATATATAATCTGAATAAAAACTACCTTTTTTCTAACATGACAACAATTCAGCATTTCATAAAAACCTCTTGAAAAACTTTTAGATATTCTTTAGAATATTTATTTGGGTGGTTTTGGGTAGATTTGATGCAAAGTTTATTTAGTGAATCACACTGATTATCTTTGCTTTCACTACTTATGACTGTATCTAGTCTTAATACTTCAGAGGAGCCTTTCCGAGTAGATAAGAAATAATGTCCCTTAAAGTTCTTAAAAGTCTCTCCAATAAATGAAATCTTTAGTTAATGTAAGTGGTTTTTCAAGGAGCAGTCAAAAGAACTGATACTTTCACAAACTAGAACATGCTGTTCTCACTGGAGAAGGAATTCACACACAGGCTCTGGGGATGTGAACATTCCTGTGACTGTATGCAACAATGTACTTTTCCCTGGGGAGAGTGTCTGTAGTTTTACCTGATTATCAGAGTGGTGCTTACCAAAAAAAAAAAAAAGCTGAAGGGCAACTGTGCTGCAGCCTATATGTTCATGAAATGCTTACTATTAGAAAAAAAGACAGCTGTTCTGGGGAGTTGGATAAATCCTATTTGAATATGTCAAACTACTCCTTTGTCTCTTACTTTGGGAAAAAGCTCAGGAATGCCATAAATGGCAGGAATTATGACATAAGGGATAATAAGACACATGCCTGCCTTAGTTCACACAAAAGGATCATTCTAATATGTAACAGATTCAACTAGAGTTTCTGAGTGCCTTTTGTTTATACAGCCCATCATGTAAACAGGCTACAAACTACTCAATTATTGAATTAGGCAATTGACTGTATTCTTCAAAACTATATTCTTAGGTGGCCAATTATTTAAATGCCTTTAAATGTTCATTTGGGTACTGGTCCAGAGAGTACTAGATAAAAAGTTAATAAGCATGTAGGCATATTTTCAGAGTGTAATACTGTTTCTAACAGGGGGCTGAATACTTATCACCAAATTATATGTGTTTTCTCTTTAGGGCTTATTCTACTTCTCCTAATAAGAATGTTTTTTACTGAGGATTTCCAAGAAATTAGAGGCAGGAATGGGAGCTCACAGAAATAGCAACAAGGAAACTGACGGACTTGATTATAGCAGAGACAGATGTGGTCATCTGAACAAAGAGACTAATGGTAATAGAATTATCATTAATTTATAAATGTATGAATTTTATTTTGAAAGGAGGCGAAAATGTAAATTTGAAGGCAGTATGGATATAATCTAAAAAGAAAGGCTTTAAATTTACTGATATCAAAATCATACCTAAAAATATTAAACATGATACCAAAACTCGCTACGTCATCGTCATCATCATCCTTCTCAACAACATCAATAAGAGCAATGGCTTTCCCTCTTTCTGTGGTTAGAAATACTAGTCTGCCATGCTTGTTTTCAATAAGCAAGTTTCTCAAAAGGAACATGATTGTTCATTCTCTTTATATATATGGCTGTGGTCTTAGGTCTCACAGTCTTGTGAGAAAACCCTAGCTTTGGGCTTGTGCTTTCTCACCTGATCAAAGTTGTAGAGAGCAGCATGCAAATTGGCCAGCATTCCTGTGGGGGGCTCGTTAGTGATCTTGATGGAATCTTCCAGGAGCCCCTGAGGGATGACATGCTCGCTGGGTGTAGGTGCAGACTCAGCACTCATGACAACCCGGTAATCTCGGTGGCTTCCCCGGCTGAGTTTTTCAAGCAGTTTCTCCAAGGTTCTCAGCCACTTGGCTACCAGATGGACATTCTGAAAAAGAGCACAATTTATGACTGCTGTGAAATACTGAAGTAAGTTACTTAAATTACAAGATTACAACATCTTCCTTTACAGAAATGTCTTGAAAACACAGAGAACCATGATTTAAAGTTTCCTTTATTAAAGGAAAGGGGGAAGAAAAGACTACGACAGAATTGAGCACTGAACACATTAAGTGCTCCCAATCACTGCAGGTTGTCTTTGTAAACCAAAATCTCCTTCCAACACACACACCTACTTCCAATACCCACCAATCACTTCTGAGATGGAGGTCTTGATACTTTGCTTTGTTACAGTTCAAACTCAATAACTCAGACTAATCTGGGTTAGTTTGACCAAGTATAAGAACTAAAAGCCAGAAATACACCTGATCAGCCATTTCACTGTTACTGATGGAAATCTCCCCCACTCCAACTCCTACTCATTGGTGTATGAACTCTAACATGGAAAGGAGGGATGAAAGACCAGCTGAGAAAGCAAGCAATCACTTAAAAAAAATTTTTGTTTGTTTTAATTTTGTTTTTACTTTATTCCACTTTACAATACTGCATTGGCTTTGCCATACATTGACATGAATCAGCCACAGGTGTACACGAGCTCCCAATCCTGAAACCCCTCCCACCTCTCACCCCATATCATCTCTCTTGTTAAGATGCGTTGTGTATTCCTAACATTATTTAACTTAAACCCCAGGGCTGTCAGAAATCGGGTAAGAAACGAATGTCACCACCATCACTCTGATTTTCAGTTTTACAATTTACAAATAGGCTCCTTCCATTCTAAACACCCACCATTTCAGCTTGGTAGTTGGTGCTATGAGAGAAGCATAAAGATACCTCACATAATCTCTGGCTTTGGAGAAGTCCTTGCTATAGTGACTGAGAACATCATCCCCAGGAATACATCATTTTTTCCAACAAAGAAACACATTTACGATTATAATGGCTAAAGAAATAGAATAATGGCAAACAGGGAAGGGAATGTAGGCATCTGTTTTGCTGGCAGCTCTGTTGTAGGAAGCAGCGCTCTGCAGGATACCCTCCTGTCTTGTCATATTAGCAAAGCTGTATCGTAGCTAACCTTGACCTAGGTGCCCCCATGTTCTACTCATCTCTGGTCCTAGCACACCTCTCGAATCTTTTGATAACACAATGCCTTACCTAACCTGTTGATTCTTCCCTTAGATCAAGGAAGCAGAAATGGAGAGTAAGTACTTAACAGATGACTAGATCTTTTCCCCATCCTCCTGTTTAGTAATCAGGTGAGCAGACTGTGTGAACAATAACATCTGAAGAATGACCACAAGGTGCTGACAAGCCTGCGTGCAGTGGTGGTGGCTCAGCAGCTAAGTGGTGTCCAACTCTTGTGACCCCATGGGCTGTAGCCTGCCAGGCTCCTCTGTCCATGGGATTCTCCAGGCAACAATACTGGGCTGGGCTGCCATTTCCTTCTCCAGGGGATCTTCCTGACCCAGAAAATGAACCCGGGTCTCCTGCATTGCAAGCACATTCTTTACTGACTGAGCTTCGAGGGAAGCTCACAAAGGGGGATGGCAATAGATCTGACCCCCCTACCTCAGTGATGAAATGAGATTACTTTTTCCTTTCCCTTTAAAACCTTTCATTGCTGAGCTGAACCTTTGGAATTGGTTCTAGGAGCTGAGTCTGCCTTCTCCCCAGGTTGCCAGATTTCTGAATCTGGCAATCTTTCTGTTCCTACCAGCACTTGCCTCTCCAGTACTGGCTTTTGGAGCAACAAGTGGCCAAATCTGAATTTGATAACAGGAACAGTAATGTAGATATCTTTCTTCAAAACAGTTTTGTTGTAAAAGACCTATGCCAATCCAGTGGTTGACGTTATTAGGCTTTTCTCCCCTGGGAGAATACTGAACACTGAAAGGTGTTAAGGCCTGAATCATGTCCATCCAATTCGATATGTTGAGTCTTAACACTCAGTGAAAAAGCAAGAGAGTTCCGGAAAAAAACACATATTTCTGCTTTATTGACTATGCCAAAGCCTTTGGCTGTGTGGATCACAACAAACTGTGGAAAATTCTGAGAGAGATGGGCATACCAGACCACCTGACCTGCCTCTTGAGAAACTTATATGCAGGTCAGGAAGCAACAGTTAGAACTGGACATGGAACAACAGACTGGTTTCAAATAGGAAAAGGAATACATCAAGGCTATATATTGTCACCCCGCTTATTTAACTTCTATGCAGAGTACATCATGAGAAATGCTGGGCTGGAAGAAGCACAAGCTGGAATCAAGATTGCCAGGAGAAATATCAATAACCTCAGATATGTAGATGACACCACCCTTATGGCAGAAAGTGAAGGAGAACTAAAGAGCCTGTTGATGAAAGTGAAAGAGGAGAGTGAAAAAGTTGGCTTAAAGTTCAACATTCAGAAAACTAAGATCATGGCATCTGGTCCCATCACTTCATGGCAAATAGATGGGGAAACAGTGGCTGACTTTATTTTCAGGGGCTCCAAAATCACTGCAGATGGTCACTGTAGCCATGAAATTAAAAGACACTTACTCCTTGGAAGGAAAGTTATGACCTATCTAGACAGCATTTTAAAAAGCAGAAACATTACTTTGTCAACAAAGGTCCATCTAGTCAAGGCTATGATTTTTCCAGTGGTCATGTATGGATGTGAGAGCTGGACTGTGAAGAAAGCTGAGCTCCGAAGAACTGATGCTTTTGAACTGTGGTGTTGGAGAAGACTCTTGAAGTCCCTTGGACTGTAAGGAGATCCAACCAGTCCATCCTAAAGGAGATCAGTCCTGGGTGTTCATTGAAAGGACTGATGTGGAAGCTGAAACTCCAGTACTTTGGCCACCTGATGTGAAGAGCTGACTCATTTGAAAAGACCCTGATGCTGGGAAATATTGAGGGCAGGAGGAGAAGGGGATGACAGAGGATGAGATGGCTGGATGGCATGACTCACTCAATGGACATGGGTTTGGATAGGCCTGGCGTGCTGCAGTTCATGGGGTTGCAAAGAGTCGGACATGACTGAGCGACTGAACTAAACTGAGCCATCAGCTCCTCAGAATGCAGCTATATTTGGAACAGGTTCTTAAAAGAGGAAATTAAGGCTAAATGCAGTCATTAAAGAGAAGAGTGTGCCAACCCACTGCAGTATTGTTGCCTGGGGAATCCCCATGAACAGAGGAGCCTGGTGGGCAACAGGCCATGGGTTTGCAAGAAGACAGACATGGCTGAGCAACTAAGCACAGCAAGCACAGCAGACATTAAAGTGGACCTTAATCCAACATGACTGGTGTCCTTATAAGAAGGAGAGACTAGACAGACAGATAGATAGACAGACACACATAGAAGGAAGACCATGTCAGGAAACAGGGAGACTATAACCATCTATAAGCCGAGGAGAAAGACCTCAGTTAAAACCACCTCTGCTGACACCTTCATCTCAGACTTCTAGCCTCTAGATCAATAAGAAATTAAACTTCTATTGCTCAAATGATCCAATCCATGATACTCTGGTATGGCAACCCTAGAAAACTTCTACAGTAGGTAGGGGCTATGTTTTCTCCCTTACTTGCTACTAGATGATAAGGAAAGTGCTTCTCACATCTAACTGTGCCCTCATACAAGTAAGCAGGAGTAAAATCTATAATAAAATCTGTTTTGCATGCTCAAATGTGTTTTAATTCTCTACTTCAAGGAATATGACAATGCCTTGCTTGGAAAGTTTATGTGAAACAAATGTAAAAATATCCCTAGGTGGTGACTTTGGAGTCAGGGAACAGAAAAATCTCCAAGCGCACCATCGCTGTACACAGTCACACTTTGGAATCCAGCCTGGGGACCATTCTTGAGGACACCAGCTTTGAGACTGGATAGATACCTGTGGCCATTTGTCCAAGGGCAGCAGTGTTTGTGCAACATTTTTCGTCAATACACATATCTTGAAAATGACCCACTGTGCCCATGGTTTTAAATTCCATTATTTTAATTCACAAATCATCTGGTGTGCATGAGATAAAGACAGTGCCAGCCTGCTATCTTAGTTATAGTTTTCTGTGGAGTGTTGGTTTTCTGACAAAATCCTAGCTGCCTAAATATCCTGAGGGGGCTATTTCTGGTCATAGTAATTGACTATGGTGGAGTCTGTATAAGAACTTATTAACATGTGCATACGTATCCTTTGCCCACACCAACAAAATTGAATGTAAAATACAAATAATATAACAAGTTCTGATTATGCTGGTCTTGTCATGCTTCAAAGTCCTGCTCTTCTTTTAACTGCCAATCAAAGGGATACTACAAATCTTCAGAAACTGCAGAGTGTAGCAAAAAATAACAAAAAAGTTACATTCTAAGTTTCTGGCTTATCACTAAGAACAAAAGTCTAGAATAGATATCCAAAAGAAGACCCTTCACAAAGTGCAGTCTTTCAAGGCTTTTTTTTTTTAATGGGAAAACTTACTACTTGAATTTTTTTGGGGGAAGGGGACAACTGGTAGCTCAGCACAGACATAAAACTGACAGAAACATTTTACTTTGAGTACTGTCTTCTCTTAGGAGATAGCTGCATCCCTCCCAGTTTCATGCCAGTCGAGCCTCTGGATGTGAGAATTTGCAAAGAACTCTTTCTTCTGTGGGAAGACCCCTGGGTCCACACAACTGTCCAATCAACAGCTGCTAGTTTTAGAAAAACAAACCCTCCACTGTCAGCCATTTGACTCTGTGAGGCTCAGAAGGGGACACGTCATCCCAAGTCCCCATACTGAAGGCTCATGGTTTAAGCAGTAGGTTTTAGTCTCCCAGAAGGTTATATTCTATGTGGATAATGGGCAGTGTCTTTGTGAATCCAATTTTATTTTAAGCATAAATGCAAACAGCATCAGCCCTGGACACTGGCGACGTTAGGGAAGGCCAGCGTTCTGACCGCATGAGGTGGCAGTGTGGGCTAGCTGAAAACTCGTCGTCTGCTGCCAAACAGGCCCTGTCCTTTGCCCACTGGGTGGCCCTGAGGCTCTCCAGGCTACTCGGAGGCTCAATTTTCTTATCTTTACAATGGGATGGCCATACCTCCCCTTGCAGCTTTGTTGTGATGATTAGCGATAATGTATCCCAGGAAAGAATTGCCTAGTAGAGAGTCTGGCATATAAAAGAAAACCTACTGCTCCAAATCAAAAGGCTATTTCCAGACCCCCCAGGACAGCTGGCATGCCCTGCTGAATAAGGAGTCTGCTTGGCCCCTATGCGCTGCCTGAAGCTGGACTGGCCTCCATGGGTTCTTAGGTTCTTGCTGGTGAAAACTAAAAATGCTGCTTGCCATCTCTTTCTATTAGGATGACATCATCAGCCACTGCAAGCTCTGGATTCAACACAACCTGCGAAGTGTTCAGGGTGGAGGTCGGGGCTAAGGCACTCTATACTCTGGGAAAATCTGGTAGAACAGACCTTCATAGCTAGATATTTTCAGGAGAAAATATCTTATGAATCTATTTCTTGTATCTTTTTACCTAGAAAATCACTAAAATCATTAGCGGAGATACCTGCTCCTTGTGACTAGTGGCAACCCTCTACTGAGACGTGCGCTTGGTTGCCAAGGCCACATACACACTGGTCTCTCCCCGCTACCTCTATGGTGTAGTGTCTCAGAGCTGAGAGTCTGTCTCCCGGACTATAGTCCTCAGTGAAGTCCTCAAATAAAACTCAACTCATACCTCCTTTGTGTGTTGTGTGTGTTTTTTTTTTTTTTCAGTTGACACCAGAATTCCGAGTCATGGAAACCACTCCAGAGAACACTGAGTGGCAGACTCATAGACCCATATATATAAGCCCTGGAAAGGATAAAGGGACTGGTCCTCAATCCTTTAATTTACAAAGAGAATGCTACATAATAAGCTAGAGGCAGAGGCAGAGTCATAGGAGATAATGAGATATGAAAAAATGCTCTGTTGACTTTAAAGCTATATGCAAATGAGGGATGTCATGACAACACTGTTGGTACTCTGTCTGTCTGTCTGTCCTCAAGCCCTACTGGGTGTTTCAGATACATGTGCATAAAGAGAACAATGGGCTCCCTCTAGAATTTTAAATTTTAGGATTTCCCTGGTGGTCTGGTGGATAAGAATCTGCCTGCCGACGGAGGGGACATGGATTTGATTCCTGGTTCGGGAAGACTTCATATGCTGCAGGGCGACTAAGCCCCTGTACCTAGAGCCCATTCTCCATAGCAAGAGAAGCCACCACATCTAGAGAGCAGGCCCCGCTCACCACAACTAGAGAAAGCCCCACGAGGCAGTGAAGACCCACTGTAGTCATGGATAAATGATTTTAAATTTAAACCACAATGGCTAGAAAATCCCTCAAGCGATGGTATGTATTCTTGTCAGCAGAGCTCCTTGTCACCTTGGAGGTGTCTCTGCTGCTGAGGGAACCCCAGGACTCTGCAGATAGCAATGTATTATGTGAAAGGCTCATGCCCACTGGGTAGGGGTGGCTCTGCACTGCCCATCATGCTCATTCCCCGTGCTGCCCCTGAAAACGTGATACTCACTTGGAGTATGACCCAGTGTCCTTCTCTGGAAGCCTTCTCCAGGGCCGTTTCTGCCACCATCTCCTGCCCTTGTCCTAAAGACACGTTGTGGAATTTTCCCGAGTCGATGGTAAACCCCAGTCTTTTGCCTGCAGGAGGGCGTGACACAGCAAGCGGAAGAGTGAACCAGGGTGGGGTGAGAAAGGTCCAGTGTTCTGTTACCTGACGTCCATCCGTGGCAACCGCTGTTACCTCCTGGGTTGCTTTCCTAAAGAATCCAAACTAAACCTCTGTTGTTTCAACAGCATCATTTTAAGCTTTCAGTGTCAATGGCAGCCTCCTCGAAAACATTAGCAAAGCCTGTGGAAATTAATTCCTCTGGTTTTATCATAATAAAGCTTTTGACATTTTGATAGGTGGCAAGCATTGTTATTAAGCTTTATAAACTCTTACAGGAGTAGCAAAACACTTCCCTCATAAAAAGAGCAACATGTGGTAGGTATCACATCATTTTTTTTTACCGAATCAGCTCATTTGGTAAAACGCAGGAGCCTCTCACCTTGCGAGGCCGTGCTGGAATCCGGCACAGCCAGGTCACAGCTCTATTAACCTGGTGTTCTCCATGCAGACCGTGGGGAATAGTCATCGAAAGCACAAAGCGACAGTGCCTAGCACAGCCGAATAGACTTGCTCTAATGACCATTATTTAGTCACAGGGGGCACAAGATTACAAGAGCATGGAGAAAATTGCCCTCTGGCCCTCATCTAGTCAAAAGGTAGAAAATTGTACAAAAGAAACTTGCATTATGCCAACCAGAGGAATGCTCCATTTAAACATTTCTTCTGACTACAGTGTTATTAACCTTACATTTTCCATAGATTCAATCTCCAACAGATGAGAAAGGGGAAAAAAAAAAAAACCTGAGATAACTGTGAGCTGAAAGGAAGGTTGGGTTGGCACTGGGTGAGAGTCAGGGCTGGACGGCCACCTCCTGGCCACTCACCCAGTATCTCCAGGTCTTTGAGGGCATCTACTCCTGGAGAGAGGATGAAGAATATGGGGGTGGCGGGGCTGCTCTCCTCAAATGCTTTAACCAAGTCCAATCTGGTCCTCTCTACATACTTGGCACCCAGTTTTTCCTCCACGAAATTCCTGTAAAAAAAAAAAAAATGCCAAAGACAGGATCGGAGCTTTTGACCTTGAAAAGTGTCACAACTTGAATCAGCTTAAACTGCAGACACAGGAAGGAGGCCAACCTTGTTTAGAACATATGATGTCTTGTAATAATGGCAGTATGAATCTGACTAGATCTATGGAGTCAAATTGGTGAAATCTCTCACTGCTTTAGAAGCGATGAAAATCAGAAGCCTACATTCTTTTGGGGGCTACTGAGACCCTCCTGAGTATCATCAGCTGCCTGCATGTGGCTTTGTGTCCCCCAAACCCCCTGCCAGACCCCCCATTACTTATGAACAGTTCATTAGATTCGCCACCGTGCAATTTTCCAGCCTGTTGGGCTTCTCATGAATATACAAATGCTTTTTGGGGTGTTTCTAACACAGGGAAGCTCAATTAAGCAGGGATTATTTGCCAGCAGCATCAGATTTAGCAGAAAGTAAGTACTACTAAGCAGAATTAACTTGTAAAGTAGGGTGCGACAGAGGCTTCTGCAAAGGGAAAATTGGCTGAAAAGACAAAGCAAAGGAAAAAACCTGCAGCAAGTGAATACTACTGAAGAAAAAGCAGCTCCATAGGGAAGGAACTTGAGAACTCTCTGGCTGGTGAATTCAAATTAGAATTAAGCAGCATATTACCACTGAGAAGCCAAAAGGGCAAAGAAAAAAGGACACTTAAACCAAGATTCAGACAAGGGTTCTGCTTTTAAATTGCTCTGGTTGCAGAGTTATAGAACTATAAGTGAATCCATGAAAGGAATTCATTTTTTGTTTAATGTGCAAAATCTTCAGAGCCAAAGTGCCGCCACTAAGTGAAAGACAATGAGAATCACACTAGGATAATGCAAGTTCCTGGCCTCTGAACTCTGCCAGCTCTCTTCCTAGAATATTTCCATCAGTTTCCTGTTTCCCCTACTGATTTCAGAATTAAGGTTTTCAGGAAGAATATGCTCAGTCCGCTGACAGCCTAGCATACTGTTCAGTGTTTAGCAAATCTTGGCAACAGTAGTGATTATAATATAAAAATGTTGGCAGAATCACTTTTCATTAACATGAACCATAATGTCTCCACCATTGAGTCTCCAGCAGATACTTCTAGTCTTTAAGACAAAGCTTCCTCTAGGTTAATTTCTGTAAGAGCTAACTGTGCCCACCTGAGAGCATATGTCATTCTGTCAGGGCGCATTGCTCTCAAAATAATCAGCTTCTGTATTAAACTTTTCTTCTTCCATTCTTGTGGTAACTTTTCCCTTTCTGGACACTCGGATTCTGCCCACTTCCTCCACTGCTTGGCAGATCCTTCCACATCTCGGTCGAGGCCTCGAAACTCTTCCATGAGGGCGACCGCCTGTGATAAAACAGAGGAGCGGCGGAGACTAACACAGCAGCTAGCGCAGAGCAGCCTGGAGTCTGAGACCAAGGCCTGTGAATGCGGAGGAGAGCTCCCTGGGCTAGACAGTAGGTCCTTGGTGATTATCTAGTCCATACCTAAAAAAACTACACACTGTCATTCATCTATAATATAAACTAAAAATTAAAGAATAAGAAAGAAAGAAGGGCCTGAAACAAAGCAAAAAAAAAAAAAAAAAAAGACGTGTGACTATATATTGGATCCTGTGCAGGTAAAGTGGTGCTGGACAGTCTTCATTGCCTCTTCAGATTTACTCGGGACCCTTCTTGCTCTGCAAAGGGGATGATCGCGAAGGATGACTTGAACAAAGCGTCCTGGTTTTCTGCCTGGTTGGGTCTGACCAACAGGAAGCACTGGCAAGAGGCTGGAGGGCCAGTGAAAGGAGGCGTAGGTACCTCTTCCCCAGTGCTTTCCTGTGATTTTAGCAGTGGCTCTGTTTCCTTATGGAATGCCAGAGTTCCTAGAGGTTGGCTCTCTCCCATAGCTTCCTTTCTCATTAGTTTCACTAACTGTTCCTTCCCCACCCTTTCCCCTCCCCATCCCTGGCTGATCCCCTCATCTTTCTTCTTATACAATGAAAATATACTCTTTGTTAAACTTTAAAAAAATCATACTTTGAATTTGCCATTTGTTTTCTGCTGAGACCCTGATACACAACTGAACTTGAAGTTATAATTCTAGAGTAATAATCTAACTAAAAATCCTATTTAAAAATAAAATCTAAACATACTAAAAAACTAAGGAAAAACGTAGTTATTTTCAACACAGAGAAATGTTCCTGTTTTAGGGAAAAAAAAAAAGAGTATGGTGAGGCTTAGCACGTGATGAGCATCTCTGAGGAATTCCAGAGTCAGAGAATAAACTTTTAGTAATAGAATCTTCTGACAGAAACATGGAATAAGGATCTACAATTAGGGTTGTGCTGCTTTAACATTTTACAATGATAATACATGACTATACCGCTGTATAAATTAACAAAACTATTTTGAAAAAGTGGAGAAATACTATAAAAAGAAAAACCAAATGGAGAAACTAGATTCAGGTCAACTGAAAAAAAGATCACTTATACTCCTCAACTTTAACCAAAGGTCCTGTACATTATACATATTTATTAACAACTTTCCCATCCATAAATAGATCAAAAGTTCCTTTACTTCCAAATAAAAAAGGGAAATTAGAATATAGTTGGTGGACATGCAAACTGGTGTAGACAGTATGGAAAAGAGTATGGGAAGTTCTTCAGAAAATTAAAAACAGCATGTATCTACAACTAAAATGGTGTATATCACCTATATTTTTTAAGACTACATTTTAGAGAACTGAGATTTGAAGTAAGATTTAGAAATTTTTGAAAAATCATGTTCCCAACATACCTTGATAGCACTCCATGACTGATTAGTGAGGAAATCAACAGGACTCTGGTAAGTGTGTTCAGCTGTGAACCGAAGCAGGAAATCCAATTCAAGATAATCTATCTCTTTCTTTCTCAGCAAAATCTTGAGAGGACACAAAGCAGAAAAGGGTCATTTGGTTTGCATCAAAATCAAGGATGCAGTCACCACTTAATAAATATGGTTGAAAAGGCAGAGCAGAACTAAGATTTCTGAAAATTCCTACAGATATATATCAGTTTGTGGTTAAAAAAGGGATCTTAGATTATGCTCATGAACTCAAAATCTTGATTGAAAATCTAATAGCAAATAATTCCCAAACCTGGTTCATTTCAATTTTAACACCTGTGCCGACTAGCAGTATTTAAAATAAGCTTTCATATTTAGCCTTCTGCAGGTAGATCAAACTTGTCTTGAAACTTTTTTACAAATTGAGAAAGCCTCAGATGAAAATGGACTGAATCACTAAACTAAAGGTAAAACTAGTACAGTAAGTTAGTCCTGATATAGAAATTATATTAAATAAACCATGAGATACATTAAGACTTTTCTTATGCGTGAGATTATGTTGAGAAAAACCTGGAAATTGTTTTACAGACACAACAAACACATCATGAACTGAACTCAAGACATTTTGGTTACAGAACTGATTAAAAGGCCACAGAATATTTAGGAGGGACACAGATGAAATATTCCTAATTTCCACATAGAAATGATAACAGCTTATCAAGTTAAACAGGTAAAAATATTTGAGGTTTGTGCTATTTAAAAATTCTAGATATTTTCAAAATGCATTACAGGTGGTAACATGTATCAGAATATTATTTTATTGGATAATTTTTTAATCCAATTTGATTTATTTCATCAAATAAAAAATTGTCCTCACATATATAGAGCTTACATTTATGTAAATAGTATTTCAGATAGAAAATTCATACACATATTCTAAAAAGTTTTAAATAGATGTACATTTGTGTGTATACATATGGTACCATCCCTGGTCCATTACTGTTCATGAACAATACATGTAAACATACAAATGTCAGCAAAACCCACAAACAATACAATTAAAATATGGGCAGAGGAACTGAATAGTCTTTGTACCAAAGAAGGCACACAAATGGCTGACAGTTAAATGAAAAAGTGCTCAACATCACTCATCACTAATCATCAGGAAAATTCAAATCAAAACCACATGAGATGTCACCTCACACCTGTTGGGACAGCTATCAGCAGACAGATAAGAGATGACAAATGCTGGTGAGGATATGAGACAGAAACCCTTGAACACTGGTGGTGAGAATGTAAATTGGTAAAGCTACATGGAAAAGAATATGGAAACCCCCAAAAACTAAAACTAGGACTATCATAGAATCCAGTAATTTCACTTCTGGGTAAACATCCAAAAGAAGTGAAATCACTATCTCAAAAGATATACTCCTGTGTTCATTACAGCATTTTTTTTTTTTTTACAATAGCCAACATATAGAAACAACCTAAGCCCCCATCTATGGATGAATGGATAAAGAAAATGTGGTATGTGTGTGTGTGTGTATATGATTTTTATATATGCACATACATATGTACAATGGAATATTACTCAGTCATAAAAGGAAATCCTGTCATTTGTGACAAGATAGATGGACCTTGAGGGCATTATGCTAAGGAAAAGAGTCACACAGAGAAAGAGAAACACTGTATAATTTCACTTTCATGTGGAATCCAAAAAAACAGAACTCACAGATACAGAAAACAAGTTGGTGGTTGTCAGAGGTAGGTGGTGGGGTGTGGAAAAATGGATGAAGGTGATGAAAAGGTATAAACTTTTAGTTATAAACAAGTACTGGGGATGTGATGTGCAGCATGGTGATCACAGTTAACAATACTCTATTGTGTATTAGTTAGTTGCTAAGGAGTAAGGCTTCCCTGGTGGCTCAGTGCTAAAGAGTTCACTGCCAACGCAGGAGACACAGGTTCCATCCCTGGGTCAGGAAGATCTCCTGGAGAAGTAAATGGCAACCCACTCCAGTATTCTTGGCCGGAGAATCCCATGGACAGAGGGGCCTGGTGGGTTATAGTCCATGGGGTTGCAAAAGAGTTAGACATGACTTAGGGACTAAACAACGAAAAAAAGAGAGTAAATCTTAAAGTTTTCATCATGAGAAAAAATAACTGTATGAGGTGGAAGCTGTTGACTAAACTTATAGTGTAATCATTTCACAATATATACATACATAAGATCATTATGTTGAACATGCTGGACTAATACAATGTATGTGTCTATTCTATCTCGATAAAACTGGGAGGAAGTTAAGAAAAATTCCATTTTGTAATGCATTACTCCTGTTTATCACATATATATTATAAAATGATTCCACTCATACATTCTTTTTTAACCCAAAGGAATCTATTAACACCAAAACTATTGAAAGAGAAGTGATAGTTTATCACTATTAACAGCAGGTATTTAAAAATGCCTTCTTTGAGCAAAGTACTTGCAAAGACACAAAATAAACAAGACATCTTTCATCAAGATTTGAATTGACTGAAAAAGTTATACAGCACACAGACTAATAAAAGGAACACAGGTTTATTTCATCTAGGAATGAGGTCCTCGATGTTTTTTTCCTCACCATGGATACTATTATTTAAACAAAATTGTTTGCAGAGTCCACATGAGAAAGAGGTCTTACTGAAGGTTGGAGTGTGAAACCTGGAGCTCTTTCCATATATTTACTGGTTTTTAATGGGGCTCTGAGAACCTCCCAGGACCACTCAGATTTGGAACTTTAACCTTGAGATTCTCTCCAAGAAACTCCCCAGGAGGATAAATACCTGGGAGGTCTGTATAGGACCTGGAAAGGTGAGGCCAACGCCTCATGGACCTGTTTTAGAGTGATGGCTAATGTGGTTGCCCCAAGTGCAAACCTACCCAAGCCACTGCATGCTGACTTACTCACAAAGCTGACATAGGCCCAAGTTCCCTCTGGGAAACTCAAACTATCTTTAGGCCACCAAGGGCTTCCAAGAAGCAGTGAAGTACCTAATACACAGAGATGCGAGACTCGGGTTCTGGGGCTGCTTTTCAGTGACTGATCTCCTCACCTGGAAAGCCATCTGGGACAGGAAGGTGAGTTTGTCCTTCTCAAATAGCGCCTGGCTGGTGGAGAGGAAGACGGCGTGGGTGATGCTCTCGGTCAGGGCGGAGATGCGCCCGGGATGTCCTCCACCTTGTCAGCCTGCTCAATAGCTCTGCGGAACAGCATTTTGAAAGCCTGGGGAATTCAAGGCACTGTTAAGGGCTAACAACTGGTGGCAGGTGTCCAGCTAGTCCCAAGCCCAGAGGCTACAGTGTATGGATGGGGAGAGAGAACAGGACGGGTTTTACAAGGATTCTATGAGCTCTAGAACAGCTCCTGGCATGTGATAAGGCCTCAGTGAAAGTTTGCTATTATTTTAAACATTATTTCATAAAATCAACCCACGTTTTCTTCCTAACCAACTGAATTGCACTGTCCTTTGTCTTTCTACCCATGCAATTGTGTATATATATATATATATTTTTTTTTCTTAGTTTTAATTTTGGTAAAATACACAAAGGGTAAGATTTACCATCTTATTAGTTTTAAGTAGTATTAAGTATATTCACACTGTGGTACAAGCCATTTCCAAACTGTTTTCTTCTTGAACAACTGAAACACTGTTAGACAACAACTCACTTAAAAACTCATTTAATTATATCAATAACTCCCTGTTCCTTGACAACCACTATTCTACATTCTATTTCTACAAGTCTGACTGCTCTAGGTACTTCCTATAGTGGAATTATATCATCATCAAGGTTCATCTGTGTTGTAGCATACATCAGAATTTCCTTCCTTTTTAAGGCTAAACAGTGTTCCACTGTATGTACATATTTGCTGTGGTTGTTCAGTCACTAAGTCCTGTCTGACTCTTTGCAACCCCATGGACTGCAGTATGCCAGGCTCCTGTGTTCTCCACTATCTCCTGGAGTTTGCTCAAATGTATGTACACTGAGTCAGTGATGCTATCTAATCACCTCATCCTCTGCTGCCCACTTCTGCCTTCAACCTTTCCCAGCAACAGGGTCTTTTCCAGTGAGTTGGCTTTTCACATCAGGTGGCCAAGGTATTGTAGCTTCAGCTTCAGCAATAGTCCTAATGAATATTCAGGACTGATTTCCTTTAGGATTGTCTGGTTTGATCTCCTTGCAGTCCAAAGGAGGCTTAAGAATCACAATTTAAAAGCATCAATTCTTCAGCACTCAAGCCTTCTTTATGGTCCAGTTCTCACAGCTATACATAATTCCTGGAAAAGCTATAGCTTTGACTATGCAGACCTCTGTCAGCAAAGTGATGTCTCTGCTTTTTAATATGATGTCTAGGTTTGTCGTAGCTTTCCTTCCAAAGAGCAAGCGTCTTTTAATTTCATGGCTGCAGTCTCTGTCCGCAGTGATTTTGGAGCCCAAGAAAATAAATCTGTCACTGTTACCACTTTTCTCCCTTCCATCTGCCATGAAGTGATGGGACTGGATGCCATGACCTCAGTTTTTTAAATGTTGAGTTTCAAGCCAGCTTTCATCCAGTGATGGACATTTGGGTCTATTATGAACAATGCTATGAACATGGGTGTACAAATGTCTCTTTGAGACCATCTTGTGGTTCTTTTGGGTATATGTTCAGAAGTGGAATTGTTGAATCACATGGCAATTTTTAAAACCGTCATATTATTTTCCAAAATAAATGAACTGTTTTATAACCCTTCCAACAGTGCACAAGGGTTACAATTTCTCCAGATCATTGCGAACACTTGTTATTTTCTGGGTTTTTTTCCCTGAAATATTGTAGCTATCCTAAAAGATATGAAATAGTGTCTCACTGTGATTTTGATTTGCTTTTTCCTAAACATTAGTGATGTTGAACATCTTTTCAAATGCTTATTGGTCATTGGTAATGTCTCCTTTGGAGAAATGTCTTTATCCATTTTCTAACAGGTTATTTTTTTGTTTTTGTTTTTGCCCATTTTCTAACAGGTTATTTTTTTGTTTTTGTTATTCTACCCATGTACTTTTGTGATACCCTTTGATTATCTCATTCTTTAAAAAAAAATAACCCCCCAAAAAAAAAAGTCTACAAGCAATAAATGCTGGAGAGGGTGTGGAGAGAAGGGAACCCTCTTACACTGCTGGTGGGAATGCAAACTAGTACAGCCATTATGGAAAACAGTGTGGAGATTCCTTAAAAATTGCAAATAGAACTGCCTTATGACCCAGCAATCCCACTGCTGGGCATACACACCGAGGAAACCAGAATTGAAAGAGACACATGTACCCCAATGTTCATTGCAGCACTGTTTATAATAGCAAGGACATGGAAGCAACCTAGATGTCCATCAGCAGATGAATGGATAAGAAAGCTGTGGTACATATACACTATGGAGTACTACTCAGCCCTTAAAAAGAATAAATTTGACTCAGTTCTAATGAGATGGATGAAATTGGAACCGATTATACAGAGTGAAGTAAGCCAGAAAGAAAAACACCAATACAGTATACTGACACATATATATGGAATTTAGAAGACAGTTATGATGTCCCTATATGTGAGACAACAAAGAGACACAGAGGTATAGAGTGGACTTTTGGACTCTGAGGGAGAGGGAAAAGGGTGGGATGGTTTGGGAGAATGGCAATGAAACATGTATATTTTCCTGTAAGAAACGAAGTGCCAATCTATGTTCAATGTAGGATGCAGGATGCATGGGGCTGATGCACAGGATGATTCAAGTAGAGGATGTGGGGTGGGAGGTGGGAGGGGGCTTCGGCATTGGCAGATTGTGTCCACCTATGGCTGATTCGTGTCAATGTATGGCAAAACAAATACAGTATTGTAATTAAAAAAAAATAAACAGAAATATTTCTTAAAAAAAAAATCACTCAATATTTGTTTTTACTCATGTCTTGGTAGCAATGGGACTGTATATATTTTACATATATCTATAGATATTTAAATATATAGCTAAACATATTCAACTCTATACATCTATAATCCAAATCTATATATCTATAAATAGATACAAACATACCACATTTTTTGACTGGTGGACAAGGACTAATGTATTTGAAAGAAAGTAAAACCCTGCAAAAACTGACAGTAAATATGGGTAAGAAGGTATTAACGAAGTACTTATTTGCTATTTACATTTTAAAATCAATTTTTAATTTATAAACAATGAAATGCACCCATTAAATAAAAAGCTCAATGAGTAGTGATAAACATATAGACTTCAGTAACAGTCACTGCAATCAAAATGTAGAACTTTGCTATCCATGTCACCCTAAAAGTTCTCATGTGCCTCTTTGCAGTCTGTTCCCACCATGATCCAACCCCATCCCTGCCCACTGCCGAGCTGTTTCTCTCATGGCAGATTCATTTTAGATGTGTACTTCTGGTACTTTGTTTTGGAGTTGATTCCCTTTGGGTTACGACGTAGAGTAAACATTTAGATCATTTTGTAACTATGAGAAACTGCCAAACTGTTTTCCAAAATAGTGTTAGCACTTTGCATCCCCACCGGCAAAGTGAGAGAGGTGTAGCACCACATCAGTGCCAACACTTACGTTAATGACAGTCTTGTATAATTTTAGTCTTTCTATTGGGTATACAGTCATATCTCATTCTGCTTTCACTCTGCATTTCTCTGATGATTGTTGAGCATCTTAAAAATATGCTTGCTAAGCTGCTAAGTCACTTCAGTTGTGTCTGACTCTGTGCGACCCCATGGACGGCAGCCCACCAGACTCCCCTGTCCCTGGGATTCTCCAGGCAAGAACACTGGAGTGGGTTGCCATTTCCTTCTCCAATGCATGAAAGTGAAAAGTGAAAGTGAAGTCGTTCAGTAGTGTCCGACTCTTTGAGATCCCATGGACTGTAGCCTATGAGGCTCCTCCATCCATGGGATTTTCCAGGAAAGAGTACTGGAGTGGGGTGCCATTGCCTTCTCCTTAAAAATATGCTTATGGGTAATATATATCTTAGTAGGAAATGGCAACCCACTCCAGTATTCTTGCCTGGAGAATCCCCGGGACAGTGGAGTCTGGTGGGCTGCTGTCTATGGGGTCGCACAGAGTCAGACACGACTGAAGCAACTTAGCAGCAGTAGCAGAAGCAAAGTCCAAGCCTTTCCTCCATTTTTTAAGTTAACTATTGAGTTGTATATTCTGATGTAAGTTCTTTGTGAAATTTATGTATTGGAAATAACTTTCACTGATCTATGGTTTGGTTTTTCATTTTCTTAATGTCTTTTGAAGAGGCTAACTTTTTTCTTTCTCTTATACTCTAAGAAATTTTTATTTCTCTTATACTCTAAGGATAAATCTTTGCCAAAACCAAAGCCCAAAGATTTTCTATTGTTCTCCGGGAAATTTTACAGCTTAGCTTATTCATTTTGAACTCATTTTATATAGAGTGATGTAGTAGCTAAGGTTCATTTTATTCCACGTGGATATCCAGTTGTCCCAGCAACATTTGTTGCAAAAACGATTCTCTCCTCAGTGAACTGTCTTAACACTCACTTCCAAGAATCAGTTGACCATACATTTATGGGTCTGCTTCTGGACTCTTTATTCTGTTTCACTGATCAGTGTATTCTTATTTAGGCCAATCAGTGTAGTAAGTCTTGAAATCATATACTATAAGTCTTCCAAATTTGTTTTTGTTTTTCAAAATTAGTTATTTTTAAATCCTTGGCATTTCTACATAAATTCTAGAATCTGTTAGCCAATTTCTACCAAAAAAAAAAGCCTTTCTGGGATTTTCACTGAGACTGAATTAAATCTATAGATTAATTTGGATAGAATTAAAATCTTAATAATACTGATTGTTCTGAGTCATAATATGGTAGTTTTCTCCATTTAGTTGAACCTTCTTTAATTTTCTCAATAATATTTTATAACCTTCAGTATGCAGATCTTGTATCTGTTTTGTTAAAAGTAACCCTAAGAGTTTCAGAATTTTGTAATCTACTGTAAATAGTATTTATTAATTTTATTTTCTAAATGTTTATTCCTCATATATAGAAATATAATGAATTTTGTATATTGACTTCATATCCTGTGATCTTGCTAAAAACTCACTTCTTAATCCTAGTAGTTTCTCATGAAGGTAGTAGGTCATCTGTGGAAAAAAGATAGCATTTCTTCTTTAAAATTTTTTTTTTTTTTATTGTTTCACTGGCTATAACCTCCAGTGCAATACTGAATATAAGTGTTAAGAGAAGACATTCTTGTTTTGTTTTTGATCTTAGAGGACTGTATTCAATTTTTTAACATTAACATTAGCTGAAAATCCTCACAGATGCCCTTCAGCACACAGAGTATGATAAAGTGACCATTTATCCCAGTTTTCCTAGAATTTTCCTTTTAACCACATGTTTTAATTTGTCAAGTTCTTTGCATCTTTTGAATTATAGGCTTTTTCTCTTTTTATTTTATTAATATGAAGGATTACATTGTGTTTTTAAGGTTTAACCAACTTGCACTCCTGGAATGAATTCCAATTGTTCATAACAGATTATGCTTTTTCTATGTGGCTGGATGCAATTTGCCAATCTCTTTTTCAGTAGTTTTCAACCCTTTTCTGATGGGAGCTGCTCTGTAGCTTTCTTTCCTTGTAATACCATAGTCTATTTTTGGTGTCTGGGTAGGCCTGGGCCCTATTAATTTTCCCCTTTCACACTGCAGGGAATCCAAGCCCCTGTGCTTCTCAGAACCTTTACTTGTTCCATCTTACTAGACATCTGCTAGTTCCTCTTGATCCTTCCTCTTTATTATTGCCAGTATCCAATCCGTCTCCAAGAGCTGACTGTTGTAGCTTCAAATCGTAAGTCTGTACACTTCTGTTTGAGTCTTTCGCTATCACATGAGTCATCTGCCTACAGCCTTTCAGTGGCCTCTGTCTGTCCACAGACTATAATCCAGAGTCCTCAATATAGACCTCTTGTGATTCAGACACTCTCCGCTCTCAGGACTCATGTCTCACCATCTTCTCCCTCACTCATTACACCCCAACCACTTAGATTCATTCACCTGAAATCTCAAAAACTCTTTCCTGTCTCATATATCTGTTATATTCTCCAAACACTATTTAACCTCTGAGAGGCATTCCTTGAGCCCTCAGTAAAACAGCCTATCTCTACTGTTCTCTCTCGTTGTACTTGTCACTTTTATACACACACCAATCTACATCTTATCTACTCTTATCTGTGTTTTCCAAACTGTACACTCAGCAACCAGCACAACATCTGGCATTATGACAGATCACAGTAGCTATTTGTTTAAAAAATGAAAGATGGAATGGATGGATACTTCCCTTAGGCAGGGTGGTACAAAGTAGAGACCACTGGGTTCAGAATCAGTCATGGGCTCAAATCCTGACTCTTACGATTATGAAATGTGAATTCTTTGCCAATTTAAAAACTGAACATATTATTTTTAAAATAAGGATAAAATAACATATTTTATTGAGATGTTTTAGGCATAAGAATGAACCAAAGAAAGAAAGTGCCTTGCATGAAACACTGGCTTAATCAATAGTTATTACCACTTTTTTCCCTCTGTACCAAAATAAAATGGCAAATCTTTTTTATAACATGTACACTTTCACAAAAAAAAGTACAGGAGCCTTCAGGAGAATTCCCTTTATGTGTGTATATATAAA
Organism: Nanger dama; assembly: GCA_917880005.1. Lineage (NCBI taxonomy): Eukaryota > Metazoa > Chordata > Mammalia > Artiodactyla > Bovidae > Nanger > Nanger dama. The sequence continues at coordinate 30,982,288 of CAKJTW010000007.1, forward strand.
CACATAATATATAAATTAAGCTCTTTAAGATCCTACTGAAGAATGTAAACAGTATGCTTTGATGTCACCTAAATTAAGCTCTACTGAAAATTAGAAATGAAAGTTACTGAGAAATTGAAGATTTCTTTCACCTTGTTTTTAATTTGCTAGCTAGATCCTTGAGACTCCTTACTGGACACGCTAGATTGCTTAAAAAAATTCTAAACTTTCAGAAACAAGTTGAACTTTTAAAGTTTAAATTTTTCTTAGCATATTCATCATTACCTTCAAAGAGAATTGATAGATGGGGTTGATTTTTCTGAGGTCATTAATCACAAAATATAGAAGAGCTGCTCTTGCTGCCACTGGTCTGTAACACTCTCGGGCCTCATTGATTTTTCTTTCATTTTCTTTAGCTTCGGTCACCTATGGTGGGAGCAGACAACATAAGTAACTTACTCTTCACAGTCCTGTGTGATGGAAGGGGCGTATCTGAAACAAGAAGCCAGTGGTATTGAAGCAGACAACATGTATGGCATTTCTACGCTTGGTCTTTCCCAAAAGCGTGACATGCATATTTTAAAATAATCTTTTTATAAACTGACTTTTAAATGAAAACGGATGTAACTCCAGCTGTGTTATGTTTACAGATTAAACAAACTTGATTGTTTCTGGTTCTACAGAATTTATTCTGAGTAATGTCACCTTCCTGCCTCCCCTCTCTCTTTCAGGGGTTAATAACCCAGCTGTATCACCTCCCAGGGAGAGCTCTTAAAAATCTGCTGGGTCAATTCAATGCCAATATCTTTATTAGTCAACAAGGTATCCAAATGCAGCCAAGGTCAATAAAATATCCAATAACCAAGCTTACTAAAAACCCTTTATAGGAAGACTCTCATGACTGCCTAATTCTGACTTTGCATCAGATCATCCATATGCTCATGTATTTCCATTTAGTTTATCTTTGTATGATATTAGCCTCTGGGTACATTCAGAGAGGTAATTAAGCACACAGACCATCATCAGCCAACATACTCGTTTTTATTCAAGAAACAGTTTCTTCTATCTAGGACTGCTGTTGGTCCTAGAACTTTACAAGGTACAATATTTGTCCAACCTTTGTTTATAGACTTGATTCATCATACTTGTCTATAAAAGGACAGACAGAAAATGTAGATCAGAAGCCAGTAGTGTAAATTACTGCCCAAAGCAGGACCTCTGACAGGATAATATTGATGTGGGGTGAGAGGTGGGAGGGGGGTTCAGGATTGGGAGCTCGTGTACCATGTGGCTGATTCATGTCACTGTATGGCAAAACCAATACAGTATTGTAAAATAGAATGAAGTAAAAATAAAATTTAAAAAAATCATTGTGTTTGGAACACCCAGACCTTTGTCTAAGAGGGTAACTGTAAATAGCCCTGTCTAACAATTCATTTAGCTTTTTGACGGTGTGCTTGCAGGAGGCACATATTAGTATGTACTTCAAATGGTTACTCAGGGGTAAGTGGAAGGGAGGGATAATTTAGGAGATTGGGATTAATATATACATACTACTATCAATAAAACAGATACCTAATAAGGCCCTACTGCATAGTACAGGGAACTGTACTCAGTATTCTGTGATGGCTTATATGGGAAAAGAATCTAAAAAGAGTGGATATATGTATTTGTATCACAAATTCACTTTGCTGTATGCCTGAAACTTATACAATGCTGTAAATCAATTATACCCCAATAGAAATATTTTTTAAAAAATGTTTAAATGTAGAGCAAAGAAGGAAGCTCCTACATGGAAAAATGTTAGGAAGATAGCAGAGATATTTTAAGAGACAATTAGAAGTTAACTTCAAAGCTAAGACCTAATTTACTTAATTGCCCTAATTTTTACCATTTTAGGAGCTACCTAGAATTCACTTACTTAAAAGGAAAGAGTAATCTGGGATTCCATTTCCTTGCTTTAACTAAGACAAATATAGTGGATGTGTGGTAACACAGTGTTAGCTAAGTAATTAATAGATTACTTAGTAATGAGGATACTCCAGAAAGCAAATAAGGGTCCCTCTCATTTCGAAACCTCAGTGTTTTAAAGACTCGTGGCCGTGTGTGAAAGTCCAACGTGCATGCACAAGGCATATTAGGACACATGTTGTACGTTCAGCAGGAAGTCTACTAAGTGAACATTTTTTCCTAGCTTTTAGGAAACGTCACTTTCCTGGGGAAATAATGCATTTGAGTGCAGTAGGAGACCATCCTTTGCTCAGTTTCCTAGCACTGAAGGCCTATAAACAAAACTTAAGCTTTAAGTATTTCTGTAAAATGTATGACAGACCAGGAAGCCTGTGGTGAGACTGTAGGGTGTCAGTTTGCTGAAGTTGAAGGCTAAGCCTTTTAATATTTTAGACTATGTAAGCCAGCAGGGCCCAATTTCCTTCAAATTTAGTCACTCAGGAAAAAGTGACAGCCTGGCAGAGTCTACTGTGAACGACTGAATCTCTGTTGCATTAGGAGAAGCACAACTTTAACCATCTCTATCTCCATTCAGAAATCCAGAGTTCACTTTTTAAGGGCAGTTTATGAAAAGGCCTGAATTCCACAGTCAGTCCTTTTAGAGAAATGGCTAAGTGGGACTACACTTCTGCCCAAGCACTTCATTCAAACAGAATGAGCCCGCCAGAAGTCCAACGAGCATTGAAGCACTATTTACAATAGCCAAGACGTGGAAGCACCTAATTGTTCGATAGAAGAATGGATAAAGAAGATGTGATACATATACACGATGGACTATTACTCAGCCATTAAAAAAGAATGAAATAATGACATGTGTGGCAACACAGACGGACCTAGAGGCCATCATACTGGGTGAAGTCAGAGGGAGAAAAAGCCTATGATATTGCTTATATGTGGAATCTTAAAACCAATGATAAAAATGAACTTATTTACAAAACAGAAACAGACTCACAGACTTAGAGAATGAACTTAAGGTTGGTGGGGGAGGGGAGATCAGGGAGGGATAGTTAGGGAGCTTGCGATACACAGGTACACACTGCTATATTTAAAATGGATAGTCAACAAGGACCTACTGGACAGCACAGGGAACGCTGCTCAATATACTGTAAAAAAAAAAAAAAAAAAACTAATTAGGAAAAGAAGAGATACATGTATATGTATAACTGAATCTCTTTGTTGAACACCTGAAACAAACACAACACTATTAATCAACTATACTCCATGAGAAAAAGTTAAAAAAACAACCTGAAACAAACACAACACTGTTAATCAACTATACTCCATGATAAAAAGCTAAAAAAAAACCACAACAACACTCCAGGCAGCACCTGCCTTTTCCTACCTTGCACTCTATCTCGGCTGCAGTGGCCTTTGCCCTCTCCAGTCTCTCTACCAGCTTGGTGTCATCTAGAAAGCTCCCTTCTGCCGCAGAGAGACGCAGAAGGAGGTCGTCCTCCAGGTACTTCAGCTCTATCTTGAAGTCATTTTGGTGCTTTGTCAGAACCAGCTAATGCAAACCAAGCAAAAGGTGAGAGACAGTGAATAAATTCATATCATTTCATATAAAACAAAACACTTAGCATTACAATTGTACTAATCATAATCTTTAAAAATTCTTTAAAAGCAATACACATAGTTAAATATGCCCAGAAATTTTCCCAATTAAAGTCAGGTATAAATTATTTTTTAATCTAGATGGAGATAATCAAGGGATAATTACACATGAAATTTTGGCATCTCATAGAAATAGAATGCATTTTTTGTATGCCAAACATCTCTGCCCCCTCCACCACCTGCTAAAGTACAGAATTTTAAATATTTGTATTTTCTTGCTCAGTATTATTTGTTTGCAATGCATTTAAACTTTAAATTCAGAAGGCTTGGTAAGAGCTGGTTGCACTCCAGGGTCCAGAGCATGACCATACATCATAATCATGGAACCCAGAGGAAGAAACTTCTGGTTTCTGTTTTATATCTAAAGAGAGAATGCATTATTTCCATCCTCATAACAGGATAAAAGCTAAACATCACAGCCCTTCTTATATCTGTCAGAGAACTGAGGTCACAGGGCAATTGCCATGCTGAAAACTACAGAGATGGGTGAATACAGTCACAGCTTCTCAGGAACATGTAAGTAGTAATTGGCTAATTCCTGGGGGCAGAATTTGAGAGTTAACAACTTCTGAGGGCCCAGTGTTTGGGGATCTCTTAGGAGAGGAAGCCCAGGGCAGATCCCTCTCTACCTTCTGTTCTTTCCAACCTTCTGGGGCATGTATCTGTCTCTCCAGCCCTGCTTCCATGATTCCAACTCTGTGCTTGCCAGAGTCACATCACTTGCCAGAGTGCATCAAACAAGACCCACAATGAGTCCATCTCCTCCAGCACAATCCTGACTATTTCCTTAATCAGAAGTATCTTGAGTTGCTACTTACCTGTTCACATATATTCTCATTTTCTCATTTTTCTTAATTAGATTGAGAGATCCTAAAAGGCAGGCATCCCATCTTATACTCCTGTGTCTGGCACTATCATTTGTGCAAATAAGGTACTGGATAAGTGCTGAGGGATAATTTCATAATTTTTACCTTAAGTTTCTCCAAGTCTGGTCTTTCAATATTGACAACCTCTGCCAGCAGCTGGGCTTCCAGACCATCTTCTGTGACTGTGAAATTGAGGAGGGTTGTCTGAGCCTGCAGTTCTGGCTTATAGTGAGGATTTACCAGTTTTGTGTGAAGGATAAGACGAAAGTTGTGGTTAAATTCACATTCTTTATCTCCAATCTTGATATACCTAAAGGGGGGCATAACACGGACATCAGGAGACTCCCATGAACCATGACTAACAATAAGGTGTCATTCCATTCCTGTATTCTTTTGGTGAGTCATGAATTTTTGTCTAGTCTACATTTCCCTAAAGTATAAGAATTGTCCACTAAACCTCTATATGTTTAAGTCTCCTTACATGTAAAATGGTGATAATAGTCATACCCACCTCATAGCGTCACTGTTACAATTAAACACAATAAATCATATAAAGAACCTATAACAACAAATGCAAGCTTCTATTATTATGCCAGCTATGATTAACCTTATATTAAAGATTAATGTTCTTTAAGGATAAAATGAGTATGTATGCTCTTACACATGGGTTTGTAAGTATCCCTGATGAGCCCAGCCTTTAAGTTTTAGCTTCCCTAGTGGTTGAGATGGTAAAGAGCTTGCCTGCAATACAGGAGACCTGGGTTTGATCCCTGGTTTGGGAAGATCCCCTGGACAAGGCAATGGAAACCTACTCTAGTATTCTTGCCTGGAGAATTCCATGGACAGAGGAGTCTGGTAGACTACAGTCTGTGAGGTTACAAAGAGTCGGACATGACTGAGGGACTAACACTTTCATATATATACATGTGTGCGTGTATGTGTATGTCTGTATATATACACATACACACTTAAAATTCATACATATGAAAAATACACATATTCTGTTCCTTATACAGGCTTAGTTTAAGCCACTTTAAATGATGCAGAAGTGATTCTTTTTCTAAGGCCATCATGTGACTATTGACTATGAGTAATGGTAGCAAAAATATTTTCCAGTAAAGAAAGAAAGAAAAATTCCCTGGCACTTTACTTAATCTTAGTACTTCGGGGTCTGGCTCAGAAGTAAAATTTAAGAAGCCTGTTGCATGGGATGCAGGGACAGCATTCTTCCAAGCTCCATCTCACACGGGGAGGGCTGACAGCTAGCATGCTTCTGTTGTGTGTCCCTGTTCCTCTGGCCACAGGGCCCAGGAGTAGGTACTTCATCTGAGCTGTTTCAATCACAGTAAACTTTCCTGGGGTTCAGGAATGGGGCAGAGAGAAGGGGAGTTGGAACTGGAACCTCTAAGCTCGTCGTGACGTCCCTCTGTCCTGCTGGTGAACCAAGCAGCAGAGAAAGACTGTCCTGGTTTCCCAGGGAAGAGTAATTAAACCAATGTTCAGATGAAAGAGTAACACAAAGGAGTGTGTTCTGGGTTTCATGGGCTTCTAGGTCCCTTCTTTCTTGACGTCCGGCTGCATCTTCCCCTCAGTTGCCATGGCACCCTACAGCCTTGTAATAGTCTCTGTTTTGCTTCGCCCCGATGAAAGTGGTTTCTGTAACTGCAAGCAAAGCTCTGAATGAATGCAGTCACCCCATGAGGGCAGAGCCTGATTTTTCTCTACCTCAGATGCTGGCATCTAATTTCTAAGGAATTCTCCCTGGGCTCCCTTGCCCTGTGGGTTCTGAGTGCGCCAGGCCAGTGGAAGCACTGGCAGGAGAGAGCAGTATAGAAGAGAGGGGCCTGGCAGACCTTCATTGCTTCCAGGCTCTGCTTGTTGGGGGATGGGGGTGGTGGATTGTGGGAGAGGGGAGTGAGGACTATGTGCTGCAATCCACAGCTCATCTTGGGGCTATATGTGCCTTGAGATCCACAGCTCTGCTCAGAGCAGCTAGGAACACCTTCAGGCCTGGAGGCAGTAATGGCTTCCTGCTGCTAAAAATCCTTTGTAGCCTCAACACCTCCACTGAGTTCCCTTTACCCTTTGCTCTTCAAATTCTTCTTGTAAAACAGTCACTCTGTGAATTCTATCAAACAATTCCAGCCTACTTTGCGGTCTTTTTCTGCCAGGACCCTGCTGTGAGGCTGTAGCAAAGGCAAGTTTTTTTACTCATGCACCAGACAGACAGAACCCATGAATGCTGGAAACTCTCAAACTCTTCCATCAAAGTGGCCTGAGCTTTGGAGAAGTGAAATTCCTCCAAGAAGCCTACAAGCATGGCTGAAGCAAGGAGCATCTTCTCAGACTCCTATTTTAACTACTTACTGAAATTCTGAGTTCTTCCCTATTTAGTGTATATTTTCATTAAAGAGGTGTCATCATGATGATAATAAGAATGTTACCCAAAGCCCAGATTTGTTTTTAATTTAAATATAATGTTTTAAGTAATTACGTGGAGAAAAATGAATACTCATCTCACTGACTTCTGGGTGAGGTGTTAAACTTCCTTAACTTTATCAACTTTGGAAAACTAGATGAATTCAAAAGAAAGACACCACGGAGTAGACACTGTCTTCCTTTTGAATTCGTCCAGTTTCCCAATACAAACTGACACAACCACTATGGAGAACAGTATGGAGACTCCTTTAAAAACTAGGAGTAAAACTACTATACGATCTAGCAATCCCACTACTTGGCATAGACCCCGAGGAAACCAGAATTGAAAAAGACACGTGTACCTCAATGTTCACTGCAGCACTATTTACAATAGTTAGAATATGGAAGCAACCTAGATGTCCATCGGCAGATGAATGGATTAGGAAGATGCGCTACATACACACAATGGAATATTACTCAGCCATAAAAAGGAACACAACTGAGTCAGTTTTAATGAGGTGGATGAACCTAGAGCCTATTCTACAGAGTGAAGTAAGTCAGAAACAGAACGACAAACATTGTATATTAACACACATATATGGGATCTAGAAAGATGGTACTGATGATCCTATGTGCAGGGCAGCAGAGGAGACATGGCCATGGAAAACAGATTTTGGCCACAGTGGCAGAATGGAGGTGGAACAACTGGAGAGAATAGCATTGAAACACATACATTACCATACATGAGACAGACAGCCAGTGGGAGAGTGTGGTGTGTGACACGCGCCCAAAGCCAGTGCTCTGCGACAACCTGGAGGGAGGGGGTGGGGAGGGAGTGTTCAAGAGGGAGAGGACACATATATACCTGTGGCTGATTCATGTTGATGTACATGGCAAAAACCATTATAGCACTGAAAAGTAAATATCCTCTACTTAAATAAGTTAAAAAAACCACACTTGGGGCTGTACCGCAAAAGAAACAGAGAGAGAAAGACACTGTGTAAGTTCAGAATTTAGGCAATGCTGAATCCTCCTTACTAAAATGTCACAATATTTGCAATAACTTTTTAAACTTGAGTAGAGATATTCAGATGCCCTAATGTGGTAATATTTTGGGCTGCTATTGATGGAATTTTCATAACTGCCTTGCTCTGAGATGAAGGCATATGGTTATATGACTTTTGAGTCATATGGTGAGGAGAAGGCCCCTAATTCCCTGGCCACTCTTAACTATGGAAATTTTTATAATATAGTGTAAGTGGGTAAGATTAGTTAATAATCATAGTTTTCTTTAAAAAAATTTTTTTTTTTTTACTTTATTCTACGTTACAATACTGTATTGGTTTTGCCATACATTGACATGAATCAGCCACAGGTGTACACGATCTCCCAATGCCGAAGCCCCCTCCCACCTCCCACCCCATATCATCCTCGTGCACCAGCCCCAAGCATCCTGTATCCTGTATTGAACATAGACTGGCACTTCGTTTCTTATCTGATAACATACATGTTTCAATGCCATTCTCCCAAATCATCTCACCCTCTCCCTCTCCCTCAGAGGCCAAAAGTCATTCTATACCTCTGTGTCTCTTTTGCTGTCTCACATACAGGGTCATCATTACTATCTTTCTAAATTCCATATATATGTGTCAGTATACTGTATTGGTGTTTTTCTTTCCAGCTTACTTCACTCTATATAATCAGCTCCAGTTTCATCCACCTCATTAGAACTGATTCAAATTTATTCTTTCTAAGGGCTGAGTAATACTCCATTGTGTATATGTATCACAGCTTTCTTATCCATTCATCTGCTGATGGACATCTAGGTTGTTTCCATGTCCTGTCTATTATAAACAATGCTGCAATGAACATTGGGGTACATGTGTCTCTTTCAATTCTGGTTTCCTCAGTGTATATGCCCAGCAGTGGGATTGCTGGGTCATAAGGCAGTTCTATTTGCAATTTTTTAAGGAATCTCCACATTGTTCTGCATAGTGGCTGTACTAGTTTGCATTCCCACCAACAGTGTAAGAGGGTTCCCTTTTCTCCACATCCTCTCCAGCATTTATTGCTTGTAGACTTTTGGATCGCAGCCTTTCTGACTGGTGTGAAATGGTACCTCACTGTGGTCTTGATTTGCATTTCTCTGATAATGAGTGATGTTGAGCATCTTTTCATGTGTTTGTTAGCCATCCGTATGTCTTCTTTGGAGAAATGCCTATTTAGTTCTTTGGCCCATTTTTTTGATTGGATCGTTTATTTTTAACAACTGGTGCTGGGAAAACTGGTCAACCACTTGTAAAAGAATGAAACTAGATCACTTTCTAACACCACACACAAAAATAAACTCAAAATGGATTAAAGATCTAAATGTAAGACCAGAAACTATAAAACTCCTAGAGGAGAACATAGGTAAAACACTCTCCGACATAAATCACAGCAGGATCCTCTATGATCCACCTCCCAGTATACTGGAAATGAAAGCAAAAATAAACAAATGGGATCTAATTAAAATTAAAAGCTACTGCACAACAAAGGAAACTATAAGTAAGGTGAAAAGACAGCCTTCTGAATGGGAGAAAACAATTGCAAATGAAGCAACTGATAAACAACTAATCTCAAAAATATACAAGCAACTTATGCAGCTCAACTCATAGTTTTCTTAAATCACTAAAGCATTAATCAGTAAATCACCGAGTCACTAAAGCTTTAATCACTACATAAGAATCTCAAAGATTCATAACATACTGTCTCCATTCAATTCTAAACTTTTTTTCCCATTGTAGTGATATTATGTTTCAACAAAAACTTTCACAGGTTGCCACACATCTAAGGACAATTAACATAAGGTCAAAGGATACAAGAACAGACAATGGGTAAAAGCCATTCTCTGCAACAAGTGTTATTGGGAAAACTGTACAGCTGCATGTAAACCAATGAAGTTAAAACTCACCCTTTTGCCGTACATACGAATAAACTCAGAATGGTTTAAAGACTTAAATATAAGATATGACACCGTGAAACTCCTAGAGGAGAACATAGGCAAAACATTCTCTGACATAAACTGTGGCAATGTTTTCTTAGGTCAGTCTCCTAAGGCAACAGAAACAGAAACAAATGGGACCTAATCAAACTTACACATTTTTGTACAGCAAAGGAAATAATAAAAACAACAACAAAAATGAAAAGACAACCAAAGGATGGGAGAAAATATTTACAAATGATTCAACAGTCAAGGGCTTAACTCTCCAAAATGTACAAACAGCTCACATAACTCAACAACAACAAACCAAACAACCCAACTGAAAAATGGGCAGAAGACCTAAATGGACATTTCCCCAAAGAAGACACACAGATGGCCAAGCCAACAGGCACATGAAAAGACGTTCAACATCACTAATTATTAAGGAAATGCAAATGAAAACTACAATGAGGTTTTCACCTCACACCAGTCAGAATGGTCATCATTTAAAAGTCTATAATGCTGGAGAAGGTGTGCAGAAAAGCCCTCCTATACTGTTGATGGGAATGCAAGCTGGTACAGCCACTATGGAGAATAGTATGGAGGTTCCTCAGAAAACCAAAAACTATTAAAAAAACACACAAAAACTATAGAACTACCATATGACCTAGCAATCCCACTCCTGTAAACAAACCAAAACTCAACATAAATGACTTCACCATTAAACTTAATAAAAAGTAGCTCCCAAAGTAGTTTATCTGGCAGGTTTTTCAAGCTTAGAAACTAACCCAAAACTGTGAAAGCATCTTAAAATGTTATTGAACTATAGTTTATTTACAGTGCTGTGTTAATTTCTGCTGTAAAGTAAAGTGACTCAGTTATACGTGTATGTGTGTGTATTAATCTTTTTCATAATCTTTTCCATTATGGTTTATCTATTTGGTTTGTTTCCTGACAAAACTGTAATTCAAAAAGACACATACACCCCTATGTTCACAGCAGCACTACTCACAACAGCCAAGACATGGAAAGAGCTGAAAGGCCCACTGACAGATAAATGGAGAAAGATGTGGTGCATATATACAGTTGAATACTACTAGTGAGAAAAAAGAATAAAATAATGCAGCAATACAGATGAACCTAGAGATTACCATACTAAGTGAAGGAAGTCAAAAGGAGAAAGACAAACACCACATGATATCACTTATATGTGGGCTCTAAACATGTGATAAGTCAACCTGTCTACAAAGCAGACACAACTCATGGACCTAGAGAGCAGACTTGTGGTGGCCAAGGAGGAGGGGGAAGCAGAAGAGGGCAGGGTGAGGAGTGTGGGGGTAACAGACGCAAACTATGAGAACAGGGTGGGTAAGCAGCAGGCCCTACTGCACAGCACAGGGAGCCAGATTCAGTACCTTGTGATAAGCAGCAATGCAAAGACTATGAGAAGGACGATATGAACACACAGACATTACATATATACACACATATTCATATGCGCATATATATAAAGCAGAGTCACTTTGCTTTACAGTAGAATTTAAGCTGGAAAAAATCTCTCAAACAGGCTACTTTGGGAGTCATTTTTTATTAAGTTGAATGGTGAAGTCATTCATGTATAAGTTTTGGCTTATTTTCCCTTAGTACTTCCCACTGTTTTTTTTCCAGCTGGAAAAAGATAGATTTAGATAACAATCCTCTTCTAAGCTATATATATGTATAACCCATATTTTCCTTTAAAAATAAGTTTAAAAGAGTATTAACATCACTGTTGAAAGTGAAACACTGAGAACAAACAAGAGATGAATGAACTACAAGCCAGCTGTTGTAAGTAAACCAAGAAGTAACGGCAAGTGTATCTGATGTCCCCAGTGGCCCTGAGCCCTTGCTATACAAGTCTTAAAAATGATACCATTTGTTTACACTTTTGCAAATGCCTTCCAGTTGACATCATGCTCATTAACATAATCATGACTTTATAATTTCTCCAGTTAATTTTTTTTTACCATGAAATATGCTACAACCAACACTCATTCACTCAATAAGCACCTACACAGTGCCAGGCTGTCAGAGTCTACTAGACACTGGGTGTATAGCCATTACCCAACAAGCATGGTCTCTTCTCTAACATTATTACTTACTTTTTCTCATAATAAGCATAAGAATATAAAAGTTTAGGTACTGACTCATTCTTTTACTTATCCAGTTCAATAAGTAAATATGTATCAAGTGCCTACAAAGTCCAGTCACATAAAGATCAAAGATCTGCCTCAAAAAGACAGGCAAATGATCTGAATAGCAATCTCCCCAAAGAAGATCCACAAATATCCAATAAGCACCTGAAAAGATGTTCAACATTACTAGTCATCAGGGAGATGGGAATCAAAGCCACAGTGAGGTGGGAGTTCACACCCACTAGATGGTTATAAAAATTAAAAAAAAATAGAACAAGAACTGGAGAGGATATAGAAACATTAGAACTCTTGTACACTGATGGTGAAAATGTAAAATGGTGCCTCCAATCTGGAAAACATTTCAGCGGTTTCTTCCAGTCTTAAACACAGAGTTACCACATAACTCAGTAATTCTACTCCTAGGCACATGTCCCAAGGAATGGGAAGCATATGTCCACATAGAATTTTTACACAAATATTCACAGCAGCATTATTCATAATTGCCAAAAGATGGAAACAACCCACTGTCTATAAACTCATGGATGGATAAGCAAATGTGGTATATTCAAACAATGGAATATTACTTAGCCATAAAAAGGAAAGAAGTACTGTTACATGATACCACATGGATAAATCTTAAAAACAAGTAAAAATAAGCCATCACAGAACTCCACATACTGTATGATTCTATTTACAGGAAGTGTTTGGAAGAGACAAATCAATAGTGATAAAAATCAGATTAGAGATTGCCTAGGTATTTCAGTTCTAAAACTGTAGTAATGACTGCTCAATGCTGCGAATACACTAAAAAACCGCTGAAATCTTCACTTTAAAGATTAAGCTGTATGATATGTGAATTACACCTGTGGTGCTACCGACAGAGAACAAAAATGAACAACAATCTAATAAAAGGTCAATTGCCAAGATTTGCTTTTGTCAATCTGAAAAGTGAGTGATCCTGCTCACTACAGTTTATCAGAGGTTCATGCTCGACTTTTTAGTATAGAAAGGTCTTAAAATGTGTTATAGAATGGTCTTAACTGATAAGAACAACTTTCTTAGTCCAGCTCCTCCTTTTTGACTGAAGACATATTCAGCCATATCTACACTGACAGAATCATCAAAATTTCTCCCATTACTTGTTTTCCTGTTCAAAGGTTTCCAGAATTGTTCTCATAAATAGCTTGAAGAAAATTTTTCTTTGCTAGTGAGATTCTCTATTTTTCTGTTAATTCACTATATTACTGTTAGCCTAGATTTCAAGACTTCCGTGACCAGCTTTTAAAGGAAATTGCAAGAGTGGCGGTTTCACGTAATTACCTGGGGTTCTCAACATATAAATGATCCCAAAGTTTATACTCATTTATATTTGCACAATAACAAAACCCATACTTCAAATAAACATTTGAGTACATTGTCTTGTAATTTTCCAATTACTGCCCCATCTTGGTTTGAATTCACTCCTCCCCTTGTGGTATCTCTGAGAAATGGCAGATTTATCATGACCTTCCATGATGTCACACTGAATTTTTCCTCATTTGGTTATGAATTGTAACTGGGTTTGGGTTCATATCTCATAAACTTTATTTTTTTAACCACTAACCTATAATCCAAGGTGACAAGAGAATTTAAACACTTTTCCACTTTAAAAATATAAATTAAATGAACACTGAATGAATCAAGTCCAGTATTTTCATTAATGTTGTCTAATGGGACAGCTCCTGTGGCAGGGTTAGAACCTGTGGACTAAGTCAATTTAATTTTGAGGCTTGTGTGGGGAGTAAGAGTGCAAAGGGTACATAGCAATCAAAACAAGCCCCCAGCAAGATGACAGACATATCTGACAGTCAAAGGTGTTCAGATCTCATGGAGAAACCCCTGTAGATGGACGCCTCTTCCTGTAAATGGCCAGAGAGTTAAGTTTCAGGCATGGTTGGCCACATACATCTTTACCATATATTCTTTTCTGTTTACAACCATAAAACTATCCTCAGCTCTTGGGCCACATCAAGGTAGGCTGCTTGCCCATCAGCATTCTAGAGGGTCTACTAGTCAGTGGTATCCGCAAATCTCCTCTCAAAACAGCAGCAGTTAATCCCACTGGAGCACCAGTAATACCCTGTTACAATTTCTCCAGTCAGTCACTCCACCAGGCTGCGCTTACCTCTCTAGGGTTCCAAGAGAAAAAGTGAGAGACTAGCCAATACAGAACATGAGGCTTGGACAATTCTGCTTCTGGGTGCAGGTGACAAAAGCTTTTAATTGGTCAAATATGAATGTAACCACGTATCTCAGTTAAAGTCACACTTGGTACGGTGGCCCAGATGTAACTATAAATGGTTCTAAACCTCCCTTGCATACCTACATATGCCTTGAGGCACCCACATGCCCCAGTTTGAGAAGGGGAACTCCATCTACCTGAAGCACAGGGCTGACTTTTCTCTGTGAAGAGACAGAGTTAATTTGGGAATTTGCTATGCTCGTGGCATAGAGAAGGATGTCTGCCTATAAAACCGGTTTTCTACTTGGCTTGGAAACATTATTTTATAGGTTTATATTTCCCAGGGATAGTAAATTATCCTCAGTTGGAGTATTTTATGATCTATGAAAGGCAAAACCTCCACAATGACTCAGTGGGTTTTATCATTGCTGCTAGGTTAATTTTTGGTTAATCTCCAACCTGGGAAAATTAAACAGATTGCTAGTGTTCTCTCCTGATTCGAAGGATCCAAAAAGAAAAAAAAAGGAGTTAACCAGAGGCGTGGGAAATGCAAACAAACACTGTGTTGTTTCTGTAAAGACAAGAGTCCAGAGGTTGTAACTTCTGGAACACAGCAGGAAGCTCCAAGCACTCAAACTTCAGTGCCAAGGAGGGAAGGGTAACCTGAACCGTGCACCTCTTCCTTCTCTCTCACAGCTACTCTCTGAAAGCAGTAGTTCTTAACCCACCTTCTGGCCTTATGACCCCAGGAACAAGACTCTTGTCTTTGTCACTGCATCACAGGGATAAGTGGGCAGAGCAGGGCTCCCGGAATGTGGGCTGGAATTGCTGCCAAAGGGGTTTTACTCAATCCTCCAAGGGTGTGAGCTCCTCCGGCCCCGTCCTCTTTCTGGCTGAGAAGTGCTGGTTTGGACATCACAGGCTAACTACACAAACTGAAATAAAATGATGCTTCCCAGTACAAGAACCACAATTTAATTGGCTAGGACAGAGGATGGAGAAGGCAATGGCACCCCACTCTAGTACTCTTGCCTGGAAAATCCCATGGATGGAGGAGCCTCGTGGACTGCAGTCCATGGGGTTGCTAGGAGTCAGACACGACTGAGCGGCTTCACTTTCACTTTTCACTTTCATGCATTGGAGAAGGAAATGGCAACCTACACCAGTGTTCTTGCCTGGAGAATCCCAAGGACAGGGGAGCCTAGTGGGCTGCCGTCTATGGGGTTGCACAGAGTCAGACATGACTGAAGAGACTTAGCAGCAGCAGCAGGACAGAGGATGAGCTGTCTGCATTCTGTCTCACCTATCAGAGTTGTGATTTTAGAAGGGCCCCTAGAGATCATTCAACTGTCTCCTTTTTATGGACCTAGTTTATGACTTGTCCAAGGTCACACAGCTTAGTGGCAGAGCTGGGACTGGAACCTGAGTCTCTAGACTCCTGGAATAAAACTCACTTAACTGCATCCCATCATAGGGTAATTTGCTCTGTTTGATGGTGACAACTTCTAACCCCAGCCATGTCAACCTGTCTAACCATCAATCACAAGAGGGTACTAAGAGAATATGACTGAATCGGTAACAGTCAAAGGCCACTAGCAAAAATAAATAAATAAATAAAGACACAGCTCAGAGGACATGCCCTGCTGATCATCAATTAGACATATTAGTTTATCAAGGAGAATAGGTCTGATTATTGATGTGCCCAGCCTGAATCCAAGAACTATTATTTCTGGGAGATATTTTTATAAAATGAATTAATTTATAAAAATTTAAAAATAAATCACTCAACTTATAGAAAAGTTTTCCATTTTCTGGCTTTCAGGGAAAGAAAATACTGAAGTATGCCAAAATGCTCAGTGAAGTATTGTAATTCTGGATGAGTTACTGTACAATAAAGACAATCATCTAGAAATTAACTAGAAATTTAGTTTTCTATGTGTAAGGCTGGCATAAAAATAAGACAGCTACATGTAAAAATGAAAGTAGAACATTCATCAACACCAGAAACAAAAGTAAGCTCAAAATGGATTAAAGACCTAAATGTGAGACTGTGCTCAGTCACTCAGTCATGTCAGACTCTTTGCAACCCTATGGACTGTAGCCCACAGGCTCCTCTGCCTATGGAGTTTTCCGGGCAAGAATACTGGAGTGGGTTGCCACTTTCTACTCCATCATGTGAGACTGGATACTATTAAAACTCCTAGAGGAAAACATAGGTAGAATACTCTCTGACATAAATCACAGTAGTATCTTTTTCAATCCATCTCCCAGAATAATGGAAATAAAAATAAAAATAAATAAATGTAATCTAATTAAACTTAAAAGTTTTTGCACAGCAAAGGAAACAATAAACAAAATGAAAAAAACAGCCCACAGATTGGGAAAAAATATTTGCAAGTGATGTGACCAATAAGGAATAGTTTCCAAAATGTAAGAACAACTCATGAGGCTTAATATCATCAAAACAAAGAAACCCTATAAAAAATTGGGCAGGAGACCTAAACATCGACATTTCTCCAAATAGGGCAGATTGCCAGCAGGCACATGAAAAGATGTTTCACATGGCTTATAAAGAAATGCAAATCAAAACAACAATGACATATCACTTCACACTAGCCAGAATGTATATTGTAAAAAAAAAAATCCACAAACAATAAATGCTGGAGAATGTGTGGAGAGAAGGGAACCCTCCTATACTGTTGGTGGGAATGTATATTGGCATAGTCACTATGCAGAACAGTATGGAAGTTCCTTAAAAACTAAAAATAGAGCTACCATATGATGCTGCAAGCCCACTCCTGGGCATACATCTGGAGGAAAACATGATCCAAAAGTAAACATACACCCTAATGTTCACTGCACCACTGTTTATAATAGCCAAGACATGAAGGCGACCTAGGTGTTAATCAACAGAGGAATGGACAGAGAAGATGTGGTACATATATATAATGGAATATTACTCAGCTATTAAAAAGAATAAGATAATGCCACTTGCAGCAACATAGACAGACCTAGAGAGTGTCACACTGAGTAAAGTAAGTCAGAGAGAGAAAGAGAAATATATGATATCCCTTATATGTAGAATCTAAAGAGAAATAACACAAATGAATTTATTTACAAAACAGAAACAGACTCACAGAGTTAGACAAAAAGTTTATGGTTACCAGGGACAAAGGATGTGGGGAAGGGATAGTAAGGGAGTTTGGGATCAACATGTACACACTGCTATATTTTAAATGGATAACTAACATCAGTTAGTCAGTTAGTCAGTTCAGTCACTCAGTCATGTCCAGCTCTTTGTGACCCCACTGACTGCAGCACGACAGGTCTCCATGTCCATTGCCAACTCCAGTAGTTTACTCAAACTCATGTCCATGGAGTTGATGATGCCATTCAACCATCTCATCCTCTGTTGTCCCCTTCTCCTCTTGCTGTCAATCTTTCCCAGCATCAGGGTCTTCTCAAATGAGTCAGTTCTTCGCATCAGGTGGCCAAAGTACTGGAGTTTCAGCTTCAACATCAGTCCCTCCAATGAATAATTAGGGATGATTTCCTTTAGGATGGACTGGTTGGATCTCCTTGCAGTCCAAGGGACTCTCAAGAGTCTTCTCCAACACCACATTTCAAAAGTATCAATTCTTCAGCATTCATCTTTCTTTATAGTCCAACTCTCACATTCATACATGACCACTGGAAAAACCATACCCTTGACTAGAGAGACCTTTGTTGGCAAAGTGACGTCTCTGCTTTTTAATATGCTGTCACATATTAAAGGTTGGTCACAGCTTTTCTTCCAAGGAGCAAGCATCTTTTAATTTCATGGCTGAAGCCATTATTTACAGTGATTTTGGAGCCCCTGAAAATAAAGTCTGTCACTGTTTCCACTGTTTCCCCATCTATTTGACATAAAGTGATGGGACCAGACACCATGAACTTAGTTTTTTTGAACGTTGAGTTTTAAGCCTACTTTTTCACGCTCCTCTTTCACTTTCTTCAAGAGGCTCTTTAGTTCTTTTTCACTTTCTGCCATAAGGGTGGTGTCATCTGCATATCTGAGGTTATTGATATTTGTCCCAGAAATCTTGATTCCAGCTTGTGTTTCATCCAGCCCAGCGTTTCTCATGATGTACTCTGCATAGAAGTTAAATAAGCAGGGTGACAGCATACAGCCCTGAGGTACCCCTTTTCCTGTTTGGAACCAGTCTGTTGTTCCATATCCAGTTCTAACTGCTGCTTCCTGACCTGCATACAGGTTTCTCAAGAGTCAGGTCAGATAGTCTGGTATTTCCATCTCTTTAAGAACTGTCCAGAGTTTGCTGTGGTCCACACAGTCAAAGGCTTTGGCATAGTCAAGCAGAAATAGATGTTTTTCTGGAACTCTTGTGCTTTTTGATGATCCAGTGGATGTTGGCAATTTGATCTCTTGTTCCTCTGCCTTTTCTAAAATCAGCTTGAATATCTGGAAGTTCACGGTTCACGTATTGCTGAAACCTGGCTTGGAGAATTCTGAGCATTACTTCACTAGCATGTGAGATGAATGCAATTGTGCAATAGTTGGATCATTCTTTGGCATTGCCTTTCTTTGTGACTGGAGTGAAAATTGACCTTTTCCACTGCTGAGTTCTCCATATTTGCTGGCCTATTGAGTGCAGCACTTTACAGCATCATCTTTTAGGATTTGAAATAGCTCAACTGGAACTCCATCACCTCCCCCAGCTTTGCTCGTCATGATGCTTCCTAAGGCCCACTTAACTTCACATTCCAGGATGTCTCGCTCTAGGTTGGTGATCTCACCATCATGATTATCTGGGTCATGAAGATCTCGTTTGTATAGTTCTTCTGTGTATTCTTGCCACCTCTTCATATCTTCTACTTCTGTTAGGTCTATACCATTTCTGTCCTTTATTGTGCCCATCTTTACATGAAATGTTCCCTTGGTATCTCTAATTGTCTTGAAGAGATCTCTAGACTTTCCCATTGAATCGTTTCCCTCTATTTCTTCACATTGATTTCTGAGGAAGGCTTTCTTATCAAATATCCTTACTATTCTTTGGAACTCTGCATTCAGATGGGTATACCTTTCCTTTTCTCCTTTGCTTTAACTTCTCTTCTATTCACAGCTATTTGTAAAGCCTCCTCAGACAACCATTTTGCCTTTTTGCAATTCTTTTCCTTGGTGGTGATCTTGATCCTTGCCTCCTGTACAATGTCACAAACCTCTGTCCATAGTTTTTCAGGCACTCTATCAGATCTAATCCCTTGAATCTATTTATTACTTCCAGTGTGTAATCGTAAGGGATTGATTTAGGTCATACCTGAATGGTCTAGTGGTTTTCTCTGCTTTCTTCAATTTAAGTCTGAATTTGGCAATAAGGAGTTCATGATCTGAAGCCACAGTTAGCTCCTGGTCTTGTTTTTGATGACTATATAGCGCTTTTCCATCTCTGGCTACAAAGAATGTAATCAATTTGATTTCGGTGTTGACCATCTGGTGATGTCCATGTGTAGAGACTTCTCTAGTGTTGTTGGAGGAAGGTGTTTGCTATGACCAGTGTGTTCTCTTGGCAAAACTCTCTTGGCCTTTGCCCTGCTTCATTCTGTACTCCAAGGCCAAATTTGCCTGTTACTCCAGGTGTTTCCTGACTTCCTACTTTTGCATTTCCCCTATAATGAAAAGGTCGTCCTTTGGGGAATTAGTTCTAAAAGGTCTTGTAGGTCTTCACAGAATTGTTCAAGTTCAGCTTCTTCAGCATTACTGGTCAGGGCATAGACTTGGATTACTGTGATATTGAATGGCTTGCACTGGAAACAGAGATTATTCTGTCATTTTTGAGACTGCATCCAAGTACTGCATTTTAGACTCTTCTGTTGACTATGATGGCTACTCCGTTTCTTCTAAGGGATTTTTACCCACAGTAGTAGATATAATGGTCATCTGAGTTAAATTCACCCATTCCAGTCCATTTTAGTTCACTGATTCCTAAAATGTCAACGTTTACTCTTGTCAAATTCGTTTGACCAGTTGCAATTTGCCTTGATTCATGGACCTAACATTCCAGGTTCCTATGCAATATTGCTCTTTATAGAATTGGACTTAACTTCCATCACCAGTCACATCTTGAACTGGGTGTTGTTTTTGCTTTGGCTCCATCCCTTCATTTTTTCTGGAGTTATTTCTTCATTGCTCTCATTGTAGCATATTGGGTACCTCATGACCTGGGGAGTTCATCTTTTAGTGTCCTATCTTTTTGCCTTTTCATACTGTTCATGGAGTTCTCAAGGCAAGAATACTGAAGTGGGAGGGTTAATAAGATGGCAGAGGAATAGGATGGGGAGACCACTTTCTCTCCCCACAAATTCATCAAAAGAACATTTAAACGCTGAGTAAATTCCACAAAACAACTTCTGAATGCCGGCAGAGGACATCAGGCACCCAGAAAAGCAGCTCATTGTCTTCGAAAAGAGGTAGGAAAAAATATAAAAGACAAAACAAGAGACAAAAGAGGTAGGGAGGGAGCTCCATCCCAGGAAGGGAGTCTTAAAAAGAGAGAAGTTTCCAAACACCAGAAAACACTCTCACTGCCGTGGTGAGCCTTGGAAGCACAGAGGGCAATTTAACAGGGAGGAAAAATAAATAAATAATTAAAATCCACAGATTACGAGCCCAACGGTAGCTCCCCCAGCGGAGAAGCAGCTCAGATGCCTGCATCTGCCACTAGCAAGCGGGGGCTGGGCAGGGAGGTGTGGGCCGCATTGCTTTTTAAGGATCGGGCCCGAATGCCCCGAGGGTAACTGGAGTGAACTACCTTAGGCTAGCAAACCAGACTGTGGGATAGCTACCATGTTAAAAGCTCTAACATAAGACACTGCCAGGACTGCACACAGAACAAAGGACAGAACAGAATTAGCCGGCTGCAGACCATCCCCCTCCAATGACAGGCAGCCACAGCCGGAAGGGCTGGAAGGGGCAACTGCAGCCCCAGAGAGACATTACCTACCAAACTGCAAGCAGGCTTCTTTGCTAACTCAGACTTCTTGGGGTTCTGGACAGTCATCATCCACCTGAGAAGGTGTGCCAGTTTACACCCAGAAAACTGAGCAGCAGGGACGGGGAGAGGCGATAAGTCACAGCGACCACGCTCACCAAACATCTGAGCTACTTGGACCTGGAAAGTGCAAAAACACAGGCCCAACCGAGTCTGTGCCTCTGAGGACTATCTGAGTGCCTAAACCTGAACGGCTTAGACTTGGGAGGTGCATGCAGCCCAGGGCCGGTCTCGGACGTTTCCTGGCAGAGCAACCTAGAGCCTAAGCTGTGTGTGCCGTGAGTGGGGGCAGGCCCAGTGTGGCTGAGACACTGCGAGTACATGCCAGTGTTATTTGTTTGCAGCGTCTCTCCTTCCCCACAGTGCGGCTGAACAAGTGAGCCTAAAAAGAGTGTCCACCACCGGCCCCTTTGTGTCAGGGCAGAAATCAGACACTGAAGAGACCAGCAAACAGAAGAAGCTAGAACAGAGGGAACCGCCTTGGAAGTGACAGGTGCAATACATTAAAACCCTGTTGCTAGTACCAACTACATAGGAAGGGACCTACAGATCTTGAGAAATATAAGCCGGACCAAGGAACTATCCAAAAATGAACTGACCCCATACTGCCCACAACACCATGAGAGAAAGTCCTAGATATATCTTTACTATTTTTATGATCATTCTTTTTTTTCTTTTGTTTTTTAACTTAAAAAAATTTTAAGTCCTCTATTACTCCTTTAATTTTCATTTTTATAACCTACTATTACTTTTCAAACAAAAAGACTATTTTTAAAGCAAACTTCATATATATATATATTAATAATTCTTGTGACTTTTTTTTCTTCTTTTCTTTAATAGTGCATATTTGAAAATCCAACCTCTAGATTTTTAATCTTTGCTTTTTGGTATTTGTTATCAATTTTGTACCTTCAAAAACTCAAACTTCAGTACCCATTTTTACTTGAGAGTGAGATTACTGGCTTGATTGCTCTCTCCTTCTTTGGACTCTCCTTTTTCTCCACCAGGTCACCTCTGTCTCCTCCCTCCCCCTTCTCTTCTCTACCCACGTCTGTGAATCTCTCTGTGTTGCAGATGGTGGAGAACACTTAGGGAACTGATTACTGGCTGGATCTGTCTCTCTCCTTTTGATTCCCCCCTTTTATCCTCCTGGCCACCTCTGTCTCCTTCCTCTCTCTTCTCTTCTCTGTATAACTCCGTGAACATCTCTGAGTGGTCCAGACTGTGGAGCGCACATAAGGGAGTGATTACCGGCTAGCTTGCTCTCTCCTCTTTTGATTCCACCTCATCTCATTCAGGTCACCTCTAACACCCTCCTCCCTCTTCTCTTCTCCATGTAACTCTGTGAACCTCTCTGGGTGTCCTTCACTGTGGCGAAACTTTTCATTTTAACCTAAATGTTTTATAAATGGTGCTGTATAGAAGGAGAAATCTTGAGACCACTGTAAAAATAAGACTGAAAACCAGAAGCAGGAGGCTTAAGTCCAAATCCTGAGAACATCAGGGAACTCCTGACTCCAGAGAACATTAATCAATAGGAGCTCATCAAATGCCTCCATACTTACACTGAAACCAAGCACCACCCAAGGGCCAACAAGTTCCAGAGCAAGACATACCATGAAAATTCTCCAGCAACACAGGAACATAGCCCTGAGCTTCAATATACAGGCTGCCCAAAGTCACTCCAAAACCACTGACATCTCACAGCTCATTACTGGACACTTTATTGCACTCCAGAGAGAAGAAATCCAGCTCCACCCACCAGAACACTGACACAAGCTTCCCTAACCAAGAAACCTTGACAAGCCACTGATACAACCCCACACACAGCGAGGAAACTCCACAATAAAGAGAACTCCACAAACTGCCAGAATACAGACAAGCCACCCCAAACACAGCAATATAAACAAGATGAAGAGACAGAGGAATACTCAGCAGGTAAAGGAACAGGAGACATGCCCACCAAACCAAACAAAAAAGGAAGAGATAGGGAATCTACCTGATAAAGAATTCCAAATACTGATAGTGAAAATGATCCAAAATCTTGAAATCAAAATGGAATCACAGATAAATAGCTTGGAGACAAGGACTGAGAAGATGCAAGAAAGGTTTAACAAGGACCTAGAAGAAATAAAAGAGTCAATATATAATGAATAATGCAATAAATCAGATCAAAAACACTCTGGAGGCAACAAATAGTAGAATAAGGGAGGCAGAAGATAGGATTAGTGAGGTAGAAGATAGAATGGTAGAAATAAATGAATCAGAGAGGAAAAAAGAAAAACGAATTAAAAGAAATAAGGACAATCTCAGAGACCTCCAGGACAATATGAAACGCTCCAACACTAGAACTGTAGGAGTTCCAGAAGGAGAAGACAAAAAGAAAGACCATGAGAAAATACTTGAGGAGATAATAGTTGAAAACGTCCCTAAAATGGGGAAGGAAATAATCACCCAAGTCCAAGAAACCCAGAGAGTCCCAAACAGGATAAACCCAAGGTGGAACACCCCAAGACACATATTAATCAAATTAACAAAGATCAAACACAAAGAACAAATATTAAAAGCAGCAAGGGAGAAACAATCAATAACACACAAGGGAATTCCCATAAGGATAACAGCTGATCTTTCAATAGAAACTCTTCAGGCCAGGAGGGAATGGCAAGACATACTTAAAGTGATAAAAGAAAATAACCTACAGCCCAGATTACTGTACCCAGCAAGGATCTCATTCAAATATGAAGGAGAAATCAAAAGCTTTACAGATAAGCAAAAGCTGAGAGAATTCAGCACCACCAAACCAGCTCTCCAACAAATGCTAAAGGATACTCTCTAGACAGGAAACACAAAAAGGGTGTATAAAACTGAACCCAAAACAATAAAGTAAATGGCAACAGGATCATTATTTATCAATAATTACCTTAAACGTAAATGGGTTGAATGCCCCAACCAAAAGACAAAGATTGGCTGAATGGATACAAAAACAAGACCCCTATTATGTTGTCTACAAGAGAACCACCTCAAAACAGGGGACACATACAGACTGAAAGTGAAGGGCTGGAAAAAGATATTCCACGCCAACAGAGACCAAAAGAAAGCAGGAGTAGCTATACTCGTATCAGATAAAATAGACTTTAAAACAAAGGCTGTGAAAAGAGACAAGGCCCCTACATAATGATCAAAGGATCAATCCAAGAAGAAGATATAACAATTATAAATACATATGCACCCAACATAGGAACACCACAATCTATAAGACAAATGCTAACCAGTACGAAAGGGGAAAAACAATAACACAATAATAGTGGGAGACTTTAATACCCTACTCATACCTATGGACAGATAAACTAAACAGAAAATTAACAAGGAAACACAAACTTTAAATGATACAATAGAGCAGTTAGACCTAATTGATATCTATAGGACATTTCACCCCAAAACAATTTCACCTTTTTCTCAAGTGCTCATGGAAACTTCTTCAGGATAGATCACATCCTGGGCCATAAATCTAGCCTTGGTAAATAAAAAAAAAAAAAAAATTGAAATCATTCCAAGCATCTTTTCTGACTATAATGCATTAAGATTAGATCTCAATTACAGGAGAAAAACTATTAAAAATTCCAACATATGGAGGCTGAACAACACGCTGCTGAATAATCAACAAATCACAGAAGAAATCAAAAAATAAATCAAAATATGCATAGAAACGAATGAAAATGAAAACATAACAACCCAAAACCTGTGGGACACTGTAAAAGCAGTGCTAAGGGGAAAGTTCATAGCAATACAGGCATACCTCAAGAAACAAACAAAAAGTCAAATAAATAACCTAATTCTACACCTAAAGCAACTAGAAAAGGAAGAAATGGAGAACCCCAGGGTTAGTAGAAGGAAAGAAATCTGAAAAATTAGGGCAGAATTAAATGCAAAAGAAACAAAAGAGACCATAGCAAAAAAATCAACAAAGCCAAAAGCTGGTTCTTTGAAAGGATAAATAAAATTGACAAACCATTAGCCAGACTCATCAAGAAACACAGGGAGAAAAATCAAATCAATAAAATTAGAAATGAAACTGGAGAGATTACAACAGACAACACAGAAATACAAAGGATCATAAGAGACTACTATCAGCAATTATATGCCAATAAAATGGACAACGTGGAAGAAATGGACAAATTCTTAGAAAAGTACAACTTTCCAAAACTGAACCAGGAAGAAATGGAAAATCATAACAGACCCATCACAAGCATGGAAAGTGAAACTGTAATCAGAAATCTTCCAGCAAACAAAAGCCCAGGTCCAGATGGCTTCACAGCTGAATTCTACCAAAAATTTGGAGAAGAGCTAACACCTATCCTACTCAAACTCTTCCAGAAAATTGCAGAGGAAGGTAAACTTCCAAACTCATTCTATGAGGCCACCATCACCCTAATACCAAAACCTGACAAAGATGCCACAAAAAAAGAAAACTACAGGCCAATATCACTGATGAACATAGATGCAAAAATCCTTAACAAAATTCTACCAATCAGAATCCAGCAACACATTAAAAAGATCATACACCATGACCAAGTGGGCTTTATCCCAGGGATACAAGGATCCTTCAATATCCACAAATCAATCAATGTAATTCACCACATTAACAAATTGAAAAATAAAAGCCATATGATTATCTCAATAGATGCAGAGAAAGCCTTTGACAAAATTAAACATCCATTTATGATAAAAACTCTTCAGAAAGCAGGAATAGAAGGAACATACCTCAACATAATAAAAGCTATATATGACAAACCCACAGCAAACATTATCCTCAATGGTGAAAAATTGAAAGCATTTCCCCTAAAGTCAGGAACAAGAGAAGGGTGCCCACTTTCACCACTACTATTCAACAGAGTTCTGGAAGTTTTGGCCACAGTAATCAGAGCAGAAAAAGAAATAAAAGGAATCCAGATTGGAAAAGAAGAAGCAAAACTCTCACTGTTTGCAGATGACATGATCCTCTACATAGAAAACCCTAAAGACTCCACCAGAAAATTATTAGAGCTAATCAATGAATATAGTAAAGTTGCAGGATATAAAATCAACACACAGAAATCCCTTGCATTCCTATACAGTAATGATGAGAAAGTAGAAAAAGAAATTAAGGAAACAATTCCATTCACCATTGCAATGAAAAGAATAAAACACTTAGGAATGTATCTACCGAAAGAAACTAAAGACAGATATATAGAAAAGTATAAAACACTAGTGAAAGTAATCAAAGAGGACACTAATAGATGGAGAAATATACCATGTTCATGGATTGGAAGAGTCAATATAGTGAAAATGAGTATACTACCCAAAGCAATCTACAGATTCAATGCAATCCCTATCAAGCTACCAGCGGTATTTTTCACAGAGCTAGAACAAATAATTTTACAATTTGTATGGAAATACAAAAAACCTCAAATAGCCAAAGCAATCTTGAGAAAGAAGAATGGAACTGGAGGAATCAACCTGCCTGACTTCAGGCTCTACTACAAAGCCACAGTCATCAAGACAGTATTGTACTGGCACAAAGAAAGAAATATAGATCAATGGAACAAAATAGAAAGCCCAGAGATAAATCCACACACCTATGGACACTTTATCTTCAACAAAGGAGGCAAGAATATACAATAGATTAAAGACAATCTCTTTAACAAGTGGTGCTGGGAAAATTGGTCAACCACTTGTAAAAGAATGAAACTAGATCACTTTCTAACACCGTACACAAAAATAAACTCAAAATGGATTAAAGATCTAAATGTAAGACCAGAAACTATAAAACTCCTAGAGGAGAACATAGGCAAAACACTCTCTGACATAAATCACAGCAGGATCCTCTATGACCCACCTCCCAGAATACTGGAAATAAAAGCAAAAATGAACAAATGGGATCTAATTAAAATGAAAAGCTTCTGTACAACAAAGGAAACTATAAGCAAGGTGAAAAGACAGCCTTCGGAATGGGAGAAAATAATAGCAAATGAAGCAACTGACAAACAACTAATCTCAAAGATATACATGCAACTCCTGCAGCTCAATTCCAGAAAAATAAATGACCCAATCAAAAAAATGGGCCAAAGAACTAAACAGACATTTCTCCAAAGAAGACATGTGGATGGCTAACAAACACATGCAACGATGATCAACATCACTCATTATCAGAGAAATGCAAATCAAAACCACAGTGACATACCATTTCACACCAGTCAGAATGGCTGCGATCCAAAAGTCTACAAGCAATAAATACTGGAGAGGGTGTGGAGAAAAGGGAAGTCTCTTACAACGTTTCTGGGAATGCAAACTAGTACAGCCACTATGGAGAACAGTGTGGAGACTCCTTAAAAAACTGGAAATAGAACTGCCTTATGACCCAGCAATCCCACTGCTGGGCATACACACCGAGGAAACCAGAACTGAAAGAGACATGTGTACCCCAATGTTCATCGCAGCACTGTTTATAATAGCCAGGACATGGAAGCAACCTAGATGTCCATCAGCAGATGAATGGATAAGAAAGCTGTGGTACACACACACAATGGAGTATTACTCAGCCATTAAAAAGAATACAGTTGAATCAGTTCTACTGAGGTGGATGAAACTGGAGCCAATTTTACAGAGTGAAGTAAGCCAGTATACACAAATACAGTATACTAACACATATATATGGAATTAAGAAAGATGGTAATGGTAACCCTGTATGTGAGACAGCAAAAGAGACACAGATGTATAGAACAAACAGTCTTTTTGGCTCTGTGGGAGAGGGCGAGAGTGGGATGATTTGGGAGAATGGCATTGAAACATGTATATTATCATATAAGAAACGAATCGCCAGTCTAGGTTTGATGCAGGATACAGGATGCTTGGGGCTGGTGCACTGGGGTGACCCAGAAAGATGGTATGGGGAGGGAGGTGGGAGGGGGTTCAGGATTGGGAACACGTGTACACCCATGGTGGATTCACCCATTACTTTTATTGTAAAGTAAAATAAAGTTAAAAAAAAAAAAAAAAGAATACTGAAGTGGTTTGGCATTCTCCTCAATGGACCACATTTGGTCAGAACTCTCCACCATGAGCCATCCGTCTTGGGTGGCCCTACATGGCATGGCTCATAGCTTCCCGGAGTTGGACAAGGCTGTGGTCCATGTGATCAGATTGATTAGTTTCCTTTGGTTGTGGTTTTCATTCTGTCTGCCCTCTGAAGGAAAAGGGTAAGAGGCTTACAGAAGCTTCCTGATGGGAGAGACTGACTGAAGGGGGAAACTGGGTCTTGTTCTTGTGGGCAGGGCCACGTTCAGTAAATCTTTAATCCAATTTTCTGTTGATGGGTGGAAGTGTGTTCCCTCCCTGTTATTTACCTAGGGACAAACTGTGGTGGAGGTAATGAAGATAATGGAGACTTCCTTCAAAAGGTTCCCTGTATGCTACACTCAGTGCTCCCAGCCCTGTAGCAGGCCAGTGCAGGTGACTCCTGGACACTTCCAGGCAAGTCCGGGTCAGTCTTTGGTGGAGTCCTTGCTCCTTTCTTCTGGGTCCTGATGCACACCAGGCTGTTTTTGCCCGCCATGAGTTTGTTTCCCTATCCTGTGTGAGTTCTGGTGGCTCTATGGTGGGGTAGTGGTGACCTCCTCTAAGAGGGCTTTTGCCATACCCACGTCTGCTGTGCTCAGAGCCCCTGCTCCTGCGGCAGCCCACTGCTGACTCGTACCTCCTCAGGAGACGCTCAAACCCAATTCCGTCTCAGTCTCTGTGGGGCCTCTGGGTCCTGGTGCGCACAAGGTTTGTTTGAGCCCTCTGAGCCTTTCTGGTGGGTATGGGGCTTGATTCTAAATGTGATTTTTCCCCTCCTACAGTCTTGCTGGGGCTTCTCCAACATAGGCCGACTGTATAGCACATGGAACTCTGCTCAATGTTATGTGGCTGCCTGGATGGGAGGGGAGTTTGGGGGAAAATGGATACATGGATATGTTTGGCAAGGTCCTTCTGCAGTCTATCACAAACTATCACAGCATTGTTAACCAGTTATACTTCAATATAATACAAAAAGGTTATTTTTTTAAATCCAGTACTCAGGAATATCAAACTTTTCTCAAAGATTACTCACAACCTAGCCAAAAGTTATCATGGGGATGAAAAGATTTAATTTCTTCAAGTCATGGAAGGTCATTACTGTTCTGGAGGATGGATATGCAATTACATTTGAAATATTTGAAAATAATTTCTTGGCTAATGTTCACAGCATTTCTGTGATGGACTTTGGGGAATATTTCTCTCAATTCCCACATTTACCTGAGAGCCAGAATCTGTATGAGTTGAGAAAGGTAGTGTCATCTCAAAATAGTCAAGATAAGAGTCTGAAGTCTGAGACTACAATGTGAATTTCTTATTTCTGAGAAATATATCTAGAAACTAAAGAAATGTCTTTTACTTCTGTTGGCACTGGTCTCAAGATTTAATGTAGCTACTGTTGAAAATGCCATCAGTCTTGGATCATAAAAACTTACATGAATTTTTCTAGTGATCAGACATTCTGAGTACACGAACAAACACCACCATTATTTTTTTTATTGCCATGTAAAACCAAACATGAAAAATTAACAATATTCAATTTAGAACAAGGACTTGCTTCTGAGGCAGATCCAAGTCTTTACTAGGAGTGGCTCCAGTAAAATACTGTTGCTGTTTTTTTTTAATTGCAAAACCTTTTTCACAATGCTGGCGAGAAATTTCTAAAGACACTTACTATACTGAAGGTTGTTCCTCTAGGATGGATGATTCAGAGAACTAATAGACTCTCTAAACAGGAGTAAGTTCATTCTCTAGGCCTCAGTGAAGCTGATTTATCAAAGTAAAGAAATAGCAGTGGGTTTTGACATAAGTAAATAAAATAGTTCCACGAGCTGGTCGGGGCGGGGTGTGGGGGTGGGGGTGGAGAGGAAAAACACACTCAGAAGAAGCAGAAAACCTTCTCAATGGACATCTAAAAGCCTTACTGCATGTCCTGCTGTTTCAAATGAAAAGCTTGTAGATTAGACTTGTGAGCTCCAATAGCCCTGGCTGTGTGCACAGCCCAAGGTCAGGTGCAGCGAGGGCAGTGGGAAGGGGTTACTTAGCAACCTCGGCAGGAAGGCTGCAGAGAGGTGGTCAAACCTGGCTCCTGAAGAAAGGGTTGGGCTGTAAGCTGCACAGCTGGCCAGACGTTTAAGAAAAAGAAGGAAAGGAAGTCCTGAATAGAAATGAGTTAATTGTTTCATTGCTTCACGCAGTTAATGTAACCAACATGTCCTTCTAAGATAAAAGCAAACTTCGACTAGACTTTAAAAAAAAATTTAAAGTCGCAAGAATCCAGATACCACTGAATAGAAAATATAGCTAAAAAAACCATAGTAGGTTATTTCCTCTTTGAGATACACACACACACACGTGTTCCATATGCATATAAAGCATACATGATATATATATTTATACACATTTCAATATGTCCTTATTTAAACATGATGATGTGGCATGAAAAATGAAGAAATTCTAGTTCCATTCATATGTTCTTTTTTTTTTTTTTAACAAAACTACTTTTTTGAAGAAAAGAATCTAAAGGTCCTTAATCTGTAGCCTGTTTGGTATCTACGTTCATATACAGTCAAACAATGTCATCAAGATGACTGAGAAGATGCACTATCTGTAGGTCCTGAATGTGTGTGTGTGTGTGTGTGCGCTAGTCGCTCAGCCATGTCCAGCTCTTTGTGACTCCATGGACTGTAGCCCACCAGGCTTCTCTGTCCATGGAATTCTCCTGAATATTATACTTAAAAAAAAACCTTGATGGAACTCAGGGATAGAAAGGTTTCTGGAGGCCTTTTCAGCAATTAAACTTTATTATTTTAACTAGAAACTGGGAGAGACTAGAACGCTGAGTTCTACTGTATGCCGCTGCGGCTGCTGTCGCTCAGTCGTGTCTGACTCTGAGTGACCCCGTAGGCGGCAGCCCGCCAGGCTCCTCTGTCCATGGAATTTTCCAGGTAAGAGTATTGGAGTGGGGTGCCATTGCCTTCTCCGTCTACTGTGTGAGGGCATGAATTACTAGAAAACAGAAATATTCGTACCCACAGGGAACATAATTAGAGAACTTCGTAACTCCACAGCTTACTAAAAAACTGTATGTTTCTAGCTCAACAGAGCACATTCTACTACAGTATGGGGTTCAATTTAAGATGGTTCTATTTTAAATTTCACTCAAGACTTTATTCAAATGCATCTATACTCAACTTGAGAACAATAGTATGGCACCAACCCCAAGAGCAGCAACATAATAACAGTTAAACTGGAACTTGCTAACTAAATATTTTTTATTGATTTTAGCACAACTTTCAGGAAACTTATTATAAAACAAATACTATTTGTAAAATACTGTCTTTCATTTTATTATGTCTATACAAATAGATTCTATTATAGAGCTAATATTTCTATTAGTTTTAAGCTTCTTTCTAGGGCATGCTACTTGAAGACTATTACTAAAAGAATAATGATATGAAATTAAATATAGAATAAAGTATAAACTCTTTAAAAACATTTATATGCTCAGAAGCAAGCTGAAATACATCTTGCAGTAAGGTTTCTCTAGCTAAGATTAAAGTTCAAAATCACTTCAATAATATTTGTGAAGATTCAAAAGATTAAAGAGATATAATTTTATGAAGATGCTTCACAGATCAGCAACTTCTCTAATATGTAAGCGAGTAAATTTGCTTTGGAAAAAGTATGTGTTGATAAATCTCCACAGATATGTTTTCTGTCGATTGATACCATACAATATATTTTACTTAAAATTAGGACTGTCTGGAGTTTGGTGGATTTAATTATTTGTAATTACCAAGCTGTTGTCAGCCTGTGGCCATTTTATGATAGTGCTATCTGCTATGTGGGTCAGGTTCAACTGTATGTCTTCTCAAACACAGATTTAATGTGCTATTGATGAAACCATTACTAGAGCCAAATTAAAGTCTGGGCTGATTGATTGGTCCACAGGGAGTTGTCACACAAGAAAGGAGTAATTAGTATTCATTACTTCATATTGCACAACATTCCAATTATTAATGAACTTCAACTTTTGGACTATGCTGTATCTATCACAAGTATCTTTTCAGACATTCATTATTACGAAGAACAGACTAATAATTGGTTTTTTAAAAAGGGCCCCAAAGCAAACAGAACTAAAATAAACAAAAACACTATAAGTAGTCAAAAACTTTCTGAGGAATGTGGTTTTCTCTCAGGAATATGAAAGGTTATTCCACCTGCACTTGAAGATGAAGCAATAAAGCCATTTTGGGTGACTACACCAACTTTGCAATCCCTGGGGGTTGTCTCTTCTTTTGCTTGCTTTCAGTGCTATTTACTCTTTACAATACCAAGGGAAATATATTTGTACCCAACAGGTAATTGGAAAGAGAAACAGAAATTGTTTGTAACATTGTGTAGGAGGCGGTGACCAAAACTATCTCAAAGCAAAAGAAATGCAAGAAGGCAACTGGTTGTCTGAGAAGGCTTTACAAATAGCTGAGGAAAGAGGTGAAAAGCAAGGCAGACAGGGAAAGATACACCTAACTGAATGCAGAATTCCAGAAAATAGCAAGGAGAGATAAAAAGGCCTTTTAAATGAACAAGGCAAAGAACTAGAGGAAAACAATAGAATGGGAAAGACTAGAAATCTCTTTAAAAATTAGAGATGTTAAGGGAACATTTCATGCAAATATGGGCACAATAAAGGACAGAAATGGTATGGACCTAACAGAAGCAGAAGAGATGACAAGAATTCACAAAAGAACTATACAAAAAAGATCTTAATGACCCAGATAAGCATGATGGTATGATCACTCACCTAGAACCAGACATACTTGAACGCGAAGTCAAATGGGTCTTAAGAAGCATCACTACGAACAAAGCTAGTGGAGGTGATGGAACTCCAGTTGAACTACTTCAAATCCTGAAAGATGCTGCTGTTAAAGTGTTGCACTCAATATGCCAGCAAATTTAAAAACTCAGCATTGGCCACAGGACTGGAAAAGGACAGTTTTCATTCCAATCCCAAAGAAGGCCAGTACAAAAGAATGTTCAAACTACCAGACAATTGCATTCATTTTGCATGTTAGTAAGGGCAGGAGGAGAAGGGGACGACAGAGGATGAGATGGCTGGATGGCACCACCGACTTGATGGACATGAGTTTGGGTTAACTCTGGGAGTTGGTGATAGACAGGGAGGCCTGGCATGCTGCAATTCATGGGGTCACAAAGAGTCGGACATGACTGAGCGACTGAACTGAACTGAAGGTTATGCTCAAAATCCTTCAAGCTAAGTTTCAGCAGTATGTGAACTGAGAATTCCCAGATGTACAACCTGGGTTTAGAATAGGCAGAGGAACCAGAGGTCAAATTGCCTACATTCACTGGACCAAAGAGAAAGGAAGGGAATTCAAGAAAAATAACCACTTCTTCACCGACTACTTTAAAGCTTTTGACTCTGTGGATCACAACAAACTGTGGAAAATTCTTAAAGAAATGGGAATACCATACCACCTTATCTGCCTCCTGAGAAACTTGTATGCAGGCCAAGAAGCAACAGTTAGAATCTTACATGGACCTACAGACTGGTTCCAAATTGTGAAAGAAGTATGTCAAGGCTGTACAGTGTCACCCTATTTATATAACTTATATGTAGAGTACATCATTCTAAATGCTGGACTGGATGAATCACAAGCTGGAATCAAGACTGCCAGGAGAAATATCAACAACCTCAAATATGTGGATGATACCACACTAACAGCAGAAAGTGAAGAACTAAAGAGCCTCGTGATGATGGTGAAAGAGGAGAGTGAGAAAGCTGCCTTATAACTCAACATTCAAAAACTAAGATCATGGCATCTGGTCCTATCCCTTTACGGCAAATAGAGCAAAAAGTAGAAGCAGTGACAAACTTTATTTTCTTGGGCTCCAAAATCACTGCTGATGGTGACTGCAGTGATAAAATTAAAAGATGCTTGCTCCTTGGAAAGAAAGCTATGACAAACCTAGACAGTGTACTAAATAGCAGAAACATCACTTTGGCCAACAAAGGTCTTAGAATTAAAGCTATGGTTTTTCCAGTAGTCATTCATGGATGTGAGAGTTGGACCATAAAGAAGGCTGAACGCTGAAGAACTGATGCTTTTGAATTGTGGTACTAGAGAAGATTCCCAAGAGTCCCTTGGACTGCAAGGAAATCAAACCAGTCAATCCTAAAAGAAATCAACCCTGAATATTCATTGGAAGGACTGATGCTGAAACTCAAGCTTTAATACTTTGGCCACCTGATGTGAAAAGCTGACTCACTGAAAAAGGCCCTGATGCTGGGAAAGATTGAAGGCAAAAGGAGAAAAGCACAGCAAAGGATGATATGTTTAAATAGTTACCAACAATGGACATGAATTTGAGCAAATCTGCGAAATAGTGAAGGACAGAGGAGCCTGGCATGCTGCAATCCATGGGGTTGCAAAGAGTCAGATGTGAATTAGCTACTGAGCAACACTTTTCCATTCAAAAACAGAGGTGTTGGTTAGAATAGTTCCTCAAAGGAAGGGGGCTGTACAAAAAGATCTTCATGACCCAGATAATCAGGATGGTATGATCACTCACCTAGAGCAAGATATCCTGGAATGAGAAGTCAAGTGGGCCTTAGGAAGCATCACTATGAGCAAAGCTAGTGGAGGTGATGGAATTCCAGTTGAGCTATTTCAAATTCTAAAAGATGGTGCTATGAAAGTCCTGTAATCAATATGCCAGCAAATTAGGAAAACTCAGCAGTAGCCACAAGACTGGAAAAAGTCAGTTTTCATTCCAATCCCAAAGAAAGGCAATGCCAAAGAATACTCAAACTACCACACAATTGCACTCATCTGACATGCTAGTAAAGTAATGCTCAAAATTCTCCAAGCCAGGCTCAACAACATGTTAACTGTGAACTTCCAGATGTTCAAGCTGGTTTTAGAAAAGGCAGAGGAATGAGAGATCAAATTGCCAACATCTGCTGGATCATGGAAAAAGCAAGAGAGTTCCAGAAAAACACCTGTTTCTGCATTACTGACTATGCCAAAGCCTTTGACTGTGTTGATCACAACACACTGTGGAAAATTCTGAAAGAGATGGGAATACCAGACCACCTGACCTACCTCTTGAGAAACCTGTATGCAGGTTAGGAAGCAACAGTTAGAACTAGATATGGAACAACAGACTGGTTCCAAATAGGAAAAGGAGTATGTCAAGGCTGTATATTGTCACCCTGCTCATTTTACTTTTATGCAGGGTACATCATGAGAAAATGCTGGGCTGGATGAAGAACAAGCAGGAATGAAGATTGCCAGGAGGAATATCAATAACCATGCAGATGCCACCACCCTTATGGCAGAAAGTGAAGAAGAACCAAAGAGCCTGTTGATGAGAGTGAAAAAGTTGGCTTAAAACTCAACATGCAGAAAACTAAGATCAGGGCCTGTGGCCCCATCACTTCATGGCAAACAGATGGGGAACAGTGGAGACAGTGGCTGACTTTATTTTCTGGGCTCCAAAATCACTGCAGATGTTGAGTACATCCATGAAATTAAAAGACACTTACTCCTTGGAAGGACATTTATGACCAACCTAGATAGCATATTAAAAAGCAGAGACATTACTTTGACAACAGAGGTCCATCTAGTTAAGGCTATGGTTTTTCCAGTAATTATGTATGGATGTGAGAGTTGGGCTATAAAGAAACCTGAGTGCCCAAGAATTGATGCTGTTGAGCTGTGGTGTTGGAGAAGACTCTTGAGAGTCCCTTGGACTGCAAGGAGATCCAACCAGTCCATCCTAAAGGAAATCAGTCCTGAGTCTTCACTGGAAGGACTGATGTTAAAGCTGAAGCTCCAATACTTTGGCCATCTGATGCGAATAACCAACTCATTTGAGAAGACCCTGAATCTGGGAAAGAGTGAAGATGGGAGGAGAAGGGGATAACAGAGGATGAAATGGTTGGATGGCATAACCAACTCAATGGACGTGAGTTTGGGTAAACTCCAGGAGTTGGCGACGGACAGGGAGGCCTGGTGTGCTGCAGTCCATGGGGTCACAAAGAGTCAGACATGACTGAGCTGATCTGAACCGAACTTCCACCTTTACTGTCGCTGGCTTAGTTTAGGCTCATACTAGGCCTCAATTGGACTACTGCAATTGTTTGCTAATTGGATGGTCCATGGCTCCTGGTCCATGTGCCTTTAATCAATACTCCATACTGCCAATGTGCCCTTTCAAAAAACATAAATCTGATTGCATTATTCTTAGCATGCTAAGAGTCTTCACCAGCTTTCCTACTGACTTCTGCTCATGATTTGCAAGTGAAAGTATTGAAACTCCAGATGTGTTACTCCACAAAGACAAGGTCCCTTGGTTAAAAACCATGGATGTTGTCAACTAGCATTATGGATAGGAATGTGCACCTTCAGTGTGCTTGGGGAAAAAGCATTGTAGCCAGGGAAAAGCCAACCTGTGGGTCATCTGTGGGTACCCAAGGATACCCACATTCTGGGGCCTAACAATCCAGTCCCACTTTTCTCAGTCCAAACACCTTTTCCCCCAAAATGTGGCTCTCCACATATTTGAATCTTAATTGCAGTTCCCAAAGCTGTTGGACCGAATAGTATGTTTTACTCCTTGGTATTAGTCCTCTCATTCCAGAATTCTCTTCTCCCATTTGTCTGACAAATGTCCACTGACCTATTAAGATTCACACTAAATGTAAATGTAATACAAAGTCTTTCCAAGTCTCCACCACGGAGCGGATGATTCTCTGTCATGTATCCTTTCATCACCATACCCACGGCATGTATTACTTGTGCTGTGTATAGGTCTGACTTCCCCCTCGGGAAACGTAGCTTCCTTTAGGGCAGGGTCTGTACCTTGTGTTCTGAATCACTGACCACTAGTACAGGGCCTGCCTCTGGCAGTTCTCAGAGCAGCCTTATTCAGTGACTGATGGAATTTGCAAGGACTCAGATTCTCTGAATAACAAAACTCTAAAAACATCTAAAGAAAACTGGAGGTACACAACAAAAATTACCTTCATAAAAGTAGTTGTTGCCACTCTTATGAAAGAGTTTAGGAATTAGAATTGCTACAGTAACAATTGCATGCAATAAACTCTTTTATATTCTTACAGGTCATTTAAAATTTTCTTCAACTTTTAAAAACAGCTACAATGACATGATCAATTCTATAAAGCCTAATCAGTTCAGATTGGTTTATCAGTCATGTCCGACTCTTTGCAGCCTTGTGGACTGCAGCACACCAGGCCTCCCTATCCGTCACCAACTCCAGAAGTTTACTCAAACTTATGTCCATTGAGTCAGTGATGCCATCCAACCATCTCATCCTCTGTCGTCCCCTTCTCCTCCCTCCTTCAATCTTCCCCAGCATCAAGGTCTTTTCAAATGAGTCAGTTCTTCACATCAGGTGGCCAAAGTTTTGGAGTTTCAGCTTTAACGTCAGTCCTTCCAATGAAGACTCAGGACTGATTTCCTTTAGGATGGACTGGTTGGATCTCCTTGCAGTCCAAGGGACTCTCAAGAGTCTTCTCCAACACCACAGTTCAAAAGCATCAGTTCTTCGGCACTCAGCTTTCTTTATAGTCCAGCTTTCACATCCATACATGACCACTGGAAAAACCACAGCCTTAACTAGACGGACCCTTTTTGGCAAAGTAATGTATCTGCTTTTTAATATGCAGTCTAGGTTGGTCATAACTTTTCTTAGAGAGCACATATTCAGGAAAGATTATTAATTTGGAATAAACTGCTCTGGTATGATTTTTGTGATAAATAATTTGATACACTATGTAAAATAACTTGTTTCTGAAATACAAAAAAAAATCTCTGGGATTCTTATAGTTAGCTATATCCATACTGAGAAAAAAATCAGGACTCAAGTTTATCAGTCTCTGGATGTTTTAGATTATCAATATATACACACATGTATAGGGACTTTCCTGGTGGATCAGTGGTTAAGACTCATGCTTCCAATGCAGGAGGCCTGAGTTCGATCCCTGGTCAGGGAACTAGGTCCCACATGATGCAGCTAAGAGCTCCCATTCTACAACTAAAGATTTTGAGTGCTGAAACTAAAGATCCCACATCTCACCTGCTACAACAAGGTCAGAGTTTCCACGTGCTGTAACTAAGACTGGGTACAGCCAAATACTAATAAACATTAAAATATATATATATAAAGATAGAGAAAGAAAGACAGAATTTCTTACACCTAAATTGTGTCACCAAAGGCTCAAGTTAAAGCTAAGAGAATATGTATTTCACTGACAAAAATTCTTTATCTTCTTAATAGAGTCAAAACCTTAATAACAAGGATTTCACTTTGGTGACATCCAAGATTTTGCACAGTATTTTTAACACATCAGATATGGCCACAATTTTGTTTATGTCAGAGCTGCAGTTTGTCAAATGTCTTATTAGACTCTTCTAAACGCATGTCTGGGTAAATTCTGGTTTATTAATTATAAGTTGTCACATACTTTACATGGATTTAATTGGTGAATTGTATAATAAATACTAATCAGTTAGAGACTTTTTACAATATAGAAGTTAGTCACCCTTAAACAGACCTATTTTCATTTTAAATTGACAGGAATAATCCAGTGATGAAAAGAGAGACAAGACACCTTTGAGGCAGAGAGTGGGTGCCAAAGATGAAAACTGTTGGGGAAATTCTGAAATTACACCTCTGTGAAGAAACACAACAAAAAAGAGAAGGAAGTTCAGTGGAGTAAGCCGTGGCAATGTTAGTTTCTTGAGGGAAGAGGCACAGAGAGCTTTGGACACGCCACAATCTCTAGTTAGCTCACCCAGGCTCAGTTAGGGACATAACTACTGGATCTGACCTTTTACACAATTACAGAGTGACATGCTGCCTGCTGGGTGGATGTGATGGAGCGCTGGCGTTCGGGGCAACAGCAACACTGGGAACATCATGTAGGTCTCAGCAAGAGTGTGCCCGGCCTACCACTGCTGCTGGTTCTTAGGGATCCACCAGTGACTTCCTGTTTGTCCTAGCGGTTTATACATATATATATTAAACGTATAGGAAAAGTGAGAACTAGCACAGTAAACACATGATTTTGTAGATGCTATGACTTGGGGTGAGGCTGAGTTTTAGAAAAAAAAAAAAAGTGGATTTAAAATAGGTTTTTAAAAATATGAAGTAAATTCAAAATGGATTAAAGACCTGAATGTAAGGCCAGATAGTTTAAAACTCTTAGAGGAAAGGAAACTCTCTGGCACAAACTGCAGCAGTATCTTTTTGACCTATCCTCTGGCGTAATTCAAGTAAAAACAAAAATAAACAAATGGGACCTAATTAAACTTAAAAGTTTCTGCACAGCAAAGGAAACTATAAACAAGACAAAAAGATAACACTTAGAATGGGAGAAAATATTTGCAAATGAAACAACTGACAAATGATTACTCTCCAAAATAAACAAAAAGCTCATGTAGCTCAATATAAAAAGCAAACAACCCCATCAACAAATAGACAGAATACTTAAATAGACATCTAAGGAAAACATATAGATGGCCAACAAATACACGAAAAGATACTCAACATCACCAAACATTAGACAAATGCAAATCAAAACTACAGTAAAGTATCTCCTCACACAGGTCAGAATGGCCATCATCAAAAAAAAAATAATATGCTGGAGAGGATGTGGAGAAAGGGATCCCTTTGGTACTGTGGGTAGGAATGTAAATTGATATAGCCACTATGGTCAATAGTATGGAGGTTCCTTAAAAAACTAAAAACAGAATTATCGTATCACTCAGCAATCCCATTATTGGGCATATACCCTAAGAAAACCATAATTGCAAAGACACATACAATTCAATGTTCATTGCAGCACTATTCACAATGCCAGGACATGGAAGCAATCTAAATGTCCATCAACAGAGGAATGGATAAAGAAGATGTAGTACATATACACAATGGAATATTGCTCCGCCATAAAAAAGGATCGAAATTGTGCCATTTGCAGAGCTGTGGAGGGACCTAGAGACTGGTGTAAAGAATGAAGTAAGTCAGAAAGAGAAAAACAAATACTGTATATTAATGCATATATGTGGAATCCAGAAAAATGGTATAGACAATTTTATTTGCAAAACAGAAATAGAGAAACAGATGTAGAGAACATGGATACCAATGGGGATGGGGTGAAATAACTTGGGAGATTGGTATTGACATATATACACTATTGATACTATAAAATAGATAATAACCTACTGTATTCCTCAGGGAACTCTACTCAGTGCTCTGTGGTGACCTAAATCAGAAGAAAATCCAAAAAAGAGAGGATATATGTATACATAAAAGCTAATGCACTTTGCTGTACATTAGAAACTAACACTAAATGAATAAAAAGTAAAAATATTAAAAAAATAAGGATACAAGTAATATGCATTTGAGGCAAATATATTAAAGATGTTTTCCAAAGTACTGAGGATAGAAAAACACTAGTATGAAGTAATAAAGGACCAAATAGTCTCACATTTGTGACAATGCATTATTTGGGTCTATAAATCAGGAAGTGGGTAACATGAATCTCAATCTACCAAAAAAATAGCTTGAACATCTGGATCATGTCAGCTTTGCTTTGGTCTTAGAATGTAGGAGCCTTGGAATGGAAACTCAGAAATTGCACCAAGAATATCTCAATAGGACTTCCTTGGTGGTTCAGTGGTAAAGAATTCACCTGCAGCCAGGGGTTCAATCCCTGGTCTAGGAGGATCAGATGTGCAGTGCAGCAAGTAAGCCTGTGTGCCACAACTATCGAGTCCATGATCTGGAGCCCAGGGCCCGCAGCTACTGAGCCCATACATCCTAGAGTTCATGCTCCACAAAAGGAGAAGGTACCTCAATGAGAAGCCCACGTACTGCCCCCCCAACTAGAGGGCAGCCCTTGCTCACTGCAACTAGAGAAAAGCCCACACAGCAACGAAGACTCAGCACAGTCATAAATAAATAAAATTATTACAAAAGAATATTTCAATATATTATATTTGATTAGGAGGCCATGAAATAGAAGCTGATGATCAAACTCATGTGTAGTGCGAAACACACATCAAAAATGATCTTTAAGATTATTTTTAATAACAAAATTATTATTCAATAATACTTACTTTCCCTTTTAATTGTGTTCCTACCAAGCAATGGATCAAGGACTGGATCTATTGTTTCCTCAAGGTTTTCAATTAAGATGACATCTCCAAAGGCCAAAGCAGTTTCAATGTCATTCAAAAACCTTGAAATTCAGTCAGAATCAAGAAAAATGTAAATAAGCATGGGGAAAGTACTAAAAATTGTTTATGCTCAAATATATTTAGTTTAATATAAATATTTTAAATGGGATTTAGAGAAAACTGTTTTATAAAGTAGTATTTTCTTCAACTAAAATACATGGAAATTAAAGATTAGATTGAGATCAATTTCAGTTATATGTTCCAAAATGAAATTCAGTAGTGTGAACTAATAAGTTCATGTGTAAATTACCTTTGATGGTAATCACAGTAAAAATAAATAGAACCTACCCAAACACAAATCACTCCAGTATTCTTGTCTGGAGAATCCCATAGATGGAGGAGACTGGCGGGCTACAGCCCATGGGGTCGCAAAGAGTTGGACATGACTGAAGTGACTTAGCACGCACCCAAACATTATATATTTATTTCAACAGGTCCTCTTTTGAAAAAAAATTCAAATTAAATGCTTTGTGGTTTTATCAAAATTTCATTTTTTTTTAAACGTTTAGAATCAGTCATGTAGAGAACTACCATTCGATTTCACTGCCACTCCAAAAATAGTCTTTCGCCTTCAAAAATAATTTCCTCCAAGTATTCAGATCAGCAAGGAGGCCATTTATCTGCACAACTGCAGACATTCCTTATTTCATTTTACATGTCAAAAAATGATGGAGGGGTAAAATGAAGTATAAGTAAGTCTAAAATTACTTATTTGGTATTAACTGAAGACCAAGTACATACAAGACAGCTCTGTACTTATCAGAAAACACTGTCATGCCAACCGAGTGACAGAAAATCTCAGAGCAGATTCAGTTCTCAAAAGTGATATGCAAAGCTTGACTAAAAAAATTATCTTCAGGCACCCAACCCTGGGTACTGAGCTGTGTTAAAGCGCCATTGTAGGCAAAGTACATATTTAGCAATGTAACTGGAAACCTCATTAAGCCTATGGGGCAGTTGACAATTCTTGGGTTACCATATGACAAAGTCCTAAAGAAGGATTATAATGCACCATATTTCCATTCTTGGCCATAGGAAAATTTTCCTCTCGCATGCAGTGCGTGTTCTAACCTTCCAACTAACTTCTTCAGGTAAGTGGATGCAGGCCACCCAACGTGAACACCTTTTCCACAGAGATCCCTCATGTGAGTAGGCAGATAAACAAGTTGTACCAAACTATCCCATTCCAAAGAGGCAGAGAGGTCTAAGAAACACCAGGACTTGATAAAAACGAAACCCATTTCCAGCAGCTCAACGGAGAATCAACCCTTCAGATTTTACATACCCTTTCTGGCCCAAGTGTGTGACTTTCAGGTCAGTCCCATATTTGTTCTTGATCCACTTAATCCCTTGCTGCTGGGGGTCGATCATCAGGGGCCAGCGCTCACAGTGCGTCAGGATAGCGGCATTCTCTGTGGACATCCTGTCACTGGGCAGTCCTTCGTTATTCCAGGTGGCAATGGTGGCATCGTCCGTCAACATGGCAATCACATCCAGGCCTTCAGTTATTGGGATGGAGACCTTGAGAATCAGAGTCAGGCAATAAACCGCCAGAGGAGCAGGCAGACAAGAAAACAATAGACCAAAGCCAAGAGAACATGCACGGATTCTCCTGTAACTCTCAAAAGCCAAGCAAAACTCTCATTACAAAATACAACTCAACCCAGTAAGTCTAGAGTTTATCTCTCAGAATTCTGTCAACTGCAGCAGTCCACATCTGGTTTGTTACTGCATCCATCTGGCTTCTAGTGAAAGGGACTTCACCCTTTACATACACCTACAGCAACCCAAACTAGGTGAGTGAAATTTAGACTCCAGGAAGTAAGGCAGGACAACAGAAATGTATTCGCCCAATGGAGTAATCACCCCACATCAGCAATACTGAAATGCACTCTTTTGCTTAGGCATTTCATCTTTTTCCATAGAGCAACACTACAGAGAAATGACTTCTCTGTCTCGAGTGGCTTCATGGGATGTATTCAGTCCACTGGCACTCCATCAGCCTGTGGTTGCCCAGCAACCTTGACTCAGCCTCTCCTCTGAGAGGG
Source organism: Nanger dama (assembly GCA_917880005.1). Lineage (NCBI taxonomy): Eukaryota > Metazoa > Chordata > Mammalia > Artiodactyla > Bovidae > Nanger > Nanger dama. Next base: position 31,026,010 of record CAKJTW010000007.1, read on the forward strand.
AACTGTCTTCAGTGTGACAGTGCAAAAAGTAAAAATGTTAGCTGCTCAGTCGTGTTTGATTCTTTTTGCCCCCATGGACTGTAGCCCCGCTCTGTTCATGGAATTCTCCAGGCAAGAACACTGGAGTGGGCAGCCATTCCCTTCTCCAGGGAATCTTCCTGATCCAGGGATCAAATCTGGGCCTCTTGCATTGCAGGTAGATTCTTTACCATCTGAGCCATCAGGAGGAGCACTGAAAAGTAGGGAGTTGTTGGTGGAAGGGATAAATTAGGGGTTCAGGGTAAAATAGATAAGCAACAGGGATTTCTGGTATAATCTAGGATATAATATTCAATATCTTATAATAACCTACAGAATATCATGTAAAAAATACAAATACATAACAGAATCATTTTGCTGTATACCTTAAACTAACACAATATTGTAAATCAAATATGCTTCAATAAAAAAGAACAAAAAAGAAAGTGGGAAGTTTTCTCCTTTAAAAGAGAGAGAAAGGAGGAGAAATCTATTTTAAAGGTAAGGATCAGTTCTTTACAAAATGGACTCCATTTGAAAAAAATAAGCAAGATCACAGAACGGAATTTATTATGGAATTTGTTTGCTTGGTCATCAATCACCAAACATTTACTAGGCACCTCCTACATACATCTGGAGACTCCATGGTCAGCGAGATGGGTAAAGAGCTAGTCCTCTGGCTGGGTTGAGGGGCCAACAGGGAAACACGGCTCCACAAGAGAGAGCAGGAAGAGCCCAAGCTGGCTGAAGCAGCCAGGGAGGCTGGAACAGCGGTAGTAGATGTCTGACTTCTTGGTTGCCCACAGAGCTTCAGCAACCAGAATGCTGGAAGAATTCCCACAGTGAAGTTGGGATGCACTGTGAGGTTAGTACAGGAAAAGTTAGCATAAAATGCCTCTTGTTCTTGACAATGTTATCTTATAAATATATCAAAATCTCTCTCCTAGTACCAGGAACAGCAAACCCTGATATCTGATTCCACACACAGGTTCCTTAAAGACACAAGCATTCTCCTGTTAGCAAAGTTCAGTAGCTTTTATTTCTTACCTTCTAATTAATACAAACAATTTGAAACAACTGGAGGCTTAAGATAATATTAATTTTTGAAGCATTAAGGAGTAAACAGAAGGTACACATACAGATCTTGTATCTGAATTCAATAGTTTGCATTGTTTGAGCACCTACTGTGTACATAGCGCAGTGCAGGGGATGAAAGCGAGTTTCCTTTTTTAATGGCCACTTTAACCTACTGGGTTGGCCAGAAAGTTCATTTGAGTTTTTCCATAAGATGTTACAAAAAAACCTGAAGGAAATTTTTGGCCAATCCAATAGTAGGCAAAACAAAGCAGGTAACTCACACTAAAGAATATCATAAATACTGTAAAATACTTTGAGACTTAAAATTTTAGAAACAAAGTTTAGGATATTTGCTTTATAGTATTATGTTCAAATAGGCAGGTATTTGTATGACTACACGGAAATGTTTTTTCATAAAAAATCTAATCGTTAATAATACGGCTATCACTTTCATAGTAAGTTTTAACCTAAGTTTACACTGGGGAAAATAAACCTCAATTCATATATATATCTTTTAATCCACTCTTTGCAGAATTCCTTGAAGGAGTATGCAGAAAAGAATATTAGTTCAGAAACCCAGAGCAAAGAGGGAGTCCAAAGTCAGCCTGGCAAGTCAGTATCTAATTGCTTCATTAAATAGTGCAACATGCTGTCAGTCAAGATCGAGCGTAAAAAAGAGAGGAGGAGGAAAGAGGCTCCCTTCTTAAGAAGCTTTTACTAGACAGAAGCAGGCTGGAAGGAAGCACACGTCCTGAGCCAAACTGGACTAATCCTAACATCAAATGCCAATCAGAATCCTCTGGGAACTGATCCCGGAGCATATTTCAAAGGATACAAGGGAACTTCCTGATGAGGTAAGACTCCCAGTTAACAGAACAAGTGATATTTGTAAGGTTTTAAGTGTTTACAAAATTTACTCATATACGTTTGCTCTGTGCCTTGCCTCACTTAAGTCTTACAGGAGTTCTGCAAAGTAGGTCTCTCCCTCCCTCTTTTTGCTTAGGACACTGAGACTTGGTTAACTCCATGTATAGTAATTCCATGTATTTGTCTGTCTATAAACTGCTAGGTCAGATCAATGAGCGGAGTGCAAATGCCTCCTTGAACTTGGCTATGTCTTCATTTGTCTGCCCAGCAGATGATGGCTTTGGATGGAAACAATTTTGGATAACAATTTTATTTGTACCCTCAAGGTCACATATGCCCACTGTCCCTGTCCTTTTAAGTTACCACCCCTTGCCACCCTCCAAACTCATGGCCCCATTGCAGCACTTCCTGACAACTGTTCCACAGCTCTTGTGATCTCTTAGTCTTATTTGGGTCAAACTCTCTTGCTTTCTCCCTCCATCTGCTTGTCTCAACCCAAACCCAGCTCTTTCCTAGGACATAGCCTCTCAACCCCAGGCTGTATATTAGAATCACATGAGAGCTTTCAAAGCTGCCAATACCACCACCCCGTCTCTAATGATTCAGCTTCAACTGGCATCAGTATGCTTTAAAAGTTCACTCCCACATGATTTAAATATGAAGCTGGAGTCCAAGAACCATTGCCCTAGGGTCTCATTTTCCTTGAGGGCTTTCTCAAGTAGAGTTTCCATTTTCTTAGTATTCCTATTAGTGAAAAAGCATGTAGGGATAACAGTGGTCACTCTTCTTACTCCCTTGCACATCATTCCAAGACCCCACGGCTCTTCTATCCTTAAGTAAAAGCGACACATTTGAGGCTCATGGTACACGGCTTTATGTATCCTATGTATCCTCCTCATCCAAAACCCTTAGCTATTGGTCCTTCTCACTCTCCAAGTTTGGCTGCCAGTCTGTGACTGCCTCAGTGCTCATAGACATGCCAAATCCACTCTCCAGCCTTGACGCCCTTCACGCGAAAGCTCTGCATTTCCTTTCTACTCTAGCATTCTGGGGGAAGAGGCAGGGGGAGAGAAAGATGCCAGAACCAGCTGGGACAATCACACGACACCCCATCCCTCGCTTCTCTTGCACATCCTCCACACTCAAAAATGCTGATATGTTTTGGCAGAGTACTATCTCCTTTTTAAAATTAATTAAAATTTTTTTGGCCAGGTCACACAGCATGTGGAATCTTGGTTCCCTGTCTAGGGACTAAACCTATGCCCCCTGCAGTGGAAACTCGGCGTCTTAACCACCGGGCCACCAGGGAAGTCTGCCTAGCTCCTTCTTTAGATGAGAGCTGCTGTTCCAGACCTTATAATAATCTGAAATTATTTCATGAAACTTACCAATTCTTTAACCATAATTATATATACCTCTTCTCACACCTCTGGATACAATATTTGCTTTTATCAACAGTATTAAGACATCAGGTCCTTGATCCACCACATATTTTTCATTGTGGCAAAACAACTGTACTATAAAATTTGTCATCCTAATCATTTTGAAGTGTACAGTTATAGTAATATTACTTCAGTAATAGTAAGTACATTTACACTGTTGTGCAATCACCGTTGCAATCCATCTCCAAAATTTTTTCACCTTCCCAAGCTGAAACCCATACTCATTAAACAATAACTCCCATTATTCACTCCCCCAGACCCTAGCAACTACCATGATACTTTCTTTTTCTATGAAACTGAGTATTCTAGGTACATCATATAAGTGGCATCACACAATATTCATCCTTTTATGACTGATTTATTTCCCTTGGCATAACATCTACGAGATTCATCCATGTTGCAATGTGTCAAAACTTCCTTCCTTTTTAACACTGAATAATATTCCACTGTATGTATATGCCACATTTTCTTTTTCCATTCATCTGTTGATGGACATCTGGATTTCTTCCACCTTTTGGCTATTTCTGAAGAATGCTGTTGCGAACAAATGTAGACTTACCTGAGCCCTTGCTTTTATTTCCTTTGGCTAGTAGATTCCCCAGCCAGGTTGGATTATATGGTAATTCTAATGAGAAACTGTACCATATATTTAACCAGTAACTTTCGACTACACTAATATCTCTGCTGAACCTAAAATAGAACCTTCCATTCCTTAATTGTTCTTCTGACTATCACATGAACTTCCCTGCCTTCTTTTCCTTCTGGCTTATCTGCCTATCACCCTGTATACCCTGGCTGAAGTAACTCTTGTCCTCTCCTTTTGGTCCCAGACTGTGAGTATTGCTGATGAAAGCTTTATTACTATGACTACAAATTTATCTTTTCCAAATTCTACTTTGGCTTCTTAAAGTTGCTTGGCAAGGCTTTAACAGCTATTCTCTGATTCCCTTCAATGGATACTTTTTGATGTTTTTGCCACTCTCCTTACAAACATTCTCATTTCAATTTTCTCATCTTTGGCTGATTAGTGCTGCACTTTCCTGCTTCCTGAAGAGAAGAGAGACCAACAGCTACAACTACAACTTTCTTTCTATTAGCATTTCTGCCTGCCTATGTCCCCTGTTCTCCCCTTCCCTCCAACCAAGTTCAAGGAGTCTTGCTTCTTCTATCTGAAAGTCATTCCCTTTTCCTCAATTCTTATCCCTTCTTCCTAGTTCCTGATGGATCAGACCTCTTCCCTGTTTTACCATCAGTAAGTCCTTTTCCATTCCTTCTCTGAAAGACTAGAAACACGTTCTAGTCTTACTCATACAGAAAAAAACACAAAAAACCTTCACTTAGCTTCATGTCTCAACCAGGCGCTTCTGTTTATCCCCTTCTCTTCAAAACAAATTCCTACAAGAATAGCCTATCTTTTCTGCCTACTTCCTGTATAACTCAGTGCAATCTGCTTCTGGCTCATTACACCCTTGGGGTCAGAAAAGACATTCATACTTCCAAGCCTGATGACACTTTTCAGTTCAGTTCAGTTGCTCAGTCATGTCCAACTCTTTGAAACCCCATGAACTGCAGCACGCCAGGCCTCCCTGTTCATCAACAACTCCTGGAGTTCACTCAGACTCACGTTCATCGAGTCCGTGATGCCATCCAGCCATCTCATCCTCAGTCATCCCCTTCTCCTCCTGCCCCCAATCCTTCCCAGCATCAGAGTCTTTTCCAGTGAGTCAATTCTTCATATGAGGTGGCCAAAGTACTGGAGTTTCAGCTTCAGCATCATTCCTTCCAAAGAAATCCCAGGGCTGATCTCCTTCAGAATGGACTGGTTGGATCTCCTTGCAGTCCAAGGGACTCTCAAGAGTCTTCTCCAACACCACAGTTCAAAAGCATCAATTCTTTGGTGCTCAGCCTTCTTCACAGTTTAACTCTCACATCCATACATGGCCACAGGAAAAACCATAGCCTTGACTAGATGGACCTTAGTCGGCAAAGTAATGTCTCTGCTTTTGAATATACTATCTAGGTTGTTCATAACTTTTCTTCCAAGGAGTAAGCGTCTTCTAATTTCATGGCTGCAGTCACCATCTGCAGTGATTTTGGAGCCCCCAAAAATAAAGTCTGACACTGTTTCCACTGTTTCCCCATCTATTTCCCATGAAGTGATGGGACCAGACGCCATGATCTTCCTTTTCTGATTGTTGAGCTTTAGGCCAACTTTTTCACTCTCCTCTTTCACTTTCATCAAGAGGCTTTTTAGTTCCTCTTCACTTTCTGCCATAAGGGTGGTGTCATCTGCATATCGGAGGTTATTGATACTTCTCCCGGCAATCTTGATTCCAGCTTGTGTTTCTTCCAGCCCAGCGTTTCTCATGATGTCCTCTGTGTTAGTTCCTAGCTATTCTCTCAGTTGTCTCTATGGCTTTGGCATCACTATCATCCCCATTTTTATACTCTTACCTTCTATGATACCACGCTTGCCTTGGGCTTCTCCAATCTTTGACTGCACCTTCTTCATCTTCCTACTTACATGTCAGCACTGACTTGGCTCACTTCACTCTGAACATCTTCTCTAGGTGATCTTACCACGTGTAGTTTCAAGAACTATCTATACATCAGTGACTCCCAAATCGCACTCTCACCCACTAATGCTCTTGGTCCAGTTCTCTACTGGTTATTGACACTTGTATGTTTTAGAGACACTTTAAAACCAAACTCATCGTTTCTCCTAAAATGATTTTAATCTGAGGGAATGGCACCTGCATATATTTACTTTCTCCCCACCAGCCCTTACACTGTTTCGTCAGCTCTTCCTCCTTGCTTCCTCTGCAGTCACTCTCCTGCTTGTCACATCCACTGTCATCACTGTGTTGTCTTCTGGGCTATCACTCTTAATTGGTAACAAGCGTCTCTTTCCCCTCGAAGTCACTGCTTTTTTGGTGGCCAGTGTGAGCTTTTCAAATGGATAATACTGATCATGTCATAGACCTGCTTAAAATCCTTCAATGACTGCCCATGCTTAGGATTAAGTTCACATTTCTTTTCTCAGCTTGTTACATGGGGGTTATAATATGGCCCGTCACTAATTCTATAATGTTTATTTACAATTTCTGATTTATAACTGTACGATTCATCTACATTTTAAGTTATTTAACATTCTAATACTTAAATCATTTGGAACTCTTTTTATTTCCCATGAAACCATAAAGGAGAGCAAAACTATATTTCAGCCCAAACAGTTGCTAAGTTGTGCTATCACCATTTATTGAATAATCTATTACTTCCCCTACTGATCTGAAATACACATTTAAGCATTCATTTATTCTAAAATATGTACTGATAGGTTTGTAGTTTGTCAAAGATTAAATACAGAGTTACCATACAACTCAGAAAATTCCACTCCTAGGTATATATCAAAGAGAAATAAAACATGCTCACACACAAAAATTTGTACATGAATAATTCAACTGTTTATAGCCACATTATTCATAATAATAAAAAAAAGTAGAAACAACCCAAATGACCATCAATGGATGAATGGATAAATGAAATGCGATATATCCACATTTATATTCCAATAATAAGGACTATTATCCAGTCACAGAAAGGGTAACATACTGATACAGGTTATATCATGGATGAATCTTAAAAACAAGCTAAGTGAAAGAAGTAAGTCATAAAATATCACATATGTTCATTCCTATGAAATGTTCAGAACAGGCGAATTTATAGATACATGGAATAGGTTATCGATGTCCAGCAAGGACTGGGGGATTGTGGGTGACAGCTAATGGTATGGGGTTTACATTGAGAATGGTGAAAATGCTCTAGAACGGACTGTGACGACAGCCGCACAGCTGTGTGACTACACTAAACACCACCGAATCCTGTGCTTTAAGTGGGTGAATCATAAGGGGTATAAATTCTGTCTCAATGGAAAAAACACTGAACATCTACAATGTTCCAGGCACCATTCTAGGACAGGGTAGTGAACAAAATACACCAAATAGTGGCTTCCATGGATCTTACATTTTTTCTGGGGGAAAGGAAAGATGTTAACCATAGCAAAGCAATGTATTACCAAGTAATAAATGCTATGGTGGAAAAAATAGAGTAGAATGAGGCATGCTGAGGTGCAAAGGTTGTAATCACATCTAGGAATTTGTAGTATTCTTGCCTTGAGACACCCATGAACAGTACGAAAAGGTGAAAAGATATGACACCAGAACAGCAGCATGCCTGGCTGGTAGATGTCCAATATGCTACTAGGAAAAAGTGGAGAAATAACTCCAAAAAGAATGAAGAGGCTGAGCCAAAGTGTAAATGATGCCCAGTTGTGGATATATCTGGTGGTGAAAGTAATGAAAGAAATGGATATATCTGGTGGTGAACAGTACTGCATAGGAATCTGGAATGTTAGGTCCATGAATCAAGGTAAATTAGAGTGGTCAAACAGGAGAAGGCAAGAGAGATCACTGACATTTTAGCAATCAGTGAACTGAAATGGATGGGAATGGGCAATTTAATTCAAATGACAATTATATCTACTTCTGTGGGCAAGGATCCCTTAGAAGGAATGGAGTGGCCCTCACAAACAACAAAAGAGTCTGAAACACAGTGTGTGCTTAGTTGCTAAGTCATGTCTGACTCTTTGTGACCCCATGGGTTGTAGCCCATCAGGCTCCTCTGTCTATGGCATTCTCCAGGCAAGAATACTGGAGTGGGTTGTCATTTCCTCTTTCAGAGGATCTTCCCAACCCAGGGATTGAACCCAGATCTCCTGCACTGCAGGTGGATTCTTTACCAAGTAAATATTTATATAGTAAATATTATTTAAGAGTCACAGCAAAGGCATATCAGCATTTGGGTGCAATATCAAAAAGAACAAATAATCTGTTTGTTTCCAAGATAAACCATTCAATATCACAGTAACCCACTTCTATTTCCCAACTTAATGCCAAAGAAGCTGAAGTCCAATGGTTCTATGAAGACCTCCAAGACCTTCTAGAACTAATACCCAAAAAAGATGTCCTTTTCATCACAGGGGATTGGAATTGAAAATAGAAAGTCAAGCATTACCTGGCATAATAGGCAAATTCGGCATTGGAGTACAAAAGGAAGCAGGGCAAAGGCTAATAGAATTTTGCCAAGAGAACACACTGGTCATAGCAAATACCCTCTTCCAACAACATAAGTGATAACTCTACACATGGACATTACTAGATGGTCAATAGAAAAATCAGACTGATTATATTCTTTGCAGCAAAAGATGGAGAAGCTCTATACAGTCAGCAAAAACAAGACCGGGAGTTGACTGTGGCTTAGATCATGAACTCCTTATTGCCAAATTCAGGCTTACATTGATGAAAGTAGGGAAAATCAATAGACCATTCACGTGTGGCCTAAATCAAATCCTTTATGATTATAGTGGAAGTGACAAATAGATTCAAGGGATTAGATCTGATAGACAGAGTACCTGAAGAACTACAAACAGAGGTTCATAGCATTGTATAAGAGGTGGTGATCAAAACCACTCCCAAGAAAAAGAAAGGCAAGATGGCAACGTGGTTGTCTGAGGAGGTCTTATATATAGCTGAGAAAAGAAGAGGCACAAAAGACAAAGGAGAAAGGGAAAGATATGTCCAACTGAATGCAGAGTTTCAGAGAATAGCAAAGAGAGATAAGAAGGCCTTCTTAAGTGAACAATTCAAAGAAACAGAGGAAAACAATAGAATGGGAAAGACTAGAGATCTTTTCAAGAAAATTGGAGATACCAAGGGAATATTTCATGCAAGTATGGGCACGATAAAGGACAGAAACAGTACGGACCTACCAGAAGCAGAAGAGATTAAGAAGAGGTGGCAAGAATACACAGAAGAACTATACAAAAAAGGTCCAAAGACCCAGATTACCATGAATGTGTGGTCTCTCACCTAGAGCCAGACATCCTGAAGTGTGAGGTCAAGTGGGCCTTAGGAAGCATCACTATGAAGAAAGCTAGTGGAGTGATGGAATTCCAGTTGAGCTATTTCAAATCTTAAGAGATGATGATGTGAAAGTGCTGCACTCAATATACCAGCAAATTAGGAATACTTAGCAGTGACCACAGGATTAGAAAAGGTCAGTGTTCATTCCAGTTCCAAAGAAGGGCAATGCCATGTTCAAACTACTATACAATTGCACTCATTTCACAAGCTAGCAAGGTAATGGTCAAAATCCTTCACGCTAGGTTTCAACCTTACATGAACCAAGAACTTCCAGAATGTACAAGCTGGATTTAGAAAAGGCAAAGGAACCTTTCTAAAGATCAAATCACCAACATCTGTTGGATAACAGAAAAAGGAAGGGAATTCCAGAAAAATATCTACTTCTGCTTCATGCTAAAGCCTTTGGCTACGTGGATCACAAGAAACTGTGGAAAATTCTTCAAGAGCTGGGAATACCAGAACACCTTATCTGCTTCCTGTTTGAACAAAGAGCTGGTTGATGGAAGTGGGTAGGGCAACTATGTCCTAAGTGAAAACACTTCAAGACAGAGGAAAAAGCTAGTGCAAAGGGCCTGAGGCTGGAGCATATGTGGTAAATTCATGGAAGATGGCCCTGTGTGACCAGAGCAGATGAGCGAGGAAAGGAATAACAGAAAGTGAGTTACAGGGAGATATAGTGGGCCCCCTACACATGAGTTCTATTTTGAGAGCACATTCATTAGTCCACTTGGTTCCTAAGTCCAACAAAGTTAGCCTGTCTACAAACTAACACAATTGGCTATGTAGCACTGTACTGTAATAGGTTTATAAAACTTTTCATACAAATGGTACATTAAAAAAAACACACAAAAGAAAACATTTTTAATCTTACAGTACCTTGCAAAAGTATAGTAGTACAGTACAACAACTGGCATACAGGGGCTGGCATCAAGTGAACAGGAAAGAAGAGTTACTGACTGCAGGATGGAGAGGAGGTGGGAGATGGTAGAGCTGAAGGACTGTCAGCAATAGGAGAGAGCAAGCTGCATGCCTGATGTTGATGGAACAAGTGTACATTCATATCTTTGAAAGTTTGCAACTTGAAGGTTCGTATCGAAGGGACTTACTGTAATGGGGCCAAATCACTGAAGGTTTTATAAGCATCTGCAGGGTTTCTAGCTTTTGCTTTGAGTGCAGAGGGAAGTCAACAGAGGGATTTTAGGAAAAAAAATTACTTAATCTGACTTGCAGCATATCACACTGGCTGATATGTTGAGATCCGATTTGGAGAGAAGCAACAAATATAGAAGCAAGGAAACCAATTAGAAAGTTTTCACAGTAACTGAAGAGGAAGCTGATGGCTGGGCCCAGGATGGAAGCAGTGAAGGTGGCGAAAAGTGGTCAGATTCTGAATATATTTTAAAGGTACAGCCCACAGAATCTCCTAGACAGATTGGATGTGGGTGTCAGAAAAAGACTGACATCAAATTGATTCAAAGTCTTTTAGCCTGAGCTAACCCAAGGATAGACCTGCTGCTGCTACTAAGATGCTTCAGTTGTGTCCGACTCTGTGTGACCCCATGACAGCAGCCCACCAGGCTCCGCCATCCCTGGGATTCTCCAGGCAAGAACACTGGAGTGGGTTGCCATTGCCTTCTCCAACGCATGAAAGTGAAAAGTGAAAGTGAAGTCACTGAGTCGTGTCCAACTCTCAGCGACCCCATGGACTGCAGCCCACCAGGCTCCTTTGTCCATGGGATTTTCCAGGCAAGAGTACTGGAGTGGGGTGCCAGTGCCTTCTTCGAAGGATAGACCTACCATTAAACAAATCGGGAACACCTGAATAGAAGTTTTACAGGGAAGATCAGGAATTCAGTTTGGATGTTCTACGTTTGAGACATCTTTCAGACACAGAAGGGAAGATGCCACTGTCTGGCTGCAGGTATACATTTGGGAGTTAGTGGGATCCAGGTGACGTTTAAAGCCATGAACTTAGTTAAGCAGCAGCTCAAAGCCTGAAGTGTAGGTCATTTCAACATTGAGAGATTGGGGCGGGTGCGTGTGCACTTTGTCGCTCAGTCGTGGCCAACTCTTTGTGACCCCATGGACTGCAGCCCACCAGGCTCCTCTGTCCGTGGGGATTCTCCAGGCAAGAATACCCTCCTCCAGGGGATCTTTCCAACCCAGAGATCGAACCCATGTCTCCCGCATTGCAGGTGGTTTCCTTACTGTCTGAGCCACTGGGGCAGCGTGGGGAAGGAAAAAAATCAAGAAGTCTGAAAAAAACTGACCAGTAGGGTGATGTGGAAGGTGAAGGGAGGGTGATTCAAGAGAATCAAGTATTGACGGGAGGATGGAGTGATCCACTGCATCAAATTCAGTCAAGTACAATGAGAATGAAAAACGAACCACTCAACTTAGCAATGTGAAGGCAACATCTGATAACAGGCATTTCGGTGGCATGGTGGGGATGAGAGTCTGTCTGGAGTGACTTAGAAATAGAGAGGAGGATGTGGAGACAGTGCATATCCATTCCTCTCTGAAGTGATGACTCTGAATGAGGGCAGAGAAATGAAGGAGGAGCTTGAGGGGCAGGGAGAGTTGAGAGAAATGTGCAGATATATTTGTTTTTAATGGGAGAAATAACTACGTGTTTGAGTGCTAGTGGGAATGATGTAGTAATGAATCCAGACAGAAAAATTGATGACGACGGAAAGGGGAGAATTTGTCTTGAATTGTCCTCAAGGAAAGGAAAGGGGATGGAAACTAGGACATAACCCAAATGGCTGGCCTTGAATAGAAGTATCAGGAGGGAAGATGGTATGTTAGTAGAAATGTTAGGAGGTGATAGATGCAGTTGCATTTACACATCATCATATATTAAACATATCAAATATCTCTGCATCCTTAAGTGACTCTGATCTCTATTCTAGTTTTCATTTCCTTGAAGAACCACATTGTGGTAATTACTTTAGCTTTAGAATATATTTTAATATTGTGAAGTCCAAGTACCCTCTTACTGTTTGATTCCAAAATTACATTGGTGTTGTTGAAAATATATTCTTCCAGAAAACTTTAGAATCACTGGATCAAGTTAAAATATAACTCCTCTTGAAATTCTGACTTAGAGTTAAATTTGTTTATTAGATTTTGGAGTTTTGATGCATTTAGAATACACTCTTCATTTGTAGGAACATATTAAGGATTGAGGACTTATTTTATAAGAGTTCTCTCTAAGGTTACCTTGAATATGTACACAGGTTGTTAATAAATGACGTGCTTAGCTTCAGTTCAATTCAGTCGCTGAGTCGTATCCAACTCTTTGCGACCCCATGAATCGCAGCACACCAGGCCTCCCTGTCCATCACCAACTCCCAGGGCCCACCTAAACCCATGTCCATCGAGTTGATGATGCCATCCAACCATCTCATCCTCTGTCATCCCCTTCTCCTCCTGCCCTCAATCTCTGCCCTCAGAGATTTTTTAAAAGGATACAAATAGTTATTTGTTGATGGGCTAATTTATAAACTGTCAAAATCCCCAGGACACCCAAGTCAAATGACAAGCCAGAGACACTCAGGAGAGTAAGGAGCTCTAGCAAATATCCTATATACTGTGGAGCAGGATGAGGGGTTGCTTCTTGGAAAGGCAGGATGAAGCAACATGAGGAGGAAAAATTCATCAAAAAACATTAACATGAATAAACAATTTCAGCTCCTCTTGAAGCCTGGCACATGTTCATATAGATGTGATTATCTTTCCACTTTGCTGTGACTGAATCTAGGAGTATAAAATAAGTAGCTCAGATGGCATCACCGACTTGATAGACATGAGTCTGAGCAAACTCTTGGAGTTGGTGATGGACAGGGAATCCTGGCATGCTACAGTCCATGGGGTCGCAAAGAGTCAGACATGACTGAGCAAGTGAACTGAGAAGCTAGAAACCTCTGTTCTACAGGACACACATTTTTAGGTTTTATATAGCATTTTCTGCCAGGAGTCTTACAGACAGAAAAGTCTCTTCCAAAAGGATGTCATTTATACAACTTGAAATCTCTTTCTTCCTTTAGCAGAGATGGATGAGAATAAGCTGCTCATGTTTGAGGATCTATTTCTCAGCTGGCCTGGTGCCTGTGTACTCAAGAGACAAGCAGAGAGCGTTGGTATGCCTGAAAATAGACATGGAGTCCTGGGAATTGTAGGCCCACAGAGAAACACAGACCTGTAGTTAAAAATAAATGTTTTCTTAACGTACAGCATCAGAAAATTATCATTTTTGCTTTGGCTATACGTTTAGAGAGTTTAGACAGTTTGGATAAGCCAATTAATCTTACTCATGACAACAAAATTTTATCTGCATAGAATTCCATATTTGGAATTTGAAGTAAATGGGAAAATACAAGTTGATGGGAAACTTCCCAGAAACACACTAAATGATGCGATTTCCTCTTGTTTTTAGATGCTAAGTTGTATCCAGCTGTTCTGTGACCCCATGGACTGTATGTAGCCCACCAGGCTCCTCTGTCCATGGGATTTCCCAGGCAAGAATACTGGAGTGAGTTGCCATTTCCTCCTCCAGCAATCTTTCTGTCCCAGAGACTAAACTCCCGTTTCCTGAATTGGCAGGCAAATTTGTTACCACTGAGTCAACCAGGGAAGCCCAAGTGATGCGACACCAGCAACTAAACATCAATTTTAAAACTTAATTTGAGAAGGCAAGTTATCAATTAAAAAAGTGTCAAGTGACTGATAGCCTAAGTTCATGCTATCAATACTATTACATGATTTAAAGAGAAGAAAATTGAAACAAGACAATGTGAAGTTCACTAGCTTGCACATCAGGAAGTGAATTTCCTTATAATTTTGGAAAGACTGAGAAAATTTTATCAATGATGGAAAACGCAGAGAGGACCACAAGTGATGACTATCATTCATCTTAAGTAGTCATTGTGTGAATCAGACCAAGATACCGATTGAGAAGATTAAAGTTTGGAGAACATGAGATGGAGACAAAAAGAAGAATTTGATAGCTGACACCTTCTGAAACTCAAAACACAGTATGGGTGGACAAAATTAGCAGAATGCTTTATCCTCTCACATAAAAGGACTATTTTATGTCAGAAATACTTAGAGAAAATCTCTGAAATTCAGGGAGTAATACAGATAATGTCTTTAAAAAATCTTCCATATAAAAATATGGCTTGATACCATAGATACATTAAATAACTTAGTTACAAAAGGATTCTTCTTTTACAATTATTATGAGACACTTTTCCCAAAAATATTTAATTTGCAGAAATTCCATTGGCATGTCTTTATGTCAAGAAAAAGCTATTGTGAAAATTGAGGCATAATTACCAACAAAGAAGACAAATATACAGAGGGATTTAATGTCCTAAGGTCAGGAAGATACATTTACTGGACATGGAACAACAGACTGTTCCAAATAGGAAAAGGAGTACGTCAAGGCTGTATACTGTCGCCCTGCTTATTTAACTTATATGCAGAGTACATCATGAGAAACACTGGGCTGGATGAAGCACAAGCTGGAATCAAGATTGCTGGGAGAAATATCAATAACCTCAGGTATGCAGATGACACCACCCTTATGGCAGAAAGTGAACAACTAAAAAGCCTCTTGATGAAAGTGAAAGAGGAGAGTGAAAAAGTTGGCTTAAAACTCAACATTCAAAAAATGAAGATCATAGTATCCAGTCCCATCACTTCATGGCAAATGGAGAAACAGTGGAAATAGTGGCTGACTTTAATTTTCTGGGCTCCAAAATCACTGCAGATGGTGACTGCAGCCATGAAATTAAAAGACGCTTACTCCTTGGAAGGAAAGTTATGACCAACCTAGATAGCATATTAAAAAGCAGAGACATTACTTTGCCAACAAAGGTCCGTCTAGTCAAGGCTACGGTTCTTCCAGTAGTCATGTATGGATGTGAGAGTTGGACTATAAAGAAAGCTGAGTACCCAAGAAGTGATGCTTTTGAAGAATTGATGTTGTGGTATTGAGAAGACTCTTGAGAGTCCCTTGGACTGCAAGGAAATCTAGCCAGTCCATCCTAAAGGAGATCAGTCCTGAGTGTTCATTGGGAGAACTGATGTTGGAGCTGAAACTCCAATACTTTGGCCACTTGATGGGAAGAACTGACTCATCTGAAAAGACCCTGATGCTGGGAAAGATTGAAGGCAGGAGGAGAAGGGAAAACAGAGGATGAGATGGTTGGATGGCATCACCGACTCAATGGACATGAGTTTGGGTAAACTCTGGGAGCTGGTGATGGTCAGAGAGGCCTGGTGTGCTTCGGTCCATGAGGTCGCAAAGGTGGACATGACTGAATGACTGAACTGAACTGAACTGAAGGGCTAGATATGTAAATGAAGAACTTGCTTTAATCAACTGAGATAACACAGTTCTGTTCAATTGCTCAGTCATGTCTGAATCTTTGTGACCCCATGGACTGCAGCATGCCAGGCATCCCTGTCCCTTATCAACTCCCAAAGCTTACTCAATCTCATGTCCACTGAGTAGGTGATGCCATCCAACCATCTCATCCTCTGTCATCTCCTTCTCTTCCTGCCTTCAATCTTTCCCAGCATCAGAGTCTTTTCCAATGAGTCAGTTTTTCGCATCATGTGGCCAAAGTATTGGAGTTTCAGCTTCAACATCAGTCTTCCCAATGAACACTCAGGACTGATTTCCTTTAGGATGGACTGGCTGGATCTCCTTGCAGTCCAAGGGATTCTCAAGAGTTTTCTGCAACACCACAGTTCAAAAACATCAATTCTTGGGTACTCAGCTTTCTTTATAGTCCAACTCTCCACATCCATACATGACTACTGGAAGAACCACAGCTTTGACTAGATGGACCTTTGTTGGCAAAGTAATGTCTCTGCTTTTCAATATGCTGTCTAGGTTGGTCATAACTTTTCTTCCAAGGAGCAAGTGTCTTTAATTTCATGGCTGCAGTCACCATCTGCAGTGATTTTGGAGCCCAAAAAGTATTTGCCATGAAGTGATGGGACCGGATGCCATGATCTTAGATTTCTGAATGTTGAGTTTTAAGCCAACTTTTTCACTCTCCTCTTTCACTTTCTCTTTGATAGAGGCTCTTTAGCTCTTCTTTACTTTCTGCCATCAGGGTGGTGTCCTCTGCATATCTGAGGTTATGCTATTTCTCCCAGCAATCTTGATTCCAGTTTGTGCTTCATCCAGTCCAGCAATTCTCATGATGTACTCTGCATGTATAAGTTAAATAGCAGGGTGACAATATACAGCCCTGATGTACTCCTTTCCCAATTTGGAAGCAGTCTGTTCCATGTCCAGTTCTAACTGTTGCTTCTTGATCTGCATACAGATTTCTCAGGAGGCATGTCTTGGAGGGCACAAACAAAACCTTGTTTGCACCAGGACCGAGGGGAAAGGAGCAGTGACCCCACAAAAGACTGACCTAGACTTGCCCGTGAGTATCCAGGAGTCTCTGGCAGAGGGGGTGGATCAGAGGTGGCCTGCTGCAGGGTTGGGAGCACTGAGTGCAGCAGTTCATGCATGGAACCTTTTGAAGGAAGCCTTCATATCTTCATTACTTCCACCATAGTTTGGCCTCAGGTCAAATAATAGGGAGGGAACACAACCCCGCCCATCAACAGAAAATCGGATTAAAGATTTACTGAGCATGGCACCCCCTAACAGAACAAGTCCCAATTTCCCCCTTAGTCAATCTCTCCCATCAGGAAACTTCCATAAGCCTTTTATCCTTCTCCATCAGAGGGCAAACAATGAAAACGACAATCACAGAAAACCAGCCAATCTGATCACACAGACCACAGCCTTGTCCAACTGAATGAAACTATGAACCATGCCTTGTAGGGGCTACCCAGGATGGACAGGTCATGGTGTAGAGTTCTGACAAAATGTAGTCAACTGGAGAAAGGAATGGCAAACCACTTCAGTATTCTTGCCTTGAGACCCCCACGAACAGTATGGAAAGACAAAAAGACAGGACACTGAAAGATGAACTCCCCAGGTTGGTAGGTGTCCAATATGCTACTGGAGATCAATGGAAAAATAACTCCAGAAAGAATGAAAAGATGGAGCCAAATCAAAAACACCACCCAGTTGTGGATGTGACTGGTGATGGAAGTAAAGTCTGATGCTGTAAAAGTAGTACTGCATAGGAACCTGGAATGTTAGGTCCATGAATCAAGGCAAATTGGAAGTGGTCAAAAAGGAGATGGCAAGAGTGAATGTCGACATTCTAGGAATCAGTGAACTAAAATGGACTGGAATGGGTGAATTTAACTCAGATGACCATTATATCTACTACTGTGGGCAAGAATCCCTTAGAAGAAATGGAGGAGCCATCATAGTCAACAAAAGACTCTGAAATGCAGTACTTGGATGCAATCTCAAAACGACAGAATGATCTCTGTTCGTTTCTAAGGCAAACCATTCAATATCACGGAAATCCAAGTCTATGCCCTGACCAGTAATGCTGAAAAAGCTGAAGTTGAATGGTTCTATGAAGACCTACAAGATCTTTCAGAACTAACCCACAAAAAGATGTCCTTTTCATTATAGTGGACTGGAATGCAAAAGTACAAAGTCAAGAAATACCTAGAGTAAATGTGGTCTTGGAGTACAGAATGAAGCAGGGCAAAGGCTAATTGAGTTTTGCCAAGAGAATGCACTGGTCACAGCAAACACCCTCTTCCAACAACACGAGAGAAGACTCTACACATGAACATCACCAGACAGTTAATACTGAAATCAGATTGACTATATTCTTTGCAGCCCAAGATGGAGAAGCTCTATACAGTCAACAAAAACAAGACCTGGAGCTGACTGTGGCTCAGATCATGAACTCTTTACTGCCAAATTCAGACTTAAACTGAAGAAAGTAGGGAAAACCAATAGACCATTCAAGTATGACCTAAATCAAATACCTTATGATTATACAGTGGAAGTGCATACAGATTCAAGGGATTTTAGATCTGATAGAATGTCTGAAGAACTATGGATGGAGGATTTTGACATTGTACAGGAGGCAGGGATCAAGACCAGCCCTAAGAAAAAGAAATGCAAAAAGGCAAAATGGTTGTCTGAGGAGGCCTTAGAAGTAGCTGTGAATAGAAGAGAAGTGAAAGGCAAAGGAGAAAAGGAAAGATATACCCATTTCAATGCAGAGTTCCCAAAAACAGGAAGGAGAGATAAGAAAGCCTTCCTCAGGGATGAGTGTAAAGAAATAGAGGAAAACAATAGACTGGAAAGACTAGAGATCTCTTCAAGAAAATCAGAGATACCAATGAACATTTCATGCAAAGATGGGCACAATAAAGGACAGAAATGCTATGGACCTAACAGAAGCAGAAGATATTAAGAAAAGGTGGTAAGAATACACAGGAGAACAATACAAAAAGATCTTCATGACCCAGATAATCATGATGGTGTGATCACTCACCTAGAGCCAGACATCCTGGACTGCAAAGTCAAGTGGGCCTTAGGAAGCATCATGACGAACAAAGCTAGTGGTGGTGATGGAATTTCAGCTGAGCTATTTCAAATTCTAAGAGATGATGCTGTCAAAGTGCTACACTTAATATGCTAGCAAATTAGGAAAACTCAGCAGTGGCCACAGGACTGGAAAAGGTCAGTTTTCATTCTAATCCCAAAGAAAGGCAATGCCAAAGAATACTCAAACTCCTCACAATTGCACTCATCTCACACACTACAAAGTAATGTTAAAATTTTCCAAGCCAAGCTTCAACAATACGTGAACTGTGAACTTCCAGATGTTCAAGCTGGATTTAGAAAAGGTAGAGAAACCAGAGATCAAATGGCCAACATCGTTGGATTATCGAAAAAGCGAGAGAGCTCCAGAAAAACATCTACTTCTGCTTTATTGACTATGCCAAAGCCTTTGACTGTGTGGATCACAACAAACTGTGGAGATAACAGAATGCATCATAGAAAACAGTGGCCTGGAAAGCAGTGGTCTGGTTTCCTATCTTTTATCACCTTACCAAGTCATTTAAACTTCCCTGTCTCTGTTTCTCCTTTCTACAAGGATAACCTTCATCTAGACAATCTGAAATCTCCCCAATCTATGCTTTCATTTTGTTTATGGGTGAATTTTCAAATTCAAAGTAAGCTATTTTTATACTTACCTACAATAGTTACACTTTTCATCTGAAAGTAGTCATTAAAAAATATCTTCAATAACCTGTGATATTCATACCAAAAAATTTTGCCCTGTAATTGCACATGATATTCCAAATTTGATTTCAGTTAACAGTTTCATTTAAAGCAGTTTTCCAACTATACCCCAATAGTTCATACAAATAATTTTTCTATTTTCTACCTCCTTGTTGAAACTATGGTTAAAACAAGAAAACTGCAACACACAAGAAAGACTTCCTTCAATACTAGAATTTCCAGTGATTTGAGATTACAGAGGTACAAAAATGTCTGGAACATACACTGTTTTTGTTACTGAAATTTCAGTGTGACACTTCCAAATGTGGCCCAGGTTAGGGACTGAGCTTACCTTCTCTTGAAGAAAGGGAACCCACATGCAGTCCACCAGTTCCTGGCGATACTGTTGTGTAAAGGATCCAACATAAGACACGTATGCTGCTGTAAGGAGAACATCTCCACAGAGTGTCTTCTCTTGCATTTCGAAGGATTTAATAGACTGGCCCCAGCGAATCTTCTCTGACTGAAATATAAGATGATTCTGATGTAACTGCAAAGTGAGGAGCAACTCAAGAAACATTTAATGTAATTACCTTATACCTTGGTTTAAGTCTAGGTCACCTGCACAGCCTGGAGAAGGGACCCAACATAACTGGGGGCATAATGATGCTGATCATTCACTCATGTGAACCCATTATTATGAAGCGCTCTCATTCTCCTGTCAGTTAGTTTATGGTAATACGACATTAGATCCTTAACATCTCCTTTTTGTTGGATGCCATAACTCTTCAGTTAGGCTTGAGGTCCTTCTTAAAAGGCTGATGGTCACTCTCTTGTCCCTCTATGAGTACAGGACCAAGAGCTGTGGCCAAGCCTGAGTGATGTTAGGATTTTTATGGCAGCTTGGCTGTTCACCATCATTTTTGCTTTTCAGCAATGGTACTATACCTCCCTCGGCAAACATCATCTTAAACATACCAGCCATGGGCGGGTTATAGAAAAAGCAAAGTGACAAACACTAGTTATGTTAATTATTTAAAACATAAAGCTTAAAAGAGCCATCTTACTAGAATTCTATTAATTAAAGATCAGTGCTGGTAGTTACTAAATGTGGATTATTTCTGCAATAAATTACTCCATCAGTGGACAAGCTTATAGCCCATGTAAAAAGACAGAAACCAGAAGGATGTCACTAGCTTTGAAGACAGTATGCTCAAAGGATGCTGTTCAACTCCTTCCATCTACATGATTAGACATTGAAAATCTGATTTCCAGGTTAAGTATGTAGAGCCCTTAATATTGGATTTGAATAAAACTGTAATAAATATCTATGGATTGACTGAACTGCAGGACACTTCACTAATTCATTTGGTTTCAATACATGCTAAAATTTAATACCACATCCTAAGCATATGTAAATTAATAGGAACTAGTGAAATAAAACCAGCAAAATGTTGGTAAAAACAATGAAGAACCCTGTGGAAGAATCAGCTTTACCATGAAAGAGGGAGACCACAGAAAGCAAAAGTAATTTATGTCAGAGTAAATTGCAATACTAGCTCCCTGCAAGCCGTCACAATGCCTTCAGCACTGAGGCAATGAAACTAGCAGGTGCCAATGGTTATGAAATCTATTTTAAGATAGTCTGCTTTGCTCGATAAAGATCACTCCAAGTTAGCTCTATAATTAAACACTAGGCAACTTCAACTCCCTTGCCTTTTTATAGAATTCATTACTTTCCTTCCTCAGCTATAGATAATATATCCATTAATTTTGAAGAAGAATCTCTCATTTGCCTTCCCTCCAACTTTGTTGTCTTTGGCTAGTAAATGATAAACAATAAAGGGCACCCACCTCATTCTCCAAAACAGCTTTGAAACTTGAAGATTTACTAAACGTAGACTTATCGGTGATTGAAATCGTCAATAATTTCACTATACCACCCACGCAACATAAATCATTAGTGACACTGGCTAACAAGGGTTTAAGAATTGGAACATGTCCTGTAATAAATTTCTAGACAGTTAAAAATCACTATAATTTTATTCTAATGCATTATAGATTGCCTGTAATGTCATCCTGGCTGGGGTGACCCATTTCTAATTTTGAACAGCTGTTAGCTCTGGAGTTAGTTAATGATTAAATATAAATTGCCTGATTTATTAGTCTGAATGGTTGAGACTATAGCTTCCAGGTCAATGCTATATAGACAAAATCATCAGTCTTGGTGTTTTTCAGAAGTTAACTGTCTCCTGTTCTAGTCAGAAAGAATTTATCCTCAAAGGAAAAGGTCTGACATCTTCAATTAATCTTTTAAAAATATACGTATATACATATGTATATGTTTTTTTGTTAGTTAACATTATTCAGCCATTTTTCCTCTCCTTTTTTAAATCATAATCTAAATTATCACGAATAAATAAAGCCTTTAGAAGACATTGCTGTGTGCTACAGATACAAGGTAGCAAGATACAAGGCCTGTTTTTCCCTTGATAAAACTTTATACATTCTCTACTTCAAGTAAGTCTAATTAAATGGCATTCCTCTTTTCCATAGGTACCTTATAAATGGTAAACCCTTCACACTGCCTAAATCTTATCACTTCAAATGGAAGCAGGTATGAACTCTACTAGGAGCTTGCATAATTTCTCAATAGATCTAATAAAAATGAATCTTCAAAGGGCTCCAGAATTTTTTTTTCAACACAGGAGTTCTTCCCAAACTCACCCATTCATTCATTCAACAAATATCTATTGGTGCCTCCAGGGACTACTCTATATGTTTGGGATCAAGCAGTGCAGGAAACAAATGAAGTTACCTGATTTTGAGAGCTCATAGTCTAGTTAGGGGAAAAAGACCACAAAAAAGTATACATGTTCACACATGCATGTATACAAGTGTGTGTGTCATATGATGATACATACTATGAAAAAATAATAAAGCAGAGGAAACAAAAACATCTAGAGTGCTATGGCTGATTCTTGATGTTTGACAGAAAACCAAAAATTCTGTAAAGCAATTATCCTTCGATTAAAAAAATAAACTGGCCAAAAAAAAGATCTATAGAGTGGTGTGTGTGTGTGTGTGTGTGTGTGTGTGTGTGTGTGTGTGTGTATGTGTATAAGGGGCAAGGCGCATGCTTTTTAACAAAGGGAGGTCAGAGAAAACCAGGTAATAAGGAGAACTTCTGGCAGATACCTGAAGGAAGTATGGGAGCCAGTAACATCATTGCCTGGAAAAGCGTCAGCCACAGGAGGAAGGAGGCAATGGGGTAGGAGAGTGACTGGCAGGGTGAGGAAGAGCGAGCTGCCTGATGAGGATGGAGCAGGGCAGAAGGTGGCAGGGCGGAGGACAGAGATACCCAACGGCCAGATCATGGTGGGTCCTGCAGGCCTGGCAAAACCTCTGGACTGAATTTTGAGTGAGACAACTAGTTATTGGAGAATTCTGACAGAGCAGTAACATGAGTGGACTTAGTTTTTCTAACAACATCACTCAGTGGCTCTAAGGAGTGTGGACCTTGAGGGTAGTGGTGGAGGCCAGGGCGATGCTCCGGGGGAGATGCTGGAGGCCGGGACCAGAGTGAAGAGGGGAAGGTGCTGAGAGTGCTGGGATTCTGAATGGACTCTGAAGGGCGAGCCAGGACAGCGTGCTGCTGGACTGAATATGGGTGTGAGGAAGAAAGCATAAGTCAAGGGGATTCTAGAGCTTCAGGCCATAACAACTAGAAGAAAAGACCAGCAGTTGTTGAGACTGAACACAGAGAGTGGACCTAGCAGAATGAAGAGTGAGTTTACATATAATAAACTATGCGTTTCAGAGGGATAATGGGTTTAAGTTTGTAGTAAATTTAAATTAGATTGTTAGAGGTCTACGTATAAGAAATTAGGCCAGCCTCAGCCATCCTAACTTACATTTTCCTCTCTCCTTTCTTGGCGAGAGAACTCTGGTTCTGAAAAGACTGTTACTGTGTCCAGTGCCCCGGGATGAACTGGATGAGTCAATTATGATCACCCCCCGCAAAAAAAAAATGATCACCCCATTTCCCTCGTTCCCTGCCTTCTTTGCCTCTATCCGTGGTCACTCTAGTTCTGGCTAAACAAACAAGTGCTTTAGGTAAGTCTACTTAAGGGGTTGCCTTGAGCAGAAAACTTGTTTTTGTTATAAAAGGAGAAAAATCTAGCTGCTACAGATTCTTCTCTCCTGCCTGAACTTGAAGGAGTAGCATCCATGTGGCACACGGCTATAAAATGTATGAGAGTGAACAGACATGTGCTCTGACAGGAGCAGAAGACTGCAGACAAGTCAGGGGTCTGATCACTCATTCCCTGAAACGACACTGATAATGGCCTACCTCTGCAATTTTTTTTTTAATACATGAAAAATGAACTCCCTTTTGTTTAAGGCACTGGCAAGCAACTTTTCTATCACCTTCAGCTAAATGCATGTCTAGTAGTACAATTCTATATTTTTAGGTAGCACTTAAAAATAAGAGCTTTGAGATTCACATATCAGGAAATTCGCCCTTTTAAGTCTTCAGTTGAGTGGGTTTGAATATATTCACAGATTCGTGCCATCATTCCCAATAATTTTAGAAGATTTCTCTTACACAATAGAGAAACTCACACCCATCAGCAGGTCCTCCCAAGTTCCTGCCCCCTTGTCCAGTATAAATGATTCTTATTCCCCTTTTTGTTGCTGATTCCATGTTTAGTCAGTCATTGTTGAGAGCAAATATAAGGATAAAATCCCCAAAAGCAGATTCTTAATATTTTGGTTAGAATTTTGGAAGAAAAGGTTAACTCACCTCAAGTTCCCTCACAAGTCTGTTGGCCAGTTCAATAGTTTTGTTAGTTTGGTTCACCTCTTCTTGACAGCGAACTTTCTCAGCTATTGCCTTTTCAAATGAATCTGTGAGTCTGCTCAGATTTCGATCCAAATCCTTTAAAGGAAAAAAAAAAGTCAAAATTAACTTCTGAGCCATTTTCAGGTACAAAGCAAACATTACAGTCATCTTAAAACACCTGCTCCCTTAAGGTAAACGAAGCAAACTTCCCTCCCTCCTTTGCCCCTTGAGCACACATACTTTTTGGGAGAAGATGACAGGTTGGTGATAATAACCGCATCAGGGCAACCATGCAGTCTTCCTCTCCTCCTCCCACACTGGGCAGAGAGCAGACAGCTACCTGGGCAAGTGGATGGGCCCTGCTGACTCAAATACACTCTGAGTGTCCAGTTCCCTCACTCGCGCCTAAGCCTCAGCTTCCCTATATTAATTATGAAGGTCATCGTTCTGTTCTCTCTGCTGACTTCTCTTTCCACTTCTCATTGGTCCATAATTCAGGCAATGAAGAAGAGTGTTAATTATTAATTACTGAGCCCCTTTAGATCTCAACACGCTGGCCTGGCTTGGCCAATCAGATTTCTCTTCTGGAAACTTGGGATTGCAAAGCGGAGGCATGTCACTGTCTTCAGCATTATAAGATCTGGGAAGATGTGTATATTTGGGAGGGCTCCATCTAGAGAGGGTCCATCTTTCACCAAGGACACAGGAAAGCAGGAGAAACCAGTCCAGAGAAAGAGAAAGAATGAAAAGGTAGCAAGGAGAGAAGTCACATGGTCCTAAACACGTTCCCCGACAGCTTCCCACTTCCTGGATCCTGTTCCTCCAGAGACCAAGTCACACAGTTTTTGTTCCCCTCAGAGTGCCATAAGTATTCCTGGTCTCCATTTTGGCTTAAGGTTTCCTAAAGGGGTTTCTCGGAGAAGGCAATGGAACCCCACTCCAGTACTCTTGCCTGGAAAATCCCATGGACGGAGGAGCCTGGTAGGCTGCAGTCCATGGGGTCTCTAAGAGTTGGGCACGACTGAGCGACTTCCCTTTCACTTTTCACGTTCATGCATTGGAGAAGGAAATGGCAACCTACTCCAGTATTCTTGCCTGGAGAACCCCAGGGACAGAGGAGCCTAGTGGGCTGCTGTCTATGGGGTTGCACAGAGTCGGACACGACTGAAGCGACTTAGCAGCAGCAGTAGCAAAGGGGTTTCTATTTTGTACAGCTAAAGGAGCCTTGACTAAGGGAGGAAATACTTGGGAGACTCATTATAGCATCTTGCTACCTGCAAGTTCTAACAATCCTAAGTGAGATTTTTTAATACTGCTTATAAATTTTTAATACTGCTTATAAATACATGCAAAATTCCAAGAGACTTTAATAATCAAATTTGTAGAACATACCCTATTTATAGAGACTGTCAATATTTGTCTATGACCCAATTATTACATTATTATACTAACTTATATCATTGAAGTAGTATTTCTTTTAAAAAGTATATGTCATATTTAAGATTTACATATGAAATAATGGCAAATTTGTGAGAAATGGTAGAGATATCGCACATCTTCAGTTAGAAATCAGGTCAAAATAAATAATATCTAGAGGTATATTTTATTAAAAGTACTTATGGTTTTATAGGGCTTCCCAGGTGGCACAGTGGGTTCCCTGATAGCTCAGTTGGTAAAGAAACCCCCTGCAATGCAGGAGACCCTGGTTCGATTCCTAGGTCGGGAAGATCCAGTGGAGAAGGGATAGGTTACCCACTCCAGTATTCTTGGATTTCCCTTGTGGCTCATATGGTAAAGAATCCACCTGCAATGTGGGAGACCTGGGCTTGATTCCTGGGTTGGGAAGATCCCCTGGAGAAGGGAAAGGCTACCCACTCCAGTATTCTGGCCTTGAGAATTCCATGGACTGTATAGTCCATGGGGCTGCAAAGAGTTTGACACGACTGAGCAACTTTCACTTTTCACTTGCAGGTGGCACAGTGGTAAAGAACCCTTGTGTCAATGCAGGAGACACAAGAGGCACAGGTTCAATCTCTGGGTCAGGAAGAGCCCCTGGAGGAGGAAATGGCAACCCACTCTAGTATTCTTGCCAGTAAAATCCTATGGACAGAGGAGCCTGGCAGGCTACATTCCATGGGGTCACAAGAGTTGGACAAGACCATGTGTGCACATAAGTACAAACACACATATACAGTGCATGGTTTTATAAAATACAGAAGCTGATCTTAGCTTTGGTGTCAGACACCTGAGTTCATATCTGGATTCTGCTATCAGCTAAGCAGCCTCAAGGTGGACTGCATAAGCTCTCTATGCCTCAGTTTCATTAGTCGGACACAACTGAAGCGACTTAGCATGCATGCATGCATCATCTGAAAAATAAATAATGTCATCCATTCCCTAGGTTGACCTAGCTATACACAGACCTAACAGAAGCAGAAGAGACTAAGAAGAGATGGCAGAAATACACGAAGAACATACAAAAAAAGGTCTCAGTGACCCGGATAACCACGATGATGTGGTCACTCACCTAGAGCCAGACATCTGGCGTGCAAAGACAAGTGGGCCTTAGGAAGGATTACTACAAACAAAGCTAATGGAGTTCATGGAATTCCAGCTGAGATATTTAAAATCCTAAGAGATGATGCTGTTAATTTGGAAAACTTAGCAGTGGCCACAGTCCTGGAATAGGTCAGTTTTCATTCCAATCCCAAAGAAGGCCAATGTCAAAGAATGCTCACACTACTGCACAATTGCACTCATTTCACATACTGGCAAGGTAATGCTGAAAATCCTTCCAACTAGGCTTCAACAGTTATTTGAACCAAGAACTTTCAGATGTACAAGCTGGGTTTAGAAAAGGCAGAGAAACCAGAGATCAAATTGCCAACATCCATTGAACCACAGAAAAAGCAAGGGAATTCCAGAAAAACATCTACTTCTGTTTCATTGACTATGCTAAAGCCTTAGACTGTGTAGATTACAACAAACTGTGGAAAATTCTTAAAGAGATGGGAATACCAGACCACCTGACCTACCTCCTGAAAAATGTCTATGCAGGTTAAGAAGCAACCATTAGAACTGAATGTGCAACAATGGACTGGTTCAAAATTGGGAACGGAGTGCGTCAAGGCTGTATATTGTCCTTCTCCTTATTTAATGTAAATGCAGAGTACATTATGAGAAATGCTGGGGTGGATGAAGCACAAGCTGGAATCAAAATTGCCAGGAGAAATATCAATAACCTCAGATATGCAGATGACACCACCCTTATGGCAGAAAGTGAAGAGGAACTAAAAAGCCTCTTGATGAAAGTGAAAGAGGAGAGTGAAAAAGCTGGCATAAAATTCTGCATTCAAAAAACTAAGATCATGGCATCCAGTGCCATCACTTCATGGCAAATAGATGGGGAAACCATGGAAATAGTGATAGACTTTATTTTCTTGGGCTCCAAAATCACTGTGGATGGTGACTTTAGCCATGAAATTAAAAGATGCTTGCTCCTTGGAAGAAAAGCTATGACAAACCTAGAAACCCTAATAAAAAGAGATATTACCTTGCTGACAAAGTCAAAGCTATAGTTTATAGTCAAAGCTATGGGTTTTCCAGTAGTCATGTATGGATGTGAGAGTTGGACCATAAAGAAGGCTGAGCACTGAAGAATTGATGCTTTCAAGCTATGGTCCTGGAGAAGACTTTTGAGAGTCCCTTGGACTGCAAGGAGATCAAACCAGTCAATCTTAAAGAAAATAAACCCTGAATATTCATCAGAAGGACTGATGCTGAAGCTCCAATACTTTGCTACCTGATGCAAAGAGCCAACTCACTGGAAAAGACTCTGATGCTGAGAAAGATTGAGTGTAGGAGGAATAGGGGGCAACAGAGGTGACGAGATGGTTGGATGGCATCACTGACTCAATAGACATGAGTTTAAACAAACTCTAGGAGACACTGAAGGACAGGGAAGCCTGGCATGCTGCAGTCCATGGGGTAACAGAATCAGATAGGACTGAGTGACTTATCAGCAATAATTCACATACCTAAGATATAAGCTGATATAGCTTTTCCTTTTGTAAAGCTGGGTGGGGACTGGGTATTGGGAGACCATAGGCTCCTGCACTTGGTTTCTCTGCCTCTCATGAAGAGGTGCTGATAGCTCTTGCTCTGGACTATCTTCCGCAAGATATCTGCAGAGCACATAGGCTTCGGAAATAGAGCCAGTGTTTCTCTCAGGGCATGGACAGAAGTACTCCTGTGCCAGAGTACTAAAGATGTGTTTCTCTGTGGAACAAAAGTTGGGCAGATTTACTCACAGCTTTCTTTATAGGGGGTGTTTCCTAAGCTTTGGATATATCAGCTATGACACAAACCCACTGTGAACTGCCTCAGCTGACCCACTGTGCATCACGGCCATGGGGATGGGGGAGCTGAGGCCCACATGAGGCTCACGCTGCTCATTGTGCTGTGGGCAATGAAGCCTTCCGCTCTCTGACCCACTCAGCCCGTACCCCACATCTTCTGCCCAGCATCTGTGAAACAGCAGTGGGTAACCTGTCAGCCTGTGAGTTGGGTAGAATCTTGGTTGCTTCACAGTTCCAGACAGGCCGTGGCCTCTCAGGTTCTAGAAATAAATGGAAGGTGGAAGAAGGACTTAGTCCGAAGACCCCAGCCTACCACACACCCTGAAACCAGTGTTCTCCAGCTGATGTGTGCACCAGGACCCCCTGGAGGGTTTGATCAAACCCAAATTCCTGGACTCCCTGCCAAGGTTGCTCTTTCAGTGGATCTGAGAGTCTGGACCTCTAATGAGTTCCCAGGTGACACTGATGCTTCTGTGGTCGAGAGAACACACTCTGAGAACCACTACCCTAAAGAGACGAGTTTGCACATTTTCAGGGCCATCCTTAGATCCTGTATGTTTCAAGACAAGATGGCCTAAGAAGTTTTGTTTTTTTTTTTCCCCACTCAGCCTTCAATATGAGGCCATCATTTAGTCTGAAAGTAGAGATAAAGACTTTGAAAGAACAAATATACAAAGTCTAATACTAGTTAATGAATGAATGAATTTCCTAAATGCTGGTAGACAGAGCCTTGCTTTTCTAGGTGAGAAGGCAACAGAAGGCATAGATGAGGAGGTGGGAAAGGCCACGAGAGAGAAGGAAACAGAGGCTGAAGGAGATGAAAGCAAAGCTGGCAAAAATTATCATGACACCTGGGCTCAAACCTTGGCTTGACTCTGTACCAACAGACAGAAACTATGCAGTTTGTCTTTGACTGTGGCCTGACTAGTCTTCACAGAGAATTGCTTTTTACTTCAAATTTCCTACAAAGGACATTCTCCCATATAACCACAATATGACCATAAAAACCAAGACATTACTGGCACATTACTACCACCTAATTGAATGTTGGTAGAAACAGCAGACAAAGACTCTGTTGCACTAAAAACTACTCTCTGGAAATCCACTCTTGATAAGGGGATAGAAGAGACCAACTTCCATAAAGAGATTGTGACTGTTATTCTCTTCTCTGTGTCTGTAAACTTAGATTTGCAGTTAATTGATAATATGAACCTCTGTTTCTACTGCAGGTCTTTAAAGCAACCAAGGTAAGCAGTTCTTTTCAGCTCATTGCAGGCTGTACCCAATAGAGGGCTAATTCCACAAGCATAGGAAGTCTCAACTTCAAGACAGTAAGGATTCTGCCTGCAATGCAAGAGAACTGGGTTTGATGCCTGGGTTGGGAAGATTGCCTGGAGAAGGGAATCTCTCTAGTATTCTTGCCTGGAGAATCCCATGGACAGAGGAGCCCGGCAGGCTACAGACCATAGGGTTGCAAAGAGTCAGACACGACTGAGTGACTAACACTTTTACTTTCATGGCTGTCTTGAGCATTCTCATTACTTTTCCATGAATATTAACTTGCTTAAACAATTACATAAAGCCATTAATAATAGATGGCCACATTCTTCTAAAGATTTTAGTTATATTGACAGTGAGAGCGCTGACCAATAAATGAAGCTAAATTTAATAAAATTAATATTTTTTTTCTAAATTTGTCTAAATCAGCTACTGTTGTTGAGAATAGTGTCCCCACATATAATCAAGCCAAGTTCAAGTCCTGTTCTATAGGAAGCCTGGCTTGGCTGCCTGCCCACTGTGAGCACCACAGTCCAGGTACAGTGATCCCTGAGTTCACCGGCTCAGAGACCCATGGTAGGACTTCCTCCAAGATGGGAGCATGCTCCTTCAGGTCTCCCCTCAACTCTTTCTGCTCCTAGAGACCATCTCTAGCCAAATTAAGCTAAAGAGAATCTCCTGAAAATGGAGGAGCTCTTTCAGTGAAAGGAAAGGCACAGAATCACATGCAGGCTCCTAGGAGCTCCAGAGAGACTTGGGGGTGGTGCAAGAACAAAATACTTGAAAGCTTCTTCTGGACACTGTCCTACCTTACATGAACTTTATTTTCAGTCTCATTCTCTGGCTACTAATTTGATTCTAGAAATTGGGGGAATCAAACTGGCAAAGCTTGGATTACATAACCAGACTTCAGCTAGGACAGAAGAAGGTACCCCTGATCGAAGTCCTACCTGAGTGTATCCAATGGGGAAAGGTAACTCTCCAAAGAAAAACCAGTCTGTTGCCACCCAAAGAAGGTAGATTGGATGCTCGTAGCCAAAATACATCACAGATGCCCACCTTGAGAGTTAGCTGTTATTCACAAAGTGACAGTTAAGAAACTGAAGCTCTGAGGCTTTCCCAAGGTGGCGAGGGTTACCCAGCTTTGCCACTCTGACTATACCACTCCATGCTATCATGTCAGGCACCTCCAGATCATCATCTCTGTTCTGTATGTGTCCCTCCACCACCATGCCACCAGTAGCCTTGAATGCATGGACTTGTCAGGTCTACCAACTGCAGCTTCTCGTCTCTACTGTAGCTTCTCCTGCCTTAGCCGAGGCCTTTGTAGGACCCACAGTGGCACTTCTAACTTGTCTTTCTGCAGCTAGCTTCTTCTCTTCCTCCAGCTTCCATTCAGCTGATGAAAAGAGACCATGCCATTTTAACCTATTAAAATCTTTCAAAGGCTCAATACCAAGGTCAGGTAAGATTTAAATTCTGCAGCATGAAAGGCAGAGAAGGTTTTTGCAACTTCATCTTTCATTCCTTCCTACTATTCCTAACCATCCCCCAGACACTCATGTTAGGGTTCTGGCTGACTAGGACTCATAAAGTCTACCAACTGCTTCCTCTCTCTTTTCTTCACTTTTTTTTTTTTTTTTAAATCACAAACACGTCTCCTGATCTTATTATCCTTGGTGACTCCCAAGTGATTTTTGTAGCTCATATCAAATGCACCTTCATTATGAAACTTTCCCTAATTTCTCTAGGCTCTTTTTGGTGCTCCTATTGCCTTCTGGATATAGTCACACATATGCTTGTAGCACCAAATGACAATGATCTGTTATGTACTTGTAGAGAGAGTCAAGGTGATAATATTTACGGTTAGCATTTCTAATCACATACTATATGCCAGGCACTGTGCTAAATTCTCATTACGAATTATTCTCAAAAATGAGATAAAAATCCAAAAATTGGATAAAAATCTTCATGATCTACCTAAGTAAATGCTATTACAGTACCAATTTCTCAGATGAGAAAAAAGAGGCTCAAAGAGGTTAACTAACATGTGCTGGGTGAAACAGTAAATAGTGAGTCTGGATGTAAACCCAGGCACTTTGGTTCCAGAATCCTTGCTTTAAATCCCTGAATGCTACCCTCTTTCTACTGCCAAACCATGGAAGTTTCTTAAGTGCAGAAATCATGAAAGTTCCCTTTTCCAGCTCAGTCAGCATCCAGCAGACAAAGAATGTCTACTGAAGAAGAATATAAATGAATATATAAATGAAAGGTCCAATTCCTTCCCTGAGCGGTAGGTCTCAGAGATAGCCCTGTCTGAAGGTGGGATCCTAAGACTGGGGGCGGGGTTCCACCTCTTAGGAACTTCTTCAGTGTTGGAGCCTGTACTTACCGCTAGCTTTTTCCTGATAGCCTCCAATTTCTCAGCAGCTGCAGAGAGTTCTAAGTTTGCTTGGGCTAATGCTTGGCGTTTGGGCTCCACGTCACAGTAGACCTGAAAAGCCACATAAGAGTTATTTCACAAGGCAATGAAGATGCAAAGAGGGCAGGTAATCATTCGGTCTTCTATTGCTGGAAGCTTTACAGTTAAAATCTCTAATTCACCTAGAAATTTGGTGTTTACTCTTAGTCATGGTAACACCTAATGGCAGAACAAAAATCCATATAGCCTTCCAAATTCTCTCTGCTTGCCCATTACTCACTCATTTGTTGTGGACATTAGAGTGACAATCATTAGCATAAAATGCTACACAGGTCAAATACCATTAAGATACTAAAATTAGTTTTTCATAAAATTTGGAGACAATCCTCATACCAGAAATTGTCGAGTACAGCAGATACAGCTACAGGTGGGATTATGTCTAGCCTTAAAGGCAGAAAGTTGGTGTGGAGAAATTTTCTGAACCCAGAAAGGAACATGTGAGATACCCTCACACAGTATAACGTTAACCACACTAACACTCTCTCTTTTTTTTTCCTAAGTTCCTGGCCACCTTAAAGGCTATCTGAACAGGTGGTTTGAGCATTTGAGGGGATCAAATATTCTGTTGGGAAGGAAGAAAGGAAATTAAATTTTCTGTTCTATTTTATAGCAAAACAACACAGAACACAGCAATGGTCCAGTGCTGGGCTCATCTTTCCGCCTAGGGCGGGAGGCTAGCACAGCGGTCAGGCGTGCCATTATGGAGCGAGGCTGCCCATCAGTGGTGATCCGTCTACAGTCTCGCCTGATACAGGTTTCCACTAAAGAGAGACGGACAGGGTCCTATTCCCATGGGTCCCCAGAGTGAAGGACATAACCTAGTTTTCTGAAAATCGTTCTGGGAATGACAGTGGCATTTCCTCAGCAATTCCACCTTTTAATATAACACACAAGATTTAAAGACAGAAATGAGTCAGCTCTTCCTGGCAAAGGGCCATGCATGTTCCCTTTCACATCCAGTCTTTCGCAAAGTGTTTGGGACATACCTGACAGACAAGTACTTGATAAATAAATTATTAACTTTAGAAATGATTTAACTTTAGAAAAGACCACATACAGTCAAAAACACATTTGTCATTAAAATACAAAAGTCCTCCAAAGGTTATTTCTCATCTCATTAAGTCTACCTGTAGCTGGTGTAAATTTCTGCTTTGAGAGCAGGGATGAAATTTAATTAAACATGAACTCAGACTTGCAGTTGTTTCAAGCCAACAACTGAAATATTTCAATATAAATAAATAAATTATTCTACTCAAATGTTTTTATCTAATCAAATTTAGTTGCTGCTATTTGATCTAAAGAAGTTACTCTACCCTAAAAAGCATGGCTTCCAACATTTCAGATATCCTCCTTTAGAGAATTCTGATTAATCTGACGCCTTCATGTCTTATTCTTAGAAATAAATCTTATTCAGATAATTAAATATCAAATTATTTTACATTTTTTGCTGGCCTAGAAATTAATATATATACAACTCTTCCTGAATAACACCCATAAACCATCTGGTCATGCCTGATACACCTCATAGAATTTCATGATGTTGATGACCCAGGCGCAGAGACCAGCTGCTGCGAAAGATTTGGTCCGAATCAGGTTTGGGTTGAACTCGGGGTCTCTCAAGTACTGCTCCTTCACCACTTTTAGACAATTCTCTGGAATGTGCTCTTTGTCATAGTTAATTAACGCTTGCAAAAAATCATCCACCTGTAAAGCAAAAAGACTTATTGCAATGAGCCATTTGTGCTGCAGAGAAAATTCCAAGATCAAAAGTTAAAATCAGCTTTTAGGATTCACATCACAAAGGCAAAATTGGCAAGCTGCATTTATCCCACTGTTTGACTTTTTGGTCTTTACAGTCTAAAGTTAGAATTAGCAATGGACACTTTTAAAATCCCTTTTATCCCAGGGTAAAATATTCAGTCTTTGCACAGGAGGCATTCACATTTTGAAGAAAAGAAAGGCAGAAAAGAAAAAGAAACACACATACCCCTTGCTTCACCTTCTTGTACATTAGTAACATTTTCCAACAGAAGAAATCCATGTAATTTTCTCCCTCCTACACTTAACTGCTTTCATAATTTTGAAAATAATTAGCAATCTTCCAACTGCTGCTGGTGCTGATCTGGGTGTGCTTACAACCCCATGCTAATCTCCAACTTGGCAAACAAAAGTTCTAGGTCCGGAGAACACACAGTAGATTACTCTCAGCAAATCTGAACATGACTTCTTTTTAACAGTTAGGAATTTTATAGCTTTCTTCTTTCTCCTCAAACTGTCTGTACTTTAAGAAAATTTATTTTACTGAGGTATAGTTGATTCACAATGTTGAGTTAATTTCTGATGTAGAGCACAGAGATTCAATTACACATATATAGAGAATATATATACACACACATTCTTTTCATACGGTCTATCAGAGGATACTGAATATAGTTCCCTGTGCTATGCAATAGGACCCTGTTGTTTATCCTTTCTGCATAAAATAGTTTGCCTCTGCTAAACCCAAACTCCCAGTCCATTCCTCCCCTCTCCCTGCTGTCAAGTATAACCACAGAACTGAACACAGAAATCATCAGAATTTTCACGCTGCCAGGCTGATACCTTTCCCATGAAGACTTTAGCTGCTTTCCAACTCCGGTCTTTCGGCACTCTGCCTCGGGGAGCCAGAAGGACCATCACAGCCGCAGTAACGTTGGTAACTGCATTTGGAGGGTTGGGAAAGGCTTTCAGCTCAGTGAGATTGACCTGGAGAAAAGCACAGACACTCTCAAGACCAGGGCGCTCTGCTCTCTCGCGGCCACTGTTGAGTCACTAAGCTGGTCTTCAGTGGCTGGTCTTTCCCACCCTCTCCTCTTCACACCAGTCTCGGTTTGGCAGTTTTTGCAGCCCTCCCAGAGATCCCACTGTGGGACACCAGGAGGTCTAGGTCTTTCTGGCACTTTTCTGATACTTTGAAAACATCACTGCCTTTTTTGGCTTCCAAGTAAATTTATCTTCCTGATGTACCAGTCCTGCAGAGTCTTGCACACTAAGGCCAGGGAATTTCATAAATGTACAGGTTTTAGGGTATTTACGGGTTCATCCAACCTACATAATATATTTGCCTTTTAATCAGGCCTTCCAGAAACAGGGACTTCCCTGGTGGTGCAGTGGTAAAGAATCTGCATGCCAATTCAAGAGATATGGGTTTGATTCCTGGGTAGGGAAGACACCCTGGAGAATGAAATGGCAACCCATTCCAGTATTCTTGCCTGGAGAATCCCATGGACAGAAGAGCCTGGTGGGCTATAGTCCACAGGGTCACAAAGAGTCAGACACAACTTAGCGACTAAATAACAGCAACAACCCAGAAACAGAGTCCTTTAGCTCAGAGTCTCTTAGTGTTGTTTTTCTGCTTTATATGCACAAGAAGCATCTTCTATTACACTATAATGACTCAACCAGGAAAATGCCCGTAGAGGCTGAACCTTCTTTCTACATCCCTCTGTAGTCTCTGAAGGCCAGAATCTTAATTTACTCAAGAGATAGTATTAATGTAATAAGTTACAAGTATCAGGGCAAATACTTTGGAGTAAGAATTAATATCTATAAGAAGTATACATAGGTTCATGATACATGGTTTGTTTTTTTAAGGATTTTCTATGAAATTTCCTAAACTGTATTATATACTCTTATATAATCTCATCAAATGTTGAACCTGATTCTCCTCTATTACCATAAACTGCCTTTTCATTTGGGAAATGACTGCAAAGAACAGAAAGGGTGTGAAAACAAGAACAAAAGCAAAAATGTGAAGTATGCTAATGCTAACTGAGAACTAAGTAGCCAAAATCCTTTCATCATTTATAAATATACTGAGCTTTATACTTAGGTGATATTAATTTATTTGGGCTGAGTAAATAATAATATATTCAGAGAAAAAGCTGCCAATATAAAGCACAAAGAACAACATAAACATTCTGGAGCTCAGAAAGAGGAAAGTATAAAATTTCATAACTCAGAGATAATCAGTTACTTTTATCTTGTTTTTCAACTTTTCCTGTGTATAAGCATGTTCTTATTTTAAAAATGTCATAATATATACTATGCCTTGTTTACTTAATAGATCATGAACACTTTTTCACATTGCTAGCTAGGATTTAACAATTCTCATTTTAATGGTAGCAGGTTATTTGAATGCAGAATAATCAGTCTTCTATCATAGTATACGTATATTCCTTTAAACTGTTTAACTTTATGGTAATGCTAAAAGAAACATCCATGAAGATAATAATTCTCTGTTCACAGTCAAAATTATTTTCTTCAAAAGAATACTGAGAGAAATGAATGGAGTATTTCTTTGAAGAGCAGTGGAAGTCTGGATCCTTTCCTCTTTGAAGGTGAGTCCAAGACCCTGAAGCCTAGCAATGTCGTGGGAATGTCCCCAGAGGCCTAGCAGAACCGAAAGGCAAGACCAGCTGCCAGTTTTTAAAATAACATTGCCCATAATTCCATCTCTCTTTACACAGTCCTTCTGATCACCACAGTTTATTTTCTCTTATGGGAAACTGAATGTTCAATGAGATTTTGCTAATAATGTGAATTTAGGAAAAATGGTGTGGGTCAAAACTAGGTATCTTTGCATCCAGGTTTTTCTTCTTTCCCTGAGGGTCTCTCATTAATACTACTTTTATAAGATATTCATAACAGGGAATATCTGGAGGATATAAAGAATCCCCCACTTACTTCTTAAAGCAACAGAGAAAATAAAGAATCTTCCACTTGGTTTTTAAAGCAACACCTAATATGAACCACTGGATTTGGGCCAAATATAAGTGCTAACAATAGAGTTGGCTTTCATGACAGCATAAACTGCATGGCACTGGAAGTATGCAAAAGGAGACTGCGTGCTGGGGTCAGGGAGGACAGACTTTCGGATGGGAAGGCAGCTCAACTATACTGATGGCCTCAATGATGTCCTTAATAGTTGTTTCAACTGGAACATTTTATGGGACTTTCTTTCCTTTTGATTGCACGGATTTCACTCTCAGTCCAGTTATCAAACTCTAATAACCTTCAAATATTACTTTGAGAAAACCCCGAGCCCAGGAATCATTCTTACCCTGTTGAGTGTGTTGAGGGCGGCTGTCGCAGCCACTAGGGCGGGCTCTGCTTTCAGTAAGTCTGCCTCACACTCCCTCTGTTTCTGGGACACTTCAGTCTGAATGGCTGTCACCTAATCAAAGAAGAAAGGCACACAAACCAATTATCATCTCAGATATCTCTACTGAAAAATGCAAGCTGCCTCAGAGACACTGTTCAATAATTTGCCTATATCTTGAACAGAGGATTTCGTCATAAAGACAAATTTCTCTTCAGGCACATGGTATGCACAAAGCTTTGCATAGGCACAAAACACACAACACAAATCTCAACACAAATGGACTCAAATGTCAAAATGCTCCAAGCAGGGCTTTGGCCGTTTTAAGGTACCATTAATAGTAAATGGATGATTAAGCAGTTCCTTTGTTTTTCAGTTTTCTTTTTCGGCAAGTCCTGGAAAAGTGACCATCTAAGCGACTCAGTAAACTAGATCACAAAATATTTTTGCCAAAATTCCTTTAATTTTTGCTTATATTTACCTTACCTACATTATCTAATTACCTATATTTACATCATCTAAAAGCCATGTTAACTGTTCTTTAAGAATAAATGTAAAGGGACTTCCCTGGTGGTCCAGTGGTTAAGAATCTGCCTGCCAGTGCAGGGCACATGGGTTCAATTCCTGATCCAGGAAGATCCCACATGCTGCAGGGCAACTAAGCCTAGGAGCCACAACTACTGACGTCCACAAGCCTAGAGCCTGTGCTCTGCAACAAGAGAAGCCCCTGCAATGAGAAGCCTGTGCACCGCGACTAGTGTAGCCCTGCTAGCCAAACTAGAGAAAGCTGGAGCGCAGCAAGAAGCAAAAATAAATAAATAAAATTGAAAAAAGCATAAATGTGAAGCTTTTTTGCTCAACTGATTAAAAGATATTATTCTACTCTGTGCATGTTTATCAGCACATAAAATTTTTATGAAGACTATATACTAGGTTGGTGCAAAAGTAATTGCGGTTTTTGCATTGTTGAAATTGGCCATTTGGTATTGAAAACATCCTTATATAGCATTTTACTGTGCATTTCTCACGTTGCTTTTTTGCTAATGACTTATTACTTAGTCTTTATTTTAGACTAGGGAAATGATGTTAGACAAAAAGCAAATTCTTATTTGAGTTTAAAATGGGTCGTAAAGCAGTGGAGACAACTGGCGATATCAACAATGCATTTGGCCAGGAACTGCTAACAAACATACAGTGCATTGGTTGGTCAAGAAATTTTGCAAAGGATATGAGAGTCTGGAAGATGAAGAGTGTAGTGGCTGGACATTAGAAGTTGACAATTAGGATCACTGAAAGGATCCTAATTGAGAAAGGATCACTGAAAGGATCCTAACTGAAAGGATCACTGAGGCTGAACCTCTTACAACTATACAAGAAGTTGCTGAAGAACTCAGAGTCAACCATTCTAAGATCATTCAGCATTTGAAGCAAATTGGAAAGGTGAAAAAGACTGATGAGAGGGTGCCTCATGAGCTGACTGAAAATTTTTAAAAATCGTCATTTTGTTGAAATGCCATCTTCTCTTATTCTACACAACAACAATGAAGCATTTCTCTATTGGATTGTGACACGCGATGAACAGTGGATTTTATGACAACCAGTGATGACCAGTTCAGTGGTTGAACTGAGAAGAAGTTCCAAAGCATTTCCCAAAGCCAGACTTGTACCAAGAAAGGTCATGGTCCCTGTTTGATGGTCTACTGCCCGTCTGATCCATTACAGCTTTCTGAATCCCGGCGAAACCATTACACTGAGAAGTATGCTCAGCAAACTGAGGAGATGCACTGAAACCGGCAATGCCTGCACCTGGCGTTGGTCAACAGAAGGGCCCAATTCTCCACAACAATGCTCAACCACATCACACAACCGATGTTTCAGAAGTCAAATGAACTGGGCTATCAAGTTTTGCCTCATCTGCCACATTCACCTGACTACCACATTCTCGCTGACTACCACTTCTTCAAGTATCTCAACAACCTTTTGTAGGGAAAACTCTTCCACAACCAGCAAGAGGCCAAAAATGCTTTCCAAGAGTTTGTTGAATCCTGAAGCATGGATTTTTATGCTACAGGAATAAACAAACATTTCTCACTGGCAAAAATGTGACTGTAATGGTTCTTATTTTTACTAATAAAGATGTATTTGAGCCCAGCTATAATGATTTAAAACTCACAGTCTGAAACCAACATTACGTTTGCACCAACCTAATAATATGGATATAGGGAAGCCATGCTGGTAAACTTGAACAAGATCAAAATGAGGACTTTTGGAGTTTTGATCCTCCTCCCTTTAGAACACAAAACTTGAATGTCTAGGAAGAGAAAATTCTTAATGTGGAGTTTCAGAGCTGTGGCTGCCGGGCACCAGGATCCAGTCACCATGGGGGATGGTTGCTGTGGTGATGGGGACTGTGAATCATCATGTGTGAACAAAAGTGCATTTCTTCAGATGTGTTTGGAACAAACAGGTTTATCTACACCATAAAATTAAACACTGCTCACAACAAATTACCTTGTCTACCGCAGCTTTATCAGCAATAATTACCCTTCTCCTGATTAACCATTATTTTGCTGTGTACTGAACCTCTTATGAATGGAAGTGGTTCAGGCTAGATATGTGATCTCGGCCAATACGTATGGTTACTGTTAACATCTGTAGGGAAACTCTGCATGCTCACTGAGAACTGCTCCCAAACCTCAATCCTGCCAGGAATGACCATGAAAACTCCAAGCATACTACATTTTCAATGTGTCAGAGAATTCTGCTATAGAAAAAAGAGACTGTATTTGACTGAGTTATTACATCAGGTTTATTTACTATCCTTAAGGATATAATGAATCTATACATGCTCCTTGTGACCATTTATAATAGTATCATTTAAAATCTGACTTGGGATCATAGATTTTTTTAATATTTAGAAGACACCCTAGAGAGTATCTCTCCTAAATGCTATTTCAACAAGACTGGGGTCATACATACTACTCTCTCTTCCTTTACTGTTAATGGAGTATTATCCCTTTGGGTAATTTGATAAACAGGGCAATTTGGAACATTTAACAACTAAACCCCACAAATGCAAATGAAAAAAATACTCTAGGTTGGTCAACTTACTTCTCATTCCCAATCCCTCTCATCCTAAGTGCAGCCTTATCGGAGCTGTGACACTGCTGTGTATCACGGTGACTTGGTAAGCCTGACTGTGCACTTTTTCTCTGCCTCCCTCCCACAAGGCTCCTGGGGACTGGTTAACGAGGCCCAACCTGGGGAAGGTGGAAGAGCTGCAGGGAAGCTTAGAGTGTGTACTTTCTCTTTACCATTGTCTATTAAAACAGATTTGAAAACAGCCCCATTCATGGGAACACCAGACTCCTCC
Source organism: Nanger dama (assembly GCA_917880005.1). NCBI lineage: Eukaryota > Metazoa > Chordata > Mammalia > Artiodactyla > Bovidae > Nanger > Nanger dama. The sequence goes on from CAKJTW010000007.1 coordinate 31,067,055, forward strand.
TGCCCTCTACTTGTCAAAAGCTCCTTGCAGATGGCTCATGAAATTTAGTGGTGGTCACAAGAGGATAAAGTCACAATAACTGCTTGTTATGGGCTGAACTGTGTCCATTCAAAATTCACAGGTTGAGGCCTTAAACCCAGGACCCCTGAATGTCACTGTGTTTACAGAGAGAGCCTTTAAAAATGGTTAAATTAAACTAAGCCTGTTAGGGTGAGGCTTAATCCAATCTGACTAGTGTCAGAGGAGGAAATCTAGTCACACACATGAGTCGGCAAGGGTATGTGAACTGAGAAAAAACATGTGAAGACAAGTGGGAAGGGGACCATCTGCAAACCCAGTGGAGAGAGGCCTTGGGAGAAACAAAACCCACCAACAGCTTGACCTTAGACTTCCAGACTCCAGAACTCTGAGAAAATAAGTCTCTACTGTTTAAGCCAGTTCTAAGCAATAGGTAGAAAAGGATATGTAAAAACGGACTGGTTCACAATCGGGAAAGGAGTACGTCAAGGCTGTATATTGTCACCCTGCTTATTTAACCTACATGCAGAGTACGTCATGCAAAATCCTGGGCTAGATGAAGCACAAGCTGGCATCAAGACTGCTAGGAAGAATACCGATAACCTCAGATATGCTGATGACACCACCCTCACGGCAGAAAGTGAAGAGGAACTAAAGAGACTCTTGAGATGGTGAAAGAGGAGAGTGAAAAAGTTGGCTTAAAACTCAACATTCAGAAAACTAAGATCATGGGATCCAGTGCCGTCACTTCATGGCAAATAGATGGGGAAACAATGGAAACAGTGACAGACTTTATTTTCTTGGGCTCCAAAATCACTGTGTACAGTGACTGCAGCCATAGAATTAAAAGACACTTGCTCCTTGAAAGAAAAACTATGGCAAACCTAGAGAGTGTATTAAAAAGCAGAGACTTTGCCAACAAAGGTCCATCTAGTCAAAGCTATGGTTTTTCAAGTAGCCATGTACAGATGTGAGAGTTGGACCATAAAGAGGGCTGAGTGCTGAAGAATTGATGCTTTTGAACGTTGGAGTTGGAGAAAATTCTTGAGAGCCCCTTGGACTGCAAGGAGATCAAACCAGCCAATCCTAAAGGAAATCAACCCTGAATATTCATTGGAAGGACTGATTCTGAAGCTGAAGCTTCAACACTGTGACCACCTGATGAAAAGAGCAGAATCTTTGGAAAAGACCCTGATGCTGGGAAGGATAGAAGGCAGGAGGAGAAGGGGATGATAGAGGACAAGATGCTTGGATGGCATCACTGACTCAACAGACATGAGTTTTAGTAAGCTCTGGGAGATGGTGATGGTGAAAGACAGGGAAGCCTGGCGTGCTGCATATCATGGGGTTGCAAAGACTCTGATATGACTGAGCAACTGAACAACATTGTTTAAGCCTCCGACTCTGTAATATTTTGTTATGGCAGCTCCAGTTAACAAATACATGACTCTCCCTTACCTTCAGACTATAAGAAATTTCTGATGGTCCTCCAAAATTCAATCCATCCATCTTTAGAAAAGAGACATTAAAAACCTGAAACCCATCCAAAATCAGGGAGGATGTTTACCTTTCCAAGAGATTATATGAGCTCTGCACTATGGAAGGCATTCTCACTCACGAGGCTTACACTCAACAGAGGGCAATTTGAAAGGGATCAGAGGATTCTTAGAACCTGCAGCTGATACATCAAAGACGGAAGATCTAATTTTCACAAGCTTAATGGTGCTTCTTTACTTGAAGTCACTGCTAGCAACACCTGTGATTTGAATAGTCCCTGATGATCTTGCACATTTGAAGAAACAATTTCAACTGGCTTCTCTATATGGATTGTCAAGATGTACAGGAAGACGGTCTTCCAACTCCAATATTTGTTTAGCCATATTAAATGTTGCAATATACTTGTTACTTTTAAAGTACTTCTTATGTGTTACAATTTCATAGAATCAAAGAATCCATATACACCCCTTTATAAGAACCACATAGAATCTAGTACATTGTTGTGCATATGGCCAATGTGAGCTCATGGCATATATGTGATTAACACCTTGACTCTGCTGCTGCTGCTAAGTCACTTCAGTCATGTCCGACTCTGTGTGACCCCAGAGACGGCAGCCCACTGGACTCCCCCATCCCTGGGATTCTCCAGGCAAGAACACTGGAGTGGGTTGCCATTTCCTTCTCCAATGCATGAAAGTGAAAAGTGAAAGGGAAGTCGCTCAGTCGTGTGCCACTCTTAGCGACCCCATGGACTGCAGCTCACCAGGTTCCTCGGTTCATGGGATTTTCCAGGCAAGAGTACTGGAGTAGGTGCCATTGCCTTCTCCGTTGCCATTACCTTGACTCTACATAATTTAATTGCAAACAGACCTTTCTTCCATAACCAATTTAAAATAGTTTTTTCCACTATTGCATCTATTTGGCTTTCATCATAGCCCTTATCATTAACATAAAATATCTTGTCTATCAACATGTCACTCATCTTCTATCTTTCCCATTACAATGTAAGCAACATGCAGGCACCTTGCCTATTATATATCTTTAAGAGCCTAGAAAAGTGCCAGGCCAAAACAAACAAACAAAACGCTGGTGCTCAGACAATATTTGTTATTTATAATTAAATTGAGCCTCATGAATAAAATGAAAATATTTTAAAGTGTTCTTACCTTTTGGTATGGATCAGATATTAAAAAAAATAGCATGTATCTTTTCCATGTCTGAAGAACTTCATGAAACAACCTCTCAGATGAGTTCTAATCTGCTAAAACATTTCTCCCTCGTTGTGAGGACAATTTTGCCTTAGAAATTCAGGTGCAAAATGTAAAAAGACCTCCACAGTACTTGTTATAATTTAAGATCTGTAAAAATGGATTTTGGCTTCCCAGGTAGTACTAGTGGTAAAGAACATGCCCGCCAATGCAAGAGACATAAGGGAGGTGGGTTTGATACCTGGGTCTGCAAAATTTTCTGGAGGGGGGGCATGAGTTATGAAATAGGAACTGTTGAAACATCACATATTTGTTAATGCCTGAAAAATATCCCCTGGGTGAAATTAGCTTATGATCATCACACCATGTGTGATACCCAGTTACTTTAAATATAAAATATACCCTTAAAGATATCCTCCGCTTATCTGAAACTCAATGGAAATATTTATTACCAGAATTAGGAATTATATGCTTATTGGCCATGCCAAATATGCCTTATCTTTAACTGCAAAAATAAGTTTTTTAAAAAAATATTAAGCATTTTGATTTTCTATACACTTTTCATCTTTAGTGTGCAAGTTAAAGGCAGATATGCTGAATGCACGTTAGAACAAAAGGAAAACAATTCATCTGCCTACAAATGAATGGTAACATCACTGGAAAAACTCAAATATTTTCTTCTATCATTAATGCAGAATAATAGCATAATGGTGACAGAATCACTGGCTCTATGAATATTCATAATTTATATTTTGTATTAACTAAGCCTTGATTATAGGGCTTCCCTGGTAGCTCAGCTGATAAAGAATCCTCCTGCAAAGCAGGAAATCCTGATTTGATTCCTGGGTCAGGGAAAATTTACTGGAGAAGGGATAGGCTACCCACTCCAGTTTTCTTGGGGTTCCCTGGTGGCTCAGCTGGTAAAGAATCAGCCTACAATATGGGAGACCTGGGTTCGATACATAGGTTAAGTAGATACCCTGGAGAAGGGAAAAGCTACCCACTCCAGTACTCTGGCCTGGAGAATTCCATGGTCTATATAGTCCATGGGGTTGCAAAGAGTCAGAAAGCCTTGATTATAATCTTTTAAAATAGAATTTGCACATATACATTCATTCAGTTTTTCAAAGATATTTACTAATCATTTTGTTTGCTTTTTACTAATTATTCTGTTTGCTGTTTACTAAACATTTAGTAATCATTCTGTTTCTCTTGGAGAAGTGAGCTATACAAAAATGAAATACCTTCTACTTGCTGCTGAAGTTTCAGTAAGAGAAGATGACAAAATAAGTTATATTTATTTCAGAATTACTGGAAACCTAAGTACAAAGAAAGCCAATCTATATAATCTTAAAAGTAATTGTTTCCAACAATAACACATAATACAGAATGCCAGGGCCTCCACAGACTCGAAAAGGACAAATTTAGCTTGGGATATAATAATAACCTCAAGTTGTATTATTAAAATGCAAAATTCGAAAACCATCTTGCAGAGTGACGGAATGGGCTTTGTTAACAATTGAGTTGTTCAATTTGCCTAAAAACTGAAAACCTTTAGAAACCTCTGTGGTGACTTCACGACCTTTACTGTATTACAAATAGGCCTGATGTTCAAAATCTACATCCATTATATGCTTGAATGAGCTCAGTATTTATTGTTCTTTTGTGTCATTAAAAGAGCTAAAAGGGTGGGAAAATGCATAATGTAAAGAAAGGTCAAGTGGTAATCATGGTGTGAAATGCTGTTACATGTGTAACTATCATAATTCTTTAGATTTTATGCTCCCTGGAGGGGAAGTTGTTCAAAATTGTTCACCTACAAAGGTTTATTTTGTGCTAAATATAGCTCTGCACTCCAAAGGGTGGAATTAGCCTGACCTTTCGCTCCTCGGCATCGGCGATGGCCTTTTCCCGGCTCAGTTTCTCTGTCTGAAGCCCGATCTTTGCGATCAGAGCTTCAGCATCCTGATTTCTCAGTTGTAACTCGGCTTCTTGAGAGGCAAGTCTGGCTTTCAACTCTCCCACCTAAAGGAAAAGTCATGACTCTGTGTCAACAACAGCAAATACTGGATATAGCTTATTATTTTAAGTGAATTCAGGGGTGCCTAACAATTTCTAACTTCCATCTCTTTCTATCCTGATTTGACTTTAATTCCATGTGCAAAAATGCAGCCCCCATTTTTTTTTTTTAAAGAAAACACAGGAATCAACAGAGTAAGCTTGCCATGGCTTTGTGGAAAACGTCATTAATTTATGTCAGCACCAACTGAACATTTATCTTCTCAACTCAGTCTGTACAGTCAAGGGAGCAACCCCAGCCATCCCCACCTGAGCACATGTCACACAAGCACCCTGCTTTTCTGGTCCTGTGGGGTATAAATATTATTATTTTTTAATCATAAAAAGAACAATCACAGCCATTTATTTTCATTCCATTGCTAGAAACACTTCAGGGGTTTCATCATGTGAGCCACATCCCACTGCTATACGCAAGGATCCTTACAACCTCTGCTTCAACACAGGTTATTTACACTCTGCCTTAGAGGCATGGCTGGTCCTGTGACCGCTACCTGTGTTATTAGAATTTAAGCTAAGACTGATTTTTAGCCTCTCTATGAACTCAGGCTCATGCCACACAGTGATGTTTGCTTCTTTCTCCTTTTTAGCCAAGTGAAACTAGTCACGTGGCAGGCCATAATCAAAAGCATCATCCAAGAGATTAAAGGAAAATCATTTTAAGCACTGATTTCAGTCTGTAAGGAAGCTGTTAAGTCTGAAATGTCCAAAGCAACTCAAACCCCGGAGGCAAGGTCTTAGTGATGAAGAGAAGTGACTAGGGCTCTCCATTATGACCTATGCTAAATCTGCAGAGGGCATACACGGCCATCAAGGGGCTTAGGGCTTTACTGCAATGTATGAAGAGCGGTGAGGACGTACTTCAGAGGGCATGGCTCTCTGGCTCTGTGGGCTGCTGCCACATGAATACCTCTCTCCCTGCACACAACCTGATCTTACACTATCTGGCTTTCCAGCTCTTCACAGAGGAAACTATGCTTCCTCTCCATAATCAATTGATTTTAAAAACTCTTTAAGGTGTATAGAATCTGCCTGCACTATGAGAGACCTGGGTTTGATCCCTGAGTTGGGAAGATCCCCTGGAGAAGGGAATGGCAACCCACTCCAGTATTCTTGCCTGCAGAATTCCATGGACAGAGGAGCTTGGCAGGCTACAGTCCACGGGGTCACAAAGAGTCAGATATGACTAAGCAACTAACACTCACTAAGGTGCTATTAAATATTGAAGCCACTTTTCTGATACTAAGAGCACGACATGCACAAACACCTGATGGAAAGGAATCTTTAATATTCCTTCCATTAAGACCTTGTGTATCTTCTTCTCAGACTTTCTGTTGTTTCTAGCTGAGGGGGAATAAGGGGGCTCCACACAGTCAAGAACTTGGCAGTCACCATGAATCACTGGTCCCTTTCTTTCTTCCTCTCCTCAACCCCCAAATTATAAACACACAACTGAGACGACTGTTAGGAAACCACAGATTCTTTCCTTTTCTTTTTCTCTGTGAATGATATGCTGCCATCATTGAGAAGAACCACGCTACTCCCCATGCTTTTGTCTCTGTTACTAGCACCAGCCCCGCCTGGTACCGCAGTGCAGCTTAGCCAAAACTGTTACATTTCCTGGGGCAAACTCAACAGGCTCCTCAACATCCAACGGGACATTAAATGCTCTGGGACCCAGATCGCCTTCACGTTTAGCTTCACAGGACTCCTAGCAAAGTCTTTACTAGGGAAGAGAGTCTTGATTCAAGTGAGGGGGAATTAGACAGGAGGAGAAAAGTGACAGTGAAGTTGTTCAGTCATGTCTGACTCGTAGTGACCCCATGGACTGCAGCCTACCAGGCTCCTTCGTCCATGGGATTTTCCAGGCAAGAGTACTGGAGTGGGGTGCCATTGCCTTCTCCAGGGGATCTTCCTGACCCAGGGATCAAACCTGGGTCTCCCGCATTGTAGACAGATGCTTAACCACCTGAGCCACCAGGGAAGACAGGAGGAGAGAGGGAAGACAAAGAGAAAGAAGGCAAAAAAGTAAGAAAAAATGTATATAAAAAGGGAGACCAAAGAAAGACATTCTTTTAAGGGACAGAAAGATGCACAAATAAAGATAACGTTCTTTGGGAGTTTTCTGGCAGCTATTATTTGCACTGGGTGTCCCAGGTGGCTTGGGGGTAAAGAACCTGACTACTAAGGCAGGAGGCGCATGTTCAACCCCTGGGTTGGGAAGATCCAGGGATTCTTGCCTGGAGAACCCCTTGGACAAAGGAGTCCGGCAGGCTACTGTCCATGGGGTCACAAACGTCAGACACGACTGAATGCGCACACATACACACACACTCTTTGCATCACTCAGTCCTGGAAACTGTGCTGGGAACCTCTTCACTCTGGTTTCTCTTTCCCAGTCGTGGTCCATCTACTCACTGCTCAGAAATGATCACATGTGTCACCGAAGAGCCATTCCTTGGTGTATGAAACGAAGGGGCAAAGGAGCAATGGGTGTCTGGCCTTTAGAATGCTTCAAGGACATGGCCCGAGAGTCCTTCAGGGTGAAAGGCACCAACATACGCTCCCCCAACCAGGTTCTACCTTATTTCCAGCCGAGGCACAGACTGTCCACCAGCATCCTTGGGAAGAAAACTGGCCCAATCTCTTGAAAAGCATATGGGCATACAATCTAATGAAAATACTCTTATAAAGGTCACTGGAGTTTCTTGCCTTGAGGTTGGACACGACTGAGTGACTTCACTTTCACTTTTCACTTTCATGCATTGGAGAAGGAAATGGCAACCCACTCCAGTGTTCTTGCCTGGAGAATCCCAGGGACGGGGGAGCCTGGTGGGCTGCCGTCTGTGGGGTCGCACAGAGTCGGACACAACTGAAGCGACTTAGCAGCAGCAGCAGCAGCAGCAGCAGCAGCAGCAGCAGCAGCAGCTCTCGGGCCTGGCTGGCCCATCACCAAAGTTTTTGTCTTCTCACATTCTAATTTTTAACCAGTTACAGAGAGGCTCCGGGGGTGGTGATGGACAGGGAGGCCAGGTGTGCTGCAGTCCATGGGGCCGCAAAGAGTTGGATGCAACTGAACTGAACAGAGGCAGCTTGGAGCCATGGGCTTTATATAGATCTGGGCTCAAACTCTGAATTCGTGGGCTCTGTGGCCTTCAATTCTTTGAGCCTCATGTGTAAATTCACATTAGCAATACCTACTTCATATATTGGGTTTTTCACCATGAAATCAGATGATATGTGTACAGACCCACAACTAACACCCTGTGCTAAGTCTCTTCAGATTGACTAAAGGAGATAAGAGGTGCTGCCCTTCAGGGCAGTGGGGGACGTGTGGCTGGGGATGAAGCTAGAAACTAGCATCTAAAAGAAATGGTAGCTCAAAGAAGCAGATCAAACAGGTCAGAGGAAACAGCTGTGCTTAGGGATCCCAGTCACAGCAGCCCTTATCATAGCACCAGCCAAGAAATGACGCCTTCACCTGGGGTAGAGAATCTGAGTCCAATCTGACAGCAAGACCAGAGCACTGGGAGATGAGAGGAAGCCGGCTGTGCCCATTCCACTCACCATCTAGACACCGCCCAGCACGGAGCCAGGCCAGCCAGCCAGCTGTGACTGCGGAGGCGGCTGATACCTTTCCAGGCTTAGGAGAGCGGGAACTGTGTGTTCTCTGTATCATTATCTATAGATTTTAGGACCAGGCATCTTATACAAGTGGGTTAAAAAGCTGCTTCAAAAGTAAACGTATTTTTCAATGTTAAGAGCACAGGTATCACTGAGTAACAACACACCCTGGTCATACCTGAGAGGCTGTGGTTCTCAGCTTCTGGACGCCATTCACCAAGTGCTCTTTCTTCTGGGATACTGCTTCTTGTTTCTTTTTCAACAGGTTCTTAAACAGTGATATCTGTTCCAGAAAACTCTTTGGGGTCGTATAGTTGTGTCTTCTCTCATTCTGGTAATACCTGGTACTCATTTCATGTACACTAGTGTGAACGTGGGCCATGAAAAGGCTAATAGCGTCTTTATCCAGGGGCTGAAAACATACACATTGCAATTCGTATGAAATTCTCTCAAGTGAAAACAAAAATGCCAACTTAAATAAAGGAAGAAAAATCAGCAAAATTACACAATATTTATTTTCTAAAAGCCAGCACAATTTACAGTTGATCTAGGAAAACTTAAGTCTTTCAGAGATATCCACAGGTTTAGAGAGATGACAGGAAAGTATCCAGTTTCGTCACCTCTTCTTGCCAAGCAGGGCAAAGGATTTACCTGTGCTCCACACACCAAACCCAAAAGCCAAGATGCAACACAAGCACTGCTTTTTACAACTTGGTTTTTATCAAGTGTGTGAAAGAGAAAATGGAGAAACTGAGACACTACTCAGGGAAGTATTTTTGGTGTCACTTTCAAGCTAAGCTTTAGCCAAAGAAAACCAACAACTCTGCAGTCACTGGGAAAAAAACAAAACAAAAAAACATCTTAAGCTGAGAAGTAAACCGTTTTAGAAGAATTTATGTTGCAAAAAAAAATCTAGGGTAAGGTATAAAAGTCACTGCTTGCGGGAGAACAATATGCCCATTCTCATTTAGGAAAAAAACGAAAAAGGAGCAGCTCTCCTTTGAAGAGTCCCTGGATCACTCCCCACTAGACATTCTTTCCGTTTTGTCCTCTACGACTTCTGAAGTAGTTAACTTTTTAATTTGTGGAGTCACATCTCCCTCATTTTAATGATTATTTATTGCATTCTGTACAAGATGAACCAGGTTCAATTAATCAAGGGAAGCCTAAAAATCAATTAATATGAATTAAATGAGCTACACCAACTCTTAGGAAAGTCACACATAATTTACCAAAGTGTTGTCAATAACACTCAGACATCTTTGGGGAAATTGTGCACAAGTGGCTGGTGGTGCAGTTAAACGTTTCAAAGCTGTGCCATTAATATCACAGCCAGGGGTGCGAGGAGAGACGGCCGATTCTTGCTGGAGAAGAACGCCTCCAGAGCGAAGTCCAAACACTCCACTTTCCAACCTCATGGAAAAAGCCTGAATGGGTTTAAAGTATGTACAGACTGGATTATTCTGCATATGAGAAATCCACTGTGCTAGTTACTAAAATGTTTTTAAAGCAAAAGTTAAATATAGAATGATACACATTCTGAATATTCTTTGTTTCCTCTTTATCTGAGACATACATGTATCACCAAACAGTGAATTCAGAATATAAACTACTAAGGAAGTAATGCCGTACAACTCACATCCCTGCGGGGATCATTTTTTAAAGAATCTGACAGCAATATAAATATGGGCAGAAATTCACTCCTGTCCTGTCTTGTTTTAACAAAACTCAAAGCCCGCATGTATCTTTCTAAAATAGATAAATATGTCCCCAGCCAAGTGCAACCTCCTTGGCAAAAAAAAAAATCTGGCCTCTACCCAACCATGATCCTTATGAGGAGGCTCCTCATAAGGAGCCTCTCTTTAACAACAGTTTCATTTGTAAATCCGAGATGGAAGAAGTGGTTTCCGGTAGAGCTGGAAGAGGCCCGAGACAACTTGTCTCAATGGGGCAAAATAACTATTGTTATCGGGCTTAACAAAATGGCACAGCATGGGAGACTTGCAGAGCCAGGGAGCAGCTGGTTGTAATTCACACTGTTTTTCAGAAAACTCTAATCGTTCCAGAACAGACCTCTTTGATGACTGGTCTTCCCTGCATTCTCAATTTGTCACTTTCTCTTATGATAAGGTCAGTAGTGACAGCACTTCCTGACATTAACAGCTGTGGCTTTTAAAAGGGTCATTGTAGAACTACTAATTGCAGTAATTTCATTAGCATAAATTATTTATTCTGCCATTCATTTATCTCTAATTTTCTTTGGGGGCAGGGGGAGCTGGGAGGAGAGGGCTCCTGGTGCAGCTACAGCAATGGTGCTGCTATGCTGTATTTTTCACTTTTAGAGGATGCAGTGAAGAACATCATTCCTGCTACATATGGCCCCTTAATGAAAACTGGTTGATCTCATTTGCAGTCATCTCGCAGCCAATCACAGTGAAGGCAAAAATAAAAAGAAGCAAAGTGCCAGCATCCAATGGTTATAAATGCAGGGTTTCCCCACTAAGATGCCTTGGAAAACAATGCTGGATCCAGTGCAGAGTTAAATGCAAAGAAGAAACTGTTTTTTCCTCATATTAATAAAAAGTGTTTAAATTCTGCTCTCTTGGTTGGCTCTCTGTACACACAGAAACACAGATCTCTTCTACTTGGTGTCCTGGTTCTCAGGCAGTGGGAATCACTGCCATAGCAAGTACCCCAGCGACCTGACTCTTACAGTAAATGTCCAGCACATCACTGCTGTTGAAAATGACTGCAAAATTGGATTGGAAACCAATACCTGGAAGCCAGAATGAAATCAAACCCTGTAAGTGCTGTGTAAGATTTTACACCATCCCAAGACCAGCAAAGACGACTATTTACATTCAGTACTTTAAAATTCAGTTCCAGAAGTATTGCATTCAAGTAACGGAGCTAGGAGGGGCCAACGAGGGCAGATGAAAGAGAAAAGTTTTCAAGTTTAACTTGGGATAATTTTTTAACATAATAATGTCATATATCTGTCATCCATCTTGATAGTTATCCTCAGAAAATATTTCTATATTAATTTTTCACAGCTTTACTGAAGTATAATATATAAAAACTGGACATATTTAACTTATTTTTAATAGTTGTGATATTATTGATTTTCAGTAATTCCAAAGCTATTATTTGTACTTTTACTTCTTTTGGGAGCTGGTCAATCTATTAGAAACTGTGGTTGCAAGGCTGGTTTATTAAATAACAAAAATTGAATAATGCACAAAGTGGCACAAAAATATTTGAGCTCCTCTGCTGATCTCTTCGTGGTGCTAATGGACTTTCAGGAGAATATTGTGGAGGCAGCCAGGGACATGGCGTTTGAATCCTGAGACTTGGAGAGAGTTTCACTTCTGTCAAATTGGGCAAGTTATTCCTCCTGCCACAGAATCAAAAGCTGGACGTTCCTCACTCCTTTTGGCTCTGCTGCTTCTCTTCCTTTCAAGCCCTCCTTTGGAAAAGGCAAACATTTGTGCAGTAGTCCATTCTACTGTTAGCATGTTTGTGTTTTCATTTTTGTCCTAAGTTTAGAGACCAAGCCTGGGTGAAAGGCAAGCTGAAGCCCAGCACAAGCTAGTAATCTTCCAGATGAGTTTTTCATCCTTGAAGGAGGTAGCCTTCTATGGTTCACTGACAGAATATTAGAACAAAGAAGCAATTGAGGTCTGAGGGTGTGAGGAGGTAAGATGGAAGCCGAGCCAGCTAAACATCTCTCAGAGAAAGACAAGGAAGGAGACGGTTCTGGCGAGACCAGTGAAGAGGAAAGTCACAAAACTATAGCTAGGAGGGACTGATGTTCCTGTGTGATTCAGCTAAACTTTCAACTAAATAGCAAGTCCAAGTTCCTGGGCAGCTGTGAAAACTGGACCCTCCTTTCTGGGTAGAGGTTCCTAAGTTTTCATACGTAAGTTTGCAAAAACCCTGGAAAGCAGCATTCTATTGCTTTTTGAAATTCTACTGTAAACTTAATTAACATGCATAGAGCAAGCAATGTATGGTGGGCAGCATACTTTGCACGTGTAAGGAGGAAGGGGGCTGAAGAATGCGGAGTATATTAACCACCACCTGGGCCTTTTCTCATCTGTTTGAACACAGGCTTAAGCTGGTATGAGATTTAGGCAGATTCAGTAAGAATTTGGTTACGTTTGCTTTTGTCTTGATCTTTTAAAATGATACCAGTATTCCTCAGAAAAAGGGTATTTTCCACAAATTCACAGAATTTTCTCTTGCGCAGGGTTATCCTTCTACTTTTGAAATTCATATTGAATAATTCTCACTTTATTTCAAAGGAAGAATTGTGCTAAAAATTGTGAACAGAAATGCTGCTAATGTACCTATCACTATCAAAATAGTATTTACTACACTTTATGCTTGGTCTAACATTTTTAAAGGAAGCTAGAAACCAGTCACAAAGTCAATCTTTGACATACAGCAGTATAGTAACTTTGTTGGCATATTAAGTGTGGCACTTTAACAGCATCATCTTTTAGATTTGAAATAGCCCAGCTGGAGTTCCATCAGGTCCGCTAGCTTTGTTTGTACCAATCCTTCCTAAGGCCCATTTGACTTCATGCTCCACGATATCTGGTCCTAGGTGAGTGAGCACACCATCATGATTATCCGCATCATTAAGATCTTTTTTGTATAGGTCTGTGTATTCTTGCCACCTTTTCTTAATATCTTATCCTTCGGTTAGGTCCATACAGTTTCTGTCCTTTATTGTGCCTATCTTTGCATGAAATGTTCCCTTGGTATCTCTAATTTTCTTAAAGAGATCTCTCAGTTCAGTTCAGTCACTCAGTCATGTCTGACTCTTTGCGCCCCTATGAACTGCAGCACGCCAGGCCTCCCTGTCCATCCCCAACTCCCAGAGTTTACCCAAAGTCACGTCCATCCAGTCGGTGATGCCATCCTGCCATCTCATCCTCTGTCGTCTGCTTCTCCTGCCTCTAATCTCTCTAGTCTTTCCCATTCTACTGTTTTCCTCTATTTCTTGGCAATGTTCACTCAGGAAGGCTCTCTTACCTCTCCTTGGGATTCTTGGAACTCTGCATTCATTGTGGGTGTATCTTTCCTTTCCTCCTTTGCCTTTTGGGTCTCTTTTCTCTCAGCTATTTGTAAGGCCTCCTCAGACAACCATTTTGCCTTTTCCATTTCTTTTTCTTGGGGATGGTCTTGATCACTGTCTCCTGTACAATTTCATGAACCTGTGTCACGGTTCTTCAGGCACTCTGTCAGATCTAATCCTTTGAATCTATTTGTCACTTACATTGAACAGTCATTAAGGGATTTGCTTTAGTTCATACCTGAATGACCTAGTGGTTTTCCCTACTTTCTTCAATTTAAGTCTGAATTTGGCAGTAAGGAGTTCATGATCTGAGCCACAGTCAGATCCTGGTCTTGTTTTTGCTGATTGTATAGAACTTCTTCATCTTCATGTACAAAGAATATAATCAATCTGATCTCGCTATTGCCCATCTGGTAATGTTCAAGTGTAGAGGCACCCTTTGTGTTGTTGGAAGAGGGTCTTGGCTATGACCAGTGTGTTCTCTTGGCAAAACTCTGTTAGCTTTTGCCCTGCTTCATTTTGTACTCCAAGGCTAAACTTGCCTGTTACTTCAGGTATCTCTTGACTTCCTATTTTTGCATTCCAGTCCCCTATGATGAAAAGGATGTCTTTTTTTTTTTTTTTTTGGTGTTATTTCTAGAAGAGCTTGTAGATCTTCATAGATCTGTTCAACTTCAGCTTCTTTGGCATTAGTTGTTGGGCATAGAGTTGAATTACCATGATACTGAATGGTTTGCCTTGGAAACAAACCGAGATCATTCTGTCATTTTTGAGACTGCACCTAAGTACTGCATTTCGGACTCTTTCGTTGACTATGAGGGCTATTCCATTTCTTTTAAGGGATTCTTGCCCACAGTAGTAGATATAATGGTCATCTGATTAAATTCACCCATTCCAGTCCATTTTAGTTCACTGATCCCTAAAATGTCAATGTTCACTGTTGCCATCTCCTGTTTGACCCCGTCCAATGTACCTTGATTCACGGACCTAACACTCGAGGTGCCTATGCAATAGTGTTCTTTACAGCATCGGACTTCATTTTCACCACCAGACACATCCACACAGTAACTGTGGGCATTGTTTCCACCTTGGCTTAGCCTTTTCATTCCTTCCAGAGTTATTTCTCCACTGACCTCCAGTAGCATATTGGGCACCTTCAAACCTGCGCAGTTCATCTTTCAGTGTCCTTTTGCCTTTTCATACTGCTCATGGGGTTCTCAAGGCAAGAATACAGAAGAGGTTTGCCATCCCCTTCTCCAGTGGACCAGGTTTTGTCAGAACTCTCCACCGTGGCCTGTCCATCTGGAGTGTCCCACACAGCATGGCTCGCAGTTTCACTGAGTTGGACAAGGCTGTGGTCCATGTGATCAGTTTGGTTAGTGTCCTGTGGTTGTGGTTTTCATTCTGTCTCCCCTCTAATGGATGAGTATAAGAAATTTGTGGAAGCTTCCTGATGGCTGTAGGGAGAACTGGGTCTGGCTCTGGTGGGTAAGGCCATGTAGAGTAAATCTTTAATCATATTTTCTGCTGACGGGTAGGGCTGTGTTCCCTCCCTGAAGTTTGGCCTAAGGTCAAACCATGGTAGGGTAATGGTGACCTCCTCCAAAAGACTCATGCCAGCATGCTGTGCCTTCCAAGACTGCTGCAGCCAGAGCTCCTGTCCCTGAAGCAGGTCAGTGCTGAGGCTTGCCTCCATAGGAGACACTCAAAGGCAGGTCTGGCTCAGTCTCTTGTGGAGATCACTGCTCCTTTCCTTGGGTCTTGGTGTGCACAAGGTTTTATTTCTGCACTTCAAGCATCTCTGGCAGGTATGAGATTTGATTTTAAAGTGATTATGCCCCTCACCCCCTCCTGTCGTCTTGTTGGAGCTTCTCCTTTGCCCTTGGACATGGGGTATCTTTTTGGTGGGAGCCAGCATTCTCCTGTTGATAGCTGTTCAGCAGCTAGTTGTGATTTTGGTGTTTTCACAGAGGATGAGTGCTCGTCTTTCCACTCAGCCATCTTGACTCACTCAACATGCCAATAAATTTGGAAAACTCAGCAGTGGCTGCAGAAATGGAAAAGGTCAGTTTTCATTTCAACCCCAAAGAAGGCAATGCTAAAGAATGTTCAAACGGCCATATAATTATGCTTATTTCACATGCTAGCAAGTTCATGCTCAAAATCCTCCAAGCTAGGCTTCAACAGTACATGAACCAAGAACTTCCAGATGTACAAGTGGGATTTAGAAAATGTAGAGGAACCAGAGATTAAATTGCCAACATTTGTTGGATCAAGAAAATGTAAGAGAATTCCAGAGAAACATCTACTTCTGCTTCACTGACTATGCTAACATCTTTGACTATGTGGATCACAACGAACAGTGGAAAATTCTTCAAGAGATGGAAATACCAGACCACCTGACCTGCCTCCTGAGAAATGTGTTGCAGGTCAGGAAGCAACAGTCAAAACTGGACATGGAACAACAGACTGGTTCCAAATCAGGAAAAGAGTACGTCAAGGCTATTTGCTGTCACCCTGCTTATTTAACTTATATGCAGAGTACATCATGAGAAACACTGAGCTGGATGAAGCACAAGCTGGAATCAAGACTGCCAGAAGAAATATCAATAACCTGAGATATGCAGATGATACCACCCTTGTGGCAGAAAGCAAAGAGGAACTAAAGAGCCTCTTGATGAAAGTGAAAGAGGAGAGTCAAAAAGCTGGCTTAAAACTCTGCATTCAAAAAGCTAAGATCATGGCATCTGGTCACATCACTTCATGGCAAATAGATGGGGAAATGATGGAAATAGCAAGAGACTTTATTTCTTGGGCTCCAAAATCACTGTGGATGGTGACTGCAACCATGAAATTAAAAGACACTTTCTCCTTGGAAGAAAAGCTATGACAAACCTAGACATCATATTAAAAAGCAGAGACATTATTCTACCAACAGAGGTCTACCTAGTCAAAGCTACGATTCTTCCAGTCGTCATGTATGGATGTGAGAGTAGGACTATTAAGAAGGCTGATCATTGAAGAATTGATGCTTCTGAACTGTGGTGTTGGAGAAGACTCTTGAGAGTCCCATAGACTGCAAGGAGATCAAACTAGTCCATCCTAAAGGAAATCAACTCTGAATATTCATTGGAAGGACTGATGCTGAAGCTCCGATACTTTTGGCCACCTGATGCAAAGAACCGACTCGTTGGAAAAGACCTTGATCCTGGGAAAGATTGAAGGCAGGAGAAGAAGGGGGAGACAGAGGTTGGATGTCATCACCGACTCAGTGGACATGAGTTTGAGCAAGCTCCGGGAAATGGTGAAGGACAGTTAAGCCTGGCGTGCTGCAGTCCATCGCAAAGAGTCAGACACGACTGAGTCACTGAACAACAACAACACATCGTGTTTTATTCCTTGAGTGGACATGTTCCCATGATCAGTTTGGGAGATGGCAGGAAAATATGCCATTCTGATGTTGCCAAATCTTCAACAAGTTCTACATGGAAGAGATGAGGGAATGTGGAATAAAGTCATTTTTCTTGACAACGCTGATGATACTCAGCTTGTTTAAATATTTTGCAGTATCTCAGCAAAAGGACAGAGCATTTCCACTTGCCAGTTGGAGGACATGCCTGAAAAGGATGATCTCAATCTTGCTGAGATCCTCTTTTCTATTCCTTTCAGAGCAAACTTCACTCCTCAGAGAGCTCATCTTCTCATTTCCATTCAATAATCTCTCTTTTCATCAAGCCTTGCTTTAAAGTATGTCAATTATTCATTTTGACTTGAAAAACCAAAAGCATCACCTATCTTTTAACACCTGTTTCTCTTGCCTTTTCCCCTGAATTTTCCTAACTGGGACCCATAGACTTCTCAATAAGCCCTGCTCCCAATTATCATTTTCAAACTGATTCCCAGGCACAGCCAGAGGGTCTCCTCTCCCTCCATACACCATGTCTCCCCGTCCCCATTTCCAAGGGTCCTGTGAGGCGTGTGTATTGACACAAAGTCATCAGGTAAATAGCTGGTGATACTCAAGTGTCAAGCTATTTGGTCATTCTGTCAGCTGTCATTTTAGTTCAATGCCAGGTAACAGAAAAGTAGCACAAATATTTACTTAGAAGCAATCAGCCCACACCCCTGGGTTCTGAGTGTGTACTGACTGAAAATTATATGTCAATGCACACAAAACCACTTGCCTTTAATGACTCCTTTCTCTGTGGCTAAAGGAGGGGGAGGGTCACCTTGTATAAGTACCTTACACTCAGCAAATGAGGTCAATAATTAAGAAGTGCCTAAATTATGCTGATAACTCTCAGTCTTAATAATCAAAATTAAAACTAAGAAATTGATCAAATTAGTATTCATTTAAAAATGTAAAAGCTGTTTTTGACCTCTACTGAAAAGGCCCCACACATTTTTAGAACATGGACACTTTGCACTCTGAATTATAATTATTGCTCCTGAGCAACAAATTAGGAAGGTGGGAAAGTTAAATAGGCACGTAGCACTGGAATGAAATCGGCTGGCTAATTTGTTTCCAGGCATAATTCGGCGCCACAGAAATGGGAAAGTGCTTTTTAAATTCTTATTTGGCACTCAGCATCCTATAGGAGGCATCGTGATACCATCA
Source organism: Nanger dama (assembly GCA_917880005.1). Classification (NCBI taxonomy): domain Eukaryota; kingdom Metazoa; phylum Chordata; class Mammalia; order Artiodactyla; family Bovidae; genus Nanger; species Nanger dama. The sequence continues at coordinate 31,085,179 of CAKJTW010000007.1, forward strand.
AATAGAGCTCAGCACCTGCCAGGAGCCCTCTGGACTTAAAGTGATGCAAGTCCCGCCACATCCAGCAGATGTCAATGGTCACTGGCGTATTCAAGCTCCTTCAGGAAGAGCTGTCACCCTCATGGGCAGGAGAAAACCTGCAGCAAAGGCAAGAGGCTTAACACACTGTCTAGACACTCAGTTAAACCTCGTTTCCTCCTATTTGGGAAATGAGCATTAAGAACCAAGCACACTGGCCCTTAACTCTTCCTTACCAAGCCAGCCTGATCAAACGAACTGGATAAAACAGATTTTTGCTTACTAAAGGACATGCTGGCTCTCTCCCTCTAATAATTTAGTGTTCTGAACCCTCTTGTAATTATCAGAAGACAAAATAGTGACCTATGTAATCCCAGGAATGTGGTGGACCTAGCGTTAGCTGAAGACATTTGTGTTAGTAGCTGTGACCATTATTTGTGATCATATTGAATGATGGTCTTCTGGATTGTAAAGTATAAAAGATTTCTGGTAGATTTAAGGCAAGTGTTAGTCTCCATTAGGCGGGGTTCCTTTGACTCTCCAGAAAGGCATGTCACAGGGAGAACAGCATTTCAGACAGAAGTCAGTCGGTCCAGGGATGGCACACTGCTACTCTGTTCATGAGAACAAACTGACATATATTTCCCTCAACATAACAGGGGCTTTGCAGTGCTTCCTGACCAGTGGAAAACAGTGACTATCACTTAAAGCAGAAGAACCACACAGTAATATTACTCTCTCTTTACTCACCCCCAAATCCTGTTGCTGTTGTTTTAAAGGTCTGGGTAAGCTCATTCGATGTTAGGAGTGAGTACAGAGACAGGCAAGAGAAAGAAATTTCTGGCTATGGAAAAAAACAGTGAAAATAGAAGAGCTCAAGTTTTTCTTTCATTTATAGAAATGTTTTAAGTGTGCATGTGAAGATAAGAAATTGAGGGAAGGTTATTTGGATATCTTAAACTCTGTCAGATATGTCTTTAACATGTTGCATGACAGTTCTTCCCTGGCAATCTGGCACTAAATCGTTAATAAACTTTAGAAAAAAATAAACCATATAAGATAAAGCTTTATATGTTATGTATATAAATATAAATATGCAGTAAAGATAGCTGTATTACAAACAATTCATTACATTAGTAAAAATGTCCAGATTTCTAACCATCTGGCCACCAGAAGATACGCTATGAACAAAATGTGAAAGGATGGCTTTGGAAAAGCAGCACGTACACCTTGGGGAGTAAGGGAGGCCACAGCAGGCTGCCTGCTCACTGTTTCAACTGGTAACGGACTTCGCTCCTTACATATCCCCAATCTTGCTTGTGGCTCTGAGAAGCCCTTTTCCTGTCTGACTTATCTAGGCACCCTTTCTCCTCAACCCTCCATGGAAATGGAAGACAAAACTTCCTAGGAAATGTTCACAATTACCATCCTTCCAAACTACCTAGTCAGAAAGATGCTCGCTTCACACACAGCTTAATTTCTAGAAGGTCTAATGATTCCCTCATAACCCCATTTCTTTTTCTCTTTGAATCTGAGTGAAGTTTTGTTTTGTTTCATGCGACCATTTGAAAATGCAATAGGAGGTGGAAATTTCATCATGAGCAAATGATATACATAGTCTATAAAACATAAACCCATAAAACAAAGAAGCAGATGCATTATATGACTTAATGATTACTAAATCCGCCGGGGCTGATTTTTCACCTAGCAATACCATAAATGAGAAAAATCACAAAATCAGCTTACTTTGTTAAGATCAAGCATTGCATAGCTACAGGTGGCTACTTTTTGTGTAGGTTTCTAGTTGTGGATTTAAAGGATTTATATCCAGTAAGCCCCGTTATGATTCAAGTAAGGGATGATCCTGGCCTTTTGGTGAGTCCGTGGATGATTAAGAACTTGATCACGTGCTGTGTGTACACATCTCAACTGAACACAGAAGATCAGTCACTATATTCCATAGAATGTAACCTCACAAGGATATTATCATCTTAAAAACAAGGACAACTTTCTGCTAGAAGGCGTATTTTGGAAATTATTCACTGAGGATTTGGGTCAGAGTGTGCGAGTGCGTGAGGGGTTTGAGAGAGAGATTGGAGGCTGACACAGCATACCTCAGTTCCCTTGGTTTCCTCAATGAACCTCCTGCTGACTGTGACCAGAGCCTCCCGGGGCCAAGCACGGAACCAGTCAACAGCCGTGCAGTTAACCAGGGCTGGGAACTTCCGAGCTCTGCTTCTCAGCGTGTGACCAACCGGAGAGAAACACAAAATGATCTGTGGAGACACGGGGGCAGGGCAGAACCAGGAGGGTGATGAGTGAGCAAAGAATTACACTGAGACCCTGGACAATGAAAGAAAGGAACGCAGCCAACCGTGACATTAAAGCAGCCTAAAGCACCACGGAGTGGAAAGCAACATTAACCTCCCTGCTAATCAAAGTACACCGGACCCCATCAGACATACAGAAATACTGCTGTGTGCTTTCCTTAAAACCACTCCCTCTCCTTCTGAACATTTTTGATTATCATGTATAGTGAGAAATTCATTCTTTCTACTATACAAGTCACATTATGGCAGTAAAAATTAAAAATCAAATCTCTGTGATAATACCAAGACTTTCATTTTCTGGCTCCTACTATTCACCAGGCTCCTTAAAACTGTGTGTAAGATACTTTTAAGAAAACAATATTTTATCATATTGCGTACTTTGTTCCCATTTAAAATAAAATACATTCACTTGAGTTTATACTTAACATTTTTAAAAGAGTAAAAAGGTCGTTTTATAAATGATTCCAGTGAGAAATTTGTAAGTTTGCAAAGTTCTATTTAAGTATTCAATGACTTAAGAGTTCATTTAAATCGGGAAGTTTCCATCCTCTTCCTCTCTTTAGTGGCTCAGGGCTGCTGCTATCGCGAGTACCTGAGTTTCGTCTGAGACACGTGTCACAGGTTGTCAGGAATGGGGCGGGTCTGAAAATCCTGCCGGGGATCTTCAGATGTGGCGTTCTGTGTGTATACTAGCACAAAGGAGGTGTTACGAAGCATCCTTTTGTGCTCTGCCTTCTCTCCCGGGTCACCGTGGACTTGAGGGCACTTGGGGGCACTGGTGCCAACTGGGATAACATCTGAGGACGAATCTTGGTTTTCTTTTTTCTGGGCACGGCTTGTCCTTGATGACATACACAAAGCTCTGCATTCTCTTAATGAAATCTCTCACACTTTGAGATGAGGCATCTGACAAAACCATTTTTCATGAAATATGATTTTTCCTGCATTGCATTTTAGAATTCAGGTCGTAAAAACCATAATAATATGTGAAACCTTGTATTCCCATTTAACAGGTGCTTTTACTCTGTTAATTTTATATACTGTTGTTCTTCAACAACTTGAGATGAATCCTAAGATCCTAAGTGATTTCCAACAATGCATAAGCTGGGTGATCACTTATTTTTTTATATTCAAGAGTCTAATTACAAATCTAATAACTGCTCTAAAATTGCATGTCCTCAGTAACAAGTCTCAGTTACAATGCAGAATTTTCACTTAAAATTGAGATTTTAGATTTCTTCTCTCAGCTTTGTCTCCCCAAACATGAATATTTTTCTTTAATGTCCTCCAAGTTGGTTTTTCACACCCAACTTACCTCTCATTCATGACAATTTTGGAAACTTCATTTATATGTAATTTTAACAAAGGCAGAGGAAGGGGAAGCTCATTTGAGTTACTAAATATTTCCATCACTTCTACACTTGCTTTATTTCTACATTTATTACTGGCATACTATCAGGTCTTAAAAGTGTGTTAGAAAACAAAGCATCTGAGTCATGTCTGGTTAGCCTCAGGAAAAAATACTCTGAGTAAATAATATGCCATTTTTATTGGAAGATAATATAGAATCCTAAAAACTATTTCCTTTTCTACAATTTTACAGTTGAAGACATTCCCCCTCCCTCCCTTATTTATTGTGGCTTAAATAAGGAGGCTTACAGTACCATCTAAATTTCACTTGCAGGGCAGGTGATAGGAGACTGGTAGTTTTCACAGTTAGGAGTTGGTGAGAAATGCAAATTCTTGGATCTAACTCAGGCCCCTGGGTGGGGCTTGGCAAACTGTTAGCAACAAGCTATCCAGGTGACTCTGACACCCACAGCTGTAACCTAATCATCTGAAATTTTCTGTGGGAATACCCAAATGAAACATTTACATTTCTAATGCTTTTGCAGTTGGTGAAACACTCACAAAATCTAAATTTCTGTCTACATACAGAGTGAAATAGAAAATTTAGACAATTTTAAATAAATCAAATAATCCTTAATAACCTAAATCTTATCCCATTAAAATAGACCCTGGGAACAAAATCAGAGAAATATGCTTGTTCACAAGTACTTCCTAAGAAGGGAAAGGATTCCGTCCTACCAGCCTGGAGGAGTACAAGGACCGCCCAGATTCTCAGATCAGTAATTTCCACCTCTGCTAGAAATCTAGCACAGATTCTCTCCCCATCCAGCCTTCTGTGGCAGTGGGCTTTTGTCAGGGTTTTTCGAGAGCCCAAGTGAATGTCTGGAAACTATTGATTGCTTTGTTCTTTTTAAAAATAGTCTCCACAACTTTAGATATTCCCGAGTAAACTTGAGTTGTTGCCTCAAGGAACACTGTTGCGGGGGTGGGGGGATCATCCTATAATGATCCTATTATATTTCTCTCATTTCCTGAAAAATTAACATAGTAAAGGACTGATAAGAAATAAGACAAATAAATGATCAGAAAAAAGGTGTAATATCTATAATTTACCCTTTCAGTTCTGTTGACATATAATTGACAAAACTGTAAGGTGTTTACTATGTATAATGTGACAATTTATAAACAGACATTGTGAAAGGATTCCCCCATTGAGTCAGTTACACATCCTTCACCCCATATGTTTACTTTTTTAGTGAGAATATGTAAGCTCTACTTAGCAAATTTCAATTGTACAATACAGTATTATCAACTATATGTGCGTGTTAGTTGCTCAATCGTGTCTGACTCTTTGTGACCCCATGGACTGTAGCCCACCAGGCTCCTCTGTCCATGGAATTTTCCAGGCAAGAATACTGGAGTGGATTGCCATTTCCTTCTCCAATTATCAACTATAGTCAGCATGTTAATAACTAGGTCCTCAGACCTTTATCTTGTAATTGAAAGTTTATAGCCTTCTACCCAATCTGTCTCCCTATTTCTCTCACTCCTTACCAACCACTTTTCTACTGTTTTTCTAAGTTCTACTTTTTTTTATTGCTCATATTATTGTTACCATGAAGTGTTTGTCTTTCTCTGTCTGGCTTATTTCACTTAAATAATGCCCCCAATGTTCAACCATGCTGTCACAGAGTTTTCTTCTTTTTAAAGGCAGAATAATGTCCATTGTGTCTGCGTATCCATATGTGACTGTGCACATAGATGTGTGTTTATGTCTTGCATTTTCTTGATTTGTTCATCCCCTTACGGATGCTTGAGTTGTTTCCATACGTCGGCTACCGTGGATAAATGCTGCTATGAGTATGAGAGTGTTTTTGGTCAAATGCTTTTTCTCCATCTACTGAGATGATCATAATCATATGATCAAATCATATGATTTAGCCTTTATTTTGTTAATGTGGTGTATCATAATGACTGACTTGTGGATGTTCAACCATCCTTGCATTCTGCAATAAATCTCACTTGAACATTCTGTAGGATATACTTCCAATGTACTGTTGAATTCAGCTTGCTAACATTTTGTTGAAAATTTTTGCATCTATGTATCAAAGATATTGTCCTGTAATTTTCTTTTCTTGTGGTGTCCTTATCTGGCTACGGTATCAGGGTAACACTGGCCTTATAAAATGAGGGTTTCCACGCCTTCTATTTTTGGAAGAGACTGAGGAGGAGTGATATTAATTTTTCTTGAAATATTTGGTAGAAGTACCAGTGAAGCCATCTGGTCCTGTAAAATATACCTTTGAATACTTCAGTCGACTATAACATGCATGCTAATACTCATTTTATACCTTAGGAGCCATTATCTGGTTATCCTCTGAAGTACATCAGTAGAGACTACACAGGCTAGGGATGCTTAACAAGTATTTCACATACTCCAATGGAAGCCTGCATTATTAAGTTGGCTACCTGAGCTCTTAGCTAACTTCTCTTATCACCATAAGTGGTTGGCTGGTTAGCATCATGAATACTGAATATGACTGTTCAATGATGAAATGATATTGTCCATGATATCTTAGAAATATAGAAATAGCTGTACTTGCACCTCCACTGTTCAACAAACAAAATAAGAAAATATATCTTGAAGTATCCCAGTAATTTTCCCCTTGATACCTTAGACTTTGGGTTTGACCAGTTCTGTGATAAATAGCTTATAGAAAGGGGAAAGTTTTTGTACTTCTATGCAATAACAATGAGAATCTCAGCTTAATCCTACCATGAAATATTTCTATGCCTGCCTCAAAGGAAAGTTCCCAGAGGACTAGTCAGGTTCCTAAAAGGACAGAGTCGCGATTACAAGCTTATAGGGCAGATTTTAAGACTTCAAAACTTGTTTTAAGTTATGTGCTACAAACCTTATATATACCAGAGTTCAGTCTGAGGCTTCTTTCTTTGCAGCACGCCTTAAACTGGGAGATTTGGGGGATCAGTCCCCATCCCCTGAACTGGTGTCATCTACTTCCAAGTAGTGAAGGTTCTTGAAATATATCCCCAGATAGCTCCTCACAATTGCAAATGACCAAATTGGCTTAAGTTAGTTCCCAGCAATGGACTGGAAAGAAAAGTCAGCTAAGAAAGTTAAAAATGCCTCAGACAGCTGTGCTCTTTTCTAAAAGCAAATTCTCACAAGTAAAAAGCAAACCCTGAAATCACCGTCTATATATTTTCTACAGCTCTAACATTTGGATGTCAGGAACTTGCTTTTGGTATCCATACCATAGAATTTTCTATTCCCTCCTTCCCCCCTCTACACAGGTGTTATGACTCATTTGTAATATCCCCCTTTTCATTGTGCTCTGTAATGCATTTCAATTTCTTTTAGATTAGATCCCATGCAAGTACATATTCATTTGTATATCACTAAAGGCCTCAGTCCATTTCCTCTTGTGACAGAAATTTGAATTGCTACCATCACTGTATTTTTTCCAGTTGATATGTTTATTCTCATATAGAGGTAATCCTCCCACATATTCACTTCAGAAGCTTCTAGCTATAACTTGTGTTTGCATTTATCCTCAAAGTCTTAGTATTTTTCAAGAATGATGAGATCTCAGTCTTACTGAGAGAATCCTCATAGGAATGGAAGTTTAGTCTAGAAATGATTCCTCAGTTTGACTGTTTTAATATCTCTATCATCATTATATATTTTTCTGTACCATCCCCTCACCTAATAACCTTCTAACTTCAACTATTTTTATGGGTTTCAACAGCATCTACAGCATGCACACATTCTACAGGTATTTATATTTATTTTCTTTCTAGGTAACACACAATGAAATCGTTTCCATGACCTTTCTCTTGTGAATATTGGTCAGTACAGATTTTCACAAGGGGTTAAAATATTTTCACTGAAAAGTTTTAATTATTTTATTTTTTCTTAACTGAAAACCTCTTCAATTGATACAGTTGTATGTGGAAGCCCAATAGAGCAAAGAGCAAATGCATTCCTGAAGAGTAAGGACAGTAGGAATTATATTCCCCATTATATTTCCTTCCCACTTATTCCTGTATATATGAGGAGAAGAATCCCTTGTCTGTAGGGCTGGCACTGCACACATGGCAGTCTTTAGGCCGGTCTGCAGCCCCATAACCTCATATAATGGTGGTTATTAAAAACAGAACATCAGATGCAGATGCCTGAACATCTACTAAATGGGTCCATATTTGAAGGACCCATAAGGTTTCTCCCTTGTGATCTGTGCTGCTCTGTTAGCAGAGTGGTCACACTTTTGCTGACATTCTGTACATAGAAAGTTGCAAGAACAAGTGCCATTAATGTTGGCAAACCCCACTTTTAGGCATTTAACATATGGTATAGGTAGCATTTCAAATAGGCTATAATGAAAGATTATATGATAAGTGGTATTGAGACAATTTGGGGGAGAAAAAGAAAGGCCACCTTATATCGCAAAAAGCAACCCAGGGCTAAACGTTAAAGAAACTATAGATTAAATTAAAGAAAATTCAGAATAACATTTTCATAACCACAGAGTATGAAAATGTGTCCTAAAATCAAATCCATGAAGAAAAAAAAATACATATATTTAACATTACATTATATAAAGATCTTCCATAAATCAATAAAAAATTCTAACAAACCAAGAGGGAACTGGCAAAGGGTATAATTGGATAAAGGGTTCAGTTATTGAAAATAAAGTGCATTTGAGCTAAATAGTTCACCCCATACCCCAAATTCTTAGAATCATTTGATATTTTTTTCCCTGTGGGAGATTTTGAAACAAAATGGCAAAGAAGGAGGTAGAGAAAACAGAGATGTGCAAAAAAGAATTAGTTCTGAATAAATGCTTTCTATGTGTGTCTATACACATAGAAAGCATTATCTCTAGATAATATAACTAAACATAGTTTTTATTTTCTTCATATGGTTCTGTTTTTTAATTCTTTATAACGAACATATGCTTCTTATAAAAATGAATCTCTTCTCTCTATGTACATACATGTATACACACGTATACATAACATATATGTGTCTTTGTTTACTCACTAAGTTGTGTCTGACTCTCTGTAACCGCATGGATAACAGCCCACCAAGTTCCTCTGTCCATGGGATTTCCTAGGCAAGAATACTGGAGTGGGTTGCCAGTTCCTTCTCCAGGCTCCAGGGGATCTTCTTGACCCAGGGATCAAACCCAAGTCTCCTACATTGCAGTAGGTTCTTTACCACTGAGCCACCCGGGTAGTATATATAACAATATAACATGCATGTGTATATATATACATATATATATGTATACATATACATACACAAACATATACCGGGGAAGTATATATGTAATTTAAAAATACAAAACCATATGGAGAAAGTAAAAACTACACACACACCCATAGATAGTGACTAACTAAACAGATATCCAAAGTCTTGTGAAAGAATCAGAGGCAGCTACACACACCAAGTGTTCTTTCCCCATGCCATCAGATAGCCAGGAAGGAAGACAAGAAAGACAAGTTTTCGCGTTAACTAAAGTTAGCAGGAGAGAATGAGCGTACTCCACTCCAGGTGTAAGGTGAGAATTACATGGGGAAAGATACACACACACAAATGTGCAGGAGAGGGGCATCTGACACTGATTCACTGGTCTGCTTCAGCCCATCCAAGAACACACATCCGGTCATCATTAGCGGGCACTGCCCTGCGGGAGTCAGAGGTCATGTTTCACATGCCAACAGGTTCTCGCTGCCCCCTACACTGCGACTAGGAAGCGACTTGCGGTGGTGAACACGGGCAATGGGGTGGCAATGTCACATCATTTAGCCTGACTGCCAGGCGTGCTCACCAACCCTTGTTGCACATCCAGCTTCCCGTGTTGGATGGAAGTATGCAATGGAAATAATCACCTCATCAGTAATTCTGAGTCTTTAGCACAGGCTGCTGAATATCACAATATACTTAATATGACAGTGACAGAGAGAAATCCATTATTCTTAAAAAAATTCCAAGGATTTGAGGGCAGTACATAGGGATGAAGAGAAGGAAGCTGTGGTTTTCTAGTTGGAGGGTGACCTGTTTCTTCGCTACATTGTTTCTCCCTCAGGTTAAGGCACTGACTGCTAACCTTTCTCCTGAGACAGCAAACTAAGAGACAAGGCCAAGAAGGATGCGAAATACTCAAGGCAGAGATCTTATTCCCCCTTAGCATTAAACACCTAAAAACCCTGCTACTCATTTTCATAGGGAAGAGATAAATCATCCAATTAGTAATCCTGTGACAACAAGGAAAAATGATCCATATCTAACTCCAAAATAAATTCTAGCTAGTACCAAGGTGCATCCTGAAAAGGTGATGATGGAAAGGCTTAGACAACAACAGAGGTGAGCATAAGAATGGTCTCAATTCTAGCAAGGCCTGCTGAAGCACAGAATCACAGGAAACACATAGAGGAAAGTCCTGATGGATCTAACAGTATCGAAAATGCAAAACTTCCATACTGTCTCTGAGCTGCGTGAATCTTACTAAGTTCAAGGAGAACCATATCATTACCTCAAAAGATGTTGCAAAAGAATTCAATAGGTAGATACTTCCCTAAAAGACACACCCTGAGTCAAAAGCCAACACAAAATGTAACAGTGGAACATCAGAAACACTTTCTTCTGTAGATTTGACAACACAATGTGGGAGGAGAATGGATAAATAAAATATTAGGCCAGACAAACTATCATCATCTTCAGGCTATATATCAGCCAACTAACAGAAACGATCAGAGAGGCAGTAAGGTAGCTGACTATAAAATTAAAAATCAACAGCTCTCCTATATAAAAACAATACACCATTAGGAAGCTTTATGAAGGAAATAGGCCTTCTACAAAAGCAATAAATGACTATTTATCATGAAGATTAAATTTTCTCTAAAATACATTTAAAAAGTTGTTGGCATGATTTCAGCCAAAATTTAAATGGAATGTGCTTAGAATTTGACAAAATGATTCTGCTGTTTATCAAAACATAAAAATAATCTAAGGGCAACAAAGAAAAGCTAGATAAGTGCAATGAGACACTAGATTAAAATAAAAGTATAATGAGGGTTTCAAAACTCGCACAGCACAAAGCTAGAATCAGCAGTAGTATCAAGAAAATGGAATAGAGGATTTGGAAATAGACCCAGTTAATATACTATCCGGCACATAATAAAAGTGGTACTTTAAATTAGTAAGAATAGACATATTTTTGGGGAAAAAAATTAACCTGAAACCTCTCAGCTCACGCTGTGTCACACATAACAATATGTGTATTCCAGCTGTGGCACAGTTTTAACCATAGGAAACCATGAAAGCACGCAGACCCCAGAATGGCTGCTACTGCTGCTATTCTAAACCAATGTCCACTTTTATCCATAAAGCCCTCGTGACAAGATCAAATATGTACCTCCACATACTCCCTCATCGGTGGAGCTGACAAGGGACACACTTGGGGTCAGTAAGATGTCAGCTTAGGGATTGGGGGAGCTTTGGATTCCTGATTCAGAGAACTCCAAGTCTCCTGTGCCTCTCTTTCTCCTGCCGGAAATACAGACCTCACTGCACTTGGCATGAGGCAGGAGGCATCAGGATGGATGCTGGCGGGAAAGAAGGGCAGGAAAGCATGGGTGTGTAAGGGGCTTACTGAGCTAGTCTGGACTCTGATGTGGGAGGGAGGCTTTCCAGAACTGTTCTTGGATGTTCTCTTCATTTGTAAGCCCAAATGAGTTCTAACTGCTTCTAGTGAAGAGTCTTAAAATATGACAGAAAAAAATACTTTCCTAAATATGTAAGAAACCCCAAATCCACAAAGGCAAGCACTGATCAGTCTAGTATAAAAACTTTAAAAACTTTTCAGAGTTATAAACAAATCAACAGAGATGTATGACATATATAGGGCTTCCCTGATAGCTCAGTTGGTAAGGAATCCACTTACAATGCAGGAGACCCTGTTTTGATTTCTGGGTCGGGAAGATCTGTGGAGAAGGGATAGGCTACCCAATCCAGTATTCTTGGGCTTTCCTTGTGGCTCAGGTGGTAAAGACTCCACCTGCAATGTGGGAGACCTGGGTTTGATCCCTGGGTTGGGAAGATCCCCTGAAGAAGGGAAAGGCTACCCACTCCAGTATTCTGGCCTGAGAATTCCGTGGACTGTATAGTCTATGGGGTCGCTAAGAGTCGGACATGAATGAGTGGCTTTCACTTTCACTCACACACACACACACGTCTTTTAAATATATATATTTAGAAGACAAATAATAGAACAGGGAAAATATCTGACACCCATATATAAACCTAATCGATAAATACACAGAACTCATAAACAAAACCATGTGCAATTCAGTGGAAAACTGGGTCCTTTGTGACCCAGCCTCAGAGGTTACTCAGCATCTTTGTGCTGCTCTGAACCCTACTCTGTGAGCTGAAGCAGGGATAAGCTTACCCAGAGCCAACAAGAGGGGCCCTAGATCCCACCTGAGAATGAAAAGAAAGTCAATGAATTTGCAGGCATGACTTAAAAACTACTACGAGGTGTAACTATTGAACTTAGCAATTTCCCTTCTAAGAATTTATCCTGCAAAAGCAAGCAAAGTTATGTATACAAGACGTCTGTAAAGGATGCTCATTCTAGTGTTATTTATAACAATGGGTGTTAAATTTCAGCATGCTTAGAATCACCTGGAGGGTTTGTGGAAACATAGATTTCTGGGTCCCACCCAGAGTTTCCAGTTCAAGAGTTCTGGGATGGGGCTGGGGAATTTGCACGTTTGAAAAGTTCCTAGGTGATGTTGATTCTGCTGCTCTGAACAACAGACTTAGATTCCTGCTGACCTTTCTGACTCAGGGACTGAACCTGTCTCTTATGGGCAGGCGGGTTCTCCACCACTAGCGCCACTTGGGAAGTCCAATTAATTATGTTACTATCTCAAATTCCATTGTACTTGTTTTCCCATTTCACAAAGAAACTTTGACCCAACTATACCACAATGGAACAGGGAGAAATCCAGCCTTGTTACAATCTGGCCAACATATGCTTAGTCATACTTCTGATGGGCAGAAAACCCTCTGGGCATCTGAGCCTTAAATTCTGATTTCTAACCTCAGAACAGAAATGCTCAGTAAGACCAATGTAGAATCTGAAACAGGAGGGTAGAGAAGAATCATAGCTACTCTACACCTGAACCTACACAGTGTCAGTCCCTCAGTCATGTCTGACTCTCTGCAAGCCCATGGACTATAGCCACCAGGCTCCTCTGTTCATGGGATTTCCTGGCAAGAATACTGGAGTGAATTGTCATTCCCTTCTCCTGGGGATCTTCCTGACCCAGGGATTGAACTGGGGTCTCCTGCATTGCAGGCAGATTCTTTATTATCTGAGCCACCAGGAAGCCTTCTAGGCAGAGGCATATTCACAGCTAATCCCCCTTCTTCCTGTGAACTCCAGGCTTGACAGGAGTGGCAAAGAAGTTACAAGTACTAGAAGGAGTAGCAAAGAACACCAGAAGGATGAGCAAAGAAATAACTTTTCTTGGTTACTAAATATTATTTAGGAAGGCTGAATTTTCCATACTAGTATTTTCAATTGGCTTTCTGCCATGAGTGTGGCGAGGTCTCTTGTTCTAATACTTCATCCATCCCGCTGCTGTTACTTGCTTACATTATATCCCTGTGCCTACACTAGGGCATGGGGTTGTCTCTGTGGAGGAGCTCTGGATTGAACCTCAGATCATCTGAGTGACAGGCCTCAACTACTTGCCTTGAAGTACTAACACAGTATCACTTCCTCATCTCACACTCTTCTTCTGCTCCTTTAACGATTTCCAAAACACTTGTGGTTTAGTTACTAAGTCATGTCCGACTCCTGTGTTGCCATGGACTGTAGCCTGCCAGACCCCTCTGTCCATGGGATTCTCCAGGCAAGGATTCTGGAGTGGGTTGCTATTTCCTTCTCTAGGGGATCTTCTGGACTCAGGAATTGAACCCAGGTCTCCTGCATTGCAAGTGGATTCTTTACCAACTGAACTATGAGGGAAGCCCTACCCTTTCCTCACCCCAGTTAACTTTCCCAGCCTGATCCACCTGTTTCTTCCAATAAGAACTCTATGTCCCAGTCACTTAGAACAGTAGTTCCCAACCCTTTTGCCATCAGGGACTGGTTGTGTGGAAGAGAATTTTTCATTGGATCAGGGAGTGGAGGATGGTTTCAGGGTGATTCAAGTGCATTCCATTCAGTGTGTACTTTTTTCCCATTACTATTACATCAGTTCACTTCAGATCATCAGGCATTAGATCCTGGAGGCTGGGGACCCCTGATTTAGTCCTATTTGTGGCTTCTCCAAATATGTACAATGCAGTCGACTCTTAACTCTTCTAAATGCTATTTCCTCTCCCTGAAAGTTCTTCCCCAACCCACTGCATCCCCAGAAATTTCAAGCCATACCTGACACCCAGCATACCACTTTCTCCAGGAGGCCTACTGCCCTTAGACAGGATGCTGAACTCCTCTGGAATCAGCATGGCTACGCTTATTTGTGATGTCTCATTTCCTGCAACAGCATAAGCTCTTCAAGGACAGACACCATGTCCAGCTCACTCGGGTGCTCAATCTGCTTAGAACAAGGCCTTATAGGGAACCAGCATCACAGCAAACTTGAAGAAGGTGCCCTCCAGACCCTCGAGAAAATATGCAAATGGCCTTTTACACTGAATGACTGGATGTCCTTACAAAATGCATGAGTGGAATTCAAACTTCTCATATGAATTCCCAAACAGAACCATATCAGAGTTGAAACAGCACGTTTAGCTAAATGCAAGGAAAGCAAGTGTTTCTTACTTTGAGTTGTCGTCGCACTCGGGCCAAAAAGAATTTCCAACAGTTTTCTATGGAGTCCACCATGCCCAGACCACGAACTTCATTACGAATTCCAGAAATTATTTTGTCTACATCTTCATCACTGAACAGATCAGGAATTTCCCCTACCCCCAAAGGAATCAGTAGAATTATTAGAAGACTGCTATAATTCATATTTTTTAGGTATGACTTAAAATGCTTTCTAATACAAAGTTCAGCTTTAATGATAGAGTTTGAAACCAGAAATGCAATTTTTTTTTAAATTTATAAGACATGACACAGTTACAACAAGCTATGACAAACCCACCCACTAAACTTGCACAGGCAGGAATAACATTTACTTTACTGAAGGCCCCTGCAAGGCCTTTCACATCGTAAGCAGACTAAGAAAGCGATACACTTCAAATTACTTAGGTTTATACGTTTCTCCCCAAAGAATGCCCCGACAAACATCTCAAAGACAAATTATCTCTATTTAAAGTTCACTGAAACCACAGATCATTTGTCTTTGGGGAAGATCTTTCACGGAATGTGTTGGTTTAATCACCTGATGCCAGCAAGTCATTAATCAGCACGAGAAAGCTCTCATCTAGAACCTGGGCATCTGTCAGCAGGAACGCGGTGGGCATGTTCTTGGCTCCGGTTCTGATGTACAGATTGGCAAGATCTACCTATAAGAAACAGAGGCCATCACTCACACTGTGTTAACATGCCGGCGTGCTGTTGGCGAGGGGTGGGCAGAACTGAGATGCTACAGCGGGATGGCTGGGTGCCGTCCTTTCCTGCTTATACGTTCTTTCCTCTCAGTGACTCTCTTCTTACGGCGGCAAACATTATGACATCAGCTCCATTTCCGGCACGTAATGCTGGGTGTCATGCTTATGGCCTCATGGACCCAAGATGCAAACAGGCTCCCGACAAACAACTCCCTTCTATTCAAGCAAAAGTGAATTCAGTGATGATTTTGTTAAGCAATGCAGTGAAAGGAAGTTTTTGGCTCATTTTAACAACTATCTGCTTCATTGTTTGGGGACTTAGAGTTTACTAGTTTTATTTAGTAATACTGAAAGCAAGTGGTTTGTTGTTTGCTTTAAAATAGCACTTGCCACAAACTCTAAGTACTATTGTGATTCAAAAGCAAAATTTTAAAAACCATGTCAGTGTTTCTCGACTGTACTCCCATCATATTTTCACAGTCTGATACAAAGTGGAAAAAATCTCTATGCAATTGTTAAAAAAAAAAAAAAGGGATCTTTTCCCCCTCCATCATATTGGTGTATGAATACTGCTGATTATCAGGTATGGTCAGCACAAAAGGAAAACATGTTTGTGTAGGCAAGTATTTAATAAAATGTTTTCTGAGCAAGTCTGACAGGCTTATAGGCTTATACACATATAAATCCTGGTAGCAGTTTACTATTATTAATTCGACAATGAAGGAGAAAGTTAAAGTGTTAGTCCCTCAGTCATGTTTGACTCTTTGTGACCCGATGGACTGTAGCCATCAGGCTCCTTTGGGTTGCCATTTCCTCCTCCAGGGGATCTTCCTGACCCAGGGATCAAACCAAGTCTCCTGCAGGCAGTTTCTTTACTGTCTGAGCCACCAGGGAAGTCCATGAAGGAGAAACAGCCAACAAAATCCTCTAAAGAGCTTACCCATCTCCATGCTTGACTGGAGCACCTTTACCCTGGGACAGAAGGAGCATGGGGTTGCCCATCACCAGACTTACCCGAAGTTCCTGGATCCCGAAGCCTTGGGTCAGAGTGATCTGGAAGACCTCGAGGCTGCAAACGTAAGCTGCCAGGCGGGACAGGCTCTGCTTGCCACTGCCGCCCACCCCGATCAAGAGTGCATAACCCTGAGGGGACCGCAGGATGCGGCTGATGCGACATCTGGGGAGAGAAAGTACCCCCAACAGACGACATCCAATGAGCCTCAGGGCTATGTGGTTTCATTTTTCAGATATTTAGATACTAAACTCTGACTTCTATTTCAGACTTTCAGTCCTTGTTCTTCTGTTTCCCAAACAAAAGATGCTGCCTGCGTCTGCCCCCTTATCACTTGCCTAACAAACCATCCTGGCCAGTGACATCTGGACTCCCACTGCTGTGTTACTCTCCCCCAAAAGAAGGCAGAAAATGAATACAAGGACTTGCATCAAAGCATCACATTTTCCTGATTAGCAAGAAAGATCCTAATGGCACATTAGTATCCATGTATAAGGATATCAAAGGGAAAATGTCTTTGTGCGAGAAACTTTGCTACAGAATTATTTTGGGAAGAACAGATTTGTTTACACCAACAAACACCTCACATGCAATTTGCTTCATGCATTTTAAACACTTGCTTTTTTTTACATGATTCTTATGTCCCTTGCATGACAGCTTTCCTCGTGCCTTGAACGGTCGAAAACATTCTCGGAAAGTGTTAGAATCCAAGAGGTAAATCTCCAGCAAAGTCAACGGAACCCTTTTTCTGTATTATCGAAGAGGTTTTGAATGTTTATCCTATTGATATTATTGCTACATCTTACAGCTAGGAATAAGTAGGCTTTAACATGATCAACATAAGCCTGTGTTCAGTTGTTTCAGTTGTGTCCAACTCTTTGCAACCCCATGGACTATAGCCTACCAGGCTTCTCTGTTCACGGGATTCTCTACGCAAGAATGCTGGAGTGGGTTGCCATGCCCTCCTCAAGGGGATCTTCCAAACTCAGGGATGGGACCTGCATCTCCTGCATTGCAGGTGGGCCCCTTACTGCTGAGCCACCAGGGAAGCCCCCAGTATAAGCATATGGAAGCCCAAAAGGAAAAAAAAAAAAAAAGACTGCTGTATTTGCTCTCAGTTGCTTTCTTGAGATGAATTTAAGCCCTGAACAATCCAAACAATCTTTAACACATTTTTTTTTTAAGAGTACTTTTGAAAGAATTAAGTTGGGATGGCTTATAGTAGGACCAGCATGCATGATCATTTCCTGAAAACCTTCAATAACTGAAAAGAGAGGTTATTTTTCCAAGCTCAGCCACCTCATTAAATTTTGCTTCACATGACCAAACCACCCTGGCAAAGCTGTTTGATCACTCTAACACTAGTGAAGCCCCAACTTACAAGGCAGGGTTTTCATTTCATTTTCATGTGTGCTTTGAGGCCTGCATTGACAGTCTGTAAGTGGCAAAGTCTCTTTCTACAATGTTCAAGGGCACACTGAAATCATCTCTGATGTGCAGTAAATCAGTTTCTAGCTCATAATCCCTAATCAAAGCAGCAGCTTTTCCTTTTAGGTCACTGAGAACTCTGTGCTGGAGGATTACAGGGGACAACTCCTCAGTGCCAACAAGACATCTCTTCCACATGAGTCATGACAGATGGCCAGCGTACATTAACCCAACCAGAAATAGCATTACTAATAACTCACTTATCACCATGCTCAGAGATTCTAACGGAAGCGTCCTCTGTCTGCTAATCAGAGGACTGTCACTGCAAAGGGATCCATAAAACCATCAATACATAGGAAGCTTATAATAAATGATGATAGAGAAGCCTCCCAAGTTTTTCTTAGGCACTTGGGCTCAACATTTTACGGAGTGACTCTTCTAAAAATCGAATTCTCCACATTTCTTGGGTCTGTTTGAATTGCTTTCCTCACATACTTCCTTCTCTCTTGACTTATTTCATTACTTTAATCTTTGCCCAAATATCACTTGTTAGAAAAGCCAGTATTATTAACTGAGTGGCATTCCCCAAATGCATATACTGAAGCCCTAGCCACCAGTACCTGAAAATACAGACTTCTTAGGAAATAGAGTGATTGAAGAAATTGGTAATAATAAGGTCATAGGGGAGTAGGGTGTATCCAATATGACCAGTGTCCTTATAAAAGGAGAAATTTGGATACAGACACACACAAAGGGAGAAAGTCACATGATGACTGGACTCAGGCTGTCACAAGACAAGAAACCTCCAGAAGCAAGGAAAGAATTCTGGAGCAGACTCCTCCCCAGCACCTTCTGAGGGAGCATGGCCCTTCTGACATCTCGATTTCAGACTTCTTGCCTTCAGAACTGCAGGACAATAAATATCTGTTTTTCTAAACTTCCTAGTTTGTAGCGTTTTGTCAGAGCAGCTCCAGACATCAGCAGAGCCAGTGAGAAATGACAGTTACCGAGAAGCAGGACAGGAAGGGAAGATGCCATCGGCTTCCCATACGGCAGCAGCAATGGCCAGCTGCTTAGACTACTCAGCCAACCCTGTCGTTCCCATGCTACACTCTGACCCGGAACGCCTCACTGCACTTAGAAAGAAACAACCCCCCCGCCCCCTTTCCTCTGGTTACAAGCAAACACCCTGTACACATGAGGCCTGTGTCCACCTCCCCACCTTGCCGTTTGCCCTCTCCCTGCTTCTCCATGCTGCAGCCACAAGGACCCTCTTTTTGCTTTTGGACATTCAGCCTAGGGGCCACATGAAATCTGCCCACTCCTTAAGCATTCCTCCTCCAGATCTTTCCATGCTGAGCTCCTGTGTATCATTTCAGTCTCACCTTAAATGTCATCTCCTCACAGAGATATCCAGTCCCTCTTTGGGAATTCACATGTTTACTGCTCAGGATCAGTAGATTTTACTCCTCAGCAGGACATATCACTTTCTGCCATGTTCCTCACTTGCTTATTTGTTCAAATCCTTATAAGCATCCCATAGGATCACTAAAAGATGAGCTCAATTAGAGAAATAACTGGATTATCTTGCTGGCTGCTATCTCCCCAGTTCTTGGGCAATGGCTGATAGCAGATGTCATGGATGGTTGCACAACCTGTGCACCGCAAAGGCACCCAAGCTAGGAGGTGAGAGCCTGCTCAGGCACACTACACCTCAGGAAAGGGGCCTTCTTCTAGTTTTCTGCCCAGAAAACATGCCCTTCCCTTTTTCTTCCTTAACTTGCACATAAGTACTGAATAGGCTAGCAATGTTTCTGTTCGATACTCAGCAAGCACTCAATGAACATTCTTAACCAAGGAAAATCAGCCTGAGTCCATCCTGTCTCTGCCACTTACAAATTTTTAAGATTTTGAATAAGTCACTTATCTTCCTCTTTCTTCATAGTCTTCCCTAAGCTATGGTAACCTACTCCAGTATTCTTGCCTGGAGAATCCCATGGACAGAGGAGCCTGGTGAGCTGCAGTCCATGGGGTCACAAAAAGGCAGACACAACTGAGCCTCAGACACACACTGAATAGGCTGGCAATGTTCCTGTGTGGCACTCATTTGGCACTCAATACATATTCTTAACCAAGGAAAATCAGCATGAGTCTGTCCTGTCTCTGCTACTTATGAACTTTAACTTTGAACAAGTCACTTTCCTTCCTCTTTCTTCATACCCTTCCCTAACAGAGGTACAAGTGAAAGAACATGAAATTATGGTTCTCACGACACTTCAAAAAACAGTATACCTATGTAAGACATAACTCATATAGACACTTAATAGTCTTTTAATGGATCCATGACACCTAAACCTATTATCATTTATTCACTTATATAAAAATTATCTACTATTATGCAAAGAATTGTGTTTGACATTCTTGTAATTTGTTGAATGCAAGCTTAGTGACCTTCTCTGAATCAGGCCCATACATTTATAGTTACAGAAGCTAAGGGGATTGGAATGACTTACTGCAAAAGATAATTTTCTTACCTAACTCAGGTTATCAATTCTCTCTAGCACAGAATTCAATTTCCTTCCTACACATGGACATTCTTGAGGTCTTCTACAAGTTGCCTTTTGCTTATGGTATGGTAAGTGGCTGCACTTACAGGTATGTGACATATTTATGTCATAGAAGAGGGCTGTGTCTTGTCTTTATTTTGTGTTTTCAATCAAGTTTTTCTTTTCATATTTTGAGGTAACATTGGGTTTCAATATTATATAAATTTCATAGAGAAACTTAGTTTTATACTGTATAGCAAATAAGAACTGATAGTTCAAAAAAATCCCAGAAGACAAACAAACAAAAAAACAACTGATAGTTCAGTGTGTTCAGTAAGATCTACTGAATAACCACAACTGTGGACACCCAGCCATTTTTACTTTGTGCAAAAGCATCACAGCCCATCAACTCACACATGTTGCACGGCGTCTTCAAATAAAACGAGGTGCATGGCGGCATTGAGTTCATTGTAGTCATCCAGTGCTTCCGTCAGAAACGTCTTCAGCGCCTCCCAGTCCTTCACTGGTGTGTAGCACGGGTCTTGGATGCCATTAGCAAAATGGCAATAGATGAGGGGCTGTTGAAGCAGCACCCGGCTATCTACACCCTGCAGGAGGCGGAAGTGAAAAATACAGTCGTGTCAATCTCCAGAAATGGTTCATCTGGAGGCAGAGTGACCGGTCCAGGGAAAAGCTTGTAAATCAACCCATGGGTGGATGTCATCTTCCCCTGTACAAATCTGGAATCACAGCTGTTGCAGCAAGGTAATCATACATAAAATTCATTCACATCCTTATCCCATTTCTGCCCAAAAGCCAATAGTACCAGAGCACATAGTGACCTTTGGAAATCATTTGCTTACTTCGAAGTATTTATTAGCAGTTTCCAGCAGTTTTTTATGAAACAAATCATAGTCCTTTGTGTCTATCAGTTTGTCTCCATAAACACGAGAAGATTCGTGAAGCCACAGGCGTATTAAATCATTTGGACACTTTAAACACTCAGGAGAGGTGAATAAAATCCCTAAAAGGTAAGAGGAGAAAAAAATTAAAAATTCAGAAGGTGATGACATTCCATATTCTTTAACTGCATGCTGAATTTAGCAATTTACTGAGTTACAAGAAGGGTTATAAATAGTATTACATATCAATAGTTGTAGTCTCTGATAAGCAACATTTAAACAATTAACTATACAATAAAAAGGATTAAAGAATGGGTCCCCTGCATTGCAGGCAGACACACTTTACCGACTGAGCCACCGGGGAAGTCTATTAAAGAATTAACTACCATTATGCCTGTTTCCAGGAATGAGCTAAGGCTGCATTTCAAGAGTCAGCCCAGGAACTAAATATCTGATCTTCGAACTTGTACCTACTATCTTCAGGAAAATCAGTTTCTAAAACTAGCTAACATGAAAGTCATAGGACAGTAATTTTACAGATGAAATATATAAGATCCAGAGTCGACTGTCTGAATGCACACTCTGTGGGTAGTCAAAACATTTTGATTCTCACTTTCCTGCAACACTATTCTTCAATATTTTGGATTCATATAGACCCAGTTCTCATGGGGAGAGTCACCATGTTCTGGCCTCTAGGGACAACACCAAGGGAGTCATAGAGAATTAGCTGTAAAAGGTTAAACAACTGTTGGGTGGTGTTGGGTGTAGCCAACAGACTGGATATGAATGGTGAGCACAGAGGTCTCTCACTTCTTGGCTTCCCTTCCCTCCTATGATCAAAAATCTGCCTTTAAAGACCATTTAATTGAGCACAGTCTTTCAGGCAGGTGCAAGAAAGATCAAGATGAAAAGGAATGGTCCATATTCAGAAAAAGCTTTTTCCTAATGTGGTTACAGTTTTGAGGCAGCTGTGGCGTGATTTAGAAAGCAGGGTTGTAAAAGTATAAGAAATAAAAATCACCAAATACAGAGAAGTCTCATGAAGTTTTCATATTCCACCAGTTTACTACTTCTGTCACAAATGAACTTTGAGCCATAAATAATTCAATTACTTTTCCTCTACTGATAGGCCATGTAAGTGGGATATTTTCAAACTTTCAAGGTTTTGAATTCTCTCTTTGGAACTTTCTTTTCAAATCATATACATTCACATTGTCCTCTTACTGGATAAGTGAGTTAAGTGTCAATGCCAAACCAAAATAGGAATTTAAGAAATTATATTTTCTCTTGATGAATGTTTAAAAATCGTATCACCTAAATATTAAAAGAAAGAAAAATTATCCCGTTTACTTGCACGAAATGAGACACTCAAATATTTACATGGAATCAATGAAATAGGGAGCCAAGATTTCCACCTTAGCGTCTATTGCTAAGTCTCTACCAACCTAAGAGGAATTGCTACTTTCATTGACAAAATGGGATTAATAAACCTGCCATACTTCATGAAACTTACTACAGAAAATGAAAGAATACATGCTTAAGTAGGGAGCATAGTTTTAGACTAAGTTCTATGAATGAACCCCACTGATAATATTTTAGTCAGGGCCCCACTCAAGACACATAAACACAGAGTCCTCGAGGTACCTGGAAGACGTTTGACAAGTCTCTCAAATTAAAGAGGTAGTGGAATTTAATGGCCGTGGGTAAAAATGTATGTGCCATCGTCTGATGGAATGCGATTGTTGCCTGTATCAAAGTGGGGCCACTCCTGAGAACTGAGGGACCAAATGCTTGCTGCTGGAAATGGAAACTCAGGATCTGGCTGTAGATGGTATTCAGCGCATCCAGCGATGGAAAGTTGAATGCAAACACTGTGAAATGTCTCTGAAAACAAAAACAAACATGAAAGTTGAATAAAATAGAAAATGTAATGGCACTAGTAGATTGGGGCTTCTCTGGTGGCACAGACGGTAAAGAATCCACCTGCCAATGCAGGAGACCCAGGTTCAATCTCTGGGCTGGGAAGATCCCCTAGAGAGGGGCATGGCAATCCACTCTAGTATTCTTGCCTGGGAAACCAATGGACAGAGGACCCTGGCGGGTCACTGTCCATGGGGTCACAAAGAGTCAGACATGACTAAGCAACTAACACTTTCTCCTTTACTTTCCAGTAGATTACCAAAACAGAGAGGGGCATTTTATTTTTCATCTCTTCCTGTATCCATACCCACTGTGATGTAACTTAGCAGTACCTTCCACTCTGACTCCCAGAGTGCCCATATGACTTGATAAAGGCAACAGAAGGAGATAGAAGTAACAGGATGCTGGTCACTGTTAAAGACTTGTGTTTCCACTAGCCCTCTTAAGGCTCTATCTTTGCAATGAATTCTACATGCCTACCCATGGATGAGACACATGACACAGAACCATGCTGTCCCAATTACAATCACTCCAGCCAAAGCCACCCTGAGTAGCTGACAATTAACTGCCCAACATGTGCACAAGCTCAGGTTAGGTCAGCAGAGTCACCCAGCTGAGTCTCCACTGACTACACAAAAGCAAGCAAACAACACTAAGTGTTGTATGTACAGTGGTAGTGGTGGCGATTATTATTTTAAAACTTACATGCACTCAGAAAACCTGCACAGAAGTATTTACTGTAGCTTTATTCCTAATTGCCAAACTCTGGACACAACCATTGCTGTTGTTCATTCACTCAGTCGTGTCTGACTCTTTGTGACCCCTTGACCCGGAGCACACTAAACTTCCCTGTCTTTCACCATATCCCAGGGCTTGCTCAAACTCATGTCCAGCTGGTGATGCCATCCAACCATCTCATCCTCTGTCGTCCCCTTCTCCTCCTGCCCTCAATCTTTCCCAGCACCAGAGTCTTTTCCAATGAGTCAACTCTTCGTATCAGGTGGCCAAAGTACTGGAGCTTCAACATCAGCATCAGAAGTTCCAATGAGTAATCAGGACTGATCTCCTTTAGGACTGACTGGTTTGATCTCCTTGCAGTCCAGGGGACTCTCAAGAGTCTTCTCCAACACCATAGTTCAAAAGCATCAATTCTTCGGTGCTCAGCCTTTTATATGGTCCAACTCTGACATCCAGACATGGTTACTGGAAAAACTACAGCTTTGACTAGAAGGACCTTTGTCAAAAAAGTAAAGTAAAAGTAAAGTCTCTGCTTCTTAATACTGTGCCTAGGTTTGTCATAGCTTTTCTCTGAAGAGGCAAGCATCTTTTAATTTCATGGCTTCAGTCACCACCTGTAGTAATTTTGGAGCTCTTTATTTTGAAGAAAATAAAACCTGTCACTGTTTCCACTGTTTCCCCATATATTTCTCATGAAGTGATGGGACCGGATGCCATGATCTTAGTTTTTTGAATATTGAGTTTTAAGCCAGCTTTTTCACTCTCCCTTTTCACTTTCATCAAGAGGTTCTTTAGTTCCTCTTCACTTTCTGCCATAAGTGTGGTGTCATCTGCATATCTGAGGTTATTGATATTTCTCCCAGAAATCTTGATTCCAGCTTGTGCTTCATCCAGTCCAGTATTTCACATGATGTCCTCTGCATATAAGTTAAATAAGCAGGGTGGCAAGATATAGCCTTGACGTACTCCTTTCCCAATTTGGAACAGTCTGTAGTTCCATGTCCAGTTCTAACTGTTGCTTCTTGAGCTGCATACAGGTTTCTCAAGAGGCAGGTAAGGCGGTCTGCTTTTCCCATCTCTCGAAGAATTTTCCACAGTTTGTTGTGATCCACAGAGTCAAAGGTTTTAGAGTAGTCAATGAAGCAGAAGAAGATGTTTTCTGGAACTCTCTTGCTTTTTATGTGATCCAATAGTTGTTGGCCATTTGATCTCTGGTTCTTCTACCTTTTCTAAATCCAGCTTGTACATCTGGAAGCTCTGGGTTCACATACTGTTGACACCTAGCTTGGAGGATTTTGAGAACTACTTTGCTAGCATGTGAAATGAGTACAATTGTGTGGTAGTTTGAACATTCTTTGGCATTGCCCTTCTTTGGGGTTGGAATGAAAACTGACCTTTTCAACTTCTGTGGCCACTGCTGAGCTTTCCAAATTTGCTGGCATATTGAATGCAGCACCTTAGAATTTGAAATAGCTCAGCTGGAATTCCATCATCTCCACTAGCTTTGTTCGTAGCTACGCTTCCTAAGGCCCAGCCGACTTTGCATTCTAGGATGTCTGGCTCTAGGTGAGTGATCACACCAATGTGGTTTCCAGGTTATTATGATATTTTTTTATACAGTTCTGTGTGTTCTTGCCACCTCTTAATACCTTCTGCTTAAAGCATTCTTAAATAAGTAAATGGATAAGCAAACTAGGAACATCCAGACAATGAATATTATTCAGTGATAAAAATAAATGAGCTATCAAGAATGAAAAGCCATAGAGGAACCTTAAATGCACATTTAAGCTAACGGAAAGAAGCCAGTCTGAAGTGGCTACATACTATATGATTCTAACTACAGGACACGCTGGAAAAGGCAGCACTATAGAGACAGGAAAAGGATGAATGGTGGCCAGGGGTTCGGGGGTAGGGAGGGCTGACCAGATGGAGCACAGAGGATTTTTAGGATAGTGAACTACTCTGTGTGATACTTTAATAACAGATACCTGTAACTGTACGTTTGCCAAAAGCCGCAGGATATGTAATACAAAAAACAAACCCTGACATAAACTTTACAATTCACTTAATAATAATTTATAAATATTGACTCATCAATTGTAATAGAGGCAGCACACTAATGCAAGGTGTTTGTAGATGAGTTACAGGGTGCGAGGGAATATATGGGAACTCTCTGTACTTTCAGCTCATTTTTTCATAAACCAAAAACTGCCTTAAAATTTCTATTGATTAAAATAAGCTTCCATGCTTCACCAAATGTACGGTAGAACCATACATCCTAATCTTTACCCCCAAAGCACTAAGAATCAAGATCAACAATGTATGAGTATTGACACCCTACCTGTAGTCTAGGATTGATGGTGAAACTGCCCACCATTGGATTCATGCAGGCAATATATTGACAGCTGTGGATTTCTTTAAGCATCACTTTCTGTCTATCATACCTGCAAGATAGAAAACAGAACCTTAAATCCCAAAGTTAAAAATAACAACAAATCCCACCAGTTCATAAAGGACTTCAGCATAAATTGTATTCTTTGATCTTTATAATCACTCTGTGATGTTGAACTTGTTAGCCTATCTGAGAGATAAAAACTAAAGCTTGGAAAGCTGAAGACTACATGGCTCCTCTGATGCCAGAATCAACACGTGGAGCTAAATCAATAGGTATTATTGCTGCTTATTGATTCACTTGAGTCTGGTTAAAAATACCCATAGCAAGACCAGGGCCTCTCCCCTACTTAACATCAAGAACTGTCATGGCTCCTCTGATGCCAGAATCAACACGTGGAGCTAAATCAATAGGTATTATTGCTGCTTATTGATTCACTTGAGTCTGGTTAAAAATACCCATAGCGAGACCAGGGCCTCTCCCCTACTTAACATCAAGGACTGTCAACTGTGATGCCCAGACATTACCAGATGTTTACATCTTACAGAAAATGTCAAGCTGAGTGGGAGTTAATATATTAATATTAGTTAATATATTAAGGAGCTTAAGCTTTAACTGGACAGTTTACCTTTCTCAGATACTTTTCAATCCAATTCTTCCCACAATGCAAAGAAAATCTATTCCATTTAAGATGAGCAATGGGGGAAGCAAACTGAAACCCAAAAAGTATCATAGAAGATGCTCCTCAGAAGAGGAAGAAACTGGGGTGATTTTATTTAAAAATTTTTATCCATAGTAATAACAATTAGATTTCAGTAGAAAATGCTACACAGAGAATTGCTCACCAGTGTCCATAATCAATATGCTGTCGAATCAGAGTGTGGGGCTGGACAGTGCCATATGAGTCCACTGCAGGCAAATTCATGTCATCAATAAAATAAATCAACTTTTTATTTCCTCCTGGACCATAGTTACGACCAGCTTTCTTCTCTAGAGGTTTCTCAAGAATTCCTGAAACCAATAGATAATTCTGTCCGCCAATCAAATAAAAATGTAAACTTCTGTTTACATATAAATGTGTTTATATATAAATACAAAATAGAACATTAATACTTTTTTCTTATTTTTCCTCATCCTCTGCCCGTTTCATCCGCTCTGTGGCTTTAGTGTCACCTTTCTGCAGGTTAATCCCAGAAACACGTTTCTGTTCATCCCCTTCTATGTAACACTCCCTGGAGCTCACCTGACCCCTTTCCCAGAGTCCGTAGCTGCAGCATGGGAAACACTGGCCATCACACCTGAGACAGCACCTTCGCTGCTGACCTTCACACCTTCCCCCCCGTACCTATCGTCATTCATGAACCACTGCCAGTCCACCCAGAACCCGTCAATAAGTCCTTCTTTATCTTCCTGGTACTAGAGTCTGGGGACAGTCAAGAATTTCTCACATCCCTCTTCTTGGGCCATAGGGTACAGAAGTATAAGAGGATCTATATGCAGGCATTATCCTGTGTATACATCAAGTTACATTTCTTCACTTGCCTATCTGACTTGGTGTTGGTATATTTGAGAGGAAATCACAAATACAGAAAATCTTGCTTCCCTGGTGGCTCAGAGGTTAAAGTGACTGCCTCCAATGCGGGAGACCCAGGTTCGATCCCTGGGTCAGGAAGATCCCCTGGAGAAGGAAATGGCAATCCACTCCAGTATTCTTGCCTGGAGAATCCCATGGACAGAGAAGCCTAGTAGGTTACAGTCCACGGGGTCGCAAAGAATCGGACACGACTAAGCGACTTCACCTTCACCTCACGTCATGGACCTGAGATGCACTATCTAGTCACTTGCCTGCTCTCTAAATGAACTATAAATAGCTTGAGGACAAGAACTCTGTCATGTTCATTTCTGTATGCCTCATAACACCTACAGCAAGTAACTTGTTAAATGAAAATAGGAATGAATGAAGTAAAAAATATATATAACAAATTAACTAACAAACCCTTCTTCCAAGCAGCATATCTACATTTCCAAATGGTTGCTGAACATCAGTTCCTGTTAGCCACTGACAACTGTATGTTTGGCCAAACATCAAATATACCTGCTCCCAAACTCAGTTTTACATACCTCTTCCCCACTCACGACCCATCACTTCTTTTTAGCCTTCTGTGCTCCTACAACAGGATTAGCACTCCCAATCAGCCAGATGCAAAGCCTGAATTTAATCTTTCCTCCCTGGTCCCTGATTTGTCTAAGCACAGCCTGTAAATGGCACCTCACGTCTCCTCCTTTTGTCTTTCCTTCTAAAACTCTAGTCCAGGGTACCATTTCATTCAGCTAACATGTTGCTCAAGGAGACTGTTCTCTCCACCATAGACTTCTCCTCTTAAGGTAGAGCCTGTTGTAGTGGTGGTTTAGTCACTAAGTCACATCCAAATCTTTTGCAAACCCATGGACTGTAGGGTCAGACGCCTCTGTTCATTGAATTTTCCAGGCAAGAATATTGAAGTGGGTTGCCATTTCCTTCTCCAGGGGATCTTCCTGACCCAGGGATCAAACCTGGGTCTCCTGCATTGGAGGCAGATTCTTTACCACTGAGCCACCAGGAAAGCACAAAGTAGAGCCTGCATCTTGTCAAGTCCTTGCTCCCCATCAATGGTTCACCACTGCCTACCATATGAAATATATTCGTTTCCACTTGCACATTAGCTACAATCTCAGTGACCAACCATCCCTGGTTGCCTGGGATGATCCCAGTTATAGCACTACAAGTCCCTTATCTCAGAAACCTTCCCAGTCTTCAGCAAACTAGACAATTGGGCATTCCACCTATAACGCCAGCCTGCTACTCCAGCCTTTGCCCTATCTTCTACCTGATCACTATGCTTTGATCAACTTAGAGATTCAATTAAATGAATGTGTCCCACAAATTTCTCTTTCATGTCTTTGCTTAAGCTGATTCTTCTAGCCTAAGTTCCCTTTTTGCCTATACACCATCCCATCTCAAAGGTCTGAAATTCTTTCTTTAGAGTACACTAGCTCTTTCTATTCCTCATGCTAATAGGCAATGTCTAAATCTATTCATGCTTGTAACCCTTCCAAGAATCAGCAAGCTGAACTTCGTTCAACTATTGAATTGCAGCCCTAATCTTCCATTTACAAGTGATAAAGTGATCCCTTCTTCTGTGTCCACAATGAAAAGCATGTATTATACACAGTGTCTGGGGATAAAGTAGATAAATGATACACATTCACTGAAGAAATGAATGAAAACCTTCCAGGTCAGTTTTTTAACTGTTCCACTCACAAAGATGAGGAAGACAAACTGGATAAAGAAAGAGATTACAGCACAATCATTCCTGGGTGAGTTAATGATTTAAGTGATAAGAAAACAGGTTTTTAATCTCTACTGATAGGGCTAGGGAACCGGCAACAATGCACACAACAAAGAAACCATGCTCAGGGTGACAGGTTTCATAAAGCAGTGGACAACAGGAACTTTCGCTGCCCTCACAGGACACAACCCCACTGCTCTGCTGGACAGTGACAGACATTGCTCTCAGCTCTTTATATCAGTTCTTCTCCACTTCTCACGTCTACTCTGACCTTCCAAACTCAAAATGTCCCAAATCTATGTGGTTTTTTTTTTTTTTTTTTTTATTACACTGATACATGTATTCAACAGCTAAAAATTATTCTTACAGTTCTAAGATTTAACTAACAACTGGCGGCCTGTCATTTCATCAATACAGTCTGAATTAAATCCCCACTAAATCAATCCCTTGCTTGCAGAGGTTTCCTTGAGCATATTCTTTTGTTGCTAGGGCTCCACGAAATTGATTAAAGCTAACCAAATGGTTTAGACGCAAAGCAATGGAACTGCTGATGTAAGTTCTTTCTGTTCTATAGAGTAATAACCCAAGTAAAGCCAGGAGGGATATAAAAAGCCAAAATAACAAGATTTAAACAAAGTATATTTAGCCAGAATGGTAAAAAACAATTCCTTCGAAGCAAAATGTCTAAGAGAAAGGAATCGTCCCTTTGGGCTGCATGTCCTGGTTGTGATAGTATCTGACCTTGTTTCTGGAGTGTTAAAGAAGGCACGCTTACGTTGCAGTGCTGCCGATGTTGTGTAGTAGTTGAAAGGCACACGGGATACTATATAAGCCTCAGACAGACCTGCCAGCACGTCACCTACAAAGACTGTTTTTCCTACTCCAGCGTTTCCTACCAGCATCAATGGCTGTCCTTTCTCGAGCAGCAACTCCACGAAATATCGAAGACGAGTTGTCTCTGATGTGTGAACCAGAGCTCTCTGGTGGGAAAAAACAGACAAAATTTTGTACCTACACCAACATATAGTCATTTTAGAACTGAGACCAAATGCATTCTTAGTTCTAGTTGACAGCCAGTAGGAGAGATACCACTTAATGTTTCATTTTGAATGGTCAGTTCAGACACCATAGCTTGAGAAAAGAAACTGGGTAGTGTTGTCAAAATGCCATAGCAGAAGGAATTGATCTATTTTTTCCATATAAGAGCTAACACCCAAGGCTTCCTATCACGGAAATACCTATACTCTGCCTAACCTTGGGTTATGTATAAAGGAATACAGTGAATGCTTAAGAAACTGCCCACCAATCTTTAGGACATGATGAAACATGTGAAAGGCCAAGATATGTATAAACAAAAATTGGGAGCAATTCCTTCACCCAGTAAGGTTAATGATTCATGTGCAAAATGATTAGGCACAATTCACTCTAAAGGAGTTCAACGCAAGGAGAGACCAGCTTGGAAGAAACAAACATTAAGTGAAATATTCACAAGTCCAGTGCTGCCCTGGTGGTGCAGAGGTTAAAGCATCTGCCTGCAATGTGAGAGACCTGGGTTTGATCCCTGGGTCGGGAAGATCCCCTGGAGAAGGAAATGGCAACCCACTCCAGGATTCTTGCCTGAAGAATCCCATGGACGGAGGAGCTTGGTGGGCTACAGTCCACGGATTGCAAAGAGTAGGACACGACTGAGTGACTTCACTTGACTCACAAGTCCAAAGCATGGGTGATACTTATTGTACATTGTTCTGTTAAAAATTTTTATAGCAACGCTTCTGTTGTGAAAATTAGTTATTTAGATACTACATTGTTTTATGAAAAAATTGAGGTGGCTTACAGAAATACAATAAAAGAATACAAATAAATAAAAAGCTGACCAAAGGAACAGAAACTAATACACTGTGTAAGCTCAGGGAAAGGGGAAGCAGATGTAGACACACTGGAAAGAGAAGCCTGCATGGGGACTAAGGAGAGGTGAAAAGGTCTTACACTGGGGAGGGGCAAATTAAAAGGGGATTAAAAAACTATTCACAGGATTTATATAGCTCATAAGAAAAACACACAAACTCTGTAATGGATAAAGTTCTTCCCTGCATGGTTCACATGTACTGACCACAGATCAGTATTTCATAGACCATTCAAGAACAAATTCCTGATAATGAGCATTCATTTCAGAACTTCACCTGAATTCAGTGCTCCTCTCAGGACCTGTTGAAAGACACAGACTATTTTGTGCTACACTGAACAGTCCCAGATGACTTTAAAATCACCACTGAATTCTGTAACATGTTTTTTTTCCTTTCTTGTTGCTAGATGTTGCATTTGCTATTTAATTGGCTATTAATATTGGCTCTTTACTCCACACATTAGTATCGATAATTAATACCTACTGAGAGCTGAGTATGTGAGAGGTACTATGCTGAGCCGTTTACATGTGTTACATCATATGATACTCATAACAAACCTAGGAGGAGAGTTTTGTTATCATTTACATTTCAAAGATGATGGAGCTAAAGCTTAGAGAACATTAATAAATTGGCCAGAGGAATACGTGATGGTACTTGGATTTAAACCCAAATCTGTCTAGAGCCCGAGTCCTGTCTTACCTACTGCACAGAATGCTCCTCAGAGCACGGACCATACACGCATTAGCTGATGTCTAAGTACTCCATTTCTCCACGTATAAAAAGGCTAGTAACAGTCCTTTCTAAAAGAGAATTAGAAGATTGTCTGAAGGATTAATCTATGGAAATAAAGCATTTAGAAAAGGGCCTGACATATTATAATGTCTTGTTAGTATTTGCTATTATTATCGACTCAACGTGGTTTTCCTCTAACATGTTAAGAAGCTTTTAGTCAAAACCACATTTGGTGCAATTGTGTATAAAGTAAGACTAGGAGGTCTTGACAGATTCTCCGTTGAATAAGACACATCCCTGATAAGATGCATCAACCTTGTGATATCACTTTTTGTGTGTTTCTTTTGGTTAACTACAAGTCTTCAGCTCTCAGCTAGCTGGATAATATCGTTAGGTGG
Source organism: Nanger dama (assembly GCA_917880005.1). NCBI lineage: Eukaryota > Metazoa > Chordata > Mammalia > Artiodactyla > Bovidae > Nanger > Nanger dama. Next base: position 31,117,780 of record CAKJTW010000007.1, read on the forward strand.
CTGAGGTCTAGACAGGCTGAGCTAAAACAGAGATGTTAAAATCTATAAAGCGGATGGGCAGACCTTCATAATTAAGGTAACTTCATCACCTGGGCCTGAGACTAGGGTAGGGGCGGCACATGGCCCCTGGAGAAATGGATGCGGAAGGCAGTCTGCTCTGGGGCTTCTGGAAAAAGTTTCTGCCCACTTAGTAAAAAGTACAGAAGCCTTCTTTCTCCATGTCTTGCTTCCTTCTAACTCCTGGGACCTCTAGAGTTATCTTGGATTGAGGAGACATCAGTCTTTAAACAAGGCCAGTGCTAAGGCAGGAAGATCCAAATCTGTAGTGTTATCACCAAGTCACAGAACTCATCAGTTTCAGGGCCTTCCTATCTCTGAGTTTCTTGTTTGTAAAATGATGAGTATCCTCATGGTTATAGGATGAATTGTGTCCTCCCAAAATTCAACTATTGAAGCTCTAATCCCAGTATCTCAGAAATGTGACTGTATTTGGAGATAAGGTCTTTAAAGAGATGATTAAGTGAGGCCTACCCAATCCAATCCAACTGGTGTTCTTGTCCAAGGAGGAAACTTGGACACACTTCAGGATGGTGTCCAGGGAATGTGTGTACACAAAGAAAGGATCATAGGGGGCACAGCAAGAGGAGACCATCTGCAAGCCAAGGACAGAGGCCTCAGGGAAATTCAAATCTTAGCCTGAGAAAAATGAATTTCTGATGTTTAAGCCACTCATTCTATGGCAGTTTGTTAAGGTGTCTTAAGCATACTGATACAGAGTGGGCCCCAAATTAAAAGTGACTGGTAGAAAGGAAAATGTGAATACACAGAATACACATGGGAAAATGCCATCACGTGAAGATATGACTAATGCCACCTCAAAGCAAGGACACTAAGACTGCCAGCGAACCTCTAGGAGAGATTCCTCAGAAGGAACCAACCCTGTCAACACCTCTATTTTCAGCTTCTAGCCTGCAAAACTGTGAGACAACACATTTCTGTTGATGAAGCCACCACGTCTGTGGTACTTTGTTACCTCAGTTCCAGGAAAATCATACATTGAATTTTCTTTTATTTCACAGTAACTGCCTCCTAATTAGTGTGGCAATCATTTATATGCATTTTATATGGCACGACTTGAAATAATAAGTGCCAAAGCCAATCAATATGAGGTGATTTTGAGAAAGAAATATAACGAAAAGCAAAACAGATTGACGAAGAATTAGAAAATGGTTAAAAGATAACTTGATATATACAAACGTAGGAAAATTTATAAAAAGAAACAGTTAAGAAAACAGTAAAGATTCATTTAGATTTGTGAGTTGCCTTGTGAAATTGAGATATGCATCTTTGAATAGGAAGATGAAACATTCATTTTATGGCTTCAGGGGTAAAGGAAAGAAGTTCTATGTGAAAAGTACTGCTTAAGAAATGTAAAATAAGGTCAGAAATAAGACTCACTGAACCTCACTGAACTAATAAAAACATGCCTTCAACTTTTATAAAATCACACAATTTCTAGGAAAATCTAAAGAAAGCTGTTACCACAGAATTAAGTTGAAATGAAAAAAAAGAAATTGCAGAAATATAACCATCTTACTAGTCGTTCCTATAACAGATTCTTCTTTCCAAGGAAATATGTTATATGCTGACCATACCAACAGGAAATCATCCATAAGGCAGGAAAAGTAAGAAGGCATAAAAACAAACGAGGCTCAAGCCAGCATCATGTGGCTGAAGATCACTGTGTTCCCCACACCTACCTGCAAAGGTATTTCTGGATCCATAGTAAATTGGGGGATTTTATCAGCCCAAGGCAAAAATTTCTTACTTTTGTGGTCCAGATAATAATCAAAAATTGTTCCCTGGGATGGAAACTTCACTGCTTTCATCTCTTTATGCCACCACTGACTGAACTCAGCTTGACAACTGGAAAGCTACGGAGAACAAGAGAAATTGTTATTGCAGACTTACAGGTAGTTTTGAACACATACAAAGCCACTACAAGTGCAGCTGATCACACAGTGTTTTCAGCAAATAGCTCATAATTACAAACGGGACTGAATAACCGACAAAAGAAAAATAAATAATTACAAGAAGTTATAATGAGTGACAATACCACTGAGGCTGAAAGCTATAGCTGCCATATGTCCATCAGGTACAAATTTTTGGCAGTAATTATTAACTTAAAAAGCAAGGTAAGTTTAGGTGAACCTTAGATGACTCTGAGGTTATTCAGTTTAATAACAAGCTACCTCACAGGCCACCCTGCTATAAGACAGTCGTTAGCAAACACTAGTGTTTATTTCTACCAACGTCTCCCTCAGTTGACAGTAAAATGGGGAAAGTAGGAAAAAATGAATACTTCAAAAATTAGTAACATTATTGACTTAGACAGTGTTCTTTATTTGAGCTTATAGCCTTTGTACAACTTTTGGTGTTAAAAATATCCTTTATAAAGCTGTGGTGATTTAAAAATGGTCATTTAAAAATAAATGCCCTTATTTAGAAAAACAAACAGTTGGCAACCCTATTTCATTCCTTCAAATCATTAATGAAATTTTGTTGGTCTTTGAAATTTGAAATCTGAGAAGCTCTGCCATGAGGGAAGGGAAAGAAAGGACTTGGTTTTCAACTCAGTAGTTGAGCTAAAACTCCACAGATTCCTGTCCTGTAAGAGAATCTTCCAGAAAAGATAATGGAGTAGGAAACAGGTTCTCCTTGCTAGAAGGTGCTTGTTTCTATGATGGCAGGTACAAGCCCTTTGATGCTAGATTAGCAGTTAGAAAATGGAGATGGGGAAATTCCAACTCTGTACTAGCAACTAACAGCCCCTCCTGTACCCATGGGATGACCAGACAAAGCTTGGAGCTCTCTAAAAACACTGTGTGTGTTCACCACATTCACCAACCTTACATGTATCTAAAACTTCAACTCCCATTTTGCTCCAGGGAAATTCTTCAAGTTACTTTTACTTTGGTGTCCTTATGCCCATGGACTACAGCCCACTTTCTGTGTGAGGCTGATCAGACACATGAGTAGAGATGGATAGGATGGCTGGAGGGTAGGAGGGTGCAGTTATAGGGCTGAGAGGTGTGGTCAGCCTTAGCAGGGAGAGCTGATCCCACCAACCTTCCCAACAAGTGGAGCTCATATTCCTACAGACCACTACTCACATATTTAGATCCGTTTCAGTTATCTTCAGATTGGCGTCATAGGATTTTTTCTTTTTAATCATCCTACAGAAGTTGGTCAGAAATCAAGTTCATTCAAAAAAAAAAAAAAATTCCTTATCTGGTACCATTCTTCGTAGGCAAGATGCACATGACATTTCTACTTTACAATAAAATTTGCTTCACCTAACCACAGTGTCAGCAGAGTCATTTTGATGACAAGTCTTCGATCATTCATTCACTCACTAAAATGCATTTATTCCCGTAATGGGGAAAAAAACAAACAGGGTTTCTACCCTCACAGAGCTAATGGGAGAAACGAAGGGGAAGTATGGTGGAAGCAGAGGTGGAGTCTATGAACACAGAAATAAATAAATTGGTATCTTGAAAGCCAACTTTGCTGGAAGTGAGAGTAATGAGGGCATCTATTTTAACTGGATGTACAGTGAATCATCTCTGAGAACAGGCACCAATTAAGGAGCAGAACATTCCAGGAAGAAGTCAACAAGTGCAAAGATCTTATCATAGGAAAGAACCTGCATTCCAGAAACGGGCCAGTGCAGCTGGAGGGGAGGGAGTGGCTGAGGAAAAAGTACGGAGAGATAGTCTGGGCCAATGCCAAAGGCCTTGTAAATGAAATTTAAAAATTTTATCTTAAAAGCAATAGGAATCTATTAAAGTGTTGTAAATTCTGGAGTGTATCATATAATCCAATTTACATTAAGGAAACCACTCTGGCTGCTGAGCACATAATGGATGATGGGGCAAGCACAGGAGCAGAAAGACCAGTGAGGAGCTTACTTCAGAAGTCAAGTGGGGGATGATAGCAGCTGTTTATAGGAGGCTCTGGGAGGGATGACAGGGACCAGTTCTGGAAGGTGTTTGCAACAGCCAGGGTTAAGAACACAGGTCTGAGTCAGTCAGCAGCAGTCTGAACTTGCCTCAGACGTTAGCCACGTGTCTCCAAGGAGGCTAACTTATCTAAGTTTCAGTTCCTTTTTGTAAAAGAAGAATAGCTATAACTATACAGACAGGATAATTTTTTTTTTTAAGATTTAATAAGCTAGCATATTAGAAACCCTAAACTCTTTCCCTGACATATATTTATAGAAGGCACCCAACTCTGATGACTAAATGGTTATTCCTAAGACTGTTTCTTGGATCTGCTTCATTCATGTTTCCAGCTTCATAATCTCTCTTTTGAATGCTGTGTAGTTAAAGCAGTTCTGAAAATTTAAAGATGATGATGTCGAATACTAATTGGGGAGAGTGTCTGGGACAGGAAGGGGACCACCTGATGCTCAGCTCCTGGTTTGACTAGCTGGCTTGGAAGGCTGCCAAGTCTGGAAATTGCAAAGATGGAAAGAGGGTCAAGTTGAGAGGAAGATGAGCCGTCATGATGAGGAGCAGAAAAATCTCAGTTGTCAACATCCTTCTCATGCAGTTTTACTTGGTTGTACAGCCCTGGAAAAGGAAACACTCTGTGGAGAACATCGGAAAAAAGACAAAAGTCATGAGGTTTGGGGGTAGACAGGAATACTCTGTATGTGGCCCCCATGGAGAGGAACCCATGTGTGTAAATTTTGCCCTTGAGATAAACCATGTGAAGCCACATAACACTCTTAACTTGGGCAAGAGAGGCTATTCTTTAGAAAAAGCACTTGGAGATTACTGAAGAAATGTGGGTTCTGAGAAGGGTCAAAATGAGACTTAGGAGGCCAAGAGAATGCTAAATTCATTTACGGATATAAAGTACAGTAACTTAGTGACAAGTAGCAGAACTGGCCACAGGTCACAGCAACCACGGATATTAGAACCTACTGTGACTAAACCAACAGATTTGGGTTACTCTTGGCTGTAATACCTTCTATTTTTAATTCCCAAACATGGTCCACTGGAGAAGGGAATAGCAAACCACTAGCATTCTTACCTTGAGAGCCCCATGAACAACAAGAAAAGGCAAAAAGATAGGACACTGAAAGATGAATTCCCCAGGCTGGTAGGTGTCCAACATGCTACTGGAAAAGAGTGGAGAAATAGTTCCAGAAGAAATGAAGAGGCAGAAGCAAAAGTGAAACAATGCCCAGTTGTGGATGTGACTGGAGTTGAAAGTAAAATAGTGTAAAGAACAATACTGCATAGTAACCTGGAACGTTAGGTCCATGAATCAAGGTAAATTGGAAGTAGCCAAACAGGAGATGGCAAGAGTGAACATTGACATTTTAGGAATCAGTGAAATAAAATGGACAGGAATGGGTGAATTTAATTCGGATAACCATTATATCTACTACTGTGGGCAAGAATCCCTTAGATGAAATGGAGTAGCCCTCATAGTCAACAAAACAGTCCGAAATGAGATCTCAAAAATGACAGAATAATCTTGGTTTGTTTCCAAGGCAAACCATTCAACATCACAGTAATACAAGTGTATGCCCTGACCAGTAATGCTGAAGAAGATGAAGTTGAAGTGCTCTGAAGATCTACAAGACTGTCTAGAACTAATTGTAAAAACAAACAAAAAAAACCATGTCCTTTTCATCATAGGGGGCTGGAATGAAAAAGTAGGAAGTCAAGAGATATTTGGAGTAACAGGTAAGTTTAGCCTTGGAGTACAAAATGAAGCAGGGCAACGCTAACAGAGTTTTGCCAAGAGAACACACTGGTCATAGCAAATGCTCTCTTCCAACAAAACAAGGGATACATCTACACATGGACATCACCAGATGGTCAATACTGAAATCAGATTGATTATATTCTTTGCAGCCAAAGATGGAGAAGCTCTACACAGTAAGCAAAAGCAAGACCAGGAGCTGACTGTGGCTCAGATCATGAACTCCTTATTGCAAAATTCAGAGCACTAGGCCATTTAGGTATGACCTAAATCAAATCCCTATGATTATACAGTGGAAGTGACAAATATTTTCAAGGGAGTAGATCTAACAAAGAGTGCCCGGAGGTTCATAACACTGAACAGAAGGCGATGATCAAAACCATCCCCAAGAAAAAGAAATGCAAAACGGCAAAATGGTTGTCTGGGGAGACCTTACAAATAGCTGGGAAAAGAAGAGAAGGAAAAGGCAATGGAAAAAAGGGAAGATATGCCCATGTGAATGCAGAGTTTCAAAGAATAGCAAGGAGAGATAAGAAAGCCTTCCTTGGCGATCAGTGCAAAGAAAAGGAAAACAACAGAATGGAAAAGACCAGAGATATCTTTAAGAAAATTAGAGATACCAAGGCAAGATTTCATGTGAAGATGGGCACAATAAAGGACAGAAAGAGTATGGACTTAACAGAAGCAGAAGACATTAGGAAGAGGTGGTAAGAATATACAGAAGAACTATACAAAAAGGTCTTAAAGACCTGGATAACCACAATGGTGTGGTTACTCACCTAGAGCCAGATATCCTGGAGCATGAAGTCAGGCCTTAGGAAGCTTCACTATGAACAAAGTTAGTGGAGGTGATAGCATTCTAGCTGAGCTATTTTAAATTCTAAAAGATGATGCTGTTATAGTGCTGCTCTCAATATATCAGCACATTTGGAAAAGCCAGCAGTGGCTATAGGATTGGAAAAGGTCAATTTGCATTCCAATCACAAAGAAGGGCAATGACAAAGAATGTTCAAACTATCATACAATTGCACTCATTTCACATACTAGCAAAGTAATGCTCAAAACCCTACAAGAGCTAGGCTTCAACAGTATGTGAACCAAGAACTTTCAGATATACAAGCTGGATTTTAAAAAGGCAGAGGAACCAGAAATTAAATTGCCAACATCTGTTGGATCATTAGAAAAAGCAAGGGAATTTCAGCAGAACATCTACTTCTGCTTCATTGACTATGCTAAAGCCTTTGACTGTGTGGATCACAACAACAGTGGAAAATTCTTATGGGAATACCAGACCACCATACCTACCTTCTTAGAAACCTGTACACAGCTCAAGAAGCAACAGTTAGAACTGGTTATGGAACAATAGACTGGTTCAAAATTGGGATAAGAGTACGCCAAGGCTGTATATAATCACCCTGATTATTTAACTTATATGCAGAGGACATCATGCAAAACGCTGGGCTGGATAAAGCACAAGCTGGAATCAAGATTTCTGGGAGAAATATCAATAATCTCAGATATGTAGATGACATCATCCTTATGATGTCATCCATCTGTTTCTTTGCAGAAAGCAAAGAAGAACTAAAGAGTCTACTGATGAGATGAAAGAGGAGAGTGAAAAAGCTTGCTAAAACTCAACATTCAAAAAGCTAAGACCATGGCATCTGGTCCCATCACTTCATGGCAAATATATGGGGAAACAGTGGAAACAGTGACAGATTTTATTTTCCTGTCCTCCACAATCACTGTGAATGGTGACTGCAGCCATAAAGCTAAAAGATGTTTGCTCCTTGCAATAAAATGAACAACCTAGACAGCATATTAAAAAGCAGAGACACTACTTTGCCTACAAAGGTCCATCTAGTCAAAGCTATGGTTTTTCCAGTAGTCATGTATGGATGTGACAGTTGGACTGTAAAGAAGACCAAAACCCAAAGAATGGATTCCTTTGAACTCTGGTGCTAGAGAAGACTCTTGAGAGTTCCTTGGACTACAAGGAGATCCAACCAGTCAATCTCAAAGGAAATCAACTCTGAATATTCATTGGAGGGACTGATGCTGAAGCTGAAACTCCAATACTTTGGCCACCTGATGGGATGTGCTAACTCATTAGAAAAGACTCTGATGCTGGGAAAGATTGAAGGCAGGAGAAGCAGGCGGTAACAGATGATGAGATGGTTGGATGGCATCACCGAGTCAATGGACATGAGTTTAAAAAGACTCTGGGAGGCAGTAAAGGAGATGGAGGCCTGGCATGCTGCAGTCCATGGGGTAGCAAAGAGTCAAATGACTGAGTGACTGAACAACAATACTTATATCTGGAAATATTTTAGGGAAGCCTGGAAGACTTACGCCATCTATTTTTAATTCAAAGACTCAGGGGTGCCCATGGAAGCACTTATGGCCCTGAGAGATCCTGAGGCACCACAGATGGCCCTTGGAGACAGACATACATGAGTGGGAATCCAGATATTGTCATTGGCTGTCAGTCAAGTTACTTTGCCTGAGTTTTACTTTACCTGCATAGTGATGATACCTTGAATTACTGTAAAGATGACATGAGAAAATCTATACACAGATGTGCCAAGAAGAGATTAGATGTGTAAATTTCTAAAGGTGAAAAGCTCCTACTTTGTACTTTGACAAGTCTAAGCATTCTGTGTGTGTACACGTGCATGCATGTGTCTATGCAAGTTCTTAAAGAGTTTACTGGAAAGAAATCAGAAGTCACAGACCATGCTAGGAATGTTGTATAGGCGTGATAGCCTTGCTTTAGGCCAAAGGAAAGGACAGCGGAAAGGAAGCAGCCTGGGGTTGATTATAGCTCATGAGGACTACCCTAGGGAATGTGTAAGACTAGGCAGAAGTAAGAGGAGTAGAGATCTGGAAACCAGTGAGCAGGCTATTATGTGCTATGGATTGAACTGTCTCCTCACCAAAATCACATGCTGCAGCCTTAATCCCCAATGTGGTAGTATTTGGAGATGGGCCCTTTGGGAGGTATTTATATTGAGATGAGGGCCTGAGGGTGGGTCCCTCATGTTGGGATTAGTGCCTTTACATGAAGAGACTCAAGAAAGCATTTTATCTTTCTTTCTGCCATGTGAAGACACAGAAAAAGGCATCTGTCTGCAAGGCATGAAGAAGGCCCTCACCAGAACTTGACCATGCTGGCACCTTGACCTTGGACTTGTAGCCTCCAGAACTGAGAGTAAATTTCTGCTGTTTAATACACCCAGAGTATGATATTTTGTTACAGCAGCCTGAGCCAAAACAATGTGATAGCTTACAGCAAGCTGATACACTCCTAAATTAAGGCTGTAGGGATAGAGACAAGGGGACAGACGTGCCAGGTACTTTCTCTCTGAAAGGAGCTGATGCCCACAGGATGTAGCTGTAAGAATGATGTCTCCCAGGCTCTTAACCAGAGCAACTGGGAGAAATGTGTCACTGAGGAAAAGGTGGAAGAGGAAGAGCACAGACAGGTGAGGGGCAGATGAAGCACCCTGTCTCGGGCACATTGAGACACTGCTGGTGTGGACATGGAACCTTGAGCTCAGAAGAGAGATCTGGTGGAAGACTACGGACCTGGCTTTGTCAGCCAAGGAAAGCACTGCCAGCCTGAATGAGCTTGCCTGACAATGTACAAGCTTAGGAGTGACTAGGGCTAGTAGGGTAGCTTTATGATAATTACATACCCCAAACCCCCAAACTCACAGGGATCAAGATATAATAATATTTTTCTCCAAATAAAACTGGTTCTGTAAACTATTTCTACACATACCTGATCTTGTAGTAGAGTGCCTCCGAACGCCCAGATACAGGCAAAGACAAAATAGACTTCATAAACTTCCTTTGGGCTGTCAGAAGGTACATTTTCAGGAGTCAATAAACATTCCAGAAGAGTACAAATGGTCTAAAGAAAAGAAAAAGCCATTCTTTCAGGGCAACAATTTTTTTTTTAATAATAGTGACAGGACTTAGAAATAAATCCTCTGTACCCTGAAGAGATTTTATGATTTTTCCCAGCTCTGTAATGTGCCATCCTGGGAGACACATAAATGACTGCCTTGGGTTTCTGAGTTGGCAGTGGAACCCCTTGGCCATTTTCAACCAAACCTATCTTCTATGTAACAACAAACTATCAAAAAAAAACCCTATTATCATAAATTCTTCAATTAATAATCACTATAACAAAGAGAAATACACATTAAAAAAAAAACCCAAGGGGGATACAACTGTGCTGTCTTTTTTTTATAAGTAGTGAGTCCTTCTAAACACAGGATGCTATAACCCACATTCTCACTCAAAAACAAACTAAAGGCATTTTTCTCTCCAGCATGTGCTGCCCTACAACATCACTGGGAAGGAAGGCACTAGGTGGGAGGGATGTGTAGCCACTGCCCTCGAGTAGACGTTTGGATAACCCACTTTCCCTTCACTCTCTGGCAGCTGTTTCCCCACCTGTTGTCATAAATTTAGAAAGTCAGACTGGCTGCCCTTAGCTTGTGGCATTTTTTGGACGTGAGACTAAATCTAACTCTGGAAGAAATACTGTTCAGGAACTTGCTCTTCAGATCCTCCACATGAAAGGGCTCCACTGGTCTGAAATTCACTCCATGTCCAGGGCAACGAGGTCAGTAACAAAGGGAGCACGGCTGCTGCTGCGGCCTTTCTCATGTGGAATAATAACCATAATGAACATGTTTTTTAGCTAGCACAAAAATGGTTGTCATGAACTAACACTGTCACAAGACCCTCAAAACTCATGAGACCCTTCCCCCAGTTTTCGGAGGCAGATTTATCAATATCACACACACAGCAAGGAAAGCTGTAACAAAGCAAGTCATGTGTGTGTCTCTCCCTCCCAATCCTGAGAGGCAGGGAAAATGGTAATATGGAAGATTGGTCCTGGCATAATTTGGAAGTGTTTTTGAAATTTTAATTAGTTGAGCACCTGTCACATTTTCGTTAGGGAAAAAAACTTTATTGGAAGATAGTTGCTTTACAACCTATCATTTTCTCAAGCTCTCTCTTGATTTCCATTATTTTATATTGTGCCATGTTTGCTACTTTAAAATAATCTCCTAATCAAATAAAATTCACCAATTTGTTGTCAAGAAAAATCATGTAAAACCCTGAGACTTTGCTATTCTTGAGTAGAAGTCACGTTGGTCTAAGCAACTGTTAAAATCAAAATGAAAAAGACTGAAAGGTGTCAAAACGATATCATCCACTGATCTGAACACACTAATAACTCATATATGATTTTTCTATTTTCTTCCAAACACAGTACTTGGAAAACATTTTAAGCTCTGCACCAGGAATTAATATAATCACACCTTGGTGTATATTCTGAAACAGTTAAAACACCTTGACAAATGCAAAGCAAGAAAGTTTCATATACTGGAAAACATAGTACATCAATTTCTTAAAGTGGCCTTCTAAAAGAATGAAATAATACCATTTACAACTACATGGATGGACCTAGAGGTTATTGTACTAAGTGAAGTTAGACAAAGAAAGGCAAATATATAGTATCACTTACATGTGGAATCTAAAATACTATACACATGAACTTATCTATGAAGTGGAGACAGATTCATGGACATAGGGGACAGACTTGTGGTTGCCAAGGTGGGGGCGCAGTAGGAGGGACAGATTGGAGTTTAGGATTAGCTGATGCAAGCCAGTATATGTAGAATGAATAAACAACAAGGTCCTAATGTATAGCACAGGGTGTGTGTATGTGTTAATTGCTCAGTCATGTCTAACTCTTTGTGACCCCATGGAGTGTAGCCTGCCAGACTCCTCTGTCCATGGAATTCTCCAGGCAAGAATACTGGAGTGGGTTGCCATTTCCTTCTCCAGGGGATCTTCCTGACCCAGGGATCGAACCTGGGTCTCCTGCAGTGCACACAGATTCTTTACCACCTGAGCCACCAGGAAACCCCACCAGGCTCCTCTGTCCATGGGGATACTCCAGGCAAGAACACTGGAGTAGGCTGCCATGCCCTCCTCACCTCAATTACAGTAAAAAATAATCTCTTTAAGCAATTCTCTTGTACACTCATTTTTGTCTTTTTTTCCTTATAAGCAATCACAGCAAAGAGATGACTTTATGCAATAGCAGCCAGAAAGGAGTTAAGGATAAAATGCCATTTCTGAATACTACAAAAAGAGGAAGTGAGAGCAAAAATCATATTAATTCCTACTGACCTATTTTCACACTACTCTTAAATGAAAAAGTTCACACCGCAGAGAAACACAAATATACAAGTCAACTTGAGAAAGAACACGATACTTGCTTTTGCAAGTATTACACCAGAGGAAGTCTAATTAGGCTAACCACATAATTAATTCATTATGAATAAATTCAGATCTGCTTTCAGAAATAAATTATACCTCAGATAATTACTGGTGAAGACTATCGTTTACTTAATTGGTGTGCAAATTATCCAAAAACCTGAACTTTCTCTTCTTATTATGCTTGTGACTTTCTAATTTAGCGTCAAACAAATTCTGTACCATAGTAACTTCATAGTAACAAAGTACTTCAAGACCAATTTTGCTCCTAAAGAGAAACAAATAAAGGTTTCTAATTGTAAACCTTTCGTGAAGCTTTATACTTGTAAAGGATGGGGGATCGTTTTTCCTCACACTGAGATTAAGATCACAGCCTGCATTTCTGTGCACCATGCACTGTCTTCACTTGCTGTCATGACAACGTATCATACACACTCTTCATTCTTACCAGCTGTCTGACAATAAGGATCAGGAAAAAAACCTATCCCTGAAATATTATGAACTCTTTATCTGGACTGACCTGACTTGAGGACTATTCTGGGGAGGGGGAGTAAAGAAAGGGAGGAAAGAATGGGAAGTCTGTCAGGCCAAGTGGGGTAGGAGTTGGTTGTTCAGGTGATGTTCAGTAGCTTTCTCTTACTCACTGGTCAAAATCTTTAATTGCATGAATTTACGGTTTTCAAAAAACACACTGAGCATCTTCTCTGGGCCAGCTGCTTAGGAAATAGAAAAATAAATGAAGCTGTTATAACCCTGTTCGTATTTCATGCAAATATATTTGGGAAAAACACAATGATTCAATGATATACTTGGCACCTACTAGTTCTGGGCATTATGGAAATCTCTGGATATATACAGATGATAAAAGGTGGCTCCAGTTCTCTAGTTCACAGTCGAGTGAGAGAAATAGACCACAAACCCTAATCATCAAGGCACGTGACAGACACGTGATAGAGGGTTGCCAAAGCACAGGGAACAAGGGGACTGGGGGAGTGTGGAGCAACCTAATCCTTCCAGAAACCACTCCATGATTTTGAACAAGCAAGAACTTTTTGATCAAACCAAATCAGGACTAGTGTGTGAAATAGAGTGACCCAAGACGAACCTGCACCAGGCTGCTCTCTGGAATTGAAGTGATGGTTTTAAAGCTTGTTCTCAGCTTTTCCAAGCAGGCAGGAACATATTTATCAAAAAGAATCGTTAAATTGGCCTTTTCTGACTGATGCTGCCTTCTGTCTATCCAACTGGCCACATACCTGAAAAAGAACACAGAAAGGCTTTTACTGAGCACCAGGCTTGAAAAGCAGAAATTCACGTACTCAAAAGCTTCCCCTTCAACACAGCTTGGTCCAATACTTCAGGGACATGTTGAGTGGGTTCATTCTATTTCTCAAATGGCAAATATTTTAAAATGACCCTTTATACACTTGTTTTAATGGCCATTTTTACCCAAATGAAAAGAATGTAAAAGAAACTACTAACAGCACTTAGAAACCCAACATAATAGAGGATAAGTAGGCCATTACTGAGCATTTATAAGGAAGTATAGTTTGTCATTTCCTAGAGCACTGAAACTATTTTCAGAGGGTAGGCTTTATTTATGAAAACAGCTTGGGGTTTTTCTTGATTAAAATTGGTGTCGATTTTTAGTAATGAAAAATCAGTTACAAATAAAAGGCGAAAATTTCATAGGGACCATTTCCAAGTCCCTCCTGTTCACTGGACTGAACGTAACTCTGACCTGATAGCTGACAATGTGGTTCCTGTGTGTGTGTGCTCAGTTGCATCCAACTATCTACAGCCCTATGGATTGTAGCCCACCAGGCTCCTCTGCCCATGGAATTTTCCAGGCAAGAATAATGCAGTGGGGTGCCATTTCCCACATTAGGGGATCTTCGTGCCCCAGGAATCAAACCCTCATCTTCTGCTTGGCAGAGAGATTTTTTTATCACGAGCATCACCTGGGAAGCCAATAAGTGGCTCTAAAATGGAATCTCACCCTTGGGTACGGGTGTATAAATCTGAAGCTTATAAAATGTTACCACTTACATTCATATTTCTAACATATTAATAAAATAATGTTTGACAATAAAATGAAACATGACTTAGTTGCACCCACAGTCGTCTCTAGAAAGAAACTGTATAATATGACCTGAAAAATAATTGCTCAAAGAGTTCTCAAACAAGAAACAGTGATCACAAATCCATGTAGCTGCCACCAGAGACAGTGCAACCAGATCAATGACAGCTATACCTTGTTTTAAGCAAATCAGATTGCATATTTTTAATATCAAAAGAAATTGAGGCAAAATGATTATCTCAGCAAAGGCTCCCTCTGATAATTGTAAAGCTTCATGATGGAGTTTTATTAAATATTCAACTACCTACACACTGTTGCTAGATTTATGAACTATCAACTATTACAACTTTTTCAGGTCAAAGAGGAATGATTTTCAGCTGAAGTTCAGTTGCATGATGGTAACTGAAAGGTCACTTCTGGTGCTCTCCAAGCTGCATCCAGTGGGTGCCACAGAACAGTGGAATGATGGAATACGGTTGCTAGGTATTCAGAATGAAGGCCACACCTACCCCTTAGCTACTCTTTTTATTCTACACATGCTGGCAGAACTGAAGTCTCAGTATCCAGAGCTATTTTTGGTGGGATGTGGGGTGGGGGAGGATTATTTAGGGAGATGGAGCTCTAAGTCAGCCTGCCCGGATCTTCATCCATCCTTTAACTCTGTGTCCTTGGGCAGGTTAGTTAACGTCTCTGTGCCTCTAGCTTCTTAACTGGCAATGGAGATGATGATGACATGCTTTTCCTAGGGTTGCTCTGAGGAGCAAATGAGTTCTCATGTATTAAGTGCTTAGATTAATAACTGACATATAACAAATTCCTAATCAATGCTACTCATTAGCACAGAGCTGGTGTAACTGGGAGAACTGGGTTAAGATCCTGGCTTTGCCTCTCTGCGCATCTCCTAAAAGCAGCAGTGTCCTGCAAGGCAGGCAGTGCTCCGTTGGGTTTAAGAAATTCTGCCCCAACTCCCCACCTGTGTCTTTGGTTTCTGTGGTGGCAGAAAGCTGTGCAGGGCTAAATAGGAGCTGCAGCCTCAGCAAAGCCACAGAAGGGGGAAATGGGCTTTGCACTGAGGTAATAGCTACTTCATTAACCCTCACTGGCAGTAGCCAAAGTCTCAAAGGGAAAGCCCATCAGGCCCAAGAGCAAATGATGCTGTTGTACAAATTATGTCCACGTAAAAGAAAGTGAATTCAATCAAACCAGGAGATGTGGTAAGAGTTGAAAATGATTGGAGGCAAACAAACAAACAAAAGAAACAAAATGCCCTCTGCTAGCAGTCAACCACAGCATATAGCACCAGAAGTTAAGAAAAAAAGGGTCTATATTGTTAAATATGGACAGTTGAAAATGCTATGTATAAATTACTGCTAGATTTAGTAAAAATTAAAAGGCAGCAAATTATCTTCAGCAATGGAAAAACTGAAGCTATAGGTCTGTGCTATTGGCAATTCCTTCCACCCTATTTCATGCAAAATTTTCTCATGATTTTTAAAAGATGCTGTAGATTTGAATATCGCCAAATGAAACACACTGCTACCATACAACATACAAGTAAAAACATCATATTTATTCCTTACCTACATATAGGTTCACCCACATCACTGTCTCTGCCTCAGGAAATAGCTGCCTTAATGCAACAGATGCCTTACTGCATCACCTTAACACTAATGTCTAGGTCACTAAGAATCTTTGGCTCATGGTGGTTGCAAATCCGTTCCATATAGGCAACTGTGTTGCACCTCCTCCTTCTCCAGAAGTCTTATAGGTACATCACTCCTATAGGAACATCACAGGAAGTCTACAGCTCTGTAGTTGAGAAACTATAAAGGCAGCCAAACTTCTCAGGCTTCTGAAGATATTATTTATTTATTACTCTAAGTCTGGCATTGGGATCCCATCATACAGCACAATAGGAATTCAGAGCTCTCTATAGTTTGCCACTCATGGCAAGAATTTCGTTTTCTATCATTCATGGTGGCCTAGAAAATAGCAGAAGTTGAAAAGGACCTACAGATCAGCAGTGTACATTGAAGACTTCTGAATCTGTATGTTTACACATACAAACAGAATCCAGAGATAAAAGATGGGACTGTAGGGACAGAAGGCAATAAGCTCATCCAATGTATGTGAGTGAATGAGACACCGGTAGAATGATATCTTCAACTAAATTATTAGAGAAATGCAAATCAGAAGTACAATGAAGTACCACCTCACACCATTCAGAATGGCCATCACTAAAAGGTCTACAAATGTTGGCAAGGATATGGAGAAAAGGGAATCTTTCTACATTATTGGTGGGAATGCAAACAGGTTCAACCACTATGAATAATAATATGGAGGTTCCTCAAAAAAACTAAAAATAGAATTGCCATATGATCCATCAATCCCACTCCTGGGCATATGCCAGGAAAACACTACATTTTGAAAAAAAAAAAAGCATCCCTATGTTCACAACAGCACGATTCACAACAGACAAGAAATGGAAACAAGCTAAACGTTCATCCACAGATGAATGGATAAAGATGCAGTGTGTGAATACACACACACACACTGAACAGGACTTAACTGTTAAAAAAAAAGAAATGATGCCATTTGCAGCAACATGGATGGACCTTAGAGATTATTATACTAAGTGAAGTAAATCAGAAAGATAAAGACACATATCATATACTATCACTTACATGTACACAAGTGAACTTATCTATGAAATAGAAACAGACTCACAGACACAGAGAATGGACTGGTTGCCAAGGGGGAAAGAGACTGGGAGGGATGTTTGGGGCTGGCAGACACAAACTATTATATATATGTGTGTGTAATGAATCACTCTGCTATACACCTGAAACTAACACAACACTATAAATCAACCATACTTTAAAAAAAATCAAATTTTTAAAAGAAAAATTTTCAACTAAAGTAATAGAGGGAAAGGTATGATCTGAAGGTGTGGCTCCCAAAAGTTATCTTCCAAAAATCAGACAAAATTTCAGAAATATTCCTGCCTTTTCCTATCATTATGTACAAGCTATGTAATACACAGTTTGGTAGATCTCATTTTCAGTTATGCTCACTTTAAATAATTATAAATGAATTATTCTCTGTTTTGCTGTGCATTTTATTCCTCTCTACTAGGAAAAATTCTCACTGATGATAATTTTCAGAAATTTACTTCTGATTTCTCTCAAGATCTCAACAGATGTAGGAGTCTTTCAGTAAACTTACTTAGAACTCAGAATTAAAGTAGTATTTACCTATCTGTAAAATGTGGACATAAAATTATGCATTTAAATAGCTCAGTGAATTTTAACAAAAAATGTTCTAGCAGCTTAAGTAATAAGAGTATTCTATTTATTCCTTAGTTGGAACGTAGTGTTTCATAATCTCCTCTATCCAAAATATCTTATCAGTTTCCGCATATGAATTAAGAAAATACATTTCCTAACTCTGGACACTAAAGGTTCTAGAAGCAATGACATACCAGTGGCAATGAGCACTTTAGCATCGTATCTTAGATTCTAAATACTACTCCTTAGACAACTCCTGGCTCCTTAGAGAAATGGCTGAATGGAATGTAGGGGAAGGAAAGTCTGAGATGAGCCAGAAGCATCTGGCTCAGCTAGAAAGCAAATATAAAAGAACATGGAAGGCACTCCTGCTGGCAAAATTTAGGACAAATTGAGCATGCAAAAGAATACTGTTGGCAACGATTCATAATCCACTGAACTAAGAGAAAAAAGAACCCACAAATAGAAAATGACACTGCCCAAAAAGAAAAAGGAAGGGGGAAGAGAAGAAAAAGAGAGAGAGAGGAAGTGAGGAAAATAAGTAGAATGGAAGAATAGAAATAGCTTTAATTAAACAAATGTCACTTAATACAGAGACAGAAAAGTGGACCAACTTTGCAATCACTTTGCAAATATCAGTCTTTGAAATACCTGGCTTCTTCTCTTCAAAACTCCAAACATGAAAGAAAAAGGTGGATAGATATTCTAGATTAACGGAAAAGACAGGGATAAGTAAGTGTGATGCATGGTCCTTGTTTTGATGCTGGATTAAAAAAAAAAGCCACAGAGGAAATCCCCAGAGTAACTGGGAAATTTTGAAAAATCACTGTTTTGATAATATTATAACAAAGATTAGTTTCTTCAGGATGTTTATTGGAATTATGTTCATGTAGGAAACACTCTAGTTCTTAGAGATGAACTGTCAATGTCTCCAAGTCACTTTCAGATAATTCAGCAAAAATAAAAGTAGACAATTTATGTCTCTCTCTGCCTTTGAGAGGGAGTGTATACGTACAGCCAAAGATAAAGTAAATTGGGTAAAATTGTAAAAATTGATAACTGTAGGAAAAGACTGCATGGTTATACAATAATATTTTTTAACACTTTCAAATTAAAAAGTTGGGGGAAACTGAGACCTTAGGTACTGGTTTTGGAAATTACATTAATGATTATATTGATCTCAGAGATAATTATGGATTAAATGAGTCAATAAATGTAAAGCTATCACATTTTTTAATATTATGACATTAAGGTAACAAAGTATCCGATAATATGGTCTGATAATACCCCTCCCAATTGAAATAGTCACTTTTTCATAGTACACTGAAACTTTCTGGCAGTAGGAGGTAAAAATGTAAAAATGTCCTGTACAGAAGATGCTCACTATTATGGATAATGACCTGGATGGACCCTTTAGTCACACAAAGGAAAATGAAAATCTACCCACTGATTTAATTAGAATCAAATCTCCATTAAAATAAAATCTAATGGTAAAGAGGGGTTTAACTTTTTCAAGAATGCAAATCAGGTGACTCTTCTGCCATGCTGTGATCTCTGACTTACTAGATGAAAGTCCTTCTTTAACTGGGGATTTAGACAGCCTCTGTTAGCACAAACTCCATATGTTACTGAGATAATTACAGAGACCTTGGGAACTGTAAGATTTACTACTGAAATCAGACCACACCAGTGGGAGTCCCATGAATGAAATGGGGTACCAGGACTGCCTCTGCTCTCTGCATGGGAAGGTCAAGGGACACTGGAGATTCTCCTTCATCTAGCCCCCAGTCAATAGAAATGTCCTAGGAGCCAGTCAAAATCCCAGCTGGAGAAAGCAGCTGTTAGTTCAAGAAGAACTCTCCATCTCAGACTTTAAAAATCAGTCCTTCCCCTGGCTTCACAGAAACCTGGGTATGGCTCTACTTGACTGTTGAGTCAGAGGATGAGACTTTCAGTAAACAAATCAGTACACAGAAAAGTAGCCTGGAGAAGTGCGTGAGTCGGGAGTCTGGCAGGGAACAGAAGACATCCTTGAATCAAGATAATAGAGAAGGATCAATAAAAGGACTATTGGGAAAGCAAAGGGCTACCAGAACCTGGAAGTAAAGAATCTCATGGAGAGATTTAAGAGGAGCTTCTCAGGTGGCTCAGTGGGTAAAGAATCTGCCTGCAACGCAGGAGATGCAGGAGACACTGGTGCCAGCCCTGGGTTGGGAAGATCCCCTGCAGGAAGGCATGGCAACCCACTCTAATATTCTTGCCTGGAGGATCCCATGGACAGAGGGGCCTGGTGGGCTACAGTCTATAGGGTCACAAAAAGTCAGACATGACTGAACACGCATGTACGCTGATGAAGGGCAGTCATCCTATTGTAGTCCTACGGGGAGGGAGCCGGAGGAATGAAGAGACCTCACTTGCCTTTCTCCCCCTCATTTCCTGTCAGTGCTCCCCATTGGCCAAACCAACCAGAAGCCAGAGGGCAAGGAACGTACTGATGTGGTCCACACAGGACAGCCACTGGGTGCACAGAGCAGGGTGGAGGGGTAAAGAGAAGACAACCAAGAAGCATACCATCACCAGCACTGTTCACGTGCAGAGCATAGGTGTTTCCACAGCACAGAGTGGGAATATGAGAGACGGTAACAAGGGACCACCAGAATAAATGATGAGAAGTGTCAACATTTGAAAAGTAAGCAAGTGGGCACAATAAACTTGTTCTAAATCAAAACATCACTGCTGTTCACATATGCATATTATATATATATACACACACATATATGCTCATTAAATGATATACTGACACCTAAGTGCTCCAAGTGAGCTTTTATTATTTATTCACTTAGTCAACAAATGTATGTTTTTACATGTGCAAGGCATGAGCAAGGTAATGTCCAACTAAAATGACAACTGCGTAAAGATACTAACTTATTTTAGATTAGCCTAATTAATTAGCACTAAATTTAATCACTAATATTTTCTTCAAATAGTCAAATACAATTTTAGCTTTTTTTTTTTACCATCTAAGATTAATAGTTCAGTTCAGTTGCTCAGTCATGTCTGACGCTTTATGACCCCATGGACTGCAGCACACTGAGCTTCCCTGTCCATCACCAACTCCAGAAGCTTGATCAAACTCATGTCCATCAAGTCGGTGAGGATATCCAACCATCTCATCCTCTGTCTCCCCTTCTCCTCCTGCCTTCAGTCTTTTCCAAGTATCAGGGTCTTTTCCATAGAGCTGCTGAGCAGACGACCCACAAACAGTCGAACAATTATACCAAAGAAATTCTCGCACTGTTAAGAAAGTTCTTGGACCAACAACAGATTTCCCAACCTGGGGGATCCAGCAAAGGGGACAGAGAATCCCCAGGGAATTTGACTTTGGAGGCCAGTGGGATTGGATTACATAACTTCCACAGGACTAGGGAAACAGACTCTTGGAGGGTAGAAACAAAACCTTGTATGCACCAGAAGAAAGGATCAGTGTCCCTACAACAGACTGAGTCAGACTTGCCTGTGAGTGTTCAGGAGTCTCTGGTAGAGGTGTGGGTCAACAGCTTGGCCTCAGGCCAAACAACACAGAAGGAACACAGCCCTGCCCATCAACAGAAAATTGGATTAAAGATTTACTGAGCATGGCCCAGACACCCTCTTCCAAAGACACAAGAGAAGACTCTGCATATGAAATGGTCAACAGATGGTCAACACTAAAATCAGACTGATTATATTCTTTGCAGCCAAAGGTGGAGAAGCTCCATACAATCAGCAAAAACAAGACCAGGAGCTGACTGTGGCTCAGATCATGAACTCCTTATTGCAAAATTCAGACTTAAATTGAAGAAAGGAGGGAAAACTACTAGACCATTCAGGTATGACCTAAATCAAATTCCTTATAATTATACAGTAGAAGTAAGAAATACATTTAAGGAACTAGATCCAATAGACAGAGTGCCTGATGAACTATGGAAGGAGGTTCATGACATTGTACACGAGACAGGGATCAAGACTATCCCCAAGGAAAAGAAATGCAAGAAAGAAAAATGGCTGTCTGAGGAGGCATTAAAAATAGCTGAGAAAAGAAGAGAAGTTAAAAGCAAAGGAGAAAAGGAAAGCTATACCCATGTGAACGCAGAGTTCCAAAGAACATCAAGGAGAGATAAGAAAGTCTTCCTCACTGATCAATGCAAAGAAACAGAAGAAAATAAAACAATGAGAAAGAATAGAGATCTCTTCAAGAAAATTAGAGATACCAAGGGATCATTTCATGCAAAGATGGGCTCAATAAAGGACAGAAATGGACCTAACAGAAGCAGAAGATATTAAGAAGAGGCAGGAAGAACTACACAAAAGATTATCATGACCCAGATAAACATGATTGTGTGATCACTCACCTAGAGCCAGACATCCTGGAATGTGAAGTCAAGTGGGCCTTAGGAAGCATCACTATGAACAAAGCTAGTGAAGGTGATGAATTCCAGTTGAGCTATTTCAAATCCTAAAAGATGATGCTGTGAAAGTGCTGTACTCGATATGCCAACAAACTTGGAAAACTCAGCAGTGGCCACAGGACTGGAAAAGGTCAGTTTTCATTCCATCCCAAAGAAAGGCAATGCCAAAGAATGCTCAAACTACTGCACAATTGCACTCATCTCACACACTAGTAAAGAAATGCTCAAAATTCTCCGTCCAGGCGTCAACAGTATGCGAACAGCGAACTTCCAGATGTTCAAGCTGGATTTACAAAAGGCAGAGGAATCAGAGTTCAAACTGTCAACATCCGCTGGATCAAAAAGCGAGAGAGGTCCAGAAAAATATTTATTTCTGCTTTATTGACTATGCCAAAGCCTTTGACTGTGTGGATCACCACAAACTGTGGAAAAGTCTTCAAAAGATGGAAATACCAGACCACCTGACCTGCCTCCTGAGAAACCTGCAGGTCAGGAAGCAACAGTTAGAACTGAACATGGAACAACAGACTGGTTCCAAATAGGAAATGGAGTACGTCAAGGCTGTACACTGTCACCCTGCTTATTTAATTTATATGCACAGTACATCATGAGAAATGCTGGGCTGGATGAAACACAAGCTGGAATCAAGATTGCTGGGAGAAACAGCAATAATCTGAGATATGCGGATGACACCACCCTTATGGCAGAAAGTGAAGAAGAACTAAAGAGCCTCTTGATGAAAGTGAAAAAGGAGTGAAAAAGTTGGCTTAAAGCTCAACATTCAGAAAACTAAGATCATGGCATTTGGTCCCATCACTTCATGGGAAATAGATGGGGAAACAGTGGCTGACTTTATTTTTGAGGGGCTTCCAAATCACTGCAGATGGTGATTGCAGCCATGAAATTAGAAGACGCTTACTCCTTGGAAGGAAAGTTATGACCAACCTAGACAGCATATTAAAAAGCAGAGACATTACTTTGCCAACAAAGGTCTATCTAGTCAATGCTATGGTTTTTGCAGTAGTCATGTGTGGATGTGAGAGTTGGACTATAAAGAAAGCTGAGTGCTGAAGAATTGATGCTTTTGAACTGTGGTGTTGGAGAAGACTCTTGAGAGTCCCTTGGACTGCAAGGAGATCCAACCAGTCCATCCTAAAGGAGATCAGTCCTGGGTGTTCACTGGACTGATGTTGAAGCTGAAACTCCAATATTTTGGCCAACTGATGAGAAGAACTGACTCATTTGAAAAGACGCTGATGCTGGGAAAGATTTAAAGTGGGAGGAGAAATGGATGACAGAGGATGAGGTGGTTGAATGGTATCACTGACTCAATGGACATGAGTTTGGGTAAACTCCGGGAATTGGTGATGGACAGGGAGGCCTGGCATGGTGCAGGCCGTGGAGTCACAAAGAGTCAGACATGACTGAGCTACTGAACTGAACTGAACATGGCCCTGCCCATCAGAAGAAGACTCAGTTTCCCTCACAGTCAGTTTCTTCCATTGGAAAGCTTCCATAAGCTTCTTATCCACAATCCTCAAAGGGCAAAAAGAATGAAAACCACAGTCACAGAAAACTAACCAAACTGATCACATGGACCACAGCCTTGTCTAATTCAAGGAAACTATGAGCCATATCACAGTAATTCAACTCTATGCCCCAAATACTAATGCCAAAGAAGCTGAAGATGAATGAGTCTATGAAGATTAATAAGAAGTTCACAAAACAACAAAAAATCCCAACAGTTAGATTAAAAAACAGGCACAGGGCTGAAATGGTCACATCTCTGAAGAAAATATACAAATGCCAATGAACGCATGAAAAGATGTTCAACATGACTAATCATTAGAGAAATGAGTCAAAATTGGAATGAGAATCCATTTCACACCTATTAGGATGTTTCTATTATAAAATATAGAGAAAACAACAAGTGGTGGTGAGGTCATGCAGAAAGCGGAACTCCAGTGGACTATTGATGGGAACGTAAAATGGTGCAGCCATAGTGGAAGACAGTACAGTGGTACGTCAAAAAATCTGAAGTAGACTTGCTGTATGATCTCTCGCCTTTCTGCTTGGTGGGTATATATCAAAAACAATTGAAAGCTGGCACATAGAAGCATTATTTGCAAATAAAGCCTTCAAAAGGCTGAAGCAGCCCTAGTGTCTACAGAAGGATGAATGGATGAACAGTATGAGATATATATACACACACACACACACACACACACATATATATACACACACAGACATATATATACACACACACACACATATACACACACACACACACATATATATATATTCCATTGAGCCTTAAAAAGAAAAGAAATTCTGGCACCTGCTGTAACACGAATAAACTTAGAAAACATTTTACTAAGTGAAATAAGCCCATCAGAAAAAGACAATTATTATATGATTCAATTTATAAGTAGTACCTAGAGTATTCAAATTCATAGAGATAGACAGCAGAAAGGAGCTGGGGATGCTGGGAGGGGTACTGTTTGGTGACTGTGGGGTTTCATTTTGGGAAGATGAAAAAGGTTCTGGAGACTGATGGTGATGATGGTTGTACTACAATGTGAATGTACTCAATGCCATTGAACTCTATACTTAAAAACAGTTAAAATGGTAAATTTGACATTATGTATATTTTACCACAATTTTAAAAAAAGCCATACTCACGGATTCCAGCCTAAATCTTGTGGGTTCACATATAGAATACCAGCTCTGGAAACAGTAGCTGGGGTTGCAGTCCTCAAGTGATGAATCTCAAAGAGTAGCTTCATGGAGGGAGTCAGAGCTACGCGCTCATTGCTGGCCAAGGTCAGCACCTGGATAGAGCAGCACAGCACAGAATGCCGTCTCATTAGGGAGCAAAGGCAAGGCTGCTAACCTTTCACAACAGCAAGAAGTCCTCCCCCACCCCCGCCCCCAGGAGAAGTGCCAAAGGCTGCCTATGAGCTCAGTGCCCAAGTTAGAAATGATCGCTGCCCGCGTTAGAAAGGCAGTCTGAATAAAGACATCAATTCATCCCCAGGGGAGCTCCCTGACCCCTGAGGAACAAACTCATCAACATGCACTTACTTATGCCAACTTTTAAACAACTATGGTAATTATCTAAGACTTTTGTTTTAACAGTTGATTACATGAAAAGGCCTGAATACCATAAAAATAAACTTTGTTTAGAATCTGAAATATCATAATTTTAAATTGTCCTATTGAAACTCATGCAAATATAAAGATCTCAGACCTGCATTTAATGATAAACAGTATTTCAGTTCACCTTGTTATCATCCATGACAGTGTTTAGTGATTCAATCCACATGGGATCGATATCACCATCCAGGACTATCCATTTTGGTCCATCATGCCTAAGATTTGCTTGTTCTCGCAGAATGGATGAAAAAAGACCTGTAAGTTGAGAGTAAACAATCCTAATGTACAATGGGGTTGATTGTTGTTCATTTCTAAAATAAATTTGTGTTAATTGTATTGGAAGTTCTTTTATTCAGTAAGTAAGTTTTCACCTAATTCAGGTGGGCAAACAGTAATGCTTTTTGAGCCATACCTGGGCTCTCGAGATCACTGGGCAAGTTTCACTTTCACGAGAAGGTTGCTTAACATCTCACACTAAGCAACCCCAAAGATCAAATAAAGTTCCTTCCTTGAAGAATATTTGTGGAGATGGCAAATAGATGGGGAAACAGTGGAAGCAGTGTCAGACTTTATTTGGGGGCTCCAAAATCACCACAGATGGTGACTGCAGCCATGAAATTAAAAGACGCTTACTCCTTGGAAGGAAAGTTATGACCAACCTAGACAGTATATTAAAAAGCAGAGACATTACTTTGCCAACAAAGGTCTGTCTAGTCAAGGCTACAGTTTTTCCAGTGGTCATGTATGGATGTGAGAGTTGGACTGTGAAGAAAGTTGAGCGTGGAAGAACTCATACTTTTGAACTGTGGTGTTGGAGAAGACTCTTGAGAGTCCCTTGGACTGCAAGGAGATCCAACCAGTCCATCCTAAAGGAGATCACTCCTGGGTGTTCTTTAGAAGGACTGATGCTAAAGCTGAAACTCCAATACTTTGGCCACCTCACGCAAAGAGTTGACTCACTGGAAAAGACCCTGATGCTCGGAGGGATTGGGGGCAGCAGGAGAAAGGGATGACAGAGGAAGAGATGGCTGGATGGCATCACTGACCTGATGGACATGAGTTTGAGTGAACTCTGGGAGTTGGTGATGGACAGGGAGGCCTGGCGTGCTGCGGTTCATGGGGTCACAGAGAGTCGGATATAACTGAGCGACTGAACTGACTGACTGACTGACTGACAGCAGGTGATGTACATGAAACTCAGAAGTTATACAAGTGAAAACAGTATTCTTTTTTTTCATGCACGTATATTCAGTATCTATTCTGGGCCAAATATTAGCTTATTCCACCTTTATCAGTTTTTCTATAACATTACTCAAGAGATCATTATAAACTGTTCAGAAATGTGATACATTTCTTTGAGAAATTCATTCACTGGCATTGAAAGACTTTATTATCTCACAAGATGTAAAGATAAAACATTTTAATTCACAGTCTTTCTTGGTATGTATGTTACATAGCATATTTAATAGCTGCTGAGTGTTCAAAACTCAAGTATATAATACTAGAGTGGAAAAAAAAAAACTGTATTGAGGCACGTATGTGGAAAGTTTTGTTTCCTGTGAAGTATCTTCTGCAAAGAAGAGTGACAGTCAAACAAAACCTGCATTATAATTCACAAAAATGTCAGCAACGTTTCTAATGGACAATGATTTGAAAGGCTTCCACATATTTTCAGGGTAAACAAATTATTATTCCCTTCCTGCCACAGTCTTAAAAAAAAAAAGCTAGAAAGCTTAAGAGAGTACATTTCAATTGTCCCACAATTAAGGAAGCAGCATGTACATATTAGGAAGGATAGTGATGAAGTTGGCTTCTTTGATAGGGTCATCAGGAAGGTCTTCTTTGATGTGATATGTGACCCGATATTCCAGTAATGTAAGGGAGCAAGCCATGCCGCATCTCCACTGCTGCAGACAGTGGGAACACCAAGTGCAAAGGCCCATGATGGGAAGATGCTTGGCAATTTGAGGCAAGAGCAAGGAGGCCTGAGCATATGGGCAAGTAAAAGGCAGAGAACAAAAAATGAGGTCAGAGATGGGGAAGGGGACTCCATCACATAGAACCCTGTAGGCTTTGGATAAAGGCTGGATCCTAATGCTGATGAAACACGCTGGAAACTTCAAGCAGAGAAGTAACATTTTGAAGAGCCTCTGTCTACTGCACGGAAAATGAGCTTCTTAGAGACCCATGAGGTGTGACCCTCTGTTGGTGGTCTGGACTCATATGGAAGCTGCAGAGAAGGTGAGAAGTACTGGAATGCAACACATACGTTAAAGGTAAAGCCTATAGAATTTGCTGTGAGGTTGAATGTATGGTGGGAAAGAACTCAAGGATGATGACAAGGTTAGTGCATTTATGGAAATGAGAATGTAAGAACTTATCTTAACAAAACAAAGGAATCTGCTTGTCTGCAAAGTGGTTTCAGGACAAGAAACATGTTCCAAGGACTTTGAAACTTAGTCAGTGTCTTGCATCAGGTACTGCATAAATATTTCTTGAATCATTTGTGTTGACTTTTCTGGTTTACAGGGAGCGCTGACATAAATAATGGGGGATAAAATACACAGCTTTGTGCATGAACCTGCTGAATGCTAATCAACCATTTATTCAAATCTGGGTTTAATTTATAGGTTATAAATGCTGTTGTGAGCTGCTCTATTTCCAATAATGCCAACCCATAAACATTAAATCTACAGCCATGACTAAAATTGGCTTGAACTAAGAAACGATTTTCTGGATTTAAAAAAAAAAAGAAATTTTTAGCACTTCAAAGGGGGAAATACTACTTGCCGTCTTTCCATTCTCGGGTAGCATGATGTATGAAACCGAAGAGTTCATCTGTTGTCACAGCTTTGGGGTTTAAGTCATTCCAAATGGGTTTCTGTTTCATGTTAACATATGTTCGGTTTAATGTTCTCAAAATCTAGGAGAGAAAAGGAAAAAAAGCTAAGAAAACTAATACTAATGTAAGCCAAATGAAAAGCAGAAGATTTCTGAAGGGTTTTTCTTATGCATTTTATGTTCCTATGTATTCTGAGTGTACTGAGAATGGGAAAACATTTATATGTGTATATTTTCATCCCCATCTTGAAAACTTTAATCCTACAATCCCTGAGGATCAGTTCACCTGATTCTTTCAATAGTGTAGACTAGAGAAAGTTACCACCAACTGAGATGTTTAACCATGTGTGCAAAGTAAAGGCCTGTATCTGTTATTCCTGTGCATGATGTTAACATCTACTCTGCCTATAATATTTAGATGGTTCTTACAATTTAGCCTGCATCCAAAGTGCATAAAAGGTATTAAAACAGACTAATAGACCCAGCCTCAGAGTTTCTAATTTAGTAGGTCTCAGGTAGGACTGATTTGAGTTCTAACAAGGTCCTAGGTGATGCCTGTGATGCTTGCCTAGCTATACTGTGAGAACTGGTGACCTAGAGCAGTGAGTTCTCAACAGGAGACTAACTTGACCTGAGGGAGGAGGACCTGCTGCTGGGCATCTTGTGGGCAGAGGCCAGGGATGCTGCTCAATATTCTGCAATGACAGGCCAGCCCCCAAGAGGAAGACTTAGCAGATCCAAATGTCAGTGGTGCTTAAGCTGAGAAACTCTGATCTAGGTAATTGAGGGAAAGAAGCATTGAGGCTAGGAATTCACAGACTAGATGCTTAATGCCATTTTGCTGCTCAGTCGCTCAGTGTCCGACTCTTTTCAACCGCGTGGTCTGCAGTATGCCAGGCTTTCCTGTCCTTCACTGTCTCCTGGAGTTTGCTCAATCTCATGTCCACTGACTCAGTCATGCCATCTAACTTCCCCATCCTCTGTCGTCCCCTTCTCCTCCAGCCTTCAGTCATTCCCAGCATCAGGGTCTTTTCCAGTGAGTCGGCTCTCTGTATCAGGTGGTCAAAGTAGTGAAGCTTCAGCATTTCAGTCTTTTCAATGAATATTCAGGGTTGATTTCCTTTAGGATGGACTGGTTGGATCTCCTTGCAGTCCAAGGGACTCTCAAGAGTCTTCTCCAGCACCACAGTTCAAAAGCATCAATTCTTCGGTGCTCAGACTTCTTTATGGTCCAACTCTCACATCCATACATGACTACTGGAAAAACCATAGCTTTGACTACACGGGCCTTTGTTGGCAAACTGATGTCTCTGCTTTTTAATATGCCTAGGTTTGTCATAGCTTTCCTTCCAAGGAGCAAGCCTCTTTTAATTTCATGGCTGCAGACACTGTTCACAGTGATTTTGGAAACCAAGAAAATAAAATCTGCACTTAATACATATCTGTTTAATGAACTGATGCTTTAACTCAAGTATCGACCCAACTATCCCTTTTGCTTTCTCTGAAAAGCCATGGCTTTTATTTTAGATATTATCATCCTTATCTCTTCACAGGGGTTTAAAGGACTGACAAACAATTGCCAAATACTTCAGAATACTATGTTGCTAAATAATATGGTCCCAAGCTTAGGTGCTCTAGTTCTATCAGCTTAGGTAAAGGTTGAATAGAACAGAAACAGAATCAACGAAGCCTGGATGAAAGAAACTGAACGTCTTAGGAATATTAAGCTTCTATTTTTAGAAACCATTAATCTACTGAAAATGATAGAATTTAATTTTATCCTTCCTCTCACCATAGCCCATATCTGAAACTTACTCTAACAAAATAATTACAGGTCTATCAGTTAGTTATCTACTTTAATATTTCAATTATTCCATTTTTCACTAGAAAAAGCCCTATACCGGGCCTCACTTTACAAGTATACCACTTTGAGTTTGATCTAAACATTGGCAAGTTCTATAGACATCCACGCCCTGAAGTCTCATGTGCACACTATACTTATTTTTAGTCACTGGTTACTAAATATGTTTCTACCCAAGCACCCTCAATTAAAACACATGCAGTTCTGCCTATACCGTCTGCCAACCAAGAAAAAGTATGTTTCCAGGACTGTCAGTAAGACCAAACAAAATCAAGCAGTGAACTAAAAATGGGGATAATAACAGCTGTGGACTCTCATCATTGTACAGAGTAAATCACACATCGTGCACCCAGCACAGCATGTAACAGGTGCCTCAAAAACGTGCTTTTGCTTCTCCATTGCTTTTCAGGTTTTGCTTTGGCCCTATAGAGAGTGATACTGAAGAAAACTATTTGAGCTTTTCTCAGTGATATGGGAAAGAGAAACTAGGATAACTTGGAAAATGTCAGAAAATAGTTTTGATAAATGTGGGTAGGGCAAAACCAATCTTGTAATCTGGGTATCTTATTCTAGAGTCTCTCAATATGTTTACTTTGGATAAAAGAATTCAGGTATAAAAGATGCATAAGACAGGAGGGCATACATCTAAATGTGTGAATAGGATGCTATCTCACGTGGAAAGCCCTGTCTTCCTTTATTTACTTTCCTTGAGTGCAGTTTCTACTAATTCCTCTCTCCTTGTCCTCATTATAAAGAAAAAGAGTGTCAATTGATCAGAGAGCAATATTACAGTCTCAGATTCTAACCTCAGATTATGAGCAAATTCACTGAGGGGAACCCCCAAGCAGAACTGAATGTAGGCCCCACTCTCATGCCAGTTTTGTTCAAAGCTCACAGGTGTTTACCATACCTTACTCTTCCCTGTGCCCGCATTTCCAACGACGAAGACAGAGTGCCGCACAGCCAACAGCTCCTCAAGCTGAACAACCTACAGATCGAACAACCAGACACTAGTTTCCTTAAAAAAAAAAAAAAAAAATCTATCCATTTTTGCCCATTTCTTTCCTTACAACTCAAGCCAGACCCCACCAGCAGCATTATATTCAGGGAAAATTCAGAGATAACAAGTGCAAAGTATAGTTTCTCCCAGATGTCCCAGTGCAGAATATGGGGATGAGAATGAAGAACCACCATTAGATAATGAGTCATGGGCACAGGCATAAGTGAAGTACAGAAGTACTTGGTACATGGCAGGAGTGAGTCTGAAAATCAGTAACACTCACGAAACATGACCAGAAACAGTATATGGCCAATATCATCTATAACTAATCACATATCCTCTGAAGCATCTAAAACAGATGCCCTTTCTGTATTTTAACACTCATGTATATTTACTATATCCCAAATGAGCAAGCATATGCACAAGCCTTTGAGAAGTCAGATGATGTCATACATATGGACATTTCTCCCCACTTACAAACATGTGCTAATGATTTCATTACTTCCACCCTTTCTTAAGATGGAGAGAAAAGATAGCAAAATTAATTTTTGCTGCACATCAGCAAGGAGTTTTATAAACTAATGAAAAGTCTGTTCATATTGAAAACCATGACTTAATCATATCTGTATATGTTCACCTTCTCACAAATGGGATGATATTTATATTTACTTTAGTAAAGACTTCCACATTAGAATGCTGTAAAGTATGTATCAAGAGCATCTTAAGGACAGTGGAATATGTAAGATGATGTTTTGGCTGAGTATCAAGTCACTGCAGTTATGGGCACTGACTATCCCAAGGGCTCCCATGACAAGGGAACTCTTTTTACTTTGAGGATGAAGCTTTCCTCAGGCTGCAGGCGGAGCTCCACAGTGGACTGCCTGACCATCCGTTCAAAGTGGGGTGCTCTCCTCCGGGGCACGTCCAGGGATGGAAACAGGTCACCAATGAGGCCCAAAAACACAGAGGTGTCATCAGTCACTATTTTAGGCATATTGAAGTCCCTTAATGCTCTCATGAGTACCTAGAAAGGAAGACAGAACACTTTTCATAAAAAAGCTGATACAAGGTCTAACAAGCACATCAAAAGCTATTAATTTTCATATCTACGTCATGAGATAGATCCTGTTCTCTATCAGAATGGCATTCTATCTACAGGGAGGGTAACTGCTTAAAAGGTCACATGTCAGAACAGGAGAGAACTCTTCTGATACCATGGGTAACCTCAGACTAAAGCAAGCCAAAGGGCCCTGTCCCTTCCTTGACAATGTCTGGATCTTAAGACAGGTCTGAGGTGCTTCTCTCTGTAATCCTCAAACTCCAGGATATAAATTCACCAGTCCCATCAGATCATTTTATTCAAAATACTCTGAAAATCTCAGAATGATCAATTCCACCCATTTTTAGCTTGGGTTTTTCTTCTATATTGGCTGAAAACCAAAGGCAGCTTTAGATATTAAAAGCAGTAATTTGAACATCAGGATGACTTTCATCCAAAGAGGTAAGTGTCCCAACAAAAATAAAAATAGAGCAAGAAAACAAAAAATGACAATCTTGACCTAATCATGAATTGTGACTGAGAGGCAGAGAAAGATTGGAAAAAGAAAAGTTGAAATTCACATGATAAATATCCCTTAACATGAAAAGAAACTCAAAGGAGCTAGATCTTTTTCAAAATTGCAAGCCATACTGCATCTACACAAAGGCTGTATATCAATTACTCTTACTACTTGTCTAATAGAGAAAAATGCACAATGTGGATGTTATTGCTTTTCCCCATGGAGACTGGAACATCTCCTTGTTTCTCTAAATAACCGGTTAAGTATTTCATTGGTGTCGGGCAAGCATCCTTCCTGTTGCTTTCTTCCTCTCCATCCCATGAAATGAACATACTTTCTTCCATCATGTCTTCACTGACATTTTTAGGATTAATATCCCAACTCAATCAGATTTTCTAAATGCTCCTCAGAGAAAATCAAACAGTGATTATTGAATTATTTATGACTGTCCAAATACTTTTTGTGGCTGATATTTCAAAAGCACTTATAAAAATCAGTTTCTTCCATATATTCATATCCTTTTACAAAAGTACGTGTGGTCTTTTATAATGTAAGAGATGTCAGCCCTTAAAATATCCTATATTAAAAATAGATGTGATCCTTTTTAAAGTTGTGCTATATATAACCCACCATCCATACATACACTTTTCTTTGTACAAAGCCATTTAGTTATTCACTCAACAAAATCATATTAGCACTGCAGTACCTGATCTTCAGGTCTATTTTTATCTCCTCGTTTCAGAGAGCCAGCTACAACCAAGACAGATTTAATAGCACGAAGTCCCCAATCATAATGATCCTAAAATCAAAACACAAATACATTCTTTCAAAAATTTTATGAGGGACTCAGATTTCCATTCCAGAAGGAAGAGCTTAAGGCTGAAAGAATTCACTTACACACGTGTCTTGACAATGTAAAGTAATATTTTTCTCCCCTCCTTGAAATTTAAAAAATCATGTCCCTTCACCGTCCTGTTTCTTTTGCCTGATTCTCTGCCTCTGTCAGCAAATCTCTTCTTCCATGGTATTTAGTTGCAGTATTTGCCCAAGGCTCCACCTGCCTACCTCCCTCTGTTCTCTCAATAAACTTGCCAATACACGGGTACAATTACTCCCACGTTTTACCTGCAATCACAAGCACGCTCCTCTTGTCCACCTGGAGCCCTGCTATTCTATCTCCTCCTGGCCCTGGATCTCTAATCTCCCTCTTTACTCTCTCTCTACAAAAAAATTCTATTGGAGTACAGTTTATTTATGATGTTGTGTTAGTTTCAAGCATACAGCAGAAAGAGTCAGTCATCCATACACATGTATCTACTCTTTTTAGATTATTTTCCCATATAGATTATTGCAGAGTACTGAGTAGAGTTTCCTGTATATACTTATTTGGTGGCTCAGTGGTTAAAGAATTTGCCTGCAGTGCAGAAGACACAGGTTTGATCCCTGTGTGGGGAAGATCCTCAGGAGAAGGAAATGGCCACTCACTCCAGTGGAAAACCCCATGGACAGAGGAGCCTGGTGAGCTACTCTCCATGGAGTCACAAAGAGTTGGACATGACTTATCAATTAAAATAACAACAACATACAGCAGGTCCTTATTAGTTACCTATTTTGTACATAGTAGCATATATATGTCAATCCCAGTCTTCCAATTTATCCATCTGGCCTCCTTACCCCCTGGTAACTGTAAGTTTGTTTTCTACATCTGTAACTTGATTTCTATTTTAAGTTATATCTAAGTTATATCTATTTTAAGATAAGTTTATTTGAACCCTTTTTAAATTCCACATATAACTGATATCATATGATGTTACCTGCAGGTAAAGAGTGCAGGAGGGATAAGTTGGGAGATTGAGATTGACATATACACTACTGTATATAAAACAGATAACTAATAAGGACCTACTGTACAGCCCAGAGAACTCTACACAATACTCTATAATGGCCTATATGAGAAAAGAATCTAAAAAAGAGTGGACGTAAGTATAACAGATTTGCTTTGCTGCACACCTGAAACTAACACAACACTGTAAACCAACTTTACCCGAATAGAATATTTTTAAAATACATTCAATGATTAAACCAATACCGCTTTGAAACTTTTACACTATCTCTGCCCAAGATTTCTTCACAGGCTCCGAGCTCCTGGAGCACAGACCCCATGTTGATTTTTTGCCTTCAAGGCCCTAGCGTGGGGCACTGCACAGAGCAGGGGCCTTGGGAAAGACATTCTGCTTCAACTGAGAGGCTGTTTATAAACGGCCTTCTAACTGCAACCACACAGCCTGAGGGAAAGTCATTTAACCTCTCCAGGTCTTACTATCATCATCTATGAAAAGGCAGATGGAAGTATTCACCCACTTTACAAGGTTGTTGGGAGTAAAACCAGTTATTGCCTTGTGAGCAGTGGAGCAACACATGTAAGTATAAATATGCCCTTCAATCCATTAGTAGATAATAAAATCAATGTAGTGGGTTTCAACCATCATTTTTGTTGGTATTAAAATAGAAAACAATGCAATGGAAAATACCACAGTGCACTGCAAACAGTAACAGCAAGAAGCGCTTGGTGAAGACTTCTGTTTCGGTTGTTATCTGGGTACGTGAGTGTATGCATGGATGTGTATACTGAGTCTCAGAAGAAAAAGTATTTTTTACTGTGGGTCACAGCAAAAATCATTTCAAAGCCACTAATATAGAAAGAATAGGGCTTGAGGAGGGAAGGAAGGGGGAAGAACCAACATTTGGAGGCCACAGAGACTGGGGAGGGAGTAAGTCACTGCAGTAAAACTATAAAGAAAGAGAATGTATGAAAGATACATGTACTTCAAAGATACCAGTACTCCACAGCAGTACTATTTACAATAACACATACAGGAATCAGACTGACTATGCACGGACAGAAGAATGGATAAAGAAGATGTGCACATGCATTTATATAATGGAATACTTCAGCCATAGAAAATAATGAAATAATGCCATTTGCAGCAACATGTATGGTCTTTGAGATTATCATACTAAGTGAAGTAACTCAAAGAAAAATCTCACAGGATGTCACTTACATGTTGAATCTAAAATATGACACAAATGAGCTTATTTATAAAGCAGAAACAGACTCACAGACATAGAAAAAAAAACCTACAGTTATCCAAAGGGAAAGGGGTGGAGGGAGAAGTAAGAAATAGGAGCTGAGATTAGCAGACACAAATTACTATATATCAAATAGATAAACATCAAGGTCCTACTGTAGCACAGACAACTATAATCAACATCCTTTAATAACCTATAATGGAAAAAATATGAAAAAGATTACATATACACGTGTGTGTGCTTGTGTGTATAACTGAATCACTTCTGTACAACAGTAACTCAACACTGTAAATCAACTATATTTCAATTTTTTTAAAGGCAATTTGATGACACACCTAAACATTTAAACAGTGCAAACAACTGTTAAAATAATCTTCATCATTTTCATTATGTTATTCCTTTAGTTAAAAATATCCACTGATTTTTCTAAAATCTATTCCTACAGCTTAGAAAACTATCAGGATTGTGTCCCTAACTCAGCTTCTGTCCTGGATGAATTTCTTCCCCCTCATTTCCTCCCTGAGGCTTCTCTGAGTTGGAAAATTCTTTCCTTGCCTGTTCTGCCTTTAACTCCCAACATCTTCCTCCTGTTAACTGGCTGCTGGTGTCCAAGAAAGGATTAGAAAGGACTGAATTCAAATCATGTTCCCATTACTTATTACTCATGAGCTTCAGATAGGTAATTGACTCAGTTTCTTCATCTGTAAAACGGAACGAATAAGACTAAGCTTATAGTGTTTTCATCAAGATAATAAAGATAATACATGGTCCCTATTCCGCAAATACCAGTTCCTTTTTCTTGAAACTATGACGTTTTTTCATCCTCCATTTCTTTCTAAATTTTATGTCATGTATACTAAATCTCCTAAATAGATCTTTTTAAGACAGAAATCTGAGTGTTTCATTTGTTCCGTGTTTATCCCCTTCATCATCAACAGCAATCAATTTATTACCTGACTACAGTAAATGCTCACTAAACGTTTAAGTATGGTACTGGGAATGCAGTATGGTTGTGACTACATGTATCCTGCATCCAGTAACACTGCTTTCTTCTGATGTTTTTCCATTATAAAATTAAAGTGGTTTCATTGAAAAAAAAATATATATCATCATAAACAATAAGGAAAAATTCTAAAATACAATCTTATTACTCAGAAACAAATGTTAAAAGTCACAATGTATTTCCAGTCACTTTATACATAAAACACACAATATAACATATAAAACACACTCAAATTATAGATCACATCTACAGTTTGGTATACTGCTTCACTTCATATAACACTTTCATCAACATTTTCCACACGCATTTGCCTCTCAGACTTTAAATTTCATCCCAACAAGGGGTAATTTTAAATGAGTGTATCTGGCAGTATAATTAAGTGCATGGTTATATTTTAATACTTACACCCTGGAAAAACTGCAAAGCAATGTCACTAGGAATTAACAAAAGGTCACCAAAAGACTGAACTCAAAGGTGACCACAAAGCTAAATTTAAAAATGGTGATGCTCATATAGATTCTATTTTTTTGACCCATTAGCAGATTCAATGAAACAGCAAGAAGCTACTGACTGGAGAATAAAGTATACATTAATTTGGCCCATTTCAGAGACTAAGGAATTGCAGAGCAAAAATGAACACAAAAAAGCTAACCCTACCTTCAAAGAAAGAACTACCAGCAAAATGAGAAACTCTTTAACATTTCTTGAGGGTTCTTCAGAAAATCAGCCTTCCCTGAGTCTTATGAACACTCCCACCATCTTTCCCCGGAAAATAACATTCCCACCAAGAAAGAGAGGCATCATAAAACTCATATCCAATTATAGCACTGATAACATTTAAAAACAATCACATAGCCCATTGATAAAAACTGTATTAAATAAATATAAAACCTTCAAATTTGTCTCAAGTGTTTAATTTTTAAAAATGAGGAACTGTAAAGCATAGATTTTCAAAATTTAAGGGAAAATATCAAATTATTCCTAAACATATAACTGTAATATGAATGATAAATTACCCAGCATCCATATTTCAGAAGCTGTTTTAATGGGGTGCAACAACTGGGAAAAAGCAACAAAAGATCCTCACCTGCTTGGACAGGAGCTCCTGGCAAAGTGTGTACAGTGTGATAAATTTGCGGGCTAACGAGCGTGCGTCCACAAAACCCTCAGCAACTAACAGGATTTCACAGATTAGCTTGATGTCTGGGGCCACCATGGCACAGGGTCTACAAAGTAAATATGAAATTTTGTTCTAAAATGTGATAAGTAAATAAGTACAAATTGCTGAAACCAAGTGATTAATGCATACCCACATTCTAGCCATCCCCAAGCAGGTCACAATTACCTCTGTCAATCACAGCTAACAAGACCCTTCACTTCAACTAAAAATGCCCAGGAGCTACTGGATACATAGACAAAGGTGGAAAATCTGAAAATGTCAGATGCACACATATAGGAGTTGAAGGGAAATCTGTGGGTACAGTCAGTAAACTTCCATTGTAAGTTGTCACTGCAGAAAGATAAGTGATGTTTTGTGCTAGAGGTGAGCCTTCATCTGTGGCCAGTGCTGTGCAGGTAAACGGTTAACAACTGACTCTCCAAAAATAGCATTTGCTGACTTTCAAGGAATCAGTACTTCCACCATGGCTGATTTCATCTACCAACACAGCATCACTGAACGTGGAGCTAGCACGAAATGAGCTTGCACACCAGACACACACAACAGACACAAAGTAACCTAAAAGCATGCTGCTAAGTCGCTTCAGCCTTGTCCGACCCTGTGAGACCCCAGAGACGGCAGCCCACCAGGCTCCCCCGTCCCTGGGATTCTCCAGGCAAGAACACTGGAGTGGGTTGCCATTTCCTTCTCCAATGCATGAAAGTGAAAAGTGAAAGGGAAGTCGCTCAGTTGTGTCCGACCCTTAGCGACCCCATGGACTGCAGCTGACCAGGCTCCTCCGTCCATGGGATTTTCCAGGCAAGAGTACTGGAGTGGGGTGCCATTGCCTTCTCTAAAAGCATAAGTGCTACTAAAATAGAGGAAACTAATTAGGAAATCATGAATTTGGATGTTTATCACCTTTGTCTTTCATAGATGTTAGTCAAAAGTTTACATAATTTAGCTTTTTATTAGTATCTGTACTAAACAACCACCTCACAAAATTCATGACAAGTTAATCATCAGCTCTTTCAAGGTTACACCAGTCATTTCCAACACTGCTTGTGGCCAGGTTGACTAGATTTTTAAGAAGAAAACTTACCTAAAAATAACTTTGAAATTCCCTTTTTGGGGGTGAGGGAATTTCACAAAGTCCTCACAAGACAATTGCCATTAAAAGCAACACTTGAAAAAATTCCACTCAACTGAAGTTCAATGCCAACAAGGAGCCAGAGTAAATAGGTAAATAAGCCTGAATCTTAGACTTTTTAAAGCATGTATTTTATAGCATGTATCCCAGTCATATTTACCCATCTGTTTTTATAAGCATTATTATGGTCTACTGTGTTCATGTCTAATTTTTCATCCTAAAAATTCTCGAGTCTCTCTGGATCTGTTATTGACTACTTCTACCTAAAGTAGCCCTACAATTTCCCCGACAGTTTCTAAGTAAATACAAAACAGAAAAAAGGCTAGCAAATTTGCTTAACTGATACTTCCACAGAGTTGACTCATTGGAAAAGACTCTGATGCTGGGAGGGATTGGGGGCAGGAGGAGAAGGGGACGACAGAGGATGAGATGGCTGGAGGGCATCACTGACTCGCTGGACGTGAGTCTGTGTGAACTCCAGGAGCTGGTGATGGACAGGGAGGCCCGGTATGCTGCAATTCATGGGGTCACAAAGAGTCGGACACAACTGAACAAGTGAACTGAACTAAACTGAATACTCAATGAGTATTTTGCATACCATAAGGGATGCTACAGCTTTTCTGCACTTTTTCACTTAATTCTCTCAACCGTTCTTGTCTGTACTTTACTGAGGTGCAAACTAGGGTTCTGAGCAGTACAAGCACATGACTGCTAAGCAGTAGAGTCATGATACTTAACGCTCAAGCATGCTGCCTCCACTCATGAATACTACAGGCATCACCCAATCATCCTTCACACTTTGCTGAGATCAATACTTGTCCCATACACAAATGATGCCGCACTTATTTAAGCCAAATTTATGAAGCATTTCCAAAATAATTTCCAAATTTTAAGACCCAAATGAAACCCTGTACAAGATGAACTGGAATATTTATTTCCAGAGTAGTTATTCTCTAGAATTTTTTTTTCAAGCAAAAAGAGACATTATAAAATTGCTATTGCATTAAATTGCATTATAAAATTGCTGGAGAGAAAGCTATTATATGAGAAAACAAAGACATTCACTAAAGGGTATTAGAATAATTGAATGATAGGGAAAAGAATTCTGTTTAAATACTCATTTCATGTTACCTACCAAAATAAGACCTTAATAGATGAAGTACATTTAAAAAGTCATACTCTAAAAATTAAAAGAAAATACAAATTAAATATGCATAAACATCTAGATGGATGGACAAGCAAATTTTAAGCTTGATAGAGTTGAAAG
This sequence comes from Nanger dama, assembly GCA_917880005.1. Lineage (NCBI taxonomy): Eukaryota > Metazoa > Chordata > Mammalia > Artiodactyla > Bovidae > Nanger > Nanger dama. The sequence continues at coordinate 31,157,768 of CAKJTW010000007.1, forward strand.
AAATCATACTAAAAACTACAGAGTTTCTTCCCTTCTATGTGAAGTAGTATATTATTTTGAAGGTAGACTGTGAACCAAGACACATCTGACAGACATGGAAGAACTTTTAAAAATAAAACTGATAAGCCTCCAGCTCATCAAGAAAACAAATGGAAACAAGATACAAATTACCCTTATTAGACATGGATTTCAGGACATCACCAGAATAATAAGAGAATATTAGGAACAAATTAATGCCAATAAATTCAACAGTGTAGATCACAATTCATGAAAAAAAAATCTATCTCTATTAAAGAAACTGAATTGATCACTAAAACGATTCCAACAAAGAAAAATCTAAGCCCAAGTATATGTAAGGCTTCACTGATTTATTCTATCAAATAGAGGATAAATAACACCAACCCTACAAAACTCTGAAGAAAATAGAGAAGGGAGCATATGTCAAGTCATTCATGGGGTCAGCATTACCTGAGTGCCGATATCAGATGAAGATATGACAAGAAAGGATGCTACAGACCAACATCCCTCATGGCACTGATTTTAAAATCTTCAACAAAATAGTGATAAACTGAATCCAATAACACAGATAAAAATATCTCCTGAGCAGGTGGAGTTTATCTCAGGGATGCAACACTGAAGAATTGTGTAGTATCTGAACAATCAATGAATATAGTTTGACATATCAACAAAAAGAAGGGAGTCATATGAAAACTTTAAAGACAGATATCGAAAAGAAACATAGTGGAAAAAGTTTGCAACTTGTGGTGAGTCAAGTGGTCTTAACTAGGATATTTCTAAAAACCATGAAACAAATTGAAAATTATAGTTCATCGAATTTAAAACTTCTATTTTTGATGGACACCATTAAGAAAATGAAAAAGCAAGTCATAAATGGAGGGAAATATACTTGCGATGTGTGTATTCAACAAAAGAAACTGTATGCAGAATACAGCACTTCACAAAGAGCGTATGGGAATGGCAGTAAGGGACATGGAAAGACGCTCAGCATCATGAGCCATCATGGAAATGCAAGGCAAACCCACAGTGATATACCTCCTCCTCTTTATCAGGCTGGTTAAAACTAAAAAGACCGATAATATCAGGTTTTAACAAGAATGTAGAACAAGTGTTCTATATTGATGGTGAGGGTCTAAAATGGTACAGCCATCTTAGAAAACAGATTTGCAGCTTTTAATAAACTCAAACATACACTTGCCATTTGACTTACCAATTCCATTCATAGATATCTACCCCAAAGAAACATGTATCCACACAAAGACTACACATGAATGTTCACAGCAGCTTTATTCATAATTGTCCCAGATTGGAGACATACATCAACCAGAGACTAGACAAACAAACTGAAGTTATGCCTCTCCAATAGGAACAGAAAAGAGCAAACTACTGATGCACTGGAGAACTCTGCTAAATCTCCAAATCATAATGTTCAAGGAAAGAAGACAACACAAGAGAGTCCACACAGCATGGTTCCATTTACATCAACTCTAGGAAAGACAAATTTAACCTTGAGTCACAGAAAGGACATCAGTGATATGGGGGATCCGCTTCCAAGAGGCACAAGAGGACTTCCGGGGGTTGGAAACATTCCACATCTTGACTGCAATGGTAGTGTTTCCAGCAACTGGATACTTAGGTGGGTGCATTTTACTGCAGGAAACAAAGCTGATTTAAAACATGAGTCAAATAGAATGGGTTCAGATGCAGCAGCACGAGTGCTCTGACAGACTGCCTGAAATGCAGAAACTGGCAGAGCATGTTTGGAAAGCAGGTTGTCGGTAGACTTTAACCATTCGCCGAGAAATTCCACATGCAGAAATCTATTCTGGCTAATAAGCTGAAACAAGGATAATGCTTCATGTGAAGGGATGTTTACAGCCTGCTACTTTGTGATCATAAAGAACTGAAAAGAAAAACACAAGCCCTCCATGTCACACAACAGGGAATGGTTAAGAAGATTATGGATGAGCCAAGGAGAGAGCGTTTTGGAGCTACAAAGAAATGGTATTTCTAAAGAATTTTCAGTAATATGACAAACTATTTATGTCAACACATTAAATGAGAATTAAATGAAAATCATGCCTAATCTAATAACTTAAACTCATAAAACAGGAATTATGAGACTAGAAAAAATATAACAATCATATTTCTAGGTGATAAAATTATAATTCTTTTCTTTATTCAGTTTCATATTTTCCAAATAGTCTGTACTTTTAGAAAATTATATTTATAATAAAAATCATTTTATTATAAATATAATAAGAGCTTGTATTAAATGTTCAATGTACCATGTAACTTTTATGTAACAATTTTGAGGTCTGGTTTCATATTTCACAAGAGTTAATTTATCATGGTGAAAGTTCTCTCTATAAAGGGATCCCAAAGAAACAATAAGGGGTTTTCCATAGAAATTCTTGAGTAAAAACAAATCATTTAACAGTGCAAACCAGCAACGTTAGGTGGCATGAGTGCTCCAGATGCTAAACCACAAAGCATAACACTTGCCTGAAAAGAGCTTTGAGATTTTCTGGTAATTCAGTTCGACCAGCATATCCTGGGTTCATAGTGATAAATATTCCGACTGATGGCTTCAGTATGATAGCTTCGCCAAGAAATACAAATCTACCAGAAGAAGAATGCTGATGGAATTAAATGTGTTCATTGAATATCAATGCACACTGTCAAATGCAAACCACTGCAAAATGCAAATTATTATTAGGAAGCTGTTTATGCTGTGTAATTTTCTTTAAAATTCATAAGCATACATATTTTGAATATCCTGAAGCATGTTTATTAAAAATACACTCCCTTCCCCCAAAGGAATTACAAGTATGGCAAGTATTCCTTTGTATTTTAACATGGCCACAGTGTGCTAGACTATAAAAATGAGGACTTGACTACTTAACAGTTAATGAAAGGTGATGCCGTCTTGGACTTCAACATGGGCTGCGATTTCTTGAATGTGATGTGGTACAGATGGAGAACGGTCCAGCTCAGAGAAGAAAGGGACTTTTTGTTCAGTTGTTACCTTGTCTGTGTGCTCACCCTCCATCTCTCCTTCCCTCCCATTTATTCAACAAATATCTACTGACCACCATTGAGAAGTGGGATTCCCAGGTGATGCTAGTGGTAAAGAACCCACTTGCTGATGCAGGACACATAAGAGATTGTGGGTTTGATCCCTGGGTTGGGAAGATCCTCTGGAGGAGGGCATGGCAACTCACTCAAGTATTCTTGCCCAGAGCATCCCATGGACAGTGAGGTGTGGAGGGCTACAGTCCATGGGGTCACACAGAGTCAGACACGGCTGAATACTGTGGTGCTGATGACAGCTAGCTCTGGGGCCAGATTGGGAGCATTCATAGACCAGATTTAGGCACAGTCCATTCCCTCATCTAATACAAAAGGCGGGGAAGATAATAATAATATTACCCACTTTATTGGATTATATGATGATTAAAAGAGATTATGCATATAAATGGCTAAGAGTACAGTGTCTGCATGTGTGCATGCCTGCTTAGCTGCTCGGGCATGTCCAACTCTTGGCGGCTTTATGGACTGTAGCCTGCCGGCTCCTCTGTTCATGGGATTTCCTAGGCAACAATGCTGGAGTAGGTTGCTATTTCCTCCTCCAGGGGATTCTCCCAACCCAGGGATCGAACGCATGTCTTCTGCATTGGCAGGCAGATTCTTGACCACTGAGCCACTAGAGGAGACTGTACAGTGCCTAGAGCATGGTAAATACTCAACAGATGTTAGTTATAACTATGGCTATGTTCAGAAAGCTTTAACAGGACCGTTAGGCTGCTGAAGGCCAGGGAGATGGAACATAAAGGCCTGTAGGAACCAAATGGAAGGACAAGCAGAAGGGAACTTCCACATGGGGGTAAACCCCCTTCATGGAGCACTGTTTTGTGGCAAAGGGGCTTGTGTAACTCAGTGAAGCTATGAGCCATGCCATGCAGAGCCACCCAAGATGGACGGGTCATAGTGGAGAGTCCCACTGGGGGAGGGAATGGCAGCCCACTCCAGTATACTTGCTATGAGAGCATCATGAACAGAAACATCAACACCCTCAGACATGCGGATGATACCACTGTAACGGCAGGATGCAAAGAGGAACTAAAGAGCCTCTTCATGAGGCTGAAGGAGGAGAGTGAAAGAGCTGGCTTAAAACTAAATATTTAAAAACACTAAGATAATAGCATCTGGCCCCATTGCTGCTGCTGCTAAGTGGCTTCAGTCATGTCCAACTCTGTGAAACCCCATAGACAGCAGCCCACCAGGCTTCCTCGTCCCTGGGATTCTCCAAGCAAGAATACTGGAGTGGGTTGCCATTTCCTTCTTCAATGCATGAAAGTGAAAGTGAAGTTGCTCAGTCATGTCTGACTCCTAGCAACCCCATGGAGTGACCCCATTACTTCATGCAAATAGAAGAGGAAAAGGTGAAGTAATGACAGATTTCCTCTTCTGGGCTCTAAAATCACTGAGGATGGTGACTGTAGCCATGAAATCAGAAGACTATTGCCTCTTGGAAGAAAAGCTATGATAAACCTAGAAAGCATGTTGAAAAGCAGAGACATTACTGACATGGACCGACAAAGGTCTGTTTAATCAAGGCTATGGTCTTCCCAGTGGTCACGTATGGCTATGAAAGCTGGACCATAAAGAAGGCAGAATACCGAAAACTGATGCCCTTGAACTGTGGTGCTAGATAAGACTTCTGAAAGTCCCTTGGACAGCAAGGAGATCCAACCAGTCAATCTTAAGGGAAATCAACCATGAGTATTTGTTAGAAGGACTGATGCTGAAGCTCCAGTATTTTGATCACCTGATGCGAACAGCTGACTCATTGGAAAGGTTCCTGATGCTGGGAAAGATTGAGAGCAGAAGGGGAAGAGGGTGACAGAGGATGAGATGGCTGGATAGCATCCCCAGTGCAGTGGACATGAACTTGGGCAAACTTTGGGAGATGGTGAGGGACAGGGAGGCCTGGCGTGCTGCAGTCCATGGGGTCGCAGTCAGTCCAGATACGACTGGGCAACTGAAAAACAACAGCAGCAAGTGAAACACATATAAGGCTTTCTCTTGTTGAGAAACTGTGGGGCTGAAGTGGCCTAAGGACCTGGGCCTCCATCAGAAAATTCAAGAAGGATAAGAGAATGCCAATTTTAGGACTGTTTCTTAGATGATAGACAATGATGAGAGGAGGTGGACTGTGTATAGTCAAGGTATGAATGGAGAAATTTTCATTCCCAGAGTCAGGCTGGGGAAGGAAGACAGGCCTGGCAGGCAGCTATGACAGGACAGGTGGGTGGCTGAGCACCCTGCCATCACTCAGAGCAGGGACAGCCACGTGTCAAGGGCAGGGACCTCAGGGTGGGAGGAGGGGTGCTGGGGGAAGACAGCAAGATGGTGAAGGCTTTGTGTCTGAGGCACGGTCTCATCCCTCAAATCCTCAAACGGAAACAGAATGTAATAGAACTCAAGAAATCATGAAGGAACCTAGCAGTCTGTACCTGGGCCAGCATGAGGATGCTCAGCTCACATATATGCACACACAGAGATGGAGGAGATCCTGGTTGGGAATCTTCACAAGTCCTTACACTGATCAGTTATCTCACTCTCTGTAAGAAAGGATGGCCTCAAAGACATCTGGGTTACATCGAATGAGGAGATTTTGACTAAACACTAAATCAAATGTCTAGAAATCACAGGGGATAACCTCACTACTATAGCATACCATTAGCTCAGGGGCAGGTAAGGCAGCAGACATGTGGTAAAACACAGGAAGCTGTTTTCGCAGAGCCATGTGGCAGGAGGACTGAGAATTTTCCTAGAAGGTAGAAATATTCAGATGTATCTAAAATAACTAGAAACTTCTGTAATTGGTTCACAGTTTCAAGGGACTGGATGATCCTTCCCTGATGGGAGACTGATATTTTTATGGATAAAACAGCTAGCTGAGCGAAAAACCCTAAAAATGGGCATCAATGGGTAGGCCAGATACATGAGATGGCAATTTATACAAAAAATGGTACAAAGAAAACCACAATTGGGTACTGCAATACTGATTTCCCAAACAAATCCATCAAACCCTAAGTCCCACTCATGTTCTGTCTCTCGGAGTGTGGCATCAAGTTATGAAGTGATTAGGTTCTAGATCTACTTGACCCAAATAAGTGGAAGAATGTGAGGGTGTATTCTACTGGGACAAGACAAATAATAATATAGGTGTTAGTTCAGGGACCAAGATTTTGACTTTGGATCTATTAAATACGACAGGCCAATGAGACTTCAAATTGAGTCCTAAGATGCCCCCAAGACAATTGCTGACATTGTCTATGTAAGTCTAGATATCGGATAAAGGAGATCTGGGCAGCCAGTAGCCAGCACCATCGATATGGCATTGAAAGCCATGAGACTAAATGAGGTGATCAAGGAATGAACAGAGATAGAGAAAAGAGGCCCAAAGATTGTGACATCCTAAAGAAAAATCAACCCTGAATAATCATTGAAGGACTGATGCTGAAGCTCCAGTATTTTGGCCACCTGATGCAAAGAAAGATTGAAGGTAGGCAGAGAAGGGGGAGATAGAGGATGAGATGCCTGGATGGCATCACCAACTCAATGGACATGCTGCTGCTGCTGCTGCTGCTAAGTCACTTCAGTCGTGTCTGACTCTGTGGGACCCCACAGACGGCAGTCCACCAGGCTCCCCCATCTCTGGGATTCTCCAGGCAAGAACACTGGAGTGGGTTGCCATTTCCTTCTCCAATGCATGAAAGTGAAAAGTGAAAGTAAAGTAGCTCAGTCATGTCCAACACTTAGCGACCCCATGGACCACAGTCTACCAGGCTCCTCCATCCATGGGAGGTTCCAGGCAAGAGTACTGGAGTGGGGTGCCATTGCCTTCTCTGCAATGGACATGAGTCTGAGCAAACTCTGGGAGATAGTGAAGGACAGGGAAGCCTGGCATGCTGCAGTCCATGGGGTCACAAAGAGTTGGACATGACTTAGCAACTGAACAACAACACTGACATGGTGCTATGTGTCAGGCACTTGCCCAAGTGCTTTGCATTTAATTCTCATGATAATCTATGAGATGGATACTATGCTTCCTCTCATTTTATAGTCAAGAAGAAATCAGAAAACCATCAGCCCTGAGGATGAGGGAAAACTGGGAGGATGTGGGATCTTGGAACCTATGTGAAGAAAGTGTATCACGTAGACGGGAGAGATGGTGTCAAATGCTGCCAGAAGGTCAAGTAAGATAAGGACTGAGAATTGATAACGGGATTCAGTGTTGCGGAGGGTGTTTATTCTTTAAGTAATTAAAGCAATGTGATACACTTTTCTTGTATTCAACACTCAAACACCACTGCAAAGACATGGGGGGTTATTCAGAATAAATCTTCACAATTAACCAGTCACTCTCATTCTATCCACCTCGTGGGACAGGGAGAGGCAGTCAGAGACTGTGGAGATGAGGTCTCCTCTATTGCTCCATGGTGCTCTTTCTACTTGGAACAGCAGGAAGAAGCCACATGCCACTCACCTCTCCTTCCTGTTTCTGATGGCATCGTGTATCATTTTCACTTGCACTGACACCACTGACAGAACTTCCACGGAGATTCGATTGAACTCATCAAAGCAGCCCCAGGCTCCTGTCTGCACCAATCCCTTATAGATATTTCCTATGGACTAAACGATGGAGTGAAGCATTAAGAACTTGTTAACAGAAAAGAGTTTTAATGTTTTAGTTTGAATCATTCCAGATGAGGAATAATACTATTAGGCTGTATCATTTTATAATTTACCTTGTAGTCCATTTGCTCTGAACAGTTGAATACATAAACCATCATGCCAAGGGCACGGCCAAGATCTTTGGTGGTTTCTGTTTTCCCTGTTCCAGCCGGGCCAGCTGGAGCCCCGCTCATGGTGAGATGAAGGGATTGAGTTAAAGTAATGTAACATCTTTAAGCAAAAGAAAACACAAATATTACAATTTTATATGAGATTCCTAGAAAAACTGAAGGACAATCCAATATTTTTATAAGTTTAAGAAGCTATGGTCCAGAATGTAGCTGTAATACAAAATGTTGACATACCTCTGATTTGTTCATGGTAAAAGTCAGAATAATACTGTATCAAATTTAATTTGAGGTTGGCTGTTTAAAAATAATAGAGAAGAAGGCATTGCTTTATCTCATTTCCAAAGAGCTGTGTATTTGAATACAAATGACACTTAATTTGTAATGCTCTTGAATTTCTGATATTTCTAGGTAAACATACTATTAATATGGTAGACAACATTTCAAAATACTGTTTATAAAAGAAAAAAAGGAAGCCTGGATAATGAAGAATTAAACACTTCATATTTTAATAAATACATTGAGATGAGATGTACAAATATATATAAATACAAAGTATGCAGATAATATATACCTATTTCACTACACAAAGCAAATATGACAAAGACAATTTATTACATTAAAATATATTCAGGAATTCATTTCAAATGTGTTATGTGTGTTTAGACTATGATAGTAATTATTTTTGCAGGAAAGATTTAGATTCTTAGCCTAAGGAAAAATATGCTAAAACAGAATTTAACACTTGTAAAAGAAGAAAAACTAATACCTGGGCAGGACATAACATGGGGTTTCTGCAGATTCATGAATTATCTTTGTTTTAGTACAGACAGGGGATCTAGTTGGGATACCCAGGACTAGTGTCTACTCTGCCATTTATCAAATGTTAACCTTAAATTGCATTTCTGATATCAACCTGTCTCAGTTTTTTCCTCCATAAAATGAGGTTTATTATAGGGTTATATTAAGAAAGCCAATTCAGTGAGGTGGCCAAGTGGTGAAAGCAATGGACGGCTAAGAAAGCCAAAGGTGAATGCCTTAAAAATTCAAAGTACTATGCAAATTGAAGTAATTACTTACAGAAATTGGAAGAGTTTCTATTTTTACAGCCATCACATTTCAGAGCATCTTACAATGAATATGGAGTTGAAGATCCCTGGCCGAGGAATTATAGCACTTTTTCTAGCGCAGACTATGCCCTAGCAATCTTTTCCTGTGGTTCCGAGTTCCACCGGACCTACGACCACCTGTATGCTACAGACTACATTTTCTCCCTGCCTTCCAGCCAGGAGCAGCCAAGTGACCAAGCTCCAACCAGTGTGATATGCACTGAAATGAGCATGCACACCCTAGGATGCCTCCTTTGAGATGTTTTCCCCTTTTCCATGAAACGAAGGAAGTGTTCAAGCCATGTGTAGTGTGTTGGCCACCCAGAAGCCAATATTGCTGAACCACCCTCCTCGGGAATGTCACCCAACTGAGACCCTAGCTTCCATGCTATTGAGGCCCTTATATTCCGGGTCTTTCTGTAAAAGCAGCTTAGCCTGCACCCCAGGAAACAGTCCACCTGTGTTTCAGCCCAAGTCTCTCAGTTACAAACTGGGTGACCTGGGTCTCTGAACCTGCCCACACAGGGGGCAAGGAGATGATATTTTTCCAGCCTACCACACCAATCAGGACATAATGGAAGTATTTGCAAGGTATCATTGTGTTAATGTAAACTATTAGTAAATAATCCCAAGGATGAAATGGGAGAGAAATGAACATAATGTGAACATCTTATACAGCCCTATTCACTCTGTAAAAGGAATATTAATCTTCCTTTTTACTTCCAAATAAATCTCATCAGTTCTATCAGTTCAACCAGTGCAGTTCAGTCGCTCAGTCATGTCTGACTCTTTGCGACCCCTGAATCACAGCACGCCAGGCCTCCCTCTCCATCACCAACACCTGGAGTTCACTTATTCTGTCATTTTCGAGATTTCATCCAACCCCACATCCAAGGAGTGGTGGCTGCATGGGCACAGGAGGGCCTAGAGAAGGTGTCCCACATTGAAGGTCAGGAAGGGCGGCAGTGAGGAGATACCCCTTGTCCAAGGTAAGGAGCAGCGGCTGTGCTTTGCTGGAGCAGCCGTGAAGAGATATCCCACACCCAAGGTGAGAGAAACCCAAGTAAGATGGTAGGTGTTGCAAGAGGGCATCAGAGGGCAGACACACTGAAACCATACTCACATTAAACTAGTCAGTCTAATCACACTAGGACCACAGCCTTGTCTAACTCAATGAAACTAAGCCATGCCCGCAGGGCAACCCAAGATGGGCGGGTCATGGTGGAGAGGGCTGACAGAATGTGGTCCACTGGAGAAGGGAACGGCAAGCCACTTCAGTATTCTTGCCTTGAGAATAAATCTCATAGTGATTTTCAAATTGGAAAGTTAATATGCTATTGGTCCTCACTATTGATAGACTTTAAAATGCCTCTTCCCTTTTGTCCTGTACCCTGTATCCTTCTCTATTTACAATGACACGGATACAGCAGATTCTGGGCATTTGCAGTTTTGACAATACAGGTGATTTTGTCAGGCTACAAATTTTAATTTCTCACACTGAAAGTAGTACATAAATTAACTAGATAGTGAACACTGACTTTAGTTAGAGGCAAGTTAAAGAGAACTGAATTAGAGAAACAATTACAGAAGCCTTATGATTTATCAATGACATAGTCACAAGTAGATTAATACGTTTAAGAACAATCCCAAAGCTAATGAGGGAATTCCACCAATCTCCCAGGGCCACCATTACGCCCCCAGCTTGATAGACAGACTTGAAGCTGTTTGCACTTTCATTCCCAGGTAACCTATGTGGCATGGTGATAACTGGGTAATTGGGAACATGAGTATGATCTTGAGGTCTGATTTCTTTTTCATTAATGCCAAAGACTAAATAAGCTTTCTCCCATCAATTAATTCAGTAGAGGCTGGAATACTAACAAAGGATTTCAGGTCAATGTGACATATCCTTATCTCTATAACATTCTGACTGTGTGTAGCTATTACCTTGGAGTCAAGTGGCAAGGAACTTTCAAGAACCACTTGCTCCTTTGACACACTTGAGCCACAGTGGGCTCTGTTATCTATCCCTTGAAGCAGCCAAGCTCCTTTCCATCTTAGAGACTTTGTACTTGTCTTTACCGTAACTATCTGGCCCAGGATGTTTGCCTCGCTGGTTCCCTGGTTTCATTTGAGTCTTGGCCCCACTGTCCTCTCACAATCTATAGCAGGCTCTCCCTTCAAGACACTTTTAACATATCACCCTGTAACATATCACCCTGTAACATATCACCCTGTAACATATCACCCTGTATTATTTTTTGTCATCACATATGGACAACTGACTCATTTGAAAAGACCCTGATGCTGGGACAGATTGAGGGCTAAAGGAGGAAAGGGCAACAGAGGATGGAATGGTTGGATGACATCACTGATTCAATGGACATGAACTTGGTATGGGACAGGGAGTCCTGGCATGCTGCAGTCCATGGGGTCGCAAGGAGTTAGACACAACTTAGCGCGTGAACAACAAGTATTACCCCCTAACACAGCTCTGTTAATCTGTTAACCATCCCTCTCTCTTCCCAGCCACTCACAAGCCACACTCCCTAGACAGTGTGCTTTGAAAGAGCAGGAATCCTGCCTGCTGGATCCTGGGATGGTCCTCAGCACAGTGCTCCAGAAGTACTGTATCTGCTGAACCATTCCTGTTCTCCCTCTTTTCTTCCTTCACTATATGTAACCTTCAGAAATGAACTTATCATAGGCAATTCTTCCTTTTACACTTTCAACAAAAGGATGCAGTGGGAGAAATGGTTAGAAATCCTAATATCAGGGTGTCAGCCATAAATAACCAGAGAGAATGGACTCTGAGATCAAAGACGCTGCCTTGAGCCATATTAATGGCTCATGATTTCATGTTTCTACCACATAGTACTTGGCATTATGCTTTTCTAATTTGGCTCTCTTCCTTGTCTCTAACACCAACATACACTGCGTCATTCAATTAGTACATTTCCATACTGCTTTCATAGAGTTTCCCTATGTGTCCCACATTTTCCTGTAACCCTTTATTTTCAGCCATCTGAAAATAATTATTTTGAGACATCTTTACCCATGCTAGGGGACTTCTTTTGACTCGGCTTTTCCCATCCGACACCAACTTATCATTGTTACCTGTCAGTGAGAGGAGTGATCACAAGTCGAGGGCTGTTTCCTAAATATTCATAGAAGTACTGGAACTGGGCATCACAGATATTTACGATACAATGTTTCTGGGTGTCCTCCCACCGGTGACGAAGCTGAGAGAGCCAAGCAAAAGCTTGGGGAGTGACGACCTGAAAACATCATGTGATCACTACACACAAACACGGAGAGTTTTAAGGCCACCAATGTAATCTATTAATTAACTCTGTTGAGTCACGTTTTACTCCTAAAAATCTCACAAAAAGGGAAATCTCTTGCATGCTCCTGCAAACTGTAATTGCATGTAAATGGTTGAATACTTAATCAGAAATATGTGTGTAACAAAAGTCTTCATTTTAAGAAGGCTATTACTGTAAAACAACATCAATTTCTTGATGCAATGCTTTTCCCCTTTTATGAATCACCGTAAGGGATTGGATCACTTTTGTGACTTTATATTTATATCAGTGAAATCAGATGGAAAAAGCACATAATCCATTATTTCAGCATGTCAGAGGTATAAACAAACTACACTTTCAACCAAGTCCATTCTAAAATTGTTTTGCTTTTATTAGAGATTTCCACTCCATTTTTCATTAGGCCAAACAACCGTACTTTTTCATTGCCATTATTTCTTATTTTACTCAATTCTATCCATTATTTCCCAGTTTGAAAAACAATTCCAGTCTCTTTCCAGATCCAATGTGACCCAAGGATTTCCTAGGCATCACTTGAAGTTACCAAAATTATCTGTTCATTGTCTGATGTCTACCTGAGTCTCCACATTGCATATTTATGCACACCAAATGAGCAGGAATTAGATAAAGTCTTTATCTCTTTAAGTACAAAATAAAGAACATATTTTAAATTAAAGCTTCTGCTGCAAGCAAACCATCACTGATTTAAAAAAATGGTAAAATACGCAAGGTCATATTCGAAGAGTAGTTACCAATGGCTCATCATCAAAATGAGAACACATGGTAAGAGTATTTTGCAAGGATAAATTTTAGATTAGGATTTAAACAACATTATTCAGTAAGTGTCCTGAACCTGGATCAAGAAGTGTTTCTTTTATGTTCACACAAAGAAGCATTTGCTTGCACTTTGTGGAGAGAATTAAAATTCACTTTGATTTTAATAAATTGAGAAGGAACTAGAAAAACAACAGAAAATATGTCACAATATAAGCATAGCCTCAAACCATGAGGGTAATTACCACCCTCAAAAAAAAAAAACTAGAGAGATTTGGACAAAGTAGTCTTATGGGCATGGTATGTCAGTTTTGTTCACTAGACGATCGTACTTCTGACATTTTAAGTAGGAATATATTTTGAAAAAAGGATGAGTAATTCTCCTTCCACATTAAACACTGGGGTTATTAAAGAGATACATGGACTTTTTAAAGAGATAAGGAAAGAAGGTAAACAATGCACTGAAAGGAATAGAATGTAACTTCTTTAAAAAAAAAAAAAGTAATTTAGCTTGGAATGGAAAAGACAAGGGGGTGGCCAACATTTCTCTTTCTTCGAAAAGAAAATAATCAAAGGCACACAGAGATGAGTGAGGTGGCCCGCAATCTTACTGCTATTGGCAGGATAAGCCACCAAGGTGGTTACCACAGGCCAATGGGCCAAGATGCTTATGTGTAGAGAAGCCACAAAACAGGGAAATGAACACATGACTTCTTGTAATTCCCACATCGTGGCTTAATTTTGGATGATCTGAATTAGAGGAGCCTTACGTGGCCAAATCCCTGGGGATATCACTTGGGGTAACTCTTTTAAGGATAATATATTTGTTAACCCATATCAAATCTATCCAAAGTAAGTACAACCAATTTCATAGGACTAATCAAAAACACCAACTTAAAAAAAATTGCTTTCTCAGAAATATTTTTAACAAAAACAGCACTTTTAGTAAAGAGCAAAAAATACATGAAATCTCTACAACTTGCCTTCTGAGAAATAAGTTTTGCCACCACATCTCTGGCGTGGACATCGATGGTACACACTGTCATGACCTTCTGCCTGTCTCCAGGTAGAAGTTCTCCTAGCAGAAGTGCAATCAGTGTATTCAGCTGAGAAATCTAGAAGGAATTTTTTAAAGGAGGCAAGAATTACAAATACAGAATTTTATAGCCCAACAGTCTTTATAATTGTAAAAATCCCTTTAGTTTACAAAACTATTTCAAATACATTGTCCCAGCTGGCCCTCGAACAACTATAGGGGTAGGAGTGGAGTGGGAGGAAGGGATTTAATTAATTAATTAATACAGAATAACTATTATTACTGTCCCCTGCCCCCTACCTCCTGAGCTAATACTCTGAGAAGACAAGTCAACCTGCAGGTAATGACAAAGCCAGACAAAGAATTAAAGTTTCCTGGTTGCAGTGACCTGACTATCCAGGTAACCATGATCTAGTCTATAACTCCGGTGGAATAGAAATGACTATAAAAGTTTAAAAGGTCACATTGAGCTAGCTTCTGTCAAAGTATAGTAAGAATTAAAAACAAAGTGCTTTTTTGACTGGTTGGTTTCCTGTTTTTGTCTTTTGCATGGAAGATAGGGTGATTACTGAGAAAAGCTTTCAAATGTATGGCTGAAGACTGCTGCACTTAAATCTTACTCATATCCCTGGGGCTTCCTCGGTAGTTCAGCTGGTAAAGAATCCGCCTGCAGTGTAGAAGACTCTGGTTCGATTGCTGGGTCAAGAAGATCCACTGGAGAAGGGGTAGGCCACCCACTCCAGAATTCTTGGCTTCCCTGGTGGCTCAGCTAGTAAAGAATCTGCCTGCGATGTGGGGAGACCTGGGTTGGATCCCTGGGTTGGGAAGATCCCCTGGAGAAGGGACAGCTACCACTCCAGTATTCTGGCCTGGAGAATTCCATGGATTATATAGTCCACGGGGTCCCAAACAGCTGGACATGACTGAGCGACTTTCACTTTTCACTTTCATATCCCTGATGGCAGTGGTTTAGTCACTCAGTCATGTCTGATTCTTTGTGACCCCATGGACTGTAGCCCACCAGGCTCGTCCGTCCATGGGATATCCCAGGCAAGAGTACTGCAGTGGGTTGTCATTTTCTTCCCCAGGGGATCTTCCCCACAAAGGGATTGAACCCAGGTCCCCCGCACTGCAGGCAGACTTTTACCATCTGAGTCATCATGGAAGCCATATTCATATCCCTATTTTTGCCTAAATAAGAGTAGTCTGGTCCAGCAATTTCTGAGATCAATATATTTCAAACTAATGGCCTCTCTTCCTAGAATGGCAAGAAGTGGAAATGGAATCACATGGAACATAAAGAAATAAGGATGCTGCATTATAGTAGTAAGAACATGAACTGCGTTATGAGTGTTATTTCAGTTTCACACTGGAATGTATACAGATGCGTGTAAATTAGATCTGATATAAACTTTCTTAATGTTAATCATGGTCAGAAAGGTTTGATGGATACTCTTTTAGGTGGTGCTAGCATGCTTATTTGCATAAAACATTCCTGTCTTACTGAAGGTTCAGCAGCAATAAAAATCTGCCTTATTCCAGGGTAGCATATTACAACACAATACTGTCCCCTTTACTTTCAGTTCAGTTGCTCAGTCGTGTCCGACTCTTTGCGACCCCATGAATTGCAGCACACTAGGCCTCCTTGTCCATCACCAACTCCCAGAGTTCACTCAAACTCATGTCCATCGAGTCGGTGATGCCATCCAGCCATCTCATCCTCTGACATCCCCTTCTTCTCCTACCCCTAATCCCTCCTAGCACCAGAGTCTTTTCCAATGAGTCAACTCTTCCATGAGGTGGCCAAAGTACTGGAATTTCAGCTTCAATATCAGTCCTTCCAATGAACACCCAGGACTGATCTCCTTTAGAATGGACTGGTTGGATCTCCTTGTAGTCCAAGGGACTCTCAAGAGTCTTCTCCAACACCACAGTTCAAAAGCATCAATTCTTCAGCACTCAACCTTTTTCACAGTCCAACTCTCACATCTATACATGACCACTGGAAAAACCATAGCCTTGACTAGATGGACCTTAGTCGGCAAAGTAATGTCTCTGCTTTTCAATATGCTATCTAGGTTGGTCATAACTTTTCTTCCAAGGAGTAAGCATCTTTTAATTTCATGGCTGAAATCACCATCTGTAGTGATTTTGGAGCCCCCAAAATAAAGTCTGACACTGTTTCCATTGTTTCCCCATCTATTTCCCATGAAGTGATAGGACCAGATGCCATGATCTTAGTTTTCTGAATGTTGAGCTTTAAGCCAACTTTTGCACTCTCCTCTTTCACTTTCATCAAGAGACTTTTGAGTTCCTCTTCATTTTCTGCCATAAGGTGGTGTCATCTGCATATCTGAGGTTATTGCTCTTTCTCCTGGCAATCTTGATTTCAGCTTGTGCTTCTTCCAGCCCAGCATTTCTCATGATGTACTCTGCATAAGTTAAATAAGCAGGGTGACAGTATATAGCCTTGACATACTCCTTTTCCTATTTGGAACCAGTCTGTTGTTCCATGTCCAGTTCTAACTGTTGCTTCCTGACCTGCATACAGGTTTCTCTAGAGGCAGGTAAGGTGGTCTGGTATTCCCATCTCTTTCAGAATTTAACAGGCACATTTAACAGGCCAATTTGGCCTTGGAATACGCAATGAAGCGGGGCAAAGGCTAATAGAGTTTTGCCAAGAAAATGCACTGGTCATAGCAAACACCGTCTTCCAACAACACAAGAGAAGACTCTACACATGGACATCACCAGATGGTCAACACCGAAATCAGACTGATTATATTCTCTGCAGCCAAAGATGGAGAAGCTCTATACACTCAGCAAAAACAAGACTGGAAACTAACTGTGGCTCAAATCATGAACTCCTTATTGCCAAATTCAGACTTAAACTGAAGAAAGTAAGGAAAACCACTAGACCATTCAGGTATGACCTAAATAAAATCCCTTATGATTATACAGTGGAAGTGAGAAATAGATTTAAAGGACTAGATCTGATAGAGTGCCTGATGAACTATGGAATAAGGTTCGTGACACTGTACAGGAGACAGGGATCAAGACCATCCCCATGGAAAAGAAATGCAAAAAAGCAAAATGGCTGTCTGGGGAGGCCTTACAAATAGCTGTGAAAAGAAGAGAGGCGAAAAGCAAAGGAGAAAAGGAAAGATATAAGCATCTGAATGCAGAGTTCCAAAGAATAGCAAGGAGAGATAAGAAAGCCTTCCTTAGCAATCAATGCAAAGAAACAGTGGAAAATAACAGAATGGGAAAGACTAGAGATCTCTTCAAGAAAATTAGAGATACAAAGGGAACATTTCATGCAAAGACGGGCTCGATCAAGGACAGAAATTGTATGGACCTAACATAAGCAGAAGATATTAAGAAGAGGTGGCAAGAATACACAGAAGAACTGTGTACAGAAACAAGTTTCACAACCCAGATAATCATGACGGTGTGTTTACTCACCTAGAGCCAGATATCCTGAAATGTGAAGTCAAGTGGGCCTTAGAAAGCATCACTACGAACAAAGCTAGTGGAGGTGATGGAATTCCAGTGGAGCTGTTTCAAATCCTGAAAGATGATGCTGTGAAAGTGCTGCACTGAATATGCCAGCAAACTTGGAAAACTCAGCAGTGGCCACAGGACTGGAAAAGGTCAGTTTTCATTCCAATCCCAAACAAAGGCAATGCCAAAGAATGTTCAGACTACCACACAATTGCACTCATCTCACACGCTAGTAAAGTAATGCTCAAAATTCTTCAAGCCAGGCTTCAGCAATACATGAACCATGAACTTCCTGATGTTCAAGCTGGTTTTAGAAAAGGGAGAGGAACCAGAGATCAAATTGCCAACATCCGCTGGATCGTGGAAAAAGCAAGAGAGTTCCAGAAAAACAGTTATTTCTGCTTTACTGACTGTGCTGAAGCCTTTGACTGTGTGGACCACAATAAACTGTGGAGAATTCTGAAAGAGATGGGAATACCAGACCCCTTTCCTTTATAGCTTTGCAAAGGATAGTCAATGCCAAACTGTTATATCCTGAATGAATTGGTGGTAAGTGAGTATATCATATCACCAAAGGCTCTCAAACCTTCACTGTCAAAAACAGATTCCCTTTATTACTATTACCACATTCCAGAAAGCACCAAATAGTGCAGAGTGCCCTGAGACTGCTGTGCAGCTAAACGGCGAAGGTTCTATAGGGACAGCACGCACAGCGAAGGCAGGCAGGGAAACAATAACCGTAGCACGCACAATTCACATGAAATCAGAGTGCACAAAGCACCAGACACTGAGTAGGGCTATTGTCTATATTATCCCATTTAATCTTCACAACACTCTACTATTGTCATTTTGCAGGTTAAAGACAACTGACTCATGGGCATATTAACCACAACTGCCAAACGGGGCAGGGGGAGAATTCAAATCCAGACAGTCTGACTTCAGAGTCTGAGTTCTTATTGATCACATCACATAGACTCCTTGCACCAGCCTCCACAAGACCAATCCACCCACCACTTTCAAGTTGGAAAAGCAGTGGTTATGCAAAAAGCATTCCAGAGAGACTTAAAATCAAACACAATGAATAGTTGGTTCAAAGGAATAAAAACGTGTACTTGAGACATCCAGCCTTATAGCATTAATCTACTTTTCATATTCTACATCCAAAAAATGTAGTCACATGGTAACAAAAGCAGAGGTGATTGTTATTTCATGACTGCCACATTCAGTGTTCATCATACCCCGCTTTTAGGCTCCACAAGGGCAAGGTCTGCGTCTGCCTAGTTGAGAGCTTTGTCCCCAGGGCCACTGGGGAACTAGGTGCTGAAAGTAGGTGCTCAATGCATGTTTGCTGAGTAGATGAGTGAAGGAAGAGCAAGAGTCTACACACATGTAAGTTTCTCAGCAAAATTTATCACACATTGGTTAGAAAAGTGGTACTTCAGCATTGGATATTTTCCAAATCTTGGCCAAGATACCCAGTCTGTAGAGTCTCAAATCTAACACCAGTACCAGATTTTCCGTTAAAAAGTGTTGATTATAACAGAAATAATAGTTTATGTCTCTTAGTAACATTTATAATTTCAAGTCCTTTCAGAAGCACTGCCTTGTCTGAGCCTTTCTGTGATCTCTCCATTACTGATCTCTCCTTTTTTATAAAAGTTCAGCCAAGTGACAGATGATTAAAAATACAGCTTGTCAACATTATGCGAGACTTCCCTGGTGGCATCACTGACTCAACGGACATGAGTTTGAGCAAACTCCAGGAGATGATGAGGGACAGGAAAACCTGGCATGCTGCAGTCCATGGGGTCACAAAGGGCTGCACACGACTGAGAGGCTTAACAATGACAAATACACGAGGCAACACAGGAGGAATATTGTCCTTGTAGCAGCAGAAACACTGCAATTTTACCAGCATCGAGGGATAGAAGACTTCTCACTTTAGGCACACCCAAGTCATAGTGGCAAGGCAGCTGGAAGAGCCCTTCTGTAGAAATGGTAAAATCTGGAGCTGGCAAGTCCTCAGCTCAGCAAGTTGACGAGAACATTATAAGGTAACAACTACAGCACTTTGGGAGTCAACTACCAGAACCCTCAAACCTCCTTCCAGCCAGACAAACACAGAAGTGATACTCTCTGCGTCTCTTAACAATAGCCATAAGGATCTCTAATCTTGAAACCCACCAATGTTTTAACTTTAGCAATATCAGAAAAAAAAATGGATTTTCATTTACTGAAAACAAAGAAACTTGCCAGAGAAACTAGGTCCCACACTTTCTGACACTATCAAGTCTGTGGAATCCCAGTTTATCACCTTCCTTTGCACTATTCACTTCATACTTCTTCAATCATATCACGAACACCAGCACAATACTGAGCAGTGAATGTCAGAGACAGTGAGCATAATTACCCCATTCCTGACATTAATGAAAATGATGCTAATGTTTCACCATTAAGCATGATTTTCTCTAAGTTTCTGATAGATAATCTTCATTAAGTTTTCAAGTTCCTTTCAGATGCTTTACAGGAAAAGAAAAAAGTATTAAAAAAATCACTAAAATAAACTCCCACCTTACGATACTTGAAAAAGAGGAGCAAATTACACTCAAAGTAAGTAGATGAAAGGAAGTCATCAAGACAAAGCAGAATCAGTGAAATGCAAAACAAACAATAGAGGAAATCAACAAAGATGAGTTTTTTTGAAAACTTAAATAAGATTGATAAACATATAGAAAGTCTGATTACAAACAAAGGAGAGAAAACACAAATTACCAGCCAGGAATGAAAGAGAGGCACAAAGCCAGACCCTCCAGATATGCTAAGGATAATGTTGGCAAAGGACGACCTACTCAATTCAGTTAAGTCTGAAAACTTAGGTCTGGGTGGATGAACCTTCTTCAGCAAAGGGCCAGACAGAAAACGTTTCAGGCTTTGAGGGCTACATGGTCTCTGCTGCAACAGCACCACTTCTAAGACCGGTGCCGGGTGAAAGCAGCCAAACATGTGCTCCAGGCCAGATGCCGTCAGACGGCTGTAATCTGCCAGATCTGCACTGAGATTAAAAATGGGTTAATACCTTGAAAAAGCACAAATTCCCAAAGCCGACACCAGAAAGAAACAAACAAAAAAGCTACACAACAGCATGTATATGAAAGAAATCAATGTATAAGTGAAAAGATGAGATGTTTCATAAAGCAAATGCCAGGTCCAGAGAGCATCACCAGAGATTTCTATCATTCACTATCTGTCACAAAATGATACATGAGAATACAATACTTCTCAATTCCTTTTAAGGAACATAATCCTGATCCCCAAACTGGCAAAGATATTATAATAGAAAATTACAGATAAATGTCCCTTATGAACATAAATGCAGAATTCCTGGACAAAATATTAGCAAATAAAATCCAGCAAAAATACATACACCATCAATAAATGGTAATACATCGTAAACAACTGGAGCTGGCTTTGTATTCAAAAACTCACCACAGTAACAGAATAAAAGAGACAAACCACAAGAGAGTATCTTAGAAGATTTGAAAAACTTCAGTATCTCTTCAAGATGAAAGTATTGGTATGTAACGGAAGGTATCTTACTCTATTTGAGAAAGATTGTCTACAAAAATCTAGTACTACTATTATACTTAAAACACTGTTCTTCCCTAAGACTGGGAAGAGGCCAGGATCGTCTGTCCTCATTACTTCTATTCAACACTGGACCCGAAGTCCTAGCTTAATTCAGTAACTTGAGAAAAGGGAATAAAGGGCAAAAAGAATAGAAGACGAGAAGTAAAACTTCCATTATTTACAGATGGTATATTCATACACATAGAAAGCCTATGAAACTATATTAAAAAGAAAATCATGCTAAAACTAGTAAACAAATTTGGAAAAGTCTCAAGACACAAGGTGAATGTTAAAATGTCAATCTATTTCTATACACCAGCTACAAACATTAGAAAATAAAATTTAAAAATTAATTCACATGTTTAGAGTCAGACACAACTGAAGCAACGAACAGCATTGTTCAGAAAACATTGCTCAGAAATATTAAAGAAGATCCACATCAAGAGACATAACATGTTCTTGGATTTTAAAAATCCTCACTGCTGAGATATTCATCTTTCCAATATTTTTATATTCAATGTCATCTCAGTTAAAATTTAATAAGACTAAATGATTAATGAAGCTTTTTAAAACAAACAGTATGATAGAAAAATTTATTTGGAAATGAAAAAAAAAGGGGGGTGATTCACTGGTGATCCAGTGTCCCTGGTGGTTCATCGGTTAGGACCCTGTACTTTCACTGCCAAGGGTGTGAGCTTAATCCCAGGCCAAGGGGTCACAAAGAGTCAGACACGACTGAGTAACTGAGCACACACATGGAACTAAAATCCCACAAGCCACACAGAGGCATCAAAAAGAGAGAAATAAATGAAAAGAACTTAGAATAGCCTACATAATTCTGACAAAAACAAAAAATAATACAATTGGAGAGTATATATAACATGATTTCCAGGTGATATAGTATAAAGCCACAGTAATTAACACTGTGGATGTGGTAAAGAGAGACACATAGATCCATGGAACAGAAGAATCTGGGAATAAGCCCCCTATAAATAATCATGTGACTTTTTACCAAGGCACAAAGTTAATTCAAAGGAAAAACAAGAGATGTATGGATCAGAGGTCTAAATGAAAAACCAAAACTATAAAGCACCTAGAAGGAAAACAGGAAAATATATTTATGACATTAAGGCAAGAACTTTCTGTATGTGACATAAAGAAAATTGATCATAAAGTAAAAATTTGATATATTAAACTACATCAGAATTAAAACATTCTACTCACAAACTATACCATTAATAAAATGAGTAGTTAGCCCATTCATGTCCTGACCAAGGACTTCTGCTCAAAACAAATCCTGTAACCATTCTATACAGTAACATCTGCTATACAAGTATGTTTGTCAAGATGGCCTAGAATGAAGGCAGTCAATCCCTCTGCTCACAAGATGGATAAAATGTGAGACCCACAAGGACTGTCTCCCTACAGTGCTAAATGGAAAACACAGACCAAAAAGGGAGATGTGCTAATTCGTGAGATTGGCCAACAGAACTTTCTCTTGTACTTCATCACTGCCATCTCTCCCAAGTTTATTAGAACTTTACGAGTAAAACAAAATCTCTGCATCTTTTTCTATATTCCAGAACAGTTGATATAACGTGGTATTAATCTGTTTTCAAAATGTCTGACAGAACCATTGGAACAGTACTCTATTTACAAGATATATATATTTCAATGGTAATCAAGTTAAAATATATATATAAATTTTAACTTGATTACCATTTCTTCTGTGGTTACTGGTCTACTCAAGCTTTCTACCTCACTCTGAATCAATCCAAGAAATAGTGTTCATAGAAAATCATCCATGTAATTTTCAACTTATATATTAGCATAAAATCACATGGAGTGTTGTGCTGTCTTCTAAGAATCTTTTTACAGGGAAATGCGTCTTTCCACCTCTTTGTTGCATTTGCGTTCTCCTCTGAACTGCAAATCTTTGTCAGTGTTTGATCTGTTCAAAGAAGCAACTCTTAAGTTAATGGGTCATACTGGACTCAAGGGCTCCATGGGTAACATTTTTCTGTTACCTCCATCTGTCTCTGTAGGGGTCTTGAGTTACTTCAGGATCTGTTCTGCTTCTTTCTCTAGAATCACAGTTGGTGAACTACAGATAATGAGCCAAATATGGCCCACCACCTATTTTTATAAATAATGTTTGATTGGAACTGAGTCTTGTCCACTCACTTAAAATTGTCTATGTCTTCATTCCCACTATAACAGCAGAGAGAAATGGGTGTGAAAGAGATTAAAAAGCCCATAAAGACTAAAATATTTACTATTCCATCCTGCACAGAAAAAGTTGCCCAACCCAAAATCTACAGTCAAGGCACAGTCATGGCAGAAGTCCTCAATAAATGTCTCACTTCGTTTATGAAGTATTTCTCAGGGCTTTATCCCCAGGACAAACACTTTCACTGATAATCTCTCAGGACGTACAAGAGGCAGGACTGTTTCCAAATGTCTATCTCTTAGACATTCAGTCCTTATCCCTGACCACAAGCCCCATGCTTTTTCCCTTTATTGAATTTCAGTTTGTAATTCCTGTGGAATTTCACTGGAATAAAATAGGCTTATCATAGCAATAGCTTTTTAAAAAATTATTTTTTATTGGAGGATAACTGCTTTACAATACTGCATTGGCCTTTGCCATATATTAACAATGAATCAGCCACAGGTATAAATATGTTCCTCTTAGTTATCTATCAGTTTGATTCCATGTGTTGTCAACTTCAAGGCATTTCTCAAATTATCTGGTCTAGTTTTTTCAGTTGCAGTATGATTTTATTTTTTATACTTTATCTTTCAATGTAAGTTGTGATGTATTAAAAATAACCAGGCTGGGCCCAAGATGGAGTTGCTCATGCTAAAGCCCCATGTCAGCAACCTAACACTTAACTGTTTCTACACTGGACTTTCCCTGAAAAGGAAGGCTTAGGTCAACCAATCAGTACCTGCACACATTACCTGACCCGGCTCTTAGGCCTCCCTTTGCTCCTTACTCTCAAAGTCACCCTGCTTTAAACAATCAGTAAATGCCCAGCATAATTTCCTCCCTTGCTCCTGCTCACTTTGGTTTATAAAAGTCTCTCATTTTCTACAGCTCTTTCTATAGCTTCTTTCCATCTGCAGATTGAATGCTGCCTGATTGATGAATCATTGAATAAAAGCCTACTAGGTCAGTAAATTGTCTGTGGAAAAAATTTCTGTTAACAGATGAGAGGGGCAGTAGAAAACATGTGCTCTACTCATCATTTGGTAGGTTCCTGCTATATTAGGAAGCATGAGCCTATCAGATCACACTTTTCTATAAATACAAAAACAAACAAACAAAATTAACTTATGTCCAATACACAGTGGGTAGCTGCAGCCTTCTTCTTTGAGTCAAAGGGTTGGGACAAAATAAGAACACTATCAACACAGCATCCAGTTGTTTTTAAAAGAATTTCTCAGTGATTAAAAATGACACTAAAAACTGACCTTAAGTAGAAAAATGAGAGTCTCTTTCTATACACATAATATTTTGGAATATTTAAGGTCATGAAGGGTGAATGGTTAATAAGAAAAGCTTTATATTCCTTACCATGAGACTTATTAAAAGTACCCTAGGCGATCTACCAGTACACTAGTAATTAATATTTTCAAGTCCAAAATGCTTCTCTTTTTGGATGATTTTCATATAGTGTAATAATAAAGGAAGAGTGGAAATACTTTCTTATCAGATTCCAAGTCTAACAAAACAAAATACTTTTGTCAAGGAACTCTCAAATCTGAGAAATTTTATCTGTTTTACAAAAACTTCAAAGTTTGGCACAAGGCAGGGCTATATATTCAAAATGCAGCATTTTTGCCTTTAATCCCAATGTCAGCTAATATACAATATGTTGGGGGGGTGAGTTTAAAATAATTACCTTAGTTAATTTCACTACAATTTAGAATTGAGAACTAAGGAAAGAAATTACTTGTTCAGGTAGATCATCAGTTACTACACTCAACTCAGTTTTGAAATTAAACTATTTTTAAAGGACTGAAGTTCATCTTCCAATCTGCTCACAATATTAGCAAGAGTCATTTTAATTAAAAACAAATTTTAGCAAATCGTATATCCATTTTTAAGGGGTTTCAATTCAGATGCACACACTTCTCATGAACCAAACTACAGCTTTAACAGTATTCAAATGTTAGCTTCACTCGTGTGCAAGTTAGTGGCAATGCTGAAATGCTATATTGAAGGCATCCGTTGGCTGATCTGTCAGACATTTCAATTCATGCTAGAAATGTTTCATAATTAAGCATGTAAGTGCTGTCTTCATAAACCATCCTGTTTGTCTACTTCTTGTCTAACGTAAAAGTTTTAAATTAAAGGAGAAAAAAAAATCACTAAATTTTATTAGCTGAATAACATAAAGCTATTAGACTATGAATAATTTTAACTCTGAGAATAAAAAGAATCAACCCAATGCTAAATACAGGGGAGGGAATGGACAGTTCTCACACACTGAAATTGGGAAGGTGAACTTGGCATGATGTTACAAACGCTTAAAAAGTTCTGCTCTTTGAGCTAGCAGTTTTACATCTGGAAATTTAACCTGAATAAGTGAAGAAAAATATGTGCAACAGGTATGTAGACACAAGGCTGGTTATTACACTATTATTAATGAGCACCAAAAATAAAAACAAGCTAGACAGCCAGTATTAAATAGCAGTAATAATAACAATAGGCAATCTTGCAACACATTGGGTTACACTGAATGAATAATTCCTTTATTAACACAGAGGGCATTTAAATAAAATCCACACATCCACATTCAAAGTACACAGCCAAGTATAAGAGAGGGGGAAGACAGATGGGAAAGGAAGAAGGGGAAAGGGCTGGGGAAGAGTAGGTGACAGTCCCCAGTGCCAAAGATGTACATCTATGCCAGAGCAGCAGAGTGAGGTTACAGGGCCATGTCATGCAGCCTGAAGGAGGGTTTGAGTAGAGACTCGAACACTGGACACTGAAGTTTAAATTGCCCACGTGGCCACAGAACATTTCTGCATCTCTGCCTCTTACACTCCCTGAGCAAGGTAGGGAGTTGGAGTTGAGATGCTGACATCAAGCTGAGATCCTCAGAGTATTACACAATCCAGTGAAAGGTTCTAGAGAGATTCTACCTACTAGCTCAGAGAAGCAAGAAGTAAGCTTGGAACATCTTGATAGGCTTTCGATAGGAAAAAGGTCTCCAAAAGAAATCAACATTTCACACCTCTGCTACGTGAAGCTATGGCATCCAAGTTGACCCTGCCTCTATGACTGGGAAATCCCAGACTGAGTAATTAAACACAAAATTAATCCAGAACTCTCAAAACCTGTAGAAACCTGGAAGAAAGGAGGAGAAAAACATGTCGGGACATGTGCTCAGTGTAGGACACACGGAATTCCTTCAGAAAAAAACAAACCAAAAATCCTAGATAATCTTCAAAATAAATATACAAAAGATTTACTGCATAGTACAGGGAACGACAGTCAATATATTGTAATAACCTATCACGGAAAACAAGTTCAAAAAATAATATATGTGGACATGTATAACTGAATCACACACAAAAAAGAATTCTACTTTTTGAAATTCAGTAATGTTTATCTTTTTGCCAGTTTTTCTAAATACCCTATGGACATCTAAAAATAATGTATGAGATACAAAATTTTAATATATTTGTGTAGGATATAAGATTAATATAAATTAATATAAATAGAAATCTATTATATTTAAATTAATGACATAATTCCAGACACTCTTATTCTTATTTTTTTGCACTTGATATAATATCCTTAGATAAATGTTAATGTCTCACTATGATTATATTTTTTTTCTTTTCCCTTATATTTCTTCTGATTTTTGCTTTATGGATGTTTGTTTCTTAAAGAGATAGGACTACCAGACCACCTGACCCGCCTTCTGAGATATCTGTATGCAGGTCAAGAAGCAACAGTTAGAAATGGACATGGAACAACAGACTGGTTCCAAATTTTGGGAAAGGTGTACAGCATGGCTATATATTGTTACCCTGCTTATTTAACTTATATGCAGAGTACATTATGAGAAACGTTGGGCTGGATGAAGCACAGTTGGCATCAAGATTGCTGGGAGAAACATCAATAACCTCAGATATGCAGATGACACCACCCTTAAGGAAGAAAGGGAAGAAGAACTAAAAAGCCTCTTGATGAAAGTGAAAGAGCAGAGTGGAAAAGTTGGCTTAAAGCTCAACATTCAGAAAACGAAGATCATGGCATCCGGTCCCATCACTTCATGGCAGATAGATGGAGAAGTAGTGGCAACAGTGGCAGACTTTATTTTTTGGGCTCCCAAATCGCTGCAGATGGTGATTGCAGCCATGAAATTAAAAGACACTTACTCCTTGGAAGAAAAGTTATGACCGACCTAGACAGCATATTAAAAAGCAGAGACATTACTTTACCAACAAAGGTCTGTCTAGTCAAGGCTATGGTTTTTCCAATAGTCATGTACGGATGTGAGAGTTGGACTATAAAGAAAGCTAGGCACCGAAGAATTGATGCTTTGAAGAAGAATTGTGGTGTTGGAGAAGAATCTTGAGAATCCCTTGGACTGCAAGGAGATCCAACCAGTCCATCCTAAAGGAGATCAGTCCTGAATATTCATTGGAAGGACTGATGCTGAAACTCTAGTACTTTGGCCACCTGATACAAAGAGCTGACACACTTGAAACGACCCTGATGCTGGGAAAGATTGAAGGCAAGAGGAGAAGGGGATGACAAAGGATGAGATGGCTGGCTAGGATCACCGACTCAATGGACATGAGTTTGAACAAGCTTCGGGAGTTGGTGATGGACAGGGAGGCCTGGCATGCAGCAGTCCATGGGGTTGCAAAGAGTCGGACATGACTGAGCGACTGAACTGAACCGAACTGATGTTTGTTTCTTTGTCATTAAGTGTTGGTTTATGATGTCAATCTTCTTTGTGAATTGTACCTTTTCTCATTAAAAATTCATCATTGTTTCATTTAAAGATAAATAAACAACAGAAAATGAATGTACAAAAAATAAATTCAAATTTTAAAAACTGGCCTTAAAACAATCAGTAGAATAATCTAAATAAGACTAGTAATGAGATAGAAAAATAAAAACCATAATAAAGAGGTAACTCATCAAAAAACTGACTTTGACAGAAGTAAAAAAAAAAAAAAAAACTTGGAGAAACTGAGATATAGTAACTGAAATCAAACTGATGAAATGGGTTCAGTTCAGTTCAGTCACTGTCGTGTCCGACTCTGCAACCTCATGGACTGCAGCACGCCAGGCTTCCCTGTCCTTCTCCAACTCCCAGAGCCTGCTCAAATTCGTGTCCATCAAGTCGGTGATGCCATCCAACCATCTCATCCTCTGTCACCCCCTTCTCCTCCTGCCTTCAATCTTGCCCTGCATCAGGATCTTTTCCAAGGAGTCAGTTCTTTGCATCAAGGGGCCAAAGTACTGCAGTTTCACTTCCAGCATAGGTCCTTCTAATGAACATTCAGGACTGATTTCCTTAAGAATTGACTGGTTTGATCTCCTTCCAGTCCAAGGGACTTAGGGGTAAAGATGACTGACATCTGCAACTTCCTTTGAAATCAATCATAAATATAAGGTATGTTGATGGAATAAGAAAGGTTTGGATAAAGCATACAAAATATGGTATGAAAGTAAGAAACCAAAACAAAATGTTGATTGTAGAACCTAGGTGGCAGGCCTGTACATCACTATACTATTGTTTCAACTCTTTCATACATTTGAAAAGTTTTATGATAATCGTTGGAGAAGAACTCCTTAAATTATGCATCACATTAGACAACATTGCTATTTCTATCATTATTTTCATTGTATCAGCCAAAACTAACACACAGCACTTAAATTTAGTCAAGCACTTTTAAATAGTTTTCTATTGATATTAACTAATTTAATTCTCTAACAATACTGTGAGGCCATTATTATCTGTTTTACAGATCATGAAATGGAGGCACATAGAATGGTTAAATAAGCTGCTCAAAGTCATACAAGTAATAAAAGGCAAAGCTGAGATTTGAATCTATGTAATCTGGCCTTGGACTCTTTTTCTTCATTATAAACAAGAAGAAAAAGTTAGTGAACTGGAAGACAGATTTCAAGTCATTGAAATTACACACAGAAAGGTGGAGAGTTTGAAAATATGAAATAAAGGTTAAAAGGCAAGGAGGATCACATAAGAAGTTTCAACATACAGCTGATAAAATTACAGAGAAAGAAAACAGAGACCACAGAAACAAGGCATCAAAGGAAAAATGGAAGAGAATTTTCCAAGACTGAAGGCAGACATGTTACTAAAGATTCACAAAGCTCACTCAGTCCTCAGCAAACCAAGTTTAAAAAGCACACACAAAAAATACACAAGAGTAAAATAAAACATCAGAAACACAAAAAGAAAAATAAAATTGTATAATCTGCTAAGTCAGATTATTTATGAAGGAAAAACAATATGACTGATCTAAATATTTACAAACATAAAGGCCCGGAATACTGGAATCAGATTTTAAAAATTCTAAATGACAATAATTCTCAATTTTGAACTCTCTACTTAAACTATCAAGAAAGAAGTTTAAAAAGACAAGGGATCAGAACATTCCCTATGTATCACTGGGCAAAGAGCTACAAGATATACTTTAAAAGAAGAACTGGACTTAGAAATAAGCAGCAGCATTTTAAAAATGAGCAAAGTCATTGCTAAATATATTGTTAAATCTATGTAAGATTTAAAAGAATAACACAATTCACCAGGGGTTGATACAAAATAAGATTAGACAACAAGTAAATGCAGAAGTGGAGATGGAGAAAAGCACTCTAAGCTCTTTAGGAGGAAGAAGTAAGAACTATTAAAGGCAGACTGTAAGCATCATGAGCACAGAACTACACAGCCAGAACCACACAGCCTAGAACAGTGTCTGAAGAGTGGTCAGACTGTCGCATCAACCTGAGTTTGGCAGAAGGAAGGGTATCAATTCTGGTATAGTCACATAAAGGAATATTATTTGACCATTTCTAGTGTGAATTTGATATTATGTGTGTCAAAGGAATATGTAACAAAATGCATGGAAGTTAAAAAAAAAAAAGACATTTCTCTTATTTATACACATACAATCAACATAAATAACTATGGTTACAGGCTTCCCCTCTGGCTCAGATGGTAAAGAATCTACCTGTAATGTGGGAGACCCGGGTCACACCCCTGGGTTGGGAAGATCATCTGGAGAAGGAAATGGCAACATGGGAACAGCTACATACCAACACATACACATTTTACAGAAAGAAACAAACAGTAGATATACAGAAAAACTTCTGACATCTATATGCCAAAAAGTTGTCAATGCCTCCCTGTGGGAAGTGAATCTATGAGTGTTTTTGAGAGTCAGTTTTAATGAGGTGGATGAAACTGGACCCTGCTATACAGTGTGAAGTAAGACAGAAAGAGGAACACAAATGCTGTATATTAACACATACATATGGAATGTAGAAAGATAGTCATGACAATCCTACATGCAGGGCAGCAGCAGAGACACACAGGTAAAGAACAGACTTTCGGACTATGTGGGAGAAGGCGATGATTTAAGAGAATAGCACTGAAACATATATGCTACCATGTGTAAAACAGATGACCAGTGCAAGCTCAACGCATGAAGCACCCAAAGCCAGCGCTCTGGGACAACCCAGAGGAGCAGAGTGGGGAGGGAGTGCTGGGGGCTTGGGACGGGGGACACGTGTACCCGTGGTTGATTCATGTTGACGTACGGCAAAAACCATCACATATTGTAATTATCCTCAAATTGAAATAATTTAATTTTCTTAAAAGAAAAAAAAGTATTTGCCTTTTTTCCTTTCTGTATCTAAATTTTCATCTTTGACAATAAATAAATAGTGAAATCATGAAACTGAAAATGATAAAGTTGATATAAAAAGAAATATTCATAAAATATCATTGATTGTTTTAAGCATTATTCTAATTATCACAAAAAACAATGGGGGCAAGGAGAACAGAAAGGAGGGCATCAATTCTGGTATAGCCACAAAAAGGAGTGCTACTCGACAATGTCTAGTGTGACTTTAATGAAGAGAGGAGAAAATATTAGCATAGAGTAAGTAGAAATATGCTTCTTGAAAGACTGAAATTTGAGGAGTGATCAACAGTAGCTGAAATTTAAGACAGCATATTAATTTTTTATAGTATCCATATATATTTTAAAATATATAATAAAAATATTGCAGTTACAATAATAGCATAGATAACAATAAATCAACTAACCAGAAAGTTAATTTATAAGCATAATAGAATTCATTACAATTTAATTATCTCAGTTATTTTTACCCATGGAAAAAACTTAGCTTTCTCATCCACATGACATTGACTACAATGGCAGAGATACTGTCCTAGGGAATAAACAGCCACATCTATCAGTCTAAGCCTGTAACTTCAAGCCTACAAAATAGAAATTCATGCCCCATTTTCCTAACGACATAAAATCAAGAATACACTGTTCTCCAAAAGTAAAGGATACAAAAACTTCTTTAGAAACATAAATAAGTTAGGTGGTCTCTACACAAGATGAATGGAGAAAGAAACAGCAACCCAGTATTCTTGCCTGGATAATCTCATGGACAGACGAGCCTGGCAGGCTACAGTCCATGGAATTGTAGAGTTAGACATGACTGAGCACGCACACCCCCAAGATTATAAGAGTAAAATTAAAAGGAATAATTTTTCCAATAGTCACATATGGATGTGAGAGTTGAACCATAAAGAGAGCTGAGCACCGAAGAATTGATGCTTTTGAACCGTGGTGTTAGAGAAGACTCTTGAGAGTCCCTTGGACTGCAAGGAGATACAGCCAGTCCATCCTAAAGGAAATCAGTCCTGGGTGTTCACTGGAAGGACTGATGCTGAAGCTGAAACTCCAATACTTTGGCCACCTGATGCAAGGAACTGACTCAATGGAAAAGACCCTGATGGTGGGAAAGATTGAAGGTGGGAGGAGAAGGGGATGACAGAGGATGAGATGGTTGGATGGCATCACCGACTCAACTGACATGAGTTTGAGCAAGCTCCACAAGTTAGTGAAGCACAGGGATGCCTGGCATGCTGCAGTCCATGGGGTCACAAAGAGTCGGACATGACTGAGCAACTGAACTGAACTGAATCTGTGGGGCCCTAAATGGGAAACCTTAAAAACAAAGGGGCTAGCTTTGCGGTAGAAAACCTAAGATGGCGCCTGGCGGAAGAGATGGGGGCAGGGTCTATGTTGTCTGTCAAAGTTTTTAATTGGCTCTCTTGATTTCTGTGCACATAGACAGTGTGTGATCTCTATAGACTCCTGTTATAATGAAGGTGACAATTTCACCTTTAATGTGATTGGTGCAACTATGGAAAGTCCCTCCTAAAACCCTCCTTTTTGTCTATATAAGCTGGGAGTTTGCAACAATAAACCGGAACTGCTTCGACGGAACCCCTGTCGCGCGCCGATTGGGGCTCGCCGCCGAGGGGCTGGTTGGCGGACAGCAGGCTCACCTCTCCTCGGGAACCCTCGGCTTTGCTGAGGGAAGTTCCACTGCCTCTACTCTTTCTGCGGAGCGCCCCCACATGAATCAACACAATTATTCATTATCTGAGTCTATGTGATTTCTAAGGCACTTCAGTTAAGATACTGCTAAGAAGAGACGCAATGCAGAGGAGTGGAAAGCATTCTCAAGCTGGTGGACTGTACCTGTGATACTTACAAATTTTATAACATTCAGAAAATCATTTAACAAATCCAGATGGTTCAGACTTTATCCACTGAACACAAGAAGGGTAGACAAACTAATAATTAAATAGATAATTAGGGAGTTTGGGATGGACAGGTACACACTGCTATATTTAAAACAGATAACCAATAAGGACATCCTGGAATGTGAAGTCAAATGGGCCTTGGAAAGCATCGCTATGAACAAAGCTAGTGGAGGTGATGGAATTCCAGTTGAGCTATTTCAAATCCTGAAAGATGATGCCGTGAGTGTGTTGCACTCAATATGCCAGCAAATGTGGCAAACTCAGCAGTGGCCACAGGACTGGAAAAAGGTCAGTTTTCATTCCAATCCCAAAGAAAGGCAATGCCAAAGAATGCTCAAACTACCACACAATTGCACTCATCTCACATACTAGTAAAGTAATGCTCAAAATTCTCCAAGTCAGGCTTCAGCAATACGTGAACCGTGAACTTCCTGATGTTCAAGCTGGTTTTAGAAAAGGCAGAGGAACCAGAGATCAAATTGCCAACATCTGCTGGATCATCAAAAAAGCAAGAGAGTTCCAGAAAAACATCTATTTCTGCTTTGACTATGCCAAAGCCTTTGACTGTGTGGATCACAAGAAACTGTGGAGAATTCTGAAAGAGATGGGAATATCAGACCACCTGGCCTGCCTTCTGAGAATTCTGTATACAGGTCAGGAGGCAACAGTTAAGAACTGGACATGGAACAACAGACTGGTTCCAAATAGGAAAAGGAGTATGTCAAGGCTATATACTGTCACCCTGCTTATCTAACTTCTATGCAGAGTACATCATGAGAAATGCTGGACTGGAAGAAACACAAACTGGAATCAAGATTGCTGGGAAAAATATCAATAACTTCAGATATGCAGATGACACCACCCTTATGGCAGAAAGTGAACTAAAGAAGAACTAAAGAGCCTCTTGATGAAAGTGAAAGTGGAGAGTGAAAAAGTTGGCCTAAAGCTCAACATTCAGAAAACGAAGATCATGGCATCCGGTCCCATCACTTCATGGGAAATGAATGGGGAAACAGTGGAAACAGTGTCAGACTTTATTTTGGGGGCTCCAAAATCACTGCATATGGTGACTGCAGCTGTGAAATTAAAAGACGCTTACTCCTTGGAAGAAAAGTTATGACCAACCTAGATAGCATATTCAAAAGCAGAGACATTACTTTGCCGACTAAGGTCTGTCTAGTCAAGGCTATGGTTTTTCCAGTAGTCATGTATGGATGTGAGAGTTGGACTGTGAAGAAGGCTAAGCACCGAAGAATTGATGCTTTTGAACTGTGGTGTTGGAAAAGACTCTTGAGAGTCCTTTGGACTGCAAGGAGATCCAACCAGTCCATTCTGAAGGAGATCAGCCCTGGGATTTCTTTGGAAGGAATGATGCTAAAGCTGAAACTCCAGTACTTTGGCCACCTCATGCGAAGAGTTGACTCATTGGAAAAGACTCTGATGCTGGGAGGGACTGGAGGCAGGAGGAGAAGGGGATGACAGAGGATGAGATGGCTGGATGGCATCACTGACTTGATGGACATGAATCTGAGTGATCTCCGGAAGATGGTGATGGACAGGGAGGCCTGGCATGCTGCAATTCATGAGGACGCAAAGAGTCGGACACGACTGAGCGACTGAATTGAACTGATATCTATCTATCTATATATAAAATACTCTTTTTAATATTCTTTCCATTATGGCTTGTTTCAGGATATTGAATATAGTTCCCTGTCCTATTAGGACCTTGTTGTTTAAAGATGGATTTTTTTTTTTAAGCCAAAAAAATAATAATAATAATAAGACCACCACCAAGCTAAAAATGCATAAACAAATGACTGCTAAAATCTTCCCAGCATCATGCCTTTAACACATAAAACAGTTCATAAACAAGAATGAATGAATGAAGTAAGCCCACCTCTTCAAGTCCCTTAAAATCTCAAAATCATGAATTTTACAAAATACCTGTTTTTTATGGAAATCCTTTAGGGCCGTTTCGTAGCCTTCCTCTAGCCTACTGAAGGCTATTCCTACATCTGTAGTCCACCAGATTTGTGAGCTAGTTAGTGCAACTTGAGCCGGGAAATCAAAATCCACAGTTCCCTGGGTTTGTCTTCATAGACTGCGATGGCTTCTGTGATGGAGTGACGCACTGTCTCTTGCATGGTGCGTTCCAGCTGCAGGAGCCAGGTTTCCACCTTTTAAAACAAACAAATGTAGTAACACAGGCTTAACTACAGAAGAGGGATAATGCTATCCTCTCTCAGGCTTGAAGGCTACAAAGAGAGGAAGGCCTCAGGTGGATTTATTGGGTTGGCCAAAAGTTTGGTCAGGTTTTCTATTAAGATCTTATGGAAAAACTCAAATGAACTTTTTGGCCAACCCAATGTTTTAAACTGTTCTAGAAGGTAACTCAAAGGGGCTGGTGAACTACTGACAGATGAAGTCTTCCCTACATAAAACTGTCTTCTGCCAGGATACTGCGCATCTTATTTCACCTACCAGCTGTCTCATAAATTTCCACACCCTAACCAGACAAGGTGTCCTCCATTCTTCATTTTTCAGATTTGAAGACCAGAGGGCTCTAGATCAAGCTCCTGTCTGGAAACACACAGTGTTTTGAGAAACCAAACATCACAGCCAGTATGTTAAAGAAAAATTCTAGAGATTTGAAAATCACAGGATATGGATTTTTTTAAGTGTGCTTGATATACAATGCTGTGCTAAGTTCAGGTGTATAGCAAAGTGATTCAGTTATACATATATATGAATTACTTTTCAGATTTTTTTGCCATTACAGGTTATTACAAGATATTAAACATAGTTTCCTGT
The DNA here is from genome assembly GCA_917880005.1 of Nanger dama. Classification (NCBI taxonomy): domain Eukaryota; kingdom Metazoa; phylum Chordata; class Mammalia; order Artiodactyla; family Bovidae; genus Nanger; species Nanger dama. The sequence continues at coordinate 31,193,696 of CAKJTW010000007.1, forward strand.
GCTGTAATAGGTCCTTGCTGTTTATCTGTTTTAAATATAGTAGTGTGTATCTGTTAATCCCAACCTCCTAATTTATCCCTTTGCCCCCTTTCTCCTTCAGTAACCATAAATTTGCTTTCTGTGTGAGTCTAGTAAATTGATTTTTAAATTTATTTCTGATGATTTTTAAATATACTTAAGATTCTACCCTAAAATCTCCATAGTACCTAGTCTTACAGTGTTTTCAGCAAGTGTCTTAATTATATTCCCCACTGGCTCTCATCTTCACACTTGTCAGAAATTAGACAGTAGGAGAGATGAGAAAGAGGACAACTGCTGACTTGTGAAAATAAATCTTGAAAAAATTCATTCAAAGTATATTTTGTTCCCACAAATATATTTCAGTCAGTTTTCTATTCTATTCAAATATGCTTTGTTATATTTTTCTGCATATATGTCTCCCTAGGATGATGTTATATAACAAAAGGATACCTATGCCATTCGAAAATAATTGACCATAGTGATAAAAATGACAATATTAATAAATTCCAGGGACTGTATGAGATCCTGAAATTATATAATTGATTTCTTTCCCTGTCTCTGTGAAGATGGTAGCAGTATATTCCTACAGCCTCTTTCAGTGGAGAACTGGGAAGGAGTGATAAGTGGTCAATGAGTTGACAGCCTTCCCTACTGGAAGAAGGAAGCATGGCCTTTGCTATGGCCCAGTATCCTAGGAGCCTTCTCCCCTGGCCTCCTAGGCGGGCTTTGTTCCCATGCCTGAGTGCAGGAGATCTAAGTACTACTATCGTCACTCAATACAACTCAATGTCACCAAGCAACAGGCTCCTTTAGTAAGCACATCATAGATCATTTTAGCATCTCCCAGATGCTCTGGGATCCATGTCCTCAATATGGCCACCCTTTCTTCAGAACTCTCCGGTCCATTTGGGAAGACCAGACATACTTGCACGGTCACACATCAGCCCATGTTTAGAGACTATGCCACCAACAGAAACTCAGCTCAACATAAGCTGAGAACTAAGCCCTGATGAGGTGCTTACTTGATACCGTCTCACATCTTAGTCTTTCATCAGCTTCTGTCCAACCCTTTGTAACAAGAATCGTCACTTCCCGTTATCAATAATTATGTGAACATCTGTATCTTCAATGAGCCCAAGAGTTCCCAAAGGACAGGTGCTATGTCTTATTCATTTCTGGATCTCCTAAGGCCAAACCCAGTGGCTGGTACATAGGCAGTCAACAAACACTTGTCAAATAAAAGGCAAACAGCCAAAACTGGGAGGAACCAATCATAAAAGTGTGGGGTAGGGGGAAGGCCTGAAGGAAAAGCATCTTTTAATCAAACAAAGGCAATTAGAGGGTGCATGCGGTACATGCCCCAAAGTCTCTAGCATAAGTCGCTTATACAGGATAAATTACAGCACTGTGAAAGCTTCCAATATCAAGGGTTTCTGCTAGTGATAACCGCATCTATCAGCTGGACTGTCCTCCTTCCAGGCACTATGCCAGTCAGCTAGCAGTCTGCTGGGGAAGAGGCAGACGGCAACACACTTTTGTCAAGATAGTTTATGGTGATTTTTTTCTAATCATTGTAATAATATCCTAAGAGCCCAAGAGATCAAATATATACTTTAATCAAAGTATTCCACCATCTGCTTTCCCTGCATTTGGCAGGATTTTTCTGGTACAATATTAAAAAGCAACAGAAAAAAAAACCCTGTAGAAAAGGAGTTGCCATCAGAGTTTTGCAAAGGGCCCTTTAAAGAACCCCCTTGCCTCAACCTCAACTGTTCTGTAATAGAGGCTACTCTCTCTCTTACTCTGTGGATTAATTTTTAAGCAAGCATCATCATAGAAAGATGCAATTCCTCTAAATCATCTGAAAACACCAATAGCTCCTTCATAAATCATAATGAGCTGTTCTTACAGATAACTGCTAAGAATATATTTGAGGTGTTTGTGAGAGAAGAGAACACGATAACTGTCTGTGCATGCGGTAATTGGTATACATGACATCAGCTTTACGGACTCAACCAGTTATTTACAAGCAGCCGTTTACAATATCCACCTTGGAATCCTAAACCGGAGCCACTTTCTAATGTGCTTCCCTGCAAGGCACTGCTTCATCCTAATTCTTCCCTGAATGGTAAGCAGGGCTGAAAGTAATTCTCTCTGTAGAAGACTCAGTCACTGGGTGGCATTTGCTACTAATTCCAGGGTCTGCTCATTCAGTCCGTGGCAGTCCTTCCTGTCCAGCTCAACTGCTAGCATCTTCGAGCCCCTGCAGGCTGCTGAAGCCTGGCAGAGGACTCCTCAGGCACACCAGACACCTGTAAACAGGAATCTCAAAGCACAGGACTAACCAGAGCCTGACAATTGACATGACCTAACAATTTCTGGTTCCATTCAACTTTTAAAAATGACACCCCTACCCTCCCCTAGCATAGAGAATCTCATAATCAGCTCTTACATGGCCTATGCATTCACACTCAGCTGGGAATGGGACGTACTCCTTGTCTTTGCTATACATTCCAGACGCCCTGTGTGCAGAGACATCCTGATCATCTTCAAATCGTAGATCTGCAATGCTGTCGAAGAGTTTGGAAAGGTGGCGTGTAACCTAAGACAAGATGCAGGAAGAGATAAGAGCACTTCTTACTGGAGGTGCATTCTGGGAATCTAGAGAGGTAGCTAAATGAATTCACAAAACTGTCTTTATACCGTCACAGAGTTGCCTTAAAATGCTTTTTTTTCCTTCCAAACAAAAATCACTTCTTCAATTTCAGAGTTTGAAACGACCTCGGTGGAGAAGTAGCCAAGCACTCTGATCACATCATCAGGTGTTTGGAGGTGAATGCTTACCCAGGTAGGTCATCTGTTTTCTCCTTAAAAGCTGGAGACTTACCAACTTCTCTATCTGTACCATATTCCTGCAGCAATCATTCTGCTGGAAATTTTGTGGTCAGTTTATTAAAATTCAGACATGGTATTTTACTTATACCATAAAAACCTTATTTTAAAAAGGTATTAAATTATTTGAAACAAAAATGTAAATAAGACCTTCTCCTTGGGTCTGGTGGTTTGCTACTGTGCATCTGCTTTGATAGTGACATGAGTCCCATGGCATATTTGTTACCGAATAAGGGTGAATGGGATTCTCCCATTTTCACTGACAAAGAAATTGAAAGTCAGGTATTAGGTGACTTTATCAAGTTGACACTGCTGAATATAAGTGGCAGTTAGATCTTAAACCTGCAAGTCCAGGCCACATTTACAAAGTTCAAATTCTTCTGGCCTCATAACCTTTTAGACCCTAAGTTGTGGGGCTCCCAAAAGAATCCCCGATAATGTAACATACTAAACCCTGCACAGACTACTGAAATATAAAACAAACCAAGTTAAAAAAACAAAGATCTGCATTTGTTCTGCTAGAGGTCAGTTCAGAGATGAAAGCCCAATTGGCCTCCATATAGAACACGAGAACCAGTAAGCCTTCTCCATCTGGTCATATCAGAACAGATTGGGACTGGCCTCTCCACCTACAAGGGCTGGCGAGGAGGAAAGAAGAGGAAGACAGGTGTTCTGCAGGCTCTCAGTCAGGCAAGCCACTCTACCTCCTCTGGGGTAGACTGAGTAAAGGGCAGAGTGAACCACAGGAAGTATCAGGAGTGGGAACAAGTATTCCCTCCTTGCATGTGCATAACTAAAAGCTGCAAAGGAGAACACAACTTGGTGAATCCTCAAAAAGTTAACATAGGGACTTCCCTGGTGGTCCAGCATTCAAGCATCTGTGTGCCAAGGCAGAGGACACGGATTCAATTTCTGGTCTAGCAAGATCCCACAGGCTGCAGAGCAGCTGGACCCATGAGCCACAGTGACTGAGCCCACGCTCCACAACAAGAGAAGCCACCGCAAGGAGCAGCCCGTGTACGGCAACTAGAGAGTAAGCCCCCACTCAGCAATCAAGTTCCAGCACTAAAATGAATACATAACTTTAGAAAAAGAATAAATAAAAGGTTAACATAGACTTGCCATAAGACCCAGAAATTTCACTACTAGGTATATAACCCCAAACTACAGAAAACAAGTACTCAAAATACCTGTACAAAAATACTCATAGCAGTATTATTCACAAAAGGTGGAATGAACCCAGATGTCCACTGACGGATGACAGACACACTGTGGCATATCCATACAATGGAATACTGCTCAGGCATCAAAAGGAGTGAAGCGCTGGCGTATGCTACCACATGGATGAAGCTTGTCGAGAATGTCAGGCTGTTAGGAGGTGGCGGGAGGAGCAGGCAAGGGAATGGACTGGCTTCTTGATGGGTGTGGGGCTCTATATCAGGGTGATAAAATAATTTGGAACTAGGCAGAGGTAACAGATACACAACAGTGAATGTATAAAATGCCAATGAATCATACATTTTAAAATACCTAATTTTGTGTTGTCTGAATTTCATCTCAATAAAAAATAAATAAAAACCAGAAGATGTTTTCAAGCCACAGAACATTTCTTAGCACACAGCATTACAGCCATCTCTGCAACGAGATTTTGTTGAAATAGTTGAACCAGACTTGATAACTATCCCAACAGCAGCTCCTAGGAACAACAGCAACCTGCCTAAATTTCCCACATGACAAGCCCACTGTCAATACTGGGAAGGAACTCAAGGGTGATTTAATCTCTGAAGCTTTTAGCCTTGACCTTTTGCTGAATTCGCTGTTTTAGTATTGAAGAAAATCACAACAAGGACACTTCCCAGTTGAAAACAGATGCGTTTCTGCGACTCTCGCTTTCCGTGTAGACAGAGTGGTAGCCGCTGATCGTTGCTTGGATTATCACAGTTACCGCAGCCCTGCACATAACCTAGAGGACGTTTACACACGGTCTCTCTGATCATCTCACAGTTCGCTGTCACAGCTGAAGTGGCCAGCAAGCGCACAGATGTTTAATGGCTTCTGCTGCAGAATGGGCCTCAGTAATATTCAGGTGCAAAGCTGCAGGGTAAACGAGACCTCAACTATCAGACACCCTCACACATCACTGCTTTGGCCAGGAAAGCGTTTCACAAGAACTGCTAATCCTGCAGTCATTCAGTGGGTGACCAGGACAGGCAAACCCCACAGCTTGCTGTTCTCCTGTGACTTATATCTGACATGCTGGAAGTTAGATAGTTTCCTATTCTGCCCTCCACTTCGAGCTTCTGAGAGAAACACAACCATTTTTTAAATTAACATGCATGCTGTTGCCCTCAAATTAGCTCCATTTCTTTGTACTTGTTAACACAAAATTTAAAGTCCTTTTTGCTAGTTGAGTCTTTGGAAAGATCTTTAATTTTACAATTAAAAAAAAAAAAACCTGACGCCTCCCTCTTTTTACCTCACTAAGAAGAAACAGAATGGATATGAACATTTCAAATCATGAAATTCAATAATGTGATCATATCCTGAACAGGTTTCTAAAAGGTTAGTGACAAAACCTGAAATGTTGTTTCACTGATGTACAGTAAATCAGGCGCATCCACCCACTGGGGTGTAGGTACTCAGGCAGGTCCTGCTTGGGACAGTACTGCAGGATTGGAAGAACAACTGTGCCACCTCTACAGTCAATGGGTAAACATGCAATTGTGCTCTGGCCTTGAAAAACTTTTGTTAAAATATTAAAATCCCTGTCACTCTTGGTTATAGAAGCACAGGGAAATTTAAAAACTGTAAATAAATATTTAGTACACTAACCGAAAATACTAAAAATGTAAAAATTGTTTTAGTTCTTTATAGGAAACTTATCAGGAGTAGTTCAAACGGCACTTGCCTCCTCCTTCTCATAACTTCAGATATCAAATGAGTATCTTTCCTGTGCTTTGTGTAAGCTTCATGTTCCTTTGGATGTCTGGATCAGCTGCCAACATTTCGTTCTTTGTAGCCTTGTGTCCTGTTATTTCTAAGAGTTTCCTTTAATGTGGGTTTTTTTTGGTTGTTGTTTTTTTGATTCACTACCTTTGGGACATCTTCCTCTTTTATCTCAACCACTGTTCACATTTGTTTTGATAAGTTCATTTTCACTATAGTCCTGTGGCTGCATATCTAGAATCTTTCAAAAGGTGATGTCATTAACATTCAGCGTTTTCATCCATAACTACATTTATGATTCAAATTTCACTGGAGCATTATCAATTTTCACTTCTTTGCTACACTTCCAACTTCATCACTAATTCTCTCTTTTGATGGTGTATTTTTATAAAATATCAGGTGGGTTCTTCTCTGGGGACAAATTTGTAGCACACTATGTTCTCTGCTGACTATGTGAGAACTGAACAGCAAATGTGTGATGGCCAACCACAGACAGACTTTGAAAAGTGTGACATTACTGATCGTGTGTCAAGAATAACATCTGTCATCCATGTGGTGATTTTTGTGGACTGAGGAACCAGCAATTAAGTCTGTGCTTCTCAAAATCAGTCATAGCTAACACACCATAGTATATGAAATGTGAACCATGTTATTGGGGGAATGGAGTTATATAATCAATCCTTGATAATTGAAATGAATATTTTTAAGATTTCTGCACAAGGAGACTGCCTTTTTAAGAACTTTCATTTATCTGTCTGTAAATTAAAAAAAAACTACTCATCTCAGTAGTTTTATAATTTAAAATGAAAACTAATACAATGATCAGACTAACAGTCTATTCTATGTTCACCTAGAAAACAAAGGGAAGAAAATGAAATTACGCAGCTTCTACACAGGCGTCTATGCATAGTTTCTGTGTATTGCTCTGTACTAACTTCTCTGTGTGGCCATCATACATTCTCAAAGCTTTCCCCATTGCTTTCTGTTTATATTTCATTGCATATTTGCCCATCTATGAAAGATGGTGCTGCTGATTAACAGAGATAAAATAGACACAAAGTCCTAATGTCACTCCTGGCATGGTGAACACCTCAGCGTTCACACATACATAGTAATTAACTCATTTATTCATAATGATGGTAGTACTCATGATAGTATTTGTGAGAAGTATATAACATCCAAAATGTAAGCAGTCTTATCTGTTGTGAATATTATCCTCTGGAACAAGAGAAAAATGAGTCTATTACTTTTACATGTACAAAAATTTAAGCCTGCCAAAATGTTGAGTAGTTTGTTGTAGTGTTTTATATTTTTAATAATACTCAGTATATAGTACATGGACACATATCATTGTTTGAAGTCTAAATATGCAAAAAACTTTTAGGAATAGGTTTAATCAGCTATAGCACTTTCATACAATGATAACTTCTACAGATATTAAACATCATATTGTAGAAGAATGTTTCAGTTTTTATTAAATATAATGTTCTGACCTACACAAACACATAAAATAAAAAAACCTCACCATAACACTCAAATATAGCATCAAGGAGTAATGGTAATAATATTCTGACCTTCTATATTTCTATATTTTTCAAACTTTCAGTAGTGAACATCCAACTATATAATTCAGAAAAACTATATTTGTTGTTGTTCAGTTGCTAAGTCACGTTCAACTCTTTGTGACTCCATGAATTGTAGTATGCCAGACTTCCTCGTCCTTCATTATCTCCCAGAGTTTGCTCAACCTCGTGTCCATTGAGTCAATGATGCCACCCAACCATCTCATTCTCTGTTGCACCCTTCTCTTGCCCTCAATCTTTCCCAGCAAAGATTATATTAGTTTTTCATAAATTTTGTAGACCATTATAGTTAATATTAGGTATCAGATATTACCTGGTTTGCTTTTACCAAAACTAAAATCACAGTATACATACTATTTTGCCATTTGATTTTACATTTATTAATATAACCTGGATATAACTATATTATCAATGCTGATTCTGTATTTCTTCCTAAACATTTTTAGCATATGTATATAAATATGTATAAGTGTGCTAACAACACAAACTGAGTCTTTAAATAACCTTTTAAAATATAAGTGTATACAGAGAAAAGTGAAAAAAATCATGTGTGTACAGCTTAATAAATTTTAGCAAAGTGAAAAAACTCTTGTAAACACTGAGACAATTAAGAAACTGAATTTATCTGTACCCAAAAAACTCCTCATGGTCCATGTCAGTCATTAGTCCCTCCTCTCAAAAATGGACATTACATAATAAAGGCCATATACAACAAACTCACAGCTAACATCATTCTCAACAGTGAAAAGCTGAAAACATCCCCTCTAAGATCAGGAATAAGAATAGGTGTCTATTGTCTTCACTTTTATTCCACATAGCTTTGCTATCCTAGCCACAGCAGTCAGAGAAGAAGGAAAATAAATAAAAGGAATCCAAGTTGGAAAAGAAGTAAAACTGTCAGATGATGTGACACTATACATAGAAAATCCTAAAGATGCTATCAGAAAGCTACTAGAGCATATCAGCAAATTCAGTAAAGGTGCAGGACACAAAATTAAGGGAATCCCCTGGCAACCCACTCCAGTGTTCTTGCCTGGAGAATCCCAGGGACGGGGGGAGCCTGGTGGGCTGTCGTCTATGGGGTCACACAGAGTCGGACACGACTGAAGCGACTTAGTAGCAGCAGCATGGTGGTCCAGTAGAGGGGACTCCCAGCTTTTACTACCAAGGGTGTGGATTCAAACCCTGGCAGGGGAACTAAAATCCTGCAAGCCAAATGGTGTAGTCAAAAAAGGATTAATACACAGAAATCTCTTGTATTCCTATATATTAATAAGAAAATATCAGAAAGAGAAATTAAGGTAACAAACCCTTTTTACCACTACATCAAAAAGAATAAAATACCTATAAATAAACCTACCTAAAGAGGCAAAAGTCCACTACTATGAAAACTATATGACACTGAAGAAAGAAATCAAAGATAACACAAACAGATGGAAAGATATACCATGTTCTTGGACTGGAAGAATCAGTGTTGTCAAAATGACTGTGCTACCCATGGCAATCTACAGATTCAATGCAGTCTCTATCAATTTACCAATAGTACTTTTCACAGAACAAGAACAACTTTTTGTTTTTAATTTGTATGAAAACACGTAAGACACAGAATAGCCAAAGCAATGCTGAGAAAGAAAAATGGAGTTGGGGGAAATAGGTCTCTGACTTCAGACTATATTGCAGAGCTACAGTAATCAGAACAGTACAGTGTTGGCACAAAAGAGAAATGTAGAGCAATGGAACCAAATAGGAAGTTCAGAGATAAATCCATGCACCTACGGTCAACTAATCCATGACAAACAAGGCAAGAATACACAATGGAGGAAAGACAGTCTCTTCAGTAAGTGGTGCTGGGAAAACTGTACATTTGCATGTAGAAGAATGAAATTAGAACATTCTCTAACAGCATACACAAAAGTAAACTTAAAATGGATCAAAGATGTAAATGTAAGGCTAGTACTACAAAACTCTTAGAGTAAAACATAGGCAGAACACTCCCTGACATAAATTGCAGCAATATCTTTTGGATCCACCCCCAGAGTAATAAAAATAAAAACAAAAATAAACAAATGAGGTCTAATTAAACTTAAAGACTTTTGCACAGTAAAGGAAACCATCAACAAAACAAAAAGAGAACCCATAGAATGGGAGAAAATGTTGGCAAACAAAGTAACCCACAAGGGATTAATCTCCAAAATATACAAACAGCTCATGTAGCTCTATGTTCAAAAAGTAATCAAAAAAGGTCAGAAGATCTAAATAGACATTTTTCCAATGAAGACACATGTTCAAAAAGCATATGAAAAGATGCTCAGTATCACTAATTATCAGAGAAATGCAAATCAAAACTGTAATGAGCTATCACTTTATACCAGTCAAATGGCCATCATCAAAAATGCTAGAAACAATAAATGCTGGAGAGGGTATAGAGAAAAGGGAACCCTCCTACACTGTTGGTAGGAATGTAAGTTGGTGCGACCACTATGAAGAGCTACAGTATGGAGGTACACTGAAGGAAAAAAAAAACTAAACAGAGAACTACAGTACAACTCTGCAACCCCACTCCTGGGCACATACTCTGGAGAAAAACATTATTCCAAAAGACACATGGACTCCCAGTGTTCACTGCAACACTATTTGCAATAGTCAAGACATGGAAGCAACCTAATGTCCACCAACAGATAAAGGGATAAAGAAGACGCGGTACATATATACAACACAATATTAAGCAACCATAAAAGAAATGAAATTGGGTCAATTGTAGCAATGTGGATGGCCCTAAAGTCTGCCATACAGAGTGAAGTCAGAAAGAAAAAAATCAAACATATATTAAGGCATATAAAAGTGGTGCAGATGAACCTATCTGCAGGACAGGAACAGAGACACAGACACAGAGAATGGACGTGTGGATGCAGGTGGGAAAGAGGAGGGTGGGGTAAACTGGCAGATTAAAACTGGCAACCTGAGAGCCCAGCTCAGGGCTCTGTGATGACCTAGATGGGCGGGACAGGGGAGGGGGTGGGAGAAAGGTCTAAGAGGGAGGGGATATACGTACACGTATAGCTGATTCACTTCACTGTACAGTAGAAACTAATGCAACATTGTAAAGCAATTATACTCCATTTTTATAAAAAAGCTAACGTTTTAGAGCCAGAAACCCTGCCCACTGAATTTAAGTTGGAGCTGAAAAACCTGACAGCAAACAAAAGCCAGGATCAGGAGTTTTAGATTCCACAGCAAAGCCTAAGACTTTAGCAGTGGGATCCCAAATTTATAAGACAATTTTTTATCTTGTTACATTAAGTGGTATTTTAATCCTGCATTATAATAACCCTGATTTTGTTGTGTAACATAAACTGGCTGTGGAAGGAATTCCAATAAAAGAGCTCCAACAGAATTCTAAGCAGTGGCAACATATTGGTAAAATGAAAAAAAAAAATTTGTTATATAACCTGTAGTTAACCATATGTTAACCATTTTGCAAGTATGATCAAGGATAATCCCTACTGGATATATAACTTATGATTCTATTTAGAAACTGATTGCCTATTTTCTTGTCACACGCATAAATGCCTAAGTCATTTGAGTACAAGGCCACCTTTACACAGAGGCATCCATCTGAAATGAGACACAGTCCTAAGTTACAGTGGCAATCCACTTCAGCATCCTTGCCTGGGAAACCCCATGGACAGAGGAGCCTGGTGGGCTACAGTCCTTCGGATCACAAAGAGCTGGACATGACTGAAGTGACTAAGCATGCGTGCACGCATACCAAGTGGAGCTATTCTCATTGGCAATTTCTATAATAAATTACACTTAGACAAACAGCTTCCATTCCTTGCTGTTCAGCTGGAGTTGAGGTTGGTGATGGGCAGGGAGGCCTGGCATGCTGCAATTCATGGGGTCGCAAAGAGTTGGACACGACTGAGCAACTGAACTGAACTGAATGGTAAGGTAGTCAAAACCATGACCATCTCTGTGTCCGTTTTCTTTCCCCACCTCTTCCTTTATTCCATCCTCAGCCCCAACCTAAACTCAAGGACAACTGCCTCCCTCCACCTTCTACTCCCTATATAAAAGTTGGAACCTTTTTTATCTCAGCTAAAACTCATTCACTCTTACATGTGGCTAACTACTTGCATCTTCAGCCTTTTTACTCTCGATTGTCTAAGACATACTAGTTTATTTTATGTTATTTTTGGCTGTGCCACATGGCTTACAGGATCTTAGTTCCCTACCTGCAGATCAAACCCATGCTCCCTGCAGTGGAAGCATGGAGCCCTAACCACTGGACTGCCAGCAAAGGCCCTCTCTTGACTGTCTCAGCAGTACTGATCCTTGTCAAGAAGGCTGCGACTCACCATTAGTGACTGTTGGGCTGCATCACCCTGATCCCTGAGATTCAGATCCTGGAGGCACCTTCACTCCATCACAGAGATAACCAAATGGAAGCACTATCAAGAAATATACTGTGCTTGTGGGGATGTGGGGTTTTAGACGTTTGCCCCTTGAAGATCCAGAAGTCCTTTTTATTACCTAATACTAAGCCCATTTCTCACAAGCACCTGTCCAAGTGCCAATATTGACAGACTATTAAGGGTATCAGTTGAGTGCCATCTGCCTCATATTGCAATTCGGGGGACTTCTCAAAAGACAAGTTGGCAGACTTCTTCTTACATAGATTTGGTCTGATGCCATGAAGGATATTTTTGATGCAAACATTCAACATTTCTGAGTATGTATATTTCGTGATCTTGTCGTTTAGAAAACCATGGCCTCTACTGCCATAGCAGTGGCTTTCTGGGAGTCACATTAAAACAGGCAAAATTAATTCTAATGTGCTTTATTTGACCTAGTATATCCAAAGTATTGTCACTTCAATATATAATTAATAGAAGAGGTACTAATGAGATATTTTACATTCTTTAAGTCTTTGAAACTAGGTGCATATTTTGCATTTATAGCTTATCTCAGTTCTGATTCTTCATCAGACATACTTGGTCTGTCTCTATGTTTCATAAGATATGCAGCTGAGAAAGTAGACTCACATTCAAGTTGTTTCAAATGTATGTTTTCCATTAATGAATCAAAGATCAACTCTAACACACTGCAGTTAAAAATTCAGTTTCTCAGTTGTCACATTTCAAGTGCCCATTAGCCACATGTGGTCCACGGCTACCTCCGTCATGCAACACAAATGTGGCTGACCACATAGAAAGTGTGTCTTTCTATAGTATAGCTCCACCATGGGGAAGTTTTCACTCATCATCACACCAAAGAGGAAGGAAAAGAAAGCAGGCCAACTCTTCCAGGACAGAAAGATCTTTCAAGTCATAAGGAACCAGTGGCTAAAAACTGGTTGTCTGCTCTTTTTAGACACTGTATTACAACCTGGGAGGGCACCCTAGGGCAACTGATGTTACCCAAGCCGACTCTAACCACTATACTTGCTTTACTTGAAAAGTACAAAGGATGTTTTGCTAAGCAGGAGAAGAATCACAGAATGTTAATACTGAATCACGTGCAACTGTATAATTACTACTCCATGTCCATTAACCCTGCAAGGACACCTCTAAGTTTGTGTTTCCACAAGCAACCACCAGAAATTTCTGACCATTTAAGTTACATAGCACAGCCCTATCCTCAGTCCTTGAGATAATCTATGAGACTGGGAAGTCAGGATGAATTCTAAGAGAAAAATCTTTAAAACTCGACCTTAACCAAACTTACTGAGAGCTAAAAAACACTGAAGGCATTTTAGATGCACTGACGTCGTCACTCTGACATTCCAACTGAAGTACCTTAAATTGGGCATTTCTGCTTACAGAATGCAGGACGTAGTAATATCAGCCCTCCCCTTGCTGTGTTCAGGCTGATCAAATTGCACATCAACTGCAGAAACCCTCACTTGGACCAACACTCTTAAATTGAGTGTAGTGGGTGGAGGAGGAGAACCTGAAGAATTCAAATCATTCACAAGATGTCAACATGAGTCATCTGCCCACAAAGGCCCACTGCATTGTTATCCTATAAGCTGCAGTTGCCACGTTATGTCCGTCACACTACAGGGAGCACATTTAGGATGTCAGCACAAAAGGCAGAGACGGAAAAGCTGTGTCTGGTGGCCTGAGACTGACTCTGATAGTGAAAGAGACTGCAGGAAGGCTAGGCCCTTTGGCATAACAGCCATAAGCATTAACTCTTCCACGGTAAGTGACCAAGAGTTGAGATCACACCTCGACTTTGCAGAAACACTGTAGAGAAAAAAAGCTGACTGTGGCTCAAGATGACTCAACTCATCCTTAGCACTTTTTCAATCCTCTGCCCCAGCAAGTCACTCCCTGGTGGTACTCACACCTCAGGGGCAGCTACACCCTTTCCCTAATAAGGACCCTTTCCTAAAAGTGTGATGACATGTGATGTGAAATTGAATTGTTCAAGGTTTAATTCGTGGAACAAAAGATCTCAATGAAGTCAAACTTTGAGCAAATGTGAAATAGTGTACCTCAAATTTCAAAATGTTTCAAAAATTGAATCGTTTCAAAGCTGGCAGGTCACGGGAACTGTAAACTGCATTTACCCGGGAGCTACATAGTCAGACAGACCCATTCAGCTAGTAAGCAGAAATATCCTACGTCCTTTTGTTGATATGGTATAGATGGCACCACGGCTGGTACTCATGAGCATGGCTGTGAGCCGTTCTAGAGACTCCCTCTGCTGTGACTTTAATATTCAGCTACATTAAAATTTAAGATCTTTTTAATGCCTGGCATTACTAGTCCTACATTAAAGAGTGTTATTAGAACTGAGAAATTCACCTGAGGTTCAGGGGTTTAGAACTTACAATTCAAACACTGTGAATGAAGCAGACAAGAAGACTTGTCTAATCACAGTGATATGAAAGGTAACACTCTAAAGCACTGAAGTGATACTGTGAAAATAAAAAGAATTATTTTAAAGGTACATCTTTTAAGTTTACTTTTTAAAAAGCAAAACCTCATCCTATAATTTAGGAAGGAAGTGGAAAAACAGTAGTTGGCATCAGGGATGTGTATACCTGTGAGCCAACAAGCATGTCTAATGCACGAAGCACTTTTTGATGATTTGAAAGGACATAGCCTGAGTGACAAGTGTACAGTGAGTCATCTGCTCCTCTAGCACCTGCCTAGGACTTCAATAAAGGACAGAGAGGCACTGGGCACGCACATGCTCTGAAGAGAGCAGACAGGGATTAAGACAAGTTGGTCCCTTCAGGGTTTGACAAGACACATCCTAACAACTTACCATCATCTGCCTCCACACACCCCTTCTGGGAAAGCACAGCAGGGAGGTGGGGAGAGCGAGACGGCCATCCTCACACCCGTGAGTTATCAGCCCAGAGGGGGATGCTCTGACTTTTCCTCACTCCTCATGGGGCTTCAAGGTGGAGGACTGTTTCCCCAGCCTTTGCCCTTTAATTTGTCCAGTGAGCGGGGTTGGAGAACCACTCACAGAATCCATGGGTGCCTGCAGCAGGTGAAGCTGTGACATGTCCCTACTTTGCACATCTGTTTAGGTGGAAAGGAGGAACAAGATTTAACAGCTGACTGGCTACACTGCCAAGGGCAAGAACTAGAAGCACTGAGACGGACTTGGCTCAGCGTGTATACCCATGGGGAGTCCCCTGTCCTGAGGACTTGGTCCTGCTCAAGAGACCCAGATGTGGGTACTGGCTGTCAAGGGGCAAGGTCAACAGCCACTGCCAAACAGAGAAGCAGGAACATGCATTAAGAAAGGGCGATGACTGACAGATGACACCCCTCCCCCCGCTCCTGCCAAAATAAATTGGTAGGGAGGAGAAATAAAAGATCTCATCTCCAGGTTCTTTATGTAAAATACTGGTCCTGACACAGAGGTGAGCTTGGAATTTTAAACTAGATCTTACTGAGTTGCTTTGGGTTTCTTTAATTATTAATAAGAAAAAGGGACAGGAGCATTACAATGCCTATCCAAGGTGTTATAAAGGGATCTGCTACTCAGTGTAAAGAGATTCAGCAGGGCACATCTGAGATTAATAATTGTAGAACAATAAAAATGTCTCATGTCTATATTCTGGGTAAGTAATACTATTCAATAAAACATCATATATGTGTTTATTATGTTTAAAGAATATAAAAAGAAAAACATATTCTTACTTACAGATTTATGCACCTAATTTACAGAGTTAAAATTCAGAATTCTAAGTATTTCAAATTTTCAAGTGTTTAGGAACATATACCTGGAATAGGATATGACACCCTTTATCTCATATCATCACACTAGGACATCAGAAGTACAGGGTAGAAAGGCCAAAATTAAATCCACCTATGGTCACCTAACCTATGACAAAGGGGGCAAGAATATACAATGGAAAAAACAGTCTCTTCAATAAGCGGTGCTGGGAAACCTGGACAGCTACACCTAAGAGAATGAAATTACAACACTACCTAACAGTATACACAAAATTAAACTCAATATGGATTAAAGATCTAAGTGTAAGACAAGACACTTTAAAACTCTCAGAGGAAAACATAGTAAGAACATTCTTTGACATAAATCACAGATTTTTTTTTGACCCTCCTCCTAGAGAAATGAAATGAAAACAAAAAATGAAACTATTTAGTTAAACCTAGTTAAACTTAAAAGCTTCTGCACAACAAAGGAAACCATAAACAAGCCAAAAGACAACTCTCAGAATAGGAGAAAATATTTGAAAACAAAGCAAACAAAGGATTTACTTCCAAAATATACAAACAGCTCATGCAGCTCAATAAGAAAACAAACAACTCAATCAAAAATGGGCAGAAGATCTAAATAAACATTTCTACAAGGACATACAGATGGCCAAGAGGCACACGAAAAGATGGTTAACATCATAATCATTTAGAGAACTGCAGATCAAAACTACAACAAGGTGTCACCTCACCTGGTCAGAATGGCCATCATCAAAAAGTTTACAAACAATAAACGCTGGAGAGGGTGTAGAAAAAAGGCAACCCTCCTATACTATTGGTGGGGATGTAAACAGGTACAACAAATAGGAAAAACACTATGGAGGCACATTAGAAAACTAAAATAGAACTACGATACAATCCTGCAATCCCACTCCTGGGCATGTACCCTGAGAAAATCATAGTTCAAAAAGATACATGGACCCCCCAATGTTCACTGAAACACTGTTTACAGTAGCCAAGACATGGAAGCAACGTAAATGCCCTGATATCAACAGATGAATGGATCAAGAAGATCTGATACATATATATAATGGAATACTACTCAGTCATAAAAAGAAAGGGAACTGAGTCATTTGGAGATATGTGGATGGGCCTAGAGACTGTCAGAGTAAAGAAAGAGAAAAACATATACTGTACGTTAATGTAGCTAAGTGGAATCTTTAAAAATGGTACAAATAAACTACTGCAGGGCAGGAACAGAGATGCAGATAAGAGCACAGGCATGGGGACCCAGGTGGGGAAGGGGAGGGTGCGACACTGGGAGATTAGGGTTGACATATATACACCACCACATGTGAAATAGCTGGTGGGAACCTGCTGCAGAGCACAGGGAGCCCAGCTCCATGCTCTGCGATGCCCTAGATGGGTGGATTGGCGGGGGGGTGGGAGGAAGGTCCAAGAGGTAGGGGGTACATGTATACTTATAGCCGACTCACGCTGTTGTACAGCAGAAACCAAAACACTGTAAAGCAATTATATTCCAACTAAAAAAAGAGAAACGAATGAAAGAGAAATAATGAAGATAAATACTGTGTCCACAGGACATCAGAATTCAGGAAACTGTAGTGTGAGGTGACACATATTCCAAAGAAAATGGCATAAAAATTTCTAGAGAAAGAACCTGGAGACAAACCTATAAAAGTAAAGCACAATCTGTGATATGTGGTCAGGCCCAGGAGTATATACCTGTGTCAGCTGTACCACCTCTAAGATCCTGAACAACTGAACAGATATAATGAAAAGCAATATCCTCTAAATGTTTAGGGGAAGGAGAGCTTGGGGATTTGCACAAAGTCTGTCTCTGATCTGTGCTCTCAGATTACAAAAGACAATCGCCTCTTTTATTTGCTTTACATACTGTCATACTGTGAAAGTGAAGTTGCTCAGTTGTGTCCTACTCTTTGCGACCCCATAGACTGTAGCCTACCAGGCTCCTCTGTCCATGGGATTTTCCAGGCAATAGTAATGGAGTGGATTGCCATTTCCTTCTCCAGGGGATCTTCCCAACCCAGGGCTTGAACCCGAGTCTCCTGCATTGTAGACAAACACTTTACCGTTCGAGCCACCAGGAAGTCCACTGTCACGGGTGCTACCTTATTTTTTGAATGGACAGCAGAAAATGAGAGGGTGGAGGATGAGCCTGAAATTATACCAATACACTTCTGAACAGCACTGAAGCCTAGCCCAGCTTAGCAATTATAAGGGTTACCCTGGAGGCAAGATTTTTGAAAGAAGGTACCTGCCATGATCTCGTTCCCAGTGACCCCGTCCTTCCCAAGAAAACTGTGAATCAGGCAATGGAGCCCCAGTACTTGTCCCGCAGTTCTGGGGATGTGGAACTGGTGTTTCTTTCATTAAGTTCTTGCAGGGCTCCAAGCCTTGCACATTTGTTCTCCTTTCTAGACATCTGTACAGTGTCCCTTCACCTAGGACACTGTACTCATCCCTCCTAGTTCCTTTAGCACTGCCTCTAACATCTCTCTCTTGCTACATTAAGAAGTTTTACTGCATATTTTCTGGCTCTTGGAACATGTGACATGGTAGGTACCATTTAGACAATGATAGAGAAACTGACATTCCTTAGCTAACAAAGGACAATATGAGGCTTTCAAAATCAATATTACCTGTGTAGGCTGAGCTCCCTTTGAGAGAATGTCAAGTAAGTCTGTGGAAGAGATGAAATAGAAGCGCGGGAAAGCCAAACGCTTGGTTTCCAGGTACTGAGCAAGAGATTTTTCACAAAGAGAAAGTCTGTATGAATGAAACATCATTGTAAGCATATTTTGCCCATTCAGTTATTAAAACGTCAGCAAAACCGAGAGTGTCTCAATCTGTCCATTCATCTCAATAAGCTCACTGTTTAACATGGTACCTATCTCCTCTTATAACATCATCATCTCGTTTGTGACTAATGTACAAGTTGTGCCAAGTAGGAGAAGATACACACACACACACACACACACACACACATAAGTTGAGACTAAATACATATCAAATTTAAGTTGGTGTTACTTGTTGTCACTTTTTTTATAGTTCCACTATAATATACAATCATTTTTAACTAGACAAATTAAAATTTTCAGTTGGAGTTTCAATATCAAACTCTTAAAAATTAATAGAATGAATATATAGTAAAGGAGAAGGATATAGTAGAACTGAAAAGCACCATGAACCAATTCAACATAATTAAGATTTATACAATTTCACACAACAGTAGGATGCAGATTCTTTTCAAGTTTCTATAGACTATAATCTAGGAGATACTTAAACATATCCAGGGCCATAAAACAAAGTGCAACAGTTTCGTGGTCTAAAGGTACTGAAATCATACAGATTGTTCTCTTGTCAATGTGGAATTACGTTAGAAATCAATATCAAAAGATAATTGAAAACAACCCACATGTTTTCAAGTGCAATATGTTGTCACTTATCTTAATGACACGTCTCAACAGCAGGAGAGAAGACGGGGTTTGGGATCACTCACCCTGAGCAAAAAGTGCTTTAGTCAACATGTAACTGGTTTAAGGTTTTCTTTTTCCCATGAAATGTCTACAAAAAATATAAGTGGCTTCAATTCTCTGTGGTTTTCAGGGAAGTCATAACACCTTGAACCATTTCCACTTTACTGCTCTCAGCAGAGCAGAGAAGACCCAGAGGCAGAGCCACGAAGCCCTCAAAATCACTGACTAAGAAATAATTAACTTTTGTGGAAATCCACACTTCCAAAATGATGGTCAACTTTATCTTGAAAAACTTCCAGATTATGAAATAATTGTATGCAATATATTTTTATCTAGAGGCTCCTCTACCATGCAATAAAAAGTGATCACTATTCCGCACAAAGCTCTTTTTAGAAGCTGATCTGCCCGTTTTAAATCAAAAGTCAGAATTTTTGTGACCACTAGCCGTTATATAATTTTATATGAATAAATGCCCTTTAGGACAAGGATTTCAAAAGTACTAACATGCTGTCAAAGGATACTTTCTAGTATAATTTAACTATATGCAAAACAAAGGACTTATATGAGTAGAGTCCCAGTTCCTAGAATACAGTAGATACTTAATAAATATTTATAGGACACTTTGATAAAAGAATCGATCAATCACGTTGATTCCTTTTTTCATGTTGATGCTCTACTTAATATATTCTATTTTACTATTATGATATCCCTCTTGGAAAAGAAATATATTTGGATGTAGTTGCATTAAATCACTATACACACACACACACACACACACACACACACACACACCACCTAATATGTAAAAGGCAACTAGACAAGTATAAGCAAAAATTTAAATTAGTAGAGGTTGTATCTACAGTAACATGATATTAAATACTATTAGATATTCAAAAGAAATGTCAAAAGTATAACAAATTGATCACTTTGTAGTTGTATTCTTACCTGTACTGTAAATCTTTAAGTTTTTCATAGAGATGCAGCTCACATGTTGCCTCTAAAACATTTTTTATTTTAGCTGTTCTGAACATTAATTCCTGTGTGAAAGTACAACATGCAATCATTGATATTAGAAATTACTTTTCTAGGTTTTTCATCCCTTTGGGGAATTAAAAAGTGAAGAACAAAGTACAAGAAAGCAATGTTAGTGAGACAAACACCATGTCTGTTCTGCTATTAAACTTTTAGATGAACATCAAAAACAAAGTGTAATCACATAGTTTTTATCAATATAAATTTGATAAGCATTACCACCACTCTGGGTCCATGAAGAATTTCTCTTTTCTAAACCAAACAAACAAAAACATTAAGAGAGAGAGAACCAGAATCTTAAAGAATATATTCATATTTAAAAATGAGATGAACACTAAACTATCTGTTCTTTCCCGCTTAAAAGTTAAACAAAATAGAATCCCTCAGGTATTCTGCTTTAGCTAGCAAGGAGAGAATAATTCATCCCCATTTCTATACAAAAAGGTAAAGCCACTATTCCCTGCTTAAAGTCTCTCAAATCATTTATTATTATATTACCTCACCATCTGTTCTCTGGGGCTTCCCTGGTGGCTCAGACAGTAAAGAAGCTGCCTGCAATGAAGGAGACCCGAGTTTGATCCCTGGATCAGGAAGATCCCCTGGAGAAGGCAATGGCAACCCACTCAAGTCCTCTTGCCTGGAGAATCCCATGGACAGTGGAGCCTGGTGGCTATGGTCCATGGGGTCACAAAGAGTCAGACAGGACTGAGTGACTAACACTTTCAAGCATTCTGTGGCTCTTATGAAACAAACCAATAACTGATAGTGTAACTTTGTTACTGGCTTCCCCTCCCTAGTCTCTTACTTCATGAAGATGAACCTGTCTCCTAGGCCTTCCTGCAGGGCAGCCAGTTCATGCTCTGTGGGAAACATCAGGTCTGCTGCCTGGGTTTATACAGCACAAAGTTAAGACAACATCCATTCATGCTTACATCTTTAACTAGTGCAAAACAATCAAAGGAATCTAATACTTTGTAACATACAAAAATAACATGGAATTCAATTTTTGGCATCTATGAAGTTTTACTGGTGCCAGCCACACCCATCTGTCAATATGTCTGTGTTTTCTTTCGCATGGCAAAGGGGGCCCTGAGTAGTTGTGACTGAGATCATATACAACCACAAAGCCTAAAATATTGATTCTGACCCATCACGCAGAGAATTTTCCTAACTTTTGTCTCCTGAAATGCAAATACTGATTACATATATAGATTTCATAAATTCAACAACCCAAATTATGTTTATATAAGGCTTTTACGTTATTTAGAAAAAGATGTTTCTTTACAAATTTTTTATATTGTTTGGAAAAAGTTGTTAGGATAGAAAATACCCTATCTTCCACAAACCTTAAATTCAGCATCTACTCTGTCGAATCTCTGAGCATCTTTCACCAGTTGGATTCGAATATCTTCTGAACAAGCAAAAATGCTTTCTAGGTGAGACCAAGTGCACTGGACTTCGATCCAAGTAAAGATGACCGAGTCTGCTATGTTTAATTTGTTTTGCCAGCTCATGACTTGCTCAATGAAATATTCCACATACTTGCTTTGAAGCAGAGTCTGTAACTGAACCTAAATGAAGGCAAAGAATGTGCAATAACATCTAAATTAGTAATCTATGAGCACCATGAGGGAGGGACTATACTGCTTCTTTTTTCTGCTGGATTCCTAAGACCTAGCAAGCAAACTGTAGAACAAGCATTCAGTAAGCGTTTGCTAAATTAGTAAAGTGATGTCATATTCACACTAACATGGTTTGGTTTTTTTTGAAAGGAAAAAGATAAACATAAGCAACTACATGTAATATATCTTCTACAAGACAAACATGTATCTTTTTGTAGGCAGGAAAATATATTGGGCACCACGGTGCAGTTTCAGGAATTAAACTTTATTCTTTCATCCTCCTTCACTCTTCCCATGGTCTCTTGCCTACTAATCATTCCAAAGTTACGGTTCTTTTCTTCAATATGAAAAACATAAAACAAACTTCCCTCTAGCTTGCTAAGCCTTCAGGACTCTGTTCTCCTCCCCTTTGAATTTACTACCAAACTTTGCAGCTGTCCTAACACTGTTGCTGCTGCTAAGTCTCTTCAGTTGCGTCCGACTCTGTGCGACCCCAGAGAGGGCAGCCCACCAGGCTCCCCGTCCCTGGGATTCTCCAGGCAAGAACACTGGAGTGGGTTGCCGTTTCCTTCTCCAATGCATGAAAGTGAAAAGTGAAAGTGAAGTCGCTCAGTCGTGTCTGACTCTTTGCGACCCCATGGACTGCAGCCCACCAGGCTCTTCTGCTCAAGGGATTTTCCAGGCAAGAGTACTACTAAGCTTTGCTTTAACACCATGCAGATCCTCGAGCACTTTCCCTATTCTTCGACACTGAAATCTCAGGAAGTCCTTGAGTCGAACAACCTCTTCTCATTCTCCTTCACCTCTGTAAGTATTTAATACATTTGATTCTTTCTATACCCCCTAACCCTGGCTTTGTTGAGATATTACTCAGATGCTCTGTAAGTTTAAAGCATACAATGTGATGATTTGATACATGTGTGTATATATTATGAAACAGTTACCACAATAATGTTAATACCTCTATTCATGGCTCAGCAGTAAAAGAATCCACCTGCCAAGGCAGGAGTTGCAGGAGACCCTAGTTTGAGCCCCTGGGTCAGGAAGATCCCCTGGAGAAGGGAATGGCACCCCACTCCAGTATTCTTGCCTGAGAAATCCCATGGACAGAGGAGCCTGGCAGGCTACAGTCCATGGGGTCAGAGTCGGGCATGACTAAGCACGCTCGCATCCCCCAACATAATTATTACCTTTTGGGCCTGAGCATGCATGTGTGTTAACATTAACACATTAATGTTAAGATCTACTCTCAATAACTTTCAATATAATATAGTAAAGCGTCTGCCTCCAATGCGGGAAACCTGGGTTCGGTCCCTGGGTCGGGAAGATCCCCTGGAGAAGGAAATGGCAACCCACTCCAGTATTCTTGCCTGGAGAATCCCATGGACGGAGGAGCCTGGTAGGCTACAGTCCATGGGGTCGCAAAGAGTTGGACTCAACTGAGCGACTTCACCTTCACCTATAGTGTATAATAGATGAGCAGAACTTATCAGGGGTCTGTACCCTTCAACCAACATCTCCCTCTTCCCCAAAGCCCCGGCACCTGGTAATCACCATTCTACTGCTTGCTTCTTTGAGTTTGGCTTTTTAGATTCCACATATAAGACAGAACATACAGTATTTGTTGTTTCTGAGTTATCTCACTTTGCATGATGCCCTCAACATCCATTCATGTGGTCACAAACAGCAGGATTTCTCTTTTTGTTACTGCTGAACAGTCCATTTTATACGTATATACACACACACACTTTTTATCCATTCATCCATCGATTGACGTTTAGGTTGTTTCCATAATATTGGCTTTTTTTGGTGGAAAAAATTATCCCATGATTTTTCTGATACTGCAGTGTCCTTTTCCACTACGTTTCCGATCATTCTCACTCTCTGCCTCCTTTATGTCTCCTTCTCTCTCACCAAATGCAGCCTTTCCCTACTGTTCTTGGCTAGTGTATCCTCTCTTCCTCTCATTATCTAGCTCATCAATTCTCAAGATACCAACAACGACCTCCCAACCTTCAGTTCTAGACTGAAGTTCTGCACTGGGCTCTGGGTCTGACTTTCCACCTTTACATCAATGTCCCTCACTTTAACTGCATCAGAAATAACAGAGCATCATCTCTTAGACAAGGTTCTTTCCTAAGTGCCTTATGTCTAATAATAGTAACACCACTGTTATTATTTCACCTTTCTTATCTCTCATGTCCAAAGAGACACCAACTCATACTCTTATAACTCGAGACCACATAGGCTGCATTCTGGTCTGTCTCTCCACCTTTATTTTTCATTACTCCTATCAAGAAAATCTTTATTCTAAGGAAACCAAATTCTTTAAATCACGTCTGGTACTTTTTGGCATTCCAAGATGCCACTAAAAGGGGACACTGTCCTCTTTGCATATATCACTCTTCTCTGATCATCATTCTTGAATACTTGGCCATCCTTCAAGGTTTAGCACAAGTACCACCACCTTGCATAACTTTTTTGGAACCCTTATCTGTCTCAGAACAAGTGTTTATACCTTTTGAATCCAAATGGTACTATGCCTAGAGTCTGGTACAAGCAGATGTCTAATGAACGAAGACAGAGTACTAGAACTTTGGAAAAGCCTAAAATCATAATTTAAAAGAAAGGTCTATAAGAAAAACATCCATCTTACTTGGTTGTGCTCTAGAGTTTCAAACAATAGTTCATCAAACTTCAGTAATGGAGTGCCTGTTCGATAGTGAACTTCATAAGAGAACTCCATGGTTGCCCAGGTCTGGTTGATTTCAGTAATAACCTAGACATCAACAGCATTTAGTTATGTGCACGAAAGTTTGATTTAGAACCAATAACTAGACTATCATATGAAATTCTTAAAATTGTTTTTACAATGTTTAAAAACCAACAGAGGGATATCATTGGCCTCAATTTTCTTTCCTTCAAATAATTCATGGTGTTGAGGTTTCATGAATGAATTTCATCACACTAAAGAACAAGCATCACACCAATATCACATTTTTATTGGATCTGAATTTTATATCTTTTACTGAAGTGGGATGCCAGAGCAGGAAGGGGCTTAAAAAGTTATCTTCAAGTTCTGATAGGTATTATGTACAAATTAGCCAGCACAGGATAGGCAGTGCTCTAAGCGCCAGAATGTGAATCCCAGTTTCTTTGTTGAAACTGGGTAAGCTAATCACTTCTGGATATCTCAGTTTCTACATCTGTAGAATAGGCATAATCCTCAGAGAATTAAATGAATTAGTATAAAGCATGGAGAGCTTTACTTGCTACCAAGTAAATGACAGATAAGTGATTTCCGCTAATTGTCACCATCAACTGGGTCAACTCTTGTTTTTACACATTTACTATGGCTGAGAAGGAATCTTTTTCCTGCTGGGAGACACGTCCCCACACAGGGGCCTTAGGCCTTCTCCCAAGTCTGCTCACGTGCCAGTCACAGAATTAGCCCAAGGCAAAAAGAAACAGCCCGAGGACACAACCTTCTCAGTCCCCAGCTCTCTCACTGCCTTGTCCACGATGCTTCGAACAGCCTCTTCCACTTGGTGTAACCGCAAGGCTAACAGATCTGCCAAAGTTGTGGCTTCGTTTATGGAAAATTTGACCTGATTAGGAAGAAAAAAGTCGGACTGATTACATATATATTAATGGTTCCTTCTACCTAACAGCCAGAGGACTGAATCAGAGCTAAATACACTCAAGTCAGCGGCTGAGTACATGTCAAGTTCTGAAACGTGTGAACAACCAAAGACACTGCCTTTTGGCTCACAGTTACGGAGGCATCACCCACCGGAAGCGAGGGCTGAGGTTTAGGCCAAGTTCACACTATACAACTTCCTTTTGTTTCATAACCTTCCCATGTCAGCTCATTTCTTATCTCCTTTGCCCACAAAACCCAAATTTAAAGAGAATCACATTATTCATTTATTATAATTTAGTGGAAATCCCAGGAATCTGGTAGTAGCTCATTTGTCTTAAGTATTCTATTCACTGAACATAATTCCCAGTTGCTTTCATGATTTCACCTAGTTTTATCATTGATTTAATCTTAGTTCCTTGGCAAAAATAAGTATTCTTACTCATACTGTCATTATTCATATTTACCATGTGAAAAAGTCATTCCCATTTCCTCATCATCTCGTGAGTTCCCCACCCCGTATTTGCTAAGAAGCTCTCAGCTCTTCCTAAGTACCCAAAGTCACCCATGTCCTTCACAAATGAAGAGCTGACCCCACTACATGGTTTCCATTCCTGCTCCTCCTATGAACATCCAGTCCCTCCGTCCTGGAAGCTGAGGTCTTCTCTGGCCCTCCCCAGTCTAACACTGCTGATCACCATCTGCCTCTCTGCACAAGATGACTAAATAGCCCTGTGTGTCCAGGACTAGGTGCTTCCTTGGCTAAAACCTAAAACGTCCTGAGCAAACCAGATGAATTAGTTACTTCTGCATTATGTTTGACCTCAGTCCAGAGCTGATGGGAGTCTGGTCTGTCTTACAGGAGGAACGAGCAGGGACGTGTCACAGGGTCCCCCGATTAGCTGCATGGTTTGTACAGTGAATGCGGACAACTGGAAGTGAATAGGTGACAGCTGGAAGTTGGATCTAGTTGCTGCTCTGATGCCCCAGAGCAGCCTGGAGGAAGATGCCTTTTTCTAAATTGTCTGCCAAGGAGACATTTTTTCCTAGCTTGCAGAAAGGCATAGTACAGGTAAGAGCCTGTGGTGAGGAGAAAGCTCACTAGAGGAAATGTGAGGAGGGGGTTGGGAGTAGGGACATACAGTCTACATACCATGTTGGGAGACTCAATAAAGATTTTCTGAAAGAACACAGTAACCAGCTATGAAGTCTAAACATGCAATGTCTAAAAGACACTCTGGAAAGTACTACAATAATAAGCTTCAGGGACCATTCACTGAGGATTTGCCACATGCTAGGTCTATATGTAATCCCATCTCCTGTGTGTTCACCAAGTCTGCACAGGAGTGCTACAGCATTCCTTGTATTTCATGGAAGGGGCAACTGAGGTACAGAGAGCAAGTAACTTGCCCAGGATCCCAGAGAGGTGTTAGAGTTGGACCAATAAAGCCTAGGCCGTCCCCACTTCACCAGGCTGAGCCTCTCCTCAATTTCCCCACTCTGCAAACTCTGTCTTCAAATCATGAGAGCTTTTTTTTCACAACGTGTGCCTAACAGAAAACAAGCACATTAGGCTGCCTGTAATACATTTTAAATTAATGAAGGTCACCTTCCCCAGAAAATAAAATGTAAGCTTGGTATATTTGCTCTTAAAAAGATTTAGAAGGGAAGAAAACATAATCTCAAGTGGCATGGACACATGAGAAATAATTCTATATTTTGCAATAAAATCAAAACCATCAAAAGACCATCAAAACAAAACACGACACTATTACTAAATGAATTATAGGAGGGGATCACTACTTCCAAATTCTCTCTCCTCCTAAATTCACTTCTGTGCTCTTTCATCCTCTTCACTAAATATAAGATTTTTTGCAGGCATGTCATGCTCTATAAAATGCCTTCACATTATCTTACTTGATTCTTACAAGATATACATGATGTATAAGAGTAGATAGCATTCGTCTCATTTTATTAATAAAAAGTAAAACTCAATACAGAATGGTTAAGTGTATTGTGTGAGGTCATATAGCCAGTAAGAGATAAAAGTGGTAGTGGGGGAAGGGAGGTGTCTTAGTTACTTCTGTCTGCTTTTAACGAAACACCATGGACCAGGGGATTAAACAACAAATGTTTATTTCTCACAGTTCTAGAGGCTACAGGTCCATGATCAGGGTGCCAGCTTCACTGGGTTTTTGGTGAAGGCCTCCTTCTTAGCTTACAGACATCTGTCTTATTTTCACATGGTAGAGGGTAGAAAGTTCTGGGGCCTTTGTCCCCTTACAAAAGTACTGACCTCATTCACTAGAGTTCTACCTTCATGACCTAATCATCTCCCAAGTATTCCATCTCCAAATACCGTCACACTGGGGATTCAGGCTTCAACACATGAGCTGGGCAGGTGCAGCGGAATGACACATTTCATCTATGGCAGCAGAGGCTGAAACCAGGAACTCTGCACGTCCAGTCCTTTTGTCACATCTCAAGGAGACTGACCTCTTGCATCTGATCAGAGACCTTTGCCCAAATCCCACTTCATCCCAGAGGAATGATATGAAACAAGGAATAACATGTCACAAAATATTCAGTTAATGAGACCCAGGACACTGACCCCAGTGGCCGTCATCAGCTGGTGCCAATGCCTGTCCCTGAGGGCAGGGCTCTGCAACTCGGCAACGGCTCTCAGAGAGGTCATCGTGTCCTTTACTGTGCCTTCCAGGCCTGAGTAGGCATCCCACACGCGAACTTCCTTATCCAGAGACCAGATTTCCTAAAGGAAAGTGAAAAAAACAACCCAGCTCTTGCATATAGTAATATACCTTATAATCTGCCTCCTATAAAAAATTATGTGTACTTTTTCCTGGATTAGGAAGAGAGTAAACATGTTTAAGCTCATAAAGACTAAAACCAGAGAAAAAAGAAAAATATCCACTCACTCATGTACTAGTCCACTATGTACAAGACACCTAGATACACTGGCTTCTTTTTCACAGGCTCCAATTGGATGTCCCATGAGGAAACCCAAGGGTCATTAAATGCAGTGAAATAATAGAGTCTACAGGGCATGTGAATGAAGAGAGTTTCCTCTGGACACATAAACATGCAGGAAACTGAGACTGTTACTGGATTGCTAAGACCTTCCTCCAAAGACCTGACTTGTTTAAACAACTTTAAGACATTCAAATAGGGCCCGTGACTTGACTGTCTTCTTGGCTCATGGAACAGTATCAACAATTTTGAATGAGAAAACCCAAAATAGAGTAACAATTTCAGTACAAAAGGACAGTGCTACTTAGAGGAAAAAAAAGCAAAGGAGTTTCGGCTGAGATGGGGTTTAAACTGTAACTCTGCAGTGAGAACGTGCAATGGTAAAGGACACAGGCAGGAGAGTGAGCAACGAGGAGCACAGTGACCCCATGCCATCCGAAAGAATGACGGGACATTTCAGTTAGGGTTCTTGGACCAGGAGAAAATGGGAGAAAAAGATGGGAAGAGCTGGTTGGAGTGCAACACAGGACTGAGTTTGGGCAAGGACATTCTGGGGCAAGAAGAGAGCAAAGGCCCAGCCTCTCACTGCTATGCATTTGGTTTTATTCAAAGAGGCTTTACTTTCTTTTAGAGGGCATAGGGCAGTGGCAATTAGATACCAAAACACAATATTCAAAGAAGCTGAGTTCTGTTGTATCGAGCCCCGCTGTGATATCAGAGCAGGCAGTTAAAAGTAAAGATCAGAATATTTCATATACTTCCACAGGTTACCCCAGTGAGCTGCCCCAAAGCCCACAATCAAAAGGTACCTTTGAAGATACAATACACTTATGGTTGCTAAGGAAAGAATTCAACAGTTTCATACGCTTAACCCCTCAGCCCTGCTCTTCACCTCTTTTTACTCTAGACAGCCACAGAGAATGCCTGAGTATAGCCGCTGCTCATCAGTTCATTAGCACTAATATGCTTTTATACACTCATTCACAGAAAGGCAGGCTTGATTACAAGTGCAACTGGCTAGAGTGGGGAAAAATTCCTGTCTCAAATCATCATGTTTGAAGTAAATAAGGACATGCGGCCCAACACAGCAGATTCTAGGTTAGGGAAGATGGAAGGAGGTGGTGCGGAGGAAGATAAATCGTCATCACAGACAGTTATGGAACTTGCCTTGGCAAACCTTCTGAGTTCCACTTCCATCTGCTCCACATTAATCTGTCTCCACTGGGTTTTAGTCCAATTATCAATGCTTCTCTGAAAACGCACAAGCAGATAAAAGTGTCAACAACATTTGGTGAAAGCAAGTCTCCACAGCAAAATATATAAACTGATGATACACAGCAACTCCATCATCCAGGGGAAAGTCAATTACCTAAATATTAACTGCACCTGTCAAAGCTTCCCTAACACCCAAACAAAAAAAGTTATCAGAACATGTCAAACATAAGGCTAAAACTGTGATACATTAATTTCTAGAAGCAATGGCAAATTCCATACACATACCATCATTATCATTTAATCCTGAATAGTTTGAATGAATTGATAAATAATGTTACCATTGAATATCATATTTTTATAATTCTACATATATGATAAGTTTTTGGGAAAAAACCTTCATCCATTATAGCCAAAACTCTCGTGAGTTTCTTATAAATGTATTTCTATATGGCTTTCATCTAACTTCAAAGAAAATCATGTATAACACATATTGCAATATGCCTAGTTCCTTAGAACTTATTTTTATACTTAAGTTTGTAACTTAACTAGCAATATACAAATTATTTTTAGCCAGGCCTGTTTATATATGCACACTCATATAAGTACAAGCATGGGTGTATATGTGAGTTTGTATGCAGAGATGCCCATATGTGTGCAATAGATATTAATTTTTATTTATATTCTATAGAACTCTCTAGAAGGACTTGAGACTCATACCAAGTTTCATTGAGAACTGAAAACAAAAACCACTAATAATTCAGAGAAGACTCTTCAACTAACAAGTTATAGGGACTCTAATTCTGGGGCAAAAGTTTAACAATCACATATTTTAAGATATTATAAAATTATGCAGACACTAAAAATTGCATATTTATACAAAAGAGATACTAAAAAAAAAAAACACACGCATGCTTTCAACAAGCAGTGTCTTACTCTAACATAAATAATGACATCCCAGAGCCCCTTGAGCAACTTTATCTCTTTGCGACACTGCTTCATTTGTTTGTACTCTGGAAGAGCCACTTCAAAAAGATGAGTAGATTCCCGCATTTGCAGCATCTCTTCTTCTAAGGCCTCAAGCTCTTGATTTGCCTGAGGATAAACCAGAAACACAAACACACTTAATATCCAACAAGCTGCCAGAGAAGAGAAGCCACAGTGTTCTGGTTCCGTTAACATTTACAACTTTGATTTTTAAAAGAAAGAGAAATCTGAAGTATAATTATTGGTAAAATCTAGAAGGCTTTAGATGAGCAAACTCACAGCTACACAAAACGTTAGAGTATCAGTGTGTACAATAATGATATCAATACCTTCCCCATACACTATTTCAGCAAAATCTGCTCTGGTATCAAATTGCTATGAATACAAATTTTCCTCTTGATTTTCCTCATACAGCTGGGGACTTTTCTGGGGAGCAAAAGAGGAGGTGCAAGAAGCTTCCACTGAAAAATAAATCACTTAAAAATAAAAACAACTTTCAAATTTTAAAAATGTCCTAGAGATTATCAAGACACAAAATATTCCCAGGTGGCATGAGTGGTGAGGAGCCTGCCTGCCAGAGCAGGAGATGTGAGAGACACGGGTTCCATCCTGGCTTGGGAAGGTCCCCTGGTGGAGGGCATGGCAACCCACTCCAGTACTCTCGCCTGGAGAATCCCATGGATGGAGGAGCCTGGCGGGCTGCATTCCATTGTGTCACAAAGAGTTGGACAAGACTGATGAGGCAGAGCACACACATGAAAAATTCCACCATATGATTACATTTGGCTCCCCTACCATCTCATCAGTGTACAACAGTTTATGTTTTACACCAAATATAAGCTGACTCTTTTCTTTCTTAATAAGCCAATTCTTTTTTGATAAGCCAATTCTTAATTTTAGTTTTTAACATACCACTGTCTTAATATTGTCAAGTGCAAAGAGTACAAAAGAGCGTGCAAGCAGGAAAAGCTGGAAACCCAAAGCCCTCTCTCCCATTCTTCTGGAGGCTGTTTCTCTAGTTCTCAGTTCTCTGCACAAGTTGTGCTTATTGATTTATCAAGTTTGGACATTACAGATTTACTGGGTTTGCAAACAAAGGATTTAACGTTGCTTTTCTACTTTATATTTTCTCTCAACCTTCTCTCGATATCCAACAGTTCTATTACTTTAGGTCTTTTGAGTTTCCTTTCTTGACTTTACCCACAGTTAATCATTTATCAACTTTCAACTCTCTTAATTTCTTGCAATGCAAATTAAAATATTAGCACTCTGACATTCTTTCATGATGTAAGTTGTTTCATTTTACATGTTATACCTTTATAAACATTAACTGCAATTCTCTTAGTATTACAAATGTTAGAAAAATTCCATACACATAAAGGGGTCTGGCTATGAGCATACACACCATCCAGCTTAGGAAATACTTATTACTAATAACTTTAAATGACCTTAATTTTATCCTTCTCTTTCCCACTATAAACAAAATCACTAAATTTTTATTTAGCATCACTGATTTTATAGTATTTTCACTAAATGTGTTTTTACTACAAATGCTAAACTCTTAGAATTTATGGCTTGAAATTTATATGAACACTATATATTAAGAATTTTGATATATTTTATTTTTGAGGTACTTCTATATATATTCATGAAAAGTATGTATTAAGTTCATTTCTACCACTTTATAGTACTACCCAGTGTGAATACACTACAATTAATTTATTCTGCTGCTGATAGTCATTTCTGTATTTCACCATTAACACTAATGCTACTAGGATTTTTATGTGCTCTGGTAAAAATGACTTAAATAGAGTTTTGCTATCCTTTAATGGGTTAAAAGGATAGAGTTTCTATCATAAGTGAATGTTGAATGGTACCTAAAGATCTTTTGGCATTTCTTAAGATGATTATATGACTTTTCTCTTAATCTATTAATATGATGAATTATATTAATTTTCTAATGTTAAATTAAACATTTTTCCTGGAATGAACCCAACCAATTTATATGGATTTGATTAAGTTTGGTTTAGTTTGTTTGTATCTATGTGTACAGAAAAAGAACGGCTT
Organism: Nanger dama; assembly: GCA_917880005.1. Classification (NCBI taxonomy): domain Eukaryota; kingdom Metazoa; phylum Chordata; class Mammalia; order Artiodactyla; family Bovidae; genus Nanger; species Nanger dama. The sequence continues at coordinate 31,226,396 of CAKJTW010000007.1, forward strand.
TTAATTTTTCATTTCTCATACTGTCCTTTCACAAAAATAAGACAGGCTTCACAGAGCAATTTTTGAGTGTTCATTCTTCTTCTGGGCTCTGGAAGCATATGAATGAGGTTTATTTCCAGAAAGCTCCTTGAATTAACCTATAATCCCATCAGAACTGTTATTCTGCTTTAAACTAATAGTTTATATTTTTATTTTCCTATTGGTTAATTTTTCATAGTTATAGGATTATTCAGGTATGTTATTTCTTGAGATAGTTTTAGTAAGTTATGTTTTTCCAAAAATGTATCCACTTTGCTTAAATTTCTCTGATTATATTTGACGATCTTTTGAATTTCTGCTCTTTCTGTAGTGCCATTTCCTATTTATTCCTAGGATTGTGGATTTTTCTTTTTCCCTTTCTTAATTCCAGCTGGGATTTGTCAATATAATTAGTCTTTTCTGAGAATCAATTTTGGCTTTGTTTGTCCTCTCTTTTCTTGAAATACACATATTGGAAGTCATTTCAGCAATGATTTGTTGATGGTTGATGCATTCTGCTTTTGTTTACCTTAAGTATATTCTTGTTACTGAAATATAATTTTACACTGGAGAATTGGGAAAAAATCATCTATCTCCCAGCTTCCATTGTTGCTGGTGACAAATATGCTCTTACCTCAGGTATCACTGCTAACAGATAATCTGTCTTTTCTATCTGGATGCTTTAAAGGTTTTCTCTTTGCCATGGGTATTCTGTAGTTCACTGTGATGTGTGCAGATGTTGACTTCGTATTTAACCTTTATCTGTGAATATCATCAATCAGTTGATTCATGCTTTGACCAGTTCTAAAAAAAAAATCCCAGCTACTCTATCTCCACTGCTTGTCTAATAGTCTGCTTATTCTCTCTTCCAGGAAGTCTGAGAAGAGTCAGACAGCCTTCTAACTTCTTACTCTGTATCTCATCTCTTCTGTATTTTTTATCTCCTTTCACCTATGTGCTAAGTGATTCCTTCCAATGTCATCTGCATTTCACTAATCCTCTTATCAATTTAACTAGTTCTGTAACCACTTCTGAGTTGTGTCTTTTAAAATAATTTTATTTTTCATTTCCATAAGTCCCTGGTCCTTTTTCAAACTCAGCTGATCATTTCTGATAGTCTCAAAACTGAGAACTTGCTTATTTTTTTCAATATTACCTTTTATTTCCATAATAAATGTTGGGTTGTTTTTGTGTGTATCTGGCTGCACCACATGTGGGATCTTTGTTCCCTGACAGGGATCAAAACCAGGCCCCCTGCAGTGGAAGCACAGTCTTAACCACTGGAACACCAGAGTAGCCCCAATAAACGTTTTCTAATACCTGACACTTTATATGTGTCTGTGTCCATCACTTGCTCTTTCTGTTGGCCCTTATGCATGATGCTGTGTTTATTTTACTGTAAACTCAAATTTCACTAAATTTAAGCTGTTGGGCCCCTGAAGAGATTAGAATAAGATCACTTTATTCTCTTCTATCCAGAGGAGATCTGGATTTGCTTCTACTGTGTGCTAAGAACTATTTGTAACCATTTCAGTTTCCTGACCTGGAAATTCCTTAACTATAATAGTAGTACAAAATTGAACCACAACTCTTGGGAGAACAGGCCCATGTTTATCAATTCCCAGAGGATCCTTTTCTCTGTTTTTTCACCCTATTCTGAGCAAAGACTGTCATCTCAAAGGCTCCCTTGCAGGCTACAGATTTTCCCAGCCCACCCTCTCATTAAGGGTGAAAGTGAAAGTCGCTCAGTTGTGTCCGACTCTTTGCAACCCCATGGACTATACAGTCCATGGAGTGAGTTCTCCAGGTCAGAATATACTGGAGTGGGTAGCCTTTCCCTTCTTCTCAGGGATTTTCCCAACCCAGGAATTAAACCCAGGTCTCCCACATTGCAAGTGGATTCTTTACCAGCTGAGCCACCAGGGAAGGCCTCTTAAAAGAGCTCCTCCTTTGCCTTGAAAGGGCGAGATCGTGGACACCTGTGGCTGATTCATGTCCATGTATGGCAAAACAAATACAGTATTGTAATAAAGAATAAAGTATTAAAAAAAAAACAAAACCCACAAAGTTCTAGGCTTCTGGTACTTTGATTTGCCCCTACAGCAGCACAGAGTTTTATGTTTCCCTCTGCTTTCCATCTTGGTTTCAGCTACTCTATTTTCCTGCCCTTTATAGATTTCTCTTGTTTTCTTGGGAACTCAGCAACGGATTTAGAATTATGTATTTGTGGACATGTTTCAGCATCTGTTTTACAAAAGAGGGATTTTTGAAATGGCTAGTCAACCATACTCCCCAGAGTCAACGGCCCTTTTATTTACTTTTAATTATTTCCCTATTAGTTATACTAATTATTCCTACAAATATAAATCTAATTATTTTAATTCAATTGTTCATTGTATCTTTGGCTATGAAGAGAGAATAGCACATAATATAAATTTCCCAGTAATTGGTTATAAAAGGAGACATGTACCACATCACTCCCCTTGTTGCTGGTGGGTCAATGGTTTCCATCTTTCGGAGTGAAGTGCCTTGAGTACTGGGACCTACCATGTCAGTTCAGAACAAGCATATACCTGACTTGGGTTGAAGCTAGTTACATAAATATTAGACACACTTGCTGAACAAACACATAAGAAAATAACTTCAAGATAAAAGTAACTGATTCCTATTATATTCAAAACTTTGTATAAATCCTCAACATATTCTGTAGGTACAAAAGTTAAATATCTGACTTTTAAACATGTAACTATATGGTGTTATAGTGTAGCATGAAAATGGTAAGACTCAATAAATGATAACTGCAGGAAATGTTTACACACAGCGCATTAGTTAGTCAAGGGAAAACGTCTCCCCATCCAGTCTGTTGAGACCACCTGCAATGTAGATATAATCTTAAAAAAAAAAAAAACAGTATTACAATAGTCTAACCTACTCCCTTTTCAGTGAATAAATTAACCACTTTCCCTCAGCCAAGTGAAAGAAAAGACCTCATGCTATAGAATGGTGTTTAATGAATGGTTGAAAGCAGTTAAAACTAAATTCAACCCAAAATTTGGAAAGATAAGTAAAAAAACTATGTCAGCTTCAAGCTTTACAAGAGTCTAAGGAGTATTTTTGGCCATCTGATGCAAAGAACTGACTCTCTGGAAAAGACCTGATGCTGGGAAATACAGAAGGCAGGAGGAGAAGGGGGCAACAGGAGACTAAATGGATGGCATCACTGACTCAGTGGACATGAGTCTAAGCAAACTGCAGGAGACAGTGAAGGACAGGGAAGCCTGCCGTGCTGCAGTCCATGGCGTCACAGAAAATCGGGCATGACTAAGCGGCTGAACAGCAGCAAAGGCAGGGAAGACTATCTCCAGCATGAAGTCAAGTCAGGGCGGCAGCCCACACGAGCCCAGGAAAACTCCCGGTCCCGAATCTAAGCTTCAAAGCCATCAGTTAGGCTGCTAGGTTAAGAATTCTTCGAGAAACAAAGATACAGTTTTTCTAATAAAATTTTAAAATGTTTTTTTCAAGCCTCATGAATTATGCACCATTTTGGATTATCTGCCTGTTACATATGTTCTTATAGTCAACTATGATAAAGGAGCTCATTATGAACTAGGATTGAATGACTCAATAATATTTGTACCCAGAATTAAGAATAAGTTACGGGCATTCACTTGAAAGGCCCTAAAACACTAGCCACCTCCAGAAAACCACATAACATATATTTGGGGAGTGAGCATAGAGACATATATAGTGTGCAGTTGGGAGAGAGACTGAGGACATGTAATCAAGCCTAAAGAAGAAAGCACAGAATGAGGCAATAGACATAAATCAGAGGCAGGGGAAGAGTAAGTTATGGACTTTTCTTACTATGATTAAGAATTATGAACCAAGTATCACATAGGAAATAGCACAATGGTCAATATTTCTCATCTTTTAAAAAGATAAACAGCTAATTTTAACACTGATTCTGTCATTAACTGTGTTATCTCCAACAAGTTACTCAGTCATACATGATTATATCTTTATCTGGAAAAAAATAGAAGCTATATCATAGGGATATTGCAAGAACTGAAATAAATAACATATGTAACATGCTTAACAAAATTCTTGACATATAAAGTGTTTAAAAAATAATAGTAGTTGTTTGTTTCATTAATATGAGTACTTTGATGATAACAGCATTCTGGGGAGACATGATTTAAATCACAATTTACTTGGGAAAAATGGTTTATAACTGGGTTTTATAGAGCTAATTCTCAACCCATAACTAACTGCAAAACTAAGGTAAAATATAGCAGTATCTCAGTATCCAATTTATTTTTTTAAATCGCTATTATAACACACAAGATCACTGCAATCACATTACCTTATCAAGTACTGTATATGGATTTTCTGCATTAAAACGAAGGGGCGCATAGAATCTGAATCTCTCTCTGAACTCTGCCTGCTTCTCCTGATGAAGGCAGAAAAAGACAAGGTGAATCTCAAACAAACAGCTTCAACCAGTCTTATAAAACCTTTCTTAGACAAACAACGACAACAAAACATCTTTGTTAGCTGGCTTACATCAAACAAAACACATGCTTTCCTTATAAGAGAAACTTCTGCATTTTGGAGAGGTGAGACTTCAAGTCTGACAGTAGCTGCAATCTTTTTGGTCGTTTCCCATCTTTCAGGTAATTCCTGCAAAAACAAAGGTGCAAATGGGAAATCACTGCAGCACCTAAAACAAACCAGCTCCACAGGATTGAGTTATCCTAATCTTTCTCCGCTAACCCATAGCATCCTTTCATTCTTGTATAAGAGATGGAGTTTATACCCCAAAGATTAAAGTGACTAAAAGGCTCAGAACCAGGCTGAATCCCAGGCTGACACACTGGCACCTCTGGAGTCACATCTTCCAAACACAAACCAGGCTGTCCTCTGAAACTGACCTCAGCATAAATAAAAATGTTTTCAAAATAAAACACAAATTACCAAATTATTTTGCTACTGAGGGAACAAAATTAAGTGTTCTGGAAATGACTCGGTTGATCTAACACCTAGAAATGGAGCCATGTTTAGCCAGTGAAAAAAGATGTTTTGGATCTGGTGGGGCAGAGATAAAAATATGAATCAGTCTTGTCCTTCATTTTCCTCTGACTCTCAAAGCTGTGTTTGTACTCGCTCTGGATGGAGAGTTTGAACGTTTGCGTTAATTGTAAATGAAAGGATTTTCAAAGTAAGATGAGGCGAAGGGAAGGGAAGGTTAATTCCTACTTGATGGAGGACAAAGCAGTCATAAATTGTTCAGGTAGCAACTCAACTCTGCTATCCTGACTACAATGCAAACGGCAACAGCAACTTACTCTCTCTGAAGAGCCCTTCTGTGTAACTGCTGTTGAAAAGCATTCCTTGTGTCCAGACTAAGAAATCATTGTTTGTCTGGGTCATCTCCTAGGACACTGAAATTGTTTTGTCACACAAAACCACACACGGTGATGAGACTCTACTTGTGTATCTGAAGTACAAAAATCAAAGGTTTTAAAAGACTATTTCGTAACCTTTGATAAATATTTGATAAATGATTCAGCAACTGTCAATTATGAAAAGTGCACTGTGCTAAGTATAAATTGTATCTGAGTGGTGGAGGAGGGCTACAAAGATGAAACATATGCTTTTAGACGGATATTGATATATCATCTGTCAGTGTGAATGAGAGGCACACAAAATAACTTTTTCATGACAGAACTTAACTGCCATCAGGAGGTGTTACGAAATGAAAATGCAACAAGGTGTCATGACAGAAACACCCAACCAGGCCAGGAGCTAAGAGACTTGGGCGCTAAAGCCACCTGCTCTTCATCTTGTTTTTCCATCCTTCTCAACAAAACTCTGCATCCTCACCTGTACACAGTTTCACCCTGCAATTCCAACTGACCCCACAGAACCTAAAAGTTTCACGGAGTCCCGTCAGGGCCATGGGAGAGAAGACATGAAGACTCTCGGTGAGCTCAGGGTCCTCAACCTTCTTCAACTACACTAGACCTGCTGCTATCTGCTTTGTATTTGGGGATACCAAAGAAGCTTCCGCTTGATAAAAAGTAAACTGTCATTGAAAACCAACAGATTAGATGACCTCCAAAAGTCTAGCTGATACTGGTTAACTCAAGGAGGAGACACTGCATCAGAGGCTCACAGCAATGAGTGGATTTCACCAGGGAGAGATGAGGATGAGATCCCTCAATATCTTGGAAGGTTTCCAACGCAGAATGGAGTGAGAGTGTGGGCTCTGTGGAAACTGGACAGGATTCTGAGGCCAGGGGCAGTCAATGAAGGTTTCTTAACAGGGAAGGGACTTAAAAAAATCTATAGATTACAGGTGTAATCTAGCTTCAGAGCATGTTATAGACAGAGTATGAGGACACAGACATGCCCAGGGGTTTTAAGCATCAAACTGAGCACAGGCAAGTTTGGGGAAATGTTGTGACTGCTAACGATTATGAAGGAGAAAAAGCAACTCTCAAAAATGGCTTCAATTAAAACAAATCTGGTACATTGTTAGCCCCCACAAGCAACTTGGAACTGCCTATAAATCTTATATTTTCCCCTGATCAGCATGAATGACCAGCATCGAGACACACACAGAGCTAAAAGTGTGGTCCACTTTTGAAATCTTGAAAAGCTTCGTATTTTCAATATTGCCAAAACTGTAAGTAGTGAGTCAAACTTATTTTTACAGAAAAAAAGCAGAATACCACATTTGCTTTTATTCATCTTAGAAACATAAGAGTCCATTAGAAAGCATGTAAACTAAAAATGCATAAAAGAAATTTAAATCTTTCACCGGACCACAGCACTAAAATTAAATATATGAATCTAACAGTCAGAACTAAGTGACTTGATCAAACATGTCTCCATCACCACTTATACTGTCCTCATTAGCTTATTGTTGAACAATGTATATAACGTGTCATGTGTGTCAGGAAAATTTGTCACAGACTTAAAAATGACAACAGAAATGACTGGGACCTAGCTTTAGCAAAGTGTGAGCCAAACTTTTATAATACAAATTCTGGAGGCCATGACCCAAATCCCCTATCAGTTCCTTCTATTATGGCTGGTTTCTCTATAGGACATATTTTCACGTTCAAGATCTGACTCAAAGAATACCCCAATCTTCCTAAAAACCAACACACATAGTGTGTTCTAGGGTAATTATTTAATCTCTCACTCTTGTTATATACTATCTATCCACATTGTCTTTCACTCCAAATCAAACTAGATTTTCTTTTAGAGACAGGTTTTACTTAAACAAAATTTAATAATTCATACACAGTAATTCTTTGTAGCCAATAGAGCACTCGTAAATACAGTGCTGCAGTGAGTCTTCACAAAACAAAATGTGGACTATAAAATGGAGCAGGAGAAGTGAAAAACATTTTGGCAGTTCCTCAAAAAGTTAAACTTAGAAACCACATGACCCAGTAATTCTACTCTTAAATTTTTTTCAAAAAAGGAATGAAAACAGGTACTCAAATACTTTTGCACTAATGGCCACAGCAACATTATTCAAGACAGCCAAAAGATGAAAAGACCCTGCTGCTGCTGCTGCTGCTAAGTCGCTTCAGTCGTGTTCGACTCCATGCGACCCCATAGACGGCAGCCCACCAGGCTCCCCGTCCCTGGGATTCTCCAGGCAAGAACACTGGAGTGGGTTGTCATTTCCTGCTCCAATGCATGAAAGTGAAAAATGAAAGTGAAGTCGCTCAGTCGTGTCCAACTCTTAGCGACCCCATGGACTGCAGCCCACCAGGCCCCTCCATCCATGGGATTTTCCAGGCAAGAGAAAAGACCCTAATATTCCTTAATGGGTGAAAGGCTAGACAGACTGGAACATACATGCATACACACACACCTGAGTATCATTCAGCCATAAACAGGAATGAAGCAGTGATACATGCTGCAGTGTTCATGAATCCCAAAAACATCCTGCCAAGTGAGAAAAGCCGGACACAAACGGTCACATATTGTATAAAACCATTTATATGAAGTTTCTACAGTAAGTAAATCCATAGAGACGGGAAAAGATTGGCAGTAGCCCCGGACGGATGGCTGGTAGTAGGGGAGAAGTGGGGAGTGACCACTAACGGACATGGAGTTTCTTTGAAGGCGATGAAAATGTTCTGAAACTATGATAGATAGAGGCAGTGGTTACACAACCTTGTGAATGTACTAATGCCACACATTTTGAAGCGGTTACTGTTATATGAACTGTGAATTTGACCTCAATTTTTTTAAAAACACATGAGGAATCGGAGCCAGTATAGACAAATGTTAAAAGTGAGGGATCTTGAGGGATATTTTACTGAAGAGGAAGCATGCTCTGAGACAAACATATGAGATGGATTTGCAAAAGAGAAATCCTAGTTTGAGTTCCATGCTCTAATCACTGACTAGACAGAATTCAATAAAAAGGTGTTTTTTTTTTGTTTGTTTGTTTTTAATGCAGAAACTGATCACATTGCAAAGTCAAACATAAACCCGTCCTGGAAGCTGGTAGATGAAGTAAATATATAAACTGTCTATAGAACTTCAACATGAACATGGGAATAGCATCTCAATGGTGAGATTTTTATTCATGAATTCAGTTATAACCACAGAGGCTTTGTACATCATTTGGCACACAGAAGCCAAGTGAATCGAGAACACAGAAAGTGCAGGGTGACACAGAAACCCTGTTTAGGAAACAGTGATTTCTCCATTCAAATTGGGCTTTATTCATTCTTTATTAACATGTCCACGATTTGCTTCCAAAGACTAGGACAGTTCTCAACTGACAGGCAATTTTAGATGAAAAAGAGAGCTGGAGTTCATTTCATATGGGAAAGTGAAGATATCAGAGGAACCCCAAAAAGTCCTTGAGAGACTCCCTATTACCTGAATACCTCTAACACGAAGATGGTGAAGCAGAGCCATGCAGAGCAAGGATGTGGGCATGAAATATCCCTAGATTTGTATGTCCTGGCTTCATTACTTGAGTGGCCCTGAGAAAATTAGTCCCTTTCAGCTTCAGATTCCTAAGCTGTAAAATGAAAACATTAATATCTACAGTATATGTTGCTACGAGGAGTCATAAGAGAGTGCACGTGAAGAATGAACGTGGGTACAGGAGGCACTCAGTTTATGGTAATCGTGACTATTTTACCCCTACACTCACCTTTAGCTGAGTATAGACTTGCTCAGGCATCTTCTGGCCATACATTTCCAAGAGTGTGATGGTTTCTTTCAGTGGTTCAAAGAGCTCATCAGTAGCTCTCTGTCGGCTTCTTACAGCCAGAAGATGCCCCATAATGTCAACTAAACCATCATGATCGCCTTCACTTAATTCTCTCTGAAGTCCAGCATCTGTCTCCTTTATAAATTCTTGTAGTTCATTCAGGCTATAAAGACAGGTATGTACATACTCATATACAAACACAAACTAGACTTATTAAAACTTAGAAGAATAAGGCTTTTGACTGGTTCTTATTTTCAGAATTTACCTATGCAAATGCTTGTTAACTGTATTATAAAACTGGCAGTTTTAATGCTCTTAAAATTAATACATCAGTTTTAAGATGCAGTCAGGTATGAGAAGTTATAATTCCAAACGCCAAAACACAAAGGGCTACCTGTCGATGACGAATCTCAAAAGATGCTCCTGAAACATCCAGCTCCATTTCCTGATGATGCTCAGCAAGCTTACTTTAAAAGGCTTCATGTCCACCTTGAACCAACTATCAAACACCCTGAAGTCGTCAAACTTGCTCATCTGAACATACAGAGCCTCATAAATGTCAATCTATAATTAGAAAAAAAATAGTCACTGTGTAACAACTCAGTCAAAACCCAGAAACTAGACTGGCCACTTAAGGTTTTCCTTGCCTGTTCTTTGAACTGCTCAAGTGTTGGTGATTGTTCAGGGGCCTCTTCATTCACGCGAGGCTGCACCTCCTCGGCAGACACAGCAGGGCCATACTGAAGGAAGTGCTTCATGGACTCGGCTCGGTCTTCCACCCAGAGGTGAGCATACGTGTCCAGCGTGTTTCTGAAGTCCAAGACTTTGCTGATAACATCAGCTACTCTCCTCATGATCTCCTGCCTGCCTTCTGCCAGGCCCAGCATGTTGTCCACATCACTCTAAACAACAGCAGAGCCAAGCCTTTACAAAACTCAACCGTGTTCTCTCACTTATGTGCAACCTAATATTCTCCAAGGCCAGTCTTCAAAAGGAGAATAGTTAGTAAGATAAAAAATTGTGTTGCCTTTCCCAACTTTTCTTTATGCTCATTATCCCAATGAATTTTGAATCATTAATATAAAAGCTAATTTTATAATTAATAATAATTGTCATTAATATACATATATTTGCATGGGCATTACATATTCAAATGTCTGGGTAGTTGAGTAAGCACATTTGTTTTGAATTCAGGGAAGTTGCAACCCTCTATATCCTTTTCTGCCTTTTCATCTGAAATATTGTTTCTTAATATTTTCTCTTTTGCATTTATATATCAAGAATGAGGTGCTTTCTTTCATGTGGCTTTATCCTGTTTTAAAAGGCTGTTCTAAAATTCCTGATTTTCCTGGCTGCCTCAGGATTAGCTCACAGCATCTTGCTTTTAGGTTACAAATAAAATTAACCATATTTGGTATAAATACAGCACAAAAGTGTGAACATCAGAATAGAGAACACTAGAACTCAGAATTGAAGTATATTCAGAACAAAAACTTTGGAAGTAGTTCGCATTTGTGCAAACATATGTGCAAAATTGGATAAAATATATGTAAATATGTTGAACTTTTAAAAATATATAAACTTTTTAAAGAATTTGTTTCAAGTTTCCTCGACCTCTCTGTATTCTATTTTCTGCATTCAGTATTCAGTATCACTATTAATAAATGCATGCATGAGCTCTTAATCTATTATGTACACATAATTAACAATAAATGTAATACCTGTTTACAAAGAGCATACCTGGTAGTTTTCTGTTTCCAGATGTGCTGCTACCCGCTTCATCTGGGCAGACATTCTGAAACTACTGCATAGCATTTCTTCCACCAGATCATAGAAGCCATCTCCAGCCTCTCTCTCTAAAGAAGGCTTAAACAGAATTTCTGGGGGCATTAAGATCATTTGAGCTTGAAAAAATGGTGCAGGTTTCAATTGTTTTTCTGTGTTCTTCAGGAAGAAGTCTAAGTCATGCATTATCGCTTGAAAAAAGCCTTCCACCACGATGTCATCAATAAATTCTACATAAATCTTCCAGGCATCCAGAGAAGGATTGGCTCTGAATAGCTTCCTATTTTCCTACCAACAGCAAGTATTAATAGATCAGTATAGACAACAGTGAGTATAAAAATGAAAGCTGTTCATTTAAATAGTACATTCAAGGGGCTGCATTAAGGGGACAACATAGAAACATTCAAATGCTTGCTTGTAGACTCTTAAGCCAGATGGCAATGACCTAAGCAGGATTTTGTAACAGTTTATTTATAAAATGCATTCAAAAGTCATTCTTTAAAGGAGAAATTATTATGAAGACTGCGACCTACAAATATACACAAAATCTACACTATTTCCCAAAGCATCCTAGATGGATTGGGGCCTGTGACTTGACCTTCCCGGCCCTCTCCTGTAAATGAAGTTCCCCCACCCAGCCAGTCGTCCGAAGAACACTGCGCTGGGAAACCAGAGATCAGTCAGCACAGAGAGACGTGCTCTAGGCCATTCTTGGAGACTTGCACTGTACTTATGTTAAAGTCCATTAACCTGGTTTAACTGATTGTTTCCAAACACGAAATTATTTTGGGCCACCCACCTATGAGCAGCTGGAGGAGTAATACCAACTCAGCTTGGGAAACACTGACCTGGGGGAGTCCAACCTCCCTTTGTGCTTTAATAACATCAAATTCTTCAACCTCTGCATCTCCCCATGGGTGGGTCAACAGGCACAACAGCCCAGACATGGACACGGTTAGGGACGGCTAGAGGTTGGGCACAGCGTGGCAGGTCAAGAGACAGAGATTTGAAAAGGTCAAGTGAGCAACAAGGCTGGTTGCAGGGGTACCTTCTGAGTGGGAAAGGTTGAAGTCTATACAGGCCAGAGAGTAGATGCCGAAGACAGAAGCTTCTGTGACACAGAGACAGTGTACTAGTCACTCAATCGTGTCCAATTCTTTGTGACCCTGTGGACTATAACCTGTCCGTGGAATCTTCCAGGCAAGAATACTGGAGTGGGTTGCCATTTCCTTCTCCAGGGGATCTTCCTGACCCAGAGATCAAACGCAGGTCTCCTGCACTGCAGGCGGAGTTCTTTACCATCTGAGCTACCAAGGGGGACACAGAGGAAAGATGACAGCAAAACAGCTGATGATAAGGTAGATTATGCTTTCTCTGATTATTCACCACTGTGGAGATATGATCCAGGATTCAAAGGTGCGTGCTACAGGCAAGAATCAGAACTACAGAGGTGACTCAATCCTGATAAAGCAGGGCAGGAATTAGCAAGTTTTTGAAGGTTTTTTTTTCTTTGCCTTCTAACAAATTTAAGAACTGCTGTTTTCAGGGATGCTGTCTTTTCCACCATCCAGGTGGAAGCATTCACATCTGTGTGTCGTATATATGACCCACACCTCTGGAGCCGGGCAGTACACACCCCAGACAGCTGTGCACAGCAGTCCTGTCTCCACTGCGGAAACCAGAAAGGAGAAATACAGAGGTCAAAGGGGTGAAAAAATCCTCAAAGACTATCTTGTTCAGGCTCTGCACCTTGAAGGTATAAAACAAAGGCCTAAAATGCATCCAGCATCCCATTAATAGGAACGAGAACTAGAAGCCAGTCCTCTTGACTCCTCAAAGCAGGGTTCTTTGCAACATGTCACAGTAATACACCTGTGATTTCCTCACTGTTCCTACTTTCTCATATCAAGAGACTCAGTGTATATCACTACAGTGCCACTGATAAGAAGTTGTTATAGTTTCAACGATTTACAGTATAGGGAGGAAAAGAAATAGAAAGGAGACCTTTGGGGGACTGAATGATCACTCGGGTCCCTTCCAGACCCAATCATCCACAGTTATGCCCTTCTCATCATCTTAGGTGCTGACTACAGACATGTGCTGAGAATCGACAGCCACAAAGGACATGGCATGGAAAGGCAGAACTTACGCACCTTCTGCTGGCATTCTGTCTTTCCCCAAAACCACACTCCTCACTGGAAGTCTGAGGACCAAGCTCAAAATGATGTGCTAATAAGAGGTGGGGCAATCATTTAAAACACAGATTATAGAAACAAGTGATCATTTCATTTCTATTTTAAAGTTGCATTCCCTCAGGTTGGAAGCTCTCCACAGCTCTTGGTGACTTCAGAGCTTGTTAGTTTTTTACTTAAAGGCAAAAAGCAGAGTCTATTTACTAGTAGAAAAACTCCAACCTTATTCTGTGAGAGTAACACTGCAAAACCTTGCTTGTAACTATTTCCAGTCTATATTGGCAACAATTTCAATGCATTTTGATCAGGATTCATAAATTTTACTGGTCTAAACCCCCAGGTTACTGTTTAGGGAGTCCACTTTTTTATTATCAAGAAAATACAATTGAAGAAGCTAATCATAACCCATCATCTGTCCTCTATGAGAAAGACTCTAAGGCATAAACACTCGTTAAGTGTGTCCTAAAAGTCACAGCATAATTCACAGTATCTTGGCAAACTAAGAATAGTCAATGGCATGAGTAAGTTAAGATACTGCTGAAAAACTTTCTTTACTTATCATAACATCTCTTTGATTCCTTCAAGCTTTGTTTGTTTAGTTGCTAAGTCATATCTGACTCTTTCGAGACCCCATGGACTGTAGCCCGCCAGACTCCTCTGTCCGTGAGATATCCCAGGCAAGAATATTGGGGTGGGTTGCCATTTCTTTCTCCTGGGGATCTTCCCGACCCAAGGATCAAATCTGCGTCTCCTACATACGCAGGCAGATTCTTTACCATCGAGCCACCCGGGAAGCCCCAGAAACCCAGGCCTTAGGGAGAACCTTCAGCGGGAGCATGGCCCTACCCACATCTTGATTTCACACTTTTAGCCTCCAGTCTGTGTGAGAATACAATTCAGTTGTTCTGAGACATGCATTTGTGGTACTTTGTTACAGCATTTGTTACTTTGTTACTAGCAGCCCAAGAGTGCTAACACAGGCAGACAGCGAAGAAAGCAAAGTTTCTGCCTTAACAAGTGTTACCAGTAGGGAAAACTAATACTCCCTTAAATATTTCAGACAAACTTGGAAGTGAACAAAGTTTTTGAAACCCATATGCATTTTTTTCTGCCCCCCTGCTATTTTGTGACACTCAGTACAGCATATCAAATGTACCACGTTGCTTTTTAGTGAATGCATTTGCTGCTTTTCAGATACTGTCTTCACAGAATTCCAAAGCCAGTCTATGCAAAAATCTCTGCTGGGGTGGACATCTCTAACTAACATGCCCAAAGGCATATCCTGTCTTTTCTATATGACATCTTGCTCTCCCACAGCCCTCCTCAAGTCAGTAAAGGGAAACTCTATTTTCCCAGTGGCCTAGGCCACAAATTTCAATTTCATCTTTGACTTCTCTGTCCCCTGACTTGTCACAGAAAATATTCTCGGCTCTGCCTCCAAAATACATCCAGCACATGACTACTCTCTACCACTGTCACCCTGACCTAAGCCATCATCAACTGTATTATAGACTCATCCCCTCTGTCTACCATCTCCTGTCTCCCATTTCACTCAACAGGGAAAGCCTATGAGCACAGAGTCTCTGGCTGCTATTTCCCCTTAGAGCAAAACCCAAAGTTCTCAAAATGGCCTGCTGATCCTGTGTGATTTGCTCTTAAAAGCGGGCACTCATTTGTGTCTGACTCTTTGCAACCTCAAGGACTGTAGTCCGCAAGTTCCTCTGTCCGTGGAATTTCCCAGCAAGAATACTGGAGTAGGTTGTCATTCCCTTCTCCAGGGGATCTTCCTGACCCAGGGATGGATATCATGTCTCCTGCACTGAAGGCAGATTCTTTTCTGAGCCACCAGGGATTTGTCCTTAGTCCCTTTCAAACTTAATTATGTGCAATTATTCCCCTTAGAAATTACGCTTCAGGCAGGCTGGCTCTCTAACTGAGCCTTAGATATGGGATCCATTATTGTTCAACCCCTAAGTCGTGTGTGACTCTTTGCGACTCCACGGACTGCAGCATGGCAGGCTTCCCCGTATCCTCCATTATCTCCCAGAGTTTTCAAACTCATGTCCATTGAGTTAGTGATGGTATCCAACCATCTCATCCTCTGCCACCCCCTTCTCTTTTTGCCTTCAATCTATCCCAGCATCAGGGTCTTTTCCAATGAGATAGCATCAAGTAGCCAAAGTATTGGAACTTCAGCTTCATTATTGGTCCTTCCAATAAATATTTGGGGTTAATTTCCTTTAGGATTGACTGGTTTGATCTCCTTGCTGTCCAAGGGACTCTCAAGAGTTGTCCCCAGCACAATTCAAAAACATCAGTTCTTTAGCACTCAGCTTTTTTATGGTCCAACTCTCACATCGGTATATAACTACTAGAAAAACCAGAGCTTTGACTATGAGACCTTTGTTGGCAAAGTGATGTCTTTGCTTTTTAGTACACTGACTGGGTTTATCATTGCTTTGTCATGCGACCAATACTCCTTCTGTGGCTTTTGTACTTTGATACTAGAACATCCTTCTTTTGTTTTCCACATAGCTCATTCCTTTTCAGTTCTCAGCAGAAATGCTACCTTAGTAAAGAGGTCCTTCTAACCACCTCAAATACAATGTCCACCCTGCCTGCCGTTGATTCTCTCTCTTGCCATCTCGGCTTTATTTTTTCACCACTGCTCCTATGATCAACTGAGGTACCACTATATATATGTTATTTTCTCTTTCTCGATTCCCTGAGAAGGGTGTAAGGTTTAAGGGACAAGACTGTTTTTTTTCGCTTTGCTTTCTCTGTCTTCTGTTCTTTGCTCTTGTTTTATTTTGTATTTTCTCTTACCTTGATAACGCTGGAATAGCACCTATCACTGCTTTAAAAGCTCAAGTACTTGTGGTAAGGAGAGTAACTACCGGTGTCACCCTCAGTGGGTGGTTGAGAGGGTCACGTGAGATGATGTAAACAAGATGGATGCCACACAGAGCATTTACTCAACAGTGGTAGCTGCTGACAGCATTCAAAACAGGTGATAATCATGACCCCATTTCTAGCCTCTCTGTTTTACCAAAAGATCCCATATTCCTATCTCTTTCCTCAGAAATGAGCACAGTAAGGTCTAAGAAATGACAGGCAAGTAATACAAATTCCTCCATTTTCAATGCTTAGTAAAACCATACATAAAGCTCTTTCAGGTTCAATAAAAGAGTCCTTCTGAACTATTTCAAATCCTAAAGGATGATGCTGTTCAAGTGCTGCACTGGATATGCCAGGAAATTTGGAAAATTCAACAGTGGCTCCAGGACTGGAAAAGGTCAGTTTTCAGTCCAATACCAAAGAAGGGCAGTGCCAAATAATATTTAAACAATTGTGCTCATTTTCACATGCTAGCAAGGTTATGTTCAAAATCCTTCAAGCTGGGCTTCAGTAGTATGTGAATGTATAAGATGTACAAGCTGGGGTTTGAAGAGGTAGACAAACCAGAGATCAAACTGCCAACATTTGTTAAATCATGGAGAAAGCAAGGCAGTTTCAGAAAAACAATTACTTGTGCTTCACTGACTATGCTACAGCCTTCGACTGTGTAGATCACAACAAATTGTGGAAAATTCTTTAAGAGATGGGAATACCAGATCACCTTACCTATCTCCTGAAAAATCTGCAAGCAGGTCAAGAAGCAACAGTTAGAACCAGACATAGAACAAGCAGCTGGTTCAAAATGGAAAAGGAGAACTACAAGGCTGTATATTGTCACCCTGTTTATTTAACTTATATGCAGAGTACATCATGAGAAATGCCAGGCTGTATGAATCACAAGCTGGAATCAGGATTGCCATGAGAAATATTAACAACCTCAGACATGTAGATGGTACCACTCTAATGGCAGAAAGTAAAAAGAACTAAAGAACGTCCTGATGAAGGTGAAAGAAAAGAGTGAAAAAGCTGGATTAAAACTCAACATTCAAAAAACTAAGATCATGGCATCTGCCTCATCATTTCACAGCAAAGGGAAGGGGAAAAAATGGAAGAAGTGATAGATTTCATTTTCTTGGGCTCCAAAATCACTTCGGACAGTGACTATATCCATGAAACTCACAGACACTTGCTCCTTGCAAAGAAAGCTAAGACACATCCAGACAGTGTATTAAAAAGCAGAGACACCACTTTGTCAACAAAGTCCATACAGTCAAAGCTACATTTCCAGTAGTCATGTATGGATGTGAGAGTTGGACCATAAAGAAGGCTAAGTACCAAAGAAGTGATGCTTTCAAACTGTGGTGCTGGAGAAGACTCTTGAGAGTCCCTTGGACTGCTAGGAGATCAAACCACTGTAACCTAAAGGAAATCAACCTGAATATTCAACGGAAGGACTGATGCTGAAGCTCCAACACTTTGGCCACCTGATGCAAAGAGCTGACTCACTGGAAAAGACCCTGAAGCTGGGAAAGATTGAAGGCAGGAAGAGAAGAGGGCTACAGAGAATGAGATGGTTAGACAGCATCACTGACTCAATGCACATGATTTTGAGCAAACTCTGGGAGACAGTGAAGGACAGAGGAAGACTGGTGTGTTTATGACTGAGTGAGTGAACAAAAGAAACAAACTTAATGAAAGAAGCTGCTATAAACTTTGAAGCCTTAAAAGCAAGTATGGTTGGGGGGTTTGGTAACTTCCTGTTGGTCCAATGGTTAAGGATTCGCTTTCCAATGCAGGGGACACAGGCTCCATCCGTGGTCAGAGAACTAAGATCCCAGGTATCGCACAGCAGCTACTGAGTCTGAATACTAACTACTGAGTCTGCATGCTCTGGTGCCTGAACAACACAACTCAAGCCCACATGCTACAAGGAAGATCCTGCATGCTGCAACTAAGACCTGGTGCAGCCAAACAAATAAATAGAAAATTTTTTTTAAAAAGGCAAGTACCTCGACCAAGTTGTGTATCTTGCAGCCATCTTCTTGGATTCGCTTGTATTTTTTTGTAAATAATTCACTCTTGTCTTCCCAGGTTAAGGCGGTTTCCCGCCTGTGTTCTCTTCTGGGAAGGAGCGGGCACTCGGCCCAAGCCCGCATGGTCTGCTGGATCACTCTGACGTTATTCTGCGCACGCTCCACTCTGCGCTCCAGCTCTGAGGTGGCCATCCTTACCCTCTCGATATCCCCCAGCAG
The DNA here is from genome assembly GCA_917880005.1 of Nanger dama. NCBI lineage: Eukaryota > Metazoa > Chordata > Mammalia > Artiodactyla > Bovidae > Nanger > Nanger dama. The sequence continues at coordinate 31,244,797 of CAKJTW010000007.1, forward strand.
TCATCCTGCCATGTCAGCGATGTGGCCGCTGCCTGCAGTTCCTCATCCACAGTCCTCAGCTCATCCTCAATCAGTGGGTATTCAACTTCCAGAAGAGTCTGTTTCAGCTTATTATATCCGTGCACAAGAAGTTCAAGATTTCCAATGTACTGAGCAAAGAAAACCCCAAAACAAAAAGCACCACATATGTTACAGCTGCTTTCTCTTGGAGCCATGAAAATATCAGAGGTCTACATGTTAATAATTAAAATTCCAACTATTTCTTTTCAAAATCTGCCCCAATATCTGAAAACACAGACCTTTAAGAGAGTGTTTTTTTTTGAAGATGGCAAAGGCTGAATCTGGTATGTCTGATTTCTTCAACATCAAAAGGTATTTCACTTCTCTTAATATGGCCACTAGCTATTAAAAGAAAAGCAAGAATTATTACATATTTTAAGGATATCCATCTAGTCAAAGCTATGGTTTTTACAGTAGTCATGTATGGATCTGAGAGTTGAAATATAAAGAAAGCTGAATGCCGAAGAACTGATGCTTTTGAACTGTGGTGTTAGAGGAGACTCTTGAGAGTCCTTTGGACTGCAAAGAGATCCAACCAGTCCATCCTAAAGGAAATCAGTCCTAATATTCACTGGAAGGACTGATGGTAAAGTGGAAACTCCAATACTTTGGCCACCTGATGTGAAGAACTGATTCACTGGAAAAGACCCTGATGCTGGGAAAGATTGAAGGCAGGAAGAGAAGGGGACAACAGAGGATGAGATCGTTGGATGGAGTCACTGACTCAATGGACATGAATTTGAGCAAGCTCTGGGAGTTGGTGATGGACAGGGAAGCCTGGCGTGCTGCAGTCCATGGGGTCACAAAGAGTGGGACATGACTGAGAGACAGAGCTGAACTCACTGAGGGATACCATTCTATTTTAACACAAGTTAACATCAAAATGCTTGTAATTTCATCAGTGATTATCATGTTTTCAAACTGTCAGGGCAGAGAGGTTTTTGTTTCTTATGGTTTTTCAAAGCAATAATGATACATTCCATATGCTATAGAAGTATGTAACTAATAAAGGTAGATAAGTTACTTACAAAACAGAAAGAGACTCTCAGACTTAGGAAATGAACTTATGGTTGCCAGGGGGAAGGAACAGTTAGAGAGTTTGGGAAGTTCAGGTACCCACTGCTATATTTACAATAGCTAAGCCTACTGTATAGCACACAGAACTCTACTCAGTGTTATGTACCAGCCTGGATGAGAGGGGTTCTGGAGGAGGATGGACACATGTATATGCATAGCTAAGTCCCTTTGCTGTTCATCTGAAACTATCACAACATTGTTTATTAGCTATACCCCAATACAAAATTAGTTTAAAAAGTAATAATACAGGGAGAAATCAGTGGTTGTGGCTCACTGTCAGAGAAAGAATTCAAGCAACATCCACATGAAGGTCTGAAATGGAAGGCCATAAGTGGACCTCCACCTTTTCCCAGCACGGTCAGCTCTATTATGCTTATTTTGAAAACGCGACATCATTATATACCGGAGAGGAATCTGAGTATGCCACAAGTTTTGTCTTTGCTTATCTGCAGATTTATCCACAAGAAATGCTAGGTAAATGAGAAAAACTGCACCCAACTAAACTGAAGGGTTTATTAGGAAGACAAAATTTTCACATGCACACCTCATAAACATCACTTCCATTTACACGTGTGTGATGACACACATCCACGGCTGGTGGCAGAACTTTCTGTCTGATTTCAAATGACCCTCCTTCCACCACTTCACAGTAACACAAGTCGTAACATACTTCCTGAGCAAATTTCATGTCTTTGTCAAGAGAAAGTGTCAATTCATTGGAGAATTTATCTATTACCTGACCATTTAAAATGTGTAAAAGTATGCTGCCTCTTCTCCTGGTCTTGTTTCTGTTTTTTCTTACTAGAGTACACTTGCTGTGCAATGTTACATACGTTACCGGTGTGCAGTATGTTTGCACTTCATCTGTAGTTCACTGTAAAGCATTTGCTGTATTCCGCATGCTATACAATATATATCCTTGTAGCTTATGCTATACCTGATAGTTTGAATCTTTACCCCCTACCCCTGGGTTGTCCCACCCCTTCCCTCTCCCCAGCAGTAACCACTAGTTTATTTTCTGTATCTATGAGTCTGTTTCCTTTAGTTATATTCACTCATTTGTCATATTTTTAGATTCCCCATATAAGGGATATCACACACGGTATTTGTTGTTCTGTCTGACATTTATTTTTTATTATCACTGACACAGTTTTTGAGTCCTGTGCCCTAACCCTCACATTCTCCATCAGTCCTGTGCTTTTTGTGTGCAGTCTTTCATTGTGCAGTGATTGTTAGGAATGCATATGCCATGTCAGAAGAGAACTGACTGCACCCTTCATTCAAGGTTCTGAGGAAAAGACCACACAACATGCTTTAGAAGGTAACCCAACTGACTTCCTCAGGTTGTCACTCCATGGTTTAACTAGTACAGTACATTTTGTGTGTTTATAATCCCTTGTGGTAGAATTGTAGGGACTGTCTCCAAAACATCTCAGAAATTCATTTTTTATATATTGGTTTTATGCAATCAGAAGGTAGAGGAAATCCTCAGTTCTCCAGGTGATACATTTATATACATGTCCTGAGGTTAATAAGAAAAATTAGGTGATGCTATTTTTTGTAATATTTCAGAAAATGAATCAGAACTTGGGTACAGACTGTGACTATTAAAGTCAGTGAGACTAATTTTATCACCTCCTAGGCATCAAGTTGGACTGCCATGAGACAGGGCCAGAAAACATAAGCCAGAAAAAAATCGATCAAAGACTACTGATTCTGTTCAATTAAACTGACATCTATTAAATGTTATCAAGTGCCAAATACTATGTTAGACACACAAAACACAAAGATTAAATACGATGGACGTGACTCTCAAGTAACTCATTATCCAGTCAAGTGGAAGTAGTAAATAAATAATCACAAGACAAAATAAGAAAATAATTGATATAAAATTTGGTAGACAAATCTTTAAAGCAGACATAAAGAAGCTGTTTTAAGTTACAGTCCTCATAGCTCTGACATTTTCCCAAAATAAAATTATAAATGACTGGAGGTATTAGGCATACACTTATAATAAAAAGGGCATTTGTAAAACATTTTAAAAACATTAAACCTTACCTTTGGGTCAAAGTTGACACTGAGAAGACCACTTGTGGCACTGAATTTAACCAAGGGTTGATTCAAATTGAATTCACAAATTTCATTCACATCACTTTTCCATTCATTATAGATATGATCTTCAAATTGGTTCAGCAAAGTTGTCATCTCAACATACTTCTGATAAACCAAGGTATCATCAGGACTTTCCAAGAATCTGTAGGAATATGGTTTTTCTATATATTAGATAGGCTTCAGCTTAATTACTTTACAATAATACACACTAGAAAATGTAAGAAAATACACTATAAACCAGGAAGAAAAACAATAAAGTTCAAACAATGCTTCTTCCTGATCTTTGTTTAAAAAGATAGTTATGAAATAAATGGAATGCCAAACATTTAACTCAATCAAATAGCAACAGGTTATCAATCCCTACAAAGAAAAGAGAAAGATATAAAAGTCTGCAAAAGAAAAGGAATGCTAGTTATTGGAGAAAGGAAAACCGTAACAAAAATTATCAGCATATTTTGGATGAAATCGAAAAGTGAAAAAAAAAAAAAAGACCTAAAATAGAAATATAGGAAGTTCTAAGTCCTATTAAACATACTCCCAACCATGGGAATAAACCCCTCTCAACAAGCCAGACGATGACAAGAGTTAAATAAGGCAGTGAGCACTAAGATGAACAGCTCCCCACTCCATATGAAAATTGCCTGTGTCATAGGGATAGTGTCTCCAGGAAAGTCTCACTACTCACAGATAACGGAGAGATGCAAAGTGTGACCAAAACACCTGAAGTCGGTCAAGAACCTCTTTAGCCCATTTGATATTTCCTGAAGTAAACGGCATATTCTTGTGAAGAACTACATTTCCTTGTTCAATCTGCAAAATTGTGGTGAAGAGGAAGAAAGGCAACATTTAATGAGAGTACACTCCAACCTTGTGAACAATTGCTCATTTTGGTACTTTTACAGAATAAATATATAAAGCACATGTGCTAAGTAACTTGGTTGGTAGAAGAGTTGTGGTCCTAAAGCAGGTTATTCATATCCACAGGAAGTCAGGTAAATAAAAGCATAACAACTTTAGTGCCTGTATCTCACCTTTAGGTGACACTCAGTGTAATTCTACTTGATGCCTTGACCCACAATATGATGCTGTGAATGTGCCAGACTTTATACCCCCACTCACCTGTCTCATGTGTTCATTATACAATTGCTTACACATATCCAACTCTGCACTGAACATGTGCACAAGTGTGCTATAATGTGGGCTGAAAATTTCCATGACAACTGGTTTCTCAAGAAAATTCCCAAATATGGTCAAAAGCTATAAAAAAAAAAAAACAAAGTGAAAGAAAGGTTAACCACCATAGGTTGTTAATACAAATACTCAGTTCACTATTTCCCCCATTAAACCTCCTTCATGACTAGATACACAGAGCAAACATTTAGATCTATGCAAGTATCCTGCAAGGTCTCCAAATCGAAAACATATCTTTGCATCTCACTAAAATTTCTACACATCCAGTAAAGCAAATTCTAAATGTAAAGCAGTTTCCCTTCCTCACCAGAAAGTGAAGAGTCAGAAACGAACCTCTGTTAGCAATCCCTGATCACAGCTGACACTATTACTTCCTGTTGGGCACCAGGAAATGCAGAAGATGCTTTGCAGATTTAAGAACAGAAGCAAGACTGGGCACTTGCCATTTGCTCTTCTCTCCTACATACTGGACTGCAAAGAGATCAAACCAGTCCATCCTAAAGGAAATCAACTCTGAATATTCACTGGAAAGACTGATGCTGAAGCTCCAATACTTTGGCCACCTGATGTGAAGAACGGACTCACTGGAAAAGACTCTGATGCTGGGAAAGATTGTGGGCAGTAGGAGAAGGGGACAACAGAGGATGAGATGGTTAGATGGCATCCCCGACTCAATGGACATGAATTTGTGCAAACTCTGGGAAATACAGGACAGGGGAGGCTGGTGTGCTGGCGGTCTATTGGGTTGCAAAGAGTTGGACACGACTTAGCAACTGAACAACAACCTACACATATACCCTTTGAAATAAGAATATCCATATTGAGGACCTCCAGGTCACACAGTAATTATAGTTACCCTGTGATAGACGGTAAAGGAAAAGAACGTGAAAGAGAATGTGCATATATATATATATATACACACACACACACATATATATGTATGTATGTATAACTGAAACACTCTTGCTATACAGCAGAAATTGACACAGCATTGTAAATCAACTATACCTTCAGTAAAATAAATTTCAAATACATAGTTATAGCAGAAGCATCAGTCACTGGACTGTCCTGTCTGTGCCCATGCGTGTTTTGTACCACAGGACCCAGTCACCCCCAAAACGACACAGGGCAGCAGTGGCGACCTCTCCCAATGACACCCATCCACAGGCTGACAGCTCCTTCAGGGTCAGAGTCGCAGTTGAAACCTATGCTTTGAGATAATCAGGTTCTTTCTCAGAAAAAAGAATTAGGGCATGGCAGGTTGAACCAATGCCAGTAAAATTATGAGTGAAGACAAATTACAGTTGAGCCTTGAATAGAATGACTTTCAACTGCGTGGGTCTACTTTTACACAAAATTTTATCAATAAAGACACTGGGAAAGTTTTTGGAGATTTGAGACAATTTGAAAAGACCCTCAGATGAACCATGTTGCCAAAAAATATAAAAAATTTAAGATATGTCATGAATGCATTAAATATATGTAGATACTAGTCTGTCCTTACAGAGATATAAGGATCTATTTAATATAAAATAATGTGTAGTCTGTTTTATAACTTTGCTTTCAAAAAATCACATTACCAAACAGTATACCTCTCTCATAACTGAAGAAATTGCCTGTCGGCCTATTACCACAGTTTTAAGTAACAATGTTACCAATATCATATTGTGAATATGACTGTAATACTCCATGCCATAAAAATTTCATAATAATTCAGTTATTAGTACATAGGCTAGGCTATTGTGGGACAGTCATGTCAATTGTTCTAGGCTACCAGAAAACAATCATCCTGAAAAAGAAGCAATCATTCAATCACTGATAAAAAGCAGCAATCATGAATTCATTTTTGCTGCTTCAATTCATGATTGCTGCTTCCTTTATCAATGTATGAATCATTATACCTGTAAAGAAATATGAATTTTTTTCACATTATCTTTTCAGTTTTTGTATGTCTAATGTTGGTAATACATGTGTTCTGTGCCATGTAAGATGATATTGATATAGGTACACAATACAGATGTAGGTATTGACAGATGATTCATCTTGCAGAGACGACAAACTCACAGGCTCAATAGAATACAGTCCTGTAAGCATGGTTTTTCTGCCTTACAATTTTTCTTAATAACACTTTTTTCTAGCTTACTTTCTTGTAGGAATATATTATACAATACATATAACACATGAACTGTGTATCCACTGACCACTCATTATTGCAAGGCTTCTAGTCAAAACTAGGCTATCCTTAGTTAAGTCTGAGGGGAGGAACCAAAAGTTAAGCACTGATTTGAGACTATGAAGCAGGTCAGCACCGTTCAAGGATCAACTGTCCTAGCAAGCAGGGGAAGCCAATGAGTAAGGGGACAGAAACGGCAGACATGTGAACCAAAACACCATCACACAACCAGCAAGCTGCCGAGCGCAAGCCCACAATTCCTGTTGGTTGGTTATGGAGCCCTCAAGTCTTAAACTAATCTTGACCAACCACAAGTTTTCACAAAGCTTAGCTGTCTGGTGAGGCTGACTTTGGTTTTCTATTGTCCTCCTGCTGTATTTTCTGATCTGTGGGGATTCTTCTCTGCATCAGTGTGAGACAGCTTTCTTTGCAAGAAAAATAATGCAGTAAAAATGCATATTTTTATAAAAGCAATGTTTGCAGAATGCTGACTAGGTGCCCAGGCTCTGTATTTTAAGGGAGTTAAAAATGCTGTTCTCACATGCTCCAGATAAAGAAACTGAGCTGTGGGCAGGGGACAACCTGCCCGAGTTGTCAGAGCTCGTACAGAGCTCCAGCTGACACTGGCGCTGAGCAGTCTGGCACCAGGGCAGCCTCTGCTACCTTGTGTGGCCTCCCATCAGCCCAGGTGCCACCTAAAATTGTTCTCTTGTTACTTACTTACTCTGTGTGGGCTTCAGAAAATGTTAGTTATTAGGCCTGTCCCATAGATACTTTCTTTGAAAAAAGGAAGTATCTCCTCAAAATAACTAAATATCATCAAGGTGGCAGAAAACTATATACCAAGATTTGTGCCTTGTTAGTGATGGGGCGTGGCAAAAGATAGAGCTTTGTTATTCCTCTCAGGGCTACACTAATGGGTGTATCCCCAAAACTGCTGTTGTTAAAAAGCAGCATCACTGTAAACATTTTATAAAGATTTCCTAAAAACTACTCACTAAAAAAAAAAATCAACACAAGGAAAAAAAATTATACAAACAGAAAGGTAGATCAAACCATCTTCAAGGCAATTGAGATAAACACATGCTGGCCTTTTTTCTGGTAATATCAATTATAACTACTGTAAAACTGTTGGTGGGAAAGAAATTGGTGTAGCCACTATGAAGAACAGTATGGAGATTCCTTAAAAATCTAAAATACAGCTAACATATGATCCAGAAATCCCACTCCTAGGCATATATCCAGGGAAAACCATGGCTCAAAAGAATATATGCACCCCAGTATTCACTGTAGCACTATCCACAATAGCCAAGACTTGGAAGCAACCTAAATGTCCACTGACAGATGATGGATGAAGAAGGTGTCATATGCATATGATGGAATATTACTTGGCCATAAAATAATGAAACAATGCCATTTGCAGCAACATGTGATCATCATACAAAAGTTAAGTTAGTTAGAGAAAGACAAATATCGCGTCATATCACTTACATGTGGAATCTAAAAAATGATACCAATGAACTTACTTACAAAACAAAAACAGGCTCACATACATAGAAAACAAAACTTAGGGTTACCAAATGGGAAAGGGTGTGGGGAGGGATAAATTAGGAGTTTGAGATTAACATATTGACATTACTATTATTAAAAAAAATAATGACATGTTGTTTAGCACAGGAAACTATACTCAGTATATTGTAATAATCTATAAAAGAATTTGAAAAATATATATGTATATATGTGTAAAACTAAATCATTTTGCTGACCACCTGTAACTAACACATTGTAAATCAACTATATTTCAATAAAAAGTACAGTAGAAACTACTAAATATTTAAAATCCACTTGGCTAGTTGCCGCCGAGCAAAATGCAAAGTATTAACTTTTCTTCTTACAACCACTGTTCTGTTACATTTGGCCTTTATGTTAACATTCTGAAGCAAAAATGGCCTTAAAGATTTCATAAAGAATTGGACTCTAACTACAATAAGGAAACATATCTATTTCACAGCCTTCTCTTTCAAACCCTTATTATATCAACCACAACTGAAACAATACTAGAAGCTTCCCAGCCACATCTCATTTTGCCCAGCTGACATGCTTAGTGGAACTTAACTCCAAGGGTAAAATAGGAAAGAGAGAAAATATTTGGGGGAAGGTAGTAAAGCCAGAAATTGGTAAAGTCTTAACTTTTAAAGCAGTACATATTACCTTAATGTTTCAACATCACAGATAAATAAAAATTATCTTCCAGGATGAAAATCAAGGTCATCTGAACTTCTGGTTTCCTTGTCACGTCGGGCGCTAAGAGCGTCTTTATGAAGACAACGATTCTGTCCTTCATATCAATCTCGAAAGAGCCAAGACTGACTCTCAATAGCACGTCCTTCCTTCCTAGATAGTCCATTCGAGCTCTCTAAGGTTTACCTTGATTTTCTTCTACTTCTCGGTTCCATTATGCAATATTGATGTTTTTCCTAAATTTGTCTCTTTTTCAGATTTTTTTAATCTGTTGCCGTATGAACCACGTACACGTCACAGTTTTCTAGTGTTCTTTCATCTGAAGACTTTTCTCAATACTTACCTTACACACTTCGGTCTCCACGTAGAGACACCGTAAATTTTAGAAAGCCCTCCGTCAGCATTTTGTTTTCATTTTTATTTCGTGCTAACTCTGCCACAGCTTTATGCTGTTGGCTTTGCTGGGTCCTGGTCTTTAGAGTCTGCAGGTATTTATTCCCCAGGACACAACAGTAACTGGGCAGAGGTCATCAACCTGGACCTATCTATAGTAGAAATAATTTTCTCCCTAAATACACAACCCTATCATTTTTTCCTTCTGTCACGACTCTTGCTGCAGTTTATCTTCATCTGCATGTCACTGCAGGACTGTCACAACCAGTCAGCCCTCCTAAGGTCACAGTTATTAAGTGCCTGCTTTATATAAAGGATTGCAAAAGGTGATCTAAATATAACAAAAACTCTAAGATGACGCCCCACCCTTGGAGAGCTTTTAAGGGCAGCGGCTTATGCTATATTTTTCATTAGACAAGGTACAAATATGCTGAGACTCAAAGAAACAATACATGACAATAAAGAGATAAAACTGTTTAGAAAACTGTCATGTTAAAATAGAATCCATATGAATGGCTGTGAGAAAAGAGAAAAGGTAAGGAGCCTCTGTAATTGAGATTTTACTCCACATTCTTTCTTGCCACGATTTCCAAAAGTCTGAAAGGAAGTCCAGTTAATAGAGAATATGATAGACTAGTGCATAGCCACTAAAAATGGCATTGTTGAAATTTGTTATTAAAATAAAAATATTTATGATTCCTGCTTTTTGAAAAGGCTACAAAAAGACTGCAGAGTTCAGAATATGTCATTTTTTGCAAAAGGAAATATGTATGCATATGTAGTCAAAGAAAAGGACTGGCAGTATTAAAAACCACAGTAACTTCTGAGAGATGGCATGACGGGTGGTATTATTTTATAACAACAGGCTATATATTTCAGCCAGCAACATCTCAGTTTCACCCAAGGGCTTGTAAGAGAACTCTGGGCCCTGTGACTTCCCTGTATTAAAACATCTGATGGCATTAGAAGACACTAGCAGCTTAACCACCATCTGACCAATTTATTTGAATTTTAAGATCAAAATCAAGCAATTATCTCTGACAAAGTCTGGGGCTGTTATTTTGTTTTGCACTGCAAATCTTCAATGAATTGTGTCCACAATTCTCTAGCTGTGTTTCCACTGACACGGAGTCCTCATTTCACTTTGGGGATGTCATCTAAGTTTACACTTTTCAGATTCTCTTCTTTGACAAGCAAGTTCGACTATTCATACACTATACTGCATTTCATCAGTTCTATGATAAACATTCTTTCATGTTTTAACACCTTGGAAACTAGGTTATGTTATATAATCAACAGCGTCCTAATCTTTTGGCAGTATTTTCCTTTGTTGATAAACAATGGTGTGTCTGGTAATTGGTGTCTTATGCTTAATGAAAAACAGTGCGTAAACTGTTATTTATTTCAGTCAGATCAATAAAGTGGGCAGGCGAGTCCAACCTATATAAACAATGATAAAGAAAAGAAATTCTTGAATTAACTGGTATTTTTCACTTTTCACTGTGGACTTTTCACTGTGGCTTAATTTTGAATCAGTACTTCACAGGTCTTCCCAAACTTGCTTTAAAGGTAATGAAAGGACAATGAATTCAAGCAAAGATAAGTAGTCAAATGTCCTAAAACTGACCTTGACCATGGTAAATGTCATTATTCATTAGGGTGTTATTCAAAGTTTATAATTCAGTGAGCTGAATATGAAAAGAATGTGACTAGTTAATAGTTTACCTGAATCAGAAAAGAATGTATTCCCTCTTTTCATCTAATAGTCTTACATTATTCATTACTAACACTTTTTTTTAAATAACTTCTTCAGAACTAACCTTAAACGCAGCTTCTAGACCATTGCAGTTGAAGAAACCTTCACAAAGAATTGTCCCAAGCCTTCTGTCAAAATCCAGAATTTTGGACTTAAACACAACATAATCACTTTCAAACTCCTATAAAATTCAAAATAAAATATTAGTTTTCAGGAAAGAATCTAACAGTGAAAATATCCATCACAAAAGCGTGACACCTCTTTTTCTCTCTGAATGATTTTTCATAGGACTCGAGGAAAGAAACAGCTGTGTCTGACTAAGTGTTCAGTGACAGCCGTATTTATAGAGCAGTGAACATCTTCAGCACTGTCAGCTCACGTTTCCACAATGCCTTCCACTGGCTCAGACCCCAACATCAGAACTTTGGCCTACTGATCCACCCTTCCCCATGCTATTTTGATTATAAATTGAAAAAGCAAAGCTTTACAGAAAAGAAAAAAATAATCTTGCCTCATTATAAATTTAGTACATCTAGAGTTTAAAAATAAAGTTTTTATTTTGTTCTTTTATGGAGCTGAAAACCTGCCAGGAAACACTATTTCTTTAAGTGAGAACTAAAATCCACAGGTCTGTCTGTAAGAAAACATCACTGAGATACAGACATAACGTAACACTCTTCCCATTTCCCCAGTTTCTTACTAACATGCGGTTAACAACCCCCAGTTTCCTCTTAATACATAAACACCCACTCTCATAATTACAAAGAATGAAACAAAGACAAGATAACCATCATCTGCATAGCACTCAGTCTTCAGTGAGGTCCCAGAAATTCCGAAACACTTTGGAGTTTCAGAAACACCCCAGGAGTGTACACCACACACTTAATGGGTGCCCTTTGTTATTTCCATAGGAGACTTTTCTATTAATAATACTAACAGGAATAATAAAAATAACAAAAGCTAACATTTATTCAGTTCTATTTTATATGTTTTATATTATTGGCTCAATTCTAACAATATATAATGTAGGTAATATTTTTCCCATTTTATGGGCAACGAAATAAACTCTGAGAAGTTTATGTCCACAGTTTATACCACTAGTTAACAGCAGGGCCAGAATTTAAAACCAGGTAACCTGGCTCCAGAGCCCACACTCCAGCCATGATTTTGGATGTTTTTATGAAGGAATGTACCTTATGCTAAATTTAATACACACTAGAAAATAGCATAAGAGCACAGTTCTAGAACACGGTGTATCACACACAGCAACGTCATATTTAGCATCAAGAGGAAGTCTCCACTTTTGAATTAAGGCCAAGCAGTCTCTTCATTCAAGGATCACTGACTTTTAAAAGTAAACACAAATGCCCAACAAGTTGTAACAAGCCTACCTTGCCCCTCTTCTCGGTGTGGCAACAAGGAACATACCACCTAAGATCCTCAAACACTATTTGAACAATTAACAAATAATCACTATCAGTTCTGTTCAGTTGCTCAGTCGTGTCCGACTCTTTGCAACCCCATGGACTGCAGCAGGCCAGGATTCCCTGTCCATCACCAACTCCCAGAGCTTGCTCAAACTCATGTCCATCAAGTCGGTGATGCTATCCAACCATCAGGGAAGGAACAAATACTTATTTCCCACAACGGATCTCTTTCCCAACCTCTCCTGTCAGCTCAGCCTGAATTCAGAATTGCTGACGGGACTTCTGCCCTAGGAAATCTCCCAGATAACTCAAATTTATTATATATAAAGGCTTCCCTGGTGGCTCAGATGGCAAAGAATCTGTCTGCAATGAAGGAGACCAGGATTCGATCCCTGGATCGGACAGATCCCCTGGAGTAGGAAATGGCAACCTACTCCAACATTCTTGCCTAAAAATCCTAGAGGAGCCTGGCGGCCTATAGTCCAGGGGGGGTTGCCAAATGGGAACTCCTCCTCTCTGTAAAGACACTCCTCATTCTATAAACCCTAACAAACTCTGGCAATCTCTTTGACTTCTTCCTCTCTTGCTCAAGTGTTATCTGTCTTTTCTCCTATGTATTCTCCATCATCCAGGCATCACCCTCATCTGGATCACCATTACCACTTAGCTAGACTTCTATTTACCATATCTGTACAGCTCTCTTTATCTTTAATCTCGTCTCTCCCATCATTCTCTAAACTGCAATCTAAACAAGCTTTCTAAAATAGAAATCATATGTCACTCTCGTACTAATAATTTTCCATGTCTCAGTACAGAATCCTTAACTTTTTAGGGTGAAGTCTCACAGTCTTAGCCTCATCTACAAGGTCCTTTGTGATACGAACCCTACTTACTCCTCCTGACTATTCCAGTGTCTCTCCCCCTTCACACTCTCGGGTCTAGCCAGGCCTGCCTTGTCACACTGGTGCTCTGTGTATAAGACAATTTTCTCTAATCACTTTCTTTTCACCTACTCTTCACCTGCTTCATTTTCCATTTATCTTTCAGGCATTGTCTCAGTTTCCCTTTCACCTCTCCTGGAAAGGGGCCCTTCACAAATACTCCTGTGGCACACAGCACTTTTCATACCCTAGCACTGAGCACACTGTATAACTGACTACCTGGATTCTCCCACTGGGTTTTAATCTATGAGCATAGGACCCAGGTTTCTTCTCACAGTGACAGTACCAATATTTAACATTCCCAGCGCATAGCTGTTTCTCAGTACTCATTAGAGAATAAACGATATACTGGTGCTACTCAAAACCATTTTTTCTATATTCTAGAGACTCCAAAATTGCCCTTATTAGTAACACGAGAAATTCTGACATTTTAGGTAGAGAAACATCATGGTCTAATTTAGCTCTTAACAGGCAATCAAGTTGCTGTGTGAAGAATAGATGTGATAGAGCCAAGATAGGGCCTGAAGGAGAGGTTTAGGAGCAAAGGCAGTAACCTGGCTCAGAGATGAGATCTGTATACATTTTCAGGGTGATACATTCTCAGGATTCATATGACAAAACCTGATGTTTATCATGAGAAAAGAGTAAGATCATGGATGGCTCCTATATTTTGCACTAAGCAATACACTATACAGAGTATTTTTGAGTTGAAAAATACAAGGAAGAATAGGCTTGGGGAGAGGTAAAGCATGCTGGTGATGTCTATTAAACATACAAGTGGAAATGTTGAGTAGGTAGCCAAATATACACTTTGTGTTTGGGATATAAGGAGGTCCTTTCCATTATGTATAATGTCCTTGAGGCTTTTGGTAGATGTCTTTATCAATCTGAGGAAGGTCCCGCTTATTCCGATTTCTGAGAAATTTTTTTCCCATCATGAATGGATGTTGAATATGGTCAAAAACCTAATGTATCAAAGTTTTTAAATTGGTAAACTATCACAAAGGAGGCAAGAATGTCTTTTACAACATATGGTGCTGGGAAAACTAGACAGCTACATGTAAAAGAATGCAGTCAGAACACTAACACCACACAGAAGAATAAACTCAAAATGGAATAAAGACCTAAATGTAAAGCCAGAAACTATAAAATTCTTAGTGGAAAATATAGGCAGAACATTCTCTGACATAAATCTGTATCTCTATCTTTTGGATCTACCTCAGAGACTCATGAAAATAAAAACAAAAACAAATAAATGAGACCTAATTAAACTTAAAAACTTTTGCACAGCAGAGGTAGTCATAAACAAAATGAAAAGACAACCTGAAGAATAGGAGAAAATATTTGCAAGTGACCAACAAGGTATTAATCTTCAAAATATACAAACAGCTCATATAGCTCAATATCAAGAAAAAACCCAAACAATCCAATAAAAAAAATGGGCAGAAGATCTAAACAGACATTTCTTCAAAGAAGGTAGACAGATGGTCAAAAAGCACATGAAAAGATGCTCAATATCACTAATTATCAGAGAAATGCAAATCAAAACTGCAATGAGGCATCACCTCACACCTGTCAGAATGTCCATCATCAAAAAATCCACAATAAATGTTGGAAAGGGTGTGAAGAAAAGGGCACCCTCTTATACTGTAGCTATGAATATAAATTTGTACAACCATTATGGAGAACTGTACGGAGAATCCTTAAAAAACTAAAGTGTGATCCAGCAGGCCCACTCCTGGGTGCATACCTGGAGAAAATCATAATTTGAAAAGAGACATGCACACCCATACATGCAGCACTATAACAGCCCAGAGACGGGGAGCAACCTACATGCCCACTGACAGAGGAACGGGTGAAAAAGATGTGGTGCATGTATACACAGTGGAATACTACTCAGCCACGGGCAATGAGCTGATGCCATTTACAGCAACACGGAGGGGCCTGGATATCATCATACTAAGTGCAGTCAGACAGCAAAGACAAAACCCTATTCTATCACTTATAAGTGGACTCTAACTTTTGAAATGATACAAATGGGGAATTCCCTGGCAGTCCAGTGGGTAGGACTCCATGTTTCCACTGCAGGGGACACACGTTTGATCCCTGGTCAGGGAACTAAGATCCAGCATACGGTATATGTGCTTAGTCGCTCAGCTGAGTCCGACTCTTTGCGAACCCATGGACTGTAGCCTGCCAGGCTCCTCTGTCCTTGAGGACTGTCCAAGCCAGAATACTGGAGTGGATTGCCATGCCCTCCTCCAAGGGATCTTCCCAACCCAGGGATTGAACCCAAGTCTCCCGCATTGCAGGCAGAGTCTTTACCGACTGAGCCACCAAGGAACCCCAAGAATACTGGAGTGGGTAGCCTTATCCCTCCTCCAGGGCATCTTCCCAACCCCGGAACTGAACCAGGGTCTCATGCATTGCAGGTGGATTCTTTACCAGCTGATCTACTGGGAAAGCTCACATGTGCATGCAGCCCAGACAAAAAAAAAAGGGATACAAATGAACTTTTTACAAATCAAAAACAGACTCAGAGATCTCAAAACTTGGTGGTTACCAAAGGGGAAACATGAGGGGAAGTGATAAATTAGGAGACTGAGATTGACATATACACATGACTATATATAAAATAGATAATAGGGACCTACTGTATAGAAGAGGGAACTCTACTCAATATTCTGTAATAACCTATATGGGAAAAGAATCTGAAATATATATATATAAATGATACTGATCAGTGCAGGGTTGCAATGAACCTTCAATCTCTAAAGAAGCAAAAACAAAAACCCCAGTATCTGGCAAGCACAAACGAAAAATGAGGTGTGCCTGTAATTCTTCAACGTTTGATAGAATTCTCCAGTGAAACACCCCAGGCATCAATATTTTCTTTGGGGGAAGTTTTTAAACACAAATCCAACTTTTCTCACCCTCACAAGAAAAAAAAAGTTTTTACGTATCTGTGATGACAGATGTTAAGTAAATTTACTGTGATAATCATTTCACAATATACTTATGTTGTACACCTAAAACTAATATAATGTAACATGTCAATTATATCTCAATTTTCAATATTTCATATTGGCTGAGTTACGGTAATTTGAATTCTTTGAGGAATTGTTTCATTTAATCAAAGTTATCAAATTTATGTATAGAGGTTATTTTTTGTTTTTTGGTATTACCCATTACTCTTTTGATATCTGCAGAACATGTAATGGTAGCTCTTTTTCACTCCTGACTGGTAATTTTTTTTCTTTGTACTCTTACTAGAGTTTTGTCTTTTCAAAGAACTAACTCTTAGTTTCACTGACTTTATTATTTGTGTTTAATGTCATTGATTTCTGCTCTTCCCTTCTGATTTTTCCCTTCTTTCTGATTTGTATCTATTTGCTCTCATTTTTTTCTAGGTTCTTAGGGTAGAAACATTACTGATTTGATATATTCCTCTTTTTAATGTATGAATTTAGTGCTATAAATTTCCCGAATGACTGCTTTAGCTGTTCCTACAAATCTTGAAATACTATATTTTCATTTCATTCATTTTCATTCAGTCCTCTATGTTTTATTTCCCTTGAGACTACTACTCTGATTCACGGAATATGTAGAAATGTGATCTTTAGCTTTTAAGTGTTTAGAGCTTTCCCTGTCAGGTTTCTATTATTGATTTCTAGTTTGATTCCATTGTCATCTAAGAACATACCCTGTATGATTTCATTCCTCCCACAGTGAGTCAAATAAGAAATCACTTGGGAAATTAAGAATACCTTGACATAAATAGGGCGGGGGAGCCCAACAAAGTCAAACTTAAGGAATACATCAGAAACAGTATTAAGGAAAAAATTATCATTATAAACATATACATTAAAACAGGAGGATCTTAACTGAATAACCTAACTTTACACATTACGTGAATTGAAAAGGAACAAACTAATAAACTAATACCAAAGCTAACAGAGGAAAGAGGAAAAAAAAATCAAGATTAAAGTGGAGATAAATGAAGTCAATAACAGAAGAACAGAAAAATCAACAAAACCAAAGTTTATTCTTTGGGAAAAAATGAAACTGACATTTAGACAGACTGACTGAAGAAAAAAGAGGGAAACTAAAATTACTAAAATGAAATCTGAGTAATTACTACCAATTTTACAGAAGTAAAAAGAATCATAAAAATGTTTTATGAACAACTGTATAGCAAATTATATAACAGATGAAATGGACAAATAAAGAAATACATAACCTACCATGACTGAATAATGAAGTAACAGAAAAACTAAATAGGCCTGTAACTAGTACAGAGACTAGTCATCAAAAAACTTCCAAAAATAACCAAAAAGCCTAGGACCAGATAGCTTTCTGGTAAACACCACCAAACACTTAAAGAAGCACTGACCCCAATCCTACTCAAAAATCCTCTTCCGAAAAAGTGAAGAGGAAACACTTCCTAACTCCTCTTATAAAGCATGCATTGCCCTGATACCAAAGCCAAATAAAGACACGACAAGAATATTACAGACAGGGACCCTTATAGATAATGATATAAACACTCTCAACAAAAGCTAGCAAATAGTATCCAGCAACATATCAAAAGGATCACATACCATGACCAAGTGGATTTATTTGCAGAATGCAAAGATGGCAAATGAAATCAATAACAGACCATATTAACGGAATGAAGGAAAAAGACCCCATGATCATCTCAACTGATGCCGAAAAAAATGACAAAATTCAACACCCTTTAACGATAAAAACACTCAAACTAGAAATGCTACAGGTCATCAACATGATAAAAGGCCATCTATGAAGATGTCACAGTTAATACCACACTCGATGGTGAAAGGCAAAGTAGTCCCGATAGGATCATGAGCATGACAAGGATGTTTCACTTCCACCACTTCTATTCAACAAAGCATGGGACGCACTAGCTAGAGCAATTAGGTGAGAAAAAGAAATAAAAAGTAATCAAACTGGAAAGGAATAAGTAAAATTGTCTCAGTTAACAGATGACATGATTTGACATACAGAAAACTCTGAAGATTCTGCACTGAAGATAAAACACGCAGCAAAGATGCAGGGTGCACAATCAACATGCAAAAATCAGTTGTACTTCTACACATTAGTTATGAACAACAAGGCTGTTATAATATAGTTTTGTTCATATACCTTACAAGACATACAAAAAATAGCTCAATATTTACCAAATACCTAAATGTAAGAGCTAAAAGTATAAAACTGAGGAGAAAATATTGGAGAAAATCTTTAGGACATTGGATTTGGTAATCACTTCTTAGATATGACATCAAAAGCACAGACAACAAAAGAAAAAATTTGACTTCATCCAAATTAAAAACTTTTGTGCATGAAAGGACAATTTCATGGGTATCAGTATCCAATAACCCATGGAATGGAAGAAAGCATTTCCAAGTCAAACATGGGATAAGAGATTAATTTCCAGTATTCTTTTAATTTTTTTTTTTTTTTGGCTCTAAAATTCCAGTTTTTATATCTGCTATTTCTTTGGTGAAAATTTCTATTCCTTCACTGAGGTTATTTTTTATTTGTTTCATTATGTTGATAATGGCTTACTGAAGCATTTTTAGCATGGCTCTATAATACCTTGTCCGGTAATTCTAACACATCTTAGCTTGATGCTGCCATCTATTAGTTGTCTCTTTTGCTCAGTTGAGATCTTCCTGGTTCTTAGTATAATAAGAAATTTGTCATTGCAGGGAGCTCCTATTATGGCTGAGTGTGTAGGCAAGACATGAAAATCCTGTAGATGACTAAGAAGAAATTTATGTAATTCAAAATTTTAAATACTACATGCTGTAATAGCAAAAGAATAAAGAGTTAAGGAGATGAGAACAGATCCGAGAACTAATTGTAGAAACTGGAACACAAACTAGTATAGATTAATAATTACTTTCAAAGTGAATTTTAGATCCTAGAGTGATGATGGGCTAGGTATCTGGAGCAACCTTCCCACTACAAACTAGCAGGTAGAAGGAACACAGCCACAGCCTCTTGGGTCACTCCACCTCAGGGTACAGGTCCTCAGCCTGAGTTCCCCCAATTGCCCCAGATGAACTTACTGACTTCTTTTCTATGAGGATGCGATGAGAGAGACAAACACTAAAGAGTGAATATGGCACAGCAAAAACATAGAAAATATGTTCCTGCTAAACATAGCAAAAACTCTCTCTAGGCTGGGAGTTCTGAGTTGGAACTTCTGTTTCACTCCCTGAGAACTGTGTAATCTCCAGTAATTTACTTGCCT
Source organism: Nanger dama (assembly GCA_917880005.1). NCBI lineage: Eukaryota > Metazoa > Chordata > Mammalia > Artiodactyla > Bovidae > Nanger > Nanger dama. Next base: position 31,264,445 of record CAKJTW010000007.1, read on the forward strand.
GGGTGGTTGCTCTCAGGGTTACAGTAAGAATTAAGCAGAAATGTGTATAAAGGTTTGGCACGATGTCTGGCATTCAACATTTGTTCAGCAAATATTAACAAACTCCAAATAACTGACTCTAGTGGAGCCAAGGGCTTACTTTCAAGAATATCCACCATCCTTACATAGCTATCTGGGGAATTTTATTTAATAAAGCCACACTTCAGAATGTTGGTTGAACCTAACTGTTGAAACTAAAGTCACCTGCCCATCAGTTAAACACAAACAGTTAAGAAAGCATTTCTCTTGTCAAGTTCAACTTAATACAGTATCACTGTGTATACTCCTAACCTCAAACTTGCTGAGAGACCTACAACTTAATGATTTCCACCACTAAAAAGAAATAATTATGCAACATGATACGGGTGTTAATTATCATTACAATGGCTTTTAAAATATATAAATGCTTCAAATTAGCATGTTATATACCTTAAACATCTACAATATTCCATGTTTCAATTCATTAAGAAAGCAAGTCTCTCCTCATAATTGCCTAGATCTCAAATAGTCCCATAGGAAGAAATCAAAGCAAATACCTAAAGTGACCTTTATATTCAGTATTAATAATTCAGAAACCCAAGGACATGTTAATGGACACACCTGAGGCCCCCTCTTCTGTAAACAGACCACAGTGGCAGAACTTCTGATAAATAAAGGCTCAAAGCCTGCCTGATAGGCTTGAGATTAATGAAGAGAGAGAAATCAGTAACAGCATTTCTAAACACAAACTAGCAGTCACTGTTTCTTTAATTTACTGGAACATATGTAAGCCATGGTGGCTCAGAGGTTAAAGTGTCTGCCTGGAATGCAGGAGACCAGGGTTCAATTCCTGGGTTGGGAAGATCCCCTGGAGAAGGAAATGGCAACCCACTCCAGTACTCTTGCCTGGAGAACCCCATGGAGGGAGGAGCCTGGTAGGCTACAGCCCATGGGGTTGCAAAGAGTCAGACACGACTGAGTGACTTCACTCACTTTCACACCAAAGGGCAGGAAGGCTGACATGACACAAAGGACTGCTGCCTCCGCACTGCTCGATGGGCATCAGGGAACACAGAGCTGTATGCGCAGCAGGAGAGGAAGGGCAAGGGCTGGGCATGCGTCAAGGAATGCAGCACTATGAATATGAGTTTGGAGGCAGTCTGTTGGCTACAGTATTGTCTCCTAAAAATTACCAACTGATTTCATTATCAAGTTTCAGTGACTTCCCTGGTGGCTCAGACAGTAAAGCATCTGCGTACAATGAGGGAGACATGGGTTCGATCCTTGGGTCGGGAAGATCTCCTGGAGAAGGAAATAGTAACCCACTCCAGTACTCTTGCCTGGATAATCCCATGGACAGAGAGGAGCCTGGTGGGCTGCAGTCCATGGGGTCAGGCAAAGAGTCAGACACGACTGAGCGACTTCACTTCATCATCAAAACCAGAACCCAATGAACTCAGCTGTTCAACAAATGAACAGCTTAGTCAAGCCAAATAAATAATCACTGGGATATTCTGAGGCAACACTGATAACCAAGACACACTGAACAAAAAGAAAGGTCATCTTTGACATAAGCACACCCATTAACTGAACTTTTAGTTAGTTCACATTCTGATTTCCTGGAATAACCAAAGTCAAGATATTCAGACCAGAGGTTGAAAAGGAACTTCGAGGGAAGGCTATAAAGATGTCTCCAACCTTTGGAGATCAGAGGTAAGCCTTGCCCTTTTCAATTACAAGATAAACAGGGCTTCAAAATACTAAATACAAATAACAGGCAGATATATATATCTGAAATATATATAAAATATGTATTTGTAAATGTATTAATGGCATGCTGAAAACCTACCAGGATTTGTAATCGAGAGTAAATCAAGACCCTCCTGCAACTCGAAGGCACCTGAGGGTTTGCACACCATGGATCTCACACTCCACTGCTCAGTTGCTCAGAAGAGCTAAACCAAAACCCCCTCGCCAAGAGTCCCATTCTGTCCACATTCCCTGAGTGCCTGCCACGTGCCAGGCATCTTACCAGGCTCTGGGGAAGAGCTCAGGCTATTCATCACAGATCTGGGTTTCTCTTACTTTTCCACAAATTAGCAGGGCACACAATGGCTATATCATTCTTACTATTAACTCCACTTCCCAAAAACTGTCAACAGTTCAGAGGGATTCACTTTGCAGACCATGTTCTTACAAAGCTAACACACTGTACTTATACATTTCAAAGAGTCAATTATTTGACCAAATATAAACATAATAGTGAATAAATTCACATTCCACAAAAAACAATGAGGGTGAGAGCTAATCGTTACTTTTTATTTTTGGTACCTGAGCTTCACTATCATGGCAAAACACTAAAATGAAGCTATTTTTATCCCAGAGCTGCAGGGACGTTTGCAGGGAACTCCTGGCCCCTAACCTGCTGTCAGTAACAGAAAACAGAAGCAGCTTAAACCTGAAAAGCTTCCCTCTTTTCCCTGAGATTAGTAATATGAAATTAACAATTATTTCTTAAGAATAACAAAAGGAGACTACATAATATTAATAATATATGCAACAAATAAGGTGAAACTAAATATTCAAGTAGATGAAAAATATACTTAATGGTTCAAGACAAGACTAAAAACATGCCAGTTACACAGACACCAGATAATCAGATCAAGATGAGTTAATATGGTAAGTTTTCAATACACATCAACAAGAAACAAATCCAGATGGAGGTCCACTGTTGCATTATTAGAAATAGTTTAAAATATTCCCAACTGAAAATGCAAAGGCCTAAGTCTAATCAGTGATCTATCATGAAACAGATGAGAGAATCCAGGCAAACCATTTTGCCTTTCATCCGAGAGAGGCTGGACTGGAGAGAACCTATTATCACTGTGACCTACTGTCCTTCCCAGCTTTAAAGTAAGATCTATGAAATGAAAACACAAAGCTACAACATTACCATGTTATTGTAATCAGATGGGTCATACGTGCGCTGTTTAAAAATCTTCCAGTGTTTCATAAATTCTTCACTCATCTCATAGATCTGTCCATTTAAAATTGCTCCTTGGTGCCGCCAAATTCAAGCCTTTCCAGCTTTTCAAATTCCAATATGGTGACAAATATATCCTTTGAAAAGACACAGTAAAGATCTTTCCACCCTCTTGAGTAGGAAAAGAATATTTTAAAGATTCAAAGAAAGAAATTTTCCAGCATTCAAAATTGGTGAGTCAACAGACATTTATATGACGGAAAATGTTATTATGATTTAAATCAACAAAGTAACTGCCTACCTTTAAAATTATACTCCCATTTTCACATGGACTGAAAATTATTGAGCAGTATAGGTGACATCTAACTTAACCACAGCTAAACATTTAACTGTCTCATTTCAGTTCCTTCTGATCCTAAGTTAGATGCCCAGGCATGATCCACCAACACTATGGTGAATGGGCTGTTAAGAAAGCGTGGTACAAGTTGCCCAGTGTTATGCATTGGGCACTCAGAATTTAAGAGTCATTCAGAAGGACTTCTCTATTGGTTCAGGGGTTAAGACTCTGTGCACCCAGTGCAGGGGGCATGGGTTCAATCCCTGGTCAGGGAACTAAGATCCCACACACTGCATGGTGCAGCCAAAAACTAAAAGGCATCTGGGCTGCTTAAATGATGAGAATTTTCAAAACATAAAAATGTTATTTTGAATGAAATTTGACAAATCTAACAACAAAAAAGTCCGAACTTGCTAGAAAGAGTTTCATAAAGAAAATAAGGCAGTTCAAAACTTGAAAAGAAAAAAAAATCGTAGCCAGTTGGCTCCAGAGAAACCGGTGTCTAAATGTGTTTACATGTATGCGTTCATTCAATGGCTTCCCAGGTGGTGCTAGTGGTAAAGAAGCCTCCTGCCAATGCAGAAGACCAAGCCACCCTGGTTCGATCCCTGGGTCCAGAAGATCCTCTGGAGAATGGCATGGCAACCTACTCCAATATTCTTGCCTGGAGACTCCATGGACAGAGGAGCCGATGGACCCTACAGTCCACACAGCCGAAAAGAGTAGGACACAACTGAAGTGACGTGGCACACAGCAGCTCATGCAAGGTTTGACTTTCTGGTATTTAAAACATTTATACAGAGCACATGTTTTCACATTCTTTTCACCTATTTTCATGGACAGCTTTAATATTTTAATAGTAGAGTATATATATTTATATACTAAAAGTTACCATAATATTTAGATAATCAAATGGGTTTTCAGGTATGGAATCCCAGTAAAAACATCAAACATGTAAAAGGGAAAAAGAGATTATTCTATAGCTTCCCAATTTACGACTGTCTCCTAGGAACTTAGTATGCTGTAGGGCAACGGGTTAATTCAATTCAGATCAGTCGCTCAGTTGTGTCTGACTTTGTGACCACATGGACTGCAGCACGCCAGGCTTCCCTGTCCATCACCAACTCCCAGAGTTTGCTCAAACTCATATCCACTGAGTTGGTGATGCCATCCAACCATCTCATTTCCTATCATCCCCTTCTCTTCCTGCCTTGAAACTTTCCCAGCATCCAGGGCTTTTCCAATGAGTCAACTCTTCACACCAGGTGGCCAAAGTATTGGAGTTTCATCTTGAGCATCAGTCTTTCCAATGAATATCGATTTATTTCCTTTAGGGTTGACTGGTTTGATCACAAGGATCACAAAGGTCACTGATACCTAAAGATTAATGAAGTTTTGAAAAAAGAAACCGAAGCTCTGTAACTAAAACTTTTACTATCTTGACAGCACCAGCCTTGTCAGCTCCTCATGAAAATCACCAAGGAAGAAGACTTCTCACCTCCTACTCAAATAGGATAAAAATCTGTTCCCTGAATCATATTAAAAGATACAGGGCTTTTGAATTAACCTACAATATAAATCAATTAGAAGCCAATAAGTAATTACCTCTATTTTCATGAAACGATCAAGAAATTTGTCAAATCTATGAAACACCAGATAAGACTGGAAATCCCATGGTTTCAGTTCATTATTTCCCATAAAATAGCTTGCCAATCCTCTTCTATAGCTGAAGAAACAATTTTTGAAAGTCTTTAAGATGTTAATGGTCACTTGAACCTTTTCCAGACAGTCTTCAATTTCCCCTTTCAAGAGATCTTCAGGTGAAAGGTAAGCTATTGCCTAGAAATCAAAGAAAGAATGATAAGAAAATATGTTTAATAGTTTTCCTGAAAATATCCATTTCAATGAAATGTTTTATTTTTCAGTGAGTGAAGTGAAATTGCTCAGTCGTGTCCGACTCTTTGTGACCCCATGGACTGCAGCCTACCAGTCTCCTCTGTCTATGGGATTTTGCAGGCAAGAGTACTGGAGTGGGTTGCCATTTCCCTCTCCAGGGGATCTTCCCGACCCAGGGATCGAACCTGGGTCTCCTGCGTTGCAGGCAGACGCTTTACCCTCTGAGCCACCGGGGATTTTCAAATAACAAAGTCTAGAATTGGGCCAGAGATGTTGTGAAACAGAAGACACAAATTCTAGAAATTCAGGTAACTAGGCTTTTAATGACATACATGTATACATTAAAGAAATCTACAGAAGATGCTGTAATTACTGGAATCAACATTCAACCATGCCTGTTTTTGCTAAGCTTCAAAGATAAAACAATGTGTAATCAGAATTTGCCTGGCTATTTGAGGCAGCAAATACTCTGTACAATTTTTTTTTTCATATAAAGAAATGTAGTGGACAGGAGGGAAAACCTATGAGGTCATGTATTTTAAAAATATGGTCATGTTACCTGGCAGCACAGGGTCACTTGCAAAGGTGAGGAAGAGCTGACAGAAGTGATTATACCACTGGCAATTCTTTTAGGTTAACAAACTTCTCTTCTGGGAGCTCATTACAGGACATAAAATCTAGCTAAGATAAGCAACTTGAACTGATTTTGAATAGTTGAAATGCAAAGGTGAGAACGATTAAAGAGAAACCAGCAGATTCATGTCGCACCTCTCACAGTACCATCATTCAGTTCTTCCCTTTCCTCTATTTGTTATAAATCTTCACAATTTCCTGTTTAGGGACCTCAAGAACCTATAAATTCTAATCCTGAGGCACCTTCACCTCATATAAATTAAAGGTAAAATTGCATGCCTTTAATTCTACAGTTGTTTAGAAAGCTGTAACAATCTCAATAGAGAATGTAATAAAAGCCATTAGGTTCAACACAGTCAACTGAAGGAATGATTTCTAAATGCAGATGTATTATCCTCCTTCTCCCATAAATGGCTACAGTTTTACATGCAGTGGCTACAGTTTTACCAGAAATATAGACTCTGAGACATAAATGTGTAAAGTAGTAAGGATATCATTCACTTGGTGTCTAAAAAGCCTACTGACTAATTCCTTCAACTCTGGCTAGATTCCCAATCTATACTCATTTCTCACTCAGGCTGGATGGAAAATTAATCTCTCCCCAAAGGTTGCTAAATTTCACACAGAACAGGGATGAGAACTCCCAGGAATCCCTCAGTAATTTGAGTTTTGTAAGTGTCTTCACATTGGTATGGATTAGGGATTCCATCAGAGAAGGCAATGGCACCCTACTCCAGTACTCTTGCCTGGAAAATCCCATGGATAGAGGAGCCTAGTAGGCTGCAGTCCATGGGGTCATTAAGAGTCAGCCACGACTGAGCGACTTCACTTTCACTTTTCACCTTCATGCATTGGAGAAGGAAATGGCAACCCACTCCAGTGTTCTTGCCTGGAGAATCCCAGGGACAGGGAGCCTGGTGGGCTGCCGTCTATGGGGTCGCACGGAGCCGGACACGACTGAGGCAACACAGCAGCAGCAGCAGGTCCCATGTCCAAAGCCTCATAAAATAAAAAATGACTAACCAGTTTATTTTATCAATAAGCCAATCAATTAATGAATTTATCATTGATAGCATTTTTTAAATTTAATTTCTATTTTACATTGGAGTATTGTTGCTTTACAATGTTGCATTAGTTTGATGCCTGTCCCTCAGCTTTTTCATCTTATTTTTGTGATTTTATGGACTCTTGTTTAATTCTACCATCCCTTTTCTAAGCTCAACCTTGCAGACTTAAACTCTTTGTCATCTAGGATCTTGTGAATAAGAATGTCCCCAAGAGAGACACTAAGCAAGCTGTAGAACAGACTGGAGGGCCTAGAGTGGTAATGACTCACAGTGAACAAGGAGCAGAGTTTGGTAACCATGGAAGAAAAGCAAGGCACTAAAATAAGACACCATTACTGTGCCATTATCTAAAGTGTGCCATTATCCAAGGTGGTCAGATGATGCCTTTCATATGCCTGGCCTAAATGACCATGTTAACAGCCACTGTTAGAAAACAAGTAAAGAGAAACACATTTGCTTTTAAAGTAACAAAGGATTTCTGACCACGTCTGGAATGCCTAGAAAGATCAGGCAGATAAGGAAAATGAGTGAAGCAGATCAGGAGCAACAGTGGGATGGTGGAGGCCAAGGTCACCTGGACAGCACATGGACTATGTAAAGGCGGTAGCTGATGCTCTAGCAGCTGACTGTGTCAATGGAGGTGAAGAACCAACGTAGCAAGACCTGATTTTTCGGTGGAGGCTAGAATGCTGCAATTTAAATAAGACCTGATTAATTTAACCATTAACAACAATTTTTTAATAAAAATTCCAAGATACTATGCAAAATAAAAACACTGCATTGATCCATTGGCCAAACACAGTGAACAGAATGCCAGCTTATGACTTCTGATAAGCTAAGGGTTCAAGGGTTCCAGGGTTTCATAAACACACTGAAGTCTACAGATTCACAGAAACAGAGTACGTAAAAACTATGTAAGGAAATTATAAAAGACACATAAAATGTGTAACTACACAAATTGTGCAAAGTACAAAATTAAAAGAACAACATGGTATAATTCTATTCTATACCCACAAATCACAGCAAAATTTTTAAAAATGGTAATGCTAAAAGCTGGTGAATTACAGTAGAACTTGTTACACACAATAATAGCAATGCACTTAACATAAACCTTTAAAATAATTTGTATATATCAAATATTGTTCAAGAGTCATGAAAAGATCATACCCCTTAATCAATATCAGAATTTATATTAAGCTGATTATCCAAATTAAGGAAAAAGGATTTTCGTTTATAATACAAGTGGCTGGAAGCAGTCTACATATCCAATAAAAATAAATTAACTTTTCAAGAAGATAGTTACAAAAAGTTATATGATAAAATGTATTAATAAGTTTTAGAGGAAGGAAAATTCTTTTAATGCTGAATTTGAGAGGGGTGGAATTATAGGACTACTTCCATTATTATAAATGTCATACAATATTTTACAGATATCACTGCTTCTGCTGCTAAGTCGCTTCAGTCATTTCCAACTCTCTGCAACCTGAGATGGCAGCCTGCCAAGCTCCTCTGTCCCTGGGATTCTCCAGGCAAGAACACTGGAGTGGGTTGCCATTTCCTTCTCCAACGCATGAGAGTGAAAAGTGAAAGTGAAGTCGCTCAGTTATGTCCAATTTGTGACCCCATGGACTGAAGCCCACCAGGCTCCTCCGTCCATGGGATTTGCCAGGCAAGAGTACTACAATTGCAAAATAAATATATAAAATGAACGGATAAAATCCAGATGTCAAAATCTCCTCAAAAGTCACTGCACATAATAGGTCTGAGGTTTGTGAAGCCCGGTTTGTACTGCCCTCACAACATCCATGGGAAGAGGGCTCAGTCAGACCTGCCGTGACCAGGCCTGGCTGCCCTAGGTGGGGACAGCGGGAGGTCAGTTACCCCCAGACAAGCTGGGTCTCTGACCAGACCAGGGCGCTTGAACAGGTGGCCTGGGTCACGGCCCCATATTTTATAGATATCACTAGTATACCACACATTACATGGTAATTAGAAATAAAAACTTATTTTAAACTATGGAGCATAACATAATGGGTAAGAGCTCTTTCTTACAAGCTGGATGACCTTGGGCATGCTATTTATCCTTTCTGGACTTTGGGTGTCTTTTTTGTTAATATAAGCTGGATTTACTAATAAATAGTACCTATATCATAGTGCCGCTAGAAGATTAAATTCATAGATTTTTGTAAAGGGCTTAGAAGAATTCCGGCAAATAAGGGAAACTATACAGTGCATGCTGGGGCTTTCCAGGTGGTACAGTAGTAAAGAATCCATCTGCCAATGTGGGACACACAGGTTTGACTCCTGGGTTGGGAGGATCTCCTGGTGGAGAAAATGGCAACCCATGCCAGTATTCTCGCCTGGGAAATCTCGAGGACAGAGGAGCCTAGTGGGCTACAGTCCCATGGGGTTGCAGAAAGTCGCACACGGCTAACTGGCCATGCACATAGACACTACGCATTAAAAAGGTATTAAAAATCAACTGGACAACAAACAACTGGAGGTGGTGATGGGTGTTGCAGAGTTTAGCTCTTCAGAGAACCCAGGTATGAAAGTTTACTCATTGCCCATTCTTGATTCCTTCCATGTTGGGACAGGTTTACTACAAAGTCTACTTGGAGAATCTAGGAAGTTGGGTCAACTAAACCTGGGACATAGGCCAGGAATAGTAACTAAGGAACAAGGGAAGCAAGGTTATTTCCTCAGGAGTCTGGCAAACTTTGACCATGGACACTGACCAGGGACCAGGGATAACAGGTTAACAGGCTTACAGGTAACCAGGGCTCTTTGCAAGCCATGTATAAAAATGAATGACAATCTTTGAGCTTTCTACACTAACTGGAGAAGGCAATGGCACCCCCACTCCAGTACTCTTGCCTGGAAAATCCTATGGATGGAGGAGCCTGGTAAGCTGCAGTCCATGGAGTCGCTAAGAGTCGGATAGGACTGAGCAACTTCACTTTCACTTTTTACCTTCATGCATTGGAGAAGGAAATGGCAACCCACTCCAGTGTTCTTGCCTGGAGAATCCCAGGGACGGGGGGAGCCTGGTGGGCTGCCGTCTATGGGGTTGCACAGAGTCAGACACGACTGAAGTGACTTAGCAGCACACTAACAGGGCTTTGCAGTAAAAGTTTGGATCATTCTCAAAATGAGATGAGGATCCTCAAAAGGGGCTTGGGAAAAGCTGTGGTCACAGTTGTTAAAACCGCAGTAGGGATCAAAGCCTTTCACATGAGATATGTCCATTAGGGCCCAGTGCGCTGACTTAACAAAAGGGCAAAACTGAGTTTGCACAACAGAGAAACAGAAATAGAATGAAGCCAGAGGAGACACTAAAATATAGCAAGGAACTGATCCATTATCTCCAATCAAGAGCTGCAACTAGTTTGTAAGTCAACAGTTTGGAACTTTCATTGATTTCTATTAAATGTTGCACTGAGCATTTCATTTAGGTTCTCTCCTTTGATCCTCACAACAGCCCGTGAACTGGGCACTTACAAGGGCAGAAACTGAGGCTCAAAAAAGTGATTTAACTCCACTGTGTGCTCAGTCATGTCTGACTCTTCTGCGACCCCATGGACTATAGCCTGCCAGGCTCCTCTGTCCCTGGAATTCTCCAGGCAAGAAAACTGGAATGGGTAGCATTCCCTTCTCCTCTAAAATGGTTCAATTAGATTTGAATCTTGGTTGGTCTGAGTCCAGAGCACTTTGCATATATTCTGTCTCATCAGAAGCAGAGAGAAGAACACACACACACCTACCTCAATCTTATACTCCCCAAACTCTAAACTGCAGGTCAGAAGACCTGTACTTTAATTTGTCCCCCTAAATTCTCAAGGAAATTGAGCAAATGATATCTTTCAAGTTTCAGTTAATTCTTTTTTTTTTTTAGTTTCAGTTAATTCATCTGAAAAAGTATCAGGGATTGGAATGGAACCCGGTTCCCCAGCCAGTTTCTCCTACAACATCCTTCTCTTGAATGCTTAGGACAGCAAAGTGCTGGGGCCTGGGGCAGCAGAAGCTCTGAGCTGCTTGCCTTGACTATGAGCAGATTTTCAGGGTTTCCCATTTCCTCCAATGTACCCCACTGTGCAATAAATTTTTTTAATTTTCAATATGAGTCATGAGGTGAGAAGCATTAGACTAGATTGGGGATTTATTTAGGTCAATCATAGTTGTCCACCCTTCCCTGAGCTAGTGATCCAGATCTGTCTACAATATCCTATCTTCCTGGCCACAGAATTGCTCCAGGAGAGAAAATAAAATGCTTTCAGTTCAGTTGCTCAGTCATGTCCGACTCTTTGTGACCCCATGGACTGCAACACGCCAGGATTCCCTGTCCATCATAAAACCCATTGGTCCAGAACTAAAAACAAAGTCAGTCTCTTTCCAGGGAAGTTCTAGTAGCAGAATATTCCTCTAGTGCTACCAAAGGCCACCTTATTTACATGTGATGAGAGGCTAAGAATCAAGTCAATCAAACACACATGAGCAAAGTGGAGTTTTGAAATTATCATCTGATTCTCCTGGAGAATGCTAATCCTCAAGTCTCTGCACACTTAGACTTTCCAGTTAATGTGAACTTCTTTCTGTTCCAGTTTGCCAGTTACAGGTAGAAGTGATGCGACTCTCGTAAGGGGCGGTCTTAGCAACACATAGGCTAAGCCACATGCACAGATTCTGATTCTCTGGCATCCATTTTACAAAAACCCCTTAGGGGTTCAGAGCCACACCCTGATATAGACCCTGCTATGGACTGAACTGGGCCATGCCCTCTGAAACAGAGCCTGTGTTGGAGCCCTAACCACCAATGTGACTATCCAGAGGCGGAGTCTTTAGCAGGTAATTCAGGTTAAATGGGGACAGGAGGGTGGACCCCGATCTGATAGGACTGCGGTTTTGTAAGAGGAGGAGGAAGGTCTTTGGCTCCACCACATGAGGGCACAGGGAGAAGGCAGCTATCTGCAAGCCAGAAAGAACACTGGCCAGAAGCAATTTCTGAAAATAAAGCCACCCAACCTGTGGAATTCTGTTTTAGCAACTCAAGCAGGCTTGCACAGACACAGACACACACACGCTTAGAGAATCACTAGATGATACGCCCTTCTAGTATCTTTTAGCTCTGAAATTATGAAATGCTCTCTGATATTATGGACACAAGAGGAATTAAAACTTTCCACTGGATGAGGAAGCAGTCTAATTTTTAAAAGTACTTTGTAATGTAAGTAAAGAGTAGAGAAACAATTATAAGCAAGAGATTTTTAAAGATCACCCATGAATCAAAATTTTTAATTTGACTACTATTTTATTCTATTACTATTTTTTGAGGATCATTCTTGCTTCTACCCAGTTCTCTACTTTCCAAAAGTCTTCCCTCAGCCTGCGTTTCCATGGAAACCAAAAGGAAAGATACAAAGAAAGTACTATCCATGTGTGCCTTGTATTAGAAGCTACCTTAAATCTCTGAAGAAAAGTAGGGTATTAAACAAACAGAATCCAGTAACACCCTGCCCTGTGGTTGTATTTAAGTTAATTCTAGTGCTCCTTTGCCATTTAGGATAGAAAATCACCTGGCCTTGGTTACCATAAAAGTCCTCTCTGAAAAAGAGGGATAAAGTAATCTCTAACTGGGTTTATTCATTCCTCATTGATGTAATAAAACTTGAAAAGTGAAAGCGATAGTTTTGCTCAGTTGTGTTGGACTCTTTGTAACCCCATGGACTATAGCCCACTGGGCTCCTCTGTCCATGGAATTCTCCAGGCAAGAACACCGGAGTGGGTTGCCATTCCCTTCTCCAGGGGATCTTCCCAACCCAAGGATCAAATCTGGGTCTCCTGCATTGCAGGCAGATTCTTTACTGCTGAGCCTCCAGAGAAACCCCAAATAAAACCTACCACATGGCAATAATTCTCACTGACTCTATTTTTTCATGCTACATACCTGGTCAATGAAGAGATTACAAAACTCTTGCAATAAAACTATAACCCGAGCAGGGGTATTATAAAACTTGGAATGGCTCCAGATCAGACAGATGGTATGAAATAACGGGGCAATCAATACACCGGTCTGTGGGAATTCCGTCTCCTGCAGACACTGAATGTGTCTCCTCAGGGGTCTCAGGTACAGTTCCACATCTTGGGCTTCGAGCAGAGCTGAAAGGAAAGCACCATTACTGTGAGGTAGCCTCTTCTATCTAAATTCACTTCACAAGTTCAAGACAACAATGCAAAACAACATGGTTACACTTAAATGTTGCCTCTTTTAGATTATTTATCCTACAATTGGCACATGACAGGTTTGGAAAAGCTTCACATATTGTCTGGCTGTAAGACTCCTTCAGAAGAGCCTGGCCATATTCACCCTTACAGCACAAGTAAACTGTGACTGAAGAATGTTAATTCCTCCTAGGTACTTGCTACCAGCACAATTTAATCATTTATTGTTTCATTCTTCTATCCTATGAGAGTAACTTATACAATGACTGAAATATTTTCTATTACATTATCATTCAAAATATAACTATTGAAATTTTTAAGCATGAGTGATGAAAATATTTTGGACATAGACAAAGGCAATAGCTACAGGATACTGGGAGTACACTAGATGCCACTGCACTGCACTCTCTTAAAATTTTACGTTATGTGAATTTTACCTCAAGTTTAAAATTGTTAAGCATAACATATTGATGTTTGGTAGAAACCAACACAACACTGTAAAGCAGTTATCCTTCAATTAAAAATAAATAAAATGTTAAAAATTGTTAAGCATGGTAGGAATAAGGTATATTTTTTAAAGCTAAATGAAAAGAATTTTAAATAGTTAACTATTACTAATTACTGCTTCATTTAATTCAAATTTTCTCTTAAAACTGGCCCTTTTGATGGCCCTAAATAGATTGCCTTCAAACTCCATTTTACTCCTAAGGATACAAATACTTTTGCTTAACTGAAAGGTATCTCCTATGAAAGCAGGATATGAAAGAAACTAAATTCTTGTTTTCTTGTGTATACCAAAATACTCCTGTTAGAGATTAAAAACAAAATAACCCGCTACATTTTTTTTTTTTTGGCTGTTGGAATCAGCTATCTACCCACCCACGGTACTCTACTTGACAAGTAACTCATATATCTGCCCACCTAATAATAAAGACCTGGGAAGAAAGAGAGGGTCCAGGAACCATTTTTATCCAAGATGCACTCATTTTCTGAAATGAGTGTGTTTTCAATATTAATTTCAAAATCAAATAACTTCATGTAATAGGTAAAGTGCCCTTAAAATGTGATAAATGTATCTAGTGACTTTACAGAGCCTTCAGTAAATCTTTGGGAGGGCCTTCTACCTCTAACTAACAATGGCTTTGGGCCACTTGCTCTACTCAAAGTGTTTTTTCCCCTGAATCTCTAGGGCTGTATGCTCACAAGGCTCTAAGGATCCCTGGGATTTATTCCTGCAGACCTTGTATCCAAAGAAAATGTTAAATCTTACTAACAGAAAAAAAAACACAAGCAGCTTCTATTTGTGGAGGGTACACTTACTGTGTGCCTAGTACTTTGTACTTGTTTAGTTGCTAAGTCATGTCAGACTCTTTAGCAGCCCCATGGACTGTAGCCCACCCAGGCTCCTCTGTCCATGGGATTTCCCAGGCAGGAATACTGGATTGCCATATCCTTTCCTGGGAGATCTTTCCAACCCAGGAATTGAACCCATGTCCCCTGCATTTCCTGAACTAGCAGGCGGACACTTTACCACTGAGCCACCAGGGAAGCCTGGTACTTTGTACACTATGTATTAAATCTTCAATTCAGTGGTTCTCAGCCCGGGAGGTCTTCCCCACTGAGGGTCATCTAAGCAATGTCTTGAGTTTTTATAATGGGCATGGGGGTAGTGGGTAGACTCCAGCAATGCTGCTAAATATGCTGCAATGCATAGGGCAGTTCCCCACAACCAAGAATTATACTGCCCCAAGTGTCAGTGGTGACAAGGTTGCAAAACAGTGTTTCAATCTTTGTAACAATTTGCAAAGTTTTAATGTACCAATTTGGCCAATGGAAACCAGAGACTCAGCAAAAAGATGTACTGAGTGGATCTGGGGCAGAAACTCAGATCTAATTCCCTCTGTTTGAAAAGAGGCCTTAAGACAACAGTTTATGGAGAAAAGTCTAAAGAGTTAGCATAACTTTCTCAAAGTAAATTTTAAGTATTTTCTAATCTTCCATGTATTACATATTAAAAATTAAAAAATAATTTTCTAATGTCAGAAACAAAAACAGGAGTTCCCTGGCGGTCTGGAGGTTAGGACTCTGTGCTTTCACTGCCAGGGGTCCGGGTTCAGTCTCTGGTCTAGGAACTAACATCCCACAAGCTGTGCACATAGCCAAAAAAAAAAAAAAAACAAAAACAACCAGCTACTGGGCCATGCTATCTTACAATTTTATCATTTAAAACTTTAGAATCATGGATCATATCCATACTTGCTTACACATGCCTCAAGAAACATGAACAGAAATCAAAAACTATGGAGGGGGTTGCTCCTGGCTGAGACTGAAACTGGGTACTGAAAAGATAAGGAGAATTTGTGCTTTTATATTTTTTTATATTTTAAATTATAAATACCATCTTATAATTTCTGGCTTCAAACAATGTGCATGTATTATCTGTTGGAAATTCAACAAACAAACCCTCCTCTCTGTGTTAAATCTTCAATGATGATTTTGCATTCCTAGGAGTTGAATAAATGGTGGAACTTAAGCAAATTCCGAGATTCTACTAGGGAATAACTGGACTAATTGCAGCCCAACTGTTGATTAGAAAATCTCCATGCTGGGCACTCAATGACTTCCTGATAAATACCGAAAGCCTTTTCCCTCCATACAGGCACTCTCACTGAAAGTTCACTCTAGATCCTCTTTAGTAAGTACTTAAATAGTTTACTAATAGCTGAAGAATAAATTTAAGATGATTAAGATGGATTTACCATTAGAAGAGTCAAGTGCAATCATTTCAAGATCATACTAAGGGTAGAAGGAGGCTGAGCAAACAGGTAGGAGTCAGATCAGGAGGGACAACTGATCCAGGCCAAGGAACATGAGTCTTACCATTTTTCACAGCCATGAAAATGTTCTTCAATGTTGGAAAATAGCTGCTTTGCTTATTTTTCAGGATCTTAACCATTTTGAGGACAATAGGAGTCTGAAGCTAAATTGAAATATATATATAACCTAGATTAATGACTAAATAAATGCATTCTGCAAAAAATATTTAAATTGTATTCCATTAATGCACAATACACACAGTATTTAATACTCAAAGATATACCTGGTTTCAAGTTGAAAATAATTTTTAAAATTAACATTTTTTCCTTAAGCTTGTATTTTATTTTACATTTATAGGTCTTTGACTTTTTAAAAACCTGATTTACATGTTATATGTAAGATAAATTTTCATATAAAATCTGTTTCAGAAAAATCTCTAAGAGATAGATGAACAAGTGAATGAATGTCTTAGTTTTTAGAACACTAAATTGAATAACTTCTAAGGCAAACATTAGCAGAGGAACCAGTTAGTTCTTCCAAAGTTGCATCTCACCACTAAGCAAAGCCTACTCCTTTCCCAAATCAATTATATCAACTAGATTAATTAAATCATAAATGTCTTCAACATTTCCTTTGGGAACTACACTTCCTAAGCCACAAAGTGCTTCTAATTACTCACATGCTGTCAAAACATTTTCAAAGAGGCAAATTCACCTTTAATACCCATTAATTAAATTCACCTTTAATACCCATACTATAGAGAATTTTGCAGTAAGAACTGAGTAAGTCATTCAAAGACAGTGTGTTAAATCTTTAAAGTTATTGGAAATCACTGCTTTAGGGCACCAAATTCAACAAGTGACTTTGCTAATTCAATTGACAAGCAATTTCTAGGCCTCTCTACTTACTTGATCATAAATGCATGATAGGTTCTCTCTTCTCATCATCCAGAAATCCAGTTCAGTTTGAGGATTTGAGTGAAGACCATTTAGCAAAGGCTGCACTGAATCTTTCTCTACGATTTCTTGAATTTGATGTGACCATTCAATAACCACTGATTCAATCGCATGGAGTACTCTCCTTTCATTTGGCTCCAGTCTGCAAACACTGAAATGATTAATAATATAATACAAAAATGAATCAAAGGAGAGGACATAGTATTTTAATAACTATTTTTTTATTTTTAAAACATGCTGTCATTACAATAATATTCCTATATTGCTAACATGGGGTGTTATGGGGGTGTGATATTAAGTAGGTATATCAGCTCTCCATTTTGACATCTTATGTAAACTGTATCATTACGTACTTGATCTCTGAATATTTCTGATCCAGGTCAATGTTTCCTGCAATAGTAGGAATTGGTAGAAGAGTTCTTCTCAACATTTTGCCCCTAAAAATATGCATTTTACTTTTCATGACTTCTATATGATGTTCCATGTCTTGTGAAATAAAGCATGACCAGGATGTATGGTTGTTCTTATTAGAAATTATTGGCACTAAAATCTAGAAAAAGAAAAACATTTTAAGAAGCAGAAAAATTAATTTACAGACAATGTATTCCTTCAAAAATTTTCTTGCTACACAAGATCGGCAACTAAATCACTCAATTTCAGTTTCATAAATGTCTTCCTGTGATATCAAATCTATAAACAGATGACAAAGTCAGTGACCCATTCAGACTTAATCAAGTAAACAAATTCTTTCAAAGTGGAAGTACTATACTGCTAGTTTATTTACATATGTATCAAACATTTATGAAGGCTCCCAGTAACTCAGACCCTGTATGAAATAAGCAAAATCATGTCAAGTAAGTAAACTGCTTTCTTAATGCAAATTGAACACACTGGCAGGTGTACTAATGGAAAAAATCTTCAATCACATGGACACAAAATCAAATTCATCTTGTCCAGCTCTGAGGGACATCCCAGTGGATAAAATTTTGATAGAAAGATATTTATTAAATCATATGAACCTTTTTGGAACTCCTTCCACCATTAAGTTGGGAATATCAATGAAACTATATGTGTGGGAAACCTCCAAAATTATTTTTGTGTTCCCAAAGCCCAGCATATGTTAAGTAATTATAGTTTGTTGAGTTAGTGAAGTTAGTCTCTTGCTTCCTCACTCTTTTCCAATATGTACTAATTGTAAACATTTTTTTCTGACACACTCTGTCTATACTTACAGCATTAACCATAAAATTTCCATTAGCTAAAATGCTTAGAAAACAGCCTACCTTTTTAAAGTTGATTTTGAGAACACAATCTTCTAGTTAACTACAAACAAACTGAAAATTCATTTCATTTTCCAGTGGGGATAAAAACAAATATGTCTAAATTGTATTATATTTTCCTGCTTTGTACCCACTACTTCTTGAGCTAGGAGATTAGTAAGAAATAGTGTGTCTTTCAGTGGCAACAATCTAAATGTCCATGCACAGATGAATGGATAAAGAAGATGTGTATATACAATGGAATACTACTCAGCCATAAAAAAGAATGAAATAAAGCCATTTGCAACATGAATGGACCTAGAGATTATCATACTAAGTGAATTAAGTCAGAAAGAGAAAGACAAATGCCATATAGTATTACTTATATGTGGAATCCAAAATATAAGGCACATGAACTTATGTATGAAACAGAAATAGACTCCCAGGCAGAGAACAGACTTGTGGTTGCCAAGGGGGAGGAGGGCTGGGGAGGAAGGTACTGGGAGCCAGAGATCAGCAGATGTCAACTATTACATAAAGGATGCATAAGCAATCAAGGAACTACACTCAATATCCTGAGATAATCCATAATGGGAAAGAATATAGATATCTGAATCTTGCTCTCTCTATATATCTGAATATATATATATATATATATATATCTGAATTTGCTCTATAGCACAAACTAATACAACACTATAAATCAACTATACTTCAATTAAAAAAACAAACAAACCCTAGTGTGTCGAGCTCTGTGGGTCAGAACTGCCATGAGAGGCACAATTTCCTGCCATGTGGAAAACACAGGAAAACACCCATCTCTGAATGGGAGGGGGATTAGGGAAGGCTAGCCAGGAAAGTTGATACTCGGTTTAAATCTTAAAGATGAACAAGTAGGGCAGGTAGAAACCTGAACACTGATGCAAAATCACTGAAGGCTAAAGGAGTACATTGCTTCTGAGAAAGTTCCAGTCTGGCCTGCCTGAAACTGGAGCCAGCACCCCTAAGGAGAGGGGGCTGTGAGGAAAGGGGGAGTGCGGGGGGGTGGGGTGCGGGGTGCGGGCGGGTGGTTCATGAAGAGCTTTGGAAACGAGACTGAAGACTTAGGCTTGCTGGGCTGTCCATGCACTGACCACTGAACATCTGCTTTCTAGATTAAATTCCCAGTATCAACAGCTTTTTCTAAAAGTCAGGAATAGGGATAATTCTGGTTCTTGAACATTTCCAGTTTACTGGATACTGTTTCAAACTTTCGATTTATTGTTCTGTGACAAGACCAACTTCTTTCAAAACTAAGTATTTGTGTCATAAGCTACAGATAAAACTGTTATGCAGTTCTGAGCCACATGCTTTGTAGAGCAGTTAAGCAGAGGGCTAGAGTCTCTCCATGAACATCATTTCAAACAAGTTGACCTGGGATGTGCTCTGTAGTGGAAATAAACCTCGTTAGCAACAAACATATACAAAGGAATTCAATTAATCTGGGGTTTTGTTTTTAGCTGGAAGTTTTTGTCTAGGTTTTATGCTTTATAAGAAAAATCCCCAAACTTCCTATGCACCAAAATAATTTGGACATGTTTACTAGCGGATATACAATTACAGGTAAAAAAAGTCTCTGCTAGCATTCTCAATGGCACCCCACTCCAGTACTCTTGCCTGGAAAATCCCATGGATGGAGAAGCCTGATGGGCTGCAGTCCATGGGGTAGTGAAGAGTCAGACACGACTGAGCGACTTCACTTTCACTTTTCACTTTCAGGCATTGGAGCAGGAAATGGCAACCCACTCCAGTGTTCTTGCCTGGAGAAACCCAGGGACGGGCGAGCCTGGTGTGCTGCTGTCTTTGGGATTGCACAGAGTTGGACACAACTGAAGTGACTTAGCAGCAGCAGCATTCACTTTATCCTGTTTTGAAACTTAGCATCTTCCTTTTAACATCAGTTCTTAAATCAGTAGAGACTATTACCTGGTCAACAATTTCAAAATACAGGAGCCTACGTCTCTGCTAGACTTCTTAAACTGAAATATATAGGAATGTGGTCCAGATACTGATTGCGAGAACCAAATCATACTTTCATTCTGGCTTGAGAAACATTTACAGTTACTGTTTCTTTCAAGATATGGGTCAACATAATACTTAAAGAAATAACTTGCATGACATTTTTAATACTTTTGCTAAATTATATAATATAGTTAAAATAATAGCATATAGGGACACATGACAATATTGAACAGTAGATCAGGAGTAAAATTTTGCACACGTTAAATCTGAGATGTCTATTACACAGCAAGTGTCAAGTCCAGAAGGGTAGTGGAAGTCCAGGCTTAAAGTTCAGGAGAGAGATCAGGGCTGGGAAGAGAAATTTGGGAGAGCCTACCATATCAACATAAACTACTGTTTATCAGTGTATATCTGTGTCAAACTTCAAAGACTATACAACATTGAATATAAATGAGAGTATATTAGGTCATTAAATGAGAAAAATAAATATGAAGTCATATATGACTTTTTCTCATCTTCTGTTCAAACACCTGGTCCATCCCTTTATTTTACTCCAGTATAAGAACCACAACACTGGAAAATTCCCTCAACACTTTTCAACCCAATCACTACTTCAGTAACATAGTCCTTCTTTGATCCTTAATTGAGTCATGGATTCACCAATTCTTGCATTAAATGTTTTTCTTCTTAATGTACCAGATGTACCCAGAAAGATAGTAGTTAATTAGTTTGGAATGCAAGTCACAAGTGGCCCATTTGATTTCAAACTTTGAAATGAAATCTGCCCTAATAAAAACCTTCAGAGAACACGCATAACCATTATCATCTTTCAATAAATATGTGGATGCAGGTTTGACAATCAGCTTTGGTGGCAACAACCTGGATGAAAAAGTTGCAGGGTGTTAGTTTTCTAACCAGCCTTTCCAACTTTATTCCTCACCACCCTCCAGTTCTTCTTCCCTAATCTAACTGTAGTAATGTACTTTGTTTTTAAAAATGCAATCTGCATTTCCTCACCTTTGGGCCTTTGCACTGCTTCTTACTTCCTCCCTTCTCCACACCAAGTTACTGCTCCTTGTCCTTTAACAATTTACCAAATAATTTACAATGATTTACGTGCAATAAGTAATTTACCATACAACCGTGGATGCTTTTGAGAGTAAGAACAATCGATAAGAATTAGCAGATGTCATCCCATCTGCAACAGAGGAGACTTGAACCAACTCAGGCAAATCAAGACCTGTAACCTATTCGAGTTGAGACTTTCTGCCTTCCCTGACAACTCTGTAAGATGGCACAGCATCCTGCTGAAACCACAATGCCCACCACACTGGATCCCTGTCTGTTCAGCTGTCTGCCTCCCTAGTTAGACTGCATGCTTTCTGAGGGCAGAAACGTCATCAATAACTGCCAGGTATGTCCTGTCAGTGGTACCAAGTAGGAATTTAAAAAGTATTGACTAAAGGAACAAATTCCAAGTGAAAAGCCCAAAGGGACACTTGGGAATTTGTATGGTAATAGGCCCGCAGTTGTCATAAATGTCAGAAAAATTCAAATGGAGATATCAGAAGTCATACACCAAATGCTTTTCCTCTATAAAAATATCTTGAAGCTCCGTAGTTTTGTTTCTTAGAAGAGGATATCTTTAGCCCTTATTTAACTTTCATTCATTTAACAAGTACTTACTTACAGTTACTATGTGTCAGGCAGAATCTTGGGGGTTTGGGACTCATCCCTGGTGGCTCAACTGGTAAAGAACCTGCCTGCCAATACAGGAGACGCAAGAGTCATGGGTTCAGTTCCTGGGTTGGGAAGATCCCCTAGAGAAAGAAACGGCAACCCTCTCCAGTATTCTTGCCTGGAGAACAGGAGCCTGGCAGGCTACGGCCCATGGGCTCGCAGAGAGTCAGCTATGACTGAGTACGCAAGCACATAGTGAGGAAAGATTAAGAGCTGTGATGAGGGTAAGGCAAGTAAAGCACTCACTATGGAACAAAACATAAGAGGACACAAAAGAACCCCACAGACAACAACAACTTGATTTTTTGTTTAGTCACTAAGTTGTGTCCGAGTCTTTCCGACCTCATGGACTATAGCCTACCAGGGTCCTCTTTTTTCATGGGGTTTTCCAGGCAAGAGTAGTAGAAAGGGTTGCCATTTCCTTCTCCAGGGGCTCTTCCCAACCCAGGGGTAGAACCTGAGTCTCCTGCATTCCAGGTGGATTCTTCACCCCCGAGTTACCAGGAAAGCTCAGCAACTCAGCAAGATGAATCATATTTTAAAATATTTTTTAAATAAAAATTAATCCAAAACTGATTAACAAAATAGGCATTTTTAATAAAGACGAGCATTACTGACATTTTGCCTTAGGCTCCAATATGACTTGGCATGGCACTGTTAGTGATCCTATTTTTAAAGTGATTTATTTGCATTAATTTTTATTTTTAAAATATTGTCTTAGGGAATTCCCTGGTAGTCAGTGGTTAAGACTCCATGCTTTCACTGCTAGCACCTGAGTTCAATCCCTGCTCAGGGAACTAAGATCTTATATAAGTCTTGTGGTACAGCCAAAGAAAAAAACACAAAAAAGCTGTCTTAAACTAGTATTCATCTTGATTAATGAGTTGTTTTTGTTTCTCCTCATCTCCCTGGGAGTTCTCCTCTTGGGCGGGGTGCCTCACTTGCCTAACCCTAGGTCCAAGCCCTTCAAGAGCCCTGTTTACCTGGAGGGCGGCTTCAGAGATATTTGAGCAAAAAGACTTGAAAGACATGAATGGGTTGGCTGAGTGGATTCTGGGGAAGATGAAGAAACAAGGCAAAGGCCCCAAGGCAACAGTGTGCCTGAAACAATTAAGGAACCACCACAAGGAAGGCAGGAGTTAGCAACCGAAATAAGCTGGAGAGGTCAGAGGGAGGTCAGACCACAGAGAATTTGGACTCTGGCCAGGCCTTAGGGCCCCTTCATTCCGAATTTAAGTCTCGTCCACAAAGAAACCCAAGGGACACGTGTGATGTCATCATTTTTTTCATCCCAATGCTCATATCCTCAAGCATATTTAAATAAATTAGAATCTTCCAAAACCAGCTACACCCATGAGGTTCTGAATGTTTTATGTCTTCTATAGATATACTCATGGACAGTTTAGTCTTTCACTTGAACTTCTCAGAGGACTATGCGGAGAAAGGTCAGAGAAACCAGAAAGGGTTTTATATCTTTTGTCACAGATGGTAGAGAAAGCATTACAACAAGTAGAGCAGCTTTGCACTTCTAAGTCCAGCTGATGGCAGCCTGGATTCCTATGACCAAAGGTTATTTACACTCCATGTGAAACCCTTTCATCAGATTCAGTTCAGTGAAAAACTCCTTAACACCTGTGACATAACAAAAACTGTCTCAAGTGCATAAGATAGAAAACTCTTCCAGTGTCTTCTGGAAATCAACTAACACTATAGAAACTCAATAGAGGGAAACCATGGTAGAACTGAAGTTGGGGGGAGAGAAGCCCTAGCTAATCCAGAGAAGAAAGCAGAAGAGCCTCAGGAAGTAGAAGAGGTGTGAAAGACGGAGGCTGACAAATCTTCAGTAATAAATACGTAGGCAATTACTCCTACATTAAATATCGGTCTTGGCAAGACTGTTTTGACTACTTAGACCTAGTTTAGTGATACTAACCCAGTTTCCCCCAGTTTGGTGTGCATTAGAATCACCTGGACTTTCCGGGTAGCTCAGGTGGTAAAGAATGCGCCAGAATCCGCTGGCAATGCAGGAAACCTGGGTTGGATTCCTTAGGAAGATCCACTGGAGAAGGGAATGACAACCCACTCCAGTATCCTTGCCTGGAGAATTCCATGGACAAAGGAGTCTTTTATGGTCCATGGCGGGGTCAAAGAGAGTTGAACATGACTAAGTGACTAACACAACCCCACATAGACACAGAATCACGCAAGAATCTTTAACCACTACTGCAGCCTGGCTCCCACCCCCAAGATATTATTTAATTGGTATTATGTGTCACCTGGGCAGGGTTACATTAGCTCCCCAGGTGATGCTAATCTTCAGCAAACTTTGAAAACAACTGCTCTGGTTCTTCCAATTTCAGTCATTTTGTATCTTATTTCTCAAAGCTGGTTTGTGAACACACAGCATCAGCTCCACTACAGACCTACTGCATCAGTTTGCCTTTACCAAAATCCCTAAGTGGTCTTAGGAACAGTAGAGTGCCAGTGGCATGGGTCTGGAGAGTAGTTCTCTGCTTGAAGGGGAGAGAAAAGGAATTTTAAGGCACTAATTCCTAATACTTTGTTCCTGTTATCTTTTTCCATTATCTCACACGAGTGCACTTAGAAACAAAGAGGAATCTTAAAAACTGATAACACACTTTCAAAGTGTATATCTATCTTTACTCTGAACAGGAAGTTTAATACTTCAGCTAAGTGCAGAAGCCTATTCCAGTTGCTTTTTAATTTCCTTCCATTATTTAGAAAGAAAGAGGTATAGGATGATCCTACAAATTACCACCTGTTGAATGTCAGGGTCAGCTCATTTCAGGAACAGTCTAAATGCTATCATTTTCCATCCACCTGGCTAATGAGATGTCCAGCTGCTACATTCTTTTTAATAGCCAGTTATCCTGAATTAATTTCAAGTGTCATGAAGATGAATATTAAAATATTAAGGACAGACCAGTACCTCATCTAGGAAAGCAGTTACGTGTCCAAGAGATGAGGCAGGTAACTCTCCAAATAAAATTATCTGAGAGAAGTCATTTACTCCAACGTTTTCAGTAGTCTTCTTGGCAATATAAACAAGTTTATGTTTTACATCTCTTGGAATCTGAAACAAGAGCAACATAATTAAGTCCACAATGTAACTTCCATGTTAACAAGCAAGATGTACTATATCTAACTTGCAACTGAATTGCAAGGATGAGAAACAAAATCTGGCATCCTGCCCACCTTTATAAATAAGATTGTTCTGCTGCTCCTCTGCAACGTGTATACAGTTTTCTTTGTTCTTTTATAAAGCTAATTTCACAGTATTATTGGTGTGAAATATCACCTTTCAGAAGATCATTATATACCATAAAGTCTCATAATTAAAAACAAATACAGGGAGAAATTAGAAATGTTTCCATCTCAGCAAAGATTATTCTTTTGTATGACCTTTTCTGTTAGAAATAAGCCCAACTGAGATAAAGACCAAGAGGTTACATTTGATTACTATCCTCAAAGCAAAAAAAAAAACAGATGTCTTTAATCAAGATATTCTAGCATTTTCATGACTACCAAGTCATTTCTTCAGATATCATAACTAACCTAATACTAAAGTATTCTCTTTGCCTACTCTGACAAACTTTTTAAAAACTAAACTAGGAGAGTAGAAAACAAACAAAATTCGGAACTTGTAAAACTCTAAGGTAAAACTCCAGTTATTTCATCTCTGGGATCCCCGCCATTATAATCGACCATATCTAGCGATGATGGTACCATTTTACAACATAACAGCAAAGCATCTCAAGACTATAGATCCTGCTCCAAAGTCTAGAAGTACAAATACTGAACTCGTTAACGTTCAAATGTACTAGAAGTCAAATTGAAAAAGGAAAAAGAAACACTGTTCTGAGCGCAGAGTGCCGGCAATCCCCTTTTTAAGACTAAGTATCAGTATTCTTCCCTGGGATGAAGTGTGGTTGACAGGCAGCCTGAGCCATGACAAGCTATTGGGGCTCTGCCAAACACATGTGGCTCCAAAGTGACCCAAGAACGATTTAAAGTAAGTTATCTGGCACAGAGAATTCACCTTGCGCCTAACAACCAGGCAGCTAAAGAACGCGCGGCTTTTGCAGGCTCAAAGGCTGATCTTCTAGAAAACTAACCAACAGCCGCTCAACAGCAGAGTGGAAGCACCTCGGGGATTCTGTGGGCCCCACGAGCAGGCACTTGATAGAAGTTCTGTATTTACTTTAAAGAGCCCGAATACATGTCCCGAAGGAACCCAAGGAGGCGCGACTTGCCAGTCCCGCCCGGGTGTCCTTCAGGCTGGACGCGAGGTGTGGCCGGGTCCCCTCACCCCCTTCCTTACCTGTTGGGACGCCTCGAGCTGCCCCTCGGTGGCGACGCTGAACAAAAGGCAGCAGGCTGGGCTGGGGCTCTCCAGAAACTCCCCAGAACCTGTCGGTTGTCTTCACTCTCCAAATGCTGGCTCCATTTCTCTTCCGGGAGGCCCAGTAACTGCTCCAGGCGGCAGCCGACGAAGCGCACCCGCGCGTCCTGGGCAAAACTCCGCGCTCTCCTGGCCGCCGCCACCTCCTCGTCTTCGTCTTCCTCCTCCAGTTCCACCAGGCCCGCCGCCTGCGGGCCGGCGCCCGAGGTGAGGCGAAGAATCGGGGCTTCTCGGGCTGCCACCTGGGCTGCCATCGGGAACGTCCGAGTAGGCGCGGGACCGGCCGGCTCCTCGTGCGGGTCCCTCCCCAGCCCGGGGTGGGCTAGGCCACCTCCACACGCGCGCCCCGGGAGGCGCCCACCTTCTCCAGCGATCACTGCGAGCGCGGCCGCTTGCCCCGCACCTGCTCCCACTTGGCCTCCCGCCGCCGCTCTCGGAGCTACAGCGCAGCGGGACGGAGCTCCGGAGGGTCTTGAGCAGCGCGTCCCGTTTCCAGGGGAACGGCGTCCCCGCCCCGGCCCGCAGAGGGCGGAGTGAGCGCCGAGCAGAGCGGCTTGCCGCAGGGGAGGGGCTTGCCCTCCACTGGTGTGAGCCACTCGGTGGCCTCTCCGCTGCCTTCTGGCTCCCTGGCACACAGGACATCTCTGTGGGGGCTCCCGGAGAGGGAGTCCAGTATTGACTAATTGCGGCGTTTTGAGCAATGCTGCAGTGTGCTGAACACCATGCTAAGTCCATCCTCTTGATTATTTTAATACCTGGAAAGGCAGAGCTTCAATTGCTCAGCTTATCTAATGAGCAAAGAAATAAGTCACAAAGTGACTAAGCAACAAGATGATGGATTCGTGTCTCACGCCCAGGGCTTTTAATTCACCTTGCCCACAGTGGTTAGGTGATTCCAGAAAACAACCAACACTGCAATTCAGCTTTCTTAGTTGTGGGAATCCCAAGATCTAGATATTCAAAATCCTGATTCCGAACTTCACCTGCCACTTACAGGGATGTTAATACACACAGTGAAAAAATGAATGATGCTCTTTGGAAATGTCAAAGTGCTCTGAAATATATAGAGAATTATTATTCGATCCAAGAGTAAAAGGTCACAGGAGAAAAGTTCCAGATTAGTAGCAGTCTCCCTGATGTTGAAATGGGATTTCAGTATAGTCTGTTAATGACATTTGTTAAGACTGAAGGAGCCAGAATTTTAAGAGTCAGGTCTCCAGTTACACCTTTTAGTCCTTTCCATTTAATTGTTCATTTCAAAATAAAAACTTCAAACTTCGTGTTTCCCAAGGAAACATGAGTGTTGCCCTTAATTATCCATTGTAGTAACTGATTATTGATAAATAGGTTATTTCCAGCAAGACTTGGTACCTCAACAGTTTTTTTTTTAAATTTTTATTCAGGATATCTGCTGTCTGATAACCACGATAGGTTTTTCTATTTGTATCATCAGAATCTTGAAAGCACACAGGCTCCTGGGAAGTCTTTATAATGACTTCAAACTTCAAGACTGCTTCATAATGGCCAGGGCAATCCTAAGGGTACCCAGTGGCTGCTAAGAAAGCCTAGCAATTACTGAAAATACTGTATGATGCTTTCTTAGTCTTTCCTCTCATCCCTATGTTCTTCCTCTACCAGAGGGAAACAGGAATTCTGTAAATAAAAGAATTGAATTAAATTCAAGTGGAAAACCACTTTAAAATTCAGTAGAAAATTTGAAATCATAATGCTGTTTAACTACACTTTTCAAAAAGGTACACGTGTAACTTATAGAATGAAAACACATCAAAGATGTATTAACTTATTAATGAGGAAATTGAAAAAATGGTGAAGTTGGTTCCAGGAGAATCAAAGAAAAAAAGATTCACAGGCAGCAGAGACTGTTGAAATAAGGTTGTTAGATACAGTACTCCTTACTGTCTTACAGAGCAATATAATCATGACTTTTATCTTAGGGTTTTAACAAAATAATTTGTATATTTCAAAAATAATTTACATCAGTAGTGAAAAAAATCTGTGGTTAACCACGATTAACAGAAAGCCCAAGTAATAGTGGCAAACAATACAAATATTTATAACCTCACCAAAGAAGTCTAGTTGTAGAAAAGCCATGGGTTGGTTAACAAATGACTCTGGGATGAAACTGTTGTTTGTCTCTCTTTTCTGTGGTCTCCAGTTATTCTCCTGTCATGAATCAGAAGTGGTAGTGGTGGTTTCTAGCATTCCTTGTAGGTGACGATGCAAGAAAACAGAGCATCTTCATTTTTGAGTAAAGGAAACTTCTGAAGCCGTTCAGAAGATGTTCCCTTTCATCTGATTTGCCAGTATTTCATCATGTCTGTATCTAAACTTTGTCGCATAAAGATCCACCTCCGGCCTCCTGTTAAGGATATGTCCACTAGGAGGAGCCTGAGCAAAATCTGGATTCTACTAGTGAAGAAAGAGAGAAAAATAAATATCCATTTGGTAGTCAACCAAGTTGGAATGAATGTGCTTTTTTTCTCAGATGGCCCTCAGTTCAGTTCAGTTCAGTTGCTCAGTCCTGTCTGACTCTTATGAGTCAGACCCCATGAATCCCACCATGCCAGGCCTCCTTGTCCATCACCAACTCCCGGAGTTCACTCATACTCACGTTCATCGAGTCCGTGATGCCATCCAGCCATCTCATCCTCTCTCGTCCCCTTCTTCTCCTGCCCCTAATCACTCCCAGCATCAGAGTCTTTTCCAATGAGTCAACTCTTCTCAGGAGGTGGCCAAAGTACTGGAGTTTCAGCTTTAGCATCATTCCTTCCAAAGAAATCCCAGGGCTGATCTTCTTCAGAATGGACTGGTTGGATCTCCTTGCAGTCCAAGGGACTCTCAAGAGTCTGCTCCAACACCACAGTTCAAAAGCGGCAATTCTTCGGCTCTACGCTTTCTTCACAGTCCAACTCTCACATCCATACATGACCACTGGAAAAACCACAGCCTTGACTAGACGGACCTTTGTTGACAAAGTAATGTCTCTGCTTTTGAATATGCTATCTGGGTTGGTCATAACTTTCCTTCCAAGGAGTAAGCGTCTTTTAATTTCATGGCTGCAGTCACCATCTGCAATGATTTTGGAGCCCCCCAAAATAAAATCTGACACTGTTTCCCCATCTATTTCCCATGAAGTGATGGGACTGGATGCCATGATCTTTGTTTTCTGAATGTTGAGCTTTAAGCCAACTTTTTCACTCTCCTCTTTCACTTTCATCAAGAGGCTTTTTAGCTTCTCTTCACTTTCTGCCATAAGGGTGGTGTCATCTGCATATCTGAGGTTACTGATATTTCTCCAGGAAATCTTGATTCCAGCTTGTGCTTCTTCCAGCCCAGTGTTTCTCATGATGTACTCTGCATATAAATTAAATAAGCAGGGTGACAGTATACAGCCTTGACATACTCCTTTTCCTATTTGGAACCAGTCTGTTGTTCCATGTCCAGTTCTAACTGTTGCTTCCTGACCTGCATACAGGTTTCTCAAGAGGCAGGTCAGGTGGTCAGGTATCCCCATCTCTTTCAGAATTTTCCACAGTTTCTTGTGATCCACACAGTCAAAGGATTTGGCATAGTCAATGAAGCAGAAATAGATGATTTTCTGAACTCTCTTGCTTTTAGATGTCCAGCGGATGTTAGCAAGTTGATCTCTGGTTCCTCTGCCTTTTCTAAAACCAGCTTGAACATCTGGAAGTTCACGGTTCACGTATTGCTGAAGCCTGGCTTGGAGAATTTTGAGCATTACTTTACTAGCGTGTGAGGTGAGTGCAATTGTGTGGTACTTTGAGCATTCTTTGGCATTGTCCTTTTTGGGATTGGAATGAAAACTGACCTTTTCCAGTCCTGTGGCCACTGCTGAGTTTTCCAAATTTGCTGGCATATTGAGTGTAGCACTTCCACAGCATCATCTTTCAGGATTTGAAATAGCTCAGCTGGAATTCCATCACCTTCACTAGCTTTGTTTGTAGGAATGCTTTCTAAGGCCCACTTGACTTGACATTCCAGGATGTCTGGCTCTAGGTGAGTGATCACACCATCATGATTATCTTGGTTATGAAGATGTTTTTTGTACAGTTCTTCCATGTATTCTTGCCACCTCTTCTTAATATCTTCTGCTTCTGTTAGGTCCATACCATTTCTGTCCTTTATTGAGCCCATCTTTGCATGAAATGTTACCTTGGTATCTCTAATTTTCTTGAAGAGATCTCTAGTCTTTGCCATTCTGTTGTTTTCCTCTATTTCTTTGCATTGATCACTGAAGAAGGCTTTCTTATCTCTTCTTGCTATTCTTTGGAACTCTGCATTCCGATGCTTGTAAATTTCCTTTTCTCTTTTGCTTTCTTTCCACAGCTATTTGTAAGGCCTCCCCAGACAGCCATTTTGCTTTTTTGCATTTCTTTTCCATGGGGATGGTCTTGATCCCTGTCTCCTGTGCAATGTCATGAACCTCTGTCCATAGTTCATGAGGCACTCTATCTGTCAGATCTAGGCCTTTAAATCTATTTCTCACTTCCACTTTATATTCATACGGGGATTTGATTTAGGTCATACCTGAATGATCTAGCGGTTTTCCCTACTTTCTTCAATTTAAATCTGAATTTGGTAATAAGGAGTTCATGATCAGAGCCACAGTCAGCTCCTGGTCTTGTTTTTGTTGACAGTATAGAGCTTCTCCATCTTTGGCTGCAAAGAATATAATCAGTCTGATTTAAGTGTTGACCATCTGGTGATGTCCATGTGTAGAATCTTCTCTTGTGTTGTTGGAAGAGAGTGTGTGCTATGACCAGTGCATTTTCTTGGCAAAACTCTATTAGTCTTTGCCCTGCTTCATTCCACATTCCAAGGCCAAATTTCCCTGTTACTCCAGGTGTTTCTTGACTTCCTACTTTTGCATTCCAGTCCCCTATAATGAAAAGGAGATCATTTTGGGTGGTTTTCCACTTGAATTTAATTCAAGTCTTTTATTTACAGAATTCCTGTTTCCCTGTGGTAGAGGATACAAAGGTAGAACTTAGGGATGGAAGAAAAGACTAAGAAAGCATCATACAGTATTTTCAGTAATTTCTAGGCTTTCTTAGCAGCTACTGGGTACCCTAAGGATTGCCCTGGCCAGTACAAATCAGCCTTGAAGTTTGAAGTCATTATAAAGACTTTCCAGGAGCCTGTGTGCATTCAAGATTCTGATGATACAACTAGAAAAACCTACAGTGGTTATCAAACATAGCAGATATGTATTCATGGTGAATAGATGGGGGAACAATGGAAACAGTGAGAGACTTTATTTTTTGGACTCCAAAATCACTGCAGATGGTGACTGCAGCCATGAAATTAAAAGATGCTTGCTTCTTGGAAGAAAAGCTATGACCAACCTAGAGAGCATTTTAAAAAGCAGAGACATTACTTTGCCACAAATGTCCAACTAGTCAAAGCTATGGTTTTTCGAGTAGTCATGTATGTATGTTAGAGTTGGACTATAGAGAAAGCTGAGCACCGAAGAACTGATGCTTTTGAACTGTAGTGTTGGAGAAGTCTTTTGAGAGTCCCTTGGACTGCAAGGAGATCCAACCAGTCCATCCTCAAGGAAATCAATCATGAATATTCATTGGAAGGACTGATGCTGAAGCTGAAACTCCAGTACACTGGTCACCTGATGCGAAGAGCTGACTCATTTGAAAAGACCGTGATGCTGGGAAGATTGAAGGTGGGAGGAGAAGGGATGACAGAGGATGAGATGGTTGCCTGGCATCACTGACTCGATGGACGTGGTTTGAGCAGGCTCTGGGAGCTGGAGACAGACAGGGAAGGGCAGCGTGCTTCAGTCCATTGTGTCACAAAGAGTCAGACGTGACTGAGCGACTGAACTGAGAGCTCACGTACAAAACAAAGAAAAAAAAAAACAGAGTTATTTGATATTTTAGAGAGACCATAATTACTTTGAGGGTATTCTGAACAATGCCAGAGTTAAAAGACATTTTATATTTAGTAAGAAGCACAAATATTCAAATCATAAATCTAATCAGTATTTCTATTAGAACAAAATGTATAAATTGAAGGCAGATATTTTATTTAAATGTATTCACTAGTGATTACCACATCTTTTCTCACTGCATCAATTCTTCAGAGAATTTGTTACAATTGTGGATTTTAATAAGAATAACAGTTAAAGAAAACATTTTAAAAACATTTTGCAAACAAGGTATATTTTTCCTAAAAGTATAGAACAGTATATCTTAGATCTGCAAAATTATCAATTGAATAAAATTCTCTAGGCAGGTTCACCCTTTCTCTTTTCCTATTTTATGTTAAAGTCTACATTACAATTGGACCCAACAATAAAAATATTCCCAGTTACTTATCTAATTGGTGGACATATTTACAGAGACTACTTTTTCCCTCTTTATATTATTACTTTAAATATATTTTTTTCATTGAAATATAGTTGACTTACAATGCTTCAGGTGCACAGCAAAGTGATTCAGCTATACAGATACACATATATTATTTTTGAAAATATTATCCATCCTAGGTTATCACAAGATACTGACTCTAGTTCCCTGTGCTATACAGTAAACCTTCAGTGCTTGCTGTATATCTATTTTTTAATTAGAAATATAGGGTTCTATTCCTACTAAGTCAAACTAGTGGGATCAAAATGTCATAATTTTTTAGTTAAGCAAAAATTCATGTTTTCTAAAATATTTATATATTATACATATATATGTATACAAAAGCTTTTCTACTACACTTGACTGAACTGAACTGAACTGATAAAGTCTTGAGAAATAACATAAAAAAACAGAAAAAAAGCAGAGACAGAGAAATTGGACAACATAATCTAAATGGAATGGGAGTACTGAATATAAAATAGAAAAAGTGAAACAAACTAGATAAAAGTAAAAGACTATCATATAGTCCAGTTGTTTTTAAACATGACTACTCATTAGAAACATATCTGCAGCTCTGGAGGAAAAAGGAATATCTGAACATTTGTAGTTTTCAAAATATTTCAAGATACTTCTGACATTCATCCGTATTTTAAAAAGTGATTACAGGTTTTTCTATTAGATCATGGTTTGGGTGATAGTTTGATATTTGGTGATATTTTGATAGTTTGTAGTGCTTCAGTTGGTAAAGAAATCACCTGAAATTCAGGAAACCCAAGTTTGATTCCTGGGTTGGGAAGATCCCCTGGAGAAGGGAATGGCACTCCATCCTTGCCTTTAGAATTCCATGGACACAGGAGTCTGGTGGACTATGATAGCCTGTAGAGTCACAGAGAGTCAGACACAACTGAGTGATTAACACTTTTGGTAGTATAGAGGTTCTATTATTTTTTTGTTGACCAGTCATGAGACAATGGTATTAAGTAATAGTTACCTAATAACAATGGCTTGGTTTCACTGAGTTAGACAAGGCTGTGGTCCTAGTGTGATTAGATTGACTAGTTTTCTGTGAGTATGGTTTCAGTGTGTCTGCCCTCTGATGCCCTCTTGCAACACCTACCACCTTACTTGGGTTTCTCTTATCTTGGGCGTGGTATATCTCTTCATGGCTGCTCCAGCAAAGCACAGCCGCTGCTCCTTACCTTGGACGAGGGGTATCTCCTTCCTGACCATGCCTGCGTGGGCAACCCAAGACGGGTGGGTCATGGTGGAGAGGGCTGACAGAACGTGGTCCACTGGAGAAGGGAATGGCAAGCCTCTTCAGTATTCTTGCCTTGAGAACCACATGAACAGTATGAAAAGGCAAAATGATAAGATACCAAAAGAGGAACTCCCTAGGTCATTAGGGTGCCCAATATGCTACTGGAGATCAGTGGAGAAATAACTCCAGAAAGAATGAAGGGATGGAGCCAAAGCAAAAACAATACCCAGTTGTGCATGTGACTGGTGATAGAAGCAAGGTCTGATGCTGTAAAGAGCAAGATTGCATAGGAACCTGGAATGTCAGGTCCATGAATCAAGGCAAATTGGAAGTGGTCAAACAAGAGATGGCAAGGGTGAATGTCAACATTCGAGGAATCAGCGAACTAAAATGGACTGGAATGGGTGAATTTAACTCAGATGACCATTATATCTACTACTTCGGGCAGGAATCCCTCAGAAGAAATGGAGTAGCCATCATGGTCAACAAAAGAGTTCAAAATGCAGTACTTGGATGCAGTCTCAAAAACAACAGAATAATCTCTGTTTGTCTCCAAGGCAAACCATTCAGTATCACAGTTATCCAAGTCTATGCCCCAACCAGTAATGCTGAAGAAGCCGAAGTTGAATGGTTTTATGAAGACCTATAAGACCTTGTAGAACTAACGCCCTAAAAGATGTCCTTTTCATTATAAGGGACTGGAATGCAAAAGTAGGAAGTTGAGACACACCTGGAGTAACAGGCAAATTTGGCCTTGGAATGCAGAACGAAGCAGGGCAAAGGCTAATAGAGTTTTGCCAAGAAAATGCACTGGTCATAGCAAACACCCTCTTCCAACACCACAAGAGAAGACTCTATACATGGACATCACCAGATGGTCAACACCGAAATCAGATTGATTATATTCTTTGCAGCCAAAGATGGAGACGTTCTATACTGTCAACAAAAACAAGACCAGGAACTGACTGTGGCTCGGATCATGAGCTCCTTATTACCAAATTCAGAGTTAAATTGAAGAAAGCAGAGAAAACTGCTAGACCATTCAGGTATAACCTAAATCAAATCTCTTATGATTATACAGTGGAAGTGAGAAATAGATTTAAGGGCCTAGATCTGATAGAAGGCCTGATGAACTATGGAATGAGGTTCGTGACATTGTATGGGAGACAGGGATCAAGACCATCCCATGGAAAAGAAATGCAAAAAAGCAAAATGGCTGTCTGGGGAGGCCTTACAAATAGCTGTGGAAAGAAGAGAGGTGAAAGGCAAAGGAGAAAAGGAAAGATATAAGCATCTGAATGCAGAGTTCCAAAGAATAGCAAGAAGAGATAAGAAAGCCTTCTTCAGTGATCAATGCAAAGAAATAGAGGAAAACAACAGAATGGGAAAGACTAGAGATCTCTTCAAGAAAGTTAGAGATACCAAGGTAACATTTCATGCAAAGATGGGCTCGATAAAGGACAGAAATGGTATGGACCTAACAGAAGCAGAAGATATTAAGAAGAGGTGGCAAGAATACATGAAAGAACTGTACAAAAAGATCTTCATGACCCAGATAATCATGATGATGTGATCACTAGTCTAGAGCTAGACATCTTGGAATATGAAGTCAAGTGGGCCTTAGAAAGCATCCCTACAAACAAAGCTAGTGCAGGTGATGGAAATCCAGTTGAGCTATTTCAAATCCTGGAAGATGATGCTGTGAAAGTGCTGCACTCAATATGCCAGCAATTTGGAAAACTCAGCAGTGGCCACAGGACTGGAAAAGGTCAGTTTTCATTCCAATCCCAAAGAAAGGCAATGCCAAAGAATGCTCAAACTACCGCACAATTGCACTCATCTCACACGCTAGTAAAGTAATGCTCAAAATTCTCCAAGCCAGGCTTCAACTATATGTGAACCGTGAACTTCCAGATGTTCAAGCTGGTTTTAGAAAAGGGAGAGGAACCAGAGATCAAATTGCCAACATCCACTGGATCATGGAAAAAGCAAGAGAGTTCCAGAGAAACATCTATTTCTGCTTTTTGACTATGCCAAAGCCTTTAACTGGGTGGATCACAATAAACTGGAAAATTCTGAAAGAGATAGGAATACCAGACCCCCTAACCTGCCTCTTGAGAAATCTGTATGCAGGTCAGGAAGCAACAGTTAGAACTGGACATTGAACAACAGACTGATTCCAAATAGGAAAAGGAGTATGTCAAGGCTGTATACTGTCACCCTGCTTATTTAACTTATATGCAGAGTACATCATGAGAAACGCTGGACTGGAAGAAACAGAAGCTGAAATCAAGATTGCTGGGAGAAATATCAGTAACCTCAGATATGCAGATGACACTACCCTTATGGCAGAAAGTGAAGAGAAGCTAAAAAGCCTCTTGATGAAAGTCAAAGAGGAGAGTGAAAAAGTTGGCTTAAAGCTCAACATTCAGAAAACAAAGATCATGGCATCCAGTCCCATCACTTCATGGGAAATAGATGGGGAAACAGTGAAACAGTGTCAGACTTTATTTTGGGGCTCCAAAATCACTGCAGATGGTGACTGCAGCCATGAAATTAAAAGATGCTTACTCTTTGGAAGAAAAGTTACGACCAACCTAGATAGTATATTCAAAAGCAGAGACATTGCTTTGCCGACTAAGGTCCATCTAGTCAAGGCTATGGTTTTTCCTGTGGTCATGTATGGATGTGAGAGTTGGACTGTGAAGAAGGCTGAGCACCGAAGAATTGATGCTTTTGAACTGTGGTGTTGGAGCAGACTCTTGAGAGTCCCTTGGACTGCAAGGAGATCCAACCAGTCCATTCTGAAGATCAGCCCTGGGATTTCTTAGGAAGGAATAATGCTAAAGCTGAAACTCCAGTACTTTGGCCACCTCATGCGAAGAGTTGACTCACTTGAAAAGACTCTGATGCTGGGAGGGATTGGGGACTGGAGGAGAAGGGGATGACCGAGGTTTAGATGGCTGGATGGCATCACGATGGACGTGAGTCTGAGTGAACTCCGAGAGATGGTAATGAACAGGGAGGCCTGGTGAGCTGCGATTCATGGGGTCGCAAAGAGTCGGACAGAACTGAGTGACTGAACTGAACTGAACCTAATAACAATAGTAAAAGATGTTTATCAGTTTTCACAATCAATAGTCAGACAAAAAACAAAAGATAATCACAACTGCAAGTTATAATGGGAACATGATTAGCAATATAAAATAATTACGTACATTTGGGGGGTCAAGCAGAGTGACATGACAAGCAGAAGTGCATACATGCACATGTTTTCATCCACCCAGTCAGTTATGTCTTTTGGTTGGTACATTTAATCCATTTACATTTAAGGTAACTATGGATACGTATGATCCTACTACCGTTTTCTTAATTATTTTATTTATTTTCTTAGGTCTTTTCCTTTTCTTGTGTTCCCTGCCTAAAGAAGATCCTTTAGCATTAGTTGTAAAGCTGGTTTGGTGTGCTGAATTCTCTTAACTTTTGCTTGTCTGGAAAGCTTTTTATTTCTCCATTAAATCTGAAGGAAAGTCTTGCTGGATAGAGTATTCTTGGTTTTAGGTTCTTCCCTTTCATCACTTTAAATATATTATGCCATCGCCCTCTGGCTTACAGAATTTCCATTGAGAAATCAGCTTATAGCCTGATGGGAGTTTCCTTGTATGTTATTTGTCACTTTTCTCTTGTTGCTTTTAATATTTTATGTCTTTAATTTTTGTCAGTTTGATTACTGTGTGTCTTGTTGTGCTCCTCCTTGGGTTTATCCTGCCTGGGACTCTCTGTGCTTCCTGAACCTGGTTGAATATTTCCTTTCTCACATTTGGGAATTTTTCAGGTGTTATCTCTTCAAATATTTTCTCAGGTCCTTTCTCTCTTCTCCTTCTGGGACTCCTATAATGCAAATGTTGGTGGGCTTAATGTTGTTCCAGAGGTCTCTTAGGCTGTCTTCATTTTATTGTTTTTTCTATATTCTGTTTTGTGGCAGTTATTTCCACCATTCTGTCCTCCAGGTCATTTTCTGTTCTTCTGCCTCAGTTATTCTGCTATTGATTCCTTCTAGTGTATTATTCATCTCTATTTGTTTGTTCCTTAGTTCTTCTAGGTCTTCAGTAAACATTTCTTGCATCTTCTCAATCTTTGCCTCCATTCTTTCCCCATGATTCTGGGACATCTTCACTATCATTATTCTGAATTCTTTTTTGGAAGGTTGCCTATCTCTACTTCATTTTGTTGTTTTTCTTGGATTTTATCTTGTCCCATCATCTGGAACATAACTTTCTGTAATATGGTTTTTGTTTTAACCACTGTGAGACTGTGCTTCTTGCTTCTTTTGTCTGTCCCCTGATGGCTGAGTCTAAGAGGCTTGTATAAGCTTCTTAATGGGAGGGACTGGTGATGGGAAAAACTAGGTTTTGCTCTAGTGGGCAGAGTCTTGCTCAGTAAAGCTTTAATCCAATTATCTGCTGATGGGTGAGGTTGTACTCCCTGCCTGGTAGTTGTTTGGCCTGAGGTGACCCAGCCCTGGGGTCTACAAGTTTTAAGGTAGGATTAATGGTGAATTCCAAGAGGGTTTACACCAAGAGGAACCTTTCAGTGCTCCTTTCCCCCCACCAACCCACACCTCCACAGCAGGCTCTCCAACACTAGCAGGTAGTTCTGGTTCAGTCTCTGGGGTCACTGCTCCTCTCTTCTGGGTCTTGGTGTGTGTAAAATTTTGTATGTGCCCTCTAAGACTGGAGTCTCAGTTTCCTTCTGTCTTCCAGAAAGCCTATAACCAAATCTCTCTGGCCCTCAAAGCCAGATTCCTTGGGAATTTCCAGTCCTTTTGTCGGATCCCCAGACTGGGAAGCCTGATGTGGGGTTCAGAACCTTCACAAGAGTATGAGAACTTCTTTGGTATTATTGTTCTCCAGTCTGTAGGTCACCCACCTGGCAGGTATGGGATTTGACTCATTGTGATGGCAACCCCTCCTACCATCTCACTGTGGCTTCTTTGTCTTTGGATGTGGGGTACCTTTTTTTGTGTGTGTGAGTTCCAGCATCCTCGTGTCAATCATTGTTCAACAGCTAGTTGCAATCTTGGTGCTCTCACAGGAAGAGATGAGTGCATGTCCTTCTACTCTGCCATCTTGAACCAGAAGCTCCTCTTTTGTTTTATTAGCTTGTCTGATCAATTTTTTTAAGCATACATGACCTACAACACTATGTTAGTTCTGTGTGCACAACACACTGATTTGATATTTCTATATGTAAAAATTATCAGTGCTTACAAAGATTTTTAATACAAACTGATGTCCCCAGTACAATTGGTATTACCAACTGTAATTGGTAATTATGATTAGTACCAATATTGGTATTACCAATACCAATACAAATTGGTATTTTGAAAAACAAAACAGGAAAATAAATGAAAACCTGAAGCTCTTTCCATAGTACACACAACCCTGTACTAATCGTGATTTACTCCATAAAGATGAGAATTAAAGGTTATATATCATCATCAGAATAGGGCTTAATTTTCTAACAATACTATCTTTCTATATAATTACAGAAAGTGAGAGGAAGCAACTCTAATATAAAACCACAGTAACTTATAAACTGATTCTGACTTATAGACTGTAATTAGAAATATTATATATTAATATGCTTCACCAAACATGCACACACATACTTACCACATATACCTACAAAAATCTGATAAAGAATAAGCTAACACAAAAGCTTTAAACACATACAAAAATTAAAATTGTAACTATTTACAATATTGTTGAATTGCACTAGAATCGTTATTCAGTTAGCTTCCTCTTTGCCTTAATACTGTTCTCTTCAACAGTGGTTTTCCAGACTTGTTATGGTACCCAGACACCTCAAAGCCATGTTGCCCTTTACACTGCACCATGAATCACTGATGTGTTTAATTCCAACATAAAATTATACAAGCTAGCAACGATTTTGCCCGCAGAAAATATAACTTTATTATGGCTTCCACATCTCAAAATAATACTACCATCAATAAAATATTTATTAAACCACATTTCATAGCAAGATAATAAATAACACAATTTGAGCCAAGCTCACCATCTAGAAAGACATGATTCAAAGACGAATGAGTATATGAGATAACTGCTCAAGCTTAACTTCCTCCTCTTAACCTGTAATTTGCTTTTGTCTGATCTTAGCTCCCAGGGTCTGACTTCTTGGCTCTCTGACTCCAACTTGAGAGTTGTTTATCTTAACCTGGCCCAACATGATCTGAGCCTTGGCTCTTTCCCATACATGTGGGTTTACTGCACTCCCATCTCTGCAAGTGCTGGCCAGCCCATCTTAGGAGCGGGGGAAGGGGATCTTGAGGTGCTCGAGAAATCCAGCCCAGGAAGAGACTCAGGGAGGCAGGGTTACTACAGAAAAGAGGAACAGCACCCTTGTGCCTGAACCTGGTTAACACAGTGAGTGGTAATGTACTAATCGATTGGAAAAAGTTGCTCTATAGATTAGCTTGGGAATGAAAGGGGCAAATCAGAGTTAAGAACAGGATCTGTAGTCCAGTTAAGGTAGTAAAAATATGCATGAGGTGCTGGAAGTGGAAGGCAGAAGCTAGTGGAGAGGCCTCTGAGCCTTGAAAGGAATGATGTCAGTTTGGACAATTTATTTATGTCTTATTCTACAAAGAATTTGAAGAGTTAAGTGAGAGTAGTTTAGAGCTCATTAATGTAGAGCACCTTATTCTTTTCTGAACCAAGTCTGACAGGAAGTTGTTTAGGATAAGAAAAGTTTTGGACACCAAATGCACAATTTTCTGTTCATGGCCCCAACTTAATAGGGAGCTGAAAACATAGTACTGTTTGCCCTGTAAGTTCAGGTTCATTTTATTTTAGTGTATCTCTTTTTTGTTAAATTTTTAATTGGAGGATAATTGCTTTTTAATATTGTGTTGGTTTCTGCTGTATATCAACATGCATCAGCCATAGGTAAACAAATGACCCCTTCCCTCTTACCAAGTGTATCTCTGAACACGGGAGATGATTTCAGATATAGAAAATTATCCACACACGTCCCCCTAAAAGTTATTGAACAACACATGAGAAGCCATTTCTGTTTTTTAGCAGTCGATTTCCTTCTTGTTTGGTTGTCTGCTGTCACTTAGGTATGTAAGTAGTCAAAATTAACATTTTAAAATTAGAAAATAACTAAGATTTGAAACTTTAACTTTGCTTAGCATTTGGAAAAGACGACCATCATAAAATACTCAGAAACTAGCTTCATAGGTAGTCTGGGAAAAAAAATGTACACTTAAATTCTCACTGAAATTTCTTAATGGGATATTGAGCATTAACTTTTCAACCTATTGGTCCCGCAACTGGGAACTTCTCCATCCTCCCTGGCCCCTTTCGGGTTAACCTAAAATTAATAGTAACTTCTATCTATTGAACACTATTGTGTCAGGGGCTTGAGAGTTACCTTAGTTAATAATTTTAACAGGCCTGTGAGATATTATTTCCTTATTGCACAAGAGGAAAAGAGGATGCAGAAATGGTAGATAATTTACCCAGGGTTGTGTAGGAAGTGGCAAACTCACACTTCTCAGCCTCCCCCTCTGTGTTACAGGCTTTGCTTTCACCAGGGTGCTTGACCCTCTGCATTGCAAGCAAGCCTTTACCCCCATGGCAAGGATGCACCACCAACTCTTACCTCTCTGCTGCAGTCCTCGTTTTTGGTCCCTCCAGGCTAGTGTGCTTCAGCCCTGGTCCAGTCAGGCTTTAGGGTTCATCCATTTTGCTGACTCCTCTTCCCTCCGTTTCTCCTGATACTGACTGGCACAGCTTGCTTCTTCACTTTCATTTTGCTCAGACATCCCTTCAGGAGGCTTCCTGAACCCCGTAAGTATAGTCAGTCCCAGCACACCTCACCTCTAGCTTACTTGTCCCCCTTTCCCTTAGCACTTTCAAATGTGCATGAACTCTGTGAAGGCAGGGGATAGGGCTCTTTGTCTTATTCTTGGTCTGACACTTGGATTAGCACCTGGTACAAAATGGACCCTCAGTACTCATCCAAATGAGTGGAGACTCAAAATACAAGCCTATCACTCATGGCTATCATTAAGTCCTGAAGCAAATTAACATCCAGAAGTAGGACGGCTAGATATACATGTAGTTTTATGGAAACTATTGGTTCAGTTCAGTTCAGTTGCTCGGTCATGTCCAATTATTTGCGAATGGACTGCAGCATGCCAGGTTTCCCTGTCCATTACCGACTCCTGGAGCGCGCTCAAACTCATGTCCATTGAGTCGCTGATGCCATCTAACCATCTTATCCTCTGTTGTCCTATTCTCCTCCTGCCTTCAATCTTTCCCAGCATCAGGGTCTTTCCCAGTGTCAGTTTTTCGCATTAGGTGGCCAAAGTACTGGAGCTTCAGTTTCAGCATCAGTCCTTCTGAAAAATATTCAGGACTGATTTCCTTTAGGATGGACTGGTTGGATCTCCTTGCAGTCCAAGGGACTCTCAAAGAGTCTTCTAAAATACCACAGTTTAAAAGCATCAATTCTTTGG
The DNA here is from genome assembly GCA_917880005.1 of Nanger dama. Lineage (NCBI taxonomy): Eukaryota > Metazoa > Chordata > Mammalia > Artiodactyla > Bovidae > Nanger > Nanger dama. Next base: position 31,307,004 of record CAKJTW010000007.1, read on the forward strand.
TGCTCAGCTTTCTTCCTAGTCCAACTCTCACATCCATACACAACTACTGGAAAAACCATAGCTTTGACTAGATGGACCTTTGTCGGCAAAGGAACTCTCTGCTTTTAATATGCTGTCTAGGTTGGTCATAGCTTTTCTTCCAAGGAGCAAGCATCTTTTAATTTCATGGCTGCAGTCACCATCTGCAGAGACTTGGGAGCCCCCAAAATAAAGTCACTGTTGCCACTGTTTCTCCATCTATCTGCCATGAAGTGATGGGACCAGATGCCATGATCTTAGTTTTTTAATGTTGAGTTTCAAGCCAACTTTTTTACTTTCCTCTTTCACTTTTATCAAGAGGCTCTTTAGTTCTTCACTTTCTGCCATAAGGGTGATGTCATCTGCGTATCTGAGGCTGTTATTTCTCCCGTCAACCTTACTTCCAGCTTGTGCTTCATCCAACCTGGCATTTCTGCATATAAGCTAAATAAGCACAGTGACAATATACAGCTTTGATGTAATCTTTCTCCAATTTGGAACCAGTCTGTTGGTACAAACTTTTTATACAGAATTTTAGGAAATGTGTGTACATTTATGCCTATCTGTATTTCTTGCAGTCTTTCAGCAACTTTAAAGACAAAATAGTTTTATGTGGAAGTTTTAACTTCCTAACCCAACCCAAATGTTATATATTAGTATGTATCTAAAATTGTATTCTCTATATGTGCTCCTAATTTTATTAAAATGCATCAGTTCAGTTCAGTCACTCAGTCGTGCCCGACTCTTTGCGACCCCATGAATCGCAGCACACCAGGCCTCCCTGTCCATCACCATCTCCTGCAGTTCACTCAGACTCGCATCCGAGTCAGTGATGCCATCCAGCCATCTCATCCTCTCTCGTCCCCTTCTTCTCCTGCCCCCAGTCCCTCCCAGCATCAAAGTCTTTTCCAATGAGTCAACTTGTCGCATGAGGTGGCCAAAGTACTGGAGTTTCAGCTTTAGTATCATTCCTTCCTAAGAAATCCCAGGGTTGATCTCCTTTAGAATGGACTGGTTGGATCTCCTTGCAGTCCAAGGGACTCTCAAGAGTCTTCTCCAACACCACAGTTCAAAAGCATCAATTCTTCGGTGCTCAGCCTTCTTCACAGTCCAACTCCCACATCCATACATGACAACTGGAAAAATCACAGCCTTGACTAGACAGACCTTAGTTGGCAAAGTAATGTCTCTGCTTTTGAATACATACAGGAAACAAAAATCCCATGGATGTTTTCACTGAGCAAAAATTTTAAACAATGCCATAATTATGCAAAGGGATTATTGTTAACTGGAAACGCATCTCCTGTTTCATTGTGATACAATATTTTTTAATGAAATGTTTCAAACACTGCGAGCTCATGTGAAAATTTTGCTTAACTGTCACCAAATTTTCCTGGTTGAATTCAAAAAGAATTTACAATGTACTTAAGGCTTGAGCATTTGTACCTAGCTGTGGGCAGCATAGGGATGCATGATTTATCATGAAAATACCTTTCCTAGTTAAAAAAAAAAGATTTTATGTCAGTACAGTCCAGTACAATATATGTAATTTGCTAAATCAAATGCTTATTGTAAAAGCTGTTATATATATATGTACACACATAAACTGCTTTTCTGGGCTAAAGTACTATAAATAGCATATTGATTCCTTTCTTTTTATATAGGAAAACTTGGTTACTAAAATTCTGAAATCCAGAAACTCTATTAATTGGAACATTTTCCTCCAGGAGAAATTATCCTAGCATTTGCCAAACTGTTACCTTAGACAAAAACAAAGATTGGTACAATCTTTCTTCCTTCCTTCCTATTTGCACTTGAGATCATCTTCAGGCATCCAAAAATAAATTCATTGTGACCTTCAAGGAAGAAGAATATAGCCTAAGACATACACGAATTAGCAACTTTTAGAAGCACTGAATGCTGTGTCTAAAAACCCTGCTACATAATTGCAAGTTGGTTGTGTGTGAACTGGACATTAGCATTTGGGCAATAAATACAGTAGCAAAAGTCAGATGTACTGAAGAATAAAGTATTTCATATATTTTACACATAACTGAAGTCTCTGCACTCTTTTAAACATCTGAAGTTTTAAATTAAAAAAGCAAGCTATACAATCCTTTATATTTTGAAGTTATCACGAATAGCATTATAAACTATACCATGTTATACAGTGTTATACTTAGAACTGCTTCAACTTTCCTAACTTATTATATCAACAGTTTTATGTAGGGTAAGATAGAAAGCATTACTTTTGGGGGGTTTTCTTTGATTCAGTCTAGGTTCCTGGTTGAGAATGAAGCTCCTAGAAGTCTAAGAATCAAACTGGTACTACCACATAAGAAGTTTACCATTTGCATTATCCCTTTAGTACAATATCATCCTGATGCTTCCAAATGTGAATTTTTCAAATAATTGAAATACATTTCTAGTTTGATAAAAATATTTTGAAAAATTTAGTAAGATCTCTTTTCTGGTCATTTGGCAGAGTCAAATTTACCTGTTTTTTGATTCAGGAACTGTTACTGAACATATATTATTACACTAGCCATGACTTTACCTTACAGTTTTACTATAGAAGGCATCTAACCAAACACAATGTAGGCCCTGTAATACAGATGTAAAAGAATTTTTGGCATCCTGTGGACCAAAGTATTCATACTTACCTGCTGGCTAAAATTCTCTGCTCCTCACATGATGATATGTAATATAGCCCGGGTTTGGGAATCTGGTAACTAAAGTTGTTATAGCAGTACATTTATTATGTCAGTTAGGGTTCTGTATGAGATTTGCCGAGGTCTCCCAAGAGGAAAGGCAAATAGCTTTTGCTTTTAGACTGTGTCATCTACATGGCCTGCAATGCTTCTTACTGCTTCTGTAAGCTTAAATAATATTTTAATTATGTTTTCATTTGCAGCTCTTCCTACAATTTCCTAACATTTACTGCTTAAAAATATCTAAATAAAAAATGTACCTAAATCAAATTTTAATTTCCACAAATGTCTAGAGCAATGGCTACAAATTAACATGAAATTTGAATTGGTGTTCTTTGGTGATATGTTCAGAGAAATGGTGACCATATCTTAATACTAGGAATTATGAAGAGTTGCCAATACATTTTCTAGTGAGAACATTACTTTCCAGTGTTCATCGTTATAAGAAGGTTGATAGTTCAAACAATTTATTGCTGCTTTATAGTATACATAATTAAATGAAGAAACATGTTAAACTCAAGAGAATTTTTAATAGGTTACTTGCAATTGTTATTGCAGGCAACAACTTGTACATGATTTTATTTCCAAATCCACAAAAACAAATTTTATACAAATCAGCACTGTAAAAATGTCAATTACAGCCCCAGAGGCTTTGCTGGCAGAATAATTGTCTAAATTCTAGGATATGGGAAACAAGTTCTTTTCTGGATTCTTTTTTTTCTTTTTTTCTTTTTTTTTTTACAAAAAAAAAAAAAAATTTACAAGTGAAATGTTACTACAAAACTTTTTATAAGGAATTTTTGCAAAACATTTACATTTTACCATCAACTATTTCTGTTTTAAAATCATTATGTAGATTTAATACCCTATGCTGCACATCAATTTATGTGGGATGACAACTTAGTGACATGCATAAAAAAACACCACAAGGCATTAAAATGAAGACTTAAATACAAATATTGTTGCAATAAAACAGTTATAAAATTGAAAAATAGGACCTAAACATCATGCTTATCTAAGTTTGACAAATTAACTTTTTCTCCTAGATTACACACTTTTATTACTGCTCTCATGAGAGTGTGATAAATAATGACTTAACATCAAGTTCTAATGTAATCAGCAACACATACACAAACCTAACCAAAGAAAGTATACTGTAAGAAAAACTATTCTAACACTGGAGTTCTACCATGATAAATACATAGCTTTGCACTGATAATTACAATAAAGAAAAGTTTTATAACAGTGGCAAAGGGAATGAACAGTGAAATGTCATTAAACAAGACTCTACTGCACATCTGTGCCCTATTACTTATAACAGCTATATCCCACTGAGTCAAATAAAGGACATTGAAATTTACGATTCTTATAAGACAGAAGAGTGGATTCAGAATGGTTTGCAGAACAGACTGTCAAAATACTTCTAATTTCAGTGGTGAAATGTGCACCTGCTAACACAAATTAATATACTTTATATGCTATAAAGCTATCCAGATTCAGTTTGTTAAATTTATAATAGGCCTCATTGTAGATTAAAAAATAACTTCCATTTCTGAGGCGCATACATAGGTATGCATTAAAAATGGTTCATAGAATAATGGTGCAGAGAGTTCACACTCAGTATTAACAACAACAAAAAATGTCACTCTGAGGAAACATGATTCAAACATTAGGAAAGTTTCTTTGCATAAAAAAATTTATAGCACTGATTGTGTAGCATAATGATAGATAAAATATATATTTGATGTTTCAGCTCCTATATAATAAAATTAAAATTAACACTACCAAATGCTCCTCTGTACCAAACAAAACAACAAACTGATTCTGATGTTTTAAAGCCAGATACATCAGTTGTTAAGAGTACATTAAATAAAATATACAAAACAATTTACAAAATCCAACTAAAATTTAAAGACTTTGTTACAAGTCTACAAAAGCTTTAAGAAACTTGAAATTTATAACCACAGTGTAAAAATTTTTTTTCCTTTAATCTCAAAGCTTTTTATACAAACTGAAAGCACAAAAGACCTTCAGTTTTATATAACGCTACAAAGGGCTGGCCTAAAGTGTACATAGTGTAAACAGTGATCATTACAGTATTTCTCCTTCATCAAAAATACAAGAAACATCACAATTTCGGAAGAGAATTCGCATGAGTAGTACTTTTCTGAAATAATAGAGAATGTACAAGAAAATAACATACACCTATACTCAAACAGTCCCCAAACTAATGGCGTTAATTAACCAAGTAGTTAAAAACTTCAGTTTTCAAATGGTGAATTCCAACTGCATTATAATTCACTGTAAATATATTTTTAAATATGAAATATTTTACTAATATTTAAGCTACTGGCATAGTCCAAATTTTTTTATAGGAAACTTTTGGCCATCTTTCCTATTAAGATCCTTGTACAAAGGATTTATTTCTTTAATCACTTATAACTGACTGTTATTTTTTAAAAATACTTTTGTTTCATAGCATCACATCTGTTATACATTTGTTAGGATGTCTTCTGAAGGAAAATTCAGTTACTGGTATAACATAAAGTCATTACTGTGTTATAAATCCTTAATCAGCCTCTAAAACAGTGCTAGAAATAAAATGGGATTGGCTAATTTTTAGCAAAGAGAAAAACAGAAATTATAATGTAGTTAAAAGATAATTTTCTGCTGGCCTTAAAAAAGTGTGATAATTCTTTCTTTGGCTACCATGTCAAAGTATAAAGAATTTTGCACATTGTCAACGTAACTCATATTTACAGACTATGAAACTACAGGACGATTTAAACTCTATGCAAATATTTCCAATATAAACATTTAAAATGAACTTTGTGGTTCAACCTAGTGTTAGGAATATAATCAATCCTAACTTCAAAACCATACCAGTTAAGTTGCCTCATTTTATTTTTATGAAGCTATTATGAGTTTTGTTTTAACCATTTTCCCCCAGTATTTTCCTACAGTTTCAATCTAAAATTTAACCTAAGGTTTAGCTCTAAGTTCCTCTTGTGTCTCCAAATGGAGAAAGTAACTGGATTTCACTGATTGTCTGCATACGCACTACTACAATGTAGTGGTAATAAAGATCTGAGATGCCTCTCAGATTATGTTTTTGGAACTTACCTAATTTAACTGTTGAAGAATTTCTAATATTTAGAAAAGACGGCCAAACCTATTTTCAATTGATTTTCCAAAAATCAAGCTAAGGAAATAAAGCATTATCTCTATCATCAGTTCACTGTTTTCTGTGATTTTGGGGGAAAAAATCCACATACATATTACTGACTGAATTTATAACAAAGTACTTTCAAAGAAAACAAGTCCAATTAAGGTCCAGTCTGCAAACTACTGAGGTCTGTCTTTTAAACATGTTAACACATGATGTTAAGAGAGGGGAAGATTCAGTTTAAAGATTATGTGATATATCTCCAAATAACTACAACGTACATAATATGGAGGAAATACTTTTTATCTGTTTCCAGTATATCAGTTTGCTTTTGTATTTTTAAAAATTCAACACTTCATGTGCTGACCCAAAATCTTGGAATACTTAAAAGAAGCCAAGAATGAAAACATGATTTTCTACTCTGTAATCCACTTGACCAGCCCATTTCCAGATTTTCAAAGGTGTGTAAACTTAAGTGCAGCACTAGAGGTCTCTATTATAAATAACTTCAGAATTCTTCCATGTTGGTTGAAACATTGGGAGTTGCTGGGTTTGAATCTTGAGAAATGGCTGCAACTGTGACAATTCTTGGGGAGCCAAGCACCTCTGTAACAGATGAGTCCAGTTCTCCGGAGGTAACAATGGCAAGAGCTGTCCCACCACCTTTTTATTCTGGTGTGTTTTGACATGTTTGGAGAGATGATCACTCCGCATAAATCTTTTGGAACATTCTGGACATTCAAATCTCTTTTCACCTAAACAGAAAAATAGTAAATATGTATAATAGGAGGGGCACATAAAAATTTAGTTAATTGATATATCATCACATTTATAATGGATAAACTATTAGCTTTATTTCTCTCCTTAAAATTATTATTTAGAGGAAAGAAGCAGTATTTTCCCATAATAATAGAATTATTATCCCATAATAATAATAGAACTTAAGAAAATAAGAAAATTCAATTCAGCTTAATTCTTTTACTTGGCCCTCCTTTTGACTGACCAATAGAAAAATGTATAGGTTCAAGTGTCAGATATTATTCCCTCTTCTTTATGTGTTTGCTTTTATTTAAAAAGAACTGCATGTGATTCATTGAAATTTCCTTTCTCTTTTCATAGAAAAATTAAATGAATGGATAAAATCCTTAAGGTATAAATAAAGCCAGTTAAGTTTTAAGGCAAAATGACTTGCATTTTATGAATGCTAACACTGAAGCAAGGACCAGAAAAACAATTAAATGAGGGTTTATGTTTAGGATCAATCTTGAGCTCCTTTATCTTTCAGGCTTCCCATTTTATTTCAAAAGAAAAATTCAAAGTGTACAAATTTAAAAGCTGGAAGAAATTTAAAGGATCTTATTTTACATTTTCATTTTATAGGTAAGTTGAGCCTCAGAAATTAATTTATTGGGAATCCCCCAATTAGTCATCCAATTAATTAATAAAAGAGAAGAATTCAAGACACCTGATTTCTAATTCAGGTATTATGTATTAAATCACCTGTAGTAGAGATCTCTGTTCTTTTATAGCAATGATAACCAAGAATAATCAGAAAAATATCAGGTAGTGATGGCTTGAAGGCATGAGCTTTATTCAGTAAACACTCAATCAATGGGTGACCAACTTGTACACACTGGCTGTTTAATAAACATTTGTTAGCTGTGGTATTTATTCAGGAACTCAGTTATTTTTCAATAAGTATTAGACTGGTGCAAAAGTAATCGTGGTTTTGCTCTGCTGAACTTTGCCATTTGATACTAGAATACGTTCTTAAATAAACGTAGTTGCATTATACATCATTTTAATGTGCATGTCTCGCTTTGTTTTCTTTTTGCTAATGTCTTATCTTACTGTTTATATTTTAGACTAGACACATGATGTTTGACAAAAGGCAAATTTGAGCGATTTTCTTATTCTAGTTTAAATGGGTAATAAAGCATCAGAGACAACTCATAACATTAACAACGTATCTGGCCCAGGAACTGCTAATGAATACATAGTACACTGGTGGTTCCAAGTTTTGTAAAGCAGAAGGGAGCCTTGCAGATAAGAGGTGCAGTGGCCGGCCATCGGAAATTGACAAACGACCAATTAAGTAATCGTCAAGCTCTTACAACTACATGAAAAGTTGCTGAACGACTCAATGTCGATGTTTGAAACAAACTGGAAAGGAAAAATGAAAAAGCTTGATAAAGGCGGGTGCTTCATGAGCTGACTGGAAATGAAAAAAATTGTCACTCTGAAGTGCCTGCAATGCAGGTGACCCTGGTTTGATTCCTGGGGGAAGAAGATCCTCTGGAGAAGGGTAGGCTACCCACTCCAGTATTGTTGGGCTTCCCTGGTGGCTCAGCTGGTAAAGAATCTGCTCGCAATGGGGGAGATCTGGGTTCCATCCCTGGGTTGGGAAGATCCCCTGGAGAAGGGAACAGCTACCCACTCCAATATTCTGCCCTGGAGAATTCGATGGACTGTATAACTTTCACTTCACTTTTCTTATTTTACACAACAACAAGGAACAATTTCTTGATAGGATTGTGACATGCAACAAAAAATGGATTTTAGACAACTGGTGACGACCAGCTTAGTGGCTGGACTGAGATGCTCCAGAAGTACCTCCCAAAGCCAAATCTGCACCCAAAAAGGCCATGGTCACTGTTTGGTGGTCTGCTGTTAGTCTGACCCACTACAGCTTTCTGAATCCTGGCAGAATCATTACATCTGAGAAATATGCTCAGCAAATCTAGCAGATGCATTGAACACTGCAATGCCTGCAGCCAGAACTGGTCAACAGAATGGGCCCAATTCTTCTCCAAGACAATGCCTGACTGCATGCTGCACAAACAATGCTTCAGAACTTGAGCAAACTGGGCTACATAGTTCTGCCTCATCTGCCATTTTCACCTGAGCGCTCACCAACTGATGTTTCTTCAAGCACCTCAACAACTTTTTGCAGGAATAACGCTTCCACAACCAGCAGGAGGAACAATACTTTCCAAGAGTTTGCCAAATCCCAAAGCATGGATTTTTATGCTACAGGAATAACAAACTTACTTCTCATTGGCAATAGTGTGTTGACTGTAATGGTTCCAATTTTGTAAAAAAGATGTGTTTGAGCCTAGTTATAATGATTTAAAATTCATGGTCTGAAACCACAAATATGTTTGTACCAACCTAATATTTGTGTTGCTCCAACACAATATTTGGAACAACTACAGTATGACAGGTATTGGTGATACAAAAATGAACAAGTCAGAGTCTCCGACTTTAAGAAGCATCCATTATCTTGAGAGTCATTTGTTAACCACATGAAACTATTGGTACGAAAAGAGAAAGGAATTAATGTCCCCAGCTACTCAGTACCAAACTCTAAGGTAAATGAGAAATGATGGGGACATGGTTTTTGTGTGGACTTTCTAGTCTACTCCCAAGTGGTGAAGTGAAGTTGCTCAGTCGTGTCCGACTCTGCGACCCCAGGGACTGCAGCCCACCAGGTTCCTCCGTTGATGGGATTTTCCAGGCAAGAATACTGGAGTGGGTTGCCATTTCCTTCTCCAGGTGTCTATCCAATTAATTTCAAGCAATAAAAGTTGGCTAGAATGGCAAAATAAGTAAATTATGTTGTACAATTAAACTATCATTAGGGGAATGACATTTTAGTTCATTGACCTTTTCCACAGAGAAGTGTTCTTCTGTGGTGTAAGAAGACAATTTCCTACCTCTTTGGCAAACATTATACTTTATAAAATATAAGGAGGCAGAGAGTTCTTACACTAACTATATATCCTATAGTATCTATTCTTGTATTTATATTTAGAATTATTTCAATAATTATTTTAGCAGAGTTAACACTTTTTATACTTAATGCAACTAGTTATCAAAACTGTTGATATTAGTTATTAATACTTACAGTGGGCAAAATGCCCCAACTCCCTAAAAAGACGCCCGTGTCCCAACCCCTGGAATTGTGTGTACGTTTCTTTTTTTTTTTAATTGTAGGATAATTGCTTTACAGAATTTTGTTGTTTTCTGTCAAACCTCAACATGAATCAGCCATAGGTATACATATGTCCTCTCTCTCTTGAATCCCCTACAAAGATGTCTGTGTCCCAATCCCTGGAATTGTGTATACATTTTATCACATGGCAAAAGGGATGTGACTAAGTTTAAAAAGGTTAATATAGAGACACTGTTCTTAACTATCTGGGTGGGCCCAATCTAATCACATGAGTTCTTAAAAGCAGACAGCTTTCTTCAGCTGGAGTCAGAAAAATGCAGGAGAAATTAAAAGTGTGAGAAGAACTTGACCTGTTGCTGCTGGCTGGGAAGTGGGGGCAGTTTCCATATGGACAGTTATGAGAAGGAATGTGGGTCACCTCCAGAAGCAAACCTTAGCTCCCACTGACAGACAGCAAGGAAACAAGGACCAACATCCTATAACAGCGAACACTGAATTTGATTGTCAGTGTGAATATGTCTGGAAGCAGATGCTTCCCCAGAGACTTCAGTTGGGAACATGACCCAGTCAACACCCTGATTTCAACTTATGAGATGTTAAACAGAGGACTCAGGTTGAGCCTACTAAGACTTTGGACTTAAACAGCTATATTAAAAAGTGTGTTTTAAGCTGCTAAATTTGGGATAGCTTGTCTTGGGAGCAGTAGCAAACTAATAAAGATATCATCTTGAAAAGGTAAAGCATAATTCAAAAAGTAAATTGCAGGTGATCTATAATATGGATCAAGACCTATAAAATCTTCAAGTTTCAAAAGCATGTCAAGAAGAAATTTCAATTTTTTTTTCTCTAAGAAAATCTAAAGGATGTAACCAAATGACTTTGGTTTCATAAACTGAGTATTAAAAAACTGCATATTTTATTTAGATTATTAATAAAATGCCATGCTGAATGACACAATTATTCAAATATAGTAGTATTTATATATACTATATATATTTATACATATAAAAAGATGTAAGTAGAAGATGCAAATTTAGAAATTATGCAGATTATTTCCTAACATGATATAACAGCATTTCTCTCAGAAAAAAATCAGCTGAGATTTTCAAATGGAATCATAGATCTGAAGGGATGAATGGAATAAAACATCTTTTAATTTTTATTTATTTGAGGTAATTCACCAAGAGCCAATTATTTAGCTCTCAGAGTCCTACCTATAATTTCATTTTCATGTTACACTTAAACCTAAGCTAATACAATGTAAAAGACATTTTATGAATATTTTTTGAAGCCTGCATTTGATAACATATCTTCATATTTAACAACTAAAATAATTTCAAGAGTGACCTAAGAGATTTTATTAGTTTCCAAGGGCTACTATAAAAACAAAACAAAACAAAAACAAAAAACCACAAACTGTGTGGCTTAAAGACAACAGATATTCACTCTCTCACAGTTATGGAACTAGATGCAAATCAAGGTGTCAGTAGCACAATTCTCCCATCAAAGGCTCTAGAGAAGAATCCTTCCTCGCCTCTTCCCAGCTGTGGGTGACTTCTGGCAATCCTTGGCATTGGTTGGCTTGTAGGTGCACCTCTCCAATGTTTCCCTCTGCCTTCACATGGCCTTGCCCCCTGTGTATCATTTCTTTATTATACGGATGTCCGTCACTGGATTTAACGTCCACTAGGTCCTAAATGCTAGGCACCAGGAATAGTTATAACTTCCTCTTAATGCATCTCATCTGCTAAGAACTATCTCCCAATAAGGTCACATTCACAAATTCTATGGAGTAGGAACTGTCTCTCTTTCTGGGAGACACAATTCAACCCACTACAGGGACATTTTTAAATGTATGGCATTTGTTATAGCAAAGCAAAAACACACTCTTTGCTCAGTGGATAACTTCAATCAAACATCCATTTGTAGCATCTATACAAGTTCTTTCCAGACTTTTATATGTAATTCACTTTACAGAAATTATACTTTGATTTGTTCTTAAAAACCTAATTATTCAAACTTAGAAACCTGTAGTCCCTGGATCCCTCCAATGCCTATTTGGATGGTCCTATCAGTCCCTCCTGGACACCTCTTCTTTTCATGAGTACACTTAATTCTCCCCTATCATTACCTGGGGATAAAAGTAAATTAAAAGAGGGAGAAATGATAATTTGAGAGAAGTTATGTGGCTTAAGTTTTCTTAAAGTAGAAGACAGATAAAGGAAAGTTAAGTGGGAGTAATGAGAAATAAGAAGACTTGAGGGTGCTAAAGTATGAGAGTGAAAATATTAAGAAACCTATGAGTCACATGGCTGTTATCATTATTATTGATGCTGAATATAATGACTTTATTTTAAAAATAAAACTGTTAAATAATGTGCTTAAAAAAAAAGACTTGAGAAGGTTTAGGTAATTACTAAGGCAATGTGAAAGCTAAAGAAAAGAGTAAGATTGATAGGATGTTCTGAGAGACTGGCTGAGACTTGAGACCACAAAATTTGTAGACATCAATCTACATCATGAGAATTTTTCATTTCCTCTGTTTGAGCAATTATCTGCTCAAACAGAGAAGCCCTTTGGTCATTTTCTTATTAATACTTTTTTAAAAGGCAATCTTATCTACTCTAATGGTTTTAACTATCATTTATAAGTTGATGGCTGCATCAAGATACAGAGTCCTAAAATAGGAATTTGATCTCCCAGATGTGCCATAGAAAGCATCATTCAACATGTCACAAAAAGAACTCAATAACTTTCCTATCCTTATAATTCTCAGAAATAAAAGGAGAATTCCTCTCCAAAATATGAAAAGAGACAATATTAGTAAAGAGATTGACCAAAACTTAACTCCTCTGTGAAAAGACTCAGGAAACTGGGGGAAAAATAAACAATCAAATCAACTCATTTAGACTCTGTAAATTAATCAAGGGTTCCTGTAACTCAAGGAGTGTTTTATAAAGAAAATGGCTAATTCTTGATAAGAACAGCAAGTTTTGTGGTGTTTTTAACTTGCTAGTTCCATTTACTATTTCCCAGCAACCTGGTAGCTACCAGAGGGAGCAGAACAAAGTGAGAACCCTTTCAAAACTTCTTTCTCAAAGAATCATCATTGCTTCTTTGAAGGACTTAAAATATTGTTGCAGTGAACTGAACTGAACATTTCTTGGAAGTGCTCCAATGCAAAAAGTCTTCCTCCAGGAATAGAGAAGAGCATGTATTTGTCTAAAACAATTATAGACAAGTATTTTCACTTCATGGATACCTGAAACAATGGCTAATACTTGGGCCAAATAATAAACAGATAAACAAAAAAACTTAAGAAGCTCAGAGGTATGAGATAGCCATAGGGGCTCTAAAAAGTTCTCACATACTCCTTGGAACGTAGAAGCCACATACATGCTTAGGGCTGTGAACATACTCAGGAGAAGGGTTGAGAAGAACCAAACTCTCACTTATAAGGCCTACCTATCCTTTGAGGCTCCGCAAGAGAAGGAAGAAAACGAGTATTGTCTGGCTGAGAGCTGAGGATGCCCCAACATGCACACAAAGCCCTCTCAGAAAGAGGGAGAGATTAATTGGTCTGAAAATTCCCCAAATTTGATGAAAAACATTAATATACACATGGAAGATCCACAACTAACTTTAAGTAGGTTAAATGAAAAGAAATTCACACATAATAATCGAACTGTTTGAAGTTAGAAAAAAGCATCTAGAAAGCAGCAAGAGAGAAGTGACTTATCATCTACAAAGGATCATCATAAAGAAAATCAGCTGATTTGTTTTTCATCAGAGATCATGGAGGTCTGAAAGCAATGGGATGATATATTCAATGAGGTGAAGAAAAAAACCTATCAACCAAGAATTTTATATACAGCAAAAACATCTTTCAAAACTAGGGAGAAACTAAGATAGTTCCAGATTGATAAAAACTGAAGGAATCTGTCACACTTATAAGAAATGTTAAGCGGGGGGTGGTCCTTTAGGCTGAAATGAAAAGATACTAAATGACAACTAGAATACACATGAAAAAATAAAGAATGCCAAGTGAAGTAACTATACAGACAAACACAAAAGACAGCATAAATGCAAACATAAAAGACAGCATTGATGCACAGCATAGATACTCATCTCCCTCCATCTAGTTTCAAACAAGACTGCATAATACTTATAAATCTGTGTTGAGGGGTACACCATATACAAAAATGTTATTAATGAAAATAACAGCATAAGTGGAGGCAGAACTATGTAGGAGAAAGTTTTTGCATGCTACTGAAATAAAGTTGGTATTAATCCAAATTAAAAGATGTGAACTATAATACCCAAAGCAGGAACCACTAAGAAAACTACATATATATATATGTGTGTGTGTATATATATATATATATATATACACACACACACATATATACATACCTATACCTACATATATCAAAAAATTACAAAGTAATTAAAATAACATGAGCAATATTTAACACAAAATGTCAACAATGGAGAAACTCAGGAACAAAAAAGACATGAAGACAAATAGAAAACAAATACTAAAATGGCATAAGTCTTTATCAGTAATTGCCTTAAATATGAATTCAGTTCAGTTCAGTCCCTCAGTCGTGTCCGACTCTTTGCGACCCCATGAATCACAGCATGCCAGGCCTCCCCGTCCATCACCAACTCCCGGAGTTCATTCAGATTCACGTCCATCGAGTCAGTGATGCCATCCAGCCATCTCATTCTCTGTTGTCCCCTTCTCCTCCTGCCCCCAATCCCTCCCAGCATAAAAGTATTTTCCAATGAGTCAACTCTTCACATGAGGTGGCCAAAGTACTGGAGTTTCAGCTTTAGCATCATTCCTTCCAAAGAAATCCCAGGGTTGATCTCCTTCAGAATGGACTGGTTGGATCTCCTTGCAGTGCAAGGGACTCTCAAGAGTCTTCTCCAACACCACAGTTCAAACACATCAATTCTTCGGCGCTCAGCCTTCTTCACAGTCCAACTCTCACATCCATACATGACTACTGGAAATATGAATTAAATTCTCCCAAAGGCAGAAATGACAGGATGGATTTTAAAAAATGACACACTTTTATGCTATCTAAGAGAAACTATCTTTAAATTCAAAGACACGAGGAGGCTAAAAGGATGGAAAACAATTATACTGTGCAAACAGTTTGAATAGCTATACTAAAAATTACTTATTAAAGATAAAAATTACTACTAGAGATAAGGAAGGGTACTTTATAATAATAAAGGTATCACTCCACCAAAAAGCTGTAACACTTAGAAACATGTAAGTACCTACACCAAAAGAGCTCCAAACCACAAGAAGCAAAATCAACAGAAGCGAAGGGAGACAGACATTCCATACTATACCAATCCTTTTCCTGAATTCTCCATTTCAACTGCAGTAGTCATCATAAATATCTTTCATCTCTTTTCTCACATTTAATCAGTCACCAACTACTGTTAATTTTATTACACAGACATCTCTTAAACTGGTCCCAAGTACGCCTTACAAATCTGTTTTATTAGGATCTTACCAAAAGTTCCTACTGTCTTTACTAACTGGTCTCAGAATTATTCACTAGAAATCTGTCCTCCATACAAATATCAAATGGTTGAAAATGAAAAAGTGACCATCTGATTACTGAAAATTTCCAATGGTTCCTCATTTCCTATAACTGCAGAAAAAAGAATCAAATGTATGTAACATCCTATTGATCTCTGCCTACCTTTGTTAATCTATTGTCACAAACATCATGGTTCCCAAACACTGAACTGCTTGTACATCCTGACATCATATCTTCTTGTGTAAGTTGGCTTCTAGTTCAAGAATTGGTAAAAATTCCTGACTCTGCTCCACTGACCAATCATGGAATTCCTGGCAACTTCTCTCTCCAATTCTCAGTTTCTTCATTTTTAACTGGGAATAGCAGAAATACTTATTTTATGTTACTGTTCAAAAGATGAAATGAGAAAGTGTATTTTAAAAAGCATTCAGAAACCCAGCACACTGAAGGAGATCAGTTATGTTAACTACTACTGACTGTTACTGCCTGTCTGAACTTATTGCTTCCATGGCTCATTCTAACTCATCACTATGTAACTCAACTTGGCTCAAGGAACTAAGTTTCAAGCCTTGATAAAGAAGTCAATCAACATCTTAAGACTTACGTTTAGTCCTTATTCATAAAATGGTGGAACTGCACAAATTGTTTTCAGGAGTCCCTTTGGCTCTAGACACATTGCATGAGGCATATGTGTGAAGCTGAGCAAGAAATTCATTGGAACTGTTAAAATAAAAATTAACTAGAAAATCTCCCTGAATTTTTAGACTGCAACTTCTCAAAGATAAGTATTGTCTCATGCTTTTGAAAATGTTTCAATTTGCATACAGTTCTACATAGTTCTATGAGTTTTGATAAACACATTAAGTCACATAGCTATCACCAAAATTCCAATATAGAAGAACTGCTTTCACTTAAAAAAATTTCTTCTTTTGCTAAAACAGAACTGTTTTCTGGAGGATTTGTGATACAACCCAGAATCACCCTAACATAATATAAAAAATGTCCAGG
This sequence comes from Nanger dama, assembly GCA_917880005.1. Lineage (NCBI taxonomy): Eukaryota > Metazoa > Chordata > Mammalia > Artiodactyla > Bovidae > Nanger > Nanger dama. The sequence continues at coordinate 31,323,426 of CAKJTW010000007.1, forward strand.
ATCCAATCCAGAATTACTCAGCATACTATGTATCCACCATGTCAAGATGATCCACATGTTAGAATTATTAGATGAAGACACACATTAGGAAACACTGATCTGTTCTCCAATTGTACAGTTTTGATTTTTTTATTACACCATGTAAATGGAATGATTCAATTGGTAGCCTTTGGAAGCTGGATGCTTTCACTTAGCATAATGCATCTAAATTTCATCCATGTGGTTTTGTATAGTAATAATTCATTCTTCTACTCTGTGGAGTAGTACTCCAACATATGGATATACCACAACATTTCATTCATTTACCAGCTGAAGGTATATTAGGGTTGTATACAGTTTGGGTGATTATACATAAATCTGTCATTCAAAGCTAGGATGAATACTTGGGAGTGGATATGGTTAAGTGTATGTTAAACTTTTATAAGAAAATTCCAAAATGTTTTTCAAAAGTGCTGTGTTATTTTACATTCCCAACAGCAATGAAGTTCCAGCTCTGCAATTTTGTCAGTACTTCTAATTGTCAGGATTTTGATGTTCTTATTTTTTATTTTAGCCATTCTAATAGGTGACAGATATCTTGCGGCAGTATTAATTTGCATTCCCCCAAATAAAAGACGATGCTGAACATCTTTCCATATGCTTATCTGTCACATGTATATTTTCTTTAGTGAAGTGTCTAGATCCTTTGACAATTCTTAACAAGTCTTCATCTAATAATTCTAACATGTGGATCATCTTCACATGGTGGATACATAGTATGCTGAGTAATTCTGGATTGGATCCTGGACATTTTTTATATTATGTTAGAGTGATTCTGGGTTGTATCACAAATCCTCCAGAAAACAGTTCTATTTTAGCAAAGCAACCCCTTTAGGTTCATACTAAAAGTGACAGCTTGCCTTCTTTGATCAATAATTTCAGTATAATTTATTTTTAAAGATTTTATTATGCCCTTTGAGTATGCCTAGCACATGTCGGAGATTAGATGGTGGTTTATTTCAGCCTTTGAGGCCTCTGCTATGGTTCTTGGGGATTGTTCTGTGCATGTGCAGTACAGAGTTGAGTCCAGAATTTACTTTATTCTGTACAGAAAATAGGGGATCACCTTTTGCAGATCTCTACAAACTTATCCTCATACTCTCCAACCCCCAAGTGTCCTTTTTTCTGGTTTCTCTGGTCAGAAAGCCAGTATTCTGGTGGGGGAGAGGGGGGTTCCTTCATTGTCCTGCACATGCATCATGGTTGGCATTACCTTCAGAGTGAAATGACAAAGAAAAAAAAAAAAAGTAATTCCCCTCATATTCACTGAAAAACAAGGGCCCGATATTTCCTGATCCCTCTAACCAAAGATAAAGGTATTTTCTCAATATTTTAGCTGCTTATGCAGATACTACTACAGTGCAACCCACAAACAGGCTGGCCTTGGAGTCAAGCGCCCCCTTTCTCAGTTCTCTTGCCAGATATACATGGTTTCTCCTACAGTATTTGCTGTTTATACCTGCTATTCAGGGCCCACGGGGCCAAAGTTAGTAGAACAAAAGGCAAAAAGTCCTGTGAAACTCACGTCTATTATGCATTGTTATGTAAGTTTAACTGGATCACATTTCTGCAAATAAGAATAAAGATTACCAAGGAAAAGGATATGTTCTAGAAAACAGCCAATCTGTCTTTTGTAGAACTCTGTAGAATATGGAACTAAAATAATGAGAGGGAGATATGGAGTATAAAACAGTAAACTGAAGCCTATACATGGAATATTAGCCCTACTGTTAAAAAATTGGGGCAAAATATTTGAGAATTTCTGTCTAAAGAAATATGGTCCCACACTGTAATACTACATGTTGATAATTAGGTCCCTTTCAATATAATACACAGTGCCCCTACTCAATTTCCTAAAAGAAGGCCACCAGTTAACAATGATTTCACAATCTTTCACTTAAACATATTTGTCAGTCACCTTCATCATCATCATCATCATCTATTTAAACAAAAGCCTGGGATCACTGGACAATGCAGGTAAGCCTACCTCAGAAAAAGTGAAATACAGACAAAAAAATATGACCCTAGAGGAAACATGAGACTTCCAGTAAACTCCTTTATTTATACAATAAGAACAAGATTCAATAAAAAAGAAACAAAAATCACTCTTAGAAATTAAAAAAACAATTTAACAAAAATACCTGAAGCTAAGTTACGGAATTTCATTGAAAATATAAGAAAAGGTAAAAAGACAAGTAAAAGAAAAGGTGCAAAAAAAAAAAAAAAATCAATATAGGGAATCCAACATACATCGAGTAAGAGTTCAAAATATAAAAATAAAAAAGGGTGAATGAGTGGATATAGGGTGGTGCGGGAGGACTCAGAGTTGAAAATTGCATCCAGAACTATACCATAAATGAAAACCTACACTTACACACATAATTATGAAATTCGCCAGATGGTCAACACCGAAATCAGATTGATTACAGTCTTTGCAGCCAAAGATGGAGCAGCTCTATACAGTCGATGAAAACAAGACCAGGAGCTGACTGTGGCTCAGATCATGAACTCCTTATTACCAAATTCAGACTCAAATTGAAGAAAGTAGGGAAAACCGCTAGACCATTCAGGTATGACCTAAATCAAATCCCTTATACATTGGAAGTGAAAAACAGATTTAAGGGACTAGATCTTATAGAGTGCCTGATGAACTATGGACGGAGGTTCGTGACACTGTACAGGAGACAGAGATCAAGACCATCCCCATGGAAAAGAAATGCAAAAAAGCAAAATGGCTCTCTGGGGAGGCCTTACAAATAGCTGTGAAAAGAAGACAGGCGAAAAGCAAAGGAGAAAAGGAAAGATATAAGCATCTGAATGCAGAGTTCCAAAGAATAGCAAGAAGAGATAAGAAAGGCTTCTTTGGCGATCAATGCAAGGAAATAGAGGAAAACAACAGAATGGCAAAGACTAGAGATCTCTTCAAGAAAATTAGAGATACCAAGGGAACATTTCTTGCAAAGATGGGCTCAATAAAGGACAGAAATGGTATGGACCTAACAGAAGCAAAAGATATTAAGAAGAGGTGGCAAGAATACACAGAAGAACTGTACAAAAAGATCTTGACGACACAGATAATCATGATGATGTGATCAGTCACCTAGAGCCAGACATCTTGGAATGTGAAGTCAAGTGGGCCTTAGAAAGCATCACTATGAACAAAGCTAGTGGAAGTGATGGAATTCCAGTGGAGCTGCTTCAAATCCTGAAAGATGATGCTATGATAGTGCTGCACTCAATATGCCAGCAAATTTGGAAAACTCAGCAGTGGCCACAGGACTGGAAAAGGTCAGTTTTCATTCCAATTCCAAAGAAAGGCAACGACAAAGAATGCTCAGACTACCGCACAATTTCACTCATCTCACATGCTAGTAAAGTAATGCTTAAAATCTCCAAAGCCAATAACAAACACATGAAAAGATGCTCAACATCACTCATTATCAGAGAAATGCAAATGAAGACCACAATAAGGTACCATTTCACACCAGTCAGAATGGCTGCGATCCAAAAGTCTACAAGCAATAAATGCTGGAAGGGATGTGGAGAAAAGGGAACCCTCTTATACTGCTGGTGGGAATGCAACCTAGTACAGCCACTATGGAAAACAGTGTGGAGATTCCTTAAAAAATTGCAAATAGAACTGCCTTATGACCCAGCAATCCCACTGCTGGGCATACACACCGAGGAAACCAGAATTGAAAGAGACACATGTACCCCAATGTTCATCACAGCACTGTTTATAATAGCCAGGACATGGAAGCAACCTAGATGTCCATCAGCAGATGAATGGATAAGAAAGCTGTGGTACATATACACAATGGAGTACTACTCAGCCCTTAAAAAGAATAAATTTGACCCATTTCTAATGAGATGGATGAAATTGGAGCCGATTATACAGAGTGAAGTAAGCCAGAAAGAAAAACACCAATACAATATACTGACACATATATATGGAATTTAGAAAGATAGTAATGATGACCCTCTATGTGAGACAACAAAAGAGACACAGAGGTATAGAACGGACTTTTGGACTCTGAGGGAGAGGGAGAGGGTGGGATGATTTGGGAGAATGGCATTGAAACATGTATACTATCTTGTAAGAAATGAAGCACAAGTCTATGTTCAATACAGGATACAGGATGCATGGGGCTGGTGCACAGGATGATTCAGGGAGATGATACGGGGTGGGAGGTGGGAGGGGGCTACGGCATTGGGAGATCGTGTTCACCTGTGGCTGATTCATGTCAATGTATGGCAAAACAAATAACAGTATTATAATGTAGAATAAAGTATTAAAAAAAAAAAAAAAAACCAAGCCAAGGTTCAGCAATACGTGACCTGTGAACTCCCTGATGTTCATGCTGGTTTTAGAAAAGGCAGAAGAACCAGAGATCAAATGGCCAACATCCGCTGGATCCTGGAAAAATTAAGAGAGTTGAAGACATCTATTTCTGCTTTATTGACTATGCCAAAGCTTTTGACTGTGTGGATCACAATAAACTGTGGAAAATTCTGAAAGAGATGGGAATACCAGACCACCTAACCGCCTCTTGAAAAATCAGTATGCAGCTCAGGAAGCAACAGTTAGAACTGGACATGGAACAACAGACGAGTTCCAAATAGGAAAAGGAGCATGTCAAGGCTGTATACTGTCACCCTGCTTATTTAACTTACATGCAGAGTACATCATGAGAACTGCTGGACTGGAAGAAACACAAGCTGGAATCAAGATTGCCGGGAGAAATATCAATAACCTCAGATATGCAGATGAAACCACCCTTATGGCAGAAAGTGAAGAACTAAAGAGCCTCTTGATGAAAGTGAAAGAGGAAAGTGAAAAAGTTGGTTTAAAGCTCAACATTCAGAAAACAAAGATCATGGCATCCGGTCCCATCACTTCATGGGAAATAGATGGGGAAACAGTGAAACAGTGTCAGACTTTATTTTGGGGGCTCCAAAATCACTGCAGATGGTGACTGCAGCCATGAAATTAAAAGATGCTTACTCCTTGGAAGAAAAGTTATGACCAACCTAGATAGTATATTGAAAAACAGAGACATTGCTTTGCCGACTAAGGTCCGTCTAGTCAAGGGTATGGTTTTTCCTGTGGTCATGTATGGATGTGAGAGTTGGACTGTGAAGAAGGCTGAGCGCCGACGAATTGATGCTTTTGAACTGTGGTGTTGGAGAAGACTCCTGAGAATCCCTTGGACTGCAAAAAGATCCAACTAATCAATTCTGAAAGAGATCAGCCCTGGGATTTCTTAGGAAGGAATGATGCTAAAGCTGAAACTCCAGTACTCTGGCCACCTCATGCAAAGAGTTGACTCATTGGAAAGGACTCTGATGCTAGGAGGGATTGGGGGCCAGAGGAGAAGGGGATGACAGAGGTTGAGATGGCTGGATGGCATCACTGACTCGATGGACGTGAGTCTGAGTGAATTCCGGGAGCTGGTGATGGGACAGGGAGGCCTGGCGTGCTGCAATTCATGGGGTCATGAAGAGTCAGACACAACTGAGTGACAGAACTGAATTGAAAGATTAAAAGAAAACTTAGGATGAGGGCACATCAAAAGGATGGAGGAGGCAATCTGAAACAACTTTCAATGGCCAAAAATAGAACAAAGTGAGGAAGATAATGAACACAGAAATACCTGGTTATCAAGCTTTGCTTTACTGTGCTTTGCAAATAACTGTTTTTAAAAATTGAATGTTAGTGGTAACCTGTATCCAGCAAGTTTATCAAAACCATTTTTCCAACAGTATCTGCTCACTTCATATCTTTGAGTAACATTTAGGTAACTTCAATATTTCACATTTTTGCATTACTTTATATTTGTCAGGCTGATATGTGATCACTGATCTTTGATGTCACAATTCACTGAAGGCTCAGATGACAGTTGACTTTTTCTTTTTTTCAGCAATAAAGCATTTTAAAATTAAGGTATGTACATTGTTTTTTTAGAATGCTGCTGTTGTTAGCTGCTAAACTATGTCTGACTCCTTTTGCAACTACAGAGACTATAGCTCACCACGCTTCTCTGTTCATAATTTCCCAGGCAAGAATACTGAAGTGGGTTGCCATTTCCTTCTCCAAGATATAACACTTCTGTATGCTTAAATAGACTATAGTATTATGTAAATATTTAACTTACACATGCACAGCGAGACCAAAAAATTAGTGTGACTGGCTTTACTGAGATATTCACTCTTCATTGAGGTCGTCTAGAACCAAACTGGGACTATCTCTGAGATGTGCTTGTAATGATGAAATTGGATGATAACTCAAACAGCAAATACTCATGAACAAATATCATCAGTTCAATTCAGTTGCTCCTTTGTGTCTGACTCTTTGGGACCCCATGGACTGGCGCATGGCAGGCCTCCCTGTCCATCACCAACTTCCAGAGTTTACTCAAACTCATGTCCATTGAGTTGGTGATGCCATCCAACCATCTCATCCTCTGTTGATCCCTTCTCTTCCAGCCTTCAATCTTTCTCAGCATTAGGGTCTTTTCAAATTAGTCAGTTCTGCACATCAGGTGGCCAAGTGTTAGAGTTTCAGTTTCAACATCAGTCCTTCCAATGAATATTCAGGACTGATTTCCTTTAGGATGGACTGGTTGTATCTCCTTGCAGTCCAAGGGACTCTCAAGAGTCTTTGCGAACACCACAGTTCAAAAGCATCATCTTCAGCGCTCAGCTTTCTTCATAGTCCAACATCCATACATGACTACTAGAAAAAACCATAGCCTTGATGAGACAGACCTTAGTTGGCAAAGTAACATCACTACATTTTAATATGCTGTCTAGGCTGGTCATAACTTTTCTTTCAAGGAGTATGTGTCTTTTAATTTCATGGCTGCAGTCACTATCAAGACCAGTTCTGGAGCACAAGAAAATAAGGTCTCTCATTGTTTCCCCATCTATTTGCCATGAAGTGATGGGACAGGATGCCGTGATCTTAAGTTTTCTAAATTTTGAGCTTTAAGCCAATTTTGTCACTCTCCTCTACCACTCTGATCAGTTTAGTTCAGTCACTCAGTTGTGTCCGACTCTTTGCAACCCCATGAACCACGGCACGCCAGGCCTCCCTGTCCATCACCAACTTCCAGAGCCTACCCAAACCCATGTCCACTGAGTCAGTAATGCCATCCAACCATCTCATTCTCTGTCATCCCCTTCTCCTCCTGCCTTCAATCTTTCCCAGCATCAGGGTCTTTTCAAATGAGTCAGCTCTCTGCATCAGGTGGCCAAAGGACTGGAGTTTCAGCTTCAACATCAATCCTTCCAATGAACACACAGGACTGATTTCCTTTAGGATGGACTGGTTGGATCTCCTTGCAATCCAAGAGACTCTCAAGAGTCTTCTCCAACACCACAGTTAAAAAGCATCAATTCTTTGAAATTGACGCTCAGCTTTCTTTATAGTCCAACTCTCACACCCATACATGACCACTGGAAAAACCAAAGCTTTGATCAGATGGACCTTTGTTGGCAAAGTAATGTCTCTGCTTTTTAATATGCTGTCTAGTTTGGTCATAACTTTCCTTCCAAGGAGTAAGAGTCTTTTAATTTCATGGCTGCAATCACCATCTGCAGTGATTTTGGAGACCCCCAAAATAAAGTTTGCCACTGTTTCCCCATCTATTTGTCATGAAGTGATGGGATCAGATGTCATGATCTTCGTTTTCTGAACGTTGAGCTTTACACGAACTTTTTCACTCTCCTCTTTCACTTTCATCAAGAGGCTCTTTAGTTCCTCTTTACTTTCTGCCATGAGGGTGGTGTCATTTGCATATCTGAGGTTATTGGTATTTCTCCCAGCAATCTTGATTCCAGCTTGTGCTTCATCCAGCCCAGCTTTTCTCATGATGTACTCTGCATATAAGTTAAATAAGCAAGGTGACAATAAACAGCCTTGACGTACTCCTTTTCCTATTTGGAACCAGTCTGTTCTTCCACGTCTAGTTCGAACTGCTGCTTCCTAACTTGCATACAGGTTTCTCAAGAGGCCAGTCAGGTGGCCTGGTATTTCCATCTCTTTCAGAATCTTCCACAGTTTGTGGTGACCTACACAGTTAAAGGCTTTGGTATAGTCAATAAAGCAGAAATAGATGTTTTTCTGGAACTCTCTTGCTTTTTTGATAATCCAGCAGATGTTGGCAATTTGATCTCTGGTTCTTCTGCCTTTTCCAAAACCAGCTTGAACATCTGGAAGTTCACAGTTCACCTATTGTTGAAGCCTGGACAGAGAATTTTGAGCATTACTTTACTAGCGTGTGAGATGAGTGCAATTGTGCGGTAGTTTGAGCATTCTTTGGCATTGCCTTTCTTTGGGATTGGAATGAAAACTGACCTTTTCCAGTCCTGTGGCCACTGCTGAGTTTTCCAAATTTGCTGGCATATTGAGTGAAGCACTTTCACAGCATCATCTGTCAGGATTTGAAATAGCTTATCTGGAATTCCATCACCTCCACTAGCTTTGTTCATAGGGATGCTTTCTAAGGCCCACTTGACTTCACATTCCAGGATGTCTGGCTCTAGGTGAGTGATAACACCATCGTGATTATCTGGGTCATGAAGATCTTTTTGTACAGTTCTTCTGTGTATTCTTCCCACCTCTTCATAATATCCTCTGTTTCTGTTAGGTCCGTACCATTTCTGTCCTTTACTGAGCCCATCTTTGCATGAAATGTTCCCTTGGTATCTCTAATTTTCTTGAAGAGATCTCTAGTCTTCCCATTCTATTGTTTTCCTCTATTTCTTTGCCCTGATTACTGAGGATGGCTTTCTTATCTCTCCTTGCTATTCTTTGGAACTCTGCATTCAAATGGATATATCTTTCCTTTTCTCCTTTGCTTTTTGCTTCTCTTTTCACATATTTTGGAAGGCCTCCTTAGCCAACCAGTTTGCTTGTTTGCATTTCTTTTTCTTGGGGATGGTCTTGCTTCCTGTCTCGTGTACAATGTCATGAACTTCCACCCATACCACAGTGGTGAAAATGATGGAATAAACAAATTATTGGGGAAAAAAGTATAAATCATCATTACACAAGAGGCACAACTAAAAATTATACGAACAGTGAAGGGAATAGAAAATAGTCCTGAGCACATCACAGTAACATCACAGAGAACATTACATTGTATCTTCTGGCAAGATACAATGAGGAATGCTAAAAGCAAAAATAGATTTTTTTTTTTTAGAAAAAACAGGACATATGTGTAGACTCAAAGAATAGCCTCTAACATATTTACTAACTACTATGGTTGCTGCTGCTAAGTCGCTTCAGTCATATCTGACTCTGTGCGACCCTAGAGACGGCAGCCGTCCAGGCTCCCCCGTCCCTGGGATTCTCCAGGCAAGAACACTGGAGTGGGCTACCATTTCCTTCTCCAATGCATGAAAGTGAAAAGTGAAAGTGAAGTCACCCAGTCGTGCCTGACTCTTAGTGACCCCATGGACTGCAGCCTACCAGGCTCCTCTGTCCATGGATTTTCCAGTCAAGAGTACTGGTTAAGTCCACAAAATATTTGATGCACTTCCCTCTAGGCTATGGAGCTTAATAAATTTTTCCCTTGAATACTGAATGGACTTAGTCACTTACTTCTAATAAATAAAACGTGGAAAGGAAAAAGGAAAAACTTTACAGTGGATATACCTACAAGTACTATCTTAACTAACTCATTAATATTAACACCATCAATAATAAGACATACTGATATCATGTACTCCCTGATATAATGCACTTTAACACAGACAATTCATAACTTCAGTCTAATCATGAGAAAATATCAAGCAAACACAAATTGAGGGATATTCTACAAGATACCTCATCTTACTTTAAAGTGTCATGGTAAGAAAAAGATCAGGGGGAAAAAAAAAGAAATTTCACAGACTTCAGGAGTAAAGATCTATGACAAATAAATGCAATATGGTACTCTGGACTGAATCCTGCAAGAGAAAAAGTGTATTTGTGGGGAAGCCTGTAGTTTCATTGACAGACCTGTAACAATGTTAATTTCTTAACATTGTATTATGGTAGGCGTTGGCAATAAAGGAAGCTAGATGCTGCTGAAGCTGAAACTCCAATACTTTGGCCACCTTATGCGAAGAGTTGACTCACTGAAAAGACCCTGATGCTGGGAGGGATTGGGGGCAGGAGGAAAAGGGGATGACAGAGGATGAGATGGCTGAATGGCATCACCAACTCAATGGACATGAGTTTTAACTCTGGGAGTTGGCGATGGACAGGGAGGCCTGGCATGCTGTGATTAATAGGGTCGCAAAGAGTCGGACAAGACTGAGCAACTGAACTGAGATGAAGGGTATTTTCGAACTCTTATCTACTATTTTTCCAAGTCCTCTGTAAATATAGATTTACTTCAAAATAAAAATTTAAAATAAGCTCTTAAAAGCTAGTGGGGAAAAATTAGGTCACCTACCAAAAAATAAGAGTAACAGTAATTTATATTAGTAAAATAGTTGCAAGAAGACAATGGAGCAGTGCCATTAATGCTTCAAGAAAACAGTTTTCAGCCTAGAATTCTGTGTTAGCCAAACTATCAATTTAGTTGAAAAAAAAGTAAAGGCATTTTCAAACAAATTTACTTCCCTATGCTTTTTTATGGGAAGCATTTCAGAATGTTTTCCAGGAAAAAAGGGAATAAACTGAGAAAACTGAGGACGTAAGATCTTGAGAATACTGTATCCAAACCAACAGAGCAGGGAAGAAAGGTTTCAGGATTATAGCTGTGCAGCAGTCCTAGAGAGAAATCAAGTGTTTGATCAGAAAGCTGGAGACCTCCAGGAATAAGGAGAAACTGGATGGAGTTGATACTTCTCTTGAAAAGTTAAAATTACAAGAAGAGGTGATAAAGTTAACCAATGCAATGGGGAAGAAGGCAATGTGAATCTTCAGGGGAAAAAATACACAGAAAACAACATGTAACCCACATAATCATAGTATATTACATAACCACAATTATTTATTAATTTTCAGCGTTAAGAACTAAGCAATATAAAACAGGCTGCTGCTAAGTCACTTCAGTCGTGTCCGACCCTGTGCGATCCCACAGACGGCAGGGCATCAGGCTCCCCCATCCCTGAGATTCTCCTGACAAGAATGTTGGAGTGGGTTGCCATTTCCTTCTCCAATGTGTGAAAGTGAAAAGTGAAAGTGAAGTCACTCAGTCGTGTCAACCCTCAGCGACCCCATGGACTGCAGCCTTCCAGGATCCTCTATCCATGGGATTTTCCAGACAAGAGTACTGGAGTGGGGTGCCATTGCCTTCTCCAATACAAAACAGGCCATGGTTATTAAAGAAACTAAGCATTTTAACATCAAGAGAAAGACGAGAGACTAAAAGTTTAGGTGAGAGAAGTTAAAAGGTAGAAGAGATGGAAACTGAAGGACAGACATGGTGATATGCTATTACAGAGTGGTGTGTCGTGATACAACATTTGGCCTACATGCAATTAAAGAAAAGATTCAAAGTCATTGATGGTATGAGGTGAGGTAAATTATTTTGGGAGGAGTGTTGATTTCTGACAGTTTGTAACTTAGTGTCCCTTTTTAAAACAGAAGTATATTGATGTACAATATTATATAAGTTATATAGGAGCATAATATAGTGATTCACTATTGTTAAGGTTATAGTTGATTTACAGTTATTAGGAAATATTGATGTTACTTCTTGTGTTGTACAGTATATTCCTGTAACTTATTTTATACCTAATAGTCTGCACCTCTTAATCGCCTACCCCTAAACTGTATCTACCCCTTCTTAACCACTAGTTTGTTCTCTATACCTGTGAGTCTGTTTCTTAAAAAAAAAAAAAAAAAAATTCACTAGTTTGTTGTATATTTTACATTCCACTTATAAGTGATATCATACAGTATTGATCTTTATTTCACGTCACGTATTGATGGACAGTTAAGTTGGTTTCATTTCTAGGTAAGTGTAAATCATGCTGATATGAACACTGGGGTGCATGCATTTTTTCAAATTAGTGTTGTTTCTTTTCCAGTAACATATACTCAGGAGTGGAATTGCTGAATCACATGGCAATTCTAGTTTTTGAAATCTCCATACTATTTTCCAGAGTAGCTGTACCAATTTACACTGCCACCAAGAGTATACAAAAGGGTTCCCTTTTCTCCACATCCTCACCAGCATGTTTTTACTTGTGTTCTTTTAATGATGGCCATGCTCACAGTGAGGTGGTTTGATTTGCATTTCTCTGATGATCAGCAACGCTGAGCAGTTTTTCATGTGTCTACTGGCCATCTGTGAGGTAAATTCCTAACTCTCACTGCACGAAGTCAGTAGTGTTTAATACTGATATCAATAAATAACAGTACAAGCATATTTTATAGATACATTGAGCCATCACAGGATTAATAAAAAGAATGCAGAAACAGTTAAAACACATGATTTACTCCAGGAAGCAGAACGGAGTTGGGGGAGAGACTTGGATTAACAATTGAAGCTCTTCTACATGATTTCATTTTTTTTCAAGTTTTTTTTTTGTATCAATATAGCCAATTAACAATGTTCTAATAGTTTCAGAACAGCAAAGGGACTCAGGTGAACAGCAAAGGGACTCAGCCATACATACACATGTATCCATTCTCCCCCAACGATCTGATTTTTAAAAAATACCATATGTATGAATCATTTGGAAAATTTTAAAATTTATTTTACAGAAAGCAAAAAAAAAAATCTTCATTATTTCTCAGTAGTGAAAAAAGTTAACTCATTTATTCATTTACAGTAAGGTGATGACTGAGTTTCTAGTTAGTGCTCTGGTTGGTTATTAAATGAAACACTGATCTTGCCATGAAAAACCAAGGCTTTTAACTTAACACATTAAATACTTAATCAATACTAATTTATTTCAAAAGATATTTCATTTTTTCAACAACTTGAATAAACAGAGTGAAAATTACTGATATTATGTCCTTAAAAATAATAAGTATCTGATGCTAAGTCAAACATTTTTCAAAATAACATGTTTAAACAAAAAATTTCATGAATGATGTATTCAAGATGTTTGAAATACTGAAAATAAACTTTAAGTACATTAAATTCTGAATTATTCAAGTTATTAATAGATGATAATGATGGGGAACATTTAAAAAAGAAATCATGCCTCCAAAGAAGTACAAAAAAAAAAAAAAAGAAAGACATTATGCCTCCAAATCATTAAATCTTTTAAAGTAAATGTTTAAATAAATTCTTCAATAAATTAATCTTGTATAATCTGTACGAGTATGGATGTACAATAGAAAGGAACTTGAGAAAATCAGTTTCTCAAAAATGATGAAATCACAATGTGAGAGGTTCCAAATCTTCTCAGCTTCCCTAATCTGTCTCATTGCTAACCCAGGGTGGAAATACTGCATCCAGTAATTCTGGCAGAGTATTTTTCTATACAGATATCAATATTACTATGGGTTTAATTTTTAATCACAATACATTTGCCAATATGAAAGGTGAGGTGGCATTAGAAACCGCACTGCAATATACTACAGAAAGCTTTTAAAACTTTAATTAAAAGTCTTATTTTTAATATAATGCTAACTCAGTGATTGAGCCATTACACTAAGACTCATCTGTATTACTAACTTGTGTGCATATCAAACTAAGTAATTTTTATTTATCACTTCAAAGAGATCTAACAATCATTATTTCTTCTCCGAGATTATATTCTAATGGTATGGGGAGGGAGGTGCGAGGGGGTTCAGGATTGGGAACATGTGTACACCCGTGGCAGATTCATGTTGATGTATGGCAAAACCAATACAGTATTGTAAAGTAAAAGAAAAAAAAATTAAAAAAATAAAAAATAGAGCCAACTTCTAGCTTACAATGCTTTTGTTAGAATCAAATGAGATGATTTTTTTGAAACATCTGATATTCAGTAGCTGATCAATAAATGTCAGTTCCAGTTCCCCTTTCGTCTTTATGTACATTGATTCAAGTTAACCATTAACATCTAAGTGAAAAAAACCTACCCAAATCATTGCTTTTTAAATAATTAGAGTCTCCAAAATATAAACTATACATGTTCTAAATACAGCATATCACTGTTATATGCCCCCAAAAGGGGAAAATTGCCCAACATGATATCACGACTTAATACAAGCTTCTATTAAAACAGTATAGTATTGCTATAGTATAGCTATAGTATTGCTATAGGAAGAGACAAATAGATAAAACAGAGAATCCAGAAATTGAGCCATTCTTAAATGGAACATCAATATACGAGAGAAATTCCATTACAAATCAATGAAGAAAGAACTGAACTATTCAAAAATGGATTTTCACATGGAATAAAAATAGAATTATATTTCCTTTTAGGAAATCATCAAAAACACTCTAGGCTAATAAAAGATCAAACTTATGGAAAGAAAACCTTAAAGCCAGCAAAAAGAAAATGTTTTTAAAAACTTTATGATCTTGGGATATAAGAAAATTTCATTAAAAAGTAAAAGGAATATATTTACACATTGTTATATTTGAGTAAATAAAAATGTAAAACTTCCATATGACAAAAGATGGCACCAAGATAATAACTAGCAGTATGTGAAAACCTTTTGCAAAATATAAATCAGTAAGAAAAAGGAAAACAATAAAAAGAGCAGAAAACAAAGATAAACGACCAATAAACATATGAAAAGATGCTTCATCTCACTATAATCAGGAAGAATGCTAATTTAAAAATCGGAAACCATTTTAGACTAACAAAAAGTTTCAAAGCCTGAAGCTACTGAGTCCTGGTGAACATACAGCACAGTGAAAACTCCTGATCAATCCCTAGAGTAACAGAGATGGTGATAGCCACTTTGGAGACTCTAGTGTTCATCTAGCAAAATCAAACATATACATTCTCTAAGATCCAGTAATACTACTTCTTGTACATGTTCACTATATTTTCAAAGCAGTCAAGTCCGTGACAGCAAAAAACAAACCGGAAGTCATCTAAAGAGTGTGGGGACTGGATTACACAGTATAGTAAAGTTGTGATACAGTGCTACACAGCAGTTAAAAGAAGCAGACATGTATTCAGACACACACATGTATGTGTGCTTGATATGAACTTGGATAGATTACAAAACGTAAGTGAAATTATGATACAGTAATATATCATTTATATAAAGTTTTACAGAACACACAGAACACTATTTCATATATCTATATCTATATCTATATCTATATATATATATATCCATGAACAAAATATGTAAGAGTAAATTCACGGCAGCTGTTGTCTTTGGGAGGTAAGAGGACAAAGATGATGTTAACTTTATATGACTTGTTTTGTTAAAAAATAACATGTTAATAGCTGTCAGTTTTGAAAAAAGTTTAGGTAGGTATTTGTCATATGGTTCTTGATACTTCACTCAATTATCTGGATTATAAAAAAACCAATTAAGATCACCTATAAGATGGTAATTCAACTCTTTTAATTTAAACTGACTAAAAGTAATATGTGTCAGTTCAACACATTAAGAAAAAAAAATGAACTGAATAAATTCCAAGTCCTTTAAATTATGCTGATAAACCTTACAAAATTAGAAAAAAATATATCTGAGAAATAAGGAAAAAGTTTTGATCTTAAAAATCTTTCATTTAATCACTAAAGTGAATAATCTCTCTTTAATTTTTGTATTTTCAATTTCATAGCTCACTATCACTAAAAATTTCATCTAAGCATTGAGAAAAGAAGTAACAAGACCTAAAATAAACCAACTAACCTGTATGAGTTCTTCTATGTCTCTGAAGCTCATCACTTCTTGTAAATCTTTTGCCACAAAACATCCAGTTGCATATAAAAGGTCTTTCTCCAGTATGCCAGCGAAGATGTGCTCGTAGGTGAGATGTTTTGCCATAAACTTTTCCACATCCTTCAATATGACAGATATGCTGTTTCTTTTTCCTGGTTCATTACTGCCTCTATCAAAAACAAAAAAACCCACATTAATTACACTTCCAAATGTCATGCTTATAATTAAGGAAAAATAAAAGGGAATTAAGGTAATTAAATGATGCTTTCTAAATGGGTTTTTAAAATCATGATGTCACAACTATTGTTAAAAATCAGAAAAATTTCAATTAATGAAAACAGGGCTGTGGAATAAACTCAAAAGTGCAACGAAAACACGTTAATTTAGAGAATTCTATGTTCTGCCACGGAATTCCTGTTCATTTCCTAGCAGCTTCCTCCCCTGGGAAAATCTTTAAGCTTTTCAAGACATGTGAACATTCTTCTCTAGAATAGCAAAATATGGCAATCTTCATTTAAAAGTATAGGTTCAGAGTTTCACTACCAACAAAAACAGCGTGAAGACCTCTATGGACCTATTCCCCAGTGAAACTAGTGAAAATGATAACAAACAAAGCAAATACTATTTACAATGTCTGGAAATGGCCCTATGAGTATACAACAAATAAAGAAACACTGATTCACGAAAACCAAACAGAATCTGGTACGAAGAGTGAGAGTCTGTTGTATTTGAACCAATACTCACGCTGTCTCTCCCTCCTCCTTCCACCTGCCTGGATACAGAAACAGTACAACTGCACCAAAGACTGGTCCAATCAACAACACTGTTCTCTCTGCTCCCACCTTCCAGTTGGTGGGTTATCAGTATTTCTCTATCTGATACAGGCAGATCAGTATTTCTCTATCTACCTGCTGCTGAGGCTAAGTTTCAGGTGAGTGTGGCTGACAGATGAGGAACAACCTTCTTCCACTCAATTTCATTTCCTGAGACACAAGCTGGACCTAAACACTGAAGTCCAGATTACACTAGACCCAGCTCATATGTAGTTCAGAAATCAGAGGTTCCAAGCCTGGCAATATATAAAATCTAAGGCTCCTACTGATCTCCCTGTTCCCAAGTGCTCATCTCCTGCGGCATGGAACGCATAGGGAGAAATGTGCCACTGTCCCACTATCGCAGTTCAACAACCATGACACAGATTTTGGCCAGAAGGAAAGCATACCATAAAACATCAGGATCCAAATCTCTTCCCAAGAAACTGATTTCATTTGCAACTAAGTGTGGAAAGGTCTAAAGATGCTCTTAAAAACAGAATAGACAGGGAGGAAACTAATAGATATGTTGGTGAAGTAAGCTAAACTGCAGACTGTTATGCTGCCAGAAAAAAAGGAATAGAGGTAGCTGGTAGGAGCCCTACAGGATCAAAATAAATTTCAGATAGAGACCTAATGCTTGCCCTTTTAAACTCTGACTGGATCAGTGTGTGTAGCAATATATGCTTCACTGCTACTGCTAAGTCACTTCAGTCGTGTCTGACTCTGTGCGACCCCATAGATGGCCCTCACCAGGCTCCACCGTCCCTGGGATTCTCCAGGCAAGAACATTAGAGTGGGTTGCCATCTCCTTCTCCATATATGCTTCAGGGCATTATTAAAAACAACAATCAGTGGAGCTGAACACCTGGGTGTGGTCAGAGAAGGAGACATCCTAAAAGACCTATACCCAAACCGCTGTCATTCCAGGGTAACTAAGGAACAAGATGATTCATATTTGGGGGAGGGGCTGTTCACAAGAATAATTCAGCTAGTCACTAAAGAAACAATCAAACAATAACAAGCTAGGGGCAGGAGGAAGACAGAGGGCAATACTAAAAGTTGCTACATTATATTATTTCAACTTTAAGTTTCCAACAAAAATTATGAGACTCCAAAAGTCACAAAGAAGGAAAACATGACCTGTACATGAGCAAAAAAGCAGGCAAGAGAAAGTGCCTGTGAGAGACACCAAATTTAATAAGACTTCAAAGTAGCCATTATGAATATGTTCAAAGAAGTAAAGGATATTACGATTAAAGCAGAAAAGCAAGGTATAATGACAATTTCACATCAAACAGAGAATATCAATAAAGAGCTAGAAATTATTTTTTAAAGAACCAATGAGAAATTCTTGAGATAAAAGGTAAAACTGAAATGAAAAATTCACAAGAGGGACTCAAAAGAAGGAAGAAATAGTGAAACTGAAGGCAGCTCACAGGAATTATGTAATCAATCCGAAAAGCAGACAAGAGACAGAACAAAGAATAAACAATGTCAGAGAAATGAAGGACACCAACATATCAATGAGAATACCAGGAGGAGAGAAGAGGGAAAAGGGCAATAGGTGATGAAGTAGAAAAAATATTCAAAGAAATAACAGCTGAAAACTTATGAAAAACATTAATCTATACTTTTAGGAAGCTCAACAAACTGCAGGTAGGATAAAGGTAGAGATCTACAAATATTGTACACTAAAAGCACTGAAACCTGAAGACAAGGACAAAATCTTGAACAGCAAGAAAGATTAAATGCTGGCTTCTTGGAAGAAACAATGGAAGTCAGAAGGTAGTGAGAAAACATAGTCAAAGTACAAAAACCAAACACACACATAAAACCAGAAAGCCTCAAATGAGAATTCTATATCCAGCAAAGTTATCTTTCAAAAATGAAGGTGAAATAAAGATCAGTTCAGTTCAGTTCAGTCGCTCAGTCGTGTCCGACTCTTTGTGACCCCATGAATCGCAGCACGCCAGGCCTCCCTGTTCATCACCATCTCTCGGAGTTCATATTCCCAGATAAACCAAAAACTAAGAGAATTTGTTGCCAACAGACTTGCTTTGCAAGAAATATTAAAAGAAGTTCCTTAAGTTGAAAGCAAGTGAAACCAGAAAGTAATTCAAATATACATAAAGAAACAAAAGTGCTCTAGCAAAGGTAATTATGTAACTATAAAGGATAGTGTAAGTGTTATTTCTTCTCACTTGATTTAAAAAGCAATTTTATAAAACAGTATGTACAAAATGTATTGTCAAGCCTATAGAGAAACACAACATATGCAACATACATATGCAATATAGTTGCCAAACACAGCACAAAGGAGGTGGGTGAGAGCAAAGCCATATTGCACTATAAGGAAATGACCTCAAATTCAAGGGAATAAATAAAGATAACTAGAAATGATAAAGTTAACAATATATACATGCTCATTTTTCTCCACTTCTTTAAGAGATAAATTTATATAAAGCAATAATTATAACAATGTATTGTGGGGTATGTAACACTTGCAATATCTATGAATGAATGAATGAAGTCACTCAGTTGTGTCTGACTCTTTGCGACCCAATGGACTACAGCCTATCAGGCTCCTCTGTCCATGGGATTTTCCAGGCAAGAGTGCTGGAGTGGTTTGCCATTTCCTTCTCCTGGAGATCTTCCCAACACAGGAATCGAACCCAGGTCTCCCGCATTGTAGGCAGACGCTTTACCATCTGAGCCAGGCAATACCTATGTATAATAAAAATACCACAAAGAGAAGCACAGATCTACATAGGGGGACAATTTCTATAACTCACTGGAATTAAGTTACTATAAATCTTAAACTGACTATGATAAATACGCTATACATGGAAAGGCCTACAGCAACCATTAATGAAATATACAAGTACAATGAAAAAATCACTAATGAAATTAAAATGCTGTATTACAAATTAAGATGATATATTATTAATTTAATTAAAAAGAAAGCAGTAAAGGAGGGATAAAGGACATGAGACAGAAAACAAAATGTAAAATGGCAGGCATAAATTTATTATATCAATAATAATATAAAATGTGAATGGATTATATATATATTCATCAAAAGGTAGGTTCTGTCAGATTACATTTAAAACAATACTAGAGCCATTATGCAACACACTTTACATTTAAAGATACAAAAATACAAAGAAATTGAAAGTAAAAAGGTGGAAAAGGTCTCATGCAAACAACCACCGCAAGAAAGATGGAGTGACTATACTAATATTAGACAAAATTAGCTTTAAAACAAAAGATGCTAAAGGAAATAGAGAAATTTCTTAAGGATAAATGAGTCAATCCATTAGGAAGGTATAATAATTATAAATATGCATTCACTTAAAGAATAGAAGCAAGAGAGGGCCAAAAGAGAAGTAAAAATGGACAGAAAATGAAAGGAGAAACAGACAATTCAATGCTAATAATTCCAAGTTTCAATTATCTTCAATATTTCCACAAAACAACTAGGAAGAAAATCAGTAAGGAAGTAAAAGACCTGAATGACACTATAAATGAATTAGATCTAACAGACATCCACAGAACACTTCATCCAACAAAAGCACTCTTCTCAAGTGCCCATGGAATATTCATGATAGATCATATGCTATGATGTGAAACAAATTTCAATAAATTTTAAAAGACAGAAATAACAAAATTTTCTGACCTCAATGAACTGAAACAAGAAATCACTTATAGGAGTAAACTGGGAAATTCATAAATACCTGTAAATTAAACAATATACTACTACTAAATAATTAGTAGGTCAAGGAAAAAAATCAAAAGACACTGAGATGAAGGAAAACAAAAACACAACATACCAAAACTTAGGCCATACACATAAACTGATGCTCAGAGGGAAACTTATGGCTGTAAATACCTATATTTAAAAAGATCTTACCTCAAGCATGTCAGAATGGCTATCATCCAAAAGACAATAACAAATAACAAATGTGGAGAAAAGGGAGCCTTAATGTACTGTTGTTGGGAATGTAAATTTGTATAGCTGTGATGGAAAACAGTATGGATACTCCTCACAAACTTACAAGTAGAATGACCCTAAACCCCGGAATGCTACTCCTAGGTATTTAACCAAAGAGAATGAAACACTAATTAGAAAAGATACAAACACCCTATGTTAACTGTATCATTATTCACAATAGCCAAGATACAGAAGCCACCAAAATGCCCATCAATACATGAGTGGATAATATATATATTTATGAATATGTGCATACGCTCACACAATATAATATTACTCAGTCATCAAAAGGAATGGAATCTTGCCGTTAGTGACAATCCAGATGGACCTTGGTCAGAAAAAGACAAATACTAAATGCTTTTACTTATATGTGAAATCAAAAAAAGTAAACAAATTAACAAACATAACAAAATAGAAACATAGTTATAGATATAGAGAACAAAGGGGTGGTTGCCAGGGTGGGAGAGGGGAAAATAAGGGAGGGAGACTGAGAGGCACAAGCTTCCAGTTAAAAAAAGTAAATCAGTCAAAGGGATAAAATATTCAATGTGAGGAATATGGTCAATAGCTATGCAATAATTTTGTACAGTGATATATCATAGAATTGTGATTATTGTGAAACGTACAGAAATTGTTCAGTCACTAAGCCTCGTCTGGCTCTCTGCAACTCTATGGGCTGCGCACACCAGGCTTCCCTGTCCTTCACCATTACCAGGAATTAACTTAAACTCATGTCCACTGAATTAGTGATGTCATCCAACCATCTCCTCCTCTGTCCCCCTCTTCTCTTCCTACCCTCAATTTTTCCCAGCAAAAGGGTCTTTTCCAGTGAGTCAGCTCTTCATATCAGGTGGCCAAAGTATTGGTGCAACAGCATCAATCCTTTCAATGAATATTCAGGGTTGATTAACTTTAGGATTGAATGGTCTAATCTCCTTGCAGTCCAAGGCACAACCACCGTTCAGTTCAGTTCAGTTCAGTTCAGTTCAGTCTCTCAGTCGTGTCCGACTCTTTGCGACCCCATGAATCGCAGCACGCCAGATCCTCCCTGTCCATCACCATCTCTCGGAGTTCACTCAGACTCACGTCCATCGAGTCCGTGATGCCATTCAGCCATCTCATCCTCGGTCGTCCCCTTCTCCTCCGGCCCCCAATCCCTCCCAGCATCAGAGTCTTTTCCAATGAGTCAGCTCTTCACATGAGGTGGCCAAAATACTGTAGTTTCAGCTTCAGCATCATTCCTTCCAAAGAAATCCCAGGGCTGATTTCCTTTAGAATGGACTGGTTGGATCTCCTTGCAGTCCAAGGGACTCTCAAGAATCTTCTCCAACACCACAGTTCAAAAGCATCAATTCTTCGGTGCTCAGCCTTCTTCATAGTCCAAATCTCACATCCATACATGACCACAGGAAAAACCATACCCTTGACTAGACGGACCTTAGCCGGCAAAGTAATGCCTCTGCTTTTGAATAAGCTATCTAGGTTGGTCATAACTTTTCTTCCAAGGAGTAAGCGTCTTCTAATTTCATGGCTGCAGTCACCATCTGCAGTGATTTTGGAGCCCCAAAAATAAAGTCTGACACTGTTTCCCCATCCATTTCCCATGAAGTGATGGGACCAGATGCCATGATCTTCGTTTTCTGAATGTTGAGCTTTAAGCCAACTTTTTTCACTCTCCTCTTTCACTTTCATCAAGAGGCTTTTAGTTTCTCTTCATTTTCTGCCATAAGGGTGGTGTCATCTGCATATCTGAGATTACTGATATTTCTCCAGGCAATCTTGATTCCAGATGTGTTTCTTCCAGTCCAGCATTTCTCATGATGTTCTCTGCATATAAGTTAAATAAGCTGGGTGACAATATACAGCTTTGACATACTCCTTTTCCTATTTGGAACCAGTCTGTTGTTCCAGGTCCAGTTCTAACTTGCTTCCTGACCTGCATACAGATTTCTCAAGAGGGAGGTTAGGTGGTCTGGTATTCCCATCTCTTTCAGAATTTTCCAGAGTTTATTGTGATCCACACAGTCAAAGGATTTGGCATAGTCAATAAAGCAGAAATAGATGTTCTTCTGGAACTCTCTTGCTTTTTCCATGACCCAGCAGATGTTGGTCATTTGATCTCTGGTTCCTCTGCCTTTTCTAAAACCAGCTTGAACATCAGGGAGTTCACGGTTCACATATTGCTGAAGCCTGGCTTGGAGAATTTTTAGCATTACTTTACTAGCATGTGAGATGAGTGCAATTGTGTGGTAGTTTGAGCATTCTTTGGCATTGCCTTTCTTTGGGATTGGAATGAAAACTGACCTTTTCCAGTCCTGTGGCCATTGCTGGGTTTCCAAATTTGCTGGCATATTGAGTGCGGCACTTTCACAGCATCATCTTTCAGGATTTGAAACAGCTCAACTGGAATTCCATCACCTCCACTAACTTTGTTCGTAGTGATGCTTTCTAAGGCCCTCTTGACTTCACATTCCAAGATGTCTGGCTCTAGATGACTGATCACATCATCATGATTATCTGTGTTGTCAAGATCTTTTTGTGCAGTTCTTCCGTGTATTCTTGCCACCTCTTCTTAATATCTTCTGCTTCTGTTAGGTCCATACCATTTCTGTCCTTTATCGAGCATATCTTTGCAAGAAATGTTCCCTTGGTATCTCTAATTTTCTTGAAGAGATCTCTAGTCTTTGCCATTCTGTTGGTTTCCTCCATTTCTTTGCATTGATCGCTGAAGAAGGCTTTCTTACGTCTTCTTGCTATTCTTTGGAACTCTGCATTCAGATGCTTGTATCTTTCATTTTCTCCTTTGCTTTTCGCCTCTCTTCTTTTCACAGCTATTTGTAAGGCCTCCCCAGAGAGCGATTTTGCTTTTTTCCATTTCTTTTCCATGGGGATGGTCTTGATCCCTGTCTCCCATACAATGTCACGAACCTCATTTCATACTTCATCAGGCACTCTATCTATCAGATCTAGGCCCTTAAATCTATTTCTCACTTCCACTGTATAATCATAAGGGATTTGATTTAGGTCATACCTGAATGGTCTAGTGGTTTTCCCTACTTTCTTCAGTTTAAGTCTGAATTTGGCAATAAGGAGTTCATGATCTGAGCCACAGTCAGCTCCTGGTCTTGTTTTTGTTGACAGTATAGAGCTTCTCCATCCTTGGCTGCAAAGAATATAATCAATCTGATTTCGGGGTTGACCATCTGGTGATGTCCATGTGTAGAGTCTTCTCTTGTGTTGTTGGAAGAGGGTGTTTGCTATGACCAGTGCATTTTCTTGGCAAAACTCTATTAGTCTTTGCCCTGCTTCATTCCACATTCCAAGGCCAAATTTGCCTGTTACTCCAGGTGTGTCTCGACTTCCTACTTTAGCATTCCAGTCGCCTATAATGAAAAGGACATCATTTTTGGGTGTTAGTTCTACAAGGTCTTGTAGGTCTTCATAAAACCGTTCAACATCAGCTTCTTCAGCATTACTGGTTGGGGCATAGACTTGGATAACTGTGATACTGAATGGTTTGCCTTGGAAACGAACAGAGATCATTCTGTCATTTTGAGATTGCATCCAAGTTCCGTATTTCGGACTTGTTTGTTGACCACGATGGCTACTCCATTCCTTCTGAGGGATTCCTGCCCGCAGTAGTAGATATAATGGTCATCTGAGTGAAATTCACCCATTCCAGTCCATTTTAGTTCGCTAATTCCTAGAATGTCGACGTTCACCCTTGCCATCTCTTGTTTGACCACTTCCAATTTGCCTTGATTCATGGACCTGACATTCCAGGTTCCTATGCAATCTTGCTCTTTATAGCATCAGATCTTGTTTCTATCACCAGTCACATGCACAACTGGGTACTGTTTTTGCTTTGGCTCCATCCCTTCATTCTTTTTCGAGTTATTTCTCCACTGATCTTCAGTAGCATATTGGGCACCTAATGACCTGGGGAGTTTCTCTTTTGGTATCCTATCATTTTGTCTTTAGAAAGCATCAATTCTTCGGCACTCAGACTTCTTTATGGTCCAACTCTCATATCCAAACATGACTACAGGAAAAACCATAGCTTTGACTATACAGACCTTGATTCACTATATTGTAAAACAGGAACTAACATATAGTGTTGTAGGTTAACTATACCTCAAAAGCAAACAAACTCACAGGAAAAAAAGAGATCAAATTTGTGGTTACCAGAGGATGGGGAAATGGATCAAAGCAGTCAGAAGGTATAAACTTCCAGTTCTAAGATAACTAAGTACTAGGATGTACTACATGATAAATATAATTAACACTGCTACATGTTATATATGAAAATTGTTAAGACAGTAAATCCTAAGAATCCTCATTGCAAGAAATTTTTTTCCTATTTAATTTTACAGCTATACAAGATGATATTCACTCAACTTATTATCATAACCTTTTCGTGACATATTAAGCCATATTATTATGCTGTACACTTTACATTTATACAGTGCTGTATGTCAATTATATCTCAGCAAAACTGGAAGGAAAAAAGATCATAAATAACCTAACTTTTCATCTTAAGACAATGAAAACAGCAAATTAAATCTAAAATAAAGCAAGCAGAAGAAAGAAAAGAGCAGAAACTAATGAATTAGAGAATACAAAAACAGTAAGCAAAGAAAAAATGAATGTAACCAAAAGCTAATTCCTTGAAAAGGTCAACTAAACTTAGAGCTGTTAAGGGGACTAACAAAGAAAAAGAGAGAGAAGACTCAAATTACTAGAATCAGAAATGAAAAAGGGAACATCACTACCAACCTCACAGAAATAAAAACGATTATATGGGAATACCAAGAACAATTGTATGCCAATTACTTAAAAACTAGCAGATGAACAAATTCTTAGAAATATACAAAGTACCAAAGCTGACTCAAGAACAAGATACAATTCAAAACAAGTAAACAGGATGAATTAGCAGTCAAAAAGTATTCACAAGAAAAGCCCAGGATCAATGAGCTTCACAAGTTCATAAACACTTTAAAAATTAATACTAGATCTTCACACTCTTTCAAAAAATATCAAACTGGAGAGAAGACATCCCAATGAATATTCTTCCAATGAATATCTGGGGTTGATTTCATGTCAATCCCCAAGGAAATTAACTCTGAATATTCAATGGAAGGACTGATGCTGAAGCTGATGCTCCAAAACTTGGCCATCTGATGCAAAAAGCTGACTTTTGAAAAGACGCTGATGCTGGGAAAGACTGAAGGCAAAAGGAGAAGGCAGCAGCAAAGGACAATCTCTGTTGAGATACTATCACCAGTTCAATGGACATGAATTTGAGCAAACTCCAGGAGATAGTGAAGGATAGAGGAGTCTGGCATGCTGCAGTTTACAGGGCTGCAAAGAGTCAGACATGACTTAGTGACTGAACACCACCACAAACTCTTTCAAAAAATGTTCTGGACAAGAAAACTTCCCAGCTCATTCCAAGAAGCCAATAATACCCTTGCCAAAACCAAAGAAATTATAAGAAAACCACAAACTGATATCACTCATGGACATGGATGTAAAAATCCCCAACAAAATAGTGAAAAACCAAATCCAGGAACATATAAACAGAATTACATAGCATGACCAAGTTGTATTTATCCTGTAAATGCAAAAGTACTTTAACATCTGACAATCAGTTAATGTAATATAATATACTGATATAATAAAAAAACAAAACTACATGATCATCTCAACCGATGAAGAAAAGTATCTGACACAATCAAGAAAACACTTTCATACTGGGTGAGCTAGAAGACTCATATGCCCAAATGTTAAAAGTTACCACAAAGCCAAAGTCATCAACACAATGTGGTATTGGTATAGAGACAGACATACAGATCACTGAAAGAGAACTGAGTCTAGAAATAAATCTGTATGTCTGTGATCAACTGATTTTTGTTGACAAGGGTGCCAAAGCTATTCAATGAATGAGGAAGGAATAGTTTTTTAACAAATGGTGTTGGATGAACCCTTACCTCACATCATTTACAAAAATTAACCCCCAAATGGACAAAAGACCTAAATGTAACAACAAAAACTATAAAACTCTTATAGGAAAACATCAGATTTGAGACATCAGATATGGCAGTGGATTCTTAGATATGACACCAAAAGCAGAAGCATCCAAAAACAAGACTGGACTTCACAACTAAACACTTTTCTGCCTCAAAGGATACTAAAAAGAAAGTGAAAAGACAACTCACAGACTGAAAAAAAAATTATTTCAAATCATATCTCTGATAAGGAACCTGTATCAAGACTATATAAAGAACTACTCATACTATAATTCAATAATAAAAACACAAATAATTAAAATGAGCATGAGGTCTTAACAGATAATTCTCAGAAGACGACGCACAAATGGCCAATAGTACACACACGAAAGCATACTCTACATTACTTGTCATCGTGGAAATGCAAATCAAAACCAAAAACTTATGTAAGTATTTGGTGCGTGCATGCTTAGTTGCTAAGTTGTGTCTGATTCTTTGTGGCCCCATGGACTGTAGCCAGCCAGGATTCTCTGTCCAGGGGATTTTCCAGGCAAGAATACTGGAGAGGGATGCAATTTCACAACTCCAAGGGATCTTCCTGACCCAAGGAGCAAACCTGTGTCTCCTGTACTGCAGGCAGATTCTTTACAGCTGCCGAGCCACTGAGGCAGCCCATACATAACATATGTATGTAAGAATATTTACAGCAGCATAACAGCCAACAGATGGAAAAATTCCAGTCCACCAACTAATGAATGGATAAGTAAAATCCTGTTTTACCTATAAAATGGAATATTTTGTTCAGTAAAAAGAATGAAATACTGACATATGCAATAGCACAGGTAAACTCTGAAAACATACAAAGTGGATGAAACCAGTCACAAAAAAACCACATATTATGTGCTTCCCTTTACATGAATGTCTAGAATAGGCAAAACTGTAGACAGAAATTAGTTTAGTGGTTGCCTCGAGCTGGGAGGGATGAGGGAGTGATGGCTAAAAAATGCAGAATTTGTCAGGGGAATAAAATTGTTCTAAAATTGTGGTGATGGATGTACAACTCTGTGAATACATTAAAAACCACTGATATGTACAGCTTAAATGAGTGAATCGTATGGTATGTAAGTTCTGTATCAATATAGTTGCTTTAAAATTTTACAAAATAAATGAAAGAAGAAAACCATTAAGACAAAGTATAAGATACATGGTAAAGAACCACTGAAATCTCATTCCTAGAATAGCTCTATTCAATTCCTTTCATAACAATATGATATCTCAACTCTTGGGTTATAAAGCTAGTGATGTTCCAATAGTCAAAGCACTCAGCCAATGGCTTGGTTTTAAC
The DNA here is from genome assembly GCA_917880005.1 of Nanger dama. NCBI lineage: Eukaryota > Metazoa > Chordata > Mammalia > Artiodactyla > Bovidae > Nanger > Nanger dama. Next base: position 31,351,417 of record CAKJTW010000007.1, read on the forward strand.
TAACATCCTATGTGCCTTCATTACATGTAACTGTTCATTACATCTTAGTTATTATTATACTAGTCTCCACAGAGTTGGGTGGTGGCAAGAGAGCATTTATTTACCTTCCTTCTCCTTCCCTACAATTAGGACAGGAACAGGCAACTCTTCGAAGCCTCTTGCCAGGCTGCACTTCTTGATCAGAAGCCTGCTGGCCTTGCTGCAAATGCACTTGTGTGAGTTGGTCAGGACTAACAGCACCTATCGTTGCATTAGCAATTCCTCCAACTGCTACAGTTACAGGAGCTATGGTAGCTTGTTGGACTTTCACTCCATCTTGTCCTTGCTGCTGACCTAAAAATGAGAGGGGGAAAAGAGAGTATTACAATGTTTTATATTCCTAAAAAAGGATTAAAAAGATTTCCATATGGACACTTAAAAACTTCAATATTTAACAGATAATCTGTGTAAAGTACAAAAGCAAAAGTGTTAATGATTTATACTATGTTGATCCCCCTAAAATATAATACTCTAATCTTAGCAGCTCAGGCTGCCTCTGTATCTGGTTGATGGGACCATACATAAGTCATTAAATCCTCTTGGGGCTTAATTTCTCCATCTATAAAATGAAGACTAATAATCCTTGCAACTTACCTACCTCACAGAATTGTTGGGAGGATCTGTGAGACACTCTTTAAGATCCTTGGATGAAAGATGTTACATAAATAGAAAGTATTATTATTACCATTTTCATAGTCAGCAACATACCTCATTCACTACATGAAATCACAAGAGTAAAAAGCAACTGAACAAAGGATTTAGTTTTATGGACATTTCTCATTCCTAAATACTTTAACCAAACAACTCTTTACTGATGAGTCTTTTAATTTTATTAAGTAGTTATTAACTAAATGCAAAACCAGGCATGATTATTAGATTCTGTCACTAAAACCACAGAACAGACATTTTTCTCTGGTGCTCAAACAAATTGAGCTCATTCCCTTCTTAGGGCCTTTGTACACACTCTCCAGTCTGGGCCAAAATGCCTCTGCACTCAGATCTTTGCACAACTGACTCCTTAGTAAGTCTGATCATAGTTCAAATCTCTCTTTAGAAAATGCCATTCCTGACCACAATATGTAAAATAGCTTCCCCTCAGTCTGTTTCTGTTTCATCATCAAGTTTGTCTTATTTAAATTATTGTGTCGTTTATTATTTTTTCTGTCTTCACCTCACTCCTGGATGTTACAGGTCACAGGAGCAGAAATCCTGCCTGTTATGTTCACTACTGTATCCTCAGATGTAGAACGGAGAGCCCAACACACAACAGCCACTCAGCTGTTGTTGTTCAGTCCCCCAGCTGTGTATGACTGTTTGCGACCCCATGGACTGCAGCACGCCAGGCCTCTGTGTCCCTGACCATCTCCCGAGTGTGCCCACGTTCCTGTCCATTCCATCATTGATGCCATCCAGCCATCTCATGTTCTGTCGTCCCCTTCTACTGCCCTCTATCTTTCCTTGCATCAGGGACTTTTCCAATAAGTCAGTTATTTGCATCAGATGACCAAAATACTGGTCAATTTAACATAAGCCACTCAATAACATAAGCTTAACGAAGAACAGTTTAAAAGAAGAAAACATTTTAATGCCATTCTGATAATATCACTTCCATGCTCAATAAAACTTTCATTTATTCCCCACTGACCAGTCTGCCATTCAAAGGACTCTACCACAGGGACTTGGCTCCTGACTCACTAGTTTCCTCCTAATGGCCAAATCCAAAGTGCACTGTCTCAATGCACGTAAGACTGCACTGCTGCATGTGACACCACTGACCACGTCATCCTTAAAGCTTGGCTGTTGGAGCTAAGTCCCTACATCCTCAGAAGCTCCTCCTCTGTTAGCTCTCCCTATCAACACTTAAACCTAAACTGACATCACATTCTTAACAGATTTACCTACACTCCTTTATTCCTTACTGCCCGTTCTCTTTTTAAACTACTGAAATTAGGTGTCTGACCCATCGCTCTGCTAAAATGATGATAGAATGAACAATTTCTCTGACGGTAAACCCCCAAATACTCTTCTCTTTGTTCTTATTTCACCACTGGAGCACCCGCAGCTGCTAATCCCACCCTTTTCTTGAAATGCTCTCCTCGTGCTTCTCTGATTCTACTCACCACTGGTGTTCCTCTGACTTCTCTAACAATTCCCACACAATTCCAACTTCTCATTCTAACTTGCTCCTCTGGTTACTCACCCACTTTCATAATTTTTACTACTATCTATAAGCTGATGTCTTCCAAAACTGTACATTTATACTCAAATACCTCTCATGAGTATCATAATCTTCTTGTTATCTGCCAGGGAACATTTCCACCCAGATTTTTCACAGGCAATCTTTCTAGGAATGAGACAGGTTATCCCACAAAAATGGTGGTCCAATCTACCATTTTCTCTTGCTTGATTATTACAACAGCTTCCTAATTGCTCTCCCTATCACCACTGTCCTCTGTAAGTACATTCTTAACACAGTTTCCAGAAGAATCATTCATTGTAATAGGAATACTCTGTAATAGTCAAAAAGAATGAAAGAAATCTTTATGTACTAACCCAAATAAACCTCTAAAATATATAGTTGAATTAAAGGAAGTTACTTGATTTTTACATTCAGTTCAGTTCAGTTGCTCAGTTGTGTCTGACTCTTTATTTCCTACACTGACTTTTATACTCACAAATAAATTGGAAAAAGTCTGAAAGGATATATAACAAATTGATTAAGAGTGCTTTCTTCTAAAAGGGCATCTGAGATTGGAGTGTAGTTAGGAGGAGTGCTGGTCTTACTTAAACTAGATGCACTTTTTTTAAAACAAAGAAAATGTTTCCATATATTACTAACATATTAAAGACTAATTTTAAAAGGAAAAATCCTGCTAGTAATTATCAGACCCAATTTGGAACTTCATTATTGCTTTCATCTGCATTTATTTGATTCTCAATAGAACTGAACATGTTTTTCAAATACATATTGGCCATTTGAATATCCTTTCTGAATTGCGTGTTACTATCCTTTGCCATTTATCTACTATGGCTTAGTTTTTTTTCCTTTTGTGTAGCTTCTTAATAAAGGAGCCTTTGTTTTGCTTTAAAATATTTTCTATGATGTATAAATTTTAACCACACACATTAAAAACAGTACATAAGGCTTGGTCAAGCCTTGCGAAATCAGCTATAAATAACATCTTAAAAAACTGATGCTTTCGCAACAGTTAAACACAATGGGAACACGAGGGGGAAAGTAGAAATGGTAAAAGATGAGGTGCAACCTTATTGCCCATTTCTTTGGACTGTACTGATTTTATTCTTTTAGTATTTCATACCATCCCTTTGAGGAAAAGAGGACAGAAAATATTTTTGTTTTATAAATGAGAATATAATCTAATTGGTCCTTATTTCTTCTTAGGGGAAAAATAATTTGTCAACTTTTGTTTTTTTACAGTGAGTGATAGGTAACATTACTGTGTAGGTAAAATAGACCTATACTTTTGAAAAATAAAAGAAGTCACAATAATCTTATCTAAAAAAAACCCAACTACCAATACACTGAAAATGATCTGTTTAATAGTAGTCAATAATAATAATTTAATAATGATGAAGAAGCAGGTTCAAAATACTATTTTAAATACATGTGTCTCATAACTATGTTTTTTACACATAGTCTAGGATGTAAGATTATCTACTAGAATTGATCAGGAAAAATAAAAATTGTTGGCTTCTGTACTTTAAAACTTGTTGTGCAGGGCTAGATGGACTTCTTACTGTTCTGAATAATTTCAAAAGGTTTCTTAAATCAGCCTATTTTGGCTTATTTTCTCTACAAATTAAACTTACAGTCCATCTAAACAAAAGCCTCTGAAGGAAAGAAGGTATGTCTCCTTACATTGATGCAAATAATTTTCAGCAACTACACTCTGAAACAGGGTTTATTATAATAAAACAGACAAGAAGGCTATGCATTCCCAAACATAAAAAGATAACCAGGTATGTCTATGGTTGAGGAGGTGGGGTACAGATAGAGAAAAAAAATGGGAAGTGACTGCTAATGTGTCACAGGTTTCTTTATGAGGTTATGAAAATGTCTAAAATTATATCACGGTGATGGATGCAGTTCTTTGAATACACACACTAAAAGCCACTGAACAGGTTTTAGATGCCTGTACTATACGATATATGAATCAAACATCAATAAAGCTGTTAAAAATTAAAAATTCTACTATTGTTGGTTTTAAGTCTGTTTAAACTAGTTGATTCTCACTTGGGGCTATTTTTATTTTACAGGGATATTTGGTAACATCAAAAGATATTTTTAGATATCTCTCCCATCAGGAAGCTTCCACATGCCTCTTATCCTTATCCATCAGAGGGCAGAATGAAAACCACAATCACAGAAAACTAACTAAACTGATCACAGCCTTGTCTAACTCAATAAAACTACAAGCCATGCCATGTAGGGCCACCCAAGACAGACGGGTCATAGTGGAAAGTTCTGACAAAACGTGGTCCACTGGAAAAGGGAATGGCAAACCACTTCAGTATTCTTGCCTTGGAAACCCCATGAACAGTATGAAAAGGCAAAAAGATATGATACTGAAAGATGAAGGTCGGAAGGTGCCCAATATGCTATTGGAGAAGAGTGGAGAAATAATTCCAGAAAGAATGAAGAGATGGAGCCAAAGTGAAAACAACACTCAGTTGTGGATGTGATTGGTGATGGAAGTTAATTCCAGTGCAGTAAAGAACAATAATGCTTCGGAACCTGAGTGTTACATCCATGAATTAAGGTAAATTGGAAGTGGTCAAACAGGAGATGGCAAGAGAGAACATCGACATTCTAGGAATCAGTAAACTAAAATGGACTGGAAAGGGCGAATTTAACTCAAATGACCATTGTATCTACTACTGTGGGCAAGGATGCCTTAGAATAAATAGAGTAGTCCTCACAGTCAGTAAGAGTTCGAAATGCAGTAATTGGGTACAATCTCAAAAACAACAGAATAATCTCTGTTGGTTTCCAATAGTATCACAGTAATCCAAGTCTCTGCCCCAACCACTAATTCCAAAGAGGCTGAAGTGGCTGAAGGGTTCTCTAATGACCTAATAAGACCTTACAGAACTAACACCAAAAATCGATGTCCTTTTCATCACAGGGGACTGGAACGCAAAAGTAGGAAGTCAAGAGATAACTGGAGTAATAGGCACGTTTGACCTTGGAGTACAAAACGAAGCAGGGCAAAGGCTAACAGAGTTTTGCCAAGAGCAAAAAAGTTATGCCCAACCTATAGAGCATAGTAAAAGCAGAGACATTACTTTGTCAACAAAGGTCTGTTTTGTCAAGGCTATGGTTTTTCCAGTGGTCATGTATGGAAGTGAGAGTTGGACTATAAAGAAAGCTGAGCGTCAAAGAATTGATGCTTTTGAACTGTGGTGTTGGAGAAGACTCTTGAGAGCTCCTTGGACTGCAAGGAGATCCAACCAGTCCATCCTAAAGGAGATCAGTTCTGGGTGTTCATTGGAAGGACCGATGTTGAAGGTGAAACTCCAGTACTTTGACCACCTGATGCGAAGAGCTGACTCATTTGAAAAGACCCTGATGCTGGGAAAGATTGAGGGCAGGAGGAGAAGGGGATGACAGAGAATGAGATGGTTGGATGGCATCACCGACTCAATGGACATGGGTCTGGGTAAACTCTGGGAGTTGGTGATGGACAGGGAGGCCTGGCATACTGGGGTTCATGGGGTCACAAAGAGTTGGACACATGAACAACTGAACTGAACTGACACCAGGAAAAGAAGATTAAGAATATTCTAGTAACTGGAAAGATTTCTCTCTTAGCGGATACTCAAAGCAAAACAAAACAAAACAGTATTTGAGTTTATAAGTCAGTCCTGTGAATCCTAAGTTTACACATCAATTTCTCTAGAATCAGAACCTGAAAACCCTCCTGAAATTGCAAAGCTATAAGCTAAGTCATTGATCTATTTTTCTATCAAAGAACACTTTAGGAAGCCCTACCCTAAAAGAGGAAAATTACTACACCATCTTAAATAATTATACATACATACTTCAGTAATTCATTAATAATAAGTACATTTCTCTTTAAGTGTTAGTTATTTCTATGTATTCTGTCCCTCATCTAGACTAACAGGGCCACTCTTTCAACCCCTTGTTTGTATAAGGAAAAGTTTATGCCGTAGAAACCCTTCCCAGTAAGCAAGCAACTGACCCCAGAAGGAATGGAGTATTTTCTTTAAACAGAATCTATTTCTTTAAGAAAATTCTCATTTTCCCTCATTCCACTCACTCTCTATTGAACCATACTAATTTAAGAGGGTGGTAGAAAAAGTCAAAGGAAAACTGGACTACTTCTATATGGAATGTTAATAGTTTTTAAAAGATGTAAAACTTTTTTCAGTTCTTCAGAGGTAACAGAGTCACTACAGTTAGGCCTGAACTTATAGGATCTCTATCACAAACTTTATTCCACATTAGGCTCTCACCTTCTGAAAACAAAACGTATTAGTCTTGATAACCTGAAAAATCTGTGATTGGAAACCTTTGAGGACAGGAAAAAGAGTGCACAATCAAATCTGAGTTTTGGGAAAACTCTGGAATGTCAAGTATGTGACAGAGAAGCTAGAGGCAGAGAAGCCAGTTAAGAAGAACCTATTTTACCTTCTAGATGATGAACACAGAAAGAACTCAATATAAGAAAAATAATTATAAAATATAAAACATAAAAATATATAGATATACAAAATATAAAAAATATAAAATAGAAAAAAAATAGTAACAAAAAATGGTTGCTATCACTTAGTGAAAACTCTCCTGTGCTCTGAAGTGTTAGTCGCTCATTTGTGTCTGACTCTTTGCAACCCCATGGACTGTATGTAGCCTGCCAGACTCCTCCAACCATGGGATTCTCCAGGCAAGAATACTAGAGTGGGTCGCCATTTCCTTCTCCAGGGGATCTTCCCGACCCAGAGATCGAACCCAGGTCTCCCACATTGCAGGCAGACTCTACCAACTGAGCCACCAGGGAAGCCTAAGGACTGTGCTCTCTCTAAGCACTGTGCAAACCACTTTATATTTATTATCTCATTAAAGTAATATGATTATTACCATTTTACAGATGTGGACATCATATCCAGAAAAACACTTGATTGGCATCTAGGTGGTAAAACCAAAATGTGACTCAAAGTCTGTCTAATTCCAAAGTTCAGGCATAAAACTACAAACCTTAGCGATTTTAGCCAGACTACATCACTACAAACTCTGGCTAAGATTAAGTCGGTCCTTAAGAATCCTGGTCCGGGTCACAAGGAAGAGAATGAGCCCATTAACTGATATAAAGGAATCAAGGAGGGAAGTAGGTCAGGAAAGGAAAATCAGTTCTATGCTCAAGGTATCTCCTACAAGCAGAACCTCAGCTCCAACTCTTGTCATCAATTAGAACTGCTTTATGTCCAAGTCAAGTTCCATATGCTTCTCTCATCGATTAACCTGCCATTTTCACTCCCCAAATTGTGAACTTAAACCTCATCCTCACCTTGTTTTCTAGTAATCTGACTGGAAAAACACTGGAAAATTCAGCAACCTCTTCTGGCTTCATTTGGCATCCTTTGCCAATTATGTCTTGCCTCTTTGAACTTGTCGTGTCCATTGGTTATTCCCGTCAGAAATACCTCTGAAAACAATCTGGTGTTTTCTACTGCCTCAGAAATCTTATCTCTCTCTCTCTCTCTAGGCTTTTCCTCTCCACTATATTCTATATTCCTAGTGAACCAATCTCCTTAAAATCAGATTAGTTTTCTCCCATCCAGGTCCATATCGTGCAACCTAAAATGTGTATTTGACCACGGTATTCTTCTTAAGGTCCCCTGAAAGCTCCTCCAAGCTTTTAAATGCTGTATCATGACAAGGGGAGATTCTCCATGTCCTGGAATTCGCCACCATGACTACTGCACATAAACTCTTGGTATGAACACATAAAAAACCACCTGTGGTTTCCTGGTCACATCATGCTCTTACATGACTCTGACCTTTTGCCTGGAATATCCTTTCTTTGCCAACCTGGCTACTTTCTTGTCATCCTGTATCACGTCCTTGAGAAACATTTCTTGCAAATTCTCTCATTGGATTATACAGTACATTATCTGCAGAGGATGCTCCACAATAAGAAAAGATACTGCAAGGGAGGAGCCCAAGCACTGCAACGAAGAGTAGCCCCTGCTCACTGCAATTAAAAGCATGAGCAGCAATGAAGACCTAGCACAGCCAAAATAAGAAAGTTTTTAAAAAGTTTTAAACACAAAATCCAATGAACTTGTATCAACACTCACTCTCCAAGTCATCTTTTCAATATTCAACATTCTGAGATTCCTCTTAGTTGCTGACATACAATCTTGTCCTCTTCCTATTTCCCTGACAGATCTCACTTCTCGACTCAACTTTCTTCTTTGTCCCCAGAAGATTGAGTGTAACCCTAAGGCTAGTTCTCATCTACTGTGCTTCAAACTCAAAACTGTTTCCCTCATCACTCTCACATACTGCCATAACTTCAACTACCATCTCTACGTAGAAGACTCTCCCCAAATCCAGAATGACAACTATGATCCTTCTTCTCAGATCCAATCTCCAAATATAAACTGGACACTTGTAATGGAATACTGTACTTTTAACAACCTTAACAAATAACAAAACTCAAGTTCATCGCTTTGTTTTTCTCAATGTCACTTTCTTTTAATGCTGCAATCATTCTTATGGTCAACTGGGCTCAAATTCTCAAGAATTACCTTAAACTTATTATTTATTCTCTATATTCATGCATTACATCCTGTCAATTGTTCTCTTCAAGTCTCTTGAATCACATTTTACACCCAAGTTCAGATTTCCCATCACTGATATCAGAACTAGCTATATGGTCCCAAAACTGGCTTTCCAGTTTTTCCAATGTCTGCTAGATAATAAAACTAAAATAACTCTTCATAAATGAAACTTCCTCTATCCCTCCAAAATTAACACATTCACACACTGTTTCAGTGACTTGTCCCCAGTCTTTGGTCTGATATTCTCAGTCTATAACCAAACTTCTACCAACCTTGTCAAGTGCACCTTCTACCATTTTCCTCAAAATCTTCACTAAGAAGCTTTACCAATTCTTTCTTAAATAGGTAAATCACATTTCCACTTCTTCTCTTCTGCCCCGGCTGTTTCTCTGGCCAATGATGCATTCCTTCTTACTTCACATTTTTGGGAGAACTTTCCCTTCCTTCAAAAAACAGGTTCAAGCTTCCTACACTTCAGTTCAGTTCAGTCACTCAGTCATGTCTGACTCTTTGTGACCCCATGGACTGCAGCACACCAGGCCTCCCTGTCTTCATCAACTTCCGGCGTTTACCCAAACTCATATCCATTAAGTTGGTGATGCCATCCAATCATCTCATCCTCTGTTGTCCCCTTCTCCTCCTGTCCTCAATCTTTCCCAGCATCAGGGTTTTTTCCAACCAGTCAGCTCTTCGCATCAGGTGGCCAAAGTACTGGAGTTTCAGCTTCAACTTCAGTCCTTCCAGTGAATATTCAGGACTGATTTCCTTTAGGATGGACTGGTTGGATCTCCTTGCAGTCCAAGGGACTCTCAAGAGTCTTCTCCAACACCACAGTTTGAAAGCATCAATTCTCTGGTGCTCAGCTTTCTTTATAGTCCAACTCTCACATCCATACATGACCACTGGAAAAGCCATAGCTTTGACTAGACAGACCTTTGTTGGCAAACTAATGTCTCTGCTTTTTAATATGCTGTCTAGGTTGGTCATAGCTTTTCTTCCAAGGAGAAAGTGTCTTTTAATTTCATGGCTACAGTCACCATCCACAGTGATTTTGGAATCCAAAAAGTAAAGTTTGCCACTGTTTCCCCATCTATTTTCCATGAAGTGATGGAACCAGATACCACGATCCTGGTTTTCTGAATGTTGAGCTTTAAAGCCAACTTTTTCACTCTCCTCTTTCACTTTCATCAAGGGGCTTTTAGTTCCTCTTTACTTTCTGCCATAAGGGTGGTGTCATCTGCATATCTGAGGTTATTGTTATTTCTCCCAGCAATCTTGATTCCAGCTTGTGCTTCATCCAGCCCAGCATTTCTCTGCATATAAGTTAAATAAACAGAGTGACAATATACAGCCTTGACGTACTCTTTTTCCTGTTTGGAACCAGTCTGTTGTTCCATGTCCAGTTTTAACTGTTGTTTCCTGACCTGCAGATTTCTCAGGAGGCAGGTCAGGTAGTCTGGTATTCCCATCTCTTTCAGAATTTTCCATAGTTTATTGTGATCCACACAGTCAAAGGCTTTGGCATAGTCAATAAAGCAGAAATAGATGTTCTTCTGGAGCTCTCTTACTTTTTCGATGATCCAGCGGATATTGGCAATTTGATCTCTGGTTCCTCTGCCTTTTCTAAAACCAGCTTGAACATCTGGAAGTTCCTGGTTCATGTATTGCTGAAGCCTTGCTTGGAGAAATTTGAGCATTGCTTTACTAGCATGTAAGATGAGAGCAATTGTGTGGTAGTTTGAGCATTCTTTGGCATTGCCTTTGTTTGGGATTGGAATGAAAACTGACCTTTTCCAGTCCTGTGGCCACTGCTGAGTTTTCCAAGTTTGCTGGCACATTGAGTGCAGCACTTCCACAGCATCATCTTTCAGGATTTGAAACAGCTCCACTGGAATTTCATCACCTCCATTAGCTTTGTTCATAGGGATGCTTAATAAGGCCCACTTGATTTCACATTCCAGATGTCTGGCTCTAGATGAGTGATCACACCATCTAGATTATACAGGTTGTGAAGATCTTTTTGTACAGTTCTTCTGTGTATTCTTGCCACCTCTTCTTAACATCTTCTGCTTCTGTTAGGTCCATACCTTTTCTGTCCTTTATTGAGCCCATCTTTGCATGAAAAACTCCCTTGGAAAGCCTTTATTTCCATCTTGTCTCTCAGTGACATCCTCCAACTTTTAATTTCAATGTAACTACCTCTTATCATTTAGCTTAATTGTACTATGTGCCACTATGTATTATTACTATGCACCATCTATAATTTTAATAAACACTGTCTCTTCATAGAACAGAAGGTTTTTTTTGAAGGCAGGGACTATGTACCTTTGATGTTCTAGGAAATTAGCCCTATGCCTACACTTAGTAGGAACTTAAGGACTAATCACACAAAAGATATGTAGTTGAGAGATAATAATAAGAAAAAGATAAATCAGCAACCAGGAATGCTAACAACTCAGTGATAGGAAATAGGAGAAAAAGTATTATGATATGAGAGTGGAGAACATGTGCAAAGGCAATCACAGAATCAGGCATTAGTGCACTGGCATCTGAAAACAGCAAAATTTTCTAACAATGATCATCAAAGTATGGAATTTTTCTGTTTTATAGGCTGTTCACCCAAACAAGCAATAAACAGGTATTAATAAAATATAGGGTTTGGATTTATCTTCCCCCACCAATGATATTTATTTTAATAAAATATGGTATGTTAAAGCAAACTAGCCTGTGTAGATTGGTGTGGATTCCTAAAACTTTAGAATGGCAAGTCTTAAAAAAAATTTTTTTTCTTTATTTGGCTGCGCTGGGTCTTAGTTGTGGCAAGTCAGATCCTGTTCTTGGACCATGAATTGAACCTGAGGCCCCTGTAAGGGGAGCATGGAGTCTTAGCCACTGGACTACTAGGAAAGTCCCTTGAATGAGAGCCTTAAATGCACTAAAGTTTACAGTTGATCTGTCCAGGCTGGGAAATACAGAAGTGGCACTCAGCACTACCAGGGTAGAGTATGCTCATGGCTTAAAATAGTCCTGCAGTTCAGGGCCAAAAGAGGCTAGGCCAACACTGTTAGACTGTCATGAATCAGCCTAATCCCATATAGACAGCTATTCTCAGATTCATCTCTAATAGGAAACTGAGCAACCAGGAAAGACTAGCTTTCTACTTCCAAGTGTACATAAACCTGCCACAGCTCTTCTCTAAAACCATAGAGCGGATCATTCTAACCATGTAACAACCATCCTACATCCTCTGAAATGTAATCCAGCCCCATCTTCAGTTGAGGGCAATTCTGTACTAATTACCTCTTTTCACTTCCAATTGAGAGAAGACGAATATGAGCACACCTTCGGAGGAGTAGGGGGAGAATTTTTAAAACTATACTGACTTTTCTGAACCGAAATAACATTTGGCATATTTGTGGAGGAATTAGAACATAGGCAAAGAAAAGGTTCTGTTCACTTACAAAAATTCAGAGTATGATTAACTTAAAAACTCATTTACAGAAATAAACCTTAAAAGAACTGTTTGCTCATTTGATGGAAGAGACTAACTTAAATAATTTAAAGATGTGTGCAAACAAGGAAATGAATGAGCTCCACTGTAAAATTATAATCAAAGCCTAATTCTTAACAAATGATCTCTACGTTTCCTCTTCAAAAGAGTTCTAAGAATTAAGTTTATATTGTCCTTTTAATTTCTTCACCACAATAAAGCTACAAAAGGCCATGCATGAATTTACAAGATACCTGTATTTCATTTAAATATTCACAGCTAAGGTGTATCAAGATTATTTCTACACTTAACCATGATATACAAGAATAACTATGAAATAAATTACATAAAGTTAAAGAAAGAACTAATTTTTATTTTAATTTAATTTTATTTTTTTAAAGAAAGAACTAATTTTTAAAAACCCAGTGGATCACACTCATATTCCTATCCCCTTTGTCACATTAGGGAGTTTAATTATTATTTTCTATTTCTACTTTGCTGTCCCTTGGAAAAATTCAATGTGCTTTATCAGCTTGGGCAGACAATGATCTATTCATACCTAAGGAATACTCCTGCCTGCTTACCTCTGATTTTGAAAAGGAAAGGAACATGCAAGTGTTCTTATTTCTAGACCTAGTAAATCCTCTAAAAACAAAGACAGCTTGGAAATAAAACAAAACTACATTTAGTTATATTCTTCCAAAGGCCACTAGTAGTTTTTTATTGCTTATAATTTTTAGTTTTAATTAATAAGCAAAGAATTATAAGTGATTTTAATATCTTAAACAACAAAGTGTAAAATTTGGCCAGATTTATCTTATCTGGACTATGGCTGTCCAACGTTTATCTAACATTTCAGTACAAAAAGGAACTATAATGCTAAAACACAAGAAAAAAACTGTTTAAGGTAACTTTCATTAGCAATTACAATAAATACAAAAACTCAATATAGAATGTCATTAAATAAAATCAAAAGACTTTACAGCAATACAGAATATTGAGATTTTCACACTACATGATATAGTATTTTATTCAGTTAACAGAAAAGGCAAAGCATTCTAAAAGGTGAAATCCAAAGTTTCTCTATGCTTTTTTATTAGTTAAAATGAATATCAGTCCTTGAAACAGTTGACAAATTTTGAAAAATGACCACATACTATATAAAAAACAGAATCAAGTATTTTAAATACAATTAAAAAAAAAAAGAGCTGTATCTACTGAGTCAAATATTTATTAAGCACCAACTATCAGCAGGGGCTTCCCTGGTGGCTCAATGGTAAAGAATCTGTCTGCAAAGCAGAAGATCTGGGTTTGATCCTTGGGTCAGGAAGATACCCTAGAGAAGGAAATGGCTACCTACCTCCAATATTCTTGCCTGGAAAATCACATGGACAGAGAAGTCTGGCAGGCTACAGTTCTTGGGAGTTGCAAAGAGTCAGTTGGACACTACTGAGCAACTAACAAGTGGACATCTCAGGCTGTAACTATATGTAAGGCACTGTCTATGCACAGGGGAGGAAGCAAACATAATCAGGTTACTATTAGAAGCAGTATAGACAACCATTACTTAGCTCCAACTTACAGCCACATTTTCAATTACAAAAGCTGAATGCTATGGCAATAACAGCATTTCAGAGCCTCCAACAGATCAGGTGCAAGAGCTGGCAAGACAAAAGGAGATGGGAAATCTCGTAGGAAGTGGGAAAGAAATTTAAGTTCACGAATTCCCCAAATGTATCAGATCAGTATCATTCCTCCATGATTTAAGGTTGCAGTATATAGACGCTGCTAAGTGCTTTATTCTATGATCAAAAAATTAATATTTCTTACTTTAGAAAATAAGAGGATCCCTGGGGAGCAGCTGACATGCAATTCTAGAACAATATGACAGGTGTGTGCATGCTAAGTCACTTCAGTTGTGTCCAACTCTTCACAACCCCATGAACTATAGCCCACCAGGCTTCTCAGTCCATGGGATTCTCCCAGCAAGAATACTGGAATGGTTGCCATTTCCTTCTCCAATCTGACAGGTAGTTAATACATAAAAAAATTCTGAAGGGCAGAGGTTTAAATCCTCCCTCAATAGGTTGTGCCCTATTTAGTTATTTACACTGTTACGAATGCATTTCTTTAAAGCTAAATTTTTCCTTTCAATCTAATTCTATCACATTTAGTTACGTTTACTGAGGAAATGGAGAACTATCACTACTGTTTGTAGTGATAGTTAAAGCCGCCTCTCCTTTCTAATCCTAAAGGCACTACCAGAGAACTAGCAGAGCTTATCAATTAATTCGGTAAGGTTGCAGGATATAAAATTAATACATAGAAATCACTTGCATTTCTACACACTAACAATGAAAGATCAAAAAAGAGAAATTAAGGAAACCACCCCACTTAACACTGCATCAAAAGAATAAAATCAGAGGAATAAACTTAAAGAGGCAAAAGACCTGTACTCTGAAATCTGTAAGACACCAATGAAAGAAATCGAAGATACCACAAACAGATAATGACATAACATGTTCTTGGATTGGAAGAATCAGTACTGTCAAAATGTCAAAACTATACTACCCAAGGCAATCTATAGATTCAATGCAATCCCTATCAAATCAAAGGCATTTTTCACAGAACTAGAACAAAAAATTTTTAAATTTGTATGGAAACACAAAAGACTCCAAACAGCTAAAGCAGTCCTGAGAAAGAACAGAGCTGGAGGACTTCAAACTGTATTGCAAAACTACAGTCATCAAAACAGTATGATATTTTCACCAAACACACAGAGATCAATGGAACAGGATAGAGTGCCCAGAAATAAACCCATTCACTAATGGTCAATTAATCTGCAACAAAGGAGGCAAGACTATAAAAGGGAGAAAAGACAGTCTGTTCTGTAAGTGGTGCTGGGAAAACTGGACAGCTACAAGTAAAAGAATGAAACTAGGACATTCTATTAACACCATACACAAAAATAAACCAAACATTGATTAAAGATTAGATATTATAAAACTCTTAAGAGGAAAACATAGGCAGGACACTTTTTGATATAAATCGCAGCAATATCTTTTGAGATTCACTTCCTAAAGAAAATAAAAACAAAAATAAGCAAATGGACCCTAACTAAACTTCAAAGCTTTTGAACAGCAAAGTAAACCATAAGCAAAATGAAAAGACAATCCACAGAATGGGAGAAAATATTTGCAAATGAAATAACCAACAAGTGATTAATTTCCAAAATATATGAAGAGCTCATGTACCTCAATATCAAAACAAAACAAACAGCCCAATCAATAAATGGGCAGAAGATCTAAACAGACATTTTTCCAAAAAGACATATAGATGACCAAAAGGCACATGAAAAGATGCTCAACATGCTAATTATTAGAGAAATGCAAACCAAAACTACAAGGAAGTTATCACCTCATATATACCAGTCAGAATGCCCATCATTAAAGAGTCTACAAAAGTAAATGCTGTAGAGGGTACAGAGAAAAGGGAACCATCCTACACTGTTGGTGAGAATCTAAAACTGGTACAATCACTATGGAAAACAGTTATGGAGGTGGTTCCTTAAAAAGCTAAACATAAAAATACCCAGTAATTCCACTCTTGGGCATATATTTGCAGAAGATCACAATTTGAAAAGATATATGCACCTCAATATTCACCACAGCACTATATATATTACAATAACCAAAACATGGAAGAAACCTACATGTCCATCAATAGAGGAATGGGTAAGAAAGATGTGGTTACATACATCACACACACACACAATGGAATATTAGTCATAAAAATTAATGAAATTTTGCCATTTGTAGCAACATGGCTGGACTTGGAAATTATCATACTAGACAAAGTAAAAAAAAAAATTATATCATTTACATGTTTATTTACAAAATAGACTTCAAAAACAATCTTATTACCAAAGGGGAAAGGTAGGGGAAGGAATAAATTAGGAGTTTGGTATTAATATATAGGCTTCCCTAGTGGCTCAGAAGGTAAAGAACATGCCTACAATGCAGAAGACCCAGGTTCAATCCCTGGGTAGGAAAATCCCCTGGAGAAGGAAATGGCAACCCACTCCAGTATTCTTGATTGGAGAATCCCATGGATGGAGAAGCCTGGCAACTATTGTCCATGGAATTGCAAAGTGTCAGACAGAACTGAGTGACTGATATTTTTCTCTTTCCCATTAACATATACACATCACTATATATAAAATAGATAACAAGAACCTACTCTGTAACATAGGGAACTCTATTCAATATTCCATAATAAACTACATGGGAAAAGAATCTGAAAAACAATGGATATATGTGTATATATAACCTAATAACTTTGCTGTACACCTAAAACTAACACAACATTGTTGATGAAGCATGCTCTTAATATAAAGTAAAAATTAAAAAAAACACCACACACCTCTCCTATTTCAAATGTGAAAAAGCCAAACTTGATTCAATATTTACATCAAGAGCCAGGAATGCAGAACACTGCAAAAGCTATTTCACCCCACATCTTGTGTATTTACCTCTTACCTTGTTGTGGGGGAGGGCTGCAGAGGGGGACTTAGAAAACTCATCAAAACTCCTAACTCATTTTTTGTCCATTATAAATTCACTGATCTCACAATTTCTCCTCATATTATCTCAGTTCATGAAATGATTATTTGGTGCAGTCAAATTTGTCATAAAAGTATAAATACTTCAGAAAAATGTTTACAACAATCTATCTAGCACAACAGCTGTTTCAAGTTTCTAAGTCTCACAATCTTAACAAAAGTAAGATAAGACAAGAGGAACTCAGATACAAAATGAGTGAATTTTGGACACAAATATCTGGATTCTAGAATTTAAAATAGTTTATGAAGTAAAATTGAATAACTATATTCAATTTTAGTTCTGCTAAATGAAAAAATTGTAACAACTGGAAGTATTACTTAGCAACCAAACCGCTGCCTCTTGGGACAGGAGAAAATAAAATTAACTTTAAGACCTTATTCCTTTGAGAAAGGGAAGAAGCAAGAAAAACTTGACAATTTTCTTCCTAATAAAAATGCTTATGACACCTGCATTAGTCTATTTAAGCCTCAGGGAGTTATACATGGGTTATCCTGACTTTGCCAATAACTAAAGATGTGATTTGGGTAAATTTACATATCCCTTTGGGTCTTAGTTTTTTCTCTTATAAACAAAAAGATGATCTGTAAAGGTCACTTACATGTCAGAATTTCTGTAATCTTCCAATATGGTTAAAAAATTTTTTATACACATGAACATATGTATACATTCACCTGCACACATACGTATCTTGATAGCAGTCTGAATCTGTTTTAGTTAGTTCTAAAGAAAACTTTAAAACTTTGTATTAAATACTATTTCTTGGTAATCAGACTCATAGCGTTAAGAATTTAAAAAAATAAATCATCAGTCTACTATTTTAGAACTATTTTCAAATATAATTAACAGAAAATTCAAGGTATAGTAAGATGAGAAGACTGTCATTGAAAAGACAGTTACTCAGTTACCAAGAGAGAGGGGCACACCATGCACCAGAAGGCCACACAGGAAGCCCGGAGTGGGTGAGGAGGCAGAGGGACAGAGAGGAAATGTGGACAAGGGCCTTCATTGTGGTTTCCACAAAAGGAAAAGGTGTGAGTCAGGAGAAACAGAGGCAGGGGAAACAGGCTTGGGATTGGCCAGTCTGAATAATTTCAAATGGCTCTGGGGCATAAGCGCTGTCCTGCATTGTCTGGTACCTGGCATTGTGACTAGAGTAGGTAGACAGTGGCCTAGCATGAGGGACACAAAGATTGTGGTTGGTTGGGAGTGGGCTCTGCAGTGGTTTGTATTTGACAAGCACCCTCAAGGTGGAGCTGCTTACTATCTCCAGGAACTTCTTAACCCTGGAAAGGGCAGGTCCTTCAAGATCAGTGAGGCCCCAGATGTCAAAGCATCAAAAAACAGAAAATAAAACCCACAGTTTACAGTCTCACTTCTTTCTGGCTGCTGCTAAGTTGCTTCAGTCGTGTTTGACTCTGTGCAACCCCATAGACGGCAGCCCAACAGGCTCCCCCATCCCTGGGATTTTCCAGGCAAGAACACTGGAGTGGGTTGCCATTTCCTTCTCCAATGCATGAAAGTGAAAGTGAAAGCGAAGTTGCTCAGTCATGTCTGACTCTTTGCGACCCATGGACTGCAGCCTACCAGGCTCCTCTGTCCATGGGATTTTCCAGGCAAGAGTACTGGAGTGGGGTGCCATTGCCTTCTCCATCACTTCTTTCTACGGGTATTTATTGAATACTTACTATATTAGCAGAACTGTGGTTTATGTTGCAGAAACAAAAATGAACATGTAATAGAAAATGAGACTGCAAAATGCTAAACATACACATATTGATTTTAGAAGAAAAGCGTTAAGGATAAATTTATAATAATAATTCACATCCAAATTTTTGGTATTTACCAAATATTTTGTGAAAAATACAAACGTTTTGGTATTTACCAAACATTTTTACATGCTACTGCATTTAATTCTCGAAAACCCAGTGCAGTAAGCATTCTGTTATCTTCATTTTACAGGTGATTACAACTACGGCTCAAGAACGCTAAAGCCTGTCCTTTAGCATTGTCATGTCACAGACAGTACCTGGCAGACCAGGGCACTGAGGGCAGATCTTGACTCCTGTCTATTTCACCAGCACCACATCTCCTTCATTTTAAGTTAAACCTACAGTATTCTTATGCAGAAAGGAATAGTTAACTAGGCCTAAACAATGAGGATTGACTGCTCGATGGCCTTTACTGTAACAACTGGGCTAACATACTGAAAAGCATGTAGGATTCTTAAGAACATAAAATAAATAAATCTTTTACTAGTGGTGCTTTTAAGTCATATCTAAAGGCACAGTTTTTATTTTTAACTTTGGTATAATCGCTGAGTGCCAGACTTTCCACAACCTTTTAACGACTTGATTATTGATTACCAAAACAGTTTCTCAGTAATCAGTAAACACTTTTAAAAGTGTTTCTACAAATTCAAATTAACTTTTTACCAAATGAAATCCAAGTAAATATTATATTAAAATTGTTTTTGAAATGCATTTGTTTTAAAAATCCTGTCTTGTTATATATTATTTAATTTTAAAAATCCCTCATAGAAGTCAGTCTACAAATCCATCTTGACATCAGCACAACCCACCATTTAAAGAAGCACTTTCTTCCCAAGGTAGCAGCTGGAGTCTAAATTAAACTCCCTTTAGGGCTTCCCGGTGGCTCAGAGGTGAAAGCATCTACCTCCGTTGCGGGAGACCCGGATTCAATCCCTGGGTCGGGAAGATCCCCTGGAGAAGAAAATGGTAACCCACTCCAGTATTCTCGCCTAGAGAATCCCATGGATAGAGAAGCCTGGTAGGCTACAGTCCACGGGGTCACAGAGTCGGACACGACCTGAGCGACTTCTCTTTCTTTCTTAGTACCCTAGTGGCTCAGACAGTAAAGCATCTGCCTACAATGTGGGAGGACCCAGGTTCAATCCCTGGGTCAGAAGATCCTCTGGAGAAAGAAATGGCAACCCACTCTAGTACTCTTGCCTGGAAAATCCCATGGACAGAGGAGTGTGGTAGGCTACAGTTCATGAGGTTGCAAAGAGTTGGACACGACTGAGCGACTTCACTCACTTGTCAATAGTTCTGAGGCTGAAAATGGAGTTCTTCCCCTACTTTAATACGCCAAGCAGAAAAGTCTAAAGTTCAAGCAGATGAAAATACAAGTGCTCTTGTGAGATCTCTTTGGACTACAAATCAGATGTCATATTCTTCACCTTCTAGCATAAGAAGTAAGACATTTTCTCCTTTGAAACTGAGACAAAAGAGATCCACCTAATTCTTCTACTTCTAAATTTGTAGATTTTACACTATTTTCCATGAGGCAGGCTGACTAGAAACCTAAGGCATGAGGTGCTAAGGTAATAAAACGGTCAGGTCTGTCAGGATGGTTACCGTAAAGTTAGACAGCAGGAAGGGAGCAAAAATGACAGTAAAGTCTCTGGCCTGAGTATCAGGAACTAGCTTTTGAAAGGTTAGGGAGGTAACACCACCTAAGAGGGTTCTCAGCAGTATTTATTCTCACAAGGATATCTATGCTGCTTGTCAGCTACTGAGAAGCTCAGGTCCAGGCAAGCACAGTTCCTGTCTTAAAGGGCAGCTGGTCTCTGACCAGGCATCTTCAATGTCTGTATCCACTGACAAGGGCATTCTGAGTAGTCATAGGAGGTCCCAGATGAAAATATGAATGCTTCAGGGTTTAGGGGCCTGGCCCTCATCTCTGCTGTTGCTGATGGCTAGGCATGTGTCTAGTTTAAAAAGACGGCAGCGAATCATTTTCTAAAAAAAATCTGCAAATCCTTAGTAATGACTCAAACTTAGATAAATGACCTTCTTTAAAGGGCAATAGCGTAGATTCAATATTAGATTTGATTCAAAGATTTGCCAAAACAAGAACAAACTCTTGACATTTTTGGAAATACTGACATATTCAGAGTTTTACGCCAAAAAGTAATTAATTTGATTTAAAAACTAGAAATATTGTTAAATAATATTTTTCCTGAATTTTCTTCTTGGTTCACTGAAATAAAATTTAAGTGCAAATTTGTTTCCATACATTTGTTTTTAAAAATGATAGAATTTTAACAATAAAGAAAAATACCTCAAATATTTAATTTTACAAAATACATATATATTTCATTGTAACAAAAGGAAAAAAAAAGACTTCTTAAATATATCATAGTTACCTCTACTCATCACACACTGCTTATGGGATGAAACACATTTGCCGTCCAGTTTGAAAATTATACACAGTTATCACTGCCAGCTCAGAGAGCTGCCAAAGGATCCTTTTAAAAGCACTGAGAGCTGTCTGAATACTTTCATTTCAACAATTAAGTTTTCTTTGTGACTTGGTTTGAGGGTGGAGTGTGAGGAGGCCTGCTAATTTTTAGGATTACCCCCAAATGGGCTGGTATCCTTAATTACAGGGTAGAGTTAGGGAAACAAGGAAGGTAATGAACAGGTCCAGAGGTATAGACTATAATCCCCTTATGTAAATGTATATATATAAATTGTACATATACAACTCACAAACAGACAAAATGAACTCAATCACATCTTTTGAAAATACACATTAAATTTACTCCATTCTCATACACTATAAATTTACTCTGGTGTATCAAATGCTTATAAAATGTAAATTAGCATTTAATTCTCTTTGGTACTTTGTTTCTTTAAAACTGAGGTGGGGGGCACTTTTAAAACTTTTTCATGGTAACAACTCCCTTGTCCCTAAGGATCTAAACATGATTAACAATCAAACAATAATTTTGAGTCTAGGTGGAATGTGAATTGTTTCCCCAAAATCTCCATGTTAATTCTGTAACACTGGGCAAGTTCTTTACTATTTTCTAAGCCTTAATTTTTCTCATCTCTAAAAAAAGCTACAGCATAAGATTGATACAAAACAAACCTCATGTAGCACAAAGTATAGATTCCATGAGTAGAGAAGAATATGTCTGTTTTGTTTCCCCAGCACCTAGAACAACGTGCAGTACATAGAGGCAGATATTCAAAATATCTTGTTTTATTTATCCACTAAACCACCATAATAAATTTATAGCATCACTCTTGTCAAATGAGTTAATGCTACATAAAAATGACATGCAGAATTATCTAAAGAATATACATTCTATACACATAATTCCTATGATCTCTGGGTTTTTAAAAGTTATTTTTTAATGATATTTACTTCAGAAAGTAGATAAACTTTTATCTATACTGACACATCACATTCTGATCAAGAAGCAAGTCATGAAATACAAGCCTTATGGTATACCTTTCAGTATGCTTGATAACTGTTACTAATTTTGTATTAATTAAATATCAGTGTGTATAAATTAATATAACAGACATTGATTATCAATATATGCTGATATTGGGTTGGTCAAAAAGTTCATTCGAGTTTTCCCATAACACTGTATAAAAAAGACCAAATGAATTTTGGCCTAACCTGTATTTAATAATATTGTTTAATACAAAGCTAACATATTAAACACTAATAATAATAGTTTACAAATATTAATGAAAATGAAATAAGAATCCTCTGTAGCTTATATACTTAGAATCTGTTTTTCAAAATTCATTCAAAATTGGTTTACAGTACATATATATTTACTAAAGGAAATGTTCTTACTAGTTTCAAATTCCCTATCAACACCGAATACCATTAAGCAATACATTTTTTAAAATTCTAATTTTCTCTGTGGCACATATGTCCTGTGCCCCAAAGGTTGATAAACAGTAGAGGGCTCACCTATAGAGGTATCAGTGGTGTACTGAACATACTATAACAATTACAGTAACATAACTTAAAATCATACTGTTTAGTTGTAAAGACAGTCCTGTTCACCTAGAACAGTCTTACGAAGTATTTCACTTACTAGCTGCCTAACATAATGGCTGTCTACCCTTGGCCAAGACACTAACCTCTGATAGACTTGGTTTCCTGTGCTAAAAACTGAGGTCACCATCATTATCTGCTTCAGAGGACTGCCAAAATCAAATGCGTTAACATACATACAATGCTTAAGCACAATGTCTGACACTTTGAGACAATGAATTGTTTCCACAACTGATTACAGGAAATACACTGCACAGTACATGGGGAGTTTATGGTGAGAGACAAGTGCAATGGTTACAGTGCCAGGGTTCCAGAGACAAGATGTGTATGGAGATCAGATGACCTTGAGCAAATTATTTACCACTCTAGG
This sequence comes from Nanger dama, assembly GCA_917880005.1. Classification (NCBI taxonomy): domain Eukaryota; kingdom Metazoa; phylum Chordata; class Mammalia; order Artiodactyla; family Bovidae; genus Nanger; species Nanger dama. Next base: position 31,374,590 of record CAKJTW010000007.1, read on the forward strand.
CCTCAGTTCTTACACCTGACAATACTTAACTTTTAGGGTGTTCTAAAGCATAAATGAGTTTATGTCAAGTGCTACATACAGTATCTGGGATACTCTAAACATGCAGTAAAATGTAAGTTTAAACATAAAACAAACCATAAGGGTTAAAGAACACTTTTACTTCTTGTTTCATTCATGAAAGGAAACAGAATTATTTCTTTTCCTATTAGAACATTATGAAAGTGGAAGTTTGGCCCCATATATCATTCAATCTCGTAAGAAAGGTATCAAGCCTCATAACACAGACACTGGCTACATATTTGCTGACTGAATTTATGGATGCAGTCTGCCAGCAGGGAGTCCACGAAATGGATGAAAGTCTATCAAGAGGTTACTAAAACCATTTACTGCCCTATCTTTAAGATCAATTTAACTACTGACATCCTACCAATGAGGACAAAAGGTGGAATTCTAGAAAAAAAACACACAATGTACTTTAACTTTATAAAATTATAAAACAAGTAATCAATAGGATTATTTATAAAATAAATTATTCCTTCAATAAGCATACTGTCACAGTTCCTAGTATTTATGACAAGTATCTATCAAATGTTAGGGTTTCAAATGTAAATGTAGATTTAACTATATGGGAAAATGGGTAAGATTTACAAACCACTTTAAGTGTAATTGTTTTTCCTATATAAATTCTGTTAGTACATGTCATCATATGTATCTAATCGCTTCCCCTTTGTTCTTCTCCCTCAGGTCCCTGGCCTAGACACCCTCAACTATAACAAGGATTTCCCACCCTCCCGCCCAATCCCACACCAGGCACAGGAGGCACCCACTTACCACAGCACAGATCACTATCTGGTTCCTATACTTCTGTGCAAAAGCAGCTCCGCTTCTGTGAACAAAAAGCTGTGGTGACTTGACTCATTATTTACACAACTGGACTAAACTCTCTCGGGCCACATAATGAGGCACCTACATGATAACTTCTGAAGGACAGAAGCAACCTTGAGACTTTAAATATTTTTGACTTTGCCTTAAAACTCTCCTTACTGCAAGATTCTCGTCTGCAACTGTCTCTCAAAACAATCAGATGAATGAAACAATTAGATATGCAAGTTCCTCTTTTAGCTCGTTTTACTAAGCACTTTTTCTTTTATGTTCATAAACTCATTCCTTTTCAAGTATGCATCCTGACTCTTATCCCAAGGATCTATCCATCCCATTCTTCTGTGAAATCAAAGCTTTCCTCCAACCTGTATGCCTTCCCTGAGTTCAGTATCAGGATTGTATATACGGAGCAATGTTCCCTGATGTGTGAAAAAGAAAAAAATCCTACACATAAGACACAGCTCCTGTCTACAGGAGGTTTACAATTCAACTTTAATGTATAATAATATTCCTTTATCTAAGCCTAAACTCTGCATTGTTTATAGAAGACTCTTTAACTGCATTTCCAACATGGAAAATCCAGCATAACTTGAAATGATGGTCCTCATCCCAACCTTGCAAACTTTTTAGTCATCCTTTTAAGGTCCTGCTCAGTTGTTAACCCTCTCCATGAAAACACTCCCCAAACTCTATAATCAAGAGTCTTTCCTTCCACTGGGCTTCTGGAACACCTCATTGACAGCCTTTACAAACCATGTTGTACTTTAATAAACTATATATTCATCATATTCCACTAAGTCTGAGATGCAAATGATAAGAGAGAAAAACGATTTTGCTAATTAAACTATGACATGCATTGATTGTAAGATGCATTTCAATTTCCAAGATATTAAATTGTTTAAAAAAATTATGTCTTAGACACAAAGTGATTCAGAAGGTTCCACAATAGGGAATATACTGTTAGGGAGGCAAATTTCTTGCTTCATCTTTAGTGTCTCAATGTCTATTACCATACTTATTACAAAGTAGAGAAAAGAAACCAGCAAACCTGATGTTTTTACATAATCCCTTCACACTTATTTCATGTTACCATTCTGTGTATTAAAGAGAGGTTCAACAAACTGTCTTTTCAATTTCACTGCCATAGCCTTTATCAACACCACTGTGAATTCACTGTTAAATTATCCCAATAACATCCTTTCTTCTAGGCTCCTAATTTCTAACTTCTTCACACTTTTATCTATAGAGAAATGCTCTAACAGCATCATTTGCAAAACTTTCCATTCAATCCCTTCTATCCACTAGATTCATGTTTTTCAAAATTATTATTACTTTGGCAGAATCTCTTCTTCAAACAAAATGTTAAGTACACAATCCAAAAAACAGAGAACTTCTCTGGCTGAAGCAGGGGTGGCAGGCTGTGCACTGGGCGTGCCCTGAGCTGTTCTGGGAGACCACTATGCCTCTATGAAGCACACAGATGAGAGAACACAACTCTCTCTGTTAGCTGTAAGCATCCCTGTGAGTACTTTCCCCTCTTCATTCCAAGTTCAGCTGGCTTAACACATCCTCTCTCTTCACCTTTCTACCCCTGAAGTTTCAAATACTTACTTCCTAAACCAGTCTTCACCACAGACAGCATTCCTTGTTTACTGCAAACCTCTGATCTCACTTGTCTCTGAACTCTCCCAGTCATTCCCCTTACCTCAAAACCCAGTAGTTAAGGGTAAACTCTCATATGCAATTGCAGCAGTCATATAATTGTTTCATGTATCTAAGCTTTATCTCCCTAACATAAGTACCCTTTAACACAAGGACTTTCAGAGCTTGCAGAGACAGCATGCAGCACACATCTAGTTCTTACTACACTGAAACACACTGCTTCTTTTCCACCTGCACATATACCCTTCCCCATATCCGCAGTTGCATTTCACCATGGCTTTCAGATACCCCTTTTATACAGATCTCTTTTAATTCTGATCTTTTAAAAATATTTATTTTTGATTGAAGACTGCTTTAAAATATTGGTTTGATTTCTGTCATAAATCAGTATGAATTAGCCATAGGTGTACATATGCCCCCTCCCTCTTGAATCTCCCTTCTACCTCCTGTCCATTCCCATGCCTCTAGTTTATTACAGAGCTCCAGTTTGAGTTCTCTGAGTCATACAGCAAATTCCCACTGGTATCTACTTCTGAGCTTTAATTCAAGCCAATATTCATATTGAAAACTACTTATTCTCCAACTTTACTATCTCACATTCTTCTAGTGGGTGAGAGTTGCTATGTACAGGTTTTTGACTAGGTTACCAACTTGCATACACGGTTTTCTTTACAATATCCAAACCCTTCTTATACATTTTATCTGATCTGATCTTTGCAACTCTATGAGGTAAAACGGGAAGGAATTAATTACACTATTTTACAAATGAAAAAAAAGGATTGACGCTCCAATTATAACATGTTTGCCCTGGATGGAGCAGCTAACAGAGAGTAGTGCCCACCAATAAAAAAGTTCTACTTCTCAATTCTGTTGTATTATGTTTTAAAATATCACTTTCTACTGCTGCCTGAACATCCTCACAAACAGGCTGTGAGCGCAGCACCCAGGCAGTCAGATGTACCAGTGTGATAAGGGTGGCTACTGCCATGAGGTTCCCCCCTACCTTCCTCTGTGATTGAGCAACATTTATCCACACCAGTGAAATCCCCTCACACCCTGATCCCCAGTAAAGGCATCCGCCTATGAGTTCTTGTCCTCTGTGTTTGAGCCAGCTTCCTTGACATCACCTCCCATGTGACTCTTTCTCAGTGCACACTGACTGTTTCTCTAGGACCTGTATATATAATAAACTTTTTTCCCTGGGCCTCTCTTGTGCCTCTTCTGGCTGCAAATGACTGATGATCAACTAAAAGAACAAAATTCCTGTGATCTAGGAAGCCTCCCAGTACATGTATCTGCAGTAACAATAAACCTACTACCTGAACGACACCTCTAATCAAGCCCAGATAGTCTCCACTTATAACTTTATTGGGGCTTCCATGGTGGCACAGACAGTAAAGAATCTGCCTGCAATGTGGTAGACTTGGGTTCCATGACTTGGTTGGGAAGATCCCCTGGAGAAGGGAGTGGCTACCCCTCCAGTGTTCTTGGGCTTTCCTTGTGGCTCAGCTGGTAAAGAAACTGCCTGCAGTGAGGAAGACCTGGGTTCTAGCCCTTGTTTGGGAAGATTCCCCTGGAGAAGGGAATGGCTACCCACTCCAGTATTCTTGCCGGGAAAATCCCATGGATAGAGGGTCCAGTCCACGGGGATGCAAAGAGTAGGACACAACTCAGTGACTAACAACACACCTAACTTTATTACCACACCTAAGGCAAAGAGAACCTTCATCTACCTCAATTATTGCTTTTTCTATTCAAAAGGGTCTAGGGTCTCAAATGGTTTTTAAGCACCTTTGAGCTAAATATTCTAAGCCCAAAAGAAAGACCTACTGGGTTTGCTTACTACACAGAGCTGCAAGTTCTTACTAACAGCCCAAAAGAAAGACCTACTGGGTTTGCTTACTACACAGAGCCGCAAGTTCTTACTAACAGACTGCAAGTTCTAAGTGCTTCCCAGGGTTTGAACTATATCAGGATTCTGGATTTCCCAACTGCTCTCCAAGTCCACTCAAGAAAAAGTAATCCCATTGTTCATACTAAAGTGACATTACCAGATATACGACTATGGTTAAAGTACTGAGATAAAATATCCTAACTATAAATTCAATGTTAGGCACTTCGGTGTATGTTTAAAACACTAATGCTTTGGTAGTCACCTAATAGAAGTACAAATAACAGAAAAATGGCATCTAAGGGCATACTCACTAAGTCTAACAAATAATGAAGAACAGAAAACTATTAATTTATGAACTAAAGCATTACATTAATTACTTAATAGAAATCATCTTAATCACACTGCCTTTGGACTAAGAAAAATGGTTAACGTGACTCTCAACCCCTACCTCCCCCAACCAAATCCCTACTTAATCAATCATGTAAGCGTAACAAGACTTATAGAGAGCTCTCCCCATATGCTGGATGAAAGTACCCAGAATAGACTATGTACTCAAATATTCATAGAATCCTAAATTTTAGAATTAGAAAATTCACAGATTATCTAGTCAAACCTTCTCTACAATATAGGAAATTCTTCTATATTTTAGGGTCTCTGATAGATGGGCACCCAGCCTTTAACACTAGGAAGATCACCACTTCATGAAACAAACTATTCCATTACCACACAGGATTTGTGTGTATGTGTGAAAGTCACTCAGTCATGTCTGACTCTTTTAACTCCATGGACTATACAGTCCATGAAATTCTCCAGGCAGGAATACTGGAGTAGGTGGCATTTCCCTTCTCCAGGGGATCTTCCCAACCAGGGAATGGAACCCAAGTCTCCCACATTGCAGGCAGGCATGTGTATATACATATACTGTTTCTATTGGTGTCCCAGGGACAAAACATAACAGAACTTCATCGATTAAAAACGCTCTTCACATAACTAAAGAAGGTGTCACACTTTTTCTTTTAATAATAGGCCCTCTCTCTCTGATTATTGTTAGTATGAAACGCTTTCCACACTCAACCTGGAACCCTTCATGATACGCTTGCCAGTTTGTCACTGTCCCATTTAAAATGTGCCACATCCAGTATTGTACATAATATTGCACATGGTCTGATAAATACAAAATACAGGAGCTTCACTCACTCTTAGTTTGTGTTAAGCCAATAAATCATCTTCACGGATGTCACACCATGTTTTCCACCTTGTAGGTATAAAATCATGCCCCCAAACAGTCAACTTTAAATAGAGGATCCTAACTGTTACATTCCCAAATTTGCTGGCATATTGAGTGCAGTACTTTCACAGCATCATCTTCCAGGACTTAAAACAGCTCTACTGGAATGCCATCACCTCCACTAGCTTTGTTCATAGTGATGCTTTCTAAGGCCCACTTGACTTCACATTCCAGGATGTCTGGCTGTAGGTGAGTGATCACACCATTGTGATTATCTGGTTCGTGAAGATCTTTTTGTACAGTTCTTCTGTGTATTCTTATCACCTCTTCTTAATATCTTCTGCTTATGTTAGGTCCAGACCATTTCTGTCCTTTTAGCAAGCCCATCTCTGCATGAAATGTTCCCTTGGTATCTCTGATTTTCTTGAAGAGATCTCTAGTCTTTCCCATTCTGTTCTTTTCCTCTATTTCTTTGCACTGATCGCTGAGGAAGGCTTTCTTATCTCTCCTTGCTATTCTTTGAAAGATGATGCTGCACTCAATATGCCAGCAAATTAGGAAAACTCAGCAGTGGCCACAGGACTGGAAAAGGTCAGTTTTCATTCCAATCCCCAAAAAGGCAATGCCAAAGAATGCTCAGACTGCCGCACAATTGCACTCATCTCCGTCGGGAAGATCCCCTGGAGAAGGAAATGGCAACCCATTCCAGCACTCTTGCCTGGAGAATCCCATGGATGGAGAAGCCTGGTGGGCTGCAGTCCATGGGGTTGCAAAGAGTCGGACATGACTGAGCTACTTCACTTTCACTTTGACATGCTAGCAAAGCAATGCTCAAAATTCTCCAAGCCAGGCTTCAGCAATACGTGAACCGGGAACTTCCAGATGTCCAAGCTGGTTTTAGAAAAGGCAGAGGAACCAGAGATCAAATTGCCAATATCCGCTGGATCATCGAAAAAGCAAGAGAGTTCCAGAGAAACATCTACTTCTGCTTTATTGACTATGCCAAAGCCTTTGACTGTGTGGATCACAAGAAACTGTGGAAAATTCTGAAAGAGATGGGAATACCAGACCACCTGACCTGCCTCTTGAGAAACCTGTATGCAGGTCAGGAAGCAACAGTTAGAACTGGACATGGAACAACAGACGGGTTCCAAATAGGAAAAGGAGTACGTCAAGACTATATATTGTCACCCTGCTTATTTAACTTATATGCAGAGTACATCATGAGAAACACTGAGCTGGAAGAAGCACAAGCTGGAATCAAGATCGCTGGGAGAAATATCAATAACCTCAGATATGCAGATGACACCACCCTTATGAAAGAAAGTGAAGAGGAACTAAAAGCCTCTTGATGAAAGTGAAAGAGGAGAGTGAAAAAGTTGGCCTAGAGCTCAACATTCAGAAAACGAAGATCATGGCATCCAGTCCCACCACTTCATGGGAAATAGATGGGGAAAGAGTGGAAACAGTGTCAGACTTTATTTTTGGGGCTCCAAAATCACTGCAGATGGTGACTGCAGCCATGAAATTAAAAGACACTCCTTGGAAAGAAAGTCATGACCAACCTAGATAGCACATTAAAAGCAGAGCATTACTTTGTCAACAAAGGTCTGTCTAGTCAAGGCTATGGTTTTTCCAGTAGTCATGTATGGATGTGAGAGTTGGACTGTGAAGAAAGCTGAGCACTGAAGAACTGATACTTTTGAACTGTGGTGTTGGAGAAGATTCTTGAGAGTCCCTTGGACTGCAAGGAGATCTAACCAGTCCTTTCTAAAGGAGACCAGTCCTGAGTGTTCATTGGAAGGACTGATGCTGAAGCTCAAACTCCAGTACTTTGATCACCTCATGGCAAGAGTTCTCACTGGAAAATGCCCTGATGCTGGAAGGGATTGGGGGCAGGAGGAAAAGGGGATGACAGAGGATGAGATGGCTGGATGTTATCACTGACTCAATGGACATGAGTTTGGGTAAACTCCGGGAGTTGGTGATGGACAGGGAGGCCTGGCGTGCTGCAATTCATGGGGTCACAAAGAGTCGGACACAACTGAGCAACTGAACTGTTACATTTACGTTGCTAGTTCTGTTTCTGCATTCTAGTCTAGTAAGATCACCATCTTAAAGGAAATCAGTCCTAATATTCACTGGAAGGACTGATGCTGGAACTCAATACTTTGGCCACCTGATGACTCATTTGGAAAGACCCTGATGCTGGGAAAGATTGAGGGCAGGAGAAGAAGGGGAAAACAGAGGATGAGATGAGTGTATAGCATCACTGACTCAATGGACATGAGTTTGAGTAAACTCCAGGAGTTGGTGATGGACAGAGAAGCCTGGAGTGCTGCAGTCCATGGGGCTGCAAAGAGTCAGACACAACTGAGCAACTGAATTGAATTGAAGATCACTTGGCATCTCAATTCTATGTCCTTTCATAATTATTAGCAATACCCCCTAGCTTTGTCTCATCTCTGAATTCAGTAAATAGGTAATTCTTAGTTATGAAATATGAAAAAAAGGACTGTATCAACAGGACTGTATCAAGTATAGAACCCTATGCCACAAAACCAGAGACCTTTACTGAGGAACACAGCCGACATTTTTCACAGAATAATCAAGTATGAGCCTTTAAAGAAATCATGACTATCAATGCTGAAATCAAGATACACTGCATTGATGTTATTTCCTTTGAATACTTATCCAGAAATTCTAAAGCACGAATTTGTGAACTTTGTTCTTTGGCGAACCCATATGGGCTCCCAATAATTTGAATATTCAGAAGGCAACTATTCCATAATTCATTAAAGGACTCTGTTATGGGCAGTTATCAAGCTCATCTTTCTTTTGTGTGGGGTGTTTTCAAAAAGTGAGGCACTTATTCATGCTCAATTTTTCCATGCTGTGTAACTTTTAAGTTATTGATATGGCCTGAGATGAAGCCGGAAAGTTCCTTCTGACCTTAGAATGGCATTCATCTGGACCATACTGACTTCCAAACAGAAACTAAACATCCCCTATCTCCTCACTTACCTTGGATAAATATCTGAGAGTGACTTAACAGCTCTAGTCTGCATTTTCCTCACTGGTTAACAGAAGCCAGGTGGAGGGAGAAGCTGTGCTTCTCCTTATTACACCAGTTTGGTCAAGCAATGACTGTGTGCTACACAGCAGGTTCTCATCAGTTATCTATTTTATATATACTATTTCATATACAGTAGTATGTATATGTCAATTCCAAGCTCCCAATTTATCCTTCCCCCACTTTATCCCCTGGTAACCATAAGTTTCTTTTCCACATCATTTGTACTGTTTTTTAGATTCCATATATAAGTAAACCTCAATGAGATTATCCGTAAAATAAGCACAATAATCTCAAGGATACTATGGGATATACCAAGATAATATAAATACCTAGCATCTATCACATACTAGGAAAACAATGTTTGTTTCCCTCCCCAAATCTCATTTCAAAAAAAAAAATTCGAGAGTTAGAACTTGCTTATCTACATATAGCATTTACTAATCTCTTTAGTTCTGAAACTGCTCTTTCAAGAAGAGACAAAAAATTACTACTGAGGTTTCACCATTAAAAACAACAACAAAGAGTCAGCAAATTGCGTTTTTCACCAATGCTGTATTCAATATATTAACACTGAGTATCAGGGATAATAGACACAGTCTATCTGGGAGAAGACAAGGCAAGCTGGATACTTTATGGTCCCTAAACCTCAGCTCAGAGAAGGCAATGGCACCTCACTCCAGTACTCTTGCCTGGAAAATCCCATGGTCGGAGGAGCCTGGTAGGCTGCAGTCCATGGGGTCACTGAGAGTTGGACACAACTCAGTGACTTCACTTTCACTGTTCACTTTCATGCATTGGAGAAGGAAATGGCAACCCACTCCAGTGTTCTTGCCTGGAGAATCCCAGGGGCGGAGCTTGGTAGGCTGCCGTCCATGGGGTCGCACAGAGTCAGACACGACTGAATCGACTTAGCAGCAGCAGCAAACCTCAGCTACATTTACTCATTACCAAGCAAAAGTTAACAAAGGCAGAAATACAGGAGAAAGACAACTCAAGCAGAAGCCAAGATTCTAGTCCTCACTGCCACAAAATACAAGAAGGTCACTTAAGCTTTCTAAACTTCAGGCTCTTTTGTTCTAAAATACCACTAGGGGATGCGGGAGGAGGAAGAATGCTCAGTTATCTTTGGGTTGCCTGCCTTAACTACAGCTTTATCTCACCACACATACTTACACTAGCAACAGGTTTCCTTTGCCACAACTTGCTCATTCACTAGGTAACAAAATGACAAGCATAAGGAGTATCCTCAGAAGAGTACAGGAGAGCCCACATGGACATCTGGATATGGTCTGATATCAGGCCAGGTTGCCCTTTTACTGTTAATCCTTACTACGTCATCCCTAAAAGTATGCAACGTAGCACTGCAAAATCTCTGACCCATGTTTCTGCTTTCACTAATAACAATAAAATCACAAAATTCCTTTATAAATAGACTTTAACAGCAATAATCAAAGGCCAACTGGTGAGCAATAATCTCAAAGACCATTATAAGCTAAAAGTTTATCATTTGCAAATCTGTGTTATTTGTACTTTTCCCCATCTTCTTGCTTAATCAAGCTTCCTTTCTTTCTCTTCAATTTGCTTTTATGCCAGCTCCAATATTTAAGCATTACTTGTTATATATTCCCTGATTTAGATTTGAAAAGCAGATGATTAACACTCTATTTTCCCTCACTCTATTATCTTGAAATCCCTCCCAAAGATGCCCTTTTAAAAAATTAATGTGGCTCTACACGAGTACTTTTTATCTTCCATGAAAAACTTAAAAATAGGCAATGATATTGTTACATCATCAACAGATCTTAAAGGTCATGTACATCTTATAATGGATAAAACTAACTTGGTAGTTCAGAATCCAAATCACTTGTACAGGACACAAGATGTAAGTTTCTTAATGAATGCCAATCTATAACAAAGAGTATTAGAAGATTTTACAAAAGAAAATTACAGGAATAAACATGACTTCTCTGAAAAGGAAATAACTAAACACAGGAGACATATGCATACAAATAGATACATGTATGTTTATATATGTACATATACATATGTGTGTATATGTGTATGTGTATATATTATTTAAGATGCCTACTGTGGAAATCCAAACTAATACAACATATGGCAGAGGAAAACCATATTTGTATTAAATGTCTAGTCAACTTTCTACTTTTACTAGCTCTGGAAAAAGTTTGGTGTAAGAAGTTGATTCTACTGGATTAAATTAGGTTTTTAAATTAAATATAAATGTTAACTATTTTGTTTGGCCTCTGTTTTCACCAACAATGATTCTATTTTCACCGAAACTGACTCTTCCATTCCTGGTTCTGTTAATCCCAAGGTTTTATATTTTAAATCTCCAAAGAAGTTAAGGAAGATAGAGTTCTTGAAGTGCCAGCAACATTTCATGTCTGAACTACCTTTATGCAAGAATTTGCACAGAAATGTTAATTTCCACTAAAACTGACAAGGAAATATCCATCTATCAAGCAAAAGTATGACCTATTACCATATATGATCAGGGCCAAAAATAAATCAAATTGCTGGCCAGTGCAAGTTAATTACTAATTAATCAATGGTCCCTACATGTTCTAAATTCTTTAAAGAGAAATAACTCCTAAAGTTCATTTTATCTAGGATACTTTGGCTTCCAGAACAAACTGCAAAAGCAGGCAGTTCTTTTTGAGAAAACATCATCCATTATCCTCACTTAGTTAAAACAAAGGATATTCTTAAGCCAGCAGCATAACTAGTTCTTACTGTTGTTTTAGTTGCTAAGCTGTGTTCCACTCTGCGATCCCATGGGCTGCAGCCCACCAGACTCTTATGTTCACGGGATTCCCCAAGCAAGAAGACTAGAGTGGGTTGCCATTTCCTTCTCCAGGTGACATTCCCAACCCAAGGACTGAACCCACGTCTCCTGCGTTGGCAGGCGGATTCTTTACCACTGAGCCTGAGAAGCCCATGATTAGTTGTTATATTTGCTATTAACCTTTTTAAGAGAATTTCTCATCTTCTTCAAACTCCAAACTCTAACAAGGAAACAAACAATATGGTTCATTGTAGGAGCACAAGTATTTAGTTCCCACTACAATTCTAACTAGCTAGATGCTCAACCTGGAACTCAGGATTCAAGCTGAGATCAAATCACATAAACACAATCTGAATAATTATCAAGGAAAGAGGCTTCCTGTAGCATATCATTAACATTGCTATTTCATAAAATCAAGTATGAAGGTCCTCAGCTTCAAATACCAGTTTCATTTGATTTATCCTGAATATATTTTTTTAAATTTTTCTGTCCATATCATCCAGAAACTTTCCTATACTTTCTGAAGAACATCAGGATGGATGGTGGAGAACTCTTAGCCCTTTGTCTTGAGCCAGCCAATACATTCTGTCAAAGCTAAATCATTTTTTCAACTCCCGGTAATAGCTATTATGACTATTAAGAACAAAAATTTCCCATAAATTAAACAATGCCACTGGAGGGGGGGGGGCGTGAAATAATCAAAAAGTACTAAAAGCAAATGAGAACACAAAGTAAAATCTGAACTTTCAGGTTAGGATTCATTTACAGAAGGAAATATCAGGTCCTTGCTGCTTATTCCCCCTTCCAGAGACGGGAAAGCACCTGGTGTACCACTCTTAATGTCTTAAATGCTCAAAGTAAAAACAAATGAAAACAGCCAATTCCTTAGCTTCATTAAGACCACTCCAGGGCTTCCCTGCTGGTTCAGCAGTGACGAATCTGCCTGCGATGTAGGAGACACAGGTTCAATCCCTGGCCCGGGAGAATCCCACATGCTACAGAGCAACTAAGCCGGTGCACAACTACTGAGCCTGCAGCCTAGAGCCCAGGGGCCTCCACTACTCAAGTCTGCAAGCCCAGAGCCCATGCTCCACAATGAGAAGCTACCGCAACGAGAAGCCAGAGCACTCTAACTAGAGAGCAGCCTCCCACCCCAACCAGAGAGGCCTGCTTACAGCGATGAAGACCCAGCAGTCAAAAATAAATAAATAAAATTATTAAAAAAATGAAACCACTCCAGGGTGCCACTCCCAATTCTACATTGTTACCTTCTCTATCACCATTTATAACTTAATTCAGCAAACGTCTGTCAAACACTTATTATGCTAGGAAGTAAAGCAAAATCTGCAAAAGAGACTCAGATTAACTGCACAGACTTGTTGAAATCAGCATACATTTCTGGTCTTCATAGCATGGCTATCTTCTTAGAACAACACAACATTATTTATTAAAAATTAACAGAATTTAAGATATTTGATTTTAGGAGGAAAAATCCAACTACATAAAGCTCAAATTTTCTCATACAGGTGTCCCTCAAATCATATAAACTCTTTAAATTAAAAAAATTATCCCAGAAAATGCAAGATTTAACACACCTACTTAGAGTGCTCAACACATAGCTAGTCAATGTTTGTGGAATAAAAATTATGAATTGTACTTGCCTGGAAACCTATTATCTGAGCCACTTATGAACTAGGCTCAAAATCCATCTCCTCCATATTTTGCCTTATCAGTAGTTCATGGCTGACAACTTGATCCCTGGTTCTCAAACTTTAATGAGATTTACAACCACCTGGAAAGTTTGTTTGAAATCCTTGACCAAATCTTTGATCATACTCCCTAAAAATTACAGTTTCAGAAAATAGATTCTGCATTTACAACAATGTATCATTCAAGTGGGCTTCCCTGGTGGCTCAGATGGTAAAGAATCTGCCTGCAATGCAGGAAACCTGGGTTCGATCCCTGGGTTGGGAATGATCCCCTGGAAGAGGGCATGGCAACCCACTTTAGTATTCTTGCCTGGAGAATCCCCACGGATAGAGGAACCTGGCAGGCTACAGACCATGGGGTTGCAAAGAGTTGACATGACTGAGTGACTAAGCACAGCACAGCAAGTGAATCTGAGGTGGTCAGAAGATCCTACTCTCAGTTACACTGGTTTACCTTAACAAGAGGCGAAGAAAAAACTCTGGGTCATAATTGATATCAATGAGGGAACAGAAAAACTGAACATTTCTAGCCAAAACTAAAAATCATTCAATTCTCTTAATTAATCATAATTCACTAACTATATGCTTAATAGGCAAGATGAAATGTAACTGAAACAACCTTTGCTTTGACCCACCGAAAACAAACATTTTTCTGAAATAACATATTGTCAATATTCAGAAAAAGAGTAGAAACAAAGGAAGCTAAGGACTGTAATCCATAGAAACAGGCATGAAATTGTGCTGTTAATAGTTTTAGGGAAAACGTACCACACTCAAAACACTCTGTGATTAGTTACTGTTCTGTCAATATAAAAGCCACTAGTCATGTGTTACTATTTAAATTAAAATTAAATAAAATCAAGTAAAATAAAAAACTCTTCTACCGCATTAGTCATAATGTAAATACTCAATAGTCACATGTGGCTAGCGACTAAATACTGGATAGGAGAGATATAGAACATTTCCCTTGTCACAGAAAATTCTCTTGGATAGCTCTGGCTTAGAGTCAATGAGTATCTAAATAAAACATGTAACCTTCATTCTCCTGAATCAGAGAGCTCTATTTGACAACTTCTAAATTTTAAATATATAATTGTACTTTAGGTAGTGACTATAAAACAAGAACCCTAGCATAATTTATCTGCAACTTGTTTCAAGAAAAGTTATTCAGAAGTGGTATGTTTATTCATTTCTGATTCTCAAAACAGAAATAATTTAACTAAACATGTCTTAAGTATCAGACACCAAAACCACAACTAGGTTTTCATAATCAAATGAAAAGTGTTTAATTACTAGAAAACAAAAGGCATTAGATGAAAAAAGACTAATCCCAAAAGATTAAAACACTTAATAAGACTGGTTTTCCAACTACTTCAAAAGTTTCTATTCACATATGTAACAAATAACTACTTTATAACTGGTTTTAAAATGACCTTACAACAAATTCAAATTAGTGACATTTTACTGCCTATAGTTTTAACTGCTTTCCACCAATTTCACACTAAAAACTCCTATAAATAATTTAACAACCATAGATTTTAAATGTAATTTTATAGGGGACTATTCACTGAAAGTCCCAAGCAAATCTTCGTTTTAGCAGAAAAGTGGACATAAAAGTTAATGAAATAATTTGCAACTCAAAATCATATCTCTCAACTGCATGAACATCTAGTTTTGTATAATAAAATGCACAAGCACGGGCAACAAGATGCAGAAGCGTGAGGAGTAACAGAATTCAAACTGCAGCAGATCTGTAACTATTATTTCAGCTTTAAATTGACTTTCCCTTAAATAAGAAAGACATAAACATCACTTTGACTAGGGTTCTTTCAGAAAAGCTCAAGTATACACAAATTTGATCTCTAAATTACAAAAAAAATTCTTATCCAAAAGTCTGCTCTGCAGAAAATAAAGTTTAAAACTTAACACATAAAACCTAACACTAAATACTGTAAACATAAATGGGTCATACTGATGAATATGGAGTTATGGTAGTGAGTCGAATATTCCTGTGTACTTTAGCTTCTTTATGATCATCTGCTTACTTACAGGTTTACATCAAATCTAAGAGTCAGCAAACGAAAGCAGTAAACTTGTTACTAAAAACAGTATAAGAGGATCTTTAAAGAGAAAGACTATATAGTAACTTACCTGCCACACTGGTGATTGTAACTGGAACTCCTTGCACTTGAACGCCCGCAGCACCCAGGTTGGCAACACTCACTGTCTGAAGGTTAGGCACTGATGCAAGCTGGGCAGTATTCAAAGTTATTGGGGCACCAGCAACAGCCACAGGAGCAATCTGAGCAAGGGTTGTGCCACCACTTGAAGACACTGGGGTGATGGTTAATTGCTGGGATAACCCAGCATTCTGAACTTGCAAATTTGAAAGACTCTGAATATTCTGAACCTGTACAGTTTGCCAGCTGATTTGCCCTGAAGGTGTTAAAGTTGGAGCCCTGATAAGCACCTGAGTCGGATTTACTGCTTGAAGTTGAACATTCTGCAAAGGCTGCTGCTGGATGGTCTGAATTGTCTGCCCTGACTGGAGTTGAAAAGACTGGGGTGGAATAGCTTGAATTATCTGTTGCTGAGGCTGTTGGATCTGGATCTGTTGCAAGATAGGCTGGCCTACAATTTGCACCTGCTGAAGAGAATTTGATTGATCCTGTGTATTTTGTATCCCATTAGACTGAAGCTGGCTGGAGCTCTGGGCTTCAGACTCTGTAGCAGCAGGTGTCTGAGAATCTTCAATGGTGCGTTCAGAACTACTGGCTGATGTGCTTGCATACTGGCCCGTATCTGCTGAGCTCACTAACGTGTCGCTGCTGGTCAGAGATGTTGATGCAGTGGTTGTACAGGTAGTGGAGGAGGAGGGAGATTCTGGCATACTGGCTGCAGCAGTAGTGGTGGTAGGTGTGGAAGCTAGCTGACTCCCATTGGAAGTCCCACCATCAGTAGTAGCAGCAGGCTGGCCAACCTGTGCAGTTCCTCCTCCAGCAGCCACATTGTTTATCACTGGCAAAGCTAAAGTCACTCCTCCAATGTTAATTGGTGAGGGTTGTTACAACTTGAGCCTGAGTACCAGGAAGGGTCTGTAACTGCAGTGGTATTGAAACACCAGGTCTAATTTGGACTGGAACTGTCTGATTTGCCAGGTTTTGAGCAAGAATATTCCCAGAAGCTGTCCTATTAGCAGCTGTGAGTATAGCTTGATTATTACCTGCAGAAATAAGCTGAATTTGACCCTGCAAATCCTGTAGAGATGAACTACTAGTTGGATTGATTTGAATTTGTTGACCTTCCACTGTTTGAAGTTGTGGAATCACTTGGTACTGTACACTACCACTTGGATTTTGTACTTGTATGACTTGAAACTGACCAGGGGAAGAAGAATTACCTGATTTAGTTTTTGTGGGAGATGCACTCCCATTATTACTGGTGGAAGAACTAGATGAACTAGAAGCTGGTTGAGAAATGTTATTTTCTTTTGAAGCAGGAGGAGTGGAGGCAACAAGTTGCCAAGCATTCCCAGCAAGTTGTGTTGTCACCAGTTCTAGCTGTTGTGGTTGATTTTGAAGTTGCACCAGTCCTTGGCTTGGATCTATAATAATTTGTTGTTGTCCAGTTGCTTGATTTTCACCAGGAGTCCCTATTTTGCTGCAAGTAGCTGCCAGTAAAGCCAGAGGAGAGGGCTGAGAGTCCTACCCAAAATGGGATAGTAAAAGGGAGAGGGGGAAAAAAAGTGGGAGGATTTAGTGAAGGCCAGTAGTTGGGAAGGGTTTATTTATTTATTTTGACAGCTCTACACTTCAGAACTTAGGAAAAGGAAGAAATCTAAATATTAACAAAAGCAATAAGATACAGGAATATGGAAGCAGGTCCCACAATATAAACTATAAATAATAAAAAATTTCTAACAAACTTTCTCGAAGTGTTATTTTACTAAACTCAAAACGCCCTTGGGAAAACACACACCTTTTCTCTTAAGAGTCTGAGTTCCTGGTGGAATTTTAACCACGATATCTCAAACATGTGAAATCCGTATGAATTTACAATTTAACTTCCTCACTCTCAGAAAGATGCTTTGAGTGGATAAACATTTTTGTTCTGTTCTTCACTTCTGGGCATTTAAAGGGCATAACTCCCTCTTTCCCCTTACGTTTCGTGATGCCCTTTTTTTTTTTTTTTTTTTTTTTTTAATGTTTGCCTTTACCTGGGAGCCTGAGGTTTTGGGTTTTTATTGTTATTCTCTGGCTCAGAGGTTTTCCCCTCCTTCTGTAGCCATCGCCGCTGCCTGTGCCGCCTCCTCCTCCTCCTCCTTCTTCTGATCTGCAACAAACCCCCAACCCCGTACACGACAACAGGTTATTAGGATTATTATTATTCGTCTTCCCCTTCCCCTCTCCTCCCCCTCCCCCGAACATTAATCTCCATAAACCCGCGATCCACGCACACCGGCAGGGGGTGGGGAGAAGGAGGGAAGGGAGGAGGGGATATCACAAAACGTGGTTTGAAACCCGACCCATCGGCTCCAGAGCAACACCCAGAAGGTTGTTCTCTCTTAGACATTAAGACAAAACACAACCCTCCTTCCCTCCCCTTGATTCCCTCCCTCCCTCTCCTCCTCCCCTTAAAGCATCTCAGCGGCCCCGGGGAGGGGGAGAACCAAGCAGGGTCTGGGGAGGGAGGGAGGAAGGGAGGGAGGTGGTGAAGGAGACCGAGGGGGTGGAGAATACGTACCGCTCATCCCGCATTAACAGGACAAACCCTCAGATGGAGACACTGGGATAGAGGTGGGTGGGGGGTGGGGGGCGAGGCGGGAGGAGAGGCCGGTCCCGCCCGCCCGCGGTGGCTCGGAGGAGGCTGTAGCTGGCACAGGCTCTGCCTCTTTTTCCGCGAATGGCCGCCGCTGGGCTGTGGCGTAGCAGCTCCTCTCTCCGCCCGAGCCCTGCTGACTCGCCCTTGATTGACAGCGGCGGCGCGCGGCGCGGGCGGCGGTGCGGGCCGGGGGCGGGGCCAGGGCGGTGCAAGTAGGGCCGACTCCCCACCCCCCTCGGCCTCTCTCTGCCAGAGCCGCCGACTCTCCACCCCTTCCCCCAGCGGATTGGCCGCCGACCTGCCGGGGGCCGGGGCGTTGGGGCCGCCTTCTCTCCACCCCCTTTCTGGGGGTTAGTCTTTCAGCAGCTTTTCTTTTCCTCCCGTGGCTCTTCTGGTGCTTGTTCTCTCGGCGTTCTAGATCAGGCGCACTGCCGGTAGGCCTTTCATACAGCCAAACTTGTTGTCTCAGGATATCCCGCCCCCTACTCATTTCCCAGCGCCCTCCCCTCAAAAACCGGCACCAGCATCCTTCGGAATTGTCACTAAAGAAAACAAGTAAGGCTCTCATTCAAGAAAAGCGAGAAGAGCGGCCAGTGGGGCGCGCGAGCCACCGAAGTCTAGGCACAACCGGTGAACTGCCCGCTGCCCCCGCGCAGGGAGCATGGCTTTCCTGAGGCGCATCCGGACCCGGGCGCCCTTTTTCCCTGGCTCGGCCCCCATTGGTTGAGCGCCTGGGTGACGCGCTGAGTGGTGGGAGAAGTGGGGCGGGGCACTACCGCAAAGGCTGTCGGCCCTTGTAGTTTCCGGTGGCCGCGACGGCCCCTCCAAGACACCGCCTTCCTTCCCGCCCCCCGACTGAGGCCCGGCCGCGGAGCGGAAAGCTGCCCGAGGGGGCGGTGGCAGCAGGGCGTGGCCGGGGCCGAGTGGGAGTTGAACTGAGCGAAGGGGAGGGGGAAGGGGTGTTGTTTGCCTGGGCCTATCCGCCGCGCAGGGCTGCCCAAACCACCTCTGCCGCCGCCTCCTCAGCTCCAAGCCGCTCCCCGCGGGGCGAGCTCACACCCGGAGCGCTCGGCGATTGAGCGGGCGGCGGCGTGGGGAGGCGGGGTTTGCTGTCCTCCGGGTTTGAATGAACCCGGCTTCTTGGAGCTGCGCCTTCGCCTTTCCTTTCTTTGCTCACCTCCCTAACTCAGGCCCCGCAAGTCAGATCCGAGGCCTGCTTTCCCTCGGAGAAAGATCTTCCATTTTGTTGTCTCTGGCTGGTTGCTGGAGCAAAGCAATGACCCGCCCTTTAAGTCTTGCCGAATAGTCCGCGTGGTTGTCGGACTTCTCTGTGAGTCTCAAAAGACTGGAAGAAAAGCGCAGTTCATTGGGTCAGCCCTGGTCACGGTTCTGCATAAGCTTCTGGGCAGGTGAAATTCGTATCTGGCTGCACAAAGAATCTTGTTAAATTAACTTGAACAGCCTCTTGACCCAGCTTTCCTCCCCAAGTCCTGAAGTCAGGATGATGCCATGCATTGTAATAATGCCTGATTAAATGTACCAAAGGTGGAAGTGAATCGCTAATATAAACACTGGCCTTGGGACTAGGCGCCCTTCAGACCTAGACTCACAGCCACCCACTCCCTCTTTACCTGGGCTTCACACACAGCCTAGAGCAGTTTTGTCTCCTGCCTGAGGCCTGACGTGTCACAAGAATGAGGAGGTCCCAGGTGCTTCACTTGACTGGCATTTCCTTTGCTTGTTTAAAGTTATTGCAACACTGGCTGATGACAAAGCCAGCAGTGCAACAAGACAAAGAATCCGAGTAAATTAAATAGTATTGTCTACCCCTTCCTAAAAATGAGCCTAAGATCCTTAAATCACCTGCCTTTCCCCCACCATATACAATCTAGAAAGCTCAAAAGTGCTTCTCGCATTTACAGATACACCGTCTATCCTTCAGTCTTTTTCCCCCAATTCACTGTGATGAATGAAGGAAGACATTTTGTAATCTTATGAAATAGGGCATTCCTTGTAGTTTTTCTTACCTTGCAAAACCTGCCTCTGAGGGGCAATGTCACTGGCTTTAAATATGAGTTAAATAATTGTTTATCCATTCAGTATAGATCTAAAAAGTGTCCTAAATATTCTGTGCCTAATAGATAAGTGGTAATGGTAATTCATGAAACATCGTGTAGGGGAAGAAAAATCATTTTCCTCCACCCTTGTTTTCTTAGCTGAGGCACAACCCCACCCCAAGTAAAAGATTAACAAGAGAAAAACAGTGTTATTAACATGTATGCCTCAAGTACACATGAGAGATACCCAACAGCAAAATGAATACTTATTCAGTGTCTAAGAATTCATACTTAAATGTCATCTTAGCAGGGAAAAGGGAGAGGGAATGTAGACCTCTTAGGGGAGAATGAATAATTTTAGGAAAGATGAATGGGCTCATGTCGAAATAGTCTATGACAAAGTTGTCTGGGTTTGGTTCTAGTCCCTGTGTTAAGAGTCAGTCTTGGGGACTTGCCTGGTGGTCTGGTGGTGAAGATTCCACACCCCCGTATCAGGGAGCCCCACTAGATTCCTTGTTGGGAAACCAAGATCTCACATACGAAAATTAAGCACATGTACCTTAACTACTGAGGCCTCATGCTCTAGAGACTGTGCAAAACACCTGTGCACCACAACCACGACCAGGCCAGTCAGAATTCTTTAAAAGTCAGTCTTCCCTGGTTGATGAAACCGGGGGCAGGTGACCTACATTAACCACTTCTCAGGCACCATGATTTTATCTACATAATAGTTTAGCTAGATAACATAGTTCCCAAATTACACACATTCATACCCCCACCTTTCTAAGTTAAGCTATACACAATCTATATTGTGATTAACTTAATGTTTTTCCTTTAAACCAATTGATTTCTAACATAATTAATTTAAGAAGTTGATATTACCAAAGTAGGACTTCCCAGGTGGCATTACTGGTAAAGAAGCCACCTGCTAATTCAGGAGACATAAGAGATGTGGGCTCTGTCCCTCAGTAGGGAAGATCCCCTGGAGGAGGGCATGGCAACCGCTGCAGATTTCTTGCTTGGAGAATCCCACAGACAGAGAAGCCTGGCAGGCTACAGTCCATGTGGTTGCAAAGAATCGGACATAACTGAAGCAACCACGCGGGCAACCACTGTCTGTTACTAAAAGTGCTTTCTTCTACCAGTGACTTTATCCCCTGTGAACCTGATTCCTTCATATATAAAACAGCAAAGGTGATAATATACCATCTCAGTCTCTGGCATGTGGTAAACTCTCATCTGTAACCTATGGTTTTTATTATTAATATTATTGCTAAGATACACTAGTTACAACAAACCAAACTAGAGATATGTGACTAAAAACTCTGTTTTAACTGACCTCTATTCCAAAGATTAACGTTATTAATAATAACCGATGGGCAAATACTTTCTCACTTTTATCTGACTCACACAAATTTATATATGTGTGTATAATTTGTTAAGGTAAAATTTTGTACACACTTGGACACACACATACGCGAACATACAGATGTACATATGCAAACTTGCTTTTTTTTAACCATAACATATAATAACCATGTCTCCAGGTCAAAAATATAAATCAAAGTCATTATTTTCATAGAATTTACTACATGGTATGAATATATTTTATTCAATAAAAATACTCCTATTATAGTCACTCAAGTTTGAATTGTTTTTCAGTTCAGTTCAGTCGCTCAGTCGTGTCCGACTCTTTGCGACCCCATGAATTGCAGCACACCAGGCCTCCCTGTCCATCACCATCTCCCAGAGTTCACACTCACGTACATCGAGTCGGTGATGCCATCTAGCAATCTCATCCTATGTCATCCCCTTTTCCTCCTGCCCTCAATCCCTCCCAGCATCAGAGTCTTTTCCAATGAGTAAACTCTTTGCATCAGGTGGCCAAAGTACTGGAGTTTCAGCTTTAGCATCATTCCTTCCAAGGAACACCCAGGGCTGATCTCCTTCAGAATGGACTGGTTGGATCTCCTTGCAGTCCAAGGGATTCTCAAGAGTCTTCTCCAACACCACAGTTCAAAAGCATCAGTTCTTCAGTGCTGAGCTTTCTTCACAGTCCAACTCTCACATTGTTTTTAACCTACCATAAATGATTTGCAATAAACTTATTTGTACTGGTACTTGCAAATATATTCTTTTATGTTAGTATTTTTATTTTAGTAGAAGGTTTCCAACAGTGGTATTGCTGACACAAAGTGTGTGCATATTAAAAAATTTTAATACATACAGTAAGATTCACGTATGACCATTCAGGTATGACCTAAATTAAATCCCTTATGATTATACAGTGGAAGTGAGAAATAGATTTAAGGGCCTAGATCTGATAGATACAGTACCTGATGAACTATGGAATGAGGTTCCTGACATTGTACAGGAGACAGGGATCAAGACCATCCCCATGGAAAAGAAATGCAAAAAGCAAAATGGCTCTCTGGGGAGGCCTTAAAATAGGTGTGAAGAGAAGAGAGGAGAAAAGGAAAGATATAAGCATCTGAATGCGGAGTTCCAAAGAATAGCAAGAAGAGATAAGAAAGCCTTCTTCAGCAATCAGTGCAAAGAAAGAGAGGAAAACAACAGAATGGGAAGGACTAGAGATCTCTTCAAGAAAATTAAAGATACCAAGGGAACATTTCATGCAAAGATGGGCTCGATGAAGGACAGAAATGATCTGGACCTAACAGAAGCAGAAGATATTAAGAAGAGGTGGCAAGAATACACAGAAGAACTGTACAAAAAGATCTTCACGTCCCAGATAATCATGATGATGTGATCACTAATCTAGAGCCAGACATCTTGGAATGTGAAGTCAAATGGGCCTTAGAAAGCATCACTAAGAACAAAGCTAGTGGAGGTGATGGAATTCCAGTTGAGCTGTTTCAAATCCTGAAAGATGATGCTGTGGAAGTGCTGCACTCTGTATGCCAGCAAATTTGGAAACCCAGCAGTGGCCACAGGACTGGAAAAGGTCAGTTTTCATTCCAATTCCAAAGAATGGCAATGCCAAAGAATGCTCAAACTACCGCACAGTTGGACTCATCTCACATGCTAGGGAAGTAATGCTCAAAATTCTCCAAGCCAGGCTTCAGCAATATGTGAACTGTGAACTCCCTGATGTTCAAGCTGGTTTTAGAAAAGGCAAAGGAACCAAAGATCAAATGGGCAACATCCGCTGGATCATCAAAAAAGCAAGAGAGTTCCAGAAAAACATCTATTTTTGCTTTATTGACTATGCCAAAGCCTTTGACTGTGTGGATCACAATAAACTGTGGAAAATTCTGAAAGAGATAGGAATACCAGACCACCTAACCAGCCTCTTGAGAAGTCTGTATGCAGGTCAGGAAGCAACAGTTAGAACTGGACATGGAACAGACTGGTTCCAAATAGGAAAAGGAGTACGTCAAGGCTATATATTGTCACCCTGCTTATTTAACATCTATGCAGAGTACATCATGAGAAACGCTGGACTGGAAGAAACACAAGCTGGAATCAAGATTGCCGGGAGAAATATCAATAACCTCAGATATGCAGATGACACCACCCTTATGGCAGAAAGTGAAGAGAAACTAAAAAGCCTCTTGATGAAAGTGAAAGAGGAGAGTGAAAAAGTTGGCTTAAAGCTCAACATTCAGAAAACGAAAATCATGGCATTCAGTCTCATCACTTCATGGAAATAGGTGGGGAAACAGTGGAAACAGTGTCAGACTTTATTTTTTGGGGCTCCAAAATCACTGCAAATGGTGACTGCAGCCATGAAATTAGAAGACGCTTACTCCTTGGAAGAAAAGTTATGACCAACCTAGATAGTATATTCAAAAGCAGAGACATTACTTTGCCGACTAAGGTCCGTCTAGTCAAGGCTATGGTTTTTCCTGTGGTCAGGTATGGATGTGAGAGTTGGACTGTGAAGAAGGCAGAGCGCCGAAGAACTGATGCTTTTGAATTGTGGTGTTGGAGAAGACTCTTGAGAGTCCCTTGGACTGCAAGGAGATCCAACCAATCCATTCTGAAGGAGATCAGCCCTGAGATTTCTTTGGAAGGAATGATGCTAAAGCTGAAACTCCAGTACTTTGGCCACCTGATGTGAAGAGTTGACATGCTGGAAAAGACTCTGATGCTGGGAGGGATTGGGGGCAGGAGGAGAAGGGGATGACCGAGGATGAGATAGCTGGGTGACATCATGGACTTGATGGACGTGAATCTGAGTGAACTCCGGGAGATGGTGATGAACAGGGAGGCCTGGCGTGCTGCGATTTATGGGGTCGCAGAGTCGGACACGACTGAGCGACTGAACTGAACTGAGCTGACAGTAAGATTACTATACAGAAAAGTAATTTTATTTTACATATTTTCCTGGTAGTATGAGTTCTAATTTCCCTATATTTTTACTAGCATTGATTGTTCCTGACCTTGTAAATTATTGCAGAAATGATGGGTAAGGAGTGTATTTATCTGACTGCTAGCTTGAGCCTCTTTGCATT
The DNA here is from genome assembly GCA_917880005.1 of Nanger dama. Classification (NCBI taxonomy): domain Eukaryota; kingdom Metazoa; phylum Chordata; class Mammalia; order Artiodactyla; family Bovidae; genus Nanger; species Nanger dama. Next base: position 31,399,203 of record CAKJTW010000007.1, read on the forward strand.
TGCTTAGTGGCAAGTGATTTCTACTGCAGCAAACTGCTTACTACTACCCCTGCCTCTAATTTCATGTAGTATTGTCTTTCACTTATCAGTGAAGGAGCTCAATGTACATGATAATGTTAATTCTTTGTCACTTGTATTGCCAAAATATTTTTTTCAACCTATTCTCTTTGATATTTTCCCTTGTATTCTGTATAATATATTCTGAACTCTGTTTCATCAAGGATAATATCAACCTAAACGACTGCTTTTCATAGTTCATTAAAATATGGTTACATATAGGAATAAGGCACCTTTTGCACTACATAGGTAGAATTGTTTTCTTCACTAGACTAGGACAGAATTATTGTCTCCTTACCCAAATCTACTCCTCCACAACCCACCCTTCCCCTGTGCCTTACATACATAATCCTAAATGCCTGGAAGGGTGCTTGGACCACTGGAAGGATTGAATACATATTTACTGAGTCAAAAAATATATATTGAAAGTTTTAGTACATAATCTATACAAATAAAATTACAAAAATACAAAATAAAAATATACAAATACAAAATACAAATATACAAATTCAAAAAATACAAAAATACAAAAAAAAATCATGGCAAAATTTCTGGAATAATTTTTAAATCAAATTTGGAAGATATTTCAAATAGTTTGAAATAAAACACAAACTATCAAATTCCCAGAAGTGGAGGTAGAGGCATGTATACCTAAGAGAGCACTCCATATATTATAAGCGGTTATTCTCCCTAGCACATGCAGGAATTGATTTGTAATGACGGTTATGAAAAGTGAAAGTGTTTGTTGCTCAGTCTTGTCCAACTCTTTGCAACCACTTGGGCTATATAGCCCATGAGGCTCCTCTGCCCATGGAATTCTCCAGGCAGAATATTGGGAGTGGGTTGCCATTTCCTTCTCCAGGGGATCTTCCCAACACAAGGACTCTATTCAAATCTCCTGTAGGCAGGCAGATTCTTTACTATCTGAGTCACCAGGGAAGCAATGATTGTTATAGTTCTCTCAAAGAACCTGAGGGCAGCTAATAATAATATTCAGGTCTATTTCCTTATTTATTTTAATTGATAACAATTTTCACAAGGACCTGATCATATATAATAAAATGTGAAATTTAAATTTAAAAATGAAATAGTGAATACAAATATGACCACCAACAGTGTCAACAGATTATGTTTCATCTAAAGTTTAATTTTGATTCCAAAGTTCCTAGAGCAAGAGTAAATAAAGAAACATGATTGGTTCTGTAGTTCTCATTTTCAGAAAGTTGAAAAAGACACTTTCTCCAGAAAAGCAAAACTCTTGCTAGCTCCAAAAACGAACAGCTATTTTATTTTCTGTTGTTTTTTTTTTTAAGCTGTTTTGTAAATGCCACTTGCATATTAGGTTTGTAATTCACCATTTTAGGCACTTTCAATGTTTGGAAAAATAATTATATTATGTTTAACAATATGGTTTGAAATATTTAATGAATTTAAATTAGTTTATGAGATATTTAGAAAATGTTAATATGTTTATGTTGAGATTAATAGAGCATTAGTAAAAGATCAAGTAAAATTAATTTTCTAATTTTATTCAAATAATTTGAGAATTAAAAACTTACCATGGAGATCTGAAAAGTGGATTTGAAGGCTTTAGGAAAAAAAATTGTTGTGAGTTTAATTAACTGAATGTTAACTGAAATTCCAAAATCTGTACGTTCATTGTTCCAAAATGTCAATAAGGGTCCTTTGGACATTTAAAACAATCATGCTAACAACCTTAAGATAACTAAATGAATCAACTCAAAACCAGATATCTAAGAATTTCTGTCAATGCCAAAGTTTTTAATTTTAGATTTTAGTTTCCTTCTTTCTAATATTGAAGCAATTATCTGCTAATGCTACTCTTTTTTGTGGTAACACCAAATCCTGAGTCTATCAGCCAAACAGGGCTCAGGGGAACAAATGGCCAGTTTATTTAAGAGTGAATTCAAAGTTTAAAGATACAGTATAAACCGAGTTCTTGGATTGGAAAAATAAATATTGTTAAAATGGCCATATTGTCCAAAGCAATCTACAGATTCAATGTAATCCCTATCAAAATACCAAGGTCATTTTTTATAGAACTGAAACAAAAAAACTTTAAAATTTTTATGGAAACAAAGACGACATCAATAGCCAAAACAATCTTGAGAAAGAAGAACTGAGCTGGAGGAATTACATTCTCTGATTTCAGACTGTTCTATACTATAATCCAAATTTACCATCATCAAAACACCATGGAACTGGCACAAAAACAGACACACAGGTCAATGGAACAGGATAGGGAACCCAGAAATAAACCCATGCACTTATGCTCAATAATCTACAACAATGGAGACAAGAATATACAATGGAGAAAAGACGTTTTCTTCAGTAAGTGGTGCTGGGAAAAATGGACAGCTACATGTAATATAATGAAACTAGAACATTCTCTGGTATGAAACTATAGCATCCCTGGTAGCTAGCTCAGCTGGTAAAGAATCCACCTGCAATACAGGAGACCCTGGTTTGACTCCTGGGTTGGGAAGTTCCCTTAGAGAAGGGATAGGCTACCCACTCCAGTATTCTTGGGCGTCTCTGTTGGCTCAGATGGTGAAGAATGTGCTTGCAGTGCAGGAGACCTGAGTTTGATCCCTGAATTAGGAAGATTCCTCTGGAGAAGAGCATGATAATCCACTTCAATATTCTTGCCTGGAGCATCCCCATGAGCAGAGGAGCCTGGAGGGCTATAGTCCATGGAGTCACAAAGAGTTGGACAGGACTGAACTGAAGTGACTGAGTGTATGAGCATGTGTGCACCTCCCCCTCCCACCTCCCACCCCCGCCCCACAGCCACACTACCTACAAGACTGAATGAGGAGTTTGCCCAATACAGGGAAAGGACATAATGGAGATGTAAGGGTCTCTTTGGTAGATACAAGGCAATGTGGAAGATGAGTATGGGGAGAGGCAGGGCAGAGAGTAACAAGGCTGAAACCTGCAGGAAAAACACTGTCTAGCTTCTTTCCAAAGGAGATACGCTCTTTTAGCCTAACAGAGGCATGAGCTTTGGGGTGCTTCTCTATCTCTACGTTGCTGGAGAACATGATGAGCTTTTAGACAGGACAAAGGGAATACTAGGGAAAACAAAGACAAAGCAAAAGGATTGAGAGGAAATTCATGTAAGAAAGAATATAAATAGCAAATGTGATGAAACGAAGAAAAAACATAATAATTATCCTATTCAATGAGCTCTTCCTATGAAGATTTTTTTTTCCCAATGTGTAAGTGTCGAGAAAACTTAGATTAAGAGTGTGATCATGGAGGGAGTAATGCCCGCAAGGGGTGTAGACATGGTGGTGTGTTGTATATAAAGATAGCTGCAGATGAGCTGTCTTCCTACAGAACTTGTCTGCAATGTGTAGGAAGCCTTCTTGCTAAGTCTTGACAAATCCACCTCCTAACAGATTATTTGATGTGCATTACATCATCACATGAAGAGTAGAGAGCATCTCTCAGGTCACTGAAGTCTGGGGCAGGAAAAATATGAGCACAACATAATTGGGTAAGCTGCAACAGTGAGTTAAATATAATAGCAACAATCATTTCCCACAGTGATAAATAAATGCAAAGTCCTCAACAAATAAATAGAGCAAATGAGTTGCTTTGCTTCCTGTCAGTCAAGTCAAACATGGAATACTATTTAAGAAGGACGTCCACAACTAGTGGAGAAGGTGATCCAGGATGGAAGAGCTGAGGAATGGTCATAAGCATTGTGATGATTTGGGAAGAGGTCCTGTAACAGCCTTCAGATACTTTCAGACCTGTTAGAGGAAGAGGGATTAGGTTTACTTTATGTGGTTTCAGAGGGCTGAACTATAATCAATAAGTGCATGTTGTTAGGAGGTAGATTTTGGCACAGTCTAAAAAGAACTTCTGAAGAATTAAAACTGTCTGACATGAAACAAACTCCCTGTGGGGTGGTGAGCTCTTCTTAAGTGGAGATTTTCAAGCACAGGTTGAACTACTCCTCACTGAGAATATTGGAAAAAACAGTTTACATACCTGACAGCAACAGAAGCAGATCTAGATTTTGCAAAGCCCAAAGTTTTCAAATTTGGGGAGCTCCTTTTAAGAACAAAGAATACAAAATTATGAATAAAAATCAGAGCACCTTTGGAAGGCACATTTATAAATAAGAAATCTTCTAAAACTTAGGCTTCATTAGCTGTGTCATAAATACATGGCAAGGGAGTCAGTTGATATCAAATAAATGTGAGATTTGAATTTGTTTTTAAATAATGAATAATTTTTTTAATTTTAAAAATAGTCATTCTGTTATGTATGGCACAACATGGAGGGAGTAGAAAGAGAGAAGTGAAATGAGATTCACATGGGTTCCTAGCTAGCCTCTGTTTTCATAGCTGAGTTAACCGTGGGCAAATTACTTAAATTCTTTGAGTCCTAATTCCTTCATCTGTAAAATGGAGGTGATGATCTCTATGTTGTTAGGGAAAATCTAAATGAAAATGTATATAAAGCACTGGTATACAGAAGTTGTATACTTAATGACAGCTAATTTGAAGGACTAATAAAATTTGAGTAATCAAAAGCAAAAGGGTTTTAAAATGTCATATGGCATTATCTGTCATTATCTGAAGATAATAAATGACGTTGTTCCACAATCCCTAATTTAAAGCATAAGGCAACAAAGTTCATGAAATGTTTGCAATATTCACATTAGGTTTATTTCAAACAATTCTTGCTTATGAACAGATAGGAAAAGTCTCTCACGGAACAAACTGACCAAGATAAACACCTTTATTCTCCTAGCCCCCTTTTCACTTAAACAAAGTTTGCGATCAGAATCAAGGACTAGGACATTTCTAGTCACCCCACTTCCAAGAAGCAGGCTGGCCAAGTTTAAGTGTATAGAGATGGACTACATGGTTGAGAGGGGAGTAACTTAGCAGAATTCCTGTGCATCACACAAATCTCAGTCATCAATCATCTAGAAGATTCTTGCTTCTCTAAGTGAGGTTCTAGCCAGCAGCAATGGGATAGCCAGATAGCTTGTTAGAAATGCAGAATCCCAGACCTACCCTTGTATTTTAACAAGATTACTGGGTCATTTGATGCACAGCAAAGCTTGAGAAATGCTGATCAGAATACAGTGTAACTCACTTTCCCACATGGTGTCCTGCAGTTGAGGTTCCTTCCTTTGGGCTCCTGGGATGCATTTTCTTTTATAAGAAAGGTAAAGAATGAGGGATCTGTCTGCTACTCCTTGAGAGAGGGCCCAGTCCACCTAATTCTCATTGATCTTTCATTCTCTGGCTTCTTTTCCTGTCATGTAACTCATGAGGACACTTCAAATTTGAGGCAAGTTAAACCTGGCAAAGGTCCAGCCATCTTTCTCCAACTGCCCCATCTCTTTCTAAGAGGTGGAAGACAAAAGATAGGACCAGGAGTTGTATTGCACTCCAGAGAGAGGCTGAGTTCTCTCTAAACCACTTCTCTCCCTCCTCCTTCCCTTCTCCTGTCTTCCCATCACTCTTTATTTGATGTATAAAATATACCACGGGGCAAATTCTACGGGAATGTCTCCTCTAGCACTAGGAAGATCCAGGCCCAACCAGCACTGGGACTCATTCTTTGCATTTTTTCTATCTGATTGGTGTGTTCGGAATCCACCTTTCCTGGCCTTGACTGTGGCCTTACGGAAAAGGGTAAAGAGGAGGAGAAATATATTGAAGTGAAAAAATGAAAGTTTGAAAAAATGAAAGTTTTAGCTGCTCAGTCATGTCCGACTCTTTCCAGCTCTTTGGGACCCCACGGACTGCAGCCCACCAACTTCCACTGTCCGTGGAATTCTCCAGGCAAGATTACTAAAGTAGGTTGCAATTCCCTTCTCAAGGGGATCTATCTTCCTAACCCAGGGATCAAACCCACATCTTCTGCATTGGCAGGCAGATTCTTTACCATGTGAGCCACTAGGAAAGCCCTTACAGAAAAGGGTAAAGAGGAGAAACCTCTTAGGCCTATATTACTTTTAAATCTCTAGCCTAGGCAAAATGAGTCCTTCATCCATCCCAGAGGTGCACTGGCTTTTGGGAAGGTTTATCTAGTACCCTAACGACATGGCTTTGCTGGCAACGACTCTATGCATATATTGATAGAGAGTAATTATTTAGCACTCTCAAAGACTAGAGATCTCATCAGGAAAATGTGAGATATCAAGGGAACACTTTTCCCAATGATGGACAAAATAAAGGATATAAATGGTAGAGACCTAGTGGACACTGAAGAGATTAAGAAGAAATGGAAAGAATACATGGAAAAAAACTGTATTAAAAAGATCTAAAAGGACCAGATTGCTATGATGGTGTCATCAGCCACCCAGAGCCAGACGTTCTGGAGAGTGAAGTCAAGTGGGCCTTAGGAAACACTGCTGTTAAAAAAGTTTGTGGATGTAACGGAATTCCAGTAGAACTGTTTAAAACTCTAAAGGAGGATGCCATCAAGGTGCTGCATTCATTCTATCAGCAAATCTGAAAGACTCAGCATTGGCCACGGGACTGGAAAAGGTCAATCCTCATCTCGATTCCCAAGAAGGGTAGTGCTAAAGAATGTGCTAACCATCAGACAGTTGCTCTCATCTCCCATGCTAGTAAGGTCATGCTTAAAATCTTGCATTCTAGGCTTCTGCATTATGCAAACCAAGAACCTCCAGATGTCCAAGAGGGATTTAGACAAGAAAGAGGAACCAGAGATCAAACTGCCAACATTTGCTGGATCACAGAGAAAGCTAGGGAATTCCAGAGAGACATCTACCTCTGTTTCATCGACTAGGCCAAAGCCTTTGACTGTGTGGATCATAATAAACTGTGAAAAGCTCTTGAAGAGATGAGGATGCCAGACTATCTTACCAGTCTCCTGAGAAACCTGTATGCGGGTCAAGAAGCAACAGTTAGAACCCAGTATGGAACAACTGACTGGCTCAAGATTGAGAAAGGAGTATGACAGGGCTGTCTGCTGTTACCCTGTTTGCATAATCTATATGCTGAGCACATCATGAGAAATGCCAGACTGGATGATTAACAAGCTGGAATCAAGATAGGCAGGAGAAACATCAATGACCTCAGATATGTGAATGGCAGAAAGTGAAGAAGAACTAAAGAGCCTCTTGATGAGGGTGAGGGAGGAGAGTCAAAGAGCCAGCTTAAAACTAAATATTTTAAAAACTAAGATCATAGTATCTGGCCCCACTACTTCATGGCAAGTAGAGGGGTGGGAAAGGTGGAAGTAGTGACAGATTTCCTCTTGGGGTCTAAAATCACTGTGAATGGTGACTGGAGCCATGAAATCAGAAGACATTTGCTTCTTGGCAAGAGAGCTATGACAAACCTAGACAATGTGTTAAAAAGCAGACATTAGTCTGCTGACAAAGGTCCATATGGTCTAGGCAATGGTCTTGCCAGTGGTCATGTATGGTTGTGATAGCTGGACTGTAAAGAAGGCGGAGCATCAAAGAATTTATGTAGTTGAACTGTGGTGCTAGAGACGACTCCTGAGAGTCCTTTGGAAAGCAAGGAGATCAAACCAGTCAATCTTAAGGGAAATCAACCCTGAATACTCACTGGAAGGACTGATGCTGAAGCTGAAACTCCAGTATTTTGGTCATTTGATGCAAACGGTGACTCATTGGAAAAGTCCCTGATGCTGGGAAAGACTGAGGGCAGAAGGAAAAGAGGGCGTCAGAGGATGAGATGGCTGGACAACATCACCGATGCAATGGACATGAACTTGGGCAAACTTCGGGAGATGGTGAGGGACAGAGAGGTCTGGTGTGCTGCAGTCCACGGGGTCACAAAGAGCCGGACATGACTGGGAGACTGAACCACAACAGCAATGCTTGGCATAAGCATTTTACATGTATCAACTCATTCAGTCCCCAGGTAACCTGATAAAGTAGGTACTATAGCCATTCTCCTTTTACAGATGTGGAATCAGCAGCACTCAGAGATGGGAAGTAATTTGCCCAGAAAAGAGTGGTAAAGCTGGGGTTCGTATCCAGGCCACTCCCACCAGAGGCCTTGCTCTTAACCTGCCTCTGACACATTTCTTCAAGAACCCTGTAGGGAGGGGTGTGTGTCTGGCTTGGGTGTCCCCACTCCCCCAGCAAGTTACCCTTCTAATCGCATTACCACTCCCTACAGAGCTCCTTTGTCAAAGCCCAGCAACAGACTTTAAACCACAAAATCATGTCTGGCTGCGGTGGCTTGTTTAGTAGATCAACCAGATTTACAAGTGAGAAAAGGAAGCATATCCTGGGCTCAAGAAGACTTTCCATAGCACTAGGAATTAAAAATTTAAAAAGAAGGCCACATAAGATAGATAGATAATCCAATCAAAGCAAGACAAAGAGTTACTTTTTCCTGAAGTGAATTTTCTAAGGGTATGATTTTCAAAACCAAGCCAATAAATTTGTTTCCTGTTCTCAACCACAATTCCTTGCTTTGGGTAAAATAAGCATGCTGTTTACAAAGTACTTTCACAGATGTTTACTCCCAGATCTTTACAGCACCCCAAAGAGTCGAGCGTCTTGCCTAAAATAACACATAAACTAAGTGGTGGAGTTTAGCCTGCAGCCTGGTCTCCTGACATAGATAGCCTCACTGCTTGCTCTCTGTTCCTCAGTGATTGGAGAAGAGTGAAAAGCGTTCTGAGAACCTCATACTGTAAGTCTCAAAACTTCTGGTCACTCAGAAATAGCAGTGAGCAAACACTGAGGGCTTTATCATACACCCAAAGCTGATCTAAGAATGTCACATGGTATAATTTATTTAGTCCTCACAACAAATCAGTGAGAAGCAGGTTACTACAATCCCCATTTTGCAGATAAAGAAACCTAGTGTGGAAGATTTTTACAGATCTTACTCAGACTCACTCTTCTAGGAAGTGGCAGAGCTTGTATCCAAACCCAGACATCTGATTTCAGAAGCTGATCCTTCATCCACCAACCTCTCTGGCCTCTGCTAAAAAGTAAAATTGAATTATTCAACAGAGAACCCAACATATCAGTGCTTAGAAGAATCTGTGAATAGAAAAGGAAAGTATACAATATTATAGCACTTTCATGATATTAAATAATCATTAGAAGGTAATCAGAACTATCCTCTGGATGTCGGCATAGAATATTAATGATTAACAAATTAAACTGTATCAATTTATGTGAATACCTTCTCTGGGTAAGGGTCTGTGTCAGGTAATGTGGCAGCTCCAAAGACAACCAAGCCTGCCCCTGCCTTCATGAAGCCTACAGGGAAGCTAGAAAGACAGCAAGGCACCATCACACACATGTTATATATAACCCAGAAGGTATAAGTACGAGTTCAGTGCAGTCACTGAACAGGGCAGTGACTCTACAGTCAATTACTGCGATAGGAGTTCAAAGCAAGGAAAAACCCCTCCAAGCTGGGGCTGTAAAAGAAAACTTTAGGGAGGATATAGCTGGGTCTTAAAGAATGCCAAAAATAGGAAGAGTTCTAGGGGAGGGAAGGGTATTCCAGATTCCAGACAGAGGGAACAGTGTGAGCGTAAGCATGGAGGCAAGAAAATGCTGCAAGAGCACCTTTGGAGCAAGGACAGTAAACATGAAGTCTGACAGGGCTTGCCATTGTTTCAGGGCCAGTCCCTCGCCCCTCAGGGCTATTGCAGTGGAGAGCTGGAGGTAAAGTGCTGCAGCACTGCCCGGTATCCAAGGATCCATGTGTGTGGCACATTCATCCACCCACGGGATGGGCAACCGCTTCCAGCAAGTTTTGTGTTCCTTGCACACGCATGACTGCTATTATCTGTCATGAGGATTCCTTCAGAAGTATAATCAATCCAAAAGTACAATCAAGGGATGTCAGCTCTAAGTTTTTGGAAACTTTAAAGCCAGCAAATGTTACCGCACCTCCCATCCCTGCCATTGTCTTTGGAGACTTCCTGAAAAGTAACTTCTTTCAGTCACCCCCTTGCTATCATCGCGTCTCCAGACTATTTTGGGCTTCTTACCAGTGACCTATGCCTAGTGTTCCTGCAGTACCTCTGAGTGCCCACTGGAATGTCAGTGCCTGCCAGCAGCTCCTCAACACGTGCACACTCTTCCCTCTCTCTCCCTTTCCCTGCAGTTGCTCACAAACTCCACATGGTTACCGTCAAGGTCTTTCTCAAAACCCACTGCTATGCTACTGCTACTGTGTTCATGCAAAAAAAAAAAAAAAAAAAAACAACCAAAACTTGTATTTATTTTTTTAAAACTATGCCTCCTATAGAATATAGCAGTGAGCAATGGCCAAAAATTGTACCTTCAGGTAGCTTCTATTCTTGGGAGGGGATTTCTAAGGGGAAAAAAAGGAAACATATGTATAGTTAGATGGTGATGAATGCCATTTAAGAAATGAAGCAGAGGTGGAGAACAGGGACTCCTATAGGAGAAGGCACAGAAGAAGATGAGGAAGGTTAAGCAGAGATTGGAAGAAGATGAGGGAGGCCACGGAGGGAAGAGCTTGCCTTTCCATGGCAAGTGCAAAGGCCCAGAGGTAGGGACAAATAGGTCATGATGGGGACAGTCAAGAAGCTGGTGTGGCCGGGAACAAATAGTTCAGTGGTAAGAGAGGAACTCAAAGAGGAAAGGTAGGCAGGCCAGATAGTGAAGACCAGGGTATAAATACTGGAATTAATCAGAGGGAGTTGGGGAAGACATGGGAGGGTTTTGAACAGAATAACAAAAATAAGAAATATATTAAAAAAAAATTAACCCAGCCATTATATGAAGAATAGACAACAGAATCAGGGAGATAGGTTCCAGAGCAATCTTCCATTCTTCTGAATGGTCTTCATAAGACTTGCCATCAACTAGGGAATTTAGTGTACACGTGGATGCTCCATTCATTCACTGGCTTCTCAGTTCACTGACTCCCTTAATTCAAAGGTAAAAATAACTTCATTTTCCTAATTAGTCACTCAGCCCCATGGCTAGGTCTCAATCTTATCATCACCTCGGCTTGATTTGCTTCTGAAATCACAAAATAGCACATTCTATGCTCAAATTTAGTTTCCTACCTTTACAATTTTGTTATTTATACCTAGTTGAGCTGGTCTCAGATTCATGGAAAATACCAGTCTGTTTGCTGTTCAGTCCTTCTACAGTCATTATGGCTATTTCTAACATTGTTTTTACTCTGCAAACCATCTATCCTCCTATTTGCCCTGTCATTGACTTTGAAAATGAAACCCATCAAATTTCTGCCAACCTCCTCTTCACACCCATCTTTGCTTCTTCCTTCTAATCCCACAGAATGAAGCTAAAACCATCACCTTGTTCACCTTCACAGTCTTTCCTGCATTAGACATCTAATTCCACAGCTCATCTTTCCAACCAATCCTGGCTCTGACTTATTCCCTATACTGTTTAAGTTTGCTCACATCTCTCTTATTTTGGAAACACACACATGTAACAACCCTATACACTTCCCCCAGGAAACACCCCCTTTCAGCGTCTTGCCTTATCTTTCTCTGCCTCTTGACAGCCAAGTTTATGGGGAAAGTGTTCTATCTCTTTTCGTGTCCACTTCTTCACCCATCATTTAATGTGGCCCCACCTTACTCAAATCTCTTTCTGCATTCACCAGATTTCCTTTCCAATCCTTATCTCTCTGTAGCCAACCTTACAGAGGCACAGATAGGCCAAACTCATACTTGGGATACTCTTTTCTCCACTACACTTTTACTCATCCTATTTGTTTCAGAAACTTTTCTGGCCTCACAAAGCCATTTCTAACACATTCCAACCTCCTATCCCTAAATTACTGAATAAGTTGCCCTACGTGCCAGCAGAGTATCTTGTGCTTAATCTTCATTTACATTTACCACATGTTTGGAAGTTTCTTGTTCACTCATGAGCCCCCTTTGCTAGATCATAACCACTTGAGGTCAAGGTCTATGTGTATATCACAATTTCTCTGTATATACTCTTTTTAATTAAATTTACAGAGAAAGCTGAATTATGAGTAATGGCATATAGAATCCGGGTTTTCATCTTTGCACTCTAAAGATAATTGAAAGTTGTCAACCAAAGGTGTGACTTGGTCAGGAGGGTAATTTGTAAGAGTCTCTTCCACTTCCCAGTTCTTTTGAATTTATAAACCTCATTTCATTGGGCTCCAGGAAACCACTGTTCTACTGTATGCAAAATTAAATATCAAAGGATTTTTTGTTTTTATTTTCCAAGATAGGGAGTAGAGGATGATAAGCTGGATGGAGAAGGAGTGAGGTTGGACAGCTGAGTTTGGGACATGTGTGGGACAGTTATGTAGAGATGTCCAGTGGGCAGCTGAAGAATGGGTTGGTGCTCAGGCAAGGACTGAGCTGTGAACGTGTATTTTGGTTTCAGCAGAATATACATACATGGCAGCTGAAATGTGAGAGACTGGGCACTCTCCAAGAGACAGCATGTAGCACAAGAAGAGTAGAGGGCTGGCATGTGGAACACCTGAGGACGTAGACATTTGATGGGTGGACAAAGGGAGAAGGATGGTGAAAGAAAGAAGACGGTGCAGGAACAGTCAGAGAACAAAGAAGCCCAGGAAGAACCTATGGTGACCAAGGTCTACACCCTGGCCTTCAGTCCCTGTGTGCAAGTCCTCCAGCCTGTCCACTCCAGACTTTGAGCCAAAGATTTCTGCTCCTGTAAGCTTGATACTTCTGTATATGCTCACAGTCCAATTTTGAGAAGGAAATGGCAACCCACTCCAGTACTCTTGCCTGGAGAATCCCATGGACTGAGAAGCCTGGTAGGCTACAGTCCACGGGGTCGCAAAGAGTCAGACACGACTAAGCGACTTTCCCTTCCCTTTCACCACTTGACAGAAATGGTTTGTTATCTTTGGCCAGTTCCTACCATATTTACTCCAACAGCTATCCTAAGCCATCACCTTCCCAAAGACTCTAATCATTCTTTACTGCCACTCTTTTTTTTTCAGCAACAACTTTATTGAGATACAACCATTCAATTCACCCATTTAAAGTGTATAATTCAATATTAAAAACATGTGTTCACAAAGTTGTACAACTGTCACCAGAATCCATTTTAGAACATTTTCTCACTCCCAGAAGAAATACTGTACCCTTGAACCATCACCACACAAACCCTATTCACTAGCACTCTAGTCCTAAAAAACCAATGATCAATTTTCTGTCTCTATAAACTTGCCTGTTCAGAACATTACACATAAATGGAACTAGATAACATGTGGGTTTTGTGACAAGCTTCTTTCACTTTGTGTAATGTTTTCAAAATTCATCCACTTCATAGTAGGAATCAGAACTTGATGCCTTTTTATGAAGACGTACATCTGAAAAATGCTCCACTGTGTGAACATACTACAGTTTTAAATCCATTTATCAGCTGATAGACATTTGGGTGTTTCTATCTTTTGGCTATTGTCAATAATGCTGCTGTGAACATTTGTGTATAAATTTTTGTGTGCACATATGTTTTATTTCTCTTGGGCATATACCTAAGTGGAATTTCAAGGTTATTTGTTAACTCTATGTTTAATCATTTGAGGAACTGCCAGACTATTTGTCAAAGTGATTGCCCCATCTTAAATTCTCACCAACAGTATAGGATATGAGGGTTCCAGTTCTCTATATCCTTGCCAACTCCTGTCTCCTGTCTTTTGATTTTAGACATCTTAGTATATTTGAGTGGGCTTCCCAGGTGGCACTAGTTCTAAAGAAGCCACTTGCTAATGGGGGAGACGAGGGTTCAATGTCTGTGTCAGGAAGATCCCCTGGAGGAGGGCATGGCAACCCTCTCTAGTATTCTTGCCTGGAGAATCCCAGGGACAGAGGAGCCTGGCAGATGAAGTGGTTCAGCTGTAAAGAATCTGCCTGCCAATGCAAGAGACGTGCGTTTGATCGCTGTGTCGGAAAGATCCCCTCGAGAATGAAATGGAACCCACTCCAGTATTCTTGCCTGGAAAATCCCATGGACAGAGGAGCCTGGCCGGCTACAGTCCATGGGGGTCACAAAAGAGTCAGATATGACTTAGCGGCTAAATAACAACAAAAGTATACATGAAGAGGTACCTCATTGTGATTTTTATTTCTAAGATGATTAATGATATTGAACACCTTTCATGTATTTGTTTGCCGTCTGTACCTCTTTGGAAGATACATGTCCCTTTTATCAGATGTATGATTTTAAGATATTTTGTCCCATTCATCTTTGTTTTTCACTTTCTTGATGATGTTCTTTGAAGCACAAAAAATTTCAATTTCTATAAAGTCCAATTTATCTATTTTTTCGGTTGCTTGTGCTTTTCATGTCATATTTTAAAAATCATTATCTAATCCAAGGTCATGAGGATTACTCTTGTCTTCTCTTATGAGTTATTTTACTATCATATTTTGGTACTTAGGAACACCTACTTTAAAGTAAAGTACTGAAGCACTGGATTTGAGCCATGAGTTCCCATTTACCAGTTGTCTAACCTTAGGTAAACTGTATTCAACTTTTTCAAGCCTTGTTTCCTCTTCTCTAAAGTGGAATTAGTTAGTAAAAGCAATCTATGCCATAAGAAAATTTTTAGGCTCCAATCAATTAGTGTTTGTCTAAGCGCCTAACATAAGGTCTGGCACCTATAAGTGCTCTATAAATGTTAGATACCACTGATTGGAGCTTCTCAGTGTTTACTCACCTGCATTTTCAAACATTTCTGTGTTTTTACCTTCACTTCTATATTAGAGCAAGAGTATAATTGACTTTCACGTTATTTATTTCTAATACTATATAATCACAATTGTATTATTTAATGTACATTCCATTATCTAAAATTGTGATCCATACTTTCTAATATCTAACTTTTGGGTGCATTCCTATATTTGTGTTATGCAGGATGTCATATTATATTGATCATTTTAGCATTACCATACAAGCTGTGTTTTTCACAAAATGTAATTGTGGCAATTTTACATTGCATTATATAGATCACAATGTATTACAACTATTAATTTGGATAGTAACAACAGACTATTTATACAGAATAGATGAAAAAGGAAAAATCCACCAAAACACTTTGCTTCCATATAATTATACAATCTATTTATTCACAGAATAAATGACCAGTTAACAGTGTAATCTATACTAAAGCTATGGTAATTCTTCATGAACTTGGTTGGGAGTTATCCAAAGTTCTTTTGGGAATTACTCTGAGAAACAATTCCATTTTTTTCTGACAGATCAATAATATGAACCATCATATAGGATATTTCAAGAGTCTGGCTAGTGAACTTCCTTTCTAGTCATCTCTGTTAGCAGTTTTCACACTTCAGTTGTGTGAGAATTACTTGGATAGTTTGTTAAAACACAGATGTTGGGACTCTCCCCAGAGTTTCTGCTTCAGTCATCATGGGGTGGGATCTAAGAAGCTCCAGTCCTATTATGTGCCTAAAGGTTGATGATGCTGCTGGTTGAGTCCATGCTTTGAGAAATATTGTTCCAGTACCTAATTAATATGCATCGAGGACATAGAGTCTACATTTCTAAGTTGGTCAGAATCCAGGGACTTTCATGAGTCTTCCAAACTCCATCAACTCTACTGGAGCTCCCTAGAGATCCCATGAAGCTCCAGACATCTCAAAAATCTTTTGGACTTCTACATAAAGATGTAAACATTTGAAAAACTGTAGGGGGTTGAGGGTAGCAATGATTTGGGGTGGGGATAACAATTTTTAATTTCTAGGAAAGCTTCAGGCCCTTGGAGGACCTGCTGACTCTTGAGTCCAGACCATAGGATTTTCCTGCAGTCTATCTAATTATGTGCTTGGTTTTCTTTGACTTATTCTCCTCTAATAGAACAGACTATGTAATAAGTTTAGTGTCCCATCCCTGCCCAATTAAGCCTTCTTCATGTTACAGGTCTACTATACACACTCTTAAATTCACAGTCATTTCAGTGAGTTTGATGATGATTATAATTTTCTTTCTGTTCCCTATCGTACTAACATTCTGAGTGGTTTTATTTTAGTCTTCCAGCAGAGGTAGGTGTGTGTGTGAGACTTGGGCAATTCCCTTGGTTATGCTTTGGGGTTGCTGTTAGAACCACCTCACGCAAAAACCTGTGGGGAAAGCTTATCTTGCATATGGATGCAGTGTGGGAAGGCATAAATGAAAGTATTATCTCTGCAACATGGAGAACACACAAAGAGACACACACAGAGACAAACAGAACCAAGAGAAGAGAGCCTGATAACGTGTTTAAGAACTAAGTCATGTCCAGTAACAGAAATGTCCTAGTCTTTCTCAATTATTTGAGCTGACAAACTTCTATTTTAAGTTAGCTAGTTTAATTTGGGTTCTTACCATTACTAAAAAGTCCCAATTACATTCCTACCATTCCTACCATTACTAAAAAGTCCCAATTACTAAAAAGTCCTGAAGTTAACAACTCTGTGCTGCTGCTAAGTCGCTTCAGTCGTGTCCGACTCTGTGCGACCCCATAGACGGCAGCCCACCAGGCTCCCCTGTCCCTGGGATTCTCCAGGCAAGAACACTGGAGTGGGTTGCCATTTCCTTCTTCAACAACTCTATAGGAAAAAAAAATTCCTGTATATCTCCTCTACTCTCAATTCAATGCTCTAATCATGGAATAGTTTACTTTTGACTCTTCCATTCACCAAATGTGTGTGGATTTCTCTCCCATACTGAGCAATTTTCTGGTTCTCCAGACACCATCTCACAATTAAACTGACACTGTCTACATGGAGTTACCATAAAATCGTACAGATTATGGCTTTAGTCCCACAATACCGTTTCTAACCCCACTTTAGATATCAAACACAAAGCCAGGTTGTCATCTGGGCATTTGACCTTCTGACTGGCTATAACTCTGAGGTTTCCATGACCTACTCCTCAGGTTCAATTATTTCCTAGAATGGCCCACAGAACTCAGAGAAACAGTTTACTTACCATTGCTTATTTTAACAAAAGATACTTCAAAGGCTACAGATGAACATCCTGATGCAAGAGATGCACAGGGCAAACTATAGGGGAAGGGTTTAAAAGATGCTTTACCAGGCCAAATTTCAATCAGGCAAGAATTCCCACCTTTAATATCCCATCAAACTTCTCATTTCTGCCACCTCCCCCAGGTGGTATCTGATGAGCCTGGCTACCCCCAGCAAGAATCCTGTTAAGTCATTTCAGCCAGACTTCCCCAGACTTGTCTCCTTGTAGTAATTTTCCATCTACCGATGTCCCACCCAAACTTACTGCTTGGTTATAAATCTATACTTGTTCTGGTTGTATTTGGAATTGATTCTAGCTCTATTCTGTAATCTCTCTGTCCCTACTGTAATATTTTTTTAAAAATGTATTATTATTAAATTTTATTGGAGTATAGTTGACTTACAATATTGTGTTAGTTTCTACTGAACAGCAAAGCGAATCAGCTATACATATATCCATTCTTTTTTAGATTCTTTTCCCATATAGGAAAAGAGTATTGAATAAGTTCTCTGTGCTATACTGTAGGTTCTTAGAAGCAGTAGTAGTCACTCAATGGTGTCTGACCCTGAGACCCTGTGGACTATAGCCTGCCGTGCTCCTCTGTCCATGGAATCCTCTAGGCAAGAATGCTGGAGTGGTTGTCATTTCCTTCTTCAGGATATCTTCGCAAACCAGGGATCAAACCTGGGTCTCCTGAACTTCAGGCAGATTCTTTACCATCTGAGCCACCAGGGAAGCCCTGTAGGTTGTTATTAGTTATCTATTTTATATATAGTAGTGTGATAAATTGGGAGATTGGGATTGGCAAAGACATACATATGCAATAGTTTTTGAATAAAATCTATTTTAATGCTTTAACTTACTGTCCGGCTCTGATTCTCTTTTTAGTAAGACATGGAACTCCTATGGTCTGTCCAAGCAAACCACCTGTCCAGTACCTTCTATATGTTCAGCATTCCAGAATTCTTTTTTAAATAATTGAAATAGAGCTGATATATAATATATATAAGTATAGGGGTATAATACAGTGATTCAAGAATTTTTAAAGCTTATATTCCATGTAGTTATTAGCAAATATTAGCTATTTTCCCTGTGCTGTAGAGTGTATCTTTGTAGCTTATTTATTTCATATATAGTAGTTTTGTACTTTTAATCCCCTATCCCTATCTTACCCCTCCCTGGACTGGTAACCACCAGTTTGATTATTCCTGTATCTGTAAAACTGATTCTTTTGTTATATTCACTACTTTATTGTATTTTTAATAAGATTCCACATGTAGGTGATAGCATACACTATTTGTCTTCCTATGTCTGACTTATTTCACTTAGCATAATACCCTCCAGATCCATTAATGTTGTCACAAATGGCAAAATTTTTCTTTGATTATGGCTGAGTATATGGCTTCCTGGTGGCTCAGATGGTAAAGAATCTGCCTACAATGCAGGATACCTGGTTTTGATCCCTGGGTTGGGAAGATCCCTTGGGAGGAGGGCATGGAAACCCACTCCAGTTTTCTTGCCTGGAGAATCCCCATGGACAGAGGAGCCTGGTGGCCTACAGTCCATGGGGTCACAAAGAGCTGAACACGACTGAGCGACTAAGCACAGCACGGCACAGTACAGGGAGCTAAAATAAGTGACGAGGAGCTCTCCTTTCAATTAACATTTTATTTTTGAGAGCAAATAAGAAGGGCATAAAAATTTTCATGGTGAATACTTCATTAAAAACAAAAGATCAAATGGAATATTTGTACTCCTGAATAGGAACTTCTCTGTAAGTACTGTGTGATTCCTGAGGAGAAACACTCCCTACAGCAGATCAGGAAATGCCTTGATCAGCCCCAAACAGCTTATATATTAGACTGAGAGTTAAGACATTGATAAAACCAGATCTTCTAGAAGAAAATTTAATATTTCTTACTTACACGTTGCCACAGTGAGGGTATAGAAGAGTAACTAAAGTGGTGTCTGATTGTTATTTATATTGTTGTGATTGTAAAGAATCAGTAAGACCTTATTGAAATTCTCAAGTAAACGATAGATGGGGATGATAATTTCCATGTGAAATCATCACTGGTATTCCCTCAACTTAATTTCTTCCTTTATTAAATTTTTCAATAGAGACTACTGCGTGAATTCTTTTTCTATCACATATACATATTTAAATGAATAATTTAAATAAAAGAATCAATTCATTATATGCAGTATTACTTTCGAAGAGTTTATTACAAAGGTATTTACTTCGTAAACTGAAGGAGCCTCTGTAATGTTTTGTAAATATAACACTTATTATATTTAATTATTTTAAGTAGCTCTGCAAAATATTTTAGAACTTAATACCATCTGCTATTTTAGTATATAGCTGCTAAGCTGCTACTGCTAAGTCGCTTCAGTCGTGTCCGACTCTGTGAGACCCCATAGGCGGCAGCCCACCAGGCTCCCCCGTCCCTGGGATTCTCCAGGCAAGAACACTGGAGTAGGTTGCCATTTCCTTCTCCAATGCATGAAAGTGAAAAGTGAAAGTGAAGTCACTCAGTTGGGTCTGACTCTTAGCGGACCCCATGGACTACAGCCTACTGGGCTCCTCCATCCATGGGATTTGCCAGGCGAGAGTACTGGAGTGGGTTGCCATTACCATCTGCTATTTTATGATATAGCTACTTCCTGAGTAATTTTTTCCTTGCATTTACTAACACTGGGTTGCTAACTATAATTTTGGCTTATTGTTATTAATTTAAAAATCATAATATATGTCTAGTGGCTACTATTTGCCTTTGATAACAATGGTAATTTTCCCATTTGCCTTAATCCTAAACCCTTAGTTCTGGGCCACAAAACAAGAATAATTAATTGAATTATCAATCAGAAAAGAAAAATGCAATGATTTTAGTCATTTAAGTTTCTATTTAATAAATACAGTGCTAATTTGGTACTCTTATGACTATTTCTAGCTGTCATAATACCACCATCTAAACTGAATATTTTGATTCTCTGCTGATTTGCTTAGTTCAAATTGAATTTATCCAAGGTACTTTGTGTTTAACAAGTGGGTGAGTTAAAGGTCAAAGAAAGAAAACAATCCATTCACTCACAGGTACAATAAAACCATAAAATCATTAAGATAAATAAAGCAGGTGCAATGTTAGTAACAACTGAGGTGGCCAACAAGACAATTAGGTGCTAGGAAACACAGTGTAATGAAAACTATATAAATTCAGTGCTAAATTTGACTCTGCACTTTGGGAAGAGCCAATGGAAAATAAAATTGTGACGTGCTATGGGGTCATACCTCTGTATTAAGATGAACAAAATTCTCTACCTTGTACTTTGGAAGGTATATATTCCATCAGATCTTGACTGGCATAATAAAAGCCATTCAAAAGTGTTTCTTAAGGAGAGGACAACTTTATTCCACTAAAATCTTAATCCCACTAATGAATTGCATAAAATGTTGACTTGTGGCTCTGAAATTTTGAGGGGGGACTAGTTTTATCCAGGTTGACAAATTACCTGTGAATTGTTCTGTACAGGTAAAAATCTTAGAGAAACTAGGGTACTGGTCCTTAGACGTTTTTATTCATGTACATCCTAAAATAATTTGGAAAAATCATATGCCCTTTAAACATTTAAAAACTAATATCTAAGAATTTCTATGACAAGTTTAAAAATTTTTTAAGGATATAACTTTTAGCACTTGGGCTCCAAAACCACTACAGATGGTGACTGCAGCCATGAAATTAAAAGATGCTTACTCCTTGGAAAAAAGTTATGACCAACCTAGACAGCATATTCAAAAGCAGAGACATTACTTTGCCGACTAAGATCCATCTAGTCAAGGCAATGGTTTTTCCAGTAGTCATGTATGGATGTGAGAGTTGGACTGAAGAAAGCTGAGCGCCGAAGAATTGATGCTTTTGAACTGTGGTGTTGGGGAAGACTCTTGAGAGTCCCTTGGACTGCAAGGAGATCCAACCAGTCCATTCCGAAGGAGCTCAGCCCTGGGATTTCTTTGGAAGGAATGATGCTAACACTGAAACTCCAGTACTTTGGCCACCTGATGCGAAGAGTTGACTCATTGGAAAAGACTTTGATGCTGGGAGGGATTGGGGGTGGGAGGAGAAGGGGACAACCGAGGATGAGATGGCTGGATGGCATCACTGACTCGATGGACATGAATCTGAGTGAACTCCAGGAGTTGGTGATGGACAGGGAGGCCTGGCGTGCTGAGATTCATGGGGCTGCAAAGAGTTGGACACGACTGAGCGACCGAACTGAACTGATCTATGCTATTTTAAAATTAAAGCTTTAACACCATATTTAAAAGCACATTTATGGATCATTTAAACACCACACAGATTTGACAGCATCATTATCCATTTAAAATACATGAACAGATTTTCTTTAGTAGCAAGAAATTTTACATTGTTTCTTATTTTCTATGAACTCCTATTTCTATTTTACTTTCACTATAAAATTCTCTTACGGGATGAATTATCATTGATGTAACTATTGGCATTCAATTGCTCCCAACAACCATTTGCATAAATATCTAGAAATTATTATAATTATAATTGATAAATATGGCTTTTTCCACCTGTACTTCCCTTCTTCACCCTTCCTGCTTTAGCATCTATTTTTCAAATGGTTGTGAGCATTTTTGGGGAACTTGCTAAAAGCAAGTTGAGTTGGGGACACGTTTGGTGTGTATCATTGTTTATATATTTATAAGGTTGACAATTACTTCTGTATGTATCTATGTAAGTTAGAAATGTATGAGACACTGGGTACAGTCTGGATATTTGCATCTCCTCTAAATTCATATGTTTAAATCCTAATGTCCACTGTCATGATATTAAGAGGTGAGACCTTTGGGTGGTGATTATGTCATGAGGGTGGAGCCTCTATGCATGGATTAAAATTCCTAAAAAAAAAAGAAACCCTACAAAGTTCTCTAGCTCCTTCTAGTATGTTGGATACAAGCAGAAAGTGCTAGCTTTGAACCAGTAAGAGGGCTCTCACCAGGAGTCCCCCATGCTGATATTTTGATCATGGACTTCCCACCTGATTGTGGACTTCCCACTTCTCTAAAACTGTGAGAAATAATTTCTGCTTTTTATAAACTACTCAGTCTGTGGTATTTTAATAAAAATCAGCCAAACTAAGATCAGCACTTGATCAAAACATTATAATATTTTTAGATTTAGAAATATTTGTGTTATCCCTTGGTGTAATAAAATTTGTAATGTAATTTGTAATGCAATGTTTAGTTTTTCATGCTAAATATTTACATTCACATATAAATTTGCATACCTTTTCTTAAAGTGCCCCTCTCCACAAATCAGATAAGCCTCAAGCCTCATAAAAACTGCCTATACTTTATTTGACCTAATTATGTACACTGTGCTTGAAACTATGTGTTTTCTGAAAAAAGGGCAAAAATAATCTATAGTTTTTATACTAACAAAAGTACAATTATAATTTTCTATTAAAACCAGGATCCATTCTTAAAAAGTAATCAGGTTACACAGTAAGTGGTTCCTGACCCATCCTATAGTACATCCCAATCACAAAGTGCACCAAATTAGCAATTTCTAATACACAAAGTTCCCTCAATGGAAATGCAATTAAGTCAAAGAATAAAGCATTGTAGAACCTTTATTAGGGATGTTTAACAGACACTAATTGTTTTGGTCTCATGAGTTATTTTTTAGCTTTTTAAATTAAAAACTTAAAAGACATGTGAAAGTCACAAGTACAGCACAATAACCATTTTACTTCACCTAGATTAACCAATTGTTAATATGTTACTATGATGGCTTTCTCAAATTAATTATAATAATAGTATTGTTGAAAAAAAATTGAAAATAAGTTGCAGAGTTATACCACTTGAACCACTAGACAGCTCTTCAATAAAATTACAGATACTAAGGGAACATTTCATGCAAAGAGGCGAATAATAAAGGACAGAAAAAGTAAGGACAGAAGCAGAAGAGTATAAGTAGAGATGGGAAGAATACACAGAAGAATTGTACAAAAAGGTCTTCATGACTCAGATAATCATGATGGTGTGATCACTCATCTAAAACCAGATATCCTGGAATGCAAAGTCAAAGAGGGCCTTAAGAAGCATTACTACGAACACAGCTAGTAGAGGTGATAGAATTCTAACTGAGCTATTTCAAATGCTAAAAGATGATGCTGTTAAAGTGCTGCACTCAATATGCCAGCAAACGTGGAAAACTCAGCACTGGCCACAGGACTGGAAAGGGTCAGTTTTCATTCTTATCCCAAAGAAGAGCAATGCCAAAGAATGTTCAAATTGCCACACAATTGTGCTCATTTCACATGATAGCAAGGTAATACTTAAAATTCTGTAAGCTAGGCTTCAACAGTATGTGAACTGAGAACTACCAAATGTTCAAGCTGGATTTAGAAAAGGCAGAGAAACCAGAGATCAAATTGCCAACATCTGTTGGATCATAGAAAAAGCAAGAGAATTCCAGAAAAACATCTACTTCTGCTTCATTGACTATTCAAAGGCCTTTGACTGTGTGGATCACAACAAACTGTGGAAAATTCTTAAAGAGATGAGAATACCAGACTACCTTACCTGCCTCCCGAGAAACCTGTACACAGGTTGAGAAGCAATAGTTAGAACCAGACATGGAACAACGGACTGGTTCCAAATTGGGAAAGGAGTATATCAAGGCTGTATACTGTCACGCTGCTTATTTAACTTATATGCAGAGTACATCATGTGAAATGCAGGGCTGGATGAATCACAAGGTGGAATCAAGACTGCTGGTAGAAATATAAAAAACCTCAGTTATGCATATGATACCACCCTAATGGCAGAAAGTTAAGAGGAACTAAAGAGCCTCTTGAGGAAGATGAAAACAGAGAGTAAAAATCTGGCTTAAAACTCAACATTCAGTAAACTAAGATCATGGCATCTGGTCCCATCACTTCATGGCAAATAAATGGGGGAAAAAATAGAAACAATTACAGACCTTATTTTCTTGGATTCCAAAATCACTGTGGACAGTAACTGCAGCCATGAAATTAAAAGATGCTTGCTCTTTCAAAGAAAAGTTATGACAAACCTAGACAGTGTATTAAAAAGCAGAGATACCACTTTGTCAACAAAGGTCTGTCTAGTCAAAGCTATCGTTTTTCCTATATCATGCACGAATGTGAGAGCTGGACCATAAAGAAGGCTGAGTGTCAAAGAATTGATGTTTGTGAACTGTGGTGTTGGAGAAGACTCTTGAGAGAGTATCTTGGACACTAAAACCAGTCAATCTTAAAGGAAATCAGTCCTGAATGTTCGTTGGAAGGACTAATGCTGAAGCTGAAGCTCCAGCACTTTGGCTACCTGATGCAAGAAGCCAACTCTTGGAAAAGACCTTGATGCTGGAAAAGATTGAGGGCAGGAGGAGAAGGGGGTGACAGAGGATGAGATGACTGTATGGGATCACTGACTCAATGGATGGAAGTTTCAGCAAACTCTGGGAGATAGTGAAGGGCAGGGAAGCCTGGCATGCTGCAGTCCATTGAGTCACATAGAGTTGGACATGACTGAGCGACCGAACAACCACCACTCGAACAAAACCACTGAAATCACAGAAATTAGCTTTATTAGATGAGAGCAAAAGTAATTTTGGTTTCACATTGTTGAAATTTGTCATTTTAATGTTGGAAAGGTGAAAGTGTTAGCTGCTTAGTTGTGTCTGATTCTTTGTGGCCTCGTAGACTGTAGCCCTACCAGGTTCCTCTGTCCATGGAATTCTCCAGGTAAGAATACTGGAGGAGATTGGCATTCCCTTCTCCAGGGGACCTTCCCAAGCCAGGGGTTGAACCCAGGTCTCTCATATTGCAGGTATATTCTTTATCATCTGAGCTACCAGGGAAGCCCATAACCCTTGATACTGGAATACATTCTTAAATAACTGTGATTATGTTATGGTTGTTCAGTCACTAAGTTGTGTCCAACTCTTGCGACCCTATGGACTGTAGCCTGCTAGGCTCCTCTGTCCATGGGATTCTCCAGGCCAAAATACTGAAGTGGGCTGCCATTTCCTTCTCCATGGTTATATTATACATCATTTTAATGTGAGTTTCTTGCCTTATGCTTTTTTGCTAACAACTTATTACTTGATGTTTATTTTATATTTATTTTAGATTATGGAAATGATATTAGACCAAAAGGAAATCTGAGCAATTTTCTTATTCAAGTTTGAAATGGGCAGTAAAGTAGGGGAGACAACTGGCAACATTAGACACTGCTAATAAACATACAGTGCAGCAGCGGTCCCAAAAGTTTTGCAAAGGATGTGAGTGAGAGTCCTGAAGATAAGGAGCTCAGTGGATGGCCATCGAAGTTGACAACTATGAATTTAAAGCCACCCTTGACGATGATCCTCTTACAAATACACGAGAAGTTTCTGAAGAACTCGACATCAACCCTTCTACGAAGGTGAAAAAGTTCTATAAGTGTGTGCCTCATTGGCTGACTGTAACCTTCTTTTAAAAAAGTCATTTTTAAGTGGTGTCTTCTTTTATTCTAGGCAACAAAAAGAAACATCTCGCTATTAGATTGTGACGTGCAATGGAAAGTAGATTTTATATAACAACCGGTAATAACCAGCTCAGTGGCTGGACTGAGAAGAAGATCCAAAGTTCTTCCCTAAGCCAAACTTGCACTCAAAGAAGGCCATGGTCACTGTTTGGTGGTCTGCTGTTCATCTGATCAACTACAGCTTTCTGAATCCTGGTGAGACCATTACATCTGAGAAGTATGTTCAGCAAATGGATGAGATACACTGAAAACTACAATGCCTGCAGCCAATGTTGGTCAACAGAAAGGGTGCAGTTCTCTTCTTCGTGACAATGCCCAACGATAGGTCACACAATCGATGCTTCAAAAGTTGAACAAATTTGGCTACAAAGTTTTGCCTCATATGCCATATTCACCTGACTCTTTGCCAATCGACTACCACTTCTTCAAGCATCTCGACAACTTGTTGCAGGGAAAATGCTCCCACAACTAGCAGGATTCAGCAAATAATATCTAAGAGTTTGTCAAATCCTGAAGCATAGATTTTTACACTACAGGGATAAAAACTTATTTCACATTAGCAAAAATGTGTTGATTGTAATGGTTCCTATTTTGATTAATGAAGATGTGTTCGAGCTTAGTTATGATTTAAAATTCACAAAAACACAATTATGTTTGCACCAACCTAATACTTGTTCTGTCAAGTGATGAGGAAAGGTTATTATCTTATTTCTCATGTCCTCTCAAAAGCCAGTATACTTAAATGTGAAAAATCAGAACCTTGAATTGCTATCCATCTCTTTGCTCAGCATGCTGAAAATAGGATCAGCATACTTTGGTCCCATTCACAATTTTCACAGCTTCTCTAAATTATGAATTAATATCTAGAGACATATTTTTATCTCCCTGCTCTTCTTTACTGAGAAAGCAGCCTGAGGAGGATTGGCACTTGAGATGAACTTCCTTTTATTTATGTACTGACATCCTTTCTTGTTCCACATGTCATGGGCACATATGACACTTTCCAATTCATATCATGGTTTTCAAATAAATAATTAAAACAAAACAAAGCTCTCTTTTCCATTAGCATTGTGAGCTAGGGGATCTGGCAGCCTACAGAATGGGAGAAAATATTTGCAAATGATACAACAAATAAGAGCTTAATTTCCAAAACAAAAACAGCTCATACAACTCAACAAGGAAAAAATAAAAACCCAATGGAAAAATAGGCAGAAGACTTAAATAGACATTTCTTCAAAGAAGACATACAGATAGCCAATAGACACATGAAAAGATGCTCAGCATTACTAACTATTAGAGAAATGCAAATTAAAATAATAAGCTATCACCTCTCACCTGTTAGAATGGCCATCATTAGAAAGTCTACAAATAACAAATGCTGCAGAGGGTGTGGAGAAAAGGAAAGCCTCCTATACCACTGGTAGGAATATAAGATGGTGCAGCCATTATGGAAAACAGTATGGAGGTTCCTCTGCAAACTAAAATTAGAATTATTTTATGATCCAGCAATCCCACTCCTGGGCATACATCCAGACAAAAACTCTAATTCAAAAAGATACATGGGATTTTCCTGGCGGCACAGTGGATATGAATCCATCTGCCAACTCAGGGGACAAGGGTTGGATCCCTGGGCTGGGAAGATTCCCCATGCTGTGGAGCAACTAAGCAGGTGTGGCACAGCTACTGAGCCAACACTCTAGAGCCCACAAGCTGCAACTACTGAGCCCACGTGCCACAACTACTGAAGTCTGCAAGCTCTAGGGTCCAACTAATAAGCCTGTGGGCTGCAACGATTGCAACCTGCATGCCTAGAGCTCCTGCTCCACCACAAGAGAAGCTGCTGCAATGAGAAGCCCGCAAGCCAAAGGAAGAGTAGCTCCCGCTTGCCCCAACTAGAGAAACCCTGCCCAATGCAACAGAGACTCAGCTCAGAGAAAAATTAATAAATGAAGAAGATATATGGAGTCTTATGTTCATAGCAGCACTACTCACAATAGTCAAGACACAGAAGCTATCTAAATGTCCACAGACAGGTGAATGGATAAAGAGGATGTGTTAAACATATACAATGAAATACTACTCGGTCATAATAAAGAACAAAAACATGGGTGCAATTAGAGATTATCATACTAAGTGATGCAAGTAAGAAACAGAAAGATAAATACCCTATGATATCACTTAAATGTGGAATCTAAAATATGACACAGATAAATCTATCTATGAAAGAGAAACAGACTCACAGATATAGAGAACAGGTTCATGGGTGTCAAGGAGGAGAGGGGTTAGGGGAGGAATGCAGAGGGAGGTTGGGGTTAGTAGATGTAAGCTATTATGTATAGAACAGGTAAACAACAAGGTCCTACTATATAGCACAGGAAACTATATTCAGTACCCTATGATAAATAATGGAAAATAACATTAAAAATATGTATAACTGAATCACTTTGCTATACAGCAGAAATTAGCACAACATTGTAAATTAAGTATACTTCAATAAAAAGAAAATATTTCTTTAAAGATTGAGCATTATTCTCACAGAAATTCCATGACCTGTTTAATAATTGCTGCTTTTGCATATTTTATAAAAACTGCATTAGTAAGTATATCTCTGAAAATATTTTTATGTTATTTTTAAATATCTATTATTTTGCATTTTGGGGGTTTCTCTGCTGGCTCAGATGGTAAAGAACCTGCCTGCAATGCGGGAGATCACGGTTTGAGCCCTGCATTGGGAAGATCCTTTGGAGGAAGGCATGGCAACCCATTCTAGTACTCCTGCCTGGAGGATCCCATGGTCAGCGGAGCCTGGTGGGCCTCAGTCCATAGGATCACAGAGTCAGACATGACTGAAGTGACTTTAGCATAGCACAGCACACGTTTTGCATTTTATTTCATGCCATGGTGCTTTATCCTCAAGTCTCAAAAATGATCCAGCAGTGCCTCACTGAAGCATAAAAGTAAGATGGCAATGACAACAATCCCAACAACACAGAAGAAAGTAATAAGGGTAAGTAACATAACCTTTCAGTGAAATCTAAATGTGAGTCTTTCTGGGCAGAGGAAATGAATACAGAGTGGACTGGTTTCACATAAGGAACTGAAAAGGAAAAGTGCACACGGGAAATGCCATTATGGATAACTGAAGGCTGCATTTTATTGTACAGGCAGGCCGTTTACCTCATCCTCTCTCATGAAGCTTTGTCAAAAAATAACATGAATTTCTCCATAATTTTGCTTCATTTTCTAAAAAGTACAGTTTTCCTCAAAAGCTAAAAATTAAGCCTAAATTAAAACTAAATTGTTTTTCTAGAACTGAATATTTTCTAACATAAAGTTGATAATTTATATTACTTAAACCAAAACTAACAAGATCTTTTTCAACACTGAAGGCTTCACAGCAAAAATAGGCACGAGTCATACTGTTGCTAACAGGCTGGTAAAACTAGTCATAAAAATTAATAATATACATTTTGCTCAGCAACAAAACAAATTTTGGCAAAAATCTTTGCCAAATGACACTAATGGATATTGTCCAACATAAACAGCATAATTGTTTAAGGAGGTTTGGTTAATTTATAATATTACATTAGTTTCAGCTTTACAACATAGTGATTTAAACTTTCATACACTTTATTACATTCAGCATTATTATAAAATATTGGCTATACTCCCTGTGTTATATAACATAACTTTGTAGTTTATCATTTTATATACATAGTTTATACCTCTTAATCCCCTACCATAATCTTACCCTTTCCTGTTCCTCCTTCCCTCTCCCCACCAGTAACCTCTAGTTTGTGCTTGAGTCTGTTACTATTTTGTTATATTCATTTATTTTTTAATAGATCCCACATATAAGTCATAACATACAGTATTTGCCTTTCTTTATCTGAATTACTTCAGTAAGCTTAATAACTTCCAAGTCCATCTGTATTGTTGCAAATGTCAAATTTTAACTATTTTTTTATTGCTGAGTAGTATTCCATTTGTGTGTGCGGGCGTGTGTATATACCACTTCTTTGTACATTCATCTGTTGAAGCATACTTAGGTCACTTCCATATCTTGGCAAATACAAATAACGCTGCTATGAACTTTAGGGTATGTGTGTGTATCTTTTCAAATTTGTGTTTTCATTTTTTTCATCTGAAGAAATAACAAGGAATGGAATTTCTGGATCAAATTTTTGCATTTTAGCTTTTGAGGAAACTCAATACTGCTTTCCATAGTGGCTGCACTAATTTCCATTCCCGGAACAGGGTTAAAAAGTTCCCCTTTCTCCACAGCCTCACCAATGTTTTTTATTTGTAGCCTCTCTGATGACAGATGTGAGGAGATATCTCATTGTGGTTTTGATTTCTATTTCTCTGATTATTAACTATGTTGAGCATCTTTTCATGTGCCTTTTGGCCATCTGTATGTATTATTTGAAAAACTGTCTATTCAGGACTTTTGCCTTTTTTCCCCCATTGCATTATTTATTCTTGATGCTGAGTTCTATCAGCTCTTTATATATGTTATATGTTAAACCCTTATTGGTCATATCATTTGCCAATATTTACTGTTATTTCACAGACTGTCATTCCATTTTGTCAGTGGTTTCCTTTGCTGTGCAGAAGCCTGTAAGTTTGATTGGGTTTTATTTTTGTGCCGGGGTCCAGCCCCAGTGGATCCAGGGTGACTCGTAGGTGGGGACGGAATAGGCATCCTAAAAAAAAAAACTATTTAATTACAGATATAGAGAGAGATTAGAAACGGGTAGTATAGTAGGAAAATTAGTGGAGAAAAAGAGGCTGAATAACTTGGGTTACATGGAATAGCATCCATGCTCCAGATGGGAATTCAGCCAGAAAAATGGGAAGCAAGAAAGAACGACATGGGGGAGTCAGTCTTTCCAGGAACTGATCCCATTTCTTTATTTTTCAGGTTTTCTTATATACCTTTTGTTACACATAGGGATGAATACAGAGTCACGCGGGGTCAGCAGTCCTGACCTTTACCAAAATCAGGTGCTTTACATAAAAAAAAAGGTATTAGGGGTTTTACATCATCTTTAAGCCATTTCTGCCTGCTGACATTTTACAACCCTTTCTTTCTGATAACCCCAAAACTTATTTTTTCCAAGGGTGTTTTTTCTTAAACCAGGCACCACCCTCCAAACAAAGTTGCATTCCTATAGGGTGAGGGTTTAGTGAGTTACAATCAAGAAAGGAATTTATTTAACCCAAGGTTAACATGATCAATCTTAAAGGTTAATACTTATTTCTCCTATATGCTTAAAGGTTAATGCTTAATTCTCCTATATACTAGTTATATTCATTATAAGGGCAGGGAATATGAAGATTTAGCAGCAAACATCAGCTCCACAAATGAAAATCCTTTCACCAATGTTCCCCTTAAGATCTACTTAGTCTTAAGATAGTGATAAAGTTACATTTTTATATAGCAAGGACACAGTGATATTTAACAAAGTACAGTGATCTATAACAAAAGAGAAAATTCATTAACTCAAAAAGTCTAGTATTGCTAACCTTAAAAACTACTGTATTTCCTTTTTATATTCCAAATACATTGATTAATATATTCCCAGGTACCTAAAGACATGAAGGCCATCAAATGAGAAAAGCCCTATGCTAATACTCCAAACTCTCTGTGCTGTTTATGGTTGAGAGGTTGTCACACAAACTAGTCTGTCAGCAGAGAGGTTTTGACCTGAGACACCCTTGTCCCACCCAGGGCAGGGAATCAGCAGCAACTATTGACACAACAAATGAAAAACCCTTCACCAATGTAATTCCTAACCAACCCACTATACTAATAGTTTATAACTTCGCACAAGAATTTGCCTTTAGTAAGTCCAAAACATCTTGTGCTTCTCACAGTTGGGGGTTGTAAACAATCACATGCTGCTGGACGAACCTATACAGACAGGCTAGATAACCTTCAGAGGAGTTCGTAAGTTGAAACACTCTTGTCATGCCCAGGAATTTTTATTGCCTTGGAGCTGCACGTTTACCCCTTCTCCAAGAGAAACGGTTATGGGGGGAGCCCCCATAAAGTCAGTGGTATAGGTGAGAGCACAAACAGACTCTGGTTTTGGGGTAGATGCTCGGGAACAGGGGTTCCCTGAGGCTTGATCATGCCTTTGTGTATGACAAGCTTCCTTCCTCATGACCTTTGCCATGGCGGAGTTCCTCACGCTGGCTCCCGGCAATTTTGTTTCTGTTTCTATTACCTTGGGAGACTAACTTAAGAAACTATTGGTACAGTTTACATCACAGAATGTTTTGCCTATGATCTCTTTTAGGAGTTTTATGTTTAGGAGTCATATTTTATGTTTACGTTTTTAAGTTTGTTTTTGTGTATGTTGGGAAGGTATGTTCTGACTTCATGCAGCTATTCAACTTTCCCACCACTTGCTAAAGAGATTGTCTTTTTCCCACAGTACTTTCTTGTCTATTTTGCCAAAGATTAACTGACTGTAGATGTGTGGGTTTATCTCTTGGCTCTTTATTCTGTTTCATCGATCCATATGTCTGTCTTTATGCCAATACATGCCATTTTGATTACTGTAGATTTGCAGTGTTGTCTGAGGTCTGGGAGGGTTATGACTCCTGATTTGTTCTTTTTCTTCAGCACTGATTTGGCAATTCTGAGCTTTTATGTTTCCATATGAATTTTATGATTATTTGTTCTAGTTCTGTGAAAAATTTCCTAGATAATTTGATAGGGTTCACATTAAATCCGTAGATTGCTTTGAGTAGTATGGTCGTTTTGACAGTATTATTTCTTCTAACCCAAGGGCACAGGATATCTTTTCATTTCTTTGAATTACCTTCAGTTTTATTAACGTTTTATGGTTCTCAGCATATAAGTCTTTCACCCCTTGGTCAGGTTTATCCCTAAATATTCTATTTTGGGGGTTTGATTTTAAAAGGCATTGTTTTTGACATTCCCATCCTGATTTTTCATTGTCAGTGTAAAGAAATACAACTGATTTCTATATGTTAATCTTGAATCCTCCTCTCTTGCTGAATTCGTTTAACCAGTTCTAATAGTTTTTCTGTGGAGGAGTCTTTAGGGTTTCCTATATATACTGATAATATCATAAACAAATATTTTATATAATTAACCTTATACTTCCTTTTGTGAGATGCATGTGAATAGAGTTTTCTTCCGTTTTTCCTTTCATATGGACAGACAAGTTGCAAACCATGTGAGTCAAGTAGAGGTATCATGATTACACTTTGAAAACCTCTGTTCTAGATAAAAATCTGACCTATAGTTTCCAATTCCCTTCAGGGGTCATAATTTCCAATATCTATTTCAATCTCTCCCTTGATTAGGAGTGTATCTTTCTGTATATCTCCTTTTGGATGCTGACATGTGAATGAATCTCATAACTGCACCAAAAATTTCAGTGTCCTAAACATGCTCAGCCAATATGTTTCTGGCAACTATTCAGGAAGTTGAGAATTACTTAGAAATTCTTCCTTTCCCTTCATACTTCACTTACAATCATCTGCCAGATTTGTCAGTTTATCCTCTAAATATATTGAACCTGACCTTTTCTCTCCATCTTACTGATACTGCTTTTTTAGGACTGTGTAATTTCCTGCTTTACTGCAGTCCTTTTGATATTGAGTTTGCCTTCTTATTCTTCTCCAATTTATGTTCAATTTTGAATACAGGGCAATGTTTTTTAAAACGCAACGATTATTATGTCTTATCTCTACTTAAAGTCCTTCAAAAGCTTCATACAGTTTTCGGGAAAAATCAAAGTCTGTAACACCACATGGAGGTTTCACCAAGATCTGGCCTTGCTCTACTTCTCTGTCACTTCCTCAACACGAACATAATGAATTTCTGACATCTGTGACTCTTGATATTCTATGCCATCATTGCTTTTGCGTACACTATTCCCTCCAGCATCCTTCTGCCTTTCTCCAAAATCTGCTTTTACTTGGCTGACTCTTTCATACAAGATACAGGTATAAACTGACATCTCATTCAAACAGCCTGCCCCGAGATGCCCTGACTTCCACCATATTTCAGTTAGATACTCCCGCCATAACTAATTATATAACTTGATCGTAACATTTTAAATACATCTTTTTAGGGAAATATGTTCAATTTTATAAAAAAATCAGGAAAATGGCCAAGAAACCTCTAAGATACAGTTTTATACAAATCAGACTGATAAGACTTAAAAACCTATCCACATGGAACACTGCAAGTGGTGGTAATAGCAATTCTCATCTACTGCTGGTAAGAGGTGTGAATCACTTTAGAAAACAATATACATTATCAGCAATTCCCCTCCTAGCAATGACCCTCCAGTCATTCCCCTTCTAAACCTTAAACTCTTACACAGATAGAAATATTCATAGTAGCAATCGTTTCCAGGGACCAAAAATTAGAAACATCTCCAATATTCTTTAATAACAGAATGGATAAATTGAGAATATTCATACAATGAAATGTTACTAAATGGCAGTGAAAAGAACTGAACTACAATGACATGAACTGTCATGAATGAACCTAAAAGAAAATGTTCAATCAAAAAAGCAAGATGCAGAAGAATACACAAAAATCTAAAAATATATGGTTTATTGAAAAAAATTGCAAAAAACTATAAATAAAAGGTTAACAGAAAAACTCAGAAAAATGGTTACAGTGAAATTGGTATCTAAAAGTACTGGATTTCAAAAAGATAAGAAGCCAATAAGTTGATGAGACTTCCATGTGAATATCAAGTCTGAACCTGAGATTTCAAGATTAATTTAATACTGTAATATAAAAGTGAAAGTTGCTCAGTTGTGACCAACTCTTTGTGACCTCATGGACTATACAGTCCATAGAATTCTCCAGGTCAGAATCCTGGAGTGGGTAGCATTTCCCTTCTCCAGGGGATCTTCCCCACCCAGGGATCAAACCCAGGTCTCCTGCATTGCAGGTGGATTCTTTACCAGCTGAGCCACCAGGGAAGCCCAAGAATACTGGAATGGGTAGCCTATCCCTTCTCCAGCAGATCTTCCTGACCCAGGATTCAAACCGGGGTCTCCTGCATTGCAGGCAGGTTCTTTACCAGCTGAGCTATCAGGGAAGCCCAGCTATTTGTCATGTTATTGACTTGGACCTGTTTATCATAATTGTAAGGTATTTTGCTAACTTTAACTGCATAAGATGCTTAGGTGAAAGTGAAGCCACTCAGTTGTGTCTGACTCTTTGCAACCCCATGGACTGTAGCCTGCCAAGCTCCTCAGTCCATGGGATTTTCCAGGAAAGAATATTGGTGTGGGTTGCCATTTCCTTCTCCAGGAAATTGTCCCAACCCAGGGATCAAACCCAGGTCTTCTGCATTGCAGGCAGACTCCTTAACGTCTGAGCCACCAGGGAAGTCACATAGCCTAAGACATACACTAATTAGCAACTTTAAGGAGAATGCAATGCAGGAGACCTTGATTCGATTTCAAGGTCAGGAAGATCCCCTGGAGAAGGGGACAGCTACCCACTCCAGTATTCTGGCCTGGAGAATTTCATGGACTGTACAGTCCATGGGGCTGCAAAGAGTCAGACATGACTGAGTGACTGTCACTCACAAGATAAAACATTATGCCTAATAACTTCTAGTTAATTCTAGGTGATTTAAGCTTCCCAAAGAACCCAATATAAAGATACTAAGGTGAAATCCAATGTTTCAAAGTAATTTGGAAACAACAGGTCTACCCTTTTGTGTGAGATTAGTTCCCAGACATAAAATAGATGCTTTTAAGGTAAAGTGTCTCTTTAAGATCATTCCTTTTTAGTATAGAAGACTATAGATATGACAGATACAGAAGACTATATAGATAGGACAGATATGAATACGACTGAAAATACTACTGATTGATTCAGTTATCCATTGTTTACACTTTTTCATCTTTATCTGCACTGACAGACAGGGACCAAATGTATGTAAGTGTTTAATTAAACTATGAAGTTTTTATTTTTGAAAGACTAATCATTCAATCTATCCATCAATTTTTAGACAACATGGTATTTAAATTAATAACTTTTACAAATAAATATCTATACCACTCTTTCAAATTTCTAGTATAGATTATACAGCATCCCTAAAAACATTTAGTAAGGCATAATCAGGGCTAATTTTTCCTCAGAAAGGAATTTGACTGATGATACTGTAGGATAAAGAACAGTAGCACACAAAAAACCTTGCTAGGAACTTATTTATTAATGGGAATGAAATTCTGTCTCTGTAAAAATAACAAAAAACAGCAACATTAAAATAGATCAGCCCTAAAGGGATCATCCTCCTACACAAGTCTCAGATGCATTAAATTTACATTATTGTAACAAGGACATTAACTGGGTTAGCAATTTATGATGTATGGAAAATACTTCTATTAGAAACTAAACAATGCTGATCCATTTCCCATAAGCAACTGCACAATAATAAGATGGCAGCTGTCTGGTCACTATTAGCCTTCATGAGACAAATCAATCTCAAAAATAAAATGTCCCATGTCTTGTTACAAGTTTCCTCTCCATCGAGCTGCTCTTCATCTGATGAGGCTTCCTTCCATAAGCAAAAGAATCCACTCCAGTTAAAAATGCTTGTAAAGACTTCACCTAATGAATTCAGGATATCAATTAGTTTTCTGAGTAGCTTTTTAAAGTTAACTCTTCACATAATTTTTATACTATGTAAGCAGTCCTTAACTCATCTCATCTTTCACTTTTTGATTGTTATGTTATGCTTTAAGATTATGAAAATCTGTTTACTTTATAT
This sequence comes from Nanger dama, assembly GCA_917880005.1. NCBI lineage: Eukaryota > Metazoa > Chordata > Mammalia > Artiodactyla > Bovidae > Nanger > Nanger dama. Next base: position 31,435,648 of record CAKJTW010000007.1, read on the forward strand.
TTGTGTGCCTTTATAAAAAAACAGTAATGACTTTAAGAAAAAGCAATTAAAGAAGGAGATTAACTAGATTTGTAATATTTCCCCCTAAACCCAGGATTTCCATTGTCAAGGACTTTACCAAAGATAAAGATTTCAATTTGTTACAATTCAAGTTATTAAATAAATTAGAGGCACCATCTATTCTTTGTTGCTTAAATGACCTATCCTGAGATGTTACCAGGCTTCAAATCTAAATTTTAAACATTCTAGTTCACAGTTTTTAGCTCTGAAGATAACTGCCAAAATGCCAAAAATAAATTGGCATTCTTTTTGTGGTTGGAGATTCCCAAAAGGAGAGGCAGTTTGCTTTTCATGTTTTAGAAAGGATCCTCAGATGAATTTTTATTTTATAGGAAATTCTTGATATGACAGAATCAAAGTGTTTTAAAAATTGACTTTATGTTATTGAGCCCTGCATAGGAAATATATACAAGTTAAAAAAAAGAAAGCTTGTAGAGTAACAAACAGATTACCCGTTAGCAAGTTTCAATTCTACAAGAAAGATGAGGGGTAGCTGGTGATAAGAACATACAGCAGTATAATCAAGGAGCAAAATTGTACCAGTAGAAGAAACACAGAGAAACTTAACATTAAGTGTCTAATACACTCAGTTTTATGGAGTCTTGCATTAACATTAATATAAGAATAGTCACTTATTCCTATTTTGATGAAAGAAAAGTGACAACTCAACTGATTGAGTCCAGGGCTATATGTGGAGCAATTTTCATTAGGAAACTACCAAGTTATTATTAGCTTTGGCTCTCTTTTGAAGTGCTAGCTTGTATCAGGAAGACAAAGGTGAAGGGCATCTCTAAACAATAACTTTGGAAAGAAAGCTATATGTTTAAGGGACATTTTTTACTTCTTAATTTAATATACATAAATCAGGCTACATTCCCCAAACAGAACTTTGTTTAAAAATAAAAATATTTTGACTACTATTTGAATGGTGTATCTTTAAACTAGATGTTTTTATATTTAAAATGAGTTTCTTGTTTTGTCTGATCTACATTCTTTGTCCTCTACTGTGTTTAGAGTATTTACTTGTAAAGTACACAGTTAAGTTAAAATCTACCATGTTGCTAATTGTTCTCTATTTGTTCCATGCCATTTTCTAAAAATGGCACACAGCACTCATTTCACATGCTAGCAAAGTAATGCTCGAAATCCTTCAAGCTAGGCTTCAACAGTGTGTGAATCAGGGACTTCCAGATATACAAGCAGGTTTAGAAAAGGCAGAGGAAAAAGAGAGCAAATTGCTAACATATGCTGGATTATAGAGAAAACAAGAGAATTCGAGAAAAACATCTACTTCTGTTTCATTGACTATGCTGAATCATTTGACTGTGTGGATCACAACTGTGGAAAATTCTTTTTTTTTAAATTTAAATGTATTTATTTTAATTGGAGGCTAATTACTTTACAGTATTGTATTGGTTTTGCCATACAGCAACATGAATCTGCAATGGGTATACACATGTTCCCCATCCTGTACCCCCCTCCCACCTCCCTCCCCATACCATCCCTCTGGGTCATCCCAGTGCACCAGCCCCATGGGAATAACAGATCACCTTGCCTGCCTCTTGAGAAATTTGTATGCAGATCAAGAAGCAAGTTAGAACGGAACATGAAACAACAAACTGGTTCGAAATTGGGAAAGGAGTGCATCAAGATTGTATACTGTAACCCTGTTTATTTAATTTATACGCAGGATATATCATGTGAAATGCTGGACTGGAAGAAGCACAAGCTGGAATCAAGATTGCCAGGAGAAATATCAATAACCTCAGATATGCAGATGACACCACCCTTATGGCAGAAAGTGAAGAGGAACTAAAGAGCCTCTTGACGAAGGTGAAAGAGGAGAGTGGAAAAGCTAGCATAAAACTCAGCATTCAAAAAACTAAGATCATGGCATCTGGTCCTATAATTTCATGGCATATAGATGGGGAAACAATGGAAACAGTGAAAGACTTAACTTTCTTGGGCTCCAAAATCACTTGGAAGGTGACTACAGCTATGAAATTAGAACATCTGTGCTTCCTGGAAGAAAAGCTATGACAAAACTAGACAGCATATTAAAAGCAGAGACATCACTTTGCCAAAAAGGTCTGTCTAGTCAAAGCTATGGTTTTTCAAGTAGTCATGTATGGATATGAGAGTTGGACCATAAAGAAGGCTGAGTGCCGAAGAACCAATGCTTTCAAACTGCGGTGTTGGAGAAGACTCTTGAGAGTCCTTTGGACAGCAAGATGAAACCAATCAATCCTAAAGGAAATCAATACTGAATATTCTTTGGAAGCTTTCTTCACAGTCCAACTCTCACATACATACATGACTACTGGAAAAACCATAGCCTTGACTAGACAGACCTTTGTTGGCAAAGTAATGTCTCTGCTTTTGAATATGCTATCTACATTGGTCATAACTTTCCTTCCAAGGAGTAATTTTAATTTCATGGCTGCAATCACCATCTTCAGTGATTTTGGAGTCCCCAAAAATAAAGTCTGACACTGTTTCCACTGTTTCCCCGTCTATTTCCCATAAAGTGATGGGATCATATGCCATGATCTTCATTTTCTGAATGTTGAGGTTTAAGCCAACTTTTTCACTCTCCTCTTTCACTTTCATCAAGAGGCTTTTAGTTCCTCTTCACTTTCTGCCATAAGGGTGGTATCCTCTGCATATCTGAAGTTATTGATATTTCTAGCAGTAATCTTGATTCCAGCTTGTGCTTCTTCAGCCCAGCATTTTTCATGATGTACTCTGCATAGAAGTTAAATAAGCAGGGTGACAATATACAGTCTTGACATACTCCTTTTCCTATTTGGAACCAGTCTGTTGTTTCATGTTCAGTTCTAACTGTTGCTTCCTGACCTGTACACAAGTTTCTCAAGAGGCAGGTCAGGTGGTCTGGTATGCCCATCTCTTTCAGAATTTTCCACAGTTTATTGTGATCCACACATTGTTTATATATCCTTAGATTATTTTCTCAGAATTTTTTTCTTAGAGTTTATAATATACATCTGCAGTTAATGATTATCTCCTTTCATATAGTATTATACTGCTTTGTGTGAGATATAAGAACTTTGCAACAGGAAGCTCCCCATCTTCCTCCCATCTTTGTGATATTATTGACAATTTACTTTTATATATGCTATAAAGTCCAAATAGAGAAATAATAATAATAAATAATTTCTTTATTTCTTTGCATTAGTCCCCATATCTGTCTGATCTCATATTCTTTTTCTCGAAGAATCTTCTTGAATATTTTCTATAATGCAGGTTTGCTAGTACTGCATGCTGTAAAAATTATTCTTCATTCTTGAAATATATATATTTTTCTTAGTATACAAACTAAGTTAATAGTTCTTTCCCTAATCCTTTCTATGTGAGTAGCTATTCTGAATATCTTTATTAGTAAATAAATTAGGTAAATAAATGTTCTATAATATTAGTATATAATTTCTGAAACCCATTATTGGAAATTTGTTCTGTGATGTTACTCAATAAACATTCCATGATTAAATAAATGTGTATAATTTTGGGGTAAATAAAATTAATCAAGCTTTTTTTTTAAATAACCAGACTACTCAGAGCCTTTAACATACTAATATACATTATAAAACTCATAAAGTAGACTGTAATTTTCAGTGTTTCCTAAATTTATTTAACTGCCAAACAATTCTGGAAATGCTGTACATTTTTAGATAGAAAAAAAGAAAAATGATGACTAACCACCATGAGCCTGGATGTGTTTGTTAGATTATGGAAATTCTTGTGAATAAATGGGCATAGTCATTGCCTTCACAGAGCAATCATATATTTTAAAATAGATTACATTTCTTAAAAGAAAGCTAGAGAATCACTATTCAAAGACTGCTAGATTCATTGCCATATTTATTGTCATTGTTCAGTTGCTAAGTCATGTCCAACTCTTTGTGACCCCGGACAGTAGCACAGCATGCCAGGCTTCCCTGTCCCTCACGACCTCCCAGGGTTTGCTCAGATCCATGTCCACTGAGTTGGTGATGCTATTTAGCCCTCTCTTCCTCTGCTGCTCTCTTCCCCTTTTGCCTTCAGTCTTTCCCAGCATCAGGGTTTTTGCAGTGAATCGGCACTTCACATCAGGTAGCCAAAGTACTGGAGCTTTAGCTTCAGTAACAATCCTTCCAATGAATACTCACGGTTGATTTTTGTCAGGATTAACTAGTTTGATCTCCTTGCTGTCCAAGGTACTCTTAAGAGTCTTCTCCAATACCACAGTTCAAAGGCATCAATTATTCACCACTCAGCCTTCTTTATGGTCTAACTCTCACATCCATACATGACTACTGAAAAAACCATAGCTTTGACTATATGGACCTTTGCTGGCAAAGTAATGTCTCTGCTTTGTAATGTGCTGTCTAGGTTGTCATTGCTTCTCTTCCAAGGAGCAAGTGTGTTCTAATTTCATGGCTGCAATCACCTTCCACAGTGATTTTGGACTCCAAGAAAGTTAAGTCTTTCACTGTTTTCACTTTTTCCCCATCTATTTGCCATGAAGTGATGGGACCAGATGCCATGATCTTACTTTTTAATGCTGAGTTTTATGCCAACTTTTTCATTCTCCTCTTTCATCTTCATCAAGAGGCTCTCTAGTTCCTCTTCCCTTTCCACCATTAGAGTGGTACCATCTGCACATATGAGGTTGTTGGTATTTCTCCTGGAAATCTTGATTCCAGCTTGTGATCCATCCAGCCTGGCATTTCACATGATGTACTCTTGCATATAAGTTAAATAAGCAGGGTGACAATATACAGCCTTGATGTACTCCTTTCCTAATTTTGAACCAGTCCTTTGTTCCATGTCCAGTTCTAACTGATGCATCTTGACCTGCAAACAGGTTTCTCAGGAGAAGGTAAGGTGGTCTGGTATTCCCATCTCTTTAAGAATTTTCTACAGTTTGTTGTGATTCTTAGTCAAAGGCTTTCACACTGTTTGAAGCAGATGTTTTTCTGGAATTCCCTTACTTTCTTTGTGCCACTGCCATAATATTTGAAACAAATAATTTTAATGTAAGTATAAAATATAATAAAACTACATAGAAGCAGCAGCTGCAGCTAAGTCGCTTCAGTCATGTCCAGCTTTGTGCAACTCCATAGATGGCAGCCCACCAGTCTCCTTTGTCTCTGGGACTCTCCAGGCAAGAATACTGGAGTGGGTTGCTAGTTCCTTCTCCAATGCATGAACGTGAAAAGTGAAATTGAAGTTGCTCAGTCGTGTCCAACTCCACGACCCCATGGACTGTAGCCTACCAGGCTCCTCTGTCCATGGGATTTTCCAAGCAAGAGTACTGGAGTGGGTTGCCATTTCCTTCTCCACTAAATAGAAGACCAGGTTGTATAAAACGTGAGCACCAATAGGTTAGTATTATAATATATAAAGAATTAACATGAATTGACAGGATATACATGAAGCCTTAGTTGTAAATGAACAAAGGCTATAAACAGGTAAAACACATAAGTAAAAATGGAGATAGTGAACAAATGTTACAAAAAAATCTATTCTCCCTAGTAGTCACAGTGACATTTTTGTACCACTTAACATCTATGAATCTGTCCAAATTAAAGAACATCTAAACAAAACAAATAAATCCTGACAGTGTTGTAATCAAACAAATTCTTTGGAAAACATTAAAGACAATACCTATTAATATTCAAAACTAAGTCCATCTGCTCACTGAGTAATAATATCATTATTGGGAATTTTTTCTAAGGAAAAAAATCCAACAGAACAATAAAACTATGTTCATGATCAAATACATGTTCACTGTGACTTTATTTGATACTAAAATTGGAAACAACCCCAATTATAATAGCCAAAGGTAAATTTGAAAATGTGCTAATTTGGAGGATGACTATAATTTCTATTATGCATCTATCTCAGACTTTCTGAAAACAATAATAAAAATGAAGTTAATTAGGTGTGCTGCAGTGGTTTTACAAAATCCTACATTCATTATGAGTAACACTTCATGCCCATGTGGGAAAGATTATTATTCTATGATTATAGGTGGGTGATGGCTGCCCTTGGGGTTTGATGGTCAGATGAACTAGCTGCCCCTCAACTGCGATCTAAGTATAATTTTAATATATTAATAAGCCAGCTATCTAAATATAATCTTAATAAATTAACAAGGATATAATGTTTTCTTGTGCTGTAGTATAGATCTAAGGCAAGTTATAAACGTTTTGTAACTATATAATCTACAAGTTACTTTATTGTTAATAGAATGCCTATCAAATAGTGGTCAAGGAGATAGATAATGAGCAACATATAAAAAAGATGCGATAACCATGAAGTGGGTACCAAACTCAACTAAGTCTAACTGAAGGCAGTTAGCAGGATTCCATATGGGTGGTGCAGAATTTCATCTATTTAAATCAGTCCACAGAAAAGTTTTTAAAAATGTGTAAAGGTGAAATTTTAACTATTTCCAGGGAATGTTTTAGGGGTGTAAAATTATATGGCAGCTAAAAGCGTTCTTTTGAATTCCCCTGTTGATATGGCAAGCAACTCAGGATTGGGAAAAGAAGCACAGATTTGATCTCACATTCTAGTCCCCAAATTCAAATCAATTATCCAGATCTGCAGTTCTGAATCTTTACCCAAGGAATGTGGCTCTGCTGGAGACAGTACTCTCTACTCCTGAAGAAATGATTTTGCAAACCTAGAACGTTGTACACATAATTACAGCAGTAATGAAGATCTATAGATAGTGCTAATCCTGCAGCAGTCATTTATGCAGAATATATTTTAAGTCACAATGATGATTTATGTTCCTTATATGCAGTCCAAGAAAAGCATGTTAGAGAATTTCTGACATGTTAGAGAATCTAATTATTTGCCTTGTTCTTTTAATTAGAAATGCCTGATTGATATTTGTGACAAATTTGACATGAATTAGAGAATGGAATTAATTAAGCTTATTAACAGTTGTTTGAATGCTTACTAAAGTTGTAAATTCGATTTGTTATATTTTTAAAAGCTGCCAAGAACTTATAAAAATTGCTTTAGTTTGTAAACTGGCCTTACTGTGAATGTGATGTTTTTAAGAAAAAAAAAATTAATTTGCTCATGTAGGTTAAAATGTTTAAGGGGAATTTAGTGAAGTAAGTTTTCTGAATGGGTTTTAATAATGACATGAGATCACCTACTAAATTAAACTTAGTTAAAATTAATCAAGAAGTAAAAGTGATTGTACTTATTTTTAATAAAATTATGTAATTCATAAATCAACTAGCAAGAATTTTAAGTTGAATTTATTTAAACTGATTATGTTGAAGAAAATTGATTGGTTGAAGAAAAACTCAGTCTTTTAATTAATTACCATTACAAATTGCATATTTAGACAACTCTAAGTGATTCATTCTGCATATAAAAGCCCTCCCTTGGACATTAAAATATTCACTGATATGTGAAGCCCAACGATAATTGTCAACTGAACTGTCAATTCTCAAAGACAAACGACAAATGTGTAAGGCACTCTGCAAAATCCAGTCCATTATACCATTTGCATTTAAATAGGGACATTTCTTGCATTTTAAGTAAACACAATATTTAAAAGTATCATATTTATTATAGAAAGATAATAAGATAAAGAAAAGTATAAGAAAAAAAGTAAACATTATCAGTAATTGACCAAAAGATACCCAGTGCTAATATTTTGGTGTATTAGCTCTCAGTCTTTTTATATATTTTAATCATTAATTAAAGTACATTAGCAATGTACCATACACGTAGAACATGTGTTTTTGGTATGTTGCTTCTAAAATTTTAACTTTTGGATTTCCCTGGTGGTCCAGTGTTTGAGATTGCCTGCCAATACAGGGGACACAGGTTTGATCCCTAGTCCAGGAAGACTCCACATGCTGTGAGGTAAAGCAACTAAGCCCATATACCACCACAACTGAGCCCACACTTCAGAGCCTGAGTGCTGCATCTACTGAGCCTGCATGCCCAAGAGCCTGTGCTCCACAACAGGTGAAGCTACTGCAGTGAGAAGCCTGTGCACTGCAACTAGAGAGTAGCTACTGCTAGCCACAACTAGAGAAAGGCCGTACACAGCAAAGAAGATCCACTACAGCAATAAATAAACAGTATAAAATAAAACATCTAAGTTCTTTTTTAAAAAACAAGATTTTTACCATGATGACTCTTGCAGATTTTACATGTCAAGAAGAGAACCAAGAAGCTTTGGTGACGTTTGATGCAAGTGATGGAGGGAGCATGGAATTTGGTGTTAGAAAGGAGGTTAAATCCTGATTTCAATGTTTACTAGCCAGGAAGACTTTGGTCAAGTTTCTCAACACCCCCTAGCCACAGTTTCCATACTTGCGAAGTAGACATGATAATAACTACCTACTTTGTTTTTTAAGGAAGTGAAGTATCTATATTTAAAGTGCATATGGCAGCTTCTAATAGAATCCTAGAGATTAGTTTCAGAGGTATATTTTGGGTAAATATGTGATCTCAGGTGCCTCTAAGGTTAAGGAACATCAGAGACATGGAAGGATCCTTTATTCTCTCTTTTGCACATATGGTCAAGAGTGTTCACTGTGACTACCAGTAGAGTTGGGAATGTGCTGTAGTAGCTATTCATAGTGAATACAGGCTAACTCATGATAAGAAATTCAAAAACAAGAAACAAACCAAAGAAAAAAGGGTAGTATCACCTGGGCTTAAGTAAAAGCTTTTGTTCTAACCAATTTTCTGCATAGTCAGAGAGAAATAATTGAAAGGGACAAAAACAGGTACTTTGGAATGCTCAGCACTTAGGGCCCTGGGGAGTAATAATTATCAAGGGAAAATACCAGCAGGGTGGCCCACAGTTTTCAAAGGGAAACTGGGCTGTATTTGTATGAGTCTAATTAGTACAGCTATTCAAAGCTTGTCAAATTGCAGAATTATAAGTCAGTTTTAAAGAAAGAATTATTTATGTAATTTTAACAATAGTCCATGTCCTGTTCAGTCTGGGAGCAATCCTTTCCAAGAATGTTTCTTCTCAGAAGAGAAACATTTCACTTTCTTTATGACATTCTGTCTTTTTAAAAGAAAAATGAGCCTCACAAAAAGATCTCCTAGAAATGACCAGGAGAAGGCAACTTATTTTCCACATATACATTCTGATTTCTAAGTATTCAAAGCCACCACCTTTTCACCTGAGGCTACACTCACCAAAGTTTCCTGACAAGCTTTTTGATCTTTCTTATCATTGTGCTATTTCCAGTGTCAGAACATTGTGGATTGTGCTGGAAACACTATGTAATCACACAAGCTTTCTGTGATCAAAGTTACTGCACCTATTTCATCACTACACTTTTCTAACAAGGGAAAAGAAACTCAAGATATAAGACATCAGTGGGAAATTGGCACTGTATATTGGAGAACCAATGACACTATATTACACTTCAAAATGAAAGGAGGATACTGATGGCAAAATTCACTTACTTCCACTTTTAGAGGTCAACAGGTAACATCCTGCAAACTAGAGTGATTTTCAAGTGATCTGTAAATACTTCAAGTGCTTAGAAGTGAATGTTGTAACCTAATCATTTTGGTGACTGTAAATTTTCAGACATCATTGCTGTCTTCCTCCTTCTATCTGAGCATCTGCACAATGTATATAGTCTTACAGCTAAAGTTGACTATCATGTGATGCTTCTGTATTTCATCTTATAAAATATTTTAACATATGTTTTCATATGCAGATTAAAGAGATTTTAAGAAAATGGAGTTTTGAATACAAATATATTTCTCATTTTAATTGAAAACAGTATTTAGGCTTAAAAAGACTAAAAGTTGTTTTCCATCAACTAGTGTCATTTGTAGCAGGGCCAAGTGTTGAAAGAAAAAAGCAGAAATGGCCTTAAAATTTTTAAACAATCTATTTTGGTATCAAGTGATATTGTTGAGGTTATCTGATATTTGCACTTTTGAGACTTCTAGATTCAATGTCTTTTCTACTTTGACACATAAAGATTCATGATAAGAACTAGGGAAAAAATAAAAACACTAATAATTAATGAAGTATATAAGTCATATGATTTTAGTCTTTTAAGCAGATACTGGGATGCTTTAAAACTGTAGCATGATGAATGACATAACAAAAGTGATAGTTTTTTTATTCTTTTATTTAGCTAAAAATCTATTTGAAATCAAGAGCCTTGTCTTCTCTCACTTCAGCAAAATAATTTTCATTTCATTAGTTAAAAACAGAGGATTGATTATTCTTACTATTATGGCTCTGTCAAAGGTAGTTTACCCAAGTCAGTTCTTAAGTCATCAATTTTGATGGACTAGACTCTAAAGTAACTTAGGAATTCCAATCCTTAAGAGGTCTCAGTAGATTGAGTTAGTTCACTTAAAGGTATCTTCCAAAAATAATATATATTTGCAAATAGGTTCCCTTTAAAAATCTCAGTTTTTAATTGCCTGAGTTTCTATTTTGAGGAATCGGGTTTGTCTTCAGAGGTTAAGCACTCATCACTGTCTTCTGAAAATGATTAACTCAAGATCAATTGACCTAATTGGGTAGACACAAGTTGTTAGTCCAGGCCAATGGTTCACCCTGTTAAGATCCAATAATCTTGAAAAGAACAGCTCTACTGACAGTCACAGCCCGAGTGCCCTAACACTAGCACCTTCATTTATGCTGCTAGCTCCTGAAAAACTAGGGAAAGGAAAGTGAAAATCTGTAGATCCCAGCAGAAAAAGTGAAAACCAGTTCCTAGTTTATCCTGTAATGTTTTAGGGTATGTGAAAAGGTCATTTTCATGTGCATGGAACAGCATACTCATATTCACAGCTCTAGAGCTGCATCATCTGCAAAAACTGGGGGTTTCAGAATGGACTACATCTAGAAAAAACTGGTCCCAGTGAATGCAAACGGTTTTCTTTTCCCTTGCACAGAAGGCAACATTTGACTGCACAGTTTAGTCAAGGAATGAAATAAAGAGCAGCTGCAGCAGCAGCAGAAACAGCAAAGATGTAGGAAGGGAAGAAAGAAGCACAGTCAGCTCGGCAAATGATCATTTAGCTCAGGGGTCAGCAAACTTAGACTTGAGGGCCAAGTGCTTGTTTTTGTAAAATGAAGTTTTCTCAATTGCAGTAAACTGTACATAAAATGTACCATTTCACCATTTTAAGTGTGCAAGTAGCATTAAATACAGGCACAGTGCTGTACAGTCATTACCACTATCTATTTCCTGAACTTTTTCATCATCCCCAATTTAAACTCTGTATTCCTCCCTTTCCAGAACCTAGATAACGACTATTATTTTCTGTCTCCATGAATTTGCTGATTCTAGTTACCTCATATAAGTGGAACCATACGGTGCTTGTTCTTTTGTGTCTGGCTTATTTAACTTGCCATAATGTTTCATGTTTCATCCATGTTGTAGCATATTTACATAAAGTATTACTGGAACACAGTCAGGCTCATTTGTTTACATGTTATCTATGGCCATGTTTACATTACAGTGACAGAACTGAGTAGCTCTGGCAGAGACTTTATCACCTGCAAGGCCTAAGATACTTACTATATGACCCCATACAGAAAAAGTCTAAGCTTTCGGTTTTGATTCAAGAATCGTAAGGACCTTGTTTGTTAGAAGACTATTTATATTGTTACTTGTTCATAGCAATTTTGACTTATTTCACCGTCTGATAAAATAGGATTAATGACCTACTTGTCACACTGTTGTTACTAACAGCCCCAAATGTCAAGATTTAAAATCTTCTTTCCTCAAGCCTGGTTACACTGAGGAGGGCTCATTTTCACATTTTACTGATACACATTTTACATAATGAGTCTGTGTGTGAGAGAGTTGATTAGTGAATCGTGGTGCAGAAAGCAGTAAAGCATGATGGACAGTTGCAGCCTATAAAATGCTTAATATTTTCTTGCCTTTGTCCTCTTTGGTAATCTGAATGAAGGATTACAATGTTTATGCAATGTGCTTTGATAAAAAGCATGGCTTTTTTTTTTGAAACCTGAAAAATCATCTTTCGCCCAGACTATTTGGTATACTTCATTATGTTATTGTATTATATTAATTTTTTGGAGTCTCCTAATTAGTGCCACTAAGTTCTATATTGACAAGTACAGGCTAACCTGAAAAAAACAGTTTTTCTCTGTCATCAAAGTAAATGAAGTAACCAGGAAGGCAATTTATTCTGCAGTTGTAAAATACAAATGAAATGATAGATAATGTCACTTCCCACGAGGTCAGGTTTGGGTGATTAGTACTAGGTTAACAAAATGTATTGTTCTTGGGCAAACATTCCAGATATGATAGCACTCAGTTTTATCATATATGATAAAAATGGAAAGATCTGAGGGACGCTTTATAGAAACCATCAAGGTAATAAGAGCAAACATTTACAGGTGTTGACTGGGCCAGTCACTATCCTAGGGACTTTGTGTGTATTGACTTACTGATGCTGAGGCAGAATTATGAAATAGGAACTATTATTATTATCTTCATTTTACAAAAGAGATATTTGATGTATAGAAATGAATATTTCTAACTTTACTGTTTGTTTGGGGTAGAAGATGGATAATGACTGACTGCTGTGTTTATTCTGTTTCAGCAGCACTTTCTCTACCCAGAAACCCAGAGGACGCAGTTCTTCGAGGGAGGGGCATGTCATGGGGGAAGATCCTCACTTAAGTGACAGGTTGGTGACCTCTCCCTGAGTGCCCCCATTCCTGTGTCTGTGCCTCTAGGATAGTCTCTATTGCCTTACAAGGTAGGTGTATTCACAATGGAAACTGATTCTTCCTTGACCTCGGTCTTTGCCTTCATTCCCTCCCCCAATACATATACCTCACTGCGTGCAGATCAAACAACTTGGAGATCCGGAAAAGTGTTTTCCTTACATGATTTTGAAACCACCATTTATTTGATGTGCTACACTAAACATTCAGAAAACGAAGATAATGGTGTCCAGTCCCATCACTTCATGGCAAATAGACGGGGAAACAATGGAGACAGTGACAGACTATTTTCTTGGACTCCAGAATCACTGCAGATGGTGACTTCAGCCTTGAAATTAAAAGATGTTTGCTCCTTGGAAGAAAAGCTATGACCAACCTAAACAGCATATTAAAAAACAGAGACATTACTTTGCTAACAAAGGTCTGTCTAGTCAAAGCTATGGTTTTTCATTATTCATGTATGGATCTGAGAGTTGGACCATAAAGAAGGCTGAGTGCCGAAGAATTGATGCTTTTGAAAAGTGGTGTTGGAAGACTTTTGAGAGTCCTTTGGACTGCAAGGAAATTAAATCAGTCAATCCTAAATAATCATTGGGAGGATTGAGGCTGAAGCTGAAGCTCCAAAACTCTGGCCACCTGATGAGAAAAGCTGGCTTATTAGGAAAGACCCTGATGCTGGGAAAGACTGAAGGCAGGAGGAGAAGGTGATGACAAAGAACTAGATGGTTGGATGGCATCACTGACTCAATGAACATGAGCTTGAGCAAGCTCCGGGAGACGGGCAAGGACAGGGAAGCCTGGCTTGCTACAGTCCATGGAGTCACAAAGAGTCAGACATGAATGAGTGACTGAACAACAACAATACAGTCAAGTTACTCAGTTTTTCTCTTTTAAACCATCTCTTTTCTCCCTTTTAAAAACATTTTGGTAAAATACACATAAAATTTATGATTAGTGCCATTTCATAAACTGGTCATGTTGTACAACTTTTGCAACTATCTAGTTCCAGGCATTTTCATCAACACAAATAAAAGTCCATGCCCATTAGGTGATCATTTTTCATTTCCTGCTCCTGCAGTTTCTGGCAAGAATTAACCTGTTTTTGGTCTCTATGGATTTGCTAACACTGAACATGTCATAAAATGGGATCATACAATATGTGAGATTTTGTGTCTAGGTTCTTTTACATAACATAATGTTTTCAAGGTTCTTCCATGTGTTGTAGCATTATCAGTACTTTCCTTTTTATGACTGAAAAATATCCCATTGTATGAATATAACTATGGACGGAGGTTTGTGACATTGGACAGGAGACAGGGATCAAGACCATCCCATGGAAAAGAAATGCAAAAAGCAAAATGGCTGTCTGAAGAGGACTTACAAATAGCTGTGAAAAGAAGAGAAGTGAAAAGCAAAGGAGAAAAGGAAAGATAGTCCCATTTGAATGCAAAGTTCCAAAGTATAGCAAGGAGAGATAAGAAAGCCTTCCTCAGCGATCAATGCAAAGAACTAGAGGAAAACAACAGAATGGGAAAGACTAGAGACCTCTTCAAGAAAATTAGAGATAAGAAGGGAACATTTCATGCAAAGATGGGCTTGATAAAGGACAGAAATGGTATGGACCTAACAGAAACAGAAAATATTAAGAAGAGGTGATAAGAATACACAGAAGAACTGTACCAAAAGATCTTCATGACCCAGATAATCATGACGGTGTGATCACTCATCTAGAGCCAGACATCTTGGAATGTGAAGTCAAGTGGGCCTTAGAAAGCATCCCTACAAACAAAGCTAGCGGAGGTGATGGAATTCCAGTAGAGCTATTTCAAATCCTGGAAGATGATGCTGTGAAAGTGCTTCACTCAATATGCCAGCAAATGTGGAAAACTCAGCAGTGGCCACAGGACTGGAAAAGGTCCGTTTTCATTCCAATCCCAAAGAAAGGCAATGCCAAACAATGCTCAAACTACAGCACAATTGCACACATCTCACATGCTAGTAAAGTAATGCTCAAAACTCTCCAAGCCAGGCTTCAGCAATACGTGAACCGGAAACTTCCAGATGTTCATGCTGGTTTTAGAAAAGGCAGAAGAACCAGAGATCAAATGGCCAACATCAGCTGGGTCATCGAAAAAGCAAGAGAGTTCCAGAAAAACATCTATTTCTGCTTTATTGACTATGCCAAAGCCTTTGACTGTGTGGATCACAAGAAACTGTGGAAAATTCTGAAAGAGATGGGAATACCAGACCACCTGACCTGCCTCTTGAGAAACCTATATGCAGGTCAGGAAGCAACAGTTAGAACTGGACATGGAACAACAGACTGGTTCCAAATAGGAAAAGGAGTCTGTCAAGGCTGTATATTGTCACCCTGCTTATTTAATTTATATGCAGAGTACATCATGAGAAGCACTGGGCTGGAAGAAGCACAAGCTGGAATCAAGATTACTGGGAGAAATATCAATAACCTCAGATAGGCAGATGACACCACCCTTATGGCAGAAAGTGAAGAAGAACTAAAGAGCCTCTTGATGAAAGTGAAAGAGGAGAGTGAAAAGTTGGCTTAAAGCTCAACAAAATAAGATGATGGCATCTAGTCCCATCACTTCATGGCAAATAGATGGGGAAACAATGGAAACAGTGAAAGACTATTTTTGGACTCCAAAATCACTGCAGATGGTGACTGCAGCTATGAAATTGAGATTCTTGTTTTTTGGAAGAAAAGCTATGACCAATCTAGACAGCATATTAAAAAGTAAAGACATTACTTTGCCAACAAAGGGCCATCTAGTCAAAGCTATGGTTTTTCCAGTAGTCATGTATGGATGTGAGAGTTGGACTATAAAAAAGCTGAGTGCCAAAGAACTGGTGGTGTTGAACTGTGGTGTTGGAGAAGACTCTTGAGAGTCCCTTGGACAGCAAGGAGATCCAACCAGTCCATCCTAAAGGTAATCAGTCCTGAATATTCATTAGAAACACTGATGCTGAAGCTGAAACTCCAACACTTTGGCCACCTGATGTGAAGAACCAACTCATTTGAAAAGACTTTGATGCTGGGAAAGACTGAAGGCGGGAGGAGAAGGTGATGACAGAGGATGAGATGGTTGGATGGCATCACCGACTCAGTGGACATGAGTCTGAGTAAACTCCAGGAGTTGGTGATGGAGGAGGCCTGGAGTGCTGCAGTTCATGGGGTTGCAAAGGGTCAGACATGACTGAGCGACTGAACTGAACTGAACTGAAGAAACTAATATTTTCAGGGTATAATGTTGGTATTAAACATGTTGGAAGAAATTTGCTCAATATTGTGAATTCAAGGTACTAAAGAATTTTAAATAAAGACTCATTGGAACTTAAGAAATGAAACTGTACATGTCAAATTAATGCACTGAGAGAAGCTAGATATAATGTGCTTTAAATACTGAGTGCAAGCTCTGTGTTGACAAATTTAGGGGAAAAAACTGCTGATACACTGAACACTTGATATAATTATGTATATCTAGAAAAATTCCATAATATACCTATTTTAATGGGGCTCTTGAGACATTAAATATGGAAAACTTCTGAGAATAAAAAAACTACAAAGATACTTCCCATGTTAAAATCATTATCCTTGGTTGAGTTAAGGAATAATGTACAACAGAAGAGAGGCGAAAGAAAGCTTTTTGTTATTAAAAACAATGACTTTAAAGCTGTGTAAAGAATATTATTTTCCATTAAATGGGTAGGGACATATAGTGTATAGTGTAACGTATGGAAATTTTACAGTAATACTGACTCAATAATAGAGAATGGGATAGCCAGTAAAAATAAGTTATTAAAAATGACACATTTAAATTTCAAAAAATTAAATATAAAACAAAACTTATCTATTTGATCTTATAGATTTTAGCAATCTTGAGATCATACTGTTGAGGTACACAAGTTGAAACTTGGGTTATAGGAGATTAATAAGACAACACAGTCTGTTCTGAGTCCATTCACACTGCTATAAATAGCACAGACTGAGGGGCTTATAAACAACAGAAATTTCTCTCCCAGTTCCAGAAGCCAGAAGTCTGGAATTAAGGTACCAGCATGTTCAGGTGATATTCCTCTTCAGGGTAGTAGATTTCTTGTTTCCTCACGAGGTGGATAGGAGGCTAAGGATCTCTCTAGGTCCTCTTTTATTAAAGCTAATCCCACTCAAGAGAGATTAGCTCATGACCTAATCACCTCCCAAAGAGCCCAGTTTCCAACACCATCACTTTGTGTGTCAGGATTTCAATATGTGAATTTTAGGGGAAATTTTACGGGGAAACAAATTTAGATCAAAATCCTCAATGTTTGTTAAACTTACTGTATGTACATAAAGTGTACACTTTAGCATCTCTATGGTGTTTATGTAGTTTTAGTTTAATATGATCTTTATTTTCTAAGATGTAGAAAAGACAATTCTTCAACCCTAGTGACTATTTCTTGGGAAATTAATTAGGAAAATTACAAGTAAATATTGTCTGTTCTGCAGGTTTTTACAAGAGAATTCACATTTTTGATGAGAGGGTAAGAGTAACTCCAAGTGAAGTAAAAGTTCCAGAAACTAAATATTAACTTGGTGCCAATATTGGGGCCAACAGATTAAATGTCCTTTCCCTTCAGCCAAAGTTTTCAGATATCTCCTTGCTTTTCCTTAAAATAAATTCCATTCTGTGATAAAAGGCTTTAGGATTGTGCAGATCTCCTCATCTTCAAATTATCAAAAGTACCAAATGATGCTATAAATAGCTCAAGTCAACTTAAAGAGCAAATTAAAGAACAGTTTTTGAGATTCTGTTGCTTGTCATGTTAGTTATTGTTGGGAAGGTGAATATTATAAGACAAGGATTCTGTTTTTAAAAAGTCTTCAGTCTACTTGAGAAATAAAATTTACACATAAAAAGGGACACACAAAGCAAGAGAATAAATGTTATTTTGTGAATCACACATATTGTGCATAAAATAAGTAAAGACGGGGAGGAAAGTGACAAGGGAGAGAAGACCATTTAGATTTTCATCCTTACCAGGGCCCTTCATTGAAACAAGCCAGCTGGGTTAGAGGGAGTTGGAAGAGGATGCTTCAGCTGACAGGTACACAGAATATCACTCAACCAGGAAGCCAAAGCAGTGGCTGGTGGAGTCCTGATACGTAATCAGATTCAACATCAAGATTCTTCTAGCAAATGCTCTAGATTAAAGAAAAGGTCTGTGGACTCCTCATTGGGCTGCTTGGGAATATCTCCATGGTGATATTTATGTGGCAAAAATTGTTCTCTCCAAATCACATGCAGCTATGAGGGTGCTTCTGTCAGCAGAGGTAGACAGAGGTACGTAAGGGAAAGCAAATAACAGAACAGTTGAGAGTCCATGTAAGAGAGAAAGTCAAGATAGTGGAGAGGGGGTAAGCAAGGAAAAGTCTTAAGAAGAGCGAACCAGAATGCATTGTGATTTGGGTGAAGGTTAACAGAGGCAGGATGTGGCCAAAAATGTGTTCATCTGCCAACAAAGGACAAGTCAGCTAGAAAGCAGAATGTGGCCTAAAATACCTCAATTAATCTAGGAAGATGAAACATTTCAAATGCAGAACTTTTACATTTTAGAAGAAAACCATTTTGACCTGGATAAGATAGAATGGGTCCAAGAAAATAAACAAACAAACAAACAAACAAAAAACCCAGAATGGCTTCAAGCATCATGAGAAATTCTCAAGTATTGCTTCAGAGTTAGTAAAGTGGACAAAGGAAAGAGAAAAACATATACAGTGTCAAATAATGACATGAAGAGCAGCAAAATGAGGTTGTACCTTTGTAAGCTGAGTTCATAGAGTTTATGCCCCAGATAGCTAGACATGAGCAATGAGAGAATCTGTGATATGTTAAGGACCAATAGATAAATGCTTACACAGAGAAATAAAGGACATCCTGAAAAGGAAAAGTTTCTATTTCCATAGGGGTAGTATAATGATAGGAAGTTTTCTGACTGGAGATACTTGTCTATTTATTCATTTAATTTGTGTAGATATTCAATTACCCAAATATGGTCTTTCCCTTTACTCATAAACTACCTGACTCTTTGCATGTCTGACTCTGCGACCCCATGGACTGTATCCTTTCAGGCTTCTCAGTCCATAGGATTTTCCAGGCAAGAATACTGGAGTAGGTTGCCATTTCCTACCCAGGGGATCTTCCCAACCCAGGGATCCAATTCGCATCTCTTCTGTCTGTTGCACTGGGAGGTGGATTCTTTACCACTGTGCCATTAGGGAAACTCTGAATTCCAAACAAAACTGGAGACTATGACTAGAAATTTCCTTTATATACCTTCTATGTCTGTGCAGTATAGCTAGGATACACCTTAGATGATTTCTCTGATGCAGGTGTCATGGTTGGGAATGACTGAAGATGATGAAAAAAGCACAGGGTTTAGTATCATGATCTCGGATTTGAAACCAGCACCACAAATCACTAGCTGTGATGCTCTGGATTCATTTCTGAGCTTCACTGAGAAACTGTCTCATTCCTTTTGTATAAAATAAAAATAGCAATATAGTCATATTATTAGATGGTGGTTATTATTAGTGTTATTAGATGGTGGTTATTATTAATGATAACTTATAGAAAGTGTAGAAGGCAATGCATGATACATACCTAATACTCAATAAGCAATGCCATTTTTAGAAGTGTCTAAAGACTTCTCTTATCACTATAAAATTCATTATCGTCATTTTCAAATGTACTATTTTCTCCTCTCCTAGGAATCAGTGGGAAAAAAATTTTGTCACTCTTCACATTTCTTTCTTCATTGACTCCAAGGTGATATTTCTAAGACAACTTGTCATGAGTGCATTTTACTGTTCTCCTGGTATTTTTTTCTTTTTACTTATTCTGGTAGTGCTGAAGCAGGTTGCATTTTATCACTTTTGAGCTTATTTCTACTGGGCAAAGCGAAGCAAATTTCACTCCCTCAACCTGGAATAGAACAATCAACAACCAGTATTGTTCCACTAAGGGTTACTTTAAATCATCCTTTAGGTTCATCTTGGATATAAAGCATAAAGGCAATGAAAAAAAGTATCTAAGAATGACAGCTTAGAATTTTCTCTTCCCTGTTCAAAGAGTCCTGACTATGAGAAATCTCAGCCATCTAATCCTATTGAAACTTGTCACTCCTATGGTCAAAATGATACATGTCAGTTGCTTCCATGTAATGATGTCCCTACTTTGATCAAGTTTTTCACTTTTAATAAAGTGACTTGTGGCAGAATTTAATGATTTTATGAACCTCTTTTGGCTTCAAGAAAAGGACTGTCATTTTACACTGGTCATATTTCCCTGTCCACTTTTTCAGTGACTGAGTGATAGTTAGTGTTTAGAGAGAGTTGTTATTTTGAGTGCTGCCTGCAGATTGCAATAATTCACTTGTGAAGTGTTTAAGCAAGGCAGCTGATAAATCACAAAATTCTTCCCTTTCCCCCAGGGACCAGCTCTTGAAACTCATAAGGGAACTGAGGAAATTACTTTCTGATATCTCTTGGAATTATGTGGCATCCTAAGGTGCTGCTCCTCAGGGGAGAAAAACAAAGCTCAACATCTTCAGTGGAAAAGTAGCAGATCTATGAGCACTCTAGCTAAGAATGCCCTTGATTTACAACTATATATATATATATATATACACACACACACACACATATATATCTTTTAAAAATCTCATAGCACACATATCTAGTTGTCCAACATTGGAGTTTTTCTAGGTGTCAGTCTGCTATACCTTTCAGGCACCAGTAACCTCACTTGGCTTTAAGCAGTCCCACAGATGTGCACAAAATGAATCTGACACTGATTAACCCAGATATTGCAGCCTTCTGCCAAAGAGCTGCTGAAGTGTTTCCATGTCAAGGCTGACTCTCTTGTAACGGTGGTTAACGACTTTGTGCCCTAACTAGATACGGCCATGGGGTTACTGCTGCTCTGAGAGCAGGAAGGAAACCATAATTTATCTGATGTGGCTTTTTTGCTGAGGTGCATGCTAGCATTGACAAATGGCAAGCCACTGTGCAAAATCCTAAGTAAGTTTCATGCAACTAAAGAGCCATCACTTCCGCTGTCACATATACCTCTTGTACTGTTTAAAGCAGTGTGGCAAAACACTGAAAATTAGGATGCAATGATGGATCTCTTTATATACGGAGAAAAGTTACTGTATAAACCCTATGATAAATAAATAAATTAAATTAAACTACAGTTGAATATGGTCAATTTTATTATCTACATTCATATTATAGGCACTGTAACTATTCTTAATGCTTCCTAATTCATTCATACATTTGGACATGCACACTATAAGTATGTATTAAATCCCTACTATGAGTAAATCATTGGAGAAGGCAATGGCACCCTACTCCAGTACTCTTGCCTAGAAAATCCCATGGATGGAGGAGCCTGGTAGGCTGCAGTCCATGGGCTCGCTAAGAGTCGGACACGACTGAGCGACTTCCCTTTCATTTTTTACTTTCACGCATTGGAGAAGGAAATGGCAACCCACTCCAGTGTCCTTGCCTGGAGAATCCCAGGGACGGGGAGCCTGGTGAACTGCCATCTATGGGCTCAAACAGAGTCAGACACGACTGAAGTGACTTAGCAGCAGCAGCAGCATGAGTAAATCATTGCACAAGGAAATATGCAGGGTATAAAGATGAATCAGATATAGTCGCTGACTTCAAGAGCTTGGTAAGACCTTGAAGCAAGAGCTAAAGAAACTTATATACCAAAAACTCTAACAGAAGAGAGCATGTGCTGTAATAGAGCTCTGTAGGTTGTCAGAGATGAAGACCTTGCTCCTGACTACGGTAACGCAGGAAAGCCTACACAAGCAGCAGCTGGTGGCAGGGTATGAACCCTGTAGAGAAAGTATACCTTTGATGGTCAGAGATGATTTCAGCAGAGAAAGGAACACAAACAAACGTATAGAGGTGGGCAACAGCCATGCATTCTGGGGGACAAGCAAGAGACTAGCTTGACCAGAAAACATAAAATCTATATAAACTGGAAAGCTACCTTGGTTTCAGAATGTGGAGGGTCCAAACTGTTAGAAATTTGTTATTTTTTAAATAATAAAAACAGTTTAGGTTTTTAAATTGGAAAGTGACATGATTAAAGAAATGTGTCAGGAAGATTAATTTGGTGGTGACATGTACAGTCAATTATACATCTTCATTTTTGAGATGAGCATGCTAAAGAAGCCCCTGAGGCAATTATCTGCTATTGTCATTGTTTTCCAATCTAATGTTCTTCCCTTTAGCTTGAAAAATCAGAGGTGACTATACTACTCACACACAACTATTCATATTTATCATCCGTATTTTTCATTCTTAGAGATTTAATAAGATTTCCTTCCCTTCTTATTGTCTGCCCTCCTTCCTTTATCAGTGATTCTGAAAATTTTCTGAGTTGAGTACCTTACTATATTTTGATTTCATACTACTGCCTCTTGATGCTAAAAGATCTGGAATTAAGTATCACATTATTTTAAAACTTCTACAATAACTTCTAGAAACCTGGTAATAAGTGCTAGTAATTACTGTTCTCCAAGATATGACAAACCTAGATGTATTAAAAAGCGGAGACATCACTTTGCTGACAATGGCCCACATAGTCAAAGCTATGTTTTTCCAATAATCATGCATGGATGTCAGAGTTGGACCATAAAGAAGGCTGAGTGACAAAAATTGATGCTTTCAAAGTGTGCTGCTGGAGAAGACTCTTGAGAGTCCCTTGGACTGCAAGGAGATCCAGCCAGTCCATCCTAAAGGAGATCAGTCCTGGGTGTTCGCTGGAAGGACTGAAGTTAAAGCTGAAGCTCTAATACTTTGGCCATCTGATGTGAAGAGCTGACTTACTGGGAAAGACCCTGATGCTGGGAAAGATTGAAGGCAAAAGAAGAGGGCAACTTAGTGACTGAATAACAAGAAATAAGAACAGGATAACTGCTTTTGTGATATTCTTTGGATTGCAAGAAATAAATACTCAAGCTAGCGAAGTCACAGGAGGTAGATGGCATAGGGAAAGAAATGGCAAGTAAACATGAGTAACAATAGCAACTGAAGTGTCATGGGATTCCAGAAACAGGATATATACTCAAGTTGAGTTTTAGAAGAGTTGACACTTGATGCACAGCTGCTTTAGGTGCCTTAGAAGGAGTCTGAAGAGTTTCACTCTGGTGCTCTGCTATTAACGTGATCCAGCTTCTCTTGTATGTCAACTAATTATCCTCTTCTTGTTGAATTACACATTCATCAAGGTTTCTGGTTATTCACAGCTCTGCTTTCTGAGAACTTCGGTATCTCATAATTGCTTATGGCTTTGGCCCTACCTATGGCTCTCCAAGTACATCCTTTCAGCATCAGCTCCTCTACTAAGTGCTTGATTCTTTCTAAGGTTCTAAAACAAAATTCCCAAGAATGAGGATCTAACTAATCAAGCTCATCGTTTTATGCCAAGTATGAGGTCACTGCTCAGACTGGCCAAATCTACTGATGTTTGGAGGTCAACAGGACAGAAATGGCAAAATGTCCAGCAAAATTTGTATCCCCTTCCCACAATACAGCACTGCCATTCAAAAGTGCCTGTATTTACTCTTTTATCTAGTGTAGCCATGTCACCAGTTCTTGACAACAGATTATGAACAGAATGTGTGTCACTTAAGGCAACTGAAAGGTACTATCTGTTCTAAACTCTTTCTCTTTCTACAGACAATAGTGGAATCACAAGACAAAAAGAGTCTGGGTCACTGAATCACCATGTGAAGGATGGCCACCAATACACCTGGAATATCTACAATAGACTCCAACTCCTGAGTCTCAAACTTCTACCAATAAGATTGAAATTTTGAGGTTTATTTGTCAAAGCACTTAGCACACCTTGACTCTATGTAGTCATAGAAAAGGTTATTATTTTTGTTTCCAAAGAGTGCTATAACATGGCTTCTCTGATAGCTCAGTTGGTAAAGAATCCACCTGCAATGCAGGAGACCCCGGTTCAATTTCTGGGTTGGGAACATCCACTGGAGAAGGGATACGCTACCTACTCCAGCGTTCTTGGGCTTCCCTTGTGGCTCGGCTGGTAAAGAATTCACCAGCAATGCGGGGGACCTGGGTTCGATCACTTGGTTGGGAAGATCCCCTGGTTGGAAAGATCCCCTGGAGAAGGGAAAGGCTACCCACTCCAGTACTCTGGCCTGGAGAATTCCATGGACTGTATAGTTCATGGGGTCACAAAGAGGTGGACACAACTGAGTGACTTTAAAAATTAAAAGAGTGCTATAACATAGCACCATAAACTAGATGGTTTAAAACAACAGAAATTTATTCACTCATAGTTGTGGAATCTGGAAGTTTGAAGTCAAGGGGGCTGCAGGGACATTTTGCTTCCAAAGGCTCTCGGGAAAAATCTTTCCTTGCCTCTTCCTACTCCCAGTAATCCTTGCTGTTCCTTGTTGAGCAGCTGCATCACTCCCATCTCTGCCTCTGTTGTCACACGGTCTCTATGTCTGATCTGTCCCTTTGTCTGAATCTCTCTCCCCTTTCTCCTATAAAGACATCAGCTATTGAGTTTGAGGGCCTGTCTTGATCCAGTTTGGCCTCATCTTAACCAATTATACTTACAAAGACCCTATTTTCAAATGAAGTCACCTTCTGAGTTTCAAAGTGGACATGAGTATTTGCAAGACACTGTTCAATTCAGTATAGTCATCCAGTACAAAATGTGGCTCTATAGAGTGCTTCTTTAGAAGATAATAAAGGCATGTTGTTATTATGATCAAATTATAAATAAAATTGCAAAAAATGTTATTTGTCTAACCTGCTGGAAAAAAAAGCTTAACACAAGAGTGAAGGTTTTGAGAGCCAGTGTGCTATTCTTTGCGTTTCACATGCTTTTGTGCCTCAGTTCCAGGTACCAGCACTAAGTTGCAGTTAAAAGAACCCTGCTTTGAACTGAACTCACATAAATCCAATTTTGTCTCATTTATTTGTTAAAAAAAAATTTAAAGGCAGATGAAATTCCTCCCTTTATTGAACTTTTAGTTTAGCCAGGAAGTCAGATACCAAACATTAATTATGCAAATAATTATTTAAGTGGCTTCCCTGGGTGGCTCAGATGATAAAGAATCTACCTGCAATGCGGAAGACCCAGGTTCAGTCCCTGGGTTGGGAACCCCTGGAGAAGGAAATGGCAACCCACTCCAGTATTCTCGCCTGGGAGAAGTCCATGAACAGAGCCTGATGGGCTGCAAGTCCATGGGGTCTCAAAGTGTAGGATACAACTGAGTGACCAACACTTTCACTTTCAGGATTGTAATACACACATTGAAGGAGACTACAGATGTAATATGAGTATGAGATCTAACCAAGCCCTCTACTCTGGGGGAAAATATCTAAGCTGAAACTGAGGAGACATCTGCCGTGTGTGTTTGTACAACACCAGAGGGCATCTTCTACACTGTAATCTATGTGAATAGTGCTCCTGGATCTTTTGCAGAGCCCAACCGATAAAGCTGAACATGCTGCTGCTGCTGCTGCCAAGTCGCTTCAGTCGTGTCTGACTGTGTGACCCCATAGACGGCAGCCCACCAGGCTCCCCCATCCCTGGGATTCTCCAGGCAAGAACACTAGAGTGGGTTGCCATTTCCTTCTCCAATGCATGAAAGTGAAAGTGAAAGAGAAGTTGCTCAGTCGTGTCCAACTCCTAGCAACCCCATGGACTGCAGCCCACCAGGCTCCTCTGTCCATGCAATTTTCCAGGCAAGAGTACTGAACATGACAGCCCTGAAAAATATTAGGTAGGAATTAAATGAAGCAACTTAAGCTGGTGGTGGCAGGGTGGGTGGGCGGGTGGGGGTAGCTAGTGATAGTGCTAAAAGAAGGCAGACAGTCATTACATGACCCAGATGTGGGAAGGTAACTCGTGACGTGGGGGAAATTATCGACACTCTCAAAACCTCAACTATTTTATTGGTGAAACTAATAAAATCAGTTTTATTAATGGGATAACAGTACTCCACTGGTAGAGTTATTGTGAGACACTGATGCTCTGTGAAGAAGCCAGAGGCCAGCACAGAGGAGTGTTCAGCCTCTATTTCTCTTTTTCTTTATTTCCTAGAAACAAACTGAACTTGGGGTCACCAATATGACATTTAACAAATAGCAGCTACCTTCATTCACACCTCTACCACCAATACTCAAGGTTCTAGGACTACCAATAATTGTTAAGTAAGATTTGCTTTCCAGGCAACCTGTGTGAGAAAGGAAGGCCATATCTGGACAAAATGAACACATTCATCTTGAGATGATCAAAAAGAGAACTGAAATTAAGCCACTACCCTCCCTATTGCACAGTCCGCACCCTTCTCCCCACCCACACTCCTGTGATCTTCTCCCCTACCACATCTGACACTTCGATATTTCAGGAAATAGCTTATGCTGGTCTTTTCCTATGTTCCTACTATATTTTT
This sequence comes from Nanger dama, assembly GCA_917880005.1. Classification (NCBI taxonomy): domain Eukaryota; kingdom Metazoa; phylum Chordata; class Mammalia; order Artiodactyla; family Bovidae; genus Nanger; species Nanger dama. Next base: position 31,461,971 of record CAKJTW010000007.1, read on the forward strand.
TCAACATTTAAATCTTCTTTTACAATGATAAAATATATATAACATGAAATTTACCATTTAAACCACTTTTCAGTGTATAATTCAGTTCAATTAAGTATATTAATGATGCTATGCATTTCTAGAATGTTTTCATTGTCCTGAACAGAAACTTTGTACCCATCAAACAATATCCCCCTCTTTCTCCTTTTCCTCAGCTCCTGGTAAAGTCTATTCTTTCTGTCTCTATGAATTTGCCTATTCTGGTACCTCATATGTGGAATCATACAATATATGTCCTTTATGTCTGGCTTATTTCCCTTACACAATTACTTCAATGTCTTCAATGTTCATCCATGTTGTAGCATGAATCAGAATTGTTTTCCTTTTTATGAAGCATACCACATTTTGTTATACCGCTCTTTCTTGTGTAATTATTATAATACTATAATTTTCCTGTTTTCACTAGCTTGCGGGCACCATGACGACAGATGTAGTGGGCAGAATTTCGGCAACAGATCTCCACAAATGTCCTGCCTATCTGTGAATATGATGAGCTATCAATCTTGAGATTGTTTTGTTATATGGGAAGACTGGATTAGCTGAGGAGGCCCATTAAAAGCACAGAATTTTCTCTAGCTGGTGACTGAAGAGGAAGGCAGAGAGATACAATGCACGAGGGGTATTCAATACTCCATTGGAAGATGGAGAGGTCATGTGTAAAGAAATGTGGATGACTTTTGATTGTGAAAAATGCTGACAGAGGCCCTGGAAGAGACACAGCAAAGAAACTTAAGACCTCAGTTTTTTAATGATAAGGAAATGAATTCTTCCCACAACATGAATAAATTTGGAAATGCATTTGTCCTCAGAATCCGTACCTGAGACCTGAGCCTGGTTAACACCTTGATTTTGGCCTGGTGAGACCCTCCCAGGCTGGACTTTTGACATAAAACTGCTGCAAAATTGGGAGCTAATGACTGGGTGTTAGGTTACTAAATTTGCAGTAATTTGTTACTGAGCAATAGAAAACTACTACAGTAGGCACTCTGCCTTTTATGTTTAATCCCCAGTGTTTAGCCTAGTGCCTGGAACTGATTAGCTTCCCAATAAATGCTAACCAAATAAACTGAAGGAACTGGCAAGAGGAAAGGATGATAGAAGGAGGAGATAAAGGAGGAAAAATGAAAAAGAATGAAAAATGGAGGGAGATGAAGGAAAAAAGATCCAAATCACCAGTAGGAGAGAACATCGAAAGTTGATCTTCACTGGAGTGCATGATGGAAATGTGTCTAAAACATATCTGGATTATCCTTTACCTCCTCTAGAAATTCAGATGTCAATGTTCTTTTTATTTTTACTAGATGTGTTGATTATTTTTAATTGTGTAAACTAGGCATTTGTTTAGTGTCCTTTGGCATGACTTGGCTTAAATGAACCGAAATCATAAACATGATACTATTTTAATTAAGAACAATTTAGAACGTTCATTTGAATGTTCATTTTATGATCTCTCATACACCTGGATGGTGAAGAATGATCTGCTGGTAAAAGTCCCCGAGGGCAATAAGTCAAAGGGAATTGGGACATTAATGTGTCCAGATTTTGAAGGAACTTGAAATAAATAATTGTAAATTATTTTTGTGAAATTATATGCCTTATTCTATTCTAAGAAACAAAGAATGAGTTGATCCCTTGCATGACCACTCATCTGAATTTTAAATAATGTAAACAGATGCCGAAGCTTTTGATATTTAAAAATGTCACTTTTAGAGTTCCTCACATAAAAGGAGGGTAATTTATTTCCTTGACAGAAAATATCTTCCCATCCACATGCTACAGCCCTTGTAATTCTACCATTATACATTCATTTCTTTGGATTAAACACTAATGTTAAACCTTATGAAACACAGTCATATTACCAGAAGGAGTAAAATGTAAATTCATTGATCTTTAAGTATTAATAAATGTATCAGATTATCTTTCTCTCCTTTGCACATAAGCAATGAAAATCTGTTTGTACAGAGGAACACTGAAGAGAAACTAGCCTCAAAAGCAACTTTATTTTTATGGAATTATCTGTAGAGGAGGCCCTGGTTGAAAAACTGTGAGTATGAACTTAGATTTCACAACCTGATCTACTACACGGTCAAAGGCATGCTGAAAGGTTGACATAGAGCTTAGAGGCTTCTTTTATCTGATGAGACACATAAAGAGATCATGTCCATCAAGATGTTTATGAAAATGCTTTTTGCCATGAATGCTATTCCTTTATTTCCTTATTACAAATGATAAATCATATCTCTTTCCCCCACCTTATTGAGGTATAACTGACAAAGAAGATGTCTATTTTTCACTATGACAGATTGACAATCTCATCTGGCTGAAGAAAACAGGAATATCTTTGGGTGTGTAACTCAAGAACAGAAGAGTGCAGACTTCAAAAGAGATGGAATGCTCTCATGTCCAGTGTCCACAGAAACCTTGGCTTCTCTGTCCTGCTCTCTTTCTTCCTGTCTCTGTCTTTCTCTCTTCTTTGTCCACTGCCTACACTCTCCAATCTTCTCTCTTTCTCTCTCTCTCTCTCTCTCTCTCTTTTTTTCCTCCTGTGTACTATGTGTCAAATCTACCTTTCCCTGTGTTGGCTTTATTTTCTGGGAATTTCTTTTCCTTGCTAAAACAGATGGTATCCTACAGTGCTCCGAGGATATATTCTGCTTTCAGTTCAGTTCAGTTCAGTCGCTCAGTCGCGTCCGACTCTTTGTGACCCCATGAATTGCAGCATGTCAGGTCTCCCTGTCCATCACCAACTCCCAGAGTTCACTCAAACTCACGTCCATCAAGTTGGTGATGCCATCCAGCCATCTCATCCTCTGTCATTTCCTTCTCCTCCTGCCCCCAATTCCTCCCAGCATCAGTCTTTTTCAATGAGTCAACTCTTCGCATGAGGTGGCCAAAGTACTGGAGTTTCAGCTTTAGCATCATTCCTTCCAAAGAACACCCAGGATTGATCTCCTTTAGAATGGACTGGTTGGATCTCCTTGCAGTCCAAGGGACTCTCAAGAGTCTTCTCCAACGCCAAATCATAGATCATAGAAAAAGCAAGAGAATTCCGGAAAACATCTACTTCTGCTTTACTGACTATGCCAAAGCCTTTGACTGTTTGAATCACAGAAAACTGCAAAATTCTTAGAGAGATCGGAATACCAGACCACTTTACTTGCCCCCTCAAAAACCAGTATGCAGGTCAAGATGCATAGTTACAACTGGACATGGAACGATAGACTGGTTCAAAATTGGGAAAGGAGTATGTTAAGGCTGCATATTGTCACCTGCTTATTTAACTTATATGCAGAGTACATATTGGGCTGGATGAATCACAAGCTAGAATCAAGATTGCCAGGAGAAATATCAATAACCTCAAATATGCAGATGACACCACCTTAATGGCAGAAAGTGAAGAGGAACTAAAGAGTCTCTTGACAAGGGTGAAATAGGAAAGTGAAAAATCTGGCTTAAAACTCAACATTCAAAAAACTAAGATCATGGCATCCAGTCCCATCACTTCATGGCAAATAGATGGGGAAAGAATGGAAACAGTGACAGACTTTATTTTCTTGGGCTCCAAAATCACTGTGGAAGATGACTGCAGCCATGAAATCAAAAGACTCTTGCTCCTTGGAAGAAAAGCTATGACAAACCGAGATGGCATATTAAAAAGCAGAGACATCACTTGGTCAACACAGGACCATATAGTCAAAGCTATGGTTTTTCCAGTAGTCATGTATGGATGTGAGAATTGGACCATAAAGAAGGCTGAACGCTAAAGAATTTATGCTTTCAAACTGTGGTTTTGGAGAAAACAGTTGAGAGTCTCTTGGGCAGCAAGGAAATCAAACCAGCCAATCCTAAAGGAAATCAATTCTGAATATTCACTGGAAGGACTGATGCTGAAGCTGAAGCTTCAGTACTCTGGCCACTGGATGTGAAGAACTGACTCACTGGAAAAGAGCTTGATGCTGGAAAAGACTTAGGGTAGTAGGAAAAGGGAGCAAAAGAGGATGAGATTGTTGGATGGCATCACCGACTCTATGGACGCGAGTTTGAGCATAGAGAAAGCAGGGAAGACTGATGTGCTGTAATCATGGGGTCACAAAGAGTTGGACATGACTTAGCGACTGAACTACAACAACCATACAATTGATGTCCACCTATTTCACCCACCCCACAAAACTATTCCTCTCTGGTAACCACGCATCTGTTCTCTGTATCTATGAGTTTGTTTTCTTTGCTCATTTGTTTTGTTTTTAAGATTTCACATGTAGGTTATTTCATAGGAATTTTCTTCTCTGTCTGACTTATCTCAATTAATGTAATATATTCAAGGTATATTTATGTTGTGAAAGCAAGGTATCATTTTTAAGCTTGAGTAATATTCCATATTGTGTGTGTGTGTCTGTGTGTGTGTGTGTGCGCGCGATGCATGCGTGTATCACATCATCTTTATCCTTTTGACTTTCCACAGATACTTAGGCTGCTTTCATATCTTGGCTAGTATAAATAATGCTGTGATGGGGTACATATGTTTCTTTTCAAATTAGTGTTTTCATATTCTCTGGATAAGTACACAGAAGTGAAATAACTTGATCACATGGTGGTTCTACTTTTCATTTTTTAGGAATCTCCATACTTTTATCCATTGTGGCTATACCAGTTTACATTCCCACCAACAAGGCACAAAAGTTCCCTTTTCTCAGCCTCCTTGTCAACAACTGCTCTTTCCTGTCTTCTTGAAGATAACAATTCTGACAGGTATAAGGCAATATCTTGTAGTTGGATTTGCATTTTCCTTATGGTAAGTGCTGTTGACCATTTTCACACACGTGTTGGCCATTTGTGTGTCTTCTTTGGAAAAAAATGCCTACTTAGCTCCTTTTTTTTAATTTTGTTTTTTTTTGTTGTTGTTGTTGTTAAGTTGTATTAGTTCTCCATATATTTTCGGTATTCACCCTTTATTGAATACATAATTCAAAATATCTTCCGCCATTCACTAGGTTGCTTTTTAATTGTAATGACGGTTTCCTTTGCTGCATAAAAGTTTTTTGTTTGGTGTAATTCTGTTTATTTTTGCTTTTGTTTCTCCTGCTTTTGGAGGTAGATACAGAAAAACACTGCCAAGACTGATTTCAAGTGGCTCACCACATATGTTTTCTACCAGGAATTTTATGGTTTGGGGGTCTTACATTGAAGCCTTTAATCCATTTTGAGTTAATTTTTTCTATATGTAAGAGAGTGGTCTAGTTTTATTGTTTTATATATGGATGCCCATCTCCCCCAAAAACAGCTACTGGAAAGACTGTTTCCCCTATAATATAATCTTGCCTCCTTTGTGTTACACTGATCATATAAACATAGATTTATTTCTTGGCTCTCTATTCTGTTCCATTGATCTGTGTGACCCCCCGCCCCGACCTTTTTTTTTTTTTTTTTGGTGCCCTTACTAAACTGTTTGATTACCATAACTTTGTAATACGGTGTGAAGTCATGGAGTATGATACTTTCAGCTTTGTTTTTCTTTCTCATTGCTTTGGCTTCTCAGGATCTTTTGTGTCTCTGTACAAATTTAAGAATTTTGTTCCAGCTCTGTGAAAATGACATTTAATAGAGACTTCACTGAATCTGTAGACTACTTTCAGCAGTATGGACATTTAAACAGTATTAATTTTTCTAACCCATGAGTTGACTGTATCTTTCCATTTATTTGTATCTTCTTCAATTTCTTTTAATGATATATTACCATTTTCAGTGTATAAGTCTTTCATCTCCTTAGTTAAATTTATTCCTAGGTATTTTATCTTTTTGATGCAGGTGTAAATGGAATTCTTTTCTTAATTTCTCTTTCTGGTAATTAATTATTAGTGTATCAAAATGCCACAGATTTCAGTGTACTGGTTTTATATCTTGTAACTTTACTGAATTCATTTATTATTTCTAACTTTTTTTTACAGTGGAATCTTCAGCATTTTCTGTATATAGTGCAAGTCATACATAAAGTGATGGTTTTACTTCTTCTTTTTTATTTAGATACCTCTTGTTTTATTTTTCTTGCCCAGCTGTCATGGCAAGGACTCCCAATACTATGTTAAATAAAAACAGTGAGAGTGGGCATTCTTCTCTTGTTCTGATCTTAGAGAAAAAGCTTTGAACTTTTCACCAGTAGATACAGTACGAGTTGTGGGTTTGTCATAAATGATCTTTATTATGTTACGGATGCTCCCTCTTACCTACTTTGTGGAAAGGTTCTTAACATAAATGGATGTTGAATTTTGTGAAATGCTTTTTGTCAGTCTACTGAGATCATGTGATTTTTATCATTCATTTTGTTAATGTGGTGTATACATTCATTCATTAAAAAAATTTTTTTTACTTTACAATATTGATGTTGTATCATCCTTACATCCTTGGGAAAAATCCCATTTGATCACTGTGTGTGATCCTTGTAATGTATTGCTTAATTTGGCTTACTACTATTTTCTGGAAAATCTTTGCATCTATATTCAGCAAGGCTACTGACCTTGATGTTTTTTTTGTGTGTGTGTGGTGTCCTTGTCTGATTTTGTTATTAGGATAATGCTAGCTTTATAAAATGACTTTGGAAGGATTCCCTCCTCTTCAGTTTTTTCAAAGAGTTTGGGAAGGATAGGTATTAAATTTTCTTTGAATGTTTGATAGAATTAAACAGTGAAGCTGTCTGGTCTGAGACTGTTTTTGAGGAGGTTTTTATTACTGATTGAATTTATTTATATTCAGATTTTCCATCTCTTCATGAATCAGTCTTGGAAAACTGTATGTTTATACAAATTTATCTGTATTCATTTCTTCTATGTTGCCCAAGTTGAGGGCATATAACTGTTCGTAGTAGAGTCCTGTGATCTTTTTCATTTCATTGTATCAGTTACAACTTCTCTCTCATTTCTGATTTTTTGAACCCTTTTTCCCCCTTTGTCAGTCTATCTAAACGTTGTCAATTTTTAAAATCTTTTCAAAGAACTAAGAAGAGCTAGTTGCCTAAATCTAAAGAAATAGATTTTCTCTATTATCTTATTAGTCTCTATTTTATTTCCACTCTGATCTTTAATCAGTTCAGTTCAGTTGCTCAGTCGTGTCCGACTCTTTGCAACCCCATGAATCGCAGCACACCAGGCCTCCCTGTTCAGCACCATCTCTCGGAGTTCACTCAGACTCAAGTCCATCGAGTCCATGATGCCATCCAGCCATCTCGTCCTCGATCGTCCCATTCTCCTCCTGCCCCCAATCCCTCCCAGCATTAGAGTCTTTTCCAATGAGTCAACTCTTCGCATCAGGTGGCCAAAGTACTGAAGTTTCAGCTTTAGCATCATTCCTTCCAAAGAAATCCCAGGGTTGATCTCCTTCAGAATGGACTGGTTGGATCTCCTTGCAGTCCAAGGAACTTTTAAGAGTCTTCTCCAACACCACAGTTCAAAAGCATCAATTCTTCGGTGCTCAGCTTTCTTCAGAGTCCAACTCTCACATCCATACATGACCACAGGATAAACCATAGCCTTGACTAGACGGACCTTAGTCGGCAAAGTAATGTCTCTGCTTTTGAATATACTATCTAGGTTGGTCATAACTTTTCTTCCAAGGATTAAGCGTCTTTTAATTTCATGGCTGCAGTCACCATCTGCAGTGATTTTGGAGCTCCCAAAACTAAAGTCTGACACTGTTTCCACTGTTTCCCCATCTATTTCCCATGAAGTGATGGGACTGGATGCCATGATCTTCGTTTTCTGAATGTTGAGCTTTAAGCCAACTTTTTCACTCTCCTCTTTCACCTTCGTCAAGAGGCCCTTTAGCTCCTCTTCACTTTCTGCCATAAGGGTGGTGTCATCTGCATATCTGAGGTTATTGATATTTCTCCCGGCAATCTTGATTCCAGCTTGTGTTTCTTCCAGCCCAGCATTTCTCATGATGTACTCTGCATAGAAGTTAAATAAGCAGGGTGACAATATACAGCCTTGACGTACTCCTTTTCCTATTTGGAACCAGTCTGTTGTTCCATGTCCAGTTCTAACTGTTGCTTCCTGACCTGCATATAGATTTCTCAAGAGGCAGGTCAGGTGGTCTGGTATTCCTATCTCTTTCAGAATTTTCCACAGTTTATTGTGATTCACACAGTCAAAGGCTTTGGCATAGTCAATAAAGCAGAAATAGATGTTTTTCTGGAACTCTCTTGCTTTTTCGATGATCCAGTGGATGTTGGCCATTTGATTTCTGGTTCTTCTGCCTTTTCTAAAATCAGCTTGAACATCAGGAAGTTCATGGTTCATGTATTGCTGAAGCCTGGCTTGGAGAATTTTGAGCATTACTTTACTAGCAGGTGAGATGAGTGCAATTGTGCGGTAGTCTGAGCATTCTTTAGCATTGCCTTTCTTTGGGATTGGAATGAAAACTGACCTTTTCCAGTCCTGTGGCCACTGCTGAGTTTTCCACATTTGCTGGCATATTGAGTGAAGCACTTTCACAGCATCATCTTTCAGGATTTGAAACAGCTCCACTGGAATTCCATCACCTCCACTAGCTTTGTTCTTAGTGATGCTTTCTAAGGCCCACTTGACTTCACATTCCAAGATGTCAGGCTCTAGATGAGTGATCACATCGTTATGATTATCTGGGTCATGAAGATCTTTTTGCACAGTTCTTCTGTGTATTCTTGCCACCTCTTCTTAATATCTTCTGCTTCTGTTAGGTCCAGACCATTTCTGTCCTTTATTGAGCCCATCTTTGTATGAAATGTTCCCTTGGTAACTCTAATTTTCTTGAAGAGATCTCTAGTCTTTCCCATTCTGTTGTTTTCCTCTATTTCTCTGCATTGATTGCTGAAGAAGGCTTTCTTATCTCTTCTTGCTATTCTTTGGAACTCTGCATTCAGATGCTTATATCTTTCCTTTTCTCCTTTGCTTTTCACCTCTCTTCTTTTCACAGGTATTTGTAAGGCCTCCCCAGACAGCTTTTGCTTTTTTGCATTTCTTTTCCATTTTTGATCTTTATTATATTTTTTTTTTTTTAAATTAACCTTGGCCTTTGATTATTTTTTCTAGATATTTAATGGAAAGAAAGATTGTTTATTTAAGGTTTTTATTCTTTAATGAGGTGAACCTGTATTACTAGTAACTTCTGTTGTAAAACTTTTGCTGCCTTCCATAGGTTTTGGTATATTGTACTTCGGTTTTCATTTGTATCTAGGTATTTTTTTTTTAATTTCTGCTTTGATTTCTTCAGTGACCCACTGAATATTCAGTAGCATGTTGTTTATCTCCACATTTTCCCCTAGTTTTCTTCTTGTAACTGTTTTCTAGCTTCATACCATTGTGGTTGGAAACTTTGCTTTCCTATCATTATAATGATCTTGAACTTCCTGGGACATTTTTTGGGCCTAACATGTGATCTATCCTAGAGAATGTTCTGCGTGCATTTGAAAAGAATGTTTACTCTGCTGCTTTTGGATAGATTGCTTTGTATTTATCTATACAGTCCATCTGGTACAACGTGCCATTTGATTGTGATTTTATGTAATGTGATTTTAAATCAATGTTTTCTTACTGATATTGTCTGATCATTGATGTTAAATTCTCCTACTACTATTGTATTGCTGTCAAGTTCTCCCTTTAGGTCCATTAATTTTGTTTTATATATTTTGATGTTCCTATGTTGGATGCATACATATTTTATAAACATCTTATATATTTTATGTCTTTCCACAGTACTGACTTTTTATAATTATGTAATGGCCTTTTTGTCTTTTATTACAGTCTTTGTTTTAAAGTATTTTATCTGAGTTACACCAGGTTTTTGTTTCTATTTGCGTGGACTGTCTTTCTCCATCCTTCACTTTTAGTCTGTGTGTCCTTACTTCTTCTGTCATTACTTCTTACTTCTGAAATAAAGATGAATATTTGTAATGATGAAAGGTACAGTTCACAAAGAAGATAGACATCATAAACCATTAGACACCTAACAACAAAGAAACAAGGATACATAAAGCAAAAATCAGAAGAAATATAAGCAAAAAGGAAAAAAATATACAATCATATCATCAGTTCAGTTCAGTTCAGTTGCTCAGTTGTGTCCGACTCTTCGCGACCCCAAGAATTGCTGCACGGCAGGCCTCCCTGTCCGTCACCATCTCCCGGAGTTCACCCAGACTCACATTCATTGAGTCAGTGATGCCATCCAGCCATCTCATCCTCTGTCGTCCCCTTCTCCTCCTGCCCCCAATCCTTTTCATCATCAGAGTCTTTCCAATGAGTCAACTCTCACGTGAGGTAGCCAAAGTACTGGAGCTTCAGCTTTAGCATCATTCCTTCCTAAGAAAACCCAGGGCTGATCTCCTTTAGAATGGACTGGTTGGATCTCCTTGCAGTCCAAGGCACTCTCAACAGTCTTCTCCAACACCACAGTTCAGAAGCATCAATTCTTCGGCGCTCTGCCTTCTTCACAGCCCAACTCTCACATCCATACATGACCACAGGAAAAACCATAGCCTTGACTAGACGGACCTCGTCGGCAAAGTAATGTCTCTGCTTTTGAATACACTATTCAGGTTGGTCATAACTTTTCTTCCAAGGATTAAGCGTCTTTTAATTTCATGGGAGTCACCATCTGCAGTGATTTGGGAGCCCCCAAAAATAAAGTCTGACACTGTTTCCACTGTTTCCCCATCTATTTCCCATGAAGTGATGGGACTGGATGCCATGATCTTCGTTTTCTGAATGTTGAGCTTTAAGCCAACTTTTTCACTCTCCTCTTTCACCTTCGTCAAGAGGCCCTTTAGCTCCTCTTCACTTTCTGCCATAAGGGTGGTGTCATCTGCATATCTGAGGTTATTGATATTTCTCCTGGCAATCTTGATTCCAGCTTGTGTTTCTTAGTGAGGCATAATAACATTTTTTCTGAGAATACTTTATCAAGTGCAGAAAAATAAGAATAAAAGCATCTTGAGTGATGTCATTAATATTTTAAATATAACCTTTCTATTTCTGTTTATTATTAATCTCATATACTACACAAATATATTTAAAATTCTGTCATAAGTTATTAGGTGTCCACAGCATATTTAGGAAAACTGGCAAAAGATAACCATTATTAAATTTCAAAAGGTAGAATTATTATTTTTTTGTAATTCACTTATACATATACAAGTACATTGTTTTTGAAATTTTCCATTTTAGGTTATTACAAGATATTGACTATAGTTCCCTGTGCTATGCAGTAAACTTTTGTTGCTTGTTGTGTATCTATTATTTTAAAATAAAAATCTAGCATTCTATTCATAGTGAGTCAAACAAGTTGAATCAAAATGTCATAAATTTTTAGTTAGGCAAAAATTTTAAAGCTTCATAAAATACATATATTATACATATTATTTATATATATTGTATATAAGAGCTTTTCTACTATACTTGATAAAGGCTTGAGAAAGAATATAAAAAAGAAGCAATGGAAAAATTGTAAAACATAACTAAATGAAATGAAATGGGAGTATGAATATGAAATAGAAAAAAGTAAATCAAAGCAAATAAGAGTAAAAGATCCTCATATAGTGCAGTGCACTTTAAACATGACTGCTCGTTAGAGACATACCTGGATCTCTGGCCAAAAAAAAAAAAAAAAAAAATTGAGCATTTGCATTTTTCAAAAAATTCCAAGATAATTTTGATATGCATATGAATTTTAAAAAGCGATTACAGGTTTTTTTCTATTAAATGGTAGTTTTGGTGATAATAGAAATCTGTTATTCTTCTGTTGACCAATCATGATACCATGGTATTAAGTGAGTAATATTTACATAATCACAATTGTGAAAGCTGTTTACCAGTTTTCACAATTAATAGCCAGACAAAAGAAAAAGACAATTACAGTAGCATACCAAAATGGGAACATGATCAATAGAACAATACCAAAATAACCAAAAATAACTACATACAATTTGGAGGTCAAGCAGAGTGATGTTGTAAGTGGAATTGCATACACATGCACATGTTTTCATCTGCTCAGCCAGTCTATGTTTTCTGCTGGGTGCATTTAATTCATTTATATTTTTCTTATTTTGGGGGGTTTATTTCCTGTAGGTAGGTGTTTTCCTTTTCTTGTTTCCAGCCTAGAGAAATTCCTTTGGCATTTGTTGTAAAGCTGGTTTGGTGGTGTTGAATCCTCTTAACTTTTGCTTGTCTGGAAAGCTCTTAATTTTGCCATCAAATCTGAAGGAGAGTCTTGCTGGGTAGAGTATTCTCGGTTGTTCTGCCATCAACAAGCAACATTTACAGTTGGACATGGAACAACAGATCTGTTCCAAATTGGGAAAGGAGTATGTCAAAGCTCCCTCAGTTATTCTGCTATTGATTCCTTCTAGTGTCTCATTCATCTCTGTTTTTTGTTCTTTAGTCTTCTCAGTTCAGTTCAGTTCAGTCACCCAGTAATGTCCAACTCTCTGCAACTCCGTAGACTGAAGAATGCCAGGCTTCCCTGTCCATCACCAACTCCCAGAGCTTGCTCAGACATATCCATCAAGTCGGTGAAGCTATCCAACCATCTCATCCTCTGTTATCCCCTTCTCCTCCTGCCTTCAAATGTTCCCAGCATCAGGGTCTGTTCTAATAAGTCAGTTCTTTGCATCAGGTGGCCAAAGTACTGGAGCTTCAGCTTCAGCACCAGTCCTTTCAATGAATATTCAGGAATGATTTCCTTTAGGACTGACTGGTTTGATTTCCTTGCAGTCCAAGGAACTCTCAAGAGTATTCTCCAAAACCACAGTTCAAAAGCATCACAATTCTTCGGCACTCAGCTTTCTTTACGGTTCAACTCTTACATCCATACATGACTACTGGAAAAAGCCACAGCTTTGACTAGACAGACCTTTGTTGGCAAAGTAACGTCTCTGTTTTTTAACATGCTGTCTAGGTTTGTCATAGCTTTTCTTCCAAGGAGCAAGTGTCTTTTAATTTCATGGCTGCAGTCAACATCTGCAGTGATTTCGGAGCCCAAGAAAATTGTCAGTTTCCATTGTTTCCCCATCTATTTGCCATGAAGTGATGGGACTGGATGGCATGATCTTAGTTTTTGAATGTTGAGTTTCAAGCTAGCTTTTTCACTCTCCTTTTTCCCTTTCATCAAGAGGCTCTTTATTTCCTCTTCATTTTCTGCTATAAGGATTATGTCACCTGCATATCTGAGGTTATTGATATTTCCCCGGTGATCTTGATTCCAGCTTGTGCTTCATCTAGCCTGTTATTTCACATGACGTACACTGCATATAAGTTAAATAAACAGGGTGACAATATACAGCTTTGACATACTCCTTTCCCAATTTGAAACTGGTCCATTGTTCCATGTCCAATTGTAAATGTTGCTTCTTGACCTGCATACAGATTTCTCAGGAGGCAGGTAAGCTGGTCTGGTATTCCCATCTCTTGAAGAATTTTCCACAGTTTATTGTGATCCACACAGTCAAAGGCTTTGGCATAGTCAATAAAGCAGATGTTTTTCTCAAACTCTCTTGCTTTTTGATGATCCAGTGGATGTTGGCAATTTGATCTCTGGTTCCTCTGCCTTTTCTAAATCCAGCTGAACATCTGGAAGTTATAGGTTCACATAATGTTGAAGCCTAACTTGGAGAATTTTGAGCATTACTTTGCAAGCATGTGAGATGAGTGCAATTGTGTGGTAGTTTGAACATTCTCTGGCATTGCCTTTCTTTGGGATTGGAATGAAATTGACCTTTTCCAGTCCTGTGGCCACTGCTGAGTTTTCCACATTTGCTGGCAACTGAGTGTTTCACTTTAACAGCATCATCTTTTAGGATTTGCAGTAGCTCAGCTGGAATTTAATCACCTCCACCAGCTCTGTTCATACTGATTCTTCCTAAGGCCCACTTAACTTCACATTCCAGAATGTCTGGCTCTAGGTGAGTGATCATGCCATCATGGTTATCTGGGTCATGAAGATCTTTTTGTATAGTTCTTCTGTGTTCTTGTCATCTCTTCTTAATATCTTCTGCTTTTGTTAGGTCCATATTGTTCCTGTTCTTTATTGTACCCATCTTTGCATGAAATATTGGTGTCTCTTTGGTAAAGATTTCTTGCATCTTCTCAGGCTTTGCCCCTATTCTTTTCTGAGATTCTGGATCATCTTCACTATCATTATTCCGAATTCTTTTTCTGGAAGGTTGCCTATCTCCACTTTATTTACTTGTTTTGGGGGTTTTATCTTGTCCTCTCATCTGGGACATAACTTCTGCTTTTTCATGATGATTAACTTTTTGCTGCATGGTTTCTGTTTTAATCGCTGTGGAACTGTTGTTCTTCTTCTATCTGCCCTCTGATGGAGGAGCCTAAGGTTTGTGTAAGTGTCCTGGTAGGAGGGACCGGTGGTGGGAAAAGCTGGGTCTTGCTCTGGTGGGCAGGGTCTTGCTCAGTAAAGTTTAATCCAATTATCTGATGATGGCTGGGGTTGTGCTCCCTTCTTGGTAAGTGGCAGGCCAGTCCTAGAGTCTGGTTTGGGTTATGTATGAATGTTTATGATTGGGCTAATGGCAACCTCCAAGAAGTATACACTATTGGAGACCTTCCCAGACTGGTGCCCCCAACCGTGTGGTGAGTTCCTGCCAACTTACACCTCCACAGAAGACCCTGCAACACTAGCAGGTAGTTTTGGTTCGGTCTCCTATGGGGTCACTGCTCCTTTCCTCTGAGTCTTGGTGCACATGAGGTTTTATTTGTGTCCTCCATGACTGGAGTCTCTGTTTCCCCCACTCCTGTGGATGTCTTGTAGTCAAATCCTGCTGGCCCTCTCAGATTCCCTGGGGATTCCCATTCCCTTTGTTAGATCCCCAGGCGGGAGGCCTGATGCGGGGTTCAGAACCTTTGCAACACTGGGAGAACTTCTTTGGAATTGTTCTCTAGGTTGTAGGTCACCCACCCTGCAGTTCGGACAGGACTGAGCGACTAAACAACACCCTGCAGCTATGGGACCTGATTTTACCATGACTGTGTCCCTCCTACTGTCTCACTATGGCTTCTTCTTTGTCTCTGCACATGAGGTATCTTTTGTTCTGGTAGGTTCCAGCATCCTCCTGTCAATGGTTGTTAGCCAGCTAGCTGTGATTTTGGTGCTCTTGCAAGAGATGAGCACACATCCTTCTACTCTGTCATCTTGATCCAGAAGTCTGTGTGTCCTTACTTCTGAAGTAAGTCTCTTATAAGTAAAACATAGATGAGTCTTTTTTTTTCAAATCCATTTTGCCATGCTTTGTCTCTTCATTGGAGAATTCAGTCCAGTTTCATTTAAAGTGATTACTGATAGGTACGTACTTACTGTCATTTTGTTAACTGTTTTCTCTTTTTGTGGTTCCTCTCTATTCCTTCTCTTTCTCCCTTCCTTAGTGGTTTGATGGCTTTCTTTAGTATTATGTTGAGGTTACTTTCTCATTTTGTTTTGTTATTTACTATAAATTTTTGCTTTGTAGTTATTGTGAGGTTCACATACAACATCCTATGTACACAATGTTCTAAGTTGGTAACAACTTAAACTTGAACACATTCCAGAACTTTACATGTTTACTTCCTCCACACTGAATAAGTTTGATGTTACCTTTTACATATTTATATTTTATGTATTTCTTACCTAAGTAATGTAGTTTTAGTTAATTCAATACTTTTTTCTTTTAACTTTCATACTGACTTTATAAGTGATTTATTCATTAACTTTATATTTACCTTTTCTAGTAAGATTTTTACTTTGCTATATGTTCTTATTACTAATTAGTGCCATTTCTCTTCTTATCCACAACAACTGTCATATATTATTGATAGAAATGCTTCTTTAAAGAAGAACTACCATTCTTTATTTATAGAAACAATTATTTACTCATATTGATATAGACTTATGGGTGTTTGTTTTATCTATGGGTTATGATCTAACATTTTAGCTATTCATTTTGTTGCTGAAACTGTTCCAGCTGTGGCCCCTGAATGCTGTTTCAGGTTGCCCTGTTCTTACCTCTTATGACTAGGAGTAAAAGAAACAGAGAGGCAATATGTGTCTTGAACACTAGAATCCATCTGATAAAAAACTTTACATGAATGCGATTCTCACAACAGGTAAGGTAAGCCTTAGTATCCCAGGTACACATGGATTATAGATATAACATTCAGATAGGCTAAGTAGCTTGCCCAAAGATACAGAGCAAATTTGAGATTATAAATAAGATTATACTTGGATTTGTCTGACTTCACAGCCTTTTTCTGATATACCACAATGCCTTGTTTTAAAGACTCAGGCTTTGGCTTGGGGCAATGTTCCAGTAACTGATTGCCAGGTACAAACACTCTCTTTGTGTGTGTGTTAGTTGCTCAGTCATGTCCAACTCTTTGCGGCCCATGAACTGTAGCCTGCCAGGCTTCTCTGTCCATGGAATTCTCCAGGCAAGAATACTGGAGTGGATTGACATTCCCTTCTCCAGAGGATCTTCCCAAACCAGGGACTGAATCCTAGTCTCCTGCACTGCAGGCAGATTATTTACCATTTCAGCTACAGGGAAGTCCTCTCTTTGTAGCAGTTCCTCCAGTTCTAAACTCTTGTTTCCCTTTTTCTGAGTCTCTTTCACTGGTTCCAAATCAGGAAAGGAGTACATCAAGGCTGTATATTGTCATTCTGCTTATTTAACTTACACTCAGAGTATACCATACGAAATACTGGGCTGGATGAAGAACAAACTAGAATCAAGATTGCTGGGAGAAATATCAATAATCTCAGATATGCATATGACACTACCCTTATGGCAGAAAGCAAAGAACTAAAGAGCCTCTTGATGAAACTGAATAAGGAGAATGAAAAAGTTGGCTTAAAACTCAGCGTTCAGAAAACTAAGATCATGGCATATGGTCCCATCACTTCATGGCAAATAGATGGGGAAGCAATGGAAACAGTGTCAGATTTTATTTTGGGGGCTCCAAAATCACTGCAAATGGTGACTGCAGCCATGAAATTTAAAGACGCTTACTCCTCGGAAGAAAAGTTATGACCAACCTAGACAGCATATTAAAAAGCAGAGACATTACTTTGCCAACAAAGGTCATCTAGTCAAAGCTATGGTTTTTCCAGTAGTCATGTATGGATGTGAGAGTTGGACTATAAAGAAACCTGGGTGCAGAATTACTGCCTTTGAACTGTGGTGTTAGAGAAGACTCTTCAGAGTCTCTTGGACTGCAAGGAGATCTAACCGGTCAATCCTAAAGAAAATCAGTCCTGAATATTCATTGGAAGGACTAATGCTGAAGCTGAAATTCCAATACTTTGGCCACCTGATGCGAAGAACTGACTCACTGGAAAAGACTTTGATGCTGGGAAAGACTGAAGGTAGGAGAAGGGGACGACAGAGGATGAGATGGTTGGATGGCATCACTGACCCGATGGACAAGAGTTTGAGTAAGCTCTGATTAGTGATGGACAGGGGAAGCCTTGTGTGCTGCAGTCCATGGCGTCGCAAAGAGTTGGACACAACTGAGCAACTGAACTAACTGTCTCCCTTTTCCTAATTTTCTTTTCCCTCCTCTCTGTTTCTGATCTTAGAGAAATGCATTTTGGAAGCTGAATATTTCCCAGGGCACATAAGAAACACCTTTCATTCATATCACTACACCAGCATCCCTGTAAGATTAGGGCCCCTAAAAGAATCTTAACACTATGCTTCTTTGAAGTAAAGAGTCATGATTTTGCTTAATGGGGGATCAAATGGACCTTTACAACCATCAGAGAGAACTGATACCCTGGAATCTTGAAATCTTTCTACCTATTTGAGTCTAGGAGGTTCCAACTGAATCACCTTTACCAAAACAACTCAACAAGGAAGAGAAACCAGAGAGATAAGGAAAGTGGGAGGGGAAAAGAGAAGGCTTTCCTGGCAGATAAACATTTGAAGACTTTACTAAATTTTAAGTCATATGTTAAAGCTGTCAAAAGAGAATATTGGTTCTTCTCCTCACCTACCCCTCCAAAAAACCCCACCAGAATATTTTCTAAAAGCCAATGTTATGATAGAGAATAGAAACTATATTAACAATGACGGCCTATTTTATCTCAGGGTTTTAGAACCTGAGTGGTGGTTTTTCCTAGTAGCAAAAGAATAAACACAGTCAAAGAAAAGCTCAAGGCTGGCATGATACTCAGCCAGCAACTGAAAGCTGGGAGATAAGCCTAGTGAACTATGCACAAGTAGCTGCACTGGCCAAAGAAAGGATGGTACCCTTTATTGATCGAGCATCTAGGTATTAGTGCAGCGGTGTTACATCTATACCGTCATTTACATGACAAAAGTACATGACCATTATCATTATGTTCATTTGGCAGAAGAGGAAGCTGAGGTCAGACAGGCCACATTACTTGGCTAAAAGCTGCATGGTTTATGTGCCAGCACCACCCACTGTGACTCAAGCCACACCTAGCATGGGAGGTGGATTGTTCCTGGAAGAGGCTATGAGGTCTCAGCCGTGCAGACAGATTTTGACAGTAGGGTAGAAGAGGAGGCAATGTCTTGATTTTGGGGGTTGTTGGTGTTATCAGGAAAGTCTGCCTTCAGTTTACACTAGGCTTGGGTTCAAGGTAAGGCTTGCAGCCTTTAAGGAGAGTGACAAATGCAGGAAATTATAACATGGTGGATAAAAGCTAGGGCACTTCAGTGAGCCATATTTGAGCTAGAGATACAAAGGACAGTGACCTGTGCCCATGGGAAAGGTGCCTGACCCCTCTAAATTGTGACATTCTCATCTGTCAAATGGGAATAACAGTCCTATCTTTCTTACAGGATTTTATGTAAATTAAGTGAGATATTATGTGTAAAAATAAGAGCAAGTCCCATAATATTGCATATTTCAGATGCAATGCTATTGGCAACTATCTCCTGGGCCCTCGGACTCCAGGCTGCCTGGCTCTGATGCAAGCTGACTGAGATCATTTAATCAACCTTTCAATAAAGAAATTGACATTTTACAGAGTTGAATTTTGGGACCCCACTTGTAATCTTACGGTGGGAGTTTAGTCAATGGTGCCTGAAACACAGCAAACCTTATAGTGTACAATGGTAATGGCAATAACAACAAAGGAAAATAAAGAAGAGAAAAGGCAAATTTATCAGCAGCCCAGGACTGAGTCCATAAATATTGGCCCAAATTTAAGTAAAAGTCCTCTTGTATTTTCCCTATGCTAAAATTTTATTTCAAGAGAGCCACAGGGCCCAGGTATTAGTACTGGGATATAAGGCTGTTTAAATCCTCTTTGCTTTGAGTCAAGAATGGCAGAAAAAGTGCAGCCAGCCGATCCTTCCAGGAGAGGAGTCAGTGTCGCCACTGAGGGGAGTTTGAAAACAGACCTAAGAGAGAGGAGATGAAGATTGATAAGTCCATCATCGCTAAAGGTATCTGAAACTAGACAGACGCTGACAGAGATAAAACTACTCCAAATAACATAGTACAACATGCTCCTGACAATATTTTTGAGGCTCCTTGGCACTGGCCCAAGTAGAACTGATACTTGATTGTACATAATCTGACTAATGAAATCTATTTAAATTGTGACAGTTTAATTTCCAGTACATGGAAAAGAAATGCAAAAAAGCAAAATAGCTTTCTAGGGAGGCCTTACAAATAGCTGTGAAAAGAAGAGAAGCGAAAAGCAAAGGAGAAAAGGAAAGATATAAGCATCTGAATGCAGAGTTCCAAAGAATAGCAAGAGAGATAAGAAAGCCTTCTTCAGCGATCAATGCAAAGAAATAGAGGAAAACAACAGAATGGGAAAGACTAGAGATCTCTTCAAGAAAATCAGAGTTCCCAAGGGAACATTTCATGCAAAGATGGGCTCGATAAAGGACAGAAATGGTCTGGACCTAACAGAAGCAGAAGATATTAAAAAGAGGTGGCAAGAATACATGGAAGAACTGTACAAAAAAGATCTTCAAGACCCGGATAATCACGATGGTGTGATCACTCATCTAGAGCCAGACATGCTGGAATGTGAAGTGAAGTGGGCCTTAGAAAGCATCACTATGAACAAAGTTAGTGGAGGTGATGCAATTCCAGTTGAGCTGTTTCAAATCCTGAAAGATGATGCTGTTAAAGTGCTGCACTCAATGTGCCAGCAAATGTGGAAAACTCAGCAGTGGCCACAGGACTGGAAAAGGTCAGTTTTCATTCCAATCCCAAAGAAAGGCAATGCCAAAGAATGCTCAGACTACCACACAATTTCACTCATCTCACCTGCTAGTAAAGTAATGCTCAAAATTCTCCAAGCCAGGCTTCAGCAATACATGAACCGTGAACTCCCTGATGTTCAAGCTGGTTTTAGAAAAGGCAGAGGAACCAGAGATCAAATGGCCAACATCCGCTGGATCATGGAAAAAGCAAGGGGGTTCCAGAAAAACATCTACTTCTGCTTTATTGACTATGCCAAAGTCTTTGACTGTGTGGATCACAATAAACTGTGGAAAATTCTGAAAGAGATAGGAATACCAGACCACCTGACCTGCCTCTTGAGAAATCTGTATGCAGGCCAGGAAACAACAGTTAGAACTGGACATGGAACAACAGATTGGTTCCAAATAGGAAAAGGAGTCTGTCAAGGCTGTATATTGTCACCCTGCTTATTTAATTTATATGCAGAGTACATCATGAGAAACACTGGACTGGAAGAAACACAAGCTGGAATCAAGATTGCTGGGAGAAATATCAATAACCTCAGATATGCAGATGACACCACCCTTATGGCAGAAAGTGAAGAGGAACTGAAAAGCCTCTTGATGAAAGTGAAAGAGGAGAGTGAAAAAGTTGGCTTAAAGCTCAAGATTCAGAAAACAAAGATCATGGCATCCAGTCCCATCACTTCATGGGAAATAGATGGGGAAACAGTGGAAAGAGTGTCAGACTTTATTTTTTGGACTCCAAAATCACTGCAGATGGTGACGGCAGCCATGAAATTAAAAGACACTTACTCCTTGGAAGAAAAGTTATGACCAATCTAGATAGCATATTCAAAAGCAGAGATGTTACTTTGCCGACTAAGGTCTGTTGAGTAAAGGCTGTGGTTTTTCCTGTGGTCATGTATGGATGTGAGAGTCGGACTGTGAAGAAGGCTGAGCACCAAAGAATTGATGCGTTTGAACTGTGGTGTTGGAGAAGACTCTTGAGAGTCCCTTGGACTGCAAGGAGATCCAACCAGTACATTCTGAAGGAGATCAACCCTGGGATTTCTTTGGAAGGAATGATGCTAAAGCTGAAACTCCATACTTTGGCCACCTGATGCGAAGAGTTGACTCATTGGGAAAGGACTCTGATGCTGGGAGGGGTTGGGGGCAGGAAGAGAAGGGGACGACAGAGGATGAGATGGCTGGATGTCATCACTGACTCGATGGATGTGAGTCTGAGTGAACTCCGGGAGATGGTGATGGACAGGGAGGCCTGGTGTGCTGCGATTTATGTGGTCGCAAAGAGTCGGACACGACTGAGTGACTGCACTGAATTGAATTTCCAGTACAAGTAGCTTAGAAGGAGAGCTTTCTTCCATACAGTTAAATTTTGGTTTTAAACTGAATGAAGATGCATTATAAATTAAGCAATTGGCTTGATAAAAGTGCAGCATTTGACTATTTGTTTTCAAGTTTTTCTTTCTTCCTTATTCTCCACATTTCTATCCATCTAGTGATTAGCAAAGGAAAGTTCTGGTAAAGGATGAAAATGTTGGTACAAAAAGCCATGGAGCAAAACCTGTATTGTGCCAAATAATGATGCTCTGTTCATTTCAGTGTGTTTGTCAGCAAGTGCACATAACGATTTTCATTATGAGCTTTTACTAGAAATAAATACGGGCCCAAATTTAGGGGAAAGCTGTTGCTTTTTCCTCATTGTGGGAACCTCATTTGGCTACATCTTCAAATATGTGACTTTTATATTCTGTTGATACTGTTAGAGCCAGAAACCTATGGAGTAATTAGTTGAGGTTTTGTCTACACACCACCAATATAAGCAAAGGAAAGTGAAAAATTCAGCCAAATAATTGGCTTTGTGTGTGGAGGTTCCTGCGTGACTTTAAATAGCCAGTTAGCTCTTTTCTGTTCAGTAAAAAGAAAATGCATTTGCACTAATTGGCTCTTTTATCACCATGTGGACCACATTATCAGTAATTGGCCTAGGAGAGTAAGTAAGTGCGTGAGAGTATTCCTTTGTGATGGAATGGGGACAGGAAGGAGGGAGAGGGTGGCTGAGAAACAAGGGGAAAGATTAGCATGTTACACAGAAAGACCGAAGTCAGGGCTGGATTGAAGGCAGAAAGGCGACAAGCAAAGTCTACCACGTGTGAGCAGCACTGTCCTCCCTTCTTTATACTGATTCTGTTTTCCTCCTGAGTAAGTTTTACAGAGTCGTAGTTCCTGACCTTTAGTATGATCACAGACACCTGGGAGACATGGTCAGACCGACATTGCTGGGTCCACCCTCAGAGTTTCTGCCACCATAAATATGGGATAGGGCTCAAGAAGTTGCATTTCTAATAGGTTTCCCTGTGATTCTGGTACTGGTGTCCTTGAAACGGCACTCTGATAATCACTAAAGCATTTTTAAACATCAGCACAAAGAGGAACTGGTGGATGCAAGGCTGAGTCACTCGTCCAAGGTCACACATGTACTGAGTACGGAGTGCAGCTGAGTTTGAAACTCATACCTGTGGCTGATTAATGTCAATGTATGGCAAAACAAATACAGTATTGTAATTAAAAAAATAAATAAATTTAAAAAAAGAAAGAAACTCATATCCCTCTGATTTCAAGTTCCATGCTGCCTCCTCAGAAACAGAGCTTGACAAAGACTTCATAACTAAGGCAAATGGCCTGCAAAAAACCTTTGCCTTACTTTACTTCTTTATGGCACAGAGACTGCTGATCTTGTTCTTGATATATTACTTATCTGGTGTTCAAGAGCCCATTCTTAGCCCCTATCCACCAGACCTTTAAATATTAGGGTTTCCCAGGACTCTACTCGTTAGCTTGCTTCTTACTTTACTAAGATACTATTTTGGTATATGAATGGTTGTCATTTTCCTGGTATTTGGTGAGTGACCATTGCTGCTGAGAGCTATATTTTAGGGACCTACTGCTTCTTGATGTGCTGGCACAAAAGAACCAAGAAAAAAGTAGTCAAATCTTTGGTTGTTGAGTTTCAAAAGCCAAGGTTGAAGTGTGAAATTTTAAAAAAAATTCTTGAATATCTACATGACAGGTAGAGTGCTTATTTCATGGTCCTTGCTACATGAAGATGACATAAATCTGTCAGATGGTAGCAGTATGAAGATGCAGGAGTGACAAAGTGAACTTAACTTGGGATGGAGCCAGGATTTTAAAGGATCACATGCATTGAGTGGAGTCAATACCTAGAGACTCTCCAGCCTCCAATCCAGCAGGTCACAGTGGGGCCTGTGCCAGGGTCAGGAAGTCAAAGAGAGTGAATTAGTGACCGAGTCCACCTGGCACCCATCAGTTGATAGGCCCAAGAAGGTTCCCTATGATCCGCCTGCTAACTATCAGAGAGAACACCACCTACTGATAGGAGGGGAACATCTCTCATTGGTTTCCCATATTGGACATTTGGTTCCCACACCTTGCTTTAGTCCTCATTCTCCTCTCTAGTGGCCACTCCTTTCTGTGACCCAGGAAACTTTTAAAAGCATGATGAAAAGTGTTTTGAGCAGCCAGGGTGTGAATGCTGCTGAGCAGAAAGTTATTGATGTGGACTCATTAAGCAGAAATTCTTTCTTTATTTATTTGGCTGTGCTGGTCTTTGTTGCTGCAAGTGCTCTTTTCTAGCTGTGGTGAGTGGGGGCTACTCTCTGTTGCAGTATATGGACTTTTCATTGCAGTGGCTTCTCTTACTGCAGAGTACAGACTCTAGGGCGGCGTGCTTCAGGAGTTGTGCTTCCTGAGCCTCTAGGGCACAGGCTCAATAGTTGTGGTACAAGGATTTAGTTGTTCTGTAGCACGTGGGATCTTCCCAGACCAGGGATCGGACCTGTGTCCCCTGCACTGGCAGGTGGATTCTTTTATCACTGAGTCACCAGGGAAGCCTCATTAAGCAGAAATTCTGCATTTAATGTTGCTGCTCAAAGATTCAGAAAGGGTTCCAATAGTCTGGATGACTGGCTAAAATATGGACCAAAAGGTGGTCTATGGTAAGCAAACTAGAAATGCCAGATCTGCCTTTGTTTAGCGTAGAGGAAGAGATTCAGCTGCTTAGAAAGACTGGAATGTTAGACTGGATTTGTCATTTAAAACCAACTTACTCACCCTGGGAGGGTTCAGAAGGCATACCCTCTCAAGGCACAACTTTGAGAAATAAATTTGTAAGGGGAGCACTAGCATTCTTGAAGAGCTCTGTGACTGCTCTTCTCTAAAGATCAGACCTTACAATGGATACTGCCATCAGTGAACTGAGAAATCTAAATGCAATGGTAAGATTGGATCCTGAGATGCCGGGGCAAAGTGGTTATACTCAACTGCCAGAGGCAAGACAGGCATGGTTATCACAATGAACAGCAGAGTCAAAGTAGTAAGAGGAATAGTTTGACTCCCATAGACCTATGGGGTGGGCCAGTTGATCATGGTATTCCTAGAAGCAAAACAGATAGAAAGCTTACTAAATCTTTAATCTATACAAGCCAAAAAGTTATAGGTCAAGTGAACAAAAGTCTCAACTGAATCAAAAAACAAAGTCAAGGTCACTCAGTCAATTTCCAGACTTTTGCCAGTTTACAGACCCAGAACCCCTTAAATGAAAGAGAGAGAGGGCTTCCTTGAGGAAGTATGCAGCTAAAAGTTTATGCCATTAATCTTTTCCACAGCATTCTCCCATAGTGACCTATAACCTTTTATTAGGATAAATGTACACTGAGGAAAAAGTACTCAGAACTTTGGGGAACACCTGGATACTAGCTCTGAACTGACACGAATCTTAGGAGACCTGAAAGATCACTGTTGTCCAACAGTCAAAGTATGGGCTAATGGAGGTCAGTGATCAATGGAGTTCCAGCCCAGGTCCGTTTCAAAGTGGACCTGGTGGGTCCTTGAGCCTATTCATCATACTACTCAATGGAACGCATAACTGAAATAGACATACTCAGCAAATGGCAGAATCTCATTTGTTCCCTGAGCTCTGGGGTGAGGACTACTATAGTGGGGCCATTATGACCTGTGGAGTAAGGACTATTACAAGGAAAATAGTAGACCAAAATCAATAATCACTCATAGAGAGACTGCAGAGATTAATGTCCCCATCAAGGACTTAAAGGATGTAAGGGTAGTGATTCCCACCACATTCCCATTAAAGTCCCCTATTTCACCTGTAAAGAAGACAGAAGGATCTTAGAGAATGACAGTGGATTCTCATAAGCTTAACCAGCTGGTGACTCCAGCTGTGACTGCTGCACCAGATGTGGTTTCATTTCTTGAGCTAATTAACATCCCACGGTAAGTGATATATATTATAGCTTTTGAACTGGTAACCATGTTTTTGCCATACCTGCTAACAGAGACTACCAGAGCAGTTTTCTTTCACAAAGCAAGGCCAAAAATATACCTTCACTGTCCTGCCTCAGAGAGAGATCAACTCTCCAGGCCTATGTCATAACTTGGTTCACAGAGATATTGATTGCCTTTCCCTTTCACAAAATATCACACTGGTACATTATATTGGTAACATTATGATGACTGGAGCAAGAAGGAGCAAGAAGTAGTAACTAGTCTAGATTTATTGGTAAAAATATTTATGTACCAAAGGGTGAGAAATAATCCAACTAAAATTTAAAAACCTTCTACCTCAGTAAAATTTATAGGAGTCAAGCGGTGTGGGGCATGTCAAGATATTCCTTCTAATGTAAAGGATAAGTTGTTACATCTGGCTCCTCCTACAACCAAGAAAGGAGCACAATGCCTAGTAGAATTCTTTAAATTTTGGAGACAACATATTCCTCATTTGGGGGTGTTGCTCTGGCCTACTTAAAGCATATGGAGGCTAAAAAACATGTTTCTGAATAACTAACAGATCCAGAAGAAATAAAAAAGGACATCAAAATATGCATAGGAACAAATGAAAATAAAAACACAATGACTCAAAAAACTATGGGATTTAATAAAAGCAGTGCTAAGAGGGAGATTTATAGCAATACAAGCCTACCTCAAGAAACAAGAAAAAAATGGAATAGACAACCTAACTTTACACCTAAAGCAACTAGAAAAAGAAGAAAAGAAGAACCCCAAAGTTAGTAGAAGGAAAGAAATTATAAAAATCAGGGCGGAAATAAATGAGAAAGAAATGAAGAAGACTATAGCAAAAATCAACAAAACTAAAAGCTGGTTCTTTGAGAAGATAAATAAAATAGACAAACCAAAACCATTAGTCAGACTCATCAAGAATAAAAGCGAGAAGAATCAAATCAATAAAATTAGAACTGAAAATGGAGAAAACACAATAGACAATACAGAAATACAAAAGATCATAAGAGACTACTATGAGCAATTACATGCCAATAAAATGGACAACTTGGAAGAAATGGACAAATTTTTAGAAAAGTATAATCTTTCAAAACTGAACCAAGAAGAAATAGAAAATCTTAAAGATCCATCACAAGTATTGAAATCGAAACTGTAATAAAAAATCTTCCAATCTTCAAGGGGAATTCTACTAAAAATTTAGAGAAGAGCTAATACCTATCCAACTAAAACTGTTCCAGAAAATTGCAGAGGAAGGTAAACTCCCAAACACATTCTATGAGGCCACTATCACCCTGATACCAAAACTAGACAAAGATGCCACAAACAAATAAAACTACAGGCCAATATCATTGTTGAACATAGATGCAAAAATCCTCAACAAAACTGTAGCAAACAGAATATTGAAAAGCATGTTTAAAAGATCATATATCATGACCAAGTGGGCTTTATTCCAGGGATGCAAGGATTCTTCAATACCTGCAAATCAATCAATGTGATACACCATATTAACAAATTGAAAGATAAAAACCATATGATTATTTCACAGATGCAGAGAAAAGCCTTTGACAAAATTCAACACCCATTTATGATCAAAACTCTCCAGAAAGCAGACATAGAAGGAACGTTAGTTCAGTTCAGTTCAGTTGCTCAGTCGTGTCCGACTCTTTGCGACCACATGAATCGCAGCATGCCAGGCCTCCCTGTCCATCACCATCTCCCGGAGTTCACTCAGACTCACATTCATCGAGTCCGTGATGCCATCCAGCCATCTCATCCTCTCTCGTCCCCTTCTTCTCCTGCCCCTAATCACTCCCAGCATCAGAGTCTTTTCCAGTGAGTCAACTCTTCGCATCAGGTGGCCAAAGTACTGGAGTTTCAGCTTTAGCATCAGTCCTTCCAAAGAAATCCCAGGGCTGAGCTCCTTCAGAAAGGACTGGTTGGATCTCCTTGCAGTCCAAGGGACTCTCAAGAGTCTTCTCCAACACCACAGTTCAAAAGCATCAATTCTTCGGTGCTCAGCTTTCTTCACAGTCTGACTCTCACATCCATACATGACCACAGGAAAAACCATAGCCTTGACTAGTCGGACCTTAGTTGGCAAAGTAACATCTCTGCTTTTGAATATATTATCTAGGTTCCTCATAACTTTTCTTCCAAGGAGTAAGTGTCTTTTAATTTCATGGCTGCAGTCACCATCTGCAGTGACCTCAACATAATAAAAGTCATATATGATAAACCCACAGCAAACATTATCCTCAATGGGGAAAAGTGAAAGCATTTCCTGTAAAATCAGGAATAAGACAAGGTAGCCACTCTCACCACTACTTTTCAACATAGTTTTGGAAGTACTAGCCACAACAATCAGAGAAGAAAAAAAGAAATAAAAGGAATCCAGATTAGAAAACAAGAAGTAAAGCTCTCACTATTTATAGATGACATGATCCTTTATATAGAAAACCCTAAAGATACCACCAGAAAATTACTAGAGCTAATCAATGAATATAGTAAAGTTGCAGGATATAAAATTAATACACAGAAAGGCCTTGCATTCCTATACACTAATGATGAAAAAATAGAAAGAGAAATTAAGGAAACAATCTCATTCACCACTTCAACAAAAACAATAAAATGTTTAGGAATAAATTTATCTAAACAACCCCATTCCAGTACTCTTGCCTGGAAAATCCCATGGATGGAGGAGCCTGGTGGGCTACAGTCCATGGGGTCACTAAGAGTTGGACATGATTGAGTGACTTCACATTCACTTTTCACTCTCATGCACTGGAGAAGGAAATGGCATCCCACTCCAGTGTTCTTGCCTGGAGAATCCCATGGATGGGGGAGCCTGGTGGGCTGCTGTCCATGGGGTTGCACAGAGTCGGACACAACTGAAGTGACTTAGCAGCAGTAGCAGCAAACAAACAAAAGACCTATATATAGAAAACTATAAAAACTGATGAAAGAAACAAAAGATGACACAAATAGATGGAGAAATATCCCATGTTTGTGGATTGGAAGAATCAATATAGTGAAAATGAGTATCCTATCCAAAGCAATCTATAGATTCAACACAATCTCTATAAAGCTACCAATACAGAACTAGAACAAATAATTTCAGTTTGTATGGAAACACAAAATACCCTTAAATAGCCAAAGAAATTTTGAGAAAGAAGAATGCAACTGGAAGAATCAACCTTCCTGACTTCAGACTATACTACAAAGCTACAGTCATCAAGACAGTATGGTACTGGCACAAAGACAGAAATATAGATCAATGGAACAAGATAGAAAGCCAAGAGATAAATCCATGCACCTATGGACACCTTATCTTTGACAAAGGAGGCAAATATATACAATGGAAAAAGACAGTCCCTTTAACAAGTGGTGCTGGGAAAACTGGTCAACCATGTGTAAAAGACTGAAACTAGAACATTTTCTAACACCATACACAAAAATAAACTCAAAATGGATTAAAGATCCAAATTTCAAGACTAGAAACTACAAAACTCTTAGAGGAAAACATAGGCAGAACGCTCTATGACATAAATCACAGGAAGATCCTCTATGACCCACCTCCCAGAGTAATGGAAATAAAAACAAAAATAAACAAATGGGACTTATTTAAATTTAAAATCTTTTGCAAAACGAAAGAAACTATAAGCAAAGTGAAAAGTCAACATTCGAAATAGGAGAAAATAATAGCAAATGAAGCAACTGACAAAGAATTATCCTCCAAAATATAAAAGCAGCACAATTAGCTCAATATCAGGAAAAAAGATCTTCCAAACAAAAGTAGACCAAAGAGCTAAACAGATATTTCTCCAAAGAAGACATACAGATGGCTAATAAATACATGAAAAAAATGCTCAACATCACTCATCATTAGAGAAATGCAAATCAAAACCACAATGAGGGATCACTTCACACCAGTCAGAATGGCCACCATCAGAAAGTATACGAACAATAAATGCTGGAGGGGGTGTGGAGAAAAAGGAACTCTCTTACACTGTTGGTGGGAATGCAAACTGGACAGCCAGTGGAGATTCCTTTAAAAACTGGAAAAAGAACTGCCATATGACCCAGCAATCCCACTGCTGGGCATACACACCGAGGAAACCAGAACTGAAAGAGATGCACGTACCCAAATGTTCACTGCAGCACTGTTCACAATAGCTAGGACATGGAAGCAACCTAGATGTCCATTGGCAGATGAATGGATAAGGAAATTGTGGTACATATACACAATAGAATATTACTTGGCTATAAAAAAGAACACATTTGAGTCAGTTCTAATGAGGTGGATGAAACTGGAGCCTATTATACAGAGTGAAGTAAGTCAGAAAGAGAAACACCAATACAGTATATTAATGCATATATATGGAGTTTAGATAGTAATGATGATCCTGTATGCAAGGCAGCAAAAGAGACACAGATGTAAAGAATACACTTTTGGACTATGTGGGAGAAGGCAAGGGTAGGATGATATGACAAAGTAGCATTGAAACGTATATTATCTTATGTAAAATAGATGACCAGTGCAAGTTCAATGCATGAAGCAGAACACTCAAAGCTGCTGACGGGGTGGGGAAGGCGGTGGAGGCGGGGGGTCAGGATGGAGGACACATGTGTATCCATGGCTGATTCATGTCGAATTGAAAAGTAATAACCCTCCAATTAAAATAAATAAATAAAAATAAGTGGCCTGAAAAGCTGTGAGTAGAGTCTGGAACAAGAGAAGGGTCTGTACCAGGTCCAGGTGCCAACTGCTCTGCCACTATGGTCCAGCAGATCCAAGGGTGTGTGAAGAGTGTGTAGTATGTAGGCAGGGATGCTGTTCTGAGCTTTCAGCAGGCAGGCCCTATTGATGATTCACAACACAGACTCTCAGGATTTTGGACTAAAGTCCTGCCATTCTCTGCTGATAACTTCTCTCCTTCTGGGAAAGAGTTCTTGGTCAGCTACTGAGTCTTAGTGGAGACTGAACACTTAACTATGGGCCACCATAGTTACTATGCAACTTGAACTTTTCATCATGAATTGATATTGACATCTGACTGAGCAAATCATAAAGTTGGGTATGTACAGCAACATTCCATCATCAAATGGAAGTAGTATATATGTCACCAGGCCCAAGCAGACCCTGAAAGCACAAGTAAGTTACATGATGAAGTAGCCCATGTTGTTTCAAATCTTTATAACAACAAAACAGGAACTAAGAAATCCTGTCTGCTTGCACTGTAATTAGTCTGTCATTCCAAATCATTGTTACAGTAAGACAAGAACCAAGTGAGAGAAATAAACCAACCTGGCGGCTGTGACCGGCGCACTAAGCGTGGCCAAGAGGAGCTACCTCAGGTCTGAGGTCAGGGGCAGTGGCTGGGAAGAGCCACCCCACGCCCGAGGCCAGGGGCGGCAGCTGGAAGAAACAACTCCAAGTCCAAGGAGCGGTGGCTGCATGGGCGCAAGAGGGCCTAGAGGAGCTATCCCACGCTGAAGGTCAGGAAGGGCAGCGGTGGGGAGATACCCTAATCCAAGGTAAGGAGCAGCAGCCGAGCTTTGCTGGAATGCTGTGAAGAGATACCCAATGCCCAAGGTAAGAGAAACCCAAGTAAGATGGTAGGTGTTGCAAGAGGGCATCAGAGGGCAGACACACTGAAACCATACTCACAGAAAACTAGTCAATCTAATCACACTAGGACCACAGCCTTGTCTAACTCAATGAAACTAAGCCATGCCCGTTGGGCAACCCAAAACGGGTGGGTCATGGTGGAGAGGTATGACAGAATGTGGTCCACTGGAGAAGGGAATGGCAAACCACTTCAGTATTCTTGCCTTGAGAACCCCATGAACAGTATGAAAGGCAATATGATAGGATACTGAAAGAGGAACTCCCCAGGTCAGTAGGTGCCCAATATGCTACTGGAGATCAGTGGAGAAATAACTCCAGAAAGAATGATGGAATGGAGCCAAAGCAAAAACAATACCCAGCTGGTGGATGTGAATGGTGATAGAAGCAAGGTCTGATGCTCTGAAGAGCAATACTGCATAGGAACCTGGAATGTCAGGTCCATGAATCAAGGCAAATTGGAAGTGGTAAAACAAGAGATGGCAAGAGTGAATGTCGACATTCTAGGAATCAGTGAACTAAAATGGACTGGAATGGGTGAATTTAACTCAGATGACCATTATATCTACGACTGCGGGCAGGAATCCCTCAGAAGAAATGGAGTAGCCATCATGGTCAACAAAAGAGTCTAAATGCAGTACTTGGATGCAATCTTAAAAACGACAGAATGATCTCTGTTTATTTCCAAGGCAAACCATTCAATATCACAGTTATCCAAGTCTATGCCCCAACCAGTAATGCTGAAGAAGCCGAAGTTGAACAGTTCTATGAAGACCTACAAGACCTTTTAGAACTAACACCCAAAAAGATGTTCTTTTCATTACAGGGGACTGGAATGCAAAAGTAGGAAGTCAAGAAACACCTGGAGTAACAGGCAAATTTGGCCTTGGAATGCGGAATGAAGCAGGGCAAAGACTAATAGAGTTTTGCCAAGAAAATTCACTGGTCATAGCAAACACCCTCTTCCAACAACACAAGAGAAGATTCTACACATGGACATCACCAGATGGTCAACACTGAAATCAGACTGATTATATTCTTTGCAGCCAAAGATGGAGAAGCTCTATACTGTCAACAAAAACAAGACCAGGAGCTGACTGTGGCTCCGATCATGAACTCCTTATTACCAAATTCAGATTTAAACTGAAGAAAGTAGGGAAAACTGCTAGACCATTCAGGTATGACCTAAATCAAATCCCATATGAATATACAGTGGAAATGAGAAATAGATTTAAGGGCCTAGATCTGATAGATAGAGCGCCTGATGAACTATGGAATGAGGTTTATGACACTGTACAGGAGACAGGGATCAAGATCATCCCCATGGAAAAGAAACACAAAAAAGCAAAATGGCTGTCTCCGGAGGCCTTACAAATAGCTGTGAAAAGAAGAGAGGCAAAAAGCAAAGGAGAAAAGGAAAGATAAAAGCCTCTGAATGCAGAGTTCCAAAGAATAGCAAGAAGGGATAAGAAAGCCTTCTTCAGCAATCAATGCAAAGAAATAGAGGAAAACAACAGAATGGGAAAGACTAGAGATCTTTTCAAGAAAATTAGAGATACCAAGGGAACATTTCATGCAAAGATGGGCTCGATAAAGGACAGATATGGTCTGGACCTAACAGAAGCAGAAGATATTAAGAAGAGGTGGTAAGAATACACAGAAGAACTGTACAAAAAAGATCTTCATGACCCAGATAATCACGATGGTGTGATCACTCATCTAGAGCCAGACATCCTGGAATGTGAAGTCAAGTGGGCCTTAGAAAGCATCACTACGAACATAGTGGAGGTGACAGAATTGTAGTTGAGCTATTTCAAATCCTGAAAGATGATGCTGTGAAAGTGCTGCACTCAATATGCCAGCAAATGTGGAAAACTCAGCAGTGGCCACAGGACTGGAAAAGGTCAGTTTTCATTCCAATCCCAAAGAAAGGCAATGCCAAAGAATGCTCAAACTACTACACAATTGCACTCATCTCACCTGCTAGTAAAGTTATGCTCAAAATTCTCCAAGCCAGTCTTCAGCAATACGTGAACCATGAACTTTCTGATGTTCATGCTGGTTTTAGAAAAGGCAGAAGAATCAGAGATCAAACCGCCAACATCTGTTGGATCATCAAAAAAAGCAAGAGAGTTCCAGAAAAACATCTATTTCTGCTTTATTGACTATGCCAAAGTCTTTTACTGTGTGGATCACAATAAACTGTGGAAAATTCTGAGAGAGATGGGATTACCAGACCACCTGACTTGCCTCTTGAGAAATCTGTATGCAGGTCAGGAAGCAACAGTTAGAACTGGACATGGAACAACAGACTGGTTCCAAATAGGAAAAGGAGGACATCAAGGCTGTATATTGCCACCCTGCTTATTTAACTTCTATGCAGAGTACATCATGAGAAACGCTGGACTGGAAGAAACACAAGCTGGAATCAAGATTGCCGGGAGAAATAGCAATAACCTTAGATATGCAGATGACACCACCCTTATGGCAGAAGGTAAAGAGGAACTGAAAAGCTTCTTGATGAAAGGGAAGGAAGAGAGTGAAATAATTGGCTAAAAGCTCAACATT
Source organism: Nanger dama (assembly GCA_917880005.1). Classification (NCBI taxonomy): domain Eukaryota; kingdom Metazoa; phylum Chordata; class Mammalia; order Artiodactyla; family Bovidae; genus Nanger; species Nanger dama. Next base: position 31,495,741 of record CAKJTW010000007.1, read on the forward strand.
CAGAAAACAAAGATCATGGCATCCGGTCCCATCACTTCATGGGAAATAGATGGGGAAACAGTGGAAAGAGTGTCAGACTTTATGTTTTTGAGCTCCAAAATCACTGCAGATGGTGATTGCAGCCATGAAATTAAAAGACGCTTAGTCCTTGGAAGAAAAGTTATGACCATATTCAAAACAGCACATTCAAAAGCAGAAACATTACTTTGCCAACAAAAGTCTGTCTAGTCAAGGCTGTGGTTTTTCTTGTGGTCTAGTATGGATGTGAGATCTGGACTGTGTAGAAGGCTGAGCGAGGAAGAATTGATGCTTTTGAACTGTGGTGTTGAGAAGACTCTTGACAATCCCTTGGACTGCAAGGAGATCCAACCAGTCCCTCTGAAGGAGATCAGCCCTGGGATTTCTTTGGAAGGAATGATACTAAACTTGAAACTCCAGTACTTTGGCCACCTCATGTGAAGAGCTGACTCACTGGAAAGACTCTGATGCTGGGAGGGTATGGGGGCAGGAGGAGAAGGGGATGACCGAGGATGAGATGGCTGGATGGCATCACTGACTTGATGGACGTGAGTCTGAGTGAACTCCAGGAGTTGGTGATGGACAGGGTGGCCTGGTGTGCTGTGATTCATGGGGTTGTAAAGAGTCAGACACCACTGAGTGACTGAACTGAACTGAACTGAACTGATTCTGTGATCTTATGCTCTGCTGGCCTAGAGTTCTTAGTTCTGAAAGGAAGACTGTTTCCACTCGGAGATACATAATAATTTTACTGAACTGGAAGTTAAGACAGCTTTTCCACCATTTTGGGTTCCTCAAGCCTATGAATCAACAGGCAAATTAAGTTTATGTTTTGCCTGGGGTGGTTGGTCCTGACCAGCAAGGAAAATCCTACTAGTCCACAGTGGAGATAAAGAAAAGTATGTCTTGAATACAGGAGATCTCCTAGGGTATCTCTTAGTAGTACTAGGATAGGAGTCACAGGAAAACTGCAACAGCCCAATCTAGACAGCACTATTAACGGCCCAGACCCTTAGGGTCACCCTACTTTGTGGAACTGAAACCAGCTAAGGTGCTTTTTAAATGCAAAGGAAATATAGATTGGGTAGTAAAAGAAGACTGTTATAACACTAGCAAGGTATGACAAGTAAACAGAAACCAAGGACTGTAATTGTCATGAGTATTTCCTCCTTATTTGTCATGAATATATTTGTGTGAGTATTGGTTTTCTTCCTTTTTATTCTTTTATCATGTGATATAAGATATACAGACTTTATATCACAATATTTAAGTATTTTTAAAATATAATTTTACATCATGGTACTTAAGGTGCATAATATCATGAAGAAGAGTCAACACTACTCAAGGACTTTACCTCTTTTGGGGGAACCATTAGTTTGTGTGTTTGGTTCATTGTTGTTTCATCTTAAGCAGAATTATGATCGTGTCATTGTCTTCATTTGGAGATTAAGTATGGTGAAGGAGATGCATATGAGTGCCAAATGACAAGTGGTAGACTTGTGCTGATTAACTGTATTTGTCAATTTGATGACCATGGAGTGGCAAGTATTTGGTCAAACGTAACTCTGGATGTTTATGTGAGGATCTTTTAAGTCAGTAGCATTCCCTAGTGTGAGGCCATCTTGTATCATTTCCCATTAGCATGAAAATTGCTTTTGCACTTTTAAATGCAGATCTGCTACTGATGAATTCAGTTTTGTGTATTTGGTTTAATTCAGTTTTGGTTCAGTATCTATTTATCTGACAAAAGATTTTATCTTCATTATGAAAGTACTTTCTCCTGGATGTAGAATTCTTAGTGGAAAATAACTTCCTTTAGCACTCTGAATATGTGATTTCACAGTCTTCTGATTGAAATGGCTTCAGATGATACATGAGCCTTTAATCTATATAACTTTAATCTAACCCAGCTTCCCTTGTAGCTCAGTTGGTAAAGAATCTGCCTGCAGTGAAGGAGAACCAGGTTTGATCCCTGGGTTGGGAAGATCCCCTGGAGAAGGAAATGACAACTCACTCCAGTATCCTTGCTTGGAAAATCTCATGGACAGAGGAGCCTGATGGGCTGCAGTCCATGGGGTCACAAAGAGTTGGGCACAACTTAATCTAACCCAGGGTTCTCCAATGTCTGGGTCCATGGAAAAGCTGTCGTCCAAGAAACCAGTCACTTGTGCCAGAAAGGTTGGAGACTGCTGATATAATTGTTTCCCTGATGGAATGGCTTTTTTTTTTTTTAACCTGCTTTCAAGATTTTCACTCATGCTCGCTTTTGGAAGTTTAACTATAACACTTTTGGGAGCAATTCTATGTTTATTGTGTTTTGGTTGAGCATTTCTAACCAATGAATCTGTTTTCTCTGTCCAGTTTGGGAAGTTTTCAGCCATTATTTCTTCAAATATTTTCCCTCATTTCTCTCTATGGAATTGCAGTTTTTATATGTTGCACTACTTGCCATGTCTCACAGGTTCTAAGATTATTCATTTTTCTTTGAACTTTTTTCTTTTTGTTCTTCAAGTTACCTAATTTCTATTAACATCAATGAATGGATTCATCATTCTGTTTAATCTACTTTTTTTCTTTACTGTTTTTATTTTTATTTAAAAATTATTTATTGCAGTGTAGTTGATTTGTAATATTGTGTTAGTTTCAGGTATACAAGTGTTCAAAGTGACTCAGCTATATATATATATATTTTTCATATTATTTTCCATAATAGGTTATTATAAGATATTGAATATAGTTCCCTGTGCTGCACAGTAGATCCTTGTTGCTTATTACTGTTTTTGTTTTAATCTACTATCGATCTCAGATAATGAATTTTTCCATTTGTAAAAATTTTCAGCTTTAGGATTTGTTTTCTCTTGAGATTGCTGTTTACTCATTGATATTACATTTTTACTTAATTCTTTGAACACATTACTTTAATTTTTGAATATATAAATGCAGATATTGCTTTTAAGCCTTTAAATCTGAAATCCAATATCTTGGCTCACTTGAAGTCACTTTCTACAGACTACATTTTTCTTAAATATAGATCTCATATTGCTCTTTGCTCTACTAGTGATTTTTGGTTGAAAATTGGACATGATAGATGACATATTGCTGCAATTCTTATATTATATTTTTCTAAAGACTTGATTTTTTTAATTTAGTAAGCAGTTAACTTGCCTAGACAGTAACTGCAAACTTTATCTTTCCTGTTGTATATAACAAGTGATGTTCCTGCCCTGTCCTTTTGGTCTTCCATCAGTGCTTTTTCAGCATGGCTCCATGAATTTTGCACTGTATCTATATAATTGGTAATCAGTCAAGGATGGGCAAGGATGGGCTCACCTTTTGGTTTCCTTGTCTCTTAGACAAGGAATTTCAGGTTGTTCTTTCAGTCTTGTCCTCCATCTTCTGATACTTTGAGTCTGGGGAGTACACTTCAAATCTGTAAGGCTTCAGCTTTTTACTGCTAGAGCTCTGTTCAGTTGTTATAAAAGAAGAAAGTATCAGACTCACAGGTAAAGCCCTGTGTGAGTCTATTATGGAAGAGTCAATTCTTCTTTGATCTGTTTGATTTGAGGGGCTCTCATTCCCCCGGGTCACTTGAGACACTCATGATACATAATTAAAACCGTCAGCCGGGGATTTTGGCAGTTCATAATCAGAATTTGGGTATTTGTCCTTTTGTAGCTCTCTTGTTGCTTGGGTTTTTCCTTTAACATTCCACCTGTTTTTATAGCCCTGAACTTTGATCTGACATTTTGAGCTGGTATTGATTACAATTTACACTATTTCTGTTTTCCACAGTCATTGCTTTGGGGTTTGTTAAGTGCCCACAGACCAGAAAACTGCAAACTGAGAATTATCTTACCCAAATGCAGTTTTTAAAAACTAAATCATCCAGTGACTGCTATCTGCCTTTGGATGCTCTCTAGTGTCTTAATATTTAAAAATTCACTTAATTTTTTTAAAAATGTGGAATAGTTTCCATAATCACCATTACTGGAAGTCTAATGAGTTAGTTAATTTTTTAAAATATGCCTACCAGGGTGCTCTATAAATTCATTCTCTGCATGGAAAACAGATCATCTTTTATTTACAAACCAACAAATTCTGGCACTGCACAAGAAGATTCATAGTATAAAACATTTCTAAGTTACTTAGATGTAGCTCAGAATTAATGCTGGTCTTTAATTGAACATTTGAGTGTGATGCTATAGACCTTATAAGAATGCCTACTTTAATACAATAATCTCAATGTGGAGTTTATCAGGAAAATCTACTATTGACGAAGCTCTGCACAAACTCCATTAAAAATAATTAGTTTTTAGATCACTTAGATTGAAGAAAGTAGGGAAAACCCCTAGACCATTCAGGTATGACCTAAATCAAATACCTTACAATTATACAGTGGAAGTGAGAAATACATTCAAAGGATTAGATCTGATAGACTGCCTGAAGAACTATGGGCGGAGGTTCGTGACATTGTACAGGAAAAGGTGATCAAGATCGTCTCCAACGAAAAGAAATACAAACAGGCAAAATGGTTGTCTGAGGAGACCTTACAATAGCTGAGAAGAGAAGAGAAGCTAAGGGCAAAGGAGAAAAGGAAAAATATACCCATCTGAATGCAGAGTTCCAAAGAATAGCAAAGAGAGATAAGAAAGCCTTCCTCAGTGAGGAAAACAGTAGAATGGGAAAGACTAGAGATCTCTTCAAGAAAATAAGTGATATCAAGTGAACATTTCATGCAAAGATGGGCACAATAAAGGACAGAAATGGTATGGACCTAACAGAAGCAGAAGATATTAAAAAGAGGTGGTAAGAATACAAAGAAGAACTATATAAAAAGGACTTAACAACCTGTATAACCACAATGGTATGATCATTTATGCAAAGCCAGACATCCTGGAGGGTGATGTCAAGTGGGCCTTAAAAACATTACTATGATAAGCTAGTGGAGGTGATGAAATTCCAGCTGAGCTATTTCAAATCCTAAAAGATGATGCTATGAAAGTGCTGCACTCAATATGCCAGCAAATTTGGAAAACTCAGCAGTGGCCACAGGACTGGAAAAGGTCAGTTTTCATTCCAATCCCAAAGAAAAGCAATGCCAAAGAATGCTCAAACTGCCACACAATTGCACTCATCTCACATGCTAGCAAAGTAATGCTCAAAATTCTCCAGGCCAGGTTTCAACAGTGAACTGTGAACTTCCAGAAGTTCAAGCTGGATTTAGAAAAGGCAGAGGAACCAGAGATCAAATTGCCAACATCTATTGGATCATCAAAAAAGCAAGAAAGTTCCAGAAAAACATCTACTTCTGCTTTATTGACTATGCCAAAGCCTTTGACTGTGTGGATCACAATAAACTGTGGAAAATTCTGGTATTCTATGGGAATACCAGACCACCTGACCTGCATCTTGAGAAACCTGTATGCACGTCAAGAAGCAATGGTTAGAACTGGACATAGAACAACAGACTGGTTCCAAATTGGGAAAGGAGTACATCAAGGCTGTATATTGTCATGCTGCTTATTTAACTTATATGCAGAGTACATCATGAAAAATGATGGGCTGGATGAAACACAAGCTGGAATCAAGATTGCCGGGAGAAATATCAATAACCTCAGATATGCAGATGACACCATCCTTATGACAGAAAGTGGAGAAGAACTAAAGAGCCTCTTGAAGAAAGTAAAAGAGAGAGAGAGAAAAAGTTGGCTTAAAACTCAACATTCAGAAAGCAAAGATCATGGCATCTGGTTCCATCACTTCATGGCAAATAGATGGGGAAACAATGGAAACAGTGACAGACTTTATTTTTGGGGCTCCAAAATCACTGCTTCCCTGTTAGCTCAGAGGTTAAAGCATCTGCCTCCAATGTGGGAGATCCGGGTTCGATCCCTGGGTCAGGAAGATCCCCTGGAGAAGGAAATGGCAATCCACTCCAGTATTCTTGCCTGGAAGAATCCCATGGCTGGAGAAGCCTAGTAGGTTACAGTCCACAGGGTCACAGAGTCGGACACGACTGAGCGACTTCACCTTCACCTTCAAAATCACTGTAGATGGTGACTGCAGCCATGAAATTAAAAGACACTTGCTCCTTGGAAGAAAAATTATGACCAACCTAGACAGCATTTTAAAAAGAACAGACATTACTTTGCCAAAAAATGTCTGTCTAGTCAAAGCTGTGGTTTTTCCAGTGGTCATATATGGATGTGAGAGTCGGACTATAAAGAAAGCTGAGCACTAAAGAATTGATGCTTTTGAACTGTGGTGTTGGAGAAGACTCTTGAGAGTTCCTTGGACTGCAAGGAGATCCAACCAGTCCATCCTAAAGCAAATCAGTCCTGAATAATCACTGGAAGGACTGATGCTGAAGCTGAAACTCCCAGTACTTTGGCCACCTGTTGCACAGAACTGACTCATTTGAAAAGACCCGGATGCTGGGAAAGTTGAAGGCAGGAGGAGACGGGGACAACAGAGGATGAGATGATTGGATGGCATCACCGACTCTATGAACATGAGTTTGAGTAAGCTCCCGGAGTTGGTGATGGACAGGGAGGCTGGCGTGCTGCAGTCCATGGGGTTGCAAAGAGTCGGACATGACTGAGTGACTGAACTGAACTGAACTAATGTTAAAAACAAAGGGAGGGCTTCCTTGGTGGCTTAGTGGTAAAAATCTACCTGCCAATGAAGAGACACAAGTTGGATCCCTGATATGGGAAGATCCCACATGCCACAGAGCAATTAAGTTTGTTTGCCATAACTGTTGAGACCATGCTCTACAGCCTGGGAACCACAACTGCTGAGCCCACTTTCTGCAATTACTGAAACTCACGTGCCTTTGAGCCCATGCTCTGCAACAAGGAGGGCCACTGCAATAAGAAGCTCACTCACCTCATTTAGAGAGTAGACCCTACACACTGCAGCTAGAGAAAGGATGCCCGGTAACGAAGACCCAGCATAACCAAAAGTGAATAAATGAATTTTTTTTCAAAAAGAGAAATCTTTACTATATAGGATAAATAAAAATTTACTTTAAGAAAGAAATACAGATTAATAATGATACTGTGGAGACTACAGAAATGCTATAGCCAACTCTGTAGGTTTCATTCCAGTATTTACTTTGTAGATAGTTTTTAACTATTTATTTTGTTTTTATATATAGAAATAAGCACATGAGAATTTTATGAGTTGTTTCCTTTGCTTAATTTTATAAGCACATTTTTATTTTTACACATTCGTATAATTTTATAAGTTCATAATATTCCAAGTTAGCACCCAATGGTTTGAGTTATTCCTATATTCACTATTATCCAAACTGGGTTGTTTTCAGTTTTATAGTAATATAAATAATTATATAACAAACATCTTTGTGCACATAGCTATTTTTCAAATTTAGGGTTTGTTCTTTAGAAGACATTCATGGAATAGTAATTAGTGAAATCTCTTGATTAAAATTAGCTAAAATCTTTCAAAAACAAATATTCCAAATTACACTCCCTGGAAGTACCAGGTCTCTTGATTAATAACCCCAAAGAACAAACCAAATCACTGACAGTGAAATAAGGTGGTGGAGGGGCAACTGTATCACATTGATTTATTCTGAATTTTGTAATTATTAGTGAAATTGATTTTTTTCCAGATATTAACTAGTTGAAGCATCTCTTTCACAAATTACACTTTTTAATCATTTATTGACTGAGGTGATGGTGGTAGTTAAAAAAATTTTTTTATGAAGATGAAATTTTCATTTGTAACCTTAGACAAGGTCACAGGTAGATGAGGCAGATGTAGGTCCCTGAGCCCATGTAACAGCTGGAGACATATGTGTTGATTAAACAGAAGTCAGAGCAGCAGCATAGACTAAAGAGATGAAGATGTAAGAAATAAAGAAAGACCTATGTCCAAAGCTAGTTTATTGGTATTCCTGTGGCTTCATAAAGGCATTAAACTGATTAATATTTTGGGGTGCTTCATCTTGAAGTGGCACTGTAGTGTGATGGAAATGGTGTTAAAACTGAGCAAGAATTCTTCAATATATACAAATCAATCAATGTGATATACCATATTCACAAACTGAAAGATAAAAGCTATATGATCATCTCAATAGATGCAGAGAAAAGCCTCTGACAAAATTCAACACCCATTTATTTCTCCAGAAAGTAGGCACAGAAGGAACATACCTCAACTTAATAAAGGCCATTTAGGACAAAACCACAGCAAACATTATCCTCAATGATGAACAACTGAAAGCATTACCTCTAAAATTAGGAATAAGACAAGGGTGCCCACTCTACCACTACTATTCAACATCGTTTCCAAAGTCCTAGTTAGCTACAGCAATCAGAGAAGAAAAATAGATAAAAGGAATCCAGGTTGGAGAAGAAGTAAAACCTCACTGTTAGCAGATGACGTGATTCTCTACTTAGAAAACCTAAGGATGCCACCAGAAAATTACTAGAGCTAATCACTGAGTATAGTCAAGTCACAGAATATAAAGTTAATACACAGAAATGCCTTGAATTCCTATACACTAATAATGAACATTCAGGAAGAGAAATTAAAGAAACAATCCCATTTACCAATGAAACAAAAAGAACACAATATTCAGGAATAAATTTACCTAAAGAGAGAAAAGATCTACAGGCAGAAAACTATAAGACACTGATGAAGCAATCAAAGATGATACAAACAGATGGTGAGATATACCATGTTTTTGGATTAGAGAAATCAATATGGTGAAAATGACTTTACAACCCAAAGCCACCCATAGATTCAATGCAATCACTATTAAATTACCAACAATATTCTTCACAGAACTAGAACAAATGATTTCACAATTTTTATGAAAACACAAAGAACCCCGAATATCCAAAGCAATCTTGAGAAAGAAGAATGCAACTGGAAGAATCAACCTTCCTGACTTCAGACTATACTACAAAGCTACAGTCATCAAGACAGCATGGTACTGGCACAAAAACAGAATTACAGACCAATGGAACAAGATAGAAAGCCAAGAGATAAATCCATGCACCCATAGGCACCTTATCTTTGACAAAGGAGGCAAAAATATACAATGGAGAAAAGACAGTCTCTTCAACAAGTGGTGTTGGGAAAACTGGTCAACCATGTGTAAAAGAACGAAATTAGAACATTCCCTAACATCATACACAAAAATAAACTCAAAATGGATTAAAGCTCTAAATGTAAGGCCAAAAACTATAAAACTCTTAGAGGAAAACAGGCAGAGCACTCTCTGACACAAATCATAGCAAGATCCTCTATGACCCACCTCCCAGAGTAATGGAAATAAAAAATAAAGAAACAAATGAGACCTAATTAAACTTAAAATCTTTTGCACAATGAAGGAAAGTATAAGCAAGGTGAAAAGACAACCCTCAGAATGTGAGAAAATAACAGGAAATGAAACAACTGACAAAGAATTAATCTCCAAACTAAACAAGCAGCTTATGCAGCTCAATACCAGAAAAATAAGCAATCCAATCAAAGAGTAGGCAGAAGACCTAAACAGACATTTCTCCAATGCAGACATACAGATGGCTAAAAACAGATGAAAAATGCTTATCATTGCTCATTATTAGAGAAATGCAAAGCAAAACTATAATGAGGTATCATCTCACACTGGTCAGAATGGCCAGACCACCATCAAAAAGTCTACAAATAATAAATGCTGGAGAGAGTGTGGAGAAAAGGGAACGCTCCCATACTGTTGGTGGGGATACAAATTGATACAGCCACTATGGAGAACAGTATGGCGATCTCTTTAAAAATTAGGAGTAAAACTACTATATGGCCCAGCAATCCCACTATTGGGCATACACCCTGAGGAAACCATAATTGAAAAAGAAACATCTACACCAATGTTCATTGCAGCACTATTTACAATAGCTAGGACACAACAGCAACCTAGATCTCCATTGACCAAGGAATGGATAAGGAAGTTGTGTACATACACACAATATAATATTACTCAGCTGTAAAAATGAGCGCATTTGAGATGTAATGAGGCAGATGAACCTAGAGCCTATTACACACAGTGAAGTAAGTCAAAAAGAGAAGAACAAATATTGTATATTAACACACACACACACATATATGGATTCTAGAAAGATAGTACTGATGATCCTACTTGCAGGGCAGTAAAAGAGACACAGATATAAAAAAACAGACTTTTGGTCACAGTCGGGGAAGGAGAGGGTGGGGTGATTTGAGAGAATAGCACTGAAGCATAAACATTAGCATATGTAAAACAGCATTGGGAGTTTGATGTATGATGCAGGGAACCCAAAGTGGGTGCTCTGTGACAACCTAGAGGGGTGGATGGAGAGGGTGGTGTGAGGGGAGTTCAGGAGAGAGTGGACATATGTATACCTATGGCCGATTCATGCTGATGTATGGCAAAAATCATCACATTATTGTTAAGTAATTATCCTCTAATTAAAAAAATTTTAATGCCAATAAAAAAGTGTGAAAGTTGGAAGACAAAGTCTCAGTTTTATCTTTTAGACAAGCGTCTATATATTGTAGATAGCACAAATAGCAGTAGAGTCTGTTTCTACAGTCACAACATATATTGTGTATATATTGCAATGTGCTTCTGCACTTCCTTCCATTAGAGGAGTCTATTTTTCTAACACTTGAATTTGTGGTTTGCCACTTAACTTGCTTTGGCCAATGGCTTATTAGCAAGCATTGGCAAACAAATACAGATGGTGAGCATCACTGTACGTTTTTGAGCAGACTAGAGATGTTTCTGGGGAAGGCAATGGCACCCCATCCCAGTACTCTTACCTGGAAAATCCCATGGATGGAGGAGCCTGGTAGGCTGCAGTCCATGGGGTCACTAAGAGTCGGACATGACTGAGAGACTTCACTTTCACTTTTCACTTTCATGCATTGCAGAAGGAAATGGCAACCCACTCCAGTATTCTTGCCTGGAGAATCCCAGGGATGGGGGAGCCCAGTGGGCTGCCATCTATGGGGTCGCACAGAGTCGGACACGACTGAAGCGACTTAGCAGCAGCAGCAGCAGCAGAGATGTTTCCTGGAGGAGGAAATGGCAACCCACTCCAGTATTCTTGCCTAGAGAATCCCATGGACAGAGGCTGCAGTCCATGGGGTCGCAGGGAGTAGGACATGACTGAGCGACTGAGAGATGTTTCTTTTTGAGAGATGTTTAAACTAGTTTTTAAGGCAACTCTGATAGTAGTATACTAAAAAGGAGGGGAAAGATTGGAGGCAGGGGGGCCCATCAGGAGATATTGGAGATGTAAGTAAAAGGAGTATCTGCAAACAGGCAGTACAGATGGCATTACCTCTGAAGGTAGAGATACAAGTTATTTTAGAGGTAGGATTGATGGGGATTTAGAAATCCATCAGATAGGTGCGGTTAAGGAGAAAAATCAACGCTGAATATTCATTGGGAGGACTGATGCCGAAGCTCCAATACTTCAGCCACCTGATCCGAAGAGCCGACTCATTGGAAAAGACTCTGATGCTGGGAAAGATTGAAAGCAAAAGGAAAAGGAGGCTGCAGAGGATGAGAAGGTTAGATAGCACCACTGGCTCATGGATATGAATTTGAACAACTCCGAGAGAGCAAATTTGTGGAGGACAGAGGAGCCTGGTCCATGGGGTTGCAAAGAGTTGGACACGACTTAGCAACTGAACAACAACAAGGAGAGAACTGAGTCAAAGACAACATCAGTTTCTTAACCATGGTATGTACTGGCAGAGCACTGCTGCAAGACTGAGGTGCCAGCAGGTCATTCCTCTGGAGATAAACAGCAGGCAATGAAGGTGATGCTATGGACACATAACAGCCCCAAGGTACACACTTTCTCATTTTCCGGCTGGCTTGCTTGATTTTGCTATGTGCCTGCTTGGTTATTTTAAGGATTCAAACGTTCAAAGGACATTTGTGGGAAAAGAAGCCATCATTATAATTCCAACTTACATTTTAATTTTTTCTATAGTTCTGATATTAGGGCTAATCTATTTTCTTCATTACTGTGTAATATTAACCTAATACTTATATGGCACAATAGAATAAATAAAATTTATGCCATAGAACTTATCATTCATTAGTACCTATGGGAAAGGAAAGACAAGTAAACAGTAATGATCACAGTTAGGGTAGTCAGATTTAGCAAATAAAAGTATAGGACATCAATTAAAAGTGAACTTCAGATAAAAAGTCACATAATTAGTCTACCTATGATAAGTAATTATTCTGTCACATAGAATATTTGGTGCATACTTATTAATCTTTTTTTTTAAAATCTGAAATTCAAATTTAACTGAGAGACCTGCATTTCATTTGGTAGTGCTACCTGAGATGTCTTTTATGGAACATTTCTCTCTGAAATGCTGATGCATATTAAGTGGAAAAAGTATTCTATGGACTAAAAATTAGGAAAATGCTGGAAAAAGCAAGATTATAGTTCCTTTCTTTCAGGACCTCTCAGAATTTTAAATAAACTATTACACATAGTAAGTCTCCTAAAGCAAGATAGTATTCAGCATTTTCCACCTTTTATTTGACCAGACGTTTTCTTGATGTTTTGCAGCTACTGTATGGAGGATAGCTGTTAACCTATTTGTGTCTCCACTAGTGTAAGTAATAGATGGTGTGATGTGGTCAACATGACAGAGGATACAGATATTTAAAATCTATATTCAAGTCCCAGGCCCATCAATCACTGGATGTTTGAAATGGAGCATATCATCAAACTTGTCTGAGTGGCACTTCCTCCTCTAGAGATACCAAAACACCTAATTCAAGAGGGGTCTTCTGAGGTTAGGAAGACATGGCACATGAGAGAGCACTTTGTATACTGAGAAGCGCAATACAGATGCCAAAAACATTATAACAAGAGGAGAGAAATAAAACAAAGGATCAGACACAAGAAGGAACTTCCCAACAGGGCCTTGAGCTTCCCATCTGTCAGTGCACCTGTCCCCGGGGTCACTTGGCCATACGATGCTGTCTGCTTTACTGCATTTTATTCAGCCAACAGAGCTTTGTCAACACCTGCTACTACAGGGTGTTTGCAGATGGGGCTGTTTGGAAGGAGCTTCCATCACATGACTGTGACTGAAAGTTGCTATCTGGTACTGATTTCACCCATTTCTGTCCCTGAACCTGTAGCTGTATTTAGGAGGACTGATAAGAACACAAAGGAAGCAGCCTCTCTAATTCTCTGAAAGTCATTTTAATTTACTTGTTTCCATTTATTATTTATTTCAGTTGACTGCTCATCACTGTCATAACAACTGTAGTTCTTTCTGGAGCGAAACTCAAAACAGAATTTTAAGGGATGGTTAGCTTCTTATAAGCAGCTGGAAACTGATGGGAAATAAAAACAGAGATAAAGCAGAGTCACAGGAGACAGAGGGCCTTACTTAAATATGAGGGATCCTTATGAAACTATTTTTCACTAATAAGTTATTATTTATAATGATTCTTCAAACCTAATATTGGTAAATCAGCTATTTGTTAATGGCTTTTAGGAAATATCTAGAACCAGACAGAAATATTAACAAAGATTGTTCATAATATGTTTGTTGGGAGTGAGTTTTCTTTTGTTGGAAGGCACCTGAATCATCCATTTTGGTTTTATTGAACTTTGAATAAAGTCTTTTCTAGTTTCCAGAGGAAGCTCCTTGCCCTCAAGATAGAATACGTGATAGAAGTATATATGTGTGCATAGGAATCTGGAATGTCAGGTCCATGAATCAAGGCATATTGGAAGTGGTCAACAAGAGATGGCAAGGGTGAACGTCAACAGTCTAGGAATCGGCAAACTAGAATGGACTGGAATGGGCGAATTAAACTCAGATGACCATTATATCTACTACTTCGGGCAGGAATTCCTCAGAAGAAATGGAGTAGCCATCATGGCCAACAAAAGAGTCTAAAATGCAGTACTTGCAATCTCAAAATGACAGAATTATCTCTGTTCGTTTCCAAGGCAAACCATTCAATATCACAGTTATCCAAGTCTATGCCCCAACCAGTAATGCTGAACAAGCTGAAGTTGGACGGTTTTATGAAGATCTACAAGACTTTTTAGAACTAACACCCCAAAAAGATGTCGTTTTCATTATAGGGACTGGAATACTAAAGTAGGAAGTCAAGAAACACCTGGAGTAACAGGCAAATTTGGCCTTGGAATGCGGAATGAGGCAGGGCAAAGACTAATAGAGTTTTGCCAAGAAAATGCACTGGTCATAGCAAACACCCTCTTCCAACAACACAAGACTCTACACATGGACATCACCAGATGGTCAGCACCAAAATCAGACTGATTATAGTCTCTGCAGCCAAAGATGGAGAAGCTCTATACAGTCAACAAAAACAAGACCAGGAGCTGACTGTGGCTCATATCATGAACTCCTTATTGCCAAATTCAGACTTAAATGGAAGAAAGTAGGGAAAACTGCTAGACCATTCAGGTATGACCTAAATCAAATCCCTTATGATTATACAGTAAAAGTGAGAAATAGATTTAAGGGCCTAGATCTAATAGGTAGAGAACCTGATGAACTATGGAATGAGGTTCGTGACATTGTACGGGAGACAGGGATCAAGACCATCCCCATGGAAAAGAAATGAAAAAAACAAAATGTCTTTCTGGGGAGGCCTTAAAATAGCTGTGAAGAGAGGCGAAAAGCAAAGGAGAAAAGGAAAGATATAAGCAACTGAATGCAGAGTTCCAAAGAATAGCAAGAAGAGATAAGAAAGCCTTCTTCAGCAATCAATGCAAAGAAATAGAGGAAAACAACAGAATGGGAAAGACTAGAGGTCTTTTTCAAGAAAATTAGAGATACCAAGGAAATAATTCATGAAAAGATGGACTCGATAAAGGACAGAAGTGGACTGGACCTAACAGAAGCAAAAGATATTAAGAAGAGGTGGCAAGAATACATGGAAGAACTTTACAAAAAGACCTTCACAAACCAGATAATCATGATGATGTGATCACTCATCTAGAGCCAGACATCTTGGAATGTGAAGTCAAGTGGGCCTTAGAAAGCATCACTACGAACAAACCTAGTGGAGGCGACGGCATTCCAGTTGAGCTGTTTCAAATCCTGAAAGATGATGCTGTGAAAGTGCTATACTCAATATGCCAGCAAATTTGGAAAACTCAACAGTGGCCACAGAACTGGAAAAGGTCAGTTTTCATTCTAATCCCAAAGAAAGGCAATGCCAAAGAATGCTCAAACTACCGCACAATTGCACTCATCTCACATGCTAGTAAAGTAATGCTCAAAATTCTCCAAGCTAGGCTTCAGCAATACGTGAACCGTGAACTCCCTGATGTTCAAGCTGGTTTTAGAAAAGGCAGAGGAACCGGAGATCAAACTGCCAGCATCCACTGGATCATGGAAAAAGCAAGAGAGTTCCAGAAAAACATCTATTTCTGCTTTATTGACTATGCCAAAGTCTTTGACTGTGTGGGTCCCAAGAAACTGTGGAAAATTATGAAAGAGATGGGAATACCAGACCACTTGACCTGCCTCCTGAGAAATCTGTATGCAGGTCAGGAAGCAACAGTTAGAACTGGACATGGAACAACAGACTGGTTCCAAATAGGAAAAGGAGTACATCAAGGCTGTATATTGTTACCCTGCTTATTTAACTTCTATGCAGAGTACATCATGAGAAACATTGGGCGAAGAAACCAAGCTGGAATCAAGTTTGCCGGGAGAAATATCAATAACCTCAGATATGCAGATGACACCACCCTTATGGCAGAAAGTGAAGAGGAGCTAAAAAGCCTCTTGATGAAAGTGAAACAGGAGAGTGAAAGAGTTGGCTTAAAGCTCAACATTCAGAAAACAAAGATCATGGCATCCAGTCCCATCACTTCATGGGAAATAGATGGGGAAACAGTGGAAACAGTGTCAGACTTTATTTTTGGGGGCTCCAAAATCACTGCAGATGGTGACTGCAGCCATGAAATTAGAAGACACTTACTCCGTGAAAGAAAAGTTATGACCAACCTAGATAGTATATTGAAAAGCAGAGACATTACTTTGCCGACTAAGGTCCATCTAGTCAAGGCTATGGTTTTTCCTCTGGTCATGTATGGATGTGAGTTGGACTGTGAAGAAGGCTGAGCACCGAGGAATTGATGCTTTTGAACTGTGGTGTTGGAGAAGAATCTTGAGAGACTTCTCCCTTGGACTGCAAGGAGATCCAACCAGTCCATTCTGAAGGAGATCAACCCTGGGAGTTCTTTGGAAGGAAAGATGCTAAAGCTGAAACTCCAGTACTTTGGCCACCTGATGGGAAGAGTTGACTCATGGAAAAGACTCTGATGCTGGGAAGGATTGGGGGCAGGAGGAGAAGGGGACGACAGAGGATGAGATGGCTGGATGGCATCACGGACTCGATGGACGTGAGTCTGAGTGAACTCTGAGAGATGGTGCTGAACAGAGAGGCCTGGCGTGCTGCTATTCATGGGGTCGCAAAGAATCGGACATGACTGAGTGACTGAACTGAATAGAACTGAACATTCTTAAGATTTTATGTCATTAACCAACACCAAATCAGGAAAGAGACAAGACAACACTGATTCCCAAGTACACTTCTAAAGAGAAATGTGGAGATTTCAGGCTTCTTTTGATTATTAAGGTTTATATGGCTTATTTCTGAAAACTTTTCACATGGTAAGTACACTGCCCTCCCATCATTTAGTTCTGACTCCCAGATTATTTGAGACTCTGTGAAGGTTCCATTGTCTGTGAAATGATTTCTAATGGTGATACTCAGGGGGATTTCTTCTTCTGAATGCTATTAGTGACCTAAGAGAAAAGGGCGTGATTTAACTTGCCAGCTAAATGCGTAACTGTAGCTGTGTAGAACAAATCAAGAGAGCATTTGCTACAAGCTAGCATACATGTGACCTTTAACATTTTAGTGATATATGGGTGCTGTGAACATAACTGAACTATAACCGAGAGAAAAGAATTTATCCTCTCTTCAAGATATCAGACTCCTAAAAGCATTATCTCACCCAATTGGTTAACAGTAAGAGCTTATTACAGTAAGAACTTGCAAAAGGATGATAGAATGAAAGAGTTTTAATGTATTCTGCCAAAGGGAAATTTACCATCTGGCTGTCTTCATGAATCACATATGCCGAGAATAATATTTTAGAAGATACTGACAACAAGACACAGTAATTTGTAAATGAATATTACTGATGCTGCCCTTTTTAAAGCAATCTGCAGAATAAATCAGTATACAACAACTACAGAATTACAAGTCAAAGACTTGAAATAGAATAATGAAGTATATTACTGTTTTTTGTAATTGTAATAAAGATCCCAAATCTTTAAAATGTAATTACTTTGATGCAAATTTCACTGTTTCCATATGCATCCTGTCAATGCGCTCCACAAAATAGGTAGGATAGGAAAATATATCATGAAGCCAAGACTACAAAAAAGTCTTACTGGCAAACACTGTCAGGCAATTAAAGACCACAGAAATATGTCATTCGTCTGACTTCTCAGAAAGTGTTCCTTATAGCACAAATCTTGAAAGTGTTATTAATGGAAGACTTAAGTTTTCAATACATATAGCTAGGTCTAAAGACATGATTTTAACTTTTAGAAAAAGTAAAACATAATTTAAAATTGTGGAAACTCAGGAATTTGGGGATAAGCACATGTTTTCTAGCAGTAGTCTGACAATATTCTTGCTTTCAGTTCAGTTGCTCAGTCGTGTCCGACTCTTTGCAACCCCATGAATTCTAGCATGCCAGGCCTCCCTGTCCATTACCAACTCCCAGAGTTCACCCAAACTCACGTCCATCGAGTTGGTGATGCCATCCAGCCATGTTATCCTCTGTCGTCTCCTTCTCCTCCTGCCCGCAATCCCTCCCAGCATCAAAGTCTTTCCCAATGAGTCAACTCTTCACATGACGTGGCCAAAGTATTGGAGTTTCAGCTTTAGCATCAGTCCTTCCAAAGAACAACTAGGACTGATCTCCTTCAGAATGGACTGTTTGGATATCCTTGCTGTCCAAGGGACTCAAGAGTCTTCTCCAGCACCACAGTTCAAAAGCATCAATTCTTGGCACTCAGCTTTCCTCACAGTCCAACTCTTACATCTATACATGACTACTGGAAAAACAATAGCCTTGACTAGACAGAGCTTTGTTGGCAAAGTAATGTCTCTGCTTTTGAATATGCTGTCTAGGTTGGTCATAACTTCCTTTTTAGAGATCATAAATTTTAAATGAAAACTATTCATAGTTGATGAAAACTGAGAAATACACATGCTTTTTCTTAAAAATTTGTTTGGAAAGTGTATTAAAGAAATGTAAGAAGAGTCTCATAGACAGTGACAATTCTTCCATCATAAATCGGATGATTTAAACCTGAATATATGTGGGCTGAGAATCTAAATTTTAAATGCCTTTCTCTTCTCTGTGTCAGTGATGGTTCTAATATTGCCGTACTATCTTGTTGGTTGGTAAAGGATCATAAAGAAGTTTTCCTAATGATGGAGGGTTACAAGAAAGTCAAGTCTGTGGTCAGTGAGGAGGAGGACCATGACTGCCACTTTACAAAACAAGAGGTATATATCTTACTTCTCTAAAAATTAAGAGGAAAGTTTCTGCAAAGGAAAAGATACATTCTGGCAATATTTCTGCATATTTTTTCTTTTATTTCATTTTTCCATAAGGCTGAATTTTTTTCCCAAAGAATTGCAGTGTATTAGCTAGATATATTTACCTTGTGAATCTGGCAAATTCCTGTAGTTTCATAATGATCACTATAATATATAGTAGAATATATGGTATATATTTACCATTTACTGTATATAATTGTAGCTTCTTTCTGCATATATACATTTGCATGACAATTAAGTGGCACTTTGGGAGCTATTTTCTTTTTTTAGTCTCCTGAGGTATAATCTCAAGGGACAAAAAAGTACATTCTCATTCACCTCTATTTTTTTTTCACAAACTTTAAGAAGGAAAGATAGTTAATAGCACCTGGATATGAAACTGAATCAGTATGAACACCAAGCTGTTAGAAATTTCAAAAGATGTCAAAGGGCCTGTGGATGATTTTTGTTTTTTTCTGAGATTTAAGAAATACTACGTGAACGTTTGGGCTTCCCTGGTGGCACAGTGGCAAAGCATCCACCTGCCAATGCAAGAGACTTGGGACCCATTTCTGGGTCGGGAAGATCCCCTAGCGGAGGAAATGGCAACCCACTCCAGTATTCTTGCCTGGAAAATTTCATAGACAGAGGAGCCTGGCAGGCAACAGTCCACGGGATCACAGTCAGACATGACTCTACGTGCAGGCACAAGAATGTTTTGGAAATAATTCCGGGGGAAAAAAAACAACACTGGTGGAGGTAGGGAAGCACTGTGCCCAGTGAAGAGTGCAATTCTCAAATTACTATCTGAGAGGATAATTTTAAAAATTGTAGGAGACTTTCCCAGTGGTCCAGTGGCTAAGACTCTGTGCTCCCAATGTAGGAGGGGTGCTGAGTCTGATCCCTGGTCAGGGAACTAGGTTCCACACGCTCCAACTAAAGATTCCACATGCTGCAAGGAAGATCGAAGATTCTGCATGCTGCAACTAAGACTTGGTGCAGCCAAATAAAAACATATGTATATATATTCTTTTTTTTTTAACTGCAGGAATAGAGCTGTAGGCAGAAGAAATCTGAATATTTAATAACCATTTTCATTTTGTTTATTTCTAGCAAGTATGGAAATATACCCCCAAAAAAACACATGTGGGAACGGGTTTCTCAAACACATGAGTTGTAAACTAAGTCCTCAGCATGGTGAATTATTTGTTCTTATCTAAATTAGAAATGATGAGGAGTAAAGATTATACTTATGACCAACCTAGACAGCATATTCAAAAGCAGAGACATTACTTTGCCAACAAAGGTCCGTCTAGTCAAGGCTATGGTTTTTCCAGTGGTCATGTACGGATATGAGAATTGGACTGTGAAGAAAGCTGAACGTGAAAGAATTGATGCTTTGGAACTGTGGTGCTGGAGAAGACTCTTAAGAGTCCCTTGGACTGCAAGGATATCCAACCAGTCCATTCTAAAGGAGATCAGTCCTGGGAGTTCTTTGGAAGGAATGATGCTAAAGCTGAAACTCTAATACTTTGGCCACGTCATGTGAAGAGTTGACTCATGGGAAAAGACTCTGATGCTGGGAGGGATTGGGGGCAGGAGGAGAAGGGGACGACAGAGGATGAGATGGCTGGATGGCATCACCCGATGGACATGAGTTTGGGTGAACTCTGGGAATTGGTGATGGACAGGGAAGCCTGGCATGTTGCAATTCATGGCGTCACAGAGTTGGACACGACTGAGCAACTGAACTGAACTGAACTGAACTGAACTATTACACAGAAGAAACACTATTAATCTGGCATGATAAGTATATGAAGAAAAAGTGAAGAAAGAGCAATGTAAAAATAACTGGGACCTAGTATGTTGGTAAGTTACAAGCTATTTATGATTTTTAACATTAGAAGAGATGACAAGTGGTTCTATTTTAATCTTTAAAAATATGTGTAACAGTTTCAGGGTAATAAGACTGGATTTTTCTTTAAATCCATGTAATAATAAACTGCTTTAACCAACAGTATCATAGAACACAATATTTAAAGTTTAGAGTTAAGCACAAAGGTATAATTTGATGAAACCATAATAAAACTTGAATGAAATTTATGTGAATATTTGATTATTTTTATTACCTGGAGGGTGGAAAAGGCTATGTGTATACACAAAGAAGAAGAAAACCTCAAAGAAAATACAAGTGATTTGGAAACACAGAAATTTCTTACATATCAGAAGATGCCATAAGTAAATTTAAATGCAGATAACTAACTGGGAGAGGGGGAGAATATATAAATACAAGCTCATGATGAGCTTCACTGATCCAACCTGGTTTATTTGTTTATAAACGCTCCTTATAAGAAGTTTGGTAGGAAAAGAAGTTGACATCATAGGGTAAGTCATATCCACCTGATTATTTGGTTAATGACCTTCTTCCTTGCAGCTAGAATCACACGTGACACAAACATACACAGTGCCCATCATTCCTGTAACCAATTCTCAATTTTGTTCTCTCTGGCTATTTATCTGAGCCATTAGCTACTGCCAATGATGTGTCCCTTAAATGTTGATAGTTTGTTTTCATTTTCATCTAGTGTAAGACATTTTCTAATTTCTCTTGCAATTTCTTTTTAACTCATGAGTTATTCAGAAATGTATTATTTAACACTCAATTACTTTGGGATTTCCCAAATGTCTTTCTGTTGTTGATTCCTAATTTAATTCGATTATGGTTGGAAAGCATAGTTTGTATGATGTCAATTGTTTTAAATGTATTGATACTTTTCTTTCTTTTTAAAAATAGTTTAGCACACAGTTTATCTATCCCAGAGAATATTCCATATGTACTTGAAAAGAACGTGTATTGTACTGTTTCAGACATGTTAGCAGTAAGGTCAACCAATTTATAAAGATTAAAGTGTCTTTTATGAATAGCATATAGTTGAATCTGTTGATTTTTAATCCAGTCTACAATCTCTGCCTTTTTTCTTTTGGTTATACCACATGGCTTGTGGGATCATAGTTTACTGACCAGGTATTGAAACTGCATCCTCAGCAATAAAAGCCTGGAGTCCTAAACACTGGACCATCAGGGAATTTCCTGATCTCTGCCTTTTCATTGAAGTGTTTAGCCCATTCAAATATATTATAATTATTTGATATGGTGGATTTGTACCTACAGTCTTACAGTTGTTTTCTACATATTTCATGTCTTTCGATTCTGAGTTCCTTCTTTACTTCTCTGTTAATCTATTTTAAAAAATTATTTATTTATTATGACTTTGCTGTGTGCTGGCTTTCTCTAATTTTAGAGATGGGAGGGGCTACTATTTGCTGTGTTGAGCAGGATTCTCACTGCAGTGACTTCTCCTGTTGTAGAGCACGGGCTCTAGGTACCTGGGCTTCAGTAGCTATGGCACCTGGCCTTAACAGTTGTAGTGTACAGGCTTAGCTGCTTCGAGGAATGTGGAATCTTCCCAAACCAGGGATCAAACTCACATCCTGCATTGGCAGTCGGATTCTTAACCATTAGACCACTAGGGAAGACCCTGAATATTTTTTATTAGGCTATATTACTTCTTATGTGAAGTTTTTTAGCTATAATTTTTGTGTTATGTGTGTGTGTGTGTGTCTATGGTTATTCTTGGGCTTTGCAGATTGGGTAGTGGTAAAGAACCCGCCTGCCAATGCAGGAGACGCAGGAGTTGCCAGTTCAATCCCTGGGTTAGGAAGATCCCCTGGAGAAGGAAATGGCAGCCCTCTCCAGTATTCTTGCCTGGAAAACTGCACAGAGAAGCCTGGAGATTATACTCCATGCGGCTGTAAAGAGCTGGAAATAACTAAGCTATGGAGCACGTACATGTATATAACATATAGGCATTAACATATGTGATTTTATCTTTGTGCAACTTATTTTTGGTTAGTATAAGTAATTATACTTAGTAAATATTCTTAGTTATTAAGTAAACTCAGTTCAGTTCAGTTCAGTCCCTCAGTCGTGTCCGACTCTTTGCGACCCCATGAATCGCAGCACGCCAGGCCTCCCTGTTCAGCACCACCTATTGGAGTTCATCCAGATTCACGTCCATCGAGTCTGTGATGCCATCCAGCCATCGCATCCTCGGTCGTCCCCTTCTCCTCCTGCCCTCAATCTCTCCCAGAATCAGAGTCTTTTCCCATGAGTCAACTCTTTGCATCAGGAGGCCAAAGTACTGGAGTTTCAGCTTTAGCATCATTCCTTCCAAAGAAATCCCACGGTTGATCTCCTTCAGAATGGACTGGTTGGATCTCCTTGCAGTCCAAGGGACTCTCAGGAGTCTTCTCCAACACCATAGTTCAAAAGCATCAATTCTTCGGCGCTCAGCCTTCTTCACAGTCCAACTCTCACATCCATACATGACCAGAGGAAAAACCATAGCCTTGACTAGACAGACTTTAGTCGGCAAAGTAATGTCTCTGCTTTTCAATATACTATCTAGGTTGGTCATAACTTTTCTTCCAAGGAGTAAGCGTCATTAAATTTCATGGCTGCAGTCACCATCTGCAGTGATTTTGGAGCCCCCCAAAATAAAGTCTGACACTCTTTCCACTGTTTCCCCATCTATTTGCCAAGAAGTGATGGGACTGGATGCCATGATCTTCGTTTTCTGAATGTTGAGCTTTAAGCCAACTCTTTCACTCTCCTCTTTCACTTTCATCAAGAGGCTTTTTAGCTCCTCTTCACTTTCTGGCATAAGGGTGGTGTCATCTGCATATCTGAGGTTATTGATATTTCTCCCGGCAATCTTGATTCCAGCTTGTGTTTCTTCCAGTCCAGCATTTCTCATGATGTACTCTGCATAGAAGTTAAATAAGCAAGGTGACAATATACAGCCTTGATGTACTCCTTTTCCTGTCTGGAACCAGTCTGTTGTTCCTTGTCCAGTTCTAACTGTTGCTTCCTGACCTGCATACAGATTTCTGAAGAGGCAGGTCAGGTGGTCTGGTATTCCCATCTTTTTCAGAATTTTCCAGTTTCTTGAGATCCACACAGTCAAAAGCTTTGGCATAGTCAATAAAGTAGAAATAGATGTTTTTCTGGAACCCTCGTGCTTTTCGATGATCCAGCAGATGTTGGCAATTTGATCTCTGGTTCCTCTGCCTTTTCTAAAACCAACTTGAGTATAAGGGAGTTCCCGGTACACGTATTGCTAAAGCCTGGCCTGGAGAATTTTGACCATTACTTTACTAGCATGTGAGATGAGTGCAATTGTGTGGTAGTTTGAGCATTCTTTGGCATTGCCTTTCTTTGGGATTAGAGTGAAAACTGACCTTTTCCAGTCCTGTGGCCACTGCTGAGTTTTCCACATTTGCTGGCATATTGAGTGCAGCACTTTGACAGCATCATCTTTCAGGATTTGAAACAGCTCAACTGGAATGCCAACACTCCACTAACTTTGTTCTAAGGCCCACTTGACTTCACATTCCAAGATGTCTGGCTCTAGATGAGTGATCACATCATCATGATTATCTGGGTTGTGAAGATCTTTTTATACAGTTCTTCCATGTATTCTTGCCACCTCTTCTTAATATCTTCTGCTTCTGTTAGATCCATACCATTTCTGTCCTTTATTGAGCCCATCTTTGCATCAAATGTTCCCTTGGTATCTCTGATTTTCTTGAAGAGATCTCTAGTCTTTCCCATTCTGTTGTTTTCCTCTATTTCTTTGCGTTGATCGCTGAAGAAGGCTTTCTTATCTCTTCTTGCTATTCTTTGGAACTCTGCATTCAGATGCTTATGTCTTTACTTTTCTCTTTTGCTTTTCGCCTCTCTTTTCACAGCTATTTGGAAGGCCACCCCAGACAGCCAGTTTGCTTTTTTTCATTTCTTTTCCATGAGGATGGTCTTGATCCCTGTCTCCTGTATAATGTCACAAACCTCATTCCATAGTTCATCAGGCACTCTATCTATCAGATCTAGGCCCTTAAATCTATTTCTCACTTCCACTGTATAACCATAAGAGATTTAAGTCATACCTGAATGGTCTAGCAGTTTTCCCTACTTTCTTCAATTTGAGTCTGAATTTGGTAATAAGGAGTTCATGATCTGAGCCACAGTCAGCTCCTGGTCTTGTTCTTGTTGACTGTATAGAGCCTCTCCATCTTTGGCTGCAGAGAATATAATCAGTCTGATTTTGGTGCTGACCATCTGGTGATGTCCATGTGTAGAGTCTTCTCTTGTGTTGTTGGAAGAGGGTGTTTGCTATGACCAGTGCATTTTCTTGGCAAAATTCTATTAACTTATTCCAATATAATTACATTTTTTTCTCCCCTTTGTGTTATTACTCTCAAGCACATTACATTTGTACATTTTATAAGCTGAAGAACAGTCTTACACTTAAAAACATTCATCCACATATTTCGCATTTCTGGGATTCTTCTGAGTTACCATATGATGTCATTTCCTTTCAGTCTGAAGGTCTTCTGTGTAAGAAAGATCATTTCCTCTCAGTCTGCAGGTCTTTTCTCAGACGAAAGATCAATTATCAGTGAATTCTCTTAGATTTTGTCTACTGGGGATGTCTTAATTTCACTTTCATTTCTTAAGGATAATTTTACTTGATCGAATTCTTTGTTGACAGTGTTTTCTGTCAGCATTTTGAATATGCTGTCTCTCTTGTGACTTCCATTGTTTCTTATGAGAAGACTCCTGTTAATTGTATTGTGTCATAGGAATGAAAATGTGATGCACTATTTTTGTCTTGCTGCTTTCAACATTTTCTCTTTTCTTTCAATAGTCTGGCAAAATACGTTTGTGTTTAGGTCTCTATTTATCCTTCTTGAGATTCAATGGATTCTAGGATCTGTTTTTTTTTTTTTTTTTTTTTTTTAGCAAACTGGGGAAGTTCTCAGCCACTATTTATTCAAATATATTTTCAGAACTTCTTTTTCTTCTCTTGCTTGGATTTTTGTTTTATGTATGTTGGAATGTCTGATAATGTCTCCCATGTCTGAGAATGTTTATTTTTGTTTCTTAAATTGGATGATTCCTATTGATTTATCTTTAAGGTCACTTATTCCTTCTTCTGCCATCTCAAATCTGTTATGAAACTCACTTAATTTTTTATTTCAATTATTCTATTTTTCAAATACTGAATTTTTACGTGGTTCTTTTAATTCTTCTAATAATTTTTTGGGGGCAGATTTTTAGTCTAAAGTCAATGGAAAGCTGCCAATGGACCTTAAGTAGGATAGTGACATGATCCAACTCACAGATTTTACCATCTTTCCTCTTCCTTTTTTTCTCTACTGGGAAAAGGAATATATTTCCAGCTTCTATAGCATCTGTCTTCTTGTAGGGAGTTTATGGTTCTTTTTGTAGTTTCAATTTATTGAGATAACTCATTCATTGTATTATTGCCATTATATTTAATTCTTTGAACATATTTATAATAGCTGGATTGGAGTATATGTCATATTGCTGATAATTTTATAAACTGGGCCCTCTCAAAGACCATTTCCATTGACTCCCTGTACCCACTCCCAGGTATAGATTATATCTTATTTCTTTCCATGTCTAGCAATTTTGGGTTTAAAAGTGGACATTTTTGATAATATACTGTAGCCACTCTGAGTTTTTTTTTGGAAGGGGGGGTTGTTGGTTATTTTTAGTAATGTGCCTGACCATAAACCACAGTATGTGTCTCTCCTGTATCATTCATCTGCTTATGTCATTTCAGTGTTTATATTTTTTTGTTACAGCCTGACTTTCAGGAAGTCATCACTGTGTCAACATAATTTAGTGGTTAGGCCACTAATTTGGGCAGAGTTGTGCCTGGGTAGCTCAGCTGGTAAAGAGTCTGCCTGCAATTCAGGAGACCCCAGTTCAATTTCTGGGTTGGGAAGTTTCCCTGGAGAAGGGATGGGCTATTCACTTCAGTATTCTTGGACTTCCACAAGAATGGTGGCTCAGATAGTAGAGAATTTGCCTGCAATGTGGGAGAACTGGGTTTGATCCCTGGGTTGGGAAGATCCCCTGGAGGTGGGCATGGCAACCCATGCCGGTATTCTAGAGAATTCCCATGGACGGGAGGAGCCTGGTGGGCTACAGTCCATGAAGCTGCAAAGAGTCATAAATGACTGAGCAACTAAGCCCAGGTGTTCGTGTATCTCAAGGTCACAATGCATTGTACTGAAATCCTGTATTGAACTGGGGATCTTTGTGTGCACTGGGGGATATTTTAAACTTTGCAGTCAGTTCCCAACTTCCCTTTCCTAGAACTTTTTGCCATGCATTGCTATATCCCAGTGGCCATGCATTGCCATATCCCAGCGGCCCCTGGATATGTGGAGAGTTTATATCAGGTTATCTATGTATGGCTCTCTTACTTCTAGGACCTCCCTGTTAAGTTTTCTGCTGTTAAGTTTTCTGACTAGTCAACCATCCGTCTCAACTGGAATGCAATCTTGGTTTAGCAAAACCATAATGTTTCCCCTGTTCATTTCCATTCTATGCCACCACTTTTAGCTGAAAAGTCATGATATTTTCACCTTTTACTCTAAATTTAGTCCAGACCTCTATGTAAACAAAGTTTCCCATCCCGGGCTGGTCATGTTGCATTCTTGCCAACTGAGTCAGTCACAGAAGATACTATATGACTCCATTCATATGAAAGTTCAGAACAAGGAGTCTAATAGAGATATAAAGTAGATTAATGGTTGCTTAGGGCTGGGAGGAGACTGGAATATGGAGAGGTGGTGTGGGGTGATAGTTGAAAGGTAGAGTTTCTTTTCTGAGGTGATAAAAATATTGAAAAACTATGGTGATAGTTGTACATTTCTCTGAGCATACTAAAAATTACTGTTCAATTTAAATGTGTGAATTCTATTATATGTAAATTATATCTCAATAAAGACATTAAAAATAAAAAGGATAAACACAGAGTTGTGGCCAAGAGCTATATAAGACAAAAATATCATGATCAGAATACAGACAACAAAGAGGTAGGGAAGAATTTTGCATAATCCAAATAATAGCTGTAAGAAATTATCAGCAAACTGAATGGAAGTGTAGAATTCTCTTAACAGAGACCAAGTGCTAAAATTAAAAGAGATTATAAGTGAAGGAAGGAAAGAATGAATTATGAAATAGTATAAAAATTCAGGAGACAGAGGTTATTAAACTCAATTCAAGTTGTATGGTATAGCGTTGGGATATCCTGTTGGCACAATGACTTTTAAAAACAGTTCACTGAATTCCTATGACTCTGATAAAAGCATCCTAAACTTAATTCTTGATCCCATGTTTCAGTCTTAAATCTCTTACTGCTGAGTAACCATAACTAACCTTCTCCATGTTCTATGTAAAAATCTGTTTCCTTAATAAAATGAACTTTCATACAGGGAAGCTAAACAAATAAGTATAAAGAGGATATAGTCTGACATCTTTGTATTAAAGTAAAAAGAATCTGGATAATCATAATTCGAAGATGTTTTAAAAGTCTCACCCACTTGAAACAAAAAAGGTGTAAGAGAATTTTATGAAGCATATAAATAGTATTAGAATGTTCAAGACAACTTGAAATTTTTATTTGTAAATTTAACTTTTTATTTTTAGAAGAGGAAGATATACTTAAGTTACAACTTTGTCTTGTCAGATATTTGCTATACTTAAAAAGAAACTGTTTATACACTTTAAAATATTTAACTAACTTAAGTTCATAAATGGGCTTTAATATTTGATTTAATCAAACATTGGTCTATCAAATTTGATTTAATCAAACATTGATCAAAGAATCAATGGAAACAATTTTATACATGTTTTCATATATAATTTTTACATTTTATCACATAAAAACTAGTGTGAATTTGTAGACTAAGACATTTAGAAGAGTAGGATTCAGCCAAGGTGAATATGTGGCTAAATTAGCATGTTTCTTTCAGTGGTAGAGACCAAAAGACAGAGTATCTATGGAGCACATATTGTTGCACAGAGGGAAAGAGAGGACTGTATAACATTAATACAGTTGCAGTAGCAGCAGTGATATAAATAAATAAGAAAGATCACTAGTTACAGATGAGCTTATAATTAAGGCTAAATGTCCATACATTCCATTAGTACAATTGGAGAAGCTGCAGAGAGCATGAAGATTTCCATGTTGCAGCTAGTATTTCAGCAATGATCCAGTAGAGAATTATCAACTAAAATATCAGGAAGAGGCCATAGTGAAAGGTAACTCAACAAGAAAAAGGAGAAGATTAAGACCAGTATAAATATTACCCGAATTACTTACTCATGCTAAGAGCTATACCAATGTGCTGGGAAGGGAGTTAACTCTAATTTCACTATCCCTCCATATCACACATACTTGTAGTATAACTGTACATGATTCAGAGTAAATTCTTATTATTAATTATTTTATTAGGCCTTTAAGGGTCAATATTAAAGAAAAACTTTGAATTCCAGGGATATAACACTCTTTTGTGACTGGACAGAGCTTAGACAAGACACATATGGAATTTCTTCACTATTGGAAGGAGGAGAAGGGGACGACAGAGGATGAGATGGTTGGATGGCATCACTGACTCGATGGACATGAGTCTGAGTGAACTCCGGGAGTTGGTGATGGGCAGGGAGGCCTGGCGTGCTACAATGGGGTTGCAAAGAGTCGGACACGACTGAGCAACTGGACTTAATTGAACTGAACTGATTAGGACGAATCAGAGGAATAGCTTTAAAATCTTGATGAAATGAGATTTCACTTCAATCCCAATGAAATGTTGGGGTATGGGATTTCAGGGTTTCTTAAAAAACTGTTTAGGGTATGCTGAAGAACACTGTCACCAATGTTTTTAACCTAGAGAATAGAGGGCAAGGATGAGGATGTTGAAGAATATGAGGTTGCCTAGAACTCAGTTTTAAGAACTTGGGCAAGTCAACTGATTTCTCTGTTTCTCAGAGTCTGTATCTGCAAACTAGCAGCAATAATGTTGCCTGCTTAATGAGATTATTTTAATGATCAAATGATCTAAAGCTTTTTGAGCAAAATGTTTACATACAGCAAATGCTAGAAAAAGATTAGTTATTATCATTAACGTAAGAAAACAAAATAATGCATTAGTAAATGTCTGAGGATTATTATCATCATTTTATGTGTGATTTGGTATGGCTTTTTCATAAGAGCAATATTGCATAGGAACCTGGACTGTCAGGTCCATGAATCAAGGGAAATTGAAAGTGGTCAAACAAGAGATGGCAAGGGTGAACGTCAACATTCTAGGAATCAGTGAACTAAAATGGACTGGAATGGGTGAATTTAACTCAGATGACCATTATATCTACCACTTCGGGCAGGAATCCCTCAGAAGAAATGGAGTAGCTATCATGGTCAACAAGAGAGTCCAAAATGCAGTACTTGGATACAATCTCAAAAACGACAGAATGATCTCTATTCGTTTCCAAGGCAAATCTTTTACTATCACAGTAATCCAAGTCTATGCCCCAACCAGTAATGCTGAAGAAGCTGAAGTTGAACGGTCCTATGAAGACCTACAAGACCTTTTAGAACTAACATCCAAAAAAGATGTCCTTTTCATTATAGGGTCCTGGAATGCTAAAGTAGGAAGTCAAGACACACCTGGAGTAAAAGGCAAATTTGACCTTGGAATGCAGAATGAAGCAGGGCAAAGACTAAGAGTTTTGCCAAGAAAATGCACTGGTCATAGCAAACACCCTCTTACAACAACACGAGAGAAGACTCTACACATGGACATCACCAGATGGTCAACACCAAAATCAGGTTGATTAATTCTATGCAGTCAAAGATGGAGAAGCTCTATACTGTCAACAAAAAACAAAACCAGGAGCTGACTGTGGCTCAGATCATGAACTCCTTATTGCCAAATTCAGACTGAAATTGAAGAAAGTAGGGAAAACCGCTAGACCATTCAGGTATGACCTAGATCAAATCCCTTATGATTATATAGTGAAAGTGAGAAATAGATTTAAGGACTTAGATCTGATAGACAGAGTGCCTGATGAACTATGGAATGAGGTTTGTGACATTGTACAGGAGACAGGGATCAAGACCATCCCCATGGAAAAGAAATGAAAAAAAGCAAACTGGCTGTCTGGGGAGCCCTTCCAAATAGCTGTGAAAAGAAGAGAGGCTAACAGCAAAGGAGAAAAGGAAAGATATAAGCATCTGAACGCAGAGTTCCAAAGAATAGCAAGAAGAGATAAGAAAGCCTTCTTCAGCGATCAACGCAAAGAAATAGAGGAAAACAACAGAATGGGAAAGACTAGAGATCTCTTCAAGAAAATCAGAGATACCAAGGGAACATTTCATGCAAAGATGGGCTCGATAAAGGACAGAAATGGTCTGGATCTAACAGAAGCAGAAGATATTAAGAAGAGGTGGCAAGAATACACAGAAGAACTGTACAAAAAACATCTTCACGACCCAGATAATCATGATGATGTGATCTCTCATCTAGAGCCAGACATCTTGGAATGTGAAGTCAAGTGGGCCTTAGAACAAAGTTAGTGGAGATGTCGGCATTCCAGTTGAGCTGTTTCAAATCCTGAAAGATGATGCTGTGAAAGTGCTATACTCAATATGCCAGCAAATGTGGAAAACTCAGCAGTGGCCACAGGACTGGAAAAGGTCAGTTTTCACTCTAATCCCAAAGAAAGGCAATGCCAAAGAATGCTCAAACTACCACACAATTGCACTCATCTCACATGCTAGTAAAGTAATGCTCAAAATTCTCCAAGCCTGGCTTTAGCAATACGTGTACCAGGAACTCCCTTATATTCTAGCTGGTTTTAGAAAAGGCAGAGGAACCAGAGATCAAATTGCAAACATCTGCTAAATCATGGAAAAAACAAGAGGGTTCCAGAAAAACATCTATTTCTACTTTATTGACTATGCCAAAGTCTTTGACTGTGTGGATCACAATAAACTGTGGAAAATTCTGAAAAAGATGGGAATACCAGACCACCTGACCTGCCACTTGAGAAATCTGTATGCAGGTCAGGAAGCAACAGTTAGAACTGGACATGGAACAACAGACTGGTTCCAAATAGGAAAAGGAGTACATCAAGGCTGTATATTGTCACCTTGCTTAATTAACTTCTATGCAGAGTACATCATGTGAAATGCTGGACTGGAAGAAACAGAAGCTGGAATCAAGATTGCCGGGAGAAATATCAATAACCTCAGATATGCAGATGACACCACCCTTATGGAAAAAGTGAAGAGGAGCTAAAAAGCCTCTTGATGAAAGTGAAAGAGGAGAGTGAAAGAGTTGGCTTAAAGCTCAACATTCAGAAAACAAAGATCATGGCATCCAGTCCCATCAGATGGGGAATCAGTGGAAACAGTGTCAGATTTTATTTTGGGGGGCTCCAAAATCACTGCAGATGGTGACTGCAGCCATGAAATTAGAAGACACTTACTCCTTGGAGGAAAAGTTATGACCAACCTAGATAGTATATTGAAAAGCAGAGACATTACTTTGCCGACTAAGGTCCGTCTAGTCAAGGCTATGGTTTTTCCTGTGGTCATGTATGGATGTGAGAGTTGGACTGTGAAGAAGGCTGAGCGCCGAAGAATTGATGCTTTTAAACTGTGGTGTTGGAGAAGACTCTTGAGAGTCCCTTGGACTGCAAGGAGATCCAACCAGTCCATTCTGAAGGAGATCAACCGTGGGATTTCTTTGGAAGGAATGATGCTAAAGCTGAAACTCCAGTACTTTGGCCACCTGATGGGTAGAGTTGACTCATTGGAAAAGACTCTGATGCTGGGAGGGATTGGGGGCAGAAGGAGAAGGGGACGACTGATGATGAGATGGCTGGATGGCATCACGGACTCGATGGACATGAGTCTGAGTGAACTCCGAGAGATGGTGCTGAGCAGGGAGGCCTGGTGTGCTGTGATTCATGGGGTCGCAAAGAGTCGGACATGACTGAGGGACTGAACTGAACTGAACCTACATAATTTTCATGTTATTGTCCCTTCCTATTCTCAAAGGTATAAAAAGGAACACATTAGAATGCTAGGGAACTGACCTAAAATATTGACTCAACAATAAAGTATTTATTTCCAGAGGAAGGTTAAGGCAGAGGAAAGATGTTCAAAAGTCATCTTTCAGTTGAAAAGAGCACTATTCAAAATCCTTTAGATACAATATATACTCCAATTTAGCATCCTGCCATACCCAACCCCCACCATATCCCAAATTTTTAGGCAGCATTACTGAGTACAGCATTTCAATCCTCATAATACCACTTCCTAGTTATGTGACTGGTTGGATTGAATTGCATGTCCTCAAAAGAGATACGTTGAAGTCCTAACCCTCAGTTCCTCAAAGTGAGACCTAATTTGGAATTTTGTTCATTATAGATGTGGTTAGTTCAATGAAGTCATAGTGCAGTAGCTGGGCTAGCAATCCAAAGTGACTACTGTTCGGTCCTATAAGAGACAGCCATGTGAAGACCCAGAGATACACAGGGAGAAGGCTATGCGGTAGTACTGGGTTGAAAAAGGATTGAAGTGATGCATCTACAAACTGTGGAACCCTGGGGTTACCAGGAGCTAGGAAGAGAAAGAAAAATTCTTTTATAGACTTCAGATGAAGCATGGCTCTCCTGACACCTTGATTTCAGACTTTCAACCTCAAGAACTGTGTGACAATACATTTCTTACCACCACTAAGCATGTGGTACTTTGGTACAGCAACTCTAGGAAACTGATACAGTGATCTTTTAAAAAAATAATTTTTATTTATTTACTTATTTATTCTTGGCTGTGGTGGGTCTTCATTGCTGCATTGACTTTTCTCTAGTTGTGGCAAGCAGGGGCTGTTCTCTAGTTAACAGTGTGAGGCTTCTCATTGTGGTGGCTTCTCTTGTTGTGGGGCATGGGTTCTAGAGCACAGGCTCCACAGTTGTGCACTGGCTTAACTGTTCCATGGAATATGGGAATTTCCCAGACAGGGGATTGAACCCACGTCTACTACCTTGGTAGGTGGCTTCTTTACCACTGAGCCACCAAGCAAGCCCTAATACAGTGATCTTGATCAATTTAGTTACATCTCTGTACCTCAGTTTTGTAACCTTTAAAACAGGAACAACTAGTCTACCTACCTTATAGGGTTGGAGCAACCCATGCAAACACTCAAATACAACACATTCATTGTTTTTCTAAAACTGGGTGTTTAGTGGTTCTTGGCCTACAAATAAAATCAACATGAAGGTGCAAATATACTTTTGAGTACAAGTGTGATACTCAGACTTAAAAGCTGGTGAAAAACAATATTTGTGATAGTAATACAGTAAAATTCTGTGACCATGTGA
The DNA here is from genome assembly GCA_917880005.1 of Nanger dama. Lineage (NCBI taxonomy): Eukaryota > Metazoa > Chordata > Mammalia > Artiodactyla > Bovidae > Nanger > Nanger dama. The sequence goes on from CAKJTW010000007.1 coordinate 31,529,733, forward strand.
ATTACAATATTATGCAACTGATGATGGCTTTCATTCTCTGCCCAGCTTGCTTTTGCAAATTGGGTTTGATAAGCAGGCAACTCCATCTTGGGAAATGGCAGGAAAAGGAGACCACAGCCCTCCAACACTGTTGTTGTTGTTGTTGTCTGTCCAATCTCCCTAATTATACAAATGAGTCAGGCACCAGTCATTGGGGGATTCTTGGAATGATGCTTGAATCCTGGAAGTCCCAGGCAGACAGAGAAGCCAGAATTGTTCTGATTGATATTAAAGCCAGATTAGACAACTGCCGCCAGGTTAATGGCACAAAATTATACCTGAGACCAGGACACTGCTGACTCACGCTGCTGAACTACAACTCTGATCTGGCTATATGGGCAGGCTTGCCACTTATTCCCTTAAAATAATGCAACTCTGAATTTTGTACAACTTGAACGTTTGCACTGCTCTTGCCATTTACTATTTGGCAAAGTCCATCAGTTTATTAAAAGCCCTGAATAGATATTTGCAGTGTATCAATCACTTTATCAAATGGGTATTTGGAAATATCTCGTGTGAGTCATTTAGTTGATAGGTTTCTATTTTGAAACAGAAACCAACCGTGCAGCTTAGAGATGTGAATATACCTGTGCCTGTGCAGCTCTTTAAATATCAACAGATACACATACTGCACTCAAAATGAGAAAGACTGATACAGGACATTTTTTCCCTCCAAGGAAAACAGAATGCAAATAAATGGTCCATTAACACACAGATTAGCGTTTCTGATTCATGCACTGTTTCACTCTGAGATATATGATAGATGTCCTTCTCCTCCCCCAACTTACCTGGATGGTTGGACATAACATGGACCTAGGCTTAAAGGGAGATGTTTGACTTGCAATTTAATTCTTAAGGAACAAATTAGCCAGATTATACGTTTCTAAAATAAGACAAATTAATAGTGACTTGGATCTCCAGCCAAGTGGCAGAATTAGAGGAGGAATAAATAAGTGACCAGGCTATTCTAGTTTCTAGAAGCAGAGACCATAAATGATTTGGTGAAGATCATCTAACAAGGCCTCTATCCTCCTCCTAATGCTACCAGATTCCTTTTATTTTCTCAGTTCAGTCGCTCAGTCATGTCCAACTCTTTGCGACCCCAAGAATCACAGCACGCCAGGCCTCCCTGTCCATCACCATCTCCCGGATTTCACTCACACTCACATGCATCAAGTCAGTGATGCTATCCAACCATCTCATCCTCTGTCGTCCCCTTCTCCTCCTGCCCCCAATCCCTCCCAGCATCAGAGTCTTTTCCAATGAGTCAACTCTCCACATGAGGTAACCAGAGTACTGGAGTTTCAGCTTTAGCATCATTCCTTCCAAAGAATATCCAGGACTGATCTCCTTTAGAATGAACTGGTTGGATCTCCTTGCAGACCAAGGGACTCTCAGGAGTCTTCTCCAACACCACAGTTCAAAAGCATCAATTCTTTAGCACTCAGCTTTCTTCACAGTCCATTATTTTCTAGAGATGTAGAAATTGGCACTTAGCACACATTTAAGAGCTCTAATTTTAGCCATGTGATTGGTATTAGAATCCTGAAAACTTAGAGTCTATTCTCAAATGGTTGACAAATGGAAAGAATTAGCAAAGTAAAGCACTAACAACTGAAAACATCTCTATTTGAGTAAGGATTTGGAATCTCTTTGAGAACATTCCTCAGAGAAGGTTCAAATTGTTGAACTTCACACTGTCACATTCTACTAACATATAAAACCATGTGGAAATTACACTTCACAAGGAAGGCTTGATCCTTCCTTTTGATACATTATGAGCAAAAGTGCATTTTCTTAAGATTTAAGCAGACACAAGTGAGAGAGCACAAGACTGAGCCTTCATCGGTCTGCTGCTTTCAGCCTGCTACAGAGCAATCCTGAATGTCTAGAGAGGCATTTGAAAAGGAATTGTATCTTGACATATCACTTAACTTCTTACTTATTTTTATATTACAGTGAATCTTCATGGTACTATCAGAGAAAGACAATGGTATATACTTTTAATTGGAAGAACATCTCCACATATATATATTTCCAAGAGCATATATTGCTTTGCACAAAGTCCACAGCCAAAAACATTCTAGCTGACATTGTGGTCTTTACACAAAGGGAACATCTGGTCATGTGTATACAATGTGGGAAGCATCTTAATTCAGATATTCTGAAGGTTCATGATTTGAAAAAAACAACATGAAGCTGAACTATATGAAATTACAAGTTCATTGTCTGACCTAAAAATGGTTAGGTATGTGAGTCAATCTAATACTGTTCAAAGGTTGAAGTAGAGAAGGGAAGGGAGGAGTTCACTTGCTGATTCTATTTTCTTTCCCCTTCTCTTTAATAACATGAAAGCAAAGTGAATGAAATGTTCTGTTTGGTTTGGAACCACATTATTGATTCTTATCATGAAGGTATTTAGTTTCCTACCACAATTTAAAAATTTGATTAACTTTATTCTGTTTTAGATGCATTTCTAATCTCTTTGTTGTTCAGTCTCTTGGTCATGTCCGACTCTTTGTAACCCCATAGACTGTAGCATACCCGATTCTCTGTCATTCACTATTGCTCAGAGCTTGCTCAGACTCATGTCCATTGAGTCAATGATGCCACCCAACTATCTCATCATGTGTAACCCTCTTCTCCTACAGCTCTCAATATTTCCCAGCATCAGAGTCTTTTCCAGTGAGTCAGCTCTTTGCATCATGTGGCCAAAGTATCAGAGTTTCAGCTTCAACATCAGCCCTTCAAATAAATATCAGGATTGATTTCTTTTAGAATTGACTGGTTTGATCTCCCTACTGTCTAAGGGAATCTCAAGAGTCTTCTCCAATATCACAGTTCAAAAGCACCAGTTCTTCAGTACTCCAGCTTTCACATCTGTACATGGTCCAGCTCTCACATTTGTACATGACTACTGGAAAAACCATAGCTCTGACTACACAGATCTGCATCAGCAATTGATGTTTCTGTTTTTATTATGCTGTCTAGGTTTGTCATAGCTTTTCTTCCAAGGAGCAAGTGTCTTAATTTCATGGCTGCAGTCACCATGTGCACTGATTTTGGAGCCCCCAAAATAAAGTCTGACACTCTCCATTTTTCCCATCTATTTACCATGAAGTGATGGGACCAGATGTCATGGTCTTAGTCTTTCAAATGTGGAGTTTTAAGCCAGCTTTCTCACTCTCCTCTTTCACCTTCATCAAGAGGTTCTTCAGTTCCTCTTCACTTTCTGCCATAAGGGTAGTTATCATCTGGATATTCGAGGTTATTGATATTTCTCCCAGCAATCTTGATTCCAGCTTGAGCTTCATCCACCCCATTTTAGATGCATTTCTAATTTCTACCTAAACCTAATTTGTAATACTGGACTTTTCAGTCTTAGAATTGGTCATCTTTTCTTGTTTTAGAGGCTTTTAACTTTTCAGTGAAGGTATACCATATAGGTTAAAAAAAAATTTTTTTCTACATTCATCTATATATTAAACTATTTAAATCAATCATGGATTAAAAAGAAAGAAAGCCCAGATAATTTGTGTACTTCTTTCCTCTATGTAGCCTATCTGGCTATATTAATGTAATACTAATGATATATAATATTATATATTTATATTATATATAATATATATTATATAATATACTAATCATACACTATTATATAATTATATTAATTAATATGCTAGATAATATATTAATATTAATAAATGTTTATTATATATTAATATATTATTTTAATATTGCTATATTAAAATGTATGTTTTTCTCAACTCTTTTAACTCAGCAAATGCCCCATGGGTCAGCTGTGAATAAGGCATCATTAACGTGCTAAAGGAATTACAAAGCTCTTTCTGGAGGTGACACCCACATTCATAATAAAAAATGATATCTGATCTGCTATTTAAAGGACTCCTGTTAAGGATACATTCCTGGACTAAAAATTAAATTACATCTAATCTTTTAGTAAGCTACATTCTCTCCAAAGGCTGTTTAAAATAGAAAGCATTTGATTTGCTAAAGCCATGTAACACTGTTATTTTCTGATAGCTAAAATTAGGACTTTGAGGGAAGTTAGTGGAAGCAAACAGAAGAGAAAAAGGTGAAGAAATTTCAGGTACCCTGTGGAAAATTGTTCCATTGGTTATACTCTATCAAATATTTTTCTTTTATTTTTCCTTTTCTTTTAAAATCAACTGGATTCAGAATCAATAATTCTTAAATATTATTGCTTTGAACTAATGTCCATTTGTCTCTCCCTGTCAAAATGGAGATCTTGTTTATGGAAATACTTACTTTGGAATTTTCAGCTGGAGCATTAGAAAAACTAAACAGGTATTTTAAAACTGGGTTTGATATCTTTAATTTCCACATAAGTTTTAGAAATTGTTCACTACTGAGGGATGGATAGAGGTTTGTAACACTATAGGAGGTGGTGGTGACCAAAACCATCCTAAGGAAAAGAAATGCAAGAAGGCAAAATGACTATCTGTGGAGGAGCTACAAATAGCTGAGAAAAGAAGAGAAGCAAAAGTCAAAGGAGAAAGGGAAAAATATACCCAACATAAAGCAGAGTTCCAGAGAATAGCAAGGAGACATAAGAAAACCTTACTAAGTGAGCAATGCAAGGAAATAGAGGAAAACAACAGAATAGGAATGACTAGAGTTCTCTTTGAGAATATTGCAGATATCAAGGAAACATTTCATGCAAAGAAGGGCGCAATAAAGGACAGAAATAGCAGGGACCTAACACTAGCAGAAGAGATTAAGAAGAGGTGGCAAGAAAACAGAAGAACTAAAGAAAAAAGGACTTAATGACCCATATAACCACAATGATATCACTCAGCTAGAGCCAGACATCCTGGAGTATGATGTCAAGTGGGTCTTAGGAAACATTACTATGAAGATTAGTAAATGTTCATTCAGTTCAGTTCAGTTCAGTTCAGTCGCTCAGTCGTGTCTGACTGTTTGTGACCCCATGAATCGCAGCACGCCAGGCCTCCCTGTCCATCACCAACTCCCGAAGTTCACTCAAACTCACGTCCATTGAGTCGGTGATGCCATCCAGCCATCTCATCGTCTGTCATCCCCTTCTCTTCCTGCCCCCAATACCTCCCAGCATCAGAGGCTTTTCCAATGAGTCAGCTCTTTGCATCAGGTGGCCAAAGTACTGGAGTTTCAACTTGAGCATTATTCCTTCCAAAGAACACCCAGGACTGATCTTCTTTAGAATGGACTGGTTTCATCTCCTTGCAGTCCAAGGGACTCTCAAGAGTCTTCTCCAGCACCACAGTTCAAAAGCATCAATTCTTCGGTGCTCAGCCTTCTTCACAGTCCAACTCTCATTAGCTAATTATTAGCTAATGGAGGTGACAGAATTCCAGCTGAGCTATATAAAATCCTAAAAGTTGGAAAAATAGGAAAATGAGTACATCAAGGCTGTATATTGTCACCCTGCTTGTTTAACTTATATGCAGAATCCATCATGAGAAACACTGGTCTGGATGAAGCACAAGCTGGAATCAAGAGTGCCAGGAGAAATATCAATAACCTCAGATATGCAGCCTTATGGCAGAAAGTGATGAAGAACTAAAGAGCCTCTTGATGAAAGTGAAAGAGGAGAGTGAAAAAGTTGGCTTAAAGCTCAACTTCAGAAAACTAAGATCATGGCATCCAGTCCCATTGCTTAATGGGAAATAGATGGAAAAAGAGTGGAAATAGTGGCAGACTTTATTTTGGGGGCTTCAAAATCACTGCAGATGGTGACTGCAGGCATGAAATTAAAAGACGCTTACTCCTTGGAAGGAAAGTTATGACCAACCTAGACAGCGTATTAAAAAGCAGAGACATTACTTTGTCAACAAAGGTCCATCTAGTCAAGGCTATGGTTTTTCCAGTAGTGATGTATGGATGTGAGAGTTGGACTATAAAGAAAGCTGAGTGCCAAGAATTGATGCTTTTGAACTGTGGTGTTGGAGAAGACTCTTGAGAGCCCCTTGGACTGCATGGAGATCCAACCAATCCATCCTACAGGAGATCAGTCCTGGGTGTTCATTGGAAGAAGTGATGTTGAAGCTGAAACTCCAATACTTTGGCCACCTGATGCAAAGAGCTGACTCATTTAAAAAGACCCTGATGCTTGGAAAGATTGAGGGCAGGAGGAGAAGGGGGACGACAGAGGATGAGATGGTTGGATGGCATCACCAACTCAATGGACATGGGTTTGGGTAGACTCTGGCAGTTGGTGATGGACAGGGAGGCCTGACATGCTGCGGTTCATGGGGTCACAAAGAATCAGATACAACTGAGCAACTGAACTGAACTGAACTGATGGCTACTAATGGAATGTGTGCTTAAGTGTTCTTGTGCTTTAATTTTTTAAATTTATAATACAATTAATATAAATAGATATAACCCACTTTGAAGTCCTCAATAATTTTTTATGAATGTGAAGGGTTCCTGAGACCAAAAAAGAACTTGGCTCTTTTCCTTTGTCATATTTATCCCTTTTAAATAAATAGTGTGCATAGCCCTTTACCATCAGATGTTCTTCTAAACTCATTTACTTATGCCTTTTCCTTAGACTGTTAGCACCATGAGAGCAATGATATTCTCATCTTATCTACTGTTATATTTTGTAGTTTCACATAGGGCCTAGTATATAATAATTGTTCAATAAATGTTTGTTAAATTAATTAATAGGTGAATGAATAAGGGACAAGAAAAAAAATTAAAGATAAAAAGAACTCCAAAGGTGTACAATAATCTTAAATGCTGTTTATCGTCAAATAGAAATTTAAATTATTGAAAAGATTTAAATTATTAATTAAGATTTAAATGATAATAAACTGTTCTGGTAAGAATATAATGAGTCTAGGTTCTCATTTCCTGCTGATAGGAGTGTCTATTGTTTGCTATTTTTTGAAAGTAATGTGATCCTTAAAACACATCTATCCTTTTTACAGTCTGTTTAATAAGTGGTGCTGGGAAAACTGGAAAGATATCTGCAAAAGAATGAAACCAGAACACTTCCTAGCACCATACACAAAAATAAACTCCAAATGGATTAAAGACTTAAATGTAAGGCCAGAAACTATAAAGCTCTTAGAGGAAAACATAGGCAGTACACTCTTTGACATCAAGTCACAGCAAGATCCTCTTTTACCTACCTCCTAGAGCAATGGAAATAAAAACAAAATAATGGAATGGAAATAAAAACAAAATAATGGAATGGAAATAAAAACAAAAATAAATGGGAACTAATTAAACTTAAAAGCTTTTGCACAGCAAAGGACACAATAAACTAGATTAAAAGACAACCCTTATAATGGGAGAAAATAACTGCAAATGAAGCAACTGACAAAGGGTTAATCTCCAAAACATATAAGCAGTTCATACAGCTCAATATCAGAAAAACAAACAGTCTGATGAAAAAATGGGCAGAAAAACTAAACAGACATTTCTCCAAAGAAGATATACAGGTGGCCAATAAACACATGAAAACATGAAATCAAAACTAGAGTAAGATATCACCTCACACCAGTCAGAATGGCCATCATCAAAAAAATCCACAAACAATAAATGCTAGAGAGGATGTGGAGAAAAGGAAACTCTCTTGCACTGTTTGTAGGAATGTAAATTGATACAGCCACTATGGAGAACAGTATGGAGATTCCTTAAAAAACTAATAAAACTATCACATGACCCAGCCATCCCTGAGAAAAACTGAAAAAGATGCAAATATCTCAAAGTTCATAGCAGCACCATTTACAATAGCTAGGACATGGAAGCAACCTAGATGTCCATTGACAGATGGATGGATAAAGAAGTTGTACATACCTAGAGGAAACGGACAGATTCTTTGAAATGTTCACCCTCCTAAGACTGAACCAGGAAGAAACAGAAATTATGAACAAGGCAATTACAAACATTGAAATCTAAACTGTGATAAAAAAATCTCCAAAAATACAAAAGCCATGGCCTGATAACTTCACAGGATAATTCTATCAAACGTTTAGAGAAGAGCTAATGCCTATTTTTCTTTCTTTTGTTTTTTAATGCCTATTTTTCTGAAACTCTTCCAAAAAGCTGCAGAGGAAGGAACACTTCAAACTCACTCTATGAGGCCACAATCACTCTGATAGCAAAACCAGGCAAAGACAACACAAAAAAGAAAATTACAGGTCAATATCATTGAGGAACAGAGATGCAAAAGTCCTCAACACAATTCTAGCAAACAGAATTCAACAACACATTAAAAATCTCCTACACGATGATCAAGTTGGGTTTATTCCAGAGATGCAAGGATTCTTCAATATATGCAATCAATCAATGTAATACACCATATTAACAAATTGAAAGATAAAAACCACATGATCATTGCAATAGATGCAGAAAAAGCCTTCAAAAAATTCAACACTCATTTATGATAAAAGTGCTTCAAAAAATGGGTACAGAAGAAAACTACCTCAACAGAGGTCATATATGATAAGCCCAGAGCAAATATTATTTTCAATGGCAAAAACTAAAAGCATTCCCTCTAAGATCAGGTACAAGACAAGTGGTGTCCACTCTCACCACTATTATTCAACATAGTTTTGGAAGTCTTAGCTATGGCAATTAAAGAAGAAAAAGAAATAAAAGGAATCCAGAGCAGAAAAGAAGTAAAACTCTCACTGTTTGCAGATTACATGATACTATACAAAGAAAATCCAAAAGAAGCTATCAGAAAATTACTAGAGGTAATCAGTGAATTCAGCAAAGTTGCAGAATACAAGGTTAATACACAGAAATACTTGCATTCCTATATACTAAGAATGAAAAATCAGAAAGAGAAATTAAGAAATAAATCCCATTCACCACTGCAACAAAAAAGAATTAAATATCTAGGAATAAACCCATCTAAGGTGACAAAGAACTGTAGATGGAAAATTATAGGACAATGATGAAAGAAATCAAAGACAACATAAACAGATGGAGAGATATTCCATGTTCCTGGGTAGGAAGAACCAATGTGAAAATGACTATACTACCAAATGCAATCTATAGGTTCAATGTGATCCCTCTCAAATTACCAATGGCATTTTTCACAGAACTAGAACAAAAAATTTCACAATTCATATGGAAATACAAAAGACCAAGTAGACTGAATATAATACAAAAGACTGAATAGCTAAAGCAGTCTTGAGAAAGAAGAGTGGAGCTGGAGGAATCAACCTTCCTGACTTCAGATTATACTACAAAGCTACAATCATCAAGACGGTATGGTACTGGCACAAAAACAGAAACAGAAATATAGACCAATGGAACAAGATAGAGAACCCAGAGAAAAACTCATGTACCTACAAGTACCTTATTTTTTATAAAGGAAGCAAGAATATACAACGGGCAAAGATAGCCTTTTCAATAATTAGTACTGGGAAAACTGGACAGCTACTGTGCCAAAGAATGAAATTAGAATACTTAACGGAGAAGGAGATGGCACTCCACTCCAGTACTCTTGCCTAGAAAATTCCATGGATGGAGGAGCCTGGTATGCTGCAGTCCATGGGGTCGCTAAGAGTTGGACACAACTGAGAGACTTCCCTTTCACTTTTCACTTTCATGCATTGGAGAAGGAAATGGCAACCCACTCCAGTGTTCTTGCCTGGAGAATCCCAGGGATGGGGGAGCCTGGTGGGCTGCTGTCTATGGGGTCACACAGAGTTGGACACGACTGAAGTGATAGCAGCAGCAGCAGCAGCTAATGCCATAAACAAAGATAAACTCAAAATGGATTAAAGACCTAAATGTAAGACCAGAAACTATTGAACTCTTAGAGGAAAACATAGGCAGAACACTCAATGACATAAATCAAAGCAAGATCCTCTATGACCCACCTCCCAGAGTAATGGAAATGAAAAACAAACAAACAAACAAATGGACCTAATTAAACTTAAAATCTTTTGCACAATGAAAGAAATTATAAGCAAGGTGAAAAGACAACCCTCAGAATGAGAGATAATAACAGGAAATAAAACAACTGACAAAGAATTAATCTCCAAAATAAATAAGCAGTTCATACAACTCAGTACCAGAAAAACAAACAACCCAATCAAAAAGTGGGAAAAGATCTAAACAGCCATTTCTCCAAATAAGACATGCAGATGGCTAACAAACACATGAAAACATGCTAAAAATGCTCATTATTAGAGAAATGCAAATCAAAACTACAATGAGATATCCTCTCACACTGGTCAGAATGGCCATCATCAAAAAAGGCTATAAGCAATAAATGCTGGACAGGGTATAGAGAAAAGGGGCCCCTCCTGCATTGCTGGTGGGAATGTAAATTAATACAGCCACTATGGAAGATGGTATGGAGATTCCTTAAAAATTAGGAATAAAACCACCATATGACTCAGCAATCCCACTCCTAGGCATATACCCTGAGGGAACCAAAATTGAAAAAGACACATGTACCCCAGTGTTCACTGCAGCACTATTTACAATAGCTAGAACATGGAAGCCGAAGAAGGGCAATAGCACCCCACTCCAGTACTCTTGCCTGGAAAATCCAATGGACGGAGGCATCTGGAAGGCTGCAGTCCATGGGGTCGCTGAGGATTGGACAAGACTGAGTGACTTCACTTTCACTTTTCACTTCCATGCATTGGAGAAGGAAATGGCATCCCACTCCAGTGTTCTTGCCTGGAGAATCCCAGGGACGGGGGGAGCGTGGTGGCCTGCCATCTCTGGGGTTGCAAAGAGTAGGACACGACTGAAGTGACTTAGCAGAAGCAGCAGCAGAACATGGAAGCAACCTAGGTGTCCCTCAACAGATGAATGGATAAAGAAGCTGTGGTACATATATACAATGGAATATCACTCAGGCATAAAAAGGAATGCATTTGAGTCAGTTCTAATGAAGTGGATGAACCTAGACCCTATTATACCAAGTGAAGTATAAAAATCATATACTGATGCATAGATATGGAATCTAGAAAGATGTTTCTGATGAATCCATTTTCAAGGCAGCAATGGAGAGAGACATAGAGAACAGATCTATGGACACGAGAGGAGGAGAGGAGGGAGAGGGTGAGATGTATGGAGAAAGTAACATGGAAACTTACAATACCATATGTAAAATAGATAGCCAATGGGAATTTTCTGTATGACTCAGGGAACTCAAACAGGGGCTCTGGGACAATCTAGAAGGGTTGGATGGGGAGGGAGGTTCAGGTGGGAAGAGATATGGCTATACCTGTGACTGATTCTTGCTGATGTTTGACAGAAAACAACAAAATTCTGTAAAGCAAGTATCCTTCAATTTAAAAAAAGTGGCAAAAACGTAAATTTAAAAGTTGTACATATATACAATGGAATATTAGTCATAAAAGGAATGCATTTGAGTCAGTTCTAGTGAGGTGGATGAACCTAGAGCCTGTTATACAGAGTGAAGGAAGTCAGAAAGAGGCAAACGAATATTGTATATTAACACATGTATAAGGAATCTAGAAAAATTGATGAACCTATCTGCAGGGAAGGAATGGTGTTCAGATATAGAGCATGGCCTTGTGGATAGAGTGGGGAAGGAGAGAGTGAGACAAATGGAAAGTAGCATCAACATATATACACTACCATGTGTAAAAACAAGTAACCAGTTAAGAAGGTGCTACACAGCACAGGGAGCCCAGCCTGGTACTCTGTGATGGCCGAGAAGGGTAAGATGGGGGAGGACAGGGAGGCTCCAGAGGGAGGTGATAGATGTTTAATTATGGCTGATTTGTGGTGTTGTACAGCAGAAACCAACACAATACTATAAATCAACTTCCTCCAATTAAAAATAAATGTGAAAAAAAAAGCACCTACCCTTTTTGAAGCAATAATTACATTTTTGGTGATATTTTTAAAGGAAATAACTTAAAATACAAAATGTATTATTTACAGTAGTAAAAAATTGTTAGAAACTAAATGTTAAAAATGCTTGGTTACATCAATTATACATACCCATATGATGAAGTATTTTGCAGCCACTGAAAACAACACTTGTAAATCATATTTAATAGTATAGAGACAGCATTATATTTATAATTTTAATGGAAAAGCATCATTAAAATGTAAAAACACTGATCTCAACTATTAAAAACATGTATTAAAAAATACTGGCACAAAACACATCAAAATTATAATAATGGTTATCACTAGGTGGTAGGATTATGGGTTACTTTTATTTTCTTTATATTTAACAAGTTTTTTCTTACAGTAAGCCTTCTTATTATAGTAATAAGAAAGTTATTTTAGATTACAGTATAATGCTAACAATTTAATAGATAAAACGTTTAATATGTATTTCTATTATTTAAACCATCATAGAGAAAAACGGAAGAGGCAAAATAGTATACAAATCAGAAAAAAGGATCATGGGCCAATCTGTTTGTCTGACCTCTGGGCTGGGTGATTTACCAGCAGGGCATTTAAACTCCAAATCTCAATATCTTTACCTATAAAATGAAGTAATAATAGTACTAACCTCAGAGAGTGGCTGCCAAGATTCAATTTGATATTAATAAATATTCATATGTCTTAGTCCAGTATTTGGCACCTGGTAATGCTTATCTAAACAGTAGTCATTATTATTGTTATTATAGTATTTAACTGCTTTTTCTTCATCTAGATATTTTTCAGAAAAGAAATCTAAGATCTTTTGGCTCAAAAGTTGCTCAACCAATCAATATATACCTACAAGGTCACAGAGGGCTGTTTTTCATAGCTCGAGAATTCCCATGTACCTTGAGAAAATAAATCAAAGATAAAAGGAAAAACTCAGAACACAAGTCTATGTGGAAACTGGTAAAAGCTGATAAACAAACACCAGTGGGGTGTTATCAGCCTTTAAACTTTAAGTCTGAGAGGTGGCTATAAAAGGTAGGCTCAGTGAGAGAATGCTCTGGCAGTCAGAGACCCCAGCTCCATGTGGGGCAGTTGGCAACTAGGGGAGAGTTCTCTCACTGCCCTGCCTGGGACACAGTGACAATTCTTTCTTTGTGTTCTGCATGAACTCCTATCTTCTCTGGGGCCAAATGCTGGGGAAGCCCAAGTCAACAACTTGGGTGCCAGCTTTGACACCTTTCCCTCTCTCTTCCACAATATTCAGTTTACCTCTAAACCCTGCTATTTGACTCCCTAAACATCTCTCTCTAATCTGTTCATTTCTTTCTATCTTTACTGTCACTACCTTAAAATCACAATCTCCTCTACTGTTTGCTTTCTATCTAGCCCCTCTTCAAGCTATTCTTGCTACTACAAGGGTCTTTGAAGAAATCAGCCCATCATATTTCTTCTGGGGTAAAAGTCTGTCAGTGGTTTTTCATTGCTACTGCTCTTTGGATAAAGAGCACCAGTTTACCTTTGGTATCCTCTCTAACTCTAGTATCCAAACACCTTAATTACTGAATTATGTCCAGATCCTTGAAAGCAACTAGCTCTCAGTTCTACATTTGTCTTCCTGAAACACTGTCCAGACTCAAATTCTATCTTCTTTTGTCTCTTTACTTGTATGCTATAGACTGAATGTTTGTGTCCACCACCTCTTGTCCCCCACCCCCTACAAATTCATCTGAAAGCCTCAATATCCAATGTGACTGTATATAAAGATAGGACTTTTAGGAGGTAATTAAGGTTAAATGAAGTCATAAGAATGGGACTCTTATCTGATAGGATTAGTATTTTTATAAGAGACACCAGAGGGCTCTTCTGCTCCCCCTTTTCTTTCTCTGTCCACCTCCACCTCCATGTGGGGACACAGCAAAAAGCTGCCATCTACCAACCAGGAAGAAAGCCCTTGTTTGACACTCAATTGGCTGGCACCTTGATCTTGGGCTTCCAAATTTCTGTTCCCTGAGCGACTCAGTCTATGGCATTCTGTTATGACAGCTGGAGCTGACTGATACACCACACCCTGAATACCACCACTTACTTCTTTCATCTCAACTTTCAAAATACCTCAGCTGAGGCAACTTTCTGCAGGAAGACTTCCCTAAGTGATCCATCTGGAAATGGTACCCAGTTATGCTCTCAGAGCATCACGTGTTACCATGATTTTCTCATACAATATTATCACATCATGTTTCACACATGGATTCCCCATTGGACCAGACACCATGAAGCCAAAGAACCTAAAACTGTGCAGACTCAGAATCTTGCACGTCTGATGCAGTCATGTCTCTGTGGATATTATATTGATTTGACTGTTTAAAAGGATAGGCTATTTTTACTCCCTCTTTCCTAGCCACGAAATATTTGTATAGAAAATTTTGAAAATATACTGAAGGAATGACCAACATAATAACAACTTTAAGGGAAGTAAGCTGATTTACAAGATTTACAAGCCTTCTATACAATTCATAAATATTTATGAGACTAAAACCAAATAAAGGAATTGTAAAAGGATTTCTAAGTCCTTTATAAGTCCTTCATAAATCCTCTATAAGTCACTGCCACTTAGCACATATGTAACCTTAAAAACTTAACTTCCTTGCCACCCATTCCTCAGTTGTACATTGAGGAGAATAAAAAGAATCTGGCTTTTAGAAGTATAGAGAATTGAACAACAACAACAAAAACACACAGATAAAAGTTCTTAGCCTAACCTTCAGTACTTACTAAATACTTGGTAAATGTTACCTCTTTTTAACTTTTTAAATTAGTAAAACAGGTTCAAGAAGAGTCAAACTCTTGGTTCTATTGCTCAGCAGGCCCCAGACTGAGGGCTGGGACTAGACTGTTTTATGCATTGTTAAGAATTATTGATTTCCATGGGCTCTCCTTCTGAAGTCGCCATCTCTGGCCCATAATATTTTATTTTATTTATACCCCACTGTGTTCCAGAAAGGACTTCCAGGAGCTTACAGATGAACATAAAATACAAGCAATGTAAGTTAAAGGCAGAATAAAGAGGAGAGACAAACAAGAATAAGGACTGAGCATGTTAAGGCTTGAGATGAAATACTAAATCAAAAGAAGCCAGAATAAAAATGTTATTTTAACTTCTTTTTCATTCTCTCACTCCTTTCTTCTTTCTTCCTCAAGATGATTTAAATGCTATTTTAACTTTAAAAACCCAGATTATTTAAGTTATTATCACATAAAATAATTCTATACTTGCATATCAAAACTGATTTTTCATGTTTTTATGTGTGAAGCTATATTTCAATATGCAAATAAACAGACTACATATTAACTAAGGGAGATGAAAGAGCTTATTAGTGACTAAGCCCCTATGACCTGCTGGATATCAGTCCAAGCTTTCACTCAAGTTGTTTTTTGATACCACAACCCTATGGAGTAAACATCCATTTTATAGATGAGCCACACAGAAGTGCAGTGATTTGCTCAAGTATAGAGTAAGAACTGAAGCCTATGTCTGTTTCAGATGCTTGAACTACTATCACCACATCAGGGGCAGAACTTCAAGAAATGAGACATACCTTTGCCCACAGATGTAATAGTTCTAAAAGGTCCTTGTGAACACTCAGCTTTTTGGTTTCATTTTCCTACTGAAATTTTTTTTTTTTTTTTGGTAAGGGATGTATGTCATTACTTGGTTTTGTATACAAAATCTGCCATACTGGTAGCAGTAGGGACATTTAGGGGTGGTTAGAAAAAAAGTCTTGGCAGCTATGCAGGGCAACAGGAGTCATTCAGAAGGTTCCAGGTCATCTCACCCAAGTGTAAAACCAACAAAGAACTATGTGTCAAAGAAGCAAATGGATGTTAAGATTCTGGAGTAAGTATGGCGGAAATAAAAGCTTATGGCAGAATCAGAGAAGATCTTTGGAAATGTCCTTGGAGCCAAGGAGGAAACGAAGATGCTAAAGCCTTTACAATCATTTTATTCACATCTGAATGCTAGGAAATGACTGAAACTTGAAGTACAAACACTTCTTCCTCCCATAGGCAACTGAGACTCAGAAAGCACACAGGTAAAATTTAAAATTGTGATACCTCTTTTGAAATGACAAGTCATTTCTTGTCATCCTATCACTCTGTCAGTAAATTGCCATTAATTTAGTATTACACAGGAACTGTGTGATTTAGCTTGTGATATATCAGGTCTAACAATATTAACTATGATTATTTAGCTCTTTGAATAGTCTGTGAATGGTGTGATTAGATCTTCTCTTTTCTTTTTTTCTTTTCTGACCAAGTCGCACAGCTTGTGGGACCCTAGTTCCCTAATAAGGGATCAAACCTGTGTCCCCTGCAAGGGAAGCATGGAGCCCTAAACAATGTACTGCCAAGGAATTCCCTTTTTCATGACTGTAACTTTTCATAACTGCATGTGACTGTCTTAAGTGTACTGTTTCTCTTCTGCTCCATTATTCTGAAAATTTTTAAAGCATTCTTTAAGTTTAAAGTAGAAAAAAATCGAACATCCACCACATTTTTTTAAACTACAAATGTCTGGGGTTTAAGGTAAGGTAGGAGTCGACAAGTTACAGCCACATCCAGTTGGCTGCCTGCTCGTGTAAATAATGTGCTGGGCCACAGCCTCGGTCTCATTTGTCCGTGCACTGTCTGTGGCTGCTCTTGTGCTGCACTGGCACTGCTGAGTGACTGTGACAGGGCCCACCTGGTCCACAAAACCCAAAGCATTTACTATCTGGCCCTTGGCAGAAAAAGTTAGACAAACCCTAGCAGTAGGGAGGAAGCGATTTTATTTCTTACATTCACATGTCAAAAACAAAACAAAACTAACAGTATGTGATGAGGGTGGTATCTTCTTTCCTGTGTGATGAGGTGATATTTTCTTTACTGTGTTCTGTGAATTTTCTCTAAAAACACATTTTTAATTAAAAATATTTTAAAAGATTTGACTCAAGTGGTATTTCACCTATCAAGCCTTCTGTTAGGCCTGCTTCCTCTATGCTTCCACAGAAGTGTTAGATTTTTCTATATTAGTAGTGAGGGAATCAATTACTAGGTAGGTTGATAAGAAGTCCAGGGTCCCCAAGGAGGAGAGAGGGTCCAGAGCCCTTGAGAAGGAGAAAGGGGTCTGGGGCTCTCAAGGAGAAAAGGACAAACATGCTTTTCTATATTGCTTTGTCTTAGTCAACATAACAATGTATCTTGCAGGAGGATATGTTTCTCCTTAAGAAGGACCCTCTGACTAATCTTGATATCTTAAGACATATACTGTGGGAGTGGCTCTGGTAAAACCTTTCTATTGTTAGTTCTAATCTTGTTAATTTAAGATGTATGTTGTGGGAGTAGGTCTGGTAAAAGTATATAAGGCCTTGATAAGACTAGCAAGTGGGGGCACTCTTCATCCCTCTTCTGATGTCTGTGTCAGAAGCTTTCTCTGTCCCTTTTCTTTAATAAAACTCTGCTACACAAAAGCTCTTGAGTGATCAAGCCTGGTCCCTGGTCCCAAAGCTAAATCTTCAGAGATCACAAATCCAACACCATTCACCGTAAGCTATCAGGAGTTACCATACCGCACAGTAATTCTTTTTCTTCTTTTCTCTGAAACAAGCCCATGAACTTCATAATGACCAAGAGATCCACATAAGTCTTTTTTAGGGCCTCACTCAGAAAACAATGACATTATAGAATGATGAGAAAAAATACTTCCTTACCTTTACAGCTTACAGAGTACAGTAGTCCCCCCTTAACTGTGGTTTCACTTTCTGTGGTTTCAGTTCTGCAGTCAAACTGAGCTCTGAAAACATTAAATGGAAAATTCTAGAAATAAGCAATTCAAACGTTTTAAATTGTGTGCTCTTCTAAATTGCATTATAAAATCTTATGCCATCCCACTCAGGACATGAATCTTCCCTTTGTCCAGCTTATCCTGCCTATGGATCACTTTGTTAGCTGATATGATTATCAGATCCACTGTGCAGACATAGCAATGCTTGTATTCAAGTCGCCCTTATCTTAGGTAATAATGGTCCCAAAGTGCAAGAGAAGTGATGCTGGAGATTCAGGTGTTTCAAAGAGAAGCCACAAAGCACTTTCTTCAAGTGAAAGGTGAAAATTCTTGACTTAAGGAAAAAAAAAAAAATCATATGCTGAGGTTGCTAAGAGCTACAGTAAGGATTAATCCTCTACTCATGAAACTGTCAAGAAGGGAGAAGACATTCATACTAGTTTTGCTTTCACATCTCAGACTGCAAAAGTCACGGCCACAGCAGGTGATAAGTGTTCAGTGAAGATTAAAAAGGCATTAAATTTGTCCAAAAGATACTGTGAGAGCCCACTTTGTGTAATTTTTATTACAATATACAGCATACAGGCAATGGCACCCCATTCCAGTACTCTTGCCTGGAAAATCCCATGGATGGGATTTTCCTCCATCTCATGGATGGAGGAGCCCGGAAGGCGGCAGTCCATGGGGTCACTGAGGGTTGGACATGACTGAGCAACTTCACTTCACTTTTCACTTTCATGCATTGCAGAAGGAAATGGCAACTCACTCTAGTGTTCTTGCCTGGAGAATCCCAGGAAATGGGGAGCCTGGTGGGCTTGTCATCTATGGGACTGCACAGAGTCGGACACGACTGAAGCGACTTAGCAGCACAGCATACAGTTGTTCTATTTTATTATTGGTTATTGTTGTTAATCTCTTACTGCGCATAATTTAAGTTCAACTTTATCATAGGTATGTATGTATAAGAAAAAACATGTAAGACTCGATACTATCTGAGGCTTCAGACATCCACAGAGGGTCTTGGATCCCTTGGAGAAGGGGGACATATTTTCATAATGGTTATCTGTCTTCCTACATTTTCTCAAATATTACCTGTCAGAGAAGGATTCCCTGAACACCCTATATTATTAAAAAAAAAAACACTATATACTAACCCCTTTACTCAACTTTGTTTTTATAGTACATATAACTACTTGATATAGCACATATTTATTAGTTTACAGCCCCTCTTCTAGAATGCAAGCTCCCCATGGGTAAATTTTAAGTCTCTGTGGTTAACCACTATACTTTCAGTGCCTAGAATATAATATTGGTAGAGAGCTATATTTGTTATTATTTTATAGATACTAAGGAAATCAATATGGAAGATGTTGAGTTTTAGTTTTGCTTTTAAGTGGAAGAAGTTATATTTGGATTTTTATATATATACATGTACAGTCTTTCTTTCTTTCCCTATAAACATAAACAGTGGCTTACACATTTGAAATTTCCTACATAAATGTCATTTTTGAAAACAAAATTTGCAAACTATGGTCTCTTTTCTGAAAGGTCATCTTTTTTTGGTATTTGGTTAATATTTATTTATTATGGTTTTTAGGCAAGTTTTTCCACAGTTTTATTGAGATAATTGACAAACAAAATTACGATACTGAAAATGTAAAATGAGATGATTTGTATATGTGTACACTGTGAAAGGATTCCCTCACTGAGTTATCACATCTGTTACTTCACATATTTACTTATTTTGAAAAAGTATAATTTGACTATCTATAGTAACACTGAAGATAACTGTTGGATCAAGAAATAATAAATAGGGACAACAAAACACAAGAAATAGGGAAAGGGGAAAAGACAGAAGAAATACACAGATGTTCTTTGGAAGACCATATGTGTCAAGAGAAGCATCTGGCTAAAAGAACAGTAAACAAAACCAACTGTATTTCAACAGTAAGGGCAGTGGTTATAGTACTAGCAGTATTGTTATTTCACAGAGTTTAAGTAGCTATTTGAATGTAAGATGCTCCTCTATTTTACGGAACACTAAGAGAGAAAAATATTTCCAATTAAGCTATGATATGCCATTGATTGGGGCTTCCTGGTAGCTCAGATGGTAAAGAATTGGCCTATAATGCAGGAGACCCAGGTTGAAGCCCTGGGTGGGAAAGATCCCCTAGGGAAGGGAATGGTAACCCATTTCAGTATTCTTGCCTGGAGAATTCCACGGACAGAGGAGCCTGGTAGTCTACAGTCCATGGGGTTGCAAAGAGTCGGGTGTGACTGAGCAACTAACACACATGCACACACCATTGACTAGTAGGCGCATCCTAATTTTAGAGTTGCTAGAATCGGAAAACTGTGCTAGAGTTGGTGTAATGAAGTTAACCACTTCCTCCTCTGGCCCCTGGCCCACCGCCAGCAGCTACCATCTCTCAGTTGCCTACTGGCTTTCACAAATGTCCCGGGAGGTTCAATCCTAGTAACAATGTCTGTTTTATAGAAGAAGAAACTGAGTCTTGCAGTAGCTAAGTTATTTTCTCAAGATCATAGCACTCATCTAGGATACGGAGTCCATGACTACTGTGTCCATGTGATAGAAATCTATCTAGATAGGGGCTTTCCATTAATTTTTTAAAAATTTATTTGCAGGTAAGTTATCTTAATAAGACCTGTTTTAAAAACATTATCATAAAATTTTTATCATACCAAAAATTAACAATTATCCATTTATATAATTTGATATTAAATCAAATGCCAAGTCCTTGATTTAAAACATTCTTTAAAATAACAATTTGAGATACAATTCACATATTATAAAATTCTTTCTTTGAAGTGTACGAGCCAATGCTTCTTTTTAAAGTATACTCACAAAATTGTACAACCATCACTACTGTGTAATTTCAGTACCTTTTTATCATCCCTAAAAGGCACATGCCATTCCTATTAGCAGTCACTTTCCATTTACCCACAAACTCCCCAGTCCTAGGCAAATATTAACATATATTTTTCATTTTTAAGGATATCCTTATTCTGGACATTTCATATAAGTGACATCATGTAATGTCTGGCCTTTAAAAAAATTATGTGTTCATTTATTTTTGGCTGTGCTGGGTCTTCGTCATTGTGCAGGTTCTTCTCTGTTGTTGCGACGCAGGGGTTACTCTCTAGATGCAGTGCACGGGCTTCTCAGCGGGGTGGCTTCCTGTGTTTCAGAGCACAGGCCCAATAGCTGTGGTACGCAGACTTAGTTGCTAAAGGGCATATGGGATCTTCCTGGTCCAGGGGTTAAACATGTGTCCCTTGCATTGGTAGGCAGATTGTTTACCAATGAGTCACCAGGGAAGCCCCAATATCTGGCTTTTTGAATCTGTTTTCTTTCACTTAGCGTGTTTTCAAGGTTCATTCACAGTTAGCAGGTATCAATACTTCATTCTTTTTGTGGTTGAATATTATTCCCCTGTATAGATATACAACATTTGATTTATCCATTCATCATTTGATAGACATCTGAGTGGTTTCTACTTTGGGGCTATTATGAATAATGCTGAATAATGAATATATGCTATGAATGTCTGTGTGAGTTTTACATGGGCTATATGTTCTCAATTCTTTTGGGCTAATGCATAGGCATGGAATTGCTGGGTCATATGGTAACACTATGTTTAACTTTTTGAGGAAATGTCAGACTGTTTTATATTGTGTATTATCTTACATTCTCAGCTGCAGTGTATAAGGCCTCCAATTTTTCCACATCTTCACCAAGACTTGTTACTGTTTTCTTTTTATTATAGCCATCCTAGTGGGTATGGAGCAGTCCCAGTGTGGCTCCATTAACTTTTTAAAGAATCAGTTTCTAAGTATCATTTCAATATTATATATCAACTATGTACATATATTAATATACACATATATAAATAATTGATCATTATGATCACAATCTCTGAAAATTTGGCAGACAGTCCTTGAAGCTATTTATGTATTCATTCACTTCTATTAAATTTCCAGGGCTCAATTTGTTGTACTTTAACAATACTCCTGTGGAGTAAGTTGGTAGGGAAATCATCTCCAAGAGCTATAAGCTGAGAAAGGCTGTCAGCCAAAAATAAATCATCCTTTTCACAGTCCAGTGCTTTATTACCAGGTCACTCTGCCCATGGATAAGGAATGGGAAAAATGAGTGACACAGAAAAGCCTCACAGACTGTACACTCCATTAGAATATCTAAATTTAAAGCAGAACTTGCACCTACAATATGTCTTTTTATGATTTGTCCCATTGGCTTTTAAAGCCAGGAAAGTGACAATAAAAAGACTTTGTATCATGTAAAATGACATGTTTTATTTTTCACATTCGTCCCCCAAAGAGGTAGTATTACAAAGAAATAGCATCTTTCTGAAAGCCAAAGTACTTCCATCACTTATGAACTCTTCCTGGCAGTGGCAGAAAAGCAAATATTTAAGTTCTCAGAAATCAAGACACAGTTAACTTTTAACACAGTCTTGATATAAATTGTATATGTACATGTGTATATAGATCTGCTTTATATTAGACATCTCAGCCTTAAGAAATCACTGTGTGACTGCCAATCAGAATAAGACTGTAATGTTTATATGACTTATTTTCCATGAAACAATGGACTGAGGCAAAAGAGAACAAAATATCACCTCCCCAAACCCAAACTGATTGAACCAAGCATCCATACTTCAGTCTTTCAAATATCTCTCTGATATCTACTCTGAGAAGAAAGAGAGACAATAAAAGATCTCTCAGAGAGTTTTGCACTGAAAGAATGGCATCTTAAATAGTGGACCAATAGGGAAGTCCCTTAAAGAACTTTTAAGTTTTTAAATTGCAACCTTTAAATGCATTTTATCAAGAAGATATTCTACATATTTAATTTTTATCCAAATCAATCTGTTGTTATTTTTATATACTGGTTGAATATCTACATAAGAGTACCTACCATAGGTAAGGCACCAGGCAATGCTATCCTTATTTGTCTACCTAGTATCAGTAGTGAGAATTTCCTTGCTTTTCAGAGACCTGACCAGATAATTGCATCACTCAATCCCTCACTAACTTCAAATCTTTTTGAGAGGCCACTTTGTAGTTGAGAAACACCTTATTTAAAACTGAAAACCTCCCTCCCATACTTCCAGCTCCAACTATTTTCCTCTATTTTTCTTCAAAATATTGATTACCTTCTCATCTTATTTAGTCATTTATTTACTATTTGCTTTCCCTATTATAATGTTTTCTCCACTTTCTTCAATTTCAGTCTGAATTTCACAATAAACAGTTCATGATCTGAGCCACAGTCAGCTCTCAGACTTGTTTTTGTTGACTGTATAGAGATTCTCCATCTTTGGCTGCAAATAATATAATCAATATATTTTCAGTGTCAACTATCTGGTGATGTCCACATGTAGAGTCTTCTCTTGTGTTGTTGGAAGAGGGTGTTTGCTACGACCAGTGCATTCTCTTGGCAAAGCTCTATTAGCCTTTGCCCTGCCTCGTTCTGTACTCCAAGGCCAAATCTGCCTGTTACTCCAGGTGTTTCTTGACTTCCTAGTTTTGCATTCCAGTCCCCTATAATGAAAAGGACATCCCTTTAGGGTGTTAGTTGTCAAAGATCTTGTAGGTCTTCACAGAACTGTTCAATTTTACCTTCTTCAGTGTTACTGGTCAGGGCAGAGACTTGGATTACTTGTGATATTGAAAGGTTTGCCTTGGAAACGAACAGAGATCATTCTGTCATTTTTGAGATTGCATTCAAGTACTGCATTTCAGTCTCTTCTTTGACTATGATGGCTACTCCATTTCTTAAGTGAGAAACAGATTTAAGGGATTAGATCTGATAGAGAGAGTGACTGATGAACTATGGACAGAGGTTCGTGACACTGTACAGGAGACAGGAATCGAGACCATTCCCAAGAAAAAGAAATGCAAAAAAGCAAAATGGCCATCTGAGGAGGCCTTACAAATAGTTGCAAAAAGAAGGGGAGCGAAAAGCAAAAGAGAAAAGATACACCCATTTGAATGCTTATTCAATGAGTTGCAAAGAATGGCAACGAGAGATAAGAAAGCCTTCCTCAGTGATCAATGCAAAGAAATAGAGGAAAACAACAGATTGGGAAAGACTAGAGATCTCTTCAAGAAAATCAGAGATACCAAGGGAACATTTCATGCAAAGATGAGCTCAATAAAGGACAGAAATGGTAGGGATCTAACACAAGCAGAAGATATTAAGAGGAGGTGGCAAGAATACACAGAAG
Organism: Nanger dama; assembly: GCA_917880005.1. Taxonomy (NCBI): domain Eukaryota; kingdom Metazoa; phylum Chordata; class Mammalia; order Artiodactyla; family Bovidae; genus Nanger; species Nanger dama. Next base: position 31,553,730 of record CAKJTW010000007.1, read on the forward strand.
AACTACAAAAAGATCTTCATGACCCAGATAATCACAATGGTGTGCTCACTAACCTAGAGCCCAACATCCTGGAATGTGAAGTCGAGTGGGCCTTAAAAAGCATCATTATGAACAAAGCTAGTGGAGGTGATGGAATTGCAGTTGAGCTATTTCAAATCCTGAAAGATGATGCTATGAAAGTGCTGCACTCAATATGCCAGCAAATTTGGAAAACTCAGCAGGGGCCACAGGACTGGAAAAGGTCAGTTTTCATTCCAATCCCAAGAAAGGCAATGCCAAAGAATGCTCAAAATACTGCACAATTACTCATCTCACACACTAGTAAAATGATACTTAAAATTCTCCAAGCCAGGCTTCAGAAATACATGAACTGTGAACTTCCAGAAGTCCAAGCTGGTTTTAGAAAAGGCAGAGGAACCAGAGATCAAATTGCCAACATCTGTTGGATCATCAAAAAAAAGCAAGAGAGTTCCAGAAAAACATCTATTTCTGCTTTATTGACTATGCCAAAGCCTTTGACTGTGTGGATCACAAGAAACTGTGGAAAATTCTGAAAGAGATGGGAATACCAGACCACCTGACCTGCCTCTTGAGAAACCTGTATGCAGGTCAGGAAGCAACAGTTAGAACTGGACATGGAACAACAGACTGGTTCCAAATAGGAAAAGGAGTACGTCAAGGCTATATATTGTCACCCTGCTTATTTAACTTCTATGCAGAGTACATCATGAGAAATGCTGGGCTGAAAGAAGTACAAGCTGGAATCAAGATTGCCAGGAGAAATATCAATAACCTCAGATATGCAGATGACACCACCCTTATGGCAGAAAGTGAAGAAGAACTAAAGAGCCTCTTGATGAAAGTGAAAGTGGAGAGTGAAAAAGTTGGCTTAAAGCTCAACATTCAGAAAACGAAGATCATGGCATCTGGTCCCATCATTTCATGGGAAATAGATGGGGAAACAGTGGAAACAGTGTCAGACTTTATTTCTCTGGGCTCCAAAATCACTGCAGATGGTGATTGCAGCCAAGAAACTAAAAGACACTTACTCCTTGGAAGGAACGTTATGACCAACCTAGATAGCATATTAAAAGCAGAAACATTACTTTGCCAACAAAGGTCCATCTAGTCAAGGCTATGGTTTTTCCTGTGGTCATGTATGGATGTGAGATTTGGACTATAAAGAAAGATGAGTGCCAAAGAATTGATGCTTTTGAACTGTGGAGTTGGAGAAGACTCTTCAGAGTCCCTTGGACTGCAAGGAGATCCAACCAGTCTATCCTACAGGAGATCAGTCCTGGGTGTTCATCAGAAGGACTGATGTTGAAGCTGAAACTCCAATACTCTGGCCACCTCATGTGAAGAGCTGACTCATTTGAAAAGACCCTGATGCTGGGAAAGATTGAAGGCGGGAGGAGAAGGGGATGACAGAGGATGAGATAGTTGGATGGCACCACCAACTCAATGGACATGGTTTTGGGTGGACTCTAGGAGTTGGCGATGGACAGGGAGGCTTGGCATGCTGAAATTCATGGGGACGCTGGGGTTGCAAAGTCGGACACGACTGAGCAACGGAACCGAACTGATTATAATGTTAGTTCCATGAAGACAGAGATATTGGCCTGTTTTCTCTTTTCCCCCATTCCTTTATTTCCAGGGTCTGAATGAATATTTCTTGAATAAACAAATGAAAATGGCCACTATAATGGTCTTTGTAGTCTTGGTTTTCCAGTTGCCTCTGGTTTTTTTAAAAGTTCATATTTATCAGCCTTTTCTTGGCTTTGATTTTCACTGAGGATAAATTCCTCATACTCTGCTTCTGTTTTATGCCAGTGATTTATGAGTCTGTCCCAGAGCCACTTCTCATTTCTATGTTATCCTTGTTGATGGGTCTTAGCACTTACCTTTTCCTAGTCTCCAGTGTCTACAGGCCACCTCTACCACTGAGAATGTCCCCAGTAGAAATTATCACTTGCTCAGAAACCTGCTGTGGAGTTGGAAGCTCCATGTTGGTTAATAACATCACTAATACCCAGTCTCTTAAGCTAGTGATACCTGTACCCTCAGTTCCTCTTTCAGTTGATCCTACAAGTGTCAGTTTCCGATATCCTGGTACCCAGTTTCTCCACATCCACACTGCCACTATCCTAGCCCAGATCCTTACCCTCCTGCCTTGAGGCAACTGCAATCTTCTCTATACCTGTATGTGTAGAGGCTAGGAAACTTTAAGGGACTACCACACCTACAGCCACATTTGGAGGAGATAGACTTCGGTCTTTCTGTGGTAATTAACAATGGCTTGAGCAGCATTTGTGGGGTGGAAGCTGCCTCGATACAAGATGGATCTATGATCAGACAAAAGCTCAGCATAACCATGTGTGTGAGCTGGACATGGGGAGGTAAGGGCAATCATTTCCGAGGCAGCCAGTATAAACAAAAAAAAGCAGCCCCTGACTTGGGGAACTGACCTGACTCTGACAACTGGTTCTGTGTGTGGTTAACAGCTGACCTGGCATTCATAGCTAGGCCCTGGCATCCTCAGACTCTGCCAGAGTCCGACATCTGATGACACCAAACAAACAAAACAAACTTCATAAACTTATCTAAAGCCCAGATGAAAACAAGGTCACCATGTAAACCACAAAATGCCACAAAGTGCCCTCTCCCAGCTAATATGAATGACTGCTGCTTCTGTAACAATGACAGCCTTAGCCTCATTGTTCTAGTTACAGTCAAGATATGCAATCATAGAATTACTCCCTCACTTCCTGAGAGCATCCAGCAAAGCCCTGCTTCCTTGAGCTCTTCCCTAGGTCACTCAACAGTAACTCAAGTTCCATAAGAAGTCCTTTCTAATACTGTCTTACTGAGCTGCCTCCCAGGTCCCCACTGTGAGCACTCTCCCTTGCTGCAAAGAACGTGAGACCCAGCTGGTCCAACTCAAGGTTTGTACCTGATAGTTGTTGGCTGAAGTTTGGGCCCTGGTGTCAGAACTCTGCTCTATATTTGATTGAATCAACTAAGCCATTTAGAGAGGCAATCTTAGATGCTCTACAGGCAAAGATGAGTCAAATTCAGACAGTAACTCAAATGCTTGAGGATATCTGAATCACACAGACTTAAGAATCCTAGCCCAGAGTGAATGCACGGTTGAAGAAAAGATATTACTTGCCACTTCAGATTTCATGGATTATTAAAATACACTCAATTTATGCCTTTAGAGAATATGTTCTGAAGTGGAAAAGAGGATGCAATAGCTGGCTACCTTGGATGCTGGCCTGATAGTCTGTCTTTGTTTATTAATTAAAAAAAATTTCCCGAATGCTCAAATGCTTCAAGCATTTTTCTAAGCATTGCAGATACAGCACTAAAACAAACATACAAACTGTCTCCCTGCTCACTTTGATTTATATTACAACTGAGCAAGAAAAACAAACATATACATCTGAAAAAACAAGTAGCAAAGTAAAAACTTGTAGCTTGTTAAACAGAGGATGAGATTGTTAGATGGCATCACTGAGATCTCATGTTGGACATGAATTTGAGTAGGCTCTGGGAGTTGGTGATGGACAGGGAAGCCTGGCAAGCTGAAGTTCATGGGGTCACAAAGAGTTGGACACAACAGAGCGACTGAACAGAAATTAGAGAAAGTCAACAGCGTGTCTTGAAAGTTCCTCTAGATTTTTGGAAAGTATCAATAAAGGCCTATCTCAGGAGGTAGAATTTAAACAGATATCTGAATACTGAGAAAGAGCCAGCCATACACATATCAGACAGAGATGATTCTAGACAGAAGCCATATAAAGCAAAGGCTCTAAGGAACTATAAAGATTGTTTTAGTCAGCTCAGGTCGCTATAACAAAAGACCATAGACTGGGTATCTTATATGGAATCCTAAGGATTATAATAACACACAAGAAAGATCCCTTTCCCTGGGAGAATGAATAGGAGGCTATGTTTAAAGTCAATGCTAGTGGAAGTAAGTGCTAGTAATAGAGCTGATTTTCATCACAGCTAAAACATGAATATTTAATTGGTATAATTTAATTTTTTTCAATTAAAATGTTCTGAATTGAAGACCAGGAAAATCCTACCTTCTCAGTCTTAAATTTTGTACTTTCCCCAGGAATTGGTGATGGCTGCCACTTAGAATGCTAGCACTCTCACAGTGGATTGTGAATCTCTCTCAATTTTACCAATGATAAAAAGCAAACAGGAAAATGGAATTTCAAAACAATCAACTTAATTCTGGGATCACCAACCCTGATGTTCATTCTACTTAAATCCTCAAGTCAATTTTACCAGAATGTATTATTTTTAGACTCCTCCTTGCAAAGGGTTTGGATACCACCATGACTATGCCAAAGCCTTTACTGTGTGGATCACAATAAACTGTGGAAAATTCTGAAAGAGATGGGAATACCAGGCCACCTGACCTGCCTCCTGAGAAATCTATATGCAGATCAAGAAGCAACAGTTAGAACTGGACATGGAACAACAGACGAGTTCCAAATAAGAAAAGGAGTACATCAAGGCTATATACCATCAGCTTGCTTATTTAATTTATATGAAGAGTGCATCATGAGAAACACTGGGCTGGATGAAGCACAAGCTGGAATCAAGATTGCCAGGAGAAATATCAACAACCTCAGATAGGCAGATGACACCACCCTATGGCAGAAAGTGAAAAAGGACTAAAGAGCCTCCTGATGAAAGTGAAAGAGTTGGCTTAAAGCTCAATATTCAGAAAATGAAGATCATGGCAACTGGTCCCCATCACTTCATGGCAAATAGACGTGGAAACAGTGGCAGACTTTATTTTTCTGGGCTCCAAAATAGAGCTTCAGATGGTGACTGAAGCCATGAAATTAAAAGACACTTGCTCCTTGGAAGAAAAGCTATGATCGACCTAGATAGCATATTAAAAAGCAGAGACATTATTTGCCAACAAAGGTCCATCTAGTCAAAGCTATGGTCTTTCCAGTAGTCATGTATGGCTGTGAGAGTTGGACTATAAAGAAAGCTGAGTGCTGAAGAATTGATGCTTTTGAACTATGGTATCAGAGAAGACTCTTGAGAGTCCCTTGGATTGCAAAGAGATCCAACCAGTCCATCCTAAAGGAAATCTGTCCTGAATATTCATTGGAAGGACTGATGCTGAAGCTGAAACCCCAATACTTTGGCCACCTCATGCGAGAACTGACCTAATGGCAAAGACCCTGATGCTGGGAAAGATTGAAGGTGGGAGAACGGGATGACAGAGTTGGATGGCATCACCAACTCAGTGGACATGGACATGAGTTTGAGTAAACTCCAGGAGTTGGTGATGGACAGGGAGGCCTGGCATTCTGCAGTCCATGGGGTTGCAAAGAGTCAGACACAACTGAGTGACTGAGCTGAACTGAACTGATGTACTCAATAAAGCATACAAGAGTACCACCAACTATTTGTGGGAAAACTTAGATGATGCATTACTGATAAATCAGAGGTGAATTGTGGTTGTGCTTTGATAACCATAGCGTTGTTGTTTGCTGTTGCTTAGTCACTAAGTTCATATCCAACTCTTTTGCCATCCCATAGACTGCAGCCTGACAGGCCCTTCTGTCCATGGGATTTCCCAGGCAAGAATACTGAAGTGATTGCCATTGCCTTCTCCAGGGGATTTTCCCAACCCAGAGATTGAACCTACACCTCTTGTATCTCCTGCATTGACAGGCAAGTTTTTTTTTTTTTTTTAAATCACTGAGCCACCAGGAAGCCAGTAAGAGTGTACCAAATACAAACTTTATTTCTCTTTACCAGATTCACTGGGTCTCAGTTCAGTCGCTTAGTCGTGTCAGATTCTTTCCGACCCCATGAATCGCAGCACACCAGGCTTGCCTGTCCATCACCAACACCCGGAGTTTACTCAAACTCATGTGCATCGAGTCCATGATGCCATCCAGCCATCTCATCCTCTGTTGTCCCCTTCTCCTGCCTCAATCCCTCCCAGCATCAGGGTCTTTTCCAATGAGTCAACTCTTTGCATCAGGTGGCCAAAGTACTGGAGTTTCCGCTTCAGCATCAGTCCTTCCAATGAACACCCAGAACTGATTTCCTTTAGAATGGACTGGTTGGATCTCCTTGCAGTCCAAGGCACTCTCAACAGTCTTCTCCAACACCACATTTCAAAAGCATCGATTCTTCGGCGCTCAGCTTTCTTCACAGTCCAACTCTCACATCCATACACAATCACTGGAAAAACCATAGCTTTGACTAGACAGACCTTTGTTGGCAAATTAATGTCTCTGCTTTTTAATATGTTATCTAGGTTGGTCATAACTTTCCTTCCAATGAGTAAGTGTCTTTTAATTTCATGGCTGCAATCACCATCTGCAGTTATTTTGGAGCCACCCAAAATAAAAGTCTGACACTCTTTCCACTGTTTCCCCATCTACTTCCCATGAAGTGATGGGACCGGATGCCATGATCTTAGTTTTCTGAATGTTGAGCTTTAAGCCAACCTTTTCACACTCCTCTTTCACTTTCATCAAGAGGCTCTTCAGCTCCTCTTCACTTTCTGCCATAGGGTGGTGTCATTTGCATATCTGAGGTTAATGATATTTCTCCCAGCAATCTTGATTCCAGCTTGTGTTTCTTCCAGTCCAGCATTTCTCATGATGTACTCTGCACAGAAGTTAAATAAACAGGGTGACAATATATAGCCTTGATGTATTCTTTTTCCTATTTGGAACCAGTCTGTTGTTCCATGTCCAGTTCTAACTGTTGCTTCCTGACCTGCATACAGGTTTCTCAAGAGGCAGGTCAGGTGGTCTGGTATTCCCATGTCTTTCAGAATTTTCCACAGTTTATTGTGGTCCACACAGTCACAGGCTTTGGCTAGAGGTGGGCTAATCCACAGCTATGGTCTTATTTTTATAAGGTCTCTCTTAAGTTCAAGCTCAGTTGAGTCCAGTTTCTCTAAAGAAACCAGGAAATGGGACTCTCAATGGGGAACACACATCCCACCAATATCCAACTTAAACACTGTCTAACTGGGCAGGTTCCTAGAGGTTCCTGTGGTAACATGTGAATGGACATCTAGGCATGATACTGCAGAGGCTCTGGGAGGATTATCTGAGAAGACAGGTCTTAAGACCATGGATTCCGTGAGAAGATAAGTATAGTTCTACAGAAAGAAGTTATAGGTAATCTGCCAGAAACAAACAATGGCAATGGCTATTATCTCTGTGGAATCATTTCCTAGTGGATTCATCAGGAAAACTGCAGCCATTTTGCAACTTCTGAATGCAAAAATCACTTGAGCAGAGAAAACTGCGGCTATAGTCAGTGAAGTATATTGGGCAAGGGTTCCTTAAGCTGAGGAACTTTAAAATTAATTTAATAAATGCACTATGACTGGTTGAATTATGGCCTCCCAAAGACATCCCCAACCTAATCCGCCAACACCTAATGATGTTAGCTTAGGAGCTTTATCAATATGATTAAGTTAAGGATCTTGACATGAGGAGCTTACCCTGGATTATCTGATGGACCCAACTTAATCATCTAAGAGCAAGGCAGGGAGGTCAGAGGAGAAGAAGGGACTGAAGCAGAAGGCTGAGTGATATGCGGTCATGAGCTGAGAATGTGAACAGCTTCTAGGAGCTGGAAAAGGCAAGGAAATGGATTCTGCTCTGAACCTCCAGAAGGAACACAATCTGGCCTACTCATTTAGACTTCTGATGGACAGAAGTGTAAGAAAATAAATTCATGTTGCTTTATCTAAATTTGTGTTATTGAGTTCCAGAAATAGTAGGAAATGAATAGATACACTTTATTAGATCCCATTTCACAAATCACAAAGGTGATTGGTGTTTATTGCCATAATGAGATAAAACAAAGATATAAAGGAAAAAAATCCCCCAGCTTCTCTGTTCAGCACCTCCCTAACCTCATCTCCAGAGCCACCTAAGTTTTTCTACCCACACTCAGTACTGGCAGTTTTAGCTCTTCAGTTAGTTGTTTTTATTTAAAGTATTAAGACCCTTGAATTAACTAACTGCCCTCCTAATATATTCTCTCACTAAAAATGGAAGATTACACAAATGGCTCCCAATCATTCCCTTCTTTCTATGTAGGCCCCCTTTGCAAAGTGCTTTGTAGCAATTCCCATCAAAAGGTGGGTTCTGTTCCCCAAACTATCCCTGGGTTTGGCCAGCTGACTTGGTTTGACCAATGAGACAATAGCAAGCATTAACTCAAGCAGAGGCTGCTGGGAATTGTCATGCTTATGTGAACTAGGCCAAGGCAAGCCAACCTGACTTGAAGAAATTTCTACTCAACTCACAGACTCATATTAAATAATTGTTCATAGCTTTAAGCCACTAAGTTTCAGGGTCATTTGTTATGATAAGTAACTGTTCCACAAATTTGAAGCTATTGACATTTTCTCAGATGTCACCTTCCAAGAGTCTGGATTTTCTCTCTGGTCTGAATTTCTGAAAAGAATGATCTACAGATACAACACATATCAAACTGAGGCATCATATGGTTCAATCTCAATGAAGAGTCACATTCAAAGACACAGAGGTGAAACAAAATAAGCAAACAAATAGAGAGGTAAAAGCAACTAAAATCTTTTCTGAACTTTCTTTTATTAATGCACTGAAATTTTCTTAAAATTCTCTTTCCTTGTTTTACTTGTTAGCTCCCACACATGCTAGCTACTACCCACCAAGTCCAAAATGTCTCTCTTCTCTAAGATCTCCAAAATCTTTTCCATACCATGTCCATGCCCCTGTTTCAGTCTACTTCTTTAACTCTTTCCTTCAAGAGAAACTCCCTGTCTTTTACAATATAAATTAGCAGGCAGGAAAGCAGTTCTCTATTTTCCAACCTATTCATTATTCTGAAGTCAACTTCATATCAGCTGACTCAGGATCAGGAATGGATTTGGAAAGATGGAATAATACTTTTAGGAGTTTGTGTGTGGGGGGAGAGGAGTCATGGAAAAGTCTATGAATAATCTTATAAGGATAAAAATATTTCTGCCTGTATCTCACAAGAATCTATGGTGAGTAAAGGCACTGGTAAATTTTACAGTTAAGTCTGAGTAAAGTGGTTGGGAATATTACAGTGAATTAATTTTAAAGCTCTCTGAAAAAATAATAATATAGAGCTAAAATTTCAGATGATCTTAACTGAACACAGCAATCGCTCCTGATGGTAGATGAAGGATTAAAATTATCTACTCTTGGAGCAGAGATGAAAGTATAAGTCTGGATGTTGAGAAACAAACATGTTTACATTGTTTCGTTAGAAAATTTAAGGAAAAATGATAGATTAACAGAGTAACAGACACAATTTCTAAGCCACCAGAATAGGAAAAATCTAAAATAATCCAATCAATCTAGTTCAAGACAAGAACTATTTAACTGAAATAGCATAATTGTAAAAATCAATTTGGGATGAACTGGTACCTTTCTGTTGTTCAGCCTTTCATGCAGGCGAATCTTTTTATTTATTTATTTTCAAACTCTTTAAAATAGCTTATTTACATAAAGTCACATAGTCCTCACAGTAAGCTTACTAAGGTAGGTATTACTATTATACCTTTATTACAGAGAGGAAGATATAGAGTATCTTCAGTAAAATTTTTCAAAATCTCAGAAAAAAAGGTTTGTAGTTTCCTGCTTCTAATAACTGTATATTTTCTTTTACATTTATTCTAAGTGTGCATTGCCATAAACATGAACATAACATCAGATTTTTATATTTTAACATTTTTATATTTATTTTAAATAGTGATTATTTTTCATATTTCTCCATTATTTTAGTAAAATTCTTGATGATATTGAGGTTTTTCCTGGGTGAGTATGTAATTTTATTGATTAAAAATAATCACTCTCCATTTATAGCAAGTGTAACTACTGTTGTTTTATGGGGTTACTTATTGTTTTGTTTTAATAAATAATAACATATTATTCATAAAAGTCTATCTTTTTCTTCTAAAAGTTATATCCCTTATTTCTATTTCATATCTTATAAATTGGTCAGAATATTCAGAAAATGCTATATATGATACAGGACATCTTTTTAATGGTGATGCTTTTGGTTTTTCACCATTACACAAGATGTTGGCTCCTGGTTAAAGAGAGGAACTACTTATTCAAATTGAGGATTTATCCTTTTTAGTAAAAACTAAAAAAAAAAATTTTAAGGGAATGATTTATGTATTAAATTTACAACTATTCTTTGAAGCAACTAGCCAACAGACTGAAACATACTTTTAATATAACTTGTACATGTTCAAAGACTGACAGAATGTGGTCCACTGGAGAAGGGAATGGCAAACCACTTCAGTATTCCTGCCTTGAGAACCCCATGAACAGTATGAAAAGGCAAAATGATAGGATACTGAAAAAGGAACCCCTCATCTTGGTAAGTGCCCAGTATGCTACAGGAGATCAGTGGAGAAATAACTCCAGAAAGAATGAAGGGATGGAGCCAAAGCAAAATCAATACCCAGTTGTGGATGTGACTGGTGATAAAAGCAAGGTCCAGTGCTGTAAAGAGCAATATTCCATGGGAGCCTGGAATATTAGGTCCATGAATCAAGGCAAATTGGAAGTGGTTAAACAGGAGATGGACATTGACACTCCAGGAATCAACAAACTAAAATGGACTGGAATGGGAGAATTTAACTCAGATGATCATCATATCTACTACTGTGGGCAGGAATCCCTTAGAAGAAATGGAGTAGCCATCACGGTCAACAAAAGAGTCCGAAGTGCAGTACTTGGATGCAGTCTCAAAAAGGAAAGAATGATCTCTGTTTATTTCCAAGGCAAACCATTTAATATCACAGTAATCCAAGCCTATGCACCGACCAGTAATGCTGAAGAAGCTGAAATTGAACAGTTCTATGAAGACCTACAAGACCTTTAGAAACTAACACCCAAAAAAGATGTCCTTTTCATTATAGGGGACTGGAATGCAAAACTAGGAAGTCAAGAAACACCTGGAGTAATAGGCAAATTTGGCCTCAGAATGCGAAATGAAGCAGGGCAAAGACTAATAGAGTTTTGCCAAGAGAATGCACTAGTAACAGCAAACACCCTCTTCCAACAACACAAGAGAAGACTCTACACATGGCCATCACCAGAAGGTCAACATCGAAATCAGACTGATTATATTCTTTGAAGCCAAAGATGGAGAAGCTCTATACAGTCAGCAAAAACAAGACCAGGAGCTGACTGTGGCTCATATCATGAACTCCTTACTGCCAAATTCAGACTCAAATTGAAGAAAGTGAGGAAAACCACTAGACCATTCAGGCATGACCTAAATCAAATTCTTTATGATTATACAGTGGAAGTAAGAAATAGATTTAAGGGACTAGATCTGATAGACAGAGTACCTGATGAACCATGGATGGAGGTTCGTGACACTGTATAGGAGACAGGAATCAAGACCATCCCCATGGAAAAGAAATGCAAAAAACAAAATGTCTTTCTGGGGAGGACTTAAAATAGCTGTGAAAAGAAGAGAGGCTAAAAGCAAAGGAGAAAAGGAAAGATATAAGCATCTGAATGAAGAGTTCCAAAGAATAGCAAGAAGAGATAAGAAAGTTTTCTTCAGCAATCAATGCAAAGAAATAGAGGAAAACAACAGAATGGGAAAGACTAGAGATCTCTTCAAGAAAATCAGAGATACCAAGGGAACATTTCATGCAAAGATGGGCTCGATAAAGGACAGAAATGGTCTGGACCTAACAGAAGCAGAAGATATTAAGAAGAGGTGGCAAGAATACACAGAAGAACTGTACAAAAAGATCTTCATGACCCAGATAATCATGATGATGTGATCACTAACCTATAGCCAGACATCTTGCAATGTGAGGTCAAGTGGACCTTAGAAAGCATCACTATGAACAAAGCTAGTGGAGGTGATGGAATTCCAGCTGAGCTATTTCAAATCCTAATAAATGATGCTGTGAAAGTGCTGCACTCAATATGCCAGCTAATTTGGAAAACTCAGCAGGGGCCAGAGGACTAGAAAAAGTCAGATTTCATTCCAATCCCAAAGAAAAGTAATGCCAAAGAATGCTCAGACTACCGCACAACTGCACTCATCTCACATGCTAGTAAAGTAATGGTCAAAATTCTCCAAGCCAGGTTTCAGCAAAACATGAACTATGAATTTCCTGATGTTCAAGCTGGTTTTAAAAAGGCAGAGGAACCAGAGATCAAATTGCCAATATCCACTGGATCCTGGATAAAGCAAGAGTGTTCCAGAAAAACATCTATTTCTGCTTTATTGACTATGCCAAAGTCTTTGACTGTGTGGATCACAATAAACTGTGGAAAATTCTGAAAGACATGGGAATACCAGACCAACTGACCTGCCTCTTGAGAAATCTGTATGCAGGTCAGGAAGCAACAATTAGAACTGGACATGGACTGGTTCCACATAGGAAAAAGAGTACGTCAAGGCTGTATATTGTCACCCTGCTTATTTAACATATATGCAGAGTACATCAGGAGAAATGCTGGGCTGGAAGAAGCATAAGCTGGAATCAAGATTGCTGGGAGAAATATCAATAACCTCAGATATGCAGATGACACCACCCTTATGGCAGAAAGTGAAGAGGAACTAAAAAGTCTCCTGATGAAAGTGAAAGAGGAGAGTGAAAAAGTTGGCTTAAAACTCAGAAAAACATTGGCTTAAAACATTCAGAAAGCTAAGATCATGGCATCTGGTCCCATCACTTCATGGGAAAAAGATGGGGAAACAGTGGAAACAGTGGCTGACTTTATTTTTCTGGGCTCCAAAATCACTGCAGATGGTGATTGCAGCTGTGAAATTAAAAGACACCTACTCCTTGGAAGGAAAGTTATGACCAACCTAGATAGCATATTAAAAGCAGAGACATTACTTTGTCAACAAAGGTCTGTCTAGTCAAGGCTATAGTTTTTCCAGTGGTCACGTATGGATGTGAGAGTTGGACTATAAAGAAAGCTGAGTGCGGAAGAATTGATGCTTTTGAACTGTGGTGTTGGAGAAGACTCTTGAGAGTCCCTTGGACTGCAAAGAGATCTAACCAGTCCATCCTAAAGGAAATCAGTCCTGGGTGTTCTTTGGAAGGACTGATGCTAAAGATGAAACTCCAAAACTTTGGCTACCTCATGTGAGGAGCTGACTCAATGGAAAAGACCCTGATGCTGGGAGGCATTGGGGGAAGAAGGAGAAGGGACAACAGAGGATGAGATGGCTGGATGTCATCACTGACTCGATGCACATGAGTCTGAGTAAACTCTGGGAGTTGGTGATGGACAGGGAGGCCTGGCGTGCTGTGATTCATGGGGTCGCAAAGAGTCAGACTAACTGGGAGACTGAACTGAGCTGAACATGTCCAATTAGACTAAAACTCTTCATAAGTAATGCACAGCTTAATGTCTCTACAACATGTAGAAAATTTGTGACAAACAAAAGTGTGTAAATATAATTTGGCCTTCCTAACTCTTTTTCTCTTCATTTAATCTTACATAATAACTCAAATTCTAGCTTTTTTACATATGGTTATTCAATTATTTTTGAGTTTCTGCTACACAAATTTTCCCCTGTAGGTTGCAATACATCAAATTTAACAAATGTGGAAAGCTCTGACATATTTTAGTAAGCTGATTTGTACTTCTTAATGTTTGATATTTATATGGTTAGTTGACACCCTGGCTAAGGCAATAAAATACTGAGGAATACAGTACAAGCTTGATCTTAGTTAACATATGGTTTTTTTGTATCAGCACCATCACATTCTGCATTTATAAATTTTGTTCATATGCTGTTGATTAATTGGAAGGAAACTTCTATTAGACATTTAAGCAGAGATGTTGAATAGGGCGTTGGATTATCTGCATCCAGAGCCAGATTTTTAAATTTGTAGTTATCAGCATATAGAATATAGTTAAAACCAGGTTTCAAATCTTAATCTTTGCACCATGGATGATTCAGAGAATGTAGACATTAAGGCATAAAATCAAAAGTATAAAAATGTCTAAGCTAAAAAGATTCAGAATTATTCTCTGGCAGGAACACTGAGGCCACAGTTAAAGGACTGCGTAGTGTTGCGGGTATGTGTACAGGTATTGCCTTACATCCTAGCAGTAACATGCTAGCATTACAGTCATGTTAAAAATTCATAATAAAAATTTACCCACAATCCCATCCATACGTCTCAAGTGTCCATTTTTCATGCTGTCTTCTATATCTTGTCCATTTACTTAATAATAAGAGGCAATAACTATCACTTTGATGGCTACATATTCTACTGAGCTGGCATACCATAATTTCCTTACATAATAGCAATTCACACACTTGGCTAAAAAGTGTTCTTAAAATTATACAAAAATAACAAACCAGGCTTGGGGGAAAAGGTGGAAAAGAAATGCACTAAATGTATTATGTCCTCCTCCCTGTAATACATTTAACTTCCTTTGGGAAGTCTCCGGGACAACGCAGCTGGGTTGGGTGCGATTCTAAGACTTCGGGCACCTTATCCTCCTGTCACAGTGTGTAGTGGACCTGCGGGGGCTGTCTCTCCAAAACACTGTCAGGCTGTGTGCTGGTTCACTGTTGCCTGTCTGACACTCAGGAGTCCTCTGCATGACTGCATACAGGAATGGCAGAATGGATGGTTGGCTGCTATGTGCTGAATGGAAAGTAGAACACAGCCATCTCAAAATCTGTGTTCCTATCTCCCAAATTTCCTTTCACATACACATCTTATAATATTTAAAATCGTTCTCATGTGGACAGGAATGTGCAAAAGACAAGAGTCTGAAGAACATAGAATCTTGAAGGACTTTTTTTTCCCTCTAAAATGCAAAAACTTTCCAGGTGGCACCGGCAATGAGTGAGGCATGCTGACTCTACCCAGCTGTCTGTTCCACTGGGACAATGCTTTTTGGCCCTCTTGTGGTGGGTAGGAAAAGGCCCTCTTACTTGTTCCTATGAAAGAGATGTAGGAACAGTCACTTCCAGACTGGAGTAATGATGCTGGGAGCCCTTGTAGAGCTTGCTTTTCCTCAGACACAGTGACCAGAATGTTCCAGAGAGCGGCTTTTCTGTCAGCCAGGTCTCAGCATGAGAACCACATGAAGCAGTCCCTAGGCAAATGGAGATGACATGTCCTATGAGTGAGCAATGAACCTCTGTATTATGCCGTTGTTGAGATTTAGGTATTGTCTGGTACTGATACTAGCCTACCCTCATTGACACTTCATGGGAAAAATTTAGCTTTATTACACCTTAAAAAGAGACCATCACTGAGCTGAAAATGAAAATTTGAAAATGAAAATGAAGCACAGGAAAATTAACATCTCTCTGAAGACAGTAAAATTTAAATGCTAACACATTAAAAGAGGAATCATGTTTGCTTAGCAACCACGGTACCAAGGTGGAAAACCTAGGCATTTCTTCTGTGGCTTTTATCTGGCTCACAGATAAGCTAGTGGGACTTCCCTGGTGGCTCAGATGATAAAGCGTCTGCCTAAAATGCGGGAGACCCGGGTTTGATCCCTGGGTTGGGAAGATCCTCTGGAGGAGGAAACGGCACCCCACTCGAGTACTCTTGCCTGGAGAATCCCATGGATGGAGGAGCCTGGGTAGGCTACAGTCCATGGGGTCACAAAAGAGTCGGACACGACTGAGCGACTTCACTTCACAGGGCTGGTTAGACAAACAGTTGTAAGTAACTAGATGCTATATTGACCAAAAAAAAAAAAAAAAGAACATGGTGCATTGGATTATTTCAGGATATTTTCTAGCCCTAAATGTTGGTAGCTGGACTGGTACTTATCGCATTCAGAAACACAGGCAGGAAAAGTAAGCGTTATACATGTCAGTTTTGATGTGTGTTTTAGTAGCTTTAGTGCCTCATCCCCAGTGAAGGAGAAACCTCTTAATATGGAATTCCTTGGCCTTATCCAGGGCACTGTGAGGATTTGCATTCATTGGTTGCTTTTGGAAAATCTATGGGGGAAAGTAGCTCCAGAATTATTGAAAAAGTACAGAGCACAGATTCAAAGGACCTGGATCTGAACACCAGCTCTGTCACTCTGAGTTATAATATCATATGAACTTTTAAAGCTTGGCCAAATGTCATAATGCCAGATTATGAGGATTTCTGTGAAAAGTACATGTAATGAAGTTTGTGAAAAATCAGGCTACCTAGGTTCCAAGGTATTACTTTCTTTACTAAGGTTTATTCCATTGACCGTGTTTCTGACTAAGAATGGGAGTAGCTGGAGATGCATCCAGAGAGACTTTGCTGCTAAATTAATTGTTTTTAAATCCCAAAGAGTGCCTATTAATCAAGTACTATTTTTGGTGTAGGCTCAAGGATTTCTCCTACAAATAAATGGAAAATGACCATTACAGAAGTGGATAACCAATTGGTATTCAAGTCTCAGACCAGGTGCTATGGGGATTTCCACCATTCTATGCAATTTGGACAAATTCTCATCAGTACCTCTATCTCTGAGAGTTGTTTACACTCAGTCTTACTGTGCGGCAACTGGAATTACAACTGCACATATCAGAAGCAATTCCACACCCTGGATGCTCAGAAGAACAACACTGATGTTTTATCTAAAAGCTCTGGCTCTACCTGCTAACAATGGGTTTGGGAACTAATAATCTCCAATTCTGACAGTCACTGAGCTGGGCCAGCTAATAGTGGAGCCTTATGTCTGAAACAGAAATTGTTTTGAGGAACAGACTTGGAATTAGCATCTTAGTACTGGCTGTAGACAGCTCAGAGCTTGGGTGACGGAACGTTGAGTTTTAGTACATATTTCAAATTTTCATAATTTAGTATTTGGAGACACTACAAGAATAAGGACGTCAAGGAAGGAATTTGTAGTTTATTTTGTCCTCCTTCAGCCTCCTTTCTCCCACAACTTTATTGAACTGGATGGCAGAAAACAAATTTCTATTCAAACATACTTAAGAAAGGCACTCAAGTTTCCTTCATGTGTCACTCAAGATAAGGAGACTTGGAATTCTCAATGTCCTGAGAAGCCTAGCATTTAGGTGGGAGTTTGTCTTTATAACAATGTGGGATATACTTTTCTCACTCCATTTCACCTTAAGGTCCCCAGTCAAACAGTAATGGGGCATTTCCTCCCCAAATATTTTGAAAACTTACTATTTGCCAGGCTCAAGGCATATGCCGTTTTTCAAACAACTCTGTGAGGCAGATGCCTTTCCTTACTTATTCTGTTGATAAGAAAAATGTAGCCTGAGGAAATTAAGTAATACCTAAGGGCACCCTGTTGGTAAATAGCATAGTCAAGGTTTAAACTCTGGGCATCTCACCCCTGAGTTGGAACTATGGTCTCTCAGTGGCAGTGGTAAGGGGCAGGTTCAGAAGTCCTGAAAAATGGATATGGGTCATTCTCCTGGAATGAGTGAAGAGGAAAAGGGGTCAACAACAACAAGGAAACAGTGATATTTAAATAAAGAAAAAGAAAAAAAAACCCTCAGAATGGTTTAAGGTCTACCTGTACAGATCAAGGAATACTACTTTGGCTATTAGAATTTCACTTTTGGAAATTCTGCTTTTCAGAAACTGGGAGCTGCTCATCAATGAAGAATGGTTAAATGGTTCATATAGTAGAATACTTTAACGCCTTTAAAAAGTCAAAGGGTCAAGATACAAGCTCTGTGTTCACCTAATAGTTAATCTCCTCTCTCTTCTAAATGAGAAAATAATATTACCTACTTGAGAGGGATATTATGAGAATCAGTACAATAACTCATGTAAAATGCTTAGAAGAGTGCCTAGTGAATGGTGAATTTGGCAATAAGGAGTCCATGATCTGAACCCAGTCAGCTCCCAGTCTTGTTTTTGCTGACTGTATAGAGCTTCTCCATCTTTGGCTGCAAAGAATATAATCAATCTGATTTCGGTGTTGACCATCTGGTGATGTCCATGTGTAGAGTCTTCTCTTGTGTTGTTGGAAGAGGGTGTTTGCTATGACCAGTGTGTTTCTTGGCAAAACTCTATCAGTCTTTACCTTGCTTTATTCTGTACTCCAAGGCCAGATGGTGATTGCACCCATGAAATTAAAAGATGCTTACTCCTCGGAAGGAAACTTATGACCAACCTAAATAGCATATTGAAAAGCAGAGACATTACTTTGCTAACAAAGGTCCATCTAGTCAAGGCTATGGTTTTTCCAGTGGTTGTGTATGGATGTGAGAGTTGGATTATGAAGAAAGTTGAGTGCCTTAGAATTGATGCTTTTGAAATATGGTGTTGGAGAAGACTCTTGAGAGTCCCTTGGACTGCAAAGAGATCCAATCAGTCCATCCTAAAGGAGATCAGTCCTGAGTGTTCACTGGAAGGACTGATGCTGAAGCTGAAACTCCAATACTTCGGCCACCTCATGCGAAGAGTTGACTCATTGGAAAAGACCCTGATGCTGGGAGGGATTGGGAGCAGGAGGAGAAGGGGACAACAGAGGATGAGATGGCTGGATGTCATCACTGACTTGACACACATGAGTTTGGGTAAACTCTGGGAGTTGGTGATGGACAGGGAGGCCTGGTGTGCTGCAATTCATGGGGCTGCAAAGAGTTGGACATGACCGAGCGACTGAACTGAACTGAGTGCGTGGTGAGCACTCAGTGGATGTTAGCTTTTATTATCAATATGATGCGAAAAGGTGTTCATGATACACTGTAATGTGAATAGAAGAGGCTATGAAATGGTATATATTGTGATCCCATTTTTTTAAAAATATGTACACACGCAGGGGAAATATCTGGAAACATATATATCATAATGTTAAGAGTATTAACTGCTTCAACTGTATGTGAACCGAGAACTCCCAGATCTTCAATCTGGGTTTAGAAAAGGCAGAGGAACCAGAGATCAAATTGCCAACATCCACTGGATCATCGAAAAAGCAAGAGAATTTAAAAAAATACATCTACTTCTACTTCACTGACTATGCTAAAGTGTTTGACTGTGTGGATCACAATAAACTATGGAAAATTCTTAGAGATGAGAATACCAGACCACCTGACTTGCCTCCTGAAAAATCTGTATGCAGGTCAAGAAGCAACAGTTAGAACCAGACATGGAACAATAGACTGGTTCAGTAATGGGAAAGGAGTACATCAAGGCTGTATATTGCCACCCTGCTTATTTAGCTTATATGCAGAGTATATCATGAGAAGTGCCAGGCTGGATGAAGCACAAGCTGGAATCAAGATTGATGGGAGAAATACCAACAAACTTATATATGCAGATGACACCAGCTAATGGCAGAAAATGAAGAGGAACTAAAGAGCCTCTTGATGAAGGTGAAAGAGGACAATGAAAAAGCTGGCTTAAAACTCAATATTCAAAGAATAAAGATCATGGCATCTGGTCACATGACTTCATAGCAAACACATGGGAAACAATGGAGACAGTGACAGACTTTTATTTTCTTGAGCTCTCAAGTCACTGCAGATGGTGACTACAGCCATGAAATTAAAAGACATTTGCTCCTTGGAAGAAAAGCTATTTCATACCTAGACAGCATATTGAAAAGCAGAGACATTACTTTGCCAGCAAAGGTCCATCTAGTCAAAGCTATGGTTTTCCCGTAGTCATGTATGGATGTGAGAGTTGAACCATAAAGAAAGCTGAGCACCAAAGTATTGATGCTTTTGAACTGTGGTGTTGAGAAGACTCATGAGAGTCCCTTGGACTGCAAGGAGATCAAACCAGTCAATCCTCAAGGAAATCAACTTTGAATATTCGTTGGAAGGACTGATGTTGAAGTTCCAATACTTTGGCTATCTGATGCAAAGAGCCAACTCATTCAAAAAGACCCTGATGCTGGGAAAGATTGAAGGCAGGAAGAGAAGGGGATGACAGAGGATGAGATGGTTGGATGGCATCACCGACTCAACAGACATGAGTTTGAGCAAGCTCTGGGAGATGGTGAAGGACAGGGAAGCCTGGCATGCTGCAGTCCATGGGATCACAAAAAGCCAGACATGACTGAGTGACTGAACTACAACAACAACTAATTGCTGTGGTTGGGAGATCATTATTTCCTATAATCATAGATGATTTTTATAATTACAAAAATTTGGTTTCCATTTTGACAAAAACAATAAAAATAAACAAATGACCCTTGGGGGATCCACAACTCTATCTTCTTTCTTGTTTTCTCCAATTCCAGGACAAGGTAATGAAGAACATGAGGATGAGATCTAGGTCTCAGTTCTGTTATCATAGCCAAATGGTTTAACCCAGGTCTCAATATCTTGTAGGGTTATTATAGAAAAGCAAGTGAGAGAATATCTGAAAGCACTTAAGCCCTCATAAGGAATTATTACTGCTCATGTTTTCTCTTCCAGGCTTTACAGGACCATTTTGTTTCTAGGGCTTAGAATTATAACAACCAGAGTTTTGCAAATAAGAACAACGACAAAATATTATCCAAACCTCAGTGGCTCTTCCTTATTTTAAACAAACTGTATATGCAAGAATCTCAGTGTTTTTGAACTCTTCTAAATAAATAATATTATCTCCCACTACTAAGATAATGAGAGGATATTCAGTGACCACACCTATGGTATCTGCATGAAGAAACAAACCATGAACTGATCATACAATCTCCAAACACAGGTTCCAGAATTTCCTTTATATAATCTGTACAATATTCTGTGTTATTAAGCACACTATTTACCAATAAAACCATACTAGATGCGTTTGGAAAGAGTAAGAGACAGAGGTGAACACGAAAATAAAATCTTTCTTTTCTTAACCTCCTTTCTTTCTTCCGCGCCACCCTCCAATTTTTCTCTGTCTTTGACTCTCTCCGAAAGAAGCTGTCCTAAAGTCAGTATTGATTAAAAATATTAATGTCCCAAGGCATCTCAAATCAAAACAAATCTTACTTTATGACTAAAAATAAATATCACAATGGAAAAACTGAGTGTGAGGGTGTAGAGAGAACAGAAGTTAGAATTTAATGTTTTTACTCAAAATGTTTGAGGTCTTAACCTTCTCAATGTGAAGTCATGACTTATTTCACTCGACTTGTAGACACAAAAAGAAATGTAATTTAATAGATATTTTACTTAAAATCCAACGATACCAATAAATTTATCTACTTCAAATCTGCTAGACTAAAAGCTGACTGCCCTCTGGTGGGCTGTTTCTAAAATATTTAGCACCTCTTTAACTTTGCTTTATAACTATTGCATGTACCATAAGACTATTTTACAAGTCAATCCATGTAAATAACACTAATATTTGGGAAAAGGAGAAAAGTCAGTTAAATACTCTTTATTAAATGTAAAAGCAAATTATAACAAGTTTAGCTATTTCTAATTTTTAAAACGTGTTTTTCCTTGAAATGTAAATTTATTTTAGTTTCAAGCTTCAATTAAAGTAGTGGAAGCAAAGCAAAAGTTATGTGAACTTTATTTTCATTTTCTACACATCTGCATTTTAATAATTGTGTTGTTTTTTTCACTGTTAAGCAATAACAACCAAAAAAGTGTTTATCACACTTAGGTTCTGTTCTCTGTCCCTAAGTGTTAATTTTACTGTTTGAAAAATGAAATCAAAATGAGATAAGTATATTTTTAATTAAAAAAACATATTATATTGCTTTGGGGGAAAATCTAAAAAATACCACATCAATGTATAAGAGCTAAGATGGGTAAAGTAGGAAGCATGTTTAGGGACTATTCATAAAACCCTTTGGAATCTTAACAAAGTCCAGTACATTGTCAATCCAACAGGATCTCATTCTCCTGTTTGCAATTCCTTGTAATAAAGAGGTTCTAGTAAGCTGATATCTCAGGTATGCTAACTGAATTTTTCAGTTTTCATTCAGTTATTTAGGCTGTGTACATCAATTTCTGAAGCATCACCAGCCCCATTCATCAGATCATTGTAAATGAGAAAATTTCAACTTACATTTTAAATTATTTCCTCAACATATGTGCATCCTTATGCAAACAAATCTTGTGAAAATTTGAATTCACATTAACAAAGTTATTTCAAATAGAAAAAGGGTGGGTTTTTTAAAGAAGTCAAGAAAAACTTCTTAAAGAAAGACTTCTTAAAGCTTTAAGTAAACCACTTAAAAACAAAACAAAAACCACCTCTTAGCCTCTCTGTAAGAAAAATGAAAAGTGTTACTGAGTAATTTATCCGATCAATTTCATCAATACTGATAACATATCTAGAAAATCCAATTTAACATACCCCCTTTCTTTTCTTGGTAGCACTGTGTTTTGGCAATAGCATAAAGATTAATTTATTAAGTCTCAATTTCATTTAGCATTTGCAAATAGAACCTCAGGAAAAAAAAAAAAGAAAACTCCGTTTCTAACAGTGAAGACTGCAATCAAATTCTTACATAAGGTTAATTTTGTGGTTACAGATACTCAGATTTAAGCACAAGAGCAGCTTAGAGCTTTGCGTATCTAAAATACACAAAGATCACTCACATTCAGTCTCTTAGACAGAAGACAGTTGAAACATCCAGTAGTAAGTGTCTTTATCCAAAAGAAGTCACAAGAAGTCACACAAATTAAAATGCTTCCTGTATTTGGTGCAAGTTAACATTTTCTAAAGTTTGCTTTTAAATTAATAAACATGTGAAATGGATTTAAAATGGAAAGCTGTCACTTCTGTGAGATTTGATTACAAACCCCCTTCACCTTCCAACTCAAAGTAAATGGAAATATAGAAATGAAGGGAGAAAAAGTGAAAGACTGTGAAAAGTGAAAGCATCAGTGAAAGACTGCTTTAAAATTGCAATAAAATTTACTGTTTTATAAGGGCTCACTAGAACGTCATTTGAAAGCCATTAACAGCAAACCAGGTTATCCATTTTTCTCGCCCTGCAGAGACAGCGCTGGAGGCTGCTCTCCACGATTTTGCTTTCTATCTCAACACCCCCACCCTTCCTTGAGCCTGAGGGAATTAGAAATTTCCCTATTCATTTGAGTTGTTTGTTACAGTTTTTCACTTTAAAATTATTTAAATTATAGACCCCGAGCATTTGGGATTATTATTCATGCCAAGTTTTCAATTCAGCTTCAGAAATAATTGAATGGAAGCACAGTGTGTGTAGGTAAATCAGTATCTACGCAGAATAAAAAGAAATCATCTTACCTAGCATTTCCAGCTATGTAGAAACTGAAAAATAAGCTGTGTGTGTGTAAATAGATATAATTCTACAACTGCCTCTGAACTCTCTGAATTTGCAACAGTTTTGCTCTATCAGTACCCATTAAATCAATATTTTTATAGCTTAAAATGCGATTTTTTTCCTATCACAAATGTGCACCGGCTAATCGCAGCTTTGCGACTTATCCGAAAGCTTCTCCATGTGTCCTGCACTGAGCATTGTTTTTCCATCAACAGAGGGCAGTCTATCGTTTGCCAAGGAACTCAGCTCCAGCGAGGGGGCTGAGGGCTGGGAGTGCTGCATCTGACAGACGAGGTTTGCACAGAGTTTGCTCCAGTAACAGGCAGAAGCTCTTCCAACTGGTCAGTGTGTTACTCATTGGAAATGCTACTGATCATTGAAACAACATGCCTGAGTGAAAGAGAACCCCGTGATTTACAAAAGTCTGATGCAAGTGACTTTTAAGTCAGTGGTGTGTTATTATTTGAGTATCACCTCAAAGGGTTAGTGTAGGAAATCATCATTTGCATAAAACCCAGATGCATGCTCAAATCCGCTCACCTTGTAGAGGTAGTGACAGCTTTATTTATGTTGCCTGCCCTCACACTGTGTGTGGGAGTGTCTTCAGTGTGACTGTTTTAGTACAACTTAAATATATTATAGCTGTTTTATATTTGATCCAAGAAAAATGAAATAATTCTTCATATGGTAATCTATCAGGGTCATAATTGACACATTAGAGAGGTCTAGCTTTTTTCCTCTGCTACGGGGAATAAAGAAAATTTCAGGTGCTGGGGCTATTAATTTTTCATCAGTCAAAGGCATTAAATTTACACTGAAAATCTGAAAGAATGGAAAAAGATGCACTTCAAGAAAATTAGATCTTCTCAGAGTATTTGTCCAAGATCTACATTTACTGATACGTAATTTATTAGACATTTCAACACAGCGAAGTCATAATCTGGTAGTACAGGGATTGCATTTTACTCTGTGGCAGAAAAGTTTTACAAATGTCTTAAAGCTATTGTAAAAGCGGCAGTGAGAAATCCTAATAGACACCAGAATCAGCATATCTGAAGTGTGTGCATTATCATGGCCCATTATTTTAAATAAGAGTGTTCTACCTCAAGAACTGGAATGATACCACAAATAACAGAATAAATGGGAATGTAAAAGTCAAACAGCATGACAAAAACTGCTCAGACTTAGAGAAAAAGCTTTTAGAATACAGATGTGTTCTAAAAATCCTTCTGTAAAGAAGTGTGTTCCATTATCACAGAAGGAGAGAAACTAAGGTTTTTCTTATGTTTAGGGTATTTTTATGTGATATTAAGGATGATGAAGCAAATATTTAGCAGCTAGGGTACTGCGTGCAGCTAACAATAATTCCTTTATCATTTACCCAACAAGAAGATAAGTGCCGTTTTCCTTCTTTTGCAAATATATTTGCCAGCAGCTGTTTCAACATTTATAAAGACCATTTCCACTGATTGCCAAATAACCATAAATTCATTTACACATATTTCTGAGTTGGAGGCATAAAAATAATTACATGTCTGATTAAATCCACTTATGCCTTCACATCTTACTAAATCTACAATAGACATGAATTGTTATGATGTATTACATCTAAGTGCATAAATAATACAATGCCGACGTAGAGTCCAGCTTTTCTACAACAGAACGTGTGGAGATAATTTACACAAATATAGTTGAGATACAGTATAAAAACTTTAGGAATTGTTAAGATACAGAAAATGTCCAACACAGAAAAGAGAGACTTCAGCTAGAAAACTAAACAAACTATCCTTGTTTATCACTGCCTCACTGTCCTGAAATACATATTAAATAGTTATCTTAATAAGCTTGTCATTAGAGGAGAATAATTAAGCTGAAAACTCCTTTTCTTAATATGCAAACTACAGAAAATTATACATACACTTACAACTTGCTGAATTCTTGAGGTATGCTCTGTTGCTCCTCCCCCACCTACCTCCCACCCCACAACCGCATCATTCCACCCACCCTACGCCACCTCCTCTGCCACTTGGCACCAAGATGATTTAAATGATTTTAGTACATAGTACATGGGAAAATACTTTCAGGGACTGTTCAAAGTTAAGAATTACAGTGCTCAGAAAGAGCAGTTTGATTCCCCTCTTAACTCCCTACAAGAGACATGAAATTTTGCTTTCTTTTGACTGAGACTCTACTAGAGTGGGTAGCCTTTCCCTTCTCCAGGGGATCTTTCCAACCCAGGGATCGAACCCAGGTTTCCTGCACTGCAGACAGATTCTTTACCAGCTGAGCCACAAGGGAAGCCCTATAATAACTTTAATCACACAATATTTAACCATATTTGTTATACCACAACACTTGGTAACACTTCATTTTGAGTGTCCCAGCATTATTAATTCATTTGGTATTCACTGTAATAACACTGATCATCATGAACTTATTTGGTATGCATGTGGATGTCATAAGTATTTCCATAGGAATTCTATTGCATTTCAGCATTAATTAAATGCACTCCCTAATTTTCTTAGGAAAACAGGAATATACTGTAATTCTTAAATACTATGTCTTTCAATAGCACATACATAGGCTGATTATTAAGCCATATGTAGAATTATTTGTACCACCTTATGAACATATTTTATATGTGAAACAGCTAACAAAACCAGTCTCTAGGTTTTTGTGGATCATGATATATTTTCTTAATATCAGCATTTCATGAACACAGAAGTGACATTTACAATCACATTTCTCAAGCAAAGAAGAAAACCACCCTACATTAATTTCCAGAGTCTGAGACAGAAAATGTCTTTCTTTAAAAACAAACATACAAATAATAAACACCTAGAGAATGAAAGCCACCTAACCAAGTTTGCACGTTCGTGTTCTTTCCTTCCTGCTTCCCCAGATCCTAGAGGTGCCCATGGCTCTGTGGATGTAGCGCCTTTTATCTGCTATTGGGGTATGCCAGTTCTGTGATGTCATTCACTCAGCAAGAAAAATACCAGCCATCCCCACTGGTATCCTGAGACGGCAAAATGAAGTGGCTTATCAAAGGATAGCGGAAAACTGTTTAAAAGAAAGATGTGCTGAAATCTACTAATCTTCAATCACATCAAGGTTTCTAAAGTTATACAGGATTTTTCATGTGTTCATAAAAGGAGCTGATCCCATGCTCTTTCTGCCAACAGAGATACATTTGTCAGCCCTATCATATCCCTTCTGCTAAAGGAAAGTAATACCATATTTGAGAGTGTGTGAGATTCTCTCCTGAATTTCAGCTTCAAACACCAGGGGGTTCCTATCTTAATACAAGGGAGTGTTTTTCATTTATATTTGATTTTTATTTTTAAAATTGTTTTACTTACTGCTATTCTGGAAACTAAAATCAGGCAGCAGTATTAGCAAGTAAAAGGACTAGCAGTATTAGCAAGTAAAGCAAGATTTAAAGGACTTAAATCTTATTTAAAATTATAGGAAGTAAATATTTTCCCCCCTCACTTGATTTTGTAATTTCAAGGTGGGGGGAGGAGAATTATTTAATTCTTAAAGCTTCTGAATGTGTCTTAAAATGGGAATCTGTAAACACCGGTTAAACCTTAGCATTATTTGTTCATTATTTCTCAGTCGTAACATGAACAGACAAACATACCTAAAAGAACGACACCTTTACTGAGGAAACACGTTTTCTCAAAGCAGTGATAAGACTTATAAGTTCTCAAACTTTATATAACAAATATAATTTTTAAAATATTTAAAAATAACACTAGTATTGTACTATTCCAAAACAGAAAATGAAAAGGAGTTTGCAGTTAAAATATTATTTTTCCAGTACATTTAGTGATAACACAGTTATTTTTAATGAAACCCATGCAGAAAGAATAGAAAATCCAGTTAATAACTGTAATGTAGGGAGGAGACAGAGCTGGACTTTTTCTGTTACGGTTTATACTCTGGATTCTGCACCTCAAGGCATGCGGACAGCGGTGGATTCCTATTCTGCAGCTTAGAGAATTACCCACTCTTCAGAGGAAAGATTTAAAATGTTGCTGCCTGTGAATTCTAGGCTTTTGTTCATTTCAACATTTAGGGCAGATCTCATGTACAAAAGTACTTTAAAAGTATTCATTTATTTTTGTTTATTTAGGTTTGTAGTCCTTTCTCTGAGAATTATTCTTATTAATCTTTGCACTGAAATATTTTTAGGAACCAATACCAGTTACCTTGATGTTGCCTATTTAACAGTGGCAGATTCTGTTTTGCTACTGGTGGCAAACAATTTAATTAGGAACACAAAATAGCCGCCTGCTTTCTTTCCCTCTGCAAGTATCTGTTCCTTGTCTAAGAATAAGAAACTACCACTATAAAAATCTCTTTGAGCTCTTGCTAATGAAACTTCCTGATTCCACTCGTTTAACAAAGCTCTCTCTGCAACAATTTATTCTTTCTTTTTAAACAGACCTTTAGGTATGCGAGGCAGTTTGTAAATTATATGGTGCTGGCAATATCATGAAATATCATGACTGCAGTTTATGGGCAGATGAAGAAGGATGAGTTGTAACAAGAATAAATTACACAAAATACATTGGGGGAGAAATGGCAAAGTGGTAGTGCCAGCAAAATTATTAAACTTTAGAGTGGTACTTAATAAGGGCACTAAATTAAGTGACCTTATGATTGGATGGACATAGCAAATGGGATTCTCAGGGAATTATCTTCCATTAACTTACAAAGAAATAAGGAGATATAGTATCATAAACCAAGATAAGAAAAGTATAGGTGAACTGAATATTAACAAATAAAGCAGTTCACTGAAAACAACTATCCCTTTAGAAACATCCTGAACATACTACCTAAAATCACATGCTGGTGAAAAAACTATAGTTTATGGCTTAGGACCATATATTTTATATTTAATTTTGTCTTTTTTTACAAATGTGTCTAGCCACAAGCATAAAAGCTCACATTGTCTAACTAATATAAAATTATGAAGAATATTGGGAACTAGAAAGTCAGTCATGCACTATGGATTTCTTTACCTTGCTTAATTCATCTGTGAAATGGAGTGGTAATTCTGACTGACCTATAGAAGCTCAGTGAGGAATCATTAATATATGGTTTAATATAAATTAGAAAATGTTGGCATACATGTATGTGTATGCACATACATTTTGCTCTCAGGTACCTTTTTAACTGAAGTAGAATTAACAAGCAATAAATTACACAAATCTTCCATGCAGAGTTCAATGAGGTGTGTTTGTATGTGTGTGTGTGTGTGTGTGTGTGTGTGTATATATATATATATATATATGCCCTTGTGACCACTTCAGTCCAGTGCTAAGCTTCAAACATGTCCAACTCTTTGCAATCCTATAGACTGTAGCCTGCCAGGATCCTCTATCCATGAGATTTCCCAGGCAAGAATACTGGAGTGGATTGCCATTTCCTACTCCAGGTGATCTTTCTGACCCAGGGATCAAAGCCACATCTCTTGTGTCCCCTCAATTGGCAGGCGGGTTCTTTACCACTAGTGCCACCTGGACAGCCCTTGTTACCAATATCCAGATATTTTCACTCACCCTGGAAAGTTTCCTTCTTCCCATACTCCCCCATTCCTCCCCAGAGTTAACCACTGCTATGACTTCTGTCACCATACATTAGTTTAAAATGTTCTTGAAATCATAGATTTATACTCTTTTCTGTTTGAAATCTTTCAACCTCGTTGTAGTTTTTGACTCTGTCATTAGACTCCATTATTAGGGATTAGTAAACTTGAAAGCATCAAACAGCTTTCTTCTTTTTTTTTCTCTTCTTCTCTGTTCTGCACCCTCAGTGGTTAACAATGTGGTCTCTGCCATCTCTCAGGCTCAGTTCAGTTCAGTCGCATAGTCATGTCCAACTCTTTGAGACCCCATGAACTGCAGCATGCCAGGCTTTCCTGTCCATCACCAACTCCCAGAGCCTACTCAAACTCACGTCCATTGAGTTGGTGATGCCATCCAACCATCTCATCTTCTATCATCGCCTTCTCCTCCTGCCTTCAATCTTTCCAAACATCAGGGTCTTGTCTAGTGAGTCAGTTCTTCTCATCACGTGACCGAAGTATTGGAGTTTCAGCTTAAATATCTGTCCATCCAGTGAATATCCAGGACTGATTTCCTTTAGGATGGACTGGTTGGATCTCCTTGCAGTCCAAAGGACTCTCAAGAGTCTTCTCCAACACCACAGTTCAAAAGCATCATCTCTTCAGCACTCAGCTTTCTTTATAGTCCAACTCTCGCATCCATACATGACCACTGGAAAAACCGTAGCCTTGACTGTACAGACCTTTCTTGGCAAAGTAATGTCTCTGCTTTTAAATATGCTGTCTAGGTTGCTCTCCCAGGCTAGGAATTAATTTTAGCTCCATCACTACCACTGTACACACCTGGGTAACTTACTTTACATCTCCTAGTTTTCTACTTAAATGAATGAGATTAGTAACTACCTCTTACAGTAGTTGTGAAGGCTAAATAAGATGATCCACATCAAGTACACAGTATAGTTTCTGGCTACTAAACAACAATTATTAAGGCTTGTCTGGAATATTCTAAGTGAAAAAGAAGAGCTCTTCATTGGATTGTTCTTGAGGACAGCAGGCAGAAGGATCAAGACTTCTAGGCTCTGATTTTCATTTTTAAAAAATGAGTTCTCAATTAGCCTTAGCACATACCAAGGCAAAAAAGATGCTGACAGGTGTTCTATAAGTAAACCTGTGCCATTATTGGTCATTTTTGCATGAAGGAAACACTATTGGTAAAAATGTATTTACGTATATTTCACAGTCACCAATGCAGCATTTTTTTTTTTTTTTTGAGACAAAGGCCAGGATGAATGGATAGATTTTAGTACTAGAAGGATTCTTATGAATTATTCAGTTTATCCTTATTTTATAACTGAGGAAACTGAGGCAAATCAGGTCATTTGTTTAAGGTCAATGAAGAAGCCAAGATGTCTGCCACATAGTCCAGGGCAACAGTTCTCAAAGTGTGGTTCCCTAGTCATTAACTACAATAACACCTAATGCTGATGTTACTTGTTAGAGATGCACATTTTTAGGTCACATCCAATGGGATCCATCCGTTCAACTACTGTAAGAACTACTAGATGGGACACTCTGGGGACAGGGTCCAGCGTGCATGCCCTCCTGGTATTTTACCTGCTAAAGCTGGAACCTTAGTCTATGACCCTGCTACCCTAAGTACTGTCTGTGGACCAGCAGAATTCACGTTATCCAGAAGTTACTTAGAACTGTAGACTGACTCTTGGGCCCGAGATCTACTAAATACTACACTTTAGTAAGATTCTCAGGTGTTATGTATGCCACTAAAGCTACGAATCATCAACACACACTAGCAGCCGTGGCCAGAACTATTTGAGCTTCAGTTGTCCACTAGAATCTGTGCTGTTTTATGCCATCAGAGCCGAGTGACCCTATTCCTTTCCCCAGATGATCTGCCAAAACATCCATCATAACACTGGAAACTAGCTTCCCCTCTGTGCCAGATCCTCTGCTAAGCAACCTCTGTAGAGCCAATTACGCTTCAAAATTCTTTAATACAGAAATAACTATGCCCATTCTACTAGTAGGAGAACAATCTCAAAGAATTCCTTCTCAACTAGGGACATGCCATTAGTACATG
The DNA here is from genome assembly GCA_917880005.1 of Nanger dama. NCBI lineage: Eukaryota > Metazoa > Chordata > Mammalia > Artiodactyla > Bovidae > Nanger > Nanger dama. Next base: position 31,584,628 of record CAKJTW010000007.1, read on the forward strand.
GAGGAACTGGATAAAATTTTGGTTCTTATGGATTTTTTCCATGATACCATGAGACATCAGCTCCTTAGTCCCCTAGACTAAGCACTATGGTAATTATTTAAACCAGGACTGGTTTATTTGCACTTACACCAAGTTCAATTTACAGGAATCATAAAAACTATAAGAGTGTCCATGGATATGACATCTTTAGTATAACCATGTACAGTTTTTGAAAGCTTTCGAACTGTGGTGCTAGAGAAGACTCTTGAGAGTCCCTTGGACAGCAAGGTGATCAAACCAGTCAATCCTAAAGGAAATCAGTCCTGAATATTCATTAGAAGGACTGATGATGAAGCTGAAGCTCCAATACGTGGGCCACCTGATGCAAAGAGCTGACTTATTGGGAAAGACCCTGATGCTGGGAAACATTGAAGGCAGGAGGAGAAGGGGACGACAGAGGATGAGATGGTTGGATGGTATCACCTACTCAATGGACATGAATTTGAGGACACTCCAGGAGATAGTGAAGGACAGGGAAGCCTGGCATGCTGCAGTTCACGGGGTTGCAAATAGTGGGATATGACTTAGTAACTGAAAAACAACTAGAATGATAAACCAGGTCACTGCTTCTCAGACTACCTTTAGTGAAGGACAACTCTTCCCCCAACTCTACTCTGCCATACACTATTTTGCAACATATAATAAAATGAATTTATGGAAAAATAAATGTAAAAGAAAAAATACAAGCCAACTTTTAAAAAGATTCAATAGATATAAATTTACACTGTCAAGTTGCTGCTAGCATTTCTAAATGCTTACTCTTGATTTCTGTACTTACATTGTCACAGACCAGTGACAAAGAGCTTGCAGACTAGTATTGTCCTAGAAGTATACTTTGAAGAGCAAGAAACTAGACACTTTGCAAATTAAGTTGAGGTATAGTACCAACCAGTTTTTAACTACTATAAAATAAGTCACACAAATTCTAACTTCACTTCTTCATCTCTAGAAAGATCTGGAAGGCCTCTGATATTTTCTCCAGAGTCAGTCCTAGGAAAACTAGCAACTTTTTTTTTTTGGTGCTTTTAGTCATTCATCCAACCAATATTTAATGATAAGATTATATACAGTTTTCCTAAAGGAAATCAGTCCTGAATATTCCTTGGAAGGACTGATGCTGAAGCTGAAACTCCAATACTTTGGCCATCTGATGCGAATAACTGACTCATTTGAAAAGACCCTGATGTTGGGAAAGGTTGAAGGTGGAAGGAGAAGGGGACAACAGAGGATAAGATGGTTGGATGTCATCACCGACTCTAGGGACGTATGTTTGAGTAAGCTCCGGGACTTGGTGATGGACAGGGAAGCCTGGCGTGCTGCAGTCCATGGGGTTACAAAGAGTTGGACACGACTGAGAGACTGAACTGATTATGTATAAGATAATTCTAAACTGATTTAAGAATGGTACCTTTGTATATATATATATCTGCCACATATTCTTTATCCAATCATCTGTCAGTGGGCATTTAGGTTGTGTCCATGGCTTGGCTATTGTGAATAGCGCTGCTATGAACAGAGGGGTGTATGTATCTTCTTAAATTATAGTTCTGTCTGGATACTACTCAGCCATTAAAAAAAAATAATGCCATTTGCAGCAACATGTGTACAACTAGAGATTAGATTATCATACTAAGTGAAGTAAATCAGAAAGCAAATACTATGATATCACTTAAACATGGAATTTAAAATATGACACAATTAAACTTATCCATTAAACAGAAACAGACTCACAGACATTGAGAACAGACTGGTGATTGCCAACGGGGGAGAGGGTTGGTGGAGGGATGGAGTGGGTGGTTGGGGATAAAAAGTTTTACATATAGAATAAATAAGCAACAAGGTCCTACTGTGTAGAACAGAGAACTATATTCAATAATCTTAAGATAAACCATAATGAAAAAGAATATAAAAAAGAATCACTGTGCTCTACAGGACTGTGCTCTATAGGAGAAATAAATGTAATACTGTAAATCAACTATGCGTCAATAAAAATGATAAAAAGCAAAAAAGAAAATACAGTCCCTGTTCTTAGGCATGGACATGGTAGTAGATAATAGCAATAATTTCTTTTACGTGTATTGTATATACTTCCAGTCATACATCTGTAATCTTTCTCTTAAAAACTAATTTGAAGTAGCTTACTTTATAGTATAATGAGAAAGATAAAACTGATAAAATATAGCTTTTATTAGCCTCTCACTCTAATCTTGACTTTTCACATTATGCTGTAGTGCGATTGGAATAGGTGTTAATGCATCATTTTTAAAGATAGGAAAACAAGCTCAGAAGGACTGTCTCATGTGCTTAAAATCACACAGCTTGTGCAGAACATAGCAGGGCATTAAACTTAGGTTTGTTGCTTTCAAGCCCAATACCATGTTCATAGTAGCCTAGCCATAGTTGTTTTCTTTCATAATTCTTCAGCCATTTCCTCTTTGGATTCTCTTTGGATAACCATCCACTCCCAAGCATCATGACCTGGTGCCCCTCCTAGAGATGGCAAGCCTCTGACCTGGGCTTCTACCTACATTTCTTTAGAGATAGTCTTTTATTTTTCCTTTTTCCAAATTCAGACTTAGCTGACTTATATTCTATTCATTCTTGAGTTTACTATATGCTGGATGACAGCACATCTAAAAATCTGAATATATGATTCTATTTAATGGTAACTAATGGCCAACTATCTCCCTTCTTTCTGGGGGAAAACCTAGTTAAGACCACAAGACAGGGAAGGTTTGTCTTCATGACCTCTACTCTCCTGGTGCTGTGTCCTCATCCCCAAATCAGTGACCTACACAGGAATACATTTTTTTATTTGTTTAGTAAAATAGTCTCTCAGAGCGTTCATTCATGTCAAAGTATAATGGTGGCCAACAACAGAAAGCACTAGCTACCTAGAGGCATTTTTGTGTTCTGCTCTCTTCACTATTGTGTTGCCATAGCCTAGCAAAACATCTCTCACACGGTTAGGTGCTCAGTACACATTTACTGAATGAATGTTAAATGAACTTGTAATCTGCAAAGAACAGGTACAGAAACCAACACAGAAGTTTCCATCATTTGCCTTCACCGTATTCGGTGCTCTTATGCTTTTTATTTAATTCATCCTTATCTCATTTACCTCATTGTCTCTGGTTTCCCTTCAAATCTGTCCTCTGCATATCTGTCTGAATGATGACTCTGAAATTCATATGTGATTATGCCACTTTCTTGCCTTAAATGTCTTCTGTATATCTCTACTATCTTCAGTATGTAATGCAAAAACATCAGGTAATACTAAAGGTGGTAACAGTAAAAGCAGGAAGAAGTCACCAAATACAGGGCTACTTAGAAGATGCAATTGATAGGAACTGAGATTGAGCTGGATGAGAAGTTGAGAGGAAGGCAAGCACTGGCAACGATGTTAAAGAAAGGGCTGGTGGGGAGGTTCAGGAATGCCTGCTTATTTCTCTGGTCCCATTCCCCCTCCCCCTACTCGATTCAAAATGTACAAAATCCAGAGAAACTCCCTTGGACTTACCTTACAATATGGTAAGGAATTCAGGGATTATAAAACACAATTTTAAGACCTTAGTAATATATCTTTAAAATATGTATTTTAATGTTAAATGCAGTAATTTTATTATAGTATGACATCTATTTATTAAACATAGTAATATATATATTTTTTAAAAAGTTGGTTACTTTCTCCTTGTTAGTCAGTTTTAGATACCTGGTTTTCTCATTATGAAGGCAATAAAATCCTTAAAACTATATAGCCTAAACACTTAGGTTCTGTATAAGAAGAGGAATAGTTGGGAAAAAAAGTTAAAAGGTATCTCACTTCTTTGTAGATGTTGGTTGTGAAAAAAAGCCCAGAACAGAATGGGTTGTGGAAGCTATCAAGAACAGAAGAAAGATCTTGGGGGACTGTCTCAGTCCAGGTGAAAGGCATAGATGAGAAGAGACTGTAGGATTTTAATGACATGAGATCTGGCATCAAATCTAGTGAGGTCCTCTTTTCCATGTATTTATTAATTGGATGATCTTAGACAAGTTACTTAACCCCTTTAAAGTTCCACTATGTATAAAATGTGAATTATAATAGCACCTACCTCATAGACCAATGGCTTAAATAAGTTTTTCTCAACACAATGCTTAGCTTGAAAATGCTCAAAAATATTAATTCTTATTGTAGTGATTAACTATGAGTAAACAATAAAAACAACAACAACATGGTGGTCTCTATGGCATATGAATAGAGTATGCCCCAAACGCTTTGCCATCTAGAAAACACATATTTTCCAACGTTTCCACATGGAATTTGTGTTCATTATGGTGTTTGCCTCACATTGGTATAAGTAAGGGAAAACTGACACAATTAACATTCCTTTCCAATAGCAGAAAAAGCCTTTTTCTTCTATTACAATAAGCAATAATACAGAACAGACTTCTGGGACAGTGAGAAACCAAAACTAATTTATTAACTGTGATTGTGAAGATACACCACAGATTGGAGACTATTCCTTGGCCTGTTTCCTCCTGCTCCAAACAGACAACCTTATGATACCAGGACATGGAAATAGAGTTTACTGGAATCTAAGAGGAGTATTTGACACATTCTAATTCTTATAAACCAGAGACAATAGCTTAAGTCTATGAACAGTGGGCTCCAGACTTGAGCCTTTATCAGAATCCCTGGAAAGCTTGTAAAATTTGCAGATTTCTGGGCCTCAACTCAGTTTATTTTTAACAAGTTCCCAAAAGTGATGCCCATGATGCTGTTATGGGACCACACTCTAATAATCACTGCTTTAGAACTGAGAGGTCATTCTCCACCTAACAAGAGATTCAGACCATAAGCTATCCTTGACAATAATGTTAGCATTATTTTAAAAGGTTCTTTGTGGCTTACCAGGTGGTGCCAGTGGTAAAGAATCCGCTTGCAAATGCAGGAGACATAAAAAGGTTCTTCTTGGAACACACCCTATTTATGGCCCCTGACATTTTAGTGCACATTATCAACTTTCTCTTGCATCACCACTCGCTTTCTAGAAATCTTGCCAACACATTTTTTTTTTGTCTGTCCAAAGGTCTGTTTATTAGGGAAAATAAAGCCAGACCCTGGCTAATGAGAGTGGCTTTTCCTAGATGCTCTTTTATTTTTTTACATTGCAATACTGTATTTGTTTTGCCATACATTGACATGAATCAGCCACAGGTGTACACAATCTCCCAATGCCGAAGCCTCCTCCCACATCCCACCCCATATCATCTCCCTCAGCATGCTTTGTATTACATTTTTCCTGCTCTATCTGTATTGTCAAAGTCTGCCTGTTGTATAACTGGAATCTTCCTTTTGATTTTACCTCTGGCCTAACAGTTTCTCTCAAAGATTTTGCCTTTTTCTTTTTTTATACAGAACATAAATATATCTACTAGAACTGTTATAGCATACTTCATCAGAATGTGCTTAATACCCAGCACATATTATTTTTAACCAAAAGAAAACTAAAACTAAAATATCAGTACTTGGAAGTGGTCCTTTAGATATGTATAATGGATTGACTTTTTTATCAATGTTACTAAAGATTTTGCTACTGAGTGTGCTTAAATCAAGAGATACTTGTGCTAAAAACCTACTGAAACTATCATTGGCTTTTTCATACTTTTAATTTTTTGTTTTGGTTTTAGTAAACCTTAATTTTAGAGCCTGTTATCGTTGCAGGAAAGGGAGCCCTTCCAGGGTCCAAAACTGGGCTCTTGTCTAACACTCGGAAATGAACTATCTGAGGAGACACATATGCTGACAAAGCAAGAGATTTTATTGGGAAAGGGCACCTGGGTGGACAGCAGTAGGGCAAGAGAATCCAGGAGAACAGCTCTGCTACATAGCTTGCAGTCTCAGGTTTTATGGTGATGGGATTAGCTTCCAGGTTGTCTTTAGCCAATCATTCTGACTCAGTGTCCTTTCTGGTGGTGCATGCCTTGTTCAGCCAAGATAGATGCCAGAGAGAAGGATTTGGGGATGTGGTCCGACATGTGGTAACTCCTTTTGACCTTTCCCAAACTCTTCCGGTTAGTGGTGGCTTATTAATTCCATGTTCCTTACCAGGACCTCCTGTCATAAAACAACTCATGCAAATGGTTACTTGGTACCTGGCCAGGGTGGGCAGTTTCAGTCAGTGTGCTTCCCTTAACATTATGGCCAACTATGGGCTTCCCTGGTAGCTCAGCTGGTAAAGAATCTGTCTGCAATGCAGGATACCCTGGTCAGGAAGATCCCCTGGAGAAGGGCATGGCAACCCACTCCAGTATCCTTGCCTGGAGAATCCCCATGGACAGAGGAGCCTGGTGGGTTACAGTCCATGGGGTCACAAAGAGTCAGATGCAACTAAGCACAGCATTAGCATGGCTAACTATAATATTTAAGCATTAATCTGCAACACTGTCTCAATTAGACCTCCCATAGTGCCCAATTTTGCATTTTAATTTTTAGAATGGCCAAATATAAATAATTTTTAATGTTCCTCAAATATAAATACATGGCCAAGTATATGAATCTTAGTGAAGTTTTAGCTTTAACTTATTTATACTCTCTCTCTTTTGAGAAGATGAAATGGATATTTGGATTTTAGTTGTTAACAACTGTCTTCTTACAGCTGTGAAAAATGAACAGGTTGCCATATTCATCAAACAGAAACCACTGCACATGTGTGTTTGTGTGTTTCTTTAAAAAGCACTGCCTCTGCACTATTTGTACTTAACCACAATGACAGTGACTACCATATAATAAAAGACTTCATTAATTTGTGCTTTGCTTTGGAAAAGAGCATTTAAATCAGCTCTGCAGATTCAGGGGATAGGTTTCTTTCCTAAGAAAGCAGAAAAGGAAATAAATAAAAACTCGAATCTAAAGGAAAATTAGCATAGAAGATGATTTGTTAAACTGGTTAAAAGAAAAGGTGAAAATGTCCTGTCTCGTATTAGTTGAATTTGCCCTTTAATTCCAAAGACATTTGGTTTTATCCAGTCACTATACTTTGAATAACCATACTTAGGAAAAAATAACTGTCAACTAAACTATATCTTTATTAAGTAGGGAAAAGGTGGGAGAGCAATGAGTAAAGACTAGCCAGTACAGAATGGATTTGGAGCTGGGGAAAAAGGAAGTGGGGAAAGACTTCAAATTCTTCTTTCCACAGTTTTGATGTGTGCATACACTACAAAGAAAAATTTTAAATTCCTTTTGGATGAGTGTTAAATCATTTCAGATTATGTCACTCATCATAGTTAGCTCAGATGTTCTAAATAAGAACATTTTCACATTTTAATAAAGTTTTTCAGATACCTATCTTGAAAAAATAAGAGCTGTTCCATAGCTTATAATATATGGGAATATTCTCTAACCTTTATATTTGGTAAAAAATAAATTTTGGTAACATGTTCTCTGGTGACAATGTGAAAATTCAGGCACACTTATATTGGTGGTGTATAAATTGGTGTAACACCTAAGGAAACTGGTTTGCAGTATCTATTAAGATAAAAACATACATAACCTTTGACCCAGCAATTATTCTTCTGTGAATTCAAGCTGCATACACAATTTCACATTTCTGGAAAGACACATGTGCCAATGATAAGCATTTGAGATGTCATTTGTAATAACATTTGTTTATCAATATGTGACTGATTATAAATTATATTCTATCCATCTAATGGGGTTCTATGCAGCTATTAAAATAAATGCAATATGTATTAATATGGGATAGTCTCAAAGACATTAAGAAAACTGTATTTTCATATTAAATATTTGCTTTGCATATAAAACTTCTGAAATCATACAGCAGAAGTTGGTATAAGTACATGGATAGGGGAAAGTGTGAAATAGAGCAGGGAGGCCAGGTTAGGAAGGATACTTCACTATACTCTCTTTGGGACCTCTTGAGTTATCCCACGTTGAAGATCAGGAAGGGTGGCGGTGAGGAGATACCCCTCATCCAAGGTAAGGAGCAGCGGCTGTGCTTTGCTGGAACAGCCGTGAAGAGATAGCCCACGCCCAAGGTAAGAGAAACCCAAGTAAGATGGTAGGTGTTACAAGAGGGCATCAGAGGGCAGACACACTGAAACCTAGTCACAGAAAACCAGTCAATCTAATCACACTAGGACCACAGCCTTGTCTAACTCAATAAAACCAAGCCATGCCCGTGAGGAAACCCAACAGGCTGGTCATGGTGGAGCGGTCTGACAGAATGTGGTCCACTGGAGAAGGGAATGGCAAACCACTTCAGTATTCTTGCCTTGAGAACCGCATGAACAGTATGAAAAGGCAAAATGATAGGATACTGAAAGAGGAACTCCCCAGGTCAGTAGGTGCCCAATATGCTACTGGAGATCAGTGGAGAAATAACTCCAGAAAGAATGAAAGGGTGAGCCAAAGCAAAAACAATACCCAGCTGTGGATGTGACTGGTGATAGAAGCAACGTCCAATGTTGTAAAGAGCAAAATTGCATAGGAACCTGGAATGTCAGGTCCATGAATCAAGGCAAATTGGAAGTGGTCAAACAAGAGATGGCAAGGGTAAATGTCGACATTCGAGGAATCAGCGAACTAAAATGGACGGGAATGGGTGAATTTAACTCAGATGACCATTATATCTACGACTGCGGGCAGGAATCCCTCAGAAGAAATGGGAGTAGCCATCATGGTCAACAAAAGAGTCTGAAATGCAGTACTTGGATGCAACCTCAAAAATGACAGAATGATCTCTGTTTATTTCCAAGGCAAACCATTCAATATCACAGTAGTCCAAGTCTATGCCCCAACTAGTAATGCTGAAGAAGCTGAAGTTGAACAGTTTTATGAAGATCTACAAGACCTTTTAGAACTAACACCCAAAAAAAAAATGTCCTTTTCATTACAGGGTCCTGGAATGCTAAAGTAGGAAGTCAAGAAACACCTGGAGTAACAGGCAAATTTGGCCTTGGAATGCAGAATGAAGCAGGGCAAATACTAATAGACTTTGCCAAGAAAATGCACTGGTCATAGCAAACACCCTCTTCGAACAACACAAGAGAAGACTCTACACATGGACATCACCAGATGGTCAACACTGAAATCAGATTGATTATATTCTTTGCAGCCAAAGATGGAGCCAAAGCTCTATACAGCCAACAAAAACAAGACCAGGAGCTGACTGTGGCTCAGATCATGAACTCCTTATTACCAAATTCAGACTTAAATTGGAGAAACTAGGGAAAACCGCTAGACCATTCAGGTATGACCTAAATCAAATCCCTTACGATTATACAGTGGAAGTGAGAAATAGATTTAAGGGCCTAGATCTGATAGATAGAGTGCCTGATGAACTATGGAATGAAGTTCGTGACATTGTACAGGAGACAGGGATCAAGACCATCCCCATGGAAAAGAAATGCAAAAAAGCAAAATGGCTGTCTCCAGAGGCCTTACAAATAGCTGTGAAAAGAAGAGAGGCGAAAAGCAAAGGAGAAAGGGAAAGATATAAGCATCTGAATGAAGAGTTCCAAAGAATAGCAAGAAGAGATAAGAAAGCCTTCTTCAGCGATCAGTGCAAAGAAAGAGAGGAAAACAACAGAATGGGAAAGACTAGAGATCTGTCCAAAAAAATTAGAGATACCAAGGAAACATTTCATGCAAAGATGGGCTCGATAAAGGACAGAAATGTTATGGACCTAACAGAAGCAGAAGATATTAAGAAGAGGTGGCAAGAATACACAGAAGAACTGTACAAAAAACATCTTCACGACCCGGATAATCATGATGGTGTGATCACTCACCTAGAGCCAGACATCCTGGAATGTGAAGTCAAGTGGGACTTAGAAAGGATCACTACGAACAAAGCTAGTGGAGGTGATAGAATTCCAGTTGAGCTCTTTCAAATCCTGAAAGATGATGCTGTGAAAGTCCTGTACTCAATATGCCAGCAAATTTGGACTCAGCAGTGGCCACAGGACTGGAAAAGGTCAGTTTTCATGCCAATCCCAAAGAAAGGCAATGCCAAAGAATGCTCAAACTGCATTCAAACCGCACAACTGCACTCATCTCACATGGCAATGGCACCCCACTCAGTACTCTTGCCTGGAAGATCCCACAGACGCAGGAGCTGGTAGGCTGCAATACATGGTATCACTAAGAGTTGGACATGACTGAGCGACTTCATTTTCCCTTTCCACTTTCATGCATTGGAGAAGAAACGGCAACCCACTCCAGTGTTCTTGCCAGGAGAATCCCAGGGACGATGGAGGAACTGGTGGGCTGCCGTATATGGAGTTGCACAGAGTTGGACACGACTGAAGCGACTTAGCACCAGCAGCAGCAGCAGCACATGCTAGCAAAGTAAAGCTCAAAATTCTCCAAGCCAGGCTTCAGCAATACGTGAACCATGAACTTCGTGATGTTTAAGCTGGTTTTAGAAAAGGCAGAGGAACCAGAGATCAAATGGCCAACATCTGCTGGATCATGGAAAAAGCAAGAGAGTTTCAGAAAAACATCTATTTCTGCTTTATTGACTATGCCAAAGCTTTTGACTGTGTTGATCACAATAAACTGTGGAAAATTCTGAAAGAGATGGGAATACCAGACCACTTGACCTGCCTCTTGAGAAATCTGTATGCAGGTCAGGAAGCAACAGCTAGAACTGGACATAGAACAACAGACTGGTTCCAAATAGGAAAAGGAGTATGTCAAGGCTCTATATTTTCGCCCTGCTTATTTAACTTCTATGGAGAGTATATCATGAGCAATGCTGGACTGGAAGAAACACAAGCTGGAATCAAGATTGCTGGGAGAAATATCAATAACCTCAGATATGCAGATGACACCACCCTTACGGCAGAAAGTGAAGAGAAACTAAAAAGCCTCTTGATGAAAGTGAAAGAGGAGAGTGAAAAAGTTGGCTTAAAGCTCAATATTCAGAAAACGAAGATCATGGCATCTGGTCCCATCATTTCATGGGAAATAGATGGGCACACAGTGGAAACAGTGTCAGATTTTATTTTGGGGGCTCCAAAATCACTGCAGATGGTGACTGCAGCCATGAAATTAGAAGATGCTTACTCCTTGGAAGAAAAGTTATGACCAACCTAGATAGCATATTGAAAAGCAGAGACATTGCTTTGCCAACTAAGGTCCGTCTAGTCAAGGCTATGGTTTTTCCTGTGGTCATGCATGGATGTGAGAGTTGGACTGTGAAGAAGGCTGAGCACCGAAGAATTGATGCTTTTGAACTGAACTGTGGTGTTGAAGAAGACTCTTGAGAGTCCCTTGGACTGCGAGGAGATCCAACCAGTCCATTCTAAAGGAGATCAGCCCTGGGATTTCTTTGGAAGGAATGATGCTGAAGCTGAAACTCCAGTACTTTGGCCACCTCATGTGAAGAGTTGACTCATTGGAAAAACTCTGATGCTGGGAGGGATTGGGGGCAGGAGGAGAAGGGGACGACATAGGATGAGATGGCTGGATGGCATCACTGACTCGATGGACGCAAGTTGAGTGAACTCCAGGAGTTGGTGATGCACAGGGAGGCCTGGCGTGCTGCGATTCATGGGGTCGCAAAGAGTTGGACATGACTGAGTGACTGAACTGAACTAACTGGATTTTATATTCTGAGCATATTTCCTATTCAAAATTATTTCAAAATTTAGAAGCCAATGGAACCTCAAGATGCTAATAATTCTGAAACAACTGAGTTAGTCAACCTTATTTCAAGTTAAACTTAAAATTTTAGTTCCCAAGAATGATAAGTCTAAATCTTTTACTTCTGAATATACTTAAACTTATTATATACAGAAGGCAACAGTCTCATCATAGGCCATGCAAACTTAGGGCCAAAAAAGTACTTTTTAACAACATATTTCTTAAACAGACGTTTGTAAAACAAAAACATATCCATTCTTTGCTTTTTCTGACATGCCAAGTTAGTTCAGCTTAAAGCCTGTCTCTGTAAGATAAAATAAAGGAAGCTTTGTAGCCATCATTAAATGTCTTCACTGTAAGATTTATTGCCATAATTATGACAAGGCAAATGATTTTTTTTTCTTGGCAGCAAAACTAGTCTTAAAAAGAAACTAGGTATTGTTTTTCTTTTCCAAGAAAAGTATAGATACCCCCAAATTACATGGTGTCACAGAGCATGCCATAGTTTAAAAAATGATGCACTGCCTTCTCTGTCTTATTAAGAAAATTACACAGTTAACTCTTCGTACCTTTGAAGGATGTCTCTGTCTGATGAATTTTGTTATTAGAACAACATTCAGCTGCAAATTGTGTATTGAAACTAAACCATTCTGGACTTAATGAAGTAGATTCTGAATAAAACAGAGATGTCATAGTAACAAATACAAATTCTACAATTGTGGCCGAACATCCCAAGGTTTTTAATGTAGCTATTTGTGAGAGAACAATAAGAAATGTAAAGGATCCATATTCTAGCAAATAACTGACAAGTAGGTTATTAACATAGTAGAGGAAGGAACCATGCAGTTTTCTGCATTACCATTTGCAGAGATTTAATATCATGGGGTTCAAGCTACTCACTCACTCATTTTTTTCTGATTTGGTCAATGAGTCACCTCTCACTGGTCTCATTGCTAGGTGCTGGGAAACCCAAAAGTAAATGAAATACAGTTTATCTTACAGGTTAGTGATAAGGAGGTTGGGGGAAGTGAACACAGAAAAAGATAAACGTAATGCTAACCCACTCCAGTGTTCTTGCCTGGAGAATCCCAGGGACGGCGGAGCCTGGTGGGCTGCCATCTATAGGGTCGTACAGAGTCGGACATAACTGAAGCAATGCCGCAGCAGCAGCAGCAGCAATGCTGTATAAGAAATGTAATAAGAGAAGAAGAAAAAGCATTAGAAGCCTGGAGGAAAGTCATCTAATTCAGCATGAAGCATGCATGGGTTTGTGAGTCTAGATAAGGTGGAGTGGAGGAGGTCAAGGAACATTACTGGGAGGAGGTGACAGTAGAAGGGAGTTTTAGTGAAATGCTGAAGTCGTGTGTGTGTGTGTGTGTGTGTGTGTGTGTGTGTGTGTGTGTGTGTGTGTGTGTGTGCAGCAAAGCAAAATTGCAAGGGGAGGGAGGAGAATGTAACCCTAAATAGGTATAGAGGTGAGAAATATCAAGGTGAGGGATGGGGGTGGAGGACAGCTTTAGGTAGTTGTGTCCCTAGAACACACTGTAAGGGCAAGAGGGAGAGAAAATGAGTATGAGAGAAGCAGGATTCATACAGAAGATTCCAGCAACATAATGCTTGAATAAGGATTGACTATAAGCAAAATGTAGCAAGAATCATATACTTGGTCCTCCTTGAATCTATTTACTTCAGAAATGGAAACTTTAGATATTAACTATATAATTTGGGTTGCGGGGGACAACTAGCATAATAGAGACTGGTAGTAATCAGGTTATTTTGCTAATTAACTGGAACTTTTACAAAGCACATTTCCTTAAAGGAAAATACTGTGTGGAATGTTGCAAACCCACAGTTTGCAACTGACAAGCACAATTCACTGGTCCTTAGGGAGCTGAAGTTTGAAGTCTGAGGGCATTACTGCTAGATAAAGCTTTTCATTTGAAAACCCTTAAAAATCTGGATTTCTAAAAAAAATTTTTTTAATACTGAGCAAACTATAAGAAGAAAAAAAATATTATCAATACTAAAAGTAACTGTGATAAGGCAAGATAAAGCAAGATTAAGTGATTTTTTAGAACATACATTTGTTCTATCAGTATATATTCTTTTTATTGTGATAAAATATATTGTGGTCTCAAGCAAGATAACTTAGGCTTCCTTACAGCACGGTGGCTGTGTTCTAAGAGAGCAAAAACCTAGACTGCCAGGCTTCTTCAGTCCAAGGCCCAGAAAATACCTTCTGATGATTTTTATTGGTCAAAGCAAGTCACAAGTGAGCTTAGTATAAAATTTGGGGAAATAGATTCCACCTCTTGGTGGGGGAAAAGTGACAAAGCAAAATTGTGATCATCTTCAATCTACCACAATATTTATATTCAAAATTATGAATTTATGTACCTAAAACAAAACAAACAAAAAACCCTTTGTCTCTTTTAGATTTTCTGTACAGTCCACATGCTTTGGTTGCTTTATCTTTTTATGGGGCTAAAGGTAAAGCGTTAAGGGGAAATGGTAAATTACTGGTGCGTACTGTCACAACTGGCATGTTTATTTCTGTGTTATTTTTTTATAGATCTGAAACGGAATTTGCATCCAGAATATATTTTACAAACTTTTACACTGATGCCAAAGACACCATAAGAAAATGACAAACATCCTTTATGAATATTGACATAAAAATCCTGGGCAAAATACCAGCCAATCAAAGTAGTTCATTAGAAGGGTTATATACCATGACCAAGTGGGACCTATTTCTGGAATTTGAGAATGGGTCAACAGACAAAAATTAATCAAGGTAATATATCACATCAATAGAACGCAGGGAAAAAACAGAATCATCTCAATTGATGCAATAAAAGAATCTGACAAAGTTCAACATCCTTTCATGACAAAAGCACTTAGTGAAACAGAAATAGAAGTTAACTTCCACACCAAAATAAAGGCTACACATGAAACACCCACTGCCAACAACACAGTGGCGAAAGACAGAAAGCCTGCCTGCCCAGAACAAGGAACAATGCCCACTTTTGCCACTTCCAGTCAACATTATATGAGAAGTTCTAGCCAGAGCAAGCAGGCAAGAAAAAGAAAGAAAAGGCATTCAAATTAGAAAGGAAGAAGCAATACTATCCCTATTCTCAGCTGACACGACCTTATATCTTAGAAAACCCCAAAGATTACATATACAAAGTTAGAGTTAAAACTCAGCAAGGTTCTGTGGTCTTATTTTAAACTTTCTGATGATACTGTTGTCTTTGTTTTCTCTCTTCTACCGGTTATATGATTGTTGCTCTATTGGTACCTTTTGCAGTTAAAAGTAGTCGGGAATTCTGAATGAACTCTATAGCAATCTAGATACATTAAATTTAGCTATATCTCTTTAACCCTTAAGGCCATAAAAATAAATTTTGATTCTACTCCCTTATAATATACGGCCAAAAAATCAGTGTCCCCTTAATTTTCCATGGTCTGTCTTTACTACCAAGTTTTTTATTTCATTTAGGGTTTTAGATCCAGCTTATTTTTATACATCATTTTTGTCACTTGACTCTACATTTTCACACAATAGGATTTCTCATTGAATTCTGCAATTATATCTATAATAGCTCATTAATAATTATCTAAATTTTACACTGTTTCCAGAAACCCACCAGTTTTCTTGACACTTGCTGGATCTATCTTCAAGTATTCTTCTTGGGAAGGACACATAGTGATATATCCTTTAATCTTTGCCTGACTGAGACTCTTGGCATAGATATGTCATCTAGATTTTATAACGTAATTATTGCTTCTCAATCTTTTTATGCCTTGAAATTTTATAGATAACATTCTTTTGTTTTTCTTTCATTAAAACTGAAAAAAGACATGAGAATTCTTATTCCTGTGTATTTCTGAAAAGTGATTATGTAATTTTCCCTTTTGTTCCTGAATTTAAGTTTTAAAAATTATTAGTTTATTTAGATGTGGTTGCTTAGTTGATCAGTCATGTCCAACTCTTTGCAACCCCATGGACTACAGCCCACCAGGCTCTTCTGTCCATGGGATTTCCCAGGCAAGAATACTGGAGTCAGTTGCCATTTCCAACTCCAGATTTAGATGTAGGTTCTTCTAACAAATTTTGCCTACTGCTGCTGCTGCTGCTAAGTCGCTTCAGTCATTCCGACTCTGTGCGACCCCATAGATGGCAGCCCACCAGGCTCTTCAGTCCATGGGATTTTCCAGGCAAGAGTACTGGAGTGGGGTGCCATTGCCTTCTCCCAACTAATTTTGCCTAGACCCTGGTAATTCACTTTGAGTCATGATTTTCTTTACTCAGAAAAGTTTTATCTATTAGATCCATGACTATTGCTTCACTCATATTGCTCTGGTTTCTGAATTTGGAAAATTATTATCCAAGTCAGACTTCACATATATGCCTTTCATATTTTTTTCTTACCTCTGCATTATTTACTCTGCTTCTGAATGGGTATCTCCTGTATCCTTTGTAGTATAATTTAGAAATTATTTATGCTGTCTATAATCAATATCAAAGCAAATTTACCTTTTTCTATTACATTTTTTCTTGTACTATTTCCTTATTTTAGCTATATTTGTATCTGACTTTATCTCAGCTTTGATTATTTTTCTATGCTTCAGTTCAGTTCAGTTCAGTTCAGTCGCTCAGTCGTGTCCAACTCTTTTCGACCCCATGAATCGCAGCACGCCAGGCCTCCCTGTCCATTACCATCTCTCGGAGTTCACTCAGACTCGTGTCCATCAAATTGCTGATGCCATCCAGCCATCTCGTCCTCGGTCGTCCCCTTCTCCTCCTGCCCCCAATCCCTCCCAGCATCAGTGTCTTTTCCAGTGAGTCAACTCATCGTCTGAGGTGGCCAAAGTACTGAAGCTTCAGCTTTAGCATCATTCCTTCCAAAGAAATCCCAGGGTTGATCTCCTTTAGAATGGACTGGTTGGATCTCCTTGCAGTCCAAGGGACTCTCAAGAGTCTTCTCCAACACCACAGTTCAAAAGCATCAATTCTTTGGCGCTCAGCCTTCTTCACAGTCCAACTCTCACATCCATACATGACCAAAGGAAAAAAAAGTAGGCTTGACTAGATGGACCTTAGTCAGAAAAGTAATGTTTCTGCTTTTCAATATGCTATCTAGGTTGGTCGTAACTTTTCTTCCAAGGAGTAAGCGTCTTTTAATTTCATGGCTGCAGTCACCATCTGCAGTGATTTTGGAGCCCAAAAATATAAAGTCTGACACTGTTTCCACAGTTTCCCCATCTATTTCCCATGAAGTGATGGGATCGGATGCCATGATCTTCGTTTTCTGAATGTTGAGCTTTAAGCCAACTTTTTCACTCTCCTCTTTCACTTTCATCAAGAGGCTTTTTAGTTCCTCTTCAATTTCTGCCATAAGGGTGGTGTCACCTGCATATCTGAGGTTATTGATGTTTCTCCCAGCAATCTTGATTCCAGCTTGTGTTTCTTCCAGTCCAGCATTTTTTATGATGTACTCTCCATATAAGTTAAATAAGCATAACAAACCTAGACAGAATATTAAAAAGCAGACACTACTTTGCCAACAATGGTCCCTCTAGCCAAAGGCATGGTTTATTCAATAGTCATGTACTGAGAGTTGGACTATAAGGAAAGCTGAGCACCAAAGGATTGATGCTTTTGAACTGTGGTGTTGGAGAAGACTCTTCAGAGTCCCTTGGACTGCAAGGATATCAAAACCAGTCAATCCTAAAGGAAATCAGTCTGGAAAATTCATTGTAAGGACTGACACTGAAGCTCCAATAGACCACCTAATGCCAAGAACTGACTCACTGGAAAAGACTCTGATGCTGGGAAAAATTGAAAGCAGGAGGAGAAGGGGATGAAAGAGGATGAGATGGTTGGATGGCATCATCATTGTGATGGATATGAGTTTGAGCATGCTCTGGGATTTGGTGATGGACAAGGAAGCCTGGCATGCTGCAATCCATGGGTTGCAAAGAGTTGGACATGACTGAGCAACTGAATTGAGATTTCAAAATAAGTTTGTGGGCACAGGATGGTCAAATTGTATTCTGGTAAAAACTCAGTAGTATTTAGGAGCTGTGATTTTAAAATTTACTACTTTAGCTCCCAGGTAACCTCCACCTCTGAGACAATTTATTTACAGCATATTTGTGCAATGATTAGGACCTGGTTGTTTGGATAGTGGTGGTAGGGGACACAGGATTGACACTGAGCTCTAGAGGTGTGTGTCACATGCAAAATCAAGTTCATATAAGGGGGTGAGAACAAAGATTCACATTTCAGAGCATCGGATTTTGCTGACATATTTGTAGAAAATTGATGTGTCTTCTTGATATAGCTTTCATTGTTGCCCCTGTATTACCTCTTCATGATAGGTTATCAAAATCTACAAAATAATTGGGAATTTCAAGGGTAAAAATAAATGGTGCAGAGAAGTCCTGATTAAGTGTCTAGGCTCTGGACTATACTGTCAGGTTCATATCCCACACTAACTCATCATCTAGTAGCCATTTGACCACAGATGAGTTAGTTCCTCTGAACCTCAGTGTTTGCAGCTGTGAAAAGAGGGATAATGCCAGAAATACCTGACAGCAATGGAACGAGGATTAACTGACCTAGTGCACGCACAGCTTTTAGCACAGTGTCTATAACATTCAGTTCAGTTCAGTTCAGTCACTCAGGCGTGTCCGACTCTTTGCGATCCCATGAATCGCAGCACGCTAGGCCTCCCTGTCCATTACCCTCTCTCGGAGTTCCACTCAGACTCACGTCCATCGAGTCCATGATGCCATCCAGACATCTCGTCCTCGGTCGTCCCCTTCTCCTCCTGCCCCCAATTCCTCCCAGCATCAGAGTCTTTTCCAGTGAGTCAACTCTTCACATGAGGTGGCCAAAGTACTGGAGTTTCAGCTTTAGCATCATTCCTTCCAAAGAAATCCCAGGGTTGATCTCCTTCAGAATGGACTGGTTGGATCTCCTTGCAGTCCAAGGGACTCTCAAGAGTCTTCTCCAACACCACAGTTCAAAAGCATCAATTCTTCGGTGCTCTGCCTTCTTCACAGTCCAACTCACATCCATACATGACTACTGGAAAAACCATAGCCTTGACTAGACAGACCTTAGTCGGAAAAGTAATGTCTCTGCTTTTCAATATACTATCTAGGTTGGTCATAACTTTTCTTCCAAGGAGTAAGCGTCTTTTAATTTCATGGCTGCAGTCACCATCTGCAGTGATTTTGGAGCCCAAAAATATAAAAGTCTGACACTGTTTCCACAGTTTCCCCATCTATTTCCCATGAAGTGATGGGACTGGATGCCATGATCTTCGTTTTCTGAATGTTGAGCTTTAGGCAAACATTTTCGGTCTCCTCTTTCACGTTCATCAAGAGGCTTTTTAGCTCTTCTTCAATTTCTGCCATAAGGGTGGTGTCATCTGCATATCTGAGGTTATTGATATTTCTCCCAGCAATCTTGATTCCAGCTTGTGTTTCTTCCAATCCAGCGTTTCTCATGATGTACTCTGCATAGAAGTTAAATAAGCAGGGTGACAATATACAAGCTTGACGTCCTCCTTTTCCTATTTGGAACCAGTCTGTTGTTCCATGTCTAGTTCTAACTGTTGTTTCCTGGCTTGCATACAGATTTCTCAAGAGGCAGGTCAGGTGGTCTGGTATTCCCATCTCTTTCAGAATTTTCCACAGTTTATTGTGATCCACACAGTCAAAAGCTTTGGCATAGTCAATAAAGCAGAAATAGATGTTTTTCTGAAACTCTCTTGCTTTTTCCATGATCCAGAGGATGTTGGCAATTTGATCTCTGGTTCCTCTGCCTTTTCTAAAACCAGCTTGAACATCAGGAAGTTCACGGTTCACATATTGCTGAAGCCTGGCTTGGAGAATTTTGAGCATTACTTTACTAGAGTGTGAGGTGAGTGCAATTGTGTGGTAGTTTGAACATTCTTTGCCATTGCCTTTCTTTGGAATTGGAATGAAAACGGACCTTTTCCAGTCCTGTGGCCACTGCTGAGTTTTCCAAATTTGCTGGCATATTGAGTGCAGGACTTTCACAGCATCATTTTTCAGGATTTGAAAGAGCTCAACTGGAATTCCATCACCTCCACTAGCTTTGTTCATAGTGATGCTTTCTAAGGTCCACTTGACTTCACATTCCAAGATGTCTGGCTCTAGATTAGTGATCACATCATCATGACTATCTGGGTCATGAAGATCTTTTTGTACAGTTTTTCCGTGTATTCTTACCACCTCTTCTTAACATCTTCTGCTTCTGTTAAGTTCATACCATTTCTGTCCTTTATCGAGCCCATCTTTGCATGAAATGTTACCTTGGTATCTCTAGTTTTCTTGAAGAGATATCTAGTCTTTCCCAATCTGTTGTTTTCCTCTATTTTTTTGCATTGATCGCTGAGGAATGCTTTCTTATCTCTTCTTGCTATTCTTTGGAACTCTGCATTCAGATGTTTATATCTTTCCTTTTCTCCTTTGATTTTCGCCTCTCTTCTCTTCACAGCTATTTGTAAGGCCTCCCCAGACAGCCATTTTGCTTTTTTGCATTTCTTTTCCATGGGGATGGTCTTGATCCTTGTCTCCTGTACAATGTCACAAACTTCATTCCATAGTTCATCAGGCACACTATCAGATCTAGGCCCTTAAATCTATTTCTCACTTCCACTGTATAATCATAAAGGATTTGATTTAGGACATATCTGAATAGTCTAGCGATTTTCCCTACTTTCTTAAATTTAAGTCTGAATTTGGTAATAAGGAGTTCATGATCTGAGCCACAGTCAGCTCCTGGTCTTGTTTTTGTTGACTATATAGAGCTTTTCCATCTTAGGCTGCATAGAATATAATCAATCTGATTTTGGTGTTGACCATCTGGTGATGTCCATGTGTAGAGTCTTTTCTTGTGTTGTTGGAAGAGGGTGTTTGCTATGATCAGTGCATTTTCTTGGCAAAAGTCTATTAGTCTTTGCCCTGCTTCATTCCGCATTCCAAGGCCAAATTTGCCTGTTACTCCAGGTGTTTCTTGACTTCCTACTTTTGCATTCCAGTCCCCTAGAATGAAAAGGACATCTTTTTTGGGTGTTAGTTCTAAAAAGTCTTGTAGGTCTTCATAAAACCGTTCAAGTTCAGCTTCTTCAGCGTTACTGTTGGGGCATAGACTTGGATAACTGTGATATTGAATGTTTTGCCTTGGAGACGAACAGAGATCATTCTCTCGTTTTTGAGACTGCATCCAAGTACTGCATTTCGGATTCTTTTGTTGACCATGATGGCTACTGCCATTTCTTCTGAGGGATTCCTGCCCGCAGTCGTAGATATAATGGTCATCTGAGTTAAATTCACTCATTCCAGTCCATTTTAGTTCACTGATTCTTAGAATGTCGACGTTCACTCTTGCCATCTCCTGTTTGACCACTTCCAATTCATGGACCTGACATTCCAGGTTCCTATGCAATACTGCTCTTTACAGCATCGGATCTTGCTTCTATCCCCAGTCACATCCATAACTGGGTATTGTTTTTGCTTTGGCTCCATCCCTTCATTTTTCCTGTAGGTATTTCTCCTCTGATCTCCAGTAGCATATTGGGCAGCTAATGACCTGGGGAGTTCCTCTTTTGGTATCTTATCATATTGCCTTTCATACTGTTCATGGGGTTTTCAAGGCAAGAATACTGAAGTGGCTTGCCATTCCCTTCTCCAGTGGACCACGTTCTGTCAGATCTCTCCACCATGACCCGCCCATCTTGGGTTGCCCCGCAGGCATGGCTTGGTTTCATTGAGGTAGACAATGCTGTGGTCCTAGTATGATTAGATTGACTAGTTTTCTGTGAGTATGGTTTCAGTGTGTCTGCTCTCTGATGCCCTCTTGCAACACCTACCATTTTACTTGGGTTTCTCTTACCTTGGTCATGGGGGTATTTCTTCATGGCTGCTCTGGCAAAGCACAGCCACTTTAATAAATGATCATCACCATTTGAGATGTGACAAAAGTAATCTTCAAGATGGTAGCACTTGCTGAAGAGGTACTTTTTCCATGTGAACCAAGTAAAACCAACTTGATTAAGGGTTTGACTATCAGATTTCCACATTTTTCCTTGTTTGCCTTTCCTTTAATTTTCTATACATTCATCATTACAACTTCATAATTCTCAATACAACTCAGTTCAGGAAAATTCTACTAGAAGAGAGCAGAGTGGGAAGATGATGCGTGTTATGGTGCTCCCCATGAAGATGAACAGAATGAACAAATAAAAAGAAACCAGTCATCTACCACTCAGTGTAGGCAGCTTAGTACAGGAATTGGTATAAGCTTTCTGTTGAAACACATTCTTACACAATGTGAGATATATCAGTTAACATGACTTTCTTGGCTATCATTAATATGGAGTACCAAGGGGTCAAGACAGGTATGTCTGTGCAATGCCTGACCCTCCGTGCATGCATACATATATATTTATGCTCATAAAAATGCAAAATTTCCTTTTTACATTAATCCTTTTACATTTACAATAAATTCTGCCCTCAACTCTGCAAGACATTGCTGGCAAAAGACATAGTTGCTGGATAAGCATTTGCTGCACTGACAGCAGCCCTTGGACTGAAACATTGATTTGCTGGTGTTCTGCCATCTTCTATGAAGTAAGGATCATGTCCTCTGCATCAATGATACAGAAACCTTCAAAAAAGGGGTTGGTTAAAAATGAGCATTTTAGTAAAAATACTTGCTATTCCTCTGTCACTGCCTGAGATAGGAAGATGTGGAGTCAATTTAGTGAGCTTCAATTGCAGCTGACTTTGGAAGGAATAATATACTCATGTCTCTATGGATGCATATAGAATAGAGAATTCTTTCCAGAGCTGTGATTTTGTAGATTGAAACCTGATCAGACTTCCAAACAGAGAGTCTCCCCTTAAAACAGGGAGTGGTAAAGCGCTAGATCATGGAAGACCTGTGATTCAAGGGCTTCCCAATTCATTTCTAAAACATATATGGGAAGTTCTCCATTTTAATTACTTTGTTTTTAATATAAAGTTATTTAATTGGAGGTTAATTACTTTACAATATTGTATTGGTTTTGCCATACATCAACATGAATCCACCACAGGTATACACGTGTTCCCCATCCTGAACCCCCTCCCTCCTCCCTCCCTGTACCACCCCTCTGGGTCGTCCCAGTGTACCAGCCCCAAGCATCCAGTATCATGCATCAAACCTGGACTGGCGATTCATTTCATATACGATATTATACATGTTTCAATGCCATTCTCCCAAATCATCCCACCCTCTTCCTCTCCCACAGAGTCCAAAAGACTGTTTTATACATCTGTGTCTCTTCTGCTGTCTTGCATACAGGGTTATCGTTACCATCTTTCTAAATTCATATATATGTATTAGTATACTGTATTGGTGTTTTTCTTTCAGGCTTACTTCATTCTGTATATAGGCTCTAGTTTCATCCACCTCATTAGAACTGATTCAAATGTATTCTTTTTAATGGCTGAGTAATGCTCCATTGTGTATATGTACCACAGCTTTCTTATCCATTCGTCTGCTGATGCACATCTAGGTTGCTTCCATGTCCTGGCTATTCTTGCCATGCTTGACATCAGGAAGATGTCTATAAAGGGGCTAAGCATTATAGATAAGCAAGATCAGGAACTACCTTTACGAGAACTCAGAGGTGTAAGAAAGGGCTCTCGCCCCTTACAGCCCACACGCAAACCCTATGATGTCTAAAATGCCACATAAAACCCGCATGCTAAAGTCATTTTCTTTGAAGTTGCAAGTTTGGTAGGGAGGAATTGAAAGTAGCTGAGGTGGTGAGTATCTGAGGAAGGAACAGTGCAGTTAGAGGTCTTCCTCTATGCTGTCATGCTGTTTTGTGTAGCACCAGCTTCAGAGGTGGTAACAGTGAGTGACCTTCAGGGAATGAGGCTATAATGAACTGCTGAGTGGATGCAATTAAAATGAGCACAAAATTGACAAGCAGCAATGTGACAAAGTAAACTGGCTCTATTGAGGGGAGACCTTTTGAAAAATACCCCACATGTAACCTGAGATGCCAACACTACCACATAATGATTTTACCTTCTCAGAGGAAGCGTACACAAAAAACAGACAGTGAAGATCTCAAGCAAGGTATCCCAGGGTATCTCTTCTATACAATGAGTTGTCTGTTGGTGAGAAGAAAGAATGTATAAAACCATTAAACATTCTAGTAAAAGCCCATCTTCTTCTTGAAATCTCACATTTTGCCTTTTATATTTCTATAAAATAATAAGCATACACTCATCCATTCATGTTCCAACTGGACACAAGAACATAGTGTTTGGCCATTAACTTGGTCTTTATTCCTGTCTTAAGTTAGACAAAAGAAGTGGAAAAATTTTCCTTACCTTTATAATGATTATCCAGCAGTGACAGCAAAATCTTGGCTGCAGGTCCTGAGCAAAATTCTTTGGGATTCAGCAGCATGGTTAAATGTCCTACGGGAAGCTTTGATGCTCATGAATGTTCAGATAGCTGAAGACAACCACTTCCAGGCAGAGGACAGGAGGTTTCAGGAGCACTTGGCTTTTCAACTGGTAAGGAATTAAGAGAGAATAAAATCCTTGAACTAGTTTCTTTCTTGGCCTCATGTGTCTTATTAGAAAGCAAGGATAATTGAATCTAGAAACCCTGCATGCTAAGTGAGTCTAGAAAGGAGCCATCTTGACAGCTTTGGTCAGGGTACTAGGGAATTGTTGGCAGGTAAAAAAAAAAAAAGCAAAACCATGATGGTAATCATGATGGTGTGATCACTCACCTAGAGCCAGACATCCTGGAATGCAAAATCAAGTGGGCCTAGGAAGCATCACTACAAACAAAGCTAGTGGAGGTAATGGGATTCCAGCTGAGCTATCTAAAATCCTAAAAGATGATGCTGTGAAAGTGCTACACTCAATATGTCAGCAAATTTGAAAAACTTACCAGTGGCCACAGGACTGGAAAAGGTCAATTTTCATTCCAATCCCAAAGATAGGCAATGCCAAAGAATGTTCAAACTACTGCACAATTGTACTCATCTCACACACTAGCAAAATAAGGCTCAAAATTCTCCAAGTGAGGCTTCAACAGTATGTGAACCATGACCTTCCAGAAGTTCAAGCTAGATTTAGAAAAAGAAGAGGAACCAGAGATCAAATTGCCAACATTTGTTGGATCATTGAAAAAGCAAGAGAATTCTAGAAAAACATCTACTTCTGATTGACTATGCTAAAACCTTTTATTATGTAGATCATAACAAACTGTGGAAAATTCTTAGAGATGGGAATACCAGACCTGCCTCCTGAGAAATCTATATGCAGGTCAAGAAACAACAGTTAAAACTGGACGTGGAACAATGGACTGGTTCCAAATTGGGAAAGGAGTACATCAAGGCTATATATTGCCACCCTGCTCATCCAACTTCTATGCAGAGTACATCATGCAAAATGCCAAGCTGGAATCAAGATTGATGGGAGAAACATCAATAACCTCAGATCTGCAATGATAGCAACCTTATGCCAGAAAGAAAAGAGGAATGAAAGAGACTCTTTTTTTTTAAAATATTTATTTATTTCTTCATTTGACTGCACCAGGTCTAAGTTGCAGCATGTGGGATCTAGTTCCCTGACCAGGGATTGAACTTGGGGCCCCTGAATTGGGAGCCTGGAGTCTTAGCCACTGGACCACCAGGGAAGTCCCCGAAAGAGACTCTTGATGAAAGGAAAAGAGTAGAGTGAAAAAGCTGGCTTAAAACTCAACATTCAAAAAATGAAGATTATGGCATCTGGCCCCATCACTTCATGGCAAATAGATGGAAAACAATGGAAATATTGAGAGATTTTTTCTTTTCTTGGGCTCCCAAATCACTACAGATGGTGACTGCGGCCATGAAATTAAAAGACTCTTACTCCTTGGAAGAAAAGCAGTAACAAACTGAGACAGCATATTAAATAGCAGAGACATTATTTTGCCAACAAAAATCCATATAATCAAAGCTATGGTTTTACCTGTAGTCATTTATGGATGTGAGAGTTGGGCAGTAAAGAAGGCTAACTGCCAAAGAATTGATGCTTTTGAACTACGATGTTGGATAAGACTTTTGAGAGTCCTTTGGACGGCAAGGAGATCAAAACCAGTCAATCCTAAAGGAAATCAGTCCTGAAAATTCATTGGAAGGACTGATGCTGAAGCTGAAGCTCTAATATTTTGGCTACCTGATGCAAACAGCTGACTCATTAGAAAAGACCCCAATGCTGGGAAAGATTGAAGGTGGGAAGAGAAGGGGATGACAGGACGAGATGGTTGAATGGCATCACCAACTCAATGGACATGAGTTTGAGCAGGCTCTGGGAGATGGGGAAGGACAAGGAAGCCTGGCATGCTGCAGTCCTTGGGGTCGGAAAGAGTTGGACACAACTGAGTGACTGAACAACAACAAGAAAAGTGCATAACTTAGGGATGTGGGAATTCACCTTTTTATCATGAACATTCCTCAAATGTAACTCCATTGAATAATGCAAATGTAAGACACTGTGTACATGTTAAGAAGAAAGGGCAGAATGCCATGCTGGGTACTGGACTCATGAATAAGAATAGCTAGTAATACGCATCAAAAAGAAGCAAACTGTTCACCATGATTAAGCATCAAGTTGTGAATGGTCACTGAACTCCGCTGCTTTCAAAGTTCTTCCAATCTGTCTAGCTGAGTGTACAGTTTCATGTCTCATGGATTTGCAGGAGAAGGATCTATTGTTTGTATCTCCATTCATCTTTATATTTCTTCAATTTAATTCTTTAGAGCTTAACTATAACTTGTGCCAGGCACTGTCCAAGTGCAGAGGCTTCTGTGATAAGAAAATAAATCCAATTTCATCTCTGTCCTCATAGAACATTCTAGAAGATGCAATAGGCATTAATAAAATCATCATACTAATATAAAATTCCATCTTTAGTGATAGGAAGGGAAGGTTAGTTGTGTTGTGAGAACAGAAAGGGTTAGTAGACATGGTCTGTGGGGTAAGGAAAGTGTACCGTAAAAAAACAGAGACACAGATGACACCCTAAATTATGAATTGGATGATTTAGGTAAAGAGGTCGGGGGAAGAGAATTCCAGGCATAGGGAATAGTATTTGCAAATGCCTTGTGGCAGGAAAAATCAGGGCATATCCAAGGGATTAAAGAGGCCTGAGCTGCAGAGAGTAAGGGAACATGGCAGGAATGAGGTTGGTGAGGCAGGACTGGATCACACAGGGCATTGTAGGCCACTTTAAAGATATTGTTTGTCCTTAGATTATAGGGAGGCCTAATACTGGGTTTTAAAAAATTGGTAGTGCTGTAAAACAAGATATTCTTATTTATTTTTAATGTTCAAGACTTTCATACAATGCAGAGTGTTTCTAGAAAAAGGGTATTTCTGAGGGCTGTCACATGTGACTCCTTGGGTTGCATATTGCATTTTCACATCTTACTTAACTGTTGTGACTGAATAGACTTCAGGGTAGCCTTGGATAGACATTCTCTGATCAGCAAACATGGTGGATTTCACTAAATGGAGAATCAAAAGACACACTTCAAACTGAAAGTTGTGGGAAAGGAATCTAAATTGGTTAAGTGTCAGATACATCCATGATGTCTCTTTTATATCTCATTGTCGAAAAAGCTAACACTCCTCTATTAGTTGTATTTGTGGGTATGAGGTGTCTGTGTGTGTAAATTCTCTAAGGCAAGGAGATTGAAATTCATTACTTTATATCCCCTAGCACAACAGTAAAGTCAGAAATACTTGACCTACAAAAATGCAGACTTCATGCCATGCACCAGGTAAAGTCTCTATTAATTTCTATTTTATTATATAAACAATTCATATTCACTGTAGAAGCAGTAGGAAAGCTCTACAACCCAAAAAAAAAAAAAACTGAAAACTCCCAATTCTATTAATATTATCATTCAGTACTTATATAGTGATATATATATATATATATTTCTCTGTGTGTGTGTGTGTGTACACACGTGTGCCTTTAAAATTTCTAAAGATGAGGATGAAAGTATATTATGAAGAAAAGTAAGCTAACATCTTTAGATATCAAAGAGAAGTCAACCAGAGGTACTTCCATGGTGGTTCAGTGGTTGAGACTTTGCTTTCCAATGCAGGGTGTGTGGGTTAAACTCCTGGTTGGGGAGCTAGGATCTCACATACCTTGAGGCTAAAAAACCAAAAAAATAAAAATACAGAGGCAAAACTGTAACAAATTCAATAAAAGGGCTTCTGGTTCAAGATGGTAGAGTAGAAGGATGTGTGCTCATCTCCTCTGGTGAGAGCACCAAAACTACAGCTAGCTGTTGAACAACCATTGACAGGAGGATGTTGGAACCCACCAAAAAAAGATACCCCATGTCCGAAAACAAAGAAGCTGCTGCAATGAGACAATAGGAGGGGTGCAGTCATGACAAAAATAAAATACCATACCTGCCGGGTGGATCACCCACAATCTAGAGAACAATAATACGAAAGAAATTCTCCCATTGTTGTGAAGGTTCTTAACTCCACATCAGGCTTGCCAGCCTGGGGATCTGAAAAAGGGACTGGGAATCTGACCTTGAAGGCTAGCAGGATTTGATTACAGGACTTCCACAGGACTGAGGGAAACAGAGACTCTAGTTGTGGAGGCACACAAACAAAATCTTGCATGCACCAAGACCCAAAGGAATGGAGCAGTGACCCACAGGAGACTGAACCAAAACTACGCACTGGTGTTGGAAGGTCTCCTGTGGAGGTATGGGTTGGCAAGGGTTCACCACAGGGACTGGGACACTGGCAGCAGCAGTCTGAGAAGGTCTCCCTTGGTAACCCTCCCTTGGTAACCCTCTCGGAGGTCACCATTAACCCTACCATAGAGCCCACAGACCCTAGGGCTGGGTCACCTCAGTACAAACATCTACCAAGGAGGAGAACAACCCCACTCATCATTAGATAACTGGATTAAAAAGCTTTACTGAGCAAGACCCTGCCCACCAAAGCAAGACACAGCTTTTCCCACTCTCAGTCTCTCCCATTAGGAAGCTTACATAAGCCTTTTAGTCTCCTCCATCAGAGGGTAGACAGAAGAAGCAAGAAGAACCACAGTCCCACAGTGGTTAAAACAAAAACCACATTAAAGAAAGTTAATCAGCATGGAAATCAGCAGAAAGTTATGTCCCAGATGAAAGGACAAAAAAAGTCCCAGAAAAACAACTAAATGAAGTGGAGATAGGCAACCTTCCAGAAAAATAATTCAGAATAATGATAGTAAAGATGATGTATGATCTTAGGTAAACAATGGAGAAGATGCAAGAAATGTTATGAAAGACCTACAAGAACTAAAGAACAAACAAATAGAGATGAATAATACACTAGAAGGAACCCATAGCAGAATAACTGAGGCAGAACAACGGATAAATGACCCGGAGGACACAATGGTGGAAATCACTGCTGCAGAGCAGAATATAGAAAAATGAATGAAAAGATATGAAGACAGTCTAAGAGACCTCTGGGACAACATTAAAAGGGCCAACATTCACATTATAGGGGTCCCAGAAGAAGAAGAGAGAAAGAAAGTATGTGAGAAAATATTTGAAAAGATAATAACTAAAAACTTCTCTAACATGGGAAAGGCAATAGTCAACCAAGTCCTGGGAGCACAGAGAGTCCCAGGCAAAATAAACCCAAGAAGGAACACACCAAGACACATAGCAATCAAATTGACAAAAATTAAAGACAAAGATATGGCACCATATATTTAAAGTGATGAAAGGGAAGAACCTGCAACCAAATCTATGCAGAAAGAGTCTCTTTCAGATTTTATGGAGAAATCATAAAGCTTTCCAGACAAGCAAAAGTTAAAGGAATTCAGCACCCCAAACCAGCTTTACATCAAATGCTAAAGGAACTTCTCTAAGCAAGAAACACAAGAAAAGGAAAAGTCTTACAGAAAATAAACCCCAAACAATTAAGAAATTGGTAATAGGATCAAATGCACCAACAAAAGACACAGAGGGCCTGGATAGATGAAAGCATATGTATGTATGCACTTCTGCTTACCACATCATTCTGCTTGACCACCCAAATTGTATGTAATTATATTCTATTGTTGGGGTTCCCTGGTGGCTCAGCTTGTAAAGAACCTGCCTGCAATGCGAGAGACCTGGGTTCAATCCCCTGGGTTGGGAACATCTCCTGGAGAAGGGAATTCTCCAGGATTCCCTTCCTGGAGCACGGAATACTGGAGGGTATCCCCTCCAGTATTCTGGCCTAGAGAATTCCATGGACTATAGATAGTCTATGGGGTTGCAAAGAGTTGCCATGACTGAGTAACTGTCACTTTCACTTGTCATTTTATATTATTAGATTAATCATGTTCCCATAATGGCTTGCAACTGTAATTATCTTTTATTTTTGTCTGGTTATTGATTATGAAAACTGATAAACATTTTTTACTATTGTGATTATGTAATTATCACTCACTTAATACCACTGTAGCATGATTGGTCAAGCAAAAAATAATAGAATGCTATATCATCAAAATTACCATTTAATAGAAAAACCTGTTCAGTTCAGTTCAGCTGCTCAGTCGTGTCCAACTCTTTGTGACCACATGGACTGCAGCACGCCAGAGTTTCCTGTCTATTACCAACTCCCAGAGCCTACTGAAACTCATGTCCATCATGTTGATGATGCCATCCAACCATCTTATCCTCTGCCGTCCCCTTCTCCTCTCGTCTTCAATCTTTCCCAGCATCAGAGTCTTTTCCAATGAGTCGGTTCTTTGCATCAGGTGGCCAAAGTATTGAAGTTTTAGACTCAGTATCAGTCCTTCCAATGAATATTCAGGACGGATTTCCTTTAAGATTGACTGGTTTTGATCTCTTTGCAGTCCAAGGGACTCTCAAGAGTCTTGTCCAACACCACCATTTAACACAATGGAGTACTACTCAGCCCTTAAAAAGAATAAATTTGACTCAGTTCTAATGAGATGGATGAAATTGGAACCGATTATACAGAGTGAAGTAAGCCAGAAAGAAAAACACCAATACAGTATACTGACACATATATATGGAATTTAGAAGATAGTAATGATGACCCTATATGTGAGACAACAAAAGAGACACAGAGGTATAGAACGGACTTTTGGACTCTGAGGGAGAGGGAAAGGATGGGATGGTTTGGGAGAATGGCATTGAAACATGTATACTTTCTTGTAAGAAACGAAGTGCCAATCTATGTTCAATGCAGGATGCAGGATGCATGGGGCTGGTGCACAGGATGATTCAGGTAGAGGATGTGGGGTGGGAGGTGGGAGGGGGCTTCGGCATTGGGAGATTGTGTTCACCTGTGGCTGATTCATGTCAATGTATGGCAAAACAAATACAGTATTGTAATTTTTAAAAATAAATAAATAAATAAAAATTTAAAAAGATTAAGATAAACATTTCCATAAGGAAAAAAATAAAATAAAATCATCAATTTTTCGGCACTCAGCTTTCTTTATAGTCCAACTCTCACATGCATACCTGACTACTGGAAAAACCATAGCTTTGACTAGACAGACTTTGTCAGTAAAGTGATGTCTCTGCTTTTTAATATGCTGTCTAGGTTGGTTATAGGTTTTCTTCCAAGGAGCAAGTGTCTTTTAATTCCATGCCTGCAGTCACCATGTGCAGTGATTTGGGAGATCCCAAAATAAAGTCTGTCACTGTTTCCATTGTTTCCCCCATCTATTTGCCTTGAAGTGATGGGACCAGATGCCATGATTTTAATTTTCTGAATGTTGAGTTTTAAGCCAACTTTTTCACTCTCCTCTTTCACTTTATCAATAGGCCCTTTTTTAATTCTTCTTCACTTTTTGCCATAAGGGTACTGTCATCTGCGTATCTGGGGCTATTGATATTTCTCTAGGCAATCTTGATTCCAGCTTCTGCTTCATCCAGTCCAGCATTTTGAATGATGTACTTTGCATATAAGTTAAATAAGCAGGGTGACAATATACAACTTTGATGTACTCCTTCCCCAATTTGGAACCAGTCTGTTGTTTCATGTCCAGTTCTAACCGTTGCTTCTTGACTTGCATACAGATTTCTCAAAAGGCAAGTCAGGTGGTCTGGTATTCTCATCTCTTTAAGAATTTTCAACCTTTTAAAATCCAGATGCATATCAATATTATCTTGAAATTTTTGGAAAAATACAAATGCCTGGGTCTTGCAGTTTTCCCTGCAGAGCTCCAGATATGTTTGTAATGAGCAGCCATGTTCAATAACAACTGGACTGAGAAGGCAATGGCACCCCCACTCCAGTACTCTTGTCTGGAAACTCCCATGGACGGAGGATCCTGGTGGGCTGCAGTCCATGGGGTCACTGACAGTCGGACATGACTGAGCGACCTCACTTTCACTTTCATGCATTGGAGAAGGAAATGGCAACCCACTCCAGTGTTCTTGCCTGGAGAATCCCAGCGATGGGCGAGTGTGGTGGGCTGCCGTCTATGGGGTCACGCAGAGTTGGGCACGACTGAAGTGACTTAGCAGCAGCAGGACTATATAAGGATCTTTTATTTTTATCTAGTTCATTTTACTTTCTCTATTTCATATTCAGTGCTCCCATTTCATTTAGTCTGTTTTCCAATTCCTCCATTTCTTCTTTTTTTAATGCTCTTTTTCAAGCTTTTATCAACTGTAGGAGAAAAGCTTTTAATACATATATGTAAATAATATGTATAATATGTGAATTTTAGAAAATGTGACTTTTTGCCTAAATAAAACATTTATGACATTTTGATTATACTTTTTGACTTAGTATGAAAAGATATGCAACAAGCAACAAAGATTTACTGTATAGCACAGGGAATTATAGTCACTATCATGAAATAACTTACAATGGAAAAAAATTTCAAAAATAAAAAGGCAAAATGATAGGATACTGAAAGAGGAACTCCCCAGGTCAGTAGGTGCACAACATGCTACTGGAGATCAGTGGAGAAATAACTCCAGAAAGAATGAAAGGGTGAGCCAAAGCAAAAACAATACCCAGCTGTGGATGTGACTGGTGATAGAAGCAAGGTCTGATGCTGTAAAGAGCAATATTGCATAGGAACCTGGAATGTCAGGTCCATGAATCAAGACAAATTGGAAGTGGTCAAACAGGAGATGGCAAGAGTGAACGTCGACATTCTAGGAATCAGCAAACTAAAATGGACTGGAATGGGTGATTTAACTCAGATGACCATTATATCTACTACTGTGTGGAGGAATCATTCAGAAGAAATGGAGCAACCATCATGATCAATAAAAGAGTCCGAAATGCAGTACTTGGATGCAATCTCAAAAGTGACAGAATGATCTCTATTTCCAAGGCAAAATATTCAATATCACAGTAATCCAAGTCTATGCCCCAACTAGTAATGCTGAAGAAGCTGAAGTTGAACGGTTCTATGAAGACCTACAAGATCTTTTAGAACTAACACCCAAAAAGATGTCCTTTTCATTCTAGGGGACTGGAATGCAAAAGTAGGAAGTCAAGAAACACTTGGAGTAACAGGCAAATTTGGCCTTGGAATGCGGAATGAAGCAGGGCAAAGACTAATAGACTTTTGCCAAGAAAATGCACTGGTCATAGCAAACACCCACTTCCAACAACACAAGAGAAGACTCTACACATGGACATCACCAGATGGTCAACACTGAAATCAGACTGATTATATTCTTTGCAGCCAAAGATGGAGAACCTCTATACTGTCAACAAAAACAAGACCAGGAGCTGACTGTGGCTCACATCATGAACTCCTTATTACCAAATTCAGACTCAAATTGAAGAAAGTAGGGAAAACTGCTAGACCATTCAGATATGACCTAAATCAAATCCCTTATGATTATACAGTGGAAGTGAGAAATAGATTTAAGGGCCTAGATCTGAAGAATAAGAGTGCCTGATGAACTATGGAATGAGGTTCGTGACACTGTACAGGAGACAAGAATTAAGACCATCCCCAGGGAAAGAAATGAAAAAAGCAAAATGGCTGTCTGGGGAAGCCTTACAAATAGCTGTGAAAAGAAGAGAGGTGAAAAGCAAAGGAGAAAAGGAAAGATACAAGCATCTGAATTCAGAGTTCCAGAGAATAGCAAGAAGAGGTAAGAAAGCCTTCTTCAGTGATCAATGCAAAGAAATAGAGGAAAACAACAGAATGGGAAAGACTAGAGATCTCTTCAAGAAAATCAGAGATACCAAGGAACATTTCATGCAAAGATGGGCTCGATAAAAGACAGATATGGTATGGACCTAACAGAAGTAGAAGATATTAAGAAGAGGTGGCAAGAATATACAGAAGAACTGTAGAAAAAGATCTTCACGACCCAGATAATCACGATAGTGTGATCACTCATCTAGAGCCAGACATCTAGAATGTGAAGTCAAGTGGGCCTTAGAAAGGATCACTACGAACAAAGCTAGTGGAGGTGATGGAATTCCAGTTGAGCTGTTTCAGATCCTGAAAGATGATGCTGTCAAAGTGCTGCACTCAATATGCCAGCAAATTTGGAAAACTCAGCAGTGGCCACAGGACTGGAAAGGTCAGTTTTCATTCCAATCCCAAAGAAAGGCAATGCCAAAGAATGCTCAAACTACTGCACAATTGCACTCATCTCACATGCTAGTAAAGTAATGCTCAAAATTCTCCAAGCCAGGCTTCAGCAATATGTGAACCATGAACTTCCTGATGTTCCAGCTGGTTTTAGAAAAGGCAGTGGAACCAGAGATCAAATTGCCAACATCCGTTGGATCATGAATAAAGCAAGAGAGTTCCAGAAAAACATCTATTTCTGCTTTATTGACTATGCCAAAGCTTTTGACTGTGTGGATCACAATAAACTATGAAAAATTCTTCAAGAGATGGGAATACCAGACCACCTGACCTGCCTCTTGAGAAATCTGTATGCAAGTCAGGAAGCAACAGTTAGAACTGGACATGGAAAAACAGACTGGTTCCAAATAAGAAAAGGAGTACATAAAGGCTGTATATTGTCACCCTGCTTATATAACTTCTGTGCAGAGTACATCATGAGAAATGCTGGATTGGAAGAAACACAAGCTGGAATCAAGATTGCTGGGAGAAATATCAATAACCTCAGATATGCAGATGACACCACCCTTATGGCAGAAAGTGAAGAGGAACTGAAAAGCCTCTTGATGAAAGTGAAGGAGGAGAGTGAAAAAGTTGGCTTAAAGCTCAACATTTAGAAAACGAAGATCATGGCATCCGGTCCCACCACTTCATGGGAAATAGATGGGCAAACAGTGTCAGACTTTATTTTGGGGCTCCAAAATTACTGCAGATGGTGACTGCAGCCATGAAATTAAGACACTTACTCCTTGGAAGAAAAGTTATGACCAACCTAGATAGTATATTGAAAAGCAGAGACATTACTTTGCCGATTCAGGTCCATCTAGTCAAGGCTATGGTTTTTCCTGTGGTCATATATCAATGTGAGAGTTGGACTGTGAAGAAGGCAGAGCGTGGAAGAATTGATGCTTTTGAACTGTGGTGTTGGAGAAGACTCTTGAGAGTCCCCTGGACTGCAAGGAGATCCACCCAGGCCATTCTGAAGGAGATCAGCCCTGGGATTTCTTTGGAAGGAATGATGCTAAAGCTGAAACTCCAGTACTTTGGCCACCTCATGCGAAGAGTTGACTCATTGGAAAGGACTCTGATGCTGGGAGGGATTGGGGGCAGGTAGAGAAGGGGAAGACAGAGGATGAGATGGCTGAATGGCATCACTGACTCGATGGACCTTAGTCTCAGTGAACTCCAGGAGTTGTTGATGGACAGGGAGGCCTGGCATGCTGTGATTCATGGGGTCGCAAAGAGTCGGACATGACTGAGTGACAACTGAACTG
Source organism: Nanger dama (assembly GCA_917880005.1). Taxonomy (NCBI): domain Eukaryota; kingdom Metazoa; phylum Chordata; class Mammalia; order Artiodactyla; family Bovidae; genus Nanger; species Nanger dama. Next base: position 31,620,305 of record CAKJTW010000007.1, read on the forward strand.
ATAACTGAGTCACTGTTCTGTGCGTCTAAAACAGTGTAAGTCAACTATACTTCAGTAAAATATATACATTAAGAAAAAAACAAATTCAGTGAAAGACTTTTGAAAAAAACGGTCCACATTAAAAAAAAAGAAGTCACCTGATACCCACCCCACAGTTTTCCACCGTTTCTAGTGGTATAAGTCTTGGTTTATTTTGACTTTTTACACCAGAAACCAAGATGAAGTATGGTTTTACAGTATTTATATGTACTGCATTGCATCAATCAAAGTGTCAACAAAATTGGATCCTTCTGGAAACTCTGAGGGGAGAACTCTCCCATGCCGTAGTCCTAACCTCTGGTGGTAGCCAGCACTCCTTGGTGTTCCTTAGCTTGTAGCTGCATTGTTTCTGTCTCTGGCTCAGTTGCCACATGGCGTTCTTCCCTGGGTGCGTCCTCAGGTCTCTGAATCCAAACCTCTCTCTCTTTTCTCTTATAAATTAAGACACTAGTTGATGAACAACAAATGCTGGAGGGGGTATGGAGAAAAGGAAACTTTCCTACACTGTTGGTGGAAACATAAGTTGGTCAAGCCAGTGTGAAGAACAGTATGGTGGTTCCTCAAAAAGCTAACAATAGAGTTGCCATATGATCCAGTAATCCCACTCCTGGGCATCTATCCAGACAAAATCCTAATTCAAAAGATACATGCTTCCCAATGTTCACAGCAACACTACTCACAGTAGCCAAGACATGCATGCTAAGTCACTTCAGTCATGTCTGACTCTTTGCAACCCTATGGACTGTAGGTTGCCAGGCCCCACTGTTCATAGGATTTTCCAGGCAAGAATAAGTAGGTTGCCATTTTCTTCTCCGGGGGATCTTCCTGACCCAGGGATAAAACCCACATCTCCTAAATCTCCTGCATTGGCAGGTGGGTTCTTTACTACTAGCAACACCTGGGAAGCCAAAGACATGGAAACAACCTAAATGTCCACTGACAGATTAATGGATAAAGAAGATGTGGTAGATATATACAATGGGATATTACTCAGCCATAAAAAGAATTAAATAATGCTATCTGCAGCAACATGAATGGACCTAGAGATAATGATACTAAGTGAGGCAAGACAGAGAAAGGCAAATACCATATGATACCACTTATATGTGGAATCTAACTATCACACAAATGAACTTATCTACAAAACAGAAACACTCACAGACATGGAGGTCAGACTTAATAGTTGACATGGGAAAGAGGGTGTGTGTGTCGGGGGGGACAAAGTGGTACTTTGGGGTTAGCAGACACAAGCTAATATATGGAAGGTCCTACTACACAGCACAGGGGACTAACTACTATTCAATATCCTTTGATAAATCACAATGGAGAATATAAAAGAAGCATATATAACTGAATCACTTTACTGTATAGCAAGCACTTAAGTAAATCAACTATACTTCAATTTTTTAAAATTCCTTAAAAAAAGACATCAGTTGTTAGATTTAAGGCCTATCTCAATCCACTATGATTTCATCCTAGAACACATTATTAAAAGGCCCTATTTAATAAGTAAGGTCAGATTCAGAAATCTCTGTAATTAGGACTTAAACATATCTTTTTGGGGGCACAATCCAATGACAATGTATATTATGAAACTCGGCATATAATAATTCATCTAATTCATAACTAGCAGCATTATGTGAAAGCTAAAATTGCAAAGCAGTTTTCTTGTCATTAATGATACAAGGATCCTACTTGAAATTTTCTGCTTCATACCAAAAACACTAAATTCTCAGAACAAAACAAAACAAATACTTCCCTTTAGCACAGAGAAGACCCTATGATAGCATCAAACTAAATTTGTAAAATAGAAGAGGGGAGAGCAGATTCCTGAGTCTTAAGAATATTGTCCTTATGTATTAATTTGAGGAATTATTTACATATTAATTTAAAAATGAAAAACTCAAAAGTATCCCATAGTGAGGGAGATTTAATCCTTCATATAAGAAATAAATAAAAATAAATAAAAACAAAAGAGTCACTCTACTATTTTAACAGAATTGAAAATGAAGAAAGTGTTAGTTGCTCAGTCCTGTCCAACTCTTTGCGACCCCATGGACTGTAGCCCATTCGGCTCCCTGGTCAGTGAAATTCTCCAGGCAAGAATACTGGAGTGGGTAGCCATTCTCTTCTCCAGGGGAATTTCCTGACCCAGGAATCCAATCCATGTCCCTCGCATTGCAGGATATTCTTTACCATCCGAGCCACAGGGAAGCCCCTAATAGAACTCAGACAGTCTATTTAGAAAACAGGGTGTGACAAAGTTCAGCTTCATTTTAGGCAGGATGTTTTAATATATTGTGAAGTAATTAGTCTCCAATTAAAATAAATAAATTTAAATTTAAAAAAATCTTTTTCTGAGACTAGGACATAGAGCAATTTTTGTGAGCACAAATCCAAGAAATTATATTAGAAAACTGTTATTGTTCAGTCGCTCAGTCATGTTTGGCTCTGCGACCCCATGGACTGCAGCAAGCCAAGCTTCCCTGTCCTTCACAGTCTCCCAGAGTTTGCTCAAACTCATTTCCATTGAGTTGGTGATGCCATCCAACCATCTCATCCTCTGTCATCCCCTTCTCTTCTTGCCTTCAATCTTTTCCAGCATCAGGATCTTTTCTAACGAGTCAGCTCTTCGTATCAGGTGGCCAAAGTATTGGAGCTTCAGCACCAGTCTTTCCAATGAATATTCAGGGTTGCTTTCCTTTAGGAGTGACTGGTTTGATCTCCTTGTTGTACACAAGACTCTCAAGTCTTCTCTAGCACCATAGTTCGAAAGCATCAATTCTTTGGTGCTCAGCCTATTATTTTATATTAAATTACATTCAGATTTGTCTTAATCATACTGAGTATCTCATGATGAATTTTCCTATAATTTTTACATAAAACATTTTTAGAAATCAAAGACTTTCGGTAAAACAAAGTTCTATGAATTGTACTACATTTACCCCACGATTCACACTGTTTGACATGAAATGCTAGATTATGACAACTGTCATTATTAGGGGACATGATATAAAGGGAGGGAGGACTTGTGCTCTCTCAGTGGATTTCCTTAAAGGCTCTGCTTCTCTAGCCTCCAGCCTGTAAGTCTATCACTAACCCTGCACTCTTCTACTTACCCTAGACTCCAGGCCCACTGCAGCAGTTTATTCTATTCTACCATTTTTGAAGAAACCGAATCAGCTCTTTCAACCTAGAGCTGAAAAGTGCTGCAGGGGATAAAAATCACCCAAACAAGTGCCCAACATGGATAGATGGTCCAACAAGTAAGTCCAAGGTTCCCATCTTCCTCTGGGACATCCATGTTGACCCTAGTATGCCTCTGAATCCTGCCTTTGGCCAGGATTCTCCTTTATTCTACTCGTGTCTAGTGGAGGCATCCATTTTCTTCAACACAGAATTTCAGAAGGATTCACCTGAGAGACTACAGGATTTCTTCCCTAATTCAGGAGATATTAAAGTGGCTTAAAAAGCTTTAGAATCTACATTCACTGCTTTTAATCATGATACAATTTGTGGGAAGAGGACTGCAGTAGCAGAGAAGAACAGCAGAGAAAAACAGCTGGTAAATTCTGTCATCTACAAAATTCAGTAAAATGACAATCCTATCCCTATTTTGTGGTCATGAATTGCTTATTAAAATGGACCTGAACACAAAAGTACTGAAGAGCTGTATTTTTATTAAAGCATCTGTTTACTGATGTTTAAAGGTGGCCTATGGTTAGACTTGAAATTTGCCTTGGGGCCTTACTGTTGTCTTTATAAACAGCGATGTTGTGAAAGAGAATGCATGCCATGGACCTGTTAAACACAGGCACTCTGGGTTCCTTCCCTTTCCTGATGGGTACAGAGAAAATTACTTCCATTTCTGGCAGTTGAGGTTTCATAGTGGCTCCCCCCACACAAACCCCATTAATAATTTTTTTGTTAGATTACATAATTTATAGTATCAGTTTTGAATGCATAATGTAATACTGTATACTGAACGGTAGTTAGTCTTTCTTCAGATAGGTTACTGAAAATGAAATAAATACCTAGATTAAATTTCCATACTAGGGAGAGAGAAATGAAATAATTTGCTGAGTTGCAAAAATATGTAATAGACATTGTGGAGATAATCTAAATTCTAAAAAAGAGATTATGTCATTGTTCTAGTCACCTCAAATAGTTTTATCATAAAAGCAATTCCTGAGAAAACATTGTGTGATTATTGGACAAAAATTAGTATTTTTAAAGTAAATGAGTTGAAAAATTATCTCTGTATAAATATTAATAAAGTTTAATTAATAATAATGGAGAAGGAAATGGCAATGCACTCCAGTGTTATTGCCTGGAGAATCCCATGGACTGAGGAGCCCTCGCAGGCTACAATCCACGGGGTCACAAAACATCAGACACGACTGAGTGACTAGGCAATTAATAATAAAGGCTAGCTGGGAAGCCCAGGTGGCTCAGGGGTAAAGAATCTTCCTGCAAGTGCAGGAAGCACAGGTTGGATCCCTGGGTCAGGGAGATACCCTGAAGAAGGAAATGGCAACCCACTGCAATACTTTTGCCTGGAAAATCCCATGGACAGAAGAGCCTAGCGAGCTACACTCCATGGAGTCGCAAAGAGTTGTATGTGACTGAGCACACACTGTAATATAAAACACTGACCATATTTATTTTAGTGTCTCTGGTTTTTGTGAATGAAGGGGTAATAGAACATTTAATAAATATGTGAAATATATGATCTCTCAGCAGAGCTGGGAAAATTTTGCTATCTTTATATCTAACCCTAATCTTTAAGATAAAAATTACTGGAGTTATGTTTCTAGAAACTTGCTGGAATTCCCAGAGATTTATTTGCAGGTTTTCTGTGGTTTTTAAGAAATACAATTTATATTCTGTATTAAGAGGTATCTACTAAAATTACAAGGCATATTTTTTCCAAACTACCATCCCTTCTTTGGGTCTACTATAAATCAATTAATACTGGGCCCTTCTCCTTTTGCTGCTGCTGCTAAGTCACTTCAGTAGTGTCCGACTTTGTGCGACACCACAGATGGCAGCCCACCAGGCTCCCCGTCCCTGGGATTGTCCAAGTGAGAACACTGGAGTGGGTTGCCATTTCCTTCTCCAATGCATGAAGGTGAAAAGTCAAAGTGAAGTTGCTCAGTCATGTCCGGCCCTTAGCAACTCCATGGACTGCAGCCCACCAGGCTCCTCCGTCCATGGGAGTTTCCAGGCAAGAGTACTGGAGTGGGGTGTCATTTCCTTCTCCATCTCTTTTTGCTATTATTACCATTATTTTTCATGGATTCTAACCCCTTATTTTCCTAAGCTTTGCCTTCCTGAGAAACTATCAAACTTCAACTGTGGGATTGGTACTAGTTCACTTCAGTCGCTCAGTCGTGTCCGACTCTTTGCGACCCCATGAATCGCAGCACGCCAGGCCTCCCTGTCCATCACCAACTCCGAGTTCACTCAAACTCACGTCCATAGAGTTGGTGATGCCATCCAGCCATCTCATCCTCGGTCGTCCCCTTCTCCTCCTGCCCCCAGTCCCTCCCAGCATCAGCGTCTTTTCCAATGAGTCAACTCTCCGCATCAGGTGGCCAAAGTACTGGAGTTTCAGCTTTAGCATCATTCCTTCCAAAGAAATCCCAGGGCCGATCTCCTTTGGAATGGACTGGTTGGATCTCCTTGCAGTCCAAGGGACTCTCAAGAGTCTTCTCCAACACCACAGTTCAAAAGCATCAATTATTCGGCGCTCGTGTGGGAATTTCAAATAGAATTTTAATTTTCTCTGGGCATTGGGCACCATTTATTGCTTATGCCTCTGAAATGGTGTTATTTTTGTCATGATAATATGATTGTGTTCATCAGGACATGTGCCATCTCCCTTAGGGTAACCTCACTTTTCTCCTTTGGAAAGGACACAAATCAGAAGTAAAGGAAAGACATGGGAAGATTAAGTATAGCCAGTGGTGAAGTTAAAACATTAATTAGTGACTTTGAGATGCTTTTAAAACAAGTACATACCAAAATCTTAGGGGAAATCTAATTTGCAAAAATAAGTTTCAATGATGTATAAAAGTGAAATGTTCCATAAAATTCTCTTTAGAGTTATTTTTGAGGCTGTTTTTAATACATATATATTTTTACTTTTAAAATATACATTTTTACATAATATTTTAATACTTCCATGTATTAGTAAATGTTCTTAAATATACAGAATAATTTTGCCTAGATTGTTTATTTACCATGAGTTGTAAAAACTCTAAATCATAAATTATTAGTTAGTTTAACGTTTATCTCTATTTTGTAAATAACATCAACATCATAATAATTAACACCCTTTAGGACGATGGAACTCTAGAGAAAAAATAAATGCCAAATTTATCTAACTTTTTAACTGTCTTCCTAAACAACAAGTTGGTTTACAAAAGCTTATTGATTTTGTTAATGCTTGTCCACAGCTATGAATTCCCTACATTTAAATTCTTTACAAACACGATTAAAATATTTTTCATTTGTTCCCCTCATCTTGTTTGGGTTGTGCACAAAATAAAGGGACTTACACACTCAAGCCAGAGAAATCATACATAAGCTTGATAAGCTTCATAATGCTAATGCTGTTTTGATAGAGAAAACCACAAGTAATGCAAATAGCAGCCTCTACTCTGCAGTACAGGTGTATAATAAGCACATATAATTAAGCCAAAGATACATAATGGTTTGTTGTTGGATACGCATTTACAACAGCTGACTACGCTCTTAATGTGTGGTTCATGAGTTAGGTAATTTTCTTATGTCTCCACTCCTTGAACAGAATATTCCTCATGGACTCATATACAAAATGAGTCTGTGCTTTTTACCCAGCAGATTCCCACTGCTGCCTGTAATTTAGTGTCTTTGCCATATCAGCATTACCTAAAGATGATTAAAAAGATCATGCAAATTCACAAAAGTCATTTTATTCTTCAACTTAAATAATTTAGAAATGCCCCCAAAAGGAAAGTTATAAAAATGTAAGCCTTTTGACATGGTTTCCATCTTTGTGAAATATATCAACCGTGTATTTAATCACTGTTATGCATAAAATATGGTTTATGGCTCTCCTCTATATATCACATAAACTTCTTTGTATATTATGAATTTGAGTCCTTTAAAGGGCATAAAGCAAATATGAAAAACTAGTAAAGGTTTTTAAAAATTGGTATAGAAACAGGCAGCAGTGTATAAACTATTTTCAGTTATTTTTAATTCTATATTTTCATTGGTATTTTTTACCTCAAAATGCATATACTCACAATATATATATATATATATATATATATATATATATAGTCTTTGAATTTTGAATTGGGCAAATAAAAGAATGAAGCTATATAAATGTATTTGAATTTATTTTAAACACCTTATATCCTTTTTCCCTTTCCATCATAAGACTGTTAAACATTTTGACAGTGTAAGAAATATCATCAGATATGCATGACTGAGATGAAGCATGTCTGTTAACAGAGATGGTCAAGAGTCTATATACTAAGGTTGATAATGTGGAGAAAAATAGGTAATGCAAATTTAGTTTTTTTAAGGTGATATCGTACACATGTATTGAACTATTCTATGTAGTAAAAATGGTCATGATAATATCTGAGCTTAATAGCATTTTCCCATAAATTACTGTGTAGGTACCATTAATCACTGTATTCAACTGCTGTGCATTGCCTGCTTAATTCAGCTGGTTCTGATTTATGCATCATTACAAAGAATGCAAAGGAAACTGAAGTTAAAAGTTTTACTTTTCATATTAGCTACATAGCTCATCCCCTTCCAGTCCTCTCTCAGGACAAGCACTAAATAATCAACCTGATTCCTTTGGTTGGCATTTTTAATTTTTCTTTTTGGTTGCACTGGGTCTTCACTGTTGCACGCAGGCTTTTGCTAGTTGTGGTGGGTGGGGACTACTGTTCGTTAAGGTGTGCAGGCTTTTCATTTTAGTGGCTTCTCCTAATGAGGAGCACAGGTTCTGTGGCATATGGGTTTCAGTAGTTGTAGCTTGGGGGCTCCAGAGCACCAGGCTCAGTTGCCCTGAGGCACGTGGGATTTTCTCAGACCAGGGGATTGAACTGGTGTCCCTCATTTTGCAAGGTAGATTCTTAACCACTGGACCACCAGGGAAGCCCTCCTATGGTAGATTTTTAAAGCCTTGTCTGCAATTAATTTGGGGCAAAAACTATCTTGAGTCTTTAGAATAGACTTTATGGAATCAAATTCAGTCCTGGTATCATCAATAGGGTCAACTTAAAAAAATGCATAATGTGAGAACTGCAAGTTAAGCTTTATTTGAGGCAAAATGCAGACCAGTCCAGGAGACAGTACCTCAAGTAGCTCTGAGAAACTGTTCCAAAGAGGCAGGGGGTAAAGTTCAGCATATATGTGATTTTCGTGAAGGGGGAATACATGCAATCAAGTCCATATTTTTCCAGGTTTTTTCAGGTGTCTACTAGTCTCATGAAGCTTATTGCTAGTCACGAGGAACAATCTTCATCATGAAAGATGTTAGTGCTTTGCCACACATAGTGTTAGTTGCTCAGTTGTGTCTCCTCTGCAACCCCTTGGACTGTAGCCCACCAAGTTCCTCTATCCATGGGATTCTCCAGGCAAGAATTGTGGACTGGGTTGCCATTCCCTCCTCCAGATATGGGGGAGATACAAGAATTGGCCTCATAAAATTGGCTCCTGAAAATATCTATATGAAAACCTGTTCTGTGAGTCCCCTGCCTGCTCCCCACAACACAGAATGCCTCATATTTCTGTTCTCTACCTTGAACTCATTTCAGGGGGTCACTGAAGGCCAGCAGCTGCAGCAGCACATGATTTAATTAGTGTAGAGGTAGATACCAAATGCCCATGGTAAGTGCCAATTTGTAGTTGGCAATAGTCACTCCTATGGTTGCTGCTGTTATAAATATTTGGTTCCTCATGAAACAAGACAGTCATTTCTCCCTCTATCTTCTTTTCTATGACCTTGACTATGTTGATTTTGTGTGTGTGTGTGTGTTAAAGGAGGGCAGTTTGTCCTCAGCCTATGAATTTGGTAAATATAAAAGTCTTTGGGTGTTAAATTTCTGTTTATCAAAAACAGAAATCACCAGCAGGGAATTCCTTCATCTTCTCATCTGTAAAACCCACCTCTGATTCCAATTTTCCCTCCTCTTTTCAAAGACCAGTGAGTTCAGATGTGCTCTAGTTCTCCTTGCTTCTCTCTTCTCAGAGATCTCACAGTAGAGTTCAGTACTCAGTAGCTCAGTCGTGTATGACTGGTCCCACAGACTGTAGTCCACAAGGCTCCTCTGCCAAAGGGATTTCCCAGGGAAGAATACTGGAGTGGGCTACCCTTTCCTTCTCCAGGGGATCTTTCTGACCCAGGGATAGAACCTGCATCTCCTGTGTCTCCTGCATGGCAGGCAGATTCTTTACCACTGAGCCACCTGGGAAGCCCAGAGACTCCACACCGCTGGTTATTCTCATAGTCTTATGAGCTCTTGCAAACGCCTGTGTTTTCAAGCTTTCTTTTCCAAAGGACTCTAATTTTTTCAGTTTTGTACTTGGTTGGGTAGTACAGATAAGAGTCCAGATCAAGGCTAACTAAATTAGTGAGGAAGATAGGAGTTGCCCCAGTCTTTTCCAGCTTACTAATTATTTGTATAGACTTTGAAAATAAGAACCTGCTATTTAACTCTGAGGAGCAACTGTTGAGAGCTAAGGACACATCTGCTACCAGGAGATCTTAAGAACATTTCTTCTTAACCCTCTTCCTCTCATTTTTCAGATGCTATTGGGTTGATAAATAATAATCATTTCAACAATGTAATATTTTGACAGATAGCTTTCATATTTGGAGAACAATTTCAACTTTTTTCTTGGCTTCCTGTTAGAGAGGATCAGACATAAAAGAAACATCTCACTTCTCTCTCAGCCCAGTTGCTGCATCACAGTTTTTCAGACTATTCAGTCTGTCTAAACACAAACCGGATGGCTGCGAGAGCCGGGTTAGTGCACTAAACATGGATGAGAGGAGCTACACCACGTCCGAGGTCAGGGGCAGCAGCCTAGAGTACCAGGCTGCCACGGTGCAGGAACGGCCAAGAGGAGCTAGCCCGTGACCAAGGTCAGTGGCAGCCAGGAGGAGGCACCCCACGTCTGAGGTCAGGGGCTGTGGCTGGGAGGAGCTATCCCGCATCTGAGGTCAGGGGCTGCGGCCGAAAGGAGACAACCCGTGTCCAAGGTCAGTGGCGGCCAGGAGGAGACACCCCACATCTGAGGCCAGTGGCGGCCAGGGAGGAAACACCCTGCATCCGAGGTCAGGGTGGCGGCTGGTGGAGCTACCTCGCGTCCAAGTCCAGGGGCGGCAAGGGGGAGACCCTCTGAGGTCAGGAGCGGCCGTGTCCGAGGTCAGGGGTAGCCGGGAGGAGACACACCACACCCGAGGTCAGGGGCGGCCAGAAGAAGCCACCTTACGCTAGAGGCCAGGGGTGGTGAGGCTGAGGAGACACCACAAGCCCGAGGCCAGGGGCAGCAGCTGGGAGAAGCCACCTCGCACCCGAGGCCAGGGCTGCTGGGTGGGAGAATCAACCCGAGGAGCAGTGGCTGTGCAGGAGGAGGAGGGGCTAGAGGAGCTATCCCACCTAGAAGGTCAGGAAGGCGGCAGTAAGGAGATACACCTTGTTCAAGGTAAGAAACAGCAGCTGTGCTTTTCTGGAGCAGCCGTGAAAAGATACCCCACGCTCAAGGTAAGAGATCCCAAGTAAGATGGTAGGTGTTGCAAGAGGGCATCAGAGGGCAGACACACTGAAACCATACTCACAGAAAACTAGTCAATCTAATCACACTAGGACCACAGCCTTGTCTAACTCAATAAAACCAAGCCAGGCCTGCAGGGGGAACCCAAGACAGGCGGTTCATGGTGGAGAGAGCTGACAGAACGTGGTCCACTGGAGAGGGGAATGGCAAACCACTTCAGTATTCATGCCTTGAGAACCCCATGAACAGCATGAAAAGGCAAAATGATAGGATACGGAAAGAGGAACTCCCCAGGTCAGTAGGTGCCCAGTATGCTACTGGAGATCAGTGGAGAAATAACTCCAGAAAGAATGAAGGGATGGAGCCAAAGCAAAAACAATACCCAGTTGTGCATGTGACTGGTAATAGAAGCAAGGTCCAATGCTGTAAAGAGCAAAACTGCATAGGAACCTGGAATGTCAGGTCCATGAATCAACGCAAATTGGAAGCGGTCAAACAAGAGACGGCAAGGGTGAACGTTGACATTCTAGGAATCAGCAAACTAAAATGGACTGGAATGGGTGAATTTAACTCAGATGACCACTATATCTACGACTGCGGGCAGGAATCCCTCAGAAGAAATGGAGTAGCCATCATGGTCAACAAAAGAGTCCGAAATGCAGTACTTGGATGCAATCTCAAAAACGAGAGAATGATCTCTGTTCGTTTCCAAGGCAAACCATTCAATATCACAGTAGTCCAAGTCTATGCCCCAAACAGTAACACTGAAGAAGCAGAAGTTGAATGGTTTTATGAATACCTACAAGACCTTTTAGAACTAACATCCAAAAGATGTCCATTTCATTCTAGGGGATTGGAATGCTAAAGTAGGAAGTCAAGAAACACCTGGAGTAACAGGCAAATTTGGCCTTGGAATGCGGAATGAAGCAGGGCAAAGACTAATAGGCTTTTGCCAAGAAAATGCAGTGGTCATAGCAAACACCCTCTTCCAACAACACAAGAGAAGACTCTACACATGGACATCACCAGATGGTCAACACCAAAATCAGATTGATTATGTTCTATGCAGCCAAAGATGGAGAAGCTCTATACAATCAACAAAAACAAGACCAGGAGCTGACGGTGGTTCAGATCATGAACTCCTTATTGCCAAATTCAGACTGAAATTGAAGAAAGTAGGGAAAACCGCTAGACCATTCCGGTATGACCTAAATCAAAACCCTTATGATTATACAGTGGAAGTGAGAAATAGATTTAAGGGCCTAGATCTGAAGAATAAGAGTGCCTGATGAACTTTGGAATGAGGTTTGTGACATTTTACAGGAGACAGGGATCAAGCCAATCCCCATGGAAAAGAAATGTAAAAATGCAAAATGTCTGTCTGGAGAGGCCTTACAAATAGCTGTGAAAAGAAGAGAGGCGAAAAGGAAATATATAAGCATCTGAATGCAGAGTTCCAAAGAATGGCAAGAAGAGATAAGAAAGGCTTCTTTAGCAATCAATGCAAAGAAATAGAGGAAAACAACAGAATGGGAAAGACTAGAGATCTCTTCAAGAAAATTAGACATATCAAGGGAGCATTTCATGCAAACATGGGCTCGATAAAGGACAGAAATGGTATGAACCTAACAGAAGCAGAAGATATTAAGATGAGGTGGCAAGAATACACAGAACTGTACAAAAAGATCTTCAAGACCCAGATAATCATGATGATGTGATCACTCATCTAGAGCCAGACATCTTGGAATGTGAAGTCAAGTGGGCCTTAGAAAGGATCACTACGAACAAGCTAGTGGAGGTGATGGAATTCCAGTTGAGCTGTTTCAAATCCTAATAAATGATGCTGTGAAAGTGCTGCACTCAATATGCCAACAAATATGGAAAACTCAGCAGTGGCCACAGGATTGGAAAAGGTCAGTTTTCATTCCAATCCAAAGAAAGGCAATGCCAAAGAATGCTCAAACTACCGCACAATTGCACTCATCTCACATGCTAGTAAAGTAATGCTCAAAATTCTCCAAGCCAGGCTTCAGCAATACGTGAACCGTGAACTTCCTGATGTTCAAGCTGGTTTTAGAAAAGGCAGAGGAACCAGAGATCAAATTGCCAACATCCACTGGATCATGGAAAAAGCAAGAGAGTTTCAGAAAAACATCTATTTCTGCTTTATTGACTATGCCAAAGCCTTTGACTGTGTGGATCACAATAAACTGTGAAAAATTCTGAAAGGGATGGGAATACCAGACCACCTGACCTGCCTCTTGAGAAATCTGTATGCAAGTCAGGAAGCAACAGTTAGAACTTGACATGGAACAACAGACTGGTTCCAAATAAGAAAAGGAGTACTTCAAGGCTGTCACCTTGCTTATTTAACTTCTAAGCAGAGTACATCATGAGAAATGCTGGACTGGAAGAAACACAAGCTGGAATCAAGATTGCCAGGAGAAATATCAATAACCTCAGATATGCAAATGACACCACCCTTATGGCAGAAAGTGAAAAGGAGCTAAAGGGCCTCTTGATGAAAGTGAAAGAGAAGAGTGAAAAAGTTGGCTTAAACCTCAACATTCAGAAAATGATGATCATGGCATCCAGTCCCATCACTTCATGGGAAATAGATGGGGAAACAGTGGAAACAGTGTCAGACTTTATTTTTGGGGCTCCAGAATCACTGCAGATGATGACTCCAGTCATGAATTTAAAAGATGCTTACTCCTTGGAAGAAAAGTTATGACCAACCTAGATAGCATATTCAAAAGCAGAGACATTACTTTGCCGACTAAGGTCCGTTTAGTCAAGGCTATGGTTTTTCCTGCGGTCATGTATGGATGTGAGAGTTGGACTGTGAAGAAGGCTGAGCGCTGAAGAATTGATGCTTTTGAACTGTGGTGTTGGAGAAGACTCTTGAGAGTCCCTTGGACTGCAAGGAGATCCAACCAGTCCATTCTAAAGGAGATCAGCCCTGGGATTTCTTTGGAAGGAATGATGCTAAAGCTGAAACTCCAGTACTTAGGCCACCTCATGCGAAGAGTTGACTCATTTGAAAGACACTGATGCTGGGAGGGATTGGGGGCAGGAGGAGAAGGGGACAACCGAGGATGAGATGGCTGGATAGCATCACAGACTCGATGGACATGAGTCTGAGTGAACTCCGAGAGATGGTGCTGAACAGGGAGGCCTGGCGTGCTGCGATTCATGGGATCGCAAAGAGTCGGACACGACTGAGCGACTGAACTGAACTGAACTGAACTGAAAACACAAACCTGTCTATTGCTGAGAATTTTCAGTGTGTAGAAAGACAAAAAAAGTTTTCAAAGGGGAAAAGTGTCCTTTTGAACTTCAATGATTGCTACTTGTTTGAAAAGAACAGCACAGCAAAAACTATGGGGTTAGGGCTTCAGTTGTGAGTGTCAGTCACTCAGGGCTTCAGTTAGTTGATTTTTAAAGTTTTATTTCTTAAAAGCAAAATGCTAGAAACTTGTATATGAAACGTCACACAAAGTGTTTTTTTCTTTTTTTTTCTGAAATTTCTCTATATGCTTAAGCACCACATGAGAAAGAAGACTGAATGATACACATGCAAAAAATCCATGATTTCTACAGTGATATATAACAATATGTAAATAAAAACTGTATTTTCAAACACAGGTAGTGGTTTTCAAACACAGGTTCATGCCAGGTTGAAGACTTAAAGGAAATAAATGACTTTTGGATTGGACATTACATATTATGTATACACATAAATATACTGAAAAAAATCAATGCTACTCTCTTTTGTCAATCTGTATTTTAAGTTTATATTTTGTTGGATATGCCTTAAACCATTGGAAATAGTTGTGTGGGAGCACTGTTACATTTAAGAAACCTGGGATTGAAGAGCAAAAATCAGAATGCAATCAGTGCTGAAGAACTTCAGTGCGTCATCTGGTTTACTTCTCAGCCTCTGAATATGCAAATTCTTGATCTTTCAAGAGAGTTAATTTGCCTCTTCTTAAACTACCTCCATCTCTAGAGATGGAGGCATCATAGACTGCTTTAGTAGACTAATATATTGCTGTTTCCATATGCTGAGGGAGTTTGGAAAGAAAAGCCTTGGAGAAATGACAGTTTTCTTCAAATACGGTTCTCTGCCTTTCTAAGGGAATTTGAAATAGCTCTTCTTAATCTCCAAAGGCAACTCTCAATTAAAAATTAATCAGGAATTAGACAAGTTCAAATAGTGAATTGTACTTCTCTTATTGCCACACAGAAGCACCACTTTAGCCAGAAAACTAGACTAACTACCAACCTTTTCTGGAGAAGGAAATGGCAATCCACTCCAGTACTCTTGCCTGGAAAATTCCATGGATGGAGGAGCCTGGTAGGCTACAGTCCATGGGGTCGCAAAGAGTCAGACACAACTGAGCAACTACACTTTCTTTCTTTCTATAGTTTCTTTCGGAGAAGGAAATGGCAACCCACTCCAGTTTTCTTACCTGGAGAATCCCATGGATGGAGGGGCCTGGTGGGCTGCGGTCTATGGGGTTGCAAAGAGTCAGACATGACTAAGCAACTCACACATACGCAGATCGACCTTTTCAGAATTAGCCTCCGTTTTTCATGAATTTTGAATATGCAAGGCCCTCAGGAATGCATTCCTCATGAGAAATGGGCCTTCAGTTGGCCTGAGGTGCTGTCATGTGAAGGAGTATTGTGTCTGTTGGGCATTGCTCCAAAGAGTAGGCTATGAGCAATGGAAATAAACCATAAGAAGGCACACTTTGACATATGATAAAGATGTGATAACAAAGCTGCCTAAAACTTAAACAGGCTGTCTAAAAATCCAATGGCTTCTTGGTCTCTGAAATTGTTTAAGCAAAGACAGAATGATTACGCACAGAGGGTCTGTGAGAGTCCTCACTCTTTAAAAGGTTCGGTGGAATAGCACGTAAGGTACCTCCTGCTATCTTGTTTTTCTTCAACAATCTTGGTTGTCACTTATGAATTTTTCTAAATTATTTACATATATTAATTTTAAATATACATATGCCACTGATCAGCAACATTTATCTACCTATCTATACCTGTGCATATCTTTTAATTCAAAGACTTAAAATATTTGACATAATAGCCAGGGATATACAACAAAGACGAGTATTTATTCAATAAAAAGGGCTAGGAAAACTGGATATTCACATGTAGAAGAATAAAACTAGATCTCTATCTTACAACACTCATAAAAACTAAATCAAATGGATTCTTTAAATGTTAACACTGGAAACCATAAAACACCTGGAAGAAAGCAGGGTAACTGTCTTGGCAATGAATATTTGGTAATGACACCTAAAGAAAAAAACGAAACTGATATCAGTTTTGATTTCTCTTTGCTTCCTGTTCCACAGGTTTATAAATCCCATTGCTTATAGCTCTGCAATATCTCTTCAATACACCCCCTCCTTTCTCTTTGCACTGCTGTCTCCCTAATTCCTCCCTTAATATTGCTCACCCAGACTAAGACAATTGTTCCCTGTCCTGTCACACTCATTTGTTCATTTGACAAATGAGTAATGGGCGTCCGTTATGTTCTACTTGAGGCTACAGCAGCAAGACACTGCCCTAAGAGCCTCCATCCTTGTACAGAGAGAGACAACCCCTTCTCATACAGTGCTTTCTCTTTTGATCTGTCCTGCACCCAGGAATCACCTTCTTAAAAATCATAATGATAATTACATCACCACTTATAAACCTTTGGTGAATTTGCACTCTGAAATTTAAGATGCTTCATGGACTTAATCTAAAATCCCTTTCCAGGCCAATATTCCCCAGTCACCTCCATTTTTTGATTTGGTTGAGAAAACTAACACCTTCAGTTCAGTTCAGTCACTCAATTGCATCCGACTCTGTGACCCCACGGACTGTAGCATGCCAGGCTTCCCTGTCCATCACCAACTCCCGGAGCTTGATCAAACTCATGTCCACTGAGTCAGTGATGTCATCCAACCATCTTATCCTCTGTCATCCCCTTCTCCCACCTTCAATCATTCCCAGCATCAAGGTCTTTTCAAATGAATCAGTTCTTCACATGATGTGTCCAAAGTATTGGAGTTTTAGCTTCAGCATCAACCATTCCAATGAATATTCAGGACTGATTTCCTTTAGGATGGACTGGTTGGATCTCCTTGCAGTCCAAGGGACTCTCAAGAGTCTTCTCCAACACCACAGTTCAAAAGCATCAATTCTTTGACACTCAGATTTATTTATAGTCCAACTCTCACACCCATACATGACTATTGGAAAAACCAAAGCTTTGATTAGATGGACCTTTGTTGGTAAAGTAATGTCTCTGCATTTTAATACGCTGTCTAGGTTGGTCATAACTTTTCTACCTGTTCACAAATATCCCTAATGCTTCCTTCATAGACCCCTCCTTTCCTTTTCTCAAAAACTGTTCTTTCAAGAGTACCATGCCAGATGGTCCCCAGATGCTCATCTCTTGAATACACACTTGTACAGGCCCCTCCACCTCACAGAACCTGTGAAAATGCTGGGATGTTACTCTTGTGGTTGGTTAGGTTAGTCATCAGTTGACTCTGAGATAATCAATAGGGAGGTCATCTTGGTGGAGCTGACTTAATCAGGTGAGTGCTTAGGAGGGGCTGGGCCCTTCTTAAGCACAACCTTGATGGTCTTGAAGAAGCAAATTCATGTTGAAGAGGAAACCACATGGCAGAGAATGGTGAGCAGCCTCTAAGAGATGAGAAGCTCCCTCAGTTGGCAGTCAGTGAGAGAGAAGAGAATAAGTCCTTTAACTGCAAGGAGTTGAATTCTGCCAACAACCTGCCTGAGCTAAAGGACCCAAGCCTCAGATGAGACTGAAGCCCAGGCTAACACCTTGATTTCATCTCAGTGTGATTCTGAACCAAGGACTCAGTTAACCCTGGTCCTAACCCACAGAAACTGTGGGCTAATAAACTGGTCATGTTGTAAGCAGCTAAATGTATGGTAATTTGTTAGGCTCCTACAGAAAACTAGTACTAGAGACATTCTCCAATTTCACCTGGAAATATCCACCCAGCTACTGAGAGCCAGTTTAAACGTTTATCTTTTTGGTGTTTGCCCTTACTTTCCCAACCAAAAGTGATCTTTCTCTAAATTCCTATAGGATCTTGCTTCCCTCTTATGGAACTTCCTACTTTTATTGCAGCTGTTTGTGTATGTCTTACTTCTCCCGAACTGTGGATTCCTTGAGAGCAGACATGGCTTTCTTTATGTACATATGCATATGTTCCATACAATCACTGAACCCAGTATTCACTTAGGCCATGGAGGAAATACTTCTCAGGGATCTAAGAATTAACAAAGCTTCAGTCTTCAGCTTCATATTCACTTTTTTGTGCTTATGAATAACTTCATGTGACTTAGCACAAGTACAGATCTTTGTGACCCGACTCTCTCCCTAAAACTGTCATGCAAAAGACTAATTCTTTTGTTAAAGGGTAAACAACATGCAAGTTCAACATATTTAAAATCCAGAGTTGAAGGTCATTAAAAACAGATTTCTGAGTTAGGAAATTTGCAGATAAGCAAGGTAGCACTTAGAGCTACCCAGATACTCTGATGCTTGCTGCCCAGAGGCGAGGTCTGGGGAGTGGCTGTCATCCATACGTGTCACTTCCTTTCTCTAACCTCACAGTTCCTTTCACCTGTGGATACCCAGGTTGGTTGAAATAAGTAATAATGAGGAACCCAGGCTCAGAAAAGAGCTTCCCCTGGCAGTGGAAGCATTACGTCCAGAGTTGGTTAATTGAAATCATGCATCGAACTAAGTTGCCACTTTGATGCGATCTGACAAAAATGATCATAGGATAAAATTGCCTCTTGCTGATCCCCACCTATCTTACATTTCAACTTGCAGCAAGATTGAAGCAAACTGCTCCAATTTACTGCTCCCGACCTGCTGATAATGGACACTTTGCCGTGCACTCTCCCTTCATTACTGCTCAGGTCAGGGCTGTTAACAGGGACTCTTGCCACTTTTGACAGATAGTCACTACCAAGATGAATGGCGGGAGCCACATGACCACTTAGGACCAGGCCTTCCCTCTCCAGCACCTTCAAAATGCCTTTAAAACATAAAAATAAAAGTCCACACTTCACGGTTTAACTCTTTATTAACTAGGAGAATCAACAGAAACCAGGCAACTGTGACCTCCTATTCCTTTACTGTAAAGCAACAACTATTTCAAAGAAATCATTTAACAACATTTTAAAAAGAAACTTTCTAGCAAGGCTGCCTTTGTACATTCTGTTCTACTGGGGAATGGAAAATGGGCTATAAACTGAGTTTCATGGGGTAAGGAAGCAGTTATTCACCCAAAGTCTCAGCTGTGCTAAATCTTATGAACTGGCTCTGTTTCTGAGTTTAAATGGACTTATTTAAGAACAATAAAAAAAATGTTTTTAGAGAAAATCAGCTATTTTTAATATCACATAGATGAATAGAACTCATCAACAGTCTGGTATTCCATCATTTCAATTATTCATAAACAGCCTTTCACAAAGAACTTTTTACTACCAATATTTCTGAGTTATTCTACTTACAGTTACAAAGGAAAAAAAAAGATGAGAGGTATGCATGTATCTTTCTGGGCTATTTTCTTTAGCAGACACCATAGACTAGATAGTAAGTGCTTAATAAATAAGTTCTAAGAGCAAGCTAAAGCAGAACAGTGTCTTACATTTTTAAGGCTTCTAACTTAAAACTGTATATAAAGTGTATAGAGTTTGTATAGAATGCTTTAGTTTTTATCCAATTCTGACACACACATTCATATTGTATTTGACAGTCAAATGAGCTCTTATAAGATTTACACTGCATTGTCTAATTCACTTTGCCTCATGAAATTAGATGAACTATTAAATACCATAATCTGTTATCTACCATTAAAATTAATTGATTTTCATGTCACTTTATAACTAATGAATTACCTGGAGATAGTCTCATAAACTACAAAGCATAGTGGGAAAGCTCTTTTATTCCCCATCATTTCTAGTAAGGATGAATAGTCCTATGCTTTTGCTAGTTTGTCTCTCAGCAGAAATCTCACCAAGCTGTATTCAATAATTACACTTCATGGATAAGAGTCACATTTATGAAAAAGTTTCTGAAGATGTGGATAATATGATGCCTAATATTGCTCCAGGAGGGGTCCTGTCATATGGAAATTTCCAGATACAGTATGGTGTTGCCACAGTATTATATAATTGAAATGGACATGCTATTAAACAGGAATAAAACCCTAGCAAATAGTCCTAAAAATAAATACATGGGTAGCATTTTATTGTGTTGCCTGGAAATAAATCTTATTTGATATTTCAGTTCAAAGACTGCATAGCTGTATTACAGTAATAATGTGTGGTTATAGAAAATTTATCATGTGCCAGGCACTGTGCCAAGCATTTTGACATGGATTGTTTTATTTAATCCTTAAATGCTCCCATGATAGGAGCTTTATCTTTATCCTCATCTAACAGGGAGGGAAACTGAGACTGAGAGAGAATAAGCAACTTGTTGAAATTCACATTATCAATAACAAAGTAACTAGGACATGAATCAGAAGCAATCTTACTCCAAAGTCAAGCCCTAATTGTTATGCACTGGGGTCTTTTACTGTAACATCACTATATCACTTGGCATGGATGGTATGTTGGGCCATTAATTGCTTACAATTTTTATCCATTAATGTTTATTAAGATAATCCTCTCATAAATTGGTTTATTCAAGGAAAACAAAAATCTTGCTTTTTAAATGATCTTACAGCATTAATAAATTGCTCCATGTGAATTTTAACAAACTTAACAAAACTCTGTGTTTCTTTTCCCCACTGCAATATTAAAAGTGGGTAGGAGGGACACGGTACATCTCCATATACTGAAGAAACCTTGAGAGCTGGGTTCAAAGGAGGACTCAAAGCTTCTCTGGCTGAGTGAGGGGACGGACCATGTGCTCTGTTTTGCCTGGGACTGTCCTGGGTTTTGCTAGTTTTCCTGACATAATCGTTAACAGAATGCCTTTTTATTCTCAGTATTGTCCCAGTTTGGATAATAAATTAATGAGTTACTTTAATCTTAAGGAGAAGCTTCTCTGCTTATTAGTAAATCAACTGTAGAGCACCTCCATCAGTCTCATGCAGTTGAACAGGGTGCTACCCCAGTGTGCTTTAAGCATTTCCTATCTGCATGCTAGGGCATCAAAAAGAGGAGATGAACTTGCCACATCTGACTTCTTCCTCACCCTTTCTATTATTTCCTCGCTTCAGTGGGTCACTGGTGGATGGTCTTTTATAGTGTGTTAACTTGGCTAGGCTACTGCTCCACGGTTATTCAATCAAACACTAATCTAGGTGTTGTTTTGTAGGTGTTTATACATGTGATTTAAATCCTTAACCAGTTGACTTTAAGAAACTTTCTATAAAACCTGAGTGGGCCTGATTCAACCAGCTAAAATGCCTTAGGAGCAGAGGCTTCTCTGAAGAAGAAATTCCACCTGTGGACCTAAGAGCTCCAGCCTGACCATCTGCCCTAAGGATTTCAGGCTTGCTCCTCCCAACCCCTACAACTGCATAAGTCAATTCCTTGCAGTAAACTTCATACTGTGTCTGTGTGTGTGTAGACTTCCCACTGGGTTTGCTTCTCTTTGAATTCTAATACAGTCCTTTAGTGCTTGTTGAGTTCTGCTTCAAATCCTCCGCATGCTCTTCCAGGCTACTTTAACTTTATTCCCACATAACTCCGATGGCTCCCGGCCTCCGTTCTCTAGTTCTTAGTCTGATAAATGCGCCTAGAGTACTGCTGCTGCTGCTGCTAAGTCACTTCAGTCGTGTCCGACTCTTTGCGACCCCAGAGACGGCGGCCCACCAGGCTCCTCCGACGTCCCTGGGATTCTCCAGGCAAGAACTCTGGAGTGGGTTGCCATTTCCTTCTCCAGTGCATGAAAGTGGAAAGTGGAAGTGAAGTGGATAAGTCGTGTCCGACTTCTAGCGACCCCCTGCAGCCTACCAGGCTCCTCCGTCCGTGGGCTTTTCCAGGCAAGAGTACTGGAGTGGGTTGCCATTGCCTTCTCCAGCCTAGAGCACTACTCTCCTCGTTTAGAATCTAATCTTTATCAAGGGCTGATACCCCCTAGGCACTCCGCTAGACAGAGGATACAAAGATGAAGAGAGTATAGTCTCTGTTTCCCAAGGTCTCACCGGCATGTCGCTGCCCAGCACAAAACTCGCAAAGCCCCCTCCAGTGCCTGAGGACAAGGGAAACGACTCCCGCGGCAAAGCGGACCTTGGTGACTTTCATGTGCCTCACAGGACTCAGAGCCCACGAGCGCCTAAAGCAGCAGAGGGCTGCTCCTCGAGGCCTCCAATACGGCGCTCGTTCCCGGTGGTTTTGTTTAAAGTTCAAGTTTTGCTGCGGGGAGCAAAACCTGGCTATTTAAAGCATGATGAATGCAGGGAATTAATTACTTACAAAACTGCTGTAAGGGCTGGAGACAGGCGGTTCCGACTGGTGGTTCAGGAATGGCTCTCAGAAACACACCTCAAAAGCTGCCCATTCGGGGCCCGCTCTGCCGCAATCAGGAAGGTGGAGAATCCACTGAATTTATTAACTGGAACTTTTAGCTCAGGGTCAGGACACGGTTGCTTGCCACCACTATTGCATTCTCCTCTCAGCATTCATGATGCTAGCAGCTGGTCACTGAAAAACCGCTACAGGATAAAGGAACATCTCCAGGAGGCACTCTCCCGGGAGAAACCGGTAAAGCTGTAGGGAAATGGCTCCCTCTGCCGGCTGCCTCCCCAGTCTCGGGGGAGAGCGTCTAGGCCGCACGCAGACGTCCAGCAGCAAGGGATTCTGGGAAGCAAGGCATCTAGTCTCCCAGCTGCTGGCAGTACAAAAAGGCTGAGGACTCACTATGGGGCATGTGGCCTGAGAAAACCATGATTGGAAAACACACACGCACACCAATGTTCACTGCAGTACTATTTACAGTAGCCAAGACATGGAACAACTTGGATGTCCATCTATAAATGAATGGATAAAGAAGTTGTGGTACAAAAAGACTATTACTCATCCATAAAAAGGAACAAATTTGAGTTAGTTCCGGTAAGGTGGATGAACTTAGAGCCTGTTGTACAGAGTCAAGTAAATAAAAAAGAGAAAAATAGTTATACTATTATATACTAATGCATATAGATGCAATCTAGAAAAATGACACTGATGAACCTATTTGCAGGGCAGGAATAAAGACTCAGACATGGAGAACAGACTTATGGACACAGCAGGGCTAGGAGAGGGTGGGATGAATTGAGAGAGTATCACAGAAATATATACATTACCAAGCCAGGCTTCAGCAATACATGAACCGTGAACTCCCTGACATTCAAGCTGGTTTTAGAAAAGGCAGAGGAACCAGAGATCAAATTGCCAACATCCGTTGGATCATCGAAAAAGCAAGAGAGTTCCAGAAAAACATCTATTTCTGCTTTATTGACTATGCCAAAGCCTTTGAATGTGTGGATCACAAGAAACTGTGGAAAATTCTGAGACAGGTGGGAATACCAGACCACCTGACCGGCCTCTTGAGAAACCTATATGCAGGTCAAGAAGCAACAGTTAGAACTGGACATGGAACAACAAACTGGTTTCAGATAGGAAAAGGAGTACGTCAAGGCTGTATATTGTCACCCTGCTTATTTAACTTATATGCAGATACATCATGGAAACGCTGGACTGGAAGAAACACAAGCTGGAACTGAGATTGCCGGGAGGAATATCAATAACCTCAGATATGCAGATGACACCACCCTTATGGCAGAAAGTGAAGAGGAACTCAAAAGCCTCTTGATGAAGGTGAAAGAGGAGAGTGAAAAAGTTGGCTTAAAGCTCAACATTCAGAAAACGAAGATCATGGCATCTGGTCCCACCACTTCATAGGAAATAGATGGGGAAACAGTGGAAACAGTGTCAGACTTTATTTTTGAGGGCTCCAAAATCACTGCAGATGGTGACTGCAGCCATGAAATTAAAAGACGCTTACTCCTTGGGAGAAAAGTTCTGACCAACCTAGGTAGTATATTCAAAAGCAGAGATATTACTTTGCCGACTAAGGTCCATCTAGTCAAGGCTATGGTTTTCCAGTGGTCATGTATGGATGTGAGAGTTGGACTGTAAAGAAGGCTGAGCGTCGAAGAACTGATGCTTTTGAACTATGGTGTTGGAGAAGACTCTTGAGAGTCCCTTGGACTGCAAGGAGATCCAACCAGTCCATTCTGAAGGAGATCGGCCCTGGGATTTCTTTGGAAGGAATGATGCTGAAGCTGAAGCTCCAGTACTTTGGCCACCTTATGCGAAGAGCAGACTCATTGGAAAAGACTCTGATGCTGGGAGGGATTGGGGGCAGGAGGAGAAGGGGAAGACAGAGGATGAGATGGCTGGATGGCAGCACGGACTCGATGGACATGAGTCTGAGTGAACTCTGAGAGATGGTGATGAACAGGGAGGCCTGGTGTGCTGCGATTCATGGGATCGCAA
Organism: Nanger dama; assembly: GCA_917880005.1. NCBI lineage: Eukaryota > Metazoa > Chordata > Mammalia > Artiodactyla > Bovidae > Nanger > Nanger dama. The sequence goes on from CAKJTW010000007.1 coordinate 31,644,698, forward strand.
AGAGTCAGACACGACTGAGTGACTGAACTGAACTGAACTGAGTGGGAAGTTGCTGTATAATACAGGGAGCTCAGACTGTTGCTCTGTGACCACCTAGAGGGATGGGATGGGATGGGAGGTGGGAGGGAGGTTCAAGAGGGAGGGAACATCTGTATGCCTATGGCTGATTCATATTGATGTATGTTAGAAATCGACACATTGTAAAGCAACTAACCTCCAATTAAAAATAAATAATTTTTTTAAAAAGGCTCAGCAAAAGGAGGTTAAAATGGATGCTGAGTGCCAGCCACATTTTCCATCACAGCTGGTTTTCATGTAACCTGGAAAGTTATTATGCCTATCATACTTAAATAAGGATTATTGACTTTAATTAAAAGTCTTGGTGTCCTTAGCACTTAGCATAATTCCTAGTACATAGAGGTACTTCAGAAATATGTTGACTGGATGGATGAGTGAAACAAAATAGTGACTTACTGACACAATCACAATTTTAAATTGTGATTTGTGTTATAGGTAAAACTTACCCAACAAATTATAGCAACTATATCCCATATGGGCTTCCTTGGCAGCTCAAATGGTAAAGAATCTGCCTGCAGTGCAGGAAAACTGGGTTCAATCCCTGGGTGGGAAGATCCCCTGAAGGAGGGCATGGCAACCCATTCCAGTATCCTTGCCTGAAGAATCCCCATGGACAGAGGAGCCTGGTGGGCTACAGTCCATGGGGCTGCAATGAGTCAGACACGACTGAGCGACTAAGCACAGCACAGCACATTTCCCGTATAATGGCCAGTACAACATTTGCAAGTGGAAGGCATTCAATAAATATCTCTTGAATGGCTGGAGGGATGAATACAGTGCTATTAGAGAACAGAGTCTGATATGCATACCTCAAGTAGACCTACATAACCAGCATTAATGCTTCTCTAGGACACTAGCTCATTAGACTGGAAGGTGATACTTAATTTTCATATTATAGAAACTCATGATATAAATATTTCCTTTATGTTGATATGTTTTGTCTCCCAAGAATTATTTTTATTGGATGCCTCCTCCTAAAGTTGCAGCCTAGTGAGAACAAATTAATTCCACACAAACATGATATAATTTTCTGAACAAATAATATACTTCATTTCCAAAGACTAATGGGAAAAAAGATTTATATAACATCTCACTGCTAATCATGTTTGCAGTGTGGAGAAAGCCAGATAAACCTAAGTGAGAGAAGCTGGGACATCATTTCATGTAATTATGGTGCTATGGTCTGAATGTTTGTGCTTGCCCTGCCTCCCAAATTCATATGTTGATATCCTAATGCCCAATATCATGGTACCAAGAAGTGAAGCCTTTGGGAGGTGCTTAGGTCATGAGGGTGGACCCTCACCAATGGGATTAGTGTTCTTCTTCTAAAAGAGACTACGAATAGCTCCCTCATCCCTTCTGCCACATGAGGACACAATGAGAAGTCAGGGACCCAGAAGAGGGCCCTCATCCAACCACACTGGCATCCTGATTTCAGACTTCTAGCCTCCAGAACTGTGAGAAATAAATTTCTGTTGTTCACAAGCCATTCAGTCTGTCGTCTTTTATTTTAGCAGCCTGAACAGACTAAAACACATGGGGGAAAAAAAGCAAAAGCCAACAACCGGCATATGACTTTGCATGGATGGGATAAAGTTCTCCGAGAGAAAATTGTTAGGACTCATGTCATTCCTCTGAAATCTGCCCCCACATATGTGGGGTGCTTGTCATGCACAATGTGCCTCTCAAGCAACTTTCAGTAAACTCAAAGAAAAATGCTTTGGAATTGGTAATTTGAAATCTGTGTTGATAGCACTATAATGAGAGGTCACATGACATGCTGCCCCCAGGAGAGCAAGCAGTGCTGCATACACACCATCTGTACTTAGAAAACGCCTCAGGTAATCCAGTTATGGGCTGGTAAGCCATTACTGGAAAGACAAGTTTACTGTTTTATTCTTCACACTGAGTTAGGAGTATCACTGTTTTCGAGACGTTTTCCTTAAAAACCATCATTAACTAAAATTATTTTACTTTAAACATTTCATATTTATTTTCTATTACACTTAAGCTGCTATAATATTCTGTACATTTTCTGAAAGAAAACCTAGTTGAGAAATTACCTTGTAATAACTTACTTCATTAATATTTTTATAACAATATACCAGACTCATTTTAAGATTCTATCTCCTGGTTTCCTAGCCTTGATACTAAGAGCATTCTGTTCCAGATAATTCTTTGGTGGTGAGGGGTTGTCTTGTGTATTATAGTATGTTTAACAGCATCCCTGATCTCTACCTTCTAGCTGCCAATAGCAAATCCCTCCCTCTCTCCTTCTCTATTTCACCTCAATTTGTGATCATCAGAACCATCTCTAAATATTGCCAAGTGGCCCTCGGTGGACAAAAATGCCGTCTGGTTGAGAATCACAGCTCCAGCTCTTCAAGGTCAAAGTTTTTGGTGATCAAAGAGCTATTGATAGCAATCAGAACAACCAAGACTGTATGTTGACAGGATTAGAGAAAACCATTATTGTGTGTGTGATGTAAGACACAACATCATTATTAAAGCAGTTTACAGTGACTGAAAACAAATTTTCCCATTATTTTAGAGAAATAAATCTGAGATGCCTGGCACTCACCACTAACCCTGTTTTTCTGTACTAGATTACTCCATAATTATAGATATCAAAAATATTTAAATTTACATTTTAATACTTCACCAAAGTTTTATTAAACTTCCTACATTTTGACTCAATTAAAACTGAGCTCAGTGTAGTGAGTCTCAACTGACCTTTCAGGCTTACATAGAAAGAAGACACCACAAAGCTTGCAGGAGCCCTGGACTCATAACAGAAGAGAGATATATTTAAGGCACATTTTCATACCTTTGCTTCTCTAGCTCTTGAAATGGATAAAGGTTGGAGGGGGGATCTGTCATGTAGCTTTAACAAATGTCCAGTGAGTCACAGTGACTGCCCTTAAAGGGATACGACAGTTCAAGTGAGACTTTACCCAAAGGCATGCAGGCAAAGTCCACATCATTCATGTTTTCAAGACAGTGTTCATAATGGCTCCAGCCAAGATCTTCTGACTTGCCATCCTCTACCTTTTGTCAAACCCAGTCTCTCTGTACTTCGGGTTTCCTGACCCAAAGAAGACCTCACATTCTGAATCTCTGTCTCTTCCTTTTAAAACATGTCCCTATCCGTTTTCAAGAGAATGTGCTTAAGTTTTCAAAACTCCGTTCTGTTTTCAAGAGAATGTGCTTAAGTTTTCAAAACTCCATTCTGAACTGTATGTCACATGAATACAATAAACTGTATTTTTCAATCCTTCCAAAGCTAAATTTGAGCTCAGCAGCATAAACATTCCCTAATTGCTACCTGAGAGCATAGGCACAGAGAAGGTGAGGACAGAATCGGTCAGAGGTTGCTGACGTTTCCTTTGCATTGGAAAAGCCTTCCAGACCCATGGACCACTGGGAACATACCCTAGTGACTCAAGTGCTTCTTTGCAGCAACTACAGAAGAAAAAAGTTCTTCCCTGTATATGCCCTGAGCTGGGCTGAAGCATTCCGTGACTTCCCGGGTTCCCCAGGACCACCAGGCAGCGGTTAACATTCCAGTAAATTCTTGATTTCTGCAACAATGCTCACATTCTTCTGAGTGGTGAGTAGCCTATTCCATAATGTTGAGTACAGGTGACCCACTGCATCTGACTGCTCAACATATACCCCAGGGAGTTTCTGACAGAATCAGGTAAAAGAGCAAGCCTTGAGGTGGGCAAAGGCAACACCGGGGCACCTCTGCCCCAGTCATTCATCATTAAAGCCACCTATGGTTCCTTCATGGACTCCATATTGAAGACTGTCTGCATGAAAGAATTTAAGGGACCAAGTTTGTCTTCAAGTCATCTAGCTACCTAAAGATGCCATGAAGGTGAGTATGGGTCCATAGGGAAATTAAGCTATAGATTAATAAGATTACTCACATGCTTGCCACCTATTGCTTTGTGCTTTCAGAGCCTCAGCTAAAACTTACTCAGAAAGAGTCCCACATTAACACTCTGCTACAGTTAAACAATAAAGAACAAATTGGTCTAAAATTGCCTTGGCAAACTCCAGCCTTCAAAGTCAAGAGATCTGTGATACTCAGTTGCCATTGGCAATATGAGTTTTATGTTCACATTTACAGCCTCCAGTGCCAAAGACCTTCAAAGTGAGCCTCACAGCAGAGGAGTCGTAAGAACTGACCCCTCCAGGTGATGAGAATTTCTCCAGTAGGAGATGTGCTGGGGAGGGAGAGGCAGTTTCCTGTTCTTCTACTGGAAGGAAGGCAGGAAAATAGAAGTGGATTTTTGTGGATTTGGGAATTACTTGTATTGCCTTCTGGATTGGTTTGAGAGTTACTGACCTAGAAGCAATATCAAGAGGTGGAGTACCTCCAAACCCCTTTCAACCCAATTTTCCTTAAATGGGCAGGCACTTAAAGGAACCAGGCCCATGGCTTCCTGATATATGATGTTTAGGAAACTCCTTTCCCTGATTCTCTCCTGGAACAAATCTTAATTTAACCTGGGGAGGAATCCCCTCAGCAAGTATCTACTGGCATCTACTAAGTCCTAGGTACTAGAGATACAGCAGTGAAAAAAACAGACCAAATTTATCCTCATGGAGCTTACATTCTAACTAAAGGGTTAATAAGATCCAGTGTTTTAAGATCTTACTGTGGCCCAGGTATTCTTTTACCCACTTTACTAGTATTAGCTCAATTCTATCACTCTATAACGTAAATATTTTTATTATTCTCATTTTACAGGTGTGGAAACTGAGACTCGGTGAGTTAAATAACTCAGCCAGACACCCTGGCTCTAGATCAGCCATCTCTACCACTCTCTCATTTTTCAGATAAGAGGATGGACTTAATAGCCAGAGGCATAAGGATGAAAAGGCTGAGTTGTTCGGTATGAGTTTGGAGACTTCGGTGCTGATGTTGTAATGCCTAAATGCATTTAATGGAGCAGTAAAGATGGCTGTCTTCTCACACATGCTGTGCTCGTGTCAATGAGGCTGGGATACAGAATAATCTCCCTTGTTCTTTTTCCTTCCAGGTCAGACTGTGCCTGCTCCGCTTATGTAAGTGAGTTCCTGTGAAACTCTTAACTAGGGAATCTGATCTGCTCATTTAGCGTTCAGGGAGCCAAGCTCTTGTTCCTGAAGCCCAATCTCAGTCAAGGCTCCCTCCACTAGAGAACCTGTTTATCAGGAAGAAGGAGCATGGCAGCACATAAAGTTTTATGTCAAGAAACTCACAGTGGAAGGAGTCCAGGGGTGGACAATCCACAGCTATACAGTGAACAGTTGCAACGACAGGATAATAAAGACAGATACATGTGTGGAAAAACGAAGCCACTCAAACATACACACGTGCTTAGCCATTTCATACCCAATCATAACAACAAAAACAAAAAAACGAACATGGCCACACACAGCCAGATGAATAACTTTGCAGCGAGAACAAAGGCAGCTATAAATATTCCAAGGAGCCAATAAAAAGAAGATGAAGAAGAAGGAAAAAAATAGGAGTGGTTAGCTCTCCAATGTAATGGGCTCCATAAAAGCTTTTATTGTTAAGAGAGTTACTTTACTAAGAGCTATATGAAGAAAGCTGAATGAATGTGAAAAATTGCATGCAATAACCCAAGCTGAAAGATGATTATCAGCCTCTGAGTCCTGTATTTTGGAGCCAGTCAGTGCTGCTATTAGAAGATTGCCATTGTAGTTAAAGAAAAGCTTGTTTTGTACTTTTCTCCCCCTTCTGGGTAAACAGAAAGTCAATACAGGCTTCTCCTGTGTTTTGGTCCATTTATTTGAACAATTATTTTAAAGATGTAATCCAATCTTCCTGACTTTCCAAAAGTATAACTCCTGTGAACATTTCCAGCAGAGTTCTATACACACAACTTGCTAAATCAAGAACTAAGTTATTTCCAGTAGGCATTCCCTCCTTCTCCATCTGCCCTTCACCCCCACCCCATTCTCTAGCCATCTGTTTGTTTTGTTGTTGGTTGTTAACAGGATAGTGGGGGACATTTAAGGGAGATGACCCATCTGCACTTCAACCATTCAAAGGCTAGCCAATGAGAAATGTAAAAGTTGGAAAACTTTTTTTTTTTAAAAAGGACATTATTCTCTTGGGCTGTTACTGTGGTTTTTCTGTATTCTCAGTCTGAAAAACCCTGTTCCCTTCTCTGTACTTTTCTGGGCAGATGGAGTCAGTACAACTTTCCAAAATGCTAGTGCCAGAGGAGAAAAAAAGAAAGTAATACTTCAGAAGATAATATTGTTGAGCAGAGGTTAATGGCTGATGTTTCTGAAATACCATTATACACCATTAGTATATTCTGGGATAATAATTGCTGTATTATTGCATTGAGTTTATTTCAACAGGGAGTTGTCAAAGTTCCCGTTACACATGTAGATCATGTAACAGTGTAGTATAAACTCTTTGGAAGATCTAAATCAAATCAGGATTAAACTGTTTTGATCAGAAATCAGGAAGATGGCTTGAGCATCTTTTAAAAAGCTCTAAATACTTCAAATATATTTAGATAGACTGTGTGTTAACTTTCTTTTCGTGTATTATATAATCACCAAATTAGATTTCAATAACTGGCACCTTCAACTTGCTTTTCAAGTGGCAGCTTGGCTTTTCCTCTCTACCTAGAACACTCTAGGCCTCCCTGCCATTCCCAGACCTCACATGAGTCCAGGCAAGTGATCCTGAAGCTTAAGCTTCATTAGCTTCCTGGGAAGTCCACCTTTGACTTGTTGCCTTTTGTTGCATAAACTAGAATAATGGTAGAAACAGAGAATCCACATACACCGCCCATGTGGTTGATTGTATGCAGGAGTGATAGAGATAAAAATAGTCCATGCTGTCGATTTCTCTTTGAAACAAGCACATAAGAGGATACATGAATAGACTCTGCTATAAAGTGAAGCAAAGAAGACTCAGTGTTAGTCTACTAGGAGAGGAGCACAGCAGCAGAGAAGGGCAGCAAGAAGTCAAGTCAGCTCTATCAAGAAACAAAACTCTTCTTTCCCTCCCTCTGGTATCTAATCCATGCATCCCATGGAGGTCATTTGAGTAAGTATTTTGAATATGCTAGATATATTTTGAAGGTAAAACCAATAGGATTTACTAAGCACTTGACAATAAGATATGATAGAAAAAGAGGTGTCAAAGATGACTAAAATATTTTTACTTGAGCAGCTAGAAAGATGGAGTTGCTACTTACTGAGGGGGAAGCTGAGGCAAGAATGACAGGGTTGGCAGAGAGAAATTCAATTCGAGACATGTTTGATCTGCAAAGGAAAATATCCAGTAGGCAGCTAGATACACTGATGTACATGGATCTGAAGTTCAGGAAAAATGGTGGCCTGGAAAGTGCTTAACAACTTTCTTTCTGGGAAAAGAAAGAAGTCCAATATGTAGCAGAGACTGCCAATTTCTTTGGTATAAATACCTTCCATAGCTGACTTCTAGTTACCAAGGTGAGGTCACTGTGATTGAACACAGAGTGTGGAAGAAATGTGCTCTTTGAAACAGGCGAGCTGGTTTAGGCGCATCACTGGGACCAGAGACATGTATTTAGGAGTCATCTGCTGCTGCTGCTAAGTCACTTCAGTCGTGTTCGACTCTGTGTGACCCCATCCACAAGTATGAAAGCCATGAGACTGAACGATGGCACTTAGGGCTGAATACAAATAAAGAGAAGATATTAACAAACTGAGCTGTAAGCACCCCAATGTTAAGAGTTTAAAAATGATGAGGAATCAAAAAGAGGATATCAGAAGAAAACCAAGAAAGGGCTTCAATAATCAAAATACTGATGGCCCAACTAAGATGAGGACCTAAAGTAGGTCACTGGGTTTCGCTCTGTCACCTGGACAGCAGCAGCCTTGGTGGAGTGGAGGGAACAAAAGCCTAAGACACCTCACCCTTACCCTCTCCAAATAGCAACACCTGGAGGCAGAGGCGGCTTTGGCAGCCGAATCCCATATTCAAATCTTTAAAAATGCACTTTGGCCTTTGAATTAAGAGTAGATTTCAAAATCACATGATGTCAGGACTGGAAAAAAATCTGATTGACTCAAAGAGGTTGAAGCCTTAGGAGGAAAAAGAGGGGCGGACCAGTCTATGTTCAATAATTTGAGAAGGTATTTTAAAATCTATACAGATCTATAGTCCTTGTAATTGCCTGCTGTTTCTTGTGACCGTGAATAGAAATCTGGGCCTTTTATCCAGGTCCACTGACCGACACCCCACTTCCTTACACTGCAGCGATGACACAAAAGTTCAGGAGGACTTCTTTTCCCCCTCAGAGCCTCAGTGGGTGTTTATGGCTCCTGCTCAGTTCTCCTGTTTCATCTGTTGGTTCTCATCCTTCTGCACTATTTACAACTATGGCAATTAAGGATATCTGGGATACATATTCTTTACAGGTAAAAACTATCAATGCTTATTTTTAGGCAATCTATTTCTACAAAAAATTATTATTTATGCAATTGTGTTTCAGGGGTAGAACTAATTTCCCTTGGCATGGCTCTTAGCTGTCCATCACATGAGATTTATTTGTTCATTCAAAACATGGTAAAGAGGAGCAGTTGTGAGGAGAGTAGCAGAGAGGAAACATCTTCCAGAGGAAAATAAAAGCAGCAGATGCAAAGACAATAAGGCATTAGAGAATGTGGCGTGTTCTATAGACAAATCATTAACGAAGACTAGATCATGTAGGTGTGGGACTGGTGGAGCTGTGAGACTAAAACGGCACAACATGCCTCAGTTCCAAGGACCTGAGAGGTCATGCTGAAAGGTTGGATTATTTTTTTAATAGAGAAATTATCTCCAAAAAATGAGATCCAGTGGCTTTACCAGTGGAGAATTTGGGACCATTAACTCATTCAGTTTCATTAACTCATCCAATCAAGTTCATCGCTACCCACATTTAGCTGCATTCTCAAATCCCTTCATAGAGGTTGATTTTAGTTGTTCTTTAAAAATTTCTCCTTCCCTGCTTTTCTCACCAAAAAGGTAAAAGTCAAAGTACTTCAAGAGTTCCTGCCAAACAAGGCAAACTAAATACAGCATCACACACACTGGAATGATTCTGCAGTCGCCAGGAGCGTGTTGTCAGGATTTTGTTGAATTTTTAAGTTATCGCCAAAAACAAGGAGCCTTTTCTGTTTCATTTTCTGCTGAATCTCACACTGATTAGAAGTCCTGAATCTTCCGATTACAGGCTACACCCAGTTAGAAGAAGACAAAAATATTTTTAAAAAGTGTTTTCTAAAGACCCAGCCTTGCTACTGAGGATCATCTGAAACAGGTATGAGGATAAAATTACCATCTGGAAAAATATAGGTGCCCAAAGTGCAATTTTAAAGATTTGAGTATGGGGAAATCGCATTTAGCAGGCATTTACCTTTTATTTGATTTTTAAACATAAAGCCAGTGGGATGCAGCAGTTCTGGTTCCTTTCTGTTTTTATAACCAGGGAGAATTTCACAGTAGGAACTGCCCTGGGAAGCATTGTCCCAAAGCTGAGCCAAGCAAGGTAGACAGACAGGAAGGTGCAGTCCCCTCCAAGCCCCACCCCGCCGTCACAGTGAGCCAGTGGAGGACAGTGCCCCTTGGCTGGCTGCACCACCATTCTGCATCAGCTGCGTCTCCATCCTGCATCCTCAGAGTTCGTTATGTTGACCTCGCTCCTCAGGAACTATAACAATGAAAATGGGTGTGAAAATAACATGTACAGTGGAAGTAAAATCTCCTTTCTCCACCTTTTCTCTGTGCCAGACTCAGGAACTTAAGTGATAATGTGCCTGTCTTTTGAGAGAGAATTTTGGATTAACTAATTATGTTATTTTGGAATAAGTGCTTGGTAGAGAATGAGATCCCTAAGGCAGTGGCTCTCCAGTTAAACAACTTACAAGGTGCTTGGTGAGCCTGTTATAAAGGCATATTCCTGGCAACATCCAGAGGTTTTCAAGTCAGTGGATCCTTTTCCTACTTCCCTGATATGAACCTGACATGGGGACACTTCTCGAACTGTATTTTGAACCCCACTGCCTTACAGAGGAGAGTTGCTCGAAAAGTCACTTTCTCCTTGTTTGGATGAGGGTCAGCTGCAGGTTTCATGTGGAGGTGTGAGTTTTCTGGGGGAAAGGTAGCAGAGAGAGAGAAAAGGAAAAAGAGAACCTGCCTCTATACTCAGTCTCAAAGTGAAGAGAGAAAAAGCAGTCTTGCCAATGGGGGCTGGCCTTGGTTGGGAGACCAATTCGAGATGAGATTTCAGAGATTAGCAGCTTCCATGAGGTTTGTACTGATTGATACACTTCAATGTGTACTAAAGATCAGAGAAGAGATATAAAGCTTGATAATTAGCAAAATCAGGAAACATTGAAAACATGTGATAGATAAGTGGATTTATTAAAATCAATCATGACATACCCATTTTTCAGAGTTCAGTATTTCACCAGTAAAATAGGAAAGAAAGAAAAAATAAATAAAATGTATTTTCACATTTCACATGCTTGGTTTAAAGGTGAATATTTCATAACCAAGTAGTTCTGTGTCTTCCTGGCTATGGGAAAGTGGTCCCTAAGACAGATATAGAATACCAGAACATATCCACTTCTCCCCCACCTAATATTTCCAGGCTTAGAGGCAACAGGAAAAGACATGGCAACATAGTGAAGCAAAGTATTCAAATTAGCAACAACCCAGGTAAAACAGGAGACTAGAAGAGGCATTTTCTAATCTTCCTAACATAGTTTTTCTTACTTCAACCCTCATTAGATATCTAGAACACTCTGCTTTATCTCCTTATGAAAGAAAAAAAAGTATGTACTCATTTATACTCATATGTATATATGTTTAATTTATCATATCTCACATAGGGGTTCACTTTTGGATACAGTTCAAGAAGACTCAAATCAAATGGGAAAATATGCTAAGCATAAAATTAAAAAGTCACTGGGCCCTAAATAGGCCCTATTATCTTGGGCCCTAGAATTACCACCCCACCCCTCCCCACCCCCCCCCCGCCCCCGTTCTATTTACTTGAGTCACACTGTTTAATTATTTCAACTCTCTACTCATTGACTCTCTCATTCAACTCATTTATAAATCACCATTCCACCAAGAAGAGATAGTCTGAACCCTTTCCAACACACAGGTTTTCTTTTCTGTGCACAAAACGAAACAAAGAGACCAGTAAGAAATTAATTATGACCAAGAAACTAAACTTGCATGGAGTTGCTAAATCAAACTGGAAGGGAAACTTTTATATGTACCTGAAGCCCTAATGGGGCAGGAAGTCTGAAGGCTTCATCACGTTGGACTACACAAGGTCACTTGTTGAGCCACAGTAGAATATTTTGTTCATAATGAGACTTTATTAGGTTTGGTTGTGGTAAGCTTTTCAAGCTTCTAATTATGGTGTTTAGAAGACAATGGAGACAGCTGAAAATAATAAGAATGCTGCTAAATCTAGTAAGATTGCTGCGGTGTTACAAAGAGAAATGTTGGCTCTCTGTGTATAGTGTACATTTAACCTGTCAGCAAACACAGAGCATTTTACAGGTAAAATGTAAAGGATGCATTTAGGAGCCATCACATGAATGATGAGGTTTTTCATTTTGCTTTCAAAATGAGCTGCTTAAGTTATAATACTAGTTTAATATAAATTAGAGTTTCTCCTTTTGAAACCACTGCAATTTGCTTCTGTTAGGCTGCAGGTCATTATGATGCAAAGTTAAAGGTTCCTGGAACATAATGTGATTCAAGCCTGCATTCTTGTTGCCATGTCCAATTCAGCTGAAAATGAGAATTATAGTGAGAGCATTTCCTGGTCTTTGACCCTTCATGTGAGCTTTTTAAAAGCAGGGTTTATGCAGAACACTAACCTCATTCTCAGACATTCAGTTCTGACTAATATTAGCTGTGTTAAAAGTCTTAAGTAAATTGAAAACTGTTTAAAAATACCTCATCCCAAGTTTAAAAACAGTGGGCACTTACCTTCCGATTTCCTTCCTTAATACACAAAAAGATTTGCCTGTGAAATAAATGAATGAATGATATTTAAATGTTTTAAAGGGTCTCTCTCTTTTCTTTCTGTGCAACACAAAGAACAGTTGTTTTAAAATCTCCAGCTGTAACTGACTTGGGAAAGATAGCAACAATAATAGGAAAATAACATATAACACATAAGCATGTTTTCTATGCCAGAGACTGTTGCAAAGACTTCAAAATAAACTATTTTACTTCATCTTGACAATAACACTATCATCAGGACCCCTGTTTTGCAGATGAAGAAACTGAGGAGCAGAGAATCTCAGGGACTTGCTCAAGGTCACACAGACTGTAAGAGGGGGAGATCTGAACCTGGGAAAACTGAGTTCCACACTGTTAATCCCAGCCTTTTAGGAAGACAGATGATTTGAGAAGGACATTCTTGAACTGAGGGTTGGTATAACACAGAAAAGACACATCTAAAACAAATTCTATGATATATAGGTGTTTGGAACCTGCCCCCCCAATAAATAAATTCATGAAACAGATAAGTGTAAGCCTTTTTTTTTTCTTTTTAGAAAGGCCATTTAGAGTCAAGCTTAGAATACATAAAATTCAACAAACTACCACATACATGTACACTGCACATCAGTCAGACTAGGACTTTTCCCCAGGCTATATTGTTACCTTGGCCCAGGAGAAGCCAAAATGTGTGAGTGTGAGTGCCTTACCTGGTGGGTCTTAGTGATGAAGACAATGAACAGTGAGGGATCATATGGCCACTGACAGTAAGTTCATCTGCTCTTTCCACACATTTCCAACCTGAGTGCCCTTTCTGAAGACACTTTTTGCAGGAGGGAATACACTGGTTGAAATAGTAAGGAGACAGATGGATCTGAGCAGACTTCACTCTGTGTTCCAAAACAGTCCAAAAAAAAAAAGAGAGAGAGAGAGAGAGAGAGGAAAAATCGAGGATCAAAAATAAAATGAAACATGAACCCTTGGTTCCCCAAACACCTGTCCTGAGGCTAAGCAAGAAGCTAATTGGTATGAGCTATGCTTGCCAATCAGTCTGAGAGGATTTGCAGGGAGAGGTGAAAATCCCCCAAGGCCTTGGGAGCTCCAGAACACCAGGACAATGAATAGATCCTAAGGCTTTTCTTTGAGGAGCGGAAAGGATTCCTCCTACAGCCAGTGTTGAGCTGAATCAAATGACTGAGGATCCCCAGGGATACCAGAGGGTATTGTAGGCTTGATGAATGGACCCAAGAACATTAAAACAGTTGCATGGAATTATCGGGCATCCCAATTGCTTCTATACTTACATAGTTATTAGCTTGAGAAATTCCTTCTCTCTGCAATCAAGACTGGAGCACTGGCTCTGTTGAAATTCTACTTTAAAGTCAGGAGTGTAAAGCATTAGAAGAACAAGCTACCTAGAACAGAGGCTCACTAACGCATTGCCAGGGCACTAGATGCATTCCCCCTGTCACCACATTCTTCTGGGCAAAGAGGTCTCTCAGTTCAGTTCAGTTGCTTGGTCGTGTCCGACTCTTTGCGACCCCATGGACTGCAGCATGCCAGGCCTCCCTGTCCATCACCAACTCCCAGAGTTTACTCAAACTCACGTCCGTTGAGTCACTGATGCCATCCAGCTATCTCATCCTCTGTCGTCACCTTCTCCTCCCCTCCTTCAATCTTTCCCAGCATCAGGGTCTTTTCAAATGAGTCAGCTCTTCCCATCAGGTGGCCAAAGTATTGGAGTGTCAGCTTCCACATCAGTCCTTCCAATGAACATTCAGGACTGATTTCCTTTAGGATGGACTGGTTGGATCGCCTTATAGTCCATGGGGCTCTCAAGAGTCTTTTCCAACACCACAGTTCAAAAGCATCACTTCTTCATCGCTCAGCTTTCTTTATAGTCCAACTCTCACATCCATAGATGACTACTGGAAAAACCATAGCCTTGACTAGACAGACCTTTGTTGGCAAAGTAATGTCTCTGCTTTTAATATGCTGTCTAGGTTGGTCATAGCTTTTCTTCCAAGGAGCAAGCGTCTTTTAATTTCATGGCTGCAGTCACCATCTGCAGTGATTTGGGAGCCCAAAAAATAGTCTGCCACTGTTTCCACTGTTTCTCCATCTATTTGCCATGAAGTGATGGGACCAGATGCCATGATCTTTGTTTTCTGAATGTTGAGCTTTAAGCCAACTTTTTCACTCTCCTCTTAAACTTTCATCAAGAGGCTCTTTAGTTCTTCTTCACTTTCTGCCATAAGGGTGGTGTCATCTTCCTATCTGAGATTATTGATATTTCTCCCAGCAGTCTTGATATCTGTGAGCAATCAGGTATGACCTAAATCAAATCCCTTATGATTATACAGTGGAAGTGAGAAATAGATTTAAGGGACTAGATCTGATAGAGTGCCTGATGAACTATGGATGGAGGTTGTGACATTATACAGGAGACAGGGATCAAGACCATCCCCAAGAAAAGAAATGCAAAAAAGCAAAATGGCTGTCTGAGGAAGCCTTACAAATAGCTGTGAAAAGAAGAGAAGCAAAAAGCAAAGGAGAAAAGGAAAGATATAAGCATCTGAATGCAGAGTTACAGAGAATAGCAAGGAGAAAGTCTTCCTCAGTGATCAGTGCAAAGAAATCAAGGAAAACAATAGAATTAGAAAGACTAGAGATCTCTTCAAGAAAATTAGAGATACCAAGGGAACATTTCAGGCAAAGATGGGCTCAATAAATGACAGAAATGGTAGGGACCTAACAGAAGCAGAAGATATTAAGAAGAAGTGGCAAGAATACATAGAACTGTACAAAAACTTCATGACCCAGATAATCACAATGGTGTGATCACTCATCTAGAGCCAGACATCCTGGAATATGAAGTCAAGTGGGCCTTAGAAAGCATCACTACGAACAAAGCTAGTGGAGGTAATAGAATTGCAGTGGAGCTGTTTCAAATCCTGAAAGATGATGCTTTGAAAGTGCTGCACTCAATATGCCAGCAAATCTGGAAAACTCAGCTGTGGCCACACAACTGGAAAAGGTCAGTTTTCATTCCAATCCCTACGAAGTCTCTAGTGCCAAAGTATTAATGCCCTATGGAGTCCCTGTACTTCCTCCCTCACTACTGTTGTAAAGAAAGCCTTGCAGAAGGGAGTTGGTAGGACTGGGAAAAAGCAAGTTTGGGAAGGGGATAAGGTGAACAACCAAGGAAATAGAAATGAATGGTGGAGGGTGAAATGATGAAGAATCATAGTCTCAGGAGACACATTTTTAAGGATAGTTCAGTATGAACACCCTTATGATGCTCACACACACATTTGGACCAGAAATTGAGAATTTATTCTGTCTCAGGTCCAGCACTTTGATGTGCAACCCTGAGAAAGTTTCTTCACTCTTCTGAGTCTCAGTGTGTCATGGACATCATAGTGACAACACACAACAGCATTTGAAAATGATGACATGTGTTTTTTTTGTTGTTGTTGCTGTTTTAATTAATTAATTTTTAAATTGAAGGATAATTGCTTTACAGAATTTTGTTGTTTTTTTAAATAGTATAACAGGTCAGGTTCTGGGAAACAGATTTTGTATGGAAGTTTACAAGCAGGAAGTTTATTGCTGTCTCTCAGGATTAATACCTTTGGGGATGAGAAGAAAATGAGATCTTGAAGAGGAAGGAACTGAACTCTGACACGGATGAGAGAAAGGCCTCGGTCATTCCCACTGGAGTTCTGGAACTGAGAAGGCCCTTCAGTAGGGCCCAAGTCAGGAAGGGATGAGAGAGGGCCAGGTATCTGGGGAGAGCAAGGCTGGTGTGGTATGGATGAGTTTAATCCTGATCCTAAACCCTTGACCTTTATGAGCACTGGCAACCCTAACCCCTCTCCTTGTGATGTTTGGAGGTCACCTCATTTAAACTTGGTTCTTCCCCTTTCAGCTGCTTTCTCTTCTCTCAAACGGCCTTTATTCCCCCTAGCACCTACTCCCTCCCTTACCTCTCTCTCCTGCCCTAGAGGATCAGGGGACAAGGAAAGAGAACCACACCTCTTGCCATCATAAAAAGAGCGACCTCTTTATACATTGTACTCCCAGGGATCAATCAGACTCTGGATGCAGGCTCCCCATATGGAGGGAGCCTAATCTTGACAGAGGTCTTTCTCTTAAGCCAGAGACAAAACTGGGAGAGGGACTCAGCTGAGAGCTGTAGCTGTAGATTGTAGACACAGGAGCTAGGAGAACAAGTGTCTGGATAGTGTACCAGAGTATCCACCAGGAGAAGGCACTAGCATTACCACCGCTAAGAACGTTTTATACCTGGGAGGATGGAAGCATTAGAACCACCAGCTGCCCATGGGGAGGAACTGGCTCTCAAATCCCAGATCTTCCACTTGATCCTCTGAGGTCCATTTCCTTGGCTATGCAGCAAGTTGCTGTAAGTCATCACATGTGATGTGCTAAGGGCAAATGAATATCAGTTCTCTTTTCCTTATGTCACCCACAGCTGACTTACCAGAAATCATATGAGCTAATAGCAGGAGTCACACTATTATATGTTTTTCAGAAAGTCTTGTGAATAGTCCATGGTCGATGCTTCAATTTAATATCTACCGAAAACATCTACTAGAGACAAGTTAGAGATTTTGAGGTTTTGTTTTTCCATTTTAACTCTAAACACTAATATCTGTCCTTGGGAAGTATGAGAGAAACAACAGCTGAAGGAAAGATGTAAGATCATTCATTTGTAGGGCTTGTGACTGCGACAGTCAGGGTAAGATCTTCAGAACTTGAAAATTCTGAAGTTGTCCTGAGAAGTCATTTTACTTAAGAAAAAAAAATTGCTAAACAAATCTAATTTCCAACAGTCCATAAGAACTGGGGCTTTTATTTTCTAACATTAAACACACACACACACAATCCACATCACAACAAATCTTATTTTCATCCTTTCGAATCTGTGGTCAAATTCTCCACATCTGGCTCTCTCAGTCTCTAAACACCCTTGTCCTGAATTTCTAGGCAAACTGGCTACTCCCGAAACTACTCTTCCATTTGGAGGAAAGAAATTTCTGAAACTACTGGTTACTGTACTTTAACAATAACGCACTTTATTGTCTTAAAGTTGAAATTGGGCCAATGGCCAGTTTGCATTTTTCAAGTTCTCAAACAGAAAGTCACATGATCTTGATTCAGAGAGAACAGTGGAGGAATTAAGCAGGAGTGATGAAGCAAAGAACAGACAGTGGGGGATTAGGAAACAAGGATCTATGGGAATATCCAGGGCATATGGGGTAAAGGAAGGGGCACAGCTCAGAAGTGGCACGGTCTGCAGTGATCATAAAGCAGAGTCCTGAGAGAGACAACTGTCTCCCTTGCCCCAGCTCCTCTCCTGCAGTTCATCTTAGAATAAGAGAAAAATGCTTCTGTCATGGGCCAGTACAGATATGGTGCCCACAGATAGAAATGAGAAAAATAAAATAAAAATCCTATAGAGATACATCCAGATACCTCCTTCGGGCACGCCACTGGAGTCAGTGTGCTCTCAGGAAGCCTAATGCCAAATCGCAGAGCATACTGAGCAAGGAGACTTAGTCTGAGCCCCTGGCCACCGTAGCCGGCTCTTTCCCCCGATAGCGATGGACATTTGAAAACTGTCTGATGCCTGCTTTACAGTATCTTCATGTCTGATGGGGCCTGGCAATCTATGACAAATGAACTTCATTGCTTTTTCTCCGAGTACTAAAAATTTACTTTTACATCACTGGAGGGACCTAGCGAAACACATGTCAAGGACCCATAGGTCAGTGGGACTGAAATAGCAGCCATGAAATGAATAGTTGATACTGTATATAAATTGAATGATCAGCTGGGTGATTTTAGAACTACCTGGGTGGAATTTATGTGTCTTCTGGATGAGATGATGGTTCTAGGCCAGTGGGAATACCTCTGAAACACAGGACAGTAATCAGTGCAAGGAGGGAGGGAGCTGGCGGGGAGAGGTAGGTAAGTGGCCTGACCTTGACTTTGTTCTTTTTCATTCCTCTCTTATGACTCCTCCTGTAGCATGAATGCTGGGACTGGCAGGGCAGTTGCCTCCTTGCTGTGTGGGCTCAGGAGATGGTTCAGCACCTGCTGCCTGTGAAGGTCAAGTGCTTCTTGACATCCAGGTCACTGGTAGACTGGAAGGTTCTAAGAGTGAGCTTGTGAATTCATAGCTTTTACTTGGAAAAGCAAATCATTACAGATGATGATAAAGAAAAATGTTTCTAATATTCACATACTCAGCTTTGACCTTTTAATTTACATCCTGGGTTTTCAGAGAGACAGAGAGAGAGAGAGTTGGCAGACGCAGAAGAACATGCACAGTAGGAGACAGAGATGGAGACATGTACTCAGAAACTCAGAAGAGGGGGGAGAGGGATGGGGGAGAGAAGAATATTTTCATATAATAGTCACAGAATATATTTTCATATAACATCTCACATACTATGAAATAAGAATATTTTCATATAGTATGAAAGTATTATGGCCAGGAGGAAAGAGAAGAGGAGAAAGATAAATGGAGACACACAGATGAAGGGAGATGGAGAGAGAGATCAGAGAGGGAGGGAGAGATGGACATGGAAGAAAGAAAAACCAGTAGAGGGACTTAATGAAGGTATAATCATGCCATTACTCAAACGGTAACTTACATGTTAAAATAGGCATAACTTCCTTTCCTAGTTATCTTTTCTTATTCTTTTCTAATCCATGTTAGTTTGTCTCTTCTCTTGGTTTCAAGTTAAGTTCACCTCTTAAGACAACAAATGCAACTAGAATTACTTTAAGATTGAAAATAATTTAATGGTAGCATTGGGAAAAATAGAAACAGAGAAGAAGGAAAAATGAAAGAGAGAATAATCTCACTGAGTACCCAGCACCAGAGGCAGAAAATCTACGTTAGTACTTGCAGCTGTGACATGGCCTAGAGATAACTAATCTAATTTCTCCCTGAATAGTTCGCAGATGTTCACAAACAATCTTAGCTTGACGTACCCACAGAAAAACAGCTTCACTTGTAACCTCTTCTAGATTGTGAGTGGAAAAGGAGGGAAATGCTACATGGGGAGGAGGCAGGTGATGCCAGCTTAACTCTGACCAGAGGTATTTAAAACTGTTGCCAGAGCGCAGGGTGGGAAAGAACTTCTATTGAGCATCTTCTGTTTGCTGCATCATCCCCATGTGCTTCACTATATTATGTCACTTAAATCCCCACGTTACCCGTGTGGGCCTGGCATCTCCTAGCTGACTGAAGAAGGGCAAGACACATAGATGCGTGTCCTTACCTGCTGCCATTCTTTGCACTACCAGGCCAGGTTTGAGAATGAGGGCCAGGCCCACTTACCAGGTAATTTAACAAGGAGAATCTATGAGCAAAGCATAAATAGTCTTTAAATAATCTTTAGTTCAGCCTCAAATAGATAGTTATTTCCACACGTCAGAGAAGAAATTATTGAAGCAAATTAATAAGTTGCTAATTTTCAATACAGATTAGTGACAAAAAAGACAAACTCAAAAGGAGTCTATTTTGGTAGATGAAGATTCTCAGGCATATCTCAATAGAATCACCAGAAATGGACTCCAAAGCTACATTTCAGAAAAGTTTCAGACTTGTGGGGAACATTTGTGCTATCCTAAATTGGCACATGCAACTGGCATTTGCTGGCGTAAAGCTGGTACTTGTGTTCATAATTATTTGATTTGCATGAACTAAAAATATTTTATTGCACTGTCCTACCAGACACAGGCAAAAGTTGGGAAATCAGACTCACCTACTTTGAGCTCAAAGTTGGGCTGTTATTTTGCACAAATAACATGAAGTCAAACTTTCCAGAGGATGTGTGTAGATACATTCTCTGGGTACTGCTTCCCAAAGGAAGAATACATATCAAGACATTGGACTGCGTGGACAGGTCTTTATGATATTGCTTAGCTAGAATCCGCACTAGGGAGGAAGAGAATTCACTTGTTATTTATTCATGTTCTATTGCATCACATTTCCTTAGGCTTAGCATCAAATATAAAAAAACAGCAATAGCGGTTCTTAGGTTGCTTTTTTTCTGGTTAGATATTCATGTAAGGTATCTTTTCCAAGTCCATAATTGAGAAAATAGGATACCTTTTTATAAGGGGCTTAAAGTGAAAGTGAAGTCGCTCAGTCCTGTCCAAGTCTTTGGGACTCCATGGACTGTAGCCTACCAGGTTCCACCGTCCATGGGATTTTCCAGGCAAGAATACTGGAGTGGGTTGCCATTTCCTTCTCCAGGAGATCTTCCCAACCCAGGGATTGAACCTGGGTCTCCTGCATTGTAAGCAGACGCTTTACTGTCTGAGCCACCAGGAAGTCCCAAGGGCCTTGGCGGTAAGCAAACTGAATGGTTGAAAGAGCAAAATTAAAAAGAAATTTAAACCCCAAAGTGCTCTCTTCATGTCAAACAGGTTGAACCCAACATTAAGATAGTTCTTCCAGTTACCATATAAGTAACTGATGTGCATGTAAGAAAAGACAAGCAAACATGAGTTATAAATATGTTGAATCAGGGTTCACATTAGAAAAATTTCCTTTCTAGAGGACAAAGCCATATTTGGGCCTCAGATAACAACTGCCCGAATAATTGCCCTGTGTCTACTGAGGTCCTGTTTGCCAGCTCAGAAGCCTGCATGGGGGATGCCACCTTCCTCCCCTTGTGCCTTCCTTATACAGTGGCTCCTTGCTTGCAGGAAAAAAAGCAGGGGAAAAATCATTGACTGTAAAAATCAGATCATTCATTCCCAGGAACACTGAAATGCAGGCAAGAGAAAAAAATGCTCAGCCGCATGCCATGAGAGGCGGGCATCGGAAGATTTTCTCTGATGAGCTATGCAAAGCTGATCGCAGTCAGGCTCCCCGCCTCCCACCTCCCCCCACTCCCCCAAGCCCCCAAGTAATGAACACACAACACGGACAGATCTCAGAGCTGTACATACCTTTCTCCGAGCAATTTTAACTTTTCCCATGTCCATTAGGCCTTACAGCCTAATCTTGCTCTGCCAATTGCTCCCATGGTGAGATCATTAAGTAAATTATTTTAAGATCAAACACCCTGCAGTGACAATAGCGTCCCATGTAAGGTAAATGCTTCAAAGGCCCCCTTTCAAATTACAGCTCTCCAGAGTTATTCATCACCTCTCCGGAGGGCTTGCCCCGCCATTACTTGGCTTTTTGCCGCAGGCGAAGGTAGCACTGCTAATTGGCCTCTGTAACAAAACTGACCTGTGGACAGGATAAAACTTGTTTGGAGCTTAGAGACAAAAAATTATTCAAGGTTAAAAACACATGAATGCTCCAGCTACGTCACTAAAAAAGGGAGTGAATGAATGTCTTCCCCTGCGGTTCTTAATGTGAAAGAATGTGCTCCCAGCGCGCCCGGATCAGACAAAAGCTCCTTCAGGTAGTCCAGCCCGGCCCGAGCCTCAGGGATCTTTTTCTCCTCCGGTTTTCACCCCCCTCACCACGCTCCTCTTCGTTGTCCTCTTCTTTTTCAACTCCAAGACAAGGCGCTCTATCCTTTGCTTTGGTGCTTGGGCACCCCTCCCGTGGATGGCCTTTGATCTCCCGGGATAATAGCAGATGGAACAATTTAACTGCTTCGTACAGGTGCAGAGTTTACTTGACAGTTTGGGGCTTTTATTTCTAGCACATTAGCCGGGCGCATACAAATGGGTTTCTGACAGACTCAAGCAGGTAAAATAGCACCGAGGCTCGGCAAAGCGCGGTCATACCTGCCGGGATGGCACCATTTGAAAATGCTCCATAAATTAAAGACAGGTAAAACCTTGGAGTTCCCCGCTGCCACATTATGTCTTTTTTTTTTTTTTAACTATTGCACCATTTGAAAATGCTCCATAAATTAAAGACAGGTAAAACCTTGGAGTTCCCCGCTGCCACATTATGTCTTTTTTTTTTTTTTTTTAAACTATTGCTAAGGTGGTGTGTAGTAGGGAAGAATCTCGAATGAGTAAACAACGAATGAACTGCTCGATCTTGTGTTCAAAAGCAGCAGTGCTCAGGCCTTGGGCGTCAAATCGATGCTCCTGATTGAGATGGAAACACTTAATTGATATTCACCGACAACTAAAGAGAAATGAGAAGGAAATAAAGGTCATTCCGTATTTCTCCTTTTGCTTCCTTTGAGGTTGATTTCCCCCTTGCCCCTCGCCCAGTCCCCACTTTTCCTCTCCAGGTCAAAGACTGATGAACAATCACGAGGCAGCTTCAGTGAGAAAACTTCGGTTATTGTTACAATTCAGGTAATGGTCCACAGGCTGGTACAGTTGCTGGGCTATTTTAAACATTTTTTGTTTGTTTTGGTGTTTGGCAAGTCCTTGTTAAGTTAGTTCTGTTTTTCTAAGAACATATATCATGTGGGATTTTTTTTTTTTAACTCTTCCAACTTGAATACATAAATAATTTTCTTACCACGGAAGTATTTCAAGACACTCTTTTGGGAAATGGCACATTGAGGAAACTTTAAAGTTGCATTAAATGAAGTTATTTGGTGATAGGGTTTCCTTTGTTTTCTTATTTTACATATGTGTTTGTGATAATATTCTTTGTTATCCAATAAGATTGTAAACCAAAAATTAAGAGTTAAAGCTTTCCTTTTATTATTTCTATTTTGGTTTAACAGTTTCAAGGGCTCTGCAGTGCTAACTTTAACCATTTTCAATAATCTTAGTAGATATTGCAGTCAATAATTTAGTTTCTTGGGAATTGGGTAATTCCTTCTTCACTGTGCTTCCAGACACAGGAAGGTTAAAGCTTTCTTTTCTTTACCTAACTCTTGGCCAGTGAAACGGAAGTGCCTGTGTAGAGACAGCATTTACCATATGAGACAAATCTAGCCCAGTCTGTCTGAAAGGTGGGCTCCTAATAAAGGTGTGTCTTTGAAAGTCCCAGCATTTCCTCCACCTTCTTTGATCAGACTTTATCCCTAGAATTTGCCAGTACCTCCGTCAAAATCACAGTCTTGGCCCAATATTGCCTAGAATCCAAAGATTTCAGAGAACACTTGTGCCACTCCCCAGGTTTTATAAGGAAACTATAAATAAAGATGAGAAGCTGAGAGCCAGAGAGCCAGAGACAGAAAGCGAGTTATTTTCTAAGAATAGATTACATTTGTTTGCCCATTCATTGCTCCAGCACTGCTGAGTGCCACTGTGTGGAAGGCACTAGGGGGCATGCAAGGATGGACAAGGCAGTCAGAAGGAGGCCTAAGAAGTCCCTCCCTCATAGGGATACACGGGTGTGTGCGCAGACATGCTTGCACACACCCATGTGCACAACGTAGGGATATCAGGTAAATGGATAATTAGTGGATGATATATTAAGCACTAAAAGTCTGCTGTACATAGAATGTGACAGGAACACAGAAGGAAGAGTAGCTGGCTCTAACAGGGAAGTTACTGACAGGTTCACAGAGGAGGTGATTTTGAACAATCAAAGATTCAAAGACACAAAAGAGTTCAAACTGTTTGCAAAAATGTATATCAATCTTGAAGGAAGTCACAAGAAAAAGCCCAGGGATAAAGCTTCCCCTGGTATATGGCAGTCATTGCATGTTACAGTTGAGTCCTGCTCTGCACATCCATTCTCACAAACGGCCAGTTAACACTACCCTTAAAACTGTATGAAGTAGGACATAAGGTAAAAGTCATTCATTGTTTGAGCAAGTATACTAGAACTTTTGATTCATACAAAATGTCTTTTCTATGAAGGTTTTGGGAATTGCTTTTAGAGCTATCTAACATTTTAAAAACTCCTCAATAGTGAATTTTCTATATTTTGAAAATAATTTTGATTTTGGAGAAAAACTGAGCTGTTTACTATAAACCCCCAGCCCAGTAAGTCAGATATTTTCATGTGATATAATAACTGTTTCTAAAAGGCAGTGGCAAGAAATATTTGGAACAACAATTTTCAAAGAGTAACTTCCAAAAGTAACTAGTTTAAAGGTAAATAGATTTGTATGTAAAAAAAAAATGAACTGCATTTCTTTAAAATATGTTTCTTATACTTTAAGTCACACACTGGTATGTTTTAGGGCATAGGTTATACCCTTAAATGGGTTGCACCTCTGTGAATTAAGGCTGAGACTGAGTGGTCCTCATAATCTGTCTTCCCTGATGTGCTGAAGTAGCAGTTGCAGGTTATTTTGTCCCTGTGGCTGAGTCCTGGCCAATGGAGTGTGAAGGGAGGCGATCTGTGCTATCTCCAGTTTGCCATCCCCTTCCTCTGTCCCTTTCCTGCTCACTGGAATGCCCATGTGATGGTGATGAGTCATCTCTGTGCTGTGAAGATGGGGCAGTAATCCAAGGGTGACAGGCAGTGGCATGAAGCCTGGGTCTGAAACTGAGGAGCTGCCGTCCCAGTCCTGGAATATCAGCTCCAAGATAGCCTCACGAAGAAGCCAACTTCTGCACTGTTTGTCCCTGAGTTTTGAGTTTCTCTTACAGAAAATGGGAGCTATATCTTAATTAATAAATGGCAGTAGATTGAACCAGGGTATAGGAAATAATCAAGGCAACTATGACCAGCACCGGAAATGCAATGAAAAGGATCTGTTCCAATGAGGGTGTGTTTGGTGACATCTCTGTAACAGTTGGAACCATCTGCTGTTTTCTTGTCATGTGGGGGACTCTGCTATTAGCTTTACTAGCTTTACCTTTTCAGCTTACTTAAGCTGAAGATTTTTCTCTCATATTTCAAAATATATCTACAATGTCACAATTTTTTTTCAACTGAAAGAAGCTGTCATGTGCCTGGGATTGTTGATTTAGAAATGATGAAGGTGTACTGAGAGTGAGAAGTCACAGGCTCTCAACTAGCTCTAAACTTAGGATAGGCTAAGCCTTTCCCATGGGGAAGGACTGGGAGGGAGATAGTTTAGTAACCTGGGCTAGACTCTTGATGAGGTATACTGGATCATGGAAGTAAGTTCCCTGGCTCTACTTTCCACATGAAGCAGCTAAAGCTCAGAGAACTGAACAGCTAGAACAAGCTCAAAGATCTGAAACAATTTGTCCAAGATCACATCTAGCAAGCAGCCAGACTGAAATTCAGATCTACTCTGCTGTAGACTATATATTTGTGTCTGTCCCTGTCCCCAGATTCATATATTGAAATCCTAACCCCTAATGTGACTGGAGATGAGGCTTCTGGGGAGATTAGGTCCTGAAGGTGGAACTCTCTTGAGTGGAATTAGTGGCGTTATAAAAGAGACCCCAGAGGGCTTCCTTATCCTTCAGCCTGTGAGGCTGCAGCAAGAAGATGTGCCATCTGTGAACCAGGAAGAGGGCTCTCACCGAACAACGTGTCATCCTGATCTTGGACTTTCAGCCTCCAGAACTGTGAGAAATAACATTTCTGTTGTTTATAAGCCACCCACTCTAGTACTTTTGTTATAACAGCCCAAACAGACTAAGACACACTCTATGATAGAACTCTGCCATTAAAATAACATCTTGGTAAATTTTTGTTGTGTTAGTCACTAAGTCACATCCAACTATTTTGCAACCCCATGGACTATAACCCATCAGGCTCCTCTCTCCATGGGAATACCTTTACCAATTTACTTAACCAAGTAAATTATCTCACCACATTTGTGATGCTTGTTCACCCAAATGGACATATCCCTTGAAGTGAAGCTGCTCAGTCGTGTCCAACTCTTTGCAACCCCATGGACTGTAGCCTACCAGGTTCCTCCATCCATGGAATTTTCCAGGCAAGAGTACTAGAGTGGGTTGCCATTTCCTTCTCCAGGGGATCTTCCCAACCCAGGGACAGAACCCAGGTCTCCCTCCCGCATTGCAGGCAGATGCTTTACCGTCTGAGCCACCAGGGAAGCCCTTAGCCACCAGACATATCCCTTAGTCAGTCACAGTTCCATCACTTAACTGTATTTTATTCTTGCCTAATGTGTTCTTGCCTAGAGAATCCTGTGGACAGAGGAGCCTGGTGGGCTGCCATCTATGCGGTCGCAGAGTCAGACATGACTGAAGCGACTTAGCAGCAGCAGCAGCAGCAATGTGTCCCTTAGGCTTCCCAGGTGGCGCTAGTTGTAAAGAACCCACCTGCCAATGCAGGATATGTAAGAGAGTCAGGTTCGACCCCTAGGTTGGGAAGATCCTCTGGAGGAGGGCATGGCAACCCACTCCAGTATCCTTGCCTGGAGAATTCCATGGACAGAGGAGCCTGTGGGGCTACAGTCCGTAGGATTGCAAAGAGCTGGACATGACTGAAATGACTGAGCACAGCACAGCACAGTGTGTTCTTGTTTCTTATTTCCCTACTACTGAAGTATAAATGTGGTCTTCAGTTTCCTGCTGCTGCACCCTCGTGCCCAGAACATTGCCTGGAGCACTGTGGCCACTCATTCACTACTTGTTGAGTAAATGAATGATCAGATGATATCAAGAAACTGCAATCACCACAGTGCATGGTTCATGAGCTGTCACTGTATTCATCAAGTCTCCTTGTCCATCTGTGTGTCATCAGTCATAGGGAGGCCCATGACACAGGGAAGCTGTGTGCAGGCCATGTCTCAGACTGTGCTATGCATCCTTTTACTACTAGTTTGACTTTAACACCATTTACTTCCTACTAATGCTTTTGGAGATCAGCCTTGGGATTTCTTTGGAAGGAATGATGCTAAAGCTGAAACTCCAGTACTTTGGCCACCTCATGCGAAGAGGTGACTCACTGGAAAAGACTCTGATGCTGGGAGGGATTGGGGGCAGGAGGAGAAGGGGACGACTGAGGATGAGATGGCTGGATGGCATCACTGACTCGATGGATGTGAATCTGAGTGAACTCCAGGAGTTGGTGGTAGACAGGGAGGCCTGGCGTGCTGCAATTCATGGGGTCGCAAAGAGTTGGACACGACTGAGTGACTGAACTGAACTGAACTGAATGCTTTTGCACACTACCCCAAAGCAGCACCATTTTGTACCTATCTAACTAGTTGTGCTGAACAAGACTCCCTAGGTAATGACATTAATCCTTGAAATTTAGGGATGCACCTCGCTGTTTTAAAATGAAGAGCTTGCTTGGCTCAGGTGGCTGATCCAGGCATGTTCCTAAGTTTTGCCTAGGATGGTGAATCTGAGGAAGCACATTCATTCTCACCCTCCTTAGGAGGAGAGGATTCTGGAAGATGGAGGGCAGTTTCCAATGACGAAGGGCCCTTGCTTGGTTCCAGGGCTTCTGAGCAGTTAACTCAGCCTCAGAGGGGAGCTTAACCATCCAATACAGCAAGCAAGTCTATAACCATTTTGGGCTAGAACTGTGTTCTGTAAATGGGAATTAGAGCAATGTATTGAAAGGAAGGGGAAAAAAACAAAAAAACAACCACCCAGCATTGCAAGGAAAAAGCTGTTTCCATGAGAATACATTAGAAATGTAATCAAATGCTCAAGGTTTTAACAGTGGGTAAAGATCACCAAATTAGTCCTATAAGCCTTTACCTCCTTTCCTGTTTCTATTCTCAAATGCCATTAAATATTTAATCATCCCTAGGTCAGTTTCTCCCCCTTTTAACCTGACTGTTACATATTGAAATTCCTTAGGACCCTAGTCCCTTTAATGCTTGTTTTCACTCACTTTAAGGCAATTATATTCACTTGTATATATTTTTAAGTTATTCATTTATTTTTGACTGTGCTGGGTCTTCATTGCCGCATGGGCTTTCCTCTAGTTGTGGTGAGCAGGGGCTACTCTGTAGTTGCCGAGCGTGGGCTTCTCACTGCGGTGGCTTCTCTTGTTGTGGTTCCTGCGTTCTAGAGCACAGGCTCAAGACTTGGTGCGTGGGCTCAGTTGCTCTGTGGCATGTGGAATCTTACCAGACCAGGGATAGAACCCATGTTTCCTGCATTGGTAGGCGGATTCTTTACCACTGAGCCATCAGGGAATTCCTCACTTGTATAATTTCAACCACCATCTACATGTTGATGACTTTTAAATGTATATTCTCTGCTCAAACTCCTTCTATGAGTTCCTCCTCATGTATTAACAATCTACTTGAAGCCTCCACTTAGATGTTTCACAGGCACCTCAACCTCCAAACCTCCAAACGGAACTTAGCGTCTCCCCTCACGCCCCAAATCTGCTCTTCTGTGTTTCTAGCTCATAGATGGCACCTGTGAGAAACACATGGCTCAAGCCTAGAATCCTAGAGGTCATTCCTGACTGCTCCTTCTCCTCACAGTCCACATCAAATCAATGTCCAAATCCTGCTCTTGTTGCTTATATATCCCTTCTTAATCCATTACTTTGTTTCCACCAATAATCACCCCTTGGTTAACCCTATCATGTTCAGGTAGAGTTGGTTATTTCAAGTGGACTACTCTAGAACTCTGCTTGTTATTTTCCCTGAAAATTCTCTTGCCCTCCTTGAATTTCGTCTCTACACAGCATCCGGTTATCTTTCTAAAATGCAGATTTGTTGAAGTCACTTTCCTTTTTAAGCTCTTCATTGCTTTCCACTGCTCCTAAGATAAAGTACAGAAGCCTCAGTGTGTCAGAGTTCTCTGTAGCATCAGCCTTTCCTGATGTAAACCCTACTCAGGACCCCTCTCTTGCCCACTGTTTGGACTGGCATTTCCATGCTGCTCCCTAAGCTACAAATGCTGTCTTCCACTTCTTTGTTTAGTCAAATCCTGAGCACCCTTCAAGTTTCAGCCTAAATATCATTTTTCTCAGGGCAGCCTTGCCTGATGAGGACTTGAGCTAAATTAGATCTGTGTATTCTTGTTCAAAACTCTTGTCTTTGTTACCATCACATCCCTTACACCCAACTCAGCGTGCAGCCCTTGAAGAGTTTTAATGACATTTGGTGAATGAAAGTGAAAATAATCATAGGCTGGGCCCAGAGTAAGCCAGACTATTGCTATGTAGTATATTTAAAGTAGGGAAAAGTAACTCAAATTAGAGGGATATATTTATGCAAGTCATCAGTGTATGTTATTATCTGATATAACATGGTAGCATGCTATTAGCTAAAATTGGGGAAACCACTAGATTGAAATAACCATTTAGAAAACATAAATTGATTAGAAAAATCCCCTCTGCACATGCACGCATACATACAGAGCAAAGCAATGAAACACTTAGAAATGCATATCTAATAAGAAATATGCAAAATCTGTGGTTTTAAAAACCCCAAAATAAATCAGAAAAATATAGGACATATAAGAATATCTGAATGAGTAGAGAGACATACCAAGTTCCTGGTTAGACATCAATCCTGTAAAATCGTTGATTCTCTCTCTTTGTATATTCCCATCAGATCAATGACTTCTGTAGGGGAATCCTATAAAATTTATCTAAAAGAATTGAACAAGGAGAATAAACAATAAAATGTTAAAGAAGAACAACATGGCAGGAGTAAGTACTTGCACAGTAAAGTGAAGTCGCTCAGTCATATCCAACTCTTTGCGACTCTATGGACTGTAGCCTGCTAGGCTCCTCCATCCATGGGATTTTCCAGGCAAGAATACTGGAGTGGGGTGCCATTTTCTTCTCCAGGGAGTACTTGCATAACAAGATACTAAAACACAGTCAAACACAAAATAATTAAAATGGTGAGATATTATGAGAACCAAAAGATAGATCAAGGAATATAATAGAAATCCTTGAAACTGATCTGCAAATATATATGGGATCTTATTGTGTGCTGAAGATGACAATTCAAGTTAGTGGGGAAAATGTTTTTTTAATTGAAGTGTAGTTGATGTATGATATTATAAAAGTTACAAGTGTATAATGTGGTGATTCACAATTTTTAAAGGTTATGCTCCATTTATAGTTATCATAAAATATTGGTTATGTTCCCTGTGTTGTACAGTATACCCTTGTAGCTTATTTTAAACATAATAGTTTGTACCTCTTAGTCCCCTACTCTTATATTGTCTCTCCTCCTTCCTTCTTATGGGGGAAATAAGTTTTTAAAACAAATGTTATTGAGTAGTTGTTTAATTGGATCATTAAGGTAAGACTCTTACTTCATTCTACACCAGATGTATTCATTATAAATTATAGATAAATTGTGGTATTAATACCAAAGTCAGAAATTATTAAACAATCTATAGACTGTATAACTACACAAAACTCTTAATCTTCTTTCAAAACCCACCATATACAAAAGTTTGACATCAAAAAATAATAAGCTGGTATTATAGAGTGAAGTAAGTCAGAAAGAGAAAATCAGATATCATATACTAATGCATATATGTGGAATCTAGAAAAATGGTACTGATGAGCTTATTTGCACGTCAGGAATAGAGATGCAGACATAGAGAACAGACTGTGGACACAGCGGAGGAAGAAGAGGGAGGGACAAACTGAGAGGGTAGCACTGACACATATACACTGCCATGTGTGCCGCAGACAGTAGGGAGCTGCTCTAAGCACAGGGAGCCCAGCCCGGCTCTGCGGTGACCCAGAGGGGCTGGATAGGGGATGGGGGAAGAGAGGCTCAAGAGAGAGGGACTACACACACACACCCACACACACATATTTATGGCTGATTCATGTTGTACAGTAGAAACCAACACAGTGAAGCAGCTGTCCTTCAATTAAAAGAAAATAGAAATGGAAAGTACTTAAAACCATGTACTACAGCAAAATGCGCAAAGATGTAATAAACAATTTACAAAAGAAGAAATACAAATAGTCATAAACAACATGTTCAATTTCACTAGTGAGCAAATAAATACAAACTAAAACAAGATGCCTGTTTGACTAATACATTAAGTTTAAATGGAATGATAATATTTGTAGTCTCATGCATTTGCAGAATATCTATTGTTCCTGATAGATTTGTGAATGGATACTGCTCCTAACAGCTAACCCTATGTCTAGCATAAGCTTGCATATAGCAATAGTTAAACAAATATTTATTCAAGTGAATGAATGAATGCTTTTTAACACCTTTGTGGGTTTCAGGAAACAAATTCTTTCAAAAACTCTTGATATAATTAATACAGTATTTTGGGATGGCATTTTGATAAAAACTACCAAATGTCTTAAAGGTTTGTATATGTTTTGAATAGTGCAACCATAAATGACAAGATTTGCCAAATAGGCCTGGCATACACACCTATTATCCTGGTATGTATAGTGAATAATAGCACTGCATTCACTCTCAGAGGTCCTGAGATTGGGATGATAAAATATATGGTCTTATATCTCAGCAATTAGATACATAACTATGGATGTGTATTACAAAATCTTTTTGAATTTCATCTGTTCGGTTTTATATAATTATTAAAAAGACAGGAAGTGACTTAACTATCTAAGAAAAGAGATCATTTAAATCAGCATTCATCATCACTGACTGAATATTAGAATAATCTGGGACGCTTTCATCTTTAAAACTCTACTGTTACCCAAGTTTTCGGCTTCCGAGGTGGCACTAGTGGTAAAGCACCCTCCTCTAAATGCAGGCGATGTAAGAAATATGTGTTCAATCCCTAGGTTGGGATGATCCTCTGGAGAAGGACATGGCAACCCACTCCAGTATTCTTGCCTGGAGAATCCCATGGACAGAAGAGTCTGGCAGGCTATGGCCTATAGGGTCACGCAGAGTTGGCCACGACTGAGATGACTTAGCACACGTACCCACATACCTCCCCAGACTGGATGAATCAGAACCTCATAAAGTAAGGCTTGGTAAATGTTTTTTTTTCTAATTTATTAGTATTTTTATTTATTTTTAAAATAAATTTATTTATTTTAATTGGAGGCTAATTACTTTACAATATTATATTGGTTTTGCCACACATCAACGTGAATATGCCACGGGTGTCCACGTGTTCCCCATCCTGAACCCCCTCCCACCTCCCTCCCCGAACCATCCCTCCAGGTTATCCCAGTGCACCAGCCCCAAGCATCCTGTATCATGCATTGAACCTGGACTGGCAATTCGTTTCACATATGATATTATACGTGTTTCAATGCCATTCTCCCAATTGGTAATCTGTTTTTTCCTTAAGCTTTCCAAGTGATAATAATGTGCAGTCAGGGTGAGAATCACTGATTTAAATAATCTAAAGCACATCTCCACAAAGTGGAATATTCTATAGTATAGACACTAAGATGCTGCTCTTGAATTGTATTAACAGGGAGAGATTGTTGTTTCACATTGGTGTAAAAGAGTAACAGAGTAGAACATTTTTTAAAATCTCATTTAAAAAATATGTATTTTTATTGTGGTAAAATAAGCATTAAATTAATTTATTTTAACCATTTTTAAGTGTACAGTTCAGTAGCATTAAATATATTCATATTCTTATGTAACTAATACCACTATCTAGATATATACTGCTAGTTAAATTCAAGCATATTTCATTATAATCAAAGTATATTATATAGTAAATTTTTTTACATAAGTATAAATCTCAAAGGATAGACAACAAAGCTTAAATATGACTATGTTTACATTTCTTCCTTTTGCTTGTTTGAATGTTCTATTTTTTTTTAGGTGATATATTGTTTTCATGTTAAAAACACTAGTTTTAAAAAGGTAGCCTGGTGCTTCAGATGGTAAAGAATCCACCTGCAAAGTGGAAGACCTGGGTTTGATCCCTGGGTTGGGAAGATCCCCTGGAGGAGGGAATGATGACCCACTCCAGTATTCTTGTCTGGAGAATTCTATGAACAGAGGAACCGGGCGGGCTGCAGTCCATGGGGTTGCAAAGAGTCAGACATGACTGTGTGACTAAGCACAGGGATAAATATCTCCCTCTGTATACTTTAACATGTATACTTCCGCCTTACTTACACAGAATTTAGCTCAGTATAGGACATTTTTGGTCCCAACATACCAATTTCATTTCTGAGAAGAACTTCAAAGCCTCAGCTATAACGTGGCCCTCATGGAGGAATCCTAAGACAGTTTTACCAAAGACTCGGTCAGAGTAGGGACCGCCATCCAGAAGCTCACTGTGTGGGAGACAAAGAGCTTGTAAAATCATCCCATTTGGTAAAATATGGAGTTATGCAGATTTGACTAGCTCTTTTTAAGATCCAATGGTTGGGCTAAGAAACTTAGCCCAAACTTCTTTCTAAGAATTATATTTTGTCTGATTATACTTTGTCCTGATCTTGTAAATCATAACCAGATACCAGGTTATCTGCCCCCATGTTAAAGACAGAGGGTCTTTAACAAGACATATAGTTTAAAATATTCCCCTAAATTTGAAGGCAGGGACTGTTTAAGAATGTTTTGAAGTTTCTATTCATTAGGCTTGCATGTGGAGGAATAAAATATGCCTCATCTGGCCATATTTCTGTTAAAGCTACTACAGGTTTATGGGAGTGCTAAAATGGTGCAGCAAACATGGAAATTAGTGACACCATCTCA
The DNA here is from genome assembly GCA_917880005.1 of Nanger dama. Lineage (NCBI taxonomy): Eukaryota > Metazoa > Chordata > Mammalia > Artiodactyla > Bovidae > Nanger > Nanger dama. The sequence continues at coordinate 31,678,247 of CAKJTW010000007.1, forward strand.
TAAGATTCTTTATGTATTGCTCTTATTTTCAGGAAACATATGATGGTTATTTGGCACTTTCAGATAAGTAGGTTTGTTTTTCAAAATTTGAATTCCTGTCAAATCCACAGACAATCCATCAGTCCACTTTTCTACAGCGCCTTTCAGAGACAAACACCTTTAAGCACTTCAAAAATATCAGATTAACATTAATACCCAATGGATTAAAAACCAGACAAAAGTGGGCTTAGGCAAACATTGCAAGTGGAGTTTGAAGATAGGTGTACATCGTATCAGTTTCCTGCAGGGCTCAGCTCTCAGAAACTTGAGGGCAAGAGGCTCATTTAAAAATATTTGCCATTTTGATGAGCCTTGGGGCACTGAAAGCATTGCAGACAAATCACATAGCTCACTCAGGACCGCCACTGAGAGCAGCTCGGGTTCTGTATTTCAAATTGAAAATTTCTTCTTTTCTTTCCTTTATCTTTCTCAACTCAACTTCCTTTCTTTCTTCTGCTCCCACATTATAGATAAGGCTGCTGCTCCATAATGCAATGGAAAAATCCTATAGCTGGCACTCCAAAAATACTAAAATCGTTATATGCTTAACAGGACAATGACTTTGGCTTATAGGTATGAGGAAAAAAGAGCCCATGGTATCAGCTCTTTAACGCACAAATGGATACAAGCTGAAAAGTCAGTGTGCGCTTGGAGCTGGTGTCACTTGGAGTGTGAGTTTATGATTTGCAACATGGCCAAGGCATGGGTAGATAATAAAATTGTAATCACAAAGATGGCTGAAGACTATTTACTCATACAAAAGTTCCTCTGAGAAGTATTCATCTACTTTCTTTGAAAGTTTCTCTGTCCAGCCTTCTCTGAGGCACAAGGGATTCAATTCTTAGCATCTGTGACAGCTTCTTTGCTATAAAACCTAAATTTCCCCAGAGCACATCCCATTTTGTTAAGTACCTTTAATACACTGGGTCATATTCTTCTTCCTTTTTTTTTAAAGTTCTCAAGAACTCTTACTGGGCGTCTAGCTAATTAAAAATCCCACAGATCATTATTCCTGTAGTCAAAAAGCCTGCTCAAATCAGTGGCAAGATACTTCCATTTTCAATAGTTAAAAATCTATGGGCTTTTCGAGATAGAAAGCGAAATCATTCATGATTCTAAGGTAGAGATGAACAATGTAGTTTTTTTACTGCCCTATACACTGATGTGTGAGTTACTGTTATATTTTAGAAAAGAGAAATTACTATTCCATCACTACTGAGGGTATTACATTGCCTATTCTGTACATCATCTATATGAAAAATTTCACCAGAAAGATTATGTAGCTCGTCACTCTTTTTGTTTTCCCTTGCTATAAAGGAATGAAAAATGACTGTTAATTTCTTGGCAATATTGTATCATTAGTCCTAGCAGAGTATGGTTTTGTAGTTTTCTTATCTTGTTTTCCTCCATGATTTTAGTAACCTCATTAGTAATTTACTATAAGAAGACAATAAGCTTTAATGGCAAAATCAAGAGAAAAGAAGTTAGGATGCTGAATTGCAGTTTGCTTTCATTGCAGACTGAAGCAAATCTTTTTCCTTGCTCTGGCTATCAATTCCCTTCTAGAGGTTATAAGTTCAGTGGTACCAAGCTGATTCTCTGCTCAGTTATTCAGCCAGCTGTTCTGGAGCACAAGGAAGAGTCAGATATCTACTTGCTCACTCTGAATCCAAAATAGAGTCTGCAAAATCCATGCACTGAAGTGTGGTTGTTTTACTAATCAATGGTTCATTACTCCCTGGGTGTGTCTCATGCTTTAAACCTTAGTTCAACCAGCTGAGTTGTCAGCGCTTCAAGCCTAGAGCAGATTCACAGCCATATAGTAGGTGAGGTGAGGTGAAGTCGCTCAGTCGTGTCCGACTCTTTGCGTCCCTGTGGACTGTAGCCTACCAGGCTCCTCCATCCATGGGATTCTCCAGGCAAGAATACTGGAGTGGGTTGCCATTTCCTTCTCCAGGGGATCTTCCCAACCCAGGGATCGAACCCAGGTCCTCCTGCATTGGAGGCAGACGCTTTAATCTCTGAGCCACCAGGGAAGCCTTATAGTAGGTGATTAATAAATAACTATTGACTAATAAGCTGAACTGAGAAGAGAAGAAGGAAGAAGGCTACTGGATATAGTAATAGCACTAAAAATAACAAGTAAGAGGAGAGAGAAAAGCAGGGATAAGGGGAAAAAGTCCAGCTCCTTGCTTTAAACTCAGTAAAGGAAAAGAGTCTTAACCTCCCAACTCTTAAAGGCCCAATATTTTAGAAAATATATAATAATCTGGACATTACAATGAACGTTATCTCTTATCACAAAGATTTTTCTTCATGGAATATTCAGTTCAGTTCATTTGCTCAGTCGTGTCTGACTCTTTGTGACTCTATGAATCGCAGCACACCAGGCCTCCCTGTCCATCACCAACTCCCAGAGTTCACCCAAACTCGTGTCCATTGAGTCAGTGATGCCATCCAGCCATCTCATCCTCTGTCGTCCCCTTCTCCTCCTGCCCCCAATCCCTCCCAGCATCAGAGTCCTTTCCAATGAGTCAACTCTTTGATGAGGTGGCCAAAGTACTGGAGTTTCAGCTTTAGCATCATTCCTCTCACAGAACACCCAGGGCTGATCTCCTTTAGAATGGAATATTATTCAGCCATAAAAAGAATGAAATAATGCCATTTGCAGTAACTAGAGATTATCATCCTAAGTGAAGTAAGTCAGAAAAAGACAAGTACCATATGATATTGCTTATCTGTAGAATCTAAAATATGATACAAATGAACTAACCTACAAAACAGAAACAGACATAGAGAACAGACAATGGAGGGATGGATTGGGAGTTTCGGATTAGCAGATGCAAACTGGAATACATAGGATGGATTAAACAACAAGATCCTACTATATATAGGTACAGGGAACTATATTCAGTACTTTGTAATAAACCATAATGGAAAATAATATGGAAAAGAATGTATATATTAATATATATGTGCATGTATACATATGTATACCTGAATCACGTTTCTGTACATAAGAAATTAACACAACATTGTAAATCAACTCTACTTCAATAAAATAGATTTAAAAAATATTTTTCTTCAATGACTGCTTGTGGTCCTTACTTACTTGAAAAATCAAATTAATGACAATCATTATTTTTAAAAGGCACCTCAGAGATATACAAATGCCCATGTTAAACTTGTATCAAACTCTGAGATCTAAGCATAAATGAAGGGAGTATTTGGTTATGCTCTTCAGATTCTGTTCTCTTCATTTATTTGTTCAAGCACACTGATTCAATACATACTTCTTGAAATCCAACTGCAGGCAATACCATGTACAAGGTGGAATGACTCAGAAGAAATTTTCTATGCCCTCTGAAAAATTACAGTCTGGCAGAGACAAGGCATGTATGTACAGTACTTAGAGAACAAAGGCCCTTGTGAGACTGATAACTAGAGTAGTTCAAACCTAAGGCTATAGATACTCTCAGCAGGAAGTATGAGGCTGAAGTAACCAGAGAAGGCTGCCTGGCAGAGGCATTGTTTAACCGGGTCATCAAAGGGTACACAGGATTTCTATAAACAGACTGGAGGGAGAGCTCTTAGCACATTTAAATCACCATTTATTGAGCACCAAAAACACAAACACGCTATAGGGGATACACAGATTAAAAAGACATGACCTCTGACCTTGCAGGTTGATGACAGATGTAGAAATGGAACCAACTAAACAGGAGGGCAAAACAGCATAAGGGCTCTGGCAAAGGCTTAAGCAAATACCATTCCTGGGAGCAGGAGCAGCATGAGTAACAGTCTGCAGTGAGGAAGCCAAAGCCATTTGGAGCCAGGAGTGTACCATGGTGCCCAGCTGCTAAATCCACTAATATGTGGAAACCAGACTGCTCGGAGACCCCAGCTATGGGGTCAGGAAGACTCTGTCACCCGGCAGGATTCAAAACTGGGGTAAGCAGGGCCCAGAGCGAGGGGAGGACCTATAGGGTGGAGGAAAGGAAGACAGGGGACTACAAAGGCAGGACAATGGTCTCCGCTGGAGAGCCCCCTCACTGCTGGAGCTCTGCGGCAGTGTCATATAATACCCTATTAGGTGTCTGCCTTTTTTAACAGGCTTGCCATGACCCTGAGGACAAGGTCCGTGCTGGGCCTGTTTGTCCATCACAACTTGGATGGCCCTCTATGTCTAGCATGTGATATAAGTTGACCAAACATTTTTTGAATAAATGAATGAATGAATGAGGTGGATCCAGCCCTGCCCCTTAGTGATATTAGACTCCTGCACAATTCAGAGGATCAAGAAAGATCCCTGACTTTCCCCGAAACATCTCTGGCAAGTTGTGCAATACATTTTATCTTACTCCCTCAGATTGCTTAAAAGCGGATTTCAGTTCAGTTCAGTTCAGTTCAGTCGCTCAGTCGTGTTCGACTCTTTGTGACCCCATGAATTGCAGCATGCCAGGCCTCCCTGTCCATCACCAACTCCCAGAGTTCACTCAGACTCACGTCCATCGAGTCAGTGATGCCATCCAGCCATCTTATCCTCTGTCGTCCCAGCATCAGAGTCTTTTCCAATGAGTCAACTCTTCGCAAGAAGTAGGTCCACTCAAAAGTGTTCTCTCTCTTTTTAAGATACAAATCCTTTTAGAAAGCACTATCATTTTGTAACTCATTTTTAGTTACATAACATCTCTTCGATCTTTTTCGGTAGATCAGAGGCCACTAAGAGCACTGCGTCTTGATGGGTTACAAGTGGCAAGTGAAAGGCAATTTTGGATCTCAGGCCCAACAGAAGGGCAAAGTCTCAGGAGGGATTCAGGGCAGGGGAACTCCTAGGGTTGAAAGAGCTGGGCCTCAGACTAGTAATGACTAGAAATAAATATGGGACAAATGGACTTCTTCTCTGAATTATGAGATCTTAAAGTCCTCCTGTATTTAAAAGTTGTGTGCCAAAAGCCAGTTTGTAAAATAAGAGGTGGTAGAGAGTTTCTAACTTGCTGATGTGAGTGCCCAGACTTCACACTTGCGGCATCAGAAGAAGAAAGCCAGGTTGATCCTGATGTGATACAGGAAAAAGGCATGGCCAGCCCAGCACCAGGGCCAGGTGATGTCAGGAGTGCTTGGATGAGTGAATCTACACTGTAGTCTGTCCTAGAAACACCAGTTAGTCTTTTTAGTGACTTTTGCACCTGAACCTGGTGAAGATGTGCTGGGGAAGGAGACACATACATGAGGCCTCTTTTTTTTTTTTTTTTTTTTTAAATTAACTAATACTTTCACTTTTGGTGACTCAAGGGTGGCTGTGTTCATACTTTAGAACTGATAATATGAGGTCCATAATTTATCTCTATTTTCCAGAAACTTTTGTCTTTTTTTTCCAAAAGTCTTCAATCCCTCTGTTATAAAAATTATAGTCTACCCATATATCTGTCATATATATATTATCAACTTTCCTTGAACCTGAGTGTTTTTCTTGCCAGTGTCTTATTTTTCTCTTTCTACTTCCAGCTAAATTTCCATATTCTTGCCTTCACTTTTCCCTCCCACCAAGCTCTTACTCTTAATCTCAGTCAGCTGCTACCACTCATGCTTTCTCTGCAAAGGGCACTAATCACATCAGCCTGGCCTTTGTCTTTGCTTCAGAGCTCCTCCTTGACAATTTTCTGTCAGTACTACCCATCTTTTGAAAACGGGCTCATCTTTGGGCTTGCAGAAACCCACACAATTCTGTTTCTTTTCTGATACTCTAAACATTCCATATTTCTTTCTTTCCTTGGTCTTTCCTGCTTCTCCTGCCCACTTAACAACATGTATCATAGTCTAAAATTTTCTGTTTTTCTTGGTTTTCATCTCTCTAGCAACTTATGTGGTCATCATTTCATTTAGAAGACTCTGTAGTTCTTCATCAATCTTTTCATCTAATTGCAGTCCTATATTTTCATCTATCCCAAGAGCATTTCAGTATTGGTATATTGCAATCAGCTTAAATTCAAGATTTTCAGAACTCAACAAGCTCTCTTCTTTTCAACATATATACTCTATCAAAAGGTTTCTTTTTCAAGGTTCAAAATCCTCAAATCACTTTTATGATTCTATTCACTATTTAGTTTCCAAATCCCATCAAATCTTTCTTTGAAATGTCTTTCTTCAAGTGTCTTCACCCCTCACATTCTCACTGCCTTCATCGGAGCCACGGCCCTTATCAGCTCATTCCTGGATCACAGAAGCAGCTACCTATCTGCCCTCCCTGACCCCAAGCTTTCTCCTCTCCAAACTCATGTTCATGCCACTGCCAGACTAATCTTCTTTAAATGCCACTTTCATCTTGTCACAGTCTGCTGAGAAGCCTTCAATAGCCCTTTCATCACAAGTGCAAGCTGAAGGTGACCTTGGAGTTTATCTCATTTAACCCCTCACTTTATAGACGAGGAAACTGAGGTTCAGCGAGAGTAAGGGGTTACTCAAGGTCTCCACTAATAAACCCCAGAAGGAGGATTTAAAACCAGGCTGTTATTACTTTGAGAGCCAGTGCTCTTTCTGCTTCAACAGTATATTCCAAAATTCCATTCACATACCACCTTCAGGATCACATCTCGATGCTGTTTGTGCACGTGTGCGCAGTTGCTTCAGTCACGTCTGACTCTTTGCAACCCCATGGCTGTAGCCCAACAGGCTCTTCTGCCAACTGGGATCCTCCAGGCAAGAATACTGGAGTGGGTTGCCATGTCCTCCTCCATGGATGCTGCTTGTATCACTTCTTATTTCACACATTGTTAACTGTTCTGCTTTTAGAAAATCATATATATATATATATATACACACATAATATATATGTGTATATCAATATATATTTTTATATATCTCACAACTATAGAAAGAAAGCCATTATCACTGAATGGAATTAGAAGTACAAAATAATCTTAAATACACTGGGGACACAATCATATTATTAACTCATAGATGGATGAGTTTCTATTCTGAAGGTCTATTTTCTTTTTTCTCTACAAAGGAAAATTAAAATGTGATAGCTAGGGTGATATAAAATGTGTATAAAATGTGATAAAAAAGTCTTACTAGTATAACTAAAGGAACTGAAAGGGGACTAACTTTCTCATAAAATAATTCAGCATTTCCAAGAGCTTAGGAGAAGGAAATGGCAACCCACTCCAGTGTTCTTGCCTGGAGAATCCCAGGGATGGGGGAGCCTGGTAGGCTGCAGTCTACAGGATCACACAGAGTCGGACATGACTGAAGTGATTTAGCAGCAGCAGCAGTGTCTACTTACACCTAAATTTGTCTTCTGTGCCACAGTTATAAGCTTCTCGTGTTTAGAGACACAGAGCAGTTCAGAAGGTTTCATTTTTGCTACTGTTGCTTTGCTGAATAATCCAATTCTCATGACTAGCTTTTTCTAGAGTCTATAGCATATTCGTCAAAGTAAATTTTGGAGTCAATTAACTACTCTCACATATGATTCAGTAATTCTTTTGTGTGTTAATTTTATCTCCTTAACAACAATGTATAGTACTTGAGGGCTTATATCTTTCTTTTATGAAGTCCATATCCTGGTAGACCTGGTTTTTTTGCTGGACACCCACAAAGTGCAAATCCAGTCAACTTATGACCACTGAGTCCCAAAGATGCTCATCATGTGGTTAAGTTCTCAGAAAGGTGATCACCAACACTTCACATATTTAAACATTATCAAGGGCTTTGGGTCTTTTCAGAGGGAGAGGGTCCATCTGTTATATTTTCTGCAAAAGACAAGATTATTTTATTTCATTAAAATAATCATCATTTGCCTCAGTAGAGTTTAGTAAAGTAGAAACCATTTGTACTGAGATCATCAACAGTCAAGAGGCATTCATAGTAATATATAATGAGTAAAAGAATGAAGACTTTAAAATCACTCTCCAATCACCTAGTTCAGGGTTGGATTTCTATGGATGGGAGACGACTTCAAAATTACAGCTTATCTCATTTTGCAGGTGAAGAAAAGACCCCCAGCTAGAAGGTGATGTATTCAGAGTTCCAAAACAATTTAGTGCCAGAGGTCATAATCAGTCTCCTTCACTCCTCAGTGAGCCTGGCTCCCACTTTTCCTGGGATAGTCCTGGCTGTGGGCTCTTGTCCCAGCCTCTCACTACTTATATGAACATGTTCACCCACTTAACTACTCAGTCCAATATTTTTTCTCTTGCATTAAAATAAAGAACATGCTTATTTCTTTTTGCACATCTTTATACTTAAATGTTCCTCTTAAACATTTTGAGCTTTGCTTCTAAAACCCAAACGATCAGTCAATATCAGGAAAACAAACACTTTTTCTCCATTTACACAGAAATTTCCTATATGTATGGCTCTTCTGAGTTGCTAAATTTACATGAGCAAAAAATGAATTTTCGACAACACCATTTGGTTGCTTTAATAGAAATAGAGGTCTAGTGTGTTATTACTGTAACTATGGAAGGTGAATGACCTGTTACAATTAACAGGAGAACTATTCACCAGAATTTATGGATTTTGTTCTTTTTAAACTAATGAGCACTGCAGTGTATTATCACTTATATCACCCTAGATTGCCCAATCACCCTGCATAATATTACTTCAATCCATTTTGAAATAGGCCCAAATTGTCATTTTTTTGTTGTTGGAGTAATGATCAAGTATTGATGTTTCTTGAGTTCATACAAATGGCTACAACCTCTTGCATGCAGCCTGGTCAATAGAGTCTGATGTTCACATTAGGGATTTGGAAATCAATGTAGTTTTCCTGTTATTCTTTTATGATTAAATCAATTGAAGTTATTTACTCATAGCAGAAAATATGGGTGATTGCCAACCCTATGGCTTAGTGAATTGCTTTCTCACCACCGCTGCCCTGTAATGAGAAGGTACATATTCCCTTCAGGGGTTGACTAAAACCTGTTCATGTATAGCAGCAATTTGAGATGCAGAAAGTGTTTATTATTAAAGGCTAAGAGTGTTGAATGCCAAAGGGCATCTTTATCACTTGGCATTGCATTAACATTGACAAAGGAGAGAAACACGCCCAGAAAGCCCCTCAGCATTGGTCAAATGGCACTCAGTTACAGAAGTGAAGCCAGGCAGCAGCCAATGGGTGCTCTTGCCACATCCTTCCCGGTATACAGTGTTATGCAGAGACCCTAGTTAAAGACAATGGAAATGTCAATTAAACTGAACGGACAGGGCCTATTTGTTGATGGGTTTTCTCTCTTTAGCATGTAGTGGGTGACCTACAGTGTTCTGATGTGAGAATAAATAATGGCTTGCATAACATGGGTTGCATTTAATGTGCTTGAATGCAAAACAGTATAAGGGAAAAAGCAAATGGAGATAGCGATGGGGATGGCTGTGGAGGCGGGAAGAGGCTACACAGGGAGCTAACTGCATGTAAGTGAAATCTCTTGCTAGCTGAGAAGAAGGTCATTTCTCTTGTATTCTCTATGTGACATGAGTAAAAGCAAACAATAGAAGAATCATTTCATTTTTAGACCAGTTCTGTGCAACCAGCTGCACAGGACCATGGTGATGCCAAGTCCTTTAGTTACTCGATCTTGTCATCATGTTTGATGAGAACAGCGCAAAAGTGGGAAATATGGGTTGCTTTGGTCTATTTCTAAATGGTCTGGATTGCTCTTAATTTCTTTAATTTCCTTCCTCAATAATATCTCACAGAACAAGAAAAACAATCACTCTGATAAAGCCTCAGCACAAATTTGACTTTAAAGATTTGCAGTCTGCTTTTAGGGAATAGTAATGAAATACTCCATATTTTTATGAAGGAGGTCCTGGTTGGCTGGGGTAGGGATTCGGATACATCTGATTGGGGAGGCAAACATTATCTGTCCTCACCTATACATATCCACTAATTTACCAAGAGAACAGGGGTTTCTCTGAAAAGTCCTCAAGTTGTGCCTATCTTTGAGGTTCCAGAACATAGGCACTACCTGGAGTAGTGTGGAGGGTGGGAAGGGGAAACCTGAATCAAATTGCAAAGGAGGGCTCTGAGCCATTAAAAAAAACAGACATGGGAAAGTAGGGGCAGGCGTGGTTGCTGTGACCCGGCTTCCCTTTGTATTCCTCCAAGGAGAGCATGGTTCTGGAGGCGAGCGCGCTGCTTTTCACTGAGACTTTCTAGGCTTCAACCAGCTGACACATGCATGTGTGAATCACAATGGCATGGCCATTAAGGATGCAAGTTCCACAGTCATGTTCCAAGCCCACCTTTCCTCCTTGCCGACTTCCAGCAATTCTTCAGTGGTTTGTGCCTCGCTTTTCTCATCTGTAACAGGGGGATGGTAGTAATGGAAGCTACCTCACAGAGTCTTTGTGCAGATGAAATGAGTAATGCATGTAAAGTGCTCAGAACGGTGAATGATAAATAAATGTCAGTGATTATTATTGCTATTACTCTGAAGTTATTACTATTGCAGATTATAGGTAAATAGAAGCCCATCAGGCTTCTTAACATTTCAAGGTACTGGACTCACTGCCATGAGCCCCCTCAGAGCAAAGCATAGCACACAAAGGAAACAGTAAAGCATAGCACACAAAGGAAACAGCCTCCTATACAGCCAAGGCTGCCTTCAGCTCTTTGCACTTAGGATCAAAGTAATAACAGTAACGGCTATGGTGGCAGAGCACTGTCATGAATTCACATAGTAGAGAGGGATCCTGGTGAAATTCTGACAGCAGCAGGAGTGACAGGAATGAACTATGTCCCATCTGTGGCCAAGTTGTGGCTTCACCAGGATGGATTGAGTTGGTTGGGGGGTGGGGTGCTAATTAGAGATGGCAGTGGGGTCACAAATGCAAAGTTCTCTCTGGAATGTTCAAAAAAAAATTGCAGAGAGGAAGAGGAAACTCAGATGGTGGGAAGGATCAAAGCTTTAAAACAACCTAAGTGGGCTAAAGATCTAGTGAAATCTGGGATTCAGTCACCATGAGACTACACTGGAAGCCCCCACTGGGAGGTGCAGGGTTGTTTGAGCTACGTGTTGTAGGGTTTCTCTAGGGTTATTTGAACCCTGGATCATGCACTTCTGCACCAGGGATTAACCATTGCTCCAGAGATTAGAGCTAATTGATTTGCTTGTTAAAACTTCTCCTCAGGCATAGAAAAGTGCTTGTCAGAATATTCCGGAGAGAACAAAATATGAATGCAGCCTTTCAGAGCTTGTGGAGTGTGTCGATTTTCATTCTATGCCAAGGAAAATGCAAGGGAAAGAAAAGGGTCCCTAGAAAATGATCCTTAATTCTAGATTGGCTAGAGAATTTCCAAGAGTAAATCTTTTCTAGAGAAAGATGAAATGGCTGGTGGCAGGTACAGCTAGCATCTTTGTCTGTAATGATAGCACCCTCAACCTTGAGCTTGGGGGTATCCTCAGCCCTAAGTGTACCCTCTCATGGGGTTTGGTGGAGAGGAAGAACATTCAGCAAACTGAGGAATAAGGTACTGGTACACTGGCTGGCACAGGTCACACAGAGGGGCCAGCATGGTTGGCCTCAGAGTGGGCAAGCAAAGGTGATCAGGGGAGGGCCTGATACCTCTGCAGGAGTGGCGCACAGATGAGATGAGAAGGGACAGGTGTTCAGAAGCATGCCACACCTTGCAGATGTTATCCTAACACCTAGCAGCAGGCAGAAGCAAGTCTCCCCAAGTAGGGTGGTTAGAAACCTTGTTTCAGAAGGGCTCTGCCCTGCCACAAGATGTAGTATAGACAGTGCCAGCCTTGAATGAGTCCCACTGCTAGCCTCAGTACCTGCTATGGGGCAGGCTTCCAATTTCAGAGGGATGGATGGCCACGGTTGGGTGGCTTAAGAGAAAACTACAATCTGTCTGAAAGTGTCTCAGAATTCCTGCCCATCCTTCAGTGCTCAGAACAACCAGCCACTCCATCTCTCAGAGCCTGGTACAGTACAGTTAGAGGCCGCTGCAACAAGAGGAAGCACCTTCCAGCCCCCAAAGGCAAAATGCTGGACTTAGTGAAACAGGCCTGCTGCCATTTTGTTTTTGTTGCAGCTAGGAGAATAGTTTCCTGGTGGACTAAAGCACTGCCAAGATTTAGCCTCGGGGCTTTCTGGGAGAGGTCAAGGATGCAAATGGGACCATCTCCTCTCATATAGCTCATGTAAATCTGGGGGAAAAAAATTCTCAAAGGAGAATCTGAAAAATTCAGGATGACCAGAAATCAAAAGGAAGAGGGAAGAGCAAGGGACCAGTTTCACCTTCGCCAGGCAACCATCATAGCTTGTCACTTCAGGTGAAACTGAATTTTGCCTCAATACTCTGCCTTCTGTAATAAAAGACTAGACTGAGGGAGGGTACTCTAAACAAAGGTAGGGATCACCACCTCCCGGCTCTGTGGGACCCAAAGACCAGTCACGAAGTTCACTGAAAGAAGAAGAAGATGTAACTAGAGGTAAGGGCGCTGGAATGAGCTTGCCTCTCTTGTCAGTCTCTATCTCTGACCTTCCTTGGTAAAACAGCCGCCAGCCTCAGGTTACCCAGGGCCATGACAGAATTCCCTGGAGTTGGCAGAAACTTGGTCCAGAACCCTGACCACCTCAGGGGATGAACCTGTGACCAGAAAAGAGAGGGAGGCAGAGACAGCCCAAGAGAACTGCCCTGGTCCAGAGGGGATCAAATTCTCAAGCAAGGGGAACCTTGATTCCAACCAGTCTTAGCTCAGCCTGATTTATCAGCACATGCAAGACAGCCCAGGGATTCCCAGTAGAGACAGTCAGTCAGTCAGTCAGTTCAGCTGCTCAGTTGTGTCTGACTCTTTGCGACCCCATGGAATGCAGCACGCCAGGATTCCCTGTCCATCTCTAACTCCTGGAGCTTGCTCAAACTCATGTCCATCGAGCTGGTGATGCCACCCAACCATCTTAACCTCTGTTGTCCTCTTCGCCTCCTGCCTTCAGTCTTTCCCAGGATCAAGGACTTTTTCAATGAGTCAGTTCTTTGCATCAGGTGGCCACAGTATTGGAGCTTCAGCTTCAGCATCAGTACTTCAATGAATATTCAGGACTGATTTCCTTTAGGATGGACTGGTTGAATCTCCTTGCAGTCCAAGGGACTCTCAAGAGTCTTCTCCATCAACACAGTTCAAAAGCATCAATTCTTCAGTGCTCAGCTTTCTTTATAGTCCAACTCTCACATCCATACATGACTACTGGAAAAACCATAGCTTTGACTAGACAGACCTTTGTTGGCAAGTAATGTCTCTGCTTTTTAATATACTGCCTAGGTTGGTCATAGCTATAGCTTTTCTTCCAAGGAGCAAGTGTCTTTTAATTCCATGGTCGCAGTCATCATCTGCAGTGATTCTGGAGCCCAAAAATATAAAGTCTCTCACTGTTTCCATTGCTTCCCCATCTATTTGCCATGATGTGATGGAACCAGATGCCATGATCTTAGTTTTCTGAATGTTGAGTTTTTAAGCCAACTTTTTACTCTCCTCTTTCACTTTCATCAAGAGGCTCTTTAGTTCTTCACTTTCTGCCATAAGGGTGGTATCTGAGTATCTGAGGTTATTGATATTTCTCCCAGCAATCTTGATTCCAGCTTGTGCTTCATCCAGCCCAGCATTTCACATGATGTACTCTGCATATAAGTTAAATAAGCAAGGTGACAATATACAGCCTTGACATACTCCTTTCCCAATTTGGAACCAATTTGTTGTTCCATGTCCAGTTCTACCTGTTACTTCCTGACCTGTATACAGATTTCTCAGGAGGTAGGTCAGGTGGTCTGGTAGTCTCATCTCATTAAGAATTTTCCAGTTTGTTGTGATCTACACAGTCAAAGGCTTTGGTGTAGTCAATAAAGCAGATATTTTTCTGGAACTCTTGCTTTTTGATGATCCAGTGGATGTTGGCAATTTGATCTCTGATTCCTCTCCCTTTTCTAAAACCAGCTTGAATATCTGCAAGTTCTCAGTTCATGTACTGTTGAAGCCTGGCTTGGAGAATTTTGAGCATTATTTTGCTAGCATGTGAGATGAGTGCAATTATGTGGCAGTTTGAACATTCTTTGGCATTGCCTTTCTTTGGGATTGGAATGAAAACTGCCCTTTTCCAGTCCTGTGGCCACTGCTGAGATTTCCAAATTTGCTGGCATATTGAGTGCAGTACTTTAAAAACATCATCTTTAGGGACTTGAAATAGCTCAACTGGAATTCCATCACCTCCACTAGCTGTGTTCATAGTGAGGCTTCCTAAGGCCCATTTGACTTTGCATTCCAGGATATCTGGCTCTAGGAGAGTGATCACACCATTGTGCTTATCTGGGCCATTAGGATCATTTTTGTATAGTTCTTCTCTGTATTCTTGCCACCCATTCTTAATATCTTCTGCTTGTTAGGTCCATAACATTTCTGTCCTTTATTGTACCCATCTTTGCATGAAATGTTCCCTTGGTATCTCTAATTTTCTTGAAGAGATCTCTAGTCTTTCCCATTCTATTGTTTTCCTATATTTTGCCTTGATCATTGAGGGAGGCTTTCTTATCTTTTCTTGCTGTTCTTTGGAATTCTGTATTCAGATGGTATATATTTTCTTTTCTCCTTTGCCTTTAGCTTTTTTCTTTTCTCTATTGTAAAGCTATTTGTAAGGCCTCCTCAGACAACCATTTTGCTTTTTTGCATTTCTTTTTCTTGTGGATGGTCTTGATCACTGCCTCCTGTACAATGTCAAGAACCTCTGTCCATGGTTGTTTAGGCCCTCTGTCTATCAGGTCTAATCCCTTGAATCTCTTTGTCATTTCCACTGTATAATCAAAAGGAACATTATGAATAGGGATAGTCCCCCTGAAATGAGTAGGGACAGTTCCCCTGAAAGACAAAGAGCAGAAATCCTATAGTTATCACATGAAATATAACATGCTTGAAATTTGCGCTTTCAGATCAATTACATTAAAAAACAAGTACTCATAGTTGAAGCTGTGCAGGGTGTGAGAAAAGCATGGAAGCAGGCAAGACTGGCCTTTTGGTCTGTACCAGCTTCATCTTGTGGTGGCAAAGCTCTTAGAGAGATGCTTCTGAATGCGTGGGGAGGGAGGCCCACTGCACTCTTGTCAGGATGACTTGTGAACCATAAACTCAGTCCTGTCCAGGCTCCTCCTCCTCCTGCAGCCTCTTCTGGCACTGCCTGTAAGAACATCCCCTGACCTACAGAGCCAGAAACAGAAGAGTCAGGAGTGCTGGCTCCTGCAGCCAAATGCCACGCATGTTTTCAATGGCACCCCACTCCAGTACTCTTGCCTGGAAAATCCCATGGACAGAGGAGCCTGGTAGGCTGCAGTCCATGGGGTCGCTGCTAGTCAGACACGACTGAGCGACGTCACTTTCACTTTCATGTATTGGAGAAGGAAATGGCAACCCACTCCAGTGTTCTTGCCTGGAGAATCCCAGGGATGGAGGAGCCGCCGTCCATGGGGTCACACAGAGTCGGACACGACTGAAGCGACTTAGCAGTAGCAGCTAGTATCTACTGTGGGAATAGACGAGGCAAATGGAAGGGGCCAGCCTTCTCTCTGAACTCCCTCTCCATCTCCTTCTCTTCCAATAAATGCTTATTGTGCAATGACCAGGTACCTGTTGTACCCAGATCCTAGATGCTTCCAGTCCAGGAGTAGAGATTAGACACATACATAAATAACCCTATTATAAGGCCAAAAAGGATAAGGGCTGGTATATAATGTGCAAATGGTGCCAAGGGTTTTCTAATACAGACTACCATAAGCTTTTAGGTCAATTTTCAGCTCTTTTTCAGCTACCTAGGGATCCATTTAGTACAAAGCCAGGTAAAAATAACTTAATGGCCCCATTATGGTTTGAAAGAGTTGTTGAGTCCCATTTGGTCACTTATAGACTTTAAAAACGTACAATAAAGCCATAAATTTGGCACATCTCCTTTTTGAGCATGTCATGATTTGGAGGTTGTTTTTGTTTCTCTGCAGTTCAGGGAGAAGCATTCTCTCATGGTTATGTACGTGTACACATTCTGATGTCTGGACCTCCATTGCTGTGTGTGGCTCAGGAGTCAGGCTGCAGGGATGGACACCCAGGATGATGATCTCAGCCCTCTAGCATCTCTGGCACTCTTCCTGGGAGCATCAGCACTGGCAAGAGTAGCTTCCCTCTGCATCTGGGTGGCATCCGTTCAGGCTGTATAGGAATTCATTATAATTTACTGCTACCTATTGGAGAAGGAACCAGTGTGTTGTTCCATGTCCAGTTCTAACTGTTGCTTCCTGACCTGCATACAGGTTTCTCAAGAAGTAGGTCAGGTGGTTTGGTATTCCCATCTCTTTCATAATTTTCAACAGTTTATCATGATCCACACAGTCAAAGGCTATGGCATAGTAAATAAAGCAGAAATAGATGTTTTTCTGGAACTCTCTTGCTTTTTTGATGATCCAACGGATGTTGGCAATTTGATCTCTGGTTCCTCTGCCTTTTCTAAAACCAGCTTGAACATCTGGAAGTTCACGGTTCACATATTGCTGAAGCCTGGCTTGCAGAATTTTGAGCATTACTTTACTAGTGTGTGAGATGAGTGCAATTGTGCGGTAGTTTGAGCCAAATAGGAAAAGGAGTATGTCAAGGCTATATATTGTCACCTTGCTTATTTAACTTACATGCAAAGTACATCATGAGAAACTCTGGGCTGGAAGAAGCACAAGCTGGAATCAAGGCTGCCGGGAGAAATATCAATAAACTCAGATATGCAGATGACAGAAAGTGAAGAGGAGTTAAAGGGCCTCTTGATGAAGGTGAAAGAGGAGAGTGAAAAAGTTGGCTTAAAGCTCAACATTCAGAAAACGAAGATCATGGCATCCGGTCCCATCACTTCATGGGAAATAGATGGGGAAACAGTGGAAACAGAGTCAGACTTTATTTGGGGGGCTCCAAAATCACTGCAGATGGTGACTGCAGCCATGAAATTGAAAGACACTTACTTCTTGGCAGGAAAGTTATGACCAATCTAGATAGCATATTAACAAGCAGAGACATTACTTTGCCAACAAAGGTCCATCTAGTCAAGGTTATGGTTTTTCCAGTAGTCATGTATGGATGTGAGAGTTGGACTGAGAAGAAAGCTGAGTGCCGAAGAATTGATGCTTTTGAACTGTGGTGTTGAACACTCTTGAGAGTCCCTTGGACTATAAGGAGATCTAATCAGTTCATCCTAAAGGAGATCAGTCCTGGGTGTTCACTGGCAGGACTGATGCTAAAGCTGAAACTCCAATACTTTGCCCATCTCATGTGAAGAGTTGACTCATTGGAAAAGGCCCTGATGCTGGGAGGGATTGGGGGCAGGAGGAAAAGCAAATGACAGAGGATGAGATGGCTGGTTGGCATCACCAACTCAATGGACATGAGTCTGAGTAAACTCTGGGAGTTGGTGATGGACAGGGAGGCCTGGCATGCTGCGATTCATGGGGTCACAAAGAGTTGGACACGACTGAGTGACTGAACTGAACTGAACTGATTGGAGAAGGAAATGGCAACCCACTCCAGTATTTTTGCCTGGAGAATCCCATGGACAGAGGAACCTGGCAGGCTATAGTCTATGGGGTCACAAGAGTTGGACACGACTGAGTGACTAAGCACAGCACATCTGGTACTACTGCTAATGCAATATACAAAATTGGGAAAGCCATTGTGGGGCCTAAGCCAAGTTAGGCTAGTTTGAAGACTCACTGATTTTATAGTTTTGTCATCTATGTAGCTGGACACCTCATTCATTATCTGTCAACATCATTCACTGAAGGCAGCAAATGCACAAGATCTAATTCCCAGGATGGCCTGCGCACCAGTGTCCTGTTGGAAGCTGGTGCACCCATTCCTGTTGCTCATCCTCTCACACAAGTGAGCAGAGGACTGGCTATCCTCTTGGTTGAAGGAGATAGTTACAGGGGTTGGAGCTCCGGGTGTAAGATGCACCTGTTAGGAAGGTAGAGTTGGATAAACTGGGCTTAGCTATACATGCACTTTCAGAAGTAGCTTACTTAAAAGGTGATGAGAAGTAAACACCATAGTTTCACATGAATGTAAAGTCCAAACTTTTCTACTGACGACTTTTAAAATGCTTCCAGTATCCTCCTAACCAATAAAGGAGTCTGCACCGAGCAATAAGTCAACCTGAATAGCCCAGCAACACAATGCACAAACAGCATGTATCATCCATTACTTTGGGAAGAAGATCCCAAGTATTTAATACCCTATTCCTGAACCAGAGCAGTTAGGATTCGGTTTACAAGTAACAATTACAGGGCATCTGAAACACTGATCATTGAGAAAGAAGAATGGCTCACAAATTTTTAATAAATAGCTTTCCTAAAGCATTTCCTTTTATGTTTCTGAAAGACACTAGCAGCTCTTAAAAGTTTAAAGATAATGAACTTGATCTGTGTTCTTCTTACCTGATCTTCAACTTTCTGAAGTATTTGCGTTAGTTTCTTCTTGTTGCCATAACAAGTTTCCAGAAAATTAGGGGTTTAAAGCAATACAAATTTATTCTCATATACTGGAGTCAGAAGCCTTAAGGTCAAGCATGACAGTTTTCTTTCTGGAAGTTCTAAGGGAGAACCCATTTGCATGACTTTTCCAGCCTGCAGAAGCTATCCATATTTCTCATCTCCTAAGCCCACATCACTAGGTCCGCTGCTTCTGTCTCATCTTCTCCTCTGACTCCCACCTTCCCACCTTGCTCTTGTTCAGAAACTTGTTGGTCACACTTGTTCCATCAGTTAGTCCAGGACAATCTCATCATGAGACCCTCCACTTAATCTCATCTGCAAAATTCCTTTTGCCACTTAAGGTGACATGTTCACAGGTTCCTGGGCTTGGTACATGGACATTGTTGGGAGGGTATTATTCAGTTGGCCACAGTATCTTATCTTGAAGAGTATTTCTCATTATAAATGGGGATCTTGGTGGCTTTTCCCACATTTCAGGCTGTGTTATATTTACCCATTTAGAAATTCAACCACAAAAGTGGCATGTTCATGTGATATCTCTCTACCCCTCTCCACACAACTGAGAAAAGGCCATATATATTGGTAGGTCGTTGGACATAATTGCCTCAAATGTGTTAATAGTATATAATTCTTTAGGTTATTTACATACAATTATATAAACACATCATTTGTTGCATTTAATATAATCATTACTGCTAATGCTTGAAAACATAGCATTAGGTTTATAAATCAATCATGTTGTGAAATTTCTTACGTCCAATAACAATTTGTGTTCCAGTTTATCATATCTAGATTTTTAATGTTTTTGTTAAATTAATTTATTGTTAACTGAAGGATAATTGCTTTACAATATTGGATTGATTTCTGCCATGTATCAACATACATCAGCCATAAGTATACATATGTCCCTTCCCTCTTGAACCTCTCTCCCACCTCCCTCCCTTTCCTACCTCTCTAGGTTGTTACTCCTAGAGCCCTGGTTTGAGTTCCCCGAGTCATACAGCAGATTCCCACTAGCTATCTGTTTTACATATGGTACTGTATATATCTAGACTTTTAATTTAATAAACATTGATGACCATTTGGAAATGAAGAAGTTGCATCTTTGTTCTTTTGAACATAAAAGTATTATGAGTAAACTAGTATTTGGGAAACATACTATAATTTTATGCCTTTAATGAAAAGTGTGATCAGGCATGGAGTGAAGCATGTCAAATTTCAGTCAAAAGTAAAGTTTATGGCTGTGTGTTAGGTCCTTTAAAACAGTAGTGTGTAATGGAAATTGTGACAGGCACTTAATTATAACGATGTTAGTTGATGTGGATATAATAAATGTGCTAAGCTGATTCATAAAACAATATAATGAAGCCTAGAAACCTGTGAGTAACATGACCCATCATCAAATGGTCACATCCTTTAAATTAACTTTAAAAGCAAGTGGGTAGGGAGACTGTTTCACAGATTCCACTCAAGGATGCTCCTAACTCATAGCCCCATGACATGGGCCTTATAGTCCAACAGAAAAGTATCAAGACAACATCTCTCAGTGGCACAGAGTTAACTGTCTCCCATTGGTCTGAAAAAAAGCTGATCCTCTAGAGGAGTTAGTTTGAGTGAGTGTTTAAGCAGATGATGCTGTCTGATTGGCACTAGTCATTTGAATACAGTAAACCTGCTGACAGCAGTTTGCAGAGGGCCACTTGGAAGGAGATTTGCAGTAACTCTTGTCAGTAGGCAATAAAGGTATGAGAAAGTGTCAAAATATCTCAGGATAAGTGATAGAGAAGAAAGCTCCACACACACCTGCCAGGACCTCAGGAAATGGGTGAGCTTTTGGCCATTAGAGACCTGCTGTCCTGTTATGGGTGAAAAAGAGACAACAGTTAGTCTGGAGGGCTGCAAAAAAATCAAGAGAGGCCATGTTTATTTAACAGGAATGACAACTCCTTGGTTGACAAGAGAGTACAAGATATTGGGTGGCTAGTAAGTAATCCTGGATACATTTCACAGAGAAAATTCTGCTGGACAAGTCAGTATGCTGAGAGAACAGGAGAGGAAACTGGTTCATGGATGAGCAGAGCTAGAAGCAATTAGAGAGCATTTAGAGGCACATTACTCAAACTTTGGTGTGCACATGAATCAAAGAGATTCTGATTCAGTAGGTCTGGGATGGGGCCTAAGTGCCTGCATGTTCCACAAGCTCCCAGGTGATATGGATGCTGCATCTGTAAAATACACTTCGAGGAGCCAGGATTTAGAGAATTCCCTCTCAGTAGGGATTATTGAAAGAAAAAAAAAAATGGAAGTAAGTCAAGTTGGTTTTGAAAAGCATAGGTGACATTGGGTATTTGGGTATTGTTTTATTCAGAACAAGATAGCAAGTAAATGAAGGTGCTGAATGACTCTGTATCTAATGGATAATTCACTGAGATTCTGGCCTCAGTCTGTGCATTTTTACTACATTCTAACTACATGTCCTCAAGTAATTTTCGGAACTCCTCCCTGCTTCAGCGCCATCCTCTGTAAACAAGGACTGATAATAAGCCCTCTCTGGCAGGACTGTGGGGCGCTTCCGGCGTGGAATACATGTGATGTGCTTACAGAGATACGAGCACAAGCTCTCAGCATGCCTTAGCGTGTGTTGTTGTCTCATGTGCAGGTTAGCTGTGCTCTGGTTTTGAAGTTTTAGAAAAACAAAGTCATATTTTTAATTCATTCAGAATGTTAAACCAAATCTTCAAATCTAGGGTACAATTTTCATGCTAAGAAGTAGGGGACCTTTCAGAGTGAGGAATAAAAACCTAGGAGACAGAAGTTTCTTGACTAAAGTTTTTACAAAAACAGAACTAGAAGCTGGGCTTCAATCCTGGTTGAAAAGTACTGAAACAGAGCAGGACCCTATGGGGTCTTCCTGGGACAGATCACCCTCCCCCCCTCCCACTATGTCATCCACCTGCCTTTTGTCCGTAGGAAAACTTAGCCAAAGAGTAAATTTAATCAGAGAAGTGAGAAAATGCAGAAGCAAAGGAAAACTGTCAAACAAGACCAAATAACAGTTGAGTCATCAACCAAAGTCAAGGACATTTAGTTCTTCCTTAAGGGCTATAGATAACATTCTAAGCCATATTCTTTGAACTGTTTCATAGACACTGGAACCCCCATCAAGTAAAAGAAGTTAACTAGATGATCACCAGATTGTAGCCATGACATAAGCTTCCACAATTCTGAGAACTGGCCTCTAAGAAATGAGGACAAATTGACCCTTGAACTAAAGGCTAAATATACTTAAAATGATCAAAATGATGCAGATCGTTGTATGACTAATTTCAAGATAACTGTCAGAGCTAACTGACAGAGGGGCATATAGACTCCCCTCTTGTCTGTACATCCTTGAAACTCCCCCATTAAAAGCTCTTGCCCCCGATCAGTAATGGGGAGTTGGCTTTTGGACATGAGTCCATTCTCTACCCTGGTTGCCAGCCTTCTTAAAAAAGCAGTCTTTTCTTTCTACTAACACTTGTTTCCTGACTACTGGCTTTTGAGCAGCTATCAGCTAGACCTGAGTTTGGTAAGAATATTGCTTAACTCTAAAAATACTTTCCAAAGCTGTCCAATAACGTAATCATAAAGTAGGTGAAATATGATTCACAGTCAAACTTTTCAAGCAAGTGATGGTATTTTTCCATTTTCTTACCATTCACTCACTTCCTTAATTCTTACAGTCTGGCCCCCAGCATAGCCAGTATGTTCTAATATCAATATTCACTCTTCTTGGCCCAGTGGAAGATGAGATGCTGTTGCCAAATTCATCTATTATTCTTTCTTTCTAAATTACACTTTTCTAATTGTGAAATTTTAAAAAATTGTGTTGAAATACAGATTACATAATTTACCTTCTTAACCATTTTTTAAGTGTACAGTTCGGTGGAATTAAATACATTCACACTGTGGTGCTGCCATTACTACAACCTATTTCCAGAACTCTTTTCATCTTGAAAAATTAAAACTCTGTACCCATTAAATAATAACTCTCCATTCCCTTCTCTCCTCAGCCCCTGGCAGCCAGCACTCTGCTTTCTGTCTGGGTGAGTCTGCCTGTCCTCGATGCTTCACATGGTGGAGTCAGCTAGTGCTGGTCTTTTTGTGACAGGCGTATTCCTCTTGGCACACTGTCTCCAAGTTTCATTCATACCGTAGCATGTGCCACAGTTTCCCTCCTTTTTGATGATGAGTAATATTCCATGTACGCACAGGCCACATTTCGTTATCTATTCATCTGTCAGCGGTCACTTCCACATTTTGGCAGTATGAATAATGCTGCTATGGACATTGGTATACAAATTCTATATCTGAACCTTTGCACACAACATCTCCTGCCCTATGGAAACATCCTTTTCTTCCTCTTCACTAATTAGATTTCAATCAAAATGTCAAAGGTGAGGTTCAAATAACATTGCCTGAAGCTTTCCCAGCCACCTCTGATAGTAGGTATTTTGAGGAACGCTTACTCGTTTTTTATCTGCAGACCTTCATTTCCATTTATCTTTTCTTATGTTAGTGTTTTGTAAGGCAATATGTAATGGGAATGTTTTTACTGTTTGACTGGTTTGTTAATAGGTTATTATAGAGCTTGATTCAGTGATTTTCACAGAGTAGGTATGGAGGTGATCTTGAGGAGGAGGATATAGAGACAGGAGTAGAGAATTAGCAGACTGTATTTCCATTGGTTACACATCTGTATAACTGTTGAAGATTCAAGAGTAACAACAGTACTCTCACTTAATCTTTCCTAACTTTCAGGTCTTTTTTAAAAATATGCATCAACATAGAAGTAACACTTGCACAGAAATACATATGTAAGGTAAGGATAAAATGGTTATGTGACTTACTCAAAGCCACAGCTTGTAAATGCGAAACCCCCAACCAGAACCTAGGTCTCTGTTCTCTCCCCACTGCTAGTTCTCAGAACACAGTGCTGCCACAGGCTGATTTCAAAACCTGAGGAGCGCTTTACCCATCTTGTTTTGGGTCTTCTTATTTCACGTATATTATCCTTGCCTTATCCTATCATGGGCAAAGAAAACACAGAATGTTCACATCTAGCATGGAAATATAAAATAGTTTTGACAAGCTGTAATATGACTTAGAATAAGCAAAATGAAAATTCAATATGGATGATCACAGCTCAGCAAATTGCAGAAATAAGCTCCAGAGAATGGTAGAATATTATGCACAGCAGGAAGATCTTTAGAAGCTAGTTGACCATGAACTGAACATGGATTAGTAATGTAGGAACATGATACACTATTGATAGAACACCATAAAAGAAATATAATAGGAATTTTTTTCTCCCCAATTAAAAAAAAACATTATCAGAGAATTTTTTTCTATTATTTGAAATTTATTTGTGGATGTATCTAGACAGTAATAACCATAAATGTATACATTCATTTACTGAGATATTTATTAAATACCTATTGTATACCAGGCATTGTGGCAGGGTTACAGAGTACAGTCTCCAGGATAAATTCAAGTAATGACAGCAGAGATGTCTAACCCTGACTAGGCTGTGGGATTTGGTCAGGGAAGACTTTCTGTCTAGACTAGGAGTTAATCAGGAAGAGAAGGGGTGGGGTGGTCATTTCCCATTAATAAAGACACTTGAGCCAGGACAAGAATGTAAGAGAAAATGTGGCTGCTCCAGCTAGTGAGGAGGTAGGTATGACCAACATCATGGATGTGAGCCTGGATGGTGGTGGGAAATGGCAGGTGAGGAAATGGACGGTTTGAATTTCAACCTGCAATTTATTATTTTGTCCTCAGGACAGGGTTTGACCCATAGATAACACTGTGTGCTTGTTGTTTGGACAAATAAATGATCCTTTCACAAACCTAGATATTTGAACCTGAGAACAGTCAGCCTCTAGATATTATTTCATAAAGAATGTGTAGGTCATTGGAGAAAATTCTCTATTTTCCCCAATGACAGCACCAAAGAGAATAAGGAAAACTAACAGATAAAGACTTGAGCCTTATGCAAGCATCTACTGACTGTGAACAAGTTATTTGGCAAATAGCTTGACTATGCAAACAGCAAAGTCATTGATTCCTCCTTGGAGATCTCTTAAAATGTGGTCAAGATCCATTCTGGGGGTCGGTTCTGTGCAATCTTGCCAAACTAAACTGGTGAAAACCTTTGCTCTGATCTGGGGGACAGCCTCGTTCTTTTAGCACCCCAGTAGCAATTTCACATGCAGGTTCTTTTAGCAACCCAGCAGCAACTTCACACGCAGTTTCAGGGTTAACATAACTTATTTCTCCCTGCTGCATCCTGACTGATGTGATTGCAGTTTTATTTTGACTGCTTTCAAGGTAACCTTCTCTGCCCTTTATGAGTATTCAGGAGAGTTGGCAAGTGGTGGTGCCCATATTGCTTTATAGTCATCTGTGGGGAGTGGAGTGGGGTGGGGGTGGAGGACATTTAAAGAAAGAGCAGTTTGCTGTGGTCCCTCTGGAGACCCTCCTGCTGACACCCCTCATTACCTTTATCAACATTCTGCTTTTGCGCCACAGCTAACCTGCAGCATGGGAAATACACTGGTAGCTGCTCTCCCAGTCCATAACAGGAAGGCCCTCAGAGCATCCAACAGTCTTTCTGCTCACAAAACTTGAGCCCTGCTTGGGGAAATCTCCCTATTTGTAAAAGGCTTTGCACAATTAAAGCCAGCACACAAGAACACACAATCTGATTTTAATGATAAAAGACCATTTTCTGCAGAGGAGAATCAAGCCTAAGCTCAGGTTGATAGGTCTCCAGGGCCATTTTTGCTGGCCTGGTGGCAACTTCCTCCAGCAGAGTGGCGGCAGAAGGAGCCGGGAGATGTCTACAGTTAGGGCAGGCACAGCCAGGATTTGCTAATAGAGACAATACCTTGCCCTGAAGGCAGTTTCTAGCTGCAGCCCTGAAGCACACACGTTGAGAATGTATCACACAGAACTGTCAGTCAGTACCAGAGCGAGAAAATTGTTGTTTCAAATGTTACAGTACAGGAAAATCGCCTCTCTGCACTTGCTGCCAAAAAAATGACAGCTTAATTTATGCCACACTGAAGCTACATTACAGAGCCATTCAGCTTGGCAGTTAAGTACGCTCCACGCTCACGTCTTCCCCCTGTGCAAGTGCGCTGGGGAGGAATACACGGGGGCTATAATAAGGACAATTGGCTGAGGGTTTGCCATGTCAGTGGGACTAAATACAGGTGAAACAGTATCAGCAATAAAATACATCACCCCTACTTCATTTGCAAAACCCACTCTGCCCTTGCAGTTGCAAAGATTCAGTTGGGTTCTGTGGCAACATTGTTATGCATGGGCTAGATTAGGGAGAGATGTGCTGGTGTCAACCCCTGGGTTTTATGTTAAGGGGAGGTGCTGCAGTATTCCCATGACTTTGAAAATTATGTCAGTATCCTTGATGCAGACCTTCAAAACTTGGCAGTGGTTTACCCTTTCTGAAATTAAAAATCTGACGTATTATACTATAGTAGCCAAGAATCTGTATTTTTCGTTTAGAGTTATCTTAAGGTACTAAAGATACACTTGATAGTCAATTTTTAAACCAACCTAAGTTATTATCACCAAGGTTGTGTTTCACATCCATTTCTGCAATTTTCACAAATAATGGACCATCTCGTACTTGAGTGGCAAGCAATATGAATTCTTCAGGCAGCAACAACAGAAAAGTTAGTGATTAACTAGAGGTGTTCTTTTCTTTGCATTCTCAGTCATGAAACTTCCCTAATGTCTATCAAATTCTAATAAATACATAGATTAACTTATAGTGACATTTCAGATGAGAAATCAAAGTCTCCCTGACATAGCTGTGTCAGAGTACACAGCTACTGTTCTACGTAAAGGAGGCCAGTTTTTAGAGTCCCTTTCATAGGGACGCCCTTTCTCAGAATGGCTCCAGGGAACTGGAATATTAATTGGGCCTCAGGATATTTTGCCAAGAAAAGATTTATAAGTAATATACAAAGTATATATAAGGCAATCCTTATTAAAAAAAAAAATCACAGCCCTGAGAAAGCAGTCCTCTGCAATTGGCTTCTCTCTGCTCAGTAAGCCATTCATAATAAAATGAGCGGCCCTCAAAAGAGAGCAAATGCATTTGCAGTGGCTGTGGATGTGCTATAAATCATTCTCAATAAAACGACGTGCAGAGATAAATGAGACATATCTATTTAATAATCCATTATCCAAAATAAATATTCTACCTTAAAATAAAGCAAATGCACTTTCCCTGGTTGTTGATGTGTTAGAGCTGCTCAGGCTAATGGTAAAATGATTTGTAAAGTGGAGCTCTGGCGCTGGCCATTGTCTTGTGTGCTCTGGAGAGATTAATACCTCTTCATAACTCATCAAGAGAAATGCCTTAAAGTAAAAATATCATCCAAAATGTTCCCACATATCTGTAACCATACTCATTTTAACTTTCTCATCGGCTGCCTTTGTTGTCAGCAGCTGAGCGAGCGTGTTTTAGCCTGACTTCGCTTGGGTGTGACCAGAAGTCAAATAGATCCACCTCTTATCTCTAGGATCTATTGTGTAAAATAGGTCACTGTTAAGTACACCAGAATCAACACTCAAGAATAAGAAGCACCCTCATATTTTAAACAAGCAGGAAGATAAGGGGTTACTCTAAAAATTTGAATTTTTCCAGATTTAAAATCCTGTTGACCTCAACTTGGTGTATACATGGTATATATGGCTGTTTTCCACTCAGATAGTGTACTCCAGGTCCTTCTTTCAGCACCTGCTAGTCTGTGAGCCTGTGGTTCAGCTCTCAGCTCTGCAGGTTACCAAGCAGGATGACCGAGGATAAGTCACCTCTCTGCTTGCCGTTCACTCTCCAACAAAGGGACTCAATCTAAGGTGATCAGTAGAACTTCTACCAGCTTTAAACACCTGCAGTTCTTAACATCTTGCTTTCTAATGTTTGTCTTTTTCATTCTTCTGCCTGTGTTTTTGGTTCCTCTGTCCTGAGTTTTTAATTTTAAAGAGTTAATTCAGTTCAGTTGATCAGTCATGTCTGACACTTTGCAAGCCCATGGACTGCAGCACTCCAGGCTTCCCTGTCCATCACCAACTCCTGGAGCTTTCTCAAACTCATGTCCATCGAGTTGGTGATGCCATCCAACCATCTCATTCTCTGTCATTTCTTCTCCTCCTGCCTTCAATCTTTCCCAGCATCAGGGTCTTTTCCAATGAGTCAGTTCTTTGCATCAGGTGGCCATAGTAGTGGAACTTCAGCTTCAGCATCAGTCCTTCCAATGAATATTCAGGACTGATTTCCTTTAGGATGGACTGGTTGGATCTCTTTGCAGTCCAAGGGACTCTCAAGCATCTTCTCTAACACCACAGTTCAAAAGCATCCATTCTTCAGTGCTCAGCTTTCTTTATAGTCCAACTCTGACATCCATACATGACCACTGGAAAAACTATAGCCTTGACTAGACAGACCTTTGTTGGACCCTTGTTAAAGAGTAGAGGCTCTTTCTAATTAAACTTAACACTGCTATCCCACAAAGAGTCTTAAAAGGATAACTGTGGTCATGATTGTGGAATCCACTGAATTTACTATTCAGATATCCCTACTCTGTACAAAACATGGCTCCTGCTTACCCTCATCATCCAGAATCCAGTACAGGGAATACGCTCACTTGGCAGCTTCTAGCCAAGCAGTGTTCTCTGTCCTTCGTTATCTACCATTCACAGTCTCGTCTGCGACCATAGCCTACCTGTCACGGGAGTCTTGCCTCAAGTTGACTGACAGGTGAAATCTGACTCTGATTAACTGACAGCTCCATAAACCTTTCACCTGCCCCCATGTCAGGCTGGATGTTACCAGTTGGTGTAGCCTGGGTTTTTAATACTCCTTAACTGGAGTATTTCTGTTACTGTTATATCTTAACGAGCCTGATGGAAGACATTCCAGGCAATCAATGTCTGACAGACACACCTCCATTGAGTCACAGGTAATTCTATTACAATAATTTTTCTCCATGAGAGTTTTATCAGTCCACTAAGAGGAGGCCTAGTTGCAAAAACAAACTGTATTATTCAACAGTAATTCAGCACTATAGGCTTTAGAATAGGTCTTTTGTCTCAGGGATATGTAAGTTACTGGCTATACAGCTAACTTTATTTTTCATAAAAGTTTCTCATTATCCTTCAACATTGATGCACTTATTTGAAAGCAGAAGTTAAGGCTTTTCCTTTTGAACAACAGAGTACTTGTGGTCTTCATGTCTGTGCCTTTAACACTCCTGTGACTCTCCAGGGAAAGAGTTTAGAAGGCAGAAAAGTGTGGCTATCACTTGGCCAAAGTTTCCAACCCCAGGTTTCTCACTGGATTATCGTAATATGAATGCGGATCCCACATCTCTAAAGTCAACTGTTTCTGAAACTATGGAAACAACAGGTATAATTCCTATCAATTAGCATGGCAAGTCACACTGATCACCTGCTGGCCAGGCCACCTGTGTGACTGTCTGATGCTCCCTACCCTGCTGTCCTCTGCATGGCTTCCCAATTTTACGCTGAAAAAGCACCTTCTGTTTTCCCTGCCTGAACCATTTTTCTTTTAAATTTGGGAAGTTAACTTTTCTTTTTAACTTCTGAAGAGGAAAATAACTCCAGGAGGTTTTGCCCTATCTAAGGCATATGGTGCCCCATGATGATTCAATGGAATTGACATAGCTACAAATCCAAAGAAAAATGACTCTTGAAAAATCTAAATCAAGGATTTAACCAAACCAGCTGGCTTGTTAGAGGTATATTCAGAGGTCAGTAGATGCCCTTGTCCCATAATCAGAGCCTGATTTGTAGTTTCATCAGTAGAAGCTCAGAGGTTTCACCATAGAGGGTTTAAGTCGTATGAGCTGCATCATGGGGGCCACTGGCCAAACATAAGCCCTTTGAAAGGAAAAGTGCTCGCAGCTAGAACAGTTTGCAAACATACTGCAACCTCTGTCTGTCCCGTCTGACACAAAGTCAAAACTTTCCTGATTAAATTTTCTACCTTCAGATGGTAATTGTGACTAATAGCCAGCAAGTCTAAAAGCTAATTAAGAGTAAAGACAGAGTTACTTGTCTTCAAGGTACAGAGTATGCATGTAACTATTTTGTTCCAGCCTCTTTCAAACCTGTGATCATAAAAGGTCACACCAACAGAGGTGTCAGCACCATGGTTCTGTCTGGCTTCTGACCCTCTAACCTAGACTATCAGGCTTCCCCAGTGGCTCATTGGTGAAGAATCTGCCTGCCAGTGCAGGAGACGTGGGTTTGATTCCCAGTTGGGAAGATCCCCTGGAGGAGGGAATGGCTACCCACTCCAGTATTCTTGCCTGGGAAATCCCATGGACAGAGGAGTCTGGTGGAGGTTGCAAAGAGTAGGACACAACTGAGCAACTAAAACAACAACCTAGAACATTACTCCAACACAAGGAGAACACACCCAGGCCTGATTTGTTTTAATCAAGCAAAGTTAAAGGAGGGATATTTACAGGATTTGAAGGTCTGAGCTGAGTGATTTCCACGTGTAACTTGCAAAGTGCAGCCTCACTGGCACTGGGAATAGATTATAACACAATCACTTTGGACTGACGGCTATAGCTAGGAGAGGGTCTTGAAGCAAGTTGCTTTGGTTAGATCATCAGCTTATCTTCTGAGAGTAAGCACTCCCTGGAGTAGACAGCTATATATATTTTATGCCTTTGTGTTGCTTAATTCAGGGAAAGGGAATTATGTTGGTCTCAATTCTCAGGATCTACATTTCCTTAAATAATATCAGAGAGAAAAGCACCCCAGAAGCTGTCAAATATACATTCTTAGATTAACATTTACACAACTGTCCCTACCACCTCCACCAACCAATGACCCAAACAAATCAACTACTCTCCTTCCTTCCTTCCTAAGCTCTCTTGACTCTGCCTTAGATTCAGGACCAGTTCTTCTTCAGGACATCTCTACAAGGCCAGCCACATGAAACCATAGGCACCCATGAATCCTGACCACTCCCACTGTTGGTCACTGTAATATTCAGGGAGCTTGTTTCCCTGGGTTAATCTTTGTTCTCTGGGTAGCCTTTCTTCAGGACCAGAGCTAATGCTGACTGGCTTTGAGTACTGCAATCTTATGATACTTCTTTGATCAAAGCTCCATAAGAGATTATTTTTCTCCTCTTGCCAAATCTTTCCAACCATGGTTCAATTCTGACCTTTGAGAGTACACATTCAGTAGTTCCTTTCTTTGTTTTCATCTTGTTTCATGCCTTCTGGGCAGTTTCTTCATTTACTAAACTCCTTATCTCTGACTTACTATTGTCTGGTACTGAAAACTGACAATACACTGGTGTTGAACTCCACTGCTCTACTTTGATCATGGTTTTTATTCATATTCTAGCTGTAAGCTCTCCCCGTGGCTTCAAGCTATCATTCCTTGACTCCTTGGTACCCACATGAGGTTGTAAGCCCCTCTTCCCTATTCTGGCCTGCCTCTCACTCCACTGTGAGTGAGAATAGATCAACTATCTACCTGAACTGCTATTAATACCTTGAAAAGTATGCTCCATTCTCTCAGGAGTTGTCTCTAATATTTGAAATATATAAATATATACAAATATAGTGATAAGTATACTCTCTTTGTGTTATCATAACCCAACACCCTATTTTAAAATGTGAACCCTCCAGTACAGGATACAGTTAGCAAAATTGTTAGAAAGGTTGATTGGTCCTTCAAAATAAATTCAAGGTGTCCAATAAAACCAAAGACAGCTGTGGAAATTATCTGTAGGTACTGAGCATAGGGGGCTTCCCAGGAGGCTCAGTGGCAAAGAATCTGCCAGGCAGGTTTGATCCTTGCGTCAGGAAGATCCCCTGGAAAAGGAAATGGGAGCCCACTCCAATATGCTTGCTTGGAAAACCCCATGGAGAGAGGAGCCTGGCCAGTTACAGTTCATGGGGTTGCAAAGAATGGGACATGACTTAGGGACTGAGCAACAGGCGCTGAGCAAACAACAACTGCGCACAGAATGATTAATAAATGAATAGACTTAGCAACTGTTGCCTTGCTTTGGCTCCAGTTCCTATTTCACTTTTAGTTTGCAGTGACCACCGGTAAGGCAAATTGCTGTTCACACTGGACTAGATTTGCAGAAAGTGAAAGGGTGTCTTTTTTTCCCCAGGAGAAATCCTCTCCTCTGGTCTATGGTTTGGCCTGGGTGGCTTCTCAAGTTTGTCCCAATATTTTCAACATATGTCAGTGAGGAGGATGTCATTTTTCTACTTGTAAAAATGAGTTTAGATATGTAACTGATCAAGTCACTTAGGTTTATTTGATCATATAACTGCTAAAAATGATGGATTATCATTATTCAAAGGAATAAAAGCACATGTGGTCTGAAGTACTTCTTGGTGCTGCTACAATGAAATGAGCACAAGGTCTGAAAATGCTGAACATCTGCAGTGGATTGGTAGATAACCAAGACTCTGAGATATATAATCTTTCTGCTAGACTCTAAAAAAAGCATTTGTCTTAGGCAAATCTAAGTTATCAGGTTTATCAGATAATATGATCTATTCCATTGTGTATATGTACCACAGCTTTCTTATCCAATCAATGGATGGAATACTACTCAGCCCTTAAAAAGAATAAATTTGACTCAGTTCTAATGAGATGGATGAAATTGGAACCGATTATACAGAGTGAAGTAAGCCAGAAAGAAAAACACCAATACAGTATACTGACACATATATATGGAATTTAGAAGACAGTAATGATGACCCTATATGTGAGACAACAATGAGACACAGAGGTATAGAGTGGACTTTTGGACTCTGAGGGAGAGGGAAAGGGTGGGATGGTTTGGGAGAATGGCAATGAAACGTGTATATTTTCTTGTAAGAAACGAAGCGCCAATCTATGTTCAATGTACGATGCAGGATGCATGGGGCTGATGCACAGGATGATTCAAGCAGAGGATGTGGGGTGGGAGGTGGGAGGGGGCTTCGGCATTGGGAGATTGTGTTCACCTATGGCTGATTCATGTCAATGTATGGCTAAACAAATATTGTATTGTAATTAAAAAAATAAATAAATTTAATTAAAAAAAGATAATATGATCTAGATACTATCTGATAAACCTGATAACTTAGATTTGCCTAAGACAAATGCTTAAGTGTTAGTTGCTCAGTTGTGTATGACTCTCTGAAACCCCATAGGCTGTAGCCCACCAGGTTCCTTTGTCTATGGAATTTTCTAGGCAAGAATACTGGAGTGGGTAACCATTTCCTTCTACAGGGATCTTCCCAACCAGGGATTGAGTACAAGTCTCCTGCATTGGCAGGCAGATTCTTTGCCGCTGCGCTATGTGGGGAGCCCTATAACTATTTATAGCTATATATTAAATAGACAGATAGATAAAACATAATTAATCCATCTGTGTAAAGCCCTATAGGATAGGGACTCGTATGCTGCTGCTGCTAAGTCGCTTCAGTCATGGCCGACTCTGTGCGACTCCATAGATGGCAGCTGACCAGGCTCCCTCATCCCTGGGATTCTCCAGGCAAGAACACTGGAATGGGTTGCCATTTTTTTCTCCAATGCATGAAAGTGAAGTCACTCAGCCGTGTCCAACTCTTAGCGACCCCATGGACTGCAGCCTACCAGGCTCCTCCATCCATGGGATTCTCCAGGCAAGAGTACTGGAGTGGGGTGCCATTGCCTTCTCCGAGGGAGTAGTATGGTTCCTGGTAAACACAAAAAGAGATGGAGGCAGCAGGCAGTTAAGTCTATTGCTCATAGTCATATAACTAGCCAGTGAAAGTGAAAGTATTAGTCACTCAGACATGTCTGACTCTTTGTGACCCCATGGACTATAGTCTGCCAAGCTCCTATGTCCATGGGATTTCCCAGGCAAAAATATTGGAGTGGGCTGCTATTGCCTACTCCAGGGGATCTTCCTGACCCAGGGGTCAAACTCTGGTCTCTTGCATTGCAGGCAGATTACTTATCTGAGCCATCAGGGAAGGCTCAATAATGAGCTAGAATTTGAAGCCGAGCAATCTGGCTCCAGATATAAGGATGTTTCAATAAGGGAAAAATATTCCATTTTATGGATAAATGCATATGTATGGCTGAGTCCCTTTGCTGTTCACCTGAAACTATTGCAATGTTGTTAATCAACTCTACCTCAATACAAACTAAAAAGTTTTTTTTTAAATCCACTTTAATGGTTTATAATACATTTCAACATGACCCAGAATTCAGGATAAAGTGAGACTTAGTTGAACACCAAGCAATCTTCAAACTCCAAAATATCATGAAGCTAGGAGTTTCCTTAGAGCCTTACTGTAGGAGAAGGCAATGGCAACCCACTCCAGTACTCTTGCCTGGAAAATCCCATGGACTTAGGAGCCTGGTAGGCTGTAGTCCATGGGGTCGCTAGGAGTTGGACAGGCCTGTGCGGCTTCACTTTCACTTTTCACTTTCGTGCATTGGAGAAGGAAATGGCAACCCACTCCAGTGTTCTTTCCTGGAGAATCCCAGGGACGGGGGAGCCTGGTGGGCTGCCGTCTATGGGGCAGCACAGAGTCAGACACGACTGAAGCAACTTAGCAGCTGTAGCAGCAGCATAGGGCCTTACCGTAGGTCTGTCTCATAGATCAGTTTCTCCATTTCTGTGTCCCTAGTCCAGCACAGGGGCTCCCCAGGTATCTGGAACAGTAGGGAGGATTAACATCCTAGGGCATGGAGGAGGCTGTGAAAAGAGAGACGGGAGCAGTGAGTGATCTCTGATGGGCCATGACTCTCAGCACAGCTCAGTGGTTAAAGGCAGGGGGTCTAGAATCAGACTCTTTTGGACTTAAATTCTGACCATGGATCATAATGGGTCCAATGGATGCCTAGCCCCAGAAACTCCATCAGCTGCTGCCACAGTAAACAAGCCTCTTCTCTTCACTTGAAACAGAATGCTTGCCTGCAAATGTCACCATAAAGCTCTGGCTCCCTCAAATCCACAACATCCAAACAAAACTGCCTTGCCATGCCTTTCCTCATCGATACTCCGCAATCTCAATCACCATTGATGGTGGGTACATTGTCTGGACTATTTCACCCTTAGTTTCAACATCTGAAAAGTGGGAATTCTGGCAAGGCTGAAATCATTAAGTCACTTAATACAATAGTTAACTCAGAGTAAGCACTCTTTTAAGATGATTGAGCACTCTGGTTTCCTCTGCCAGTGAATAATTAGAATTCACAAACTCATCAGTATTTCAACAAGTTACTGGAAATTACATGTTTATTCTTAGGAATGTTGTATAAACTGAAATATTAAGTTTCTTTGCTTTTGGTGGTATTATAATTTAGTGACATTTGTTACATGGCCCTCATTAAAGAGTGGGAAAAGAATTACTTTAAAATGCAGATTGATATATAAAAATTATCTAAGCATTCTAATTTATACAGGCTAAAATGCTACGTATTAGTAACAATCAGTTCAGTTCAATTCAGGCACTCAGTCGTGTCTGACTCCTTGCGACCCCACGAATGGCAGGACGCCAGGCCTCCTGTCCATCAACAACTCCCGGAGTCCACCCAAACCCATGTCCATCGAGTCAGTGATGCCATCAAACCATCTCATCCTCTGTCATCCCCTTCTCTTCTTCCTCTCAATCTTTCCCAGCATCAAGGTCTTTTCCAATGAGTCAGCTCTTCGCATCAGGTGGCCAAAGTATTGGAGTTTCAGCTTCAACACCAGTCCTTTCAATGAACACCCAGGACTGATCTCCTTTAGAATGGACTGGTTGGATCTCCTTACAGTCCAAGGGACTCTCAAGAGTCTTCTCCAACACCACAGTTCAAAAGCATCAATTCTTTGGTGCTCAGCTTTCTTCACAGTCCAACTCTCACAGCCATACGTGACCACAGGAAAAACCATAGCCTTGACTAGATGGACCTTTGTTGGCAAAGTAATGTCTCTGCTTGTTAATATGCTATCTAGGTTGGTCATAACTTTCCTTCCCAGGAGTAAGCGTCTTTTAATTTCATGGCTGCAATCACCATCTGCAGTGATTTTGGAGCCCCCCAGAATAAAGTCAGCCACTGTTTCCACTGTTTCTCCATCTATTTGCAATGAAGTGATGGGACTGGATGCCATGATCTTCGTTTTCTGAATGTTGAGCTTTAAGCCAACTTTGTCACTCTCCACTTTTACTTTCATCAAGAAGCTCTTTAGTTCTTCTTCACTTTCTACCATAAGGGTGGTGTCATCTGCATATCTGAGGTTATTGATATTTCTCCTTGCAATCTTGATTCCAGCTTGTGTTTCTTCCAGCCTAGTGTTTCTCATGATGTACTCTGCATATAAGTTAAATAAGCAGAGTGACAATATACAGCCTTGACGTACTCCTTTTCCTATTTGGAACCAGTCTGTTGTTCCATGTCCAGTTCTAACTGTTGCTTCCTGACCTGCATACAGATTTCTCAAGAGGCAGGTCAGGTGGTCTGGTATTCCCATCTCTTTCAGAATTTTCCAGAGTTTATCATGATTCACACAGTCAAAGGCTTTGGCATAATCAATAAAGCAGAAATAGATGTTTTTCTGGAACTCTCTTGTTTTTTGATGATCCAGAGGGTATTGGCAATTTGATCTCTGATTCCTCTGCCTTTTCTAAAACCAACTTGAACATCTGGAAGTTCATGGTTCACATACTGCTGAAGACTGGCTTGGAGAATTTTGAGCATTACTTTACTAGCGTGTGAGATGAGTGCAATTGTGTGGTAGTTTGAGCATTCTTTGGCATTGCCTTTCTTTGGGATTGGAATGAAAACTGACCTTTTCCAGTCCTGTGGCCACTGTTTAGTTACTATTATTAACAATAGTAATAAAATTATAGTTCTACAGACTTTAATTTATTAGCTTTTCTTTATTAGCCTCAAGGAACATTTATTAGCTGCCTATTCATTTAATTGAGAATTTAATAAGCACCAGACATCATACAGAGGGAAATATATTAATGCAGCCTATTGGAATATAAAGTTTTATTTTGCTTATGTTTCTTTCTCATTCTTACCAGACTTCAGAATGTCTAGATATAAAAGCCTAGTTCACCAGCTCCTTATGGCTCAGTCACTCTTCTAATAATTCACAGATCGATTTATTGAGATACTGATTTGCATTTGTTCTGGCTCTATTTTTTTGCCTCCCCCATCCCCAAGCAGTATTTGCATTCCTTTTTTTTGGAGCATGGGAAAGAGACCTATTCTGGGAAGAGGTTGTCATGAGGGGAGAACACTGAAGCTACTTGGAGTCGGCAGTACCTTTGTTCTTCTGAATGAGCCCAAACTCATCATCAATACTATACATCTTGGCGGGCAGGAAGAAGAGGAAGGTTGCAAAAGGAGAGAAGTAGAGGATAGGCTTTCATAACCTATTGGTGTCAGAGCCTTGAGGAAGTGGCAAGTTCTTGAGGAAATGGCTATGTGTGTACTTTTGAAATCCAGACCCAGATATCAAATGAAGCCTCCCATCCTCTAAAAAGTTTCCCATGTCCCACACAATGCATGGGGACTGAGAGCTGTCAGAACTCAAGGACTGTATTGGAATAATACCAGTAGTGGCTACATAGCCACCTGATGCTTTGGGCACCATGTAGATCTTCTGGATTTTCATATTACCTAAAGAGAGATGGAGATGGAGTTCTAATGGTGCTACGGAATTCAGAGTCAGTTTTGTTTATTTAGATAATACAAAGAAAGAGACTTGTCTTGTAGATTGTACAGTCTGTAGACAAATACTCTTACAGCTACACATGCTTTAGCAAAGCCCTTTGCACATGTTAGGTGCTCAGTGAATTTTTTTCTGAAAACGTTTGATTCTGCAGATGGAAATGCTAATTGAGGTTTACATAATAAGGCAGACACTTGCCCGTTCAGATATGAGAAACTATCTAGAACCAGTGCTCTTGCCTGGAGAATGCCAGGGACGGGGGAGCCTGGTGGACTGCCATCTATGGGGTTGCACAGAGTCAGACACGACTGAAGCGACTTAGCAGCAGCAGCAGCAGTGGCAGAAAGCCATTACTTCAGTGATTAACCGTGATGTTACCACAAGGCAAGTGTGTGTTACAGAATATGTAGAAAAGAGTAAACAAAATAATGCCAGTTCAATGTGGCAATCTTTGTGTCACTTGCTAGCTGAAAATATGAGTTATGCCCTTGTTTAATTTGTCAGCATTTCAATTAGAACATCATTGGTGACCCTTCCTCCTGACACAGGCTATTTTATTCTTGCAACAAACTTGGCCATTGGCCATATTTCCTGTTATTGATGATGTGAATTTATGTATTGCAGATATAAATGATTTAATTGCAGATATAAATGATTTAATTGCAGATTAGATAAATATGATGCAGACATTCCCAATCACATCATTATTCAAAAGATGATAATAATTTTGTCCCATTTGTCAAACAGTGTTACTGCATTTTAATTTACATTTTCAGAAGATTTAATTAACCAGGTTCTAGGAATTTAGACAGGAACAAGCCATCTTAAATCCTTCCTAGAACAAGGGATATGAATAAATAAATAAACAAACAACGAGAGCAGATTGTTCCTTTTACTGATATGATTTCTTTCCTCTAAAGATTCCCTTTTTTCCTTCTGGACAAGAAGAGGCAACATTTAAAGTGATGTATCAAAACTCTAATTAATAATCAGAACAAATATATAGAAAGTGTATTCAGATTTAGGACTAGTATTTTAAGATCCACTTCTTTTGAAGTTGTTCTTTGGCATTGACTTAGATCAGGGATACATAACTAAAGCTGGGCTCCTTAAGCATGGGTGGGAAGAGAAGTACATCTTTACTTTCCCTGTAATGAAATTTGGCTTTTTCTTCCGTTATAGTGTTGTCAATTCCTGTGATGTCACGGTCAAAATCGTCTTAGATCTTGTTATAAAATATGTTAGTAAAGAGGCATGCATCTTCTGTATTGTTATTATGTACTTTTAATGTTCATTTCCTTTGTACTCTTACATATTTGACTTAAAAACATTCTGCGAATGGGCAGCACCATGCTGTCAAAAGAGACCATGGCAGAGAAAACAGTTTAAGAACGTTGGCTGTATACAAGGTTTCAAGAAGGAATTCTGGCTTCACAGCCTCATCAGTGAGTGGAAGGGATCATCCTGTATACCTTTGTATTCCTTTGTTTGTTGTTCAGTCACTCAGTCGTGTCCAGTTCTTTGCGACCCCATGGACTGCTACATGCCAGGCTTCCCTGTCTTTGATCATCTCCCGGAGTTTGCTCAAGCTTATGGCCATTGAGTCATTGATGCAATCCAACCATCTCATCCTCTGTCATCCCCTTCTCCTCCTTCAATTCTTCCCAGCGTCAGGGTCTTTTCCAATGAGTCAGCCTTTTGCATCAGGTGGCCAAAGTATTGGAGCTTCAGCTTCAGCATCAGCCCTTACAATGAATATTCAGGGTTGATTTCCTTTAGGACCGACTGGTTTGATCTCCTTGCTGTGCAAGGGACTCTCAAGAGTCTTCTCCTGCACCACAGTTCGAAGGCATTAATTTTTTGGCCTTCGGCCTTTTTATTGTCCAGTGCTCACATTTACACAACTACTGGAAAAAACATAGTTTGATTATACAGACTTTTGTAGGCAAAGTGATGTCTCTACTTTTTAATATGCTGTCTAGATTTGTCATAGCTTTCCTTCCAAGGAGCAAGTGTCTTTTAATTTCATGGCTGTAGTCAACGTCCACAGTGATTTTGGAGCCCAAGAAAATAAAATCTGCCCCTGTTTCCATTGTTTCCCTTCTATTTGCCATGAAGTGATGGGACTGGATGCTATGATCTTAGTTTTTTGAATGTTGAGTTTTAAGCCAGCTTTTTCACTCTCCTCTTTCACAATCATTAAGATGCTCTTTAGCTTCTGCCATCAGAGTGGTATCATCTGCATAGCTGAGGCTGTTGATATTGCTCCTGAAGATGTTGATTCCATCTTGTGCTTCATCCAGCCTGGGATTTTGAATGATGTTACTCTACATATAAGTTAAATAAGCAGGGTGACAATATAATGTATGGCCTTGTCATACTTCTTTCTCACTTCTGGACTGGTCAGTTGTTCTATGTGAGGTTCCAACTGGTGCTTCTTAACTTGAATACTAATTCCTCAGGAGACAGGTAAGGTGGTAGGCAGGTAAGGAGTTAGGCGGGTAACGTGATCTGGTATTCCCATGTCTTTAAGACTTTTTCAGTTTGTTGTGTTCCACACAGTCAAAGGCTCTAGTATAGTCAAGGAAGAGCAGATGTCTTTCCAGAACCCCCTTGCTTCCTCCATGATCCAACAAATGCTGGCAGTTTGATCTCTGGTTTCTCTGCCTTTTCTAAATTCAGCTTGAACATCTGGAAGTTCTCAGTTCATGTCCTGCTGAAGCCTAGCTTGAAGGATTTTGAGCATGACCTTGCTAGTATGTGAAATAAGCACAATGGCACAGTAGTTGGAACATTATTTGGCACTGTCCTTCTTTGGGACTGGAATGAAAATTGACCTTTTCCAGTCTTGTGGCCACTGCTGAGTTTTCCAAATTTGCTGGCATACTGAGTGCAGCACTTTCACAGCATCATCTTTTAGGGTTTGAAGTAGCTCAACTGGAATTCCATTACCTCCACTAGCTTTGTTCATAGCTTTCCAAAGCCCACTTGACATCACATTCCAGGATGTCTGCCTCTAGGTGAGTGACCACATCATCGTGGTTATCTGGGTCATTAAGACCTTTTTTGCACAGTTCTGTGTATTTTTGCCACCTCTTCTTAATCTCTTCTGTTTCTGTAAGGGTCTTACAGTTTCTTCCTTTATCATGCCCATCCTTACATGAAATGTTCCCTTGATGTTCTCTTACCTAGGAAAGTCACAGACATCAGCAAAGCCAGAACAAACATGGGAAGAGCTCCTAACATCCTGTTGCTTCTTGGCATGGAGAGCCCAGAGGACTTGTAGTAATGTTCTATCACTGCCACAGCATGTTACCTCAGACTCACCA
This sequence comes from Nanger dama, assembly GCA_917880005.1. Classification (NCBI taxonomy): domain Eukaryota; kingdom Metazoa; phylum Chordata; class Mammalia; order Artiodactyla; family Bovidae; genus Nanger; species Nanger dama. The sequence continues at coordinate 31,718,922 of CAKJTW010000007.1, forward strand.
TGCTACCATCTTACGTTTCTGTATGTTGGGAGTCTGGCACTAGTCTCAGCAGGCTAAAATTACACATCAACAGGACTGTTCCTTCTAGGAACTCTGGGAAGGATCAATGGAGGGGATTCTTATGCTGCCTACCACAGTGCTCACATTGTCATGGCCTAATCCGGTTGAGTCAGAGGGCTCTAGAGAAAAGTGGTGACCTCAAGAAACAAATTCAGATTTTAGGCAATGAATAAGGAGCTCGACTCACCATAGCCCAGTATTTAGATAGCAATGGGTTCAAGAGATGAGTACATGGGAAGGAGAAAGGTGGTTTTTAAAAAGGCAAAGAGCAGTGCTGGCCTTTCTGTGTGTAGTTTTTGTTCAGTTGCTCAGTCATATCCAACTCTTTGCGACCCCACAGACTGTGTGGGATCAAGGCATTAAAGCAAGCAAAGACACACAGGGAAAGAGCAGTACAAGCAGACAGATGACAATGGCAGAAGATCCACGACCACAGGCTCAGTGACAAATAACAGAGAAGACATCTTTTGCAACAGAATTTGGAACTTAATTAAGAAGTCTGAGAACCCAGCACAGCTCTCATACTTTAAGAGGTCTAATTATCACGTGTGTGGGGGTCACTAAGTCATGTATGACTCTTTGCAACCCCATGGACTGTATCCTACAAGGCTCCTCTCTCCATGGAATTCTTCAGGCAAGAATACTGGAGTGGGTAGCCATATCTTCTCCAGGGGATCTTTCCAGCCCAGGGATCAAACATGGGTCTCCTGCATTGCAGGCAGACTCTTACCATCTGAGCCATCAATAGAAGGAGCCACTTATCACTATGACAGAATTATAGAATCCAAAGAACTTTGTAAGACACCAGGAATTTTGTGTACAGTCCATTTGGGTTTCTGGGGAGAAGAGCCATTGAAGAAAATGCCAAAATGTACCAGGTAGACATTATTACATGTATGTGAACTTAATCAGCTGCTCTGTTGATAATTGATTCCTGAGTTAAAGATTTCTTTATCTGTGAATTTCTGAGTGAATTCAGCAGAAAACCTGGTCACACCTGGAGCTTGCTTAAACAAGTCAGTTTCCTTGGCTTAGGTATTTCCAGGTAACTCATTCTTAAGCTTTCACTTCGTAAAAGAAATAGCTTGGGACAAAGATAATATTTCTACATAGACTCATTTGGTATAACATCGGTTTGAAGGGAAATTTTTAATAGACTGTCACATGACTGCTAATGATTTTGTTTATTTTCAGTGAAATCTCCATCTTTAGAATCCTATTTTCATTTGTACCTGAAAAATGTTTCCTTGAAATACTTGAAAAAGTATTTCAAAATCTAATCAGCTACTGAATAATCAGTCACCTATACCTGGGCTTCTTGAATCCAGTGATGTTCAATTTTGCCTATAAGAACTTGACAGAACACCTTTGATTCTTTGAAAAGTTTCTGATAAGGGCGATCCAATTTTGATCATTATATTAGAATAATATCATAAGTAACTCCATTTGGTTTATATATTTATTGTTGGTGAAGGACGTATGTTGTTGACAGTAGAGGGATGATGAGACAGTTTTTGTTGGGATCTTGAATCCTCTGTTTTGAAAATAACACAGGGGCAGATGCTTTGGCAGGACTTGATATACATCAAGAACAGGCAACAGCCACAAAAATGCTACTTAAGATAGATTCAATTTGCAGGAGTAATTGATCCTTTTGAAGTGGTAAGTTTATTTCTGGTTATAACAGACTGACTTTGAATAACAACTAAATGTATTTTAGTAGAGTACACCTTTAAAAATAATGATCATTGTGATTGTTTTAAACTATACAGTAGCAACACCTTAAAAGACAACTTAACAATTTTCTCTCAAACATCAGAGTTTTGCAGTAAACAGAGGGACATATCTAGTTGCTAACAGACCTGTCTTTAACATGGCCACCTTTGATAAACACTTCATGAATTATGGCTTCTATTTTTGGATATAATTATGACAAGAGTTTCACTTCTATTTTAACAATATGTCTTACTATATATACTACTAAAGAATTTGTTGTTCAAGTAAATAAGCAAAGAAATTTGAGTCAGGACAGTCCTCTCTGAGTTTTAAGAGAGAAAACATAGATAAATTAAAATGCACATAATTACTGTACAGTAGAATTGTTTGTAACTGTCTCCAATACACTGTCCTTTAAAAACTAAAAAGGAAGTTCCAAGCAATATGTTTAAATAGAACATACTTTGTATTGACTGACTTGTATTTTCTGTGCCTTTGATCACCATTTAAGAGAACATGGCTTCAGGCCAGCTATAGAACACCTAAAAACAAATCTTAAAAGACTCAAGTGATGCTTTGTCCAGGAAATCAAACACCTAGCCAAAGGGCATCATAAATAAATTTGATGTCTCTTCAGGGGGTGTCCCTGAACAGGCCATTAGAAAGCTTCTATTTATTTCAACCCATTTTGAGAGGAAACTAATGAAGCCCACTCTCAGATAAAGTTGATTAGGCCAGGAGAAGAGCTGGGAGCTCTGAGATGACTGACACAACCCTCCAGTGGGGGAGAAGCATGTGGGAAAGTTCTTAGCTTGGGCACAAAATGATTCAGCAGTGAGACTGAACCAAGCCACTGGGAACTGGTGTCCTTCTTAGATCTGAGGATAAAGTGGGGGCCATCAGAAAGCCCACTCCTTTCCTGTCCTGTGTTCATTTTATTTGGAAAACTAAAACTAAGGGACAATTTGGTGCAATGTGATGCTCTTTAAATGATCTGTCGAACAGATTAGGGTTTTTCTTTGGCTTTTGTTTTCCAATCTGTCACAGACAAATACTTTCACAAAACACAATATGAGTACATTACTAAAATACCAAAACACTTTATAAAGCTCCATTTTTCTTACTACTATGTTCAATGCATATAAAATTACCCTGTCTAGTTACTATGAAAATATCCAAACTTGGACCTAACTCCTGGGCTCATCTCTTTGCAGGCAGGCAAGGGGCTGCAGACCATGCTTGATGTGTAGCTAGTGTGCTGAACAGACTTCTGCTCCAGACAGACTTGTGTTTAGATCCCACGTGTCACCTATTATCTATGTAACCTGAGAAATTGGTTTAACAATGTACAAGAGATCATGGGCTCAGCACACATTTCCTAACTTCTTAATGTCAGGGACAAGATCCATGTTCCACTCGATAAATATTAAAATACTGAGATATCTCCAAATTCCTGTATATGTTGCTGCCACCTGAAATTGCTATGAGAAGACAAACCGCTTCAGTTGTGTCTGACTCTTTGTGACCCCATGGACTGTAACCCACCAGGCTCCTCTGTCCGTGGAATTTTCCAGGCCAGAATACTAGAGTGGGTTGCCATTTCCTCCTCCAGGATATCTTCTCCACCCAGGGATCCAACCAGCGTCTCCAGCGTATCCTGGATTGGCAGGTGGATTCTTTACCACTGAGCCAGTAGGGAAGCCCAAACCCTCTCTAATTTTCCCCACTTTGGTTACAATATACTTTTAGTTCATCACAGATGCAAATGATGCCAAGGCTTGCTAACAATGCATCCCAGGAAGGGTTAAAAGCTAGAAATAATGGCTTCTGATTAGGAGATCATAAAAACAGCCTTAACTACAACCACTGCAGTAGCTAAAATAGACAACTCGAGTTTCCATACTATGTGGTAGGTGACCTCAGGCTGAGAGGAGAGTCCAAAAATATACAGATGATAGCTTCACTGTAGCGTTCAGGACAGATTATAACTTCAAATAAATAACATTGATAGAGTCTCTCTGTAACTCCTCCCAGCCACATTCTACAACTTTACAAGACAACAGGATTTGAGCCAATCTTATACTCATGATTTTAATCCAAAATGTTTAACCTGCCCATTTACAATGGCATGCTTCAGAAGCACGTAGCAAGTAAGACTCATTTCCTTTCTTAGATATTATCTTTAATTTCTGAACTTGCTGATACATAAACAGTATTTCTGTCAGTCTTACAAACAATTCTTTTAAATGGAATTTATTTGCATTTGGCTGGATCTATAGAAATCATATAACAAAATATTAGACAACTAAAACAAATTGATGCCTTAAAAATATATTTCCTTTCCATCTATTCAGAATTTAGGAAGACAATGAAAGACAAATTCTACCTAACTTCTGAAGGGTTTTTTTTTTTTTTAAAACATCACTACATATATCAAAACTGTTAATGACTTCTAGAGACTACTGATATGTTACATCAATTCTACAAATCCTTTCTTAATAATTATTTCCAAAGCATGTTTGGTTCAGTTCACTTCAGTTCAGTCACTCAGTCATGTCCGACTCTTTGCAAGCCCATGGACTGCAGCACGCCAGGCCTCCCTGTCCATCACCAACTCCCGGAGGTTATTCAAACTCATGTTCATCAAGTTGGTGATACCATCCAACCCATCTCATCCTCTGTTGGCCCCTTCTCCTCCTGCCTTCAATCTTTCCCAGCATCAGGGTTTTTTCAAATGAGTCAGTTCTTCACATCAGGTAGCCAAAGTATTGGAGTTTCAGCCTCAACATCAGTCCTTCCAATGAATATTCAGGACTGATTTCCTTTAGGATGGACTGGTTGGATTTCCTTACAGTCCAAGGGACTCTCAAGAGTCTTCTCCAACAACACAGTTCAAAAGCATCAATTCTTCAGTGCTCAGCTTTCTTTATAGTCCAACTCTTACATCCTTCCATGACCACTGGAAAAACCATAACTTTGACTAGACAGACCTTTGTTGGCAAAGTAATATCTCTGCTTTTTAATATGCTGACTGGGTTGGCCATAGCTTTTCTTCTTAGGAGCAAACATCTTTTAATTTCATGGCTGCAGTCAACATCTGCAGTGATTTTGGAGCCCCACAAAATAAAGTCTCTCACTGTTTCCATTATTTCCCCATCTATTTGCCATGAAGTGATGGGACTGGATGCCATGATCTTAGTTTTTGAATGTGAGTTTTAAGTTTGGTTACAAACAGATTTACAATAGGACTAAATTGTGAAAGATTGGTGTTTCTAGAACTGTTTTTCAAATAAGCCTTCTAATAAATATTCATTACTTATAGGAGATGAGAGAAACAATGTGATATTCAACCACAAAAGACTTGAGCAAGGCCATAGACTGTTCTGCAGCCTGTAGGTGCTGAATGAAAGAAGCTAATGAGAAAAGAGTGATTGTGACAAGCAATTATGTCACCTATGTGAACAGCTTAATTTTCTAAATTAGCCACTTTGATAATTATGACATCTCATTTGTCTTTTAATTCCACAAGCCCTGAAGTTTACCTTTGATTTTTTTCCAATCAGATAAGAGGCTTTGATAAGCCAAGGGTCTATTATGTGTCTAAAAATTCAGATTTCAGGTTGATTGGCCTTCTTTTTGCTTTAGCCAGAGCAAATGGCTCTTTCCACAAGAGCTCTTCAAGCCTGACTTTCTTCGCTTCTGTCTGCAGTAGTAATGGGGGAAAGCAGAGAGCGCATGGGAGATTGCAAAGCAAATTAATAGTGTCAACAGGACTGAAGAGAACACTGTCCAGCCTACTTCACAGGAAAGGAAAACTGTTTTTCAAATACATTAAAAATCACTTTAGCAGCGTCCACTTTACATGCATGCCCCTCAATTACTGAGCTAATTACAAATGATTTTGATGTACTCATCAAAGCACTTTCAATTTAAGACTGCGTATTCTTGCTTTTATTGTATTGACTTGGGTGGTTTACAAAAAGTTAGGGGTCTGAATAGGGAGGTATGTTAGAAAGACAGATGAACAGGAAATCCCAATGACCACTGTCAGTTGGATATCTCAAGCAGAGTTGTATAGGAAATGAAGAAGTCTTGATTTAAGCGATTTGCAGGAACTTTAGTAATCAACTGTGCCCTGGGATCTCTCTTACTAGAATGTGTGAGTACTTGGCAGAAAGATGCCAAGAAGAGCAAAACCAGAAGAAAGAGTATTGGTTTACGTCATGACAGGATGTATGCCTATGTCACTTCACAGACAAGGGCCTGAGATGGGTGCTCAGATCAAATGTGGTGCCTGAAACCCTTAAAGCCATAGACAGTTTGTTTTAACCAGTAGGGCAGAGGCTTAAGGAGGTGGCCCTCAGGAATCAAGAGATGACTGTTCACACACACACACACACACACACACACACACATACCCATAGATATGCAAATACACGCACATATACATCCCACCATGGCCTGCCCAGACAACATCAATGAGTGGATGATATTTCTCCTGCTTTCCATATATTCTCAAGGCTGTGCATCATCTTTCCTTTTCCTATTCAGAGCTGCTCTTCTGCTTTCACTTGATCTCACCCAGAAAAAGCAAACTTTTGTGCATATCCCTGGGTCTCCCAAATCTTAGGAAAATAATTAAATTGGTTATGACCACTTGTTTCCAAGCCTGAGATCAGCTTTACTGCTTAACTCCCACTAATACTGCCGGCCCTGAAAAGATACCCAGGCATATTCAACCTCACATGGGATTACCTGGTCATCCCAGCGCTGGTCCAGAACTCTTCTGAGTCTTTGGGACTGTGCCTAGATATTCTTGTCCTTATGTGGAGGACTCTGTCCCACAATTACTCAGAACATAGGAAATGTCTTTTTAAATCCCAGCAATACATGACAAACAAAGAGTCATTACCACCACTGAGATCAGAAGGAGTTACTCTGCTAGAAAGACAGGCAGGTACAAAGGGTCTGAATCAGGGTATTTTAAGGAAATTGTTTTCTCCCTTTTTAATATATTCAAAGTCTCTATAGCACCTCTTTATAAATATAACTGTCAAACTTATAATTAGCTTATTTATAATTTCTTTCTTTCTTTCTTTCTTTTTTTTTTGGCTATGTTAGTGTATCTCAGTTCCCTGACCAGGGATGGAACCTGGGCCTGGCAATGAAAGCGCAGTGTACTAATTGCTAGAGCAGCAGGGAATTCCCTATCATTTCATTTTTCTGATGGAGTAGGTTGTTAATATTATCATATAAGATATAGTTTATGTGTAATAAAATTAACTTTTTTACTGTACAGTTTTGTCAGGTTTGACAAAAATGCAGCTATATAACTACCACTACAATCAGAATATAGAACCGTTCTTACACCCCAAGAGCTCTCCCGTGCCCACAATAGTTCAATCCCTTCCCTCAGACCCAGTCTCTGACAAGCGCTGATTTATCTCCTGCCCCTGAAGCTTTGCTTTTTCAGAATGCCGTATAAACAGAATCATATAGCGTGCAGCCTTTGGACTTGGCAGAATGCATTTGAGATGCAGCCATACTGTTGTGTATATCAACAGTTCATTCCTTTCTATGGATGAGTATTATTCTCTTATATTGCAGAGCCACAGATTAAAAGACATTTTGGTTGTTTTCAGTTCTTAGAGATTACAAATAAAGCCACCATCGGCATTCACGTATTTGAATCAGGATTCATCGGACAGATTTAGATTCCAGATTCTAGGATTAGTGCCAATAATTCTATAGGTGCTCTTTCCACAGAATGAGTCACCCCAGCCCCTGATCTCAGTCTTCCTTGGATACAGGATCTTCTGGGTTTCCAGGAGAGACTTCTTTCACTTCTTGCACACGACTTCTTAAAATTCACATTAAAGCAAGTCTGTATTTCTTTTGTTTTCCAGGTAGTAAAAATATGAGGAAGTCATATTTATTTATGATGTTAGCTATATCTTCTAAAGAAATTTCTTCCTTACTTGAGGATACCCACAGCTTGAGTTTGCCTTTCCCTTTTTCTACATTTACTATAGTGTGGAGTACACTCTTGACATTTAAATGGATGGTCCTGGAGAGAGACTTTAGTTCTTGCTTTGGTTCAGTATATTTTCAATTTCCAGATAAGATGAAAATTTTACCATTTCTGGAAATCACATAAATGACAGCTAAGAGGGAGAAAATGTCTACAAAGAATGTTCATGGATAAACTGAGATATTTTGAAGTCATAGAATAGGCCTCGCCTTTTTTGGAGGTGACCCCAGCTTTAAGGACAGGCAGTATGAGACAATGCCAATTAATAAATCACATATTAATATATCAGGTTCTGGATAGTCACTTCCACAATCATCATTTCTTTCAGAAAACATTTACCACAGGTTTCCATGTGGGAAGCAAATTCTCTAGTTCTTTCAATGTATTTATTTAAAATGTCTCCCTTTCAGCAGCATATTTATTACATCTAGGGAGGTAAGACGCAGCTTTAGTGTTGATGCTAGTTTTATTTTATTGGAGGGTAATGACTACCCATCCTCTATGTATTTGGCAGTGGGGGCTACAAGGGGATAGTGGAAAATAGTGAGGCCTGTTAATTTTTCCATGAGATTATTTTTCCCTTGACATGCAATTTAATGCTTAACAATTTTTCTGAAAGTCAAAAGGAATACTACGTTGCCTAATTTTCACAGTGCTATAAATAGCCCCTCACAAAGCATATTTGTATAAAAGAGATGACATTTCTTTATGAAAGAATTTTCACTGGAAAGATAAAAGGAGGTCAGAACTCTTATGTGAGACATGTATTTTCAAGTATTCATAAAAATAGAAATCATCAGCAGTGGGAAAATTCTTTATGATAGACAGTCACAAATAAGATATTGGAGCCAAAGTCATTTTCACAGGCGCCAACTGTAGTTTGAATGGAACTCAGCCAAGACGTGGCTGCTGGGCATTTAGCTCAAGTGCCAGTAAAAGGGAAGAGTATACACACATACACACATACACTCACACACACACGTGTGCACACATGTGTACACACACACCCACACCCACATACACACTCCAGCTTGTAGAGATATTTGCCAGAAACATTTTCTGGCTTCTGCCATCTGTGTCCTGCAGCCATCAATTAGGTCCTACGGTGACTCCAGCTGCTAAATCCTGCTTCAAGAGGTGGAATAATGTGGGAAAAAATGAGAGAAAAAAGAGGAGAGCACTGATGGACAGCTGGAAGGAGCAGCAAGGCAGCATTTAGATACCAACCAGACCTCAATTCCTTTGTAATGACTTAGATGCCATGAAAACTTTAAGATGTCCCCTTGGCTGGGAAGTGACTACACATGCATTTTTATGGTTTTTGTTATTTATAAATCACCAGAGATGTATAGGACAATTTACAAAACACCTGAAAAAGGTCACGACCCTGTTCTACTGGGTTGATGGGCTTATAAAGAATATGTGAATAAAGAATATGTAGTCTGTGTTCATAACGAAGAACACTGTAGTTACGTTTTCCTAAAGTTAACATCGAACAGCCAAACCTGAGGATAGCGCAGAAAACACGTTTGCCACCAAACGGTAGGCTCTGTCCCTGTTGTATGGCATGCCCACTGAAGGGACATAATTTCAATGGGAAATATACCACTATCAGATTTTTCTTTTCTTTGGAAAGGGACTAGGGCAGTTGTTTCAATAAAGTTTTCCTTTCTTTATGCTCAGTCTTAATTTCAGCAAGTCAAAGATGTGTTCAGGCATTCCATATAACAGATGTGTACGTAAAGTTAACACAAATAGGCTATTTAGGAACTGAACTCTTTAGATACTACATCCAGCTTGTCATGTTAAATATGTGTCCTTAAAGGGTTTGAGATGTACATCTTTCATTTCATATTTTTCATAGGCTATGCTGTGTGCAGAGTTAAAGTTCCCCATATAAGCGCAGCCCCGCGGGCCCAGCAATCTCCATGTGTACTTGTTGCAGTCTCATTTAACCAGGGGTCCTAACCACTAACGTGATTTTGCTTTGAGACCTTTCCTCTCCTGGGTACTGAGGTGCTATGAAGCCAAATGACAAAGATGCATCACATGTCTTAGGCTGATGCCACTACCTGACTGGTTTATTTGCAATTTGAGCCATTTAAAGACCAATAAACTTTCTTAAAAAAAAAAAAAAGAATATGTGGACAATATATCACTAATTATTTAAAAAATAATTGTGGTCATGATATTGAGCAGCTATATATCGAGTCCTTTGCACGTGTCAGGTGTCAAGTGGGTGCTTTATGTAAATTATTTTAAACCTATCAGCACCCCGTGAAAAATGTATTCTCAGCAGCCTCATTTTACAGATGAGTGAAGTGATCTTAGAAGGATTAAGAGACTTGCTCAATACTCCACAATTTGTCTGAGATTGAGGGTGTATTTGAACTCAGAGTGTGTCATATTCTAGAATCTACACTCTGCTATACTGCCTCTTCCTGCCACTCTGTTGACTGGGTCCTCCACAGCCTAAAAATGACCCTGCAACTTTCCACTATTCTGCATTTACAATAAGGTGCTGATAGAATAGTGGAGCCAAGACAGTCATGTTGGGGTTTCCCAAGCAAATTAGCTCGTTCTTTCAGTTCTAGGTGCGACTGCTCTATTATATCTATTATATAATGCCTTCTAGACCAGACACGGGAGTCGGATGCCCTTCTGGATAGTAATGATTACTTTGCCTCAGCATCCCAAATCTTCGAGGCCACCTTTCGGACCCTGGAACACCACAGCTCTCCTGGAGAGGGTAGAGCACCACTGTGTACTTCTTTTCTCATCCTTAGGAGGATGAGTATTAGGCTGGAATGAAAACTGAAAGTTCAGATTACTTCCTGACTGCACATGTTGTCTCTTAGCTTCAAGTGTCTGTGCCATCTTAGTGGATTACTTCCTGCCACACTGTCAGTTATTACACGTAACAAAGTGGGGAGGGGGAAGAAGAAAAAAAAACTATGGAGGGTCAGATTTTTCTTCACCTCATCACTTAGCTCATTTCTTCCCTGCTCAGAACTCCCTTTGTCATCCTGCAGAAAGAGAGCTAGGGGATGGTGGGAGAAGAGGTGAAAGAGAACTGGGCCCAAGGTAATTTATAACCACAGGCAACTAGATCATTTTATAGCAAACGGTACTTTCTCAAAATCTCATCATTCATACCAGAAGTCTTGCTTATAAAGTAATATTCCTCTGCTTATGAAAACATTGTGAGCAGTTGAACTTGCTTAATCGGTGATCATTTTGTCTCTCTGAAGATTTGAGGCAAGGGTATTATGCCATTATGCTGTTAAAACGCATCAGTGACTTGATCATTTAAAATGCTTTAATAAAAATGAATTCTGTTAGTTGATTCTGATTATCCAGTGCCAGACTTGATAGGCTTTTAAGATATTTTCCAATTGTCAGATACTTTTTTCTTTGAGACATTTAAATATTTAGATTCTATTCTTTCTGAGTATTCCAAATATGGGAAACGTATATCTTAATAACAGAAATATTAACAGAATTATTCTGTGGACTATCTTCCCTAACAGCCTTTTAAAATCAAATTGTGTTCCTTGATTATGTAGCAAACCTTTTGTTTGAAGTAAAGTAGCAGCTACAGACCAGGATACAGTTTTGTGCAGATTAGGTGTTTCTTAAAGAAATACACTATTATGGCCTCAGTTAGTGCAGAATGTTTCTTACTGGACTCACTGGAGGCCTTTTCCAAGAGTAGTAACTATTAATAAAGGATACCGTGTGTGACATTAAAGAGTGCATTTAAATATGTGTACTTACCATGCATTCCTTGACTAGTCATTTGCATATATGTACAAGCATGCTGCTATGCAAGCATGCCCACACACACGCACACACATAAACATATACACACAAATAGGATTTTGATGGTAAAGTATAAATATTAGGAATCCTGCAGTTGCAAAAACTAATTTTGATAAATTAATTGAGCTATTTCAAATCCTGAAAGATGATGCTGTGAAAGTGCTGCACTCAATATGCCAGCAAATTTGGAAAACTCAGCAGTGGCCACAGGACTGGAAAAGGGCAGTTTTCATTCCAATCCCAAAGAAAGGCAATGCCAAAGAATGCTCAAACTACTGCACAATTGCACTCATCTCACATGCTAGTAAAGTGATGCTTAAAATTCTCCAAGCCAGGATTCAGCAATATGTGAACCAGATGTTCACATATTCAAGCAACTTCCAGATGTTCAAGCTGGTTTTAGAAAAGGCAGAGGGATCAGAGATCAAATTGCCAACATCCACTGGATCATCGAAAAGGCAAGAGAGTTCCAAAAAAAAAAAAAAAAACCACATCTATTTCTGCTTTATTGACTATGCCAAAGCCTTTGACTGTGTGGATCATAATAAACTGGGGAAAATTTTGAAAGAGATGGGAATACTAGACCACCTGACCTGCCTCTTGAGAAATCTGTATGCAGGTCAGGAAGCAACAGTTAGAACTGGACATGGAACAACAGACTGGTTCCAAATAGGAAAAGGAGTATGTCAAGGCTGTATATTGTCACCCTGTTTATTTAACTTATATGCAGAGTACATCATGAGAAACGCTGGGCTGGAAGAAGCACAAGGTGGAATCAAGATTGCCAGGAGAAATATCAATAACCTCAGATATGCAGATGACACTACCCTTATGGCAGAAAGTGAAGAAGAACTAAAGAGCCTCTTGATGAAAGTGAAAGAGGAGAGTGAAAAAGTTAGCTTAAAGCTCAACATTCAGAAAACGAAGATCATGGCATCAGGTCCCATCACTTCATGGGAAATAGATGGGGAAACAGTGGAAGCAGTGGCTGGCTTTATTTTTCTGGGCTCCAAAATCACTGCAGATGGTGACTGCAGCCATGAAATTAAAAGACGCTTACTCCTGGGAAGCAAAATTATGACCAACCTAGATAGCATATTAAAAAGCAGAGACATTACTTTGCCAACAAACGTCTGTCTAGTCAAGGCTATGGTTTTTCCAGTAGTCATGTATGGATGTGAGAGTTGGACTACAAAGAAAGCTGAGCGCCGTAGAATTGATGCTGTTGATCTGTGGTGTTGGAGAAGACTCTTGAGTGTCCCTTGGACTGCAAGGAGATCCAACCAATCTATCCTAAAGGAGATCAGTCCTGGGTGTTCCTTGGAAGGACTGATGTTGAAGCTGAATCTCCAATACTTTGGCCACCTGATGTGAAGAGACTACTCATTTGGAAAGACCCTGATGCTGGGAAAGATTGAGGGCAGGAGGAGAAGGGGACGACAGAGGATAAAATGGTTGGAGAGCATCACCGACTGATGGACATGGGTTTGGGTGGACTCCAGGAGTTGGTGATGGACAGGGAGGCCTGGCGTGCTGCAGTTCAAGTGGTCTCAAAGAGTCGGACATGATTGAGCTACTGAACTGAACTGAACTGAAGTAATTTATGTGTTTCATTACAAGTATTTCCTTTTTCTCTCAGAAAAAAGGGGTTTTCCTCCTATTTTAGCTAGATTGTGAAGACTTGACTTCCAGGGGTGGGTGTCTTGCCACACTAACGTAGATAAAAGGCATTTGATGGTCCAAAACGAAGACTCAAGAGTCTGGAGGAAGCATGTCCCCCAACTTCATGTCTCCTCCTAAGGACTTATGAAAACTCATGGGATGGAGGGAGTGCAGAGAAGGGACATGAGGGCCCACAGAGAGAAGAGCAGAGTCAGTGTAGAGAACATCCCCCCTCATCACCCTATCTTGTATCCCCCTCAGGCCATGGAGGTTTCACAGGATTGAGACCAGAGCAGTCACATAGGAACCTGAGCTTAGAAAGGTCCTGCACTTCATGGTTCATGCTGGGCTGTTCTTTTGTTGTTGCTCTTGTTGTGTAAAGTGTTTTGCCAGCAAAGGTGGTGAAGATATCAAAGCACATGTTGGAGACTTGGAGCCTTGACTCCACACTTGGTCCCACTTTTGGCTGTCTGCCTCCCACCGTCTCTGGAATGGGTCACCAGGCAATCACTAGTACCCTGGGCTTCCCGAACCTCTGCCTTCTCCTCTTCCAGAAACTTCCACTGCCTCCATAGGTAGTAGAGGCCTGGGAGTGGGTGTGGGAAGAGCAGGGGCGGGTTGTCTGTGCTCCATGGAATCTCCCTGTGGACACGGTGGTGCCGGCGATACCACATGCCTTTGGTGGGAGCTGTGACCACCTGGTGAGCCTTTCACATCGCCCTACCCAGGGACCAAGTTCACCCTGGCATGAGTTGCATTCTCTGTTGTGTGGCCATCTACCAGGAGTGGGCGTGGCAAGTCCGTTAGAAGGAAAGATTGGATTCACCATCTCTGCCCTATCAGTCGGTCTGCTGGTGGGAGGGGGAACCTGCCAGCAGGAGGGTTGCATATACTCATTTGTGCACCAAATCTAGGCAAGGGCTTGGCGCTTGGCAGCCAACACTGTCCCCAGGAGTAGCCACAAGCCCCAGGGAGCATGCTATATCAAGTAGCAAACAGAAGTTAACATGACAGGTCTAGAAAGAGATTATGGAAGAACAGAAAAAGTTACGTATTAGTATCTTTTTCTCATTTTTGAACATGGGACATACACTTTTATTTTCCACTGGGCCCTACACATTGCACAGTCCTGCCTCTCAGTGACTCCAGGATATCCTGGTACACTGAAGAAAACTCCCAGCACAAGTGACCTTTGTCATTCCCTGAGATTTTTCTAAGTCCTTATGGACCTTAACACATCTGGACAGCCCCAGCAGGGCCCCATATCCTAGGTGTGTGTAGATGGTGTACAAAGAAACATTCCCTATATCCCAGTCCATTCTCTGGTGTTAAGAAAACTAACCAGATTACCAGACAACATGATGAGAACACACCTACACTTCCCTCCAAACCAAGACACGGGTCGGCTCTCCCATTACACCTGCATCTCAATATATCTCTTGATGTTTATTTCCAGAGCAGCAAGCATTTTTCAACAGCATTTTATTTCTTGGTAACTTTTTTTTTTTCCCCTCTAAGGATAAAATGAGATATGACTTGTCCCCTAATTACCTAAAAGAAAAAAAAAGTTAACTAAATTAAATTAATGAGATCTCACTAATTAATTAAATTAGTGAGATCTCAAAGGCCCCAAATCTAAAACCTTGAAGGACAAAGTTTCAAGGTGACTGATGATATGCTTAGCTGTTGAGCACATAGGATGTGCTTGCCATCTTGGGAAAGACCAGAAGAGGAGAGACAGGGCATGGGTTGTGTATTGGTTTTCTATTCCTGAATAATGAATTACCACAAATCTGTGCCTCAACACAATGCGTATTTATCAGCTCACAGTTTCTGTGGGTCAGAAGTCTAGGCATAACTTAACTGGGTTCTCTGCTCAGGTCTCATAAGGCTGCAATCAAGGTGATGGCTAAGCTATATTTTCTCACCTGGAGGTCTGACTAGGGAAAGATCTGTTTCCAAAATCCCTCCAGTGGTAGCAGAATTCATCTTCTTGTGATTCTAAGGCTGAGGTCTCGGTACTTTTGTTGGCTGACTATTGGCTGAGGACCCCTCTCAAGAGCTAAAGCAGCTGCAGTTCTCTCCCAGGGTCCCTTCCATGGGCAGATCACACATGGCTGTTTGCTTTCTTAAGGCTAGAAGAAGAATGTTCTTCCTCCATCTCAACACCTTTGCCATATCGGCTGGAAGCAAGTCACAGGTCTTGCCCACATTCAAGGGGAGGGCATTAAGATTACACTGGTATGACGCCAGGGAGTGGAGACCACCAACTGTCTTAGAAGAATTCTGCCTACCACAGCCAGGATATGGTTTCGTCCCTAAGGGAGCTTGCACTGTATTAATAGCTGGGGAGACAAGACTAACACTTCTGAATCATTGGGACAGGACACTCAATGTCACTATGGCTTCCAGAAAGAAATTCCCTTCCCATCCCCACCCCATACTACTTTCAGTTCAGCTCAGTTCAATCAGTCAGTCTTGTCTGACTCTTTGCGACCCTATGGAATGCAGCACGCCAGGCCTCCCTGTCCATCACCAACTCCTGGAGTTTACTCAAACTCATGTCTATCATGTTGGTGATGCCATCCAACCATCTCATCTTCTGTCATCCCCTTCTCCTCTTGCCTTCAATCTTTCCCAGCATCAGGGTTTTTTTCCAATGAGTCAGTTCTTTACATCAGGTGGCCAAGTATTGGAGCTTCATCATCAGTCCTTCCAATGAATATTCAGGACTGATTTCCTTTAGGATGGACTGGATGGATCTCCTTGCAGTCCAAGGGACTCTCAAGCGTCTTCTCCAACACCACAGCTCAAAAGCACCAATTCTTCAGCCTTCAGCCTTCTTTATGGTCCAACTCTGACATCCATACATGACCACTGGAAAAACCATACCTTTGACTAGATGGACCTTTGTCAGCAAAGTAATGTCTGTGCTTTTTAATACACTGTCTAGATTGGTCATAGCTTTTCTTCTAAGGAGCAAGCGTCTTTTGATTTCATTGCTGCAGTCACCATCTTCAGTGATTTTGGAGCCCAAGAAAATAAAGTCTCTCACAGTTTCCATTGTTTTCCCATCTATTTGCCATGAAGTGATGGGACCAGATGCCATGATCTTAGGTTTTTTGAATGTTGAGCTTTAGTTAACTTTTGATTCTCTCTTTCACTTTCATCAAGAGGCTCTTTAGTTCTTCTTCACTTTCTGCCATAAGGGTGGTGTCATCTGCATATCTGAGGATATTGATATTTCTCCCAGCAATCTTGATTCCAGCTTGTGCTTCATCCAGCCTGGCACTTCTGGTGATGTACTTTACATATAAGTTAAATAAGTAGGGTGACAATATACAGCCTTGATGTACTCCTTACCCAAGTTGGAACCAGTCTGTTCCACGTCCAGTTCTAACTGTTGCTTCCTGATCTGCACACAGATTTCTCAGGAGACAAGTAAAGTAGTCTGATATTCCTATCTATTTCAGAATTTTCCACAGTTTGCTGTGATCCACACAGTCAAAGGCTTTGGCATAGCCAGTAAAGCAGAAGTAGATGTTTTTCTGGAATTTTCTTGCTTTTTCTATGATTCAACAGATGTTGGCAATTTGATTCTACTTTTGCTTTAACAATTCTAAGGATTATCCAAAGAATTACTGTAAAGCAATGAGCCAATGTGAAGCTCACATGTAAATAAAAACAGTTGTTTCCCCCACTCCCAGCCACCTCCTGTCCATATGGTTTTCGATAAATTACCTCTTCTGGTGAAATAGATTATTCTATTTTTAAACTTAAAAGGGGGAAGAGCTTCCTTCTTCCTCCTCCCCATGCCCAGAACCTCAGAACACTCCAAAGGAAGCTGAGTAATGCCAGTCTTCTCTGCTTCTAGTCCACAGCTGCTCCTTCCTATAACTGCTAGTAGGATGCAGGTAGAAAGAGTCCACCTGTTGCTGATGCCCAGGAGGGACTGGAAGCCAGCTGTCATCAGAGAGCTTTCATTCAGCATTTGGTCGAAGCAGATTTGGGATGGGATCAGAATTCTACTGCCAAGCCAAGGATGACAGCAGCATCACAGAGATGTCACACTATGTGACCAGAAGACGGAGGAAATTCCTGAGTAGTAAAAATGGGGATGACCTCCATCGTGGAAGAAGGGGAGTGGGGACATACAGGAAAGAGAAGTTCACAGACTTCTAATCTGGAGCCCTGTGCAGACGACACTGATTCCCAACAGATCATTGTGCTTCTGGGGTGGGGTAGAGGAGTTTTATAAAGGCAAATTCTGTGTATATAAGCTATTCAATCTGATTGTGCTGGGCTGTGCTTAGTCACTCAGTTGCATCTGACTCTGTGACCCCATGGACTGTAGTCCGCCAGGCTCCTCTGTCTAGGGGGTTCTCCAGGCAGTAATACTAGAGTGGATTGTCATGCCCTCCTCCAGGGGATCTTCCCAACCCAAGGACTGAACCCAAGTCTCCTGCATGGAAGGCAGAGTCTTTACCGTCTGAACCACCAAGGAAGCCTAAGAATAGTGGAGTGGGTAGCCTATCCCTTCTCCAGGGGATCTTCCTGACCCAGGAATCAGACCAGGGTCTCCTGCATTGCAGGCCGATACTTTACCTGCTGAACTATCAGGAAAGCCCATTCAACCTGATTACTGCCCTATAAAAAGAAAAATAGTGTATTTTCAGTTAGAAAATGTATGCTGATTAATTCAGTAGGAGGTTCTGAAAGTATCTGAACTCAGAAAATAATTGTTTAAGCCAAAATGGGAACATCGCTTAGTTTTCCAAAGAACCTTCTATTTCTATTGATCAGTCAAGTGACTTGCCCAAGATTCACTCCCTGGTTGGGAACTTGTAAACAGGGTCATGGCATATTTTATAGGAAATTTATTGAAAAATACATGATGCAGCTATAATTTATCTCCTGCCACACAGAAGAACATTAGGAAGACCCTGGAATAGAAGAGAAAAAGATGCTACGCCTGGGTAGATCATGTCATAGCATATAATGCATTTAGCAGACTTCTTTACCCTGTTTTACCCTCAGAAAAATCAGCACAATGACACTAACTTACACTAGCACTCTCTGGAATTCTTAACCTTGCTCTACGCAAATTTTGGGTCAAATCTTTATCTAGTAACCCTCTGGTAAACTTTTCTCCTACCACAGATTACACTTTATTCTTTATTTTTGCTCATTTAATAATTATTTTGTACTCTTTATGGGAAAAGCACTGTTCAATGTAATAGAAAAAGTTATAAATGATAAATATTACAGACCCCATCCCCTGGAAACTTATGCTTTTCTAGACAGGGGTACTTTTTGTTTAGTACTCATCTTTCTCTCAAGTCTTGTGTGATGGAATATTTAAATGAAGCAGTCTGTTCAGATTTCAGCCATAAACACACACCTTTTTCATTCAGGTGTTTGTGCAATGATTTTTCCTAAGGTCAGTTACTAATTCTAAAAACTTACTGATCTTGTTTTTTATCATTGTGATTTTCCTTATCTGTCCTCCACTCTCCTTTGTGGGGCAGAATCAAACATGATATTCTTTTTATTTGTGTTTTATCTTCATTGTTATCCTCTTAATATAAACCTCTTTGATTGCGATCAACTGTAAAAAGTGTTCCTGGCTAAATACAATAGATGTATCTCTCAAGCACTACATGCAAACTGAACTTTTATAAATTGAATCACGTTTGTACTTAGACTATAATTTCAGAAATGTAGTACAAAAGAATGCACATTGTTTCAAGAAGTGGTCAAATAATTTCTGATGCCTACTTGAAATAATTAAATGAATATGCCTGCATCTTTTCATTTCGTATAGAACATACAAGAAGAATCAATAAATGGGAGATAGAAAATTTACTGTCCAACATTTTACCTGAATGCTGAACACATTTTTTCTGGAAACACTATCTGCATTCTAAACTTAGGATGCTGAATTCAAGTTAGTGCTTTCTCTAGCCTTGTCTAGCTGTGGCTGATTCAGTTATTTCACTCACAGGGAACAGGCTTGGAGCCTAACGCTTTGCAATTTCTATTTTGCCATTAGGTTATTTTTGGTAGTGTGGGATTATCATATGGAATGTTTAATCCACTTCTGACCTTGTCTAACACCTTATAAGTATCTGCATTTTCTCTTTTCAATGAGTCAATATAGTTCAGGATATAAATCCAACTGAAAAAATCAGAGGAGAGAGGAATATAGGTATGGAATGGACCTCTATTTAGTGTCTTCTATGTCAAGTCCAAAGCCAGGTACTCTAGATACATTATTTCTCATCTCAGCCTATACCAATGCTAGCAAGAATTTTAATGTATCTCTATACATTAAGTTGGAGAAGGCAATGGCATCCCACTCCGGAACTCTTGCCTGGAAAATCCCATGGACTTAGGAGCCTGGTGGGATGCAGTCCATGGGGTCGCTAAGAGTTGGACACGACTGAGTGACCTCACTTTCACTTTTCACTTTCATGCATTGGAGAAGGAAATGGCAACCCACTTCAGTGTTCTTGCCTGGAGAATCCCAGGGACGGGGGAGCCTGGTGGGCTGCCATCTATGGGATCACACAGAGTTGGACACGACTGAAGCAACTTAGCAGCAGCAGCAGCAGCATACATTAAGTAACTTTCTTGAAGACAAAATAATAAGTGTAGTGCGGTATAGAGGAAAACTGGGGATTTGGGAATCAATCAGACAGTGGAGCTGAACACCTGCATGACTGTTAAAGTAGGAAAAACTTTAACCTCCCTAAACCTCAGCTTCTCCACCTATAAAATAATATCTCCTTCTAGAATCATTGTGAAGATACAAATAATATATGCATAATATTTAGCATAAGATAGGTGCTCAACAGGACTTCCCTGGTGGCTCAGATGGTAAAGCGTCTGCCTACAATGCGGGAGACCCGGGTTCGATCCCTGGGTCTGGAAGATTCCCTGGAGAAGGAAATGGCAATCCACTCCAGTACTATTGCCTGGAAAATCCCATGGACAGAGAAGCCTGGTAGGCTACAGTCCATGGGGTCACAAAGTGTTGGACACAACTGAGCGACTTCACTCACTCAGGTGCTCAATAAATTACAGAGCTGGCTATCTACTAAAGTCAAGCCGAAGTCCAAATTCACAGTGTTCTGTGAAGGACCCCATCCATTTAAAGTGGTGGCCTAACCAAAGAAACCTAGAAACCTCATAAGTCCCCCACAGAATGATACTCTTGTGGGGAAAAGTCATGGAAAAACTAGGTTTTTTCTTTTTGCCCCTAGATTTCCCTAACACCAAACAGCAAAAATGTCAACAAGGTAAGAACCCCGAACAGGCTTGAGTTCTAGCCTTGATTCTAACATGAGTCGCAGGATGTTGGGCGAGTCGTTTAATCCTCTGAGCATCAATATTCTTACATTAAAATAGCAAAGCTGGATAAGATAGCCTCTAAAAATGCCTTCCAGCTGGGAAAGGCTGTGACTCTCATTTGACCAAGACCTGGAAGACAAACTCCAAGTTGTCTTTGTGCAACTCTCTCCTTTAATAAGGCTGTCAAGCAGAAACTAAACCCAGAGAAGTGAAGATCAGCTGATCATTTAAAAGGCCATTTCCTCATTCTCTGTTCCAGTTTATCAGGAATCTTGTTATTGAACCACACGTGTAAGTTAGAGCCAGAAAAAAGACCTACAATAGAGCTGCTTTCAGCCAAGATGGCTTGAAACCAACCAAAGAAGTTGATGAGAAGAGATAACTTGCTGGTCTGCATGTATCATAGACCATGTAATTCTCCAGGTCAAATTAAAAATTGAAAAGGCTCTTTGAACAGCAAGAGTAGCTTTTCTGTAGCTTTGGTATCTGCCATCAGCAAACAAAATTAACCATCTGAGGACCATTCAATAAAGGACTCATCCCCTGTTGCATTTTTGTCAGGTCCACAAATCCATGTGTAATGGCTGTTAGGATATATCAGCATCAGTCACTGTCTAAACGTATGGCCCAGGGCTTTCTTTCAACAGACCTTTACAGTGACTATTTACTAAAAGTGAAAGCTAAGAGGTATATTTATTAAAATTCTCTTTACTCCTGATGAATTTTCCTGGTTTATATATTTTTAAACTCTATTTTTAAAAGGTACCATTCAGAAACTCAAATCAATAAGTATTAATTGAGTATCTGCTCTTTGCCAGGGTCTGAGGTGGGTACTGTAGGGACAGAGTAAAGAAAAAGAATGTTTAAATGAACAGAACATAATATCTGCCTCAAGAAATGACCAGTTTAGTAAGTTCCCTAACTATAAAGTAATTTTTGCATTCTCAGAGTTAAATATGGGAACTTAGCTGAAAAGATTTTATTTAAGGTTTGAAATGAATTTTCCCTACAGACAGAGGAAGCCCAGCCCACTGGCAGTGATGTTGAGGGGTGTGAGAATGGAAGCAAGAACACTCTCTCCTTATTCTCTGCTCCCATCTGTCAAGCTTGGATGATTCTTTCCATATTTCTTTGGGTTTTGTGATCCCAACAGGGCAAAGAGCAGGGCATGGAGCAAATGGATTGAACAAGTTGGCAGTTAGTGATGTCTTTTAAAATGCCTTTCACCTCATTCTAATTTATATGTGAGAGAACAGATAAAAGATTAAGGAAATCTCATTCAGCCCCCACGCAACTCATAATATGGCTTCTGCTGTAATCAGGAGATCCGTGGAGGGAGAAGCAAGGATGGGAGGTAGAACTCGTTCCTCTTTCCTTAGTTACTCTCTTAGTCATAAGAAGAGAATTAGGCTATGACATTTTATGACCTGATTTGATGACGAAAATTTAATTTAAAGGTTGATATCTGTAATTTTGAGATTTGTGATGTTGAAAATTCTACTCTAAGTATGTTATCTTACTGATTCTTACAGTTTATAATCAGAAACCCTGATTAAATTTTAGATATGTTTTCTTTATACATTATTATTGATATACTTATACACAAATCATATACAGGATGCATATTTTACTTATCCATATTACAGGAAATGAAGGGAAAGCATGCTGGTTTATACTGAATATATAACTCATAAGCTTTTAATATTATACCTCAAAAGGTTTGCAAAAAACAGAGCCTTATCGTGTTCTGCATTTTGAACTTGCTAGGAACAATATTGTGATTTTTTTTTTCTCCTATGAAATGTAGTGAAGAAATATGAAAACTTCAGTGAGTCTCCACAGGGAAAATGTTTGCTTGTCAGCATCTCGTGACTCCCCTGTGCTCTCCCCACAGTGACCACCCTGATTTAGGACCCTGTGGCCTCTGCAGTCACTTCCTGTCTTCCCCCTTCTAACCCCTCCCTCCCACATCTGCCAGATTTAGTCATAAAGCTCCACATTCTTCATAACATCCCCTTGCACAATGTTCAGCGTCTCCTCACTGCTTTCAAGACACAACTTAAATATCTGAAACCAGCACACCAGCTCAGCCTGCCCTTGGTTCAGTGATTCTGGGAATTCGCCATGGTGCCTTCACTGACCCTTTACTTTCATGACTAGAATGCCCTTCCTCTCGTTGGTCATTCTTTATACCCTACTCCTTCTTCAAGGTCTTTTCTCAGCTCCCTCCTTGATCACTTCAGCCAACAGGAGTCTCAAGGCACGCATTCCCCCACAATCATGTACAAAGCTGTCCTCTTCTGCCTCCTCACATTCTGAAATTCCTATTTAACTTTCTCAATATGCCTTATGTCTTGCTTCTGATGGAGTCAGGAACCATGAGAATCTAGTCCTTTTTAATCTCCATGATTAAAAACTCCATGATTTTCCTAGATAGGAAAATATCGGCTTTGTTAACTTTGCATTTTTTAACCTTCATAATATTTTAAAGGAATTGGCTGGTTGTCAAGAAATGACTATAAAACTGTTCAGTCAAGTAAAAGAATAACAGATAACTTTTCTCAGAAAGTTAAAGGGCACTGTTTTTTCAATGGTGGTAATCACTTTGGATGTACTTGGCCAGTTGTTTAACTCACAGAGCAGGCATTGGCAAGATTTACATATTATTTGCCCTTAATGGTGACAGAGCAGAAGTGCTAGTGGGTCTTTTTGTTATCATTTTTCCTGAGGAAACTCATTTCCATCAGTCTCCAAAGGAGAGGTTTCCTGTTAGAGGAAATGAGAAAAGTTCTCTGAGGTCATCCATGTGGGTTAAGGGTAAATGGGACATGTAGAATCCCTTAACAAAGGAAACACTAGGAATTTCAGGGTTGGCAATGGAACAAAAACATGGCCAAGGGCCAATAAGCTCCATGCTCTTAAAATTCAGAGATTTCCTGTCCCCTTGGGAAATGTCTTTAATGATTATTGCTTCCGTCAACAGAATGGCCTCAGGGTACTGCCTCCCCTTTAAACCTCCAGCTCAAGCAAAGATAAACCACTCTTCCCTCCATCAATCATGCCCTTTTCCATAGGTGAAGGATGTATCTCCACGTGGGCAGGAACCACTAAACCATGCCTGTGAATTCTTGCCTCAGAGGTTGTTCTTCTCTTTGAAGAAGAATAGGTTGTTCTTCCCTTTTGAAGGTCATTTCTAGTCCTGCCATATATAAAGGAATGCATCAACTTCCTTACACTACCTGTCCAGGAATGCTGAGAAACGTCCAGAGACAGTACCTCCCGAAGGGCAGGAGGTGTGGTTCCTTTTGACAGGTAAGGATATTGGCTCCTCATACCTGGGATAAGAGTTAATTTCAATAAGACGACTCAAGATGATCATCTCAACTCATAGTTTTACAAGAGAGAAGGAAGTAGACCTTTCCTTACTCTTCCCAGATGGAGCTCTTGTTATTCATTTTAAACTTTAGAATATCTTTCCCATAACAAAGTAGACCATGAAGTCTGGACTAGAAGGAGACAATAATGTGATTTTTCTAAACGGAAATACTGGCTTTTGTATTGTTTAGAGATAAACCACATTTTGAGTAAGTTATAATAAGACTGGAGAAAGAGAAGTATTAATCTTGAAAGAAAGATTTTGGAAATAAAAGTATGTGTTCACTTCTTGGCAACACATACATGAATATAATTCCTCACAAAAGCTACTAATGTGCAATGAAAGTGTTTTCAAGCCTTGGTGCCTACAACCACGTGTCCTGCTTTAGTTGTTCAGTTGTGTCTAACTTTGCAACCCTGTAGACTCCTCCGTCCACCACACTCCTCTGTCCATGGAATTCTCCAGGCAAGAATACTACAGCCAACATCATAATAATGGTTGCTACTTTTGGACTCAGCACATGAATTCATTCTCTATTATCTGTAGCTCTTACATGATTAGAAATACTAGGATTGCTAGTCCTATTTTTTCCAGGAGACGAAATGGAGGTTTAGGGAGGCTAAGTAACTTGCTTGATAAAACACACAGCTAATGGATGGTGGTTGTCTATGGAAACTCAGGATCAAACCAGGGACCTTTAGATCTTCAGTATAATGCTCTCCCAACTGAACAAAAATGACAGAATGATCTCTGTTCATTTCCAAGGCAAACCATTGAATAGCACAGAAATCCAAGTCTATGCTCCAACCAATAATGCTGAAGAAGCTGAAGTTTAAAGGTTCTATGAAGACCTACAAGAACTTTTAGAACACCCCAAAATGATTTCCTTTTCATTATAGAGGACTGGAATGCAAAAATAGGAAGTCAAGAAACACCTGGAGTAACAGGCAAATTTGACTTTGGAGTATAGAATGAAGCAGGGCAAAGGGTAATAGAGTTTTGCCAAGAGAACACACTGGTCATAGCAAACACCCTCTTCCAACAACACAAGAGGAGACTCTACACATGGACATCACTAGATGGACAACACTAAAATCAGACTGATTATATTCTTTCCAGTCAAAGATGGAGAAGCTCTATATGGTCAGCAAAAACAAGACCAGGAGCTGACTGTGGCTCAGATCATGAACACCTTATTGCAAAATTCAGACTTAAACTGAAGAAAGTAGGGAAAACCACTAGAGCATTGAGTGGTTAAATTAAATCCCTTATGATTGATTATACAGTGGAAAGGAGAAATAGATTTAAGGGATTAGATCTGATAGACAGAGTGCCTGTTGAACTATGGATGGAGGTTAGTGACATTGTAAAGGAGACAAGGATCAAGACCATGCCCAAGAAAAAGAAATGCAAAAAAGCAAAATGGTTGTCTGAGGAGGCTTTATATATAGCTGCAGAAAGAAGAGAAGTGAAAAGCAAAGGACAAAAAGAAAGATGTATCCATTTGAATGCAGAGTTAGAAAGAATAGCAAGGAGGGATAAGAAAGCCTTCCTCAGTGATCAGGCAAAGAAATAGAGGAAAACAATAGAATGGGAAAGGCTAGAGATCTCTTCAAGAAAATTACAGATAACAAGGGACTATTTCATGCAAGGATGAGCTCAATAAAGGACAGAAATGGTATGGACCTAACAGAAGTAGAAGATATTAAGAAGAGGTGGCAAGAATACACAGAAGAACTATACAAAAGAGATCTTCACGACCCAGATAATCATGATGGTGTGATCACTCACCTAGAGCCAGACATCTTGGAATGTGAAGTCAAGTGGGACTTAAGAAGCATCACTATGAACAAAGCTAGTGGAGGTGATGGAATTGCAGTTGAGCTATTTCAAATCCTGAAAGATGATGCTGTGAAAGTGCTGCACTCAATATGCCAGCAAATCTGGAAAACTCAGCAGTGGCCACAGGACTGGAAAAGAGCAGTTTTCATTCCAATCCCAAAGAAAGGCAATGTCAAGAATGTTCAAACTACCGCAGAACTGCACTCATCTCACACGCTAGTAAAGTAATGTTCAAAACTCTCCAAGCCAGGCTTCAGCAATACATGCACTGTGAACTTCCAGATGTTCAAGCTGGTTTTAGAAAAGGCAGAGGAACCAGAGATCAAATTGCCAACATCTGATGGATCATCAAAAAAACAAGAGATTTCCAGAAAAACATCTATTTCTGCTTTATTGACTATGCCTTTGACTGTGTGGATCACAATAAACTGTGGAAAATTCGGAAAGAGATGGGAATACCAGACCACCTGACCTGCCTCTTGAGAAATCTGTATGCAGGTCAGGAAGCAACAGTTAGAACTGGACATGGAACAACAGACTGGTTCCAAATAGGAAAAGGAGTACATCAAGGCTGTATATTGTCACCCTGCTTATTTAACTTATATGCAGAGTACATCATGAGAAACACTAGGCTGGAAGAAGCACAGGCTGGAATCAAGATTGCCAGGAGAAATGTCAATAACCTCAGATATGCAGATGACACCACCCTATGGCAGAAAGTGAAGAAGAACTAAAGAGCCTCTTGATGAAAGTGAAAGAGGAGAGTGAAAAAGTTGGCTTAAAGCTCAACATTCAGAAAACGAAGATCATGGCATCCGGTCCCATCACTTCATGGGAAGTAGATGGGAAAACAGTGGAAACAGTGTCAAACTTTATTTTCTGGGGCTCCCAAATCACTGCAGATGGTGACTGCAGCCATGAAATTAAAAGACGCTTACTCCTTGGAAGGATAGTTATGACCAACCTAGATAGCATATTAAAAAGCAGAGACGTTACTTTGTCAACAAACGTCGGTCTAGCCAAGGCTATGGTTTTTCCAGTAGTCATGTATGGATGTGAGAGTTGGATCATAAAGAAAGCTGAGCACTGAATAATTGATGCTTTTGAATTGTAGTGTTGGAGGAGACTCTTGACAGTCCCTTGGACAGCAAGGACAGCCAACCAATCCATCCTAAAGGAGATCAGTTCTGAGTGTTCATTGGAAGGGCTGATACTGAAGCTGACACTCCAATACTTTGGCCACCTGATGCGAAGAGCTGACTCATTTGAAAAGACCCTGATGCTAGGAGGGACTGGGGACAAGAGGAAAAGGAGACAACAGAGGATGAGATGGTTGGATGGCATCACCAACTCAGTGGACATGAGTTAGGGTAAACTCCGGGAGTTAGTGATGGACACGGAGGCCTGATGTGCTGTGGTCTATGGTCTTGCAAAGAGTTGGACGCTACTGACTGACTAAATTGAACGGATGGTGGAATGGGTGCTTGATAATAGTGTTCTTTCTGAAAAACCTTGTATTGGTTTCTTACCACACCAATGCTGCAGGGGAAAGAAAACAACATCTCCAGTGTAAAGATGCAGATTCTTTTCTCTAACAAATTTCTGCTACCAGTTTGATCCCTGCCATGTCAACTTCCTGCCTCATTCACGTCCATGATTTTGCTGCTACCAATGTACCTTAAGAGAGTGTCATAACTTGCTTAATTCAAGACTCCAGACAGCCTCTAAGAGGTTTCCTGAGTCAAAAGGGCCCATGACTGAAAATTCAGATGCCGAAGTATTTGTAGATCAATGTCAAAGCTGCTAAGGGCCTAAATGGAGCTTATAGGGAACACTTGACTTAGAAGTGCAGGCCTCAGGGTTTTTATTTGGATGCTTTTGACAGTAAGTTACAGCAAAACAATATGGAAACTTTTCTCACAAGACAGGAAATTCAAAGGGAGAGTAAGTTCCAGGTACATTACAACCAGCTACTAAATGCTGTCATCAGGACCTAGTTCTCTCCGATTTGTAGTTTTCAGGCTTTTGTATTTGGCTGATTCATCTTGCAGAAGATGACAGATAGCTGCCAGGGGCAACTGAAACTGATATTTCCTCCGCTTCAAGAGAGACAGAAGAGAAAGAGAGAGAAGGGAGGGAGGAGGTTGAGAGAGAAAAAAGAAGAAATGAGGAAGAACATGGAATATAATGTCTTTACTTCATCCTAATGAGGGTCACTTAAGTCACATGCCTATTTCTGGATTAATGATGGTCAGAGGAAAGGGATGTACTAATTTGGGGGTAGATATATGAGAAAACGAGGAGTTCTGTTAGGAAGAGACAGGAGGATGAATTCTGGTTGGGAAACAATAAAGCGTTACTGTTAGGAGAAGTGGCTCAAAAGATACAAAAAATTTAGAGATGCCAATTGTCCCATGAGTGGCGACTGGAGTACACATGGCCTTGAAGCAGATCCTCCCCACCCAACACACTGCAATTCGGGGAAAGCATGTAAAATACATACTTTAAAATTTTCAGCTTTTTAAAGGAGGAGTCATAACATGTTTCAGGCATTTCACTGACAAAACTCTGATAAATGAGAAGCTGTCAGAGATTTACAAAGAAAAAAGTAACTTTTATGCAAATAACTACACATTCAAGAAAATAATGCTGTTCACGTTGAATAGTTTAGGTAACTTACATAAAATGGTCATTTTGTTTTGTTGTTCTGTGTAAATTTCTGCCAACATCCCATTTACCATCCTTATATATTCTCACTGGGAGGCAGCTTGAAGTGATGGTTTGCGGTGTGGGCCAGGGGAGCTAGATGGCCAGAGTCGAATCCTCCCACCCTGCCGCAGAACAGCTAGTTAGTCGTGGGCCAGCCATTTAATTTTCTGTGACTCAGTTTCCTCCTTTGCATGTAAAATGGCAATGATAAAGCAATAACAAGGTCACTCTGAGAATTCAAAGAATTAATACATGTAAAGTGCTAAGAATAGTGACTGATCTGTAAGTACTAATATGCTTGCTAGATAAACGCCAGTATTCCCTCTGCATTTACCTCATGCACTGTATGGTTATCACACATTTCCCTCTGCATCCCTGGTCTTTGAGAGCTTATTCCAGTCTGTGTTCAGGAAGCCTCTCTCAAGACCCCAATTTTACTCTTCATGTCCCCTGTTTAAATCAATGGTCCAAAATCTAGAGAATCTGACTTCATAGGTCAGCCTTTCTTATTTCATAGGAAACGAAATGGAAGGTGGGAATTGCCAGCTGTCTGGTGTTTAATGGGGAATTTCCCCCACCCTTCCAACTATTTTTTTTTTATAGTTCACCTATCATACTCATGTGCAATTGAATGAATGCCTCTCCTGTACACTGTACTTGCCAACTCTATCTCCAGTAATTATTCTGTTTTAGTCCACTGCAATGTACCTGCCAACAATCTGAAATGTGCAGGTGGTGTCTGCTCGGCACTGCCTGCTTCGCGCTCCCCCATTTGCATGCACCCCGTGGTGGCAACCTAATGTGATGGCTCTGACACCGCTCACAATGGAGACAATGACAGGAGGCCAGGGCTGCACAAGTGCCTCTTCTATTTACCGTCCAGATGATTTTTTTTTTTTTTTTTTGCAATCCCTTTCCTTTCTTTTCCTCAAAGAGAGACAAGGTAAGAACCCGCACACACTATGCTTTAGGCTGATGTGAACCACTTGCAAAATACAGGAAAATAAAAGTCCTCAGTGCCTCAGGAGAAACATAGTCCCTTCTCACCCCCATTTCTATTGCTCATCCACTCCACACCTACTCTGAACAATTAAAACACAATTCATCAGTAACTCCTTTTGACACATGAGAGTACGTTTTTTTCTTGACTTTTGTCGACAGAGATACCCTTTAAAAATGTATTCTATATTCCTTTAGGGAATGCAACAGATAACAGCTAAAAACGATGGGTTTGCTGTAACACGCCATTCTTGCTCATCGATTCCTTTCTCTTCATTTTCTCAAAAAAGAATTCTTTGGGGCTAGAATTTTCTAAGATTGGACTGAACTTAACTATCATCTAAAAAAAATTCATTATTTTAAAATTGCTGAGTTACATTCTTTCAATTATTTTTGAATTATGGAAGAAGTATAGTTTTCCCATTCTGACAATGGACTCCAAACATTTATTGGTGTGACTCAAAAACAGCGATCAGCTCCAATCTTACGAGATTAGTCTTTCGTGAAGAAGTGAAAAGGAATCCAAATCTGAAGTAGCATGTTTAGAGCCCTTTTAACATCATGATGCTCTGAAATTACAAGCCTGAGTGTGCAATTATTACACTTTTGTCTTCATCTTTTTAAAGTGCTCCTGTTAAAAGTCTCATTTTGAAGCAGCTCCAATAAAATATTCGTGACAAAAAGGAAAGAAGCCTCAGATATCTTCTGGATTCATTTTCTAAGTGAAAGTGCAGATCAAATGTCTCTCAGGGCCTCCCTCCCAGGTCAAGAGCTGAGTCCTTGACCACAGTTCTCTTCTGTTAGACATATCTTTGACTCTCTTCTTTCCAGGGGCTTTTCTGATCCTTTTTTCTCCACCCTGTTGCATTTTCCTTTTCAAATGCTAGCCTCCTCATGCTTTTTTTTCTATCTCACATCATCTTTTCAAGAGTATAATGAGACAAAAAGACATGTCCTGGGAATATAAAGGGCTGTGTCTACTTTTCTTTCCTTCTTCGGGTGATCGCTTTCAGATTAAAGTTGCATTATACCTCTTAGAGGCCTCAACACTCAAAATGGAGATCGAAAAGTCAATGGCTTCTAACTGTAAGAAAATGTAAGGACTGATTATTTTATGGTCTAAAAAGGCTTTAGGTGTCTGTGTGCCAAAATCAAAGAAGGAAATTTGGGATTTGCTCAGTATTGGGTCTCACAGAGTTGGACACGACTGAAGCGACTTAGCAGCAGCAGCAGTTACTCCCTTAATTTTGTGAATGAAATTGAGTCCAAGAAAGATATAGTGACAGGTGATTCAATTCAAACTTTTTTTTGCCTTGATTTTATTGAACACCAATTATGTGTTAGAAACTACACATACGGAGTTGAGTGAAAAACAAGCACACTTAGGAGAAGCTGACTTCTAGGGAGGAGGCACATAAATAAACCGTGTCTACTCACGTGGCAAATGCAATGAGAAAGATGATGGAAGTAAAGAGGGCTTGAAGAGAGTGCAGAAGATAGCCTTCACCTCTGAAGCGTGGGACTATGGAAACGGGAGGAACTGGTGCCCAGGCTGTGTTACTTGCTCAGGGGCACTCAGTCATCTGACAGCAGAAACAAGACTGGAATCCAGGTCTTTAAATCCCCTTTCTAGTGACTAGCCCTTGACTAGTCTTCCTTTGAAGCCAGTTCTTAAAGTCAATAGCATGATTTCCCCCTCTTTCCTTTGTTTCTGGGCATATTTCCCCTCTGCATGTGTGTGTGTGTGTGTGCTCAGTCATGTCTAATTCTTTGCGACTCCATGGACTGTAGCTTGCCAGGCTCCTCCATCCATTGGATTCTCCAGGCAAGGGTGCTGGAATAGGTTGCCATTTCCTCCTCCAGGAGATCTTCCTGACCCAGGGATTGAACCTGCAATTCTTGCATCTCCTGCACTGGCACTGTGACACCTGGGAAGCCACATTTCCTCTCTAGCCACCACCTAATATTGGGAATCAATCCCAACTTTTCTGAGACCAAACTGGATTGGCACAGTGCATGTTTATCAATTAAAAGTCTCCTGCATTTTCTACGGTAACACTAGTGGGACCATGCTCCATATTTTGGTTTTCAGATGATTGTTTATAAGGGCAGTAATTCTAAAAGAAAGAAAATAAATAAGAATACAATTCTCTCTGTTATTTTTCCCTAAACACCATAATAAATATATGCCTGAAAATATTTCTCTTTTATTGGCTTATTTATTTGTATACTCACTAATTTCTAAACGGACTTGAGGTGACATGTAGAGTTCACACAACATAAGATAAATAGTTAAAGTAATCATGACAACTGGGAAAACAGGGCTGTATCAATTTACATTTTAACTGATAATGCACAAGGGTTCTTTTTCCCCCACATCTTCACCAGCACTTGTTATCTCCTGTCTTTTTGGGTTTGTTTTTTTTTGGATTTATTAAAAAATTTTTTTAAATACTTTATTCTACGTTACAATGCTGTATTGGTTTAGCCATACATTGACATGAATCAGCCACAGGTGTACAAGATCTCCCAATGCCGAAGCCCTTTCCCATCTCCCACCCCATATCATCTCTCTGGATCATCCCGTACACCATCCCCAAGCATCCTGTATTGAACATAGACTGGCGCTTCGTTTCTTATATGATAGTATACATGTTTCAATGCCATTCTCCCAAATCATCCCACCCTCTCCCTCTCCCACAGAGGCCAAAAGTCCATTCTATACCTCTGTGTCTCTTTTGTTATCTCGCATACAGGGTCATCATTACCATCTTTCTAAATTCCATATATATGTGTCAGTATACTGTATTGGGGTTTTTCTTTCTGGCTTACTTCACTCTGTATAATCGGCTCCAGTTTCATCCATCTCATTGGAACTGATTCAAATGTATTCTTTTTAATGGCTGAGTAATACTCCATTGTGTATATGTACCACAGCTTTCTTATCCATTCATCTGCTGATGGACATCTAGGTTGCTTCCATGTCCTGGCTATTATAAACAATGCTGCAATGAACATTGGGGTACATGTGTCTCTTTCAATTCTGGTTTCCTCAGTGTGTATGCCCAGCAGTGGGATTGCTGGATCATAAGGCAGTTCTATTTGCAATTTTTAAGGAATCTCCACACTGTTTTCCATAATGGCTATACTAGTTTGCATTCCCACCAGCAGTGTAAGAGGGTTCCCTTTTCTCCACATCCCCTCCAGCATTTATTGCTTGTAGACTTTTGGATCGCAGCCATTCTGACTGCTGTGAAATGGTACCTCATTGTGGTCTTGATTTGCATTTCTCTGATAATGAGTGATGCTGAGCATCTTTTCATGTGTTTATCTTTTTGATAGCAGTTATTCTAACAGATATGAATTGATATCGCACTGTAGTTTCAATCTGTATTTCCCTGCTGAATAATGATGTTGGCCTTCTTTTCATGTACCTGTTTGTCCTTTTGCATCTTCTTTGGAAAAATGTCTATTTTGGGTCCTGCTCATTTTTTGATTGGAATTTCTTTTTGTTTGTTATTGAGTAATATGCGTCCCCTATATATTTTGGATATTAAGCCCTTAGACAGACAGTTTAAAATATTTTCTCCCAAATTGTAGACTGCCTTTTCATTTTGTTGATGATTTCCTTTGCTGTGCAGAAGGCTTTCAGTTTGATGATGTACTTCTTGTTTATTTTTGCTTTTGTTGTGTTTTTTGGTATCATATAAAATAATGTTGCCAATACTAAGAAGCATTTTTTTCTATGTATTCTTCTAAGAGTTTTATGGCTTCAGGTATTATTTTTTAAATCTTTAATCCATTTTAAGTAAACTCTTGGAGTGGAGTAGGATAGGGGTTTAATTTCATTCTTCTGCATGTGAGTATCCAGTTTCCCAAAACCATTTATTGAAAAATGATTCTTTCCTCATTTAATATTCTTGGCTCCTCTATCAAATATTAATTGATCATATATGTGAGGGTTTTTCTGGGCTCTCAATTCTCTTCCATGGTCTATGTGTCTAATTTTTATGCCAGTCCTATACTATTTTGATTCCCTGGTGGCTCAGAGGGTAAAGCGCCTGCCTGAAATGCAGTAGATCCGGGTTCAATCCCTGCATCAGGAAGATCCCCTGGAGAAGGAAGTGGCAGTCCACTCCAGTACTCTTGCCTGGAAAATGTCATGGATGGAGGAGCCTGGTAGGCTACAGTCCATGGGGTCGCAAAGAGTCGGACACGACTGAGCAACTTCACTTTATACTATTTTGATTACTGTAGCTTTTTAATATAGCTTGGAATCAAGACATGTGATGCCTTAAGCTGTGTTCTTCTTTCTCAGGATTGCTTTGGTTATTCAAGGTCTTTTGTAGCTCAACATGAGTTTTAGGACTGTTTATTTCTGTGAAAAATGCCACTGAAATTTTGATGGAGATTACACTGAATCTATAGGTAGTTTGGGGCCATATGGACTGATTCATGAACATGAATATCCTTCAATTTATTTTTGTCTTTTCAGTTTCTTTCATCAATGTTCTATAGTTTTCAGTGTACAGGTGTTTCACTTCATTGGTTAAACTAATTCCTAAGCACTTTATTGTTTTTGATGCTACTGTAAATCTAATTGTTGTCTTTATTTCTCTGTTAGTTTGTTGTTCGCATTTAGAAATGCAACTGATTTCTGCATGTTGGTTTTGTATCCTGCAATTTACTGAATTTGTAATTAGTTCCTTTTTTTTTTTTTTTTGGTGGAGTCTTTAGGATTTTATCCATAAGTGATCATATAATCTGCCAACAGAGACAATTTTACTTATTTCATTCTGTTTTAGATGTCTTTCATTTCTTTTTCTTGCCTTTCTTGGACTTTCAGTATTATGTTGAACAGGAGTGGTAAGAGTGGGCGTCCTTTTTGTTCCTGATCTTAGAGGGAAAGAGTATAATGTTACTATTGAGTATGTTAGTTGTGTGCTTGCCAGGTATGGCACTGTTATGTTGAGGTACTTTCCTTCTACACCCAATTTGTCAAGAATTTCTTTCATCAATTCATGAAAACACGTATTTTGTCAAATGCTTTCTCTCCATTTATTGACATCTCAATAGATCATATGATTTGTCTTTCAGGCTATCAATGCAGTGTATCATACTTATTGATTTGTGTATGTTGAACTACCCCTGCATCCCAGCGATAAATCCCACTTGATCATGATGTATGTTCCTTTTAATATCTTGTTTAATTTTGCTGGAATTATGCAGTAAAAGAGAGTGGCCCAGCCAAATGATCTTCCGGTGGTCCTGGACAAGACATTCAAGTCTTAACATTTGATTAAGACTTTTGAGGCCTCCTATCCAGACTTGTCACCAACTGAATATTATCAAGTGACTCCTGATGTTGCCACAAAATTCAGTAGACTCCTCCAACTAAACCCTGCTTAAATTCCTGACCAACAGATTGTGACCTTGTGAGCATATGAAATGAATAGTAACTTTAAAGCAATAATTATGGGGTATCTTCTTAGTTTCAATAGATAATTGGCAAAAATTGTCACTGCCACGATGATCTTATCAACAAGAGTAACAATTCAGCCATCTTGTTTCTCTGGGCTTTAAATTTTTCTCCTGATAGACATCACATGACTCCTGGGTAGGTTATGTATGGTCAGAGAGAATCTGGACTCTGTCCAAATTTTCATAATTTTTTTCACATTAATCTGTGAAATAATTCCAGCTTTAAATAAAGTATCTTGTATTTTCCCCTAACTGCTTATTCAAATCTCCCACAACAATTCTTCCCCCGAGCAGTTATGAAACTGATCTTAATAAATGCAGATCTGATCTTGTCAATCCCAAGCTTAAAATCCTGTAGTGGTCGTCCTTGAGATAAAGTCCACATTCTAAACCATTTATCCCTTCAATCCTTCCACTGCCATTTTCTCAGCACTCTATAGCTTCAAATTTCCTAGTAAATGGCTAAATCTCATGACTGGGCTCTGGCATATGCTATTCCCTTTGCCTGGAACATTTGTCTCCCAGGTCTCTTGGCTAACTCACCATCATTCAAACCTTAGGTTACCCTTCATCTCTTTAACAAAACTTTTCTTGAGTCTTTCCTCTGTGTTCATACATCTTATGCTTACAGAATCTTAGTGCTTATCACCCTCACTTGGACTAAATATTACTCCAAAAGTGTGTATAACTTTGGATAAGCCAATTTAAATAACCTTATGTTTTTAAATACCTAAAAGATTGATGAAATTATTTTTTACAGTTAATACACTTTCATTATAAAATAAAAGAGCAAAAAGGAAAGAGATAAACAGCCCACACACTGCTGAAATAGTGGGTCACAGCCACCATGATATTAATATTGATGTTCTCATGAAATTCCATGAAAATGGAAATAGAGACTCTAGAAGTATTTCATAAAAGATTAAAAGTCTCATTTGTCTTTCCTATAATAGAGTAAATCAAAAAGTCTTATGTGCATTCTATATGCTATAATACTTTCCAACTTAGTTTCTGCTAAAAGGCTACTTTCACTTTTTTAAATAACAGCTTTTAAGGTGAAGGAATTTTGTAAAAATGTATTAAAAACAAACCCTATATTTTCTTCGATTATAATTATGTGGTAAACTTAATGAAATAACTTTGAAAGTACCAGGTTATAATCCCTACCAAGGAAGTCAACTTTTACTTAAATTTCTCTATCCCAGAGTTAACAGAACAACTGGAACAACTAGACCATCAGGGTTTGGGGCTAGTTAGCTCCTTACACGATGCTGCAAGAGAATGTGAATGATCATTTTGTTTCTTGTCCCAAGGTTGGTACATATGTAGTAAGCTCTAGATGCTTAAAAGAAAAGTCAATTTATTGTATACATTGGATGTCTGAGGGGATTTCACTAAGGCTCTTGGGTCACTTTATGCAAAGACATATGGTATTATGGTAGTTTATTTCTTGCCTTGCAGTTACTTTTACATGATAATGACTTGAAATATTTCCAATTAAAAGATTTGTCTCAATAAACAATAAGGTCCTATCATATAGCACAAGGAACTATATTTAATATCCTGTAATAAACCATAATGGAAAAGAATATAAAACTGAACCACATTGCTATACACCAGAAACTGATACAATGTTGTAAATCAACTATACCTCAATAAAAAAAAAAAAATCATCTCAGAACAAGCATTGGCCCTCAAGGAAGTTCTCCAGTGTGGATTCTACTTAAATGTTTTAAAACAAAGATTTGCTTTGCCACAGGGAAGCTTCCCTTTAATTTAAACTCCATAAAGCAAAATCACAAGAAAACAATGAAGCTTTGTTAAAGAGTTAAAAGCTCTCCATCTCTTTTTGTTGCAGGGGAATATCCAAATTACTTTCTTCTCTGAATTTATTACGTTATAATTCTTTAGAAGAGGATCACGGTCCATTTTAAAAGTGTGGTTTCTCATGAACTCTTGACATTTATTTTGCAAAAACAGTCTTCCCTCTGTTTTGCAGAACTCTGTACCTGTTGCCAGCAGTCATTAGACTTGTTTTCTGCAAGACCATGTCCCTCTGGACAAACTCACCTTCCTCCAGGGAAGGTTGAGGCACTTGCCATGCTTCAGAGGAGTCAGTGCTTTCCAAATGGAGCTGAAGCAGGTAGACTATATGTCTCATTACTATAGAAGGTGATTCTGGAGTACATGATTTGGCTTGTGCCAAAGCTATACCTTCCAGGGCTGCTCTTAGAAGATCCCTGAAGCCAGTATTTATCTTTGTCTATGCTTATAGCAAATGGCAGGCTTCCCTTGTGGCTCAGCTGGTAAAAAAATCTGCCTGCAGTATGGGAGACCTGGATTCGATCCCTGGTTGGGAAGATCCCATGGAGAAGGGAAAGGCTATGCACTCCAGTATTCTGGCCTGGAAAATTCCATGGCCTATAGTCCATGAGGTCGCAAAGAGTCAGACACAATTGAGTGACTTTCACTTGTCACTTGTCATAGCCAATGGCAGGGATGCCACAAAAGTCTACTTCACTGCCAAAGACATTATGTTTTCAATCTATCTCACTTGATTTAGTTTCATTAAAGAGACACAACCTAATTAAAAGGAAATCCTTGTTACTATGATGTCTACTAGGAATATTATGATTAGAAGTAAATCACCGCAACATCTATAATAAACATATTCTCCAACATTGTGTGTTTTGATTATAAAATTTTTTTTCTTAGCTGACCATAACACCTTCCAGCTTGGGAAGATTTTATTTTTGAATAAAAATTGAATCCATTTGGCAATTTCTAATGAACGTAAATAGAAAATGATTTACCCCTGTGTTGTTCTCTCCCATTTAATTGCTGCCTTTGGTGACAAAAGTACCAATTATCAATGCCTTGGAATCTAATAATTAAAAGTAACTTACTTTCTATAGCCTACCAGACTCCTCTGTCCATGGAATTCTCCAGACAAGAATACTGGAGTGGTTAGCCATTCCCGTCTCCAGGGGATCTTCCTAACTCAGGGATTGAACCTTGGTCTCCTGCACTGGCAGGCAGATTCTTTACCATGTGAGCCACCAGGAAAGCCCTCATACGACAAAGTGAACAACGTACCACCTGGAGGCATATTTGGGTGCATACTGGGAAAAAAATTCTAGTAAGTTCCATACTCTGCAGCATCCAGAGGTAAGTTCATGCCATGTCTCTAGTATTCTTCAGATCTTTATGACATCATGTATTTTATACACAATGGATGTACTAGGTGTTTAATGACCATTCATTGTATTGTTTATGAAAAAGATCTTTCTTCCTCCAGAGACTATTAGAATGATTCACTCATGAGGAGCAGCAAATTTTTACTTTTTTGTAGGAAAGAGTTTGAGCAAAATACCAACCAAGGGCCTACAGTTCTGGAGATGGAGAGTAAACCCTAACAAAAATGTATTTGCTGATCCGGAAAGCAAATTTCTGTATGAGGAATTCTATTATTAATACAAAACTATTGATGTATGTATGTAGTCACGTGAGGATGTGAGAGTTGAACCATAAAGAAAGCTGAGTGTCAAGGAATTGATGCTTTTGAACTGTGGTGTTGGAAAAGGCACTTGAGAGTCCCTTGGACTGCAAGGAGATCCAACCAGTCAATTCTAAAGGAAATCAGCCCTGAAAAGTCATTGGAAGGACTGATGCTGAAGCTGAAGCTCCAATACTTTGGCCACCTGACATGAAGAACTGATTCATTAGAAAAGACCCTGATGCTAGGAAAGATTGAAGGCAGGAGGAGAAGGGGACGACAGAGGACAAGATGGTTGGATGGTATCACCGACGGGATGGATATGAGTTTGAGCAAGCTCTGGGTATTGGTGATGGACAGGGAAGCCTGGTGTGCTGCACTCCATGGGGTCGCAAAGAGTTGGACATGACTGAGTGACTGAACTGAACTGAATTGATGGAAAGGACATTCTGTTTCAGTTTATCAGTGTAGAAGAATCAACCTACACACATTGGCAAAGTTCACTTTGAACAAAGGAATTCATGAGGGCTCTAGAAGTTTCCATGTTTAGACCTTTCAGCCATAGGCTTAGTCCTTCCCAGGATGTGATTTAATTCTCACCATGGCAACCAATAAAATTCCCTGTATACCTTGAATGCATTTCAGATCTGCTCCCAGGACTGTACTGGATGTGGAATGCTTCCAGAACCCTGAATCAACTTAGATGAGGACCCACCAGGCTCTTTGAGGTCTTGTTTAAAACTCACCAAGAATTCTAACTTCCAAGCAAGGTCTCTGTCTCAAACCTCCAGTCGTATTCCATCCATCACTTGAGGTTTCTGGGCACAGTTCTAAACTCCCTGTCTATCCCAGGCTCTGTTCTTTCTCCTCCCTAAGCTGTCAAGGCAACCCCACTACAAAGGTCTTAGAAGCCTTTCTGGCCAAATTTCCCAAGATACACTAGAGAAGTCATGCACAGAATTAGGACAAGTCAGATTGTGTTTTGAGTGACTCTGGTGCATGCTGGTCCATGAAAGGCCCTGTGCCATCTGGGAATGCAGACATCATCTAGGTCCACTTCAAGCAACCTGTCCTCTGCAGGCTTCTCCAGTCACTCTGACTAAATATGCTCATGGCCCTTAACTTCTCTGTGGCTATAACAGGCAGTAACCATTCAGTCATTGGAGTAATTTACAGTATGCCCTGTGCCTGGAATGTAGTAGGATCGTAATAGGTGTTGAGTCAATAAATGAACTAATGAAGTGGCTAATTAGTAATTGGATTAAATTAAACATGATGCCAACATATATAAATTATTTCATTCTAGATTAGGCTTAAAAGTGTAAGAGAGGTGATCGTGTCACCTCATTTAAACATTGACTTATTCTGCAATACTGATAAATGGTTAAAAATAAAGAATTAAAAGTCAGGCAAACCTGACCAACTAGTTGATATTTGACAAATTACCATCTCTAAGTCCCATTTCCTCATTTGTGAAATTTTTAAAAATTAAGAAAATATTCTTTAATGTACTACATGGATATTTTCATTCATAATCTTCAAAAATGAGCCCAGATGTACACTTGTCCTCCCAACATTAGAAAGAGATGAGAGAGAAGAAAGAAAAATGCAATGGGTACCAGCATTGTTTCTAAGCGTTTCCCCAGTGAGGAGCTGGTTCTGTGCTCCCGCCACTCCATCGAGCCCATGAAGGATAGCTCAATGAATAACTAACAGATGATTACATTTATGAGGAGAGAGTACTCAGAGCAGACAGCCACTTCCTACAGGTGACAAGCAATCTTCCGCTGGGGCCTCACCTGACGAGTCATTTTGGGACGCGATCACAAGGGTTGGAGACTGATGAAATTATCCTGTCCAGCATCAAACACAAAGTGGTTGTAAATCAGCAGAGGCTGTGGCAGAGGGAGAACAGCTCATTCTTTATGCTTTGCAGACAGTTTGCACCTGGGGGCTGCATCAAGCATCCTAACAATCATTAAGTGACCCTATCAAGAGATTTAATTTAAAAAAAAAACACACATTAGCCATCTATTGACTTGAACCCTTCAGCTGTTGATTTGAAAGCAAGTTATTTGATTTAAAAACTTGACTGTGTTGAGGCTAACTCAGCATAGCACGGGCAACTCGTATAAATAAATAGACGCCTGCCTGTTATAACTCTCCACTTGACCTTGCCAGACGATTGTGTACTGAACTTAGACTATCACTGCATTTCCTGAGGCTTACTTAGGGAAACGCAACCTAAATAAAAAGCAAGCCAGATAGAGTTTAACCTGGTCAAGGGACTTCTACAAAATCAGAAATTGATCTTGCAAATGCATTCTATAAAAAAAAGAAGGAATAAAATATGGATGATTTATCCGTGGTATCTGCTGAACAGCACTTGATTTACACATGAGCTAAAGAAATGTGGAGAAACCATTTTGAAGTTGCCCTGCGGACGGAATCATATTTTAAGAGTAAAAAATTGGCAGGTTTCATTGAATAGGGAAGGAGCTTTCTAAGGATCCCATTTCCCGCATCACCGCAAAAGGGATTTATTTGCATTGTTCCGTTTAGTAGTATTGGGAAGTTCCAGTGTAAATCCTTTAGGTTTCACTGTAGGAACCAGCTACTCAGAGGTTCCCAATGCTTGATCCTTTGCACAAAACTGTAGCTTTAAAAAGTGAATGGGAAAAACTATTTTTAAATGGTTATGCTAGAATGGTGGCCAGGCTTACCCAGGGTCATGTTGCAGGCTTATACAAACCCAGTGCCTTCCTGATTTCCTCGCAGAACCTGCTATGCAAGGGCATGTGAGTGGCTCTGCGTGAAAGGCCTGTGCACATTTAAATAGGTTGTTTGAATAGGAATTGTGACTGATGTAAAAATACCCCCTGCATTTTATTTAGTTCTTAGTTCTCCATTTGTAATTGAAATGAAGCTTTTAAAATGCCTCATTTCCCTTAAATTTTATGAAATCATATATGTTTGATCTCCTAACAGCATTCTTTACGTAATTTTGCAGAGATTATTGAGGGGGGATATTAGTTTACTTTTTTGTATTTAGAACTTCTCACAAAATAGTTAGTAAGTGAAGGAAAAAGAAAATATCCCTGATTAACTGCATTTGAAAAGAAAAGGAAAGCAAATGTAGCAATGAACTCCCTAGGTTCCCAAGGAGCATGATCTCCAGCACTTCACTGATAGCTATTTTTGTGCGTGCTCTGTGGTGCTCTCTCGGTAGTTGCACTTTAATTATCCTGCACTTTGTTCTGGGAAGGTATGTATTGGCTCTCGGCCAATGTGGGCTAGGATTCTTCCTGTCACTACAGTGTCTAACAGCATGTACAGAACAACATCCCAATTAGATCTTTAAGTGTTAGAAACATGATACACCAGTACATTTTTCTCAGAGGCTGATCAGTGGGAAGTTTCAAAAACACACAGAAGGTAAGCTTCATTTTAATCCTTTAAACATCAGCCCAAGAAGGCAGTCACAGAATCTGAAAATAAAATATGCTGTATCACTTTGACTTGTATAATAATTTTATCTTAAAAACAATTTTATCAGTCAGAATGACCAAATCATCATTTTCAAAGAACATTCCCTTTGTTATTACCACTTCCCAAGACACAATTTTATTTCTTGGATAACAAAGGGAACTGTTTTGCCTCTAGATTCATAATGTCTTAATGTCACTTTGAGATATCTGGATAAATCAACGTTAGGGATACTTGAAACAATTATGTAACATAGCCCTTTTAGGTTAGTTCTCCGAACTAACAACCTGAAATGCCTCTGTCTTTCTCTCTGTGTCACCTCTCTCTTTCTTCTCTTTCAAATTCTATTTCTAAGAAAAACATACATGGCAAAGAAAGCAAGCACCTTTTATTCTTCTACTTTGCTGAGACAATAATTGTGTAAAATGTCTGGACTAAGTTAAAAAAAAAGCCAAAAATAGTCTTTAATTTACACCCCGCAATGGTTTAAGAGTCCAGTCTGTCTTCTCTGTTTCTATCAGTCACTGTCTTTATAATAATTGAACTAAGTTATTTTAAATGATAAAGTGTGTAAATTTTCCCCATTGGCCCTACAAACGTCCATGAATTACTATCTCGGTATCCATGCTGAGCATATAGAGGTTTCAGATACACAAGTGCTGATGATAAACCTTATAGGTGGGTACACGGGACTATGGTTCATAACCAAAGCACAGTAACAGACACAGTGCTGGAACAACTGGGGAAGAAGAGGAAAGTGAGTTCAGATCTTCACATACTCATGTGTGATCTTACTCCCTCTCTCCACATACACAAACACACACAGTTAGACTCTCTTCGATGAACTTAACACAACAGATGCCTTAAGTGCGATTATTTGGTACGATATTTCAAGTTTTCTTAGTTCCCTGTAACCTTCCCCCAAAAGAATGAAATATTTCTGCTTTTTATTGTTTATGATTCATAATTATGTCCTCCTTTCAAAAAAATACTCCACTGTTGCCAAAAGCTGGACATACTCCTTTCAAGACACTGGCCAACATTTAAATTCTGTAAGTGAAGTACCACAGTATGTTGAAAGAAGAAATGGGATGATTATTAGACACGGGATTTTAAAAGAATTTTAAGCTACTAATACCAGGCTAAATTTTGATTAACACTGTCCATTAGAGAAGTCTGAGACAATTATGTGATGTAAAACTGCTGTCTTCATGAATCTTCTTTATCATGGGCTTCACTCCAATAGTGACAAGAAATGACCAGTGTCTCTAATCACTTTCCCCAGATTTAGTTCTACCTTGATTCACAAGAAAGGGTCATTTATCTGGAAAAGAATGAGACATTTAAAACCACAACATATTTTAAGAGTCCAAAATGCACAACACTTATTAAAGGCACAGAATCCATAAATTTGGAAGTCTTTTATGGATCCTCATAACAGGTATTAT
Organism: Nanger dama; assembly: GCA_917880005.1. NCBI lineage: Eukaryota > Metazoa > Chordata > Mammalia > Artiodactyla > Bovidae > Nanger > Nanger dama. The sequence continues at coordinate 31,762,403 of CAKJTW010000007.1, forward strand.
CTTGGCAGGAGTGGAATGAAACTGACCACTGGCCCTCACAGTTGATTTCAGGGCCTTTCTGGTATCCAGATTAAAATATTTAAAAGCTGACTTAATGAACTGTTTTTATTAGATGTATAAACAAAATAATAATTTGGATAAAACTTGAATAAATGCAATTCAATGACCAAGTCATCTACTTTATTATAGATTTCTTTCATTGATATGGTAGGTTCCAGAAATATTGCAAACCTTAATTTTTCCCAACATTCTTTTATAGATAAGGAAATGGTAACAGGGAAAGTCAAGTGACTTACCCAAGGTTGCATGGCTGGTAAGTGACAGACCAGGACAAGAGTCTGTGACTGGACTTACTCTGTGAACTTCTCTGTGCTGCTCCCCAACCATGACCTTTACAGCATTAACATGTGATAAATGCCTGCTTCCAGAAGATGTCCAGCTTGTTAAAGCAAACCACTGCAGTTACAAGGATGACACTTGGCTTTCTTTAACTTCCTCTTCCACCTGCTCTACTTTAGGGGCTTCCCTGACGGCTCAGTTGGTAAAGAATCTGTCTGTGCAGATTCAATGCAGGAGACCCACGTTCAATTCCTAGGTAGGGGAGATCCACTGAAGAAGGAATAGGCTACCCACTCCAGTAGTTCCGGGCTTTCCTTGTGGCTCAGCTGGTAAAGAATCCACCTGCAATGTAGGAGACATGGGTTCGATCCCTGAATTGGGAAGATCCCCTGGAGAAGGGAAAGGCTACTCTAGTATTTTGGCCTGGAGAATTCTATGAACTGTATAGTCCATGGGTTCGCAAAGAGTTGGACACGACTGAGTGACTTTCACTTCACTTCACTTCCACTTACTTCAGTGGATACTGTGCAGGGCCACACTGAGCCTCATCAGAGCGAAATGAAAATAAATATTTAAAATATAGCATTTTACTCATCATGGATTTTTGGGGGCAGTAATTTTAACACTTAAAAGTATCACTAGGGTCCTCCTTGGTGGCCCAGCAGTTGAGAATCCACCTAACAAAGCAGGGACCATGGGTTTAATCCCTGCTCTGGCAAGATCCCACACGTGACAGAGTAACTAATCCCATGCACCACAGCTACTGAGCCTGTAGCTGGAACCACAGGAACCGCAACTGCTGAAAACCATGCACCTAGACCCTGTGATACCCACAAGAGAACACACTGCAATGAGAAGTCTTAGCACTGCAACAAAGAGTAGCCTCCACTCACGGTAACTAGGGAAAGCCCGCACAGCTACAAAGACCCACAACAGCCAAAAAATAAAACAAAGGAGTCACTAAGCACTATACACAAAAATAAACTCAAAATGGATTAAAGGTCTAAATAAAGGCCAGAAACTATAAAACTAAGAGGAAAATATAGGTAGAATACTCTTTGACATAAATCGCCGCAAGATCCTCTTTGACCCACTTCCTGGAGTAATGGAAATAAAACAAAAATACACAAATAGCACCTAATTAAACTTAAAAGCTTTTGCACAGCAAAGGAAATGATAAAGATGAAAAGACAATGCTCAGAATGGGAGAAAATAATTGCAGACGAGGATTAATCTCCAAAATACACAGCAACTCACCAGATCAACATCAGGAAAAGAAACAAGCCAATCAAAAATGAGTAGAAGACCTAAACAGACATTTCTCCAAAGGAGATATACAGATGGCAAATAAATACATGAAAAGATGTTAAACACCATTCATTATTAGAGAAATGCAAATCAAAACCACAATGAGGTATCATCTCACACCTGTGAGAATGGCAATCATCAAAAAAACCACAAAAAACTACAAACAATAAATGTTGAAGAAGATGTGGAGAAAAAGGAGTGCTCCTGCACTGTTGGTGGGAATGTACACTGCTACGGCCATTACGGCGAACAGGATGGAGATTCCTTTAAAAACACTGGGAATAAAATTACCAAATAACAATTTGGTAATTTCACTACCGGGCATATACCCTAGGAAAATCACAATTCTAAAAGACCCATGTACTCCAGTGTTCATTGCAGCATTATTTACAATAACTGGGACATGAAAGCAACCTAGATGTCCACTGACAGATGAATGGATAAAGAAGTTGTGGTACTTATACACAATAGAATATTACTCAGCTATAGAAAGGAATGCATATGAGTCAGCTGAACTGAAGTGGATGAACCTAGGGCCTGTTATATAGAGTGAAGTATGTCAGAAAGAGAAAAACGAATATCATATATTAATGCATATATATGGAATCTAGAAAAATGGTACTGATGAATCCAGCTGCAGGGCAGGAATAGAGATGCAGATGTAGAGAACAGACTTGTGGACACAGCGGGGGAAGGAGATGATGGGAGGAGTCAAGATAGTAGCACCTAAACACGTACATCACCACGGGCAAAACAGATAGCTAGCAGGAAAGACAGCTGGGGCCAGGGGTAGGGGAAGGTGTGGAGGGAGGTTCAAAAGGGAGGGAATATATGTATACTTATGACTGATTTATGTTATTGTATGGCAGAATTCAACAACATTGTAAAGCAATTATCCTCCAATTAAAAATAATTTTTAAAAATGTCACTAAAATGTTTTTTTTTGGTGACTGAAGTTTTGGGCACCCTTAATCCCCTTAAATTTTGATCTAGTCTCTCGTACTCTGAGTGCTCAGTGTTTTAGTCGTGTCTGACTCTTTGCGACCCCAGAATGTAGCCCTCCAAGCTTCTCTGCCCATGGGATTCTCCCGGCAAGAATACTGGAGTGGGTTGCCATTTCCTTCTCCAGTCCCTAGTAGTCTACCTATGACTAAAACATTCTATCCAGTTTCTCCCACCAACTATCTCAGAGTGACAGACGGCATTTGAGAAAGTGCAAGAAGGAAGCAGTCACTTCCGTTTTGTTCTTGGCGCTTGTCTGTGAGCTCAGGGTTGGTATGCATGTTTACAAGCCCCCTAGATGGAGGGCTTGTCTTCATCTGCCCTGGAAGAAGGTGAGATGAGAACTTCCACTGCTTTGGATTTCTTAATAGAGGGCCTGGGACATGGTCTGGGGCACACACTGGGAAAGCCATTATCCACCTATGCTTTCCCTATTGCCCATCTGTATTATGCTTAAAGCTAGTGCCATTTGGGGGCTCTTTAGGATTGTGGAGAGAGAATGGCTCTCCAGGGTGTCATGTAGCATAACCTCAAATTGATGGACCTGCATCCTAGAGTGTGTAGGGATAGGAGCCCTTCAGTCTCCTTTCTGTAGAAACAAACATGTTTTAAGTATTCTTGCGGAAATTCAGCACTTATTCAATGTGTATTTGCTACTGTTTCATTTAGAGAAGCTTGAAATATATTTTGCAAGTTTTTTCATATCCTAGCGGACTTGAGAAGGAAAAGGCAGGGCAAAAATAAATATATTTTAAAAAAGAAACCTGAAATAATATATTTTATTGAATTCTTTCAATCAAATGTAAACTCAGCTGTAGTTGTGGTGACAGCCACACAAAGATCATCCTCATATTTAGCCTGGCAGTGGGTATGTATTTATGTTCCTGGTCTTGTTCCAGATCACAGCGTCCTGATGACAGATTCAGTGAGATAGGGTATGTTTTAAAAAGGGAAAAAGGACAGAAAACTCATTCAGGAGGTGCTTGAAAACTACTCAGCAACTATTAGGCACCCCTTCTACTGCTTTTCTACTGAAGGAACATTCTAGGGGAAACTTCTAGTCTGCAAAGGAAACTGTTTTTCCAATAATTGTACCACCAACCTGAGGAGCAGTTACTTTAAAAATTAAAATATTTACATTTAAAAAAGATATTTCCCCTGAAAGTTGCAGTTACATGGGATGAGAAAAAAAATCGATACTTTTTGTGTCTCATGATCTTTAAGTTATGTCTCTTTTCACAGATTTTGATAGCTTATGTTTTGCCAGGTTTTCATTTTATCTTAGCTAACACCTTGAACAGAATACACACCAAGCAGGTAAAAAAAAATCATCTGTGAACTATAATAAATGGATTTCTGCCAATGACAGGTCATGATACAGAAAAAAATCTGTGATGACCCTCTTTCCTCTACACTCATTTATCTCTTCCTGGTGTCCACTGATAGATTCTTGCTGTATGATTTATTGCAGAAAAACACCACCTAGAAATGGGCTTTTGATAAAATTGTTCAAGGATTCCTGGACAATAAATCCTAATCTTAACATGCAATGCTGCAGAATGTTTCACCTTTCTTACGCTATAAATAAAATATGCCAAATGTGATAATAAATCCATGTATTTAAGCACTATCTGTGTAGTTTAGGAAATAAAGTCATAGTATGTATGCCTGGTGTTAATAGCAGCACTAAGCCTGAGGATATTGATGGCAGTATTTGTGCATTTGCCATCCAAATTTTTAGGACTTTACAGTACCTATGAAATTTCATGGCTTTCATCAGCCTGGGAAGGCTTGCTCTGCAGAGCATATGTGAGTTAAGCATAATCAGTTTCTGGTAGCTTGAATCAAAAGCAATGTTCCTGAACACAGACAACTTGCTCTGGGAGACACTGAAATTCCAAGTCCATGCAGAGACCTTTCTCAAAATTAATCATTTACCAGAGGAAGTGCTGAGAGATTTGGTCACCTTACTGTGACCCCCTAAGTGGCAAAGGGTGTTAAGTATACAGAGCCATAGTATTTAGGCTTCTTCTCATAAGCTCAAGGACAGGTATCTGACCTCCACTCACAGAAGATAGTTGAGGGAACCAAACCCTCACGACCTTCTCTGAGCTGATTTGCTTAACCTGAAGACAGATTTAAATTATCAAGTGCTTTTAAAGCATATAAACTACTGAAAGCATCCATTTACTCAAAAGATGCAGGCAAGATCTTAACCTGGTTCAAGATTTCTCAAACTTCACACTATTGACATTCGGCGATAGATGATTCTTTGTTGTGAGTGGTTGCTCTATGCATTGTAGCAGGATCTCTGGTCCCTAACCACTAGATGCCAGTGTCCTCCTCCCCATCCCCCAGGCTGTGATAACCAAAAATATCTCCAGATATTGCCAAATGTCTATTGTGGGACAAAATCATCCCTGGTTGCAAACTACTGATCATGCCTATAAGAAATAGGCTGATAAAAACCGTGACATAAAGACAAAACTACTTGGTTTACAGAAAAGAAATCAATTCAAGAGTAAAAGATGCTAAGTTCTAGAATGAGAGTGAGTTGGCATTTATTTTAGAGAGGGTTGAAAATATTTATGGAATGCTCTCCCAATGCCACTCACAGAGAAAAGAAAAAGTCCTATGAAATGCTGGTAGTTTGGCCAGCTGCTAAGACACTGTGTGTTAAATACCATATTTGTATAATCATTTGGATTCCATGGTGGCTTAGATGGGAAACAGTCTGCCTGCAGTGCAGGAGACCCTAGTTCGATCCCTGGATCAGGAAGATCCCTGGAGAAGAAAATGGCAACCCACTCCAGTATTCTTGCCTGGAAAATCCCACGGACAGAGGAGCCTGGCAGGCTACAGTCCAAAGGGTCCCAAAGAGTGGGACATGACTGAGCGACTTCACTTTCACTTTCTTTACGCTGAACCTGACAGAATTAAGATATGAATATGAAAACAGTGTGTGCTTGAACAGGGTAACCACACTAGAAAGAAAGAAATGGAAATATGAGATGCAAAGAAACAAGAGAAGTTTTTCCTCCAACAAATGGAAAGTGGGGAAATCCATTATATCATGTGTAGCTTTCTTTGTGTCCTCTGATATTTATTGAAGGTCAAAGACAGAGATGCCTAATGGGTTATGATTATGTGAAATGAAGTGAGAAACAATGTTTTATAACAGCAAATACTTTTATAGTGACAGTGTATTATGTTCACTAAAACGTCTTACAGCTGCCTTTCCCCTAGTATCTACGGCTCAAAGCAGAAAAATAATATGTTAGTCAAGAAATACATAGAAATTGGAGGTGTGACTTGTTCAGAACTAGGGATCTTGTCTCAAGACTCAGAAAAAAATTCCTACTATTTGCTTAGTCCAACTTGAATAACCTGAATAACTATTTGCTCTAAAAATATTATATTTCTTTCTTCATAGCATTTTTCCCCATCACAGGTCTGAGAAAAAGTTCTATTTCCATAACAAATTTATGAAGAATTATGTCAAGGCGCTCATATTTTTGAGCTTGAGAATACCTTTAAAATGCCAAAAAGCTCAAAAGTATTCCCATTCATTCCTTTATTTAGTCAACAAATATTTATGGAGTGCTTCTTAAGTGCCAAGCTCTGGGAACACTGCGATGAGAAACAGAAAGAATCCTTGCCCTTGTGATGCACAAAGTGTAATTTGAGACTCAGGGTGTTGGGGGAGAGAAGTGGACCGGGAGTTTGGGGTTAGCAAACTATTACATATAGAATGGATAGAAAACAAGGTCTTCCTGTATAGGCACAGAGAACTATAGTCAAAGTCCTGGGATAAACTATAATGGAATATATATATAATTGAGTCACTTTACTGTACAGCAGAAATTAACACACATTGTAAATCAACTGTACTTCAATTAAAAAAATAGAAGACACAATGTGTTCACTGTTACATGTAGGACTCAACACAGGGCGCCACACGATGCATGTGTCACGTAAGTCTGTTTGCTGTCTAAAGCATGTAGACATAGAGAATAAAACCTAAATTGTTTCTTCTGGCCTGCAGATCCTGCAACATCTGGCTCCTGTCTTTCTGACCTTACCTCTTAGCACCCTCCCCATCACTTACTTTGCCCTACCCATATTGCTTCTCTATTTCTTCAGTCATGCCAAGCTTGACTCCTGCCACCATCCGACATGTCCCACGGACTTTCTCTTTGCATGAAAATCTCTTCTTGCAAATCATATCCTGGCTGCTTCTTTACAGTTTAGTGTTTAGCTCAAATGTCATCTCTTCACTGAAGCCTTCCTGACCTATCTCTCATAGTCCTTTTTAATTTCCTTGACAGAACTAAGTTCTATCTGATATTTTGCCTCCTAGTTTATTGTATGTCTCTCCATAAAGATTGTCTCAGGTGGACAGGAATTTGTCAGCCATGTTTGTTAATATAACACCAGTGTTTAGAACACCTGGATCACAGTGATACTCAAATACTAGTGGAATGCTGAAGAAAATAAATGTATATGTTAATTATAAGATGTAAGGTACTACTAAGGAAATAGAGAATTATCAGGGAGAATAAACAGCAAGGGGAGGTCTATAAAATACAATTAGTGAAGAGCTTGCTGAGGAAGTAGTATTCTGTTGTTGTTTAGTCGCTAAGTTGTTACCAACTCCTTGTGACCCATGGACTGTAGCCTGCTGGGTTCCTCTGTCCATGGGATTTCCCAGGCAAGAATACTGGAGTGGGGTGCCATTCCCTTCTCCAGCAGATCTTCCCAATTCAGGGATTAAACCCATGTCAACAACATTGGCAGAGAAGGCAATGGCACCCCACTCCAGTACTCTTGCCTGGAAAATCCCATGGACGGAGGAGCCTGGTAGGCTGCAGTCCATGGGGTCGCTGAGAGTTGGACACGACTCAGTGACTTCACTTTCACTTTTCACTTTCATGCATTGGAGAAGGAAATGGCAACCCACTCCAGTGTTCTTGTCTGGAGAATCCCAGGGACGGCGGAGCCTGGTGGGCTTCCGTCTATGGGGTCGCAGAGAGTCGGACACGACTGAAGCGACTTAGCAGCAGTAGCAGCAGCAGCGACAACATTGGCAGGTGGGTTCTTTAACACTGAGCCACCAGGAAAGCCCAAGGATGTAGTATTTAGGCCACAGCAAATACTATCGGGAACAGGTGCACATGGACCCCAAGGGAAAACAAGCTTTTTGTCTTAGAGGGGCTATGAGGAACCTGTGTGATTGGAGCTTAGGAGGCAGAGGGGAGGGAAGAATGGAGAAGTAAGAGGAGGCACGTCAGGTACAGTGTGTGTTTGTGTGTGTGTGTGTGAGTTGCTCAGGTATGTCAGATTCTTTGCGACCCCAGGGACTACAGCCAGTCAGGCTCCTCTGTCCATGGGGTTGGCAAACAATGGCTGGTGGGCTAAATCTGGCTACATATTTTGGTGAATAAAATTTCATTGGAATGCATACATGCTAATTTAGTTAGATACTGTCTATGGTTGTTTCCTTACTACAACAGCAGAGTCAGTAGATGCACTGAATAGGTATGATAGAGACTGCTGCTTTACCTACCAGCAAACCTAAACTATTTACTATCTGGCTTTTACAGAAAAAGGCAATCAACCTTTAAAACCTCAAGTCTAAGGGAAAAGGCTGGTTTTCATTTTAATGCAATGGTGTGGCAGTTTTCAAACATGTCTGTAGATTCTTTGACATTCTTTCCTTCTAGGGCTGGAGTCTACATCCCTTCACCATGAATCAGGCTTCTCAACCAATAGAATATAACACTCAAGTGACTGTGTGAGCTGCTGGACTCAGGCTTTAAGAAACTGAGCATTTCTGCTCTGTGTCTCTTGAAACCTAGCTACTAAGTTCTAAGGAAAACCAAGCAGCCCACTAGGGAGTCTGCAGGGTGATGCCCACCATGGGCACCAACAGCCAGCACAGACTTGTCAGCCTTGTGAAGAAGTCCTCTTGAAAGTTGATCCTCCACTCCGAGGAGAGCTACCTACTTAAACCACATGAAGCAGAGACGAGCTATCCTTACCCAAAGTGAATATGTGTGAGCAAAATGAATGATGGTTGTTGTTTTTAGTCAGCATGTTTTAGGGTGTTTTATTATGCAGCAATAGAAACTACAACAAATGGGAAGGCATTAACTTTATTTTATCTACATAGTTTTATGCTTCCTTTAACAGGTAATATAAAACCACTTCCTTAATGTTCATCTTGTTTGTTTTCCTTTTTAAAGTATTTTTCAACTGATCAGTCAACTTCATTTGTTTACTACATAATTAAATGCTTACTGTGTGCAGGAGGTTAGAGTGTAAACAGGCATTGCTTGATAGTTTGATATTTGAACAGGATTTTCAATTTGAAAATGAAGTCTCATGATTCCAGCATTTCTGTCAAAAAGAGGAACATATATCTAAACACTCACTTATGCAAAATAAATTTTTCATTCTTGACTTTTAATTGTGAAATTTAGTAACCCCATTTTCTAAAATTTCAAAGAACAGTTCAGTGATAATTGCAGAATTCTCATATTAATAGATAAAGTTGGCACTTCATAAATATCAAATTATCACCCTACTTATGAACTAGATGCTTTCCTTTAAATACACACATGTAGTACTAGTTTTTTTCCTTAATATACAAAATTCAGTCATTATAAATGGAATTAGACATTAAAACTAGAAAAATGAGTACTTGAACAAGAGGAACAGGAGTCAGAAAAGTTGAAAAACAAAAGCATTCCATACATTGTCCTTTTTGGAAATCTGACCTAGTACTCTGAAGACTGGTACAGAAAAATGCTCATAGAAAAAATTTCTTTAGCACTATGTAAATATTCAATTTATGAAGAAAGACTGAAAATGACGGATAAAAATCACTAGGCTTTTAAAAATTCATTTTACAGGCCACAATAATATGACATGTTACAAAAAAATATTTTCTTCCACCTTTTTAGTTCAAACTCTGAGTAGAACTGAAATAATTTATAGCGGAGAAAATGATTTGCATCTAGACTCTCCATTTGAACCTGCCACATGACTGAGCTAGTTTTTATAAAGAAGTTAGATATCTGGCACCTCAGCAAATGAAGAAAGTGAGTTTAATCACTTAAGTTTGCTGCCTTGGATCCTGATGGTTGAATCTAACAAAACACAGTAAGAAAAGAACAGGTAAAAATATTGAAGAGATCATGAAGAAAGGAAACTCTTGCTTAATTTTTATTTTTATTTTACAAGTTTCCTGAACACTCTCTTTGTGTACGTTGTTCTTCAACAAACAGTATTAGGACAACTAGAGATCTACATGCAAAAGAATGAAGAACTCTACCACACACCATATATAAAAATTATCTCAAAATGGATTAAAGGGTAAAACCCTTGAGAGAAAATATAAGCATAAGTCTTTGTCACCTCGGCTTAAGCAATAGTTTTTTATTTATTAATTTTTTTGATCAATGACATCAAAAGCAAAAGCAACAAAATTTTAAAAATAGAAACATTAGACTTTGTCAGACCTAAAACCTATTGTGTTTTCAGGGTTGCAATAGGAGAATTTCACTCCAAGAACTACCATCTCAAGGCTCAGGCTTTCATTTCTTTGCCTAATGAAAGTATAAGTTGCCTAATGCTCTGTAACAAGCCACCTCAAAAATGTAGTGGCATAAAACAATAACCATTTTATGGTTCACCATTCTGTGTTAGGAATTGAGACGAGGCTCTGTGGGGACTGCTGCTCTCTGCTTCCCATGGTTAGCCTGGTTGTTTGACTGGTATTCAAGAAGACAAGAAGGTCTTACTCACATGTCAGGGGCCTTGGTGCTGGTTTTCTGCCAAGGTATCTCAGTTCTCCTTGAATCTCGCCCCCCCACCCGCCGCCCTTTCTACATGATCTCTCCTTATTCAAGCTTTTCCATATGATAGCTGATTGCCAACACAGCAATAAGCAGAAGCTGCAAGGTCCTTTAAGACCTAGACTCAGAAGTCACACTGCATCTTTTCCATTGCCTCATATTTGTTAAAGCCAGTCACAGGTTTAGTCTAAACGCAAAAAAAAGGAAGAGACTCCACCTCTTGAAGGGAGGAGTGGGAAAGTAACAATGCAAAACATAAGGGATGGATCGTTATGTTCCATGTGACTCTGAAAGCAGTTGGCTCTGGAGTGCTGAGACGGTGACTGGTGATGGAGGTTGAGGTCCACATTTTGCCACTGTTCTGGTCACTCTAGTCCAGACATTGCTGAACCTCTGTACTCTGTTAGAATGCAGAAGCAGAACATGGAAACAGCTGTGGAGTGGGCACCTGACTCAGGCTTCCTTCAGCTTGGAGGCCCTTTGCCTGCTGTCCATTTTACCACTTATTTAATCAGGTGTCCTGGTTTCTCAAGCTGTTTTAGGGCTACCTCTGTCTCTTCTTTCTATCTAAACTTCTTGGCTTTAAGCCTCTGACTTCCCTAAAGCCAGAAAATATGGAAAACTCAGCAGTGGCCACAGGACAGGAAAAGGTCAGTTTTCATTCCAATCCCAAAGAAAGGCAATGCCAAAGAATGCTCAAACTACCGCACAATTGCACTCATCTCACATGCTAGTAAAGTAATGCTCAAAATTCTCCAAGCCAGGCTTCAGTAATACGTGAACCTGGAACTTCCTGATGTTCAAGCTGGTTTTAGAAAAGGCAGAGGAACCAGAGATCAAATGGCCAACATCCGCGGATCATGGAAAAAGCAAGAGAGTTCCAGAAAAACATCTATTTCTGCTTTATTGACTATGCCAAAGCCTTTGACTGTGTGGATCACAGTAAACTGTGGAAAAATCTGAGAGATATGGGAATACCAGACCATCTGACCTGTCTCTTGAGAAATCTGTATGCAGGTCAGGAAGCAACAGTTAGAACTGGACATGGAACAACAGACTGGTTCCAAACAGGAAAAGGAATACGTCAAGGCTGTATATTGTCACCCTGCTTATTTAACTTCTGTGCAGAGTACATCATGAGAAATGCTGGACTGGAAGAAACACAAGCTGGAATTAAGATTGCTGGGAGAAATATCAAGAACCTCAGATATGCAGATGACACTACCCTTATGGCAGAAAGCAAAGAGGAACTAAAAATCTTCTTGATGAAAGTGAAAGAGGAGAGTGAAAAAGTTGGCTTAAAACTCAACATTCAGAAAATGAAGATCACGGCATCCGGTCCCATCACTTCATGGGAAATAGATGGGGAAACAGTGGAAACAGTGTCAAACTTTATTTTGGGGGCTCCAAAATCACTGCAGATGGTGACTGCAGCCATGAAATTAAAAGACGCTTACTCCTTGGGAGAAAAGTTATGACCAACCTAGATAAAATATTCAAAAGCAGAGACATTACTTTGCCGACTAAGGTCTATCTAGTCAAGGCTATGGTTTTTCCAGTAGTCATGTATGGATGTGAGAGTTGGACTGTGAAGAAAACTGAGTGCTGAAGAATTGATGCTTTTGAACTGTGGTGTTGGAGAAGACTCTTGAGAGTCCCTTGGACTTCAAGGAGAGCCAACCAGTCCATTCTGAAGGAGATCAACCCTGGGATTTCTTGGAAGGAATGATGCTAAAGCTGAAACTCCAGTACTTTGGCCACCTCATGCAAAGAGCTGACTCATTGGAAAAGACCCTGATGCTGGGAGGGATTGGGGGCAGAAGGAGAAGGGGACAACAGAGGATGAGATGGCTGGATGGCATCACTGACTTGATGGACGCGAGTCTGAGTGAACTCCAGGAGTTGGTGATGGACAGGGAGGCCTGGCGTGCTGTGATTCATGGGGTTGCAAAGAGTCGGACACGACTGAGCTACTGAACTGAACTGAACTTCCCTAAAGCTTGACTTGTGGAATTTGCCCTTAGTACACATTAGCACAGTCATGAGGTTCAGTTCAGTTCACTTCAGTCTGACCTTTTCCTGACATTTTCCAGTCCTGTGGCCACTGCTGAGTTTTCCAAATTTGCTGGCATATTGAGTGCAGCACTTTCACAGCATCACCTTTCAGGATTTGAAAGAGCTCAACTGGAATTCCATCACCTCCACTAGCTTTGTTCATAGTGATGCTTTCTAAGGCCCACTTGACTTCACATTCCAAGATGTCTGGCTCTAGATGAGTGATCACACCATTATGATTATCTGGGTTGTGAAGATCTTTTTGTACAGTTCTTCTGTGTATTCTTGCCACCTCTTCTTAGTATCTTCTGCTTCTGTTAGGTCCAGACCATTTCTGTCCTTTATCGAGCCCATCTTTTGTGAAATGTTCTTTTGGTATCTCTAATTTTCTTGAAGAGATCTCTAGTCTTTCCCCTTCTGTTCTTTTCCTCTATTTCTTTGCATTGATTGATGAAGAAGGCTTTCTTATCTCTTCTTGCTGTTCTCTGGAACTCTGCATTCAGAACCTTATATCTTTCATTTTCTCTTTTGCTTTTCACCTCTCTTCTTTTCACAGCTATTTGTAAGGCCTCCCCAGACAGCCATTTTGCTTTCCTGTATTTCTTTTCCATAGGGATGGTCTTGATCCCTGTCTCCTGTACAATGTCACGAACCTCATTCCACAGTTCATCAAGCACTCTATCTATCTATCAGATCTAGGCCCTTAAATCTATTTCTCACTTCCACTGTATAATCATAAGGGATTTGATTTTGGTCATACCCGAATGGTCTAGCTTTTTCCCCTACTTTCTTCAGTTTAAGTCTGAATTTGGTAATAAGGAGTTCATGATCTGAGCCACAGTCAGCTCCTGGTCTTGTTTTTGTTGTCTGTATAGAGCTTCTCCATCTTTGGCTGCATAGAATATATTCAATCTGATTTCGGTGTTGACCATCTGGTGATGTCCATGTGTAGAGTCTTCTCTTGTGTTGTTGAAAAAGGGTGTTTGCAACAGGTGCTCAAATCACCACCACAGGATTCAACCCACCTATGTTGTCTAGAGACATCTGGGTGCACCTTTTAAGGGGTGAGAGAACAAATAGCCTTCTATTTCAAGAAAATAAAGACAGTCAGGTATGAATTCCAAACTGATCTTCCCTCTATTTCCCCCTTCATGTCCTTCCATCCTTATTTATGTTCACCTTAAGGAAGAAAAATATGCCCCCTTCTTTTGAAGACCAGCCTATGCTCATGACTCAATCCCCACACATATTCACCTCCTTCAGGATCTCAATGGTCTCTTCTCTCTTACATCTTCCTTTGATTTTCCAGCTCCACTGGATTGCCCCCATGCATCCTACAAACATGATGCAGTCACTCCCAACTATTCCACTCCCCCACCTACAAATATTCCTTGATATCTACTTTGATTTGCCATCTAAATCCTAAATCCTTGAAAACAGAAGCCCTGCTTCTTGCATCCCTTCTATAATTTATCCAGGCAATTGCATTCCTCTTTCACAATCCCACTGAAACTGTTCCTGAGAGCAGCCTTATTTTTTTTTTTTTTATTTTGTATGGAGGTATAGCCAATTAACAATGTTGTGATAGCTTCAGGTGAACAGTGAAGGAACTCAGCCATACATATACATGTATCCATTCTCCCCCAAACTCCCCTCTCATCCAGGCTGCCACATAACATTGAGCAGAGTTCCATGTGCCTTGCAGTAGGTCTTGCTGGTTATCCATTTAAAATATAGCAGTGTGTACATGTCCACCCAAACTCCCTAACTATCCTTTCTCCCCATTATTTCCCCTAGCAACTCTAAGTTCATTTTCTAAGTCTGTGAGTCTATTTCTGTTTTGTAAAGGAGTTCATTTGTATCATTTCTTTTTAGATTCCACATATAAAGGACGCTTAGGCCATCGTTTCAGCCTATGAGACACATTAAAGTCATCATGGAGCTTCATGGGCCCCTCTGTCTGGGCCCACCTTAGAAATATTGACTTAATTGACCTGGAATATAATTCAGGACAGTTGTATTTCTTATAAACCACTTGGTTCTGAATGTACAACTAGATTTTCCCAAGGTTCTATCCTCAGTTCCCCTTCTATTCTTCTGAGAGCAATTTTGCCGAGGATGACTCCTCAATCTTCCCTGGTGGCTCAGAGGTTAAAGCGTCTGCCTCCAATGTGGGAAACCTGGGTTCGATCCCTGGGTCGGGAAGATCCCCTGGAGAAGGAAATGGCAACCCACTCCAGTATTCTTGCCTGGAAAATTCCATGGACAGAGGAGCTTGGTAGGCTACAGTCCATGGGATCACAAAGAGTCGGCCAACTCCTAGGGCTTCAGCTTTATCTATAACTTCTAGACATCCCCACACGTCATCTCTAGGCTTGAGTGGCCAATCTCTTGTTAGCACATTCTACTAACCTCCCTCTGCACATTCTGCCTAGGTTAAAAAAAAAAGACTATTTCCTGAACAAACTCATTGTCTTCTCTTCCAAATGTGCTGTCCCACTGCCTTTTTCTCTGGCTCTAAGGAGCATTTTCATTCACCTATAAACTGAGCTGGAAGCCTCAGATTACTTGTCCATTACATGCTACAAATTGCTTACTTATTTAGGATATGATTTGCTTATTTAGAATGTATGATGTGAGAGTTGGACCATAAATTAGGCTGAGCGTCAAATAATTGATGCTTTCAAACTGTGGTGCTGGAGAAGACTTTTGAGAGACCCTTGGACAGCAAGGAGATAAAACCAGTCAATCCTAAAGGAAATCAACCCTGAATATTCATTGGAAGGACTGATACTGGCTGGCCCAACCACCTGATGTGAAGAGCCAACTCATTGGAAAAGACCCTGATGCTAGGAAAAATTGAGGGTAGGAGGAGAAGAGGGCAAGAGGGTAGGAGGGCAAGAGGGCAAGATGGTTGGATGGCATCACTGCCTCAATAGACAGGAATTTGAGTAAATTCTGGGAGATGGTGAAGGATAGGAAGCCTGCAGTCCATGGGGTTGCAAAGAATCGGACGCGACTTAGCAACTGAACAACAACAAATTTAGGGCTACATACCTTCTTAACTGTTGAAACATCACAGCTTTAAAATAAAGCAGCTCTACCACATGTTAGCTGTGTTGCTTCCCTGGTGGCTCAGACGGTAAAGAATCTGCCTGCAAAAAAATCTGCCTGAGTTTGATCCCTGGGTTGGAAAGATACTCTGCCATAAGCATGCTACTTCAAGTTCTCCATTCATTTCCTTTCATATTATTGCCCTACTCCCTTTTATGTGGAAATTCTGGGGCCACTAGTGGCCCAATTGGAAAGGCTGTCCTTTACCCCACTCTCCCACCCTCTATTCAATGTCCCCGTGTCATCATACAATTTCAGAAGTACCTCTGTAGGCAAGATTCTTCAGGTTCAAAACTTTGTTAGCACTAGCTGATCATACTCAAGAAAGAACAGAAGCATGGTAACCCTTGTAGATTTTTTTTTTTATTACTATTCATACAGATTTCTAATAACAGCTGCCTCCACGGTTAGAGTGACAGGCAGAAGCAGGGCAAATGTCAAGCTACCAATGATAGTGACAATTCAGTGGGTCCTCCATTCACTAAGTACTTAAAATTCTTTTGCATAATTACGCACATCTCTCCTTAAAAATCTGTACATATTAGTTTTAGCACAACTAATGATAGCTTTTCTGACATAGGATGTCTTTAGTTTTTCTCAATAAATTGCTATTTTTTATTTTTTTATTATGGGTTTTGGAATGAAGATTGATTTCTGAACCGTTTTGGGGGATAATAGCTGACTTTTGTGTTGCTATGCCACCACACAGTTCACATTTCAATACTTAAATATAAACACACTCCCTCAAAGAACAGAGTCACTTAAAATATGGCAGTGCTTCATTAATAATCGATTTACAGAATCTCTCATTGTGGAAACGACAGCCTCTCAAAGCTGTCATGACACTGTCAGTCTTGCTAGAGCAGGTAAGAATTACTTCTTGAGCTGCAAACAGAGTCACAAATAGCAATGGTTTCCTTGGAGACTTGGCAGTAAAGCTTAAAGCATGATACCTATAGGATCAGGGCTTTCAAATTAGAAGACAGTTTCTCTCCAGAGATTAATCAGTCTTTCCCAATTGATAAATTTTTAGCCCAATCTTAGGGGGAACCCATAACTGCTTGTTAGTGAGGAGGGGAAGCAGGAGACATGCAGTGTGCAGGCCCGTGGATTATGTCACCATCAGAACCCATGGTCACGAGCAGCGTGGTTTGCAACGCTAAGGAGACTGAGAGCAGCAGGACCACTTCTCATTAGTAAAGAGTCATCCTGTGTTAAAAAGTTTCCTATCTGTGTTTCCCGACAGATATCACCAAGTCACAAGGCAGAATGATACTCCAAAAATGGAGAAAAGACAATGCAAGTCATATATTTTTTAAAAATATGATCCTATTGGTCCTTCATTCTTATTTATATATTATTTTATTTGTGGAATCAAACAAGTTGGTGCCCTCTTAATAACTGTAGAATTCTAGATGCTCTTCTGGCAATGCTATGGATAGAACTGCAAACTTTTCCTTCTCCCATACTCTGGTTCGCATTCTTTCCGGGGATGTGCGGATTTACAGTGGGATATGGATGAAACTTCAGTGCAAGATGATTGTCTCCCTTCTCCCTGTTTTATCTTTTGCCTGGGGAGGGAATTAGGGTCTCAGGGGTGGAAGTGGAATTCAGATTCAATGCAAATTTGGAGGTGGCAAGAAGCAATATAATTTATCAACATAAAGTTCCAATATGTGCCCAAAACCCAGCATGTCCTTTAGAAAAGTGCATTTGCCTGAAAAGTATAGCAGCTATTGGATTGCTAGCCTGCATTTTTCAGTAAGGTATCTTTTAGCATTACCTATTTATAACTCAAAGTACTGAGTAACAAAACATGGGAAACAGGGACTCTTAATACATTTACACAAACTAGAGTTTATATAATATGTTGCATCTGGAAGTGGTTACCAGGCACAACTTTTTACCAGGAGGATTCATCTTCATTCACTACCTGTGAAAGCTTATTTTGCGTAGCAAATGAGGCATACTACGTGCATGATTTTCTTTAGATTATCATTATTTCTTTATGAAAGATGATTCAATTACATTTTATGATATCTGCTTCCCTGAACAAATAAAAGCACCTCACTATTAGGAGTTTCTGTCTCCATGATACTTTGGTGTTTACTTCATTCTCATTGAGGGCATTGTGCTTAATTAAGATTATAAGCCCTGGAACCAGTCAGATATGGCGTACAAATGTATGTCTAGAGCCAAGCTTCGAAGACTCAGATCTTTTGTCTGAAAATGGGGCTATTAGTCCCTACTTCAAAGGACTGTTACAGGAATTGAATGATATATCAGTGAATAGAGAACTGAGCAAACACCCAGTATATAATGACAATCATTCAGTATCTAGTGGACAATGTTTTACATGTTTGACCTTCTTACACATTTATGTATTGGTTTCATTTCATTTACTCAACTTTTACAGTTTTAAAAATTTTCTATGGACAATAAATTAACTTAGTTTTTATTCCTTCAGCTAAATTTTAACTAAATTATATTATTTGATTCAACCAAAATTTTAAAATTGCATGCATCTTTTCTAAATGTTTGAAAAACTCAACCTATTTTAAAGTTTAATTGGCCTTAAATGTGCCAGTGTACAGTTTATTGAATTAGGTTGAATCACATTAATAGCTTATTCTTTCACATATGTTTTGCCAGTACAACAATAAATATTTATTGCTATGTACCAGGAGCAACATGCTAGGCCTCTATGCTAGGTCTCCTAAATCTTTTGTAACATGAACTTATTTCATACCATTATCCTCATCATCATTACAGAATTATACTAAAATGAAATCTAAACTATGTACCAATTTTTTTCCTCTTAGATTTCATATTAAATTAAGTCCAGGGCAAATCTGGTTCATAACACTCCATTTGGCCTACATTACAATAGTGATCTAGAATATGTTCCTTTTCTAAACATATATGTTTGCCTTTATATACATTAAATTTTAATATATCTAACACTAAATATTATCTTTTCTTTCCAAATCAACTGTTTCTTCTGCCTTACACATTCTTGGCAATGTCTCATATATCCATTTGTTTAACTAACGTCTTTTGAATGCCTATTTTATAACAAGATTTGAACAGGGCGCTGAAGATATAAGGGAAACAATTTCATTCTAGTCTTTGCTGTTGGGTCACAGAGGCGGATAGAAGCAAATAAGCAGCACTCAGAACACATTTAGTAGACCCTGGGGTAAGGCAGGAGAAGATAGTATAAGAATTCTTTTCCCTGATAATCAGGCATAAAATCTTTTAGTGATCTTAGCCCAACCCTCTATGTGTGTCCTCGTCTACATCTGATGAACAAGTTACTTCCAGGAAGTGCCAATTTTTCATCTTCACAATTACTGTGGCAAATTAAATATATCCACAATTCTTTGACAGTTCTCCCATTGAGAGATGGGATCTAATTCCTCTCTCCTTGAATCTGGGCAGGCTTCAACAGAAACACCATTCTGGGGCTTTCAAAGCCAGGTCATAAGAAGGCTTGCAGCTCTCTCTGAGTCTACCTGCCACTCTTTGAGAAGCCCAGGGCATGTGACAAGGCTGTGTGATGGTGCTCCAGTCTAGCTCCCCCCATGACAGCCGGCATCAGTTTGGCAAGTGAACCTTCTGCACGTCCAGTTCAGTCAAGCCTTTAGATGACTGCAGTCCTGGCTACAACTGCCTGTAACACCCTGAGCAATCTCAATGAAGAATCATCCAGCAGAGCCCAACCTGCCTACAAATCAGAAGATGTAATAGAGTGTAGTTTTTAAGCCACTACATTTTGGGATGGTTTGCTAACCAGGAAGAGACAGCTGTTAGAGACATTTTCATAATTCAGGGGCTTAGCATCTCAGTGCTGAATATCTGATAACTCTTCTAGTCCTCACTTTTGTCCCTTTTGCCTTTGATTGTGGAATTAATCTTCTAAAACTGCTACAGTTAATATAATATTCCATTATTCATAAATTCCTTAGCCAGTCATTCAGGAGCTCTATAGTTGGCTACATTTCCGTGTTTCATCACCCCCATTCTCCCACTTCCTGACCTGCAACCACTCCACTTCACAAACTATGAGCCCAAGTCCAATTTCCAGTCCTAACTCGACATGTACTTGCTTCTCTGTTCTATGCTTTTTCTTACATTATTCCCACCAAACAAAGTGGACTTTCTTCCTATCTACCTATTTGAGTCCTATCTTCTTTCACATTCCTTCTTTCTTGAACACTTGAGATATATATGGATTTGGTGACACCTGCCTTTGAAGAGCACTCTAATGTATGTGAGATACAAACTGTACAATGTCAAACTTTCTATACACATGTTATTTACTGTTATTCATGTTGTTGTTTTCTTAGCTAATCTCATCTCACATTTTCCTCATGTATCCTCTCCTAGAATCCCTTACAACAAACATACAAACTCCCAAACAACAGGATCCAGGCCAGAAACACCTAAAGGGTTCCTCCCCATCCCACCATCCTGTATTGCCATGCCCAGGATACTTGTTAATGAGATTCTGTCAAATGAGGAAATGAATGATGAATGAGCGCTGTACCTTAGCTTTGGTGTTTCACCTTTAGCCAATGATTGATTAAATATGTAAGAAAATACTTTCCCGAGACCATAAGACATATCCACAAGTCTGGTGTGGCCAGCTGCAAAGCCAAAATTAAAGCTCTTGCCTTTACATTAACAAATGGAAGAAAAGATCCAGCATGCCCCAAGCCTACTAAGAGATTAGTGGCTTTGTACACCTAAAGAAAATCTCACAAAGTAAGGCAGTCGATCAGTAAAACTGCAATAGGAAAATTCAGATGGCAACAGATGTCTTCAGGCTAATAACAATATCCTGACAGTGAATATGTAAGGGGGGCAGAGAATCAAATCATGGGACAGAAACATACCAGGTGCTGAGACGAATGTGGTTTGAGAGGTCTTACAAATAAAATCATTGTTCAATAGTCAAATCCAGCTTTGTGATTATTTTCATGGTTGCCTCAAATATCACTGAATGTTGTAGAAAATTTTACTTAACTAATCTTTTATTATTGGATAATTAGGCTATTTCTAAATTTTATAGTAGTATTTTATTTTTATATGCCCATCTTTGAATTCCTCTCAGTTAAATTCAAAGATGTATATACTAAGTCAACAGATATGCATATTTTAAAGACTTTGAAAGGTACAGCAGAATTAGTGTTGGCATGACTGATGCTGGAGTTTAGCTTGGGAAGAGAGAGGAGCAAAACCCAGAGTCTAGGTCAACCTCTCTCTTGGTTCAGACCCTTATCATCTCCTGCCCAGAGGATTGCAGTGGCACCTAAATGGTATCCCGGCCACCAATCTGAATGTCAGTGTGTTTTTCCTAACCGATATGATATAACAGATCAAGGCATATGTCTTCGTGTTACAGTATACAAGCACCTGTATGATCTGACTCCTGATTACCTGTCCAGGCCCAGATTTCTTCTTTTTCCAAGTATCTCCTACCTTTACTTTATGCTGAGGCTGAATCTAACTGTTTAAAGTTTCCTCAAGCATTCCATGCCCTCCTCCAAGGGATCTTTCCTACCCAAGGATTGAGCCCAGGTCTCCCGTACTGCAGGCAGATTCTTTTACTGACTGAGCCACAAGGGGAAGCCCAAGAATACTGGAGTGGGTAGACTATGCCTTCTCCTGAGGATCTTCCTGACCCAGGAATCAAACTGGGGTCTCCTGCATTGCAGGTGGATTCTTTACCAGCTAAGCTACCAGACCTGCCCAGGTCTCCATGTTCTCACTTATACTCCTCCTTCATTTTTACATTTTTTCCTATGTATCCACAGACGGCCAACTCTACTTGTCTTTTAAGATTTCAGCATCACATCCAGGAAACTGTCCATTCATCTAAGTTCTGTGGCAGAAAATACAAATCTCCACCACGGTCCTTCTCACTCCATCATCCTTGTTTAGACTGTCCTTTAGACTGTCTTCCTCACTGGGTCAAGATCACCTTGAAAGAAAATGATTTTGTCTCCCCACCCCTAGTGCCTGGCACAGTGACCACCACACTGTAGGTACGGATAAGTAAGCAACCCAACAAGCAAAATCAGGAAGAACAATATTGGCAGAGGAGGAAGTCACAATAGAAGCAGTAGCTAAAGATCTAAGTGTGGGGAATTAATAAGGATAAGAATAAGATTGCAAAGTAGTATTTGAGGATTTGAAATTTTGAATTTCAGACATGGAGCAGCTCAGAAGGACAGCAAGGAAAAAGATATACTGAAAGTAGTGGGTAGCTGTGATTGCAAAATCTTGGAAATCAAGGAACAAGGAATGGTGAGCATTTAGAGGGTCATTAATGTGGACATCAGAATTGTCAGAGGTAGAGACATGGGAACGGATGGCCAAGAGGAACTTAGGCTTAAGCTGGAAGTAGCGACAAGGACAGGATGGCAGATGCAACAAAGCTGAAGGTCAATTTTTGAAATGCCAGTGGGACACTACTGTGAATAGCCAGTAGCCCAGCCATAAACAGAGGAGTATACAAAGCTCAAAGACAGATGCAAGATCACCCAAATACTAAGTGGCAGGTCAAAGCCCAGGACCACCGTGGTGCAAGACCCCAGGGCTAGTTCTTCCTTAATCTAAGCAAGTACAGGGAACAAATAAGATCATGGTCCCCTGAAGGTAGGGAGCTAATATCTCTATCCCCACGGGCCCTAACCCAGAGCTTGGTACATAACAAGGGCTTCTTAAGTATTGCTGAAAGGGCTGTAATTGGAAACTGAAATCCCTAATATCCAAGAATTTCTGCTTTCCTCCACAACCCATTCCACAGTACCCCTTAAACCTATGCCCTTTGCTTACCTCACTTCAGTTCAGTTTAGTCACTCAGTCGTGTCCGACTCCTTGTGACCCCATGAGTCACAGCACGCCAGGCCTCCCTGTCCATCACCAACTCCCAGAGTTCACTCAAACTCATGTCCATCGAGTCAGTGATGCCATCCAGCCATCTCATCCTCTGTCGACCCCTTTTCCTCCTGCCCCCAATCCCTCCCAGCAACAGGATCTTTTCAAATAAGTCAACTCTTTGCATGAGGTGGCAAAAGTATTGGAGTTTCAGCTTAAGCATCAATCCTTCCAGTGAACACCCAGGACTGATCTCCTTCAGAATGGACTGGTTGGATCTCCTTGCAGTCCATGGGACTCTCAAGAGTCTTCTCCAACACCACAGTTCAAAAGCATCAATTCTTCTGCGCCCAGCTTTCTTCACAGTCCAACTCTCACATCCATACATGACTACTGGAAAAACCATAGCCTTGACTAGACGGACCTTTGGTGGCAAAGTAATGTCTCTGCTTTTCAATATGCTATCTAGGTTGGTCATAACTTTCCTTCCAAGGAGTAAGTGTCTTTTAATTTCATGGCTGCAGTCACCATCTGCAGTGATTTTGGAGCCCCCAAAAATAAAGTCTGACACTGTTTCCACTGTTTCCCCATCTATTTCCCATGAAATGATGGGACCAGATGCCATGATCTTAATTATGGAGACTTAATTCTAAATTCAGTTGTTGGTCTTGTGCCCATCAGAGCTCAATACCCATTTTGTAACAGAATGATGGAGATTAGGTGTCTACGTTAAAATTTTCTCAATGATCAGCACCACACAATCCTATGTTTCAAAAACACCATGTGTTAAATATTTTCTTTGGGCTAGTTGGAGAATGAAACAGTTAAAAATATACATTAAAGATTTATTATATACTATGTTCTTTTTATATGGAAAAAATCTGAATTTTGGTAAAAATTGAAAAATATATTCTGAGAACTAAGTTGGCTATTCCCTACATTGAAAGGAAAATAGAGAAGAACTGAGTATTAACAGAAGTCTGTTGGAAATTTATTTCCCTTCTCTCCCCTTGTGCTCAGAGGTTTTCCCATAATCTCAGCCTTAGAAATCTTTATCACACCCACACCGAAATCTCTATTTCAATGGTTTCAAAGTGTGGTCCCCAGACTAGTATCAACAGCATTAACTTGTTAGAAATGTAAAATCTCACTCCCTACAACTGAATGGAGAAGTTTGCAAGTAGGCCCAGCAATCTGTTTTAACAAGTCCTCCAGGCTTAAACTTGAGAATAAATGCCCTGTCTAGAAGTACCAGCAGTCTCTTTGATACTGGCCTGAGACAATATGTGTAATTGTCTAGGTCTCCAAGCCAAAGGGATAGATGAGGAATAGCCACAATTAAGCTTACTGTACTATAAAATTAAAATACTATATTAACAGCAAGGATGATACCTTATGAATGACACACTGAATAAACTGTAGGAACTCTCAGTCATATTAATGTCAGTGTAGCAGTAATAAAAGCAACAATATTAATCCATTCTTAACTTACAGATTTTTCAACTTCTTTTATTATGCAAAAATTCATTTTATTTTTCTCCCTTTATCCATTTTTTAGGATCTCTTTCTCCATGCTTTCATGATTCTGTACAAATTCACATTATTAAAATATACCTAGATCTTTCATGAATATCAAGAGGCATGAAATCTGTGTGTACATTTTCCGACACCTTGGTGAGGTAAGCATGCTAAAGTGTGAAAACTTTCTCAAGTCTTTAGTTAAATTCCATTATGGACTAATTTTCTCCTTGGAATTATCAAGGAAAATCTACATGCTATTCACTCATTAAAATTCCTTTCAATAATATCTAAATGGCTACCTAGCTACAAAGGAAAAATGAAGTCTCCAAATCTGATCAAAATTAATCAAAACAGAGGTAAGTGACTCATTCAAAAGACAAAGCTGGCATATTAAAAATGTTCCAAAAGAAGATACATGGATGAAGCTGCTGGAGGCCACTTTAACTTGTGTTATGATCACTTAAAAGGGATTTTAAATGACTATTTACATTAGCATTCAGTCAAAAGTACCTTCCATGACAGCCCCCAAATTACATGGAATATTTTATCTGATGCCTGAAATGCAGAGCACCTACATTCTTTCCAGGTGGCTGATTTCTCTATTGCATTTGACCTTTCATTTAATAGCAAGTCTATAATCATATTTTGCCGCTTCTTAGGCAAACTATTTGTGAAAAGAAATAGAATGCAAGTCATAGATTAATAAATAAGAAATAATTAATGGTAAGGACACCAGGATTATATTTGTTTTGGGCCTCTTGATTCAGTTGCAATTTTTTCTTTAAATTTTCAAAGAAGCAAAATTATGCCTAATAACCTTGTAGCTCTTATTTCCTATTTCAAACGTATGGCTTAAATTTTTTTTAAACCAATGAGACTACTTTCTGAAAATGACTAATGTCTTAAAATTAAAATTTAATATTTCAAATCTTTTCACTTATATAGCTACTTCACCACCCTTAAAGATCTGGTTTAATCTCTGCCGTGCTGCGATTCACGGGGTCGCAAAGAGTCGGACACAACTGAGTGACTCAACTGAACTGAACTGAATTCCTCATAAATGACAATCACGAAACTATCAACATATACAGGAAAGTGGTACTTTCTTTAAATCCCTTAGGAATAACAAGTTTCTTGATCAGTTTTGGCTAAAAAAATCATAGAAGGAAGGAATTAGTTCAACTTTCACCTCTCATCTTTGAATACAGTAATGCTAAATGACCATTATGTGCAGCAAATCAAACTATTTTTAAAGTTTCCCTGTACCCATGGGATTACACAGCTTCTGATTTTCTTCCTGTCAACCATCCTTTAATGCTCACTTCCAACTCATTGTGGAACAGTCTGTTCTAGGTAGATGTCTTTGCTTATCAGGCATGTCTGATTTGGTCTGAATATGGTGAACTTGCTGTTGTAAATCAGTAGAGAGTTTTGAAAAGAAAAAAAGTCCCAACTGGTATATTCTGTGATGTAGGATGAGCAGTTTTGATTTAATCTAGTTTCTCCTTCCCATCTCCTGCTAATATTTACTTTGTATTTTCACAGCCAGACATACCCAGCAAAGCTAAATCGGATTGTGAAAATTACAAGATTCCAGTTACTAGAGTCATTATATAGTATTAATATTCATGTTATTATTTTATTTACATGATTTAGTTTTCACATGGATCTTTTTGATAAAATTCTCCTCAAGTCTTACAAGTCACTACCTTATCCATTCTACAATCAACTGGGCTCAAACCCTGACAGCATGGACATCCAACATTGAAAACAGAAAGAGGGATGGGAGTAGAAGGCCCGAGTTAAATTATGCTTTGCTGGGACAGCTGGAACACCCTCCCGGTTTGTTGAGCTGCCCATTAGTCGGTCAGCACCAATCTCCTGTATATAGAGGCTTTCATCCATGAGCATGCACGAATGCAACCCCACCCTATGGAAAGCAGGTGAAAACAACTGCACATCATGGCACATTCAGAGCGCCTGTTTGGTAGAGTCCAAGAATAACAGCTGTGACAACATGGACCTCGATCTTGAGTATCTTTATGCAGGAAGACCTAGAGCCACGTGAATTTAATCTCCTTTCCTAAGTGTTAACAGCAGTGTAGAAGCGGGCGCTCTCATCCCTGTAATCAGTTGCACAGTGCACGAGGGCAGCGGTCTCCGGTGCCTCATCTGCGAGCTAATCTTTCATTTCATAGCAGATCTTTCCATATCAAACAACACAAATGACTTAATTTGCATGACAGGATTTGTAACGGGGCAAATCTAGTGTCAAAGTCGATTAAAGATTACACCAGAGAACTATCATAATCAGTCCTCTAATGAGCCTAAATAGTACATGTAAAGTCTCCCCTCTTTGCCATTCCAGTCATGTCTAAAAGGGAATGTGTTTCTTTTCATCGATGAGCCAGTCTTTGGTTTGCACATTATGCCCTACGTTGAGCTAAAGTCATGTCAGTCCGGTTTCAGAGGGAGAGAAAGGGAAATAATAAAGCAAACATCACTTCACAAATGACATTGCTTGGTATAAGCCAACGTTTGAAGCCCTTAATTCTTCTAATCTGCAAAATAGTCAATGCTAATGGGTTTTTGCCTTTGTGAAAGCTGATGCATAGAAAGAAAAACTTTAATGAGCTGCCTGGGCCGTATGCTTACAGATACCTGTCAAATGTCTGTCATCTTAGCTATCGCTGAGGCATTATAAAGAAAGTAAGAAGGAAGGAACGACAGTATTTGTACAAGCATTTTCATGCTAAAATGGCACAATTTTCTTCCTGTCATAATTTCATTGTATCTGAAAGTCAGAAAAGCTTAACCCTTTCCCTAGCATGTCCTGGGTAGTTGTATTGTACAACCTTGGAGTAAATGGTTTAAAAACAGTGCTGTGATTTTGTAAACAGCATCTTCTGATAAATTTGTTTTTGAAAATGGAATTACCTACATTTAAAAAATGTGACAACAAACTATTTGAATCAATTGCTTTACTCCAGGGAGATCAGGAGCTTATTAAATGCAAAAACCTTCATAAAGTACAGGGCTGTCATTTGAATCAATTCTTTTGGAGTTCTTAATTTAATATTTCTTTGGATCTTTGTATGCTTAATACACATACCAGGCAATAAGGTCAACAAACTCTCCTAGTATTACATCAGCACCTGAAAGCTCTGCTTTAAGGTCACGTTAGCCTTATTTTCTGGGATTTATAATATCACAGTCAAAAAATGTACTGTGAGTTGAAACTTGGCATGAGAGAAAAGTCTGAGCTCAGGTTTGATTTGTTTCCCTTCTTTCAAATTAAAAAGAAACATAAGTATATAGATAGATACACACACACACAAGAAGCTTTAACTCTGGTGTCAAAGAGCCTAAGATTTTAAAGATAGAGAATGAACTTTAATTCTCATGATTCCTTGGTGGTTCAAGTGATTAGAGAAGTGTAGCATTCTCGGACTGATTTTTGTTCGCCACACCCCTCATCCCCAAATTTTAAAAAGATGGAAAGAAAAGAAAATGAAGAGAAGGAGGGGCTCTTTCTAGTAGAGCATGAATGTGTTGAGAATACGTTTTCAGTCTTCCTTCTGACTTACTGTGTACATTAGAAAAACTTCTGTATTTTTACTTTTCTATACTTAAAAAATCATGTTAGGGTAATCCTCATCACTTATGATGAAACAATAGGGATTAAACAAATATTTGTGAATCAAACAAGTATGGTGTTTTACACCTATGAATTTTGCAAACAGCACTAAGCTGTGGTCTTATATCATTACAAACACATATTTTGGGATATTAAAATAGTTATGGTACTTCAGATTGTCAACTGAACTCCAACTACCCTAAATTGAGTACAAATCCTGTACCAGCTTCCAGGCATCAGTAAGGATACTTGTAATAAGATGGTCACCAGCATTGGCCATTTGTGACTAGGGGTGCTTAAGAGGCTCATGCACTCTGAATGCCAAGCCCTTCCTAGAAGACACGTCAAGCTTCAGCAAAGCAGAACCTCTTCAGTTTGCCTCAGAGTGTTTTAACACCAGGTCTCTGACTCACTTGTTACAAGCTACAGAGACCAGCTTGAATGAGCTCATTTGGCTGTATTGTCTCCCTGCAAAACTAACTGTGACTTGCTGCTGCTGCTAAGTCACTTTAGTCGTGGCCGACTCTGTGCGACTCCATAGGTGGCAGCCCACTAGGCTCCCCCGTCCAAGGGAGTTCCCAGGCAAGAGTACTAGAGTGGGTTGCCATTGCCTTCTCCGAACTGTGACTTGGGGAAGTATTAAATGCTGATGCTGCAGGTAAAATCTAAGGGCCCTAATCGGTTCTCCAGCCCCCTGCTTCTTTCTCTCAGAGTATAATAAGTCAAAACAAACTCAAGGAGAGGGCAAATTTTCATCAAGTGGCATTAAAATTTCAAATTAGATAAACCAAGCCAAAAGCATTAGAAAATGGATGGCTCTAGCATTCAGCGCCTAGAGGTGGCCAAAAACTGGGTCTCCAATTAGACAGATTAGACAGCACTTAAGGCCGGGTTCATTGAAAAGAAATTAGGCCAGCTTTAAATTGGAAGTGAATTGTTTTAACATCCTTTGGTAGAGATGTTCAGCTCTTTGAAAAGAAACAAATTCACTTCACCAACATAAAAATATCCTCCTTGGGTCTTATTCTGATTTGCAAACAAGTAGACCTCTTCAGCGAGAAGTGAACAGCAAAGCCAATTTCTGTGGCTGTGGGGTCCTCATTTATTTAACAAATATTTATTGTAGACCCTCAGTTTGCCAGGCCCTGAGCCACAGGATCATATTTTGTGACAGAACTCACTTGTACAGCACTAATAGGTAAGTGTCCCTCAAAGTTACAAAGCTTTCTTTCTTTAAGCAATCTAGTCTCTCTCATTTATTGAATATAAAAATCTACTAAAGAGATCAGATGTCTAGAATTGTTTTGACATTGCTGCTGCTGTTATTGCTTTGTCTTGTTCTTAATTCAAAAGATAAATTAGAAGCCTTAATCTGCTCTCAAGCCCCTCCACATCCCATGGTACATGTTCAAGTCCACCCACTTTATCTGGAAATGCACTCATTATTGATCACTGTTTCCTTAAATTTTAACCCAGTATTTATCAAGAGGCCTCCAACTTCCACAGCTGACCGTTGTGTCTGAGCACTGGATCCTTTACACCATGTGGAAAAGAGAATTCCCAGATGGGAACATGCAAACTTTAACCACACACGTACAGTTACAAACATAATGTACAAACATCAGCCATACATGTACGGTTTTGACGCAAATTTCAAATGCTCTCCAATATGAATAATTCAATGTCCCTGCCCAATTGTTCCCATAAGGATACGATATGAATTAAAAAGCTATAAGCTGTGTTACTAAACAATACTCTGCATTTTCCCCGCAGCAGTTGTGTGCAGATAGAGACATGGCCATTTGTATTTCAGAGTTCATTTTTCCTGCAGTCCTCAACTCTCCTTCCCCATGGACACTGCTTCTCTGACCCAGCTGCTATACCTCTGATCCGCTGCACCCCAGTGGCTGTCACAAGTCTCCCTCCTTCCCAGGAGTTGAACACACAATAGAGAAAAGGCCCTGGCTGGGAGGTTCAGCCGCCATTAACCCCTACCAGCTGTGCCTGTGGGGAGCCTTCTGGCCTGAATGTCCTTTCTCTGCGGCCGCCTTCATGCCACTAATCTAACCATTGTTAAGGAGGAATGCTGACAGGAGAAAAGAAATTTTTCTTGTGTCCATGCAAGTGTGTGTATCCATGTGTAAGTGAAGGAAGAGTGAAGGCTAATTTCTATAGTTGGCATGAATGGAGGGACTGGGAAAAAAACCTAGTTAAAATGTGTTTACTTGCTTAAAAGGCTCAGTCAATTTAAATAATTTCAGTAGTGTGTTCTATTTTTTTAGGGAGGGGGAAGAAACTAGTTACTATTATAATTTTCTTTAAATCCTCTGGGATGTTTGGGCATGTTTAAGACTTTTCAAATTCACTGCCAGCAGAAAAAAAATGAGTTGGATTTCTTAAAAATACAGGCATAAAGTTACAGACACACAGAATTACTCACTTCTAATGGACCTTAAAAAATCTGAGAAAGAGAACTGGTTATACAGGTCACATTTCCTTCAGAAAGACCATTCACATTTAGTGCTTAGGAAAGTTTTAAAAATCTTTTAGAACTGAAATAGGATAGGATTTAAGTTTATCAACCACCTTTAAAGCAAACACTAAATCTAAAAGAGGCACTGTATTTTTAAAAAAATACAAAGTTTGCTTTCAGTGAAACTTCAAGTTCAGTAAGGGAGTATGATTTTCTCTTCAATTTTAAAGAAGACATATTCAGAACAGAAGCAATTACCTGAAGCAGTAACTTTGTGAACTTAGAAAGCCAGGCAGGTGACAATGATGACCACAATTCTAATTACAATGCCAAGCAAATATCCTACCTATTTGGAAAGTTTACATAATTTCAGTCTTTGAGGATATCATTTGTTTTTTCAAAAGCACTGGCATTGAAGAGAAACTATTCTTGCATTTAATGCTCCATGTTATCATTTGATAAAGTTCTGTAAAACACAACAGTTGGCCTATTTCAAATCAAATTAAGAATAATTCATGTAGAAATGTATTTTCTGGGCAATTAGACTGTATCGTAGTAGGGCAAATGTCTGATATAATAACGCTCTACTTTGCATCTGTTCCTATGTCTAGACTGCTGCAATTACTGGTCCCTACAACAGCAGCAGCAAGATAATGCTCCACTCACAGGTTTTAGCCACTAAAATTCAGCATTATTTTTCTTTGCCCCTTTATTACCTCAATTATTTGATTGTGATAAAACAGATTTAATTTAATGAAGTTATACTTTTCTAAATTTGCATATATTTACATATAGGGTGACTACAGTATCAGGTACACTATTTTCTAAAGTATTAGCGGTAAATACCCTGGTATTCATCTCATTAAGGTACAGTGTGCCTGTTAAACCAAAACAACAACAGCAACAACAAAACAGAAAAGCCCAGCTCTCTGAACACTGTACTTCTCTTAGCTACTTTTTAGACTCTGCCATTTCCTGTGAAGGAGATTATCCTAAAGAGGAAATGAATGTGATAGCATGTGAACTGATAAAATAAATGAGAACAACAATGTAGTTTTGATTCCATTCATTGGTTTAATCATTCAATCAACCATTCAACAAATATTTATTGGGTTTCTCCAATATGCAAGACACAGTGCCAGGTGGTTTGGGAGGCACAAAACAAATCCTACAGTCTTCACATAAGAAGTTTCCTATCTAGTATGAGAATTGCTGTGTTATATAAATAACTATCATTAAGTAGCAGTGTAATAATGCTATCTGTGAGTGTTGAGTTAAGCCATGGTAAAAAGTCAAATCCTACCCTTCCCTCAACTCTCAAGGTTATAACAGTGATGATTTTCCAGCTCTATTCCATCCTTGTTTACATCAGAAGTTCTCATAAGCAGAAGAAGATAAATTCAGTTAAATGCAACTGAGAGAAACTATCCTTAATATTTCTCCAGATTATCTCAGCTATTTGGATAACTATGTTCCCAGGTTCTCTTGTTTTCTGAAGTGTTCAGAGAAAGCTTATTGGTACTTAGAACACCTTACAGCAGAAATATCACTGAAGGATCTCAGTATGTGTACTGCTTAGCAAATGCTGAAGGACTTGCATATTGGGATGCTAATCTCTAGGTATAAACCCCCTTTCTCCCTTGTCTAAGAGCTACAACAAGAACAAGCAAGCGATTTCAGTATCTAGGGATTTGCTCCAATCCAGTTCACCTCACTATATAAAAATATACTCAATTAACTCATTTAATACTAAATATAGTAAAACTAATAAAGTATTGTTTTAGAAACTCTGTCTCCACAAATAAATAGCCAGAGTAGAAATCCATATTAGAAATTTAATTAATATAACAAAAGAAAGGAAGTAAAGTTGCTTTAACTTTTGCTGATATAAAAGGGCACATTTGTCCTATAATTTCTAGGTAATAAAAAAATCCTGAGTTTTGTTTTGGAAGGCTAATAGAAGTTAGAAATAGAATAAAGAGCAGCATGAAAAAACCAATATGATAGTTCCATCCAGGAGAAAAGTGACTAATATTGCCCATGGTATCTCTGTGCCTCCTAAATAAGGGCAAATTTGATATGATTATGACACCAACTACAACATAAAACCCTAATGTTTTCCTTACAGTCTGCAGAATAATCTAGACTCCTTAGTTAAACATGCTTTCCTGCCTCATTTCCCTCTACCCATCTCCACGCCTTCTCCTGCACTCGACCGTCCTATTCACTTTGCAAAAGTGGGCTGTGGACTTCTAGCCTCTGCCTTTTCCTCACACAGTTCCTCTATCTGGCCTTCCTTTCCCTGACTCTGCCTGTGGAAGTCTTACACATCCCTCAAGTACCATAACAAATAAACCTTCTTCTGATTCTCCCAACCAGGTCTACTCATTCTGGAAATTATCACAGCCTGTTATTGAGGGCAGTTTGTCAGACTCTAACAAAACCATTCAAAATGCTGTAACTAATGGCAATTTCACTTCAAAACTCTAGCCCACAAAAATACACTTGTGCATAAGGGAATATCCATGAATGTTCACTGCAGCACTGTTAATACATGCAGAAAATAGAAACAATGGGAATGCTCATCAAAACAGAAATATTCAAACAAATTATGTTGTAGCTATATATTAGAATATTTATAGTCAATAAAAAGAACGAACTAGATTGTTGTATAGTGTCAGGAAAAGAATGTCAACATATAAATATGGCAGTAAAAAGTAAATTGCAGAATACTGAGTAGAATATAAATTCATTTTTATGGAAGAAAGGAAGAAAAGAAGGAAGAGAAAGAGGCTATTTAAGCATATATGAGCACATGTTTGCAAATGTATAGAAAATTTTAGAAGGATAGATGTTAAAATGGATAATGGTGTTTATCATGAAAGATGGTAATGGGATAGGATAAAAATATTTAATTTTTTAATATTTTGGATTTTGAGTGTTTTAAACAAATTTCCATTGCTTCTTTAATTATTAAAAGAGAGAAATTTCCCTCCATTGAACTCTATCATTGTTCACACTTATTGTAGTTTAGGCATGAATATTTCTGCATCTGCTATTAGACTGTAAAGTTTTTGGAAAAAGGAACCATGACTTGTTCATTTTTGCATGGCCTGCTGTATCCATCACAGTTCTTTGTAAAGATGTGGAGTTATTTACCGGATTGAAATAAGGCCCATAACTATCCTTTTGGTTGTGCTTGGCAATTCCTCTAGGGTGTCTCTACATCAAGGACAAGGCCTAAATAAACCCAAGAGTAAAAAACAGCTTCTTCCAGGAGCAACAGGAACAGTGGAAAAGAGGGATGACAAGGCACCGATCCAATTTACCTCTCTGTCCCAGAAGATGACATTTCCATCCTACCATTCTTAAACCTGGACATATGTACATGATATGAATGTATGAGAGAACAAGAAACTGAAAAGGAAATAGAAAATTTGTTTTTAAAAAGACAAGCCAGGAGGCTATTATCAAAAAGACAAGAAAGAACAAGTGTTGGTGAGGGCATAGGAAAAATAGAACACATGCACACTACTGATGGGAATGAAAACTGGTACAGACCACTTACAGAAAACAGTATGGGAGGTTCCTCAGAAAACTAAAAAGCAAACTACCATATTAGCCAGCAATTGCATACTGGATATACAGACAAAGGAAATGAAATCAGTATCACAAAGATATCCACATTCCCATATTCACTGCAATATTATTCATAGTAGCCAAGGTATGGACACACCTAAGTGTCTGTCAATGAATGCATGGGTAAAAGATATGTGTTTTATATATATATATATGGTGGTGGTTTAGTTGGTAAGTCATGCCCAACTCTTGTGACCCCATGGACTGTAGCCCACCAGGCTGCTCTGTCCATGGGGTTTCCCAGGCAAGAATACTGGAATGGGTTGCCATTTCCTTCTCATATTATATACAATGAAATATTATTTAGCCTTAAAAATAAAGAAAACCTGCCATGTGCAACTACATAGATGAAACTGGAGGACAAAGTGCCACATAAAATAAACCAGACACAGAAAGACAATCTCAATTATGTGTGCCATCTGAAAAAGCAGAAGTCATAGAAGCAGAGAGTAGAGTGGTGGTTGCCAAGGACCGAGGGGGTGAAGGAACAAGGGAGATGTGGGTCTAAGGGTATTCTGTTATAAGAGAATAAGTTCTGGGGATCTAATGTACAGCATATTGACTATAGTTAATAATACTCTACTGTATACTCGAAATTGCTACGAAAGTAGATCTTCAGTATTCTCACAAAGTACATATACACAAACAAATGGTGATAGATATATTAATTAGCTTGATCATGGTAATCATTTAATGATTTATGCATATATCAAATCATCACACAGTATACCTTAAATATATACCATTTTTATGTGTCAATTTTACATTAATAAAGCTGGAGCGGAGAGTCAACCCAAGATAAAATAATCATAAATTTGAAAGAACAGAACACATCTAACTAGCTCTCAAATCAATAAAATGTTGCTGTTTGTTTTTGTTTCTAATTCTACCCATCTCATTCTTTTAACAGGAGAGTGAGTCATGAAATGGTTACAAGAACAGGTTTGCAGTCTTGCAGGATCAGGTTTTAAATCTAGGTCTATCACTGACTGGCAACTTTGGGCGTGTTACTTAACTTTTCTGATCTCCAGCTTTCTTATTGGTAAATTAATGAAACTACAACTGTCTAAAACTACTGTTTTGAGAATTAAATGAAGCAGCATATGCAAAATACCTGTAAAATGCTGAAGACATGATTGTTCATAATTTCGGGGTCCTCTTCCTCCTCCTGCCAGCAGGTCCATATGTCCTCATGGGCCTCCGCTGGCATCCTATGCCACTAGCATCCCCAGTGGGGAGCAACCAGAATTCTAATTCAGCCCAGAGCTCAAGGCTGCCCCTGCTCTTCCCTTCTCTGATGCTGGCAATTCTCTCCCCTGCTACCTATTTCGCCCCACAAACCTCCAACCAGCCTTCAGTTCCCTTCTCTCCTCTTTATTTCTTCTAAAGCCCAGAAAGCCTTAAAATCTGATTAAATTAAAGGCCATGGGAAGCTGCGTTCAGGTCTCTGAGCTGCCTCTTTGACCTCAAAACAACTCAAACTCAGCAACCTGAACTCAGATCAGAACTTGGGACTCAACACTGTTGTCAGTGATAATTTTGTACATTCTGGGTAACAAGACTACACCAGTTGTCTATAGGACCACTTGAAAGCAGTGATTCCATGGGAAAACTCATTTTGAATCTTAAGTGACTGGCCTAGAAGTGGTCTTTGAGAAGAGAAGCCACTTGTAAGTGTGGGGCCACCTGCATAAGAGCTAATACTGTTTAAGAGTTACTAATTTAGCAAATTTGGCAGAATATCCTCAGAAATCTTCAGTTCAGTTCAGTTCAGTCGCTCAGTCGTGTCCAACTCTTTGCAACCCCATGGACTGCAACATGCCGGGCCTCCCTGTCCATCACCAACTCCTGAATCTTGCTCAAACTCATGCCCATCAAGTTGGTGATGCCATCCAACCATCTCATCCTCTGCTGTCCCCTTCTCCTGCCTTCAATCTTTCCCAAAATCAGGGTCTTTTCCAATGAGTCAGCTCTTTACATCAGGAGACCAAAGTATTGGAGATTCATCAGCATCAGTCCTTCCAATGAATATTCAGGACTGATTTCCTTTAAGATTGACTGATTTAATCTCTTTGCAGTCCAATGGACTCTCAAGAGTCTTCTCCACACCATACTTCAAAAGCATCAGTTCTTTAGAACTCAGCTTTCTTTATGGCCCAACTCCCACATCCCTCCATGACTACTGGAAAAACTGTAGCTTTGACTAGATAGACCTTTGTCAGCAAAGTAATATCTCTGTTTTTAATATGCTGTCTAGGTTGGTCATAGCTTCTTTTCCAAGGAGCAAGTGTCTTTTAATTTCATGGCTGCAGTCACCATCTGCAGTGATTTTGGAGCCCCCAAATAAAGTCTGCCACTGTTTTCACTGTTTCCCCATCTATTTGTCATGAAGTGATGGGACCAGATGCCATGATCTTAGTTTTTGAATGTTGAGTTTTAAGTCAGCTTTTTCACTCTCCTCTTTCACCTTCCTCAAGAGGCTCTTTAGTTTCTCTTCTCTTTCAGCCATAACCTCATCTGCATGTCTGAGGTTATTGACATTTCTCCCAGCAATCTTGATTCCAGCATGTACTTCATCTAGCCTGATATTTTGCATGATGTTCTCTGCATATAAGTTAAATAAGCAGAGCGACAATATACAGCCTTGACATACTACTTTCCCAATTTGAACCGGTCTGTTGTTCCATGCCTGCTTCTAATTGTTGCTTCTTGACCTGCATACAGATTTCCCAGGAGGCATGTGAGGTGGTCTGGTACTCCCATCATTTTAAGAATTTTCCACAGTTTGTTGTGATCCACACAGTCAAAGGCTTTGGTGTAATCAAGCAGAAGGAGATGTTTTTCTGGAACTCTCTAGCTTTTTCTATGATCCAATGGATGTTGGCAATTTCATCCCTTAATGGGACAGAAAAGTAGCATTTAATATGCCCTATATCTTATACAAATTCATTCATTTCATTCATTCATTCTAAATATTGTTGATCACATGCTATATACTCCAGACATATTTCAGGTACTGGGATAGAGAAAGGAGGACTGCCCTCATGTGGCTTCTTGTCTACTTGGGAAAAGAGATGAGCAATGGCTGACTGAACCAGCAGCTCAGAGAAGATGCCGATCAGGGACTGGTAAGGGTGAGAAAAGCGCTGCCTCTGATAAGTGCTCAGGACTGTAATCTCCAAGGAGGTGATGTTGACGGTAAGACCTGAATGATGAGAAATCATTGAAAGAACTGGGAAAGTATATTCTAGGCAGATGCCTAGAATGTCAAAGAAGAACAAGCTAGAGTATGTCCAAGCCATATCTAATAACCATTTTTTAAAAGAATAAAAATTCACAATTCATGACTTTCTTACTAAAAATGTTATTCTGCTTCTTTCCCTGTCAACATACATTGTTTCTGCAACTGAGAAAGCAAGAGACAAATAAGGAGATGGTATTAATCAACACACTTGTTTTTCTCCCTGAAAAATTATGGTAACCTTCTAAACATGTGGTACAAAGGGATGCTGATTGGTTTATTGAGAAAATAAAGCTAAGTAGTATGGGACTTTTCTGATATTTTTATTTAGATGCAAAATATCTAGCTAGGCTATTCACTATCTCTGATAATAATTTGAAACTATTTAAATGTGGGTGTCTTTGTGTTTTTGCCACTGAGGATAAAAAAGATATTAACTTCTACTGAGGATTTACAAATGTTAGTTGATCAATTTTAAAGGCATACTAAGGATATATATTTGAGCAATAATTCTAATTAACAAAACCCCACTCTCCTAGGGTATTAGTTGAAAAATGGCAAATCGCAGTCTTTAATGTGACACAAATGTGGAGGCATATTGGTGAGGTGATGCCTATACTTTTGTTGATGTGTACTTAATTCACAGCTCTCTAGGCTTTTACAATCTCAACTTACTCAGTGGTGGAAAGATGGAAGGACTTGTTTTGGCCTTGCCTCGGGAACTCTTTTGTCAAACTTGAGGCATGCCCCTTGCCTTTTCAGCCCTTCCTAGCTTCATGTAGAAAAAATAAGACAATGCATTAATTTAGTCTTTCTTAACTTGACTTTGAATAATAGTTTTTAGGCCTCTTCTTTTTCAGTATTGGAATCTTTTTTTTTTTTCTGGTGAGATCTTACAGGAATTCCAACAGATAAAAATGAGCTTCGCTAATTACAAGTTTCCTTCCCTTCCTAACTGAATCTGTGGTACATGGCTCTAGAGCCCAGACCAGTATGTGCTTGTGATGCTTCATAGCCCACTATCACTATTTTCTAATGAAACAGAGCAAGATAGAAAAGAGAGTACTCCACACATAATAAGGATTCATGTTATTTTGTGGCAATAAACATTTATACTCAACAAATATTCAGTGTCTATTTAATGGCATTAAAATCAGTTGAACAAGACAAATAAAAGCTCTTGTCAAGGTGGAACTTATAGTCTAGTATGATATTTGTACATATATATCATATAAATACATATATTACAGATATTCCCTGATTTCTGATGATTCAGCTTAGAATTCTGCAACTTTACTATGGTGCAAAAGAGATACACATTTATCAGAAATTGAAATTTGAATCTTGAGTGTTTCCAGAGCTAGGCAATATGCAGTATAATACTCTATCATGATGCTGGATAGCAGCAATGACCCTGAACTCCTAGTCATCCGTGTGATCACAAGAGTAAACAGCTTATACACTTACAACCATTCTGTACCTACACAACCATTCTGTTTTTCACTTTCAGGACAGTATTCAACAGGTTTTAAAAGGGCTTCATGTTACATGATTTTGCCCGACCATAGTCTGAATGGAAGTATTCTGAGGATATTCAAGGCGGGCTAGGCTAAGCTGTGATGTTTGGTAGGTGAGGGGAATTAAATGCACTTATGATATTTTCAACTTAGGGTGTGTTTATTGGGACATAAACCCATCATAAGTAGAGGAAGATCTATATATGTATATGTACACACAAATACAAACACACAAAGAGAGAAAAATAAGTTAGGAAGTCACTAGTATAGATAATCTCTAATTACATTCTAAAGGATTTAAATCAGATCCATTTTAACATTACTGAAAATTTTATAGGTCTGGAGTATACT
Source organism: Nanger dama (assembly GCA_917880005.1). Lineage (NCBI taxonomy): Eukaryota > Metazoa > Chordata > Mammalia > Artiodactyla > Bovidae > Nanger > Nanger dama. Next base: position 31,801,344 of record CAKJTW010000007.1, read on the forward strand.
CATGTATCTGTAAGCTTGATATATACTGTGCACTCTGTGGCATTTTAAAACATCTATTGATGCTATCAGCTGGCTAACTAAGTCAAATGACCAAATCTCTTTTGGAGAGTGAAAAGTTAAACCATCATTGTCTGGTCTGATCCACTGATACCACAGGAGAAAGGGATAGGGTCAATGAGAAGATTCCTGGCAGATAGCTCAAATGAGTGGCCAGATTTGGAGTTGAGAGCAACTGTAAATCGAATGTCCTCATTGTTCTATGAATTTACATAAGACAGAGCATTTCTCTGGCTTTTATCACTTTTCATTTCTTAACTCAAGGTCAGCCTTCTCTTGACATTTTCTTGAGGCCCCACAGCTGGTAGTGACCTCTCTCTTCAGTGGTTGGCTCTTTGTTACAATTCTTGCTATAGCAAGGCTTGTCAAACTTCATTGTGCATAAACACCACCTAGGGATCTTATTAAGCTGCAGGGAGGTCTAGGGTGGGTCCTAGTGTATTGCATTTCTAACAAGCTCCCAGGGACCATGCTGTGAACAGCAAAATGGTAGAATACCTACATACAAACATAACCCCAACAGGTGTACATGCATGCTCATCTGGAGTTTGTCACAGTGTTGAAGTCAGGGATTGTGACATATTCACCGATAGCTTGCTAGTGGTAGAAAGAGCTATATGATTTTGTAGACTATGATTTGGAAAATTAAATGATCACAAAGGCTTTCTACATTCCAATTATTTGGATTAAAGCATTGTGAAATAATGGAGTAAATTCGAATGATTTCTGTCTTAAACATCATCTCTACCATATTCTACTTGAATTCTACTCCATCAACATTAACTGTGATTTCTATGAGAACCATCAAGATGTTTAAATAGGTATATAGCACCTAGTAGAACATAAAAACACTGTAATACTGGCATAGAAATATTCCTTTGTATGAAACATTTATTTCTAAAATATCTACTAAAATTTTTAAAGGGGATATATTTATTTTCTTCATAGAAACACATTTACATGAAAAAATTCATCTCTAAGACTTCTTTAAATCAGAAGCTGCAAACTACATATCAGTAGGCAGATTCAGCCCCCATAGGCATGTTTTATATGAATGTTTTAAAATTAGTTGCCAAGAGATTAAAATAGGGTGATTTCTCATAAAATTAATTCAGATTTCTGACTCTTCTTGAAAACTCAAAAATCTTGGACTACTGGGTTCTTTGTTCCTAAGTGAATTAGAAGACGCTGTAGCTTCTAGATGCAATATATAGTTTTCATTGATATTGCTGTTCTACTCTCGTAGGCTGGGCATTTGCAAATTCTACACTGTAGGTTCTCTTTGTGTATTTATGTTATGATTTAGGTTGTATGAATTCACCAAACATATGTCTTTCCCAGAATATATTCACTGCTTAAAAAAATATTCAGATGCATTGCTTACTTGGCCATTTTTGAAGACTTCCATATTTCATCTGTCAGCAAATATGTTCTAATGATCAGATTAGTGATCTCCTCCATATCTGACTTCTCTTAATTGGTCAGTCCTCTCTTTCTTCATTAAAAATACATAAATATATTCTATTATATATGCATTCCTATCTATTAAATGAAATAAAACACTTAACAAAAATAGATGATAATGACAAACTCATTTAGAAGATTGGTAGTAAAAGTTATATCATTCAATATTAGAAAGATTACAAGCCTTCATCATGTTTCTCCAACATAGATGATTTCATCGTAGACAATGGGTCTCATTGTGGTCTAAAATATGCTTCTACAAAAATAGTTTCCCCAAAGACTAGACAACATTCATGCTATGTAGGTTTGAATTGCAATTCTGTTACCTTTCGTTACAAATTTGGCATTTGTAAAAGGTGAAAAATTTATGCAATCTGAAGAGAAACCAGGTCTTGGTATTTGAAAGAGATTTAGTTATCATTAAAGACATTATACCCATTGTTGCTGTCTAGTCGCTAGGGCATGTCCAACTCTTTTGTGACCTCTTGGATTGGAGCCCACTAGGCTTCTCTGTCCATGGGATTTCCCAGGCAAGAATACTGGAGTGTGTTGTCATTTCCTTTTCCAGGGGATCTTCCCAATCCAGGGATAGAACATGCTTCTCCTGCACTGCTGGCAGATTCACTTCCCCATTTGAGCATTGGTATCTCTGAAAAGGGAGGCATAATAACCTAAAAGTAGATATTTTCTTCTTTTTCTTATTTATCTGTTTTTGGACACAGTGCTTCTTTTCTGCGTCACATGTGGATTATTATTCTCTGAGCACCTTTTTTCTCAAATATGATTTTAGATGATAGTTTGGTAAAGAAAATGTCCATGTGTCATCCAGATCTCTTCATTGCATTCTTCAGCACAGAAATGGAAGGGTCCCAACCCGCAAACATACCCCATGTTAGCACATCCCAGCATTCACCTTTGGAAGGATGGCCAGCTTCCTGCTTATCAGATTACCATGAAAGGAAAGCCAAATGGCAGAAAACAATGCCAAAACAATTTTGATTCTTTCTCTGATATGCTTTAACTTGGTATCTGTTTGTGATGTGAAATATATAACCCCATTAAGGTGAAGCATCAAGGATTCAATAGCTAACTTTTCGGAAAATGTTGACACAATGGCTACATTTTGAGAAATCAAGAACATATCAAGGTGCAGATTCAGTGAAAAAAACCAACAAAATGACCAATATATTTAACCCTCCTCTGGAGCCCTTTCAGAACAACCTGCCTTATCACTGCACTGAGCTGCTAGGAACATACACTCTGAAGGGTAAAACAAACAACTCATTTTCACTCTAAAGTGGCTATGGTATAGAAGTGACTCTTGCATTCACTCAGCTCATTGTGTCATTCTTAACTTGGGGAAATAACTCCTCATTCTCTCAAAGATAACACTCTTGAGGTGAAATGTTACAACTAGGCAGGCTTCTGAAATGTTTTAGAAAAATGGTATTCTGAGAATTTTCAATGTACGGAGGAGTCCTTAAATGGCTTAACATATGTATAGACTACAGAAGACTTAGCATACTGCTATTCATCTGGGACAAGACACATGGTAAAATCTATGTTTTGCTGCAATGACACACAAATTCCCTATAAAGAACAGTCAAATGTATAATTAAAGTAAATGTCTCAGAAGTTCCTTTAGAAAAGAGAAAGGCATGCGTCAACTAAGTAATACAGGATTCTACAGTGTGTTATAAATTGTCATCAAGAACTCATTGAAAAGGAATGTTCATGTCATGTTTGATGTTGAATTCCTTGACACCATGAACATATAGCCTCAACTGTCCCCTGAAATTTACAGTTGTATTCTTTGAAGTCCATTCTTGATGGTACCATCTGACAGAAGAGAGCCTTATGTCAAAGCATTGCAAATTAGGACTTCCAAAAACACTTACCCTGCTCCGGTATCTTCTTCTGAAATTTTCTAATTTTGAGAACATGTCTCCAAAGTGGAAACAGTAAAAAGTTTCAAAATTTATTGTCATTGTAGTTCCTTGTGATGATAGTGGAATATCATTTTACTTATTATTCCTCCAGAATGACAGTTTGTGTTATAGGAATCCTTATAGTATACACTATTACCTGAATGTTCATCTGATCAAATACTTTGGGTCTCTTTCTGCATAATTTCTTTCCAGTTGTGTGTGTTTAATAGTTGAGACCTTTTAAAGCCTGCACACGTGTACACAGCAGGTATTGTGCAGGGACACAGTATTTTTTAAAGTCAGTTTGGCTGTCTGTTTTCAAAGGAAAGATTTTAAAAATCTTCTGCTTCAGATAAAAGAGTAAACCATTGGAAGATGGGTATCTTTTAGAAACCATGAAGTCTAAGAAAGAAAAAAAATACAACTATTAAAATGCACATACACTGCTGGCTGGCACTGTTGTGACAGCCAGCAGTATCAGCGTCAGTCAATTATCTTCACAAATGCCTCTTGTGCTAATGAGCACTCACAAAAATCAGCAGACTTTTCTGGCAAGGAGAAAAGATCAGTTTCATTGCTTGCAGAACTAATTCAGGGTACAAAAGTGAAGGCTCCGCCATCGCTGCCTCTTTTACTGCTCCTTTTGTAAAGGCTTTTGATGTGTACTGAAGAGCTGGGCCTGTGTTTAGGCCTCTTCATCTCCAGTTCATTGCCTGCCATTAACATACATATCCATATGAAAAGTTCGGTAAGTCACTAACAGCTGTCCAGAAAGGAGTTTGAGAAGGAAGGGGAAAAAGGACCTATTCCTTCTCAAAATGCTGACAATACTATTTAGCCCCTTTTTGGCAATGATATACCTAACTTTTAAAAGCAGCCTTTCACTCAAAAAAGGACTAGGCATAATACAACATTCAAACACATAGTGGTTTTTCATTTTGAAACAGTCATTTGCTGTATTCAGAGGGAAAAAGTCTACAGTTACCAGATGCAAAGGAAATCCATCATTCATGATACATAAGTATATCACGGGCATGTACACACACACACACACACACACTCACTCTATATTGTTTTTGCAAGATGCTAAATAACCTCACATCTTCCATTTAAACCAGAGGAAAACCTCCTGCAGCAGATGCCCATGATAGGTTTTATGCCCATTGCCTTCTTCAGTTTATGACACTGACAGTTATCTATGGTCAATTTGTTATCAATGGACACTGCATTAGTAAAAGAACATACTACCAAAAGTGTCCCTTAAATTTTTTTTTTTAAGATTTAAAATATCTCTCTAGATGAGTGGATGACAACTCCTTTCAAGAAAAGAAAAGAAGTTAGAAATGTACAGGTTATAGTTTGAACATGAGGGATGCATATTACACATTTTCAAGTTGGATAAGACCATTTAAGATAGCTGCATAACTGAGTGATTTTGTCATCTCATCCAAAACAGTTTGGGAGACAGTTTTGTTTAAAACAAGTTTTAAACAGTTTCTAAAGACAGTGAGATAGGCCAGCTAATACACAACTTACAATGAGGATACAGTTAGCTTTCCTTTAAGGAGAGGTTATGAAGGCCAGAATGGGAAGAAATACACAGATTTTAAACTGATGAAAAAGGGTGCTTCCCAATCATTTGGTCTGTGACTTAGTTGTGTCAAATTCAGAAAGAAAGCATGTGATGGATAAACGCTTTTCCTTCCAACCCCACCCCCACCCACACAGAGTTCATGACCCTGGGGCCATCACAAGGCACACACTGCACCCGACTTTGCTAGGCCAGAGCAAGAAAACAAGGGTGGGCAAGTCTCTGTCAATTATAAAGGTCTGACATCACTTATAGGAAGAATCAAGAATTTTCCTTTCCTCTTTCTTTCTTCTCCCTTCTTTACTCTCTCCTTTCTTTCTTTCCTTCCTTCTTTCTAAATCAGAAACACAATGTAAGGGAAAGCTAGTAATTCCCAATTCTGTAAAGATTTTATTCCTGTAAGGACCCTCCCCCATGCAGAAGTAGCTTGTGCTACATGAAACCAAGACTTTAATCCCACTTGTTGCTCCCCCCACCTTACTCCCCACCAACTTTCTATTCTCTTTTCAGTTGCATTTCTCCTAGATCTGTCACTAAAAATCTTTAACTTGGCCTATTTTGATCTGAAAATTAAATCTTATTTATTATGCATCCTGTTTGTTGTCCTTGAAGAACCCCAGCATTCATTTAAAGGGGTCCAGAATGACTTCTTAAACACATTTCTCTCTTTGCTGCAATTAAACAAAGTGGAGCTGTGATTAGTCCTCCACAGGGGGAAAGAAAAAGACACCCTTGAATCAAAATGGGGAGACCTGGCTGGGCATTATTGCCTCACAATGCCGGAGTTTATTGCTGAAACCTGCTTATCCCCCAGCTCCACACTCCATGGGAACTTCAGTCAGGTGGAAAGTTATTCTCTTCTCTGCTGAAGCAGCTTGAAGTATCCTAAGTCCCGCTAAAGCCCCTAAAGCTCTTCCTCGTAACTGAGACATTTAGGATAATCTTTATAGGAGTTTTGCATGAGCTTCTGCTTTTTGTTGCGCTTCGAAGGAGAGTTAATGATGAGCTTTCACTGGCTTCTCCTTTTTTTAAAAAAATCTAAGCCAAAAGCGCCTGTTTAAGTACCACCTCCCTCCAGCCCTTGGGAAACCACTCAAGAGGGCTCTGCTTGGCTCTGTGTTCATGACACATAATGAAAACAATTTTACGCTGTGGAGGGAAGTATTGGGCAATTACTGATGTAACAGCCACCTGCAGTAGCGAGCCCTGGCTGCGGCACTGCGCGGTTCATGAATATTTTATGGTGTGATGTTATTTTGAATGGCTGGGGCAGGTGAACGGGGCCGCGGGTGTAATAAGTAACTCTGCTGGAGGCTGTGTAGCTGCTCTGTTTCCCCGCAGAGCCCCCAGTGTAACACCAAGAAGCATCCTGACCCTGCCTGGATCGACGCGAGGGCAGCTGAAGCTGAGGCAAGATGCTATGACAAGTCACGGTGGGCACCCTTTACAAACCGTTGTCTGCCGATTTTACACATGATGTCCAGCTTGAAAAGCCCCGGAATCAATCTTGTCTGATTTAATTTGATAAATTAAGTGTGGATAAGGATTAAATGAGAATTTTGTAATGGAGAAAACTTGTCCTTATTTTCTAATCCAGTTAAGATAGTATGGGAGAAACCCTAAAAATATAAAGGAACGACTTGAGAAGGCGAAGTTAAAAAAGAAAAGGAGATAGAGAATTGTTTGTTGCTTTGGTGACATTACGTCCATATATAAGTTTAAATGAAAACACTACTCTTGCTTTTGCATGTGAAATATACACAACCTATATACACACATATCTACCATCATATGTGCATATTTTATAGAGGACCTAGAAATACAGGAGAGAAACAGGGTTTGCAACATGCTTATGTAATAAAATATGGCTATTGAGAATCGTTTGTGAATAGGTGGAATATTTTTAGTATCATTTCCTTTTTCAAATATTATTTTCCTAACTGGAAGTGTCAAGATTTAAACTGAGTATCATAGCACAAAGAATACATTTCCAGCACTTCAGATTTTGTAATTCTTCCTGCTGGCATATTTAAGATTTCAGGAACAAATATCGTATTGTATATGACCAAGATAAAAACAGAATAAAAATAATTTTACATGACAGTTATATTTCTATAGAATGTAACAGTATGAACAAACACTACTTATCTAGACATGATAGAAATTCAAAACAATGCAATGTGAGACTCTATTAAAATGCTTTTTTAAATCTGTCTGTTGTGTGTGTGTTTAGAATGGCAGAGTGTGCTTTTGAGGAAGAGCCTGGGAAGGTTGTACATTAGACTCCAGGCTGAATAGCTTTGTCGTACAGAACATGCTTAGAAAGATACAAAAGATTTGCAGAATCCTTGGACACACATACTGGCATAAAGAACAGAGATCCTAAACAGAAGCACACAAGGAAAAATGTAGCAGACTAGACATTCTGAGAATAATGTGGGGCAACAGAGGAATTGCCAGAGTGACAATTTGGAGATTATAAAAGATACTGTTTAATTTTTATAAGCAGTAGCTTTATTGGTATGCTCATAACATTTCATAACATTAATTTAGAGTTTGTACCAAAAAGAAATAATGTGATGCTATGTTAAATTTTCCACTTTAACATTCACATTGTAGCAGAATTTTGAAGTACTGCTGCTTCCAATGGTTGACAATCCCATTTACACTTCAAAAATTATAAAATCAGGATGACAAAAATGATATGTTTATACGGTCTGGGCATGAGTCACTTTTACCGAATGGCAGCACACTATCTAAATCCTAATCTTAATGTTTAATATTGGCACTACTATGTAGTGTGTCCATTGAAAGAATTATCTCAGCTTGCTTGAATATGCCATCTATACATAGGCACAATGGCAGTCCTTTTTAAAATATTGGTAGTTTCCATTAACAATGAGGAAATGATATTGATGTCACGTCATTGTAAGCCACCTCTCTCCACAAATAGCTTGAATCGAAAGAAAGGCAATTAAATACCAAGTAGTGTTAATATAGTTATATTAATAGAAATCTACATATATTCATGAAATTCCAAAATATTTGATTTCATCTCACTATATGTATTTTTACTGCCTCATAATATATGTTAAAGGTGCCTAATTTAGCAATTTTATAATGACTAAATTATAAACATGCAATAAATTTCAGATTCTTGTAATTAGATTTTTAGCTTGAGATGTTAAACTCTGTATGTAAACGACATTATTTTAAAGCCTGTCTTCTAAAAGAAAATTGCTGTTTGACAATTCTATAGAATATTCAAGAAAGGTAATTATACTGCTCTGGTTGTTAAAGATGCAGGTGTTGAATAAAAGTCACAGCTTCAGCTTTTGCAAAAAACTCCAAGGAGGAAGATAAAGGAGATGACAAAACTCCATTGCCAAATCTTTATCCTTAAAACATCAGAATATTGGTTGGTGCACATTGCCTCCCTCTCCTCTTATGGGTAATACAAAACTGATCAGAAGGGAAATTTCCAGCCAACCTACCAACACAGAGAAGCTGTGATGAAAGAAAGCAGATTTCTCTGTAAAATTCATATGGGACACTGTTATTTTCAAATCAGATGTTATTAATAAAATAAATTATAAACCATAAAACTGGAAGGCATTTTTTAAAAAAATCAAACATCAGATTATAAAAAGAGGACAAAAAATGACAACAGTAAAAATTCATCCTTGATTGACCTAGTTTTACAGAAATATCGCTTTTACATTCATCTATTTACTTAAATATAGGTAACATGCTTGGAGAAGGAAATGGCAACCCACTCCAGTATTCTTGCCTGGAAAATCTCATGGACAGAGGAGCCTGGCAGGCTATAGTCCATGGCGTGACAAAGAGTCGGACACGACTGAGATTTCACGTTCACTTCACTTTCAGGTAACACGCTTAGAAGAAAATTTAATTTTGAGAATTACAAATTTAATTAAAATTTAACTAAATTATTTAATTCAACACTAATGTATTGTAATGTTAAGAAATGTTGGACCTAAAGAAGCCCTAAATGTCATTATTTTATTAATGAGCAAAATGCTTTTCATGGACATAAGGATGTAAGACCCCAAATGCGTGTGTGCACAGGTTTGAAAAGAAATTTATGTCTGCTCTTCAACACTGGATGAGGATCAGGAGTGAAGAGATCATAGGTTAATAAAAAGACAAACCAATGTCAAAATTTTAGGTGTTGGCATGTTATTCTTCTCTTGGCCTTTCCCACAGATACTTAGAGCTGTGCTTGAAGTGAAAAAGAAAAGTTGAGTGCCACAGTATTAAAAGATGCTCACTCCTTGGAAGAAAAACTATGACAAACCTAAATAGCATATTAAAAAGCAGAGATATCACTTGCTGACAAAGGTCTGTATAGTCAAAGCTATGGTTTTTCTAGTAGTCATTTATGGATGTGAAAGCTGGACCATAAAGAAGGCTGAGTGAAGAACTAACTGACACTTTCAAACTATGGTGCTGGAGAAGACTCTTGAGAGTCCCTTGGACTGCAAGGAGATCAAACCAGTCAATCCTAAACAAAATCAACTCTGACTATTCTTTGTAAAGACTGATGTTGAAGGTGAAGCTCCAATACTTTGGCCACCTGATGTGAATAGCCAACTCACTAGGAAAGACCCTGATGCCGTGAAAGCCCAAGGGTAAGAGGAGAAGGGAGCGACAGAGGATGACATGGTTGGATGGCATCACTGACTTGATGGACCTGAGTTTGCATAAACTCTGGAAGATAGTGAAGGACAGGGAAGCCTGGTGTGCCATAGTTCAGGAGGTTACAAAGAATCAAACAAGACTTAGAGAATGAACAACCACAATGACATTTTAAGTCTCTAAACTATTCCCATATTTTGAGCAGAAATTTAAGGAAAGAGCAAAAAAGTCACATAATTTTCTTTCAGTCCTGATGAAAACATCTCAATGATTTTTATATTCTTAATTTTACTAAAGGTCTTTTGTCTCTAGTCTCTTTCCCATGAGAATGTTTCCTCTTCTATCAACTAGCTGAAGCCCCATCCCTTCTATTTATCTTTTTTTCTCATTGCCTCCAGTCACTGAGCTCCTAACAGTACTTATTACTTCTCCTTTAATTGATGTTAACTTACATTATTACTTAGTTCTTTTGAATACATACTTAGACCACAATGTAAATGGCACTCCCTACAGTTGTGTAGTATGGTGACCCCTGAATGCATGGATCTCCACTCTAGAATAACTCCTGGCTCTTTAAGGGCAAAGGGTTTATTTTTCACACTCCCACTCCACCGCCTGCTTCTTCAGTGCTCTTTCTATAATCGATGATCAATTAAACCACACCAATTTGAAGCTACTCCATTTCTCCCCCTTTCCATTTACATACGGCAGCCTAGGTTCACAAAGCACTTTCCACAGAGAAGAGCTACTTGATTCTCACCACACTTTGATGTGTGCAATTAGGACAGGGAATGAAGGGTCTGAAAGTGGCAGCATCTAAACTTGAATTGTGTTCTCTTGACTCCCAGGGAAGTGCTCTTGCTACTCTCTCCAACTTCCTTTTCTCTTTGATGCTGAATCATCCGAATTTGATTTAAAGAAGTGAAAAGCATCTGCATGATGGCCAAGGCAGGGTTTGGGGCATTAGTTCTCATAGGCTACAGCAAGGAGCTGAAGCAAGGGCAATGACAAAAGGCTGCTGCTATATTGCCTTTCTTGAAAAAGCGAAATTGTGTCCAACTCTTTGAGACCCCATGGACTTTAGGAAAAAGCAAAAAATTTTACATACTACACAACACCACTAGACTCCTCTGTCCATGGGATTCTTCAGGCAAGAATCCTGGAGTGGGCAGCCATTCCCTTCTCCAGGGGATCTTCCAGATCCAGGGATCAAACCTGGGTTTTCTGTATTGCAGGCAGATTCTTTACCATCTGAGTCACCAGGGAAGCCTCTGTCTTTCTTGAAAATGTGCTTAATTCTGTGCTGGGCAGGGTGAGAGGATGGAGGGAGTAGGACACCATTGTGGTTGATGGACCAGATGACTCAAGGGTCCTTGGAAGCCAATGGGTGATATGCAGAACTTTGAAGCTTCTTCTCTGGTACTTGCACAAATGAACCTGGCTTTTAGCTAATGATGAAAACATGTTGGTTATGATTTCTCCTTTGAAGTCCAGCTTCCTCCAAATAAGACTTCAGGAAGTAGCATGGAGGTGTCATGAAGCTGTTATTAACCTGTATAGAGCAGCTGGCCTCCAGGATTTACTCTAAATCTTTTTAGGGCAGAGTAGCCGCACCATTTCATGTAAACAACATCCTGAGTCTATCCTGCTCCAAAATTCTAGTCAGGGGGATTTTCCTGTGCATGCCCCTGGTGGTCCAGTGGTTGAGACTTCACACTTCCATGGAAGGGGGCATAGGTTTGATCCCTAGTTAGGGCACTAAGATTCCACATGCTGCCCTGGGGCAAAAAATGTACTCTAGTACATTCTGTAGCTTTCTGGAGAACTCAAGTCTTCCTTCTCTGAACTTTTCACACCCTACCTTTGCCAGTGCCCATGACACACTGACCTCACAAATTATTTCTGTTTCTCAGACATTTGAAGTTGGTCCCTGCCTTAGAATCTTTGCTGAAGCTCCAATATTTTGGCCACATGATGTGAAGAACTGACTCACTGGGAAAGACCCTGACGTCAGGAAAGATTGAAGGCAGGAGGAGAAGGGGACAACAAAGGATGAGATGGTTGGATGGCATCACCGACTCAATGGACATGAGTTTGAGCATGCTCCTGGAGTTGGCAGTGGACAGGGAAGCCTGGCATCCTGCAGTCCATGGAGTTGCAAAGAGTTGGACACGACTGAGTGACTGAACTGATAGTAGTATAATACATTTGTTGTAATTAATGAACCCATATTGGCATACTACTATTTACTAAAGTTTATTATTTATTCAGACTTCCTTACTTTTCACCTAATATCCTTTTTCAGAATCCCATCCCATCCAATAAATGTAATAATATGTTACACTTATTAATTATGTTTACTGGGGCTCCTTTCTGCTGTGACAGTTTCTCAGACTTTCCCTGTTGTCTGCCTTTGGACTGCTGATTGCCAGTGCTGAGAACAGTGCCTGCCATGTACCAGGTATGCATAACATCTGCTGAGTGTGTGTGAAAGAATTAATAGCTTGAGTGAGGAGTTCATTATCAGTATTATGTCATTTTGCATTCGTTTAGCATGTTACACTTTACAAAATGCATTCATTTATCTTATTCACTCTCCTGATAACTCAGTCAGGTGGGCTATAAGTAAATTGTGGTTAGTGAATTGGTTAGTGAATTGCTGAGACTGCATTTAGGTTCCCTGATGATCCTATTCTCTCTACTACCACAGTGGAAAGGATGGGCCCATGAAGAAAATAACAATGGAATCAGTTTTATCTCAAGTGGTGGGTAAATCAAATGACAAAAGTGTCTATAATCTTCACTAAAATACAACAAAACTTGAACATACAAGCATAATACAGTACATAGATAAATAGATGATAAACAGATAACTCATGCTTGATTTTAAAATTTGGGTCAAATTGATTTTACAGATCTAATTTTTTCAGCACCTAAACTTGTGTTTGTTGAGTGAATGTTTAATGACTCTTGATTACATATACACTGTTAAGGTTTAAATGGAAAATATAAATTATTAGCTTAAAGGCAAAAATTTAAGAAGTACCACAGTAGGATTGCTTTGGTAAAACAAACATGTTATACTTAACCTGGTAGTGGCAACAGTTAGTGGGATATCAGTTACAGAATTACTTTCTGAGGTTATAGAACAGTCAAACATTTAAGAGACAGAAATCTAAATTCTAAGATTTTTAGGAATTACTTCTTTATTATGAATAGTGTATGGACTCTAACAACTAGAAGGGACTTCAGTATTTTAATTATTTCACTTTACAGGCGAGGATGCAGAAAGTGACTGAGTAATTTCCCAAAGTCAAAACCAAGTTGAGAGTAAAAGTCAAGTCTTGATCTCAGGCATTCACCTTTCATTCCAGTGTTCTTTATCAAATTATGAGTTAAATACCTGAATCAAGGAAGTTTGAATTGAGTAGTTAGTCTAATAATAAAGCTCTGCTCTTTTTTTTTAAATTTATTTATATTTTTAATTACAATACTGTATTTGTTTTGCCATACATTGACATGAATCAGCCATAGGTGAACACAATCTCCCAATGCTGAAGCCCCCTCCCACCTCCCACCTCCCACCCCACATCCTCTACCTGAATCATCCTGTGCATCAGCCCCATGCATCCTGCATCCTACATTGAACATAGATTGGCGCTTTGTTTCTTACAAGAAAGTATACATGTTTCAATGCCATTCTCCCAAACCATCCCACCCTTTCCCTCTGCCTCAGAGTCCAAAAGTCCATTTTATACCTCTGTGTCTCTTTTGTTGTCTCACATATAGGGTCATCATTACTATCTTCTAAATTCCATATATATGTGTCAGTATACTGTACTGGTGTTTTTCTTTCTGGCTTACTTCACTCTGTATAATCGGTTCCAATTTCATCCATCTCATTAGAACTGAGTCAAATTTATTCTTTTTAAGGGCTGAGTAGTACTCCATTGTGTATATGTACCACAGCTTTCTTATCCATTCATCTGCTGATGGACATCTAGGTTGCTTCCATGTCCTGGCTATTATAAACAGTGCTGTGATGAACATTGGGGTACATGTGTCTCTTTCAATTCTGGTTTCTGTAAGAAAACGCCGCGGGAAGAAAAAGCCACCTCTAGGGACCGTTAGTAAAAGGCCTTTATTGGGCGGTCGCTCCTGGGCAGAACTCCCGGAGGCAAGCGAGCGAGGGAGCAAAGGGAGTCTGCAAAGCAGGAAGGGGGGTTTGGGAGTTTTTATAGCCCGGGTTAGCAAGCAGACTGAGTTTTTCCCATATTAGGTAAAGAATGCAGGCTACAGCTGCAATTGGTGCCTTTAGTTTCCGTGTTGTCCCGCGATTGGATTCAGGCCCAAGGCCGGTCTGAGAAGACCGGCCCTCCTCCGAGCTCCGGCTGCTGACGTCAGCTAGCTAGCAGCTTGTCCTAACATCCCGGCCTTTTGATAAAGGAGAAGGGGCGCCGACTCTCTCTGGCTACTTCCTGCTGAACAGGGGCGATGAGGTGGGGGGGTGGCCGAGACGCTCTAGGGCAGCTGTCAGGCCTGTCTGAGGACGCTCGGAGGGGAGTCTTGGTATGGCTGTCGCAATGCCATTAGCTGGAGTGCGTGGGGTTTTGGCCTCAGTTGGCACATGCTCAGGGGTATGTTTGACAGACAATTAAGAATACATGGCCCGAAGAGGAGGAGAGCTAATATAACCAGGATAAATATAAAAATAGGTTTCCACCAGCCAAATTTAAACCAGGAGGCAATTTCGGTCAGAAGGGAAGGTGATCTTTCCCCCAGTCGGGAGATGCTGTCCCGCACCTCAGTAAGGGCATTGGTAACATTTTGCGAAAGATCTGGAATATATACACAGCACTCTGTTTTTATAATGGCACAGGTTCCCCCTTGGGCGGCTGTGAGGATGTTGAGGGCCATCCTGTTTTGCAACACGGCCTTGCGCATTTGCTTTTGTTCCTCATTTAGGGCTTCGAGAGCTTTAGTGGTTTCTAACAAAGACTGTTTGGTGAAATTTGTGAGGGAGTCGACACGGGTCATGATGTCTAAATTTCCAACCGAAGGCACAAACACAGCGGCCAGGTAGTCGTACCAGTGAAAGAGTGACCTGGCCCATCTGGCTCTGACAAGGGGCAAGTTTGCTGGTGTGGGCATCTTTCCTGTGTGAATTCATCCGGGGGCGAAGACAAATCTTAGAGTGCATCTGCCTACCCACCCAACAGGAAGCCATGGCCACACATTATTACCACATATCCACTTAGTGCCATTGGGCGCCACCCAACGAATACCCGGGTTGTTTGTCCAATCAGATCCTGGCCATACATTGGCCTTATCTACATTAAAAGTCACATCAAAAACCGTTTTACATAGAGTTTGGGACAGTATCCCCACATGCTTTAACAAATTGCTTGGTAAATTTGTCTGTCCATATCGAGGTTGATGCTCTCTCTGTTCCCAGCATAGATCAGCCGATCTGATGAGCTGCCCGCTTCCGGTGTCATCCAGAAGCACTCGTCCCAGATCTGATAGTAGTCTCTGAGGAAACGCGATGATTTTTGAGCTCGGTCTTTGTTTTGGGAGTTGTTGACATAACCTGTGAATGCAGAAACTATGACCTGGTGACTGACGGTAACATTGAAACAGACATTGGAACTGGAGGTAGTATTTCTGCACTAAAGAAAGTTAGAATATTTATACGTAAGGCCCGAGTAAAATCGCTTCTGCTGTTTTAAGAAGCCACATAGAGACTTTATAGCATCATCGCCTATCGGCGTGGCCCACCACGGCAGCCCACTCTGGACCGAAAGGGGCATGGCAGTGCAAACCCAGCACGTTGAGGTATTATAGTAATTGGCATAACTGTGTGCCCAAGAGATGAAGACATTAGCCTGAGCCAGAGAGGGGTTAGGACTTAGGCCGAGTATGATCCCTGCCAAGCAAAAAGTCCACAAGTTTGAGGTTGGTTCAGTTTTAGGAATCAGAAGCATATTGGTACAGTGCCTTCCCTTTTGAGGCAACGTCCCTGGTTACTCAGGAATTGTGGGAAGGGGGGTTTGACGGATAGTCAGTTTGGTCGGGCCGGTGAGAACAGAGCGGTAAAATTTTCTTTCTTCTGGGTCAGGCTTAGGGAGACCTGGGGGTGCGGGCTTAAGTCGGTTCAGGTGGTACCAGGGCTCGTGTCCCAGGAGTTTGGCTGCCGTAGGAGTGGTGAGGATTACCGTATGGGGTCCCATCCAGCGGGGTTGCAGCAGGTGGGGGTTAAGAACTTTTAGCAGTACCTGATCTCCTGGGGCCAAAGGCCAGACCGGCCCCCTGTCATCTGTCGGTTGCGGCAAGACCCCGTCAGCGTGTTCTCTCAACAAAGACCGCAGGAGGGAAAAGAGAGGGAGGTACCCTGCGAGTGGGGGGAGTCTCTCTCTGGGAGGTAGGTCAGAAGATAGGGCCTTCTGTAAAGCAGTTTGAAGGGGGTCAAACCTGTCTTTGAGTGAGGCGTGGTGCACACACGGGTGAGCGCCAGAGGAAGGAGGTCGACCCAGGACAGTCGCAATTCTGAGGCGAGCTTGGTCAGGTGTGTCTTGATGATTTCGTTTACCCGCTCCTTGAGGGATGTGGAGATGCCAGGTGATGCCCAAGGCCGCAGCCACCTGCTGGGAAATCTTGGTGGGGGAAGACAGCGGCCCTGTGGGAGTTTTTTAGCTGCAGTATACAGAGGCTTGGCCAGGGTGGTGTAATTTGGGACCCAGTGTTGGAAAAATCCGGTCAGTCCTAAGAAAGATAATATCTGATCTCCGTTAGTTGGAGGATTAAGGGACCGGAGGAGGCTACACCGGTCTGCTGTCAGGGCCTTAGTTGTGGGAGTAATTTGGAGGCCTAAATAGATCACAGAGGTCTGAGTCAGTTGAGCCTTGGATTGTGAGGCTCTGTAGCCTAGAGAACCAAGGAAATTAAGAAGAGTTGCAGTGTGTTGTCTAGAAGTCTCTTCTGAGGGGCTACAAAGGAGTAAGTCATCTACGTATTGGAGGAGAGTGCTAGGATGAAGTGAACATCTAGCCAGGTCTCGAGACAGGGCTTGCCCAAAGTAATGGGGGCTGTCTCTAAATCCCTGCGGGAGGACAGTCCAGGTGAGCTGAGTGGTCAATTGGGTGTCAGGATCCGTCCAGGTGAAAGCGAAGAGAAACTGACAATCGGGATGAAGTGGAATGGTAAAGAAGGCATCTTTGAGGTCAATGACTGTGAAATGAGATGAGAAGTTAGAGGAGGAATTGAGGAAAGAAGGGTGTAAGGGTTAGGGACCAGTGGATGGGCAGGAACCACCGCCGCGTTAATCAGACGGAGATCCTGTACCAGCCGGTAGTCGCCGGAGGCCTTTCGGACAGGAAGGATGGGCGTATTACAAGGGGAGGTCGTGGGAATTAGGAGACCCTGTCTCATGAGACGGTCAATGATGGGCTTTAATCCTTTAAGGCTACGAACTGACAAGGGAAATTGGGGTCGAGCCGGAAAGAGGTGGGATCTCTCAGCCGAATGAGGACTGGAGGGTGGTGCTGAGCCACCAGCGGAACTCGGGTATCTTAGACCTCAGGACTAACAGGAGGAGTCAGGGGGTCTGCGAGTAGCATCAGGAAGGCCCCCGACGTGGGGGGCAGATCTGGGAGTCAGGTGGAGGGTGGCCTTTAGCCTAGCAAGTATATCCCTCCCCAAGAGCGGGGTAGGGCAGGAAGGAATGACTGAAAAGGAGTGAGTGAATATGCAGGAGTCTAACTGACAGGACAGTGGTTGGGTTTGGAGAGGACGTGAAGGTTGGCCGTCAATATTCATAACCGAAATCTGGGAAGGATGTAAAATGCCCCCAAAGGAAGGAAGGACCGAATAGGTAGCCCCCGTATCAACCAGGAAGTTGATAGACTTACCCACTACCTGGAGCGTTACCCTGGGCTCGGCTTGGGTGATCGGGGTCCCCGAGTCTGGGCGGCATCAGTCTTCGTCGAAGCTCAGCAGCTCCAAAGCCGGAGTAGGGCAGGAAGTCTCCCTGGGGCGCTCTGGTCCCCGGCCCCTAGAGGTCGGGGCCCGAGAGGCCTGGGGACAGTCGCTGGCCCAATGTCCTTGTTGTTTGCACAGTGGACATGGCTTGGATGGGGGGCGCGGGTTGGGGCATGCCTTGGCCCAGTGTCCTTCTTGGCCGCACTTGAAGCAGGCCCCCGGAGGGGGCTTTTGGGACCCGGAACCCGCAGCCAGCCGCAGGGCCGCTACCAAAGCTTGGGTTTGCTGGTTAAAGAGACTCGCCTGCTGGTTGAGGAGGCTAGCCTGAAATTCGGCCTTTTGTTTAAGCCTTGCCTTTTGGCTAGCTTTAGCAGTTTTTTCACGGGCGTTGTAGACCTTGAAAGCCATTTTTACCAGATTTCGGATAGGGGTCTGAGGACCGTCCTCAGCCTTGGCCAGTTTTTTCCGGATATCAGGGACAGACTGAGAGATAAAACGACTGGCCAAGGTGGCTGCCCTCTACGGGGGACTCAGGGGACAGCCTAGTGTATTGAATGAGGGCCTCAGTAAGCCGATTGAGGAACATAGCTGGATTTTCATCAGGCCCCTGAGTCACCTCATCCAGCTTCAGGAAATTTACAACCTTATGAGAGGAAACCTCCATCCCGTCAATAAGGCACTCTATCATATAACGTACTCGTAGCTGGCCATCACCCACCTCCTGATAATTCCAGTCAGGATCGGTGTCAGGTACTGCCTGGGCTCCTGGGGGGCGCTCTGGAGAGGGGTTAGCAAAATGCCATTGGTCGGCCTGAGCCTTAGCTGCAGTCCATATGGCCTGCCTTTTTTCTGGGGTGGTGGAGGACCCTAAAATGACATAGATGTCCTGCCAGGTCAAAGCATAAGCACAAGTCAAGCCAGTGAACTGTTTAATGTACTGAGTAGGATTGGAAGAAAAGGATCCCAGTTTGGCTTCAATCTGTGCCAGGTCCTGGAGAGAAAAGGGAACATGGACCTGGGCTAGGCCCTCAGCGCCAGCTACTTGTCGAAGAGGGAGTAGCGGGGCTGGGGGAAGGGGGGAGGCCCCCAAAGGGTTGCCGTGGGAGTGAGTGTGGGAGCTAACCTGAGAGGGGGAGGGCGTGACGGAGGGAAGAGGAGGATACAAGATAGGGTTTAGGGCCAGAGGATCCAGGGCCGGCGGCAGAGTCTCGGGGCGGGAACGGAGGTAGGAGGGGGCCGGAGTGGAGGGGGAGGGTGAGGGTAGAGAACCAGGGTCGGAGGAGGGGAAAGAATAGGGTTAGCTGCCGGCTGGTTGGGGGTCCTGGTTGGAGGTCGAGGGCGAGGCTGGGGCCGGGGTGGAAGGGGAGGGAGCCGTGGGAGAGGTATAGGGAGGAGGAGCCACCAGGTCTTCTGGAGGAACAGAGAAAGCAGAGGACTCAGAGACGGGAGGAGTTGGCTTGGCCAGGGAAGGTGGAGTCGGGGGAGCCACGGTGAGTAGGACTTGGCTGGGAGCCACGTGGTGCACGGGGGCGGGGGGCGAGAGTGCAACGCCCAAAAAGCCTGTACATAGGGGACCTCAGACCATTTTCCCGTTTTCCGGCAGTAATTGTCCAAATCACGGAGGACGTCAAAGTCTAATGTCCCTGTGGCTGGCCAGTGAGCCGTTATCCAGAGAATATTGTGGCCAGGCCTGAGAGCACAAAAAGTAAGCTGTTTAGGGCGGATATATCCCTTTAATCCCAGGGTCCGCAGATTAGCTAACAGGCACTCCAAAGGAGTGGAATATTGGGGGTCGGGTTTAGAGGCTGTCGATCCCATGGCGACCACGTACAGCGGAGGCGAACCCCGGTATCCAAACGTCTTTGGACACGCTGGGGAAGCCGGAGGTCCAGGCAGCCGATCGGAACGTCTTCCTCACGTACTGCGGGACCGGAGGAGGCTGAAGCCGGAGGTCCGCACAGCCGATCGGGACGTCTCCCTCACGAACTGGCGACCTGGGGGGCCGAAGCCAGAGGCCGAAGCCAGAGGGGGCCGAAGCCGGAGGTCTATCAGTCGATCGGGACGTCTCCCTCACGAACTGATGACCTGGTGGGGGTGGGGCCGAAGCCGGGGGAGGCCGAAGCTGGAGGTCTATCAGTCGATCGGGACGTCTCCCTCACGAACTGATGACTGGGAGGGCCCAGTAAGTGCACACCCGTTACAGGGCCCTAGGAAGTGGTCGCCAGGGAGGGCAGGCTCCAAAGCCAAAGGGACTTACCCCATATTCTGCCGTCCGGGAGGTTGGTCAGTCGCCTGGGTCCAGGGCTACCGCGGCGGTGGAGCTCGAGGGGACCTCAATGGCAAGTGCCGGAGGCCCTCACCTCGAGCCCCACGTTGGGCGCCAGATGTAAGAAAACGCCGCGGGGAAGAAAAAGCCACCTCTAGGGACCGTTAGTAAAAGGCCTTTATTGGGTGGTCGCTCCCGGGCAGAACTCCCGGAGGCAAGCGAGCGAGGGAGCAAGGGAGTCTGCAAAGCAGGAAGGGGGTTTGGGGGTTTTTATAGCCCGGGTTAGCAAGCAGACTGAGTTTTTCCCGTATTAGGTAAAGAATGCAGGCTACAGCTGCAATTGGTGCCTTTAGTTTCCGTGTTGTCCCGCGATTGGATTCAGGCCCAAGGCCGGTCTGAGAAGACCGGCCCTCCTCCGAGCTCCGGCTGCTGATGTCAGCTAGCTAGCAGCTTGTCCTAACAGTTTCCTCAGTGTGTATGCCCAGCAGTGGGATTGCTGGGTCATAAGGCAGTTCTATTTGCAATTTTTTAAGGAATCTCCACACTGTTTTCCATAATGGCTGTACTAGTTTGCATTCCCACCAGCAGTGTAAGAGAGTACCCTTTTCTCTACATCCTCTCCAGCATTTATTGCTTGTAGACTTTTGGATCGCAGCCATTCTGACTGGTGTGAAATGGTACCTCATTGTGGTCTTGATTTGCATTTCTCTGATAATGAGTGATGTTGAACATCTTTTCATGTGTTTGTTAGCCATCTGTATGTCTTCTTTGGAGAAATGCCTATTTAGTTCTTTGACCCATTTTTTTATTGGATCGTTTATTTTTCTGGAGTTGAGCTGCATAAGTTGCTTATATATCTTTGAGATTAGTTGTTTGTCAGTTGTTTCATTTGCTATTGTTTTCTCCCATTCAGAAGGCTGTCTTTTCACCTTGCTTATAGTTTCCTTTGTTGTGCAGAAGCTTTTAATTTTAATTAGATCCCATTTGTTTATCTTTGCTTTTATTTCCAGTATACTGGGAGTTGGATCATAGAGGATCCTGCTATGATTTATGTCAGAGAGTGTTTTGCCTATGTTCTCCTCTAGGAGTTTTATAGTTTCTGGTCTTATATTTAGATCTTTAATCCATTTTGAGTTTATTTTTGTGTATGGTGTTAGAAAGAGGTCTAGTTTCATTCTTTTACAAGTGGTTGACCAGTTTTCCCAGCACCACCTGTTAAAGAGACTGTCTTTACTCCATTGTATATTCTTGCCTCCTTTGTCGAAGATAAGGTAGAGCTAATCAATGAATATAGTAAAGTTGCACGATATAAAATCAACACTCAGAAATCCCTTGCATTCCTATACACTAATAATGAGAAAGTAGAAAAAGAAGTTAAGGAAACAATTCCATTCACCATTGCAACCAAAAGAATAAAATACTTAGGAATATTCCTACCTAAAGAAACTAAAGACCTATATATCGAAAACTATAAAACACTGATGAAAGAAATCAAAGAGGACACTAATAGATGGAGAAATATACCATGCTCATGGGTCGGAAGAGTCAATATAGTGAAAATGAGTATACTACCTAAAGCAATCTACAGATTCAATGCAATTCCCATCAAGCTACCAGCAGTATTTTTCACAGAAATAGATCAAATAATCTCAAGATTTGTATGGAAATACAGAAAACCTCGAATAGCCAAAGCAATCTTGAGAAAGAAGAATGGAACTGGAGGAATCAACTTGCCTGACTTCAGGCTCTACTACAAAGCCACAGTCATTAAGACGTATGGTACTGGCACAAAGACAGAAATATAGATCAATGGAACAAAATAGAAAGCCCTGAGATAAACCCACACACCTATGGACACCTTATCTTTGACAAAGCTCTGCTCTTTAATGTAAGTGTAGCCATTCATTTACTTCTAAAAAGTGATAGATGAATTCTTAATGATGAGCAAATATTTTCACTTCTACCTATCAGAACTGTGTTGGGTGAAAAAGGGCATGATTCTCTGTTGTTTTTTTATGGAAAACTATAAAGGAGGAATAACATACCTGTGTCAAATAATACCTCTATTGAAATTTAATTCTATTTCTCCTCAAGAGAAAGATTAGCAATCTTTGTGGATGCTTCTGAAATAGAAAAGGCATTCCAGAATAATGAAGTATTTTAATACCAAATCAATAACTGCTGTATTTGAGTGACACAACAATTAAAAATATCATTATAAGCAAGCAAGAAACATGAAGTGTTCTCTATGGTAAAGAATGGGTGGGACTTGATATAACTATTACCATCTTCCTCTACTGCAGGAATTTATAATGCGATAGCCAAGCCTTCATGTGGCTGGTGAATGTTATTTTTCAGCTACATGTGCGATGCATAATGCCTTCTGACCCAATTAAAAAGCTTATTTGAAGGCAAATGCTATAGCTCAAAATGTTAAAAGGCATTTGGTGATGGTGAGTAGGTTTATCTCGTAAGAATGGGGAACGCTACAAATTCAGAAAAAGAGAAAGAGGAAGATTTTTGTTATTAACAAATTAAGTTACTTCAGACTTCTGACTGAGCAGATTATTGAAGAACAATTTGTCCAACAGAGATGATAACCTGGATATAAAACAAGGAAACCCATAAAGAATG
This sequence comes from Nanger dama, assembly GCA_917880005.1. Taxonomy (NCBI): domain Eukaryota; kingdom Metazoa; phylum Chordata; class Mammalia; order Artiodactyla; family Bovidae; genus Nanger; species Nanger dama. The sequence goes on from CAKJTW010000007.1 coordinate 31,823,920, forward strand.
GTGATGTCCTGGGGTGATGTCCTGGCTTTGCTTTGTCCTATCAGTGGAAATGAATATGAAGAATTATCAAGAGAGACTAGATCATTATTAGGTGGAGGTAAGCCCTCAGTTATGTAAGGGAGTAGCAGCTAGAGGTATGCTGTCATATGACTTCTCATTTAATGAACTGCTTTATTCATAGGAAATGTATACTATTTTCTCATTCTAACTTATAAACAGATTTGTTCTTTTTTGTTAAGAAACTAAAAGATGCCAGAAATGTCAAGGTATTTGCTTGAGGATAACACGTGAGTTATCTACAGATACAGTCTTGCAGAAACTGTGTAGTCAGATAAGTTAGTCAGTCAGGGAGTTGGCATTTATTGAGTGTTCTCCATGTCTATGGTTTGGAGGCAGAAAGAAGGCCAGAAGCATAGTTATTGCTGACAAGAAGTTCAAAATTATGCACAGATGTGGATGGAGACTGTCATACAGAGTGAAAAAAGTCAGAATTGGAAACCAAATATCATATATTAATGCATACATGTGGAATCTAGAAAAATGGCATAGATGAACCTATTCACAAAGCAGAAATAGAGACACAGACATAGAGAACAAATATAAGGACAACAAAGAGGGAAGGGTATGGTGGGATGAATTGGGAGACTGGGATGCACTGGTGGTAGTTTAGTCACTAAGTTGTGTCCAACTCTTGCAGCCCCATGGACTGTATCCCCCTAGGCTCCTCTGTCCATGGGATTTTCCAGGCAAGAATGCTGCAGTGGGTTGCCATTTCCTTTTCTAACAGTCTTCCCAACCCAGGGATTGAACCCTGGTTTCCTGCACTGCAGGCAGATTCTTTACCAAGTGAGCCACCACGGAAGTCCTACTAAGTATAAAATAGATAGCTAATGAGAACCTACGGTATAGCACAGGGAACAGGACTGAATGCTTTGTGGTGATTAAGAAGGAATATATGTATACGTATAACTGATCCACTTTGCTGTACAGCAGAAATTAACATATTATAAAATAACTACATTAACTTTAAAAAATAAGTTTAAAATTAAAGATTAGAAAGCCATCTCTTCTGTGACTGTGTGCAGGCCACTTAACTTTTCCATCTTAACTTTCAGCAAGAATAAAATGAGAAAGATTTGCTCTCAGAAGAATCAAAGCATAATGTTTAAGACCATAACCTTTGAATTCAAACCAAACTACACTTGATTCTTGGACATTTACTACTTATGTGATACAACCTTTCTATGGTGCCTGTTATGTATTAGCATTCAGTAAATGGTTAACGGATTGATTTTTATTAAACATAAGCTAATCAGAGAGTGCAATTGTGTGGTAGTTTGAGCATTCTTTGGCATTGCCTTTCTTTGGGATTGGAATGAAAACTGACCTTTCCAGTCCTGTGGCCACTGCTGAGTTTTCCAAATTTGCTGGCATATTGAGTGCAGCACCTTCATGGCATCATTTCTCAGGATTTGAAATAGCTCAACTGGAATGCCATCACCTCCACTAGCTTTGCTCGTAGTGATGCTTTCTAAGGCCCACTTGACTTCACATTCTAGATGTCTGGCTCTAGGTGAGTGATCATACCACTGTGATTATCTGGGTCATGAAGATCTTTTTGTACAGTTCTTCTGTGTATTCTTGCCACCTCGTCTTAATATCATCTGCTTCTGTTAGGTCCATACCATTTCTGTCCTTTATCAAGCCCATCTTTGCATGAAATGTTCCCTTGGTATCTCTAAGTTTCTTGAAGTGATCTCTAGTCTTTCCCATTCTGTTCGTTTCCTCTATTTCTTTGCATTGATCACTGAGGAAGGCTTTCTTATCTCTTTTGCTATTCTCTGGAACTCTGCATTCAGAACCTTATATCTTTCCTTTTCTCCTTTGTTTTTCACCTCTCTTCACAGCTATTTGTAAGGCCTCCCCAGACAGCCATTTTGCTTTTTTGCATTTCTTTTCCATGGGGATGGTCCTGATCCTTGTCTCCTGTACAATGTCACGAACCTCATTCCATGGTTCATCAGGCACTCTATCCATCAGATCTAGGCCCTTAAATCTATTTCTCACTTTTACTGTATAATCATAAGAGATGTGATTTAGATCACATCTGAATGGTCTAGTGGTTTTCCCTACTTTCTTCAATTTAAGTCTGAATTTGGTAATAAGGAGTTCATGATCTGAGCCACAGTTAGCTCCTAGTCTTGTTTTTGTTGACTGTATAGAGCTTCTCCATCTTTGGCTGCATAGAATATAATCAATCTGATTTCGGTGTTGACCATCTGGTGATGTCCAGAGCTTCTCCATCTTTGGCTGCATAGAATATAATCAATCTGATTTCGGTGTTGACCATCTGGTGATGTCCACGTGTAGAGTCTTCTCTTGTGTTGTTGGAAGAGGGTGTTTGCCATGACCAATGCATTTTCTTGGCAATGCATTTTCTTTTGTTGACCATGATGGATACTCCATTTCTTCTGAGGGATTCCTGCCCACAGTAGTAGATATAATGGTCATTTGAGTTAAATTCACCCATTCCAGTCCATTTTATTTTGCTGATTCCTAGAATGTCGACATTCACCCTTGCCATCTCTTGTTTGACCACTTCTAATTTGCCTTGATTCATGGACCTGACAGTCCAGGTTCCTATGCAGTACTGCTCTTTACAGCATCGGACCTTGCTTCTATCACCAGTCACATCCACAGCTGGATATTGTTTCTGCTTTGGCTCCACCCCTTCATTCTTTCTGGAGTTATTTCTCCACTGATCTCCAGTAGCATATTGGGCACCTACTGACCTGGGGAGTTCCTCTTTTGGTATCCTATCATTTTGCCTTTTCATACTGTTCATGGGGTTCTCAAGGCAAGAATACTGAAGTGGTTTGCCATTCCCTTCTCCAGTGGACTACATTCTGTCAGACCTCTCCACCATGATCCGCCCATCTTAGGTTGCCCCGTGGGCATGGCTTAGTTTCATTGAGTTAGACAAGGCTGTGGTCCTAGTGTGATTAGATTGACTAGATTTCTGTGAGTATGGTTTCAGTGCATCTGCCCTATGATGCCCTCTTGCAACACTTTCCATCTTACTTGGGTTTCTCTTACCTTGGGCGTGGGGTATCTCTTCATGGCTGTTCCAGCAAAGCTCAGCTGCTGCTCCTTACCTTGGACGAAAGGTATCTCCTCACCGCCACCCTTCCTGACCTTCAACGTGGGATAGCTCCTCTAGGCCCTACTGTGCCCATGCAGCCACTGCTCCTTGCATGTGGGGTTGCTCCTCCCAGCCGCCACCCCTGGCTTCGGGCATGGGTTTGCTCCTCCCAGCAGCCATCCCTGACCTTAGATGCGGGGTGGCTCCTCTTGGCTGTTCCTGTGCCATTGCAGTTTGGCACTCTCCGCTGCTGCCCCTGACCTTGGACGTGGGGTAACTCCTCTTTGCTGCCGCCCTTCGGGCATGGGGTCCTCCTGGCTTCTGCCGCAGACTGCGGACATGGGGTAGCTCCTCTCGGCTGCGCTTAGTGCGCTGGTCGCAGCTGCCCGTGCTCAAAATTCTCCAAGCCAGGCTTCAGCAATACATGAACCATGAACTTCCTGATGTTCAAGCTGGTTTTGGAAAAGGCAGAGGAACCAGAGATCAAATTGCCAACATCCACTGGATCATGGAAAAAGCAAGAGAGTTCCAGAAAAACATCTATTTCTGCTTTATTGACTATGCCAAAGCCTTTGACTGTGTGGATCACAATAAACTGTGGAAAATTCTAAGAGAGATGGGAATACCAGACCACCTGACCTGCCTCTTGAGAAATCTGTATGCAGGTCAGGAAGCAACAGTTAGAATTCCATCATCTCCATAGCTTTGTTCATAGTGATGCTTTCTAAGGACCACTTGACTTCACATTCCAGGATGTCTGGCTCTGGGCGAGTGATCACACCATTGTGATTATCTGGGTTATGAAAATCTTTTTGTACATTTCTTCTGTGTATTCCTTCCACCTCTTCTTAGTATCTTCTGCTTCTGTTAGGTCTATACCATTTCTGTCCTTTATCAAGCCCATTTTGCATGAAATGTTCCCTTGGTATCTCTAATTTTCTTGAAGAGAGCTCTAGTCTTTCCCATTCTGTTCTTTTCCTCTATTTCTTTGCATTGATCACTGAGGAAGGCTTTCTTATCTCTTCTTGCTATTCTTTGGAACTCTGCATTCAGATGCTTATATCTTTCCTTTTCTCCTTTGCTTTTCACTTCTCTTCTTTTCACAACTATTTGTAAGACCTCCTCAGACAGCCATTATGTTTTCTTGTGTTTCTTTTCCATGGGGATGGTCCTGATCCTTGTCTCCTGTACAATGTCACAAGCCTCCGTTCATAGTTCATCAGGCTCCTCACTTTCCGGCAAATAGATGGGGAAACAGTGGACACAGTGGCAGACTTTATTTTGGGGGCTCTAAAATCACTGCAGATGGTGACTGCAGCCATGAAATTAAAGGATGTTTACTCCTTGGAAGGAAAGTTATGACCAACCTAGACAGCATATTAAAAAGCAGAGGCATTACTTTGCCAGCAAAGGGCCATCTAGTCGAGGCTATGGTTTTTCCAGTAGTCATGTATGGATGTGAGAGTTAGATTATAAAGAAAGCTGAGTGCCAAAGAATTGATGCTTTTGAACTGTGGTGTTAGAGAAGGCTCTTGAGAGTCCCTTGGACTGCAAGGAGATCCAACCAGTCTATCCTAAAGGAGATCAGTCCTGGGTATTCATTGGAATGACTGATGTTGAAGCTGAAACTCCAATACTTTGGCCACCTCATGCAAAGAACTCACTCATTTGAAAAGTTCCTGATGCTGGGAAAGATTGAGGGCAGGAGGAGAAGGGGACAATTGTTGGATGGCATCACTGACTCAATGGACCTGAGTTTGGGTGGACTCTGGGAGTTAGTGATGGATAGGGGAGGCCTGGCGTGCCACAGTTCATGGGGTTGCAAAGAGTGGACACAACTGAGCTACTGAACTGAACTGAACATATGTCACTTACACAGAGATGATGATATACTTTGCAGTGAAACACTGCAAATTTAATAGGACTACCTGTGCAACACTGGGACTCCAATTAAACAACACCTTGAACATTTCTTATAAGCCTCAGCTGCCCTGCAAAAACAACATTTTCTCTGACTTTTGCAATGCTGATATCTGAAAACAGATCATGACATTTGTGGATATGGTAATCATGTCAGAAAGGTGAAGTTTCCCACCATGAATAGATGAATCAACTAATATGAACTCAGAAATCTTGAGGGTTATTTCCCACTCAAACAATCTCTTGGATTTTGGTTTTCAGGTGTCTTTTGAAGTCTGAATTTTTTCTTATCACTTTGCAAATAAATTTCTTTTCTTCTTCAAATCTATAAGTCTTCTTTTGACAATCCTGTGCTATGCTGTGCTGTGCTTAGTTGCTTAGTCATGTCTGACTCTATGTGACTCCATGGACTGTATCCTGTCATTCTCTTCTGTCCATGGAATTCTTCAGGCAAGAATACTAGGTGGATTGCATGCTCTCCTCCAGGGAATCTTCCAAACCCAGCGATCAAACCCAGGTCTCCTGCATTGCAGGCAGATTCTTTATCATCTGGGCCACTAGGGAAGTCTGAGAATACTACAGTGGGTAGCCTATCTCTTCTCCAGGGGATCTTCCCAACCCGGGAAATAAACCGGGGGTCTCCTGCATTGCAGATGGATTCTTTATTAGCTGAGCTACCAGGGAAGCCCTTTGACAATCTTAAGACACAGTAATTCTGCTCCTAGTTATATACCCAAAACATGAATGCATATGTTTAATAGACATACATGAATGTGTTCAGAGGAGAACATGAATAAATGAATGAACTGTAGTATCAAATGGATAGAATAGAATGAAAAACAATGAACTGTCACAGATATATTCAGTGGAATACTATACAACATGAGAATGAACATGTTATTGTTGCATGTAACAACACAGATCCACCTCACAACATAATTTTGAGCAAAAGAGGCCAGACACACAAAATACTTACTTTATAATTCCATTTATATATGTAAAGTTTTAAAATACAAGAATTTATCTATGGTACAAGATGTCAGGATGGTGAGATATGGTTATCTTTAGAGATGGATAATGATTAGCTTGAGTGATTCATATGTGCTGGTAACAGTCTTGCTTGACCCACACGTTTATTAAATGGATGTACTCACTTTCTGAAAATCCATGAAAGTTTACATTTAAGATCTGTGCACTTTTTTGTAAGTATGTCATTTTTAAAATAAAATCCATTTTAAATGAAAAAGGAGACAGACTGATGATGGAAAGATGAAAGCATATAACATAACAGGTTGGTGAGGAGGACTCCAGTGCCCATCGCTGACTGAGAATGATACTGGTCTCACCTGTGTGGAGAACAGAAGCTATGTGTATGAAAGAAAAATAAGCTGAACAAGTTTTTAGAGTCTTTTTCCCTCAAACCTGTTAAGACTTTGGCCAGGGATAATACAGATGGGTATAGAGACTGGTTGTCATCTGAAATAGGAGAAATATAGAATTAATCAACAAGGATGAGAAGAGACTTGGCCTATAGTGACAGGGAAGGCAAAGGAGAGTCAATATGTTTAGTCATGATTCTAGCTTTTCCCAAGGGTTGATGAACAAGATATTTTTAGCTGCATTCTTTTCTCCTCCAATTTGGCTCATGATTCAATTGATTAGGTTAACACAGTTAAAAATGTCACGTATGCAATATCCTTAAATGATGGGTGTGAATGTAGCCAAAGCAGGTTAACAACTGCCAGTTCATTTGCTAGAGCTTCCTGATTATAATATGCAAATGTCTGAATCAAATAGTATCTAGTATTTAATGATCAGCTCCTGTATACTCAGACACTGGGAAAACAGAAAAACAAGATATTAGGTCCTGAAAAGAGTTGACAACATACATGGAGATATAAGGCTACTACATAGAAAACTATGGTGTGGGTGTGAGATGACATTCCAGTGTCTACCCTGTGTAAAGAACTAACACCAGCACCCAGCAAAGGATCTCAGCTGTGTGAATGGACTATGAGGTACAGCACCAGGAAATATCCTAGAGAATTTTCTTGCTAACACCTCTGAAACTGCATATATCTTTAAGTTATAGTCATACTTAGACCATTCATGGTATCAAACTTAAGTTTTTGCATAGTTGTGAGGACTACTTATTATTTTCCAACATATTCAGGAAAGATACCAGCATGATGACCTTAAATAACAAAACTTATGCACCATTGAACATGAATGACTCCAGATACTGGAACTCATCTTGACCCAATCATGCTGACAGTTTTTACATGAAATGGAAGGTCAGTAACACTTTGGAGCCCTGTGGACACATCTTGCTAATCATAACACAGAAAGAAGATATGCTCACTCTCTCACTGGCTGGCACAAACTATGAGAATCAAGACAGTGCAAAAATAAGTAAATTTCCCTCTCAGACCCAACAAAGCAATTATCAGATGTGGGGTTCAGCTTGTGAGTGAGCATCTGGGTTTTAGTACAAAGGCAGGAAGCAAAAATTAAGAAGATGGATTCACAAGCAGATATAAGGATCACAAGAGATTGATAAAAATATTTGGGAAGAGTCACTGTGAGAAAACACTAGACTGTCTTTTAGTCGAGGGACTCAGAACATCAAAGTTGAAGGCATTCCTGTAAATCTCACCCCATTCATTCCCTCAGCAGATATTCAATGAGTCTCTGAAGTGCTTGGAATAGGGTGAGTTCTTTGTGCAGGGTTGCTGGCCAGGACACCTTGCAGGCCTAGACAGTAAGAAGGAGGAACACAGAAAATGGAAGTGAGCAACAACAGCACAGCTTCAAGAAACCTTGGACATGCTGGTTACGTAACACTGGGGAATATACTTGACTTCTAGGGTCACTGCCAAACATACAAACAACAACTGTCTTCAAAGGTTCTTGGGGAAGCCCTATAACCTCTGATGTATATAATGGATGCACTAGAGTCAAGGGAGAAAGACAGTCAGCATTGCCCTCATATTGATAACATGTCTGAGAACAGCTGATCCAAACATACTCCTTAGCTCTACCCCAACATACGCATGCAGAGCTAAAATAACCCCCAAATCCTGTGCAATTCTGCAGTTCTCACAGTGCACTAAAATACCTTTACCAATGCAACACATTCAGAGCACTACAGAGGCCTCATATTTCAGTGGAAAGAACCCAGACTCAGAGTTTGAAGACCTGAGTCCAAGTCTGTCAAAATTAAGTAAGACTTAGATGAGCTACCAGCATCTCAGGTTCTTATCTTTAACCAGAAGTATAATAATAAGATCACAGAGTGATAGCAATAATGACACAAGATCGATACCTACAAAAATGCTTTGTTCATTCCAAAACATAACAGAAATATTTGTCCTTAGAACTTATTCATCCTGAACCAAATCCAATCTCAACATATTTAAGAGTATTCTCTTAAATATCTGCTACTATACATATATCTTTTATATCCTCTTTTCCTAAGAATTGACAGTGAAGAAGAGCCAACTAGCATCTATAGATGAAGCATCTGATTCTGGCTTTTCTCCATAAGGACAAATTAATTCTCAATTTTTTGGTTCAGGTGCTGTGTTTATCCAGTGCCTTGTGCTCAAGTTCAGGGCATGATTCCATTTAGCCCTAAGCAATTCACATTAGACATATTCGAGCCACACCCCATTCATTCACCTCTGTTTCCGATGGAGCCTGTGGCCATTCTTGACTCATCACACAGTGTTTTCAAGTGAGAAGAAGGAGGACAGCAGCAAGACTGTTCCTTGTGACAGTGGCCAAAGATCACAGCAATTTAATGTAGTACTGACAACTAGTTTACTGTGGGTCATACTTCTCTAATCACCTATATTCCTCTAAGTTTCCTCAAGTTTTTTTCTTATTTTGAGAGTATATGAGTTCAGTTCAGTCACTCAGTTGTGTCTGACTCTTTGAGACACCATGAATCGCAGCATGCCAGGCCTCCCTGTCTATCACCAGTTCCCGGAGTTCACTCAAACTCATGTCCATTGAGTCAGTGATGCCATCCAGCCATCTCATGCTCTGTCATCCCCTTCTCCTCCTGCCCCCAATCCCTCGCAGCATCAGAGTCTTTTCCAATGAGTCAACTCTTCGTATGAGGTGGTCAAAGTACTGCAGTTTCAGCTTTAGCATCATTCCTTCCAAAGAACACCCAGGGCTGATCTTCTTTAGGATGGACTGATTGGATCTCCTTGCAGTCCAAGGGAATCTCAAGAGTCTTCTCCAACACCACAGTTCAAAAGCATCAATTCTTCAGCACTCAGCTTTCTTCACAGTCCAACTCTCACATCCATACATGACCACTGGAAAAACCATAGCCTTGACTAGACGGACCTTTGTTGGCAAAGTAATGTCTCTGCTTTTGAATATGCTATCTAGGTTGGTCATAACTTTCCTTCCAAGGAGTAAGCTACTACTTGCCAAAAATGAATCACCTGTCTCTGAAAGCAAGGTACACACAGACAGTGAAGCTTTATAATGATCCTTGTATTTTTACTACAAAATGATTGGGATGCAAAGAGCAGAACTCCATAGATGGTTTAAACCAAGGATGAATGAACAGTGATTGCCAGGCCATGATGGCCTGCAGTTATTTATATAGGACTTATGATCATTATTCCCAATGTCAAAGCAAAAGAATTCAAGAGAGAAAAGGCTCCCAAGTGTTCCATGTTATTCATAAGGAAGGTGGTGCCAGGGATGTTCCACCATACAGAGTTGAGTCCTGGTATCTGGCTCTAATGAGAAATAAATGGCATCTGGGCTGACATTCACTGGGTGTATTTATTTCCTATTCCTGTTGTAACAAATTGTCACAAACTTAGAGGCTTAAAACAAATTTTTTCTCTTACAGTTCTGAAGGTCAGAAGTTAAAAATTAGTCTTAAAGGCTAAAATCAAAATGCTGCCAAGTCTGATTCCTTATAGAGTCCAGGGAGAATCAATTCCATGGCTCTACCAGCTTCCAAAGACCATCATCATTGCTTGGCTTGTGGCATATTACTGCAATCTCTGTTTCTATAGCCACACTGCCTTCTCTTACTAAACTTGATCTCCTGCCTCTCTTTTATAAGGACACTTCTGGTTACATGAGCCCACCCAGACAATTCAGAATAATCGACCCATTTCAAAATCCTCCATTTAATCACATCTGCAAAGTCCCTTTTGCCATATTAGGTGACATTCATAGATCCTTGAGATTAAGATGTGGATCTTAGGCACCATTATTCCCATTATTGACTGCCTGGTTCAAACTGTCCTGCCTAGTTAGGGATGTGAGAAATCTTCTAGTCAGAGGGGAAAAAGCTAAGACTGGCTTAAATTGACAGGCAGTAACCACAGTTTTCTCTTTTCTTTATCCCAGTATCTTAAATAGTTCATAACACAATAGGTACTCAGAATAACAAAGCTTGCTAGTTGTCCCGATATACTTTTCATACTTTGTCCTTTGTTAACAGAATGCCCTGGTTTTGTTGTGTGCAAAGCTGCTCACCGATCCGTGTTTTCAAGTTCTGGCTAATGGGAGCAGGAGCGAAGTTCACAACTTTCAGACTGTGCTCCTAGAGTGAAACAGAGGACCCTTTCTCCCTTCCTCTTTCCTTTCCTGCTGGCTGGAATTAAGATGTGATAATAGGAACAAAATGATTGAATTAGACTGTGAGATGGAAGCCATGAGCTGAGGACCAGCAAGAAGATGGAGCCTGGGTCCTATGCATGGTGGAACTATTCTATCAGCCTGGGACCATTTGTGCCCAGACACTCTAAGACAATCGAATTAGAAAGGAATAAACTTCTGTCTTGCTTGGGCCTTTGTTATAGGAGCCAAACTCCTTTGTTAGGATAGCCAAACTAACCTAACGTAATTCTCAATGTATGAACTTGATATTGGAACAAACTATTTCTCTCCACAGCTTTGACACTAAATGGATATATGATCTCACACAGATCAGTGTGCCTCTCTGAACCTAGGTTCCTTTAGTGGAAAAACAGAAATGATAATAATACAGACCTCATGTGCTGCAAATATTAAATGAGAGTGGACATGTGGCCATCATTTGTGAACTCTAAGGCACTTTACAAATATAAGGGTTGAAAGATTAAAATGTAATTTCTGATTCCTCCTCAAACATACTTGGCTTTTTAACATTTTATTGTCTAAAAGGCTCTGCCAATTTTCTCATTGACTTTCACTTATTAAATAAGGTCAGTAATATAATTTGTAGAATAAACTTCTTTTCTTCCAGGATTTAATGAATATGTTTGTTTTGAATGGAAAAGAATGAGACCCATTTTTTAAATTTTTAATTAGCCTTTGAGAAAATGTTTGCTAAAACAGTGTAGGGGAGTAAAACTAACCTTTCCTTCCACCCTGATAAATTCTTAGCTAGGACTACTGTTACAAAAGATAGATTAATAGGAGAAAAACATACACTTTTATTTAATAAAAGTTTTATGTGACATGAGAGCCCTCTTAAGGAAATGAAGACCCAAAGACCAAGTTAGAGTTGAATGTTTATATCTGAATTGGAAAGAGAAGTAAACCATAAAAACATGACAAAGCAAAGGGGCTTGGGTTAGGACAGTTAATGGTAGAAAAGTAACTGGGAAAAGAAGGGCTAGTTTAACAAGCCTTGTTTGTACATATTATTTTCTACTACCACTTCCCATTTTTGGTGATAAGAATGTTACTGCCCTCCTGGCATAGGATGTATATCACCCATGTGGGGTTTTACTTCCTTTTCCTTAGAGTACCCATTGTGTATCTGCTGTTTTTTAATTTCTTTAGCTAAAAGTAAGCCCTGCACCAGAGTGGCATATTTTGAGATGGCATGCTTTGCACCCTTTAACCAGGCTTAAATAGTGTCTATCCCTCTCTCAATGACTACGTGTAAGAGACCATGGTTCCCATCTGTGGATTCTGAATGATGAACTTGAAAACCAAGTGTGGATAGCTGTGTGCTGGATGAGGTTAAAGGTCAAATTACAGGAACTCAGACTGGTCACTCAGAGCGTCAAAGTGGTAAAAAACCAGCTCTTTCCACCTAAAGAAGGTCTAGAACACCATAGAAAAAGCTATGGCTTTTCCAGTAGTTATGTATGGATGTGACAGCTGGGCCATAATGAAAGCTGAGTGCTGAAGAATGCTTTTGAACTGTGGTGTTGGAGAAGACTCTTGAGGGTCCCTTGGACTGCAAGGAGATCCAGCCAGTCCATTCATCCTAAAGGAAATCAGTCCTGAATAATCATTGGAAGGACTGATGCTGAATCTGAAGCTCCAATACTTTGGCCACATGATGCAAAGAAATGACTCATTGGAAGAGACCCTGATGCTGGGAAAGATTGAAGGCAGGAGGAGAAGGGGATGATAGAGGATGAGACAGTTGGATGGCATCACCAACTCAACGGACATGAGTATGAGCAAGCTTCAGGAATTGGTGATGGACAGGGAAGCTTGGAGTTCTGCAGTTTATGGGGTCCCAAAGAATCAAACACAACGGAGCAACTGAACTGAATTGAATCTAAAACACCCTGCCCAGGCAGCAGGGAGACAATAGCATATGATGTTCTTAGTATGTGGTTTGTCTCCCAGCTTCAGATCTCTGAGTTAAACCACAGCTTAAACTCCATGTTCACAATGTACTTATAGCAGAGTTTAAGGAGCACAACTGTATCGACTTGTCCGGCACAGGCTGGCTGCCAGACAAATTCCCTACTGTCCGAATGGCCATCTGGATCTGGATCAAGGACTGGCAAACAGGCATTCTTTAAACACCTCAGGGTGATTTTTGATTACTCTTTACGCTTTGTTTTCATTCCTTCTTCTCTGCGGAACCCAAGATGTGGCAAAATAAAAAGAGCATTTCAGAACCAAAGAGAGTAAAATTGAACTCTTACGTTTTGGCATCAGTAGTACTTAAGTAAAGGCTTTATAAATGTGTAATATAATGGGAGAGTGAAGTGAATATATGTTTCCTTTTGTTATCCTCGTGTCCACACATGTAAGACTCATACTTACATTTTTCTTACCTTAAACCTGGTTTCTCATTGACAAATTTTACCATGTTTTTGTGCAAATTTAAAGACAATCCTTAATAGGTAACTGAATTTCACATTTGCAACCTGGTGGTCACAAAGAGCTTTCATATGTTTCATTTAAGTTTGCTGTGTATTGGGAGCTATTATACATGTAAAGGTTGTTCTGGATGAATAACAAACTGGTACTTGAAAAAACCACCCAGTACACTGTAATTACAAACTGGAAGCTCATAATTGATGCATGAACCACTTCCTTTATGAGTTACTGGGCTTTATTCATGACTTTTTCCATTGGAGGGGCCCTGTCTTCTGACTCTACCTTTAATAATTATGATAATCATAATAACTATAATAATGCAGCATTACTTTCTAATTACAAAGAAAATTTCTTCTAAAGAGCTCAAAGCACTTGACAGACATTATCTCATTCATTCTCATAAGCCCTCTGTGCTGCTTGTCAGTCACCAGCATGATCATAGTAACAAGATGGTCACTTTCACTTCTCAGCACTCTCATAAGGCCAAGATGGCAAGAAGAACTATCATGCTTCTCAGACTCTGGCTGAAACTTTCAGCTGTTCTGATCAGTCTTCATCACACAACTTTAGACATCAGTAACCACTCCAGGGCTGTGAAAGTGCTGCGCTCAATATGCCAGCAAATTTGGAAAACTCAGCAGTGGCCACAGGACTGGAAAAGGTCAGTTTTCATTCCAATCCCAAAGAAAGGCAATGCCAAAGAATCCTCAAATTACTACACAATTGCACTCATCTCACATGCTAATAAGGTAATGCTCAAAATTCTCCAAGCCAGGCTTCAGTAATACATAAACCGTGAACTTCCTGATGTTCAAGCTGGATTTAGAAAAGGCAGAGGAACCAGAGATCAAATGGCCAACATCCTCTGGATCATGGAAAAAGCAAGAGAGTTCCAGAAAAACATCTATTTCTGTTTTATTGACTATGCCAAAGCCTTTGACTGTGTGGATCACAATAAACTGTGGAAAATTCTGAAAGAGATGGGAATACCAGACCACCTAATCTGCCTCTCGAAAAACCTATATGCAGGCCAGGAAGCAACAGTTAGAACTGGACATGGAACAAGAGACTGGTTCCAAATAGGAAAAGGAATATGTCAAGGCTGTATATTGTCACCTTGCTTATTTAACTTATGTGCAAAGTACATCATGAGAAATGCTGGGCTGGAAGCACAAGCTGGAATCAAGATTGCCAGGAGAAATATCAATAACCTCAGATATGCAGATGACACCACCCTTATGGCAGAAAGTGAAGAGGAACTAAAAAGCCTCTTGATGAAAGTGAAAGAGGAGAATGAAAAAGTTGGTTTAAAGCTCAACATTCAGAAAACGAAGATCATGGCATCCAGTCCCATCACTTCATGGGAATTAGATGGGAAACAGTGGAAACAGTGTCAGACTTTACTTTTTGGGCTCCAAAATCACTGCAGATGTCGACTGCAGCCATGAAGTTAAAAGATGCTTACTCCTTGGAAGGAAAGTTATGATCAATCTACAGAGCATATTAAAAAGCAGAGTCATTATTTTGCCAACAAAGGTCCATCTAGTCAAGGCTATGGTTTTTCCAGTGGTCATGTATGGATGTGGGAGTTGGACTGTGAAGAAAGCTGAGCGCTGAAGAATTGATGCTTTTGAACTGTGGTGTTGGAGAAGACTCTTGAGAGTCCCTTGGACTGCAAGGAGATCCAACCAGTCCATCCCAAAGGAGATCAGCCCTGGGTGGTCATTGGAAGGAATGATGCTAAAGCTGAAACTCCAATATTTTGTCCACCTTATGCGAAGAGTTGACTCATTGGAAAAGACTCTGATGCTAAGAGGAATTGGGGGCAGGAGGAGAAGGGGACGACAGAGGATGAGATGTCTGGATGGCATCACTGACTCAATGGACATGAGTTTGAGTGAACTCGGGGAGCTGGTGATGGACAGGGAGGCCTGGCGTGCTGTGATTCATGGGGTTGCAAAGAGTTGCACACGACTGAGCAGCTGAACTGAACTGAACTGAACCACTCCAGTATTCTTGGGCTTCCCTTATGGCTCAGTTGGTAAAGAAAGTGCCTGCAGTGTGGGAGACCTGGTTTCAATCCCTGGGTTGCAAAGATCCCCTGGAAAAGGAAAAGGCTACCACTCCAGTACTCCAGACCAGAGAATTCCATGGAACTGTCCAGGGGGCCGCAAAGAGTGGATACGACTGAGCGACTTTCACTTTCACACTTTCACTTTTCACAAGGGATAGAAAGAATTGCCTGCCAGTGCCCCTTTATGGAAGAGAAATTTTTATGGTTTTGTCATGTCCTTGCTTATCATTTAACATTGTGTCCTTAGAAGGACACAAAGCTTAACATTCTGTGTCAATGAAGAGTACCCAAATATATAAACTCACCCCAGGTGACATGTTCCCTCTGCTCTTCTGCAGCCTAAATACACTGATTGATCAGTCCTCCAGGACAGGGCTCAGCAAATTGTGTGGCTAGAATGGTTTTCATGTTTTTAAATAGTTTTAAGTGTAAACTGGTTATATATAAATTCCTAAACAATATCCTGGATTTTGTCTCTTGGACTCCAAAGGCTAAAATAGTTACCACAGGGTTCTTTAAATGTTTGCCAACTCCTACTCCAGAAAATATAACAAAGACAGGAAGGCTTGGACAGTGGTAGGTGAGCAGAATGTGGGACCTCTGAGGCACCCCAGGGGACAGTCAGGAAAGGTCCTGATGCTAAGATGCATACAGCACCTGACAGTAAAAGCTCAGAGCTGGTCATGATTTCCTAGTGTTCCATAGGCCCATATAATTTCTCAGGGTGATTATTTCTTGGGTCTTAACCATACTTTTCCCAGAAAAGCTTATTCTGTATATCTCTAATATGGCTGCACTGATATTTTTTGTTTCCTTTTGAGGTTCAGATCTTTCAAGCCAACTGTACTGCCTCACAATCGTTGAGTGTGTATTTTTAACTGTATGCACTGCTTGTGGCTGGACAGTTTTATTTGTACTAGAAAAAGGATTAAAAGCATAGTTATGACACACCTTAGATATGTTTACTAGCCTTTACAGTCAGTGAGTAAGCAACGGGTGTGGCAGTTTTGACTTATTCATGTTCACATGGTGTTTTGCTTTTCTGATCTCTCATCTTTGGATGAAGCCTCAGTCTAAGTTTCAAGGCATTTAATATTCTAAATCTTTTTGGAAACAGAGTTTGGTAAGAACCTCCAAGCAAAAGACAGACTGGTTGATAAGCCTGGTATTCCTGGGTCACAAAGGACTGTTGGATACTTTCCATCTCTAGGTTGGGACTGCCTTTTCTCACCTCTTAGAGCACTTATACTTCTCAGCTTGGCATCTTGATTAGTTTCCCTTCCTACTGATCATTCCTCTTGTTGGACCAAAAGTATGGCAGCACAGAATAAGGATTTGGCAACAAGGAATTACTTGAACACATGTATTTTGAGATCAGCTTTAGTTTAGTGAAGCCTTTTTAAGTATTTAGTACAGTGGGAGAGAGGTCTTCAACATAGGTTTTTGGGTCAGGTCTTCTTTTGGCTAAATAAATGGTAAATAGAGTTCATCTCTGAGAATGAAGGAATAATGGCAAGACTAGAGGGCAGACACACTGAAACCATAATCACAGAAAACTAGTCAATCTAATTACACTAGGATCACAGCTTTGTCTAACTCAATGAAATTAAGCCATGCCCTGTGGGGCCACCCAAGACGGGCGGGCATGGTGGAGAGGTCTGACACAATGTGGTCCACTGGAGAAGGGAATGGCAAACCACTTCAGTATTCTTGCCTTGAGAACCCCATGAACAGTATGAAAAGGAAAAATGATAGGATACTGGAAGAGGAACTCTCCAGGTCAGTAGGTGCCCGATATGCTACTGGAGATCAGTGGAGAAATAACTCCAGACTCATTGGAAAAGACTCTGATGCTGGGAGGGATTGGGGGCAGGAGGAGAAGGGGACGACAGAGGATGAGATGGCTGGATGGCATCACTGACTCGATGGACGTGAGTCTGAGTGAACTCCAGGAGATGGTGATGGACAGGGAGGCCTGGCATGCTGTGATTCATGGGGTCACAAAGAGTCGGACACAGCTGAGTGACTGAACTGAACTGAACTGAAGCATAGGCTGCTCAGGCACTGTGTTCTTAGTATGTGAGTATGTCACAACAACAAACTCGGTCCTACCTGTGAGGCTGGATATTGAATATCATGGACACATTTTACCTTGTCTTGTCCCCTCTTGCCTTACATGGCAGAAAGGATGAGATGATATTAGCTTCTGGAGAAATAGCCAGCACAGCAAACCTACTGTATGTGATATGCTGGCAACACAAAGGATTAGTAGCACCCTGTAAAGCAGGAAAACATTTTTATGGCAACCAATACCAGAAGACAGAAGACAAGCTGTAAAAATAATCTTTGTAAGTCAGTGTTAAAGTTCTATTGAAACTTTAAAAAGTAACTTCTGCTGTGATTCCAGAACACAGGCAACAAGATGAACTAGAGTTCATTAAATATAAGAACTTTTATGTATTAACAGATACGAACAAGGAAGTGGAAAAACAACCAACAGAATAGGAGAAAATATTAGCAAATTATGTATCTGATAAAGAATTAATATTTAGAATATATAAAGAACTCCAACAATTTAGCAACAACAGAACAAACAACCCAATTTAAAAATAGTCAAAGGTGACACACAGAAATTAGGTGACCCACAGAAACTAGCCACAGTAAAATGTCAGCATCAAATGAGAAGTTGAAGGGGTTCTGTTGAGCCAAATTCACTGAAGAATCTCTGATGTACTTCTGTGAACCACCTCTGACTTAAGGGCAGTTTGCTAACTCTGCAGATGCCAGAGGAAAGAGAACTGGGCCCAGAGTCAGAAGAAGGGGGTTATGTCTTATCTTTGCCATCTACTGAGTATTGTTGGGTTAATCACTTGGGTTTTCTGTGCTTCAGAGAATCAATAAAAAATCGAGAAACATGAAAAAATAGCCAAAGGATCTGAATAGATGTCTTTCCAAAGAAGATATACAAAAAACCCAGCAAGTACAAAAGAGGATGCTCAGCATCATGTCATTCAGTTCAGTTCAGTTCAGTCGCTCACTCGTGTCCGACTCTCTGTGACCCCGTGAATCACAGCATGCCAGGCCTCCCTGTCCATCACCAACTCCCGGAGTTCACCCAAACTCATGTCCATAGAGTCGGTGATGCCATCCAGCCACCTCATCCTCTGTCGTCCCCTTCTCCTCCTGCCCCCAATCCCTCCCAGCATCAGAGTCTTTTCCAGTGAGTCAACTCTTCGCATGAGGTGGCCAAAGTATTGGGGTTTCAGCTTTAGCATCAGTCCTTCCAATGAACACCCAGGACTGATCTCTTTTAGGATGGTCTCGTTGGATCTCCCTGCAGTCCATGGGAAACTTAAGAGTCTTCTCCATTAGTCATTAGGAAAATACAAATCACAATCACAGTGAGATACCACTTCATACCTACTAGGATGACAAAAATAACAATAATAATAACAAAAACTAGAAAATAACAAGTACCAGTGGAGATGTGAAGAAATTAGGATCCTTGTGCACTGTTGGTAAAAATGTAAAATCATGCTGCCATTGTGAGAAACAGTTTGATGTTTCCTCAAAAAGTTAAACACAAAACTATGATGTCACCCAGTAATGCCACTTCAAGTTTTACACCGAAAAGAATTGAAAGCAGTGACTTGAACAGATATCTGTATGCTGCTAAGCTGCTAAGTCACTTCAGTCATGTCTGACTCTGTGTGATCCAAAGACGGGATTCTCCAGGCAAGAACACTGGGTTGCCATTTCCTTCTCCAATGCATGAAAGTGAAAAGTAAAAGTGAAGTCGCTCAGTTGTGTTCGACTCTTAACAACCCCCTGGGATTTTCCAGGCAAGAGTACTGGAATGGGGTGCCATTGCCTTCTCTGGATATCTGTATACCAATGCTCATAGAAACAACCCAGGGTCTATCAACAGATGATGGAATAAACAAAATGTGGTATATAAAAGCAGTGGAATGCTATTCAGCCATAAAAAGGTATGGCATTTTGATGTATGCTATTACATAGGTGTGTGATTAATGAAATAAGTTTGACATGGAAGGGCTGATATTGCATAATTCCACCTGAATGTGGGTACTTGGAGCAGGTAAATTCACAGAGACAGAAAGTAGAAGAGAGGTTACCAGAATCTGGGGTCAGGGAGAAGGAAAAGTGATTTGTTCCTGGATACAGAGTTGGGGATAATGAAAATAATGTTGGGGATAATGAAAAAGTGATGGGTATAAATACTGGTGATGCTTACACAGCATTGTGAATGTTTTTAATGCCACTTAATTGTACACTTACAAATGATTAAAATAAGAGTATATTGCTTCATTGTACTTTATGTATATTTTTCCATGATAAAAGAAATAAAAAAATCTTTGATATTCATTTCAATCCTTGGTTTTTGCCAAAGAGCCAATCCCTTTATTCTTATTTTGAGCTTTTGTTCTTTTCATTAGAAAGGTGGTTTCTAACTTGAAACTGACAGCAAAGCTGCCTGAAACAGCAGCTGTGACTCTGCACTGCTCTCCAGGAACTGGAATCGTGTCTGCAGTTATAATTTCAGCACATGTGGACTGAGCTTGTAATATGTGTATTATGGAGCAGAGCTACAATTCATCTTAATGATGGTATGTGAAAGAACATCTCGGCAGGGCACCTTAATGAAATGACAATTGGTTGAAGACTTAGAAGATTAAAAATACCCAAGACTTTCAGAAGCCATATCTACTCTCATTTGGATCTTTTAAGGGATAGTGTAAAATAATGTTCTTTGCTATAAGAAAGCTTATAGAAAATACAGCAAAAATCTTTTTAATATATTTTTCAAGGATGTAGCCATTAAAATTATCTAATAAGAAAGCTAAAAATATGAATCAAATTCTCAAGCTTGAATATATCATATAGACAATTAATGACAAAAACTTCTTAATGAATGGACTAAAATATTGCCAAAAATATTTAGATTCTCTTAAAATGAAATATTTGTAATTCCCTCTATGGAGGAGATATTATTGGTCAAACCCTTTGTTAGACACAGTATGTGTGTCTTAACTCTGAGATCAGTCTTATGAGGCAGGTGATAGTAAACCTGCTTCACTGATGAGAAAACTGAGGCTCAGAAGTGTATACACTGACCGGGGCTCATGGTAGACAAGACTTCACTGTTGCTAAGGCATGACTATCACTTAATAGCAAAACTGTGGCCTTATTGTATGTCCCATTTTATAGTCATTATGTTAATCAATACTGCAAAGAGAAAAATTATAGACAGGCAAGACTCTTTCTTGGTCCAAAATGGCAAATAAAAAGCAATATATTTCATGACAAGAATTCTAAATTCACTCCCTGGCTCCATCTTAATCAAAGTGGATAACATGAGATAGCCACTCACTATCTTACTTAGTTTCCCTAAGAAAAATATCAAGTGCCTACTTGTTCCTAATACTCTGCTAACCATTTTCACATGCATTACCGAACTGATACAATCTAGTCTAAAAGCTTTTCCTTCTGCATAGCTCATAGACATGAAAGGTATGATAATAATCCTGCGTAGAAAATTGTGTGCCAATATTTACTGATAACTATTGTGATGATCAATTAACCAACAAAATTCCCTGCATTTTTCTTAAATACATTTACCAACCCTTAAAATTGTTAAACTCATATCTTTCAGAATTAGCATATGATTCTCAAACTATTATCCAATAGGTAATATGAGTCACATATGGGAGTTGCCAATAACTGTGACTAATCGCTGGATATCTTTTCAAAATGTAAGCTGTTCTGAAAACTTCTTAATACCAGGAGGTAAATTAGAGACGAAAGTTATTCTTTAAGGGCCAAAATATAACAGAAGTGTATGACTGTCTACATTAAGATACATTTTGTATATTTTGTAGAGCCATGATTTAGTGCATAGGGAGACTTAGATACTGGAATTCATTCATAATCCAGTGAGTAGACTGGGAATTTGATCTAGAGTACATGACTTCATAATCTAGCTTTTAAAGTAGAGACTTGTTCTACTGTACATCTCTAAGCCTTCAGGTCTTGTTGGGCACTATACAGCCAGCAGACAGAGAAATGAGGTTCTATACTCCAGGCATTGTTCTCTGCATTAATGCAGAACCATTTGCCTTGGGCTGTCTTTATTACACACCCTTACCTAGTCCCGTTCTTCCTGGCCTCTGACTTTCTGAACCAGCCTTGCTTGTCTCTTTCCCTTGGCACACACGCTTGCTCTGTAACAATGCTTCAGTTGCTTCCAACTTCTTTTGCCTTTGCTAGCATGATTTGGGTTTCCCCCAGCAAGTTAACCTTCAGTTTCTCTGCATTAAATTCAGTATGGCCTACTTTAGTCCTTAGAACTCTATAATTTGGCATGTTTCATAACGATATCACTACTGCTGGGTTTGTGCCATCCCTTGAGCAGAATCTAGACATACTAAATGTATTTAGGGTATTATTAGGTTAAAGTTAAAACACAAATCAACAACATAAACTAAGCAATTTGTTTTAGATCAGAGACTAACTCTACAAAGATTTTCAAAGGAGAACTAATCATCTTTCATTGTATTAGATTATTTTTTCAATACATACACACATACATACATAAATACATGAGTTGGGAGATAAAGTGGAAAGCTAGATTTTGAGGCCATGGTGTCATCTGGAAAAGCAGTTGACATAATGGTTCAGTATGGTCAAAGAACTGAGCATGTGATAGATCCCCTATTTCAAGCCGTTAGCAATTTTGTAAAGACTCTCTCTACATCAAGCTTCAGTTCAGTTCAGTTCAGTCGCTCAGTCATGTCCGACTCTTAGCGACCCCATGAACTGCAGCACGCCAGGCCTCCCTGTCCATCACCAACTCCCGGAGTTCACTCAGACTCATGTCCATCGAGTCAGTGATGCCATCCAGCCATCTCATCCTCTGTCGTCCCCTTCTCCTCCTGCCCCCAATCCCTCCCAGCATCAGAGTCTTTTCCAATGAGTCAACTCTTCGCATGAGGTGGCCAAAGTACTGAAGTTTCAGCTTTAGCATCAGTCCTTCCAAAGAAATCCCAGGGCTGAGCTCCTTTAGAATGGACTGGTTGGATCTCCTTGCAGTCCAAGGGACTCTCAAGAGTCTTCTCCAACACCGCAGTTCAAAAGCATCAATTCTTCAGCGCTCAGCCTTCTTCACAGTCCAACTCTCACATCCATACATGACCACAGGAAAAACCATAGCCTTGACTAGACGAACCTTAGTCGGCAAAGTAATGTCTCTGCTTTTGAATATCCTATCTAGGTTGGTCAGAACTTTTCTTCCAAGGAGTAAGCGTCTTTTAATTTCATGGCTGCACTCACCATCTGCAGTGATTTTGGAGCCCAGAAAAATAAAGTCTGACACTGTTTCCACTGTTTCTCCATCTATTTCCCATGAAATGATGGGACCGGATGCTATGATCTTTGTTTTCTGAATGTTGAGCTTTAAAGCAACTTTTTTGCTTTCCTCTTTCACTTTCATCAAGAGGCTCTTTAGTTCTTCTTCACATTCTGCCATAAGGGTGGTATCATCTGCATATCTGAGGTTACTGATATTTCTCCCGGCAATCTTGGTTCCAGCTTGTGTTTCTTCTAGTCCAGCATTTCTCATGATGTACTCTGCATGTAAGTTAAATAAACAGGGTGACAATATACAGCCTTGACGTACTCCTTTTCCTATTTGGAACCAGTCTGTTAGCAATGATTATGTGTAGTGGTTAATTATAAACTTTGGGGGCCACAAGAGTCATCATTCTAATTGAAAACTAAAGAGTAGGCTAGAGATGAGGGAAAAATGCTTTAAAGGAAATATATACCTGCTAAAAATGAACTTAAAGAAATGCTGATTAGATTCCAGACACGAGGGAGAAAAAAACACAGATTATCTGAGATGAGCAGTTCTCAATTAGGGGTTATGTTGCACCCCAGAGGATGTGCAGCAAATTCTGGAGGTATTTTTTGTTGTCACATCCGCAGGAGTAGAGGGTGTACTATAGCATCCCACAGGTAGTGGTCAAGGATAACGCTAAACATCATACAATGCACATGACAATTGCTCACAGCAAAGGACTATTTAACCTAAAGTCTATCAATAGTGCCAAAGACTGAGAAATTTTAATCTACAGCAGAACATCTGAAACAAGGTGGCTAATATTTAACTTATGTGTTCAAAGGAGAGCTACACATGAATGCAGCTTGCAGAGTATAAGCAATACTGGGCCAATATCAAGTTTGTTTCTGCTGTTTCAATTTTCCTTGATATCCTAAATCTACTTACTAAGTATAAATTCTTTGTGATATCTCTATTTATCTTTGAGTCAAAATCTCACTCAATAAAAATTATTGAAAAAAAACAGTCCCAATACAAAATGGCTTATCATTCCATGAATGATTTTCTTCTAGAAGTGGAAATATGTTTATATGCAACAAAATGCAGAAGGCCACAAAGAATGAATCTCTAGATATGGAATCTAGGCATGTGTGAACTTAGTGTAAAAGGTTTGGGTTTGAGGGCAAAGCATTTGTGCATGTGAGGGTTTCACTAGTGGCTCAGCGTTAAGGAGCCTGCCTGCAATGCAGGAGATGTGGGTTCAATCCCTGGGTCGGGAAAATACCCTGGAGAAGGAAATGGCAGCCCACTACAGTATTCTTGCCTGGGAAATTCCATTCTCAGAGGAGCCTGGCAGGCTACACAGTCCATGGGGTCACAAAAGAGTTGGACTTAACTGAGTGACTGAGAATACACATACGCAGTTATGCATGAAAACCAAGTAACAGGTAGCTGGACGATTGGTAATCTAGACATCTCAGATATGTTCATGGAAAACAAACCAATTTCATAATTTCAAGTGAAAGCCATGAAAGTCTAGGTAATTTCAGGATTGTGCAGGCCAAGTTTCAGGTTTACACAGGCTCAAGACTCTGACTGCATAAGTCTTCCCAAAAGGAGAAAAGGACCATCACCCAAAAGAAATAATTAGGTTTAAAAAATCTATTTAAACCAAAACTAATGAGTTATCCACAGTTCTAGATAGGAGCATCACAAAGTTGGAAGTCAAAGTATGCTGAAAATGTACTTCTTGGAAAATAATGTTGATTCAAATTTATTACTAACATATGCTATAGGATTGTCTAAAGCAGTCATCTATGGTTCATATAACAGAAACATAGTCTAAACTTTATGTTAAAAAGAATGGAGACTAGCAATAAATAAATAAATAAAACAGAAGAGAAAGGATAGTCTCAATTTTGTATTAGAAATCCACTCTTCTTCGGTTCAGTTCAGTTCAGTTTAGTCACTCAGTCGTGTCCAACTCTTTGCAACCCCATGAATCACAGCACGCCAGGCCTCCCTGTCCATCACCAACTCCCGGAGTCCACCCAAACTCATGTCCATCAAGTTGGTGATGACATCCAGTCATCTCATTCTCTGTCGTCCCCTGTTCCTCCTGCCTCCAATCCCTCCCAGCATCAGAGTCTTTTCCAATGAGTCAACTCTTCGCATGAGGTGGCCAAAGTACTGGAGTTTCAGCTTTAGCATCATTCCTTCCAAAGAACACACAGGGCTGATCTCCTTCAGAATGGACTGGTTGGATCTCCTTGCAGTGCAAGGGACTCTCAAGAGTCTTCTCCAACACCACAGTTCAAAAGCATCAATTCTTCGGCACTCAGCTTTCTTCACAGTCCAACTCTCACATCCATACGTGACCATTGAAAAAACCACAGCCTTGACTAGACGAACCTTAGTCGGCAAAGTAATGTCTCTGTTTTTCAATAAGCTATCTAGGTTGGTCATAACTTACCTTAGCATCCAGCAGTTTGGGATTTCTGTAGCATTCTCTGGAATGTGTATCCCTTACACTCACTTTGGCTGTTGCTCTCCACCTCTTTTCTAGCCTTTGCCTATGTTTTACTCGTGTCTGGCTTCTTTCCCCACCCTCTCCTTTGTATATTTTCCCTTCTTTCTCTTGTTTGAGCTAACTCCCATTTTGTATTTCTGCTCATTCAAATTCCATCATATATTAGAAAAACACACACACACACACACACACACACACACACACACACACAGTGTCTCTCTCTCTCTGTCTCCAGAGTTTCTCCTGTGCTCAAGATCATTCAGTCTCAGTGCAAATTTTAGTATTTCTTCTCAGCATTATTAATAAGCGGATTTCATTGTGAAAGTCAGACAAGGAGTTTAGTCTATGAATAAAATATGCAATAGGGACATGTGCCCAGATAAACTAAAAAGAAAAGCAACACAACACATTTTTAAACTAGGCAATGAGGACATATATAGGAAATATATTTTTCTCCTTATGAAAATAATATATATTCTTTTGAAAACTTAGAAAATGTAAAGAAAATCATCTCTAATATTGTCACAAAGAATATAATCAATTCTCACTATTTCCTTCTAATCTTTTACTTATATGTTCATGTAGATGTCTGAATATACATAATAACAAAACTGGAAGCTTAGTCTTTGTTCCGTACATACACATATACATATATATAACTATACATTTAAGTATATAGTTAAAATTCTATAGGTTAAGCAGTTTTTTAAACATTCTTAAATAATTTAGCTTAACAAAGGAGATTAAAAAAAGAAAAGAAAAGCAAAATAAAACATGCTTCCTAGGAATTGACTATATTCCCTCAAAGTAAAGATGTATCACATGATAGGTGTAAGGTATAGGACAGATCTAGAATAGTGTGGCCTTTTTTTCTTCCCATTTTTTTGAGATATAATTGACACACAACACTGTATTAAGTTTGAGGTGTACAGCATAGTGATCTGATTTACATACATTATAAAATTATTGCATCAATAAATTTAGTGAACATCCATCATCTCATACAGATACAAAATAAAATAAAAGATATCCTTCCTATGATGAGAAACCTTAAGGTTTGCTCCCTTAACTACTTCACGTATAACATATATAACACGTATTACTTATATCATGTTGTACATTACATGACTAGTGCTTATAATTGTAAGTTTGCATATCTTGACCACCTTTGTCATCATTTAAAGATATTACATTATTACTGACTATATTTACCATAATGTACATTTCATCCTTGTATTGCTATTGAGATTAAGGTCATGATTTCAACCTCTGAATGGATGCATTTAGTATCACACATTCAAAAGCTCTATTCTGCAGCCCCAGAATACCCCCAACTCCAAACAGTATCTTCAGGCATACACATCATTCCTCAGGAGATGCACGGTGGGAGAATGTGAGTGGCTGGTGAAACTCAGTATATCATAAGCCTATCTAGGCACCTTAGCCTTTCATTTAGAGTAACAGAGTTCTTATGCTGAAGGATTACTCTCACACAGAATGCACTTTAGGAAATGCTAGCCATACCATTTAAACTTTCTAACATCATATTGTATGAGGGGCTCTGTGATCTGGCTCCATAAAACTTTAGAAACATAATGGGAAAAAGCCTATGCTCTGAAATCAGATAAATCTGAGTGTGAATCCTTAACTTTATAAAACTCATTTTTCCTCTTCTATGAAAGAATTAATTACAATACTTGGCATGTGGCTGTGAGGATTAAAAATAATAACATTTATCATAATGTTCTCTCAATAAGCGGTGGACATCTTCCTTCTTACCATGTTCAATCTCTCAGACATGTCCAACTCTACGATCCCAAGGACTGAAGCACACCAGGGCTCCCTGTCCATCACCCAGAGTTTGCTCAAGCTCATGTCCATTGAGTTGGTGATGCCATCCAACCATCTCATCCTCTGTCATTCCCTTCTCCTGCCTTCAGTCTTTCCCAGCATCAAGGTCTTTTCCAATGAGTTGGCTCTTCGCATCACATGGCCAAAGTATTGGAGTTTCAGCTTCAACATCAGTCCTTCCACTGAACACTCAGGACTGATTTCCTTTAGGATGGACTAGTTGGATCTCCTTGCAGTTCAAAGGACTCTCAAGAGTCTTCTCCAACACCACAGTTCAAAAGCATTATTTCTTTGACACTCAACCTTCTTTATGGTCCAACTTTCACATCCATACATGACTACTGGAAAAACCATAGCTTTGACTAGATGGACCATTGTTGGCAAAGTCAATCTCTGTTTTTTAATACACTGTCTAGGTTTGTTATAGCTTTTCTTCCAAGGAGCAAGCGTCTTTGAATTTCATGGCTACAGTCACCATCTACAGTGCTTTTGGAGCACATGAAAATAAAGCCTGTCACTGTTTCCATTGTTCCCCCTTTCTATTTGCCATGAAGTGATGGGACTGGATGCCATAATCTAAGTTTTTGAATGTTGAGTTTTAAGCCAGCTTTTTCAATCTCCTCTTTTGCGTTCATCAATAGGCTCTTTAGTTCCTCTTCAGTTTCTGCCATTAGAGTGGGGTCATCTGCATATCTGAGGTTATTGATTATTTCTCCCAGCAATCCTGATTCCAGTTTGTGTTTCATTCAGCCTGGCATTTCACATAATGTACTCTGCATATAATTTAAATAAGCAGAGTGACAGTATACGGCCTTTACATACTCCTTTCCCAATTTGGAACCAGTCTGTTGTTTCATGTCTGCTTCTAATTGTTGCTTGTTGACCTGCATACAGGTTTCTCAGGAGGCAGGTAAGATAGTCTGGTATTCTCATCTCTTTAAGAATTTTCCATAGTTTGTTGTGATCCACACAATGAAATGTTTTAGCACAGTCAGTGAAGCAGAAATAGATGTTTTTCTGGAATTCTCTTGATTTTTCTATGATTCAACAGATGTTGACAATTTGATCTCTGGTTCCTCTGTTCTCTAACTCCAGCTTGAATTATGTGGAAGTTCTTGGTCCACATACTGTTGAAGCCTAGCTTGAAGGACTTTGAGCATTACCCTGCTAGTATGGGAAATTAATGCAATTGTGCAGTAGTTTGAACATTCTTTGGCATTGCCTTTCTTTGGGAGTGGAATGAAAACTGACCTTTTTCAGTCCTGTGGCCACTGCTGAGTTTTTCACATTTGCTGGCATATTGGGTACAGCCCTTTTACAGCATCATCTTTTAGGATTTGAAATAGCTCAACTGGAATTTTGCTTGTAGTGACTCTTCCTAAGGCCCACTTGACTTCAAATTCCAGAATGTCTGGCTCTAGGTGAGTGATCACACTATCGTGGTTATCTGGGTCATGAAGACCTTTTTGAATAGTTCTGTATATTCTTGCCACCTCTTCTTAATATCTTCGGCTTCTGATAGGTCCATACTATTTCTGTGCTTTATTGGCCCATCTTTGCATGAAATGTTCCCTTGGAATCTCTAATTTCCTTGAAGAGATCTCTAGTCTTTCTCATTCTATTGTTTTCCTCTATTTCTTTGCATTGTTCACTTGGGAAGACATTCTTATCTTTCCCTATTTTTCTTTAGAATTCTGCATTCAGATGGATATATCTTTCCTTTCTCCTTTGCCTTTAGCTTTTCTTATTTTCTCAGCTATTTGTAAGGCCTCCTCAGACAACCATTTTGTCTTTTTGCACTTCTTTTTCTTGGAGATGATTTTTGTCACTGCCTCCTGTACAATGTTATGAACTTCCATCCATAGTTCTTCAGGCACTCTGTCTATCAGATCTAATCCCTTGAGTCTATTTGTCACTTCCACTGTATAATAATAAGAGATTTGGTTTAAGTCATATTTGAGTGACCTAGTAATTTTCTCTGCTTTCAATTTAAGTCTGAATTTTGCAATAAAGAGTTCAGGATCTGAGCCACAGTCAGCTCCCAGTCCTTTTTTTTTTTTGATGACTGTACACAGCTTCTCCATCTTTGGCTCCCAAGAATATAATCAGTCTGATTTTGGTATCAACCATTTGGTTGCTGTTTTTAAACCACATTTACTCTATTCTCCCACATAATCCCTCTCCTCAAGCCCAACAGGCATCCTGGCCAACATATGCAATGTTCACCAACAAGTTTTGATAAAGGTGCAAATTTTCTTGTTGTTACAGTTGAATGTGTATTATATTCTGCCATTTCCTATCAGATGACATGTTCACCTGAGAGGATGTTGGGTGTCTAGTAAGAACCAGAGGCAAGTTATTCTCAAGTGAGACTTAAGGAAACATGACACTTCTGCCTCAGATGGGAATACCAGACCATTCACTTGATGAACGCAAAAATAGATTTTAAAAATATGAGCATTTAGATCCAATGCTAGGTTCTCTGTGACAGAATTCTAAACATATTATTCTGAAGCGGAAACAACAATGC
The DNA here is from genome assembly GCA_917880005.1 of Nanger dama. NCBI lineage: Eukaryota > Metazoa > Chordata > Mammalia > Artiodactyla > Bovidae > Nanger > Nanger dama. The sequence continues at coordinate 31,853,421 of CAKJTW010000007.1, forward strand.
TCCCCAGGCATTGCTATTGGGGGATGTTTAATGATACTATACACACAGGAATATCACAGCACTCAAGTTCATATTCCAAAAGGGATTGGCCCTTCCTTTAATGGCTGGGGCGTATAACCCTGGCCTGGAGAACATGAACCCAGGCCAAGTTGTTCACTTACTCTGAATTGATAATTCGAAGGTGAAACTCAGGAATTTATATTTAATATAATGCCACTAATTTATTTTGATACATATGACCCACAAACCACAGTCTGAGAAACAAATCTACAAGTTATTTTCCAGTCAATTAAAAAAATTTAAAAACAATGTAAAAATCACAGAACACCATTTTAAAACTTAGAGGAAACACACACACACATATACACATCTATGTTTCTAACATTGGAAACCAGAACCATGACTCCATATACTCATAACCACTCTAGCTTCCTTTCTCAACAAATGGCAATTAAGGAATGAATCGTATTCCCTGCCCCCTGCCCCTCACCACCAAATTCATATACTGAAGCCCTAACTCTCAATGTGACTGTATTGGAGATAAAGGATTTTTAAAGAGACAATCAATGGTAAAAGAGTCAGAAGAGTGGTCCCTAATCCAACAGGACTACATTCTTATAAGAAGGAAAGGACATGTGAGGACACAGCAGCCATTTTCAAGCCAGGAAGAAAGTATCACAAGCAACTAACCTTCCTGGCACCTTGATCTTGGATTTCCAGCCTCTGAATTGTGAAGAAATTAATTTCTGTTGTTTAAGCCACTCAGACTGCAGTCTCCTGTGTGACAGCTCAAGCTGATACATTTGTTATTCTAAAAGCTCAGAATATAGCTATGGCCCAGAGATAATGTCTGCTAGTAGGAATCATTGATGTGAACATAACCATTTACCTGTGAAAAAAATTTCTCAGAAAAGATGTTTTCACAGGTCTTTATCCAGGGAGAAATATTTTTTAATGATATTTTGGTTTGAGTTTCATATTTATATACATTAAAAATTGTTTATAAAAATGTGTATCTTTTAAGTTAAAAACTGAAAAATTCTTCTTAGCTCTATCACAAAAGTGAGGTCACAGGGAAGAGTCCTATCCCAAACACTAAAGAGACAGACAGACAGAAGGATACAGAGAGTAAAACCTCTAAGTAGAAAACACTATAAGAGCCAGTGTTAGGGCAGGAAATCCTGAACTTAACTGATGAACTGCTGGAGGAAGGAAATGGCAACCCACTCCAGTATTCTTGCCTGGAGAATCCCATTGACAGAGGAGCCTGCTGGGCTACAGTTCTTGGGGTCACAAAGAGTCAGACACGACTGAAGTGTCACAGAATAGCATAGCATACAGTAGGAACAAGTCTGACAGTTAAAAACTCCAGGTGGGTCCAGTTACAGGGCAGCCCCAAACACTTTTTACTTCCAGGAGCTATACCAGGTTCTCAGAGGAAACGTTAGAGAATTCTCATACTGCCAGCAGAGGTGAGGGTAAAACTAGCCATTTTGAAATGCTTAGTAATTTCTGTCCTTGTGAGAAACTTTTATCAGAGACCAAGCAACTGGGAGTTCATTATCTGAACCACAGTCAGCTCCTAGTCTTGTTTTTGCTGACTGTATAGAGCTTCTCCATCTTTTGCTGCAGGGAATATAATCAATCTGATTTTGGTGTTGATCATCTGGTGATGTCCATGTGTAGGGTCTTTTCTTGTGGTGTTGGAAGAGGGTGTTTGCTATGACCAGTGCATTCTCTTGGCAAAATTCTATTAGCCTTTGCCCTGCTTCATTCCATACTCCAAGGCCAAATTTGCCTGTTACTCCAGGTTTTCTTGACTTCCTAATTTTGCATTCCAGTCCCCTATAATGAAAAAGACATCTTTTTGGGTGTTGGTTCTAAAAGGTCTCATAGGTCTTAATAGAACCATTCAACTTCAGCTTCTTCAGCATTACTGGTCAGGGCATAGACTTGGATTTCCACAATATTCGCTGGTTTGCCTTGGAAATTAAGAGAGATCATTCTGTCATTTTTGAGACTGCATCCAAGTACTGCATTTCAGACTCTTTTGTTCACTATGATGGCTACTACATTTCTTCTAAGGGATTCTTGCCCACAGTTGTAGATATAATCGTCATCTGAGTTAAATTCACTCATTCCAGTCTATTTTAGTTTGCTGACTCCTAAAATGTTGAAGTTCACAATTGTCATCTCCTACTTGACCACTTCCAATTTGCCTTGATTCATGGACCTAACATTCCAGGTTCCTATGCAATATTGCTCTTTACAGCATCGGACCTTGCTTCCATCACCAGTCACATCCACAGCTGGGTGTTGTTTTTGTTTTGTCTCTATTTCTTCATTCTTTCTGGAGTTATTTCTCCACTGATCTCCAGTAGAATATTGGGCACCTAACTACCTGGGGAGTTCAACTTTCAGTGTCCTAACTTTTACCTTTTCATACTGTGGAAGCGAGAAATAGATTTAAGGGACTAGATCTGATAGACCAAGTGCCTGATGAAATATGAATGGAGGTTCATGACATTTTACAGGAGACAGGGATCAAAACCATACCCAAGGAAAAGAAATGCAAAAAAGCAAAATGGCTGTCTGAGGAGGCCTTACAAATAGCTGTGAAAAGAAAAGCAAAGGCAAAGGAGAAAAGGAAAGGTATATCCATTTGAAAGCAGAGTTCCAAAGAACAGTAAGGAGAGAGAAGGCCTTCCTCAGTGATCAGTGCAAAGAAATAAAGGAAAACAACAGAATGGGAAAGACTAGAGATTTCTTCAAGGAAATTAGAGATATCAAGGGAAAATTTCATGCAAAGATGGGCACACTAAAGGACAGAAATGGTGACCTAACAGAAGCAGAAGATATTAAAAAGATGTGGCAAGAATACACTGAAGAATTATTCAAGAAAGATCTTCATAACCGAGATAATCACGATGGTGTGATCACTCATCTAGAGCCAGACATTCTGGAATGTGAAGTCAAGTGAGCCTTAGGAAGCATCAGTACAAACAAAGCTAGTGGAAGTGATAGGATTCCAGTTGAGCTATTTGAAATCTTAAAACATGATACTGTGACAGTGCTGCACTCAATATGTCAGCAAATGAGGAAAACTCAGCAGTGGCCACACAACTGGAAAAGGTCAGTTTTCATTCTAATCCCAAAGAAAGGCAATGCCAAAGAATTACCACACAATTGCACTCATCTCACATGTTAGCAAAGTAATGCTCAAAATTCTCAAAGCCAGGCTTCAGCAATATGTGAACGTGAACTTCCAGATGTCCAAGCTGATTTTAGAGAAGGCAGAGGAACCAGAGATCAAATTACCAACATCTGCTAGATCATTGAAAAAGCAAGAGAGTTCCAGAAAAACATCTATTTCTGCTTTACTGACTAAGCCAAAGCCTTTGACTGTGTGGATCACAACAAAATGGAAATTCTGAAAGAGGTGAGAATATCAGACCACCTGACCTGCCTCTTTAGAAATCTGTATGCAGGTCAAGAAGTAACATTTAGAACTGGACATGGAACAACAGACTTGTTCCAAATTGGGAAAGGAGTATGTCAATGCTGTATATTGCCACTCTGCTTATTTAACTTATATGCAGAGTACATCATGAGAAGTGCTGGGATGGATGAAGCACAAGCTGGAATCGAGATTGCTGGGAGAAATATCAGTAACCTCAGATATGCAGATAACACCAACCTTATGGCAGAAAGTGAAGAAGAACTAAAGAGACTCTTGATGAAAGTGAAAGAGGAGAGTGAAAAAGTTGGCTTAAAGCTCAACATTCAGAAAACGAAGATAATGGCATCTGGTCCCATCACTTCATGGCAAACAGATGGGGAAACAGTGGAAACAGTATCAGACTTTCTTTTGGGGGGCTCCAAAATCACTGCAGATGGTGACTGCAGCCATGAAATTAAAAGATGCTTACTCCTTGGAAGAAAGGTTATGACCAACCTAGATAGCTTATTGAAAAGCAGAGACATTACTTTTCCGACTAAGGTCCGTCTAGTCAAGGCTATGGTTTTTCCTGTGGTCATGTATGGATGTGAGAGTTGGACTGTGAAGAAGGCTGAGCACCGAAGAATTGATGCTTTTGAACTGTGGTTTTGGAGAAGACTCTTGAGAGTCCCTTGCACTGCAAGGAGATCCAACCATTCCCTTCTGAAGGAGATCAGCCCTGGCATTTCTTTGGAAGGAATGATGCTCAAGCTGAAACTTCAGTACTTTGGCCACCTCATGCGAAGAGTTGACTCATTGAAAAGACTCTGATGCTGGGAGGGATTGTGGGCAGGAGGAGAAGGGGACGACAGAGGATGAGATGGCTGGATAGCATCACGGACTCGATGGACGTGAATCTCAGTGAACTCCGAGAGATGGTGATGGACAGGGAGGCCTGGCGTGCTGCGATTCATGGGGTCACAAAGAGTTGGACACGACTGAGCGACTGAACTGAACTGAACTGAACTGAACTGAAAGCGTTTGAACTAGATTCAGATATAGCAAGGGTATTAGAAGTATCAGACTGTGAATTAAAACAACTATGATTAATATGCTAAGGGCTCTAATGGATAAAGTAGACAGCACAGAAGTACATATGGCTACTGTAAGCAGAGAGCTGGAAATTCTATGAAAATGAAAAAGGAAATGCTAGAGATCAAAAACTCTGTAGGAAAAATGAAGAATGTCTTTAATGGCCCCACTAGTAGTTTGGACATGGCTGAGGAAAGGATCTCTAAGTCTGAGGAATGTGGATGGAAACTTTCAAAACTAAAAAGCAAAGAGAAAAAAGACTGAAAAAATGAAATAGAACATCCAATAAATACAAAAAGAGTTATATATGCAAAGTGGGAATATCAAAAGGAGACTAATAAGAGAGAGATACAGGAGAAATATTTGAAGTAATAATAAATAACAATTTCACTAAGTTAATGTCAGCTACCAATCCCTAAATTAAAGCAGTTCAGAGAACACTAAGAAAGATAATGCAGAAATTTTTAAAAAGACACATAAGACTCTATATTCAAACTGAAAATTAAGAAAAGAAAATTAAAGTTAGAAAATAAAATCTTTAAAAATAGCCAGAAGGAAAAAAATAGTCTGTAATTATGGAGAAACAAGGATGAGAACTACATCAAACTTCTCAGAAAATATGCAAGAAAAAAGAGAGTAAAGTGAAATATTTAAAGTGTTAACCAAGAATTCTATATCATGCTGAATTATCCTCCAAAAGTGAAGGAGAAAAAAAGGTTCTCTTAGACAAAGTAAAATTAAAGGTATTTGTTACCATTAAATCTGCCTTGTAAGAAATTATATAAACTCTTTAGAAACAAGGAGAATGATATAGGTCTGAAACTTAGATCTATTTTTTTAAAGGGGTAATTAGTAGAGAATAAATAAGTAAATATAAGAAAAAACTTTTTAAAAAATTAATTGATCTAACAGATAAGAGTTTGTTCAAACTAATAATAGCAACAATGTATTTGGTGATTGGAGCTTATGTATAAGTGAAATTAATAACAAAAATGTTAGGAATATTTCATTACTATAAGATACTCAATGCAGTGTAGTATTATTTGAAAGTAGACTCAGCTTAGTTATAAATGTAAACTCTAGGGCAACCACTAAATTTTTTTAAAGTAGTATAATTATTATACTAAGAAAGAAGAGAAAAATAGAATTTCATAAAATGCTCAGTTAAAGCTACAAGAGACATAAAAGAGTGGAAGACTGAAAACAGGAACAGAGAAGAAAAGTGAAGTCACTCAGTCGTGTCCAACTCTTTGTGACCCCATGGACTGTAGCCTACCATGCTCCTCCGTCCATGGGATTCTCCAGGCAAGAATACCAGAGTGGGTTGCCGTTTCCTTCTCCGGGAGATCTTCCCAACCCAGGGATCAAACCCAGGTCTCCCGCATTGCAGGCAGACGCTTTACCATCTGAGCCACCAGGGAAGCTTAAAAGGCAATGAATAAAAACCAGTAACAAATATGGTAAATATTACTCTAACTAGTGGCTTTATTCATAATTGCCGAAATATAGATTCTTCTCTGGTAGCTCAGATGGTAAAGTTCACCTGCAATGCAGGAGACCTGGATTCAATCTCCGGGTTGACAAGATCCCCTGGAGGAGAGCATGACAACTCACTCCAGTACTCTTGCCTGGAGAATCCCCATGGACAGAGGTGCCTGGCAGGCTATAGTCCATGGGGTTGCAAAGAGTCAGACAAGACTGAACAGCTAAGCACAGCACAGCACAGAAGCAATCACGATATCCTACAGTAGGTTAATGGATAAATAAACATTCAGACAGTGAACACTAAAAAAAAAAAAAAAAAAAAGATCTATCAAGTCATGAAAAGACATGGAGGAACATCAAATGCATGTTATTAAGTGAAACAAGCCAATCCAAAAAGGTTATATATAATTCAAACTATTTGACATTTTGAAAAAGGCAAAATCATGGAGACAGTAAAAGATCACTGGTTGTCAAAGGTTAGAGGAAAGGGAGGGATGAATAGAAGACCACAGAGAATTTTCAGAGCACTGAAAATACTCTGTATTTTAGGGAATGCCACTGCAATGGTATCTGCAAGTCTTTTGCAAATACAGGTTTAATACATAAAATAAATGGGCTAGAGATAGTTATATGCTAGAGCCTAAGCATGCTAGATATGGCTGTTAAGTATTCAAGAATTTCGTGTGCTGGTTGTTAAAACTTGAAATCAGAAAATGTTGGGAGTATTTACACCACATAAATTGGCAAAGACTACAAATCAGGTTTCAAGTTTTGCTTTGCTTTGTTTTACTTCTTCCAGAAATAGTTTACCAGCATGCCACTGTTTAGAGACAAAATCTGAGAGCTATAAAAATACAAGTAATGAGAATGGTTATAGTTTTTACATGTGCATGCTTAGTCACTCAGTTGTATATGACTCTTTGAGAGCCCATGGACTGCAGCCCACCTGCCCCCTCTGTCCACAAGAATACTGGAGGAGGTTTTCATGACCTTGTCCAAGGGATCTTCCTGACCCAGGGATCAAATTTGAGTCTCCTGCATCTCCTTCATTGTAGGCAGGCTCTTACCACTGAGTCACCAGGGAAGCCCAAGGTGAACCATTGTTATTATGGCTTAACTCTTAGAGCCTCTTTTATGTGCTCTAAGAGGGGCCATCAGGCCCCTCTGCCCATGGAATTTTCCAGGCAAGAATACTGGAGTGGGGTGCCATTTCCTACTTAAGGGGATCTTCCTGATCTAGAGATCGAACATATGTCTTTTGTATCTCCTGCATTGGCAGGATGATTCTTTATCACTAGTGCCACCTGGGAAGCTCCATATCAGTATAAACTAGTTATTAAATATCTGTAAATTAACTTTAATCCACACCTAGGGGCAATTAGTTTCCATCTGAAGCAATCTAATCATGAATAAACACTCTAGTGATGGTTATAATTTGTACAAGCATTTTAGATATTATTATATGTCTGCTTAAGAAATTTATTTATTATATAAATAGCTTAAGAAATGTTCAAAATAACTTCTGTTGGTGGTAGTGGTAGTTAGATGAGGGGACTGAAGACACATGCTATATTCGAAAAGGTTATAAAAATCCAGTCAGCCCCAAAGCTAAGCATTGAGCTGCCCTGTAAGACTAGACTTCCACTTTGTCAACTGTTCTGCACTTCCTATCAAAGGAACCAGTTAAAGATCTGGTGGTTCTCACCCAAAGAATTTTCTGTCTCCATCTTGGTGTGAATCTTCCAAACAAGGTATTTGTTAGTGTTTAAGGATAGAAAGCAGAGGTTTTATCATCTTATAATAACAAGGTTTTTAAAGTGTTTTTGTGTCTTTTGATTATGCTGCTGCTGCTAAGTGGCTTCAGTCGTGTCCGATTCTGTGCAACCCCATAGACGGCAGCCCACCAGGCTCCCCGTCCGTCCCTGGGATTCCCCAGGCAAGAACACTGGAGTGGGTTGTCATTTCCTTCTCTAATGCATGAAAGTGAAAAGTAAAAGTGAAGTTGCTCAGTCGTGTCCCACTCTTAACAACCCCATGGACTGCAGCCCACCAGGCTCCTCTGTCCATGGGATTTTCCAGGCAAGAGTACTGGAGTGGGGTGCCATTGCCTTCTCTGCTTCTTAATTATAAGTGGATATATATTTGGCATTGGACTAATATCTGCTTACATATATATATATATATATATATATATATATATATGCTTTTTTAATACTATGAACCTGGTAGCAATGGTATGGGGAATATATCTTCTTTGAGATAACAGTAGCTACCAGTTTTCAACAAAAGAATCTGGCAGTTTTTGAATTGCCATTTTGATGGAGGTCAGTTTGTGACAGAAGTAAATAAGAGTTGACAAAGAAGTCAGGGCTTTAGTCCCTCACTTCTGGGTTTATGTCAAATTGTTTCTAAAGATATTTGTTTCCATGATGCCTTGTATTTATTGACCTTACATATGATATTAAGAGCAATCTTTTAATCATATTATTCCTCTGCTCTAAAACTTTCTATGACATTTTATGAACTAAAAATTACATCTCTTAGTAAGATATTTGGAATCATTCATAATCTGGTTTTAATCTAAAATCCTAACAATACTTTGCTTTTCCTTCATTACAGCCAGACTGCTTTAGACAGTCTCTGAATCAACCTATGTGCTTTCCTTTGTAAGCAATGTGCTGTTCTTATGATGCTTTACTTGAAGATGCTCAAAGAGTTATTCCAGGACCAGCAGCATCAGCGTGCTTGGAATCTGTTAGAAATGCCAAAATTCAGGTCCCATCCCAGACCTGCTGAATCCTAAACCCAGAGGGTGGGCCCAGGAATCTGCATTTTAACAAGCAATAGTCTAGGTGATTTAGATGCATATCTTGAGAACCACTGATCCATTCTCTGCATATTCTTTCACTGAACATCTGCTAAGCCCTTTACCATTAGGCTTTAAGTCCTAGACCAAACCTAGCCTCTCTGTGAAGTCACTATCTTCTGAAAATCTAAAGTACTCATTGTTCATACCATATATTCATCTTCTACTGTCCTTTCAAATATTCTCAGGCATGTATATCTAATTCCCATCCAGACTGTAATACAACAGAGGAAATATTTCTATCTCTGTTAACACATGGCAAGATATTTACTGTTGAGTAAGAAGAGGGAAAAAAGACTTTTATGAGGAGTCAGTATGGGCCCTGATCCCTGTAAAGGAAGTGGAGTCAACACTGGGGTGCACACCCAGATTCCCCTTACAACACTGAGACACTCCTTACCCGAGCTTCCTGGAGTCAGCCTCTCTCCAGGAATTCAGCACAGCCAAAGAGCACAAACAAGTCCAAGTGTGTAGCCTTCCCCCAGGGAAAGCCCAATGACTGCTCATAAAATGTTAAAAAGGTTAAGCTCTCACAAGGTTGGGCAATTCTACAGTGCTATCCCAGTTCCAGAGCTTCCAGAGGAGAGGCTGGACCCTCTGTTACAACTGCCTCGCAGATCAGATTCTCCCCCTTCCCATTCCTGCTGCCTCTCTCCCTCGCAGTTGTTATACCTGAGAGTATTTCCCAGACTCATATAAATCTCAGAGTCTCAGAGTCTGTTTTCCAGGAAGCCTGGCCTATGACAGAAAGTGAAGGGGCTCCTGGACACTGATTGCTTTTTGCCTACTTGATGATGTAGAGTTTGATTCAAGAATCAAGAAGGCATGTTGGATGTATATAGAACTTTCCTTTAAGGGAAGCCCATATATTGTTAGTATAAACTCTCTCGAAGTAGTAATCTATGAGTATAAAAGAACAGTGGCGCAGAAGGACTCTGGCCTCTCCATTTCTACAGGAGTCTACCCTACGTTTATAGCATCCCTGGCAGCTGATTCCTTCCGTTGGAGATTCTGAGGCCTGACGGACACTGTACTGAGAAGCAACACATCTGCTCCTGCTCTAAAGTTCTGTACTTTGGATCAGCTCCTGTCACTTTGGCTACCTAAATCTGGGAACACAATCCAGTCTAAGGTGGGTGTGTGGCAATGTTCCTTGTCATATCCTACGCTCACCTGCAGTTCTACAGTTCCTACAGTGGGCACATGCACTTTTATTAAGACTCATTTTGCTTCAGCAGAGGTATGACTGAAATAGGTTGAGTAGACACTGTAGACAGAACGAGTAAATGCTACTTACTTAGTGCTGTTTGAGATGTGTCAAAAGGTGACACTCCCCTCTTTCTGATAGGAACTTTGAAATTCAACCACCCAACCATTAAACAGTTCCTGCTTAAATAACAGAATGTATACAAACAAGATAGGCACTCAATAGATGTTGGTTGAACTTAAATTTAACTTACTGAATTTCTAACATAAGGTAAATGTTCCCTCTAAAGTCTTCTTCATACACTTATTAGAAAAACTTTTCCAGATCTGAGCTGTAAGATTAATTTCAAAATGCAGTCAATTGAGTACAGAGCTATGGCAGTAGAATGTGATGCAAACCTGAAACATGAGGGCAGGATGGAGAAGAAAGGATGCTTAGAGATGCAAGAAGTGTGTGCCTAGTTGCTCAGTCGTGTCCGACTCTTTGTGACCCCATGGACTGTAGCCCACTAGGCTTCTCTGTCCATGGGATTTTCCAGCCAACAATATTGATGTGGGTTGCCACTGCCTTCTCCAGGGTAACTTCCTGACCTAGGGACTGAATCTGCATCTCCTGCATTGGCAGGCAGATTCTTTACCACTGAGCTACCTGGCAAGCCCCAAGAGAGATGTACAATCAACACAGAGGAAAAATTTGTACTCCTCATGATTTTGCTGCTTTATAAGTAAATATCAAATTTTTCATATGAAATCCACATTTGAAGGAAGGACACCATTATAGGTATGTTCTTACTGCTGTGGCTACATTGAGAACAATTATTTAGACCACAGGTTCCAGTAAGAATGTTATACAATTATAGCTGATCCTCACCATCCGTGGATCTATATTTGAGAATATTCTTACTCTCTAAAATTTAACTGTAACCCCCAAATCAATGCTCCTGCTGCTTCTGTGGTCCTTTACAGATATGTGTGTGTGTGTGTGTGTGTGTGTGTGTGTGTGTGCGCGCGCAGAAAAGCAAAATTTTTGCTTTCTCCTAGTGCACATACCCCAGTGAGTATGACCAAAACAACAACTCTGTATTCTTGTTTCAGCTCTCCTACTCTTAATGAGTATCCTATATGCAATCTATTTAGTGTCAATTTTTTGAAATTTTATTAGAGATTTCACTGTTTAAAATGGTCCCTAAGTGTAGTGCTGACATGCTGTATAGTGTTCCTAAACACAAGAAGGCTGTGATGTGCCTTAAAGAGAAAATATATGCATTCGATATTCTTCATTCAGACATGAGTTATAGTACTATTGGCTGTGAATTCAATGCTAACAAATCAATAATACAAGGTTATATATTGGTAGATTGACAAAAATGTTGCGACCAGAGGCTTGCAGGAAATGAATCCTGCATTTCTTCCAGGAGCAAAGGTTCAGCATTTATGAATTCAGTGTTCCTGGTGACTTTACAGAACATGATAACTGCAAATAATGGGAACTGATTGCATTTCATAGATAGCCTCTCCACATCCCTACAGACTTCATAAAAAAAAAAAAACCCTATCATTTTGAATGTTCCTCAAAGCCTGCAGGTCCTTAGACAATCTACTAGATTTAGAGTCTTACTTTTTCAGGTTTAAGAAGATGTTTTAACAGACTTGTGTCCTCCACCTCATTCTTGTCTGCCAAATTCCTATGTTGAAGCCCCTAACCCACAATGTGGTGGTACTTGGAGATGTGGCCTTTGCAAGTAATCAGCTTTAGATGAGGTCTCAGTCCCTCATAAAGGGATTAATGCCCTTATAAAAAGAGACACCAGGACATTTGGTTCCTATGTGCATGCACTAAGGACAGGCCATGTGAGGACATAGGGGAAAGGTAGCCATCTGAAACCTGAGGAGAGAGATCTCACCAGATACCAACCCCACTGGCATCTTGATTTTGGACTTCCAGTTTCCAGAACTGTGATAGATAAAGTTTTATTGTTTAAGCCACCCAATCTGTGTTATTTTATTAATGGGATCTGAACTAATTAAGGGAAAACATCTACACAAGAAGCTCTGAATCCATATATGTATTATTCCAGTATTTCAGTAAAAGTGTGTGCACCCCTTGCTTCCCCTTTTCTTGATCAGGGTCTAGGTAAGGTCACCAGTGTGACCAACTAACCAATTCAAGTCCAGCTAACTAATAATCCTGCCAAGACCATGGAGGTAATGACATAGTATGAAATGAAACTCCCAGATCAGGAGGCAAGGAAGCCAAGAAAGAAAGAATAGGAAATGAGTAAGCAAAAAGAGTATAGGATTGAAGAGTACTGCAGTTTCCCAACTTTGCCTTCCAGGAGAGAGTGCTGACATGGCTTAAATGTACAGAAAAAACAAACAAGATTGTGGGATAGAATCTGAAAGAGAGGATTCTGGAGGTATGGTGTCCTCTTCACCCCAAAGAACATTCTCTTCACATTTCCACTGATCTCTTAACATATTAAAACTCTTAACCCAACAAGAGAGAGGCACAACTTTTTTTCAAAAACAATAACTTTTTTCTGTTTATAAAATTTATATGCAATCATTGTGAAAATTTAAGTAATACAGAGAAATCACAGAAGCTATTGCTACAAATTCCAACCATAAGAGATAATGATTACTTGCATATTAATGACCATCCTTCAAGATGATCTCAACAATACGTCCTAGACATCACTAGTTATAAAGCAACATAAACATTTTAAACATATGCATGATTCAATGACATTTATAAATTACAATCTATTTTGAATTGCCTATGTGGAAACAATTAGACTTTTTCCATAAACAAGACTACAGTGAATAAGTTTGTATATCTGGGCACACTTGTTGAATTATCTTTTCTGATTAAATTCCCAAAAGAACTACTTCTGCATCAAAGTGAATATGCATTTAAATTTTAGATTAATACTGAGAATATTAATCCTTTCACAAGCTTGTTAAGTGACGTTAGGAAATTTATCTGGCACAGACACTAAGTTTAAATAAATAGACTGTTCATACCTCTCACTTCTTTGAGTTTTCTGGCTAGTATGAAATCTCTGATGCTGGCTGTGGCATGAAGTAGACCATCATTTACACTTCATGTAAACTGATTTCCACAATGCATGTGTGGATATTCTAAAAGTCCTGACTGCCTACTTAGGGTTAATTCAACTATTAAAGTCAAGTTAATGCAGAAGCTGTGAATGCAGAAATATCAGTAGCAGGCTGAAAATAGCCTCTACTCATAACTGCTTGTGAATATCAGTCAGTTCAATCACTCAGTCGGGTCCGACTCTTTGCGACTCCATGAATCGCAGCACGCCAGGCCTCCCTGTTCATCACCATCTCTCGGAGTTCACTCAGACTCACGTCCATCGAGTCCGTGATGCTATCCAGCCATCTCATGCTCTGTCATCCCCTTCTCCTCCTGCCCACAATCCCTCCCAGCATCAGAGTCTTTTTCAGTGAGTCAACTCTTTGCATGAGGTGGCCAAAGTACTGGAGTTTCAGCTTGAGCATCATTCCTTCCAAAAACTCCCAGGGCTGATCTCTTTCAGAATTGATTAGTTGGATCTCCTTGCAGTCCAAGGGACTCTCAAGAGTCTTCTCCAAAACCACAGTTCAAAAGCATCAATTCTTCGGTGCTCAGCCTTCTTCACAGTCCAACTCTCACATCCATACATGACCACAGGAAAAACCATAGCCGTGACTAGATGGACCTTAGCTGGCAAAGTAATGTCTCTGCTTTTGAATATACTATCTAGGTTGGTCATAACTTTTCTTCCAAGGAGGAAGCATCTTTTAATTTCATGGCTGCAGTCACCATCTGCAGTGATTTTGGAGCCCAAAAAATAAAGTCTGACACTGTTTCCACTGTTTCCCCATCTCTTTCCCATGAAGTGATGGGACCAGATGCCTTGATCCTCGTTTTCTGAATGTTGAGCTTTAAGCCAACTTTTTCACTCTCCACTTTCACTTTCATCAAGAGGCTTTTTAGTTCCTCTTCACTTTCTGCCATAAGGGTGGTGTCATCTGCATATCTGAGGTTATTGATATTTCTCCCGGCAATCTTGATTCCAGCTTGTGTTTCTTCCAGTCCAGCTTTTCTCATGATGTACTCTGCATATAACTTAAATAAGCAGGGTGACAACGTACAGCCTCCCTTTCCTATTTGGAACCAGTCTGTTGTTCCATGTCCAGATCTAACTGTTGCTTCCTGACCTGCATACAGATTTCTCAAGAGGCAGGTCTGGTGGTCTGGTATTCCCATCTTTTTCAGAATTTTCCCCAGTTTATTGTGACTCACACAGTCAAAGGCTTTGGCATAGTCAATAAAGCAGAATATAATATGTGCCTTATTCAATTTGGGTTGCTATAACAAGATAATATAGACTAGATAGCTTAAACAACAGTATTTGCTTATCTTTCTAGAAACTGAGAAGTCCAAGATTAAGGTAACAGTAGATCCAGTGTCTGGTGAGTCCAAGATCAAGATACTATCAGAATCAGTGTCATCAGCTTCTCTTTGTACCCTTACATGACACTGAGAGAGCCAGCTCTCTACCGCTTCATATAATGAAACTAATCTCATCATAGGGTACGACTCCCAAAACATAATTAATTCCTCAAGGCCCTATCACTTAATACCATCATATTAGAGGTCTGACTTAGAAGAAAAGACTTGTTCAAAATTGGGATAGGAGTACATTAAGGCTGTATATTGTCACTCTGCTTGTTTAACATATGTAGAGTATACCATGGGAAATGCCGGGCTGAATGAAGCACAAACTGGAATCAAGGTTGCAGGGAGAAATATCAACAATCTCAGATATGCAGATGACACCACTCTAATGGCAGAGAGCAAAGAGGAACTCAAGAGTCTCTTGATGAAAGTGAAAGAGGAGAGTGAAAAAGTTGGCATAAAACTCAACATTCAAAAATGAAGATCATGGCATCTAATCCCATCACTTCATGGCAAATAGATGGGGAAACAATGGAAACAGTGTTTACTTTACTTTCTTGGGCTCCAAAATCACTACAGATATTGACTGCAGCTATGAAATTAAAAGATGCTTGTTCCTAAGAAGAAGAGCTATGACATACCTAGACAGCATATTAAAAAGCAGAGACATTACTTTGCCAACAAAGGTCCATCTAGTTAAAACTATGGTTTTTCCAGTAGTCAGGTATGGATGTGAGAGTTGGACCATAAAGAAGGCTGAGTGCTGAAGTATTGATGCTTTTGAACTGTAGTGTTGGAGAAGACTCTTGAGAGTCCCTTGGACTACAATGAGATCAAACCAGTCAATCCTAAAGGAAATCAACTCAGAATATTTATTGGGCGGACTGATGCTGAAGCTGAAGCTCCAATACTTTGGAAATCTGATGCAAAGAGCAAATTCATTGGAAAAGACCCTGATGCTGGGAAAGATTGAAGGCAGGAGGAGAAGGGGACAACAGAGGATGAGATGGTTAAATGGCATCACTGACTCAATGGACATGAGTTTGAGCAAACTCTGGGAAGTGGTGAAGAACAGGGTGACGTGGCATGTTGCAGTCCATGGGGTTGTAAAGAGTTGGACATGACTGAGTGGCTGAACAATAGCAAAGAGATTTGACATATGAATTTGGGCTGAAAAGGATATAACAATTTGTTCTACCATTTGCTTTATGTAACTAAAGTTTTAAAATTTTGGAAATGCCTCACCCTTTCATTTTCAACATCTTAACAGACATTTCCACCTTGATGTTCTATGGACATTTTAGATGTAATAAAAAAATAAAAATACTAATACATATTATTTGAGTGCATTATATGTATGAAGTGCTATCACAAAAATACGTTATCTCTCAAATTCACAGCAATTCTGCATGGAAAGATGTTATTATCTCATTTTCATAGATGAGAGAACTAAAGTTCTTCAATTAATGATTTGCCTCAGGCCACCATCTACCAGTAAATGTTGGGAAGAGGAACTATTATTACTAAAACTCTACTATATTCTACTTGTTTTAGACACATTTTTTTCATGGACTCCTCAGTTACTCTGGGAGGTAGTGTCATCTCTAACATGTAGGTAAAGAGTTTCCTAGTCATTCCCTCTGTTTCCTAACACCTATGACAGAGTGCCTGGCACACAGTAGGGAGAAGTGAATGAACACGTGAGCAACAGTGCCCCTCAGCAAATGTGGGCTTCCATATGCATACAAAATAGCCATTTAACTGTCTTATCAAATTCATTTCCTTCAAAAAAATTCTTAAATATTCAGGTTTAAGAAACAAAAGGAAAATTTAAAAATACAGGTGACCACTTTTAGTCATTTTCAGATGTCCATCAGCTCTCCAAAAGCCGTCTCTTTGGTAAAGAATTACAACAGCATCATATAGGTGGTGGTAGGGGGCGTACATAGTACAGGTACTACTTTAGTATATAGTTTCTCTTTAAATTTAGTCCTAAAATAATTATATATTGTTTACAAATTTCAAGATGTTATCTCACTCTAGCATGGTCTTTATAATAAATAAAGACTAATGTTTAAAAGAAGATAAATAAGATAAACAATTTCAAGGCCAAGTATGTGTCACTTGTAGATTAAATTTGCAAATCTATTCACTTAGCACACTCAATTGGGAAGACGGGAGATACAGAGTTAGTCCCCTAAGTGACCTTTTCCTGAGAAATAATTAATTGGCATGTGCTGTGCTTTGTTAAAGAAAGCAAACACCCTTCATGAATATGAATTTAATGCCTTTTGAAGCAAATTGATCTAGGTTTTTAACCACTTCCTCCTTTTTCAAGTCCCTGCATTTTTGAGAAACCTACAAAAAATTCTATGTAGTCAATATACGTTTTCACAAACAAATAAAAAGCTTCTGGAATCGTCTCCTATTCATGAGTTTCCATGAACAATTATTGGAGATGTGACCACAATGTATAACTCATGTGTAAGGGATTCATAATATGTCAGAAATGAACAATGTCTGAAAAACACTTGATTCACTATCTCCATTCACAGAAGCTAAAGACAGAGCTACAGACAAAACTAAAGGTTCAGTTTCTACAGCAGAGGGAAACATAAAGTGCTATGATACTGATATTTATTGCAGAATACAAATAAGGATGAGAGGATATCCTACCTGACTTGCCTTCCCTTGCCTTTTCTTCCTGAGGAGCAAAACGCAAAATCTGAAGATCCAGGACATGTTTGGGACTCCATGGTGGCAAATACAACAAACAACCAAGAAACCTTTAAACTCTGTGTGTAGGTGTGTAGGTGTGTGTTTTATTAGACTACTAGAAGAACTACTATTTCTTGAAACAGAATGGAAAAAAATCTTGATGTGCAAGAAGTTTTAAGGCTGAAGAAATCTGCAAAAAAATTTAAAGTGCAGAAAAAGCAAAAAAAAAGAAAAAGAAAAAAAGCCTTAGGTGAGAAAGAGGGAGGGGAAGAGAGAGAATGAAAGGGAGAAACATAGAGGCACAGGGTAGGGGAGGGAAAAGAGAAGGGGAGGGAGAGAGAAAGAGAAATAGGCAGAAGAAAATTAATCTTCATAGAGTTTATTATGTAAGGCAAAATGCTTGGTAGTTATTTGCCCAAACTATTTAAGACAAATGAATCTATCGCCTGATGAAGTGGAGTGGGGCAGAGAGAGGAACAAGGAGAGAGAGACTGAGAGGAGAGAGAGAGTGGCTCCGTCCATTTTTAAAGTTAATCAGTATTCATGATGATGTATTTCTCCAAAATAATAAAATGGATTAAGCAAGAGCTAAGAGAGAAAAGAGGGCAGCCATTTTATCCCTCCACCTCAGCCCAATTCAGATGAAATATACATAACATAAGAAAGGGCCGCTGGCAAGTATCCACAGGAAGAGCACCTGGAAGATTAAAGCTGTGGCCATAACATTAACAAAGTACAGACCATACTGAATTAATGAGCACTGGAGATAGACATTCAGTGGGGTCTTAATTTATTTTCCTTTTCTAGCTCATCCTTTAAGAAAATGACAGTGTCTTCTTATCGATTTTACACTCAGAGATCAATCAGAATTGCCCTGACTCAGACAAAATTTACAGCAGTCTCTGACACAGCCTCGAGCATGTGGGCCCAAACAGACATTACAAGGAAGCAATAGATCATGTTTGTATGTAGAGCTTGACATGCTTAAAAATAAGCTAATCTGTAGTGGAATTTCCTTCTTTTTGACAAGTTGCTCTGCCCAGCTCTTCGGCCCCTTGTTATGAATTTCTCTCTGGGCTCCACTATTAATTATAACATGTGCAAAGGATTCATGTACTTAGGCCCTGAGGGAGGTCACCTGATCTACAGTTTTAGATAAAATATAAACTAACAGATCACTTCTACTTAAACAATGTAAAATGTCACTCTGAGACACTCCATAAAAAAAAAAAAAGCTAGAGGTGTTCCGTCAAGAGCTATGATCAATTCTGACAACCCAACAATATCAGGGCTAAATGATGGGCCTGTACATTCCTAAACAACCCCCAGTGGAAATTGCTGTATCCGGGAAGCTCTTTTGTGCAAGTAACTAGCTGTATTAAATGCAATAATTACAGAAAAGACACTAACTGTGGTGGCTCAGGCAGTTGTTGGCTAAGCTGACTTGTTTCCACACCACCATTTATCTCGTAACTGGGGCTGCACTTTGCCCTGACTTGACACACTGGAGTGAAAGTCTATGGAGCTTCCCCTTCCAAGCCCAAGAGGTTCTGGCTCACTGTGTGCCAGTGGAATTATTCTGGGAGGCGTCTGCTCAACAGGGACAGAGGAAAAACATAAAAACAATTGCTTGGGGATAAAGCATTTTGTGTATGGATCTGGCTGGAATGGGGCTGCATCTGCCAACAGCTCAACTCCAGGGAAAGCCCTTGCTGGATGGATGAAAGGCCTTGCTTCTGTCCAAGGCGCATGGCATCTAAAAACTCCAGTAAATGCAGGCACTGAATAAAAGACAACAGAACAGGTTCAGTGATACATTTCCTTACAGCTAATTGACCAACAGTATAAGATGATGTTACTCTGTGTTGCTACCTGGAAGGAAATGAAAATATTTAAGTATCAGAATAGCCATCTTAAAAAAGAAAGTGATTTGCCACAGTTTGAGAGACCTCTCTGAAATCACTGATATAACCATATCACAAAAGAAGGACAACTAACTTTAAAATGCATTTGGAGAGCAATATAGACATTCTCTCCTATATGAAGGAATGCCACAATTCCTAGATTTTGATTCTTAAAGTTTTTTTTTATAAAACCTGCAGTGTAGAATATATCAATCTTCGAAATACTCAAATGGGTAAGGAGGTAAATTCACAAAGGACTTCTCTAACTTCCTATAAAAGAAAATACCATTGCATTAAGGATCAAGACTTTTTAAGGACAGGGGTTTTATTTTGTTTTGTTCTTGCTATACAACACCCACACATGGACCCTGATATTTTATTTTGCCAGGATATAATAAATATCCATAAAATCATATCCAGTAGTAGCAAATCTAACTATTTACTGAGAAATCTCTCTGTGTCAAGCTCTGATGGATGCTGAGGTACAGATGAGGAAGTTATGACCATTTCCTAAGTTGAATGTAAGTAGGAGAAAGAGACATGTCAACAATTATCTTAACACATTGTAATAAGTCTTTCATAAAAGTGTGCAGTGCTATAGAAACATTTTTGAGATGGATCAAACACCTTCCTGGAGAAGAAAGAGGCTTTCCAGAAAATAACCAACATTTCATTTGGACCTTTAAAAATGAGCAGACGTTTTCCACAGTGACCTGGGACTTTGGGGTATAAGGATGTCCTTGTCAGTGGGAGCAGCATGTAAAGAGAGGTATGGAGGTGTGTGTGTGAGTCTGTGTGTGCGTACTCTCATGCTAACGTCCTACAACAGGAAGTACTCAGGTAGATCAACATAAAGCAGAACGGCAGAGGTGCATATATTATGGAGGTTAGGTTAGGTCAGTTCTTAGCTCTCCAGGAACAGAGACAATGGGGCACCTGTGTGTGTGTGTGTGCGTGTGTGTGCGTGTGTGTGTGCATGTGCAAACATGTGCACACATACAAACGAACCTGTTTATCAGGAGCTTATCACAAATGTTTCCTGGAATAGAAACTCTGGCAAAACTGTAAAAACTGGATGGCTCCATTAGGCAACTCACTGAAGAGGCACCAAGGACATGGCTGAAATAATTTGGGCAAGGGATTTTCAAACCCTTATCTCCAGGTGGGTTTGCTAAATTTATATGACCCCCAAATGCTTTCTCTATCTGGGCAGATTGATTTCTTCTCCTCAAATTTTATAAATACCCATTTTATCCCTGTGAGTAATTTTGTTGTACTTGTTCCAGGTAAAGGTTACAGACCCCTGATCTCTGAGAAAGGTAAGGGAGTATAGTGGTTGAGTGCAGACTCTGGAATCAGAATGATCTGATTCAACACTTATATCCATCTCTTATCTGTGGTTTGACTTTGGGTAAGTTTCTTAGCTTTGCTGTGTCAGGTGCTGTCCAATGTAAGATATCAGTACTAACGCTTTAGGTTGCGTGTGTGTGTTAGTCACTCGGTCCTGTCTGAATCTTTGCAATGCTATGAACTGTAGCCCACGAGGCTCCTCTGTCCATGGGATTCTCCAGGCAAGACTACTGGAGTGGGTTATCATTACCTTCTCCAGGAGATCTTCCCAACCCAAGGACTGAATCCAGGTCTTCTGCATTGCAGGCAGATTCTTTACCATCTGAACCACCATGGATATCCCAAGGTTTTGAGAATCAATTAGTTAACATATTAAGTGCTTAGTGTAGCATCTCAATTGCCAGCTCTCTGTGTCAAATTTAAAGAGGGATTTCAAAATTAGCATAATATAAAAATGATCTAGATCTAAATATTATAATATGGTCAAATAAGTTGATCAGTGATTTCTGGGAGGTCTCCCAAACTGTTCCAAATTATTTTATTCTTAAGATGGGTATTTTGGCACCTAACTGGGTTCTTCCAGGTAGACCTAAATACGTTGAACTAAATATTGCTCTACATGATTCAGATCAATTTAAATACCCATTGAAGGTGTTATAAAATGTCATGGATCTAGAACATGAGATTGCTGCATCCTGGCTGAGATCCCAAGAAAACTGCAGGGTGATTAAGAACTGTCAGGCACACACTGTGCTATTCCATGCCTCCCTCCACATCCACGTGAAAACCAGCGAGGATGCTGCTACAGAGGACAGGAGACTCTACCAAGAGGAAATGCCCTAAGAAACAAGATATAGACAGAGTCAAAGTGGATCACCTCTGAAAGGGAGGAGATATGATTCTCCCACATCAGTGTGGTTTAAATTGGACTTTGACTTATCACTTGACAATAAGATGAAATATCAAGGACCAAGCATAAGATCTCCAATAGTATACTGAATGTAAGTCAAATGTATAAGAATATATCAAAGTCTATTATCATGTGGACTAAAACTAATGGTTATAAAATAGATGGTACAGTAATATGAGCATATACTATCTTTAGATTTGTGAGACCTGGAGACTCAGTCTCCCTTCTTCAAGGTTCAGTTTTGAATAATCAAACACCATTATTTCACATTATCATTCCAAAGTGATGGCCAGGTAACCAGTACTCTTGTTATGGTGTTACTCTCAGGCATGTTAACTCATTCATTCATTCATTTGTTGATAATTATGGTAAAAAAACAACAACATGTAACAGAAAATTTACTATCTTAAACCATTTTACATGCTTATTTCAGTAGTGTTAAGTATATTTATATTGTTATACAAATCTAATATATACATATACATTATATTGTACTACCATTACCACCATCTATCCACTTACCTCTTTTTGTCGTGTAAGACTAAAACTCCATACTTATTAGATAATAATTATCGATTTTCCCCATCCCCAGGCAATCACCATTATATTTCTGTCTCTATTATGCTAGTGGAGGTGACGGAATTCCAGTTGAGCTGTTTCAAATCCTGAAAGATGATGCTGTGGAAGTGCTGCACTCAATATGCCAGCAAATTTGGAAAACTCAGCAGTGGCCACAGGACTGGAAAAGGTCAGTTTTCATTCCAGTTCCAAAGAAAGGCAATGCCAAAGAATGCTCAAAGTACCACACAATTGCACTCATCTCACACGCTAGTGAAGTAATGCTCAAAATTCTCCAAGCCAGGCTTCAGCAATACGTGAACCAATAGCTTCCAGATGTTCAAGCTGGATTTAGAAAAGGCAGAGGAACCAGAGATCAAATTGCCAACATCTGCTGGATCATGGAAAAAGCAAGAGAGTTCCAGAAAAACATCTATTTCTGCTTTACTGACTATGCCAAAGCCTTTGACTGTGTGGATCACAATAAACTGGGGAAAATTCTGAAAGAGATGGGAATACCAGACCACCAGACCTGCCTCTTGAGAAATCTGTATGCAGGTCAGGAAGCAACAGTTAGAACTGGACATGGAACAACAGACTGGTTCCAAATAGGAAAAGGAGTACTTCAAGGCTGTATATTGTCACCCTGCTTATTTAACTTCTATGCAGAGTACATCATGAGAAGTGCTGGGATGGAAGAAGTACAAGCTGGAATCAAGATTGTGGGAGAAAAATCAATAACCTCAGATATGCAGATGACACCACTCTTATGGCAGAAAGTGAAGAGGAACTAAAAAGCCTCTTGATGAAAGTGAAAGAGGAGAGTGAAAAAGTTGGTTTAAAGCTCAACATTCAGAAAACAAAGATCATGGCATCTGGTCCCATCACTTCATGGGAAATAGATGGGGAAACAGTGGAAAACAGTGGCTGACTTTATTTTGGGGGCTCCAAAATCACTGCAGACGATGATTGCAGCCATGAAATTAAAAGACGCTTACTCCTTGGGAGAAAAGTTCTGACCAACCTAGATAGTATATTGAAAAGCAGAGATATTACTTTGCCGACTAAGGTCCGTCTAGTCAAGGCTATGGCTTTTCCTGTGGTCATGGATGGATGTGAGAGTTAGACTGAAGAAAGCTGAGCGCCGAAGAATTGATGCTTTTGAACTGTGGTTTTGGAGAAGACTCTTGAGAATCCCTTGGACTGCAAGGAGATCCAACTAGTCCATTCTGAAGGAGATTAGCCCTGAGATTTCTTTGGAAGGAATGATGCTCAAGCTGAAACTCCAGTACTTTGGCCACCTCATGCAAAGAGTTGACTCAAAAGACTCTGATGCTGGGAGGGATTGGGGGCAGGAGGAGAAGGGGATGACAGAGGATGAGATGGCTGGATGGCATCACTGACTCAATGGACGTGAGTCTGAGTGAACTCCGGGAGTTGGTGATCAACAGGGAGGCCTGGCATGCTGCTGAAGAATGCTCAAACTTAGTTTAAAGATGTGCATGTTAGTTGAGGGAATACTCTGATTTCATTTTAAGTAAGAAACTATTTCAAAGCATCTGTGTATTCTGAGCGACCTAAATAGATAGATGCCAACAGTTATACCCCTGACTCAAAATCTACAATTAAGGAAATTCTACATCAGCATGCTGCTTGGGCCAACATAAAGGTACTTAATATATGCCTATGAAGGAAAATATAGAACTTTCATGCATCAAATGAGCAAGGCTTGACAGGCAGTTCCAGTTTGATATGGGTCATGCTGCTGATAACTACTGCACTTTTTAAAGGTTACATTTTAAAGGTTACATTAATGCTGAAGTTGTGCATGAAGATGAGTACCCTGTGTAACCATAAGCTTTATATTTCATTCATCTCTTGTCATCTCAAAAATAGAGTTAGTGATACAAATGGGACATAACATTGTGAAGAGCTCACTTGGTATGATAAGAACTTACCCAACCAAAGCACCACTTTTTTTTTTTCTGAGTAGTAATTCCATTAAGGGGAAAAAAATCCATGTGACCTTATTTCTTTCCCATCTGCTTTCAATCACATCACAATATTATGAAACAAATTGCTACTGACAGTAAGGCTGTCATATTCAGGAATGAAATGGGTAAGCCCATAAAGGCAAGCGACTGGCACAGTGCAGCTTCCTTTTATCAATTATACCAGTCAACAAAATACCAGTGTTCAATGGGGCTCTACAAAGTCGTGAACCAAGATGCACCCCATTCATCCACTGAATGCTAGGATGTCCTCATGGAGATTCTTTCCAGAGTTCACCAATAAACAGATCAGGAATTCAGTAGCTTTGGATCGTAATTCCTGCCTGCAAATAGTTAGGTTACTTTATGAATTTCATAAGGGCCTGGTATTCTTATCTATAAGATAGAGATATCAATGTTCAATTTCACTACAAATATGTGTATTACTAAAATCAACCTGATAAGACATGAACCTTAGTTTAAAAATCTGAATCTGTCAACAATTTGAGAATTTTCATAAACACCTCCCACAAAACATTTATTTTGATACATTTTAAAAAGTGACCTATTTGTCCAGTAAATAGGTATTGAACACCTACTGTATACTAGGTACTCTGCTAGATGGTGAAGATAAAGCAGGGAACCAGACAGAAACACCCTCATTCTGGTGTGTTTTTATTTTCTGAGATTAAAACATTGAACTGAGAGAAAAACAAAGAAAGATATTGAATGTTTGGTTTCATTTCCAATCACTACTGCACACCAGAAGTTCCCAGATCAAAGTGTAAGATTCAGTTATTGAATAGAATGGTTTTCAAACTGTGTTCACTGGAGTCCTACAGGGTCTATAGATGGAAGTTGGGAGGAGGGATGGAGAGTGGTAAGTGGGATATGTAAAAGACCCAACCAGTCCTCAGATTCCATCAAAACAGTTCCTAAACCATTGTATACACTCTAAAGATTTAATTTGGAAGATTAAGCATTCTGTTATTTGTTATTAAAAGGAAGAAATTCTCTGAATTAAAAAAAAATCTTTTCCTAATAAAGCAATTGAGAAGACTAACAAATAGATTTATTTAAAGTGTTAAAATACCTTAAATAGCTAGTTTGAACCAGGTCTTCCAAGAATTAATCAAGGGCTCTTTATACTTTGCCACTGAATTGTTTAGGCATATATTCAGCCACCAGTGGGGTAACTTGCAATTTTTAAAACATAATCCAATGTATTTATTTTTGGCTATGCCAAGTCTTCATTGCTGTGCAGGCTTTTCTCTAGTTGTGATGAGCAGGGGATGGGGGTAAGGTTACTCTTTAATTGCAGTGCACAGGCTTCTCATTGTGGTGACCTCCTTTGCTGTGGAGCACAGGCTCTAGGGCACTTGGGCTCTGTAGTTATGGTATATGAGCTTAGTTGCCCGGTGGCACGTGGAATATTCCAGGACCAGGAGTTGAATCTGTGTCCCCTTTATTGGCAGGTGGATTCTTAACCACTGGACCACCAGGAAGTCCTAATTTGCAATTTTTAACTTTTGAAAATTGTCATCTTAGAGCTAGAAAAATGTAGAGAATTATCTAATGCAACTCCTCATGCTATATAAGGTACGTACGTGCATGCTAAATCACTTCAGTCATGTCCAACTCTTTGTAACCCATGGACTTAGCCTGCCAGCCTCCTCTGTCCATGGGATTCTCCAAGCAAGAACACTGGAGTGAGTTGCCATGCCCTCTTCCAGGGGATCTTCCTGACCCAGGAATTGAACCTGCGTATCTTACCTCTCCTGCATTGGCAGGCAAATTCTTTATCACTAGTGCCACCTGGGAAGCCCATGTTATATAATAGTCTCTCATATTGTGGACTGTGATCCATTAGTTGACAACAAATTGATTTAGTGGATGCTGCTGCCGCTGCTAAGTCATTTCAGACGTGTCCAACTCTGTGCAACCCCATAGACTGTAGCCCACCAGGCTCGTCCATCCCTGGGATTCTCCAGGCAAGAACACTGGAGTGGGTTGCTGTTTCCTTCTCCTAATGCATGAAAGTGAAAAGTGAAAGTGAAGTCGCTCAGTCTGATTTTTGCAACCCTGTGGATTTGCAGCCTACCAGGCTCCTCTGTCCATGGGATTTTCCAGGGAAGAGTACTGGAGTGGGTTGCCATTGCCTTCTTTGGATTTAGTGGATAAGAATCAATACATTTTTTAACGAAAGAGAAAAAAATAGGAAGTATCAGAATGCATACCATGTGGGATAAAGCTGAGAGTTATTTCATGAAACTTGTGTATAAATGTGCAAAATGTACATATACACAAAATACATATAAGTACATATGTATATGTGCATATATACACATACATAAATATAAGATCATTAATAAAATGTATTTCTTACTATAGGTCATGATCAAAACTGCAAACACCATTGATACACAGAAATTCTTTTACTATTATTCTAAGATAACGACTCTAATAATAGAGCCATGGAGCTCTCATTCCTTTTCTAGGTAACCATTTCTAGTTCTACCAGATCAAGATAGTCATAAAGCATTATCCTTGTTCACATTATATTTTTGCTCATTAACCAGTCCTCATTTCTTTAACAGCTCCTCTGTGATAATTTGTAGACCTTATTCCATTGTGGATGTTATCAGCGGCTTTCTTAGAATGAGATGTTCTTAATTCAAAATAAACCTCCTGTTAGGACCAGCTACATAATGAAAATAAGGAGCTTCTTGTTCAAAAATTACTAAGAATTTAGGAACAGTGACTGCAGAATATTAAGCCGAACATGGAGCCCTTTTAAGCATAGAGTCCTGTGTGATCGCACAGATTGTACGCCCAGGAAACCAGCCCAGCCTTGAAGTACAGCCTGCTTATTACAAGGTATTCCTTGGTCTTTCAGGGATCATGCTCCTATTATTGCAGCTGTGACCACAGTAGCTTGTTTTTTCCAGGGTAAGCAGCAACTGCAAAGGTTCCTGGTCTGCAGAAACTCCATCTAGTCTCTGAACAAACCAGGAAAAATTTCATCTGCTTTGTGCATTCTATTCTACCCTAGCCACATCACCCTCTTGCATCTCTGCTCCTCAGGCATGGAGGTCTTTGATGTGAAATTTCATGCTCAATCTCATGGTAGCCAGACCCATGAGTTATGTGGTGCTCAGGGTTCCAGAGACAGCAGTGATCAGCATTCTTGGCTACAGAATTCCTTTCAAAAGGCACTGTTCAAATAGTAAGTTGCTCATTAAAATGCTCTAAGTTGGTAAGATAGTTCTAAAATAGATATTCTTAAAAAATCTCAGCAAGTCTGTGAAGATTCAACACTTCATGATGATATCACTTAGAAAGAGTGCCATGAAAAATCGATCTCACATTTGGAAATAAACCAAAATAAGATAATTTCATCCTAAAGTAATGAAAGGATTCAGGGCTTTATTTCAGAAGGGTATCATGAGTAAGAAAGTCTCAATCTTTTATTTTTCAAATATTAATCTAAATTACAAATACTTTAAAACATGGGCCAGTTGAAATTTTAGATTATATAATCATTGAACGTCAAAATCCAGTTTAGGAGTCAAAGTCAAGTTAACTGTATTCTTAAACAAATCATTATCATGAAATTTCCCATATATTGATTAAAATTATAAGTAAAAAATAAATACCTGTATATGAAATTGAATAGGTTAAATGTATTGGTACACTTTTAATAATGAAGTGTCCTAGGTAAAGCATGGCTCAGCAGATAAGAACCCACCTGAAGTGCAGGAGATGCAGGAGACCAGGATTGATTCACAGGTCAGGAAGATCCCCTGGAGGAGGAAATGGCGCCCCACTCCAATGTTTTTGCCTGAAAAATCCCATGGACAGAGGAACCTGGAGGGCTACAGTCTATGGGGTCACAAAGAGTCAGGGCGTGGCTGAGCATGCATGCATGGATGGATCTCTGTCTGATGATTTGGGGGCTTCCCTGGTGGCTCAAACAGTAAAGAATCTGCCCATAATACATGAGGCCCAGGTTCTATCCCTGGGTAGGGAAGATCCTCTCAAGAGGAGAATGTCTACCCACTTCTGTATTCTTGCCTGGAGAATTCCAAGGACAAAGAAGCCCAGCAGGCTACAGTCCAGGTGGCAGCATACAGGACTGAGCCACTAACACTATTGCTGCTGCTGCTGCTGCTACTACTACTAGGTAAAGCAAGTCCCCATGTAATGCAAAAATTCTGTTCTTGGATCCACAACTTTCTGCTTTTTTCCACGGCCATTTAAACATAGATTGTTCTAAAATTAACTTATTTAATGAAAAAAAAATTATTTCTTCTAAATTGCACTGCATTCTAAAACAAGTTTTTTTGTAGCCAACTCCAAAGCAAGCCAACACAATATGAAGCTCTTAGAGAGGAGTTGTGACTCTCACTCTGTGCCCCACAGTGCTGGATCATAGAAAGTGCTCAAAAATGTTCACTGAAGGGCTGAATGGATTCTTCCACCCATGCCTCCAAGACCGAAAATTCTCCTTGCTAAAAAAATCATCACTCTGGTTAACACTTGTTTTTTGGGGTGTGAGAAAAGTAATTGCTTATTTTGCTTTTGGAATGGCTTCCCAAATAGCTAAGTGTGAGTAGAGGGTATCTCAAAGTGTCTCTCCTTAAAAATCTTCTTAGCCAGTACACATTACAAAGAAAGAACACCCATATCACTAGGGACCAAAGCAGAAGTATTAAGTTAAATTTGTTTTGAGGTCCACCTCCCTGGATTTTAACACCACTTTCTCTCCTGAGTCTTTCCATTTCTCTTTCTGCTGTTCACCTGACTTAAGATTAATCCTTAAAAATTCACCTGAAGAGAGAGAAAGGAAGTAGTTCTACATCAGGGTCCCCTTAATAGCTTCCTGTTAGGTGGAAAATTTCATGTTAAGATATCAATGCCATGTTACAAATCATTGTGTGATTGACAGCATTTGCCACCAAGAAGCCAAAATATAATGAGTGCTTCATTGGTCAGGAGTCAACTGAAAAAAATAATCGTAAAGACAAGAATTATTACTGATTTCCAGGCAGGGAGGTACACTAAGAAGTGATCTCAAAAAAAAAAAACCCATGGAAAATTCTAAATCCTACTGTGCATGATTAGGCACTTGGGAGTTTGTTAATGATAACACAGCCCCCTGTTGGTGTTCTTATTTCTGAAATTCGCTTCCCTGCTCTCCTACCCTCCCTCCTCTTTCCCCTCCTCCTCCTTCTTCTTGTTCAGCTGGAAGCCAGTAATGACTTCTAGACTATCCCTGTTAGAATCCCAGGTCCACTACTTAGAAACCATCTTAGCAATGCTGCTTAATCTCTCTGAACCTCAGATTCCTCATTTATTAAACAAGGGTGGTAATAGTATGTCCTTCATGGAGTTACTGGAATTATCAAATGGACTAATTGATGATAAGTGCTTAATAAGGTACTTGGTTCATAATTAACCCTAAATAAATATTAAACATAATTTTTATCACTAGCATATCAAGTAGATATATTCTCCCTAAAATATACAGAGCCAATGAATATCAATCTGAATATAATAGATTGTTGATCCTGTTCCACAAACTTTATTGTGTTCTCTATAGCATATCATTTCTACTTGTTTTTAAATTTTATAATCTTTCTGATGGTATACCTCAGAAAAGTCATTTATTAATTGGAAATAAGATTTGTGGGAAACAGAAGAGTTGTGGGGGAAAAGTGTTGTGGGCTATTTATCTTATTGAAACATTTCATAGTTTATCTTCTTATACAGAATGAATGAAGGCCAAGTAAGCTCAGAGAATTTCTATTTACTCAGAAGGAATGACATCATTATCAATGACAAAAGCACACTGTATCATACAGGTTAAAGAAAAGTTTAATACTCATGAGCAATCAATAAGTATCTGCATGGTCAACCTTGTTTAATTCTTTATTCTTGTTTGGGGTAAATGAATGCTGTATGTTATGAAGAAAAATGTGATGACAGAAAACAAATGATCCTCACAGATGCACACTCTGCTGGAGTGCAAGGAGTTGTGGCAGCAGCACATCACAGAAGGACACAACACAAGAGATAGGTTCCTACAATTACATGCAGACTGAAAACTTTACATTAGTTTTTGTTCACAAATGAAATAATGTATTCAATCTACTCAGGACATTTACTAAATAAAGAAGCCATAAATTCTTGTATAAATGATCCTTTCCTAAATTAATATCCTCCCCGCTAATCCTTCAACCCTGTATTAATCTTTGTGGTAAATCCAGATTTGTATATGGGTCTGCATAAAGGGGAAGCTATAGAGTACTCTCCAGCTTCTTGCTCTTTTCCAAAATTTCCCAACATTTGGCATAGAATATATGACTCCCTGGTTCCAAACTGGGAAAGGAGTATATCAAGGCTGCATATTGTTACCCAGCTTATTTAACTTATGTGCAGAGTACATCATGTGAAATGCCAGGCTGGATGAAGCACAACCAGTCCATGAAGATACAACCAGCCCATCCTAAAGGAAATCAGTCCTGAATATTCATTGGAAGGACTGATGCTGAAGCTGAAGCTCCAATACTTTGGTCACCTGATGAAAAGAACTAACTCGTTGGAGAAGATCCTGACTCTGGGAAAGATTGAAGACATGAGGAGAAGGGGACAACAGAGGATGAGATGGTTGGATGGCATCACCAATTCAATGGACATGAGTTTGAGCATGGACAGGGAAGGGAGTTGGTGATGGACAGGGAAGCCTGGTATGCTGCAGTCCACAGGGTCGCAAAGAGTTGGACATGACTGAGTGAGTGAACTGAACTGAACTGAGCTGAACTGATATGACCCCTTTGGGATAGAACATGTGGTTACCTGCCATTTAACAGATTAGAGAATACCCACAAGGCTCCCACTGGCTATCCATAGCAAAGATTGGAATATCAAACAAGAAAACACCTAGTTTTTTGTTTAAATCAGTTGAACAAATGTCTCAGGTATAATCTCAAAGAACATTTCATTCTTCTATAATTTGCTTGCAGATCACTTGAAGAGGAACCAACAACTCATATTTCCCCAACCTCATTCCACTACAGCTCCCCAACCTTCAGCAAATGTACTCGTTACAGACAGGAGGAAATCTGTTCATTATTCTTACTGCAATTCCTTTGAAAGAGCTTCAGACTAAAATGAAATGGTTCCAAACATCAACAAACAAACTCAAACAATAACTCTAGAGTACATTATTTAACAGAGGTGATAAGATAAGCTGGCTGGATATTTACTGTTCTACAGTATTCAAGGCTCTCTTTCCAATGAATGAAGAAAGAGGGAAAGGAGAAATAGCTGCAGGACCCATTTGTGAGCATTGGCATTCATAAAATTCTTTGCACGCAGAAGCTGAATCTGAACATCTGAGTTTCTTAGAGTTTTGCATGTAAACATGAGTATCAGTGCCAAATCTGTACCATGTATAAAGAGAAGAAAAGAGCATAAGATTAAATGACTTCTGGATACACTCCATTTCCTCAATAAATACTTAAAGTATTCTGGAAAACCAGATATTTAGAATATTTAAACATTTATGTAAGCCAACCAGCTTTCCTTCTTTAGTTCAAGAAAGATATATTAAAAGCTGGGAAACTAAACTCTTCAAGCAGTATAGCACAGGCTCTAGAGCCAGACTGCCCAGTTTCATACCCTAGATCTACCATTTATGACTCACACACCCTGTGTCAGCCTCTAAACCTCAGATTCAGTTGCCTCATCTATAAAATGGGAATAGTAATAGTACCTTCCTGATAGGATTGTTGGGAGGGTTGAAATGAGATCAACCGATTAAAGTGCTTAGCATAGAGTCTGGAACATCATAAGCCTGGGCTCTTTTAGCTGTTGCTGTTATCCACTTCACCATCACAGGACCCAGTACTGGAGGAGAAGGAAGAATGAAGAGAGTGATCATTCACAACCAACCTCTTACATAACATCAACAGCAATAACTGCAGTCTGTGCTAATCTATGTTTCTCTACTATCAATGAAAATAAAATCACCTTAAAGTCTGTCCACAAGAGTTACTAAATAAAGTCCCTCCACAAGGTGAGAGATTTTGTGTGTACTGCTCCCAATTAATAGGACACTCATTTAAAGTTAGGAAATTGAGTCACAGGTCTAATTGTTCCAAAAGGATATATATTGCCTAAACAAAATAATAACTGTATTAGAACTCAATATCACAGTGAAATTGGTTGTTATGAACACTTTCATAAGCAGTAGATAATAAACACATTTCTCTGCTTTCAAAGAATAAGATGCTGTGCTGTAAATAAATCATTACATTACATCAAAGGTACTAAAATCAACAATCACCTGATTATCATTGGCAAGCCTTGTTTGAACTCCATTTTTCTCTAATTAAATGAAAGGAGAGAGTAAAAGAAATATTTGCAAAATGTCCCTCGTACAATAGAGTTTCTAACTGTAGGGGGTAGAATGATGCATCCATTTCCACTTACTGTATCAGGGAATGACTAAATTACTTGTAGCTCCCTTTCTGCACACACACTTATGAGTAATGATATAATTTTCTAAATCACCTAAAAATACATAAACAGGATTCTGTATCATTCTATGCCCACTTTTATGAGAATTCATGTGGATGCTAACTTTATAGAATATTTAAGAGAATATTTAATTAAGCTTTCTTAGTTCTGTAACAATTCAGGCTATTTATCTGCATTATACATATTTTTAGCTCTGAACTAATAGAATAGTCATGTTTTGCTGTGTTTTGTCATCTATATTCAAAACCTGAAATCTTAAAAATCTACTGCTTCTCAGCTTGTTCATAACTTTCTCTTATAAAATAAAGCTTTCATTCCAAGTCTTAATATTTGAGTCATTTTAAGGTTCCTTTTTAAATGTTGAGTAGCCATCAGACTAGCAATGTAAATTTTATTTAAATTGATTTTATATCTTCATCACCACTCCTTATAAAAATCTCATCTTATTACTAGAGATAATGTATGTGTCAAAAAGAAGCCTCAAATGCACTTCCTGTGCACTTGACAGGGTGACAAAATATTTCTCCTATCCTTTCCTAATTGAGCTTCAGTACAAAGGAGGACATTATAATAATATTAATAATAGTTACATGGATATTTGTAGGTACTGTGTAACCCTTCAGTCCATTTTCCCAGACAATAGTGGCTACAAAGAGGCTTCAAAATAGAACATCGCACAATATGAATGCCACTTTTTTCTATCTTACATTTTAAAAACATCATTGAAATCAGAAAGTTCATTTACAAAGGACTGGCAGTTGCAATCACAGCAATAATGTAGTGCTGAGAAAAAAAGGGTAATTGGTTTGGTAAAGATCGCTTTCCATTACACCATAAAGCACTACACAATAGGAAAGGTCGCCAATTAAGCAATCATGAATACCAAGTACTGAAGCTGATGAAAATAGGGCAGTGGTTTAAATAGATTTGCAAGCAATTTACCTTTTCACAATGTTGGCAATCTGATGCAATTTGCTTGCAATTTTGTCTGCTTTCAGTAGCACTCGAAGCTGACACTACACAGACCAAATGGCAAAGAGGCCCTGCATAGAAAATGTAAAACTATCTTGGCTGCATCAGGAAACCAGAATGGTGGTTCATCAGGAAAATTACAACAATTAACATAAGTGCTGCAAAAATCAACACTTTAAATGTCACACTCACTAGTCTGTCCAAAGACTGTAAAAGTACCATCCCCATTGCCGGACTAACAGTAAATATGAAGCAATCACCACCAAACCTTGGGGCTGATGGCTTTACAATTGATGTGACATTCTCTGAGTGATAAAATAGCCTCTCATTTTACAAAAGTAAGTATTTTTCTTTTCTAGACTTAACCTGGATTATGTCAACACAAAATTTACGTTTAATTTTTTTCAACTTTTTCGACAAAGCCATTCCATGCCAGTGTGGGTATAGTTGGTCTTGACATTTAAAAAATAACTTTATATTTCAGAGAATTAGGGCCAAGTTGATAAAAATAATCCTTCCTCAAATATCGATCTGCTGCTTTCAAATGTAAATCATGGTCCAGATTTATGTCGAAAGCTGTTACACTATGTGAGGTACAGTGTCTGACTAGAACCTATTTTATCATCTTAGAGAAGGCTCCAAAAAGGCATTCGTGGATATTCCTTTGAGGACTGGCTGGAATTCCAGATGCCATCACATATCTATATCGATGTATTCCCAGCTAAAAGTTAGACACTTTGAAAATAATTGATAACTTCTGCTTTGGCCTCCATGTTTTGAGAAGCTATAAATTTGTCAGGCTTTGAGAACTGGCTTATAGTGTAAACCTAATGATTTCTCAGTGAACTGGGAGGATCCAGTGATGAGAAAACAAGAGTGGAGTGTCAGAAAATCTAAGTTTAATTTTCATCTCTATACTGGCTGACTGTGAGAGTTATTTTAGGGCTCTGTCTATGAGGGCCCATCTTTTAGTTTTGAGTGAAATGACTGATTGGGTTTAAGAACAAAGTTGGATTTCCCCCTCCTGAATATTCCTGCCTTTGCTTGGGTTTAGACACCATAATTTCCACAATAGCAAAGAAATAAAAGTATCAGACACACATGTACATGATATGCTCACAGTTAAGAGTAAATATTTTTACTATGGATTTCGTGAAAAGATCCATTCTGATAATAGCTACTACAGCTTTTACTGCACAATGGAGCTCATACTTTACTTTTACTCTGTAGAAAATCATTTCTTAAACAGAAATTCAAACTTGGCTTGTAGAACCCAGATGTGTCCTTAACTATGTGACTTAACATTCTGTGGTGACTCATGACTCTGGGATTCTTCCCCTGATGATTCCTCATGTCATCACTAACGAGGCACTTCATTCTGTGGAGCGTTACTCTCCCCAAAAGTTTTATAAGCTGCCTCTCACCATGATCATCTTAAGCAACAGCAACAAGGAATACTCTGCTGACAGGGTCTCTGGGGCTGTTGTCCACACTGCAGCCAAGACACTGTCCAGAGTGCTGGGGCCAGATGATGGCTATGCTGGTTCTGGAAGCTGATGACTGCTCAGCTGAAGGCTGATAGGTTAGCCAATCCTCTTAGAAGGGTTTACATATTCTGCAAAGTGAAGCTTGAAGAAAGAGGTAACGATTCTCTACCTGGTTTTAGGTGGCCTGAGTGCAACCATTTTCTGAAGGGATGCATGCTTTTGATATCTGTTCTCTGACAAACTTGGAAAATAAGTCACACAGGAAGGGAGTGACCTTCTGTTGCCATCTGCAACATGACAGGAATGAGTCTATGAAAGGATGGCATCAGCAATCTCCAGAGTAAATTACAGGCTTGGAATAGCAATAAGACATTTGCTGTCTCACCAACACAAAATACTCAAAAGTTTGTTAAGACTGCTTCCAGAGAAACAAACATTGAAAAGAATTAGCTATTTTTTCCCGGTGTGTGTGTGTGTGTGTGTGTGTGTGTGTGTGTGTGTGTGTATGTGTCAAATGCAGCATGATCAAGGGAGTGGTATACAGGAGTGTGGAGAGAGAAACTATCGTTAATTTTGATAAATGTAATGACCTGTGGGTTTTTTTTTTTTCTCAGCTGTTGATTGGTACCACCGAAAACAATTATTACTGGTTAATTTAGTTGTTGGCATAGTGCATAGTAAATATTTCTGTTGTATCATTCTTTATTAACTGCAGGAAAAGCCTTTGATTTTATTTATCAAGTTAGTCAAAAATCACACACAGCAACTGTATGACCATAAAGCAGATAGTGTCAGAATCATCAAAACTATTTCAAAGTCTTCTATTATAATCCTTATGATCTATCTCATAGAAAGATTAGAATTTACTGGAATCCAGGCCTCAGAAACTTGGATTTAAAAGATAATATTTCCTAAAGAGGTTTCAGAAGCCTTACTAGTTTGGGTTGAACTACATATATACATTGAGTAAACTTGCCCAATCAAACATAAAAACATGAATCAAATACCATGCAAATTCTCATGAAACTATTGGACTTGCCACCATCAAGCAAGCAAAATGCATACAAGTCATAGTTCCTTTGGGAAACAATACCATTTATCCAAATAAATTATCTTAGACTTCCAAATATTTTTAAAAGACAAGTAATAATATTTATAAATAAAATAAATATGAAATATGTCTAAAATATTAAAAGAGATTTCCTTGAATGGCAGTTATGCAACTACTTTGAGGTCAGATATGAATTGAATGCATTTTGGCTCTGCTATTTACTAGCTGTGTAGCTTCAGGCAAATTATGTAATCTCTCTGAGTATAAATTCTATCATCTGTAAAATAGAAATAGTAAATATTACAGAGCCTGTGAGCAGTAAGAATATTGCATGGGAAGTGACAAACACTAGATGTTTAAATAAAGATTCTCAGCTGTTATTTAGTCAGTTTTTTTTTTCTATGCATTTCAAATGCAGACACTGTATTCATTGTATAAAAGTGGAAAATACCTACTATATTCAAATGAACAACATAACTTGTATTAAAATCTTTAATGTGCAGTAAAATTAAAATCTTTTAATGTGTCTTTTTTCAAAAAGAAAATAAATTACTCAAGAGGTATTTTTTAAGTTAGTGAAAGCACATTGTAATTCTCTTTTGGTGATTTATTACTACAAAGTAGTTTTCAAAATAAAATAAACAAAATTCCAAAACCTTACCATATGTATAAAATGTAAATTCTTTATTTTCTTTAAAATCCACAAAATAGAGCATAAATTTTCTGTTCTCGTAGTACTTCCTATACTCTTGGTTCTTGACAAACCTACACACCAGTGTGGAAAACTCTAGAGAATGCCATGCGAAAGCACAGGCAGACAGAAGAAGTCAAATATGAAGAAGCCCAGTCTGTTCCAGAGCATCTCTGAACCTCCAAGCAGGATGCAACCCAAATTCACATCCTGAACAAGCTGGCACCAGTCCAAGACCAGCAGAACTTACAGTGTCTTCCTGGGATCACAATTCTGAACACTTTAGGGTAGCTCTATTAGGAGTTTGGCCATTCTGCACTTTAGTGGGATGCTGGGAGATGTCTCCAAGACCATCCCATACTTGCAAGACACCTCAAATCTCTGAAACAAGCCTTTCTCCCAGCTGACCTGTGGTGGCTGTCTTGAGGTAGCTGGAGATACCAGTAAGTCCTCATGGTTCATGGAACTTAGTCCTAGAGCCTACTTGCACCCAGAGACCTATTACCGCTTTGGAACACTTCTAACCTGAGCCTAATTATATTCATTCAAAAACAGTTATTGAGTGCTAATTATGAACTGTA
Organism: Nanger dama; assembly: GCA_917880005.1. NCBI lineage: Eukaryota > Metazoa > Chordata > Mammalia > Artiodactyla > Bovidae > Nanger > Nanger dama. The sequence goes on from CAKJTW010000007.1 coordinate 31,890,734, forward strand.
CTTTATGGAATACATTGCAATGAATTGCCTCTGTCTCTAAGGAGCTTATAGTCCAGTATAAGAAATAGAGGTATTCCAGTATACAAATATCTAAATAAAATATTAGAATTGGCAAGTACCATAAAAGAAATACCAAATGTCGGTTGTGGAGAAGAGAGAGAAGATGCAAGTAAAATCACAGTATTAATATAAAGTATACTAAATGGCAAGTACCATAAAAGAAATGCAAAATGTCAGTTGTGGAGAAGATAGAGAAGATGCAAGTAAAATAATAGTATTAATATAAAGTATATTAATTTCACTAAATTTTGCTCTTACCTTTAAACTAGGGTTGATACTATTAGAAAAGTTGTTGCTTGAGACCATACTTAAAGACCTTATAAGGTAAGCTTTGGATGGATAGGGAAAATATTTCAAGGTGAAAGAAAAATCATAAGAAAGAAGGAAAGGAAATGAAGGGAGGGAGGAAGCCCACCTCAGTCAGAGAATTCAACTCCAGTTTGGCTAGAAACATTCAGAATTCTACATGTGATCCTGTGTGAGTTCATCTAGAAAATATTGAATTCTCTGGGTAAATAAGTTTCCCCATTTATAACTTTATGCATCCAGCATTTTATAAAGCTCATCCTCAATTACTAAATTTTAGCATACATTGTAATTATACCTCACATATGCTTGGGAATAATAATAATCCTGTACTTGAATTATCTTGAAAGGATGATACCAAGTCAGAAAAAGCTGATTTTTCATTCTTCGTAGGTCAAATCACATTCTAAAATCTGATGTTGTAATCTTCTTAATCTTTCAGGTTGAATGTGAACTTGTCCCCAGGCAATGCAGCTCACATAAAAGGCTGTAACAGAGCAAATGAGGATTTCACCAGCTCAGGAACACTTTGAACTGCACTTTCCAGTTTACTACTAGCTTGAACAGAAAGTTATGATTTGTGTCCATCCACAGGTCAGTGAAAGTTTTTATTGATATTGGAAAACCCTATATATGCTGGACTAATAATAAATCCGACAACATCAGATCTTTTGGTTTCAACTGCATCCTGTATCTGTCTATAGCCACAAAATATTCAACTATGAAATTCCCACTTTCAAAACACTTTGATCCTTTTTAGTACCTAACCATACAATATATGTCACATCTGCGAAATCAGCTAAGAGCTACCGCTATTCAAAACAAACAAAAAGGAAATGAATTCTTCAGAAGCTACAGATAACCCTTCATCACCACAGATGGTGACTTCAGGATTCTGAGTCTTTCAAATAAGATCTTGGTGCCAGGATTATCGAATGTCATAGACCTAACAGGTCTCACAGCCTCGCTGCTGTTGAACTACTTTATTTCTCAGCTCCCAAGTTTGGTGGGAATTAAAATATTGCACAGATGGGACTATAACTGACCATAGCCTGCTCCATTGTATGTCCAAGCATCTCTAATTACAGCAACACACAAGAGGAAGAGATTTGAAAGGGCAGGTGACGGGAGAGGAGAGGAACCTGGTTTGACTTAAACAGCACAGGATCCCTCACCATCAGGCCTGATGTACATCAGCCTGACAGCTAATTAGGGTAGACATGAATTTTTCCAATGTAACAGATGTTCGCTAATCAGGCCAGATTTGGAGCCCTTGCGCCAGCAACATTTCATGCACAATTTAACTATCTAAAAGGAATAAACTACTTAATGCATTGTACTGAATGGCACAGCTGTTTCACAATCAGAAAATTTGCTGTCAAAGATGTTCTCTTTAAAACTGACATGTTTTTATATAACTCTGATGGGGTGTTTATAATGTATTAATAGTTGTCAGCAAGAGCTGCTGTCATCATCAAGAAGTAAAATATTTCTGAAGGTATATTAAAATGAACACTCTTTCCTCTTCCCCCAAAATCCATTCAGATAATTTAACTAGGTTGAATGTGGTCTGCTAAGTTCCAAAATACATTTGAAACAAAGAACATCAACGTATTTTTTTCAATTTATTCTAAATTTAAGACAAAAACCATGTCTTTGTTTTTGGTTTAAAGACTTAAAACAATTATAGGTCCACATTTAGTTACAAAGCTTGAATTTTTTATCATTCTAGTTTTATGTAAATACACTAGGGGGACCATCATTACCACATCAAAAATGTTTTATTGGGTAAAATGAAGGTTTGACATCTTCATAAGCACAGACTAATTTGGTTAAGAATGAAATGAGGATTCCTTTCTCTCTCTACCCCCTTCTTTACTCCTTAAGTACTAACTGACCTTTTATTATAAGAAAAGCCTAAATATGAATTAAAACTTTATTTTCTTTGACAGTTTAATTTTATAACTTATTTTTATTTTTAAAATGATATAGCAAAATAATATTTAATACTCTATAAATGGTCTTCCCAGGTGGGATCAGTGATAAAGAACCCACTTGCCAATGCAGGAGACATAAGAGATGTTGATCTGATCCCTACATTGGGAAGATCCCCAGAGGAGGTCATGTCAACCCATTCCAGTATTCTTGCCTTGAGAATCCCATGGACAGAGAAGCCTGCTGGGCTACAGCCCATAGGGTCACAAAGAGTCAGATTTGGCTGAAGTGACACACCTTATGAATATTGAAAAGTTCACATCATTAAAAATATAGCTTTGTAAATCTCAAAAGTCTGTATTTGAAAGAGACATTAAATAGCCAGTGACTTAAAAATCCCACCATGTAGACAGTTTTTAGGGTAGTGTGTATCGTCTACTTAATTTAGTGATTTGCTTATTTTAGTAACATTTTTAGCAGTTTTCCCAACCATTTTATGACACAGTTTGGGTACATTCTTTTCAATCAACATTAGTATTGGTTGAACTCAGTATCGTGAATTATGCTTTATCTGGGGAACAATATGCTTTATCTGACATAATATAGTTTCTATGGTGACTAGGGTACTGTTGACCCTTTATCCATGTGCTGGCCCAAGTGCATCTGTGACTCCTTAAGGTACTATATTGAATTAGTGGCATCGATAGCTCAGATCTCCAGGTAAATTCAAGAATAATATCTTTAAAATCAAGTTAGGTAAAGAACTACTTTCAGGACTGGTAAGGTTGTCTAGAAGTCTCTGCTGTGATTTGAGTACATAATTTTTGTATTATGTTTTCCTGATATGATGACTTATCCACAGGAAACTGGCTATAGACCAAACGTTTAAAAAGAGCTTTCATATTTGTGTTTTATAACTGTGCAATTTAGCCCTGAGAGATATTAAAAATTAACTTCACCAAAGATTAAAAATTAAATGCCTTGATTCTAAATATTACTCTCCTTTTGGATATCTATGTAAGTAGATTGTTTGCTATTGGTGATTCTAGTATCTTAAAGACATGATTATTTGAATCTTTAAGACAATTTCATAACTACTATCAGTTCTTTAACATGGGACTCTTTTTAATTAAACTGTACAAAAAAGCTCTTAAAAATAAATCTCCAAAATATCACCCATTTCATCTTGAAATAATTCAACTTTGCACATAAATACTTTATAGGATAATCTGATATTTTAAATATTATCTATAAATTTAGATTTCACTTAGAATAAAATTCATACTCTTTATTACAATCTACAAAACTTCACATTATCTGGCCTGCCAATGTCATTGCACATTGCTTCCTCTTTGCTCACCATGACCTAACTAACATTAATCTGCTTACTGAAATTTGAACATCCCAAAATCTTTCTCTCTGCAAGCCATTTTTACTTGCGTCTTTCAGTTAGAATGTCATTCTATTTTTGGCATATCTGGCTCCTTATCCTCACTCAGGAATCAGTTTAAAAGGAATTTTATTCAAAGAAAACTTTCCTGACAACCCTAATTAATCTTGCCACTCCTCTAACCTCTACCATATCACCCTGCTTATCTTCCATAGTACTCATCCAAATAAAAAATAATTTGCTTATTTATTTTCTGTCTACCCACCTCCTCAAATCTGCTAGAAATGTGATGATCAATACAATACCACTAGCCACTTTTGGCTATTTAATTTAATTTAAATTAAATAAAACTTCACAAAATTAAAAATACAATTAAATCAAACTTCATTCCTCAGTTGTTTCAAAAGCACAAATACAGAACATTTTCATTCCATGGAAATTTCTACTGGACTTGCTGGTCTAGAATATAATTTTAGGGACCGAAAAAGCTCTGGTCAATGACTAGAATAGCAACTGATCCATAATAGTTCTCAATTAGTTAAATGGATGGATGGATGGATGGAAAGGTGGATGGACGAGCGAACTTCAGTTTATACATAATCAGTGAGAAGTATGACATTCCAGCTAATATAATACTTTGGTTTCTATTCAATCTTCTATTCCTAATATTAATTATTTTAATAAGATGAGATAAAGCAAGATGACACTTGCAAGGTGTATCTAATATGGTTTCATCTTTTTGAAAGTACTCAAGAAAGAAACTCCCATGTTGCCTGAACTAGAACCATAGGACCAAAAAGGTACCTTTAGAATCAAAGGAGCCTTAGGCTTTAGACCACAGCTAATTGAAGAGTAGAAATAGCAGGAGCTTGAACTCTGGTAAATACAAAGTGGAAACAGTGGCAGATTTTATTTTCTTTGGCTCCAAAATCACTGTGGATGGTAACTGCAGCCATGAAATAAAAAGACACTTGCTCCTTGGAAGAAAACCTATGATAAACCTAGACAGTATATTAAAAGCAGAGACATCACTTTGCCAACAAAGGTCAATAGACCCAAAGCTATGATTTTTCCAGTAGTCATGCAGACATGAGAGTTGGGCCATAAGGAAGGTTGAGCGCCAAAGAATTGAGGCTTTCAAACTGCAGTGTTGGAGAAGACTCTTGAGAATCCCTTGGACTGCAAGGAAATCAAACCAGTCAATCCTAAATGAAATCAACCCTAAATATTCATTGAAGGACTGATGATATAGCTGAAGCTCCAATACTTCAGCCACCTGATGCGATGAGCCAACCTGTTTGAAAAGACCTTGATGCTGGGAAAGATTAAGGGCAGGAGAAGAAAGGGACAACAGAGGATAAGATGGATGGATGGCATTACCAATTCAATGGACATGAGTTTGAAAAACTCTGGGAGATACTGAAGAACAGAGAAGCCTGGCATGCTGCAGTCCATAGAGTTGCAAAGAATTGGACAGGAGTTAGTGACTGAACAACAATGAATGCAAGCTCAAATCATAACTCTGATATTTACCAGATGATGATGATGATCATTTTGAAGAAATTATCTTTATTTGCCCCATATGTAAAAACAAAAAGGATATAACTTCACAGGATTTTTCAAAGATTAGATGTCTTGAGAATGCTTGGCTTATAGTAGGTGCACTAAATGGCAACTTCATTATAAATTTCCTTGAATTAATGGCATGATAGCAATTAGACCTTTGGAAATCCTGGTATATCTTACAGCATTATAGCATAATATCTAATAGCATGTAGCATTCTCTGGCATTATTCTTCAACTCAGAAATTTTAGAACTGAAGCCCTACTCATAAGTAAACACTGTCATGACTTTTAGAGGCTTGTCGCAAGTGTTGCACTTGGAATGGGAGGTAGAAAGTAGTTAGGGCTGTGGATGAAGGTTATGGGTAGAAGAGAACATGTTGAACAGAGAAGCAGCTATGGACTAGACTGCTCCTGAAACAGACTGGCTCATGTTAAAAAAAAAATTTTTTTTTTAATCCTTGAAAGTATAAAAGATTTATAAGGCTCAATAAGTACGTAATTTGTATATAGTATCTAACTCATCACTTAATTTCAATAGTTAGCTGCTGTTAGCTTAGGAAGCAGAAAAAAATGGAACCGATAAGATCAGCAGAAGGGCAGTCCCAGTTTTTATGTGTTTTTATGTTGATTTGAAACAAGGGTAATTTTATAATGTCATCAGAGACAATGAAACTCTACAACCTTTATTACAGTTTCCTTAGAAAGAGTGTTAGTGGAGAATCCATCTGCAGTTATCAGAATCAATGTTCTCTTAAGCATAGAAAAAAAAATTAGTAGATAGTACAAACGTGGAAAGGACTAAATTTAAATTAGAATATGAGTATAAAATGAGAACTTCAATTGCAAGTGTATTTATCTGATTTTCTACATTTCCAAAAGATTGCGGTTTTTAGTCTCTCTTTAGAGCTTGATCTTATTCCAGGAAGGAACGGGAAAAATTCCACCTTAGAGCCCTAAGAGTGATCACTCTTAAGTACCCATGATTCTTCAGGGTATTTGAAATTTATTTAGTTTAGAATGAAAATATAAAACATTAAATATTTTCTTGAATGGTAAATTAAGTAGCATCTTTTCTGTTTGTTTGGTTTCTTCTGAGACTTAAGCCAAAAATAAATAGAATGGTCTACATTATAACAATCTGGAATCAATCAGTGTTATTAGGGACTCAATATTATTTGTAAATCACATTTAAAGACTGAACATCTCTGATGTGAACTTTTGTGTGATGTAGGTCTAGAAATTGGAATAGAAAAACACTACTTTCCTGTCAGGAGCTAAGAGTTCATATTTGTGTGACATCCTCCTATTTCTGGAACAAAATTTTAAACACTTCTTAGCCTTCTATAGAGGAAAACATACATGAATAATAAACTGATTAAACAGCAATTTGGAGGTAAAATTTTGCCTTAAGAAGAATTTGTTGAGGCATATTTTGGAAGAATTTTTGTAAGATACCTGTAGCAGAGTATATATTCTATAGCAAAAAACCCTGAGGGGCAATTCATTCCTGTTTGATTTATAGACAATAAGAAAGGTTAACTTTTAAAATGCTTTACCATCATTTTTACAAAAACCTTGGAAGAAGAAAGATACAGAGCCATGGTCATGCACCTTTGCCCTTTGTTTCCAGAGCAAGCTTTTTGGGTCCACTTTTAGCACAAATGATATTTTTGTTTATTTATTTCATATGCTTGTCCACTACTTGCTGTTATCACTTTACATTCATTTGCAAGATTTAATCTCTCTCCTCCTAGCCTCCTCACTTTCCTCCTATTATCTGAAAACATATACAGTGATTATGCATGTTAAAATGAGGGCCTCCAAATGAAATAAAATGGAAAATTAGCAAGAGACACAAAATAAACAGACAAGTGAAGAACAAAGCAAAATAAAAATGCCAGGCTGAAGTCTCAGACATGGTTGGGTGTGATACTAGATTGTTCTCTTCACAGTCTAAGGGCTTGTCTTCCTTGACTCTAAAATGAGGGCATCTGAATATCACAGCCGGATGGTTCAGGTCTACCCCCGAGGGATCTGTCGGGTATTTCTCAGTCATGACCTCTAGATAAATCAGTGTTAACAGCCTCTTTTCATTTGTATTTCCCTGCTGATGAGTTTCCTCTTTCCCTTCCCCTATTATCCTTTGGGTAGCAGGTTTCTTTGGACTTTACTCTGTCTGCATGTGAGGGTTAATTTTGGCACTTCATTTTCCCTTCTCATTCCGTTAAGTATGTCATTCTTGTTTTAAACTTACTTCCAGCATTATTTCTCTGTGTGTCTTTAGCTCATTTTAAAAGCAAAATCATGTCAACCTTGAATAAGAACACAATTGTTTTAATGTCCTGTAACTTTTCCTCCACACACAGCAAGTATCAAAGCTCTGATCACAGGGCAGAGAACACATCAAAAATACTATTCCTCCTGTGATTTCTAATTCTTCCCTATTGCAATGCATGGAAAATGCTATGGGCAGAGACTCTCTTAGTGATTTTACTCTAGAACCATAGCTTACAAAATTAACCGCTGGCAGAGGAAAAGAAGAAGCAAATATAAAACCCGAATGCCTGCAATGAATTACTAGCTAATAACTGAAATTACTTTTCTGTTTTGTTGTTTTTCTCTGGATTTATTTATTGTTTTTGCTTTGTTTACACTCAGAAGTTTAACAATTATTTTCTAAAAATGTATCCAAATTTTTACTATGGTGTAAAGGCTTTAGTAGAGAAGGCAATGGCAACCCACTCCAGTACTCTTGCCTGGAAAATCCCTGCAGTAGGCTGCAGTCCATGGGGTCTCTAGGAGTCGGACACGACTGAGCAACTTCACTTTCACTTTTCACTTTCATGCATTGGAAAAGGAAATGGCAACCCACTCCAGTGTTCTTGTCTGGAGAATCCCAGGAACAGGGGAGCCTGGTGGGCTTGCCATCTCTGGGGTCGCACAAAGTCGGACACGACTGAAGCAACTTAGTAAAGGCTTTAGTAATAATTAAAAAGGCCCTTTCCATTTCAAAGTTGTAAAGGGATTTTTCATGCTGTCCTCTCTATTATTATGGCTTCATTTTTCAAATCTTTGAAACTTTTGATTTCAAAATCAAAAGAACTTTTGATTATCTTTGAAACTTTTGATAATCCTAGAGTATGATATGAAGAAAGGATTAAATTTAACATTTTTCAGATGGCCTTACCATTGTCTCAGCATTACTTACTGACTAATACACTTTTTCTCTCAATGACTTAGAATAAGTCATTATTCTTTGGCAAATAAGCTTCTTATACTATGGGGGGTCTTTAGACTTTCTGTTTTATTGGTCTGTACAACTACTTTGTATTCAGCTAGAGAGAGTTTTCATGTTTTTTTCTCTAATTGTCCATGATTTAGTCATTCAGAACTACAGTTGACCCTTAAATAACATTGATTTGAAATAGTATTTTTCAATGTGTGTGTATATGTACGTTCATGTGCTCAGTTGTGCCCAACTCTTTGCGACCCCATGGACTGCAGCCCGTCAAGCTCCTCTGTCCGTGGGGTTTTCCTGGCAGGAATACTGCAGCAGGTTGTCATTTCTATTCCAGAAGATCTTCCCACCCAGGGATTGAAATTATGTCCCTGTTTCTCCTGCATTGGTAGGCGGGTTCTTTTACCACTGTGCCACCTGGGAAGCCCAGTATTTAGCCGAATTTATTGATGTGGAAGAACTGATAATATGAAAGGCCAAAAAAAAGTTACACATGGATTAAGCAGCTCACCCCCCGTTCTTCAAGGGTCAACTGTACTCACTCTTCCACAGCAAGCTTTTCATCAATGGCATATCCCAGTTACCTCCATATCTTTGAACATGCTATTCACCCTGCATGGAATACTCATCGTGCCATTCTCTGCCTAGAAACCTTGACTTTTAAGACCCAGAGAACCTATAACACTTCCAAGAAATTAAGAACAGAAATGTTCCTATAATTAAAAAGTTGGGAGAGGATAAGTATGTGAGATGTAACAGACGTTGGTTTGAACCCTCGGTCAGGAAGATCGCCTGGAGAAGGGAATGGCTACCCACTCCAGTATTCTTGCCTGGAGAATCCCATGGACAGAGAAGCCTGGCAGGTCAGAGTTGAAGACAGTCCATGCAAAGAGTCAAACATGACTGAGCAACTAACACTTTCACTTTGGGTCTCCCTGGTAGCTCAGCTGGTAAAGAATCTGCCTGCAATGCAGGAGTTCAGTTCAGTTGTTCAGTCATGTCTGACTCTTTGTGACCCCATGAATTGCAGCACACCAGGCCTCCCTGTCCATCACCAACTCCCAGAGTTCACTCAGATTCACGTTCATCGAGCCAGTGATGCCATCCAGCCATCTCATCCTCTGTCGTCCCCTTCTCCTCCTGCCCTCAATCCTTCCCAGCATCAAAGTCTCTTCCAATGAGTCAACTCTTCGCATGGGGTTGGCCAAAGTACTGGAGTTTCAGCTTTAGCATCATTCCTTCCAAAGAAATCCCAGGGCTAATCTTCTTTAGAATGGACTGGCTGGATCTCCTTGCAGTCCAAGGGACTCTCAAGAGTCTTCTCCAACACTACAATTCAAAAGCATCAATTCTTCGGCATTCAGCCTTCTTCACAGTCTAACTCTCACATCCATACATGACTACTGGAAAAACCATAGCCTTGACTAGACGGACCTTATTCGGTAAAGTAATGTCTCTGCTTTTGAATATGCTATCTAGGTTGGTCATAACTTTTCTTCCAAGGAGTAAGCGTCTTTTAATTTCATGACTACAGTCACCATCTGCAGTGATTTTGGAGCCCAAAAATAAAGTCTGACACTGTTTCCACTGTTTCCCCATCTATTTCCCATGAAGTGATGGGACCAGATGCCTTGATCTTTGTTTTCTGAATGTTGAGCTTTAAACCAACTTTTCACTCTCCTCTTTCACTTTCATCAAGAGGCTTTTAGTTCCTCTTCACTTTCTGCCATAAGGGTGGTGTCATCTGCACATCTGAGGTTATTGATATTTCTCCTGGCAATCTTGATTCCAACTTGTGTTTCGTCCAGTCCAGCATTTCTCATGATGTACTCTGCATAGAAGTTAAATAAGCAGGGTGACAATATACAGCCTTGATGTACTCCCTTTCGTATTTGGAACCAGTCTGTTGTTTCATGTCCAGTTATAACTGTTTCTTCCTAGCCTGCATACAGATTTCTCAAGAGGTAGGTCAGGTGGTCTGGTATTCCCACCTCTTTCAGAATTTTCCACAGTTTATTGTGATCCACCCAGTCAAAGGCTTTGGCATAGTCAATAAGGCAGAAATAGATGTTTTTCTGGAACTCTCTTGCTTTTTCCATGATCCAGTGGATGTTGGCAATTTGATCTCTGGTTCCTCTGCCTTTTTAAAAACCAGCTTGAACATCAGCAAGTTCACGGTTCATGTATTGCTGAAGCCTGGCTTGGAGAATTTTGAGCATTACTTTACTAGCATGTGAGATGAGTGCAATCGTGTGGTACTTTGAGCATTCTTTGGCATTGCCTTTCTTTGGGATTGGAATGAAAACTGACCTTTTCCAGTCCTGTGGCCACTGCTGAGTTTTCCAATTTTGCTGGCATATTGAGTGCAGCACTTTCACAGCATCATCTTTCAGGATTTGCAATGCAGGAGACTCTGGTTCAATTCCTGGGTCAGGAAGACACCCTGGACAAGGGAATATTCATTAGAAGTTTGGATTCATCTGTAATGACAGAAAACCTCAAATAAAGATGACTTTACACTTATTGCTTATTTTGCTCTCAAATAAAACAGATCCATGGGTAAGTAGTTCAGACTGGTATGATGGTTCCATAACCTTTGGACTCCCAGTCTTTTTCTACCTTGTGGTTCTCCTATCCCTCTATACATAGTTCAAACCAGGTAGACTAAGATATTACTTTGAGCTCCAGAGACCACATTCACATTCCAGGCAGCATGGAAGGTTAAAGGCTCCTTTAAAGGTATATATATTTTTGTCCCATGGGCCAAAACATAATGACATGGCAACCTCACCCTTCAAGAGAAGTTGTATCAATAGTTCCTTTTTATTGCTAAGTATTTCATGATACAGATCCACCACCAATCCCTTAACCATTTCCTCACTGAAGAACATTTGAGTGTCTTGTAGATTCTAGCTATTAGAAATAAAACTGCTATGAATATTCATGTATAGGTTTTAACATGACTGTAAGTTTTCAGTTCCCTAGGATAAATGCCCCAAAGTATAATACAATTGCTGGCTCATATGATATGTACTTGTTCAGTTTTGCAATAAATTGTCATGTGTTTTTCTAGTTAGCTGGATCATTTTACATTCCCACCAGCAAAGTATGAGTGATTTAGTTTCTTCACATCCTAACCAGCTTCTGAGTTTATCACTATTTTTTATTTTAGCCATTCTGGTAGATGCATAGTAACATTTCATTATGGTTTTAATATGCACTTTACAAATGCTAATGATGTCAACCATTTTTCCATGTGCTTATTTTCCATCTGTATATCCCCTTCTTTGAAATGTCACTTCGTGTCTTTTGCTTATTTTCTGTCTTTCTTCTTTTTTACTGTTGCATTTTGAGAGCTTGAACATTTTAAACAAAAGCCCTTTGTCAAATGTGAGGTTTGCAAATGTTTTCTCTCAGTCTGAAGCTTGCTTTTTCATCTTCATCATAGAAACTTCCCCAGAAAAAAAGCTTTTAATCTTGATATGCTCCGATTGATTAATTTTTCCTCTTTTATATCACCCTAGTCCTAGGTCTCAAAGATTTTTACCATGTTGTCTTTTTCTCTAAGTTATATAGTTTTACGTTACATTTAAGTCTATGACATATTTTGAGTCAATATTTTTAAGAAGTTATGAGAATTAGATCAAGTTCCATTTCTTTTAACCTATGGATATCCAATTACTCCAGAAAGAAAATATTTTAAGAAGGATATTATTTATATATAATTATATGTAATCAATAATATAATAATTATATTATTATATATAATATTATAATATTTTAAAGATGGTTGTTGACAATCTTCTTTTTAAAAATGGTGATTAAAAGGAGCTCAAATGGGTTCACTAAAATCAAGTCTAAACAAACTTTTCTTCTTTAAAAACATTAGATTTCTAGGGAGATTTGGAAATGATGGGACAATAAAACAAACTTCACACACATACCCCTTAGTTTGAAATACAGGATTCAGGGAGGGAAATATAACAGTCCCACTATATTTAATACTTGTCAAAGCATTTCTCAAGTAGGGTTTTGACCAATGGTGACAGATTTTAAGAGTGTATCAAAGCATATGTTGAGAAGAAAGGACAAATGATGAGGTCTGCAATTATGACATTTGAGGACTGCTTGGAGGACCATGTATTGCTTATTTCACTTTCAATGGACAGTGAAATACTAGATAGTGAGCCTGGAAAACAATAAGCATAAAGAAGGCATGAAGCAAATTTGAAATGTTTGGCAGGCTATCTCATGGAAGAAGAAGAAGAGGAAGGGTTATGTACAGCTTTGGGAAGACCAAGCAAGGACAAAAGGCTATGAATAACAAAAAGCTTGATTTCAGCTCAGTGCAAGGGAAATCTTTCTAATACTTGTGTTAATCACAAGGAATGATTTAATTTAAATATAGTGAACTCCTTGTGAATATAACTACATGATCTGTCATGAGAAGTCGATACAGATGACCACACCAGTTCACAGCCGAGATTAGAGATCTTGAATTTGGAAGGAGAATTTTCTTATTGGCTGGAGAGATGAAGTAAGATTTCACAGAGTGCACAGTGCACTTTAGGTTCTCTTTTTTTTTTTTTAATGGAGTATAATTGCTTTTGCTGTTGTTCAGTTGCTAAGTCATGTCCGACTATTTCCAATCCCATGGACTGCAGCACACCAAGGCTTCCCTGTCCTTCAATATCTCCCAGAGTTTGCTCACACTCCTGTACATCAAGTCAGTGATGCCATCCAACCATCTCATCTTCTGTCACCTCCTTCTCCTTCTGAACTCAATCTTTTCCAGCATCAGGGTCTTTTCTAATGAGTTGGCTCTTCTCATCAGATGGCCAATGTATTATAGCTGCTTTACAACGCTGTATTAGTTTCTACTGTACAGCAAAGTGAATCAGCTATATGTACACATATATGCCCTCTTTTGGGGATTTCCTTCTCATTTAGGTCACCACAGAGCATTGAGCAGAATTCCCTGTGCTATATGGTCAGTTTCGTAAGTTCTCTACTTTATACATAGTAGTGAATATTTGTCAGTCTCAGTCTCCCAATCCATCACAACATCTTCTCCCCATCCTCAGGTTTCTTCTTAGGTTGTTAGGGACTTTGTACTTCAAATACATGAAAATAGGGATCTTGGTCAAAAAGATATACTGAGGTGTTTATTTTAACTGAGATTTTTTTGTGGGCAAGTATCATCTAAAGCAGCTCTGAACCACCTACTGGGTCACATCTAGGCTGTGACTGTCTAAAGGAGTGTTATTCCCAGACATAGTTGTGATGAGGACATATATGATAGACTAAGATATCAACTTGAGTCTTTTGCTGTGGAGTCAACATTCATGCACTCTTCCAACTACATTTAAAAGGAATTACGAAATGTTAGAACAAGAGCCTCAGATACCATCACTTCTGATAAGAAAAAAGCAAGCTCAAAGACATTTAAATTTTTTTACTTGAGAAACACTCTATATACCAAATGATATTTAGGCCTCCTTATTCCAGAAAGTTGATGTTTATTGTTTAGTTTCAATGTGCAGAGCACTTTGTGTGGATTATATAATTTAATCCCCTAATAAGTCTAGAATCTGCATATTATCATTAATGCCATGTGTAGATAAGGAAATTGAGGCTCTAAGAAGAAAAATTACTAGTCCCAAATTGTATAACTGGAGAATAGAGGAGCCAGTATTTGAAGTTAAGCTCTTTATATATAAGACTGTATATGTTTTTTTTTTAAATGTATCAAATGAATTCTATTACTAATTTTTGGTTAAAAAGATTATTTGAGTCCAACGATACAGAGACATATAAAGTAAAAGTTAATCATCTGCCTCTCTCCTCTTCCCAGTCACTCCTCTTGGGGTCAACAAATTTTTCCAATTTGGTGCATATTATCTTAGACTTCTCCAAGCAAACCCCAAATGCTTGATCATCATGGTGTGTGGTATCCCTAGTTCTGCCTTTACCATTCTAGTATAGCAAACTACCTCCAAATAAAACAGAAAGAGGGAAACTTTAGAGATGACATAGCAAAAAGTATCTACTACGCATATTCATTTCAGTTAAGTTTAGTCAGTGGTGTCTGACTCTTTACAACCCCATGGACTGCAGCATGCCAGGCCTCTCTGTCCATCACCAGCTCCTGGAGTTTTCTCAAACTCATGTCCATTGAGTCAGTGATGCCATCCAAACATCTCATCTTCTGTTGACCCCTTTTCCTCCCGCCCTCAATCTTTCCCAGCATCAGGGTCTTTTCAAATGAGTCACCTCTTCACATCAGGTGGCCAAAGTATTGGAGCTTCAGCTTCAACATCAGTCCTTCCAATGAGCACCCAGGACTGACTTCCTTTAGGATGGACTGGTTGGATCTCCTTGCAGTCCAAGGGACTCTCAAGAGTCTTCTCCAATACCACAGTTCAAAACCATCAATTCTTCAGTGCTCAGCTTTCTTTATAGTCCAACTCTCACATCCATACATAACTACTTGACTAGATGGACCTTTGTTGGCAAAGTAATGTCTCTGCTTTTTAATATGCTGTCTAGGTTGCTCATAACTTTTCTTCTAAGGAGCAAGTGTCTTAATTTCATGGCTGCAATCACCATCTGCAGTGACTTTGGAGCCTCCCAAAATAAAGTCTGCCACTGTTTCTCCACTGTTTCCCCATCTATTTCCCATGAAGTGATGGGACCAGATGCCATGATCTTCGTTTTCTGAATGTTGAGCTTTAAGCCAACTTTTTCACTCTCCTCTTTCACTTTCATCAAGAAACTCTTTTGTTCTTCTTCACTTTCTGCCATAAGGGTGGTGTCATCTGCATAGCTGAGGTTATTGATATTTCTCCTGGCAATCTTGATTCCAGCTTGTGCTCCTTCCAGCCCAGCATTTCTCATGATGTACTCTGCATAGAAGTTAAATAAGCAGGGTGACAATACTGCTTGACGTACTATTTTTCCTATTTGGAACCAGTCTGTTGTTCCATGTCCAATTCTAACTGTTGCTTCCTGACCTGCATACAGATTTCTTAAGAGGCAGGTCAGGTCGTCTGGTAATTGCACCTCTTTCGGAATTTTCCAGTTTATTGTGATCCACATAGTCAAAGGTTTTGGCATAGTCAATAAAGCAAATAGATGTTTTTGGAACTCTCTTGCCCACATTCAATTAATATTTAACAAACTAAACTAGAGGCTCCACAATGTGAGGATAAAGATTTTCTGGTAAGATTTATTCTGATGACTACATGCAACTAAATTGAAAACAGAAGGTTTCACCATGTGACTGTGCTATGGAAAACCTTTCATTTGTCCCAATAACAAACAGTTGTTCCTTGTCTGAAAGTCAGATTCAGATGTTAAGTTTGACTCTGGAAAATAAATGATCATGGGTAATTGTAGGCAACTCTGAAAATTTGTCTTTTGTAGTGGAGATTTAATGTGGTAAGATCACAGTATATACCTTTCTCTCATCCTATCAAGAAACAAGGTGCCCTTTTACTTTCCAAGTAAACAAATTTCCATTTGTCATGAGACAACTGTATTCAAATACCTGTTTTTCTTCTTAAGAAGTGACAGATTTAAATAGATGAGATTAGTTCATTCTGTATAATCAGCTTTTCAGGAAACAGTACACAATATAATCTCACAAAAATACATTTATCCAGAATCTTTCCTATTTTGATTTATCAACCTATGTTGCTTTTAAAATCTAGAAAAAAAAATCTGTCACAAAATTATTCTGACTATATGTCACAATTCCTCCAATCTTTCTAGCTGCAAAGTTTTTCCGTAAAACTTTGTGTAGAATAATGTCTCCTTTCACAATTTCAAACAGCTTAACAGCAGATCAAAATACAGGTTCCACATCAGTATACTGAGATGTATCCAAAATAGGAACATTTTTCTTGTATCTAAAAATAAACTATGACTACTTCATTTTGTGGAACAAATAAAATGGACCGAGAAGACAGCTTATAGCACTACCTACAGTATGACAGTTCTTTTCATTTCTTCTCTGTAAATTTAACAATGCAAATTCAGCAATGATTTTGCCCAATGGTTGCAAATTTAAGCACCAAATTTCTCAAAGACATAGCCTGATTAGAAAATAATTGTACTTCTTTCTCGCTACTGTTACCACACCTGCACTTTTCATTTCCTATAAGGTACAGTGGCAAAACTGCATCTTTCAACTCTGCCTCTTTTATCTGATGTAGTGGATGACAGGTAATCTAGCTGAAAGTTCCGACAATTGCACCGCCAGAAAAACACTGGCTGATGAAATCTGAGCAGTTATCACACTAACCATCACCTGTCAAGCCTCTTGCTTCAATTTAAGGGCGCATCAATTTTCTGAAGAGGAAATCAAGGGCAAAGAATAAAAGCGCTTCAGATAAACACTGACAAAGGCCCTTTCTCTTCTTTTTTTTTTTTTTAATTTATGATGGGATGTACTATCATAGGTTGTTCCGTGAGGTTTTATCAACTGTCCTGATACATCCCAGATAGCTCAGAATTCTTTGGCCATTGATGAAGTGCTATACTTGCACTTACTGAAAGGGCAGAAGATTTCCAACTGAAAATTACTTTCACTAAATACCACAAAGATATTGAAGGCAGAGAGAGCCAGGAGATGGAACAAATGACAGCTGCATATAACAATGAACCTCTCAGTTCTCCAGACTGGCAGACAAGACTGATTAGAGTAAGAACATGAAATAATGTTTTCTTAAAGCCAAGGAGCATATTGTGCAAAGTGTCAGGCACAAAGAGTTCATATGTTCTTTGTGGTGAGTTGGGAACAGAGTGCTGCCAACTGTACTTACAGTGTGTCCTGTCACCACTTCCAGACCAAGACTTTTTTCTAAATGTATCTGGTTACCACATTCAAAATACACACGCAAATAATGGTATTTGGTGAGAGGAACGATAACGGCTAGGGAAATAGAAGATATAGTGACAGAGATTTTGTGAGGCACTTGGAACTTGGCCCTTAGCAAAACAGAACTGTTTCACTTTTGGAGTTGAAAGTCATAGGTTTGAGGAGCTGAGCCTTCTATGTTTAAGAGCAGACTATTCAGAACCAGGCAGATCTGGAGTTAAATGCTGTCTATGTCTTCATTAGCTGTGTGGTCTTAGCAGGTCAGTAACTACCTACACTTCCATTCTTCCTTTCCAAAACAGAGATAATAACAGCATCTAACTTGTAGTGCAGTTACAAGGATTAAATTAGATTTAACAAACTACCTGGTGCAACATAGGCTTGAAGTAAATGTCAGTTGGAGGAGGACACAGCAACCCACTCCAGTATTCTTGCCTGGATAACCCCACGGACAGAGGAACCTGGTGGGCTACAGTCCACAGAGTTGCAAAGAGTCAGACATGACTGAAGTGACTTAGCACACATGCACGCAAATGTCAGCTATCATCACTCTAGCACTCAGCAATGCATGTTGAGAGGCCATCTGACCCTGAACTTACTTCTTCTCGAATAGAAATAATTCCTAGAAGACCTTTCCCACTTTTTGAATCTTGCAGTGTGTCCCCAAAATATAGTTCTTCCAGGTTTAAACAATTAAGAGATGTATTCTAAACTCTGGTTTAACTGGTGAAAAACTATATCTCATTTTTATTTGTTTATATAAGAGGTTTCTTATTTGCATCTTCTATGAGGACCTGAAACCAAACCACAAATATGTTTTGCTATCTGCTCTTAAATGAGATTGTTTTCATTATTTTTCAAATGTAAACGGAAAGTATGGACTTCTTAGAACCTCACAGTTATTTTTGTATTTGTTTATATCTTTTAAGAAGGCTGAAGCACTTAGAGACATCTCGATTTGCACAATATTCCTATGACTAATGAACGAGAAATGATAGCTCAGCTGGTAAAGAATCTGCTTGCAGTGCAGGAGACCTGGATTTTGATCCCTGGGTTGGGAAGATCCTCTGGAGAAGGAAATGGCAGCCCACTCCAGTATTCTTGCCTGGAGAACCCCATGGGAGGAGGAGCTTTGTGGGCTATAGTCCATGGGGGTCACAGAGTCGGACGTGACTGACTAAGCACAGAAATATACAAGAAGGCTGAAAAAAATGAGGTGTAGAGACAGTTGATATGGTGCCAACGTTACTCAAGGAATTCATGCCAGGGTGACACAGCTGCCAGGACTGGGAGCAGCCAGCCTGATCCCCACTGTTGCTGTGCTTCCTGAGTGTGTCAGGCCCTGTGGCTCTCTACTTTCAATAGTCCTCACAGTCCTCTTTAAAATGGAACTCCTTCTGCCTATGCTTACCACTCTTTAGGCTGATGATGACCACTGAAAGGAGGAACTATTATTACTATTTCCCCCAGCACACCATCTAATAAGCTAAAAATGTTTGTTTCATCTGCTTTTACATGATGAAAAAAGCAAATTCACAAATGTGCAAATTATCGGATAGATTGTTCCTCATCTCTCTAAACCCTTGGAATTATTATACATTTTATTTTTTCTGAAAAGCAAGGAAAGAGAGGGTTTTTGATTGTTGTTGTTTTTGTTTGCTTTTCATTTTTGCTGTCATTTTTCAAATATCTCTTATAAGGCAATCTTGCATTTTCTGCTTATTTCCAGTCTCCCAATTCCAGAGGTACTAAACAAGAATAAAATGAGGAAGGCAATTATATCTAGACCAAACTAGAGCCAACCGCCACCACTGGGCAAAATTCTTAATAGTTCTAACATTTGCTTTACCTTTTGGGGATTTAAAATCTAAAATAACTTTATTAATATATAATTTAAAAATATACAGTAATTATTTAAAGCAAACAATTTAATAAGATTTGACCTATATACATACTTGTGAAGCCATTGCCATAATCAAGATAATGAACATTTGGATCAACCTGAAAAGTTTCCTCATGCCCATCTCTTTGTAATCCTTCTCTCAACCCTCTCCCCACCTGCTTTCATTTTTATGCAACACTTCTGTAACAAATTAGTTTGCATATCTTACAATGCACACTAAGTCACTTCAGTCATGCCCAACTCTTTGAGACCCTATGGACTGTAGCCTGCCAGGCTCTTTAGTCTATGCTATTTTCCAGACAAGAATACTGGACTGGATTGCTATGTCCTCCTCCAGGGGATCTTCCCAATCCAGGGATCAAACCCGTGTCTCTTACGTTACCTGCAGGCAGGTTTTTTACCATTAGCACTACTTTGGAACTTCCCTGGAGGCTCAGAGGGTAAAGCATCTGCCTGCAATGCAGAAGACCTGGGTTCGATCCCTGGGTCAGGAAGATCCCCTGGAGAAGGCAATGGCAACCCACTCTAGTACTCTTGCCTGGAAAATCCCATGGACAGAGGAACCTGGTAGACTACAGTCCACAGGATCACAGAGTCGGACATGGCTGAGCGACTTCATTCACTTCACTACCTGGGAAGCCTTCACATTTCATTTCTTGTCTGAAATATCACAAGTTTGTCAGGCTGGTTAAATAAGTGCATCTAAAAAAATCATTGATGAATTTTCCCTTCATCTGTTAATTTTCCCCTCTCTATTCAGATATCAGTGCTTATTATTCCAACAGTATTTATATTTGGATAAATCCATCTGAAGGCAGTATTTCTGATATTTTGTTTTATTTAGCATAGTAATTTTTGATGTATTTAAAGTGGTACTGCTTTCCTACAAAACCCATGCAGAATGCCAGTGATGTGGGCTTAATCTATAAATAGGAAATATTTATTTGGGAACAGTAGTGTTTAAAGTATGATTTGACTCTAGGCAGTCTTTGACAAGAGTCATTTTACTATTAACTTTGCCATAATTTTTAACAAAAACATAAGCATCACCTCATTCATGAGCAGAGTCATCTGAGAAAGTGCTGTTCTTTTTCATCCTGGAGAAATATTTTAATGGTGGTAACTAAGGCTAGGGTGGCATAAGGCCCTTTGTCACGGTGAATTATTTCACAGATTAACAAAGACTCAAGAATCTGTTTTACAGTAAATAATACATACTCTTGGTCACAGCTAGCAAGAATGAAGAACCAAGTATTTGAATTTGTATGAATATGTAAGAAAGCAAAAATTTCCAGGGGAAAATGACTAACTTCTCTTCCTTGGACAGTGTCCTCCTTTGGGAATGAAGGTATTAGCAGCCTTAAAACAAAGGAAGAAAACTGTTCTTTATATAGTGAGATGTAGAAAATAAGACAGCTTTCTCACTTCTGGGGCTTTGCAGGGATGGGGGTGCTCTTTCCATTCAGTGCAAGTTGAAGGAAGTATTTTTCTTACAACATTGCATTTCCAGCTCCAGATTAAAGTTGCTTTGTCAAGAGAATTGATAATATAATCCAAGGCATTTAGTCCTATCACTTCAAATTTCTGTGCATGTCTCCCAGGAAAAAAATTAATCTGCATTTCCATTTTTAAAGTGCTTTTAATGTACTTTAGTTAATTCCTCCATTCTTGTAACCATAATATCCCCACTGTTGTTCAGGCAATCCTACTTTCCCCTCATACAATAATCTGGGGCACAATGGAAAAATTGAAAACAACCTTGGTTTTCAGAATTTTTTTAGAGAATGATATTATCAGTTCACAACTGATATCCATGGCAGAGAATCTTAGTTTAAATGATTTCAAACTAATTTAAATATTGTTGATAACAAATAAATGGTGGTGGATGCCTTTATTTCAAGAAAGACCAATCTATTGAAATGTTCAGACTGGGTGGAACCAACCTTTATCTAAAAATCAGTGAGATCCTCTTCCCCACGTGTATACTCTTCTTCTCTTATAAGGAATGGTATTAAAGGTACAAGTTCTATTCTAAGGAAATCTCCTCTCATGCTTCTGTCGACCCAAAAGGAAGTGGTTTCTGATTGGCATTGCTGGAGCCCATTGAAATCTTGTTTGCTGCCAATGGTCATTATGACAAAATCTGTGACTAAGATGTGGAGGTTTAACTGCCTCATTTTCCTTCAGCTGGGAAACCCCTTGGTTCATATAAAAGCCTTGGTCAGGAAATTCTACCAACAGCACAAATCAGTTGGTGAAAATCACAAGATTCTGGCCACAGAATAAGCTATTTCTAAATCCTTGGCTCAGTTAGGCCATATACAGAATCTGGATACAGACATGTACTAGATTTCCTTGACTTGATAAAAGAACTACTCTCCTAGAAATATGAAATGTATGACTTCTTTTTCTTTCTTAGTCACAGAGAGAGTTGCAGTAGGCTTGCACACATGCCTGTTTCCTCCTGGGCCTGTGTTACACCTGCGTGCTCCTTATTTCTCTCCTCAGGCTGCATAATTCTTTTTTATTCAGGGAAATTATTATATTTTTGTATTCTAAAGCCCCATTTCAAATAAGAGATGCTAATGGTGTTCACAATTGCCTAAACTAAGCTCTAATGCACATTAACACAAGCAGTACAAAATGTATATATAAAAGGAGTTTCTTGGCTAGAAGAAATATTTGAATAATTATTAGCAAATCATTATACTGGGTGCCATTAAAATAAACTGCATTAGCAAACTATTAAACAGTTTAAATAAAAGAGGAACCAATATATTAATACAACATGTTTAGATACTTAAAGATGATATTTTTAAAAATCATATTTTTATGACATATAAATAAAAATTTCAATTTCCTTTCACCATAAAACTATACTTTTAAGATTTTTATGAAGAAAATCTGGAATGAAATTAGTTACCTACAAATACAGGTTACAATTACTCATTAGAAAACTGTTTTTCTAAGCTTTTGATTAAAGTCTCAGAAAGTTAGAAATCTTTCAAAACTGATTTCTGGTTGAATTATATTTCATTTGGTATCACAGCCTTGCTGTTCAGTCAGCTAGCTGTCCACTTTTAAGTATACAACATTCTGTGATAGAAACAATTATTTGTCATTTAAATCCCAAAGCCATTGTGTTCCATTCAAAGTAAATTATAAAGCTAACACTTTTAGAAAAAGATTGTTGCAAAACGTAAACTTAAAAATCCTTTAAGGTTAGGGAATTTGTCCTCTACTCTATGAATCTTTGACATACTCTGTGGCATACAATAGATGGTTTTTGAAAGAGAAAAAAAAAGGTACCTAAGAGATCCTGATTCCATGATTCTAAAATTTAAGGAATTCCTACTTTTAAAAGAACAGCACTAAATTATATGTTTAGACTGTACATTTATCTGAATAAGAAAAATGATATCAGTTCCTTTTAAAAATACAAAATGTTAGTGAGTTGTCTTCTGATTGTATGGGATAATATCTAAGCTATAATAATGGATTTTATTATAAACATCATTTGTACTACTGAGATAGAAATTTTGCCTAGTACTTAGAGGTTGTTACTTTTAAGTTAATAATGATAATTTTTAATTCTAACATTGTATTTCCAATGCATAAAATTCCTCTTCAAAGAGCAACTAGATATACAGACAGTTATTTCAGTGGGATTTCAGTAGATACAAAATGAAAGAATAAATAGATGAAACACTCTGCAGAAAACACTGAAAGGTCTGGTTTTAATTTCTGTTGGTGCTTTTATTTTTTCATTTCTGAACACACACACACACACCAAATTCATAGATGATGATAAGGCAATTGGTAGTTTAACAGGAATTACTAATTAGTTCATTTTTCTGTGATACTAGTTGTACATATGGAGTTGCCTTATGTGAGTATGAACATGAAATTGCCTAGAAAGCACAAGAACCTTGGCAAATATTCACAGAGTAGAGCACAATGCTCTAATACAACTAAATGGCTTAATGACAAGTAGGGAATTACTGTAAAATATGATGCCTGCGAAAGGCAGCAAACAGCGCCTGCTGGCTAGTCTAAGGAAACCAAAATGGATTCCAGGAAGAGAGCACAATGCCCAGCTGCTGCGGTGGTTGCCTGTTCCTCTTATACTGTTATTACTGTTCAACGGCCCTGAAATCTGAATGACAGTGGCCTGAGCCCTTTCAAACAACAGAAAGAAGGTCAATTTTTGTAATGAGGAAATGGAAGTGGTGGCACCGAAGATCACTGACCCTTACAGTTTCCTGTGCGATGAAGGAGCAGTGAAGTGCCCGGGAAATTATGGTGTAGAAAAACAGTGACACCACCATCATGAAACACGTAACTAAGAAACAAGTAGCAAATGCATGAAAATGTGCATAAATCAAGTATATGCTATCAACCCTGGGCTTATCCTATGCTCAAACTGTGAAAAATTGGGCCCAACTGTTCGGCAAAGAAAGAAAGAAAAAGGCAAAGAGCCAAAAATCAAGTTCAAGAATATAAAACAATACTTTTAACCATGGGTAGTATTTTAAATGTTTAGCAACTTAAAGTTCTAGGTAGTGACCAGAGCAAACAGATGCTGCTCAATGTGTTGGAGCAGGATTGTGAGACCAGCTGTCCTACCAGGGTCTACCTAGTTAATTCCCAGATCCTGGGTGGGTGCAGGACTCCAGACTGAAGCCAAGGAAGCTCAGGAACAGAGGTGAGATAGGAGCGCTTGGGGCTGGGCCAGTAGTTGTCTATCAACTGATGCAAAAGTATTTCATTATTTTAACATCTAGTGCAGGCTACCTATGTATCCTAGTGCATTCGAACTGCTCAACGCTGCTCATTCTACTGCCATCACCTCTTCACATGGTATTTTGTGGTGTACAGAGACAGAAGACTAGCTTGTTAGCAGGGTTAATAGAAACTCTGTCTTTGATGTTTGATGGCCCTTTTATTTTTCATGTCCTTCAGTATTATGTTACTAGATCATCTTCACATTCACAATCCAGAAGTTTCTGAATTAAACAGGAGATGTGCTAAGGTCACTAATGTAAGTAATGAAGTTTAGGGACTAGCAGATGCAAGCTACTATATATAGAATGTATAAACAGCAAGGTCCTGTACAACAGAGGAAACTATATCCATATCCTGTGATAAACCATAATGGAAAATAATAATAAGAAGAATATATGTATATGTGTAACTGAATCACTTTGCTATACAGCAGAAAGTAATACAACACTGTAAACTAACTATTATAAAATAAGCTTTTTAAAATAAAATAATGAATACTAAATTTTAAAAAATGAAGCTGATCTCACTGTGTAATAGTGGTTGTTATCTAATGATTCAAGGAGCTCAAAAGATTTTTAATGATGGCATCCAAGACCTCCCTTTTGCAATAAAGCTGTTTTGCAACTCTAAGTTAGACCACATCTACCAAACAACTTTTATGGATTAAATAACTTTGCATTTATATTTAGGACGTATCAGTTTAGAACTGACAGTGATTTTAAAGAACAAAACGTGAAATATAAGCAAACAGGATATAGAATGAAGAGTTGGAAGTATCAAGACTTCAAAGTGTTAATTATCTTCTAATACAGAGTAAAAGCTATCAACTTAAAGAGGACTCAACTGACAATTGCTTAGGAAAAAAATAGCACCTGGAAGAACAAAGAAGCTATAACAAAAGCACTGACTTTTATGAATTTTTTTCTCACATGTGACAGTGGAGGAAATGCCCATCCTAGTAAAGAAAAGGAGACATCTAGTCACCAAGAGGACGCCAGGAGGCATGGTAACAGATGAACATGACACACTCAGTTTGCACAGTGCACAAGGCTGGCATGTCATTCACCTATATCTATTTGAACACATGGGCTGAGCTTCTAAACAGCTAATTTACCACAGAAAAAAATCTTTTCAGGCCATAAAGAAATAAATATTTGAGAAAATTTTCAAATAAAACTATTAAATACTCCAAAAGTGCCACTGCTGAGCTAGACACTGTCTTTGATTTCAGATGCTCTGGGAGGCAATAGCGAATGCAAACCCAAGCCAGGGATTGGTGGTAGAAACAAGTAAAGAAATCATGCTTGTCTATATTCTACCTGGCAATGTACCAAAATTGAAATTTGGGGGTTTTTTAATAGTCAAAAGAAGATAAACTGAAGTCTAAACTTTTAAAGTCTTAGCCTTCAAGGAGTGTCTTCTTTGAGGCTATACATATAAGGAGGCGGAAGAAAATGACCATAAATTTGAAAAACTATGTGTCCCTCATACATTTCAAGTTGACATCTTAAATTAATCATAGGTGAAAATAGTTGTAAAGGATGTAATATTGACATTTTAAAATACAACTTTACATCACTCTTTTCAATGAATTCAATGGGACATAAATGCCATAGTGATTTTACACCCATCATCATCCACTGAAAAATAGATTCAACCAAGTCTTCTTAAATAGCTGCAAATTTTACATGACTCTCTTATCCCATTGAAATTGTGTCTCCACTTCTCTTTTCTTGTATAATTTTATCTTACTATAATACGTGTTTAATATTTGGAAGTCCTTTATCATAATTCTCTGCAACAAAAAGTAGATAAATTGAATTTTTTAACTTAAAAATATCATATAGTCACAAAGTCCCAAGTGTTAAAAAATATTCTGCGTGCAGGGTTTTTTAAAAGCATTGCATGTGTGCTAAGTCACTTCAGTCATGTCTGACTCTTTGTGAACCTAGGAACTAACTGTAGCCCACCAGGCTCCTCTCTCCATGGGATTCTCCACAGTACTGGAGTGGGTTGCCATTTCCTTCTCCAGGTGATCTTCCTGACCCAAGGATTGAACTAGTCTCTCTGTGTCTCCTGAATTGGGCAGTGGGTTCTTTATCACTAGCAGCCACCTAGGAAGACCTTAAAAGCACTAGTATAACACAATTTAACAAAACAATATAAATATTTCAAAACTGTTTGATAAAGATCATTAAACATAAAAGTAAAACATTACTGGGAATATATCTTTCAATGAGATGGGGAATAATTATGATGTTTTAACTAGGGGCAGCTTGTACATACCAAAAGATAAATTGTCCCTTTGTTTGGCATCCTGGGCGGTTTTAAACCCTGGAACTGCTGCAAACATCGTGACAAAGTGGCTAACTTTGGGGTGTAATGTAAACCTAACACTGTATAATTGAGCCTTCCATTGTTCAGCGCAGCTCCCAGCACCCTAGAGTATGCAGTGAATGTTTTCGTGGTCTTCTTTTTTCTCATCTTTCCAGCTGTCAACCTTTGCAGGGGCCTAACAAATGAAACCATCCCAACTCGAAGAGCTTCGTTTTAAAAAGAATCTCCTCAGATACACTGGTATAAATACAACCTTTCTTGATGTCACCATGTTCTCTTCATAGCAGGAAACAGATACAAACTTATAAAGATAGGTTTATGCGTGTAGATATACATTTAATCAAGTGGCTTAATGTAATATATACACATATAACACTCTAAAAGCAGTGTTACTGAAAAATTAAGTTCTATGTAAGAGCATTAAAACTATAACATTTACTGAAAAAAAGACAACTTAAAAGCTACATTTCTTTTCCAATATTAAATACTTACAATATGTAAAGCAAGTAGAAACTGTACTTAGATACATAATACCTGGAACACTTCAGTCATTTTTAAAAATACAGATGGTGTTTTAGCAGGAGTCGACCTTCCTATTAGCATAACATGTAATGACTTCTGTTTCTACCCCTGCCTGAGTGTACCCCTCACTACTGCACAGTCTGACTCCACACTTCCCCACTGTTCTCCCTGTACTTTCTTACATGAGGAAAACACTCTCCTCAGCAGCTACTTTTTTTTTCTTTTATTTTTAAACAGATAAAAATGTTAATGTCTCATTTTTCCCCCATAGATTGTTTATCAGTTTTTGTTTTTAGCTAGAATATTTCTGTTTTTGTTTCAGAGAAATATGCAAAGAATTTCAAAACTACTTTAAAAAATAAAATCTTGTTTCAAAATAAAGATTTTAGGAGAATGCCTCTGTAAGAGCAAACTATTGCATTTTAAGTGTTTTTTTGTTAGCAAGCCCTAATATAGCAACTCAGTGGTAATTGCTATTTTATAACCTCCTGAATATTGAACTATTTATTATGCAAATTAATACTCTTTAGAGTATGCACCCGCCTAGCCAAGGAGTTCTTTTTTGTTTACATATTTTACTTCTGCAGCTTTTGCCAGTCAGTGTAAAGAGACATCTTGATATTTACTAATTCCAGGCATAAACAGATTTCTGCCTGACATGTGGCAGCTACACTTCATGTCTTTGTTTTTAATTAAAGAAACACATATGGCAGATTTGCAAAATTTGAGGAAAACATTTTTAGGAGTTCTCTTTGGCAGAATTTTATTGTCATCATGTCATTGTGACTGTAGAATCCTGCGACCAGTCTGAGTCCATAATCCCCAGCAGACTGTGGGGGAGGGGTGGTAAGAAGAAGTATCAGGTTGAATTTCATATAATTGTCATTTTGGGGGTCAAAAATGGTTGAATATTGAAACTTTCATGTGTTTCAACAAAATAATTGCTGCATATAAGCTCTTTTCTCAAAGGAAGCTGTATAGCACAGACCCCCTCAGGAACATGCTATAGAGATATTCCCCAGGAACTATTTCCTAAATTTGATAAAACTTCATAATACAATATTTACTAGTTTCAGTATATCCTACCAAGTAATTTTGTGCAGCACAGACTTGGTGGGCATGCATTGTGCTATTCAGGTGGATATCTGTTCAATCCACCACAGCCCTTCTTCTCTTGGGAGCAACAAGCCCCGTTCCAGTCCTAGAAGCATCAACAAGGAAAAAGGGATGCCCACGATGGGCTGAAGTATGAGGCAGTCAACAGGAGAAGATGGGCTGACCACACAAAAATATGTTGACCATCTTGAAGACTGCTTCATGATCACTGGGCCCCAAATAGTTCTACCTTGCATTTGCATGAATATACCCATAAGAGAGCTTCCCTGAGCCAGCTTCCCTGGCTCAGAGGTTAAAGCGTCTGCCTCCAATGCGGGAGACCCGGGTTCGATCCCTGGGTCGGGAAGATCCCCTGGAGAAGGAAATGGTAACCCACTCCAGTATTCTTGCCTGGAGAATCCTATGGACAGAGGAGCCTGGCAGGCTACAGTCCACCGGGTTGCAAAGAGTCAGACACGACTGAGCGAGACGACTTCACTTCCACTTCACCCATAAGAGAAGCAGAATGTATTATTATTCCCATTTTATAGATTAGGAAATTAAGCTCCAATATATGAAGCAACTAGCTCAGGGTCACCAGTGAGGAAATGACATATCTAGATCAGAACTCTGTTCTGGTTCACAGTCTATTTCCTTGAGAGATAATATTTGAACACTCAGGATACTAAGCAGAATGTCCCTGTAACTTCTTCCTCTTCTTAGTGCCCTACATACACATGCTAATGAGGTAAGATGACTAGGTGCAGTAGGCTGAATGTGACTCCACAAAGAATGAAGCACTTCTCTACTTCTGTGATAAAAGATGAAAACAGTGAAAACAAACATACTCCTTAGGAGAGAAG
The DNA here is from genome assembly GCA_917880005.1 of Nanger dama. Lineage (NCBI taxonomy): Eukaryota > Metazoa > Chordata > Mammalia > Artiodactyla > Bovidae > Nanger > Nanger dama. The sequence continues at coordinate 31,919,615 of CAKJTW010000007.1, forward strand.
AGATGGTAAAATGGAGTAAGCATTTCATAGATCCATGAGAGTGGATCTAGAATCTTTGCATCAATGTAGGGCAAGAAGAAGAAGGAAAGAACCCTCCTTCTTGGCAGAGAGAGCTATAGGGTTGGTTGTAGGCTTTATTTTCGCTGTATCAAAATAAGTTGAATATGACCTGTGGACAAAGCACAGTAATATAAAAAAAAATCAAATCACATACTAATTCACTGACCTTAAGAAATTTACCATCTGAAGAATGAGGTTGGACAAGCAAATAAAAATATGCATGGTAAAGATACATGTGAGTGTTAATATGTTCAAATGTTTAGAATGATAAATGTCACAAGAGAACAGCTATGAAAACCTTGAATAGAAATTGGCCCTGGAAAAGCTGGGAATTCTAAAGAGATGCTTGAAACTTCATATAATTGCCAAATGCTGGAGCAGAATAAGATCAATATATAGCATACTTCTCTTTTAGAAAAAGTGCTTACATGTTTGAGGTGCCAAATGGCCTGGAAATATGTATCAACACTTGACTTTAAACTCTATTCATCTAGCTCCACTGTAACATAGAAGTCAATAAAAATAACAAGAATTTGTATAGTAACTTTCTTCTAAGGACTCAAAGAAAATATATGAGAACATAACAGAATGTGTTAAAAGGAAAGTCCATTATATCTATCAAGAATATGCTGTGATAAATATTCCCACACCCGTGACTTTTTTATTTGCAATGTTGTGAAAATTCTTGTTCTATGTCATAGGCAAATTGATTTTTAAACCAGTTAATCCCAAATTCAGGAGTTTGCTACAACCTGTAACATTCTGTACATACTATAGCTTTCATTAGAAAACTCATCTGCCCTGAGACCTATGGTCCCTCTGTACCGGATTTTTGTACAAGATCAGTTTGTGTAGCTATATTTGCACGGGTATAGAATCTTACAGAAAAGTAGGTTTTGAAAGCTTAAAAGTTTGTATGGGTGCACATACCAAACTTGAATCTTACAGAAAAGTAAGCTTAAAAGTCATGTAAGAAATTTGTTTAGAATGAGTCTTATACTGTTTGGAAAAACTCAAAAATCACAACCACTGAAACTTACAGAGAGAAAGCCACACTAGACCTTTCCAGATTGATCTCTGGGTTGGCACATGAGCTCAGGGGTTTCATGTGGATCACCTTTGTAACCTGGTATATAAACACCAGGAAATATGAGTATTCAAATATGCTAATCAAACTTAGACCAACTTCAAGGCCTGATAAACAGAGAATGTCCAACAATTAAAAATCATGCTGCTGCTGCTGCTGCTAAGTCGCTTCAGTCATGTCCGACTCTGTGCGACCCCAGAGATGGCAGCCCACCAGGCTCCCCCCGTCCGTCCCTGAGATTCTCCAGGCAAGAACACTAGAGTGGGTTGCCATTTCCTTCTCCAATGCATGAAAGTGAAAAGTGAAAGTGAAGTCGCTCAGTTGTGTCCGACTCTTAGCGACCCCATGGACTGCAGCCTACCAGGCTCCTCTGTCCATGGGATTTTCCAGGCAAGAGTACTGGAGTGGGTTGCCATTGCCTTCTCCAACAATTAAAAATCATAAACATATATATAACAAAGGGAATGTGTTTATGCTTTAAATGTTTTTAAATGCTTAAAGTATCACTTCTGATTTCCATTGTGTATGTCACCACACTATTCCTGACTGGAGTATTTTGGGAACCCCAAATCAAAGATGAAATAATGAATCAGGATCCATCATGACAGGATTAATACAAAGGCCACTAGACGACCAAGCTTATATGTCATCTCACATTTAAGTCCTTTTCTCTCCTTATTCACTGGATCCTTCTAATGCCCCCTTTGTGGGAATCTTTCTATTCATTTTTATCTCTATCAAGGCATACATATCATTGTATTTTCCTTAGTTATATCTATCTCCTAGCCTAGTGCATTAGCTTCCTTGGGCTGCCACAACAAAGTACCACAAACTGGGTGGCATGAAATAGAGACTGATAGTTCTGGAGACTACAAATCTGAAATTAAAGTATCAGCAAGGCTGTGCTCCCTATAAACCCTGTAGGGGACTCTTTCCTTGCCTCTTCCTGGCTTCTGGTGGTTTGCTGGTAATCACTGGCATTCCTTGGCTTGCTGGATGCATTACTCCAGTCCTCCATCTTCATATGGTATTCTCCCTGTGTCTGTGTCCAAATTTCTCCTTTTAAAAGGACATAAGCCAGGGGCGGTCCTAAGATGGCAGAGGAATAGGAGAGGGAGACCACTTTCTTCCCCCAAATTGACCGAAATATCATTTGAATGCTGAGAAAGCCCCACAAAACAATTTCTGAACACTGGCAGAGGACACCAGGCTCTCAAAAAGGTAGCCCATTCTCTTCGGAAGGATGTAGGGCAAAACATAAAAGATAAAAAGAGAGACAAAGAGTTAGGGATGGAGACCTATCCCTGGGATGGAGTCATGAAAGTGGAGAAGTTTCCAAATACCAGGAAACCCTCCTACTGGTGGTTCTGTGGGGAGTTCTGGAATCTTGGAGGGCAACATAACAGGGAGGAAAAAAAAATCTACAGATTAGGCACTTAGTCATGACTCCAAGCAGATAGGTAGGCTGGACACTCGCATCCGCCAGCAGTGAGTGGGGGCTGAACAGGGAGGCATGGGCTGTGTGCATAGGGTGAGGACTGGGCCTGAATGCCCTGAGGACAATCTGAGGGAGCTAATGTGAGATAGCAACCCAAACTGTGGGAATAGCCAGAGAGAAAAAAAGAGAGAGAGAGAACTTTCCCAGGAAAAGCTCTGAGGCACAGCCCTGTCCGCTCGCTCACAGAACAAAGGATGGAGGGAATACCAGAGGAGAGCTAGGCGGCTGCAGATCAGCCCCTCCCCCTGCCAGAGGCAGAGAGGCAGGCAGGCAACAGCCAGAGCTGGAAGGCAAGGGGCAACCTTGGCCCCAGAGATGGCATCCTGCACCAAACTGTGAGCAGGCTCCCAGTACTAGCGAAGTCTTCCTGCGATCCTGGGCGGTTGACATCTACCAGGAGGGTCGCAGTCAGAGATCAGCTCCCCAGAGCAGACACATGGCATACCTGAGATGGTAGCCTCCTGGCACACCCAGGAAACTGAGGGGCTAGGACCAGAGAGGTGATAAAATGCACTGCCCAGCTGGGAGAGTGCGCTCACTCGCCAAGCATCTGGTTGCCTGAGCCGCTCACACCTGGCAAGGGCACAAAACACAGGCCCAACCAAGTCTGTGCCTTTATGGAGTACCTGAGAACCTGAATCTGAGTGGCTTAGACCTGCACACAACCCAAGGCCCACTTTAGACAGTTCCCCTGCAGAGCAACCTGGAGCCTGAGCAGTGTAAACCGGGAAAGCACACAGGCCGTGAGCGGGGAAAACCCAGTGTGACCCAGACACTGTGAGCACTCCCCAGACACACCAGTGATATTTGTTTGCAGTGTTGCTCCCCCACCCACAGCACAACTGGACAAGTTAGCCTAAATAAGTGACCACCTTCGCCCCCTTGTGTCAGGTCAGGGTGGAAATTAGACACTGAAGAGACGTGCAAACAGAGGAAGCCAAAATAAACAAAAATTTTTGTGTGTGCAACACATTAAAACCCTGTAAGTTAGCACTGACTACACTGGAAAGGGCCTATAGACCTTGAGAAGAAGTATAAGCTGGAACAAGGAACTATCTGAAACTGAACTGACCCCACACTGCCTTCAACAGCTCCAGAAAAATTCCTAGATATATTTTACTATTACCATTTTGTATTTTTTTAATTTTTAAATTATTACTCCTTTAATTTTCATTTTTATAACTTACTATTACCTTGCAAAAAAGACCCTATTTTTAAAGTAAATTTCATATATATATTTTCTATGATTTTTGTGATTTTTAAAATATTGTATTTTTGAGAGTCTAACCTCTACTGCAGATTTTTAATCTTTGTTTTTGGTTTTTGTTATCAATTTTGTATCTTTAAGAATCCAATCTTCAGTACCCATTTTACTTAGGAGTGTGATTACTGGCTTGATTGCTCTCTCTTTTTAACTCTCCTTTTTCTCCCCCAGGTAACCTCTATCTCTTCCCTCCCCCTTCTCTTCTCTACCCAAAACTGTGAATCTTTTTGGGTTCTCTGGGCTGTGGAGAACACTTAGGGAACTGATTACTGGCTAGATCTGTCTCTCTCCTTTTGACTCCCCTTCTCCTCCTGGTCACCTCTATCTCCTTCCTCCCTCTTCTCTTCTCTATGGAACGCCATGAACCTCTCTGAGTGTTCCAGAGTGTGGAGAACACATAAAGAATTGATTACTAGCTAGACTGCCCTCCCCTTTTGATTCTCCCTCTTCTCCTCCTGGTCACCCCCCCTCCTCCCCTCTTCTCTTCTCCACGTAACTCTGTGAACCTCTCTGGGTGTCCCTCACTGTGGAGAGCCTTTTCACCATTAACCTAGATGTTTTATTATTGGTGCTGTATGGATGGAGAATTCTTGAGACTACTGTAAGAATAAGACTGAAAGCCAGAGGCAGGAGGCTTAAATCCAAAACTTGAGAACTCCAGAAAACTCCTGACTCTAGGGAACATTAATCAACGACAGCTCATCCAAAAGCCTCTGTACCTACACTGAAACCAAGCTCCAACCAAGAGCCAACAAGTCTCAGATCAGGACACACCGAGTTAATTCTCTAACAACACAGGAAGATAACCCTGAGCATTAAAATACAGGTGGCCAAAAGTCATGCCAAACCCATAGACCCCTCAAAACTCATTACTGGACACTTCATTGCACTCCAGAGAGAGGAGATCCAGCTCCACCCGCCAGAACACCAATGCAAGCTTCCCTAACCAGGAAATCTTGACAAGCCTCTCCTCCAACCCCAGCCACAGGGAGGAACCTCCACAATAAAGAGGAACCACAACCTACCAGCATACAGAAAGGCCACCCCAAACACAGCAATCAAAACAAGATGAAAAGGCAGAGAAATATTCAGTAGGTAAAGGAACATTATAAATGCCCATCAAACCAAACAAAAGAGGAGGAGATAGGAAGTCTACCTGAAAAAGAATTCAGAAGAATGGTAGTAAAAATGATTCAAAATCTTGAAAACAAAATGGAGTTACAGATAAATAGCCTGGAGACAAGAATTGAGAAGATGCAAGAAATGTTTAACAAGGACCTAGAAGGAATAAAAAAGAGTCAATCAATAATGAATAATGCAATAAATGAGATCAAAAACACTCTAGAGGGAACCAACAGCAGAATAATTGAGGCATAAGATAGGATAAGTGAAGTAGAAGATAGAATGGAAATAAATGAAGCAGAGAAGAAAGAAGAAAAAAGAATAAAAAGAAATGAGGATAACCTCAGAGACCTCTGGGACAATGTCAAATGCCCCAACAGTCAAATCATAAGAGTTCCAGAAGAAGAAGACAAAAAGAAAGGTCATGAGAAAATACTTGAGGAGATACTAGTTAAAAACATCCTAAGATGGGGAAGGAAATAGCCACCCAAGTCCAAGAAACCCAGAGAGTACCAAACAGGATAAACCCAAGGTGAAACACCCCAAACTGAAATGAAGTCGCTCAGATGTGCCGACCGTTTGTGACCCCATGGATTGTAGCCCACCAGGCTCCTCCATCCATGGGATTTTCCAGGTAAGAGCACTGGAGTGGGTTGCCATTTCCTTTCCAGGGGATCTTCCTGACCCAGGGATTGAACCCAGGTCTCCCGCATTGCAGGTAGATGCTTTACCGTCTGAACCACCACATATTAATCAACTTAACAAAGATAAAATACAAAGAACAAATATTAAAAGCAGCAAGGGAAAAACAACAAATAACACACAAGGGGATTCCCATAAGGATAACAGTTGACATTTCAACAGAAACTCTTCAGGCCAGAAGGGAATGGCAGGACATACTTAAAAGTGATGAAAGAGAAAATGTACAACCCAGATTACTGTACCCAGCAATGATCTCATTCAAAAATCACGGAGAAATCAAAAGCTTTACAGATAAGCAAAAGCTGAGAGAATTCAGCACCATCAAACCAGCTCCTCAACAAATGCTAAAGGATCTTCTCTAAACAGGAAACACAGAAAAAGTTTATAAACTCGAACCCAAAACAATAAAGTAAATGGCAACGGGATCATACTTATCAATAATTACTTTAAATGTAAATGGGTTGAATGCCCCAACCAAAAGACAAAGACTGGCTGAATGGATACAAAACAAGGCCCTTATATATGCTGTCTATAAGAAACCCACCTCAAGTCAAGGGACACATACAGACTAAAAGTGAAGGGCTGAAAAAAGATATTTCACACAGAGACCAAAAGAAAGCAGGAGTAGCAATACTCATATCAGATAAAATAGACTTTAAAATAAAGGCTGTGAAAAGAGACAAAGAAGGACACTACATAATGATCAAAGGATCAATCCAAGAAGAGGATATAACAATTATAAATATATATGCACTCAACAAAGGAACATCATAATATGTAAGGCAAATGCTAATAAGTATGAAAGGGGAAATTAACAGTAACACAATAATAGTGGGAGACTTTAATACCCCACTCACACCTATGGATAGATTATCTAAAGAGAAAATTAGCAAGGAAACACAAACTTTAAATGATACAATAAATCAGTTAGACACTGATATCTATAGGACATTTCACCCTAAAACAATGAATTTCACCTTTTTCTCAAGTGCACATGGAACATTTTCCAGGATAGATCACATCCTGGGCCATAAATATAGCCTTGGTAAATTCAAAAAAAATGAAATCATTTCAAGTGTCCTTTCTGATCACAATGCAATAAGATTAGATGTCAACTACAGGGAAAAAAAACTATTAAAAAGACAAACATATGGAGGCTAAACAACATGCTTCTGAATAGCCTACAAATCACAGAAGAAATAAAAAAAGAAATCAAAATATGCAAAGAAATGAATGAAAATGAAAACACAATAACCTAAACCTATGGGATTCAGTAAAAGCAGTGCTAAGGGGAAAGTTCATAGCAATAAAAGCTTACCTCAAGAAACAAAAGAAAAATCAAATAAATAACCTAACTTTACACCTAAAGCAACTAGAAAAAGAAGAAATGAAGAATCCCAGGGTTAGTAGAAGGAAAGAAATCATGAAAATTCGGGAATAAATAAATGAAAAAGAAAGGAGGCCATAACAAACATCAACAAAGGTAAAAGCTGGTTCATTGAGAAGATTAATAAAATAGGCAGACCATTATCCAGACTCATCAAGGAAAAAAGAGAGAAGAATCAAATCAACAAAATTAGAAATGAAAACGAAGAAATCACAACAGACAACACAGAAATACAAAGGATCATAAGAGACTACTATCAGCAACTATATGCAAATAAAATGGACAGCTTGAAAGAAATGGGAAAATTCTTATAAAAGGATAACTTTCCAAAACTGAACTAGGAAGAAATAGAAAATCTTAACAGACCCATCACAAGCAAAGAAATCGAAACTGTAATCAGAAATCTTCCAACAAACAAAAGCCAATGAACAGATGGCTTCACAGCTAAATTCTACCAAAAATTCAGAGAAGGGCTAACATCTATCCTACTCAAACTCTTCCAGAAAACTACAGAGAAAGGTAAACTTCAAAATTCATTCTATGAGACCACCATCATCCTACTACCAAAACTAAAGATACCACGAAAAAAAGAAAACTACAGGCCAATATCACTGATGAACATAGATGCAAAAATCATTAACAAAATCCTAGCAAACAGAATCCAACAACATATTAAAAAGATCATACCTCATGACCAAGTGGGCTTTATCCCAGGGATGCAAGGATTCTTCAACATTTGCAAATCAATCAATGTGATACATCACATTAACAAATTGAAAGATAAAAACCATATGATTATCTCAATAGATGCAGAGAAAGCCTTTGACAAAATTCAACATCCATTTATGATAAATACCCTCCAGAGAGTAGGCATAGAAGGAACATAACTCAACATAATAACAGCCATATATGATAAACCCACAGCAAACATTATCCTCAATGGTGAAAACTTGAAAGCTTTCCCTCTAAATTCAGGAACAAGACAAGGGGGCCCATTCTTACCACTACAGACAGGGGCCCATTCTCACTCATTCAACATGGTTTTGGAATTTTTACCCACAACAATCAGAAAAGAAAAAAAATAAAAGGGATCCAGGTTGGAAAAGAAGAAGTAAAACTCTGTTTGCAGATGACATGATCCACTACATAGAAAACCCTAAAGACTCCACAAGAAAATTACTAGAGCTAATCAGTGAATATAGTAAAGTTGCAGGATATAAAATTAACCCACAGAAATCCCTCTCATTCCTATACACTAATAATGAAAGAACAGAAAGCAAAATTAAGGAAACAATTCCATTCACCATTGCAAAGAAAAGAATAAAATACTTAGGAAAAAATCTACCTGAAGAAACAAAAGACCTATATATAGAAAACTATAAAACACTGATGAAAGAAATCAAAGATGACACAAATAGATGAAGAAATATACCATGTTCATGGAGCGGAAGAATAGTGAAAATGAGTATACTACCCAAAGCAATCTATAGATTCAATGCAATCTCTATCAAGCTGCTGCTGCTGCTGCTAAGTCGCATTAGTTGTGTCCGACTCTCTGCAACCCAGATGGCAGCCCACCAGGCTCCGCCATCCCTGGGATTCTCCAAGCAAGAATACTGGAATGGGGTGCCATTTCCTTCTCCAGTGCATGAAAGTGAAAAGTGAAAGTGAAGTCGCTCAGTTGTGTCTGACTCTTAGCGACCCCATGGACTGCGGCCTTCCAGGCTCCTCTGTCCATAGGATTTTCCAGGCAAGAGCACTGGACAGGGTGCCATTGCCTTCTCCAAGCTACCAATGGTATTTTTCACGGAACTAGAACAAATAATTTCATAATTTGTATGGAAATACAAAAAACCTCGAGTAGCCAAAGCAATCTTGAGAAACAAGAATGGAACTGGAGGAATCAACCTGCCTGACTTCAGACTATACTACAAAGCAACAGCCATCAAGACAGTATGGTACTGGCACAAAGACAGAAATATAGTTCAATGGAACAAAATAAAAGGCCAGAGACAAATCCACGCACCCATGGATACCTTATCTTTGACAAAGGAGGCAAGAATATACAATGGAAAAAGCCAATCTCTTTAACAAGTGGTGCTGGGAAAACTGGTCAACCACTTTCTAACACTTTCTAACACCATACACAAAAATAAACTCAAAATGGATTAAAGATCTAAATGTGTGAACAGAAACTATAAAACTCTTAGAGGAAAACATAGGCAAAACACTCTCTGACATAAATCACAGCAGGATCCTCTACGACCCACCTCCCAGAGTAATGGAAATAAAAGCAAAAATAAACAAATGGGACCTAATTAAACTTGAAAGCTTTTGCACAACGAAGGAAACTATAAGCAAGATGAAAAGACAGCCTCCAGAATGGGAGAAAATAATAGCAAAGGAAGCAACTGACAAAAAATTAATCTCAAAAATGTACAAGCAACTTATGCAGCTCAATTTCAGAAAAATAAATGACCCAATCAAAAAAATGGGCTAAGGAACTAAACAGACATTTCTCCAAAGAAGACATACAGATGGCTAACAAACACATGAAAAGATGCTCAATATCACTCATTACAGGAGAAATACAAATTAAAAGCACAATGAGGTACCATCTCATGCTGGTCAGAATGGCTGCTATCCAAAAGTCTACAAACAATAAATACCGGAAAGGGTGCCGAGAAAGGGAACCCTCTTACACTGCTCGTGGGAATGCAAACTAGTACAGCCACTATGGAGAACAGTGTGGAGATTCCTTAAAAAGCTGTAAATAGAACTGCCAAAGAACCCAGCAATCCCACTGCTGGGCATGCACACTGAGGAAACCAGAATTGAAAGAGACAAGTGTACCCCAATGTTCATCACAGCACTGTTTACAATAGCCAGGACATGGAAGCAACCTAGATGTCCATCGGCAGATGAATGGATAAGAAAGCTGTGGTACATAAACACAGTGAAATATTACTCAGCAATTAAATAGAATACATTTGAATCAGCTCTAATGAGGTGGAGAAAACCGGAGCCTATTATACAGAGTGAAGTAGGTCAGAAAGAAGAACACCAATACAGTATACTAATGCATACATATGGAATTTAGAAAGATGGTAATGATGACCCTATATGCAAGACAGCAAAAAGACACAAATGTAAAGAACAGACATTTGGACTCTGTGGAAGAAGGCAAGGGTAGGATGACTTGAGAGAATAGCATTTAAACATGTATATTATCATGTGTGAAATAGATCACCAGTCCAGGTTTGATGCATGAGACAGCGTGTTCAGGGTCGGTGAACTGGGATAACCCTGATGGATGGGATGGAGAACGAGGTAGGAGGGGGGTTCAGAATGGGGAACACATGTACACCCATTGCTGAGTCATGTAAATGTATGGCAAAAACCACTACAATATTATAAAGTAATTAGCCTCCAATTAAAATAAATAATTCTTTTTTTTAAAAAAGACATAATCCATATTGGTTGGATCAGTCACTCAGTCAAGTCCAACTCTTTGAGACCCCATGGACTGCAGCACACCAGGCCTCCCTGTCCATCACTGATTCCCAGAGTTTGCTTAAGCTCATGTCCATTAAGTCAGTGATGCCATCCAACCATCTCATCCTGTGTAATCCCCTTCTCCTCTTGCCTTCAGTCTTTCCCAGGATCAGGTTCTTTTCAAATGAGTCAGTTCTTCCCATCAGGTGGCCAAAGTACTGGAGTTTCAGCATCAACATCAGTCCTTCCAATGAACATTCAGGACTGATTCCTTTAGGATGGACTGGTTGGATCTCCTTGCAGTCCAAGGGATGCTCAAGAGTCTTCTCCAACACCACAGTTCAAAAGCATCAATTCTTCGGCGCTCAGCATTCTTTATAATCCAACTCTTGCATCCATACGTGACTGTTGGAAAAACCATAGCCTTGACTAGACGGACCTTAGTTGGCAAAGTAATGTCTCTCCTTTATAACATGCTATTTAGGTTGGTCATAACTTTTCTTCCAAGCAGTAGGCATCTCTTTACTTCATGGCTATAGTCACCATCTGCAGTGATTTTGGAGTCCAAGAAAATAGTCATCCACTGTTTCCATGGTTTCTCCATCTATTAGCCATGAAGTAATGGGACAGGATGCCATGATCTTAGTTTTCAGAATGTTGAGCTTTAAGCCAACTTTTTCACTCTCCTCTTTCACTTTCATCAAGAGGCTCTTTAGTTCTTCTTAACTTTCTGACCTCAAGGGTGGTGTCATTTGCATATCTGAGGTTATTGATATTTCTCCCCACAATCTTGATTCAAGCTTTTGCTTCATCCAGCCCAGTGTTTCTCATGATGTACTCTGTATAAAGTTAAATAAGCATAGTGACAATACACAGCCTTGCTGTACTGCTTTCCTGATTTGGAACCAGTCTGTTGTTACATGTCCAGTTCTAACTGTTGCTTCCTGACCTGCATAGAGATTTCTCATTAGGAAGGTCAGGTGATCTGGTATTCCCATCCCTCTCAGAATTTCCCACAGTTTATTGTGATCCACACAGTCAAAGATTTTGGCATAGTCAATGAAGCAGAAGTAGATGTTTTTCTTGGCAATTTGATCTCTGGTTCCTCTGTCTTTTCTAAAACCAGCTTGAACATCTGGAAGTTCATGGTTCACGTATTGCTGAAGCCTGGCTTGGAGAATTTTGAGCATTACTTCACTAGCGTGTGAGATGAGTGCAACTGTGTGGTAGTTTGAACATTCTTTGGCATTGCCTTTCTTTGGGATTGGAATGAAAACTGACCTTTTCCAGTCCTGTGGCCACTGCTGAGTTTTCCAAATGTGCTGGCATATTGAGTGCAGCACTTTCACAGCATCATCTTTCAGGATTTGAAAGAGCTCAACTGGAATTCCATCACCTCCACTAGCTTTGTTCATAGTGATGCTTCCTATGGCCCACTTGACTTCGCACTCCAGGATGTTTGGCTCTCGGTGAGTGATCACACCATCCTGATTATCTGGGTCATGAAGATCTTTTTGTAGTTCTTCTGTGTGTTCTTTTCACCTCTTCTTAATATCTTTTGCTTCTGTCATGTCCACATCATTTCTGTCCTTTATTGTGCCCATCTTTGCATGAAATGCTCCCTTTGTATCTCTAATTTTCTTGAAGTGATCTCTAGTCTTTCCCATGCTATTGTTTTCCTCTATTTTATTGCACTGATCACTGAGGAAGGCTTTCTTATTTCTCCTTGCTATTCTTTGGAATTCCACATTCAAATGGTTATATCTTTACTTTTCTCCTTTGCTTTTGGCTTCTCTTCTTTTCCAAGCTATTTGTAAGGCCTCTTCAGACAGCCATTTTGCATTTTTTTTTCTTGGGCATCACCCTAATGACATCATTATAACCTGGGTAGATTTGCAAAGGCTCCATTTCCAAATAAAGTCACATTTTGAGGTACTAGGGATTATGACTTCAACCTGTCTTTTGAGTGCACACAAATCAACTCATGACACCGAGAGTCAAGTGTTCAAGTGCTCCATAAGAAGCAACTCACTCACTAAATAACCTGTTGTGCCAGATAATGGAAAAATAATGTTCTTGATGGCACAGTTAGTATCTTCATTTGTTATCCTCCATGTCCAGTATAGCAGATAGCACAAAGTGTGTGTATTAGAAAAGTTTATCGATTGCATTAAGAATGGGCAAAGGAAGGAAAAATAATTCCAATGTTGAGATCCTACACTCAAACCCTACAGGATGTCTCCTTCTTCTTGAGTTCAATATCTATTTTCAAACAAGTCAATAACCAAAAGGGCTCAAGAAACAGGGAAGAATCAATATCTTGTGTTCTCACTCAGTCAATGTGACTTTCATTTCTCATAAAGGCAAAAGTTGTAACTACCCCCATGTTGCTTAATGTGTGTGCATGCTCAGTCATTCAGTCATGTCTGACTCTTTGAGATCGTTTGGACTGTAGTCCACCAGGCTCCTCTGTCCATGGTATTTTTCAGGCAAGAAATCTAAAGTGGGTTGCCATTTCTCTCTCCAGAGGATCTTCTCAACCCAAAGATTTAACCCATGTCTCCTGCGTCTTCTGGATTACAAGTGAATTCTTTACCTACTAAGCCAATCGGGAGCCCAAATCTATTAATATTAATTGCAAATGTTAAGTGCAAGATATCAATTATCCAAGTCCTAGATTTGTATTTATAAAAATAAAGTTTTGCTTATATTAAATCCCACCAAAGTCAAATTTCCAGAATTTCTTCTAGACTTTCAAAAGATCAAATAAATCCATCTCAGTATCAGAAGGAAATTCAAGGAGTAATTCATGTCCAAACAAGACCTTCTCTCCAGGTTTCCCGGAAACATGAATGTTCAGCCTGTTCTCCCGGTTCTGCCAGAACTAGGTCCTACATTCACCCTTGTCATCTGGTTGTAGTACTTACTCACTCTTGTTGTCAAGTCTCTTTCTTCTGGCTATCCTGTGGCATTTGAACCCATCTTCTCTGCCACATGGCATTGAACTGCTTAACACTTCCCTAAGGATACCCTTTTCCTTTCTGTGTCTGTTCCTGTAATATGTAATCTAACATCTCTCTTAGATGACTATATTAGCCTAAGTTCTCCAGAGAAACATCCAATAAAAGAGAGAGAGAGAGAGAAAGAGATTTACTGTAAGAAATTGGCTGGCGCAGTTATAGAGACTGAGAAGTACCAATATCTGTAGTCCATAAGCTAGAGACCTGGGAGAACCAATGGTGTAATTCTAGTCCTAGTCTGAGTCCAAAAGCAGAAGACTAATATCTTAAGTCAAAGACAGTAAAACAGGAGAAAGAATTTTTTCTTACTCAGCCTTTTACTCTATTCAGGCCTCCAATGAATTGAATGCAACCTATTCACACTGGGGAGGACAACCTACTTTGTGAATACTCTATGGATTCAAGTATAAATCTCATCTAGAAACACCATCATGGACACATCCAGATATAAAGTTTAACCAAATATCTGGACATCTCATAACCCAGTCAAATTGACACATAAAATTAACAATATAATGACACACTGCAACCCTCAAAATAGCACGATCCTCCCTGAACCTCTCAAATATCTCCACAATCTTCTTAAAATGTGGAGGCCATCACTGACTACAGCATGTGATGACAGCTTGATCCAGTTCAGAGGCAGGAAGGATCACTTCCTAAAGAGGCAGATTCCTGTTTACACAACCTGCCACCAAAGGTGAAGCTGTGAACACAGAGAGGAAAGCAGTCCTTGCTAGAGGGAACCCACTAGCTTGCTTTCAGACTGCAAGCCTGTGGGTTTCCCTTTCACTCCATAAGGCTCCAAGAGACCTATACGTTTCAGATCTGGACCTGGAATCGCATTTGTGTGCTACTGATACTAACAATAGTCAGACACGACTGAGTGACTGAACTGAATTGATACTAACAATAGTTAGTATAGTAACAATAGTTAGTATCAGACCCTGCAGCTACCATTTATTGAATACATACTCAGTGCCAGACATTTTACATAATTATCTCACTTAGTGCTCCAGTCAGCCTGCATGGTTGATATTTATTATCTCACTTTGATAAAGGAGAAAAGTGACTTTCAGACAAATAAATAATTTGGGCAAGTAAAAAGTTCTCTAATTCATTCCCAGTCACAATTCCAAAGTCTGTACTATTCTCACAGTCTGCACAGCTCCCAGGCTTGGCTGAGCAGAAGGATACCCACTGGGTGGCCTAAGTTCGGCCAGTCCTCAGTTTGGGCAAGTAAAAAGTTCTCTAATTCATTCCCAGTCACAACTCCAAAGTCTGTGCTATTCTCACAGTCTGCACAGCTCCCAGGCTTGGCTGAGCAGAAGGATACCCACTGGGTGGCCTAAGTTCGGCCAGTCCTCTCAGAAGATTCTGGACTATGTGGGCTATGTCAAAGGCTCAAATTCAATCTTAGGGAGCTTCGCTAAACTCCAGCCCAGGATTATAATTGGAGAGTTGGTTTCCAGGGATGAAAATAGCCAACTGATCTTGACATCCTCCACAACATCTGACAAAGACACTGTATACTTAATTGGCAACCAAAAGATACTGATTTTTTGATTTACGGGGTATATGGAACAAGTCTAATGTAACAATACTAACTCCTCTGACTCTGTAGATCAAATTAAACAAGACATCTTGACATTTTATCTTTGTGGGAAAATAACATGATATTTAGGGTACTTACATTCTAGTCTGGTACTGCCAAGGTCAGGCCAGCTACTTAACTCTCTAAATCTTGTTCTCTCCTTTTTATAGAAAGAGATGGAACTGGACATGTCCTTTTCCTCACAAATGCTCTTTAGTCAGATGACATAATGAAGCTCTAACTAACAGTTGATGTTAGAGTTCCAAAGTTACATGGTGACCATGGAAAAGAAGACAGAAACTAGTGTCTCTAGCCTCTCAGCCCTGGCAGGAGCTTATGCCATACATACAACTGGGTTAAGACTAGTCACAGACCATTGACATTCTAGCAACTGAAGATCTAAAGAGGAAGTTATTAGGCCATAGCTGGAGGCAAAAATGGCAGTGGTTCAACAGGTCAGTGTCCCATGGGGCTCTGCAAGAGGGGTGGTGCTTCTGTTTTAGGAATGTAGTTGCTACAGCCCCAGTTTATGCAAGGACTAGGTTACCAGTTATGGCAGCTTCTTTGAAAAGGGTCTAGATAGAGCCTTGAAGGTCCAAAATGGGACTATTTCCAAGCATTAAGCAGTGTGCATGGTGGGCTGGAGCAGCACAGGCAAACAGATCTGTGTTTTCATTCTGTCTCCACCTCTTACTAACAGAGAAGTGTGGGGTCTTAGTTTTTTCTTTGAAATAATGGGAAGGACAGTAATAATATTATTATTACTATTACCATTTCTCCTGCCTAGAGCTATTATAAAGATAAAATAAGATAATAAATAGTGGTGCTTACCACAATGCTTGACTCACAGTAAACCTTTGTTATGTGCTTAGTCGTCCACTCTTGTCTAACTCTTTGTGACCCCATAGGCTGGGTCCTGCCAGGCTCCTCTGTCAATGGGGATTCTCCAGGCAAGAATACTGGAGTGGGTTGCCATGCCCCCTCCAGGGAATCTTCTCAACCCAGGGATAGAACCCAGGTTTTCTGCATTGCAGGAGAATTCTTTACCATCTGAGCCATCAAGGAAGCCAAGCATATATTAATAGGTAGTTATTAATATAGTTGATACTGACCATGATTATTCTGTATTTATACACAATCATATACATCACTCAAACTATGGAAAAGCACAACTCAGAGAATTCATTTCCTTGGAGTTGAGGTCTAATCACAAAATGCATTACCATATACTTCACTATTTTTCAAAACCTACTATTTGTGTCTTGTGCTTCACCGAGTGATATTTCATGGAGAAAAAACTTATACTGAATTAGTGTCTCTTGTGGGAAGGAGGGTTAGCATTCCCCTTGGGTCTCCCAGAATTTCCACAGAATGGCAAGGCTGAAGATGACAAATATCCTTGGCACAGCAATTTTCAAGCTGTACTTATAGGACAGTAGGGCTGTACTTTAAATTTTTCTAATAGACTGGCTCTCCTAACCACCTTTGTCCATTATTCTATTCATGTAATCCATCATCAATGAATATATGAATATTTATGGGTAGCTCTAATATATATAGCACTTTAGCAGGCAGTTCTTTCAAAGACTACTGCAGTGTTCTGTGGACAAATATCAGTGGATTCCCATGATTCTTTTCTAGGCCAACTTTTAACCTGATTAATTGGAATTATAATATCACCAGGCAAGCAATAGTTAGGAAACAAAATTTAAGGCAGATTACCAAGACAGTGAGTTAGAAACATGAGTATGCACTAGAATCCCAATGACTGTAACAAGTGAGTGAGGTTTGTAAACCTGGTTGGGCAGAGGAGAGGATAGAGAGGGGAGTGGTACAACAAACTCAGCCTTGACACTGATGAGTTATTCTAGGAAATTCTCAGGACTTCTTTGTTTTCATTTTCCATCTCAATGAACATTTACAAACTTGCCACAACCCCCAAAGCTCAAGACTTATGCTTCCCAACATTTTTTGTACTTCTATGATGTTTCCAAAAATTATATTATATCAAGAGTTACACAGAGACCTCAGGAAGGGATTATATGTCTGCCCTCTGTTCCTACCTTCTCTATCTGGTGCTGGAGAACAAGTCGGAAGTCCAAGGGACTGAATTAGGGTTTGCTTGGTAGAGGAAGGGGTCCAATGTATTATTCCCTTTCCCCATCCATGGTCTTAAACAATTAAGAGATATATAAGGCATCTCATCAAAGCACAAGCAGACTGTCAGCTTCATGACTGATCAAAAGCTGGTAAACATGGCTTAGATGTGTGAGCACAAGTGGACTGCAAACTGCAATCTAAAATTCTGCTAGACTTACCCCCAGGTCCTGGTGTAGGAGCTGACTGCTTCATTGCCTTGCAGAGAACAGCCGAATGTATTCAGCCTGCAGAAGGGAAACATCAAAAGGGCTCAGCAGGGATGGAACCACATGGGCCTACTCCTCCTCTACAATCCACCAATCCCATCTGTTCTGGTCTGTTCCCTCCAAGGAAGCAAAAGTGTAACGCAGTCAGGAGTGTATCGCTAAAGCAGTAGATCTCCAAGTGTGCCCTGAGGACCAGCAACATTGGCAGCATCTGAGAACTTGTGAGAAGTGCACATTCTCAAGCCTTACCCTTTACCTACTGAATCAGGAATTGTTGCTGTTGTTCAGTCACTCAGTCGCAACCCCATGGACTGCAGCTTGCCAGGCTCCCCTGTCCTCCACTATCTCCCAGAATTTGCTCAAATTCATGTCCATTAAGTCAGGAATGTTAACCATCTCATTCTCTGTCATCCCGTTCTCTTGCCTTCAATCTTTCCTAGCGTCAGGGTCTTTTCTAGTAAGTTGATTTTTCGCATCAGGTGGCTAAAGTATTGGAGTTTCAGCTTCAGCATCAGTCCTCCCAATGAATATTCAGGGTTAATACTGAGGCCAAAAATCTGTGTTTACAAGCCTTCCAGCAGATTCTGCTGCTCACTACTCCAGAGAGTAAATCTAAACTTAGAATCACCTGGGGCATTTTTAAAATGTCAGGTTGTCCAGGTCTTCCTCCAGATCAATAAAACCAGAATCACTGGGGTGCAACCAGATATTAGTATTTTTAATATGAGGTAATGATGTAAAATGAGGGCTTTCTGGATATTGCAAATATTTAACTCTTTCATGGATACGTTTGTGAGTGAGGAGACCCTCTTCCCATCTCCACTCAAATTGCTGGGGATTACCTTCCTGTAGTTTCCTGGAACAGTAGTTCTCAACTTAAAGCAATTTTGTCCCCCAGGGTACATTGGCAATGTCAGGAGACAGTTTTGATTGGCAGGACGGGGAGAGCGCATGTAATTAGCATCTAGTGGGAATAAGCCAGGGAAGCTCTAAACGTCCCACAATGCACAGGATAGCTCCTCCCAACAAAGAATTATCCAGTACAAAAGGTTGATAGTCCCAAGGCTGAGAAACCCTGCTCAACAGCATATATTTCCAGTACTCTTGCCTAGAAAATCCCATGGACGGAGGAGCCTGGTAGGCTGCAGTCCATGGGGTCACACAGAGTTGGACACGACTGAAGCGACTTAGCAGCAGCAGCAGCATGTATACTAGTTTTATATACTATATATATATATATATAGTATACATATATAAATCAATATATATATAAATCAATGATATATAAATATATAGTATATATTATTATAAATAATATAATAAATATATAGTATATAAAACTGGCTATAATAAAACTGCATTTTTTTATTGATTTACAAAACTCTCTTATAAATTAGTTGAACTTTTCTCTTCTCCAGTTAGAATGAATGAGGGAGGTTCTGGATCCTTGATCAACATTTCTTCCATTATATCCTTTATGGCTGCATTTCAGTATAGATGTCTAGATTACAGGCTGACAAAGTCTATCTGGCATGTCTGTTTTCTCACTTTGCAAAACACCTAGGAGAATGTCCCATACAGACAGGGACTTGATTAACGCTATTGGATGATGACTGAAACAGCTTTTCCTAGTTGGGAAAGACAACTTTTAAATGCAAGTAACACCTTATTTCCTTTTAGTATAATCTCAAAAGCATTTTATGATGTGAAACTTTTGTATCCCTAGTTATATAATTCTGCATTTAAGACTTCTTGCCATATTACTGGAATTCCAGAGCAGCTTTTTGTCAAATATGTTCAGGTGATCTCAATTGTGCTGGGCTCCTTTCTACTCTCTTTTGTTTAACATTTTCAATAGGACTGATATATTTCCTGCTAAATGCATTCTGTTTAGGGCTGCCAGATAAAATGCAGGGCTCTTAAACTTGAATATCTAATAAACAATGCATAATGTTTCAATATAATTTTGTCCCAAATATTTATTTCAATATACTCACATTGAGAAATTTGTAACTTATCTGATATTCAAATTTCACCAACATTTCTAATTTCATGAGCACTTCATGAACATTTTCCTTTAAAATATACCATCTTTTTGAGAAAGTTTATATTCTTTTCTTTTTCAGTAAAATTACTAGATAATTTTCTATTAGAATGAGGACTGATATTTAGATGGTACATACTAGAAGAGCCATACCACTTGCTAAAATATTAATATCTTTCATACATGCTAGAAAACAGTCACTGTTCTGAGACTTCCAAGTGGTCTTTCAACCCCACCTCTAACTTTTTACTGAGTTAGCAACTAAACAGTTAACACCTAGTCATTGGATGAGGTAACCAAGACCAGGTTCAGATACCTCCAATGAAGACTAGGCTCAGGTACCTCCCTTGACATTCATTCTCAGTGGTCAGTGTCTGGATGAATGCTGTCAAATGCTTTTAATAACAGTCCTAAGTATGACTCTCCATTTAGAGTACATGAATTATTCCTCAAAAAATCAAAATATAGATATAATTACATCTTATAGATATTTTTTAATAAATATATTTTTATAGTCAAGCACATTTTCATCTCATTTTACAATCCTGTCTTCTCCCCATATTCCTACTTCCTAAGTAAAAGGGATGATGCCTCCTTTTTCCAGTTTGCTTTTGCTACCATAACAATTCTTCAGCTTTCCCAAGGGATTAGCCATGGTGTGATTTACTTTTCAAGGAGGGCCCATTTATCTTCCCCCTGACAAATTTCAACACATGCACAGCTCTAGCATGAACATTTCTGCAGATTAATCCCTCACCCTTCTCAAAAGAGAAGAATTATCCTTAAACAATCTATTTCAATACAGAGTTCCTGGTGTGAAGTTAATTTCCACAAACCTTGTGAGCATGCTACCAAACCCCATCTCAGTTATTCACCGAGAACAACAGAAGCCCTCCAGTTTGTACTTTTACATCCTTATTGTTTAAGATTGTAAATGGGAAAGAAAGACCATCCAAAGCATATTTTTCTAAAATATCAGTTTCCTGCAAACTCTTGAAATGGTTTCTGTGTACAACAGTCTGTGGCCATTAATCATCACTAAATATTTATGCAGCATCTACTATAGATAACGTACTATGAAAGATTATATTTTACATATATAGGTGAACAGACATTATGTGGTTTTAAAAAAAAGCTATGCAAAAGTAACCATATGTTCAGGTCAGCATTTTACAAAGCATGTCCATATTTTACAGCTAGAAGAAATTAACACTTGACTATTAAGAACAGCTTAAAAATATTTAATAGGGCAAGAACAGAGTAATATACCCTGGAAAAACTATCAGGCATCACAAAGACATGATGGGAAAAAGCAATTAAGAACAAATAAAACAGAAAGAGAGTGGGGGATGGCCAGAAGGTGAATATGAATCACCAATTCAGTGCTATTGTGATAAAAGTCAATATGATACCAGCACAGATCAATAGGAGTAGAGTAGGCAAGGCTGAAACATAATTCTTCTTCTCTCCTCCCCATTAGTCAAAGGGAGAAAGTATCCTGTTTTGAACAGCACACTAAAAAAATCGTGCAGAACCCAATCATATTCAAAGAAGAGAAAGCCAACTAGCTAAAGCAATGGAAGAAACAGGCTGACAAGGAAAAATGAAAACATTTTCAAAAAGAGGCTCCAAGATGACCTGAACGCTATTTTTTAAGAACCTACAGCATTTTAGGATAATTCTGGCCAGCGACTCTGATGATGGAAGTTCAAATAAGAAAAAAATCAGTCTAAAATGAACATTGTAGTCATTTGTTCTAGACATTAATTTGGCCAATAGGATAATCAAACAATAGAATAGGTGTTGCCCCGACACAAAGATTGCCAGGTGTCTCTCTTAATTTGTTTTAATTAAAAAAAAAAAATTTAAACGTAATCTTTATGAGTTAAATCATTCATATGACGGTTAGGGGATCCCTCAAAGTCATATTCAGCTATATCATAATTATATGCAGACTGCAAGACTCAAAAATATGCATGTTAAATAAACATTTTATTAAAATGGCCAGAGTCTAGTGTGACAAGAGCAATCTGGGAAAAGTCATAATATATTTTACACCTATTTCTCAATAACATCACTAATATAAAAGGAAACCAAGTCCCTCTCCCATTGACACCTACATATACACAGATTCTTCCTCTGTTTCTGGCTCAGGCACACAGCCATTCTATAACTGCATAAGACCTGAGAGTCTAACTACATTCTTGATCATCTTGCAAATTTGCTAGTGATTAAGGAGACTGTGTATGATAAATACTGATATGTGGCAGGCTCATTTTTGTTACTGGATATAGAAAAACTATATTCACTAATTTCATAGTTTCTGACAAACTATTTTCTTAAGGCTCCATTTTAATTTCAAGGATATGTAGATCACATTGCACTTGGTCCCTAGGAGGTAGTCCGTTATGTGGATACAGCTTTTTCGCTATGAAAGTGAAAGTGAGGCCGCTCAGTTGTGTACAACTCTTTGCGACCCCATGGACTGTAGCCTACCAGGTTCCACCATCCATGGGATTTTCCAGGCAAGAATACTGGAGTGGGTTGCCATTTCCTTCTCCACACAGGGACTAAACTCGGGTCTTCCCGACACAGGGACTAAACTCGGGTCTCCCATATTGTAGGCAGATGCTTTACCATCTGAGCCACAGCATATTAAAAAGCAGAGACATTACTTTGTCAAAAGGTCTAGCTAGTCAAAGCTATGGCTTTTCCAGTAGTCATGTATGAATGTGAGAGTTGGACCATAAAGAAAGCTGAGGGCTGAAGAATTGATGCTTTCGATTTGGGGTGTTAGAGAAGACTCTTGAGAGTCCCTTGGACTGCAAGGAAATAAAACAAGTAAATCCTAAAGATAATCCTGAATATTCATTGGAAGGACTGATGCTTAAGCTGAAACTCCAATACTCCGGCCACCTGATGAGAAGAACTGATCACAGGAAAAGACCCTGGTACTGGGAAAGATTGAAGGCAGGAGGAGAAGGGGACAACAGTGGATGAGACAGTTGGATGGCATCACTGACTCATTGGACAGGAATTTGAGCAAGTTCCAGGAGTTGGTGATGGACAGGGAAGCCTGGAGTACTGAAGTCTATGGGGTTGCAGAGCTGGACGTGAATGAGTGACTGAACTGAACTGAATTGAATAATGGCACTTTCAGCTTCAATTTCACTTTTCACCCTTTCCTGAAATTGCCTTACTTTTACACATTACTAGTAATATTATCAGTTCAGTTCAGTCACTCAGTCATATCTGACTCTTTGCGACCCCATGAATCACAGCACACCAGGCCTCCCTGTCCATCACCAACTCCCCGGAGTTCACTCAGACTCAGGTCCATCCAGTCAGTGATGCCATCCAGCCATCTCTTTCTCTGTCGTCCCCTTCTCCTCCTGCCCCCAATCCTACCCAGCATCAGAGTCTCTTCCATGAGTCAACTCTTTGCATGAGGTGGCCAAAGTACTGGAGTTTCAGCTTTAGCATCATTTCTTCCAAAGAAATCCCAGGGCTGATCTCCTTCAGAATGAACTGGTTGGATCTCCTGGCAGTCCAAGGGACTCTCAAGAGTCTTCTCCAACACCACAGTTCAAAAGCATCAATTCTTTGGCACTCAGCCTTCTTCACAGTCCAATTCTCACTTCCATACATGACCACAGGAAAAACCATAGCTTTGACTAGACGGACCTTAGTCAGCAAAGTAATGTCTCTGCTTTTCAATATGCTACCTAGGTTGGTCAGAACTTTTCTCCCAAGGAGTAAGCGTCTTTTAATTTCATGGCTGCAGTCATCATCTGCAGTGATTTTGGAGCCCCACAAAATAAAGTCTGACACTGTTTCCACTGTTTCCCCATCTATATCCCATGAAGTGAAGGGACCAGATGCCATGATCTTTGTTTTCTGAATGCTGAGCTTTAAACCAACTTTTTCACTCTCCTCTTTCACTTTCATCAAGAGGCTTTTAAGCTCCTCTTCACTTTCCGCCATAAGGGTGGTGTCATCTGCATATCTGAGGTTATTGATATTTCTCCCAGCAATCTTCATTCCAGCTTGTGTTTCTTCCAGCCCAGCATTTCTCATGATGTACTCTGCATGTAAGTTAAATAAGCAGGGTGACAATATACAGCTTTGACATACTCCTTTTCCTATTTGGAACCAGTCTGTTGTTCCATGTCCAGTTCTAACTGTTGCTTCCTGACCTGCATACAGATTTCTCAAGAGGCATGTCAGGTGGTCTGGTATTCCCATCTCTTTCAGAATTTTTCACAGTTTATTGTGATCCACCCAGTCAAAGGCTTTGGCATAGTCAATAAAGCAGAAATAGATGTTTTTCTGGAACTCTCTTGCTTTTTCCATGATCCTGCGGATGTTGGCCATTTGATCTCTGGTGCCTCTCCCTTTTCTAAAACCAGCTTGAACATCAGGAAGTTCACAGTTCACGTATTGCTGAAGTCTGGCTTGGAGAATTTTGAGCATTGCTTTACTAGCATGTGAGATGAGTGCAATTGTGTGGTAGTTTGAGCATTCTTTGGCATTGCCTTTCTTTGGGATTGGACGAAAATTGACTTTTTCCAGTCCTGTGGCCACTGCTGAGTTTTCCAAATTTGCTGGCATATTGAGTGCAGCACTCTCACAGCATCATCTTTCAGGATTTGAAACAGCTTAACTGGGATTCCATTACCTCCACTAGCTTTGTTTGTAGTGATGCTTCCTAAGGCCTACTTGACTTCACATTCCAGGATGTCTGGCTCTAGATGAGTGATCACACCATCGTGATTATCTGGGTCTTGAAGATCGTTTTTGTACAGTTCTTCTGTGTATTCTTGCCACCTCTTTTTAATATCTTCTGCTTCTGTTAGGTCCATACCATTTCTGTCTTTTATCAAGCCCATCTTTGTATGAAATGTTCTCTTGGTATCTCTAATTTTCTTGAAGAGATCTCTAGTCTTTCCCATTCTGTTGTTTTCCTCTATTTCTTTGCATTGATCACTGAAGAAGGCTTTCTTATCTTTTCTTGCTATTCTTTGGCATTCTGCATTCAGATGCTTATATCTTTCCTTTTCTCCTTTGCTTTTCGCCTCTCTACTTTTCACAGCTATTTGTAAGGCCTCTCCAGACAGCCATTTTGCTTTTTTGCATTTCTTTTCCATGGGGATGGTCTTGATCCCTGTCTCCTGTACAATGTCATGAACCTCATTCCACAGTTCATCAGGCACTCTATCTATCAGATCTAGGCCCTTAAATCTATTTCTCACTTCCACTGTATAATCATAAGGGATTTGATTTAGGTCATACCTGAATGGTCTAGCGGTTTTCCCTACTTTCTTCAATTTCAGTCTGAATTTGGTAATAAGTTCATGATCTGAACCACAGTCAGCTCCTGGTCTTGTTTTTGTTGACTGCTTCTCCATCCTTGGCTGCAAAGAATATAATCAATCTGATTTCGGTGTTGACCATCTGGTGTGTTGTTGGAAGAGTTTGTTTGCTATGACCAGTGCATTTTCTTGGCAAATGTCACTTCAGTTGTGTCCAACTCTTTGCAACCTTATGGACTATAGCCCATCAGGTGGCTCTGTCCATGGGATATTCTAGGAAAGAATACTGGAGAGTGGATTGCCATGCCCTCCTTCAGGGGATCTTCCTGACCAAGAGATCAAAGTCACGTCTCTTATGTCTCCTGCATTGTTTATCACCACCTAGGAAGATATTTTATTATCAGATATTATAGAAAAAAATATCTTCATTACCTGGATAACCACGATGGTGTGATCACTCTCCTAGAGCCAGACATCCTGGAGTGCAAAGTCAAGTAGGCCTTAGGAAGCATCATTACAAACTAAGCTAGTGGAGATTATGGAATTCCAGCTGAGCTATTTCAAATCCTAAAAGATGATGCTGTGAAAGTGCTGCACTCAATATGCCAGCAAATTTGGAAAACTCAGCAGTGGCCACAGGACAGGAAAAGGTCATTTTTCATTCCAATACTAGAGAAGAGCAATGCCAAACAATGTTCAAACTACCACACAACTGCATTCATTTCACATACTAGCAAGGTAATGCTCAAAATCCTCCAAGCTAGGCTTCAACACTATGAGAACTAAAAATTCCAGATATACAAGCTGATTTAGAAAAGACAGAGGAATCAGAGATCAAATTGCCAACATCTGTTGGATCACAGAAAAAGCAGGAGAATTCCAGAAAAACATCCACTGCTGCTTCATTGACTACACTAAAGCCTTTGACTGTGTGGATCACAAAGACAGAAGGAGATTCTTAAAGAGATGGCAATATCAGACCACCTTACCTTCCTCCTGAAACCTGTATGTGTGTCAACAAGCAACAGAAAGAACTGGACATGGAACAACAGACTGGTTCAATATTGGGAAAGGAGTACATCAAGGCAGTATACTGTCACCTTGCTTATTTAACTTTTATGCAGAGTTGTTGTTGGTGATCAGTCACTCGAATGTTTCTAACTCTTTGCAACCCCATGGACTGCAGCACACCAGGCTTCCCTGTCCTTTACTACCTCACGGAGATTGCTCACATTCATTGAGTCAGTGAGGCCAATTAACCATCTCATCCTCTGTTGTCCCCATCTTATCCTGTTTTCAGTCTTTCCCCAAATCAGGGTCTTTTCTAATGAATGGGATCTTCACATCAGGTGGTCAAAATATTGGAGCTTCAGCTTCAGCACCAGTCCTTCTAATGAATATTCAGGTCTGATTTCCTTTATGATCGTCTGGTTTGATCTCCTTGCAGTCCAAGGGACTCTCAAGAGTTATGCAGAGTACTTAATGCAAAATGCCAGGCTGGATGAAGCACAAGCTGGAATCAAGACTGCTGGGAGAAATAGCAATAACCTCAGATATGCAGGTGACACCACCCTTATGGCAGAAAGAGAAGAGAAACTAAAGCCTCTTGATGAAAGTGAAAGAGGAGAGTGAAAAGCTGGCTTAAAACTCAACATTCAAAAAAACAAAGATCACGGCATCCACTCCCATCACTTCATGACATGGGAAACAATGGGAACAGTGACAGACTTTATTTTCTTGGGCTTCACATCACTGCAGATGGTGACTGCAGCCATTTAATTAAAAGATGCTTGCTCCTTGGAAGAAAACAATGATAAACCTAGACAGTGTATTAAAAAGCAGAGACATTACTTTGCTGACAAAGGTCCATTTAGTCAAAGCTATGGTTTTCCAGTAGTCGTGTATGGATGTGAGAGTTGGACCATAAAGAAAGCTGAGAGCCAAAGAACTGATGCTTTGGAATTGTGTTGCTGGAGAAGAATAGACCCTTAGACTGCAAGGAGATCAAACCAGTCAATCCTAAAGGACATAAATCCTGAATATTCATTGGAAGGACTGATGCTGAAGCCAAAGCTCCAACATTTTGGTCCCCTGATGTGAAGAGCTGACTCATTGGAAAAGACTCAGGTGCTGGGAAAGATTAAGGGCAGGAGGAGAAGGGGAAAACAGAGGATGAGATAGCTGGATGGCATCACTGACTCAATGGGCATGAGTTTGAGCAATCTCTGATAGATGGTGAAGGACAGGGAAGCCTGGCATGCAGCAGTCCATGGGGGTCACAAAGCATCAGACATGACTGAGTGACTGTTCAACAACAAAAATGCTTACATGAATTTTAAGACCCCTATCTGGGCTTCCCTGGTGGCTCAGCTAGTAAAGAATCTGCCTGTAATGCAGGAAACCTGGGTTCAATCACTGGGTTGGGAAGATCCCCTGGGGAAGGGAAAGACTACCCACTCCAGTATTCTGGCCTGGAGAATTCCATGGACTGTATAGTCTACAGGTCGCAAAGAGTTGGACACTACTGAGCTTCACTTTTACTTGGGACTTCCCTGGTGGCTCAGATGGTAAAGTGTCTGCCTACAATGCGGGAGACCAGCATTCAATCCCTGGGTCGAAAGATCTCCTGGAAAAGGAAATGCCAACCCACTCCAGTATTCTTGCCTGGAAAATCCCATGGACGGTGGAAACTGGTAGGCTATAGTCCATGGGGTCGCAAAGAGTCAGACACAAGTGAGCAACTTCACTTTCACTTTTCAGAGCATGAAAGGTAGTTCTGTGGTATGGATTATATGTTTTTAGGATGAGAAAGAATGTTACTTTAGTTATAGATGATTAGAATGCTGATGGTGCTCAGCACTGTTTGCTAGAACCCTAAGAAGTTTTACCAAGTATATACTACCTCTAAAAACATTTTTGTAGTATTTGAGAATTGCTTATAGTCTTGGATGAAATGATCATTCATATGTCTCAAACTGTAGCTGCATTAAGACTTCAGCCCTTCCTGTTCATCTACTGTCAGATATGCACTGTTCCCCCATACTCATTAAATGGTCCAAGGAACACTCCCTCCCTACCCATCCCCAGTGTGGCTCAGAACAATTGAAAATGAAGTGGCCAAGGAATGAGAAATGTCCTGTTCTTTTCCCGTTTATATAAACCCTCTTGTTTTCCTAGGACTTTTTCAGGAAACATCCTGGAAACTCCCATAAATCAGTTAGTCATGAATATTAAAAGAGAAATAAAAATTAAAACAAGTGACTGTGGGTATAATGACTGTATGTATAAAGCAAATATAGACTGTATGTAGTGAGAAAATGCTTACCAAGGTTTAGACATTGTATTAAAAACTCTGTGAGGATCTAAAGATAAATCAGAAACAGATTCTATAGGAAAACCCACAGTTTAGGATTTGAAATACTGATTTTCAAAGTTAGCCTTTTACTTTCAACCAAATTCTCTACAGAATATTTTTGTCTTGCACATGTGTGTCAGTTGCTCAGTTGCATCCAACTCTTTGTAACCCCATGGACTATAGCCTACCAGGCTTCTCTGTCCATGGGATTTTTCAAGCAAGAATACTGGAATGGGTTGCCATTTTCCTCCACCAGGAGACCTTCCTACCTAGGGATCAGACCAGTGAGTCTCCTGTGTCTCCTGCACTGCAGGCAGATTCTTTACCCAAGAAAGTTTCAGTTTCCCAATATAGAGGAAATTTCGTATATTTCAAATTCAAAATGTACACAAATCATAAATATTTAGAAAACACCATGAGCAAATGATGCTACATGATCTTCTGATAAATGGAAATACCTTTCACATAAGATCAAATTGTGGGACTGTATTGATAGGGAGAGATATTTACTTTTATTCACCAACCTTGAATCGCGACTTTCACTCGAACAATGGATGGTCGAAATGGCCTAACATCTGTTTAAGCATTGATGGATAAAAATTGCCAGAGAAATGTCCTGGTACTGTCCAAGGTCTTATATCTTATAGCAAAGTGGCTGATCAAGGGGACAAACACTATCAAAAATAACTGAGTTACAATATCTCGGGTCAGACACTAAAATGTGAGTCCTTGTATTTCAGCTCTTTCCCTTGTATTAATTTTTGCATTTTATCTCTCTTGATATATATTTTAGAAATCAGATACAAAACCATAATTTAGGGCTCAGTTTCCTCAATTAGCTCTTCTATACTTGCTTTGGGAAGCTCTTTTAAACACTGAAGCATTAAGATCAAAGTTCTGGTCAACAATTTATTATACTTTGATTTTAAGAAAAAATATCACACAGTGATTAGGCAGCAAATTCTAGGTTGTAATTCTCGGTTCATTAGCCTGAATGCGTACATACATGGGAATAGCTCTAAAGTTCAGTGCTGTTCAGTCTCTCATAGCTCAGTCAGTAAAAAATCTGCCTGCAATTCAGGAGACCTGGGTTCGATTCCTGAGTCAGGAAAATCTCTTGGAGAAGGAAATGGCAGCCCACACCATTCTTGCCTAGAGAATTCCATGGACAGAAGAGCCTGGCAGGCTATGATGTTCCATGGAGTCACAAGAGTCAGATATGACTTAGTGACTAAATGACCAAACCACAGCACTAAAATTCAAGTTTTGTGTTTTCTATGTACAAAATTTTAAAAATATTTGACCTCCAAATGATTTAGAGAAATCAATGGCACCTTTAAAAAGGCAACATGTTATAAATTTCCTTCATGGTCTTCTGGTGATTCTGACTGGTATAAGATTTTTATCTAAAACCCTGTCTCCTAAGAGACTCACAGACTTAGAAAACAAACTTATTTGCCAGGGGGGCAGTTAGGGACTTTGGGAAGGTCATGTACACATTGCTGTATTTTAAATGGATAAGCAATAAGACCTACTGTATAGCACAGTAAACTCTACTTAATGTTATGTGCCAGCCTGGATGGGAAAGAGGGTTTGGGGGAGAATGGATACATGTATATGTATAGCTGAGTACTTTGCTGTTACCTGAAACTACCACAACATATTTAAACTGGCTAAACCACAACACAAAATTAAAAGCTTTAAGTCTGGGGGGAAAAAAGAAACCTTTCTCCTGAAACCAGTTCATCTAATCACCATGTATTAGTTTCCTATTGATGTTGCAACAAATTACCAAAAGCCTAGTGGCTACAAACAAGAAAAGTTGTTTATCTTAACAACTGAGGCTTCCCTGGTGGCTCAGCAGTCAAGAATCTGCCTGCCTATGCAGGATATATGGGTTTGAGGCCTGGATCAGGAAGGTCTTCTGGAGAAGGAAATGACTAATCCACTTCTGTATCCTTGCTAGGAAAGTGCATGGACAGAGGAGCCTGGAGAGTCTACAGTCCACAGGGTCGCAGAGTTGGACATGACTTAGTGACTCATCAACACTAACAACAACACAAGGGGGTGTCCCTGGTGCTCCAGCGGCTAAAAGTTCATCTAGCAATGCCAGGGACACTGGTTTGATCCCTGGTCTCAAAAGATCCCCGACATGCAGCAAGACAACTGAGTCCATTCTTCACAACTAATGATTCGGTAATCTGGAGGCTGCAGGCTGCAACTACTGAGCCCGTGCGTCACAGCCACTAAAGCCCGTGTGTCCTAGAGCCTGTGCACCACCACAAGAGGAGCCACCACAGTGAGAAGCCAACGCACTGCAACTAGAAAGGAGCCCCTGCTTGCCACAACTAGAGAAAGCCCAGAGTGCTGCAAGAAGACCAGCATAATATAAATATTTACTTGTAAATAAATAAATATTTTTTTAAACTTAACAATAACTTGTTATCTTAACTGTAAATTTCTTACAGTTCTGGAAGTTAAAAGCCTTAAATGAGTTTTGGAGGCTAAACTCAAGGTGTTATCAGTACTACATTCTTTCTGGAGGTTCCAGGAGAGAATTTGTTTCCTTGACTTTCCCATCTAAAGGCTGTCTGCATTTTTGACTCATGTTGCACTCTTTCATCCTCAGAGTTTATCACTTCAGCCTCTATGTTTCAATTATATTGCTCCAAATATGCAAGTCAGGAAGCAACACTTAGAACCGTACATGGAACAAGAGACTGGTTCCAAATAGGAAAAGGAGTACGTCAAGGCTGTATATTGTCAACCTGCTTATTTAACTTCTATGCAGAGTACATCATGAGAAATGCTGGGCTGGAAGAAGCACAAGCTGGAAGCAAGACTGCTGGGAGAAATATCAATAACCTCAGTTATGCAGATGACACTACCCTTATGGCAGCAAGTGAAGAGGAACTAAAAAGCCTCTTGATGAAAGTGAAAGTGGAGAGTGAAAAAGTTGGTTGGCCTAAAGCTCAACATTCAGAAAACGAAGATCATGGCATCTGGTCCCATCACTTCATGGGAATTAGATGGGCAAACAGTGGAAACAGTGTCAGACTTTATATTTTGGGCTCCAAAATCACTGCAGATGGTGACTGCAGCCATGAAATTAAAAGACGCTTACTCCTTGGAAGGCAAGTTATGACCAACCAAGATAGCATATTCAAAAGCAGAGACATTACTTTGCCGACAAAGCTCCATCTAGTCAAGGCTATGGTTTTTCCTGTGGTCATGTATGGATGTGAGAATTGGACTGTGAAGAAGGCTGAATGCCGAAGAATTGATGCTTTTGAACTGTGGTGTTGGAGAAGACTCTTGAGAGTCCCTTGGACGCAAGGAGATCCAAACAGTCCATTCTGAAGGAGATCAGCCCTGGGTTTCTTTGGAGGGAATGATGCTGAAACTGAAACTCCAGTACTTTAGCCACCTCATGCGAAGAGTTGACTCATTGCAAAAGACTCTGATGCTGGTAGGGATTGGGGGCAGGAGGAGAAGGGGACGACCGAGGATGAGATGGCTGGATGGCATCACTGACTGGATGGACGTGAGTCTGAGTGAACTCCGGGAGTTGGTGATGGACAGGGAGGCCTGGCGTGCTGTGATTCATGGGGTTGCAAAGAGTCAGATATGCTGAGTGACTGAAGTGAACTGAAAATGTATTTGTCTCTTCCAGGAACTTCAAACCATCTCAGCCTAGATACCCATAATGTACATTATCCATGCGAGTTTTTGTGTTTTTTCCACATAATAGTGTGGTAGTATGAATCTGGGACCTAACTCTTGGGAATATAGGCTTTGAGAACAAATCCTCAGAGGAGACTTTTTGTTTGAACTCTTTACCCAGAACCAGTGTCAGTAATGGGCAAGAATCTACATGCTTTCTCCCTCTGGAGCAATCAGACAAACTCCCACACAATTCCAGCCTCAGACTTTGTTTCCTGTCCACTTGCAGATGAAGTTCAGGTGTTAGGGCTTCAATCTGCTTAACTCTCTCCATTCTCACTTTCTCCTTGTTTCTAGTCTCCAAAAATTATCCTTAGTTTCCATTCAGTTCAGTAGTATACTTAAATTATAATTTTTAAAGTTTTATCCAAGTATTCTTAAAAGTTCTGTACTGAGAAAATTTATCTGAATATTCGGCCTACCTTAAGCAGACTCCCTTAAAATTAAACTTCGATCAAAGGATCTTTAGACTTTCAAAGCCTCTTACATTCAGAAGTAGAGTAGATATTAAAAAAAAAAAAAAAACCCACAATTGTACAAAACAGTTTTATTATAAAAGTCATAAAGTGAAGCAGAATCACCTAAGTCAATTTAGGTTGTATTTGCTTGGTTTTACCTCTAGGAAAGCTATAAAGATGAAAAGAGAGAAAGAGAGGATATTCAAACAATTACAAAATCACTCAACAAGGAACTGAGTTCTAAAATAACTTGTTCAATAGATAAATTGGTCATAAGGTAATCTCATTGTGGACTATATATGGCTGTTCATGAAATGACAGCTGTTCTAGGTCTCTGTTACATCTTTTTCTTTTAATTTACTAACTTTTATCTTAATTTATATTTTTAAAATGAATTCATACAATTAAGCTGAGCTGAGTGGCATGTGGGCCTGGCTCACTTTCTGTTGAATAAAAGCGTCATTTTCTTCACAAAATACAATAGGCACTTGGGAATCCCCACAGGAGATATCAGTAAAACAACTGAATTGAAATATTTTACTTTTCTTTGGTTTATACATCTGATAATTATTGCCTAAAAAATAATTCACACTAATCAGCTAGCTTCTATAATATTTAATTTGATGAAAGCATTGTTAGAAATACATTACTGCCATCAACAGAGACAGATTAACATTCACAATAACCAGCATCATAAAACAACTGCCAAGTAGTTATGCTGGTCAATGATTCTGGCGCCTTCATTCTGAAACTGCATTTAAGTATTCAGTGTTGAAAGATGATTGACCACAAGAGACAATGAAATTTAAAATACATAATGCAATTGAGTCATAAAGCCAAGATTGCTAATTGGGTAATATTGTGCTTGCCTATGAACTGGCCATCATGAATTTGACTAAGGTACCTCAGGATATTACACGAATTCTTTCACCCATAAAGTATATTTAATTAAATTGGATATTACCTGGCACATTATATATATTATAGTTTGAACAAAACTATTATACCACAACAAAACAGTTTATTGAATCACTTAACCATCTAACATAAAATCCATGGACACAAAACAGGAGTCATTACAATAGGAAGCAACTAACTAACTAAAATGTCACAGTTGTGTGCCAATTATTTTCCTAATGACAGTACTATAGACCTAACACAACTTTCTTGTTTAAAAAGAATTAAAAAATATGTTTCCTCTTACCTACTCTCGCATATCCTGGAGGAGGAAATGGCAACCCACTTCAGTTTTCTTGACCAGGAAATCCCATGGACAGAGGAACCTGGCAGGCTACAGTCCATAGGGTCACAAAGAGTCAGACACAACTGAGCATGCATGCGCTCAGTCCAGTTCAGTTCAGTCACTCAGTCATGTCCGACTCTTTGCGATCCCATGAACCGCAGCACACCAGGACACCCTGTCCATGACCAACTCCCGGAGTCCACCTAAACCCATAACCATTGAGTCGGTGATGCCATTCAACCGTTTCATCCTCTGTCATACCCTTCTCCTCCTGCCCTCAATCTTTCCTGGCATCAGGATCTTTTCCAGTGAGTCAGCTCTTCCTATCAGGTGGCCAAAGTATTGGAGTTTCAGGTTCAACATCAGTCTTTCCAATGAACACCCAGGACTTATCTCCATTAGGATGGAGACAAATTAAAAATAAATTAATTAAAATTAAATTAAAAATCATTTCTAAATAACAAGGAGAAATTACTTGCTAGTTTAATAGGATATTTTATTCTCTCTGTTCACTCATTAAATATTGGTTTGTACACTAATTTGGTTTTTGTGCCAAAAGAAGTTATGTATTAATACCAACTGCCTATGAACTGGCTATAGATATAGCATTTCCACATTACCAAGCCACTTCTAGTACTCATGCTGAAGCTGAAACACCAATACTTTGGCCACCTGATGTGAAGAACTGATTCATTTGAAAAGATCCTGATGCTGGGAAAGATTGAAGGCAGAAGGAGAAGGGGACAACAGAGGATGAGATGGTTGGATGTCATCACCGACTCAATGGACATGAGTTTGAGTAAATTCCAGGAGTTGGCCTGGCATGCTTCAGTCCATGGGGTCGCAAAGAGTTGGATATGACTGAACTGAACTGAAGCCATTTCTATAGCTACTGTTCAAATGTATCAGATCAGTTCAGTCCAGTTACTCAGTCGTGTCCGACTCTTTGCGACCTCATGAATCGCAGCACTCCAGGCCTCCCTGTCTATCACCAACTCTGGGAGTTCACTCAGACTCATGTCCATCCAGTCAGTGATGCCATCCAGCCATCTCATCCTCTGTCGTCCCCTTCTCCTCCTGCCCCTAATCCCTCCCAGCATCAGAGTCTCTTCCAATGAGTCAACCCTTCGCATGAGGTGGCCAAAGTACTGGGGTTTCAGCTTAAGCATCATTCCTTCAAAGAAATCCCAGGGCTGACCTCTTTCAGAATGGATTAGTTGGATCTCCTTGCAGTCCAAGGGACTCTCAAGAGTCTTCTCCAACACCACAGTTCAAAAGCATCAGTTCTTCGGTGCTCAGCCTTCTTCACAGTCCAACTCTCACATCCATACATGAATACAGAGTACTATTATTAGGAACAAATAGCTTAATGTGAAAAGCAAGAACAGAAAACATAAATCTACTACACTTGAGATCCTTAGGAGCTAAGAATGTGTTTCCTTGGCCACCTTCAGCACAGTGCCTTAGACACAGTGGACATGTAATGCATAAAATGTTACAAATTATGTAATGTTTACTACAGAAGAACAAGTTCTCTAAAGCTCACCATGTACATGTATATGACTGTGTGTACATGTGTACACAGACACACAATGGCATATCCATTGTGAAGAGAAATAAGATTTCCTTTTCTTCAATTTTCTACCCAAATTTCAGCTAATCTTTCAAAACTAAACCAAGATTGAGAAATATCTCCGAAATTAGTAAAAAAATTCCATTCCCCCACATCCATTTTCCAGCAGGTGCTGAATTCTCTAAGCTATAAATACCATTAAAATAGCCCCAATACCACAGAAATCTTGATGTGAAAACAAAAGATTAACAGAGTCCATTTCCTACTGAAAAGACATTCTTATGTTTTCCCAAAGTGGAGCACCTTTAGCTGTTCCATGTTTTACCACACTGACTTTTTGCTTGGGGAGAGATACACACTGATGCCTGCTTATTTAACTTATATGAAGAGTACATCATGAGAAATGCTGGGCTGGAAGAAGCACAAGCTGGAATCAAGATTGCCGGGAGAAATATCAATAACCTCAGATATGCAGATGACACTACTCTTATGGGAGAAAGTGAAGAGGAACTAAAAACCCTCTTGATGAAAGTGAAAGTGGAGAGTGAAAAAGTTGGCCTAAAGCTCAACATTCAGAAAACGAAGATCATGGCATCTAGTCCCATCACTTCATGGGAATTAGATGGGCAAACAGTGGAAACAGTGTCAGACTTTATATTTTTGGGCTCCAAAATCACTGCAGATGGTGACTGCAGCCATGAAATTAAAAGACGCTTACTCCTTGGAAGGCAAGTTATGACCAACCAAGATAGCATATTCAAAAGCAGAGACATTACTTTGCCGACAAAGCTCCATCTAGTCAAGGCTATGGTTTTTCCTGTGGTCATGTATGGATGTGAGAGTTGGACTGTGAAGAAAGCTGAGCGCTGAAGAATTGATGCTTTTAAACTGTGGTGTTGAAGACTCTTGAGAGTCTCTTGGACTGCAAGGAGATCCAACCAGTCCATTCTGAAGGAGATCAGCCCTGGGTTTCTTTGGAGGGAATGGTGCTGAAGCTGAAACTCCAGTATTTTGGCCACCTCATGCAAAGAGTTGACTCATTGCAAATGACTCTGATGCTGGGAGGGATTAGGGGCAGAAGGAGAAGGGGACAACAGAGGATGAGATGGCTGGATGGCATCACTGACTTGATGCACATGAGTTTGGGTGGACTCCTGGAGTTGGTGATGGACAGGGAGGCCTGACGTGCTGCGATTCATGGGGTCGCAGAGTCAGACACGACTGAGTGACTGAACTGAACACACTGATGTCAACAAAGGTCCATCTAGTCAAGGCTATGGTTTTTCCAGTAGTCATGTATGGATGTGAGAGTTGGACTATAAAGAAAGCTGACCGCTGAAGAATTGATGCTTTTGAACTGTGGTATTGGAGAAGACTCTTGAGAGTCCCTTGGACTGAAAGTAGATCCCACCAGTCCATCCTAAAGGAGATCAGTCCTGAGTGTTCATCAGAAGGACTGATGCTGAAGTTGAAACTCCAATACTTTCACCACCTGATGCAAAGAGCTGACTCATTGGAAAAGACCCTGATGCTGGGAAAGATTGAAGGCAGGAGGAGAAGGGTACAACAGAGGATAAGATGGTTGGATGGCATCACCGACTCAATGGACGTGAGTTTGGGTAAACTCAGGGAGTTAGTGATGGACAGGGTGTCCTGGTGTGCTGTGGTTCATGGGGTTGCAAAGAGTCGGACATGACTGAGCGACTGAACTGACTGATTGACTGACACGCTGATGATCGGAGCCACAGATGTAGGGACAAATTGAAGATAGGTTATTCCTTCCTCACAGAAGACCTACTAGTCACAGATTTTAGAATAGTGTTTTAAGAATCTACCCTGAAAATGAAAGAATGTTTATTGAACTCTCAATATAATAACTGTTTTTTTTCTACCAGTTCCTCAATGATGAGGAACTGAATATCTCTTAAATTCAGTGCTTGTGTCCAAATGACTCATGAATCTGGAGACAGGAATATCAGTATCTTAAGAACCACTTTTGAAAGTCTCCCTGAGGCTACCCAAGCATATTAATAGCCAAGACATGTGCTGGGATATTGTCAAATGAGAATTTAAGGTGAAAAAGATCTTATTTATCTTACCTAAAAATGATTTTAGAAGGCCAGTATTTAGTTTCATTTATTGACTTTTGAACTTTCTAACAGCTGGTAGACTTCTGCCTAGTTTCACAATCTTCTGCTTTTCAAACAGTATATTTTTATAAGACTATTATTTCTCTGAGCTGAGATTGGAAAATCTTTTATTGAGAGGCATTTTCTGTTGCCTACAACTTGGTAAAAAGATAGTTACTCTTGTTGTTGAAATTTTGTACCATTATGGTGTTTGAAGAAATATTGATTAATACAGGCATATTTTAAAACTGCTTACTTAAAGATCACCAGTAAACTATCAACATTTCTTTAGGTTGCACTCTCATAGCAAGATGCACTAAGGAATGGAGTGGTCTTTGCTTCTACTTCCCTATCTTTCATCCACTTAAAAAAAAATCTTCTACTTAAAAAATTTTTTTAATTAAAAAATATCTTAAATTCTTACATTTAGAGACCCAAAGCAATCTGAAACCACAACCACTAGAACAATACAATTACTGGAAAATGACAAGAAATGTAAGTAGGTCATCAATATATTTCAAGCATTTCAAGCACATTTATTTCCCTGTGATTAACAAATATATAAGTGAACTACACATGTGTAAGTTGGGAAATTGAGATGGGTTATTCTTGTGTATAAAGTCTCTGGAAATATCAATCAGTCTATTATTATCAGTCTTCAAGTGATTTAATTCTCATAATTTTCAAAGAAAATAATTTTAATTTCTACCACTGAAAAAGATGTTGGACATAGTATATTTGCATGGACAAACACTGTCAAATTAATAGTAAAATATGAACCTTAATCTTATAATTTTTTAGACTGACGCACTGTACTAACTGAAATAGCTATCACCCACTACTAAGTGACTCATGTCATTCTCTGTATCAGAGAATTCATATCCTTTTCTAAAATGACCTGGAAATTAACAATGCCACCATGTTCTTGATCTTTCTATATGCTCTCTCAACAATCTCACTTTGAGAAGCTATTTCCTCACTGTCTGGGTTATCCTTTGCTGTACAACAAACCACAAAACTTAATGGATTGAAACAACAATTCTGTGCTGGTTTTGCCTAAGTTCACCCATGTGGGTGCTTCAGATCAGACAGTCTGGAAGGTCCAAGATGACTGTATTCACATATCTAATACTTGGTTCTAGATGTTACCTGGGAAGCCTGTTCACCAAATGGCTTCTCATCTTCCTGCAAGCCAAAATTGCTTCACATAGAGGTCTCAGGGTAGCATTCCAGGAATGCAAAGGCAGAAATTGCAAATCCTGTAGAGTCCTAGCCCCTGGAATTCACACATTGCTTCTGACACATTCTATCAGTCAAACAAACCACATGCTCAGTCCAGACTCAAGGTATAGGAAAGATTTCACTTCTGTAAGGAAAGAACAGCAAAGTCATATTGCAAAGGGGCCAGGTACAGAAATTAGAGGTATTTGTGGCCATTAAACAATCTAGCACACCTGGTTACCAGTTCAGAACTGGCCAGCTTCTCAGTTCATAGGGAAGATGGACATCTCATTCCTGGTATTTGAAATAGCAAATGTCTGATGTCTCTGCATGTCAAGCATTTGAACTGAGTGCAACACTAGGAATATTAAACATTCCACACAATTTTCAACAAGAAAGAAAGAGTACTCTAGAACTATGGTAAATACTTTTTCCTGATTAAACCAAGAACTGATGTCATCAGCCTCATGTTTGATGCTCCAATCCAACATTTCCTGTTATGTGACAACCAGCTTAGTGTCTCAGAACTCAGCAAGTGTTCACTATGGGCCTACTGGGTTGCTGTTACTAAACCATGCTTTAAATAATCTTTTGAACGGTATTATGCTCACAGAATTGTGACATAGGCCTTGGATGGAAAATATAGGTAAGAGCATACAGAAATGATAGAGATCTGTCCTGGGTACATTGAAAGAACAGAGGAATGTCATCCATCCTAATCTAGAAGACCACAGAAATAATTATTTGACCACTTAAAGACATATCCTCTTTCTCTGTAATCACCCTTTTGACTATCTTTTTCAAATATCAGATTATGTCCTAGAGACACTACAATTAAAAGCATATATCTTTTTCAAAGCAATTTAAATAGTGAAGGTTGGGTAAAATTCAGATCCACTTTATGTTATTTAAACTCCAGTGACAATATCTACATTTTATAGCCTAGTAAGCTTTCACAAGCTGTGCCTTGATGTATATAAAGATAAATAAATAACAGACTCAATAGTATTTCAAAGATCTCCATTATTTGGCTATAAATTAATACTAGTCATTAATACTTGTCTACAAACAGTGAATATATATTTTAATTATATCTCATTATGGCAAACACCTACAAAATATGGCTTCTTGATCCTTTCTTTCAGGGTAAAGAATCTCCATATTACAGAGACGTTCATTTCCTACATATATGCATATGTCTTTGTGCACTGAATGTGGAAACTTTCATTCAATTTTAAATGTTTCCCTTGGACACTGATCAATTTTTTTGTGAATGGCATTTTATCTTTTAATTTAACTGCCTGAAATGGACCAGCTGCAGAATGGGAAGTATGTTGACATTTATCTGAAGTCTTATCTTTATTAAATCACTTGTATTATTATACTACATAAACAATTTAATAAACAGAACAAATACTTATCTAACTGGACTCAGTGATTCTATTGAACCAGCCAATTTACTCTTAATTTTCTGAAAAAGATAAAACCTCCTGTATCAGTTGAGTCACCAGGGAAATTAAGTCTTCAGTAATCAAATCTGTTACCAAATCTGAAGTACCACCCCAAGAGTACCTAGAGGGCTTTGATTCTTTCTTTCCTATTGACACCCAATGGAACTTCTAGTGACCTTTCTCCTCATTCCACTTTACAAATGTATACAGGAAGTTTTCTTTTTTACCTTCCCCCAATACCCCAGTAACTTTCAGTTGTCCTTTGCCATACTAGCCATTAACAAGAGATTATTGAGTTTTCTTCAAATATTCACACTCAAATTTGTATTAAAAGAATAATGAGACAGGGCCTTCACAAAAAGAAGTCAAATGGAAAGATTTAAATCTGTGCTGTCAAATATGGTAGCTACTGGCTGCAATAAAATTTAAGTTAACTTAAGATTTAGATTAATTAAAATTATACACATTTAAAATTCTGCTTGTATGTAACACTAGCCACATTTCAAATTCTCAGTAGCCTTATGTGGCTAATGGGTCCCTGATTAGACATCATAGAGAGAGAATATTTTCATCATTGCAGGATGTTCTATAAGACAATACTAACCTAAATAACACAGAAAATTACTATTAGTCCAGTCTAAACAGCTCCATTTTTTAAATTTTAAGGGTATTATTTCCAGTTGTATTTTAAAGTAACTATTGTATTTTTAAGTAAAAAGTATGCTGAAGCATCCTTCGTTTCTTTCCTCAACACAATTCCCTTTATCCCCAAAGGGAACCACTATCCTGAAGTTGACGAGCATATTTTCCACAGGCTTTTTAAATATATTTTTCCTAAATTAGAATATAGTAGCATTTTACAATTTTATATTAATAACAATAAATATTTCACTCAAAATTTTAATTAAAATTATGTTTGCATGTTAATAGCTTGTTTGGTATTCCTTTGCAGTTAAGTCTCAGATAACTTTTTATGCCATTGAATGAATATGCCCTATTATTCAGTCATATTTCACCTTATATGTATTTTAAAAATATTTCTCTTCTTAGAAATAACCACCAATTAGGTGATCAGTATAGAAAAAGATAATTGAATAAAAATTACCATTTCATTTGACAAGTATATTCTACTCTCTTATTCCTCACAGTCAAATAAATCCCCTCTACCAAATAAAGGACTGGGTAGTCAGGGGCTATTAAACATAAAAGTTTCTGTGCTTCTGTTCCCTAAATACTGTTTATTTAAAAGAAAGAAAACAATTGCAGAGATTAAAGTATAAGATAATTAAAACTTTCCATGAAAAGAAAGAATTGATATTATCTTTACATTGTTTTAAATACTTCTTACACTTATTTTTGACCTGTTAGAGGACAGGAATATAGGCTTAAGGAAAAATCACCCTGTAATCAGTGTGATCCAACTCACCTTTTTGGGGAACAAAAAAAAGCCACATGTTTCTTTTAGTATTCAAGTTAGTCACATGAGTTCTTGTAGTATTCGGGTTAGACTCTGTCACCTCCCTGTGATTCACAACAATTAGGTGAACTTGCTTAGTTTGAAGATGGAAGAGCTGTCTCCAGTTGTCTCTCAGAGAGAGCTGGAGAATATGCTAAGCCCACTTTAAGTCCTTCTTCATCTCCTCATGGCTTCTCTCACCAATATTTGGCAGTCATATTGAAAACAGGCCATCCATATAATCAGAGGTTGTCTGTTGTGAATTCCTGCGTGCTCAATTCACGTGACAAAACTGAGGCTCAGAAAAATTAAGAAATTGGCAAAAATCATACAGCTTGGAAGTAATAGACATTACATTCAAATCCAGAAAAACTAGATTCTAACTCTAGTTTTGAAAAAAACTAGCTATGTGAACCTAGCAATAGCTCTTCCCAATATTTTATTTAAAAAAATTTTATCACCCAGAGTCTCCACTGTCTCACCTATACAATAGAAGGATTAAATTAGATGATCTCTAAGGCATCTTCCAAGGCTAAAATTGTGTGAGTCTAAATGACGAAATCATTAACAAGCATTGATTAAGATACATCAGTTATAAGCAGGCCTCCACCAGGTACAGAAATAGAAAAATCCCTATTCTTGAGGATCCAAAATCTAAAATAAATACCAATTTCACAAATACAGAAGATGAAACAGAGATAAGAAAAATATATATACAATATACCTTTAAACCCTAGTGAATGTAGAACATATAAATATTGAGAAATATGAGTTATAATTCTTTCAATAAACATTAACAAATTGCCTTAAAAATTTTTTTAATTGAAGGACAATTGCTTTACAGAATTTCCTTGTTTGCTGTCAAACCTCAACCTGAATCAGCCATAGGAATACATATATCTCCTCCCTTTTGAACTCCCCTCCCATCTCCGTCCCTCTAGGTTGATACAGAATCCCTGTTTGGCTTCTTGGCCGTACAGTAAATTCCTGTTGGCTACCTATTTTACATATGGTGATATAAGTTTCCATGTTACTCTCTCCATACATCTCCCCCTCTCCTCCCCCTCTCCCCACGTCCACAAGCCTATTCTCTGTTTCCCCACTGCTGACCTGTAAGTAAATTCTTCAGTAGCATTTTCTAGATTCCGTATATATGTGTTAGAATATGCTATTTGTCTTTCTCTTTCTGCCTTACTTCACTCTGTGTAATAGGTTATAGGTTCATCCATCTCATCAGAACAGACTCAAAGATGTTCCTTTTCATGGCTGAGTAATATTCCATTGTGTATATGTACTACAACTTCTTAATCATTTATCTGTCAATGGACATCTAGGTTGCATCCATGTTCTAGCTATTGTAAGTAGTGCTGCAATGAACAATGGGATACACGTGTATTTTTCAGTTTTGGTTTCCTCAGGGTATATGCCTAGGAGTGGAATTGCTGGGTCATATGTTAGTTTTATTCCTAGTTTTTCCTAGTTTTTTTTTTTTTTTTTAAGGAATCTCCATACTGTCTTCCATAGTAGCTGTATCAGTTTAGATTCCCACCAACAGTGCAAGAGCATTCTCTTTTCTCCACACCCTCTCCAGCATTTATTGTTTGTAGACTTTTTGATGATGGCCATTCTGACTGGTGTGAGGTGATATCTCATTGTAGTTTTGATTTGCATTTCTCTAATAGTGAGCGATGTTGAACATCTTTTCACGTGTTTGATAGCCATCTGTATGTCTTCTTTGGAGAAATGTCTGTTTAGGTCTTTTGCCCACTTTTTGATTGAGTTATTTGTTTTTCTGGTATTGAGTTATATGAGCTGCTTGTATATTTTGGAAATTAATCCTTTGTCAGTTGTTTCATTTGCTATTATTCTCTCCCACTCTGAGGGTTGTCTTTTCACCTTGCCTGTAGTTTCCTTTGCTGTGCAAAAGCTTTAAAGTATAATCAGGTCCCACTTGTTTACTTTGGTCTTTATTTCCATTACTGTAGGAGGTGGGTTATAGAGGATCTTGCTTTGATTTATGTCATCGAGTGTTCTGCCTGTTTTTCCTCTAAGAGTTTTTTAGTTTCTGGCTTACATTTAGGTCATTAATCCACTTTGAGTTTATCTTTGTTTATGGTGTGAGAAAGTGCTCTAATGTCATTCTTTTACATGTAGCTGTCCAGTTTTCCCAGCACCATTTACTGTAGAGGTGGTCTCTGCCCCATTGTATATTCTTGCTTTCTTTGTCAAATATAAGGTACCCATAGGTGCATGGGTTTGTTTCTTGGCTTTCTATCTTGTTCCATTGGTCTATGCTTCTGTTTTTGTGCCAGTACCATACTGTCTTGATGACTGTAGCTTTGTAGTGTAATCTGAAGTCAGGAAAATTGACTCTCTGGCTCCATTCTTCTTTCTCAACACTGCTTTGGCTATTTGGGGTCTTTTGTGTTTCCATATGAATTGTGAAATTTTTTGTTCTAGTTCTGTGAAAAATGTCATTAGTAATTTGATAGGGATTGCACTGGCACCCCACTCCAGTACTCTTGGCTGGAAACTCCCCTGGAGGGAGGAGCCTGGTAGGCCGCAGTCCATGGGGTCGCTAAGAGTCGGACAAGACTGAGCGACTTTACTTTCACTTTTCACTTTCATTATTGGAGAAGAAAATGGCAATCCACTCCAGTGTTCCTGCCTGGAGAATCCCAGGGACAGGGAGCTTGGTGAGCTGCCATCTATGGGGTCGCACAGAGTCAGACACGACTGAAGTGACTTAGCAGCAGTAGCAGCAGCAGCACTGAATCTGTAGATTGCATATCGTAGCACAGTCATTTTCACAATATTGATTTTTCCTACCCAGGAACACAGAATATCTCTCCATCTGTTTATGTC
Source organism: Nanger dama (assembly GCA_917880005.1). NCBI lineage: Eukaryota > Metazoa > Chordata > Mammalia > Artiodactyla > Bovidae > Nanger > Nanger dama. The sequence goes on from CAKJTW010000007.1 coordinate 31,964,040, forward strand.
ATCTTTGAGTTCTTTCATTAATGTCTTATAATTTTCTGTGTAGTTTCTTTTTGTTGCAATGGTGAATGGGGTTGATTCCTTAATTTCTGTTTCTGACATTTCATGGTTAGTATATAGAAATGCAAGTGATTTCTATGTGTTGTCTTTGTATCCTGCAACTTTGCTAAATTCACTGATCAGCTCTAGTAATTTTCTGATACTATCAATAGGGTTTTCTACGTACAGTATCATATCATCTGCAGTGAGAGCTTTACTTCTTCTTTTCCTATCTTGAATCTTTTTCTCTCTTATTGCTGTAGCTAGGACTGCCAAAACTGTTGAATAATAGTGATGAAAGTGGACACCCTTGTCTTGTTCCTGCTCTTAGGGTGAATGCTTTCAGTATTTCACCATTGAGAAGAATGTTTGCCATAGGCTTATCATATATGGCCTTTACTATGTTGAAGTGGGTTCCTTCTGTGCCCATTTTTTGAAGAGTTTTAGTCATAAATGGGTGCTGAATTTTGTCAAAAGCTTTTTCTGCATCTATGAGATTAACATATTGCTTTTATCTTTCAATTTGTTGATTTGGTGTATCATATTGATTAACTTGCATATATTGAAGAATCCTTGCATCCCTGGAACAAACCCAACTTGATTTTGGTGTATGAGCTTTTGATGTGTTGCTGAATTCTATTTGCTAAAATTTTCTTGAGAGTCCCTTGGACAGTAAGGAGATCCAATCAGTCAATCCTAAAGGAAATCAGTCTTGAATATTCATTGGAAGGACTGATGCTAAAGCTGAAACTCTAATACTTTGGCCACCTGATGTGAAGAACCGACTCATTTGAAAAGACCCTGATGCTGGGAAAGACTGAAGGCGGGAGAAGAAGGGGATGACGGAGGATGAGATGGTTGGGTGGCATCACCGACTCAATGGACATGAGTTTGAGTAAGCTTGGGGAGTTGGTGATGGACAGGGAAGCCTGACATACTGCAGTCCATGGAGTCACAAAGAGTTGGATATGGCTGAGTGACTGAACTGAACTGAAAATTTTGTTGAGGATTTTTGCATCTATGTTCATCAGTGATATTGGCCTGTAGTTTTCTTTTTGTGTGTTGTCTTTGTCTGGTTTTAGTATCAGGGTGATGGTAGCCTCATAAAATGTGTTTGGAAGTGTTCCCTCCTCTAAGGATAGGCATTAGCTCTTCTCTAAATGTTTGATAGAATTCTCCTGTGAAGCCATCTGGTCCTGGGCTTTTGGTTTGGGGGAGATTTTTGATCACAGCTTCAAATTCAGTGCTTGTAACTGGGTTGTTCATAATTTCTATTGCTTCCTGGTTGAGTCTTGGAAGATTGAACTTTTCTAAGAATCTGTCCATTTCTTCCAGGTTATCCATTTTATTGCCATATAGTTGTTCATAATATTCTCTTATAATCCCTTGCATTTCTGCACTGTCTGTTGTAACCTCTCCTTTTTCATTCCTAATTTTGTTGATTTGATTTTTTTCTCTTTTTTTCCTGATAAGTCTGGACAAAGGTTTGTCAATTTTGTTTATCTTCTCAAAGAACCAGCTTTTAGTTTTATTTAATCTTTACTATTGTTTATTTCATTGCTTTTCATTTATTTCTGCTCAGATCTTTATGATTTCTTTCCTTCTACTAATTTTGTTGTTGTTCTTCTTCTTCTTCTGAGCTGTTTTATGTGTAAAGTTAGGTTGTCTTATGTTTTTCTTGATTTTGAGGTAAGATTGTATTGCTATAAACTTTCTTCTTAGAACTGCATTCACTTGCATCCCATAGGTTTTGAGTTGTCATATTTTCATTGTCATTTGTCTCTAGAAATCTTATTTCCCTCTTGATTTCTTCAGTAAACTGTTCGTTATTTAGAAACGTGTTGTTTAATCTCCATGTGTTCATGTTTCTTACAGCTGTTTTATCTTGTAATTGATATCTAGTCTCATAACATTGGGGTCAGAGAAGATGCTTGATATGATTTCAACTTTCTTAAATTTACTGAGGTTTGATTTGTGACACAAGATGTGGTCTGTCCTCGAGAATGTTCCATGTCCACTTGAGAAGAAGATGTATCCTGCATTTGGATGTAATGTCCTGAAGATATCAATGAGCTCCATCTAATCTAACGTATCATTTAAGAGTTGGGTTTCCTTATCAATTTTCTGTTTTGATGACCTGTCCATTGGTGTGAGTGGGGTGTTAAAGTCTCCTACTATTCTTGTGTTACTGTCAGTTTCTTTTTTATGTCTGTTAGTGTCTGCCATGTGTATTGAGGTGCTCCTATGTTGAGTGCATAGATATTTACAATTGTTATATCTTCCTTTGGATCGATCCCTTGATCATTATGTAGTGCCCTTCCTTATCTCTTATAATCCTCTTTATTTAAAAGTCTGTTTTGTTTGATATGAGAGTTGCTACTCAAGCTTTCTTTTCCTTCCCATTTGCATGGAATATTATTTTCCATCCTTTCACTTTCAGTCTATATGTGTCTTTAGATCTGAAGTGGGTTTCCTGTAGACAATATATATATGGGTCTTTTTTTTTTAATCAATTCAGCCAGTCTGTGCCTTTTGGTGGAGCATTTTACCCATTTACATTTAAAGTAATTATTGAGATATATGTTCCTATTGCCATTTTCTTAATTGTTTGCTGTTGATTTTGTAGATCTTTTTCCTTCTCTTGTATTTCTTGAGTATGTTAAAGTCCCTTTAACATTTGTTGTAAAGCTGGTTTGGTGGTACTGAATTTTCCTAACTTGCTTGTCTGAAAAGCTTTTCATTTCTTCATCAATTTTGAATGAGATCCTTGCCGGTACAGTAATCTTGGTTGTAGATTTTTCCCTTTCAGTACTTTAAATATATCCTGCCATTCCCTTCTGGCCTGCCACGTTTCTGCTGAAAGATCAACTGTTAAATGCATGGGGTTTCCCTTGTATATTACTTGCTGCTTTTCCCTTGCTGCTTTTAATATCCTTTCTGTTTAGTCTTTGTTAGTTCGATTAGTATGTGTTTTGGCTTGTTTATCCTTGGGTTAACCCTGTATGGAACTCTTGGAGTTAATTGACTATTTCCTTTTCCATGCTGGGGAAATTTTCAACTATAATCTCTTCGAAAAATTTCTCAGACTCTTTCTTTTCCTCTTCTTCTTCTGGGACTCCTATAATTTGAATATTGGTGTGTCTGATACCGTCCCAGAGGTCTCTGAGACTATCCTCAGTTCTTTCCATTTTTTTACTTTATTCTGATCTTCAAAAGTTATTTCCACCATTTTATCTTCTGGCTTACTGATTCTTTCTTCTGCTTCAGATATTCTGCAACTGCTTCCTTCCAGAGTATTTTTAATTTTAGTAATTGTGTTGTCTCTGTATGTTTATTCTTTAATTCTTCTAGATCTTTGTTAATTGATTCTTGCATTTTCTCTATTTTGTTTTCAAAGTTTTTTGATCATCTTTACTATCATTATTCTGAATTCTTTTTCAGGTAGTTTGCCTATTTCCTCTTCATTTATTTGGACTTCTGTGTTTCTAATTTGCTCCTTCATTTGTGTAAAATTTCTCTGCCTTTTCATTATATATATATATATATATATATATATATATATATATACACACACACACACACACATACATACATATATATTTAAACTTATTGTGTTTGAGGTCTCCTTTTCCCAGGTTTCAAGGTTGAATTTTTTCTTCCTTTAGGTTTCTGCCCTCCTAAAGCTGGTCCAGTGGTTTGTGTAAGCTTTGTATAATGTGAGATTTGTGCTGAGTTTTTTTGTTTGTTTTTCCTCTGATGGGCAAGGCTGAGTGAGGTGGTAATCTTGTCTGCTGATGAATGGGTTTGTATTTTTGTTTTGTTTGTTGTTTAGATGAAGCATCCTGCACAAGGTGCTACTGGTGGTTGGGTGATGCAGGGTCTCATATTCAAGTGGTTTCCTTAGTGTGAGTTCTCATTATCTGATACTCCCCAGGGTCACTAAGTGGAGAAGGAAATGGCAACCCACGCCAGTACTCTTGCCTAGAGAATCCTGTGGACAGAAGAGCCTGGTGGGCTGCTGTCCATGGGGTCACTAAGAGGTGGCCACGACTGAGTGACTTCACTTTCACTTTTCACTTTCATGCATTGGAGAAGGAAATGGCAACCCACTCCAGTGTTCTTGCCTGGAGAATCCCAGGGGCAGCAGAGTGTGGTGGGCTGCCATCTATGGGGTCGTACAAAGTCGGACATGACTGAAGTGACTTAGCGGCAGCAGCAGCAGCAGCAAGGTTAGTTCTGTGGTAGTTTAGGGTCTTGGAGTCATTGTTCCCACTCCAAAGGCTCAGGGCTTGATCTCTGGTCAGGAACAAAGATTTCACAAGTGGTTTTTATGTCATTAAGTGAGATTAAAACAAATACCCAAAGACAAGAAACCAGAGATGAACCCCAGACAAATGGCAGTTACAAAATCAGGCAAATAAAAATTAAAATAATGGAATATATACATATACACCTACACCCATAAACAAAGTCATAACAGTCCAACTAAAATAAAGTACTGTAGGTTGATCTGGCAAACAAAGGAAACAGAAAATTATATCTATCAGTTAAGAACAAAACTAAAGCACAAAGTGGAAAATAAAACTAAAGCAAGGTGCCAAATGGGGAATAAAGTAATGAAAATAAATGAACAAATATGTTGAGAGGAAAGAAAAGAAAGAAATATATATGCAAAGTTAAACAGATATAGATGAAGAAGATTTCTATACATTAAAGGTTAACTGCAAGGAGAAAAGAACAATAGGAAAGCAAAAAATAGGAAAGAAAAAAAATAGTTTTAAAAAGTAAAAGAGTAAAGAAAGAAAGAAAAAAAAAAAAAGGAAAACTCCATAGACCTGCAAAAGCCCAACATGGAGGCAGAGGTTTATAACAATAAAAAATGTGACTGAGGAAAAAAAAAAGCTCTAGAGTTTAATTAGATTTCATAGTGCCAATAAAATTGACAACTACAACAGAGGGGGAAAATGGGGGGTGGGGGTGGGAATCCAAAGAATCTATAGAATAAGTCAAAACATAACAATAATAACTGTTTTTCTTGAGTCATTGCTGTCAGAGTCCCTTCCCTCACTGGGAGTCAGTCCACCTCATCTCCCTAGGATGCCCTCCAACACTGTGCTGACCTCTGAATCTGCTGTGGGGGCAGCTCAGATTCTAATCTGAGCTAATCTAAGCTACTCCTGTGTGTCCTTGCCTCCAATGTCCACAGTTATCACAACTAGTACATTTTTTTTTGTGGGAGCTCTCAATGACCTTTTATATAATCCATAGACAATATAGAAAACTGAGTCTGCCTAGTTGATCATGTGGATTTAATCTTCAGCTTGTACACCTGGTGGGAAAGTTTTGAGTTTTCCTTAGTCACACTGCTGGTTTCAATTGTGGTTTTATTTCCATCTCTGCATGTGGGTCGTCCACTGGGGATTGCTCCTGAGGCTGCCTGGAGCACTTGGGTTTGCCCCTGCAATGGCCAGATGTGGAGGTGGTGCAGCTGTTTGGGTCAGAGGAGTTCTGGAAGCACCAGGTACTCAAAGGAGTTGGTGGTTAGGGCAGCAGGAAATACAGTGCTCTAGAAGGATATGGCAATCAGTATTGGCCAATACACTCCAGTATTCTTGCCTAGAGAACCCGCCTGAGAGAGAAGCCTGGCAGGCCACAGTCTACAGAGCCGCGAAGTGTTGGACATGACTGAAGCAACCCTGTGCACATAGATGCAATTTTCTTTTGCCTGTGGCATTTCTGTTCCCATGAGAGCTGAGTGTGAATGTGGCACAGCTGCTTGGCTTGAAGGGGCCCTGGTGGCGCCAAGTATGCGGGGACTCAGACTGTCTCTGCCCCGGGAGTTATGGCCTTATCAGAGTCTTTTCTCGAGCCTCCTGTAGCTGGCGATCAGAAGGCCTCTTTGGCCAGGCTTTCTCCATTGCTCTACCCATTCAGGCACTTAAGAGGGCTCCCTTGCCTGGGGTGCTTCTCTGTTGTTCAGGGTGTCAGCCACAAAGAGGGGCTGCCCTGGCTGGGGTCCTACTCTGTAGTTTAGTGCCTCAGGCATTTGATGGGCCAACCTCTATTATTCAGCTGCTGATGCTGGCTGGCATGTGAGAGAGAGGCTATGGTGATGGCTCCACCCCTATGCGTGACTCAGCAGTATCGCCTTGCTTCTATGGCTGCCTGGCTTTCTTCCACAGGCATTTCCCACCACAGTCTCCTCCCTCACATCCCCTTGATCCGTCTCTCCAGAGACAACAGCAGCCCTCACCCTGGGATTGCTCCACAATCCCTAAAATCCAGCTCATAGCCAATGTGAGTATGTATAGCTGCAGCCAAGAACTGTCTGATTCTGATTCCATTTAGGCTGCCACAGATAAGCTGCTTTACTCTCAGTCTTAAATGCTTCTCCTCTGACTCAGACAGTTGCTCCAATGTGGGAATTGGACCCTTGCTTCAGTTCTCCCATCTGCTGAGGGCAAGTCCAGTCCTAACTAAAATTCCTGTTTTCTCCCTAGTTCCTCCTACCAAGTTTTGCCTGGTTCTATATATTCTTTTCCACTGGTCAGGTATTCCTGTCTGCTCTCAGCTGGTGTTCTGCATTCACTTCTGTGTCTGAAGGTGTATTCCTGATGTATCCATGGAGAGAGATGTACTCCATGTCCAGCTACTCTTCCACCATCTTGTTCTCTCCTTCAAATTGCCTTGTTTATAACAAACAAGTCTATAGGCTCCATGGGGGCAAGAAATGGTTTGCTCTTCCTCATTGTTTACCTAGAATCATGATTCACAACAAAAAAAATTTGTTGACTAGAAAAATGAATGAATGAATGAATGAATGGGCATCATCAAACAATGGGGAATGGGGGAATTGGTGCCAGCTCAGCCAAGGGAAGGAAGAGTCCAAGAGGAGATCACAAGGTTGTCAGCTTTCTTTCCACAAAAGAAAGAAAATCCAAAAATAACAACTGGAAAGGTTAATTTTTCATGCAAAAAACAAAAGGAAATAGGAAGGAAAAGGAAAAACAGGCTGAAGGATGAAACTAAAGATTAACCTGTAGAACATGGATAAATTAAAAACGAGGAGAGTCCAGCCTGTAATGATGAAGAAAAAGAAGCTAAGTCTGATTGATATAAAATGTCAGGTCTTACTTATGATTCCTGTCTTCCTTTTTATAAAATCCAGAGAAATAATTTTAGTCAACTATCTTCTAAGTGGGATTTTTTTTAAACAGACACACTTTATTTATATTTAATTTTTATTTTTACTTTATTCTACTTTACAATACTGTATGGTTTTGCCATACATTGACATGAATCAGCCACAGGTGTACACGAGCTCCCAATCCTGAAACCCCCTCCCACCTCCCACCCCACATCATCTCCCTGAATCACCCCCGTGCACCAGCCCCAAGCATCCTTTATTCTGTATCATACATAGACTGGCGCTTCGTTTCTTACCTGATAGTATGCATGTTTCAATGCTATTCTCCCACATCATCCCACCCTCTCCCTCAGAGGCCAAAAGTCCGTTCTATACCTCTGTGTCTCTTTTGTTGTCTCACATACAGGGTCATCATTACCATCTTTCTGAATTCCATATATATGTGTCAGTATACTGTATTGGTGTTTTTCTTTCTGGCTTACTTCACTCTGTATAATCAGTTCCAGTTTCATCCACCTCATTAGAACTGATTCAAATGTATTCTTTTTAAGGGCTGAGTAATACTCCACTGTGTATATGTACCACAGCTTTCTTATCCATTCATCTGCTGATGCACATCTAGGTTATTTCCATGTCCTGGCTATTATAAACAATGCTGCGATGAACATTGGGGTACATGTGTCTCTTTCAATTCTGGTTTCCTTGGTGTGTATACCCAGCAGGGGATTGCTGGGTCATAAAGCAGTTCTATTTGCAATTTTTTAAGGAATCTCCACACTGTTTTCCATAGTGGCTGTACTAGTTTGCATTCCCACCAACAGTGTAAGAGGGTTCCCTTTTCTCCACATCCTCCCCAGCATTTATTGCTTGTAGACTTTTGGACAGACACACTTTTACTAAAAAGAGAATTCCACCTCATCCCATTTGTTAAGTGTAAATGCTTTTTTTTTTTAAGAAGTGAAATTATTTTTACTTGTCTGTTTCTTGGTACAACCAGACAACAGTGAAATATTGAATTATGAAAGGTTTAGGTCTTCAGTGTCAGCCTAACATTCTGTAGAAAGAGAGGGGGTAATTTTATACCTCATAAAACAAAGCACATGTGCATGGAAAGCACGCTTCACTCATGTCTGAGTCTTCGTGACCATATGAACCATAGTCTGCCAGACTCCTCTGCCGACGGGATTCTCCAGGCATGAATACTGGAGTGGGTTGCAATGACCTCCTCCAGGGGATCTTCCCAATCCAGAATTGAACCCTTACCTTTTATGCCTTCTGCACTGGCAGGCAGATTCTTTATCACTAGTGCAACCTGGGAAGCCCAATACAAACCATACCAAATGGCAATCTGTACTCACAGTTTTGCATTTAATATGTCTTGAACATTTTAAATTAATTCTGTTCCTACATAGTAGAATTTTTCCCTAAAGAAAACCATTCTTTCACCTTGGCTTTCCCTCATCACAATTGTGTGGCCTCTGTGGTAGCAGTAGTAGTCCAGTTTTCCTAATAACTCTGTTAATGTATAATTAAATGCACAACTGTGACTACAAATTGCCATTTGGTAAGCTTTGTATTGGACTTCCCAGAGTTTTGCCAAAAATACACTGGTCATAGCAAACATCCTCTTCTAACAACACAAGAGAAGACTCTACACATGGATATCACCAGATGGTCAACACCGAAATCAGATTGATTATATTCTTTGCAGCCAAAGACGGAGAAGCTCTATACAGTCAACAAAAACAAGATCAGGAGCTGACTGTGGCTCAGATCATGAAGTCCTTACTACCAAATTCAGACTTAATTGAAGAAAGTAGGGGAAAATGCTAGACCATTCAGGTATAACCTAAATCAAATCCCTTATGATTATACAGTGGAAGTGAGAAATAGATTTAAGGGCCTAGATCTGATAGATAGAGTGCCCGATGAACTATGGAATGAGGTTCGTGACATTGTATGGGAGACAGGGATCAAGACCATCGCCATGGAAAAGAAATACAAAAAAGCAAAATGGCTGTCTGGGAGGCCCTATAAATAGCTGTGAAAAGAAGAGACGCAAAAAACAAAGGAGAAAAGGAAAGATATAAGCATCTGAACGCAGAGTTCCAAAGAATAGCAAGAAAAGATAAGAAAGCCTTCTTCAGCGATCAGTGCAAAGAAATGGAGGAAAACAACAGAATGGGAAAGACTAGAGATCTCTTCAAGAAAATTAGAGATACAAAGGGAACATTTCATGCAAAGATGGCCTTGATAAAGAACAGAAATGGTCTGGACCTAACAGAAGCAGAAGATATTAAGAAGACGTGGTAAGAATACAAAGAAGAGATCTTCACAACCCAGATAATCACGATGGTGTGATCACTCGTCTAGAGCCAGACATCCTGGAATGTGAAGTCAAGTGGGCCTTGGAAAGCATCACTACGAACAAAGCTAGTGGAGGTGATGGCATTCCAGTTGAGCTGTTTCAAATCCTGAAAGATGATGCTGTGAAAGTGCTGCACTCGATATGACAGCACATTTGGAAAACTCAGCAGTGCCCACAGGACTGGAAAAGGTCAGTTTTCATTCCAATTCCAAAGAAAGGCAATGCCAAAGAATGCTCTAACTACTGCACAATTGCACTCATCTCATATGCTAGTAAAGTAATGGTTAAAACTCTCCAAGCCAGGCTTCAGTCATACGTGAACCGTGAACTCCCTGATGTTCAAGCTGGATTTAGAAAAGGCAGAGGAACCAGAGATCAAATTGCCAACATCTGCTGGATCATGGAAAAAGCAAGAGAGTTCCAGAAAAACATCTATTTCTGCTTTATTGCCTATGCCAAAGCCTTTGACTGTGTGGATCACAAGAAACTGTGGAAAATTCAGAAAGAGATGGGAATACCAGACCACCTAACCTGCCTCTTGAGAAATCTGTATGCAGGTCAGGAAGAAACCGTTAGAAATGGACATGGAACAACAGACTGGTTCCAAATAGGAAAAGGAGTACATCAAGGCTGTATATTGTCACCCTCCTTATCTACCTTATATGCAGAGTACATCATGGGAAACGCTGGGATGGATGAAATACAAGCTGGAATCAAGACTGCCGGGAGAAATATCAATAACCTCAGATATGCATATGACACCACCCTTATGGCAGAAAGTGAAGAGGAATTAAAAAGCCTCTTGATGAAAGTGAAAGTGGAGAGTGAAAAAGTTGGTTTAAAGCTCAACATTCAGAAAATGAAGATCATGGCATCCGGTCCCATCTCTCCATGGGAAATAGATGGGGAAACAGTATCAGACTTTATTTTTTGGGCTCCAAAATCACTGCAGATAGTGACTGCAGCCATGAAATTAAAAGACGCTTACTCCTTGGAAGGAAATTTATGACCAACCAAGATAGCATATTAAAAAGTAGAGACATTACTTTGCTGACTAAGGTCCGTCTAGTCAAGGCTATGGTTTTTCCTGTGGTCATGTATGGATGTGAGAGTTGGACTGTGAAGAAGGCTGAGTGCTGAAGAACTGATGTTTTTGAACTGTAGTGTTGAAGAAGACTCTTCAGAGGACCTTGGACTGCAATGAGATCCAACCAATCCTTTCTGAAGGAGATCAGCCCTGGGATTTCTTTGGAAGGAATAATGCTAAAGCTGAATCTCCAATAGCTAGGCCACCTCATGCGAAGAGTTGACTCATTGGAAAAGACTCTGATGCTGGGAGGGATTGGGGGCAGGTGGAGAAGGGGATGACAGAGAATGAGATGGCTGGATGGCATCACTGACTCGATGGATGTGAGTCTGAGTGAACTCCGAGAGTTGGTGATGGACAGGGAGGCCTGGCGTGCTGCAATTCATAGGGTTGCAAAGAGTCGGACACGACTGAGCGCCTGAACTGAATGTATAATCAGCTCAGTTCACCCTCCTAGTTGTGTCCAACTCTGTGACTCCATGGGCTGCAGGACACCAGGCTTCCCTGTCCATCACCAACTCCCAGAGCTTGCTCAAACTCATGCTCATTGGGTCGATGATGCCATACAACAATCTCGTCTTTCATCCCCTACTCCTCCTGTCTTCAATATTTCCCAGCATCAGGGTCTTTTCTAATGAATCAGCTCTTCACATCAAGAGAGCAAAGTACTGGAGCTTCAGCATCAGTTCTTCCAATGAATATTCAGGACTGACTTCCTTTAGAATTCCACTAAATTGACTTCAGATCTTCTTGCAGTCCAAGGGACCCTCAGGAGTCTTCTCAACACTATAGTTCAAAAAGCCTAAATTCTTTGGTGCTCATCAAACAATGTACAATGTATGATGAAAGACTGAAATTTGGGATGTGAAATTTGGGGACTGAATTTTGGGATATTACACTGTGAGTCATGGGACTTATACATGTTGGAAGATATTGATACTTGGTATGCTCTTAAGGAAAATTTGCCTCCAAATTTTAAGCTGGAAAAGTCACTGGAATAACAGTGTAGCAAAAGAATCAAAGCTACTTAAACAATAAACTTAATTTCTCATATTTCTAGAGGCTAAGAAGTACAAGATGAAGACTCTGACAAATTGAGTTCTTAGTGAGTGCCCTTTTCCTGAACTGTCATCTTCTTATAGTAACCACACATGGTGGAAAGCAGAGAGACATAATAAGTTCCCCCATGTCTCTTTCATAAGAGTGCTAATTCCATCATGAGGTCTTCGCCCTCAAGATGTAATTACTTCCCAAAGGTCCAAATACCATCATGTTGGGGATTAGTGTTTCAACATATCAACTGTGGGGGCATGAAGCATTCTGTCTCTAGTACTACTTTAATGGGCTCTTATGTTGTGGTCTTGATGTGTTTGTTACTAATAGGTCATCCTTCTCCAGCCTGACCTGGAGAGAAACTGGAAGGAATAGAATGATTTGGGGAGATTGGAGGAGAAGGGTATTACTAAAAGGGAGCCTACCTGAAAGAGCTACAGAGGACTGAGCATTACTACTATAGAGGTACTCATAAGCACTCTCAGTGTCTCATAGATGCCTGTAAGCAGGCATTTCTTCTGGCCATTCTGGTGGGGTGGCAGTTGTCCTCTTTAGAAGTTCTTGCCATTGAGGGGTGAGGGCTGCTTTTCCAGCTGCCCACCTACAATGGTGCAGTCTAACGGAAGGAACTGCCTCCCTCCCAAGACTTTGCTGAGCCCACCCTAACCACACAGAATACAACTAGCAAGCATCTTACAGGAAAGAGTAGGGTAGTACAGCGGTTTATTCTGCACCCCAGGTACTAGGTGGGAACTAATCCCAGTTACACTGCAGTCTCTAGATCTGAGATACTTCAATAATCTGTACTACGTGTTTCAAAGTAGAAAACAACTCATTGCCATAGAAGCTCTAAATATCCATTTCCCACTGACTGATATTAAACACAATGTTAGTAAGCAAAAATGTCTACTACACACACACACACACACACACACACAAAAAGAACAATTAGTAAAATGGAATAATGGTGTATGTTTATTCTAAGTTGTTTATTTGCACTTATGGCTAATTGTAGTCAACACTTTCAAAACTTTCAACAGTATTTGAACCCTTTAAGGAGCAATAATTTGACCTGGAAAATATCTTAAGAATCTTGACTCACTTCTAAATTTTATGAATGAGAAACTGATGTGTAAGGAGGTTAAATAAGTTATGATAAGGTTGGAAACACAATTCTCCCTTTCACTGTATAGCCTGACCATTTCTCTGGCCAGGAGTTCTTCTGTTGCCCAGGAAATAAAGTTGTTGGGATTCTCCAAAACGCTGGAAGATTTCTGACTATGAATAATACTTTGCTTCTCTTTAAAATTTACATGTATTTGATTCTCTTTGAACTCATCAAGTCATCTCTAGGGCTTCCCAGGTGGCACTAGTGGTAAAGAACCCGCCGGCCAATGTAGGAGACATAAGAGACAATGGTTCCATCTCTGGGTGGGAAAGATCTCCTAAAGGAGGGCATGGCAACCCACTCTAGTATTCTTGCCTGGAGAATCCCATAGACAGAGGAGCCTGGTAGGCTATAGTCCATAGGGTCACAAAAAGTTGGACGACTGAAGTAACTTAGCACATATGGGTAAATCATGAGAGGAAAAAGGAATTCTTTCACTACTTTTGAAAGTACACGGCAGTACCACACAACCATTGAACATATAAAAATCTGGTTGTGTTACTTTGATTCCAACTATATACAAAAAAAATGTCTGTGTAAGAAACCTGAACCAGAAAATTCAGGGTAATTTTAAGTAGAGAATTAGTAAGACTATTAGAACCATCTGAATGTGACTACACACACACACACACACACACAACTCTAGAATGGAAATTTTAAGTGTCACTAATCACCAAATAAAGTTTAAGAAATGATGTCTATGAAGCAGTTCAAGAAATCTTGAAGGAGAATTAAGATATGGGTGATAGAAGTCCTTCGTCTTGATTCTTACCGAAAAAAGCTCTAGCTATTATTATAGCGATAGGCGTAAGAAGACAAACTCACTTCCATCATAATTAAATATGTGTGTACAGGGGTCATCAGGCCTTATCTGGAATTATGGAATCCCAGTGCTAGACTGGCTCAGTGATCTCAGGCAAATCATTTTCTGAGTCTCAATTTCTTCAACTGTAAAATGGGGATACTAATAATAACTTTCCCTGGGATTATTGTGAGGATCAAAGGAGCCATTTGTAAGTGCTGTGGCTTGAACTTTGTTTTTCCCACAAATATGTGGCAAATATGTGGAAGCCCTAACTCCCAGAACCTGTGAATGTTACCTAATTTAGAAAAATAGAGTCTTTGCAAATACAATAAAAATTTTAAGATGAGGCTATATGAATTAGGGTAAGTTTTAATCAAATTTAATTGGTTTCTTTATAAGAAGAAAAGGCACAGAGAGGAGTGCCATGTCAAGACAGAAGCAGAGATTGGAGCTATGCTACCACAAGCTAAAATGCTTGAAGCTACCAGAAGCTGGAAGGGGCAAGAAAGGATCTTCCCTTAGATGCTTTGGAAGGAACTTGGCCCTACCAATAACTTGATTCTATTTATTTTTTTTAATTAATTAATTTATTTTTTAAAAAATTAAAATATTGTATTTGTTTTGCCATACATTGACACGAATCAGCCATAGGTGAACACAATCTCCCAATGCCGAAGCCCCCTCCCACCTCCCACCCCACATCCTCTACTTGAATCATCCTGTGCATCAGCCCCATGCATCCTGCATCCTACATTGAACATAGATTGGCGCTTCGTTTCTTACAGGGAAAATACACATGTTTCATTGCCATTCTCCCAAACCATCCCACCCTTTCCCTCTCCCTCAGAGTCCAAAAGTCCACTCTATACCTCTGTGTCTCTTTGTTGTCTCACATATAGGGTCATCACCACTGTCTTCTAAATTCCATATATGTGTCAGTATACTGTATTGGTGTTTTTCTTTCTGGCTTACTTCACTCTGTAGAATCGGTTCCAATTTCATCCATCTCATTAGAACTGAGTCAAATTTAATCTTTTTAAGGGCTGAGTAGTATTCCATAGTGTAGATGTACCACAGCTTTCTTATCCATTCATCTGCTGATGGACATCTAGGTTGCTTCCATGTCCTGGCTATTATAAACAGCGCTGCAATGAACATTAGGGTACATGTGTCTCTTTCAATTCTGGTTTCCTCGGTGGGTATAATAACTTGATTTTAGACTTCTGGTCTCTAAACAGTAAAAATGAATTAATTAACTTAGTTAAATAAATAAAAATTTAAAAATATTTGTTGTGGTATTTGGTTACCGCAGACCTAGGAAACCAAAAAGATTTTAACATAATGCTTGGCACACAGTAAGGGCTCAATAAATTATTATTATTTCTCAAGAGTGATATGTATTTTGTTTTAAACAAGGAGGGATAAGTCATACATTTTGTTATGAATTATAGCATAAGCCTCAGGGCCTTTCTTTAGCAAAGACCACTTTAGAGGCCCTGTATTACGTCTCACTTTCTATTTCTAAAATGGTATAAGTTTCAGTCTCCACAAAACCATGATCCACTCTTGCCTCTGCAAAGAGTTTGAAGTTTCCAGGTTTGAGTCTTGCTGTGTTTCCAGTAAAAGCCTGGGCATGCTGCCTCAGCTCTCCTTTCAAGACCTATTGACTCCTGCAGCCTTAGCCTGGCTCTTGCTCTCTCTCATGAAGTTGTAGCTCTTCAATCATTTAACTCCCTACTTGGTGTCCTTGCCTCTGAGTTTCATGAACTGCTTCACTGATTGCCATGAAAATAAAAGTAAAATGACCCACAGAGAAGTTACCTTCTAAGCTTCCAGGGCTCTTAAGAGTTTTCTCATACCATTGAGGAAGTTCTACTTTTGTCTTGTTACATAGCATCAATGTAAAAAGGGGAAAATATCAATAACCTCAGATACACAGATAATACCACCCTTATGGCAGAAAGAGAAAAGAAACTGAAGAGTCTCTTGATGAAAGTGAAAGAGGAGAGTGAAAAAGCTAGCTTAAAACTCAACATTCAAAAAAATAAGATCATCGCATCTGGTCCCATCACTTCATGGGAAACAGATGGGGAACAGTGAGAAATATTATTTTCTTGGGCTCCAAAATAACTGCAGATGCTGACTGCACCCATGAAATAAAAAACCGCTTGCTCCTTGGAAGAAAATCTATGACCAACCTAGACAGCATATTAAAAAGCAGAGACATTTCTTTGCCAACAAAGGTCCATCTAGTCAAAGCTATGGTTTTTCCAGTGGTCATGTATGGATGTGAGAGTTGGACTATAAAGAAAGCTGAGGGCCAAAGAATTGATGCTTTTGAACTGTGGTGTTGGAGAAGACTCTTGAGAGTCCCTTGGACTGCAAGGAGATCCAACCAGTCCATCCTAAAGTAAATCAGTCCTGAATATTCATTGGAAGGACTGATGTTGAAGCTGAAACTCCAATACTTTGGCCACCCGATGCAAAGAATAGACTCACTGGAAAAGACCCTGATGCTAGGAAAGATTGAAGGAAGGAGAAGGGAATGACAGAGGATGAGATGGTTGGATGGCATCACTGACTCAATGGACAGGAGTTTGAGCAAGCTCTGGGAGTTGGTGATGGACAGGGAAGCCTGGTGCGCTGCAGTCCATGGTGTTGCAAACAGTCAGACACGACTGAGCGACTGAACTGATAGTGTCAATTAAAAGGGCTGTGGAATTCCTTCTGGCCCATTACCCAATCCAGGGAATCTGTTTCTAGCTAATTTTCAAATCCTCACAACTGCCATGTCCCCCCACCCTCAAATAACCAGCACCATCTGACAAGAAGTATTGGATTTCCATAGTTGTGTGGAAAAGCCAAATATCTGCTTGTGGTTTCAAGTATTCAGCTTAAACAAACTGAAATATACCTTGCTCCCCATACTTCAGAGTATGCTTAGACAATTTTAAATGTAGAAAATCCTTCAGCACTAAGCAAATGTAATACATTCTTCAGATTATTAAAATTACACACAGTCTCCTCTCAAGGGATTTTTCTTTTGTAAAGAGCAGGTTAAATTTGGATTTTCATAAAATGGATTGTCTCAAAGCAGGTTACGTCTCTCAGAAGCTGTGAGGAGAAACTGATTGATAAGAAAAACTATATAGTTCTTTCTGCTTATTAAAGGAACATCTATGGATGCTGTCAAAAATATCTAAAAAGGCACTTGGGGGCCAGTGTTAAGTCTTTATTCCTTTACTTGTTACAGTTTCACATCATACAAACCAGTAGCCTTAGGTTGGAGGGATGAAGTAAAGTTTGGATGCAGTACTCCAAGGAGATCCCAGTCAATTAGCTTCATTCACCAGTTAACAAGGCTGTATCTTCTGTGTGGGGAGAATTCAATACTTTTCTCAACACATTTTGCAAAATTCTGAGAATCCATGCGAACAGCTAAATCACGTTTGACTGACATCTCTCCTTCTAAGGAAGTGTAACTGTGATTACTAATTCAAGATGGAATTCCCTTTTCTATGAATAAGAAGGTATAAGGTAATGAGGCACAATCATGACAGTTTTAGAACATGATGTAATACCCAGAAGTAATGTAAACTTGAGAGCTCTGGTACATGCATTTCCATTTTAGGTCAGAACATTAAAATGAAGTTCTAACATTGTTCCAATTCATTTTGACCTTAAATAGACTGGCAATTGGATTTTGAAAAATGTGTGCAATGCAACACTGTTAAATCACTGTAAATCAGGGATAATGAACTAACCTGATGTTAATTGTGAATACTGCTTCCAGACCTCATTTTCTAACAATGTAGAACTATGCTTTATTTTCAATAGTTTTTCCAATATGCTTAATTGCATATTATAGCAGAAAGCTCTTTGTAAAATTCTAAAGCCTCATCTATTAAACACTCTTCCATTATTTATCTACATTCAGTTCTCACAGAGAAAATCTTCCCATTTACTACCCTCAAACAAAATTTTAGTAACTGTCAGTTTTCCTAATATAATGATCTTTACAAAGCTCAATAAATCCAATCTCTCTCTCTTTTGATTCAGAGATTTTAATTTGATAATACAACTCATCAGGTATCCACTTTAATAAGTTCTGAATATAAAACACAGAAACATTCATGATTAGAATATTCCTAAATCCTTTGATTGAATAGATACAAATACTAAAAACAGTTTCAAAGGAAAAGGGGAAAGACACAATCCCATTATTACATTATTTTCTTGGCAATTGAAAAAAGTTCCATGACCCACTTTATTAACAGTTTTCCAAGTCAAGCTTATAATGATTTCTGGCCTCTGCCCTTGGGTGCTTTCAAGGGATTTAGAGGAATATATCACCTTGACTGATATGTGATATAACTATTTAGTACAGCTATGAAATTAACTGTTCACCCCTTAGCCTGGGGCTTAATGGGATCCAGGCTTGATATTATAGGCATTATTTAATAACTCAACACTCACTCAATCCCTTTGTCTCAGGATGTTTAACACTTTAACAAATTCTGACCATTTGCTGCTTTTATCAAGAATCCCCTCACTTAGTCTCACAAACTAAGAATATTCTTCCTATTCATCTAATAAATATTTGTTGAGTACCTACTGTGTGCCAGGTGCTAAGTGCTGAAATCTGATAGTGAAAAAAATAAACCCAGTCCTCATGGAAACGTTCCAGAAAATTACATAACATTCTGCTCTGTAAAAGTATTTATACATACTTAATATTAGGTTGGTGCAACCATAATTGTGGTTTCAGACCATGAATTTTAAATCATTGTAACAAGGCTCAAAGACATCTTTACTAATCAAAATAGGAACCACTACAATCAACACATTTTTGCCAATGAAAAATGAGTTTATTCCTGTAAAAAAAAATTCATGTTTCAGGATTTGATGAACTCTTGGAAAGCATTTTCTGCCTCCTGCTGGTTGTGAAAGCATCTTCCCCACAAAAGGTTGTTGAGACGCTTAAAGAAGTGGTAGTTTGTTAGCAAGAGGTCAGGTGAATGTGGTAGATGAGGTAAAACTTCGTAGCACAATTGATTCAACTTTTGAAGCATTGCTTGTGTGATGTGCAGTTGGACATTGTTGTGGAGAACTGAGCCTTTTCTGTTGACCAATGCTGGCCGCAGCCGCTGCAGATTTGGGTGCAACTCTTTGACTGATGGAGCATACTTCTTAGGTGTAATGGTTTTGCCAGGATTCTGAAAGTTACAGTGGATCAGACTGGTAGCAGACCACGAAACAGTAACCATGACTTTTTTTTGGTGTAAGCCTGGCTTTGGGAAGAGCTTTGGAGCTTCACCTCAGTCCAGCCACTGAACTGGTCATCACCAGTTGTCACGGTTGTCTTATAAAACCCAATTTTCAGAGGTGGTCCTAAGATGGCAGAGGAATAGGATGGGGAGACCACTTTCTCCTTCACAAATTCATCAAAAGAACATTTCAACGCTGAGTAAACTTCACAAAACAACTTCTGAATGCTGGCAGAGGACATCAGGCACCCAGAAAACCAGATCATTGTTTTCAAAAACAGGTAGGAAAAAATATAAAAGACGGAAAAAAGAGACAAAAGAGGTAGGGAGGGAGCTCTGTCCCAGGAAGTGAGTCTTAAAAAGATTAAGTTTCCAAACACCAGGAAACACTCTCGACTCTGTGGCGAGCCTTGGAAGCACAGAGGGCAACATAACAGGGAGGAAAAATAAATAAGTAATTAAAAGCAACAGATTACTAGCCCAACAGTAACTCCCCCGTGGAGAAGCAGCACAGACGCTTGCATCTGCCAGTAGCAAATGGGGGCTGGGCAGGGAGGTGCGGGCTGCAGTGCTATTTAAGTATCAGTCCAGAATGAACCAGAGTGAACTAACTTGGGCTAGCAAACCCTCCAGGACAATATGAAATGCTCCAACATTTGAATTATAGGAGTCCCAGAAGAAGAACACAAAAAGAAAGACCATGAGAAAATACTTGAGGAGATAATAGTTGAAAACTTCCCTAAAATGGGGGAAGGAAATAATCACCCAAGTCCAAGAAACCCAGAGAGTCCCAAAGAGGATAAACCCAAGGCAAACCCACCCAAGACACATATTAATCAAATTAACAAAGATCAAACATAAAGAACAAATATTAAAAGCAGCAAGGGAAAAACAACAAATTTCAACAGAAACTCTTCAGGCCAGGAGGGAATGGCAAGACATACTTAAAGTGATGAAAGAAAATAACCTACAGCCCAGATTACTGTACCCAGCAAGGATCTCATTCAAATATGAAGGAGAAATCAAAAGCTTTACAGACAAGCAAAAGCTGACAGAATTCACCACCACCAAACCAGCTCTCCAACAATTACTAAAGGATATTCTCTAGACATGAAACACAAAGAGGGTGTATAAGCCCGAACCCAAAACAATAAAGTAAATGGCAACAGGATCATATTATCAATAATTACCTTAAACGTAAATGGGTTGAATGACCCAACCAAAAGACAAAGACTGGGTGAATGGATACAAAAGCAAGACCCCTCTATATGTTGTCTACAAGAGACCCACCTCAAAACAAGGGACACATACAGACTGAAAGTGAAGGGCTGGAAAAACATATTCCATGCAAATAGAGACCAAAAGAAAGCAGGAGTAGCTATATCAGATAAATAGACATTAAAACAAAGTCTGTGAAAAGAGACAAAGAAGGCCACTACATAATGACCAAAAGATCAATCCAAGAAGAAGATATAACAATTATAAATATATATGCACCCAACATAGGAGCACCACAATATGTAAGACAAATGGTAACAAGTATGAAAGGGGAAATTAACAATAACACAATAATAGTGGGAGACTTTAATACCCCACTCACACCTATGGACAGATCAACTAAACAGAAAATTAAAGAAACACAAACTTTAAATGATACAAGAGACCAGTTGGACCTAATTGATATCTATAGGACATTTCACCCTAAAATGATGAATTTCACCTTTTTCTCAAGTGCTTACAGAACCTTCTACAGGATAGATCACATCCTGAGCCATAAATTTAGCCTTGATAAATTCAAAAAAATTGAAATCGTTCCAAGCATCTTTTCTGACCATAATGCATTAAGATTAGATCTCAATTACAGGAGAAAAACTATTAAAAATTCCAACATATGGAGGCTGAACAACACGTTTTGAATAACCAACAAATCACAGAAGAAATCCAAAAGAAATCAAAATATGCATAGAAACAAATGAAAACACAACAACCCAAAACCTGTGGGACACTATAAAAGGAGTGCTAAGGGGAAAGTTCATAGCAATACAGGCATACCTCAAGACACACAAAAAAAGTCAAATAAATAACCTAACTCTTAATTTGGAAAACTCACCAGTGGCCAAAGGACTGGAAAAGGTCAGTTTTCATTCCAATCCCAAAGAAAGGCAATGCCAAAGAATGCTCAAACTACCACACAATTGCACTCATCTCACATGCTAATAGAGTAATGTTCAAAATTCTCCAAGCCAGGCTTCAGCAATACGTGAACCGTGAACTTCCTGATGTTCAAGCTGGTTTTAGAAAAGGCAGAGGAACCAGAGATCAAACTGCCAACATCCGCAGGATCATGGAAAAGCAAGAGAGTTCCAGAAAAACATCTATTTCTGCTTTACTGACTATGCCAAAGCCTTTGACTGTGTGGATCACAAGAAACTGTGGAAAATTCTGAAAGAGATGGGACTACCAGACCACCCGACCTGCCTCTTGGAGAAATCTGTATGCAGGCCAGGAAGCAACAGTTAGAACGAGACATAGAACAAGAGACTGGTTCCAAATAGGAAAAGGAGTACATCAAGGCTGTATATTGTCACCCTGCTTATTTAACTTATATGCAGAGTACATCATGAGAAAAGCTGGGCTGGAAGAAACACAAGCTGGAATCAAAATTGCCGGGAGAAATATCAATAACCTCAGATATGCAGATGACACCACCCTTATGGCAGAAAGTGAAGAGGAACTAAAAAGCCTCTTGATGAGAGTGAAAGAGGAGAGTGAAAAAGTTGGCTTAAAGCTCAACATTCAGAAAAGGAACATCATGGCATCTAGTCCCATCACTTCATGGGAAATAGATGGGGAAACAGTGGAAACAGTGTCAGACTTTATTTTTTGGGGCTCCAAAATCACTGCAGATGGTGACTGCAGCCATGAAATTAAAAGACACTTACTCCTTGGAGGAAAAGTTATGACCAACCTAGATAGTATATTAAAAAGCAGAGATATTACTTTGCCAACTAAGGTCCATCTAGTCAAGGCTATGGTTTTTCCAGTGGTCATGTATGGATGTGAGAGTTGGACTGTGAAGAAGGTTGAGTACTGAAGAACTGATGCTTTTGAACTGTGGTGTTGGAGAAGACTCTTGAGAGTCCCTTGGACTGCAAGGAGATCCAACCAGTCCATTCTGAAGGAGGTCAGCCCTGGGATTTCTTTGGAAGGAATGATGCTCAAGCTGAAACTCCAGTACTTTGGCCACCTCACGAGAAGAGTTGACTCATTGGAAAAGACTCTGATGCTGGGAAGGATTGGGGGCAGGAGAAGGGGACGACAGAGGATGAGATGGCTGGATGGCATCACGGACTTGATGGACATGAGTCTGAGTGAACTCCGAGAGTTGGTGATGGACAGGGAGGCCTGGTGTGCTGCGATTCATGGGGTTGCAAAGAGTCGGATACGACTGAGCAACTGAACTGAACTGAACTGAACTGAACACCTAAAGCAACTAGAAAAGGAAGAAATGGAGAACCCCAGGGTTAGTAGAAGGAAAGAAATCTTAAAAATTATGGCAGAAATAAATGCAAAAGAAACAAAAGAGACCATAGCAAAAATCAACAAAGACAAAAGCTCGTTCTTTGAATGGGTAAATAAAATTGACAAACCATTAGCCAGACTCATCAAGAAACAAAGGGAGAAATATCATATCAATAAAATTAGAAATGAAAATGGAAAGATCACAACAGACAACACAGAAATACAAAGGATCATAAGAGACTACTATCAGCAATGATATGCCAATAAAATGGACAACTTGGAAGAAATGGACAAATTCTTAGAAAAGTACAACTCTCCGAAACTGAATCAGGAAGAAATAGAAAATCTTAATAGACCTATCACAAGCATGGAAATTGAAAATGTAATCAGAAATCTTCCAGCAAACAAAAGCCCAGGTCCAGATGGCTTCATACCTGAATTCTACCAAAAATTTAGAGAAGACCTAACACCTATCCTACTCAAACTCTTCCAGAAAATTGCAGAGGAAGGTAAACTTCCAAACTCATTCTATGAGGCCACCATCACCCTAATACCAAAACCTGACAAAGATGCCACAAGAAAAGAAAATTACAGGCCGATATCACTGATGAACACAGATGCAAAAATCCTTAACAAAATCCTAGCAATCAGAATCCAACAACACATCAAAAAGATCATACACCATGACCAAGTGGGCTTTATCCCAGGGATGCAAGGATTCTTCAATATCTGCAAATCAATCAATGTAACTCACCTCATTAACAAATTAAAAATAAAAGCCATATGATTATCTCAATAGATGCAGAGACAGCCTTTGACAAAATTCAACATCCATTTATGATATAAAAAAAAAAAACTCTCCAGAAAGCAGGAATAGAAGGAACATACCTCAACATAATAAAAGCTATATATGACAAACCCACAGCAAACATTATCCCCAATGGTGAAAAATTGAGAGCATTTTCCCTAAAGTCAGGAACAAGACAAGGGTGCCCACTTTCAGCACTACTATTCAACATAGTTCTGGAAGTTTTGGCCACAGCAATCAGAGCAGAAAAAGAAATAAAAGGAATCCAGATTGGAAAAGAAGAAGTAAAACTCTCACTGTTTGCAGATGACATGATCCTCTACATAGAAAACCCTAAAGACTCCACCAGAAAATTATTAGATCTAATCAATGAATACAGTAAAGTTGGCAGGATATAAAATCAACACACAGAAATCTCTTGCATTCCTATACACTAATAATGAGAAAGTAGAAAAAGAAATTAAGGAAACAATTCCATTCACCATTGCAATGAAAAGAATAAAATACTTGGGAATATATCTACCTAAAGAAACTAAAGACCTATATATCGAAAACTATAAAACACTGATGAAAGAAATCAAAGAGGACACTAATAGATGGAGAAATATACCATGTTCATGGATCAGAAGAATCAATATAGTGAAAATGAGTATACTACCCAAGGCAATCTATAGATTCAATGCAATCCCTATCAAGCTACACAGCTAGAACAAATAATTTCACAATTTGTATGGAAATACAAAAAACCTCGAATAGCCAGAGCAATCTTGAGAAAGAAGAATGGCCCTGGAGGAATCAACCTGCCTGACTTCAGGCTCTACTACAAAGCCACAGTCATCAAGACAGTATGGTACTGGCACAAAGACAGAAATATTGATCAGTGGAACAAAACAGAAAGCCCAGAGATAAATCCACACACCTATGGACACCTTATCTTCGACAAAGGAGGCAAGAATATTCAATGGAGAAAAGACAATCTCTTTAACAAGTGGCGCTGGGAAAACTGGTCAACCACTTGTAAAAGAATGAAACTAGAACACTTTCTAACACCATACACAAAAATAAACTCAAAATGGATTAAAGATCTGAATGTAAGACCAGAAACTATAAAACTCCTAGGGGAGAACATAGGCAAAACACTCTCCAACATAAATCACAGCAGGATCCTCTATGACCCACCTCCCAGAATACTGGAAATAAAAGCAAAAATAAACAAATGGGATCTAATTAAAATTAAAAGCTTCTGCACAACAAAGGAAACTATAAACAAGTTGAAAAGACAGCCTTCTGAATGGGAGAAAATAATAGCAAATGAAGCAACTGACAAACAACTAATCTCAAAAATATACAAGCAACTTATGCAGTTCAATTCCAGAAAAATAAATGACCCAATCAAAAAATGGGCAAAGAACTAAATAGATATTTCTCCCAAGAAGACATACGGATGGCTGACAAACACATGATAAGATGCTCAACATCACTCATTATCAGAGAAATGCAAATCAAGACCACAATGAGGTACCATTTCACACCAGTCAGAATGGCTGAGATCCAAAAGTCTACAAGCAATAAATGCTGGAGAGGGTGTGAGAAAAGGGAACCCTCTTACACTGTTGGTGGGAATGCAAACTAGTACAGCCACTATGGAGAACAGTATGGAGCCTCCTTTAAAAACTGCAAATAGAACTGCCTTATGACCCAGCAATCCCACTGCTGGGCATACACACCAAGGAAACCAGAATTGAAAGAGACATGTGTACCCCAATGTTCATCACAGCACTGTTTATAATAGCCAGGACATGGAAACAACCTAGATGTCCATCAGCAGACGAATGGATAAGAAAGCTGTGGTACATATACACAATGGAGTATTACTCAGCCATTAAAAAGAATACATTTGAATCAGTTCTAATGAGGTGGATGAAGCTGGAGCCAATTATACAGAGTGAAGAAAGCCATAAAGAAGAACACCAATACAGCATACTAACACATATATATGGAATTTAGAAAGATGGTAATGATAACCCTGTATGCGAGACAGCAAAAGAGACACAGATGTAAAGAACAGACTTTTGGACTCTGTGGGAGAGGGAGAGGGTGGGATGATTTGGGAGAATGGAATTGAAAAATGTATACTATCATGTAAGAAACGAATCACTAGTCTAGGTTCGATACAGGATACAGGATGCTTGGGACTGGTGCACTGGGATGACCCAGAGGGATGATATGGGAGGGGAGGTGGGAGGGGGTTCAGGGTTGGGAACTCATGTACAACTGTGGTGGATTCGTGTCAATGTATGGCAAAACCAATACAGTATTGTAAAGTAAAAAAATTTAAAAATTAAATAAAAATAAAATCCAATTTTCATTGCACATCACAATCGGATGAAGAAATGATTTGTTGTTGTTGTGTGAAAGTGAAAGTGTTAGTTGCTCAGTCATGTCCTACTCTTTGCGACCCCATGGACTGTAGCCTGCCAGGCTCCTCTGTCCATGGAATTCTCCATGCAAGAATACTGGAGTGGGTTGCCATTCCCTTCTCCAGCGATCTTCCCAACACAGGGATTGAACCTGGGTATCCTGCATTGCAGGCAGATTCTTTACTGTCTGAGCCATTAGGGAAGCCCTGTGTAGAAGGGAAGACAACACTTTAAAAATGACAATTGTTTTGATTTGTGGTCAGTTCACGAGGTACCCACTTACCAAGCATTTATATCTTTTCAATTTGCTTCAAATGCCCAAAACCCTTACTAAAGGTTGATGTTGAGTTCTTTGGCAACTTTTCCTGTAGTTGTAAGAGGATCAGCTTTGACGATCCTCTCAGTTGTCGAGAGGCAACAATCTGATGGCCAGCCACTATGCTCCTCATTTTCAAGGCTCTTGTCTCCTCTGCAAAACATCTTGAACCACCACTGCTCTGCACATTCATTAGCAGTTCCTGGGCCAAATGTGTCATTGAAGTTGCAAGTTGTCTCTGCTGTTTATGATCTACTTTGAATTAGAATAAGAAAATCGTTCAAATTTGCTTTTGTCTCACATCATTTCCTTAGTCTAAAATAAACAGCAAGTAATGTCATTAACAAAAAAAAACATAAAGAGAGAAATGCACATTAAAGTGACGTATAACACAGCCACATTTATTTAAGAATGCATTCCAATATCAAAAGGCAAAGTTTCACAATGCAAAACTGCAATTACTTTTGCACCAACCTAATACTACATTTAGCTAGTTCTTGCTCATCTGAAATTCTGGACAGTTTTTTTTTTTTTTTTAAAGTCATCTCAACTCCCTGCATATTATATTTACATGGGAGAAAGGCTGAAGAAGTCCACATAATTCAGTGTGCTGTAAAGATGTTATATTATATATAACACTATATTTCTAGATCATGTTTTCCCAATCTAAATTGATGATAAAGCATTGAATTCCATGTTAATACTGTAGTGTTTTGGAATCATCACCTTGTCACATGACTTTGCCTCATTGTTCCTCATGAATTGGAGGTGGAAGGGAGGCGGGAGAAAATTAAGAAAGTTAGCAACTGTGTTTTAAGGTATTGCAAGCATTTTTTGTTATGTGTCCCCACAGTACTCAACACATAAATCTATATATTGCGTATTATTTTCTATAACCTGCCTTTTCCATTCCAATTTCCAATTTCTACCCTATAATTTCTAAGTACACATAATTACTACTTCAGGTGTTAAATTCTACATTCGCAAGTATCTACACCCCAGCCCTCCAAAACAAAAGACGTCAGCTAGCTAAATACAATTACCACATTATAAAATGTGCAAATTTTAGCTATAATCATGGTCTAAGAATATTCAAACACAGACACTTCCTCAAGGAACTGAATTAAAAGGCCTAATGGTAAAATCAAAGTTTTGCCTTCAGTAATTCTGACTTCAGGATACACCAATAAGTGACCAATTTCCAAACCTTAGGAATAAGAAAATAGGTATAACAACAAAAATCCTATGTGAATATTCACAACCTTTCCTTGTTTTCCTTGTAGGGGAGATTATCTCCCTCATACTTTGTTCAATGTTACTTTATTTAAATCAGTAGTGAAACCTATTTTTTGAGCTCCAACTCAAAAACAGCAGGCATTTTTAGGTGTTGAAGATACTGCTGTGGGAAATAAAAACAATTTATTCCCTCATGAAGCTGACCTTCTAATCGGAGAGGCAGATAAACCCTCTGCTCTAGTCACCTACTCAGTCACGTGGGCAGGAAGCCCTGCATGGCGTTAATTTTGGTAGACAGTTCTGAACTTGGCTTTGTTATAATGTACTACATTCATTATGCAGTCTGAATACAGCACCTTTTCCTCCAGTCCACCTGTGTCTTCAGGTAATGTTTTATTGGCAGTAAATCAATAATATCAAAAACCATTTGGGTTTCCCTGGTGGCTCAGAGGTTAAAAGCGTCTGCCTCCAATGCAAGAGACCTGGGTTCAATTCCTGGGTCGGGAAGTTCCCCTGGAGAAGCAAATGGTAACCCACTCCAGTATTCTTGCCTGGAGAATCCCATGGACGGAGAAGCCTGGTAGGCTACAGTCCATGGGGTCGCAACAGTCCATGGGGTCGCAAAGAGTCGGACACAACTGAGCGACTTCACTTCACTTCACTTCATTGAGATTTAGCAAATTCTATAAATGGAAATAGAAGAAATAGAAGAAGTAGAAGAATATGGTATTTATTCTCATAAATATGATTCAAAGCAGACTGATCAATTAGTATGTTTTTGGTGGGCAGTTTGACAGTGTTCACATTTGATATCCAGATTTTACCAGTTGTCTAAAGCTGGCATCCATCCTGATTGACTGGAGCCTCTGCTATGGTAACTGTCCTTGGCAATGCTTGCCAAAATTTTAGTTAAACATGACCTTTGACCCCAAAATTCCACTCATGAGTGTAACCTAAGATATACTTACACATGTAAGAAATAGTGCATGTAAAAAAAGATATTCATTATAATATCATTCAATACAGCAAGGGATTAGAAATGACCTAAATGTCCATCAACAGAGTTCTGGTTAAATAAATTGTGGTACATCTACAGAATGGATTATGATGCCAGTTTTTTAAAAATATGAGACAACTCTGGGGGTAATGATACGGAAAACTCTCTAAAAAGCACTGTTAAATGAAAAACATCAAGGTAGAGAACACTGTGCAATGTACTATTGTTTGTGTATACGTCCACACAAATGGATACACACTGACAGTTCACTGAAGGTGTCTCTGGTGGTATATACAAAAAAAACAGGAAACTAGTGGCCTGCAAGGAGGGGGATTAGGTAGGTAACTATTGGATGGTAGAGGGTTTTACCTCAAATCTCTTTGCTACCTTTTGAATTTTATACTGTGTGCATGTGTAGCCTGCTTAGATTATTTTTTAAAGAAAATCAAATAAACATAGCACCCCTTATTTTCTCCATACCCAGGAAAAATTTAACTTTATTGTAGATATTAAAATCAAAGATGTAACT
The DNA here is from genome assembly GCA_917880005.1 of Nanger dama. Classification (NCBI taxonomy): domain Eukaryota; kingdom Metazoa; phylum Chordata; class Mammalia; order Artiodactyla; family Bovidae; genus Nanger; species Nanger dama. Next base: position 31,992,799 of record CAKJTW010000007.1, read on the forward strand.
ACAAATAAATGTTGGAGAGGCTGTGGAGAAAAAGAAACCTTCCTACACTATTGGTGGGAATATAAGTTGGTGCAGCTACTATGGAAAACAGTCTGGAGGTTTCTCAGAAAACTAAAAATAAAATTATCATATAATCAAGCAACCCCACTCCTGGGCATATACCTGGACAAGACTATAATTCAAGAAGATACATGCACCCCTATTCATAGCAGCACTATTCACAATAGCAAAAACATGGAAACAACCTAAATGTCCGTTGACAGATGAATGGATAAAGATGTGTAACAGATATAATGAAATGCTACTCAGCCATAAAAAAGAACTAACTAATGCCATCTGCAACAACACGGATGCAACTAGAGATTATCATACTAACTGAAGTAAGTTAGAAAGAGAAATCAAATACCATACATTATCACTTATATGTGGAAACTAAAATATGGCACCAAAGAACCTAACTGCAAAACAGACTCACAAACATGGAGATCAGATTTGTGGTTGCCAAGTGGGAGAGGAGGAGGCAAAGGGATTGACTGGGAGTTTGTGGTTGGTAGATGTAAGCTATTACATTTAGAATGGATAAACAACAAGGTCATACTGTATAAGCACAGGGAACTATATCCAATATCCTGGGACAAATCATAATGAAAAGAATGTATATATATGTGTGCAACTGAGTCACTTTGCTGAACAGCAAAGACTGGCACAATATTATACAACAACTATACTTCAATTTTTTTAATTCAAAAAATAAATAAAATGAAAGATATAAAAATCAAACATTCCCAAGTTAACTTCTACTCTAACCAGAAAGTATACCATGCATATATATGCTGTATGGATTTTTCCTTTTTATCTTATAATTCTAATAAAATGCTACTAAGCTGTATATTTTATATTTTCCCATGATGTATAATTCAGAAAACAGATACACAACCCACATGTACCTTAGGTCTAGTTCCCAATTTTTTTCTTTGGGCTTAATGTCGTTAAGTCGGGCAGAATGTTGCTTGCAGGGCCAGCAAACTTTTGATAAAAGCTGTTTCCTAGGAGTCTGAGTCAAGATCATATTCACTATTCATCCTTTAGCATATCACTTGTCAATTTCTACTCACTCACAGGTATACAGAAAGATTTAAAACTGTTGAACTTAACCTTTTATTTTCAGAAAGTTCAAAATTCCTTTAGAAGGCACAAAGGTAGATAATTGCAATGGTTATAAAAAGAAGACACTTACTTCAAAGGGCAATGTCTTTAATTTTTCACTTTACTTATCATCTACTTCTGATACATATTGATATAAGTACAAATTATTTTCAAAGACTGCCAGGGAGTATTTTTATTCTGTAATAATCAAAGAAAAGTGTGCATCTACAGAAAAGAAATAAAATTTTTTATCAAGATAAATTTAGTAGTTAACATTTGCTATAAATTTAAATCAATGTAGATAACACTAAACAAAACAAAACAAAAGGTACAAGGGAAGATTCAGAAACAATTGATCATGGCCAAAGTACACCCGTACACTGTTAAGAGGTTTACTTCAGGAATATCTCTGGTCACGGACTAAATCAATGAAACTAATTATTTCAAGAGTATCCAATTATAGTTTACAGTAGAGTGAGTGTTCTAATAAATTAGCATACTTTACATAGGATTAGACAAAGCCAACTGGAAGTTAACAATAAGGCACAAAAATCCAGGACCAACACTCAGTAGGCCCAGAAAATAGTCTTGTAGTAAATTATTTAACTTTGAATCATCGAATATAAACATTTCAAGGCTATACCTTTCTGAGAGATAGCATATGGCTAGCAGTATTAATAGAGTTTGATTAAGCACTTAAGAGATCAATATACCTCTGTCATAGTTACACAATTAAAAAAACAAACAGCATGTTCAGTGAGTGAAAACCAACAGGAATTGCAGTACTGTATTACTCAGAAAGTTAACAAATATTTTTCACAACTACTTTGATGATTTGGAAAACAGGCCTTCTTAACAGAATTCAAGCGCTTAGAATCAATGAACTAAAACAAAAGTGAAGTAAGAGAAATATAAGAAATCAAGTCAGTTAATACTGGCTTGGATATTTTTCCCCAAGAAATGTACACTTATCATGGGTAAAAAAATATTTGATTGACATCTAGGCAAAATATTTGTAACCAGAAACTTAGTGTTTTTGGCCACTGGTGGTAAGAGAAGAAATTCAGACACTGAACCAAATTTGTCCTGGAACAACTCTCTTGAATGATGCATTAACAATTACAGCTCAATAAAACTGAAATCTGATTTTTATCCAGTCAGATTGCTGAATGTAGATAGCCAATCCTGACCATTAATATCCCAAGGTGGACTGAGACATAGTATGCTACTGAATTTAATTGCTATTGATTCACAAAAAATGTTTCCAGAAGCAAAAAGCATATCTTGATCTATAAATGCATATCAAGAAGCTCATGGGAGTCTCTGTTTTTCGTTTAGGATTAGAGGCACTGGAATGCTTCAAGAAGCTAAAGTCACTATATTATTATACCTTCAGGTACTATATTACTGTACCCTCAATACAATAGGGCTTGAGGATTTACGCTGCTTGACACTGACTTGATTCCAAAAATTGGACCAGTAAGGCTTAATTATGACTGGATTGAGTCTTAAATTTAGGAGCTGGAGCATTAGTCTGGAGAGACAGAAATCTAAAGTTACTTGTCTTGGCTTTGCTCTGTATCATTAAGGAGTAACAATCAGGTATTGGGATGTAGAAGAAAAGAGTTGGAAAGCAGTTCGGTAGAGATGAAAGACTATGAACTTTGGAGCTGAAGAGCCTGAGTTTGACTCCACTAATTACATTCCTGCCTAGGCTCAATATTCTCATCTGTAAAATTGGGGATATTAATTACACTTTGCTGTAGTATTATAAGTATTTAATAAAAGCAGAAGGAAAATATCCAAGATAGGACTCAAAAATGGGTATTATTTAGGATGGTCCATATGTTTTTCTCATAGCATAACTCAGAGGTATAGGTTTCATTATTTAATCTTTAAATATTCTTAAACAGGAAGTGCAATGGGAAACTATTTAAATAGAGTCCAATTTGTTTTAACATTTGGTCATTTCAAAAGTTCAAACCAATGATTCTCATTCATAGCTGCTGTTGAACTATTATAAATACCAATGGTCTGTGTCACACTTGACCAATTAAATCAGTATTCATGGGAGTTGATCCCAGGCTTCAGTGTATCACCAAGAGAGAGAACCACTGGTTTACAAGTCTCTTTGGGGCACTTTTTAGTCATCTGGAATAACTATAATTTACTTAAACATTCAAAATTCATCCCTTGAAGCTGGGCTCAATGGTTGTCCCAAAGTGTGGATTCTGTTAGCAAGATTAGAAAACAGGTGTGGGGTACCGAGCTGTTGGATGAGCAACGACACTGTAAGCCACACTTGCTAAAAAGACTTCTAGTGTCCTCTAGTATTCACAATTGTCTTCATGGTATTGCTAATACTGTTCTCTCTTACTTTTGGGACAGTTTACCTCATGACATAAATTGGAGGACTTAGAAGTTTACAAACATGAAATAAGAAAGAAATGAAAGCATATTAATTTAATATTTCAAAAGTTTATTCATTACACACTATTTTACTACCAACAACTTGGCCACAACTGTTGCAGCTGGAGCCTACATTTGTGTGCATATGTGCAAATAAACACAAACTCCTTTATTCTGCTTCCCTATTTCTTCTGACACACTATGGGGGCAGTGTGTTATTTATAGGTGCAATAGTTGCTAGACAGTAATATGCAGTTAGAATGGGAGTTAAAATTACAGAGCATCAGACTCTAGTTGCTATTCTGTCAAGCATTAAGAAAGAATGCCAATTACTTAAAACATGAACAATCAATTAAAATTGATTCTGGTTTGCTCCCCATTGATCCTCTGGCTGAAACTTGAACAGGGATTGCTTCTAGAAGACAAAAACTGTAGAATTCCTCCAGTTCATATTCTTGCATGCTGTGGTATATTGAACTCCCTTTCTAAGTAGCAGGTACTTCAAGATTCAGATCATTTAAATGTGAAAAACTCTTATGTGGAAAAAAAAAAAAAGAAAAGGAAATGTTTCCTGCCAGCCAATATTCCACAATAGCCCATTCTATTAGTAATCTATCACTGTTATTCTTATTACATAAAACTAGAGGGAGTATTATGAGTTGAGAAAGGTATAAATTGATGACAGCTGATGTTTGACTATTTAATGTAATAACTGACCTACAGATTATTATCCTGTAAAGAGCCTATTGCTGCTGCCAGTTTAGCCTCTTACCCTGGTGGCTTCTTCCCTAGGCATAGCTACTAAATCTCTGACAGTCAATTTCCACAAAGACCACCTTCAACTATTATGCTTTAATTTCCATATACTGTGTTGTACTACTTCACCATGCCTTGGATTAGTCTCTGTAGAATATTCATTGCCAGCCCTATACCTGTAATCATCACTCTTCACCTCTCCTTACAAAAGCTACTTAGCAACTTGTTGCTAGCTCACCATTCATTCAAATGGAAGATATGGTACGATTACAGTGAAGAGTGCTTCATATCCAGTAGGCCAGTGATTTTCAAAGTCTGATCTTTGGACCAGCATTATCAGCCTATCTGGGAATTAGATAGAAATGCAAATTCTTGTGCTCCAATTTAGAGCCACTGTATCAGAAACACTGGGGATATGGCCCGGCAACCTGAGTTTTAACTCAAGATACACACACACACACTTATAGATATATGTATAACTGAATCACTGTGCTGTACAGAAGAAATTGACACACAACACTGTAAATCAAGTATACTTCAATAATTTTTTTAGTACACATGGTTCTGATGCACGCTAAAACTTGAGAACCATTGCAGTAAAACAAACTTTGCTCTGAGATCTTTCTGTCAGTGGTTGTCCCTTGCCATCAACTGGGACAGTGGATGGCCTGCTAAGTACTGCTCTTGTTCTTCGAATAAATGTTAACAGTTCCCAGTGTCATAGCTATATGATAAGCTGACTACAATTGCCATCCTGTAAACCTTTATTTTGGCTGATGATCAAGGCCAAATTAATACTCTATTCCCCTGCCTCATGCTCCCAAGGTCATTTTGAACTTCTCCACACAGTTTTGTGTTTGGCCATCAGATATCATTTGTCACAGAATAGACAACAAAATCGATGAGTGGACCTTAGTGGAGAGTTGCAGTTCTCCTTGTACTGACTGGAACATAGAAGGTTTGGGTTATAAATGTGTAGCAGCTTACAGATAACTGTCTCTAGAACTTTTCTTGGAGATTGTGATACACAGAGCTGAAAGAGTTTGCCAGAGGATGGGAGGCAGACTTAAATATTTGAAACAGTCAAGTAACTCAGTTGGTACTTCCTCAAGTACAAGCTGCATGAACTAGAACAACTAAGACTCAGCCTAAGAACAAGTTAATCTGTGCTCTCCTCATCTGCAAATAAAGGATAGCTTTGATGGGATGCTGACAGTAGAAATCCAATCAGCCACATCTTTAGAAAGTAGCCTTTCTCCAACTTCCAAACATAAAATCTTCCAAATATTAAATCAGAGAATTTGGGGACCAGAAGGAATCTTAGTAAATATAATTTTATAGATTCCCTCACTTTATAGACTAGAAAACTAAGGCACAGAGATGTTAACATTGATGAGGTCATACAAGCTGATGGTAGAAAAGCTGAGACTAGAATCCAGGAATCCTGTCTTCTATGCAACATCCTTGCATTATCTTGTGTTGAACCACCTGAAACCTATGCAGATGCAAATCTACTCATGCTAAGAGATGTTCTGGAGAAGGAAATGGCAACCCACTCCATTATTCTTGCCTGGAAAATCCCATGGATGGAGGAGCCTGGCAGGCTACAGTCCATGGGGTCACAAAGAGTTGGACACAATTGAACAATGAAACCACCACCACAGGAGATGCTCTTATTAACTAATGACAACTGTTCTTGATGAGCATCCTGTATGTCATGAACTGAAATTAAGACCAAAGTTTTATCTTCTACATTTCCTGATTGATTTGATCATTTTGGTAAGAGCAGGGGTGACAGACCAAACACTGAGTCAATTGGTCTTCAGTAATTTCACTTTTGGAAGTAGAGTCTGAGGAAATTATCTGAATTGTAAACAGCAGTTAATATTTTTAAAAACTGTAAAGAACATAATTTTTAGACAACAGAGGAACTGTTGCATAAATTTTATAATTTCTGAATGATTGAATGCTATGAAAATACTAAAATTATAAAATTTTTTCATTATATGACTTAAACATGCTTAAGCATAATCACAAGTGAAGAAAAGCAGGATACAAAATACTATCCACTTCAGTTCAGTTCAGTCCAACTCTTTGCACCCCCATGGACTGCAGCACACCAGGCCTCCCTGTCCATCACCAACTCATGGAGCTTACTCAAACTCATGTCATTGAGTCAGTGACACCATCCAACCACCTCATCCACTGTCATCCCCTTCTCCTCCCACCTTCAATCTTTCCCAGAATCAGGGTCTTTTCAAGTGAGTCAGCTCTTCGCATCAGATGGCCAAAGTATTGGAGTTTCAGCTTCAGTTATCATCAGTTATCATTCCTTCCAATGAATATTCAGGACTAATTTCCTTTAGGATGAACTGGTTTGATCTCCTCGCTATCCAAGGGACTCTCAAGAGTCTTCTCCAACACCACAGTTCAAAAGTATCAATTCTTCGGTGCTCAGTTTTCTTTATAGCCCAACTCTCATATCCATACATGACTACTAGAAAAACCATAGATTTGACTAGACAGACATTTGTTGACAAAGAAACGTCTCTGCTTTTTAATATGCTATCTAGGTCATAGCCTTTCTTCTAAGAAACAAGCGTCTTTTAACTTCACGGCTGCAGCCACCATCTGCAGTGATTTTTGGAGCCCCTCGGCCCCGCCTGCCAAAAAAACCAATGTCTGTCATTGTTTACAATTTCAACTAAATTTTAAATTTATATAAATTTCTGCTTTATACTTATTTAGAAAACTCCTGAAAAGAAATATATCAAAATATTAATAGTGCTAATGACAGTTGTTTAGGAAAAGGTTTTATTTTACTTTCACATGCATGTATAATCTACATTTTATAATTAGAGAAAGTATTACATTTATATTCAGAATAAAAAACTAGGAAGGAAGAAAATGTGAGTAATTATTTATATTGGTGTTTTGTTAAATTTCCTTATTTACAGGAAAATATAGTAAACGTCTTTTCCATTTTTATGTCTCTATATCCATCACAAAAGCAGCTACTTTTGAAAAAAATAAACTTAAGTTATCCTCAAGAATGTCTTTTATAAGTCCACTAAAGAATTTAGTTAAGCTTTAGTTTTTGAGATAATTCAAATTCCCAAACTCAGATGGATGAGTAACTATGATAAGTAACTATGGTAAGTAACTATGATAAGCCCTCAGGAGCTTCTGATTAACCTTGCGGATCACATTCCTCTAAAGAGATATATAAAATTTTGGAAGCCACACAATGTGAGAATCTGTACTACTGAAGATGACTTTTTAATTAAGTAATAACACATCTAGTGTTTAGCAACTATTTCAAGATCTAAGTGCTTCTGATAAATTTGTCTGGTGTATATGTATGAGTTTGTGTGTCCATAATTTAAAACATTCCTCCAATATTCTGGCCAGTCAATAAATAACTTTAATTCTGTCACAGTTAAGTGCTTAGAATCCCCTCTGAAATGAGCTAGAGTGTAAATAGTAATTTTTTAAAAGAGAGTCTCATATTGTAACTGAGAAGGGATGAGTTCCTGAGAGGAGTGATTCTAGGAAAGTAGGGAAATATTCAAGACAGAAACATCTCCATATTCTGAAATCTGTTACCATCGAGGAGTAGGGGGAAGTGGAATTCATCAGACTGGTGAGAAAGGGAGCTCAGAGAGAGGCTGGATTCAGAAAGAGACAAGATTTAGAGCAGGAAAAGATAAGATTATTGTAAGGTCACCCAGGCTTTCAAATAAGGGGGTGGCTCAAGGAAGAAAAGGTAAGTCAGTTTCAGAAACTGAGTGAAATGAAGAAGAAAACCTATTAAAGTTGCTCAGCATTGTTTGAGTGACCACTCCAAGCAAGACCAAATGCTGAAGCTTTGTATGTATGACGGGGAGGCAATTTGGGCAAAAAATGGGGAGGTGGACCAAAAGAGTGGGGTTCTTCAGAGTTAAAAGAACTGAATGTGAGAGATCATGTTGGAACTAATAAGAACTAAGAGACTTAGCCTGATGTAGCTATTTAGCCACACAGCTATGGCAAGTGATAAGAAAGACCTCTAAACACTAGAGAGGAATGAGCAAGCCCCTGGATGTATCCTTAAGTAGAATAAGCAAGAGACAGAAGCATATGTGTCTCTTATAGGCTGCGTGCATGTGTGCTAACTAGCTTCAGCCGTGGCTGACTCTGTGCGACTCTATGGACTGTAGCCCACCAGGCTTCTCGGTCCACGGAATTCTCCAGGCAAGAATACTGGAGTGGGTTGTTGTGCCCTCCTCCAGAGAATCTTCCTGACACAGGGAATGAAACTGTATCTCTTAAGTCTAACCTGCATTGGCAGGCAGGTTCTTAACCACTAGCACCACCTGGGAAGCCTTTGTGTAAGACAAATAAAGGGGGACTCTGTGTTGTGAGTGTGTACATATGTGTGTATGTGTATATACATATGTACACGTATATTTACTAAACTATGGAAGGATAACCAAAAATATATACATACACACACACACATACACACACACACATATATATAAAAGTTACCCACACAGCAAGAGAAAGGACAAAGATTTTCAGTAAAGAGAAAAGAGAAACATAAAATCAAAAGTATTATATAAAATAAGTTACAATTTTAATTTGACTTCAAAATACCAGTACACATTCATAATTTATTTCTTTTTTTAAAAAATATATCTGCCAAATAAAAAAATTTAAAACCACTGAAAACCCAGGAGCAAAGAGCTCCCGTAGAGCCCAGAATACAACATTTAATATCATTTCTCACTTAAAAGAAATCACCACTGATTCCAGGGACAGAGAAGAAACTAAACAGAATGTACTTAAGATGCCTAATAGCAATAATGCTATCAAGGACTACTAGAGTCATGTCAAATGAACGACCAACTTCAAGTGGTTCTTCAGTTGAGGGACAATGTAAGTATCAAGAAGAATGACTACAATGCATTGAAAGCTGTAAGTTTATAATGGCACCAAAATGCAACAAAACCCTGTTTTTTTTTTTTTTTTTTTTTTGGTCAGGACACGAAATTCACTCATCTGAAACTGATTGGTTTAAAATAAGGAATTCTACTGTTCTTGTATGAATTGATTTCAGATTAATTAAATAGTTGATGAGCAAAGTTCTCATCAATTCTTAGAAGCAAGGTGGCTAATAAAGGAAGAAGGAATGGTTGAATTAGAGTATCACCATTAGCAACCCCTGATGAAATAACTGATACTACAACCATTTTCAATGGCCAAAAGCCACTATGTAAAGGTTGATTTTCAGTTTCCCCCACAGTCAGTCTCTCTTCATCAGGAAGCTTCCATAAGCCTCTTAATCTTATCCGTCAGAGGGCAGATAGAATAAAAACCACAATCACAGAAAACTAATCAAACTGATCACATAGACCACAGCCTTGTCTAACTCAGTGAAACTATGAGCCATGCTGTGTAGGGCCACCTAAGACAGACGGGTCATGGTGGAGAGTTCTGACAAAATGTGGTTCACTGGAGAAGGGAATGACAAACCACTTCAGTATTCTTGCCTTGAGAACCTTATGAACAGTATGAAAAGGCAAAAGATATGATACTGAAAGATGAACTCCCCAGGTCAGTAGGTACCCAATATACTACTGGAGAAGAGTGGAGAAATAACTCCAGAAAGAATGAAGAGACGGAGTCAAAGTGAAAACAATGCCCAGTTGTGGATGTGACTAGTGATGGAAGTAAAGTCCAATGCTGTAAAGAACAATATTGCATAGGAACCTGGAATGTTAGGTCCATGAATTAAGGTAAATTAGAAGTGGTCAAACAGGAGATGGCAACAGTGAACATCAACCTTTTAGGAATCAGTGAACTAAAATGGACTGGAATGGGTGAATTTAATTCAGATGGCCATTATAGCTCCTACTGTGGGTAAGAATCCCTTAGAAGAAATGGAGTAGACTTCATAGTCAACAAAAGAGTCTGAAGGCAGTACTTGGATGCAATCTCAAAAACAACAGAATGATCTCTGCCCATTTTCAATGCAAACCATTCAATATCACAGTAATCCAAGTCTATGCCCCAACTAGTAATGCTGAAGAAGCTAAAGTTGAATGGTTCTATGAAGACCTACAAGACCTTCTAGAACTAATATCCAAAAAAGATGTCCTTTTCATCATAGGGGACCGGAATGCAAAAGTAGGAAGTCAATAAATACCTGGTGTAACAGGCAAATTTGCCCTTGGAGTACAAAATGAAGAAGGGCAGAGGCTAAAAGAGTTTTGCCAAGAGAACACACTGGTTGTAGCAAACACTGTCTTCCAAAAACACAAGAGATGACATCTGGTGGTGTCACCAAATGATCAATACCAAAATCAGATTGATATACTCTTTGCAGCCAAAGATGGAGAAGCTGTATACAATTAGCAAAAACAAAACCAGAAGCTGACTGTGGCTCAGATCATGAACTCCATATTGCCAAATTCAGACTTAAACTGAAGAAAGTAGGGAAAACCACTAGATCATTCAGGTATGAACTAAATCAAATCCCTTATGATTATATAGTGGAAATGACAAATAGATTCAAGGGATTAGGTCTGATGGAGTGCCTGAAGAACCATTGACTGAGGTTCATGACTTTGTACAAGAGGCAGTGATCAAGATCAACCCTAAGAAAAAGAAATGCAAAAAGGAAAAATGGTTGTACTCAGAGGCCTTACAAATAGTTAAGAAAAGAAGAGAAGCTAAAGGCAAAGAAGAAAAGGAAAGATATAGCCATTTGAATGCAGAGTTCCAAAAAATAGCAAGGAGAGATAAGAAAGCCTTCCTAAGTGATCAGTGCAAAGAAATTGAGGAAAACAATAGAATGGGAAAGACTAGAGATCTCATCAAGAAAATTAGAGATATACCAAGGGAACATTTCATGCAAAGATGGGCTCAATAAAGGACAGAAATGGTAAAGATATAACAGAAGCAGAAGATATTAAGAAGAGATGGCAAGAATACACAGAAGAACTATGCAAAAAGATCTTCCTGACCCAGATAACCATGATGGTATGTTCACTCACCTAGAGCCAGGCATCTTGGAGTGTGAAGTCAAGTGGGCCATAGGAAGCATCACTACAAACGAAGCTAGTGGAGGTAATGGAATTCCAGTTGAGCTATTTCAAATCTTAAAAGACGATGCTGTGAAAGTATTGCACTCAATATGCCAGCAAATCTGGAAAACTCAGCAGTGGCCACAGGACTAGAAAAGGTCAGTTTTTATTCTAATCCCAAAGAAAGGAAATGCCAAAGAATGTTCAAACTACCACACAACTGTACTCATCTCACAGGCTAGCAAAATAATGCTCAAAATTCTCCAAGCTAGGCTTCAACAGTATGTGAACTGTGAAATTTTAGATGTTCAAGCTGTAATTAGAAAAGGCAGAGGAACCAGAGAGAAAACTGCCACATCTGCTGGATCATTGAAAAAGCAAGAGAGTTCTAGAAAAACATCTACTTCTGCTTTACTGTCTACACCAAAGCATTTGACTGTGTGGATCACAACAAACTGTGATAAATTATTAAAGAGATGGGAATAACAGACTACATAACCTGCCTTCTGAGAAATCTGTAAGCAGGTCAAAAAGCAATAGTTAGAACCAGACATGGAACAATAGACTGGTTCCAAATTGGGAAAGGAGTATGTCAAGACTGTATATTGTCACCCTGCTTATTTAACTTATACGCAGAGTATATCATGCAAAATGCCAGGCTGGATGAACACAAGCCGGTATCAAGATTTCTTGGAGAAATATCAATAACCTCAGATACACAGATTACACCAGCCTTCTGGCAGGAAGAGAAGAACTAAGGGGCCTCTTGATGAAAGTGAAAGAGAAGAGTAAAAAGTTGGCTTAAAACTCAACATTCAAAATACTAAGATCATGTCATCTGGCCCCATCACTTCATGGCAAATAGATGGGGGAAGAATGGAAACAGTGAGGGACTTTATTTTGGGGGCTCCAAAATCACTGCAGATGGTGATTGCAGACATGAAATTAAAAGACACTTGCTCCTTGGAAGAAAAGCTATGACCAACCTAGACAACATATTAAAAAGCAGAGACATTACCTTGCCAATAAAGGTTCATCTATTCAAAGCCTATGGACTTCCCTGGTGGCTCAGACAATAAAGTGTCTGCCTACAATGTGGGAGACCTGGGTTCGATCCCTGGGTCTGGAAGATCCTCTGGAGAAGTACTCTTGCCTGGAAAATCCCATGGACAGAGGAGCATGGTAGGTTACAGTCCATAGTGTTGCAAAGAGTCGGACATGACTGAACAACTTCACTTTCACTTTCACTATTCAATGCTATAGTTTTCCAGTAGTCAAGTATGATGTGAGAGTTGGACCATAAAGAAGACTGAGCGCTGAAGAATTGATGCTTTTGAACTGTGGTGTTAGAGAAGACTAATACTTTGGGATTGGTGTTGAAAGTCCCTTGGATTGCAAGGAGATCCAACCAATTAATCCTAAAGAAAATCAGTCCTGAATATTTATTGGAAGGGCTGATGCTGAAGCTGAAACTCCAATACTTTGGCCACCTGATGTGAAGAACTGACTCATTGGAAAAGACCTTGACGCTGGGAAAGACTGAAGGCAGGAGGAGAAGGGGATGGCAGAGGATAGGATGGCTGGATGGCATCACTGACTCGATGGACATAAGTTTGAGCAAGTTCCAGGAGTGAGTGATGAACAGGGAAGCCTGGAGTGCTGCAGTCCATGAGGCTGCAAAAGCTGGACACAACTGAGAGATAGAACTCAGCTGAAAAGTCTGATGGGGAAGTTTATAATGGAAGTTTCAAGCCACCAACATTTGAACTCACTGCTCAATCTAATCATTTACTAAAAGCAGGGCAATCAGGTATTACATGCCTCCTGCTGTGCTGCAGTAGAAAATACACTTATTTATGAAGTATGCTTACAAAAAATCAGAATTCCCATGTAATGAAGAGTCTAGATCTTATGAACAATTTGCTGGAAACACAATGAATAGAAAGCATGCTGAACAACAGGAGAATGCAATTAGCCAAATCTTGAACAGGTAATTCTGTAGGAGAAATGTTCTCCAATTTTTTTCAACAAATAAATTGCATGCAAAGTGGGAGGGAGCTATTATGTATCAGAGTCACTTAGACCCAATGTAATGAAAGGACTTTGTCTGGATCCTGATTCCAACAAACTAACTCTGAAAAGACATCTTTGACCAATTTGATAATCATATTAAGGAATTTTTCAAATTATGCTTTGATAATTTTTTGTGATTTTGTTTTTAAAGAGTCTTCTAAAATTGATCAATTGAGTTACGAGGGTTTACTTAAATGAACCTACCTAGAATGGTCTTATCCTAAGATTTCTTCATAGACATGTGCAAAGTACATTTCTACAATAGTTAGGCTATACCAGAGAATGACTGGATATGAAAGGGAATAGGGTCTAGGGATTCCAGAGTCACTAGGCTGTTATGATTACATCATTGGTGAATCAGGCTGGACATCCCTGGCTGCACATCAGAATCTCTAAGAGCAGGAAGTAGGGGGTGGGTGGGGACGGCTTCTATATGGGTCTGTCCTGGACCAACTGTTAACAGCTTTGATCTATTCTCAAATGTAGAGACCAGGGGTCTGTAGAGTTTGATCCACTGACACTGAGAATCGGCACCTGAGGAACTGCCTCCTGCCAGAAGATTGCTGACACACTTTTACAACCTTCAGAAACTGTGGGTGGTGGACATAGACAAAAGGCAGGTGAAGAACAGCTCCCACCACAGGGCCTGGAGCAGGACCTGTTCACCCTGGCTGTACAGTAGAATCTCTGAGAGTAGGTAGGGGGCTGGGAGAAGGGGTGGGAGAGAGACACTGCAGAGTCTTCTCGCCTGGACCTCACCCTTCAGAGATTAATGTTACCGTTTAAAATTCAACTTCTGCCCCTCTCCCCAAGCAAGTGATTCTAATGAGAATCCAGAATCCAGGGTTGTAAACCATACTGACCAAAAACATGGGCAGAAAAATTTCACAGTCCTCTTCAGACACCATGGTTAAGAACTTAGACGCCAGATTGTTTCAGCTTGAATTCCAGCTTCACTATTGAACAGTTATATGATCTTGTACAAGTTATATTACCTCAACATTTCAGCTTTCTTATATATGATGAGGATAATGAATTAAGTATGTAAAACTGTGTTCCTCATATGACTGTTGGGAAGATTAATTGATTTAGACATTTACCTTGTGGCTCAGCTAGTAAAGAATCCGCCAGCAATATGAGAGACCTGGGTTTGATCCCTAGGTTGGGAAGATCTCCTGGAGAAGGGAAAGGCTACGCACTCTAGTATTCTGGCCTGGAGAATTCCAGGGGCTCTACAGTCCATGGGGTCACAAAGAGTCGGACACAACAGAGTGACTTTCACTTTCCCTTTCAAAACATTTAGAAGACAGCCCAGTATTAAATAAAGACAATTATTATATCTCACAGCATCTTTTAAAGAGAACTACTTTTAAAGTTTCTTCAGGTTAGTTAGGTACTTAACTCAGGGATGGATTTTAATCATGTTTATTGAATTATCTTTTGTAAGCAAAGACTAACTATTCTTTCTAGGATACTTTAACTGATCTCCAGGTTGGGAAAATGTCCTCATACTCTGAATTCTGAAATCTATCATTTATATTTCTTATAATATCCCCAAATATGTCTTTTCATATCTATATTCTTCCATAACACTAAGTTCTCTAGGCTCTCTATAGTGAACAAAATATTGATAAAATTAAGAACAGGCAATGGAGTGGGAAAATGAGCACTTTAAAATCAACTGTGGACTCCTTAGCTGCCTGTCACTCTGGAAAACAAAGAATGAGAGATAGAGAAAAATCATGGAACATGTAACCCTTCACAGCAGAGAAAGATAATAAAGGGGTAGGAGAGAATGATCTGGCAAAGAGACTAGTACAAACTAGCTTAGGATATCACAAGAACGGTGAGGAGGGGGATACACAGGATGAGGTGGGTAACAGGGATCCAAAAATAAACCTATTATTCTTCACAGTACAATAAAGGTGGTAGAGATTCAAATTTTAAATAATTTTTTAGCCAGCAGATTATTTAGAACCTGAATCTTACACAAAATATAGAAGCCTGAATGTGATGAAGGGTTAAGAAGCTAATGAATCAAAATATGCAACCAGTAAAATGATCCACATCTTTGATTATCTTCACTTCAGTTCAGTTCAGTCGCTCAGTCGTGTCCGACTCTTTGCGACCCCATGAATCGCAGCATGCCAGGTCTCCCTGTCCATCACCAACTCCCGGAGTTCACTCAAACTCACGCCCATTGAGTTGGTGATGCCATCCAGCCATCTCATTCTCTGTCATCCCCTTCTCCTCCTGCCCCCAATCCCTCCCAGCATCAGAGTCTTTTCTAATGAGTCAACTCTTCACATGAGGTGGCCAAAGTACTGGAGTTTCAGCTTTAGCATCATTCCTTCCAAAGAAATCCCAGGGCTGAGCTCCTTCAGAATGGACTGGTTGGATCTCCTTGCAGTCCAAGGGACTCTCAAGAGTCTTCTCCAACACCACAGTTCAAAAGCATCAGTTCTTCAGCACTCAGCCTTCTCCACAGTCCAACTCTCACATCCATACATGACCACTGGAAAAACCATAGCCTTGACTAGATGGGCCTTAGTCGGCAAAGTAATGTCTCTGCTTTTCAATATGCTATCTAGGATGGTCATAACTTTTCTTCCAAGGAGTAAGCGTCTTTTAATTTCATGGCTGCAGTCACCATCTGCAGTGATTTTGGAGCCCAAAAAATAAAGTCTGACACTGTTTCCACTGTTTCCCCATCTATTTCCCATGAAGTGATGGGACCGGATGCCATGATGTTCCTTTTCTGAATGTTGAGCTTTAAGCCAACTTTTTCACTCTCCTCTTTCACTCTCATCAAGAGGCTTTTTAGTTCCTCTTCACTTTCTGCCATAAGGGTGGTGTCATCTGCATATCTGAGGTTACTGATATTTCTCCCACAATCTTGATTCCAGCTTGTGCTTCTTCCAGCCCAGCATTTCTCATGATGTACTCTGCATATAAGTTAAATAAGCAGGGTGACAATACACAGCCTTGACATACACCTTTTCCTATTGGGAATCAGTCTATTGTTCCATGTCCAGCTCTAACTGTTGATTATCTTAGGGCTTCCCTAATAGTTCAATTGGTAAAGAATTTGCCTGCAATGTAGAGACCCCAGTTCAATTCCTTGGTTGAGAAGATCTGCTGAAGGGATAGGCTACCCACTCCAGTATTCTTGGGCTTCCCTTTTGGCTCAGCTGGTAAAGAATCCACCTGCAATGTAGGAGACCTGGGTTCAATCCCTGGGTTGGGAAGATTACCTGGAGAAGGGAAAAGCTACCCACTCCAGTATTCTGGCCTAGAGAATTCCACAGACTGTATACTCCATGAGGTCTTCCATGGAGTCGGACACTACTGAGTGACTTTCAGCTTCACTTTGACTATCTTAACTCTGAACACTGTCATCAACAGTGATATTCAGAGGAGGGAGCAGTCTGTAAGTAGAAACCACAGAGACACTGGTACCATAAAATGCAACTCACATTGTACACTTTTTAGTTACCATGTGTCTCCAGTTTTCCTGTACCCATCACCATTGATCGTGCATAAAATGTGGCATATTTGCAGATGGTTTGCTCCCTAAGTTTCACTATATGCTCAACTGCAACATTTCTATTTACTTCAGCAGCTATATAAACTTTGTTTTTCTTTTCAATCACATCACAGTCCTCAGACATGAAAAAAAAATTGTGTGGAAACTATGAGTTCACTGCTTACACTTATTTTTAAATTTTAAATGAATTAAACTTAAACCTGAGTAGAAACTGGATTAGTCTTATATGAGAAAAGCTAACAGTCATCAATAGAAGTGATTCCCTGGTATATATTTTACCTATGATGATTTGTTGACTTTTTCTGTGGTTTGTTTTATACAACACTCTGTAGCATGTTAGAAAATGATCTAAGCATTATTGATTTCCTATGGGGAATCTACACTGAATGCAGGCATAGCACACCTTGATAGTTCCCTGAGCATCATTAGCAGAAAGCAGTGACTCTGTAGAAGAATAACTAGGAAGAAGAAAATCAGATTAAATAATTAGTGTCAATTAGCTCCAGCAAAATCATTCTGTAAACAATTGGTCTCTAGTGCCCTGCTTAATTATGTGAGACTTCCATGTTCCTTAACCAAGCCTGCTTTGATTCCTGTTGACTCTTGAGCTTCCCAGAGGTATAATTAATTATTGTCTTGTAAATAAACCCTTGGTAATTAATGGTGGCAGAAAACACTCTTAAAAAAAAGTATTCAAGAAAAGACCTTGCCTATGTGAAATGACCTTTGCAGCATTTTTCAGGAGGAACCCATCATACAGTTACAATAAATGGCTGGGAGTTTGACTGAGAGCTAACAAGTAAACTCATCCTCTCCTCTTTACATACCAGGAAAGAAAACACTTCATGTTATGTTGCCTTTGAAAATGTTTGTAATTCACTAGACATCATTCTAATTTGGTCTTAGACCTAATTAAAATACATTTTCAAACATCCAATTATAAATAACTAAACAGTTTATTTTGAAGGTATTGTATATAGTGGATTCACAGTCCAACAGGGAAAAAAAGACTAAAACATAAATAGCATTCCATTATTCAGGTGTGCCTTTAAAATCTGGCATCTGATCTCTTCAGCTCTTAAATGGGATTCCAATCTCCTTTCAAGAATGGTAGATGCCAATGAGGTTATCATCCCTCAAAAACATACCTCAGTATATTGTACATCAGTGATAGTAGTTTATTTCACATGTATATTTGTGCCGTGCTAAGTCCCCTTAGTCATGTCTAACTCTTTGCAACCCTATGTAGTCCATCAGACTCCTCTCTCCACGGGATTCTCCAGGAGCAAGAGTACTGGAGTGGATTACCATGCACTCCTCCAGGTGATCTTCCTGACCCAGGGATCAAACCCACGTCTCATATGTCTCCTGCAGTGGCAGGTGGGTTTTTACCACTAGCGCCACCTGGGAAGTAGTCCTATAAATTATTTACCTAGTTTGTTTTTGTTTTCGTATTCTAAAAAGCATTACAGTATCATATGGGAGTCCATGTTTTAAAGAACACGTAGAGGCTCCAATTTATAAATAATAGATATACAAATAAAGAAACAGGGAAATTCCAAAACACAGTCATCAATTAACAACTGTCATACTAGGACATTTTAGGAAGTTTTAGGTCTCTGTCTAGACTACCAATCTGCATATGCACTCACAGGATTCTAAAAGAAGCATCATGTGAAATTGATTCACTAAATTCCAGCTGCCCAAAATTTTAACATTAAGATTGCTTCCAACCATGGTCATATTTCCCTTGCCATGTCCTTCCTTGTAACAGCCACTGATGTCATGGCTGAGATCTTGGCCTCTAGTTCACTGTATCCCATAAATCTTTGGTAACCAGGAGAGTCTATTTTTGAGTGAGAATGATGAAGTATGATTGTATTGAATTCCATATATCACATAACAAATAATGTAAAATGATAAATCACAGGTTTTTAGTCTTTTACATGGAAATACTTTGTTTCTTTTATAAGCTGTCAAATTATATTTAAGACTAATAACATTAGTAAATTTAACTTTGAAAAAAATTAAATAAAAACAAGAAGTCAAAATTATAGCTTTTATAAACATTTTAAATAAAGGATTCATCTCTAAAAAAATTAAGATCATTGAAAAAAATCTCTGAAACATATAAACACAAAACATTCCTTTATTTATCATGCTTGGTATGTTTTCTAAAATGACACAGAAGTATTTGCAATGACAATCATGTTTTGACATAACATTTCAATATATAATAAAATCACTAATAATGTACCTGCAGTTAATATTTGCCCAAACCTAAAGCTCAGAGAGTAAAGAATCTGCAGTGCAAGAGACCCGGGTTCGATCCCTGGGTCAAGAATATCCCCTGAAAAAGGAATGGCAACCCACTCCAGTACTCTTGCCTGGAGAATTCCATGGGCAGAGGAGCCTGGCGGGCTACAGTACATGTGGTCACAAAGACTGAGTAACTAACAAACAACATTTTGGAGTTGGAAATGGTAACCCACTCCAGTATTCTTCCCTGGAAAATTCCATGGACAGAGAAGCCTGGAGGGCTACAGTCCATGGGATCACAAAGAGTCAGACAGAACTGAGTGCACACACACACAATCAACTTTTTAAAATGAGTGCTGCTGTGCTGCTGCTAAGTCGCTTTAGTCGTGTCTGACTCTGTGTGACCCCATGGATGGCAGCCCACCAGGCTCTCCCGTCGCTGGAGTGGGGTGCCATTGCCTTCTCCAAAGTGAGTGCTAGAGAAGCAAAAAGTAATAAGAAAACCACTGTGAATGATGAAAAAAACTTTTCTGGTAAATTTGTATTGTGAAAGTATTAACTACAGGACACAAATAAGAGTATTCAAAAGGATTCAGTTAATAATTCCAATAGCTTTTCCCAAGTCACATCAGATTTTAAGACATATATATTGATTATGTCAATAATCAATATGATTAAGTGAAGAGAAAAATTCAAAAGGAGAAGAATTTTCTAATAAGTTTTACTATGTTTAGTGTGAGGGGAACTCATTATAAAAACAAAATATGTTTTTGTCCCAAAACATATTAATAATTTATGTGAAATGTTTAATGTGTCTATAAAAAAGTATGCATAATGAAAAATGTGTAGCAATGAAGTATGAGGGATGCTTCTATATAAAACTCAGTGGGTCAGAGATACAACTTTGTAGCTCAGGGCTGTGCACAGTCAAAGTAGAGAGCAGGCTCAATGACATGTTAAATTACCTACATGATGTATAGCTTAATGAACCCCCTTGTGTTGATCACACTTGGCATTAATCAAGAGCCATGAACAGATTCCCTTTTTTTTCTCAATGCAGTTCTGATAAACTGCAATTTCATTTAACCTTGGACAGCAACTTTAATAGCTTCCACAGGACAACTGTCGATACCTTCCTGGGTATACAGTGATTAAAACACAACCCAAGATGCACGTTATGAATTTTCTTCATTTGAAATTGGAATTTTTATTCTTAATAACTATTTGGATAAAATATGCTAAACATACTGAGATGTATAAAGATTTGCATTAATCAGGAGTTTAGATTTGCCATGTAATATTATAGAATATTAATTAATAACATATTCATGAGCATGTTTATTGATGTATTTGTTTTACTCCTTTCAAATAACACTTGCCCTGAACAGAAACAACAGAAGAAAGAAATTCAGAGTTGAAGTTAACTATCAAGCAAATCTCCCCAACTGTTTATAGTATGTACCCAAGATACACACTCCGAGTCAGTCAGTTCAGTTCAGTCATTCAGTCATGTCCGACTCTTTGCAACCGCATGAACTGCAGCACATCAGGCCTCCCTGTCCATCATCAACTCCCGGAGTTCACTCAGACTCACGCCCATTGAGTCAGTGATGCCATCCAGCCATCTCATCCTCTGTCGTCCCCTTCTCCTCCTGCCCTCAATTCCCCCAGCATCAGAGTCTTTTCCAATGAGTCTGCTCTTTGCATGAGGTGGCCAGTACGTTGAAGTCAATCAAACACAACTGAGTGATGCACGCAATGAATCAAGCTTCAAGTCATAACATACAATGTTCTAAAATTTAGATGTTTATACAAACACTCAATAATTAATTCTCCTAATAGAGAGAAAACAAAGACACTTTCTTCCAATGCAAAAGCTTAGATTCCTTGGATACAGTATTAGAAACACTATAAGGGTTTTGTGGAAGGGCTTTTTCTTTTCAACTAAGATGAAACTTCACAAATGTGTGCTAAAGAGAAAGCAAGATAAAGAAGGAATTTTTAAATTTAAGTCCAGAAATAACAGCAATGTATTTATTACAATAATTTAAGCTAAAATTTAAGTCATGATTGCTGGAGGAATTTACAATATATAAAACAACAACAAGAATTTTCTACCTCTGGTTTTAATAAGAAATGATATTTATTGTGCATTTTCAATGTGTAATGCACTGTACTCTACAGATACTTTATAATCAATAGTTTTATTTCCATAAGAACTCAATGATATAGATGCTATATGATGTAGATATATCTCTCTTTCTCATTTTTTTAATAGTTTCAGACAATTTAAATACTTTCCTAAGATCACATGCTTAATAAAGTTTCAGAGTCAAGATGCCAGCCTGAGCTCCTCTCTTTAAAATCAGACCTCTTCATGATAAGCAGTATAATGAATCATCTCCATTCCACCATTGGGTAAGAGGAAGAATAGGAAAAACTCAGATAGAATTTAAATGGCTACTTAAGTTATCATACATTATGATTTAATGAAATACAAATCATGCCAATTTGCTACATAACTAAAATCAACAAGGCAAAGTTTAGAAGGGAAAACACCAGATCCTAAGAATCAAAACATAGAATTTCTTGGATATATGTATACATATAACTGATTCACTTTGCTATACAGCAGAAACTAATACAACAATGTAAATCAACTATACCATAGTAAAATTGTTTATAAAAAATGTAGAATTTCTGTTCTCATTTATCCCTACTGATATATGAATTAACCTCAAAGAGCTTGACTCTCAGCTTGTGTACTTGCTTTTCAATTCATCCAGTAGGAATTGTGATAAATATCTCCTATCTACCTTCAAGAAAATTTCTGAAAATCAGTAATGTCTGAAAAGATTTAATTTCTCTTGAGAAAGGTGCTATGAGGTATTATATATTTTTATCCCTAAAACTAAAGTGAGTACCAGTGAAAACTCATTTAAAAGGATTATAGCAATTACTGCTTTATAGCATGTGAAATTAAGAATTAAAAATTAAAAGATGAAAGTCATAACCCATTAGTAACAGATGCTCAATGCTGGGCTAGTAAAGCTTAAATACAAACCACACTCAAAGAATCTGAAAGAAAATTTGCTTGAAAGGCAGGCTGTATCGGCTGGTACAATTAAATATCTAAGATATAGATTTTTTATACTATGATATTTACCCCTGACCTATATTTACATTATAGGATGTGTTAATTTTTTTTCTATTGACTCTATTGAGATTTTAGGATTACCTTAACTTTGTTAATAAAGGGAAGATATTCTGCAAAACAACACATATTTCTGTTTTTGCATGCTTAATTATAGGAATCTATTCTTTCACACTTCGTTCTTAAATAATTTTTAAATATAATTTTACATTTTCTTCTCTGATTTTAAATCTTCTCATTCAAAATCTCTATTAAGTTTGGAGTTCTAAGAAAGGAACCTTACACCAAGACAATGGAATATAATTCAGCACTAAAAGGACTGATCTATCAAAGCTATGAAGAGATGGAAGAACCTTAAATGTACATTACTAAGTTAAAAAAAGTCAATCTGAAAAGACTACCTACTGAATGATTCCAACTATATGACATTCTGTAAAAAGCAAAATCATGGACTCAGTAAAAAAGATTAGAGACTGCCAGAGGTTACAAAGGAGGGAGGGATGAACAGGTAGAGTAAAGAGGATTCTCTGGGCAATGAAAAAAAGTCATTCAGTATACAGTAATGCTGGGTATATATTATATATTTGCCAAAAACCATACAATGTGCAATACCAAGAATGAATCCTAATGTAAACTAGGGACTTGGGTTAATAATGATATGTCAATGTTGGTTCATCAGTTTTAACACATGGACCACTTTTGTGGGGGATGCTCACAGTAGGAGAAGCTGGGGGAGGTTATAGAGAGGTATATGGGAAATCTCTTGTATCTTCCTCTCAGTTTTGTCAGGAACCTAAAACTGCTCTGAAAATCAAGTCTATTAAAGGATTTTTATAGGAATCTAAAACAAGTATTGTGCTCCTTATTTAGATGATCTGTCTTACTTTTCACTTTTATCATATTACTTTATTAAAAGTGAATCAAAATGCTCTGGCTCTAAGCTATTTTCAGCAGAGGTGAAAAGAAATTGGACTCCTCTTTTCTTTATGTATTTAGTGAAACAAATGAATAAACGGAAGCAAAGTAAAGAAAGCCTACTATCCATCAAAGTGAATGTGCTGCTCACCTTTTAAGTTGCAACAATTTGGCCTGGTCACTAGAGATCCACTTAGTGTCCTGGAAGAAGTAATTAAATACATGGGTCCTTGAGGCCCAAAGAAGCTAACAGAGCCGCCTTTTCAGTAATAAAACATACCATTTCATACTGACAACATAGTAGTTAATTTTTAATCTGAAAAACAGGAACTGCCAAGGTTGGCTGTGTTGTTCCTTTCAGATATGCTGTTGATGACTCAGAATTACAGTTTTTTTAGCCTACTTACCTATATTGAATTTTAAACTCTTCACTCCGTTTAGATGAAATGGAAAATGTGAAGATGAAAGAGATCTGCTTTTTCTAAACTTCCAACTCCATTCTCTAAATATTGCACATGATAATTTTTGCTTTTATATCTCTACATATTTAACTGACTCTGTTTTACAGAGTAGCAGTCATCTCTGCATTCCAGTCTCGGCTAATGAAAATTTGGGTAAGTTACTTGAATTTGGGGGACCTCAGGAGGACTAGATGAGTTATTTGGTTATTTTCAAATTTAAAATTATCATAAAATCATATTAAATCCTAAACTGCTTCTGGAACAACATTCCACGTCCTTTTATGTAACTGACTCTTCTCATTCTTCAGGTCTATATGATACTCTCCAGGCAGAACTTCCCTGACTACCCAGTCTACAGTATCACATACATAAACACAGTCAACGCCTGAACAACATAGGTTTGAACTTCACAAGCCCACTTACACAAAAAATTTTTTTAAATAAATCTACTGGGAAAATGACTGGAGATTTGTGACAATTTGAAAAACCTCACAGACCAACTATACAACCTAGAAATATTTTAAAAAAATTTTTAATATATCATGAATGTGTAAAATATGTAGATAGGGATGAGTCTACTTTATCATTTTCTACCATAAAACATATACAAAACTCTTGTAAAAGTTAAAATTTATCAAACTTATGTACATAGAGACTGTAAGTGGCATCATTTGCAACTGAAAGGAATGTAAACAAAAATAGTCATTATTAAATCATAACTGCATATAAGTAACTGTAGTACATACTGTACCACTGTACTAATTTTGTACCCACCTCCTGTTGCTCTTGAGGTAAGTTCAAGTGTTACAAGTATCCACTTAAAATGCCATGTGACACTAATCATCTCCACATGAGCAGGCTGTCTCTCCAGTACATTGTCTATCACAGTAAAAAGTGATCACTTATGGTTCTTGCTTATTTTTTGTTTAGCCCAATACCATAAGCCTTGGATAACACCTATATGGCCCACTACTGGGGTTTCCTTGGTAGCTCAGCTGGTAAAGAATACATTTGCAATGCAGGAGACTTGGGTTCAATCCCTGGGTTGGGAAGATCCCCTGGAGGAGGGCATGGCAACTCACTCCAGTTTTCTTGCCTGAAAAATCTCATGGACAGAGGAGCCTGTAGGGCTACAGTGCATAGGTTCACAAAGAGTCAGACACGACTGAGTGCCTAAGCACAGCATAGTATAGCCTCACTATTTGTGAAGCTGGAAGTACTCCCAAGAAGCAGAGAAAAGTCATGATGTTACCAAAAGAGCTGAATTGTCCGATATGTACTATAGATTGAGGTCTGCAGCTATGGTTGCACATCATCTCACGATAAATGAATCCAGCATAAGGACCATTGTTTGCTTATTTGTTTTTTAAAAAAATAAATTTGTGGATTCATTGCCACAGCTATGCCAGCAGCCATGAAAATTCTGCACTTTTTTGCAAAACTATCTTTTAATCTTGTACTGAAAATGTAGACTTATGTGGGTGCAAGATTGCTATAAGAAAGATATACCTATATATACTAATATAACTCTAGAAAAACAATTTCATTATAATGACAACTTAAAGCAAAAGGAAAGTGAAGGATATAAAACTTGAGAATTTAATGCCAACAAAGGATGGTTTGATAAATTTAAGAAAGAGATTTGGCTTAAAAAATGTCAAGATAACAGGATAAGCAACTGCTGTGGACCAAGAGGCAGTAGATGAGTTTCCAGATGCCCTTAAGAAAATCACTGAGGAGAAAGGTTTCTGACTAAACAGGTTTTTAATTCAGACCAAAGTGCCCTATTCTGAGGGGGTCGGTGGGGAGAATACCACAAAGGACATTTATTAGTCACAAAGAGAAGCAAGCACCAGGATTTAAGGCAGGAAGGGATAGGCTAACTCTATTGTTTTGTGCAAATGTAGTCATGTTTGTGATCAGACCTACCCTTATCTGTAAAGCTACTAATCTCTAAGCCTTGAAGGGAAAAGATAAACAGCAGCTGCCAGACTTTGATTTGTACAAGGCCTGAAGTGCAAACACTTTTTCTGGGGATCAGTCCCATGGATGCTTTTATTTCCTAAAGTTAGGAACTACCTTACCAGTAACATATTGCTTTTTCACATTATCTTAATATTGGACACACAGAACCCATGAATTCAACCAAAAATGACAAGTGGTCTGTTTGCACCAAATGCATCTTTAATTCAGCTTCTAGATCAGGAGGTCATAAGGACACCAAGTTTTCTCTGGAAGGATTTTCAATGCTAAGAAAAAACATTGTAAAAGTCTGAAAGGATTATACCACTGAAGATGTCATCAATGTTAACAGAAAAAGCCAAAAAATAATAATAAGCCCAAAATAATAAGTCACTGCTAGAAAAACTGTTTTCAGAGGGTATGCATGACTTCACAGGACTTACAACAGAGCCTATCAAGGAAATCATAAAATAGACTGTGATTATGGCAAAAAGAAAAAAGGTGGTTGGGTGAAGAATTTCAAGAAATTGAAGAGCTTTTAGAAGCCACACCAGAGGAATTCAAGAGTTTATAGAAGCCACAACAAAGGAATTAACAGAGGATGATCTGATGGAGATGAATGCTTCTGAACCGATGGATGAGGAAGAGAAAGAAGATGTAGAAGAAGCAGAACCAGAAAAAGATTTACAGTAGACAATCTGGCAGAAGGGTTCCAATTATTCAAGATTGTTTTTGACTTTTTTTTATGTCAGAAACCCTTCCATGATACAGGTACTGTAAATGAAGCAAACAGTGGAAGAAGTACTGGAAACATTTTCAGAAAAATGAAAAAGAAAAAAAGTCAGGCTGTAATTACAGTGTATTTCTGTAAAGTCACACCAAGTGCTCACGCCTCTCCTTCACCTCTTCTGCCTCTGCAGTCCCTGAGATAGCAAGACAAACATCTCCTTTTTCTACTCCCCCTCAGCATACTCAACATGAAGATAATGAAGATGAAAACATTTAAAAGATCCATTTCCACTTAAGAGTAAAAACTCATCATACCATACAGTTAATAAATATACCTGCCCTGTGTGTGTCTTCATATGGAAATCTAGTAACTCTACAGCAAGAACTGTATGAGAGATTTTGTGGCATCATCATCATTGCCTAAGTACTCATCATGTAGAAAAGGTGTGTAAGACCTGTATTGAAGTGGATAGCCAATCCTGATATAGGCACAAGCTGAATGATATTTAACATAAAATTAACATGTTAGTTTTCTTACTGTTTTATAACTTTAAAAGAATTATATTACTATCCTGTATGCCTCTCTCTCTCATAATTAGAGAAACTGTATGTCAAAATATCATCACTGGTAAGTGGTTTTTGAACAATGTAACCATGTTTCCAAAATTGTATTATGAACATGATGGTAATAATGTATTTCATAAAAACTCTATTCAATTCATTCAGTGTGTATAGGCTAGGGTACCATGAAGAAATTGTATTGATTATACCAGCAGTCATATTGCTGCTTCTTCATTATCAAGGCATGAATTGTTATACCTGTAAATAAGTATGAATTTCTTTTTACATTATCATTTTTTGATGTCTAGTATTAGTAATACATATAACATCTGGAGTGTTTTGTACCGTATAAGACAATATTGACATAGGTACTGACAGAATATTCATCTTGTTAAACAGCTGGTACAAAGTTATAGTATCAAAAATACAGTACAGTACTGTAAATGTTTGTTCCTTATGATTTTCAAAACATTTTATTTTCTCTAGCATAGTTTACTATAAAATATAACATATAATACTATGCTATATATATTAACATACAAAGTGTCCGATAATCTACTGTTTATGTTATAGTATGTTTCCAGTCAACAGTAGGCTATTAGTAAAGTGTTGGAGGAGTCAAAAGTTACATGCATATTTCTGACAACGTCAGGGGTCAGTGCCCCTAACTTTCTCATTGTTCTAGGGTCAATTGTACATATACACGTAAGCACACACACAAACATATATACATAATATATATCTATATTAACATAGATTATATATATATATATATACACACACACACACATACACACATGCATACACACCTATATGTATGCACACACAACCATACATATGCATATATACAAAACGCAGGGGTATGTGAACATGCATACACACACATACTTAATTTCCAAGACTAATTATTCTGGGTACTTTTCCTTGGTAGAATTCTTGAAAATACCTAATTATGTTATTTACCTGTTTACTTGTTTCTTTTCTGTCTTTCTTACAAAAATATAAGCTCCCTGAAAGCTGATGGTCCATATATCTTATCCATAGATGTAATGCTGAAGACTAGTACAGGGCCAGGCTCATGGAAGGTCCTCAAATACTTATTAAATGCATGAAATGAACTTAAAACCATATTGCATATATTATAAAAGAAAATTTTAAATTTAATCTATGAGGAATTCATGTCAGCAATATACATATGCATTGCAATTAGCTGTGAAAAGAAGAGAAGCTAAAGGCAAAAAGAAAAGGAAAGACATACCCATTTGAATGCAGAGTTCCAAAGAATAGTAAAGGAAAGATAAGAAAGTTTTCCTAAGTGATCAGTGCAAAGAAATTGAGGAAAACAATAGAATGGGAAAGACTAGAGATCTCTTCAAGAAAATTAGAGATACCAAGGGAACATTTCATGCAAAGATGGGCACAATAAAGGACAGAAATGATGTGGACCTGACAGAAGCAAAAGATATTAAGAAGAGGTGGCAAGAATACACAGAAGAACTATAAAAAGATCTTCATGACCCAGATAATCACGACAGTGTGATCACTCACCTAGAGCCAGACTTCCTGGAATGTGAAGTCAAGTGGACCTTAGAAAGCAGTACTATGAATGAAGCTAGTGGAGGTGATGGAATTCCAGTTCAGCTATTTCAAATTCTAAAAGAGGATACTGTGAAAGTGCTGCACTCAATACGCCAGCAAATTTGGAAAACTCAGAAATGGCCAAAAGACTAGAAAAGATAAATTTTCATTTCACTCCCAAAGAAAGGCAGAATGTCCCAAATACCACACAGTTGCACTCATCTCACACACTAGTAAAATAATGCTCAAAATTCTCCAAACCAGGCTTCAACAGTACGTGAACCGTGAACTTCTAGATGTTCAAGCTGGATTTTAAAAAGGCAGAGGAACCAGAGATCAAACTGCCAACATCCGCTGGATTAAGCAAGAGTGTCTCAGAAAAACATCTATTTCTGCTTCATTGACTATGCCAAAGCCTTTGACTGTGTGGATCACCACTAACTGGAAAATTCTGAAAGAGATGGGAATACCAGACCACCTAACCTGCCTCTTGAGAAATCTATATGCAGGTCAGGAAGCAACAGTTAGAAGTGGACATGGAACAACAGACTGGTTCCAAATAGGAAAAGCAGTACGTCAAGGCTGTATATTGTTACCCCGTTTATCTACCTTATATGCAGAGTACATCATGAGAAACACTGGACTGGATGAAACAGAAGCTGGATGAATCAAGACTGCTGGGAGAAATATCAATAATCTCAGATATGCAGATGAAATCACCCTTATGGCAGAAAGTAAAGAAGAACTAAAAAGCCTCTTGATGAAAGTTAAAGTGGAGAGTGAAAAAGTTGGCTTAAAGCTCAACATTTAGAAAAGGAAGATCATGGCATCCGGTCCCATCACTTCATGGGAAATAGATGGGGAAACAGTGGAAACAGTGTCCGACTTTATTTTTCGGGGCTCCAAAATCACTGCAGATGGTGACTGCAGCCATGAAATTAAAAGACACTCCTTGGAAGCAAAGTTATGACCAACCTAGACGACATATTCAAAAGCAGAGACATTACTTTGCCAACAAAGGTCCGTCTAGTCAAGGCTATGGTTTTTCCAGTAGTAATGTATGGATGTGAGAGTTGGACTGTAAAGAAGCTGAACACTGAAGAATTGACGCTTCTGAACTGTGGTGCTGGAGAAGACTCTTGAGACTCTCTTGGACTTCAAGGAGATCCAACCAGCCCATCCTAAAGGAAATCAGTCCTGAATATTCATGGGAAGGACTGATGCTGGAGTTGAAACTCCAATACTTTGGCCATCTGATGCCAAGAACTGACTCATCTGAAAAGACCCTGATGCTGGGAAAGATTGAAGGAGGGAGGAGAAGGGGACAACAGAGGATGAGTTGGTTGGATGGCATCACTGACTCAATGGACATGAGTTGAGTAAACTCCGGGAGTTGGTGATGGACAGGGAGGCCTGGCATGCTGTAGTCGATGGGCCTGCAAAGAGTCAGACACGACTGAGTGAACTGAACTGATGTGTATGGACGTGTTTAATGCATTAAAAACAATAAAATAACTACTTATTAAACAACTTCTACCTGTCAGCACTAAATAAATGTTCTAGATGAATAAATAAAATACAGTGCACCACCATAATCAGGTGAATCAAAGCAGAATTCCAGACTAAGCTGCAATCAAACTATGTTGCTTAATTTCAGCTTAAGTTTATCAACATGAAGTCATCAATTTTTACCTTTGTTTCCTTTCATGTACATTATGCTACAAACATGAACATTACAAGATAGCTAATCAGATATATTATACAAACTCTAGGGTAAATAGGCCATTCTCTTTGGTTATATTTTTAAGGCTAAAAATCCATATTCATAATGTTTAAACTTATCTAATAAAACTTTAAAAATTTAAAGTATACACATAAATGAGCAAACCAAAGATGTTAAGAGGCCAAAAATAATCTCTGAAATTATATGAAAACAATGATTATAAAACCATTAATGTTATATAATGTTATATCCCAGGTTTATTCACACGTAGATTGAAAGAGAAAGGAAAATATATAGTGAAATAATGAAAAAGCAGAGGACACTCAGTAAGTAACAATTTTTCATCCCATCACTAAACTCATCAATAGCTGAATACACAGATTCACTGATTATTTTATGTGCACTTAAAAAAATCATTGAAAGTATTTTTATTGCTTTCTACATCAGAGTCATTTTATAGAGCAAAGAGAAGACACTCGGTTTCTAATACTTTCATATCACCTTTCACAGAATCAAGTCTGTTACTATCCTATTTTTGCTTCCAATGAGAACACAGCTGTCTTTTATTAGAGAGGTTTAGCTTACTGACTCTATATATGTGGAATTTTACATGCTTAACAGAAGATTTTAATACAGTTTTATCTCATACTTGAGATAAATCAAACTCAAAATGACAAGCAACTGTGTCTGCAAGAAGTGGGGGGTTGTCTGATTTAAACCTCCAACAAGCTTCAAAAGCCTTCAATCTCAGGTTGCACAAAATACACATTTTATTCAGCAAGACATGATAGATACTTTATGGCAGAGTTGTTCTTTTTGAATTCACTAGATGCAACTGAGAATAATCTAAAGCTATACTTTATTAATAAAATTAGCCAGAAATAGAGAAAGAAAAACTAGTAATATAAGTAAATATCATTTATCAACTGCTTTATATATTTTATATAAACATCTTCTAATCTTAAATGCCTTACCTGACTCCCTTGTTTTCATATTTCTCTTTTATTATACTTGATGCCAAGCTTTTTTTTCTGTACAGTCCAAACATTTTCCTGATTATCAACTGTGCATGATTGTGTATAAATGCAAAGCAGTTTAAGATTATGCAGGAGGAAATGGTTGATGCACGCATTTCACTTCAAAGACCTAACTTATTACCATTCTACTGCTTGATGAAAAATTCAGAATATTTGTTGCAATAGCTTTATTCTTCATTGGGGTTATTCTTTATTTTTGCCTTTCCAAATTAATTACCAGTAGTACTACTGTACCCTTCTGCTTGTCTACAGATGTATAATACCTTGTGATAATCTCTTTTACACTCTTTTTTTTTAATCACTAATAAAAATTTCTGCTTTATCAAAATTTTTTAATAATTGGTAACTAACATTGTACTAACTGATTCAGGCAAAAATTATCAGCAAATGCTACAACCTTTAGGCAAAAGTTAGTTGGAGAATAGGACCTAAGTATCTCCTCTTGGTTATATATTAATTAGCAAAAGGAATGGTATTTTAAAGTAGAGATAATTGCAGACACCTCCTTATGAAAGTAGCAATGTTAGCATCACCAATAATGAGATAAACTGACATTGCATGACATAGGGTCATATGCTTGAGAAGAACGGTACCATGTAGACAGTACTCCAGACAGAAATGCACAACCTGAATCTAATCATGAGGAAACAATCAAAAACAAATTCAGTGATGTTATACAAAAATAGCAGGCTTGTTATTTTCAAAATGTCACGAAAAAAACAAAAGGATTGATGGGCTAATCAAGATTAAAAGAGACTAAACAGACACAATAACTAAGCACAATATGTAATTCTGGATTGATGCCTGGATAGGAAAAAAGGTTTTGTTTTGTTTGCTTTTCTCTAAAGAACATTATTAGGACTAAAAATCTAAATCTAAATGTGGATCGTATATTAGGCAATTTGTGTTGTGTTAATGTTAAATTTCCTGATTTCACAATTAGACTGTATCAAATTAAATTAATACATGAGGCTGTAATGACATATAAGGTTCGAGTATTTAGAGGTGAAGTGTTATTATATCTATAACTTATTCTCAAATAATTCAGCATGATTAGATAGATGATAATTACAAAGAAATTAAACAAATGTGAGAAAATATTAATAAATCTAGATGATGTGCATACCAGTGCTCTAGAATTCTATACAGTTTTCTATAATTTTTCTGAATGCTTAAAATTTTTCAAAATTAAAAAGTAAAACTAACAAGAATTTCTGCAAATTATATCACAATGACAAATGTATCAATATTCTTGAAAATAAAAAAGAAGAAAGGTTTTTAAAATTGAGCATTCCACAACTGAGTGGACTTATTACCTTCCTTTAACATAACTACATTGGTTAATGTGCTTGTTCTTCTGTAGGGGTTGAAGAATTTTTTGTGTATCATCTAGTGTATATATATGCCTATCAGTCTAAACTAAGGTAACTTCTTTTTTTTAATCAATTTATTTTTTACTTGAAGAATAATTGCTTTATAGACTTTTGTAGTTTTCTGTCAAACATAGTTTCAAGAGGGAGAGGACATATGTATAGCTATGGTTGATTCATGTTATGTTTGGTGAACTAAGGTAACTTCTTAACTGCTGCTGTGCCTCATTTACTTTTGCCATAGTTAGCCAATTACAGATTATACTTTAGAGTTACAAACGAATATCTGAGATATTTTACAAATTTTTTTCTTGCTTATAATTTAGCTTAATTAAAAAGAAAAACTTTTTTCTCTCATGGAGAAAGCACTACTTCCAAAATAATGAAGTTAAATGTAAAAATAAAGTTTAGTTATCAG
This sequence comes from Nanger dama, assembly GCA_917880005.1. Classification (NCBI taxonomy): domain Eukaryota; kingdom Metazoa; phylum Chordata; class Mammalia; order Artiodactyla; family Bovidae; genus Nanger; species Nanger dama. The sequence continues at coordinate 32,025,967 of CAKJTW010000007.1, forward strand.
TTTTATGTCTTTATAGAATCTTCTTTTACCCCACACATCCATTGCTCAATCTCAATTGTGTATGTGTGTGTCAGAGTTTAGCATTAATATTTTCTATCCATTTAAGGGGAAGCTGTTGATATATTCCTGGTCTGCTTTATTCTTCCACTTTAATCTTCACTTTAACCTAAGTTTCTGAAGAAAAACACTTTTAATAATTCTACTACTTCATTTCATGCAAGGATGGGAATGCTAAAGGACAAGAATGGTAAGGACTTATCAGAAGCAGAAGAGATTAAGAAGAGGTGGCAAGAATACACAAGAGAACTATACAAAAAGGTCTTAATGACCTGGACAACCATGATGGTGTGGCCACTCACCTAGAGTTAGACTTGTGAAGTCAAGTGCACCTTAAGAAGCATCACTATGGACAAAATTAGTGGAGGTGATGGAATTCTAGCTGAGCTATTTCAAATCCTTAAAGATGATGCTTTTAAAGTGCTGCACTCAATACATCAGCAAATTTGGAAAACTTGGCTATGGCCACAGGACTGGAAGAAGTCAGTTTGTATTCCACTCCCAAAGAAGAGCAATGCTAAAAATGCTCAAATTACTGTACAATTGCCCTCATTTCACATTCTAGCAAAGTTATGCTAAAAATCCTTCAACTTATACTTCAGCAGTAAATGAACCAAGAACTTCCATATGTATAAGCTGGATTTAGAAAAGGTAGAAGAACCAGAGATCAAATTGCGGACATTAATTGGATCAAAGAGAAAGCAAGGGAACTGAAAAAAAAAAATCTACTTCTGACTATACTTCATTGACTATAGCAAAGCCTTTGACTGTGTGGATCACAACAAACTGTGGAAAGTTCTTAAAGAGATGGGAATACCAGACCATCTTACCCATCTCCTGAGAATCCTGTATGCAAGACAAGAAGCAACAGTTAGAACTGGACATGGAACAATGAACTGGTTCAAAATTGGGAAAGGAGTACATCAAGGCTATATATTGTCATCTTGCTTATTTAACTTTTTTCCAGAATACAAAATGTAAAATGCCAGGCAGGATGAATCACAAGCTGGAATCAAGACTGTCAGGAGAAATATCAATAACCTCAGATATGCAGATGATACCACTCTAATGGGAGAAAACTAAGAGGAACTAAAGAGCCTCTTGATGAGGGTGAAAGAGGAGAGTGAAAAGCTGGCTCAGCAGTCAAAAAACAAAGATCATGGCATCCGGTCCCATCACGTCATGGCAAATAGAAGGGGGGAAGTGGAAACAGAGACAGATTTTATTTTCTTGGGCTCCAGAATCACTGCAGATGGTGACTGCAGCCATGAAATTAAAAGACACTTGTTTCTTGGAAGGAAACCTATGACAAATCTAGACAGCATATTAAAAAGCAGAGACATCACTTTTCCAACAAAGATGTATATAGTTAAAGCTATGGTTTTTCCAGCAATCGTATGTATGGATGTTAGAATTGGACCATAAAGAAGGCTGAGTGCTGAAGAATTGATGCTTTTGAATTGTGGTGTTGGAAAAGACTCTTGAGAGTCCCTTGGACTGCAAGGAGATCAAACCAGACAACCCTAAAGGAAATCAACCCTTAATATTCATTGGAAGGACTGGCGCTAAAGCTGAAGCTCCAATACTTTAGCCACCTGACGCAAAGAGCCAACTCATTGGAAAAGACCCTGATGCTAGGAAAGATTAAGGGCAGGAGGAGAAGGGGGCAACAGAGGATGAGATGGTTGAATAACATCACCAAATCAATGGACATGCTGCTGCTGCTAAGTCCCTCCAGTCGTGTCTGACTCTGTGTGACCCCATAGACAGCAGCCCACCAGGCTCCACCGTCCCTGGGATTCTCCAGGCAAGAACACTGGAGTGGGTTACCATTTCCTTCTCCAGTGCATGAAAGTGAAAAGTGAAAGTGAATTCACTCAGTCATGTCCAACTCTTCACAACCACTTGGACTGCAGTCTACCAGGCTCCTCTGTCCATGGGATTTTCCAGGCACGAGTACTGGAGTGGGTTGCCATTGCCTTCTCCATCAGTGGACATGACTTTGAGCAAATTCTGGTAGTGAAGGACTCGGAGGATTAGGGTGCTGCAGTCCAAAGGGTCACAAAGAGTCAGACATGACTCAGCAACAAAACAACAATAAAACTCTGTTCAAGCCTAACTCCTGGCATTTCTTTGCTAACTTTTCTGTGAATCCTTATACATTCATATTCTGTGAATCCTTACACATACATCATAAAAAACAATATTTTATTCTAGGAAAATCTCTGTTATTTTCTTTTTTTGCATTTTGGGGTCAACAAAGAATGGACAGGAAATATGCAAGGAGAATCACAATAGGCTCTCTTCTCAAAAACTAATTATTAAACTAGGATATTTTACTTGATAAAGGCAAAAGGAAAGGATTTCAGTTTCAGCTGGATTCATTATAAAGATGGAAACTGTCCCAAACAGTAACACTCATACAAATAGGAAATGGAGTAAATGACCAGTAGACTCCAAAGTAACCTACACTTTTCTATAATCTCCAACCTCCAATCAATAGTGTCTGAAAAGAGAATCCCTAATCCTGAGCATAACGAAAGCATTCCCATTACATTGAAAGCAGGTTACACGCTTTAGATCTAAAAATAAAAAGTTCTTAATTTCCTAATACTAATTTTTCTTTTTTTAAAAGATATGACAATCTATGAAAAGCTTCCAGCACAGTATCTGGCACATGACCAACATCTTGTAAATGTTAGATATTTTAATTTTTGTTATTTTTCACTCTGTTTGCCTACCCTCCAGAAGCAATGTTCTTTCCATATCCTTGCATTTTTGGTAGCTCAAGCTCCAAAAGCACAGTGCAGAAATCTATATATAGTCCTGGTATTTAGAAAGTATCAGTTACCAAATTTAGAGCCAAAACTTGAGTTTTCCATGCTTGTATCTGCATGCTTGTAGCTGCATAACCAGTCACTCAAAATTTGCAATTTCTGCAAATTCAGTGACCTTTTAGCAAGCTGGCAGCTCTTTTCTACCAGAGAAACTTGGCAAAGATCTACGTGTCAGATTGTAGTCTGTTCTATTTAGCATAAGACTAGTTTTACAGACTGTAGCCTTAATAGCCCCAAATATGTTCATACCTTTCTGAACTTATCCCTTCCTTCAGTGTATGCCATTGGATAATTCCACGCTCACTTTGGGACGGCCATGTGATTTGCTTTAGCCAATGTGACAAAAGCAAATGTGACACAGCAGAGCCTTAAAAAGTTCTTGCATATCAGGACTTGTAATTTCTAGCTGACTGGAACCCCTGCCAACACCACTGTGTGAACAAGCCCAGGCTAGCCAGCTGGATAATGACAGACACGTGGCCCAGTCTCCCTGTTGCCCCTCAGCAGCCAGCCAACACCTGAAGTCAAACCTCTTTTCTATCAAAGACTGCAGATGTACAAGTGAACCTGGCGAAGACCAGCCAAATTTTGTCCTGCTGAGCCCAGCTCAGGTTTTCCAGCACATATGTGTCATATGTTATGAGTGACATAGATAACTGTTTTAACCCACTAGGGTTTGGATGCTTTGTTCTGCTGCAACAACAACTCATAAAGATATCAGTACAAAGAAGTACAGTGCTTCTGTAACAAAACCCCAAAATACGAGGCATTAACTTTGGAATAGGTGGCTGGTGGAGGCTGGAAAGGATGCAAATAAACTGTTATGGCTAGAAAAATGGTGAGCACACTGTTAGCAGCGGTTATGAAAGTGATAAGGAAATTGATATGCATGTGTGTGCGTGCTAAGTCACTTGAGTCGTGTCTAACTTTTTGTAACCCCACAGACCATACTCTGCCAGGCTACACTATCCATGGATTCTTCAGGTAAGAATATCGGAATGGGTGCCATTTCCTCCTCCAGGGGAATTTCCTCACCCAGATATTGAACCCGAGTCTCCTGTGTTGGCAAGGCAGGTTCTTTACCACTGGCGCCACCTGGGAAACCCAAAACTGCAAAAGCAGACTAGAAAAAGTGACCTAAGTTAGGTAGTTGTGAAATAATTAATAAAAATGCTGCCTGAAGTAACTAATAAATTTGGCTAGGGAGATGACCTCACAAAAAGCTAAAGTCAATTGGCTTCTTTTAACTGCCTATGATAAGGTACAAGAAAGGAGAAATGAGCTCAAGAAAATTCTGTCTGCAAGCAGAACTTAGGGGAATGTAAAGGGGTCAGGACATGCTGGGGAAAATGTTAACTGTTCTTTATCTCCAATCACCCTGCTGCTGCTGCTGCTAAGTCGCTTCAGTCGTGTCCAACTCTGTGTGACCCCATAAATGGCAGCCCACCAGGCTCCCCCGTCCCTGGGATTCTCCAGGCAAGAACACTGGAGTGGGTTGCCATTTCCTTCTCCAATGCATGAAAGTAAAAGTGAAAGTGAAGTCACTCAGTCGTGTCCGACTTCGCAACCCCATGGACTGCAGCCTACCAGGCTCCTCCACCCATGGGCTTTTCCACGCAAGAGTACTGGAGTGGGTTGCCATTGCCTTCTCCACCAATCACCCTAGGCAGGAAAATATTGTCAAGGTAATAAATCGTTTCAGGATAAAGATCAAATCATAGTGTGACTCAAAGTACTGTAGTGGGTTGCCATTTCCTTCTCCAGGGGATCTTCCTGTCCCAGGGATGAAACATGTACTTCCTGCATCAACAAGTGGATTCTTTACCACTGAGCCACCAGGGAAGCCCAAATCCCTTTGAGCCACCAGGGAAGCCCAAATCCCTTTGTTAAGAGCTATACAATTCTTAATGACATATAAGAAAAAAAAAAAAAAAAAGACTTTAAATTCTTTAGGGCGGTTCCCCAGCAGCCTGACACACCCAAGTACAAAGAAAACTGCCTCTATATAAATTGTGAAATTGGCTTCCATACCTGAATCAGAGTCATAGGAAGCTCTCAAAATGTTGAAGTCAACTACATTGATAAAAGCCCAGACATCCTGCACTGAAAGAGACTACATCATCTCAAATCATACAGAGCCTCTGGGACCCCAACATTCCATAACAATGAAGAAGGCTGAGAACGATATTCAGCTATAAATACAATACACTGCTTATAAATAAGGAATGATAGGGCTTCCCTGGTGGCTCAGTGATAAAGAAATTGCCTGCCAATTTCGATCCCATAGTCCAGGAAGATCCCACATGCAGCAGAACAACTAAGCCTGTGCACCACAACTACTGAGCCAGTACGCTATAGCCCATGAGTTGCAACTATTGAGTGCATCCAACACAACTACTGAAGCCTGAGCAACTAGAGTTTGTGCTCCAAAACAAGAGAAGCCACTGCAATGAAAAGCCCAAGCACCACAACTAGAGAGTAGCCCCTGCCTGCAACTGGAGAAGGCCCCTGCACAGCCAAGAAGCCATAAATTAAATAAATAAATAAGTCTATAAATCTTTTTTAAAAATATAAGGAATGTCATCTCAGAGGTCAGAGACAAGAACTGTGAAAAACAATGAACTAAGGTACCGCTCCCTGAGATTTGTAAAAAACAAGACTGGAGAAACACGCCCAGAAAGCAGTTTCAGCCTAATCAAGGAAAACTTTCTGACCATGGAGTACAGAAAGTGAAAGTCGCTCAGTCATGTCTGACTCTTTGTGACCCCATGGACTGTACAGTCCATGGAATTCTCCAGGCCAGAATACTGGAGTGTGTAACCTTTCCTTTCTCCAGGGGATCTTCCCAACCCAGGAATCAAACCCTCGTCTTTGGCATTACAGGAGGATTCTTTACCAGCTGAGCCACAAGGGAAGCACCCAAATACTGGAGTATTCCTTGATAAAACCCCTGGAGCACAGATGATCTGGCAACATATGCCTGGCTGGATTTCAGAATTTTTGTGAACCAGTGACTGCTTCTGCTCTCAGTCTTCCCCTTTCAAATGGTTCTTTCTATTATAGTTATCATGTTGTTGTCTTAAGTTACTTATGTTGTAACTTAGCTTTTTAGTGCAACTAAATAAATAGGAACTGCACTCAAAGGTACTTTCAGACATGATTCTATAGAAGGGAAGGAATATCTTTTGCCTATGAAAAGGATATAAATCATCAAGTCAGGGGCCTTCTACGGTAGGTGTGGCAGTAAGACTCCAGCTGTTCATTCACACTTGCCCTGGATCCATACCTAGTCCTCTTCCACATGCTGGACTTGGTCATGTGACTTGTTTCAGCCAATGAGACAGTAGCAAAATGAAACTCACAGAACCTTGCAAAGTTCTCCCAGGTAGGGGTTTGCCTATTTTGGCTGCTCTTAGAACCACCATGTGAACAAGCACAGGTGAGCCTGCTGGATACATGACCTTTAATATAATAGCCTTGATTACCCCAGCCAAAAGCCACTAACCCCTAGAAGCAGAACCATGGCCAACAGCTGACCACAGATATATACTTGAAACTAGTCAAGAACTACCCAGTGGAGCCCATCCAAATTGCCAACCAACAAATAAACAACTAAATAAATAACAGTTGTTTTAAGCCATTAAACTGGTGGTGTAGAATAACATGGCAAAGAATAATGTTCTAGTTCACATCCAGCAAATTACAGCCTGTAGGTCAATTTAACCTGCTCCCTGTTTTTGTTCAGCCTACAAATTAAGAATGGCTTTTACATTTGTAAATGATTGAAAAACCAAAAGAAGAATTTATTTCATGACATAAAGAAGTTTGTGAAATTCAAATTTCAGTGTTCAGAATTTTATTGGCACACGGTCACATCCATTTGTTTACCATTATCTAGGGCCACTTTTGCATTGCGAGAGCAAAGTTTAATAGAGACGATATCGCCTGTGTTGAAGAAGAATGTAACCTGCCATATCAGTAAACAAAGGATTCTAAAGCCATCAAGCTATCAGCCACTGCAGCCACCCCCAACTGTGCACCCTTAGAAGATTCAGGATAAAGAAAAGCAGGATACAGGCCCTAGATAGTTAAGATGCATATCAAAGGAATGATTTCAATGAGCCCAGACTCTTGCATCTTCCCATGCAAAGAAAAGCACTAAACTCATTAACTTGAGATGTTCATTGTCCTTCAAATCATCATCTTCTTCCAAAGATTAACAGTAATTTTTTGATACTCTGATCACCTGGTTGTTTCTGCAAAAACTCCTATATATCCTGACTCCTCCCTTACCCCTTTAGAACAGTCCCTCAGAGTTAGCCTGTCTCCCCACCTTGAGTCCTCAGTATGTCCACTGAATAAAATGGAATTCTCAACTTTTAGGTTACATTTGTTTTTTCACTAGATATCTGAAAAGCTTAAAATATTTACTATCTGATTCTTTATAGAAAAAATTTGATGACCTCTGTTTCAGTTATAATTCACACTTGTTTACATATGGTCAAAAATATTACAGCTAAAGTTTAGCATTAAGAAGGAAAGTAGCTGTTTCATGTCTTGACAGCCCAGGCACAAATTTCAGGCTACCATCCACACCAACATGATGCCATCCATAAGGTACACTGCAAATGATGAGGACCTTTTGGCAGGAAGTGAAAAAATAGAGTGAAAACAAGGAAACAAGGCACAAGTGACTTAAAAGTCCATGAGAGGAATCTGTGTTTGCTGTCACCATCTTTTTCCCCCTTCTTTATAATATTGCAGTTGAAACACAAGTAGAAACAATACTACAACTTTAACAATTCAGCAGTTATCTACTGTGGAAGGAAATCTAAGTTTACTTCCAAAAAATAAAGCAAGCAAGTAAGATTTCTAATCTCATTATAAATATTTTGCAAGTATAGACATGGTGAAAGAAAGCACAGTAGATTGGAAACAAATGACTAACAAAATTTTTACGGCCTTACTCTCATTATTTCCATGGTAGTATTTTTGCTTAGTCATTTTCCTTATGTTCTTTTCCCTGGCTCTTCCTTTTAACTGCCTCAATAAAACAAAACCGGTAAATGAAGCTCATTAAGTTTCAGTCTGACCAGTGATGAAGAAACCAGAATATTCACCAGTAGGTGCTCTAACAATATCCCTTCATAACTTCACTCATCTCTGATGATCCCCTATTTTAGTATGGAAATCAAGAGTCAGAAAGAAGGGACAGGTAGACATGAAATGAGAGAAAGAAAAAGAGGAGGGAAATGAAAAAGGGACAAAAATTTAAAAACCCAAAAACCTACTCTCATTGCTTTACATGTGATAAGAAATTGTACAAAGGAATTGCAGTTATCAGGAGGGCAGGAACATCATTTTCCACATTTCCTATTTAGGGACCAAGCCTGGTGGGCTGCCATCTATGGGATCGCACAGAGTCGGACACGAATGAAGCGACTTAGCAGCAGCAGCAGCAGCCTCTGGCCTACAAGTATTAATATGACAGAACAGCTACAAATTAGGACCAAACTCACCAGAGACTTCAAAGTACATTGGTCATTTAGGTTCCTGAGATGTCCTCTAAGGTAGAATAGAACCACCAAAAAAAAAAAAAAAAGACTGATAAGTTTCTGATGGAAATTCCAACATATGCTGTATTTTGAATTAGAGCTTTTCATTTATTTCTAATGAGAGACCAAGGTAGGAAGGTGAGAAGGACAGTCTGCCCGGATGCCTACAATCAGGGAGCACATCCACAGCAAATTCAAAAACAAAATAAAAGTGAAAAAAAGTCTGCTTTTTATCACCCTTCACGGAAAATTCTAATTGATGTCCATGATCAAATAATCCTCCCTACCCAAGCAAACTGACTTCTGCCTCTTGGTACACCACAGCTTATTTTATCCCTAACTGTAGAAGGTTTCTAATGTTTTCATATTCACAGACACTTTAAAACTAGCCTTGAACATATATCCAGAATTATAAACATTCCAGAAGCATGGACCAACAACTGACTTTAGTAGAGGATTTGTGGGGTGGCTGAGAAAGGAGTTACATAATAAATTCTACAACAAATCTTTAATTCTCTCCTAAGCTTTGATCCCTTTTATCTTTCTTTGAAATCTCTCAGATTATCCGTTCTTCCTATCACCTGAAACATCTTCCCTTTTCTTTTCAAACTCTATTCCTCCTTTAGTATCTCTGTCCGTTTCTTATTTGAAGAAATCTTTCCAATTTATATCTTCACCTATTAAACCCTCCACAAAACAAATAATAAACTTGCTACTGGGATACTCTTTCCTCCTTAGCCTAAAAAAGGACCAAGCATGAAGAGGCTGTAAATAATCAGTACTACTCTAACAGAAGAGTTGATGCTTTTGAATTGTGGTGTTAAAGACTCTTGATAGTCCGTTGGACTACTAGGAGATTCAACCAGTCCATCCTAAAGGAAATCAGCCCTGAATATTCATTGGAAGGACTGATGCTGAGGCTGAAACTCCAATACTTTGGTCACCTGACACAAAGAACTAACTCACTGGAAAAGCCCCTGATGCAGGAAAGATTGAAGGTGGGAGGAGAAGGGGATGACAGAGGATGAGATGGTTGGATGGCATCAATGACTCAATGGACGTGAGTTTGAGTAAGCACCAGGAGTTGGTAATGGACAGGGAAGCCTGGCATGCTGCAGTCCATGGGGTTGCAAAGAGTTGGACACAACTGAGTGACTGAACTGAACTGAACTCTGGTTGATATATACCTTGAATAACAATGTGGGTGACTACATTTTAAAATATATAGAGAGCAAACTGTTAGAGCTATTTAAATACTGATACATTATAGAAAAACACAAAAGTAATAAAGTATAAAAGGGTAATATTTTCTAAGGGTATTTTTACAATTTATATTATACCATCTGCTATAAGGATAACAAATATTTTACCCAAATTAGTTTGGTATTTATAGATTTCAAGTTTATAACATCTATAACACCAAGGGGAAATTCCTGATGAAGAAAGAAGACTTGCATTTCGCCATTATACAAACCTTCTAAAGTGCTTGCCCCAAGTGTATTTTTATATAGTCTCCCTCTTTGTAAAGTTGCCTATAGTGAAATTTTCCAAAATTGAAGTGAAATAAATGCTCTAAACTACTTCAGCACAATTCAGCAAGGTTTCATTCCACTTACCGAAATATATTTTTACCTACAAGCATGTGCCAGTGTTAAGTGATGTATTTGTCAGGCACCTGCATGAGTGAAAAGTATTTATACTAAAATGTTCCCTCTTTGTTCTCCCAGAGCTCAAGAATGGGAAACAAAAGTGGGTTCCCTTTCCAAAGGCTAAAGTGAACAAAAAACTCCACTGGATGAAGTTTAACTTCTCCCTGATAATGCTTCCTCTCGCTAGCCTCCCTACCCAGCAACATGCTAAAAATAGTTGGGGGTGGGGGTGGGCAGGAAACAGAACAAAAAGTCAGTTTGGGGACTTCACTGGTGGTACAGTGGATAAGAATCTGTCTGCCAGTGAAGGGGACATGGGTTCGATCCTGGTCCAGGAAGATTCCACATGTTGCAGAGCAACTAAGCCTGTGCACCAGGCTGATAGAGCCCAAGAGCTGCAAATACAGAGCCTGTGTGCCGCAGAATGTAGACTCTTCTTTGGCAGCAATGAAGACCCAGTGCAACGAAAAATAGAGAAAGAAATAAAACCTTTAAAAAGAATCTATTTTTTAAAGATCAATTTTGTCAGGTTTTCACTGTTACTTGGTCTATTTTCAAGATGGAGACGACTACAGAAGTAGTAGCTGACCCATTCAGAAATGTGTTGTTCTTTGTAGTATATGCAAAAAATAAAATTCTCATAAGGTGCCAAATATGCATATCTACATTATTTTAGAATAGATGCTAAGAGTACCAAATCCAAGTGATCTGCAAGGAGATAAATTTAAGTCAGATTCCCAGTCTCTTATCTATGAAAGGGCTAAAAATATATTCCTGCTCTGTAGACTTTTCATCAGTGAACAATCAGAAATACATTATTTTCCACATAATAACATGTATGGAAGATACAACAGAATATATTTTTGAGGTCTAGAATGTTGGTTTCCAAGCTATTTGGATAGTACTATTCAACAATAAAAAATGTTCAAATATGAACTTCAAAGAGTCAACATTTATTTTTAAATTATATACATGTACTGTATTATCTAAATAACATGCTTCTAAAACTCCTATATTAGGAAAATTCATAGAATAAGATAATGAAGCACAAAATATTTCAAAATACTTTATTGGTCATTTGTATTTTTATAAAATGATTCTCACTAAAAACATAATAAATATTAAGTAAATACAATAATACACTTCAATTGTTCCATAAAGTTTTGCTTAACATCTGATGACAGGAGTTTGCTTCTAAGTTGTTTCTTTTGATACATAGGTTTTATAAGTGAAAAATATATCTCATGAACATCTGTATTTCCCAAATAGGCAAAGTGTCAACATTTGGTTGCACTTACTAAATTCTGATGCTCATTTTTTCAATGCCACCAAAATTTTTATTTTTTGGTGAAATTCACCTAGTAAATTTCCAGTTGTTACACACTAATCACAAATGGATTCAAATGCACAGAAACTCTACATTGGAAGATTTCTAAATGGATTTTAAATTTTTTCAAATTTCTTACAAGCCAAAATAAGCATTTTCTTAGGTAGCACATCATTTTTTCTGCACTACTATATTTCCCAATATTTGTTTTTAAAAGACTTCATTTTAAGAAAAGAAAGGAATTTTCTCACTAATTATGAAACTGCCTCTGTTTTGCTGGCACAGAGAAAATGGATGAGTAAGGGTGTGTGTGTTAATTTTCTACTAGGTAGCAGAATACTCCGGAAAAGGCACTGGCAACCCACTCCAGTACTCTTGCCTGGAAAATCTTATGGACGGAGGAGACTGGTAGGCTACAGTCCATGGGGTCACTAAGAGGCGGACAGGACTGAGCTACTTCACTTTTAATTTTCACTTTCATGCACTGGAGAAGGAAATGGCAACCCACTCCAGTGTTCTTGCCTGGAGAATCCCAGGAACAGGGGAGCCTGGTGGGAATGCTGTCTATGGGGTTGCACAGAGTCGGACACGACTGAAGCGACTTAGCAGCAGCAGCAGTCTACTCGTGGTTTCTTATCACAGAAAGGTCAGCAAACTTAGAACCTTATATTTCACAAAATAAATAAGCACCATTTATCACTAAATATGACAACTCCCCCAAGTGTTTTATTTCAAAATAACCATTGAATTTCTATAAGGCATAAGAGATGCCCGAGGTCACTTCCCGTCTTAGTACTAAAAACATTATGGAACAAAATAGAAAGCCCAGAGATAAATCCACACATCTATGGACACCTTATCTTTGACAAAGTAGCCAAGAATATACAATGGAGAAAAGACAATCTCTTTAACAAGTGGTGCTGGGAAAACTGGTCAACCACTTGTAAAAGAATGAAACTAGAACACTTTCTAACACCATACACAAAAATAAACTCAAAATGGATTAAAGATCTAAATGTAAGAACAGAAACTATAAAACTCCTGGAGGAGAACATAGGCAAAACACTCTCCGACATAAATCACAGCAGAATCCTCTATGACCCACCTCCCACAGTAATGGAAATAAAAGCAAAAATAAACAAATGGGACCTAATTAAACTTAAAAGCTTTTGCTCAACGAAGGAAACTATAAGCAAGGTGAAAAAACAGCCTTCAGAATGGGAGAAAATAATAGCAAAGGAAGCAACTGACAAAGAATTAATCTCAAAAATATACAAAATAAATGACCGAATCAAAAAAAATGGCCAAAGAACCAAACAGACAGTTCTCCAAAGAAGACATACAGATGGCTAACAAACACATGATAAGATGCTCAACATCACTCATTATCAGAGAAATGCAAATCAAAACCATAATGAGGTACCATCTCACACCAGTCAGAATGGCTGCGATCCAAAGGCCTACAAGCAATAAATGCTGGAGAGGGTGTGGAGAAAAGGGAACCCTCTTACACTTTTGGTGGGAATGCAAACTAGTACAGCCACTATGGAGAACAGTGTGGAGATTTCTTAAAAAGCTGGAAATAGAGCTGCCATACAACCCAGCAGTCCCACTGCTGGGCATACACACTGAGGAAACCAGAATTGAAAGAGACACGTGTACACCAATGTTCATCACAGCACTGCTTACAATAGCCAGGACACAGAAGCAACCTAGATGTCTATCAGCAGATGAATGGATAAGAAAGCTGTGGTACATATACACAATGGACTATTACTCAGCCATTAAATAGAATACATTTGAATCAGTTCTAATGAGGTGGATGAAACTGGAGCCCATTATACAGAGTGCAGTAAGCCAGAAAGAAAAACATCAATACTGTATACTAACACATATATATGGAATTTAGAAAGATGGTAATGATAACCCTGTATGCGAGACAGCAAAAGAGACACAGATGTATAGAACAGTCTTTTGGACTCTGTGGGAGAGGGAGAGGGTGGGATGATTTGAGAGAATAGCATTGAAATATGTACATTATCATATGTGAAACAGATCGCCAGTCCAGGTTCAATGCATGAGACAGGGTGCTCAGGGCTGGTGCACTGGGATGACTCAGAGGGATGGGATGGGGAGGGAGGTGGGAGGGAAGTTCAGGATGGGGAACACATGTACACCCATGGCGGATTCATGTCAATGTATAGCAAAACCACTACAATATTGTAAAGTAATTAGCCTCCAATTAAACTAAATAAATAAAAACATTATGAGGATTCTATTATTTAGAAATAGTATACTCTAATCCATAAATCTGCTCAAGGAGGGACACACAAACTGCAATACCCTGAAAGAATATTCTGTAGATTGGCAGGACTTGTAGTCCACATGGTATCAGAAGATTTCATTTACATAACTGCATTGAGTTTGGAACTTTACCAACCTAAATTATCCTCAGAGTTCTTATGCAGTCTGGTGCTGACCATGGATGGGGCATCCCAGAGATCACCCCAGTACTTTGACATGATCCCTCATCATTCAGTAGCTTAGCCTAAGCTTCTTGGCATAGCAGCTGGTTTCCAAGGCCACAGAAGTAGAAATCTCTTACAGACTTGTCCCAAAACTTACTTAGATTATTCTGCTACATTCTATTGGTCAAAGCAAGTTACATGGACTGCCCAGATTGAAATGAGAGGAACAAGATTCCACGTTTTGATGAAAGAAGCAGCATGCATGTACAGAGAGAGGAAGAACCATTAGCAGTCACATTGGAGACAAGCTTTTACACAGTGCCTTATGACCCAGCAATCCCACTGCTGGGCATACACACCAAGGAAACCAGAATTGAAAGAGACACTGTACCCCAATGTTCATCGCAGCACTGTTTATAATAGCCAGGACATGGAAACAACCTAGATGTCCATCAGCAGACGAATGGATAAGAAAGCTGTGGTGCATATACACAATGGAGTATTACTCAGCCATTAAAAAGAATACATTTGAATCAGTTCTAATGAGGTGGATAAAACTGGAGCCTATTATACAGAGTGAAGTAAGCCAGAAAGGAAAACACCAATACAGTATACTAACACATATATATGGAATTTAGAAAGATGGTAATGATAACCCTGTATGTGAGACAGCAAAAGAGACACAGATGTATAGAACGAACTTTTGGACTCTGTGGGAGAGGGAGAGGGTGGGATGATTTGGAAGAATGGCATTGAAACATGTATACTATCAGGTAAAAAACGAATCGCCAGTCTATGTTTGATACAGGATACAGGATGCTTGGGGCTAGTACATGCGGATGATCCAGAGAGATGATATGGGGTGGGAGGTGGGAGGGGGTTCAGGATTGGGAACTCATGTACTCCTGTGGCTGATTCATGTCAATGTATGGCAAAACTAATACAGTATTGTAAAGCAAAATAAAGTAAAAATTAAAATTAATAAATAAATAAAATTTGAGAACAGCTCTTCTAAGGTGATAAACGTAGCAGCAACTGTTAGATTTAACCTAAGAGCAGTTTTCAGCATTCATAATAAATTGTCGCATGGCTTTTGCACTGAACTAGCGAATACTGTAAAAGTAACAACCTTAGATCAAAACACATATACACACAATGTAGTATATTCTAGGAGGGGTATTTCTATTTCATAAAGCTAAATTACATTGTAATAATCAGTTTTTAAACCATTCTTTCCTAAGACATCAGTCTTATCCTTGCAAACAAATAAATTGTAAATAAATAGACCAACTGGATAAAACAAAAAGTTTAATAATGAAAGAAACAACAAACTATTTCAATTCCATTGTATTACCTTAACCAAACCAGTTACAAGTATCAGCAGATTTGGCATAGCTTTCCTCAGTGCAAAATCCTGCCATTAATAGAGAATAACCAAACAATTCTTTGGTTGTTTTTTCAGGGCTATACTGGCACTGGACAAGAACAGAAAGAAACATAGATAGTCCTCCAAATCAACAAGGGTTAACTCAGTTTCCAAATACAAGAGAAACCTGGCTTCAAAGATTTCATTCAAAGTTTCCATTAGGTCTTGAGACCCCTGGCTTACAGAATATGTTACTTTCCTAAATCATGAATTTGAATCACATAACTATATAGAGAAGTATTAAAGACTGAGCCAGTATTATCAAAAGGATAAGAAACAATTAGAGCTGGAAAGGATGTGAAGTAAAAGGAACCACCATACACTGTTGGTGAGAATGTAAACTGGTACAACTACTATGGAAAAAAAAATATGGAGATTCCTCAAAAAATTAAGAATAGAACTACCATATAATCCAGCTATTCCACTTTTGTGTGTTTATCTGAAGAATACAAAAATACTAATTCAGAAAGACTTATGCACCTCTAAGTTCACTGGACAAAGAAGGCAATAGCACCCCACTCCAGTACTCTTGCCTGGAAAATCCCATGGACAGAGGAGCCTGGTAGGCTGCAGTCCATGCGGTCGCTAAGAGTCAGACACGACTGAGCAGCTTCACTTTCAGTTTTCACTTTCGTGCACTGGAGAAGGAAATGGCAGCCCAGTCCAGTGTTCTTGCCTGGAGAATCCCAGGAACAGGAGAGCCTGGTGGGCTGCCATCTATGGGGTCGCAGAGTTGGACACGGCTGAAGCAACTTAGCAGCAGCAGCACATTCATTAGAGGGGCTTTCCCAGTGGCTCAGAGGTAAAGAATCAGCGTGCAATGCAGGAGTTGCAGATTCAATCCCTGGGTTAGGAAGCTCCCCTGGTGGAGGGTATTGCAACCCACTCTGGTATTCTTGCCTGTAGAACCCCAAGGACAGAGGAATCTGGTGGGCTACAGTCTATCAGGTCGCAAAGAGTCCAACACAACTGAAGTGACTTAGCATACACAGAGGTTCATTGCAGGGCTTCCCAGGTGGTGCCTGACAATACAAGAGATGTAAGAAACTCAGGTTTGATCCCTGGTTGGGGAAGATTCCCTGGAGGAGAGCATGGCAACCCACTCCAGCATCCGTGCCTGGAGAATCCCATGGACAGAGGAACCTGTCGGACTATGGTCCATAGGGTCGCATAGAGTTGGACAGGACTGAAGCACCCATGTGCATTCCAACATTATGGAATGTTGGAAAACATGGAAACAACCTAAGCACCCATAGAGAAGATGTGATATATAATACAATGGAATATTGCTCAGCTTTAAAAAATATGGAATATTGCTATTTGCAATGACATGGATAGACCTTCGGGTATTATGCTAAGTGAAACAAGACAGAAAAAGAAATAAATACCACATCATTCCACTCATATGTGCATTATTTTAAAAATGAATGAACAAACAAAACAAATTTAAAACAAACACAAATATATAGAGAACTGACTGGTAGTCACCAAAGGGGAAGAGAGACTGAGGGAGGGTGAAATGGATAAAGGAGGTCAACTGTATTGTGATGTATGGAAAGTAGACTTTTGGTGGTCAGCATGCTGTAGTATAAACAGAAGTTGAAATTATGTGGTACACATAAAATTACATTATGTCATTAAACCAGTATTACCTCAAGTAAAACAAAAACAACAACAAAAAAGACTAAGCCTGGCTAATTGCCCAGAACCTGCTCTTAACTGGGACTTGTTGCCCTCTACTTGTCATGAATAAATTTTGAAAGAAGAAATTACATGCTTTAGATCAGGTGTCAAAAACTAAAAACTTATAGGCCAGACACAAGACAGATGTATTTAGCTTGGTCTGAACTTTTCTTAAAAAACTATAATTAGTTGCAACTTTGTATTAAAAATTAAAATCACAGCACTTCAAATTCTTTAAAAAAAAAAAAAGCATGGGGATTTGTGGGGGCTTCTCTGGTGGCTCAGTGGTAAAGAATTTGTCAATGCAGGAGACACAGGCTTGATTCGTGATCTGGGAAGATTCCATGTGCCAAGGAGCAACTAAGCCTGTACAAAACAACTGCTGAGCTTGTGCTCTAAAGCCTGGGAGCTGCAACTACTGAGTCCATGCACCGTAACTACGGAAGCCCGTGCACCCTAGAACCCATGCTCTGCAACAAGAGAAGCACCCACTACATACCACAACTAGACAGTAGCCCCACTTAACCACAGTCAGAAAAAAGCCCAAGCAGCAACAGGGACCCAGCACAGCCAAAAGTAAATAAATTAATTAAAGGTTAAAAAACAAAGCATGGGAATTTGTAATACTGCTCTCACATTTCTCATGGCACCACAGGACTGGAGCTGACTGCAGATCCATACAGGCAGGTCATATGCATTCCAGTTTGCCACGGTCCCTACTGCTCTCTATTAACTTGTTCTAGAATGCTTCCTTCATTTACATTATCTATCTGACCTTTGGAAGTAATTTAGTTTTTCACTCCCATAGTGGTTTTGTTTGTTTGTTTGTTTTTTAAACAGGAACTTTAAAGTGACTGGAGGATGCCATTTGCAGAGATTTATAAATATAAAAGGCCTACTCTGGGCTTCCCTGATGACCCAGTGGTTAAGAATTCGTCTTACAATACAGGTGACACACGTTTGAACCCTGGTCTGTAAAACTTCCACACATCATGGGGAAACTAAGCTTCTGCACCACGACTACTGAGCCTGTGCTCTGGAGCCCAGGAGTCGCAACTACTGAGCCCATGAGCTCTAGAGCCTGGGCTCCACAAGAGAAACCACCGCAACGTAAAGCCTGTGCACCACAGCTGAAGCATAGCCTCCACTCGTCACAGCTAGAGAAAGTTTGTGTTCATCAGTGAAGATCTAGCACAGTCAAAAATAAATAATTTTTTCTTAAAAACAAGATCTACTCTATTTAAAGATCAGATTTCACTGATATACATCCTAGTACATGTTTGATATGCAATGCATGTACTACAAATTGAAACTTTTTATTTGTTCTTATCACAAAAAATAGCTAATATCATTTATTTAGAATAACAGTAGACTTTTAGGAGAAAAAAATCAACCTTTTAAAACTTTTTTATATAGTATCATTTTTTTCCCCAGTTGAAGAGAGAAAAGAGGAAAATACCCTGGAATTATGTGAAGAGCAAAAAAAAAAACACAAACAAACAGGAATACAAAATATATTGGAGTTTTTTTCTTTAAAACAACTATCCTACTTAGAGGTCATTATCACTATAAAATCTAAAATATTAACCCAGGATTTGTCCACTTCTGTGACAGTTAGTTTAAATATTTGGGTGCCCAAATATTTGGTCAAATTACTTAAAGATATTTATGAGGGTGTTTTTGAATGAGATCATAATTTAATTTGGTAGACTGAGTAAAGTAAATTGCCTTATCAATCCAGTCCATCGAAGGCCTGAACAGATCAAAAGATGAAATAAGAATTCCATTTCTCTGTCTGATTATCTTGAAACTGGGACCCTGGTGTTTTCTTTCCCTGCCTTCAGATTCAGACATGGACTATAATTTACACCACTGGCTCTCCTAGTCCTCAGGTTTTGGACTCAGATTAAAACTATACCTCAGCTCAAAATTGGGAAAGGAGTAAGTGAAGTCTATATCTTGTCACTTGTGGATGTCACTTGTCATCCACAGCTGGATGAACCACAAGCTGGAATCAAGATTGCCCAGAGAAGTATCAACAACCTCAGATTAATGCAGATGACACTACCCTGATGGCAGAAACCAAAGAGGAACAAAACAGCCTCTTGATGAAGGTGAAAGAGGAGAGTGAAAAACCTGGCTTAAAACTCAAAGATCAAAAACTAAGAGCATGGCATCCGGTCTCCTCTATTCATAACAAATAGATGGGGCAACAATGGAAATAGTGACAGATTTTATTTTCTTCAGCTCCAAAATCACTGTAGATGGTGACTGCAGCCATGAAATTAAAAGATGCTTGCTCCTTGGAAGAAAAACTATGACAAACCTAGATAGTGTATTAAAAGCAGAGACATCATTTTACCAACAAAGTCTGGATAATCAAAGCTATGGTTTTTCCAGTAGTCATGTACAGATGTGAGAATTGGATCATAAAGAGGCTGAGTGCAGAACTGATGTTTTTGAACTGTGGGGCTGGAGAAGACTCTTGAGAGTTCCTTGGACAGCAAGGAGATAAAACCAGCCAATCCTAGAAGAAATCAGTCCTAAACACTGACTGGAAGGACTGATGCTGAAGCTAAAACTCCAATACTTTGGCCATCTGATGCGAAAAACTGACTCACTGGACAAGACCCTGATGCTGGTAAAGATTGAAAGAAGGAGAGAAGGGGATGACAGAAGATGACATGGTTGGATGGCATCACCGACTCAATGGACTAGAGCTTGAACAAACTCCAGGAGATGGTGATGGACAGGGAAGACTGGCGTGCTGCAGTCCATGGGGTCACAAAGAGTCAGACACGACTTAGCAAGTAAACAACAACAAATACCTTGACTCTCCTGGGTCTTCAGCTTGCTGATTGCAGGTCCTGGTGCAGACCCTGGAACTTCTCAGGGTCCATAACTGTGTGAGTCAATTCCTTATAATTTTAGATACATGTTTGTATATATACATGTACAAAATATATATATATATATATATATATATATACACACACACATATATGCATATGATCTCCTTTAGTTCTTTTTCTCTGGAAAATACTTTTTAAAAATATTTTACTTATCTATTTAACACCACGTGTGGCATGTGGGATCTTAGTTCCCTGACCAGGGATCGAACCCTTTCCTCCCTGCACTGAAAGTGCAGTCTTAACCACTGGACCGCCAAGGAAGTCCCCTAACACAACTTCTTAATGTTAAATATCATTTTATCCATGCATGCTCAGTCATGGCCACCTCTTTGCAGTCCTATGTACTGGGGCCTGCCAGGCTCCTCTATCCATGGGATTTTCCAGGCAAGAATCCTAGAGTGCCATTTACCTCTGCAGGGGATCTTCCTGACCCAGGGAGCAAATCCAGTCTTTTGTATCTCCTACATTGCCAGTCAGAGTCTTTACCACTGCACCACCTGGGAAATCTAATGTCACTCTTATTGGTGTTAATATAACTTCTATGCTTACCAGGTTTGTCTCATATAATATTAACATTTTTATCTAAAGGATAGTAATAGCACAAACAGCATTCAAACTAGAGTAATCAGAAGACCTGGGTTCAAATTTCAGCTCTACCAGTTATTGTCTGCAAGACCTGGCAAATCAGTTTTCCTCCACTGATCTTCTTTATCAGTGGCAGGGCACATCTGGGGACTCAATATTTATGTCCAACTAATACTTATGTTTTAAGATTTGTGTGAATCTTCAAGCCACGGTTTCACTGATATCTTTGAGGAACTGAATGTTATTACTGTTCTCTTCTGATGTTCTCAAAGAGATCTCTTTGTAACTTAGTGTTTGTAATAGAAAGAGGCATTATATTTTAAAGATAAAGCATAGGGGACAAAAGCACTGGCATTAGCATAGCATAACATTAAACTCTAGTATAAGATTTGAAAAGCACAGTCTAGATAGAGGTTCCAGTGACTCAGCTGGGATAAACCAGTCTTCAGCATTATCAACTTAGTAGTAACTGAAGAGTCATTTGGCTACATTTGATTTTTACGCATCTGTCAACTAAATCAGCGCTCCAAATGAAAAATCTGGCACCTGGAAACATTATGTGGATTTGTGAGTCCCCTGGAGAATTTTGGGTCCATAAACCAATGAATAGATTACTATGACACATAAATAGAGTATTTTCATCTGTGACAGATATAATCTTGCTCTGGTATTCTCTGTGTCATGTTGTAGAAAACTATACTCACTGTCTTCAAACCAGCTTTAGAAAATGTTGAAAGATGAGCAACAACATTAAACATGGAATTCTATTTGCTGCTGCTGCTAAGTCGCTTCAGTCGTGTCCAACTCTGTGCTACCCCATAGACGGCAGCCCACCAGGCTCCCCTGTCCCTGGGATTCTCCAAGCAAGAACACTGAAGTGGGTTGCCATTTCCTTCTCCAATGCATGAAAGTGAAAAGTGAAAGGGAAGTCGCTCAGTCCTGTCTGACACTTAGCGACCCCATGGACTGCAGCCCACCAGGCTCCTCCATCCATGGGATTTTCCAATCTCTGTCAGTACCACTAACTTCGTTCTCTGAGTTACTCCACTGACTTCAGTCTTAATATAAGCAGTTTATATTTCAAATCACTTCAACAGTTAAGATCTCATTCATCCTTCCAAAAATCCTATGGCATAATAAGTCTTACTAGGAAGAAAACCAAGACTTACTGATTTTGCAACTTACCTAAAGTCAAAGATGTCTCTATTCAATTCTAGGTATTGTTTTACTATGTCATAAAATCTTTTTAATCCATAAAATAAGAATATAGCAATGCTTTATTAAGTTTTGAATTTCATTAATTCATTCAGAAAATGTTATTTATCATCCAGATGGATCAAAATATGGGTGATACTAAAAATAGGCTAATTTATATGTCTCTAGAAAACAAAGATTGGACTTTCCAGGTGGCGTTAGAAGTTAAGAATCCTCGTGCAAATGCAGGAGACAAGAGACAAGGGTTTAATCCCTGGGTTAGGAAGATCCTGTGGAGGAGGGCATGGCAACCCACTCCAGTACTTTTGCCTGGAGAATTCCATGGGCAGAGAGGCCAGGAGGGCTACAGTCCATAGAGTCCCAAAGACTCTTTAGTCAGATATGACTAAAGCAACTTAGCACACACACATGCACACAGAAAACAAAGATTACGAGGAAAATCGTGTTCTTTGTAAAGTACATTAGTATCAAGCACTGCAGAAGCACTCCTGAACGTGGCAGTATTAGCAACACATGCACCGGAGGTTCTGGGAACACTTTTAAGGGAATTTTTGAGGTCTCTCTAAAAACTGTCAAGGAATTGCTTACACGATAATAATACCATATATAAGTGCCTGAAATGCTATCACATATTTTTTTACCTATTTTTAGATACACAGTTATTGGGACATATTATATTAGCTTTTTGGAAAGCACTATGTGTAAGTCTAAGGTTTAATGAAATCAGACTGATGTCTCTTCTTTTTCCTTGAATTAATGAGATGTTTGAAATGTTGTCCACCTTCTACAGTGCCCAAACCCTGGGTCAGTTATTTGACTTGAAAGCCAAGCTCCTTGGATCTGTGACTGAAAAAGAGAAGCTTGTTGCCCTGGATGAGAACAAATTGCCACAGGCTACAGCCTCTTTCAAACCTCACACTGCTGAGTTAGTATACCTACCACTGTTATGTTTTCATCATAGCATTTTGTAGCTGTGGTTTTGATCACCATAAAGAAAACATTAATATTAGAGCTGACAACTACAACAACCACAACCTAGGAAAAAATTAGAGCTGGGTGGAGAGAGTAACCTTCTCGATGTCTAGAGAACCCTATTTCACTGTGCAGAGTGTTTAACTGAATGGTGACATCTTTTTAGAAAGTCTCTGGAAGTGTGTCCAGGGCTCCTTGAAGATGGCTGAAATCTCTGTACAAGTTTGAATATTCTGTAAAAGCAAATTACTGCATTTTAGAGTACAAATTGTATATCTGTCAAGAGAAATTTTATATGGATTTTATATCTGTCCTTGGGCTTCCCTGGTGGCTCAGAGGTTAAAGCGTCTGCCTCCAGTGCAGGAGACCCGGGTTCGATACCTGGGTTGGGAAGATCCCCTGGAGAAGGAAATGGCAATCCACTCCAGTAGTCTTGCCTGGAGAATCCCATGGACAAAGAAGCCTAGTAGGTTACAGTCCACGGCGTCGCAAAGAGTCGAAATGCTTCCACAAGGAGATATGGAAGGCTTTTTTTTTTTTAAGTTTAAGTTAAACAACAACTGAAAATAAAATCTTCTCATTGGGAATACTCAGATCTTTTGGCAATTTAACTATTATTGACACAGATTACCAATAACATATAGCTAACAGCAAAGTGCTTATGGTGTTACCCTCCTCTCCTCCCTTCCCTCCTGCTAAAGATCAAGACAATATATTTTCCAAGCTAATGGTCCCGATCTGAGACTGATTTTTTTTTACTTTCTATTTTTCAATAATTATAGACTCACAAGAAGTCACAAACATAATATAGCCAGGTTCCATGTACCATTCACCCATTTTTCCTCAAAGATAACATCTTAATATAGCTATGTTACATAGTGTATATATTGGAGGAGGAAATGGCAACCCACTCCAGTATTCTTGCCTGGAGAATCCCAGGGACAGAGGAGCCTGGTGGGCTGCTGTCCATGGGGTCCCACAGAGTTGGACACGACTGAAGTGACTTAGCAGCAATAGCAGCAGAGTATGTGTGTGTAAATATATATATACACACATATATATGTAATATCAAGAAACTAACATTGGTAACATAAACAACTTTGTTTAGATTTTACCAGTTTTGACAGGCACTCCTGTGTGTGTGAGATTCTATACAATTTTATCACAGGCAGATTTGTGTGTCTACCATACAATCAAGGTACAGAATCATTTCATCACCACAGAGATCCCTAGTGGTAACTTTTATATTTCTACTGTGTCTCTCCCTCCCAAGTACTGTCCCTAACCCCTAACAACCACTAAATCTCTTTTGCATCTCTATAATTTTATTTTGATAATATTATATAAATTAATTCTATACATAATCTCGTTTGTATACTTATTCCTTCAGCATAATTATCATGAAGTCCACCCAAGTTATGCATGTATTTCAATAGCTGATGCCTTTTTGTTACTGAATGGTATTCCACGGTACAGATGCAACATAGTTTATTTAATCATTCATTCATAGAAATTTTCATATTACAAATACCGATGCTAGGAACATTTACATAGATATTTTGATCTGGACATAAATTTTCTTTTCTCTGGGATAAATGCCCAGGAGTGTCATTTTGGGTTGCATGGGAGGAGAATGTTCACATTTTTAAGGAACTGCCAAAATATTTCTCACATTTTTCATTCCCACTGGCAATGCATGAGTGATTTACCTTATCTGCATCCTTGCCAGTATTTGGTGTTAATTTTTTTTTTAATTTTAGCCATTATGATTCAAAATGGATTGCTTGCTTTTTTTCACTGTTAAGTTTTAAGAGTTCTTTATGAGATACATGGTTTGCAAATGTTTTCTTTTAGTCTGTAGTTTGCCTGTTCATCCTCTTTAAAGGGTCATTCATTGAGCAAAAGATTTTGAGAAAGACCAATTTAATAATTTTTTTCTTGTATGAATTGTGCTTCTTGTATCATATCTAACACCACTTCATCTAGTCTGAGGTCCTAAGAATTTCCTATGTTTTCTTTTAAATGGTTACATATATACCATAGCTTACATACTAATACCTTTATCCAAATTCATATCCCATGTATTATACTTAGGGTCTCAGCAAAAATAAATGGCACACATGAACAGACAATTGGAAAAAGCATAATAAAGTGATCTTTTATGAGTACAGGAAGAGAAAAGAGAAATCAACAAGAGTGAATCACCCCACAAAGTAGCAACAGTGGGACACTATTACCATTCCTAGTCTGAATGAGGCAAGAGGGAAAGCAGGTACAAGGACCCAGAAGGAATAGCTATAGCTCAGAAAGTCCACCTGGCAGGAGCTGTGCCTTTCCCGTCAACCAGCAGGGCAAGGACTAGGAGGATGCATACCTTAACCCCACTCTTTCTTCATACACGCTGGCACTAAAGGAGAAAGAAGCTAATTTATGTAGTCCATAAAAGGCATGGCTACCAAGACAAACTGTATTTTAGGAAAGGTATCAGAAACCCTATATTTAGAGTCTTAAGATACAAACATAAATAAAAACAAGCAAGAGGTAGAGAGAAAGGAGAAATCAGAAACTCCAATCAATTTGTTAGACACTTCAGATCAAATCAATGCTGCATGTAGTCATTGCATTTAAAATAAAGTATTAGTGACACAAGAAATGCTTACTCCAAAAGCAAAGCAAGAACTTCAAGTTTCACTGAAGCTATTTACTATAAACTGTTTTTCTTCTCTCCTAAGGCAAGCAACTCTAAGCAAGTGTGAGTAATGATTGCATTGCTTTCCCCAGCCTACAGACACCTTCTGGATTGTCAGCAGTAATTAACCTGGGTGAGGGTAGGGGAATAGGCAGAGTTTGCTAGGAAGGAAAGCAAGCCAGTGGACGCAGATGGTTGTTATCTAGGCATTCTGTCCACGTGGAAGGGGCTTCTTGTCAAGGGCAGGACTTCAGTTCCCATGCTAAAGATACGGGGGTGTTAGAAAACAAGCAGCAGCATTGTCTTGAAAATTAGAACCAATGGAAGAGGGTGTGACTGCAGCTTCTCATGGTCACTGTGGGGCACAGATTTCCAGATATAAGAGCAGCCTAGAAGACTTTTTGTAATGATCAGAGAGGGGTCTGCAGAACCCTGTGCTGAGCTAATGACCACTGCACCACCAACACCACCACCTCCGACCCTTTCCCATCTTGATCTGAAAGGGAATCTGAGGCTGTTTACATTATATCTGTTTAGGTTGGTCTGGAAAATGAGAGCTTGAACACGTAAGATCAAATGTGATAGCTGAGAAAAGCAATGATGGGGCAATGGCCCAAAGTTAAAGAGGATTACTCTGGTAAGAATGCATTTTATCCATTTATTAAACATTTATTTATCAGGTTCCTTCTAAGTGCCAGATACTATTTTGGGTGCTAGTGATACAGCATTAAGTAACTAAGGTCCAGCTTTCATGGAGTTTACATTCTAGTAGAGAATGTCATCAAAGAAAAAATATAATAGAGAAATTTTCCAGAGTGATAAATGCTATGAAGAAAATATAACAGAGTAATGTTTTCATAAATGGGGGTGAGAGATGGGAGGACTGCCACACAGAAGACCTTTCTGAGATGATTCAAGTTGAGACTTACTGGTGGGACAGAGTGAGAAAGAAGTGAGGCTGGAGCAGAGTGAGCTAGGAAGATATCATACAAGATGAAATGAGAAAGGTAGGAAGCTGGTACCAGATCTTACTATCAGAAGGGCTGGAAGTGCGCCTAGTTCCAACTTAAACCTCAGTTGCAACCCTCAGACTAGCTGCTGTCAAGTGTAACTCACTGATAATGATGTTCTGTAGCTTCTGAAAATTACCAAAACTAAGTTGGTTAATTTGCAGTCAAGAGTCACCTGAACCAAGACTATCATGCCTCATTACCCTTAAGTTACTCAGTATAGAAAGACAGTACAGATTATTGAGGATGAGTAGACTTAGGTTTGCTAGAAGACCACCCAAAGTTTGCCTGGCACTGGTGCAGATCATGTTCCTCTAAGTCCACCCAATGGAGCCTGTCCTGTTTCATACTCACAGGGGCTCTGTTTCAAAGTGTGCCTCCATCCTAATCATCTACCCAGAACGAGGACTCAGCAAGAATATACTCTGAATGCTGTTCTTAAGAAAATTTACCTTAACACTTAGTTTTTGCTAGAAACTTCTCCCACCGTGACTGAAGGATAATGAAACTAACCAGCCGTGGACAGCAAAAGTGATGGCATCATGTTGTCACATTTATCCCACCTTAGGTATTGATTCCAGGGAGACACAGAACTACGTCTAGAGTTCTCTGGTGGTATTATTTTGACTAGGCTTCCTGAGAACTGCACAGAAGCAGAATACAAATTAAGAACTACGTCTTCCTTGACCACCTTCACAGCTTAATATAGTCACAAGACTATCACAACCATAGGGCAGCTTCTCAAATCCATACTCTTCTAACTGGCTTTAAAAAGACAACTCTAGGAGAGTTTTGGTTTCACGTATAAGGAATTTGGAAGATACCACTTGGTGCTAACATCATGTAAAAAGCAAAACATGCTAAAAATTCAACAACTCTTCTTGGATCCATAAGAGAGAGGAGGACACAGGTCAAATTGCCACCCCCAAAATTGGAGAGAGACTGGCAAATACAGGCAGTCACAGCTTTCCGGAGCAGAGACTCACAAGCAGAAACCACAGTGGGAACCAGTGCTGGGGGAGGAGAGCCTGGACTATTAATTAATCAGCTGCTGGAGGCTCAGTGAGAAAAAGTCTGTGATTTTAAAACTTCAAGGGAGACTCAGTTACAAACAGAACTCTCACAATATTGTGAGACTTAACTCCACGAGCTCCATCAAGCTTTCAAAGTAAACAACAGAGGAAAAAAACCTCTCATTCTCTCATGACAGGAGAATGGGAAAAGGAACCACTTTTAAGTATGCCAGAGCACTCAACAAGGCCTGAGCTCAGAGGAAACTAACTAACCAGATCCTAACCTGTTTCGAAGATTATCAAAGCCTAACTGACAGGGGGAGTGGGGGTGGGATATCCAACTCCAGCCCATTCTAGCTCTATTGTTCCACATAAGGGGAGAGGGAAAAAAACCGAGAATTAATAAACCAAGAGGTCTAATGGATAAAGAAGACAGCATGCAAGGACAGGCAATGTAAGCAGAAAATGGGAAATCTTAAGAAAGATCCTATCTTGCTAGAGATGATTTTTTTTTAATTGTAGCAGAAATGAAAAACACCTTTGATAGGCTCATTACTAGACTGCATATGGCTAAGGGAGAAATCTCTGAAATCTCAAAAACCAAAGCAAAGAGAACAAAGGCTAAAAGAAACGACTGCAAGACAACTACAGAAGGTGTGATTTATGTGAAATGGAATTATCAGAAAAGAAGAGAGAAAAGAACAAAGAAGTATTTGATAATGTAACTGAGAATTTCGCTAAATTAATGTCAGATAGGAGAAGGCGATGGTACCCCCACTCCAGTACTCTTGCCTGGAAAATCCCATGGATGGAGGAGCCTGGTGGGCTGCAGTCCATGCGGTCATGAAGAGTCGGACACGACTGAGCAACTTCCCTTTCACTTTTCACTTTCATGCATTGGAGAAGGAAATGGCAACCCACTCCAGTGTCCTTGCCTGGAGAATCCCAGGGATGGGGGAGCCTGGTGGGCTGCCGTCTATGGGGTCACACAGAGTCGGACACAACTGAAATGACTTAGCTCAGCAGCATACTACAGCTCCAGGAATATCAAAGAACATTAAGCAGGATAAATTAAAAAAAAAAAAAAAAAAAACCACTACATCTAGCCATATCGTTTTCAAACTATAGAAAAGTAAAGATAAAGTTGTAAAAGAAGCCACAATCTTACCAACACAAGAACAAAGATAAGAATTACATCCAACTTTTCCTCAGAAACCATGTAAGAAGAAAGTGGAGTGAAACACTTGAAGTCTTAAGAGAGAAAAAAAAATCCAGAATTCTGTACCCTGTAAAATTATCCTTCAGAAATGAAAGAGAAATACTTTCTCAGAGAAACAAAATTGAACTAATTTGTTGCCAACAGACCTGTCTTGCAAGAAATGTTAAAAGAAGTTCCCTAGAGATAAGGGAGAAAAAAATACTATATATATATGTATGTATGTATATATATATACATACATATATAGAGAAAGAGGTAACAAACTTGGATCTACATTTTAAAAAAGAAGAGCAGCAAAGAAAGAATAAGTCAAGGTAAGGTGAAATTAAAACTTTCATTTTTATTATTCTCTATGGATCTAATAGATAACATTTTGTTCACAAAAACAATACCAACTGTGTACCTGATTATGCATTCTTATGTATATATCCACACCGCCAAAAAAAAAAAAAATTACACCCTTCACAATAATTAAAATGGATCACAGACTTAAAAATATAAACTCCTATACTACAAACAGATATAAAAGTATAAAACTCTTAGAAGGTAACACAAGAGAAAAGCTAGATGGGTATGGTGATGACTTTTTAGAGATAATACTAAAAGCATGACCCATGAAAGAAACAATAAGCTACCTCATTAAGGTTAAAAACTTCTTCTATGAAAGACAATGTCAAGAGAATGGAAAGATAGATCACAGACTAGGAGAAAATATTTTGCAAAAAACACAACTGATAAGTTGTGTATCCAAATATACATAGAACTTTTAAAACTCCACAATAAGAAAACTAACAACTCAGTTTAAAAATGGTCCAAAGCCCTTAGCAGATACCAACTAAAGAAGATAAACAGATAGCAAATAAGCACATGAAAAAATGTTCCACATTACATGTCATCAGGGAAATGCAAATTAAAAAATATTCTGTCATCAGTGAGGTACTACTACATTGCTATTAAAAGTTGAGAAAACTAACACCAAATGTTGGTAAGGATATGAAGCAACAGGAACTCTCATTCATTGCTGGTGGGAATGTAAAATGGTACAGCTACTTTGGAAGACAGTTTGGTACTTGTTTATAAGGCCAAATATACTTACCATATAATAGAGCAATCATGCTCCTTGGTATTTACCCAAATAAGTTGGAAACTCAAGTCTTCACAAAAACCTGCACATGAATGTCTGCTGCTGCTGCTGCTGCAAGTTACTTCAGTCATGTTCGACTCTGTGCGACCCCAGAGATGGCAGCCCACCAGGCTCCCCGTCCCTGGGATTCTCCCAGGGAGAATCTCTGAAGTGGGTTGCGACCCCAGAGATGGCAGCCCACCAGGCTCCCCAGTCCCTGAAGTGGGTTGCCATTTCCTCCTCCAATGCATGAAAGTGGAAAGTGAAAGTGAAGTCGCTCAGTCATGTCCGACTCTTAGTGACCCCAGGGACTGCAGCCCACCAGGCTCCTCCATTCATGGGATTTTCCAGGCAAGAGTACTGGAGTGGGGTGCCATTGCCTTCTCCACATGAATGTCTAGAACATCTTTAATCATAATTGCCAAAAATTTCATAAGAAACCAAGATGTCTATCAGTAGGTGAATGAATACATAAGCTATGGTACACCAGAGGATGGAATATTATTCAGCACTAAAAAGAAATGAGCTATCAAGCCATGAAAAGTCATGGAGAACTCTTAAATGCATATTACTAAGTGAAAGAAACCAGTCTGAAAAGGTTATATATTGTCTGATTCCAACTATATGACATTCTTGAAAAGCCAAGACTATGGAGATAGTAAAAATTTCAGTAATTTCCAGGGATTAGAAGGGAGAGGAGGATGAATAGGTGGAACACAGAGGATTTTGAGGCAGTGAAAACTTCCCAAAAGATACCATAAAGATGGATACATACATATCATACATTTGTCCAAACCCACAAATTGTACAATACCAAGAGTGAATAGTAACAAACTATGGATTTTGGACAATTACAATCTAAATTCATCAGGTGTAACAAATGTGCCACTTTGGCTGGGAATATTGATGAGGGAGGCTATGAATGTGGGGGGCAGGAGGTATATGATAAATTTCTGTACCTTCCTCTCAATTTTGGAATAAACCTTCTTTTAAAAGTTCTAAAATATAAAGCCTTAATTGTATCAGAAAAATTCAGGAAAAACAATTATGTTATAAAGACATGCAGGTCTACTGGTACTACGGTCTCAAGAAATTTTCTGTGGATTCCTATAGTTGTTGGCTATTAGTGGAATTCTTTCCATCTCTATCTCAAAGCTCCATAGTTATTGAAGGATTGTGCTTAAGAGTTACCTCTTTGCTGTTATTTCAATCCCTTAGAATGTTTTTGTAGGATATTAAAATATTATTAAATATTTATGAATTGGCTTCCATTAAAGTATTTGGCACTATACTTTAAGCAAATTTCTCCTGTTGTTTAAAAAAGAATAGCATTCTCACTTGACAATCAGTAATTATTATACATATTTAAAATTTTGAATATTTTTGCCAATCTATTATCTAAATTATAAGCACTAGAATTAGACTCATCAAAGAAAATTATGTGATTAGTAATAAGCTTAATTTTTTTAAATTTAAAACTACAGTATTCTCTAGCACTAACTATTTGCAACATGTTCATGAAAAAACAAAAGACCTATGCAATCTAATATAATCAAAATGCACTTCAAGGTTAAAATCTTCATTTAAATGATCAATGTTGCCTGACCTCCCTTCAGAAAGTTCAAGGCTTTTTGTGGAAAAGCCCTTCTTAGATCTTCCCAAGTTGCATAGCCACAATTGAATAGCAATTTTCTACATTCCACTAGGAATCATGTTGGCCTGCCTTTTCCAGATGTCATCAGTTTATCTGGCTAAAACTCATGCCTCTCTTGATTGCTCTTCCTACCCCATGAGAATGTCAAGTCAAAGCCACTTTTCAAGGAAATGTCCATCTTTGGAGAGGTTGGCCTGGTCCCTTCCCTGAAGAGAAGGACCATCACTTCTCAGGAAGAAAGAAGGGGATATGAGAGGGAAAAAGAAATTCCCCGACCACGTCCTATAAGTGGATGGGAAATTTTTCTCTTTTCTTAGCAATTCAGAGATCCTGACTGGCATCACCTCCCTGGACTCCAAATGCTTCCTTTCTTGTTATAATCCTCTTAAGTTCTTTTTTCCATTCCCCCTGTTATTCTGTCAGTGTTTCTCACTCATTCTCTGCTGAGCTTGGTGCCCCTCCTCCACTCTGCAAGCCTCACCCAGGGACAGGGAAAGAGGCTGGAAGGCTTTCAAGTTTATGACCCATTATAGGTGAATGCTGGGAGGTGTTCAGCAGGGCTGCAGAACTAATCAGTTATCTTAACACTAAGGACAGTATTGGTAGGGCTTGTAATGGCTAAATGTCATTGGTTATTTTAATTGTAAGAAAAAAAGAAAATCATGTAAAATTATGTTTATTTCTTACATTTGGTCTCACTGTTTCAGAAAAAGAGTCTTTAAAATTTACTTTTGTTTACTGTGATACTGGCTTTTTAACCAAGAGTTTCATAATTGTTTTGATTGTTGTTTGGAGAATAAACTCTTAATTTTTCTTTATAATTCCATCAACATGTCTCCCAACAAAAAGGGGTTGCTTGTCTCGTGGCTGTGTATGTGTTCTAGTAGATGAGAGGAAATCTGTAAACATTTTGCCTCTTCTTGGGAAAAGAAATTTTTTTAAAAGCCGTTTATTTTTAAGATAACCAATTCTGTTTTTTCTTATCATATGCTCTATTATCATTGACAAATGGATGTGATTGTTGTCAAACAATAATTACTTCTTATAATTGCCTATGATTTTCACTTTTGTACTCTTTATCGTATTTTCTCTCAATATCTAGGAGAAATGAATGGAAAAGGTACTTTACCATTAAGGTAATCATACCTTAAGAGTGCCCAAGAATATAAGACGGTATTAGGAGAGTGAATTACTGATTTTTGGAATCACTGATCAGTGCTTTGAATAACAACAACAAAAACAAATTCCCCAGATTGCCCACCAATTAAGAAAGCGGGGGAAAAACTCAAAAGAAAATGATGTGCTTTAGTGAACAAAACTGAAGATGAAGTAAATCAATGCTATTGAAGAAATTCCAAATGAAACAAAGAGATATGCTTCAAGTTCAGATGAGGCTCATGAAACCTACACTAAGATTCCATATTCAGAGTTAATCACAAAACCATAAAATGTGGATTAAGCTTCTGTGAAAGGTAAAATACAAAGCAATAGGAGAGAGAAATTTTAATCAGGAACAAAGAGTACCATAATCTGCAAATGGGTTTACTTATGAAAGAAGAGACATTTGTAGAAAACAAACATTCTTAAAACAAAAGGAGTGGTGTTATCTTGAATATTCACTGGAAGGACTGATGCTGAAGCTGAAACTCTAATACTTTGGCCATGTGATGTGAAGAACTGACTCACTGGAAAAGACCCTGATGCTGAGAAAGACTGAAGGCAGAAGAGTTTGACAGAGGATGAGATGGTTGGATGGCATCACCAACTCAATGGACATGAGTTTGAGTAGGCTTCGAGAGTTGTTGATGGACAGGGAAGCCTGGCGTGCTGCAGTCCATAGGGTCACAGAGTCAGACACGACTAAGTGACTGAACTGAATATCTAGGCTAATATTTCAGTTACTAAGAAGAAGTACTTTCTAAAAGCAACACGTTTTTCCATGAGGGGTAAAACTAACTTTGTCTGTTCATCCACTCTGCTTGATCCAAATTTTCTAAGATTACAGTGTGAGTTTTTGGAGGCAAGGATTTCATGCCTCAAGGCTTCTACTCTGCAGGGATTGCCTAATTAATTAAAAACTTAAGTAATTTGCTCTCCTAATACTGTCTTATATTCTTGAGTACTCTTAAGGTATGATTATTACTGTAAAGTACCTCTTCCATTCATTTTTCCTGGATATTGAGAGAAAATACCACAGAGTACAAAAGTGAAAAATCATAGGCAATTATAGGAAGTAATTATTGCTTGACAACAATCACATCCATTCATCAATGATAAAAGAGCATCTTATAAGAAAAAAGAATTCGTTATTTTAAAAATAAATGGCTTTTTAAAAAACTTTCTTTTCCCAAGAAGAGGCAAAATGTTTACAGGTTTCCTCTCCCCTATTAACAGCGACGGGACAAACAACCCGCTTTTGCTGGGAGAAATGTTGATGGGTTGTAAAGAAAATTAAGGGTTTTTTCTCCAAACAACATTCAAAACAATTATGAAACACTTGGATAAAAAAGCCAGTATCACAATAAACAAAAGTAAATTTTAAAGAAGCTTTTTCTGAAAGAATAAGACCAAATGTAAGAAATAAACATAATTTGGGGAAAACTAGTATATTAACAATAAAGGAAATTTTATGAGTTTAGTACGAGAAGGTAAACTGCATAAATATGTAGATTATATTAATGAAGACATAGTGTTTAGCTATATTGTTCATTTCTATGACAAAGTCTATTATATTAACATCACATTATAGTCACCTTTGCAGGGCACATGGAACTCTCTAAAATAGACTGGAAAAAAATAAACTTTAAAAATAAAGAACAAAATGTCTTTATCAGTTCAGTTCAGTTGCTTAGTCATGTCCGACTCTCTGCGACCCCCATGAATCACAGCACGCCAGGCCTCCCTGTCCATCACCAACTCCCAGAGTTCACTCAGACTCATGTGTATTGAGTCAGTGATGCCATCTAGCCATCTCATCCTCTGTCATCCCCTTCTCCTCCTGCCCCCAATCCCTCCCAGCATCAAAGTCTTTTCCAATGAGTCAACTCTTCTCATGAGGTGGCCAAAGTACTGGAGTTTCAGCTTGAGCATCATTCCTTCCAAAGAAATCTCAGGGTTGATCTCCTTCAGAATGGACTGGTTGGATCTCCTTGCAGTCCAAGGGACTCTCAAGAATCTTCTCCAACACCACAGTTCAAAAGCATCAATTCTTCAGCGCTCAGCCTTCTTCACAGTCCAACTCTCACATCCATACATGACTACTGGAAAAACTATAGACTTGACGAGACAGATCTTAGTTGGCAAAGTAATGTCTCTGCTTTTGAATATACTATCTAGGTTGGTCATAACTTTTCTTCCAAGGAGGAAGTGTCTTTTTATTTCATGGCTGCAGTCACCATCTGCAGTGATTTTGAAGCCCAAAAAATAACGTCTGACACAGTTTCCACTGTTTCTCTATCTATTTCCCATGGAGTGATGGGACTGGATCTTCGTTTTCTGAATGTTGAGCTTTAAGCCAACTTTTTCACTCTCTACTTTCACTTTCATCCAGAGGGTTTTTAGTTCCTCTTCACTTTCTGCCATAAGGGTGGTGTCATCTGCATATCTGAGGTTATTGATATTTCTCCCGGCAATTTTGATTCCAGATTGTGTTTCTTCCAACCCAGCATTTCTCATGATGTACTCTGCATGTAAGTTAAATAAGCAAGGTGACAATATACAGCCTTGATGTACTCCTTTTCCTATTTGGAACCAGTCTCTTGTTCCATGTCCAGTTCTAACTGTTTCTTCCTGGCCTGCATACAGATTTCTCAAGAGGCAGGTCAGGTGGTCTGGTATTCCCATCTCTTGAAGAATTTTCCACAGTTTCTTGTGATCCACACAGTCAAAGGCTTTGGCATAGGCAATAAAGCAGAAATAGATGTTTTTCTGGAACTCTCTTGATTTTCCATGATCCAGCGGATGTTGGCAATTTGGCCTCTGGTTCCTCTGCCTTTTCTAAAACCAGCTTCAACATCAGGAAGTTCATGGTTCACGGATTGCTGAAGCCTGGCTTGGAGAATTTTGAGCCTTACTTTACTAGCATGTGAGATGAGTGCAATTGTGCGGTACTTTGAGCATTCTTTGCCATTGCCTTTCTTTGGGATTGGACTGAAAACTGACCTTTTCCAGTCCTGTGGCCACTGCTAAGTTTAAAATTTGCTGGCATATTGAGTGCAGCACTTTCACAGCATCATCTTTCAGGATTTGAAAGAGCTCTACTGGAATTCCATCACCTCCACTAGCTTTGTTCGTAGTGATGCTTTCTAAGGCCCACTTGACTTCACATTCCAGGATGTCTGGCTCTAGATGAGTGATCACACCATAGTGATTATCCAGGTTGTGCAGATCCTTTTTGCACAGTTCTTCCCTGTATTCTTGCTGTCTCTTCTTAATATCTTCTGCTTCTGTTAGGTCCATACCATTTCTGTCCTTTATCGAGGCCATCTTTGCATGAAATGTTCCCTTGGTATCTCTAATTTTCTTGAAGAGATCTCTAGTCTTTCCCTTTCTGTTTTTTCCTCTATTTCTTTGCATTGATCACTGAAGAAGGCTTTCTAATCTCTTCTTGCTATTCTTTGGAACTCTGCATTCAGATGCTTATATCTTTCCTTATCTCCTTTGTTTTTGCTTCTCTTCTCTTCGAAGCTATTTGTAAGGCCTCCGCAGACAGCCATTTTGCTTTTTTGCATTTCTTTTCCATGGGATGATCTTGATCCCTGTCTCCTGTACAATGTCAGGAACCTCATTCCATAGTTCATCAGGCACTCTATCTATCAGATCTAGGCCCTTAAATCTATTTCTCACTTCCACTGTATAATCATAAGGGATTTGATTTAGGTCATACCTGAATGGTCTAGCGGTTTTCCCTGCTTTCTTCAATTTAAGTCTGAATTTGGAATAAGGAGTTCATGATCTGAGCCACAGTCAGCTCCTGGTCTTGTTTTTGTTGACTGTATAGAGCTTCCCCATCTAGGAGCTTAATATTTTGGGGGCCAAATCACATAATATATTATGAAGAGTAGAACACTTTCACTTCTGTGATAATAATATTATAATAACAGTCTTGCATTTGTACAAGTCTTCACACTTTCCAAAGTGCTTTTACATTTACTATATCCCCAAATAGTAAGCATTTATCTTTGGCCCCTGAGAAAAACGTATTCTTCATTCAAATGATTCTTGGAATATTTGACTTTGTTCGAGAAAACTCAGCCAAAATCAGTAGGTACTTTATTCCCGAGTGGGAATTTTGCTCTCCACATAGCATGATAAAATAGCAATCCAATGGAATATGAGAGCAGATTTAAATTGCTATGAATGTGTAAAAGAAAAACTTTATTGAAATAACAGAATATTTATCTTGGAGATAAAATTCTGCAAATCAACATAACATAGACAGCTAGCAGTCTACCAAAATCTATTTTCCTTCTATTTCTAGGTATGCGACTACACAGTTAGACATTTTCCATCATCCCCTGTGGTTAGGTGCAGCCTCAGACTCTGCTGCACCTTAGCCTGAACCTTAGTACAGTGGGCATGCTTCCTCATGTCTTCTTTTCCATTTCCAGTTGAAGAAATCCCACTTTAACCAAGCAGATGGCAATAATGCCCTAGGGGATGCTTGCAGGGGCTGAAGAAAGATACCTGAGTCCTTGAATGATCTCATGGAGCCAAGCTGCCTTCAATCATTCTCCTTGTTACACATAAAAGAGAAAAATAAACCTCTGTCTTCTTTAAGCCACTTCTTTTAGCATGTTTGTTAGATCAGCTTGGCTTTAGCTAACATGTTTTCCTTGAAGACTCAGATTTTTCTCATGATAATGAATGTCATATTTGTGAGTATACAGGTAATTGATAGAGGATATAGTCTATAACTGTTAAATGAGGGCAAAGTTCACAAACCCACAGTGGCATCCAATTACTGCTAATACTAAACAATTAAGTTAAATACACATGAATCCTTATAAATGTTAGAGATACTAATAAATGAATTATGGTCATCTTGAGCAATTAAACGGGCTTCCCTGGGGGCTCAGCTCATAAAGAATCCACTTGCAATATGGGAGACCCAGGTTTGATCCCTGGGTTGGGAAGATCTTCTGGATAAGGGAAAGGCTACCCCCTCCAGTATGCTGGCCTAGAGAATGCCATGGACTATACAGTCCATGGGATCGCAAAGAGTTGGACATGACTGAGTGATTTTCACTCACTCACTCAGTGAGCAATTAAACACACAGTTTATTAAAGGAAACTAAAAAACAAAGGGAATAAGATGCCATCAATGTTTCACATATGAAAAAAATAAACTTTATCTGAAAACTGTTAACATGCAATGTGTTGCCAGAACTAAATATTCAGACTTCGGTTGTTTACAATGATCTCCATGTTTCTCCAGAAAGTAGCCTGGGAAAATGTAAGGCACACTTTCTATCTTATATCGGACATTCATGCACAACTAGATAATTTTCAGCCTGATTCACTTATTATTGTCTGTGCAACAACGGACAACCCCGATTTTGTCACAGAGCAAGTCTATGAGGCTGCTCAGGAGTAAATATAAACATTTCAGCTCATCTACTAGAAATGTTTATATTTACTCTTGAAATGCTTATTTGCTTGTGAAATCTGCTTCTACTTACTGGGAAATAACGGTGAATTTTTCTAGCAGAGAAGGGCTTTTACATAAAAAATAATATAAGTTTAAAAGGGAAAGATTCTACCATGTCAGTCTACCTCATAAATAATAACTAATACTTATTAAGTGCTTATTATGTGTGAGGCACTATTCTAAATACTTCACATGTATTAACTCATTTTTTTCCCTCACAATAATCTTGCAAGTAAGTGGCAGTGGTAATATCCAGCTGAGAGAGTGTAATCCTAATACCCATAACCCTTCTGTCTCATCAGGACTAGAAGAGTCAAAATAACAGCAACTAGTAACATGTTGTTATATATTACAGAATGTTCTCATGTACATTATTAAAGTGAATTCTCATAGCTCCATGAGGCAGAGGATATTATAGCTGTTACACAGATTAGGAACACACATTTGAAGAATTAGCATCACTTGCCCAACATTACATAATAAGAAATTGGTGGACTAAGGGCATGGGATTTGAGACTAAATTTTTTAATACTAATCCAGCCACTTTCATTTCTACAAGTTACCAGAACTTTATTTGTCCCAAGTATAAATAAGTATAAACAAAGACATACCCATCTGAACGCAAAGTTCCAAAGAATAGCATGGAGAGATAAGAAAGCCTTCCACAGTGAACAATGCAAAGAAATAGAAGAAAACAACAGAATCAGAAAGACTAGAGATCTCTTCAAGAAAATTAGAGATAGCAAGAGAACATTTCATGCAAAGATGGGCAGAATTAAGGACAGAAACAGTACGGACCTAACAGAAGCAGAAGGTATCAAGAAGAGGTGGCAAGAATACACAGAACTATACAAAAAGATCTTAACGACCCAGGTAACTGCAATGGTGTGATCACTCACCTAGAGCCAGATATCTTGGAGTACAAAGTCAAGTGGGTTTTAGGAACCATCACTACGAACAAAGCTACTGAAGGTGATGGAATTCCAGCTGAGCTATTTCAAATCTCAAAAGATGATGCCATGAAAGTACTGCACTCAATATCTCAACAAGTTTGGAAAACTCAGCAATAAACCACAGGCCTAGAAAGGTCAATTTTCATTCCAATCCCAAAGAAAGGCAATGCCAAAGAATATTGAAACTACTGCACAACTGTACTCATTCCACACACTAGCAAAGTAATGCTCAAAATTCTCCAAGTGAGGCTTCAACAGTACCTGAACCGAGAACTTCCATATGTTCAAGCTGGATTTAAAAAGGCAGAGGAACCAGAGATCAAATTGGCAACATCCGTTGGATTACTGAAAAAGCAAAATAATTCCAGGAAAATGTCTACATCTGCTTTATTGACTGTGCTAAAGCCTTTGACTGTGTGGATCACAACAAACTATGGAAAATTCTTTAAGAGATGGGAATACCAGACTACCTAACCTGCCTCCTAGGAAATCTGTATGAAGGTCAAGAAGCAACAGTTAGAAATGGACATGGAGCAACAGACTGATTCCAAATTGGGAAAGGAATACATTAAGGGTGTATATTGTCACCCTGCTTATTCAGCCTGTATGCAGAGTACATCAATGGCACTCCACTCCAGTACTCTTGCCTGGAAAATCCCATGGATGGAGGAGCCCGGTAGGCTGAAGTCCATGGGATCTCGAAGAGTCAGTCATGACTGAGTGACTTCACTTTCACTTTTCACTTTCATGCATTGGAGTAGGTAATGGCAACCCACTCCAGTGTTCTTGCCTGGAGAACCCCAGGGATGAGGAAGCCTGGTGGGCTGCCGGCTATGGGGTCGCACAGAGTCAGACACGACTGAAGCGACTTAGCAGCAGCAGCAGCAGCAGAGTACATCATGTGGAATGCCAGGATGAAGCACAAGCTGGAGTCAAGATTTCCAGGAGAAATATCAATAACCTCAGGTATGCAGATGACACCACCTTATGGCAGAAAGTGAGGACAAACAAAAGAGCTTCTTGATGAAGTGATAGAGTAGAGTAAAAAAAGCTGGCTTAAAACTCAATGTTCAAAAAAACTAAGATCATAGCATCCAGTCCCATCACTTCATGGCATATAGATGGGGAAATAATGTAAACAGTGACAGAATTTATTTTCTTGGTCTCCAAAATCACTGCAGATGGTGACTGCAGCCATGAAATTACAAGACACTTGCTCCTTGGAAGAAAAGTTATAACCAACCTAGACAGCATATTGAAAAGCAGAGACATTACATTGCCAACAAATGTCTACCTAGTTAAAGCTATGGTTTTTCCAGTAGTCATCTATGGATGTGAAACCTGGACCACAAAGAAAGCTGAACACCAAAGAACTGATGCTTTTAAACTGTGGTGTTAGAGAAGACTCTTGAGAGTCCCTTGGACTGCAAGGAGATCAAATCAGTCTACCCAAAAGGAAATCAACCTTGAATATTCATTGGAGAAACTGATGCTGAAGTTGAAGCTCCAATACTTTGGCCACCTGATGCAAAGAGCTGACTCACTGGAAAAGACCTTGATGCTGGGAAAGACTGAAGGCAAGAGGAGAAGAGGACGACAGAGGATGAGATAGTTGGGTACAATCACTGACTCAATGGACATGAGTGTGAGCAAGTTCCATGTGACAGTAGATAGGGAAGCCTGCCATGCTTCAGTCATAGGGTTGCAAAGAGTCGGACATGACTGAGTGACAACAAGTAAATAAGTTCTGGTAATAACTTTGGTTTTATTGTTTCCTATTGTATTCCTGGGTTTCCTTAGTGGCTGAGTCAGTAAAAGAATCTTCCTGCAATGTGGAGACTTGTGTTCAACCCCTGAGTCGGAAAGATCCACTAGAGAAGAAAATAGCTACCCACTTCAGTATTCTTCCCAGTATTGGCTTCCCAGGTGTTGCTCGTGGTAAAGAACCTGCCTTCCAATGCAGGAGACATAAAAGATGCAGGTTTCGATTCCTGGTTCAGGAAGATCCCTTGGAGGAGGGCACAGAAGCCACTCCATTATACTCGCCTAGAGAATCCCATGGACAGAGGAGCCTGATGGGCTATAGTTCATGGGGTCCCAAGAGTCTGACACAACTTAGCAACTAAATCACCACCTCCATTTCATCTCTAGGACACAGCACTGTGTCTGGCACATAGTAGGGACTGAATATAGTGAATGCATAAATAAATGAAATAGGCCTTGAGAACTGACTAAAATTCTGGCTTACACTGTCAGGTTTAGAGTCAGAGGCTCAGGGGGATAACCCTAAGCACTTACAAAAGGACCTTGGCTATATATGTGGAGATTGCCTGCTGAGCATCTGGGAAAACAGGCCCAAGTATATACCTAAAAGAAATGAAAACATATATCCTCACCCCCTTTTCTCCTGCCCTCAACCTTTGCCAGCATCAGGGTCTTTTCCAGTGAGTCAGCTCTTCCCATCAGGTAGCCAAAGTATTGGAGCTTCGGCTTCAGTATCAGTCCTTCCAATAACTATTCAGGATTGATTTCTTTTGGGATTGACTGGTTTGATCTCTTTACAGTCCAAGGTACTCTCAAGAGTCTTCTCCAACACCACAGTTCAAAAGCATCAATTCTTTGGCACTCTGCCTTCTCTATGGTCTCTCACATCTGTACATGACTACTGAAAAACTATGGCTTTGAATATCCAGAATGTTGTCGGCAAAGTGATGGCTCTACTTTTTAATATGCTGTCTAGGTTGGTCATAACTTTTCTTCCAAGGAGCAAGTGTCTTTTAATTTCATGGCTGCAGTCACCATGTGCAGTGACTTTGGAGCCCAAGAAAGTAAAGTCTGTCACTGTTTACATTATTTCCCCATCTATTTGCCATGAAATGATGGTATTGGATGCCATGATCTTAGTTTTCTGAATGTTGAGTTTTAAGCCAACTTTTTCCCTCTCATCTTTCACTCTCATCAAGAGGCTCTTTAGTTCCTCTTCACTTTCTGTCATTAGGGTAGTATCATCCACATATCTGAAGTTATTGATATTTCTCCTGGCAATCTTGATTCCAGCTTGTGCTTCATCCAGCCTGACATTTTGCATGATGTACTCTGAATATAATAAGAGTATAATAAGCAAGGTACTCCTTGCTTATAATTGGTACTCTCAATTTTGAACCAGTCTGTTCTTTCCTGTCTGGTTCTAACTGTTGCTTCTTGACCTGCACATAGTTTCTTAGAAGGCAGAGAAGGTGTTCTGGTATTCCAATCTCTTCAAAAATGTTCCAGCTTGTTGTGATTCACACAAAGACTTTAGCATAGTCAACAGATAAATATTATGGTGTGTGAATCATATTTCAGTAAAGCTATTTTTTTTAAGAGTTGATTAGAAAACTTCTGGAATATAGTACTAGAAATAATCCTTTTCTTTCTTCCTTCCTTGTTCCCTTCCTATCTTCCTTCCTTTCTTGCTTGCCTTCTTTTCCACTGTCATTTAAGAGAGCCCCTTTCTGAAGAAATGCATGACTTGTTTCCCTTTACTTTAAAAACTCTTGTAAATCTGTTTTTTCTGACCTCTTTCTACAGCTTCTAAATCCCAGGGAGTTGGTTTCCTTAAGGGAATGATTTTTAATGGAAAGTCTTCTGCTGACGCTCAGTGTGTTCTTTAGTATTTGACAATGGGGTCCAATGGTTTGGGCACTGGCCAATTCTTTCTCCCAGATACCAACCAAACAAGTTTATGCATTTCAAAAAAGAATATAGTTCATATTCATATGCTACTTTTTAGGAAAAACTTACTGCAGTTCAGTCCTTTCTGTTTTCTCTGGAGATATTTAAACAACTATTTATCAGTTCACTATAAGAACATTGATCGTATTTAGCTTAAAGTGCTGCACTCAATATGTCAGCAAATTTAGAAAACACAGCAGTGGCCACAGGACTGGAAAAGGGCAGTTTTTCTTCCAATCCCAAAGAAAGGCAATGCCAAAGAATGCTCAAACTACTGCATAATTGCAGTACTCACCTCACACGCTAGTAAAGTAATCCTCAAAATTCTCCAAGCCAGGCTTCAGCAATATGTGAACTGTGAACTTCCAAATGTTCAAGGTGGTTTTAGAAAAGGCAGAGGAACCAGAGATCAAATTGCCAACATTTGCTGGATCATCAAAAAAGCAAGAGAGTTCCAAAAACATCTTCCTTCGTGGCTCAGATAGTAAAAGCATTTGCTTGCAATGCAGGAGACCCTGGTTCGATCCCTGGGTGGGAAGATCCTGTAGAGAAGGAAATGGCAACCCACTCCAGTACTCTTGCCTGGAAAATTCCATGGATGGAGGAGCCTGGTGGGCTACAGTCCATGGGGTCGCAAAGAGTCGGACACGACTGAGTGACTTCACTTTTACTTAAAGGATATTCAGTACTCCACTAACCAAAAAAGGAAGTGAGGTATTACAACAAGTGAAGAGCACAGGTCAGAGGTTGGGCTTGTTCGCACATTCCACTAGAAGGCAACATAGATTACCAATGGTACAGTGACCTCAATCACCCTCTTCTTCGTTATTTACCTTGTGCATATTTTATCCCTCTGTTTCATCCAGGTTGCCAAGGCCTTTCCTTCTACCTCATAACAATTCAAAAGGGAACTCAATAAAGTGGATTCATGCTCTACTTTATATGCTCCTCATTTTTATGTATCTATAATTTCATTTAAAAGGAATTGCATTCCTGCCATTTGTCCAGTTCCAGAGTAAAGAAATCAGAGATGGCAAAACTTAACCAGGGTTGATGCTTTGCCATTCAGGTCATAGGCTTTATAAGGGTCCCATAAAAGCTCATTACCAGAGAAGCATTTGAAAGTATGCGGCACAAGTTGACACAGAAAGTATGCTGGAAACATATAAGGGCGAGGCTG
The DNA here is from genome assembly GCA_917880005.1 of Nanger dama. NCBI lineage: Eukaryota > Metazoa > Chordata > Mammalia > Artiodactyla > Bovidae > Nanger > Nanger dama. Next base: position 32,069,857 of record CAKJTW010000007.1, read on the forward strand.
AGGTAGCTCTAACACCATATTGGAGCAGTGGGCTAGGACCCCATTGTACTGTCCAGGCAGTGATGGCATATACTGGCTTCAATTCTGCAGTAGTCATTCTCTAAGAACATTCTTCAACATCAGGGCAATGAAACTAAATTACCTGAGGCCCCTAGGCCTCCATCTCTGAGTCTCTGGTAAACGTGTTGGCACTAATTCTACTTGCACTCCCCCAAAGATCCTTATCCTTGCTTAAGCATAATTACTTCCCTGTTTACTTTGTTTGGTAAAATCAGGGATGTGTCTAGTTTAGACTCTGCATCTGAGCACCTTCTTAGCAGCTACACCACTGGATCAAATCAGTTCAGTTCATTTGCTCAGTCATGTCCCATTCTTTTCATCCCCATGGACTGTCCATCATCAACTCCTGGAGCTTGCTCAAACTCATGTCTATCAAGTTTTATGCCATCCAACCATTTTATCCTCTGTTGTCCCCTTCTCCTCCTGCCTTCAATCTTTCCCAGCATCAAGATCTTTTCCAGTGAGTCAGTTCTTTGCATCAGGTGACCAAAGTACTGGAGTTTCAGTTTCAACATCAGTCCTTCCAATGAATATTCAGGACTGGTTTCCTTTAGGATTGACTGTTTTGATCTCCTTGCTGTCCAAGGGACTCTCAAGACTCTTTTCCAACACCACAGTTCAAAAGCATCAATTCTTCAGTGCTCCGCTTTCTTTATGGTCCAACTATCACATCCATACATGACTACTGGAAAAACCGTAGCTTTGACTAGATGGACGTTTGTTGGAAAAGTAATGTCTCTGCTTTTTAATATGCTGTCTAGGTTGGTCATAGCTTTTCTTATGAGGAGCAAGCATCTTTTAATTTCATGTTAGATGCTTAATCAATAATTAAACTCATATAGTTCAGATTCTTAAAATGCAACAGTGACTGAATACTAATATAAGACCAATAATTACAAGAATTAATATTAAATGGACAAACTTTGAAAATTCTTTATTAATTTTTCTTACACTGTAAAAATAAACTTGATTCAAATATGCAAAACAATTATTTTCCCAGTCACACATCAATCAGGCTGTTTATCATTCCTTCTATAGAAATCATATATTGAAGTCAAAGGTTTATGGAATCTCTTTAAGAAATAAATAATTAATTGAATGTAGGAGCTGAAGTATTATAAACTTTATGAAAGTCACCTGTACTAATCCTTCCTTCTCATACCAGTTGAAAAACTTTTAGTCTTTTAACAGTTTTGTGGAATTATGCTTTATGAATGGATGAATAAAGGGTCAAAATGGAAGATACAAAATTACATGTAAGAGAAAGAAAATTATTTATAAGAGCATGCTAAATTGGGAGTGAGAGTGATAATTAAATGACATTTATTCAAAGATTAAATAATAAATTAGCAATTGGATTACTTTAAATTTTAAAATTAAAAATTGCAGAATAAATTGCGCTCAGCTTTTTAAGTATTCTGATTAGTTTTTTAAAAGCTATTTTAAGTTGTGGATTTCCCTGGTGGTCCAATGTTTAAAACTCTGTACTTCCACTGTAGCTGGGCACAGCTTTGATCCCTGACCAGAGAACTAGGATCCTGAATGCCTCACAGTTCAGCCAAAAAGAGAATTAATTAATTAATTAATGAAAAAGTATTAAATAAATAAAGATATTTAAAGTTCAATGATCAGAGTAGGACACAAATTATGTACATCAAAGTCAACTGACCATATAAACTGGCGTCCTACTGCTTTGCAGGCGTAGAAGGGCTAGGATAAATTGTGATGAACTTGTACATTACCTCTGAAATGACAGTACTGTGGTTAATGTGAAACCACGATGTTCACTGACTTCTATAAGTCACTATATAAATGCAAAATATTGGCCTTTCAGCAAGAGATAGATGGTATAGTGAAAATACATCAACACCCCCTCTGTGTCACTGGATGAGGCAGGAAGTTCTGATATTCTCCTCCAAAGGTCTTATGAATTGATTAGCTGGGATTGCAAAATCATAGCCAGGGATCTGGCAGTAACTCAAAACAGCTTTAAGAAGGATTATACAGGAGGACCAGGCTGAATTTTTTGAAATACTTTTTTTCGATGCTGAGATATCCTCAGTCACTTTAATCTAGTATCTATGTCTTAGAATTTGATCGTTGTGGTTGCTGTCACTTCATAATAAATGAGAAAGTTATTCAGTCCTGCTGAATGAGGATATTTATATGTAAATAAAAGATGGCTTGCTTTGGCAATACCACTATTTCTAGGAATGAAGTGTATATGATTTTTCAAGTGCTACAGTAGCCATTTAAAAAAAAAAGAAAAGGAAGAAAGAAAGAAATCAAGACTTTAAGAGAACCAAAGACACTATATATTTGGAATATTAATTTCATCCTATCTTATGTCTAATACTTAGTGTTTCAAAAAAAAAAAAAACAGAAGAATTAGAAGCACTCTATCTTACACAAATGATTCTATATGTTCATCCAAGCCACTATTTTACCGTGATTTTTGAGAAAAATATCTCCAAAGTATTTCACCAATCATATCTTATTTACAAACCCAGAGTTTTATTAGTTTTTTAAAAAAAAACATGATAAACCCTGTCTACCATTGCAAATTAACGCAAAGCTTGACTTTCTACAACCGAACCAAATGTTCTACTAATATGGATAAGAATTATTAGACCCAAGTTAAAACTTAGAGTTCATTCCAAAAAGTTCAGACCTCAATTTCATCATGTTTGATGTTTATTTAATTCATTTGAGCATTCATTTAGGATTTTCTATGTGCATGGCAAGATAATGTATGTTGTTGTTGTTCAGTTCCCCAGTCGTGTTTGACTTTTTGTGAGCCCATGGACTGTAGCACACCACATTATAAAAAGATAATGCATACTGGAAGGGAAATAAAGAGGCCTAAGATACTGTCACTGTTCTCAAAGAACTTTCAAACTGATAAAGGAAATGATTAATTTTAGCCTGTTAATAAACCAGCAAACATCATCTTTGACTCCTGAACTTATATGTTACTGAGACCTCAAGTTGATTACAGATCTACTTTCAAGGAGAACAAGTCTTTCAAATTTTGTATCAAATATTCTTTCCTTAAGACATGTCTCATGAAGGGACTTCCCTGGTGGTCCAGGAGTTAAGACCCCACACTTCCACTACAGAGGACACAGGTTCAATTTCTGATCCAGGAATTAAGGTCCCATATGCCAAGTGGCACAGCCTTAAAAGTGGAGGGGTGGACAGGTTGAAGAGTTGTCTCAAAAAAAATTCTGTTTTAAAAATTCTAAAGCTTAAAACCACAATGAGATATTACCTCATGCCTGTTAGAATGGCCATCATCAGAAAGGCAAGAGATAACAAATGCTGACATGGATATGCAGCAAAGGAAACTCTTGTGCACTACTGCAGGATTATAAATTTATACCTCCAACTATGGAAAAGTGTATGGAGGTTCCTCAAAAATTTAAAAATATAACTACCATATGATCTAGCAATTCCATTGCTGAAAACCTATCCCAAGGAAATAAAAACACTAACTGAAAAAGATATCTGTGTTCCCATGTTCACAGAAGCATTATTTACAACAACCAAGACCTAGAAATAACCTATAAACTCATCTATGAATGAATGGATGAAGAAGTTGTGAGACATATAGATATATATACACACACACACTACTTTTGTAATACCACACAACTGCACTCATCTCACATGCTAGCAAAGTAATCCTCAAAATATTCCAAGCCAGGCTTCAACAGTACGTGAACCATGAACTTCCAGATGTTCAAGCTGGTTTTAGAAAAGGCAGAGGAACCAGAGATCAAATTGCCAACATCCGTTGGATCATTGAAAAAGCAAGAGAGTTCCAGAAAAACATCTACTCCTGCTTTATTGACAATGTCAAAGCCTTTGACTGTGTGGATCACCACAAACTATGGAAAATTTTTCAAGAGATGGGAATACCAGACCATTTGACCTGCATCCTGAGAAATCTGTATGCAGGTCAAGAAGCAACAGTTAGAACCAAACATGGAACAACAGACTGCTTCCAAATTGGAAAAAGAATACGTCAAGACTGTATATTGTCACCCTACTTATTTAACCTGTATGCAGAGGTTAAATAATGTTAAATCATGTAGAACGCTGGGCTGGATGAAGCACAAGCTGGAATTAAGATTTTCAGGAGAAATATCAGTAACCTCAGATATGCAGATGACACCACCCTTATGGCAAAAAGTGAAGAAGACCTAAAGAGCCTCTTGATGAAAGTGAAAGAAGAGAGTGAAAAAGCTGGCTTAAAACTCAACATTCAAAAAACTAAGATCATGGCATTCAGTCCCATCACTTCATGGCAAATAGATGGGGAAACAATGGAAACAATGACAGACTTTACAATCTTGGGCTCCAACATCACTGCAGATGGTGACTGTAGCCATGAAATTGAAAGACACTTGCTCCTTGGAAGAAAAGCTATGACCAACCTAAGTGAAAGTGAAAGTGAAGTCGCTCAGTCGTGTCCGACTCTTTGTGACCCCATGGACTGTAACTTATCAGGCTCATCTGTCCATGGGATTTTCCAGGCAATAGCACTGGAGTGGATTGCCGTTTCCTTCTCCAGCAGATCTTCTCGACCCAGGGATTGAACCCAGGTCTCCCGCATTGTAGACAGACGCTTTACTGTCTGAGCCACCAGGGAAGTCAAACTACATATTAAAAAGCAGAGACATTACTTTGCCAACAAATGTCCAAATCTAGTCCAATCTAGTCAAAGCTATGGTTTTTCCAGTAGTCATCTATGGATATGAGAGTGGTACCATAAAGAAAAGTTGAACACTCAAGAATTGATGCTTTTGAACTGTGGTGTTGGAAAAGACTTTTGAGCTCAACGTGGATAAAGAAGTTGTGAGACATATATATATATATATATATATATATATATACACATACTACTTTTGTACTACCTCACAATTGCACTCATCGCACACACTAGCAACAGTCCCTTAACAGTTTTATGGAATTATTAATCCAAATTATTGATCCAAAACTGTTAAAGGATGGACTGCAAGGAGATCAAACCAGTCAGTCTTAATGGAAATCAGTCCTGAATATTCTCTGGAAGGACTGATGCTGACGCTGAAGCTCCAATACTTTGGCCACCGGATGCGAGGAACTGACTCATTGGAAAATGCCCTGATGCTGGGAAAGATTGAAGGCAGAAGGAGAAGGGGACGACAGAGGATGAGATGGTTGGATGGCATCACCAATTCGTAGACAGGAGTTTGAGCAAGCTCTAGGAGTTGGTGACGGACAGGGAAGCCTAGTGTGCTGCAGTCCATGGGGTCACAAAGAGTTGAACACGACTGAGCAACTGAACTGAACTGAACACATATACTACCAGTCATAAAAAACCCAGTCATAAAAAACAGTCATAAAAAACAAGGAAGTCCTATAATTTGCAACAATACACATGGATCTTGAAGGCACTGTTACAAAATTAAATAAGTCAGACAGAGAACAACTAATAATATATAATCACACTTATATGTGGAACCTAAAACAAACAAACACACACCACACTCATAGGACAAGAGATTAGATTGTAGTTACCAAAAGTGGGAGTTGGGGCAGGGGAAGGACTGGAGAAAGGTGGTCAAAAGGTATAAGCTTCATCTTACAAGATAAATAAGTACTAGGGATATAATCTATTAATATTACATGGTGACTACAGTTACCAAAGCTGTATGATATACAGAAAAGTTAAGAGTAGATCTGAAGAGTTGCAATCAAGGGAGAAATTTTTTTAATCTTTGTGAGATGATGGATGTTAACTAGAACTACTGTGGTAATTATTTCATGAAGTGAAGTGTTAGTTGCTCCGTTGTACCAGACTCTTTGCGACCCCATGGACTGCAGCCCACCAGGCTCCTCTGTCCATGGGATTTTCCAGGCAAGGATACTGGAGTGGGTTGCCATTTCCTTCTCGAAGGGATCTTCCCAACCCAGGGATAGAACCCAGGTTTTCTGCACTGCGGGCAGATTCTTTACCAACTGAGCTACAAGGGAAGCCCAATTATTTCATAATACATGGAAATCAAACCATCATGCTGTATGTGTGTTAGTTGCTCAGTCATGTCTGACTCTTTGCAACCCCATGGATTGGTGCCTGCCAGGCTCCTCAGGCCATGGGATCTTCCAAGCAAGAATACTGGAGTGTGTTGCCATTCCCTTCTCCATCATGCTATAAATCTTAAATTTATACACTGATATACTAAATTATTTCTCAATAAAACTGGAAAAAGCACTAAGCAGATACCTAGAAAATTATCTTGGTGATTAATGCTTTAATAAAATTATATTATTAGTAAGAAATAAGTTTAAAAGAAAAATTCTTAGAGACAAAATATATATTATCAAAATAGTGAAGTCACTCAGTTGTGTCCGACTCTTTGCGACCCTGTGGACTGTAGCCCAACAGGCTCCTCAGTCCATGGGATTCTCCAGGCAATAATACTGGAGTGGGTTGCCATTTCCTTCTCCAGGGGATCTTCTTGACCCAGGGATCGGACCCAGATCTCCCGCATTGCAGGCAGACGCTTTAACCTCTGAGCCACCAGGGAAGCCCTATCAAAATATAAGTTAGTAAATAATCATTTTGTAGCTGAAATTTTAGGATTAAAATGTTGGGATTTTTCCCTTATATGTGGAATCTAAAATACAATGATATGAATGAACTTACTTACAAAACAGAAAGAGACTCACAGTCTTAGGAAAAAAACAAACATATAGTTGCTAGGGGGAAGGTTTAGGCAGTTTGGGATGGATGTGTTTACACTGCTTAATCAAATAATTACAATAAAGGACTACCGTATAGCATAGGGAACTCTGCTCAATGTAACCTGGCAGCCTGGATGGGAGGGGAGTTTGAGGAAGAATGGATATATGTATATGTATGGCTGAGTCCCTTCCCTATTCACCTGAAACTATTACAACATTGTTAATCAGCTGAGCCACCAGGGAAGCACTACCCAAGCTATCCTCCAATACAAAATAAAAAGTTCAAGCTAGGATTTTTATGGAATCTATGATTAAGACATACATTATGATTAAATAAAAATATTCCACACTATTTTTACTTGTAAAATAATTACTTCTGTATCTTAAGTCACAACAATCCATTATATTTTTTATATTATAGAGAAAAAGCAATACTTCTCATAAATTATTAGGTGCTCCAAGCTATATGATATTTAAACACACCCCTTTGGGAATAATGGTACTAACCTATTTACAATCTTGCAGCTCTGGGAAATAACCACCAGACAAGTGAAATTCAACCATTTCCCAATACCCCAATTAATATATCCCCTAGATTTATGAAATCTCACAGTAGCTGCAATTTCAGGGATGGAAAGAGGGTAGGGAAGGCTCCATCTATAGATCCAATCTCTGGAAATGAGGCAAACACCAAAGTAAGATATGATGGAGAAATGGCATGATCCTCTAATCAACCACAGTAGAGGGAAGATGCAGAAGACGTGCTGGCAACCTCTCCCTACTTGTATTTTCCTCAAATATTCACACCAAGCCTGGACAGAGCAAACAGTAAAGCCCAACAGTCTGATTTAGGTACTTACAATGATTTATTCTTCAGAACTATATGAATTAATACTACTATATTCTCCTTTCACAGATAAGGAAACTGAGCATTAAAGAGTTAAATAATTCACCCAAGAGGGCCATGAACAAGAGCCAACACTCAAATCATTGTACTCTTAGCCAGTACAGACCACCTTAAATTTGGGGGTGATATATCAGCCATTGTGGTCACACTATACCTGTCTGTTGTATTCCAGTATAAGGGAAGTCACAAGGACAACACAAACAGGTTAATGAAAAGTCATTATCAGATTATTATGGAAATCCCATATTTTTGCTATTTGTAGAGACACTGAAAATGTGTTTCAGAGGTTGTATAATGTAGTGATGCAGCACAGAATTTGCAGTCATGTTTGTCAAGTGCCTTCATGAGCTGGACCTCAGAAAACGAATCCCTGTTATTCACTTGAAAAATTGGTATCCAAAGGCAAGAAGCCAACTGTCTCAGCAACTAGAGGTCCATCCATTAAGATAAAGATTGAGATTAGAATACTGTCCCTCATAGTAAAGGATTTTAGAGAAACTGAGGGAGTAGTCAAAAGGACCCTGCAAGAAAGGAGAAGTAAATACCATGGCCCTTTCCATGAGAAAAGTTCTTTGAAAGGGTAATGCCAATACAATCTGCCTGGGGTCTCCTCTCAGAGAGAGGAGGACAAGTTCCAGAGGAAAGGTCCTGTGCCCCTGGATAGTGTAGGTGGGACTGGCTTAAACCAGTTTGACATCCTCTGGATATCAATCCAGTTCAGTCGCTCAGTCCTGTCAGACTCTGCGACGACCCCATGAATCGCAGCATGCCAGGCTTCCCTGTCCATCACCAACTCCCAGAGTTCACTCAAACTCATGTGTATCGAGTCAGTGATGCCATCCAGCCATCACATCCTCTGTCGTCCCCTTCTCCTCCTGCCCCCATTCCCTCCCAGCATCAGAGTCTTTTCCAATGAGTCAACTCTTCGCATGAGGTGGCCAAAGTACTGGAGTTTCAGCTTTAGCACCAGTCCTTCCAATGAACCCCTAGGACTGATCTCCTTTAGAATGGACTGGTTGGATCTCCTTGCAGTCCAAGGGACTCTCAAGGGTCTTCTCCAACACCACAGTTCAAAAGCATCGATTCTTCGGCGCTAAGCTTTCTTCACAGTCCAACTCTCACATCCTACATGACCACTGGAAAAACCATAGTCATATACCTAGGTGCTATTTTTCTGGGAACTTTGTTCACATTTGCATCATGTCCTTGAGAGCAATGTATTACAAATGCAAACAGATAGATCTCCCTGCTGGAACTCCTTGGGGGTAGGTAAGAACCATACCTTTTCCACTACGGATGCCCAAACTTAACTACTGTGCCTATCATACAGAGAGCCCTCTGTGTTTACTGCATGCATAAACACACAAATAAACCAAAGCAGTTCATGGGAAAACACCTTACTGACCCTGCAGCAATCAAGGACAGTCCTTCAGCTCTTTTGGATTCAGAAATAGTACCTAATTTGCGGCACAAAGTTATCACTGACTGCATATTCAAGTTTTGAAACACTTTATTATTACCTATTCAGTAACAGTTATGATAGTGCTAAAATGAGGAGTTAAAATGAATTAAGGCACATAACATATTATAACAGGTCTTTTAAAGACAAACTATATAACCTATAAACCTATAACTTTTAAACCTCAGTTTTCTCATCTGCCAAATGGGAATCATAAATTACTCAAAGGTTTAATCAGATTTTATTTACATAGCAATTTAAGCTTGACAAATGAAAGTTCTATACAATTGTAATTAATCTTAAATTTATTCCCTCGGGAAAAAAAGAAAAATTTACTTCCTCAGAACATCAAAAACTAGTTACTTGTTCTCGTATAACTTATAATTAAGACACTCATTAAGAAATTAGTTCAGCTGTGATATAATGGTCCATAATTCATGTGCTTATAAAAATAGATGTGGCTAGAGATAAAGTGATAACTAATAGGACTAGTTAAAAAGCATCTAGTTGCTCAGTGGTAGAAGGCAATGCATATAGAGCTGTTAGAGAATATTCTTTTTCTAGGAAGAAAGAAGGATGAGTAATAGCAGTTAGCATTAAGTAATGCCTATGATAGTCCAAACACTTTGCTAAGTAATTCATTTCATTTAATCCTCACAACTGCCTTATGAGATAGAAAATCTTATCATTCGATTTTTAGAGAAGAAACCGATGCTTAGAGAAGTTAAACTATTAGCCCGAGATCACCTAACCAGGAAGTAATAGAACTTGTTCAAACTCAGGAATGTTGATTCCATTGCACATCACCACTAAGAAATCAAAGAGGTGAAATAAGAATCAAAAGTAAATTATTTCCTTCATTGTTATAATTTGGTTTTGCTTTAATTGTTTCATTAGAACTCTGAGCCCATTGAACTGAGTTTCTGAGGACTTCAGCATTCCCAAAAATAACAACCTGAAAAGAACATTTTGATTTGGGAAGACTTAAAAAAAAAACACATGTACACATTAACTACTTTAGGAGTGAAAGATTAGTTTGAGGGTGCTTCTTCAAACCACGTTTTATCTTTTTAAAAGGTATTTCTTTAATTTTAATTTTTTCCTATGTAATACATGTACTACTAAATCAAACTATTACTAAATCAATTACTATTAAAAATCAAATCAAATCGGCTAGTATTAAAAAGTCTCCCCTATCCCATTCCCACTCTGTCCACCATCCCCCACCCAACAAAATCCTACAGCCCAAAGCAACTGCTGTCAGTAATTAAGTACATACTTTCCAGTTGTAAATATATAAAATTTTTTTCATGTAAACTACTGATTTTCTATCACAGATGACATGAATGACAATTGAGCTCTCTTACACCACCTCACCTATCTTCCAAAAGAAGAAATACACATTTATCTCTCCATCCACCAAATATAATTACATCAAAATTTTTATTTAGATTAATAATTGATATTTACTATATTACAACTACATAAAAACTGTTTACTACTGGGTGAGCGAAGTGATATGTTTTACTATGTTTCTTCTCTCATTATACTTTTTGTTTTTCCTGTAATTAATTTTAATGATTTCATATTGGTTTAGTTTTCTATGTTGCTGTTATTTAGTTGATGAGCCATGTCTGACTCTTTTGTGACCCAGTGGACTAAAGATCCAGACTTCTCTGTCCATGGGATTTACCAGGCAAGAATACTGGAGTGGATTGCCATTTCCTTCTCCAGAGGATATTCCTGACCCAGGGATTGAACCCACATCTCCTGCTTGGCCGCTGCTGCTAACTCTGTGTGACCCCACAGACAGCAGCCCACCAGGCTCCCCCTGTCCCTGGGATTCTCCAGGCAAGAACACTGGAGTGGGGTGCCATTTCGGCAGATTCTTTACCACTCTGCCAGCACGGAAGCCCAAGTTTTCTATGTACTTACTCTGTTTTCCCCCAAATGCTACTACAGATTTGTCAAATGTTCATTAATTTTTCTAAAAGTTTATGTACCTCAAATAATTCATTACTTTTACATTTTTTTCCTAAAATCCTCCCTCCCATAGCCTCCTATTTCAGTGTGGGTTGGTGGCTCCCTCTAAACCCATCTGTCATTCTTTACTTCACTTCCTTTCTTTGACTGGATTGTTTCTTGGACTCCATGACTATTCATTTCCTAGTTTACTTTCTGGTTCTACTTTGCTCTCTTATATTATTCCATTATGATTTTGATAGGTTTCTGAAGAGAAGTGAAAAAGTACACATGTTCAATCTGTTATATTAACCATAAGTCCCTAAATCTCATTTTCTTCAGAAACTATTTACACTGAGATAGCTTTTTATAATGGAATTAGATTTGTTGTCTTTATTCTCGATGAGAGTAAAAAGAGTGAAAAGGCTGGCTTAAAATTCAACATCCAAAAAACTAAGATCATGGCAGCTAGTCCAATCACTTCATGGCAAATAGATAGAGGGAAAATGGAAACATTAACAGATTTTATTTTCTTGTGCTCCAAAATCACTGAGGATGGTGACTGCAGCCATGAAATGAAAGACCCTTACTCCTTGGAAGGTAAACTATGACAAACTTAGTGTACTAAAAAGCAGAGACATCACTTTGCTAACAAAGGTCCATATAGTCAAAGTTACGATTTTTCTGGTAGTCATGTACAGATGTGAGAGTTGGACCATAAAGAAGTCTGAACAGTGAAGAACTGATACTTTCAAACTGTGGTGGTGGAGAAGACTTTCGAGAGTCCCTTGGACAAAAAAGAGAGCAAACCAGTCCACAACTAAAGTAAAGGAATCCTGAATTTTCATTGGAAGGACTGATGCTGAAGCTAAAGCTCCAATACTTTGGTCACCTAATGCAAAGAGCCATCTCATTGGAAAAGACCCTGATGCTGGGAAAGACTGACAGCAAGAGAAGAGGGGGACAGAGAATGAGAAGGTTGGCTGGCACCACTGACTCAATGGACATGAGTTGAACAAACTCAGGGAGATAGTGAAGGACAGGGAAGTCTGGCATGCTATCATTCATGGGGTTTCAAAGAGTTGGACACAACTTAGTAACCAAAGAACAACAATAAGAATCAAATTATATACTTAATCTGGTCACTTAACTACTGGTACTGATTATCTTAAATTGCAGTTATACCCATATGCTGGGTTTTTTTTTAGTGAATTGCTATTCTCGAGTTGCTAAGTGTGTCTGACTCTTTGTTGGACACAGATAAATAAAACAAAATCAGAATAAAATCAGAAATTAAAAAGAAGTTAAAACAAACACCACAGAAACACAAGAATCATGAGATTACTTTTGAACAATTATATGCCAATAAATGGATAACCTAGAAGAAATAAATAAATACCTACAAATGTACAATCTCCCAAGACAGAATCAGGTAGAAAAAGGAAATATGAACTTACTGATTACTAGTAATTAAGCTGAATCAGATATTTTAAAATCTCCCAACAAACAAAAGTGTAAAACCAGACAGGTTCACAGGTGAATTCTACTGAAATTGGTGAGGGAGATTAAGAAGTACAAACTTCCAGCTGAAAAATAAAGTGAGTTATGGGGATGAAATGTACAGCATGGGGAATATAGTTAATAATATTGTAAAAACTTTTTTGGTGATAGATGGTAATTAGACTTACCATGGTGATAATTTTGTAATGTATAGAAACAGAGAATTTCAGCATGTTGTACACCTGGAACCAACATATTATTGTAAGCCAATCACACTTCCTTTTAAAAAATGTTTAAAATCTAACAGTAGTTTTAACACAAATGGAGTTATTTAGTGCAGGATATTAAGGTAATTAAATAAGAAAGTGTTTAAACCACAGGGGTCTGAATCCTGTTTACTTTAGCCCCATTCTGAATTTATGTAACTTACCCTACCTACTTCTCTCCCCTAGATATTTGGGATTGTCAGCTATAACTGAAGACCTGCAGGAAGGACCTGTAGAGGAGATGCCAAACTCAAAAGCAAGTGCTTAAGCACACTCGGTAAATAGTCTACCCTTGAGTCTGTGGTTTTCTACCTCAGCTCTAAGTTAGAATCAAGTGGCAAAACTCTTTGGAGGAGCTTTCAGAATTCCAAGCCTGAGGCTACATTCCAGACCAATTAAATCAACCTCTGAGTGTCCTGCCCAGACATCAAGATTTCTGAAACCTTCTCTAGAGAGTATGATTGTACAGCCAACGTTAAAAACAACTGAGACTCAAGGGAGAAGGCAAAAGATGTGGTCTTGCTTTGCTTCAAGATTATGCATTCAAGTTCATGGCAATTGTGCAAGGACTATCACATAGCACATTTAGAGATGCCTCATTACAATGCTTCCTCCACCAAAATTTTTGGTTTGATTAAAGACTAATTCAAACACATACACATCCCAGCCAAGGAAAAGAAAGTGCAAATGAACTTCGAATTTGTCTCCACCAATTTCATCCAACTCAAAGCTAGGTTAGCCAGAACCAGCCCAGTCACCAACCAACAGAAAATTCATCTGATTATTTATATTCGGGTTCCTGTGACAAATCCAAGACATTAATATTGAATTAGTAGACTTTGCTACTTTCAAACACAAAAGACTTTGCTTATGTCCACACATCTTATTTAGGAAGTCAACAGATTAGTCCTTATTTGGAAGGAAACCTAACGAGAACCTTCCAACTGCAGTGTTCTTTCCCCTTCCATTCACTATTCCTGGCTATGCAAATGCATGCATGTGCGTGGTAGAACATAAATTACGGCTAACAGTTTGACACCATTGTTTTATTAACAAACACAACTCAAAGCAAAATAATTAAATAGGGACACATAGTAAAATAAACATTCCAATGACCTTTCAGAGTGAAAAGTTCTGCTCCACAAATAAAGGCGAGAACAATACAATTACAGGATAGTACTTGTACAGAATTGCTGAATATGTGATGAAGCCTTGACCAGCCAGCCAGTCATCTCATCTCTTCCATCACAGAAAAGGCTGAAAAGAACAGGACAGCTGTAGTGTCCTGACTTTGAGACTCACTGGCAAATGGAATGACAGATGTAGAGCCAGTGCCCCAAAGTGGGCAGGACCTCATCCCAGACAAACAAAAGAGAATGACAGTCTTGGAGCCCCATTTACTTCAATAAATTTTTTTTAAGCCAGCTGCCTTTTTTACATATATAAGATACTGGTACAAGGCAATATTTACTGATTAAGCCTCAGAACCATTTTTACCTGAGAATACAAGCAAACACCAACAATTGGTTTTTCCCTAACTTATAATTACCTTTTAATTATATATATGTATATAATATATATCACATATATTGCTATATATATATATCTATATTGCCAGGTATATATTATATGCTACAGTTCCATCTATAGCTTTATCACATGTATCAAATAATAAGTGCAGGTCCAGATCTATCTTAGTACGTATAAAAAAATCTGAAAAATAAAAATTTTAATCTTCAGAATATTCCACATCTGTTTAATGTTATCATCTTATAATCCACTCAAGACCCCTAGGCTTTGTCTTCTTGCAACTCCCTATTGACCCTAACTAATGATTTGTACAATTCATTAAACACATATTCAATTCTCTACCTACCATATGTGCTAGTGACTTCTTGCACTTTTGCTCTTCTACTCAGGTACTCTAAATCTGAAATCAGGCATCTATTGCTTATGTTTTCCTTTCTTCCTACAGTAGGTGTTCCATAAATATGAAGATTCATATACTTTGTCTCACTGGAGCCTCAGAGCCATCTTGTCCAACTTGTGGAGTTGGCAGGGCAAGTAATACCCCTGTTTTAGAAATGAAAAACTGAGACTCAGCAGGTTAAGTGATATGTCTTCTAACCAACACAAAATCAGTGAAACTAGAAATAGAAATAAATTTTCCCAATTTATAAGTCAGTATTCATTATAGGTATAGTTTCAAGTGTATGTACAAGTTTATTAATTATAAAAGTACTTTTATTCTCAATTGCCTTCATTGACTAGTATTAAGAAATTTCCCATGGACGAGGACAATAACCATTACTAGTTGTCAAAAAACATGTTTTCTAATTTAGGTTGTACATTTCTGATGCTTAAGTTCTGATTAAAACTAACCATACTGTAGTTGTCTGCTTAGTAGGATTAGCACAACCATCAGTACTTTTGCTTTGCCTTGACAAACAGCTTTAGAAAATTAAGACTTTATTGAAACATGTTTTAAAATGTGAGCTACATTAGAATAAAAGAAGACATTATATTTAAATAGTCAAAGTAGCAGTGATTCTAACCTAAGGAGGTAACTGTATGTAAAAATTTAAAGTTCCCACTAATTTTTACATAAAGTTATATGAATTTCACACCTGAAAACTGCAAAAGTTCATTAACATTTATTTGTAAAATGACTTTAAGCTCTGGGAATTTCATGCAGTTAGAAGTTGACTTTCCATAGAAGAGAGAATAATGCTAATGAGTGAATATTAAGTATAAGGCAGTAACACTATGGAGATAAATATGTAATTACATACATTTCCAAAAGTGGGATAAATCACACATTAAGTTATGTCATAATTCAAGGATTTTTAAGAGGCAAGAAGATGCACTTGATAGTCTTTGGATAATTACTCTTAATTAACATGCCTAAATAATAAAATATGAGAATATTTTAAATTAGGAATGTAAAAATATTCAATACAAGAAAAATATGGATCTTTCAAGCTAAAGGCGAACAACCATTGGAAAGAGGAGTAGTTTTACTTCTGCCTACCCAATAAAGGCCAAGTCTAGACATTCATAATTACACCAATTAATTGGCCATTTTGGCTAAATTATGTAAATTGTCTGCATACACTTCTCAAAGTACATAACTGCCAATGCTATTTTCACTTTGGTCAAGTCTACACTAGCTAGCAAAATGAAGTGGATAATTAAGACAATTATCCTGATAATTTAGATCAAACATTAATTAAGGTAAAAGCAGATTAAATTTAGTGGGGGGTGGAGGGGTGGGGATGGGCTTGGATTGGAATATAAATGTTCCTCTTGTTTCATAAGCTTGTTAAAAAGATTTTCTGTTTCTTGAATTATTTTTGAAATTAGATTTCAAAACACTTAGTATATATTGTTTCTATAATAATTATTTAATTGAGTTCTTAAGTTCCCAAGATACCTAGGTATTTTAGATCATTTACACAAGCATTGGCTTAAATCTCTTTTCAGAATTCATAGACAACACTGACAAAATTCTGAACTCAAAAATAAGGTCACTGGAATTCTTTTTAAAAATCAACAATAAGAATACATTCTTTATAGGCATTATAGTTAGGTAGAAGAGTCAGGAGGAGCATTTAAGAGTGAAGTGCAATGATGCTCATAAGTTAAACAGGAACTACAGAACTATATGAAGGGACATGAATAAACAAACAAGAAAGCAAATAATTTTATTCTATATCGATGTCTACCTAGATACAGTATGTCAATATCTATCTATCTACGGGGAGAAAGAGAATCTAAGAAATTGTCACAAAATGTTAGCACTGTTAACCTAGAAGAAAGGAATGTGGGTGTTCACTGAAATGGCTATTATTTCAAACTTTTCTGTAAGTTTGAACTTTTTCAAAATAAAAAGTTGGGGGAAATATATGCATTTTAAGTTTCACAGAAAATAACTAACAAATATTCAGTAACCATTAAGTCCCCATGAATATGATACCCTTGAGATTGAAAATTCTGCAGTACCTCATTTCTTAAAACCACACTGTGAAATCTATACTAAAGATTCTTTCCAATAAGCCTTAAGTGAGCACTTTAAAATATTCTCAAGGTTTCCCATGCAGGGTGTAGTTAAAGAGCATTCCACTTGAGATCCTTGCCTGAAAGGCCCTATAGAATTGCAAAGTATCATTATTAAGCAAATGTTCCTGGGTCCTTGGGTGGTTCACTTAAAACACATTTCACTGTATTGAATATTCAGTGCCAAAAGCACACAGTTCACTGTTAAGATTTGCAATTTAAACCCAGTTGGAAGAAGTAAAAGGTTCTTGTAATTTGCCTATACTGTACTGCATCGATGTAGCAGCTTTCATTGATAATTAAGTTCCAAAATATGAGTTAGAGAGTGTGAACAATGCAGAAAAGCTAACCTTTCTATTACAACCTTAGCTCTTGACTTCTTGTATTTAAGATTACAGATGCTCCATTAAATCGATTTTGTGTTTAATTTCCTCTTTAAAAACAGTGAATGCAAGTCCCCAACTTTCTTTACTTTGAGAGAACCCAAGTATTGACAATGAAAACTACAAGGCTCAAATCAGATGACTAACAACGACCACTGGGGATAAGAAAACTTTA
The DNA here is from genome assembly GCA_917880005.1 of Nanger dama. Lineage (NCBI taxonomy): Eukaryota > Metazoa > Chordata > Mammalia > Artiodactyla > Bovidae > Nanger > Nanger dama. Next base: position 32,087,357 of record CAKJTW010000007.1, read on the forward strand.
GCATGTCTCTTTTGGGGGAGTTTCCTCAACTAACTCTAACTAGATTGAAATATCAAAATATATCTCACACTAGATTTTCAAAAAAAATTTTTTTTAATCAGATTTGAGATGGCAGGGGATGCATTTAAAATAAGACGAATTATTATTTAATTCATAAATAATACATAGCTTTAAGTACATAGCTATGCTTTTTAAAGCATCAGAGAAAATTTCAACAGTAATGTGTCTTTTAAATAAAGTTTCATATTTATCTCTTTTCTGTTTATCTAGTTCTTGTGCCCTGTTTTAACATTTTTAGGTCCTTCAGTAAGATATAACTACTTGATTACCTTTTGAATTTGTGCTGGAGCAACAGGACTCATCTCCCCGGCTCTGGTTTTGAATGTGGGGAAATGACTAGCTGAACTATGGCTTTCTCTGGCTCATCTCTATGCAGCCTCTTTCTCAAGCACCACTCACACTAGGATTGGTGGTGGTGTAGTCGCTAAATCGTCCGACTACTGTGACCCAATGGATCCTCTATCCCTGGGATTATCAAGAATACTGGAGTAGGTTGCCATTTCCTGTTCCAGGGGTTCTTCCCAACCCAGGAATCGAACCCGAGTCTCCTGCACTGCAGGCAGATTCTTTAGCAATTGAGCTACGAGGCCTTGAGCTACGCCCGCCCTCCACACTAGTATTACACTCCAGCATTTGGTCAGTCTCAAATTTAGAGTCGCTGGCAAGAAAATCCAGTTCATACTCTCTGTACAGCTTACCTTCAAAAGAGGGAAAACTACCTTGGCAATGACAGCACAAGCAGTGCATTCGGGAATTCCTGTGGGAGAGCCTCTCCACAATTCTAGAGGAAGGGAGTGGTGAGGAAAGAATGGTGTAGCAGTGATTCTCAAGTGTGGTACCCGAATCAGCAGTTCAGCATCACGTGGGAACTATTTGGAAATGCAAATTATCGGTCCCCACCCCCCAGGCCTACTTAAGCAGGAACTCTGGCTTTGGGGCCGAGCAATCTGCGTTTAACTAGCCCTTTGGGTGGTTCTAATGTATTATCACTGACAGAAAAACGAGAATATAAATTTTCTAAAGGAGCTTTAAAGTCCAGTCCAGTCAAAACCTGGAGGGGGAGACGAGCAGAACAGGAGGTTCAATTCCTGCCCCGGTGGGGTGGGGTGAGTCCCAGGCCCCGTGACCTGTCCGCGACCCCCTTCCGCACACACGCCCCCCGCGGTCCCGGGGGGTGGGGCGGGGGAGTGGGGCAGGCACCCCGCCCCCCGGCCTCACCGCCCGCCCCCCTCCGCCCCCAGGCCGCGCCGGCCGCCCACTGGGAGTCGGGTCGACAGCCCGGGACTCGGAGCCCCTCCCGCGACCGCGCGTGCCGGCCGCAGCCCCCTTCCGCCCGGCCTGCCCCTTTGTCCTCCCCGAGGGCGGCACCTTCCCGCCCGCGGGGTGAGAACCCTCGGGGGGCGGGAGAGGAGGAGGGACCGGGGAGGGAAGGAGGAGGAGCAAGGCGGGCGGCTGAGTGCAGGGGGTGGGGGAGCCGCCGCCGCACACCCGACTCCTGTCCCGCCTGGCCCACGAAAAGGGGCTTTTGTGGCCGGCCCGGGAGTCCCCGCGGAACGCCCTCCCCGAGGCGGGGTGGCGCCTCCCCCCTTGGCGGGAGCCTACGCAGCCTTCCCGGCCAGGGAGCGCGGCGGCCGAGCGGGGCAGAGCGCGGAGCCAGCGGCGGCGCTCGGCAGGAGAGCGCGGCTAAGCGGAGGGGAGGGCCGGAGGGTGGGGCGGGGCGGGGCGGGGCCGGGCCGCCGCTGAGCCCAGCGGCCGCGCCTCCGCCTTCCGCCGCCGCCACCGCTGTCCGGACCGCGCGGGCGGGCGGCGTACGCCCGAGACCAGGAGGTGCGAGGCGGCGCGGGCCTGCGCGCCGGGCCTGGTGGGACCGGCGGCTGTCGAGATGGGGGTAGGGCGAGGGGAGGGAAGACAGGGCTGTGCAAATATTGTGACTGCTGGGTGCGGAAACTCTTCGCCGTGCTGTCGGAGATCCCGGCTCCGAGCCCTGGGGAAACCCGGGAGGCCCGACGGGCCCTCGTTTGGAGGGTCTTCGTGACCGCCTTCCAGACAACCGGCGCCCATTTCATCCCGACCTGAGACGGGTGGGGAACATTGTCCACTACTTACGTTTTATTCTAGAGTCCCAAAGACGGGACACTAAGTGACTTCTTGGGGAGCTTCAGCTCCAGGAAAGCGCTGGGCGGTTACCACCTTGGGAGGCGGATGTGAGGGGGGAGCCTCTCCTAGTCTTTCTAATCCCCCTACACCACCCGTCGGCTACAGCCTTGAGTTTTTCTTGCCAGTCTCCTGACCTCTTAGATGGCACAGCACAGAGAAAGCACATGAGACCACCGGTACACCCTGGAGGGCAAAAAGGGGAGAGCGCCTCTGAGGTGGCCTGGATAACTAACTAATCGCGGGAACTCGCGGATGTTCACGTCTTCGCGCAGCGACCGCGGCCTCGCGAGTCTTGCCTGTCACAGAGCGTGGTGGCTGCTGGTGCTTAAAGTGATTCTGGAACCGTCTGTCCGCAAGGGTCTCCCCTGCAGCTGAGTTGGGAACTTGTACATATCAGGCCTTTTTAAAGTCAACACTGGGTTGACTTTTCTCCCACAGATTTCCTACAATTTCTGGCTGTTTTGGAATTTCGGTCCTTAATTCCTCGTACCTATGGGGAAGGAAATTCGAAGGACCGAAGCTTCCGAAAAAGAGTAGTTTTGACTTGGTCAATCAGCAGCATCACCTAGCAAAATTAGTTGTGTATATCCATTTAAGGTTTACTTTGGAACTTTAGATACCTATATTAATTGGCCTATTTTCTGTTAAACCTGCTCAAATCTGTTAAAGCACTGAAAGTGGGCAAAACACTCTTTAATGCCCTAATACCAGTCAATCAATAAAGTCCGTAGTGCGGGGCGTCTTTCAGCAACAACAAACACTGTTGCTTCTGGCTTGACTTTGGCTTTTATTAGGTTGCTACACACTTCTTAGAGTTCCAGTGGGTAGGTATACCGGAATTGTGGAAATCACTTTTGTCTTCCTTTTGTTCTCTAAGCTTGAAGCAGAGCAGAGAGAATTTTGGAGTGGATTCCTTAGTTCTTCCAACACTTTTATCCAGAAAACTTCAAATAAACTGATCTTGGACAGTACTTATCAAATCGTTTCAATTTGCAGCAATTGTGTGTCTGTGTGTGTATGTGTGTGCGCGCGTTTTCCCGCTTCAGGAGGACGAGGTGGGATGAGGAGGAGATTATGCCTATATTAGCACAGGTGTAATCTTGAGAAAAGTGCCATCTACAGAAAAATGAGAACGTTCTGCCGTTAATAGCTGCCCCTTTGAAGGTAATGGACATTCCATCTCAGGGCTGTAAATGCTGAGTGTAGACTCCAGAGTAGTGGGCTTCTGTCCTTCCAATGTTTGCTTTCTTCAGTGTTGATCAAAGAGCTATGTGTTTGTCTTATGAGGCCCCTTTGGAAGATGTTTTTAGAGCAATTACAGATACAACAATCAATTCAGCTTATTTGTCTCATCTTAAATGCTGAGAGAATTTTTTAGAAACCTTTAAGTAAAGACAACGGATAAGGAAAGAAGGACTACGTTGGCTATTGCGAATTAGTGCACCTATCAAGAGGAAAAAGCTCGATCCTCACTCACCCACTCTCTAAACCCTGCAGTCCTGCTCTTGTTTTGAACTAAAATGGGGCGGCAGCCTTCTTTAGTGGCCAGCAAGATCCTTGTCTTTTAAGAGGGGGAATCTTCACAGCGACGTTGGGGGAGGGGTGGTGCTAAGCGTTCCAAAGAAACCGAGCTACAAAATGAAATACCGTAAGTTGGTTTGTTCCGGTGAAGCGACTGTGGAAAATTGCGTTTTCAGTATTTGGGCAAACTTTATTACTTTTCCAGAATCCATAAGCAAGATTCAAGGTTTTATTTCCTCTTGAAAAGCAACTGCTGCTGAGTAAAGAAGTCAATACTTGTCAAGCCTTAAATGAAAACGTGCCTCTGTTCAGTCTAGATGGGCGTTTCTGTTAAGGGTTTGAAAGGGGAACTTCGCACCGGTTATGGTAGACGCCCTTGAACTCAAAAGTTTAGCGTATCACGTCACGACTTTTCTAGAGCATATGTAGATATTTTATTTCGAACACCTTCTAAGGTGGGGCGGTGTGTGCTAAATAGGTCCCCCTCTTAGTACCCTCATATCCTTCCCGCTAACCCCGCAGCCCTGAGCTCCAGGAAAGGAGCCTAAGGTGGCTAGCGCCCATCTATTTGAGAGGGAGGGCTGCATAGACGTGAAGCCGTAAACAGCAGTAACTCAAATTTGTAGACTGGGCTGACTCAGTTAATCACGGAGGTTCCTTGCGTTTCCATCTAGAACTCCCCAATCACCAGTCAGTCTGTCTTCTCAGAAGCAGAAAACTGGGCATAGTACGGCTGGTCTGGCCAAGGCCATTGAGAAGTCTTGCAAAATACAGTGAAAACAAGCGTGAAAGATGCTCACTAATGACCTGGGCCGAAGCTTTCGATGTGTAGGGCTGAGTAGGGTATTGGGGTGTGGCGGCGCTAGCCCTAAGCCACTAGGGTCGCGGGGGTGGAACACACCCTGAGGACTGTGCGCGACCAGGCTGCTCCCGGATTCACAAGCTACCCTTTGCAGTGACCAGGGCGGACGTCCAGTTCGATTACCACGGAAGCTCTCCAGACTGATTCAACTTGACCCAAGCGTGTGACCCATCTCTTTCACCAGGGAGAGGGGCCCGTGACTCCCTTCACTTCGGCGGCACTGGAAAGCGTGTGTGTGTGTGTGTGTGTGTGTGTGTGTGTGTGTGTGTGTGTGTAGGTGTTGGCATAGGTATTCGACTTCCAAACATCTTTGAATCTCTCTGCTCATTTGTGATTTACAAACACAGTACTTAAAATCTTTTGCTTAGTTATGTGTGAACTCACCTTATAAATTTCCTATAGGAAACAATCAAGAGAAATTATATACATATATAACAATATGACTGAGGTAGACTTAAATAAAAAGTTAAAATGAAGCACATCAAAATATTCCAATATACCCGGCAATCTCATTCAGGAAAGCAGGTCTCTTTCACGGCTCCACAAGAATTATTTACCCTAGTGGCGTCAGAGTGACTTCTGATAGCCCTACTTCTTAGGGGAAAAAAAAGTTAGAGAAAGCCTGCACCCAAGTTTTGGGTGAGATTCAGTATTCTAACCAAAATATGCTCAACAGATGATAGTAGAGATGAAGCCAGAAAACAACTCCAGCTATTTAAACTGCCAAATGAGACATAAAGCTGCATTGTAAAATCATCTGGAAAACAGGTTTTCCTATTGAAGTCGCTATGTGTTAATTACTGTGAGCTGGAAGGCTGGAGATCGAACGCCTGGAAGCCGACTTTCACCCCGCATACGTAAACGGAAAAAGTGCTGAACAGCAGCCAGAGGGTTCCTGCTCGGACTCATTGCCATGCATGCCTAGACATTAATATGTGTTCATGGAGGGCTCGTACAGTACGAGGTGTTATTTCCTTATAAAGAAACACCAGGTCTCGCTTTCCATTCTTCTTACAAAATTATTCGCATTATTTATGCTACATTGAGCGATCTAATTTCTTCGTGATAGTCAGCTAATTGCTCTGGCAGGTAATTAGAAGCAGTTTACAACGCAAAGGGCTTTTGCATTGCCCCTTGGATTATTAAGTTGCGCTGTAAATTATACCATATTTGCTAGGGAAAATTCTTTTGAGTAAGTTCTCTTCCTGAGATCCCAGATGAAATGTGCTCCCCACCCCACCTCCCCTTCGTACACACCCCTCCCTAGCCACCCCCACTGCCACCACACCCCCTGCTTTTCCTGGACTCAGAGTCGAATGATTCTAAAGCACGCGATTTTGTTCGTGTTCACTGGGCCGAAATAACGTGGCCATTATGGCCTGAAATGGGCCAGGTTTGAAGCGAGCTTCCTGCGCGCCTGCAATATCCAGCAGGCATGTGGGAAAGGAACGGCTTAAATGGGGACATCTGTTCAGTGCTGCTCATCTTACTCTTACAGCCAGGTCAGGTTAAGAGAATAACCTGTTCGCCACCTTTTTTCTTGTTAATAAGACTATTAGAAAAAAAGCGAACACACACACAAACAACACTAATTGAGCTACCCTAGAAGCAAGGAATCAGCCACACAAAGGTAGCAGCTGAGTTACAAGAGGAACTGTAAAAATAACCATTGGGCTATTTCAATGAAAATCTACAGGACTGTGAGAAAAAAAGAAAAGAAAATATAATATATGAATTCAGAAATGCTGTCTACAAAAATGGTTTTACGTAAGAGATTTTAAAGACTCAACAAAGACTGGTTTATTTTCAGGTTTTCATTTTAATAAAATTGATTTGAAGGTAAACTTCGCTGGAAAAAGATTTCTTAAGCTTTCAAGTATTCTGAGGCCCCACACTTTTTGTTATCAGTGTTTTCTGGTCTATGTTATCTCTGAGACAAACCCCAAGTGGGGGCATCCTAGTTTGCCCCGATTTTGGAAAAGTGAACTGTATCCCCTTTCACAAATATCACCCATTTGTAAATCTTGTACAGTGATGTATAAGTGTGGTTAAACCTAGAGACTGGGTGCAGCTCCTAGATTATTTATAATTAAACACAATTCCCAAAGTAACATTTATCTTCCCGAAACTGCGATTGCAATTGTCAACCGTCTGGAAGAGACCAAGGAGGTAATCTGGGAGCATTACCTCCTCTAGTAACAGAACAGAATGAAAAGAAATCAATAGTGTTGAGGATAAGAATTCAGTAGTTTTAAACTCTGCATGTTAGCTGTGATAAAGTGATATATAATACCAAAAGAGAAAACAGACGAAACAAATCCACTCTAGGAAAAATCAGAGGCGAACTTGTCTGAATGTCTAAGCCTCTCTCTTTCTTGCCTTGTTCAACTAGAATATACACAAACACACACACGCACACACACCCCCCACCACAAATGAGCAAACTCTCTTCCCTACGTGTGTTTCCTTCATTTACATGATGAAAGAGGAATATGAAATGCTGTAGAATTAATTATCAGTTTCATCTGTGGGGTAGCAGGGAGATGAATATGAAATATACCATTGAGTACATGCCTGCCTGTAGAACTAGCACGCAATCATATCATCATACTATGAAGATATGAACATTATGCATGCACACAAATAAGGAATTATTATCTTCCTTTAATATATGCCAAAATGCCTATTTGGGTAAATACCTTCATGTTATTTGCCAGCACATTCATATGTTTGCTACATTAAAGTCTTCCTTGTCTTTCTGAATATATGCAATTTGACTGCCCTGGCTAAAAGGAATCAAAGCATCGTAATATCCCTAAGTTAGATGAGTCCCTTTTAATTAAAATGTCCCTAACTTTTGAGTGTTTCTAAGTGGCAGAGAGAAAGAATAAATATTAAGCAGCGTGATACGGGGTGGGAGTGGGGGGAATCTAGTCAATTAAGAAACAATATGCTTTCTCAAGCGACCCTATTTATTTAAAAGAGTCGCCAAGGCAATGCTTTGCAGGAGATCCTTGCACGTAGATCAAGAGTCACCACTGCTTCGCTGTGGTCAACAAATGCATCCAATTAAGCAGAACCAGGAAAGTAAGGACTTGGCTGTAAATGTGGCCGGATAGTTTGAAACCGAATAACCTCACTAATAGGGGCTATTGTTCAGTATGGAAGTTCCCATTTTCCAATCAGGAAAATACAGCCCTTTCTGGACTCTAGCTGACTGATCCCTTCCCACCTACGGCTCAACAATCTGCCACCAGCGAGGGGCTTTTATTACCTCCCTTCCCAGGAAATGTTAGGCAACTTCCTAGTAAAGCCGCCCGAAAGCGAAAGGATGCCCCTCGGGAATCCACAGGTCTACGCCTGGCCAGGTTTTCTTTTCGGCAGGAAAGAAACTTTGATCAAAGAGCTCCGGGCGAGGAGACACCTCCAACCTGGCCCAGACTGCTTCCCCTCTCAGCCGCTGGCTGCACTAGGCTCGCTCCCTACCCTTCTTCACGTTTTATTTAGTAGCCAAGGAGTCCGCGCCCGAGGTCCCTGCACAGTGGCCACAGGTTAGGAGCTGTCTCCCTCTTTGAAGAGGGGCGCCCAGCAGGTCACCTGGGTCTTCAGCGGGCACCGGCCAAATCAGCTTCCAGAGCTTGCGCGTTCCGCCAATGCTCAGAAAACCGAGAAGCGTAGAGCCTTGCTTAAACGTACCCAGCAGAGGTACTCGCCTATATAGTTCATGTGCAGTTTTTTTTTTCCCCTTATTAGGCTTTTTTTCAGCTCTGTGTATTTACCAGACCACACTTGACACTTTCAAAACCTTATTTGGTGTAGATCTGTTGCTGGACACTTGAAAGCCTGGATAACTTTGATGTTTTTGACTATAAATCCCCAATCGTACTCAATGGTTACAAATGGCTTTATTTACTTGTCCTTCTATCTACACATTTTAATCTGTTTAACCGAACAGCAGAGGTATATTTCACTCCCCACTCCACGAAAAGGAAAATCACAGACCGAGGCCTCTAATTTGCTTTTAGGACCTTCTATTTCTTTGGTTGTGAAAACCTGAGAACTTCAAATCACAGCATTGATTAGTCTTCAGCCAGCAAAAAGCTCCCCTTTTCCACTCTATCTAAAGAGATGTTGATGTATATTGTAGCTGCAAGGTGTTAGATATACTTGAGCAAGTTGTTCCCAGGATGTAAATTAGGTCCCAAAAGCTGTTGTCCAAATCGAAGAAACAGAGAAATTAATCTGGGAGACTATCCATCATCACCGGTAATAAAGAGAGCGACATGGATGAGACAGATGATATGATTAAGGGGCTGTGGTCGTTTTAATTAACTTTTGCTGTCCTGTAATGATCAAACTGGTCACCAGACCCGGTCAATAAGCATGTTAATATCAAACAAATAAAACCAGGGATGATTAAAAACCTCCTGGTTTATTAAATTTGAAATTCAAATGAAATTTATGCTGCAGATGCATACAGAATGCTAATAGATTTTAGCTTTATTGAAAGTGGATCTCACAGGTTTGCAAGAAACAGCAGAATAGCCATCTACTCTTCTCCCAGGCAGCACTTAAACTTCTTATGAGGTGGGGGAAACTTTTAATTGATGTTAGAAAGCCTGCACTTCCTATCTTTCTTCCTCTTCCCCTTCCAAACCTCCATATTATTACAGTTTAATACTCAAGAGCAGTCATCAATATCACAAAAGGTAAACTGAACTGGATGTGCTATGAAATGCTTTCCCCGACAGACTGTATCTACAATGGATTACAGATGTTCCCTCCTGTGGGGGATTCAAAATAATACAGTCACTTCTGTAAAGTGGAGAAAGAGCTGCCATTAAGACCAGTTTCATTGTTGGTCTGGTTGGTTGCTGGTCGCTGTTTCAAGATTATTGTTGTTTCAATTTTTGGTCAATTATATAATTCTCTTTGCCTTTCCTTTTTAATTCTTCTGTCTTATGCCTTAGGACAAACACTAACCACTTATTATGGGGTGAGGGGTAGGGTGAAAAAGAAACTTTGACAATACTAGTATAAAATAAACACCTGATTTTAAAGTGGGAGTAAATGGACTATACATATATATATATGAAAACATATTTTTCATAATGAAGATGCACATACAAAGATGCACATTCTGTCCTAGGCAGAATTACATGATTCTAAAGTGAATTTATATAAATACAATCTTAAAAGTAGGTACTCAAATTTGTAATCACATGATACGTGTTTTTCTAATTCCTGCATTTTTTGAGGAAACAATGGTTAATGTTTGTTTACTCTCAGAATCAGCTTTTAACTTTTCAAAAGTCCTGCCTCACTTCCTACTAGAGATAGGAGGACAAAAAGATAAAATAAATAACTATTCATAGAAGGGAGTCTTCCCTAAAGCTTTCTTTCTCCACCTTTGAGGGTGACGGTATTGATTAGAATTAAATCCCAAATTTGAACAACTGTATATTAGGTCTTTAAAATGAATATCATTATAGAAGGAGACCAAAGCAATGAAGTTAATTCTCTTTTATTTGTTAAACGGAGTTCCCTCCTTTCCCCCACCCCTTCCTCCTTCTGGGCTGGCCTGTCACGCCTTCTCAACACGCTAAAATCATTCAGAGTGGCTTGCAGGGAGAAACACGACATTTATGGTAAGCGTCAGACTTCAGAGAAAGAAAGCAGTTCATTAATTTACTTCACACTTACTTCAGAGTATGAGAATGTACCTTATCCCCTTAATCAATAGATATGATGTACAGTCAATATCTCAACACTGTTATAAAGGGGTCAGAAACACTTACTCTCACACCACAAACATCAGCCCAACTCTGTTCAGTGAAACTTACACAATGCTACAACCTGACTTTGGACTTCAGTAAACCCCGGGAGGATTTTTTTTTTTTACATCCCCAGAAGCTGTGATGTACTTGAGGAAGGTTCAAAACAACAATAAAATGAAAAGGTTTCCTCTGTCAAAACAAAACACCTCTCTCAGCTAGGAACATTTTTTAAAATCAATTCTGACTTAAAATTAGATTTCTGGGAGCATTTGTAATTGCTTAAATATGTGAATTACTTTTTTAAAAACATATGGATATTCAACAGGGCTCCAAAGGCTGTGGACTTTCTGTTACAGTGGTGTGGTGCTTTCTGTAGTTTAAGATGTTTCCTTGTGGTGGCAGTGAAATTGTAATTACATTTCTGTAGGCAACTAATAACACAAATGGCAAGCAAGTTCTAAAATCCACCAAATTTGAACTGTTCACATGCACACATTTAACAGATATCTGGCCCAAACCCCACTAGACACAGAAGCTTCCAATACACGTGGTCCAAGATTTGTTAAAAGCTTGTTTCTCTTCTCAGATAAATAAAACCCCCAGATTTCAATCAAAATCTCGATTTTTTTTTTTCTCAGAAAGAGGTGGTGGGATATCCTACGAAAACTCACAATTTCCCAACCCTCAGGGAAAAAAAAAACTCTCACCCCCCTTTTTAAAATCTAATCCTTTTGTATTGAGATTTACTCATCGCCACGGGACAAACACACGGTCTTCCCTACAGTGAGACTTGCACTTCCAAAGCCGAATCCCCCTCAGAAGAAAAAAAAGCTACCGCATCAAAGTAACAACTCTTTGACGCAGGCGCACAGCCTCCCGAACACTAAAAATACCCGTCAGCCTCCCTAAATTTCCACCCTTCCGCTGTAAAGCCAGGAAAGGAGAGGATGGTATTAATATGATTGTTTTAAAATGTAGTGACAGTACCCGAAAAATTAAGGGGAAGAAAAGCAATCAAGATTTGAGCTACAGGAAAACCTGAGGATTTGGCGACAGTGATAGCATTTGTGAATATTTATTCAACCTCACTCAACTTCGCAGTCAGTTTCACTCTTCAAATCGCCATGTCTCTCTTTTACGTATGTACACTTTACTGCACCGGTCCTATTCTCCATCACAGTTTCGTGGCAGAGACACACACACGCACACACAATCCCCTCCCCACGTTTGTGACACACTGCCCTTGCCTCTCCCATGTGAAGCGAACACACACGCATCCACTCTCCCTCCTTTTTCACACACACAAACCCACATATTCACTCTTCCTCTTCTCCAAACCACTCGGACAACACATATCACACTCCCCTCCCCCCTCGCCCCCGCAGCACACATTCTACTGCACTGTCCCTCTTCCCTCCCCAGGTTTATCACTCAGTTGCACTACACTCACCCTTCCCCTCAACAATTTACTGGTCTGCTCTCCTTTGTCACACATACAGTTAAATTGTCACTCACAACCCCCTCTCCCTCTCGGCACTGTCCCTCCCCTCCCCCCGTCACTGTTACACTGCCACACTCTAGTCCCCAACCTCTCCGCATCCCCCCACCCCCTCCCCGGCTGCACTGTGTTCTCAGCTTGGTTGCACTCTCACATAGTTACACACACACACAAAACACCGCTTTGTAACACACACGCAGTCACGCGCGCCCCTCCCGCTACCGCTTCCCGCAGCCCCCCAGGCGGCCGGCGGCGGCGCCGATGACCTCACGGCGCGCGCGCGGCGCGGCCCGGCGAGGCCGCAGATTGGCTGGCCGCGCCTCCGCGGCACTTCAAAGCCGGAGAGGGAGCTACAATTGTGGTGGAATGGGCGGAACTGATCATTGTATTGCACACCTCTAAAAAAAACACTGCCTCTGATTTATCAATATAAAAAAGATCCTCTGAGAGGAGGAGGGCACTTTTGTGTGATGGCAACTTCACTTCTAGGGGTGAGTCTCAGGATTTTCTCTTGCTGGTTTAATTAGTTTTCTTTTATTGCCGATCGGAGGGGGTTAAAGTCGCCCCGGCCAGGCCACGGGCTATCAGTCTCTATTGAGAGCTTTTTTCCTCCCCCTTTAAATACAAGGGAGTTTAGAGAAAAGAAAGAGGGGGAGGGGGGGCAGAGTCACTTTTTTCAGCGCAGGAAAAGGTTCGGAGGGCATTTAGACAAGCCACCTCGCAGCGCCCGGCCGCTCCCCGCCCCGGAGACGTGCGTCCAGCCTATTTTACGTGAGACGATTTCGGGGGTAAAGAGAACAAGTTTTTTCTCCTGGGCAAACTGCAAAATTTCCCCTCTTCCCCTTAAAAAATTCCTCAGCCCGCCTTGTCTTGCAGGTACGTTGAACCCGTCTCTCTCTCTCGTTTTCTCTTTTTAGTATTGTAGACTTTTTTTTTTTTTTTTAAGAAAATCAGGAAGAGCGATCGAGCCCTATAGTTTGACGTCTTTTGGCCTGGAAGAAACAACCCAGGATAGGTTTCCGGGAACTGCAACAGGATTTTCAAAGCTCTTCTGTGGATTTCAGGAGTAGCTCTTAAAACCAATCCAATAGTTTTTCCCCAGGCTTCTCCGCAAAGGAATCTTCCTCCCCAATCTGGACTTTTTGCTTGTTTGTTTCGAAGTGCCTGGGGCCTTGTGTGCAAGAGTGTTGTTTTAGGTGAGAATACTTGTCAAACTCTTCTTTAGCGTGGCGCTTTACTCCCGAATCAGACGCCGGCAGCCAAACTTGTCCCCTCCCGTAGAGTAGGAAGCAGCCGGGCGCCGGGGCTGTTGGGGGAGCCAGGTGAGTTGGTGGCGCCGCGCCGCAGCGAGAAATGGGGTGCACTGGGGGCGTTTTGGAGGCTACTGGAGGACTGATGCACATTTCCTTCCTCCCTCCCCCACCGGACCTTTGCCCACCTCCCTCCCCCCACCCTTTTTCCTCTCCTCTCAGGAAGAACCGAGGTTGGGATCAACTCCTTTGGCCATGCTTGCTGCTACCTGTAATAAGATCGGCAGCCCCAACCCGTCTCCCTCCTCCCTCTCGGACAGCTCATCTTCCTTCGGCAAAGGCTTCCACCCCTGGAAACGGTCCTCGTCCTCGTCCTCAGGCAGCTGCAACGTAGTGGGCTCCAGTCTCTCAAGCTTCGGCGTGTCGGGGCCCTCCAGAAACGGCGGCTCATCTTCGGCCGCGGCGGCGGCGGCGGCGGCGGCTGCGGCGGCGGCGGCTCTGGTGTCCGACTCTTTCAGCTGTGGCGGCTCACCCGGCTCTAGCGCCTTCTCCCTAACCTCCAGCAGCGCCGCCGCCGCGCGGCCGCCGCCGCGGCCGCCGCCGCCTCTAGCTCTCCCTTCGCAAACGACTACTCGGTGTTCCAGGCCCCTGGCGTGTCGGGGGCAGCGGCGGCGGGGGGTGGCGGCGGCGGCTCCTCTGCACACTCGCAGGACGGCTCCCACCAGCCCGTGTTCATCTCCAAGGTGCACACCTCTGTGGACGGGCTGCAGGGCATCTATCCGCGCGTGGGCATGGCGCACCCTTACGAGTCGTGGTTCAAGCCCTCGCATCCCGGCCTGGGCGCCGCAGGCGAAGTAGGGTCGGCCGGCGCCTCCAGCTGGTGGGACGTGGGCGCGGGCTGGATCGACGTGCAGAACCCGAACGGCGCGGCGGCGCTGCCCGGCTCCCTGCACCCTGCCGCCGGGGGGCTCCAAACCTCGCTGCACTCGCCGCTCGGAGGCTACAACTCGGATTACTCAGGCCTGAGCCACTCAGCCTTCAGCAGCGGCGCCTCTTCGCACCTGCTCAGCCCTGCGGGGCAACACCTCATGGACGGCTTCAAGCCCGTGCTGCCCGGCTCCTACCCGGACTCGGCCCCGTCGCCGCTGGCCGGCGCTGGGGGCTCCATGCTGAGCGCGGGGCCGTCGGCGCCTCTGGGGGGCTCCCCGCGCTCTTCAGCCCGCCGCTACTCTGGCCGCGCCACCTGCGACTGCCCCAACTGCCAAGAGGCAGAGCGGCTGGGCCCGGCCGGGGCGAGCCTGCGGCGCAAGGGCCTGCACAGCTGCCACATCCCGGGTTGCGGCAAGGTATACGGCAAGACGTCGCACCTCAAAGCGCACCTGCGCTGGCACACGGGCGAGCGGCCCTTCGTGTGCAACTGGCTCTTCTGCGGCAAGCGCTTCACGCGCTCCGATGAGCTTCAGCGGCACCTTCGGACCCACACCGGCGAGAAGCGCTTCGCCTGCCCGGTGTGCAACAAGCGCTTCATGCGCAGCGACCACCTCAGCAAGCATGTGAAGACGCACAGCGGCGGCGGCGGCGGCTCGGCGGGGTCCGGAAGCGGCGGCAAGAAGGGCAGCGACACCGACAGTGAGCACAGCGCCGCAGGCAGCCCGCCTTGCCACTCCCCGGAGCTGCTGCCGCCCCCCGAGCCCGGGCACCGAAACGGCCTGGAGTGACGTGCACCCCGCCCCTGCCCCTCTCCCCTTCCTCCTCCCACCTTGGTCCGTTTGGGCTTCGTGGGTCCTGGCTTTGGCTTCAGTCTCTCTCCACCCTGCTCACTATCTCTTTCTGTGTCTGCCCTTCTCTCTTTTAACTCTCTCTGTGACAACTTTGTAAAGGGAATGTGGACATGTAAGTAACACGCGTTGCTCTCCTGGGCCCTAGCTGTCTCTCTACCGAGTAACACCGTTGGGGCCCAGAACAGCCCCAGCCGGCCCCTCGCCAGGCCTTTAATTCTGGTCCTCTCCTTGTTCACCCTTCACCATCCCCAATTGGGATGGGCACATCTTTATAGGGAAGTGGCCGCTGGAGGTAAGGGTGGACCGATCCAGTGCCTGCACACGCGGTTAACAACTAGGCTGAGCAAGTTTGAGCGCCACCCAGGGCCTCCGGGGCAGGCCAGCCGCCGACTGGCTAGGTACAAGTACCAG
This sequence comes from Nanger dama, assembly GCA_917880005.1. NCBI lineage: Eukaryota > Metazoa > Chordata > Mammalia > Artiodactyla > Bovidae > Nanger > Nanger dama. The sequence goes on from CAKJTW010000007.1 coordinate 32,102,674, forward strand.
AACCGCGTTTTCGGGCGTCTGAGTTGCGAAGCGCCCTGCCTTGCAGCCGGTCGTCGCGGCCTGCCCTTCGCAGAGCTGTTGGGTGCCCATCTCGGGGCACGGAGACCCGGAGTTTGCCTAGGTCAGCTCGCCAACGCCAGCCCTGACTCTTTCCCTTTGTTCCCTTGGGTGGTACCGATGCAAGTTTTAGCTAAGGGCAGTCTTGGTGAATCGATGCAACAGCCTTCTTTAATCTTTATAACTTTTTTAAACGGAAAATCTAAAGAAAACACAACAGCATCCTTCTATTTGGTTTCCCTTGTAGGTGGTTTTTCCTCTATCAGTAAGCAAGTCTTTCTCTCAAAATTGTGCTAATATTGATCCCAAAGTTATTTTGATCTCATTAACTTATGGGGTTGGGGTTGGGGGTGAGGGTAGGTGTCTTTTTCTTATGCAAAAATACCCCTTTCCGGTGAGACCAGATTAACTATATCCGTGTTTGTCCTTTGCTACCTCGTTTTCACCACTCCCGAGCATAATTTCTCTCTTTTTTTTTCCTAGTCCAGCAGTCAATTTGTATAGAACCCATTTCTGTAAATTCTTGCAATTCGTTGAAGATTCTTAGGGTTTAACTTTTTTGTGTGTGATTTAAACTTATAAACAAGTAAAGAAGCTATTGTTTATTTCGGACCAGGCTGTAGTTTAAATGCCAAAAGGGAAAAACAGAAAAAAATTGTAAGATATATCGAACCTAATGGTTTGTACAACTGGAGAATCGTTCTAGATTAGATATCAATTAACTATAACTCCACCAGTATATGGGTGCGAGGTGCAGTTGTCCAGGAGATGATTTTGTATAGTATTTTTCTTGTACATTACTTCCAGTAAATATTTGAAAATATATTGAAGTAAACTTGATTTTTTTTTTTTTTTGGGACACAAGAAAATATTAAGAGTTATTCTTGCAGTTCTGATGAGCTGCAGATTTTTTGAACTCACTTCTGGAGGTGCAGAGCCACAAACGCACTTTCGGGGCCTAGTTTTGCTCGAATATGAATTTAGATAGGTATCAAACTGTAACTAAGACAATATTTGATAAATGTGGGATGACACTTAATTTAATGAAGCATGTACTTACTTGCATTTGCTGGCAGTTCAGGCATAGTTAAAGTGAGAGTTCTCTTATATTTCATAATAACTGGGTCTGCCAAAAACCCATGTGTTAAATAAAATGTCCAAGTGAATCTCAACTAACTTTGGCCTTTGTGTATTTCCTGAAGGTACTATTGTTAACTGTTAATAATAAACACTCCTGACACTACATTTAAATGTTTGCAGATTCTGCAAACTAATTGCTCATTGTAATGTTGAAATAATTTGGATATTTCACATTGAAATGAAAAGCCTTTCTCTGGAACATTTTAGACTTGCATTTTAAATGCATGAAATGTAATTGATTTATTTGTAATATTTTAAATGGTATTAATAAACTCAGATAAAGACTAGGTCAGTTAATTTGTTTTTTTTTCTTTTTAAACTATGGATATTTGCATTTTATCTTCAGTTAAATATCTAATTTAAACAAAACATAGCCCTGTTTTGAGGTAATATTTAAATAATTGTTTTTAAGCTATTACTTAGATGGAATGGTATATTTGGGGAAACTGTGTTTTCTCTGTTTACCAAGATAAAGACTGTAGTGTCTAAGAAATGTAATTATTTACCAGTAGATTTTAGCTCCAAGCATCAGGATTTACTGAGCTCTTAAAATTTATACAAAGTCACCAAACAATTGAAAGAAATTTCTTCGTTCTGCTTTCTTCTCATTCTCCAGAAGGAGTCAGGTTGTTGGCCATTGGTTGCATTTGGTATTTAAAAGGCCAAGCCTTACACTAGAAGATCAGTACATCTAAAATAAAAACATGGGTTTGGGAATAACTTTTTGTTGTTAGGGGGTGGAGGAGGTCAAGCTAACAAAAGCTTGTTTTTGGCATTCCATGTCTTAGCTAAAGCTTATGTAGCGGTAAATATCAGTAGTAGATTCCTGTTGAAATGAGTTATCTGTTCTTTTAAAGTCTCTAAACAGCCACCAAAGAAAAGGAAGGTTAAACCTTAATCTATCTACTAGGCTATTGTTCATAGGTGTCAATGATGCCAATAAAAAAATACTGTCTTGTTATGTCTAAGTGCATTTAAGCAATGGGTGTTCCTTGAGCCATACTTTGAAACATAAAATACTTTAAATGTTGATTGCTGTTATATCAAAGTATTTCACTATTAGATTAATATTATTTTGAAACAAACTGAATAAAAAGTTAGTGTGTTCAGATTCTTTAAGTTTAGCTTCTTTCTTTCCGTTTGCATTTCCCCACCCTAAATTCAGTCTTGATGTGCATCTTGAACTGACAAATTTTCAATGAAATTTATATAAAGTCATTATTATCCATAGAAACATGCGAAAATACGGAGTGTTATAAATACTGTAAATTCATAAGAAAAAGACAGGGATAAAGTATTTTAGAATAATGTAGTTTGTGCCCAGGTAACAGCGTGCCTTAATCCTGTTGCTTGTGCTGACGTTTGAGAACTCCAACCCCTATGGCTTTAGGCAAGCAAGTAAGCTCTAATTCTTTGGTATACTACAGCTCTACATAGTGGTTTTAAAAAGTAAAATAGTCTCTTTCTGTCAATTTCTTCCTAGGAATAACACGCAGAACACAATTTAAGTGTTGTTTCTTTTTTATTGAAAGTTGCAGTGCTGAGGGATTCAGAGAAAACGGTTCTGAAGGAGTTAAATGTAGTGGCAGGTAAGAAAAAAGCTGCTTGGTACCTTCATTATATCAGTTGCATTTTACCCAGGATCACATTTGATTTACAAAGTGGTTGATCATAAGGATAGATATTGTCTGGAAGAAGATTCTGTGGTGGGTAAACGGGCACAGATTTTTCTGTAGATGGATGTTCAAATTTTCACTTTCTTCCTTTGGCTTCTCCCCATTTTAGCTTTGGTTTATTTTATATTGTTGGCTATTGCCAACAAATTCATTTCTGCAGGGTGGCCAGGGTTTCCTCTTGGGGGTACACATCTTTTTGGAGGATAGAGGATGAAGTACAAAACTCTGGTTTCTTCAGGTTTTATCTATGCAAACGCACCCCACTCAAATGCAGGCTCACTCAAATGAAGCCAAAGGCTTGGTCTCACTTATAACCAAGGGACAAGCTTCCAGTCTTGCAGATCAAGGTAGAGTTAAACTAGTTGTTGACCAGCAACAACTAGTTGCTGATATATGTCAGGCCAGCATATATCAGTCCACCCTCAGGAGACTAGGATAGGGCTGCAGCTGAGTCCAGCTTTTCTGTTAACCTGCTTCATTTCATCCCCAAACTTAAGTGTTTCTTCCTTACCCTGCTTTCTCCTGTTCGGGTTCAATTTCTTTTTGGATGATGTCTTTTGCTTAGGAACATGACTGTGATTTGTTGAGATGGACTATCAGCAAAAAATTTGTTTAAGCTGAAACAATTTAAGCAAATATGATGAGGTCCTCTTCTTTATCAACTGATACTAGAAAAAGTTCCTGGATGGGTTTGTCCTCCTTCCACTCTCGTCTTACCCCAGTCTTGGAATACCTTCTCAATTGGGGACAGAATGCTGAAATTAAAAATTAAAGACAAGCATATGATGAGACTGGACTCCTGAGCGGACAAATCGATAATCCTGCCATCTACATTTTCATTTCCCCATGGATCTTTTGTTGAAGTTATCGAATGGAATGTTACAGAGGGCCTGTGGAGAAATTTTTTTTAAATAAATGTTTTATTTTAGAGGATTAATTTAAAGGTCAGTTGATCTTTTAGGCTGGTAAATTAAGGCAGGAACTTTGGGGGAGGGGAGTGTAGATTTAATTGTTCTCTGGTTGCCTAAACTGGTAGAGAAATTCTACATTTTGCTCAATTTTTCAAACAGCCTCAAAGAGGGGTTAATTTGACATAGATATTTTGAATAAACTGGGGTTTAAAATTTACTGCTGACTTTTACTGCTTCTGTCCAAACAGGCATTATTATTTCTCCCTACACCCTTAAGAAAAACTCAGGTATGATCAAGCCCCTCTCTCTTTTAAAAATATGATTTCTATGTTGTTGTCCACCCCCCTCCTTTTTTTTCTTTAAAAAGTAGACAAGCAGATTAATTCTATCACTGTCTTGAAAGAAAATCGTGGTAAGTAAAGGATCAATGGGAGTGAAGTGTACTCATTTTTAACTTTGGATTGTCGTTCTGGGTGGCATCTTTTGAAGACTTTGCTCGATATACAGTTGCTGTTGTTTAAAAATTAAGATTCAGAATTTGCTTTTGCCCTATTTATTCCCTGCTTCCGGATTAAAGGAAAGCCGATAATTCCTTGCTCCAGCCGCTAAGGTTTAAGGGGATGCGCGTCAGTGGCGATCCCTTTAGGTTCGCCGCATTCCCTGTACGCTGAAGTGTTGATTTGCTTAGCGGGGGAGGGGGTTTAGAGGTGGTATCTATTTTCTTTGGTCCCTGGGCGCGTGTTAATTTAATTTAATTTCCTGCGGAGTCTCCTGGCAGTGAGGAAGCAGCCTTATACATTTTGCTTCGATTCCTAACGACAGTTAGGCTTCTAGAGCTCCAGAGACAGCGAAGGGAGCTGGAGGATGACTGAGACCCGGGAATGAAGCGCTCGCTCAAAACTGCTGCTTTTCACTGTTGTTCTTTCCTGTCCATTTGGGGAATTTCTTCTAAGCCCACTCTCTAACTTTACTTCTCAGACAAGCCATTTCTGGCCGCTCGGGAGGGAAGGTGGAGACGCCCGCGGCTTCTCTTGCGGGGCTCGAGGCTGAGTTTGGGCTGCCCAAAATTGCCCTTATTCTGTTTCAGTGAATTCAAGGCGATGTGTTGAGCCCCAGAGAGTTTTCCAGCCTCTCTAAACGCTACTTCCTCTTTCCTTTCCCTTCTCGACTTGCCAGCTGCTCTCAAAAAGCCTCTCCGACTCCCCGGAAGCGTTTGAGCGGACGAGCCGCGTTGTCCACCCAAGAGCTGCAGCGAAGGGTAGGGCGGCAGTCGAGTCTATCCCGGACCACCGTACCCGCCCGCATTCCTCCTTGTGCTGCCAGCCGAGCCGCCGCGCGCGGCGCCCGCGCACACAAAGGCACCGCGGCCGCCTCCTCCCGCTGCACGGACAGCGAGCGCCACCCTGTGCCCTGTGCGCGTTCTGCAGCGCGCAAGCCGCTGCCGACACGGGCCCAACCAGCCCGAGCTTCCCAGAGCCTCTCTGGCCCCGCGCAAAACCCACCGCGGGAATCGCCGGGTGAACTTCTCCCGCGCTCACTTCCCGGCTCAAAAGACAAGCCTGCGGGCCTGGGATAGGCGGATTCCCTCCTTTTGCTCGCCAAATCACCAGCATCCGCCCACTGCCCTTGGCCATACGAGCGCCGGGACCCTCGGGCCTCTAGCCCACCCTATCCTGGGATGGCAGGCCAAGTGCCGCGTCTTGCCGGTACTACCCGGGCCTCCTGCGGCGTGGCGGGCCAAGGTCCTTCTTCCTGAACCTGTTGGATTTCTTTCGGTATAGCATCGACTGTGCTCTTTTCCTGGCGAAAGTACTCTGTTCACTCTCACTTGTCTCTTACCCGTTTCTGGTCCTGTAGCAGTTCAACAAACTGCAGCGGTCTTCCGTCGGCAGTAAGTTTTATTCTTGTCATTTTATTAAGGGTGTGTCGGACTCAAATGAAGGAATTTGTGCACATTTTCTCACACTATTGGCATAAGGGAAGCAAAATCAGGACCGATTGACTGTGATTTTTGATTTCAGGAATCAAGAGAACAGTTTAGCCATTTAAATGACGACCTAGAGGAGAATCTTATGGACAGGTATATATAGATATATAATCACTGTACCTGTTGAGCTGACTCAACTTGTCTTTGCTGCTTTGTACCTAAAACCCAACAACCTCTTTTGGGCTTCTTCCTCTCCCTTCTTGCCGGTCCACGCTTCTGGCAGCTGAATATCTGAGGAGAGCCAGCAATATTCTCCGGACCCCATATTTTGGTGACATCTGAAGGGAGGAAAGGGTCAGTCCTTCAGAAAAAGTACCATACTTCCTTTAAAGATCATCTTTACTTTGAGAATGTACCTGCTGCTCCCTGGGGCGGTTGGAGGAACAGAGGCCCCTCTCAGCAGGTTTGGGTCTGAGTTCCACTTTGTACTGTCTAGATATGCCAGGGATTAAATTTGGAGTTTATTTTTGGTTATGCATGCAGCATCTGTAGGCTTTTAAAGTGCCCTGTGATGTGCTGCAATCTAAGCGTCTTCTTCAATATTCAAGAGTTCGCAGAGCTGCACACCTGCGTGTGCTATGGCTCCAACGACGTCCAGCTTGTGGTTAAATCCACGGGCACCACTGACCCGCAGTCCCAGTAGCAGGGAAGGGAGGGGAATGGCTTAACTGGTCTGCAGTTTGGGCCTCTCTCGAAAAGCCCCTGAAGCCTCGGGTAGAAGCAGTCTGGCCTCCTGGAATTCAAGGGTGTATTTGACACATCCACGTCCGGAGTCCTTTCCTCAAACCAGCCGGTGTGGAGGCCCCCACCTCCACCCCTCTCTCCAGGGTCCGGAAAGCCGCAAAGTGCTGGAATGTAGCGTTCTCTCACCCTATTGTGCCTAGGTGTTGCAAACCACTGAAGGACGGAGCTTCCTGCTTTGATCTCATGTCTTGGTCATTCTTTACCACCGAGGGGTGAGTTTAAATTAAATTTCTTTCTCTGCTGATAAGTTCTAATGGGCCTCAGAAGGTGAATAATTATGCAGTAACATTTCATGGGTTGTTGGAGTGGGAATTCCCACTGCGCTGTCACCAGGAACAGCATTTCCCCTGTACCTCAATGCTAAATGAAGCTTCACAAGTAAACTACAAGTGTCTTTCAAAATCCCCGTCTGGATGATCTAATCTTTTCCTGCTCTCACCTTTCTTGTGCCTGCAAAACAGATTGGCATCACTTTTTAAATTTAAGTTTTATTTGTGGTTATAAAAAAGTTTAAAAATCTCTACTAAAGGATCTTATGTTTGAGTGTAAAAATTTTTGCTTTGATGATTAAATATGCATTCCTATCAAGACAAAATACACATTCATGAAAGCTGAGGCCACATTTTTCCTGGGAAAAGGCAGACAAGCCACCTGGGATTTGCCTGCTATCTCTTGTCACTTATTTTAGTGAATTTGTGCGTTTTTTGCTTGGTTCCTGGGGAAAAGGCTCAAGACCTGCTGCAAACAGTGGTCTGAACATACCTGGTTTGCGGTTCAGAAATGCACTTTCTGTGCCAGAGGGGAGGATAAAAAGTATACTACATTGTTGCTTCATTCAAAATAGCTATTTACTTATTTGAAAATGTGGGCTTCCTTAAGATTTTGATTTATATTTAATTTCTCCCCAAGATAGGTAAGAAATAGCATCAACAGTCTGAATATTTTAAATGGATCAGGACATTCTGACAGATACTTTAAAATCAGACTCAGCTTAAATCAGAGAAATCCAAATTTGTAATTTAAAAGCACAATGGAACTCTTCATAGTTTTTTTCTTTAAAGAAAATCCTTTATACTCTGTTCACATCAGTGTTTCACTGCTTAGCATTTTCCTTGTTTACTTTTCTTCCTTTTAAATTTATTGTGCTCCCACAAGTTTTAAGATTTCTTAACACATGGAAACTGGAGCCTGCTTATCAAGTTTTCACTCCTTTCTTGGCAACTAATTTAAAAGTGCCCAAACAATGAGTTGATTTACATTATGTTCATTTCACTCTATACTTCTTGTGAATGTTAGAAAAAAACTCAATAATTTACCTAGGGTTATCTTTATATCTTTGAAGGGGACTGATCCTTCCAGTTTTAAGTTTTTTAGCCACTCCATTTTAAGCCCTGAAACAGAAGAAAGAAAGAAAATAGATGTTATGTCCCCCACCTCCCCCAGAGTTCAGGTGATTGTCTACTTCAACTGAAAATAAAGATTGTACTGCCCAATTTTGCACCCAATTTAATACCCCTAATTATTCAGGTACCCTATCATCAGGTTTCCCATCATTTCAGGAAGTTTTGTGCTCATTCTTCTGTACCAATCAATATTTCATTTCTCTTTTACATACCTGTCCCTTATTTTGGCTTTTTTTTCCATAAGCACTTTCCCCTTTCAATTAAACAATGACCTTTGTAAGGAAGGGGGAACCAGTAGGTGGAAGTCATTTTAAGAGTTATTCACATTGATTTAGTGAATCAATATTATCAAGTTATGTATATGTATGTATGTGTGTGTATATATATATATATATATACACACACAGAATTTGACTACAAATATATGAAGTCTCAGTTTAAGGAAAAATAATCATTTTTCTAACATTAAACTCTCTTAAACCTTTAAGAAAGTAAGATTCTTGTAGATGACAATTCAGTGTCCTTTGTACTGTTAGGCAAATTGAGTTTTTCTCATTTTCCCAATGAATAACTATTTGGTTTAAAACTGTAGTGGTTATGTTGGAGTATGATATACATATATCATATTTCCTATGCCCTCAGTAGTGACATAGTTTATTATCACAATTGACTGTTGTAATAGTAAGGAATATAAGGCAATAAATCAGCCTTGAAAATATTTTGGCAATAGAACATTATATATTCTTTAGTTGCATATACTTTGTAGAACGTATATGATATAATTAATTTAGTATATGGTGTAATTATTAAATGTGAACATACTTTGCTTAGTGACATGTTCACTTGAATGTTTTAATATGTATACCCAAGAAAATCAGAATCTGTGAAGTGTTCCATTCTTAAAATTCTGCCTGTTGTTTTGCAGAGAAAATGTTTCAAAAGTGGGATATAATAGTGATTCCTATTGTAAAGAATGGTATTTATGTCTGTGAAGAGGTTTAGAATGACTTTTAATATTTTTATAATCCAAAAGCAGTGGCATTTTTCACTTCATTTTTTTAAAGTAAACTTTTCATTTTGGAATAATTTTAGACTCAGAAAAGTTGTAAGAACAGTATAGTGAGCTCTAGTAGTTTTCTCTATTAATAACATCTTACATTATGATGGTGTATTTATTACACCCAGGAAATCAATATTGGTATATAATTTTTTAAATAAAGAATTAAAGTCAACAAATGTTACACTGCATATCTGCAGTGTAGATTGCAGCTTAGGAAAATGCTGACTTCTTTTTGTTCAACTTCTTATAGTCAACTTGTCTATGCAGAGGCTATATACTACATTAATAAACATGTTATGTAGAAAGCTACTCTACAGGGGTCTGTTTTTAACATATTGTTTCTTAGAATAAAATGGTTTTTTTAATTCATAGTTAAAATCTGTGAAAATATATAGTTCAGTTTTCATTTTTATTTCATGTATGGAAGCATCAGATTAAATTTTCAACTGATGGTTTCACTTAAAATTATAAAGCAATTATTGTTAGCAATGTTCTACTTGTAGCCTAGAACTATTTTTTCTCCTGCAATTTGAAATGACTTATTTACTCATTATTTGTGATAATATAATGATTCTATTTATTTCCTGTTTTCCAAGTTAAATTTTAGGATTACTTTTACTAAGGAACTGAGTTTGTCAGCATATAGAAAGCTTTGAAACTTAATGATTTTTCTTTCTTCTTTCTTTTTTTAAACAAAGATAAATGTGTTTCCGTGGAACAATACATTTGCTTGGATCTTTGTCTCATTTAAGTGAGATTATAAGTAGTTTCATAAAAAGGAAGTATTCTTTATTTAAAATGTATTTTAACTTTATATAGAGTTGCTAGATAAAATATAGAAAATCCAGTTACACTGGTGTTTTAGATAAACAATAAATAATTTTATTAGTTTAAGTATGTCCCATGTAATATTTGGGACATAATTATACTAAGCATGATTTTTTTTTTTTTTAAATTCAGATTTAACTGGGTGTCCTGATTATTTTTCCTTTTTAAATGAAATTCATGTATTTATAAGGACAAATCTAAAAATAAAAGGCAATATAAATACAAAATAACTTCTGCTTGTTCATGAAAATGCTAAAGATAGCATTCTGTACTATTTAAAAGGAAGTACATGACATAATAAAGTTAAAATTTACTTGTTACGTGTAGGATGAAAATATAAAATTGGTTTTCCTCTTTTCTGTTTTTTATTTTTCAGCTTGTTTGGCTTCAAACTGGACTTTCCTTACACATTTAGAATAATGTGAGTACTACTTTGCCATACTAAGAATCTACATTTACCTAGTTTTCAACAAAATAATATTATGCTGATGTGTACACTCTTCTTTTCTAATATTAATGCTATAAAAAGGAGATATCTAAAACATCACCCTAATTTATAGTCATTCGATTCATGCAGTTAAGACCCTATAGTAAACTTTTGCTCTTGCAAATTCTACTCCCCCAGGTACTTTACACCTACTTAATTGCTCTTACCTAAACTGCATAAATGTGGATTCCTGTATTTCCAGAAGTCATGTGTAAGTTGTAGCAGCAGTACTGCATAAGAAATTCATTTGCTAGGTAGTCTAAATTATACCTAAGTAACTAGAAGTTAAAGTTCTCCCTACTAGGAGAGTTTGTTTTCCTTCTGTGGAAGTATTGCTGTAGGACATAAAGGTAATATCCACTTATTTATTCATAACATTTTCTCCAGTAGCAATCCATTATCCTAACATAATAGTTTTCTTCCTTGTGATTCATTTATACTATTAATTTTTCTAACAATTTCCTATCTCTTGGCAATTATTATTTGTGATTATTCTTAAAAATAATGAGTAAAATTCTATATAGCTTAGATACAATACAGGCTAATAAATAAGTGGTGAGGGGGGACAGTGAACCTGGCATCTGAGGTTTATCCATATTGCTTTCACACACCTCAAAGAGTGAGTAAAGACGACATTAACAGGCCATGTATACCAATGAGGTAAATCATTAAGAACAATACAGGCAGTCTTTTATTCATAAACAAGGAATTTATCAAAAGCCCAGACTTTAAAGGTAGCTGCTTTTACCAGACAGTTAAGCTATTACTCTAAGGGTCGGAAGAAATGGCTAAGTGGGACGTGTAGGAAAATTTATTTAGGAGGCTGTCTTGTCCTGAAAATTGTAGGCATGTTTTCACAAAGTGCCCTACTTTGCCCTCCACTTTACTTTGTTTTATAAAGCTAATTAGATATTCTTTTTGGTTAATTTTTTAAAATGTAATTACCTCTGTGACTTTTAAGGGAGGCATTCATATACAAATGTAAATTTGTCAAACATATTACCTCCATCCTAATACAAAGACTTTCCATTTCAACAAAAGTTTGAAAAACTTCAGTTTTTGGAGACTATTTGAGCCTCACGAAGAGTTGACTCATTGGAAAGACTCTGATGCTGGAAAGGATTTGGGGGCAGGAGGAAAAGGGGACAACAGAGGATGAGATGGTTGGATGGCATCACCGACTCTATGGACATGAGTTTGAGTGAACTCTGGGAGTTGGTGATGGAGAGGGAGGCCTGGTGTGCTGTGATTCATGGGGTCGTAGAGTCGGACACGACTGAGTGAACTGAACTGAACTGAACTGAACTGAACTGAGAGCCTCACTGAAGATATCCTAGAAAATACAAGAAATTGTGAAGAAGCAGAGAAAACAAATACCTTAAACCCACTTCTGAGATATATTATGTCTTATAATTTTTTCTTTGTGATTTTTATGAGTATAATTTACTTTTTCCTCATTAATATCATAATTCATTTTCCTCACTATTAAAAGTTATCTGCAAATACAATTTTCAGTGGTTATGGACCCCATATATCAAAATTTTACTTCTTCCCTAATACTGGGCATCTAGTTGTTCCCAAATGATTGAACATCCTTATGTATGACTTTTTGTTCTAATTTCTGATTATTTCCTTAGGATACTAAAAGAGGAGAGAGTTTGTGGGATAAGAACATTTTAAAGACTCTAGATAAGGATGACCAGATTACTGACCCTGAAGTATATAGCAGTTTATACTTCAGGAAATAGCAGTTGAAAGAACTGACTTAAGTGCACTGAATTCTTTGTTCATTTAATAAGAAAGCAATGACTCTCATTATTGCTTTAAGTCATATATTTCCGATTCCTAAGTGTCTTCACCATGTGTGTTTGTTATTTTTATTCTCTCTTTTATAAATTGTCCTTCCATGGTTATGCCCTTTCCTGAATGATCGTCCACTTTGTTGCAAAATAAAGCAGATGATCTGGGCCAGTGAAGAACACTGTGGAGAAACAGTGTTGGCTCTGGAAGCAGAAACTCCTTTTCTGTCTTTGTACCATACAGTTCCCTTAAGGTGAAACCTGCAGATCGGTTTCCTTTTGTTGGTACCAGATTAATTGCAGTAAGTGGGCAGAGTGGAACATAAATACATGCTATCATTTTACAAAAGAATTTTTGGAAACAACCAGTTGTATTTTCCAGATAAGTGTGAACATTGTTTTGCACTGTCACACAGTACTAAGTATAGCTTCACTTGAACATGTTAGCTGTAACTGTTTGAAAAGTTTAAAAAAAAATGAGTCTATAGGATGGTCCCCAAAAATGACTTATAATCTTAATAGTTTTCTTTTTAAACTGAAGTAGCTAGAGCCTCTGGCTGCAGGAAGCCACAGATTTGATCTTTCAAGAGACTTATTTCATTCCATGGTGGCTTAGATGGTAAAGAGTCTGCCTGCAATGCAGGAGACCTGGGTTCGATCCCTAGGTTGGGAAGATCCCCTGAAGAAGAGAACAGCTAGCCACTCCAGTATTCTTGCCCGGAGAATTCCATGGACAGAGGAGCCTGACAGGCTACAGTCCATGGGGTTGCAGAGAGTCAGACCCAACTGAACGACTTTCACTCACTCACTCCAACTAATTCATGGCCACCACAGATAATGAGTTTGATTTGAATCAGCTATTTTAGCAGGACAGAAAGATCTATTTTTTTTTGATATTTTATGACCATTGGAGAAATAATGTCCAAGAGTAAAGTGAGGTCTACATAATCACTAATGAATTCTAACTTTTTAGAAAAGTTTTTACATAATTATTCCTTAATAAGCTCAAAGTAATAACTACATGACATATTCATTAGCCCTTGAAAGGAATGCTTAAATACAACCATTAAAGAGTCAAACCCTTGAGTTACTGAGGGAAGAGAAGGAAGAAGAGGTTGAGTAGATTGGACATACATCATATCTCTAATATAGCCTCAGTTTGTAATAGAGATAACAGTATCTCATAGAGATATTTTAAATGATGTATTTGCTGTTGTTCAAAAAAATTTTAAAATAACAAATACCAAATGCCTACTTTGTTTTCAGTCGCTTGGGTTAAAAATAAGCCTTAAGCATTATTATGAATTACTGACATAATTTGAGAACTTCTATTATTGTAAACAGGATCAAAATATTTCTTGTGTCCTTTCTTTAAGAAAAAAATAATCATTTGAAAACAAATCACTCCATCATTCTGACCAGGTGACTAAAATCAACTATTTAAAAATTTAACAGTATGAAGACATTTTTGCATTATAATTTTAAAATGCTCAAAGTGTGTTAAAATAACTTAACACACTCAAAGTGTGTTAAAATAGTCTGTGTGTGTATATATGCTTACCCAGAATTATGCCCAATCTATTTTTAATCTAAAATTGTTATAAGAGGACAAGTTAACATAAGTTTATCCTCCAAATAAGGTTAATTGATTATTAACTAAATGTAAATATTCTATTGTGTATAATAAACTGATGGTCACTGATGTTGCTAAATAGACTTTTGTAAAAGTAATTGCTCTCCTTTTTAACTATATATAAGAAATTCTGAATACATTAAAAAAAAATGGATCCAAGAGCTTTTATAAGACCCAAGAGCCTTTATAAAACTAAACTTCAACAAAGAAAATAAGGTAACACTTATTGGATTTAATTAATTCTTCTATCCATGCTCAAGTTTACAACTTTTGTTTATGAATCCTATATTTAAAGTGTTTAGTTTTGGAGACAGTTTTTGTTCTGTTTTGTCTTTCTTTCTTTCTTTTTTTTTTGAATTCTGCTCTAGAACAATGGTTCTCAATTTTGTTGTTGTTAACAAACCCCTTTGAAAATTTGATTCAGGTTATGGATCTTATCTTAAGAATATACTCATCTCAATACCTCTCTGATACCTATAAATTGACTCAAGATTTAGACGTAGATGTATACTGGTGAGCCCTTAGTTTGTATGTTCTACTAAAATGCACATGTTTTTGGAGGAATTTTACTTGAGAAAGTCAAAGAAAGTATCTTTTATCTTTGACTCTGTTATCTAACCTTGATAAAAATGAATGTGGAGAAAGGTTGACTCTTTTCCAACAGACTGGAATGTCTCTGAAGATTCCAATAAAGAAGAACTACCAGGGTGTTGTCCTTCACATTTCAGAAGTGTATGACTAAAATTTTGTGATGTTTGTACTTTTCTATGCTGGGTCTGTGATATACTAGTGGTCACTCCAGATGTTTTAATTTTGTCTAGGCTAATGTCTTATGCCTTCTGTTAATATGGAAATAGATGGAATTTTATAGTACATCATTAAATATCCCACTTTAAAATAATTTTATTACTGAAACAGTATTTATTTTCTAATATTTGGAAAGTCATTCATATGAATAGGAAACTCAGTATAGTTGAGCAAACCCAAACCACTTCTGATGGACACTGCCTTAGCCAAAACTTTATCCAATGCGTATGTTACTATCTTTTTTTTTTGTCAGTTACAACATTTGTAAATCTGTCTTAGTTTTTGCATGATACAGCTATCAACATTTTTTTTATCTTAACCAAAGAGAAGAATGATGCATCAGCAAGTGGGCTGTAAATGAAACAAAAGAGTTATGATAAACACCCTGAAAATAAAGATAGAAGGGGTGATTCAACAGTGACAGAGACAGTCTATGTACACTTGGGTCTAATCTTCCTCTACACTTGTGAGCACTGGTGTCTGAAGGTAGAGAAGACTGAACACTTGTGGGGAATATGTGCTATTGCCATGGCAGCTATATTTCTAAGCCTTCCAAATCATAATTAGGTTGTGCATGGGAATTTTTTTTCAGAGTGTGGGTTGGCAGAAAAAAGAAAATCTAGATTCATATCAGAATGTTAACCAAGGAGGAACCATGCACCTTTATGTTTTTGTTGTGTAAGGAGGAGGCACATAGCAAGCTATTTTCTATGTAAATGATTCAAAAGTGCGACTTCCAATTCCATCTTAGAAGGGTAATGTGTTAGTTGAGTGCGGGTTATAGAGTCAGATTTTCTGAATTGAATCCTCATTCTGTTACTTCCTTGGTGTTTGACTTTGAGAAGATTCCTTAATTAATCTGTGCCTCATTTGGTAAAGTTTGAATAAAAGAATGAATCTTACTGTCAATAGGTTAATGCCTGTAAGGCTCAATCATAGTGCCTGATGGATGAGTGCTTAATGAATGTGAACTTAATTTTATAAGTTCTGTATAAAAGTATGTATGGTATATAAAAACTGGAACTTATAAATTAGCTTATTTTATATTATTGATCTTATTATTATGGATACTAATGACAGGAGCATTTCATTTTATAATGGAAGACATTCTCTGTGTTACTTTGGAGATTCTTTTCCCTTTCTCTTTGAGAGCCCTGTTGACCTTGCTCTTATTTGATGACCGCTTCTTGCTCCTGATTTCCTTTGGTGTCCTGTATATACCATGCTGTGAGAGCCAGGCTTTTCCTTTTGGCTTGTATGTTGGTCTTAACCCATCTCTTCCCAGGGGATTTAGTTCTAGGAAAGTGGGGGCTAAAAGAACTTATGAAACTAATATAGGCAAAGTAATTCTGCCTTAATTAGGGCCACGAAATTATAAATTTGTAGATTTTTTTTTTTTTTTTAGATTTTCTGAGGATTTCATGGTGGAATATTTTTTTCTTTCAGTCCTAAGCTGATTCCTTGAGTCTATTATATTCTTTACTGTTTGAGTATTTTCAAATAGTTTTCCCTCTTTTTCTAGTTCATTCTTTCCCTTGCTTTCTCTCCTTTTTGCTGTACAATTGTCCAGAATGTTCTGGTAATTTAACAACTTCAACTATCTTCCTAGAATCTTTTCTTGACTTTCAGCTGGGGAGAAAATATTTCAGCCGTGTATTACATTACTGGATTGTAGTAAAGCTGAACAAAATACCTCCATTCAATAGAAAATTTCACTTGGCTTATAAAGAATAGCATTCCGTCATTTACTACATCTACAGAAACACAGATCAGTTTACGAGACCATTCTTTCCTTCAGTTTAATAATGCATCGGTGATTGCATTCATTTATAGTTTTTCACACTGAATTGTCTATAACTTTTGCTTTTCTAAAATCTCAAACATCTTTAAGGAGCTCCTCAAGTAGTTTTAAAAGTAAAATATTTAATAGGATTGAACTGTACCTTTATAATTAAGTATAAATCATTCTGCCTAACAAATTTAGTTACATTGGTAATGCTTTTCAGTGTATTTCCATAGACATTATATTCACAGATACTATGCTTTTTTTTTAAGATGGGAAAACTATCCTGGATTACCTACATGGGCCCAGTGTAATCATAGGGTCCTTATATAAGGGTATGAGAAGAAGGGCAAAGGTAGAGATGGAGGTATAATGAAGTAATCAGAGATCTGAGGGATGCATGCTGAGGTACATGGGTAAAGAACAAGGAATGGATTTGTCTCTAGAGCCTATGGAGACTGATTTTAGATTTCTGTTCTGGAGAATTGCCAGATAACAAATGTATAATTTTTAATCCACTACATTTGTGGTAATTTGTTACAGCAGCAATAGAAAAGTAATACAAGCTTTATTAGTGTGCTTTTGCTAAAAGGAGGCAAGCTGTGTTGCTTGAGATTACTATGTAGACATTTGATGATCCATGCATTTTTAAAAAAATAATTATGTCTTTTAAATGAGCTTTTAAATTTCTATTACTTCCAATTTTCCCAGTTTCCTCCCTTGTCTAGTTTTTATGAGTGAATTTTCTAGTCAACTGATTCCGCTTCAGTAGTCCTCTGGAAATAAGAGCTCAAATTAAAACAATGAATACACAGGTGGACACTAACAGAAAATATTTTCATACAATAAGTCATATGCAAAGCACTCTATATATACTATGAAATCGACACATTGAGTAGGCTAAAAGCCAGGTTATTAGCTATGACCTAAGATTACTGAACATAAAAGCATACCACCATTTGTTTTAAGGAGTGGTAAGATAAAAAGTGAGTTGGTTGGGTTATATTTTAAAACCATTTTTAAAATAATACAACAATTTAAAAATTTTAAATAGTGATGTTTACTAAAAGCAACTGGTCTCTACTTACTTTCTGCCTTCATTAGCTGATAACCCCACAGATCCTTGTATACTATCCAGGACCCCAGTTCTCAGCCTGGTTACTTGTTCTAGTGAAAGCAGTAGCTTTAAGAGAATTCTGCCTGTGGATTACCCTTTAAAATCTTTTGAAATAAAAATAAAATATTAGACAGGGCTATTACTTAGAAAGTGTTTCACTGACGTCTGTAGGTATGACTGTGGAACTGCTGTGGCTTAGCCCAAGGAGAATATAGGCTTGGCAGGTATTTCTAATCTAGGAGGCATTACAGAATTGAAGCCTGGACTGCTCCTGCTCTGAGGAATTAAGCATATTCAATACCATACTGCTTTCATCCTCCTTACCACCCTACTCAGGAAAGAGAAATCACCAAGAGCTCGACATCCACACATAGCAAAGGGGGCCACAGGCTTTATGCCAGTGCTTTTAAACAATAATCTGGTTCTCAATTCCCCAATCCTATTTTTATTTTGCATTTCCTAAAGTGTGACATAAAACACAAATGGTTTTAATTTTTTTCACAACATTTCAGATTACTGGCAGAATGCACTTTAGGGAGGCTGGTTGTAAGTATCACTGTAAATAGAAAGAAATACAATGAAGAATAGACATAAAATCACTGGATGAAATTACATATTTAAATAAATGTAAAACGACTCAGTTTATCAATACTGTTATTTACGTGGAATTTTAAAATCATACATGTATTACATATAAAGTTTAAACAAATTACTTGATTCAACAATAATAAAGGCATTTAAATTTTTTCACCATAGTAAAAGTAGCTCTTATTTTAAGTAAATAAGTGTTCATATATAGAGTAAGCTTGTGACTTACTCTGCCAAACCCAAAGCTTGAAATAGTGGAATCTTCAGAATGGGTCATGTAAACCATTTCATTTACTAAAGTGGAAGGTGAAGATAACTACCTAATTCTGCCAGAAATTTTACATTCTTAATTACATCATAATTTTCCCTATCCTCTTGACAAAAAGATATAATGGAATTTTGGGTAGTGGTGGATATTCATGACAAAAGGTTATAATGGAATTTTGAGTAATAGTGGATATTCACTGAAAGAAGCATTGAGAGATACTGTGAGAGAACATCCGATGGTCTGGAGAAAAGGACCAGCTCAAGTTACTCTAATATTTGCTAGAAAATTCGGGATGTTCCAAATCATTCTTCCTACAATGCCACAGGTCCAACTATACCATACTGTCTATTTGCTAAAATCTTTTAATTTAGTTAGTTGGGTAATTTTTCCGTCTAGGAATATATTCCCAATTTTATAGCAGAAATTCAAATTGCTTTATAAGCAAATGTGGTTTTTATAAATTGAAGCATATATGCATTATCTCACTTAAATGAATTTTTGTTTCCTTTTAAGAATCTGAAGGGTAGATGGTGTGTGAACAAAACATGTCTACTTGAATAGCATGATTCTATTGATACATGCAATAAATAAGATCAAAGCATACCAAATAATTATTAGGCAGTCTTTCTTTGCATTACACAAAGATCAAAATGTGTTAACTCCAACAGCATCATTGCACTGACTGTGCGTTTACTAATTTAAAATATATGTCTCGATTTCTCAGGAGCTCTTGATGAGTTCCTTGTTCCTTTATTTTTCCATTGTGCAGAACCACTATCAAATCTGCGTTCTGTATCGTGGAGAGTCTGTGAGCCACCACTAGGCACGTCCTCCCCTTACTGGCCTTATCAAGGGCATGTTGAACCACCTGCAAGAGAGAAGGACCTGTGATTGCTAGCTTTGGTTAAATGCCAATAAACTTGCCCAAGTCAAACTGATTAAGGAAATCTAATAATATTCATTGTGTATTTGCTTATCTTCAAGGAAACGACCCTTCTTTGTGGAATATCTTAATAGAAATCTAGAAAAAGTAATTATAGACACTGATTAAGATTTTTAATTGGAGTAGCTTTTGTGACAATAAAAATTAGATGGTTATTTGTATTTGAAAGTGAAAGTGAAGTCACTCAGTCGTGTCTGACTCTCTTTGTGACCCCATGGACTGTAGCCTACCAGGCTCCTCTATCCCTGGGATTTTCCAGACAGTAGTACTGGGGCTTCCCTGGTGGCTCGGATGGTAAAGCGTCTGCCTGCAATTCGGGAGACCTGGGTTTGATTCCTGGGTTGGGAAGATCCCCTGGAGAAGGAAATGGCAATCCACTTCAGCACTTGCCTGGAAAATCCCATGGATGGAGGAGCCTGATAGGATACAGTCCATGGGGTCACAAAGAGTCAGACACGACTGAGCGACTTCACTCACTCACTCACTCAGTACTGGAATGGATTGCCATTATTTGTATTTAAGTGGTTTCAAAGTCAAACCCAGAAAGTAGTATTTCCATACTCAGTTGTCCATTTACTTCATTTCTTCTCATAGTTTCTTTTGTTTGTTTTTCTTTTTAGAATTTAGTTGTAAAACTGTCCTAGCTAAAACAGCATCTCAGCTGCTGCTGCTAAGTCGCTTCAGTCGTGTCCGACTCTGTGCGACCCCATAGATGGCACCCACCAGGCTCCCCCTTCCCTGGGATTCTCCAGGCAAGAACATTGGAGTGGGTTGCCAGCAGCTACAAAGAGGTAATAATGCTGTATGTGAGAAATAAGGGAATTCCCTGGAGGTCCAGTGGTTAGGATCTGTGCTCTCACTACAGGAAACACAGGTTCAATCCCTGGTTGGGGAACTAAGATCCCACATGCCTCGCAGTGCAGCCAAAAACAAAACAAGAACAAACAAGAAATGGAAGCAGAAGGTAAAATCCTATTATTTGCTGAATATATGAGATATTCTAATGATGGTTATCTCATTTAAATCCTTTCAGTATCTCTGTAAGGAGTATTTTCATTTTCCTGATAAATAAACCAAGATTTGAAAAATTTAGGTCACTTGACCTAGGTCACACTGCTAATAACTGATGAATCCAGAATTATAGCCCAAATATGTCTGATTCCAAAAGTCCCATTTTTTCCTTTCATAACACACTGTCTCCTTGGAAATCAAGAATGATAATCATCTACAAATAGTAGTTGTATACTGATTAATCTCATGGGATCTTAGATCAGATACACTTTATTAGAATTTAAAGTGAAAGTGAAAGTTGCTCAGTCGCATTCAACTCTGCAACCCATGGACTATACAGTCCATGGGATTCTCCAGGCTAGAATACTGGAGTGGGTAGCCTTTCCCTTCTCCAGGGATCTTCCCAATCCAGGGATGGAACCCAGGCCTCCTTCATTGCAGATGGATTCTTTACTAGCTGAGCCACAGGGATTTAAGGAAGTTACTTAACTTTTTCTAAGCCTTAGTGTGCTGATCTGTAAATTGAGCATAGTAAAAAATAAACTGTTGTGAGGATTGAGACAGTAGTCTATAATAAGCACTTGATAAATATTGAAGATTATTATTCATTTAACCAGCTTTCAATTTAACAAATAAGAACATACTATATATGTAAGAACTACTAAGGGACAAGAATATAGTAAAACTAAACATGAAAAGAAGCTTGAACTGTACGCCTATTGTTATGTGTCCATTTGCCCCCTTGTTTCCTTTTCAAACTGAGCAAATATTCTAAAGAAGGTAGAGAAACTAGCAGGCTCCAACACTGCTGCATAGATCACTCTATTACATATGTAGATTACCTTATTATTTTGTTTGGTATCATTAGAATAATAATAAAACAGGAAAGTAATCTTCCTTGGGCTTTTTCCTTGAGTGGAGAAGCATTTCAAGAATTGGGACCCTTTTGATGATGAGACCAATTCTAATGAGAAAACCTTTCTAACACATGAGATGCCTTGTGCCCCAACTCTCTCCCCCCTCCCCCCAGCCTCTGACCTTTACATAAAGGTCAAAACCTTAATTACAACTGGTGACCCTATGACTACAATTCTCTCCAGGCCTTTTTTTTCCCCCACCAACTGACCTTAATTTCTTCCAAAATACTCCACTCTCATATTTCATATTAATCCTGAGATGAAAGAAGAGAAAGTTACCTTTGCACTCTCATTGTCAAGAGCTGAAGTGGCCTCATCCAACAATAAAATTTTTGGTTTACGGAGAAGGGCCCTTGCAATAGCTAGTCTTTGTTTCTGGCCACCAGAAAGCTGTGTTCCTTTCAGTCCAACGTTTGTGTTGTATTTCTATTACAGGAACATGCAATTAAAAAAGCAAGTCTTGGTTATTTAAATTAATATGGCAGCTGTGGGCGCGAGCCATCTAAATATTTCAGATTTTGCTACTCTCTAAAATTTGTGTCCCAACAAGTGCTGAAATC
The DNA here is from genome assembly GCA_917880005.1 of Nanger dama. Lineage (NCBI taxonomy): Eukaryota > Metazoa > Chordata > Mammalia > Artiodactyla > Bovidae > Nanger > Nanger dama. Next base: position 32,124,393 of record CAKJTW010000007.1, read on the forward strand.
TATTCTTGGGCTTTGTTGCAAATAAATGTGAAACCAGCAGTAAACACTACCATTTCATTTACATATCTAATCTGATCACAAATAGTAGACCTTTGCCATTTTGCTTCTACAAAGGAATTGTTCAAATTAAAGCATTAAAAAAAAATCATTAGGGAAAAAGTTCCCAGTAAACACAAATCTTTCCTCATCAAGTTAAATTATCTTCTGTTTTCAGGTCAAAATGATTTGAAGTATCATTTTAAAAGAAATCATTGGGTTCCCTAGCTGTGTTCTTACTAAATCTCGTGGGCACATTTCTCCAGCTGTCATGATGCCGTTCTCAGTGGTGCAGGTATCATCCTAGCAACTTTTCAGGCCATGATAGTGATATTTAGCACTTCACAAATTGCTACACTCTCCTACTTACTAATGACCTTCTTTTCAGTATTACACTCCGTGGAAGGGTAAAGGAAATTTCTCACGTATCTAAATCATAATGGATCAGCAAGCAGGCTCCCACTTGTTTTCTGCATTATCCTGTTGACTCTGCTTTCCTTCAGGGTTTCACACTGCTCTCTATTAGCCCTTGCCAGTTGTCTGAGAAATACATGCCATTGGTACCCAAACAAGGATGTGTGGGTGGATCAGCTCCACTGGGAAAGTAAGTCCAACCTTCTAAAGGTGGATCCCGTAACATCATCATAGAGAAACGCAGCACGTGATGATGTACTGTTTAGCTTAGCACCCTGGAGAGGCCTGATTCAACTGCCTTTCCCTCCACACCTTGCTGCCTTCAGGAGGTGTTTCTCCAGCAGAGGGGGTTTTGAGAAAGCTTGTGAGTAACTTTTAATAACAGATATGTCTCCTTAATCTCAAAGTTCATTTTCAACTTAAAATGCTTAGTTGCTTACTTTATAGCAAACAATGGGTAAATTATTGAAGCCTAGTAAAAGTGTCCTTTGTGAATGGTCTACAAAGGAAACAGACTTTAGCTATCTCCTTTGTGATTTTTGGGAGATTCCCTGGTGACTCAGATGGTAAAGTATCTCCCTGCAACGAGAGAGACCTAGGTTCAATCCCTGGGTCAGGAAGATCCCCTGGAGAAGGAAATGGCAACCCACTCCAATACTTTTGCCTGGAAAATCCCACGGATGGAGGAGCCTGGCAGGCTAGAGTCCATGAGGTCGCAAAGAGTCGGACGTGACTTCACTTTCATTCTTTTTTCTTTGTGATTTTGGCCGAAACTGCTAGCCCACTGGGCCTTTTCCTTCTAAAACACATTTTATTAAAACTGGAATCACAGGGCTATAGATAATCAGGTAAAACTCAGTGGTTCATATCCACACACTGCAAGTTTCCCATCTAAATTAGAGGATTCAATCTTAAGCCAAAAACTGTATTTGGTGGCAATGATAATGGACTTGGAGCTCTTTCTGCCAGTCTAGATTAAATTGTATGTGGATTCTTCTATTACAGCTGAAGAAGATATAATACTAGCTTAGAAATCACTTTGCATTTCTTGGTTTTCTTTAGCTTTCAGGAAGATATAAGTCTCAAGAATGAACTGGATGAAAATACAATTCAGATGTTTTTGCCCATCATTAAACCCTGGTGGCTCAGATGGTAAAGAATCTGCCTGCTATGCAGGAGACACAGGTTCAATCGCTGGGTCGGGGGATCCCCTGGAGGAGGAAATGGCAACCCACTCCGGTATTCTTGCCTGGAGAATTCCATGGACAGAGGAACCTGGCAGTCTACAGTCCATGGGATCATAAAGAGTCGGACACAACTGAAAGACTAACACTTTCAAACAGAACAGATTATAAATATGAATGAATATACATGTTGTCTCAATAGTAATCTAAAAACATTTTCAAACACTTAAACTGAAGGTTTTGTCTTTTTGTTTGTTTCTAATGAAGAACTACAGTATTTCATTCTTTCCTGTTTCAACTGAAAATCTAAATCAGTTTTCTGGCAAACACTAGGATGGTGAGTGCACTGAAATCACCTGTTTTATGAGATACTCAAGAAGCAGTAGCTGGTCAATGTAAACCTGGGTCTAAATACCAATTGGATCCTGGAAGGAACATCAGATAGAGTCTAATCCTAAACCAGCTGCATCCTGGAGATTCTCTGCAGGCCCTTTAAAGGAGTTTTAGGGTGGTTCTAGTGGAGCCAGGAAGTGGTCTGACCGAGAGCTGACTGTGTGAAATTGTGGGCACTAGGGGATTTCTACATTTGAAGTATTTCTCAGGGATCTTCAAGACCAAGCCAGTGTTATCTGAACTCCTCTCCCAGGCTTATATTTCCAAATGCCTGGAGGTTCTATTCATGGCATACACCATAGATTTGTTACCCTTAGCACACTCTAAGTTGACTGCTACTCACGTTCTAGCCTTGATCTGGCAGACAGGTTCATAATCCTTTACCTGAAACCCACAGGGCTATACTTAATTAACAATTCTATTTTTCTTTACTTTAGAATAAAATATACTATAAATTGTACACATCATACATTATTTATATTTAATATGCAATATATATTATTTTGGGCTTCCCAGGCTTCGGGGGTAAAGAATTTGCCTGCCAACGCAGGAGACACAGGAGACTCAGGTTTGGTGCCTGGGATGGGAAGATCCCCTAGAGAAGGAAATGGCAACATGCGCCAGTATTCTTGCCTGGAAAATTCCATGAACAATGTGGCCTGCCAGGCTACAGTCCATGGGTCTCAAAGAGTCAGACAGGACTGAGCAACTGAGCCCACACACATATGTTATTTAAGACCCCCAGAAAGGGCTGGGTAGCAATCAGTAATCAAATATGTGAATACTTCTGTAGAAATATTTGACAGTTCATTCTAAGTAGGATTAATAAAGACTACATAAAACCTCACGTCATTTTGACCACCCAACAAATTTACTTCAAACATATGGTCTTTGTGTGTGGAGGGGAGTGTGTTATGTTTAAGAACTTTTGGAAATTAGAACTGGGGGAAAGAAAAATATGGACCTGAATTTCTCTCATCAAGGTTGTAATGTACCAAGACTTGCCCCTTTCATGTAGTCTGGGCCCTTGCCACGGAGGCCACAGCATCTCTTGAATGAGCAAACAAAATGCTGAGCTTCAAATGATTTTTTTTTCCTTTAAAAATTCGATCATGTCACTTCTTTGTGTAAAATGGTCTAACGATTTCCTCTTTCCAATAATAACAGAGTCCAAACTTAGTCTGGTAATTCAGAACCTTCACATTTAGTCCATGCTCATATTTGTGTGGCTTCTTCTTAATTCCCCACTTAATAGTTTGTGCTCAGAACTTTAAACTTATTTTCCTTCAAACACATAAAACCCTTTCACATGTATGTGTTTCTGCACGAGCTTATTCTATCTCCTAAAAATGGTGTTGCTCCCTCTCTGCCTAGTGAACTACTCAGTTTTCAAAACCCAGTTCAAAGCAACATCCTCTGTGTGATTTTCTGTGAAACTTCGTCATTTGTGCTTTTGTACTCTCATCGTATGCTCTTTTTGTTTTCATGCCAGAAAGCTGCCCAGTGTATTATGTACTTTCTTGCTCACTTTCTACAGACAACCTGAAGCTCAGTCCTGACAATTCCACTTTTATGATATTTTTTATATCCTTTTCTTTGTTTTATTTTACTTTATTAATTCAGACCTTCATAACTAAACCCTGGAAATAGCTCTGAGTTGATTTTCCAAACCCCTGCCCTTTACTGCTAGACTAGTAATTTCCCTGTCCTATTCCAAAAGGATATTTTGGCACCAGATTTCTTTATGGTTCTATATATTTTCCAGGTAAGAGTGATATGAAAGTAAACTACAGTTTTATTTAAAAACACTTAGAAACAAGCTATTCTTTCTTTTGGAAATAACATTATGATTCTCAAAGTTGATTGTAAAAGAATGCTGAATCTCTGCAGTATATAGTTTTGGGTAAATCTGAGAAATAGTACAATGAAAATAATGAAAGATAAAAAACAATTTAAGGGTAAGAGTCAAATGGTACAAATATAAAATGGATAGCATTTTACCATGCATAAATTAAAGAAAACCCCTCTTAGGATTATGTAGATAATAATCTATCCTTGAATCAATAATTCAGTGAATGTCTTGGTTAAAAAGGGAAAGCTATAGGGTCACAATATTTTGTTACTCCTTCTATCATAGTTAGTAATGCAGAACCTTACTCAGGTTAGGAAACTGTATTAATGGTCCATTTCTAGTTAGAGGAACCAGTTAATGAGGGATGATCTAGTAGTATAAAAGAGAATATGGTGACCATTATCCTTCTCCCAAAACAGGGCATTAGATTAGTTGTTTAATATAATGCTTACTGAACTTTGGCATTTCCTTTTAAAGTGAGCTAGAAAACCACATTATACAAATTTGTTTCTAATCAAAAGTAAGTGTGTGTGTGTGTGTGTGTGTGTGTGTGTGTATGTAGGTATATACATATACTTTTTAAAAATTTTTGTTGCACTGTGCAACATATGGGGTCTTAGTTCTCTCACCAGGGTCAAACCTGTGCCCCTTTTAGGAAGTGTGGAGTCTTAACCACTGGCCCACCAGGAAATCCCTATATTTTTATTTTATCTATGTATGTATGTATGTATGTATGTATGTATGTAGGTATAAATGGTAAGAACTTATAAGTTGCAACCAACATTAGTGTCTGTGCACTAATTCTGGATTTGTATCAGTGCTTGCTATGCTAAAGCCCTCAACAATTAGCCAAGATTTTCAACTTTTCTAAAATTTTGTGTCAGGTGTCACAGCCAATTCAGAGAGATGACAAAAATGGCAGGCAAGGACCTAACACTCTAGTGAGAAAAGGAGACCCTAAACAAATTAATAAGCACCAGGGTAATTTTAGACTGTGGTAAGCGCTCTGAAGACTGTGTGATAGGCTATAAGGGCTGGTGGGTCCTCTTTAAAATAAGATGGCCACAGGAGACTTCTGCAAAAGTGACATTTGAGAGAGCTTGAAATTTAAGGAGCTGGCTCTTCGAAGAGTTATAGGAAGGGAGAACCCAGCTGAATAAATATGAGTGTAAATGTCCTGCAGTAGGGAATAAAAAACTTCACGAGACAGAAAGAAGTCAGTATGGCTGGAGAGAGTCAGAACATAAAGAGATGAGGGCCAGATCACAGAAGGCCCTGCCAGTCTTATAAGAAGTTTTGATTTCATTCTTAGTTCAAAGGGATGACGTTAGGAGGTTTTAGGCAAGGAGGGATATGATTTACTTTATGTTTTTAAAAGATCCAATTGATGTGAGGAAGAATTATAAAGGGGCAAGACTGGAAACAGGAAGACAGATTCATTTCAGTTTAGTCGCTCAGTTGTGTCCGACTCTTTGCGACCCCATGAATCGCAGCACACCAGGCCTCCCTGTCCATCACCAACTCCCGGAGTTCACTCAGACTCATGTCCATCCAGTCAGTGATGCCATCCAGCCATGTCATCCTCTGTCATCCCCTTCTCCTCCTGCCCCCAATCCCTCCCAGCATCAGAGTCTTTTCCAATGAGTCAACTCCTCACATGAGGTGGCCAAAGTACTGGAGTTTCAGCTTTAGCATCATTCCTTCCAAAGAAATCCCAGGGCTGATCTCCTTCAGAATGGACTGGTTGGATCTCCCTGCAGTCCAAAGGGACTCTCAAGAGTCTTCTCCAACACCACAGTTCAAAAGCATCAATTCTTTGGCGCTCAGCCTTCTTCACAGTCCAGTTCTCACATCCATACATGACCACAAGAAAAACCATAGCTTTGACTAGATGGACCTTTGTTGGCAAAGTAATGTCTCTGTTTTTGAATATACTATCTAGGTTGGTCATTACTTTCCTTCCAAGGAGTAGGCGTCTTTTAATTTCATGGCTGCAGTCACCATCTGCAGTGATTTTGGAGCCCAGAAAAATAAAGTCTGACACTGTTTCCACTGTTTCCCCATCTATTTCCCATGAAGTGATGGGACTGGATGCCATGATCTTCGTTTCCTGAATGTTGAGCTTTAAGCCAACTTTTTCGCTTTCCTCTTTCACTTTCATCAGGAGGCTTTTTAGTTCCTCTTCACTTTCTGCCATAAGGGTGGTGTCATCTGCATATCTGAGGTTATTGATATTTCTCCTGGCAATTTTGATTCCAGCTTGTGCTTCTTCCAGTCCAGCGTTTCTCATGATATAATCTGCATATAAGTTAAATAAGCAGGGTGACAGTATACAACCTTGACATGTTCCTTTTCCTATTTGGAACCAGTCTGTTGTTCCATGTCCAGTTCTAGCTGTTGCTTCCTGACCTGCATACAGATTTCTTAAGAGGCAGGTCAGGTGGTCTGGTATTCCCATCTCAGAATTTTCCACAGTTTATTGTGATCCTCACATTCAAAGGCTTTGGCATAGTCAATAAAGCAGAAATAGATGTTTTCTGGAACTCTCTTGCTTTTTCCATGATCCAGCGGATGTTGGCAATTTGATCTCTGGTTCCTCTGCCTTTCCTAAAACCAGCTTCAACATCAGGAAGTTTGCAGTTCACGTATTGCTGAAGCCTGGCTTGGAGAATTTTGAGCATTACTTTACTAGCATGCGACATGAGTGCATTTGTGTGGTACTCTGAGCATTCTTTGGCATTGCCTTTCTTTGGGATTGGAATGAAAACTGACCTTTTCCAGTCCTGTGGCCACTGCTGAGTTTTCCAAATTTGCTGGCATATTGAGTGCAGCACTTTCACAGCATCATCTTTCAGGATTTGACATAGCTCAGCTGGAATGCCATCACCTCCACTAGCTTTGTTTGTAGTGATTCTTTCTAAGGCCCACTTGACTTCACATTCCAGGATGTCTGGCTCTAGATTAGTGATCACACCATCATGATTATCTGGGTCGTGAAGATCTTTTTGTACAGTTTTTGTGTGTATTCTTGCCACCTCTTCTTAATATCTTCTGCTTCTGTTAGGTCCATACCATTTCTGTCCTTTATCGAGCCCATCTTTGCATGAAATGTTCCCTTGGTATCTCTCATTTTCTTGAAGAGATCCCTAGTCTTTCCCATTCTGTTGTTTTTCTCTATTTCTTTGCATTGATCGCTGAAGAAGGCTTTTTTATCTCTTCTTGCTGTTCTTTGGAATTCTGCATTCAGATGCTTATATCTTTCCTTTTCTCCTTTGCTTTTCGCCTCTCTTCTTTTCACAGCTATTTGTAAGGCCTCCCCAGACAGCCATTTTGCTTTTTGCATTTCTTTTCCATGGGATGGTCTTGATCCCTGTCTCCTGTACAATGTCATGATCCTCATTCCATAGTTCATCAGGCACTCTATCTATCAGATCTAGGCCCTTAAATCTAATTCTCACTTCCACTGTATAATCATCATAAGGGATTTGATTTAGGTCATACCTGAATGGTCTAGCGGTTTTCCCTACTTTCTTCAGTTTAAGTCTGAATTTGGTAATAAGGAGTTCATGAACTGAGCCACAGTCAGCTCCTGGTCTTGTTTTTGTTGACTGTATAGAGCCTCTCCATCTTTGGCTGCAAAGAATATAATCAATCTGATTTCAGTGTGTAGAGTCTTCTCTTGTGTTGTTGGAAGAGGGTGTTTGCTATGACCAGTGCATTTTCTTGGCAAAACTCTATTAGCCTTTGCCCTGCTTCATTCTGTATTCCAAGGCCAAATTTGCCTGTTACTTCAGGTGTTTCTTGACTTCCTACTTTGGCATTCCAGTCCCCTATAATGAAAAGGACATCTTTTTTAGGTGTTAGTTCTAAAAGGTCTTGTAGGTCTTCATAGAACCGTTCAACTTCAGCTTCTTCACCATTACTGGTTGGGGCATAGACTTGGATTACCGTGATATTGAATGGTTTGCCTTGGAAACAAACAGAGATCATTCTGTCGTTTTTGAGATTGCATCCAAGTACTGCATTTCCGATTCTTTTGTTGACCATGATGGCTACTCCATTTCTTCTGAGGGATTCTTTCCCACAGTAGTAGATATAATGGTCATCTGAGTTAAATTCACCCATTCCAGTCCATTTTAGTTTGCTGATTCCTAGAATGTCAACCTTCACTCTTGCCATCTCTTGTTTGACTACTTCCAATTTGCCTTGATTCACAGACTTGACATTCCAGGTTTCTATGCAATTTTGCTCTTTACAGCATCGGACCTTGCTTCTATCACCAGTCACATCCACAGCTGGGTATTGTTTTTGCTTTGGCTCCATCTCTTCATTCTTTCTAAAGTTATTTCTCCACTGATCTCCAGTAGCATATTGGGCACCTACTGACCTGGGGAGTCCTTCTTTCAGTATCCTATCATTTTGCCCTTTCATACTGTTCATGGGGTTCTCATGACAGAATATGGTCCACTGGAGAAGGGAAGACAGATTAAGAAGATACTAAAGTGGTCCTCTCTGATGTCTCAGACGGTAAATAATCCATCTGCAATGTGGAAGACTCAGGTTCAGTCCCTGGGTTGGGAAGATCCCCTGGAGAAGGGAATGGCTACCCACTCCAGGGTTCTTGCCTAGAGAATTCCATGGACAGAGGAGTCCATGGCATCACAAACAGTCAGATGTGACTGAACGACTAACACTTTCACTCACTTTCAAGGTGGTCCAGAGGGGGATGATGGTGGTGTAGCCATGAGTAGAGTATAAATGAATAGAAGGTATAAAATCAAAATATGAAAATAAATTTATATTCAGTGAATATTAATGCAGTTGGTCTTGGAAAGTCACACAAACATAATCTCAAATTTTGTTTTTTATATCTCACTTTACATTAGATGCCAGCAATAAATTGTGTAATCCAAGGAGCACATAAAAATAAACACTTAAGCCCAATAAAATACTAGACAGCTTTTGGTTCAAGATTTCAGGCATTTTCTTACCTCAGGGAGACCCTCAATAAAAGAGTGGATGTTTGCTGCATTTGCTACTTCTTTTATCTCATTCAGTGACACAACACGGCTGTTATCACCATAGGCTATGTTCTCAGCAATGCTACAGTTGAAGAGCACAGGTTCTTGAGAAACGATTGCTATCTGGGAACGGAGCCACTGTACGTTCAATTCCTTTACATCCACACCATCAAACAGCTGCCAAAAGCAGAAGGGAGAATGGTATGTGAAGATCCAACAACTGCATCATGTTACAGCTCACTGCATTCAAACATATACAAATCATAACAAGAAGTTTAGGAATTCAAGCTGCTTTCATAGCATGAATGTTAGCCAAGAAGGGCTCATAAATCATATGGTGTATAGAAGCAGACAGCAGGTATTAATAACTAACTGAAGTACCAACTCTTAAACTTACTTGACGTTTCTGGGAATGGCCATATATTCTAGAGACCTGCCCAGAGTTTAGAATGAAGTCTGGTGTTCTGTACTAAAGTCAGATGAAAAATGACCAACCTCCACTGTAAAGGACTCTGCTTTATTAAAGCCTAGTGATGTAACAAAATTCAACTGACATCTGATGAGCATAAGCATACCTACTATGTGATGAGGACTCTTCAGGCACTGAGGAAAGAGTAATAAATAAGACAAAGGTCTTACCCTCCTTGGCTTATATTGTAGTGGAAAGAGGCAGGTAATAAGCACACTGACAAACAACAACGTCAGAAAAATAGTGTCATGAAACAAGATAATGGGATAGACAGTGACTAGGAATGTGCTGAGGATTTGGGAAGGAGACAGGTGAATGCATTATATTCTATCTAAGAAGTCCCTCTAAGGAAGTAGTATTTTTAGACTGAGACATGAATGATGAGAAGGTATTGGCAAAGAAGTTATAGTAAGAACAAATTTTGATCAGGGGAACAGCAAGAACAATGTGTGTTCAAAGAACATTGTGTATTTCTGGAACATAAAGAAGTCAATGAGACTGATAAACAGTGTATAGTGAGGTAGGAATGATAGGAGAGGAGTTTGGAGGGGAGAGGCAGGGGCTAGATCACAAAGGACCTTGATTTGATAGTATGGACTCTTGTTTATTCTAACTGCGATAGAAAATCATTGGAGAGTTTAAAAGAAGGAGTGTGCTGTGCTATATGCAAACAGCTGAGTGCTACCTAATTTTGGTACTCATTGTTCATTGTTTTCTGTGAAGACAGCCATTTTGCAAACAATCTTTGTGATGGGCAAAAGACTGTAAATTGCAGCAGAATGATGACTATCATGACAATCATTGACTTTTATGGGCTTCTTGTTTTTTGCGGAGGTAGGGGAAGGAAGAACAGGAAGTTGTCTTGTGTGTTTGTAATGTGGTGGTGTTTGAAGGGATAGAATAGTTTGAAAATCTGAATATAAGTTAGAGTAAGAAAAGTGCCAGGTAAGAAAACCCGTCCTTGGCGTTCAAAGGAGGGAGAGGTTGCAATTCTTTTTTGAGATCAGAATGCAGAACTTAATGGAGCTGATTCAAAAGAGCTCTAATCACGCCTATGGTTTTGAGAATTGTGGTGTGGAGATGGCCAGAGTGAATAGCAGGAAGCCTGAACTTAAGCCCAAGGGAATGTTTAAGAACAGCTCCACTAACCTCCAGATAAGTTGTATTTGAATTCAGGCTTACCACTTGTCCTTTCACTGGGTCATAAAATCTCTGCAGAAGTTGGACAGAAGTGCTTTTCCCACAGCCACTGCTTCCAACAAATGCTACTGTCTTCCCTTTCTCAATACTGAGGGATAGACTGTGAAGGATTAGGACATCTGGGCGACTTGGGTAGAAGAAAGAGACTTCTCGGAACTCTATATTCCCTTCACATATGTCCTGTGAAAGACAGTTGGCAGTGTTTAGAAGGATGACTTAGAAAATCTGTAACAAACTACAGCACACTGGTGGAGTGCTTTCTGAAAACTGTGTATGTTTCCACAACCATTTTAATTTTAAACATCATGTTCCTCTCTGTCGAGTTGCTGACTGCACATTGTTGCTGTTGTTCAGTCACTAAGTCGTGTCCAAATCTTTGCGACCCCATGGACTGCAGCATGCCAGGCCTCCCTGTCCTTCACTATATCCTTGAGTTTGCTCAGACTTACATCCATTGAATTGGTGATGCCATCCAACCATTTCATCCTCTGTTGCCCCCTTCTTCTCTTGACCTCAAACTTTTCCAGCCATCAGGGTCTTTTCCAGTGAGTTGACCCTTCACATCAGGTGGCCAAAGTTTCAGCTTCAGCATCAGTACTTTCTGTCATTTTGGTTGAGATTTTTATATCTGTAGTTTTTGTGGTCTTAACTCTCAGACTTCCTACAAACACTAGTTTCCTTTGGCTTCAGTACCCAGTCACAGTCTGATCTGCAGAAGAGCTGTTTGACCACCTGCTCTAAATAAATACATCTTAAAAAAAATTAGTTTGTGCTTTACAGATATTATTTGTGTTCTATAGGTATTATTGCTTAACTCAGAATAGCTAGAGCCCTCATAAACTATATGTATACATAACAACATGTATATGTATACATGTTGTTTTTATAAGTTGGACCATGATTTACAGTTTATATACATCTCCATTTTAAATTCAGATTTATCTGTGTTAATCTTTTGGCAGTGACATTTGCCTATAAGTTTATTTTTCTCTTTATGCTTCAGTCTCTTTAGTGGTTGATAATTTTAAACCAATATTTATATATATCATAAGTATGATGTTTATAAAAGACTTTCCAGAACAATCACTAAATGATTATTAACTTTCTCTTTATATATTTGGTTCATAAGATTTTAGGTTCTTTTGAATTCCATGTTTGCCCTCAGTCAAATGCATTTTAACTAGTGAGGTTTAATAATCATGATCAACATATTCTGAGCCCAGTATATAGGTAGGAGGTAGGGATAGGTGGAAGGGAGGAGTATCAAAAATATTTGACAATGAAATTATTCTGTTGTCAAAGGAAAGAAATGTTAACTTGTGGTTAAGTATTTTAGAATTAGGAAAAAAATCCTGAAATGATATGTACCAAAGTAGTAAGTTTAACAGCAGCTTATTTTTAGCTTTTTCAATGCATTCTGTTTTGCCCATTACAGCACATGAATATTATTTACAAAATAAAAATAAAAAAAAACCCATAGAGAGTGCAATTATTTCTGTACGCTCTGATGCCTTTTGGAAAGGTATAGAGAGTCTAGACTTCCAGACTTTAATTCATTTAAAATTTTACTATTTTAAACATTTTGTAATGGAAAAATTTCAAACATCTATGAAAGTAGAGAGAATAACATGTAATGGACTGTTTGCATATATGCCTATCTCCCAACCTCAGTAATTATTGTTGTTTGCCAGTTTTGTTTTTATCTGACTTTCTTTTTTTAAAGCATAGAGAGTGGGCTTCCCTGGTGGCTCAGTAGTAAAGAATCCACCTGCCAATGCAGAAGACAGACTTGATCTCTGATCTGGGAAGATCCCATATGCCACAGAACAGCTGAGCCTATTGAGCCCGTGCTCTAGAGCCCGGGAACTGCAGCTACTGAAGCCTGCTCAACTAGAGCCTGTGCTCTTCAATAAGGGTAGCCGCCACAAGGGGGAAACCCGCGTACCACAACTAGAGAGGAGCCCCTGCCCACCACAACTAGAGAAAAGGCAGCACCGCAACAAAGACCCAGCACAGCCAAAACTAAATGAATAAAAATTAAAAAATAAAACCTAGGGAGTGATAGAAGTATGTGTCTATTAAATAAAATAAAGATTAAATAACAATTTTATAGTCTTTATAAGAAACATTTCCACATTCTATCACTTTGATACAGTTCTATGGGGATGTTTATCAGTAAGATGCTCAATCCCTCTATTGTAACATTTAGAAAGAAATGACTAGTAATATTACTAAATATCTAAATCCTAATATTTAAAAATTTTCCTACATTACTTTTCAAAAGACAAGTATGAAATTTTATTGTGACAGTCATGTATCTTAAAGCATTCTATTTTGAGACTGTCATGATCTTTTTATTTCTAACAACTAGCATTTCTTTTAATACTTAAGAGGTTTGAGTGATAATGTACTATTTTAAGCTATCATACATATAAATCTGCTGTTAAAATTCTAGAGGGAAATACATTTAAATGAAAATTTTCTTTTAAGTGTATACCTAATAGTTGTTCTTTTAAATTAAAATGTCTAGAAAAACTGAATATTTATTTAATGTATGCATCTTTTAGAGTTTGTGACTAAATGTGTACATGTGTTTTAATATTAATGATTTCATATAGTTCCCATTTCCTCTCTTCTGTTTACACATATATTTTCCATGAAAAATGACATCTGAAGTAGCAGGATACTATTTACTTTGCATATGTTATCAGAGAAAAAAATGAATAAATCTTAATGCAAAGCTTTATCCAATATTAAAACTTTTGCAGTCTAAATACATCAAATGTATAAATCAATCCTGTATTCAAGAACATTCTGGCAAATAAACCAGAAGCACATATTTTGCAATATAAGATCTGTACATTTTAGTAGGAGAGGTGAAAATTTGATTAAGACAATATCCCCTTTCTCCTTTTATAACCATAACAGTTATTTATATAACCTTTTAATTATTTACAGCACTCATTTGCAGTTATCAAATAATGCCTTCATTTAAGTCTAATTAGAGAGCATGCATATGAAGAATTAATAATAAGTGGACATTTAAAATCATAGTTGTGCTTACTGTTTTTTTCCCTTCTTGACTATAGCTGTCTATAGTTGGTTTCTTTTCCAGCAAAGCAAACAGATGTGCAGCCCCAGATTTGGCTCTCGAATATTCAGGTGCCAAAACAAGTGTTTCTCCAATGGCCATAGCTCCATATGCAATTGCAGTAAAAACTCTATCAAAAGATAAAGCATTTGAATCTTAGTTAGGTCTATTTTCAAATAAGAGCTCTAAAAGTGAAGGGAAAATCAGGCACTGGGATATAATCTTTTGACCCAGATAGAGCCATTAATGCTCAAGGTTCAGAAATGATATAGCTCTTTTGTAATTTTCTACCACATATCGATTATCCCTTTCCTATACAACAAAACAACTTTGGAGCTCAGGTAATCTTAAAATTTTCTCTTCCAATTAGAAAGACAGATGAAAGGCTCTAACTAGTGAATATAAAACTTCTTAGCTTCTTTGCTATAAGGATCATTTGCTTGGAGATTTGACAGAGAATTCAACTAACAATGGAAGAATGGACTCTCCAGTAGTGAGGTCTGAATTTACACAGTAGAAATGAATGGTTTTTTCCCCCTTTTTTTGCATATAATGTAGTTAGAACAGATAACTGATGCCAGATGATTGGCTTATCTGCCTGCAGTGCTACAAGATTTAAAGAAAGCAAAGCATGGAGACTGTTCTTTGTTAAGATCCTAAAAACAATATATGAGTAAAATATAGCTTAGCCAGACTGGAAGAAGTGCTATGATCTTTGGTCTGCTACAGATTATGATCTCAGTTTTAAAACGTATTAATTCTAAAATGGTAAGTATGCAGATGATAGCACACAGGATAAGAGTCACAGAAATGTGGCATATCACGTGGCCATGGTTAAATATTTTTCCTCTCATTTTTCATTTTAGTCATGAAAACACATTATTGGAATGAAAAATACTGCATCTCAGTGACAGAGCTAAAGGTGTAATTCAGCTAACAATTATATAAGTTTCACTGGCAATATTTAAACATTAGGCAATAAAGGACACATAGAACCCAGTTGCTTGTTTGTCATGCTGTATCATAGCAAGGTAAATACAAACACACTGGTCTCCTCATGAATTTCTCCAGAGATGGGACCTATCAAGAGGTGGATTTGGATGCAATCTCTTCAGCAACATAGACTTCAGATCTTGAACCTTGTTTTCTTTATAAAGGTCAAACACCATGTAAAATATACAAACAACTGGTTTACTGGGATGTGTGATGCTAAAATTTTGTAGTCACTAGCTCTGTGATGTCAAGGCATTTTTAATACTAATATTTACTGAAATTCAGAGCTCAAAATGCCATTCAAAATACTTAATACTCAGCTATAAATATCAGAAGTGAGTATCAAATTTAGGTAACACATGAGAGTAGGCTTCTCAGAACAACTAAGAACATACCTTAGTATCTGAAATGTAACAGAATATCTTACTGTCCTAAAATTTGCATAATTAAAAGTCAATTTAATTATTTGGCACAAGTGTACCGAGGCTAATGTCTTTGTTAGGTCTCCCATAAAATGAAATTTACTGAGAAGGGGAGAAGGGAAAACAAAGATGCAAAATAGATTAAGAAGAAAAGTTTTAGTAAGAAAAAGAGCACCAGCTGAAAACTCTGTGCTGTCTTCATTATGTTTATGTTGAGGGGATTGATGTTGATGAGGATTAGACTGAGGAAACTAACTTTGTGGTGATGGGACTGTCTAGGGGTTTCAGTTCAGTTCAGTTCAGTCGCTCAGTCGTGTCTGATTCTTTGCGACCTCATGGACTGCAGAATGCCAGGCCTCCCTATCCATCACCGACTCCCGGAGTTTACTCAAAATCATGTCCATTGAGCTGGTGATGCCATCCAACCATCTCATCCTTTGTCGTCCCCTTCTCCTCCTGCCTTCAATCTTTCCCAGTATCAGAGTCTTTTCCAGTGAGTCAGTTCTTTGCATCAGGTGGCCAAAGTATTGAAGTTTCAGCTTCAGCATCAGTCCTTCCAATGAATATCCAGGGCTGATTTCCTTAGGGATGGACTGGGTTGGATCTTCTTGCAGTCCAAGGGATGCTCAAGAGTCTTCTCTCAACACCACAGTTCAAAAGCATCAATTCTTCAGTGCTCAGCTTTCTTTATAGTTCAGCTCTCACATCCATACATGACTACTGGAAAAACCATAGCTTTGACTAGATGGACCTTTGTTGGCAAAGTAATGTCTCTGCTCTTTAATATGCTGTTTAGGTTGATCATAACTTTTCTTTCAAGGAGCAAGCGCTGTTTAATTTCATGGCTGCGGTCACCATCTGCAGTGATTTTGGAGCCCCTAAAAATAAAGTCTAGGGGTTTAGTCAGGGACATTATTCTCCATTAAACTTTTCTTCCAGTGAGTGTTCTATAAAGAGACCAAAGCTACAGAATCTGTCCTAACCTCATCTGGCCCAATTAGATAGAATGAACTAAAGTGCAATTCACTTCCACTTAAATATTTATTGCACAATAACCAGTGCTCTAACTCCATGAGAGTGTTGCTGCTAATTCACTTCAATCGTGTCCGACTCTGTGTGACTCCAGAGATGGCAGCCCACCAGGCTCCCCCATCCCTGGGATTCTCCAGGCAAGAACATTGGAGTGGGTTGCCATTCCTTCTCCAATGCATGAAAGTGAAAAGTCAAAGTGAAGTTGCTCAGTCCTATCTGACTGTTAGCAACCCCATGGATTGCAGCCTAGTGTTAAGTCTCTTCAAATTCATCCCAGCTCCTGGAGGCCTCTGAACCAAGAGCTTAGTCCAGGAAACGTTCAGGCTGACTTCCCATGCCAATGTTGGTCATGGGAATTTTGCCTATTTAGGATATATAAAGATGAGTAATTTGCTATGATGACAAATGTTTTAAAGTCACCAATAACACATTCATGAAAGTATTAATGTACTTATATTATATAGTATAATTACTATACATTATATATACTTATATGCCAAAGCCTTTGACTGTGTGGATCACAATAAACTGTGGAAAATTCTGAAAGAGATGGGAATGCCAGACCACCTGACCTGACTCTTGAGAAATCTGTATGCAGGTCAGGAAGCAACAGTTAGAACTGGACATGGAACAACAGACTGGTTCTAAATAGGAAAAAGAGTATGTCAAGGCTGTATATTGTCACCCTGCTTATTTAACTTATATGCAGAGTACATCATGAGAAACACTGGACTGGAAGAAGCACAAGCTAGACTCAAGGCTGCCAGGAGAAATATCAATAACCTCAGATATGCAGATGACACCACCCTTATGGCAGAAAGTGAAGAGGAACTAAAAAGTCTCTTGATGAAAGTTAAAGAGGAGAGTGAAAAAGTTGGCTTAAAGCTCAACATTCAGAAAATGAAGATTATAGCATCTGGTCCCATCACTTCATGGGAAATAGATGGGGAAACAGTGGAAACAGTGTCAGACTTTATTTTTCTGGGCTCCAAAATCACTGCAGGTGGTGACTGCAGCCATGAAATTAGAAGACGCTTCCTCCTTGGAGGAAAAGTTATGACCAACCTAGATAGTATATTCAAAAGCAGAGACATTACTTTGCCAACAAAGGTCCATCTAGTCAAGACTATGGTTTTTCCAGTAGTCATATATGGATGTGAGAGTTGGACTGTGAAGAAAGCTGAGTGCTGAGGAATTGATGCGTTTGAACTGTGGTGTTGGAGAAGACTCTTGAGAGTCCCTTGGATTGCAAGGAGATCCAACCAGTCCATTCTAAAGAAGATCAGTCCTGGGCGTTCTTTGGAAGGAAGGATGCTAAAGCTGAAACTCCAGTACTTTGGCCACCTCATGCGAAGAGTTGACTCATTGGAAAAGATTCTGATGCTGGGAGGGATTGGGGGCAGGAGGAGAAGGGGATGACCGAGGATGAGATGGCTGGATGGCATCACAGACTCGATGGACATGAGTCTGAGTGAACTCCGGGAGTTGGTGATGGACAGGGAGGCCTGGCGTGCTGTGATTCATGGGGTCGCAATGAGTCGGACATGACTGAGCAACTGAACTGATTGATATATAATAGTATATATGTAGTATTATATATAATTACTATATATTATATATATATACTATATGACATAGCATATATATACTATCTATAGTACTATTATATGTAGTACTATATAGTATATATAACAGTATATATAGTACTATATATAGTACTTATATGGTACTATTATATATAGTAATTATATATAATACTATATTTAAGTATATATAATGTATAGTAATAGTATACTATGTATAATAGCACTATATAAGTACTATATATACTATATATAGTCATATATACTATATATAGTATATATATAATATATATATAGTCATATATACTATATATAGTATATAGTATATATATAGTATATATATAGTGTATATATATATATACACTATATACTATATATAATAGTACTATAGTATATATAATTTCATGGCTGCAGTATATATAGTATTATATATAATATTGTATTTAAGTATATATAATGTATAGTAATAGTATACTACATATAATAGTACTATATAAGTACTATATATACTATAGTATAAGTACATTATACTATAAGTTATATAGTATATATATAATATATAGTAATTATATATACTATATATAAGTATATATATAATGTATAGTAATCATACTGTACATTATAAGTATATATAAGTATTATATGTATATATATGTATATATAAGTATTTTAAGTATATATAAGTATTATAAGTATATATACTATACTACATATAATAGTACTATATATATGTAGTATATATAGTATATATATACTATCTAGTATACTTATGTAGTACTTATATATATATTATATATAATACTATATAACTTATAATATAATATATAGTATGATTACTTTACATTATATATATGCTTATATATAGTATATATATAATTACTATATATTATATATATACTATATAACTTATAGTATAATGTACTTATTAATGTATTATAGTATTATACAGCCTCTTCATGCCTAAATAAGATTACAAGAAACATTTTACAGTTCAGAAATGATTTGCATGTAGAAAAAATTCTTGAGCCACAAATATGTAATGTAAGAATTCAAAAACTTAAAATTTAACTCGCATTAGTTTCTTAAATTTAAATTGTCCACGGAAGAAGAAATGTTATCTACAGCTTATCCTTACATGGATTTACTGTGAATTTACACTGCTTTACTGATTTTATAGCAAACGTCTCTGGGATGGCTAGAGTTAAGGAAAGAGAATGTTGAGCAGGAAGAGATCTGGAGGAGGTTTTCACGTGCTGAGCTTCTTTCCTACTTATATGGATTCTTCATGGGTGCATGGGGTCATTGTCACTGCAGCCTCGCTACAATGATCCTTTCAAGCATTTCCAAGCAATGGAGAAATCTCCTTGCCCATCATTGCTGCTGAAATAGAATTCAAATTTTTATAAGATCTTTTGGCTAGGAACAACAATAAAAAATATAGAAATGAACAAACATAATTTTAATACAATTGCTCCAAATAGAAATATCTAGCACAGTAGCTAGTTCATGTCTGTATGTCTCCCCTTAACCCTGCTCCCATATCCAGTGTGTATACCTTTGATGACTTACTTCAAGAGGAAGTATACTAGGGGGTTCTGAGACTGACTGAAGCCAGACCACTGGGACTACATCCAGACTCCATCCTTTCTGTACTAGCTCTGTGGCCCTCTGCAAGTTCTTTGTGGTTCTGCTTCTGCATGACAGTCAGAGATGACAAGACTATCTGCATCTTACAGGATTGTTGTGAGAATTGAATATGTTAATAATGTAAAGTGTTTAGTATAGTGCTCCGTGAATATTTAAGTTGTTGTTATTCCTCTCACAGAACTGAAAGTTAATGGGACACTTCCTGTTGGAAAATAAGCTCACACATTTTTATGGATGTAGATTAGTGCAGCAGGTCAAACCACAACTTCTGAAGTCCCTACCCAGTAAGTTTCTGTTTTTTTTTTTTTTTTACTACTGCCAAGTTTCTGTTTTTGAATTGGAAGATAAAGTATCTTTCCTCACACAGATGGCCATTACAATTATTCCTATACTCTTACTGTTTCTCCCTGCATCTAGGTAACAATACAAAGATCCTTTTCTTTTACCCTAAATCCCTTTCTCAGCAGAAGGGAGAAAGAAAATATACAACTTATATTTATTTGTTTCTTTAGGTTTTATAGCATATTTTCATATATATGACACCATTTGATCACTTAGGAATAAGGTAGGAAAATTTATCCCTTTTTAATAAATCAGGAGACTCTTAACTCAGAGAAATAAGCCATTTGCCCAGAATCACATAGCTGTGAAAACTTCAGGCCTGGAACTTGAACTTCCTTGTTTACTGTATTTTGCCTTCTACAGTGCTCCTTTCAGTGGAAGGCGGACCCGAACTGTGTCCTGCTTGTTGGGGTTTGTTACCACTTGTTTCCCATTTTAGAATCTTCAGACAACCTTAGATATCAAATCTCCCTTGATTTGTCTCCTTTAGATCCCTTCAATGCTTGATCCCTTTATCTGGTCCCCTTATCTTGTCCTCCTCTCTTCTGGATAATCTCTGGGGAGAAGTTGGGTCGCTGTCATGGCAGTAAACACTGAAAGAAGACTTTCCTGTTTTTCTTGTTTTGGCTAATCAAGGTTGTTTTCCTAACTATTAATATAACATTAACACAGTTCCATGGCTGCCTGGCTTGCCAGAGCAAAGATAATAGTGAGGATCTAGCTTGCTTTCTGTGCTTGTGCTCAGTTGCTAAGTCATGTCTGACTCTTTGTGACCCCACGGGCTCTCTGTCCATGAGATTTTCCAGGCAAGAAAATCAGGTTGCCATTTCCTCCTCCAGTGAATCTTCCTGACCCAGGGATCAAACCTGTGTCTCTTGCGTGGCAGGCAATTTCTTTATCACTGAGCTACCTGGGATTGAATATTCAAAGTCCAATATGATTTCCTGTCATGAACTGTATTTGGATTTTTGGAGGACTAGGCTGCAACACATATGGTGCTTGGCTCTGCTTGTCAGGCAGTTTTCAAAGCTGTGGCTTTTATTGTAACTATTCTGCACGCGTCATGCCTTGATTCTTTCTTACCCATCTGCTCTGCTTAGCTTCCTGCTAATATGCAAAGCACAGAAGGAAGAAACAAAGAGAGAGGCAAGTTCTGAAGTTGGAGTATGAAGAGTTACAGAAACCTCTGCTAGACACTAACATTTCTGCACTATATTGCACAAGACAAGTCAGCTAGAAACTAACCTAAAGATACTAAAATTCAGGCAGAATAAACTTATGTTGTATTTCTCAAAGTCTGTACATTTATATTAGAGTAAACCCAAAGTGTTACAAGGACTAACAGAGGCAGAAGCGGAGAGTTTTACTACACATATATGTAATGAAAACCTAAGCCAAGAAATTTTTCTAAATGCTTATGCATTGGCTGCAAGGCAACAGAGTGAAAATGTTTAAAACCTTTTAAAAAATGCTTATTTCAGAGAAACTTTTACGATAATAGAGACAGCTTCTACCATAAGAAATCTATATGACCTTCTTTTTTAAGAAGAAAAAGCTAAGGTTGATAGTAGCTTGGCTGATAAAGTAATATTATGAGCACATCAAGGAATTCTGCTGATAAGACTCCCTTTGTGTATCTCCTTTTATAAGTGAAGTGAAAGTAGCTCAGTCATGTTTGAGTCTTTGTGACCCCATGGACTGTAGCCTGCCAGGCTCTGTCTATGGAATTCTCCATGCCAGAATACTGGAGTGGGTAGCCATTCCCTTCTCCAGGAGATCTTCCCAACCCAGGGATCAAACCTGGGTCTGCGGCATTGCAGACAGATTCTTTGCCATCTGAGCCACTAGGGAAGCCTTCTAAAGACACACTGTCATTTCTGAAAGAGAGACAGCTTACCCATCCTGGTAGCTATAAATCATGAAAATACATTCACATTTTATAGAGTGAATAAAACATTTTTATTTTATACAATAAACTAAAATATGAATTTCCCAATTTTTAGATAATTCTAGGAAAGTTTCTGAAATGATCAAAAGAAAACTCTGACATTTTAAGGAACTATGGAGAGCAGCCTGGGATTCAGTTCCTATACTCATATTTCTTAAAGAGTGATCTTCAGATTCTGTGCCTCAGAATAATCTGGATGTTTGGTAAAATGTAGGTTTCTGGCCCTACACCAAATCTACATATCTCTGGATTAGATCTGTGGGGTGAGCTCCAAATATCTTCATATTTAACCAGTTTCTCGATTAATGAATCAGGAAATCACTAATTTAGAAAACAGCACAAAGTTCTTTTTACCTAAAGAGGGTTCTAGTAGGAAGTGTTTAACTTGGTAAAATTTTCCATTCACTTAGCTGATGAGATAGAAAGCTGTCCTACTCTGGAAAGCACAGCATGCTTCAAGCTAAGTATAATTTAGTGTTGATAAAGGGACACTCACGACATGATCATAGTTGTCGGAGACCACTTTTGATTTCCGAGAACGCTGAAGATTTTGCTATTGAAGACAAATCTCATCTGTTCACATTTTGCACAGTCCCATTCCCATATTTTTCAGAGCCCATCTCCTATGTCCACACTATAAAAGTATCAGTATCCTTAGTCTGTTTGTAGTCTGGTTGAATGAAACAAATCAAAAATGATACTAGTGCGTAGCTCCTTGTTTCTTCCTTCCCTCAGGGCACTGGGAAATACCAATGTGACACTGTTCATTAATGCGCTCATGTTAATAGTCTTAACATATATTCTGACAGATAAAAGTTTATGTCTCCAGAAATTATCCTTTTTAATGAGTTTACTAAAAAAAAATTCAGGAAATGTGGTAGGCCAGCAGGAGGAGGAGTTTTTGTATGGGGGCCTTTTGATTCTCCTACTTTTTAGGGCCATAAAATAACATTAAGCAAGTCATTTGTTCCATTTATGATAATCATTAGCCCGCCTCTAGATATTTAAATGTTCAGAAAACTACATGAGATTTTAAAAATAATAATTTTATAGAACTATTCTATGCAAATTTGTCACAGAGTTAGTAATAATAATAACTAATGATTAATAATAATAAATGTCTACTAAGCAAAGCCCCTAGCATCTTGAATCATGAACTTGAATCTGTGCTCTGCCACTTACTGATTAAGTGACTTTGGCCAAGTTAGGTAACCTTCTTGAGTCTTAATTTTCCCCCACCTGTAAAATGGGAATCATAATATTTCACAGGGCAGTTGAGAAGATTAAGCAAATAGTGTACTATAAATCCTTAATATTGAATAAGGACTCAATCAAGTTTGTTGTTACTGTGATTATCATATGAGACAGAATGGTTGGCAGTCTTGAGAGGCCCCATTCAAAATATCCTGCCTGATGTCATTTGCAGGCATGATAGTGAAAGTGTGATTTTGAGGTTGTATCATTCTTTAACTAAGAAGATTGTTTGCTTAGTTTTTTTTTTTTAATTTAAATTTATTTATTTTAATTGGAGGCTAATTACTTTACAATATTGTATTGGTTCTGCCACACATCAACATGAATCTGCCACGGGGGGTACACGTGTTCCCCATCCTGAACCCCCCTCTCACCTCCCTCCCCGTACCATCCCTCTGGGTCATCCCAGTGCACCAGCCCCAAGGATCCTGTATCAAACCTGGACTGGTAATTTGTTTCTTTTATGATATTATACATGTTTCCATGACATTCCCAAATCATCTCACCCTCTCCCTCTCCCATAGAGTCCAAAATACTGTTCTATACATCTGTGTCTCTTTTGCTGTCTTGCATACAGGGTTATCGTTACCATCTTTTAAAATTCTAAACAAATATCAGGGCAGCTCTAAATGTTTAGCAGTGACATTTATGGTATAGATTAGTAACATTCTGACATTTTAGGGAGACTTAAGAAGCTCAGAATTAATACTCAAAATTAATTTTTCTAATTTCAGAAGTTGAATTTAGGTATTTGTATGAAGTAAAGAAATTCATAACTATGAGAACAGAGTTTCAAATAGAAGCACCAACAAATGCTTTGGGAAGAGGCAGCCTCATTGAGATGCCAAGATCAATTCTCAGTGTGACTTTTCTGAGGAGAAATACTCATTTACATGTGTTTTTTCTGGAGTGTTTGCTTAGCAAGTAACTCACCTCACTGATTTACAATCATACTTGTTAAAGCCATCTCTACCTGGAGAGATAATGGATAACAAGAAGACATATTTTACCTTACATTCCCACATCTAGTAAACTGAAGTAGTAAGTAATTCATTTGAGAGTTTAATTCAGAGTACTTGTGTTGGAGAAGGAAATGGCAACCACTCCAGTATTCTTGCCTGGAGGATCCCATGGACAGAGAAACCTGGCGGGCTACAGTCCGTAGGGTCATAGAGAGTCAGACATGACTGAAGCAACAGCACACACACATACACCTGTGTTGACATTGACATTGAAGTCACTCAGTTCTGTCCGACTGTTTGTGACCCCCACGGACTATAGCCTACCAGGTCCCTCTGTCCATGGAATTTTCCAGGCAAGAGTACTGGAGTGGGTTGCCATTTCCTTCTCCAGGAGCTCTTCCTGACCCAGGGATCAAACCCGGGTCTCCCGCATTGTAGGCAGATGCTTTACATGTGGCTCCCGTCTGAGCCACCAGGAAGTCCTGTGTTATATCAGTATTTTACTGACTTGACTGTACTTATTAAATAACAATTATTTTAAAATTTCCCAGTATGTCTTTTACACATATATTATTTAAATGATATTGCACTCTAAACTAGACATCTTTCTGGTTACTTTAAGTACATAACTCATTTACAGAGTTTATATATTTGCATGACTTACATGAACATGCCCTCTGGGGTCATTCGTCCTGCTTGAATTAAGTAAGTTCCAAATCGAAATCCCACTGCATAGGCAAAGTATACAAAGGCATGGCTGAATGCATAACAGATTCCAATGATCTGTGCTTTCTTCAAGGTATTTCTGAAATGCACAAAATTTACCAAATAATGGGGCATGAGGTATAGCAAGGTCTTTTAAATAAATGTAGAGTAATGAATGGCATGAGGTATAGCAAGGTCTTTTAAATAAATGTAGAGTAATGAATATAGAAAACAATATACATTATTATTTAGAATTTTAGAGAATTTTTCTAAGAATTAAAAAAGAATTTACCTTTTTAACTACTAGTAATTATTACAGAGAAAACAACAGAAATAATGATTTTCCCTATAGCTATATGGCTCTATAGTTCGATGTAACAAAACTGACTCTATGCATTTTCAAATGAATGGGCAAGGTCTGTTAAAGAAGACCTAATGAAAGAGTTAAAGAGATTTGGCTTAAAAATATTTTCTATCCAAATCTTGCACTAAGAGAATAAATGATAGAAATTAAAGGGCAATACTAACTAAAGAAGCATGAGTGTGAAAGAATACAAAGCTATCTTTCTGATAAAGCAAGGAGGGGTAGTTTAAAATTAAAAGAAGTGATCACATTTGATGTGTATATATATTTTTAAAAAGTGAACTATTTTAGAGATTCAATATAAAGGGCTGCTGCTGCTGCTGCTGCTGCTGCTGCTGCTGCTGCTGCTGCGTCGCTTCAGTCATGTTCGACTCTGTGCGACACCATAGACCGCAGCCCACCAGGCTCCCCTGTCCCTGGGATTCTCCAGGCAAGAACACTGGAGTGGGTTGCCATTTCCTTCTCCATAAAGGGCTAAGCAATATTATTTTCTTTCTTAAATATGTTATTTCCTCAACTTTGTTTCATGGAAATAATAAAATGCTCACCCAGTTATACTTCATGGCAATGTGAGAGGACCTAAAATATATTTTCTAAATGTGCTTACTCTCAGCTCCTCTCTCTAGTCTCCTCTTGGTGGACTTATGTGAGAAATTCTGATATGCCATTATTAGGAATGATTCTAGAGCAAATGAATTGGCAGGCAAACCACTGCAGTCACCTGGGAGTACTGCCTTTATAGTAACAAACTATAGTTAGTACAGTCAGTATGAATCTACAATCACCTGTGCTGAGTCTCAAGAGTCTCCTCATACATTTGCTCAAAGGCTTTTTCTCTTGTTAATGACATTATAGTACGTATATTCTCCACAGCTTCAGTTGCTATCTTGTAAAACAAGATAATAAAAGAGAAATAAAATTAGTAGTGGTTAAACTTCTGATTGTGAAGTACAGTCACATTGAAGACATGTTAAGTACATCAAGTCAATAAGTTTTTCTGATGAGTTTTCTTAGCTTCTTTTTTTCTTTCCCCAAAATAAGATTGTTGTTATTTAGTTGCTAAGTTGTGTCTGACTCTTTTTACAATGCCATGGACAAAATAAGATAAGAAAGTAATGTATCAGGATAATACACTCAAGGAAAATTCCTTTTGAAAAGATTTAGTCCACTGATCTACATTTAGCCTTCTTTAAATCTTCATTGAATTTTTATTTAGACTAGTTCCATAAGCAGAGGGATCAAATATTAGTGAACATTATATCCATATGTAACTATGCAAAGGAGCTGTCTTTATGAGCTAATTCAAGAAAAAGACAGCAGAGAGAATCAAATAAATAATTGTTTTATTCTAGCACAGAAATGCAAATAGCAACCCAAGGACTTAGGAACACTGCCATAAAGTAACATGGAGTGTGGCTTTTCAATTCTGTATAAGATATTTTATGGCTATTTTTATTTTGATTTCTGTAACCTTAAAAGGATATTTATTTATTCAATTATTTGCTGCACCACACAACACACAGGATCTTAGTTCTCCAACCAGGGATCGAAGCTGTGCTCCCTGCAATGAAGCATAGATTTTTAACCACTGGATTGCCAGAGATATCCCTTAAAAATGATATTTAGTTTAATTATATTAATGCTTCTTCACAGTTACCTAGTTTTCAAAAAGAAGAGGTATCAAAATGGAGGAGACTTTTGGCTTAGAATAATTTGGACATGAGAACACATGTTGATCTGAAAGAGAAATTTCCTGCTTTCACAGTCTCTTTCCAGATTGGCAGAGTGGACTGTGGACAGATGAAGACCTAGGTAGACACTCAAGGTTATTTGAAGGGGAACTTGGGTTATGGGAGAGAATTGGATATCTAGACCATGATCAGGACACCTGGATTCTGCTCTAAAGTCTTGTAATTTCAAAAGAAACTCAAAAGAAACCTCCATTTGTAATATTTTGTAGTACATAAGGAAAATGGATAAGAATGCTGAAATCTCAAAGAAAATAAAGACAAATGAACACAAAATCTTGGGTTCACTTTTCACAAGGGAGAAAGGACTAATAAGAGAGCCTTAGAAAATAGCCTTTATTTTTTTTTAAACTAATATGTTCATTTTAAATCTGAAAAATAAAACATTTGATGATGTGTCCAAATCGATACATGCAACCAAAGAAGGACCATATTCTTACAGGTCCATATTCTAAGTTTTGGTGTTTGGTAAAGTGACAGATTAAAAGCCAGTAGGAAAAGGACACGTTGCCTATTTGATTGGAATTATTAATTGTATAGTCTGAGGTTACTCTAATAATGCAAAAGAAAAAAAAATCAATAATTTTTGATTTATAACTAAAGCTCATGACGTGTTCCCTCATAGCTCAGTTGGTAAAGAATCTGCCTGCAGTGCAGGAGACCTGGGTTCAAATCCTGGGTTGGGAAGATACCCTGGAGAAGGAAATGGCAACCCACTCCAATATTCTTGCCTGGAGAATCTCATGGATAGAGGAGCCTGACAGGCTACAGTCCATGGGGTCGCAAGAGTCAGACACGACTTGGTGACTAAATCACCACCACCATGACATAAAAATTAAGATGAATAAAATACAATTAATTAGGGCCAGATTAACTTGGAAGTAGTGATAATTTGAAAACACACGGAAGGCTGAACAAAATTTCAGCCCTCGGAGGCAAATACATGCTAAACAGTTCAGTTTTTTTGCTCAAGTAGACATTCTAAAGGTCCCTCTCAAGTGCAGGAAAGGTGGAAAGGTCCAAGGGTCATGAAACCAGATTTATTTGAGTCTTGTGCTTTATTGGATCCCTATTCATGAATAGGTGACTCTATCATATTAGATACATATCTAATATGGTATTTAATATACTATATCTAATGTGATATATTAGATCTATATCTAATCTATATCTAATATGTGATCTATATCTAATATGATACAGTCACTGTGATTCAGACCATAAGGATATTAAAATCATTTTCATACCCAGGCATCACCAACTTTGATATAAATCTTTAATACTGTATCTTGGGCTGGATGGCCAAGAGAAGACTTGACATTTACATGATGCAGCTTCCTAAAGTCATGAGAAACAGGTTTTGGACCTCTACTGAGATGAAAATCGAGAAGGTCCCCAAAAGCAAACAAACAAGTTGACTATCATCTAAGGGGAAAGTAATATACCACCTGCAACTGCAGAAAAGGGAGGAGAGAAGATGGATAGACACTCAACAGGGATGTTACTTAAGAGATTCCTACTTTGGGTGAGTGGCTGTATCAAATGGTATCTCTTTCAATTCTTAGATATTATGGTACTACATTTCTAATATTTCCCTAAATCTCTACTACAATGATGATTGTTATGAATATGACTGATCTTGGGAAAGTTACATGTGGGTTTAGTTGCTAAGTCATGTCTGACTCTTGCAACCTCATGGACTGTAGCCTGCGAGGCTCCTCTGTCCATGAGATTTTCCAGGCAAGAATAGCGGAGTGGGTTGCCATTTCTTTCTCCCAGGTTGAACCCTGGTTGAACCCTGGTCTCCTGCACTGCAGGCAGATTCTTTACTGACTGAGGTACCAGGGAAGACAGTTATATATGTCAAAGCATTCTCTAAGTAAATACATTGTTAATTTTGATCAGTATAAACTTTTGTTTTAGTACCTTGCCTTGCATTTAGTAAATATTATATTTCCTCTTTATTTTGAAAAAATGAAACACTCATAATTATTCAAGAAATTTAATTATTCAACAATTAGAGAGTGGGTAATCACAATGTTAGCAAATTCCCCCACAATTTGCTAACAGTAATAATGACTGACATTACTGAGTGCTTACTGCCTTCCAGATTCTATTGGATATACCTAATAAGACTGTTTTCTATAATACTCACGAAGATCTATAAGTGAATAGTATTTTATTTCTACTTTACAAAGGAAGAAATTGAAGTCCAGAAATGTTGATATGACTTGCTCATATCACACATTTGTTAGTGATAGAATCTGGATTCTAATTCAACCAATTTGACTGCATAGCCCATGCTGTAAATTATGTGCCCCACTATTGCTATGACATATCTATCCCCATCCTAAACTGATCTGTATGGATTTCAATACATATACACCACTTTATAGATTCTTAAGAAAGGAAGTTAATGTTAAATATAGAATATCTTATTGATTTTTCTCTTAAAATGTTATGATGGTAGCAATGGTCTTTATTTTACCTTTCCAGCATGCATAAGTTCTTGCTTATCCTTGTTGGCAAATCCAGTCATTGCTGCTGTTTCAATCATTCCTGTGAGAGCAAGTACTGGAGCAATACTCAAAATCAACAGTGTCATCTCCCATCCGTATATGAAGGAAATGATAACTGAAAGTCCCATATTAATTGCATTTTGTGTTAAGACACCAACCCTTGAACCTGTTGCCTGTAATCAGACATAAATTGGGGGAAAATCCAGTCAATTTTAAGTTTGTAAGAATTGCTATGATAGTTTCTTGCAAAATAAGGTGGTTTTTGGATTTATACATAGATTTTTATTTTGAATATATTCCATAACATCTTACAGAAAACCCAAATGAACTTTTGGGTCAACCCAATATTTAGAGATTTTATTTTTAGTCCCTCAGTTGTGTCTAGCTGTGATCCCATAGACTGCCAGACTCCTCTATCCATGGAATTTTACAGGTAAGAATATTGGAGTAGGTAGCCATCACAGATTCTTAATCATCTAAAACACCAGAGAAGTCCATTTAGAGATTAAATAATACTTAGAGTTTAAAAATGTCCTCTACTATGGGGTCACTATGTTTTATTTGTATGCCTATGTCCAATATTATTGTCCTTTGAATTGTTCCTATTATTCTTTGAATATATTATTGCTTTCTGATAAAAAAATATTTTCTAGGCCTTACACCTTAAATTTGTCATTTCTTCAAGGAGTCTGAGTTCCTGTTAGTAGAGGATGTTATTTAGAAGTCAATATATAGTGCTAGTTGTGTTCATTATCAGTGGAATGTTAGTGGATATAACGGGGAGTGTGTGTGTGTGTGTAGATGCATGGACATATTGAAATCTATATTTATTTCTCTCTTTACATTTCTTGAAATCCATGGGTTTATATCAATACATCCAGTTCCAATTAAAAAAACACAAGGTTATTATTTCTGGCTTTTTCCCTTCTAATATTTGTTGTCCACTTCTTCAATAGTAAGAAACCTAGCTCCCATTTTCTTTAATAAAGTTTCATGATCAGTCTCTCTGCTATCATGCAGATCATGACCAATCTGCTATCATGACCCCTGTCTCTGCCCAGGATGCATACCATCTCCTCTGCATGTTCTGGCTTTTCTTTCCTGCATATGGCTGGCGCCTCATATGAATGACCAACTCACCATATGTGGTCTCCAAAACCCAGTTCTGACCCTTTCTCTTACACCAAAAAAGGGCTGGTACTCTTAGCTACTGTACTATAGTAGTGCTGAATTGAATGAGGATATTCAGTGAAGTATATCCTTTGTATATAATATCTTCTCTTTTCTGCACTTTATAACAATTTCACTCAGCAAAGTTCTACAGAGGCAACATCAAGATAGAAAAGGAGTTGGAAACATTATGGTATAAGATAACATAAAAGAAATTTGGGGAAAAAACTTAAAATAGGTAGAAATATCTTCATCACTGTTTTATGAGAACTACATGTCTTGAAATTTTAACCTCCTTTATACTGGGATGAAAAAAGGAAACACCTATTTACCTAGAAACATAGCTACAATCAACTGAGTTATCAATTCACAATTCACTTTTTAGAAAACATGGTCATTGGAAAAGGTTTAAATAATGTTTAAAATGACATCCTTCCAGACATAAATACATACACATTCAGATTAGGATTATTGTGTGTATTCAGCATTGTATCCTGCTTTTATCCCTTTATAGTACACTGCAAGCTTTTTCATGGGTCATTAAATAGTCTTAAAAATTTTTTTAGTAGATTGCTTCCAATTTTCACTACTAAAAACAAAGACGTAATGAGCATCTTTGTGCAAAATCTTTGTGCTTATCTTTTATTTCCTGATATTAAATTCCTAGCCTGGAATTATATGTTGAAGGGTATATACCATTTCATTCTTCATAGATATTGTCAAATTGCTTCTCTAAAAAATGATATTACGATTCACTGACATACCCCCCAAATTAGTATCATCATTAAAATAACATTAATGAAAAATCTTCTTTCCCCACAGGGCTCTATGAAGTAAAAAGTTGCCCAGCTGTGTCCAGCTCTTTGGGACCCCATGGACTATACAGTCCATGGAATTCTCCAGACCAGAATACTGGAGTGGGTAGCCATTCCCTTCTCCAGGGGATCTTCCTGACCCAGGAATCGAACTGGGGTCTCCTACACTGCAGGCAAATTCTTTACCAACTGAGCTATCAGACAGGGCTCTGAGTTACTCCTAAAATTTTTTTGTGGTTTTAGTTTCAAGACTGCATTTCATAATGATTCACTATTTTCCCATTTTTCACTGAACAATCAAAGAAAACTCCCCAAAGTAGAAACAAATAACAATAGCAAACACCAACAAACCACTAAATACTGAAAATTCAGACAGACAGACAGGTAACGTATTTTAAATATGACTTAGGGTATTTATTACAGACTGACTCTAATCTATGAGGTTGAAATAAGAACATCACTTGGTACTTAATACTTGCTCACAGTCTGTCTCTTGAGGGTTCTGGTTGATGCAGAGATATATGATATGTATATTATGACTGAATTGTCCTACACCTCCCACCCAAATTCATATGTTGAGATCCTGACTCCCAGTTCCTCAGAATGTGACTGAGTTTGGAGATAAGGTCCTTAAAGAGATGATTAAGTTAAAATAAGGTTTTTGAGGGTGAACCCTACTCCAGTATGATTGGTTTCCTTATTTTTTTAAAAAAGAAATTTCAATGTGGACATGTTTGCACGGAGGAAAGACACAATAAGAAGAAAACTATATGTAAGTCAAGGTGAGAGGATGCAGAATGAAAGCAACCATGCCAGTATTTTGATCCTGGGCTTTTAACCTCTAGAGCCATGAGGAAATAAATTCCTGTTGTTTAAGCCACTCAGATTGTGGTACTTGGTTACAGCAACCTAGCAAACTAATATACTGTCAACTTGCTCCTTTCCTTCCACCCTCACCATGAGTTTCAGAGTTATATAGATCATATAGTTTGATGAAGAGGCTATGGAACTTAAGCACTTGTAATGCTGAAGGTCCCACCCCCACATCAAATTAACTATGGAATGCCCCTCAGTTCAGTTCAGTTCAGTCTCTCAGTTGTGTCCGACTCTTTGTGACCCCATGAATCGCAGCACACCAGGCCTCCATCACCAACTCCCGGAGTTCACTTAGACTCATGTCCATCGAGTCAGTGATGCCATCCAGCCATCTCATCCTCGGTTGTCCCCTTCTCCTCCTGCCCACAATCCCTCCCAGCATCAGAGTCTTTTCCAATGAGTCAACTCTTCGCATGAGGTGGCCAAAGTACTGGAGTTTCAGCTTGAGCATCATTCCTTCCAAAGAAATCCCAGGGCTGATCTCCTTCAGAATGGACTGGTTGGATCTCCTTACATTCCAAGGGACTCTCAAGAGTCTTCTCCAACACCACAGTTCAAAAGCATCAATTCTTTGGTGCTCAACTTTCCTCACAGTCCAACTCTCACATCCATATATGACTACTGGAAAAACCATAGCCTTGACTAGATGGATCTTTGTTGGCAAAGTAATGTCTCTGCTTTTGAATATGTTATCTAGGTTGGTCATAACTTTTCTTCCAAGGAGGAAGCATCTTTTAATTTCATGGCTGCAATAACCCTACAGCCACATAAACTCTATATATTTTTCTTTAAAATAGAAATATTAAAAAAATACAATTGGGTTTTATTAAGAATAATATATTCTTTTAATATAAAATTTATCTATATATTACTAAGAAATTACTTGCCATCAATTACTTGATAGCTATGTTTTGTAGACCTTTATACATTCATTAATTTCCACTTTGTACTTTCTTAGTTTGAAGTCAATGACTTTTCCTTTTTCAGATGACAGTTCTTAGCACTATATCTATATTAACAAAAGTATGAAATATATCTGGTGGACAGTTATTCTTTTCTGTTTGGATATTTCCTATTAGGTGGCCATAATATAGTTCTTTTCTTCACTGCCTTCCTCTATTTTTATCCTATTTTCTTTAAAAATTAAAATTCTTGACAGTAGTTCAAAAGGAAGTAAAGAGGTAGAAAACCAGAAGAGGAAAGACAGAAAGTATGCTGAGGATTGTAGCTTTTGTGTGTAAAATTATGCAGTGTGCTGGAAAGAGAGATAGAAGTACAGTAGATGAACTGTAGATGCCACATAGATGAGCATTTGAGAATCACTGAAAATTAGGCTATATACTATGCATACCAACCTCTTGTCTAAAACCATTCAAGTGTAAACCTGCCAAATTTTTGATGGAACAGTCTTGTGTTTGAACTTTTTGTTTAGGACATAAGAACTTTCTATAAATTGACTTGTACTTGCATATCCTTGTTTATTAAACAAGCTTGAGTTATCCACTTTTGTACTAATCTGCATCTTGAAAATAAGATCATATACCTTTCTACATGGCATTTTAGTTTAAGCTACCAGAAACTTATTGAAATATTCAGTCAATGCAGCCATGGACAGGCCACAATCCCTGCCTTTTGGTGATGGTAGCAGGATAAGAATGATCCAAATATATCTTTCTCATTCCAGGAAGAATTAACAGTCTTGAAAAATACTACAAGAACTAAAGGAAAATAAAAAAATGCCTTTAAAGCCTACAGTAATAGTGTAGTTCTGGAAAGAATTTAGAACTCGAAATTAGAAGAAACTTAATTAAACTTCTTTAGATTCTTTATCAATGTGCAGAAAAACAGAATTTTTCCTTGAAAATTAAAAGCAGAAAGTCATAATTAAATAGTTCTGCAGATAACCATTATGGAGTATCTACTATGTCCAAGGTACTGTGCTAAATGTGGGGGAATACAACTTTGATAAGAAAATTCCAGAAAATGGCTACCATAAGAAAATAAATGGAAGTAAACTCAGTATGTAATTGTAGAAATAAAATTCCACATGGCAGGATTTCTGCTTCTGGCTAACATGAACAGAAGGAATGAATTTGTCCTTTCAGCTGAAACAAATAAAAAATAGACAAAATATATGAAACAATAAGTTTCAAGATACTAGACCTAAGGCAACCAAGGGAAATGAGAAACAAACAAGGTGAGCCCAATGACTGCCCCAGCTTACGCCTTGAAAGACCTTCAAGGCTGTAGAATAGAAAGGGTGAACTCTAAGACAGAGCCCACCAGACTGACTAAGTGGAATAAACAAAGCTGAGAGTCTGGAGAGTCCAAGGAAGCTAGAGTTTGCAATACAGAATACTAAAGGTATACAGAAAGAAACCTAAATATCCAGAAATGGTCCCCCTTGAGTATTCACTTGAACAATGCATGTGTGAAAGCTAGAAATAGTGTTTGATCATACCAGCCTGACGAAAACCTTATTATTCACCCAGCATTGGGTAGCACATGTTCAATGTCTTGCCTCAGTAGTTGACTCCAGTCTTGCTTAATAAATCTTAAAATCAAGACCCCCCCTTCCAAACATCAAACTGTTTCCAGGTAATTTAACTGCATCCCAGAACAAGACAAGAATATTTATAGAAATACAAAAATATTCAGCACCTAAAATTTATATTCACAACATGTGGCATCTAGTCAAAAATTATCAGGTATGCCAAAAAGCAGCAAAAAGGACCCTTATGCAGCTCAGTTCCAGAAAAATAAACAATCCAATAAAAAAATGGGCCAAAGAACTAAATAGACATTTCTCCAAAGAAGACATACAGATGGCTAACAAACACATGAAAAGATGCTCAACATCACTCATTATCAGAGAAATGCAAATCAAGACCACAATGAGGTACCATTTCACACCAGTCAAAATGGCTGTGATCCAAAAGTCTACAAGCAATAAATGCTGGAGAGGATGTGGAGAAAAGGGAACCCTCTTACACTGTTGGTGGGAATGCAAACTAGTACAGCCACTATGGAGAACAGTATGGAGATTCCTTAAAAAATTGGAAATAGAACTGCCTTATGACCCAGCAATCCCCCTGCTGGGCATACACACCAAGAAACCAGAATTGAAAGAGACGTGTGTACCCCAATGTTCATTGCAGCACTGTTTATAATAGCCAGGACATGGAAACAACCTAGATGTCCATCA
This sequence comes from Nanger dama, assembly GCA_917880005.1. NCBI lineage: Eukaryota > Metazoa > Chordata > Mammalia > Artiodactyla > Bovidae > Nanger > Nanger dama. The sequence goes on from CAKJTW010000007.1 coordinate 32,159,638, forward strand.
GCAGATGAATGGATAAGAAAGCTGTGGTACATATATACAATGGAGTATTACTCAGCTATTAAAAGAATACATTTGAATCAGTTCTAATGAGGTGGATGAAACTGGAGCCTATTATACAGAGTGAAGTAAGCCAGAAAGAAAAACACCAATACAGTATACTAACACATATGTACGGAATTTAGAAAGATGGTAACGATAACCCTGCATGTGAGACAGCAAAAGAGACACAGATGTATAGAACAGTCCTTTGGACTCTGTGGGAGAGGGAGAGGGTGGGATGATTTGGGAAAATGGCATTGAAACATGTATACTGTCAGGCAAGAAGCGAATCACCAGTCTAGGTTCGATGCAGGACACAGGATGCTTGGGGCTGGTGCACTGGGATGACCCAGAGATGGTATGGGGAGGGCTGTGGGAGGGGGGTTCAGGATTGGGAACTCATGTACACCTGTGGTGGATTCATGTTGATGTATGGCAAAACCAATACAGTATTGTAAAGTAAAATAAAGTTTAAAAAAAAAAGGACCCTTAATGAGCATAAAAATCAATAAATTGAAACTGACTCAGAACTGACAGAAATGTTAGATGTAGCAGATAATGGCCTTAAAAGTTATTATAATTGTATAGCATACACTCAAAAAATTAAGAGATAAGGAGGATAAATGAAAAAGACCCACATCAGATTTCTACAAATGAAAATCTCAGTGTCCATAAACAAAGTTTTATTGAAACACAGCCATGTCTCTTTGTTTACCTATTGTCTACGGCTATCTTAGCACTAAAATAATGGAAGTTGAGGAGGCATCGCTAGAGAAACCTTATGTGCCCCTCTCCTCACTTTGTACTGCTGCTCAATGTGAGGCAACTGTAATTGGCAGCATGTTGAGTGCCACGTGTGTAGCTGTACTATGGTATTTTATTCAAATTTTTCAAATTACCATTGATGTCCATCATCTAAAGACAAGAAAGGAAGAGAAAAATGGACTTTGGGATGTCTGCTTTTAAGGCACAATAGGCTGTGGATCACTTTGTGTTCTAATTAGGTGCCACGGTGTTGCGTTTATTATGCTATGATACTGTATAGTTCTAAAAATAAACAGAACACATCAACATTAGGAGACAACACTCATCATAAAATTCCTAATTCACAGGAAAGTAACATTTATAAAAATTAGAAAATTAAAGTGGAATAACACATCTTGACAATTTATTCATAAAACTAAAAAGTGAAAATGGGGCTGAATCTAAATAAGTTTCTGAGCATCTCATTTATTAGCTAAGTAAAGAAAGTCACAGATTGTGACTTAATTAAATCATGTTTGATTGCAGTAGTGGAAGAAATGTGTTGAGAGAGCATAAACTTATATCAGATGATATGAAAACTATTGCTCAAAAAGTTGAGAACAACAGAAATATCAATGATCAATTTAAAATAAAGGTAGGTCATTCTGAGTAGTTTCCCTGGCTCTTGATGGATTGACCTAAATAGTTATACTGCTTAATTGTTGGGTTTTTTGATGAGTCAATGTCAAGTTTGAAGTGACTGAAAAATTAGCTGCTATGGATAATCTGTATGCAACAACTACCGTTGAGGATATTTTCTTTCTTTCTTTTTTTTTTTTATCTGTCCTTATTTTATTTTATTTTTAATTAATTAATTAATTAATTAATTTTTTTAAATTACAATACTGTATTTGTTTTGCCATACATTGACACGAATCAGCCATAGGTAAACACAATCTCCCAATGCCGAAGCCCCCTCCCACCTCCCACCCCACATCCTCTACTTGAATCATCCTGTGCATCAGCCCCATGCATCCTGCATCCTACATTGAACATAGATTGGCACTTCGTTTCTTACAGGAAAATATACATGTTTCATTGCCATTCTCCCAAACCATCCCTCCCTTTCCCTCTCCCTCAGAGTCCAAAAGTCCACTCTATACCTCTGTGTCTCTTTGTTGTCTCACACATAGGGTCATCATTACTGTCTTCTAAATTCCATATATATGTGTCAGTATACTGTATTGGTGTTTTTCTTTCTGGCTTGAGAATATTTTCAAAGAAGTTCAGACAAAAACCTAGATGAGTACAACCTGAAGTGTAACCTGCTAAGATGTACTACAACTGATGATGGCAAAAATATTTGTAGAGGAAAAAAAAAAGGTTTAGTTGGACAAATTTATAAAGTTTGTGAAAATGAAGATGTTTAAGGCTTATTGTTATTCATTATATTCATATTATTCATTAATATTTTGTAGAAAATAAATGAATTTACTGGAAGACATGGGAATACTAGACCACCTGACCTGCCTCTTGAGAAACCTATATGCAGGTCAGGAAGCAACAGTTAGAACTGGACATGGAACAAGAGACTGGTTCCAAATAGGAAAAGGAATACGTCAAGGCTGTATACTGTCACCCTGCTTACTTAACTTATATGCAGAGGACATCATGAGAAACGCTAGACTGGAAGAAGCATAAGCTGGAATCAAGATTTCTGGGAGAAATATCAATAACCTCAGATATGCAGATGACACCACCCTTATGGCAGAAAGTGAAGAGGAACTAAAGCGCCTCTTGATGAAAGTGAAAGAAGAGAGTGAAAAAGTTGGCTTAAAACTCAACATTCAGAAAACTAAGACCATGGCATCTGTTCCTATCACTTCATGGGAAATAGATGGGGAAACAGTGGAAACCGTGTCAGACTTTATTTTTTGGGCTCCAAAATCACTGCAGATGGTGACTGCAGCCATGAAATTAAAAGACGCTTCCTCCTTGGAAGAAAAGTTATGACCAACCTAGATAGCATATTGAAAAGCAGAGACATTACTTTGCCGACTAAGGTCCATCTAGTCAAGGCCTTGGTTTTCCAGTGGTCATGTATGGATGTGAGCGTTGGACTGTGAAGAAGGCTGAGCGCTGAAGAATTAATGCGTTTGAACTGTGGTGTTGGAGAAGACTTGAGAGTCCCTTGGACTGTAAGGAGATTCAACCAGTCCATTTTGAAGGAGATCAGCCCTGGGATTTCTTTGGAAGGAATAATGCTAAAGCTGAAACTCCAGTACTTTGGCCACCTCATGCGAAGAGTTGACTCATTGGAAAAGACTCTGATGCTGGGAGGGATTGGGGGCAGGAGGAGAAGGGGATGACCGAGGATGAGATGGCTGGATGGCATCACAGACTCAATGAACGTGAGTCTGAGTGAACTCCCGGAGTTGGTGATGGACAGGAAGGCCTGGTGTGCTGCGATTCATGGGGTCACAAAGAGTCGGACACGACTGAGCAACTGAAGTGAACTGAACTGAACTAATTACACATTATTGGACCAGTATGCTCAGTGAAGTCCATTTGTCCCTATAGCTTTCTCTTACTTTTTTGGTCAAAAGCGGAAGTTGAATTTCTTGATTTATCTTCCCAACAGTTTTTGGGTTTAGCAGAGGTAGAGTTTTACTATGGAGTATTGAGTTCAGGACTGAGACTGAAATTTTTCGGAACCACCTTGAACCATTATATTAGGTTTTGCTCTAGACTTGATAATGTCTCAATGAATTCAACCTAAAATTGTAAGGCAAACAGCAATTATACACCAACATTATACTGTGGTAAAGTGATTTCAGTGACTACTCACATTGTTCGAATTGTAAGTAATGTTAAGCTGTTTTATACTCTTTGAGGTCACCATTGTCTAGGCAATGATAGCCAAGCTCTACCTAATCAAATCATTGGGCTCTTGGAATTAATAAATGAAATTTTTATTTCTTGGGGGCAATGTAACTATAGTTCTGATGAGGAGAATTCTTGGAACTAACATTGTGTCTGTTAGTGGTATATCAAGTGTACATAGTGACTTTCTTATGGACAAAAGGGAGGTAAGACTTCTGGTTGATGAAGAGGAGTTGCTAAAATATACAGAAATAGTACCTTGTAATTCTGTGAATTCAGTCTCCCAAAGAATTTAAAATTGCTCTATACCTTTAATAAAACTACAATTTACACAGAAAATAGTCTGTTGACAGCTGTACTGGCAGTAAGCCATTACCTTGGGCTGAAATAATACCAGTTAAATTGATTGTATTCAATCAACTGTTTCAGGAATCATTTTGTCCTATAACCTTAGTTCACTAACATGTTTTTCTCAAGACTCTCAGAGTATCAGAACATTTAAAATAACCCGGAGCTTAGACATTTGGTCATTAGTAAGGGTTTCATAATAATATTTATTATTAAGGGGGCTAGTTCATGAACATTCACCCTATTACATTTGATAAAAGTAACATGTGACTGAAATTGCATGATGAAGAAACTGAGGTGGAAATATATCTTCCTTAAGTTGATATGATAGGACATATGACCCTGAATTACTGTTTTCTGATTAATCTCTAGTGTGGTGTGTCTTTGTGAGAAGAGAAATACTGGTCAAATGGGATTTGGAAATAATCCCTTCCTTTGATAGAGAATCCATTCAAGTTAGATATGATTCTACCTATATATGGCAAAGCAAGGGCTTATGTGAGTTATATGCTAGGAGACACAGTCTCCGGAGAAGGCAATGGCAACCCTCTCCAGTGCTCTTTCTTGGAAAACTCCATGGGCAGAGGAGCCTGGTAGGCTGCAGTCCACGGGGTCGCACAGAGTTGGACACGACTGAAGCGACTTAGCAGCAGCAGCACCAGACACAGTCTCATTCTTGGTATCCTTCTTTGGTGGCTTTGCTTTTCAAATTCTGCGGTCATTAGTATTCTAGCCATCTAGTCTTTAGCTACTACTTCTTATTCAATGAAAATGATTTGACTTGCCCAGAAGCTATCATGAGAACAACATTAACTGACTGCAACAGGAAATTTTCAAATGATCAAATGGTGTTAGTCAAACACTTACAAGGAACCACACTGACAAATATTCTCATTAATTTCTCTTGATAACAGACAACATAATCATTAGACACAACTAAGAGATTTTAGGAAAGCAATGTTGGTCTTTAGTACTAACTTGTTCTTTTCATTCAAGTAAATACTTACTAAAAAAAAATGTCTTACTTATAAAGTATAGCTGGTAGTAAGAATACCTACTTCACTGAATTCTTAAAAGATCTGAATGATGATAGGTAGTAAGAGAAAACATTCACACAGCAAAGGAAAAAAAAGTTTTGTAGAATGGAGATCCAAATGGAATTATAGGGACTGATATTTATGCCAAATTTAGTGAACCCTTGAATTTCTAAATACAGATGTCATTCATCTAATTCTATTGTGCTATGGAGGATTATTGCTATCCTCATTCCTTAATGACTAAGTGAAATTCTATCCATCATTTTTTTCCCCATTTATATCAGTAAAATCCAGCTTCTCAGCCTTACTTTAAAATTTAAATGCTATCCAATGAAATTTAGAGCCTTGTTTTAAAAATTATAGAAAAGAGTTTCAGGAAGTGATGAAGACGATGCCCCCTTTCCTCTTTAGGTCTTTCTCCATCATAAAATTAGTTTTCTAAACCAGTACAGAAGCATGTGAATGTTTATAATTGTAACCAACTTGCTCTGTTCTCTAGTATTAGATATCTATTTCCTTTAATGTATATATTGAAAAAGAGGTTTTGCAAAAGTTACAAAAATTAGAATAGTGGCCATGTCTTGTGGAAATAGCTTCCAAAAGAAAATACAGTTTTGAAGAGCTGTTTTAGTTGACGATTTGTTGCTCTGATAGCAATGCTGTAAGCAACATTTCAGTATTTCTAAACAATAACAACAACAACCAAAAACTGTTAAGATTTTTCTGTCCTTCAGAGGTGCATCATTGACTTTCTTTTTCTCTACATACATAAGGAAAAAGGAAAGTTTATAACTCTGGTAGAATTCTTATTTTAACAAAGAGATCAAAACTTTATCTCACTTAAATTCAAAGTGGAAAAATTTTGTTTTACATTTCTTTTCTCAATCATAGTTGAAACTCCACTTGTAATAAAAGATTAATTTTATTAAAATACCTGGATGAAAGCTAATAAATTACTCTTTGTCTCTTCCATACTATCCTTCTCCCCATACTTATTTAAGCATCACTTTGACATACATTATGCTAGTCATTCTGTCATTGATTTTGAAAACTGTGCATCAGTGTACATTTTATTTACACCTATTGTGACCAGTCATGATTACACATAACTCTTTAACTTGATCTGTGTAACAACAGCACAGAACCATTTCCAGATACACATGAATTTAACTTGTTACATATTATTTAAATGAGATTTTATTTTCTGGGAGGGGGGGAGAATTAAACTTTCTTCTTTTAAAACTTCCAACTTATTTGTGTGTTTTAATTTTGTTACTTTATCTTATTATATTACTATCTAATTCTGAGCTTTTTTGTCTAACTCATTCTTGGTATTTTCTGTAGTCCTCTGGTTATCCTATTGTGTCCTAAATGCTCTTTATTTTTAGTTAAAAATGTCCAGAACTGAAAGGCTTCCTTATATCTTTCATTGAGAGCTCCCTGTTAGCCCTGAGACTTACCTGGTCTCCTTAATGATGTGGGTCATCTCAGCATAGCTCACATATAGGCAAAGACACATATGTGTACATGCACTCATGCGTAACACAAACATACACCATTTAAAAATAAAAGCAATATACATACTCCTTGGATTTGTGCTATATCTATGGCTAATATTGTTGTCAAGGCTCCTGTGGTGTTTTCTTTATCATCAAACCAGGAAATATCCTAAAGAAAAAAGAGAATTAAAATGGTTATCAAAAAATTCTTTGACTTGTGATTGTGCTGTGTGTCTATTTGCTCAGTCGTGTCCGAGTCTGCAATCCATGGACTGCAGCCTGCCAGGCTCCTCTAGCCAAGGGGATTCTCCAGGGAAGAATACTGGAGTGAGTTGTCATGCCCTTCTCCAGGGGATCTTCCCAACCCAGGGATCGAACCCAGGTCTCCTGCATTCCAGGTGGATTCTTTACTGTCTGAGTCACCAGGGAAGTGCTGTGTTAACTTTGAAAGCATTTATTTGCCTGCCTCTTTACCTACAGGCACTTAAAATTTGTGGAGCAAATAAATTTTTTTTCTTACTTCATGAAGATCTATATGTAGATACAAACTGAAGAACTTATGCCCAACAGCTTGGACTCTTTACCATGCTACAACACTATATAATAATCATTGTTTAAAATGATCATTTTGAACCACCAAGTCATTTATAATTTTACTGCACAAATAATTTTTGTGGAGAGCAGATTTTACTAAAAAGTAAGGTAATGCACAACATACCTTAGAAATATTTCCAAACTTTCTGTCTAAACTTAGAAGTGATTAAAAAAAAAATCTGTTTCCTTCTCTTCAGGACCTATATAGGCAAGATTTTCCCTGATACTTTACATTCCCACCTAGATCTTATAAGTACTGGGCATTGTGAGATGCTAAAGAGGCAGAAAGCCTGCTGTAAAACCCCTGCAACCAAAAAAAAGCATGCAATTTGATAGGTCAGAAATACACACAATAAAAGCATAATGTTATAACCAATTTCATTTTCAACATCAAATACAGATAGCACTTAGCACTTCTCAACTTTGAGGAATGCTGATCTTCTTTCCTTAGCTATTGAATGTTTCCTCCCATGCACTCAAAGTACTTAAACCTCTTATGGCTTAAAACTATGTGGAGACTGGCTCTAAAAATGACTGACTTTTAGTGAATGAAGAGCAAAAGAATTCTTGAATTACTAAACCCAGCCAGGGCCCTGATGCCCAGGTAACACGTTTCAGCCAACTAAGGAAACGAAAACAAGACAGATAGAAGGTGGTGCATTAATCATGCTGCTATGTAAGAAGAAAGCCCCCATGGAGGAATATGGGAGGGGCCGGGGGATTACAGTCCTAGCATGACATCACTACTCTGTAAACCCCTGGATTGAGGTGTCCCAAACAACTTAGGGTCTAGATGCTCAAAGGGCATTTTATAGAGATCATGATCTGCACTATACAGTAGTGGTGTTGAGAACAGAACCCTAGTCAACAGCCTATCTTATTGTGAACACACATGAGTGGTAATTTTAACTACAGCGCTCCTGATCTGAAAGACATTGCTAGGTTTTTGTTGTATACTACCAGGCTTGATGCCTGGGTTGGGAAGATCCCCTGAAGAAGGAAATGGCAACTTAACTCCAGTATTCTTGCCTAGGAAATCCCATGGACAGAGGAGTCTGGTGGGCTATAGACCATGGGGTTGCAAAGAGTTTTGGACAGGACTGAGTGACTGAGCATGTACTCATAGAATACATACAAACATATATACACACACACACACACACACATATATATAGTTTATTCAACATGACATGGAATACCCAAAGAAGTTTTAGATACAATATAAAGTAAAAGTATAAAAAATAATTGATTATTTAATATTACATTCCTGATTCTGTTGTTGTTCAGTTGCCCAGTCATGTTGGACTCTGTGACCCCATGGACTGCAGCATACCAGGCCTCCCTGTCCCCCACCGTCCCCTGGAGTTTGCCCAAGTTCATGTTCATTGCATCGGTGATGCCGTACAGCCATCTCATTCTCTGAAGCCCTCTTCTCCTTCTGCCTTGATCTTTTTGAGCATCAGGGACTTTTCAATGAGTCATCTGTTTGAATCAGATGACCAAAATACTGGAGCTTCAGGTTCAGCATCAGTGAATATTCAGGGTTGGTCTTTAAGACTGACTGGTTTGATCTCCTTACTGTCCAAGGGACTTTCAGGAATCTTCTCTAGCACCACAGTTCGAAGGCATCAATTCTTTGGTGTTCTGCCTTCTTTATGGTCCAACTCTCATAACTGTACATGACCACTGGGAATACCATAGCCTTGACTATATGTACCTTTGTTGGCAGAGTAATGTCTCTGGTTTTCAACACTCTGTCTAGGTTTGTTATCACTTTCCTGCCAAGAAATAATCGTCTTCTGATTTCATGGCTGCAGTCACTGTCCACAGTGATTTTGGAGCCAAATAAGAGAAAATCTGTCACTGCTTCCACCTTTGGGAAAAGGTGGAACCTTTGCCATGCAGTAATGGGGCTGGATCTTATTGGTTTTTAAAAAAATATTCAGTCTTAAGCCGGCTCTTTCACTTTTCTCCTTCAGCTTCATAAAGAGACTGTTTATTTCCTCTTTGCTCTCTGCCATTAGAGTGGTATCATTTGCATATCTGAGGTTGTTTATGTTTCTCCCGCCTATCTTGATTCCAGCTTGTAACTCATCCAGCCTGGCATTTCTCATGATGTGCTCAGCATATAGGTTAAACGAACAGGGTGACAGCAGACAGCTCTGTTGTACTCCTTTCCCCATCTTGAACCAATCAGTTGTTCCATACAGGGTTTTAACTGCTGCTTCTTGACCCGAATACAGTTTTTCAGGAGACAAGTAAGATAGTCTGGTATTCCCATCTCTTTAAGAGCTTTCCATGTTTTTCATGATCCCCACAGTCAAAGGCTTCAGTGTAGTCAATATAACAGAGACAGAAGTTTTTCTGAAATTCCCTTGCTTTCTCTATAATCCAGCAAATGTTGGCAATTTGATCTCTAGTTCTTCTTCCTTTTCTAAACCCAGTTTGAACATCTGGAAGTTCTTGGTTTGCATAATGCTGAAGCCTAGCATGCAAGATTTTAAGCATGACCTTACTAGCATGAGAGATGAGTGCAACTGTCTGATGGTTAGCAGATTCTTTGGTACTACCCTTCTTGGGAATTGGGATGAGACTGACTTTTTCCAGTCCTGTGGCCACTGCTGGGTCTTTTAGATTTGCTAACATAATGAATGCAAAACCTTGATGGCATCCTCCTTTAGGGATTTAAATAGTTCTGCTGGAATTTCATCACATCCACTAGCTTTATTAACAGCAGTGCTTCTTAAGGCCCACTTGACTTCACACTCCAGAATGTCTGACTCTGGGTGACTGACCACGTCATCGTAGTAATCTGGTTCATTAAGATCTTTTTTATACAGTTCATCCACGTATTCTTTCCATCTCTTCCATCAGTGGTAGGGGCATAAACTTGAATTACCCTGATGGTGAATGGTTTGTCTTGAAAATGAACCAAGATCATTTTGTCCTTTTTAAGATTGCACCCAAGTACTGTATTTCACACTCTTACTGATTATAAAGGTTACTCTGTTTCTTCTATGGCATTGTTTGCCCACAGTAGTAGATATAATGGTCATCTGAATTAAATTTTCCCATTCTTGTCCATTTTAGTTTGCTGATTCTTAGCATGTCGATGTTCTTACCATCTCCTGCTTGACCATATCCAGTTTTCCTATACAATACTGTTCTTTGCTGCATCAGATTTTACTTACGTCACCAGACACATCAACAACTGAGCATCATATCTGCTTTGGCCCAGCTGTTTCATTCACTCTGAGCTATTGGTAATTCTCCCCCACTCTTCCCCAGTAGTGTATTGAACACCTTCAGACCTGGGAAACTCATCTTTAGGTGTCATATTTCTTTAAAACACCTTTTATACAGTTCATGAGGTTCTCATGGCAAGTATACTGGGGTGGTTTGCCAACTACTCTTGCCTGAGAAATCCCACCGACAGAGGAGTCTGGTGGGCTACAGTCCATGGTGTCATGACGAATTTTGGACATGACTGACTGAGCACGCACAAAGGCAATTATATGTGTATATATATGTGTGTGTGTGTGTGTGTGTGTGTGTGTGTGTGTATAGTTTACACTGTGTATTTCTATATTTCAGCATGACATGGATTCTATAGTATAGAGTCTATAGAATCAAGAGTGTAGTATTCAATAATAAATTCTTTTTATACTTCATATTGTATCTAAAACTTCTTTGGGTATTCCATGTCATGCTGAAATATAGAAATAATTACACAGTGTAAACACTCCTGATTCTATAGTATAGTAACTGCTCTAATATGTAAGGCAAAGGTTACATATATGACTAGTCTTAGTCCTTATCTGATGATGTTCAGTCAGCAAGATATCCAAACTTGCTTTTCAACAAGTCAGCAATTATTCACTCTAGGGTTTGCTTTTCAGCATAGGCACTATATGCTAAAACACTTAGCAGAGTTTCTGGAACACAGCTGGTATTAAGTAAAAATTAGCTTGCTTCTTATCTTCCTGATGGTAAAATGATTATAAGTTAGGCTAAGATCCCCTGAAGAAGGGAACAGCTATCCACTTCAGTACTGTGGCCTGGATAATTCAAAGGACTGTACACTCTATGGGGTCACAAGGAGTTGGACACGATTGAGCAACTTTCAGCAAATTTGGAAAACTCAGCAGTGGCCACAGGACTGGAAAAGGTCAGTTTTCATTCCAATCTCAAAGAAAGGCAATGCCAAAGAATGCTCAAACTACCGCACAATTGTACTCATCTCACACGCTAGTAAAGTAATGCTCAAAATTCTCTAAGCCAGGCTTCAGCAATACATGAACCATGAACTTCCTGATGTTCAAGCTGGTTTTAGAAAAGGCAGAAGAACCAGAGATCAAATTGCCAACATCCGCTGGATCATGGAAAAGCAAGAGAGTTCCAGAAAAACATCTATTTCTGCTTTACTGACTATGCCAAAGCCTTTGACTGTGTGGATCACAATAAACTCTGGAAAATTCTGAAAGAGATGGGAATACCAGACCACCTGACCTGCCTCTTGAGAAATCTGTATGCAGGTCAGGAAGCAACAGTTAGAACTGGACATGGAAAAAGAGACTGGTTCCAAATAGGAAAAGGAGTACGTCAAGGCTGTATATTGTCACCCTGCTTATTTAACTCTAAGCAGAGTACATCATGAGAAATGCTGGACTGGAAGAAACACAAGCTGGAATCAAGATTGCCGGGAGAAATATCAATAACCTCAGATATGCAGATGACACCACCCTTATGGCAGAAAGTGAAGAGGAACTAAAAAGCCTCTTGATGAAAGTGAAAGAGGAGAGTGAAAAAGTTGGCTGAAAGCTCAGCATTCAGAAAACGAAGATCATGGCATTCGGTCCCATCACTTCATGGGAAATAGATGGGGAAACAGTGGAAACAGTGTCAGACTTTATTTTTTGGGCTCCAAAATCACTGCAGATGGTGACTGCAGTCATGAAATTAAAAGACGCTTCCTCCTTGGAAGAAAAGTTATGACCAACCTAGATAGCATATTGAAAAGCAGAGACATTACTTTGCCGACTAAGGTCCATCTAGTCAAGGCCTTGGTTTTCCAGTGGTCATGTATGGATGTGAGCGTTGGACTGTGAAGAAGGCTGAGCGCTGAAGAATTAATGCATTTGAACTGTGGTGTTGGAGAAGACTTGAGAGTCCCTTGGACTGTAAGGAGATTCAACCAGTCCATTTTGAAGATCAACCCTGGGATTTCTTTGGAAGGAATGATGCTAAAGCTGAAACTCCAGTACTTTGGCCACCTCATGCAAAGAGTTGACTCAAGAAAAGACTCTGATGCTGGGAGGGATTGGGGGCAGGAGGAGAAGGGGATGACCGAGGATGAGATGGCTGGATGGCATCACAGACTGGATGGACATGAGTCTGAGTGAACTCCAGGAGTTGGTGATGGACAGGGAGGCCTGGTGTGCTGTGATTCATGGGGTCGCAAAGAGTCGGACACGACTGAGAGATTGAACTGAACTGATCTGAACTGAGCAGCTTTCACTTTCATTAAGTTTTCCGATACTAGAAAACCGATTTTCCTGCCAATAATTCTAATAGAAGTAAAAATCTGCAGAAGTGGCATTGAAGTGCTTGGTATGTTTTTGCTCATTTATCATCACAAGTATAAGACAGATACTACAATTATTCATATTTTATAAATGAGAAGAAGGAGCAACTGAGAGATAAGTAACTTGCCCAAGTTCAAACAGCTGGAAAGAACTGAGGCCAGGATTTAAATCTAGGCAACAAAATGCTAGAGTTTTTAGTCAAAACCCTTTTCTGCCTCCCATCTAACTGAAGCATTACAGTTGAGTTTCATGATATGTTTTTCCTGCTTAAGGATTTGTTACCTCAAAACTTTTGGAGATTCCTTAGTGATCTCCACTAACGCCATCATCTAATGATTTAGAGCCCCCTCCTGCCCTCCTGCGCCAAAGCCCTACCCAATTCAGTTTAGAGAGAAATAGGCAAAAATAAGCTTTACATCTTTTAAAAAGCCAAATAGATCTATAGGCTAATATATATCATCGTGTGCTCACTTGGTCATGTCCAGCTCTTTGTGACCCCTGTGGGATTCTCCAGGCAAGAATACTGGAGTAGGTAGACTTTCCCTTCTCCAGGGGATCTTCCCAACCCAGGGATCAAACCCAGATCTCCGCATTGCAGGCAGATTATTTACTAGCTGAGCTGTAAGAGAAGCCCTTAAACATAATAAGCAATGAGTTATTTATAATCACTGAAGTCAGCAAAAATTTGAACATTCTTTTCAACTGGAAGGATCTCAAGTGATCAAATAAAATAGCAATTTTATACCTACAAAAGGCCACACCTGATTCCATAAATACCTCAACTTCAACTGAGGTTTCAAAATGGTTATAAAAAGCACTGCAAGTTTCAGCATGCTTTCTAAGACTTAAAAAAAAAAAATCTTAGGAAAAAAAAAAAGTAACAGGAGTTAGGGCAAAACTGTATGTTAGGAATTTCCCTTACTAACAGATAAAAGGGAAATTTCTAAGACATTTATGAAGAAAAGGCCAATTATATTACTCTTTTTTCCAATTTTAAAAAAGCAAATAAGCAAAAAGAGTGCTGAAGAATGAAGAGGGAAAACAAATGGTAAGCTCTAAGGGGCTCAGTTGAATTTATGGGAGAAATGAATAACATCTGCTGAATAGCACAGTTTCTATTTGTGTCTTTGTATGTTCTGAAGAAGGAGAGCTTATAGTTTACAGGTAGGTGTATTCTCATGGGCAGACACTACTTAATCCGAGAATGTTACTCTCCTCGTGGTCACATGGCTAATGCTAGGCAGAGGATTAATGTCCAGTATCAGCCATCAGGATATTGGATTAACAATATCTACTGGTTAAACTGGCTTATGGCCTTTAGGATATGCCACCAAAAGCATCCTGTAAACCTCTAGAAAGAAGTTCAAAGTAATAATTGGAAAAGTTAAAATTTATGTTCTTCTATTTAAGATATTCAGAAATTCAGGGAACATTTTCAAAAGTTCCTGGAAATTGAAAACAAATGTCCTTGAATTTGGGAAAACATAAATACACAAAGAAAAACAAAACTGAGCAGAAATTTTCAACAAATGTGAAACATAGTATTAGCCAAACAAAATCACACCTAATTTTATCAAAGATCTGAGGTAAAAACATAAACTATTCATAGAAAAAAAAAAGTACAAGCTTAATGAGAATTACACAAGATGTGCAGTCTTTAAATCATTTTATGATCCATCAAGTAGATTTTTGTTTTTCTGGATTGAGTGCTTTCAATTGTCTCTAACAGGACATTTTGAGAGAGGATGTTAGGTACCAACTTCTTCCAAGCATCGCTCATCACTTCCAAGCATGGGAACTTCACTCATTTTTTTTTTTTTTTTTAAATCTGTAATCCTCTAACAGCACACAAAGACGGAGGAGTTTTGTTACTCAGCAGTCCTTTGAGTACTGCTGCTAAAAGTCACAAGATGTAAAAACTGGTTTTGATGACTCGGCTGGAGGGATAGTATCTGTACTTTTGACAAGAAATGACCCTGGCAGGAAGCTATTTATTCCTGCATGGTGAGCTCCGGTGACAGAAAGTGTGGCAAAGGGCTTCAGATGATTACTGGCTTTCAGGGTAACCCAATACACCTCAGCCTCCTGAAAGAATTTTAGAGGTGCCAATCTGAGACATTCCTGTCATTTGCCCTCACAACTCACTTTTCAAGATTATTATTTGATTCACCTATTTTTAGTTATTTCATAGGTGTGAATGATTGTATGTCACAAGCTAGATAGATCTTATCTGAATTCAGTACTCTTCTGATGCAGAAAGAATGACTGCTTTAAGAAGCAGCAGTGAATGAGCACTATGAGAAATTAACTCCTTTTTCAACATGTTCCTCGAGATACTGTAGTTCTTAACACTCCTTTTCAGTTTTAAGCTAGCCTTCCATTTTGATTCTGAACACTATACATTGAAAGAGATTTGTCAAGATAAATGCCAGGAACAAGGAGTGAACTCTAAATCTTGTTTTTTGTAAGTTGCACTTTTGAACATAACAATTTTCGACTTGCTTCTGTTAGGAAAGTTCACCACAAGAATTCTGATGTTAGATACTGCTTGGGACACAAAAAGGATGCTTTTAAATGATCAAAGGAAAGGTTATGTCAAGAAAATGTTTATAAAGAAAAAATTAAAAACTAGAATATTTAAAAACACATTTTAAATAAAATAAGATAAAAATAACTAACCACCAACCTGATATAACATGGCTTTAAATGCCAAGTGTCTTAATCTCATGGTTAAGATTTCCCCTGCTCTGCCATAAAATAATCCCTGGAAAAGAAACAAACAAAATTTTATATTTATTCTTAACTGTCTTTTCCATTTCTTTGGAATATTTAGTTACTATATTTACATATTTGTATTTTATTTAGTTATATCTAGTTACTATTTTTAACGCAAATAGGATGACACAAAACAGTAATCACATACACAGTTAATTCATTAAAAGCTTACCTGAATAAAATAACTGACAAAGCAAATAACACCCAAAATTACAAATATCATGGAATAAATTTCTGCATCATGTTTTAGTGTGGTTTTATCATCATTTTCAAACATCTGAAAAGAAGTAGATTTTTAAAATCAGGCGATTGGAGGAGAATATAAGAGAAAGAAAAAACTAAAATATCTATTCATCAGGATTTTAAAAATGAATTTCAACATAATTTCCACATATTTCTGGGGAAAAATGCACCTTACTCTATCCTATATATTCATTACATAAAATAAAAAATAACACTACTTTAATGAAAAATAACTTGTCATAAATCCTCTCACTTAAGATATATCAATAAGGGATCAGACAAATGAGTCCTCTATCTGCTATTAATATCACTGTATATTTTCAAAGAAGCTATTGAAATTAGTTTTCTAATTGAAATATTATTTCTAATAACTCAGGTTTCTTAATATTCCTCTATTCAGAGTACCACCTGCAACATGAGACCTTTAACATGTCTCTAGAAATTGTTCCTAAAATTAGTAGCTATACATATATTGGTATCTATGTTGACACAGCATCAACAGTCTTGGACTGTTGCTTTTGTTAAAACTGAAAACTTAACATGGCTCTAATAAGATCCTTGAATTCATCAGCTCTCCTGGGTCCCCAGCACAGTCCCGAACTCCTCTTTCTGACTGGTAATAAAAAATGGTCATTGTTCAGACCAGTTGAAAGAAAGAGTAGCCGTATTTGTCTCTTTTATTACTTCAGTGTTTTGGAATGCTGATACAGCACTGAAATCAAAATTAGAAAACAAAGCAATTTCTTTACTGATTGCCCAGTTAACAAGGTACAGCCCAACACTTCACAATAGAGGCTGGCTTATCCCCTGAGAACATTAGCTAACCTTTCTATCATGGATCCCACACTAGGGGTGACCTACTATACGTCTCAATTTTCCCCTTGTTGAGTTAAAGTACCCAAGGTCTGTTCTCTCAGGTCATACTTTGTTTAAAATGGTTAAAAATATTAGTGAATTAGTTTTACTTACAGTTACAATTTTTGCAAAGATGATGGAAAATATTGGATGAACAGTTCCATTGAGAACAGAAGCCAGTGTCCCCAGAACCACAGAAGGCCATTCAGACTCATATAATTTAAAAATTTTCAATAGAGAAACTTCAGGAAGATTTGTCTATAGATAAAATGAAATACCTTGGTTATAACACCAGTTTGAGAGCATAATGGAATCTAAAGAAGTTAGCCCATCTTGAATAGACCTATAATATAAAATATCAAATATAATAAGTAATAGAGAAGAAAGCAGAATTTCTCTTAGAAAAATTTACTGCCTATATTACTGATAACGATATCAAAACATAAAATAAATTTTATACAAAAGTGACTGTGCAACTTATCACCTTTTGGCATTTTACTCAGTCACTATCATTAAAAAGTATAAATTAACACAAATGTGCTGATAACTAAGATTTTAGAAGAAATGACAGGCATATTTTCCTTTATACCTGTTAAACTGGATTGAATATCATGCCCTAGCATAGGACAAAATCTAGATGGGAACTAAGCATAGACAGAAGGTAAAAGTTTTTCTAGCATTTTAAGCTTGAAAGTTTTTAGTTTCATGACTATTTATGGAAACATTTTTCTAATACCTTGGTTAAAAGCTTGTTTTGGGGTTCCCAATTTTAAGTTAATTGCTGCAATATCTGAGTATGTTACTTACAGTCACCTCGGTTCACTTTCCTTATCTTTTTGAGGAAGATAACAGTTCCTATCTTACAGGACTGGGTTTTGTTTTTGTTTTTAGTTTTTATTTTATATTGAAGGATAGTTGATTCACAATGTTGTGTTAGTTTCAAACGTACACCAAAGTGATTCAGTTATACATACACCATTCTTTTTCAGATTCTTTTCTTGTGTTAGTTACTACGGAATAGTGAGTAGAGTTCCTGTGCTATACAATAAGGCCTTGTTGATTATTATTATATATAGTAGTGAGTATATGTCAATGCCAGACTCCTAATTTATCCCTCCCCCATACATTTCCCCTTTTATTTTCTAAGTCTGTGAGTCTGTTTCTATTTTGCAAATAAGTTCATTTGTATCATTTTTTTAGGTTCCACATATAAGTGATATCATATAATAATTTGTTTTTCTCTGATTTACTTCACTTAGTATGATAATCTCTAGGTCCCTCTGTGTTGTTGCAAATGGCATCATTTCATTCATTTTTATGCTGAGTAGAGGATTGTTTTCAGAATTAAGCTTAACTCAGTATTTGCACACAATAAATACCCAATATCAACAACCTCGGATATGCAGAAAATGGCCGAAAATGAAGAGGAACTAATGAGCCTCTTGATGAGGGTGAAAGAGGAGAGTGAAAAAGCTGGCTTAAATTCAACATTCAAAAACTAAGATCATGGCATCAAGTTCCATCACTTCACAGCAAATAGATGGGAAAAAAATGGAAGCAGTGACAGATTTTACTTTCTTGGGCTCTAAAACCACTATGGATGGGGACTGCAACCATAAAACTAAAACACACTTGCTCCTCAGAAGAAAAACTATGACAAACCTAGATAGCATATTAAAAAGCAGAGATATCACTTTGCTGACAAAGGTCCATATAGTCAAAGCTATGGTTTTTCCAGTAGTCATGTATGGATGTGAGAGGTGGACCATAAGGAAGGCTAAATGCTGCAGAACTGTGGTGTTGGAGAAGACTTTTGAGAGTCCCTTGGACTGTGAGGAGATCCAACCAGTCAATTCTAAAGTAAATCAATCCTGAATATTCATTGGAAGGACTGCTGCTGAAGCTGAAACTCCAACACTTTGGCCACCTGATGTGAAGAACTGACTAGTTAGAAAAGATCCTGATGCTGGGAAAGATTGAAGGCAAAAGCAGAAGAGGGCAGCAGAGGATGAGATGGTTAGATAGCATCACGGACTCAATGGTCATGAATCTGGGCACACTCTGGGAGAGGACACGGAGGCCTAGTGCACTGAAGTCCATGGGGTCAAAGAGTCGGACATGACTTAACAACTGAACAACAACAATAAATACCAAATAAATGCTAGCTATTATTGATGTTATTATGAAAGGAAGGATAATGTTATGAAAAATCTTGGGTCTTATACAGAGAATGAATATTGCAAATAACACTGCTTATCTGCCAGTCCTTCCTGATCCATGGAGGGTGCTATGGGGGAGGTAGTAGTCATGATGATCAGAGGATAAATAACATAATAATGATCTCTCCTTTCTCTTGTCTGGAATACCTAGGGGATTTATTTACGAAACCACAAATCTTGTGAATAAATTCTGTGGTGAGTAATTCTTTTGAATAGGAATGTAGGTAGCAAACTACTAGGCATTTTATATGTTGCAACTTCCTCGTGGCATTCACTGTTAAAGTAATGAAATTTATGAACCTGATAACCAGAGAAAGATTTCAGGTAAGATATAAAATAGTATACAATTCTTGTTTTAATCTTAGCCTGGCAATAATACAAACTCTATTGTTTGAACAAAAGAACTTTTAAAATTCTAAAGCCTTTAAAGTCTATTTTCAGGATGGCTAAACCAAATTTATATTGGGGGATTCCCTAGTGGCTCAGATGGTAAAGAATCTGCCTGCAATGTGGGAGATCTGGGTTTGATCTCTGGGTCGCAAACATCCCCTGGAGAAGGAAATGGCAACCCACTCCAGTATTCTTGCCTGGAGAATCACATGGACAGAGGACCTGATGGGCTACAGTCCATGAGGCTGCAAAAAGTCAGAAACGACTGAGCAATTAACACTTTCACTTAATAATTTGATTATCTATTATTTTCCTTTCTGAAGTTTTCTGAGGATTTTCATCATAAAGAGCTTCACTTTTCAGTTAGGTCACTGTCCAACAGAATATAGAGAAATTTTAAAAGTTCCATTCCAACTCTTTGTGAAGTCCTAAACATGAATTTTCTTTTTGTCAAACTCTTTGCAAAATTATCTCATTTTGTAATGAAACTACAAGCATGTCCCAGGACAAAATACCAGTATATTACAGAGCCAGCTACTGTAAGAGGTCTATCAGCTACTGTAGAATATCTTTTTACCTCTAAAAATATGAAAAAGACTGAAAAAAAGGGTATTACTTAACTATTGCTATAAAGAGAGAAAATAATAAATTGAAATAAAAACACAATGAAAAATTTTAGTAAAATCATGAGAGTCTGGACTAATTAACTGTGTTACAGGTTATATTAATAGTGTGTTTTTAATAGAACTTGATATAAAAATATATGAAATTAGAGTCATTTATAAAGAGATATGACAAGATTTTTAAAAGTTAAAAAACTTAAAATTTTAAAATTTAATCGGATATATTTTAAAGCTTTATTGAGTTATAATTTTCATACAAGCTACAAATTCAGACTTAAATTGAAGTAGGAAAAACCGCTAGACCATTCAGGTATGACCTAAATCAAATCCCTTATGATTATACAGTGGAAGTGAGAAATAGATTTAAGGGACTAGATCTGATAGATAAAGTGCCTGATGAACTATGGAATGAGGTTCGTGACATTGTACGGGAGACAGGAATCAAGACCATCCCCATGGAAAAGAAATGCAAAAAAGCAAAATGGCTGTCTGGGGAGGCCTTACAAATAGCTGTGGAAAGAAGAGAGGCGGAAAGCAAAGGAGAAAAGGAAAGATATAAGCATCTGAACGCAGAGTTCCAAAGAATACCAAGAAGAGATAAGAAAGCCTTCTTCAGTGATCAGTGCAAAGAAATAGAGGAAAACAACAGAATGGGAAAGACTAGAGATCTCTTCAAGAAAATTAGAGATACCAAGGGAACATTTCATGCAAAGATGGGCTCGATAAAGGACAGAAATGGTCTGGACCTAATAGAACCAGAAGATATTAAGAAGAGGTGGCAAGAATACATGGAAGAACTGTACAAAAAACATCTTCACGACCCAGATAATCATGATGATGTGATCACTCATCTAGAGCCAGACATCCTGGAATGTGAAGTCAAGTGGGCCTTAGAAAGCATCACTACGAACAAAGCTAGTGGAGGTGATGGAATTCCAGTTGAGCTGTTTCAAATCCTGAGATCCAACCAGTCCATTCTGAAGGAGATCAACCCTGGGATTTCTTTGGAAGGAATGATGCTAAAGCTGAAACTTGAATACTTTGGCCACCTCATGGGAAGAGTTGACTCATCTGAAAAGACTCTGATGCTGGGAGGGATTGGGGGCAGGAGGAGAAGGGGACGACCGAGGATGAGATGGATGGATGGCTTCACGGACTCGATGGACGTGAGTCTGAGTGAACTCTGA
Organism: Nanger dama; assembly: GCA_917880005.1. NCBI lineage: Eukaryota > Metazoa > Chordata > Mammalia > Artiodactyla > Bovidae > Nanger > Nanger dama. The sequence goes on from CAKJTW010000007.1 coordinate 32,180,659, forward strand.
GAGATGATAATGAACAGGGAGGCCTGGCATGCTGCAATTCATGGGGCCACAAAGAGTTGGACACGACTGAGTGAACTGAACTGACACATATATAAAGTGTACATTTTCATAAGATTAGACTTCGGTACACACACCCATGAAACTATCACCACAGTCAACATAATGAACATACTCTTTACCCTAGTAAGTTTCCTCCTGATTTCTAATCCCTTTCTTCCACACTTCTCAGCTGCCTGTGCTCTTCCCCTACAACCACTGATATATTTTTGTCAGTGTAGACTTCCCTTGCCACAGTTAACATAATGAACATACTCCTTACCCTGGTAAGTTTCCTCCTGATTTCTAATCCCCTTTTTCTACACTTCTCAGCTGCCCATGCTCTTCCCCTACAACCACTGATATATTTTTGCCACTACAGACTGCTCTGCAATTTCTAGAGGTTTTTTTAATATATGTAAATTAAATCACATAGTATATACTCTTTTCATGTGGCTTCTTTTGTTCAAAATAACTGCTTTGAGATTTATTCATGCTAATCCATGAATTAATATTTCATTCATTTTCATTGCTGAGAAGTGTTTCATTGTTTGGATATACCACAATTTACCTCTTGACATAAATTTGGGTTATTCCAAGTTATGGGCTATCGCAAATAAAGCTGCTATCATTCACATACAAGACTTTGTGTGGAGATATGATTTCATTTCTCTTGAGTGAACACCCAGAAGGGCTTCCCTGGTGATTCAATGGTGAAGAACTCTCCTACTAATGCAGGAGATGGAGGTTTGATCCCTGGATTGGGAAGATCCTCTGGAGAAGGAAATGGCAACCCACTCCCATATTCTTGTCTTGTCCCATGGACAGGACATATTCTTGTCTTGTCCCATGGACAGAAGAGCCTGGAGGACTGCAGTCCATGGGGTCGAAAAAGGGTTGGACACAACTTAGCAACTAACAACAACAGCAAAAAAACCTAGAAAAAGAATGGCTGGATCATAGTAGGTGCATGTTTAACTTTTAACAAAACTGCTGAACTATTTTTCCAAAGTGGGATTACTTCTTTTTATTCCCACTAGCAAAATGTAGGGTTCCAGATGCTCCATATCACCACCAATACTTGGTACAGTCTTTTAGATTTAACTATTCTAAAAGGTGTATCATGACATCTCAATTATAATTAATTTGTTCTTCTCTAATGCCTAATGAAGGACAGGGAAGCCTGGCATACTGCAGTCATGGGGTTGCAAATAGATACAACTGAGTGCTTAAACGATAACAATGCCTAATGATGTTAGGCATATTTTCATATGCTCATTTCCCATATGCATATCTTCTTTAGCAAAATGTCTATTAAGATATTTTGCCCATTTTCCTATTGGGTTGTTGGTATTCTTATTACTGTGCTTTGGGAGTTCTCTGTATATTCTGGATACAAGTCCTTTATCACATATGTGACTTACAAATATTTTCTTACAGTTTATAGTCTATATTCTCATTTCTTAAAAAGTTTTACTGGGAATTTCCTGGCAGTCCAATGGCTAGGACACTGTGCTTTCACTGCCAGGGTCTGGGTTGGATCCCTAGTCAGGGGAACTAAGATGCTGCAAGCCCTGCGATGCAGCCAAAAAAAAAAAAAAAAAAAATTTCATCATTAGAAATTTTCTTCATTTTGAAGTCTAACTTATTTATCTCTTTTAGAAATTGTGATTTTGGTGTTGTAGCTAAGAAATCTTTGCTTAACAAAGCCATAAAGATTTTCTACTATATTTTCTATTGAAAACTTTCTATTTTTAGCTTTTCAGTAAGGTCTGAATTCAATTTATAGTTAATTTTCATCTGTGTTTTGAAGTATGGATTGAAGATGATTCTTTTGGATAGATAGGTATTTATTTCAGCATCTTTTCTTAAAAAGACTATATATTTTTGAGGCTTCCCTGGTGGCTCAGTGGTGAAGAATCTGCCTGCCAATGCAAGAGACACAGGTTTGATCCCTGGTTAGGGAAGATCCCACGTGCCTCTGAGCAACTGGGCCTGTGCTCCATAACTAGCCTGTACTCTAGAGCCCAAGAGTCACAACTACTGAGCCCGGGTGCTATAACTATTGAAGCCTGCACACCCTAGAGCCTGTGCTCAGCCACAGGAGAGGCCACCGCAAAGGAAGCCCATGCACAGCAACTAGAGAGTAGCTCCAATTTGTGGTAGGTAACTGGAGAAAAGTCCCCACCTGTGGGGCCCTAAATGGGAAACCTTAAAAACAAAGGGGCTAGCTTTGCGGTCGAAAACCTAAGATGGCGCCTGGCAGAAGAGATGGGGGCAGGGTCTGTGTTGTCTGTCAAAGTTTTTAATTGGCTCTCTTGATTTCTGTGCACATAGACAGTATGTGATCTCTATAGACTCCTGTTATAATGAAGGTGACAATTTGACCTTTAATGTGATTGGTGCCACTATGGAAAGTCCCTCCTAAAACCCTCCTGTTTGTCTGTATAAGTTGGGAGTTTGCAACAATAAAGCGGAACTGCTTCTGACGGAACCCCTGTCGAGTCTGATTGTCTCTCGCTCCCGAGGGGGCTGGGTTGGCGGACAGCAGGCTCAACTCTCCTCTGGACCCCTCGGCTTTGCTGAGGGAAGTTCCACTGCCTCCACTCTTTCTGCGGAGCGCCCCCGCATCCACCCAGCAACGAAGACTCAGTGCAACCAAAATAAACAAATAAAATGGAAAAAGACTATATATTCTGTATTAAATTGCCTTTGCACTTTTGTCTAAAGAGCTGACTATGTGTGTGGGTCTAATTCTTGATTCTCTCTATTCTGTTCTATTGATCTATTTCTCTATTTTTGTTCTAATAGCATATTATTTTGATTACTATAGCTTTATACTAAAAATTGGAATTAATAATTATAAATCCTACAGCTTCGTTTTTCTTTATGAAAGTTGTTTTTCTCTTTTTATATTTTTGAATTTCCGTTTAGAATCAGCTTGCCAAATTCTACAAAAAATCTGCTAAGATGTTGACTGGGATTGCTTTGAACTATGGACCCAATTTGGGAAGTAATGACTTCCAAATAATGTTGAATCTTTTTATTCTGAAGCTCAGACCCTCCCCGGCATCCTAAAGGACAGATTTCAAGTAAACTTCACCAGCAAGGTACCTTGGCATCTTCTTTGTTAGCCACTGAGTCATTTAGTTGCAGGGACTAAAGAGGGCTCTTCCTTGGGTCTCTGTTTCACCCCAGGGACAGTAGTTGGCACTTTTATCTGCTACCTTGGCATTCTTTAGTGTTCTGTTAATTTTAACTAACCAATTCCTTTTACTTTAATTCCCTAATGATTTGTTACACCAAACTGTTCTCTGTTCAGATTGTATGGTTTCTGTCTTCTGACTCAACTCAACCTCCTATTAATTCTGTTCTAAAATCCTACTTCATATTTTCCATTTCATTATTTATTTTTATAGTCTCTGTTCACTTTTCATTGCATTACTTTAGTCTGAAAAAATTATTTGCAAATATGGCCATGGAGCTGAGGTTTGGCTTGCTTCCCTTGGTAAGACTATATCCTTCCTTCCAGGCTCTCAGCTTTCTACTCGCTATAGCACCAGGCACTGGTAACCAAGTTTGTAGTCTCCTTTTACTACTACATATAAAATAGATAATTAATGAGAACATACTATATAGTACAGAGAACTCTACTCAGTGCTCTGTGGTGATCTCAATGGGAAGGAAATCCAAAGAATGGCTGTTGTGTATATGTATAACTGAGTCACTTTGTAGTACAGCAGAAACTAACACAACATTGTAAAGCAACTAAGCTCCAGTAAAAAAAAAAAAAAAAAAAGAGTAGATGCATGACTGAAGTCCAGCTAACCACTTGGTACTTCTGCTCTGTTTCTAGTAGGTAGAGGTATTTATCTTGTTTTGGAGCTTGGATCTGTCTTATTGTTTTTCCTTTTTATGTTTTACCTATCATTACTATGTGTATGGAGCAGAGCAGTTGTATCAGAGTGTAAATTTACCCTATCATTTTCTCTGTAAGTCTGAGTTGTTTTTTAATTTTATGATTTTCACCTTTATCAGATTTTAAAATTCCACTTTATACACCTAGTGAATTTTCAGACTTCAAGGTAGACTTTCATTCTGTTTTTAACAATTACAGTGGGAGGTCCAGTAGCTGTTCACAGATGTTTTAACATAGTGTTTTTATACTCTTGCACAGCATTTCACAAACTCTTATACAGTATAAACTCTGGCACTGTCTTTTATACTCAGGCCTTTTGCCATAGAGAAAATTACCTATGCTGTTATTTACTTAATATTGTTCTTTTAATGTTTACATAAATACATTTTTAAAGAAAATTAATAGATAAACAAACATATAAATGTGAATGCTATGTAGGATCACATACCTAAAAGGGAAAAAACTGCATCTAGAATTAAAAGCAACAGACTGGCAGTGCCAGAGAAAGGCAGAGGAGGAGGTTTGAGGCAGGTCATCCCAGGGCTTCAGACAGATAATAGATGAGATTGGGAAGCGTGGGCAGGAAGATGGTGGGAATGGGTAAGGGGTATTCAACCTCAAGTATCTGTCAACCCAAGGAGAAGAAGGGAACTCCAGTTTGTGAGAAACAGTGAGCCAAAGATAAGAGAGGATGATATGGGAGCTGGAGTTTAGGAAAACAGAAGCTAATATTCAGGGGCTGAGGTGAGAGACTTCATGGTGTATGAGTTTACAACTGAGAAGCAGCAAAAGGGCTGAGTGAGGTTGCCTGGGGTTGAGGAGAGCTGGATTTAGGGAATGAGCAGGCTGAAAGGATCACAGGCTGAGGTGAGATGGAACTATATTTTATGAAAGAATGCTGAGGGAAAGAGTTAGAGTGGAAGTTGAGGTCCAAAGAAGGTGCTGGGAATTTTAAGGAAGGGGAGGCTGAATGGGAAAGAGAAATTAGACTTGAGGTAAGAATGAAGACTGAAGAGATAGTACAGAGAGTTATGAGACCTAAGGAGGCTTAAAGGAGACTGATCTGGACTCAGGAAGAGCCTGGGGGGTAGGTGTAGGGAAGCAAGCAAGGGAACAAGTACTCCTGCCCAGCTGAACAAAGCTATTAGGATTGTACCCTGGGGTTGAAAGACTGGATCCGTGTGTGCTAGTGCTTACCTGCATCCAGTATGTGGAGTGGATTTGGGTCTTAATCTGACTTAGACTGACCTCGAGCATCACTGTTAGTACCACACCACCCAAGCCACTGTTTTAACCCATGGTTTGCCATATAGGAAAGGATTCTCACAAGATTTCTTGCCCCAATAATGACCTCTGACATTCAGTGCAGTCTTATTTGAAGGCTTCTTTCTTACAGTCACAGTGATGTTAGAAAGATGTTCGGCAAAGACTTAGGTTTGGTAACCTAAGTGCTATAACAACATTTTATAATAAATACATTCTAAATATAAGGATTGTATCAAAATTCATTGGAGAACATGTTGGTAACTTGTTGATAGCTGACCCATTACCTCTTTATATTGGGTGGATTCCTCAAACTTGTCAGTAAAATCTGACTTCATGCTATTCACAGAGCACAGAGGAATTGAGCTGGTATCTTTTTCAGCAGAATAAGCCACCGATTCTACCTGTTCATCAGCTTTTTTAATATCCTTAAATGAAGAATACCCATGTTACCACCAGAATAATGCCTTAAAAATTCAAAGCAACTCTATTAAGTATCCCTGTAAAGTTGTACTGTCTTTGTTACTGAAAGTGGTGTATTTCTGAGCAGTTCTTGCTGAAGTTTTTAGACTCAGTACAGAACCAGTAAGTCCAATTCATACTAAAATGTTAGTGAGTGACAATAGCTTATTGTATCTTTCCCCCTCAAAGACCTGTATAATTAACCACAGAAAATAATGCCTTAATTAAAAACAATTATTCCACTAGCAAGAACAGATCTTTGTAAAATGAGCTTTGTGAGGGCAATGACTCAAATATACTCTCTCTCTCTCTGATTCCTTCTTCCCAGCCTTTTCTGGAGCTTACAAATTTATAACATATAGTTAGGCACTCAAATGTGAAGCTAGCCCTAGGTAGGAGATAGAGCTCAGGAGACAATAATACTTTGCAGGCTGGCCACTGCTGCCCATTCCAAACAAACTAAAAAGCAAATTTGGTGGGGCCAGCTCCAAAGAATGAGAAATTCCAAAAACATCAAATTAACCTTAAAGAAATTGCTTAAATCATAGAATAAGATAAAGTTCTAAACCAGATTCCTCTGTCTAGTTTTGGTTTTTCTTGCTACTCTAAGAAGTAAGGCCAGTTTTAGTGACTTCCTTATGGGAGGAGGGGTGAAGACAGAAACAAAGAGCTTAGTTAGGATGATGAAGGCCCAACCAGGGCCTTTCTAACTTTGTAATACATATGAAAATCATGAATTGTCATAAACTGATTCATCTGGGCACTACAGGCAATGGTAGCAAGTAAGTCCATCCAGAATTTCAGAACTGTGTTACTGTTTATGCAGATATCATGTATGGTATGTTTACTACATACAGTTCCCAGAATATTAGAGTTGTCCATTGAGTATTAATATTACAATTATATTATTATATCAGAATGAACATTATTTTAGATAATCAGAGTACTAATCCATTCTGAATAAGGTTTTGAGTAAAAGTTTTACACAGTTGTACCATAAATACTCCATTTTTGTTTTCCTTACATTGTGGAACTCTTTAACCTAACACCTAAAAATGGAGTTTTAGTTTGGCTATAATGAAAAATGTGTTGCTTCAAAGAAAGATCTGAGTGTAGTAGTTTTTAAGAATCTTAAAATAGGGTTAGTTTGACTACAATTATTTCTTTTTATCTTTTACAATTATTAGTTTGAAAATATTGAAATTCATTAAATTTACTATGTTAAATTTACTATGGAATGAAAATTAGACAAATTCAACTGGCAAATAACACATAAATTTTATCTTTAAAGAAGAATATGGCCTAACATGAAATAAAATTGAAATAAAGAAGTTTTAAAATTAATCTGTGTGAGATTGCATTTTCAAACTTTTATTTTCTCTCTCTTTTTAAAACTATAGGTTTAAAAAGGTTTAAAACTATAGGTTTTAAAACTTTATAGGTTGTGTTTAAAAATCCTTTATTCTAGCATATGGAGAAAGCTGGAGTTTGAAATTTTAAGTTTCGTGAGATACAGGCTCATAGCTTTCTAAATTTCCTAATTTGTGAAATAATAATATTGATATAAAAATATAGTCAGAAAGTTAAAGAAGTAAAATAAACCAAAAAGAGGTTAATATTAGTTGCCTGCAGAAGACACCTTGGAAAGAAGGCTGCCTTCTTGACCAAGAGAAGAAGGCAGAATGAAGATAGCTAGAGCCTAATCACTATCACTTATGTTAATGTGCCCTAATAAAAACTGAAATTCAGTAGGGTAGATCACATGACATGCAGAAATTTGGATCCCAAATTTGGGATTTGCCAGCTTGCCCCACTATTGTCATGTATCTTCCTGATTAACTAACATGAGCTTTCCAGTGTACCTCTGATAATGTGGTGTATACACAGTATGGACATGTATTATACATCCTTTCATTTAGCAGATATTTTTGAGTGCCCATTGTGTGTTAGGCACTGGGTTAGGTGCTTCCTACACAGGAAGTCTTAATCTTTACATGGTCTGATCTTTATTATGCAAATTTTCCATTATTCTCCCAACACTCATCATTACTTTCTGGTCTCCTTTCTGTTGACCTGCAAACCAAATTCCTTCTTACTTTCATATTACCTAGATTTCTCCTCCTTACCCCGCTGCTTGCCTGCAAGATTTCTTCATGAATACTTTCATGGGGTTCATGTTTCCAACAATCTTGCTTCTTATTTCTACAACTTGTAGCATCTGTATGCATGATTTTGCATTTTACCTCTGTAACTGAAGTTTTAAGCCTTTAAGTAGGGATTGTGTGTTATAGTTCTTTGTGTTTTAACAAAAAGATCACAGTATACCAAGTTAGATTATTCTGGATTTGCCAGATACAAGCTTTGAAGCCTCTTTGTTATCTGCATGGCAAATATTAGGTAAAAATACTATATATGTGTGTATATATGGCAACCCACTCCAGTGTTCTTGCCCGGAGAATCCCAGGGACGGGGAGCCTGGTGGGCTGCCGTCTCTGGGGTCGCACAGAAGCGACACAGTATATATATATATCTATATACACCAATTAGTTCTTTATCTTTCATCATTATCTATAACAATGCTAAGGATATTAGACACACTGAATTTCTTAACTAAGGAACTATGACTATCCTTGATTGCCTCATGAAACATAAGATAATAATTCTGGATTTCTGTTCTCTAGCATGGCATGATCTCTGAAAAGTTAAAATATGCAAACACAACATATGTCATGTAAACATTACCTGTGACATTGCAAGTGAATAATATAGACCCTGTTTTGCCATTAATTCAGCATGTGTCCCTTTTTCCACCACCATCCCATCTTTTATGGTCACAATCATATCTGCACTTCGAATAGTGGAAAGCCGGTGAGCTACTACAATTGTAGTCCGACCTTTGCTTGCCTATAAAGCAATAAGCGTAGAAAATGAATGTTAGTAGGAATAATAAACTTGGAATATTCAGGAAAACTTATACTGTTATTTAAGTATAAAAGAATCTTACCTTTGGATATAGAAATTTGAAAACTTTAACTGATTTGGAAGGCCAGTAGAAATTAAAATTAAAAAGCAGGAAGTTAGATTCCAAATTGTTGAGTCTATAAAACCACAGTAGAGCTTCCCTGTGGAGAAGGCAATGACACCCCACTCCAATACTGGAGAATCCCATGGACAGGGGAGCCTGGTGGGCTGCAGACCACGGGGTCGCGAACAGTCCCGACACGACTGAGAGACTTCACTTTCACTTTTCACTTTCATGCATTGGAGAAGGAAATGGCAACCCACTCCAGTGTTCTTGCCTGGAGAATCCCAGGGGCGGGGGGAGCCTGGTGGGCTGCCGTCTATGGGGTCGCACAGAGTCGGACACGACTGGAAGCGACTTAGCAGCAGCAGGGCTTCCTGGTAGCTCAGTGTTAAAGAATCCATTTGCCAGCTCAGGAGACATGGGTTCAAGCCCTGGTCTGGGAAGAGCCCACATGCTGCAGAGCGACTAAGCCTGTGCTCCACAACTTTTGAGCCTGTGCTCTAGGGGCCCGTGAGCCACAGCTACTGAATCCTCACACCCTAGAGCCCATGATCCGCAAGAAGAGTGCATGACAGCCTATGCACTGCGACTAGACAGTAGCCCCTACTCACTGCAGCTGCTCGCACTGGAAAGAAAACCCAGTGCAGCCAAAAATAAATAAATAAATACTTAAAAAAAAACAACAAAACAACACACCAACACAGTATCTTAGAGCTGAAAAGGAAACTAAAGAATCCATCAGACTATTTAATCTGAGCCACCTAACTGCCTGGCTATCAGTAACTGAAAGTAACTAATTATTTCTTATTTTTCATCTCTAAAATAAAGGTACATTCAAGATAATGTATGTTTTTAACTTTAACAAGTATTATATATATATACAGAAAAATGTAGCACAGTAAATATAGCTAAAATTTTATAATAAATTTATATGCACTGTAATCTATAAAAATATTGAATTACTATGTTGTACAACTGAAACTATATAATATTGTAAGTCAAGTATATGTCAGTAAATTTTTCTTTAATGGTTTTAGAATGGTAAATTTAATGTCATGTATATTTTACCGGTGTTTCTTCTTGTCATGACCTCAACAACATTCTAATAAACAGACTGTAATTATTATTCAAAGCATCTAAACTTGTATCACAGTTAATCCACATCTTCCGTCACACAGATTAGATAGAGTAGTTATTACTGCCCTCCAGCAGGCTTACCTATATTTTAGATCTTTTTAAAAGATAATATGAGATAATATGACTGGCACCAAATTGCCCTTGATTTTTAGTATGAAAGCAGATCATCACACTGCATGGATAGCTAAGCAAGCAATAAACTAGGAATGGAGCCCACTGTTTCAATTAAAACTCACAATACAGTTATTCTGACATATATATTGATGGACATAATGTTGTTGTTTAGGTGCTAGATGTGTCTGACCCTTTTGTGACCCTGGGGACTATAGCCTGCCAGGCTCCTCTGTCCATGTGTTATTCCAGGTAAGAATACTGGAGTGGGTTCCCAGCTTCTCCTCTAGGAGATTTTGCTAACCCAGGGATCAAACCCATGTCTCCTGCATTAGCAGGCAGATTCTTTACCACTGAGCCACCGAGGAAGTCCAACTTACTGTATTACATGCTAATTAAGTACAAACGGTAAACAATCTCATATATAGACTTTAAAATATACCTTGCTTATAAAGGAAAGTTTAATTTTAATGATTTCTTCATCATTTGTGTTCTCTGGAGTCACAGTTCCTAGGTTTCAGTCTTTTTCTGCCACTTTTTGGGTCTGCGATCTTAGACTAGTTTCCTCATTTATTAAATGGGGTAAATTATGCTACTTATATTTTAGGGTTATCATGCAGATTAATGTTCTTGGTGAAGTGAAGTAAAAGTGAAAGTTGCCCAGTTGTGGAAGTATACTAATGCAAGTTTTTTTTTTACTATATGAGAGGTACCAATAATTCTTGGTATCATGCCTTAAAGATGGAAAGTTTGCAGTAAATAATAGCTTTTATACTATTAACTGTTTTCAGGTTGCAGACCTTTGACTATTTACTGAGGGCAAGCCCAGTGTATTAGCAGCACGGGGTTTATAACACATGCATAAGTGTACAACACAAGTATATCATTATTGTGCATGCTCAGTTGCCCCAGTCATGTCTGACTCTTTGTGATCCCATGGACTGCAGTCCACCAGTCTCCCGTGTCCTTGGAATTTTGCTGGCAACAATACTGGGGTGGGTTGCCATTTCCTACATTAGGGGATCTTCCCTACCCATGTCTATTGCATCTCTTGCTAGAAAATAATAATAGCTTGAAGGCCAGAAAGGGAGGAATGGAAGTAAATTTTTTTACTATACATGAGGTGATATAATGTCATTTGAGGGTAGATGGTGATAAGTTAAAGGTACATACTCTAAACCTTAAACCTGCCACTGAAATAAAAAGAGTTATAGCTAATATACTTAAAAAGAATAAAATGGGATAATAAAAAGTATTCAGTTAATCCATGTAAAAGGAGAATATGAGGAAAACAGAAACAAGTGCAGAGGAAAACAGAAATAAGAGTAGAAAAAACAGCAAAGATTATCTATTTAAATTGGGTGGTTTAGTCTCTAAGTCATATCCGACTCTTGTGACCCCACGGACTATATCCTGCCAGGCTCTGTTCATGGTGTTTTCCAGGCAATAATCCTGGAGTGGTTTGCCATTTCCTTCTCCAAGGGATCTAATAATCACAGTAAATGTAAATAGTCTGAATGCCCCAATTAAAAAGTCAAAGATTGTCAGACTGAGCACAAAACCAAGACCCAACTGTATGCCAACTATAAGAAACACATTTTAAAATCAAGACACAAATAAGCCTACAGTAAAGGATGAAAAAGACATACCATGCTAACTCTTAAGTAAAAGAAAGCTGGAGTGGACTGTATTATCAATATCAGACAAAGAAAACTAAGGAGCAAAGGATATAACCAGAGTAAAGGAGCGTATTCTTTAATGATAGAGGGATCAATTAATCAAGAAGACCTGGCAATCCTGAATGTTTATGTATATCACAACAGAGTTCCAAAATACATGACACCAAAATGAACACAACTGCAATGACAAGTCCAATCCACAATGAAAGATGGATAATTGGCACCCCACTCCAGTACTCTTGCCTGGAAAATCCCATGGATAGAGGAGTCTGGTGGGCTACAGTCCATGGGGTCGCATAGAGTCGGACACAACTGAGCGACTTCACTTTCACTTTTCACTTTCATGTACTGGAGAAGGAAATGGCAACCCACTCCAGTGTTCTTGCCTGGAGAATCCCAGGGACGGGGGAGCCTGGTGGGCTGCCATCTATGGGGTCGCACAGAGTCGGACACGATTGAAGTGACTTAGCAGCAGCAGCAGCAGCAATTTATAAAGCAAGTACACAGACTATCTGTAAGGATAAAGAAGGCTTGAATAACACTATCAACCAATTTCCCATAATCAGTATTCATAGAACATTTGATCAAAAACAGCAAATGCATATATTTCCAAGTTTACATAGAATATTTACCAAGACAGACCATATTCTGTGTCATAAAACATCTTAATAAATTGAAGTCATGTAAGTATGACTTTGTATTCAAGTCATACAAAGTATATTCTTTGACCACAACAGTATTAAAAGAGACCATAGCAAAGATCAACAAAGCAAAAGCTGGTTCTTTGAAAGGATAAATAAAATTGACAAACCATTAACCAGACTCATCAAGAAACAAACCGAAAAAAATCAAATCAACAAAATTAGAAATGAAAATGAAGAGATCACGACAGACAGCACAGAAATACAAAGAATCATAAGAGACTACTATCAGCAATTATATGCCAATAAAATGGACAACTTGGAAGAAATGGACAAATTCTTAGAAAAATACAATTTTCCAAAACTGAACCAGGAAGAAATAGAAAATCTTAACAGATCCATCACAAGCATGGAAATTGAAACTGTAATCAGAAATCTTCCAGCAAACAAAAGCCCAGGTCCAGACGGCTTCACAGCTGAATTCTACCAAAAATTTCGAGAAGAGCTAACACCTATCTTACTGAAACTATTCCAGAAAATTGCAGAGGAAGGTAAACTTCCAAACTCATTCTATGAGGCCACCATCACCCTAATACCAAAACCTGACAAAGACACCACAAAAAAAGAAAACTACAGGCCAATATCACTGATGAACATAGATGCAAAAATCCTTAACAAAATCCTAGCAATCAGAATCCAGCAACACATTAAAAGATCATACACCATGACCAAGTGGGCTTTATCCCAGGGATGCAAGGATTCTTCAGTATCCACAAATCAATCAATGTAATTCACCACATTAACAAATTGAAAAATAAAAATCATATGATTATCTCAATAGATGCAGAAAAAGCCTTTGACAAAATTCAACATCCATTTATGATAAAAACTCTCCAGAAAGCAGGAATAGAAGGAACGTACCTCAACATAATAAAAGCTATATATGACAAACCCATAGCTAACATTATCCTCAATGGTGAAAAATTGAAAGCTTTTCCCCTAAAGTCAGGAACAAGACAAGGGTGTCCACTTTCACCACTTCTATTCAATATAGTTCTGGAAGTTCTGGCCACAGCAATCAGAGCAGAAAAAAGAAATACAAGGAATCCAAATTGGAAAAGAAGAAGTAAAACTCTCACTGTTTGCAGATGACATGATCCTCTACATAGAAAACCCTAAAGACTCGACCAGGAAACTACTAGAGCTAATCAATGAATATAGTAAAGTTGCAGGATATAAAATCAACACTCAGAAATCCCTTGCATTCCTATATACTAATAATTCCTATACACTAATAAAGTTGCAGGATATAAAATCAACACTCAGAAATCCCTTGCATTCCTATACACTAATAAAAAGAAGTTAAGGAAACAATTCCATTCACCATTGCAATGAAAAGAATAAAATACTTAGGAATATACCTACCTAAAGAAACTAAAGACCTATATATCAAAAACTATAAAACACTGATGAAAGAAATCAAAGAGGACACTAATAGATGGAGAAATACACCATGCTCATGGGTCGGAAGAGTCAATATAGTGAAAATGAGTATACTACCCAAAGCAATCTACAGATTCAATGCAATTCCTATCAAGCTACCAGCAGTATTTTTCACAGAAATAGATCAAATAATCTCATGATTTGTTTGGAAATACAAAAAACCTCGAATAGCAAAAGCAATCTTGAGAAAGAAGAATGGAACTGGAGGAATCAACTTGCCTGACTTCAGGCTCTACTACAAAGCCACAGTCATTAAGACAGTATGGTTCTGGCACAAAGACAGAAATATAGATCAATGGAACAAAATAGAAAGCCCTGAGATAAATCCACACACCTATGGACACCTTATCTTCGACAAAGGAGGCAAGAATATACAATGGAGTAAAGACAGTCTCTTTAACAGGTGGTGCTGGGAAACTGGTCAACCACTTGTAAAAGAATGAAACTAGACCTCTTTCTAACACCATGCACAAAAATAAACTCAAAATGGATTAAAGATCTAAATGTAAGACCAGAAACTATAAAACTCCTAGAGGAAAACATAGGCAAAACACTCTCCGACATAAATCACAGCAGGGTCCTCTATGATCCACCTCCCAGTATAATGGAAATAAAAGCAAAGATAAACAAATGGGATCTATTTAAAATTAAAAGCTTCTGCACAACAAAGGAAACTATAAGCAAGGTGAAAAGACAGCCTTCTGAATGGGAGAAAACAATAGCAAATGAAACAACTGACAAACAACTAATCTCAAAGATATACAAGCAACTTATGCAGCTCAACTCCAGAAAATTAAACGAACCAATCAAAAAATGGGCCAAAGAACTAAATAGGCATTTCTCCAAAGAAGACATACAGATGGCTAACAAACACACGAAAAGATGCTCAACATCACTCATTATCAGAGAAATGCAAATCAAGACCACAATGAGGTACCATTTCACACCAGTCAGAAAGGCTGTGATCCAAAAGTCTACAAGCAATAAATGCTGGAGAGGATGTGGAGAAAAGGGAACCCTCTTACACTGCTGGTGGGAATGCAAACTAGTACGGCCACTATGGAAAACAGTGTGGAGATTCCTTAAAAAATTGCAAATAGAACTGCCTTATGATCCAGCAATCCCCCTGCTGGGCATACACACCGAGGAAACCAGAATTGAAAGAGACATATGTACCCCAATGTTCATTGCAGCACTGTTTATAATAGCCAGGACATGGAAACAACCTAGATGTCCATCAGCAGATGAATGGATAAGAAAACTGTGGTACATATACACAATGGAGTATTACTCAGCCCTTAAAAAGAACAAATTTGATTCAGTTCTAATGAGATGGATGAAACAGGAGCCTATTATACAGAGTGAAGTAAACCGGAAAGAAAAAACACCAATACAGTATACTGACACATATATATGGAATTTAGAAAGATAGTAATGATGACCCTATATGTGAGACAACAAAAGAGACACAGAGGTATAGAACGGACTTTTGGACCCTGAGGGAGAGGGGAGAGGGTGGGATGATTTTGGAGAATGGCTTTGAAACATGTATACTATCATGTAAGAAGAAATGAAGCGCCAATCTATGTTCAATACAGGATACAGGATGCTTGGGGCTGGTGCACGGGATGATCCAGAGTGATGATATGGGGAGGGAGGTGGGATGGGGTTTCGGCATTGGGAGATCATGTACACCTGTGGCTGATTCATGTCAATGTATGGCAAAACAAATACAGTACTGTAATGTAGAATAAAGTATTAAAAAAAAATTTAATACAGAATGATCTCTGGAAACTCCTAAATACTTGGAAACCAAATAACATTTCTCAAGTAAATGACTTCACAGTCAACTTAAGAAAACAAAAAAGGAGCGAAAGTTAAACTCAAAGTAAGCAGAAGAAAGGAAATAATAAAGATCCAAGCAGAAAACAATTAAATATAAAGGAGGAAAATAAAAAGAGAGACACCAGTATAAGAGAGACCAAAGATATACCCATACATATGGAAAAACTGATTTTCTACAAAGATGTAAAAGTAATTCAGTGCAGAAATAAGCAGTCTTTTCAACAAATATTGCTGGAACAGTTGAAAGTTCATGTGCAAAGAAAATAAAACAAACCAAAAACAAAACAAACTTCAAACTATACATGGCACCATGTACAGAAATTAACTCAAAATTGATCATAAACCTAAATGTAAAAACTAAAACTGTAATACTTCCTGCAGAAAAAGTAGAGAAATAATATTTTTGATCTTGAATTTGGCTAAAAATTTCTTAGGTAGAACACCAAAAGCTTGATTTATAAAGGAAAAATGATAAACTAAACTTCTTCAAAATCAAAGACTTCTGTTCTTTGGAAGATACTAACAGGATAGAAAGACAAGTCTCAGATTAAAGATATATTTTCCAGTTATCTGATAAAGTACTTATATTCAGAATGTAAAGAATATATAAAGAAATCTCAAAACTCAAGACAAGAAATCAAATGACCAATCAAAAAACGGTATAAGCATAACACGTGAATGGAAACTTTAAAAAGAAGAGATATGATTCATGCTGATGTATTGCAGAAGCTATCACAATATTGCAATTATCTTCTAGTTAAAAATAAAATATAATTTAAAAAAATAAGAGATATGGATGTTCAAAAAGCACATAAAAATGCTCAACATCATTCAGTTCAGTTCAGTCGCTCAGTCGTGGCCGAATGTTTGCAACCCCATGAATCGCAACACACCAGGCCTCCCTGTCCATCACCAACTCCTGGAGTTCACCCAGACTCACCTCCACCTGGGTGAACTCCCAGACTCACCTCCACCGAGTCAGTGATGCCATCCAGCCATCTCATCCTCTGTGGTCCCCTTTTCCTCCTGCCCCCAATCCCTCCCAGCATCAGAGTCTTTTCCAGTGAGTCAGCTCTTCACATGAGGAGGTCAAAGTACTGGAGTTTCAGCTTTAGCATCATTCAGTAAAACTCAAATTAAAATAAAAATAAAGCATCACTAAACAGTTCTAAAATTAATATGCCTGGATATACCAAGTGTTGGCAAGTATGTGGAGTAGCAGGAATTCTCATATAGCTGATAAATATCTTTTACTATTGTGATTATTTAACTATTATTTGTTTTAATTCCATTGTATCATGATTGTTCAACAGAAAATAATAGAATTCTATACCACTAAAACTAACATTTAATACAAAAACCTATAATGATTTTTAAAAATCCAGATGTGCATTACAATTATCTTGGAATTTTTTGAAAAATGCAAATGCCTGGGTATTGTTTCTTTTCCCAAAGCTCCAGGTATGATTCTAATGAGCATCCATGTTAATAACAACTGGATTATATGATAATCTTTTATTTTTATCTAGTTTGTTTCACTTTTACTATTTCATATTCAGTGCTCATATTTCATTTAGTTTATGTTTTCCAATTTCTCCATCTATTCTTTGTTGTTCTTTCTCAAGTCTTTATCAAGTGTAGTAGAAAAGCTTTTATATACCAACACATGTATGTAAATACTATGTATAATATATATTTTAGAAAACATGAATTTTTGCTTAGCTAAAGAACTTATGACATTTTACACTTGTTATACTAAGTACAAACAGAATGTTAGATTTCTAATTTATATTCACTCAAAACTTTGATATAGTTCCATTTATTCTGGCATCTAGTATGACTGCTAAAAGTCTAGAAAGTTTATTAATTTAGTGATTAAAAAATCTGAATGAGGCTGGAAACTTCTAATCTGATTCTGAGAATATAAAGAAATACTATGTTGTTAAAAAAATTAGCATGATACAGTAATACTAATTAAAGTACAGATTTTGTTCAAATTTCACTAAATTTTATGCTGGTGCTGATTGTTTTCATACCTTATTCAAGATTCCACATTGCATTTACTTGCACTGAGCAGCTTCAGCTGCATGCAACTAATTCTAAGTTCTCTTTTCATTTTTATTTTGTTACAAATATTTTCTAATTTTTCTTGTTATGGCTCCTTAGACATTTAATTTGAAAGTGGATATTTAATTTCCAAATACATGGGGGTTTTAAAGTATCCTTGATATTAATTTCTCATTTAAATGCTTTCTTCTCTGCAGCTGCCCTCTTTGTTTATTCAGTCTTTTAACTTTACTGAACTAAAGAGCCTCTTGATGAAAGTGAAAGAGGAGAGTGAAAAAAGTTGGCTTAAAGCTCAACATTCAGAAAACTAAGATCATGGTATGTGGTCCCATCACTTCATGGCAAATAGATAGGGAAACAGTGGAAACAGTGGCAGGCTTTCTTTTGGGGGCTCCAAAATCACTGCAGATGGTGATTGCAGCCATGAAATTAAAAGACGCTTACTCCTTGGAAGGAAAGTTATGACCAACCTAGATAGCACATTAAAAAGCAGAGACATTACTTTGCCCACAAAGGTCTGTCTAGTTGAGGCTATGGTTTTTCCAGTAGTCATGTATGGATGTGAGTTGGACTATAAAGAAAGCTGAGCGCCAAAGAATTGATGCATTTGAACTGTGGTGTTGGAGAAGACTCTTGAGAGTCCCTTGGACTGCAAGGAGATCCAACCAGTTTATCCTAAAGGAGATCAGTCCTGAGTGTTCACTGGAAGGACTGATGTTGAAACTGAAACTCCAATACTTTGACCACCTAATGCAAAGAACTGACTCATTGGAAAAGACCGTGATGCTCGGAAAGATTGAAGGTGGGAGGAGAGGATGAGATGGTTGGATGGCATCACCGACTCAATGGACATGAGTTTGGGTAAACTCCAGGAGTTGGTGATGGACAGGAGGCCTGGCATGCTGCAGTCCACGGGGCTGCAAAGAGTAGGACATGACTGAGTGAACTAAACTGAACTGAATTTTACTGAGGCTTTCAATGGCTAAATCAAAGATCTGTCTTGGTAAATGTCACATTGCACTTGAAAATATGTGGGTTATTTTCAAATTTTTTGATATTGCTTTCTAACGTAATTCTACAGTGATAGAGAACAGACTATCATTTCACTATCTTTAGGCCATACATTTTTTGCATCTTGTTTTATATCCCTGGATATGTTCCAGGGTCTCCTGGTTTTTAGTCTATGGGAAGTTGAATAGAATTTGTATCCTGCTTTTGTGTGAAAATTGTATAAATCTTAATTATGTTGAGTTGGTTCATAGTGCTTTTCAGATCTACTATCTCCTACTTTTCTGTCTATTCATTCTATTAATTTTTGAGAGTTTGATATTGAAACACCAATAAAAATTTTGATTTATCTACTTAAAAATAATTGTAATATATAGTGGAACTATATATAACTTTGTTCTGCTGTTTCCAAGTCTACTGTAAATGTGTTATCATATTTTCCTAACAAAACACTAACAACACAAAAGAATAAAAAAGGTATCTATGAAAAGAAAAGAACATAAAAGGAAAATAGTTTGGCACTTAATGAAAAACTTAAACATACTCCTACTATAAGATTCACCCATTCAAATTTTAGGTATTTACCTAAGAGAAATGAAAGTGTATTTCCACAGAAAAAAACGACATGGATGTTCAGAGCTTCCTTATCTGTTAATATTCAAAACCTGCAAACAAACCAAATAACTCAAATGGGCATCAATACCAATAACTCAAACTGTGTTATATCTATATAATGGAACATCATCCACCAATAAAAAGGAACTAAACGTGGATGAGTCTCGAAACAATTACACTGAGTGAAAGAAGCCAGAAAAGAATACATACTATAAAGCTCCAGAAAATACAAACTGCTCTATAGTGGCGGTAAACAAATCAGTGGTTGTCAAGAGCCAAAGAAGGTTAGAGGGATTGGGATGGAGGGATTACAAAAAGCATGTGAAAATATTTGGGAGTGACTGGTTGACAGATTTGGTTATGGTGATGGTTTCATAGGTGTACATATATGCCCAAACTTTTCCAATTGTATACTTTAGTATGTGTAGTTATTGTAAGTCAAAAAACTGTTAAGAAAAAGAAAGTCAAACAAAAGAAGCATGTTTACAGCACCCCCAGGTGGCCACTCTTGAAGTTCTGCAAAAATCGCCGATGAGACATTTTAATGATATTATGCAAATATAATGAAAAAGTAAACTGAGT
Source organism: Nanger dama (assembly GCA_917880005.1). Taxonomy (NCBI): domain Eukaryota; kingdom Metazoa; phylum Chordata; class Mammalia; order Artiodactyla; family Bovidae; genus Nanger; species Nanger dama. The sequence continues at coordinate 32,200,552 of CAKJTW010000007.1, forward strand.
ATCAGCTAACTGCATTGTAGGTAGGAAGCTTTCTTTTCTTAAATTCAGCAAAGTCTGATAATGGACATTGTGAGTTTCTATGGATGATATTTATGTAACATACTCTGTAGTAGAAGAGAGGTCAAAGTACTACAATGCTTAGTGCTTCCTTCATTTTTCATATTGCCAAATACATAGATTTTTTATTAAACTAATGAGTGGATATATTTAGGCAATGAATATTTCTTGTTTGCTTTGTTTTCCTCAGTCTCTTATTTACTTTTATGTGGTAATTCTAAACCTTCCTGATATGGAAGCATCCTTATGAATGGTACAAAAGGTTAGTAAAAAACGTAATGAGACTTTTTTAGTTTCTTTAAATAAATTTTTAATTTTAGAATAGTTTTAGGCTTACAGAAAATTTGCAAAGGAAGTACAGTATCCATGTACCTGCACATAGTATACTCCAGTATCATCATCTGATATTTCTATAGTGCACATGTCACAACTAATAAACTAATATAAACTATGTTATTTTTAACTAGACTCCAAATTTTATTCAGATTTCCTTAATTTTTACTTATTATCCTTTTTTCTGTTCCAAGATATCACATTGCATTTAATCATCATGATTCCTTAAGATTCTCTTGACTAAGACAATTTTTCAATTGTTGATGAACTTGACAGTTTTGAGGAATATCTGTCACATACTTGGTGGAAGGGCCCTCAGTTTGAGTATGTCTGATGTGTCTAGTTTTTAGGGGCAAGGTATTCAGCTTATACTGATCCCACTTCTCTCATTCAAACTTGGAGATCCTAGGACTTAACAACAGTGCCTTAAAAGAGAATGTTAATAATATTAAGTGGATATGATTTAGAACTATCACCACAAAAGCAAAAACACCCAGATACCCAGGCTTCTGCTCTATATTACTCCCATTTATTCAATTACTTTTCCATGAGGTTACAAATGTTATTTCCTAAAAGCAACAGAGCTCAAACCTTATTGATAAAGCTGTATTATCAATTAGTTCAATGATTTTCACACTACTATTAAGTATTTCTTAAACAAATTAGTGTGTATGAAATTTAGAACAGTCTTTTGGACTCTGTGGGAGAGGGAGAGGGTTGGATGATTTGGGAGAATGGCATTGAAACATGTATAATATCATATAAGAAACGAATCACCAGTCTAGGTTTGATGCATGATACAGGATGCTTGGGGCTGGTGCACTGGGATGACCCAGAGGGATGGTATGGGGAGGGAGGTGGGAGGGGGGGTTCAGGATGGGGAACACGTGTACACCCGTGGCAGATACATGTTGATGTATGGCAAAACCAATACAATATTGTAAAGTAAAAAAAAACAATAATAATAAAAAAACTTTGAAAAAATAATAAATAGAGGGAAAAAAGATGGCGGAGGAATAGGATGGGGAGAACACTTTCTCCCTCTCTACCTCATCAAAAGAAAATTTCAACGCTGAGCAAATTCCACAAAATAACTTCTGACTGCTGGCAGAGGACATCAGGCATCCAGCAAAGCAGATCATTGGCTTCAAAACCAGGTAGGAATTATTTTATTTTAAAGAACGAAGATAGAGACAAAGGAGGTAGGGAGGGGAACACCGGCACGGGAAGGGAATCCCGTCCCAGGAAGAGACTCTTAAAGAGAGAGGTTCCCTAAAATTGGGGAACTTTCTCACAGCTGTGCATGGGGCGAGCCCTGGAAGCACAGAGGGCAACATAACAGGAAGGAAGAATAAATAAATAATTAAAACCAACAGATTACGAATTCAACAGTATAACCCCCAGCGGATAAGCAGCACAAACGCCTGCGTCCGACAGCAGTGGGGGCTGGGCAGGGAGGAGCGTGCCCGCGACAGTGCTCTCTAAGAATTGGGCCGCGGGAGACGTAGGCTGCAGGGCTTTTCTCGAGAATCGGGGCGTAACGGGGCCAGAATCAGGTCCGCGCGTGGATAGAACGAATTATCCCGGACTAGCAAACCAGACTGGGGGATAACTAACACGTGAAACGCCCGAACATAAGACACTGACAGGCCCTCGCACAGAACAAAGGACGGATCGGAAATAGCCGGCTGCAGACCATCCCCCACCGGCGACAGGCAGCCAGAGCCTTAAGCGCTGGAAGAGGGAAGTTGCAGCTCAAGAGAGACATTACCTACCAAATTGCAAGCAAGCTCTTTATTGAGACTTCTGGAGGTCTCTGAATAGTCATCATCTGCCTGAGAAAGAGCCCCAGCGGAGATCCCAGAAAATTGAGCGACCCGGAAAGCCCAGAAGACGCAACAATAGTGCGCACCAAACTCCCTAGCCACTCGGACTTGGAACCAAACCCGGCACTTGGAGGGGACTTCCTGAGCGCCAATCCTGAGCGGCTTAAACCGGGGAATTGAATGAAACATAGGCCAGGCCCCACACAGTTATCCCGCGGATTGGGAAGGGGCAAGCCCAGTGCAGAGCTCATCACCACCCTCCCTGTGGCAAGACAGAAATCAGACACAGAAGAGACCAGCAAACAGAGGAAGTCAAACAGAGGGAACTGCCTTGGTAGCGACCCCACACAGTCCTCAACGACAGAGAAAGCGCCAGATACGCCGTTACTACTTTTATGATAAAAAAATAATTTTTTGGGGGATGATGTGGAAGCGTGATTTTTTTTTTAAGAATTTTTTTCTTTCTTTAAAAATTATTTTTTTTCCTTTTAAATTTGTTTATCCTTTTCTTTTTCATCCTTTTTTCCCCTAAACTTCCTTAAATTTTCAAGTCTTCTATATTTCTAGTTATTATTTTTATAACCTAATATTACTTTTCAAAAAAAAAAAAAACAAAACCCTATTGTTTAAGCAAACGCCGTATATAGTCTTATTGGTGAAGGAAGTTGTCTTTTAATAATTCTGGAGTCTTTTATTATATTTTACTTTTTTTTCTTTTTTCTTTTTTTTTAAAATTTCTCTCTCCTTCTTCTTCTTCTCTTCAATAATCTATCTTTGAAAATCCAATGTATACTCCAGATTTTTAATCTTGGCATTTTGGTATTTATTGCCAATTTTGTACTTTTAAAAACCTAATCCTCAGTACCCAGTTTTACATGAGTGCAAGACTACTGGCTTGACCAATCTCTCCACCTTTGGAATCTCTCTTTTCTCCACCAGGTGGCTTTTGTCTCCTCCCCTCCCCTCCCCCTCTCTACCCAACTCTATGAATCTCTGTGTGTTCCAGAAGGAGGAGAACTCTAAGGGAACTGGTCACTGACTGGATCTGTATCCCTCCTTCCCATCTCCCTCTTTTATCCTCCTGTCCACCACTGTCTACTTCCTTCCTCTCCTCTTCCATGTATAACTCTGTGACCACCTCTGAGCGGTCCAGACTTGGAGCGCACACAAGAAAGTGGTTATGGGCTAACTTGCTTTTCCCTCTTTTGATTCCACCTCATCCCATTCCACTCACCTCTAACTACTCCCTCCCTCTTCTCTCCTCCAAGTAACTCACCGATCATAAAGGGACGACCCTCAAGGTGGAGAAACCTATCATCATTAACCTAGATGTTTTAACATTAGTGCTGAATAGATGGAGAAATCATGAGGCTATTGTAAAAATAAACCTGAAAACCAGAATCAGGAGGTGCAATTCCTAATCCTGAGATCATCAAAGCATTCCTGAATACAGGGAACATTATCCAATTAGAGCTCATCAAACGCCTTCATACCTATACTAAAATTGAGCACTGCCCAAGGGCCAACAAGCTCCAGAGCAAGACATACCACGCAAATTCTCCAGCAACACAAGAACAAGCCCCTGAGCTTCAATACACAGGCAACTCAAAACACTCCAAAACCATTGACGTCTCATAACCCATTACTTCACATGTCACAGCACTCCAGAGAGAGGAAATCCAGATCCACCCACCAGAACTCCAACACAAGCCTCCTTGATCAAAAAACTTTGACAAGCCACTGATATAACCCCAATCACAGAGAGGAAGCTCTATAATAAAGAGAACTCCACAAATTCCCAGAATATAGAAAAGCCACCACAAACACAGCAATATAACCAGGATGAAGAGACAGAGGAATACCCAGCAGGTAAAGGAACAGGAGACATGCCCACCAAACCAAACAAAAGAGGAAGAGATAGGGAATCTACCTGAGAAAGAATTCCGAATACTGATAGTGAAAATGATCCAAAATCTTGAAATCAAAATGGAATCACAGATAAATAGCCTGGGGTCAAGGATTGAGAAGATGCAAGAAAGGTTTAACAAGGACCTAGAAGAAATAAAAAAGAGTCAACATATAATGAATAATGCAATAAATGAGATCAGAAACACTCTGGAGGCTATAAATAGTAGAATATCGGAGGCAGAAGATAGGATTAGTGAAATAGAAGATAGAATGGTAGAAATAAATGAATCAGCGAGGGAAAAGAAAGACAAATTAAAAGAAATGAGGACAACCTCAGAGACCTCCAAGACAATATGAAACGCTCCAACATTCGAATTATAGGAGTCCCAGAAGAAGAAGACAAAAAGAAAGACCATGAGAAAATACTTGAGGAGATAATAGTTGAAAACTTCCCTAAAATGGGGAAGGAAATAATCACCCAAGTCCAAGAAACCCAGAGAGTGCCAAACAGGATAAACCCAAGGCGAAACACCTCAAGACATATTTTAATCAAACTAACAAAGACCAAACACAAAGAACAATTACTAAAAGCAGCAAGGGGAAAACAACAAATAACACACAAGGGGATCCCCATAAGAATAACTGCAGATCTTTCAATAGAAACTCTTCAGGCTAGGAGGGAATGGCAAGACATACTTAAAGTGATGAAAGATAATAACCTTCAGCCAAGACTACTGTACCCAGCAAGGATCTCATTCAAATATGAAGGAGAAATCAAAAGCTTTACAGACAAGCAAAAGCTGAGAGAATTCAGCACCACCAAACCAGCTCTCCAACAAATACTAAAGGATAGACTTTAGAAAGGAAACACAAAAAGGATGTATAAACCCGAACCCAAAACAATAAAGTAAATGGCAACAGGAGCATACTTATCAATAATTACCTTAAATGTAAATGGGTTGAATGCCTCAACCAAAAGGCAAAGACTGGCTGAATGGATACAAAAACAAGATCCCTATATATGCTGCCTACAAGAGACCCACCTCAAAACAACGGACACATACAGACTAAAAGTGAAGGGCTGGAAAAAAGTTATTCCATGCAAACAGAGACCAAAAGAAAGCAGGAGTAGCAATACTCATATCCAATAAAATAGACTTTAAAACAAAGGCTGTGAAAAGGGACAAAGAAGGCCACTACATAATGATTAAAGGATCAATCCAAGAAAAAGTTATAACAATTATAAATATATATGCACCCAACATTGGAGCACCACAATATGTAAGACAATTGCTAACAAGCATGAAAGGGGAAATTAACAATAACACAATAATAGTGGGAGACTTTAATACCCCACTCACACCTATGGACAGATCAACTAAACAGAAAATTAACAAAGAAACACAAACGTTAAACGATACAATAGACCAGTTAGACCTAATTGATATCTATAGGACATTTCACCCCCAAAACAATGAATTTCACCTTTTACTCAAGTGCACACGGAACCTTACCAGGATAGCTCACATTCTGGGTCATAAATCTAACCTTGATAAATATTAAAAAATCGAAATTATTCCAAGCATCTTCTCTGACCATAATGCACTAAGGTTAGATCTCAATTATAGGAGAAAAACTATTAAAAATTCCAACATTTGGAGGCTGAACAACACCCTTCTGAATAATCAACAAATCACAGAAGAAATCAAAAAGAAATCAAAATATGCATCGAAACGAATGAAAATGAAAACACAACTACACAGAACCTTTGGGACACTATAAAAGCAGTCCTAAGAGGAAAGTTCATAGCAATACAGGCATACCTCAAGAAACAAGAAAAAAGCCAAATAAATAACCTAACTCTACACCTAAAGCAACTAGAAAGGAAGAAATAGAGAACCCCAGAGTTAGTAGAAGGAAAGAAATCCTAAAAATTAGGGCAGAAATAAACGCAAAAGAAACAAAAGAGACCATTGCAAAAATCAGCAAAGCAAAAAGCTGGTTCTTTGAAAGGATAAATAAAATTGACAAACCATTAGCCAGACTCATCAAGAAACAAAGAGAAAAAAATCAAATCAACAAAATTAGAAATGAAAATGGAGAGATCACTACAGACAACTCAGGAATACAAAGAATCATAAGAGACTACTATCAGCAATTATATGCCAATAAAATGGACAACTTGGAAGAAATGGACAAATTCTTAGAAAAGTACAATTTTCCAAAACTGAACCAGGAAGAAATAGAAAATCTTAACAGATCCATCACAAGCATGGAAATTGAAACTGTAATCAGAAATCTTCCAGCAAACAAAAGCCCAGGTCCAGACGGCTTCACAGCTGAATTCTACCAAAAATTCCGAGAAGAGCTAACACCTATCTTACTGAAGCTATTCCAGAAAATTGCAAAGAAGGTAAACTTCCAAACTCATTCTATGAGGCCACCATCACCCTAATACCAAAACCTGACAAAGACACCACAAAAAAGAAAACTACAAGCCAATATCACTGATGAACATAGATGCAAAAATCCTCAACAAAATCCTAGCAATCAGAATCCAGAAACACATTAAAAAGATCATACACCATGACCAAGTGGGCTTTATCCCAGGGATGCAAGGATTCTTCAGTATCCGCAAGTCAATCAATGTAATTCACCAAATTAACAAATTGAAAAATAAAAATCATTTGATTATCTCAATAGATGCAGAAAAAGCCTTTGACAAAATTCAACATCCATTTATGATAAAAACTCTCCAGAAAGCAGGAATAGAAGGAACATACCTCAACATAATAAAAGCTATATATGACAAACCCACAGCTAACATTATCCTCAATGGCGAAAAATTGAAACCATTTCCCTTAAAGTCAGGAACAAGACAAGGGTGTCCACTTTCACCACTACTCTTCAATATCGTACTGGAAGTTTTGGCCACAGCAATCAGAGCAGAAAAAGAAATACAAGGAATCCAAACTGGAAAAGAAGAAGTAAAACTCTCACTGTTTGCAGATGACATGATCCTCTACATAGAAAATCCTAAAGACTCGACCAGAAAACTACTAGAGCTAATCAATGAATATAGTAAAGTGGCAGGATATAAAATCAACACTCAGAAATCCCTTGCATTCCTATACACTAATAATGAGAAAGTAGAAAAAGAAGTTAAGGAAACAATTCCATTCACCATTGCAACGAAAAGAATAAAATACTTAGGAATATTCCTACCTAAAGAAACTAAAGACCTATATATTGAAAACTATAAAACACTGATGAAAGAAATCAAACAGGACACTAATAGATGGAGAAATATACCATGCTCATGGGTCAGAAGAGTCAATATAGTGAAAATGAGTATACTACCCAAAGCAATCTACAGATTCAATGCAATTCCCATCAAGCTACCAGCAGTATTTTTCACAGAACTAGATCAAATAATCTCAAGATTTGTATGGAAATACAAAAAACCTCGAATAGCCAAAGCAATCTTGAGAAAGAAGAATGGAACTGGAGGAATCAACTTGCCTGACTTCAGGCTCTACTACAAAGCCACAGTCATTAAGACAGTATGGTACTGGCACAAAGACAGAAATATAGATCAATGGAACAAAATAGAAAGCACTGAGATTAACCCACACACCTATGGACATCTTATCTTCGACAAAGGAGGTAAGAATATACAATGGAGTAAAGACAGTCTCTTTAACAGGTGGTGCTGGGAAAACTGGTCAACCACTTGTAAAAGAATGAAACTAGACCCCTTTCTAACACCATACACAAAAATAAACTCAAAATGGATTAAGGATCTAAATGTAAGACCAGAAACTATAAAACTCCTAGAGGAAAACATAGGCAAAACACTCTCTGACATAAATCACAGCAGGATCCTCTATGATCCAACTCCCAGTATACTGGAAATAAAAGCAAAGATAAACAAATGGGATCTAATTAAAATTAAAAGCTTCTGCACAACAAAGGAAACTATAAGCAAGGTGAAAAGACAGCCTTTGGAATAGGAGAAAACAATAGCAAATGAAACAACTGACAAACAACTAATCTCAAAGATATATAAGCAACTTATGCAGCTCAACTGCAGAAAAATAAATGATCCAATAAAAAAATGGGCCAAAGAACTAAATAGGCATTTCTCCAAAGAAGACATACGGATGGCTAACAAACACATGAAAAGATGTTCAACATCACTCATAATCAGAGAAATGCAAATCAAGACCACAATGAGGTACCATTTCACACCAGTCAGAAAGGCTGTGATCCAAAAGTCTACAAGCAATAAATGCTGGAGAGGATGTGGAGAAAAGGGAACCCTCTTACAGTGCTGGTGGGAATGCAAACTAGTACAGCCATTATGGAAAACAGTGTGGAGATTCCTTAAAAAATTGCAAATAGAACTGCCTTATGACCCAGCAATCCCCCTGCTGGGCATACACACTCGAGGAAACCAGAATTGAAAGAGACACATGTACCCCAATGTTCATTGCAGCGCTGTTTATAATAGCCAGGACATGGAAGCAACCTAGATGTCCATCAGCAGATGAATGGATAAGAAAGCTGTGGTACATATACACAATGGAATACTACTCAGCCCTTAAAAAGAATAAATTTGACTCAGTTCTAATGAGATGGATGAAATTGGAACCGATTATACAGAGTGAAGTAAGCCAGAAAGAAAAACACCAATACAGTATACTGACACATATATATGGAATTTAGAAGACAGTAATGATGACCCTATATGTGAGACAACAAAGAGACACAGAGGTATAGAGTGGACTTTTGGACTCTGAGGGAGAGGGAAAGGGTGGGATGGTTTGGGAGAATGGCAATGAAACGTGTATATTTTCTTGTAAGAAACGAAGCGCCAATCTGTGTTCAATGTAGGATGCAGGATGCATGGGGCTGATGCACAGGATGATTAAAGTAGAGGATGTGGGGTGGGAGGTGGGAGGGGGCTTCGGCATTGGGAGATTGTGGTCACCTATGGCTGATTCGTGTCAATGTATGGCAAAACAAATATAGTATTGTAATTTAAAAAAATAAGAAAAAAATAAATAAAAAAATATGAAAGGGCACATATAACACTGCATGTTCAAAGGAGAATGTGGGGAGAGAGAATGTTGTAAAAATCAAACAATTTGGAGATTGCAACTAGAAGAGGTCTGAGAATGGTGTGCAGCCTCTTGAGACAGAGTCAGAATCACAAGGTTTCCTTGTGCAGGTTTGTCTAGTCCTTGTCTTCTTCAAAGAGGGACTCGGGCATTTTTACACACATATATTCTCATATTTCTTCATATATTAGGCATTACACATGGTGTGGGTGTACTTATTCTGAGAAAGTTCATACTGTTGTCAGACACCTGAAAACTGACACTAAGAGATAACCATTTCTGCACTGATGTTCCCCTGACAGGAATAGCCTGAGCTTACACATTTGTATCATCTTTGCCAGAATCCTGATCTAAACTACAAACATTTGATTAAAGTATATATTATGTTGGGGCTTGCCAGGTGGCACAGTGGTAAAGAATCCACCTGCCAATGCAGGAGACTTGAGTTCCATCCCTGGAACGAGAAGGTCCCCTGGAGTAGGAAATGGCAACCTGCTCTAGTACTCTTGCCTAGGAAATCCCATGGACAGAGGATCCTGGCAGGCTACAGTTCATAGGGTTGCAAAGAGTCAGACATGACTGAGCACAAGTACATGTATTATGTTACAGTTAATTTATGATATTATGCATTAGAGTCTGAGTATTTCAAACAGATTACAGAAATACATAGTACTGCTCCAAAGGCCTATAAAACGGAGCCTGCAAGCATCAAGGTATGCAGTTAAGGTACCATAAGGTACACTGTGTGTGTGTGTTCAGTTGCTCTGGTATCTGACTGTTTGTGACTCTATGGACTGCAGCCTGCAGGCTCCTCTGTTCAAGGGATTTTCTAGGCAAGAATACTGGAGTAGTATGCCATTTCCTACTCTAGAGGATCTTCTTGACCTAGGGATCAAACCTGAGTCTCTTGAGTCTTCTGTATTGGCAGGCAATTCTTTCCCACTGTGCCACCTGGGAAGCCCATAAAGTATAATTTCACTACAAGAATACAATTTCACTGCATCATAAGTGTGACCTAAAACGCATTCATTTCAGACTTAAAACAGAGAAGAGATTTTGGAAGCCAAGGCCTCTTAGAAAACTGATCAAAGAAGTGTGAGCTGATGCTTTGTCTTTTAGCAAATTACTATACAGATAGGGCTTCCATTATGGCTCAGCTGGTAAAGAATCCACCTGTAATGTGGAAGACCTGGATTTGATACCTGGACTAGGGAAGACCCCCTGGAGAAGGGAAAGGCTACCCACTCCAGTTTTCTAGCCTGGAGAATTCCATGGACTTGTATAGTCCATGGGGTCATAAAGAGTCGGACACAACTGAGCAACTTTCACTTCGCTGTAAAGATAAGGAAGGTAGTGCAATTCATTCCATGTTTTTTTCAGATGCTTAGGTGTAGTAGATTTTCAATATGTCATTGTTGCTATTATTCCTTCTAGAAAGTACCAATTTGAATGAATTTCCTGGCATTTCCTCTGCTCCTTCACAGTTTGTACAATGCTGAAAGACAAACCATTAGGTATTTGACCAAAGAAAGGTCAACGGAAAGATTTCTACTTGACACTTTGCTGGCATTTTCAGATTACTTCACAATTTCATGTACAACCATAAGTCATCAGGTAATTAGCTTGGATTTTGAAAGAAAGCATGCTTTAACACATCCCTCCCAGAATTGCTAGGGCAGAGATAAGGGCCTGAGGAGGTCAGCTAGCTTCTCACCATTGGCGGCCATAGGCCTTGAACAAGAGTGGGCAGCAGGAAAAGGAGGGAGAACAATAAAAAGCTGTGAGCATTTGAGAGGGCCTGCATTTGATTGCTGGGTCAATTAACAGGGGTAATAGACTCTCTGGAGAAGCCTGTAAACACAGAGTTCTAGTGTCGAACAGTAAGTGTGATGTAAGAAACCTATGGAACCACAAGTTCCCACTGACTGCCTCCTATAAGATTGCCTCAGGTGGACTTGGGGCCCACTGGTGACATATGCTCCATGATCCAGGCCTGTGGTCTTCAGACTCTTTTTCTTTAAGATGAAAAATCCTTTCATCAGATGAAAGCACCCCTACCCACTCATCCTACCCCCACCTCCCTGCCTTCTTCCACACCTCAAGAGGTTTCTGGAAAACTCTAGTACTTCAAAAATAAAGTCTGACAAACCTCTCACTACTCTTTTGCAAATTTCCATCTTTTTAGCTACCAAATTTTAACTCATCTGCGATAAGAAGCTCTATATATGGGTTTCCCTCATAGCTCACAGTTAGTAAAAGAGGTAAAGAATTTGCCTGCAATGCGGGAGACCTGGGTTCAGTCCCTTTGTTGGGAAGATCCCCTGGAGGAGGAAATGGCAACCCACTCCAGTATTCTTGCCCAGAGAATCCCATGGACAGAGGAGCCTGGCAGGCTACAGTCCATGGGGTCACAAGAGTCACACACGACTTAGTGACTATATGTATGTATATACGTGTCGTAGTTATGGGGCAAACACAGGATTTTGGAAGTCTTAACTACCTCATTATGATGTTGAGAGCCCATTGGCTTGGTGTTCTTCTGGGTCAATACTAGTTCCATAGCTGAATAAGAATTTACTGCCCCATATCATCACTTGTCCAAGAATGTTTTCTCTTTTGTAAAATGTGGTGACGAAAAGAAAAATATTAAGGACTTAGAAGCTATATTTAGTAAGGGACTCACCTCCTTCCCAATCTCTTTCTTTCAACTTGCATGTGAATATGTATGTATGCTTAGGTTAAGACCCTTTAGAAAGGAAAACATAATGAAAATCTAAACTCTGCTGAGTTGAAGCCATGTGGACTACCAAGTGGGTAAATTGGAATAGGACTCTATAGTACAAAATTTTCTTTTTATATCCTGGAATCTCTTCATTATCATTTCTAAATAACAGACAACTTGAGAATTGAAGATAATAAAATTATTTATAATCATTTAACAGTTTCCCTTCTCTTAACTTTATTAACAAGCTAACATTTGTGGATAAACTTACAACAAAAACTAAATGAAGAAGTAAATAGTGAATAAGAAGAGAAAATGTTACAATAGTTAGCTCATCTTTCTTCTAAGAGGAAAAAAAGTCTAACCTAGCTCAGAGCACTGACCAAAAAACAATACATTAAAAATGTCTTATTTGCTAACAGCTGTAACCAGAGAACAGTTGCCAACATCCATTGGATCATAGAAAAAGCAGAAAACTCCAGAAAAATATTTTCTTCATTGACTACCCTAAAGCCTTTGACTGTGTGGATCACAACAAGCTGTGGAAATTTTTCAAGAGATGGGAATACCAGACCACTTTACCTGCCTCCTGAGAAACATGTATGCAGGTCAAGAAGCAACAGTTAGAACCAGACATGGAAAAACAAAGTGGTTCCAAATTGCTTATTTCAGAGTACAACATTCTGAATGACAAGCTGGAGGAAGCACAAGCTGGAATCAAGATTGCCGGGAGAAATATCAATAACCTCAGATATATAGATAACACTGCCCTTATGGTAAAAAGTGAAGAGGAACTAAAGAGCCTCTTGATGGAGGTGAAAGAGGAGAGTGAAAAAAACTGGCTTAAAAATTGTTATTCAAAAAACTAAGATCATGGCATCTAGTCCCATCACTTCATGGCAAATAGACAGGAAACAACAGAAACAGTGACAGACTTAATTTTCTTGGGCTCCAAAATCACTGCAGACAGTGACTGCAGCCACAAAATTAAAAGACACTTGCTCCTTGGAAGAAAAACTAGACAAATCTAGACAGTGTATTACAGAGCAGAGATATTACTTTGCCGACAAAGGTCCATCTGGTCAAAGCTATGGTTTTTCCAGTAGTCATGTACAGATATGAGAGTTGGACCATGAAGAAAGCTGATCACTGAAGAATTGATGCTTTTGAACTGTGGTGTTGGAGAAGACTCTTGAGAGTCCCTTGGACTGCAAGGAGATCAAACCAGTCAGTCTGAAAAGAAATCAACCCTGAATATTTATTGGAAGGACTGATGCTGGCGCTGAAACTCCAATCCTTTGGCCACCTGATGCAGAGAGCTGACTCATTGGAAAAGACTCTGATGCTGGAAAAGATTGAAGGCAGGAGGAGAAAGGGACAACAGAGAATGAGATGGTTGGATGGCATCACCGACTCGATGGACATGAGCTTGAGTAAGCTCTGGGAATTGGTGATGGCTAGGGAAGCCTGATGTGCTGCAGTCCATGGGGTCACTGAGTTGGACACAACTGAATGACTCAACTGAACTGAACCATGGTGGTTACATGGATGAGCTGGAGGGCTGACTCTCTGGTCCAGGTTCTGGCTTCACTGCTTCCTAGCTATTACTCAACCTCCCTGTGCTTCAGTTTACACATCTGTGAAACAGGAGAATAAATGTACAACTTTCATTGAGTTCTTATAAGGATGAGTTTTTCTTATTCATCTGTTCCATTATTACACCTAAAATAATGACTTATGAATGGCTTCAGGGGGTCTATGAACCCCTCAATATTATACATAAATCTTAGTGTACAAGTGAATTTGCAGATTTTGGGGAAGATTTACAGTGGTTTGTTTTTCCCTTTCTTAGTCAGATTGTCAATGGGTCCCGATCTTTCAAATGGGGAGAAACACTATTCTGAAAGGAGTTAGTGGCCTATAACTTAACACCAAGTCTTATGCATGTGAGCTTGATTAAGCAAGCTTGTAAAATGTCCCATGATGCTTTGGGATGAGGTATTATCTGTGTTACCTTTGTTCTCCTAATTAAATTCCAGCCAAGGAATTTCCCTGGTAGAAATTCCCTTTCTGTTCCCAACTATTAACAAATAGTTTTAAAAACAGGGAGGGCAGAAAGAAAAAGATCTAAAGTATTTCCAATTCCACATATAAAGAGAAAGATATTTAACACAGACACACCAAAACTTGTGTGTGTGTGTGTGTATGTATATGTATGCATCTGTGTGTGTAATATAATTAACCTCACTTCTTAGGGCTTAATTTAATAAAGTAGTCCACTGCTTAATACAATATATCAACTTACTAATTAATTCTCCAAGTAGTATAAATATAATGTAAGGGACTTCAGAAGAAGACCAACAGAATGCATCATATCAGAAACAGAAATTTCTGTTGATAAAGAAAAGCCCATGGCTGTTGCAACAAAGTAGCTCAGTCTCTTCAAAGAATAAAGCTGTGATGGAAACCCATCTTTCATAATCAGCAAAGGGCCTTTTAAAGGTTCTCCACTGATGTGGTATAGCTGAACCTCCGTTAATAATTACTCCTTAGATTTGCATACAACTTTCAACATTTCAAAGAGCTTTCACAGGCTTAATCCTAAAATCAACATGGGCTTTCTCTGCTTCTCCAGGGGCTTGCAGGTGTTCACTGCCATGCCTCCTCACAGTACGACAGCTTGGAAGCCTGCACAGCAGATCCAAACCAGTAGCAGAGTAAAACTCCATAGCTGTGATATAGACCTTTATCCACTGATCCTAAATCCTCCTCTTGAACAAGATTAGTGAAGCAAAACTAGATGGTAGCAAGCCTACACTAAAAAGTCCAGAAAAGAGCACTTCAGGCCTTGAAACTCTTCTGTATCAGACTCATCCAAACACTAGTCAACAAATATTTATTGACTAATGAAGGCCAGGCATTGTTCTATTGCTGAGTATGCTGCAGTTAAGCAATCAATGCCTTTGATAATAGACAGCAGATGTTTTAGTAGAAGAGAGTAGATATTTTAGTAGGGGAAGAGAGAAAATAAACAAATATGTATATAATATATTAGCGGATATAAAGGGCTATGGTATGTTTAAGGGGTAGCCAATGTGGGACAGAGTGGTCTGGTTCCAGAAAGAGCTTGGTGCCCAACTCCATAAAACCTTATAGCTTCTGTAAGGAATTTGTTTTTTACTTAGAGTGAGAAGTAAGATAAGGCGCCTTTGAAGGGTATGAAGCAGAAGGGCAACACAATCAAATTTACATTTCAGTAATATTGTCTGTATGCTGCGCTGAGAACAGACTGAAGTGAGCAGTATGCGAGATATTATGTTATGTGTTAGTCGCTCAGTCGTGTGCAACTCTTTGTGACCCCATTGACTGTAGCCTGCCAGGCTCCTTTGTTCATGCGATTCTCCAGGCAAGAGTACTTGAGTGAGTTGCTGTTTCCTTCTCCAGAGGGTCTTCCCAATCCAGGGACTGAACCTGGGTCTACTGCATTGCAGGCAGATTCTTTACCATCTGAGCCACCAAGGAAGCCCGTGGGAGATAGCTATGGCAATAACCCAAGTAAGGACAAGAGTGGTATTTCCCTCATGCCCCTCTTCTCCCAGTAAACTGATTGGATTTTTTTTTTATCACTATAGAATAATTTTGCTGGTTCTATAGCTTCATACAAAAGGAAGATGATGGGGGTAATGGAGAGGAGGGGTTGGGAGGATATCTGAAGGCTGGGTATGGAAGGAGGTGGATGCTACATTCACCAGTGAGAAAGAATACATTTTATTGCTCCCTCTTTGTTGGCAAGTGGTTTACATGATATTTTGAGCTATAAAGATCTGTTAACTGATGTGGATTAGGCTGTATCATGACACAGGGGTCTAGAATTTATAGACAGATGTCTGAACAGAAATAAGACTTGTTGGATGCCCTACCCTCTTTAGGTGGGGACCTCTTTAAAGCTTGGTTCCACAGTCACCATCTGTGTAGTGGGTGTATAGAACTCTCACAGCACTGGAGTGTTTTTTAACTCTTCCTTTCGTGTGTGTGTGTGTGTGTGTGTGTGTGTGTGTGTGTGTGTGCATTAAATCACTGCAGTTGTGTCCAACTCAGTGAGACTCTGTGGACTGCAGCCTGTTAGGCTCCTCTGTCCAAGGAATTCTCCAGGCAAGAATACTAGAGTGGGTTGTCATGCCTTCCTCCAGGGGATCTTCCCAACCCAGGGACTGAACCTAGGTCTCCTGCATCTTCCACATGACAGGCAGATTTTTTTACCACTGAGCCAATGGGGAAGCCCCAACTTTCCTTTCCACCACACATCAATTAAATACTGAGGCATATATATTTAATGAGCTGCACCACTTGTCACCCCATAGTAACCATTTACCCTCACCTCACAAAAAGATCAGCAAAGTCTACTTAAAGTAGTTTCACACCTATATATCTCCATAACGCTGATATAATTACACCCTTTAAAGACTGGAAAAGAATAACAGTAACTGAATTTTAAAAATATATACTTGGAATAATGATTTGCAAGCATTTTGTATTTTTATATTTTCACTTATGATATAGATTTCATTTCAGGCAGTAGAAAAAAATATTGATTAATTTATCATGACTCTAAGCAACTATTTACAGTAAGTTCCCCCTGCAAGTTGTGAACTTTCAAAGATGTTTTTCATGTCCAATCATGTAAATTAGTTCACGTGTCTGGTATATATCATCACTTGTGTGCATTTTCTACAAGTGGTTGTGCTTTGGTGTACTTTACTGTACAATACTATATAGAGTACAGTATCTTTATTTCAAGTCAATGATGTCACGAAGCAAGTGTAAAAGCAGAGGTGATATAGCTGGTACTGTACCAAACTTTTCAAGATACTGTACTGTACTGTAAGATTAAAAATGTTTTATTTTTTGTGTTTGTTTGTTTTTAATGGATTTGTTGTGTGAAAAGTATTATAAACCTATTACAGTACAGCACTATATAGCCAACTGTATTAGTTGGGTACCCAGGCTATCTTCATTGTATTTATGAACAAATTGGACTTAAAAATGCACTCTCAGAATGGAACCTGTTCATATGTAGGGGACTTATTGTTTTTTCAAAAGTCAACAAATTTTGATTGCCTGAAGTGATTAACATATTGAATGAAAAGGCAATGGGCACAACATTTAACCTGTAAATAACTTCAGAGCCTTGTATAATATTAAAAAAATCTTATATATATATGTTGATTATATTTCAATAAAACTAGAAAAGTTATGTAATTTGAAACAGTTAAATCTAATAATTGTTTAGTACATTCAAGCCTTAAGTAACTAAACATCATCATTAGTATATACAATTTGAGTGTATTTTATAAATAGAGCCCTGTCTTAGTTATTAAGTGTTAAGAAATGAGTAGAGTATGAGTCATGCCTTTGAGGAAATTATCATTTCTTCACCAAAATGAACCAAGTTGGCAAAGTGTCTATAATGAACATGGATTTTCATATTATTTATTTTATGAAAATAAGAAATATGAGCAACTTTTGGTACTCTTATCATGTGAGATGGAAACAAGGTAAAATTTATAAATTTGTAAAACTCTGATTTGCAAATTGATAACAGTAAGTAATAGATTTTTCATTAATCAGTTGGGACTCATTGCCAGTATCCATTTCTAGTCATGCAAACTCAATATTTAAAAAGAAAAGTCTGTAATTTTCTTAGAAAAACACAATCCATTTCTAGAGAAGCACAAAGTAAAAGTGCCATTAAGCCTTCTAAAGGGTTTGAAGGCCATGATTTCAAAGAAGATTTGGCTATTGGAAAAAGTATTCTATGGTTTTTCATGTCTCCACCACTAACCACCTTCCCAGATGCAGTGCATTTTGGTAAAAGGCCAATTCTGCATTGTGGCCATGAAGTATATTCAGCAGCTTGTAGTGAGTAGAGTGCTTCCCTGTTGACTCAGCAATAAAGGATCCTCCAGCAATGCATGAGCTGCAGGAGATGTGGGCTCAATCCCTGGGTTGGGAAGGTCCCCTGGAGGAGGGCATGACAACTCGCTCCCGTATTCATGCCTGGAGAATCCCACGGACAGACGAACCTGGCAAGCTATAGTCCCTAGGGTCTCAAAGAGTCGCACACAACTGAAGCAACTTAGCACGCATCCACACAGTGAGTAGGAAGGCAGAATGAGGGCCTTAGGGCTATTGAAGGAGGATGGTTCAAGGTCAAGGGAAACCACACGGTATGCTTCTCCACTTGAAGTGAAATTAAGTTAAAATGAGTACTCTGGGATTATTCTAGAGAGGAAAAAATGGTCAGAGAAGAGAACCCCATCGCTGTATATGGAAGAGACCGAGGGTGGATGTGATTATAATTGTGGTAGGGGTATGGAGTTACCCTGGGGAAGTGGAAAGTGCAGACCTGTTGGAATGGGATGCAGACCTGTATATATGGATGATTGCTTGGTTATGAGCCTCATATATATTTTTTAACACCAAGCATAGCATCTTCTTTTCTCCTCCAAATCACTTCCTATAAACATTACAGAAGTTTTTACAAGGATGAATACTCTGCATTCATAACTTAAGGAAGGCTCTGAAATGAATAAATAATCCACTATGGAGCCATACTTCCTTGTACTTAAAAATAATGCTGAACCAGGAATATTAAAATAATGAGTCTGCTTACTTACCTTCACCAGTGCAGCTTGAACTACTGATTCGCTTTCTGTATCTAAGGCAGACGTAGCCTCATCTAAGATCAGAATCTTCGGGTTTCGAACTAAAGCTCGAGCAATTGCGATTCTCTGTTTCTGTCCTCCACTCATTTGAGTTCCTTTTCCCCTACCAAGGTATTAAATTTCTAATGAAAATTAGGAAGGAAAACAGAAACAGAAGGCAGCATGGTCAGATGATTAGAACAGGAAATGGCAGTCACAGTTGTGGATTTTTTTCTCATTTATTTATTTATTGAACTTTTTATTTTGCATTGGGGTATAGCTGATTAACAATGTTGTTAACAGTTTCAGGCAAAAAGCAAAGGGACTCAGCCATATATATATATGTGAATTCATTCTCCCCCAGATAGTTGTGTTTTAATGCCAGATTAATCACTGCTGCAGTCTGGATAGTATTTGATCTATGATTTGTTCTTTGTAAAAATAAACAACTATTTTAAAAAGAATCTATTGAAGAGAAGACCAAAGAAAAATTTGGCTAGGACTAAAAAAATGAGGACATAGCATAATCTATTAAGGAAGATTAACAATAATTTGAACCAATTTTCAAAGTTTTAAAGACACTTTTATAATGCACTGTAGTACACTGTAGTACAAATAATTTATTATTTAAAGTGTTTATTAGTAATTTAATGTATTACCCATAATTTCCTTTATATTCTGAAAAATAGTATGAAAAAGATTACTGCAAAAACAAACTTCTTCCTCAAAACGTTTTTTCAATCTTGGGAGAATTTTTGGGCCTTCTTTTACTTTTTTTTGATATATATATATCTTCAACAAAGTATATATTGTTAGATATTTGAAGTTGGAGTAATTTCTAGAATTAATGAAGCATAATTAGTAATATTCTATTGTGCTAAGTCCCTGATACAAACTTTATTTCTTCAAGGACTTACTTTCAAATACTGTTTCTAAACTTTTAACTTCTAGAGTTTGACCTTTACATTAAAATGTGCATGCCAAGTTGCTTCATTCATGTCCAACTTTTTGCGACCCTATGGGCAATAGCCTGCCAGGCTCCTCTGTACATGGGATTCTCCAGGCAAGAATACTGGAGTGGGCTGTAATGCCCTCCTCCAGGGGATCTTCCTAACCTAAGGATAACCTGCATTGGCAGGGGGTTCTTTACCACTAGCACCATCTGGGAAGCCCCATATTAAAAAAAGTATATATATATATATACACACACACACCTTATTGATGAATAATTTTTCATAATAAAATGCACCTGTTTTAAAAGAATAGTTGTATGAGTTTTGAAAATGCATGTATCCATGTTATTACCACCCAAATAAAAACAGAAAATTTCCATCATCCTAGAAAGGTTCCAAATGACCCTTTCCAGTCAAAACCCACACATTGTCTCAGATACCATTGATTTGATATTTATCACTATAAATTAATTTTGCTAGTTCTACAATTTCATATAAATAGAATCACAGAGTGTGCACTTATTTTTGAAGTTAGATGGCTTAAGTTTCATTTGGTCTAAGATTCATGGTAAATTATATGTGTATATAGTATGAGGTAAGGGCCACATTTCTTTTTTTTTAACACATGGATATCCAATTTTTCCAGCACCATCTGTTGAAAAGACTTTCCTCTCTCCCACTGAATTACACTAGCCTTGTCAAAAATCAATTCACTAGATATATGTGGGTCTATTTCTAGACTCTGTGTTGTGTTCCACTGACTTACACGTCCATTGTTATCTCAATGCCTGTGTATGCTCAGTTGTGTCTGACCCTTTGCGACCCCATGGACTGTATCCTGCCAGGCTCTTCTGTCCTTGGAAATTTCCAGTCAAGAATACTGGAGTGGGTTGTCATTTTCTACTCCAGGGGTCTTTCCAACCCAGGGATCGAACCCGCATCTCCTATGTGTCTTGCATTACCATTGTGCCACCTGGGAAACCTGCTGTTAGGTAATTATCACTGTCTTAACTGCTGTCTTAAAATTAACTATTGTAGGTCTTCCAGTTTTGTTGCTCTTTTTCCAAAACTGTTTTGACAATTATTGGTCCTTTAGATTTCGAAATAAATTTTTCAATCAGCTTGTTGACTTCTGCACATGAAAAAGACAGCTGAGATTTTGATTGCTGCTTCTGCTGCTAAGTCACTTCAGTCGTGTCCGACTCTGTGCGACTCCATAGACGGTAGCCCACCAGGCTCCCCCGTCCCTGGGATTCTCTAGGCAAGAATACTGGAGTGGGTTGCCATTTCCTTCTCCAATGCATGAAAGAGAAAGGTCAAAGTGAAGTTGCTCAGTCGTGTCTGACTCTTGGCGACCCCATGGACTGCAGACTTCTGCACATGAAAAAGACAGCTGAGATTTTGATTGAAATAGCATTAAATTTATAGATTGGTTTGGGGAGAATGCATATCTTTAAAAATATTCAACCTCTAAATCAATGAAGATAACATTTATTATATTTAGGTATTCTTTAATTTCTCTAAGCAGCGTTCTATAGTTTTCACATAGAAGATTTACAGATCTTTCATTATATTTATTCTATTTTATATTTTTAATGCTATTGTGAATGCCACTTTTAATTTCATTTGTAGTTGTTGCTACTATTCTGAAAACCACAGTTTATTTTTTTCAGAGTTATACATCTTATTAAGGTTACCTATCCACTTCTTTTGAGTGAGTTTTTGTGGTTTGTGTCTTTCAGGGAATAGAACCTCTTCTATGTTGTTAATATTATAGGTATATCTTTGTTTGTAGTATTCCTATATCAACCTTTTAATGTCTTTGGGATAAATAATGATGTACCTTCTTTGATCCCTGATATTCATAATGTCTCTTCTCTTTTTTGTTTCTTCATCAGCTTTGCTATAGTTTTACTGATTTTATTGATCTTTTTAAGGAATTAGCTTTTAGTTTCACAGTGACTGTTTCTAATGTTTTCTGTTTTTAATGTCACTGTTTTCTGCTCTAGTCTATATTATTTCTCTTCTACTTGCTTTGCATTTGATTTGCTCTTCTTACTCTAGTTTCTCAAGATGCAAACTCAGTTGATGGATTTTAGATCTTTTTCTTTTCTAAAGTAAGCACTTGATGCTATAAGTTTCTCTTAAAGCAGTTGATCCTTGAACAACATAGGTGCTAGGGACACCAACCCCCATCCAGTCAAAAATCCAAGTATAACTTTACAATCAGTTCTCTGTGTCCACATCCTTGAATTCCACCAGCTGGGGTCATGTAGTGCTACAGTATGTATTTTTTGGAAAAAATTCCTGTATAAGTGAATATGTACAGTTCAAACCCATGTTGTTGAAAGATCAAGTGTATTCCACAAATACAGATACCTTGTATTTTCATTTTTACTTCAAAAGTTTTTAATTTTTCTTGAAACTTTCTATTTGCGCCATATATTATTTAGAAGTAGGTTCTTTAATTTTCAAATATTTGTGGATTTTCCAGGTATATTTCTGTTATTGATGTCTACATTTTAATTCTATTATGGCCCAAGGACATACTTTGTATGTTTCTTTTGAACTTTGAACTATATGTACTTTGAAATTATAAACGTTTTTTCTTTCAATGTCGAGAATATTGTTTATCTCAGTGAACATTCCACATGCACTTAAGAAAAATGTTTTATGCTGTAATTGGGTGAAACTGTCTATAAATATCAGTTATATCTAGTTGGATGATAGTATTGTTGAGGTTATCTATATCCTTAGATCTTTTGCCTACTTGTTCTATTAAGTATTAAAGCCTTCAGCTAAAATTGTGGATTTCCCTGTTTCTCCTTTCAGATGTATTGTTTTTGCTTCATGCATGTTGACATTTTTTTTGAAACTTAAAAAAGACTACTTTTATATAGATTTTTAAAAATGGTGTTATTTATTTATTTGGCTGTGCTGGGTCTTCACTGCTGTGTGGGCTTTTCTTCAGTTGCAGTGTGCGGGCTTCTCGTAGCGGTGGCTTCTCTTGTTGCTGAGCGTGGGCTCTAGCGCACATGAGCTTCAGTATTTTCGGTGGGAGGGCTCAGCAGTTCTATAGCACAGGCTCAGTAGTTGTGGTGCATGGGTTTAGTTGCTTCAAGTCATCTGGGATCCTCATGGACCAGGGATCAAACCCAAGTCTCCTGCATTGGCAGGTGGATTCTTTACAACTGAGCCACCAGGGAAGCCCTAAATATTTTTTTTGATGTGAACCATTTTTAAAGTCTTTATTGAATTTGTTATAAATTGCTTCTTCTTTTATTAATGTTTTTGGTTTTTGGCCCCGAGGCATGTGGGATCTTAGCTTCCTGACCAGGAATCGAACTTGCACCTCCTGCACTGGAAGGGGAAGTCTTAACCACTGGACTGCCACAGAAGTCCCTTGAAATTTTGCTTAGGTGAATAAATATTGAGATTATGGATGTTCTTTTTTGCCTATGGATCATAGTTTCCTGTTTCTTTGCACATTTAGATATTGTAGAATACATATTGAAATCTATGCATAATATGTTGAAGAGACTCAGTTCTGTTTTCTTCTGAGGAGAATGTTGATTGTATGCTGGAGAGGGTGTGGAGAAAAAGGAACCCTCTTACACTGTTGGTGGGAATGCAAACTAGTACAGCCACTATGGAGAACAGTGTGGAGATTCCTTAAAAACTGGAAATAGAACTGCCTTATGACCCAGCAATCCCACTGCTGGGCATGCACACTGAGGAAACCAGAATTGAAAGAAACACGTGTACCCCAATGTTCATCGCAGCACTGTTTATAATAGCCAGGACATGGAAGCAACCTCGATGTCCATCAGCAGATGAATGGACAAGAAAGCAGTGGTACATATACACAATGGAGTATTACTCAGCCATTAAAAAGAATACATTTGAACCAGTTCTAATGAGATGGATGAAACTGGAGCCGATTATACAGAGTGAAGTAAGCCAGAAAGAAAAACACCAATACAGTATACTGACACATATATATGGAATTTAGAAAGATGGTAATGATGACCCTGTATGCGAGACAGCAAAAGAGACACAGAGGTATAGAACAGACTTTTGGACTCTGAGGGAGAGGGCGAGGGTGGGATGATTTGGGAGAATGGCATTGAAACATGTATACTATCATGTAAGAAACGAAGTGCCAGCCTATGTTCGATACAGGATGCTTGGGGCTAGTACATGGGGATGATCCAGAGAGATGATATGGGGTAGGAGGTGGGAGGGGGATTCAGGATTGGGAGCTTGTATACACCCATGGCAGATTCATGTCAATGTATGGCAAAACCAATACGGTATTGTAAAGTAAAATAAAGTAAAAATAAAATTAAAAAAAGAGAAAATGTTGATTTTACTCTCATGTGCATACGTGTTTGCTAAGTTGCCTCAGTCATGTGCAACTCTTTGCGACCATATGGACTGTAGCCCACCAGGATCCTCTGTCCTTGGGATTCTTCAGGCAAGAATACTGGTGTGGGTTGCCATGCCCTATTCCAGGAATCTTCTCAACCCAGGGATCAAGCTTGTGTCTCTTATGTCTCCTGCACTGGTAGGTGGGTTCCTTACCACTAGCACTACCTGGAAAGCCCTTTAACTCTCCTGCTGCTGCTGCTGCTGAGTCGCTTCAGTCATGTCCAACTCTGTGCAGCCCCATAGAGGGCAGCCTACCAGGCTCCCCTGTCCCTGGGATTCTCCAGGCAAGAATACTGGAGTGGGTTGCCATTTCCTTCTCCAATGCATGAAAGAGAAAAGTGAAAGTGAAGTCGCTCAGTCGTGTCCGACTCTTAGCAACCCCATGGACTGCAACCTACCAGGCTCCTCCGTCCATGGATTTTCCAGACAAGTGTACTGGAGTTGGGTGCCATTGCCTTCTCCATTAACTCTCCTAGGCAATTCAAATATTAACTGATCATCCTGGTTTTATGCTTTGCTGTGGTGAATCTGTTGTTCAGTCACTCACTCTTTGCGACCCCATGGACTGCAGCACGCCAGGCTTCCTGTCCTTCATCATCACCTGGAGCTTGCTCACCTAAGGAAAGCCTCAAAACTTGGCAGGACCCAATATCCAAGTTCTGTCTCCTTTAGGGTCTTGTCATCACTTCGTTTTAGGATTTGTTAGAGCAGATTATTTAGAGTCAGCCTTTACTTTACTTAGAAGTAAGTAAAGAAGTAAAAGCTGTGGTCTTTACTTCTAAGGTGTGATTTTTTTTTGGTGTCTCAGCTATATGCCTGAGGTATAAAGAGGTGTTAATGTGATCTCTACTCTGGCTGGGTTGTGTTTTCAACAGCTCCACCACACTGCCTGACTTTGAGTATCTCTGCTCTACTATAGCTTTGTAGCAGCTGCTCTCCTGTAAGCCAGGGGTAATCTTATATCCGAGAAGGATTCCTAAAGGATGCTTACATGGACATCTGCCCCTCTCCCACCTCATGTCCACAGCTCTTTTATTTTGGCTCTTCAATTTCTTAAGCTGCCCTGAAATTCTATCTCTATCTTTTATCTCAGTGGGACTGACATGTTCTCTTTGAATTCCATTTTACAGAGATGTGATGGGGTCATAATTTGTTCCCAGGAAGCATGCTGACATTCATGGACTTTCTTCAAGAGTTTCCTTTCTCTCAGGAATCATAGTTCTGTGCTACTGCTTATTTAGTGCTTGGAAACAATTGTCCTATGCCTCACATATTCCAGTCCGTTTTATAGCTGTTCATGGGGAAAAGCTGGCAAGTATCAGTTAATCCTAACATATTAATTTAAAAATATGTGTGTATCATAGTTGGGCTTCCCGGGTGTCTCTTTCCCTGATGGTAAAGAATGTGCCTGTAATGCGGGAGACCTGGGCTTAATCCCTGGGTTGGGAAGATCCCCTGGAGGAGGGCATAGCAACCCATTCCAATATTCTTGCCTGGAGAATCCCCATGGACAGAGGAGCCTGGTGGGCTACAGTCCATGGGTCACAAAGAGTTGGACATGACTGAGTGACTAAGAACATCATAGAAGGATTAATGGTATTTATTTATTTTTCTTTTTATTTTTTAATTGAAGGATAATTGCTTTACAGAATTTTTTTGCTTTCTGTCAAACTTCAACATGAATCAGCCATAGGTATACATATATGCCCTCCCTTTTGAACCTCCCTCCCATGTCCCTCTCCATCCCACCCCCTCTAGGTTTATACAGCCCCTGTTTGATTTTCCCGAGCCATATAACAAATTCCCATTGGCTATCTATTTTACATATGGTAATATAAGTTTCCATGTTACTATTTCCTTATATTTCACCCCTCTTCTCCCCTCTCCCCATGTCCGTAAGTCTATTCTCTATGTCTGTTTCTCCATTGCTGCCCTGTAAATAAATTCTTCAGTACTGTTTTTTAGATTCTGTATATATGTGTTGGAATATGGTATTTATCTTTCTCTTTCTGACTCACTTCATTCTGAATAATAGGTTCTAGGTTCATCCACCTCATCAGAACTGACTCAAATGCATTGCTTTTTGTGGCTGAGTAATATTCCAGTCACTGCAGATAGTGATTGCAGCCATGAAATTAAAAGACACTTACTCCTTGGAAGGAAGGTTATGACCAACCTAGATGGCATATTCAAAAGCAGGTATATTACTTTGCCAGCAAAGGTCTGTCTAGTCAAGGCTATGGTTTTTCCAGTAGTCATGTATGGATGTGAGAGTTGGACTATGAAGAAAGCTGAGTGCCAAAGAACTGATGCTTTTGAACTGTAGTGTTGGAGAAGACTCTTGAGAGTCCCTTGGACTGCAAGGAGATCCAACCAGTCCAATCTAAAGGAGATCAGTCCTGGGATTTCTTTGGAAGTAATGATGCTAAAGCTGAAACTCCAGTACTTTGGCCACCTCATGTGAAGAGTTGACTCACTGGAAAAGGCTTTGGTGCTGGGAGGGACTGGGGGCAGGAGGAGAAGGGGATGACAGAGGATGAGATGGCTAGATGGCATCACCGACTCGATGGATGTGAGTCTGAATGAACTCTGGGAGTTGGTGATGGACAGGGAGGCCTGGTGTGCTGCAATTCATGGGGTCTCAAAGAGTCAGACATGACTGAGGGACTGAACTGAACTGAACTGAATATTCCATTGTGTATATGGACCACAACTTTATCCATTCATCTGTTCTTGGACATCTAGGTGGCTTCCATGTTCTAGCTATTGTAAATAGTGCTGCAAAGAACAATGGGATACATGTGTCTTTTTTCAATTTTGGTTTCCTCAGGGTATATACCTAGGAGTGGGATTTTGGGTCATATGGTGGTTTTATTCCTAGGTTTTTGAGGAATCTCCATACTGTCTTCCATAGTGGCTGTATCAATTCATATTCCCACCAACAGTGCAAGAGCATTCCCTTTTCTCCACATCCTCTACAGCATTTTTTGTTGGTAGACTTTTTGATGATGGCCATTTTGACTGGTGTGAGGTGATGTCTCATTGTGGTCTTGATCTGCATTTCTAATAATGAGCAATGTTGAGCATCTTTTGTGTGTTAGCCATCTGTATGTCTTCTTTGGAGAAATGTCTGCTTACTTCTTTTTCCACTTTTTGATTGGGTTGTTTGTTTTTCTGGCATTGAGTTGTATGAGTTGCTTGTATATTTTGGAAATTAATCCTTTGTCAGTTGTTTCATTTGCTATTGTTTTCTCCCATTCTGAGGGTTGTCTTTTCACCTTGCTTATAGTCTCCTTTGCTGTGCAAAAGCTTTTAAGTTTAATCAGGTCCTATTTGTTTACTTTTGTTTTTATTTCCTTACTCTAGGAGGTGGGTCATAGAAGTTTTTGCTTTGATTTGTGTCATCGAGTGTTCTGCTTATGTTTTCCTCTAAGAGTTTTATAATTTCTGGTCTTACATTTAGGTCTTTAATCCATTTTAAGTTAGTCTTTGTGTTTGGTGTTAGGAAGTGTTCTGATTTCATTCTTTTACATGTAGCTGTCCAGTCTCAATGGTGAAAAACTGAAAGCATTCCTCCTAAGATCAGGAACAAGACATGGGTGTTCACTTTTGCCACTATTAGTCAACATAGTTCTGGAAGTCCTAGCTTCAACAATCAGAGAAGAAAAATAAATGGAATCCAGATCGGAAAAGAAGTAAAGCTCTTACTGTTTGCAGATGACGTGATTCCCTAAAGACAGTATCAGAAAATTACTAGAGCTAATCAGTGAATTTAGCAAAGTTGCAGGATACAACATCAACACACAGAAATCACTTGCATTTCTATATACTAACAATGAAAAATCAGAAAGAGCAATTAAGGAATCAATCCCATTCACCATTGCAACAAAAAGAATTAAATATCTAGGAATAAACTTACCTAAGGAGACAAAACAACTGTACACAAAAAATTATAAGACACTGATGAAACAAATCAAAGATGACATAAACAGACGGAGAGACATTCTATGTTCCTGGCTAGGAAGAATCAATATTGTGAAAATGACTATACTACCAAATGCAATCTACAGATTCAGTGTGATCCCTATCAAATTACAAATGGCATTTTTTCACAGAACTTGAACAAAAAATTTCACAATTCATATGGAAATACAAAAGACCCCCAATAGCCAAAGTAGTCTTGAGAAAGAAGAATGAAGATGGAGGAATCAACCTTCCTGATTTCAGATTATACTACAGGCTACAGTCATCAAGACAGTATGGTCCTGGCAAAAAACAGAAATATAGACCAATGGAACAACATAGAAAGCCCAGAAATGGTATTTATTTTTGAGTATGCTGCTAAGTCGCTTCAGTTATGTCTGACTCTGTGCGACGCCACAGACGGCAGCCCATCAGGCTCCCAAATCCCTGGGATTCTCTAGGCAAGAACACTGGAGTGGGTTGCCATTTCCTTCTCCAATGCATGAAAGTGAAGAGTGAAAGTGAAGTTGCTCAGTCGTGTCCGACTTTAGCGACCTATGGACTGCGCCTACAAGGCTCCTCTGTCCATGAGATTTTCCAGGCAAGAGTACTGGAGTGGGGGTGCCATTGTAGCTTTCCCCTAAATTTTCACCTATATGAAATCACTTCTGTAACTTTTATTTATTATTGTGTTTATTCTTATGCCCCAGTTTAACCATAATGGCTGTGGAATTTAACTTCTATCATAATAAACCAGCAGTTTTAATTTGTTCTTTGATTATATCTTTCTGTTCAGTTCACTTCAGTCGCTCAGTCATGTCCGACTGTTTGTGACCCCATGAATCGCAGCACGCCGGGCCTCCCTGTTCATCACCACCTCCTGGAGTTCACTTAGACTCATGTCCATTGAGTCTGTGATGCCATCCAGCCATCTCATCCTCTGTCATGCCTTTCTCCTCCTGCCCCCTAATCCCTCCCAGCATCAGAGTCTTTTCCAATGAGTCAACTCTTCACATGAGGTGGCCAAAGTACTGGAGTTTCAGCTTTAGCATCATTCTTTCCAAAGAAATCCCAGGGTTGATCTTCTTCAGAATGGACTGGTTGGATCTCCTTGCAGTCCAAGGGACTCTCAAGAGTCTTCTCCAACACCACAGTTCAAAAGCATCAATTCTTCGGCGCTCAGCCTTCTTTACAGTCCAACTCTCACATCCAACATGACCACTGGAAAAACCATAGCGTTGACTAGACGGACTTTAGTCATCAAAGTAATGTCTCTGCTTTTGAATATACTATCTAGGTTGGTCATAACTTTTCTTCCAAGGAGGAAGCATCTTTTAATTTCATGGCTTCAGTCATCATCTGCAGTGATTTTGGAGCCCCAAAAAACAAAGTCTGACACTGTTTCCACTGTTTCCCCATCTATTTCCCATGAAGTGATGGGACCAGATGCCATGATCTTTGTTTTCTGAATGTTGAGCTTTAAGCCAGCTTTTTCACTCTCCTCTTTCACTTTCATCAAGAGGCTTTTAAGCTCCTCTTCACTTTCTGCCATAAGGGTGCTGTCATCTGCATATCTGAGGTTATTTATATTTCTCCTGGCAATCTTGATTCCAGCTTGTGTTTCTTCCAGTCCAGCGTTTCTCATGATGTCCTCTGCATATAAGTTAAATAAGCAGGGTGACAGTATACAGCCTTGATGTACTCCTTTTCCTATTTGGAACCAGTCTGCTGTTCCATGTCCAGTTCTAACTGTTGCTTCCTGACCTGCATACAGATTTCTCAAGAGGCAGGTTAGGTGGTCTGGTATTCCCATCTCTTTCAGAATTTTCCAGAGTTTATTGTGATCCACACAGTCAAAGGCTTTGGCATAGTCAATAAAGCAGAAATAGATGTTTTTCTGGAACTCTCTTGCTTTTTCCATAATCCAGTGGTTGTTGGCAAGTTGATCTCTGGTTCCTCTGCCTTTTCTAAAGCCGGCTTGAACATCAGGGAGTTCATGGTTCACATATTGCTGAAGCCTGGCTTGGAGAATTTTGAGCATTACTTTACTAGCATGTGAGATGAGTGCAATTGTGCGGTAGTTTGAGCATTCTTTGGCATTGCCTTTCTTTGGGATTGGAAGGAAAACTGACCTTTTCCAGTCCTGTGGCCACTGCTGAGTTTTCCAAATTTGCTGGCATATTGAGTGCAGCACTTTCACAGCATCATCTTTCAGGATTTGAAAACAGCTCAACTGGAATGCCATCACCTCCACTAGCTTTGTTCGTAGTGATGCTTTCTAAGGCCCACTTGACTTCACATTCCAAGATGTCTGGCTCTAAATGCATGATCACATCATCATGATTATCTGGGTCATGAAGATCTTTTTGTACAGTTCTTCCGTGTATTCTTGCCACCTCTTCTTAATATCTTCTGCTTCTGTTAGGTCCATACCATTTCTGTCCTTTATTGAGGCCATCTTTGCATGAAATGTTCCTTGGTATCTCTAATTTTCTTGAAGAGATCTCTAGTCTTTCCCATTCTGTTGTTTTCCTCTATTTCTTTGCATTGATTGCTGAAGAAGGCCTTCGTATCTCTTCTTGGTATTCTTTGGAATTCTGCATTCAGATGCTTATATCTTTCCTTTTCTCCTTTGCTTTTGCCTCTCTTCTTTTCACAGCTATTTGTAGGGCCTCCCCAGACAGCCATTTTGCTTTTTTGCATTTCTTTTCCATGGGGATGGTCTTGATCCCTGTCTCCTGTACAATGTCACGAACCTTATTCCATAGTTCATCAGGCCCTCTATCTATCAGATCTAGGCCCTTAAATCTATTTCTCACTTCCACTGTATAATATTTAGGATTTACTATTAGATTTATAGCAAGGAACACCTTTGTGTAAATATTGGTCTTTTAGTAAAAATAAGTCATAACTTACAGGGAGTGACTTCAGTTCAGTTCATTTCTGTTGCTCAGTCGTGTTTGACTCTTTGCGACCCCATGAACTGCAGCACGCCGGCTTCCTTCTCCATCACCAGCTCCCAGAGCTTACTCAGACTCATGTCCATCAAATAGTTGATGCCAGTCAACCATCTCATCCTCTGTCATTCCCTTCTCCTCCCACCTTCAATCTTTCCTAGCATCAGGGTATTTTCCATTGTAGTTTCAGATTCAGCATCAGTCCTTCCAATGAATATTCAGGACTGAGTTTCTTTAGGATTGACTGGTTGGATCTCCCTTACAGTCCAAGGGACTCTCAAGAGTCTTTTCCAACACCACATTTCATAAAATGACTTAAGAGGCACCAGGAAACTCCTTAATTCTTCAAGGGGAAAACTGAAGATCATTTTTTTATTTGAGGAAAAGAAGTCAGTGAAAGTGTTGAGTGAAGGTCAAAGAAAGGAAGTTTGTGTTTTCCCAAACCACAAGGCAAAGAATGACCTCAAAGAATAACTTTTCTGTCCTAAGTATGACCCTAAATAATGGGAAAGGAGGTAATAGCATAACAAAAATTTTATGAATAAAACAGAAGAACAAAATGACCTATGGAATGTGGTTTGTAAAATATGTTCATTAAAAAAATTTTTTGTTATTATTGCCTTCTAGGATGTTAGAATTTTATTTGTGTTTTACTTTCACATATCATCCTTCCTTATTTCACAAGGTGCTCCCCATAATAATTTCAGGTGATACTGGCATGAAATTGAAAATTAAATGAAAACTGAAAATGAAATGCTACTAATGAACAAATACTTTAAGAAATATAAATATTTTTATAGCTCTCTATCAATTTTAACAGAGAAGGCAATGGCAACCCACTCCAGTACTCTTGCCTGGAAAATCTCCATTGCTGCTGCTAAGTTGCTTCAGTCGTGTCCGACTCTGTGCGATCCTCATAGACGGCAGCCCACCAGGCTCCCCTGTCCCTGGGATTCCTCCAGGCAAGAACACTGGAGTGGGTTGCCATTTCCTTCTCCAATGCATGAAAGTGAAAAGTGAAAGTGAAATCACTCAGTTGTGTCCGACTTGTAGCGACCCCGTGGACTGCAGCCCACCAGGCTCCTCCATCCATGGGATTTTCCAGGCAAGAGTACTGGAGTGCGTTGCAATTGCCTTCTCCATATGTCCTAATACCCCCAAATTATAGTTTACTGTATCTCTTTTCAACTATATATTCACATTTCTTATCCAATAGTAGTTCCATATACTTCAAAAACAAATTTTTTCCTTTGCCTTAACACAGAACCAATCTTAACATTGCCTGTGACATTCCCACTCTTAGCCACAAGATGGCCTTGCAAATCAACATTTTGCAGATTCACATTTCTCAGGGTGGACTGATGATTTTCTTTCATATTTCTTTGTTATATTTTAACATATCCTTTATTTTTCTTTTCCATTAGCAGTGAGAACTAGTAAGAACAAAACAGATTAAAAAAATTGACCTTTCAACAATGTATTCTTTGGGTTGTTATCATGCTCTTTCATTTATAGTTGTTTCATCCAGGACAATGCAAAAATTAATCACAGTTACCTTACTCTGTAGATGTTATCATTATTTAACTTATTTTGGAATATTTCATGCTTTAAGTTTAAGCTAAGAATACAGGTTACATAGCGTACTTACCTTGGGAAATTCCATTATAAAATCATAAGCATTTGCTTCCTTTGCTGCTTTCTCAATGTCTTCATTAGTCACACCATCTTGTCCATATCTAATATTGTTATTAATGGTGGTTCCAAACAAAACAGGCTCTTGGCTGACCACTCCAAACTGTTGTCTATAATGCTGCACGTTTAAAGTTCTGATGTCGTTACCATCCACCGTGATCTACAAATCCAAAGGAATGAATCATTGTGATGCCTTTCACTGAACTGGCTTAAAACCTTTTTACTACTCCAAAACACTGGCTGAGAAGCAGGTTGTTTCAGGAAAAAAAACTGACTATATTTTGATAAAATATGTATAGCAAGTACATTGCCAATAGACTTTTTCTGATAGTTGGAAACTAACAAAACCTAAAAAAACTGACATAAAATTTGGTCAAACTATATGAATCTCTACTCTACTCCATAGACTATAACCTGCAAGGCTCCTCTATCCATGGAATTTTCCAGGCAAGAATACTGGAGTGGGTAGTCATTCCCTTGTCCAGGAGATCTTCCCGACCCAAGGATTGAACCAGGGTCTCTTGCATTACAGGCAGATTCTTTACTGTCTGAGCCACCAGGGAAGCCCTAACACTAAGGCTAACATGATCTACAGGCCCTAACATGATCCACAAATTAGGTATTATGAGGATATATACTCTAGGAGCCACAAATGTTATTATGTAGACACATGTAAAAACTTCAGTTTTGTTATTTTAAGACTTATGTGACTTCTGCATTGTTTTCTAGGGAATTATTTCCTTCCCTTCAATACCACAATCCTCTGCAAAAAATAAAAGTGCATCTTACTCCTTGCTATAAAGAATCTTAAATGAACATTGTATTCCCCATAGATAATGCCATTATCCATTATCTCAACATATTTCAGTGACAGAAGCCAAGGTGTGATAATCGTAATTCTGGTGTTTCACACCAACTGGCATTCTGTCAGGGCATGGGTACTCCATGCAACTGCTTTATATACGGGATACTTAGCCAATAATTTATTCAATACTAGCATGAATATGTAGGCCTAATGGCACCCCACTTCAGTACTCTTGCCTGGAAAACCCCATGGACAGAGGAGCCTGGTAGGCTGCAGTCCATGGGGTCACGAAGAGTCGGACACAACTGAGTGGCTTCACTTTCACTTTTCACTTTCATGCATTGGAGAAGGAAATGGCAACCCACTCCAGTGTTCTTGCCTGGGGAATCCCAGGGACGGGGGAGCCTGATGGGCTGCCGTCTATGGGGTCGCACAGAGTTGGACAAGATTGAAGCGACTTAGCAGCAGCAGCAGCAGCAGTATACTCCACATAAAGACGTAAGATGTCAAATTTATGTTTCAGAAGAGTATATTTTCTTTTAAAAGTAACAGTTGAAAAACTGAATAGAAGCAGTGCAAATTATGCTTCTGTGACTATCATAGTCTTGTTTTCTATGATATTTACAGGTTAAAAATTAAGTACAACATATGGATGATGCAAAAAAATGACAGTGAATATTTTCTACAGATGTTATTCTATTGGGATGTTTTGAGAGATTGAAATTCATGTTAAGTTCTTGGTATTACAAATTACTAGTTATTTTTCTCTACAGCTTTTATTATCTTCTAACATTATATAATTTACTGATTTTATTTATGGTCTGTCTCTGCTTATTAGAATATAAACTTGAGGGCAGAGAGGTTTTTTTGCTTTGTTCAGCAGTGTATTCCCAACACATAGAACAATGTCTGGCTCTTGGTAGGTGCTCAATAAATACTTGCTGAATGAATTAATATGCAAGAGAGAAAACAATATGGCTTCTCTCCTAGCCCTACTATTAAAAATTAAAAGTTGACATAGCTGTAAGTTCTCTGTAACAGGTGGGCATTTCCACATCTCATTGTGTGGACTGTACATGATCTTACTAGGTGCACTTACAAAGCCGTCATCAGGATCATATAACCTCTGCAGGAGCTGGACTGCTGTACTCTTCCCACTGCCGTTGGGGCCAACCAAGGCTACTGTCTCTCCAGACTTAATTTTGAGATTCAGGCCTTTCAGAATCTATTGAAATGTATGAGAGGGAAATTCATAAAAGTAGGATAAAAGAATATGATTTTCCTATCTTCAGAAATTTAATGTATAATTACAAACAAAAATTTTGGCACTTAACAACAAACTTACATCTTGCTATGTTTGTTTCATATATGTGTATAATTACCTACACAATTTTGGAAAGTAACAGTAAAAAAACTAATCATCTCTCTCTATAAAAGAAGATCTAAGTTGAATACTTAAATTTTCAACTTTTCAGTCAAAATATTTCATGTGAATTTCATGATTACCAAGTTAGAGAAAGTTTTATCTTCTAACTTGGAGCAACAGGAATGAAACCTTGCCAGATATCTCTGTGAGCAGTTTAAGGAAGTTCTTTCTTAGAATATATTTAACACTCTTTCAAAATATATTCTAAAGTAAAACAACTGGCAGACTTAGGGATTTGCTGGAATAGGATTTCCCCACTAGAAAGCCTCCTTTTCTAGTGGTAGATCTATAGGAACATTTTAACTTAGGGGAGTAACTACTTTTATACTTTTCTCAATACCTGGGGGTTGCTACCAGCAGTTAGTGTCCTGGAACCTGCATTATGAGAGAAACTTCAAAAAACTACCCTCCCAAAACGACAACAGTAATCCTGTTGAGACACTCTCACCTATCTTTGCTTACATTTCTCCCAAACATGGGAATATTCTCTTGAATCTTTCACTTTGATCTCCACATTTGTAAAGAAAAAGACTCTTTAAAGAGACCAAAGGTAAAACCTTCAAAGGGCCAAGCAGAGAAAAATTCGCTAAAAGAGATGAGAAATAAGGGAACCCAGTGGGAGTACCTCCTCTCTCATCTGCAATTTTACTCTAGAATTCACTTCTTTCTTTTGAAGAATCTATGTTTTGTTTATTTAAAGTGGGTAGATCTTTTTTCCGGGGGAATTATTCATTCTTAAATTTAACAAAAAAGGCTGTATTTCAAAGGTTCATTTAAAAAATAGTTGTTTAAAACCCAGAGAGCTCTTTACCAAACATTGTACTGGCAAAACTGCTGCTTAAGTCTCCAGGAAGCCAATCCAAATGTAGTTGCAAAATGTAATTAAAATGCTCTATTTATATTAAGAAAATAATGGAAGACAACACTGTTCCAATAATGGTAATTGATTAACAAATATTTTTTAAAATAGCGATCTTTGAAAAAATAATTTCAATCAAAGACCTAGAAAAAATAAGATATAGGAGTAGGTAAATATTTTTTTCAATGCAAATTATTTGGGTGATATTTGGACACTTTAAAAGACAGTAAAGATTGAAGGCATTAGTAATTTTATCTATTTCACTTAAAATCATCCTTTTCTATAAAACAGGTATTTTAGTAGGAATTATTCCTTGCAATCTTTAACAGTAACTACTTTTTAGATACATACACTAATAAGATGAAAGGATGAAAACAATAGAACAGACAGATGTAGTTTTACTAGAAATTGTTCAAGACTGAATGATAAAGGGAGAAGGATGCACTTTTGCTGAGTGGTGTGTGTGTGTGTGAGTGTGTGCTTGTGTAAAATTAAGAGACAGAAACTGAGGCACAAAAGCTGGTGTAGTAAAAGCTTTAGGGAAGGGAAAAGGGAAAGACATAACATATACACGATTCCCCCAGATTAGAAACTTCAAAAGTTCACCAATGAGATGGATGAAACTGGAGCCGATTATACAGAGTGAAGTAAGCCAGAAAGAAAAACACCAATACAGTATACTGACACATATATATGGAATTTTGAAAGATAGTAATGATGACCCTCTATGTGAGACAACAAAAGAGACACAGAGGTATAGAACGGACTTTTGGACTCTGAGGGAGAGGGAGAGGGAGAGGGTGGGATGATTTGGGAGAATGGCACTGAAACATGTATACTATCATGTTAAGAAACGAAGCGCTAGTCTATGTTCAATACAGGATACAGGATGCTTGGGGCTGGTGCATGGGATGATCCAGGGAGATGATATGGGGTGGGAGGTTGGAGGGGGGCTTCGGCATTGGGAGATCGTGTACACTTGTGGCTGATTCATATCAATGTATGGCAAAACAAATACAGTATTGTAATGTAGAATAAAGTATTAAAAAAAAAAAAGTTCACCAAGTTGTCTCTGCTGAGTGGGAAAATATCCAGGGACCACCAATACGTGGCACCATCAATTCAAGGTGTGCTCCCAAATTCAGAGTGAAGGAATTCCAGGGAGGTGAAAATACTTTAGCCAGTTGAATACAGAGAAGAGGCTGGAAAATGCAAGTAGTTTTTGCAGAGTTATTTGTGCATTTGTGATCTATCCTTCCTTCTTTCCTTCTCCTCTTTCTCTATGTGTCTCTATCTCCATCTCTCTCCTCAAATCTCTAAACAAAGTAGCCAAACCTTGGTCAGACTAATCTTAAACAATATCCTAAGAAGTGATTGAGCCAGTGGAAAGTAATATTAGAAAATTGTACATTTCCGTAATTAAATTTAAATTACCTTGATAGATGGTCTCGATGGATAACTGAAAGAAACATTTTAAATTCCACAGTTCCTTCTATGCATTCCAATTTATAGCCTGTTGTTGAAAAGTTATCTATAGTGGGTTTCTTGGAAAAACAAAAAGGGCATTATAAATCTTACAGAAACTAAACTGACACTCTCTATATTCTAAAAGTAGTTTAAAGATGTGTTTTCTTTTACAATATTTTCCTTTCTGCTTTAGAAGTGCATTGAGTTGGATAGGAAGGCTTTGATAAGACACAATCTCCTTATAGAAGAGTTAAAACAATTCCTCTTTCCATAGC
This sequence comes from Nanger dama, assembly GCA_917880005.1. Taxonomy (NCBI): domain Eukaryota; kingdom Metazoa; phylum Chordata; class Mammalia; order Artiodactyla; family Bovidae; genus Nanger; species Nanger dama. Next base: position 32,238,053 of record CAKJTW010000007.1, read on the forward strand.
CAATTGGTCAACATGGATTTTGTCCATCTTTTCTTTTTAGTACAATGAGTGTGCCTGTTCTTTGGTTTTCTTCTTGCAGTAATGATAGTTATCGTTCAAATCAATTGGTAGTCTTACCTTATCAATAATGTGGAAAATATTAAAGGCGGCTCCTCTGGCTATAGTGAACGTTTCAAAGTTAGGGGCTGCTGCTCCAATACAGTAACTACTGTGGATTACACTAAAAAAACCTACAGAAACAAAAAATAATATTTATCCTTCACAGTTATGTAAGAGGGACAACAGAATGAAGTGTATACTTGGTTGAGATTCAGAGGATTTTAGAGAAATTAGATAGGAAAGATTGGAAGATGTTGTCAAACAGAAAGGAAATATTAATTAATCCAAGTTCAGTTGGCCTTTCCTAATGTTGAACAGTTTCTAATTGTCCCATAATCATCTTGTTATTACCCATGGGGGAAGCTGAGCAGAAAAATCTGCTTACTGAGGACTGCTAGCCACACATGAGGCTGGATAGGTGAGGAGGTGAGCTGTACTCTCTCGCATGCTGGTTAACTCCTTAACTTTAAAGGGAAGGGTGTTATAGATTTCACTGTCTTAGAGATGCTGTGCTATTCTTCCCCAACTTTTCTGATTACTTGTATTAGTGGACAGTTGTCCATTTTCAGACAGACACATCTCTGTCAAAAGACAAATAAGCAAAGAATCTCACACGCTAAGTGCTAGTTTCCCTGTCTTATAGATGAGAAAGCTAAAGCTTAGCAAGTTAGTTACAAGCCTAGAGTCACACATAAATTGAAGAGGAAAAAGGTGCTAAAATTTTCTCAAACTCAAGTTTTGTTTACCAGAAATGAATGAATAGCTTAAAGTCTTAAAAGTCTAAACTTTAAAAGATGACTTTAGTTGACAAAAAAGAAATCTACATAGAATGGGAAGGCCAAATGAGAACTAAAGTATATTGGCCAGATCCATTTAGTTCATCAAGACAAATGACTCTTAACCCTGAACTGATATGTTTATTATTGAAACTTAGGAGTGTAGGTGAAAAATTTTTATTTAATGTATAACCATTAAGAGTTTAAAAAACTCTAAGTTGTGATGTTGAACATAGCTGTATATAGTTTGTTTTAAACATTACTATGAGCTGAAAGGACAGAGGAAGAGTAGGAGAGTCCAACCTACAGAATATTTCCAGAAGACATTTAGCAAGGTGAATGCAGAGCACCCTCTTATCTCAGTAAGATGGAAAGAAAACAGTCTTACAAGAGACTGGTCTTTTTGAATCCTGGATTAAGATGACTCTAACTCCCAGTGAAGAATTCAATTGTGATTCTTTCAAAAGCATCATGCTTTAGAAGACACTAAATCATACTGGATGAGTAAATCCTGACAACATACAACTATAAAGGTGCATACAAATCATTTGAAGGAAACAAGCACTTGTTTATTAAAACACTCCTCTTTATTCACTATCATTCAAAGAGAAATTTTTAATAAATGCTAGGTAAGAAAAGATTATCTAAGCCAGTCATCTTTGTTCTCAAATAAGACTTACAGCAAGAACAGTTCCGATGGTATAGTCAGGTTCTCCACTAAGAATCAAGGAGGTTCCATACCAAAAGCAAGTCCATAGGTTCCATTCATAAAGAAGTACACAGCTCCAAGAGAGAGTTTTGAAGCAATAGCTTTTTTATGCCAACATCCTTTGCATCTTTTAGATTCTGCGTATACCTTTAAAAGACACAACAAAATATAATAGTCTTGAGTGATAGTCACTCAGTCGTGTCTAACTCTTTGCAACCCCATGGACTATCGCCCATCTGGCTCTTTTGTCTATGGAATTATCCAGCCAAAAATACTGGAGTGGATTGCCATTTCCTTCTCCAACCTTGATAAAGTGAAACAAGTTGCTGAAAAACAAAGATTCTAGCCATGAAATGAGTCCATAATTTTCCTTTTCACTTTAGAGGAATAACTTTGGGATGACGCTTATTTCTGGGAAGAGATTTGCTGTCTAAACTTTGACAATTTCTTCAAATTCCATTTCCATTTAATTTTCTTCAGGTAAAAGTTAAAGTCATTATTTTTGTTATGAATAAGATGAAGAGCAGGCTCACACTTAGCAGAATAATTTTCATTGATCTTTGCATTGACCTTCCTATTCTGATGTCTGTGTATATATGTGAAAAGATGCCTGGAATGATAGTCACTAAATATTAATTATGTTTTTCTGAAGAGGGTGAAACATGGTGAATTATTTTTCTTCTGTATATTTCTCCAATGGCTTGAATTTTTATAATATGGCTGCAACACTTATACATAAATAATAAAATTACTGATTTTGTTTAACAAAACAAAAAACAACCACCAAAAAAAAAGTTGCAGCTGTGACGTAGACAGAGATGTGTTCCCATCACAGCTGGACCACTGACTCCTGGTGGAAATAGCCTCAGGGGAAAATAAAAGCAAGTGTATATTATCATGATTAAAGAAACAGACCTTTGAATTTCTTTCTCCTGGGCCCCAAAGGCTATGACTGTTCGGATTGATGACAAGACTTCTTCTGCTACAGCGCCAGCTTTGGAATAGGCATTTAATTCCTTACTGGATAATGAAATAACTATCTATAATAAACAAAGACCACAGTTAACCTAAGAATACCTTAGGGTAGACAAATACCATATGATGTCACTTACATGTGGAATCCAAAAGACAGCTACAAACGAACTTATCTACAAAATAGAAATAGAGTTACAGGTGTAAAAGATACATTTCTGGCTACCCTGGATAAGGGTAAGGGGACAAATGAGCAGACTGAGTTTGACACATACAAACATTATATATATATATATATATATATATATATATAATAGATAAGTAATAAGGAACTACTGCAGAGCACAGGGAAGTCTACTCAACACTCTGTAATGGCCTATATAGGAAGAGACACTACAAAGAATGGACATATGTATATGCATAACAGATTCACTTTGTTGTACACCTTCAACTAACACAATATTGTAAATTATACCCCAATAAAAAATAAAGTGTGATTATCAGAAAAAGAATAACCTGAGATACTAACAATGTGCAGAGAATTTAATTCAAGTAGAACCTAGAATGACAAAATTTTACTATTGAAAAGATATTTTATAACATTCTAACCCAGTCAGTTTGCAAATAAGGAAATCAGTGATGACAGATACTGACTTTTTAGAACCTCACATCAGTGAATAAACTTAGCTTAACATAACCTAGAGTCTAAATCTCTGTTTTTCCTTCTAATGGAGCTTCACTGCTTTTTCTCTATATTTTTAAAAGAAAATGAGTATCTATCTCAATACAGCTTGGAAAAATTTGATTTGGAGAAGAATATTAGGGGCATGGTTCTTCTTAAGTGTATTTTGGAAATTAGTGTGCCTAATTCGACTTGATTTGATTTCTTACTATGTAAAAAGAAAAAAAGAAAAGACTTCCCAAGGGTGACTTAGAGAGTTGTAGAAAGAAGAAGAATGAGAGAGAGAGAGACTATTTCTTGGTGATATTAGTCAAGTTGACTTGATTTCTCAAAATTTTTAATCAGCATGTGCCTTTTTCTCTATTATATATCTCACTATTTTTTTAATAAGTGGAGGATTTAATTTAGTAATTAGCATAACAGTTCAATGAAAGGAAGCAGGGAAATGGTCCTTACGGTTATGAGTCTGTAACTGTGGCTTGCTCACATAACAAATCAATCCACTTTCAAAATACACTACACATAATTGGAAAGTGGAGAGTGAAAAAGTTGGCTTAAAGCTCAACATTCAGAAAACAAAGATCATGGCATCTGGTCCCATCATCTCATGGGAAATAGATGGGGAAACAGTGGAAACAGTGTCAGACTTTGTTTTTTGGGGCTCCAAAATCACTTCAGATGGTGACTGCAGCCATGAAATTAAAAGACGCGTACTCCTTGGAAGAAAAATTATGACCAACCTAGATAGCATATTCAAAAGCAGAGACATTACTTTGGCAACAAAGGTCCGTCTAATCAAGGCTATGGTTTTTCCAGTGGTCATGTATGGATGTGAGAGTTGGACTGTGAAGAAGGCTGAGTGCCGAAGAATTGATGCTTTTGAACTGTGGTGTTGGAGAAGACTCTTGAGAGTCCCTTGGACTGCAAGGAGATCCAACCAGTCCATTCTGAAGATCAGCCCTGGGATTTCTTTGGAAGGAAGGATGCTAAAGTTGAAACTCCAGTACTTTGGCCACCTCATGAGAAGAGTTGACTCATTGGAAAAGACTCTGATGCTGGGAGGGATAGGGGGCAGGAGGAGAAGGGGATGGCAGAGGATGACATAGCTTGATGGCATCACTGACTCGATGGACGTGAGTCTGAGTGAACTCTGGGAGTTGGTGATGGACAGGGAGGTCTGGTGTGCTGCGATATGTGGAGTTGCAAACAGTCGGACATGACTGAGTGACTGAATTGAACTTAACTGAATTGGAACTAATTTTATGTAAGACATGTTCAGATGTTTGCTAAAGTAGAAGGTATTATAAACTGACTAATCCTCATTATTTACCAAATTCACTTAATAAAGATAGCTATTTCTATAATGTATCCCTGAAGGGGGCTGCAAATAGCAAAAAACCTTGTGGTGGGTTGGCCAAAATATTCATTTGGGCTTTTCTGTCACATCTTATCGAAAAACCCAAACAAACTTTTGGCCAACCCAATACATATCCAGTATTCAATAAATACTTGTCAAATTAAATTGAATTAAAAGATGCTAGAAACCATCCAGCCTGGTTTCTTCAGTCATTTAGATAATTTTGACTTTGATTCCTATTGCAACCAGTTAATAACAAGAGCAGACTTTAGTTTTTCCCACTGCTGTTCTTTTTAAACTCATTGTCCACTTCACTTCTTGGGAAGTCAAAACTCTGATTTTAGTAACATGGGTAATTTTCCTACTGAGGAGTCCTCATTTCTAGTAAGCTGGGGATGAAGATTTTTACAAGGGTTACAATGTCAACACTAGAATTCACTAAATAAAGATCTGTTGTCTAAACACCCAAATCTATAGTGAAGGGATTTTTAATCACAGAATATTTTTTATTGCTGAAAGTTCTTGTTTGGTTGAATTTGTATATAGCTAACAAATAAACTCAGTGAATTTTATGGTTTTACTTCCATAAAGAACAATTAGCTTTGAAAAATTTTAAACTCAAAAAACCCAAAAACAAAACAAAACTCCATCTTTCAAGAGTACACTGTGCCTCCAATCTAGGAAATGGGTATACACATCGGTAGTATTGCCAAAGACTTAACATGGAGAGAGATATTAAGGATATATTGGTGCAGGGATATATATATTTTGTTCTTGACAAAGGACACTGATTTCAAAACCAGGCGGTAAATAGATTAATATCTTGTAAAGAGATTAATATTCACACTATAACAGTGATAAACTATAACTTGTGTAAATACATAATTTGTTGTAAAAAATTGAAACAGATTGACATAATATATAAACATATACATTAGCAGACATTTTAAATGGCTATTCAGAACCTTATAAAATATAAATTTGGAATGGTTGACATAAAATAGTCACATAACAGCTTAAATGTTTACTGTTTTAGGATTTCTCCATTCTGTTCTAGTGAAATTAATTGAAACACATTTATCTGGGAATTCAAAATACACAAGATTTTTCCAGCATTCAATGTATAGTGGCATAAAACTTTATCCATGCTAGTATTCGAAACTGCATTAGATTCTAAATGAAAGGAATAGTTTTAGATATTAGTAAGATATTAAAACCAGACTTCATTGTAGTCAAATTACTTGAAGATAGAAAGATGGTTAATGATGAACAAAATCAAATCAAAAGTATTTGTGGCATATAATATTTTTCTTATCTGAGGACACATAAATAAATAGAAATGCCTTCTTTTTATACAATCTCAGTAAAATATCTTCACATTCTTGCTTTCAGTCAACACTGCATTAGCCATCTTACCTACCCTAGAAAATACGGCTGCTGAAGCAATTATAAGAGGGGACGTGGACAGAGTCACCAGTGTGAGTTTCCAGCCCTTCACCAAACCAATTGCCAGGCCAACAGAAAAAGTAGACATGTTTTGAAACAACAGAGCAATCTTGTCTCCAATGCCATCATTGATTTTGTTGATGTCACTGAAACAGGAAAACGCATGAAATTAAGTCATTTCTACATCACGTGTAAGAACAAAGTTGATACACTGCACATACATTCTCTTACTCAGTCATGCGAGTATTAAGTTCCCCGATGTCACAGCTGTCAAACCAGCTGATGTCCTGAGCCAAAACTGAATGAAAAAACTGTTTTCGAATTCTCTTGGTCTGCCGTGCTGCAGTCATGACCCAAAACGAAATCTGTATGTAGCCAAAAATCAAGGCAGTAACTCCTATTCCAACATAATACAAGGTTAACCTGAAAAAAAGATTATTGGAAATTTTAGTGAGACTGAAATACACCTTTTTTTCTTTTGTTACCAAAAAATGAAATTTGTCATATTTGACTAAAAGAGTTTGTGCTAAGCACATAATTAAAAATAAACCACCATCAGAAAGACTGAGTATGCTGATAGAAGAATCTAGGTTACACTTGTATGACATTCAGAATATATCTCTCTTATATTATTAGCATAGATTAGTATTTCAAAATATGTTTGTTAGTTATAGCTTCTTTCCATATTTTTAATACTTTCACTTGAAAGTGCTCAGTTCAGTTCAGTTCAGTCGCTCAGTCGTGTCCGACTCTTTGCGACCCCATGAATCGCAGCACACCAGGCCTCCCTGTCCATCACCAGCTCCTGGAGTTCATTCAGACTCACATCCATTGAGTCCGTGATGCCACCCAGCCATCTCATCCTTTGTCATCCCCTTCTCCTCCTGCCCCCAATCCTTCCCAGCATCAGAGTCTTTTCCAATGAGTCAACTCTTCGCATGAGGTGGCCAGAGTACTGGAGTTTCAACTTTAGCATCATTCCTTCCAAAGAAATCCCAGGGCTGATCTCCTTCAGAATGGACTGGTTGGATCTCCTTGCAGTCCAAGGGACTCTCAAGAGTCTTCTCCAACACCACATTTCAAAAGCATCAATTTTTCAGCGCTCAGCCTTCTTCACAGTTCAACTCTTACACCCATACATGACCACAAGAAAAACCATAACCTTGACTAGATGGACCTTAGTCGGCAAAGTAATGTCTCTGCTTTTTAATATACTAACTAGGTTGGTCATAACTTTCCTTCCAAGGAGTAAGCGTCTATTAATTTCATGGCTGCAGTCACCATCTGAAGTGATTTTGGAGCCCCAAAAACAAAGTCTGACACGGTTTCCACTGTTTCCCCATCTATTTCCCATGAAGTGATGGGATCGGATGCCATGATATTCGTTTTCTGAATGTTGAGCTTTAAGCCAACTTTTTCACTCTCCTCTTTCACTTTCATCAAGAGGCTTTTAGTTCCTCTTCACTTTCTGCCATAACGGTAGTATCATCTGCATATCTGAGGTTATTCATATTTCTCCCGGCAATCTTGATTACAGCTTGTGTTTCTTCCAGTCTAGCATTTCTCATGATGTATTCTGCATAGAAGTTAAATAAGCAGGGTGACAATATACAGCCTTGACGTACTCCTTTTCCTATTTGGAACCAGTCTGTTGTTCCATGTCCAGTTCTAACTGTTGCTTCCTGACCTGCATATAGATTTCTCAAGAGGCAGGTCAGGTGGTCTGGTATTCCCATCTCTTTCAGAATTTTCCAGAGTTTATTGTGATCCACACAGTCAAAGGCTTTGGCATAGTCAATAAAGCAGAAGTAGATGTTTTTTCTGGAACTCTCTTGCTTTTTCCATGATCCAGTGATTGTTGGCAATTTGATCTCTGGTTCCTCTGCCTTTTCTAAAACCAGCTTAAACATCAGGGAGTTCACGGTTCACATATTGCTCTGAAGCCTGGCTTGGAGAATTTTGAGCAGTACTTTACTAGCATGTGAGATGAGTGCAACTATGTGGTAGTTTGAGTATTCTTTGGCATTGCCTTTCTTTGGGATTGGAAGGAAAACTGACCTTTTCCAGTCCTGTGGCCACTGCTGAGTTTTCCAAATTTGCTGGCATATTGAGTGCAGCACTTTCACAGCATCATCTTTCAGGATTTGAAACAGCTCAACTGGAATTCCATCACCTCCACTAGCTTTGTTAATAGTGATGCTTTCTAAGGCCCACCTGACTTCACATTCCAAGATGTCTGGCTCTAGATGAGTGATCACATCATCATGATTATCTGGGTCATGAAGATCTTTTTGTACAGTTCTTCCATGTATTCTTGCCATCTCTTCTTAATATCTTCTGCTACACTGATGTAATTATTTTAGTTGTATGTGGAAAAGGCAGAGTAAAGAAATGATAGTAGTCAAAAGCATTTTATAAAATGCTTTAAATATATATTTTAAATGCTATATATATATATATATATATATATATTACACACACCATTAAATCCAAAATTATCCAACTTAAATAATTTACCCTGAGGAAATATGTACAAAGATTAATTTAGATGAATGTTTATTGCAACATTAATACATAAAATTGTGAACATTCTAAATATCTATCAGTGGGAGACCAGATAAGAAATGGATTCATTTCATGCCAAAATCTATGGGACACAGCAAGTTCAGTACTAAGGAGAAGTTCACAGCAGGCCTATAAATAAGAAAAATCTCCAATAAATAATCTAACTTAACACCTCATGGAACTAGAAAAAGAAAAAGAAATGAAGCTTGAAGACAGTGGTGAGCAGAAATAAATGAAATAGAGACTAAAAACAACAGAAAATATCAAGGAAACTAAAAGATGATTCTTTGAAAAGATAAAATTGACAGACCTTTAGCTGAACTTACTAAGAGAAAAGAAAAGGCTTAGATAAAATCAGAAACAAAGGAGGAGAAATTACAACAGATACCAAAGAAATACAAAGGATTATAAGAGAATATAATGAACAGTTATTTGCCAACAAGTTGGACAACCTAGAAGAAATAGATTGGTTCTTAGTATCAGCCAAGCTTTCAAATAAACAAATGGGATGACATCAAACGAAAAAGTTTTGCACAACAAAGGAAATTATCAACAAAACAGAAAGACAACCTACTGAATGGGAGAAGATATTTACAAGTCTTATATCTAATATTATATATACATCAGGAGATGCAGGTTCAATCCCTGAGTTGGGAAGATCTCTGGAGAAGGAGACAGCAACCCATTCCAACATTCTTGCCTGGGAAACCCCAAGGACAGACAAGCCTGGCAGACTACAGTCCATGGAGTCCCAAAAGAGTTGGACAGGACTTAGCAACTAACAAAAGGTGAATCAGGAGATTTAGTGAAAATAAAAAGAGTGATAAAGAAAATTTCCTTTGAGGAAATGATATAATGGCTGGGATCCAAGATATATAAAAATTAATGAAAATCAACAAGGAAAAAACAGACAATCCAAATAAAAAATGGACTGAGGATCAGGAGAGACATTTTTCCAAAGAAAGCATACAGATGGCCAAGAGATACATGAAAATATGTTTAATATCACTTATCATCAGGGGAAAACAAATCAAAACCACAATGAAATATCACTTCACATCTGTTAAAATGGCTGTTATCACAAAGACAGGAAATAACAAGTGTTGGCGAGGATGTGGAGTAAAGGGAATCCTTGTGCACTGTTGCTGGGAATTTAAATTGGTGAAGCCACTATGGAAAACAGTATGGAGATTCCTCAAAAAATTAAGAATGGAACTATCATATGATCCAGATATTCCACTCTGGGTATTTGTCTTAAGAATATAAAACCAATAATTTGAAAAGACATATGCTCCTCTACATTCATCACAATATTATTTACAATAGCCAAGAAATGAAAACAACCTAAGTGCCATTGATGGATCAATGGCTCTCTCTCTATATATATCAGGAGATGCAGGTTCAGTCCCTGGGTCAGGAAGATCCGTGAAGAAGGAAATGGCAACCCACTCCAATATTCTTGCCTGGGAAATCCCAAGGACAGAGGAGCCTGGCAGACTATAGTCCATGGAGTCCCAGAAGAGTTGGACAGGACTTAGTGACTAACAAAAAGGTGAATCAGGAGAGTTAGTGAAGATAAAAAGAATGATTAAGAAAATTTCCTTTGAGAAAATGATATAATGGTTGAGATTCAAAAGAAGAAATGGAACTAGTCATAAAAAGGCAAGAAAAGCATTGCAGGAACAGAAAAGAGCAAGTAATACATTCAGAGGCAGGAAAGAGCTTACCATATTTCCAGAACAAAAGAAGTCCAAAGTGGTATGAAGCTGTGAGGCTGGAGAATTTGGCATGTCATAGGGCTCTTAGCTATGATGCACTGCACAAGTTTTATTCCAAGAGATAAGAAGACCATTTAAACATACAATGTCCTTATCTATTCAACTTTTAAAGATCACTCTGGATCCTCTCTGGAGAATGGATGAAGGCAACAACAAAAGAAGGAAAAAAAAAGACAGTTTAGATAGGAGGCAATTGCAATGGTCACAGTAAGAAAGACGGAGGCTTGGATGTAGATGGTGGAAGCTGATTGCAAAGAGGTAGACAGATTCTAGTTATATTTTGGAAAAACAACAACAGACAAGAATTGCCAGTGTACTGGATGTGAGGAAAGCAGGAAGGGAAGAAAGCAAGCATAATTGCTTAGATTTTGTCTTGAGCAACTGAGTGAATGGGGTGCCATTTGCAAATGTGGGCAGCTGACAGAGGAACAGATTTGCAGGAGATATCAAGTGTTCTGATTTAGACATAAGTCTGACATGCCCATAAAACATCAAAGTGGATACCAAATAACAAGTTGAAAATGAGAAGCTGAAGTGCTGGAGAGGGGTACTGGCTGGAGATGAAAATTTGAGTCAACAGCTCTAGATGGCAATTAAAGTACTGGCTGAGATCACCCACAGAGACAGAGAATAAAGTGTAGATATCAATAAAAAAAAGAGAATAAGGCCAAAGACTGAGCTCAAGTACTCTCCAAACATGGTAGAGTTTAAGAAGAAGACAATGAACCAGTAAAGAAAGCTTGAGACATGGCCAGTGAGGTAATTGGAAAGCCAAGATAGTAAAGTACCAAGAAAAGCACAAAGAAATGTACACCTGAGTCTCATTATTCCCAGATTCTCTGTTGGCAAATGTGCCTGCTCAATAAAATTTACTTGTAACCCAAAAATCAGTTATTGCTGTTTTCATTGTTATTTATGGACATGTGCAGAGTGGCAAAATTTTTGAGTCACCCAGCATAGATAGATGTTCTCAGCTGAGGCTGAACAAGGCAACCTTCTGCTTCTCTGTTTTAGCTCTCATTGTTTTTGTTGTTGTTGTTGTTGTTGTTCAGTCACTAAGTTGTGTCTGACTCTTTGTGACTCCATGCACTGCTGCACACCAGGCTTCCCTGTCCTTCAATGTCATTTTTGTGATCTAGGTAGTGGCAAATTGTTCTCATTTTTGTGTTTTTTTGTTGATGATTTCACTGTTTAAAATAACTCTCAAGAAGCAAGTTGAAGTCTTGTCTAGTGTTCCTAAGTGCAGGAAGCTGTGAAGACCCCTATGGCACATGAAAATACATGTGAAAGGCAAGTGCCATTCAGAAATGAGTTACAGTGCTGTTGACCATGAGTTCAGTATTAATTGATTAATGAAAATGTTGTGACTGGAAGTTCACAGAAACCTAGAAGTAATGGTTCAGTATTGGTATTTTGGTGTTCATGATGACTTTAATAGAAGATAATTATTACAATAATGAGAAATGACTGTTTTTCTAATAGAAGGGACTGCCCAAGGACACCACAGAATGCTATAGGTTTAATAGAAATCTTATTGAACTTTTTATAATGTGAGGAAAATGTTTGCAATATCATAAGAGGAAAAAGGGTTAAGAAAACCAAATGCAAGGAAGAAATGGAAGACTTGTACACTGAAAACTATAAAACATTGTTGGGAGAAATTAAAGATCTGAATAAATGGATTGGAGGACTCAGTGTTGATAAGATGATGAGCTCCCCAGATTGATCTATAGATTCAATTAACCCCTGTCAAAAATCTCAGCAGGTTATTTTGCAGATTTTGAAAGATAATCCCAAAATAGATGTAGAAATGTATGTAGAGATGAGATGTCTAAAGAGAAGAACAAAGCTGGAGGATTTTCATTACCTGATTTTAAAAAATTTATTTATTTAAACTCTAAATCTACAGTATTCAAGCAGTGTGATACCAACATGTGCTGTACTTAGTTGCTTGGTCCTGTCCAACTCTTTGCGACCCCATGGACTGCAGCCCGCCAGGCTCCTCTGTTCATAGAACTCTCCAGGCAAGAATACTGGAGTGGGTTGCCATGCCTTTCTCCAGGGGATCTCCCCAACCCAGGGATCGAACCCAGGGGATTCTTTACTGTCTGAGCCACAAGGGAAGCCCGACAGTAGTATAAGGATGACCATATCAATAAATGGTGGCTCAGAGGTTAAAGCGTCTGCCTCCAATGCGGGAGACCTGGGTTTGATCCCTGGGTTGGGAAGATCCCCTGGAGAAGGAAATGGTAACCCACTCCAGTATTCTTGCCTGGAGAACCCCATGGATGGAGAAGCCTGGTAGGCTACAGTCCATGGAGTCGCAAAGAGATGGACATGACTGAGCGACTTCACTTCACTTCATATCAATAAATGCAACAAAAATGAGAGAACAGAAGCCCTTACATTTGTGGGCATTTGATTTTTAGCAAAAATGCCAAGGCAATTCAATGTGGAAAAAAGTTAAGAAACAGTCTTGGGACAAATGAATAGCCACATGCAAAAAAGATGTTAGACCCTTATTTCACAATAGTCACAAAAATAAACTCAAAATGGATCAAAAACCTAACGAGCTTAAATGTTGGAATTTCTAGAAGAAAATATAGAAGAGAATTTTCATGATCCTATGCAAAGAATTCCTAAATCCGAAAGGGAAATTCATAAACAAAAAACTTGATAAACTGTACCTAATCAAAATTTAAAACTTTTCTGCCTCAAAAGGAATCTTTAAGAAAATGAGAAAATGAGCCACACACTAGGAGAAAATACTCTTACAATTCAATATTTAAGACAAACACAACAACATAGGCAAAATATTTGAATATATATTTTACGAAAGAAATACATGAATGCTTAAAAAGTAAGAGAAAAAAAAAAAAACACTTGTTATTAGTCACTGCTGCTGCTGCTAAGTTGCTTTAGTCGTGTCTGACTCTGTGCGACTCCATAGACGGCAGCCCACCAGGCTCTACTGTCCCTGAGATTCTCCAGGCAAGAAGACTGGAGTGTGTTGCCATTTCCTTCTCCAATGCATGAAAGTGAAAAGTGAAAGTGAAGTCGCTCAGTCATGTCCGACTCTTCGTGACCCCATGGACTGCAGCCTACCAGGCTCCCTCCGTCCGCGGGATTTTTCCAGGCAAGAGTACTGGAGTGGGTTGCCATTGCCTTCTCCTAAATCAAGTGCTATATACTATCATTATCAACAAAGGGAGAATAAGGTTTAAATTAACATATTAAAAGAGACTGAGTCACTTTAGTCGTGTCTGACTCTTGCGATCCCATGGACTGTAGCCTATCAGGATCCTCTGTCCATGGGATTTTCTAGGCAAGAAATACTGGAGTGGTTTGCCACTTCCTTCTCCATATTAGTCACTAGGGAGATGCAAATTAAAGTCACAATACCATACCACTTCATACCTACAAAATAGCTATAAAAAAAAGACAACAACAAGTGTTGGTGAAGATGCGGAGAAACTGAAACACACATTGTTGGTTGGAAAGTAAAATGGTGTATCCGCTTTGGAAAACAGTTTGGCAGTTTCTTAAAAAGTTAAATGTGAACTTACCATATGACCTAGCAATTCCACTCTTAAGTATCTACCCAAGAGAAATGAAAACATATGTCCACACAGAAACTTACATATTAATGTTCATAGAAACATTATTTTTAAATTGCACATGAAAAGAAGAGAAAACAGAAACAGTCCTAAAGTCCATCATCTGGTGAACAGACAAACAAAATGTGATATATCCTTGCAGTGGATTACTACTAAGCAATGAAAAGAAATAAACTACTAATACATATTATAATATGGATGAACCTCAAAAATATTACATTTAATAAGAGAAGCTAGGTGGGAAATCCTATATACTGTATGTCTCTAAGCACATGCAATGTCTGAATTATGCAAATCTTTAAAGATAGCAGAGAAGTATTTGCTTGGGGGGTATGGATGTGAGAGTTGGACTGTGAAGGCTGAGCGCCGAAGAATTGATGCTTTTGAACTGCAGTGTTGGAGAAGACTCTTGAGAGTCTCTTGGAATGCAAGGAGATCCAACCAGTCCATTCTAAAGGAGATCAGCCCTGGATGTTCTTTGAAAGGAATGATGCTAAAGCTGAATCTCCAGTCCTTTGGCCACCTCCTGAGAAGAGTTCACTCATTGGAAAAGACTCTGATGCTGGGAGGGATTGGGGGCAGGAGGAAAAGGGGATGACAGAGGATGAGATGGCTGGATGGCAATACCGACTCAATGAACATGAGTTTGAGTAAAGTCCAGGAGTGGTGATGGACAGGGAGGCCTGGTGTGCTGCGGTTCATGGGGTCGCAAAGAGTTAGACATGACTGAGTGACAGAACGGAACTGAACTGATAAGAGTCCGAATAGTTTGTTTCCAAAATTAATCTGAATAAAACTTTACTATTCCTTACTACTTTTTTTTTACTTAACTATTTGTTGCACACATATTTTCGGCTTTCAGTTTACTGAGGTGGCACTTTTTCTGTAAGTTTTGTAAGAAAAATAACTTGAAAGAAAGGAAAAATTAGTCATTTAACCTCTAGGATATGTACCTTCAGTTCCAGGAAACAAAGCTGATACAAAAATGCAAATCCCAATACAACATTTCTATTATGGCAATTTTGTCAAAACTGAAAGCATATGAAGCTATACACCTTTCAAATAGGTGAAAAAATAATATATAATTATGTTTTATATATCTAATGAAAGAAGAGGACATGTTTACTTTACTTATTTATATGTAATATTAATAATCAGATAGATATTTCATTTTTTTGCATACAAAGCAGCATGCAATGAATATGATATTAACATTTCATTTGTACTCACACAATCATATCTTCATTCACCTTCTCTTGAGACTGAGTACAGTTCCGATAATTTGCTGTAAAAAAGTTTTTAAATTATAAAGGATATTAATAAATTTATAATTGGCCACGATGTGTTTTATACATAGTCCTCCAAACAAAACATAATGCCTTCTCAAGAAAATGGACTTAACACAATAGCTAATGATCATCTTTATTTTATATTCTTCAATCTAAAGTTTGAAATTATCATCTCTGGTCACAAGAAGTACACATGCAACATGAAAATTACAAGGGAACATTAACCATGTAGCTCATACCTGGAAATAATTCTTTAGGATATCTCTGATTTTGGGTAACAGGAATGTAAGTAATAGTAACAGAACTTCCTTTCCTTTGAGATTATGCATTTAGAATTCAGTTTGAAATACCTCAGGAAATAATTTAGAAAGTCCAGGAAAAGCAAGAATACAAATGAAAGTTGTAGTAGTTATGGGAAAAATTTAAAAGAAGCTCATTGAAATTTACTGGGCACAAGAACGGCAACATCATAAAATAGTATTTAAATAATCTTTGGTTTACCTGTTTCCATGTAAAATTTCTATATATATTATAAAAAAACCACATCATACTTTAGTTAATATATCAAGGTTGTAATTTCACCAACAGCACAAAACAGAGGTTGATATCAACTATCATAATTTTCTTTCTTAAAGGGCCATAATGTATGTGTGTGTGTCAGCTGCTCAGTTGTAACCGACTCTTTGCGACCCCATGGACTGTAGCCCACCAGACTCCTCTGTCCATGGGATTCTCCAGGCAGGATACTGGAGTGGGTTGCCATTTCTTTCTCTGATCATAATAAACATTTGTAATAAATCAACAGACATCATGCTCTTCATTTCTTACATAAACACAATAACATCCTATATGATGATGTATATGATCTTTATGTGCATTTTTACTTTATTCCATTTTTGGAACTGATAGGAAACATTTTTAAAGCAGCTTACCACAAATATCAAAGTTGACATAGCAATATTAAACCTCAGTACAAAGTTTTAAGGAAATTTAGCTGAATTAACAAAGAGATGGGAGGGGGGTTCAGGATGGGGAACACATGTACATCCGTGGCAGATTCATGTTGATGTATGGCAAAACCAATACAATATTTAAAGTAATTAGCCTCCAATTAAAATAAATAAATTTATATTAAAAAAAAAAGAGGTCATGGGATGTAAGGAGTTTATGGCTAAGGGAACTCTGCATGTGACAATAATTCACAAACTCCTCCTCAGAAGCACTTGTTTAGACAGAGCAAGGTCTCTTATTGAAGCAGAGAGGAGTCTTGTGAAAAATGGGGCCAATTTCTTAATTTTGTTTTTGGAGACTTTGTGAAGAAAACTATTTCTGCATTGTGAATGAGATATACCTCTGAAGTCAGCTCTCTTCCTACAATATATCTTTTGGAGAAAAACAACAACAAAGAGAATATATATTGTTTCTAAAAATCATACCTAGAATCACATAAAGATGGTATAATTTCATTTTGGAGATTATATTAATAGAGGTAAAATGTGAAAAAGTTCAGCGCTGGAATTAAATGGGCCTCTGATCAATGATAGTTATTAAATATATCTTTAATTGTAGGAGCAAAAAAATCCTCCTCTGTTATCCTTCAGAAAACCAATGTTAGAAGGCTGAAGATATACTCCTTAATATTTCCACTTCTTTTGAATAATATGCTATATCAATAATAGGATGTGTGCTTAGTTTCTCAGTCACGTCCAACTCTTTGTGACCCCACGGACTGTAGCCCATGAGGCTCCTCTGTCCATGGGATTTTCCAGGCAAGAATACTGGAGTGGTTGCCATTGTCTCCTCCAGGGGATCTTTTTGACCCAGGAATCGAAACTGCATCTCCTGTATCTCCTAAATTGGCAGGCAGATTCTTTTCTGCTGAGCCACCTGGGAATCTCTATACAAATAAAACCCATTATTCACCTAAATATTTCTCAACCTCTTTATGTATTCATTACATTTGAAAAAAACACACAATGAAACCCTGAGTAACACGGCTCAAACAAAAACAAAATTAAAATTCAGCAATATCCGTCAGATACTCATGACTACAGGTTCAGTCCCTGAGTTGGGAAGATCCCCTGGAGAAGGGATTGGCTACCGACTCCAGTGTTCTGGCCTGGAGAATTCCATGGACTGTATACTCCATGGATTTGCGAAGAGTCAAACAGGACTGAGTGACTTTCACTTTCACACATGACTACCCTATCTAAAATTAACAAAATAATTATTTACAGAGCAGATCTAAGACTGAAGTACTTAGCACATATGCATGCAACTGAAGGAGTACTCGCAAAGAGACTGCCTTAAGTTGCTAAGTTTGTCCTTACTCCTTCCCTTTCTTCCCCTCCTTCCTTCCCTTTCTTCACTCACTCATTCAGAGAAAGAGACAGACAGACATAACTGGCAATCAACAAACATATGTTCAATGAACTGGCAGCTCCATTTGTTTACCAAGTAAAATGACATCTTTAGACTCTATCATTAAAATATCAAAAAAATTAATAACTGTGTAGACAGGATGTCATCACGTGGAAGGAAACAGAGATGGAAACTATGAATTTATTCCACTTGAACAAAACTGGGGCACTTAAAAATTAAACTTTGGGTGGAAAATAAGATGGTATAAATTAATATTTAAAGTCAAACAGGGAACAGAGGGTCTGCAGTCTGCCAACTTACCTTACAGATTTTGGACTTATGATCTCCCTAATCATGTGAGCTATATCTATATATCTATCTATCTATCTATCTATATATAAATACATCTCCATCTTTTTTTCTACGTAAACACACACACACACACACACACACACATTCTATTGGTTCTGTTTCTTTGAAGAAGGCTGACAAATATGGATTTTGGTTCTTCAGTCCCTGGCAACACAGAAGAATAAATATTACACAGTTTGACAAGAGAATAATCTATATTATGAGTTTAATGTCTGCTTTCCTTAATACTTTTGAGTCCCTAACAACATAGAAAGGTAAATATTGTACTCACTTGTGTTGGTTTTGACTAGACATCCACTTATAAGGTTGTCACTCATTTCTCCTAATATCAGTGACATTACAGGAAGACAGGCCCCATTTATAAGTGATGCTAGTAATCCTAGGATCATGAGTGTGATATCCAGTCCATCAGCAAAGCGAAACTGAGGAAAACGAATAAAACATGGTAGCATGATACTGTTAAAAACAAACACCAAAAACCAGCCTTTAGCTTTTGCCATTATTTTGGGCAAAACTGGATCTTTGTACAGGTATTGTGTTACTTTTTAAAAATCTCTTATTAAAGCATTTATGGGTTACTTACATATATTCTTCCTGTTGGAAATAATAGTTTGGTAAATTATTTTCTTAAAATCCCCCCAAACACAAAATAAATTATGTTTGTATGAGACAAACACAATTATTCTATATTCTCCTGACAATTCCCTAAAATCTTCTGATACATAGACATACTTTCTAACTAATTTTACTTACTATTTCAATAGGTCCAACAACTTGCTTTCTTACTTTAGGCAGTTCTTGGAGTTTTCTGAAAAACAAATGTTTAAAATGGAAAGATTACAATGTGAATATAATTTGTAGAATTTTCTAATTAAAACTGTGATGAAGTATCAAATTTTACTCTTGGTAGTAAGTTTGTATCAACACTGAAATTTTAAAATCAAACAATGATATACAGTACAAAGGTTTTTAGTCTAATCACTGGGAAAGTAATTTATCACTGGCGGTCTCTGCATTCTTAGTTAGGTAACAACTGAAAGACACATATCTGAAGTAGAAATTTTTTTTTATAGTGATAAAATACACATAACATAGGACTTGCCATCTCAACTATTTTTAAGAATATAATGGTATTAAGTACAATCATACTGCTTTTATCACCATCAATCACTCATAGAACTCTCATCTTGGCCAAAAGAAACTCAGTACCCAATAAATAACTCCTCCCCCATAGCCACTGCCAATCACTATTGTACTTTCTTTTTCCAGGAATCTGACTACTTTAAGAGCTTCATTTTGGTGGAATAATATAGTGTTCTCTTGTTTTCTGAAGGGTTTATCTCACTTAACAAAATGTCTTCACGGTTAGCCCATGTTGTAGTACTTCTCAGAATTTTCCTCCTTTTCAAGTCTGAATACCATTCCATTGCAAGTATTATCTCACATTCTCTTCATCCCTTTACCAGCAGTGAACACTTGGGTTGCTTCAACTTTTTGGCTATTGTGAACAATACTGCTACGAATATAAGTATTAAAAATCTCTCTCCAAGTCGTTGCTTTCAATTCTTTTGCGTATCCAACTAAGAGTAGAATTTCTAGATCACGTGGGAATTCTTTTAATTTCTTGAGGAATCACCATACTGTTTCCTACATCATTTCACATTCCCATCAGCTATGCACAAGTATTCCAATTTCTCTATATCCTCAACAAAACTTCTTATTTTCTGTTTTATATTATTATTACTATTTTTAGATAGGAGCCATCTTAATGGGTATGAGGTGGTGAATTAGAATTTTTAACCCTTTTTAACAAATTGCTCAAGAGAAACTGTATGCTTTAAGTAAAAGAAGTTCTATTAGGTACACATTAAACAAGTATACTGAGAAATTTGTACCCATTGAAAATTTCATTTCTTAGCTCACTTTCAAGGAGTTCTAGACAAAGAATGTAAATTTTTGTCCACTGATTTCAGGGAATCTGTAATCTGTCATTAAATACACACACACAACACACACACACACACACACACACACACACACACACAAGACTCTGAAGCATGAAAAGAAGGGTGGAGGGGATCAGATTAAATTTCCTAAAAAGATGTCACAGAAGGATGAACTCCTGACTCCTCTATTCAGCTTCATAACATATTGTTCTGGCAGCTTTGATAAATGACAAGTCACTTAATTTTATTCCACCTGAAGTTAATAATTTACTAACATATTGGGCCAGTTTGCTCTGAGAAATTCATAGATGACAAAAGTTATTGCTTCAAGATGATAAAGCCCTACAACTCCTTCTCCCAGCTCAAATGTGGGCTTTTAAAGCTCTAGATCTAGTAAGCCCTATCTTCTTTTGATAAATTTTGTTTCAGGAATATATAACTAGTGATCTAAAGCAGGCCTCTACAGTTTTATAGTTTATATATTGAAATGTAACTCGATTATTATAGTAAAAATAGAAATAAAATATTTAAAATCATGTCCATTTTACATCTCTAAGTTAATGAATTACAGGTGTAGGAAAATTTTATAACACATACAAATATACATATAGATACCAACTTATTGAAAAAAATAATTAAAATCCAATATTTTCTTTTATTAACTGTACCACATGGAATGAAGGATTCACAAAGAATTAAAAATATTTAAAGTATTTCCCTCTACATATTGGCAAGAGATAAATTTGGAAGAATAAATATCTGAAGTAAATACAAAATCAAAGCCTGAAGCAATTATGCTTCCTAAATTTACTATAATCCAGTTATAACACTATATTAAAGTCCAGCAAAATGAAAACAGTACTGTTATTTTTGGAAAATATTATTGACATTTTGCTACAGCTGAGAAAAGGATAAGACATAATTGAAGTTGCAGAACATGTTTTGTAGAATTTAGGCAACACATACCCATTTCTCTGATAATTTTTTTGCATTTCTTCAGCTTGTTCAGAATTTGCCATCTTATTTACAACTTAATTCTTCTGAAATAAAATATCAACAAGTATATCATGACAATGTGAACTTTTATCACTTAATTGATATGAAGCGTTCTTTACATACCTAAGGGCTTCTGGAAAAGCATGCTGCTGAGTTTCATCATGCCTCCCCCAACCCTGACACACCAACGGAAGTTTCTGGTTACCTAGCTCACCTATTCAGAACTTAACATGAATTTATAACTTCTTTGCTTCATTCTGGGCTTAGATTTGGAGCTAATAAAATTCTAGAAATAGAATAAAAAGGAGAAAAGCCAGATTTCATGAACAATGCATGTTTTCCCAGGATATTGGATTTTATTGTTACTAATAAAAACCTTTAAATAATCTAGTGCTTAGTTTTCTGTTAAAAAAACAAAAAGCAAACAGACAAAAAACTGATGCAATAGTTTCTGTTAGCCAGTAGCTTGAGGGAGCAGAGTTCTCTAGTTTACTAAATATGAGGAAGTTAGAGCTTCTACTATATATGAATTAATAGCTCTTAAAAATTAGAATATTTAAAAAACCTCATTATATTAAATATAGTGTATTTTTCCTTTAGATGATATTTTAGGATCTTAGGTGGTCATTTAGTCACTAAGTTGTGTCCAACTCTTGCGACCCCATGGACTGTAGCCCCCCAGGTTTCTCTGTCCATGGGATTCTCCAGGTAAGAATACTGGAGTGGATCACCATTTCCTTCTCCAGGGGATCTTTCCGACACAGGAACTGAACCCCTGGTCTCCTGCATTGCAGGCAGATTCTTTACCATCTGAGCCACCAATGAACTCCAGTTAGGATTTCAGCTAGTCTCAGGACTGCAATTATCAACATAAGTTATCATTTCTTTGCAAATACACAGATGTTTTTGACTCAATATGATTTGTTAGGCCATGCAATATCTGTGGGCCTGATAGCTCAGTTGGTAAAGAGTCCGCCTGCAATGCAGGAGACCCCAGTTCGATTTCTGGGTTGGGAAGATCCGCTGGAGAAGGGATATGCTACCCACTCTAGTATTCTTGGGCTTCCCTTGTGGCTCAGCTGGTAAAGAATCCACATGCAATGTGGGAGACTCAAGTTCTCCCTGGGTGTGATCTCTGGGTCGGGAAGATCCCCTGGAGAAAGGAAAGGCTACCCAGTACAGTATTCTGGCCTGGAAAATTCCATGGACTGTATAGTCCATGGGGTCATATCTATATTGAGATGGTTATAACATATATGGACTTAAACTCTAGAGTGGACTTAGTAATCAATTAAACACTACCTGAAACTGTTAGTTGCTCAGTTGTGTCTGACTCTTTGAGACCATGGACTGTACTACCTAAGCATCTGTAAAAACCTGTAAAATACACTTTCAAATAGTAAGTTTCTCCATGAAGAAATGATTTCAATGGGTCAGAAATGCCTCTGTCCATGGGGATTCTCCAGGCAAGAATATGGGAGTGGGTTGCCATGCCCTCCTCCAGGGAATCTTTCCAAAACCCAGGGATAGAACCCAGGTCTCCCACATTGTAGACAGATTCTTTACTATTTGGGCTGCCCGGGGAGACCTTGAGAAGGAAGGCATGATACAAATACATTGGCATATTCTTCCTGTTTTGGAAACCAATGTTCATAACTTCATACAAGAAATCTTCATAATTGCTATACTGATGTTATACCATCTCCAGTTATTTAACATATGTGTAAGTAATTAAATAGACTCTATCAAACACTGGATTTCATAGAAATTAGCAATTATATAATAAAATTCATAAATTCATTAAAAGAAACCAAAACAATTTAGGCTCACCTTGATAAGTGCATGATCTGCTGATTTATACCAAACTCATCAGTGGCTTCTCCTCTTAAACAACAAAAACAACAAAACCAACTGCACTTTCAGAACTGTGCTTTGCTAAAGCCTGTTTTCTGACCACACCTTAATATCTGATTACAGCAAGGGTGAATTTCCAGGTAAAGCACACTATGTTCTTGTCATAGTGTACTTGGGACACAAAGTGAGCAAAGAAAATTCATTGAGCCAAATAAACACTCTTTTTAGAGATATGTAGTGCCTATATACCCAGTTTTCTATTGTTTAGTCCCATATAATTTTATTAGCTGAATTAGTAATTGTAATAAGTAAAATACATGTCTTTAATGTCAATGGCACAATTGCACAACGAATTTTCATTGACTGATATACATCATATATTTATCTGCTGGTGGCTGAACACTTAAGTTGTTTGCATATCTTGGCTAATGTGAATAGTAAGAAGCAACTGATTTTTGTATGTTGATGAACACATGTATTAGCTATGACAATTGTGTGTGTGTGTGAGTAACAGAGAGAGATAGTCAGATTCACTGTATAAAAGATCTTGTCTGAGAACGGAGTTCTTTTTCTAATTTTGATATTTTATGTTTTCTTTATTTGCCCAAGTGTGCTGGCTGGAACTGTGTTGAACAGAAGTGGTGAGAGTAGGCATCCTAGAATTGTTCCTGATCGTAATGGGAAAGTTTTCAGTCTTTTTCCATTGAGTATGATGTCACCTGTAGGATTTTTAATAAATGGTCTTTATCATGTTGAAGAAGTTTCCTTTTATTCTTAGTTTGTAGTGTGTTATTATCATTAAATGGTGTTGAATTTTGTCATATGTTTTTCTTGTATCAACTGAGATAGACACAAATTTTCCTTCAGTCTATTAATGAGGTGTATTAAATTGGCTGGGGCTTTCCAAGGGTTGCTAGTGGTAAAGAACCTGCCTTCCAGTGCAGAAGAGATATGAGATGCAGGTTCCATCCCTGGGTGGGGAAGATCCCCTAGAGGATGGCATGGCAACCAACTCCAGTATTCTTGGCTGGAAAAACCATGGACAGAGGAGCCTGGCAGACTACAGTCTATAGGGTGGCAAAGAGTTGGACGTAACTGAAGTGACTTAGCAAGCACGCACGCATTAAATTGATTGCTTTTTGAAAGTTCACATACCCTTGCAATTTGGCAATAAATCTCACTTTTTCAAGACGTGAAATCACTTTAATAAGCTGTTGAATTTGGTTGCTAGTACGGCAAGTCCCCTACATGTGGACAAATTCCATTTCAAGAGCATGTTTGAAAGTCCAATTTGTCGTTAAGTCCAACAAAATTAGCCTGAACTAACATAAACTAACACAATACCTAAACTAACACAATTGGCTATATAGTACTGAACTGTAATAGGTTTTAATACTTTCCACACAAATAATACACAAAAAACCAAGCACAAAAAGTAAAGAAAACATTTTTAGTCTTATAGTACAGTACTCTGAAAAATATAGTAGTACAGTGAAACAGACAGTGTTTCTTAGCAGTATCAGCTACATCACCACAGCTTTTACCCTTGTTTTTGGACATCCTGAGCTTGAAATAAAGATTCTATACTACTATACTCTATATAGTACTGTACAGTAAAGTACACAAAAGCACAAACACTTGGAGCGGATACATGAACATCACAATGTACATTAGACATATGAACTAACTTATGTGATTGGACATGTGAATGCATGTTCCCATCTTTGAAGGTTCAGAACTTTAGGTTCATATATAGGGGACTTACTGCATTTTGTTAAGGAATTTTAATAAATATTCATAAGGGATATTTGTTTGTAGTTCTCTCTTTTTTCTCTAAAAGGAAATAATTCTGCTTCTAGACTGTCTTCAGGCTCAAGATATCAAATTCTTGCTAGAGTTTCTAACCTTTATCCTTTCCTGAAGATTTTGGGCTTGCCAGCCACCACACTCATGTGAGTCAATTTTTAAAACTTAATGCTCCCCTTTTCTAATCTCTCTCTAGATAGATAGATAGATAGATGGATACAGATAGACATAGACAAAACCAATAGGTATTTTCTGGAGAATACTGACTATTATACCCAGCAAGACAGGAAGTTATATGATGAATAGTACATAGAGTGACTTTTCTAGCATCTAAGAAGAACATTATGACTTAAATTGTTTCACCACACAGACAGGAAGGGCTCTGAGGTTAATCTTTGGAGGATGGTTAATATGTCAATAAGTAGAGATGTGTGGAGGAGGAATAAGAACATAATTTCAGGAATGCAAAGATGAATTATCTCATAATAGAAGAATGAGACCAGTCTGGTTAGAATGAACAGTTCATGCAAAAATAAAGAAAGAGATAAGGTAAATAAGATTGTAGAAGGCACTGAACCAAATTTTAGGGCAACTATTATAATTTTCTGAGAATGAGAGTGACAGGGCCATTGATACTTGATACAATTAACCTGATAAATGTTGATTGTAAGGACATGGGAAAAGATAAAATTCAGGTTGACCCATTATGATCTAGTTTAACAGGAGTAACAAAGTCAAATCTGACAAATATTTTTAAGGAAAAATTGACAAGATATAGATTCAGGGAACAAGAAAGAAGGAATTAGAACAAGTTCAATAACTAAACTTCAGAAACTGGGAATAAAAGAGTAGGAAAGATGGTAATAGGGAAGTCAGGAGAGAAAGTTGGTTAGGGGAAAAAGTTACATTTAGATTAAAAATGAAAGTTTGGTTAATATTTATGTGTCCAAGTGAACATATCTTTCATACAGATGGAAATGTGGCACTGATAATTAGGAAGACAGTTAAGCTAGATATATACTTGTGATAGTCATCTGCACAGAATAAATAATTAAAAATTTGAGGATACGTGCATGTATGTGAAGTCGCTTCAGTCATATCCAACTCTATGAGACCCCATGGACTATAGCCCATCAGTCTCCTCTGTCCATGGGATTCTCCAGACAAGAATACTGGAGTGGGGTACCATTTCAATTTGAGGATAAACTTGCTTTAATAATCTGACAATGTTATATACAAGTACAGGTGAAGTGGTATAGTAGGGAAGTCAAGAGTTTTGCTTCTTGTGCAGTATTATCCAATGGAGGTTTCTGCAAAAATGAAGATAGTCTCTGTATTGTCCAAGATGTAGTCACTAGGCATGTGTAGCTATTGGAGCACCTGTAATGTGGCTATTAGGGGTATTCCTGATAGCTCAGTTGGTAAAGAATCTGCCTGCAATGCAGAAGACCCAGGTTCAATACCTGGGTTGGGAAGATCCCCTGGAGAAGGAAATGGCAACTCACTCCAGTATTCTTGTCCGGAGAATCCCATGGACAGAGGAGCCTGGCAGTCTACAGTCCCTGGGGTCCCAAGAGACAGACATGACTTAGCGACCAAATCACCATGACCACAATGTGGCTACTGAGGGAACTTAATTTCTAGTTTTACATAATTTAACTAATTTAACTTTTAAAAACCACACATGGCTAGTGGCTATCATATTAGAAAGTACATTTCTATTTCTCTGATAATGAGTGATGTTGAGCATCTTTTCATGTGTTTGCTAGCCATCCATATGTCTTCTTTGGAGAAATGTCTATTTAGTTCTTTGGCCCTTTTTTTTTTTTTGTTTGTTTGTTTTTGGTCGTTTATTTTTCTGGAATTGAGCTGCATAAGTTGCTTGTATATTTTTGAGATTAGTTGTTTGTCAGTTGCTTCATTTGCTGTTGTTTTCTCCCATTCAGAAGGCTGTCTTTTCACCTTGCTTATAGTTTCCTTTGTTGTGCAGAAGCTTTAAATTTTAATTAGATCCCATTTGTTTATTTTTGCTTTTATTTCCAGTATTCTGGGAGATGGATCATGGAGGATCCTGCTGTGATTTATGGAAACAACCTAGATGTCCATCAGCAGATGAATGGATAAGAAAGCTGTGGTACATATACACAATGGAGTATTAGCCATTAAAAAAGAATACATTTGAATCAGTTCTAATGAGGTGGATGAAACTGGAGCCGATTATTCAGAGTGAAGTAAGCCAGAAAGAAAAACACCAAGAAAGATGGTAATGATAACCCCATATGCAAGACAATAAAAGAGACACAGATGTGTAGAATGGAATTTTGGACTCTGAGGGAGAGGGAGAGGGTGGGATGATTTGGGAGAATGGAATTGAAAAGTGTATACTATTATGTAAGAAACAAATCGCCAGTCTATGTTCGATACAGGATACAGGATGCTTGGGGCTGGTGCACGGGGATAATCCAGAGAGATGTTATGGGGTGGGAGGTGGGAGGGGGCTCAGGATTGCAAACTCATGTACACCTGTGGCGGATTCATGTCAATGTATGGCAAAACCAATACAGTATTTTAAAGTAAAATAAAGTAAAAATAAAAATTAAACAATAAATAAATAAAAGGAGGAAGTATCTAAAAAAAAAAAAAAGAAGGTACATTTCTAGAGTCAAACTGCCTAGACTCAAATTCTGCATTCCCCATGCATATAACTTTGGGTAAGACATTTAATCCTTACTATAGCACTAAGCACAGTGTCTACAACTCAATACCTCGCTTCCTTTTCTGAAGTATGTAATTACTTGCTTCATTTTGTCAGCTTAGGACAAACAAGCCATATCAATTACCACAAGATGTCAGTGTAACATCAGGATTTAAGAAAAAAGAAGTGAAGGCAGAGGTCAAAATGGTGAAATAGGAGCTTTCTACCATCTTCCACCCCCAAAACACTGATTTAGACAATCACTCACAGATAAGAGTGCCTTTGGAGATGTCTAGGATGGTCCAGCAGAGAAGTTTCAGCTCACTATTGCAGTAAAAACCTGAGACTAAATGGACTGAAGAGAGTAAGAGAAATAGTTTAACTTTCTCAGCTATATAGGAAGCCACTAAAGATACTCATTTCTTTATAGACCTGTCTAGAATAATGAAGTGTGCTGCATGACTAGGGGGCTGGGAGTAGCTGGGATAATAGCAGCCAGGGCTCAGAATGGAACATATCAAAGGGGTGCAGATCCTACTAGTGATATGGCAGATCCTACTAGTCTTGATATGATCCTACTAGTCATATCAAGAAGCCAGCTCCAAACTTTCTTAGTATGCCTTTGCTATGGATTTCCTCAACTGGCCCTACCCTCTACATTCTGCATGCCTCACCCACACTCTACTGCCTCCCAACCTGTGACTGGCTCCCTGTGTGCACCCCCTGAGGATGGTGTAAGCAAGGCTTTACAAACAGCTAGTGAAGATGCATGCATATGCACAGAAAACTGAGAGAAGTCTACAGGATTGTGAAAAACCACACAAAACTGAGCACTGCCCTAGGAAAATAAAGAAAACGAGAAGCTGTCAGTATGTGGCCTGGCTGTGCAGGATCAAGAGAAGGCACACAATCTTAAGAATCTCCCTCCATGAGGAAGCAAGAAGCGTAAAGTAGACATATCCATAGAAAAGGTCCAAGAACACCTAAAATTCCCTGACAGGGCTGAAGAAGTATATTTCTTTCTTAAAGTCAGGCAGGAAAGACTAGAAGAGATAGTTCCTTCTTCAAATGCAAAGAAATATAAAAAATCAAGGAAACTGGATATCACCAGAGGAACATAATAATTTTCTAGTAACTGATCCCAAAGAAATGGAGAACTGAGATTTGCCTGATAAAGAATTCAGAATAATTGTTTTAAGGAAGCTCAGTGAGCTACTAGGAAACAAAAAGACAATTCAACAAAATCAGGAATACAATACATGGGCAAAATGAGAAGTATAAAGGAAATAAAAATCATAAAAGAGAAACAAATTCTTAAGTTGAAGAATACAATGAATGGAGGTACATGAAAGAGAAAGAATCAACAGCCTATCAGTCAAGCAGAAGAAGAAATCTATGAAGTAGAAGACAGGTCATTTGAAATTACTGGTAAGAGAATAACAAAGAACAAATGAAAATAAAATGATGAATGAATAAAAGAGAGTGAAGAAGGTGAATAGGGCTCCCATGAACTGTAAGACACTATGAAGAGAAACAACCCAGCATTATTAGAGTTATAGAAGGAGATGAGACAGAGAAAGGGGTAGAAAGCTTATTTAAAGAAATGAAAAATAAAGAATGACTGAGAACTTTCCATTTTTAGGGAGAGATTAGACATTCTAATTCAAGAGGCTCATAGGTCTCCAGTTTCAACTCCAAATGATCTTCTCCAAGATACATTTATATAATAAATTGTTTAAAGACAAAGAGAGAATTTTAAAAGCAATAAGACAAAAGAAATTTATCACATATGAGGGAATGCTCATAAAGCTAACAGTAGATTTTTCAGCATAAACCTTGCAGACCAGGAGAAAGTGGGATAATATATTTAAATCACTAAAAGGAAGAACAACAAAAACAAAAACAACAACTGTCCACCAAGACAGCTGACATTGCAAAGCTGTCATTCACAAATGAAGCTGAGATAAAGATTTTTCCATACAAACAAAAGCTGAAGGAGTTCATCACCACAAGACCTGCCTAAGCTGACAGGAATTCTTAAAGCTGAAATGAAAGGACACAAATTAGTCCCTTTTCCAGGGAATATTCCCAACCCAAGGACTGAACCCTGGCCTCCTGCATTGCAGGTAAATTCTTTACAGTCTGAGCCACCAGGGAAACCCTAAGTGAAAGTTGCTCAGTTGTGTCCAACTCTCTGCGACCCCATGGATTGTAGTCTGCCAGACTCCTCTATTGATAGACTTCTCCAGGCAAGAATACTAGAGTGGGTTGCTGTTCCCTGTCTCCAGGGGATCTTCCCAACCCAGGGATAGAACCCAGGTCTCCCACATTGCAGGCAGATTCTTTATTGCCTGAGCCACCCTAGTAAGGTAAATATATAAAAACATAAAGAACACTGGTCATGGAAAAAGCAAGAGAGTTCCAGAAAAACATCTATTTCTGCTTTATTGACTATGCCAAAGCCTTTGACTGTGTGGATCACAATAAACTCTGGAAAATTCTGAAAGAGATGGGAATACCAGACCACCTGACCTGCCTCTTGAGAAATCTGTATGCAGGTCAGGAAGCAACAGTTAGAACTGGACATGGAACAACAGACTGGTTCCAAATAGAGAAAGGGGTATGTCAAGACTGTATACTGTCACCCTGCTTATTTAACTTATATGCAGAGGACATCATGAGAAACGCTAGACAGGAAGAAACACAAGCTGGAATCAAGATTGCCGGGAGAAATATCAATAACCTCAGATATGCAGATGACACTACCCTTATGGCAGAAAGTGAAGAGGAACTAAATAGCCTCTTGAAAGTGAAAGAGGAGAGTGAAAAAGTCGACTTAAAGCTCAACATTCAGAAAACGAAGATCATGGCATCCGGTCCCATCACTTCATGGGAAATAGATGGGGAAACAGTGGAAACAGTGTCAGACTTTGTTTTTTTGGGGGCTCCAAAATCACTTCAGATGGTGACTGCAGCCATGAAATTAAAGATGCTTACTCTCTGGAAGAAAAGTTATAACCAATCTAGATAGCATGTTCAAAAGCAGAGACATTACTTTGCTGACTAAAGTCCATCTAGTCAAGGCTATGGTTTTTCTTGTGGTCATGTATGGATGTGAGAGTTGGACTGTGAAGAAGGCTGAGCGCCGAAGAATTGATGCTTTTGAAGTGTGGTGCTGGAGAAGACTCTTGAGAGTCCCTTGGACTGCAAGGAGATCCAACCAGTCCATTCTGAAGGAGATCAGCCCTGGGATGTCTTTGGAAGGAATGATGCTAAAGCTGAAATTCCAGTACTTTGGCTACCTCATGCGAAGAGTTGACTCATTTGAAAAGACTCTGATGTTGGGAGGGATTGGGGGCAGGAGGAAAAGGGGACAACAGAGGATGACATGGCTGGATGGCATCACTGACTCGATGGACGTGAGTCTCAGTGAACTCCGGGGAGTTGGCGATGGACAGGGTGGCCTGGCGTGCTGAGATTCATGGGGTCGCAGAGAGTCGGACATGACTGAGCGACTGAACTGAACTGAACTGAACTGAAGGTTA
This sequence comes from Nanger dama, assembly GCA_917880005.1. Taxonomy (NCBI): domain Eukaryota; kingdom Metazoa; phylum Chordata; class Mammalia; order Artiodactyla; family Bovidae; genus Nanger; species Nanger dama. The sequence goes on from CAKJTW010000007.1 coordinate 32,268,918, forward strand.
AGTATATTGTTAGATGTAGAATACTCTAATATTGTAATATAGTGGTACTACTTAATTTTAGTGTAAAGGTTAAAGGACAAAAATATTGAAATAACAATTGCTGCAATATTAGTTAATGGATACACAATATAAAGTGAGTTAAATTATTATATTAAAACATAAAAGGTGGGAGAGGAGGGGTAGAAGGTTAGAGTTTTTGGATATGATCCAAGTTAGGTTGCTATTAGCTTAAAACAGACTGACAAAGTCTGTTTTAAGTAATCCTCATGGTAACCATCAGGTAAAAACCTACAGTAGATACACAATAGATAAAAAAGGAAGTAAAGCATATCTTTACGGATAATCATGAATATATAAAGGAAGGTAACAAGAAAGGAAGAGAGAAGCAGTGGAACTACAAAGTAGCCAGAAAATAATAATATGGCATTAGTAAGTCCTCAACTATCAATAATTACTAAAATATAAATGGGTTAAATTTTTAAATTGAAAGGTATAAAGTGGTGGAGAGAGTAACAAAAAAACCCCAAGACCCAACTACATGCTGCCTACGAGATTCACTTCATCCTTAAGGACACACAAAGGTGCAAAGTGAAGAGACGAAAAAAGATATTCCATGCAAATGGAAATCAAAAGAGAACAGGAGTAGCCACACTTATATCAGACAAAATGGACTTTAAATCAAAACTGTAATGAGATAAAGAAGGTAATCATTGTATAATGATAAAGAGATAAATTCACCAAGAGGATATAACAATTGTAAATATTTATGCACCCAGCACTGGAGCACTAAACATAAAAACAAATACTAACAGATCTAAAGAGGTAAACAGATAGCAATATAATAATAGCATGAAACTTCAATATTTCACTTTTAACAGTGGATAGCTAAACCAGACAGAAAATTAATAGAGACATTGGAACCAGAACTATACTTTAGACCAAATGAACCTATCAGACTCATACATAACTTTCCATCCAATGGCAGCAGAATACACATTCCTTTCAAGCATGCATGGAACATTCTCCAGAATATATCATATGTTAGATCACAAAACAAGTCTTAGCAAATTAAGCAGATTGAAATGCCAAGTATCTTTTTGGACCATGATAGTATGGAACTAGAAATCAATAATGGAAGAAAACTGGAAAATTCACAATGTGTGAAAATTAAACAACATACACTGAACAACCACTGAATCAAAGAAAAAGTCAAAAGAGAAACTTAAAAATCTTGAAGCAAACAAAAATGGAAACACTCATGTCAACATTTATAGTATGTAGCAAAAGTAGTTCTAAGAGAGATTATAATGATAAATGCCTATATTAAGAAAAAGAAAAATCTCAAATAACCTAACTGTACACATCAAGGAACTAGAAAAGGATAACAAACTAAACCTAATGTTAGTTGAAGGAAGGAAGTAAGAAAGATCACAATGGAAATAACTGACACTGAGACTAGAGAAACAACAGAAAAGAAACTAATGGCTAATTTTTTAAAAAGATAAATGAAATTGAAAAATCATTAGTAGACTAAGAAAAGGACTCAAGTAAAATCAGAAATTAAAGGTGTTAAGAAAAGATTAAAAATTTATTTAAGGGACTTACTTCCCTGGCGGTCCAGTGGTTAGAACTCTGAGCTTCAACTACAGCAAGTTCAGGTTTGATCTCTGATCAGGGAACTAAGATCCTGCACGCTGTGAGTGTGGCCAAAAAAAAAAAAAAAAAAGTTAAAGGAGATATCACAACTGATAATACAAAGGATCATACTATGAAAAATTACATACCAACAAACTAGATAATCTATGTAGAACAAACGGATAAATTCCTAGAAAAAGATACAACCTATCAAGACTCAAGACAACCAATCAAGAATCATGAAGAAGCAGAAGAGCTGAACAGATCAGCAATAAGTAAGAATATTCAATCAGTAATCCAAAACCTCCTAAGAAAGAGAAGACTAGGACCACATGGTTTCCCCATAAATTTTACCAAACAGAGAACTAATGTCAATACTTCTCAGATTCTTCCAAAATTTGAAGAAGAAGGAGCACACCAAACTCATTTTGCAAAATCAACATTACCCTAATACTAAAGTCAGTGTGGAGATTTTACAAAATATTAAATGTAAAATAGCCATAATGATGCAGAAATACCACTTTGTGTAGCCAAACAAAGAAAAACAGTATTGAAGAGAAATCTGCTCATGTTTATTGCATGTATGGATGTGAGAGATGGACTATAAAGAAAGCTGAGCACCGAAGAATTGATGCTTTTGAACTGTGGTGTTGGGCAAGACTCTTGAGAGTCTTATGGTGTTGGACAAGACTATGTGGTGTTGGAAAAGACTCCTTGGACTGTAAAGAGATCCAGCCAGTCCATCTTAAAGGAAATCAGTCCTGAATATTCACTGGAAGGACTGATGCTGAAGCTGAAACTCCAATACTTTGGCCACCTGATGTGAAGAACTGACTCATTAGAAATCACCCTGATGCTGGGAAAGACTGAAGGTGGGAGGAGAAGGGGATGACAGAGGATGAGTCGGTTGGATGGCATCACCGACTCAGTGGACATGAGTTTGAGTAAACTCCAGCATACCTTATTTTATTGCACTTAGCTTTATTCCATTTTGCAGGTATTCAGTTTTTTACAAATTGAAGTTTTGATACAAGCCCGTGTTGAGCAAGTCTATCAGTGTCATTTTTTCCAACAGCATTTGCTCACTTCATGTCTCTTTTGTGCCACATTTTGGTAATTTATGCAACACTACAAACTGTTTCATTATTATTATATTTTGTTACAGTGATTGATGATCAGTTATATCAGGTGCTATTATTGCAAAAAGATGAAAACTTGCTGGAGGCTCATATGATGGTTAGCATTTTCAGTGATAAAGTATTATTTAATTAAGATATGGGCATGTTTTTAAAGACATAAAACAGACTATGCTACTGCTAAGTCACTTCAGTCGTGTCCAACTCTGTGCGACCCCATAGACGGCAGCCCACCAGGCTCCCCCACTCCTGGGATTCTCCAGGCAAGAATACTGGAGTGGGTTGCCATTTCCTTCTCCAATGCATGAAAGTGAAAAGTGAAAGTCGCTCAGTCGTGTCCAACTCTTAGCGACCCCGTGGACTGCAGCCTACCAGTGTAAATGTAACTTTAATAATTTTTTGAGGATCAAAACTTTTATGTGCCTTGCTTTATTGTGATATTTGCTTTATTGCAGTTGTCTAGAACCAACCCTTCAATATTTCTGATGCATGCCTGTATATAAAATCTAAAAAGGTTAATTCAGAGAAACAGTAGAATGGCTGTTTCCAGGGACTTGGAAGTGGAAAAAATGCAGAAACAGTATTCAAAGGGCACAAATTTATAGTTAGAAGTTAAATAAGTTTTAAAGATCTAATGCACAGCAGTGTGATTACAGTTAGCAGTCATGTTTTATATGGTCCAAAGTTGTTAAGATATTAGATATTAAGTCTTCTCACAAAAAAGGAAATTATAATTATGTGATGTGCTAGAGATGTTAGCTAATGCTACAGTGTAATCATATTGCAATATATAAAGGTATTAATTCAACATGCTGTAGACTTTAAACTTATGCAATATTGTATGTCAGTTATATCTCAATTAAAAAAATAAGACTTAACAAAGTAAGATTTGATTGAGTGTTAAAAGAAGAGAAGGTACTTCAGCTAGATAGATTTAGGAAAACTATTAAAAATAATCACTATATGACTTTAAAGATAGAGTATAAAATAAATGAAATGGTTTACACTTTTAATCTTTATAGAATTATTGGACACTAACATTCATCCAGTACTAAACAATGTCATCATTAGAACACATATTGCTTAACTTTTAGAATATATTTGAGCCATGAGTTCTTTCAGGAAAAAAGCCCCAATTAAGATTCTTCACAACTTATGAGAAGTAATTAAGAGCAGAATACTAGTTTGCCATCTCAAATATTCCTGAGGATGAAAAAGCTCCAAAACCATATACAATTTTCAGACCTAAAAATGAATACAAAAACTATGGGGGAGAGGAAACAAGTATTGTGGGAAAATATCTTTGCATTTCACTTAGAAAAATGGCTACTTAGTAAGATAGATGTGCTGTATAATGACCGTGGGAGCTATTAACAGATGACAATCTTTAGAAAATTATAGGTCTTCACTGTCATCTTAGACCTTTAAATTTTCACTACTATTGTCAATAAAAAAACTCAGTTATTCTTTTGTACTAGAAGTTTATTTTATGATTTTAAGTTCAGCAAAATATCACTTTTATGACAATCTTTGGCATTGATACAAGATATATAAATTATGTGTGTGTATACATATATGCATATATTCAAAACACCTCTAATATTATGGGAGCATAATATAGTAGGATATCTGTGAGAAAGTTTTTGTGAGAAAGTTGCTTTTAGTGACACCATGCTCACTTAATGGCCCCCAGTATCAACCAAATTCTCACTAGGCTTTGCTTACCACATTTCCTCTGAATTCTAACCCTTGTTCCTCTAAAATCCATGGGAATAGATTGGTCAGTTTACTTTGGTTTGAGCCTAAATGAATGTTTTAAAGTGACTCTTTTAAAGAAACCATTAAAAATCCTCCCACTCTGGAAGTCTTCTGCCAAGACTAACTCAAAGCCACAAAAGATTTAGGGTTGGTTCCAAATTGGAACCTGTAAGAACTGTGTAGGCCTTTAACTCTGCAAAAACTCCATTTTCAACATAAACACAGAACATCAAACACAAGGTAATTTAACATATTAAACAAGGTAATCTTCAAGACCTCAGAACATTTGTTATAAAACCATGGAACTCTACAAGGGAATTCTCCAAGTGTAAGTCCTTCTTCTGAGTAAAACGAAAGGATCATAGTAATCCCTGGAGAAGAGACAAGGTCTTGGACAGGGCAGAAACCTGACCCTGCTATGGAGTCATTTTGTGACCTGGGTCTATCTACATAGTTTCTTCATGTTTACTTTGCTTCCTAATAAACCCTGTGGTTATAATAGTAACTAATAATTTACCCATTATCTATCTCTTCAAGTTAAAAAATTTATTGCTTTATTCTTTGTTAGCAATAGTAATAACTGTTCCCATACATTAGTAATACTTGTAGCCTGTGTGGGTAGATGGTTTCTTACATATTAGCTCTATTATGAGCACTACTCTGCTAAACACTCTACAAAATATTTTATGGAGGCTTTGATAAATATTAGATATCATTATTACAATTATGAAAATTATTTAACCATTGCTTTATAAGTCTTGTTTTCCTAAGAAGCTATTGAGGCTTAGAAGACTTAAATAACATTGTCAAGTTAATACAGTTATTAAAGTGACAGAGCCAAATTTGTCTACTGGAAAACCCATTGTCCTAACCACTACTACTCTGCCATTCTACAAATTTGAAACTCACCTTGAACTCTGAAGTGTGAAGTATTCTGGGGCACACTAATTCCTCAGCTTCAAAAGGTAAAAGAAACTCCTATACTCTCAGACACTTTGATGCTCATTTTTTTTCCCACTGAAGATGGCTCAGACAGTAAAGAATTAAGTTGCAATATTGGAAACCCGGGTTCAATCCATGGGTTGGGAAGATCCCCTGGAGAAGGAAATGGCAACCCATTTCAGTATTCTTGTCTGGAAAATCCCACGGACAGAGGGTCCTGGCGGGCTACGATGGGGTTGCAAAGAGTTGGACATGACTGAAAGACTAACACTTTCCTTTCTTTCCTATGACCATGGTGGCAGACTAAGATTAAAACTTTTATAATTGGAACAATAATCTGCAGCCTCTACCTCACATGCACATTTTGAGGATATAATTAAATGATGCATGTGAAAGAGCTCTGGAAACCATGTAACAATTTCTATACATGTAAAACATCAATCAGTAGTACTGTCTCCACTCTTATCCTCACTCTTTGTTGGGTACTGGTTTAAATGCATTATACACAAATGCTCCCTTAATCCTTATCACAATTCTGTGAAGTGGCATAATAATCCCATTTTAAAAATGAAGAAATAGATTCAAAGTGTTTAACTTGCCCTGACTCAGACAGTCAGTGACTGAGACAGAAATTTTACTCATTTATGTCTGGCTCAGATGAAGTGATATCAGAACCGTATCTACTGCTAGATCCATCTGTCTATAAATGTATATATAATATATGCATGATATTAATATAATCAACCCAATGTTTAGAGAGAAGCTGTTACTAGGAGATATTTTAGGACCTAAAAGCTGGCAGCTGACTACATACATGACTCAACAATAAATCTTCAGAATCAGGCAAAGTAGGCTTGTGGTTTCCTTGTGTTTATTAAATTGTGATTCTTGGAACACGTGTGGCAGGATACGGACTTCTTGATAAAATAAAGATTTTCACCTTCTATTTAGACTCTTGAATCAGAATCTCTGGAGAGTATGATCTATAAATACACATTTTAAACACACTCCACAAAGGATTTGATTCAATTAGAATTTGAGGTCCATTGTGTAAAATAATGGACAGCTGGTTTTACCCCTGGTTGTTTTCATGTGCAGAATTTCTTTTTAAACTTCCTCTTCTAAATAGAGGAAAAATAACTTCTCTGGGACAATGGTGTTTTTATTTCTTAATATGAATTATGACAGATTACATTAATGTAACCCTTGTGTGTAAAATCTCCCTGTCAGGTAGCCAGGTAGGCCATTGACTCCACACTCATTTAAAGATTAACTAAAAGAAAATGCATAATTTGTCACAAGATTAATTTCCTCCAGAGAAGGAAACACTAGCCAGTCTCATGTAGGGGCCACTTGCTTCTCAATAGCCCTGTTTTAAATAAACTGCAAGATAATCCACCAGATTCAAATGAACAATTAGGTAAACTGTTAGAAACAATGCCTTTCCCCTAGAGTTTTGTAAAAATTTATGTATCACTTTTAATTAACAAATGGAGAAATTATTTTCCCTTGGGTGACTCACAGTATTTTATTCATACCAAAAGAGGTTGTAGAGACTTCTTAGAGCCTAGGAACATGAAGCATACCACTTCATGCAGTTGCACATAAAGAAGTATCAGGGTTGGAAAGGAAGCAGGGCAAGCAAAAGAAACCATTTATAAGAGGCTTTGCTGTAGTTTATGTGAAAAGGCCAAAGCAAAGCAGGATAAGCAGGCTTAGAATTTGCTAATCGGAATACTTTCTGTGGATGCTGGGGTGTAGTAGGTTCTGTCTTTAGTTGTCTGGTAACTGACCTTCCTTGTGGTGATTAGGGCAGAAGGATAGTGGCATACTCAGCATGTTTATTACTCAGGCTAATAAAGGAGATGGTTAAGGGTACAGGTTCTGGATTTCATATGGTTTGCATATAAAAGGAACACTTGAGCTTGAATTGTCTATATCTCTAGGAATTAGCTAACCCTGGGAGGGGTATCCCCTCTAGGATCAGTAAAGCCCCAAGATGTAAAAGCATCAGAAAATAAAGAAAACAAAAAACATGAAAAATACAGAAAATATATAGCTGTTGCTATAAAACAGGACAAAATTTTGAATTCATACATTAGATGCACGTGTAACATATGTGGGTGGATGGTTTTCTATATACTAACTCCATTCTGAGGTAATGTGTTAATGTTATATCACTTCTCAAAGACTTACAGAGTACTTAAAAATTTTTTAAATTCTTAATAGACTAAGTTTTATAGTGACATTTTAAATTTAGAGCAAGAAAAAAGTTAAACTTTACAGCAGCGTTTGTCATTCAAGTCCATCTGTTCTGAAATTTGGTGTGTAGCCAAAGAGAAGTAATAATTGGAGCAGCAAAGAATTGAATGTTATGAGATAAGAATGGAGGAGACCTGCTCCAGAAACCTGTAAATCTAAGGAACAGCTACATTTCAACAGTTGCCACTACAGGCACTGGATTAGGAGGTGCGCAAAGATTCCGTTGGTTTCTTGATGAAAGGGAAACTTTATTACATAGAGCTAAGGCTATCTAACAGAGAAGGCAATGGCACCCCACTCCAGTACTCTTGCCTGGAAAATCCCATGGGCGGAGGAGCCTGATAGGCTGCAGTTCACGGGGTCGCGAAGAGTCGGACACGACTGAGCGACTTCACTTTCACTTCTCACTTTCATGCATTGGAGAAGGAAATGGCAACCCACTCCAGTTTTCTTGCCTGGAGAATCCCAGGGATGGGGGAGGCCGGTGGGCTGCTGTCCATGGAGTCGCACAGAGTCGGACACGACTGAAGCGACTTAGCAGCAGCAGCAGCAGCAGAAGTGGTCAGAATGTAGACAAAAGGGACTGGAAGAGTCAGAGAAGCCTAGAAGGAAGGCTCTTTGAGTACAGTATTCCTCCTTTTTCCAAATGTCCTCATCTGGTCAGAATGGTGGTTTTTCTTTTACCTTCCTGGAACACCTGTGAGAGAGTTTATATTTGGAAGTCTGGCTTCTAGTATCAGTCTGCTGCTAAGTCGCTTCAGTCATATCCAACTCTGTGTAACCCCATAGACGGCAGCCCACCAGGCTCTGCCGTCCCTGGGATTCTCCAGGCAAGAACACTGGAGTGGGTTGCCATTTCCTTGTCCAATTTCCATCTCTAGTACCATAGAGATGTCTATAAGTGACTAAAAAGCCTCAACATCAAGGGGCAGCAGTGGTATGGCATGAATTGTTTTAGCACTGGTGGTCTGAAGAACCAGGTTACCTGACTGCTTTACTTTTCAAATTTTATGTGTTAAAAGTTGGATAGTTCTGAGTAGAACATATTAGTTAAGACTCTTTAGGTTACAAGTGACAGAAAGCCAGTGCCAAACAGCTTAAGCATAAAACAAAGTCTTAAGGTTGGTGGGACTGGGGACTTGTATTATTTTCTCCAAGTCTCACTCTACCAGCAGATGTGGAAGGCTTGTGGGCCAAAGCACTCATGTTAGAAGCCCCAAGGTGCTCACTGGATTAGGATGAGAATTCTGAAAGCTGACTGGAGAAGAAAAATGCTTCCAGGTGTATATTGGGATCATGAAAATCAATCAGGAAGCTCTAGTTTTTCTTTTTATGTTGTCTAATAAAAAATGTGTTGTTGGAGAAGACTCGAGAGTCCCTTGGACTGCAAAGAGATCCAACCAGTCCATTCTAAAGGAGATCAGCCCTGGGATTTCTTTGGAAGGAATGATGCTAACGCTGAAACTCCAGCACTTTGGCCACCTCATGCGAAGAGCTGATTCATTGGGAAAGACTCTGATGCTGGGAGGGACTGAGGGCAGGAGAGAAGGGGATGACAGAGGATGAGATGGCTGGATGGCATCACCGACTCAATGGACATGAGTTTGGGTGGACTCCGGGAGTTGGTGATGGACAGGGAGGCCTGGCGTACTGAGATTCATGAGGTTGCAAAGAGTCAGACACGACTGAGCGACTGAACTGAACTGAACTGAATAAATATTTATTGGCCACCTATTGAGAATGTAGCACAGATTAAATTGGAGAAGGGAAATGACAACCCATTCCAGTATTCTTGAGATTTGAGTTAGACAGATTTGAGTATGAATCCTGCTTTATCCATTTCTGATTTAACTTTTTTGGCACACAGGTTAATATAGTATAATATTTCTTAATTTATAATTCTATCCTGAGGTTCCAGAGAAATATTACATGTCAAGCCAGAGCCTGAGATCACAGAATTAATGAGCACCGTCACTGTTATTTCTTCACTCAGTGCTATGTAGTCACTTTAGGTATCTCTCTCCTTTACTTCCCTCTTTACTTATCTGCTACCTATCTTTTTTTTCAGTATTAATTTGAGATATAAAAAATGAAGTTTCTAAAGAAAGCTATATAAACAGTTAACTAAAATACCCTGCTGTCTGAAAGAAATGGAGAAGTTATTGACTATATACATTACAGAATTTTGTTATTAAAAACGATCTATAGCTCAGGGTTTCTTGCCCAGATTTAGATCAGAAACTTGGAGGAGCTTTTAAAAATAGTGTCTAGAACTCCATCCCAGTCCTGGCAAAATCAGAATTTTTGGCATAAGGCCCAAAAGTATGTCTTCTCTAAAAGCTCTCTGGGTTCTGAAATGTACGGGGACATTTAAAAAATATAGATAGTAGGGTTCCACATGAGACTTGCTGTACAAAATCTTTGGGAAAGGATAAAAATAATACATACTTGATCTTTACCACAATCCTGAGCTTAGGCTGGAGAGGATTGTTACCTCCAATTTTGGGGTTGAATCTTAAGACTAACAGATCATAGGTGATTTATTTACAGCCAAATATTTGCTGACTTCCCTATCTTGCCCTTCTCTGGAGCTCTACCCTGTGAAAGGAGTATACTTACTATTCTGTTAACATTGGGCTTGGTCCTATAACTTGTTTTGATTAAGGAATGTGAGTGGAAGAGGCCCACGCTGCTTCCAAGCAGGCACTTTGAGGCATTTCACTGGTCAATTTATTTTTCCCTTCTGCCACCAGACTATATCATGTTCCTGGTCAGTGGCTGCTGTTTCAGTCAAGACAGCAGAATGAAAAGACTTGGAAAGAGAGTAGCACTCAACCTGTGGAGGCTCTTAACGTGAGCACAAAGGATAATTTTGCTTAATTTTATGAAATTTTGGGATGATAATCCCACCTCTCTACTCTTTTCTTCTACAACAACAACAAAAAGTGAGAATCTGAGCCCAGGTCTTCTGTCCATGACTTGCTGTTTCTATTATAATTCTCAACAGGATAAAAGAGTTACGTCTGATCTAGGAGAAGAAGGAATTATTTGCTTCCACTGATGGGACGGCAGTTGAGGGGAAGGAGTGTTTTGTGTGTGTGTGTGTGTGAGTCGCTCAGTCGTGTCTGACTCTTTGTGACCCCAATGGACTGTAGCCCTCCAGGCTCTTCTGTCCATAGAATTCTCCAGGTAAGAATACTGGAGTGGGTAGCCGTTCCCTTCTCCAGGGGATGTTTCCATCCTGGGGATCAAACCCAGGCCTCCTGCATTGCCGGCAGATTCTTTACCATCTGAGCCACCAGGAAAGCCCGTTTTTGGTATACTTAGCTAGAATTTAGAACAGAGATCTCAGATTTCTTCCAAACTAGAAATTCTATTGTTCTTTGATGTGCTTAAAGAAACATCATTGTCTATTTTTGCTACTTGGGCTAATACAATTTGTGGGGCTATATTGTTGAGGCATAAATACAGCATTAATCTGGGGCTGACAGAAAAATAAATCACCATATATAGCATCCCTTATATGGAAAAGTTTTCCAAATAATAGGCAAAAAAGGTGAACTTTTAAAACAAATTCTTGGTTTACCTTAAAGTTCAGATAAAACTCAAATCATATTTAAAAAGGGTAATTGCTAAAAACAAAAAGTACATTTAAAAAGGGTAATTGTTATTCCCATTTTGCCCACAAGGGGGCCACACAAGTCAGCACTTTATATTTTCTTATGCTAAACTTATTTACATATTTAGTCCTAGTGCTTTTTTCTCCTTCCAGAAATCCAGGTTGTCATCGAAATTTATAACTTGAGTTAAGAGGCTGTTTTTCAAGTTCTCTATGTAAAGATAATTTCAGTCTGCTTCATTTCTTCTAAACCCTTCATTACTATTCAAATTTTGATGTCTACAGATTAGAATTCCTGTTTCATTTTCAAAGATTCAAAATACATTTGCCCAAATTCATTACTTTATAGCTTTATCATTTTAAACCAATAATGATGAGGTAATTTTAATCAGAATCAAAATTAGTTACTGATGTTTCCAGATTTAAAAACTAGGATTTTGTTTTTAAAAGATATAAAATTGGAAGCACGATGATAATAATTCTTAGCAAAATGTAAACAACAACAATAATAATAGCTATCATTTATGACTGCCTACTCTGGACCAGAAATTTTTGGTACACGATTCTATTTAATCCTCTCCAAAGCAGCTTGGCAAAGTATAGGTCATTTTCTTTGTTTGGGATGAGAAAACAGTTCCAGAGATGTTAGTTGTCACAACTACCACATGACTTTAATGGAAAGACCTGGCATTTGATCCCAAGTCCTTCAGAAGCCAAAGTACACAAGCTTTCCTCTACACCACACTGCCTCTCCCATTTGGCTTTGAAATGAGTTTCTACTCTGGCTATCATATTTATCATCTCAAGTTTCTTCCGCAAGTGCATATTTTATTTCCAAAATAAATATTTATGCACATAAACCTCTATATCAACAGGAAGCACAGAATTAAAAATCGCATAATCACCATAAAAGCGTCTAGTGATCTTCCTACGGGAAAGGGATGTTGTGGTTTGCAGGGAGCACATGCAGAGACCCCTTACCAGCAGTTTGTGGACCACTGGACCACAGGAGGATGGGGAAAGCACTGGGAAGGGAGAGCACGTAAATCTGCATTTTAAGTCCCTTCATGAGCAAGCATAATTGATGGGAATCATTTGAGTTCATTACTTAATCTATATCCTTCTTATAAATGTAACTATTAAAGTTAGTCGAAGCCATGAAAACTTCCAACCACTAGATGGCACGGTTGCTTAAGAAATGGAATCGCCAAAGCAGGTTAATGTTCAAGAAATTAAAGGCAAGGTTTCTGACAAGGAACTTGTGTTTTTCTTGGAAGAGACAAGACAGACCTATGTGAACAGTTACAGAGTAACACAGGAGTGTGCATTCATTTGTGACTAGTTGCAAATAGAAAGCAGAGAAGGCAATGTCACCCCACTCCAGTACTCTTGCCTGGAAAATCCCAAGGACGGAGCAGCCTGGTAGGCTGCAGTCCATGGGGTCGCGAAGAGTCGGACATGGCTGAGTGACTTCACTTTCTCTTTTCACTTTCATGCATTGGAGGAGGAATGGCCACTCCAGTGTTCGTGCCTGGAGAATCCCAGGGACGGGGGAGCCTGGTGGGCTGCCGTCTATGGGGTCACACAGAGTTGGACATGACTTAAGAGACTTAGCAAATAGAAAGGGTATAGGTAACGGGAGCTATAAGCTCTCAGAGAAATAAATGTAAATGTAAGTTTCCACAGATGTGGGACTAGGGTGATATTCTAATAATTAGTAAGAGCTGGCCAAGGCAGGAAGAGAGCAAGCTCATGCCTACTGACATGAGCAAAAGCGAGGGGGTGGCGACAAATACTGAATTTGGGTGAAGCGAAAGATTAATTTGGGGAAGAGTGGGAGCTGGCTGTGGAGACAGATTGTATAGAACCAGAAATGACAAATAACAAAGAGGAGGAATTTATTCTTCTTTCTGAATATGCCTCTAAAAGTTTTTGAGCAGAATGACATGAGGAATATTTCACTGTAGGAAGATGAACTTTTGGGTACTAGGGCAGATACTGAAGAAGGATCATGACTTCTTGAGCTCCATTATCTGTTTTCTTCCCCCGTGTGACTATATCCCTTATCCCGTCCTTTCGCCATTTTTCAGGTTTCCTTCCCACCAAATCTCGATTTACAAAGAGCAGAGATATCCTTCCCTCAACTTTCCCGTGCCCAACATAAAGCTGGCACCTGCCTGCCTTCCTATAGAGCAGGGGCTTCTGCTTCTCGCCTGGTCTTGTGCCCAGAGACTTGCCTTCCTCTGGTTCTCCATTCTGAACATAATTTGTGTTCAGATATACTCAGCCAGTCAGCTCCTCTTTAGGAAAAAAACAGAAACAAACAAACAAACCAAACCAAAGATGGCTTTCTTTTCAGTGAGAGAAACGCCTCCAAGCCAAGGCGCCTCTAACCCACTTCTACAGTTTCAAAGGTTTTCATTTCTGCCCAAAATTCACCTAATAAAGCTCTGAAAGCACGGGGGGGGGGGGTGGAGTTCAGCCTTTCAGTTCCTTTGCTTAAGTGCTCTGAGGAGAGGGCAGAGGGCGGCCGGCGGGCGGAGAAGGTGGCACTTCTTGAACCCCAGCGGCAACTGGTGCGTCCTCACCACGGTCCGGCAGGCGGTCCTCACTGGAGTCGAGGCAGATCCGGGAGCCGTGGGCTTCGTGGACTTTCACAGGCCTCTCAGTTTCCCGGGCGCCGACTCGGGCATCTTGTCCTCAGGCAGAGAAGCCACGAAAGATGTTGCCAACAGGAAACACGTTCCACAGGGCCACGGAAGCTCTCGGTGGCCCCTTTGCCCCTCTCACCGAGAGGGCGTCCTCATCATCCGGGTCCCGGCGTCCCAGGGCGCTGCCGGCGCCCAGGCGCTGCCGGCGTCCAGGCGCTGCCGGCGCCCAGGCGCTGCCGGCGCCCAGGCGCTGCCGGCGCCCAGGCGCTGCCGGCGCCCAGGCGCTGCCGGCGTCCAGGGCGCTGCGCCCAGGCGCTCCCAGGCGCTGCCGGGCGCCCAGGCGCTGCCGGGCGTCCAGGCGCTGCCGGCGCCCAGGCGCTGCCCGGCGCCCAGGCGCTGCCGGGCGTCCAGGCGCTGCCGGCGCGCCCAGGCGCTGCCGGGCGCCCAGGCGCTGCCGGGCGTCCAGGCGCTGCCGGCGTCCAGGCGCTGCCGGCGTCCCCCGCCGCCATAGCGGCGCACGGCAGGGGTGCGTGCTGAGGTAGCTGGGCACTTACCCAGCCGTGTGGCCCACTGAAGACGCTCTGAGAGGAGGAGCTCAGGGTAAGGATACAACGTATGGTTAAACAAAGCGGACGGTTGTGGTAGTCTCCAAGGGCCAGGCTGTGACGGAAGACGTGTACCTCAGTGCTGAAACTGCCGCCCCGCTCTGGCTTGGCTTCCTTTTAGTTGAAAATTGTGTGATACTGAATGCAGTGAATTTATAAACCGAGGGACTAACATCTTGTTAATGGCTTCTCATTGACCTCAGTGTCCTAGTCCATGCATGTGTTGGAAAAGAATTTCCAGACAGGAAGCAGAATGAAGAGAATAGAGTTTATTAGAGCGGGAGATGCTGTTAGAACCTTGGGTCACCTCAAGGAACGTGGGTCATCTCCTTGTTTTTATAGCTGGGGAACAAAGAAATCTTTCTGAGTCACTTGTTGACTGAGTGGGGTACATATACTTTCCTTTTACTGGAAAGGAGAGAACAGGATAAATACCTTTCCTTATATGAGACAAAAAGACAAGCCATGTTGCCCAAGAAGGCTTGAAAATTCTGCAACAGTTGCAACATGGCGAGCCGGGCTATAAGGGTCTGGTGCTTTTTGTTTCTTCATTGTGAGGCTCTTCTGGCTTTTCCTTCTTTTTTTTTTTTTTTTGTTTGTTTGTTTGTTTTTTTGTCCCCAGGCTCTGGTCTGTGGGCCGCTGCTCATTTAGTTCTGTCTGGAACCAGCCTCTGTCCCTTGCTCCTCCTTAGGCCAGACTCCAGGTGAACTATACTTGTTCTGTAGCTTCAGCCCGATTGTCACTTCCTCTGGGAAGCCTTCCCCAGGCATCTGTCAACTTTATAATACGCTTTAGTAGCCTCGGGAGATTCCCTGGTAGCTCAGATGGTGAAGTGTCTGCCTGCGATGCGGGAGACCTGGGTTCAATCCCTGGGTTGGGAAGATCCTCTGGAGAAGAAAATGGCAACCCACTCCAGTACTCATGCCTGGAAAATTCCATGGATGGAGAAGCCTGGTGGGCTACGGTTCATGGGGTCGCAAAGAGTCAGACACGACTGAACGACTTCACTTTCTTTCTTCTTTCTTAGTAGTCTCAGGTGCTTTTTTTTCCCATAGCATTTATCTTCTCAGTTACATCCCATATTTGTGTGACTTTGATAAACCTCTGTGCCTATTAGAATTAAATTGCTTGATAACAGGTTCCTGTCTGCATTTGTTCATGGCTAGTTCTAAACTTATCTTTGAGATACCTGGAAAAAAAAAAACAAACCCAAAACCGTATTTTGATCCCAGGGGAGTGGGGGATGAGGTGGTTAAAAAGCTGAAAATTCAGAGCTAAATTTTCCTAGATAAGAGAGCTCTTATCTTTTTAGCGTCATTCCAAGTTGCCTGAGAAAAGCAAATTTACATTTTCTTAACATGGCAAGAAATACTGACCCACTTGTTCTTTGAGCCCTGTAGAGCATAGAAACCTCGGCATCTTGCAATCTTATGATTAAATGGCATGGGGCTGTGATTTTTGTACTCTGCAAGTGAGATGAAGCTAAAAGTGGTTAAGCCATTTTGAATACATTTCCACAAACAATAAAACCTTCCCTGAATGACTGCAAAACGGTTAGGCATTCTTGGTGAAGACATTCAGATTACCGCATGTCCCATGGCAGCATGGGGCAAAGGTTCAAATGGTCTTTTAATTGCAAAAGTCAAATTCAAGCTTTTGGACACAATTCTTAGCTGAGTCTTTGTTGTAGACAGTTCATGAATCTGTTCTTTGAATTTTGTGGAGTGATGACAGGATTTCCCTGTGTCCAATTTATTGCATGGATAGTGAATGACTTAAATTCTTTTCTTGACTTAGTGCTGTTAACCTCCTCCTAATAAGATATGAGTCAATCAGTGATCTCATACAACTAATAGTGTGATTAGATCAGGAATGACATGACTGTTATGGGAGAGGGCTATCTGCATTGTATATTGTTCTTTCATGTTTAAAGCTCCATCAGATTGTATGTTTAAAAAGTGATCACAGGCCTATTTCCAGTTCCCTATGCTCCTCCAAAACTTTGCCATATGCCCTCAAGGGTTGAGATTTTGCTCTTCTCTTTGAAACTGGGTGACATTTTGTGGCTCTCTTGACAAAGAGAAGGTGGTGGAAGTGACACTTGGTGACTAAAAGGTGAGATTAAAAAAATGTGATATGGCTTCTACCTAGTTTATTCTCTCTCAGAGTGGTTACTCTTGCAACCCAGCAACCATGTTGTGAAGAAGCTTAACCCACAGGGACATACCAGGGCTAGATTTATCAACCCACAGACTCATCTGAGGTCTCAGCTTATTGTCATTATCAGCTCGTATGAGTCAGCCTTTGTTGATTCTAGCTCTAGCCTTTAAGTTCTCCCAGATGAAGCCAGGCAGTGCAGAGATAAGATAAGGAGTTCCCACAAAGCCCTGTCCAAATTGCAGACTCTGTAAGTAAAATAACTGCTGTTAAAAGACATTAAGTTTTCAGGTGGCTTGTTACACAGAAGTCAGTAACCGGAGAAATAAGCCTAAATAGGGAGCAAATCATTCTATGTAATCTTGCCTCTGTGCTTTTGTTGATTCTATTTCTTGGGCCTGAAATACCCTTTATTTTCTTTCTCTCCCATTTCTTTCACTTGTCTAAGCTTCCAGCTTAGTCTTCTTGAATCAGTTTAGGACTTAATCTCTTTAGGAAGTCATTCATAGTCTTAGTCAAATGTCCTTCCTGTGTGTGTAAACCTCAGCAGGTCTAGTCACATGGGCTGTCTGGGTCCATTTAAGTTTCTGATGTCTGTACCTGTCGGTACATTCATCTTTGTACCGTTAATCTTTCAACACTCAGGGCCTAATATAGTGCCTGGCTCCACCATCTACTACCTTGTGTGAATTTAGCCAAATTAATAAGCATGTCTGAGACTCCCTTTCTTTATCTATGAAAGGAGATAAAAACTCCAACTCATAATGTTTTGTGAGGATTAGAATGTAAAGTCATCTAAGATACTGACACATGGTATCATCAAATGCTACATAAATGTAGCTATTACAGTTATTAGAATAACCTCAAAATAGGAGAAACACCCATACATATCCAACAAATAATGTTATATTTTGAGATACATTAGTGAAGAGTTCTTGATCCCATTTTCTGCTCCTCTGTAGGGGAGCTTGGAACCCATTTACCTTTTCCCCACAATATAATTTTCTTTATACACCACCCACAGAGGGAGGGCATGCGTAGCTTTGAAAGGAAACAATTGGAATGATGAATGGATTTTGAAACTTAGAGCAGAGATGAAATTCTTAGGAACCAAGTGCTTGAGACAGAAAAGGCACTTTAAAATTCAAGTGCTTGGCTTTGGGTATTAGAATCCAAGGTCCTGAAGGTGATAAGGCATGGAGATTATGCCAAAATCAAAGAATGTATGATGATGTAGGAGTTAATGAGAGAGACCCAAATCCTGTTCTGTATTCCCTCACCCTAAGCAGAAGGAAATTGGTATATCACTTCCCAGGGTTCCAAGGTATAACCAGGGAGACTGGAATACTGTTAGAAGCCCCTTGGGGGCTTTCCTGGTTGTCCAGTGGTTAAGAATCCACCTTGCAGTGCAAGGGACACTAGTTCAATCCCTGGTCCTGGAAGAGCCCATGTGCCACAGAGCAACTAAGTCTGTGTGCCATAATTACTGAGCCTACACATTTCAGCTACCGAAGCTTGCACACCCTAGAGCCTGTACTGTACAACAAGAGAAGCTGGTGCACTGCAATGAGGAGTAGCCCCCACTGGCCACAACTAGAGAAAGCCCGTGTACAGCAGTGAAGACCCAGCACAGCCTAAAAATAAAATAAAGAGAAACCCCTTGTTCATCATGGGGCTAAATTAGCACACCAGCCATGGCCTGATGAAGACCCTTATGTAATGTCTCTGAGGATCTCCTCTGAGTCTTGTGTACCCCAAGAGTGAGAGAAAGGATCCAGTGGAGGTGCAGAGATCCAACGGACTTGAAAGAACTTGGACATGAAAGGAAGACGTGGAGTATGTGTGTGTTTGTATGTGTTTGCTAGAGGTCGTTTGACACTAGCACCTGCCAGCCCATGACAGTAAACACCTGTTGAAGAGATTTATAGCTCAGCAGATACCAGACACTGAAATAGTAATGTTTTTCTTGGTAGGATTGGTGTAAATTCCCAGTTGTGGGTGAGTAATTTGAATAATTTTGGCAGACACTCTTTTTTTTTCTTTAATTACTCCTTCTTTAGAACAGAAGGAGTTTTGTAGTCTTCAGGTAAATGGACAGCATGGTAATACTCAGCTGATTGCAGCAGTACCCCACTGTAAGCTCAGTAGATTTAAGAGAATATAGTGACCATTTCCTGTTGATGGCCCTTCCAACAGCATGAATCTAGTCAATGTTGTTTCCCAACCAACTTAGCCAGCTCCTCCCCAAGAAACCATTGCACAGGCTTTTGTGGAGGCCAGCAGATATATTCCTCTCCCAGAGACCTGCTGCTTCGTTAGGACTTGCAGCCCTCAGTAACATCGACCTTCTTATCACTGTAATCTGGGAAAGCACATGTTGTTCTCAACAATCTTGGCAACAGGCTTTATGAGAAAATTTTGTGGAAGTTGTCTTTTCCGGTTATAGTTAAACCACCAGGGTCAGTTTCTAGTTTGCACTCATGATCCAATGATGAATATAGTTGCAAAGTCTGTAATATCCAGAACTAAAATGCTCTAAATGCTGAATCATGTGCAACTCAGAAGAGAAGCACTATACGGGAAGTGGTATGGGGAGTAATTCTAAGAGGGAGTATTACCAGATTATCTAGTTTCTTGAACCTAGCTCCAAGTTACCAGCTCTCAGGTCCAGAAAGATATTTTACTTCTCTGTTCTTCAGTTTTGTGTTCTAGAAGACAGACAAAAAACACTTTCTCTGTGGGATTTGGGTTTAAATGACAGTGGCTACAATGCACAGTGAGTGGCTTTTTGTGAGTTCTCAATGCATGTTGGCCACTATTATCATATTTAATATTTCTAGCATTTCTGATGGTAGCAGAAAATGTTGGTTGCGTATCTATAGTCACATCCTGCTTCTCTATCTTCCTTTTAACCTGAGTACTGATTTTGTGTATTTATCTAGGGGCTATGTGCTGATAAGTCTTGATTGAAAACTTTCTCACTAATACTTCCCCTCTATTTCTGATGGCACTTCCCTACCTGCTTGGAGGTAGGCACGGCCATATGACTTGCTGTGGCAAAAGAAATAAGAGATGATGCTTGTTACCTCAGTCAGTGGCATTCCAGAAAGTCCCAGCTAAGAAAAATGGGTACAGAAACCCCTGCCAAAATGTAAGATATAGCACACATGAAACATAAACTTTTCAGTTTTACACCACTGAAGTAACTGGAATGTATTTGTCATCTGTTATCATAGTTTTCCTTGGCCTACCCCAACTAGTATAGACAAGCAGATTCCATAAAACCTATTTCACTCTTAGATAACTGTTTTGTATTGCATACTTATGTTACTTAAAAAGTTCATTTTTTAATGAAATCAATGGTTGATATATTTTCACAATCAACTATTTTTTGTGTAAATTCCCATAAATTATTAATTCATAGTTGTTTTGTTCATATCACACTGATTTTAGCTTTTGCTTTGAGAGTTTTCTGGCCATTATTTCTAACAAGCTCAGTTTAAGTGTGTCAAAATTTGCAGATATGAATTCCAGTAGGAAGATGTGAATGTTCTTTAATATTGTAGTCAATAATAAAGGAAGTAGTACATAGAAAGGGAGCAGTACATAAAACAAACTCAGGGACTTGATGGATGGATTCAAAAACTGCCTCTGTCACTAGTGGCTGTGTTACTTGTGATAAGTTTCTTAACTTTCTCTGTTGTACTGCTCTCATCTATTAAAAAAGGGCGGGGAAAGGTATATTAGTACATAACTCATAGGATGTTTTATAATGGCCTATGATAATTCTGTGATTAATTTTATGATAATTGATAGTTCATTTTACTGCATTTTGCTTTATTGCACTTTGCAAATACTACTTCTATTACAAATGGGAGAGTGTGGCAATTTTGTGTTGATCAAGTTTATCAATACCATTTTTTTCCAACAGCATTTGCTCACTTCGTGTCTCTGTTGCATTTTGCTAATTGCAATATTTCAAATGTTTTCATTATTATATTTGTCATGGTGATCTGTCATCAGTGATCTTTGATGTCACTATTATAATTGTCTTGGCATTTTTAGCATTAAAGTATTTTAAAATTAAGGTATGTATATTTTTTAAGGCGTAATGCTACTGCATACTTAATAGATTAGAGTATAGCATACACATGATTTTTGCAATATATATATTGGCAAATCAAAAACCTTGTGTGACTCACTTTATTGCAATATTCATTTTATTGCAATGGTCTGGAACTAAACTCAGAATATCCCTGAGGTATGCCTGTAAGACACAGGAGATGCAGGTTCAATCCCTGGGTCAGGACAATCCCTTGGAGGGGGAAATGGCAACTGACTCCAGTATTGTTGACTGAAAAATTCCTTGGGCAGAGGAGCCTGGAAGGCTACAGTCCATGGGATCACAGAGAGCTGGACATGACTGAGTGACTGAGTGCAAACACATGCCTGTAAACTATGTTTCTGTTAAAGCTTTCAGAGTAGTGGCTGGAAGTATCTAAAAGCTATTAAGTATTTTTTTTTCTTGGGCAGATATTTTTATGAGGCTTCATTGATATAGTTTTTACTTTTATTTTTAAAATTTTTATTATTTATTTTTTTAATTACAATACTGTATTTGTTTTGCCATACATTGACATGAATCAGCAACAGGTGAACACAATCTCCCAATGCTGAAGCCACCTCCCACCTCCCACCCCACATCATTACCTGAATCATCCTGTGCACCAGCCCCATGCATCCTGCATCCCGCATTGAACATAGACTGGCGCTTCGTTTCTTACAAGATAGTATACATGTTTCAATGCCACTCTCCCAAACCATCCCACTCTTTCCCTCTCCCCCAGAGTCCAAAAGTCCATTCTATACCTCTGAATCTCTTTTGTTGTCTCACATATAGGGTCATCATTACTATCTTCTAAATTCCATATATATGTGTCAGTATACTGTATTGGTGTTTTTCTTTCTGGCTTACTTCACTCTGTATAATCGGTTCCAATTTCATCCATCTCATTAGAACTGAGTCGAATTTATTCTTTTTAAGGGCTGAGTAGTACTCCATTGTGTATATGTACCACAGCTTTCTTATCCATTCAAATGCTGATGGACATCTAGGTTGCTTCCATGTCCTGGCTATTACAAACAGTGCTGCAATGAACATTGGGGTACATGTGTCTCTTTCAATTCTGGTTTCCTCGGTGTGTATGCCCAGCAGTGGGATTGCTGGGTCATAAGGCAGTTCTATTTGCAATTTTTTAAGGAATCTCCACACTGTTTTCCATAATGGCTGTACTAGTTTGCATTCCCACCAGCAGTGTAAGAGGGTTCCCTTTTCTCCACATCCTCTCCAGCATTTATTGCTTGTAGACTTTTGGATCGGAGCCATTCTGATTGGTGTGAGATGGTACCTCATTGTGGTCTTGGTTTGCATTTCTCTGATAATGAGTGATGTTGAGCATCTTTTCATGTGTTTGTTAGCCATCCGTATGTCTTCTTTGGAGAAATGCCTATTTAGTTCTTTGGCCCATTTTTTGATTGGTTCGTTTATTTTTCTGGAGTTGAGCTGCATAAGTTGCTTGTATATCTTTGAGATTAGTTGTTTGTCAGTTGTTTCATTTGCTATTGTTTTCTCCCATTCCGAAGGCTGTCTTTTCACCTTGCTTATAGTTTCCTTTGTTGTGCAGAAGCTTTTAATTTTAATTAGATCCCATTTGTTTATCTTTGCTTTTATTTCCAGTATACTGGGAGTTGGATCATAGAGGATCCTGCTGTGATTTATGTTGGAGAGTGTTTTGCCTATGTTTTCCTCTGGGAGTTTTATAGTTTCTGGTCTTACATTTAGATCTTTAATCCATTTTGAGTTTATTTTTGTGTATGGTGTTAGAAAGGGGTCTAGTTTCATTCTTTTACAAGTGGTTGACCAGTTTTCCCAGCACCACCTGTTAAAGAGACTGTCTTTACTCCATTGTATATTCTTGCCTCCTTTGTTGAAGATAAGGTGTCCATAGGTGTGTGGGTTAATCTCAGGGCTTTCTATTTTGTTCCATTGATCTATATTTCTGTCTTTGTGCCAATACCATACTGTCTTAATGACTGTGGCTTTGTAGTAGAGCCTGAAGTCAGGCAAGTTGATTCCTCCAGTTTCATTCTTCTTTCTCAAGATTGCTTTGGCTATTCAAGGTTTTTGTATTTCCATACAAATCTTGAGATTATTTGATCTAGTTCTGTGAAAAATACTGCTGGTAGCTTGATGGGAATTGCATTAAATCTGTAGATTGCTTTAGGTAGTATACTCATTTTCACTATATTGACTCTTCCGACCCATGAGCATGGTATATTTCTCCATCTATTAGTGTCCTCTTTGATTTCTTTCATCAGTGTTTTATAGTTTTCGATATATAGGTCTTTAGTTTCTTTAGGTAGGAATATTCCTAAGTATTTTATTCTTTTCGTTGCAATGGTGAATGGGATTGTTTCCTTGACTTCTTTTTCTACTTTCTCATTATTAGTGTATAGGAATGCAAGGGATTTCTGAGTGTTGATTTTATATCCTGCCACTTTACTATATACACTGATTAGCTCTAGTAGTTTTCTGGTCGAGTCTTTAGGATTTTCTATGTAGAGGATCATGTCATCTGCAAACAGTGAAAGTTTTACTTCTTCTTTTCCAATTTGGATTCCTTGTATTTCTTTTTCTGCTCTGATTGCTGTGGCCAAAACTTCCAGTACGATATTGAATAGTAGTGGTGAAAGTGGACACCCTTGTCTTGTTCCTGACTTTAGGGGAAATGGTTTCAATTTTTCACCATTGAGGATAATGTTAGCTGTGGGTTTGTCATATATAGCTTTTATTATGTTGAGGTACGTTCCTTCTATTCCTGCTTTCTGGAGAGTTTTTATCATAAATGGATGTTGAATTTTGTCAAAGGCTTTTTCTGCATGTATTGAGATAATCATATGATTTTTATTTCTCAGTTTGTTAATGTGATGAATTACATTGATTGACTTGCGGATATTGAAGAATCCTTGCATCCCTGGGAGAAAGCCCACTTGGTCATGGTGTATGATCTTTTTAATGTGTTGCTGGATTTTGATTGCTAGGATTTTGTTGAGGATTTTTGCATCTGTGTTCATCAGTGATATTGGCCTGTAGTTTTCTTTTTTGTGGTGTCTTTGTCAGGTTTTCGTATTAGGGTGATGGTGGCCTCATAGAATGAGTTTGGAAGTTTACCTTCCTCTCCAATTTTCTGGAATAGTTTCAGTAAGATAGGTGTTAGCTCTTCTCGAAATTTTTGGTAGAATTCAGCTGTGAAGCCGTCTGGACCTGGGCTTTTGTTTGCTGGAAGATTTCTGATTACAGTTTCAATTTCCGTGCTTGTGATGGGTCTGTTAAGATTTTCTATTTCTTCCTGGTTCAGTTTTGGAAAGTTGTACTTTTCTAAGAATTTGTCCATTTCTTCCAAGTTGTCCATTTTATTGGCATATAATTGCTGATAGTAGTCTCTTATGATTGTTTGTATTTCTGTGTTGTCTGTTGTGATCTCTCCATTTTCATTTCTAATTTTGTTGATTTGATTTTCTTCTCTTTGTTTCTTGATGAGTCTGGCTAATGGTTTGTCAATTTTATTTATCCTTTCAAAGAACCAGCTTTTTGCTTTGTTGATTTTTGCTATGGTCTCTTTTGTTTCTTTTGCATTTATTTCTGCCCTAATTTTTAGGATTTCTTTCCTTCTACTAGCTCTGGGGTTCTCTATTTCTTCCTTTTCTAGTTGCTCTAGGTGTAGAGTTAGGTTATTTATTTGGCTTCTTTCTTGTTTCTTGAGGTATGCCTGTATTGCTATGAACTTTCCTCTTAGCACTGCTTTTATAGTGCCCAAAGTCGTGTAGTTGTGTTTTCATTTTCATTCGTTTCGATGCACATTTTGATTTCTTTTTTGATTTCTTCTGTGATTTGTTGATTATTCAGAAGGGTGTTGTTCAGCCTCCAAATGTTGGAATTTTTAATAGTTTTTCTCCTATAATTGAGATCTAACCTTAGTGCATTATGGTCAGAGAAGATGCTTGGAATAATTTCGATTTTTTAATATTTATCAAGGTTAGATTTATGACCCAGAATGTGAGCTATCCTGGTAAGGTTCCGTGTGCACTTGAGTAAAAGGTGAAATTCATTGTTTTGGGGTGAAATGTCCTATAGATATCAATTAGGTCTAACTGGTCTATTGTATCGTTTAACGTTTGTGTTTCTTTGTTAATTTTCTGTTTAGTTCATCTGTCCATAGGTGTGAGTGGGGTATTAAAGTCTCCCACTATTATTGTGTTATTATTAATTTCCCCTTTCATGCTTGATAGCAATTGTCTTACATATTGTGGTGCTCCTATGTTGGGTGCATATATATTTATATTTGTTATATCTTCTTATTGGATTGATCCTTTAATCATTATGTAGTGGCCTTCTTTGTCCCTTTTCACAGCCTTTGTTTTAAAGACTATTTTATCGGATATGAGTATTGCTACTCCTGCTTTCTTTTGGTCTTTATTTGCATGGAGTATCTTTTTCCAGCCCTTCACTTTTAGTCTGTATGTGTCCGTTGTTTTGAGGTGGGTCTCTTGTAAGCAGCATATATAGGGATCTTGTTTTTGTATCCATTCAGCCAGTCTTTGCCTTTTGGTTGGGGCATTCAACCATTTACATTTAAGGTAATTATTGATAAGTATGCTCCTGTTGCCATTTACTTTATTGTTTTGGGTTCGGGTTTATATGTCCTTTTTGTGTTTCCTTTCTAAGGTCTATCCTTTAGTATTTGTTGGAGAGCTGGTTTGGTGGTTTTGAATTCTCTCAGCTTTTGCTTGTCTGTAAAGCTTTTGATTTCTCCTTCATATTTGAATGAGATCCTTGCTGGGTACAGTAGTATTGGCTGAAGGTTATTATCTTTCATCACTTTAAGTATGTCTTGCCATTCCTTCCTGGCCTGAAGAGTTTCTATTGAAAGATCTGCAGTTATTCTTATGGGGATCCCCTTGTGTGTTATTTGTTGTTTTTCCCTTGCTGCTTTTAATATTTGTTCTTTGTGTTTGGTCTTTGTTAGTTTGATTAGTATATGTCTTGGGGTGTTTCGCCTTGGGTTTATCCTGTTTGGCACTCTCTGGGTTTCTTGGACTTGGGTGATTATTTCCTTCCCTATTTTAGGGAAGTTTTCAACTATTATCTCCTCAAGCATTTTCTCATGGTGTTTGTTTTTGTCTTCTTCTGGGACTCCTATAATTTGAATGTTGGATCGTTTCATATTGTCTTGGAGGTCTCTGAGGCTGTCCTCATTTCTTTTAATTCGTCTTTTTCCCTCACTGATTCATTTATTCCTACCATTCTATCTTCTATTTCACTAATCCTATCTTCTGCCTCCGATATTCTACTATTTGTAGCCTCCAGAGTGTTTCTGATCCCATTTATTGCATTATTCATTATATGTTGACTGTTTTTTATTTCTTCTAGGTCCTTGTTAAACCTTTCTTGCATCTTCTCAATCCTTGACCCCAGGCTATTTATCTGTGATTCCATTTTGATTTCAAGATTTTGGATCATTTTCACTATCAGTATTTGGAATTCTTTCTCAGGTAGATTCCCTATCCCTTCCTCTTTTGTTTGGTTTGATGGGTATGTCTCCTGTTCCTTTACCTGCTGGGTATTCCTCTGTCTCTTCATCCTGGTTATATTGATGCGTTTGGGGTGGCTTTTCTATATTCTGGGAATTTGTGGAATTCTCTTTCTTATAGAGCTTCTCCTCTGTGTTTGGGGTTATATCAGTGGCTTGTCAAAGTTTCTTGATTAGAGAGGCTTGTGTTGGAGTTCTGGTGGGTGGAGCTAGATTTCCTCTCTCTGGAGTGCTGTGAAGTGTGAAGTAATGGGTTATGAGACATCAATGGTTTTGGAGTATTTTGAGTTGCCTGTGTATTGAAGCTCAGGGGCTTGTTCTTGTGTTGCTGGAGAATTTGCGTGGTATGTCTTGCTCTGGAGCTTGTTGGCCCTTGGGCGGTGCTCAATTTCAGTATAGGTATGAAGGCGTTTGATGAGCGCTTATTGGATAATGTTCCCTGTATTCAGGAATTCTTTGATGATCTCAGGATTTGGAGTTACGCCTCCTGATTCTGGTTTTCAGATTTATTTTTACAATAGCCTCATGATTACTCCATCTATTCAGCACTAATGTTAAAACATCTAGGTTAATGATGATAGGTTTCTCCACCTTGAGGGTCGTCGCTAGAGGATCGCTGAGTTACTTGGAGGAGAGAAGAGGGAGGGGGTAGTTACAGGTGAGTGGAATGGGATGAGGTGGAATCAAAAGGGGAAAAAGCAAGGTAGCCCATAACCACTTTCTTGTGTGCACTCCGAAGTCTGGACCGCTCTGAGGTGTTCACAGAGTTATACATGGAAGAGGAGAGGGAGGAAGTAGATAGAGGTGGACAGGAGGATAAAAGAGGGAGATGGAAAGGAGGGATACAGATCCGGCCAGTGACCAGTTCCCTTATAATTCTCTACCTTTTAACACACAGAGATTCATAGAGTTGGGTAGAGAAGAGGAGACACAAGCCACCTGGTGGAGAAAAGAGAGATTCCAAAGGTGGAGAGAGTGGTCAAGCCAGTAGTCTCGCACTCATGTAAAATTGGGTACTGAAGATTAGGTTTTTAAAAGTACAAAATTGGCAACAAATACCAAAATGCCAAGATTGAAAATCTGGATTAAAGATTGGATTTTCAAAGATAGAATATTGAAGAGAAGAAGAAGAAGGAGAGAGAAATTTAAAAAAAAATAGAGAAAAGAAGTAAAATATATAAAAGACTCCAGAATTATTAAAAGACAACTTCCTCCACCAATAGGACTTATACGGTGTTTGCTTTAACGATAGGGTTTTTTTTTTTGAAAAGTAATATTAGGTTATGAAAATAATAACTAGAAATATAGAAGACTTAAAAATTTAAGCATGTTTAGGAAAAAAGATGAAAAAGAAAAGAAGAAAAAAACAAATTTAAAAAGAAAAAAATTTTTAAATAAAGAAAAAAATTCTTAAAAAAATCACGCTTCCCCATCATCCCCCAAAAAAAAATTTTGATCATAAAAGTAGTAACGGTATATCTGGCGCTTTCTCTGTCGTTGTGGACTGTGTGGGGTCGCTACCAAGGCAGTTCCCTCTGTTTGACTTCCTCTGTTTGTTGATCTCTTCCGTGTCTGATTTTGTCTTGACACAGGGAGGGTGGTGGTGAACTCCTGCACTGGGCTTGCCCCTTCTCGCTCCACGGGATAACTGTGTGGGGCCTTCCCTATGCTTCATGCACTGCCCCGGTCTAAGCCGCTCAGGTTTTGCGCTCAGGAAGCCCCCTCTGGGTGTCGGGTTTGGTTGATCCTGGGCTATGTTCCCTTCCCGAGTCCGAGTGGCTAAGGAGTTTGGCGCGCACTATTGTTGCATCTTCTGGGCTTTCCGGATCGCTCAATTTTCTGGGATCTCCACTGGGGCTCTTTCTCAGGCAGATGATGACTGTTCAGAGACCCCAGAAGTCTCAGTAAAGAAACCTGCTTGCAGTTTGGTAGGTAATATCTCTCTTGAGCTGCGACTGCCCTCTTCCAGCGCTTAAGGCTCTGTCTGCCTGTCGCAGGTGGGGGATGGTCTGCAGCCGGCTATTTCCTATCCGTCCTCTGTTCTGTGCGAGGGCCTGTCGGTGTCTTATGTTCGAGCATTTGGCATGTTAGTTATCCCCCAGTCTGGTTTGCTAGTCCGAGATAAATCGTTCTAGCCACGCGCAGACCCGATTCTGGCCCCGTTATGCCCTGATTCTCGAGAAAAGCCCTGCAGCCTATGTCTCCCGCTGCCCAATTCTTAGAAAGCACTGTCGCGGGCGCGCTCCTCCCTGCCTAGCCCCCCACTGCTGTCGGACGCAGGCATTTGTGCTGCTTATCCGCTGGGGGTTATACTGTTGAATTCGTAATCTGTTGGTTTTAATTATTTATTTATTCTTCCTTCCTGTTATGTTGCCCTCTGTGCTTCCAGGGCTTGCCCCATACACAGCTGTGAGAAAGTTCCCCAATTTTAGGGAACCTCTCTTTTAAGAGTCTCTTCCTGGGACAGGATTCCCTTCCCGTGCCGGTGTTCCCTCCCTACCTCCTTTGTCTCTATCTTCGTCCTTTGAAATAATTTCTACCTGGTTTTGAAGCCAATGATCTGCTTTGCTGGATGCCTGATGTCCTCTGCCAGCAGTCAGAAGTTATTTTGTGGAATTTACTCCTCGTTGAAATGTTCTTTTGATGAGGTAGAGAGGAGAAGGTGTTCTCCCCATCCTATTCCTCCGCCATCTTTTCGCTATTAAGTATTTTTAAGTGAAAAAAATACAGAGACTTAAGACTGTTAACTTCAACTTTTTATTATTTATTTGTTTAAAGTACAATTATTAGTTTCTCTGCTCTTGTAGCTATTGTTCAGTTGCTTAGTCGTGTTTGACTCTGCGACCTCATGGACTGCAGCACAACAGGCTTCCCTGTCCTTCACCATCTCCCGGAGTTTGCTCAAACTTAAGTACATTGAGTCAGTGATGTCATCCAACCATCTCATCCTCTGTCATCCCCTTCTCTTCCTGCCTTCAGTCTTTTCCAGAATCAGGGTCTTTTCCAATGAGTCAGCTCTTTGCATCAGGTGGCCAAAGTATTGGAGCTTCAGCATCAATCCTTCCAATGTATATTTAAGATTGACTTCCTTTAGGATTGACTGGTTTGATCTCCTTGCAGCCCAAGGGACTCTCCAGAGTTGTCTTCAACACTACCATTTGAAAGTATCAATTCTTTGGCACTCAGCCTTCTTTATGGTCCAAACCTCACATCCATACATGACTATTGCTCTTTGTAGCTATAAGTCCTGTTAATAAATTTAGTCAGTTTTAACCTATAAAAGGGCTTCCCAGGTGGCTCAGTGATAAATAATCTGCCTGCCAATGCAGAAGATGCCAGAGAGGTGATTTCAATCCCCCTATCAGGAAGATCCTCTGGAAGAGGGAATGGCAACCCACTCCAGTACTCTTGCTGGGAAAATCCCATGGACAGAAGAGCCTGGTGGTCTACTGTGCATGGAGTTGTAAAGGGTCAGACACCACTGAGCAACTGAGTCCACAACCTGTAAAAATTGTGTTGTAAAGAAAATATATTGATTTCTAGTAGTAATATTTATTATAAATTATTTAAAATGTTGTACATAGATTTCAGCTTAATTGTGAGAAAGCTGATAATTTCCCACAAATAGTTTAGGATTATTCTATGTCCAAGGTTGCTGTGCTTAGTTTCTCAGTCATGTCTGACTCTTTGTGACCCCCCATGGACTGTAGCCTGCCAGACTTCGGTGTCCATGGGGATTCTCCAGGAAAGAATACTGGAGTGTGTTGCCCTCCTCCAGGGGATCTTCCCAACTGAGGGATTGAACCTGGGTCTCCCGGAATTGCAGGCAGGTTCTTTACCATCTGAGCCATCAGGGAGGCTCATGTCCAGGATTGCCTTTTAAGTATAACTTTCTGTATACTTTGAATCACTTTGCAGTTTGTCTTCTTTTGAAACACAAAACAAACAGCAGAGTCAGAATGTCAGATCAAATAGCACTGGGATCAAAAAGGCAGGCTAGAAAGAGGTAGAATAGAAATTTCCTCCTCCCCACCCCCCCGCCCATATATGTATACATCTTCTGCACATTCATTCAATCATTATTTAGTTGTCCAACAGATGGTCATTCAGTGTCTCTTTGCTATATGCCAGCCATTATTCTAAGCATTGGAGATAAACAGCAGTGAACAAAAGACAAAGCCCTTATCTCAGGGAGCTTCACTTTATTTTACCATTTAAAATTTTATTATTGGTGTATAATTTCTTTACAATGTTATGTTATTTTCTGCTGTACAACAAAGTGAATGAGCTATATATGTACATATACATACCCTCTTGAGCCTCCTTCCCACCCCAACAGGCTTTCTACTTAGGTCATCACAGAGCACTGAGCTGGGTAGCTTGTATTTGAATAGTGGAGAAATAAAAGCAAAAAATACATATTAAGGCAGCAATTAAGTGATCTGAAGAAAAGTAAAGCAGAATAGCAAAGATGGGCAAAGCCTGGGTGTGAATCTGGGAAAGGCAGGAGAGCAAGCCAAACATTAAATAGAAGAATGCTTCAGGTGGAGGGACAACTCCAAGATCCTGACATGGGAGGCTACTTGGTTCATTTAAGGCAGACCAGAGACATATAGGACCTAGTAAGGCATTTGTGTAGTATGGGAAGATACTGGATGTTTTCAAGTAGGGGAATGACATTATCTGAGTGAATGGTCTAGAAGCTAGACTGCCTCCATTGAATCTTGCTTCCCTGAGGTTAGGTGATGATGTTGGACAAGTTAATTTTTTTTTCTGTGTTTGTTTTCTTCACTGTAAAATGGGGTGACCTTGGCACATGTAGCATGAGGTTAGAATGAAGATCAAAGTAATTAATATCTTTAAAGTACATTGAATAGTTACTGGTACATACTAACTGCTATGGAATTATTTACTATGTTAGTAAAGGTATTTTGAAAAGTATCATTCTGACTGTAATGTAAATTTATTGTGTGTATGATATTACATGGAAGACACTCTGTGGCTAATATTCAATTCCAGTGATTTTAAAATATGGACTGCATCTGATTTATGAAGTATCAAAGACATAATTAAGGAAACATGGAACACTGGGAAAAATATAATGAAATTGGAAGTGGAAGACCTAAACTTCCAATGTTACTTTTTAGTTGAGGTTCTAATTTATCCAAAGTCATGTAGTTGGCCTATGATTGATGTGAGGAAATTAACAAGATGGCACCAGTCAGGCTTTCTCGCCCCATGTTCTGTAAACAATGACTGCACGGTTATGTAACTGCTGAGATCACTTGTAGCACTGTGCATGCATGTCATGGGCTACTGTGAGTGGTATGCCGTATGAGCTGCACCATGGAAGCTCTGGCTGCTGCTGCATTGAGGTTATGTTATGGCTCCATTATGGTTATGTTGTGGCTGCTGCTATGGCTGCTGTGTCAGCTAGGAGAGAGAATGTGTTATGGCTGCTCTGCCTGCCAGGAGAGAATAAACATGTCTGTAGTTCCTGCAGCTCCTCGAGTTTCCTTCCAGCCTTTTAGCTCCAGCCTTTCTTACCCTGGGTTCAGCAAACAGTGTGAACAGCAAGACAGTTGGCATCACTGACAGGATCAGCAATACAGTTGGCTTCTGTGGTTTTCATATTTAGAACTTTTGATAATGAGATTTTTTTTTTTGTAAATGATTTGAAATGGAGCAAAGAGCAATGTCTTTGCTTTTATCTTTGTTGAGGAATATTGTGGCAGTGGACATGACGAGGTGGAGTGCCATAATTACATCCAGATGGATAGGAGAAATCTGGGGAGATGTGTGGCCTGGTGGCCTGCTTCCTTGGCAAGGCATCTAGGGTATTCTATACATTTAAACTCCAGAGTTACACATCCTGATTCAGAGCCAAAATGCAGGATTAGCAAAGGGAGATTTCTAGATACACAAAACTGAGGTAAAGTTTTCTGGTTCCTCATAGTGTACCCTGGCATGCAAGGGAATCAGAGGGAATGAGAATATAAGAGAATTCTCATTAAATGTGTGGATGGGTGGGTGTATACCTTGTATAACTATTCTTTTAGGCCAGAAGAGAAATTTAATATGTTTAATTGATTTTTTTATCTTGATATGTAGCAGTGTATGACTTGAGAACAAGATCAAATCAGTTATAGAACAAAGTGAATCTCCTTTTCTTTGCATATGTCCTTGTAAAAGTTTGCAGGCTCTCTCCAATTACTGTTGTTCTTGTTCAGTCACTAAGTCCTGTCAGACTCTTTGCAACCCCATGAACTGCAGCATGCCGGGCTTTCTAGTCCTTCACTATTTCCTGGAGTTTGCTCAAACTCATATCCATAGAGTTGGTGATGCCATCCAGCCATCTCCTCTTGCTCTCAGTCTTTCCCAGCATCAGGGTCTTTTCCAGTGAGTCAGCACTTTGAATCAGGTGGACACAATATTGGAGCTTCAGCTTCAGCATCAGTCCTTCCAGTGAATATTCAGGGTTGATTTCCTTTAGGATTGACTGGCTTGATCTTGTAGACCAAAGGACTTTGCAGAGTCTTCTCTAGTACCACAATTTGAAAACACCAGTTCTTTGGAGCTTAGCCTTCTTTATGGTCCAACTCTCACATCCGTATATGACTAATGGAAAAACCATGGCTTTGACTAGACGGACCTTTGTCAGCAAAGTAATGTCTTGGCTTTTAATATGCTGTCTATGTTTGTCATACCTTTTCTCACAAGAAGCAAACATCTTTTAATTTCCTGGCTGCAGTCACCATCCATAGTGATTTTGGGGCCCAAGAAAAAGAAATCTGTCACTGTTTCCACCTTTTCCCTATCTATTTGTCATGAAATGATATAGCTAGTTTAATTTATAATACTGTCTTGTTCTAATAGTTACTATACAGCTATGTTTTTTGTGAAAGGGAGCTAGTTACTAGTTTCTTTGCAAATCTCTAAAAATGCTTTAAAGAACTTCATAGAGTGATATAGATAACATATTTAAAAAGTCATATATCTAGAGTTTGAGCTACATTATTATCCATCTACCTACCTACCTGTCTATATTTTTCCCAAGCATTTTACTTATAATTCTTCCAAAATCTATCTATCTTATAAACTATTGACTCCTAGGATTTTGGAGTCATTCAACTTTTGAGAATCTGATAAAAGCTAAGGACCCTGTTTCTAGAACATACTCAGCAAATCATGCATACATTTTTAGTGATCCTCTGAACTGCAGTTACATACACATTTACCTTACTAGTTGATACCCTACCAGCAACCACAAAAATTTTTTTAATTCCCTGTTTGGTTTGTATACATTTTGACAGTACATTAGCTGACTCATATTTCTCTCTGTTTTGCTATAACTTTAAGTGTCAGGAATATATTTTTCAATAATGATGAGGAATGTTAATTTTTTTTAAGGAGGTCATTGGACCTCTTTGCTTGACACTTTATCACCCTTTATTCTACTTGCCAATTCAGATGTCTGCCTCCTCTCTTTTAAATCATAAACCTCTCAAGGCCAGAGGCAGTGTCTGGTTTTAAGAGATGTCTCTAGCTCTGAAGGTCATGCCTGGCCTTAGTCGGCTCCAGTCCTTCCTGAATGAGCAGATGAGCAAATTGTTATTCTCATTAAACACTCAAAAAGTTGAACTTGTATGAAGTACAGTAATTTGCCCAAAGTCATATAGCTAACAGGTGGCTTAGTTAATATGACATCCAAAGACTGCTTACTCCCTGTCTAAGGATTTTTCCAATTCTTTACTTGCCAGGGATAAAAAGCTGAACTGCAGAGTAAGTTACTGCCGTTGTGTTATTCCTTATCAAAACTAAGGTCTCAGCAGCTTGGGGCTGACCATAAGGATGGCATATAACTGTGCAAAGTCCCTTAATGTATGTTCTAAAGGGGAAAGGGAAAGTAAGCTTGAGATCAAGAGGGGCTTTTAGACAGTAAGATGATACATGTGTTAGGAAACTGTCATATTCCTCAAAACAGTGGCACATCTAGGATATATAGAATATTGAATCAAAAAGGAGTTTAATATCCTTTAAAATTAAAAGTATTTAAGAATGTGAGATACTTAAGTGTTTTACTCTCTGATTATTTTAAAGATCTCAGACATCAGATTGCAAGCCCAGTTAACTGGTTAACTAGTTGACCCCAGTTAAATTCTCCTATTGTCTCATGTCTTTCACCTACACTCAACATCCAGTTTCTAGAGGAGATCTCTTTAATGACTTTTGTTCATGATGTATTTGTGTTGTTTCTATAATTTCTGTGAAGTCATGAACATGTTCTTCCTTGTTTTATAAATGAGAATATTGAATGTGAATACAGAAGATGAACTTTATTGATGCCTTAGTCTTTATTGGCTTAATCAACTTAATTGACACAAATGGTCTCTTTGTCTTGAGTGGAATGGAAGACCCAAAATACCTTGTTTAACAGTGGAAACAACCCTTCGAGTCACTGATTGTTTGTCTTAAATTCAGTTCAGTTCAGTCGCTCAGTCGTGTCTGACTCTTTGTGACCCCATGAATCGCAGCACGCCAGGCCTCCCTGTCCATCACCAACTCCCAGAGTTCACTCAGACTCACGTCCATTGAGGCAGTGATGCCATCCAACCATCTCATCCTCTATTGTCCCCTTCTCCTCCTGCCCCAAATCCCTCCCAGCATCAGAGTCTTTTCCAATGAGTCAACTCTTCGCATGAGGTGGCCAAAGTACTGGGGTTTCAGTGCTGATCTCCTTCAGAATGGACTGGTTGGATCTCCTTGCAGTCCAAGGGACTCTCAAGAGTCTTCTCCAACACCACAGTTCAAAAGCATCAATTCTTTGGCGCTCAGCTTTCTTCACAGTCCAACTGTCACATCCATACATGAGCACGGGGAAAACCATAGCCTTGACTAGATGGACCTTAGTCGGCAAAGTAATGTCCTATCTAGGTTGGTCATAACTTTCCTTCCAAGGAGTAAGCGTATTTTAATTTCATGGCTGCAGTCACCATTTGCAGTGATTTTGGAGCCCCCAAAATAAACTCTGACATTGTTTCCCCATCTATTTGACATGAAGTGATGGGACCAGATGCCATGATCTTAGTTTTCTGAATGTTGAGCTTTAAGCCAACTTTTTCACTCTCCTCTTTCACTTTCATCAAGAGGCTCTTTAGTTCCTCTTCACTTTCTGCCATAAGTGTGGTGTCATCTGTATATCTGAGGTTATTGATATTTCTCCCGGCAATCTTGATTCCAGCTTGTACTTCTTCCAGTGCAGCATTCTCATGATGTACTCTGCATAGAAATTAAATAAGCAGGGTGACAATATACAGCCTTGAAGTACTCCTTTTCCTATTTGTAGCCAGTCTGCTGTTCCATGTTCAGTTCTAACTGTTGCTTCCTGAACTGCATATAGGTTTCTCAAGAGGCAGGTCAGATGGTCTTGGATTCCCATCTCTTTCAGAATTTTCCACAGTTGATTGTGATCCACACAGTCAAAGGCTTTGGCATAATCAATAAAGCAGAAATAGATGTTTTTTGGAACTCTCTTGCTTTTTTGATGATCCAGCGGATGTTGGCAGTTTGATCTCTGGGTCCTCTGCCTTTTCTAAAACCAGCTTGAACATCTGGAAGTTCATGGTTCGTGTATTGCTGAAGCCTGGTTTGGAGAATTTTGAGCATTACTTTACTAGCATGTGAGATGAGTGCAATTGTGCGGTAGTTTGAGCATTCTTTGGCATTGCCCTTCTTTGGGATTGGAATGAAAACTGACCTTTTCCAGTCCTGTGGCCACTGCTGAGTTTTCCAAATGTGCTGGCATATTGAGTGCAGCACTTTCATAGCATCATCTTTCAGGATTTGAAACAGCTCAATTGGAATTCCATCACCTCCACTAGCTTTGTTCATAGTGATGCTTTCTAAGGCCCACTTGACTTCGCATTCCAGGATGTCTGCCTCTAGGTGAGTGATCACATCATTGTGATTATCTTGGTCTTGAAGATCTCTTTTGTACAGTTCTTCTGTGTATTCTTGCCACCTCTTCTTAATATCTTCTGCTTCTGTTAGGTCCAGACCATTTCTGTCCTTAATCAAGCCCATCTTTGCATGAAATGTTCCCTTGGTATCTCTAATTTTCTTGAAGAGATCTCTAGTCTTTCCCATTGTGTTCTTTTCCTCTATTTCTTTGCATTGATTGCTGAGGAAGGCTTTTGTATCTCTTCTTGGTATTCTTTGGAACTGTGCATTGATATCCTTATATCTTTCCTTTTTCCTTTTTTTCTTCTCTTCTTTTCACAGCTATTTGTAAGGCCTCCCCAGACAGCCATTTTGCTTTTTTGCATTTCGTTTCCATGGGGATGGTCTTGATCCCTGTCTCCTGTACAGTGTCACAGACCTTAGTCCATAGTTCTTCAGGCACTCTATCAGATACTAATATCTTAATATATTAATATCTTAATTTAATTCCATCTAAATTTCTATAAGATAGGCTTCTTGAAATTTACCACTTCCCTCAAAATAGAAAACAAGCCATTAGTGGGTGTTTCTCAGAAAAGCCAGCCACTAATGTAAGCAATCTTGGTTTGTACATATTACTGTAAATTTACTTCAAAGAAAGATCTGATACTTAGCATGAACAACTTCTAAATGGAAAAGGTTGAAGGAATGCTGTGCAAAGAATAAATATTAGAGGAATTTCGATCATTCTTATACACAGAATAGGCAGGAAAGTTGTACTTTTGTTGACTTTTGTTAAAAGTTTGATTTCATCTCTTCCTTTCTCTGTTTAGGTTAATTTCATAATCTTTAGGTAATCATCTGTTGACAGTGAACATTCACCTCCCAAAAGTAACAGAACAGCAATAGCTATGAAATAACTCTTTACATATAAGCATGTTTCTAGAATAGAATCAGACTTAGTTTGTTTTAGGATTGGACTTAGC
The DNA here is from genome assembly GCA_917880005.1 of Nanger dama. Taxonomy (NCBI): domain Eukaryota; kingdom Metazoa; phylum Chordata; class Mammalia; order Artiodactyla; family Bovidae; genus Nanger; species Nanger dama. The sequence continues at coordinate 32,306,259 of CAKJTW010000007.1, forward strand.
AATACATGGTGCGAACTTTTGTGGGCACAAAGATGTTGTAAAGTTTCTCATTGAGAAGCCCATCTCATACTAGTGAGATGCCTGAAATTGCCATCTCTGATTTTCCAAGTAGTTTCCACTTCTTATTAATAGATATGGAGACCTGTGAAGTGCTGCATACAACACGTTAAAAAAATACATATTTATTTATCTATGGCTGCGTTGAGTTTGATTTGGGTCATCATTTCTTGCACCATGTGGTTCCAGCACACAGGACAATAAATTAAGGTAAATTTAAAATGCTAAGAAAAATAACCTCATAAGCATAATTGTTAAGACACCTACAGGATAAAATTAAGTCCTATCCAACACTTAAAAGTCATATCTAGGTTCTGTAGTTGGTCTAAAATATAGCATTTTTTGTTATTTAGAAGGGCAAAATATTAGACCATTAGTTCCCATTAGCTCAATGGCAAAAATGTGAGGGCACTGACAGAAAAAAAACATGGAGCATACAAGTTTGGTTATCTTTTTCTCTGTTGCAGTCCCAGAGAAGCTGGAGGAGAAAGAGTATCTGTGACAGTCTAGATTTTGTCAGAGAGGGGATTAATGGCTGGGATGAGGAGCCTAGAGTGGAAATTTCAAGAGGGGAGCATGAATGTGTGCTAAGTCACTTCAGTTGTGTCCGACTCTTTGTGAACCTATGGACTGTAGCCTGCCAGGCTCCTCTGTCCCTGGGATTCTCCAGGCAGGAATACCAGAGTGGGTCACCATGCCCTTCTCCAGGGGATCTTCCTGACCCAGGGATCCAACCCTAGTCTCTTATGTCTCTTGCATTGGCAGGGGGTTCTTTACCACTTGCACCACTTGGAAAGTTGTTCTCAAGTGGAAAAAGTGGCAATTTCAAGAGGAAAGCAGGCGATGCCAGTCAGCATCGTGGCCTTCTTTATCACTGCGCTGAGCTCCAAGCTATAGAGAAGGTATACCTCAAAGGAACAAATGAGACTTGAATATACTACCAGAAATCACTAGAACTGTGTGAGGCCACAGCAACATCACTGCCACTTTCTCTTTACCAGGCAGGTAGAAAAGGCACTGAAAAGAGCAATTTGAAAAAAAAAAAAGCAGGGATGTGATGGACTGAGGAAAAGAGGGCTTTCCAGATAGATGAGAGAGGACACTTAAAACGGGGTCTTTGTAATAGTCAAAGGGAGTACTGAAAATGTGTGAAGCACTTCTGTAAGTGTTTTTCTTATGAAATCCTTAAGATAAACCATATGAGACAGATCATATTTTTAGCTCCATGTTATAGAGGAAAACATTGATAATTAAAGATACTAAGTAACTTTTCCAGGGTCTTTAATGGTTTTAGACATATAAAGCTAGCATGACAAAGCTGGCAAGTAGTAGAGGTAGGATTAAAATATAATGAAGAGCAAGATAATTTTCACTAAAATTTCGAAGGAGGAACATAACTTACAAGGGAGTTTAAAAAAACATTTGTAGTATACTGTATTGGTGTTTTTCTTTCTGGCTTACATCACTCTGTATAATCGGCTCCAGTTTCATCTACCTCATTAGAACTGATTCAAATGTATTATTTTTAATGGCTGAGTAATACTCCATTGTGTATATGTACTACAGCTTTCTTATCCATTAACGATAACCCTGTATGCGAGACAGCAAAAGTGACACAGATGTATAGAACAGACTTTTGGACTCTCTGGCAGAGGGAAACGGTGGGATGATTTGGGAGAATGGCATTGAAACATGTATAGTATCATGTAAGAAATGAATTGCCAGTCTAGGTTCAATGCAGGATACAGGATGCTTGGGGCTGGTGCACTGGGATGACCCAGAGAGATGGTATGGGGAGGGAGGTGGGAGGGGGTTCAGGATTGGGAACTTATGTATGCCCATGGTAGATTCGTGTTGATGTATGGAAAAACCAATACAGTATTTTAAAATAAAATAAAAAAAGTTTAAAAAACATTTGTAGCCCTGGAGGGTAGAAGAGGTACAGATAGGAATGAAAGGGAAATTAGACAAAAAGTAGATTTCAGCGCATCATAAGGAAAGGTTTTCTAAAATTTGAATTAAAAATTCTAGGAAAAGGAGTCTTTGTGAAGCTGAGCTTCCTGTTATAATACTAGACATGTTAAAGTGAGCATTCGATGGCCATATGTTAGAGAAGCTGTAGAGGAATTTCAGATATGAGTGGGAATGGCAGACTAGGTGAACTTCACTCCTTGTGATTGAAAATTATCACCCTTGAAAGCTCCTAAATGTCAGAGTTCATATGCATGTTGGGGCCTAGAAAGTAAGAGTTTAAAGTCAAGTCTAGTCCTGATTTTCCTGAGAGAAAAAACAAGAAGGGAAAATGCATTCTCAAGTTGATAAACAGGTAGAAATTTAGTTTATCAATGCAAGTGAACCTTTCTTTGCCCTAAAACATCTACTTCTGCTTTAGTGACTATGCCAAAGCCTTTGACTGTGTGGATCACAACACATTGTGGAAAAATTCTTAAGGAGATGGGAATACCAGACCATCTGACCTGCCTTTTGAGAAATCTGCATTCAGGCCAAGAAGCAACAGTTAGAACTGGACATAGAACAACAGACTGGTTCCAAATTGGGGAAGGAGTACATCAAGGCTATCTACTGTCACCCTGCTTATTTAATTTATATGCAGAGTACATCATGAGAAATGCTGGGCTGGATGAAGCACAAGCTGGAATCAAGATTTCTGGGAGAAATATCAATAACCTCAGATATGCAGGTGACTCCATTCTTATGACAGAAACAGAAGAAGAACTAAAGAGCCTCTTGATGAAAGTGAAAGAGGAGAGTGAAAAGCTGGCTTAAAATTCAACATTCAGAAACCTAAGATCATGGCATCTGGTCCCATCACTTCATGTCAAATAGATGAGGAAACAATGGAAACAGTGAGAGACTTTATATTTTTGGGCTCCAAAATCACTGCGGATAGTGACTGCAGCCATGAAATTAAAAGACGCTTGCTCCTTGGAAGAAAAGTTATGACCAACCTAGACAGCATATTAAAAAGCAGAGACATTATTTTGCCAACAAAGGTGCATCTAGTCAAAGCTATGGTTTTTCCAGTAGTCCTGTATGGATGTGCGATTTGGACTATAAAAAAGGCTGAATGCCAAAGAATTGATGCTTTTGAGCTGTGATGTTGGAGAAGACTCTTGAGAGTCCCTTGGACTGCAAGGAGTTCCAACCAGTTCATCCTAAAGGAAATCAGTCCTGAATATTCATTGGAAGGACTGATGCTGAAGCAGAAACTCCAATACTTTGGCCACCTGATGTCATGAACTGACTCATTTGAAAAGACCCTGATTCTGGGAATGATTGAAGGCAGGAGGAGAAGGGGATGACAGAGGATGAGATGGTTGGATGGCATCACCGACTCAGTGGATATGAGTTTGAGTAAGCTCTGGGAGTTGGTGAGGGACAGGGAAGCCTGATGTGCTACAGTCCACAGGTCGCAAAGATTCGGACACGACTGAACTGAATCTCAGAGGACAATTGAATGTGAAGTGTCTCAATCAATGAAAGAAATATGAAATAACAGAGATTTTTAAATGATTTTAAATTATAAATGTTGTCAGCCCTGTTTGCATTTGTATCCTTGTGTCATTGATCACCATTTTCGATTGATGTCTAGGGCCCAATTTCTGACATATACTTACTCAGTATGTCTCAGGACCTGAGAAACATATTCTTTAAAAATCATATATTTATCAAATATTTACAAGTTAAATAAATTGACTCAAATAAATGATCTCATTAGCACTGTCTGTATAACTTTAACCACAAAGTGATACTCATTATTAGAGAAATGCAAATCAGACCCACAATGACATACCATTTCATGCCAGTCAGAATGGCTGCTATCCATCCAAAAGTCTACAAGCAATAAATGCTGGAGAGGGTGTGGAGAAAAGGGAACCCTCTTACACTGTTGGTGGGAATGCAAACTAGTACAGCCACTATGCAGAACAATGTGGAGATTCCTTAAAAAACTGGAAATAAACCGCCATATGACCCAGCAGTCCCACTGCTGGGGATACACACCAAGGAAACCAGAATTGAGAGATACATGTGTACCCCAATGTTCATTGCAGCACTGTTTATAATAGCTAGGACATGGAAGCAGCCTAGATGTCCATCAGCAGATGAATGGATAAGAAAACTGTGGTACATATACAAAGTGGAGTATTACTCAGCCATTAAAAAGAATACATTTGAATCAGTTCTAATGAGGTGGATGAAACTGGAGCCTATTATACAGATGGAGTAAGCCAGGAAGAAAAATACCAATACAGTATATTAACGTATATATGTGGAATTCAGAAAGATGGCAATGATAACCTTGTATGCGAGACAGCAAGAGACACAGATGTATAGAACAGTCTTTTTGACTCTGTGGGAAAGGGTGAGGGCAAGATGATATGGGAACATAGCATTGAAACATGTTAATTATTATATGTGAAACGAATCACCAGTCCAGGTTTGATGCATGATACAGGGTTCTTGGGGCTGGTGCACTGGGATGACCCGGAGGGATGGGATGGGGAGGGAGGTGGGAGGGAGGTTCAGGATGGGGAACACATGTACACCAATGGCGGATTCAAGTCAATGTATGGCAAAACCAAAGAGTATTGTAAAGTAAAATAAATTTTAAAAAAAAGTGATAAAATGAATGACTAGTGCTCAGCTTAGTTGAGCTCTTGAGCTCTTTAAAATCTATAGTGGCATAGTAGTCACAGCAGGTGAAAGATTGAAGATGCTTCCTGTCCCATAATTGTTTGTGAGCTGGATCTGGTCCTTTTTAAATAAGAAAATACTTTGTTACCCACTCTCTTTGAAAGACTTTTCTTATTTATTTGCAGTGAAAATGTCAGAGGAATGAGATCTATATAATCAAGGATAGACTGACTTTATAGTTAGCCTGTAGGCAAGAAAGATTTATATTTAACACTGCTTGGTTGAACAAAATAAAATAGTGAGCATATATCTTATGAATTATACATTTTATAGCAATTGCCTGTTATTCAGCTAATGGAGAAATCAAATGAAATGTGATACAGATAAGAAGACTAGAAACATAGTTATTTATTATATATTTTTTGCCTATTCAATAGTAAATAAAAAATTCCTTGAAGATGTTCCTAAGGAATAAGGAAGGCTTTAACCACAAAAATATAGTACATATTTATTGTGAGTAAGGCCTACTAATTTAGTTCAACTAAACAAATTAAAAATATTCTGCACGAAATCCTCATTTTGACCCTAAGTGAAAGAAAGTGAAGTCGCTCAGTCATGTCTGACTCTTTGTGACCCCATGGACTGTAGCCTACCAGGTTCCACCATCCATGGGATTTTCCAGGCAAGAATACTTACTGGAGTGGGTTGCCATTTCTTTCTCCAGGAGATCTTCCTGACTCAGGGGTTGAACCTGGGTCTCCCTCATTGTAGGCAGATGGTTTACCATCTGAGCCACCAGGGAAGTCATTTTGACCCTAAAGAAGATGTAAAATCAAACATAATACCCAGAGCTTCACAAAGTTTACAATCTAGTACAGGATCAATCAAATGAGCCAATGACTCTAATAAAAGGCAGCATATTACAATACTGTAACTGGGTTGTAAACAAAATTCAGTGATATTCAAAGAGAATACTCACTTCTATTTGGGGTGGGAAAAAATATATGTCTTCATGGAAGAAATGACATTTGAAAAACAGATGGGATATTTACACGTGGAAAAAGGGATAGAGGGCATACCATGGAGACAAAGGATTAAAAGCAAGATGACAGGCAAGTGTGAGTTGTTTCTGGGAAAATGTGCTAGCTAGAGTGGAGCATAGGTATGTAAAAAGGTAGGAAATAGGAAATAATACAGAAGATGCAGGCTGATGCCAAGTATGATGAGTTTCCTATACTAAGCTGACAGGTGTGCATTTATTTTCACAGGTGATGGGGTTGTTAAAATGAATAGAGTTGACGAACACAAGGGTCATAGGGCTGCCCAGAGTTGTATGCAGATTTCTCACTGAAAATCTTAGAGGGTGCCATTCACATGGAAACTCTTTGAAGTGAAGTCGCTCAGTTGTGTCCAACTCTTGGTGACCCCATGGACTGTAGCCCACCAAGCTCCTCCATCCATGGAATTTTCTAGGCAAAAGTAATGGAATGGGTTGCCATTTCCTTCTTTTGTGACCATGTTTCAGTCATTTTAAATATGTTATGATAAGTTTCCTGACAGATAAGTCAAATGTATTGAAGGTAGGATGTCTTTTCTGATTTATACAAAAGCATCAAATGGGCTAGTAGTAGCCTGGGACAGATGTGCTGAAGGGAGACACATCTTATAGCAGATTATAGGGCCAGTTGCTTCAAGGAGGGACTGAAGGCTTTAACAATAGTAGACATAAAAATAGGAGCTTAAGTTGGTAAAGACAGGCTGACGTAGCATCCACATGGATGAAGGACCCATGCTATGATTTCAAAGATGGGGGACAGATAATAATGGCAAATAGGAAGCAGAAAAGTAAGAAGGGATGGGACTTCCCTGATGGTTCAGTGGTTATGATTTTTCCTTCCAAAGCAGTGGGTGCAGGTTTGATCTCTTGTTGGGGAGCTAAGAGTCCACATTTCTAGCAGCCAAAAACCAAGATATAAAACAGAAACAATATTTTAACAAATTCAATAAAGTCTTTAAAAATGGTCACATCAAAAAATCTTTAAAATAATAATAAGAGAGATTTATTAAGATAGGAGAAAGGGAGGCAGATGGAGGACCCAGATAAGAGGCTCCATTTTGAATACATTTTAAAGCCAGAGGTGTTAGCAGAACATTCAGATGGAAGTGTCAGCCATTGGACTGAAAAGTTGAAATGCTGTCCTGGAGGGAAGGGAAGGAGTTGGGCTAGAGTTATCCACATCAAAATGATGGCTGAGATAACAGAAGAGTCCTTACAGAGAAGCGAGAGGAATACAACTGGTTTCAAAAGCAATTTTCCTTCTTACTACATTTTGCTCTCTAACCTCAAAAGAATTAGGAATAAATCTTACAAAAGAAGCCTGCTTTCTTAGTAATGTGGATAATGTGTTAGGTAATGTGTTTTGTTCCCAATTTGTGCCAACTATCAAACATAGTCAATATCTGTTCTTATATGTACACGTCAGTTTTTTTCATTGTAAGATTAGACAGAAGTGCTGACAGAAGAGGTTTTCTAACTACTAACCAAAGGTAGAATCATTGATGACTTAGTAATGTTTTAATGGAGAAATAGAAGCATAGAAATCAGGTATAAAATGCAACCAACTTCTCACTCAGAAGGTAAGGAAAGGCAAAAACATAAAAGCATTTTTATTTCACTGTATCATGTACTCAGTGTAGCTCCATATTTTCATTTTAGTGTTTTTCAACATGATAAAGGCCATATATGACAAACCCACAGCTAGAATCATACTCAGTGCTGAAAAGCTAAAGCATTTCCTCTAAAATATATGGAATAAGAAAAGAATGTCTACTCTTGACACTTTCATTCAACATAATTTTAGAAATCCTCACCAGGATAATCAGAAGAAAAGAAAAGGAATCCAAATTGGAAAAGAAGTAAGACCAGTTTGCAGATAACATGATACTTACTATACAGAGAAAATTCTAAAGATACTACCAGAATACTGGAGCTCATCAATGAGTTTGGTAAAGTTGCAGGATACAAAATTAATACACAGGGATCTCTTGTATTTCTATACATTAGCAATGAAAGGTCAGAAAGAGAAATTAAAGAAACAATCCCATTTGCCATTGCAACAAAAAGATTCACTTCAGTTCAGTTCAGTTGCTCAGTTGTGTCTGACTCTTTGCAACCCCAAGAATCGCAGCACGCCAGGCCTCCCTCTCCATCACCAACTCCCGGAGTTCACTCAGACTCACGTCTGTCGAGTCAGTGATGCCATCCAGCCATCCCATCCTTGGTCGTCCCCTCTCCTCCTGCCCCCAATCCCTCCCAGCATCAGAGTCTTTCCCAATGAGTCAACTCTTCGCATGAGGTGGCCAGAGTTCTGGAGTTTCGGCTTTAGCATCATTCCTTCCAAAGAAATCCCAGGGCTGATCTCCTTCAGAATGGACTGGTTGGATCTCCTTGCAGTCCAAGGGACTCTCAAGAGTCTTCTCCAACACCACAGTTCAAAAGCATCAATTCTTCAGCGCTCAGCCTTCTTCACAGTCCAACTCTCACATCCATACATGACCACAGGAAAAACCATAGCCTTGACTAGACGGACCTTCGTCGGCAAAGTAATGTCTCTGCTTTTGAATATACTATCTAGGTTGGTCATAACTTTCTTCCAAGGAGTAAGCGTCTTTCAAAAAGATTAAAATATCTAGGAATAAACCTACCTAAGGAGGCAAAAGAATAGTACTCAGAAAACTATATGAAATGATGAAAGAAGTCAAAGACAACACAAACATATGTAGAGATATACCATGTTCTTGGATTGAAAGAATATTGTGAAAATGATTGTAGTACCCAAAGCAATTCACAGATTCAGTGGAGTTCTTATCAAATTACCAATGGCATTTTTCACAGAACAAGAACAAAAAGATTTAATATTTGTGTAGAAACACTAAAGACCCCAAATAGCCAAAGCAATTTTATTATTTTATTCTTAAAATAAAATTATTATTTTATTCTTGAGAATTAAAAATGGAGTTGGAGGAATTAGGTTCCCTGACTTCAGACTATACTACAAAGCCACAGTCATCAAAACAATGTGGTATTGGCATAAACACAGAAATACAGATCAATGGAATAGGATAGAAAGTCCAGAAATAAATCCACAAACCCATGGTCACCTAATCTATGGCAAAGGAGGCAAGAATATATGGATAAAGACTGATTCTTTGATAAGTGGTACTGGGAAGGCTGGACAGCTATGTGTAAAAGAATGAATTAAGAGCACTTCCTTTACACCATAAACAAAGATAAAGTCACAGTGTTTTAAAGACCCAGATTTTAAGATGAACTATAAAATTCCTAGAGGAAAACATAGAACAAACACACTTTAACATAATTTGAAGCAATATCTTTTTGGATCCATTTCCTAATTAAACTTAAAAACTTTTGAGACCTAATTAAACTTAATTAGGTCTAATTAAACATATGAGACCTAATTAAACTTGTGCATAGCAAAGGAAATCATAAATAAAAAGACAACCTACAGAACAGGAGAAAATATTTGCAACTGATGTGACTGACAAGGAATTAATTTTCAAAATATACAGACAGCTTTTACAGTTCAGTGTCCAAAAAGCAAAAACCCAACCTAGTCAAAAAATGAGCAGTTCAGTTGTATCTGACTCTTTGCAACCCCATGAACTGCAGCATGCCAGGCCTCCCTGTCCGTCACAGACTCCTGGAGCTTTCTCAAACTCATGTCCATCAAGTCGGTGATGCCATCCAACCATCTCATCCTCTGTCATCCCCTCCTCCTTCTGCCTTCAATTTTTCCCAGGATCAGATCTTTTAAAATGAGTCAATTCTTCGCATCAAGTGGCCAAAGTATTGGAGTTTCAGCTTCAGCATCAGTCCCTTCAATGAATATTCAGGACAGATTTCATTTAGGATGTACTGGTTGGATCTCCTTGCAGTCCAAGGGACTCTCAAGAGTCTTCTCCAACACCACAGTTCAAAAGCATCAATTCTTTGGTGCTCAGCTTTCTTTATAGTCTGACTCTCACATCCATACATGACTACTGGAAAAACCGTAGCTTTGACTAGATGGACCTTTGTTGGCAAAGTCATGTCATTGCTTTTTAGTATGCTGTTTAGGTTGGTCTTAGTTTTTCTTCCAAGGAGCAATTGTCTTTTAATTTCATGGCTGTGTAAAAAAAAAGGAAAGAAAAATGGGCAGAAAATCTAAAAGATATTTCTCCAAAGAAGACATACAGATGCTCATAGGCACACTAAAAGATGTTCAATACAGATAATTATTCAATAAATACAATTAAAAACTACAATGTGGTTTCACCTCACACCAATCAGAATGGCCAACATTAAAGAGTCTGAAGTGAAGTGAAGTGAAGTGAAGTTGCTTAGTGGTGTCAGACTCTTTGCGACCCCGTAGACTGTAGCCTACCAGGCTCCTCAATCCACGGAATTCTCCAGGCAGTAATACTGGAATGGGTTGCCATTTCCTTCTCCAGGGATCTTCCCGACCCAGGGGTCCAAAATAATGTTAAAGTGTGGAAGAAAAAACCATCCTACACTGTTGCTGGGAATGTAAATTTTTACAGCTACTATGGAGAGTTATGCCCAAGTTGCGAAATCTCCCAATGACCACCAGGGAGCCAATATCTGATGCAAAAGCAAGAGAGTTTTTATTACCAAGCTTGAGCTGGGGCTCCCACCAACACCGACAGCGGCTATAGTGAGGAGCCCCGAGTTTTGGGTTACATTGCTTATATAGGGAATATTCAGGTAAAAGAGGATTTTCAGGCTGAAGGACATCTGATTGGTTCCCTTCTTCTATAGGGTTGTGTGTTGATTCTTGATTGGTTTTTGCTATCAAGGTAAATCACAAGTTTCTGAATGTAAAGTCAAGAGGTTTAACCTGAGGGCCGATTGGCTCATGAGCAGTGGGGCAAGGTTAGGTAATATCCAAAGTCTAAGTCTTTTTGCCCAGAACTTTACAAAATGGAGTTCTTTTACAAGATGGAGTAGCTTAGGCTCTCTCTCCATGGAGAACAGTATGGCGTTTTCTTAAAAACTAAAAACAGAGCTGCCATATGATCCTGAAATCCCACTCCTGGGCATATATCCAGAGAAAATTTTAAAAAGATATATGCACTCCAATATTCATAGCAGCACTGTTTATAATAGCCAAAATATGCAAGCAATCTAAATGTCCATAGACAGATGACTGCATAAAGAAGAAGTGGTATGCATATATGATGGAATATTACTTAGACATAAAAATAATGAAATAATGCCATTTGTAGTGATATAAATGGACCTAGAGATTATCATACTAAGTGAAGTAAGCCATACCAAGACAAACACAATAAGATACCACTTATATGTGGAATCTTAAGAAATGATACAAGTGAACTTTATTATAAAACATAAATAGACTCATAGACAGAAACAAACTTATGATTACTAAAGGGGAGGAAGATGATAGTTTACAGTGAATGATGTCAGATTCAAGATCTCCCAAAAGATTTAGCTTGAGGACAAGGGACCAGGCTTGCTCACTCAAGAGCTTTTGTGTAGCAGTTTTATTAAAGTATGAAAAGGCTTCTGACATGCACATGAAAAGGGGGACAGAGAGTACCCCTCCCTAGTGTTAGCAAGGGAGTTATATAATTTTTGATTGGTTATTACAGTAGATCACAAGAATGTCTCAAGGTTGTAAGGATCTTAGAAGACCCACTCCCATAATTTACATTTTAAATAACAGGATTAGCCAGAAGGTTTTCAGGAAGGAGAAACTGTCCTCAAGCAGGATACATGATTGTGGTATACTCCTTCAGTTCCGTTCAGGCGCTCAGTCATGTACGACTCTTTCGATGCATGAATCGCAGCTTGCCAGGCCTCCCTGTTCATTACCATCTCTCGGTGTTCATTCAGACTCACGTCCATCGAGTCAGTGATGCCATCCAGCCATCTCATTCTCGGTCGTCCCCTTCTCCTCCTGCCCCCAAATCCCTCCCAGCATCAGAGTCTTTTCCAATAAGTCACCTCTTCACATAAGGTGGCCAAAGTACTGGAGTTTCAGCTTTAGCATCATCCCTTCCAAAGTATCCAGGGTTGATCTCCTTCAGAATGGACTGATTGGATCTCCTTGCAGTCCAAGGGACTCTCAAGAGTCTCCTCCAACACCACAGTTCAAAAGCATCAATTCTTCGGCGCTCAGCCTTCTTCACAGTCCAACTCTCACATCCATACATGACCACAGGAAAAACCATAGCCTTGACTAGACGGACCTTCGTCGGCAAAGTAATGTCTCTGCTTTTGAACATACTATCTAGGTTGGTCATAACTTTTCTTCCAAGGAGTAAGCGGCTTCTAATTTCCTGGCTGCAGTCACCATCTGCAGTGATTTTGGAGCCCCCCAAAATAAAGTCTGACACTGTTTCCACATCTGTTTCCCATGAAGTGATAGGACCGGATGCCATGATCTTCGTTTTCTGAATGTTGAGCTTTAAGCCAACTTTTTCACTCTCTTTCACTTTCATCAAGAGGCTTTTAGCTCCTCTTCACTTTCTGCCATAAGAGTGGTGTCATCTGCATATCTGAGGTTATTGCTATTTTTCCCAGCAATCTTGATTCCAGCTTGTGTTTCTTCCAGTCCAGCGTTTCTCATGATGTACTCTGCATAGAAGTTAATAAGCAGGGTGACAATATATATCCTTGACGTAGTCCTTTTCCTATTTGGAGACAGTCTGTTGTTCCATGTCCAGTTCTAACTGTAGCTTCCTGACCTGCATACAGATTTCTCAAGAGGCAGGTCAGGTGTCTGGTATTCCCGTCTCTTGAAGAATTTTCCACAGTTGATTGTGATCCACACTGTCAAAGGCTTTGGCATAGTCAATAAAGCAAAGGTAGATGTTTTTGTGAAACTCTCTTGCTTTTTCCATGATCCAGCGGATGTTGGCAATTTGATCTCTGGTTCCTCTGCTTTTTCTAAAACCAGCTGGAACATCTGGACGTTCACAGTTCATGTATTGCTGAAGCCTGGTTTGGAGAATGTTGAGCATTACTTTACTAGCATGTGAGATGAGTTCAATTGTGTGGTAGCTTGAGCATTCTTTGACATTGCCTTTCTTTGGAATTGGAATGAAAATTGACCTTTTCCAGTCCTGTGGCCACTGCTGTGTTTTCCAAATGTGCTGGCATATTGAGTGCAGCACTTTCACAGCATTATCTTTTAGGATTTGAAACAGCTCAACAGGAATTCCATCACCTCTACTAGCTTTGTTTGTAGTGATGCTTTCTAAGGTCCACTTGACTTCACATTCCAAGATGTCTGGCTCTAGAAGAGTGATCACATCATGATTATCTGGTTCATGCAGATCTTTTTTGTACAGTTCTTCCGTGTATTCTTGCCACCTCTTCTTAATATCTTCTGCTTCTGTTAGGTCTATACCATTTCTGTCCTTTATCGAGCCTATCTTTGCATGAAATGTTCCCTTGGTATCTCTAATTTTCTTGAGGAGATCTCTAGTCTTTCCCATTCTGTTCTTTTCTTCTATTTCTTTACATTGATCGCTAAAGAAAGCTTTCTTATCTCTTCTTGGTATTCTTTGGAACTCTGCATTCAGATGCTTATATCTTTTTTTTCTCCATTGCTTTTCACCTCTCTTCTTTTCACAGAGGGCCTCCCCAGACAGCCATTTTGGTTTTTTGCATTTCTTTTCTGTGGAGATGGTCTTGATCCCTGTCTTGTGCACAGTGTCATGGACCTCATTCCATAGTTCATCAGGCTGTCTATCAGATTTAGGCCCTTAAATCGATTTCTCACTTCCACTGTATAATCATAAGGGATTTTATTTAGGTCACACCTGAATGGTCTAGCAGTTTTCCCTACTTTCTTCAATTTGAGTCTGAATTTGGCAATAAGAAGTTCATGATCTGAGCCACCATCAGCTCCTGGTCTTGTTTTGTTGACTGTATAGAGCTTCTCCATCTTTGGCTGTGTAGAATATAATCAGTCTGATTTCACTGTTGACCATCTGTTGATGTCCATGTATAAAGTCTTCTCTTGTGTTGTTGGAAGAGGGTGTTTGCTATGACCAGTGCATTTTCTTGGCAAAAGTCTATTAGTCTTTGCCCTGCTTCATTCTGCATTCCAAGGCCAAATTTCCCTGTTACTCCAGGTGTTTCTTGACTTCCTACCTTTGCATTCCAGTCCCCTATCATGAAAAGGACATCTTTTTGGGGTGTTAGTTCTAAAAAGTCTTGTAGGTCTTCATAAAACCATTCAGCTTCAGCTTCTTCAGCGTTACTGGTTGGGGCATAGACTTGGATAACTGTGATATTGAATGGTTTGCTTTGGAAATGAACAGATCATTTGTCGTTTTTGAGATTGCATCTAAGTACTGCATTTCGGACTCTTTTGTTGACCATGATGGCTACTCCATTTCTTCTGAGGGATTCCTGCCTGCAGTAGTAGATATAATGGTCATCTGAGTGAAATTCACCCATTCCAGTCCATTTTACTTCGCTAATTCCTAAAATGTCGATGTTCACCTTTGCTCTCTCTTGTTTGACCACTTCCAATTTGCCTTGATTCATGGACCTGACATTCCAGGTTCCTATGCAATATTGCTCTTTACAGCATCGGATCTTGCTTCTATCACCAGTCACATGCACAACTGGGTATTGTTTTTGCTTTGGCTCCATCCCTTCATTTTTTCTGGAGTTATTTCTCCACTGATTTCCAGTAGCACATTGGGCACCTAATGATCTGGAGAGTTCCTCTTTTGGTATCCTATCATTTTGCCTTTTCATGCTGTTCATGGGGTTCTCAAGGCAAGAATACTGAAGTGGCTTGCCATTCCCTTCTCCAATGGACCAGGTTCTGTCAGCCCTCTCCACCATGACCCGCCCATCTTGGATTGCCTCGCAGACATGGCTTGGTTTCATTGAGTTAGACAAGGCTGTGGTCCTAGTGTGATTAGATTGACTAGTTTTCTGTGAATATGGTTTCAGTGTGTCTGCCCTCTGATGCCCTCTTGCAACACCTACCATCTTACTTGGGTTTCTCTTACCTTGGGCGTTGGGTATCTCTTCACGGCTGCTCCAGCAAAGCATAGCTGCTGCTCCTTACCTTGGACAAGGGGTATCTCCTTATCACCGCCGTTCCTGACCTTTAATGTGAGATAGCCCCTTTGGCCCTCCTGCACCTCGGACGCTGGGTAGCTCCTCTCGGTCGCTGCCCCGACCTCAGACACAGGGTAGCTCCTCTCGGCCATTTCTGTGCCATGGCAGCCTGGCACTCTAGGCTGCTGCCCCTGACCTCGGACGTGGGGTAGCTCCTCTTGGCCGCGCTGAGTGCGCCAGCCTGACTCTTGTAGCCGCTAATTTGTGTAATCATCAGTTCCTGGTTTAAAGAAAAAAAAAAGTTTTATATGACTAAAATGAAGGAATGTAGAGAAAAAAACAGTTTATCCTTTCCTCCTCCTTTAGAACCTCAGACCCCTCTCTCCTCAGGGACCCCTGGACTTCTTATCAACCTGCCTAGGAATTGATTCTGTCAAAGGGAAGGATAAATTAGCAGTTTGGGATTCAAATATGCACATGAATATATATGAAATAGATAACTAAAAATGACCTACCATATATCATAGGGAAATCTATTCAATATCTTATAATAACTTATAATGGAAGAAAATGTAAGAAAAGAATATAATGTATATTTATAACTAAATCACTTTGCTGTACACCTGAAATTAACACAGCATTGTAAATCAACTATATTTCAATAAAAAGTGAAAAAAAATGGTACTACAATTAATTTGTTTCATTATGCTGAAAAATTAATGGTAAAGAATAGTCCAGAAGTACACTGGGTGGCAGATAGTTAGGAGATGAAAATGTTTGCCTTATGTAAGTCTTATGTAGAGAATGAGGGCTTATTCTAAATGGCTGTCACAGACTTGTCTTCTCATGTTTTTAGACTGTCTGAAAGGAATATTGCCTGGCATTCATGCTCTCATATTTACTTTGTAGGGTGATCTCAGAAGCCAAGAAGACATCAGTGCTCTGACAGTTAGATAGAAGTTAACATTTAAATATGATCTATTCTCAACTCATCCTATCCCCTGTTTTATGCTATATTTTAAAAATTACTTATTTATTTTTATTTTTGGCTGTGCTGGGTCTTAGTTGCTACAAGCCGGCTTTCTCTAGTGTGGCAAGCAGGGACTACTCTCGTGGTTCATGGACTTCTCATTGCCTCATGTGGTAGCTTCTCCTGTTGTGGGGCACAGGATCTAGGGTGTTCTGTTTTCAGTAGTTGCAGCAAAGTCAGGCTCAGTAGTAGTGGCTTGGAAGCTCTAGAGTGAAGGCTTAGTAATTATGGCACATGAGCTTAGTTGCCCTACAGCATGTGAGATATTCTTGGACCAGGGATCGAACCCGTGTCTACCACACTGCAAGGTGTATCTTAACTACTGGACCACCAGGGAAGCCCTTTATTGCTATATTAATGGACACCACAGTCCAGTCTAATCCAGGAGTTATAAAAACGGGCTTTTCTGTGTCGTCAAAGAAATTTTAAAAAAGGGGAGCAGAATATAAATTATCATCATTATTTCTTTCATGTTAACATTTTAAATGCTAAATGACATTGCTTTGTTTCTTGAACTTTTCAGGGAAGTAGAAGAGTATTTTGTGTCTATATATCTAGGTTATAGAGAAAAATTTAATATTATATCAATCTATTTAAAATTTAACATTTAGTCACTGCATTTGAATGTGGTATGCCTGCTTTTGGTACTCAGTATTCTAGCTGATATTCCTATTGAACTAGAATGACTTTTTTTCTTCAGTAAGCTGTATGTAAGAATACTATTAGTGTAGTAGAGAGATTAAATAATTAATCATCACTCTAACCTACAAATAAAAATACGTTACTTTTATTTTATTTTATTTTTTTATTTTAATAATTTAGACTTATTTATTTATTTATTTTTATTACAATACTGTATTTGTTTTGCCATACATTGACATGAATCAGCCACAGGTGTCCACAATTTCCCAATGCCAAAGCCCCCTCCCACCTCCCACCCCACATCCTCTCCCTGAATCATCCCGTGCACCAGCCCCATGCATCCTGCATCCTGCATTGAACACAGACTGGCGCTTCATTCTTACAAGATAGTATACATGTTTCAATGCCATTCTCCCAAATCATCCCACCCTCTCCCTCTCCCTCAGAGGCAAAAGTCTGTTCTATACCTCTGAGTCTCTTTTGTTGTCTCACATAGAGGGTCTTCATTACTATCCTTCTAAATTCCATATATATGTGTCAGTATACTGTATTGGTGTTTTTCTTTCTGGCTTACTTCACTCTGTATAATCGGCTCCAATTTCATCCATCTCATTAGAACTGAGTCGAATTTATTCTTTTTAAGGGCTGAGTAGTATTCCATTGTGTATATGTACCACAGCTTTCTTACCCATTCATCTGCTGATGGACATCTAGGTTGTTTCCATGTCCTGGCTATTACAAACAGTGCTGCAATGAACATTGGGGTACATGTGTCTCTTTCAATTCTGGTTTCCTCGGTGTGTATGCCCAGCAGTGGGATTGCTGGGTCATAAGGCAGTTCTATTTGCAATTTTTTAAGGAATCTCCACACTGTTTTCCATAATGGCTGTACTAGTTTGCATTCCCACCAGCAGTGTAAGAGGGTTCCCTTTTCTCCACATCCTCTCCAGCATTTATTGCTTGTAGACTTTTGGATCGCAGCCATTCTGACTGGTGTGAAATGATACCTCATTGTGGTGTTGATTTGCATTTCTCTGATAATAAGTGATGTTGAGCATCTTTTCATGTGTTTGTTAGCCATCCGTATGTCTTCTTTGGAGAAATGCCTATTTAGTTCTTTGGCCCATTTTTTGATTGGTTCGTTTATTTTTCTGGAGTTGAGCTGCATAAGTTGCTTGTATATCTTTGAGATTAGTTGTTTGTCAGTTGTTTCATTTGCTATTGTTTTCTCCTATTCCGAAGGCTGTCTTTTCACCTTGCTTATAGTTTCCTTTGTTGTGCAGAAGCTTTTAATTTTAATTAGATCCCATTTGTTTATTTTTGCTTTTATTTCCAGTATATTGGGAGTTGGATCATAGAGGATCCTGCTGTGATTTATGTCGGAGAGTGTTTTGCCTATGTTTTCCTCTGGGAGTTTTATAGTTTCTGGTCTTACATTTAGATCTTTAATCCATTTTGAGTTTATTTTTGTGTATGGTGTTAGAAAGGGGTCTAGTTTCATTCTTTTACAAGTGGTTGACCAGTTTTCCCAGCACCACCTGTTAAAGAGACTGTCTTTACTCCATTGTATGCTCTTGCCTCCTT
This sequence comes from Nanger dama, assembly GCA_917880005.1. Lineage (NCBI taxonomy): Eukaryota > Metazoa > Chordata > Mammalia > Artiodactyla > Bovidae > Nanger > Nanger dama. The sequence continues at coordinate 32,324,360 of CAKJTW010000007.1, forward strand.
TGTCGAAGATAAGGTGTCCATAGGTGTGTGGGTTTATCTCGAGGCTTTCTATTTTGTTCCATTGATCTATATTTCTGTCTTTGTGCCAGTACCATACTGTCTTAATGACTGTGGCTTTGTAGTAGAGCCTGAAGTCAGGCAAGTTGATTCCTCCAGTTCCATTCTTCTTTCTCAAGATTGCTTTGGCTATTCGAGGTTTTTTATATTTCCATACAAATCTTGAGATTATTTGATCTAGTTCTGTGAAAACTACTGCTGGTAACTTGATAGGAATTGCATTGAATCTGTAGATTGCTTTGGGTAGTATACTCATTTTCACTATATTGATTCTTCCAACCCATCAGCATGGTATATTCCTCCATCTATTAGTGTCCTCTTTGATTTCTTTCATCAGTGTTTTATAGTTTTCGATATATAGGTCTTTAGTTTCTTTAGGTAGGAATATTCCTAAGTATTTTATTCTTTTCGTTGCAATGGTGAATGTGATTGTTTCCTTGACTTCTTTTTCTACTTTCTCATTATTAGTGTATAGGAATGCAAGGGATTTCTGAGTGTTGATTTTATATCCTGCCACTTTACTATATACACTGATTAGCTCTAGTAGTTTTCTGGTCGAGTCTTTAGGATTTTCTATGTAGAGGATCATGTCATCTGCAAACAGTGAAAGTTTTACTTCTTCTTTTCCAATTTGGATTCCTTGTATTTCTTTTTCTGCTCTGATTGCTGTGGCCAAAACTTCCAGTATGATATTGAATAGTAGTGGTGAAAGTGGACACCCTTGTCTTGTTCCTGACTTTAGGGGAAATGGTTTCAATTTTTCACCATTGAGGATAATGTTAGCTGTGGGTTTGTCATATATAGCTTTTATTATGTTGAGGTACGTTCCTTCTATTCCTGCTTTCTGGAGAGTTTTTATCATAAATGGATGTTGAATTTTGTCAAAGGCTTTTTCTGCATCTATTGAGATAATCATATGATTTTTATTTCTCAGTTTGTTAATGTGATGAATTACATTGATTGACTTGTGGATATTGAAGAATCCTTGCATCCCTGGGAGAAAGCCCACTTGGTCATGGTGTATGATCTTTTTAATGTGTTGCTGGATTCTGATTGCTAGGATTTTGTTGAGGATTTTTGCATCTGTGTTCATCAGTGATATTGGCCTGTAGTTTTCTTTTTTTGTGGTGTCTTTGTCAGGTTTTGGTATTAGGGTGATGGTGGCCTCATAGAATGAGTTTGGAAGTTTACCTTCCTCTCCAATTTTCTGGAATAGTTTCAGTAAGATAGGTGTTAGCTCTTCTCGAAATTTTTGGTAGAATTCAGCTGTGAAGCCGTCTGGACCTGGGCTTTTGTTTGCTGGAAGATTTCTGATTACAGTTTCAATTTCCGTGCTTGTGATGGGTCTGTTAAGATTTTCTATTTCTTCCTGGTTCAGTTTTGGAAAGTTGTACTTTTCTAAGAATTTGTCCATTTCTTCCAAGTTGTCCATTTTATTGGCATATAATTGCTGATAGTAGTCTCTTATGATTGTTTGTATTTCTGTGTTGTCTGTCGTGATCTCTCCATTTCATTTCTAATTTTATTGATTTGATTTTTCTCCCTTTGTTTCTTGATGAGTCTGGCTAATGGTTTGTCAATTTTATTTATCCTTTCAAAGAACCAGCTTTTTGCTTTGTTGATTTTTGCTATGGTCTCTTTTGTTTCTTTTGCATTTATTTCTGCCCTAATTTTTAGGATTTCTTTCCTTCTACTAACTCTGGGGTTCTCTATTTCTTCCTTTTCTAGTTGCTTTAGGTGTAGAGTTAGGTTATTTATTTGGCTTCTTTCTTGTTTCTTGAGGTATGCCTGTATGGCTATGAACTTTCCCCTTAGCACTGCTTTTATAGTGTCCCAAAAGTTCTGTGTAGTTGTGTTTTCATTTTCATTCGTTTCGATGCACAATTTGATATCTTTTGGATTTCTTCTGTGATTTGTTGATTATTCAGAAGGGTGTTGTTCAGCCTCCAAATGTTGTAATTTTTAATAGCTTTTCTCCTGTAATTGAGATCAAACCTTAGTTCATTATGGTCAGAGAAGATGCTTGGAATAATTTCGATTTTTTTATATTTATCAAGGTTAGATTTATGACCCAGGATGTGATCTCTCTGGAAAAGGTTTCGTGTCCACTTGAGTAAAAGGTGAAATTCATTGTTTTGGGGTGAAATATCCTATAGATATCAATTAGGTCTAACTGATCTATTGTATCGTTTAAAGTATGTGTTTCTTTGTTAATTTTCTGTTTAGTTGATCTGTCCATAGGTGTGAGTGGGGTATTAAAGTCTCCCACTATTATTGTGTTATTATTAATTTCCCCTTTCATGCTTGTTAGCAATTGTCTTATATATTGCAGTGCTCCTATGTTGGGTGCATATATATATTTATAATTGTTATATCTTCTTCTTGGGTTGATCCTTTAATCATTATGTAGTGGCCTTCTTTGTCCCTTTTCACAGCCTTTGTTTTAAAGTCTATTTTATCAGATATGAGTATTGCTACTCCTGCTTTCTTTTGGTTTTTATTTGCATGGAATATCTTTTTCCAGCCCTTCACTTTTAGTCTGTATGTGTCCGTTGTTTTGAGGTGGGTCTCTTGTAAGCAGCATATATAGGGATCTTATTTTTGTATCCATTCAGCCAGTCTTTGCCTTTTGGTTGGGGCATTCAACCCATTTACATTTAAGGTAATTATTGATAAGTATGCACCTGTTGCCATTTAGTTTAATGTTTTGGGTTCAGGTTTATACGTCCTTTTTGTGTTTCCTGTCTAAAGTCTATCCTTTAGTATTTGTTGGAGAGCTGGTTTGGTGGTGCTGAATTCTCTCAGCTTTTCTTGTCTGTAAAGCTTTTGATTTCTCCTTCATATTTGAATGAGATTCTTGCTGGGTACAGTAGTCTTGGTTGAAGGTTATTATCTTTCATCACTTTAAGTATGTCTTGCCATTCCCTCCTAGTCTGAAGAATTTCTATTGAAGGATCTGCAGTTATTCTTATGGGGATCCCCTTGTGTGTTATTTGTTGTTTTTCCCTTGCTGCTTTTAATATTTGTTTTTTGTGTTTGGTCTTTGTTAGTTTGATTAGTATATGTCTTGGGGTGTTTTGCCTTGGGTTTATCCTGTTTGGCACTCTCTGGGTTTCTTGGACTTGGGTGATTATTTCCTTCCCCATTTTAGGGAAGTTTTCAACTATTATCTCCTGAAGTATTTTCTCATGGTCTTTCTTTTTGTCTTCTTCTAGGACTCCTATAATTTGAACGTTGGATCGTTTCATATTGTCTTGGAGGTCTCTGAGGTTGTCCTCATTTCTTTTAATTCGTCTTTTTCCCTCACTGATTCATTTATTCCTACCATTCTATCTTCTATTTCACTAATCCTATCTTCTGCCTCCGATATTCTACTATTTGTAGCCTCCAGAGTGTTTCTGATCTCATTTATTGCATTATTCATTATATGTTGACTCTCTTTTATTTCTTCTAGGTCCTTGTTAAACCTTTCTTGCATCTTCTCAATCCTTGACCCCAGGCTATTTATCTGTGATTCCATTTTGATTTCAAGATTTTGGATCATTTTCACTATCAGTATTTGGAATTCTTTCTCAGGTAAATTCCCTATCCCTTCCTCTTTTGTTTGGTTTGATGGGCATGTCTCCTGTTCCTTTACCTGCTGGGTATTCCTCTGTCTCTTCATCTTGGTTATATTGCTGCGTTTGGGGTGGCTTTTCTATATTCTGGGAATTTGTGGAATTCTCTTTCTTATAGAGCTTCCTCTCTGTGTTTGGGGTTATATCAGTGGCTTGTCAAAGTTTCTTTATTAGAGAGGCTTGTGTTGAGGCTCTGGTGGGTGGAGTTGGATTTCCTCTCTCTGGAGTGCTGTGAAGTGTCAGGTAATGGGTTATGGGACGTCAATGATTTTGGAGTATTTTTAGCTGCCTATGTATTGAAGCTCAGGGGCTTGTTCTTGTGTTGCTGGAGAATTTGCATGGTATGTCTTGCTCTGGAGCTTGTTGGCCCTTGGGCGGTGCTCAATTTCAGTATAGGTATGAAGGCGTTTGATGAGCGCTTATTGGATAATGTTCCCTGTATTCAGGAATTCTTTGATGATCTCAGGATTTGGAGTTACGCCTCCTGATTCTGGTTTTAAGATTTATTTTTACAATAACCTCATGATTTCTCCATCTATTCAGCACTATTGTTAAAACATCTGGGTTAATGATGATAGATTTCTCCACTTTGAGGGTCGTCGCTAGAGGATCGCTGAGTTACTTGGAGGAGAGAAGAGGGAGGGGGGTAGTTAGAGGTGAGTGGAATAGGATGAGGTGGAATCAAAAGAGGAAAAAGCAAACTAGCCTGTAACCACTTTCTTGTGTGCGCTCCAAAGTCTGGACCTCTCAGAGGTGGTCACAGAGTTATACATGGAAGAGTAGAGGGAGGAAGTAGATAGAGGTGATCAGGAGGATGAAAGAGGGAGATGCAAAGGAGGGATACAGATCTCGCCAGTGACCAGTTCCCTGAGAATTCTCCACCTTCGGGAGCACACAGAGATTCATAGAGTTGGGTAGAGAAGAGGAGGGGGAGGGAGGAGACACAAGCCACCTGGTGGAGAAAAGAGAGATTCCAAAGGGGGAGAGAGTGGTCAAGCCAGTAGTCTCGCACTCATGTAAAATTGGGTACTGAAGATTAGGTTTTAAAAGTACAAAATTGGCAACAAATACCAAAATGTTGAGATTAAAAATCTGGAGTGGAGATTGGATTTTCAAAGATAAAATATTAAAAATAAGAAAAAGAAGTAGAGAAAATTTAAAAAAATTGAGAAAAAATAATAAAAATAGAATAAAATGAAAGATTCCAGAATTATTAAAAGACAACTTCTACCACCAATAGGACTATATACAGTGTTTGCTTTAAAGATAAGGTTTTTTATTTTAAAGTAATAATAGTTTATAAAGATAATAAATAAAAATATAGAAGACTTAAAAGTTTAAGCAAGTTTAGAAAAAAACGAAAAAGAAAAGAAAACAAATTTAAAAGAAAAAAATTTTTTTAAGAAAGTTAAAAAAATTCTTAAAAAAAATCATGCTTCCACATCATCCCCCACCCCCCAAAAAAATTGATCATAAAAGCAGTAACGGTATATCTGACGCTTTCTCTGTCATTGTAGACTGTGTGGGGTCGCTACCAAGGCTGTTCCCTCTGTTTGACTTCCTCTGTTTGCTGGTCTCTTCTGTGTCTGATTTCCGTCTTGACACAGGGAGGGTGGTGGTGGACTCTGCACTGGGCTTGCCCCTTCTTGCTCCTTGGGATAACCTTGTGGGGCCTGCCCTATGCTTCATGCACTTCCCTGGTCTTTGGCGCTCAGGATTGGCGGTCAGGAAGCCCTCTGAGACTTGAATTTGGTTGAACAGGGGGCTTTGTTCCCTTCCCAGGTCCGAGTGGCTTGGGAGTTTGGCGCTTGCTATTGCGACTTCTGGGCTTCCGGGTCGCTCAATTTTCTGGGAGCTCTGCCGGGGCTCTTTCTCAGGCAGATGATGACTGTTCAGAGCCTCCCAGCAGTTTCAATAGCAAAGAAATCAGTTTGCAATTTGGTAGGTAATGTCACTCTTGAGCTGCTATTGCCCCCTTCCAGCACTTAAGGCTCTGGCTGCCTGTCGCCAGATTGGGATAGTCTGCAGCCGGCTATTGCCGATCCATCCTTATGTTCGAGCGTTCCGCATGTTGGCTATCCCACAGTCTGGTTTGCTAGACCAAGATAGTTCTTTCTAGCCACGCGCGGACCCGATTCTGGCCCAGTTACTCCCCGATTCTCGAGATAAGCCCTGCAGCCTACGTTTCCCGCGGCCCAATTCTTAGAAAGCACTGTCGCGGGCGCGCTCCTCCCTGCCCAACCCCCACTGCTGTTGGATGCAGGCGTTTGCGGTGCTTATCCACTGGGGGTTATACTGTTGAATTCGTAATCTGTTGGTTTTAATTATTTGTTTATTTATTCTTCCTTCCTGTTATGTTGCCCTCTGTGCTTCCAGGGCTCGCCCCATACACAGCTGTGAGAATGCTCCCCTATTTTAGGGAACCTCTCTTTTAAGATTCTCTTCCTGGGACGGGATTCCCTTCCCGGGACGGGGCTTCCTCCCTACCTCCTTTATCTCTGTCTTCGTCGTATGTATTAATTCCTACCTGGTTTTGAAGCCGATGATCTGCTTTGCTGGATGCCTGATGTCCTCTGCCAGCAGTCAGAAGTTGTTTTGTGGAATTTACTCAGCTTTGAAATGTTCTTTTGATGAAGTAGTGAGGGAGAAAGTGTTCTCCCCATCCTATTCCTCCGCCATCTTTTTCGTCTCCAATACGTTACTTTAAAAATAATGTTTCATGTAGATCAATATTTGTAAGATAATCAGGGAAAAAACTTGGGCCTTTGTAAACAATATTTGGGGTGTAAAGTTCATGAATTTTCTTGTACATTTAAAAATATGATAGTTGGGAACATCAAATCTGTGTAAACAGAGATGTGCTTACTGTTGTGGTAAAGTGGTCACAAATTATGTTTAAAGTTGAACAATCTTATTTTCTCATCCTTTTAGAAATTGTTCTAAATTATTATCTTGTATTTTTCTATTTTATGGATTAAAAAATGTGCCATATCTCACATTTTGAAAAGGGAATATACTTGGTTCATCAGTTCAGTTATCAGTTGTGTCCAACTCTTTGCGACCCCATGGACTGCAGCACGCCAGGCCTCCCTGTCTATCACCAACTCCTGGAGTTTACTCAAAGTCATGTCCATTGAGTCAGTGATGACATCCAACCATGTCATCCTCTGTCATCCCCTTCTCCTCCCACCTTCAGTCTTTCCCAGCATCAGGGTCTTTTCCAGTGAATCAGTTGTTCGCATCAGGTGGCCACAGTATTGGAGTTTCAGCTTCAGCATCAATCCTTCCAGTGAATATTCAGGATTGATTGATTTCCTTTAGGATGGACTGGTTGGACCTCCTTGCTGTCCAAGGGACTCTCAAGAGTCTTCTCCAACACCACAGTTCAAAAGCATCAATTTTTCAACACTCAGTTTTCTTTATAGTCCAACTGTTACATCCATATGTGACTACTGGAAAAACCATAGCTTTGACTTGACAGACCTTTGTTGGAAAAGTAATGTCTCTGCTACGTAGCTCTTCATAAATTATAGACAGTTATGAATTGAGTTGGAGAAGGCAATGGCAACCCATTCCAGTACTCTTGCCTGGAAAATCCCATGGATGGAGGAGCCTGGTAGGCTGTAGTCCATGGGGTCGCACAGAGCTGGACACGACTGAAGTGACTTAGCAGCAGCAGCAGCATGAGTTGGGTTGTTTTCCTTAATTCTGTCAGATTCCATTAACAGAAACTAAACCAACAAATAAACACATTTATTTAGGCTCTTAAATTAAAAATAGCTCTTTTTTTTTTTTTTAAATTTTTTTTTGGACACCCGCTTGTTGACTTCTCTCAGGTCCTGTACAGGCCGGTAAAAATAGCTCTTGTGCTATATTTTGTTAAGAATATATGTGCATGTATGTAGTTAATGCAGCTGGCCTTCATAAATATTTACTCATGTTAGTGATACTGAGAAAATTAGTGTGTTCAAGAATATAATTTTCTTAAGAATTTAAATCAGTTAAAAATTCAGAAGAGAAATGGCTGTTGAGTGTATTACAGAAGTGACTGTAAAATGAACATGGGAAAGAGAAAACATACCTAGTTTCTAGGGATCAAAATTAAGTCACCTTTTCGTTTAAAATATTAAAAGAAAAACTTCTGAAATAGTCTTACAGTTTTTAAAAATTTCATTTAAAAATACTTAGAGATGTCCCTGTCCAGGGTAAGTCCTGAACATCAAATAAGGCCAGAATATTAAAACCTTTTGAAGAAAAGTTATGCTCTTAGACTTCCCCCAGGAAATGTGAAATCTCTTGGGAACAATCTTACAGAATTATAGAGATGTTCTTCCAAACTTTCACTTGGCCCTGACAGCCTGCTTTTTGATGTTTTTATTTTCCCTGCTACTGAGTAACATATAGAATAGTTAACCAATCGTCCAACTAGCCAACCAAACAAAAAAAGCTACATCTGTAGAAATGTATAATTTGTGAAATCGTAAATGGCTGGTGATGCTGGGAACATAAAATAATTACATTCTCTTATTTTCCCTCAGTTCAGTCATGTCTGACTCTTTGTGACCCCATGGACTGCAGCACACCAGGCTTCCCTGTCCATCATCAACTCCTGGAGCTTGCTCAAACTCTTGTCCATTGAATTTATTATCCCTGGCTGATAGCATATGACCTGAACCATTCACCCATAAGTTCTGTTCTTCTTTAGCAAAAACCACATGTACAATTAACTTAAGACATTAAATAGTGTGATTGTTACACATTGAATTGTGTTCCTTCTATACTTGTATGTTGAAGCCTTAACCCCTATTACTGTAAAGACTGTTACTGCGTTTGGAGATAGGGCTTTTAAAGGGTTAATTATGATTAAGTGAGGCTGTTATGGTGAGCCCTAATCCAATCTGACTGGTGTCTTTATAAGAAAAGATTAGGACAGATAGAGAACCACATCAAGGATGCATGTGCACTGAGAAAAGGCCGCCTGGAAGCAAGGAGAGAGACCTGAGGAGAAAGCAGACCTGTTGACCTCTTGATCTTGGGCTTTCAGCCTGAAGAATTGTAAGAGAAAACACGTCTGTGGTATTTTGTTATGGCTATCTTGGCAACTTACAGTGATGATAATGAAGTAGGTACTAAATCTTTGAAGAAAATTATTGTGATTTAAATCTCTTATAAAGATACATATCTTGACATTTGAACTACAGGCTACTGTGTATATTGGTACTTATATAACAGTTCTGGTTTCCTACCATGTTATTATCATTTAACACATATTACTATCAATACTTGTTCATCTCACCACTTCATTCCACCTGGACTGCTTACTGTTTTTCCTTTCAATCTCCTCCAGGTACATGTTTCAGTAAAACATCTGTGAAAAAATCTGGATACGTGTTCACTTCTTAAAAATTGTTATAAAAACACATAATGTACACGTGTTCCCAGTCCTGAATGTGGCAGATTCATGTTGATGTATGGCAAAACCAATACAATATTGTAAAGTAAAAAATAAATAAAAATGAAAAAAAACACATGTAAAATTCATCATCTTCACCATTTTTAAATGTAGAGTTTAGTAGTGTTAAGTGTATTCACGTTATTGTGCAGTGGATCTGCAGAAATTTTAATATATGGCCTTAGTTATGTTGATATGATTTCCCTCTATTTCTAAGTTTGTTTTTTTAATCATGAATAGGTGTTGAGTTTTGTCAAATTCTTTTTCTGCATCAATTGAGATAATTTTTTGTCCTTCATTTTGTCTTGTGTTGATTACATTTGATTGATTTTTGTGTGTTGAACTACCTTTGCATTGTAAGAATAAATGAATAAATAAACCATATTCCACTTGGTGGTGATGATGTATAAGTTTTTAATGCACCATTGAGTTTAGTTTGCTAGTGTTTTGTTGAGGATTTTTACATCAGTATTAATCGGAGATCATGATTTTTAAGTTTTGTGTTTTTTTGTAGTGTGCTTTCTGGCTTTGGTATCAAGGGTTATCTGACATTATAAAATGAATTTAGAAGTGTTCCTTCTATTTTTGGAAGAGTTTAAATAGGGTTGATATTAATTCTTTAAATGTTTGGTAGAATTCACCAGTGAAGCCGTCTGGTCCTTGGTTGTTCTCTTGTTGGGAGATTTTTAATTACTGATTAATGCTTACTAGTTATAAATCTGTTCATATTTTCTGTTTCTTCATAATTCAGTCTTGGTACTTTGTATGTTTTTAGAAATTACCTATTTCTCCTGGATAGTGCAGTTTTTAGGTATAATTATTCATAATAGCGGAGAAGGCAATGGCACCCCACTCCAGTACTCTTGCCTGGAAAATCCCATGGACAGAGAAACCTGGTGGGCTGCAGTCCATGGGGTCACAAAGAGTCGGACACGACTGAGCAACTTCACTTTCACTTTTCACTTCCATGCATTGGAGAAGGAGATGGCAACCCACTCCAGTGTTCTTGCCTGGAGAATCCCAGGGACGGCGGAACCTGGTGGGCTGCCGTCTATGGGGTTGCACAGAGTCGGACACGACTGAAGTGACTTAGCAGCAGCAGCAGCAGCAGCATTCATAGTAGTCCCCTGTGACTTTTTGTTTATTTCTGTGGTAGTAGTTATAATATCTTCTCTTTCATTTCTTTAGTTGTCTTCTCTCTTTTATCTTAATCTTGTCACTTGTTTATCACTTTAATTTATATTTAAGCACACCCATTTTTAATAGTTGTGAAAACATATTACCTAAGGGCTTCCCTGGTGACTCGGCAGTAAAGAATCTGCCTGCAGTGCAGTAGATGCATGGGATGTGGGTTCAATCCCTGGGTCAGGAAGATCTCTTTGAGGAGGGCATGGCAACCCACTCCAGTATTCTTGCCAGGAAAAGCCCATGAACAGAAGAGCCTGGCAGTCTATCGTTCATAGGGTTGCAAAGAGTTGGACACAACTGAAGCTACTGAGCATGCATACATGCATGTTACTTAAACTGTGGAAGTTTTCATCTGTTCATCTGTAAAATGAGAATATCATTACTGTGTCAATTTGTTGAGAGTCCCTTGGACTGCAAGGAGATCCAACCAGTCCATTCTGAAGGAGATCAGCCCTGGGATTTCTTTGGAAGGAATGATGCTAAAGCTGAAACTCCAGTACTTTGGCCACCTCATGCGAAGAGTTGACTCATTGGAAAAGACTCTGATGCTGGGAGGGATTGGAGGCAGGAGGAGAAGGGGACGACCAAGGAAGAGATGGCTGGATGGCATCACGGACTCGATGGACGTTAGTCTGAGTGAACTCTGAGAGATGGTAATGAACAGGGAGGCCTGGCGTGCTGCCGATTCATGGGGTCGCAGAGTCGGACACAACTGAGCGACTGAACTGAACTGATTTACATTAAACTCTTTACTGTCACATTCCTGGTGCTTAATAAATGGGCTTCCCTGGTAGCTCAGAGGGTAAAGTGTCTGCCTGCAATGCGGGAGACCCGGCTATTATTTTAAATTACTTAATTAAAAGAGGGATTCCTCTCCCCTATAGATCACAAATCCCTTTCTCATTCTTTTTCAAAAGAATCACGAACTGTAAGTTCATGTGTATCATTAGTATTTACTGCTTAGTAATTTAAAATCTATTTGTCTCTTATCATTCCTATATAATTCTTCTTTTAATTGTATGGCCCTTCTGTGCACATGTTTAACTCCATGAAGATAGACTGCTTCCAGAAGGTTTTCATTTTGCATTTACTTACGCATGACCAGGGGTTGATACCTTATTAGTAGAATTTTTCTCAGAGTTAAGTATTTTCCAACTGTATTTTCTATTAAATGGAGTAGTTCCATGGTAATTCCATATAATATGGAACCTATTTTCATATATAACTCTCCTGTAAATTTAAAGAACTTGAGTAAAGTGAAAGCTTATTCATTCCCTGTGTACCTGTTTTTAGTAGTTGTGGTTTCAGTTTTTAGAATGAAAATGAATATAGCTTTTTATTATTTCTGGATTGCTTTTCATGCCTGTTGGTTGGGAAGGCTCTTGTTTGAGTTAACAGCTTGATTAAATATAGCTGAGTTTTAATTTTGACATAATTAGGTGTCTGAAAATAATTATAAGCATGGATAAAGCATACTAGATTTTTTTCTTATTAAATCTCAACTCAAAAGCAGAATTTGGCTTCATGAACAAAGGAAAATCACTTGATTCTTATGGCTGAACACTATATAGTGAATTTTATTGACACTGATGTTAACCATTAATTGTCCCTGTGAATCTTGATGGGTAAAGCATTTTCCTTTGGAGAGTGAAGAAAGGAAATTGGTTATAGAATGAGGAAACGTGGCATTACTGTACTTTTTCAAAGTTACACAGATGTATTGCAAGACTATTAGTGGCTCTAACAATCCATACCTTTAAGTTTATTTTCTAAGCCAAAGCTATTCAAGGGTGATATTGCAGGGATATGATTTAGAGTCAAATCAGTATAGATTTGATTTACAGTTTCAGCTTCTGCTATGTTAACAAGTAACCCCCAAATACCTGAGGCTTACAACAGTAAACATTTATTTCTTGTTCATGTTTACATGAGGTCTGTGGATTGGTTGTTGGCTTTGTTGGTATCAGCTGGGCTTCATTTTTCTTCTAATGTCTGCGCCATTCTCTTTTCATGATGAAGAGAGATCAAGGGAGTAAACCACATAAGTACATTGGACCCTCATAATCCATTGACCAAAGCAGATCATGTGACCTAGCCCCAAATTATAAGCAGAGAAGTGAAGGCAGAGAAGTGAACTCAGCCTCCAGAAAAGCACAGTAAGGATGTGGAGGTAGTGACATGAATAATAATTCAGCCTATCATAAGAACTTCTCTTGGAATTACTGTGGACTCTTTCTGGTCAATCCCATAATAAGCTCAACTTGTTGATTCAGACTACAAGTAAATCATTTCTAGGTCAGAAAATGTTTGAAACACAAAAGAATTTTAAAGTAATGAATTCTTTATTTCAAAGTAATATTGTATTTTGAGGCTCAAAAGTAAAATGATTGAAGTTGGGATAGAGGACCCAATGTCCTTCTTGCTGAGTGCTTCCTGATCTTCACCTGCATTTTGCAGAACATAGTTTGAAAACCACCAGTGCAGCATTTCTCAATATAGGTTCCATAGATGTTTAGGGATGTTAGGTCATAAAAAATAGTCTGTATAGGTTGAACACAATTAAACAGAGCTACAGGAATTCTCAGAACCTTTACTGTGTTAATGCTCCTTGAGGATTTCCAAGCGAGCTATATAGTCTATTATATAGTCTCTCTCTCTATATATATATAGTCTTGCCCAAACTTTTTGTGAAGCATTTTAGTGTTTTGGAATATATCTTATGAACTTCTGCACTAGACAACTGCTTTTTATTAAAAAATTATATCTGAGGCAGAGACTTGAGATGGAAAATTAGCTGAGTTTTTCCTCATCTAGTTAGCAGAGATCAGATTAAAATTAAGGTTTCCTCATTCCCTTCCCCTGGAGTTATGTTGCTGAGTTTGTTCCTATGACTGGGACATACTTTAAAAGTGATGTAGTGGTTCATGGGGTACTTTAACCTTTGAGAACAAAAGGCCTGGTGAATGCCTCTGTTAAGAGTCCAGTAAGAAAGAAAATGAAATTGAGTGACCATGAGTAACTGGTTTCACAAAGTGAATGAAGGATTGTATGATCCGATGTGAAGCAACTGTTGGAATAAACCACAGCATTAGCAAGTGCTCAGGGATTTTTTTTTTCTCCAGTGAATTTAAGGTTTCATTTGTTAAGAAAATCACATATATGGAAAATTGTGATTTTCATTGTATTCAAACTCTGCTCTTTTCTTTGCTTTTGTCATTTGCTCACAAATAAATGACTGTCATGAGTCTGTATAACTTATGTCCTAGGTTATTGTCTGACCAGTTCTCTAAGAGTAATGATGTAGAACTCTGTAAGAGTAATGATACACAAGTACATGTACAATATATAAATTGACTCCAATTCTCTTTAAGAGCTTCATTGCTATTATACATGTAGAGGGGATAATTGTTATCAACTGTATGTTATCTAAGAAAAATCCGTGAGGACTGAATAGAAGAGAACCTTATCCTTGTATAATTACTTGCAGTTTAGAAATCCAAAATTTCAAGTGGATATCGGTATAAAAAATATATTAGTAAATGGGAAATACCCAGATGAATTAGGATGACCATTTGGAAGAAGTTGTTTCATGTCTGAATGTATCTAAAATACAAAGAGTAGAGAAAAGCACAGCAAAATGAGTCTCAAAAGAGAAATATTTTTACTTTTGCTTAGATTATTTCATAACTATTAAGTACAACTTCAGATTTTTATCCATTGTTCTTATAGAGTAAGCAACCTTCTCCTTTTAGTTTTTGCTTGATAGATGAAAGATGCAAACACAGTGTTTATAGTTTTATGAGCACTTGCCTTAGGCATCAATGATTGAAATTGCAAAAGAGCAAATATAAACTTCCCAGGTGTGTGTAAATTAAGACCATATGTGAAGATAAAGTTATGATTAAAATACAGATTAAAGGATGATACTGATTTTCAAAATCTACAGTTAAGGTGAAATTTTATTAGGTAAACATAATGATTTCTGATTTTATTAGCTTTTGTGTACTTCTTGAAAATCCTCCTATTATTTAAAATAAGTAGCATGCTTGGGAATGGCTTCCTAACTGATTCACAATTCTGTAAAAGCTGCTCATTGCAGCGCTGTTTATAATAGCCAGGACATGGAAGCAACCATGATGTCCATCAGCAGATGAATGGATAAGAAAGCTGTGGTACATATACACTATGGAATACTACTCAGCCCTTAAAAGGAATAAATTTGACTCAGTTCTAATGAGATGGATGAAATTGGAACCGATTATACAGAGTGAAGTAAGCCAGAAAGAAAAACACCAATACAGTATACTGACACATATATATGGAATTTAGAAGACAGTAATGATGACCCTATATGTGAGACAACAAAGAGACACAGAGGTATAGAGTGGACTTTTGGACTCTGAAGGAGAGGGAAAGGGTGGGATGGTTTGGGAGAATGGCAATGAAACATGTATATTTTCCTGTAAGAAACGAAGCACCAATCTGTGTTCAATGTAGGATGCAGGATGCATGGGGCTGATGCACAGGATGATTCAAGTAGAGGATGTGGGGTGGGAGGTGGGAGGGGGCTTCGGCATTGGGAGATTGTGTTCACCTATGGCTGATTCGTGTCAATGTATGGCAAAACAAATACAGTATTGTAATTAAAAAATAAATAAATTTAATTTAAAAAGATGAGGACTGAAAAACTGTTATAGGAGGCTAAAGAGACATAACATCTAAATATAAAAAATAATCCTGGACTGACCCTGAACCAATAAAAAAAATATTTGCGGAAAAGGAGAGTAGTGGAACAACTGGAAAAACTGAGAAATCTGCAAATTACATACAATCTGTAGATTAAATAAAGTACTGCATCAATGTTAAAAAAAAAAATTTCCTTTTAAGATAATTGTTCTGTTGTGTCCCATAAGAGTATATCTGAATTTTCCTGGACTTGATTTTTTTCTTCTCAAACTAAAAATGCCAAACAAATTTTAATTGGCATTTTCATATTATATACCAACAGAAAAGTTTGCGCAAATTATAAACATATACTTGATGAAATTTTCACACATTTAAGACACCATATAAAATGTACCCCTGGAGGGCCCCTTCATATTTCCTTCTATATGCTCACAAACTTTTGTATATAAAAGCAAAATTTGTTGGCCCATTAACCTCCAGTTGAGTCATTCAAAGTTTAGAATTCTTACCCTCCTTTGGAAATTGATAGCATTGCGAATTTGATTGTACATTATACCCCAATAAGTTTGTCTGCTTATTCTATAAATACTCCTTGAAATTACTCTGATATTTTTCCCAGAACTAGGTATACCCACTAGTGCTCAAGATTCTTCTGTCAACTTGGAAGCCTCTGATCTTGAACATAGATACCCATTTGAGTTTGCTTGTTTGCCCAAATTTCAGCTGTTACATTCAGATTGCATAAATCATAACCAAGATTAAATATTGCTGTTTTAGAAGTAGATATATCTATGTATAACTAGTATATGGTATATACTCTTCTCTCTTCATCTTCTGGGTCTTTCATGAAAGGTTAAACTCTTCTCTTACCTGAAAGGACAGGTCATTAAGAATCCAGCCAGTAGTGTTATATTTCATAGTAAAACCAGTCTTTTGAAAGTTGATTTTAGTTGTTTGCCATTAATCATTGGATGATAATCCCTCTATAGTAAGTATATATTATTACATATTACTATATAATATCGCATATATATTGATATTAAAGTTTAAATTTATTTAAAGTGTTAGAAAAGAATTTATGTTTCTCTGTTGCTTATTCTTGGAACGTACCTTCCTTAGAAAGATCATTTTTGATCTCTTAACTCAAAAAGTAGTTGGCCACCTGGCTCTGTTCTTTCTTAGAACAAGTCTTGTGTTCTTTTTCCATATGATATTTACTGAAATATGTAAGAAAAGATTTGAATTTGTTACTTAATGTCAGTAATGTCAGTAATATTTTAAAGAGCAGACCATATCTATTTTTTTCATGGTGTATCTGTAGTGTTTAACATTATGCTCCTCCTATAGTACAGATTCAGTAAATATTTGTTTCATGAATGAATGTTTGAACAATATGAGTATATCCTTTAAATAAAGGACTCTATAGGTACTGGGTCTTCTACTTGCATGGTAAGAGCCATCTGCTTTCTATTCAGAGCTCAGCCACAACCCTAGGTACCTTCCTGACCTGAGTTGGAGCTTCAAGTTCCTCTTACTTTCTTCCTTCTGGCTTTGCCTGTGGGTGTAATTCAGAGAATCCCCATTGGATTGTCCCTTCTGGTATGTGGAGATGGAGGATTACAGAAGTGCTGAGTGCCCAGGGCCTCTTCTATGAGCACCTGCATCCATTTTCTTTGTAAACCTAGAAGCAAGGAGGGTAAAATGCACTGTACTAGTGTTTCTTGTCATAATACACTTTTAATAATCCAGTAACTCTAGGACTGAATTGTTGTGCTACTTTTCATAGCCATGGACTCAGAGACTGGAATTTAATCTTGAGCCATGGCTAGGTGACTGAGTTGCTACTCTATGCTGATGGATTTCTCCAGTTTTAGCTGTCAGTCTCTACCTAAGCTGTTTCCTATGACTGCTCACCTTGCCTTGTGGATGATTAATGAATTGAGGTTGGATTCCCAGATGCGAACTGTTTACAAACTGTGGTGCCATACTCCCTTGGATGCCATGCCTTGGCTGCCAAATAAAATCATTGTTTCTTTCACAGCTTGGTCTTTCCCTCTCTAAGCAATTCCAGATTCAAACTGTGACTTCTTGTGTCTACCTATTTGGCAGCAGGGCTGAACTATGTGATGTTTAGAGAAATGATATTCATGTCATTCATGAACTGTATTCTTCTCCCCTGCATCTCATTCATCATCTGTCATAAAAGAAAGCACTCCAAACTCATTTACACTAATGTGGAGGTGATTGATACATTTAAAAGATCACTATTTCCAGTAGTACCTGTTTTTTGCCATGATTCATTTTATCTATTAATATGAAACTATAATAGTGGAAATACAAACCTTTGCTTATAAATGGGCTCTTGTTTGTCTAGGCAAGTGGCTTTCTTGTTATTTCTGAAATGCACTCTAAAGTGACTTGTCTCCATGGCCCAGATTAAGATGCTCTGTGATTATGGCGTTTGACCTGTATTTTAATTTGCGACACCCAAAAGGGCATGTGTTTCCAGAGGAAATGTATTGGCCCAGTATTACTTATTTGCATATAGAAGCACATCGTCCAGAAGATGGCAATAAAGATTAAGCGTATGTAAGCTAGCAGAACCAATGTGCAAAGTATAGTGTCAGGTTTTGCAACTTCAGGCAGGACATCTTACCTCACTGAACAAATTACACAGTAGTTGTTTAAAGGAAGCATTGTGTTTAAATTGCACACTTTGATATTTTAGTTATTAAAAATATAATTTTAGTAAATTGATTAAATAAAATAATCGGATATATTTGATCTTTTATTCCTTAGGATGATCCATGATATGTCCCCTCTGTTGTTCTGATGACTGCCAGATTTTACAGAAGGCATATTAATCACCTTTTGTGAAAAACACATGTTATCATGTACTATTGAGATCAGAGTGAGGGAGGCTTATGGGGTCTGATGAAGTAAGCAACCATAGGACAAATGTAAATGTACACTATGTAGAGTAAAACAAAATATTTTTATGGGGATTTATTAACATTACTAACATACTTTTTACAGTTATTCAAAGGAAATTCTGTGGCAGGTACTGTTCATTATTTTTTCTAAAAGCCATTTCCACCCTCTCTCCCTTGGGCACTTTGTTGAAGCTAAAGCATTTATTTCCAGTTATTTTTGATATTGAACTGCATGAGCTGTTTGTATATTTTGAGATTAATCCCTTGTCAGTTGCTTCATTTGCCAGTATTTTCTTCCATTCTGAGGGTTGTGTTTTCATATTGTTATGGTTTCCTTTGCTGTGTGAAAGCGTTGAAGCTTGCTTAGGTCTCATTTGTTTATTTTGGTTTTTATTTGCATTGCTCTAGGAGGTGAGTTAAACAAGATCTTGCTGTGATTTATGTCAGAGAGTAGTCTGCCTGTGTTTTTTTCTTAGGTTTTTATAGTGTTTGGCCTTATATTTAGGTCTTTAATCCATTTTAAATTTATCCTTGTGTATGGTGTTAGGGAGTGTTTCAATTTCATTCTTTTACATGTAGCTGTCCAATTTTCTCAGCACTGTTTATCAAAGAGACCGTCTTTTCTCCATTGTATATTCTTGCCTTCTTTGTCATTGATTAGGTGACTATAGGTGTCTGGCTTTATCTTGGGACCTCCTGTCCTGTTCCATTGATCTGTATTTGTGCCAGTACCATGCTGTTTTGATGATGGTGGCTTTGGTATAGTCTGAAGTCAGGGAGCCTGATTCCTCCAGTTTCATTTTTATTTCTCAGGATCACTTTGGCTATTTGAGGTCTTTTGTGTTTCCATACAAGTTATAAATTTTTGGCTCTAATTCTGTGAAAAATGTCATTAGTAATTTGATAGAGATTGCATATTTTCAGTTAATGAAACCTGGGGGTGAGGCTGGCTAGAAAACATTAATGTGATGTTCAGAACTAAGGAAGCCATTTTGTAACCATGAGTTTATTAGCATAAGAAAAAGGCTATGAGTCTAATAGAGATGTGACCCTCATAGTGTCGAGTTATTGAGCCCATGTGTGCAGCTGCCCACCTTCAGCAGCTTGGTATATGAGTTCAAGATGTTGCTACTCTAGAAGTCTGGTACTTGGAGCTCAAAATATTATATGCTATGAAAGTTATACATATTCTATTAAATTTCACTCTTACCATGTGATGAGCTAACTGCTGCTGCTGCTGCTTAGTCGCTTCAGTTGTGTCTGATTCTGTGCGACCCTATGGACTGTGGCCCACCAGGCTCTTCTGTCCATGGAATTCTCCAGGCAAGAGGACTGGAGTGCATTGCCATGCCCTCCTCCAGGGGATCTTCCCTTCTTGCATTGTGTTGGAATTCAAAATCAAGTTGTCAGATTCTAGCATATAATGCACAAACATTGTATGTTTTGGAGTTCAGATGCAGTAGAACTTCCTTCATTGGATTTTTCCTCCCTAAATGGTTCCATGGCAAAGTTACCCACATTTATGAAATATATACTTTAGTAAGGGTAGCTTAAGAAAGCCTGATAAGCAGACAACTCAGTTTGTGTTATTTATATTGTTTGCTTATAAGCCCGTCTAGTCTGGACCCAGGAATTGAACCCAGGTCTCCTGCATTGCAGGCAGACGCTTTACGGTCTGAACCACTAGGGAAGCCCAAGTAGTAGTGAAGTGAACCCCTACCCAGGTGCTTCTTCCTGATTCAGGTTTGAAAAGCAGAAGGAAGAAGTAGGTATTTGAAACTCGAGGAGATGAATCTTAGAAAATGTGGTACTTATAGTTTATTCGGCTCGTTAGGTGAACTCAGTTTTTGCTCCAAGTAAATAGCTACCAAATAAATGTTAAAGGTAGCCACTCTCTTCCTTGAAATGTAGTAAAGCTGTTAAAAACAGCACAGAAAGTCAAGGCTGTCTCTGACTCTTCTTGGAGAATTTAATGATTTCTATTTTGGATGCAAAATAAAAACTCTTCATCAGTGCCTGGCAGCTGTTACCATGTTTTCACATTCCCTATTCCAAGGAACTTTGATTTTTTTTTTTTAACCCTAGTTGGCCATTCTTTTCAAAATTTTGATTTGGGGATTAAATATTACAATTTAAAGATGTGAATTAGATGGGTGATTTATGCAGGGAGGGTGCTGGATGGACTGTCGGGGGTGGCATGGCTCCAGGAATATTGTACTTGGGGTTGTTAGTAATAGCATCAGCAGACAGTACGTTTTAAAATATTTTTTCAAATTAAAACCTAATTATCCTTAAAAATGGAGCTAAGAATGAATTTATGTTAAGTGAGGAAGTAATTTCTTCTTTCACATTATTCATGTGAACATGGTGATATAAAATTTTTTTTGTTTGAACTTTTTTTTTGTCTAGCTTTATTTAAGTTTCCTTTTCTGTAAGCTGAACGTTATAACTGAATTATCTGCCAAGCATTTTTAAGTTTTTATTTTTATCTGTAATTTAGCTAAATTTACTTTTGTTAAAAAACAAAATATTTTCCATTATATAATATATATTTTCAAGCATATAATGTATATTCAATATATATTTTCAATTATATGTGTGTGTATATATATATATATATATATATAAAATTTAATTGCACAAAATAGAAGACTTGCTTACAGAGGCACACTGAGGGGATTGAAATGATTATAAATATTGTTTACAAAATTTCTAACGAGCAGTTTTTAAACATGGTCTCTAAATGAAAAAAAGAAGCAAAACTCTTAAGTAATTGTTAAAACTTTTCTTATTATATTAAAAACCTGAAATACATAATTTCCTTTTAAAAGGAGAGCATGGCATATCTTTAAAAATTGATCTTTTAAATTTTGAATTGACAGAAAAGTTTATACACATTTTAGTTCTAAAATACAGTAGCAGTTATGGTAAAAATTCCTTCTGTGTGTGTGTGTTAGTCACTCAGTATGCCTGACTCTTTGTGACCTGTGGGGAAATTAACAAGATGGCACCAGTCAGGCTCTCTTGTCCCATGCTCTCACACTTCTTGCCCCATGTTCTGTAAACAGTGACTCAGCAAGATAATGTAACAACTCTGATGACTTATAGCACTGTGCATGTATGTCACAAGGTACTTGCTTGGTCATGGGCTACTGTGTACGGTAAGCCTGTATGAACTTCACCATGGAAGCCCTGGCTGCTGCTGCACTGGGGCTACACTGGAGCGACATCATGACTATGTTATATGAGGTTATGTTATGGCTCCGATATGGCTATATTATGGTTTTGTTGTGACTGCTGCTGCGGCTGCTATGTCAGTCAGGAGAGAGGTTGTGTTATGGCTGCCATGCCAGCCAGGAGAGAATAAACATGTCTGCAGTTCCTCCAGCTCCTGGAGTCTCCTTCCAGCCTGTGAGCTCGCACCTTGCTACCCTTGGTTCAGTGAACAGTGGGAAGAGTGTGAACAACAAGACAATTGGCATTACGAATAGGATCAGTGATACACAACTGCATGGATTATAGCACACCCCATGGTCTGTAGCCCACCAGAATGTCTCTGGAATTATCCAGGCAAGAATACTGGAGTGTGATACAGTCAGTAGAATACGACTCAATTACTTTTCTTTATTAATATTTAAGAGAGTCTGTTGCAGATACAGAGAAATTTGGTATTGGGGTGGCTGGAATTCTGAACAGAAAAAGATTTTATTTAGGTAAAGAAGTAAGAGAGCTGAGATTTCCACTCATATTTGCCCCTTATAGGCCTGTGCCCCCTTACTGTACTATGGTACATTAAATTAATCTTCATTCTAGTATTATTTGTTAGACTGTAATGCTCTACCCGGGTTTGATCCCTGGGTCGGGAAGATCCCCTGGAGAAGGAAATGGCAATCCACTCCAGTATTCTTGCCTGGAGAATCCTATGGATGGAGAAGCCTAGTGGGTTACAGTCCACGGGGTTGCAAAGAGTTGGACACGACTGAGCGACTTCACCCTCACCTCACCTCATAATGCTCTAACTTTAATAAAAGTGTTCATTAAATGTGAGGTGTTTATGCATTTACAAAGTCAAATATTGACTATCTTTTACTGAAAACTGCTGGAATTTCATATTTCATCAGTCTGTTCAGGGAGGTGTCCATGATGTCTTCATCTTGTATAGTTGTCCTGGAATTAGCCTTAACATTAGTACTTTTATCTTTTGGGACGTCTTCCAGGGTTTCCTGAGCAGTGTGTACAGTGATGTAAAGGATATTGTGTTGTTTTTTTAAATAGATTGCTCTAGCAGTTCCCTTATTGATTGAATTATTAAGCCCATTTCTCTCATATTGATAATTTCATTGTAAACTGTCATAGTATGAAGGTTAGATTTTACTTTAAGCCCTAAGAATGCCTCAGCAGAAGGGAATCTTCTTTTCCCACAAACACTGAACTCAAACTTTGAAAAAAACACTTGTTCTTTAGCCTTTGCTGTCTTATTGGAAGATCTTCACACTGTTAAACTTGTAAAACGGCAGGAGGTGAATTAACTTTATGAATCTGTGAGATCAGGATTCTACACACTGTAAATGTGTTTGAATTCTATTTTTCTTTCATGATTATCATATAGTAAAAGAGTTGATTAAATGTTAATTCTGTTATTTATATATTCTCCTGGTTGCCCATTTTTAGTAGGTAGCTAGGCTATGTTCAATATATTTTTTTTCTATGTAGACAGCAGAAGACATTCTGTTACGTTTGTTCATAGTTATAAATATGTTAGTACCTATGCCTTCTGGGAAAAAGTGGCTTTTACAACTTCTGGTTATCCATTGTATTTTAATGAAGATAGAATGTCCAGTTCATTTGTGAAGATTACTTGTTGCATTGATGTGGCTAAATAATTGGTGAATTTTGAATATGGACTGTGGATTAAATAACAGCATCATTGTTCATTTCCTAAAATTTTTCATTATACTGGAGCTTTGTAAGAAAATGTCCTTTTCTCAACAGATCACACTGAAGTACTAAAGGAATAATGAAGTACAGTGTCTAAGATTTCCTCTCAATTTGTTTTGGAAATTTTTTAATGTGTATATAAAGATACATATGTATAGAAAGTGAGAGAGAGAGAGAGAGTGAAAGTGAGTCCAAAATTAACAGTCGATGAATCTGAGTGAAGGGTACAGGGTCCTTTGAATAATTCTTGCAACATTTCTGTAAGTTTGAAATTATTTCAGAACAAAAGATAAAACATGCCTTCAAATTAAGAGTTAAGCAAAAGCAAATACATATTTCTGGCCACCATACTCCCTTCTCTTTAATTGGTGTATTTTATTTTTGTATTTTTAAAATAACGAGAAAGCATATCTATGACTTTTTAGGATACCTGAAAACAAGGAAGAGTGAGAGACTTTTATTATGGCTGTGGAGACTGAAAATAGCAACTACAGGAAATGGATTCTCTGAGTGCTTCCTTCCTGTCAGGACCGAAAACAAGTGCCCCTGGAGAACTGCCTCTTCCACTCTGCACGTGGTGGGGAGAGGTGGGAGTTTTATTTATTTCTAGTTTCTTCCTTTTAATAAGAAATAAACTATGTGAATGTGCTAATCAATTTATTCACAAACAATTATAATTTTAAGGAATAAATAAATTGAACACCTTAAACATGAAATATTAATAACAAAAGTATTGCATTACATTAAGATTTTGCATTATATTAAGATGCTTTGGTCACACACTTTTGGTTGGTTGTACATCAATCATTTGACTTCAAATATAAGATTAACTGTGTGATTAAGTCTTGATTGCTACTTTCAGAAAAAAAAAGAGATAACATTAACTGGGTTTAACTGTCTCAGTTTTTCCTAGTCTTTATTTCATGTTATTTTATGTTTTTCAACAAAAACAACTTCTTACATGCGTTCATAAATATATTTAATTCTTATGCCATTGCAAGACTATCAAAAATTGGGAAAAGTCCCTATCAGACTATAAGTCAGAAAATAGGATCATTGTGTTGTTGTGTGCATGCTCACTAAGTCATAGGCACCTGGGGAAGCTGCAGTTGTGTTGTTAGCTTGTATGGATTATGCCAGGTAAAATGAGGGTTGGTAATATGCATTAGAAAAATTGGCTAAAATGATGGACAGAGGACTGAAATAAGTTCAGCAGAGTAAACTATTTTCTACTTGAGTTTACCCTATCACTTGAAGCAGTAGAATTCCTTTTAAGGTTTATAAGATCTCTTAATTACAGTGACTTTATAACTAGACCTTATATAGTCATCCTTGGTCATTCCCTCCATTTGTGTTTTCTAAATTGCAGTTGAGAATGCTAGTTCCAATTGAGAATGCTAGTATACAAGCTGCTTTCTTTGAGCTTTAATAATATTGTGATTTTATATGATTTGCATAATATTATAGTTTAATAATATATTTTGGTGGTTATGATATCTTATAGGTTATGTTTTTCACACTATGGCTCTGAGTGTTTTTCCATTTAGAATGCTTTTAAAAATGGTCACTTTGTGTATTGATTCATTTCTAAAATTGAAGTATGATACATACCTATTACTGGTACTCTCAGCTTGTACTGCAAGAAACCTCGAAAGTCCTACTTTGTGTGCTAAGAAAAGCGTTGTATCTCTCTGGATGCAGGTTTTCGGGGTTCAATTTTGCCCATATCTCTGTGATTATTTTCTTTACGTTGGCTACCCCAACCTTCTGAATGTTGAAATCTAAAGTTCCTATGCTGTGTCGTTAGAGTAGCCATTGTGTTTAACTCTGTTTCTGCTCAAGCTTTTTATTTCATTCTTATTATTTTATTTTATTTATTTTTAAAATATAAATTTATTTATTTTAATTGGAGGTTAATTACTTTACAATATTGTATTGGTTTTGCCATACATCAACATGAATCCGCCACAGGTATGCACGTGTTCCCCATCCTTAACCCCACTCCCTCCTCTCTCCCTGTACCATCCCTCTGGGTCATCCCACTGCACCAGCCCCAAGCATCCAGTATCATGCACTGAACCTGGACTGGCAATTTGTTTCATGTATGATATTACACATGTTTCAATGCCATTCTCCCAAATCATCCCACCCTCTCCCTTTCCCACAGAGTCCAAAAGACTGTTGTATACATCTGTGTCTCTTTTGCTGTCTTGCATACAGGGTTATCGTTACCATTTTATTTCATTCTTACTATTTTAAAATTTTATTTATTTATTTATTTTTCATTGTGCTGGGTCTTTGTTGCTGTGCAGGCTTTTCTCTAGCTGTGGCACGTGGGGGCTACTCTCTAGTTGCAGTGCAGGGATTCTCATTGCAGTGGCTTCTCTTGTTGTGGAGCATGGGCCCTAGGGCATGTGGGCTCCGGTAGTTGCATCATGTGGGCCCAGTGTTGTGGGTCCTGGGATTTAGAGGACAGGCTCAGTGCAGCACATGGGATGCTTCTGAACTGGGAATCAAACCAATTTCTTCTGCATTAGCAGGTGGACTCTTTAGCACTGAGCCACCAGGGAAGCCCTCATCCTTTTTAAATGGAATTTTCATTTTTAAGGGAAGCCACAGCTCACTCTGGATATATTCTCTATTATTATTTCTCCATAATGACAGGTCATGCAGAATTAGGAATTAGATATACAGTTTATATAATGAAAAAGAATAACAAAGAAAAGTTTCCATAGTACCTTAGGCCAGTGTCAATGAAGCATGCATATTTTGAAATTTTATCTGCCTCTTCATGCCCTTCCGGGTTACTAATCTTTATAACATTCCCATCATGAATGTTTTGAGCTGGTGTAGTCAGAATCAGTGCCAAAGTGGGACCTTACACACTGCCCATTTAGCCTCTTAATGTCAGCTTTTTTTTAAGAATTATAAAAAGAGGCACATTTTATTTAAATAATTATTAAATACAAGCAGTGTTAGCTAGGTAACTTTTGCTATTTGTGGTAGATTTTGAATCTTGTTAAAAATTCAAATTTGTGTTTATGTGTGTGTGGTTTTACAGTTTGATACATATGTGATATGTATATGATACATAGGACTTCCCTGGTAGCTCAGCTGGTAAAGAATCCACCTGCCATGCAGGAGACCCTGGTTTGATTCCTGGGTCAGGAAGATCTGCTGGAGAAGGGATAGGCTTCCCACTCCAGTATTCTTGGGCCTCCTTGATAGTTCAGGTGGTTAAAGAATCCACCTGCAATGCGGAAGACCTGGGTTTGATCCCTGGGTTGGGAAGTTTCCCTGAAGAAGGAACAGCTACCCATTCTAGTATTCTGACCTGGAGAATTCCATTGACTGTATAGTCCATGGAGTCACAAAGAGTAGGACACAACTGAGTGACTTTCACTTTTTTGGGCTTCCCTGGTGGCTCAGTTGGTCTGCCTGAATGCTGGAGACCTGGATTTGAGCCCTGGCTTGAGAAGATACTCTGGAGGAGGGCATCGCAACTTACTCCAGTATTTTTGTAGCTTCTCTGTTGGCTCAGCTGGTAAAGAATCCACCTGCAACGTAGGAGATCTGGGTTCAATCCCTGGGTTGGGAAGATCCCCTGGAGAAGGGAATGGCTAACCATTCCAGTATTCTTCAGGCCAGAGCCTGGAGAATTCCATGAACTGGATAGTCCGTGGGGTTGCAAAGAGTTGGACATGACTGAGTGGCTTTCACTTGCACTTTCACATGTGTATTATATAACTTATAAATGCCATATATTCCTCTAATTAGGTTGTCTTTCATTTTCTCCTTGCTGATCTCTTCAAGGAGCCTTGGGCATTGCCTCATGGCTCAGGCCGTAAAGAATCTGCAATTCAGGAGACCTGGGTTGAATCCATTGATCGGAAAGATCCTCTGGAAAAGGGAATGGCTATTCACTCCAGTATTCTTGCCTGGAGAATTCCATGGACAGAGTATCCTGGTGGGCTACAGTCCATGGGGTTGCAAAGAGTCCCACATGACTGAGCAACTAACACACATTTTCACTTTGGGCATTGTTCATCTTCAATTCCTTGTAAACACCTCTGCTACCTAGTGGACCGTATGAAATCAGGTTGGCTCAGTAAGGGGGTGTGGTTAAGCATAAATTTTCAGATGTCACACTGAGCGAACGTAGAGTATAATTGGAGTTGGAGACGGCTATAAATCCTGGCTTTATATGTTAACCTAAACTAAGATAAATTGAGTAGCCAGCCTGTACTTGGTGAAATGTATTGTACACTGAGATATCCACACAGAGAGAGGTGGCTTTTGCACTTTAAGTAGCTGTTCTGGATAGCTCTACTGAAATTAGCTGTGAAGGAGGTCTCATAAGAAGTACAAGGAAAGACCCTTTAGACCAGGGGTCAAGGGCTTGAAGAAGAAACTGACCCTTGAGGTTTGCCATTGGGAGATGATGGGACTCTATGGAAAGCTGGGAATATCTGAGAAGCCAGCTGGAAAACTTCTGCTTGAAGAGCCAGGCTTTGGGTCAATTTTTATCACAGGTGTAATAAAAATATGTTATCACTGTCATTACTATTACCAGCTTAATAAATAACAATCACTAATTGAAATTATCATCTGATGATTTTAGAATATGTTAGGTCCTTGAATCAAGGCAAATTGAAAGTGGTCAAACAGGAGATAGCAAGTGTGGACGTCAACATTCGAGGAATCAGCGAACT
The DNA here is from genome assembly GCA_917880005.1 of Nanger dama. Lineage (NCBI taxonomy): Eukaryota > Metazoa > Chordata > Mammalia > Artiodactyla > Bovidae > Nanger > Nanger dama. The sequence goes on from CAKJTW010000007.1 coordinate 32,351,943, forward strand.
AAAATGGACTGGAATGGGTGAATTTAACTCAGATGTCCATTATATCTACTACTGAGGGCAGGAGTCCCTTAGAAATGGAGTAGCCATCGTAGTCAACAAAAGAGTCTGAAATGCAGTACTTGGATGCAGTCTCAAAAACGGCAGAATGATCTCTGTTCGTTTTCAAGGAAAACCATTCTATATCATGGTAGTCCAAGTCTATGCCTGGACCAGTAACACTGAAGAAGCTGAAGTTGAAAGGTTCTGTGAAGACCTACAAGACCTTTCAGAACTAACACCCCCAAAAGATGTCCTTTTCATTATAGGGGGCTGGAATGCAAAAGTGGGAAGTCAAGAAACACCTGGAATAACAGGCAAATTTGGCCTTGGAGTAGAGAATGAAGCAGGGCAAAGGCTAATAGAGTTTTTTCAAGAGAATGTACTGGTCATAGCAAACACCCTCTTCCAACAACACAAGAGAAGACTCTACACATGGACATCACCAAATGGTCAACACTGAAATCAGATTGTTTATATTCTTTGCAGCCAAAGATGGAGAAGCTCTATACAGTCAACAAAAACAAGACCAGGAGCTGACTGTGGCTCAGTTCATGAACTCCTTGTTGCCAAATTCAGACTGAAATTGAACAAAGTGGAAAACCATTAGACCATTCAGGTATGACCTAAACCAAATCCCTAAGATTATACAGTGGAAGTAAGAAATAGATTTAAGGGACTAGATCTGATAGACAGAGTTCCTGAAGGACTAAGGTCAGAGGGTTTGTGACATTGTAGAGGAGACAGGGATCAAGACCATCCCCAAGAAAAAGAAATGCAAAAAAGCAAAATGGCTGTCTGAGGAGGCCTTACAAATAGCTGTGAAAAGAAGAGAAGCAAAAAGCAAAGGAGGAAAGGAAAGATACACCCATGTGAATGCAAAGTTCCAAAGAATAGCAAGGAGAGATAAAGCCTTCCTCAGTGATCAATGCAAAGAAATAGAGGGGAAAAAAAAATAGACTGGGAAAGACTAGAGATCTCGTCAAGAAAATTAGAGATACCGAGGGAACATTTCATGCAAAGATGGGCTCAATAAAAAACAGAAATGGTATGGACCTAACAGAAGCAGAAGATATTAAGAAGAGGTGGCAAGAATACACAGAAGAACTATATAAAAATATCTTTGCGACCTAGATAATCATGATAGTGTGACCAGTCATCTAGAGCCAGACATCCTGGAATGTGAACTCAAGTGGGCCTTAGGAAGCATCACTATGAACAAAGCTAGTGGAGATGATGGAATTGCAGTTAAGCTATTTTAAATCCTGAAAGATGATGCTGTGAAAGTGCTGCACTCAATATGCCAGCAAATCTGTAAAACTCAGCAGTGGCCACAGGACTGGAAAGTATCAGTTTTCATTCCAATCCCAAAGAAAGGCAATGCCAAAGAATGCTCAAAGAACTGCACAATTGCATTCATCTCACATGCTAGTAAAGTAATGCTCAACATTCTCCAAGCCAGGCTTCAGCAATACGTGAACTGTGAACGTCCAGATGTTCAAGCTGGTTTTAGAAAAGGCAGAGGAACAAGAGATCAAATTGCCAACATGCACTGGATCATCAAAAAAGCAAGAGAGTTTCAGAAAAACATCTACTTCTGCTTTATTGACTATGTCAAAGCCTTTGACTGTGTGGATTACAATAAACTGTGGAAAATTCTGAAAGAGATGGGAATACCAGACCACCTGACCTGCCTCTTGAGAACCCTGTATACAGGTCTGGAAGCAACAGTTATAACTGGACATGGAACAACAGACTGGTTCCAAATAGGAAAAGGAGTATGTCAAGGCTGTGTATTGGGACCATGCTTATTTAACTTCTGTGCAGAGTACATCATGAGAAACATCGGGCTGGATGAAGCATAAGCTGGAATCAAGATTGTTGGGAGAAATATCAATAACCTCAGATATGCAGATGACACCACCCTTATGGCAGAAAGTGACGAAGAACTAAAGAGCTTCTTGCTAAAAGTGAAAGAGGAGAGTGAAAAAGTTGGCTTAAAGCTCAACATTCAGAAAACAAAGATTATGGCATCTGGTCCCATCACTTCATGGGAAGTAGATGGGGAAACAATGGAAACAGTGTCAGACTTTATTTTCTGGGCTCTAAAATCACTGCAGATGCTGACTGAAGCCATGAAATTAGAAGACACTTACTCCTTGGAAGAAAAGTTATGACCAACCTAGACAGCATATTCAAAAGCAGAGACATTACTTTGCTGACTAAGGTCCATCTAGTCAAGGCTATGGTTTTTCCTGTGGTCATGTATGGATATGAGAGTTGGACTTTAAAGAAAGCTGAGCGCTGAAGAACTGATGCTTTTGAACTGTGGTGTTGGAGAAGACTCTTGAGAGTCCCTTGGACTGCAAGGAGATCCAACGTGTCCATTCTAAAGGACATTAGTCCTGGGTGATCTTTGGAAGGACTGATGTTGAAGCTGAAACTCCAGTGCTTTTGGCCACCTGATGCAAAGAGCTGACTCATTTGAAAATGCCCTGATGCTGGGAAAGATTGAGAGCAGGAGGAGAAGGGAATGACAGAGGATGAGATGGTTGGATGGCATCACCGACTCAGTGGACATGAGTTTGGGTAAACTCCGGGAATTGGTGATGGATAGAGAAGCCTGGCATTCTGTGGTTCATGGGGTCACAAATAGTAGGACCTGACTGAGTAACTGAACTGAACAGGTTGTTCTAAAAGTTGTTGTCTATTCATAATACGAGATTAAATATCCTAGAAGTGCTCGGAATGGAATCCTATGATATTCAATGCAGCAGTTCTAGCTTCAATTTTGGCACATTTTTTTCAGAAAAAAATTTGAGAAGTTCAGGGACCAGTTGAAGAAAGAAAAGCATTTGTCAGCTTTTAAAGAAAATTCAGTTAAATCAATATTATTTTAATCTAGAGATAAAAATTTAAAAATCATTAAGTAGTTATCTCCCATTATAGTGATCAGTAATATTGGCATGGTCTTTATAATTTGGGGGTACATTAGCAGGTACATTCCCAAGCAGTGTACAGCCTCTTCTTCTCTTCATAATGTGCACACCAAAACCACTTTGGAATTGAAGACTGAAGCTTTGCTTTAGAGTTTAGAATTTATATTTAGGCTATTGATTTCCTGTAGAATTTAATGTATTTATTTTATTTAAAATTTTTTGGAGTATAGTTGATTTACAGTGTTCTGTTAGTTTCTGCTGTATAGGAAGGTGAATCAGTTATACATTTACATGTGCTGTGCTGTGCTGCCCTTAGTTGGTCAGTTGTGTCTGACTCTTTGTGACTGCATGGACTGTAGACCGATAGGCTCCTCTGTCCATGGGGGTTCTCCAGGCAAGAACCCGGAGTGGATTGTCATGCCTTCCTTCAGGGCATCTTCCCAACTCAGGAATGGAACCTAGGTCTCCTGTATTTCAGTTGGATTCTTTGTCAGCTGATAGACCAGGAAAGCCCAAGAATACTGGAGTGGGTAGCCTATCCCTTCTCCAGGGGATCTTTCTGAGCCAGGAATCAAACTGGGGTCTCCCACATTGCAGACAGATTCTTTACCAGGTGAGGTACCAGGGAAAGCCCATACATATGCAACCACTCTTTTTTAGATTATTTATCCATATCGGCCATTACAGAGTATTGAGTAGAGCTCCCTGTAGTATACAAAAGGTTCTTACTAGTTATCTTCTGTGTGTATGTGTGTATATACATATATGTTATTATATATATATATATATATATATATATATATATATATATATATATATGGGCTTCCCTGGTGGCTCAGAGGTTAAAGTGTATGCCTGCAATGCAGGGAGATCTGGTTTCGATCCTGGGTCGGGAAGATCCCCTGGAGAAGGAAATGGCAATCCACTCCAGTATTCTTGCCTGGAGAATCCCATGGGTGAAAGAGCCTGGTGGGCTACAGTCCACGGGGTCACAAAGAGTCAGACATGACTGAGTGACTTCACTTTCACTTTTACTTTTATATATATATATATACATATCATACACACACACATATAGTAGTGTATCTGTCAATCCCAACCTCCCATTCTATTCCCTCTCCTTTCCCACCTGGTAACCATAAGTTTGTTTTCTACAAATGTCACTCTATTTCTGTTTTGTAGATAGGTTCATTTGTGACTTTTTTTTTTACATTCCACATGTAAGTGATATCATATGATATCTGTCTTTCTCTGACTTACTTTACGCAGTATGACAATCTCTAGGCCCATCCATGTTGCTGAAAATGGCATTATTTCATTCTTTATATGGCTGAGTAATATTCCATTGTGGCTTACCTGGTGGCTCAGCAGTAAAGAATATGCCTGCAAGTCAGGAGCCATAGGAAATGCAGGTATGATCCCTGGGTCAGGAAGATACCCTGGGGGAGGGCACAGCAACCCACTTCAGTACTGAAAATACTCCAGTATTCTTGCCTGGAGAATCCCATGGACAGAGGCACCTGGTGTGCTATAGTTCAGAGTCACAGAGCTGGACATAACCGAAGTGACTTAGCACACAATAGTCCGTTGTATATATGGATCATATCTTCTTTATCCATTCCTCTGTTGATGGACATTTAGGTTGCTTCTACATCTTGGCTATTTTAAATCATGCTGCAGTGAACATTGGGATATGTGTATCTTATAAGATACTGATAAAAGAAATGAAACGTGACACAAACAGATGGAGAGATATACCATGTTCTTATATTGGAAAACTCAGTCTTTTCAAAATGACTGTACTATCTAAAGCAATCTAGAATCAGTGTAATCTCTATAAACATACCAATAGTGTTTTTCACAGAATTAGAGCAAAAAATTTTGCAATTTGTATGGCTACACAGAAGACTCAAATAGCCAAAGCAATCTTGAGAAAGAAAAATGGAGCTGGAGGAATCAGTTTCCTGACTTTAGACTATACTGCAGAGCTAGAGTCATCAATACAGTATGATGCTCACACACAAAAAGAGAAATATAGATCAGTGGAACAGGATGGGAAGATCAGAGATAAGCCCACATACCTGTGGTCACCTAATCTATGACCAAGGAGGCAAGGATATACAATGGAGAAACGACAGTGTCTTTGATAAGTGGTGCTGGGAAAACTGGACAGCTCCATGTAAAAGAATGAAATTAGAACACTCCATTAACACCATATACAAAGATAAACTCAATGTGGATTAAAGATCTAAATCAAACATCAAAACTGTAAAACTCTTAAAGGATTACAAGTAGTGCACTCTCTGACATAAATTGCAGGAAGAACTTTTGGGGTCCACCTCCTAGAGTAACGAAAATAAAAACAAAAATAAACAAATGGGACCTAATTAAACTTCAAAGATTTTGGACTGCAAAGGAAAATGTAAACAAAATAAAAAGCCCACAGAATGGGAGAAAATATTTGCAAACAAATCAACCAATCTTAAATATTCATTGGAAGGACTGGTGCTAGACAACACTTTGGCTACCTGATGCAAAGAACTGACTCATTGGAAAAGACCCTACTCGTTGGTAAAGACCTGGTGTTGGGAAAGATTGAGTGGAAGGAGAGAAGGGAGCAACAAAGGATGAGATGATTAGATGGCATCACTAACTGAGTGGACATGAGTTTGTGCAAACTCCAGGAGATGATGAAGGACAGGGAAGCCTGGCATGCTGCAGTTCATGGGGTCGAAAAAAAGTCAGACACAACTTAGTGACTGAACAACAATAATGGACAGCAACCAACAAGGGGTTAATCTCCAAAATATACAAACAGTTTATGCAGCTCAACATACAAAACCTGAACAAAAAATGGGAAAAAGACTTAAATAGGTATTTCTTCAAAGAAGACATACAGATGACCAAGATACACATGAAAAATGCTCAACATCATTAATTATTAGAAAAATGCAAATCAAAACTCCAGTGAGGTATCACATCACACCAACCAAAATGATCATAAGCAAAAAGTCTACAAACAGTAAATGCTGGAGAGGATGTGAATAGGCGACTCTCCTAAACTGTTGGTGGGAATGTAAATTGATACAGTCACTATGGAGAACAGGATGGAAGTGAAAGGTTGTTGTTGAATCACGACGCCGGGATTCTTGGCCCCCGGAGGAGAAGAATTCAATCCGGGGCCAGAGATGAGGCTGGATCGCTCAGAGCTTTTGTGTAATAAAGTTTTATTAAAGTATAAAGGAGATAGAGAAAGCTTCTGACATAGGCATCAGAAGGGGGTAGAAAGAGTACCCACTTCTTAATTTTAGCAATGAGTTTATATATTCTCCAACTAATCCAATGAAGGTCTGGAGGTTGTAAAGACCTCACCAGACCTACTCCCATAATTTACATTTTAAGATAACAGAATAAGCCAGAAGGTTTAATCCAGAGACTGTCCTCAGGCAGAATACATTGCTGTTATATAATCCTTGTAAAAGAAGGTTTAATCCAGAGACTGCCCTCAGGCAGAATACATTGTTGTTATATAATCCTAAGGAATGTAGAGAAATAAGTTTGCCCTTTCTTCCTCCTTGAGAGTTCCAGACCCCTCTCTCCTTGGGGACCCCTAGACTTCTTATCAACCTGCCTAGGAAGTGACTCTCTCATTCCCCCTTTTCTTTTAGGAGAATTATGTTGCCTAGGGAAAAGGGGCGTCGTTTTCGTTCCGTAACTGCTTCCGAGCTGAGAAGGGGCGTTGTCCCTAAATTGGGGAGGCAACATATTCTCCTAATCCTCATATTGAGGATATCTGATCCAGGGGCCCCAAGTAGTAGTTGGAGGAAGTTGCAGCAGTAGCAGGAGTTTGAGCAGCCATTTGTAACTTAAAAGCTTTCATGCGGCTAGAAGCAAAATTCAGTTATACAGTTACAAATGTAAGGCAACATAGTCACTAAAACAAGTTAAAATCAAAATTAAAAGTCACATTAAGTCCATAGTTAAAGTGCAACATATTGCACCAGTCCATTTTAGGGTTGGTAGATGTCCTCAGATAAAGAAGAGGCATCGCATGTTGTTGTTGTCAAAGGTATTCACAGACTTGGAGAAAATCCTTTCCTTGAAGTGGAGATGTCCACCACGGGAAGCCTTCCACTGATGAAGAGAATCTTTGTAACCTCCTTAGCCTGTTCACTACGACAGGGAAAAGCCTCAATCCATCCAGTAAAAGTATTTACCCAAACTTGTAAGCAAGAATATCCATTAGCTTTTGGCATATGAGTAAAATCAATTTCCCAGTCCTCTCAAGGATACTTCCCACTTCATTGTAATCCAGATTTTGCTTCCAAAACCTGTTCAGCAGTCACCATGGCATAACCTGCTTTACGCTTTCCATCCCAAACAAAAGAACTGCCATCTGTAAATATTTCCAGGTCAGGATTGTCTAATGAGGTGTCCAATAGATCGTCCCGAGCTGCATAGTTTAAAGTTAGGAATTGAGAACAATCGTGATCAGGTGTTTCATTTTCCTTTTCAGGAAGGAAAGTGGCAGGATTTAAATTTCCACAAACTTTAAGCTTAGTTGCTTGTCCTTCTAACAACAATGACTGATATTTAAGAAGCCTACTGTCTGTCATCCAAATATTAACGTTAGAACTTAAGATTCCACTCACATCATGAGAAGTCAGTACGGTAAGGTTTCATCCATTAATTATTTTTAAAGCTTTAGGTGCTAATAAAGCTGCTGCCCCAATTACTCTTAGGCAGTGGGGCCACCCACGTGAAACTACATCTAATTCTCTGCTTAGATAAGCAATAGGTTGCTGGTGAGGCCCTCGGGGTTGTGTCAAAACTCCCAAGGCCATGTCTTTCCTTTCAATGACAAACAAATTAAAGTCTGACCCTGTGGGCAAGCTCAGAGCAGGAGCTTGCAGAAGAGCAGTCTGAAGAACCTTAAAAGCCTTTTGAATTTCTGGAGACCAAACCAGTTTGTCAGTTTGGGCCTGCTGAGTTTCAGCGGGCAAGTTCCCCATAACCCGGAATCCAAATGTGACAGTAACCTGTGATTCCCAAAAATCCTCTCAATTGTCTTAAAGTCATAGGTAGGGGATGATTTAGTATAGGCTTAATTCTCTCAGGGCCTATGGCGCTAGTCCCTTCTGATATGATTAGACCCAGATATCTAACTGATTGTTGACAAAGCTGAGCCTTTTCTCTTGATGCCTTGCAACCACAGCCTGTGAGAAAGTTTAAGAAATCTTCTGAGGCTCGCGCGAACAAGCTTCCTCTGTCTCCGCACAGAGCAAAATATCGTCTACATATTGTAACACCACCACTTCAGAGCTATTAAAGTTTTGTAGATCTCGTGACAAACTTTGTCCAAATAAGTGAGGACTGTCACGAAATCCCTGGGGCAAAACTGTCCAGGTTAACTGAGAAGCTGGCTGCGTAGGGTCTTCAAAGGCAAATAGAAATTTACTTTCCTCCGCCAAAGGCACTGAATAAAAAGCATCTTTTAAATCAATTGCTGAGAAATATTTGGCTCATTCAGGGAATTTCAGACAATAGAGTATAAGGATTAGGCACCACAGGGTGTAAAGGAATTACAGCCTCATTTATTATTAAATCTTGAACTAGTCTCCATTTACCATTTGATTTCTTTATACCCAAAATAGGAGTGTTGCAAGGACTGTTACAGGGAATTAATAATCCCTGTTCCTTTAAATTTTCAATGATGGGTTTTAACCCTTCTTTAACCTCAGGTTTCAGAGGATACTGTTTCTTATGTGGAAATAAGTGTGAGTCTTTGAGCTTGACAACTACAGGAATAGCATTTTGCGCTCGACCCACAGATTTTCCATCAGCCCATACTCTAGGATTTACATTTTGTTCAACTAGAGGGAGAGAAAGGGAGGGCTCCATATTCATAAAAACAGAGGCATGGACCTTGCTCAGTATATCCCTCCCCAAAGGGGTGAGGGAGATTCTGGCACGATCAGAAACTCATGCGAAAATAGCACAGAATCCCAGTTGCAAGATAAAGAATAACTGAAATAATACCTTTTGGCTCGTCCAGACAGTCCCATTACGGAAGCGGATCGGGAAGAAAGTGGGCCAGGGGCTTCGGTAAGCACAGAGTAAGTGGCCCCAGTATCTAAAAGGAAATTGACGGATTGGCCCCCACAATTATTAATACCCGGGGTTCCTCAGGTGTAATTAGGACGGGAGCTTGTGTGGGGACCCCTGGGCACCTTCAGTCCTGATCGTCTTGAGAGTCCGACCCCCGGAGACCTACGCCTCTGAGGGCAGTCTCTCTTCCAGTGTGGTCCTTTGCAGACCGGACATGGAGCGGGGCGGCTTAGATGCCTGAGGGCAATCTCGCTTGAGGTGCCCCTCCTTTCCACAGGAATAGCAAGCCCATCCCTTTTTCACCTGGGTCCCTCTGGGCATTTTTCTCCGGCTGTTTAAGAGCATTTTTCATAGCCATTGCAAAGGCTTCCGCCTTTTCCTTTGTCTTTCTTTGCCTCTCTTTCTTTTCCTCATATTCCCTACCGTAATAGACTGTCTGAGCCAGTTGTAACAGAGTATCTAAAGACTGATTTGGTCCATACGCCCGTTTTTGTAGCTTATGGCGGATATCTGGAGCCGACTGAGTGATAAATCTATCTTTCAAGATCACTTTTCCTTTTTCACTTTCAGAATCAATCTCAGTGAATCTGCAAAGAGCTTCTCTTAGTCTATCTAGGAATTTACCAGGAGCTTCCTTCTCCTCCTGTTCTATGTCTGCCAATTTGCTATAGTTTAAAGGCTTAGAACGCGCCTGCCTGAGTCCTTCAAGAATACATCTGACAAAAATGACTCTGATCCCATCTTCCTTTAGCTGTGTTGTAGTCCCAGTCTGGTTCTATAGTAGGGACCGCCTGATTCCCAGTGGGGAGGGCCGCTATCTCGTCCTCCCGCTTCCCTACTGATTCATTACCAAGCCATTCATCTCCATAAGCAACCGCTTTCCCCAAAACTCGAGTCTTTGAGTCAGGAGTCAGCATTTGTCCCAAGATATACATCACATCCTTCCAAGTAAGGTCATAAAGCAGAGTAACACCTTTAAAAGCTCGAATATATTTTTCTGGGTCCTCTAAATAGTCTCCCAGATCTTCCTTGATTCTTTGTATTTCTTGATAAGAAAAAGGCTTACTAACCCTCATGGACTGATTATTTCTCCCGGTGGGTGTTTCATAAAGAGGCAACAGCTTGTGTGGCTGTTCCTCAGTCTCTCTGACTGTTCTGCGCATATTTCGCAGAGAGAAAAAGGGCAACACATATGCTACTTCTACCCATTTCCCTTGTTCCTTACAGAACCGGTCTAATTGTAAAAGAGTATTATACTTAAGAGACCCTCCAACCGGCCACCATTTGCCATCCTCCAATGGATACCGTGGCCATTCAGTATCGCATAGGAAGACCAGGTGTGTCTTCTTTAAGCCCTGGGGATCGAATCTATCCCAGTTTTTCAGGATACAGTTCAAAGGAGTGAGGCTGGATTTGTTAGCTCCCATCTGTAAGAGAGAAAAATGCGACCAGTGCCTGCGACCAGCGCCATTTTTCTACCGGAGGCGTCCCTCCCTGCTCTAGATGGGGGTGTAGACAGACTTTACACCAAAAGCTTTTCCTTCCTGGTCGGACTTAGTCTGTCCCTTACCGACGCAGGCGCCGTCTCGACCCTCTCGGTTCTACCACCGAGACGGGGTGGGGATGTACCAGGGGTAGACCTGATAGCATCTCTACCTGATGTCCAGCTCTTCACCTTTAACCTTGCTTGCCTCTGATGCCACCCAGGGTGCAATCAGAGTAACCTTCCGGAATGCCTCCCAAGCTAAGACCACTGGGGAAACATCCGTCACCTGAGTGCCTGTGCACGACCCTGAGTATATTCCTGACCACAATAAGACCGATACGAGCATAAAGCTGAGATGTTCTTTTCAAGCATCACCACACCAGTATGAGAGCCTCCTCTAGTCCACTAAAAGCCAGTGTTACCAAAGAAAAAAAAAACCCATTGCAGTCCCATTTGAGTAACCTTTAACCTCAGAGATGTTCTTGGGCTAAAGCTCCATCTAGCTTCCAAACTTTCAATTCCTAGTGAGGCTAGGCGCTTTCTTGACTGCCAATCCAAGTTTGGCACAGTACACAGTAACAGTATAGATCACAAGTCCCTTGAAAGGGTATGACCTGATAGATTAGATTAGTACTTCTAATTCCCAAGGAGTTATGAAATGGTCAAAGAGACCGAAAAGTTTGACCGAGAAACGAGAGTTCGGTCCACACGCTTTGCCCATTTCTGGTCAGTTCCCCAAAGGAGATCTTGGGTGCCTCTTGGCCTTGGCAGGATGGTAGAAACCCCCGACAGGTTTCTGCCATAAGCCACATGAGATCACCATGGAACCGCAGAGCAGGGCTCCTTACTTGCTTCGCACAGGGCATGTCATTCATTCACACAAGCACACCGTAGTTAGTAAAGCACAGCAGAAAACGTGTTCGCGAAGAGAACAAAGAACTAGAGCTCTAAGCATCCTTACCTTGTCCTGAAGGATCCCGGACGAGCCCCCAAGATGAAAGGTTGTTGTTGAATCACGACGCCGGGATTCTTGGCCCCCGGAGGAGAAGAATTCAATCCGGGGCCAGAGACGAGGCTGGATCGCTCAGAGCTTTTGTGTAATAAAGTTTTATTAAAGTATAAAGGAGATAGAGAAAGCTTCTGACATAGGCATCAGAAGGGGGTAGAAAGAGTACCCACTTCTTAATTTTAGCAATGAGTTTATATATTCTCCAACTAATCAATGAAGGTCTGGAGGTTGTAAAGACCTCACCAGACCTACTCCCATAATTTACATTTTAAGATAACAGAATTAGCCAGAAGGTTTAATCCAGAGACTGTCCTCAGGCAGAATACATTGCTGTTATATAATCCTTGTAAAAAGAAGGTTTAATCCAGAGACTGCCCTCAGGCAGAATACATTGTTGTTATATAATCCTAAGGAATGTAGAGAAATAAGTTTGCCCTTTCTTCCTCCTTGAGAGTTCCAGACCCCTCTCTCCTTGGGGACCCCTAGACTTCTTATCAACCTGCCTAGGAAGTGACTCTCTCAGAAGTTCCTGAAAAACTAAGAATAGAGCTACCGTATAATCTTGCAATCCTATCCTGGACAGATATTCAGAGAAACCATAATTTATGCATTTATTTTAAAGTTGCCTTTCCTAATGTATTTTCAGGGATATTAGAGCTCTCCTAGAACTCTATTAAAATCTAAGAGAAAGAGAGAGGCTCTTTAATGTGGAATGTGGATCTGGGCAGGAAACAGTTGCTTTTGACCACTTGGGTTTCAGCATCTGGCCCTTTGATCACTGGGATGACCTCTAGCCTTCTCAAGTTCCCTGGCTTCCACTCTTGCTTTGGTTCCCTAGTTTTTAACCTGCTTTTGTCCTTTGTTCAGTTTTTTTTTTTCCTTGATGGTGATTTATCCTAGTTAGACATACCTGAACATTCTGACATGAGTTTGGAAGCAGAAATATCAATTAAGAAGTAGTCTTCCTACTGGTAAAAAGATAATTCCCACTATTTACACAGTTTTTCATTTATTGTAATGAATGCTTTCTTATCATATAGATAGTATATACATTGCTAGAAATTTTAGAAAATATATTTAATTTCAATGCAAATAAACTGCTGAAATTATATATCACATTGATATAAATGCTGGTGAATAAAACTAAAAATTTTTCTGATGCATAAGCACATTTTTTTCAACTAAAATAGAATCACTTTACTTTTTTCCACTTGAGATCAAATGCCAGTTCTCCACCTCATTATATTTTCTTACATATAATTTTTCAATGACTGTAGAATAATGTACTGTGAGTGTATGCCCTTCATCAGCTCCTTACTTTAGAAAAATATAGATTTTAAATATTTCTTCTATTTTAATAATATTGAATGGACATCTTTGTGTATACAGATTTGGTAGACTCATGGTATTTTCATAAGATCTATTCCTAAAATTTAGTATTTTTGAGGTATGCATTCAAAGGTGAATACGAAGTATTATTTCCAAGGTGAAGGTGAAGGTGAAGTCGCTCAGTCATGTCCGACTCTTTGCGACCACGTGGACTGTAACCTACTAGGCTTCTCCGTCCATGGGATTCTCCAGGGAAGAATACTGGAGTGGATTGCCATTTCCTTCTCCAGGGGATCTTCCCAACCCAGGGATCAAAGTGGGGCTATTTTGATATTTAAGAGTAAACAAGGATTTTGAATCTTTTGTGAGCAAGACTGCTCTGTTTTGATAAGCATTAATTATAATCAGAATGAGCAGAAAGCTTATTGTATGATTTCTTTTTCCAGTTTACATGCAAGTCATGGTTCTGATTTTCATTGTTTTATGCCTTCTTCTTTGGGTTTGGTCTTTGTTTACTTTTGGCTTTTTATTTATGGTCCAAGAAATAAAAATTCTTGGAGGCAGGATCTTTTCCTTTGCCAAAATCTGGTGCAAAATTGATGCTATGTGAAACAGTAGAGTACGTGAATATCATGTCATTCTTATATGGAAAATGTTTCTAGTTTGTTTCATTTTTTCTGTAAAAAGTTTACTAAAACCTTCTCAAGCATATCTGAAATTGAAATAAAAACAGAAATCTCAGCACTTAAAGTACATATAATAGCCTTGTTCAGCTCCCCCATAAAGGTGCCAGATAAAATCCAGCTTGTAAAACAAGGTTAACAGTTAAAATTATTCCACAGCAAATGTACTATGCCAGCTCTTAGTGCTAACTTATAAATATTTCCATCCACATACACTTTCCAAAGTATAGTTTTCCAGTTGCAATTTAACTTCAAGCTGTTGCATATTTCGGGGCTTCAGTAATTTTGCCTATGCACAATTAAAATTTTGAAAATTGTATCCTTAATTTATTATAGTTATAATAATAAAATAAATGTGCTCTCAAATCCTGGGTATCACTGTATAGTAGGCTATATTCTCTATCTGTAGACCTCCACATTAATGAAGAGGTAGATATGCTGCAGAGAGTTTCAGACACAATACTTATAGTTATAAGCACTAATTAATTCATTAAAATCAAAGATTAATTGTGATGACCCAACCTTAAAACAGTCCTGGGTGTTCTTTGGAAGGAATGATGCTAAAGCTGAAACTCCAGTACTTTGGCCACTTCATGCAAAGAGTTGACTCATTGGAAAAGACTCTGATGCTGGGAGGGATTTGGAGGCAGGAGGAGAAGGGGACAACAGAGGATGAGATGGCTGGATGGCATCACCAACTCGATGGACATGAGTTTGAGTGAACTCTGGGAGATGGTGATGGACAGGGAGCCTGGCATGCTGCAGTTCATGGGGTCGCAAAGAGTCAGACACGACTGAGCGACTGAACTGAACTGAACCTTAAAACGGCAAAAGCTCAAACTTTTGGTTCTAAAGAAATGCATACATTTGACTTCCTAAGTTTCCCTTGGCAATTAAGTTTTTATTTTTCTAGTCCTCAAGCAAGTAGATATTGTGTGAAAATGCTCTGCCTATCTTCTTTTGTAGTTTTAATTGGCCTTCATTTTAATTTATTTTGAAATATCCAGAGTATGTTAAAAATTCTTATTTGTTGATTGCCCACTATGTTTCAGCATTGGTTATAGATGCTTAATTTAATCCACACAATAACTCTATAAGCAAATTAATGTTATTTCTATATTACACATAAGAAAATGAAGGATCAAAGAAGCTGAGTAACATTACCAATGGCACACAGCTTAAAAGCAGCAGAGCCAGTTTTTAAGCAGCACAGATTAAAAATAGCCAGATTTAGTTCTGTATGAAATACGTATTGAGAATTAGACTCCTGATAGTATTTATTGTCTGAAAGAAGTAAGCTACAAATAAAGTACTAATAAATATAATTGTATCTCATTTTGTTTCCAAATGTTTATTTTTTTATCTTTAGATCTATAAATGAAAGATGATCAAAACAAATCCTATACCAAACCTACAGTGAGGATACAGTTCTTATATTTTCTGTTGGCACTGGTGAAATCTAAATTTGGAAATAAGAATCAGAGCTATAAAGTTAACTGAAAGGTTAAAAATCCTTTCTAGCTATGCCAGTAGTCATTTCCAAATAAGTATTTCATATTCCTTCAATAATGTTTTAATGACTATACCATTCTGTGCTTTCTTACCCTTTACTGCCATTTACTTTTTATTAGAAAATCATTTAAAATTAAGAACTTCTCTAAGATAAAATGTCCACAGACTGTGAGAAGTTAAAAAATGAGAGAATATTCATATTTCACCAACCTGAACCTATAATTTATGTCAAAGATCTATATATATGAAGATTGAAGTATCAATTACCCAAATTTTACACGACTTTTCTGTCCTCTTCCATAGCACAGCTATTTTGCAGTGTAAAGAATGCATTCTTTTAGCGTCTTCCAAGCCACTTATGTCTCCTGAAGTGTGTCCAATAATAGAAGGTAATTTATGTCTGTTTAGCCAGAGTAAAAGCTGGACAGGCCATAATGACTGAAGCTATCTGCCAGCCATATTCACAAGGAAACCAGAAAAGTAATAGGTCTCTGACAAAATTCAGGTGACTTCCTACTGCCTGGAACATAGTACCTTATAAATGATTTTTTTTTTTAAGTTTTGAATTTCCATCATCATTTTATTTTCTCCAAATAAATGGCATTATTGTCCACAGAAGGCTCGAAATGTCAAAACAAACTGGTGCCAGTGGAAAATTCATCTAGTGATGACTAGAAGATTAATCATTGGGGAAATGAGTAGTAGCCTTGGTTTAATGCATAGGAATTTAAAAAGACAGGCAGCATTTTTGAGCTGTAGTGGTTCTAGCAGGCAGCATTTTGCTCTTAGTCATATTTGTGGAGAAGAAAGAAAGGAAGGTTGGGAATATGAAGATTTGAGCTTTAAAAGGTGAGAGTGAATGACAGGGAACAATTTTTTTTTAGGAGTTTGGTGAGCAGTAGGCACTGGGTAAAGCCCTTAGGCTTTTACATTTTATCTTATTAAATCCTCCCAAAACTGAGGCTCATAGAGTTTAAGAAATTTGTCATAGTTCAGAGATAGAAAGCTGCAGAAGTAGAACATAATCACAGGTTGATCTAAACCTGGAGCTCATCTTCTTGCTGCTCTTATTTAAATATGATTATAATCATATTTAGTTTACCTTGGAAAAGGATAACATCCAGTCCTTTTGTCATCTGAACACCACCTGCATCAGAATCATTTGGGAAAAAAAGGAATTATTTGGAAATCCCTAGTTTTATTCCAAACCTACAGGGCCAGAATCTTGGAGGAGGGTCTGGGATATGGCAATTATAACAAGTTCCATAACACACTTTATTATATACATTAAAATTTGAGAGCTGCTGCTTTAGAAGAGGGTATTGAAAACTGGAAAAACATAAATTGAAAATGATACGTGCACCATTTCACCTTTTAAAGTTATTAAAAACCATACGTAACACACAAGTTCCTGAGAATGGGAAACTATTAAGTAAATCAACAGCCCCAACTCTATAAAGGAAGCCTGAGGGATACATGGATATTCACTGGTAGGTACAGACAGCCAACAGCAGGAAAAAGGAGTCTCTAATCCAAGGTTAACAGAATTCTTGTGTTTTATTCTAAAGTCTAAAAAAGTGTATGTTTTCGTAATAGTATATTGTCAAGTGTATTTATCACAGCCTGGAGTATAGACATATGTATTTGAATTTGGTTTTATAACTGACTGATCAACAGGGAAATGCAAATTAAATCATGGAATGGAGGAAAGATTCTTTACCCTTGAGAACTACGGATTAGGGATTGTTTCTTGGGTAGATATCTACTAAACTTTTGTAGTCTCAGATGTGATTTCTTTAAAATGAAGTAACAATAATAACTAATGCTTTGTTATGTTATCATGAGAATTAAAGATAAAACATGGTAAGTACCTGACACAAAGCCTAGTATACAGAAAATAGTTAATGGTAACATATGTCATCATCATTGTTAGTGACATTCATTAAATAGAGAGTGAATAGAAGTGAAATGTGCCATAACAGGGACTTCCCTGGTGGCTCAGACAGTAAAGCGTCTGTCTACAATGCAGGAGACCCGGGTTCGATCCCTGGATCGGGAAGATCCCCTGGAGAAGGAAATGGCAATACACTCCAGGACTATTGCCTGGAAAATCCCATGGACAGAGGAGCCTAGTAGGCTACAGTCCATGGGGTTGCAAAGAGTCGGACACGACTGAGCGACTTCACAACGATGACGACGTGTCATAACAGGGCTTCCCAGTGGCTTAGTAGGTAATGAATCCACCTGCAATGCAGGAGTCCAAGGGGATATGGGTTCAATCCCTGGGTAAAGACGATCCCTTGGAGGAGGGCATGGTAACCCACTCCAATGTTCTTGGTTGGAGAATCCCACAGACAGAGGAGCCTGGTGGGCTACAGTCCATAGGGACCACACACATAGGCATGCTCATAACATGTATGCTATTTAATAGAATCAACTCAAAAAAAAAAAAATCAGTTCTAGTGTATATGATGGTAAAGCATTGAAAAGAAATTTTGATTCTGAGAACTGTCCAGAGGAAACCAACACATTCTATAAATAACTTTATCATCATATGCCTTGAAACATTACTGAGAATTTTAACATAGTAACAATATTTTTGAGACTTTTCTTAGCTTTTTATTACTGATAATACTTCATGTTTCTGATACATGTATAGAACAAAAATCCTACCATGTTCTGTGGCTACAGTTTTAGCATTGAGATTTTTGAGTTTTGTTCTAAATGCCGAAAGACAATTTAGATTCCAGAAATGTCAATTTGGTACCTAAGCTTGTATATATGTACCAGAAATATGATTGACATATTTTAGCCAACTACTTTTTTCTAAAAATAAATTGGAAGTTGTATTTATATAACAGAAAATAGTGCATTTTTTAAATAATTTATTTATTTTTTAAATTACAATACTGTATTTGTTTTGCCATACATTGACACGAATCAGCCATAGGTGAACACAATCGCCCAATGCCGAAGCCCCCTCCCACCTCCCACCCCACATCCTCTACCTGAATCATCCTGTGCATCAGCCCCATGCATCCTGCATCCTACACCAAACATAGATTAGCGCTTCGTTTCTTACAGGAAAATACACATGCTTCACTGCCATTCTCCCAAACCATCCCACCCTTTCCCTCTCCCTCAGAGTCCAAAAGTACACTCTATACCTCTGTGTCTCTTGTTGTCTCACATATAGGGTCATCATTACTGTCTTCTAAATTCCATATATATGTGTCAGTATACTGTATTGGTGTTTTTCTTTCTGGCTTACTTCACTCTGTATAATCGGTTCCAATTTCATCCATCTCATTAGAACTGAGTCACATTTATTCTTTTTAAGGGCTGAGTAGTATTCCATAGTGTATATGAACCACAGCTTTCTTATCCATTCATCTGCTGATGGACATCTAGGTTGCTTCCATGTCCTGGCTATTATAAACAGTGCTGCAATGAACATTGGGGTACATGTGTCTCTTTCAATTCTGGTTTCCTCAGTGTGTATGCCCAGCAGTGGGATTGCTGGGTCATAAGGCAGTTCTATTTGCAATTTTTTAAGGAATCTCCACACTGTTTTCCATAATGGCTGAACTAGTTTGCATTCCCACCAGCAGTGTAAGAGGGTTCCCTTGTCTCCACACCCTCTCCAGCATTTATTGCTTGTAGACTTTTGGATCGCAGCCATTCTGACTGGTGTGAAATGATACCTCATTGTGGTCTTGATTTGCATTTCTCTGATAATGAGTGATGTTGAGCATCTTTTCATGTGTTTGTTAGCCATCCGTATGTCTTCTTTGGAGAAATGCCTATTTAGTTCTTTGGCCCATTTTTTTATTGGATCATTTATTTTTCTGGAGTTGAACTGCATAAGTTGCTTATATATCTTTGAGATTAGTTGTTTGTCAGTTGTTTCATTTGCTATTGTTTTCTCCCATTCAGAAGGCTTGAGCTAACACCTATCTTACTGAAACTATTCCAGAAAATTGCAGAGGAAGGTAAACTGCCAAACTCATTCTATGAGGCCACCATCACCCTAATACCAAAACCTGACAAAGACACCACACAAAAAAAAGAAAACTACAGGCCAATATCACTGATGAACATAGATGCAAAAATCCTCAACAAAATCCTAGCAATCAGAATCCAGCAACACATTAAAAAGATCATACACCATGACCAAGTGGGCTTTATCCCAGGGATGCAAGGATTCTTCAATATCCGCAAGTCAATCAATGTAATTCATCACATTAACAAACTGAGAAATAAAAATCATATGATTATCTCAATAGATGCAGAAAAAGCCTTTGACAAAATTCAGCATACATTTATGATAAAAGCTCTCCAGAAAGCAGGAATAGAAGGAACATACCTCAACATAATAAAAGCTATATATGACAAACCCACAGCTAACATTATTCTCAATGGCGAAAAATTGAAACCATTTCCCTAAAGTCAGGAACAAGACAAGGGTGTCCACTTTCACCACTACTCTTCAACATCGTACTGGAAGTTTTGGCCACAGCAATCAGAGCAGAAAAAGAAATACAAGGAATCCAAATTGGAAAAGAAGAAGTAAAACTCTCACTGTTTGCAGATGACATGATCCTCTACATAGAAAATCCTAAAGACTCGACCAGAAAACTACTAGAGCTAATCAGTGAATATAGTAAAGTTGCAGGATATAAAATCAACACTCAGAAATCCCTTGCATTCCTATACACTAATAATGAGAAAGTAGAAAAGAAGTTAAGGAAACAATCCCATTCACCATTGCAACGAAAAGAATAAAATACTTAGGAATATTCCTACCTAAAGAAACTAAAGACCTATATATTGAAAACTATAAAACACTGATGAAAGAAATCAAAGAAGACACTAATAGATGGAGGAATATACCATGCTCATGGGTTGGAAGAATCAATATAGTGAAAATGAGTATACTACCCAAAGCAATCTACAGATTCAATGCAATTCCCATCAAGCTACCAGCAGTATTTTTCTCAGAACTAGATCAAATAATCTCAAGATTTGTATGGAAATACAAAAACCTCGAATAGCCAAAGCAATCTTGAGAAAGAAAAATGGAACTGGAGGAATCAACTTGCCTGACTTCAGGCTCTACTACAAAGCCACAGTCATTAAGACAGTATGGTACTGGCACAAAGACAGAAATATAGATCAATGGAACAAAATCGAAAGCCCTGAGATTAACCCACATACCTATGGACACCTTATCTTGGACAAAGGAGGCAAGAATATACAATGGAGTAAAGACAGTCTCTTTAACAGGTGGTGCTGGGAAAACTGGTCAACCACTTGTAAAAGAATGAAATTAGACCCCTCTCTAACACCATACACAAAAATAAACTCAAAATGGATTAAAGATCTAAATGTAAGACCAGAAACTATAAAACTCCTAGAGGAGAACATAGGCAAAACACTCTCCGACATAAATCACAGCAGGATCCTCTATGACCCACCTCCCAGAATACTGGAAATAAAAGCAAAGATAAACAAATGGGATCTAATTAAAATTAAAAGCTTCTGCACAACAAAGGAAACTATAAGCAAGGTGAATAGTGCATTTTAATTTCATGGTATTCCTCACTATCTTCACTCAAGTATTAGTGCCATACAACCGTTTTCTGTATGTACCATACCATTTTTACCAAGGAAAATACATTTTGAGCTGGTCAATAAAATATCTATCACATCTATGCAATTATTATGTCAACTAGTGCCCCATGAAAAAAAAATATGGTTTTGTTTTTGCTTGTTGAAGTTCTGATGTTGTTTCTGGGAAGCCTGTTAAAATAGACGTATTTAAACTTTGACTGGATTTAGGTGGGGAAAGGAAAATCTTAGGAAAGAATTTATTTATAAAGCCTTATTTATTCAGACTCTTCCTATCTGAATATCTTTTTGACTGAAATAATTGTTGTTGGGAGAGTGATCTCAAAATTGGAAACTCTCTGACACTTCTCCCATGGAAATAGATATGGAGAATTATGTGTATAAGAATAGCTAAAAAAGTTTAGCTCTGTTAGCTTTTACCCATAGGACCATTCATAGAGGAGTCTTTCAGAAATATCCAATTTCTTGTGTATATCTGAGTAATCTTTCCTATAGGCTAATATTTATCCTTACTTGTGTTTTGGTATTGCTGTTTATAAGCCCAGAAGTCCTTGAGATACTGCAAAGTTCTAATATACTTATTTGTGAAAAGTTTTACTGTATTATAGGTAGTATTTGTAGCCTTATATTTTAGATTTCTCCAGAATTGATAAAAATATGTGGGAATATTTTTAAAATTTCTATTATGATTTCTCCTTTGACCAAGGAGTTAGTTTCTAATATGTAAGCTTAAAACTTCTTTTTGTTATTAATTTCTAAGTTACATTTATTCAAAGAATAAGATTTTGTGTGACAATTTTTTCAACTTTAGGGAAGTATTTTATGGCATCATACAAGACTGATTTTGTAAATATTCCATGTGTTTCATAAAAATATATACTCTTAATATTTGGGACCATTCGTTCCATATTATTTAGTAATGTTGAGATTTTCTTTAGTAAGCTGATTCTTTACTGAGGCTTGTCAATAGTTGGAGCAGATATGTTCAAATCGCTCATTATGGTGGTGAAGTGGTCTAATTCTTTCATTAATACTTTTTTTCTGTGCTGTCAGTTTTTATCAATTTGCCTTATTATTAACTATTTTTGCTGTATTATCAATTTTAAAATGGTCTTCTAGAAATACAATTCATGTATCATACAATTGTATCATACATAAAGTGAAGTGAAATCACTCAGTCGTGTCTGACTCTTTATTGACCCCATGCACCAAGCTCCTCCGTCCATGGGATTCTCCAGGCAGGAGTACTGGAGTGGGTTGCCATTCCCTTCTCCAGGAAACCATACATACAAGCATGTAATTCACTCACTTAAAGTGTAAAATTTAATGGTTTTTAGTATATTCACAGATATATGTGACCATTGTTACTCTCATTTTGGAACATTTTCATCATCTCTCAAAGATACCCTGTACCATTTGACTGTCACCTGACCATCACTCATACTGTTCCTTCCTGTCCTAATAGCTGCTAGTTTATTTTCTATTTCTATGAGAATCCCTATTCTGAACTTTCATATGAATGAAATCATATAATTTGTGCATTTTTATAACTAGCTTCTTTCACTTAGAATTATGTTTTAAAGGTTTATTTGTATTGTAACATGTACTAGTATTCATTCCTTCTTATGGACAGATAGTATCCTGTTGATTAAATTTACCACATTTTATAAACTTTTTTTTATTGAAGGATAATTACTTTACAGAATTTTGTTGTTTTCTGTCAAACTTCAACAAGAATAAGCCATAGGTATACATATATCCCCTTCCTTTTGAACCTTCTTCCCATCTCCCACCCCATGCCACCCCTCTAGATTGATACAGAGCCCCTGTTTGAGTTTCCTGAGCCATATAGCAAATTCCTGTTGGCTATCTATTTTACCTATGGTAATGTAAGTTTCTATGTTACTATTTCCATACATCTCAGCCTCTCCTCCCTTCTCCCCATGTCCATAAGTCTATTCTCTATTTTTCTGCATTGCAGCCCTGTAAGTAAATTCTTCAATACCGTTTTTCTAGAGTCCGTATATATGTATTAGAATACAATATTTATCTTTTTCTTTCTGACTCACTTCACTCCATGCAATAGGTTCTCTATTCATCCACCTCATCAGAACTGACTCAAATGCATTCCTTTTTATGGCTGATATTCCATTGTGTATATGTACCACAACTTCTTTATCCATTCATCTATTGATGGACATCTAGGTTGCTTCCATGTTCTAACTTTTGTAAATAGTGCTGCAATGAACAATGAAATACATGTGTCTTTTTCAGTTTTGGTTTCTTCAAGGTATATGCCTAGAAGGGGGATTGCTGGGTCACATAGTGGTTTTATTCCTAGTTTTTTTTTTTAAGGAATCTCCATATAGTCTTCTATAGAAGACTTCCATAGTCTTCCAAGTATCAATTTACATTCCCACCAATGGTGCAAGAGCATTCCTTTTTCTCCACACTCTCTCCAGCATTTATTGTTTGTAGAGTTTTTGATGATGGCCATTCTGACTGGTGTGAGATGATATTTCACTGTAGTTTTGATTTGCATTTCTCCAATAATGAGTGATGTTGAGCATCTTTTCATGTGTTTGTTAGCCATCTGTATGTCTTCTTTGGAGAAATGTCTGTTTAGGTCTTCTTCCCAATTTTTTGCTTGGGTTGTTTGTTTTTCTGGTATTAAGTTGTATGAGCTGCTTGTATATTATGGAAATTAATCTGTTGTCAGTTGTTTCATATGCTATTATTTTCTCCCATTCTAGGGAGTGTCTTTTTACCTTGCTTAGAGTTTCCTTTGCTGTGCAAAAGTTTTTTTTTAATCTTTATATATAAATTTTATTTTATTTTATTTATTATTTATTTTTTTAATACTTTATTCTACATTACAATACTGTATTTGTTTTGCCATACATTGACATGAATCAGCCACAGGTGTCCACGATCTCCCAATGCCAAAGCCCCTCCCACCTCCCACCCCACATCCTCTCCCTGAATCATCCCGTGCACCAGCCCCATGCATCCTGCATCCTGTATTGAACATAGACTGGCAAAAGTTTTAAGTTTAATCAGGTCCCACTTCTTTACTTTCGTTTTTATTTCCTTAATCTAGGAGGTGGGTCATAGAGGATCTTGCTTTGATTTATGTCATCGAGTGTTGTGCCTATTTTTCCTCTAAGAGTTTTATAGTTTCTGGTCTTACATTTAGGTCTTTAATCCATTTTAAGTTTATCTTTGTGTATAGTGTTAGGAAGTGTTCTCATTTTATTCTTTTACATGTAGCTGTCTAGTTTTCCCAGCAGCATTTATTGAAGAGGCTGTCTTTGCCTCATTGTATATTCTTGACTCCTTTGTCAAAAATAAGGTACCCATAAGTTCATGGGTTTATTCTAGGCTTTCTACCTTGTTCTATTGGTCTATATTTCTGTTTTTGTGCCAGTACCATACTATCTTGATGATCATAGCTTTGTAGTATAATCTGAAGTCAGGAAGGTTGATACCTCCAGCTCAATTCTTCTTTCTCAAGACTGCTTTGGCTGTTTGGGGCCTTTTGTGTTTCCATATGAATTGTGAAATTTTTTTGTTCTAGTTCTGTGAAAAATGCCATTGGTAATTTGATAGGGATCACTTTGAATCTGTAGATTGCATTTGGTAGTATAGTCACTTTCACAATATTGATTCTTCCTAGCCAGGAACATAGAATATCTCTCCATCTGTTTATGTCATCTTTGATTTCTTTCATCAGTGTCTTATGATTTTCTGTGTATAGTTCTTTTGTCTCCTTAGGTAAGTTTATTCCTAGATATTTAATTTTTTTGTTGCAATGGTGAATGGGATTGATGCCGTAATTGCTCTGATTTTTCATTGCTAGTATATAGAAATGCAAGTGATTTCTGTCTGTTGATGTTGTGTCCTGCAACTTTGCTAAATTTACTGATTAGCTCTAGTAATTTTCTGATACTATCATTAGAGAATCATGTCATCTGCAAACAGTGAGAGCTTTACTTTTTCTTTTCTGATCTGGATTCTTTTCTTTCTTTTTCTTTTCTGATTGCTGAAGCTAGGATTTTCAGAACTGTGTTGAATAATAGTGGTAAAAGTGGACACCCTTGTCTTGTTCCTGATCTTAGGGGAATGCTTTCAGTTTTTCACCATTGAGAATAATGTTTGCTATAGGCTTAACATATATGGTCTTTACTATGTTGAGGTTGCTTCCTTCTGTGCCCATTGTTTTAAGAGTTTTAATCATAAATGGGTGCTGAATTTTGTCAAAAGCTTTTTATGCATCTATTGAGAGGAACATATTGTTTTAATTTTCAATTAGTTAATACAGTGTATCTCATTGATTTGTGTATATAGAAGAATCATCACATTCCTGGAATAAATCCAACTTGATCATGGTGTACAAGATTTTTGATGTGCTGCTGAATTCTGTTTGCTAAAGTTTTGTTGAGGATTTTTTGCATCTATGTTCATCAGTGTAATTTTCCTTTTTTGTGTTGTCTTTGTCTGGTTTTGGTATCAGAGTGATGGTGGCCTTGTAGAATGAGTTTGTAAGTGTTCCTTTCTCTCCAATTTTTGAAAGAGTTTTAGAAGGATAGGCATTAGCTCTTGTCTAATGTTTGATAGAATTCTCCCTGTGAAGCCATCTCGTCCTGGGCTTTTGTTTTTTGGGAGATTTTTTGATCACAGCTTTAATATCAGTGCCTATAATTGGTTTGTTCATAATTTCTATTTCTTCCTGGTTCAGTCTTGGCAGATTGAACTTTTCTAAGTATCTATTCATTTCTTCCAGGTTTATCCATTTTATTGCCCTACAGTTGTTCATAATAGTCTCTTATAATCCTTTGTATTTCTGCATTGTCTGTTGTAACCTCTCCTTTTTCGTTTCTAATTTTGTTGGTTTGATTCTTCCCTCTTTTTTCCTTGATGAGTCTGACTAAAGGGTTGTCAGTTTTATCATCTCAAATAACCAGCTTTTAGTTTTTCTATTGTTTATTTCATTGTTTTTTCATTTATTTCTGCGCAGATCTTTATGATTTCTTTTTCTACTAATTTTTGTTCTTTTCCCAGTTGTTTTAGGTATAAAGATTATCTATTCAGTGTTTTTCCTGTTTCTTAAGGTAGGACTTTATTGCTATAAACTTCCCTCCTAGAACTGCTTTTGCTGCATCCCATAGGTTTTGAGTTGTTGTGTTTTAATTGTCATTTGTTTCTAGAGATTTTTGATTTCCCTTTTGTTTTCATCAGTAACCTGTTGCTTATTTAGAAACGTGTTGTTGAATCTCCATGAGTTTCATTTCTTACAGTTTTTTTTCCTTGTCATTGAATTTAGTCTCATAGTGTTGTGGTCATAAAAGATGCTTGACACGATTTCAGTTTTCTTAAATTTCCTGAGGTTTGATTTGTGACCCAAGATATGTCTATCCTAGAGAATATTCCATGTGCCCTTGATAAAAGGTGTATTCTTCTTCGTTTGGATGGAATGTCCTGAAGATATCAGTAAGATCCATTCTTCTCTAATGGATCATTTAAGACTTATGTTTGCTTATTAATTTTCTGTTTTGATGATCTGTCCATTGGTGTGAGTGGGGTGTTAAAGTCTCCTACTATTCTTGTGTTACTGTCAGTTTCTCCTTTTATGTGTGTTAGTATTTTTCCTATCTATTGAGGTGCTCCTCTGTTGGGTGCACAGATATTTACAATTGCTATGTCCTCCTCTTGGATTGATGCCTTGATCATTATGTAGTGATGATATATCCTTCCTTATCTCTTGTAATCTTCTTTAAGGTCTGTTTTGTCTGATATGAGGATTGCTACTTCAGCTTTCTTTTGCTTCCCATTTGCATTTTTCCATTCTCTCCCTTTCAGTCTATATGTGTCTTGAGGTCTGAATGGGCTTCTTATAGATAGCATATATATGTGTCTTGTTTTTGTATCCATTCAGCCAGTCTGTGTCTTTTGGTTGGAGCATTTAATCCATTTACATTTAAAGTGATTATTGATATACATATTCCTATTGCCATTTTCTAATTGTTTGCGATTGATTTTGTAGATCTTTTTTCTCCTGTTGTATTTCTTGACTATATAAGTCCCATTAACATTTGTAGTAAAGCTGGTTTGGTGGTGCTGAATTCTCTTAACTTTTGCTTGTCTGAAAAGCTTTTTATTTCTCCATCAATTTTGAACGAGATCCTTGCTGGGCAGAGTAATCTTGGTTGTAGATTTTTTTCCCTTTCAATACTTTAAATATATCCTGCCATTTCCTTCTGGCCTGCAGAGTTTCTCTGAAACTCTAAGTGTATGGTGTTTCCTTGCATGTTACTTGTTGCTTCTCCCTTGCTGCTTTTAATATTCTTTCATTTGTTTAGTCTTTGTTAGTTGGATTAGTACGTGTCTTGGCATGTTTCTCCTTGGGTTTATCCTGTATGGGACTCTTTGTGTCTCTTGGACATGATTGACTATTTCCTTCTTTATGTTGGGGAAATTTTCAACTATAATCTCTTCTAACATTTTCTCATACCCTTTCTTTTTCCTGGGTCTCCTATTATTCTAATGTTGGTGTCTTTGATATTGTCCCAGAGGTCTCTGAGACTATCCTCAGCTCTTTTCATTCTTTTGCTTTGTTCTGCTTTTCAGAAGTTATTTCCACAATTTTTATCTTCCAGCCTACTGATTTGTTTTTCTGCTTCAGATATTCTGCTATTGATTTCTTCTGGAGTATTTTTAATTTCAGTAATTGTGTTGTTTGTCTTTGTATGCTTATTCTTTAATTCTTCTAGGTCTTTGTTAATTGATTCTTGCATTTTCTCCATTTTGTTTTCAAGATTTTTGATCATCTTTACCATCATTATTCTGAATTCTTTTTCAGATAATTTGCCTATTTCCTCTTCATTTATTTGGACGTCTGTGTTTCTAGTTTGTTCCTTCATTTCTGCAGTATTTCTCTGCCTTTACATTATATTTTTTTAACTTATTGTGCTTGAAGTCTTCTTTTCCAAGGCTCAAGGAAAGTTGAATTCTTTCCTTGAAGAAGGTTGAATTCTTTCTTCCTTTTGGTTTCTTCCCTCTTAAGGTTGGTCCAGTTGTTTTTGTAAGACCTGTGTAGGGTGACATTTGTGCTGAGTTTTTGTTTGTTTGTTTGTTTTTCCTCTGATGAGCAAGGCTGAGTGAGGTGCTAATCCTGTTTGCCGATGATTTGGTTTGTATTTTTGTTTTGTTTGTTGTTTAGATGAGGTGCCATGCACAGGGTGCTACTGATGGTTGGGTGATGCCAGGTCTTGTATCCAAGTGGTGTCCTTTGGGTGAGTTCTCCCTATTTGATACTCCCTAGGATTAGTTCTCGGAGAAGGCAGTGGCACCCCACTCCAGTACTCTTGCCTGAAAAATCCCATGGATGGAGGAGCCTAGAAGGCTGCAGTCCATGGGGTTGCTGAGGGTCAGACACGACTGAGTGACTTCACTTTCACTTTTCACTTTTATGCATTGAGAAGGAAATGGCAACCCACTCCAGTGTTCTTGCCTGGAGAATCCCAGGGACGGGGGAGCCTGGTGGGTTGCCATCTGTGGGGTCGCACAGAGTCGGACACGACTGAAGCGTCTTAGCAGCAGCAGCAGCAGGGTTAGTTCTCTGGTAGTCTAGTGTCTTTGAGTCAGTGCTCTCACTCCAAAGGCTCAGGACTTGATCTCTCTCCAAAGCTCAGCCTATGTCCAATCTACCAAGAGTAAATTCACCCAAAATGAAAGTGCCTTTACCTGAGCTTGAAAAGCCGGTGCACAAGAGCACAACAGAGATTTCTGACTCAACTGAAACTCAGTATTGCCTGCCATGTGGACAGGCCTCCTTGGATTGCAACAGTTGACTTGAGGGTCTGTCCTTGTTGGTGGTCAGCAGAACTGAGTTTACAACATTTTGTTTATGCATTGTCCACTGATGAACACTTCAGTTCAGTTCATTTCAGTCTCTCAGTCATGTCTGACTTTTGCAACCTCATGGACTGCAGCACGCCAGGCTTCCTTGTCCATCACCAACTCCCAGACCTCACTCAAACTCATGTCCATAGAGTCAGTGATGCCATCCAACCATCTCACCCTCTGTTGTCCCATTTGCCTCCTGCATTCAATCTTTCCCAGCATCAGATCTTTTCAAATGAGTCAGTTCTTCACATCAGGTGGCCAAAGTATTGGAGTTTCAGCTTCAGCATCAGTCCTTCCAGTGAATATTCATGACTGATTTCCTTTAGGATGGACTGGTTGGATCTCCTTGCTGTCCAAGGGACTCTCAAGAGTCTTCTCTAACACCACAGTTCAAAAGCATCAATTCTTTGACACTCAGCTTTTTTATAGTCCAACTCTCACATCCATTCATGACTACTGGAAAAACATAACTTTGACTAGATGGACCTTTATTGGCAAAGTAAGTTCTCTGCTTGTTAATATGGTGCCTAGGTTGGTCATAGCTTTTCTTCCAAGGAGCAAGCGTCTTTTAATTTTTGTAGCTGTAGTCACCATCTGCAGTGATTTTGGAGCCCCCAAAATAGAATGTGTCACTGTTTCCATTGTTGCCCCATCTATTTGCCATGAAGTGATGGGACCAGATGGCATCACTGACTTGATGGACGTGAGTCTGAGTGAACTCTGGGAGTTGGTGATGGACAGGAAAGCCTGGCGTGCTGCGATTCATGGGGTTGCAAAGAGTCGGACACGACTGAGTGACTGAACTGAAATGAACTGAACTGATGGGACCAGATGCCATGAACTTAGTTTTATGAATGTTGGGTTTTAAGCCTGCTTTTTCACTCTTCTCTTTCAATTACATCAAGAGGCTCTTTGCTTTCACTGTTAGGGTGGTATTATCTACGGTTATTGATATTTCTTCTGGCAATCTTGATTCCAGCTTGTGCTTCATCAAGCCCAGCATTTCTCATGATGTACTCTGCCTATTAGTTAAATAAGCAGGGTGACCATATACAGCCTTGACCTACTCCTTTCCTGATTTGGAACCAGTCTGTTGTTTCATGTCCAGTTATAACTGTTGCTTGTTGACCTGCATACAGTTTTCTCAAGAGGCAGGTCAGGTGGTCTGGGATTCCCCCTCTCTTCAAGAATTTCCCACAGTTTATTGTGATCCACACAGTGAAAATCTTTGGCATAATGAATAAAGTAGAAGTAGATGTTTTTCTGGAACTCTCTTGCTTTTTAGTAATCCAGCAGATTTTGGCAATCTGATCTCTGGTTCCCTTGCCTTTTATAAATCCAGCTTGAACATCTGGAAGTTCCTACTTTACCTGCTGTTGAAACCTAGGAAGGTGAATTTTGAGCATTACTTTGCCAATGTGTGAGATGAGTGCAATTGTGTGGTATTTTGAGCATTCTTTGGCATTGCCTTTCTTTGGGATTGGAATGACAACTGTCCCTTTTCAGTCTTGTGGCTACTGCTGTTTTCCAAATTTTATGGCATATTGAGTGCAGCACTTTCACGGCATCATCTTTTAGGATTTGAAATAGCTCAACTGGAATTCCATCACATCTATTAGCTTTGTTCGTAGTGGTGCTTCCTAAGGCCCACTTAACTTCACATTCCAGGATGTCTGGCTCTAGGTGAGTCATCACACCATCATGGTTGTCTGGATCATGAAGATCGTTTTTGTATAGTTCTTCTGCTTCTGTTTGGTCCATACCATATCTGTCTCTATTGAGCCCATCTTTGCATGAAATATTCCTTTGGTATCTCTAATTTTCTTGAAGAGATCTCTAGTTTTTCCCATTCTATTGTTTTCCTCTATTTCTTTGCATTGATCACTGAGGAAGGCTTTCTTATCTCTCCTTGTTATTCTTTGGAACTCTGCATTCAAATGGGTATATCTTTCCTTTTATCCTTTGCCTTTTGCTTCTCTTCTTTTCTCAGCTATTTGTAAGGCCTCCTCAGACAACCATTTTGCCTTTTGGATTTCTTTTTCTTGGGGATTTTCTTGATCGCTGCCTCCTGTACAGTGTCAAGAACCTCCATCCACAGTCCATCAGGCACTCTGTCTATCAGATTTAACCCCTTGAATCTATTTGTCACTTCCATTGTTTCATAATCACAAGGGATTTGATTTAGGTGATACCTGAATGGTCTAGTGGTTTTCCCTACTTACTTCAATTTAAGTCTGAATTTTGCAATAGGAGTTCATGATCTGAGCCACCATCAGCTCCTGCTCTTGTTTTTGCTGACTGTATAGAGCTTCTCCATCTTTAGCCACAAAGAGTATAATCAATCTGATTTCAGTTATAGACAATTTGTGACTTCACCAGATGTTCTCTCTTGTGTTGTTGGAAGAAGATGTTTGACCTTGTGTTGTTGGAAGAGGGTGCAATGACCAGTGTGTTCTCTTGGCTAAACTCTGTTAGCCTTTGCCCTGCTTCATTTTGTAACTCCAAGGGCAAATTTGCTTGTTGCTCCAAGTATTTCTTGACTTTTGCATTCCAGTCCCCTATGATAAAAAGGACATCCTTTTTGGGTGTTAGTTCTAGAAGGGCTTACAGGTCTTCATAGAACTGTTCAACTTTAGCTTCTTCAGCATTACTGGTTGGGGCATAGACTTGAATTACTGTGATATTGAATGGTTTGCCTTGGAAATGGACAGAGATCATTCTGTCGTTTTTCAGATTGTATCCAAGTACTGCATTCGGATTCTTTTGCTGACTGTGAGGGCTACTCCATTTCTTCTAAGGGATTCTTGCCCACAGTAGTAGATATTATGGTCATATGAATTAAATTTGCCCATTCCAGTCCATTTTAGTTCTGATTCCTAGAATGTTGATGTTCACTCTTGCCATCTGCTATTTGAACATTTCTAATTTGCCTTGATTCATGGACCCTAACATTCGAGGTTCCTATGCAATATTGTTCTTCAGAGCATCAGACTTTACTTCCATCATTAGTTACATCCACAACTAGGTGTCGTTTTTGCTTTGCCTCGATCCCTTCATTCTTTCTGGAGTTATTTCTTCACTGATCTCCAGTAGCATATTGGGCATCTACTGATCAGCAGGGTTCGTCTTTCAGAGTCCTATCTTTTTGCCTTTTCATACTATTCATGGGATTCTCAAGGCAAGCATGCTAAAGTGGTTTGCCATTCCTTCCCCAGTGGACCTTTTTTGTCAGAACTCTCCACCATGACCTGTCGGTCTTGGGTGGCTCTTATGGCATGGCTCATAGTTTCATTGAGTTAGACAAGGCTTGGTCCATGTGATCAGATTGGTTAGTTTTCTATGATTGTGGTTTTCATTCTGTCTGCCTTCTGTTGGAGAAGGATAAGAGGTTTATGGAAGCTTCCCGGTGGGAGAAACTGACTGAGGGGGAAACTAGGTCTTGTTCTGATGGGCGGGGCCATGCTAGTAAATCTTTATTCCAATTTTATGTTGATGGGCAGGGCTGCGTTCCCTCCCTGTTTTTTATTGTGAGGCCAAACTATGGTGGAGGTAATGAAAATAATTTGAAGATAATTTGACCTCCTTCTAAAGGTCCCAGGAGGCACTGTTGCACTCTGTGCCCCCAACCTGCATTAGGCCACCGCCTATCCACCCCCTCTGCCAGAGACTCCTGAACACTCGTGGGCAAGGCTGGGTCAGTCTCTTGTTGGGTCACTGCCCCTTTCTCTGGGTCCTGGTGTGCCCCCACGGTTCTGTTTGTGCCCTCCAAGAGTCTATCCAGTCCTGTGTAAGTTCCGACGGCTCTCTGGTGGGCTTAATAGCAACCTCCTCCAAGAGGGCTTATGCCATACCCAGGTCTCCTGCACCCAGAGCCCT
The DNA here is from genome assembly GCA_917880005.1 of Nanger dama. NCBI lineage: Eukaryota > Metazoa > Chordata > Mammalia > Artiodactyla > Bovidae > Nanger > Nanger dama. The sequence goes on from CAKJTW010000007.1 coordinate 32,384,457, forward strand.
GTCCCTACAGCAGTCCATTGCTGACCCATATCTCCACTCTGGGTCCTGGTGGGCACAAGGTTTGTTTGAGCCCTCTGTGTGTCTCTGGCGGGTATGGGGTTTGATTCTAAATGTGATTTTGCCCCTTTGACCGTCTTGTTGGGGCTTCTCCTTTGCCCTTGGATATGGGATATCTTTTTTTGGTGGGATCCAACATTTGACGATTGCCCAGTAACAAGGTGTAATTTTGGAGTTCTTCAGGAGAAGCTGAGCACACATCCTTCTACTCCAACATCTTGGAGTCTTAAAAATTGTGTAGATATTATGAATACTGCTGCTGTCAATACTCATGTACAATTTCGTGTGTGCATGAATGTTTGTATTTCTTCAATATATAGTAAGGAGTTGAACTGCTGTATCTTATGATGACTCTGTGTTTAATTGTTTGAGGAAATGCCAGACTATTTTCCAAAATGGTTGCATCATTTTACATTCTTACTCTCAGTGTCTGATTCTGACTCTGTGTGACCCTACAGACGGCAGCCTACCAAGCTCCTCTGTCCCTGGGATTCTCAGTGTATGAGGATTCCAATTTCTTCATATCTTCATTGACACTTATTATTGTCCAACTTTTTAATTTGAGCCATCCTAGTGGTGATTGCAGCCATAAAATTAAAAGACGCTTACTTCATGGAAGAAAAGTTATGACCAACCTAGATAGCATATTCAAAAGCAAACATTACTTTGCTGACTAAGGTCCATCTAGTCAAGGCTCTGGTTTTTTTTTGGTCATGTATGGATGGTCATGTATGGACTGTGAAGAAGGCTGAGCCCCAAAGAATTGATGCTTTTGAACTGCGGTGTTGGAGAAAACTCTTGAGAGTCCCTTGGACTGCAGGAGATCCAACCAGTCCAATCTAAAGGCAATCAGTCCTGGGATTTCTTTGGAGGGAATGATGCTGAAGCTGAAACTCCAGTACTTTGGCCACCTCTTACCAAGAGTTGACTCATTGGAAAAGACTCTGATGCTGGGAGGGATTGGGGGCAGGAGGAGAAGGGGACGACAGAGGATGAGATGGCTGGATGGCATCACTGACTCGATGGATGTGAGTCTGAGTGAACTCTGGGAGTTGGTGATGGACAGGGAGGCCTGATGTGCTGCGATTCATGGGGTCGCAAAGAGTTGCACACGACTGAGTGACTGAACTGAACTGAGTGTGTATGAAGTGCTATCTTGCTATGGTTTTGATTTGCATTTTTCTGATGAATAATGATGCTGAGCATCTTTTGATGAACCTCCTGGCCATTTCCATCATTTCTTTTTAACAAGTGCCTGTTTGGATACTTTGTCCATTACTTAGATTATCTTTATTTAGTTGTAAAAGTTTTTTTTTGTTTAACATGTTCTAGATATAAGACTGTCAGATATCAGGCATATATACAATGTGTGTATATGTATACATATTTAGGATCATGTGGGTTTTTTATGTTGCTTTTTGTATTCTTCAGAGCATGAAGTTTTTACATTTGATCAAGTCCGATGTATCTGTTTTTAAGCTCATGGCTTTGATGTCAAAGCTAAGAACCTAATGCCAAATCCAAGGTCATTAAGACTTATCCCATGCTTATTTCTAAAAGTTTTTATAATTTTAGCTCATATATTTATGTGTTTGATCCATTTCTGTGAATGTGTGCGGTAAAGATTCATCTTCATTATTTTGCATGTGGCTATTCAGTTGTCCCAGCACCATCTGATGAAAAGACTATTCTTTCCCCATGGAATGATCTTGGCATCCTATTAAAAATTCACTTGACTACAGATACAAGGCTCTCATTTCAGTACTCTGTTTTATTCCATTGGTTTATATGTCTGTCCTTGTGACAGTCTCACATTGTTTTGATTACTGTTGCTTTGTAGTTAAATTTTACAGTCAGGAAATATGAGTTCTACTTTGGAAGTCTCTTTCAGAGAATTATTTTGATCATATTTAATATTTTCAACAATATTTTTCACATTTTAGAGTATTCTTGAGTAATTTTGTTACTTTCTGTCTTTCCAGGATTTATTCACTTCCTTTAAGTTATCTAATATGTTTGCATTTAATTACTTATTATATTCCTTTGTAATTCTTTTATTTTTCTAATGTCAGCAGGAATGTACCTTCTTTTACTACTAGTTAGTAATTAGAGTAATGTATTTTTTTTCTAGGTCTATATAGCTAAATACTTTCCAACTTTGTTGATCTTTTCTAAGAACTAGCTTTTAGTTTCATTGATACTCTCTATTGTTTTTCTATTTTCCATTTTATCTATTTTGGCTCTAATCTTTATTATTCCCTTCGTTCTGCTTGAGGAGCCTGACAGGCTACAGTCCATGGGGTTACAAAGAGCTGGACATCACTGAGTGACTAACAATTTCACTTTGCTTCTACTTGTTTTAGTTTTAATTTACTCTTTTTCAGTGTTTTAAGAAGGAAGACTAAGTTATTAGTTTATAATCTTTATTATGTAATATAGGCATTTATAGTTATAAGTTTCCCTCTAAATTTTGTTGTGTTTTGTCTCAATATATATTATTTCCTTTTTGATTTCTTCTTTGAGCCACTTGTTATTTAGGAATGAAGTGTTTAATTTTCACATATTTTTGATTTTACCAAATATGTTTTTTTCTGTTATTGAGTTGTAATTTCATTCCATGTGGTCAAAGAACATACTCTGTATTGTTTTAATCTTTTCAGATTACTGAGGTTTGTTTTAAGGCCTAATATGCGGTCTGTCCTGAGGAATGTTCCATGTGTACTTGAAAAGAATGTATATATTCTGTTACTGTTGTTGTTATATTGAATAATCTATGGATGTCGATTAGGCCCATTTGATTTAGAGTTTTATTCAAGTCTTTTGCCTCTTTGTTGATTTTATTAACTCTTCTGTCCAATATTGATAGTGAGTTATTGAAATTTCTGACTCTTACTGCTGAATTTTCACTTTTGTCTTTTCATTACTATCAATTTTGATTAATGCATTTTGGTGTTCTGTTACTAGGCATATTTACAGACTAATGAGTTTGTCTCATGAACCAGCATACAATACTAATACAATGCTGTTGAAAAGATTTCTATAGAGAAAAAAATATTAATGGAACTCTTCCTTTAAGTTAAGCTAAGTCACTTCAGTCGTGTTCGACTCTGTGCGACTCCATAGACAGCAGCCCACCAGGCTCCCCTGTCCCTGGGATTCTCCAGGCAAGAACACTGGAGTGGGTTGCCATTTCCTTCTCCAATGCATGAAACTGAAAAGTGAAAGTGAAGTTGCTCAGTCCTTTCCGACTCTTAGCGACCCCATGGACTGCAGCCCACCAGACTCCTCCGTCCATAGGATTTTCCAGGCAAGAGTACTGGAATGGGGTGCCATTGCCTTCCTTTAAGATGTCATCAGTTATAAGATTTCCTTGTGAAAAAGGAACATATATTATTTAATATTCATGTTGATTTTATATTTTATAACTGATACTGTTTCTTAAAAACATTATAACAATAATAATGTTGTAATTAGTAGCTAGAATTAGTTGAATTTTTAAGTGGAATGCTTATTCCTCAGCAATGATAGATATTGGAGAAATTTCTTTGATTGAGTTATATATATTGGGACATGTTTATCTAGAAATAGGCCAGGCTCAGTTTGTCTCTGAATCATCATAAAACCTCATGTAACCAATGGTGGCAATTAGCTCATTTGCTTGTGAATCTTTGGAATTAATTGGGGGTAATGAAACAATGGGAAATAGCTGGGGAAACAGTGGAAACAGTGTCAGACTTTATTTTTGGGGCTCCAAAATCACTGCAGATGCTGACTGAAGCCATGAAATTAAAAGACGCTTACTCCTTGGAAGAAAAGTTATGACCAACCTAGGTAGCATATTCAAAAGCAGAGACATTACCTTGCCGACTAAGGTCCGTCTAGTCAAGGCTATGGTTTTTCCAGTAGTTATGTATGGATGTGAGAGTTGGACTGTGAAGAAGGCTGAGTGCCGAAGAATTGATGCTTTTGAACTGTGGTGTTGGAGAAAACTCTTGAGAGTCCCTTGGACTGCAAGGAGATCCAACCAGTCCATTCTGAAGGGGCTCAGCCCTGGGATTTCTTTGGAAGGAATGATGCTAAAGCTGAAACTTCAGTACTTTGGCCACCTCATGCAAAGAGTTGACTCATTGGAAAAGACTTTGATGCTGGGACGGATTGGGGGTAGGGAAGAAGGGGACGACAGAGGATAAGATGGTTGGATGGCATCACTGACTCGATGGATGTGAGTCTGAGTGAATTCTGGGAGTTGGTGATGGACAGGGAGGCCTGGTGTGCTGCGATTCATGGGGTCGCAAAGAGTCAGATATGACTGAGCCACTGAACTGAACTGAACTGAACTGACTGAGACAATTTGGTCTTTGCTAGTGAGAAATTATTAACATTCAACTACTCCATTGTAATGAGTCACCCTGGGTATATTTCCTAGGTTTGGCAATACCTGATTTTTTTCAGATGAATGTGAATAAATTTGCAAAGGCCAGGTTCTTTTTAAAGAATGCAAGCTAAATATTTTAAAGTTAAACAAAATCAACCCAATATTAACTTTGTATCTCAAACATAGATTGCCTGCTTTGCTACCCTTTAGAGTCAAAGCTGGTAGGAAAATATTCCGTGTAAACTGTAAAATTATCAATTTATATGAAAAGGTTAACACTTCACTTCATACCATTTTGGATAAGTTTCCCCCCACCATCTGAAATGTGTACAGTTTGGGCTGTTTTGGCATAAATAATCACAAAGCTAAAATGGTTGCCAAGGGATTAAGGCCAAGCCTCTCTGAGCCAGTCATATTTTTGAAAGATATTTATAGAACTACTGAGGTTACTCAGTTAGGAGTAATTGGAGTCAAGTCATGCTTACAGAAGGTTTTTTCTTTGTTCTTCATGCTGCCTCTTAACCCAGTTCAGAGTGGCCATTATTCCACTACAAATAAATGCCAAACATTCTTTGGAAATAAAAAGGAAGGCTGAATTATAAACTTGTGTATTTGTTTTAGTATTTAGTATAGTGTATGCCATTAAAGAAGTATATAATCAAATAGGCATTTTAAGAAGTGAGAGGTCATGATGGAAATATATTGCTTTGCTCTAACAACTATGTATTATTAAAGAAAAGAAATTTCAATTCCTTTGGCATTCTAACTGTACTGTATGTTTATTCATCTTGTTCATCACTTTATAGCAGGGTTTCATCTTGATACCCTGTTCAAAACTTAGTCCCTAACTGTATCACACAGTATGTGTTTAATAATTCTCATAAAGCTTGATTGTAAGGTAGGTTTGAGAAATTCTGGGTTTAACAGACTTGAATGATTTTTTAAATATTATACTTGCAAGGTTTTTAAGGTCTTATATATTTTCCTGTAAATTGTGAGTCCCTAAGTGTGTGATTGAGAGTGCAATATTTTCAAAATTCACTTCATCATGAAACTCTTCTAATGAGCATCTGCTGAAGCTAGAATTCTAAGAGGATTGCTCTGGGAGACACTGCTGTGTTCCACAAGAACACATTGAAAAAGGTTCCCATTCAGTACTTACTCCTTTTTCTATTAATTTTTTTTCTTTTTGATATAGCAGTAAGACAAATTATCCCTTTTTAAGGGATGCAGATTGAAAGTGTCCCAGCCAGAGTGTTCTTCTTCTTTTCTCTGTTCATAATGAGCAGTGTTTTTTTTTTTAATTTTAATTTTTAAAATTTTTTTACTTTACAATACTGTATTGATTTTGCCATACATTGACATGAATCCATAATGAGCAGTGTTGATAGTGATATTCTTGCGCTTTGGTGCATTTTGCCCAAAAAGTGTCTCCTTGGGAAGCAGTCTCTAAATTTAAAATTGCAAATTGTTGGGATCCCTAGCGTAAGACTAGATCAAGTATTGCTCTGAAATCAAGTCTCTTAAAGGAGCCCTTCTCAAGGGAAGAGACTACTAGTACAAATGCTTTCTAAATGGGAATTTTGTCTTCTGTTTTAGAGCCTGCTTTAGAGGGCTGATTCTCCATGCCTGAAAGACTGTCGTCTTAGTTGAGAAACTATAGGCCCTACTATAAATCATTTATAATTTTAAGCCATGAAAAAGTCCCTTGGATAAGATGGCTATCTTCATTCATAATAAGTTTCCTTAATCCTCTCTAGAGAAAGCCGAAGTTATCTTAGGAGTTGGGAGAGCATGTGTTTGAGAACACTGAAGTGCAAGATTTTAGGTAAACATGAGTATGTTAGTTTGCTAGGGCTACCATAATGAAGTGACAGAGATCAGGTGGCTTAAACAACAGAGATTCATTTTCTCAGAGTTCAGAAGGCTAAAAGTCTGAGAGCACTGTATTGGCAGCATTGATTTCTTCTGAGTTTTCTCTTCTTAGCTTGTAGGTGGTCATGTTCTTCCTGTATCTTCACATGGTCTTTTCTTGTGCATGTCTGTGTCCTGATCTCTTCTTTTTATAAGGACACCAGTCATATGACATTAGGGTCCACCTATGCCAAAGCCTTTGACTGTGTGGATGATGATAAACTGTGGAAAATTCCGAAAGAGATGGGAATACCAGACCACCTGACCTGCCTCTTGAGAAACCTGTATGGAGGTCAGGAAGCAACAGTTAGAACTGGACATGGAACAACAGACTGGTTCCAAAAAGAAAAAGGAGTACATCAAGGCTGTATATTGTCACCCTACTTATTTAACTTATACACAAAGTACATCATGAGAAAGGCTGGGCTGGAAGAAGCACAAGCTGGAGTCAAGATTACCGGGAGAAACATCAATAACCTCATATATGCAAATGACACCATCCTTATGGCAGAAAGTGGAGAGGAACTAAAAAGCCTCTTGAAAGTGAAAGAGGAGAGTGAAAAAGTTGGCTTAAAGCTCAACATTCGGAAAACTAAGATCATGGCATCTGGTCCCATCACTTCATGGGAAATAGATGGGGAAACAGTGTCAGACTTTCTTTTGGGGGCTCCAAAATCACTGCAGGTGGTGATTGCAGCCGTGAAATTAAAAGACGCTTACTCCTTGGAAGGAAAGTTATGACCAACCTAGACAGCATATTCAAAAGCAGAGACATTATTTTGCCAGCAAAGGTCCGTCTATTCAAGGCTATGATTTTTCCGGTGGTCATGTATGGATGTGAGAATTGGGCTGTGAAGAAAGCTGAGCACTGAAGGATTGATGCTTTTGAACTGTGGTGTAGGAGAAGACTCTTGAGAGTCCCTTGGACTGCAAGGAGATCCAACCAGTCCAATCTAAAGGAGATCAGCCCTGGGATTTCTTTGGAAGGACTGGTGCTAAAGCTGAAACTCCAGTACTTTGGCCACCTCTTACCAAGAGTTGACTCATTGGAAAAGACTCTGATGCTGGGAGGGATTGGGGGCAGGAGGAGAAGGGGGACGACAGAGGATGAGATGGTTGGATGGCATCACTGACTTGATGGACATGAGTTTGAGTGAACTCTGGGAGTTGGTGATGGACAGGAGGCCTGGCATGCTGCAATTCATGGGGTTGCAGAGAGTTTGACACGACTGAGCAACTGAACTGAACTGAATGCTCTAATACTTTGGCTACCTAATGCGAAGAACTGACTCATTGGAAAAGACCCTGATGCTGGGAAAGATTGAAAGCGGGGAGGAGAAGGGGACGGCTGAGAATGAGATAGTTGGATGGCATCACTGACTCAATGGACATGAGTTTGGGTAAACTCTGGGAGTTGGTGATGGACTAGAAGGCCTGATATGCTGCAGTCCATGGGGTTGCAAAGAGTTGGACACAGCTGAGAGACTGAACTGAACTTAACTGGATGATCTAATTTAATGCTAATTAATTAGTTTAATTCTGTAAAAAAAAATATGTCTCTAAATATAGTCATATTATGAGATACTGGAGGGTTAGGACTTCAACATATGACTTTTAAGGAGACATCATTCAGCCCATAACAATGAATAATCCTTGATTAGTAGCAGTCTTTTAAATGTATTTTATTTAGGTTAAACATATTAGGAACATTTCACAGACAGACAAAATATCATAGGAAAAATATTGCAGAATTTCATGGCCAATGGATAAAAGCAAAGCCTCACTTTGCTTTTCTATGAATTTCTCTAGATATTTTCAGAGTCGATCTGTAAAAAAGGAACTGTCATCTGTGCTGTAAGAAAGTTAAAAAATGAAAACAGGTGTAAGTATTTGTATACTTATCTTTGTAGTTATCACTATTTCAAACTCAGGGCATGCATAGGAAACAGTAACATTGGTTTTCACACTGAGATTGATATAATAAGTGCCTGTAACTGCTGAAGCCTGAGGGAATCATCTCAACATACCCATAGCTTTTTCCTCAGCAAAAGCATGTATCACATACATTGATTTAACTATAAATGAATACCTGAAACTGAGAACATGAGAGAAACCAGACTCATGGAATAGAATAGAATTTTTACTTGGAAGGGATCTTCAGTTCAGTTCAGTTCAGTTCAGTTCAATTGCTCAGTCGTGTCTGACTCTTTATGACCCTATGAACCACAGCACACCAGGCCTCCTTGTCCATCACCAACTGCCTGAGACTACCTAAACCTATGTCCATTGAGTTGGTGATGCATCCAACCATCTCATCTTCTGTCATCCCCTTCTCCTCCTGCCCTCAATCTTTCCCAGCCTCAGGATCTTTTCAGTTGAGTTAGCTCTTTTCATTAGGTGGCCAAAGTATTGGAGTTTCACCTTCAATATCAGTCCTTCCAATGAACACCCAGGGCTGATCTCCTTTAGGATGTACTGGTTTGATCTCCTTGCAGTCCAAGGGACTCTCAAGAGTCTTCTCTAACACTACAGTTCAAAAGCATCAATTCTTCGTTGCTCAGCCTTCTTTATGGTCCAGCTCTTACATCATACATGACCACTGGAAAAACCATAGCCTTGACTAGACGGACCATTGTTGACAAAGTAATGTCTCTGCTTTTTAATATGCTGTCCAGGTTGGTCATAACTTTCCTTCCAAGGAGCAAGCAATCTTTTTAATTTCTTGGTTGCAATCACCATCTGCAGTGGTTCTGGAGCCCCCTAAAATAAAGTCAGCCACTGCTGCCACCATTTCCCCATCTATTTGCCATGGAAAGGATCTTAGACATCACATTTCTGTCATTCACAAACCTATTACCACATTCAGTTCAGTCGCTCAGTCGTGTCCGACTCTTTGTGATCCCATGAACTGCAGCACGCCAAGCCTCCCTGTCCATAACCAACTCCCGAAGTTCACTCAGATTCACGTCCATTGAGTCATTAGTAAAGTTCAATACTGTTCAACACTGGTACTGTTAATTAGGGCTTCCCTGGTGGTTCTAGTGGTAAAGAACTTGCCTGCTAATGCAAGCGATGTAAGAGATGCAGGTTTGATCCCTGAGGGGGAAGATCCCCTGCAGGAGGGCATGGGAACCCACTCCAGTATTTTTGCCAGGAGAATTCCATGGACAGAGGACCCTGGTAGGCAATAGTTCTTAGGGTTGCACAGAGTTGGACATAACTGAAGCAACTTAGCACACTTGCACTGCTAATTATCTAATGGCTCTCCTTATATTGTCTTATTCTATTTAAAAAAACCTTTAGCTTTTGCCACTTCATAAATAAAAATATATTTTGAATTGGAATTCAATATATGTTAAAAGCATTTCTTGACTCCTAAATATATATGTACATGTGTGTGTATAAATATATGTATATATAATATTTAAATTATTCCACACTTGCTCTCTTCCATCATTTAGCACTGGGATGCAGTGGATTCAGTGAAGACCTTGAAGAACTTTAAGGCCCTAAGGAATGGGGGAGTCAGTAATTCTAAAAAATCTGTGTCTCTGAATGACTGCAAGAGAATGTGACATGAACAAAAAATAAATCTTGTGTTAAGCTTCAGTGATTTTGGTACTGCTTATTATAGCAATTAGCTTAGCCTGACTAATGTGGTCAGTTTTGTAGGACTTTAGATATTTCAACCCTCAATATGATCTTTTCTTGCATTTAAATTGTAGAAACTTATCATTATTTATCCCTAAACACTTTTTTCCTTTTTATAAAGCCATTATAATTATATTTTCAGCTGTGAACCTGCATTGAAGGTAGTATATGAAGTAAGTGTATTACTCAGTTTCCTCATTCCTTTGCATATTATAATAAATATTCCAGATAAATTTTAAAATTTTTTTCAGAAATTTAGCATTCAGTTATGAAAAAGGCAAGTGTAGTTACATGGAAGGTGCAAGCTGCAATTGCCCTTCCCCATGCTCTGGTTAAAATCCTACAGTCCTACTTTAGGATGACTTCTTACCATCTCAAGGCACTCAGAGTTCCTTGAAACTTTAGGTAAGAATTGTTCATCTCCAAGAGTTTAGGCCAAGTTGAAATCACTATAATGAACAAAAAGTAAAATTTAATTATATACATGTGTATTTATATAATTCTTAGAATTGATTAACTTGAAAAACAAAATTTCCTTTTTCTTCAGTATTTATATATGATTTTTATTTTATTTGCTTTATTGGGCTTTGAGTTTGACAGGGCTGTTTTGAGTATGTGGGTATCCCCTTGAGACAGAAATGGCAACCTACTCCATTATTTTTGCCTGGAAAATCCATGGACAGAGGAGCCTAATGGGCTACCATCCATGGGGTTGCAGAAGAGCTGGACACAATTTGGCGGCTAAACAACAACAAGAACAAAGTCTGTATGTGATGGGGTGGTTGTATTTGTTCATAAATGTCACTTGTAAATTAATACCAGATACCACTTGTAGATTAATACCAGATACAGCTGTCTTGGGGATTAAATAATAAATATGAACCAATGTAAACAATCTAGATTTTAAAGCAAATACAGTGACAAAATGTTAAAGATGAAGTGGAGAAGGCAGTGGCACCCCACTCCAGTACTCTTGCCTGGAAAATCCCATGGATGGAGGAGTCTGGTAGGCTGCAGTCCATGGGGCACTAACAGTCAGACACGACTGAGCGACTTCACTTTCTCTTTTCACCTTCATGCATTGGAGAAGGAAATGGCAACCCACTCCAGTGTTCTTGCCTGGAGAATCCCAGGGACGGGGGAGCCTGGTGGGCTGCCGTCTATGGGGTCGCAGAGTCAGACACGACTGAAGCGACTTAGCAGCAGCAGCAGCAGCAGCAGGAGTCAGTTTGCTCAATAGTATTGTTGCCAATAGGTTAGTGGTCCAGTCAGTAAGTTTTAATGTGAATCAAGGTTATGGTCCAGAAAGCACCACAGCTTCTCCTTTCATGGAACTCATAGACTATGTATTAAAGTGCAAACAACACAGAAGCAGTGGGTAACTTAACATTTGCTTGTGTCAGTATTGCTCCTATGCATCACAATCTAGAATGTTCCTGCAACATAGCCCTAGGGCATCCCCTCAAGACAGAGGGAGAAATTTCTACAAGGGAGAAGTTTTATTTCAGTGTAAATAGTTACTAATGATATTTCAAAATGTTCTTTCTAGATTTCCCTGAAAAATAATATAATTGTAATGTCATCAGTTTATTACAAATATAGATAAGAAATGAAAAAGCATAGAATAAACTAATATTCATCATTTAATACTTATGTATCTACAGAAAATTTTTATAAGTATTTACTGTTATAAATAAATTTTGGCTCTGAAATGAATAAAATAATTTTCTTTTTAATATCATTCACTTTTATATATGCATTAGGTGCTTCTTTAAGCAATGTGAACAGATCTCTGATTCTAAAAGGAATAGGGCGTGGTTGCTATTTGAAGAATAAAAAAAAAAATACATATTCCTATTTGAGATATCATATCGACTCTGTTCAGAGTGACTTTTACCAATTGATAAAAAATTACTGTAATTGTATCAGATATTTAGTGTTATTCAATACATGAAATGCAAAGTAAAATTAGTCACTTTCTCTCTGCTAACTCATGATACCTTTTATAACTTTTATTTTATTTTGTCTTTCCTTTTAATTACTGATCAATGCTATGAAGTAGATCAGTATGGTAAAGGTTTCTAAATGTGGTACATAAGCCTTTAAATAATGAGAAAGTAGAAAAAGAAGTCAAGGAAACAATCCCATTCACCATTGCAATGAAAAGAATAAAATACTTAGGAATATACCTACCTAAAGAAACTAAAGACCTATATATCGAAAACTATAAAACACTGATGAAAGAAATCAAAGAGGACACTAATAGATGGAGAAATATGCCATGCTCATGGGTTGGAAGAATCAATATAGAGAAAATGAGTATACTACCCAAAGCAATCTACAGATTCAATGCAATTCCTATCAAGTTACCAGCAGTATTTTTCACAGAACTAGATCAAATAATCTCAAGATTTGTATGGAAATACAAAAAACCTTGAATAGCCAAAGCAATCTTGAGAAAGAAGATGGAACTGGAGGAATCAACTTGCCTGACTTCAGGCTCTACTACAAAGCCACAGTCATTAAGACAGTATGGTACTGGCACAAAGACAGAAATATAGATCAATGGAACAAAAATAGAAAGCCCCGAGATAAACCCACACACCTATGGACACCTTATCTTGGACAAAGGAGGCAAGAATATACAATGGAGTAAAGACAGTCTCTTTAACAGGTGGTGCTGGGAAAACTGGTCAACCACTTGTAAAAGAATGAAACTAGATCTCTTTCTAACACCATACACAAAAAATAAACTCAAAATGGATTAAAGATCTAAATGTAAGACCAGAAACTATAAAACTCCTAGAGGAGAACATAGGCAAAACACTCTCCGACATAAATCACAGCAGGATCCTCTATGATCCAACTCCCAGTATACTGGAAATAAAAGCAAAAATAAACAAATGGGATCTATTTAAAATTAAAAGCTTCTGCACAACAAAGGAAACTATAAGCAAGGTGAAAAGACAGCCTTCGGAATGGGAGAAAACAATAGCAAATGAAACAACTGACAAACAACTAATCTCAAAGATATATAAGCAACTTATGCAGCTCAACTCCAGAAAAATAAACGAACCAATCAAAAAATGGGCCAAAGAACTAAATAGGCATTTCTCCAAAGAAGACATACGGATGGCTAACAAACACATGAAAAGATGCTCAACATCACTTATCAGAGAAATGCAAATCAAGACCACAATGAGGTATCATTTCACACCAGTCAGAATGGCTGCGATCCAAAAGTCTACAAGCAATAAATGCTGGAGAGGATGTGGAGAAAAGGGAACCCTCTTATACTGCTGGTGGGAATGCAAACTAGTACAGCCACTATGGAAAACAGTGTGGAGATTCCTTAAAAAATTGCAAATAGAACTGCCTTATGACCCAGCAATCCCACTGCTGGGCATACACACCGAGGAAACCAGAATTGAAAGAGACACATGTACCCCAATGTTCATTGCAGCACTGTTTGTAATAGCCAGGACATGGAAGCAACCTAAATGTCCATCAGCAGATGAATGGGTAAGAAAGCTGTGGTACATATACACAATGGAGTACTACTCAGCCCTTAAAAAGAATAAATGTGACTCAGTTCTAATGAGATGGATGAAATTGGAGCCGATTATACAGAGTGAAGTAAGCCAGAAAGAAAAACACCAATACAGTATACTGACACATATATATGGAATTTAGAAGGACAGTAATGAAGACCCTCTATGTGAGACAACAAAAGAGACTCAGAGGTATAGAACGGACTTTTGGCCTCTGAGGGAGAGGGAGAGGGTGGGATGATTTGGGAGAACGGCATTGAAACATGTATACTATCTTGTAAGAATGAAGCGCCAGTCTATGTTCAATACAGGATGCAGGACGCATGGGGCTGGTGCACGGGATGATTCAGGGAGAGGATGTGGGGTGGGAGGTGGGAGGGGGCTTTGGCATTGGGAGATCGTGGACACCTGTGGCTGATTCATGTCAATGTATGGCAAAACAAATACAGTATTGTAATGTAGAATAAAGTATTAAAATAAAATAAAAAGAATTAGTAGTGCTATCATTCATATAAGGGAAAGGAAGTTGCCTTTATGGATACATGATACTTAGATTGCATTGTTTTGCTTCCTTCATTTACCTTTGTTTCTTATTTTTCTTAACTAGAGGTTGCATGTTTATAAGCAGAATTCAGAAAACAGATAATAATAACAAAATCATCCATAGCCTCATGCACCATTCAAACCTAACCATTGTGTGTGTGTGTGTGTGTGTGTGTGTGTGTGTGTGTGTGTGTGTGTAATTTAGGTTCCTGATGTTTAACTTTATTTTGATATGCATTTTTTCCCAAATATTATATCTTTAATAGGTATATACCATCTATTCTTGGCTCTTTCCCTTTCTTTCCTTCTTTCTTTCCTCTTCTCCTTATTTCCTTCCTTCCTCTCCCTCTCTCTCTTCCCCTCTCCTTCCCTTGCTTCCTTTCTTTCATCTTTCTTTCTATTAAAGTAGTTTTGTGATAATCATCTTCATGTATAAAATGTTCTAATTTTCCTATCTTGGTCAAAGTAATCATCAGAGTATGTGAATATTTTCAAGACTCTTGGCAAATATTGTCAATTTTATTTTACCAGAGAATTAGACCAAATTAAACTCCCACTATATTTGAGAACAACTATTTCCTCTGGTTATCACTCGTATTGGAAATTACCTGATTTTTTCTTGTTGCTGTTGCTAGTTTGACACGTTAAAAATAACTCACTTTTTCTGATAATTGGTGATATTATCTTTACATGGATTTAAAAACATTTATTAGAGTAGGGTAATCCATATAATGTATTTTTATTGCTAAAGTGAAATAAATTGTAAATCTTTCATTATTTTTTCCCATCAAAGTCTAATCTATGTTGCACTCACAGGTTTTCTCCTATCAGAAAGATGAACATAATTACAAAATTTGGGAATGCTTCAGTTTGGAAATAAAGGGTGCAAGTTAAATTCATGGCACAAAGGATACACAGTTACTTTGTAGAAAAGATAACTAGGAGAAAAATTTCTTTCCCATAGAGCTTTGTATTTCCATTCTACTGATCATTTTTAATAGCTTCTGTCTGTTCTTGTTCATTTATTAAGAAGATGACTACTTTCAGAAACTACACATAGTATACATCAGTTGGAATTTGTGATTAAACATAATCCCCAAACACAGCAAAGTCAAATATAGTCCTTCCTGGAACAAATTTTTAATTTGCCTTCTTGTTAATGGTTGCTAATTTCTGGCAATGATTAAGTGTCAGTAGAAAATATACTTTTTATGTGAAGCCTTTTGGCCATTATAAAGGTGGATTTTTCATTTGAAAATTTAAAGTCAGATTTCTCTTAAAGTTAGAAACAACTGTGGCCTTAAAAAAGTCCATTTTTCTTTTTAATTGTGCATAAGATAGTATTAATCAGGATGTGGCACAATTCACAGAGTTGTTTTATAAGAACGATAGTCTTAAAACGTTACTTGACATTCTACTTGAACAGTTAGATTCATACTGTAATTTCCAGTATTAAAATGCTTCCTCTATACTGTACTTTAATCTCTTTTGGGACAGTTACAGCTTACACTGGAAAGTCTCTTATAAATTGGTGTCTGTTCATTCAAGTATTCCCTGAAGTGTGTTTGGGGTTTTTACAATCCAGGTAAGGTTAAGTTAAGCTATGATACTGTGATTAGTTGTTCATCCACATTAGTCAGTGCTGATCAGAGCTCTAAGGAGGATTAAAGAGGCCAGTCAACCAAAATGTCACCCTCTTCTACCAGTCTTCAGATCTTTTCGTACTCAGTCAGATTTTTTGTTAGAGTCTCTTTTTTGGATAAAGCAATGCAAAGATGATCTGTATCAAACATACTGGTAGAATAGTTATTGATTACTTGGGAATGGAGGAGCTTACTGAAAAATACTCTACCCTATTCTTCTTATCATTGCCTAGATTATCAGGTCATCTCTGGGGAGGACTCTGTCTTAGAACAAACATAGAGTGTCTATAGTTCAAGACCTTATAGAACTAATCTTCTAGACCTTCTAGAACTTCTAGAGTTATAGTTCAAGACCTTCTAGAACTTGACCTTTTAGTTTTTTTTATTAAATTTATTTATTTTTTTGATTACAATACTGTATTTGTTTTGCCATACATTGACACGAATCAACCATAGGTGAACACAATCTCCCAATGCCGAAGCCCCCTCCCACCTCCCACCCCACAATACTGTATTTGTTTTGCCATACATTGACATGAATTAGCCACAGGTGTCCACGATCTCCCAATGCCAAAGCCCCCTCCCACCTCCCACCCCACATCCTCTCCCTGAATCATCCCGTGCACCAGCCCCATGCGTCCTGCATCCTGTATTGAACATAGACTGGCGCTTCATTCTTACAAGATAGTATACATGTTTCAATGCCGTTCTCCCAAATCATCCCACCCCTCTCCCTCTCCCTCAGAGTCCAAAAGTCCGTTCTATACCTCTGAGTCTCTTGTTGTCTCACATAGAGGGTCTTCATTACTATCCTTCTAAATTCCATATATATGTGGAACTTGACCTTTTAGAACTAGTTACAGTTCAAGACCTTCTAGAAAGTCTACAAAACCTTTTAGAGTTATATTTCAAAACCTTCTAGAACTAACAGCCAGAAAAGATATCCTCTTCATCATAGGGGACTGGAATGCAAAAATAGGAAATCAAGAGATACCAGAAGTAACAGGAAAATTTGGCCTTGGAATACAAAAGGAAGCAGGGCAGAGGCTAACAGTTTAGCCAAGAGAATGCACTGGTCATGGTGAACACACTATTCCAGCAACACGAGAGATGACTCTACACATGGACATCACCAGATGGTCAATACAGAAATCAGATTGATTATATTCTTTGCAGCTAAAGATGTAGAAGCTCTATACAGTCAGCAAACACAAGACCGGGAGCTGACTGTGGCTTAGATCATGAACTCCTATTGCAAAATTCAGACTTAAATTGAAGTAAGTAGGGAAAACCACTAGACCATTCAGGTATCACCTAAATCAAATCCCTTGTGATTATAAAACAATGGAAGTGACAAATAGATTCAAGGGATTAGATCTGATAGAGTGCCTGAAGAACTATGGATGGAGGTTCTTGACATTGTATTGGAGGCAGTGATCAAGACCATCCCCAAGAAAAGGGAATGCAAAAAGGCAAAATAGTTGTCTGAGGAGGCCCTATAAATAGCTAAAAAAGAGAAGCGAAAGGCAAAGGAGAAAAGGAAGGATATACCCATTTGAACGTGATCAATGCAAAGAAATAGAGGAAAACAATAGAATGGGAAAGACTCTTTAAGATTCTTTGGGAAAGAGATCTCTTCAAGAAAATTAGCGATACCGAGGGAACATTTCATTTAAAGACGGGCACAATAAAGGACAGAAATGGTCTGGACCTATCAGAAGCAGAAGATATTAAGAAGAGGTGGCAAGAATACACAGAACTACACAAAAAGATCTTCACAACCCAGATAACCACAGTGATGTGATCACTCACCTTGATTCAGACATCCTGGAATGTGAAGTCAAGTGGGCCTTTAGGAAGCATCACTATGAACAAAGCTAGCGGACATGATGGAATTCAAGTTGAGCTATTTCAAATCCTAAAAGAGGGTGCTGTGAAATGGCTATACTCAGTATGCCAGCAAATTTGGAAAATTGAGCAGTGGCCACAGGACTGGAAAAGGTCAGTTTTCATTTCAATCTTCATGAAGAGCAATGCCAAAAAATGTTCATACTACCACACAATTGCAGTCTTTTCACATGCTAGTAAAATTATGCTCAAAATTCTCCAAGCCAGGCTTCAACAGTATGTGAACTCTGGACTTCCAGATGTTCAGGCTGGATTTAGAAAAGGCAGAGGAGCCAGAGTTCTAATTGCCAACATTCGTTGGATCATAGAAAAAAACAAGAAAATTCCAGAAAAACATCTACTTCTGCTTTATTGATTACGCCAAAGCCTTTGACTGTGCGGATCACAACAAACTGTGGAAAATACTTCAAGAGGTTGAAATACCAGACCACCTTCCCTGCCTCTTGAGGAAATCTGTATGCAGGTCAAGGAGCAACACTTAGAACTAGACATGGAAAAACATACTGGTTCCAAATTGGGAAAGAAGTATGTCAGGCTGTATACTGTCACCCTGCTTATTTAACGTATATGCAGAGTATATCATGAGAAATGCTAGGGTGGATAAAGCACAAGCTGGAAACAAGATTGCTGGGAGAAATATCAATAACCTCAGATATGAAGATGACACCAACCTTATGGCAGAAATTGAGGAGGAACTAAAGAGCCTCTTGATGAAAATGAAAGAGGAGAGTGAAAGAGCAGGCTTAAAACTCAACATTTCAGAAGACTAAGATCATGGCATCTGGTCCGATCACTTCATGGCAAATAGATGGGTAATCAATGAAAACAGTGACAGAGTTTATTTTCTTGGGCTCCACAATCACTGCAGATGGTGACTGCAGCCATGAAATTAAAAGATCTTGCTCCTTGGAAGAAAAGCTGTTACTGACCTAGCTGCTGCTGCTGCTAAGTCGCTTCAGTCGTGTCCTACTCTGTGCGACCCCCACAGACGGCAGCCCACCAGACTGCCCTGTCCCTGGGATTCTCCATTCAAGAACACTGGAGTGGGTTGCCATTTCCTTATCCAATGCATGAAAGTGAAAAGTGAAAATGAAGTTGCTCAGTTGTGTCCGACTCTTAGCGACCCCATGGATTGCAGCCTACCAGACTCCTCCGTCCATGGATTTTCCAGGCAAGAGTACTGGAGTGGGGTGCCATTGCCTTCTCTGTACCAACCTAGAGAGCATATTAAAAAGCAAAGACATCACCTTGCCAACATAAGTCTGTTTAGTCAAATCTATGGTTTTTCCAGTAGTCATGTATGGATGTGAGAGTTGGACTATAAAGAAAGCTGAATGCCAAAGAATTGATGCTTTTGATCTGTGGTGTTGGAGAAGTCACTTGAGAGTCCCTTGAACTGCAAAGAGATCCAGCCAGTCCATCCTAAAGGAAATCAGTCCTGGATATTCACTGGAAGGACTGATGCTGAAGCTGAAACTTCAATACTTTGGCCACCTGATGTGAAGAACTGACTCATTTGAAAATACTCTGATGCTGGGAAAGATTGAAGGCAGGAGGAGAAGGGGATGGCAGAGGATGAGATTTTGGATGGAATCACCAACTGGATGGATATGAATTTGAACATGCTCTGTAAGCTGGTGATGGACAGGGTGCTGCAGCATGGGGTTGCAATGAGTTGGACACGACTGAGTTACTGAACTGAATGGATAGAGTGTGTCAGGTAATACATAAAGCATTTCTTGTTATATTATGTGATTTCAAGGAAAATTAAATAAAATTTTTTTATTTTTATTTTTTGTTTATTGGGGGAGGGTATTGAGATTTCTTTTTATTTAACATTGTTTTATTCTAGCATAAATTGCATAGAGCAGACTTTGGAAATCTTGTCTTTGCCATTTACTAGTTGTTCTATCCTTGGACAGAACATTTATTCTCTTAGAGCTTTTATGATTTGTTTTGTAAAATTAAAAAAATAGCACTTTACATATTTGATAAGATTTTTATAGTCAAATGATATGTTGTGAATAAAAGTGCTCCTTATTTTTCTTTCCAAGAGAAAATCTGTTGTATTTATATTGAAACAATTTTGTTTTCAGTCATTAAGGTATATCTGACTCTTTGTGACCCCACGAACTGCAGCATGCCAGGCTTCCCTGTCCTTCACTGTCTCCAGGATTTTGCTTGAATTCATTTCTGTTGAGTTGGTGATGCTATCTAACCATCTCATCCTCTGTCACCTCCTTCTCCTTTTGCCTTTCAATGTTTCCAAGCATCAGGTTCTTTTTCATGAGTCAACTCTTCACATCAGAAAGTATTGGAGCTTCAGCTTCAGCATCACCCCCTTCTAATGAATGTTCAGGATTGATTTTCTATAGGATTGATTGGTTTGATCTCCATGCAGTTCAGGGGGCTCTCAAGAGGTTTTTCTTTTATTACAATCCAATTTAGAAAAGTACAGTTTCTTCAGTGTTTTTGTTCTATCACTTGTATTTTAAAACATATTTTTGAAAGAGATTTCAAATAGCTGTTTTTATTTTTCTTAAACATTTTGTTTTGTATTGGATATGGGGTCGTACAGAGTCGGACACAACTGAAGCGACTTAGCAGCAGCGGCAGCATAGCTGACTAACAATGTTGTGATAATTTCAGGTGGACAGCGGATTCATCCGTAGATATACATGTATCTATTCTCCCCCAAACTCCGCTCCCATCCAGGCTGTCATATAAAATGCAGAGTTCCCTGTACTATACAGTTGCTCTTTGCTGGTTATCCATTTTAAATAAAGCAGTGTGTACGTGTCCATCCCAAACTCCTTAACTATCCCTTCCCCACTTCCTTCCCTCTGGCAATTATAAGCAAATAGCTATTTTCTACTTTGTAGATTACTCTTTATAAAAGAGATATTTCAGGATGGGGAACACATGTACACCTGTGGCAGATTCATGTCAATGTATGGCAAAACCAATACAATATTGTAAAGTAATTAGCCACCAAAAAATAAAAAAAGAAATATTTGTTCATTGTGGAAAATAGAGGTAAGCAAAATTTTATTAAAATTACTCATAGCCCCATTATTTAAAAACAACAGTAACCCATAATTATACGTAAGGTGGTATTTGGGGTTGGGGTGTATGAAACTGATTCTTTCCATGGTGCTGACATGTAAACATGGTGGAAGGTTTTCTGACTTTTTAAATGTGACTTTTCAGATCTCTGTTTTTGAAGACAGTAGAAAATGTTGGCAAAATTTTTATTTAGACATTTTCAATCCTATATTTTTGGTCCTTGTATTTAGTACAATTTGTCTCTCCTTGTGGGAATAAGCCTGAGCTGCCTGTGTTTCATTAAGAAAAAATTTATCACTGTCACTATATCCAGCTCTGCAGGTGGCTTATTGCCAACTCTTTACTACTTAACTGAGGTTTAATTAGACTAATAGTTTTGTGCACTGAACAGCGAGACTGTCAGCTCCTTATAATGATTCATATGTTACAGCTGCAGTCCATGCTTGTTAATAACATCTGACTTTTCCTTGAACCGTAGAGCTTCCTGTCGTCTCAGCTAATCTTTTGATAAAATGTCAACTTTTCAGTTTTCTAAGTGACTGAAACTTAAAATTCGTAGATCTGAAGAAGTCATTATTCAAAGTATATTAGACTGTGAGAAAATAAACCATTTTTAATATTTACTAAGATTCACATGTAGGAAATATATACTTTCCTTGGGAAAATACCTTTTTATATTTTCAGAGAAATTATTCATGTTTAAAATGACTTTTTATGCAGAAAAACTTCTCCATCATATCCTATTCCAGAATTTTTTTCCCTAAATGTTAATAAACCCAAGTTGAATTTTATGATTTTGGAATATTTATGGACATAATTTCATTTTCCATTGTTCCAGGTTACTTGAGCACATTATTAGAGAAAATGGTTCAAGCCAAGAAATAAAAGCTAAAATACATGCTTTGTTAATTTCTCATATTTTATTTTAAAAATTAAAATTGAAATGTGTATGTTATCAAAACATTATACATTAATGAAAACATTGTATATTATGAAATCAGTTTGACCTTTGAATAAGACTCTTGTATGCTCTGTCATATAGGATGTGGGGGATTGGTTTTTGGTGAAAATATAGGCAGTCTAGTTGATGACTCATTTCCCAGGTTATTCAAGTTAGTCACAGGTAATTTAGGATTTAAATTATGGTTCTCCATTTAAAAAAAAATTCAGAAGCTCACTTGAAGGCCCCTAGAAAACTGGTTTACTAACATGAAGCATGGTGATAGGTCGCTGATTTCTTTTTTTTAAACATGGCATTTTCTAGCCTTGCTAACTTTTTATTTCACAATACCAAGTACTAGCACTTTAGTTTTTTTCAGCTAAGCGGCAACAATACATTAATTAAAATTATGAACTATGAAATAACAGCAGCAAACAGGAATTTAAATATTTCTCTGGCAAACACAGAACTGAATAGACTCAGATTTTATGATGAAAACAAATTTGTTTGAATGTAAGTGAGTGAGTGAGTGAGCATTATATTAGCTTTGAAGAAATATAACATGTTCTTGTGTAAATATTTTCAAGGATCATATTTGTAATTTTTAACAAACAGTTTTATCTTAGTTAAAAGCCTATTTCTCTTAGTTCTAGTGATTTTGGATATGGTTCCTACATATGATCTTCTTTAACATAGCAGATAAGTCAACATTCATTGTTGAGTAAGACAAATGTAACCTCTTCTGTCTGTAATTTGAATTCTTCATTCATCTGGTGAAATCAGAGTAAGCCTTTGTGGTGGATTCTGTCGATTGTTTTTATAAAGATGGATTTAGCCTTCTTACTCCTGTGATTTCCAGTACTACACTGTCTGAAGGTTAAAAATTGAACAAAACAAAACACTTCACGTTTGTTGTTACTGATAAAGTTCCAGGTGTCATTTGGGTTCTTCCAATCTGGTACATTCATGGGAGACTTGAATTTGAAACTAACTGGAATAGAGACTGGACTACCGAGGCGGTGCTTGTGGTAAAAAACCAAGTGCCAGTGCAGGAGACACAGAAGATCTGGATTTGATCACTGGGCCAGAAAGATCTCCTGGAGGAGGGCATAGCAGCCCACATCAGTATTCTTGGCTGGATAATCCCACGGATAGAGGAATCTGATGGGCTAAGTCTATAGGATCACAAAGAGTTGGACACTTATGTTGAAGTGACTTATCATGTACCCATGGGATTGAGACCATAACTCTACCATTCAGATAATGTCAGAGGCAGGCACTGGCTTATGTAACCAGTTTATTGATCAGCAACATTTTTCTGGTAGCAGGTGCAGCATATCTGGAAACAGCAAAGTAGAATAATTCTTAGGGCTGGAAACTTTTTTAGACCTTATACCTGGGTCTTCTTCTGATTCTCTAGATCATGCAGCAGTTTTTACACCATAAAGTAGCTGTAATATGTCTGTTTCTCCTTAACAGGTTTCTGTGGTTTGTTATGGAGCCTGAAATGATTAAGAACCTTCCTACATTTTATACTATTCAAGGGAATTTTGGTTATCCATTTCTGATAATGGAATGAATAGATGTTCCATAATAATTTTGTCAGTTGACCCATGATATAAGTGAATGATACTGGCACATAAAGCTCTGATTTCTGAGTAAGTTTATGGAGACAGAAATTTTGAGAAAATGAAGGGGAAATATGTGTTCTTTTCTTCTAAAGTTCTTTTTATAGAAAATAATAATTTTATTCAGTGATGCAAAAAGGTAAATATACACATACACACATTCTATACTCATATATTTTCTATAGTATTGGGGAAATTAATGCCACAGAATTCCCCAAATATCTTGATATATTTGAATAAGATGAAGTAGTAAAGTTATATCACTTCATCACTTCACAGTTCAGTTCAGTCACTCAGTCGTGTCCAGCTCTTTGCGACCCCATGAATCACAGCACGCCAGGCCTCCCTGTCCATCACCATCTCTCGGAGTTCACCCAGACTCAACGTCCGTTGAGTCCGTGATGCCATCCAGCCATTTCATCCTCGGTCGTCCCCTTCTCCTGCTGCCCCCAATCCCTCCCAGCATCAGAGTCTTTTCCAACGAGTCAACTCTTCATATGAGGTGGCCAAAGTACTGGAGTTTCAGCTTTAGCATCATTCCTTCCAAAGAAATCCCAGGGCTGAGCTCCTTCAGAATGGACTGGTTGGATCTCCTTGCAGTCCAAGGGACTCTCAAGAGTTTTCTCCAACACCACAGTTCAAAAGCATCAATTCTTTGGCGCTCAGCCTTCTTCACAGTCCAACTCTCACATCCATACATGACCACAGGAAAAACCATAGCCTTGACTAGATGGACCTTAGTCGGCAAAGTAATGTCTCTGCTTTTGAATATACTATCTAGGTTGGTCATGTACATCTTTATTATATTTCTGTTTCTCCTTAGATGTGAAATGTTTTCCTGGGTCTCAGTTTTCTCATCTGTATAATGATAGGACTAGATTTGATGTGCTTCCCTGGTGGCTTAGCAGTTTGGAATCTGCCTGCAGTTCAGGAGCTGCAGGAGATGCAGGTTTGATCCCTGAGTCAGGAAGATACCCTGGAGGAGAGTGTGGCAACCCACTCTAGTATTCTTGCCTGGAGAATCCCATGGACAGAGGATCCTGATGGGCAACAGTCCATAAGGTTGCAGTGGGTTGGACACGACTAAAGCGACACCACGCATGCATGCACTAGACTTGATAATCACTAAATTCCCTTCTAGCTGTAGGATTAAATTATACAATAATTCTTCTGTTGAAAAAGTTCATATTGAAAATTGAACCAGATTTTATCATGTCTATTTCAACTGGAATTTTATGAAACTTTTCTTCCCAAGTCTCCTATAATCTTCAAGTTACTCTGTATACCAGTGGTACTTAAAGTGTGATCTTTTTATACCACCACCATCAATATATTTGGGATCTTTCTTTAGAAACACATATTAATACACTTTACCCCTGAACTACTGAATCAGAATCAGTGGAGTTGGCACCTATAAATCTGGGTTTTAACAAGACCTCTAGGAAATTTTGATAAATGCTAAAGGTTGAGAAACACCTGTATAGAATATATCAGAAGTAAAAAGTAAGCAGCAATGTAAAGCAAACCAGTGCTGTCTACTTGTTATATTGTGCATGTGTGCTAAATACCTTCAGTCGTGTCTGACTCTTTGTGACCCTATGGACTGTAGCCCACCAGGCTCCTATGTTCATGGGATTCGCCTGGAAAGAATACTGGAGTGGGTTGCCATGTCCTCCTCTAGGGGATTTTCTCAACCCAGAGATCAAACTCTCGTCTTCTGTCTCCTGCATTGGCAGGCAGGTTCTTTACCAGTAGTGCCTGGGAAGTTAGTCAAAACTAGTGGGTAGATCTGAGAACAAGATGGCAGAGAAGTAGGAGGATGTGGAGAACATCTCTCTCCATGGATACATCAGGAATACACCTTCAGACACAGAAGTGCATGCAGAACACCAGCTGAGAGAAGACAGGAATACCTGACCAGCAGAAGAGAATATATAGAACCAGGCAAAACTTGGTAGGATAAAGGAACTAGGGGGAAAAACAGGAGTGTTAGTAGGACTGGACCTGCCCTCCATGTTTGGGGGAACTGAAACAGAGGTCTGATCCCCACAGCACGGCAATTGTCTAAGTCAGAGGAGAAACAATGAAGGCTGAGGGTGAAACAGCTGATCTGTGGCAGCCTAAATGCAATGAGAATCAGACAGTCCTTACCACAGCCATACATATGCCAGGCAGGAACATGGGTCTTCTGGAAGGGGCACCGACTGGGGGCTGGAGTTCAGGGATTGTGGAGCAATCCCAGTGTGAGGGCTGCTATTGACTGCGGAGAGACAGATCGAGGGGATGTGAGGAAGGAGATCGTGGTGGGAAATGCCTGTGGAGGAAAGCCAGGCAGCCATGGAAGCAAGGCGATAATACTGAGTAACCTGCAGGGGTTGCATAACCTGGAATGTCAGGTCCATGAATCAAGGCAAATTGGAAGTGGTCAAACAAGAGATGGCAAGGGTGAACATCGACATTCTAGGAATCAGCAAAGTGAAATGGACTGGAATGGGTGAATTTAACTCAGATGACCATTATATCTACTACTGCAGGCAGGAATCCCTCAGAAGAAATGGGGTAGCCATCATGGTCAACAAAAGAGTCCGAAATGCAATACTTAAATGCAACCTAAAAACGACAGAATGATCTCTGTTCGTCTCCAAGGCAAACCATTCAATATCACAGTTATCCAAGTCTAATCCCAGCCAGTAATGCTGAAGAAGCTGAAATTGAACGGTTTTATGAAGACCTACAAGACCTTTTAGAACTAACACCCAAAAATGATGTCCTTTTCATGATAGAGGACTGGAATGCAAAAGTAGGAAGTCAAGAAACACCTGGAGTAACAGGGAAATTTGACCTTGGAATGTGGAATGAAGCAGGGCAAAGACTATAATAGAGTTTTGCCAAGAAAATGCACTGGTCATAGCAAACACCCTCTTCCAACAACACAAGAGAAGACTCTAAACATGGACATTACCAGATGGTCAACACCAAAATAAGACTGATTATATTCTTTGCAGCCAAAGATGGAGAAGCTCTATACAGTCAACAAAAACAAGACCAGGAGCTGACTATGGCTCAGATCATGAACTCTTTATTACCAAATTCAGACTCAAATTGAGCAAAGTAGGGAAAACCGCTAGACCATTCAGGTATGATCTAAATCAAATCCCTTATGATCATACAGTGGAAGTGAGAAATAGATTTAAGGGCCTAGATCTGATAGAGGGCCTGATGAACTATGGAATGAGGTTCGTGATATTGTGCAGGACAGGGATCAAGACCATCCTCATGGAAAAGAAATGCAAAATAGCAAAATGGCTGTCTGGGAAGGCCTTACAAATAGCTGTGAAGAGAAGTGAAAAGCAGAGGAGAAAAGGAAAGATACAAGCATCTGAATGCAGAGTTCCAAAGAATAACAAGAAGAGATAAGAAAGCCTTATTCAGTGATCAATGCAAAGAAAAAGAGGAAAACAACAGATTGGGAAAGACTAGAGATCTCTTCAAGAAAATTAGAGATACCAAGGGAACATTTCATGCAAAGATGGGCTCGATAAAGGATAGAAATGGTCTGGACCTAACAGAAGCAGAAGATAATAAGAAGAGGTGGCAAGAATACATGGAAGAATTGTACAAAAAGATCTTCATGACCCAGATAGTCATGATGATGTGATCACTCACCTAGAGCCAGACATCCTGGAATGTGAAGTCAAGTGGGCCTTAAAAAGCAAAACTATGAACAAAGCTAGTGGAGGTGATGGCATTCCAATTGAGCTGTTTCAAATCCTGAAAGATGATGCTGTGAAAGTGCTGCACTCAATATGCCAGCAAATTTGGAAAACTCAGCAGTGGCCACAGGACTGGAAAAGGTCAGTTTTCATTCCAAGTCCAAAGAAAGGCAATGCCAAAGATGTTCAAACTACCACACAATTGCACTCATCTTACATGCTAGTAAAGTAATGCTCAAAATTCTCCAAGGAAGGCTTCAGCAATATGTGAACCATGAACTCCCTGGCATTCAAGCTGGTTTTAGAAAAGGCAGAGGAACCAGAGATCAATTTGCCAACATCCACTGGATCATGGAAAAAGCAAGAGAGTTCCAGAAAAACATCTATTTCTGCTTTATTGACTATGCCAAAGCCTTTGACAGTGTGGATCACAATAAACTGTGGAAAATTCTGAAAGAGATGGGAATACCAGACCACTTCACCTGCCTCTTGAGAAATCTGTATGCAGGTCAGGAAGCAACAGTTAGAACTGGACATGGAACAACAGACTGGTTCCACATAGGAAAAGGAGTACGTCAAGGCTGTATATTGTCACCCTGCTTATTTAACTTCTGTGCAGAGTACATCATGAGAAATGCTGGACTGGAAGAAACAAGCTGGAATCAAGATTGCCAGGAGAAATATCAATAGCCTCAGATATGCAGATGTCACCACCCTTATGGCAGAAAGTGAAGAGGAACTAAAAAGCGTCTTGATGAAAGTGAAAGAGGAGAGCGAAAAAGTTGGCTTCAAGCTCACCATTCAGATAACAAAGATCATGGCATCTGGTCCCATCACTTCATGGGAAATAGATGGGGAAACAGTGGAAACAGTGTCAGAATCTATGTTTTGGGGGCTCCAAAATCACTGCAGATGTTGACTGCAGCCATGAAATTAAAAGACGCTTACTCCTTGGAAGAAAAGTTGCGACCAACATAGGTAGCATATTCAAAAGCAGAGACATTACTTTGCTGACTAAGGTCCATCTAGTCAAGGCTATGGTTTTTCCTGTAGTCGTGTATGGATGTGAGAGTTGGACTGTGAAGAAGGCTGAGCCCCAAAGAATTGATGCTTTTGAACTGTGGTGTTGGAGAAGACTCTTGAAGAGTCCCTTGGACTGCAAGGAGATCCAACCAGTCCATTCTGAAGGAGCTCAGCCCTGGGATTTCTTTGGAAGGAATGATGCTAAAGCTGAAACTCCAGTACTTTGGCCACCTCATGCAAAGAGTTGACTCATTGGAAAAGACTCTGATGCTGGGAGGGATTGGGGGCAGGAGGAGAAGGGGACGACCGAAGATGCGATGGCTGGATGGCATCACGGACTCGATGAATGTGAGTCTGAGTGAACTCCGGGAGATGTGGTGATGCAAAGGGAGGCCTGGTGTGCTGCGATTCATGGGGTTGCAAAGAGTCGGACACGCCTGAACAACTGAACTGAGTGAACTGACTGACTAGATGGACGTTAATTGGCAAAGTAATGTGTCTGCTTTTGAATATGCTTTCTAGGTTGGTCATAACTTTTCTTCCAAGGAGTAAGTGTCTTTTAATTTCATGGCTGCAGTCACCAGCTGCAGTGATTTTGGAGCCCCCCAAAATAAAGTCTGACACTGTTTCCACTGTTTCCACTTTCCCCATCTATTTCCCATAAAATGATGGGACCGGATGCCATGATCTTCGTTTATTGAATGTTGAGCTTTAAGCCAACTTTTTCGATCTCCTCTTTCACTTTCATCAACAGGCTTTTTCGCTCTCTTCACTATGTGCCATAAGGGTGGTGACATCTGCATATCACAGGTTATTAATATTTTTCCCGACAAACTTGATTCCAGCTTGTGTTTGTTGCAGTCTAGCGTTTCTCATGATGTACTCTGCATAGATGTTAAATAAGCAGGGTGACAGTATACAGCCTTGACGTAATCCTTTTCCTATTTGGAACCAGTCTGTTGTTCCATGTCCAGTTCTAACTGTTGCTTCCTGATCTGCATACAGATTTCTCAAGAGACAGGTCAAGTGGTCTGGTATTCCCATCTCTTTCAGGATTTTCCACAGTTGATTGTGATCCACACAGTCAAAGGCTTTGGCATAGTCAATAAAGCAGAAATAGATGTTTTTCTGGAACTCTCTTGCTTTTTCCATGATCCAGTGGATGTTGGCAATTTGACCTCTGGTTCCTCTGCCTTTTCTAAAACCAGTTTGAACATCAGGGAGTTCACGGTTCATGTATTGCTGAAGCCTGGTTTGCAGAATTTTGAACATTACTTTACTATTATGTAAGATGAGTGCAATTGTGTGGTAGTTTGAGCATTCTTTCGCTTCGTCATTCTTTGGGATTGGAATGAAAACTGACCTTTTCCAGTCCTGTGGCCACTGCTGAGTTTTCCAAATTTGCTGGCGTGTTGAGTGCAGCACTTTCACAGCATCATCTTTCAGGATTTGAAACAGCTCATTTGGAATTCCATCACCTCCACTAGCTTTGTTCATAGTGATGCTTTTAAGGCCCACTTGACTTCACATTCCAGGATGTCTGGCTCTAGGTGAGTGATCACATCATCATGATTATCTGGGTCATGAAGATCTTTTTTGTACAGTTCTTCCGTGTATTCTTGCCACCTCTTCTTAATATCTTCTGCTTCTGTTAGGTCCAGACCATTTCTATCCTTTATCGAGCCCATCTTTGCATGAAATGTTCTCTTGGTATATCCAATTTTCTTGAAGAGATCTCTAGTCTTTCCCAATCTGTTGTTTTCCTCTATTTCTTTGCATTGATCACTGAAGAAGGCTTTCTTATCTCTTCTTGTTATTCTTTGGAACTCTGCATTCAGATGCTTATATCTTTCCTTTTTCCTTTGCCTATCACCTCTCTTCACAGCTATTTGTAAGGCCTCCCCAGACAGCCATGTTGCCTTTTTGCATTTCTTTTCCATGGGCATGGTCTTGATCCCTGTCTCCTGTAGAATGTCATGAACCTCATTTCATAGTTTATCAGGCATTCTATCTCTCAGATCTAGACCCTTAAATCTATTTTTCGTTTCCACTGTATAATCATAAATGCTTTGATTTAGGTCACACCTGAATGGTCTAGCAGTTTTCCCTACTTTGCTCAATTTGAGTCTGAATTTGGTAATCAGGAGTTCATGATCTGAGCCACAGTCAGCTCCTGGTCTTGTTTTTGTTGACTGTATAGAGCTTCTCCATCTTTGGCTGCATAGAATATAATCAATCTGATTTCTTTGTTGACCATCTGGTGATGTCCATGTGTAGAGTCTACTGGATCCCAAAAAGTCGGACAGGACTGAGCAATGTCACTTTCACCTTTCTTACTGTGGCCTGCCAGGCTTCTCTGCCAGAGAGAGGGTTCTCCAGGTAAGAATGCTGGAGAGTATTGGCCATACTGGTTGCCATACCCTTCTAGAGCACTGTTTTTTCTGCTGCCTTAGCTGCTGATCCCCTGAGTCCTGGTTCTGCCAGAACCTCTGTGACACAAGCAGGTGCACCACTTCCACACTTGGCCCCCACAGGGGCAAACCCAAGCCCTCCAGGGCAGCTTTGGGAGCTAAACTGCAGCAGGCGATCCACATTTAGAGGTGGAAGTAAAACCACAATTGAAACCCAGGGGCAGGGTGGCTAAGGAAGGAAACCCAATACCTTCCCATCAGCTGTACAAGCTGCAGATTAAATCCATAGGATCAGCTAAGCAGACTCTGTGTCTATGGAATATATAAAAGGCCGTTGAGAGCTCCCACAAAAGAAACCACACTAGCTTTGATAGCTAGGGACATTGGAGGCAGGAACACACAGGAGTACGACCAGATTAGAATCTGAGCAGCCCCCACAGCAGGTCCAAAGATCAGTACAGTGTTGGAGGGCATCCAAGGATGTAAGGTGAACTGTGATTCCAGCACAGGAAAGGACTCTGATAGGAGAGACTCAAGAAAAACAGATATTTTTCTTATTTTTTGACTTGTTTTGTAGATTCTTTTGGATCCCCCCGCCGTTTCCCCCTCTGTTATAGGTGTTGATTTTATTGGCACTAAGAAATCCAATTAAGCTTTTGAGCTTTTTTTTACCCCTCAGTCACATTTTTCATTGTTGTCATAAACCTCTGCCTCTACATTGGGCTTTTGCAGTTCTGTGGAGTTTTCCTCTTTTTTTCTTCTTTTCTCTTTTATTAATTTTACTTTTTCAAACTTATTATTATTTTTACTTTTATTCCTTTGTTTCCTTTTCCTACTGTTCTTTCCCCTTTGCAGTTAATCTTTAAGATATATGTCTTCTTTATCTACCTCTATTTAATGTTGCATATCTGTTCTTTCTTTTTTTTCCTTCTCTTCTTTCTCTCCTCTTAACATATTTGTTAGTTTTATTGTCATTGCTTTATTTCCCAATTGGCACCTTGCTTTAGTTTTGTTTTCCAGTTTGTGCTTTAGTTAGTTTTTGTCTAGTAGCTATAATTTTTGGTATTCTTTGTTTGCTGGGTCAATCTATTGTACTTAACTTTTGTTGGACTGTTTTGATTTTGCATATGGGTGTATATGCATATATGTATATTCAGTCACACTTTCTATTTTTGTGATAAACCTCTGCCTCTACACTGGGGTTTTGCAGTTCTGTGAAGTTCTCCTTTTCTTCCCTACTTTTTCTTTCTTCTTCTGTTTTTCTCTCTTTTTTCTTTTTTTATAATTTTAATTTTTAAACCTATTATGTTTTCTACATTTATTCCTTCGTTTGCCTTTCCTACTGTTCTTTTCCCCTTTCAGTTAATCTTTAATGTAGATAAGTTTTCTTTGTCGGCCTCTATTTAACTTTTCACACCTATTCTTTCTTTCTTTTCTTTCTTTCCTTTCTTCACAAGATATTTGTTAGTTTTGTTTTCATTGCTTTATTCTCCACTTGGTACCTTACTTTAGTTTTGTTTTCTAGTTTGTGCTTAAGTTAGTTTTATTCTTAACTGGTTTGATTTCTTTTGTTTACCAGATCAAACTACTGTACTTCATTTTTATTGGACTGTTTTCACTTTGTATATGGGTATATATGTATATGTGTATATTCATTATTTTAATTATTATTTGCCTCATTTTGTAATGCCATTTGTCTGGGATTCATTTTTGATTGTTTTTCAATATTTGTTTTACTATCCCATAATTCCATAACAGACCACTTGTGGAATCCCTGTTCCTGAACAGAGATCAATCCCTGAGCCTTTGGAAAGGGAGAATTGACTCCAGGACCCTAGAATACCAGCGAACTAGCCCTAGGGAGTATCAAATAGGGAGAACTCACACAAAGGAAACCACTTGAATACAAGACCTGGCATCATCCAACCACCTGTAGCACCCTGTGCAGGACACCTCATCTAAACAACAAACAAAAATACAAAACCAGCATTAGCAGACAGGAGTACCGCCTCACTCAGCCTTGCCTATTAGAGGAAAAACAAGCAAACAAAAACTCAGCACAAATTTCATCCTATACAAAGCTCACACAAACCACTGGACCAACCTTAGGAGGGCAGAAGCCAAAGGAAGAAAGAATTCAACCTTCTTCAAGGAAAGAATTCAACTTTGCTTGAAGCCTAGGAAAAGGAGACCTCAAACACAATAACTTAAAAAAAAAAAATTAAAAGGCAGACAAATACTGCACAAATGAAGGAACAAACTAGGAACACATAAGTCCAAATAAATGAAGAGGAAATAGGAAAATTACCTGAAAAAGAATTCAGAATAATGATAGTAAAGATGATCAAAAACCTTGAAAATGAAATGGAGAAAATGCAACAATCAATTAACAAATACCTAGAAGAACTAAAGAATAAGCATACACAGACAAACAACACAATTACTGAGATTAAAAATACTCTAGAAGGAATCAATAGCAGACTGTCTGAAAGAGAAGAATGAATCAATGAGCTGGAAGATAAAATGGTGGAAATAACTTTTGAAGAGCAGAATAAAGCAAAAAGAATGAAAAGAACTGAGGACCATTTCAGAGACCTCTGGGACCATATCAAATGCACCAACATTCTAATTAAAGGGGTCCCAGAAGAAGAAGAGAAAATAAAGGGTATGAGAAAATTTTAGAAGAGATTATAGTTGAAAATTTCTCCAACATAGAGAAGGAAATAGTCAATCAAGGGGCATGAAGAGTCCCATACAGAATAAACCCAAGGAGAAACACACTAAGACACATACTAATCAAGGTAACAAAGACTAAATAAACCAAAGAAAGAATTGTAAAAGCAGCAAGGGAGAAGCAGCAAGTAACATTCAAGGGAAATCCCATATGCTTAACAGCTGATCTCTCAGCAGAAACTTTGCAGGCCAGAAGAAAATGGCAGGATATATTTAAAGTATTGAAAGGGACTAATCTACAACTAAGATTACTGTAGCCAGCAAAGATCTAAATCAAAATTGATGGAGAAATAAAAAACTTTTCAAACAAGCAAAAGTTAAGAGAATTCAGTGCCACCAAATAGCTTTACAACAAATGTTAAAGGGACTTAATGTAGTCAAAAAAATAAAACAGGAGAAAAAAGATTTACAAAATCAACCCCAAACAATTAGAAAATGGCAATAGGAACATGTATATCAATAATTACTCTAAATGTAAATGTATTAAATGCTTCAACCAAGAGACACAGACTGGCTGAATGGATAAAAACAAGACCCATATATATGCTGTCTACAAGAAGCCCACTTCAGACCTCAAGACACATACAGACTGAAAGGGAGAGGATGAAAAATATATTCCATGCAAATGGGAAGCACAAGAAAGATGGAGTAACAATCCTCGTATCAGACAAAACAGACCTTAAAATAAAGAAGATTACAAGAGATAAGGAAGGACACTACATAATGATCAAGGGATCAATCCTAGAGGAAGACATAAAATTGTAAATATCTATGCACCCAACTTCCATCTTGTGTTTGTTCCAGTCCAGCTTTTCTCATGATGTACTCTGCATATAAGTTAAATAAGCAGGGTGACAATATACAGCCTTGACGTACTCCTTTTCCTATTTGGAACCAATCTGTTGTTCCATGTCCAGTTCTAACTGTTGCTTCCTGACCTGCATACAGATTTCTCAAGAGGCAGGTCAAGATTGCCGAGAGAAATATCAGTAACTTCAGATATGCAGATCACACCACCCTTATGGCAGAAAGTGAAGAGGAACTAAAAAGTCTCCTAATGAAAGTGAAAGTGGAGAGTGAAAAAGTTGACTTAAAGCTCAACATTCAGAAAATGAAGATCATGGCTTCCGGTCCCATCACTTCATGGGAAATAGATGGGGAAACAGTGGAAACAGTGTCAGACTTTGTTTTTTTGGCTCCAAAACCACTGCGGATGGTGACTGCAGCCGTGAAATTAAAAGACACTTACTCCTTGGAAGAAAAGTTATGACCATAGATAGCATATTCAAAAGCAGAGACATTACTTTGCCAACTAAGGTCCGTCTAGTCAAGGCTATGGTTTTTCCTATGGTCATGTATGGATGTGAGAGTTGGACTGTGAAGAAGACTGAGTGCCAAAGAATTGATGCTTTTGAACTGTGGTGTTGGAGAAGACTCTTGAAGAGTCCCTTGGACTGCAAGGAGATCCAACCAGTCCATTCTGAAGATCAGCCCTGGGATTTCTTGGAAGGAATGATGCTGAGGCTGAAACTCCAGTACTTTGGCCACCTCATGGGAAGAGTTGATGACTCATTGGAAAAGACTCTGATGCTGAGAGGAATTGGGGGCAGGAGGAGAAGGGGACGACAGAGGTTGAGGTGGCTGGATGGCATCACTGACTTGATGGACATGAGTCTGAGTGAACTCCGGGAGCTGATGATGGACAGGGAGACCTGGTGTGCTGCAATTCATGGGGTCACAAAGAGTCGGACACGACTGAGAGACTGAACTGAACTGAACTGAACTGATGCACCCAACAGAGGAGCACTTCAACACCCAGGAAAAACACTAACACACATAAAAAGAGAAATTGACAGTAACACAAGAACCCACTCACAGTAACCCACTCACACCAATGGACTGATCATCAAAACAAAATTAATAAGCAAACACAAGTCTTAAGTGATCCATTAGAGGAGATGGATCTTACTGCTGTCTTCAGGACATTCCATCCAAATGGAGAAGAGTACACCTTTTTCTCAAGGGCACATGGAACATTCTCTAGGATAGACCACATCTTGGGTCACAAATCAAACCTCAGGAAATTTAAGGAAATTGAAATCACATCAAGCACATTTCCGACCACAATGCTGTGAGACTAGATATAAATTATAAGAAAAATCTGAAAGAAACACAAAGACATGGGGATTAAACAGCACATTTACCAACAGGTTACTGAAGAAACTCAAAGGGAAATGAAAAAAAGAAATCACTAGAAACAAATGACAATGAAAACACGACAACTCAAAACCTATGAGATGCAGCAAAAGCAGTTCTAAGAAGAAAGTTTATAGCAGTACAATCCTACCTCAAGAAACAAGAAAAACATCAAATAGAAAACCTAAGTTTACAGTTAAAACAACTGGAAAATGAAGGAAAAAAAAATTAGTAGAAGGAAAGTAATCACGATGATCTGAGCAGTAATAAATGAAAAAGAAATGAAAGAAACAATAAAAAGATTAATAATACTAAAAACTGGTTCTTTGAGAAGATAAAATTGACAGACCTTTAGACAGACTCATCAAGAACAAAAGAGAGAAAAATCAAATCAAAAGATTTAAAAATGAAAAAGGAGCACTTACAACAGACAATGCAGAAATACAAAGGATTATAAGAGACTATTGTGAACAACTGTAGGGCAATAAAATGGATAACCTGGAAGAAATGGACAGATACTTAGAAAAGTTCAATCTTCTGAGACTGCACCGTGAAGATATAGAAATTATGAACAGGCCAATCACAAGCACTGAAATCGAAGCTGTGATCAGATATCTCCCCAAAAAACAAAAGCCCAGGACCAGATGGCTTCACAGGATAGTTCTATCAAACATTTAGAGAAGAGCTAATGCCTATCCTTCTAATACTCTTTCAAAAAAATTGCAGAAGAAGGAACACTTCCAAGCTCACTCTATGAGGCCACCATCACCCTGATACCAAAACCAGACAAAGACAACACAAAAAAGAAAACTACAGATCAATATCACTGATGAACATAGGTGGAAAAATTCTCAACAAAAGTTTAGCAACAGAATTCCATAACACGTCAAAAGGTTCATACACATGATCAAGTTGGGTTTATTCCAGGGATGCAAGGATTCTTCAGTATACACAAAGCAATCAATATAATATACCATATCAACAAATTGAAAGATAAAAACCATATGATCACCTCAATAGATGCAGAAAAAGCCTTTGACAAAATTCAGCACCTATTTATCATTAAAACTCTTTAAATAATGAGCATAGAAGGAACATACCTCAACATAATAAAAGCCATATATGATAAACCTACAGCAAACATTATCCTCAATGGTGAAAAACTGAAAGCATTCCCCCTAAGATCAGGAACAAGACAAGGGTGTCTAGTTTTGCCACTATTATTCAACTGGAAGTCTTAGCTTCAGCAATCAGAGAAGAAAAATAAATAAAAGGAATCCAGATAAGAAAAGAAATAAAGCTCTCACTGTTTCCAGATGACATGATACTGTACATAGAAAACCCTAAAGATAGTATCAGAAAATTACTAGAGCTAGTCAGTGAATTTAGCAAAGTTGCAGGATACAAAATCAATACACAGAAATCACTTGCATTTCTATATACTAGCAATGTAAAATCAGAAAGAGCAATTAGGGAATCAGTCTCTTTCACCATTGCAACAAAAATAATTAAATATCTAGGAATAAACTTGCCTAAGGAGACAAAACAACTGTACAGAGAAAATTATAAGACACTAATGAAAGAAATCAATGATGACATAAACAGATGGAGAGAAATTCCATGTTCCTGGGTAGGATAATCAATACTGTGAAAATGACTATACTACCAAATGTAATCTGCAGATTTAATGCAATACCTATCAAATTACCAATGGCATTTTTCACAGAACTAGAACAAAAAATTTCAGAATTCATATGGAAACACAAAAGACCCCAAATAGCCAAAGCACTCTTGAGCAAGAAGAATGAAGCTGGGGGAATCAAGCTTCCTGACTTCAGGTTATACTACAAAGCTACAGTCATTAAGACAGTATGGTACTGGCACAAAACAGAAATATAGACCAATGGAACAAGGTAGAAAGCCCAGAATAAACCCATGAACTTATGGGTACCTTATTTTTGACACAGGAGTCAAGAATATACAATGGGGCAAAGACAGCCTCTTCAGTAAATGGTGCTGGGGAAACTGGACATCTGCATGTAAAAGAATGATATTAGAACACTTCCTAACACCATACACAAAGGTAAACTCAGAATGGATTAAAGACCTAAATGTAAGACCAGAAACTATAAAACTCTTCAGAGGAAAACATAGAGCACTTGATGACATAAATCAAAGCAAGATCCTCTATGACCCACCTCCTAGAGTAAGGAAATAAAAACCAAAGTAAACAAGTGGGACCTGATTAAACTTAAAGCTTTTGCACAGCAAAGGAAACTCTAAGCAAGGTGAAAAGAAAACCCCTAGAATGGGAGAAAATAATGGCAAATGAAACAACTGACAATAGATTAATTTCCAAAATATACAAGCAGCTCATTCAACTTAATACCAGAAAAACAACCCAAGCAAAAAATTGAGAAGACCTAAACAGATATTTCTCCAAAGAAGACATACAGATGGCTAACAAACACATGAAAAGATGCTCAACGTCACTCATTATTAGAGAAATGCAAATCAAAGCTACAATGAAATATCACCTCATACCAGTCAGAATGGCCCTCATCAAAAAGTTCACAAACAGTAAATGCTGGAAAGGGTGTGGAGAAAAGGGAAACCCCTGAACTGTTGGTGGGAATGTAAACTGATACAGCCACTATGGATGACAGTATGGAGAGTCCTAAAAACTAGAAATAAAACCACTATATGATCCAGCAATTCCACTCCTAGGCATATACCTTGAGGAAACCAAAACTGAAAGAGACACATGGATCCCATTGTTCACTGCAGCACTATTTACAATAGCTAGAACATGGAAGCAACCTAGATGTCCATTGACAGATGAATGGATAAAGAAGTCATGTTATATATACACAATGGAATATTACTCAGCAATAAAAAGGAATGCATTTGAGTTAGTTCTAATGAGGTGGATGAACCTAGAACCTATTATACAGAATGAAGAGAGTAGAAGAGAAATACCATATTCTAACACAACTGTACGGAATCTGGAAAAATGGTACTGAACAATTTACTTAAAGGGGTGCAATGGAGAAACAGACATAGAGAATAGACTTATGGACATGGGAAGAGGGGAAGAGAGGGTGAGATGTATGGAAAGAATAACATGGAAACTTACATTATCATATGTAAAATAGATAGCCAATGTGAATTTGCTATATGGCTCAGGAAACTCAAACAGGGGCTCTGTATCAACCTAGAGGGGTGGCATGGGGAGAAGGATGGGAGGAAGCTTCAAAAGGGAGGGGATATATATGTATACCTATGGCTGATTCATGCTGAGGTTTGACAGAATACAACAAAATTGTGTAAAGCAGTTATCCTTCAAT
The DNA here is from genome assembly GCA_917880005.1 of Nanger dama. Taxonomy (NCBI): domain Eukaryota; kingdom Metazoa; phylum Chordata; class Mammalia; order Artiodactyla; family Bovidae; genus Nanger; species Nanger dama. The sequence continues at coordinate 32,423,156 of CAKJTW010000007.1, forward strand.
AAAAAATAATTTAAAACAACTAGTGGGTGATAATATGATTAAATGCCCTATCTCTCATCCCAGCCATTACACTGGAATTTCACCATTACACATTCATTCTTATGTTCAAATACAGAGTCTAGTCTTAAAGGATAACCCCTCTAAAGAGAATAAAATTTAAGTAGCCATTAATATTATAGCAGAGATGAGTTTACATCATTGTTATTCTGAGAACTACATGGCAAATCTGAAGAAATCTAACAGCAGACAAAATCTTGTTTGAAAAAGAAATGTTTTGAAGAAAAGCTTGATTTCTGATAAGCAAGATCCATAATGGGGATGTCTGGGCATGAGGAAAAGGTGCAGGGTGATCTTGATAAACTGAGAGAGGCTAAATGGGTAGAGATGAACAAAGCAGAAATTGAGAGACATCAAAGATATAAGCTGTTTCTTTCCCATTTGACTCTGGGCCAGCCTTAATACCTGTTACAGTGGAGATAGATTATAAAGTTGCTTGTGAACAATAAAAAAGATGAAAAGATGAGAGAGGAAAAGGAGGGCAGTGTGAGACAGAATATGAAGCTGTTTGAAGCTCTTAGAGCAGCTAATAGTTAAAAATCAGAAGCAAAGTATCCTTTTAAAATGGGACTTTTGTAACATTTTCTGTCAATGGCCTAAAAATAATTTGGAGGCAGGAAAATGAGAGATTCAAAACTTAAAAATTCCCAAATTATTTTATGTAGCGCTCAGTTACTTGTACCTTTCCCCACAGAGGCAGGGAAACTGGGAAATGTACCTTGAGCAGTGTGTCCACAATGAAAATGGAAGGTGATTTAGCTAATATGCAGCTGTCTCTACCACAAAGGGTGCAAGTAACATATGGTTTAAAAAATGATTTATCTCAAGCCTACTCTCTGAGAGCAAAGATGAACAATTTTAATAAAACTAAAAGAACAGTAAAAACTGAAGTTTTTAAAGATTACAAATTTATCTGTGGTCACTCTCATATAAAATAAATGCGTTGGTTTTCCTAGATACTAAGTTAATATCAGCTTTAGTTGCATTTACTTTTCCAAGCAGAATATTATGTGTTGTTGATACAGCAAATAATATAGGCCCATGGCTTATAATGTGTCGTTTTCCTTAGATGTTTTAGATTAAAGGTTCAAATGTCATAGCCATCTAGGTAATCTCAAAAAGAATGTTGATGAAAGAAAACTAATTTAACAAAATATAATTTAATTTAAACTTGGACATAGTTTCAAAATGTGATACTAGAAAATTGAAAGATATTAAGCATTTTACTAAGGGATTGATGGGATATTTAATTAAAGTACCACCCCAGACACTTTCCAGTTGCTTAACCTTATGTAAGTTACTTCTTCTTTTTTAAAATATTTACATATTTATTTATTTATTCTTGGCTGTATTGGGTCTTAGTTGAGACACACAGAATCTTTGTTATAGCATGCTGGATCTTTTATTTTGGTGCACAGACTCAGTAGTTACGGAGGGAGATTGTGGGATCTTAGTTCCTTTAGTTTGAGAAATTGAAGCCAAGTCACCTGCATGTGAAGGTGGACTCTTAATCACTGGACCACCAGAGAAGTCCCATTACTTATTATTCTGAGACTTAGTTTCTATATCTTTGAAGTATGGAAGGGTTTGAGAATTTGGATTAATTAATTCCTAATGCCCTTTCTAACTAAAGGTTTGAACAGTGAAAGTAAAGTTGCTCAGTTGTGTCTAACTCTTTGCAACCCCATGGATTAAAGAGTCCATGGAATTCTCCTGGGCAGAATACTGAAGTGGGTATTGGTAGCTGTTTTCTCCGGGGATCAAATGCAGCCAGACTCTTTACCAGCTGAGCTACCAGGGAAAGTTTGAAAGGTATTTCAGAATAAAGGAAGGCTTTAAATGTCATGTGTACTGAAGAGTATAGTGGAAACCTCTCTTCTGTTAGGCAGGACTAAACCAGAAATATTTCAGGTACCTTGGTATCTGCAGAATTTCCTTTCTGGTAAAGAGATGGAGTTAATAGAAGCATAATAAGATAATTAATATTCTATATCTGTAAAGTACTTAGCATAGTGCCTGATACAAAAGAGAGCTCAAAAAGTTAATTAACTTTAGCTGTTAAAAAATCATTTGAGAACCTTCATGGGCCTCAAATTCAAAAACTTGTTATGACGTCACCTAAAAAAATCCCTCTCAGTCACTTACAATTTGGACTACAACTTTACATATAAAATATATCCCAGTGAGTTAGGTTGCTATATTTAACTACTTCTCCTTCTCTCTCCCTATTGCTTACTCCTTTATCCTTTCTGTCCCTCCTTCTGTCCTGTAAATCCACAGTTATGAGCTAAACCTAGATAGTCTGCTTTCAGAGCCGAGCTTCCAACCTACCATTCTATGCTGACTCTGTTGACTACCTTTCACAGTGCCTTGCACATAGACACTCTGTAAATGTTGGTTGATGCTAAAGTACAGTTTTTGGCTTTTTTCTTTTCCCTATATTAAAATTTTGTAGAATTCAGAATCTTCCATTTATCCTTATTAATGTAATAAGTATTTTTATTGCATATGTGTGCTTGCTAATGTAGATTTTATTTATTCAACCAACATTTTATTTCTTTTGGTTACTCATAAGAGTTATCAGTGAACCCTCCTTTTTCTTACACACAAATCCTATCAGTGATCAATTCTCAGCAGCTCTCAGGTTTGTCCTGTTTTTCCATCTCCATCACAGGATCCCAGTTAAAGCTGCCAGTATCATGTCCTTGAATGCATAGTTCAATTCAGTTCAGTTCAATCTCTCAGTCATGTCCAACTCTTTGTGACTCCATGGACTGCAGCACGCCAGGCCTCCCTGTCCATCACCAACTTCTGGAGTTTATTCAAACTCATGTCCACTGAGTCAGTGATGCCATCCAACCATCTCATCCTCTGTTGTCTCCTTCTCCTCCTGCCTTCAGTCTTTCCCAGCATTAGGGTCTTTTCAAATGAGTCATTTCTTTGCATCAGGTGGTTGAACCTATAGGGTAGTCTCCTAACACATCTCCTCACATCACTCTTGACTGTCTCAACACAATCCATTTTTCTTGCAGCAAAATCATCAAAGGAAAAATGCAAGTGATTTTTAGCTGTTCTGTTGAGTATTAGTTGAGTTCAAGTGTAGAGATTATAATAAAAACCATTGTGACTTTACGCAATGGTCACAGTTAGGGGATTGATAGGAGATAATAAGGAACATAAAGATAGACTTTAGAATTTGTTTACCATCCCTCAGATTGAAGGATCAAGGGGAAGAAGATACATTACCAAAGCTCACTGTGAGCTAGCCTAAGAAGGAAGCTACACACAGCACGAACTGTAATTATGGAGAGACAGGATGCCACCAGTGATACTGTGGTAAAACACGGAGGAAGTACCTTGATTTTAATTTCTTCTTCAGTCTCAACTCTCCTGTCATTGTTTCCTATGGGTCACATCTAACTGGAAGCAGGAGGGCAAGGAACCTGAGTAATTTAGTTTCCAAGGGTCAGCCTAAAGGCGAACAGAGTTGGATAGATAATATGAAGACTAACCAGTACAGTATAAGACCAAATCCTTGATCTGATACGCAGAATTCTACAAAATCTGATCCTTTTTAGCCTGATCAAGCACATCCTTGGCCACTTTCCTCATATTTCACTGAGCCGTATTTGGATTTTTCATTTTCTTGAACATACTGTGCTTGCTCCCACCTCAGTGCCTTTGACATACTGTTCTCTCTCTCTGATGAGTTCTTATGGAATTTTTCACTGCATTAAATCTTCATCATCTTTCAGAGCTCATTTCAAAAGACACATCCTGAAATAAGTCTTGCCTGATCTCCAGACTAGTTCAAATCTCAGTGAAATATGTCTGATTGCATCCTACTCTTCTTCTTTGTAGTGCCTATCATTCTAATTAGATACTAACTCATTTTTAAATAAGAAAATGTTGGTAGTCCTTGTTATCAAGATAGAGATTTTGTTTTACTTGTTCGCTATTGATTTTCCAATGCCTTGTGCAGTTTTCTGCACATAGTAGGCACTCAATAAACATGATTGATTGAAGTAATGAACAAATTAATTTTTCATGGTTTATTAAAAAATGTAAAATTTTATGTGTGTCTATTTAACTTAATATCAAACCACAAATGAAATAGGGGAGAATAATGAACTAGTTTTCTTCTGTTGCATCTATTACTGTAGTGTTCTGTTTATTTGTGTGTGTGCTCAGTCCCTAAGTCTTGTCCAATTTTTGCGACCCCATGGACTGTAGCCCTCCAGACTCTTCTGTTCCTGAAATTTTTCAGGCAGCAATACTACAGTGAGTTGCCACTTCCTACTCCAGGGGATTTTCCTGACCCAGGGATTAAACCCACACCTCCTGCATTAGCAAGGTGGATTGTTCACCATTGTACCACCTGAGAAGCCCTTCTATTTATTTAGGAAACTGAAAAAAAGAGGTGACTTATACTTGATATGTTACTTCTTTCCTACCTGTAAGGATTGATTCAAATAATTACTTTTTATAAAATCAAAGTAGCAGAGTGCTTGGGAGCTTACTATCTACAAGGGCAGAATTGTGATAGACTGTACTCTAGATTTTTTTGCTGTACCTTTCCCAGTTCCTCACTATTGTGCACCCCTTTCCCCTAGTGTTTGGTATAAGATCTTCAGGGGGGAAAAGCCATTTTCATTCATCCCTTGCCTCCAAATATCCCTGTCCCTCACCAGCTCCAGATTATCTGTACCAACAAAATACATGAAGAAAGGGAGGGTTTCCTGGGATAGAGGTTCTTTACTACTACTAAGTCGCTTCAGTCGTGTCCAACTCTGTGCGACCCCACAGACGGCAGCCCACCAGGCTCCTCCATCCCTGAGATTCTCCAGGCAAGAACACTGGAGTGGGTTGCCATTTCCTTCTCCGATGCATGAAAGTGAAAAGTCAAAGTGAAGTTGCTCACCCGTGTCCGACTCTTAGCGACTCCATGGACTGCAGCCCACCAGGCTCCTCCATCCATGGGATTTCCCAGGCAAGAGTACTGGAGTGGGGTGCCATTTTTTTTTTAAAAAAACTATGTTTTTCAACAAAATGCATCATGCAAGAATTTCAGGATCTCATGCGGTGTGCAAATATTAAACATTATTATTTAAAGACTATTTTAAGAGTTTATTTTTGGTATGTTTATAGAAATAATGAGTTATGTTGTTTTAGAACTTAACTTCTGTTGAAATTGTGGCTAAAAATACTGACAAATTCTGTCTGTAACCATTTGCTTTTCACATCACAAACTAATTTTTACACCATGGTTATAACTTCAGTGGCAGCTTGGAGATGAGTGTGCCCCTACATATTTTTTCCTACTAACCTTTTTGCACATGACTTTTTTTTTTGGCGGTACTTTCATTAACCCGAGGCATTATTTCAGTAAAGCTCAGTAAAAATGTTAATGTGCCACCTGGTTCAAAGTTGCTATTGTTTTTCAAAGTTTAGTTTGTGGTTTCAAATTGACTCTCTCTAAGGGTAAGTCAAAGGATTGTCAATTCAAAGGATAAGTCAATTCAAATTGACTCTCTAAGGATTCAAATCAAAGAGCTCGAAGGGACTTTGTAGTGTCATTGGTTCCGTTATTGCCTTAGACCTGTACAAGCCAAACTTACCTAAACTGACACTTTCGTTTGAATCTCTTCTGAAGACAGTGACCACAGCCTTACCTGGGTTGAAGTACGTAATTGCTCATACAGTGGATTTGATGTTCTTTCTTGAGATTGTGAACACTGCTTCATCTCTTTGTTGATAATTAAACCCAATTCCTTTTCAGTTTTTGGCAGGTGTTTACTGGTCACTATCCTTCATAACTTGAAAGCATTTATATAACCCTTTGGTCTACTCTTTGCAAGATTAAAAATGGAAAAAAAAAAACCAGAGACAGTTGTACACTTTTATTATAGAACCTGTTTTCCTACTTACTCAGATTTCTTTTAGTATCTTCATAATTTCAGATGCTGAAAGAAAATCTGGAGGTATTTATCTTAAAGTCAAGAAGAGGAGGCTTCTTCCTTCCAGTTCATTTAAAAAGTCTGTCAAGCATGCAGTTCATTCAGAGCCAACACTCTATTTTTTTTTTTTTTTACATAGTAAGAAGAGCTTTATGTCACCCTAGCTAACATTAGTTTGATCTTTTCTTTAATTATTAAATTTATTTATTTTTTAATTACAATACTGTATTTGTTTTGCCATACATTGACACGAATCAGCCATAGGTGAACACAATCTCCCAATGCCAAAGCCCCCTCCCACCTCCCACCCCACATCCTCTACTTGAATCATCCTGTGCATCAGCCCCATGCATCCTGCATCCTACATTGAACATAGATTGGCGCTTCATTTCTTACAAGAAAATACACATGTTTCATTGCCATTCTCCCAAACCATCCCACCCTTTCCCTCTCCTTCAGAGTCCAAAAGTCCACTCTATACCTCTGTGTCTCTTTGTTGTCTCACATATAGGGTCATCATTACTGTCTTCTAAATTCCATATATATGTGTCAGTATACTGTATTGGTGTTTTTCTTTCTGGCTTACTTCACTCTGTATAATCGGCTCCAATTTCATCCATCTCATTAGAACTGAGTCGAATTTATTCTTTTTAAGGGCTGAGTAGTATTCCATTGTGTATATGTACCACAGCTTTCTTACCCATTCATCTGCTGATGGACATCTAGGTTGCTTCCATGTCCTGGCTATTACAAACAGCGCTGCAATGAACATTGGGGTACATGTGTCTCTTTCAATTCTGGTTTCCTCGGTGTGTATGCCCAGCAGTGGGATTGCTGGGTCATAAGGCAGTTCTATTTGCAATTTTTAAGGAATCTCCACACTGTTTTCCATAATGGCTGTACTAGTTTGCATTCCCACCAGCAGTATAAGAGGGTTCCCTTTTCTCCACATCCTCTCCAGCATTTATTGCTTGTAGACTTTTGGCTCGCAGCCATTCTGACTGGTGTGAAATGATACCTCATTGTGGTCTTGATTTGCATTTCTCTGATAATGAGTGATGTTGAGCATCTTTTCATGTGTTTGTTAGCCATCCGTATGTCTTCTTTGGAGAAATGCCTATTTAGTTCTTTGGCCCATTTTTTGATTGGTTCGTTTATTTTTCTGGAGTTGAGCTGCATAAGTTGCTTGTATATCTTTGAGATTAGTTGTTTGTCAGTTGTTTCATTTGCTATTGTTTTCTCCCATTCCGAAGGCTGTCTTTTCACCTTGCTTATAGTTTCCTTTGTTGTGCAGAAGATTTTAATTTTAATTAGATCCCATTTGTTTACCTTTGCTTTTATTTCCAGTATACTGGGAGTTGGATCATAGAGGATCCTGCTGTGATTTATGTCGGAGAGTGTTTTGCCTATGTTCTCCTCTAGGAGTTTTATAGTTTCTGGTCTTACATTTAGATCTTTAATCCATTTTGAGTTTATTTTTGTGTATGGTGTTAGAAAGGGATCTAGTTTCATTCTTTTACAAGTGGTTGACCAGTTTTCCCAGCACCACCTGTTAAAGAGACTGTCTTTACTCCATTGTATATTCTTGCCTCCTTTGTCGAAGATAAGGTGTCCATAGGTGTGTGGGTTAATCTCAGGGCTTTCTATTTTGTTCCATTTATATTTCTGTCTTTGTGCCAGTACCATACTGTCTTAATGACTGTGGCTTTGTAATAGAGCCTGAAGTCAGGCAAGTTGATTCCTCCAGTTCCATTCTTCTTTCTCAAGATTGCTTTGGCTATTCGAGGTTTTTTGTATTTCCATACAAATCTTGAGATTATTTGATCTAATTCTGTGAAAAATACTGCTGGTAGCTTGATGGGAATTGCATTGAATCGGTAGATTGCTTTAGGTAGTATACTCATTTTCACTATATTGACTCTTCCGACCCATGAGCATGGTATATTTCTCCATCTATTAGTGTCCTCTTTGATTTCTTTCATCAGTGTTTTATAGTTTTCGATATATAGGTCTTTAGTTTCTTTAGGTAGGTATATTCCTAAGTATTTTATTCTTTTCGTTGCAATGGTGAATGGGATTGTTTCCTTGACTTCTTTTTCTACTTTCTCATTATTAGTGTATAGGAATGCAAGGGATTTCTGAGTGTTGATTTTATATCCTGCAACTTTACTATATTCATTGATTAGCTCTAGTAGTTTTCTGGTCGAGTCTTTAGGATTTTCTATGTAGAGGATCATGTCGTCTGCAAACAGTGAGAGTTTTACTTCTTCTTTTCCAATTTGGATTCCTTGTATTTCTTTTTCTGCTCTGATTGCTGTGGCCAAAACTTCCAGTACGATGTTGAAGAGTAGTGGTGAAAATGGACACCCTTGTCTTGTTCCTGACTTTAGGGGAAATGGTTTCAATTTTTCACCATTGAGGATAATGTTAGCTGTGGGTTTGTCATATATAGCTTTTATTATGTTGAGGTATGTTCCTTCTATTCCTGCTTTCTGGAGAGTTTTTATCATAAATGGATGTTGAATTTTGTCAAAGGCTTTTTCTGCATCTATTGAGATAATCATATGATTTTTATTTCTCAGTTTGTTAATGTGATGAATTACATTGATTGACTTGCGGATTTTGAAGAATCCTTGCATCCCTGGGATAAAGCCCACTTGGTCATGGTGTATGATCTTTTTAATGTGTTGCTGGATTCTGATTGCTAGGATTTTGTTGAGGATTTTTGCATCTGTATTCATCAGTGATATTGGCCTGTAGTTTTCTTTTTTGTGGTGTCTTTGTCAGGTTTTGGTATTAGGGTGATGGTGGCCTCATAGAATGAGTTTGGAAGTTACCTTCCTCTCCAATTTTCTGGAATAGCTTCAGTAAGATAGGTGTTAGCTCTTCTTGGAATTTTTGGTAGAATTCAGCTGTGAAGCCGTCTGGACCTGGGCTTTTGTTTGCTGGAAGATTTCTGATTACAGTTTCAGTTTCCGTGCTTGTGATGGGTCTGTTAAGATTTTCTATTTCTTCCTGGTTCAGTTTTGGAAAATTGTACTTTTCTAAGAATTTGTCCATTTCTTCCCAGTTGTCCATTTTATTGGCATATAACTGGTGATAGTAGTCTCTTATGATTCTTTGTATTTCTGAGTTGTCTGTCGTGATCTCTCCATTTTCATTTCTAATTTTGTTGATTTGATTTTCTTCTCTTTGTTTCTTGATGAATCTGGCTAATGGTTTGTCAGTTTAATTTATCCTTTCAAAGAACCAGCTTTTTGCTTTGTTGATTTTTGCTATGGTCTCTTTTGTTTCTTTTGCATTTATTTCTGCCCTAATTTTTAGGATTTCTTTCCTTCTACTAACTCTGGGGTTCTCTATTTCTTCCTTTTCTAGTTGCTTTAGGTGTAGAGTTAGGTTATTTATTTGACTTTTTTTCTTGTTTCTTGAGGTATGCCTGTATTGCTATGAACTTTCCTCTTAGGACTGCTTTTATAGTGTCCCAAAGGTTCTGTGTAGTTGTGTTTTCATTTTCATTCGTTTCGATGCATATTTTGATTTCTTTTTGATTTCTTCTGTGATTTGTTGATTATTCAGAAAGGTGTTGTTCAGCCTCCAAATGTTGGAATTTTTAATAGTTTTTCTCCTATAATTGAGATCTAACCTTAGTGCATTATGGTCAGAGAAGATGCTTGGAATAATTTCGATTTTTTTGAATTTATCAAGGTTAGATTTATGACCCAGAATGTGATCTATCCTGGAAAAGGTTCCGTGTGCACTTGAGTAAAAGGTGAAATTCATTGTTTTGGGGTGAAATGTCCTATAGCTATCAATTAGGTCTAACTGGTCAATTGTTTCGTTTAATGTTTGTGTTTCTTTGTTAATTTTCTGCTTAGTTGATCTGTCCATAGGTGTGAGTGGGGTATTAAAGTCTCCCACTATTATTGTGTTATTATTAATTTCCCCTTTCATGCTTGTTAGCAATTGTCTTACATATTGCGGTGCTCCTATGTTGGGTGCATATATATTTATAATTGTTATATCTTCTTCTTGGATTGATCCTTTAATCATTATGTAGTGGCCTTCTTTGTCCCTTTTCACAGCCTTTGTTTTAAAGTCTATTTTATCGGATATGAGTATTGCTACTCCTGCTTTCTTTTGGTCTTTATTTGCATGGAGTATCTTTTTCCAGCCCTTCACTTTTAGTCTGTATGTGTCCGTTGTTTTGAGGTGGGTCTCTTGTAGGCAGCATATATAGGGATCTTGTTTTTGTATCCATTCAGCCAGTCTTTGCCTTTTGGTTGATTTACATTTAAGGTAATTATTGATAAGTATCAGAGCCAACACTCTAGATGTTAAAAGAACAGCATTGAACAAGAGAGAGCCTCTAACCTGTGAGGGCAAACTGTCCTATTGGGGCAGCAGAGGAAGCAGACAATGTAGTGAGACAGGAATGCTAAGTGGGTTAGTGGGGGCATACAAAAAGGGGTATCCAGTAATGGCCTTGGCTATTAAAGCAGTGAGGTACCTATGTTGACTTGATGCCATATTAAGAATTTTGTATATTCTTCATGTAGTTTAGAAATGGCTCAAAATGGAGGAGAACTGCAACTTTAGTGGTATGTGCAGTTAGAGAAACAAGCAAAACCTTAATTTGTGCTGTGGCAGTCTCCATAAACAGCCTTTTGAAGAAATGTACTTCAGTTTTCTGATTACTCACCCAACTCTACATAAACCTTTGGGAGACAGGAAAAATACATCAGGTCTAATTCTAGTACAAATGCAAATATAATCCCTAAAATAAAAGTTTTAAGGTAGGAGAGATAACCAAATTTCAAAACATAATATACTTTTCCAATATTTACTCTTGACAAAAGAAGATGAATGTATTTGGTTTTCTTTTTACCTCATGTTTCCTCAACTTATAGATGATTATATATATGTACACACACACAGACACACACACTTATTTTGTTAATGGTGTTGACTGCCAAATAATCACTGTATGTTCAACTTTTCACCTTGTGAATACAATCTTTAGTCTATTCTATTGTTTTGCTGAACAGAAAACCAATTTTTAGCCCTTACTTAAGTGATAAATTTTTATTATGGCAGTATATATGTGTGTCCATATGTTCAAATTTTCGCAAGATAGACCTGACTTTCACTTGTGTTTCTAGCATAATTAAATAGCTCCTCTTTTTCATGCTTATATATATCCTAGATTGAATGATAAATTATGTGGTTGCCTTCCATATGGTGAATTTGAAGCCAGCTGAACTTATGAGAGGATAAGGAAATAGTTAGCATAAAGCAATAATATGAGCATTTAAAGCTACCTTTGAAATTGGTAAAAATCACACATCTTTTTCTTTTTCCTAAATAGATTTGATGTTTTTTCTTGGCTTGGGACTTAATTTCTGATTGTATTTAAGTGATGTGTGAGGGACATGAGGGTGGTATTGAGAGTCTGGGTTTCTGTAAGTAATACATATAAAAATAATCTGTAAACATATTATCTGGTTCTATTTGAACAAAATAATTTAGGATGACAACATCTAACAAATTGTTTATGAAATTTATTTTTCATGCTAACTAAATTTATTTGTGTTTCTGTATTATTAATACTATGCTTTTCTGAATTGCCTATACATAACTTCACCCTCTATCAAAATATCAACACACAGATTTCTAATGTAATATAATAATTGCACTATTTTAATTTTTTAAACACAAAGATTTTGTAGATACTGCTTATTTCCCAGAGTTACTGTCATATCTGGAAAAGGCCTAAAATTTCTTTTGTTTTAGGTATACATGAAGTTTTTAAAAAATTAATTTATTTTTTATTGAAGGATAATTATTTTACAGAATTTTGTTTTCTGTCAAACCTCAACATGAATCTCCATAGGTATATACATATATACCCTTCCTCCTGAACCCCCTTCCCATCTACATTGTTTTAATTATGTTTGTGTGTGCTCAGTTGCTTAGCTGTGTGATACATGTTTATGTATAATATATAGGCTAGTGTGTGTGTGTGTGTGTGTGTGTGTGTGTGTGTGTATGTTTAGTTTTAAGTCATGTCCAACTCTTTGCAACCCTGTGTACTATAGCCCTCCAGGCTCCTCTGTTTATGGGATTTCCCTGGCAAGAATACTGGAGTCGGTTGCCATTTCCTTCTCCAGGGGATCTTCCTCACTCAGAGACTGATCTTATGCCTCTGCATTGGCAGGCAGATTCTTTACCACTGAGCCACCAGGGAATCCCATAGGTTTATTTTAGTGGCAGAAATTAGAAAGTTCAACTGGAGATGAATTATGGTGGTAAAGTTGTTTGGGTTGGGGAAAGGAAGGAATTATATGAGCAAAGTCAATGGTATTACATGTTTTTATCTGTTTAAAGAAGTAGAGTGATTGCAGGAATACCCATGAAAACCTTGTGCATTAGTTTGCTAGGGCTGCCATAACAAAATACCATGGACTGTATGGCTTAAACAGCAGAGATGTATCTTTTGACAGTTCTGGAGGATAAAAGTCCAAGTTCAAGGTGGCAGCATGATTATTTCTTCTGAGTCCTCTTTCCTTGGCTTGTAGGTGGCCATATTCTTGCCAGATCTTTGCATGGTCTTTCCTCTGGGCATGTACACATCTGGTATTACTTTGTGTGTCCCAATTTTCTCTTTTTATAAGGATACCAGTCAGATTAGGTTAGGGGTAATAATCCCTTCTAACTTGATTAGGTCTTTAAAGACTCTATATACAGTCACATTTTGCAGTAACAAGACTTAGGGCTTCAACATAATGACTTTTGAGGGAACACAATTTAGCATATAACACCATTAAGGAGGAATTTCATTCGCCAGAATCAGTGAAGTCAAATCTGTAGTACCAAAATTTGAAGGCAGCCATGAGACAAGGTCTGAGCTATTCCATGATAATTCAGGGAAGTTGTTTTATAGTTTAGGTGACATATATTATTGGAACAAAAATTTCTTTCATTGCATATGATTTAGAAAGATCTAGTGCCCATGAAGAATTATTTAACCTGAATATAGGAATAGCTTACATTTCACTAGTTTCTATTTGATATGTTTTATACCTTCCCAAGATTCCTTGTTTACATAATAAAATAAAGATGCTAAGACCCAGAATAATCCTACTGAAGTCCCTGTAAACCAATAATAATAATACATAAAAAAGTTAGTCCTAATGAAATTGAACTCACATGTGAAAAATGTTAATTATTCATTTAGGTCTTATTACTTTCAAGTCTTATTATGGGATGAGGAACATATTAAGTTTCAGTTTATTTATTTTAATGATACATGTTCTTGATTGAGATGAAGAGCACAGAGATTAAGTGTGTTCTTAAATGAATAAACTCTGAAGCCAAAATGCCTAGGTTCAAAATCCACCTGTGCCACTTACTAGCTGTATGACCTTGAGCTGATTACTTAATAGTCCCTGTGCATCAGTTACCTCCAGTATAAACTGGGGAAAAACAAAAGTACTCACTTCAAAGAGCTACTGTGAAGACTGAATAACTTAATATGTGAAATACGTGGAATAGTGTTTTCAAGATATGTTTCTGAAAATGTGTTCCTTCTCCTATACCCTAACCCTGAAGTCCAATAGCAGAGGATTAATCAGATGTATGAAATGATTGGATCACTTAGAGAAATGTTATTGAGAGATATCTTGAAATTATTAGATTAGAGCAGAAATTAATATTGCATATAATCTATTTAAAATTCTTGGGTTGTCCCATGTGAAGAATGTGAGATCCACGAAAACAGAGCTTATTAACAGTTTAGCTCGGGAGGCAGACAAGTCTGGGTTTGAATCAGTGACCACTTTCTAAAAATGTAATTTTGGGTAAATTACTTAACCTCTCTAAAACTTGGCTCCTTCAGCTAACAAAATGAAGAGCATAACATTATCTCCTTCATAGAATTGCTGTGTGTTTCAAATGGAATAATAATGGTAAAGCATTTAGCACAGTATCCGATCCTTGTTCTATATCAAGTGAAGGAAGTTCCATCCTATTCCTAGTTTCTTGAGAGTTTTTATCATATTGTTGTTGTTATTGTTCAGTTGCCAAGTCATATCCAACTCTTTGTGATCCTATGGACTGCAGAATGCCAGGCTTCCCTTCATCATCTCCTGAGTTTGCCCAAGTACATGTCTATTAAATCAGTGATGCCATTCAACCTGCCAAGCAGGAGATGCACGTTCAATTCCTGGACTGGGATGATCTTCTGGAGAAGTATTCTTGCCTGGAAAACCCATGCACAGAGAAGCCTGGTGGGCTAGAATCCATGAGGTTGCAGAGCTGGATATGACTTGAGTGACTGAGCGCTCATGCACACACATGTACTCTATCTTCCCAGAAGCAGAAGTCTCTCACATGTCTTACTTTTAGATAGATTTTTTTGGAATATTGTTTTGTGCTAATTATTTTATGATGTTTTATTATTCCTTATTTTATTAGTAAATCATCTGGAAGTGCATTTTAAAATATCACAACATATAGTGTTTTTCATTTTGAAGTTGATTTCTGTTGTATTTTGCTAGAGAATATGATTTTTATGATGTCAATCTTTGTTAGGAAGCTTCAGACGTATAAACTCAGTGAAGAAGATATATATTTCCACATTTGGGGTGAAACATTCAATATGATCTATTAGATCAACTTTGTTTTCAAATCTCTCTATATATTTTCTAATTTTTTTGTCTGCTTAATCTAGTGTTTACTGAGAGAGATATATAAAATTCATCTAGTAATGGATAATTTGTTAATTTCTTCTCACACTTATGTTATTAAAATTTTTTAAACTTATTCCACTAGCTGCATATAAATTAGAAATTATGCTTTACTTTCAAGTTCAATATTATTTTATAGTGACCATATTTATCTTTAATAACATTTTTTGACTTTATATTTACTTTATCTGATTTTAATACAGTTTTTCCAGCTTTCTTTTGCTTGATATTTGCCTATTATATCTTTTCCATTCTTTTAGCTCTCCATATTTTATTTCTTTATGATATATGGATCCTATAAGCAAAAGTAACATGATCTTAAAATTTTTTAAATTTAGTATGGTGAATTTTGTTTTTAATGAAGCATTGCTTTTTGCTTGGGCTTCCCTGGTGGCTCAGAGGTTAAAGCGTCTGCCTGCAATGAGGGAGACCTGGGTTCGATCCCTGGGTCAGGAAGAGCCCCTGGAGAAAGAAATGGCAACCCACTCCAGTATTCTTGCCTGGAGAATCCCATGGACAGAGGAGCCTGGTGGGCTATACAGTCCACGGGGTTGCAAAGAGTCAGACACGACTGAGCTACTTCACTTTCACTTACTTTTTGCTTATAATGAATGATCACTGATATCTTTTGATTGGTTGTATCATTTTATTATGGGCTGCCTATTTGCCTCCGCTTTTGTTTCTCCCTAATGCCTTTTTTGATGGAGAAGGCAATGGCACCCCACTCCAGTACTCCTGCCTGGAAAATCTCATGGGTGGAGGAGCCTGGTAGGCTGCAGCCCATGGGGTCGCGAAGTCGGACACGACTGAGCGACTTCACTTTTCACTTTTCATGCATTGGAGAAGGAAATGGCAACCCACTCCAGTGTTCTTGACTGGAGAATCCCAGGGACGGGGGAGCCTGGTGGGCTGCCGTCTGTGGGGTCGCAGAGTCGGACATGACTGAAGCGACTTAGCAGCAGCAGCAGCAGCCGCAATGCCTTTCTGGATACTCTATTATTATTTTTTTATTTGGCTTAATTTTTTTTGCCCATACCGAAGTTTTAAATTTTTATTTATTAAATTTAACAGATTTTAGAATTGTACCTCCCTGCTGGCTTAGACAGTGAAGAATCTGCCTGCAATGTGGGAGACCAGGGTTCAATCCTGGGTTGGGAAGCTCTCCTAGAGAAGGGAATGGCTACCCATTTCAGTATTCTTACCCAGAGAATTTCAAGACAGAGGAGCCTGGTGGGCTACAGTCCATAGGATCTCAAAAAGTCAGACATAACTGAGCAACAAACACATTTTTTGAATTCATAGTTGCTATTTGTCATTCTCATGATGTTATTCAACATTTCTGGAAAATTCTTGGCTTCTATTTCATTTATTTACTTTACGTGATTCATCCTGGTTTCTTCTGTTATTTACTTTGAAACCCTTAGACATATGTCATCTTAACTTCTCATTTTATTTACCATAGTTTTCTTTCTCTACATTTTGGGTAGTTTTTTTGGATATTTCTTTCAGTTCACCGGTCCTCTCCTTAGACTTTTGCTTACTTCTTTCAGACAAATTTGCATTTAACAAACTATTTAAATTTTATTCTCTACCTAAGATTTTTCAGACAACAGAGGTGTTATAAATTCAGCTTTAGAACCACCAGGGTTACTTTGTGGTTATGAATTTTCAGGAGAGATCCACCTTTCCTTCTGACACCTCCGACCTTATCTTCATCTATGTCCTGGCTTAAGACAAGCGAATTTCTTTGGTACCTCATTATGGGCAACAGGTTTTAATTCTTTTTCACCTTTATACTACTGATATGGAAACCTTGTTGGATTTCCTCCTTTAAGCAGTTATCATCTGTGCATCACATGCTTGTTAGTCTTTAGAGAAAACTAGGGTGTCCAGGTTTGGGCAGAAATTCTCTGAAAGAAAAACTACATGACTTGTCTCCCAGGATTCCTGGGCAGCTGTATGGGGGCTCCACAAATCCTTTTGCTCCTTAGTTTTTATCTCAGCAGTACATTTGAAAATTAAAACTATACATCTATATTTGTCATTTCAATTGATTTATGGAGAGAGTAGTTCAGAGTATCTGACAGTGGTAGAAATGAAATTTTAGACCAAGCCTCTTATACCTGTAATTTACCTACCTACAAAATCAGCATTCCTTTCTAACTTCTTTGTTAGTAGGTGGCTTTGTTATAAATTGATATTACCATACCCCTCTGCAATGAGTCAGCTAGTTGGGGGTTAAAAGGAACATTATAATTCCATCTGCTTGTCACCTAGGTTTTAAAGCAGATAGTTCCATCTCATGACTTGAAAAAAGCTGTTTCTATATTTTACAGGCAGAGTGTTAGCTGTGGTAGCATTCTATTCCTGTATTTTTTTTCCTTAACATTTTTAAAGCATTGTCTATATTTTGGCTGGGGAGGTGATTGGATCTCCCTTGATATCAGATCTGGCTTGCCGTGTCTCATTGTTATTGGTCTAACTTATCATTGTTTTGAGTACCAAGAATTTATTTTGTACCAAAGCAGACACAACATAAAAATTTATCAAACATAGGATGACAGCAGATAATGTTTCACCAAGTTCTGGGTTTTGCCTCCAACAGGAAATTGTCTGTTCCTTCAGTTCAGTTCAGTTCAGTTCAGTTGCTCAGTCATGTCCGACTCTTTGCAACCCCATGAATCGCAGCACACCAGGCCTCCTTGTCCATCACCATCTCCTGGAGTTCACCCAAACTCATGTCCATCAAGTCGCTGATGCCATCCAGCCATCTCATCTTCGGTTGTCCCCTTCTCCTCCTGCCCCCAATCCCTCCCAGCATCAGAGTCTTTTCCAGTGAGTCAACTCTTCATATGAGGTGGCCAAAGTACTGGAGTTTCAGCTTTAGCATCATTCCTTCCAAAGAAATCCCGGGGCTGAGCTCCTTCAGAATGGACTGGTTGGATCTCCTTGCAGTCCAAGGGACTCTCAAGAGTCTTCTCCAACACCACAGTTCAAAAGCATCAATTCTTCGGCGCTCAACCTTCTTCACAGTCCAACTCTCACATCCATACGTGACCACTGGAAAAACCATAGCCTTGACTAGACGGACCTTCGTCGGCAAAGTAATGTCTCTGCTTTTGAATATGCTATCTAGGTTGGTCATAACTTTTCTTCCAAGGAGTAAGGGTCTTTTAATTTCATGGCTGCAGTCACCATCTGCAGTGATTTTGGAGCCCTCCAAAATAAAGTCTGACACTGTTTCCACTGTTTCCCCATCTATTTCCCATGAAGTGATGGGACCAGGTGCCATGATCTTCCTTTTCTGAATGTTGAGCTTTAAGCCAACTTTTTCAGTCTCCTCTTTCACTTTCATCAAGAGACTTTTAAGCTCCTCTTCACTTTCTGCCATGAGGGTGGTGTGATCTGCATATCTGAAGTTATTGATATTTCTCCCGGCAATCTTGATTTCAGCTTGTGCTTCTTTCAGCCCAGAGTTTCTCATGATGTACTCTGCGTAGAAGTTAAATAAGCAGGGTGACAGTATACAGCCTTGACGTCCTCCTTTTCCTATTTGGAACCAGTCTGTTGTTCCATGTCCAGTTCTAATTGTTGCTTCCTGACCTGTATACAGGTTTTGTTAAAATCACCCTCTTTGCTGGCACTGAAATGTTATCAATTTGGGATTTATTCAGCTCATCTGAGGCAAAAAATAGCAACCCAGTTTTCTGGGAGGTGTTCACATTTAAGAAAGTTAAGATTAGACAGTGACAAAAAATGAAGTTATTTCTTGTCAGTGTTCCTAAGACCTCATGTGGAGGACAAGAGATCACTTGGTATTTTCTAGTTCGATGACTCCTGCTTGGGGCCCAAGCATGTATGTCCCCTAGAAATCTTGTACATTGTGTCGGGGTGGTGAGGGGCCCTCTGCTGATGTCTCCAATCTTGTGGTGGCCTGTGGGGCTAGGGGCAGTAGTACCTTCTTCCTAGAAATACACTTTTGCATCAGTTTATTTGCCTAATTATGTTATGATTTGAGTCTTGATATCTTGTCTACCAAAGGATTTCTTTTAAAATTTGGAGACTGTTTCAGGTGAGATGAGAGAGTGTTAGACCTAGGCACTGTGTACAGAGAAAGAGTCTATTATTAAAAAATATTCCTATCCATAAAGAGTCACAGATAGATTCCTTCAGATCAGATCAATTATAAATTCTTTTTGCTCTTTAGTTTCAACTTTTACTTGTGTGTCTGTGTTTATGGCCACATGTAGTTTTCTAACTGAAAATGGAAGGTAGGAAGGAAGGGAAGAAGAAAAGAAAATGTTTTCCTAAAATGTTCAGTTATTCTTGTTTAATTGCCAAATGTATATAGGTTATTTAAAAATTAAGTCACATAAAAGCTTCTGTAGAAATCATTTATTGTTAGCTTGAAATATTTTCTACGCTACCCACTTACACAAAATAAAACAACCATCCTGTTTGTCATTTCATGATTAGATGCTAAAACCATGGAGAAAAGAAAATCATGTTTTTCTTTTTCTTTTCTCTCTTCTTTACTTTTTCTACTCTTTTCTCCTTTTCTTTTCTTATATATCTTAAAACTGGAGGACTTAGCAATTAGAAAGTCTTCAGTTTAGCCTGGATTCAAGTTCCAGATCCAATGCTTCATCCTCTGGTTGTACTGTCTGTGGGGTAATTCTTGCCAAATACTGTACTACAGGATAAGTACACGTTGCCTATAGTCAACACCTTGTGCAGGTGTACTCAATTGCTTTAGTCGTGTCCGACTCTTTGTTACCCTATGGACTCTAGCCTGCCAGGCTCCTGTGTCTCTGGGATTCTCCAAGCAAGGTTGCTGGAGTGGGTTGCCATGCCCTCCTTCAGGAGTTCTTTCTGACCTGGGGATTGAACCTGCATCTCCTGTATCTCCTGAATTTGCAGGTGGATTCTTTTACCACTGAGCCACCTGGGAAGCCCCATAGTCAGCAGCTTAGAGAAAGTTAATTAGTAGATGAGTTACTTATTCAAAATAAATGCCTCAGCATTGAAATGAATGATATTTAGGTTATAGGGTTGGTTGGAAGGGTGATACAGGACCTATTACCTTGGCCTGAACAAATACTAGAGTATAAGAGAAGACACCTTCTAGCCCAGAAGTATGTGTCAATGGAGCAGAACTCCAGGTTTGTGCTGTGGTGGACCTGCAGACCTCCTTGCCCTAGCAGATGGGAATCAGACTACAGGATCCGACTTTAGGTCCCCCTTGGTGTAGGCATTCTAAAGAAGGGGCTGCTGGCTGTTTTTTAGGCCAGAGAGAAGAGCTCTGCAGCTTCTGAGTGGTCACAGCTGCTTTCTGATAAATGTCTTTACATTTGGCAAAAGGTGGTCTGGGATATCTTTTATCGAAAAAGACCCTTTGGAAGTGAGGGATGAGGCCGGGACTCTTGCCTCCCCTTCCACCTTTAAATATGAGAGGTTTCCAGTATTTACCAAAAAGAACTTAACATTTGTTAAAGAGCTAAGCTGCCTGGTTTCCAGCACTTTAGTTTTACAGTTATGTACATTCCTGTCTGCTTCCCTAGGTAGTAGTAACACTCTGAGAGCCAGACTCCAGAATACACTGTGAGCAGCTAGAATTTGGGTCCTGCTCTGACACAGCAAATAGTAAGTCTTCAAAAATCCAGTGGAGTCCTTTGAACTCTATAAGTGATGGTAATAACTTTTCTCTTAAAAAATTGAAGAAAAAAAAAGGAAAGCATCAGTGTGCATTATTCTTCCTCCTTTTCAAGGGCACATCCCCACTGGGTATATCTGCCTGTGTTTTCAATCTTCTGTTGACCTACCAGCACTGTCTTCAGACTAAGGAATAATTATACAGTCATATTCACATGCCAGATAGCAACATATTTGGTTTATATGAAACAAAAGACCAGTATTTGCAAATCACATGAGATTCAATGTTCCTTGGAAATTAGCTAGAAATTATTAATGTATTATAGCCAATGCAACCAGTGTTTATGTGTTTCATTCATATGTTGCCATATTATCAATTTTTCTGGGTAGTAATTCTCTTCAGCTGCCACATATTCTTCCATGATATCTTGCTGTGCTTTGTAACAAATATGTAAAAAAGCCTTTGTTCTGAAAAAAAGCCACTCATTGAAATGGAGTCTGAATTCAAATGTTAAGTTATTCAGCTCAGTAAGATCAATGTGACATCACACTTTTGTTAAATATCTTAGGGGAAAAAAAAGAGAGGGAGAGAGAGAGGCCAACATTTACTGCCTTCAGTGCTGAATGAACCATTATTTCCTTTGTCTAAATTCTCTCTCTTCCCACCTCTGACCAAGGCAAAGAAGCATTTCAGTTCAGTTCAGTTCAGTCATTCAGTCGTGTCAGGCTTTTTGCGACCCCATAAATTGCAGCACACCAGCCTCCCTGTCCATCACCATCTCCCAGAGTTCACTCAGACTCATATTCATCGAGTCCGTGATGCCATCCAGCCATCTCATCCTCTGTCATCCCTTTCTCCTCCTGCCCCCAAATCTTCCCAGCATCAGAGTCTTTTCCAGTGAGTCAACTCTTCGTATGAGGTGGCCAAAGTACTGGAGTTTCAGCTTTAGCATCATTCCTTCCAAAGAAATCCCGGGGCTGAGCTCCTTCAGAATGGACTGGTTGGATCTCCTTGCAGTCCAAGGGACCCTCAAGAGTCTTCTCCAACACCACAGTTCAAAAGCATCAATTCTTCAGCGCTCAGCCTTCTTCACAGTCCAACTCTCACATCCATACATGACCACTGGAAAAATCATAGCCTTGACTAGACGGACCTTAGTCGGCAAAGTAATGTCTCTGCTTTTGAATATGCTATCTAGGTTGGTCATAACTTTCCTTCCAAGGAGTAAGGGTCTTTTAATTTCATGGCTGCAATCACCATCTGTACTGATTTTGGAGCCCAAAAATTAAAGTCTGACACTGTTTCCACTCTTTCCCCATCTATTTCCCATGAAGTGATGGGACCAGATGCTATGATCTTCGTTTTCTGAATGTTGAGCTTTAAGCCAACTTTTTCACTTTTCTCTTTCACTTTCATCAAGAGGCTTTTTACTTCCTCTTCACTTTCTGCCATAAGGGTGGTGTCATCTGCATATCTGAGGTTATTGATATTTCTCCCGGCAGTCTTGATTCCAGCTTGTGTTTGTTCCAGTGCAGTGTTTCTCATGATGTACTCTGCATAGAAGTTAAATAAGCAGAGTGATAATATACAGCCTTGACGCAGTCCTTTTCCTATTTGGAACCAGTCTGTTGTTCCATGTCCAGTTCTAACTGTTGCTTCCTGACCTGCATACAGATTTCTCAAGAGGCAGGTCAGGTGGTCTGGTATTCCCATCTCCTTCAGAATTTCCCACAGTTTATTGTGATCCACACAGTCAAAGGCTTTGGCATAGTCAATAAAGCAGAAATAGATGTTTTTCTGGAACTCTCTTGCCAGCGGATATTGGCAATTTGATCTCTGGTTCCTCTGCCTTTTCTAAAACCAGCATGAACATCAGGGAGTTCATAGTTCACGTATTGCTGATGCCTGGCTTGGAGAATTTTGAACATTACTTTACTAGCATGTGAGATGAGTGCAATTGTGTGGTAATTTGAGCATTCTTTGGCATTGCCTTTCTTTGGAATTGGAGAAAACTGACTTTTTCCAGTCCTGTGGCCACTGCTGAGTTTTCCAAATTTGCTGGCATATTGAGTGCAGCACTTTCACAGCATCATCTTTCAGGATTTGAAATAGTTCAACTGGAATGCCATCACCTCCGCTAGCTTTGTTCATAGTGATGCTTTCTAAGGCCCACTTGACTTCACACTCCAAGATGTCTGGCTCTAGATTAGTGATCACATCATCGTGATTATCTGGGTTGTGAAGATCTTTTTGTACAGTTCTTCCGTATATTCTTGCCACCTCTTCTTAATATCTTCTGCTTCTGTTAGGTCCATACCATTTCTGTCCTTTATCGAGCCCATCTTTGCATGAAATATTCCCTTGGTATCTCTAATATTCTTGAAGAGATCTCTAGTCTTTCCCATTCTGTTGTTTTCCTCTATTTCTTTGCATTGATCACTGAAGAAGGCTTTCTTATCTCTTCTTTGGAACTCTGCATTCAGATGCTTATATCTTTCCTTTTCTCCTTTGCTTTTCGCCTCTCTTCTCTTCACAGCTATTTGTAAGGCATTCCCAGACAGCCATTTTGCTTTTTTGCCTTTCTTTCCATGGGGATGGTCTTGATCCCTGTTTCCTGTATAGAAGCGTTTACCAACATATTAAGCTTATATAAAAATGGGACTGAATAATACATTAGTGTGTTAGTGTGTTAGTTGCTCAGTCATGTCCAACTCTTTTGACCCCATGGACTCTAGCCTGCCAGGCTTCTCAGTCCATGGGATTTTCCACGCAAGTATACTGGAGTGTTTTGCCATTTCCTTCTCCAGGGAATCTTCCCATTCCAGAAACTGAACCCAGGTCTCCTGCACTGCATGCAGATTCTTTACTCTCTGAGCCACCTCTATCTGGAGGATAAACCACTGACCATTTCACCCTGGAGTGTTGTCTTTATAGAGATTTCCCTTTTCCAATGTGTTTTTCCTGGAACACTTTTGAGGTAGATGTTAACTTTATGGGTAAAGGATCCTGTGGATTTCTTGTATTTTTTATTATTGTAGCAAAAATGCATAACATAATACCATCTTAACCATTTCTAAGTATGTGGCTTAGTGATATTCAGTATATTCACATGGTTAGGCAATAGATCACTAGAACTTTTTCATTTTGTAAAATCAAAACTCTATATCCACTGAACAACAACTTTCCATTTCCTTCTCCCAAGGCTTCCCGTTCTACTTTTGATCTAAGTGAATGTGACTTCTCTAGATATCTCAATTAAATGGAAACATATAGTATTTGTCTTTTGTGACTGGTTTATTTTACTAAGCATAAAGTCCTGAAGTTCATCCATATTGTAATGTGTCAGTATTTCCTTTGTTTTTAAGAGTGAATACTACTCCATTGCATACATATACCACATTTTATTTATCCATTCATCTGTCAATGGACACTTGGGTCATTTTACCTCTTAGCTATTATGAATAGTGATGCTATGATTGTGAATATACTGGGGCTACCATAACAAAATACCACAGACTGAAATGGCTCAAAGAAACATGAATTTGTTTTCTCATAGTTCTGGAGACTGGAAGTTTGGATACTCTATCTTGTTTTATTAGTGTATATATCTGACTTCTTGTATTTTTATTTATTGTTATAGCTATAAATTTTAGTACTTCTTTATATCTGAAAAGGAATGAAATTTACATGGGAATTAAAAAATTAGGTAGATAGATATTCTGAAAATTTATAGTAGCGTGTCCTAGTTTTAAAGTAGGTTTTTTCATAAGATTGTAATATATACATTTGGAATTCTCTGGACTGCCTTTTACTAGGTAATAAGTTCCAGTTTTTTGTTGTTTTTTTGGGTTATAGCCACTGATGTTTATTTACTAGAGTAAACGCATTTTAAAATAATAGTTACTTAATTATGTTAACATTTTGTGAAGAACAACTTCGAAAACAAATTCAGGGAGAAGAACAGCATTTTACATTCTTGTAAATCTCTTTCATGTCCAGCTTAATAAGACAGTTGGATTCTCACAGCTGTTCCCAAAACCAGTTTGTTTTATCAAAATGTATTTTTAGGTTAATTTAATCAAATTTTATAACTGTTTTAGAATGCAGTTCTCACTTTTACCCAGTTATTCTTCATGTTAGTCATTTCTAAAGATTATGGAAAACATATTACAGGTTTGAAAAATGAGATCTACCTGAAGTTTTAAGAATTTCTTTAGATAGTACTTTCATTAAAAAAATATTTAGATTCTGTTTTATCTATGGCTTACATTCATTGCTTTCCTCTTGGTGGAAAAGAATTGTATGTACTCAAAATAGATATAAGCCAAGTTACATGGTAAGTGGGTATGATTTGGCATTAGGCCCTTCTTCTAGCCACCTAATATTTAATAATGTATAATCAAAGAACTATCAAAATAAAAAAGGTTCAATAAATGTGAAATGAAGGGAGAAGACAAAAGATACTGCTCTTCTAAGAAATAATGTATACATTTTGGGAATATATATCCAAATTTTCTTTGTAATTTCTTAAAAGAGAAAAAAATTCCATGTCATAAACTGATATTAGTAAATTAGAAAGAAAGAGAATATTGGATGGAACCAATGAAGTGCTGGTTTCATTATAAAATATCTTTTAAAACATGCCTTGTAATTATAACTACATTTAATGTTATCCTGGAGAAGGAAATGGTAACCCTCTCTAGTATTCTTACTTGGGAAATCCCATGAACCGAGGAGCCTGGTGGGCTACAGTCCATGGGGTTGCAAAGAGTCAAACACAACTGAGTGACTAACATTTAATGTTATCAAGTGTATGCACAACTAAGCCTATGGGTTAAAGCAGACCCCAATCACAACATTGACTTTTTAAACTTCTGTGTCTTTATTCAAGTTCTCTTGTGAAGAATTTGAGGATGATAGTAACATTGTAAGCTGGGCACAGCAGAAATAGCACAGGCTTGTGGAATAGCATGGATTAGTGTTCAGGTCCTTGTCCTGTCTTTTACTGATCCTGGTACCTCAGACTAGTTACCTAATTTTCTTGTGCCTCCATTTCCTTATCTCCTTACAACCTGGTAACAAAGAGATCATTTTAACATATTTACCAATGATAAGAATTAAAAAGGAATAGAATTATGGTTGGTGCAAAAATCTAAAACTCTTATGCTAGATATGGAGAGATGTTATACAGGCAGAGACTACAGTTAACCTTGTGTCTGTAGAATTTGTACAGTTGTTTGGACCCTTTAAAAAATACATTTGCTTATGATAAGACATCTTCAAAAGTTATTTAATAATGTAGAGGCAAAAACAATTTGACTAAAGTTCCATTGTCTTGCTAGGCCTCCGTTCCTTAATATGAAACAGAAAGCGAAGCTTTAGTCGCTCAGTTGTGCCTGACTCTTTGTGACCCCATGGACTGTAGCCTGCCAGGTACCTCTGTCCATGGAATTTTACAGGTAAGAATACTGGAGTGGGTTGCCATTCCTTTCTCCAGGGGATCTTCCCGACTCAGTGATTGAACCCAGGTCTCTTACATTGCAGGCAGATTCTTTACTGCCTGAGCAACCAGGGTGCCCCAATATATGAAGTGGAGTGTACCTTAATTATTTCCTCACCTCTGATGTAGTTTTACCAGCTGGGAAAATTTCATGATCATTTGGGTCTGGATGTATTGCAAAGCTACGCAGATTTGGATCCAGTGCTGAGGATTACGCTTTACTATGGAGGTGAAGTCAGGTTACTGTTTCTTTGTGGCTCAGACAGATTTTGAGCTCAAGAGGGCCTTAGGACATTTGCTCTGTTTTAGTGAGAGATTCTTTTTCTTTTCTTTTTTTGGCTAGAGAGGGGCAGTCATACCTAAAGAAATTCTGCATCACGACCCAAATCGGGGATTTTTGTGTTGGATATCAGTCAATCATAAAAATAGATATTCGATAAAATAATATTGTCCCATTAAACTGTAGCTTGCACAAATTTACCTCAGTATTTTTCTGCTAGAGGCCGAATCAAGCTAGGAACATTTCATTAGGGCTTGTTTTACAGGAAATACTTACTTTGATTTAATATGGCTTCATAAAAAAGTATGTGAGGACAGAGGAGATGAATTCAAATACTCACTTTATTTTTGATGGAAAGGAAGAGAATCATACCTTTTAAATTTTCTTTTCTTTATCATCTAAAATTTCATGTAAATATCAGGGATTACAAATTATAGTAGTTTGAGAATCTTCTAAGTAGGCTATTGAATACATATAAGTCAATAATCTGTATTTATTATAGAGCAAGTCATTTTCAATATGGAGCTGGTTTCTTGTTGCTTGTATTTATAAAACAAAGTATGTATATACATATCTGAAAAGAAAATAGAGTCTTTTCCCTGCTTAATCCTCTCAGGGCTAATTGTTTCAATTTCTTTCAAGGAAATTATTAAGAAGAATAAGGAGTAAAGTGTTTAGCTGTTAAGCATGTCTGTAGATGTCAATAATTTTATTTTTCTAGCTTAAGTGTTTTAAAAAGGGTAAATCAAAGTAAAATCTCATTTTCTACTTATTTGTCTGTGGGTGGGATAAATGGTCATTTCTTATTCATTTTTGCATCTCACTCTAAAATGAAGATCTGATAAGAAATAAATCATTTATTCATTTAGAGGAAGGGCATGCACTCTGGGTTGCTTTTTGGTCACACCAGTAGATTTCTGCTGATCTGTGCACACCCTTTTGCCCTGTTCCCATTGTGAAACAATGGCTTTTGTGATGTGACCAACTAGGCTTGGGATACATTCTGCAACCACTGAACAAAATAAAGCCATTGGCCTAAATACGAACTGAACCTTTGACATTGACCCTTTTAGTATTTTAACTAATGTGGAAACTACTAGAAGCTTGAACTTTGAATTCTCCTGAACCGCATGATATGGCAGATAACACTATTTATATATCATTCTGATTAAAATGCCCCATTTGTGAAATAAAATATAAGAAAAGAGCTTACTGTTAAATCAGTATTGGTGGCTTACTATCTTTTGAGATTAATACATTGTTTAATAATAATGATAATCGTTTTAGCACAGCTGACATTATTGTTTCTCATAGGCTAGTTTTATGGGCTGAATTATGTCTCTTACACTCATTTCTGTCATATGTTGAAGTCCTAATGCTTAGCTCCCAGCATGTCATTGTATTTGAGATAGTCTTTAAAGAGGCATTAAAGTTAAGTCTTTGAGGTGAGCCCTAATACACTGTGACTGGTAAGAAATCATATAGTTAGAAGAGGAAATTGGGACACAGACCCAGAGGGGAGACCAGGTGACGACACAGAGAGAAGACGACTGTCTATAAGTCAAGAAGAGAGACTTCAAAGAAACCAACCCTGCCGAAACCTTGATTTTTGGACTTCTAGCCTCTAGAACTGTGAGAACAAAAATCAATTTGTGTTATTTACACCACCCAGTCTGTGGAATTTTATTGTGGCAGCTTTAGCAAATAATACAGACAGGCATTATGCTAAGTGTTTTACATTCATTTTCTTTGTTACTTTTCATAATAATGTATGTAATAAACCTATGACTATTCCTACTTTTGCAAATGAAAGATCTTTGGATATGATAGCTCTTCAAGTGGAAGTGAGTGGGGAAAGACAGGGCAAGAATCATTGCAATTGAATTCTGTCATTCAAAGACTCTATAGTCATATTGCCTCCCTTCTGCCATATCTCAGGTGATAGAGGCAATAAAACTACCAACTTCAGGGATGTGTTGTTACTGCTCTAATTTGGTTGCTCTTATTTGATACATGAGGAATTTGAGGCTTAAGAGTGTCTTATCTAAAAATACTCTACTATCATGTGATTGAGTCAGAATTCCGTGTCAGATGTGTCTAACCCCATGGTAGTAAATCAACCATCTGACTATTCTACTTTTATTCCTTTTGTCTGGAAGAAAGGGATCATCTCTTAATTTATTTCTGGATCTTTAGAACCTGGGATAGTGCTTGAACAAAATTGAAATTAACAGAAGATGACCTTTGTTCTTGCTTTGCAGAACAGCATTCAAATGCAACTTCAAATGAAGCATTTGAAATTTTAATAATTATTCATTATTACTTATATGTGTAACCTGAAAAAAGTTAATAAAAATACTAAGGAGAAGAAAAAGTTCCAAAAGGATATCACAAATAGCATAGTCACTTCATTCTGATAAAGCAATAGTTTGTGATACTGACCAACTATATTTATTTGTTTATTTTTGTCTGTGCTGGGTCTTCTTTACTAAGTGCAGGCTTTCTCTCGTGGTGAGTGGGGACTACCCTGTAGTTCTGGTGTGCAGGCTTCTCATTGCAGTGGATTCTCTTGTTGCAGAGCACGGGCTCTAGAACATGTGGGCTTCAGTAGTTGCAAAGCGGGCCTGTGTGGGCTCAGTAGTTGTGGTTCCTGGGCTCTGGAGCACAGGGTCTGTAGCTGCGGTGCATGGGCTTATTTGCTCCGTGGCATGTGGGATCTTCCTGGACTAGGGGTCAAACGTGTCTCCTGCAGTGGCAGGCAGATTCTCTACCCCTGAGCCACCAGGGAAGCCTCTATTTCATATTTTAGTCATATTCTCAAAAGGACCCACAAAAAGGCAGTAATATTTTATTTTAGCTTAATCAGTAGAGGTTTTATGAAAATGATGGAATGAAATAAGAGTTTGTGAGACAAGAAAAGAGACACAGATGTATAGAACAGTCTTTCGGACTCTGTGGGAGAGGGCAAGGGTGGGATGATTTGGGAGAATGGCTTGAAACATGTATAATATCATATATGAAACGAAATCACCAGTCCAGGTTTGATGCATGATACTGGATGCTTGGGGTTGGTGCACTGGGACAACCCAGAGGGATGGTATGGGGAGGGAGGAGGGAGGGGGTTCAGGATGGGGAACATGTATATACCTGTGGCAGATTCATGTTGATGTATGGCAAAAACAATACAATATTGTACAGTAATTAACCTCCAATTAAAATAAATAAATTTACATTTTTAAAAAAATCAAAGAAAGCAACTGGAAAAAATTTTAATTTAACTGAAGAAATGTAATGAGGGAAAAATTAAAATAAAAGCAATTCTGTTCTATCATTAAATGACTAATTTCAATTCAGCAATTTATACAGCATATCTATAAAAGTAAAATATTTTAAAAGCATTGTTGTATTTTTAAGCCTGTAATCATCAACAACAACAGCAAAAATTCATGGAAATTCCCAGTAGAAGGAGAGAAATATAAATATGGATGGGAACATTTTGTGGTGGTTCAGTTGCCCAGTCGTGTCTGATTCTTTGTGATCCCATGGATTGGAGCCACGCCAGGCCTCCTTGTCTCTCACCATCTCCCGAAATTTGCCCAATATCCATTGCATTGGTGCTGCCATTCAGCCATCTCATCCTCTGACACCCCCTTCCCCTTCTGCCCTCAATCTTTTTCAGCATCAGGGACTTTTCCAATGAGTCAGCTCTTAGCATCAGATGACCAGAATACTGGAGCTCTCTTCATCAGTCCTTTCGCGTATTCCAAGGGAGCATTTGGTTACCTGGAATTTGCATTTCTGTTAAATTCACTCTTCAGAACCTGCCTGAAAACCACAAAGTTTGCAAATAAAAGCCTTATGCTTCAAAAAGAGACTTCAAAAACAGAGTCCATGTGTTAAAATCCCTGTGCTCATGGAACAAGTACATCAGGTCCTTGGTGAGAGCATATTTCCTCCTAACACCTATAACAGAACTGTTTATTTGCTCTCCCTAGCTCACTACTTGTTAGAAGGAGCATATTAAAAAGGAATGCTTGTGGTATTGCTAAACACAAATACATTGTTAGCAAGAAACAGGATTTCAACATAGGAAGAGCTTTTTTAAAAAAGTAATAAAGAATCATATAATGTCAGACATTAGAAAGACAGCAGTATAGAGAGTATGGCCTTTTTTTGACAGAGTCCTGCATGCAAAAATCCCCATCTGTTGTCTACTGATTAGCTCTATATACCTAGGCAAACTATTTAAATTCTCTCTGTCTGTGCTATCATATGTAAGGTGAAAATATTGTAATCTAACTTGTGGATTGTAGGGATTAAGTGAAATGATTTGTGCAAAATGCTTGGTTAAATTTTGTTTCATTCTGAGGCCCAAATGCACATCTTTATGTACATTGATCATAACTCAGAAGATTCTACAGTAGTTCATGCTCATAATAATGACTGATGCTGGATTGTTATACAAATATTAAAGCTATGTACAATGTATTGCATACTTAAGAATGTATGCCAATATGTAATTCATGCTAAAAAAACACATCAAAATGATTATTATTTAAGTCATTGCTGGAATGATCTACCTGTTTGAGTTTTCTCTTTGGCACCTGACACTAGCCTCTGGGGACTCATATCACACTGGCCTCCTGTGAGGTCAGGAGGAGGTCATGACTATACATGAACCTCATATCTTCCATATTTGGGCTAAAGCAATAATGAGAACAGATTAGCATTGTGCCCACATCACATCTGCAGATAATGGTGATATTGTTAGTCACCAAAGTTGTCAGTCCAGGAGGAGGAGAAATAGTATAATTTTAGAATAGAAAGAATCTTACTGGCATCAGTTCAGTTCAGTTCAGTTCAGTCACTCAGTTGTGTCTGACTCTTTGCGACCCCATGAATTGCAGCTCGCCAGGCCTCCCTGTCCGTCACCAACTCCCAGAGTTCACTCAGACTCATGTCCATCGAGTCAGTGATGCCTTCCAGCCATCTCATCCTCTGTCATCCCCTTCTCCTCCTGCCCCCAATCCCTCCCAGCATCAGAGTCTTTTCCGATGAGTCAACTCTTCGCAAGAGGTGGCCAAAGTACTGGAGTTTTAGCTTCAGCATCATTCCCTCCAAAGAAATCCCAGTTATTCTGAACATTTTTATGTTCATGACTGATCAATAAATGCAAAAGGACATGGTAATTAAGTATATTTTCTTTAGAAAAACAAAAAATATTTAACTTACCACATTTAATTTATGATTGTTCAAGAAATGTAGAAAGAATGTTCCTTCTCTTATAACTCTGGAGACCAAACTAGAGCCAGAAAGGAGTTCAGTACTTACAAGGTCAATACTAGTTGATCCATTTCCAAAAAAGTTTTTAACATTAGTGTATAAGAAAAAAGTTTCAGTATTTCATTGAGCAAAAATACACAAACTACTCTCTTGAGGGCTGATCATCCTTGACTAAAAAAAAGTCAAGGGTAGAATGATTTGTACTCAGCTTTCCTATTAATGCAAGGCCTTGAGATATGGGACACGACAGAAATATCACCAGTAGGAGTGCCTTTCTTGAGGCCCACAAGCTGGTGTACTTTATTACATAGGGCAGGCTTCTACCTCTTGCTGGAAATGTCATGGAGTAGGTGGTCAGGATATTTGACTCACTCTCTGCTAAAAGTGTCATGATGGGGTGGTGAGAATTAAACAATGTCAGTGCTAGTTTTTTACATTTCTAAAAAACATTCTCAATATCAATGCAGAAGAAAGCTTCAGGATTTCACTGAGCACAAAATATGTATATACTGTTTTTTCATGTATTTGATCATCTTTGATTAGGGGAATATTTCTAGGGAAAATCTGTTTATTTACTCTAGGAGTCTCTTGTTACCAACAGTTAGGAAGACAGTGTGAGGCTGAGCAGATACAGGGCCAATTAATCATTGGCCAGAATTCCTACCTTCAGACATTCAAGTTCATTGCCCTACCATGTCCTGAGCAAGTAAGTAGGAATAACAACCTCTCCAGTTTCCCTGCAATTACCTATCCATATGGGTTTATAATAAATCACATTCTTTATAGTTGGCATTTGTGAATTAGACTTCTGATGAGGCTGCCAGAAGAGAAGAAACTGGAAAATTTAAACCAAATAACGAAGGTATGTTATTGTTCATATATCTTTGTTCATAATACCTGAGTTCAGTATGATCTTGTGTCTGGAATTATCCTGGGATGTAGTGAGCTTCACTGAGTCATTAATCCTGCCCTGATCTTGATACCTCCCAAATCTATCTTTGGGAGTATTGATTCAATCCTCATTTGTTTAACACATGCTTTATGTCAAGCCCTAATTTGCATGTAGTATAGAAATTTAAAAAGACACAAGGAGATAATGGTTTGTTGAGGGGGAGGGATAGACATATAAGAAAACAATTATAATAAAATAATTATTTAGTTAGTAGCTAGATTCAGAATTCTGAGGAAATGCAGAGTAAATGGGAAGTTGGGCAAGTTTCCACTGGAGAGGTAATGCAATTGTTGGAACTTGAAGATAAGGAATTTGTCAAAAATGGAGGAAATTTGTCAGCCAGAAAAGGTGAGCTGAAATTATGTTAAAGAGCTTGGGACACTCTGCGAAGAGAAAATAAGATAGAGGTCAATGTACATTGGAAGCAAGATCTGTGGTTTGGGAGTGTAATGTTATTGATGAGGATCAGAGACAGGACAGAGAGAGTCAGAACATCTCTTGAAGGTTCTGAATTCTATGGTGAGGATTTGGGACTTTATTTTACTGGCAGCAAGGAAGCCACCGAAGTTCTGAAGCAGTGAAATGCTGTGATTAAACCTGTTTTTCTTCAGAAAACAACCCTGAAGCTTATAGGAGAGTAGGCTGGAGGTGAGGCCTGAACAGGAAACACAGTGTAGGAGACTATCACAGTATCCCCGTGGGAGTTGATGGAAATCTGGTAACAGACTGCTTAGAATACTGAATTGGCAGGACCTGGTAACTGAGGAAGAAGAAGGTATATTCTTTAATTGATTCAGTGATTATTTGTAGAACTCCTGTTCTGTGCCAGACATTGTTGTAGATTCTGGAGATACTGAAGTAAATAAAAAGACAAAGTCTCTGCTCTCACATGTTTGCATTCTGTTGAGAGAGACAAAAATAAATAAGTCCTCTAGTGTACATCATAACATCGTATCATGTGGTGCCTAAGTGCTATGAAGAAAAATGAAGCATGTTGTGGAAAGGATATTATGTGACTTGTGAGCTTGAAGCTTCTGCTTTTGTCTTATGGAATGCACCCAGAGATGGCCTTGTAAGGAAGCCAGTCCAGCAGATGTGAGGATCAGAGAAAGAGAACACCCTGGGCATTCCAGCCAATAACCAGCATCATCTGCCAGAGTGAGGAACGTTGCCATTGAGTTTTCTGCTGAAAGCAGCTTCATGAGTGAGTTCAGAAGAAATCAGCAGAGGAACTGCCCAGCCAACCCACAGAGTCATAATAAATCATAGATCTTTGTTGCTTTCAGCTGCTAAGTTTTGGGGGAGTTTTATTACTCAGGAATAGATAACAGAAACAATGAGGAAGAAGAGAGATATTATTCAAGAATGATTTGTGGGTCACTGACATAGTGATAGGCTAGCCAAGTAGGGCAGTTAGCTAAGAGAGGCTTAACTTGAAGAAAAGGAAATTCAGAATTGCCCCAGGAAGGAAAGTCTCTGGCTATTTCAGATGGGGACAAAGTTTAATTAGTATTCTTTGGTATTGAAAGGACTAATTTAATGAGATCATAGTTTCTCCTCTAACAACTTGGAAATCTCCTCTAACAACTTGGAAAAAGTAAATGTTGAAAAGCTGTCACATTTCAACCAAGATGCATTGGTTTTAATGCATCTTTAATTAAAGAGTAATCACTAATCAATCATTAATCACTAATCAATATGTAGTTATAACTGTTTGGGAGAACTTCTGTTTTGTTTTGTGTTGTTTATTTAAATAGGAGAGGAATAGGGGCAGTGAAGAGAGCAATAGGGCTTCAGAAATGGGTGAAAATGAGTAAGGAGGCTAATACCAAGAGGAAAAAAGATGGGAACAGTGGTGCCTGGGGAAAGAACCAAGTTTGCCTTTGTTGACTTTTATGCAGTTGTATAAAAGGCAACTGGCTGCAGAACAGTGCTTCGTCATCTAGTCTGCTTTGGTATGATTGATGAAGAATTTTTTAAAAATAGACTAAATTCTGAAAGAATAGTTTTCATTCTACATCAATCTTCAAACTACATTAATCTTAGAGTTACTGTCATGTGTTTTGTAAAGTGAGAGGAACCTGTGTGTTTTACAGTATACCATGGGTCATAGATGAATGAAAAAAGTCTTTTCCAAATCCTTAATATTTTTTCTCAGAAATTTAAAATAGTATGTTAATATTAATTGTAACATAGTTGTAGTCATTCATTTTAAATGCCAATAAGGGTATTTCACCCATTTATTAGCAACAAAAGTCACAGAAATGGCTTGTTATGCATGTTTCCTCAATCAAGCAGATTGAGTAAAGAGAGGATTATTTGATGGATGTTATACTTCTATTATGGAGAAGGCAGTGGCACCCCACTCCAGTACTCTTGCCTGGAAACTCCCATGGACGGAGGAGCCTGGTAGGCTGCAGTCCATGGGGTCGCTGAGTCAGACACGACTGAGCGACTTCACTATCACTTT
Source organism: Nanger dama (assembly GCA_917880005.1). Taxonomy (NCBI): domain Eukaryota; kingdom Metazoa; phylum Chordata; class Mammalia; order Artiodactyla; family Bovidae; genus Nanger; species Nanger dama. The sequence goes on from CAKJTW010000007.1 coordinate 32,458,052, forward strand.
TCAGTTTCATGCATTGGAGAAGGAAATGGCAACCCACTCCAGTGTTCTTGCCTGGAGAATCCCAGGGATGGTGGAGCCCAATGGGCTGCCATCTGTGGGGTCGCACAGGGTCGGACACGACTGAAGCGACTTAGCAGCAGCAGCAGCAGCATACTTCTATTATGCATACGACACTTGAACTTCAAGAAGAGAAACAAGTAATCTTGGCTTATCCATCCATGCTCATCTTTACATGCTTGACATTACCTAGAATCACATACATAGAATGAGATCAATGAATTGGCTTAAGTCACACATTTAGTTAGTTCATAGCGCTTGTAATAGTTGTAATTGTTATATTAAATGTGAGGATTGCTGTTTTGTGCCTAAGCCCCCAGTGGACTGAGAGTTTCATTAGGGCACAAGAAGTGTTTGTCTAGCTCAATAATTTTTTCCATGATGAACACAGTACTGGAATATGATTACTGTCCAGTAACTGAATGCAAGACAGAATAAAATACCACAGCTTTAGTGTATCACCCGTTTCAGAGAAGAAAAGGCCCAGAAGGTGCCTTTCTCTCCACAGTTGGAAAACTTCATCCTACAACTCTTCGTTCATAGTGACAGTGTTGGCTATGAGTTCTAGAAAAGTTTGAGGATTTGACTACTGTTCCTAGGCCTTTCTAGGGTATAAAATAGGTTGGCCTGATAAAATTAATTTCAGGAAAACAATAAGTATATTAAAAATATAATTATGTTCCATTTTAATTTTTTAAATGATATTTGTCTGAAATTCAGATTTGACTGACTGTCCTATACTTTCTTTTGCTAAAGCTGGCAACCCTAGTGTAAAGCTATTTTCTGTATAGTACTAGGAAAGCTTTGTCTGTCCCAAAAGGTTATCTCAGGGCTTTGTTCCTGATTAGGAGTTCTACTCCCTTCACACAGTTGTGTGCCATGGAAAATCATGGAGCTAGACAAGTAGACCCTCACAGCCTCCAGTTACCGTCCTACATAACTCCTTTCTTGGAAAAAACTAGGAAGAGACCTTACTTGCATGTTATATCCTTCTTGGGCATATTTAGTCTCATAAAATACTACCTCAGAAAGTCATTCCTACTAAAATGTAAATAACTGATAAGGTTAATGTGTTATTTCTGCTGGGGCATTTATACTGTAAATAAGTACCATCAAAATAGTTAATAAAATAATTTTGAATTGAGGAATTTTATAATTTCTTTGTTATAGAATGTGGTTTTAGAGGTAAAAATTGTTTTGTTCTCTTGAAATTAAGTCTTTGGTATTTGACGATTACAGCTTCTCAGGCACACTCATGTAAATAAGGGTTTCAGGCTCCAGAATCCTAGGGGATTGTTAGAAGAAAGGAGTTAACTCTAAATTATTCAAAGCTCTTCTGTCCATGACCACAGAGGAAAAACAGATTAACTTAAAAATAAACACTTTTATGGAGTGACTTGTTAGTGTTCCTTTTCCTAAGTGTTCTCACATGTCATTCTTGGAAAAAGTCCTGTGAAGTGGACCATATTATGTTCAGGTTTTAGATGAAGCAACTGAAGTTCAGAGAGGTTAAATGACCTGCCCCAAGCCAGGGAGATGTTAAATGGCAGAACCGTGATTCAAACTGCGGGTTTTTTGACTTGAGGCTAGTGATCTTTCTGTCACACCATGGTGATCACTCATTTCCCACAGCCCTTTTTGGGAAGCTCCATGATCCCCCAAAGCTGTTTAGAGTGTGGGTCTAGGATGTGGTTGTTGTATACTAAATGCTCTGTGGTTAAATGACTTTTGATTGCAAAGTTTGGGGAAAAGGAATAATGCCAGATTACTTGTGTCAGAGATGGGAAAATGATTCAGACTCATACGCTGTTGGGCAACTAAATTTGGTTGCAAGCTTTTCTTTTCAAGAAGTTGGAATGATCTTTATCCATGAGCAAAGCCATGGTGGAGGGTAAAGGGATCATGACACCACCACAGAGATTCATTTCCACGGCTATTGGGCAGTTAAAGGAGAAGTGAAGCAAAATTGTGATGTAATGGAGCTTCATCTTTAGTGATCTATCACTGACACTTTAAGGCAACTTCTTCTTTAGTCTTATAGTGCCTGGATAACAGTTTAGAAAGAATCTGAAAGATTGCTCTACTGTTGTGTTAGCTCAATATAGAAACTCTCCTTGGGATATGAGAACTTTAACTTGGAATATAATGAAAAAGAATAAAGATTGAATTTCTAAATGTTAGCATACTAGTAGATGAACCAGAAGGTTCTTTCGGTATGGGAATCTACTGGAACCATGCTTTGCAGACTAGTGATATAAATTAGATACTTCGGTTGGTTGGTATTATTCTATTATTGTTAAAGGCAGGACTTAAAGGCTATGACTTAAAGGTTTTAAAAATATGATGAAAATGAACAGCAAATTAAAAAATATCGATTTAAATGCTATTGACACTTGATAAACATTGAGATCAGTATTTGGTCTACAGGAAAGAAAAATAAGATGTAATTTCCCATCTATGGTAGGAATTTGGAGATTTGACTTGATGAAAATGAATAGAATTTGGTGTAGAAAGAATTGATGGTGCATTTAAAATTTGAATTCCTTGATAGAAATTTGTCTGAAGATACTGGAATTTGTTATTTAGACATCATTTTTGCTAGGAAGTGGTATGATACAGTAGAAACAGCCTATTTGTGGAATCAGAAAGACCCAACTCTTATTCTGACTATATGTCAATTATTTAATCTTTTTGAACCTCAAATTCCTCCTCTGTAAAATAAGAACAATAATACATAGTTAAATTATTCTAAGAACTAAATGAGATACTAGGTGTTTATAAAACAACTAGTAAATGTGTATTTAGGACTTTATTGATATTCTTAGGCATCACTTTCACTTTTTAAAGTAATTTGTAAATAATTTTGCCTATAGTTTTTAGATCAAAGCAGCGCCTTCTAGCAGTGAAGAAACAGTAAAAAGCCTTGGAAATTAAGAAAAATGTTCATATAGAGTTAAAAAGACATAACTATGCTTACGGTTGGAAAATACTTTTTAACCTCAATTTGGTCAACTGCTTTCACATTTAATTAGGAAATAAGCATATTGATAGACATATTCTTCTTATGCATTTAAAGGAAATAAATTACATGGATTTTAAGTCAGTAACCAAGCTGCTTATAACCAAAGCTGTTTTTATTCCCAAATTTGAACTCCTTACATAAATTTTAATTCTTCAAGATCAGAAAATATATATAATTGTGTATATTTAATACTGCTTTGAGCTTCTCCACTCAGTGGACATGAGTTTGAGCAAGCTCTGGGAGTTGGTGATGGACAGAGAAGCTTGGCATGTTGCAGTCCATGGGGTCACAGAATCAGACACAACTGAGCAACTGAACTGACTGACTGACTCAGCTGCCCAGGTGGCGCTAGTGGTAAAGAACCCTCCTGCCAATGTAGGAGACTTAAGAGATGTGGGTTCCATCCCTGGGTCAGGAAGGTCTCCTGGAGGAGGGCATGGCAACTCACTCCAGTATTCTTGCCTGGAGAATCCCCATGGACAGAAGAGCCTGGCACACTATGGTATATAGGGTTGTAAAGGGTCAGACATGACTGAAGTGATTGAGCACTCACACATAGTAATATACAAAAGTCTGGCTGTCTTTCTAGTAGATAGTCAGCTGATATATAAAGTAAATACCACCTCATTAAGCGTGCTCTTATTGGCAGCCTATTCATGAAGAATTAATGGCAATAATGATAACCTGTTTCCTGAATGGAAGAAACCTTTTGGAACTGAAAACTTTGCCAAGGTTTTAAGTTGTTGTTGTTCAGTCTGTAAGTCATGTCTGACTCTTTGCAACCCCATGGACTGCAGCATGCCAGACTTCCCTGTCCATCACCACTCCCCGAGCTTGCTCAAACTCATGTCCATTGAGTTGGTGATGCCATCCAACCATCTATTGCCCCCTTCTCCTCTTGCCCTCAGGCTTTCCCAGCATCAAGGTCTTTTCCAGTGAATAGGCTCTTTGCATTAGGTGGTCAAAGTATTGGAGCTTTAGCTTCAGACCAGTCTTTCCAATGAATATTCAAGGTTGGTTTCCTTTAGCGTTGACTGGTTTGATCACCTTGCTGTCCAAGGGACTCTCAAGAATCTTCTCTAGTAACACACTCCGAAAGCATCAATTCTTCGGCACTCAGCCTTCCTTATGGTCCAATTCTCACATCCTTATGTGACTACTGGAAAACCATAGCTTTGACTCTATGGACCTTTGTTGGCAAAGTGATGTTTCTGCTTTTTAATAGACTGTCTAGATTAGTTCTCAGAGGTTAAAGCGTCTGCTCGCAATGCGGGAGATCCAGGTTCAATCCCTGGGTCAGGAAGATCCCCTGGAGAAGGAAATGGCAACCCACTCCAGTATTCTTGCCTGGGAAATCCCATGGACGGAGGAGGCTGGTGGCCTACAGTCCACGGGGTTGCAAAGAGTTGAACACGACTGAGTGACTTCACTTTCACTTTCACTTTTTCTAGATTAGTTATAGCTATTCTTCCAAGGAGCAAGCATCTTTTAATTTTGTGGCTGTAGTCACCATCTGCATTGATTTTGAAGTCCAAGAAAATGAAATCTGATACTGTTTTCACTTTTTCCCCATCTCTTTGCAGTAAGTGACAGAACCAGATGCCATGATCTTTGTTTTTGAATGTTGAGTTTTAAGCCAGCTTTTTCACTCTCCTCTTTCACCTTCATCAAGAGGCTCTTTAGTTCCCCTTCACCTTCTGCCCATTAAAGTGGCATCGTCTGCATATCTGAGGTTGTTAATATTTCTCCCAGCAATCTTGATTCCAACTTGTGAATCATCCATCCAGCATTTTGCATGATGTATTCTGCATAGACGTTAAATAAGCAGGGTAACAATATACAGCCTTGATGTATTCCTTTCCCAATTTGAAACCAGTCTGATGTTCCATGTCTGGTTCTAACTGTTGCTTCTTGTCTTGCATACAGGTTTCTCAGGAGTCAGGACAGGTGGTCTGGTACTCCCATCTCTTTAGGGAATATTCTACAGTTTGTTGTGATCCACACAGTCAAAGGCTTTAGTGTAGTCAATGAAGTAGAAGTAGATGCTTTTTGGAGTTCTCTTGCTTTCTTTTTTGATCTAACATATGTTGGCAATTTGATCTCTGGTTCCTCTGCCTTTTCAAAACTCAGCTTGAACATCTGGAAATTCTTGGTTCACATACTGTTGAAGCCTGAACATTACCTTGCTAGCATGTAAAATGAATACAATTGTGAGATAGTTTGAACATTCTTTGATATTGCCTTTCTTTGATATTGGAATGAAAACTGACCTTTTCCAGTCCTGTGGCCACTGCTGTTTTCCAAACTTGCTGGCATAACGAGTACAGCACTTTAACAGCATTATCTTTTAGGATCTGAAATAGCTCAGTTGGAATTCCATCACCTCCACTAGCTTTGCTTATAGTAATGCTTCATAAAGCCTACTTGACTTCACACTCCAGTATGTCTGGCTCTAGGTGAGTGACCACATCATTGTGGTTATCTTGGTCATTAAGAGACTTAAAATTTTATAAATGCTAGTAAGTGTTCTTGCCTGGAGAATCCCAGGGACAGGGGAGCCTGGTGGGCTGCCTTCTATGGGGTCGCACAGAGTCAGACACGACTGAAGCGACTTAGCAGCAGCAGCAGCAGCAGCAGCAGCAGCAGCAGCAGCAGCAGCAAGGTGAATATATCAGGAGGAAGGGGCTACATTTGCTAATCTTGAGTAAGAGTAGATGGCAAAATATTACAATTAGTGAATTATGCAGCGAAATATTAGGAACCAGTGAACTTGAGCTATCTTCATAGGTAGTTTCTAACTCTTTAACTCTTCTGTTTTAGAAGGAGAAGCAAATAAGCTGGATAAGAGCAAGAGAGAAATTGAAGGCACAATTATGTAACAATTTTAGGCTATTTTGAGAACTTTGCTTTTTACTCATGATCTGACATGTTTAAAAGTTTGTGGGCTCTGTGTTGGGAATAGATTATAGGGAATAAGAACTGAAGGAGAAAATATAGTCAGGGGGCTCTTCTAATAATCAGGTGAGCAATAATTGATCCTTAGACTCAAGTGAGCACTGATGGATCCTTAGACTAGGATGATATCATTTGAGGTTGTAACAGATCCTGAATTTATTTATTTATTTATAATATAAATTTATTTATTTTAATTGGAGGTTAATTACTTTACAATATTGTATTGGTTTAGCCATACATCAACAAGAATCCACCACAGGTATATACGTGTTCTCCATCCTGAGCCCCCCTCCCTCCTCCATCCCCGTACCATCCCTCTGGGTCATCCCAGTGTACCAGCCCCAAGCATCTGGTATCATGCATCGAACCTGGACTGGCGATTCGTTTCATATATGATATTATATATTTTGAAGAAAGAACCAGGATTCATGGATTGAATGGGAGACAGTAAAAGAAGAATTAAGCATAACTACAGATTTCTATTTTGATTAACTCAACAAAACATTGCTGGTGAAATGGGAAAGTCTATGGAGGAGCAGAGTTTTGAAGGATGGATTTGAGGAATGAGGAGTTTGGTTTTAATTATGCTAAGTTTGAGATGGTTATTAAAATATCAACTGGGAAGTCAAGAGGCAGATGGATAATAAATTTGAGGTTCAAGAAGTTGAGAACAGATATAAAATTGTCAGTGAAATAAGCCATGAAACTGAATGAAATCACCCAAAGAATGGGAGAAGTTGTTAAGGACTGGGTCTGCTTGTCCTCTCACATTTAAAAGCTGAGATTAGGTGGGGGCCCCAAAGGAAGCTGGAAAGAAGTAGCCAGTAAGTAAAGAGAAGACTCAAGAAGATTAGTAACCTAGAAACCATGTGAAAAAAAGTATTTTAAAAACCAGGGAGAGATTAGTGTCAAATCTTACTGGTTGGAGGGAATGAAGACTATGGATTATTCCATTAGGCAATGTGGAAATCTTTGTTTGCCTCACTAAATTGTTTCAGTGTGGGGGATAGAGACAGACAGGCTTGTCCTTAACCTTTGCAGGGTCTGCAGCAAAACTACAGTTTGAAATTCATGCTCCATATATCTATATTTTAAAAGTTGTAAATCAAGATAGTAAATATTTGGTATCTTGTGACTAATAGACAAAAAGCAAAAAGAAAAGGCCAAGAAAATAGCAGGAACATTGACCCTGATAGAGTCTGCCACCTAATCAATGCCAGCAACCACCCCACATACCCAAGCTTGGCAAATGAAGAGAATGACCAATCTTCCATCTTCCTGTCATCACACTGGGAAACATCCAGGGGCCTGGCAGTCTCTGGAACATGCTGTGTAGGCTTATACTCTTCCTTTCCTTAGAGTTGAAGCATTGAGAATAGCCTTGTCAGTGGATTAATACATAGGTTGCTTAACTTCAAGGGTGTCAGGTGGCACATGAATCTTCTGGGAAGAGAGTCATAAAATGGAGGAAGTCATGAGTCCTGTGGGGGGGCCAAGCTGGGGTGCAGCCCCTCCTGTTGAGACAAAGGGAATCCCCATTCTCAGAAACTTTGTTGTCTAGAGTGAGCTCCTAGTCATTTGGGCAATCCTGATCTTGTACTATGCGATTTTCTGTTATTTGCAGCTGAATATATTCCAACTGATTTATAGGCATTCAATAAATATGTATTAAATGACCCTCTGATGAAGAAAGCATTCAGTTCAGTTCAGTTCAGTCACTCAGTCATGTCCGACTCTTTGCAACCCCATGAATCGCAGCACGCCAGGCCTCTCTGTCCAAACTCCCGGAGTTCACTCAAACTCATGTCCATCGAGTTGGTGGTGCCATCCAGCCATCTCATCCTCTGTCGTCCCCTTCTCCTCCTACCCCTAATCCCTCCCAGCATCGGAGTCTTTTCCAATGAGTCTACTCTTCGTATGAGGTGGCCAAAGTACTGGAGTTTCAGCTTTAACATCATTCCTTCCAAAGAAATCCCAGGGCTGATCTCCTTCAGAATGGACTGGTTGGATCTCCTTGCAGTCCAAGGGACTCTCAACAGTCTTCTCCAACACCACAGCTCAAAAGCATCAATTCTTCGGCGCTCAGCCTTCTTCACAGTCCAACTCTCACATCCATACATTACCACTGGAAAACGATGGTGTAATACTACAGCCATTAATAACAGTGAACTAGAACTCTAAAAATGATGGTTTGTTATGATTTCATTTATGTATGTTTGTGTATATGTTTGCATATATATATACATATATTTAGTATGTGTCTAGAATGTCTGCATATATACAAAGAGAAATGTACATAAGCATATATATTTTTATTCCTTATAGTACTTGCTCCTAGAAAGCACTGACTCTTTATTGAATCACTGAACACTAACATAATAGATAAGAGTATTAATCTAAGAAGCAGTGTAGGTTTAAGTCCTCATATCAGCCACTGAATTCACTGCAAAGTTAACTTTTCCAGCCTGGAGAAGACACCTTTCCCTTTAAGGCCCCAAATATTTATTCTAAGACTACTTTCCAAATTCCTGCCCCAAACTCTCCTCTTCTTTGCATTCTTTCTACCCGCATTCAGTGAGTGCTTTAAGGAATACATGTTTCTTCGATTCACTGAGATTTGTGCTTGCCAGGACCATTTCCAGTGATGGCTCTGGACTCTTTTGCTCTCTGCATCTTGCTGCCACCTAACAGCCCCTCTGTGCTGCTATGGCTCCTCATTCTCAAGAGTTTAATTCTTAACTCCCAACTGACATTGACCTGTGGTTTTAACATAGCTTTTGTTAAAGCTTAAGGACACCCAAGGTGTTACAATGCAGACAAGAACTTAACACTGACTCAGTAGTCTCTGCTCTAGGACAGGCTTCTTCAGAAGTGCCCCTCCTGGCTGTGCTTCTCCTGAGGTCCTGTGGGTTGATAGGGAAGAGCTTATCTTCCCTCAAAGGGACAGTGTCCTTTAGATTTCCTCTTCTTTCCTTTCTTATCCATCAGAGCTCCAAACTTTTCTGCCTTTAGTCTAATCCAGAGGAAGGAAAATATCAACACGAAAAGGCAGACAAACAAACTTGAACCATCAGTTCCGTAATTTTCACTGCCACTAAGCCTCAAATGAAGACTTCCTTTTATATTGTGGCAGAGATAGTTTAAGGATTCAGTCTGAAATATCTGCGTTTAGATACTCCATTATTGATGGGCTTTCCTGATAGAAAAATTCTGCCTCTCCATTCCTGTACTTTGTTCATTGAACAAATGTTTATTGAGTATATACTATGTGCCAGACACTCTACCGACAAGTATTTGGTATACAGTAGTAAATAACATACATTACCTGTACTCACAAAATTACATTCTTACAAATAAAAGACTCAGTATGGTAATGCTGCTAAGTCACTCCAGTCATGTCCAACTCTGTGCAACCTCATAGATGGCAGCCCACCAGGCTCCCCCATCCCTGGGATTCTCCAGGCAAGAACACTGGAGTGAGTTGCCATTTCCTTCTCCAATGCATGAAAGTGAAAAGTCAAAGTGAAGTCACTCAGTAGTGTCCGACTCTTAGCGACCTCATGGACTGCAGCCCACCAGGCTGCTCCATCCACAGGATTTTCCAGGCAAGAGTACTGGAGTGGGGTGCCATTGCCTTCTCTGCAATATGGTAATACCTTCTAGATACTTTAGAGAGTTGGCCCCAAGAACCAAGCCCAGTGTTTCTACTTTAAAATGCAGAAAATAAATATTTTCCTCTTAATAGCAATTTTCCAGCTCACCTGCTTGGTACAGATGCTTGTCTTCAGCTATAGAAAATGGTATTGTTGTTTAGTTGTTTAGTCATGTGCAACTGCCTTGCTGCATTAATATGGATGAATGCTTTTGGAGTAAATCTCTAAAGTGAGTCAGTAATAAATAATTTAACCTAAGTGAAGTGTTTTTCCAATCCAGGGTCCAAGGACAGAATGCATCAGAACCACATAGGAGCTTACATACACAGAATATACACACAAACAAAATATATATACTACACATATACCACATGCACACATCATACAGAGACCGCCACCCCCCTGCCTCCACACACAGCACCACACACATGACCATCCCTCCCCACCCCATCCTCAAACAAGACAGGGCCATATTGCTGAAGTTTTAAAAGTGAGTATTAGGCATGGAGGTAGGAGAATGGAAGCAAGGCCTTTTGCATGTTCAAAAATGACTGAAAATCTTAATTGTTTACAAGATTTGGACACTAATCCAATGGAAAGATCAGTTGATTTGGAAATCTGGAGAACTTGGCTAGAGGAATGGTGACCATATTCTCTGTAGTAATTTTATGTAAGTTGCATTATTTCTGTACTTACTAGAATGTAAACTCTTATAGACCTCTCCTTCAAATCTTTAGTTGGTGTTTCTTTCCCATCTTTGGAAAAGGCTAACTCTGACATAGGGAGAAGAGTGTCCATCTCTTGGTACTTGGTCACTTGTCAAGAAAATTCTGAGACCTGGAGATGTCTGGATTTTCTTGAGGATCCCTATTGATCAGGCTTTACCCCCCAAAGCAGGAGAGAGTTGAATTAAGACCTGTTCTGTCTTCAAGAGGAGACTGAATAAAGCAGGCACATGCTTCCAAAACTGGGGCCTTATTTTTTTGCCCCAGAGACTACATATTAAGAAAGTGCAGTCCTGTTGTATACATGTGTTGGATTAAATTCTTGGCCTAAAAATAACCCTGGTGTGACTGGATTACAGAGCATCTGATTCTTTTCTGGACCTGGCTTATTTCAGGAATCACCTCATTAATTGTGTATGACTCTGACTTGGCCATCCTGATGATAGCATGAGCTGCACTTAAGTTTCTTTTTATTTATCTAATTAAAATGTTTTAATTACAAAATACTTAAACGTACAGAAGATTCTATAACACATGATTATTTTATTATCTAATAATTCTTTCATCCTCTACTGTTTTTTTAATGAAAAGGTATAGATACAGCTAGAAAAAACCTCCATCCCTAACCCTTCATATTCCCCCAATCCCAGCAAGAGCCATTATCACAAATATATGTGTTCATAAATAATATCTAAATTTGTTTTGTGTAAATAGTAATAATAAACAGGTTAAATTAAATAGATTTCCATGAAGTATGGTTAATAGATTTAAAAGCATAATGTTTAATTAAAAAAAAATTCTCTCCTTATTAAAAAAGTAGAGGGGAAATGGTCTTTACTTTTCCATCACAAATCCTTCAGTTAAATGGGACCAGGCTATATTAATGATGTCCATTTAAAATATTAATGAAATCATACACCATATCAGATCACAATTCATTGTGAAGGAATGATACTCTATTCTCAAAAAAAAGTGAAAAAAAGGAATGAACTTTTCCTTGCTATCAAAGAAATGATGGCATGGTTAAGACATAATGACAGCTGTAAATGGTTGGAAAAGTGCTTCATCAGAAAGTGCCTCATAAGTTAGCAAATGTGGATTTGAGTTTGGGAAATCCAAAATGCATATTTGGAAAAACCCATCATCATGAAACAGTTTCCAGTTGCTTCATAATCTTAGTAGATTGCGAAACATGATGCTGAACAGATTAGCACATAAAATCTTCTCTTTGCCACTGGTAAAATTTTATTACTGTTAGGTAATGTAAAATATAGATAAAATAATGCTGCAATAAATTAGAAGTACTTGCATGAGGAATAATAAAGACTTGACAAGTGATTTGAGTTCATTCTGTTTCCTCTTCATTTTTTTTTCTAATTTCAAAGTGTATTTTTCATACAAAGTGTGGATGATATAGAATATATAACTATTTAGTTGCTACCTGGTGGATATTTTGCTTGTTACACCAACAGCATTGTAATGGACATCATATTTAACACTAAAGTTAATATCCTACCATAGAAATTTTCATGTGTACTTCTGAATATGTCTGTAAATTTCCAGATCCCTCTGAACCAAAGACTAATTACTTTTATAGATGAATTTTGCCAAATTGCTCTCAATAAGAGGTAAGAGGCCTTTTTCAAAATGGCTACACCAAAGATAAGAAAGGCCACATTTAAAAATAATTGAACTATAGCTGACTTAGAATATTATATTGGTTTCAGGTATACAACATAGTGATTCAGTATTTTCATAGACTAATTTCATTAAAAGCTATTATGAGATAATGGCTATAGTTTCCTGTGCTATATAATTTATCCATGTTGCTTATCTATTTTATACATAGTAATTTGTATCTCTTCATCCCATACCACTCATTTGCCCTTCCTTCTTTCTTCTCCCATTTGGTCACCACTCATTTGTTTTATATATCTGTAAATGTGTTTTTGTTTTGTTAATGTACTCATTTGTATTATTTTTTAGATGCCACATGTAAGTGATATCATAAAGTGTTTGTCTTTCTCTGTCTAAGTTGGATGGCATCACCGACGTGATGGACATGAGTTTGAGTAGGCTCCGGGAGTTGGTGATGGACAGGGAAGCCTGGTGTGCTGCAGTCCATGGGGTCGCAAAGAGTCAGACATGATTGAGTGAACTGAACTAAAGCATAATATTCTCTAGGTCCATCTGTCACTGCAAATGACATAATTTCATTCTTCTTCATGACTGAGTGATAGATACTGCATTGTGTGTGTATGTGTGTTACATCACATCTTTTAACCATTCATCTGTTAATGGCAATATGGTCGCCTTCCTATCTTAGCTGTTGTAAATAGTGCTGCTATGAACATTGGAGTGCATGTATCGTTTTGGTCTCGTGTTTTCATTTTTTCTGAAAAATACCCAAGAGTGAAATTACTGGATCACCTGGTAGTACTATTTTTAGTTTCTTAAGAAACCTCCATATTGTTTTCCTAAGTGGCTGAGCCAGTATACATTCCTACCAACAATGTATAAAGATTCCTTTTTCTCTACATCCTCTCCAGGATTTGTGATTTCTATTATTTTTGATGATAGCCATTCTGACATGTTTGAGATGATATCTTGCTATTTTAATTTATAATTATTTAATATTTAGTGATGTTGAGCATCTTTTCATTTGCTTACTAGCCATCTGTATATTGTCTTTGGAAAAGTGGCTGTTGAGGCCTTCTGCTCATGTTTTTTTTTTTTTTTCTGATATTAAGATGTATGAGCTGTTTATATATTTTGGATATTAATCCCCTGTTTATTATATCATTTGCAAGTATTTTCTCCCATTAATCAAGTTGCCCTTTCATTTTGTCAGTGGTTTCCTTTTTTGTACTAAAGCATTTAAGTTTAATTAGGTCCAATTGTTTCTTTTTGCTTTTATTTCTCTTGCCTTTGGAGATAGATTGATAAAAACTACTGTTGTGATTTATGTCAGAGAGTGTTCTTTTCTAGGACTTTTAAGATTTCAGGTCTTAGCTTTATGTCTTTAATCCATTTTGAATTTATGTTTGTATATGGTGAGAGGAAATAATTTAATCTTGTTTTATCTGTTGTTGTGCAGTTGCTCAGTCATGTCTGACTGTTTGTGACCCCATGGACTGCAGCATGCCAGACTTCCCTGTCCTTCACTATCTCCCAGAGCTTGCTCAAACTGATGTCCATTGAGTTGGTGATACTATCCAACCATCTCATCCTCTGTCATCCCCTTCTCTTTCTGCCTTCAATCTTTCCCAACATCAGGGTCTTTTCCAATGAGTCAGCTTTTTGCATCAGGTGGCCAAAGTATTGGAGCTTCAGCTTCAGTATCAGTCCTTCCAATGAATATTCAGGGTTGATTTCCTTTAGAATTGACTGGTTGGATCTCTTTGCAGTCCAAGGGACTCTTAAGAGTCTTCTCCAACACCACAGTTATCAATTTTTTGGTGCTCAGCCTTCTTTATGGTCCAACTCTTATATCCAGACATTACTACAGGAAAAGCCATAGCTTTGACTGTATGTACATTTGCTGACAAAGTAATGTCTCTGCTTTTAATTACGCTGTCTAGGTTTGTCATGGCTTTTCTTCCAAGAAGCACGCATCTTTTTTTTTTTCTTTTCTTAAAATTTTATGTATCTTTGGTTACAGTTTTTTTTTATTTTTAAAATTTCTTTCACTTTACAATATCGTATTGGTTTTGCCATACATCAACATGTATCCACCACAGGTATACATGTGTTCCCCATCCTGAACCCCCTTCCCTTCTCCCTCCCCATACCATCCCTTTGGGTCGTCCCAGTGCACCAGCCCCAAGCGTCTGGTATCATGCATTAAACCTGGGCTGGCGACTCGTTTCATATATGATATTATACATGTTTCAATGCCATTCTCCCAAGTCATCCCGCCTCGTCCTCTCCCAGAGTCCAAAAGACTGTTCTATACATCTGTGTCTCTTTTGCTGTCTCGCATACAGGGTTATTGTTACCATCTTTCTAATTTCATGGCTGCAGTCATCATCTACAGTGATTTTGGAGTCCAAGAAAATAAAGTCTTTGACTATTTCCACTCTTTCCCTACCTATCTGCCATGGACTGATGGGATTGGATGTCATGAACTTTGCTGTTTGAATGTTGAGTTTTAAGCCAGCTTTTCATAGCTGTCCAGTTTTCCCAGTTTCCCTTGTTGAGTGTTAGTTGCACAGTCGTGTCCGACTCTTTGCAGTTACATGGACTGTAGCCCACCAGGCTCCTCTGTCCATAGAATTCTTCAGGCAAGAATACTGGAGTGGATAGCCGTTCACTTCTCCAGGGGATCTTCCTGACCAAGCGATTGAACGGCAGTCTTCTGCATTGCAGGCTGATTCTTTACTGTCTGAGCCATCAGAGAAGCCTAATCTCATTGTTTTACATGTAATATATTCTTGCCTCCTTTGTCATAGATTAATCAGCCATGGATGTGTGGGTTTATTTTTGGCTCTATGTTCTGTTCCATTGACCTATGTGCCAGTACTATGCACAATACTGTTTAGGTCATCTCTCTTTTCTTCTTGATGAGCCTAGCTAAAGACTTACCAATTTTATCTTTTCAGAAAGTCCGCTCTTGGTTTCACTGATCTTTTCTATTGCCTTTTAGATCTCTATTTTATTTATTTCCTCTCTGATCTTTATTATTTCCTTCCTTCTGCTGACTTTGGGATGTGTTTGTTATTTTTTTTTCTAATTCCTTTAGGTGGCATGTTAAATTGTTTATTTGAGATTTTTTGTTTGTTTCTTCAGGTAGTTCTGTTTCTCTATAAATTTCCCCTCTTAGAACTGCTTTTGCTGAATCCCATATATTTTGGAGTGTTGTGTTTCCATTTTCATTTGTCTAAACGTGTTTTCCAATTTCCTCATTGATTTCTGTGTTGACTCAGTAGTTTTCTATTATCATCTGTTTAGTCTCCATGTGTTTGTTCTTTTCCATTTTTCTTTTTCTTAGTGACTTCTAGTTTGCTACTGTTGTGGTCTGAAAAATGCTTGATGTGATTTTTCTCCTCTGAAGTATTTTGAGACTTGTTCATGGCTTAGCATGTGATCTATTCTGGAGAATACTTAATGTGCACTTGAAAGGAATGGGTGTTCTGCTGTTTGGGGATGGAGTATCATTTTGGTGTGTGTGTGTGTGTGTGTGTGTGTGTGTACTCTCAGTCATGTCTGACTCTTTTCGACCCCATGGACTGTAGCCCTCCAGGTTTCTCTGTTCATGGAATTTTCCAGGCAAGTATATTGGAGTAGTTGCCATTTTCTTCTCCAGGGCATCTTGCCGACCCAGGGATCAGACCTGTATGTCTTGCATCTCTTGCATTGGCAGGCAGATTGTTTACCACTGCACCTCCTGGGAAGCCTGGAATATTGTGTTTGATTTCAGTTAAACTTAACTGACCTATTGTGCTACTTAAGATCATTTTGTCTTATCTATTTCCTCCCTGGATGGTTGTCCATTGATGTCAGTGTGCTGTTAATGTTCCCTACAATTATTGTATTACTGTTAATTTCTTCCTTTATATTTGTTAGTATTTGCTTTATATATTAGGTGCTCCTATATTGTGTCCATATGTGTTACTGAGTGTAACATCCTTTCCTTGTATTGATTCCTTTATCATTATATAATGACCATCTTTTTCTTTTGTTATAGCATGTGTTTTCATGTCTATATGGTATATGAGTACTACAGCTCTCACTTTTATTGTCATTTCAGCTTGCATAAAACCGTTTTTTATATCTCATGTTTTTCAGTCTTTGTGTATCTTTCCTCATGAATTAACTTTCTTGTAGGATGCATATTGAAGGGTTTTGTTTTCATTCCCATTCAGTCACTCTGTGCATTTTGAACATTAAGTCTATTGACATGCAATGTAATTATTGATAGATGTGTACTTACTGCCATTTTACTGCTTTTTTTGACTGTTTTTGTAGTTATTCTCTGTTCATTTCTTCTTTTTGATTATTTCTTTATGATTTGATGAGTTTCTTTAGTTGTGTTCTTGTGTCCCTTTCTTTTCAGTTTTTGTGTATCTATTGTAGGTTTTTGGTTTGTGGTTATTATGGGATTCATATATGTTGATCTATAATTATATTTTGTTTTAAACTGGTAGTCATTTAAGTTCAAGCATTTAAAAGATCTATATTTTTTACTCTCCTCTCCCACATTTTGTTTTTGATATCATATTTTACATCTTCATGCTTACTCTTTAACTGTTTATTATAGTTATAGATGCTTTTTGAGATTTTTTTGGCTTTTGATCTATGAACTGGTTTATTTAAGTGATTAATCATCAAACTGTACTGTTGTACATATTTGCCTTTCTCAGTGGGATTTTCCCTTCACTTTAGCTTCTTACTTATTTTCTGTTTAGGGTAGACCCTTCAACATTTTTTTCAGGGTAAATTTAGCATTGATGAAAACTCTTAGTTTTTGTTTGTCTGAGAAGTTCTTTGTCTCTCCTATTCTAAATGATAATATTTCTGGCTACGGTATCATAGATTGAAGGTTTTTTCTTTTTATATTTTGATTATATCATGCCACTCCCTTCAGACCTGCAAAGTTTCTGCACAGAAATTAGCTGATAGCCTTGTGGGGATTTCCATATATGTAACATTTTTCTTTTTTAATCTTGCTTCTTTTAGAATTCTTTTAAACTTTTGCCATTTTAAATTATATGTTAGTGTGGATCTGTTTGGGTTCATCTTTTTTGGGACCATCTGAGCTTCCTCCTTTACCTTCTTATCTGTTTCCTTCAAGTATGGGAAGTTTGAAGTCACAATTTCCTCAGATTTATTTTCTGTTTCTTTCTCTCCCTCTTCTCCTTCTGGAATACCTAGATAATGCAAATGTTGGAATGTTTAATGCTGTCTCAGAGATCTCTTAATTTTTTTTTATTTGACTTCTTTCAGCTAGTTTGATTTGGTGATTTCTATTGTTATATCTTTCAGATCACTTATGTGTTCTTATGTATTACTTAGTCTCCTAAGAGTGCTTTTTATTTCAGCTGTTGAACCTTTCATTTTTGATTGGGTCTTTTTATATTTCCTAGTTCCATGTTAAAATGTTCACTGTTTAGATAAATTCTTTTCCCTAATTAAGATTTTTATTAGTAATGTTTTAAAGCTTTGTTTGGTAAATTATTTGTTTTATTTTTTAGGGATTTTATCTTGCTCTTTCAAGTGAGAGGACTTCCTATGCCTTTTTATTTTGCGTAACTTTGTCTGCCTCTATGGATTTCTGAGAAACAGTTACCTACAAGCTGGAATCAAGATTGCTGGGAGAAATATCAATAACCTCAGATATGCAGATGACACCACCCTTATGGCAGAAAGTGAAGAGGAACTAAAAAGCTTCTTGATGAAAGTAAAAGAGGAAAGTGAAAAAGTTGGCTTAAAGCTCAACATTCAGAAAACGAAGATCATGGCATCTGGTCCCATCACTTCATGGGAAATAGATGGGGAAACAGTGGAAACAGTGTCAGACTTTATTTCTTTGGGCTCCAAAATCACAGCAGATGATGACTGCAGCCATGAAATTAAAAGATGCTTCCTCCTTGGAAGAAAAGTTATGACCAACCTAGATAGTATATTCAAAAGCAGAGACACTACTTTGCCGACTAAGGTCTGCCTAGTCAAGGCTATGGTTTTTCCAGTGGTCATGTATGGATGTGAGAGTTGGACTGTGAAGAAGGCTCACTGCTGAAGAATTGATGCTTTTGAACTGTGGTGTTGGAGAAGACTCTTGAGAGTCTCTTGGACTGCAAGGAGATCCAACCAGTCCATTCTGAAGGAGCTCAGCCCTGGGATTTCTTTGGAAGGAATGATGCTAAAGCTGAAACTCCAGTACTTTGGCCACCTCATGCAAAGAGTTGACTCATTGGAAAAGACTCTGATGCTGGTAGGGATTGAGGGCAGGAGGAGAAGGGGACGACAGAGGATGAGATGGCTGGATGGCATCATTGACTCGATGGACGTGAGTCTGAGTGAACTCTGGGAGTTAGTGATGAACAAGGAGGCCTGGTGTGCTGCGATTCGTGGGGTCGCAAAGAGTCGGACACGACTGAGCGACTGAACTGAACTGAACTGAATGCTATGTTGAACAAATGTTCTTATATATAACATTTCTATACAGACTGTGTGTGCCTAAGGTGAGAGAGCTAGATTTGACATGGATGCAAGTCACAGTTTTCCCTCATGGTACTGGCAAATAACAGCTTGGTAGGAGGTTGAACTGGAGACAGAGGGGCTTGAGCTGGCCCTGAGTGTGAAGAAGGACTTCCTTTGTGCTCAGTGGCTGTCACTTCCTTATCAGGGGTGTGGTTTGATCCTAAGTTGCTAAAGCAGAAGCCATGCAGGTCATGCTTGAGCTGGCTCTGTTTCCTTTAAGTGTGTGTGTGTTTTCCCTCTCCCTACATTCTGTTCTTTGCCCCAGAGGATGAAGTGCTGGAGGAGGTGGGGCCTGTGTGCACACAAAGATATGATATGCTGCCTGTACATGTTTTCATGGCTCCACCCAGACATAGTCTCAGACACAAATCTCTGTCGCTCACATCTGATCAGCCTACCACCTCTGCTGCCCCTCACTTGCTGTGGAACTGCTCTGCAGGGCTGTTGGAGCCCTGTGTGGTCTCTCAGTATGTATCAGGAAGCCAGAAGTGGTGAAGCAGCTGCTGTTTGAGATCTAGATAGCTCCCAAGGAGCTGCTTGAGTAAGTACCAACAGTGCCTGCTGCTGCCCCACCCAGGGCTCTGCCCCAGGACCAGGTGACTTCTGTGTCCCAACGGCTAGTCTTTCTCCTGGTAATGGCCAGCACACATCCAGTGTTGTACTATGCGATGGAATGAGTGGGCTGGAACATTTGCTCAGTTCAAGCTGGGGCATATTGATGATGTGGTCCAGGGAAACCAGGCAGCCTCTAGGGCTGGCCTCTCTCCTTTTCTCAGGGGCTCCCCAGCATGCCCTTTCCTTAGGAGTGGAATCCAGGCTTCTCCACCTTTTATTTATTATGTCCCAGAAGCCCTCCCAGCGGATGGGGCTTGTCTCCTCCATGGTGAACCCCAGGACTGGATGCCCAATCTGTGATTCAGCACACTCACTCCTCTTGGTAGATGTCCACTTGTGTAATCTCTCTTTTCTGAGTCCTTTCCCAGTGGTATAGGTTCTGATCCATTTACTTTCCTTCTCTTCCTACCCAATTACATGTGTATCTTTCTTACAGTCTTTTTTGTATAGGAGTTCTGCCAATTTCTAGTTAGTTTTAAGTACGAATTGTTATATATGTAGATGTATCTTTGATGTGTTCACCGGAGGAGATGAGCTCCACATCCTTTCCCTCCATCAGCTTGATCCACTTCTAAGAAAGACCACATTTAATCACTGGCAATCGCTTTGGGCTGTGACCTGATTAACTAAGTTAATTACTTGGGTTGAGAAGGTGGAGCTTAATTATAGATAGAAGAACAAACATTTTCATGTTCTGATGGAGTGAAGATTTGCCCAAAATCAAGCATTGTTGTGATGAAATTTTGTTTGGTAATATCTACTTAGAAAGGTGAAAGGATAGAGAACTTGTTGAAAGGATTGTGAACTTGTGAAAGGATTGTGAACTTGTTGAACTTCTTTCAGAATAGTTTTAATATCTAGTTTATTTGAAGATGCATATAATCTTTGATCCAGAAGTTTACTTTACAACCTAGGGAAGCTCTCATGTGTGAAACAGGTATAAAAACACTTAGGACAGTATTTATAATGGCAAAGCAGTTTTTTTGTCAATAGAAAAGAGTTGATATATTGATACAGTGGAATCATGCAGATGAAATATTACTGAAGATTCTGTATCAACATCTTTGTGAATCTCATGAACATATGATCATCAAAAGAAAGTTGCAGAAGTGTTTGTGCTATATGAAACCATTTGCATTTAGTTTTGGAAATATGAAAAGACAGTGATCAAACATATGCTGGATCATAGAAAAGGCAAGAGAATTTCAGAAAAACATCTACTTGTGCTTCATTGACTATGCTAAATCTTTGACTGTGTGGATCACAATAAACTGTGGAAAATTCTTCAAGTATTGGAGTACCAGACAACCTTACCTGACTCCTGAAAAACCTGTATGCAGGTCAAGAAGCAACAGTTAGAACTGAACATGTAACAATGGACTGGTTCCAAATTGGAAAAGGAGTACATCAAAGCTGTATATTGTCACCCTGTTTACTTAACTTCTATGCAGAGTATATCACGCAAAATGCCGAGGTGGATGAATCACAAGTTGGAATCAAGATTGCCAGGAGAAATATCAACAACCTCAGATATGCAGATGACACCACCCTTATGGCAGGAAGCAAAGAGGAACTAAAGAGCCTCTTGATGAAGGTGAAAGAGAGTGAAAAACTGGCTTAAAACTCAACATTCAAAAACGATCATGGCATCCGGTTCCATCACTTCATTGCAAATAGTTGGGGAAACAATGGAAACGGTGACAGACTTTATTTTCTTGGGCTCCAAAATCACTGCAGATGGTGACTGCAGCCATGAAATTAAAAGATGCTTGCTCCTAGGAAGAAAAGCCATGACAAACCTAGACAGCATATTAAAAGCAGTACATCACTTTGCTGACAAAGGTCTGTCTAGTCAAAGTTATGTTTTTTCCAGTAGTCGTGTATGGATGTATGAGTTGGACCATAAAGAAGGCTGAGTACTGAAGAATTGATGCTTTCCAACTGTGGTGTTGGGGAAGACTCTTGAGAGTCCCTTGGACTGCAAGGAGATCAAACCAGTCCATTCTAAAGGAAATCAGTCCTGAATATTCATTGGAAGGACTGATGCTGAAGCTGAAGCTGAAGCTCCAATACTTTGGCCACCTGATGGGTAGAACTGACTTACTGGAAAAGACCCTGATGCTGGGAAAGATTGAAGGCAAGAAGAGAAGGGGATGACAGAGGATGAGATGGTTGGATGGCATCACCAACTCAGTGGACATGAGTTGAGCAACCTCCGAGAGATGGTGAAGGACAGGGAATCCAGGCATGCTGCAGTCCATGAGGTTGCAAAGAGCTGAACACAACTGAGCAACTGAACAATAACAGCAAATGGAGTAAAAGTGTAGATAATATATGGAAATAAGCCTAAAGTTAGAATGTTAGTTATGTTGTGAGGCAGTGAGTGGCCTGAGATCAGGGATCAGTTTTCAGAAGCTACCAAAGTTTTGGTAATATGTTATTTTTTCATGAATATGACATTAATGTTTTGTAATGTGGCATAGGTAAATGAAAATATTCACATATCTCAGTATTTTCAGCATACTTGATGCAAATAGTCAATAATGAAAATTTCAAATGGAGAAAATTCATGGCATACACCTTGAGTTGTCATTTAATCACTGTACACCAAGGAGAAGGTATCAACAGGTATCTTGTGTAAGCTATTAAAACTGCTATCCAAGGTTAAATGAAATCGCAGTTTGTCAGAGCAGCATTGAGAAAATAAGATACTCTGCTCATAGCTCTTGATCAATGCCAGTTGTGGTCAGCACAAGAGGATCCGTTAAGCTATACATCATGTGAGTAATGTAATATATTGTGTCTGCTCTTTGCTTTGATTTTGCAGTCTTGAGCCTCAGAGCTGTATCTCTGATACCACTGAATTCTTCATAGAAATAATCCTTTAATTCTTCCATTATACATTTTCTATTATGCATACTTGTTTTTAGGCACATTAAGTGCTTAATATAAATTATGTGTTTTGGGACAAAAATACATCTTGAATTGTTAATGGGTTTCCCTCACACTATGTATAATAAAAGTTGTTAGGAAACCCTTCTCCTTTGAAACTTCTTTCTCCCATCCAAGTACTAACCAGGCCCGACCTTACTTAGCTCCCATGATCAGATGAGATCGGGCACATTCAGGGTGGTATGGCCATAGACTGGAAGTTCTTTCTCCTAATCATAATTAATCTTAAAAACTAATGTGACTAAATGCTATAATGAAAGCTGAATGCTGATGAATTGATGCTTTTGAACTCTGGTGTTGGAGAAGACTCTTGAGAGTCCCTTGGATAGCAAGGCGATTCACCCAATTTATTCTAAAGGAAATCACTCCTAAAGAGTCATTGGAAGGACTGATGCTGAAGCTGAAACTCCAATACTTTGGCCACCTGATGTGAAGAATGACTCACCGGAAAAGACCGTGAAGCTAGGAAAGAATGAAGGCAGGAGGAGAAGGGGATGATAGAGGATAAGATGGTTGGATGGCATCACCAGCTCAATGGACATGAGTTTGAGTAAACTCCAGGAGTTGGTGATGGACAGGGAGGCCTGGCGTCCATGGGGTTGCAAAGAGTTGGACATGACTGAGTGAACTGAAGTTGGGAGTGGAATATTTGGCTATATACTCTTTTATATTATACATATTTTATCTGTTTTAAATATCCTATATATACATTTTTAAAAACTATGTTGAGAGGAAGATGAGGAGGAAGGTGGTGGGTGTCTTCTTGAGGAAAATAAGTGAAGGATAGGGAATCTCCTCTCATATGTACAATGAGTTCTTTGGTGTCTGATCTCTGCTGACTGGTAAAGGAAGCCCCAGCATTTGGAAATATTTAGTATATCAGAAAAGTTTCTCAGTGGATTAGAACCTTTCTCACTTCCTTTAAAGTGTTTCCTAATGTCTCTGAATAATACAATGTATTTTTGACTCGTGAAAATAATCTTTGGGTCAGTCCTTCACCTTCCTGTACAAGGAAATGGTAAAGGATAGTATGATGTAATGAACAGAAAATGAACTATGAAGTCAGATAATCTTAAAATCAGATTTTCTCCCATAAAACTGTATTGACCTGGGCAAAGGATAAATTTTTCAAGCTTTCTGATTTGTTGTGAGAATCAAATGAGATATGCTGTATACAGTGCCTCTATGTAGGACTTAGTCATATCTCCCTCTTTTTTTTCTTAAGGCATTTACAATTTTTGCATCATTTTAATGATATGTGTAATCATAGAACTGAGTGATTATATTGAAAAACCAGATTGAAAGTCATACATTGAAAACAAATCAGAGATTCTCAGAGTGCTTGTATTTTCCTGACTAAACATTAGAAGAGTATACTGAAAAAGTCAATTAGGCCACTTTTTCATCTTATTATTGTGTGAGCTGCTAGCATCTATAGGGCTTCCTTCCCAGGTGGCTTAGTGGTAAAGAATCTGCCTGCCAATGCAGGAGAGGCCGGTTTGACCCCTAAGATTCTATGGAGGAGGAAATGGCAAGAACAACTCCAGTGTTCTTGCCTGGAAAATCCCAGGGACGAGGGAGCTTGGTGGGCTGCTGTATATGGGGTCTCACAGAGTCGGACACAACTGAAACAATTTAGCAGCAGCAGCAGCAGTAGCAGCAGCAGCAGCAGCAGCAGCAGCAGAGGGTTCTTTATTTATGTTAGAACAGAAGAGTACCTGTCTTGGTATTGTAATTTCTATTTGCCAAATGGTATTTATGATAAAGATTTTCTTTAACTGGAAAAATTATACCTTTTAAATCAATCAGAATGTTAGATTTTAAGTGATCTCTAGAGGACATTCTAATCCTATTATTGCTGCTGTGCCTTAGTCCTCTCCACAGTTGTTCAGGACCTAATCTGAGGAGGGTGATCCCTGGGGCCTGCTCACAAAGACTTGATTGGTTTATCATCAGCAACATTCTTTTCCTGCCTTCCTTCTTCCTAACTGAGGAGCCCCTAGAGACTGGGGCTCAGCTGGTAAAGAATCCACCTGCAATGTGGGAGAGCTGGGTTCAATGCCTGGGTTGCAAAGATCTCCTGGAGAAGGGCATGGCTACCCACTCTGGATTTTGTCCTAGAGAATTCCATGGACTTCTCCATAGTCCATGGGGTTGCAAAGAGTTGAACACAGCTGAGGGGCTTTCACTTTCACTAGAGACTCATTCTGTAGCCATCAAACCACTATCTGTCATCTTCATCTTGCTCTGGTTTTAAGACTTTTGGAAAGAGAAACTACTCTTTTTGGGGAGGAATTTAGACTCTTTACCCTTCAGCTTCTGCATCACTTTAGTAACTGTGTATCACCTTTCACAGCTGCTGTTCTGCTTTGATCCTCTTTACAAACTTCTTTGATTTTAATTAATTGCCTCTACTAGCAAGAACTAGATAAATAGAAGTGTAATAGAACCCAAAGAAAGTTAAGCTTCTTTTGTCTTGACAAATTTGAATGGCAATAATGTTGAATTAATTGGTGTTTTATATTAGCAGGGAGTTTTTACTAACAGAAAGGTTATGGCACTAAACCACTAAAGAAAACTGAGATAAAACAGAAGACAAAGCAACAAAAATAAGATAAAAAAAAACAATGACAAACACAATTCCATTATTTTGATTTTCTTTCCAAAATTATGGATGGCTAGCACATTTCTATCTGGCTTATAAACAAAGGAAATATATGTTGACATCTCATAGCACATACTTTTTCCATTTCTGTATCCTCTGGTTAGAATGTCATTGTGATTTATGTTTTCATTCTTCCTTGTTATTCTTTACATTTTATTTGATTAGCTAAAGCTATGCCTTCCACTATGGTGAAAGTAAATGTTCCAGAGAAGGAAACTAATCATCAGATGATGTGAAAGCAAAATGGAAAGAAGAAATGACATAGGTGGCTTCTTCAGCAAAGTAATGACTAAAACGTTCACATATTTAATCTCGAAAACAATTGGTTTAATGTAAAACATTTTTCAAAAAATTAAAGGTAACTGTTTTAAGCACATTAGTGGAAATGTTTATTAAATATATCTTGAATACATGTGTCTTCATCATAGTATAAACATCCACAGAATGTTTTCTTAGTAATTTGAGGGAATATTTATGAATCTAATTTTCTATTTAGCTGTTCCTGAGGAGAAGCCACTGTACTAAATGTGCTAATGTGATTTTAGTTTTAGAACTCAATTCTACTTTTACAGATCTCCTCTTTCTTTTTAGTTTTCTCTCCAATATTTACAATATTCCCCATTTTGTAGAGGCTATAATGTGACATGTCACAGGTCTAACATATGCACCTGGTACACTAAGGGATTCAATAAATTTTAATTTCTGAGAAGCAGTTTATAATTAGATTTGGAGTAAAATGGTGTTGAGGGTTGATGTTGATGGTTCTTGTATGGATAAAATACATAACTTTTATGCATAGATCTTTTTGATACCTCTTTTCACCCTTTTCTTTTATTGCTCACTTTTTCAGTTAGAAAATGGGTGAAAGACAGGGAATATATTTCCATAGGAAAGGATAACAAAGTTTTCAGAGTAGGTTTTCCTGAATTGAGTAAGCTTCTATGACAGTGTTAGATTGTGCCCTTGCCAAGACTCTCACTACCAGAGTGATCCTCAATTAATGAAAAACGTGTGTAGTTCAAATGAAGGAACTTGGGATAAATTAGATATTAAGTGTACATGTTCATATCATGTGGTTTGAAGAAAAAGAACAAACTTATTACCAATTAAGGAAATACTTAGAATTGAGAGTCCAGGAATTAGATTTATATAACTTTATGTTTTGAGTTGCTCCTAATTGCAATTCCACTTGGCTTAATCATTTGTGGTAGAAGTTAAACATCTTTCAGAAAATGAGAAATAGCCAAAATGTCCAACAGTAGCACAATGAGTAGAAAATTTATGATATGTACATACATTGGAATATTATTAAAAATAATTAGTTTTAGACTAACATTTAGTGAATGGAAAATGCTCCTGATGTCATAGAAAGTGGAAAAAGTGAGATAAAAATGGTGTGTGGACTTGGATATCAATTTAAGAAAATACACATATGCACAGAAGAGCAAAAAGCAAAACAAAATAGTGAATAAACCTTGATGATGGCATTAATGGAAATTTAATAGTTTATATTCATTTCCCAAACTTTTAAAAATACAGATTATATATCTATTATATCTATCTGATTTATCTATCCAATGTATATGTGTCATTTCAGTTCAGTCACTCAGTTGTATCTGACTCTTTGCGACCCCATGAATTGTAGCACACCAGGCCTCCCTGTCCATCACCAACTCCTGGAGCTCACTCAGACTCCCATCCATCAAGGCCATGATGCCAACCAGCCATTGCATCCTCTGTCGTCCCCTTCTCCTCCTGCCCCCAATCCCTCCCAGCATCAGAGTCTTTTTCCAGTGAGTCAACTCTTTGCATAAGGTGGCCAAAGTATTGGAGTTTCAGCTTTAGCATCAGTCCTTCAAAAGAACACCCAGGACTGATCTCATTTAAAATGGACTGGTTGGATCTGCCTGCAGTCCAAGGGACTCTCAAGAGTCTTCTCCAACACCACAGTTCAAAAGCATCAATTCTTCAGCGCTCAGCTTTCTTCACAGTCCAACTCTCACATCCATACATGACCACTGGAAAAACCATAGCCTTGACTAGACGGACCTTTGTTGGAAAAGTAATGTCTCTGCTTTTGAATATGCTATCTAGGTTGGTCATAACTTTCCTTCCAAGGAGTAAGGGTCTTTTAATTTAATGGCTGCAATCACCATCTGTACTGATTCTGGAGCCCCCAAAATAAAGTCTGACACTGTTTCCACTGTTTCCCCATCTATTTCCCATGAAGTGATGGGAACAGATGTGATGATCTTAGTTTTCCGAATGTTGAGCTTTAAGCCAACTTTTTCGCTTTCCTCTTTCACTTTCATCAAGAGGCTTTTTAGTTCCTCTTCACTTTCTGCCATAAGGGTGGTGTCATCTACATATCTGAGGTTATTGATATTTCTCCCAGCAATCTTGATTCCAGCTTGTGTTTCTTCCAGCCCAGCGTTCCTCATGATGTACTCTGCATAGAAGTTAAATAAGCAGGGTGACAATATACAGCCTTGACGTCCTCCTTTTCCTATTTGGAACCAGTCTGTTGTTCCATGTCCAGTTCTAACTGTTGCTTCCTGACCTGCATACAGATTTCTCAAGAGGCAGGTCAGATGGTCTGATATTCTCATCTCTTTCAGAATTTTCCACAGTTTATTGTGATCCACACTGTCAAAGGCTTTGGCATAGTCAATAAACCAGAAATAGATGTTTTTCTGGAACTCTCTTCCTTTTTCCATGATTCAGTGAATGTTGGCAATGTGATCTTTGGTTCCTCTGCCTTTTCTAAAACCAACTTGAACATCTGGAAGTTCACGATTCACGTATTGCTGAAGCCTGGCTTGGAGAATTTTGAGCATTACTTTACTAGCATGTGAGATGAGTGCAATTGTGTGGTAGTTTAAGGATTCTTTGGCATTGCCTTTCTTTGGGATTGGAATGAAAACTGACCTTTTCCAGTCCTGTGGCCACTGCTGAGTTTTCCAAATTTGCTGGCATATTGAATGCAGCACTTTCGCAGCATCATCTTTCAGGATTTGAAATAGCTCCACTGGAATGCCATCACCTCCACTAGCTTTGTTCATAGTGATGCTTTTTAAGGTCCACTTAACTTCACATTCCAGGATGTCTGGCTCTAGGTGAGTGATCACACCATCGTGATTATCTGGGTGATGAAGATCTGTTTTGTACAGTTCTTCTGTGTATTCTTGCCACCTCTTCTTAATATCTTCTGCTTCTGTTAGGTCCATGCCATTTCTGTCCTTAATTGAGCCCATCTTTGCATGAAATGTTCCCTTGGTATCTTTAATTTTCTCGAAGAGATCTCTAGTCTTTCCCATTCTGTTGTTTTCTTCTATTTCTTTGCATTGATTGCTGAGGAAGGCTTTCTTATCTCTCCTTGCTATTCTTTGGAACTCTGCATTCAGATGCTTGTATCTTTCCTTTTTTCCTTTGCTTTTCTCTTCTTTTCTTTTCACAGCTATTTGTAAGGCCTCCTCAGACAGCCATTTTGCTTTTTTGCATTTCTTTTCCATGGGGATGGTCTTGATCCCTGTCTCCTGTACAATGTCACGAACCTCTGTCCATAGTTCATTAGGCATGCTGTCTATCAGTGTATTTAATTATATTGCACAATAGATACATACATATATATGTACATGCATACATGCATATATACATTATTGAGGAGCTACTTTAAAGAAATAGGCAGCTAACATCCTTATACTACTAGTAGTATTTCTAAGCCACCAGGGAAGCCCCTACTACTAATACTACTAACACTTACACAGAGTTATTACTCATCTTAACACATTGCATGTGTTGACTCATTTAACTCTTCCAAGAACGTGTTGGACAGTCCTCCATGAGACTCTTGCAGTGTTACACATCTTGCTAGGAATGCCAAGAATGCAAGGCCCTGAGAGCTTTTTACCTGAGTCACTTTTCAGGATTGTGTTTGCAGTGCTTGAGAGATGAAGTAATACACAGCTTTGAGACAAAGAGTAGGCTTGCTTATAAGCTGCTGTGAAGCAGAATCTCCCCAGGCCCAGAATTCCTCTTCTGTAGCACAGTTCTCTGTGTGTGCAAACATCCATCTGGGAAAACCTACAGTGCTACCTGGAAATTTTGTTTTGGGAAACTGACACAGCAAGGTTGACACTCTGGCCTCTGCTTTTGCTGTGAGTAAAGTCCTGTCTCAGATCCAGGAGTCTTGTGTTTTCTGTCAGTATATGTGAAACTAGCAAGTTAATTTGTTAGCCTGCAGATGTGGTAAAAATCTAAGACTTTTCATAGTTCTTGAAAAAATTCTGTTATCTGCATTATATAGATGAAGAAAGAGAGACCCAGGTTAAGTATCTGGCTTAAGTTTAAGTTTTTGCCATCACTTCATGGCAAATAGGTGGGGAAAGAATGGAAACAGTGACAGACTTTATTTTCTTGGGCTCCAAAATCACTGCAGATGGTTTCTGCAGCCATGAAATTAAAAGATGCTTACTCCTTGGAAGAAAAGCTATGACCAACCTAGACAGCATATTAAAAAGCAGAGACATTACTTTGCCAACAATGGTCTGTCTAGTCAAAGCTATGATTTTTCCAGTAGTCATGTATGGATGTGAGAATTAGACCATAAAGAAAGCTGAGCACCGAAGAATTGATGCTTTTAAACTGTGGTGTTGGAGACGACTCTTGAGAGTTCCTTGGACTGCAAGGAGATCCAGCCAGTCCATTCTAAAGGAAATCAGTCCTGAATATTCATTGGAAGGACTGATGCTGAAGCTGAAGCTGAAGCTCCAATACTTTGGCCACCTGATGTGTAGAACTGACTTATTGGAAAAGACCCTGATGCTGGGAAAGATTGAAGGCAAGAGGAGAAGGGGGCGACAGAGGCTAAGATGGTTGGATGGCATCACTGACTCAATGGTTATGAATTTGAACAAGCTCTGAGAGTTGGTGATAGACAGGGAAGCCTGGTATGCTGCAGTCCATGGAATCACAAAGAGTCACACATAACCGAGTAACTGAACTGAACTAAGTTTATATAGCTAGTAAGTGGTAAATTCAATGTGAACCTATAGGCCCCAGTGTCCAGGCTCTTAATTACTACCTTATACTATCATTTATAGCAGCTGAAACTAGGTACTTTGATCGTATGTTTACCAACTGCCTATATAGTTGACACTCCTGTAAAACAGGGCCGAGTGGTTTGTGCAAAGTGAAAGTTGCTCAGTCGTGTCTGACTGTTTGCGACCCCATGGACTATACAGTACATGGAATTCTCCAGGCCAGAATACTGGAGTGGGTAGCTGTTCCATTCTCAAGGGGATATTCCCCACCCAGGAATCGAACCCAGATTTCCTGAATTTCAGGTGGATTCTTTACCAGCTGAGCTACCAAGGAAGCCCAAGAATATTGGAGTTAGTAGCCTACCTCTTCTCTAGCAGATCTTCCCAACCCAAGAATCAAACTGGTTCTCTTGCATTGCAGGAGATTCTTTAACTGCTAGCCTACCAGGGAATCCCCTAAGAGTTGCCTTATGATGGTGCTTTCTTCATCTGCAAGCGTATGAATGTGGCAGATTATCAGTATAAAAGCCTGTAAAAAGCAAGTCATAGGTCCCTCTATACCTGTAAGATAAATTAAATGTAAAAACAAGGGGGCAAGATAAAAGCAGGTGCTATTTTATCATCTTAATATCTGATATTATTTTATCATATGCTTGCTATAAATGTATCTGTTAGTGACTAGAAGAAGCCCTCTTCAAAGAGAGAAAGTTTCGTTTGGACATTGTCACTGTCACTATCTCAGTTATCAAAAATGGAGGTGGGTCTCCTTATTACTTTGATGCAATCCCAAGGTTCAGTTTTCAGAGTTTGACTCAGAAGGAATCTCTGGCTGCACTTGGATCCAGGCCTGCTGCTGTATATAATTCTTGAGGGCATCATTCACATGCACACAACATTAGTGGTCCTTTTAGAGTTGTATGATACCACTGTTGTTTAGTCGCTAAGTCATGTCTGACTCTTTTGTAAGCCCATGGACTAAAGCCCACAGGGCTCCTCTGTCCATGGGATTTCCCAGGCAAGAATACTGAAGTGGGTTGCCATTTCCTTCTCCAGGGATCTTCCTGACCCAAGGATTGAACTCACATCTACTTCATTAGCAGGTGAAATCTTTACCATTGAGCTACCAGGGAAGCCCCTTTGTGTGATATAGATAGTATTTAACCTTTGATACAATTCACAAAGAGGGGCATCACTGTAGTGGGCTTAGAACAAAAGCAGTGAAAGTAAAATCTCATGTTTATTAATACCATCTTGACTTTGAAATAAAAGGATTTTGTTAGAAAGTACTTCTGAGTGATCTGTTTTAGACATCTTTCTTCCTGTCCGATTTTCAGATTAATATTTTTCAGATAATACAAGCTGTTCATAGTAAAGTATTAGAGGCAGATTCATTGGGTCTAGGCAGGGGACTGAGATACTACGTGTTTTAACAAGTTCTCAGGTGATGTAGCCACCACTGTCCAAGGAACCCACATTGAACAGAACCCACACTGAAAACCCACATTTCACAAAGCTTTTTGCTGGTAGGAAACAGCTGGGCAACTAATGTTTTAAAATGTTCCCAAGTTCCACTCTAGAGATTCTAATTAGGTTGTTCTTGGGGATGACCTAAGTCTTTTTAATAGTCAAGACTGGTGATGAGTTTTCATCAGGAAAGTTTGAATATGCTCTTCTAGATTCAGTTCAGTTCAGTTCAGTCGCTCAGTCGTGTCCAACTCTTTGCGACCCCATAAATCGCAGCACGCCAGGCCTCACTGTCCATCATCAACTCCCAGAGTTCACTCAAACTCATGTCCATTGAGTCGGAGATGCCATCCAGCCATCTCATCCCGTCGTCCCCTTCTCCTCCTACCCCCAATCCCTCCCAGCATCAGAGTTTTTCCCAATGAGTCAATACTTCGCGTGAGATGGCCAAAGTATTGGAGTTTCAGCTTTAGCATCAGTCCTTCCAATGGACACCCAGGACTGATCTCATTTAAAATGGACTGGTTGGATCTCCCTGCAGTCCAAGGGACTCTGAAGAGTCTTCTCCAACACCACAGTTCAAAAGCATCAATTCTTCGGTGCTCAGCTTTCTTCACAATCCAACTCTCACATCCATACATGACCACAAGAAAAACCATAGCCTTGACTAGATGGACCTTTGTTGGCAAAACAATGTCTCTGCTTTTGAATATGCTATCTAGCTTGGTCATAACTTTCCTTCCAAGGAGTAAGTGTCTTTTAATTTCATGGCTGCAGTCACCATCTGCAGTGATTTTGGAGCCCCCCCCAAAATAAAGTCTGACACTGTTTCCACTGTTTCCCCATCTATTTGCCAGGAAGTGATGGGACCAGATGCGATGATCTTAGTTTTCTGAATGTTGAGCTTTAAACCAACTTTTTCACTATCCTCTTCACTTTTATCAAGAGGCTTTTTAGTTCCTCTTCACTTTCTGCCATAAGGGTGGTGTCGTCTACATATCTGAGGTTATTGATATTTCTTCCAGCAATCTTGATTCCAGCCTATGCTTCTTCCAGCCAAGCATTTCTCATGATGTAGTCTCTTTCCTGATAGCAGTAATGCAATGTTAGTTGCTTGGTCGTGTCTGACTCTTTGTGACTCTGTGGACTCCTCTGTCTATGGAATTCTCCAGGCAAGAATACTGGAGTGGATAACCATTCCCTACTCCAGGGCATCTTCCTGACCCAGTAAGGTTCCCTCTGCATATAAGTTAAATAAGCAGGGTGACAATATACAGCCTTGATGTACTCCTTTTTGATTAGTGGTTACCAAATCTATCTGAGCATTACTGTCAAAATAGGGCTTAAAAACAAAAACAAAAACAGATGTCTATAACCAGGAATAAGGTTTGGGGCTCAGGTATCTATTAGGGACCTAAGAAATTGTTACCTCTGTGAAGACAGGAACAAAAGTTGTTTTGTTCATCATAATGAAGGACTTAGCACTGTGTCTGACAAAGTAAATATATTTTTCACTTGCCTTATTATAGGCTCCCCATTATCTGGACTTATATTATTCAGAGCTCTTATGATTTCAAGTGACAAAAACTCTTCTTAAACCAGCCTTTGCCAAACAAGGGATTTTGCAGTCTATTGAACAGAACAGTTCAAGGTTGTTCCCCCTGGCATAGATGGATTCAGCTGTTTAAATATTCTTTTGGGGGTATGAAGTTTTCCTCCACCACTTTCTTCATTCCTTCTTCTTCTCTCTTTCCCCATCTCCCTCTCTCTCCTTCTGCCTTTTTCTCCTTCCTCCCCTCCCCTCTTTATTCTTCCCTCCTCCTCCTTCTTCTTCTCTCTCTCCCCTTTTTCTTTCTTCCTTCTTCTTTTCTCTTCCTTCCTTCTACCTACTCAATTTCCTTTTCCATTTCAACTCTTATTTATTCTGAATTTTCAGTAAGATTTTCTGTGGGAAAAGATGTCTAGGTTCATCTACAGGTTGACATGATGTTTAAATTTTAAATGTCGAGGGAAGACAGAGTCTCTTTCCTGATAGCAGTAATGCAATGTTAGTTGCTTGGTCGTGTCTGACTCTTTGTGACTCTGTGGACTCCTCTGTCTATGGAATTCTCCAGGCAAGAACACTGGAGTGGATAACCATTCCCTACTCCCGGGCATCTTCCTGACCCAGGAGTTGAACCTATGTCTCCTGTATTGTAGGCAGACTCTTTATTGCCTGAGCCACCAGGGAAGTCCCTCTTTCCTGATAGTTCCTACAGAATCCTAGAGAGGAATGTAAATGCTCCATTTCTGTATATGTATATATACATTTGAGGGAGATACCCTTATTATTGAAATCTGAGGTTAAGTCTACCCAAACCATATGTATTGAGGAAGATTAAATTAAAGAGGGGGCAAGTCATGCACTGGTGATAGGTGGTATTGTGCAGACAAATAAATGTCCACCATAGGCTCAAATCTTCATTTCCAGTTGCATCATTCAGCTTATTAGTAAATGGAATATGACCCACCCTAAACTAGCTGCTTGTCTGTGACTATTCTGTATCTTCCCAATTCTGTCCTTTCCCCAAGGTGTTCTCTTGGTTTAAGATTCCCTAGAATTGTCCCTCCCTTCCACCAGCTTATTGTAATTACTAACATTATTGTTTAATTCAAAACAATTAAACAATTGTTTCTTTCTGAAGACCTTTCTCTCTGAAGACTTCTTTTTGAAGTTGTGGTAAAAAAAAATCAACAACATGCAGTGTATCATCTTAATCATATCTACATGTTCAGTTCAGTCGTGATAAATTAATTTGCATTGTTATGAAGCACCTATCTCCAGAATTTTTACAACTAGTAAATAGAAAATTCTGTATCTGTTAAACAACTCCCCATTGCACCCTGCTCCCAGCCCCTGGCAACCAGAAGTCTACTTTCTGCTTTTAAGATTTGACTATTCTAGATATCTCATATAAATGGAGTCATAACACTATTTGGGTTTTTGTGACCAGCTTGTTTTTCCTAGCCTAATGTCTTCAAGGTTCATTCATGTTGCAGCATGTGATAGAATTTTCTTCCTACAGGACGATTCAGGGAGATGGTATGGGATGGAAGGTGGGAGGGGCTTCGGCATTGGGAGATCGTGGACACCTATGGCTGATTCATGTCACTGTATGGCAAAACAAATACAGTATTGTAATGTAGAATAAAGTATTAAAAAAATAAATAAAATCACCGCAGATGGTGACTGCAGCCATGGAATTAGAAGATGCTTGCTCCTTGGAATAAAAACTGTGACAAACCTAGACAGCAAATTAAAAGCAGAGGCATCACTTTGCCAACAAAGGTCCATATAGTCAAAGCTATGTTTTTTCCAGTAATCATGTATGGATTTGAGGTTTGGACTATAAGGAAGGCTGAGTGCCAAACAACTGATGTTTTCTAATTGTGTTGCTACAGAAGACTCTTGAGACTCTTTTGGGCAGTGAGAAAATCAAACCAATCATTCCTAAAGGAAATCAACCCTGAATAATCATTGAAAGGACTGATGCTGAAACTCCAATACTTTGGCCACTTGATGCTAAGAGCCGATGAAGAAGACCCTGATGCTGGAAAGGATTGAAGGTAAGAGGAGAAGGGGACAACAGAGGACAAGATGGTTGGATGGCATCGTCAACTCAATGGACATGAGTTTGAGCAAACTCCGCGAGATAGTGAAGGACAGGGAGACCTGGCATGCTAGAGTCCATAGGGTCGCAAGGAGTCAGACATGACTTAACAATTGAACAGCAACAACAGATATTCTACTACATGTATTTGAAAGAAAGTGAAAGTGTTAGTTTCTCAGTCATGTCCGACTCTTTGCGATCCCATACACTGTAGGCTTCGCTGTCCCTGGGATTTTCCAGAGAAAAATACTGAAGTGGGTTGCCATTTCCTTCTCCAGGGGACCTTCCCAACCAAGGGATTGAACCCTGGTCTCCTGCATTGCAGGCAGATTCTTTACCATCTGAACCACCAGGGAAGCCCCAGTATGTGTTTATCACCTTTTGTTTATCCATTCAACTGTCGATGGTACTTGGGTTTCTTTCACTTCTTGGCTATTGTGAATAGTGCCGCTGTAACATGGGTGTACATGAAACCTTCTTTAATTCCTTCTTCTTCTCTCTCCTCCAGAGAATGAATTTCTCCCATTTTTATAAGAATACTGGTTCTTTTCATGCCATGTACCACATCCTACCAATACTACTCTGTCCTCCATGGTACAAAAATATTATTTAAGGTGAGGCATGAACTCTGTATTGCTTTGTATTGATTTGAAATCTCTATTGCTCTTGATATATTCATTCACAGTCATTCTTATGTATGGCTAACTAGTTGTAAGATTCCACAAAAGAACAGTGCTCCAACTAGGTAAAAGTCAGTTTCATTATTTTCCATTTTGTTGTAAATGTAGACACCAAATTTTTTTGAGAAATAGAAATGAGAAATTGAAAACTATGAGGTGAATGTTTAAGCCAGATGGTCATCTAAGGAAGAGAAATGTTTTGGACCATCTGCCAAAATTACTTCTCCACGTTGCATGTTTGAAGTAGAACATCTGATGTGTGAGATGTGTGTGTGTGTGTGTGAGAGTGCGTGTAAAAATTGTTTAACAAATTTCATGTTTCTGTCCAGATTAATTGTTATAACTGAAGAATAGTCATTGTTTACATATATCAGTTATAGTTAAAGTAATTTTCAGAGATATATTACCAGAGAATTGCAAACCCCATGCAGGAGAAGACATAGTCAACTTCATGGAAGTTAATGTTTTTTGATTTTTAAAATAATTTTAGTCCTAACAAGTCTATTTGAAAGTTTGGCAACTATCTGAAATTGCATGTAAGGGTAAGCTCTTAAAAGTAAGAGTTGTCTCTCCAATCTTGCTTGCTTTCAAAAGCTGATTTAAATTTTAAGATTTTCAAGGACTGCCCAGGCAGTTCTGTGGCTAAGTCTCTGCTTCCAATGCAGATGGCCCAGATTCAATCCCTGCTTAGGGAACTAAATCCCACACGCCACAACTAAACATCTTGCATGTGGCAGCTAAGACCTGGTGCAGCCAAACAGATTTAGACAATTTCCCATATATATATGTGTGTGTGTGTGTGTGTGTGTGTGTGTGTGTGTGTGTGTGTGTGTGTGTTTTAAGGAGAGACGCAAAATAATACTACTTAAATTAGGTTAGATACTTTTAGTTTGTAAAACTTGAATAAATGCAAGCATGAAACTTTATATTATAAGCATATAGTGTTTATCTTAATTTGTAACAGAGTTATTAAGTTAAAAGGAAAAGGATTAGTGATATGTAATGCCATATCTGCTTTAGTAGGTAGGAATGAAATCATGCAACATGAAATACAGGCATTATATAACCTAAAAGACATTCAGTACTGCAGAAGGCCTCTGCTTAGTGTTGCTTCATATATTTCAACAATAGATAATTTTTTTCCTGCCTTTTATACCTGTGAGGGGTATTTGTACATTTCTTATGAAAAGACTCTGTATGAAAGTGGACAAGTTCTGTAAGATTCAAAATATCTCCTATAAGACAAAAAGTCTGAAGTCCGGTTCGATGTGGAGCCCTTACTAAATATCAAAAGGCATCTCTTTTCTCTTAAGACTTTCATATACCATGTGATAATCAGAATTAAGCAGGTTTATGGCAAATTTCCATCACTCTTGGAGAGATGAAGAATTCAGTTGTGGCAAATTGAGGACAGTGCTTGAATCACACAATTGCTTATTTCCCAGGTGGCACTAGTGGTAAAGAGCCTGCCTGCTAATGCAGGAGACATAAGACAAATGGATTTAACCCTTGGGTTGGGAAGATCCCCTGGAGGAGGGCATGGAAACCTTCTCCAGTATTCTTGCCTGGAGAATCCCATGAACAGAGGAGCCTGGAGGTTACAGTCCATAGGGTTGCAAAGAGTCAGACACAACTGAAGCAACTTAACATGCACATAAGCTCATATCAAAACTGTAATTCAAATTCAGATAGCCTGTGTCTGTAGCCAACAGAGAATGAGAATACAGCATAAAGCTTCAATCATGTCCTTGTCTGAAAGGAGTGACTACCTAGCGCCCATCAGATGTCTGCTTAAAAAAAATATAGACAATCATTTTTGGCATAAGCAGTTCATCTTGAAGGTAAGCTCTAAGAGGGCAGGGGCTGTTAAATAGCACAATATCTTTTTACAAAGTATCTGAACAAAAAGAAATATTGAGTAAATGAATACATTCAAGTGTTGTGAATTATTACATCACTCCTTGGAGATCTCACTC
The DNA here is from genome assembly GCA_917880005.1 of Nanger dama. Lineage (NCBI taxonomy): Eukaryota > Metazoa > Chordata > Mammalia > Artiodactyla > Bovidae > Nanger > Nanger dama. The sequence continues at coordinate 32,495,710 of CAKJTW010000007.1, forward strand.
CCAGGACAACCATGATTTAGTCCTCTCAGTCTTAGTTTCTAAGTTACTCCTCAGTCTGTCCAGAGCTCTGCATACTGACCCTATCATGTCCAAAACCCTCTCCCTTTATTCTCCTTGTCTCCACTCTGGTCCATGCTGTGGTAGTAGACCCCAAAATGTCCATGTCCTAATCTCTGGAAACTATGACTGTGTTAGGTTATAAGGAAAAGAGGTATTAAGGCTGCAAATCAAATTAACTGTTTACAACCCCATTGACTATAGCCCGCCAGCCTCCTCTGTCTGTGAAATTCTCCAGGCAAGAATACTAGAGTAGGTAGCCATTTGAGGGCATCATACCGACTCAGGGATCGAACCCAGGTTTCCTGCATTGCAGGCAGATTCTTTACCATCTGAGCCACCAAAGAAGCCCTAAATTTTATAATTAATATTGAGATTGAGGAGATTATCCTAGATATTCTGAGTGAGCCCAGTGTGATCAAAAAGGTACTTATGTGTCAAAGAAGGATACACATTAGTCTTTGGCAGAGCAGTGTGATATGAGACTCTACTAGCCATTGCTAGCTTTGAAGATGGAAGAGAGCCGTAAGCCAAGGATTGTGGGTAGTCTCTAGAAGCTTGTAAAGACAAGAAAACAAATTCTATCCTAGAACCCCCAGGGAGGAATGAACCCCTTTGGCAACTTGATTTTATCCCAGTGAGACTCATTATAAACTTCAGAACAACAAAATTTTAAGTAATAAATTTGTATGGCTTAAGCACCAAATTTGCTAATTTATTATAGCAACCATAGAGAACTAATAATCTTCCAAATGAGTCTTACAAGCAGTTTCTCCTCACTCAGCACCTTCTTATGAGCACTACCTCCACACTCCAACACTTGAATGATTTTCCTATTCCTCTCAAGATGAAGACCACATCATTCCATAATGTAACTTACAAGGTTCTGCCTGGGTTGCTTTTCCCTACTGCTATCGTTTTATCTTCTTTCAAGTTTGCCCTCAGCATCTGTCTGCACTTGTAGGCAAACCAGCCTTCTTGGTGCTCTGTGATCCCTTCTAATGCTGAGTCTGTTGCCCTTTTCTGCTACAATTGGCTAGCTCCTACTCTGCCTTCACCTTTCAGAAAAATAACAACTCCCTTAGTGAAGCATCTCTGACCTTCATAACCAGGTCAGTTTTCACTGTTAGAAGCTTTGATAACACTGGAGAGTGAGCATCTCTTGTGTATAATTTTCAAAGATGTGATTTCACATTTGTACTCACTCCAGTACTCTTGCCTGGAAAATCCCATGGTGGGAGGAGCCTGGAAGGCTACAGTCCATGGGGTCGCTAAGAGTCTGACAAGACTGAGCGACTTCACTTTCACTTTTCACTTTCATGCATTGGAGAAGGAAATGGCAACCCGCTCCAGTGTTCTTGCCTGGAGAATCCCAGGGATGGGGGAGCCTGGTGGGCTGCCGTCTATGGGGTCGCACAGAGTCAGACATGACTGAAGTGACTTAGTAGCAGCAGCAGCAGCAGCATTATGTGATTCTTCGATTAAAGTCTGCAGTTTTGGATCTTTCCCCCATCTCATAATTTTTCTTGTGTCTAGCAAAGTGCTTTGTACACAGTAGGAACTCAGTAAATATTTCTTGAATAGAGGGACGAATGAATGAATGAAGCTGGATCCCCAGCTGGTCCCAGGATTGTGATTCACCATTACAGAATCTCATGGAGAGGCATATTAGTGTCATTCTCTTATCAAGAAAACTGTGGAAAACAATCCCATGAAATCTGTTAACCATGTTTCCTGTAGGGCAATTGGTGAGAATTTTTTCCATCATATTACTCTGTTTTCTTTATACCAAGTAATGAAAATAATTTATTTTTCATCCTGTTTTGGAATAACTTTGCTTTCCCAGAGAGAGTAATCTGTTTTCTTTCTTTTGTAAGTAAACAGTATGGGTGCAACCAAAACCATGACCTTCAGGATTGAAGCCCACATAACAAATCTCCTGGGAGAATTGACAGCTGATGACTTGCAGCTAAGGCCCTTCCCATCTACCCTCATTGCACTCTGTTGAAGCAAGCCACCTGGCCTAACTTTACTCCACTTCCCAGAAACAGCTTGCATCAGTGACAGCCCAATCTGAGGGGGTGGGGTGAGAGGTATAAAGCCTGTGTTATCCAATTGGAACTCTGAAGAGCCACCCCAGCTTCAGTGCTCCCCATAGGAGAGTCTTATGTTTGTTGGCTTCACAGTCTAACTTCTCTCTTCGTCCACTGGTCTTCCCTCACTCCCCTGTAGGTGCTAATCCCAAGAGTACCCACCCCTGTCATTAAACTTCCTAAATACAAATCTTAGCCTGGAAGTCTCCTTCCTAGAGAACCAGACTTCTGAACTTCTCTTTCTCTGAAGTGAGCACTGAGTGATTATATTCTTTTATTTTACCTCGAAACTTAGCCAACTAAAGGAACTAAGGTTGCTTATTGGTCTAGATTGTCTATTTGCATGCTTGTCTGTGTAGATTTTCTCTTTTCATTCATACTGTGTAAGTATTTTTATTGGGTGTTCTCTGGCTTTAAAGTGTTCCAACTGCTTTGATGAACAAGGCAGGATTTCATGAGCAAACAAACCAAATAAATAGGAATAGTGTCTGTTGGGAAGATGAAATAATCATGAAGAACAAAGATTTAAGTTTACCAAGGGCATGTTGAAATTTCTTACTCTAAAGGGAGGTAAGTATGCCCCAATATTGATCATCTTGTTTGTTTTCCCTCCAGTATTCTGCCATTGAAAGTGAAAGTGAAATTTGCTCAGTTGTGTCTGACTCTTTGTGACCCCATGGATTATAGAGTCCATGAAATTTTTCTAGGCCAGAATACTGGAGTGGGTACCCTTTCCCTTCTCCAGGGGATCTTCCCAACCCAGGGATTGAACCCAGGTCTTCTACATTGCAGGTGGATTCTTTACCAGCTGAGCCACAAGGGAAGCCCAAGAATACTGGAGTGGGTAGCCTATCCCTTCTCCAACAGTCTTCCTGACCCAGGAATTGAACCAGGGTCTCCTGCATTGCAGGCAGATTCTTTACCAACTGAGCTACAGTTATGACTATTTGAAGTAAAAGTTAGCTGGGCAGAAAAAGAAGGTGTGCGTGCACTTGTCTTTTCCTGAAAATTTCCTCTTGTCTAAGAAGCAAGCTGGGAAAAAGAAAAGCTGGCCATGAATGAGAAGGCACATGGTCCATGCTTTAGTCAGTCTTCCACATTCTCTTCGTCTTAGACAGTTATCCTTAAATAACTACTTCAAGCGATTCATCTCCTAAGAAATGAAGCAATATAAAATGTTATATTGCTTCTATAAAGTTGGTATGACTCTACTTCTCAGTGCCTCATTTTTCAAACCCTTGGTATAACTGAAGTTGCTAGACACAAAAATGGAGTGAGAATTAAATAACAAACATTTCCTGACACAGTTGTTAAATTCATTTACATGAATCACATAGGTTCATCATTTTTAGATTCTTAGAAAACAAAACTTTTGACATTGGGTTTTGGCTTGGGTAAATGAATTATGTGCTCCTGCTAACATTCCTGATAAACTGCTCCTTGTGCCCGTATCAAAGACATTTACATTCACTGATCCTATTCTACATGGTAAGGTTTTTTGGTCATTTACTTTTTTGAAATTTCGTCTTAAAAATCAGAAAAATGAACTTCCTTGATAATGGTGGGGGAAATGCCAGGATCTCTTTGTTTATTCTTGCAGTTAGAATTTTCCTTGAGAACACTATTTGATAAGGGAACCTTTACATAACCAAAAGAACTTCGAATCTCATGCATTTCCCATCAATGGCAAATTACTTCTTGTAGCCAGGAGTTCATATGTGATATTTCATGTGGACCTCAGAGACTATTGTAACTTGAATACTTTCCTAGGTAATATGAGTGTCCTAGAAGAGAAAAGAGATGGAGTAATTCTAGAGGTTCATTATACTATTGCTATTTGTTTATTACTGTATGTTATTGCTACAAATTAAGATCTGTTTATTAAAATAATAGTATAGTTAAACATTTCTTTTTAGCTGTCAGGCAGCAGAATTTCTCCCTTGAAATAGAGCTGCTCTAATAAATTAGCAAAAATGCTAAATCATAAAAAAATCTTCTTTTAAATCAGTTTATTTCATAATCATCATAAGAAATCATGATTAGAAGCTTCTTTTAGAAGTAAAGGTTTTCTAAAAATAAAGATTAAAAAGCTTTCTTTAGGAGATTGAGATAGTTAAGATGCTGTGTAGAAACATGACTTAGATAAATTAATCTTGACGTAAGAATATCACTCCACCACCTAGGAAGAAAACAGGGAAAAGTAACAGTATCATTTGTGACCTTCTTAACCCAATTATACTTAAAAAGAAACCCCACTATCTCCAGTCTTACAGTTGGCTATTAAATCACTCACAGAAGAAAGAAAGCAGAGAAGAAAAGACATTAAGAAATTAGAATATAAGTAGAATGTGACATGATTTTAATTTAAAAGGACTGCAACGGATTCTGATACCAACCAGGCCAACTAGAGTTAGGAGCATGCGCCGCTGCTGCTGCTGCTGCTGCTGCTGCTGCTGCTGCCCGCTGCGCTTCAGTCAGGTCCGAGACGGCGACCTCAGAGGGTGAAACCACCAGGCTCCCCGTCCCTGGGATCCTCCAAGCAAGAGCACTGGAGTGGGTTGCCATTTCCTTCTCCAGTGCATGAAAGTGAAAAATGAAAGTGAAGTCACTCAGTCGTATCTGACCCTTAGCGAGCCCATGGACAGCAGCCTACCAGGCTCTTCTGTCCATGGGATTTTCCAGGAAATAGTACAGGAGTGGCCTGGGTCTCCTGAAGTGAAGTCGCTCAGTCATGCCCGACACTTTGTGACCCCATGGACAGTAGCCTGCACCAAGCTCCTCCATCCATGGGATCAGTTCAGTTAAGTTCAGTTCAGTCGCTCAGTCATGTCCGACCTTTGCGTCGCCATGAATCGCAGCATGCCAGGCCTCCCTGTCCATCACTAACTCTCGAAGTTCACTCAAACTCACCTCCATCGAGTCTGTGATGCCATCCAACCATCTCATTCTTGGTCGTCCCTTTCTCCTCCTGCCTCCAATCCCTCCCAGCATCAGAGTCTTTTCCAGTGAGTCAACTCTTCACATGAGGTGGCCAAAGTACTGGAGTTTCAGCTTTAGCATCATTCCTTCCAAAGAAATCCCAGGGTTGATCTCCTTCAGAATGGATTGGTTGGATCTCCTTGCAGTCCAAGGGACTCTCAAGAGTCTTTTCCAACACCACAGTTCAAAAACATCAATTCTAAGGCAATCAGCCTTCTTCACAGTCCAACTCTCACATCCATACATGACTACTAGGAAAACCATAGCCTTGACTAGACAGACCTTAGTAGGCAGAGTATTGCCTCTGCTTTTGAATATGCTATCTAGGTTGGTCATAACTTTTGTTCCAAGGAGTAAGGGTCTTTTAATTTCATGGCTGCAGTCACTATCTGCAGTGATTTTGGAGCCCCAAAAAGAAAGTCTGACACTGTTTCCCCTCTTTCCCCATCTATTTCTCATGAAGTGATGGGACCGGAAACCATGATCTTCATTTTCTGAATGCTGAGCTTTAAGCCAACTTTTTCACTTTCCTCTTTCACTCTCATCAAGAGGCTTTTAGTTCCTCTTCACTTTCTGCCATAAGGGTGGTGTCATCTGCATATCTGAGGCTATTGATATTTCTCCCTGCAATCTTGATTCCAGCTTGTGTTTCTTCCAGCCCAGCGTTTCTCATGATGTCCTCTGCATATAAGTTAAATAAGCAGGGTGACAATATACAGTCTTGACGTAGTCCTTTTCCTATTTGGAACCAGTCTGTTGTTCCATGTCCAGTTCTAACTGTTGCTTCCTGACCTGCATAAAAGTTTCTCAAGAGGCAGGTCAGGTGGTCTGGTATTCCCATCTCCTTCAGAATTTTCCACAGTTTATTGTGATCCACACTGTCAAAGGCTTTGGCATAGTCAACAAAGCAGAAATAGATGTTTTTCTGGAACTCTCTTGCTTTTTCCATGATCCAGCAGATGTTGGCAATTTGATCTCTGGTTCCTCTGCCTTTTCTAAAACCAGCTTGAACATCAGGAAGTTCACGGTTCACGTATTGCTGAAGCCTGGCTTGGAGAATTTTGAGCATTACTTTACTAGCATGTGAGATGAGTGCAATTGTGTGGTAGTTACAACATTCTTTGGCATTGCCTTTCTTTGGAATTGGAATGAAAACTGACTTTTTCCAGTCCTGTGGCCACTGCTGAGTTTTCCAAATTTGATGGCATATTGAGTGCAGCACTTTCACAGCATCATCTTTCAGGATTTGAAATAGTTCAACTGGAATGCCATCACCTCCACTAGCTTCCTTCATAGTGATGCTTTCTAAGGCCCACTTGACTTCACATTCCAGGATGTCTGGCTCTAGATGAGTGATCACACCATCGTGATTTTCCGGGTTGTGAAGAACTTTTTGTACAGTTCTTCTGTGTATTCTTGCTGCCTCTTCTTAATATCTCTGCTTCTGTTAGGTCCATACCATTTCTGTCCTTTATCGAGCCCATCTTGTCATGAAATGTTCCCTTAGTATCTCTAACCCTAATCTCAGACATAGACTATAAAGTAATTCTAGACCACCTTCACTTCTGACCTGTTAGATACCAATTTAAGGATTCTCACTTACTCTTTCCTCCCATCATTTGATAACTTGCTATCGTGACTTCTAGAACACAGGGAAAGTGCTATACTTATTATTATAGTTTTATTACAGCAAAGGATACATATCACATCCAACCAAAGGGAGAGATCTGAAAGGTAAGGTCTGGGAGGTTTTCAAACACAATACTTCAGTTGTCCTTTCCCTGAGGAGTCAGGACATGTTACTTTACCAGCACAGTAACGTATGACAATATATGTATTGCCACCTAGCATAGTTCACCTCAGTTATGTCTAGTATTTTCATTTCAGTTTCAGTACATAGGAATGATTGATTGAACCACTGTTCACATGACTAAACTCAGTCTTTAATCCCTCTCTCTTCTTCAGTGGCCGAGGTGGTGTCACCTGGCTAAAAACCTTAACCCTCTAAACATATTGTCTTTCTGGCATGGCCAACCCAAGTCATCTTGTTGGCATAAACTATCAAAGGGTATACCAAGAGTCATCTAGTTAGGTGTAAACTTGAGTGTGGTTTTAAAGGCCCACCATGAATAACAAATATACCCCTATAACTGAAAAAATCCAAAGCTTTAGAGGATACCTCCTAGTAACCAGGTATGAAGGCCAGACAAATTCATTATTAAATGAAAGGGAACCAAAATATTATAGAATAGTAGCCTTATAAAGAAAAGGTTTTAAAATGTGATACTACACTTGAGTTTTTAGACTGTGCAATTACAGTTGTGAAAGTTATTCTGGAGCACTAAATGAGTTCAGCCACAAGGTGAAGGTATTGCTAGGCATTTGTTGCACTGACTAGTAGGAAAAAAAAAAAAAAAAGCTCTGTTATTTTTGAGAGTTTCCAGTATCCAAAGTCCATTTTCATTATACAAAGAGTGACTTGCATTACTAAAATAGCACAAAACACTGAAAGTGTTAGATGCCTTTATGTGATTAGAGAATATGGCAAATTTTTTTCAGTAAAATATATTTAAAAGAGCTTTTGATTTGAAATTTGCTTCATTGTGTAAGTTAATCTGAGTTTTTTGAAAGCAAGTCAGGATTCAAACTCTGACTTATTTGTGTTCATCAACATTTTGCGTAAGAACTCTGATCCAATGAAAGTTATTAAAAATGAATATATTTAAATTATGACTTAATGATATTTATTCAGGATTTTATATGTAAATATTTGTAATTAAATATTTAAGACAACATTTCATATGCTGTGTCTAATAAACTATTCTTTAATATATGGGATTTTAAGGGCTTGACTTTGCTGAATAAAAACATACAGACAGTGTTAACTTGATTCCAATTAAGAAATATGTGCTTCTACCTTTACATTTTAGGACTTTCTATTTTCTATTTAGTGATTTCCAAAACATTAGACTGTTAATCTTATTTCATTTACCAAAAAGACAATAATTAAAGTTAGTCCTGAATAATTTTGGAAAATTTTAGTTTACTAGGTCTAAATACACTTTCCATGTCAGTCATTTCACACACAAAGGCTTTACATTTTCTAAAGGTGATAATTTTCTCAGACTTTTTTAGCTTTTAGAATGGTACTTCCATCTGGAGAATCCCCAAAGTAATTTTTCCTCAAAGATATTCAGGAAGATGTCTTACAGAAAGGCATACTGATTAAAGGAAAATAAAATGCAAAAATGAGAATTATATATAATTTTTTCATTGAAAAAAATCACTTGAATTACTGGTTATGTAAGAATTTCTTCCATTTTTTTTTCTTCCTTCCCTCCCTCCTTTCCTTCCATCCTTATTTTCAATCAAATAGTGCTTAGTAAGAGAAGTTTTGAATTTGCAAATAGAGACTTTCTTCCTTCTAGTCACTTACAGTTAGTTAAAATGCTGCTAAAATTCTACCTAAAGGTATCACTTTATAAGTTAAATTTATGTACTTTTTGAAAAAAATACTCAATACTTAGTATTCTTGAGTAAAAATAATGAAGCTGTTTTTTAATCTCTTTATTTTTTATGCCTAGCGTACTTCCAGAAGCTTAGCAAAATGCTTTATCATCTAGCTGTGTAATAATCAAATCCAGAATTTTATACTCTTCATATCCCAAGCATGCAGCCCAAGGCAGTTCAGAAAATGCGTAGGTACTGAGCCAAGCTCCTTGTGAAAGCAATTCTTGCTCTGTTCTTTCTTGTCATCAAATGGAGTGAAAGCAGTAGCTAGATGGAGACCTGGACAGGGGCCAGGTTGATAAGTGGGGAGGTCACTGGAGATCAGAGCCTTGCCTAATTATCATTGTAGAAGACAGAACAGATTTGTTTGGTATTTCCCCAGCCAACATTAATTAGGTTTGTTCATATCTACCTCCACGGGCTTAAAACAACCCCAGCCTTTTTTTTTTTTTTTAATATTGGTATATTTTCTTCTTTCTCCTTTAATACATTATCTCAATTAAATATCTTCCTATAAAGGGTCTGACTAGTAAATTAACACTAATAAACTGATAATGATTTTAATAAGACCCAAATAAGTTCTTACTATCCTAGAAGGATATTACTCCTTAGAGACACTGCTTTGATTCAAAGAAATAAACAATAATAGAATTTTTTGTAGGTGGAAGATGATGATTTTTACATATGATTTGGTTATAACCTAGTGAAGCACAAGAAAATAATAAAAAAATGCTTAGGATTAAAAAGATACATTGGGTAAAATAAGAGGAAGTTTTAAAAATCAATGACTTTCTTACATGCAGCTTTATACCTAACTAAAAGATATAATAAAGAGAGGGTATGGGATATTCTTTACTGAATAGCAAAAAAGAAAGCCGTATAGCATATCCAGAAATAATCCTCTAAAACATTTGTGTGTCCTGTGAATAAAGCTACAACAATATGTTGAGAGGCATAAAAAAGAGTTGAATTTGCAGATTTGCACAGGAAGACTGATTTTGTCCCTTAAGAGGTTAATTCTTACTAAATTCATTAAAAAAAAAATCCTAATATATAATCCCTAACAGGATTTCTGTCTTTGATGGGTGTGGGACTTGAGGCAAAAATCTGATTTTCATTTGGAAGAATGAAATTAACTAACATTCTGAAGAAGAATATAAAAAGGAAGGATTTGTCCTAAAATACCTAACAGTTGTGGTTAAAATATCAAAGTAGTACAAGAGTTGATTGACAGAGTGATAGAATAAGTAATCACACTAGAATAGATAGAATGGGTAAAGTAGATGGATAGATCATACAGAAAAGTAGTCATATTTCTATCACTGCAATCACAAGGGACTCATTTCTAAAGGGTTTCTCATAATTCAGTAACTCATTTAAGATGAATGCTGACTAATGGCATTTTTATTTAGCAGTGGAGCAGAAAGAAGCCCGAAGTCCCTATCCCAATTCCCCGAGCTCACTATTGCAGTGCACCCTACGTTCTCTCCGCAGTCATCTGGCTGCTGAAGCCAGGTCTGCCTCCAGAGGCATCTGGACTTATTAAAGTGACACCACTGCCAGTAGATTTTAACCCCAGACTGATGAGACTTGCTGCATAGAATGTCCAGGCCCCTCATCCTTAAGGTAGACATTTCTAAGGAGTGAGGTCTACCGTGACTTAGGCTGAAACTTTGTCCATAGCAATAGAGTTTTATAAGGCACTCTTCCTTGGTCATTTTCCATTTTTCTTTTAATTCCCCATTTGCCTACCAGTGATTCTTCAGGTTACCTCTCAAATAAACCACCTCCATTTGAATTTTGAGGAGAGAGAGTGGTGTCTTCTGGGGGAGGCCAAACTAGTCAGTTGCTGTTTACAGGGCTTCACAGACCAGAGCTGCACAGGCCAGGGTCATCATTTGCTAGAATACACAGCACTATGCTATAGGCACCTTGCAGCATGGAGACATAGATGGTCTATCATTTTTTCCTACTTCTTTTTTGCAATTACCATATTCTTCTGAGATTTTAAAGTTTAGGTACTGAATTTTTGCTCAAATGATGCTTTGCTAATGTTTTCATAGTAGAATATGTTTTCATATTCCTGTAATTCAAATTTAAAAGAAAAATTTACCTTCAGTTTGTGTGATTACAGTGAATTCACATATTAGTAAAAGAAAGAATTATGTGATAAATGGTACTGGGTCAATTGGTTAATTATTTGGAGGTGAAAATCAAGTTATCCCTAACCTCATATTAAAAACATAAATACCAATTGGTCAGTGAATTAAATGTGGTTTAAAAACACTCTAAAGCAACTAGAAAATATTGCAGATTATCTTATCTTGGGGTGGAAAGTGACTTTCTAATCATAAAAGCAATGAAAGAAATGACAAAACATTGTTAGACCTTACTGCATAAAATGAAACATTTGTGTGTCATAATTAAGGAAAGCTAAATAAATAAATAAGGAAGGCTAAAAGGACAGGGAGGCCTGGCATGCTGCAATTCATTGGGTTGCAAAGAGTCGGACACGACTGAGTGACTGAACTGAACTGAACTGAATTGAAAAGGCAAATTACAGAGTGTGAAATATTTAAGAAGTTTTGATAGGGACATCTCTGTTGGTTCAGTGGTTAAGTGTACTTCAGGGCGCATGGGTTTGATCCCTGTTCAGGGAACTGAATTCCACATGCAACGCGGTGCCTCCACAAAAAAAAAAAAAAAAGTTTTGACAAAGGGCACTAAACACAATATTAATACTATGAACTTTAGAGACAGAAGTTGATAAATTCATTGGTGTAAGACGTCTTTATTTTCCAGTTTTGAGGCCTTGGGGAAACTAATTAAACATGATAAATTTCCATTTTCTTATCTGTTAAAGTGACATAATAACATATCTACTCATAAGGTGATTTTGAATTTTAAATAAGATTACCTAGATAAAGTACTTTGCAGAATGCCTGGGAAATGGCAAGAGTTCAATAAAGTCTAATCCAAGTATTATTATTTTTATAATTAGTTTATATCTTTTATAAATGTTTAGTGCTTACAGCGTTATTTTTAAAAATAAACATGTCTAGAGAAATCATAAAAGGATAGGAACAATTTACAAAAGAAAAGATTCAAATGATTAAGTACTAAGCATTTATTCTAAGCACTTTACATGCATTATTTATTTTAATGCTTTTAACAACCTTATGAGATAGATACTATCAGTATATTCATTTTTAAGAAATGAGGAAACTGAGGCACATAGGGGTTAAGGAACTTGATCACACATCTAGTATTACTATATTTCTATCTCAAGGAGTTTCAGTGATTATCAAAACATAATTTGAAAATTCCTTTACGTGATGCAAAGTACCAAAAAGCCACTTTTAACTATTCCTATGATAATAAAATGCTTTAAATGTTTTTTGGTATAAATTGGTTAAATTATTTCCTTTTTCTTCTCTAGACTTTGGAATAATGTAAAAATTAAATTTGGTTGAGTGACTTGTGTCATTCTTTTTGGTCTACTTTCTCCTACTCAAAAAACTGAAAATGTTTGGTGTTTGTGGAGGAGGAAACTATGACTAGATATAGGAGTGGGAGAAAGACTCTCAATAATTAATAAAAGTTTTTTCCAATAATGATCTAAAATATAAAAAAAAATTATGACAAAACTAATAAAATGGGAAACTGGCAACCTAAACCTCAGAAAGAAATGGGAGATTATTGAAGGAAAACTTACATAAAAAGTGCCTCAAGTATAGGAAAGTGTTTTGTTATTTAGGTGCAGATGACAGCAAGAGGGTCTAAGGCAAGAGCTCAACAGCATCAACAAGAACTTCCTGGACTCCTTAAATGCCTGTCATATTCTACACCAAACATTGGAGATGGGGGATGGGGTGTCATATGGGAAAATTACCTTGATTCAACGGAAGCCTTCAAGTATACAAGAGAAGCTTTCCCAGAGGTCACATAGCAGAAAGACTCGGAGACTAAACTCAAATCATCAAAGCTTATGATTGGTTAATCAACTTAAAACAAAGAGTGAGAAATGAGAGAAAGAGATTGGACAGGTTTATACATTAAGGAAGGGGTAGAGAGTTGGAAGGACCACTTTATATGAATTCTGTGCTATACATTTTTTTCTATGTCTTATCTTTCTCTCTGCCTTATCAGTCATACCCGCTGTTAGGGTAATTACAAGGACCAGAGTTGAGAGTGAGCAAGGAACTCAGCCAATGAAAAGGGCCTGAAGTCAATAAATTCTTATGTTATAGGAGAGACACAGAGGCAAATATTTCTGGCCACAACTGTAACTTGCCCAATAGCTGGCTGAGCAGTTGTAGATTTTATCTGCAGAGGTCTTGTGAGCCAGAATGAGTGTCACCAGTGGGTGGGAAGCAATTTTAAATCCCATGAGCATTGAGTATCTCATATTTGGTTTCTCTTTTGCCTCATAAATATTAGGTAGAGTATTAAGTTTTAGTGTCTCATGTGCCACATGAATATTTGATATTTTGTTTTTTATATCTCTACCTGTATTTATCATTTTGTCCTTATTTTATCTGTGTCTAATGTGTCTCACAGGTTACTAACTTACAGTCTATGCTTAATCCTGTCTCTCACAGCTACTTTTATACTTACTGTCTATATTTAATAGTTCTCATTAGTTTCATTGATTCCATTTGCTTTCCTTGTCTTCCATAGAAGAATTGAATATTCTTAAATAATACACTAAACATACCTAACAAACACACCTTACAGGAATGAATCAAAGGTTATATTTAGGGAAGACAGCATTTGTGATTATTTCCTCCTCAGTTTGGTATGGCTCTGCAGGAGCTGGCAAAGGGTGAATAAGGTATTCCTCTTTCTTGTGGGTGATTCCTATATTTCCTCTCAGCTCAAATACTCTGAACTCTCTATACCAGTTTTCATGGATGACTTATAGTCACTGAAGAAGATTCTACATAGCTTAGACTTTTGAACCATTCCTTTTATAAACTGTTTTATGTTATTTCTTCTTTTACCATATCTTAACTATAACTAATGAATTATTTACTTCAAGTTGATAAGTCTTAACTAGAAAAACATGGTGGAAAATCAGAGTGTCAGGGGATAGAAGAAAATATGTTCACACAGACTTTTCATGCAGATGATTCCTAAATTATTCAAGGTAGAATTAAGACTTGCACACAGAGTTTGATAATGAGTAATGTGTAAAGCTGGGATTCATCCAGGATCCTGGTCTGTAACTAACTCAATGCAATTGACTTATGTTTGTAGTTCAAATCATGCATTTGATTTTGACCATTGAGTACTGTAGATTCCAGCTGAACTTTAATTAGTGGAGTTTTAATATAAGGAGAAAAATCCCCACTATCATTTACAGTATCAGACTTTCTTCTTTGTTTTTCATCTTGGATCATGGAAATCACCAAAGTTTTACTGTTGTGTCTTGAGATACTGATCTGAGGGGGTAGTGCTAATCCAGCATTTGGCAATATTTGTTTGCTCAGGCAGTTACTCTGTACTATGTTTGTCACACTAAGACAAATAATTAAAAAAATAAATATTTAACAATTTGCAGTTCCTTATCCAGGTAATTTAATAATCACCTGGAGACTGTTGTTAAGGCCAGAACTGCAAATGTCCAAAGGCTAAGTGGCAAAATACTTCCATGAAAACAGGTGCCAGTTTCATCACAGGGAATCCTGACAGAGCCAAAAGCTGCACTATCAGAGCTCTCATATGGTTTTAATTCTAAAAGCTGGCTTTAAACAGGGTTCTTTTTATTTTTAATTTTTATTAAAAACAGTTTGCTATGTTTTAAGTGGGTTTTCTGTTCAAAGATTATGACAAAATATTCAAAATGATTTTTAAAGTTTAAGGATTATATCTCACAATTGTTTGATAATAAAACTGGCTTTGTAAACCTATGCAAAATAGATGTTAATAATGTGTTATGTGATAATATATTTTAGTATTTTTATACTAAATATATTAGGTGGGAGGAAGCTATGTGTTTCTGGGGTGGTGGAACTACAGAGGAATGGAGATTTCAACACAAGAAAGAATAAGTAAACGTAAGTATACATAAATTGCATTACGTGTAATTTAAATTCAGAGATGTCAAACAGTTTTTATCTTTGTTTCCCTACAAAATTAAACACAGTGTTTCATATGAGGTACTTCTGGGCATTTATTGAATAAATAAATGCAGTATTTTATCTTTATCCATATTTTCACAGAGGATTTTCAGAGAAACAGGTTTTCTGTGTCTTTACAGTTTTACCAAAAAAAAAAAAAAAGTAAATGAGCACAATCTTTCAGAATTTCTCCAGGAACAGTGAGGGTGGGAAGAGGATTATCTATGAGCATAACATGACTGGAATCTCCCCAGAACTAGAACTAGAAATTCCCTGTATTATTGTACTAGGAGAAAAATGCCAGTTGTGATACTCAGATATTATTCTACCCTACTCTCTTCTACTGACATTTATCTCCATTACTGACCTCCGGCAACTTTTCTTTCTTCTTGATATTGCTTCTTGCCAATAAAATATTTGGAGGAGTGTTCATGTTCAAATAATTAGCCCATGGAGAGAGAGCTTAGATAACTGGAGAAAGGCTCATGGAGAGGCTGGAATTGAACTGGACTTTGAAGGGAGACAGGAATCCAGATAGATAAAGGAAAAAGAGTATTATGAGTCGGGGTGAGCATCAGTTGATAAGGATAGGGAGGTCCCACAGCTTAGGGTTTGTGATTGCAGCTTCTGCAAAATTTGGCTGAATATATATAGAGTAAGGTTATACTGTGGAGGGTCTTTACAAACAGCTGGGTTAGTTAACATTCAAAAAATCAGTAAATGTAAATAACCATATTGACAAGCTGGAAGAAAAAAAATCTGATCATGTCAGTAGATGAGGTAAAGACTTTTGAAAAAGTCAACAACCATCATGAGGGAACTCTTAGCAAATGTGGAACAGAAGGGAATTTCCTCAAGTTGATAAAGAGCATAAATATAAATGTCTACAGCTCGTAACTTACTTAATAGTGAAAGACAAATGCCTTCGCCCAAGAGTTGGAAACAGCAAAGTGCATATTCTCATTATTCTTATTCAACATTGTTCTGAAGGTCCAAGCCAGTACAGTTGGGTAGATAAATAAATTAAAGCCATACAAATTAGAAAGGAAGAAATACTATCTTTCTTTATAGGTGACATGATTGGCTAAATGGAAAATCACAAAAAATCTTAAAAAATGCAAAAACCAAGAAGTTAGTTTAGAAAAGTCATAGGATAAAAGGTGAATGTACAAAAATCAATTGCATTTTTCTAGACTGAGAATGGAAAATTAAAACCTAACTTTAAAAATCTTTAAAATTGAATTAAAATATAAAATGCATAGGGATAAAAAGTCTACAAGCAATAAATGCTGGAGAGGGTGTGGAGAAAAGGGAACCCTCTTACACTATTGGTGGGAATGCAAACTAGTACAGCCACTATGGAGAACAGTGTGGCGATTCCTTTAAAAACTGGAAATAGAACTGCCTTATGACCCAGCAATCCCACTGCTGGGCATGCACACTGAGGAAACCAGAATTGAAAGAAACACATGTACCCCAATGTTCATTGCAGCACTGTTTATAATAGCCAGGACATGGAAGCAACCTAGATATCCATCAGCAGATGAATGGATAAGAAAGCTGTGGTACATATACAAAGTGGAGTATTACTCAGCCATTAAAAAGAATACTTTTGAATCAGTTCTAATGAGGTGGGTGAAACTGGAGCCTATTATACAGAGTGAAGTGAGCCAGAAAGAAAAACACCAATACAGTATAATAATGCATATATATGGAATTTAAAAAGAAGGTAACGATAACCCTGTATGTGAGACAGCAAAAGAGACACAGATATATAGAACAGGATTTTGGACTCTGTGGGAGAGGGAGAGGGTGGGATGATTTGGGAGAATGGCATTAAAATATGTATAATATCATATATGAAACGAATTGTCAGTCCAGGTTCAATGCATGATACAGGGTGCTTGGGGCTGGTGCACTGAGATGACTCAGAGGGATGGTACAGGGAAGGAGGTGGGAGCGGGGTTCAGGATGAGGAACACAGGTATACCCGTGGCAGATTTATGTTGATGTATGTCAAAACCAATAGAATATTGTAAAGTAATTAATTAAGATAAATAAATTTATAATTAATTAATTAAGATTAATAAATTTTTAAAATGCATAGGGATAAATTAAATAAAATATGTGTAGGATTTGTATTTTGAAAAATAAAAATCATTGAGAAAAATCAAAGACCATTAAAATAAGTGGAGAGATGTATATTGTTCATGTACTAGAGGAATCAAGATTGTAAAGATTTCAGTTCACCCCACATTGATCTATATATTTAATAGGGTCCTGATTAAAACTTCATTGGGCTTTTTTACAGAAACTGAAAAATGTATGTTATAAAATTCACCTGTAAAAGTACTAAAAATAGCCAAATAACTTTTGATAAAGAAAAACAAAGTTGGAAAATCCATAGTGATTTCAAGATTTATACTCTAAAGCTGGAATAATAAAATATTGGTAAAGGATATACAAATAGACCAACAAAATAGAATAGAGACTAGAAATAGAACCACATCCATGTATGGTTGACCCTAGAACAACATTTGGGTTTGAAGTGCTCAGGTACACTTATACATAGACGTTTTTCCGTAGTATATACTGTAGTGTTTCATGATCCATGGTTGGTTGAATATGCAGATACCAAATCACAGACAAGGAGGAATCATGCACAATGAGGGCTGACTATAAATTATGCCCAAATTTTGGACTGTGAAACTGATCAGTTCCCATAACCCCTGCATTGTTTGACTCTACTGCAGTCAATTGATTTTCTTTTTTAAACAAAGTTACCAAATTTATTTAAGGGATAAAGAATAGTCTTTCTAAGAAATGTTGCTAGAATAATTAGACTGAAAAAAATGAGCACTGTATTTTTAAGAATTTAAAAATGGATTGTATATCTAAAAGTAAGACCTAAATTTATGAAAATTCCAAAAAGAAATATGAGAAAACCGTTTTGACCTTTCATAGGGTGATTTCTTAGCTATGACACCAAAAACATGAACCACAAAATAAAAATGTAGACAAATTGGGCTTCATCAAGATATGAAATTTATTTTCTTGAAAGAGTCTCTTAAGAAAATGAAAGAAAGCAAGCCAAAATGCTGGGAGAAAACATTTGATAAACACCTATCTTAAAAGGATTTACACCCAAAGGATATATGTAAAGAAATCTTTTAACTCATTAACAAGAAGATAGCCCATTAAAAACAATAGACTGAAGGCACAAGCATACATTTTACCAAAGAAAAGATATAGGAATGGTGTGTTAATTATCTATTATCACATAATAATTTACTAAATAACTTGATTTCTTAAAATAATAAAAATTTGTCTCACAGCTTTTGTAGATCAAGGAGTTAGTTTAACTGGTGGTATTTAACTGGTGCTTCCCTGGTGCAGTTTAACTGGTGGTATTCTTTTTTTTTTTTTGACTGGGGCTGCAGTTATCTGAATCCTTAACTGGGGTTTGAGGATCTACCTTCAGAATGGTTCACATGGCTGGCAAATTGGTGCTGGGTAATTTAGTATCTGCAGGCCTGAGTTCTTTATTAGGTGGGTCTCTCCATAGGGTTTTCTCTTTAAGCTTTCCTTTTTCTTTTTTTAATTTAGCCTCTATGTCCACTGTGTGGGAACTTAGCTTCACCACCAGGGATTGAACCTTTGGCATCTGCAGTGGAAGTAAAGTCCCTCCATAGGGTTTTCTGAATGTCCTCATTATATGGCAGCTGGCTTACCTCAAAGTCTGTTAGCTAAGAGCAGTCAAGGAGGAGGCAACAGTGGCATTTATGACTTAGCCTCAGAAGTCACCTTGAATCATTTTCATGATATCCTCTTTGCTACAAAGCCCTATTTAATTTAGGAGAAAAGTACATAGAGATGTGAATACCAGTATCTCAGGATCATGTGGTGGTGGTGGGGGGGTGGGGGGCGACTTGGGTGCTGACCACCGCAGATAGCAAAGAAGCACCTGGAAAGAAGTTCTGCACCTTTAAACATTAAGGAAGTACAAATTAAAATGACCAAGATAGAGCAGTATGCAACTACTAGAAGAGTTCTGAAAAACCTAACACTTTCCAACATTGTATAGTTTTGCCTCCTTTGTCATAGATTTAACCATAGGTGCATGGGCTTATTTCTGGGTTTTCTAGTTTTCTATCCTGTTCCTTTGGTCTATATTTCTATTTTTGTGCCAGTACCATAGTTTTGATGACCGCAGCTTTGTAGTATAGTTGGAAGTCAGGGAGCCTGATTCCTCTAGCTCCGTTTTTCTTGCTAAAGAATGCTTTGACTGTTTGGGGTCTTTTATGTCTCCATACAAACTTTTAGATTTTTTTGTTATTCTAGTTCTGTGAAAAATACAAGTTGCAATTTGATAGGGATTGCACTGAATCTGTAGATTGCCTTGTGTAGTATAGTCATTTTGCTAATATTGATTCTTCCAGTTCACAAACATGGTATATCTTTCCATCTGTTTATGTCTTCTATGTCTTTTCATCAGCATCTTACAGTTTTCAAAGGACAGTTCCTTTGTCTCTTAGGCAGGCTTCAGTTCAGTTCAGTTCAGTCGCTCAGTCGTGTCCGACTCTTTGCAGCCCCATGAATCGCAGCACGCCAGGCCTCCATGTTCATCACCATCTCCCGGAGTTCACTCAGACTCACGTCCATCCAGTCCGTGATGCCATCCAGCCATCTCATTGTCTGTCGTCCCCTTCTCCTCCTGCCCCCAATCCCTCCCAGCATCAGTCTTTTCCAATGAGTCAACTCTTCTCATGAGGTGGCCAAAGTACTGCAGTTTCAGCTTTAGCATCAGTCCTTCCAAAGAAATCCCAGGGCTGATCTCCTTCAGAATGGACTGGTTGGATCTCCTTGCAGTCCAAGGGCCTCTCAAGAGTCTTCTCCAACACCACAGTTCAAAAGCATCAATTCTTCAGCGCTCAGCCTTCTTCACAGTCCAACTCTCACATCCATACATGACCACAGGAAAAACCATAGCCTTGACTAGACGGACCTTAGTTGGCAAAGTAATGTCTCTGCTTTTGAATATGCTATCTAGGTTGGTCATAACTTTTCTTCCAAGGAGTAAGCGTCGTCTAATTTCATGGCTGCAGTCACCATCTGCAGTGATTTTGGAGCCCCAAAAAGAAAGTCTGACACTGCTTCCCCTCTTTCCCCATCTATTTCTCATGAAGTGATGGGACCAAATGCCATGATCTTCGTTTTCTGAATGTTGAGCTTTAAGCCAACTTTTTCGCTTTCCTCTTTCACTTTCATCAAGAGGCTTTTAGCTCCTCTTCACTTTCTGCCATAAGGGTGGTATCATCTGCATATCTGAGGTTATTGATATTTCTCCTGGCAGTCTTGATTCCAGCTTGTGTTTCTTCCAGCCCAGCGTTTCTCATGATGTCCTCTGCATATAAGTTAAATAAGCAGGGTGACAATATACAGCCTTGACGTAGTCCTTTTCCTATTTGGAACCAGTCTGTTGTTCCATGTCCAGTTCTAACTGTTGCTTCCTGACCTGCATACAGATTTCTCAAGAGGCAGGTTAGGTGGTCTGGTATTCCCATCTCTTTCAGAATTTTCCACAGTTTATTGTGATCCACATGGTCAAAGGCTTTGGCTTATTCATCAGTATTTTATTTTCTCAATGTGTTATTAAATGGAATTGCTTCTTGAATTTCTTCTGGTCTTTTGTTGTTTGTATATAGAAATGCAATAGATTTCTGTGTATTAATTTTATAACCTGCAACTTTACCAAATTCATTGATGAGTTCTAGTAGTTTTCTGGTAGCACTGTTGGATCTTCTACATATAGTATCATGTCATACGCAAACAGTGACAGTTTAACTTTTTTTTTTCCAGTTTGAACTCCTTTACTTATTTTTCTTCTCTGATTGCTGTAGCTAGAACTTCAAAAACTATGTTGATAAAAGTGGTGAGAGTGGAAATCCTTGTCTTGTTCCTATTCTTAGAGGGAATACTTTCAGCTTTTCACTGTTGAGTATGATGCTAGCTGTATGTTTGTCTTTTATGGCCTGTATTATGTTGAGGTATGTACCTTCTATGCCCATTTTGTGGAGAGCTGTTATTATCAGTAGGTGCTGAATTTTGTCAAAAGCTTTTTTTTAATGCATCTATTGAGATGATCATGTGGTTTTTATCCTTCAGTTTGTTGATATGGTATATCACATTGGTTAATTGGGGATGTTGAAAAATCCTTGCATCCCTGGGATGAATCCCACTTGATCATGGTATGTTTTAATGTATTGTTGGATGCAGATTGCTAGTGTTTTGTTGAGAATTTTTGCTTCTATATTCATCAGTCATACTGGCCTGTAGTTTTCTTTTTATGTGATATCTTTGTCTGGTTTTGGAACAGAGTGATAGTGGCCTCATTAACATGAGTTTGGAAGTTTTCCTTCATCTGCATCTTTTTGGAATAGTTTCAGAAGGATAGATGTTAACTCTTCTTTAAATGTTTGATGAAATTCGCCTGTGAAGCCATCAGACCCTGGACTTTTATTTTGGGGGAGATTTTTACTTATGGTTTCAATTTCAGTACTTGTGATTGGTCTGTTCATGTTTTCTATTTCTTTCCTATTCAGTCTAAGGAGACTATAAGAATTTTGCCTATTTCTTCCAGGTTGTCCATTTTATTGGCATATAGTTGTTCATAGTAGTCTCTTATGATCCTTGGTATTTGTATGGAATCAGTTGTAACTTCTCTTTTTCATTTCTAATTTTATTGATTTGAGTCCTCTCCCTTTTTCCTTGATGAGTCTGGCTAAAGGTTTATCAATTTTGTTTATTTTTCCAGAGAACCAGCTTTTAGTTTCATTGATCTTTTTTTTAATTAATGAATTTTTTTATTGAAGGATAATTGCTTCACAGAATTTTGTTGTTTTCTATCAGTAGTTTCATTGATCTTTGTGATTGATTTCTTTGTCTTTATTTTATTTATTTCTGTTCCAATATTTATGATTTTCTTCCTTCTAGTAACTTTAGGTTTTATTTGTTCTTCTTTTGCTAGTTGTTTTAAATGTAAAGTTAAGTTGTTTATTTGAGATTTTTCTTATTTCTTGAGATAAGATTATATTGCTATAAACTTCTCTCTTAGAACTGCTTTTTATGCATCCTGTAAGTTTTGGATCATTGCACTTTTTTTTTTATTTGTCTCTAGCTATTTTTTAATTTCCTCTTTGATTTCTTCAGTGATCCAGTGGCTGTTTAGTAGCATATGGTTTAGGTGCCACATGTTTGTGTTTCTTAGAGTTTTTTTTTCTTATTTATTTTTACTCTCATAGCATTTATTTCTAATCTCATAGCCTTGTAATCAGAAAAGATGTTTGATAGGATTTCAGTTTTCTTAAATTTACCATGGCTTGCCTTGTGGCCCAGAATGTGGTCAGTCCTGGAGAATGTTCTGTGTGCACTTGAGAAGGATAGGTACACAGTCTGCTGCTTTTGGATGTAGTGCTCTATAAAATAACAGTTAAGTCCAACTCATCTAAAGTGTCGTTTAAGGCCTGTGTTACATGTAAAAAAATGAAATTAGATCATTCCTTAACACCATGTGCAAAAATAAGGTCAAAGTGGATTAAAGGCTTAAATGTGACACCAATAATTTAAAACTCCTAGAGGAAAACACAGACAGAACACTCTCTGACATAAACCACAGCAACATCTTTTTTGACCCATCTTCCAGAATAATGGAAATAAAACCAAAAATAAACAAATAGGTCCTATTTAAACTCAAAAGCTTTTGCATAGCAAAGGAAACAATAAACAAAATGAAAAGACAACCCAAAGATTGAGAGAAAATATTTGCAAATAATGTGATTGATAAAGGATTAGTCTCCAAAATTTACAAATAGCTTATGATGCTTAATAGCATCAAACCAAAGAACCCACTCACCAAATGGGCAGAAGACCTGACTAGACATTGCTCCAAAGAGGACATACATGCCTTTTCATAGGCACATGAAAAGATGTTCAACATCAGTAGTTATTAGAGAAATGCAAATCAAAGCTATGGTGAGATATCACCTTACACTGATCAGAATCATTAAAAAGTCCATGGACAACAAATGCTGGAGAGGGTGTAGGGAAAAGGGAACCCTCCTACACTGTTGGTGGGAATGTAAATTGGTACAACCACTATCTAGGACAGTATGGAGGTTCCTTAGAAAACTAAAACTAGAGCTATGTATGACCCTGCAATCCCACTCCTGGGCAATATCCAGGGAAAAAACATGATCCAAAGGATACGTGTGCCCCAGTGTTCATTACAGCATTGTGTGCAATAGCTAAGACATGGAAGCAACCTAAATGTCCCCTGACAGAAAAATGGATAAAGAAGGTGTGGTACATGTATACAATGGAATATTACTCAGCCACTTAAAAGAATGAAATAATGCTGTTTGCAGCAACATGGGTGATCTAGAGTGTCATACCAAGTGAAGTAAGTCAGACAGAGCAGGAGAAATATTGTATGACATTCCTTATATATGGAATCTTAAAAGAAATGATATGAATGAGCTTACAAAACAGAAATAGATTTGGAAGACAATCAAGTTTTTTTGGGGGAAAGGATAGTTTGGGACTTTGGGAAGGTCATGTATGCACTGCAATATTTAAAATAGATAACCAACAAGGACCTATTATATAGCACATGGAACTCTGCTCAGTGTTATATGCTGGCCTGGATGGAAGGAGGGTTTAGAGGAGAATGGATACATGGATACATGTACATGCAATGCTGACTCCCTTTGCTGTTCAGCTGAAACTGCCTCAGCATTATTAATAGGCTATACTCCAGTACAAAATGGAAAGTTTTAAGTTTTGAAAAAAAAAAAAGAGAGACACCTGCCACTACAAACTCATAAAATCGAAATACTCATCTATTGCAGCTGGGAATATAAAGTGGTATAGTTAGTTAAGTCGCTCAGTTGTGTCCGACTCTTTGAGACCCCATGGACTGTGGCCTACAAGGCTCCTCCATCCATGGGATTTTCCACACAAGAGTACTGGAGTGGGTTGCCATTTCCTTCTCCAGAGGATCTTCCTGACCCAGGGATCAGACCTGGGTCTCCCACATTGTAAGTGGATGCTTTACTGTCTGAGCCACCAGGGAAGTTATAAAGTGGTATAACCACTTTGCAAGCCAAATTGGTTGTTTCTGAAAACAACTGTACCACTTTGCAAACCAAATTGGTTTCTGAAAGCAACTGTACACTAACCATTTGACCTAACAGTTCTACTCCTAAGTGTGTGTGTGTGTGTGTGTGTAAGGGCTGGTAGGTAAGTGATGGAGATTTTTCCTGCTGTGATTTTTCTTCACCATTTGTCTCTCTTTTATTCTTGAACCACCCACACCCATCATAAAAACTCACTGATATCTTTACCCACCATCATTTTAAAGAATGCATTTACTTTCTCCTCATATCTTGGAAGTGTGTGGTTTTTTCCTTCTATTGGCTTTTGTTTTCAAATGATTTACTGACTAATTAGGCCATTTTCTACTCATTACCAGAATAGAGTTAAGATATATGCTTATTATTACTAACTGACTAAAGAGCTAGGAAGAAACTTAAATTGCATATATTTCTTTGATTAATAAAGGAAATTTAAAAGCTGACATAAATAGCTACCATTCTAGTTAAACAATTTTGACTTAAAGAGCCCTACAGTTTGCATTCCCACCAGCAGTGTAAGAGGGTTCCCTTTTCTCCACACCCTCTCCAGCATTTATTGCTTGTAGACTTTTGGATCGCAGCCATTCTGACTGGTGTGAAATGGTACCTCATTGTGGTCTTGATTTGCATTTCTCTGATAATGAGTGATGTTGAACATCTTTTCATGTGTTTGTTAGCCATCCGTATGTCTTCTTTGAAGAAATGCCTATTTAGTTCTTTGGCCCATTTTTTTATTGGATCATTTATTTTTCTGGAGTTGAGCTGCATAAGTTGCTTATATATCTTTGAGATTAGTTGTTTGTGAGTTGTTTCATTTGCTATTGTTTTCTCCTATTCCGAAGGCTGTCTTTTCACCTTGCTTATAGTTTTCTTTGTTGTGCAGAAGCTTTTAATTTTAATTAGATCCCATTTGTTTATCTTTGCTTTTATTTCCAGTATACTGGGAGTTGGATCATAGAGGATCCTGCTGTGATTTATGTCGGAGAGTGTTTTGCCTATGTTCTCCTCTAGGAGTTTTATAGTTTCTGGTCTTACATTTAGATCTTTAATCCATTTTGAGTTTATTTTTGTGTATGGTGTATATATTGTGTATGGTGTATGTATTGTGTATGCTGGTGGGAATGCAAACTAGTACAGCCATTATGGAAAACAGTGTGGAGATTCCTTAAAAAATTGCAAATAGAACTGCCTTATGACCCAGCAATACCACTGCTGGGCATACACACCGAGGAAACCAGAATTGAAAGAGAAACATGTACCCCAATGTTCATTGCAGCGCTGTTTATAATAGCCAGGACATGGAAGCAACCTAGATGTCCATCAGCAGATGAATGGATAAGAAAGCGGTGGTACATATACACTATGGAGTACTACTCAGCCCTTAAAAAGAATAAATTTGACTCAGTTCTAATGAGATGGATGAAATTGGAACCGATTATACAGAGTGAAGTAAGCCAGAAAGAAAAACACCAATACAGTATACTGACACATATATATGGAATTTAGAAGACAGTAATGATGACCCTATATGTGAGACAACAAAGAGACACAGAGGTATAGAGTGGACTTTTTGGACTCTGAGGGAGAGGGAAAGGGTGGGATGGTTTGGGAGAATGGCAATGAAACCTGAATATTTTCTTGTAAGAAACGAAGCGCCAATCTATGTTCAATGTAGGATGCAGGATGCATGGGGCTGATGCACAGGATGATTCAAGTAGAGGATGTGGGGTGGGAGGTGGGAGGGGGCTTTGGCATTGGGAGATTGTGTTCACCTATGGCTGATTCATGTCAATGTATGGCAAAACAAATACAGTATTGTAATTAAAAAATAAATAAATTTAATAATAATTAAAAAAAAATTAAAGAGCCCTACATATTTTTCTTTACCCAAATAGAGTCAATGTCATTAAAGGACAAAATAATGAAATCTTGAAACTTAATAATTGGCCTATTCACAAATTCTCCACGGATAAAAGAGAGAACTGTGGTCTCTAAATGTTGAATAATATTCTGTATTTGTAATTTTGAAAACAACAAAAACCTTAGTCAAACCAAAGGAAGTGAGAAAATTGCCAAGTGAAAAGTAAACAATATTTGCAAAATCAATTTTAGATTAAGGTAAATATTTTTTATGCACAGTAACCTCATACATATTAAATGTCCTAAAAATGAACTCAAATAGTTATAAAATATAATAAACATTATTGCAAATGTTTTCAATACATGTTTTTTTGTTGTTTTCAGATTCTCTGGTCAGGGGAGAGGGAGTTTAAGTTACATATAAAATCATTTTTGAGCAGAGTCTGATAGTATTGTTTTGATATTTGAAAGGGAAGAAAATGGCACTATTTCAAATTATTTATATGAATGTATGCATGCATGCATGTCACACACACACACACACACACACACACACACACACACACACCTCTAGAGTGAGAGGGAGTTTAAGTTACATATAAAATCATTTTTGAGCAGAGTCTGATAGTATTGTTTTGATATTTGAAAGGGAAGAAAATGGCACTATTTCAAATTATTTATATGAATGTATGCATGCATGCATGTACACACACACACACACACACACACACACACACACACACACACACCCCTCTAAAGTGAGAATCACACCTTGTTTGAATTAAGACCGACTTACCTTGAATTAAGACCGACATTGATCCCCTCTGATTTTCCTGGCAGGAGATAAGACCCAGGCCATAGCCTTGTTATTATGAGCACTAATCTATGATGAACCCTCTTTCTGGCATAAGCCAGGCATTAGACTTCTGTGTCTCCCAAGTATAGGGACTACATTTACAAGGTCCTGAGGGTTCTCTTGAAATCCCACTAGGCTGTTAGTTGGAGGGAATATGATATCCTAGCCCTCAAAGAGAGCTGAAGTGGAAATTCAAATACAGGTCTCTCAAAAATTATTTTTAACAATAACCATTTCTTCCTGTCTCTGCCTTCCTTTATATCCTACTTGGCCTGAGGGGTCCAGAGTCCCAGAATATGTTTTCAGTACCTCTTTTCATTATCCCCCTTTTTTTATCTGACTCCTATATACATGTACATATGTTTTCTTCCCCCTTTTTTTTCTCTTCATTGGTACTGTACAGGTTGTTTTCCCTTGCCCAAGTCAACACTAAAGCAGAAATACTACCGAACTAAGTGAAAACTTTAGAGGACTAGAGATAAATTTGAATACATGACTATAAAGCTTCCCTGGTGTCTCAGAGGTTAAAGCTTCTGCCCTCAGTGCAGGAGACCTGGGTTTGATCCCTGGGTCAGGAAGATCCCTGGAGAAGGAAATGGCAACCCACTCCAGTATTCTTGCCTGGAGAATCCCATGGATGGGGGGAGCTTGGTGGGCTATAGTCCATGGGGTCACAAAGAGTCAGACATGACTGAACAATTTCACTTTTACTTCCAGAGATAAATTTGAACACATGACTATAGAGCTACTTTGTTTTTTTTTAAAGATGAGATCAAACTAGATCCGGGGTAAGGGAGAAAGGAGTGACATAGATGTTTTTCCAGAGGATGCTATGATTCCTCAAAGTAAAAGGGAGCAGAAGGGTTTTCTGCTCCAGTGATCAGGGAGTGGAATGGAAAGGATGCCATACCTAGTTGTCTTTGATAGATAGCCAGCAGACCTGGATACTTGCAAGTGTCTCTGGACAAAGAGGGAGAAGAGAAATTCAATACTTTGGTGGATATGAGAATGTGAGGGAAAAGATTTAGTCCTCTGACCAAGATACAACTCCGCAGACCATGTTAGGAATCTTCCAATTCATTAGGGCTGTGGTAGATATTTTCTGCTATCTCATATACCTACACATATATCTACATGCAATTAACTTTTGAGGAGAATAGAGAGTGTTTGCTGTGCTTAGTCGCTCAGTTGTGTCCAACTCTTTGTGACCCCCATGGAATATAGCCTGTCAGGCTCCTCTGTCCACAGGGAGAACTGTGGCAAGAAAACTGGAGTGGGTTCCATGCCCTCCTCCAGGAGATCTTCCCAACCTAGGGATCGAACCCAGGTCTCCTGCATTGCAGGTGGATTCTTTATCATCTGATCCACCAGGGAAGCCCAAGAATACTGGAGTAGATAGCCTGTCTCTTCGCCAGGAGAACTTCCCAATCCAGGAATCAAACTGGGGTCTCCTGCATTGTAGGCAGGTTCTTTACCAGGCAAGCTACCAGGGAAGCCCAGCAACTGTTTAAGTGACAGAAAAAAAAAAGAGAACTATAGATGGATAACAGGAATAGGTAATAAAAATTTCTAATGTGGGCTTCCTCTACATATACTGAATATGTTAGACTCGTTTGAAAAAGAGTTATTGAGGTCAATTTTGTTTTTAAACAACATGCCAGACAATATTACTTTAACTATTAATGTAACAAATGACAGATTTTAAGCACAGTTTTTTCAAAGGGGCATTTCTGAAGGGCTCAAAGAAAACAGAACATTACTGACTCACTCAGCACTTAATAAGTACTTGGACTGAGTTTTCAGTATCAGGTACTGACCACTGTACAAGAGAAAGTATAATTTATAACTTTTGGTTTCCTGATGCTTACTTACAATGTTTATGAAAATTGATTCTTAAACTTTGGCAGGTATCAAGATTATTTACAGAATTTTGGTGTAGAAACTAAAAATCTGCATTTCTAACAAGTTTTCATGTGACACTGATGTTATTGCTCAGGGAACTACTCTTTGAAAATCATAGGCTGATAAAAATTATCCTTAATTTAACAGAATGTTAAAATGTTGTTAATGGCAAATTAAGATTTTCTTTAGTGGGTAATTATTATTCATGACTTTAATGATGGTAAGAATGTATTTTGTAGTCGTAACCATGGAAAAATAGCACGAAGTATGACAAAGCCCAATAAAGTATTTTCCTCTCACTATTATAGACAGACTTTTTTCCTTTTCTTTCTTTTTTTTTTTTCTTTAGCAAACTTTAAGCAATTCATTGGAAGAAGTCTAAACAGCACTGTGCCCTAAGCAATGCACCAGTCCAAATAAGTGCTAAAGGATTTCAAAGTTGAAAGTCATGGTGCCATTTGTTTTTCTTGTGCAGCCTAACACTGCTTCTAATTATGATCAAAATATTCATATGTAAATAACAAGATTAGAAGGAAAAATGCCTATATTGCATTTGGGCTTATTTTGATAATACTGAAAGCATTACCATTGACATGGTTTAAAATTTTGTAGCTTTAATTTTGTCTGGACAAATATTTTGATAAAGTTAGAATTTAGTCTAAAAGTCATGGAAGGGCAAAAGCAATGTGGTTTGTGAGACCACATTTGGGGTTTTATCCAGTTTTAGTGGACATCTGTAGTGACCTTTAGATTATACATCAGAATTCTCTTCAACTTAATTCTTTCTTTGTCAGCTGTTATCTAGTCAGTCTCCATGTTCTCGCTAATCTTCCTTATAACAGTAGCTCTTGTTCCCTTTTGTCTACTTTTGTCTAAACCATTATTTCCTCATGAAAATTCTCCAGGCTCATTTCACTGATTCCTCTTTGTCATAATTTGAAATACTCTCCTATTGTACCTTAGACCAATGCAAACCTTCCCAATATAAACATTCCTCTTTTGTTGGCTCCTTCTCATCTGCCATTATAATTGTGGAGATCTCTCACATTCAAAAATAGTTTACTTAACCAATCTCCTCCTATTGAATACTAAAGTTGTTAACCATTGTTTCATGTTTGGTATCATTTCTTGGTCATTCATTTTTCTCACTGAACATAAGAGCTATGATTGTGGCACATTCTTGGATGGGATAATATCCACCTATTAAAACTATAGTTTAAATCTTGACATGGAAAAATGTTTGAAATGTTTTTGAAGAAAAAGTATCTTTATACTATACTATTTATGACATAGTTCTTTCTTAATTACAAACGCACACACATAATATATGTCAGTGGTCAACTCTGGGTAGTTGGATTGGAAAAATATTTTAATTTTAATGTCTGGGTATTTTGGGATATTTTACAACAAACATGTATTATCTGCATAATAAGTTATAAAGGGCATAGAAAAATAAAAAGAAAATATGCCTATGTGTAAGAATGAATGCTGTTTGGAAGTTGGATTTTCAATTTTTTCTCCTTTTATATACTTCAGTTTTAGTACTAAATAATATTTAAATTGATTATTAAATAGCATTTAAAAATTGAATAGCATAAAAATCAATAATATTATGTAGTATTTATATTTAGTATTAGAAGGGATAAATTAATGTTTAATTAAAGATTAATTTATGTTAGTATATGCCAAACCATGTGTAATTACAATAATACTACTTCTCTGTGCAAAAACTTTAGAGCTTGCTTTTTCCTTGTAACTGAATTTCGAATTGCTTAACCAGGGAAGCAAGCTTTCCATAGACCATTACCTGCAGATCATTGTTTTTCATTTTCCAATGCTGCATCTCAAGAAGCTTTCAATGTCCTTGGATAGAATCCCCATCTTTTCTACTTTACCATTCCTTTACTGCTCCCTGACCTTGCTTTTCTGCATGTCTACACTCACCTTTTCTGCATGTCTACACTCACCTTTTCTGCAAGGCCTAGGCCAAATGCTAACTCCATGGACCTATGTCAGTCTAATTACAACATCTGAGTGTGCTTAACATTTTGTTTTTCATTTTAGATTCCATTCAATTCTTACTGTGTAGTTTTTCTGCACATATATTAGCTCTTCAACTTTATTTATTGTACATGTTTTTTGGTTCATAAGGACATAGTTAAATTAGTAAAACTAGTTAATTAAGTAAAATCTGTCCTCACAAAGCATATCGTCAGTAATTTATGGAGTAAAAAAACAAATCTGTTTGTGAATCTGGCCTCAGCCACCTATAGGCTGTGCACATTTAGGCATGATGCTTAACCTCTTGTGCCTTCATTTCCTTTGAAAAATTGACAGAAATGATATTTAGTATTGCTGAAGAATTAGTGAGATAGTTTTATAAATAGCACATTATTAGAGTACAAATCATCTGCTATAACATCAAATGCTATGGTTTAGCTGAAAAGATTGTTTTCCCTACTAGGGTTCAGTTGAGGACAGCAATTGTTGGCTGAAGAGGAAGCTCTGAATATTTCAGTACAGGGTTTCCTTTGCCAAGATAGCTCCAGTTGTCCAGATAACAAACATGAAGTGAGATGAGATGAAGTGAGATCCCAGTTTCCTCTCCCATCTGTCACATTGGCCAACATTTAGTCCTGTAACGACGTTTAGCTGCAAAGGAGTCTGGATGGTTAAGTCTCAGCTGTGTGCTCCGTTCAAACTCAGGGAGTGGGTTCTTTTGCTAAGGAGGGAAGACAAGAATGAGGCCGAACAGCACTCCCTAACAAAACCAGTATTCTGAGCCTAAAAGACTGTAGCCCAAATCCAAATGAGATGAATACTCAGAAACAAAGGCCTTGTTAAACCTGATGGCTTCCATTTGATCTCTCCAGTGAAACCTGTCTATCTATGCTACACATGCTTCCCTAGTAGCTCAGCTGGTAAAGGATCTGCCTGCAGTGCAGGAGACCTGGGTTTGATCCCTGAATTGAGAAGGTCCTCTGGAGAAGGGAAAGGCTACGCACTTCAGTATTCTGGCTTGGAGAATTCCATGGACTGTATAGTCCATGGGGTCACAAAGAGCTAGATACAACTGAGTGACTTTCACTTTCATGCTACACATACTCTTTTCTTTAAACTCTTACACCTTTTTAAAGATAGGGAATTTGTGTACATAACTTATTTAGCTGTCAGTGTATTCCTTCATCTGCTTTTCTTTCTTTTATTATTTTTTATTTAAAAGATTATTGGAATATAGTTGCTTTACAATGTTGTATTAGTTTTTGGTGTACAGCAAAGTGAATCAACCATACATGTACCTATGTCATTTGGTTGCATCTGGCTTTTTGTGACCCCCTGGAGTGCAGCATGCCACACTTCCCTGTCCATCAGTATTTCCCAGAGCTTGCTCAAATTCATGTCCATTGAGTCAGTGGTACTGTCCAACCATCTCATCCTCTGTCACCCGCTTCTCCTCCTGCCCTCAATCTCTCCCACCATGAGAGTCTTTTCCAGTGAGTCAGCTTTTCACATCAGGTGGCCAAAGTATTGGAGCTTCAGCATCAGTCTTTCCAATGAATAGTCAGGGTTTTCATTTCCTTTTAGGACTGACTGGTTTGATCTCCTTGTAGTCCAACAGACTGTCAAGTCTTCTCCAGGAGCACAGTTCAAATGCATCCCTTCTTTTTTGGATTTCTTTCTGATTTAGGGCTTCCCTGGTACTCAGACTTTAAAAAAATCTGCCTGCAATGTGGGAGATCTTGGTTCGATCCTCGGGTCAGTAAGAACCCCTGGAGAAGGGAATGGTACCCACTGTAGTATTCTTGTCTGGAGATTTCCATGGATAGAGGAGCCTGGTGAGCTATAGTCCATAGGGTTGCAAAGAGCTGGACACGACTGAGTAACACTTTTGCTTTCACTAGGTCACCACAGAGCATTGAGCAGAGTTTCCTGGTTGTACAGTATCATCTCATTGGCTGTCTATTTTATATGTGTGCTTAGTCGCTCAGTTGTGTCCAGCTGTTTGTGACCCCATGGACCATAGCCTGCCAGGCTCCTCTGTCCATGGGGATTCTCCAGGCAAGAATACTGTAGTGGGTTGCCATGTCCTTCTCCAGAGGATATTCCCAACCCAGGGATAAAACCCTATTTCTCCCTCATTGCAGGTGGATTCTTTACCGTCTGAGAGCATCTGAGCCACCAGGAAAGCCCATCTATTTTATACATAGTTATCAATAATGTATACATGTCAGTCTGAGTCTCCCAATTCATCCCATTCCTGTTACCCCAGTTGGTATCCATAGGTTTCTTCTCTACCTCTGTGACTGTATTTCTGCTTTGTAAGTAAGATCATCTATAGCATTTTTTTTCAGATTCTACATATATGTGTTAGTATCTGTTTTTTTCCCTCTTTCTGACTTACTTCACTGTATATGACAATCTCTAGGTCCATCTACATGTCTATAAATGACCCATTTCTTTTCCTTTATATGGCCGAATAGTATACCATTCTGGGGCTTCCTAGGTGGTACAGTGGTAAAGAATCCACCTGCCAGTGCAGGAGATGCAAGAGATGTGGATTTGATCTCTGGGTTAGGAAGATCTCCTGGAGAAGGAAATGGCAACCTGTTTCAGTATTCTAGCCTGGGAAATCTCAAAGACAGAGGAGACTATCCATGGGGTTCCAAAGAGTTGGACATGACTGAGTAACCAAGCACACATACACCCCCCACACACTCAAATATTCCATTGTATATGTACCACATCTTTTTATTCATTCCTCTGCTGATGGACACACGTTGTTTCCATGTCCTGGCTGTTATAAATAGAGCCTTCTCCACCAGATTAAACAAAGAAAAATCACAATACAAGGGTATCCCATAAATTTAACTTGTTTAAATGTGGCTCTGGAGCATGTGAAGTTAAAGATTATGAACATGTTATGTTTGTATCAAGGTGATGGTAGAAGCCTTTGGTTGCTAAAAAAAAAAAAAAAAAAAACAGCCAGTTTGTATTTTAGCTAATTTTTCAGTTCTTTGTAATTAAGATATTTCTTCTGCTTTCACCATTGGGCAGCTATGGAAGGAAAATAGATCAATGAGAATGACCTTACATCTTTATTACAGTTTTCCAGTAATAGGAGCTTTTGGAATTATATAATGTCCTCTACCAATGACAGTGTATGAATGTTACTACATTTCCTTGTGTGACAATGTGCTATTTCCTGGCAGTGCTGAGGGTCATGTAGCACACAATGATAAATAAAGAAACATCCTGTGCATTTTTAGATCTTCACATTTTTATTTTGAAACATAGAATTTCATATTGGTTAACACCTACTTTTAAACAAAATGATGCATTAATTAAATGCCTTGTCATAACTATTATAAGCTCTGTTAGAAAAATAAACATCTCACAACAAACTACAATATCAGCTTTTTAATAAATACAAAACCAAAGTTAGTAGTCAATCAGAATTATATGAACAGGCTCATAGTATCTAAGTGAAATTATTATTTTCCCAATTTTCTATGTCATTTAAGGCAATTTAAATTTCTGTATAATTCAAAGTCAGAAATAGTAAGAAATTTGTGTAATGAGAATTTGTTTCTTTCTTAGAACTATTTTTATTTCAAATACTTTAATTTAAAAATATTCTCTATATTAAAATGTTTTCTACAGAGGCAGGAGTTGTTAAATGAAACACATAGGTTATATTACTGATAATTTAAAAACATTACTAATTTTTTGCAGATTTAAAAAACTTTAATGAAATAACTGGTAAATGTAAAATAGTTTTAAACTTATGTTAAATATATACAAAATGAATTTCTATATTAATATGTGCAAATTTATATTTTATTATAATTTAGAATTAAAATATTTTATATTCAATATTTTAAAGAAAATCTACGTGCCATATTTGTCATTGTATGGAATTGTTATCAAAATCACATTTATCTGTGGTACAGTGTAAAGTTAGTAAAGACATTTTACACAAATCATACATTTCCATCCTTGATGATGGCAGGTTGTTTTTTTTTTAATTGTTGGATAGATGATTTTAACTGAAACAGGTTATGGAGCTTAGAAGCCTGATTAATAGAGTTAGTTTATGAAGATAAATTTTTGTGGGAAAGTAATCCAGGTACATAAAGGAGTAGTGTTGTTACTCTCAGGTATTTCATTGACAGTTGCCCAGATAGCTGAACAATTGTTTCATGTAAGTCAAATAATTTAAATATGCAGTTTTATGAGTCATTACATGGGCTTAAGGTGAATTTATGAAAGCCAAAGGGAAAAAATCAAACAAAAGAACAGAAAGGATATAGAAAAATAAAAATGGAGGAGGACTTTAGGGAAAATTCCCTTACAACACTGCTTGGTTGTATGATACTTTTCTCCTGTCATTGACATAAGACATATAAAATGCTCCAAAATCTTAAAATTGCAAAATTCTAAATCTAAATGTGATGATTTTATGTAATATTTTTCCAGTTAATTCTGTTTAAGTGTGAGATGATCACATGAAAGTATTCTTTAGAGTAACAGAAAGAATAAACCTTTGTTAACAAACTTGGGAGAAACTCACTCATTCTTGTCGGTTAGGTTAGGGTTTGCTGAAGCATAAAGTATAAACAGAAGGTTGAAAGAGCTTTTATAACTTAAAGGTCTGCAGGATCTAAACTCATAATCGGATGGTTAGGCTCTATGTTAAGTGGTAATGTGATTCAGATGTACTGAAAACTGACTTCACGTGTATCGTACATGTGTTCTTAAATATTTATATAGAAATGAATGCCTCTATACCCGTGAACATTTAGTTAAAGATGAATTCGTGTACTATTTATTTAAGTAAAATTATAAAACTGCATCTTAGAGGCCAATAATTGCAAGATATATTTCAGAGATGTTAAATTGAAAAGTAGATATCTTAGACTTAATGAAATATGAACATGTATAACCCCGGAATAAATTGGCCATTGAAGAATTATAAGAAAAAAGAGGAATGATCTGAAAGAATGCTAGTTTCATATTTATTTGAAAATATGTCTCAGCTTCCATTGCATTAAGTGGAGTTCTTAAGGTCAGTATAAATAAGGATAGTTGTAAATTAAATGTTAAGAGTAAATAAAACAATATAATATACACAAGATTGAACTCCCAAGTACCTGTATTTCATTAGATACTTTTATTAAAATATATGGATGTCAAATCTCTTAAAATTGAAATAAGCTTGAATAGTTGTAAACATTTAAAATTCTCAGTTTTTAATAGGTCTTTGTTTAAGTACATAGGTTCAAATGACTTTTAAAATCATTAAGAGATGTTTGGAAATGAAGAACTTCCTTATATTATTATAGGCAGTTATTTTTCACAATTAGGTTAATAGAACTTGAAGTTTTGGGGCAATCTCTTAGGAAAAGTGAGTAGGAAAAAAAATAGGAGTAAGAAAAGGAAGGAAAAGCCATTGAGTTTAACTTATTATAAAGGTATCATAGGCATATAATTCTATGGAGAAAACGTTTCATAATCCATCATAATTATATTTCAACATTGTATGGATGTCCACTGTCATGCATAAGAATATCTTTAATAGCGATTAAGTCTATATTCAAAATGTTTGAAATTTATTCTTTAGTGGAGTATTGCATCTGATGCATCCACTAATTTTAATTTTGAGTTTTCACAAATTTTCCTGTAGAGAAATCTATTCTATGTAATCTTAGGTTTTTGTATTTGTTTAAACCAAACTAAATTGAATGTTTAGGACATAATCAGAGTTTTAGTGAATTTTGAGTCTTTCAGAGAATGTCTGTACATAAATATTAATAAATTAAAAAAGATGCTTATAAATCCACACATACTGCAGTATAAAGATATCCTCAGAGAAGTAAGATTCATACAGTTATATTGTAGTGTATATATGGCCTATTTCTAAATCATGACATACTTTAGGGCACAGAAATGCTGTCGTACCAAAAGAGTTGTTCAAGTTCTTAACTTCGTTAACCATTTAAAATTTCATTACTTGTGTTTAATATCAGTGAATCTCAAAAGGCTCCTGTGGTCATATTAGTTGAAATAGGCTTTGTTTACATAAATTATTTGATCTAAGAATACCCTGTTTTCCCTTAACTTTTCATTAATTCTAACTAATCAAATATTAATTATCTTCTCACAAGGAAAATATCAATTGTTCAAGTAAATATAAGCTTAAAATCTTTAAGAATTAGATCTTTAAATAAAAAGGAAAGGACATCACAAGCATAACTGCAATCACCATCTAGCATCGAAGCTGTCTATCAGGAAGCTTGTCCCTTCCTATGAGAAGAGCCTTGTTTCATTATAAATTAGTGCAAACTAATGAGAGTGTCCAAATATCCATCCCTTTATTTTAAGGATTTCATTTTATTATCCTCTTTTGGATAATTCAGCCCACATGGACATTAGTTAATGAACCTTGTAATGTTTTAAAAGTTTTAAATGTGTCAAAGTTTTCGGTATTTCAATGAATGGATATTTTCCACTTTTTTCCTTTGGGGGCTGACAGGTATTCATTTATTTCCTTTTTTAAAAGGATGCAATGTGTGACAGGCAAGCTGCTAAAACAATTTTTATGTTATCCTTGGTGATCAAAGGTATTTTACATAAGTGAGTCACAATACTGAATTATGCCAATGTTGCTGATCACTCATTTGGGGAAGGAAATACTGCTCAACTTAGCATCGTAATTACCTGGCTTCAGGGGACAGCTGATGGAACTACTCTGTTTTTGGCTCTAGAACAACTTATTAAACATTTTTGACTCTTCTTTAGGGTGGATGGGATATAGTCTTCATCGAAATGTAGATATCACTTTGATTAACTCAAGTGCTGGAAGACAGAAAATCGGGAAGCTGATTGTAAAAGGACATTTAAAAGGAATTTAAAATAACTTCCTTTGTTGTCATAGGCAAAGCTCTGTGCTGTACACAGGACTATTTGACTTCTAGCCAATAAAATCAGAGTGAATAAATCTGTAAGGATATGGTAGTTGTGATGAAGTTCCTGTTATGGAAGATAAAAGTTCACCTCTGTATCAAGCTCTTAGATTGAGCACTGCATGACCCCAGGGGAAATGCTGTTCACACAGCCTGTGTGAATGGACTTCCCTCTGGTGCTGCTGCTGCTGCTGCTAAGTCACTTCAGTCATGTCCGACTCTGTGCAACCCCATAGACGGCAGACCACCAGGCTCCTCCGTCCCTGGGAGTCTCCAGGCAAGAACACTGGAGTGGGTTGCCATTTCCTTCTCCAATGCATGAAAGTGAAAAGTGAAAGGGAAGTCCCTCAGTTGTGTCTGACTCTTCGCGACCCCATGGACTGCAGCCCACCAGGCTCCTCTGTCCATGGGATTTTCCAGGCAAGAGTACTAGAGTGGGGTGCCATTGCCTTCTCCACTAGTTAGGACATTTTGCAGTCTCTTAGAAGCTGATTAGCAGAAAGACTGTACTCCAACCATGGACAATTCGGTTTCAATTGCTTTTTTCTGCTTTGTTTTAGAATTGTCTCATGCTCATTCACTTAAGACTTCAATAAATCACATTTAAAAATACTTGCCAATTGACTATTTTAAAGGTTCAAGAGGTAGTATGACATTGTTCAGTGAGCACTGGCCTGGCAATAAAATAGTTCTCTTTAAGTGCTGCCACTTGGTCACTGAGGGTTTTTGAAAAATCATTTGAACTTTCTGAGCCTCAGTTCCCCTTTATAATCACAAGGGTGAATTAGCTTATTTCTAAAGATATTGTCTATTCTTCTCTAATTGTGTATTTTTAGAATTCTGGTGAGTTGGATTGAGGTGATTCAGGGAAAGAATGTCCTTAGACTGCTTCAAAGGGCAAAGGTAATATAGCTTAATTTAGTTTTAATTTGAAAAATATTACTATCTGCTTTGAATAAATATTGGAGGAAACACATTCAAAAGTGTGGCACTTTGCTTGAGGCAGAGTTTCTAAATATTTAGTGAATTTCAACCTGATGATTAGACAAATGAAGTGGTGAAATAATCCATCCAGTTTACCAGGTAAGAAGATCTAAAACTCTACATCAGCAAACAATGAAGCTGTTTAGATTTTGATTTTACTTGAAGTGTCCCTTATTAAACACTGAACTTTGAAAAATATTCTAATAAAGTGACATTGTATTATTATTTTTTTATGGCAGTAGTAACTTAGCACTTATTAATCCAGTCATCTATGACATATATAAACTTATCCTGTAAGAAAGAAAACCAAAATATAAAGGCAAAGAGGAAAGAATG
Source organism: Nanger dama (assembly GCA_917880005.1). Taxonomy (NCBI): domain Eukaryota; kingdom Metazoa; phylum Chordata; class Mammalia; order Artiodactyla; family Bovidae; genus Nanger; species Nanger dama. The sequence goes on from CAKJTW010000007.1 coordinate 32,534,563, forward strand.
TTAGAATTAGTATCCATCTTGTCAAAGAAAACAAACACACATGCATAAAACTACTATTTCAAAAGCAATATCCCTCAAGATTAAGGTTTTATCTGTTTGTCTCTTGAACGAATGAAACACTAATCATTTATTCATCTAGCTGGTCTTGTCTGTTCACTGCTGCCAGTTGTTGCAGTGTTTGGCAACATTAGTATAACTACATTATTCGCTTGTCTGCATGTTTGGTGCAGGGATTACCGTATCCTTGTAGTGACACAATGCCAAAACTATCTCACAGCATTGTCTCTCTGGGAAGTGTACAAATGGTGGGTACCTGTAAAGTGTAGTCAGTGCTCTTCAGATAATCTACATTCTATGCTGATCTAAATAAGTTATATATTACAGTAAAGTGCTACAATGACACTAGTATCAAACAGTAGTAAGACACATTTTTCTCTGAAAAATTCAGCAGCAGTGTGAGTCACATGATGATGAGGATGCTTGTCAGTCTTCATCTGAGTAGACAACCAGCAACTGGCATGATCTAGCAAATTTGTCTCCTCCTGTGACTTCTAAAATAGTAAATTTTAGGAGCAATTATTTAAAATCCAGTTTCCCATAAGGTACTTAAAAAAAATCATTTTAGAAGTTGCACCTGAAAGTTTCATGAGCATTTAATTTGCTAATGTCCATTTTTATTTCTTCGGGTTTTTCACGTCGGTAGGTTACTGCTCTTGTGCAAACGCTTTGCAGAATCAACTTGTCCTTGATAAGGAAGAAATATTATCATTAATTAAGGGCCTAAATATTGAAAGTAGACAATAACACACTGTTAGTAATTCATTTTTAGAATTCACTGACCTTTTTGAGGCTGACACCCTGTAATCTGCTGAGGACTTAATTTTATTATTATTCCATTGTAGTATCACCTGTCTAATGATCAGGACTTTAAGCAACCCAATCAAGAATGTGACTATGAAAATGATGAAAAATATTCTCAAGTAGCTTGGACTAGAGAAGCATTCTGTAAAGAAGCAAATAAATACATGGTTTAAGAAACTAGAGTGAGTAAACCAAAGGATTCTAACAGTAATATTAGAAATAAATAATGTTTATCATCTCAATTAATAGAATCAGAGATATTTGCAAATCTACATTTTCAAAACAAAGGACTTCCATTGTTGTTGATTCAAAAGTAAATTATTGTTACACATTTATTATTCAGGTATTTTCACCAAAAACTCTCCTTCAGAGAATCGCCACAATTAAGGTAGTCAATAAGATTATTTCTTTTCAGCTTGATTCTTGTACTAACTAGAATATTTCCAAATCCTTAACTAAATATGATTTCAACCATGACAGAGAGAAGGACAGTTTTTGTGGTATGATGTGGATCACTAAGTGGAAAATAGGATTTAAGAATTATTTAACAGCTCCGTGCATTAACATATGTTTTTCTTGTTGTGCTTACTCTTCATTTGTTACACATCAGTAATGGAAAATAAAGTAAACATCTGCAGAAGCTAAAATCAGTACAACAGTAATAGATTAATAAATATTTCCTTTGAAACTGTAGTGTAAGTTTTCATTATTATTACACATAGCTTCTCCAGGAAATGGGAGTGTACAATTTGGGACAATACTCAAATCTCTTTCCTCAATTTTTATTAATTTATTTTTTACTTGTCTGTTAACTAAATCTATCATATTCTGCTTCTAAAAATACCACTTTTTGTTTTTCAAGAGCAGATAATTACTAGCTGGAAAAGGAAATGCTATATTAAGAGGGGCATGCTAGGTCTCTGTTTTAGCACTAGACCTTTGGCAAGCTCTAGTTGGAAAGTCTACAGCCTCTGTGGCTGCCAGAGGTATTACCCTAATCTAAGAGGAACATGGTTGCATAATACACAAGTATTCCACAGAATTCATCAGCTGCCCCACACTCACAGAATTACCTCCCAGCCTAAAGTGCCATGTGTTTTTCTGCACATTCTCCAGACTTTGGGGGCTGCATCTAACTGTCTGAAAGTCTCCTTGAGAAGGCCTTTCAGGAGGGGACCTGCCAAGACTTAGAAAAGCAGTCACCCAGTCATGAGTGATTTCTGTTTGAATTCCCCTGGATGACCAAGCATGCTCTTAAACAGCCAAGAATTCAGTAAAAGGGCAAGGGCTCATCTCCAAGTGGGAAGACTTAGAGCCAGTTGTTTTTTTTTGTTTTGGTTATAATGTTAAGGTTCCTTGAAAGAAACGCTAAAAGGAGACTGGAGGACCACTAACTGGAGTATAAGCACCAAATCCAAGTGTGAGTCCCCCTGTGTTATAGTCTCATACGTAGAGAGAATCCAAGATGCTCTATTAAAAGGTGTTACCTTTGGTAGTGCCCAGGTTCGTGACATGCACGCCTTTCATTTCCCTTGGCCGACTTAGAATAGTAATCAGCTAAGGGGGCGCGTGGCTTGATCTCACTTTCTGGCTTCTTGCCTAGTAGGAGTTTAGCCAGGAAAAGCAAAATAACCCTTTAAGTGTGATCAAGTGGATAGATAATAGAGGTGGTTAACAAATGCCCTTTTTCCTCTCCTTGCATAAGAGTTATGAAGGGGAGGGAGCCCTCTAGCTATTAATACTAATACATTTTATAAATGTTTCTAATGGTTTAGGATGGAAGACCTTTTCAGGATTCAAATCTGTATGCATTTAAAAATTTCTAATTTTGGAGAACCAAAAATTTAGCTCCAGCCATGCCTCTTTTCTTAGTTTAGGTCAAGCAAGGGATTTTCCTAAAGAGCTTTAAGGGAATACATTTTGTTAGCCACACTTAGGTCAAAATAGGTTTATTTACTTAACATAATAAATTACATGTTGACAGTCAGTGTTCTATTTATTAGAAAAGGCACTTGGTTTTTGGGTGTGATTGTTGTAGCCCCATCTGGCAGCACATGGGCTCTTTTCAAATCTAAATTTATTATGGGCTAAAGTTAGTATGGATATGAGGGGAGAGGAAACAAAACTCTGGAGAAAGTTTTTATTCTTCTGTGCAATCTCTCTAAGACCTAGAATTATTCTTACAGGTTGGAAGAGAGACCAGAAATAACAGTAGCAGTAGGAATGTTCTCAACGAATACATAATTTCAGGCTTAATTTCGAATCTTCTATAGTTTAACATCTTAAACCTGAACAAAAGGAGGGCACTGGCATTTGGGTTCTAGTGAACTTTTGTCCAAAATGGTCTTTGAATACAGAGTTCACATGCTTCTTTCATTCATATATCATCTTTTAATTTTTTAAAATGTTCCCTGGCTTAATTCACACAACTCTTTGAGGTTGATATTATTTCCATTTTACAGATGAGAAAACTGAGGCTCAGGGAAATTTTGTAAGATGGTTAATACTGCTTAGCTACTATTAAGAGTATCAATAAACATGCTTAAGCTAAGATCTTCAGACTAAAATTTCCATACCATTTCCATTGTGCCATCTTTATATTTATTCACCCCGAAAAAAAAAGCTGTGCTCTGCTCTGTTGTGTCTGACTCTCTGCAGCCCCATGGACTCCAAGCTCCTCTGTCCATGGAATTTTCCAGGAAAGAATACTGGAGCAGGTTGCCATTTCTTACTCCAGGGGATCTTCCCAACCCAGGGATGGAACCCATATCTCTTGCATCTCCTGCATTGGCAGGAAGATTCTTTACCACTAGGGCCACCTGGGAAGCTCTAATTCAACTCTAGATTATATTTGCATCAGAATAAAAATTATTGCCTTTTGAAGGAAGGAATTGCCTTTTGAAGTTATGTACTTTTCAAAAGCAAATCATTACTACCTAGATTTTTTTTTTTTTTTTTTGCAACACCTGAAACATGAAAGTAAATGTTAGTTTCACATGGGGAAGCTTATGACTGGAAGTAGGTTTGGGTTGTGAAGGATAACTATGGTTCCATAGACCTTATCTTTAAAGGTGAAATGGACTCAACATAGGAAACGCCTATTCTTGGCTCATGAGGTCTCTCAAGAAAATCTCTTTGGTGTAATTTCATGGAGTTGCATAGCATGTGAATTTAGCTGGGTAGTTGAGATTAGAGATCTAACAGTTTAGTCATACCATGGCAAATATGTTTTATAGAGTACCATTTCTGGGAGACTGTAAACATTGAAGCAGTTATTTCTTTTTTAGAATTGAGCTTTTAGGGGTAGCATGGTTCTCTACAGATGCTCTTTAGGACTTTGATTATTAAACTTGTGTTTACCTGATGTTTGGTCCGCATAATGCTGTTCCTTGAGAGCACATGAAGTTTTACACCGATCAAGTATAGCTTGAGACAGATTGTGAGGCTGAAGGCATTGCACGCAATTCCTGTAGGGGAAACAGAAGTGAAAATATTTAATTCTTTAAAGGTTGTAGCTTGTAGTATTTTCTGTAAACAATAAAATGACACAATAGGGTACTTTTTCAGGACAGCAGACTTGTTAAACTGGGAAAGAAACCTGTGACATTTATTTGTAAACTTGGCTGAATTTAATACCAAGCAAAATTACATTTTGGCCACTTAAAATATTGTAATATATAAAATCAACATAATGATATTTTTGTATTGAAAATAAAATTTCTAGGAAATGAATAAGATAGTCTTACTATAAAATCAAAAACAAAACCAGCTAGCACAGCTGTTCTAGAAGATGAGTATTATACTACTAGAAAAATTTTGCAATGAATATACAGTTCAAATTTTGATTGAGTTGACTAGAAATACCTCCATCATTATCTTCCTAATGAGTTGCATAACCTCTTATGCATAATTGTGAAAACTGGAGAATATCTTTTAAAAGTGAATAAAACAAATTGTAAGCCATAGTGATATTTTGAGTAGTTGTCTTTGAGCAGTTAATTACTGGCACAAAACAACAATGCTGCCATTATTTAATGTAACCTTTTACTTTTCCATCACTTCTTTCTAGAGTGCTTCATAGCTACTACTCTTTTATCTTTAAAAGAATAAAAATAAAACAATAATAACAGGTAACATTTATTCTATGATTACTGTGCACCAAGTACAAAAGTTAGGGCTTTTTACATGAACATCTAATTTAATTATTTCACAGAATTATAGCACACTATTATTATTATCTGCACTTTTGATATCATGAAACTAAGGCACGGAGATTTAAACAATTTTGTCCTAGATCAAAAAGCTAATTAATAGTAAGCTGGGAAGCAGCCAGCTCCTAAATCATAACATTGTACATCTTAAATTTATACAAGATTATATATGTCAATTAGGAGAAGGCAATGGCACCCCCACTCCAGTATTCTTGCCTGGAAAATCCTATGGACGGAGGAGCCTGGTAGGCTGCAGTCCATGGGGTCGCTGAGTCAGACACGACTGAGCGACTTAACTTTGACCTTTCACTTTCATGCACTGGAGAAGGAAATGGCAACCCACTCCAGTGTTCTTGCCTGGAGAATCCCAGGGACGGGGGAGCCTGGTGGGCTGCCATCTATGGGGTCGCACAGAGTCAGACACGACTGAAGTGACTTAGCAGTTAGCATACGTCAAGTACATCTCAAGAAAGCTGGGGGACAGCCCCACTGAATCTTTATCAACACTGAATATTATTCTTTAAAAAAAAGAAAACTGTTTCAAAAAGGCAGTGAATACCTAGATAAATTCTCATGCATGACCCAAGATTGGAGTCTAAGTCTTCTAATTTCTAAATTCCTCATTCGGTTCTTTTTTAGCATGATGATAATTTGTCTGGAGAAGATCCAGCAACTTTTTGGTTAAGGTAAGCAAAATAGCAAAGATTAAACATGGCTAAATGAAAGACTGCTTTACATAGGTTTGGAACCAGAAAACACATACCAGTTTTCACTGCAGCCTGTGTGACACGTGGGACAGTGTTCACAGAAACGGCCGATGCTCCTGGGATCAGTGCACTCACACCTGCCACATACACATGTGCCTCTCCCACTACACACTTGGCCCTTTGGACTGACACAGAGCTGGGCAGATGCAGATGGGCACTGGCAGCGATCCCCTTCCCAGCCCCTGAAGCACTGGCATCTGCCCGCCTCCACACTCTCCATGCCCTGCAACAAAGATACTCCAAGATCTGAGTTACCAAGATCACTGACTTTGTGAAGCATTTCCAAACATGAATTTCCCTTCCATCCCATGGAAACACACTGACAGTCAAGTGAATGGAAACAGCATCATTTTCTATTTGTCTGACATAAACAATCCCAGGACTTAGGAGTGACTATTTTTAAAGCTGTCCTGTTGTAGATAATCTCCCCATGCTAATCTATTGTGCTGACAATTGTGAATTCTGCCCCGCTGCAGTGGCTGCCCAGCTACTTGAAGGTCACTGGATATTCACCTCTAAAGTAAAAAGACCAGATATAAAGAAGTAATGGAGGCTGAAGTAATGTTGTCTGATTTGAAATTTGAAAGAAAGGAGTATTTTATGAATAGCTTCTATACTTTTCTCTCCTAGTCGCTTATTATTGCTAAGGGCCTGGGATAACTTTGAATGTCCATGGGCAAAGTCTTCTAAGAGCTTCAGTTCTGCTAGTGCCTTGATTAAAGATGAGATCTCCAGGGAAGTTGAAGTAGTCCTTTCACATCTTCAGCACATTATGTAGCAGGTTAGTGGTGCATGTCTTAATAAGGTATGCTGTGAAATGTTATTAGGTGGTAAATGAGAGAAAGCAAGAGAGAAATCAGGGTGGTATGTTTGTGCGTGTTGGAGTTGAGAAAGAATACTGATTATAGTTAAGTGAGTTTTAGCCTGTAGAAAGTAGCCAAAATTTAATATGCTAATATGAACTAGAAAGTTTCAAGAGAGAGTACATTTTCAGGGCTGTATAACGTTTTTCAAGTTTATCTAACCAAAGACGTTTCCTTCCTTTCTTCTCCCTCCCTCCTCCTCTCCTTTCTTTTCTTTGTTCCCTCAATTTCTGGCTGATGTCCTCTCTCCTTTTATTGTGGAGCACCTCACAGTATAACTGTTCCATAGCCTCTACTGTTGGATCAGCTCAATTTGTTAACTGTAAAATTAATGATATCCAGGCCAAGCAAATGCCTGCCAGACTCAATTCTCTATATATGGGCTACATGCCTAATATTAGCCCGCAGATCTGTGAACATGTTATTATTTTCAAACGATCTTAGTGAAGAAAATACTTGTCAGCCTACAGTTTGTGGTTATAATTTATATAAAAATAATTCAAAGCAGATTCTCAATTGCCTGTGGAACAGTAGTTATCATAGTCATGTAGAAGGACCAGTACATTGATTTTTAATATTTTACTGTTAACAGAGACTGGGATTCTCAGTGTCTCAATATTTCAGACTTAATTGAGAGCTTGACAGCTATAGGAAATGATGACCTCAGAATTCTTTCTCTTCCCTGTCCCAAGCAGTTTTAGCTCTAAAAACTTAGATGATAATTGAGAGTTTATTCTAAAGTCATCTATAACCCTTTCTACCTAGATGCCAAGTACAGCTGAATAAATGTTTAGAATATAAAATATTATGTGTATAAGATATAAAGGAAATTTCCTATCCCATATTTAGGGCACATTTTTAATTTATACAAGAATGAAAACTTATTTTGTATATGTATATTACTTTCCTAAAGCTTATTACAATGAAATATTTCATGTTATCAATAATTTAATATTTACTTACCAAAATGCAAACATTAAAAAGGTACGTTAACAATAAATGGATTTAGTACACTACCACAGAAAAATTAATTAATTAAAAAAGTATTTTGCATTAATTTTCAAATATTGCATATATTTTCTAGAATTTAACCTCTAGGTGGCAGTAAACTGAATTAGCCAAAACATACTTTTGATATTTTTTGTTTGAAATTATTTCATTTTAAATTTTGGTCTGTATGTGGCCTCTGGGACTAATCTTGATTTCTTATGCAACCTGTATTTTCTTGAAGAGTACTGTCCTTTGACAATTCTGTTGCTGGTGTTGTTCCAGAAATAAAGTAGACAGGTTTATATTACTATAGATTTATAATGCCATCTCTAATAACACATTAAGAATTTTACAGTGAATTGAAAGTATATTTTTATAGCTAACTATCCTCTGAACAAAATGAAGGGAGTGACCATTTATGAGGATAAATCAGAGTCTTCTAGAAGAATACCCAGATTATAGAAAATCTGTCAGACATCGTCAGTAATTTCCTTTTCTGGTATATGTCTTTACAAGGTCACGGCATACTTGAAAATAATAATTAATTTTAGGTTTTAATTAAGTATTTCCTACATAAAATAATTTATAAATATCAGAATCATGTACAGTATATTTGTGGCTATGTCCTAATTTCACAGACTTTGAAAGTGTAAATATCAAATTCAGATTCAGGGTTGGTAATTATAAAGATAAGATACTTTAACATATATGCTAGCTTTATATACAACTATATAAATAACTGTATGTACATATTTATACTCACCAGCACACAGATTTCCATGATGATATGGACAAGAAAAATCATCCTTTTCACAGTATTTTCCATACACTTTTCCAAACTTAATTTTGTGACATAAACATTTCCCACAAATGCAAACCCCTCTACCGCTGCAAACAGGTTGATCCTTGTGTGACTTGCAACTTTCAGAAGGAAATGTATCCTCATCAATATGACATTTATTCTCATCACACTGGAAGCACTTGGCATCTAGAAAAGTTTCTTCTACACACTTTCTTTTAGGTCCTCTGCTGTCATCACACTGACAGCTGCAGTTTCTGTGTATATGAATTTTAGTGGTTTCATTGAAACCAATAGGTTTGATGATTGCATAGCTCTTTCCTCCTGTGACATCACATTTTTCCATTGTAACTGTTACATTGAAAAGAACCTAAATTTGTGGGTGAGAGGGAAGAAAATACATTTATATTCTTTGATTGTTTTTATTACTAATATATATGTTAATGATATTTTAAGTCAATACTATACCATATATAAGAAATTAATATTTATAAATTATACATGCATTCTTTTTTCATATGTAGATATAACATTACCTTTTAATTTCATTTTATTTCCTTATTAAGGAACTGGAGAGTTAAAGGCTACAATGACTGAGACTTGCCTATCATGTACCATTAAATGGACATGGATTCAAACCTATTTGAAAGGTATCTACTTCTAATCATTCATTTATGTCCTCAGATGATTTCTTAGCAAACTTGAGAAAGAAAAGGCCATTTTCTAGATCCAGTCCTTAACTCGTGGAGTTATGGCAAATATTTGGCACTAGAGATGGATCAAATAAACTCAAGTCAAGGGCTTATGCTCTACTGGTTTAAAACCCTGAAATGAACAATTGTCAAATGAACAATTTTTATTTTGTTTCTGTTTTCTTAGAGCCCAAGTAAAGTTTTGGAGTTAAATTTTAGTTTATACATAATGTTAAGAGGAAAACATGGGCCTTTCCCTGATGTTACTCAAGGGAAAAAGATTTAGGACTCTCAACTTTAAAGCCCTAAGATCTCAATACAAGGTCATACATTTTTCTCAGTGGAGATGTCAGTCTGCAATAATGATCTGGCCTGGCAGGAATTGGTTTCCCCCATGAAACTACATAATTGCTTTCTCTTGCCAAATTCTTCTCCAGTTTTTTCTCCACAACACAATTGGCTTAGTGTGTGTATTTGTATTTGTTAACTCATCTTATAATCTTCAGGTAATTTGACAAACAAGGTTTATAGTTTTCTTCCATGTTAAACTGAGATATATTACAGTTTAAAAATAATTTGTGCTAAGCTTTTTGGTTGGGATGGGGATAGATTAGGTAAATAGATATGGATGGATATATATATATGTGTGTGTGTGTGTGTATATATATATATATATATGGATGGATATATATATATATATATATATATGAATATATAGAGATTTCCTCTTTCTTATGTATATAGACTATAGATATCCATCCCAACCAAAAGCCTAACACAAATACATACACACACAAGCACAAACACACACAGACAATAAGAAAGATCTAAATTTAGGTTTATATGTTATCTATATCCATGCAGAATTAGAATTAGTCTCATAATATTAGTATGGCAAAACAAATACAGTATTGTAATGTAGAATAAAAAATAATAATAAAAAAAATAAAAAAATAAAATCAGTACAATTGATGTCAGACTTGAAATGTTTTTTTCTCTTTAAAATATTAAGGAACAACAGATTGTAAGATAATGTGGTCACTGCCAAAATTAAGTAGAGCAAAACTTGGGATTTCTATAATTAGGTCAAATGACTCTTCTTGACAGTCAAACTGTTTATACCACTTGGTTGAAAGTGACAGGGAAAAAAAGGATGTAGACAAAGAAAAAGAAAAAAGCTAAACCATTCTGCCAAAATTGATTTTGAAAGAAAGAGCTTCTTCTAAGAAGGTAATCCTTTCTCAAAAAGTAATAACTGCATTATTTTTTACGAGCACAAAAGAAAAAGTTTTTCTATATTCAGTGTAAATAAAATATATTTTTTGTAAACTTGTATAAAATGTCTTTTGGACAAAATTCAAGGAGTGATTATGGAGAAGCCAACAGAACTTGAATTTGAAATAATTAATTTCAAATATACAGTTTGTTGGAGCAACTATACTGTCTGCAGATTCTAAACTTCCCAAGAGGGAAAAGTATATTCTAATCAGAAAGAAAGGAAGATTCTCCTTTATTCAATCTAATTAACAGAATAGTAGGATTTTAAATCTTTCAATAGTTCTTTCAGTATAGCATGATATTAAAATAATTAATAACATCATCGAACCTTAGAGATGGATGGAAGAGTGATTAGAAATATTCTAGTTCAAGTTATTTATTTAAAAATGAAGCAACTGATGCCTCACTGAGGTAAATGACTCACTGAAAATCACTTTGTTCTACAAGGATTTCTTTTAAAGTATATTTCTGTGTGTTTACTCTCTCTTGTGCCAATCCTGGGAGAATCCTTATCTCCCATGGTCCTATTTCCTCATGCTGCTATAATCTGAGTCTCTTTTCCATATTTCATTCCTTTTAGTTAAATGATGACACTTCTTTTTATTGTTGCTGTCCTTAACAAATTTCCCTACTTCCTAGATCACTGTATTGAGATAATATAAGTGTCCTGGGACAATCACAAAGTGAAAGATTCCGTCCATGGGATTTTCAAGGCAAGAGTACTGGAGTGGGTTGCCATTTCCTTCTCCAGGGAATCTTCCCAACCCAGGGATCGAACCCAGGTCTGTCACGTTGTAGACAGACGCTTTACCATCTGAGCCACCAGAGAAGTTTATAATTCTTAATCCTTATCAACAGCTCCATCACTCCCATTCTCTGTATTGCTTTTACCCTCAGCTTTCACATTTACTCTGAAAATTTTCAGATTTGAAACAAAAAGGTATTATCATCATCATAAGAACAGACACTTCTTGTTCGAGGAGATGTGATTTCCTAACATATACTGGCTGTGTCATCAATAATAATAAAGTTATTATTATTAAATAAGTATTTAATATGATACATATTTATTTTAAAATAAGTACTAGGGAATTTGAGAGAACAGTCAATTGAGTTACAACTAGTAGGAACTTTAGGAATAGGCAGTGAAAGTTACTTTGAAGTGTAAATGAGATTCTTAAGGTCAGTAGTAAGCAAAGTTTTCAGAATGGTTTGAGTTTTCTGTGAGAAAGCATGCAAACAAGTTAATTTACTTTAAATCGGAAAAATGCACACCCACATACTTCATCATTGCTTGTCACATTTCCGCATCCATCTGTGCCTGGCTTTCTGGTCCCATCTGGACAAATGGCAGTAATGTTAAAGTAGATGCCTTTTACCTGGTTTTCCACCTGAACTTTCACTTCTGAAATGAGTTTCTGCAGAGATGACATTTTTCAGTTGTATACTATAGCAGTTTCAAATGTAAGCAACTAAACAAAGTCAAGTTTATCATATCATTCTAGATTTAATTTTTTAACTAAATCAAAGAGTCTGTTTTTATAAAATCTTGATTAGAAACAGTATTTCCACATAATGACCTAGCTACAATTGAAATACATAAAAAATACTAAAGGATTAGATTATCTGTGTTTAAATTGCTCTATTTTTTTCAAGTATTTCCATGACTGCATTTTGATCACTTCAGAGACATTTCTCACTCAGCCTGTGTTACAGAAATAATCATTAAAATCCAATAATATTTATATTTTGTGATTAAAGTTTGAAGAAAGCATTGAGAATACATACACAATACGATACATCATAGCACATAAATCTTAACACGTTAAAATCTGGAACACGCTTCTGACATGTACTGCTATTAAAGAAACATTTCAGTTTCAGATACTTAAGACTATCATGGAAACTAAACTGTCTTATTGATACAGAATTGAAAGGTAAATTTTGTGGAGGCCATTTCTATACTGTAGGTATAAGAAATACCTGCCAGTTATGGCCCTGTAAATTCTCCAAGAATGGCCTAGAATTTTTGCCAAATCCCTGGAGCTTGCTTATTGTTTCAATTCTTAATACTGAAATAGGGCCTCTTACTGGGCAGAAATTATTCACTCATTATTAATAGGGCCTCTTACTGGGCAGAAATTATTCACTCATTTATTCACTTATATATACACAGTCATTCAAAAACATGTATGTATTGCCAGTTATTCTGATTATGTGAATCAAGCACATCCTAATTTCTTCCTATCTTAGTTCCAAAAGTTACAGCTATATAAACATATTCTGTAGATCTGTGTGAATTTCATCTGATGAAACTAAGAGTCTACCACATGCAAAAATCCTTCACTTAATTTTGTAAACAAAAGGAAAGGGAAAAGATGAAGTATGTAAGAAAAGAGAATGAGCAACATGGTATGAAGGAAAAGATATCCCCATGGCTTCTAATTCTTTTTACTTGAGTAATTTTTCTTTTTCAACTGTATAGTCAACAAAGAGATTAATAACTAATCATGGAATTATGGTAGTAAATCTTTAGAGTAAGATAACGTCCTCAAATTAGTAAATTCTATTTGAATTAGGTAAGACTATATCAGTCACATTTTTTATCAACCAGAGAATCTATACATTGTAATCACTTAATTAAACAGTTTCAGGAAAAAATAGAAACTTCTCCTGCTCGGTCATGTCTGACTCTTTGTCACCTGATGGACTGTAGCCCACCAGGCTCCTCTGTACATGGGGATTCTCCAGGCAAGAGTACTGCAGAGGGCTGCCATTTCCTTCTCCAGAAGATCTTCCCAACCCAGGGACTGAACCTATATCTCTTGTGTTGCAGGTGGATTCTTTACCACGGAGGCACCTGGGGTTCCCAGGTGGATGGTAACTAATGGTGTTGATGACAAATCAGAAGGAAATTCTGAATACCATCAGTGTTCTTTTGCCCTTTTGAAATTCTGTTTCCCTTAAAACCTTAAGCTAGTTATATCAGTGTTTTTTCAAGCATGATATGAAGACAAATACCAAAAATTTTACCCAGTTTTGAGATTAAGAAATTGTTTCAGGCAGTCTTTTTCTAAAAATGAATTTATTTATTTTAGTTGAGGCTAATTACTTTACAATATTGTGGTTGTTTTTGCCATACATTGGCATGTATCGGCCATGGGTATACATATGTCCACCATCCCAAAACCCCACCCCGCACCCTCCCCAAGTTTCAGACAGTCTTAAGCTTGCCTTTTAATATCTAACAGGTGCAGGGAGAATTTACTTTTTATGAAGTATAATTCCTTTTAATCAATATAATTTTTTTATTTCAGTTAAATTAAGATTAAGTAATTATATACTTTATTATAGTTTTAGGAAAGGAAAGTCGCTCAGTCATGTCTGACTCTTTGCGACCCCATGGACTGTATGTAACCTAGCAGGCTCCTCTGTCCATGGGATTTTCCAGGCAATAGTACTGGAGTGGATTGCCATTTCCTTCTCCAGCGGATCTTCCTGACCCAGGATTGAACCCTGGTCTCCCACATTGTAGACAGACGCTTTACCGTCTGAGCCACCAGGGAAGTCCTTATTATAGTTTTAATTTATATAGTTTTTATTTAGTTTTAATTTTTATATAGTTTTAATTTTGATGGCAATATAAAGGATAAAAATAAAATGCAATCACATTCACCATGTACTAAATTTGTATGTAATTTTACAAAAGTCTTAAAAATGAAATGCAAAAAATTACAAAGTAGAACAAAATATTAGTTTTTTTCTTCAATGAATTATGAATGAATGGTTTCTGTTGGACTGTGAAGATGAAATGAATTTTCAGAAAAATTTTAAAGTACAGACATATAAAATTATAACAGAATCCCAGCTTAAGGATATTGGTTAGTCAGAGTTTTTGTTGATTTTGTTAGTACTTTCAAAATTGTTTAAGGTTAATCAGAACTACAATTAGATAATGCATCAACAGACCTAAACTAGCAAATAAACATAAAAAAAGCTATTGTTTCCTTTTCCATGGATGTAATTTGATAAGTACGAAAGTTTATCAGCTTCTATTTTTTCTAAGGGGTAATTTGTGGGTTCATATTATGAAAAATAGAGTGACTTCTAATACTATAAGATCCATTCTTATTTTGATTATCCTTGGGAACAAACTACTGTTGGAAATGAGTTATACATAGGTTTGATTTTCCTTGATAAGATGTCCCTCTAGTCCTATTAGTGCTTTGTTTTTGGTAACAGTGAGAAAAAATTGTAGTTAAAGATGCTTTTCCTATTTCATCCAACATAGTCTTAAGACATAGAATACTTCCTTGTCAAAACAAACAACAAACCTTGCAAGATTTGTTATCCTTTAAAGAAAGAAAGTTTAAACAAGTCCTTCACTTTCTATCCTGTATCTACTTCGTCTTTTTCTTTTGTACCTGAGTTGAAAGCAGATGTTCCGTGAAGAAAATGAGAAGCCTGAGATTTCTAACAATACTTGGGCTGCTGTTAATACCGTTCAACTCTACTGTGTCAAGAAGGCAATAAGAGCATTTGAAGAAGTGAGAGTTTGTCAATGGCACATAAATTCAAGATAGAACCAAGCATATCTTTGAGCACTATGTAAAAAAAAAAAACAACAAAAACAGACTGTATAATACAGAAGGAAGCACCTGAAAGCTAGAATTTAGGAAAACCTAGGTTCTGGTTCTGCTTCTTTTGCTTGTTAGCTGTTTGACCTTTGGTTAATTTGCTTAGCTTCTTTTGAAATTCTACAAATACAGAAAGGGAGTACTAATACCTGCTTTATAGGTTGGTTGAATGGGTTGAATGAGGTTATGTATGGAAAATAACTAGTTTGTAGTGGTATTAAAATGACAGTTAATTGTTTTTACAGTAAAGTTATGACCAACCTAGATAGTATATTCAGAAGCAGAGAGATTACTTTGCCGACTAAGGTCCGTCTAGTCAAGGCTATGGTTTTTCCTGTGGTCATGTATGGATGTGAGAGTTGGACTGTGAAGAAGGCTGAGCGTCAAAGAATTGATGCTTTTGAACTGTGGTGTTGGAGAAGACTGTTGAGAGTCCCTTCCAACCAGTCCATTCTGGAGGAGCTCAGCCCTGGGATTTCTTTGGAAGGAATGATGCTAAAGCTGAAACTCCAGTACTTTGGCTACCTCATGCAAAGAGTTGACTCATTGGAAAAGAGTCTGATGCTGGGAGAGATTGAGGGCAGGAGGAGAAGGGGACGACCGAGGATGAGATGGCTGGATGGCATCACGGACTCGATGGACATGAGTCTGAGTGAACTCCGGGAGATGGTGATAGACAGGGAGGCCTGGCATGCTGTGATTCATGGGGTCACAAAGAGTCGGACACAACTGAGTGACTGAACTGAACTGAACTGCACTGAAGAGAGATTATTCTGTCCAGGAATGACCTAGGTTGAGAGAGCAAATATTTCTTTAACTTTGTATTTAGCACCTACTCTTCACAACCTGGGAACAGCGTACAACTGTCATCTCAATAAAATAGTATATCTCTTAAAGTAATTAAGAGAATTACTTAAGGTAATTCTTTGAGTCAAACAACTGAACCACCTAGTGATGATCTAGGAGACCCCAACCAAATTCTCCTAGTAGTCTCCATATCTCAGTTCATTTTTTTCTGAAAGTTGCTGTTTAAATAACACAGTGGATTCATTATCTTAATGGCACTGGAAATTATGATATTTCTTGGTAATAAGGTATATTCTATGGCTGTGACTTGGTGACTCTCTGAACATTTAATAAGGAAGGAAATTTAGTAGTCTCTAGCTCAACCTGAATTTAGTAAACTGTGTCAAAGGACGTAGTGAAACACAGAAAGCTGAAATGACTTTACCAAGGTTCTGTAACTAGTTAGTGGTAGAGCCAGGGCTAAATCAGGCTCCTAATTCCTAATCTAATATTTTTCCATCACTCCTTTCAAGATGATAGAGCATTAGTTTGTACCTTGCTATAGAAATTGGGATTAAAAATTTATTTGAAAAAAAATGTGTACAATATATACATACCTGATAGGCTTCTACAACCAGATTATTGAGGTTTGCAGCCTTTGATTCTATTTCACCAGCAATGGTGCCAGGCAAGAGGGGTAGCAGGTCCTAGAAAACATACCAATAGCATTCAGTAAATTACAACTAAGTACAGTGGCATCTTACTATGTACAGATGGCATCACCGACTCAATGGACGTGAATTTGAGTGAACTCCGGGAGTTGGTGATGGACAGGGAGGCCTGGCATGCTGCAATTCATGGGGTCTCAAAGAGTTGGACACGACTGAGTGACTGAACTGAAGTGAACTGAACAGTGGCTTAGCAATCAAGAAATATTTTAAAATCTTACAAGTATCAATGAACGATGAGTCATTACATGAATAAAAAGGTTAAAACACAAGAAATAATATAAGCAACTAACTAAAGCAGCTAAAACATATATACCTAAAATGATATGTATTTGTATGTGCATGAGTGTGTGTGAGTACCCAAGTTACATGCTGATTTAAACCTTAAAGTATAGACCACAGAACCTGGTCCTAAGAGATTTTAAAATGAAAATGGTTCTGAGGGCAAATGAATTTGATAAGTTCTGCATATAGTTTCTTCCACATAGAGACTCAAAATGTATACCCCTGCAGTTCAGAAATAATTTAGCATTATTATAATAACTGCCGCATTCTCTAACATTTACTTAATTACAAAACTGTTTTCTCATGTAACATAAATATTTTGCAGAACTGCTCTTCCATGGAGCGGTCTTTAGGACATGTTTGTCCAGATAGGAGAAAAAAAAATCAAAGTCACAAATGGAAGTTTCATTGAACAGGTGTTCTGATGGTCCATAAAAAATGGACTGTAGGTATTCCTAGTGAGAAAATGAGAATTAGTAAAGGCTTAAAGGTTTACTGAAGCTGTAGATTAACTAAGAATAGAGAAGTAACTAGTTTTATTAGAGTGGATGGTGCATATTTATATGGAATCAGATTATGAAAAGTCTTGAAATGCATTTATATATTCATTTTATCATTCACAAGTATCACTGAGTTCTTGCTGTATGCCAGCTACTACTTGAACAAGAAGCTACTACAAATAATTTAGTACCTCAGGTAAAAGGGAAATATATTTGTCAGACATTTAAAAATTCATTTATATAACTTTTACTAAGTAGCATCATATGCCACTTTGGAAACACTAAATTATTATGCCACATAATTTCTACCCTTAAGGATCTCACAGGAATGTAAATGACAGTTTCAAAAAATGATTTTCCCATGAAGCAATAGTCATATACACTTACTCCTTGGAAGAAAAGTTATGACCAACCTAGATAGTGTATTCAAAAGCAGAGACATTACTTTGCCGACTAAGGTCCGTCTAGTCAAGGCTATGGTTTTTCCAGTAGTCATGTATGGATGTGAGAGCTAGATTGTGAAGAAAGCTGAGCGCCGAAGAATTGATGCTTTTGAACTGTGGTGTTGGAGAAGACTCTTGAGAGTCCCTTGGACTGCAAGGAGATCCAACCAGTCCATTCTGAAGGAGCTCAGCCCTGGGATTTCTTTGAAGGAATGATGCTAAAGCTGAAACTCCAGTACTTTGGCCACCTCATGCAAAGAGTTGACTCATTGGAAAAGACTCTGATGTTGGGAGGGATTGGGGGCAGGAGGAGAAGGGGATGACAGAGGATGAGATGGTTGGATGGCATCACTGACTCGATGGATGTGAGTCTGAGTGTACTCCGGGGAGTTGGTGATGGACAGGGAGGCCTGGCGTGCTGCGATTCATGGGGTCGCAAAGAGTCGGACACGACTGAGCGACTGAACTGAATGGAATGCGAGGGATACTGAGCAGGCGTTTGAGGGATGGGGAAATTTGTCAGGGACTGTTTCCTGGAGGAGGTGATTCATGAGTTGTGTCTTCAAGGATGAGTAAGAGTTAATCAACTAATAATGGAGAAACACTTCCAGGGATGGGAGATAAATAGCAAGAACAGAGTTACAAAGGAAAGAAAGCCTGGTGAGTGTGTTCACAGGAGAATTAGAAGCATGACTGAAGGGACAAGTTTAAGGCAGACAGCTTTGGGGGATGAGGTCAGCGAGGCAAGCAGGGACCCACTAGCTTCATGTGCCATAATAAAGGCTTGATCCTCTAGATCAGAGGAAACCACTGGAGCACTTTACTCAAAGTGTGATTCAAATAGCTCATCTTGCAGCCAGGTGAAAGGTGGATTTGGGAGATGGGTTAGGAAGCTGTTACAACTCAGACAAAGGTGATTAATAAAAATGTCTGGGAGCAACCAAATTGGGTGACTGCATGGCATACACAGGACTCAGCAGAGCTTGTAATGCTTTTAGAACCTGTTGATTTTTACTTTGCATGCAATTCAATTAATAATAAACCTGGTTTTATGGTTTAATAGTCAGTGGAAATTTTCTTCAAGGAGTAGGAAGAAACTGCTAGAGCCAATATCATCATCAAGAAATAATAAATAGCAGAGAAAAAGGAGCAAAACAATAAAAAGTTGCTCAGTGAGTTGAAATTCAATTTGAAATTTGAGCTTAGAGGTTAAGAACACAGGACTTATGTTGTTAGGAAAGTATATAACCTCCCTAAATGCATTTGTTTCCTTCATCTTTAAAGTGGGCATATTAGTAATATTATCCTTCTTCTTATGAGTTTAAAGAGTATCAAATGAATTAATGTTAATAAACTCAGTGCTTGACAACAGTGTGTACTCAAAAAGTGGAAGCTATTACTATTGTTAATAAAGTGATTTGGGCATTTAATTTGAGTCCAAGCTCTATTTCTGTGGATATAACAGCTGTTTCCTTAAATGCATTCCATGGTATGTAAATTTTGGAAAAGAGGGAATTACCTCTTCACTGTAGGGAAGAAATGATACAATTGCTAAGGGATTAAATGATATAATTAAAGTAGCACTTTCAGATGATAAATGTAGTAGTCAGATATTAGGGAAAATGGTGACAGGAACACCAGCTTTGAGGCAGATGCAAATGAATTCGAGTAGCTGTTAAAACCAAAAGAAAAAATAGAGTCTCTGAAATATTTTTAAAAAAAGGAGAAAAAGGACATTGTGGGTACAAGGTAAAAGCAAAGACAACAAGGGAGATGAAGATCCAGTGAACAGACATGTGTAAAGAAAATTAGGGTATCACACCATTGTAGAAATGAAGAAAAGAGAGTTTCCTGGAAAAAAGAATCTAAAAGACTGTGCAAAGAAAGCTATAGCAGGATCACAGAAGTTCTATATTGGGGGTGACAAGAGGAATCCCATGGGGTGCTGCCAGAGTGACACAGGTATCAAATGCCTATTCTGCTTGTAGGACTCACCTGGCTGAAAAGATTCTGGACAAAACCAAAATGATTCTTATGTAGGAAGGCTTTGACTGAGTCAGCCACTTCCACGGCTCCTCTTATTTGTTTATTAGATGACCTAGACAAAATCTAGGAATGTTGGTGCTAGATTTGTTGAAAAATACTGATGCTCCCCAATCTAATCTATTATAAAGATATGCCCAAGGACTAGAATAAGCAGAAATATAGACATGGTATAGTTGGGGTGTGAACTACGTTTCACCTGATAAAAGTCTTCTCCAATATTGTCACAGTCAGTACCAAGTCTGTCTACAATGCGGGAGACCCAGGTTTGATCCCTGGGTCAGGACGATCCTCTGGAGAAGGCAATGGCACCCCACTCCAGTACTCTTGCCTGGAAAATCCCATGGACGGAGGAGCCCGGTAGGCTACAGTCCATGGGGTCACAAAGAGTCGGACACGACTAAGAGACTTCACTTCACTTCATTTCAGTTCCAAGTACTATCAGTGACCTCACTTGATTCTAATTTTAAGTTTGCAAACATTGAATTTGCATTTATTTATACTTAAATGTTAACTTAGGACACTGTGTAGTATACAGTAGTTAATATAGTATTAAATTTAGATTGTACAAAGTATAAGAACCCCAGAATCCTTACCTGGGGTTCTGAGAAGTATTCTAATTTTAAC
Organism: Nanger dama; assembly: GCA_917880005.1. Lineage (NCBI taxonomy): Eukaryota > Metazoa > Chordata > Mammalia > Artiodactyla > Bovidae > Nanger > Nanger dama. Next base: position 32,555,073 of record CAKJTW010000007.1, read on the forward strand.
TATAGATGCAAACATTTTAATTTTTACATTTTGGGAGTTAACATACCTTATACCAATGAAACTGTTTTCCTTGAACTGCAAAGATAACATTAATATTGTTGTCTATTAACTTTTCTGAAAGTTGGCCTAGTGAGGGATGTTCCTGTAATGAGAAATGAGGAAATGAGACAAAGAAGGGAGTGAAATTTAGTGCATCAGTTCCATACACTTCCAAACATGTTATAAGTAGAACTGTATGGTTAACATAAAAATGTATTGGGTTGGGAAGGATTATTGTTTTACTAAAGGCATTTAAATTACTAAAAAAAAAAAATAAGGCTAACATCAGTATTAAGGATATTTTAAAGACAAAAGTGCCATAAAAATATCAGAAGCTCAGAAAAATGAAGAGGGTTGCATTCAACATAGTACAAAGTCTTTAGCAACTTTTAGGTTAACACTGGACTCCAAGTGACATAATTAAAAGATTATCTAATATTCAGAAACAGAGACATATTAGTGACAATCTTATTCTGAGGTGAAATTCAGTAACAAGTGTTGAAATGCAAATATATTAATGTATATATGCATATATATTTGATGGGCTTCCCAGGTGGCGCTAGTGGTAAAGAACTTGCCTGCCAATGCAGGAGACACAAGAGACCCAGGTTCAGTCTCTGGGTTGGAAAGATTCCCTGGAAGAGGGCCCAGCAACCCACTCCAGTATTCTTGCCTGGAGAATTCCAGGGACAGAGGAGCCTGGTGGGCTACAGTCCATAAGGTTGCAAAGAGTCACACACAACTGAAGCATCTTAGCATGCATGCATGCAATATATATTTGCTATGTAACATGGTGTAGTACAAAGTCTATTTAAAAGAAGAAAATCCTGTATTCAAATCCTGGGTTGTCAGTTTATGATAAAAATGTATCTAGCTGTACTGGGAATATTTTCTAATGGCAACAACTGCTTTTCAAATATTTTTGCTTTGACAAAAAATAATCAGAGTTTGCCAAGCATTCCCCCTTCTTAATTTTTAAAACCATTCATGTTTTATGGAAAAACTAATCCACATGTTTTTGACCAGCTTATACTTAACACACATAAAACCAATATTTAAAATGCCATCCAAAATGTAAGCAGTTTTTGGAGCCTTCTTAATCTCTTTCTCCTTCTCAAAAACAGGAAGTAACACTGACTGAAAATATACAAAATTTAAATCCAGAAAATTATTTTTTCTCAGAAGATCATTAAGAAGGTCAGTGTATTTTTAAGCTTAAAAAAACACATTTTTAACCCTAGAAAGAACTGTTTTAAAAGAAAATTCTAAGTACCTCGAGGCCAATTTGTTAAAGTTACAAATGCTTAGCAGATGTTCAAATAAACCGTTGTTAACAGGAGAGTTGTGGATTAATGGCCATTGTTGAACCCTCTTCCCCTTTCCCCCATGAAGCACAGTATCTTTTAAGTATTAAGTATTTTACCTTTTATGTCTTGTATTTCACTAGCAGGAATACTCCCTCTCAGCCAGCTGTCCTGGTTTGGTGACGTTGCTACTCCTCAGCCTTAACTCCCCCTCTATCTAACCCATTACATATTGTTTCTCTAAACGTTGAAAATAATTAATAGAGATAACAAAAATTTCATGGCCAAAAGGGAGAAGAGAAAGCAATGTGCCAAAGCAGCGCCTAAGTAGTTAAGGGCAAAAGGATTCCTTTCACATTTTTCTTCTTCACCAACAACTTCACTGTGATTTGTGAGAAATAACTTAAAATGTCAGAAGGAAAGAGGAGGTAAGAAAGATTAAATGGAAACAGTTTTGGTTAAAGAAATAACTGTGTAGAGATGTATGAATTTTAATAATGTACCTATGTAGTGACAAAAAAATAAGCATTTAAGGTTCTCCATAAAAGAGATTCATTATAAAAAGTTATATGATAATATAGAATTTGAAGTATTGCATATCATACTAAGATATGAAAAAAATGTCTTGGTTAAGTGAAAGCACTCAATTATCTGGATTATTTTTCCATTTTTTATAAATCAATTTTTAGATGACAGAGCATGAAAACAATCTGATAGCACAGATTTATTTAAAGATGAAGACTTACGTGTTGTCAGTCTCCGTCTCTCCCATTGGTCTATTTTTCTATCTATATGGCTGCAAAGTAATAATCTCATAGGCCTGTGTTTCTCATCAGTGGCACTATTTACATTTTGTGTTGTGGTGTGGGGCTGTCCTGTGTATTGTAAGATACTCAGCGATGTCCTTAGCCTCTACCTATTAGATGCCAATATGTCCTTCCTCCCCTAGTTGTAACAACCAAAATATCTCTGGACATTGAAATATCTTCATGGAGGCAGGATACAAAATTGTTCTGGCTGAGAGCCATACCAGGAGCAGGGGCCCTGGAAACAGACCACTTGGGGCTTCAACTCTTGGTTCTGCAGTTATAAGCTCCATGACACTGGGAATCTATCCTTACCTCTCTGTGATATAGTTTTTATATATGTAAAATAGGTATAAATACTAGTATTTAGTATCTACTTCTCAGAGTTACGGTGGGGATTAAATGGGTTAACACATGTTTAATTTACCATTTTCTAATTATTAAGCCCAAATTAATGATTAGTAGGGGCTCATGAGTTTGGGTAGACTCTGGGAGTTGGTGATGGACAGGGAAGCCTGGCGTGCTGTGATTCATGGGGTCGCAAAGAGTTAGACGCAACTGAGCTGAACTGAATTGAGGGGCTCATGTCCTGATGTCACATTGCTTGTCATTTACCTAGACACTGCTATGTTGGGCTGTGTGACCACAGACACGTTCCTGATTATTTTAGTGCTTCCATTTTCTCACTTATAAAATGAAGGTAATAGCAATATCTATACTTCACTGGGATATTGGATGGTGCTCCCTAAGTGTAAAGGGAGCAAATACCGTAGCTGCTTAATAAAAACAGCTTTCAGTAAAAGACATTTGGAGACCATTACTAAAGGCTAGATGCTGGGCTATTGGATATGCTTTGACTTGCCTCATGTATTTACCATTTCCACCTGGCTCCTGAAGTGTTTGAATTTGTGGCTCCTGTCAACATGGTGTCCGTTGCATTCTTGATATCCTTAGTTAGTGAATGGGGGCATGGACTAATCATTTTTGTAAGCTGTTCAATGAGAATGGTAATAAAAAATTTTCTGCGTAAACATGATTTAACAAAACATAATTTATTTAGAACGTTCTATTTCATAAATATTTTCATCAGTTTTGTTTTTGTTGAGTTACTTTGGAAAATCATTATTTTTTCTTATTTTTAGGGGCATTAGAAGTAATGTGAGTCTACTTTGAGCCTAGCCCAGGTGATTCTATGTGCAACTTTGCTTTCACTTTTTAGGGAAAAAAACAAAAACAAACACCTAAATACTGTTAGCAGAAATAATTTCCTGGCTAGTTTTCTGCAAGCATGAGAAGTATTCAAATTAGGTCTACTCTAAAGTTATTATTGAAGTCCTTATTGTTCACATGGCATTTACAGTTCTAAACAGATCGTAGAGTAGCAAGCTAAAATTGGGCATTTCGTTAATTTTAAAGCTGTAATATATATATACATACACATGTACATATTATTTTAATTGAAGTGTAGTTGCTTTACAATATTATATTAGTTTCAGGTATACAACATAGTGATTCACTGTTTCTATAGATTATAAGCAATTAGCTATAAAAGCCTAGCCTACAAAATATTAGCTATATTCCCTGTGTTGTATGTTACATCTTTGTATCTTATTTTATACTGAATAATCTGTACCTCTTAATCCTTTTATCTTATCTTGCCCCTCCCTCATCCCTCTCCCTGCTAGTAACTACCAGGTTGTATCTGTGAGTCTGTTTTTGATTTGTTACAGTCATTCATTTGTACTTTTTTCACATTCAACATATAAGTGAAAATGTTCAGTATTTGTCTTTCTCTATCTGACTCATTTTACTCAACAAAATACTCTCTAGATCCATCCATGTTATTGCAAATGGCAACAGTTCATTCAAGAGTTGAGTAACACTCCACCACTTTAACTTCATTCATCTCTTGATGGACAGCTTGCTTTCCTATCTTGACTTTTGTACAAAGTGCTTCTATGAACATTGAGGCACATAGGTCTTTTGATTTTAATTTTCTTCAGATATATATGCCTAGGAGTGAAATTGTTGGATCATATCTTAGTTCTATTTTTAATTTTTTGAGTAATCTTAGTACTGTTTTCCATAGTGGCTGTACCAGTTTAAATTCCCACCAACAATGCACTATGATTCCCTTTTCTTTATATTACTCTTCTATATTTGTTATTTGTGGTCTTTTGATGATAGCCTTTCTGACAGGTATGAGATGATACCTCACTGTGGTTTTAATTTGCACGTCCCTAATGATTAGTGATGCTGAACATCTTTTCACATGGCTGTTGGCCATCTGTATTTCTTCTTTGGAAGAATGCCTATTGAGGTCTTTTGCCCATTTTAAAAATACATGTGTTTGTTTTTCGATATTGAGTTGTATTAACAGTTAATATATTTTGGATATTCACCCCTTATTAGACATATCATTTGCAAACATCTCACATTTAGTAGGATGCATTTTCATTTTGTTGATGTTTTCTTTTGCTGTGTAAAAGCTTTTCAGTTTGATTAGGTTCCATTTGTTTATATTGGTTTTGTTTCCCTTGCCTGAGGAGACAGGTCTGAAAAACAGTACTAAGATCTTTGTCAAAGACCATACTGCCTATGTTTCCTTCTAAGAGTTTTGTGGTTTCTGGCCTTACATTTAGGTCTTTAATCCATTTGAGTTTATTTTTGAATATGATGTGAAAAAAAAATGTTCTAGTTTTATTCTTTTGAATGTAGCTGTCAGTTTTCCCAGCACCATTTGTTGAAGAGTGTCTTTTCTGCACTGTATATTCTTGCCTCATTTGTCATAGATTAATTGACAGTATGTGCATGGGTTTATTTTTGGACTGTCTATGTATCTGATCTATATGTCTGTATTTGTGTCAGTACGTACTGTTTTGATTGCTATAGCTTTGTAGTATAGTCTGAAGTCAGAGAGAATGATACTTCCAGCTTTGTTTTTCTCTCTCAATATTTCTTTGGCAAGTTGGGGTTTTCTGTGATTATATATAAATTTTAGAATAATTTGTTTTAGTTATGTGAAAAATGCCATTGGTAATGAGAATTTGCATGACATCTTTGGGTAGATGGCTTTGGGTAGTATGGCCATTTTAACAATACTAATTCTTCCAGCTCAAGAGCATGGGATATCTTTCCATTTCTTTTATCATTTTCAATTTGCTTCATCATGTTTTATAGTTTTCGGAGCATAGGTTTTACACCTTCTTGGTTAAGTTTATTCCTAGGTATTTTTATTCCTTTTGATGAAAATTTAAATTCTAAAGCTTCAGTATCAAAAACTTGTCTTCTACACCATTAATAATTTTTATACTAACCTCTACCATTTTAGAATTAATTTAAAAATTTTAAACTGTTATAAATTATAAGTGGTAAATTATAAAACTATATTACTACTCAAGTTTTTCATTCTGGCACTTGGAGAAAAAGCAGTGGAAAATGTAATTTAGTTGATACAATAACATTATTTGCCAATGGTCATACATAAAATATAACAATGTTTAAATATAAATTATTTAAAATTTTATCTCATCATGTAATATATATGAGAAAAATTATCTACTTTATTTTATTTATTCTATAAGTAAGATTGCAACTAGAAAGTAGAGCAAAGTTTACACCAAGAACTTCACCACTCTATTTCTTCTAGGTATCCCTTGAGACAGTATGGCAAAGTAGTTAAGAATATGTATTTATTAAAAGATTGAACTGGATTGAACCCTGATTCTGCTACTGATTAACTTTTTAGCTGTGTGTCCTCAGTCAAGTTTCTTAATTTCTTATACCCTCAGTTTTTCTGTTTATAAAAGAAAGATAATTATGACTGCCTTACCGAGTTGTTATAAAGATAAATTTCATATAGTATGCACTGATGTAGCAACAGTGATTTCAGTTAATAAAACCTCAAAACATGATAGATGTTACTATTCTGAAATTCACATTGATCCTCATGAAATAGCTATGTGAGTAAGCAGTAGAACTCTGGACAATGTAAATTAGACATATGAAACCTTTTATCAATTATTACCTTTTATAAATGAAAGAACCAGAGTCTTGGACCAAGAGGCCCAGATACTATTCAACATTACTGGTATTGGCTGCTGGAGATAAAACTAAGAAGCAAAAATATTTTATTGCTTGTGTAAACTTTATCCTTTCAAATTCCTCTATAATGGCTGAATAGGAGAGAATAGAAATCATCTTAATATGAGCAGATAAATATGCTTAGAGTTAGGCTCAGGGTAGCTTTGGATAGAAGAGGTTTCAGAGCAGTAGTACATCTTGTGTGTATAAATGCACAGTCAAGGGATCAGTCAAAATGCTTGAATTTCTTTTTGTTTTAGGGCAGTGTCCCTGGAAATGAAGGGAATAAGACTTCTTAAGAAAAGCTTCCTTAAAACACGGCCTGGGATAAATGAGATAAAATACTCTTCTAGGGTAGTAGCAATATTGGTTTATTCATTACCTATCAGTGACATGTGGAAGGTATCAGTGATATGTTCATTCTTTTAAATAGGTAAAACAGTGTTCAAGAAGACAAATACATTTCATGATAGTTTGTCCAAATTCCTGATATATGAGTCCAAACACTGTGTAAAATTCCACCAGAATTATACTTTATTTCTATAAGGTTATATGGCATGGAATATGTCTTAAAGTATGAGAACATTTCTTTGCCTGAAGGAATCCTTCCTAGATGAGCAGCAGCACCATCTAAAGTACAGTGTGGAGAGCTGACTTCAGTGACTTGGCAAAACTTTAAAAGGATAATTGCAATGCAGTTTGAGAATAATGTAATTATTATTTTTCCTTAAAAAATGCTTCTACTTTTCTCACAATAGAATGGTTCCTCTTGGCTTCTCTCAGCTCCCAGTAAATGAATTAGAACTCTATCTCAGATTAAAAGAGATTGAACAGAGGAAAGATAAGAAATGACTAAAATGGATGAATCTACTGAGGTGAAATGTGACTGAGTAGGAGAGAATCAACAATGAGAAAGACACTAAGGGAATAACTTGAAATCCTAGATTTTAAAATTCAAATTCTAGCTACTTAAAAAAAATCTTTAAATGTTAAGGTTGCTTTCAAGAATCTAAACCAACCAAGGGTTGATCTTGTTTTATGTGGTAATGCAGTAGTTCCTTTAGACTTTCAAAAAGTCTGGTAGGGCATTTCAGATTAACTAACTAAAACTATTTAAATTTCACTTGTAGGAACCACACACATTTCAGAATAATTTATATGCTTCTGATATTACATTTCCCAAACTGTGCATGAGGTGTCTTCAAGCACTGTGGTACACTCACTAGGGTGCCGCAAAATATCTTAAATATTTAAGGGAAGCATAGCACTACTTGACATCTGTCAGATATCCATGAACTACCAGCTGGAGGTGGTTCACAGCTTTATGATTATATTTGGCTCTGTTCTTTTACATGATGTCATATCTTAGCAAAACTAAGCAGCATGAAAATTAGTATGTAACAGAAAACAAGGGTGGCTATGTCCTGTTTGATTCCAAGGCTTGGGAAGTTCCCATTATAACATATCTACTGAGAATGACACGAATTTATATATATATATATGACTAATCTGTATTATTGTTTTAACTGGCTACTAGGTTTTTAGAACATAAATAGTTATGTTATTTGGCCCTACTACTTAATAAACAGAACTGTCAGGCGGTCTGTTTGTTTTGCCCTTGTGTACCAGGGTAAAGATTACTAAGGCCTAGGTGCCACAATATAAGAAAGTTTGGAAGTTTTTGTTCTAACATATGCATGCATGTATAAACAGGGATCACATCACAAATAAATGATGCTTTATGCAATTGATTTTCTACATGTAGAGTAGCTAATGCTGGGAAATATGACTCTAGGAGATTGTATTTAAATACATGATTCAGAGGTGAAACTAACCCTCAGGAAGCTCCTTGCTCCAGGGGATCTTCACAACCCAGGGATCAAACCCAGGTCTCCAGCATTGCAGGTAGATTATGTACCATCTGAGCCACCCAGGGAAGCCCAAATACAGGTAAGCTTCAGAAGGAAGGAGCGAAATATAAAATATTAAAAGCCAACCTTGTTTTACTCCTTTTTCCCCTCGTCTCTACTTAGATTCTGTTTTTCTCTGAGGATTCCTCAGGCCAAATACACTTTTCTTCATCTCTAATATGTTTTTCAATACTAACCCTGTAGAACTAGCTGTAAGTAGTCAGGCAAACAGGTATGTATATTCTCTTTTCCTTTGAAGGTTCTTCAGTTGCATAAAAGTAAGCTTTTCTATCACTTTTATTTTCATAAATTATACATTGCTTTGTAGGACATTAGAGAGTCAGCTACTAGATGTTATCCATGTATTTCAGCTTTACATTTTATTGATCAAAATTTATAGATTGCATTGTTCTGTAACTTGTCTCTCATGACTTGTCCTGACTCTGCATCATGACCTTTTAGGTAATTTCTTGATACAGGGACAGCTGAATTTGCCAATTTAAACTTATACTAACCCAAAGAGTCATAATTACTAATAGGCTATTGTTACATTACCATGCTCGTTGATCTGACGTAGACGTTGTTTTTCAGATGGCAATTTCCGTCATTTGGCACCACTATGCCTGCCAATTTGCTATCTAGAGCAAGATGAGATGTCTGATCTGTCATCACCAGCAGCAATCTTTTAGCTTCTTTTCGCCATCCAATATGACTCTTAAGATAAACATGTAATTAGATCTTGTACAATAACATACATTTTACTGTGGTCTGTATCTGAAGTAAACATTAAATATAAGTTAACAAACATTAAGTCAGGCTAGAATTATGTGCATAAATTCAATGCTGTTTCACAAATAGCATTAACTTCTATTTGTATATCCTCTTCCACAGCCATTAAACCACACTAGTTCCTGGCAAGAGACTTCTGGTGTTCCCACGGAGGAAGAAAAGGCCAGGTTTACAAAGTTCAGACTGCCTAATGTGATATGAGTAGGACAACAAGCTATTTCTGGTTCTTCCTTGCAGAGTAGTGAGTGAAAAGAGCAGCCCTTTTGGAAATGATTTCCCAAGAACATAAGTTTTTCTTTCCTTTATATCTTTTCCTATTTATAAACTTCTCCTAATTTAGTCCCTCTGTCCTGAACACATACCAAAATGAGTATCATTGATGACAAATAAGTGATAGGAGAAGAATGTATTCTTTTCTGTAATGTTTCACTCCATAAATCAAAGAGAAATCATAAATTCTTGGGGAATTTTATATCTGAGGAAACACAATAATATGAAACTTCTTACCTCACAGACAGCTGCCTGAAGCATAGCATCAAAACCTCCTTCAGGTGTATCTATATTTCCAGAGATCTTCTGTCTGTGAACTGCTTTTCAAATTCAGTGATGTTCTCCGTCAAAGACAGCACATGGATATATCCATGAGGAGGCATACAGTCTAAGTTGTAGTCACTGTATGGGTAAAGAAGAAATGCAAATCGTTTTGCTGTGTGTCCTTCAAAGAGCCAAAATATTACTTATGTAAAAGTATGTGGTTGATGTGAGAAGGGAATACATTTTTTTTGCCAATGAAACTTTATTAGAGAAAAATCTATATTTTATAAAATCAGAGAAAAGCTCAATATTGCTGAATATTTCTTTGCAGGTAGGAATATAATAGCTTGGTTTCAAAACATAAGATTAAGCATGTTCCTTTAATATAGGACATGTAAGAGCTCTTATTATGCTAATATACACTATTAGTTTTTAAGAGGAGATGAGAATTTTCAGTGATTTCCTATCACATTTGTTTATGGAACAACTGAAAAACACTTTGTGGGAAATATTTTTAGGAATTTAGTTAAAATACTGTACTTTTGTTAGATATTTTAAAATATTTTGCTAACTTTAAAGTGATTCTTGTAGAATCATTGATGAATGGTCAAAATTCATTAAAATTGTTTTGAGAATTCCATGATGTCCTCAAAGGTAAGGATTATTTCTCAAGTGCATCTGTGCTTGGGGAGAAGGTGTATGAAGCTCCATATAGAGATGCATCAGTCTTTTCCACTACAACAGATAGCAGGGCTGTTTTGGTAAATTAGACTATACACTGTAAAGTGATTTGGGCACTGTGTAGAAATCAGAAAGAAGATGACAAAATTAAATGTTTTGTTAAGGAAGAACTGGACACATCTATATTTGCTCTCCAAAAAATTCAACAGGCTAAATGTTGTGTGAGAAATTCATATTTTAAAGGTCGGTTTTCCTTTCACAGTAGGGCACACACTATTTATAATCAGCCTTCCAAAATGATAAGAAAAAGAACTCTTTCTAGCAAACAAATCCTCATCTTTTGACCTACCTACCCTCCATGTGCTAGCTGAATTTTCTTTGAAATAACATTATAAGCAAAGTAATTATAAACACAGTCACAATACAGTAATGGAAATGTAGGTGCAATATTGGCAGAATAAGTGCTTTAAAATTGATAAGCCTTGCTTCAGCAAATTTGGAGCAATAAAAAGAGAAATACAGAATATTCAAAGGGGTATTTATATATAGGGTAGCCTGATTATTGAATGTTTGTAATAAAAACTAAGTGATAAAATATAAAAAATAAAATCCCCTTTTAATCTTAGAAGTTTTCAGATAGGAATGTCCTTCCTCTATAAATATTTTTATTTCTCATTTAATTAAAACAAAATAGATAATTTAGTAAGTCCTTGATATAAAACCAAAATGAGATTTTACAAGATTTTAAACTTGTTTAGCATTAGGAAGTCCATGTCTAGTATTAGATACCTGCATTGGTTATGAATTCTTTCTGGATGGATACTAATGTATGGTGAAACTGTTTTATCAACGTATGAGCCAAATCCAAGGCGAAAGTCACGGGAGAAAAATGCCATTTTTCTAGATAAATCATTTCCAACTGAATTTAATTTTTCAATATTATTGTGCATTGATGCTGAGACATCAACCAGATAATAAAGATCCACAGGATATTTCTTCAGAGGATGAATTTTCAGCATAAAATTAGCTTCAGCTCCTAGTTCAAAGAAAGATAAACATAGTGTAGTATTCATTTTTAACATCTCAGGTTAAGCTATCAATAAATCAGTCACACTTTAGATATAGAACAGTGATCGCTAATTTGTGCATAATAAAGGAAACTGGGAATATTCTGGAATAATTTTAAGGCAGTTAGAAGAACATACCAATGGGTTAGTCTCTTAACTTCTACAAAGCATTTCTCATAATTCTATGGGGCAAAGATAACAGCAAACAGACTGATTCAATATAAGTGCAATAGGGAATATATTTATCACTATATGAACCTATATTTCTAGTGTCTAGTAAAGCACAGCCTAGACATCAAGCAGCATTCTATTATGAGAGACTAGAAGATTCTGTTTGTTTGCAGGTGACTTTCAGGTTTGAAGACATCCAGAAAGGCATTCTAAGAAAATTTACCCCTTATTGGATTCAGGTGTAAATTAATTCTTCTGGGTTAAGGCATATTTATATATGAGATGCAGAAACTCTGGTACTAAGAAGTACATTAAGCTATTCAGAATACTTACTGCCTCATCATGAGTTGTTTGATAACATTCTTCCCAACCATTAGTTGTTAAGAAAAAATGAGACAGTGGTCTAAAGAATGATATGCAGCAGCCACACTGAGGACCTAAGCTGTGTAGGGAACCGCATTTGTACAATGCATAATAAGTGCTTAAGAAATATATATGTTGAAGAGGGATCACAGAGGCAAAGGAACTGGATGAGAGGAGAAACTCACCATAAGCAGAATTGTTGGAGCCTCCAAAGGACAACTGTCTTTGCAATACAGTTTTATTTAGTTCTCTGTCCATTATCATGTGATACAAAGATCTGGTACCTTTCAGAATGAGTACTTCTGTATTTAACTTTTTAAAGCACGTGGTAAAAAGTTATCAATTTAAATACAGACAATTTGTGAATTTTACTTTTTAAACAATAAAGCAAATTCTTTGTAAGTCATTAATTATTTGTAATGGGGAATATTTTGAATGGGAAAAAATGAATAAATACCAACTTGAGTACATAATTAGTAGCCTGATCTACTTATGAAAAGGAATCCTATAATTTATCAAATCATTTTCAGTCTTAATATGCTTAAACATATAGCATATTTTAAGCATATAATAGCATAATATAGCATAAGAATAGCAACATTATAAACTTATTTAATAGTTCAGATGTTTTTCAGCCAAATTATGGAATGTATTCAAAATAGTAAGCTTTTTGGTTTATTAATATTAATTATAGTAGAAAGTGGCTATTTACTTATCCCTAAATTTTCCTTTACATGCAGGAAAATTCTTTATTATAACATCTCTGTTTCATCTGCCTGAATTTGGGAGGAGAAATTGGGTTTGCATATCCCAGCCCAGTCAACTTTCTCAACTTTTTTAGGAGCTGGGCTGCCTACAGAGAGCATATATTCAGTTCTGCTTTCTAAGTATATGGTGAAAAAGCCTACCCATGGAAGTGACCTGAAGTGTAGGTAGAGAAATTTAATTCAGGAGAATGACAGAATCAGGTAGACAGAGCTGAATTGATGAAAAATAGAAATGGAGTATGTTAGAAAGTGTAGGTCATGTGGAGGAGCTTGTGTTTTTAATATGTGGGTCAGCATTTAATTTTTTTTTAATTTGTGAAGTTGTTTTTTGACTGTTGACTTAGGCATACGGCTGGAGGCATTAGGCACTGGCCACATGGTATTTTCAGCTTGATGGATCATTGTAGTTTATGTTGGCTCTGCCTAAAGATGAATGGCTGCCTATTTTGACAGAGTCACTGAATAATATATCAGATATTCAGTGTATTGTGTGAGTTATTATATTGTTGGTTGGTTATCTCAGCCACAGGCAGTCTGTACAGAATCAACAAAAGCACAGTCCTTGAAGGCCTGAGCTATTCCGGGAGCTCCAGCTATTCAGGGGCCTTGGCTTCCCTGGTGGCTCAGACAGTAAACACACCTGTTTGCAATTCCGGAGACCCAGCTTTGATCCCTGGGTCGGGATCCCCTGGAGAAGGAAATGGCAACCCACTCCAGTACTTCCAGGCGTGGAAGAACTTTCAGTACTTCGAGGCATGGAAGAACCTCATAGGCTACAGTCTATGGGGTCGCAGAGTCGGACACGACTGAGCGACTTCACTTTCACTTTGCAGCACATATCAACTGCTCACAGCTGAGCAAGCAAATTCTAGGCTCACTAGCCTCGGCAAAGAAGATGGCTTTTAGGAACCCTTGCCAAGTGACCAGGGTTAAAGGGTGCAGTCTGCTGTGGCTAGATGCTGACATTAGCACATGTACCTGGGTCAGTTGAAGACTGCAGAATGGACTGACCCCTCAGTAAGACAAATTTTCACCGTAGGGGAAAGGAAAATCTTTCTGTACACAGGCCTTTTACTCATTGCTGGAGAGAACAATAATCACTACTTTAAAACTGCAAGGCACTTGAGTTTCCTAAAGGTTTTAGCTTTAAGCAGTGAGCTTAAGGTAGGCAGCCCTAAATAGGCTGACCCCAGACCACTCTGCTTGTTAAGGAAGAAGCTGAAGGGGCCAAGCTTAGATTACCACATTTTGCTGATGAGCAAATGACACTCCATGACACTCCTTGTTATGCTCTCAAGTTGGCTTTGGACTGGATGATTGGATATGAAGCAGAACCCTTCTCTTCATATAGGCAGTAGATATAAATACCTTTTCATGGGAATATGGATACTATGTCCCTTGATAAAATCCTCATTCAGTTCATAGTGGGGTTCCACCAACACTGGGCTCAAAGGGAAAATGACATTAGAAAGGTTTTGAATATACTGAATGAGAAAGAATCAAATCTAAAAATAATATCTGTGGCTATCACCATTATGATACAAAGTACAGCAGAAAAGTCTTAAATGTTACTCTAAGAGAGGAGTTACATGGGAATGGATTATTTAAGTGAGTAAGAGCTACTAGCTGAAGTGATCTATCGAAAATATTTACCACAATATTTGGTATCTAGTAAATTCCCAGATGGCATTAGTGGTAAAGAACCCGCCTGCCAATGCAGGAGACATAAGAGATGCCGGTTTGATTCATGGGTCTGGAAGATCTGCTGTAGGAGGGCATGGCAACCCACTCCAGTATTCTTGCCTGGAGAATCCCATGGACAGAGGAGCCTTGAGGGTTACAGTCCACAGGGTCGCAAAGTCAGACATGACTGAAGTGACTTACCAGGCACACACAAATATATAGACATTAGTAATTATTACCATTATTGTTACTACTAGACTCTAAGCAACATCAGGATAAGAACTGTTTATTCATCTCTGAAGTCTCTGATTTGGTACATGCATAGCCACTCATAAATGTTCTTTATACTATAATTGAAGAATATTTTCATACAGCATTTGAAAAGGCCCACATGTATACCATAGTAAGAAGCTCATATTTATAATTTCTTTTGCATAGTTCAGGAGATCTTAAATATTAATAGTTTCTCTCTGTAAGAGGAAAAGAGTATCATCTGGCCCCCAAATATTTATGTCGCCACTTATGTTAGCTACAGGAAAGCTTCATCTTCATATTTTGAGATTTTAAAGGCTCTAATCCTATTCCTTTGATTAACTTCAAAGGCAAAAAAATAGTTTGTGACATAGAATAAGAAAGGGGACTTGGAGGAAAGTTGAGACCTACTTACAGCTAATGCCAATGTTGGTTTGAATAGACCAAGGAACTAAAGTTGTTAGAATGAGTTTTAAATCACTCAACTAATGGTGTGAGCATCTCTGAAGAACTAGTTGCAACAAACATGTCTGGACACTAAGAAAAGATAACTTAAAAATATTCTGCATAAGATGAAACTAACAAGTCATAAGAAAATATGGAGACATGTAGAAGGGAAAAAGAGCTGCCAATTTCTATTCATTGTCTTTGGGCAGGGGAAGGAGAAGGTCCAAGAATGAGACCGTTGTTTGTTTTTTTTTAAATTAAATTTATTTATTTTTTTAATTGCAATACTGTATTTGTTTTGCCATACATTGACACGAATCAGCCATAGGTGAACACAATCTCCCAATGCCGAAGCCCCCTCCCACCTCCCACCGCACATCCCCTACTTGAATCAAACAGCAAGGTACAGACTCCGGCACATTTCTGGACTTCTGTAAGGGTGAAATAAGGGATATGGGCCAGGTGTTGAGGAAAAATGCATGACTCTATATGTTTTTTTTTAAGTTTTGAATTCAAGAATACCTAAAGAATCTTACATTTTAAATTAAGCTACACTAAATCAGTTTTTTTCTTTACATTATTAAAATGAATCAAGTTTGAAACATTTTCTTCAGTTAGTGAGGTATAAATTATATGAATCCCTGTCATATATTACTTCTGAAGCAGAAATCGAGAATTCTCTTCTCTTTCCTACCCTCCTAAAGATTTCATCTCATTTCATTGTTCTTAGGAAATATCAACTAGGATCAGTGGCCTATTTCTGTTATTATTTCTCTATAAGATTGATAGGTAAAAATAAGAAAAAGAGGTATAGTTTAAGAAGTAGAAAGTAAAAGAAAGTGTCCTTTTAAAATCTCATTTAAAATATTTGATTTTGTGTATTTTGTACATATTCTTAATATTCTTTTAAAAGCTTAGTCAGTATATGATATAATAGAAATATCCATAAAAGCTTTTAAAATTCATAATAGATGCTACATAGAAGGTCATGAGTTTTTATCAGACAAAAACAAAGTGATTATAAATAAATCTAACAAATAAATGTAAGATTAGGGAATAAACATATTTTACACATAGTATGCATTATAACAGACCCTCAACTCTTATCTCTGTGTTAGAGTGTAAAGGAGTTTTACATCATAAGGAATGAGGTGTATATATATATATGAAATTGGTAAAATTCCAGATACAGCTTTATATATTATATCCCAAAGCTAGCATGTCTTTGATGCCACAGTGCATTTTTAGATGAATTTATTATACCTATTTTAATAATTATTTGCTATATAGGCAGATTATAAAAATATAGTTTTTCATGGCTATAGGAAGGATAACTTATACACCTAGACAATTATAGTATTTTCATACACAAATTCGTTAGTATTGACTAAAATCAAGCCCCATAATGATTTCACCAGTCTCTGGGGACAAAACCTCCACATTCTCTCTCCAGTCTGGCCATTTTCCTCCTGCATTGTTACCACCACTGCCATTGCTTATCTACAGCACTGAAACAGTTTCTCAAGTTTTGAACTATTATTTTATAGTTTCAGGAGGATTCAGCCACCATTATGTCTACAAAAGAGAACAAACTAAATTCATGTTAAATGTATAAATTTAAATGTAACATACAAGGAGAAAAAATTCACTTTGTAATTTTCAGATCTTAAGTATTTAGAAAAGAGCAAGACATTTTTAAAGGCTATTAGTCATATTTTTAGAGGCAAATAATATATGATAAGCCTCATCTGTAAGCTGTTGAAAATTAACATTCAGTGAGAAAAATAAGCAAATTTGTATGGATGGGGCAAATCACACACAAAATAGAGAGGTAAAAATAGTTAATAAACTTAAGAAAAAGGTTCAAGCTTTCTAGTACTAGGAAAAAAAAACAAAAGAAAATAGCTAATGGACTAATTACACTTAACAAACTGAAGAGATTAAAAAGAATGAGAAATAGGAGAAGTTGATTCTGGAAAGCCTAACTGGATATGAATTTTTTGTGAATAATCTAATAATATATATAACCTTGTAAATCTATGACTAGAAATGTATCCTGAATAAATAGGTTGTTATACATACATGGAGAGACCGACAGATATAGATACATACATGCATAATGAATATCATTGAATATTTGTTCCAACAAATTGCATTCAAGTTTCATTGGGATTGCCTAACATTTATTGATTCACTTAGATTTTGTTATATTACTGGAATATATATAATATATATAAAACTGTAATTGTTATAATATTATTTTCCTTTTCAGGGACATAGAATTCTGCATTTATTCATACTGGCTTTAGGTAACACAATGAACTCTACATATTTTTAGAAAGTTTATTGCCAGACAGTTTATGTTTTAGGTTGCTGCTTTGAAATGATCTCTTTTACATTACATTTAATATTTAAAATTTTTTTCTTTCACAGCCTTTTAACTTTAGTGTTAGTTTTGTTTGATTTGCTTGGGTTTCTGTGTAGACATAAAAGATTAATTTTGCTTTATCTTTTTAATATGTTTATAACTTATATTTAGTTTTCTTGTCTGATTGCTTTTATATAAAACTTTCAGAAGGGTTTTAATATGTATTAACAAAGTATTATTCAATTTTATTTGGGCAGGAATGGACACTAAATTTTATTGTATGATTTCTTGAGATAACAAAAAATATTTTTCTTCTTTTGGAAAAGTAAACAAAAAATACATTGATTTTAAGATAATCAAGTACTGCAGGTTAAATCTACTTGTATGTTGACATTGTTCTTATTGTTCTTATTATCACATGAAATTTAATTTGATTCTTTACAATGTTATTAGGGATTTGATCCTAAAGTTATGATAACTTGTAAAAACTGAGTAGCTTCTATGCCTTCTCAAAACACCATGGGAGAATTTATGTAGCCTAGGGATAATGTGTTCCTTGAATGTTGAGGTGAACATTAAAGTGTATTTCCCATGAAAATATTTAGACATAGTGTTTTTAGGGAGAGTTTCCTTTAGAATTTTCTTAACTTCTTATATCTTTATTAGATTTCTTAGGGTTCTACTTCTTGAGTCAATTTTAACCATCTGTATTCTCCTAAGAAATTATTTATATATATATTTTACCATTTTTAATATTCTGAAGTTTTTCCCCCAATATTTTTTTCTCTGGTCATAGTCTGTATAATCAGGTCATTTGCTTTGGGTCTTCTTTTTCTAATTAGCCAACAATTTAGCTATTAGATTTATACATTCATTTCCTTTTTAATTTCTATTTTTTATTATATTTCATTTTGTTTTTTTCTTAACTAATTAATTTCTTTGTTTTTGTTGTTCCTATATCTTTATCTGTATGCTTCATTGGTTTCAGTAATAAGAACATTTAAAGTTCTGAGTTTTCCTGAGAGCAACTTTGAACACATCCCATTATGTTCTGATATGTGCTGTTGTTATTATCATTATTATTAAATTGTCTATGAGTAGAATTTTGATTTATTCTTGGAGATAGAATTTATTTAGGAGAAGCTTTCCTTAGTTTCTCTATTATTTAATATTTGTTAATCATCTTATATTGGTTTCAAATTTTATTGCAAGATGTTCAGAGATGGGTTCAGTTTTTTTTATATAAAATAAAATTAATTTCTAAAACTGTTTCATGGACTTTGAAAATATTATTTTATATATCAAGGACTATGGACTGAATTTTGTCCCCACCCCCAAAATTTATATATTAAAGCCCTAACTCACAATATGGTCATGCTTGGAGAGGGAGCCTTTGGGAGCTGATTAGCTTTAGATGATGTTCTGAGGGTCGGGTCCTCAGGATGGAAGCAGTGCATTTAAACGAAGATGCAACACAGCGCTCCTTTTCTATCTGTCACTCTCTCCCCCTTCAGAAACTGAATCTGGCCGAGCCTTGATGGCAGACTTCCTAGGTCCTAGAACTGTGACAAAGTAAACTTCTTTTGTTCAAGCTATTTACTGTATGGTATTTCGTTATGGCAGCAATAGAAGGTGACAGTTGTCATAATACCAACCTAGTTACTTTCATTTTTGTGTATCCCTTTGCAGCTGGCATTCATATGTCCGTACTAGTCTGTATAATTGTTTGATATGGTGACGTGCACAGTTTTAATTGGAAGCTGGGAGTATGCCTAAGGCCAAGAAAGAAATGGACTTTGTTATTCTGGTAATCAAAGAGTCTGAGAAAAATAGCTTGGAATTGGGAGGGCATTTGTCAATAATGGTTATTCAAAACTTTAGTAACAGGACAAGACCACCCAAAATGAAATAACAAAGGCTTCAAGGCAACTGCATACCACATATGCAGTTGATACTAAATGTATTAGATACTAAATGTATCTAATTTAGTGATGCATATTTTTGTACTTGAAGTTATCTTGCCATATGCAGTTTGTTCATTGAGATTCTCTGGCACTAAAGAAAATGAATAATTTCCCAGTGGCCTACTACATGCACCAAACTGTGGAATACAAATGTATGGAAGGACAAGTATTAGAGAAGTATAGGAGGAAAAGTGTGTGTTACTCTCAGGGACTAAAGCAGCTCAAATTAATTATGATAATTATGAATTATAGTTTTGTTTTTAAAAGCTTCTCACAAAGGCTCTAAGACTAATTCACATCTCTTACTAATTAATCAACTAACAAATTCAGCAAACACTTATGGAATGCTTACTACATGCCAGCACTCTGATAGGCACTGGAAAAACAGAATGGAATAAAACATGTTCTTCTTCTTATACAGGGCTGGCAGTGTCCTAGGAACACAATTATAGTATAATGTGATCAAGACTGGAAACACATAATTATAATAGAGCATGGTCAGGTTTGCAGAGAATGTCCGAGGCCACACAGCTAGCTAGCTAGCTATAGGTACAAGAAAGACTAGAATTCTGATTTCTTGATTCTGAGCCCATTGTTATTTCTACAGCAACAATACTGCCTGTCATAAAATGTTAAATATGAACAAATAAGGCTAGATAGGGGCTTCCCAGGTGACTCAGTGGTAAAGAATCTCCCTACCAAAGCATGAGACACAGGAGATATGAGTTTGATCCCTTGGTCAGGAAGATCCTTTGGTGAAGGAAATGGCAACCCACTCCAGTAGTCTTACCTGGAAAATCCCATGGATAGAGGAGCCTGAAGGGCTACAGTCCATGGTATTGCAAAGAGTCAGACAGGATTGAGCACACATACAGCAACAAAGGCTAGATATAATTCTAACTTGAGAATAAATATTGATATATTTGAAAATAACTGTACCTTGATGCAACTGGATCAGCACTTCTCCTGGTGTCACCTGGGTATTAATTTCATTTTCACTTGGTATTACACGCACAGAAGGGTATTCTATTAAATCAATCGAGCAGCCTTTGTGTATTAAATTGGAAACAGTGTCACAACGTTCATTCTTTGATTCACCTGAAATGAAATCCTGTTTAAAAGAAGGAAAATCACTGATGTTTTAGTGCATATCATCCCAGTTATAACCAAAGAAAACCACATAATGAGTACTACCAAGAAACCATCTTCCAATATTGTACAAATTATACGATTATTAAGAATAGCTGCATGTTTCCAATAAGAATACTGGCAAATTTGTCTTCAGTTCAGTTCAGTCGCTCAGTCGTGTCCGACTCTTTGCAACCCCATGAATTGCAGCATGCCAGGCCTCCCTGTTCATCACCATCTCCCGGAGTTCACTCAGACTCACATCCATCGAGTCCGTGATGCCATCCAGCCATCTCGTCCTTGGTTGTCCCCTCTCCTCCTGCCCCCAATCTTTCCTAGTATCAGAGTTTTTCCAGTGAGTCAACTCTTCACATGAGGTGGCCAAAGTACTGGAGTTTCAGCTTTAGCATCATTCCTTCCAAAGAAATACCAGGTTTGATCTCCTTGAGAATGGACTGGTTGGATCTCCTTGCAGTCCAAGGGACTCTCAAGAGTCTTCTCCAACACCACAGTTCAAAAGCATCAATTTTTCGGCGCTCAGCCTTCTTCATAGTCCAACTCTTACATCCATACATGACCACAGGAAAAACCATAGCCTTGACTAGACAGACCTTAGTCGGCAAAGCAGTGTCTCTGCTTTTGAATATACTATATATGTTGGTCATAACTTTTCTTCCAAGGAGTAATGATTATTAAGAATAGCTGCGTGTTTCCAATAAGAATACTGGCAAATTTGTCTTAAAGGAGTCTAATTTCTAAATCTTATTTTGAAAGAAAAAATGAATATTAAAAAAGAGATTTAAACCAAGTACTTTAAATATCATTAACTGATCACTGTAAAATTATACCAATTTAATTCTTTCTAAATATTTTACTTTGGAAATACTACTCCAGAAGAAAATTTAGGCAAAATAGACCATTCAGTGTGGTTCTGCATGTAAGCTTTAATTCTCAAAGAATCCAAATGATATGTTTACTATATTCTATTATGTTCAGTATGTGGGAGCAAGTCCTCAAAAAGTACGTGCCTAATTAGGTACCAAAATTCATAAAAGAATGAACTGGAAATCTATATTTCTTGGACTGAAAATTCCCTCACTTGTTATACACATAATAGCATGTAAGTAATTCAGTAAACCAAGGAAGATGATATAGTAAGTCTGGGAGATATAAAATTGCAGCTCAGATTCTCCTGATTTTGCAACTGAATCTTGAACTTTCATTACAATTCAGCATTGGTTAGTTCATGCTAATTCCATAGCCATCCAATAAACTTGGAATTAGTTGAGCAAGCTTAAAATTTATCTTGACTGAGAAAAATTTAATATTTTTATTTTTCATGTAACCAGTTTTTCTCCCTAAGAACAGGAAATGTATTGAAAAGTATAGAGATATAGTTTATTATTTATAATGTTGGCCCAAATTATTTGGGGTATTTGCTTACATATTAGCTGAATATTTGCTTAGTGATCTTCCTGGGAGTGGTTATTTTGATCTGGCATTCAGTCATTCCTTCTCCAGTTCAACTGATTAAAAAATTGCATTTCCAATCAATTATTCATTCAATCAAAAGAGTATTTATTGAATACTAACTCAGGGACAGTAGTTTTGTTAGGTACTGAGAATGCAGAAGGGAAAGGATGGATAGAGTCCCTGTTTAAGTCAGCAGACCATCAGAGAATTCAGCCATTAAGTGAGTTAATGTAATTATTATAGACATTAAATTTAGGGAAACAAAGAATGTTAAAGAGTTATGGAGAAAGGAGATTATCAAGTTTAATACTGCTTGAATGTGAGATCACTAATTATGAGTACAGAAATCCCTAGCACTAATGAAGAATTAGATGGAATGGAGGTAGGCAGTATAAAAACATTCATATAAGGATTTTAATTTCATTCTTCTCTCAAGGAGACAGTGAGACAAACACAAGCATAGCTTGTTGATGTATGGCTGGAGTGTTAAAAAATACTTTTTACATTTTTAAAATGCTGTAAAACAATAATAAAGAAGAAGGATGCACAACAGAGACAGTATGTGGCACAAAAATGTTTAGTGTTACCCTTCACAGTACTGATCCTGAATTAGAGTGTGGAGCACAGTTAAAAATATAATTAAAGGAGAAGAAAAATATGTTCTTTTCAATCAAAATCTCCAGGTGTCATTGGTAAATGACTTCATGGGAATAAAAACAATTGCCTTGCTGATGGCCACACATCTAGATTTTAGTCTGAAATTTAAAATGTTTAAAGCCTTAATTTCTCATTTCCAAATTTATCCTATCTGTTTATAAAACTTAGGGGTACAAAATGTAAGATTTAGTTCTTAAACAACTTGGAGCTACTCAAAGAAAGGTGGCATATACTGCTAGATTTATGGGGCTAGATGAGGGATCTCATCTGTCCTTGGAGCCTGGGGAATACTGAGGGCATATAGGGCTTGGTACATGTATGCTCATTCATGCCTCCCATGACAGGCCATAGACCAAAGGCCACATGTGTTTTACAAAAGTAAAAACTGCAGGACTTCAAATTAGGAAAGTAAATATGGTACAAATGACTCTGATTTTTCTTTTGGCTAGAATTTTGTGATTTATATAGAGAGATTGAAAGAGAAGGGAGGGTGGTTAATTCACTGCAACTATACATCAAGCAATATCACTTGACCTTTAAATATCAAATCATTTTGCTGAAACAGGCAAAAAAGTCTCAATTGTTTTGCAGTGTCTGAATCAGCATGGCTGTTTTTACTTTACTATAAAAACTAAGTTAGAAGTACGTTGCCAATTTGACAGTTAGATTTGAAAAGGGAAGAAGCAATCATGGCATCAAAACAAAGAATGGGATGCTGCCCCCTACCCACTGTGGCCCACTCTCCACCTTGTATAAGAAAAAGAATTTGAAACCACACCCTTTTAACTTTTGGTGATTTGAGTCATTTTAAGGTGATCTGAGCCTTGCAAACTTCTAATTCTTATATTTTACTTTTTTTTTTTTTAACAAGAAATACTCAAGCAAAATCATCCTCCCAACTGTCTGCATCAAAAACCTACTTGAGAATGAAACACCCAGGCTGAAGTTATCACCCTAGTTGACTTTTCATCAGTTGTTACTTTCATCCATTTAATGTAATAGTCTGGAGATATAAATAGGAAAAGGTTTTTCTTGTACTCATTTCTGAGTCTTTTCTATGCTCCAAGCATGGAAATCTGCATAGAAATGAAAAGATTATATCATTTTCCTTTTTAACAGTGAAAGCTCTTTGTATTGGGTTGGCCAAAGAGTTTGAGTTTTTCAGTAAGCTGACATGAAAAATCTGAATGAACTTTTTGGCCAACCCAGTATTATACTTCAGTTTAATTATGTTCCAAGGCTGACCTGAAAACTTCGGGCTATGCAGTCACAACCTGTGTCTGACACATCAGGCAGAAGAGGAAAAGAAGCCTTTAAAACTTTCAGATATGTTTGTCTCTTTTTCCCGACATAGATATGTCAAGTCTTTCACATATGTTAAAGGAATATGAAACATTGAACTAGAGAATAGTAATACAGTATTATCTGTTCTAAGTATTTTCCAGATACTTTTATGTAACATGGAGAGAAAGAGAAATCAAAATATATAAAATCACAGATTAATATGCTACACAAGAATGCAGACAAATTGACTATACTCTGTATAAATTTTCTAGTGAACTTTTACTTTTGTCCAGCTTTGAGAGTTATAAAAACCAGGCTTAAGTTATTTTTGCTTATCTTTTCTGATCATGAACAGAGAATATATTGCATCTTACTTTCTTGTCCCTCTACCCTTGCTGGCTGAGAAATAAAACCATCAGTTGCATATGTACCTAAATGGTGGCTGAGCTTTCAAAAATAACCATAGCATTTTTCCTGTCAATGATATCAGGTCAGCATGTGGGGAGTGGACAGCTCCTTCTGTTAATGATATGGCCAGTGACTTTTAAAATATTTATTTATTTATGTATTGAAGGATAATTGCTTTACAGACTTTTGTTGTTTTCTGTCAGACCTCAACATGAATCAGCCATAGGTAAACATATATCCCCTCCCTTTTGAACCTTGCTCCTATCTCCCTCCCCATCCCACCACTCTAGGTTGATATAGAACCCCTATTTGAGTTTCCCAAGCCTTCAGCAAATTCCTGTTGGCTATCTAGTTTACATATGGTAATTAAGTTTCCATGTTACTATTTCCATACATCTCCCCCTCTCCTCTCCTATCCCCATGTCCATAACTCTGTATTTCTATGTCTGTTTCTCCATTGCTGCCCTGTAAATAAATTCTTCAGTACCGTTTTTCTATATTCCATATATATCCGTTAGCATACGATATTTACCTTTCTCTTTCTGACTTACTTCACTCTGCATAATAGGTTCTCGGTTCATCCACCTCATCAGCACTGACTCAAATGCATTCCTTTTATGGCTGAGTAATATTCCATTGTGTATATGGGCCACAACTTCTTTATCCATTCATCTAGGTTGCTTCCATGTTCTAGCTATTGTAAACAGTGCTGCAATGAACAATTGGATACCTGTGTCTTTTTCAATTTTGGTTTCCTCAGGGTATATGCCTAGGAATGGGACTGCTGGGTCATACGGTGGTTTATTCTTAGTTTTTAAGGAATCTCCATACCATCTTCCATACTGACTGTACCAATTTACATTCCCACCAACAGTGCAAGAGTGTTCCCTTTTCTCCACTCCCTCTCCAGCATTTATTGTTTGGAGACTTTCTGATGATGACCATTCTGACCAGTGTAAGGTGATATCTCATTGTAGTTTTGATTTGGATTTCTCTATTAATGATTGATGTTGAGCATCTTTTCATGTGTTTGCTAGTCATCTGTATGTCTTCTTTGGAGAAATGTCTTTTTGGGTCTTTTTTCTCACCTTCTGATTGGGTTGTTTGTTTTTCTGGCATTGAGGTATATGAATTGCTTGTATATTTTGGAAATTATTCTTTTGTCAGTTGTTTCATTGCTATTATTTTCTTGCATTCTGAGGGTTGTCTTTTCACCTTGTTTGTAGTTTCCTTTGCTGTGCAAAAGTTTTTAAATTTAAACAGGTCCCACTTGTTTACTTTGGTTTTTATGTCCATTACTCTAGGAGGTGGGACATAGAGGATCTTGCTTTGATTTATGTCATCAAGTGTTCTGCCTATTTTTCCTCTAAGAGTTTTATAGTTTCTGGTCTTATATTTATATCTTAAATCCATTTTGAGTTTATCTTTGTGAATGTTGTTAGGAAGTGTTCTAATTTCATTCTTTTACATGTAGCTGTCCAATTTTCCCAACACCATTTATTGAAGAGGCTATCTTTGCCCCATTGTATATTCCTGCCTCCTTTGTCAAAAATAAGGTACCCATAAGTGCATGGGTTTATTTCTGGGCTTTCTATCTGTTCCATTGGTCTATATTTCTGTTTTGTGCTAGTACCATACTCTCTTGATGACTTTAGCTTTGTAGCATAATCTGCAGTCAGGAAGGTTGATTCCTCTAGCTCCATTCTTCTTTCTCAAGACTGCTTTGGCTATTCAGGTTCTTTTGTGTTTCCATTTGAATTGTGAAGTTTTTCATTCTAGTTCTGTGAAAAATGCCACTGATAATTTGATAGGGGTTGTAAGAATCTGTAGACTGCATTTGGTAATATAGTCACTTTTGCAATATTGATTCTTCCTAGCCAGGAACATGGAATATCTCTCCATCTGTTTATGTCATCTTTGATTTCTTTCATTAGTGTCTTATAATTTTCTGTGTACAGTTCTCTTGTCTCTTTAGTAGATTTTTTTCCTAGATATGTAATTCTTTTTGTTGCAATGGTGAATGGGATTGACTCTTTGATATCTCATTCTGATTTTTAATTGTTAGCATATAGAAATGCAAATGATTTATGTGTATTGATTTTGTATCCAGCAGCTTTGCTAAATTCATGGATTAGCTCTAGTTATTTTCTGATATCACATTTAGGGTTTTCTATGTACAGTATCATGTCATCTGCAAACTTCTCCTTTTTATTTCCAGTTTTGTTGATTTGATTCTCCTCTCCTTTTATCTTGATGAGTCTGGCTCAAGGTCTGTCAATTTTATCTTCTCAAAGAACCAGCTTTTAGTTTTATTAATCTTTACCATGTTTCCTTCATTTTGTTTTCCTTTATTTCTGCTCAGATGTTTATGACTTCTTCCTTCTCTGAATTTTGGGGGTTTTTGTTCTTCTTTTTCCAGTTGTTTTAGATGTAAATTTAGGTTGTCTATTCCATGTTTTTTGTTTCTTGAAGTAGGATTGTATTGCTATAAACTTCCCTCTTAGAACTGCTTTTGCTGCATCCCATGGGTTTTGAATTGTATTTTCATTATCATTTGTTTCTAGAAATTTTTTTATTTCTCTTTTGATTTCTTCAGTAACCTGTTGGTTATTTAGAAATCTGTTGTTTAATCACCATGTGTTTGTATTTCTTACAGATTTTTCTTATAATTGATATCTAATCTCACTCAGTGTTGTGGTCAGAGAAGATACTTGATATGATTTCAGTTTCTTAAATTTACTGAGGTTTGATTTGTGACCCAAGATGTGGTCTGTCCTGGAGAATGTTCCATGTGTACTTGAGAAGAAGTGTATTCTTTTGCATTTGGATGGAATGTCCTGAAGATATCAGTAAGATCCATCTCATCTAATGTATCATTTAAGACTTGGATTCCCTTATTAGTTTTCTGTTTTGATGATATGTCCATTGGTGTGAGTGAGGTAAAACAAACAAACAAAAAAAAAAACTATTATTATTATTATGTTACTATCATTTTCTTCTTTTATGTCTGTTAGTGTTTGTATTATGTATTGAAGTGCTCCTTTTTTGGGTGCATAAGTATTTACAATTGTTATGTCTTCCTCTTGGGTTGATCCCTTGATCATTACGTGGTGTCTTTCCTTATCTCTTGTAATCTTCTTTATTTTAAGGTAGATTTTGTCTGATAGGATTGCTACCCCAGATTTCTTTTGCTTCCAATTTGCATGGAATATATTTTTCCATCCTCTCACTTTCAGTCTATATGCATCTTGAGGTCTGAAGTGGTTTTCTTGTAGACGGCATATATATGAGTCTTATTTTTATATCCATACAACCAGTCTGTCTCTTTTGGTTGGAGCATTTAATCCATTTACATTTAAAGTAAATGTTCCTATTGCCATTTTCTTAATTGTTTGAGACTGGTTTTGTAGATCTTTTTTTCTTCTCTTGTATTTCTTGACTATGTAAGTCCTACTTTAACATTTGTAGTGAAGCTGGCTTGGTGGTACTGAATTCTCTTAATTTTTGCTTGTCTGAAAAGCTTTTATTTCTGTATCAGTTTTGAATGAGATCCTTGCCAGGTACAGTAATCTTGGTTGTAGATTTTTCCCTTTCAGTACTTTAAATATATCCTGCCGTTTCCTTCTGGCCTGCAGAGGTTCTTCTGAAAGATCAGCTGTTAAGCGTATAGTGTTTCCCTTGTATGTTACTTGTTGCTTTTCCCTTGCTGCTTTTCATAATCTTTCTTTGTGTTTAGTCTTTGTTAGTTTGATTAATATGTGTCTTGGCATGTTTCTCCTGGGTTTATCCTGTATGGGACTCTTTGTGCCTCTGGGACTTGACTGACTATTTCCTTCTCCATGTTGGGGAAATTTTCAACTATAATCTCTTCAAAAATTTTCTCATACCATTTCATTTTCTCCTCTTCTTCTGGACCCCTATAATGCGAATGCTGATGCATTTGATTTTGTCCCAGAGGTCTCTGCAGAGAAGGTGATGGCACCCCCACTCCAGTACTCTTGCCTGGAAAATCCCATGGATGGAGGAGCCTGGTAGGCTGCAGTCCCTGGGGTCGCTAAGAGTCGGACACGACTGAATGACTTCACTTTCACTTTTCACTTTCATGCATTGGAGAAGGCATGGCAACCCACTCCAGTGTTCTTGCCTGGAGGATCCCAGGGATGGGGGAGCCTGGTGGGCGTCCGTCTATGGGGTCGCACAGAGTCGGACATGACTGAAGTGACTTAGCAGCAGTAGCAGCAGAGGTCTCTGAGACTGTCCTCAGTTCTTTTCATTCTTTTTACTTTATTCTGCTCTTCAGAAGTTACTTCCACCGTTTTATCTTCCAGCTCACTAATTCGTTTTCTGCTTCAGAGAGTCTGCTATTGATTCCTTCTAGAGTATTTTTAATTTCAGTGGTTGTTTGTCTCTGTGCGTTTATTCTTTAATTCTTTTAGGTCTTTGTTAATTGATTCTTGCATTTTCTCCCATTTTGTTTTCAAGGTTTTTGATCACCTTTACTCTCATTATTCTGAATTCTTTTTCAGGTATTTGCCTGTTTCCTCTTTATTTATTTGGATTTCTGTGTTTCTAGTTTGTTCCTTCATTTGTGTAGTATTTCTCTGCCTTATCTTTCTTTCTTTTTTTTTAACTAATTGTATTTGAGGTCTCCTTTTCCCAGGCTTCAAGGTTGAATTCTTTCTTCCTTTTGATTTCTGTCCTCTTAAAGTTGGTCCAGTGTTTTGTGTAACCTTCATATAGGGTGAGATTTGTGCTGGGTTTTGTTTGTTTTTCCTCTGATGGGCAAGGCTGAGTGAGGTGGTACTCCTATCTGCTGGTGATTGGGTTTGTATTTTTGTTTTGTTTGTTTAGATGAGGTGTCCTGCACAGGGCGCTACTGGTGGTTGGGTTACACCTCGTCTTATATTTAAGTGATTTCCTTTGTGTGAGTTATCACTATCTGATACTCCCTATAGTTCTCTGGTAGTCTAGGGTCTTGGAGTCAGTGCTCTCACTCCAAAGGCTCAGGGCTTGATTTCTGGTTAGGAACTAAGATTCCACAAGTGGTTTGTTATGGCATTAAGTGAGATTAAAACAAATACCCAAAACCAAATAACCAAAGTTGAACCCCAGATAAATTGCAGTTACAAAATCAGGCAAATAAAAATAAGAATAATGGAATATATACATATGCACCCAAAGCAAAGTAAAAACAGTTCAACAAAATAAAGCACAGTAGATTGACTCAGTAAACATAGGAAATAAAAATTATATTTACCAGTTAAGAACAAAACTAACTAAAGCATAATTTGGAAAACAAAACTAAAGCAAGGTGCCAAGTGGGAAATAAAGCAATGAAAACAAAACTAACAAATACATTGAGAAGAAGGAAAGAAAGAAAAGAAAGAAAGAATGGACATGCAAAGTTAAATAGAGGTAGATGAAGATTTATATACATCAAAGATTAACTGCAAGGGGAAAAGTACAGTAGGAAAGGCAAAGAAAGGAATAAATGTAGAAAAATATAGTAAGTTTAAAGAAATTGAAAATTAAAATTATAAAAAGAGAAAAGAAAAAAAAAGGAAGAAGGAAAAAACAAAAGGAAAACTGCACAGAACTGCAAAAGCCCAATGTAGAGTCTGAGGTTTATGACAACAATACAAACTGTGACTGAATATAAACATGTGACTGAATATACGCACTTGTGACTGAATATACACACATAAGCAAAATCAAAACAGTCCAACCAAAATAAAGTACAATAGATTGACCTAGAAAACAAAGGAAGCCAAATATTGTCTTCCAGTGTGACTGAGTCTTAACACAGGTTGCTTCCTCTAATGTGTTCTTAATTCAGGCAATTTTCTTAAGTCTGAATGAATTGCTTGAGTCTCACTGTAGCTCTTATAGTAACTTAAGCAAAGCCTGTGTGCCAGATGCTTCCCACATACAGTTTCATTTAAACTCCACCACTTGTCATAGTTTCAGTTATTATTTCCATTTTAGAATTAGGGAAAACTGAGGTTCACAGTACATAGATTAGCATGGCCAAGTATACATAGTTGGAAACTGATGGAACTGGGATTTGAATCCCAGTTGATCTCATTTCAGAGCCTGGTTTTTCAATACAAATATTAGGCTACCTTGTACCCCATAGAAGAATATTTTGGGACATGAATAGCCAAGTCATTTCTGAATGTTTTCTGAGATCCCCTTCTGAGGATTGGACCAATAGCAAACACTTCTGGAAGCCACTCCACCTTTCCTTCTTGGCTTACCTCCTTCCATATGACCACCTATTCCTCCTCTGAATATACAAAATCCCTCCCTTGTGGCAGGACTGACATTGCTGCTCCCATAACTGACTCTTCCAATTTTTCATGCCAGTAGAGGTGTGAAATGGAGAAGGGTGCTCTCTGGAAGCTGACTGATTCTGTATGGTTGGCATGTTGCACTTAGCTGACAACTGGGTTTATGAATCATGCTTTGAAAACTCCTCTAAACTATAGTCACTAAAGTTCTAAGGAACTGAAGTTGAGTTGGCACAGTCTCACAACTGTAATCATCTTTCTTTGTAAATCCTCAGCATGTGCCTTGTGTTCAGTCGTGTCAGATTCTTTGTGACCCCATAGACTGTAACGTGCCAAGCTTCTCTGTGCGTGGAATTCTCCAGGCAAAAATAGTGGAGTGGGTTGCCATTCCCTTCTCCAGGGCAATCATCTTCCTTAGTGCTGCAATAAAACTCTAAAATGGAATGTTGGGTGAGGGTCAGGAAATATCAACATATCAATGAATATCAAGCATACCTGACAAGGAAAACCTGGAAGGAAACTCCAAACTCTAAGCTGCAGAGATGAGGAAAGGGAGGCTCAGACAAAAGAGTGAATTCTGCCTGGTCATTTGGATCATGGGAGGAATGAAATTGATCTTGGAAACTCTGAAATTGTCCCGTTACATTGTGTGGCTCCATGAGTTCTGGCAAAGCACTGCCTAGTTCTGAGTGGCATCTGTTTTTCTGACTGTGATAAAGCCAATAGTACATCCAGGAAGCTTTCAGGCTGTCACTAGTGGGACTGCTTACTTATAGATATGGTTACTATTCATGAGCCCTTCCCCTGCCTTTTCCCCAACTTGCTGCATAGAAGAAAGTATTGACCATCATCCTTTGCTACTTTTCATACCTCTGTTTCCTCCTGGAGGATGCATAAGGGCAAGCAGTAACAGGAGAGATTGTACAGATAATGATAGGTACAGTTTTTTTAACTAAACAAATTGCAAAAGCTAGAGATTTCTCTTCATGCCAAGCAAAAGGCCATTAAAAGTCTATTAGTTTCCATTTCCAGGAACTACATAAATAATTGTAAGTTACCTAGGAAATCTCATTAAAAACCCCAAATTAACAGATGGCTTCTTCATTGAAACTTAATATATAGGTTAGTTTTGATTGAAAATTACCAACAAAAGAAATAACTGAAAACAACTTTAGAGCCCAACAAGGAAGGAAAACACTAAAATTGTTTTCCTAAAAGTTTGTTATTGGGATATGTTTCTCTTTATTTGACTATAAAAATACTAATTTTGAATAATAAACATTTTCTGATTATTTTTATGTCACAGAATTTAAATGTACACAATATTTTTGCATGAATAGGGTCACATGTCAAACAAAAGCATCAAATTTTCCATAAGTAGCCAATGAATTGATGTTCAGTGTTATGAAAGGGAGCAAATCACTTATCTCCAAGTATTTCAAATAAAAACAAATAAGGTGGAATAATGAATTAGCTTGCTTTTGTTTAATAAGCAAGCACAAAACAATGATCCAACTTGGACATATAACCTAATGCCCCAAGCTGCAGCAAGAATTTCACACAAAGCCTATGAGCCATCAAAAGTTACTATCTGTGTTTGCCAATTCTCTCTATAGAACAGATGGAAAACATAAAATGGTTTGCACTTCATTTTAAAATTACCATAATTTTCCTAATAAAAAGGTTATACTTATAGTCAGCCAAACGTTCTGTTTCCAAGCATAAAACCAAAGAACATTTTCCTGATGCTCAACAATATCTTTCTTTTTTCCTGATGCATCTTCAAGGCACAGAATATTAGGTCAATGAAATCATGCTAGCAAGGTCACTTTCAGGAAAAGACAAAGGATCCAAAAGGGAAAGAAAGGAAAAAGGCACACCTCTTGAGCACACCATCCACAATCCGGACCCAGCGCAAGGCACTTGGTGCAGGACACTGCATTCGAAGATGCACATCTATTGTCTTCTGTAATGGAGGATAAAATGAGGCATTATGGTTTACTCTCACACTGGGAATTATGTGCAGTTCTAGACCAAAGTGTATTTTGAAAACTAAAATAAGCTTACCCATAGTTATAAATATGTGACAACAAAAATATATAATTTCTTTGAGAAGAGTTAACCTGATCACTGCAACTAATATGTGACATATTTTCTGGATAGTTAATTATCTAGCTTTATAAGATTAGGGAGAAGGAGGTGATAAAAAATATGACTTTAGTCAGTCTTGGGGGTTTGGTAAGAAATTCTGTTGCAATGGTAGAGGATCCTCCAAATTTTTTAGTGTGCTAAAGTTTCACCATAGTTCATATTATCTGAACCAATGAGGTGGTTTTGGATTTAGAATTCTTCCTATAAAAATAATCATGTACAGACCTCAACATATAAATATATGTTGAGTCATAGTGAATGAAGTTTCTGCGAAACAATCTTAATAGACATACAGAATAGTTCACTTGGTAATTCTGACTGCATTAATATTGATTATCTTGACTTGAAGGATATCAGAACCAGATAAAATGGCATGAGTCATCATTTTAGAAGTAAAATGGCTAAAATGAATGAGTTGTTTTAGTTAACCTAATTTCTGTGACTGAACCACTTTAATATCATGACCAATTCACTTTTGCATAGCTTCCCACACTTTTCTATTGTGTGTTAATAACATAGTTGAGATGGGATACTGTTTACCTTTATCCTTCTAGCCACCTACTACTTAGATCATTAAAAGAGACTCATCACTATAAACTTAAATACCTAAAATATAATGAAGAGTGAGTCATAAGTTATTTTATCATAAAGTTTTATTGAAACAATTACATGCTTCCTATATTTCATCCTTTACTATGAAATGTGGGAAATCACAGCATTCTACCCATTACTTCAGACACACAGTACATATCATAGATATCTTGTTTCTAAGTAGTCTGCAATCCAGGTGGCGTAAAAACCATATAAGCAAACAATAAAATACAGAGTGATAGGCATAACAAAATATCACCAATGCACTATGGAAATATAGTGAGGAACTTCTCTCTCTGCTTAGAGGGGAGGGCAGGGGTCAGAGAAGAGAGCAAGTTTAAGGATGGCTCCCCAGGGGCAGTGATACACAGCATGGCTCTTTGTCATCTCATTTTGTTTCTTCTCATTTGTGTTTATCTCTGTTTTAAACATGTATTAGGCATGAAAAAGACTGTGTGTGCCCAGTCTCACATGGAAGTAGACAGAACCTACAAAATCTCTAGCAGTCCCCATCTAATTGGTTTCTTCTTTCCTTTTCTCTCAATTTGCCCCAACATTCTAGAATCTTCTGACTTGGAAGTGGCATGGTATGGGCATTGGCAGTGAAGAGAGAGAGGAATATAGGAGAGTAAACATAGCAGAGAGGTGCTAACCTGGGGTGGTAGTGAACATTCTTCCCTGTATTTTCCCAGACATTCATGAGTTAAGCTAAAAACATTTTCCCATAGAATCTCATTGTTCTGTTATCCCTCTCTATGTCCCCTTCATCCTTTGTCCTTGACTTTACATCAGCTTTTAAAATACATTATCCAAAACATCTTCCCTGATTTAGGTGCACCGGCCTAGAATTTTCTTTACTAGTCTAGAATTCCAGATACTAAAAAAACTATTTGGGCTCTTTTTACTATGAGTGTGGTTTCCAACTATGAAGACTCCATAACCTAAAAACTTTCCATTTGGCTTATCCTCCAAAACTGTAAAGCCTGCTTATTTACAAAGTACTTAGGAGAGGAGTGACCTTTTAGTTTTGTCCCCAGAACAGAAGTCAGTTTAGGTTTATAAATCAAGCACATTTGCAGACCTAACTTGACCTTTACCAACTCTTAAGCTTGACCCTCGGAAGAAAAGCTATGACCAACCTAGACAGCATATTAGAAGCAGAGACATTCCATAACCAACAAAGGTCTGTCTAGTCAAAGCTATGGTTTTTTCCAGTGGTCCTGAGAGAGTGAGATTACAAAGAAAGCTGAGAACTGAAGAACTGATGCCTTTGAACTGTAGTGTTGGAGAAGACTCTTGAGGGTCCATTGGACAGCAAGAAGGTCCAACCTGTCAATCCTAAAGGAAATCAGACCTGAATATTCATTGGAAGGACTGATGCTAAAAGCTGAAACTCCAATACTTTGGCCACCTGGTGTGAAGAACCGACTGATTGGAAAAGACCCTGATGGTGAAAAAGACTGAAGGCAGGAAGAGAAGGGAACGACAGAAGATGAGATGGTTGGATGGCATCACCAACACCATAGACAGGAGTTTGAGTGAACTCCGGCAGTTGGTGATGGACAGGAAGGCCTGGTGTGCTGCAGTCCATGGGGTTGCAAAGAGTAGGACACGACTGAGCGACTGAACTGAACTAAAGCTTGACCCAACTGGAAGATGGAAATAAGCCCATTTCAGATCAGATTTGACCATGCATTTCATGTAATAGGTGAGACTTTTGCTCTGGCTTCCTTGGTGGCTCAGAAGGTAAAGCGTTTGTCTACAATGTGAGAGACCTAGGTTTGATCCCTGGGTTGGGAAGATTCTCTGGAGAAGGAAATGTCAACCCACTCCAGTACTCTTGCCTTGAAAATCCCATGGACAGAGGAGCTTGGTGCAGGCTACTATCCATGGGGTCGCAAAGAGTTGGACATGACTGAGTGACTTCACTTTCACTTTCTCTTTCTTTGCTCTGGCAGTGAAGACTGCAGTCTCCTAGAAGGGAAACTGCAGATTCTTGGACTCTGGTCTTTGTTTCTAATAGTTGTCTGACTCTGTCTTAAGTTAACACAGTTCAAGTTCAAGTCAAGCTCTTACTTCTATAGCACATGTAGTAAATAATGAATTTATAAGCAAACATCTATTGTCTCTGAAATTTGCTTTCTGACTGTTATGTTTCAAAAGTTGAACTCCGGGAGTTGGTGATGGACAGGGAGGCCTGGCGTGCTGCGATTCATGGGGTCACAAAAGTCGGACACGACTGAGCGACTGAACTGAGCTGAATGTCAACTTCTGTTTTCAAACTTCGTCACCTAAGAGACGAAGAGAGATAGAGACTTTGGTTGTATTAATATTTCCTAGATTCCAAGGCTGACATTTCTCAGACTCTGCTTAACTACAGGAAAAATGATCCCATATATGGATATAAAGGAGGTGGGCCTTCTGGTTCTGCAGAACTGGAGTAAGGGCATAAATTGAACTCCACAGGAATAGTGTCAAATATTACTGCTAGAGAGTGTCATGGTTAGACTTAAGAGAAGATGAGTCAGATACACTTTGGTAAGCATAATTTTACGGATTTCCTTTTTAATTTTAAAGTATGCAAGTAAGTTAATATGTAACATAAAAATATCATACTAGTCAGCAGTTGTTTATACTGAATGGTCATGCTACTATATGGGCTGACACCGAGTGTTCGGAGTGTGTGTGTGTGTGTGTGTGTGTGTGTGTGTGTGTGTGTGTGTGTGTGTGTATGTGAGATCAGTCTCCAGGTCTTCTCAGTTTATTCCCATCCCTGATTCAGCATCACAGGAAGGCAAAAGTCTCCTAGCAGCCTTCAGAGCTGACACCTCATTAGAGGGTGTGCTTGAGCGGTTCTTCCCCCCTCCTCCATGGCAGTAGTGGCTACTTGTCCAGATATTTGTCCAGTTATGTGGCTTTAATCATCTTGTTCTTTATATTCCAACACTGTGTTACAATTAAGGATTTTTAATGGATTCTAATTAAATTATTAAGCCAGTGGAAACAGAATAATAATATTATAAACCACATATCCTCAGAACTCTCTTTTGTGTCCATTTGTTTTAGGCCTAAGTGCCTCACAAACCCTATTTTATTAGAAAGTGTGCTGCCATGACAGAAATCAATAAAGGATTTAATATCATACTGTCAGTAACTGCATACATTCTGAATAAGTCAAATTCTTTGATCTATGAGCATGAGTGGAAAGTCTTACTTTTACTTATCATGTTATACCTGGAGGTAACAGATGTGATGAGGTAGCACTGTTAATTGGTTACTGGGAACTAAGTACCAAATTTCCATAGCACTACCATTTAGCAGCTACATGCCCTTAAGCTAGTTACCTAAATTCTCTGAGGCTCCTTTTCTTCTACTGTAACATGGGGCTAACTTTACCTGTATCAAAATACTTTAATGAGATGCATCACAAGTACAAGCATGCCCGGAACAGTGCTTGGCATATTTTAGGCACTCAATAAAGGGATTATTGTTAAGTTATTATAATGAGTTATATGTGTGTATATATATATATGCAGATGTATATATTTATACATATATATTTATATGTTTGCATACACACATCTGTGTAGGGTTTCCCTGGTATCTTAGGCAGTAAAGAAACTGCCTGCAACGGAGGAGAGCCAGGTTTGATCTCTGGGTCAGGAAGATCCCCAGAGAAGGAAATGGCAATCCAGTCCAGTATTCTTGCCTGGAAAATTCCATGGACAGAGGAGCCTGGTGGGCTATAATACATGGGGTCACAAAGAGTCAGACACGACTGAGTGACTAATGGATACACAGACATCTGTATATATGTTTAGTTCTACTTTCAAAAAAAAAAATGAAGGCATTGTGTGTCTTTAAGTTTGTTGAAAATGTAACTGGTTTTCTTTAAAATGAAAGTCCTAGATTTCCCTGGTGGTCCAGTGGTTAAGAACCCACCTGCAAGTGCAGAGGATATGAGTTCAATCCCTGGCCCAGGAAGATTCCACATGCCACACAGGGCAACTAAACCCATGTGCCTCAACTACTGAAGCCCATGCACTCTGTAGCCCATGCTCCCCCCACTTAAGCCACCTCGGTGAGAAGCCCACACACTGCAACTAGAGAGTAACCCCTGCTTGCCACAGCTAGAGAAAAACCGAACAATTTAGTCAAATATATGCATGTCAGTCCAATATATTACAATACAATTTGGCATGACTCTAATTGGGTTTCTGAAAATCTCTTAGAACACCTTCATTTTGTTCAAATTTTACAAAGTGAATATTGACTTAATCTGAATAATTTTTGAATCATTTCCCAGAATTAAGTGTTTATGATACATGTGAAGAAAACCTCTATAACTGTCTGTCATGAAGTGTAATAAATAGTAATCATCAATAGGATAAAGTACACAAAATCAAGAAATTATATGCTCATGATACTCATTTATATATTTTGTTTTAAATGATATGTTTATTACTATTATTTTGAGAATGTTTAATTTATAGAAGCAAAAAGAGGAAGAAATTGGACCAGGAAAAATAACCTAAAGACAGTAGAAATTTCAGTGTTTAACTTGGGATATTTGTATACATCAAAGGATCAGATCAAGTGGAAGTTTAGGAAACATATTTGTGCTCTAAAGACTAGACCACAGTATTTCAACAAAATTCAAAGGATGTCCATAGTTATCTGAAATAATGAACAATGAAAACTAATAAAGATTATTGTGCTTATTATCTAGAATTAATCATGTTAGATTCTCCTGTTACTTCTAGACAGAATAACTTGTAAAAAATGCAGAAATGCATTTTTTTCTATTTTTTATTGATTATATTTACTATACAAATTTAATTAAACTTGGATAATTATATAAAACTGCTTCTTTTAAAAAAAAAACAAATCTTATTATAATGGATATGTATTCTATTTTGATAACAGTCAAAACTAGGCAAACTGAGCACACACAGAATAAAGTTTGGAATATAACTTCAAAGTTTCTTTGTTCTCGATGTATATCATAGTCATGTAAATGTTAGATATTTGACATATATTACCTGATAACTGAAAGCTCTCACATACATGAAATTTAATGTACTATCATTTGATATAAAAATGAAAACAAAGAAATAGATTTGTGCTCTAGGCACTTGCAGTTATCTGGTTATTCCAAGTTTTGATTGAGAACTGTTTACTAAAGGCCCCTCAGAAAACATAGAGAGGGAGGAGGTGATTTATGGCTCTTTCTTAGAAAATCAGGCACAGCAAACAAAACCACCAAAGTCACAGTTAATTTTTTTTTCGCTGTTATATTTTAATAAGGATTAAGTAAAGAGGCAACAGTGAAAAGATGAAAATGTGGGAAGCTCTTTGGAAAAGATGGATCTGGGTAGGGAAGCTGGGTAAAGCTTAGAATTATATTACAAGGAAGTTAGTGCCTGAGGCAGTATCTCAAAAGAGGGAGAGCAAGGAAGTAATACAGCCATTGGTATTTCTCTTTTTCTTCATTTGTTCCTTGAGAGTTCATATATATAATACAAAACTGAATTGCTCATTTGCTTAGCAAATATGTTGGTGCAAAGTCTGATCTCATCCTAATCCCACCCAGAAGTCACTGCAAAGTGATACCACAGTGTTTTTCCACCTTGAGGCAAAGGTGGTCTGACTTATACACTCATACCAGTCATTCATTGGTTTCAGGCAGCCTGGAGGGCATAGGAAAGGGACAGGTTGGATTAAAGTCCCATTTATCTTTGAGCCATGTGGGTCACTTCAGTGGAAGCCAATTCTAAGAAGGTGGCATTTGGAGCCATCAACAGCCAGAACTCAAAGTAGCTGGGGATGGTGTGCTAGCCTATAAAGGACTCTGGATGGGGTGCCATCAATATCTCCTATAATGATGTACCCTAAATAGTGATCACTGCAGATGGTGACTGCAGCCATGAAATTAAAAGACCCTTACTCCTGGGAACAAAAGTTATGACCAACCTAGATAACATATTCAAAAGCAGAGATATTACTTTGCCGACAAAGGTCTGTCTAGTCAAGGCTATGGTTTTTCCAGTAGTCATGTATGGATGTGAGAGTTGGACTGTGAAGAAGGCTGAATGCCGAAGAATTGATGTGTTTGAACTGTGGTGTTGGAGAAGACTCTTGAGAGTCCGTTGGACTGCAAGGAGATCCAACCAGTCCATTCTGAAGGAGCTCAGCCCTGGGATTTCTTTGGAAGGAATGATGCTAGAGCTGAAACTCCAGTACTTTGGCCACCTCATGTGAAGAGTTGACTCATTGGAAAAGACTCTGATGCTGGGAGGGATTGGGGGCAGGAGGAGAAGGGATGACAGAGGATGAGATGGCTGGATGGCATCATGGACTCAATGGACGTGAGTCTGAGTGAACTCCAGGAGTTGGTGATGGACAGGGAGGCCTGGCGTGCTGCGATTCATGGGATCACAAAGAGTCGGACACGACTGGGGCGACTGAACTGACTGACTGAAACAGCGATAAATAATTAGAATAGCAGGCAGGGGACAGCTATTTGCCTACCTGGTTCTTTGCTAACAGTATCCTAGTTTTGCTGAATATGGTGTTGAGAAGATCTGGATCGCCACCTTTTCCAGCCTCTCTTATGTGGTCATATGATTAGTTCTGATGACTAGGATGATGAGGCAGAAGTTGCTGAATGGGGGTTCTGTCAGAGTTCCTCAAAAAGAGGGCTGATCCAGCTGGAAGGCCCCTTTTGCCTTATGCCTGTCTTCCTTTTTCCTGCCTAGAACAAAGATGTGATGTCCCGAGCAGCAGCAGCAATCTTCAGATTTGAGGTAACCCTTCTCATGACAGCCACAGTCTGTCTGTCTCATGACAGACAGATAGTAAAGATTGCAAAAGTAAAGGAGCCCAAGCTGCTCATCTCTGTGGAGTTGCTCCCCTCTTACTGGGTTGTCTCTCAGAACTGTTTCTGACATTAAGAAGAAAATTCACACCAATCTTACTTAGGTCACTGTTTTTAAAGGCCCTTTTACTAGCAGATGAACACAGCACCTAAGATAATTTTTATCTGTTTCAAAGGATAAATTAATAAGATATTCATAGCAGCATCATTTACTGTTGCCTAGATATGGAAGCAATGTAAGTGTCCATCAATGGATGAATGTATTTAGAAAACGTGTTAGTTGTTAAGTCATGTCCAACTTTTGCAACCCCATGGACTCTATAGCCTGCCAGCCACTTCTGTCCATGACATTTTCCAGACAAGAATACTGGAGTGGTTGTCATTTCCTTCTCCAGAGGATTTTTCTGACCCCAGGATGGAACCTGAGTCTCCTGCACTGCAGGCAGATTTTTACCAACTGAGCTACCAGGGAAACCTATATATATGTATAAATATTCCATTTATATATTTATATATGTTATACATATATATGTTTATATATGTAACACGTCTTCTATATCTTCTGTTATTTACAATGGAATATTATTCAGCCATAAAGAAGAGTAAAATTTTGCTATTTGCAACAACATGGATTAATTGAAGAGTATTATGCTAAGTGAAATAACTCAGAGAAACATAAATACTGTATGATATAATTTATATGTGGAATATATAAAATAAAACAAACTAGTGAATATAACAAAAAGGAAACAGACTCAGAGATATAGAGAAAAAAAACTAGTAGTTACCAGTGGGGAGAAAGAAGCAAGGAAAGAGCAAGATATAGTTAGGGGATTAAGAGATACAAATTATTATGTTAAAAAAAAAAACTACAGAGATATATTGTATCACATAGGGAATATAGCCAGTATTTTACAGTACCTTTAAATGGAATGTAACATTTAAAATTGTAAATCACTGTTGTATATCAGTAAATTACAATATTATACATCAACAATATATCAATGAAAAAATAAGAGAAAGATGAGCAGAATTAATGGAAATACTTTTTAGAAACGTTAAGCATAGCACTAGAAAAGCAGATCATCTATCATAAAGAGACTGATTTTTCATGTTTTGCTTTACCTTGCAAATTAAACCTACTAGACTGTCAGTTGGAAAATTCTGAAAGAGATGGGAATAACAGACCACTTGACCTGCATCTTGAGAAATCTGTATGCAGGTAGGAAGCAACAGTTAGAACTGGACATGGAACTACAGACTGGTTCCAAATAGGAAAAGGAGTACGTCAAGGCTGTATGTTGTCACCCTGCTTATTTAACTTCTATGCAGAGTACATCATGATAAACGCTGGACTGGAAGAAACACAAGCTGGAATCAAGATTGCCAGGAGAAATATCAATAATCTCAGATATGCAGATGACACCACCCTTATGGCAGAAAGTGAAGAGGAACTAAAGAGCCTCTTGATGAAAGTGAAAGAGGAGAGTGAAAAAGTTGGCTTAAAGCTCAACATTCAGAAAATGAAGATCATGGCATCCGGTCCCATCACTACATGGGAAATAGATGGGGAAACAGTGGAAACAGTGTCAGACTGTATTTTGGGGGCTCCAAAAT
This sequence comes from Nanger dama, assembly GCA_917880005.1. Lineage (NCBI taxonomy): Eukaryota > Metazoa > Chordata > Mammalia > Artiodactyla > Bovidae > Nanger > Nanger dama. Next base: position 32,596,777 of record CAKJTW010000007.1, read on the forward strand.
CACTGCAGATGGTGACTGCAGCCATGAAATTAAAAGACGCTTAGTCCTTGGAAGAAAAGTTATGACCAACCTAGACAGTGTATTCAAAAGCAGAGACATTACTTTGCCGACTAAGGTCCGTCTAGTCAAGGCTATGGTTTTTCCTGTAGTCATGTATGGATGTGAGATTTGGACTGTGAAGAAGGCTGAGTGCCGAAGAATTGATGCTTTTGAACTGTGGTGTTGGAGAAGACTCTTGAGAGTCCCTTGGACTGCAAGGAGATCCAACCAGTCCATTCTGAAGGAGATCAGCCCTGGGATTTCTTTGGAAGGAATGATGCTAGAGCTGAAACTCCAGTACTTTGGCCACCTCACGTGAAGAATTGACTCATTGGAAAAGACTCTGATGCTGGGAGGGATTGGGGGCAGGAGGAGAAGGGGACGACAGAGGATGAGATGGCTGAATGGCATCACGGACTCGATGGACGTGAGTCTGAGTGAACTCCGGGAGTTGGTGATGGACAGGGAGGCCTGGCGTGCTGTGATTCATGGGGTTGCAAAGAGTCAGACACGACTGAGGACTGAACTGAACTGAACTGAGACTGTCAGTTCCTAGAAAACAGGTGATTATATCTGTTTTCTTTCTTTCCTCAGTGTGTGAGCCTAGCACCTGGTATGCACTTAATAAATGTGTGATGAGGCATTGCAGGCAGATTCTTTACCAGCTGAGCTACCAGGGATGCCTGAATAATTGATATTCTAAATTGAGTTTATCTAATTAATTTCTGAAGTCTTTCTAGCTCTGATTATTTGCATTTTTAAATAATCTTTCTTTCTCTAACATATTTTTTGCAAAAGACAATATAACTATGTTTACTTAATATTTCACATCTGAATGAACTTATGTTGATGTTTCCAAATGTGAAAAAAAACACAAATATACCTATAGTGACAAATTTCTTTTCCTTACATTGGTCTTCTGATAATATTTCTGCTGATTTTTTAAAAAGCAAGGTTAGTTTCTTTCTAAAGAACTTTGAAAATGTGATGGAATGAGTTTTGTTGTTATTTAGTCACTAAGTCCTGTTTGACTCTTTGCGACCCCATGGACTGCAGCCCACCAGGCTCTTCCGTCCATGATTTCCCAGACTAGAATACTGGAGTGGATTGCTATTTCCTCCTCTGGAGATCTTCCCAATGGAATGATACTGAACTGAAATAGCACTTTTGAATGCTACCATTATCAGATGCAAAACTACCAAATTCACTTGTCTTCTTTCTCTTTTTAAAAAAATTATTTATTTATTTTTAGCTGTGCTAGTTCTTCATTGCTGTCTGGGCTTCCTCTAGTTGCAGAGAACAGAGGCTGCTCTCTAGGTGCTGTGAGCAGGCTTCTCACTGTGGCAACTTCTCTTATTGCAGAGAAGCTCTAGGGTGCATGGGCTTCAATTTGCAGCACATGGGCTCAGTGTTGGGGCTCCTGGTCTCTAGAAAGTGAAAGTGAAAGCAAAAGTCACTCAGTCTGCCACTTTGTGATCCCATGGACCTTATAGTCCATGGCATTCTTTAGGCCAGAATACTGGAGTGGGTAGCCTTTCCCTTCTCTGAGGATCTTCCCAACCTAGGGATTGAATCCAGGTCTTCTGCATTGCAGGTGGATTGTTTACCTGCTGAGCCACATGGGAAGTCCAAGAATACTGGATTGGGTAGCCTATCCCTTCTCCAGTGAATCTTCCTGACCCAGGAATCAAACCGGGATCTCCTGCATTGCAGGTGGATTCTTTACCAACTGAGCTATCAGGGTCTCTAGAGCGCAGGATAAGTAGTTGCTCCAAGGCATGCGGGATCTTGCTGGATCAGGGACCGAACCTGTGTGCCCTGCACTGGCAGGTGGATTTTGTTTTTACCACTGAACACCAGGGATGCCCTTATTTTATTTTTCTTATTGTTTAGATCTAAATCAAATTCCATTTCAGCAAATGTTCTTTGCCCCTGTGAGATTGAGTAACTTCTTACTGAGCAGAACTTCCTTATAATGTAAATGTTAGGAAATAGCACTAGTATGTTTTCGTCTCATTAACTAGGTTTAATAGGCTTTTATTATATGTGGCTTTTTATTTTATGTAATCCTTGTTTCAGGGACAGATTTCAACCCTCCTGTTACACAGCAAAAAATATCATGTGAATACAATACAATTTTTATGCCAGCACAAAAATTTTGGAGCATAAATGGAGAAAATAAAGCCACTTTAAACACTGGGCAGGTTAAGAAATGTTAGGGCAATACTTCACATTCCATTAGTCTGCCCTGCCCTGTTTGGGGCAATCCCAACATGAGTCAGTATTATTGTGGCTCATTTATATACATTTAACCACCTTTGCTTTGAAAAAGTTCTGATTGCAGACCACCTTGGGTGACTGTATAGCTTATGCTCTACACCAGAGCACCTTTTAACTTGAAAGGGAGAACTATTAATTACACTGGTGAACCAGGTGTAAACTGAAACTCCTTAGGCAAGCTGAGGCCTTAGGTCATCTTAAATGCACAGTTGTTTCATGCATAGAACAAGAAATAATAACAAAACACAAGGCAATTCACGCTCAGGTGACGGGAAATGTAAAAAGAAGAAATAAAACACCATGAATTATTATTGAAGGACTCTCTTCACATGGAAGATCCATCACGTTTGAAGGATATGTAACATACAGAAATCTGGCTGAAAATTTGTTTGTTTTTTTAGGTATCTTCTTTGAAATGGCAAGAAGATTAAAGACTATAAGAATATTTGTCATTTGCATTTGAAAATGACTTTGCAGTTCATATTATTTCCTAAACAGTGAATATTCTTTTGGTGGGCTATGCAGGTATCCAACATAAAACAAGATAGTTCCTGAAGAGGCTCAAATCCAGTTTTGCATTTGCTTCTTTGCCTGTGTATATCAGTTTGTCTTCTGACATTCACTCACCTGGTGAGAATATGTGACAAAGCGAGGGAAACTCAGAAAGAAAGGTGAGGGACAAAAACACAGTCTATCTCAGTATGGCTTTCCTATTTCAGACTTGGAACTTGAAAAAGATGAAAATCTCAAGATTCAAGGAGGGCTCCAGAGGCCCCTCTGAAGCAAATTCTGGTTAAAGCTGCATTTGTCTAACTTGGAAAAGCAATATTAGTCATGTGCTTTGTGTCTTGTTTTAACTGGAACTTTTCCATACATTCCAACTGTCCTATTTATGAGGCACACTCCCCTTTTATAAAAGCCAAAATATTCACCGGTTTCCCACTCTGTTCCTCTAAATGTTTTTTAATCTAGCACACTAGAGTTCTAGGGGTTTTTCCTCTCCAACCCCTGGTATGCATGAATTTCCTTTCTCCTACCTGAAAAAAAAAATCAAGTACTATTCATTTCTTAGTTAAGGAGGTAAAGAAAAATGCCCAAGGATAGTAGGAATACATTTTTTTCATTATATCTTTTAATCTTGACGTCATGTTGCAGGTGTGCATTTGATTAGAACAGCAGAGAAACACTTTGTATTGTAAAGAATTTTGTTCTAAATAAAAAAAAATAAAACTCAAAGAGTGAGCTTTAGCTCATTCAGCATTTGGTTTTCCTATAATTATATTTCGGAGACCAAAAGTTATCTGTAGTTGACTCTGCCACTTTAAAATCCACTCTTGTATATACAATAGGATAAAATAAGGGGGAAACTCCAAATATTTATTCAGTGATTATTCTTTCTTGGGCCCTGTACCAAGGACTTCATATGTATTATCTCACTAAAAATTTATAAAAGTCTTATGGAGAAAGCACTGTTATACCCATTTTAAAGAAGAGGAACTAAGGTAAAGTCTTATTTCAAAGTCACATAACTAGAAAGCCCAGAGAACAAGTGTGAATCCAATTCTGACTACAGAATCTTTTCTCTTAAATGTTGTCCTATATAGAAGAAAACATAAAGACAATTATACCAAAGTATGATTTTAAAACCTTTGTTAATTAGTACTATTATTAATTCTTAAGTGATGACTCAATAATAATTCCCATGTAGCTGAAGACAGTTCTTTCACATTAGTAGCATGTCATTACTTTCCCTATCATCAGTCCAACTCTGGAGATGAGGATGTTAGATTCTCCCCAGTAGAATTATTTTCTGTCCTCAGTGCCAAAGACTTCCCTGAGTACTTGGGTGCCCTTTTCAAAATTCATTTTATTTCTATGCACAAGGAAACTTTGAGTTTTAGCACCAGAGCCTCAGCTTGAATGTCTTACCATGTGCCTGAATCAGATTGGTTGGCACTTTTTCAGCAAGGGGGAGAGCTTCTCCTTTTACAACTGTGTTTCCCCAATCTCTTGCCAGGGGACAGTTCTGGGCTGCATGCTAATTAGGCAGAAGCACTTGAAGAAATGGTGTTTGCAGTTGCAGTTTCCATTTGTGAATTTCCATTTCTGCCCTGGAAGCCAAATCTGGAACAGGGAAGCAGGCAACTTGTTCTTGCCCTAATTGGCTATTCTCAGACCTTAGCTTCATAATTTAACTTTGCTGAGGTTTTGCTTCCTTGCTGATCAAGTAGGGAAAGTGCTTCTCCTCTTAAATGCTGTATTCATCCACTATATTGTGAAAACACTTTAAAAAGTAGAGTATGAATTTAAATGATATGATTAGCAGAAAACTCTCACTTTATAGCATGTACATTCCTGTTAGTTTGTGGGGACATTTTAAGATCAATTTATAATATGAAAGGTGTATTTTTAAAGGTCATCCAAAACCCTATATGTTAGATACATTAGTTACTCATCAGTTGGCTGTAACACAGAATCACTCATCATTCTGTATGTTTCCAGTGTTAGTTTGGCAGGTCTATACATAACTCAAAAACTGTTCAGCTGGCACTTTAAATGATGTAAATTTTATCAGTAAGGTTGACTTATTGATGTAAATTTTGTCAATAAGTTTAAGATTAATATTGTAAATTAAATTTGATGGAGTATTATTTGTTAGATAAAGGACAATCATAGCACAATGGGGAAATAGATTCCTTTCTTGAGAATACATATAAAAATACTAAATTACTTTATGTGATTTTTAAAAAGTATGCCAGTGGCACATTATATAAATCTTCTGGCTTACAGATCAATTTAATCAATCAATTAACTAAAGTCATTTATCCCTATACTATATTTACCTGGCTTATATAACTTCTGTTCAGATTATTGTAATGCTCCTTCAAATGGATTGAGCTCAGCTGTGAGATGATAAAATAGTTTTCAAATTCAAAAATTATTTTTTATATTTTAATTAGAATTTCTTGCAAGCCTTCAGCAGCATGAAAAACTGAAAGGAGTAGATACTAACACCAAGTGTAAGATTAAGTATCTTAGTAATTAGTACTAATATTATTGCTTAGTATTAGTAATTAGTATTAGTTTCTACTATAGTTTGACGTACACATTAATAATATGTTTTATATTCTGTTCTCTACAGTAAAATCTCTTTTACGTTTTAGCTAAAGATGATTCTAAATACTTCAGTGTCTTATAATATTCATTTTACTTTTCGACTGAGGCAAAGAAAATTCTGATTTATGATTTAAAATTTTCACCTAGCTCTATCTTGTAGGAATGAAATTTAATATTTTATAGTATTTAAATTACCAAAACGATTTCAGTTAATTGCCCAATTTACTTCCATGGGCTGGACTTTAACTAAGTACTTCTTTATACATGTATATCGATGATCAGTGCTTCACCTCATAATCTTCAAGGTGTACTTTCCAAGGACAAGGATATTTTCTTTAAAAACCACCAAGAGTTGGGGGATTCAGGACATTTTATATTGATAGTCTAACCTGAACTGTAGTACATATTGTGCTTTGAAATTCTCATTCCATAGTCTCCGTATTTCCCCAAATGGCCCAGTTATTGCTTCTGCTTTGTAAATGCTCAGCTTTGTTAGAATTTATCGTTCTTCAGGGGGCTTTCCTGGTGGCTCAGATGATAAAGAATATGTCTGCAAAGCAAGAGACCCAGATTTGAGTCAGGAAGATCCCCTGGAGAAGGAAATGGCAACTCACTCCAGTATTCTTGCCTGGAGAATTCCCTGATTCTTTAGGTAAATCTTCAACCAACACCTTAATCTTGCTTTTACTATTTGTAGCGTTCTTCTCCCGATTTCTCACCTCTCTGCCTCCCAAGATGTATCAACTTCTATTCTTTCCAAGCTCACAGCTCTTATTTAATATGCCCCTCCCAATCTTTGTTATCATCACCAGGCACTTTTCTAAAGTTTACAATGTCTTCATTATCTTGCTCATGATTTTCAGCTTACCCAAATCCATAAAATCACCCATATCACTCTCACTACCTCCACCTTAGACAGAATTGTTGGGAATCCCTGAGGTCCAGGACTGCAGCAGGGAATTCTCATGAGCTATTGAGGTCAATGGATCATGAAACCATAAGTTATTAGACCCAAAGACCAAAAGAAGTAAGATAAAGGACAAATTCAGGAGGAGCCAGAGGATGAGACAGAAGGCAGGCTCCTGAACCAAGAATTCTAAACATAAAAAGTTGAAAATACACAGAAGTAGTGTTTATGTGGAGAAGGCAATGGCAACCCACTCCAGTACTCTTGCCTGGCAAATCCCATGGATGGAGGAGCCTGGTAGGCTGCAGTCCGTGGGATCGCTAGGAGACGGACATGACTGAAGTGACTTAGCAGCAGCAGCATGTTTATGCATCCCTAAGCAACAACTTATATCAGCATCTCAAGCTGTTTTTGTGGGGCACTGTTCCTTCCAAATTTCTTTCTTACCTATCTAACCCCTAGGCCTTGCTGATTCATCTCTTGTTGACTTTCCATCATAGTTTTTCACGTTCATTATTCTAATTCTTTCTCTTCACATCTGCAAATGCTTCTACTAAGTCCTCATATTTAAGATATGATCCAACCTTACCTTTATATTACCTAGAATACCTAAATTACATTAACTCAAATTTTTCTTTGTTCTCTTAAACAAAGACTGACTTACAGTCTTAAACAAAGACTGAAATATACACTGACTTATTAATTTCTGCTAATAACTAAAGACAGAGCAAGTAAATCACATATACCTTTAGAATAAGGGATACACAGCCTGAATTTGCTTTATGTTGATACGCTTTATGATGGTTTCTAGGAATACATTGTCCCTGAAAAGGTGAACTATATGTACAGTAAAACCTAAGCAGTTGAAACCTTCAGTTAATCAAGGCTCTCCACTTTAATTCTCTGCTGAAGCACAGAAAATTTTAAAATTAAGTATTAATATTTAGAAGGGACTTCAAGGTTCTCTCTTGCCATCAGGATACACTTAACCTATATCTTGTCTAATTGAGGAGAAGTCCAAAGCCCTGCAACACTAATGACCCTAGATCACCCACATCAGCCCCACATCACTATTTTGTATTATGTACTCACACAGTTTCTAAGCTCAGCTAAACCACCTGCATGGTATCTTACTTCTCCTCCATTCCCACAGCAACTAGTACAAATGCTACTAGTTTGTATGTATACTAGTATGAGTAGGTGCTCAAACAATACCTTTTGTTTTGATTTATTGATTGAATGGTAACTGTGAGGCTTCCTCAGATCTCTAAGTCTGAATGATGTACTTACCAAAGCAGAAAAGTTTATAAATATATCTTTAAAAGATTTTCAAAAGAAACCATCAAAATATGAATGACCATGGATTTAATTAAGATGCCACCTTTCACATGCACTGTAGGTAACCTGGGTTTTACTATAACTGTTTCTCACCTTCTCGTGGGCAGAACTGCTGGTATTATTAAAAGATTTTTTTAGTAGAAGCAAGAGAATGGACAAAGGTTTGGTCAAAAGAGGAAAAGACATTATCATCTGGGAACAGAGAGCAGAAAATTCTACTTCTCAAGGAATTTGAAACTGTAAGGATTTGGATGGCATTTGCCCATTCATGAATTATTTGCTAATTGTATAATCATGGCATTTAATCTTCTACCTTATAAAGTTTATAGAGTAATGGCAAAAACTAGCATATCACACAAGTGTGCTATGAAAAGAACAGGCTGGGTGCAATGGTGGCAAATGATGGGAGGATATCACCTAAAAGGGAGCCTGGGAAGATCAGTAAACACTTCCTTGAGGAATTTGCTAGATCCTTTTATTACATGATTACATCTCTATTCTGTCTGGCTCCCAAATATATGTTGTCTGTTAGAGATCACACAATATTGTTAAGTTGCTACAGAAAGTCAGTCCATTCAGCTGGATCAATCAATGCTGGCAAAACAGCAGCATTCCATTCAGAAAAATTAAATCATCCTGCAACACCCCAGGTCTAATCTCTGAACCCATCTGTTTTTTACTCAGTTTCCCCATGGACTTCATGTCTCACTCCTTTCACCTTTAACATTTGTGCTCTGCTAAAGACTCCCAAGCTACCTTTTAAAATGTATGTGCTTGTACTTAGTCGCTCAGTCGTTTGTCTCTTTCTGACCCCATGAACTGTAGCCGGCCAGGCTTCTGTCTGAGTTGCCATGCCCTCCACCAGGGGATCTTCCCAACCCAGGGATCAAGCCCAGGTCTCCCACATTGCAAGTGTATACTTTACCATCTGAACCACCAGGAAGCCCTTTTAAATATATAATCAAGTACGATTATTTCTGAATGGTAAATAGGAGCTGCTTCTTCAGCATAACCCAGGCTCCTGAGTGCCTCTCCACCCTGTCAGATCCATTTTTCAGATCCACTGAGTGTGCAGAGATAGGTCAGTTTATCTACCCATTCTTCCCTGGGAGGTTCTGCTCTGTTCACAAACAACCAACAAGCCATCTCCAAACTCTGTTCCTAGGTTTCTTTTTCACATGCCAGTGCACCTGTGGCCATTGTTTCCTTGCCTCCTAAGAAGCCTTGAAATAGCCAGTTTTCCACCATACTTCACCTTTGCACACCAACAGTTAAAAAGGGAGATGAATGAAAGGCTTTTTTTTTTTTACCAAATATGCCATTTTTAATATATAAATTAAGTTATATATGTTGTTGATAATGCCCTCTTAGATTCTAGAATTCCTTGCTAGTCTCCCAGTGTTCATGTAGCATCTCCTGTGATCTTTTAGATAGAGGGGGTTACTATATATCTTAGCGACATCCAATAGCCTTCTTTGTATGACCAGCTAATTCAGACTGTTCTCAGCCACTTATTGTACAGCATCCCCCAAACCTTGGAAAGGTGAATTTATTCTATTAAGTGTAAAGTTCTTGGGGACCCAAATTCCTTGTAGCTAAGTCATATATAGGAGGGCTGCTATGCTGGAGAGATACTACTAAAGTTTAGGTAATCCCATATTTCTTGGGATTTTTCTGGGTGTTCTGTGCTTGCCGATAAGGGCCTCTAACAAATATCTTAAATTGGATTGACCAGTCAGTAGGTCCTCTACCACTGTGGCAGCTCCATAGGACTCAAAGGCCCAATTCTGGAGTACTCTGAAGCTTGAATTCTTTAACGTAGAGCTAAAAGCATCTACAGGCTCACTCATTTTATTGCACTTCACTTTATTGCGCTCTGTAGTTGCTGTGTTTTTGCAAACTGCACATTTGTGAAACTGTGCATTAAGCAATCTGTCAATACTACTTTACCAACATTTGTTCACTTTATGTCTCTGTGCAGCATTTGGCAATTCTTAAAATATTTTTTTTTCATTTTTATTTTATTTGCTGTGATGATCTGTAACCAGTGATATTTGATGTTACTATAATTGTTTTGGTGCACCATGAACCATGCCCATATAAGACAATAAAATCAGTAAATACTAAGTGTATTCTGACTGTTCCACCAACATGCCATTCTCCCCCTCTTTCTCCCTCATCTCAGGCCTCTCTATTCCTTTAGACACAGAAATAAAATTAGGCCAGTTAATAACTATGCAGTGTCCTCTAAGCAGTCAAGTGAAGGAAGAATCTCATGCCTCTCAATTAAAAATCAAAAGCTAAAAATGACTAAGCTGAGTAAGGAAAGGCAGGTTTAAAGCCGAGACGGGCTGAAAGCTAGGTCTTTTGTGCCAAACAGGTAGCAGAGTTGTGAACAGAAGGAAAAAGTTCTTGAAGGAAATCAAATGTGCTACTCCAGTGAAGACATAAATGATAGGAAAGTGAAGCAGCCTTACTGCTGATATGAAGAGAGTTTTAATGGTCTGCATAAAAGATTAAACCAGCCACTACATTCCCTTAAGCCTAAGCCCAGGCCAGAGCAAGGCCCTAATTCTCTTCAGTTCTTTGGAGTCAGAGAGAAGTGAGGAGGCCACAGAAAAGAAAGGTCTGAAGCTAGCAGAGGTTGGTTCATGAAGTTTAAGGAAAGACAGTCTCCATACAAGAAAAGTACAGGGTGAAGCAGCAAATGCTCATATAAGAAGCTGCAGCAAATTATCCAGAAGATTTAGCTAAGACATTTAACAATCGATAAAAAAGAGGCTGCACCAAACAACAAATTTTCACTGTAAACAAAACAACCTTATATGATGTCATCTAGGTCTTTCATAGCTAGGGAGAAGTCAATGCCTGGCTCTAAAGCTTCAAAGGACAGGCTGACTCTCCTGTTATGGGCTAATGCAACTGTTAACTTCAAGTTGAAGCCAGTACTCATTTACTATTTGAAAAATCCTAGGGCCCTTAAGAATTTTGATATATCTCCTCTACTTATTCCATTTTATAAGTGGAAGAACAAAGCCTAGAATAAGAGCATATTTGCTTATGACATGGTTTACTGAATATTTTTAGCTAACTTTTGTGACTGACTGCTCAAAAAAAAAATTCTGTTCAAATATTACTCCTTATTTACAATGTACTTAGTCACCTAAGCAGTTTGATGGAGATATTCAAAATTAATTCATTTTCATGCCTCATAACACAAGATCATTGTGCAACCATGGATTAAGAGAGTAAATTAAACTTTCAAGTTTTCTTCAAGGAATACATTTCTGACATGTATTTCAATAAGGCTATTGCTGACACAGATAACGATTCTTCCAAAGGAGCTGGGCAAAGTCAATAGAAAACTTCTGAAAAGGATTAACCATTCTAGATACCATCAAAAACATTTGTGATTTATGGGAAGAGGTCAAAATATCAATAACAGGAGTTTGGAAACAGTTAATTCTAACACTCATGAATCACTTTGAAGGATTAAAGATTTCAGTGGAGGAATAACAGCAGAAATGGTGGAAATAACAAGAAAACTAGAATTAAAAGTGGAACCTGAAGGTGTAACTGAATTGCTAATAATCTCATGATAAAAAAACTTTAACATATGAAGAGTTGCTTCTTATGGATGACCAAAGAAAGTGGTTTCTTGAGATGAAATCTACTCCTGGTGAAGATACCATGAAGATTTTTGAAATGACAACAAAGGACATAGTGGTAGGATTTGACAGGATTGATTCCAGTTTTGAAAGAAATACTGCTGTATCTATTATCAAACAGCATTGCCTGCTACAGAGAAATCCTTCATGAAATGAAGAGTCAGTTGATGCAGCAAACTTCACTGCTGTCTTATTTTAAGAAACTGCTAAAATCACTCCAACCTTTAGCGACCACCACCCTGATCAGTCAGCAGACATCAGCATCCAGGCAAGACCCCATTCAGCAAAAAGATGATGATTCACTGAAGGCTCAGATAATACTTAGCATTTTTTAGCAATAAAGTATTTTAAATTAATGTATGTACATTATTTTTTGACAATGCTTTTGCATACTCACTGGTCTACAGAATAGTGTAATTATAACTTTATTATGCACTGGGAAAGCCAAAAATTTGTGACTTGCTTGTGCAGTATTTGCTTTATTGAAGTGGTCTGAAATCAAACTCAAAATATCTCTGAGATATATCTGTATGTAATTTAGTTAAAGGGCCAAGAAAATCCAAGTTCCGTATATAGTCTTTTCTGTTTAAAAAATTAAACCCAAAGGAATTTATAGGTGCCCAGTGTAACAGAAAAAAAAACTCATGTCATCTGGGTAGTATTTGAGAAGTCTGCCTTGTGGGAAAGCAGGGTGTAATATCCAATTATAGGTCTAACTGACCTAACATTTCTGCACCACCAAATAATTCAGTCATAAACAGCATTTGTCTTTTTTTTAACTTCAAAATCAAACACATTTCTAAGAGGGAAATTTTGTCCCCAAATCCCTGACATGTGATTTCTGAAAATGTCTATAAGTTGGTTTCTACCCCAACAAGTCTACCACCAGCTAATCTATCCGGCAGCCTTGTTCTTCAAAAACAATGATCTCAGGCATCAGTGCTCTGCTGACCTCCAAGTAGCCAAGGGTCAGCAACATGTGCTCCCTATCAGGGGCCCCTGGGCTTTATTTTGCATCTGTGCTATGCTGTCTTCAGTGGGGCACAGGTACATACTCAGAATGCCTAATTCCTTCTAACACCCCATCTTAGTTCCATTAGATGACACCAAGCATCTGGTGGCTGGTGTGGTCTTCAAGTCTTTAAGAGGCATCAAACAAGCTCTATCCTCTGAACTAAATAGTGGTACCAATAATATTTAGTCCTTGTGTTTCCATTACCAATCTCAGGGGTTGGGCACTGTAAATATACACATTAAGCTTCACCTTAGGGCTCTGGTTCTAGATAGTGGTGGATGAAACACTCATCGAAAGGGACATTTAAAACCAAAGTTCAGGATGCCTGAAACTGACTCCCTTCTTGAGTGTATTTTTCAGTGTTATCATCTTCCACATAAATTCTCTTGGAACTTGAGCCTCATGTATCATTTCTAGAGGGTTTTTTTTTTTTTTTTTTGTGCAAATTATGGTTCATTGTCCTCAGTTCACCATATAAATCAAAACCAAATGCATGAAAAACAATAATAGAGTGATACCTTGGGAGGTATGCCTTATATTAAGAAAGAGAACAGCTAGGTCTCTTCTCTGCCAATAATTCAGTTCTGCTACAATGAATTCTTTGTTTTTAACTAGAATAGCCAGTTCTACAGCAATTTCTGCACACACCAAAACTTTCCTGTATTCTTTGTTCTATTGCAACCAGTGAATACCTTACACCATTAGGTGTAGCCAGCCTGACCTCCAAGGCTGACTTGAGTAGGTGAGTAAAAAGACATTCTCTAGTCTGGCACTTTTAAGGACCTTCTTAAGATCCTATAGAATTTTGAATTTTTAATATTTTCTTTGTTCAAACTCACAATATTCTGAAGCTCCTTCAGAGGATGATGGTCATCCCTCATTGTGTAAGAATGAAGCTCTTTTCCCTACCTAGTGCCTGCAGCAGTTACTAGGAAATTATACTGAATATATGGCCCCCATTGAAATCAGGAAAAATGCTTCTGCCTTGGAAAATGTCTGTAGTTCAATTCTAAGGATAGAACTCTGTTACCATATGTATATTTGGAAACATTACCTTGACTGTGGATATATTTTACTATCAATATATTAACTCTTTAAATCCTAAAAAGAGGCTGAGTCCAAAATATCAAAACATTCCTGACCAAAAGCCACTGCACACCTCACATATCTAATAAGTATTTGGCACATTTCTTCAGGGCTAGGGTAGGAGGAAAAGGGGACGACAGAGGATGAGATGCCTGGATGGCATTACCGACTCGATGGACGTGAGTTTGAGTGAACTCCAGGAGTTGGTGACGGCCTAGCGTGCTGCAATTCATGGGGTCGCAAAGAGTCGGACATGACTGAGCAACTGAACTGAACTGAACTGAACATATTTCTAGTGTTCTGTTCTTCTGTCTTCATTGCCAGCCTTTCCCATTTCAGCCCTTCCAAATTCAGTGTCTCCTGTGGACTATAGCTTGAAATAGCCTTTGGTCACTGTTCTGTTCCTCATTCTACACCACGTGGAGCCTGTGATTATTGGAGCAGTTCTCTAGAATAATCAAAATGTACCAGTGCTGATCTGGATGGCAACCAACTCTGACAAATGTCAACAGTATATGTAGATTAAAATGAAGCATCAACGAAAACACCTAAGAGAGAGAGTAACAACGCTCTTCAAAACAACATAAGTAATGATATTTGGCTCATTGATAAGGTCACCATGAAAGACCACTTTTTGACTTTGTGTGCTGTTTTAAAACATGAACTGCTAATACTTTGAATAATAGTATTCAAAATAAGTGTCTTTTAGAATCATCTTAAGAGTATATATCCAATAAGACCATTATACTTTAACACTGCAATTTTAATTTTAATGAGATTATTCTTATTTCCTGAACTAATTTCAGTTGGGAATCTTTTTAAAATGTCAGAGAAGGTCATTTTAATACATTTTTGTTTAATGTTAGTAGTTTCCTCACAAGAATTTGGGCTTCCTGGTGGCTCAGTGGTAAAGAATCTGCCTGCAATGCAGGAAACCGGGGTTCAATCCCTGGGTCGGGAAGATCTGGAGGAGGGCATGGCAACCCACTCAAGTAATCTTTTCTGGAGAATCCCTTGGATAGGGGAGCCTGGCAGACTGCAGTCCATGGGTTCTCAAAGAGTTGAACATGATTGAAGTAACTAAGCAGCAGCAGTACCAGGACTGATCTTTGTCCTTACGGTGAAAGGTAGAACAGTATTTAATTAAATTATAAAATCCCAGTGGAAACCATTTTAACTTTTAATACATTTTCCTTTGATATGTCAACTATACTAACTTACTTTGCATAAAAACAGAAATTCACATTAAAACTGATTTTTAAATTGAAAACTAGCACTTTTAGTCCATAAAGGCAACATGGCAGTATTTTTTATACACATTAATTCACTTATAGATATTAAATATATGCCAATTGAATAATTAAACCAAATTGGCTAATTCATGTCAATAAAATGTTACTTTCTATTATATGTTTTAAATTAATAAGGGGAAATAAAACTAAATTAAAAATATGCATACACTAGACTCTGAATCAGCGAACTAAAATGGACTGGAATGGGTGAATTTAACTCAGATGACCATTATATCTACTACTGCGGGCAGGAATCCCTCAGAAGAAATGGAGTAGCCATCATGGTCAACAAAAGAGTCCGAAATGCAGTACTTGGATGCAATCTCAAAACGACAGAATGATCTCTGTTTGTTTCCAAGGCAAACCATTCAATATCACAGTTATCCAAGTCTGTGCCCCAACCAGTAATGCTGAAGAAGCTGAAGTTGAACGGTTTTATGAAGACCTACAAGACCTTTTAGAACTAACATCCAGAAAAGATGTCCTTTACATGTTAGGGGACTGGAATGCTAAAGTAGGAAGTCAAGAAACACCTGGAGTAACAGGCAAATCTGGCCTTGGAATGTGGAATGAAGCAGGGCAAAGACTAATAGAGTTTTGCCAAGAAGATGCATTGGTCATAGCAAACACCCTCTTCCAACAACACAAGAGAAGACTCTACACATGGACATCACCAGATGGTCAACAGTGAAATCAGATTGATTATATTCTATGCAGCCAAAGATGGAGAAGCTCTATACAATCAACAAAAACAAGACCAGAGCTGACTGTGGTTCAGATCATGAACTCCTTATTGCCAAATTCAGACTGAAATTGAAGACAGTAGGGGAAAACGCTACCATTCAGGTATGACCTAAATCAAATTCCTTATGATTATAAAGTGGAAGTGAGAAATAGATTTAAAGGCCTAGATCTGATAGAGTGCCTGATGAACTATGGAATGAGGTTCGTGACATTGTATGGGAAACAGGGATCAAGACCATCCCCATGGAAAAGAAATGCAAAAAAGCAAAATGGCTGTCTAGGGAGGCCTTACAAATAGCTGTGAAAAGAGGAGAGGCGAAAAGCAAAGGAGAAAAGGAAAGATATAAGCATCTGAATGCAGAGTTCCAAAGAATAGCAAGAAGAGATAAGAAAAACTTCAGCGATCAACGCAAAGAAATAGAGGAAAAGAACAGAATGGGAAAGACTAGAGATCTCTTCAAGAAAATTAGAGATACCAAGGGAACATTTCAGGCAAAGATGGGCTCGAGAAAGAACAGAAATGGTCTGGACCTAACAGAAGCAGAAGATATTAAGAAGAGGTGGCAAGAATACACAGAAGAACTGTACAAAAAGATCTTCAAGACCCAGATAATCACAATGATGTGATCACTCATCTAGAGCCAGATATCCTGGAATGTGAAGTCAAGTGGACCTTAGAAAGCATCACTAGGAACAAAGCTAGTGGAGGTGATGGAATTCCAGGTGAGCTGTTCCAAATCCTGAAAGATGATGCTGTGAAAGTACTGCACTCAATATGCCAGCAAATTTGGAAAACTCAGCAGTGGCCACAGGGTTGGAAAATGTCAGTTTTCATTCCAATCCCAAAGAAAGGCAATGCCAAAGAATGCTCAAAGTACTGCACAATTGCACTCATCTCACATGCTAGTAAAGTAATGCTAAAAATTCTCCAAGCCAGGCTTCAGCAATACATGAACCGTGAACTTCCTGATGTTCAAGCTGGTTTTAGAAAAGGCAGAGGAACCAGAGATCAAATTGCCAATATCCACTGGATCATCAAAAAAGCAAGAGAGTTCCAGAAAACATCTATTTCTGCTTTATTGACTATGCCAAAGCCTTTGACTGTGTGGATCACAATAAACTGTGGGAAATTCTGAAAGAGATGGGAATACCAGACCACCTGACCTGCCTCTTGAGAAATCTGTATGCAGGTAGGAAGCAACAGTTAGAACTGGACATGGAACAACAGACTGGTTCCAAATAGAAAAAGGAGTACGTCAAGGCTGTATATTGTCACCTTGCTTATTTAACTTCTGTGCAGAGTACATCATGAGAAACGCTGGGCTGGAAAAAACACAAGCTGGAATCAAGATTGCCAGGAGAAATATCAATAATCTCAGAGACACCACCTTTATGGCAGAAAGTGAAGAGGAGCTAAAGGGCCTCTTGATGAAAGTGAAAGAGGAGAGTGAAAAAGTTGGCTTAAAGCTCAACATTCAGAAAACGAAGATCATGGCATCCGGTCCTATCACGTCATGGGAAATAGATGGGGAAACAGCGGAAACAGTGTCAAACTTTAGTTTTTGGGCTCCAAAATCACTGCAGATGGTGACTGCAGCCATGAAATTAGACGATGCTTACTCCTTGGAAGAAAAGTTATGACCAACCTAGATAGCATATTCAAAAGCAGAGACATTACTTTGCCGACTAAGGTCCGTCTAGTCAAGGCTATGGTTTTTCCTGTGGTCATGTATGGATGTGAGAATTGGACTGTGAAGAGGGCTGAGTGCCGAAAGGATTGATGGTTTTGAACTGTGGTGTTGGAAAAGACTCTTGAGAGTCCCTTGGACTGCAAGGAGATCCAACCAGTCCATTCTGAAGGAGATCAGCCCTGGGATTTCTTTGGAAGGAATGATGCTAAAGCTGAAACTTCAGTACTTTGGCCACCTCATGCGAAGAGTTGACTCATTGGAAAAGACTCTGATGCTGGGAGGGATTGGGGGCAGGAGGTGAAGGGGGCGACCGAGGATGAGATGGCTGGATCGCATCTCCTCGGACTCGATGGACGGGAGTCTGAGTGAACTCTGAGAGATGGTGATGAACAGGGAGGCCTGGCGAGCTGTGATTCATGGGGTTGCAGAGTCGGACACGACTGAGCGACTGAACTGAACTGAGACTCTATGATACTAATTACAAGAAAATAAAATTCAAGGTAATCTGTACACATTTTAAGAATTTTACCAAAACTACCTTGACATAAAGTAGTTCTCTTTATTCAGTGATGTATGGTGTATTCATTGTCTATCATCCTCACCGCAGTAATATTTAACATACTAGAGAGACCTGTCCCTAACTTATTTTAGGGCCAGGAACCAGAGTACAAATGATGGCAGGCATAACAGGATTAAATATTTAACAGTTTAAATCCAGGCTAAGAAACTGTTAAAGTGAAAAAAGTTCTGTTTTCCTACATTGATAAGCATGTATTGATAATGACCTAGAAGACTAGGTCTCAATTTAGAATTTTGAACTCTTTTCAGATTTCTGGTTGGGAACTTGGCAGTGTGTTATTTCTCAAGCCCTCAATCTGCCCCTCTTTCTCTCACTTTTAGCTATATTCTGCATTACAAATAGCCTATAACTTACCTGCATGGATACTCCAGCCTACGTGTCCAAGTTCTATTTATTTCCCCTCTCCTAGGGATTGGCATATGGGTGACACAGTCTAAAGAAAGTAGTTTGGGGCTGTTTGGGCAGAGAATTCTAAAGATGATCTAGAAGGGAACTGAAGATTTTGGATAGGTATGCCCATGGATTCCTTGGATGTGCAGAGGGCCAGAGCAGGGCAAAGGCCCATGATACAGATTCTTCTTACTCCTGGAAAATAGTCTATAGTGATGATTTAGAGTGCAGAATCAAATGCATGCAGGTCTGAATTCTGGCTCTATTACCTAGTTGAGAGATTTTGAACAAGTTATTCAGCGACTCTGTAGTTTGCTTACCTATAAAATGGCAATTATCAGAATATATACCTCAGAGGGTTGTGGGCATTAAAGGATATATTTTCATACCATATATATAGGAGTGTGTTTTGCATAAAGAATATACTTTGCAAATATTAACTATAAGGTATAGATGCTTTAAGAAAATCTGGATGAATAATGATTAATGTTATTAGAATAGCTAGTCTTTTTATTACATTTTTTTTTTAGTATTTGATTAAAATGACTACAAATTTTAGTTTCTATCATCCAAACAGTTATCAATTTAAAAATACACATTGAAGATAAGGGATGAGGGTTACTTTTCATATTTAATTAAAAACAATGAAAATAATCACAGAAATTTAAAAACAAAACAGATTTGTTAAAAGTAGATTAAAAAGCACCAAGTCTCTGTTTTGATCTTTGCTAAAGATTTGCCTATCAAGTCAAGAGACTGCTTTTCAGAGTGGACTGGGAATGCAGAAACAAACATCTCTTATAGTGTTAAACCTTTCATAGTAGAACTCACTTTTAAAAGAAAAGTGTATTTCTTAAAAATCAAATTCTAGTGAGAATTAGAGCAAATATGGCTTATTTGCTTACCTACCCAATTTAAAACTGATCACTATTATCCTCACCTCATTCATTGAGTCATTTACTTAAAATAATTTATTAGGGCCTGTTGTATGCCAGGCATTGAAAACACAGAATCAACAGGAACAATTTCTCCCTCTCAAGGAGGTCACAGGTTGATCAGGAGACAAAGTATGAACAAGGAGCCACAATGTTAGGCATGGGATGTTCCAGAAGAGCTTTGCATACCATACAGAAGAGCCTGGAGACAATGGAAGCTATGGAAGGTTCTGAGTAGGGAGATAAAATGTGGACAGACGTTTGAAATAATGGAGACTGGTTAGGACACGCATAGAATTTGCCAAAAGATTTGCCTCCTGGAATGAAGGCTATTTCAGGCTTTCTCTACCCTAGTGGCACTGTATTAAAAGGAGGGGATAGATTTGATAAACCATTATGAACAAAGAATTTATGCTAAAAACCAAAACCCTCCATTTTCCTTTAGTCATCTTAAAATCATTCACTTATTTATCATCTTGTCACCCCCTCATGACCTTTGAACTCTTTCCTTCCTAGCCATTAAGTGAAAAATTTATCCCCTTTAATAGCAAAAGAGAAAAATTCCTATTACTGTTAACAGCTTAGAAATCCTAGCATATCTTTTTGCCTCCCATTTTCCGTAAGGAGCTAAATAATAAGAAAGATTGTAAAATATATTAAGTTTACCATAGAAAGAAAAACATTTAAAAAATGTAATGCTACATTATTAGAATGGCCTACTCTGTCTTATATATAGTAGTCTGTCCAGTCATTCTCAGAACACTTTCTTCACTCTGCTTTATTTTTTCTTCATTTTACCATACACACACACACACATATATATACATGCACATATATATACACCTATACATGTATGTATGATATATATCCTATATTATAAATTATATTAATATATCATGCATATATATGCATGATATATAATATGTATTTGTCCTCTTCAATTAGAATGTAAGCATCATTGTAATCTTAGTGCTTAGAGCTTTCAATGTCTCAGCATTAAACTTCTGCCTGCTGCTGCTGCTGCTGCTAAGTCGCTTCAGTTGTGTCCGACTCTGTGCGACCCCACAGACGGCAGCCCACCAGGCTCCCCCGTCCCTGGGATTCTCCAGGCAAGAACACTGGAGTGGGTTGCCATTTCCTTCTCCTGAAGAGTCACAATATCTTGCTCTTTTTGGATGACTCCCATGGAAAAGAGGGCAATTCTGCCATCAGTGGGGTGGTGACCAGAAAATAAGCCATCAGCATCCTGTGCATATATGGAGTAGGCTTTAAAAGAAGCTTGACCTTTGGACATTCAAAGATACCTGGAAATTTGCCATGAAGGAGGTGGAAACTCTAGACATCTGCATTGATACCAGATTTAACAAAGCTGACTGAACCAAAAATAAGGAGTGTCCCATACCATATCCCTATGTGGTTGTCCAGGAAACAAGGGTGAAGTTTCACCAAACAAGCTCTACATGTTGATTACCTATATACCTGTCACCACTTTCAGAAATCTGTAGGCAATCAACATAGATATGAATTATGTCACATAGATGTCAAATAGTTATAAAACTGAAAACACTCAAATACATAAACACACAAAAACAGCAAAAACTTCTGCCTGAAGAAAGTATAGCAGTAGATGCCTTGAGCCTGGCATACACCAGAAATGCCATGCTCTAAATGACCAATACTGTTAGACTATTGGCTGTGACTAATCACTACAAATATTTAACAGCTGAAGGGACACCTACTTTGTAAAAATGCAGGGAGGAAAAACTAATATGAATATTTTAAACAATGTAGAGTATCAAGCTCTATAACAGTGGCTCCAACAACCTTAGTGAGAAGTATTTAGGGTTGAGTTGGGAGTATTCAAGGGCTGCCACTGAAAGTATATTTTGGCCACACCTCGATTCGCTAGCCTTTATCCTCCTCTCTTCAGTTATTTTGTGAGGCCAACAACGTTATAGGGCATCCAGCAGTCTCCAGGGAAGGAGCACCAGTCTCTCTTTCTAGGCTTCTGGGCTCTCACATGTGCCCTCAACTGTGGCCATCACTTACTTGCCTCCTGGACAAACCTAAAACACCCAGATTTTCACCACAATTCCCATTGCACACCAACAGTTGAGAAGGGATGAATGAAAGACATTTTTCCAAATATGCCATGGGCCTCCTTATAAAGCACTCTATCTGATAGTCACACTGAAGGTATAACTTCAAGCAACATCTAGAAGCTTTTTAAAATGAATTATGAGGCAGCATAACTGAGTTCAAATCCCATCTTTTCTTCTTACTAGCTAGGTGACTTTGAATGAGTTACTTATCTCTTCTATGTTTCAGCAGTTTTGTCATTTCTTTAACAGGAATAACAAATCTACCTCTCTCACAGTGTTATTATGAAGATTAAATTAATATATCATTTAAACCGTTTATATCAGTGCATGATACAGAGAGAGAGTACCCAGTTGTTTGTGAAATTACATAAGCATTGCACTTTCTTTCCACTACATATAGAAGCCATACTTAACATGACATCTTTTGGATACAAATGGGAAAGTTACATTTTTAGAGGTTAACAATTAGATCATCTACTTATTAAGCTCACTAATTGTTCAATTTAATAAAATGTAATATGCATATGCATAAAATATTATTTTTCTCTAGCTTCTTTTATAATCAATAAATAGCTTACAGAATATATTTCGTATAGCACTGGAGAAGATACTTAGGGCCTCACAGTCCTCATGCTGGCAAAACTTCTCTAAATGTATAGACTTCGGCTGCATCAGGGACTACAGTTTTGAGGACAAAGGAGGACTGAGCATAAACAATATAGAATTGGTTATGACTGTTTTCAGGTCATTCAATGAACATATTAAAAGACTATTTCCTTGTGTCAGTTTGGTAAGGTAAGATTCAGTAATATAAATAAAGGAGGTTCTGCACTGAAACTTATCAAACCTGTGAAAAGATGTCATGTAAATAATGGAGACTGCTATACAACAGGCACTTTCAAGGAAGATGCTTTGAGCATCTTTGCTTAATAAGTACAAACAAGAGAAAGAATGTATTACAAGGCAAATAGTTTATTACTTTTTTAAAGAAAACTGGGTTGTCTCTGCATACAGGCCCCATTTATTAAAGTTTAAAGAACTTTGGATAAAAACGGTACCCCCCTGACATCCATCTAGTGGTCAACAGAATGGCCCTGGGGAGGGGCATGGTGAACAAAGTAAGAAATTTAACATAAACTATACCTGGATAAATGAAATTTAACAGGTGGGACAGAAAAGGCTTTAAAGTGTTAAACACAAACCAGATTACCTCAAATACTTTGTTTGCTTCAAGGAAGGATCATTCAAAATGGAGTACAGGAAAACTGAAAAGGCAATATAGTATTGCTATATCATATATATCATATACTTTTACATCTCATAAAAATATCAAATTGGAATGGAAACGGATTATCTTATTAATTGTATACATTAAATCCTATTTAACAATGTCCCTTTATCTTCTAAACTATATCCTCTTACTTCCCTTGTTCTATTGTTACTAACTAATTATGTTTTCAGTCCAATCAAGATTCAGTTAGCTTAGTACATATATATATTCATGAATAAATAATATATCTTTAAGACTTAACCATACTTTTAAAAATACATTTTAAAAAATTATCAGCTGGTAATATTCTAAGAACTTTTTCTACCTGGTCAGTCCTCTTATTTTTTATAGAGTGTTATATATGGTTCTACCTTTTGAAGATATCCTATATTAAAAAAAAAGTTTACACTATTAATCAATTTTCATCAACTCTGAATGGACCAAAAAAAAAAGACCGCAAAGTCAGGTTTTTAGGCAGTTGAAGTGGTGAACTGACTGTTGAATGTGGGAGAAACAGAGACATCAACCCAACCCAGGGATCGACAGTGAAGGTGTTAGAGAAATCAAGGGCACTGCCAAAGTATTATCCTGAACTACTGGGAGACTGACATCACTTACTGAGATGAAGAAAAGTGTGAAATGAGCAAGCTTGAAGGAGAAAATGGGAAGTTTAGTTTCGAATATCTTAAGGTTATCTTTAGACCTACAGTGAAGTGAAGTGAAAGTTGCTCAGTCATGTCCAGCTCTTTGTGACCCCATGGACTACACAGTCCTTGGGATTCTCCAGACCAAAATACTGGAGTGGATAGCCATTCCCTTCTCCAGGGGATCTTCCCAATCCAGGGATCAAACCTGGGTCTTCTGCATTGCAGGCAGATTCTTTACCAGCTGATCTACAAGGGAAGCCCTAGACCTACAGTGGAAGTGTTGAATAGGCAGTTTGCTATACCCTTTGGAGATTAGATAAGAGGGCAGGACTGGAGCTATCAGCATAGAAATGATATTTAAGACCCAAGACTGGATCGCTCTACCTGAGACCCAGTATATATCTAGGGTCTAGATAGTTGAATATCTCAGGGCTGAATCCTGGGCCACACCTGTATTTGGAGGCTGGAACATGAGAAAGAACCAACATCAAGAATGGATAAGGAGCTTAAACCAAGAGAATGTGGGTTCAGTAAGTCAAGGAGAGTGCCTCAGAAGTGGGAGTGATCAACAGTATCAACTTGCTGACCAAATACAGGTCAAGAAAAATGAAAACGATGAACTATTCATCAGATCTGACAATAGGAAGGTCACTATAATGATAACAGAGTGGCATAACGTCAGAGATGATAAAGAAAGCCTAAATGCAATGGTTTAAAAGAGAAGGTGAGGAGAACTGGAGACAGCAAGTATGCGACAACTCTTTCAAGAACTTTTGCTATGAAGGAGACTGAGAATAAAAGATGAGAGTTATTACAGCATGTATGGATATGCATATGGTATAAATGATCTAGAGGAGAAAAATGACAATTCAAGAGACAGGGGAACAATCTTTAAAACTGAAACTGAAACAAGGTATGCCTGCTGTGATTCAGTTAGAATAAATTAATTACATTTTTCTCATATACTAACAAATAGTTTTAGTGGAGCTATATAATAGAACCACCACAAAATAAATGCTTAAAACTGTCTGTCTTTGCTTGCCTCCCTCACTTCTACATTCTTCCCTTTGAAGATAGTGGATGTTCTTGTGGCCCTAAATTTCAGCCAAAAAATTTCATATTGTGGTGATTAAATGTGTGCTTCTCCTCTAGTAGTATTTTGATTTACTGAAATATTGTAGAACAAAATGATATGAGATATTTGCTTCAAAAGAGTCTTGTTGGGAAAAGAAAATGAGTGGGAGGAAAACATGAAAGAAGTTTGGGTTGAGTTGATAGTTGATGAAGCTGGGTTGTGGACCTATGGTGATTCTTTATACCTTTCTTTCTTCTTGTGCTTGTTTGAAAACTTCCATAATATAAAGTTAAAAATTAGAAGAACCAGAGTGTCAATACCATACTTAATCCAAAGAAATCCATTAAATGGTGAAATTTCTGATAATTTGATAATAGGTGAACAAAGTTTGAGGGCTCAGAAATTGTCTGGCATTATCCAAATCATAACAGCTACTTTTATGATTTGAAAATATACAGCACAAACATTGCCTTTTCATATACGTGTGTTTGTACATGCTCAGTCACTTCAGTTGTGTCCGACTCTTTGCAACCCTATGGACTGCAGCCCACCAGGATCCTCTGTCATAGGATTCTCCAGGCAAGAATACTGGAGTGGGTTGCCATGCCGTCCTCCAGGTCTTCCTGACCCGGGGATAGAATTCATGTCTGCCTATATCTCCTGCATTGTGGGTGGATTCTTTACCCACTGAGCCACCTGGGAAGCCCTTTTCATATATAGCATAAGCTTTTTTTTTTTTTAATCAAGAAGTATCTCAGTTACTTTAAGACAGAAGCACTTTGCATGCTTATTGTGTAAATAATCTGGAAAACTGGAGTTTTAAAAATTAAGCATCGGTTCTTTTAAATATCCTTTCACTCTAGGTAAGCATAAAGAATTCTGAAAAGGCTTATTCTATAAAATATGTTCTGAGGTAAAAATAATACTACATTTACAAAACAATGGTAATCCAGTTGATTTTTATGTAAAAGAATAGTTGATTATGCACAGAAGATGAAATTTCATTGTAATAGCTACCACTTTTTAAAAAGAAATGGTAATTTCTGAAAATTTTCATTCATATTGTTATATGTAAATTTAGGTTAAAATGATGTTTAGCCATTCAAAACTAACAAATGTAGAAACGAAGTGTTCCAACATTAACTCTTCAAATATTAACCATTAGGTAGTCTTTAGTGTTTTCCAGTTACTCATTAACGATTTTATGGTGTTATTGATTCTCTGATTGTCGGTAATTTCCACCAACGAAAGTTGAAAAACAAACTCCAATAATTTTTTTTCTAGATCAGGATAATGTTCAGATTTTACTAATAACATCCCTCTTGCTCACTATACATTCATTATATTTGGGACTTTTAAGTTCTTCTTCGAAAATTAAACCCAGAGTTGTGCAGTTGATGGTTTTTTTGGTTGTTGTTGTTTAACTTTATTGCCCTCAACATTTCCTTGGTGTAAACTACCAAGCAGGGAACAAGATTTCCTTTGTAACTGATACCTAAATTTCTATTCTGCTTTAAGCATCTAATTTGTACTGTGAAGACATATAATTTGAGACTTGTAGCTATATCACAAAAGTACAACAGTTTATGCTGATCTCTAATTTTCTGACTTGTCCTGGCTATAATTTAAATTTTTTGCATGTTTTTAACTGTAGTGCAAACCAGTATACATCAGAAACCTTTGTATATTGACAGAGACTGAGACTGGGAAAAGGATGCCTTGTTCTGATTTCAGATAAGCATTCCCTTTTTACAACTGCAGGTGCAAGGGAGCCCATTCATAATATTTGCTTCAAATCAGCTACAGTCACTGGATAGATATACAGCTATTAGAGGAGAACCTGACTAATCTTAACAAACACAATGAATATATTTTTTTAAACTCACTATTATTAGCAGAATCTGGGGGCAAGTATGGCTCTTTCGTCTACCCCTATATTTTGGGGACAAAATATACTTTGTTGACACAAGTTTTGATCGTTTTACTAATGCATATGTGTGTGCCTATTTACAAAATCCAGAAAAATACTTTGTTACTTATTAACATAGAATGGAGTTATAGTCAGTGGAAAATTTGCAACAAATGAGTATTTCACTTGAGACAATTAATGATGTTACATTTCCCTTTGCTTTTTCACTTATTTAAAATTAACTTATAAACCAAAAAAACAACCACAAGTTAAAAATTAATTCTAATTGCTCTCATTTCACATAGCTGGGTAAATCTTTTGAAACAAATGTCAAACAGCTATATATGTGACCAATTGATAGCATTTTTTCCATTATAGACTCTTATTTATATGGTTATGACTTGATGGTTTTAATTTCTATTTAATCATATAGAAATTTGACTATTCAAAGCATAGAGGAACAGTTTAGTCTACAAAACAATTACAAGTCTCCTTTAACAGGAGAGGTGAGAGAAAGGCTGTAATAGAATTTAAAGGTTCAATGACCAAACACAGATAAAGTAACATTTTCTAAAAAGTATGGCAATAATCACTGCATTGGTAAAAATAAATATGTGCCTTATATTTAATGCCAGTAAGAACTCATCCTAAATTCATGATTATTACTATTACTAACTTTGTCTTACTGTTAACAATCCAGTACTACCACCTTAAATTTGCATATAATTCAGAAGTGCCAAAACACCTTTTCATACACTATTTCACTTGAGCTTTTCTTTGTGATTCATAAAATGAAGATGATATCCTTTATAAAGAAGTATCCTCTCCAAATCAGGTCGTTCTGACAAAAGTGGCTTGCCTGGAATGAAAGCTGGCAATCTTGCTCTAGGCTTCTGTCTCAGAGTCTCAGGCTCAGGCACTGATCTCACTGAGGGATCACTTAGCTGGGAATTGGCTTTTGAGCTGATAAAACAGTGACTTAAAGCAGGAATAGTCTTCATATGTGTTCAGTTCATTCGGGCTAAGCCACTATGGTAGAATAAACGTCTGCTGCTATCCTCTTCCTTCAGGGACTCAAAAACAGGACCATTACACCAGCTGATTCTCAGGCATGAATCAAATGCAAGCTAGTGGGCGGTGGACCCAAAATGCTAGAAACATGGGGGAGCATCTTCAAGGATGCCTTCAAGGAGGACACCTTCAAGGATAAAGTGGAACAGCTAAATTGGCTTCTGTAAATATCCACCACTTTCCAAACTTTCATTCTGTTACTGCCTCCTTGAGCAACACATAGTGTCTCCTGATACAAGTAGTTACTGCCGACACACCGGGAGGAAATGCTTGCTTGACACCTGGCCTCCCTTGGGCTGCCTGCGATGGAAAATGCTGCCACACACCCGCCCTTCTTAAGTTCTCCGCAGCTGGAGGCTGTCACCCGGCCACTTACCTGGCTGGGATGCTCTTCTTGACAGCCCAAGACCTTTGAGAAAAGGAAGAAAACAAAACAAAACAACTTACCACTTTGGCCCAGTCCAAGAACAACTGAAAACATCAGGCCGCCCGGAGGAATGGGGCAGGACCTGGCCTGCACTTTTGCAGGCAGACTAATGTGGCAGTAAAAAAAACCAGGGCCGAGCGGCACATAATGCAAAGCAGCCCGCACCACACCGCGCCCGCCGCCTGGCTGCTAACCGGATGCGCGCTCGCGCTGCGCGGCGCGAAGTGCCAAGTGTTGCTAGGACGTTTCCAGCAGGCCCAGCAGGCGGACCCCGCGGCTTGGAGCAAACGTTGCAGGTACGCCGGCCTGGTCACAGCTCGGCATCTCAGGGCCCCGGCGGCCCTCCCAGCTCCGCAATCTTGCGGGTCCCAAGTGCTCCGCGAGAAGCAGCTCCTCTGACGGCCAATGGCCCGAGGCGGCGACGCGAGCAAAGGCTCCGCAGCCCGCTCTGGGACAAAGAAAAGAGCTTTGTCTCTCCCCAGCCGATGGGGCTTCTGCTGCATAAATCAGCTTAGCGAAGAGCCAAACACAATCAAACCCAAACAAAGCCCGAAGCTGGGGAAAAACCAGCCTAATGTACATTCAGTGGGTGATGCTGCATCTGTGGGAGGGGACGTTGGCGAGGCCGAAGGGGGAAAAAGTCGATGGCGCATCAATCAGCTCGAGCTTCTTCCACAGGTGGGTAGGGAGGCCAACTTCAGTTAGTTGCAGCTTTGCAGTCTCGTCAGCTGAGCAGCGGGCAAAGTCGAAACGACAGCGTCCTGGTTAGCGAGGGAGGAAGCTTGAGGTGCCAGCAACCAGGGGAGGCGGCCCCCGAGCGCTCTACAAGCCCCCGCCGGCGTCGGCGGACACAGTGCGAGGCATCGCAGCTCCTGCTTGACCCGAAGTGAAGCGCACGACCGACGGAGAGCTCAGGAGGGGAGGTTCCGCGGGGGCGCAGGAGCCTGGTTTCACGGGGCGGGAGCTTGGTGCCCTGGTTCTCTTGGCCCCAGTGTGCGGCTCAGGCGTGCCGCCGTCCAGAGCCTGGACAGCTGTCGCGCTCTGGGGTGCACTCCAGAGAGGCGAAGCTGGCGAGGGAGGGGAGGAATGGTCCTGTCCCGGCCCCCGTCTGGGGTGAGGGGGTTGGGGCTCCCCAAGTGTGGATAGCTAGGAGCGTTAGGGCGGCGAGTTGCTAGGAAACCGCCCCACGCTACAGAGCTCCTAGCCCCGGCCGCCCGCAGGCGCGGCGGCAGCGGCTCCGGCAGCAGCAACAGCTCGGAGCAGCGTGGGCGGGACATTGGTGAGGCATGAAGTCACCACGGCCCACACTCGCTCTTTGTTTTGCTCACTCCAGCTCTTTTTCTCCCCCTTGGCTCTGATAGTTGCCATTCCCATCGTTCACAAGAGCTCCTGATGCGTAGCCGCGCAGCAGGAATCGCACAGCCGGTTCTCTTTCCCCCTCCTCCCGGAATCCTTGCACCCCAGAGCTCGCCTAGCAAGCGCGGAGGCACGCTCAGCAAGAGTGGCCGCTGCGCGAAAGTCCCAGCCTCTGACCCCGACGCTGCGCGCCCCTTTGTTGGGAGATACTCACTGCTCGGCCGCTATCACAGACTAAGTGGAGTCTAGAGGCCTCTCCCTGCCCCCAACACCCTCTGTTCCGATGGTGCGCTGCCCGTTTTGCTTGCAGAATTATAGCTCACCCTGTGCCCCACCGCAAGATTGTCGAGCGTCTTCCCAACCCTTGGAGAGTTGGGCCGGTCCGCAGGGGCTGTACCCGGAGTTGCGGCTGAAATTTCTCACGGCTCCTTCTCTACTTGGACCCTCAGCCCTAAGCTGGACAGCCCTGTTCTTCCCAGAGTCTCGTGGTGGCGCTGGGCTTTTGCTAGTCACAATGGATCTTTTGACCTTAAGCGTAACCTTCCGAATAAACGGAACAAAGAAGTAACAAAGGGCGGCGAAGCAGAAGAGTGAGGCTAAGGAGAGGGAGGTGGGAGGACCTTTCTGCCCGTTTGCAGCTCAGAAATTTAGGTACAAGCTGGGAGGCGGTGTTATGCCCGGCAGCTGTCGGGAAAGCAGCTCGCCTCTTTGGGTCGCATTACTACGACGTTAGGCCGAGGAGGGAACCCAGTCCCCCTGATTGAAAACAAGGCGCTGTTTCCAATCTGAGACAGTCTGATGGTTCTCTTTTTTCCTCTAGGGGCAGGAGAGGTTCCCTGTGGTAAAGTCTGACCTCTCATTTTTCCACTAGCAGCCCGATCTTTTTATAGAGCACCACCTCTTACAGGCTTCAGAGCATTCCAGCCAGGTCAAGGTGAAATATGCGGGAGTTTCCCTCCTTCTTATTTGTTTAATAGTTTCCATCTCCATATTTGGAGTAAAAAAACAAGTAGGAGGGTTTCTCGCTCTTTCTCTCTCTTTTGTTTTCTTTCTCTTTTCTAATTGTTAACTGAGTGAATGGAAAG
This sequence comes from Nanger dama, assembly GCA_917880005.1. NCBI lineage: Eukaryota > Metazoa > Chordata > Mammalia > Artiodactyla > Bovidae > Nanger > Nanger dama. Next base: position 32,626,801 of record CAKJTW010000007.1, read on the forward strand.
TACCTGGTTAATAAACCACGACGTTAAAAACTCCCCCTTTTCAGGTGTGGACTGAACACTGGGCCCCACAGTATTAGTTAGCTAAGCAAGCCAGGAACCTAGTTGGAAAATTACAAGTGCTCTGGATCTACAAAGGAAGTCCTTTTGAGAGACTGAATGAATGACCCAAACTTGGAAAAAAAAAAAAACTTGTAAATATAATTCCACTATTGGAAATGTACTCTAAGTAGATAAATTAAATTCAGCCCAGCTTCATTTTTTCTTTCCTCACTTCTAAGTTTGAACAGCTATAGTTTTGCTTTTCGTGGTCCTAAAGGACAGATCCTGAGAAACAGCTGGAATGGGGATGAAGATTTGAAATTGGAACACAAGAGGAACATACTCAAGCTCTGATTAGTGACTCTTTGGTGAAGCAGCATGTGTATTTTCCAGAGATTAGTTCTTTGGAATTCTAAGGAATGCAGCCACCTTTGAGACAGTTCAGTGCTACAATAAAGCAAAAAGGTCAATCCATAAACTCTGTAAGGATGTGTTACTATAAGTATACTCTGCGTTGTTGAGTGACTATCACATCAAAGTTTCATAACATTTTAAAGTCTTAACTCTTAGTGCTGGAAATGTAAATGGAAGTTACATATTAAATAAGATATAAAGTTATGCAAATAATAAGAATGTGAAATTGAGAAGGTATGTACAAAATTTTAAACTCTGTATCATTAGATGTCACTGCTCTATATACTAAGTCAACACAACTGTGTAGCAAGAGGAATAAAACTAACATATAAATCTGTAACGTTGTAAATTTGAAGCCCTTTGGAAAGAGTCTCATATTGTGTTATATGGAGCTCATGCAAATATATGTCAGGATGCCAGTTTTATGGAGACATGGAAGAATCAGCACAACTCACTCACCATTGGCAAAGAGGTCATAATTCTGGTTATCAAAATAAGTGAATATTCCAGCTGCAAGACTGTGATCCTTGCAAGCTATTTACTAACAAATTATCTGTACATTTGGGGCTACAAAGACAAAAGTGAATTCTCTGAAATCCTGCAAATCAACTGCAAGGTTTTCTAAGACCAAATATAGCTAGTCACTTGGGGCAAAGTTTGCTTTTTACAACAAAAAACTGTCACCACAACTCACCTTTTTCTTGTAAGAAAAATGTACAGTATTTATTGTGAATAAATGTAGTATTGTTCTCTTCATATACTACCTGAAGAATTCTAACAAAGAAAAAAATGTTTCAGAAGATAGTGACCTGAGTAATTTTTGTTTCTACCATGTTCTGATGTCTTTGAAATTTCTGACAGCTGATATTTCATTATTTATGTTAATGAAAGCAAATGAAATTCACATATAGTCTAAAAATAACATTTTAGCTATTCATTTTGGGCTTCCTATAATCAGAAACCTTTAGTAGTAATAAGTCATAAGAGTGGATGAATTAAGTTTCTAACCTACTCCTTTAACCTTGATATCTCAGTTTATGGTGAGAAATGAATAAGCTGCAGACAGTTAATAGGAGTGAGAGAAACATCTGAGAGACTGCTTGTTTTAGTGTGTGTTCAGCCTTTAACTGGATATTGCTGCCTCTGCTAAGTCGCTTCAGTCGTTTCTGACTCTGCAACCTTATGGACTGTAACCCACCAGGCTCCTCTGTCCTTAGGATTCTCCAGGCAGGAATACTGGAGTGAGTTGCCATGCCCTCCTCCAGGAGATCTTCCCTAACCCAGGGATCTAACTCGTATCTCCTCTGGCTCCTGCATTGCAGGTGGGTTCTTTACCTCTGAGCCACTGGGGAAGCCCATTGACCCCATGGTTACAGCCAAAGCCATATTCACATTTTAATATTGTATCTTTCTGAAGTTGAGATCAAAGATATTCACAGTTTTATTCAGAGGTTTTAAGTTCATGTTCACAAGTTGTCTGTGAACTTGTTTCATCTACAACTTTTTGGAGATGATGAATGATTGAGCCAGTGGGATATATTATTGTGACTATGATTTCTAGATTCTTCCAATAATAAAGAATAGAACCCATCAAGAAGTACTTTTCACTAAAATGTTACAGGAAGTAGTGTTCCTCATGCTGTGAACTGAAGATTGCCTATAACATAATTACCTGTAGAGTGATTCTGTACTGTTTCAGGAGATACTGAATTCGTAGATGTGGTGTGATGCCCAGCAATATGCATTGTTACTAACTTCTCAAATAGTGCTTTATATACTGTGGTTTAAGAGCTCCTAATGGATGTGAGAGTTGGACTGTGAAGAAAGCTGAGGGCCGAAAAATTGATGCTTTTGAACTGTGGTGTTGGAGAAGACTCTTGAGAGTCCCTTGGACTGCAAGGAGATCCAACCAATCCATTCTGAAAGAGATCAGCTTTGGGATTTCTTTGGAAGGAATGATGTTAAAGCTGAAATTCCAGAACTCAGGCCACCTCATGCGAAGAGCTGACTCATTGGAAAAGACTCTGATGCTGGAAGGGATTGGGGGCAGGAGGAGAAGGGGACGACAGAGAATGAGATGACTGGATGGCATCACTGACTCGATGGACGTGAGTCCGAGTGAACTCAGGGAGTTGGTGATGGACAGGGAGGCCTGATGTGCTGCGATTCATGGGGTCACAAAGAGTCAGACATGACTGAGCGACTGAACTGAACTGAACGTGATAGATTAATGCAGAGACTCCTCAAAGGACTCATGTGTGCTTATTGATAAACTCCAGTGTCAGATGCAAAGACAAAGAAAAATGAACTGCTGGAGCCAGTGTCTGTTTCCAAGGTAGTTTATGGATGAAAATACCTTGGATATTATGGATATTAATTATATGAGATGTTAATATTTTTGGAAATAAGACTTCCATTATTGAGTTTAAAGAGATGCTGGGTTAAATTTAAATCCTCTGCTGGAAAAATGTTCAGGAATTTAAATAGGCTTCCCTGGTGGCTCAGATGGTAAAGAATCTGTCAGCAATTCAGGAGACCCAGGTTCGATTTCTGCCTCAGGAAAAAACACTGGAGAAGGGAATGGCTACCCACTCCAGTATTCTTGCCTGGAGAATTCCATGGACAAAGGAGCCTGGCAGGCTACAGTCCCTAGGGTTCAGAGTCAGACATAACTGAGCAACTATCACTAAATAGGCCAACTTGCAAATAGATTCTCCAAAAGAAGAATCCTTTATTCAGGGAACATCTCACAGACTAATTTTACGTAAAGAACACTGCTGAACTAAAATGATTGTAGAAATGTGGAAACTAAAAACAACGTGGTGAAGAGACTGATTTCACTTCTTCAAGAGAATTACTGAGCCGGCATGAGTCAGAGCTATGACTCTTCACCACCACCTCATATCAGTGATGACTTTTAGTTTCAAGTAAGAGAGTCAGACTGTCATAAGTTAAAAAAGGAAATTATTGCAAGGAAATTGAGAGCTCACAGAATCAGCAGAAGGCCGAGAGCCTAGGATTAAATAAGGCCAGAAACCAGGGAAGGTGTAAGTAGTAGCAGTTAAGTATCCAAAAAATAAGAATGCTTTGTTTTCATCCTTTCATCTTTGGACCACTTGCTCGAGGTTCAGAATCCTGGTTGAGAATATCTAATTTTTGAGGTCTTTATTCACATGCCAGTCCTCTGGCTTTCTGAGAGTGGAGAGAAGGAAGAAAGAACTCTTGCCTTTGGCTTCCTTAGTGGAAAATAAAATATTTCAACAAGCTGATAACAAAATTATCTTAGGTTGATGAAGGAAGCCCTGTAAAGTGACAAATACTCATTATTCACATAGCCTGAATTCCATGGACTACTCCTTTACACTGCAGTTGGATTTTGTTCATGGTACGGCTATAATCTTGCTACTCTACCCATTAACCAATGCTTTGGTTGGCAGTATTGTTTATTTTCATGGGTGCTTTTGAATGAAATATTTTACCTGTGCATAGTCAAATTCTAGCTTCCTATTATCTTTCTCTATGTAACATGTACCAAATTAAAGCATATTTAGCCTTTAATTCATTTTCAGGATGATTATAGAGATGTGATGTTTTAATAATTTATTAGCTTTGTGAAATTCTTTATTGACAAAGTTTGTAGCAGACCCCGTTGTTAATGACATTCATGTGCCACCACAGGCATTTCACTTCATTCCACCTAACCAGAAGTGCTGGGAAATGGGCACTTCTGAACACTGTCTCAAGGGATGACCTGATGGGAAGTGAGATGTAAATAGCCCAGCTCCCTTGTTTCTTGAAAGGAGTCACATTGGGCCTTGTGTTCCATATTAGTGCTTCTCAAACGATTTTGGAAGCAGTTTGTTATTTTCAATCTATTATGGATTGGAAAAAGTAAAATGAACTATTAGAAAAATGAATGTTACAAAAATGTCAAGTTGTTATCAAAATTTCTAAGTTATTACTTTTACTTTATATATGTAAATTTTCCTGGATGTGTTCAAACACTGGTACTGTCACACACTGTATTTTGAGTAATACTGAGCACTGAGCCTGGTGGGCTGTCGTCTATGGGTTCGCACAGAGTTGGACATGACTGAAGCAACTTAGCAGCAGCAGCAGCAGAGCACTATTTCCCTAGATTCCCTGTAGGGCTAAGCTGCAGTTGCCCGTAGAGATAAGTGTATCCAAATATCCTTCATTCACTGCCTTTCCCTCCTTCCTTTCTCCATTGTTCCCTGATATTTCCTTATCTCAGGGTCCTCTTCTGGAGGAACCTAAACTAAAACAAGTAATAATCAGACTGGAAACTACTCTGTGGTATTCTCCATGTGTGAATTTGAATTTTATTCTTGTCTAGCTAACAGGCAACCTGCAGAATAAAAAGCACAAGGGCTTTGAACTCTGTTAAAAACAATTTTTAATCTGCTACTCAGTAGCTGTAGAATCTTGGGCAAATTATTTAATTTCCCTGATACTGAATTTATTCATTTATGCTCTGATGAAATTAAAATAGCTATCAAAATTGAAAATTAAAACCAGGTATCATTATACTTCTATTAAAATGTTCCAAATCTAAGACACTGGCAATGCCAAATGCTTAAAAGGCTGTAGAGCAACAGAAACCCTCATTCACTACTGGCGGGGATACAAAATGGCAGAGCCATTTTGGAACAGTTTGGTGATTTCTTATAAAACTGAAGTACACCCTGCTCACATTATCCATCACTTGTACTCTTTGCTATTTATCAAAAGGAGTTGGAAACTTATCTCCACACAAAAACCTGCACATGGGACATTTATAGCAGCTTTATTTAATTGTTAAAAGTTGGAAGCAACCAGAATATTGTTCAGATGGATGGATAAATACACAGTGTATATCCAGATGATGAAATATTATTCATCACTAAAAAGAACTGAGTTATCAAGCCATGAAAAGACATGAGGAAACCTTAAATGCATCTTCTTGAATAAAAGAAGGCAATGTGAAAAGTGCTACATACTCTATGATTCCAACCATACAATATGCTTTGGAAAAAGCAGAAGTATGGAGACAGGAAAAGATGGTTGCCAGGTTAAAAGGGGAGGGAAGGGTAAATTGATGGAACGTGGGAGATTTTTAGGACAATGAAACTTCTTTGTATAATGCTACAGTGGTGGATGTATGTCATTGTGCATTCCACATAAAATACAGCAAGAGTGAACTCTAATGTAAACCTTGGACTTCGGGTGATACTGGTATGTCAATGTAGGTTCATCTGTTGTGCTGCTGTGAAATGGAATGTTGATAGTCGGGAAGCAAAATATGGGAGGGTATGGAGCAAAAGGGAACCCTCTGTACTTTGTCATTCAGTTTTGCTGGGAACCTAAAACTACTCTAAAAAAGAGAATCAAAGGGGATGAAACATGTTAGAATCCATAACATATTATCCCAAGAGTTTTTGTAATGGTAATTTAGGTTGTTTTAATTTTACAATGTAAACAACATTGAAAATACATAAATTCTTATTTCAAGACTTGGCTATTGCCATAAAAATAACATCAAATATCTTTGGTTTTGCTGAATACATAACTTTCCTTTTCTGGAACTATACAATTTTTTACCCACATTAATAGATGTAGTGAGCATGTCTTTATATAAGTTTGTAATCCTAGCATTCTTTATGATGGTCTAGTTTAATGTCTTCTTAATCAAACAGATTGTTTCGCAATCTTTTCAGCCTGAAGTCATCCTGTACAATTTGATATAATAACTGTGTGAAAGACATATTTGTACATGACAGGGACAACATACTTAATACTGATTTTATTTAACATTTAGCAAGTTTAAACTCAAATGCAGTCAGGAGGAGAAATGAATATATATTTTAAATCTTATTGCTTTATTGCTCAATACTCTAAATGTAAAGCAGTGTTAAGGATTCACAGCTGGTTCTCCCAAATAAAGGTATCAACAGACATTGTAAAGACAACATTTCACCATTGACATAGTTCATCTGTTGAGCCACAATGGTATGTGGACTGATTTGCACATCATTACACAGCTTAAAGCTTTTCTGAGCTTTGGTAATTCAGAGTAAGCCCACGACTAAAATTCTCTCTCTCAGTATTTTCTCATGATCACATTGCCTCTGGAGAATGAAGTCACTACAAAATTTAAATTATTCTAATCAAATTCACATGGCATTTTAAAACTTGGAATGCTTTCATTTTCATCCCCCTTCTCCAATTTCAAAATTACTTCATGTTTCACCTTGAAGAATGTAGCCTTTACAATGGTGAGGAAATTCTTTGCAAATTGCATGCAGGTTATTCAATTTAAACATTTATGTAATAAATATGTTAATATTTATTGAACATTTACTACATGTAAAGTGATAGGGCCTATGGAAAATACAAGCATTAGTAAAACCCAGCTCCTTATCTTGAAGATATTAGAACCTGATTTGAAAGTGATATGCAAAAATAAAAAAGATGACTGAGTTGGTAAATAGAATAGCTTAGAAATAGGATCTAATATCCATGATAATGTAATATAACACAAAGTCTGCTTGGAATATCAATGCAGAGAGAATAAAAAATAAATAGTGTTGGGACAACTGTGAGTTATTTAGAAAAAACCAACATGGATTTGTAAATATTGCATTTTTAATTTTAATTTTTCCATCTGAAACTAAGCCTTTTTTTTCTCTTTTTTATTGAAGTATAGTTGATTTATAGTATTAGTTTCAGGGGTACACCATAGTGATTCAATATTTTATGTATTAAACTCTACCACCTGTGATGCAGAAGACCTGGGTTCGATCCCTAGGTTGGGAAGTTACCCTGGAGAAGAAAAAGGCTACTCACTCCAGTATTCTGGCCTGGAGAATTCCATGGACTGTATAGTCCATGGAGTCACAGAGAGTTGGACATGACTGAGTGACTTTCAAAAAAAAAAAAGTTATTATAAAATAATGGCTAAATTTCCATGTGCTGTAGAATATATCCTGTTGCTTACCTATTTTATACTAGAAACTTACTTTATACCAAAATGCATTCATGATAGATTAAAGAGCTTAGTCTTAAGACAATGTATTCATACATATATATTTTTTCTGGCATTGGTACCAAAAGTTCTCTCTAAATATAAAAATAGTGTATCCAATTTGAAAAGAACAGATCAACAAATTTGATGATGATTCTTTAAAACTTAGGTGTCTATAAACATTTCAAAAAGGGTAAAAATACTTAACACAGAATATGTTCATACAAATGGATAAGAAAATATGTAGTCTATAATAGACATATATGCAAAAAGTATCAGCATATGTTTTAAGGATAGGGAATACAAATACTTAAAAACATGAAGGTTCGGGGTTATCTGTTATCCAAAAATTATTAATGAAAAACAGATGCCATTTTTACCCATTAAATGCTCAAAGAATTTTTAAATGACAATACTTAGTCTAACAGTAGAAGGTTGAAATGGGCTTCCCTGGTGGCTCAGGTTAAAGTGTCTGCCTGCAATGCAGGAGACCTGGGTTTGATCCCTGGAATGGGAAGATCCCCTGGAGAAGGAAATGGCAACCCACTCCAGTACTCTTGCCTGGAGAATGCCATGGACAGAGGAGCCTGGTGGGCTACAGTCCACGGGGTCACAAAGAGTCGGACATGACTGAGCAACTTCACTTTCAGAGGGTTGAAATAGGAACTCATTAATGTTAGAATGGTAAATTGGCTCGAATTTTCTTGCAATTTGTTGACAATGTGTAATAAAATCTGGCAGAGCTGACTCATTTGAAAAGACCCTGATGCTGGGAAAGATTGAAAGCAGGAGGAGAAGGGGATAACAGAGGATGAAATAGTTGGATGGAATCACCGACTGAATGGACATGAGTTAGGGTAAACTCCTGGAGTTGTTGATGGGCAGGGAGGCCATGGGGTCGCAAAGAGTTGGACACAACTGAGCAACTGAACTGAACTGAACTGAATAAAATCTGGCTCAGATGGTAAAGAATCTGCCTGCAATGCAGGAGACAAAGCAAGGTTCAATCCCTGGGTCAGGATGATCCCCTGGAGATAAAATATCTGAAACATTAATTTCTATCTGGAAAATTCGCCTCCTAAAGACTCATAAATAAAGTTTTTTATAAAGATGCACATTTCAGTATGATATAAATCACAACAACAACAAAATGCAAACTTTTTCACTCACTAAAAGAACCCTTTTCAAAGCTAAGGTGAAGGTGAAGTCACTCAGTTGTGTCCGACTCTTTGCGACCCCGTGGACTGTAACCTACTAGGCTTCTCTGTCCATGGGATTCTCCAGGCAAGAATACTGATGGGATTCTCCAGGCAAGAATACTGGAGTGGATTGCCATTTCCTTCTCCAGGGGATCTTCCCGACCCAGAGATTGAACCCGGGTCTCCCGCATTGGAGGCAGACGCTTTAACCTCTGAGCCACTTAAAGTAGCAGAGTATCATGTGTTTTCCGCATGCCCTAGGTATTACTGTTCCCTCAGAGCTATATGCTGTATAACCCCTGTCTTCCATTAGTTAGCAAATTTTATTAATCCCACCTTAGTGAAGTTTCTGCAGTCTTTTTCCTTCCTGTGTAATTCCTTTATTGCTGCCTTAGTTCAGGCTTTTCTCATCTTTCTCTTGAACTCCCAGCCATCTCATCCCCACAGTGCTATGAGAGTTTTCCTTCTAACATACAAATCTAAACTCAAGATTGCTTTGACTATTTGGGGTTCTTTGTGTTTCCATACAAATTTTAAGACTTTTGTTCTAGTTCTGTGAAAATGTCATTGGTAATTTGATAGGGATTGTGTTGAATCTGTAGATTGTTTGGGGTAGTATAGTTATTAACAATATTGTTTCTTCCAATCCAAGAACATAGCGTATCTTTCCATCTGATTGTGTCACCTTCAGTTTCTTTCATCAGTGTTTTTATTTTTCTTTAAAAAAAAAAAATTATTTATTTTAATTGGAGGTTAATTACTTTACAGTATTGTATTGGTTTTGCCACATATCAACATGAATCTGCCACAGGTGTACACGTGTTCCCCATCCTGAACCCCCTCCCTCCTCCCTCCCGGTACCATCCCTCTGGGTCCTCCCAGTGCACCAGCCCCAAGCATCCAGTATCATGCATCAAACCTGGATTGGCAATTCGTTTCAAATATGATATTATACATGTTTCAATGCCATTCTCCCCAAATCATCCCACCCTTTCCCTCTCCCACAGAGTCCAAAAGCCTGTTCTATACATCTGTGTCTCTTTTTATGTCTCACATTCAGGGTTATCTATGTACAGGGTTCTTGCATCCTTAGGTATGTTTATTCCTCAGTATTTTATTCTTTTTGATGCAGTGGTAAATGGGGTTGTTTCCTTAATTTTTCTTTCTGATTTTTGTTATTAGTATATAGAAATATAACCAGCTTTTGTATGTTAATTTTGTATCCTGAAACTTTATTGAATTAATTGATGAGTTCTAATAGTTTTCTGGAAGAATCTTTGGGATTTTCTGTGTTTATTATCATGTCATCTGCCAGCAGTGATAGTTTTACTTCTTCTTTTCCAATTTGGATACCATTTCTTTCTTTTTCTTTTTTAATTATCTGATTAATGTGGCTAGAACTTCCAAACTATGTTGAATAAAAGTGGCTAGAGGGGGCATCCTTGTCTTGTTCCTGAAATTAGAGGAAATGCTTTCATCTTATAATCACTGAGTATGATGTTAGCTCTTGGCTTGTCATATATGGCTTTTATTATGTTGAAGTGTGTTTTGTCTGTGCTCACTTTCTGGAGAATTTTTATTGTAAACGGATATTGAATTTTATCAAAAGCCTTTTTCTGCATATATTGAGATGATCAAATGGTTTTCATTCTTCAACTTGATAATGTGGTGTATCACACTGATTTGTGGATATTGAAAAATCTTTCCATCCTTGAATAAATCCCACTTGACTATGATGTGTGGTACTTTTAATGCATTATTTAGGCTCAGTTTGCTAGTATTTAGTGGAGGATTTTTGTACCTATGTTCATCAATGATATCAGTCTATAGTTTTCTTTAAAAAAAAAAATCTGTATCTAGTTTTGACATCAGGGTGATGGTGGTTTCATAGGATGAGTTCAGAAGTGTTTCTCCCTCTGCAATTTTTTGACATAATTTCAGAAAGACAAGCATAATTATTCCCTGTTTGCTATGATTTGCCTGTGAAGCTGTCTGGTCCTGGACTTTTGTTTATTGGGAACTTTTAAGCACAGGTTCAAATTCAGTACTTATAATTGGTTCTGTTTGTATTTTCTACTTCTTCCTGGTTCGATCTTGGGAAATTGTACCTTTCTAAGAATCTGTTCATTACTTCTAGGTTGTTAATTTTATTGGCATACAGTTGCTTAGCGCAGATGTTTATGGTTCTTTGTATTTCTGTGATATCAGTTGTAACTTCTCTTTTCATTTTTGATTTTATTGATTTGAGCTCTTTTTTCCCTGATGAGTCTGGCTAAAGGTTTCCATTTTGTTTATCTTTTCAGAGAACTAGCTTTTAATTTCATTTATCTCTTTCATTTTTTTTTTTTTTTGGTGTCAATTTTATTTCTTTCTGCTTTGATTTTTGTGATTTTTTTCTTATTCTAACTTTGGGTTTTGTTTGTTCTTCTTTCTCTAGTTGCTTTAGGTGTAAAAGTAGATTGTTTATTTGGGGTTTTCCTTTTTCCCAAAGAAAGGTTTTATTGCTATAAACTTCCATCTTAGACCACTTTTCTTGCATCCCATAGGTTTGGGATTGTCTTTTCATTGTCATTTACCACTAGGTATTTTGATTTATGTTCATTGATCCATTGGTCATTCAATAGCTTATGGCTTAGCCACCACATGTTTGTGTCTTTTCTAAAGCTTTTTTTCTTATAGTTGATTTCTAACCCCATAGCATTGTGGTTAGAAAAGATGGTTGAAATGATGTCAACTTTCTTAAGTTTACTGAGGCTTGCTTTATGGCCCAGCATGTGATATATCCTGAAGAATGTTTCCTGTGCACTTGAAAAGAATGTGTATTCTGCTGCTTTTTGATGGAATCCTATAAATATCAGTTACATCTATCTGGTATAATGTGTTATTTAAGACTTGTGTTTCCTGATTAATTTTCTGTCTGGATAATCTGTCCATTGGTGTAAATGGGTGCTGAGGTCCTTTAATGGACTGGAAACCGGTGGCCCAGAGTCGATGATGAGAAAGTAAAGGAGAGAGAAAGAGAGGCTGATATTCCTTGGTTTACACAGAAAACCGATAAAGTCCTTTGACACAGGGCTTGTGTTGCTCACGAAGGCACCTGGTGCCCTTTCGATGGGGTGAAGGCACAGTACGCCTTCTTGAGAAGGTCTTAGAAGTCTGGGCAGGAGAATGAGCATGACGGGTCTCTGTGCTCCAAAGAATTAGCCTGAGAGCGAGAGAGAGAGAAAGAGAGAGAGAAAGAAAGCAAGACATGGGGACCAAAGCTCTGATGGAGCAAAGGTGTTTTAATCAACATGGTGTGGGCATATATACTGTCTTACAAGGTAATTATTCTCAGCAAAGATAAAGATTAAAATTCCAGACTTACAAAACATAGGCAATCCATATTAAAGAGAGAGAGAGTTATAAACAATCACTTTTACTGTATGGTTCAGAAGAAGGAAGAGGGTACTTATCAACGTATTGAAAAACTAACCGAGGAAATGCCTGGCTTCCTCAGCCCCACAAGAGGCTTGCCTCTCCTCTTAATTCCTGAATATTCAGGAACTAATAAGAAACAGAGGATTCCTGACAGATCCAAAACAGCACACAGGAAGCCTCCTGTTAAATGCTTCCTGACAATTCCCCTATTTTATTATATTTGTAAAATGAAATTTGATTTGTTCCCAGTTGTAGGCACTATGATTAAAATGAATCAAGAGTAAAACAAAATTGAAGTAATCTGGAAGCAAGTCCAGCCATGGGACCTTCTTCCCAGGGTCATTGGAGATTTACTGGTAACCACAAATTACGTTGAGATCAAAGAATCAAAAGGGAATCATTTCTTAAAGAGATAGAGGAATTAAGACAAGTATATAGTTTGCAATTAATATAATTTACAGAATGTAAAGCCTTATTAAATTGTAAATTCCCTATGGCTATAACAAAAAGAAGTGGGACATAGGCCTGTATAAAATATGACTGATTATCGTGAAAGAAATAGTTACTATGACCACAACTGGTCCCTGTGAAATGTCTGGTCCAAGTTCCAAGTTCTTCGGTCCTCGGTGCTCGCAGCAAGCTTCCAAATATCCCATTGTTCAGGCCCACTCTATTTACAGAGGACAATCTTAGGACGAGGTGGAGCTAATCCACCATTAAGCCACCCAAGAAGTCCTTTATCATGGTAATGTTCCATCATACGTCAGTGACCTTCCATGTCACTTGTGTAACATAGTCCACACCATGCTATTAACCTCTTCTGAGCAGTTAGATAACCACATACCATGGGGTCCCCAATCAACAATTGTATGATTAGGCACAAACATTAATTTTCCTGATTTGGCTTGACATTTGTCTCAACAAACAGGAGTATATGTAAAGTTCTTATAAGTAAACCCTTTGCATAATGTTCTTTGTTCTTTCCCTGACTCTTTCCCCTAACACTTTCCTTAAAGTCTCAGTAGTATAAACATGGTTCACAGACAAAGGGCAGTAAATAGTCCAAGCAACGTCCAAAAATCCTTTTGGGGAGGCAGGGAGAAAGCCCAAGTTTGTTAGCTAGTTTATGCACAATTTCTCTGGGTCCAGGCACAACGGAAGGACTTCATAGCCTAAAGAAATGTTAATTAGTTCTCCCTCTTCCCAGGGTGTGATGGCTCCTTCGTTCCAGGGAGGGGGGCATATGGGTGGAATCATTGGTTGACAGGATCAGTCCATTTTAGGACCCTGCAATAAAGAGGGTTGGGTAAGTAAGCCCAGTTAAGTCTGATTAGTTAATAGGGCTCTAGCAGGGGTCGTGCAGGCCAACTGAGGTTTTCAGGACTCCAAGGCATTTCCTGTTGAGAAACCAGATTTTTAGCTTGGTTAGTAAGGGTTTTTATTTGTCCCCAAGTAGGGAGATCATAAGGGTGATGTCGCCACGGCCCATATTGGAATTTCTTCCTCCTGGTGTTTTTGTTGTCTCATCTCCATTTTGAAGGCCGAGGCCCCCTTGGGTTGAATCTTCTGAAGAGGAAGCCATGTGAGTTCGTTGGATCCATCTGGGGAAATACAGGCATACCCCTTTCCCTGTATGATTAGTTTCCCAGATTTCCATTGTTTTGTTAACACGTCTTGGTACCAAATGGGCAGAGGAAGAGAAGTGTCCTTCAATTCCTCGAAATGCCTTTCTGTTCTCGTTAAGATATCTTCCTGTGGTAAGTTTAAAAAATTTAAAACAAATAAACCTGTATTAACAATAGTTATAGGTTTAGAAAATATCTTATGTTGGAATCTAGTAAAGTCTGCTTTAGATAAGGAAGACAGTAGTGTTCCTGTGTATTCCCCCCCTTTTAATTTTTTAATTTTCAACTTTAGTGTGTGATGTGCTTGTTCGACTATGCCTTGTGCCTGTGGACTATAAGGAATACTTGTAATATGTTTAATAGAAAAAGATTGTTAAAATTGTTTAAAGTGTCTAGAAATATAGGCAGAGCCATTGTCTGTTTTTATAGAACTAGGAGTTCCCATAATAGTAAAACAAGCTAATAAGTGAGTTATAACGTGTTGTGTGGCCTCACCGTGAAGAGGTGTGGCCCAAATAAAAGAAGAATTAGTGTCGATACAGACATGCAAGAAAGAAGATGGAGAGAGTTCAGGGCGATGAGTTGCATCCATTTGCCATAGTTCATTAGGTTGCAAACCGTGAGCATTAATACCTTGTGTGAGGGGTCAGAGATGTAGGGGTCTACAAGTAGAGCAATTACTAATTTTTAGCCTGGCGGTATAGGATTTTCCATAGCTGGTGTAGAGAGCCAGCATTGTTATGCAACAGAGCATGCTGTTTCTTCAGAGTAGCAAAAGAAACCAGTTTATCAGCTTGCTCATTACCATAAGTCATGGGGCCCAGAAGACAAGAATGTGCTCAAATATGTGTAATATAAATGGGAGAATTTCGGTTTCTAACAATAGATTGTAGTTCAAAAAGACTTGTTGAATAATAGGTGGATTGGAGTTTATGGTGGGGGCTTTCTATATTTTTAATACAAAAACAGAATACATAGAGTCAGAGACTATATTAATGGGATAAGGATGTAGGCAAATAACTTGAATAAGAGCATATAATTCATTTTGTTGAGCAGAATGAAATTTAGTTAAAAGACTTTATATTCCTTAAGAGACCAGAATGACATTGCTTTGGCATTTTTAGTCCCATCTATATAAAAACTTCAGCATGTGGTGAAGGCTGCGAGCTGATAATGTGAGAAATAATACATTCAGTATTTTTGAAGAAATTCCACAGATTACTAGAAGGATAGTGAATGAAATTTCTCCAAAATATTCCAGGAAAGCTATTTGGAAATTGGTAGAAGTTTGTAATGCATTCTCAAATTGAGATTTATTGATAGGTATTACAATTTTATGAGGATTGGAGCCAATTAGAGTTTTAGTCCTATTTCTTCCATTGCTAATGATTAGAGCAATTAAATCAAGGTAGGGTGTAAGTGACTTTATTTCCCTAAAACGGGTATAGATCCATTCTACTGTGTGTTCTTGTTGGGCAAGAAGTCCTGTGGGAGAATGAGAGGGGAGTTTCTAGAGGTAACAATTCTAGAGGTAAATCTAGTTTGATGTGAGTTAGAAATTGTTCTTGTAATTTATTTTACACCAAATAGAGTTCCTCTCGTGCCTCTTGAGAAAGTGAACGAGGGCTATTTAAATTAGGATCTCCTTTTAAAGTATTAAATAGGTTATTCAGTTGATAATTAGCAATGCCAGAAGGCAATGGCACCCCACTCCAGTATTCTTCCCTGGAAACTCCCATGGATGGAGGAGCCTGGTGGGCTGCAGTCCATGAGGTGGCTAAGAGTCTGACATGACTGAGCGACTTCACTTTCACTTTTCACTTTCATGCATTGGAGAAGGAAATGGCAACCCACTTGTGTTCTTGCCTGGAGAATACCAGGGACAGGGGAGGCTGGTGGGTTGCCATCTATGGGGTCGCACAGAGTCAGACATGACTGAAGCGACTTAGCAGCAGCAAAGAAGGTCTAATCCAATTTATATCACCTAAGAGCTTTTGAAAATCATTTAAGGTTGATAATTTATCAGTATGGATCTGAGTTAGTTGGGGAGTAATATGTTGTCTATTAACAATAAACCCCAAGTAATGCTAAGGTGTAGAGGTTTGAATTTTTTCAGGGGCAATGATTAATCCAGAGTTTTTAAGCATAGTTGAGCTATATTAAACATGTGTTGAGTTTCTAAGATAGATGGAGCTGAAAACAATATATCATCCATATAGTGAATAACAAGAAAGTTAGGAAATTGTTTTCTCACAGGCTCAAGGGCTTTGGCTATGTAGTACTGACACATGGGGGAGAATTATCATCCCTTGTGGCAGTACAGTCTACTGGTACCATTTATGAGGTCCAATATGATTAGGATAGGGGAGAGAAAGCGAATCTCTCTCAGTCTAAACGGTGTAAAGGTATATTTAAAAAGCAATCTTGTAAATGAATAATAATAATATGCCAATTTTGAGGAACAGTGGTAGGTGATGGGATTCCTGGTTGTAATGCGGATTCCCATTGAATGCCCATAGGTTTCATAGATGCATTAACTTTTCTAAGGTCTGTTAGGAGACACCATTTGTTAGATTTCTTTTTATAACAAAAATAGGAGAGTCCCTAGGAGAACAAGATTCCTTAACATGCTTTAATTCTAGTTGTGTATCTTTAAGTTCCTTCAGTTCAGTTCAGTCGCTCAGTCGTGTCCGACTCTCTGCGACCCCATGAATCACAGCACGCCAAGCCTCCCTGTCCATCACCAACTCCCGGAGTTCACTCAGACTCACATCCATTGATCAGTGATGCCATTCAGCTATCTCATCCTCGGTCGTCCCCTTCTCCTCCTGCCTCCAATCCCTCCCAGCATCAGGGTCTTTTCCAGTGAGTCAACTCTTCACATGAGGGGTCCAAAGTATTGGAGTTTCAGCCTCAGCATCAGTCCTTCCAATGAACACCCAGGACGAATCTCCTTTAGGATGGACTGGGTGGATCTCCTTGCAGTCCAAGGGACTCTCAAGAGTCTTCTCCTACACCACAGTTCAAACGCATCAATTCTTCCGTGCTCAGCTTTCTTCACAGTCCAACTCTCACATCCATACATGACTACTGGAAAAACCATAGCCTTGACTAGACAGACCTTTGTTGGCAAAGTAATATCTCTGCTTTTGAATATACTATCTAGGTTGGTCATAACTTTCCTTCCAAGGAGTAAGCGTTTTTTAATTTCATGGCTGCAGAAACCATCTGCAGTGATTTTGGAGCCCCAAAAAGAAAGTCTGACACTGTTTCCACTGTTTTCCCATCTATTTCCCATGAAGTGATGGGACCAGATGCCATGATCTTTGTTTTCTGAATAGCCGCCTGTAATTTCTCTTTCGTGAGGGGTCACTGCTCTGTCCAAAAGCCTCGTCATTCTTCTAAGTTATTTTAATAATTTATTGTTTGTTAAATGAGCAGTGGCCCCTAGGAAAAATGTGGAATGTATATCTGAGTTTGCCATTGTATAAGTAAGTCCCTTCCTATTAGATTAAGGAGTGCATCTATCACATAAGGTTTTAATGTTGCAAGTTGGCCTTTTGGTCTCTCACATGGATAAATTTGAGTACTCTGATAAACCTCTTGTACTTTGGTTTGAGAAATTTTTGCAATTTGGCAAGAAATTTTTTATACAGGCCAGGATTTGGGCCAGAAATGTTTGGAAATAATAGTAATATCAGATCCAGTGTCAAGGAGACCAGAAAGTCTTTTACCACTAAATTTGATATTTATAGTTGGTTGAGTGAATTTAGATACTAATGATGTCCAAAAGGACTGTCTTTGATCTGTACTGCTGAACTCGCCCATCCATACATCATTAGAGGAGTTAATAGAAATATAAGGTAAAAGGAGTAATTAAGCGATTTTATCCCCCTTTTGAATTGCCATAAAATCTGAGATGACATCATAATTTGAATTTCTCCTTTATAATCTGAATCAATTACTCCAGGGTGAACAGTAATTCCTTTAGAAGTCAAACTGGATTGGCTAAGTAAAAGACCGAAGGTTTGTGGGGGCAGGGGTCCAAAATATTCAGTAGGTATTCTAGAGGGGGAAAAGGCAATGGCATCCCACTCCAGTACTCTCGCCTAGAAAATCCCATGGACGGAGGAGCCTGGTAGGCTGCAGTCCATGGGGTCGCTAAGAGTCAGACATGACTAAGCGACTTCACTTTCATTTTTCACTTTCATGCATTGGAGAAGGAAATGGCAACCCACTCTAGTGTTCTTGCCTAGAGAACCCCAGGGACAGGGGAGCCTGGTGGGCTGCCATCTATGGGGTCCCACAGGGTCGGACATGACTGAAGCGACTTAGCAGCAGCAGCAGCATTCTAGAGGGAATTGCCTGGGGGTAGAGGAGAAAGTCATTTAGGGCTGGTATATTGACGGTAGCACTGCCAGATGTTGAGGGTTTGAGGGAAAGAGGGAAAATTCCAGATTTAAATTCCAGACTTAAAAAACATAGGCGATCCATATTAAAGAGAGAGAGAGTTGTAAACAATCACTTTTACCATATGGTTCATAAGAAGGAAGAGGGTGAGTGAGTGAAGTCGCTCAGTCAGTGTCTGACTCTTTGCAACCCCATGGACTGTAGCTTACTAGGCTCCTCTGTCCGTGGGGTTTTCCAGGCAATAGTAATGGAATGGATTGCCATTTCCTTCTCCAGCTGATCTTCCCAACCCAGGGATTGAACCCGGGTCTCCCGCATTGTAGACAGACACTTTACCATCTGAGCCATCAGGGAAGTCATAAGAAGGAAGAGGGTACTTATCACCAAATTGAAAAACTTAGGAAGGAAATGCCTGGATTCCTCAGCCCCACAAGAGGCTTGCCTCTCCTCTTAATTCCTGAATATTCAGGAACTAATAAGAAACAGAGGATTCCTGACAGATGCAAAACAGCACACAGGAAGCCTCCTGTTAGATGCTTCCTGACAAGTGGGGTATTAAAGTTTCCCACTGTGATTGTGTTACTGTCGATTTCTCATTTTATGGTGTTAGTATTTGTCTTATATATTGAGGTGCTCCTATGTTGGGTGTGTATATATTTATAATTATGTTATTGTTGTTAAATATATCTTCCTCTTGGATTGATCCCTTGATCATGATGTCATGTCCTTCTTTGTCTCTTATAACAGACTTTATTTTAAAGTCTATTTTGCCTGATATAAGTATTGTTACTCCAACTATGTTTTGACTTTCATTTGCATGAAAAATGAAACTGGAGGAATCGAGGCTTCCTGACTTCATACTATTCTATAAAACTACAGTCATCAAAACAGTATGGTACTGACACAAAAATAGACTTATTGATCAATGGAACAGAACAGATAGCCCCCAAATAAACTCACATACCTTTGATCAATTAATCTGTGACAAAGGACGCAAGAATATACAATGGAGAAAAGATAGTCTCTTCAATGACTTATGCTGGGTAAACTAGACTACTATGTGTAAAATAATGAAAGTAGCATACTCCCTAATACCATATACAAAAATAAATGCAAAATGGATTAAATACATGAATGAAAGACTGGATACTATAAAACTCCTAGAGGAAAGCATAGGCAGAACAATCTGATATAAAACACAGAGAATCTTTTTGGAGCCATCTCCTAGTGTAATGGAAATAAAAACAAAAGTAAATAAATGAGACCTAATTAAACTTTTAAAGCTTTTGCATAGCAGAGGAAACCATAAATAAAATGAGAAGACTGCCTGCAGAATAGGAGAAAATATTTTTAAATGATCCAACCACAAAGGATTAATCTCCAACATATACAAATAGCTCACGCAGCTCAACAGCAAACAAACAAACAAACAAAAAAATCAAAAAATGCACAGAGGATCCAAAAGTCATTTCTCCAAAGAAGACATACGGATGACCAAAGGCACATGAAAAGATTCTCAATATCACTAATTAGTAGAGAAGAGAAACAGAAACAAAAGTACAATAAGGAATCACCTCCCATCAATCAGAATCATCAAAAAAGTCTACAAATAATAAATGTTGGAGAGGGTGTGGACAAAAGGAACCATTCTGTACTGTTGGTAGAATGTAAACTGGTGCAGCCACTAGGGAGAATGGAAATTCCATAAAAAAACTAAAAATAGAGCTAACATATGATCCTATAGTCCCATGCCTGTGCATATACCTGGTGCAAACTATAATTCAAAAAGATACAGGAACCCTAATGTTCATAGCAGCACTGTTTATGGTAGCAAAGACAACCCACCTAAATAGCCATTGACAGATAAGTGGATAAAGTAGATATGGTATAAATACACAGTGGTATATTACTCAGTCATAAAAAAGAATGAAGTAATGCCATTTGTCTTAGAGATTATCATACTAAGTGAAGTAAGCCAGACAGAGAAAGACAGATATTATATGATATTGATTATACGTAGAATCTAAAAAAAAATGATGCAAATGTTATTAACAAAGTAGAAATAGACCTATAGACATAGTAAACTTAAGCGCAGGCGGCAGCGGTGGCTGGCACACGTAAGCGCGGCTGAGAGCTACCCTACATCTGGGGTCAGGGGCAACGGCCTAGAGTGCCAGGCTGTGACGGCACAGCAGCGGCTGTGCTTTGCTGGAGCAGCCGTGAAGAGATATCCCACGCTCAAGGTAAGAGAAACCCAAGTAAGATGGTAGGTGTTGCAAGAGGACATCAGAGGGCAGACACACTGAAACCATACTCACAGAAAACTAGTCAATCTAATCACACTAGGACCACAGCCTTGTCTAACTCAATGAAACTAAAACATGCCTGCGGGGCAAGGCAAGATGGGGCAGGTCATGGTGGAGAGGTCTGACACAATGTGGTCCACTGGAGAGGGGAATGGCAAACCACTTCAGTATTCTTGCCTTGAGAACCCCATGAACAGTATGAAAAGGCAAAATGATAGGATACTGAAAGAGGAATTCCCAGGTCAGTAGGTGCCCAATATGCTATTGGAGGTTGGTGGAGATATAACTCCAGAAAGAATGAAGGGATGGAGCCAAAGCAAAAACAATACCCAGTTGTGCATGTGACTGGTGATAGAAGCAAGGTCCAATGAGGTAAAGAGCAATATTGCATAGGAACCTGGAATGTCAGGTCCATGAATCAAGGCAAATTGAAAGTGGTCAAACAGGAGATGGCAAGAGTGAACATCGACAGTCTAGGAATCAGTGAACTAAAATGGACTGGAATGAGTGAATTTCACTCAGATGACCATTATATCTACTACTGTGGGCAGGAATCCCTCAGAAGAAATGGAGTAGCCATCATGGTCAACAGAAGAGTCCAAAATGCAGTACTTGGATGCAGTCTCAAAAATGACAGAATGATCTCTGTTCATTTCGAAGGCAAACCATTCAATATCACAGTAATCCAAGTCTATGCCCCAACCAGTAATGCTGAAGAAGCTGAAGTTGAACGGTTCTATGAAGACCTACAAGACCTTTTAGAACTAACACCCAAAAAAGATGTCCTTTTCATGATAGGGGACTAGAATGCAAAAGTAGGAAGTCAAGAAGCACCTGCAGTAACAGGCAAATCTGGCCTTGGAATACGGAATGAAGCAGGGCAAAGACTAATAGAGTTTTGCCAAGAAAATGCACTGGTCATAGCAAACACTGTCTTCTAACAACACAAGAGAAGACTCTACACATGGACATCACCAGGTGGTCAACACTGAAGTCAGATTGATTATATTCTTTGCAGCCAAAGATGGAGAAGCTCTATATAGTCAACAAAAACAAGACCTGAGCTGACTGTGGCTCAGATAATGAACTCCTTATTGCCAAATCCAGACTGAAATTGAAGAAAGCAGGGAAAACCACTGGACCATTCATGTATGACCTACATCAAGTCCCTTATGATTATACAGTAGAAGTGAGAAATAGATTTAAGGGCCTAGATCTGATAGATGAGTGCCTGATGAACTATGGAATGAAGTTCGTGACACTGTACAGGAGACAGGGATCAAGACCATCCCCATGGAAAAGAAATGCAAAAAGAAAAATGGCTGTCTGGGGAAGCCTTACAAATAGCTATGAAAAGAAGAGAAGTGAAAAGCCAAGGAGAAAAGGAAAGATATAAGCATCTGAATGCAGAGTTCCAAAGAATAGCAAGAAGAGATAAGACAGACTTCTTCAGCGATCAATGCAAAGAAATAGACAAAAACAACAGAATGGGAAAGACTAAGAGATCTCTTCAAGAAAATTACAGATACCAAGGGAACATTTCATGCAAAGATGGGCTCGATAAAGGACAGAAATGGTATGGACCTAACAGAAGCAGAAGATATTAAGAAGAGATGGCAGTAATACACAGAAGAACTGTACAAAAGGATCTTCACGACCCAGATAATCACGATGGTGTGATCACTCAACTAGAGCCAGACATCCTGGAATGTGAAGTCAAGTGGGCCTTAGAAAGCATCACTACGAACAAAGCTAGTGGAGGTGATGGAATTCCAGATGAGCTATTTCAAATCCTGAAAGATGATGCTGTGAAAGTGCTGCACTCAATATGCCAGCACATTTGGAAAACTCAGCAGTGGCCACAGGACTGGAAAAGGTCAGTTTTCATTCCAATCCTAAAGACAGGCAATGCCAAAGAATGCTCAAACTACCGCACAACTGCTTTCATCTCACATGCTAGTAAAGTAATGCTAAAAATTCTCCAAGGAAGGCTTCAGCAATACGTGAACTGTGAACTTCCTGATGTTCAAGCTGGTTTTAGAAAAAGCAGAGGAATCAGAGATCAAATTGCCAACATCTGCTGGATCATCGAAAAAGCAAGAGAGTTCCAAAAAACATCTATTTCTGCTTTATTGACTATGTCAAAGCCTTTGACTGTGTGGATCACAGTCAACTGTGGAAAATTCTGAAAGACATGGGAACACCAGACCACTTGACCTGCCTCTTGAGAAATCTGTATGCAGGCCAGGAAGCAACAGTTAGAACTGTACATGGAACAACAGACTTGTTCCAAATAGGAGAAGGAGTACATCAAGGCTGTATATTGTCACCCTGCTTATTAACTTATATGCAGAGTACATCATGAGAAATGCTGGGCTGGAAGATTCACGAGCTGGAATCAAGATTGCTGGGAGAAATATCAATAACCTCAGATATGCAGATGACACCACCCTTATGGCAGAAAGTGAAGAGGAACTAAAAAGTCTCTTGATGAAAGTGAAAGAGGAGAGTGAAAAAGTTGGCTTAAAGCTCAACTTTCAGAAAACGAAGATCATAGTATCTGGTCCCATCACTCCATGGGAAATAGATGGGAAAACAGTGGAAACAGTGTCAGACTTTATTTTTGGGGGCTCCAAAATCACTGCAGATGATGACTGCAGCCATGAAATTAAAAGATGCTTACTCCTTGGAAGAAAAATTATGACCAACGTAGACAGTATATTCAGAAGCAGAGACATTGTCTTGCCAACTAAGGTCCGTCTAGTCAAGGCTATTGTTTTTCCAGTAGTCATGTATGGATGTGAGAGTTGGACTGTGAAGAAGGCTAAGCGCCGAAGAATTGATGCTTTTGAACTGTGGTGTTGGAGAAGACTCTTGAGAGTCCCTTGGACTGCAAGGAGATCCAACCAGTCCATTCTGAAGGAGATCAGCCCTGGGATTTCTTTGGAAGGAATGATGCTAGAGCTGAAACTCCAATACTTTGACCACCTCATGCGAAGAGTTGACTCATTGGAAAAGACTTTGATGCTAGGAGGGATTTAGGGCTGGAGGATAAGGGGACCACTAAGGATGAGATGGCTGGATGGCATCACGGACTCGATGGACGTGAGTCTGAGTGAACTCCAGGAGTTGGTGATGGACAGGGAGGCCTGGCGTGCTGCAATTCATGTGGTCGCAAAGAGTCGGACATGACTGAGCGTCAGAACTGAACTGAACTGAAAGGGGAAAGTAAAGGGAGGTATAAATTATGGGTTTGGGATTAACATATACACACTACTATATATAACAGATAGCCAGAAAGGACCTACTGTATAACACAGGAAACTTTACTCAATACTATGTAATAACCTGTAAGGGAAAAGAATCTGAAAAGCAGTATGTGTGTGTGTGTGTGTGTGTGTGTGTGTGTGTGTGTGTGTGTGTGTGTGTGTATCTGAATCACCTTGCTGTACATCCTGCCTGAAACTAACACAACATTATAAGTAAACTATATTTCAATTAAAAAGTAAATTAAATAAAACTCTGGGCAAAGAGAAAAAATAGTAAATAAACTTGTTATTCTTTTCTTAAACCCATCTATAGCTCATCTTATGCCATTCCCAACCTCTCTCCAAGCCATGAAAGACCCTTAGCCTCAGGAATGAAGCTCTGAATATTCTGAAAGCACATTCTAGGTACTACGTTCAGTGGCATGCTCCTTGCTTCCTTCTATTTCCATCTACATGCTGTACAGAACAGAATCTTGATTTTTATACAAGCACTTTTGCTTGGTGGTTTTTTTTCTTTTTTGGTAGTGTTTTCCCTCAGCTGAACTTTTTTTTCCCCTAATTTTTCTTCTTTTGTCCTACTCTATTTTCAAGAATTATTTATATTGCTATGTCTACATCTTTCTGGATTGCTGCTGCAGCTGCTGCTGCTGCTGCTAAGTCGACCCATTGGGTTGCAGCCTACCAGGCTCCTCCATTCATGGGATTTTCTAGGCAAGAGTACTGGAGTGGGTTGCCATTGCCTTCTCCACTTTCTGGATTCCTCTAGGCATAATCTAAAATGTCTTTCACTTTGAAGTAATCTTTAAAGGAATATTTTTGTTTAAAATGTTATGTGTTTTTATAACAGAAAATGTGAAGAACATATTACATTTGCATGGTGAATTTCATTTGCTTTATTTTTTTGTAGTTTTGTTCATACTGGATTTACAGGTTTTGTTGTAAATCTCTTTATATTTTGTATATTGTTAAGTGAGTTTGTAGTTCAGTCTACTTAAATACATTCCTTGATTCCACTAGATTTGGCAGTGAAATAGACAGTATGCTTAAACTGGGTAATTTGAAGAGTACTTGACAATAAAAGGACTATTCACAAACATGGGGATAGGGTCCAGTGATAGTGTTTTATCCTTGAGTTAGAAACCATGGGGAGATACATCATTATCCTTAGGCTTCAAGGGGCAAAAAAAAAAAAGGGTGTATTGCTGGATTTCAGAAGTACTTACTGTGTGGATATAACTTGACAAGTTCTGTCATTTTGTTGAAAAGTCAAAGCCAGCCTGGGGTCATCTTCAGGGAGGGACAGGAAGAATAACTACCCCTACTTCATTCTTTCCCTTTTCTCTGATCAAGACACACCATTGGCCAAGCCCAATCCTAAACCAGACAGTAGTGTATTCTAGAAAGACTAGCACCTCAAGGCAGAGAGCAAAGTATAGTGGGAAACTGGTGGGACACACAAAAGGGACTTGGCATACTCCTAAGATAGGACATGAATTGTTTATCTACTACTTTAATAATAAACATATTTGCATAAACATTTATTCAAATTCTTGAATAATAAGATTCTTCCTTAACTAATTTCCAGGGTGAAGTTACAGCTTTGCTTTTTTCAAAAACCCAGAAAAATAAGAATTAAAGGACTTGATGAGATGCATTGCCCAGTTAAAATCCCAGCCCTGGGAAATGATTGTGACTTTAAAAATGGCATCTTAAGGCAGGCTCCCAGCAGGAAGTAGAAAACAGAGTTAAGCTAGGTAATTGAAGTTTGCAGGATGGGTTTTATGGAAGGGAGCAAGTGATGGTATAGCCCCTTGGGCCTTATAACAGTGGGGAGCCTTTAGGACCCTTGTCTTGAAGGATCAGGGAGGAGGAAATAGTTCAAGAAATGCATCCACAAAGGGCATGGAAGATCTGTGTATAGACGGCCTCCAGATCAAGAGAAAGAAGCTAATCAGTGAACCAGCAGGGAATAAGCAGGGCAAATAAGTGCCCAGATGTCAGTTTCTTCCTATCCTCCAAACTCCTGCCAGTAGGCCATACAAACACAGTGGAAGCCAGAGATCAAGTAACTCTTTAATGCAGTCTACACTGACCAGCTTTCTGGGACACACAGAGGGAAGAGAAGGGAACTCAATGGGTGAATGGAAAATACCAACACATTTAGCTTTAAAGAAGATCAAATGACCAAGGGAAAGGAGATTGGCTTTATTAAGATAGCCTTAGTCTATCTTGGCAAGATTAGCAAAAGAAACATGAGACTTGCTTCTTAGTCTGTATTTCACATCTTTGCCTCATGGTTACACTTTTTTCTGTTAGCTGGGATCTTTTCCTCTAAAATACACCTCTATTTATGCTTGGATTTCCTGAATCATCTAGTCTGTGAAACACATGTTTCAGCATCAAATATGAACACATTTTGTTTGGCCCTCATACTATCTACTCATAGAGTGGTTCAAAGAATAATTGCTTTTTGTGTGTGTAAAATGTTTTAAAATCAAGAGATTTCAAAACCCTACCTCAGCTTCTCTTGGACAATCAGAATATCAGGCACAACTAGGCTTACACTTCTGTAAGGTAGTGAGCTAGAATTGCATATTTGCTGCCACCTAAGGAGCCTAGGCTCCCCAGTTTGCTTTGGTCTTCACCATTCCCTGTTGTTTCTTTGAGAGTCAGTTACCATTTTCACTGTAATCATGTTACTGCTTTTCATTTACCTAGACTGGATTTGTTTATCTATGTTACATGCCTGAGTCTTGAGGACATTTAAGTTTGTTACTTGCACAAGTTAAGTTTGACCCAGGCCTTCCCTAGTAGCTCAGTTGATAAAGAATTCCCCGCAGGAGGATGCAGGAGATGCTAGTTTAATTCCTGGGTTGGGAAGATGCACTGGAGATGGGATAGGCTACCCACTCCAGTATTCTTGGACTTCCCTAGTGGCTCAGCTGGTGAAGAATCCAACTGCAATGTGGGAGACCTGGGTTTGATCCCTGGCTTGGGAAGATCCCCTGCAGAAGGGAATGGCTGGCTACCCACCCAGTATTCTGGCCTGGAGAATTCCACGGACTGTATAGTCTATGGGTTCGCAAAGTGTCAGACATGACTGAGTGACTTTCACTTGCACTAATGATCCTTGCACTAGAGGCTTATGGACAGAGGAGCAGTGCCTAACCTTCAATTCTTTATTTCCTTAGGATCAACTGAACATTTAATATCAGTGCAGCAGGAACTCAGTATAGCCAGTGGAATTTGGCATAAGTAAAATTACAATCTTTTCACAATTCCTTTTACCAAATAGTGATTACCTGTTAACCTGTTCTGTGTCCTGGTCCCTCACCATTTGCCATTGTGCCACTTCTCTCTGTGTTTTACTCAGCCTATAGGAAGTGGTTTAGAATTATATCACCTTCTCTCCTTTTAAAACAGCTTTGCTTTTGTGAAACCAGATCCTGCCTAGTTGGTTTTAGATACTGAAACTAAATAATAATATGGCCTCCATCATGGACACTGAAAGCAGTGTTAAGGACACACTCAAGCAAAGATGCACATACGACAGGTCTCTAACAGGCTTCGTTATTTACATAAAGTGACCAGTAAGACATTGGGCCTGGCACCTTTCAGAAATGACTTATATAGAAAGGTTAAAAGATAATAGGAGTTTGAAGAACTTAAAGGTTCATTTTACCCAGATAGCTAACAATATGTTTCTAGAGAAGGGAGAGATGTAACAACTCAAAACATAATTGCCATACAACCTTCTTTAAAAGGATAGCAGAGCTTGAAAAATCATTCCAAAATCCTTACTCTGTTTTGGTTTTCTCTTATCTATTTTCGGACCTGGGACAGAAGATTTCAAAATATATTAAAATATACATACATTTATATTTTAAAGAAGGTGAAAAAAATAATTTTACTCAATAAAAAAACACATTAAAGATTCTTTCTGGCTTTAGGTTTAATGGGAAAAATTAAAAACAGTAAAGTTAGAACTTAATAATTTTTGAGAAATTTAATTTATTAAATTAATGTTTTCCTTCAACAAATACATTTTTAAAAGAAAAACATAGTTTTGATCTTTTTTCTTTTACTACAAATGTAATATAATAATAACATGTTCAGAAAAGCTTATTGTCATGACAAAATAACACAGTTATGCCAAAGTAATTATTATAATAATAGCCTATTTCACTTTTTTCCCTTCTCCACCCAACTTTTTTTTTTTTTTTTTTAATGAGCAGACTTGCATTGCTTTGCATCTAAGGCAGATGACAATGCATTCACCGACCTAGGTTTTTTTTTGGGGGGGTGTCTGGCAAGACATATCCCATGTAGAAGGAGATGAACCACAGCATAACATCCTATCAATAGCTTCTGTCTCATCTTGAACTATGTAAATTGTATAGATTATTTGATTGATCTTGACATTCAGGTGGTAAAATTCTAATATTGACTGATATTTTGGACTTCCCTGGTGGCTCAGAGATTAAAACATGTGCCTCCAATGCAGGAGACCCAGGTTTGATCCCTGGGTTGGGAAGACGCCCTGGAGAAGGAAATGGCAACCCACTGCACTACTCTTGCCTGAAGAATCTCATGGATGGAGGAGCCTGGTAGAACTACAGTCCACAGGGTCAAAAAGAGTCAGACACAACTGAGCGACTTCACTTTCTAATGAAAATATAGAAAAGGTACATAGCAGAGTGATCCTATTACATTTGAACTGGCTGTTCAACATTTACTAAATGGTGCTTCTTACTGGCCTAACAAGCATTAACTGAGTCTTAGGATGTGCAAAGAAGTGCAGAAGAGTAAACTGAGAGACTGGCACAGGCACTTTTCTTGCCATAACATGGCAGGCTAAGTGCCTGAGAGCACTTAGGCCAAAGTTTGTCAGTAGGCAATGAGAAAGGGGAGTGCTGACAGAATCACCTGTGAGGATTTTCCTATTTCACTCTTTAGACTCAGATTTTAAAAGCTACTGCCGTTCAGCATTCTTTGAATCAGAATCTCTTGAATTGGAGGATGAGCTGATATTTAAATACAGTTGGTATTTCAAAAGAAAAAGGAAGCCTGAAAAATTATTCTAATTGATAGCCAGTTTTAAGCACCACAGTCTCACTTGTGCAAGTTGAGAATATTTACAGATAATCCTGATGTTCCAACTCTAGTGCCCCTGTTCACCTTTTTCCTCCATTGCTTATTGAGAAATCCAGACCTGTATAATGAAGAAAATCATGGGGAAGAATGGATATCTCACTGCTGGGCCAGACAGGGGGTCCAAGTTCTCGATCTCCTACTTAATCTCGATAATACTTTGTCGGGGAAAGAGGGGCTGTGCTGTGTATTGTACAATGTTTACCAACATCCCTAGCTTTTACCCACTAGATGCCAGTTGCATTTTTCTCCCCAGTTGTGGCAACAATTAACTGTGTTCAGGCATTGCCAAAGGTCCCTTGAGAGGCAAAATCACTCCTGGTTGAGAACCATAGGTCTAGACAATAAACTAAAGCAAGACCTAGCAAGTAGGCCTGGGACTGGCGGAGACCTGGCCGGATATAATTTGAAATTCTTAAATGCAAACCAGAATGTGTGAAGATTTATCTGGGGCTTTATGTTTCATCTGAAGACGCCACATATTATTTTGAATTTGTTCTGGTTATTTATTGCTATGTAAAAAGCTACTGTAAATCTTAGTGGCTTAGAACAGTGACAACATTAATTTTATTCACAAATCTGAAATTTGACCATGGCTGGGTGCTGTTACTGCTAAGTCACTTCAGTCGTGTCCAACTCTGTGTGACCCCATAGACGGCAGCCCACCAGGCTCCCTGTCCCTGGGATTCTCCAGGCAAGAACACTGGAGTGGGTTGCCATTTCCTTCTCCAATGCATGAAAGTGAAACGTGAAAGTGAAGTCGCTCAGTCATGTATGACTCTTAGCGACCCCATGGACTGCAGCCTACCAGGCTCCTCCACCCATGGGATTTTCCAGGCAAGAGTACTGGAGTGGGGTGCCATTGCCTTCTCCTATGGCTAGGTGAGAGACCTTGATTTTGCTCTACTGGGGTGGCCAAAAAGCGGAGGACAAGAATCATCTTAAAGCTCACTAGCATGTCTGATGGTCGATGGCTGGCTGTCAGCTGGGGCTTTAGTGGGAGCTATGGCTGAAAAATCTGCATGTGGCCTTTCCATGGGGAAGATTGGCTTTCTCACAGCATGATGATTGGATTCTAAGGACAAGCATACCAGGAAAATTAGGCAGAAGTTGTACTGCATTTATGAGTTGTCTCAAGAGTCATATAACATCATTCCACTGTAGCCAAAGTCTGCCCAGATTCAAGAAGGAACATAAAACCTATCTTTGTGTTCAGATGAACAGATGCCAATGTCACCTTATAGGAAGAGCATTTAAGATGTTGTGCATTGGTACAGTCATCTTTGGAAAATGCAAAGGCAGATCATTTAGTATTGCTTACCTGGTGTCTATCACAGAGCTAGCTAAAAATTGTTCTATGAAATACCTGTATCAATAAGCTGGGAAATTTTGTTCCAAATGCCAATTTCTGGACCTTTCCCTTGAGGACTCTCATTTGGCAGGTCAACTTTAGGCATCTGGTTTTTCAAGAAGTCCTCAAAATAATTCTTATGTATATTAAGAGTGTTCTTTGTTTATACAGATGCTTTCATCATTTACACATTTCCATTACTCATTTATACATTTTCTTCCATGAAACAAGGTGGAGATACAGAGAGAGGAATGTAGCTAACTAGAAGAACTGTTTCAAACATGTCTTTGGGGTTGTAATATGCATATATTGCTTGTCAAAAGACACTATGAAAGTAATGTTGCTGACTGGAGTTTTGTGAACATTTGATTTGTTTTAGTTCCCATGCATGTCGAAATGAAAAGAGGAAAGAGATAACATTTTAGTCCAAGTCAAGAGATTGGGATTTTTTTTTAGTCTATAGTTTTGCAGTCAAATTTTATAAGATTTTATGTTACATGTAAAACTATACTTTCAGCATCAAACAGAAAAAGCAGTGTTTATAATGATGTAGTTGAGTTGTGCTGTAAGGAAGGATCCTTTGTAGATACTTAAAAAATGATAATGTATATGGTAATGTGAATACCATTTTCAAGGGGCATTATGAGAAATGTGGAAATGAAATGCTAATTTAGGGACATTTCCCTGACTTAAATTTTGCTGATCAAGCAACTTCAGTGACCTAAAATATACTTGAGAAAACAGCTTGTCAAAGAAGCCTCTGTACAGTCAAAATACAAAAGTTCCTACTTGAAGTGTACATACTATTAACTTCTGTGAAAATCTATCTAATAGCAGGACTCCTGGCTCCCAGCAACAGAAAACGTATAAAATGGGTCCAAAGTGGATGTCTTCAGATTGGCACAATGAGGACAAGGACAATTAAGACAACAGTAGCACAAAACTTCATGATTTCAAAGCAAAATAGTTTTCAGTTTTTTAGAGTGGAGGAAACCCACTTTTATACTTCATTATTTTAGGGGTGTCACTAGGTACAGTAACTACTTTTCATCATGGGGAGAATGAGTTTTTAAAAGCTTCAATTATTTTAATTATATACTAGGAAAATATTTAACAACTTTAGAAAAATTCTTATAATCGGTTAAAATTAAATAAACTTTGGTACTTTTAGTAGATGAACCTCTGTTATTCATAGCAGAAAATGCTGTACTCATTCTATTAATATATTTTCTTTTTAAAAATTACTTATGTATTATTTATTTTTGCTGCACTGGTTCTTCACTGTTGCCCCTGGGCTTTCTCTGGTTGTGGCAAGTGGGGAAATTCTTCACTGCAGTGCATGGGATTCTCATTGTGGTGACTTCTCTTGTTGCGGAGCACAGGCTCCAGAGCATGCAAGCTTCAGTAGTTGTGGCAAGTGGGCTCACTAGTTGCAGCTCACCGGCTTTAGAGTTTTGGTACATAGGTTTAATTGCTCCGTGGCACGTGGAATCATCACAGACCTGGGATCAAACCCACATCCCTCGCACTGCCAGGAGGACTCCCAACCACTGGGCCATGAGAGAAGTCCAAGAAAATAAAAAAAAAAAAAAATTTAAAAATAACTTTTTTTTAACTAAAAAACCTTACATGTGACATAAAATCTAACTTAGATGGCTAACATGGAGAACTAGATCAGCATTTCAGTTATATTCATATCTGGGAGGGAACAGAACCAAGCAGAATGAAGGATCATTTAGCCTGTCACCAAGTCCTATTGAGTCTAGCTCCAAAATTCATCTTCAGTGTGTTCATTTCTCTTGCACTTTCACTACCCTTGATAATGTCACATCAGCTCTCCCATCTGTGCTTCTGTAGTAGGCTGTTATCTATCTCCCTCTTCACTTGGCCCATTCCAACCCCCTTTTTATGAAGCCTTCAGATCAAGTTACTTCCTTCTCTAATATGCTATTGTGGCTTTTCATTCTATTTCAAGTAAAACCCAGCATCCTTACTCTGACTCTCAAGGCCCTGTATGGTCCACTTCCTTCATACTTCTCCAATCCCATCTCACAAAACTCCCCTTTGCTCATTATGCTCTGTGTCCCTTGGATGGAGACAGTTTTGCCTGATTCAATCAGGTGTTTCTTAGGAGGCGAGTAAAGGAAGTGAGAATAGGATATGGAAAAGGGAATTATTAGCTCTGGTATCTCATTTGACCTTAAATATACTCAAGAAATTACACCCATTATTTCTGTATTCTATGGAATTCAAAGATTTAGCATACACCTTACATTCAGCAGTGGTTCAGTAAACAGTCTAATTGCATTTACCTTGGATAGCTGGAAACGAGAAACATTTTCTTTATTCAGACTTCTCCTATATTTACTCCATGTCACCCAATTAATGATAATTTTAATACAGATTATGACAAAAAGCAGCCAGTTTCTTAAAGCATCAATAACTGCTACATTTTTCTTGAAGCCAGAAACCATGACTTAAATATTATTATCTGTAAGATGAGCTTAGGAGTGGAAGTGATACATAATAAGGACATAGTATTTCTTTAATGAATGGAAAATTTCAAACCACTCAGAGGACCTAGTTTAAATTGCCTTTAAGTACCAAATAGATTAAGAAGTGGTTATAATTATATAGGCTGCTGATGCATGAATACAAAAGTGAAAATACATTGTGAAATAAGTCTTGTTACCCTATGCTTACGTGAAAATATGTGGTGTTGCAGGCAAAAGTTTTATTATTTATTATTACATAAGACCTACTAAGACAGTAGGTCTTATGTAAAATAAAAAAAAAAGAAACCTTTAGGTGGCGGCCAAGAGCTATGATTATGAATTCCATAGCCTGCTTTTGTGAGAATTTATGATCTTGTTTGAAAGTAGTCATGTTAAACCACAAAAATTTAGTGCAAAGCAAGTACAAGAAATAAAAATAGGCCTGAAAGGAATGGATTTGAATGAGAATATTGCAATCAATCAATCAAATCTCGAATTTTGATTAAAAAGTTAGTATTTTGATTATGAATATTAGGAAAGATAATTGTATTGAGTCATGGAATTAATTATTCTTGGCAGTTAAATAATTGTTTTAATTTTTAAAGAAATCATCTTTAAACAAAATGGTAGCCTTTTAAGAACTCAGAGAGTGTAATAAAGATGTCAAAACTGTCCAGATGCTCATTGTGCAATTGGAAACTCCACTCAAAGTTGACAAAAAGTCTCAAAAAAAAAAAAAAAAAAAGTCAATGAGCTAATTCATTCTTGCAACATCTGCCAAGCTATGGCTTCTTGGAGCATAATGTATTCTTTTTTTCTTCTGCTGCTGCTCTCTCAAATGAAGAGCTGACCAAGTCCATCATACACCTCTTTCAGTTTTAGAAAAAAGAAGGAAAACTGAAATAATTTTTTAAAGCATTATGATTTTTCTGACAGTATGCACTAGTTTTTCTTCTCTGCTTGTTCATTTCTTCAATATGCACTAAGTTACTTAAAGAAACAGTTTTAAACATCACTATTAGATATTGTTCTATAAAAGGTAAAATTTTAAAGTTTTTACATTAATGATTAATTCTGTTAGCATTTAAATTCATTATGTACATTTTTGACCATGTTTTTGGCAACATATACTTTAGATATTTGCTTTCATGTAATCAGAACTTTGGTGATGAAGTGTCTCTAATTCAGTTCTTATCCACCTCAGTAGTACACATTAAACATCAACTGTATGCACACCCAGGGGCATGGAGGAGAGAAAACTAAAGACAGATTCAGTATGCATGGAAATTGATAAGCTTTTCAGATGCAACAAGAGAACAGAAACAGGTAAAAATACTATAGCAAAAACCACACATTGTTTTTGAGCAATAAGAAAGGAGAGAAGGAAAAATATGAGTTGATATTAAGAAAAGCTTTATAGAGAAGATAAAATTAAACTGGTATTAATAGTTTCCCAGTACATCATTGGGAAAGTAAGCATTTTAATTCATAAGAAATTTTATTTCAATTACTTAATGTTAATATTCCAAAATTATACTGTAGTAATATAGATGTAACAATAGCATTGAACAGTTTCTTTTCTAAATATTCTTCACTGTGTTAGTCAATGGAGATGGTGACAGTTCAGTCACTCAGTCTTGTCCAGCTCTTTGCAACCCCACGGACTGCAGCACGCCAGGTTTCCCTGTTCATCACCAACTCCTGGAGTCCACTCAAACCCTTGTCCACAAGTTGGTAATATCATCCAACCATCTCATCCTCTGTCATCCCCCGTCTCCTGTCTTCAACCTTTCCTAGCATCA
The DNA here is from genome assembly GCA_917880005.1 of Nanger dama. Taxonomy (NCBI): domain Eukaryota; kingdom Metazoa; phylum Chordata; class Mammalia; order Artiodactyla; family Bovidae; genus Nanger; species Nanger dama. The sequence continues at coordinate 32,661,306 of CAKJTW010000007.1, forward strand.
TGGTCTTTTCCAAAGAGTCAGTTCTTCACATCAGGTGGCCAAAGTATTGGAGTTTCAGCTTCAGTATCAGTCCTTCCAATGAATATTCAGGACTGATTTCCTTTAGGATGGAGTGGTTGGATCTCCTTGTAGGCCAAGCGACTCTCAAGAGTTCTCCAACACCACAGTTCAAAGCATCACTTCTTCAGTGCTCAGTTTTCTTTATGCGCTGTCTATGTAAGAACCCCATGAAGAGAATGAAAAAGGAGATGGTGACAGCCCCACTCAAAAAGCATTTAGTATGTGGCTGGATTATATAGCCAGCTGTGCAAGGAGGATTTCTCAGAAATTATTTTAGTCCTTTCGCAGTCTGCAATGTAAAACTGTCTAGGAGTAAAATTAGGCTAAAAATCTGAAATCTGAATCTATGGGATTTATGTGGTAGAAATATTTTCTATATCACCATGAATGTATTCAAAACTATATTCTTGAAGCTAGAAATCTGAGAGTTGGCTCTTACACTGTCTCTCATGGTGAATATGGTGATAAAGTTGTGGTCAGAGTACATCATTTCTCTGGAAGTATCTTCCTTCTATGTAACATGAAAGAGGAAAACTATGTCTCTAAATTTCCTCTTAACTCTAAAATGTTACATTCAAGGATTTTTAGAGAATAAAACCCAAACATAATTCAACATTTCAAAGTAGAAATTTTTTTCCATCTCATGAGTAAAAGCATGGCATTGTTTTAGTGAGAGCTGCAAAATGAATCTAACTGTATATAGTACCCTATGCATAGGTCAAGATGACTCCCTAGCATTGGGCAATGTTCAGCCTGCATGACTTATATGTTTGCTTTATAATTATATCAATAATAAGGAAAATAAGGTATAGAAAATTCCTCTGCAAGAAAAATTTTATTATAGGAGAATATAGAATTTTATAAATTTGATTTTGTTTCCAAGTCATGGTCCATTTTAGAATCGGAAGTCTTTAAGCAAGATAAAAACTGTTAAATGCAAAAGCAGTAAACTGAATAAAACAGAAAGAGCAGATATTTTAACTATGGTGAGTGATAATGATTGACCAAGGTTTTGAGTGCTATAAAACCAGTAGATATCATGGGGCATGAGTGTTTTCTGATGGATTTAAAAGGGTGAAAGTTAGTCAGTGACTGAGTGTGACTTTTAGGTTCTTAATAAATATAATTTACATTAAAAATTAATTTCAAGTATGACAAAGCAAGCATACATGAATAATCTGCCACTGTGCTAATAGATATATTGTAAACTGCAAGTGGATAGAAATTTGGCTACTTTGGTTGAATGGGAAAGGAAGTTGATAGCTTCAGTTGGTTACATCTTTATTCTGCTTTGTCAGTTGACCAATTATATATGAAAGTTATTTTATCTTGAGTGGCAGCAACTCAGCATGCTGGACTTACTAATTTCAAAGTTCTGTTCTCTCTCTACATGATTAGGGTGAATAATGCCTGACCTAGGCAAATAAAAGTGACAAATCTCATTGATTCTACTCACTGTGAACTTACAGAGAGGACAAAGAGACTGGTTAACAAAAAGCCAGCCTACTATTTAAGATGCTATTTCCTAAAGCTGAGTTTTCCTTCCACTTTTATCATAATAAATTGCTCCAGTCATAATCTTTGACACAAAGTCTGGGATTCAAAGAATCAGGAAAAGTAATACATGGAAAGAGAAAAAGAATTAGTCTGGAAACTACATAATAATAAAAAAGAGCACAATTTACAAATTTCTAGGAGAAGAGGAAGAATAAAGAGAAAAAGAAAGGGTAGCAAGAATGAAAATAAAGGCAGGTAAGGATAATACAGATCGAAGAGGAAAGACTATAATAAGAAACAAGAATGAAGCCAGTGAAAAAAGTGACAAAAATGTAGAGCAGAAACAGCAGAACAAAATGGGGGAAAGGAGGTCAAACTTAAGAGCAAAAGCATAAAAAGGGCTAGAGGACAGCAGGCAAAGAAGTGAGAAACAAATGGAGAGGGTGCAGTTATCTAGATTATAAAGCTGGGAGAAAAGAAGGCAGACAGGAGGGCTGGCAGTTGCAGACCAGAAAGTCACCAGAAGCAGTGGTTTTCCTTTGTCTTTTATTAATGGACTTCATGCAACTTGAATGGAACTTGCAGTTGAGTGTGAATTATTTTACTGGTATCATTTATCATTCCAAGTCTGCTATAATGATGTTAGGGATTTGGCATAGGGGTGTGAGCCTTAACTGAGGCTATCAACTTCCCTTCACATTCAACCAAAGCAGTCAAATTTCTATCTACTTGCTGTTTACAAGCTCTGTTCAAATGGCATAAACTGGCAGTAGGTTGACTAGTCAAATTCTGGACATCAAAAAAGAACTAAAAATAATATCTTTGTATTAAAAAAAAATACTTGTATGCCCATTTGCTCACAGTCTCATTGTTAGTGTATAGGTTGGGTTGGTTGGTTGTTTCTCAAATCAGGTTGACTTAAATTTAGGCAGTTTCATGAAAATTCCCCAAATTCTTGAAACATGTAATTGCCACTATGAGAGCCAGTCAAATTGTTAAAATAAAACAAACCATCCAGTCAGTATTTTAAAAGGCCTTTTGCCCAGGTAGTGAGTTTTAAAAACTGATTTGGGGGAAAAAGTCTATTTAAGGTTGCAATTAAGGATACCAAGAATGACTTGTTATTAGCAGGTCAAAAGAGATCAGAAGTAGTTTGTTAGCTTTTAACTGCAACTTGAAACCTAGATATATTTTCTTCTTTTCTGTCTTTTTGTTTGCTCTTTAATAGCCGCTGAGAAAACTATCCATCCTGTGAAGCTTTATATCTTCAAGTTCATCTCTGTTTAGGTGTTCATTTTTATTTCTCTATGGGAACAACTGTGTTGCCAGGAAACTGGATAGCACAGAATATAGATAGTTCAGAAAGCTTTGTAGGAAGAATCAAGTTCCTAAAACAAAGTAAACTACATAATGCAAGTACTTGACACCTAACAGATTATGGCATCTCAGAAATAACAATTTGATCCTATGGGTTATCAAAATTTGTAAAAATAAAAGGAAATTATACTCTTTTCTTATTAGAAAAAATATAACGATTTATTTTTCATTTAAAAATAGAAACTGTCAAACAGATTAATTGTGGTGATTATTTTCATTGAATAAAGATTCCTTCAAAGATTTTCTTTATGAGTGTTCTTTGTACACTGACATTGTCATCCCACAGCACATCTATGGTGAGGTATGCCAGACCTCAGATCAGGGAAAGAAAAGTAAGCAGGAAAAAGAGGGCTGGGATCAAGACTCTAAAGTGGGTAGGTGACCAGCATTCCTAATTGTAATATCGGGGATTAGGAAAACTAGGATTGTAGTACAGAAATGATTTATAGGGGGTTGGAATCTGGTGAGAGAGAATATGGCAACAGTTCCTGGCAGTGCTAACTTTTAGCTCCAGGCAAGGGAAGGAAGGAGCTCATTCAGTTGGAAAGCAGAGCTCTGGTCAGTGTCCAGGGAGGGGGTGTGAGATACCAGGCCAGATTCTAGTCAAGGGCAGGTTCCTTGTCAAACCAACTGTAAAACTTAGAACACTGGTTGCAACCCCAGGTGTAGAGGATGTTAGCAGGGACAGGAGTCCCATAATGCAGACTGGACATTAGAACTGTTGAGTGGGAGTGTAGCTGCAGCTTTCTGGGAGCACGAATGCATAGAACAGACAGTCTGGATTCTGGGTTCAGGACCTCATGTTTAATTCTAGCCTCTACTTAATGGTTTTGGACAGAGCTCTTAATAATTTGCCTGGTTTCATTAGGATTGACTTGGAGACTGGGAGGGGCAGAGACTGAAACAGCAAAGTTTTAGGCAACTGGAGAGGCCAGTACAGTGATTGAAAACAAGACGAGACTTGATATGCTGCAAATCAACCCATAATAAGAATTCTACATCCACGATTTAATGTTAGTACATCTGTGTGTAGGAAGCATTTGTAATTCAGTGGGAAAAGGAGAATGCTCATATAGACCCCACATTTAGTTTCATGTTTTCAGTGTTATGCTATCCCAGCAATAATTTTATATTACCTTCAAGTAAGCAAAATATCTGATGTGACAATGACTCCTTTAATAAGTAACAAAATAAACTTTAGTGAAAGAGTTAACTTTCTAAACATAGGCTTAGGTGCCATCTCCTTACCCTTGTATTTTCCAGTCCTCCAGTAGCTGTTTGGTAGAAGCTCAAAGCTACTGCAGGGAATCGATGTGAGCTGCACCTTGGTTCATAAAGTCTGAGATCAACAGACTGTCAACTCAACTCTAAAGCTTTCTGAAATAATGTAGTCATGCTGTGTGTGCCTCATTGCACTTTGAGGTTATGGTTCATTTAATTTTGTGGACTAAATCAGGTTTGTATGTAAAGTAGCATTTTCACCTATAAGCTTGGAGAAGGAAATGGCAACCCACTCCAGTATTCTTGCCTGGAGAATCCCATGGACGGAGGAGCCTGGTAGGCTAAGCTAGTAGCAGTAAAAAAAAAAAAAAAAAAAAACACACCTAATTTTTAAGTAAAATCCAGTGTCTCACATAACTTGCATGTAAATTCCCCATGCCACAGTTAGAAAAATCCTCTTACTAATATAAAACAAAAAAATGTGGAAAGTAATAGACAATTGTTATTTTTAAAGGAAGTGAACATCCAAAAGAGGAAGATGTGAGGTTAAAGGAAACATTGGAATTAAAAATGATACTGGCAAAGCTAAGAAAGAATGAAAATAAGCTGATGAAGACTTTTAAATTATTTTTAAATTGTAAAGCTTAATATATTGTGTGATGTCCCTCTTATGATGTGTAGGTTGAGGCAAAAACTAATGCAATATGTTAGATCCTTTTTCCTCATGGCCCTGCCTATTTGCAGTAGTCAGATAACAATGTTCTCCCTTTCTCTATATGCAGTTATTTAAAGATTTCTCTCAAACAACTATTGCCTCAGTGGTGGCTAGGTATCTGTGTGACAAAATACTATTTAGTGATTTCATACATAGTATATATATATCTGTACATAAATCTGACAAAAAATGTTGTTTAATCATTTTACTTTATTAACCTGTGAGCAAAAATAGTTTGCCATTTCTAAAATGGGAAACACTGTATGGGTACTGATCTGGGCACTTGGAGTATACAAATAAGCACAACATAGCAAGTAAGAGGGATAGTTCAAGATTTACATAGTGTCGAATTAGAAGCAGATATGAAGTGCTGTCAGAAGTTAATAAAGGCAGACACTAAGGGGACAAATATAGATTTTAATCAGTAATAGCTATTGCAATAGGGAGAGGAGTCCAGCATGCACTGCACTCAACTTTAATTTATACACAAGTGGCTCAGGGTTTTAAATGGAGAATGAGAGAGTAGGGAAGCGAGTGCTGGAATTTTTCAGGAAGTAAAGAAAAATTACAGAAGAAAGAAGGGAGCAACGGGTCCGTGTGAAATCCATTTGGGTTGCTACCTGGCACTTATCAAAATTAGGGTCCTACCCTCCCACAGAGACTGGGAGATGGGGCCCCTGTTTTCCGCTGTTGGTTGGAACAAGTAGTGATTTCTTTTGGCAGCATTGAGCTTTTTTGGGCAGGTACTTTGAAGGGACTAGGGTCATCCCAGGGATGCGGCCTTGAGCTGTTAGAAACTATCCTAGTATTTATTCAAGTCTTACAGACCGAGGTTGAAACCTCATTGAGCAGAGGACTCAGAAGAACCTGACTAGAATTGAGTCAATGAGAAACGTCTGTGCTGGGAGGTCCCTCAGGACTCCATGTCTGAAACCGCTAGAGTGAGGCATTAATTTTGCCAGCAGTCACAGTGGGGAAATTAATGGGGCCAAATTTAGTCAGGGCAGGTGGCTTGTGGAGTGGCAGGAAATTAGGTTGAAAGGTAATCAGGAGAGAGATAATATCAAGAGTTGGGATTTTATCCCATAGTCAAGTGCTTCCCAAAGGGTGGGGCTGGTCTCAAAATGACCTTTTGATGGTACAAGGGTGCTGCATTAAATCATAATTAAGTCACACAATGAAAAAATAATTTCCTTTGCAATTATCATTTAATCTCTCTAATTTAAGGAGAAAAACTTAGGTTGATACTAATCTGTGTCAAATGGTATTTGCTAATCATCATTTTGAAAAAGTGGATTTCTACTAAAAATCTATTGGCATTGCTTTACTTTCATTGAATTTTTAAAGGTAATTTCTTTTATAGTAACTAGTGAAGGTTTTCATATTAATAACATGAAGATTGCTTTTTAAATACTTATCAGTTAAAAATGCTGAGTCCATTGAAAGGCAAATGTTAAGTACACGAGCAGAAGGAAGACTCAAGATGTATTCCTTTTTGGGGAGTTGCTCAAGGGAGAGAATGGTGATGTCATTCATTAAGATAGAAATTACAGAAAAATGACTAGTGTGAAATAAAGGAAAATAAATACCAAGAATAAGAAATGTCTTGCCAGTTGTTACTCGGCGTCCAAAAAAATTTATTTAGACCTGTTGTCATCCAAGGTCCCATTGCTTTAAGATGAGAGCTAACACACCTTCACATTCTCTGCTATACAGCCAATAAAAGCAAGCCATAAAAACAGCCTTATTGCAAAACCTGCCTTCTTACTACTTTGCTTCACCTATATCATGCTCAGGTAATTTTTCTTTCTGCCAGGCATTAAGTCTAGACTATGTCTTTGGTTTCTAGTGTAATTTGGCCTTAAACTTTGGGATTTTCTTTGGTCCTTATTTTACTGCTTTCACTTTGGGGCATTTCTGAATACTATCCCTAGCCAAGCATTGAAACTTTGTATATCAGATACTGGCACTTGTTCTCCTACATTAAAATATTGTCTTGTATGTGTATACTCTGTGTCACAGGATGATCCCTCCCTCTTGCATGCCAGCTCAGTAGTGGGACTTTGTAACACATAGCTTTTTGTGTGTTGCATTAACGTATCTGAGGTGAAGAATGACAAAGCTTTCTTCATCTTTGGATATCAGCCAGTCATTTTATTTTCTTATTTTTAGGGGTGGCAGTAGTTTAAAGCAAAATCTCTCCTTGGGAGCAAGACCTCAAATGTTTTTCTTTGTTTTGAAATAGATTTCTTGTTCTTTTGAGTTTCTTTTTGAAGCATGTATCTAAAGCTATTCTCTGTGTCTTCTGAGATGCTGTGTTTTATCATATAAAAAATACATATTGTATATGACTGTCATAACCTTGAAGATGGCTTTTCTCTGCTGAATTGCTGTGGTGAGGTCAACCTGCCTTTTAGTTTAAATGGGCCTCTTTAACTTGAGTCTCAGACTAGCTAAGTCTTTAAATGAAAACTTAGCACAATTATATTTTAAATTCTTTTTGTAATCAAATTAAGTACTTCATGGTTTCTCATTTTCAGCATTTTTGGAAATTTTGTTGCATTCTGAGATAAAGTAATAGATTCACATGTTAAAATAAGTTTTAAATTTTCATATGAAGTTTATAAGTATAATTAAGTCCAATAGTAGATGCTCCTTTCTGTTGCTTATTTTTCAATTATGGGCTTACTTTTACTGAAATATTGACATAGGTGCCTAAGAATGAAAGGCCTGCAAATAGATTAGACTTGTAAAAACACAAGGACATACTTCCTGAAACATATGTAAAGAAATATTTTGTCTTGACATATTTTATTTATAACTTTAACACTTCCACTTTTTAAAATAGATGAGTCATTTCCTCTGTCTGGAGGATGACTGAGTGGTAAAAGTCTGGATAACTATATTAAGGTCACAGACATTTGTTAGAGCACAGGATCAGTTTCCAATTTCATCTTGACTTAAAATAAGGTGATGCTATTATTAAGATAAATCAATAAAGGAATAATTGACTTCAGTTCAATTCCAGTTCAGTTGCTCAGTCGAGTCCGACTCTTTGTGACTCCATGAACCACAGCACACCAGGCCTCCCTGTCCATCACCAACTTCCAGAGTTTACTCAAACTCATGTCCACTGAGTCGGTGATGCCATCCAACCATCTAATACTCTGTTGTCTCCTTCTCCTCTAGCCTGCAATCTTTCCCAGCATCAGGGTCTTCTCAGAGGAGTTCTTCGCATAAGATGGCCAAAGTATTGGAGTTTCACCTTCAACATCAGTCCTTCCAATGAACTTTCAGGACTGATTTCCTTTAGGATGGAGTGATTAGATCTCCTTGCAGTCCAAGGGACTCTCAAGACTCTTCTCCAACACCGCCTTTCAAAAGCATCAATTCTTTGGCACTCAGCTTTCTTTATAGTCCAACTCACATCTGTACATCACTACTGGAAAAACCATACCCTTGACCAGATGGACCTTTGTTGCCAAAGTAATGTCTCTGCTTTTTAATATACTGTCTAGGTTGGTCGTTGTGGAAAATTCAGAAAGAGATAGGAATACCAGACCACCTGACCTGCCTCTTGAGAAACCTGTATGCAAGTCAGGAAGCAATAGTTAGAACTGGACATGGAACAACACACTGGTTCCAAATAAGAAAAGGAGTACATTAAGGCTGTATATTGTCTCCCTGCTTATTTAACTTCTATGCAGAGTACATCATGAGAAATGCTGTACTGGAGGAAGCACAAGCTGGAATCAAGATTGCTGGGAGAAATATCAATAACTTCAGATATGCAGATGACACCACCCTTATGGCAGAAAGTGAAGAAGAACTAAAGAGCCTCTTGATGAATATGAGAGAGGAAACTGAAAAAGTTGGCTTAAAGCACAACATTCAGAAAACTAAGATCATGGCGTCTGGCCCCATCACTTCATGGCAAAGACGGGTAACAGTGGAAACAGTGGCTGACTTTATTTTTCTGGTGACTTACTGCAGTGAATCACTGCAGATGGTAATTGTAGCCATGAAATTAAAAGACACTTACTCCTTGGAAGGAAAGGACCAATCTAGACAACATATTGAACAGCAGAGACATTACTTTGTCAACAAAGATCCATCTAGTCAAGGCTATGGTTTTCCAGTGGTCATGTATGGATGTGAGTTGGACTATAAAGTAAGCTGAATGACAAAGAATTGATGCTTTTGAACTGTGGTGTTGGAGAAGAGTCTTGAGAGTCCCTTGGACTACAAGGAGATCCAGTCACTCCATCCTAAAGGAAATCAGTCCTGAATATTCATTGAAAGGACTGATGCTGAAGCTGAAACTCCAATACTTTGGCCACCTGATGCGAAGAGCTGACTCATTTGAAAAGGCCCTGATGCTGGGAATGATTGAAGGCAGGAGGAGAAGGGGACAACAGAGAATGAGACAGTTGGATGGCATCACTGACTCAATGGACATGGGTTTGTGTGGACTCTGGGAGTTGGTGATGTACAGGGAGGCTTGGCATGCTACAGTTCATGAAGTTGCAAAGAGTCAGACATGACTGAGCAGCTGAACTGAACTGAACTAAGTTGGTCATAACTCCTTCCAAGGAGTAAGTGTCTTTTATTTCATGGCTGCAGAAACCATCTGCAGTGATTTTGGACCACCCCAAAACAAAGTCTGACACTGTTTCCACTGTTTCCCCCATCTATTTGCCATGAAGTGATGGGACCGGATGCCATGATCTTCGTTTTCTGAATGTTGCACTTTAAGCCAACTTTTTCAATTTCCTCTCTCACATTCATCAAGAGGCTCTTTAGTTCTTCTTCACTTTCTGCCATAAGGGTGGTGTCATCTGCTTATCTGAGGTTATTGATATTTCTCCCAGCAATCTTGATTCCAGCTTTTGCTTCCTCCAGTCCAGCATTTCTCACGATGTACTCTGCATAGAAGTTAAATAAGCAGGGTGACAATATACAGACTTGATGCACTCCTTTTCTTATTTGGAACCAGTGTGTTGTTCCATGTCCAGTTCTAACTATTGCTTCCTGACCTGCATACAGGTTTCTCAAGAGGCAGGTCAGGTGGTCTGGTATTCCCATCTCTTTCAGAATTTTCCACAGTTTATTGTGATCCACACAGTCCAAGGCTTTGGCATAGTCAATAAAGCAGAAATAGATGTTTTTTTGGAACTCTCTTGCTTTTTTGATGATCCAGCGGATGTTGGCAATTTGATCTCTGGTTCCTCTGCCTTTCCTAAATCTAGCTCCCTCTGGAAGTTCACCATTCACGTATTGTTGGAGCGTGGCTTGGTTAATTTTGAGCATTACTTTGCTAGCAAGTGAGATGAGTGCAATTATGTGATAGTTTGAGCATTCTTTGGCATTGCCTTTCTTAGGGATTGGAATGAAAACTGACCTTTTCCAGTCCTGGCCACTGCTGAGTTTTCCAAATTTGCTGGCACATTGAGTGCAGCACTTTCACAGCATCATCTTTCAGGATTTGAAATAGCTCAACTGGAATTCCTTCACCTCCACTAGCTTTGTTCATAGTGATGCTTTCTAAGGCCCACTTGACTTTACATCCGATGATGTCTGGCTCTAGGTGCGTGATCACATCATCATGATTATCTGGGTCATGAAGATCTTTTTGAACAGTTCTTCCGTGTATTCTTGCCACCTCTTCTTAATATCTTCTGCTTCTGTGAGGTCCATACCATTTCTGTCCTTTGTTGAGCCTATCTTTGCATGAAATGTTCCCTTGGTATCTCTAATTTTCTTGAAGAGATTTCTAATCCTTCCCATTCTATTATTTTTCTCTGTTTCTTTTCACTGATCACTGAGGAAGGTTTTCTTATCTCTTCTTGCTATTCTTTGGAACTCTGCATTCAAATGGGTATATCTTTCCTTTTCTCCTTTGCTTTTCGCCTCTCTTCTTTTCACAGCTATTTGTAAGGCCTCCTCAGACAGCCATTTTGCTTCTTTGCATTTAGTTTTCTTGGGGATGGTCTTGCTCCCTGTCTCCTGTACTATGTTAGATCTAGTCCCTTAAATCTACTTCTTACTTCCACTGTACAACCATTAAGGTTTTGATTTAGGCCATACCTTAATGGCCTAGTGGTTTTCCCTACTTTCTTTAAGTCTGAATTTGACAATAAGTAGCTCATGTTCTATGCCACAGACAGCTCCTGGTCTTGTTTTTGCTGTCTGTATAAAGCTTCTCCATCTTTGGCTGCAAAGAATATAATCAATCTGATTTCGGTGTTGTTATGTACTAGTAACTGACTTAGTACATAACAAATTAACTCTCCTTTGTTACCATCTCCACTAGAAACAGGTGATATCTCAAGCTTTCAGTTTCTGAAATTCTCTTACATGAGAGTGTAATGAGCTAAATTCTTACAAAGGCATAGCCTCCTTGCTTAAATTTTGGTCAGTTTGCACATGATGGACCAAGAATTTAGGTTGAAGAGTGGTGTCATAAGTATAACAAAAGATGTTAAAGAAAACTTATATATTTTTGTCAATCTGTAGTCCAGCATTTTAGCAGAGTGTGAACTTCACCTACCCAACTTAATAGCTGTCATGAACTTGAGAAAATTACTCATTATAATTCAGGTTCAGAATTCTTATATCATTCACTTGTTGTGAAGATTCAATTAAAGAGGTTGTTGAATATAATAATATTTGTAAAATGCCTTAGATGTCACCTGGCATAGTTTTTCCCCCAAATCCCCCATCTTGTTCCTTATTCCTTCCATGAAAGAGAGAGAAATTTTTTTCTCAGTGTCATCCATTTCCTGATAGAAGATGATACCTTAAAATCTATAAAGATGAATGGTAGGTAATGACAGATAATAACAAAAAGCAGACAGATTATGATCTGGGTGAAATATCAGACCCTATTAGGCAAGACTGTTTCCTGCATTCACATGTATTACACATATGAGACAGAACGGGTTTTATTTGCTTAGTAGATGTAGAACACAGTTTGTTTGGAGAGTTCCTTAGAAGTTCTTTTATAAGGTAAGTTTTTGCAGGCATAGTGTTGGCCTCACCAGGGGTTTAGGAGTAATGTGTGTGATATAGAGATAAGGTTGTTTAACTACAAGGGAGCAGAGAAGGACAGAATTAAGAGATGAGAGGGATGAGAATGGGAACAAAGCAGAGGATACAGGAGAGAGAAGAAAGCCATCCTATGAATAATATTACTTTCCTCAAAACCAGTGAAGTTACTAGACTCCCAGAATGCTTATTATGTGTTTTGTTTTGTTTTTGTCGATACTAGAAAAGTGATATGCCTAAATCTATGGCAGGCTGACAGGCTGCATGGATTTAGGAATGGAAGCAGCAGGGACTTTAAAAAAGTAAACCCTAAGAGATTTATGTGCTTTCAATGTAGGTGCTAGCGGTAAAGAACCTGCCTGCCAATGCAAGAGACATGAGACACGGGTTTTATCTGTGGATCAGGACAATCCCTGGAGGAGGGCAATGGCAACCCACTCCAGTGTTCTTGCTAGGAGAATCACATGGACAAGAGAGTCTGGTGGGCTACAGTCCATAGAATCCAGAGTCAGACACAGCTGAAGTGATTTAGCATGCACAAGAGATTTACAGGTATAGCAATAATCTTCACAAGGAGGATCTGGAGCATCAAACTGAAACCAGTGGTTTGACTGAGACTCATTTGGGTCTCTTTGTGTGAGTCTCAGGTAACACTGGCTTTATACATGTAACATTTCAGATGTTAATCTGTAGAGTTATGATTTACATTAATGCATATTTGATAATCTGTGGTGTATACGTCATCTTTAGACATTATTATGAATCAGAATTATTATGAAATAGAAGTGTCACGTTCTTAATTTTTTTGTAGTAAATATCTTCTTCATATATTAATATGAAGCAAAATCCTTTAATAGAATCCTAATTCTGATTTATTCTAGAGCTCAGATTATATTCTCCTTTCATGACAACAGAGGTAGTAATGGAGATCCCACCCTTCATCTTATTTACCATCATTTTAACAATATTTAATATTTAATCTTTGCTGTATTCATGAAAGGTCTGTTATGAACACTGACAAAAGATTGTTCAAGACTTAACATATATACCTATAAAGGCAAAAATAATCAAATGACTAGCAATGCTATCAAATGAAACCTATCATAGTGGAATGAGAAAAAGCTGTTGCAGAAGGTGACTTTTGGAAGAAAACAAAGAATTGGTTGATTTCAGTGCCATGGCTGATGGAAAATAATTTGTTTACATATATGCTATTAAACATACTTGACTGATTTTTAAAAGAATGTGCATTTTCATATGATGTTTAAATAGAATCTGAAACGTGTTGGATTCTTACTCTGAATCTTAACAGATCTACATAGAAAAGGCATAATTGTTGTATTTAAGTACAATAGAAAATGGCACACGCCTTCTTTTTCACTCTCACTGACCAGGCTCAGATGATGAACTTCTGGGTTTCTGTGACAGTCTAATAATCATCTTTCTGTCTCTAATATTTCTCTCCTCTGATTTATTCTCAATGACTGTGAGTGATGTTTTATAATACATTGCTGTTAAGGTTACAACAAAAATCTTTACAAGGTTCATTGTTCATCAGTCTCCTTTGCTTGTGGGCAGATAATTTACCATCTCAGCCACTATGGAAGCCCAACATAGGTCTGTTTAAATACAGTGCTCCTGTGTCTTCATAAGGCTTCCCTGGTGGCTCAGATGGTAAAATGTCTGCCTGCAATGCAGGAGACCCAGGTTTGATTCCTGGGTTGGGGAGATCCTCTGGAGAAGGAAATGGCAACCCACTCCAGCACTCTTGCCTGGAAAATCACATGGACGGGAGGAACCTGATAGGCTACAGTCCATGGGGTCGCAAAGAGTCGGACACGACTGAGCGACTTCATTTTCACTTTCACTTGTGTCTTCATTCAGTTCAGTTCAGTGCATTCGCTCAGTCGTGTCCGACTCTTTGCGACCTGATGAATCGCAGCACGCCAGGCCTCCCTGTCCATCACCATCTTCCGGAGTTCACTCAGACTCAAAAAGTCCATTGAGTATATGATGCCATCCAGCCATCTCATCCTCGGTCGTCCCCTTCTCCTCCTGCCCCCAATGCCTCCCAGCATCAGAGTCTTATCCAATGAGTCGACTATTCGCATGAGGTGGCCAAAGTACTGGAGTTTCAGCTTTAGCATTATTCCTTCCAAAGGGATCCCAGGGGCGGATCGCCTTCAGAATGGACTGGTTGGATCTCCTTGCAGTCCAAAGGACTCTCAAGAGTCTTCTCCAACACCACAGTTCAAAAGCATCAGTTCTTTGACGCTCAGCCTTCTTCACAGTTCAACTCTCACATCCATACATGACCACAGGAAAAACCATAGCCTTGACTAGACGGACCTTAGTCGGCAAAGTAATGTTTCTGCTTTTGAATATGCTATCTACGTTGGTCATAACTTTTCTTCCAAGGAGTAAGCATCTTTTAATTTCATGGCTGCAGTCACCATCTGCAGTGATTTTGGAGCCCCCAAAACTAAAGTCTGACACTGTTTCCCCATCTATTTCCCATGAAGTGATGGAACTGGATGCCATGATCTTCGTTTTCTGAATGTTGAGCTTTAAGCCAACTTTTTCACTCTCCTCTTTCACCTTCATCAAGAGGCCCTTTAGCTCCTCTTCACTTTCTGCCATAAGGGTGGGGTCATCTGCATATCTGAGGTTACTGATATTTCTCCCGGCAATCTTGATTCTGCTTGTGTTTCTTCCAGCCCAGCGTTTCTCATGATGTACTCTGCACAGAAGTTAAATAAGCAGGGTGACAATATACAGTCTTGATGTACTCCTTTTCCTATTTGGAACCAGTCTGTTGTTCCATGTTCAGTTCTAACTGTTGCTTCCTGACCTGCATACAGATTTCTCAAGAGGCAGGTCAGGTGGTCTGGTATTCCCATCCCTTTCGGAATTTTCCACAGTTTATTGTGATCCACACAGTCAAAGGCTTTGGCATAGTCAATAAAGCAGAAATAGATGTTTTTCTGGAACTCTCTTGCTTTTTTCTGTGATCCAGCGGATGTTGGCAATTTGATCTCTGGTTCCTCTGCCTTTTCTAAAACCAGCTTGAACATCCGGAAGTTCACAGTTCACGTATTGCTGAAGCCTTCCTTGGAGAATTTTGAGCATTACTTTACTAGCTGTGAGATGAGTGCAATTGTGCGGTAGTTTGATGTACTCTATGTATAAGTTAAATAAACAGGGTGACAATATACAGCCTTGACGTACTCCTTTTCCTATTTGGAACCAGTCTGTTGTTCCATGTACAGTTCTAAATGTTGCTTCCTGACCTGCATACAGATTTTTCAAGAGGCAGGTTAGGTGGTCTGGTATTCCCATCTCTTTCAGAATTTTCCAGTTTATTGTGATTCACAGTCCAAGGCTTTGGCATAGTCAATAAAGCAGAAATAGATGTTTTTCTGGAACTGTGTTTCTTTTTCCATGATCCAGTGGATGCTGGCAATTTGATCTCTGGTTCCTCTGCCTTTTCTAAAACCAGCTTGAACTTCAGGGAGTTCATGGTTCACATATTGCTGAAGCCTGGCTTGGAGAATTTTGAGCATTATTTTACAAGCGTGTGAGATGAGTGCAATTGTGTGGTAGTTTGAGCATTCTTTGGCATTGCCTGTCTTTGGGAATGGAATGAAAACTGACCTTTTCCAGTCCTGTGGCCACTGATGAGTTTTCCAAATTTGCTGGCATATTGAGTGCAGCACTTTCACAGCATCATCTTTCAGGATTTGAAACAGCTCATCTGGAATTCCATCACCTCCACTAGCTTTGTTCATAGTGATGCTTTCTAAGGCCCACTTGACTTCACATTCCAAGATATCTGGACTAGATTAGTGATCACATCATCATGATTATCTGGCTCGTGAAGATCTTTTTGTGCAGTTCTTCTGTGTATTCTTGCCACCTCTTCTTAATATCTTCTGCTTCTGTTAGGTCCAGACCATTTCTGTCCTTTATCGAGCCCATCTTTGCATGAAATGTTCCCTTGGTATTTGTAATTTTCTTGAAGAGATCTCTAGTCTTTCCCATTCTGTTCTTTTCTTCTATTTCTTTGAGTTGATCACTGAAGAAGGCTTTCTTATTTCTTCTTGCTATTCTTTGGAACTCTGCTTTCAGATGCTTATATCTTTTCTTTTTTCCTTGGCTTTTTGCCTCTCTTTTTCACAGCTATTTGTAAGGCCTCCCCAGACAGCCATTTTGCTTTTTGCATTTCTTTTCCATGGGGATGATCTTGATCTCTGTCTCCTGTACAGTGTCAGGAACCTCATTCCATAGTTCATCTGCCACTCCATCTATCAGATCTAGGCCCTTAAATCTATTTCTCACTTCCACTGTATAATCATAAGATATTTGATTTAGGTCATACCTGAATGGTCTAGTAATTTTCCCTGCTTTCTTCAATTTCAGTCTGGATTTGGCAATAAGGAGTTCATTATCTGAGCCACAGTCAGCTCTGGTCTTGTTTTTGTTGACTGTATAGAGCTTCTCCATCTTTTTTTTTTTTTTATTAAATTTATTTATTTTTTTAATTACAATACTGTATTTGTTTTGCCATACATTGACACGAATCAGCCATAGGTGAACACAATCTCCCAGTGCCGAAGCCCCCTCCCACCTCCCACCCCACATCCTCTACTTGAATCATCCTGTGCATCAGCCCCATGCATCCTGCCTCCTACATTGAACATAGATTGGCGCTTCGTTTCTTACAGGAAAATATACATGTTTCATTGCTATTCTCCCACACAATCCCACCCTTTCCCTCTCCCTCAGAGTCCAAAAATCCACTCTATACCTCTGTGTCTCTTTGTTGTCTCACATATAGGGTCATCATTACTGTCTTCTAAATTCCATATATGTGTGTCAGTATACTGTATTGGTGTTTTTCTTTCTGGCTTACTTCACTCTGTATAATCGGTTCCAATTTCATCCATCTTATTAGAACTGAGTCAAATTTATTCTTTTTAAGGGCTGAGTAATATTCCATTGTGTATATGTACCACCGCTTTCTTATCCATTCATCTGCTGATGGACATCTAGGTTGCTTCCATGTCCTGGCTATTATAAACAGCGCTGCAATGAACATTGGGGTACATGTTTCTCTTTCAGTTCTGGTTTCCTCGGTGTGTATGCCCAGCAGTGGGATTGCTGGGTCATAAGGCAGTTTTATTTGCAATTTTTAAGGAATCTCCACACTGTTTTCCATAATGGCTGTACTAGTTTGCATTCCCACCAGCAGTGTAAGAGGGTTCCCTTTTCTCCACATCCTCTCCAGCATTTATTGCTTGTAGACTTTTGGATCGCAGCCATTCTGACTGGTGTGAAATGGTACCTTATTGTGGTCTTGATTTGCATTTCTCTGATAATGAGTGATGTTGAACATCTTTTCATGTGTTTGTTAGCCATCCATATGTCTTCTTTGGAGAAATGCCTATTTAGTTCTTTGGCCCATTTTTTTATTGGATCATTTATTTTTCTGGAGTTGAGCTGCATAATTAGTTGTTTGTCAGTTGTTTCATTTGCTATTGTTTTCTCCCATTCAGAAGGCTGTCTTTTCACCTTGCTTATAGTTTCCTTTGTTGTGCAGAAGCTTTTAATTTTAATTAGATCCCATTTGTTTATATTTGCTTTTATTTCCAGTATACTGGGAGTTGGATCATAGAGGATCCTGCTGTGATTTATGTCTGAGAGTGTTTTGCCTATGTTCTCCTCTAGGAGTTTTATAGTTTCTGGTCTTATATTTAGATCTTTAATCCATTTTGAGTTTATTTTTGTGTATGGTGTTAGAAAGGGGCCTAGTTTCATTCTTTTACAAGTGGTTGACCAGTTTTCCCAGCACCACCTGTTAAAGAGACTGTCTTTACTCCATTGTATAGTCTTGCCTCCTTTGTCTAAGATAAGGTGTCCATAGGTGTGTGGGTTAATCTCAGGGCTTTCTATTTTGTTCCATTGATCTATATTTCTGTATTTGTGCCAGTACCATACTGTCTTAATGACTGTGGCTTTGTAGTAGAGCCTGAAGTCAGGCAAGTTGATTCCTCCAGTTCCATTCTTCTTTCTCAAGATTGCTTTGGCTATTCGAGGTTTTTGTATTTCCATACAAATCTTGGAGATTATTTGATCTAGTTCTGTGAAAAATACTGCTGGTAGCTTGATGGGAATTGCATTGAATCGGTAGATTGCTTTGGGTAGTATACTCATTTTCACTATATTGACTCTTCCGACCCATGAGCATGGTATATTTCTCCATCTATTAGTGTCCTCTTTGATTTCTTTCATCAGTGTTTTATAATTTTCAATATATAGGTCTTTAGTTTCTTTAGGTAGGTATATTCCTAAGTATTTTATTCTTTTCGTTGCAATGGTGAATGGAAATGTTTCCTTAACTTCTTTTTCTACTTTCTCATTATTAGTGTATAGGAATGTAAGGGATTTCTGAGTGTTGATTTTATATCCTGCAACTTTACTATATTCATTGATTAGCTCTAGTAGTTTTCTGGTCGAGTCTTTAGGATTTTCTATGTAGAGGATCATGTCATCTGCAAACAGTGAGTTTTACTTCTTCTTTTCCAATTTGGATTCCTTGTATTTCTTTTTCTGCTCTGATTGCTGTGGCCAAAACTTCCAGTACGATGTTGAAGAGTAGTGGTGAAAGTGGACACCCTTGTCTTGTTCCTGACTTTAGGGGAAATGGTTTCAATTTTTTCGCCATTGAGGATAATGTTAGCTGTGGGTTTGTCATATATAGCTTTTATTATGTTGAGGTATGTTCCTTCTATTCCTGCTTTCTGGATAGTTTTTATCATAAATGCGTGTTGAATTTTGTCAAAGGCTTTTTCTGCATCTATTGAGATAATCATATGATTTTTATTTCTCAGTTTGTTAATGTGATGAATTACATTGACTGACTTGCGGATATTGAAGAATCCTTGCATCCCTGGGATAAAGCCCACTTGGTCATGGTGTATGATCTTTTTAATGTGTTGCGGGATTCTGATTGCTAGGATTTTGTTGAGGATTTTTGTATCTATGTTCATCAGTGATATTGGCCTGTAGTTTTCTGTTTTTGTGATGTCTTTGTCAGGTTTTGGTATTAGGGTGATGGTGGCCTCATAGAATGAGTTTGGAAGTTTACCTTCCTCTGCAATTTTCTGGAATAGCTTCAGTAAGATAGGTGTTAGCTCTTCTCGGAATTTTTGGTAGAATTCAGCTGTGAAGCCGTCTGGACCTGGGCTTTTGTTTGCTGGAAGATATTTCCATGCTTGTGATGGGTCTGTTAAGATTGTCTATTTCTTCCTGGTTCAGTTTTGGAAAGTTGTACTTTTCTAAGAATTTGTCCATTTCTTCCAAGTTGTCCATTTTATTGGCATATAATTGCTGATAGTAGTCTCTTAAGATTCTTTGTATTTCTGAGTTATCTGTCGTGATCTCTCCATTTTCATTTCTAATTTTGTTGATTTGATTTTTTTCTCTTTGTTTCTTGATGAGTCTGGCTAATGGTTTGTCAATTTTATTTATCCTTTCAAAGAACCAGCTTTTTGCTTTGTTGATTTTTGCTATGGTCTCTTTTGTTTCTTTTGCATTTATTTCTGCCCCAATTTTTAGGACTTCTTTCCTTCTACTAGCTCTGGGGTTCTCTATTTCTTCCTTTTCTAGTTGCTTTAGGTGTAGAGTTAGGTTATTTATTTGATTTTTCTTGTTTCTTGAGGTACGCCTGTATTGCTATGAACTTTCCTCTTAGGACTGCTTTTATAGTGTCCCAAAGGTTCTGTGTAGTTGTGTTTTCATTTTCATTCGTTTCGATGCATATTTTGATTTCTTTTGATTTCTTCTGTGATTTGTTGATTATTCAGTAGGGTGTTGTTCAGCCTCCAAATGTTGGAATTTTTAATAGTTTTTCTCCTATAATTGAGATCTAACCTTAGTGCATTATGGTCAGAGAAGATGCTTGGAATAATTTCGATTTTTTTGAATTTATCAAGGTTAGATATGACCCAGAATGTGATCTATCCTGGAAAAGGTTCCGTGTGCACTTGAGTAAAATGTGAAATTCATTGTTTTGGGGTGAAATGACCTATAGATATCAATTAGGTCTAACTGGTCAATTGTTTCGTTTAACGTTTGCGTTTCTTTGTTAATTTTCTGCTTAGTTGATCTGTCCATAGGTGTGAGTGGGGTATTAAAGTCTCCCACTATTATTGTGTTATTATTAATTTCCCCTTTCATGCTTGTTAGCAATTGTCTTACATATTGCGGTGCTCCTATGTTGGGTGCATATATATTTATAATTGTTATATCTTCTTCTTGGATTGATCCTTTAATCATTATGTAGTGGCCTTCTTTGTCCCTTTTCACAGCCTTTGTTTTAAAGTCTATTTTATCGGATATGAGTATTGCTACTCCTGCTTTCTTTTGGTCTTTATTTGCATGGAATATCTTTTTCCAGCCCTTCACTTTTAGTCTGTATGTGTCCGTTGTTTTGAGGTGGGTCTCTTGTAGGCCGCATATATAGGGATCTTGTTTTTGTATCCATTCAGCCAGTCTTTGCCTTTTGGTTGGGGCATTCAACCCATTTACATTTAAGGTAATTATTGATAAGTATGCTCCTGTTGCCATTTACTTTATTGTTTTGGGTTCAGGTTTATACGTCCTTTTGTGTTTCCTTTCTAAAGTCTATCCTTTAGTATTTGTTGGAGAGCTGGTTTGGTGGTGCTGAATTCTCTCAGCTTTTGCTTGTCTGTAAAGCTTTTGATTTCTCCTTCATATTTGAATGAGATCCTTGCTGGGTACAGTAGTCTTGGCTGAAGGTTATTATCTTTCATCACTTTAAGTATGTCTTGCCATTCCCTCCTGGCCTGAAGAGTTTCTATTGAAAGATCTGCAGTTATTCTTATGGGGATCCCTTGTGTGTTATTTGTTGTTTTTCCCTTGCTGCTTTTAGTAATTGTTCTTTGTGTTTGGTCTTTGTTAGTTTGATTAAAATATGTCTTGGGGTGTTTCGCCTTGGGTTTATCCTGTTTGGCACTCTCTGGGTTTCTTGGACTTGGGTGATTATTTCCTTCCCCATATTAGGGAAGTTTTCAACTATTATCTCCTCAAGTATTTTCTCATGGTCTTTCTTTTTGTCTTCTTCTTCTGGGACTCCTATAATTCGAATGTTGGAGCGTTTCATATTGTCTTGGAGGTCTCTGAGGTTGTCCTCATTTCTTTTAATTCATCTTTCTTTTTCCCTCACTGATTCATTTATTTCTACCATTCTATCTTCTATTTCACTAATCCTATCTTCTGCCTCCGACATTCTACTATTTGTAGCCTCCAGAGTGTTTCTGATCTCATTTATTGCATTATTCATTATATGTTGACTCTTTTTATTTCTTCTAGGTCCTTGTTAAACCTTTCTTGCATCTTCTCAATCCTTGACCCCAGGCTATTTATCTGTGATTCCATTTTGATTTCAAGATTTTGGATCATTTTCACTATCAGTATTTGGAATTCTTTCTCAGGTAGATTTCCTATCTCTTCCTCTTTTGTTTGGTTTGGTGGGCATGTCTCCTGTTCCTTTACCTGCTGGGTATTCCTCTGTCTCTTCATCCTGGTTATATTGCTGCGTTTGGGGTGGCTTTTCTATATTCTGGGAATTTGTGGAGTTCTCTTTATTATAGAGTTTCCTCTCTGTGTTTGGGGTTATATCAGTGGCTTGTCAAAGTTTCTTGATCAGGGAGGCTTATGTTGGAGTTCTGGTGGGTGGATCTGGATTTCCTCTCTCTGGAGTGCTGTGACGTGTGAAGTAATGGGTTATGAGACGTCAATGGTTTTGGAATATTTTGAGTTGCCTGTGTATTGAAGCTCAGGGGCTTGTTCTTGTGTTGCTGGAGAATTTGCGTGGTATGTCTTGCTCTGGAGCTTGTTGGCCCTTGGGCATTGCTCAGTTTTAGTATAGGTATGAAGGCGTTTGATGAGCTCTAATTGGATAATGTTCCCTGTATTCAGGAATTCTTTGATGATCTCAGGATTTGGAATTACGCCTCCTGACTCTGGTTTTCAGATTTATTTTTAGAATAGCCTCATGATTTCTCCATCTATTCAGCACTAATGTTAAAACATCTAGGTTAATGATGATAGGTTTCTCCACCTTGAGGGTCGTCCTTAGAGGATCGGTGAGTTACTGGTTTTGAAGCCAATGATCTGCTTTGCTGGATGCCTGACGTCCTCTGCCAGCAGTCAGAAGTTATTTTGTGGAATTTGCTCAGCGTTGAAATGTTCTTTTGATGAGGTAGAGAGGGAGAAAGTGTTCTCCCCATCCTTTTCCTCTGCCATCTTTTTTTTTTTTTTTCCAGCTTCTCCATCTTTGTCTGCACAGAATATAATCAATCTGATTTCGGTGTTGACCATCTGGTGATGTCCATGTGTAGAGTCTTCTCTTGTGTTGTTGGAAGTGTGTGTTTGCTATGACCAGTGTGTTCTCTTGGCAAAACTCTATTAGTGTTTGCCCTGCTTCATTCCACATTCCAAGGCCAAATTTGCCTGTTAGTCCAGGTGTTTCTTGACTTCCTACTTTAGCATTCTAGTCCCCTATCATGAAAAGGACATCTTTTTTGGGTGTTAGTTCTAAAAGGTCTTGTAGGTCTTCATAAAACTGTTCAACTTAAGCTTCTTCAGCGTTACTGGTTGGGGCGTAGACTTGGATAACTGTGATATTGAATGGTTTGCCTTGGAGACGAACAGAGATCATTCTGTCGTTTTTGAGATTGCATCTGAGTACTGCATTTCGGACTCTTTTTGTTGACCATGATGGCTCCTCCATTTCTTCTGAGTGATTCCTGCCCACAGTAGTAGATATAATGGTCATCTGAGTGAAATTCACCCATTCCAGTCCATTTTAGTTCACTCATTTCTAGAATGTGGACATTCACCCTTGCCATCTCTTGTTTGACCACTTCCAATTTGCCTTGATCCATGGACCTGACATTCCAGGTTCCTATGCAATATTGCTCTTTATAGCCTCGCACCTTGCTTCTATCACCAGTCAGATCCACAGCTGGGTATTGTTTTTGCTTTGGCTCTATCCCTTCATTATTTCTGGAGTTATTTCTCCACTGATCTCCAGTAGCATATTGGGCACCTACTGACCTGGGGAATTCCTCTTTTGATATCCTATCATTTTGCCTTTTCATACTGTTCATGGGGTTCTCAAGGCAAGAATACTGAAGTGGTTTGCCATTCCCTTCTCTAGTGGACCACGATCTGTCAACCCTCTCCACCATGACCCACCCGTCTTGGGTTGCCCCCACAGGCATGTTTTAGTTTCATTGTGTTAGACAAGGCTGTGGTCCTACTGTGATTAGATTGACTAGATTTCTGTGAGTATGGTTTCAGTGTGTCCGCCCTCTAATGCCCTCTTGCAACACCTACCATCTTACTTGTGTTTTTCTTACATTGGGCGTGGGGTATCTCTTCACGGCTGGTCCAGCAAAGCACAGCCGCTGCTCTTTATGTTGGATGAGGGGTATCTCCTTACTGCCGCGCTTCCTGACCTTCAACGTGGGATTGCTCCTCTAGGCCCTCCTGCACTGGCCAGCCACCGCTCCTCATGTTGCTCCTCCTGGCTGCTGCCCCTGACCTTGGACACAGGGTAGCTCCTCTTGGCCACGCTTGGTGTGCCGGCTCTTGCATTCCCTTCTCCAGAGGATGTTCCCAAGCCAGGGATCAAATCCAGGTCTTCCACATTGGAGGCAGATTCTTTACCATCTGAGCTACCAGGGACTCTTTGTTTATCCGTACAGATATAATTGCAGTTCATCATGCATATGCTGTGGAAGCTGTCTCATCTTTGGGCTTTTACGTAAGCATTCAGGGCTTTCTTTCCCATCTCCCTGGTATGAGAAGTGGGGTTAAGGGGTTAAAATATAGTCTGAGTGGGTAGCTGGGAGACAAGTTTTTGGTTAGGTGCAAATTAATGAATTGAAGACAATCAGAGCAACAAAATAGTCTTAAAGGTAAAATAATCCTTGACAGTATAAAAGATGGCTATAAGAAACATACAGTTAATTAATGTTTGTAAGATTTCAAGAAATTTTTTTTCTTTAAACTTTGAAGGGAATATTGGATGATGACTATGTGTTAGTTGGGGTCATGGCTAGAAACAAAATTCCTCTCAAATTATTCCAATGAAGATACATTGATGCAGTGGTTCTTAACCTTGGCTGTGTTTAAAACACTTGGGGAGCTTTAAGAAAATTGATGCCTGTATGCTGACCCCAAAGGTTCTGGTTTAATTGGTCTGGTTTGTGGACTGGCCATTGGGATTTTAAAAATCTTCCCAGCTGATTCTAATATGCACCTCAAATTGAGAATCACTGCTTTAATGAAAGGACTGATTTCAGAGGTGTGGGTTGTATTAAGCAAGGATGGTAACACACCAGAGACTAGTAATGAGGAAGAGGAAGAATCATTAACTACTCTTATAGCCAAGGGACAAAGAACATAATAGAAACAGAATGACCCAGTGAGAGTTGGACTTGTGGAAAAGGGGCCGTTTTACCAGAGTGTAGTTTGAGGAAGACACAGCTACTTCCAGACACATTGCTGAAGCAGGGAGTATTTGTCAAGGTTTTCCAGAGAAACAATGCTAACATGATCTCTATGTCTCTGTCTCTACCCCAGTATATACACACACACACAGATTTATTTTAAAAAATTGACTTGTGATTATGGAGGCCAATAAGTGGGTCTCCAATACTCTAATACTTTGGCCACATGACTCATTGGAAAAGAAGACCCTGATGATGGGACAGATTAAGGGCAGAAGGAGAAGAGGGTGACAGAGGATGAGATGGTTGGATGGCATCACAAATTTAATGGATATGAACTTGAGCACATTCTGGGGGATGGTGAGGGACAGGGAAGCCTGGCATACTGCAGTAATGGGGTCATGAAGAGTCAGGGACGACAACAAGTGGGTCTCCAGCCTGTAGACCTGGAAAAGCCTGTGTTGCTGTTCAAATCTGAAGTCTGTCAGCTGGCTGAATCCCCTTTTATTAGGGAAAGATCAGTCTCTTATTCTATTTAGGCTTTCAGTTGATTGGCTGAAGTCCACCCACACTGTGGAGGGTGGTATGCTTTAATCAAAGCCCACCAATTTAAATGTTAATGAAAGTGAAAGTTGCTCAGTCATGCACTACTTTTTGCAACCCCATGGACTATACAGTCCATGGAATTCTCTGGGCCAGAATACTGGAGTGGGTAGCCTTTCCTTTGTCTAGGGGATCTTTCCAACCCAGGGATCGAACCCAGGTGTCCTGCATTGCAGGTGAATTCTTTACCAGCTTAGTCACCAGGGAAGCCCAAGAATACTGGAGTGGGTAGCCTATCCCTTCTCCAGTGGATCTCCTGTGTCTCCTGCATTGTAGGCGGGTTCTTTACCAACTGAGCTATCAGAAAGCTTTATTTAAATGTTAACCTCATCTCAAAACCATCTCACAGAAACAATCTAGAAAATGTTTGTCAACATATCTGGGCACTGTTGCCAAATTTATACATGAAGTTAATGGTCACAAAGAGAGGGATTAGAAAAGTAGTCCAACTTATTTCTCTCTCTCTCCTTCCTTCCTTTGGTCAAACAGCCTCCAAAACAATATGGAAAAGAATGAAAAATCAATCTGAAGAGGCAAATGGAAGATGATCTGCACATACCACTAACGCATTTATCATAGATTTGACCATTATTTTGGCAATGTCTTTTCTATTGTTTCAATTCCAGTTTATCTTGAGCAATAGTGTAACATTTTATTTCTAAAATGTTTTTATGTTTAAAATAAAAACATGTTTAAAAACATTTTATTTATAAAATGTTTTTATTTATATTTATAAAATTTATTAAAACATTTTATTTTTTAAAAAGCATAGTAATGATCTAGTGGTTTCTAAAATGATTTTCTAATGATCTTTGCTGGAATAGTTTCTGTTTAGACTAGGGTAACATAAGGAGGCTTGTGTCATAAGCACTAGTGTGGTTTTTATTAACCATTAAGAGTAGTATTGAAATTTATTGTCAGTTTAAATGGATATACTATCCTATTAAATTTTATATTACGTGATGTGACAATTTTCAGGTTTTTAGAAAAAAATGATTGTATATTATATAGTTTATTATGTTCAGAATAAAGAATATGTCTGTGTATAAAGTTGTAAAGAAATAGTATCTGCTATACTACCTAGAGGGTGGTTGCAATAATTCAGATGAGAAATAATGGATGTCCAAGTATGCAGCTATAGAAGTGAGAAACAGAGCTTTGATTTAGTCTAGCAGCCTCACCTATTTCTTGCTTGTGTGTTATAATGGACTCAATAAATGGAGGAAAACATGTTGATAATGATGTATCTATAATACATTGAAATGGAGATTGTTGAGGAGCAAAGGAAAATCTTCTTTGAATCTTGGAAGAGCATTGTGGGATTGATGTTTACAGATTGGACAGTCATTGTACGCCAGTGATGGATGTAATAATGGCCATCTAAATGCTGTTTTCAAAGAACATGCTGAAAGAAAGCAAACACACATTAAACTTTGAGCGCCACTAATATTTAAAGAGTGTACAGAGAACTAAATGAGGAGTGCTCAGAGAAGTGAGAGATAAACTAAAAAAATAAGAGGACTCAAGAAAGCCAAACTAAGAAAGGATTTCAAAGATGAAGTAGTACCAAGTGATAAGAAGATGTTAACCTTAGTGAGAACAGTTTCCAGTGTTGAGGTGGAAACTGAACTATAACAGGCTGAAGAAAGAGCGTGAAGTGAGGAACTGGAGACTGTGGGCAGATAATTCTATTAAGAAGTGTGGCTATGAAAAAAAAGGAGAAGGAAATGGAGCAGCAGCTGGAGAGGATGAATGAAATTTTCTCCCTTGCTCCCTCCCTCTTTCCCTTCTTCTTTTTTCTTCTCTCTCTCTCTCTTTTTATAATGGAACAAAAGAGTTAAAATAGTGCTTTGTACTCAGAGTTTAATATTCTTGGGTGCTAAGTCACTTCAGTCGTGTCTGACTCTGCAACCCTATGGACTGTAGTCCGCCAGGCTCCTCTGTCTGTGAGATTCTCTAGAATGGAGTGGGTTGCCATCCCCTCCTCCAGGGCATCTTCCCAAACCAGAGATTAACCCCCATCTCTTAGGTCTCCTGCATTGGCAGGCAGGCTTTTTACCACTAGCGCCACCTGGGAAACCCTTGAGGTGAGTTAATTTTAGAGGTTGACTAGACCCAGGCTATGACATGTGGTAGTTGAGTGATGGTAAAGATCTTTGGGGTAGAGGAGGTCAGTTGTGTAGCTCAGATGTGGAATAGGGTTTTATAGGTAAGGATGAAGAATGTAGGTCTCATAACAATATTACCATTAGATGGCAAGGAATTGTCCAAGGGTTAGAAGATGAGAGCTGCAGGCTCAGGTAAATGGATGTAAAACCACACAGCATGAGCTTAAAACTAGAGGGGCTTCTTGAATGAAAATAAATGTGTGACAAATAGTAAGTGGCAGTAGGGAGCCAGGAGGATGCCAGCCCTGCCACAAGGGCTGAGATGTTTATGTTGACATATGGGAGAATGCAAAGTTCCTGCTAGAGAAGTCAGCATGAGAAGAATTGACCTCCCTTTGAGGTTAGGTTACTATTTAAACAAAACAAAACAGCCATTCAGGACATGTCCTGGGAGAGATTAAAGATGTAAAGATATAGAGGATTTGGATTTGCTTGCTTCTTTTTCAGGATGAAGAGTTCCAAAGACCCGTGGAAGGATCTGGAATGAGGGCAGAACTGGAGGGAAAGGAGCAGAAGGAAGATGGGCCACTAGGGCTAGTGGTCTTATCTGTGACATCTAAGGTGGAGAGGGGGGTAAAGAGTTGTAGGTTAGCCAGAAGTGACATAGGTGGGATTCCATTTATTAATGGAAAGTTGATTTCTAGTAATTTTGGTAGTGCCTTGAACCCAAGTTTCCAGTTACCTGATTTTATAGATAGCCTGCTTCGTATAGATACTAAGATGATCTAGCCTGCCAGGAGGCCATGGTGATCATTAAGGCCTCTTGTTGCTCCTTAGCCTCTAGCATGTGTCAGATGGGTCCAAACTTTAGGAGGAATGAATAGTTACAGTCCGTGGCAGTCTTTATAGTAAGCATGGCTAAATGTAGTGATTCTATTATTCTCACTTAGCCCTCAGCAGGACATTTTGGAATCTGAGAGATGCTTATGGGAAACCTGTGGTTCATCAGTGGGACTGTTGAGGAATGCTTGTTTCCATGTCTTTCCTTGTAGGGGTTAGCTGAAATTCCCCAGTAGCCTCATAACACAGAGTTAGTCCCTTTCAGTTGTAAGAGGGAAGAAGTAGGGATTTTTCAGGAGAAAGGAGAATCCTCAGTCTCAGTCCCACTATTCTTTATAATCATAAACAAAGGGGCAAAATTCCTGAGGTCACAGTATGTATTTTCATGCCTTCAACTAGAACTTTCGGAGAAGGCACTGGCAGCCCACTCCAGTACTCTTGCCTGGAAAATCCCGTGGATGGGGGAGCCTGGTGGGCTGCCATCTTTGGGGTCGCACAGAGTCAGACACGACTGAAGCGACTTAGCAGAAGCAGCAGCAGCAGCAGCATGAGAACTTCACAGGGCGTGTATTTTTATAATCCATATCCTATCTCAGAAAATACATCTGGGTGTTTGTATCTTATTGTGGTTTTGTGCATTCATTTCTTTCTTACCTAACAGACTATGTCTCTGTTAAAAACAGTTTTGTGGACATATTTTTTAAAAATACGATTCAGATAAAATTTAATTCTTGATTTTTACTTATTTCCCAATATCAAGTTGTGACAATGAGAGTAAGTATTTTGGATTCTAAAGCATATTGCCAAGTTAGGATAATTATTCTTGTCAATAGAAATTTATGGAACCCACAGGGGAGGTATACTCCTATTGTATTTGAGATAAAGAATGACTGAGTAAAGAATAATCCATAAGAGAGAATACTGGAAATGAAAATTATTGAAAATTCTGCAATATCAATTATTCAACATATCTGTTAGAATATATTTTGGAACCAATGAAAAAGAATCAAATTGTACAAATGTATTGAGAAAACAGTAGGACAGTATGTTCAAGCATCATATTTCATCTTCAATTTAGAAATTCTTTTAGGAAAATTGTATTTTCATTTTAATGAGGCATTTTATTCATTGCAAGTTCAGTGCTATTGATGACCGCTAAGAAGATGGTGAGATGGTGAAGCAGGAGGCACCAAGGGTTCATCCCACCCACACAGTAGTTACACAGACAGAGTTTGGCTGATGTAACTGTTTTGAAACCCTGGAGTCTAATGAAGGTTTGCTACTTTTAGGGGAAGGCTTGGACATTAAATCACGCTTAGTTGCAATTTCAGCATTTAAGAACTACCCATCCCACATTCCTCAGCCCAGTGGCAGATAGCTGTGCACGTGTTTCTGAAGCAGCTTATGCATGGCTTACAGGAGCCAGCGTGGCAATAAGAACTCTGTCCTTCAAATATCAGGGATTTATGTTCTGATTGCTGACTGCTATTTCTGATCATGGATTTGCAGACACAGAAGTGGGCAACTGTATTTGTTGCACCACATCTTATTGTTGGAAGCCCCTCCTGCTTCCAGATGAACTGAATTCCAGGAGAATTAAAGAGTCAGCATTCCCCTGCTTTACACTTTATTTTTCTTTCTTTTTTTTTTTTTCCACATTTTGGGAGCCAAAGATTAAAGATAAGAATATTCAAAAACAACCACGTGTATAGTGGAAATTAGAAAGTTGCCATGCATGCCCAGAGCTCCAGAGAAGAGCAAGGAGAGATAAGTGAACAATGCAAAGAAATAGAGGAAAATAGTAAAATGGGAAAGACTAGAGATCTCTTCAAGAAAATTGAAGATACCAAGGGAACATTTCATGCAAAGATGGGCACAATAAAAGGCAGAAATGGCAAGGACCTAACAGAAGCAGAAGAGATTAAGAAGAGGTGGCAAGAATACACAGAAGAACTGTACAAAAAGGTCTTAATGATTGGGATAACCACAATGGTGTGGTGACTCATCTAGAGCCAGACACCCCAGAGTGTGAAGGCAAGTAGGTGTCAGGAAGCATTACTACGAGCAAAGCTTGCAGAGGATAAAATTTCAGCTGAACTATTTCAAATCCTAAAAGATGATGGTGTTAAAGTGCTGAGCTCAATATGCCAGCAAATTTGGAAAATTAAGCAGAGACCACAGGAATGGAAAAGGTCAGTTTTCACTCCAATCCCAAAGAAAGGCAATGCCAAAGAATGTTCAGACTACTGTATAACTGCACTCATTTCACATGGTAGCAAGTTAATGCTAAAATCCTTCAAACTAGCCTTCAATATACATGAACTGAAAATTTCCAGCTGTAAAACCTAGGTTGAGAAAATGCCAGAGGAACAAAAGATCAAATTGCCAACATTTATTGGATCATAGAAAAAGAAAAGGAATTTTTAAAAACCTACTTCTGCTTCATTGACTATATTAAAGCCTTTGACTGTGTGGATTACAACAAATTGTGGAAAATTCTTAAAAAGATGGGAATAAAAAACCACCTTACCTATCTCCTGAGAAACCTGTATGCAGGACAAGAAGCAACAGTTAGAACTAGACATGGAACAATGGACTGGTTCAAAATTAGGAAAGTAGTACGTCAAGGCTGTATATTCTCACCCTGCTTATTTAACTTACATGCAGAGTACATCACGTGAAATACTGGGCTGGATGACTCACAAGCAGGAATCAAGATTTCCTGTAGAAATATCAACAACCTCATATATGCAGATGATACCACTCTTATGGCAGAAAATGAAGAGGAACTAAAGAACATCTTGATGAGGGTGAGAGAGTATAAAAGCTGGCTTAAAACTCAACATTCAAAAACTAAGATCATGGCAACTTATCCCATCACTTCATGGCAAATAGAAGGGAAAATAGTGGAAACAGTGAAAAATTTTATTTTCTTGGTCTCCAAAATTAGTCCAGATGTTGACTGCAACCATGAAATTATAAGACGCTTGCTCCTTGGAAGAAAAGCTATGCCAGACCTAGACAATGCATTAAAAAGCAGAGACATCACTTTGCCGACACAAAATATAGTCAAAGCTATAGTTTTTTTCCAGTGGTCATATACAGATGTGAGAGTTGGATGGTAAAGAAGGCTGCGTGCCAAGTAATTGATGTTTTCGAACTGGAGAAGACTCTTGAGAGTCCTTTGGACTGTCAGGAGATCAAACCAATCAGTCCTAAAGGAAATCAATCCTGAATATTCATTGGAAGAACTGATGCTGAAGCTGAAGTTCCAATACTTTGGCTATCTGATGTGAAGAGCCAGCTCATTGGAAAAGACCCTAATGCTGGGAAAGATTGAAGGCAAAAGAAGAAGGGAGCGATAGAGGATGAGATGGTTCAATAGCATCACTGACATAGTGGACATGAATTTGAGCAAACTTTGGGAGATATTGAAGGACAGGGGAACCTGGCATGCTGCATTCTATGGGGTTGCAAAGAATTGGCCATAACTTCGCGACTGAACAACAAGAACAACAATGATTCAGTAATCCTACTCTGGGTATACATCCAAAGTCAATGAAAGAAAAGAAGACTTATTTGTACCCTCATGTTCATAGCAACATTATTCATACTAGCTAAAACAGGAAAGAAACCCAAGTCCATCAATGTATGAATGGATATGTATGATGTGTTATATCCATACAATGGGGTTTTATTCAACCTCAAAAAGACAGGCAGTTCCGGCACATGTTCCAACACGTTCCAGTATGTTCTGGCACAGTTCCAGCACCTAATCAACCCTGATGACACTATGCTTAGCAAAATAAACTGATCACCAAAAGACAAAAAATGTATGATTCCACTTATGTGAGTTACTTAGAGTAGTCAAAAATCATAGTGAAAGAAAATAGAAAGATGGTAACCAGGGACTACAGTAAAGGGAACTGTGATGGCAAGATGTTGTTTAATGGGTATAAGGCTTCTGTTTTGCAAGAAGAACATAGTCTGGAGATGGATGGTAGTGATCATTGCACACCAATATGAATGTGCTTAATAATACTGAACTTTTTTACTAAAAACATGATTAGTTCTGAGTTAGACATATAATGTTTTAGAGTCATTGAGTAGATGAACTGTTGAAGCCACGATTGAATTAGGTCACTTGGAGAGAGGAGGTAGAGTGAGAAAGCAGAGCATGAACCAAGGTTTTCACAGTCCAGTTGAGAAAAAGAAGCATGCAGATATCTGAAAAATAATTACCAGAGTAAAAGGAAGAAAATGACTGGGCAATAAGTAGTGACAGACAAGCCTGGAGAAAAAGGGATCGCTTTAGTAAGCTTAGTAAAATAATATATATGAAATAATCATATATATGAAATATGTGTAGCTTAATATGGCCACATCAGTCCTTCCAAAGAACACCCAGTCCCTCTTTTTACATATGTGCTTAGTTTATTCCTGAAAACTGTCAATAAAATCATATTACAGTATTTATACAAGTTATACATATATCTCTGCAGCCTTGGATATATCTATAACTATGTTGATATCAGCACTTATATTTATATTTTAAAATATATTGTATATTTAAATATACCATCTCTAAAAATTTGGGAAATATGTTTTTGATTTTTTGGGGGAGCAACATATTTTATTGAAAGGAAGGATGACCCTTATAAACCAAAGTATAATAAACCAGAGAATAATATCTTCAAGAAAGAGCTGTTGTAAATATTATCAATGTTTTACAAGTTAAATAAGTGAAATGGAAAACTGATTGCATGTAAGATTGTCACAAGATCATTGGTGAGCTATAGAAGATGACTTTTAGAGGAGTAGTGAGAGAAGTCAAACTTAATGGATTGAGGAATGAAGGAACCTAAGAAGTAATGAGGATAGATTATGTAACACTTTCAAGAAGGTCAATGGTAAAGACAAGGAAGGAAATCAGTGATAGTTTTTATAGTGTGTAGGAGGAAGGATTTTCTTTATCTGAATACAAAAATTTACCATTTGTGGGATGAGGGAAGCTGACTCTGGAAAAAGCCATATTTAAAATGGAGGTGATAGGATAAATGGCTAGACTAACATCTCAAAGGAGAAAAAAATATTTAGATTCAGAACACAGATTAGCCCACCACAGATAGAGTACTCTTTCTTACAAGATAGGTTGCAAGATTATGAAAATTGGTGTCATTACTGGAAAGTTAGATATGTAGAGAGGGAAGCTTGAAGATACTCATATTTGATAGCCTATAGTTGTCTGTGAAATTGGAAGCAGAAGTTTTTGCTCAAAGATGAGAGTGAGAGTCATGATCCTCAAATGGTGCTAGAGATTTGGGACAGTCCCTCAGAGAATGTGAAAGGGAGTTTACCAGGAACAAGACAAATGAAAATGAAAGGATTGATGATGAAAACTATCATGTTTCTAAGTTACAATCATCTATCAAAAACTAATTTGGAAATGCAAGCACTTCTGCTACACTGAAAAGCTCACTAGATTTGGAATGTGAAAAATTGTTTTTAGTAACATATACAAAATGCTTTATTTAAGTTGTATTGATGTTTTTATCCACAACTCTGACCCACATATATGAAAAGTCTGTGGCATGTTTGCCCATCATGGAAAAAAAAAAAAGTGGCAAAAATGGAAAATATGAGTAGGGGTGTTGAAGATCTCTTAATTCCTGAAAAATAAAGTTAATTGAAATAATTAATTTAGAAGCAAGCTCTGTAGATGGACAGACTGGATTTGAATTTGAAGCTTCAGTAATTGTTAGGCAAACCTTGTCATTGCTCTTCTCCTTTTATCTGCAAGTTAAAAAAAAAAAAAAGCCGTCTTCAGTGGGTTTTTTGAGACCTATGAAATAATGCAAAATGCTTTAAAAATAGTAGTTGACATATCAAATGTTGAATGAATTTTAGTTATTTAAAATTTTTTCCTTTATCAGTTCTAAGAAAAAAGGACAGAAATCTTTGTCCTCTACTGAGAGGTTTATCCAAATAGCATTTCCTTTGCTCTTTAAGTTCTAACATTTGTTACATTATGCAAAGTCTAACACCAAGTATGACAGTCAGTTCAGTTCAGTTCAGTTCAGTCACTCAGTCGTGTCCAAGTCTGCGACCCCATGAATCACAGCACCCCAGGCCTCCTGTCCATCAACAAATCCCAGAGTTCACTCAGACTCACATCCATCGAGTCAGTGATGCCATCCAGCCATCTCATCCTTTGTCATCTCCTTCTCCTCCTGCCCCCAATCCCTCCCAGCATCAGAGTTTTTTCAAATAAGTCAACTCTTTGCATGAGGTGGCCAAAGTACTGAAGTTTCAGCTTTAGGATCAGTCC
Organism: Nanger dama; assembly: GCA_917880005.1. Classification (NCBI taxonomy): domain Eukaryota; kingdom Metazoa; phylum Chordata; class Mammalia; order Artiodactyla; family Bovidae; genus Nanger; species Nanger dama. The sequence continues at coordinate 32,695,644 of CAKJTW010000007.1, forward strand.
TTCCAAAGAACACCCAGGACTGATCTCCTTAGAATGGGCTGGTTGGATCTCCTTGCAGTCCAAGGGACTCTCAAGAGTCTTCTCCAACACCACAGTTCAAAAGCATCAATTCTTCGGCACTCAGCCTTCTTCACAGTCCAACTCTCACATCCATACATGACCACAGGAAAAACCATAGCCTTGACTAGATGGACCTTTGTTGACAAAGTAATGTCTCTACTTTTGAATATGCTAAGTTGGTCATAACTTTCCTTACAAGGAGTAAGCGTCGTCTAATTTCATGGCTGCAGTCATCATCTGCAGTGATTTTGGAGCCCCCAAAATGAAGTCTGACACTGTTTCCACTGTTTCCCCATCTATTTCCCATGAAGTGATGGGACCAGATGCCATGATCTTCATTTTCTGAACGTTGAGTTTTAAGTCAACTTTTTCACTCTCCTCTTTCACTTTCATCAAGAGGCTTTTTAGTTCTCCTTCACTTTTTGCCATAAGGATGGTGTCATCTGCATATCTGAGGTTATTGATATTTCTCCTGGCAATCTTGATTCCAGCTTGTGCTTCTTCCAGCCCATGTTTCTCATGATGTACTCTGCATATAAGTTAAATAAGCAGGGTGACAATATACAGCCTTGACATACTCCTCTTCCTATTTGGAACTAGTCTGCTGTTCCATGTCCGGTACTAACTCTTGCTTCTGAACCTACATACAGGTTTCTCAAGGCAGGTCAGGTGGTCTGGTATTCCCAACTCTTTCAGAATTTTCCACAGTTGATTGTGATCCACACACTCAAAGGCTTTGTCATAGTCAATAAAACAGAAGCAGATGTTTCTGGAACTCTCTTGCTTTTTTGATGATCCAGCGGATGTTGGCAATTTGATCTCTGGTTCCTCTGCCTTTTCTAAGACCAGCTTGAACATCTGAAAGTTAATAGTTCCCATATTGCTGAAGCCTGGATTGGAGAATTTTGAGCATTACTTTGCTAGCATGTGAGATGAGTGCAATTGTGCGGTAGTTTGAGCATTCTTTGGCATTGCCTTTCCTTGGGATTGAAATGAAAACTGACCGTTTCCAGTCTTGTGGCCACTGCTGAGTTTTCCAAATGTGCTGGCATATTGAGTGCAGCACTTTCACAGCATCATCTTTCAGGATTTGAAATAGCTCAACTGGAATTCCGTCACCTCCACTAGCTTTGTTTGTAGTGACGCTTTCTAAGGCCCACTTGACTTCATATTCCAGGATGTCTGGCTCTAGGTGAGTGATCACACCATCATGATTATCTTGGTCATGAAGATCTTTTTTGTACAATTCTTCTGTATATTCTTACCATCTCTTCTTAATATCTTCTGCTTCTGTTAGGTCCATACCATTTCTGTCCTTTATCAAGCCCATCTTTGCATGAAATGTTCCCTTGGTATCTCTGATTTTCTTGAAGAGATCTCTAGTCTTTCCCATTCTGTTGTTTTCCTCTATTTCTTTGCATTGATCGCTGAAGAAGACTGTCTTATCTCTTCTTGCTGTTCTTTGGAACTCTGCATTCAGATGCTTATATCTTTCCTTTTCTCCTTGGCTTTTTGCTTCTCTTCATTTCACAGCTATTTGTAAGGCCTCCCCAGACAGCCATTTTGCTTTTTTGCATTTCTTTTCCATGGGGATGATCTTGATCCCTTTCTCCTGTACAATGATCCTTTTCTCCTGTACAAGGCCAAATTTGCCTGTTACCCCAGGCGTTGCCTGATTTCCTACTTTTGCATTCTCCATCTGTAGTTCATCAGGCACTCTGTCTATCAGATCTAATCCTTTAAATCTTTCTCACTTCTACTATATAATCATAAGGGATTTGAATTAGGCCATATCTGAACGGTATAGTGGATTTCCTACTGTATTCAATTTAAGTCTGACTTTGGCAATAAGGATTTCATGACCTGAGCCACAGTCAGCTCCTGGTCTTGTTTTTGTTGACTGTATAGAGCTTCTCCATCTTTGACTGCATAGAATATAATCAGTCTGATTTCGGTGTTGACCATCTGGTGATGTCCATGTGTAGAGTCTTCTTTTGTGTTGCTGGAAGAGAGTGTTTGCTGTGACCAGTGTGTTCTCTTGGCAAAATTCTATTAGCCTTTGCTCTCCATCATTCCATATTCCAAGGCTAAATTTGCCTGTTACCCCAGACGTTTCTTGATTTCCTACTTTTGCATTCCAGTCCCCTATCATGAAAAGAACATCTTTTTGGATTTTAGTTCTAAAAGGTCTTGTAGGTCTTCATAGAATCGTTCAGTTTTAGCTTCTTCGGCATTACTGGTTGGGGCATAGACTTGGATTACTGTGATGTTGAGTGGTTTGCCTTGGAAACGAACAGGGATCATTCAGTCATTTTTGAGATTGCATCCATGTACTGCATTTCGAACTCTTTTGTTGACCATGATGGCTACTTCATTTCTTCTAAGGGATTCTTGCTCGCAGTAGTAGATTTAATGGTCATCTGAGTTAAATTCACCCATTCCAGTCCATTTTAGTTCGCTGATTCCTAGAATGTCAACGTTCACTCTTGCCATCTCCTGTTTGACCACTTTCAATTTGCCTTGATTCATGGACCTAACATTCCAGGTTCCTATGCAATATTGCTCTTTACAGCATCAGACCTTGATTCTATCACGTCACATCCACAACTGGATATGACAATGCTAAGTCACTTCAGTCATGTCTGACTTGTGCGACCTCATAGACAGCAGCCCACCAGGCTCCCCTGTCCCTGGGATTCTCCAGGCAAGAACACTGGAATGGGTTGCCATTTCCTTCTCCAGTGCATGAAAGTGAAAAGTGAAAGGGAAGTTGCTCAGTCGTGTCTGACCCATAGCATGGACTGCAGCCTACCAGGCTCCTCCATCCATGGGATTTTCCAGGCAAGAGTACTGGAGTGGGGGTGCCATTGCTTTCTCCAGGATATGACAATAGAAAGTGATATTTTCCTTTGGGCTAAATGCAGGGGCCAGTATGGAGAAGAAGGAAGGAAAAACTTCCTTGTCCACATCCTTAAAGATAAATCACAGTACTTGCATGGATTTCATAAGGAAAAAGATTCATGGTGAACCCATAATTTTAATTTGCTAGAAATGAGTGATGCTGGGAAAGATTAAAGGCAGGAGGATAAGGGAATGACAGAGGACAAGATGGTTGGATGGCATCGCTGACTGAGTGGACATGAGTTTGAGCAACTTCTGGGTGATGGTGAAGGACACCTAAGCCTGGTGTACAGCAGTCGATGGGGTTGCAAAAATCGGACAGACTGAGTGACTGAACAACAGAAAAATCAGTAGATTAATGAGTAGAGCTCTGGCTTTCTATGAGAATAGGAGACCTGAGGATAACAGTCATTTTTCTTAACTTCTCAAGTACTGAGTGAAATGTAGAAGAAAACAAATAATGAATCAGAAGGCACAGAGGTGAAGTTTTGTGCACTGAGAAATACATGCAAGATACCATGACTTGAGCAACACTTGGAAATTCACTGTTCCTATGTAACTCAGGCCAGGGGGTGGGGAGGGTAGCTCTTCTTGGCTGCCAGCCCTGACCTTGGATGTGGCGTAGCTCCTCCCATGAACCATGAACTTCCCGATGTTCAAACTGGTTTTAGAAAAGGCAGAGGAACCAGAGATCAAATTGCCAACATCCACTGGATCATGGAAAAAGCAAGAAAGTTCCAGAAAAACATCTATTTCTGCTTTATTGACTGTTACAAAGCCTTTATGTGGATCACGATAAACTGTGGAAAATTCTAAGAGATGGGAATACCAGACCACCTTATCTGGCTCTTGAGAAACCTATGTGCAGGTCAGGAATCAACAGTTAGAACTGGACATGGAACAGGAGACTGCTTCCAAATAGGAAAAGGAGTACATCAAGGCTGTATATTGTCACCCTGCTTATTTAACTTATATGCAGAGTACATTGTGAGAAACGCTGGGCTGGAAGAAGCACAAGCTTGAATAGATTGCAGGGAGAAATATCAGTAACCTCAGATATGCAGATGACACCACCCTTATGGCAGAAAGTGAAGAGGAACTCAAAAGCCTCTTGATGAAAGTGAAAGAGGAGAGTGAAAAAGTTGGCTTAAACCTCAACATTCAGAAAACTAAGATCATAGTATCTGGTCCCATCACTTCATGGGAAATAGATGGGGAAACAGTGGAAACAGTGTCAGACTTTATTTTTTTGAGCTCCAAAATCACTGCAGATGTTGACTGCAACCATGAAATTAGACGACGCTTACTCCTTGGAAGAAAAGTTATGACCAACCTAGATAGTATATTCAAAAGCAGAGCCAACAAAGGTCCGTCTAGTCAAGGCTATGGTTTTTCCAGTAGTCATGTATGGATGTGAGAGTTGGACTGTGAAGAAGGCTGAGCGTCGAAGAATTGATGCTTTTGAACTGTGGTGTTGGAGAAGACTCTTGAGAGTCCCTTGGACTGCAAGGAGATCCAACCAGCCCATTCTAAAGGATATCAACCCTGGGTGTTCTTTGACTGATGCTAAAGCTGAAACTCCAGTACTTTGACCACCTCATGTGAAGAGTTGACTCATTGGAAAAGACTCTGATGTTGGGATGGGTTGGGGGCAGGAGGTAAAGGGGATGACAGAGGATGAGATGGCTGGATGTCATCACCGACATGATAGATGTGAGTCTGAGTGAACTCTGGGAGTTGGTGATGAACAGGGAGGCCTGGCTTGCTGCGATTCATGGGGTCGCAAAGAGTTGGACATGACTGAGCAACTGAACTGAACTGAACCTTGACTGTGCTTCTTACACTTAAAGTTTCTTACAAGTTTTTGTTCAAATAATGAGCATTGTTATTTATTTATTTATTTTTCTTTTTATTCTTTCTTTTTTTTCTTTTCACCATGAGCTAGTGGTGCATACATAATAGAACTCTACCCTTGACATTTACTGACCCATATCTGTTGCTGCTAAGTAACTTCAGTCATGTCTGACTCTTTGCGACACCATAGACAGCAGCCCACCAGGCTCCCCTGTCCCTGGGATTCTGCAGGCAAGAACACTGGAGTGGGTTGCCATTGCCTTCTCCAATTCATGAAAGTGAAAAGTGAAAGGGAAGTCGCTCAGTCATGTCCGACTCTTTGCAACCCCATGGACTGCAACCCACCAGGCTCTTCTGCCCATGGGATTTTCCAGGTAAGAGTACTGGAGTGGTGCCATTGCCTTCTCTGGAGAGGTCTAATACAACAGCTTCTTCTTAGATGATAGTAAAACTTCCTCCCTGTTATGGTATAGAGCAATTGACACAATGTCAAACACTCTGCTTCCTCTAATTTAGAAGACAGTGTAGAAAACCAGCACATATATTAGATATAGAGTTAGCAGACTTTCTTAGACTCAACGATGTGGCTTCACTCAAAAGTCACTTTCATGGCTCAAAAATATTTACTCCTAGAATTGTGATCAGATTGATTATATTCTCTGCAGCAAAAGATGGAGAAGCTCTATACAGTCAACAAAAACAAGACCAGGAGCTGGCTGTTGCTCAGATCATGAACTCCTTATTACCAAATTCAGACTGAAATTGAACAAAGCAGGGATAACCACTAGACCATTCAGGTATGACCTAAATCAAATCCCTTATGATTATACTATGGAAGTGAGAAATAGGTTTAAGGGCCTAGATTTGATAGATAGAGTAGCTGATCAACTATGGAATGAGGTTCGTGACATTGTACAGGAAACAGGGATCAAGACCATCCCCATGGAAAAGAAATGCAAAAAAGCAAAATGGCTGTCTAGGGATAGCTGTGAAAAGAAGAGAAGCGAAAAGCCAAGGAAAAAGGAAAGATATAAGCATCTGAATGCAGAGTTCCAAAGAACAGCAAGAAGAGATAAGAAAGCCTTCCTCAGTGATCAATGCAAAGAAATAGAGGAAAACAACAGAATAGGAAAGACTAGAGATCTCTTCAAGAAAATTACAGATACCAAGGGAACATTTCATGCAAAGATGGGCTCGATAAAAGACAGAAATGGTATGGACCTAACAGAAGTAGAAGATATTAAGAAGAGATGGCAAGAATACACAGAAGAACTGTACAAAAGGATCTTCACGACTCAGATAATCACGATGGTGTGATCACTTCTCTAGAGCCAGACATCCTGGAATATGAAGTCAAGTGGTCCTTAGAAAGCATCACTACAAACAAAGCCAGTGGAGGTGATGGAATTCCAGGTGAGCTATTTCAAATCCTGAAATACGATGCTGTGAAAGTGCTGCACTCAATATGCCAGCATATTTGGAAAACTCAGCAGTGGCCACAGGACTGGAAATGGTCAGTTTTCATTTCAATCCCAGGGAAAGGCAATGCCAAAGAATGCTCAAACTACCGTACAATTGCACTCATCTCACATGCTAGTAAAGTAATGCTCAAAATTCTCCAAGCCAGGCTTCAGCAATAAGTGAACTGTGAACTTTCAGATGTTCAAGCTGGTTTTAGAAAAGGCAGAGGAACCAGAGATCAAATGTCCAACATCCTCTGGATCATAAAAAAACCAAGAGAGTTCCAGAAAAACATCTATTTCTGCTTTATTGACTATGACAAAACCTTTGACTGTGTGTATCACAATCAACTGTGGAAAATTCTGAAAGAGATGGGAATACCATACCGCCTGACTTGCCTCTTGAGAAACCTGTATACAGGCCAGGTAGAGAGCTTCAGTATTTATCACTTGTAAGCAAGTTTCTTTCCTTTTTATTCTTCCTCATCCATTGTGAACTTTACACTCCCCTCTCTTTTTTTCTTTCAGGATTTCCATATCTGGCATGATACCCCGCCCCATGAGTCCTATTAGAAAAAGGCTCTGCATTTTAAGTTTAGAGCAGATTACAAACACTATCCCTACAGGCAAACAACTACTACTGATAGCTCAGTGTGATGGAGCTGGGAGCAGGTATTTCTACTCGAGCTACCTAGTAAAGATACCTTTAGTTAAATTATCTTTACTTAATTAGTTTATATATAAATATATAGTATAATTAGTTATAAATTAGTTTGGCTAATTGGATAATAGCTACTCAGTTCACTCCTCTTTCCTGTACTCATTCAATCCAAGATTGGAGTTTTTCTGAGTCTCCATTAGAAAGACAGTTCTCACCTCAGTAGTTTTTCCTTTAGATTGTGTTGCTCTATTTTGGCTTTTCTGTCAATTTTATTCCATCTCCTTTCTGTCTATAAAGCTCATTTTGCTTTTACAAACTGCTGAATGAATCCCATCTGCTCTCAGAGCTTGGATTCTACTACTTTCCTCCATTTCAGGTCTTCCAGTTATCTTCAAGTCCTCACCACCATGGATTTCTAGAAAATAGAAAGTACAAAATAAATTACCAGACCATCAGCATCTGAAGAAAAATAAAATAAAAATTAAGAACCCCCAAAAGTCAAAGAAAGTTCCCAAATTCCAAAGCCAAATAAACATACTTGCAATAATAGGAACATTTAAACAAGATATAAAATCAATGTAAATTGATGCTTTTGAACTGGTGTTGGAGAAGACTCTTGAGAGTCCCTTGGACTGCAAGGAGATCCAACCAGCCCATTCTGAAGGAGATCAGTCCTGGGTGTTCTTTGGAAGGACTGATGCTAAAGCTGAAACTCCAGTACTTTGACCACCTCATGCAAAGATTTGACTCATTGGAAAAGACTCTGATGCTGGGAGGGATTGAGGGCAGGAGGAAAAGGGGATGACAGAGGATGAGATGACTGGATGGCATCACCGACTTGACGTATGTGAGTCTGAGTGAACTCTGAGAGTTGGTGATGGACAGGGAGGCCTGGCGTGCTGCGATTCATGGGGTCACAAAGAGTCAGACATGACAGCAATTGAACTGAAGTGCTTTTAGGTTGCCCATTGCTTTCTTTTCTATTAACTCATTTGTTACTATAGACAGAACTTAAGGGTAGGCTAGGCAAATATGTAAACTTTATTAGATTTTACACATGAAGAAATAAATTATTCAGTATTGCAAAGTATTCCAAGGTATATATTTAGCAAATTATAGTAGACATGCTAATTATTTTCTACCTACTCACAGCTCCAGTTGATGCTTCTATTTTACTACAGTCGTAGTTGGCTGACCAGATGTTTATGATAATCTGTAGTTACAGACAAACTCTGGGAAGAGTAAAAGAGGAATAATCAATTAGAAGTTTGGAATTAAAGTACTGAGGAACCTGGGTCAGTCAGAATTCAGCCCAGAATTTATTGGTGATTATACAGAGCTGGACTTTTAGCCATGTTAGGCTGTGGTAAAGATGGGTAAGCAGAGGAAGATGATAAAAATATTACAGATTGAACATATTCATATAATAAATAAATAGTATACACAGTTCTGAAAGAGGGAGTAATTTTGGTTTCTAATCTTGTAAGCCCAGCTATATTTCATTTCTGTCTTGGTTATTCTTAGATATTTCATACTGTCTAATTGACCTATTTTTGAATTTTGTTTGCATGAATATGATTTGCTCCTTGGAAATAAAGGAACCTGGTTGGCAGCAATGATTATCCAATGCTAGTAACAGGATCACTTGTTAAGTATTGGTGATGAAAGTGATGAAGACAACCAATATTACATATTAAAAGGGAGCAATGAGATGACCAATAGATTCAAGAAATTAAACCTGGCAGACAGAGTACCTGAAGAACTATGGATAAAGGTTTGTAACATTGTACAGGAGGCAGTGTCCAAAATCATTCCAAAGAAAAAGAAGTGCAAGAAGGCAGAATGGTAGTCCGAGGGGGCTTTACAAATAGCTGAGGAAAGAAGAGAAGCAAAAAGCAATAGATAAAGGAAAAGATATACTCAACTGAATGTAGAGCTCCAGAGAATAGCAAGAAGAGATAAGAAGGCCTTCTCTAGTGAGCAATGCAAAGAAACAGAGGGAAAAATTAGATGGGAAAGACTAGATATCTCTTCAAGAAAATTGGAGATATCACAGCAATATTTCATGCAAGAATGGGCATGATAAAGGACAGAAACTGTAAGAACGAAACAGAAGCAAAAGAGTTTAAGAAGAGGTGGCAAGAATACCCAGAAGAACTATATTAAAAGGTATAATGACCAGGATGACCACAATGGTGTGGTCACTCACCTAGAGCCAGACATCCTGGAGTGTGAAGGCAAGGGGGCATTGGGAAACATTACTGCAAACTAAGCTAGTGGAGGTAGTGGAATTCCAGCTGAGCTGTTTCAAATCCTAAAAGATGATGCCGATGAAGTGCTGCATTCAACATGTCAGCAAATTTGGAAAACTCAGCAGTGACCACAGGACTGGAAAAGTCAGTTTTCATCCTAATCTCAAAGAAAGACAATGCCAGAGAATGTTCAAACTACGGTACAACTGCACTAATTTAACATACTAGCAAGGTAGAGTTCAAGCTAGACTTCAGCAGTACATGAACTGCAAACTTCCAGATGTACAAGGTGGGTTTAGAAAAGGCAGAGAAACCAGCGATTAAATTGTCAATATTCCTGTTGGATCATAGAGAAAGCAAGGAAATTCTAGAAAAACGTCTACTTCTGCTTTATTAATTATTCTAAAGCCTTTGACTGTGTGAATCACACCGAACTGTGGAAAGTTATTAAAGAGATGGGAATACCAGATGGCTTTACCTGTCTCCTGAGAAACCTGCATGTGGGTGAAGAAGCAACAGTTAGAACCAGACATGGAACAACGGACTGGCTCAAAAATGAGAAAGGAGTATGTTAAGGCAATATATTGTCACCCTGCTTATTTAACGTCTATGCAGAGTACATCCTGTGAAATGGAGGACTGGGTGAATCACAAGCTGGAATCAAGGTTGCCTGGAGAAATATCAACAATCTCAGATATGGGGATGATGCCACTCTAATGGCAGAAAGTGAAGAGGATCTAAAGAGCCTTTTGAGAGTAAAAGAGGAGAGTGAAAAAGCTGGCTTAAAAGTCAGTATTCAAAAAACTAAGATCATGATCATCCCATCTGCTGCTGCTGCTGCTAAGTCACTTCAGTCATGTCCGACTCTGTGCGACCCCATAGAAGGCAGCCCACCAGGCTCCACCGTCCCTGGGATTCTCCAGGCAAGAACACTGGAGTGGGTTGCCGTTTCCTTCTCCAATGCATGAAAGTGAAAAGTGAAAGTGAGGTCACTCGGTCATGTCCGACTCTTAGCGACCCCATGGACTGCAGCCTACCAGGCTCCTCTGTTCATGGGATTTTCCAGGCAAGAGTACTGGAGTGGGATGCCATTGCCTTCTCCACTTCATGGCAAAAAGAAGGGGAAAAAGTGGAAACAGTGATGGATTTCATTTTCTTGGTCTCCAAAATCAGTGTGGATGGTGACTGCAACCATGAAATTAAGACACTTGCTCCTTGGAAGAAAAGCTATGACAAACCTAGACAGCATATTAAAAAGCAGAGATATTTCTTTGCTGACAAAGATCAGTCTAGTCAATGCTCTGGTTTTTCCAATAGTCATGTAAGGATGTGAGAGTTGGACCATAAGGAAGACTGAGCACCGAAGAACAGACGCTTTCAAGTAAATAAATAAGGGACTTCCTTGGTGGTCTAGTGGTTAAGAATTTGCCTTACAAAGCAGGGGATTCAGATTTAATTGTTAGTTAGGGAACCAAGATTCCACATGCTACAGAGCCCCTAATCCAAGTGCTGCAACTACTGAGCCTGCATACTCTGGAGCTTGAGTGCCACAACTAGAGAGTCTGTGTGTTGCAACTAAGAACAACAACTAAGACCAAACATAGCCAACTAAATAATATTTTTTAAAAAAGAAAATAAAAGCTATATATGACAAACCCACAGCTAACATTATCCTCAATGGTGAGAAATTGAAAGCTTTTCCCCTAAAGTCAGGAACAAGACAAGGGTGTCCACTTTCACCACTACTATTCAATATTGTTCTGGAAGTTCTGGCCACAGCAATCAGAGCAGAAAAAGAAATAAAAGGAATCCAAATTGGAAAAGAAGAAGTAAAACGCTCACTGTTTGCAGATGACATGATCCTCTACATAGAAAATCCTAAAGACTCGACCAGAAAACTACTAGAGCTAATCAATGAATATAGTAAAGTTGCAGGATATAAAATCAACACTCAGAAATCCCTTGCATTCCTATACACTAATAATGAGAAAGCAGAAAAAGAAGTTAAGGAAACAATTCCATTCACCATTGCAACGAAAAGAATAAAATACTTCGGAATATACCTACCTAAAGAAACTAAAGACCTATATATCGAAAACTATAAAACACTGATGAAAGAAATCAAAGAGGACGCTAATAGATGGAGAAATATACCATGCTCATGGGTCGGAAGAGTCAATATAGTGAAAATGAGTATACTACCCAAAGCAATCTACAGATTCAATGCAATTCCTATCAAGCTACCAGCAGTATTTTTCACAGAACTAGATCAAATAATCTCAAGATTTGTATGGAAATACAAAAAACCTCAAATAGCCAAAGCAATCTTGAGAAAGAAGAATGGAACTGGAGGAATCAACTTGCCTGACTTCAGGCTCTACTACAAAGCCACAGTCATTAAGACAGTATGGTACTGGCACAAAGACAGAATATAGATCAATGGAACAAAATAGAAAGCCCTGAGATAAATCCACACACCTATGGACACCTTATCTTCGACAAAGAAGGCAAGAATATACAATGGAGTAAAGATAGTCTCTTTAACAGGTGGTGCTGGGAAAACTGGTCAACCACTTGTAAAAGAATGAAACTAGACCCCTTTCTAACACCACACACAAAAATAAACTCAAAATGGATTAAAGATCTAAATGTAAGACCAGAAACTATAAAACTCCTAGAGGAAAAACATAGGCAAAGCACTCTCAGACATAAATCACAGCAGGATCCTCTATGATCCAACTCCCAGTATAATGGAAATAAAAGCAAAAGTAAACAAATGGGATCTAATTAAAATTAAAAGCTTCTGCACAACAAAGGAAACTATAAGCAAGGTGAAAAGACAGCCTTCTGAATGGGAGAAAACAATAGCAAATGAAACAACTGACAAACAACTAATCTCAAAGATATACAAGCAACTTATGCAGCTCAACTCCAGAAAAATAAACGAACCAATAAAAAAATGGGCCAAAGAACTAAATAGGCATTTTTCCAAAGAAGACATACGGATGGCTAACAAACACATGAAAAGATGCTCAACATCACTCATTATCAGAGAAATGCAAATCAAGACCACAATGAGGCACCATTTCACACCAGTCAGAATGGCTGCGATCCAAAAGTCTACAAGCAATAAATGCTGGAGAGGATGTGGAGAAAAGGGAACCCTCTTACACTGCTGGTGGGAATGCAAACTAGTACAGCCACTATGGAAAACAGTGTGGAGATTCCTTAAAAAATTGCAAATAGAACTGCCTTATGATCCAGCAATCCCCCTGCTGGGCATACACACCGAGGAAACCATGTACCCCAATGTTCATTGCAGCACTGTTTATAATAGCCAGGACATGGAAACAACCTAGATGTTCATCAACAGATGAATGGATAAGAAAGCTGTTGTACATATGCACAATGGAGTATTACTCAGCCCTTAAAAAGAATAAATTTGATTCAGTTCTAATGAGATGGATGAAACTGGAGCCGATTATACAGAGTGAAGTAAGCCAGAAAGAAAAACACCAATACAGTATACTAACACACATATATATATATGGAATTTAGAAAGATAGTAATGATGACCCTCTATGTGAGACAACAAAAGAGACACAGAGGTATAGAATGGACTTTTGGACTCTGAGGGAGAGGGAGAGGGTGGGATGATTTGGGAGAATGATATTGAAACATGTATACTATCATGTAAGAAATGAAGCGCCAGTCTATGTTCAATACAGGATGCTTGGGGCTGGTGCACGGAATGATCCAGGGAGATGATATGGGGTGGGAGGTGGGAGGGGGCTTTGGCATTGGGAGATCGTGTACACCTGTGGCTGATTCATGTTAATGTATGGCAAAACAAATACAGTATTGTAATGTAGAATAAAGTATTAAAAAAGGAAAATAAAATTTAACTGGATTCAACAATAAAAGCAAGGCTATGTATGAAAAAAAATCCACAAGTGGTATCAAATTTTTTATTTCTCTTTTATTGTTTCTTGTTTTACCCATAAAGAAGAATTGGGTAAGTTATGGAGCTGTTAAAATCATTCATGCTTCAGTATATATTCTTTGAAATTATGTTTTAGAAAATTATACATACTGAGACACACATAATAAAATGAGGATTGTCTAGAATGTTGAAAAGCAAAAATTTCCTCTCTCAGAACATGTAGAAAAATTTAGCAACTATTATTGATGAAACATGCCTATGTCACTGAAACCAAGTCCACCTGAAACTGAGTTCCCAGCTGAGTTTATGATTAATCTCTATCCAGAACTTTATTCACTTTCTTGTCTTGCCTGTTCCCCTCTGGATTGAGGATTAACAAGGAGAAGGGAGGGGTACTAAAACCAATCAAGACATTGTGAGGTCTTCCCAGGTATACAAGTTCCTCCTGTCCCACATTACTTGTTTGGAGGGAAAAAAAACAAAAGTCTTCCTAGTCCTTTGAGTTCCAAAGAGCAGGCTCAAGCACTTAATAATTAGAACACTAGAGTCACAGAACTCCTAATTCCTCCTGAAGGGATATAGATGAAAATCTGATGCATATCTTTGAGCTATTCTGTAGAAACTAAGATTCCACCCATGTGGAAGCTGGTTATTACATGCTGACCACAAGGGCTTAGACCCCTGAGTGCTTGGGACCAGAAGGCTGAGATTCCCAGAACATCACCCCATTACCTCACCACCAACCAGAAGAAAGTCCATGAGCTGGTTGCATATCCTCCAACTCTCTGTCCTAACACTGTCTTTAAAAACCATAGCCTGAAAGCCATTGGGGAGTTTGAGTCTTGCGAGCATGAGCATTCTTCTTGCTTGGTGCCCTGCAAATAAAGACTTCACATCCATGCACGTGTGCTAGTCATGTCCAACTCTTTGTGAGCCCATGGACTGTAGTCCGCTTGAAGCTCTTACTTTGTTGCCAACACCTACTTTCAATTTGGCTTTGTGTTTTGGGCACTGGAACCCTTGATCTATAACATCACCAATAAGCAAATCATGCACAAAGCCAACAGCACTTCAAGTACACACACAGTAAGTTTATTTAGTGATTTGATTTCCTGTCCCTTTCTTGGAATACATTGGTTTCAACCTCTGGATTTTCCCTAAGATTCCTCCACCATGTGTTTAGACATCTTTTGGTAAAAGTTGTTGGCTATTTTTAAAGGAATATGTTTATAAGAGTAAGATTGAGTAAATGTATATCAGTAAGGGCAGAAAAATTTGTAATCTTGGGGGAAAAAAGACTTTATCTATGCATTACATTTAGATTTACCAATTTGAGTCCTTTTGAGAACTTTTACTCTGTGATATGAATGAAACTAGTTTGGGTTTTGAGACTCACAGTGTAAGTGCCTCCCTTTTCTTCCTGATTTGTGTTGAAGATGAAAAGCCTTGGGTGAGATGTGGTACTTTACCCAGCTCTGGCTTCTTGATCTGTAAGACAATAAGATTGATGGACTTTATTGTCCATCATTCTTGAGTTCTCTTTTAGATATTAACATAAAACCACTTAAAATCAATGTATTTCTTACATCTTGAAAAATTTAAGTGAAAATAAATGGGCAAAAATAGCTAACAACACATGAATATAGAATAAAACAAACAAGTAAAGGAATGCTTATTATGTTTAAATGACCTTATCAATGAAGTTATCATTGCTTCTCTGCAGTCAGGCGAATGCTGAACTATAATTGTTTACATATAATTGTCACTATTATTAGTGTATTAAACACCTAGTTTTTCAGGACATGTAATCCATGCCCACTCCCTGCTGTGAGCACTTGAACAATTATCAAGAAGATCTTATTTGGGGAACACAAATGGAATATGTATCTTTTGTGTGTGTGTGATTTTAGTAGTTTAATAATATGGCCTTTGATAAAAAACCTTGAAACTTAAAGTTATATTTTTAACCTGTAAAGAAACTTATACAGGACACTTGTTTATTACAATTTGCAAATATCTAAAATTTCAGAAACAATCTAAGTTTAAAATAAGTTCAGTGGAAACATATTATATGTTCCTGGGAGACTGTGTCTCACCATGATCACAGCAGCCCTGCTATCCTGTGTACTCTTTTGCAATGCGACCTTGGCCCTTCACACATCAAAAGATAGAGTCTACACACTCTTTCCTTGACTATGGCCTTTGATTTATTTTGGCCTATAGGATGCAACTTTTAAGCCTAGTACTTAAGAGAACTTATGGAATGAACTTTTTCATTCATTTAGAAGACAGTCACCATCTAGAGAAGTTGAAGATACTCTGTGTGAAAGGGGTGTGAAAAGAGGCCCTTGAGGATAAAGGCCAAATAGAGAGAAAAGGAGCGATCTTAGCTGAAGCCAGCAGCAACTACTAAGATGTAAATGAAGACATCTTGGATGTCCTAGCCCTAACTGAATTGCCAGCTGAATGTAGCTACATGAATGATCCCAGTCAAAACTAAGTGGATCAGAAAATCAACCCATAGAACTGATAGAAATAAAATAGCATAGCTGTGTAACTAACTTTTAGAATGGCTTGTTTTTTGCAGATATAGATAACTTACATGAGTTTTTTGTAAACATTTTTCTCCCAGCATTTGACTTGTTTTTTCATCCTGTTAACCTGTCTTTTGCAGAGCAGAAAATTAGAATTTTTATGAAGTTCAGCTTATCAATTCTTTCTTTCATGAATCATGCCTTTGGTGTTATGTCTAAATAGTCATCATCAAACCCAAGACTGTTATGTTATCTCTAAGGAGCTTTGTAGCTTTGTGTTTTACATTTAGGTTTATAATACATTTTGAGTTAATTTTTGTGAAGGGTATAATATCTGTATCTAGATTCATTTGTGTGTGTTCGTGTGTCTTTATGTATGGATGTACACTTAGTTGTTCCAACATCAGTTGTTGAAAAGACTACCTTTTCTCCACTGTATCCTGAAAGAGACTATGTTTGAATTAAAAAACGACAAACAAAACAGTTAAACTTTCTGTGGTGATGGTATGAGGAAGTATATATATATATTTTCTAGCTTGTTACTATGTAAATGCTTCCTTATTATAAATGTGTACAATCAATAAAATACCAACTTCTGAAGATATATCTAAAGAACAGCAGACAGACACAGATAACCACTGGGCTATACTTATAGGATATCCAGTGAAAATTTCATGATGATAATTCCTGAGTCTCTTCAGACACAAATTAAATCTTGTCATTTGTGTGAATTAAGAGATAGAAGCAATAAATGGAAATATTTTAGAGATTTTTCAATCTTTAATTTCTCCTTTATTTTGTTAAGCAATGAAGAGCTTTCTAGATTTCCCCACCTTGGCAGTGTTCTCAATTTTGTTCCTAACCCTGAAGAAGGCAATTAAGAAACCCATGGGGCTCCCCATGGAGGGAATGTGAACTGAGATCCCCAACAGAAATGGGGACATCCAGTGGGAATTCACCCCCTTCCAAGGGAGTGTCCCTCTCCACCTGGGGAATACCTGGGGTGTTACTTGCCCAATTCTAAACCAATGGGGTGTATGTAGATATACATAATGTTTTCTTGAATTTGTGATGGTGGCTAATCACATTGCCACCATCACATTTGGCTCCACATTGCGAAAGTCTGCTTATGACTTCAGATGACAAAGTTCTTAATTGTAGAGTTGACCAGTATTTATTTTCTCCTTCCGCCCTAAGGTTGTGAAACATGAAGTGCCCAGCTTTGGTCTACGTCTTAGTTTCCACTTCCTCAAAGACTCAAGAAAGGAAAAAAAAGAAAAGAATGAAAGGAAAGGAAGGAAGGGATAAAGAAAGTTATCCCTTCAGTGAGTAGGGAGATGATGAGAAATCTGAGTTCATATGTAGGTTTAGATTTTGTCTGCTAGGCTGCCTCTGACTTGTCAAGTTATTATGGTTCTTTGCCAAATCCCCAAAATATGAATTAAAAATAGCATGTTGCTTTAATGTGCATTATTGCTGAGTTGTTTGTGGCTTCATCATGAAAGTCTGGTTTCAAGAACAGTATGAAAGCGAGGGTTCTCAGCAGGATTGTGAGTTTTCATTTAAAAACCAGAAATGGAAACAAGGAAGAATAACACACCGCAAAAGAAAAATGAAACCACTATATACAATATGACCTAGCCAAAAACAAAAGTAGAAATGCATTTTATAATTTGATAATTTGTCAGAGGCTTAAGAGACATATAGCAAGTGTATTTTTGACCCCAAATTAGCTGAATTTCTTCTTGTTTCAGGTTTAAAAATGAAATACTTTCTCACAGATCTGGTTTAGAGTTCTTGAAACTGATAAATGCTGTATGTTTTGTATTCATTTGGCAGATAAATAGACACATTCCTAAGTATTTGTATAAACAAAATTATTCAACTAAAAATTCCCTGTGCACTAGAGTACCATTTCTTCAGATGTTTTTCCCTTTGAAGTAAAATGTTGGGAAGAAAATGCCATTGATATAACTATCACTATAAATAACTCATTGTTGCATATTTGTAAGTTTAAAGTTCCTAGCCTTATGACTGTATGTTTTATGTGCATTCTTGTAGCTACCAAATAATGAATATAGCATAGTAAGTCCTTGGTATAAGAATATTTGATTTTTTGAGAGTAGACAATAGTTTGGATTTTCCCAGATGACAATACTTTTATAAAACTTTTAATTTAGATATTGTTTCATGCTTCCAAGTATTGTGATACTAGTGCAAAATTTATAAATTGTTCATGTTTTGCCCTATTTATAACTTTCTCTTGCTTCTGTTTCTGTGTGTGTGTATAGATATATACATATGCATACACATATAAATAAACACACATGAATTTATATGCGTGCATACATATATATATGTATATACATGTATATAGATATGTATCTATATAGATACATATACTCTTTATGTGTGTGTATATTTGTATAAGTATGTATGTATATGTGTATATATATAGTATATATGTATGAAGATGTAAGAGTTGTTGTCAAGTGTATATAGGATTGCTATATGGAAAAATTCAAAACTTATGTTCTGTGGCTTGTAGTGATCAGATAATCAATATATTGTGTACAACTTTGAGGTAGGCTTTCATGTCCGACTCAGTGAACATTAATTAGAGCAAATTCCAGGAGACAGTGGAGGACACAGGAGCCTGGCGTGCTGCAATCCATGAAGTTGTAAGGAGTCGGACACAATTTTGCAACTTAGCAACTGAACAACAAAGGCTTTGCTTTAATATAAGGAAGAATTTTTCAGCATCTCAATTGACATAGATATGATACTTTGTTGACAAATAAATGCCTCTCTTACTAGATGCTGAGGCATAATTCATTTTTATTGAGGATATGTAAGAGAAGAATTAGATATTTTCTAAGTTCCTATAGTGATATGAAAGAAAACCATTTAAATTTACAAAAGAGCCTCTTAGTTTTTGACTTAGGAGTTCAATTTGTGGAGAAGTAGGGTAGATATCTTATGTGACACTCTGTATTTTAAATTTATATGAGAAAGTGGCAAATACAATGGAAACAAATGATTGTCAATAATATTATTACTTTCCAAAACACCTTCAGATCATAATATGGAGTTAGTATAAACTTTTACATCTGTCACACCTCTGAAGGGAAAAAAAATATTTATAAGTACTGTCTTAAAGAATTCTAAGTTCCAAAAATTTAACCAAAAAATAAATCAGTACTTAGCAGAGAGCTAAGAAAAGAGTAAGTTATTTATAAATAATTGTTGAAATAAAAGTGAATTAATCACATTAGTAAGTTTTAGTGTTAAATGGATTTTGTAGTATTTTAAATGTTTTTAAATGGATAATCCATGTTTGGTTTTTCACACTAACACTCTATTAATTAGAACATTTGATTAACCTTATTCTTGAAACATGCCAGATAAAGCTAACTTAGCTCTTCTTTTTTTAAATCTGCCAAAAAATTTATCTAACAAACTAACATCTGTTTTGCATTATAGTGTGGCTCACTCTCTGGGCATCTGCCCTCAATACGCGCAGAGTCAAGAACTCACACTAGTACACGCCATTGTTAGATTTTGCCTATGCCATATTTATACATATATGTATATACATGTATAGCTGCATATGCAAATACTTGTATAATATTTATGTGTATCTATATTTAATACAGAGAGCGGGGTTGTTGTTAGCTGGATCTTCTAAGATAATAAGACTTGACAGTTGCTGGGTATTTACTGAGTGCTCAGCAATATGTCAAGTGCTTTAAATGCTTTTCTTTCTAAATGTTCATAAATGTTTGAAATCCTATTATTATCGTTTATAAGATGTCAAAGCTAATATGTGGTAAAAGTTAGGTTCCCAGTGTGAACTTCTGGCTATCCACAGTGTGATTCTGGCTATTCTTTAACCATTTTACCTTATGACCCACACAAAGACAGTCTTCACCATTTCCATACCTAGACACAGATTCATGTCTCCATATCACAGTATGCTCCTATGTTTATCTATTCTTATGTCTGCAGCAGCAGCTGCATCAAGAGTAGTAGTTGTCTAATGGGGGCAATTTTGCCCCTGATATAATCAGCAATATCTGGAGACTATTTCATTATTATATCTGAGAGAGTATTATTGGCAGAGGCCAAGGATATTGTGACTGTCCTAAAATACACAGACTAGCTCCCCACCCTGACACACACACAGCAAAGAATTTCCTGACCCAACATGTTAATAGTGACAAGATTGAGAAACCCTCAACTGGAGAGATAAATATTTGAAGAGAAATGTAAATATTTATATGTGTATTTTTCACAATTATGTTTATTTAGAGAACTCTTTGAGTTGTTAGAAGACAATGGCCTTTAAAATGTTTTAGAATTCTCTTAACAGGTTATTTTGACCCACAAAACACATAACTTTATTTCTAATTCAGAGAACAGTATTGCCATGTTATCCGTGATACTGAACTGTGTTATATATCCCAAATATCTTGACTTAGTGTTGTCGACTATGCTCATTAAAAACAAAAAGAAAACCAAAAAACTTCAAGCATGTACAAGAAACCTGCCATGAATTGGTCTTTATCTTAGTCTGTATGGTATTATTTGACCTATATTGTGTTGAGAATGAGGCAAAATAGCCAGCAGTAAATAAACAAGTCTTCTCTACACAGTCATTTACTGCTTTTAAACTGTTTGAGGCTATCTCCATTCCCTTAGTTGACTACAGCAGACCACATTTCACAATTCAAGAGGACCAAGTCATCATCAAACTGCAGTGCCCTCTGGCTTGTCAAATTTCTAGTAATATAAATTTCCTTAAATCAGGTTTAGTTCTCAGATTTGCAGTGTGAGTCATCAACAACCATAAACAACTCTGAAGGAGGAGTTATTGAGAATGAACAAAAGAACTAAGACGTATGGAAAAGGTATGCTGCTAAGTCACTTCAATCGTGTCCAATTCTGTGTGACCCCATAGACAGCAGCCCACCAGGCTCCCCCATCCCTGGGATTCTCCAGGCAAGAACACTGGAGTGGGTTGCCATTTCCTTCTCCAATGCATGAAAGTGAAAAGTGAAAGGGAAGTCGCTCAGTCGTGTCCGACTCTGAGCGACCCCATGGACTACAGCCTACCAGGCTCCTCCGTCCATGGGATTTTCCAGGCAAGAGTACTGGAGTGGAGTGCCATCGTTATATGAGTATAAATTGATGCATATGCAATAGTCAAAATTTGATGTTTTCCTCTATAAATATGGCAGTTTCACATAGTTAGACCTATTTTAGCTTTGGTACTTGAATATATAAGGCACAGTGGGCCCTGCAATTAACTTGTTAGTTATTCAGATTGTGGTTCTACATCTTATTGCTTCTGAACTTGAGACCATTGTATAACCTGTTTAAATCTCAGTGCCCAGAGCCTTCAGTTTGCACATTTATTGAATAAGCATATTTTATTTGTCTTTACAGCAGCAGGGAACTTACCTATTTTTTTATAGTTCCATTCCCATTCATTAGACAATGTTGACCCAGAGTGGTTGTGGTCAATATATTTTGAACATTTGTTGAATGAATGAATGCATGAAGAATAATAGCATTTATCTCATGGAATTGTTATGAAGCTTCAATGAGATTATGTATGTTAAAGTGCTCAGTATATATAGTAAATATTAAATGTTAGCTGTGATTATTATTAATTCAAACAGAAAAAAAGATTCCAGATAAATTTCAGAAGTTTATTATTTTTCATGTATTTTCATCTTCATTTTGAAAATACATTTTTTGGTTCATTTTCATTAGTTTAAACTTCTCTCTGATCCTGGTGAATTTGTGTGTCAGAATCTCATACTACACTTTGAGAAATGTGGCCCTAATTCTTTTGTGCATATCAGTTCAGTTCAGTTCAGTCGCTCAGTCATGTCCGACTGCGACCCCATGAATGGCAGCACGCCAGGCCTCCCTGTCCATCACCAACTCCCAGAGTTCACTCAAACTCATGTCCATTGAGTCGGTGATGCCATCCAGCCATCTCATCCTTGGTCGTCCCCTTCTCCTCCTGCCCCCAATCCCTCCCAGCATCAGAGTCTTTTCCAATGAGTCAGCTCTTTGCATTAGGTGGCCAAAGCATATAGCACCATGTAAATTGTTTAGTAAATGAATAAATAAATAATTTCACTTCCCCTTTTCTCTTTAGTATTTCTACTCTAGACTGTGGGAGATTAAATTTTCTTCAAAAATATCTGTGACTAGGCAGGTTTCCATTGCAAATAGACACAGTTCCAAGAAACCATCTAGTATCTTAAGGTTTTAGCCACGTTCTCTCTTACAAAGAGTCCCATGGTTCCTTGGCCATAATGGCCACATCAATCTTCTTGAACCATGTTTATCTTGGGCAGTATCACATCTCTCTGTGCATAATGTAAGGGTGATGATGGTATTGCAGTATTCACTGATTCATTACTTGTTTAAAACTGGCATTCCCTGTGGTTGACTAGGGAGTATTTTTCAAGCTTTTGAGAAAACAAAGCAGCTGGGGCTTCCCCAGTGTCTCAGATGGTAAAGAATTGGCCTGCAATGCAGGAGACCTGGGTTCGACCCCTGGGTTGGGAAGATCCTCTGGAAGAGGGTATGGTAACCCATTTAAGTATTCTTGCCTGAATAATCGCCATGGACAAAGGAGCCTGGTGGGCTACAGTACATGGGGACGCAAAAGTCGGACATGATTGAGCCACTAAGCGCAGCACATTAATGAGTCAACTCTCAAAATTTTAACTCACCTTTACTATTGCTTTATCTTGTTTCACTGAATTTGTTTTTAATACAAAATTCCATATCCTGCAACCACCCCTGGACCATTTAAAAGAGTGGTTAGTATTCAGAGTTGTCTAGTTTTATAATCATTTGTAGAATTTAAAATAATTACACTTGCTAGGCTCAACCCAATGGAAATTGTAGGTATAGGAATCAGTAGGTATAAGAAAGGGGTCCAAGTGTCTATATACAGATGGCATATTGTTGTTGTTCAGTTGCCAAGTTGTGTCTGACTCTTTGCGACCCCATGGACTTCAGCATGCATCAGGCTTCTCTTTCATTATCTCCTAGAGTTTGCTCAAATTCATGTCCATTGAGTCAACTGTCTCATCCTCTATTGCCCACTTCTCCTGCCCTCAATCTGGATGGTATAACATCTTTGTTTTAATCTTTTCCTAGAACAAGGCTTCATTAAACTTAAGCTGAATACTAATTACCTGTGGAACTTATTAATGACATGGATACCCAAGCCCTATCCTTACTGAGCCTAATGAAGTAATTCCAAGATAAAGCAGCCAAATCTGCATTTTAAGTAAGTGTCCAGGTCAACTTGTGTTTCACATTCTCTTAGCACATTTTAAGAAATGTGGTCTTAAATTTTTGCACATGTAGCACTTCACTTTGCAGATTGTTGGATGACTGAGTGAATACATGCACTTGTTAAAACTGTTGTGAAACTGAAAAGGGGTATTGTAGATAGTGTGCTAATTAAATACACTAAATGTTCATTGTTAGCTCTCATTATGATTTATATATAAAAGCATAGATCCAGATGCTTGGAACCTTTTTTCTTTCTCCACATTTATCATTATTATTCTCATCAGTTTTACCCTTCAAGTCTAGTAAGTCAAAATTAACCAAATAATTACATAAATTATTATTTGGCTCATTATGATAATGCAATAAGTTAAACATTTAAGATACTATAGTAATGAATAAAGGAACTGGGCTAAATGAATCTAGTTTAAGAATTTGGGGAGGTTTTCTGGAGAAAGAAAAGTTAATTTTTGAACTTTTGATCCCATTTTGAATTTTTGATCCCATTTCTAGAACTTGATATGATAAATAAGACTAAGCCAGGTGAAAAAGTAAAGGAAGAGTCTGAAGTGGCAGGGACACTACAGGCAAAATCCATTTCTTAGTAGAATTGCTTAGAGATGGACAAGAAAAGATGAAGGCCACAGGAGACTGTTGCATTAATCCATGTAAGGGATGATGGGGACCTGGGAGTAGGAAGCACAGTATTGTGGATATAATGTGGAGAGATTAATAAACCATATGGTTTTCAGTGATCTATTAGCTGAGGGCAGGGGATGAGGAAATAAAGGTGTTGGGTTGATTTCTACATTTCTGGCATAAACCGATGAGTACTGGTTTTTAACAACATAACCTGGAAGCTTTTGGAAAAAAAAAAAAAGAACCCACACTTGGATCCCATTTCTAGTTATTCTGTATTTGGATGGGGCTCAGGCATAGATGGTCACTAATAGGAGCTACTTGTTTTCTGATAGTGCAGTATTTGGTAGATTAAAAACTGGAACACACTGAGGAAAGTACAAAAGTTGTCCTTTACTGAATCAGATAACATTTTCTTTACTTAGTTATCAAGAAAATGATATTTTTCCATATGTTGAATATGGGTAGCCATTCCCTTCTCCAGCGATATATGTATGTATATACACACACCATAAATATATTAATGTATTTGAAAAATATCCTTTAGAAAAGAAAAAAAATTTATTTAGTTAATAGGCACATAGGCCAGTTATGTTTATTGCCCCTCAGCTCCAAATTCATCCTTTTTTTCTTCTACTCTGTGATAAAAGTGGGCCTGGGTTGAACACTGTAATACAGAGTGTTGAGGGGACAATAGAGGAGAAAGTGGCCTTCTTCCAGGTTCAGGTGTACTCATTTAGTTGAACTCCTGAAGAGTGAATTGGCTTTTTTCAATGGTGTTCTAGCATCAAACAGCAAGTGGCACCTCCCCAGCCTCCCTCCACACCAACCCCATCTTGAGTGGTTTCCAGTAGTAAGTTCGATGGTACTCCTAAGGGCAGCTGGCAAGTGCTATGGATTCACCAGCTTGTTTCCCAGTGAATCATCAGTAACCCTTTCTTACACCCCTGCTTCTTCCAGGTGACTTTCTATGAGCCCAGATAGAACTCAAACTGGTTTTCTAGTGAGTCAAAAACAACCTAAACTTGTAGCTTCTCAGCAACCCTGTTGGGTTGAAATAACTCAGCCAACTTTTCCAACAGCCAGTGGGATTCAACTGTACCCTCTGTAGTGAGATCTGAGTCCTGGCTTTGAGGAAGGATTCTTTCCCTCCAAGTTTGTCCTTTCCTTGAGTACTCTCCCTCGGTAGCACTGAGTATCCCTTAGAGTCCACATACCCACCCCCTGACCTTTAATCAATTCCCTATTACTTCAGTCTATTGTTGCTATTTCTTTATACTAAAATTTCCCTCTTTCAAATACTGTGTAGTTTCTGTCTTCTGATTGGAAAGAAACTAATGCTTTAGAGAACTAAGAAAAAACATTTTATCTGGTAGGCAAATTCAGTTTTTGCAAGTACAAAGAGTCCAGGAATTGAATAGACTTCTGGAAAAAACTTAAAATGAAATTACTGAATCATTTTCTAATTCTGAATATGATCCCTTTGGTACATGAGAGTACTTCAGGGAATTATTGTGAACAATAACAGTGGGGTAGAGAAAGCATTCATAATCCTCTCAGTACCTAGAGATAGCAAAGACACACATGGAAGTTTTCCAGCTTTGGTCTTTTTTGTTGAAAATCTTGTTTGAGTTCCGTTTTATCTCTTAGTTCTTTGCATATTGGCCAGAGTTCTTTGCATCATTCCATGAGAATATTATGACATCTTTCCTTCTCTCCTGGTCCATCTCTGTTTAGGAAAGAGACTAATCTGTAGTTGGGAGACATTGTTTCCCAAAACTCCATCTCCAAGCGCTCCCGCCCAAAAGCAAAGTCAGTGTTGAGGAGCCTTGTTACATGAAGACTAAGGTTTTCTTTATTCCCCTTCTCTCCTTTTCTGTTGTGAGCAGCCTTCTTTCAAGTCCTTCACTTTATTCCCTATAGTCTCTCTAGTTAGGTACATCTTTCAAAACCTATTATTCAAAGGATATCTGTCATACTTTCTCCTGTTTATTTGTCAAACTTCAGGTATTTCTTATATCTATAGTATCTACTCTAGATTATCTGCATTTAAATCTTCAGGTTAAGATTTCTTTGAATGTGATCAGTATACAATGTATTGGATTGGCATAAAGTTCCTTTGGGTTTTTATGTAACGTACAGAAAAAAACCTGAACAAAGTTTTTGGCCAACCCAATATAAAAATGTAGATTCCTGTATCCTATTCTAGAATTACTGAATCAGAATCCTGAGAGAGCCAGGATTCAGAATAATGGATTTCTAATAATGTTTCTTCCATCCTAAAATGCTAGTCTCATTAATAATAGTTTACAGTGTTGCCCCCAATAGATATTTGCATATCAGTGTGGTGCTTCTAGCTGTGAAAGCCACTTTCCATTGATTCTAGTACAGATTAGAACAGAGTACAAACCTGGACTTTATGTTATTAGGGACCTTGGAGCCTTTGCATGAAGGTTGACTACAGACTCCTTTAGCACTGGAGGCTAAAGTCCCTAGGCTCAAAGGGTTGTGAAGAGTGGGGTTCACACTGAGCTGCTGAAAGCAATTGTGGGGTTGTTTATTTCCATTCCAGGCAGCACAAATGTCTATAGAGCAGTGGAATAGTGATGGAAGTTGCTGATACTGAGGAGATCCAGAAGCTGTAAGGCCACGGTGTTGATGGGATTTCTATGGAAACAGAGAGTGTCCAGGATAGATAGGATGTGGAAATGAATAGAGAATTCAGACACAGGGGTAAATGTATTTAGTTATGTCTGTGTGGGGAAGTGGGTGTGGGACACAAGATGGACAGATACTTAGTGTTCCTCGAGCTCCCACAACTCCCAGAAATGTCACAGTAATTGAATAATGCTTTATCAAAAATAAATTATTTGAAAATGTCCTGTAACTTCTGTACAAGTATTGTACTGTGGAGTCAAGTGGTTGCCAAGTATAGCAGCACATCACAGTCATCTGAAGTGCTAACTTAAAAGTGTGGATTATTGGATCTCACCCCACTTTTTTCTTAATTTATTTATTTTTATGAAGGATAGTTACAATATTGTGTTGGTTTCTGCCAAAAATCAACTTGGATCAGCCATAGATATACATATGCTCCCTCCCTCCTCCTTCCCACCCCATCCCAGCCCTCTAGGTTGTCACAGCACCCGGGGCTTCTCATTATAGTGGCTTTTCCTTTTGTTGCAGAGCATGGGCTCTGGGGCACGCGTGCTTCAATAGTTGCAGCAAATGAACTCAGTAGTTGCGACTCCTAGGCTCTAGAGCACAGGCTTGATAGTTGTGGCCCACAGGCTTAGCTGCTCCTTGGCATGTGGGATCTTCCTGTTTAGGGGTCAAACCCTGTCTCCCACATGGACAGGTGGATTCTTTACCACTGAGCCACCAGGGAAGCCTGGAATATTTATTTTTATAAGCTCTCTGGATGATGATTATTCAGTTAACTAGAAATGTAATGAATAAATGAATGAGTTCAAGGAAATGGGTTAACTTGGCTATTTGCAATCCTGGACTATTTAGCAACCTAAAATTATCCTTTATCTACCCATACATTAGACAATTCATTTGCTGCTCTGATTAGAAGAATGAGTCCCAATAAATCATTGAAATTCTTTAATTATTAGTCTTTTCCTCTTTCCACTGAGGTTTTTACCCCTCATTCATTGACCCAATCCATATTGAAGACTTTTTCTTCAAGTTTCTCTGTCACCTCATACCAATACTTTGCAGAGGAATGAAAGTGAGATGTTGGAAAAGCGCATTTGTTTTGACTAGTACTGTACAAGTAGCTGCTGAAATCTTTTTATCTTTCTTTTCAAATGGATTCTGTCTCTAGAAAGTTTGTCTCATTCTGCTTTGCTTTTCATTCCCCCTGTGCTACAATTATTTCATAAAAGTGGCACTAAATTAAAGGGATTCCCCCTTGTGGCAAGTCATTCAACTATTACTCAATTCTTATCATCTCAGTGTAATTTTAACTGTTAGGAAGTATTGGTGTGAGTCTTAGTCTGCCATTTACTGGTTATTTGATCTTGGCCAATAAACTTAACCTGCCTGATTTAACATTATAATCATAAGAGCAAAATGTTTGCCAACTTCCCTGTTAATGTACAGGCTTATTTTGTGCAATCCAAAATATGCTGTGTAAACTGCGAAATAAAGTAAATATTAGTTGATGAGCTTAAGAATAATGAGAATAATAGCAATTTTCAGCAGGAATCTCTGGTTTTGGGGAAAGCAAGTTCTATTTTTGTTTTTCCTTCTTTCTGCCCCATGTATCTTTTTTTTTTTTTTTCAAACTCAAACTACAGGTTCTTTGATGGCTTCCCTGGTGACTCAGACAGTAAAGAATCTGACCGTAAGGCGGGAGACATGGGTTCTGTCCCTGGGTTGGGAAGATCCCCTGGAAAATGGCATGGCAACCCACTCCAGTATTCTTGCCTGGAGAATCCCCAGGCAAGGGATTGGAAGGAGCCTGGTGGGCTGCAGTCTATGGGATCAAAAGAGTCAGACATGACTTAGCAACTAAGCACAGCACATTAATGAATCAACTCTCAAAACTTTACACTAACCTTTACTATTGACTTACCTGTTTCACTGAAGTTGTTTTTAATAGAAAATTTCATACCCTACAGCCACCCTTGGACCATCTAAAAGAGTGGTTAGTATTCAGAGGCATCTAGTTTCAAGGATTCAACTGAGTGACTAAGCACAGCACAGCACAGAAGTTCTTCAAAGTTTTATGCCCTACAATTTCATGATAGAGTTAGGCATGTTATTTAAATTATGTAAATTCTCACTCTCTTTCCTAAGTTATATATAAAACTCATAGGCACTCTTTCCAGTTGGTAATGACAAGAATGATGGTACTTGAGCAATTAAACTTCACAAAACACCTAAATATTATCCTCCTGATGATGTTCCTGGAAAGCTAGTGGGCCACAGCTAATAAAAATCTCTTCAGTCAGCATGTTAGAAAATTCTGAGTTAGCATCACTCTTAGGACCATTTTAACCATCCTTATAGCAATGAGAGTAATTTTCCTGAAGAAACTGGATAGTGACCTGCTGCTTGTGACTGGACCTCTGATCTTCAATCTAGTTTCTCTGCATAGAACACACCAGAAATTTGTCATCATCACCTTCATCAGCAGTGTGAAAACCCCAAAGCATCTCACTCATACTTACTTCAAAGAAGAACAAAAACTTCTTAAGCTTAGGCACCAGGAAGACAAGATCCTCACAGAGAAGGAGAAACAAGAGTTTACCGAGCAGCTCCAGGCTAATCAGAAGGTCGTGGACTCTAAAATTCTGCCAAAAACCAAAGGTGTTTCTCAGCTCCAGGGATATCTGTGCTCTGCATTTTGTCTCCCAAATGGAGTTTATTCTCACAAATTGGTGTTCTAAATTTCTTACATAAACCTAATAAAATAACTGATACTAAAAAAAAAAAAAAAAAACACACTGGAATATAGTATCCAGCAGATTCATTCTTTTCTTTTCTTTTTTTTTTTCTTTACTGGAATAAGAAAGAAGTCTCAGAAAAGGAAGTTAGGTGGAATGCTTTTGTGACTCAAGAGCTTAATAGTTTAAGGAAACATGTGAGAAATCTTTCACTCAACAGGACTTTCCATGGTTACCACTCGTGGAAAATATGGTTCATCCTGTTTCTCTAAACAGATGTCCTGCTGTCCCCTCTGTATCATTGGTCCCAGGCACTTTGAGTTCATAGAAGCTTTCCTGATAGATGTTCTCATCATTCCATGGAAATAGGCATGACTGTGTGGGAGAAGATCATAACTGATGTAAAATGTGAATAAGCAGCAGCATCTTTATTGTTGGATGTATCTTCTGTGTTTAGCAATTCTTCATTTTGCATAAAAACTCAGAAAATATTTTTGTAGAAGTTCACTCTGCTGACACACTTCTTTAGTCAAAATAAACAAGGGAAGAAAAGCAAGAGGATTTGGATAATATAAAATTAGTTTGGGGTTTTATTTTAATCCAAAATAAACCTG
This sequence comes from Nanger dama, assembly GCA_917880005.1. Classification (NCBI taxonomy): domain Eukaryota; kingdom Metazoa; phylum Chordata; class Mammalia; order Artiodactyla; family Bovidae; genus Nanger; species Nanger dama. The sequence goes on from CAKJTW010000007.1 coordinate 32,725,287, forward strand.
AAGGAATGTTAATGAATGCCCATCCTTGGATTCCTTCATTCAATAAATATTAAATAAATTGTTTCCTGTATATTCTTCCATTTATCCATCTACTTGCCTTCTGAAGTAATTCATACTTATTTTGTAGTCTGTTACCTTAGGTATTATTCTTAGTTATATGGGACTGTACAATAAATTTCATCCAAATATAGCAGCTTATAAAAATAGACATTTATTATCTTCATTTCAGGGGTCTAGATGCAGCTTAGTGGGGTATCTCTGGTTCAGAGTCTCTCACAAGATTATAATCCAATGTCCCCTGGGGCTACAGTCGTCTCAAGGTTCTCTAGGAGTAGGATTGACAGCTCTCGAGCTCACTCATGGTTCATGTGGCTGTTGGCTGGAGATAACACTTTCTTGTCACATGGTCCTCTCCATAAGTCAGTCCACGACATGGTGGATGACTTTCCTCAAAATGAGCAAGTATGTTAGTCATTCAGTCATGTCCGACTCTTTGCTACTCCATGGACTATAGCCCCCAGTCTCTCTCTGTTCATGGAATTCTCCAGGGAAGAATACTGGAGTGTGTTGCCATTTCCTACTCCAGGAAAAGCGAGCAAGGGAGAGAGCAAGAGAAAAGAGAAAGATAGAAGCCAGAGTCTTCTGTAACTTGTTTTTGGAAACAAAACCGTGTCGTTTTTACTTTATTCTATTTGTAAAGAGGTGATACTATGCCCAGCCCAGGTTCAGGAGAAGATTATACAAGGGAATGAATAGCAGAGGTAGGGATCACTGGGAACCACCACAGTGCTGTCCCAAGGATACACAATATGGTTCCTTGCTTTTGAGGCATTTGCCAACTGTAGAAAGTAAACATATTTACAAAAGAGTAACTTACAAGGCAGTAAGTATATCGAAAGCAGAGACTTTACTTTGCTGACGAAGGTCCATCTAGTCAAGGCTATGGTTTTTCCTGTGGTCATGTATGGATGTGAGAGTTGGACTGTGAAGAAGGCTGAGCGCTGAAGAACTGATGCTTTTGAACTGTGGTGTTGGAGAAGACTCTTGAGAGTCCCTTGGACTTCAAGGAGATCCAACCAGTCCATTCTGAAGGAGGTCAGCCCTGGGATTTCTTTGGAAGGAATGATGCTAAAGCTGAAACTCCAGTACTTTGGCCACCTCATGCAAAGAGTTGACTCATTGGAAAAGATTCTGATGCTGGGAGGGATTGGGAGCAGGAGGAGAAGGGGACGACTGAGGATGGGATGGCTGGATGGCATCACTGACTTGATGGACGTGAGTCTGAATGAACTCCAGGAGTTGGTGATGGACAGGGAGGCCTGGTGTGCTGCGATTCATGGGGTCGTAAAGAGTCGGACACGACTGAGCGACTGAACTGAACTGAACTGAAGTAGATCACAGAGTTAATGGATAGTAGAGATGTTCATAGGAGGAAGTCTGTTTGAGGCAGATAGGGAAGTTACGGTATAACAGGCTTCATATTTTTGGCCTGGTTGTATGGATAGACATTGGCTGTGTCCACAGAGAAAAGATCCTTTAAGTTTCAGAATAAGCAGTTGCAAAAGTTGGAAGAATCTTTCGGGTTTAAAGTGACTTAAAATGGCTAAAAGTGATATGCAATCAATAACTGTATTTTCTTTAGGATAAAGTTTAAACACCTTACTGGGTTTTTTTTTTTGTGTGTGTGTGTATATATATATTAGTATATATGTGTGTGTGTATATATTAGTGTGTGTGTGTATTAGTATATGTGTGTGTGTATATATGTATTAGTATGTGTGTGTGTATATGTATATGTATTAGTATGTGTGAGTGTATGTGTATATGTATTAGTAGTGTGTGTGTGTGTGTGTGTGTGTGTGTGTGTGTGTGGATAGATAGTTAGAAAGATAATCTCCATGGCTCTTCTACTAGTACCCCTGAATATGTGTCCTAGGATCTGATCACGCACTGTGTCAAGTGAACCCTGGTTTCTTGACTTACATGCAGTACTAGAGAGTATTCTCTTTAGGCTGTCTTATTGTCTATAATTTGCTTTGCTAACATCTACTTATCACCCATTTTCATCTACTTATCATCTACTTATCACCTATTTTCTAAAATGTTTCCCGCTGAAGAATAAGAGGAAGCCATGTCCTAACTCTCTCAGCAAGACTTGTCTTTCTTCCCTCTGGGGGATATTCCACCTCCATGCTCACCTTATCAAGACATATTGTTTTGTACTTGCTCATCTCCCCTTTTACAAGGTTGCTCTTCCAGGATAAGAACTATGCTTTAATTTCTATTTGTGACTGATGTAGTGCCTACTGTTTAATAGGAGCTCTTTTTGTCACTAAAAGAAGGATCATAATCCAATTAATGAGATAAACCAATTGGAATAGAGGGGCCAGCCTAGGGAGACATGATATTGTTGAAAATAACCATTGACAGAAGTAGTAAAGTCAGGTACGAGACTCTCCCTCTCTCTCTCCCTGTATCCCTCTTTTTCCCTCTCTTCCTTCCCCTACCTCCCTCACTTCTCTCTCTCTTCTTGATGGTAACTTAGATGTGCTCTTGACTGAGACAAGTGGTTTTATGCTCATATACTATAAGGTAAAAGAGAGATGGTATGGTTTAATGGAGCATTTACCAAAATGAATTTTATCAATATAAGCTAATACTTACTCAACTAACAAACAAAAGATGCTGCAGGAAATGATGTTAAGTAAACAAAATTTTTGTTACTGTTTTTAATTACAGGATTTTGCAAAACCTGTAATGTATTCATCATTTATCTCTGGAGGCACACTTAGTATGGAAGATTGCTCAAATTTATACACTAAGAAACTGTTTTTTACAAAAGTATCTCTTGGAGCCCACTAAGAAACCTGTTTTTAAAAAGTAATTCTTCAAAAAATTCTGTTTTAGTGTATTTTACCCTGAACAGAGACCTACGGTCCTGTGTGTTTTACTTGCTTCTGGTATGACATGCAGCTGCTAACCAAGCTTTACTCTACCTCCAGCCTGTAAATGAAAATAAAACCTGACCTTCACCAGCCTCTGAGGGAAATACTGTAAAACTGAATAAAATATATACAGCAAAATTTGAAAAGCAGATGTTATCCTTGCTCTCTATTGGATCTTCAGTAGTAACATGCCACAGAGCAACGTTTCCTAGTGCTAGTTTTTAAATCACTTGAAAAATTAAAAAAAAATCAGATTCCAAATTTTACGAAAACCCCTGCAGTGCATTTTAAAGGATCTTTAGAGAAGTAAGAGACAGAGATGTAGATGTATACTTGCACGTAGCTATGAGAGGAAAGGACCAGGGGAGAGAAGTACCACTTTTTGTTGTTGTTGTTAGTTCTTGCTGTTTCTTTCAAAGACTGTGTGAAGACTGAAGAGAGGGGTCACCTTGAGTAAATTTATTCTACTGAAAGGAGAGTGCTTCTCTTCAGAACCTATTCAAGTCCTGCTGAGATACTTTCTCTAAAGAGACTACTTTTTAAATATAAGTTGTCTATTCACTGATGAACTGACTGAAGTATCTGTTGGCTTGAATAGGAATCAACTAGTGATAAATCTCAGATAATAAGAACCAAAATCTGAATTTAAAGTATAAGTTTAACATCTTTCTAAATTCCATATATATGTGTTAGTATACTGTGTTGGTTTTTTTTCTTTCTGGCTTACTTCACTCTGTATAAAACCAATACAGTATTGTAAAGTGAAATAAAGTAAAATTTTTTTAATTAAATTTATTTATTTTTTTAATTACAATACTGTATTTGTTTTGCCATACATTGACACGAATCAGCCATAGGTGAACACAATCTCCCAATGCCGAATCCCCCTCCCACCTCCCACCCCCCATCCTCCACCTGAATCATCCTGTGCAACAGCCCCATGCCTCCTGCATCCTACATTGAACATAGATTAGCGTTTCGTTTCTTACAGGAAAGTATACATGTTTCATTGCCATTCTCCCATACCATCCCACCCTTTCCCTCTCCCTCAGAGTCCAAAAGTCGACTCTATACCTCTGTGTCTCTTGTTGTCTCACATATAGGGTCATCATCACTGTCTTCTAAATTCCATATATATGTGTCAGTATACTGTATTGGTGTTTTTCCTTCTGGCTTACTTCACTCTGTATAATCGGTTCCAATTCCATCCATCTCATTAGAACTGAGTCAAATTTATTCTTTTTAAGGGCTGAGTAGTATTCCATAGTGTATATGAACCACAGCTTTCTTATCCATTCATCTGCTGATGGACATCTAGGTTGCTTCCATGACCTGGCTATTACAAACAGTGCTGCAATGAACATTGGGGTACATGTGTCTCTTTCAGTTCTGGTTTCCTCGGTGTGTATGCCCAGCAGTGGGATTGCTGGGTCATAAGGCAGTTCTATTTGCAATTTTTTAAGGAATCTCCACACTGTTTTCCCTAATGGCTGTACTAGTTTGCATTCCCACCAGCAGTGTAAGAGGGTTCCCTTTTCTCCACACCCTCTCCAGCATTTATTGCTTGTAGACTTTTGGATCGCAGCCATTCTGACTGGTGTGAAATGGTACCTCATTGTGGTCTTGATTTATTTTTTAAAAATAAATAAAATAAATTAAAAAAAAAGTATGAGTTTAGAAGTGAAAGTGTAATTTGTATTGGTACTATGTTTGGCAGTGTTGGAACTTGTTTCTAATTCTTCAGCCCCCACAGGAAGACTGTGGAGCAGTTTCATGAACTTGCTTTAGTCCTGCTTTGAGGGATCTGTTGATTGCCGGAATTGAGTCCAGTTACCTTTGCTGGTGATTGTGGCCCCCATCTCTTAATTTCTAAATATGAAATTTTGCTCCCTTTGCAGAGTTGTTGTGAGAACTAAATGAGATAGTATAGATTCAACCAAAGGCACTTAGCATCCATTCAATACATGGTAGCCTTGAGTTTTCCTTTATTCACAGTGCTCATCAGATAACATGTTTCATGCCTAATCTTGGGGCAGCTCTGAAATCTATTACAACTGCCCTTTGACACTAGAGAGATGGAATTCTTACAGGTTTTCCCAGTGATATATGTAGCAACTCTTTTGATTAGTTCTCTTATATTTTATATAAAGACTTAGGATTATTACTTTATATACTTATTATTCAAGCATGAATTTTATTTTCATTTTATTCTACTATGCGTAACAGAAAAACTCTTCTGTTTTTAACACATATGTGCTATATGTTAATTAGTTGTTATGGTTATTGTCCAGTTAAGGTATTAGTAAACTGTGCCCTTGTAATAGACAAGGTCATATACTTTAGATGAGATAGTGTCTCAGATAGGAGTTTCTATAACTTCAGTGAATTATTCACTGAGAGGGAGCATCTGTGGCTGCTAGGGTTTGATTCTTTATCCTTGCCTTGAAGGCCAAGTGTGTCCAGCATTTATGTTTATATGGTGGTAAATATATAGCATAGAGAGGTAAATAGGGAGATGGAAGTATCATAGAGATACTAATTTTGAGATGTCAAATCAGTGTGCTTTAATTTTCAGTCATTTCCAGTTCCTAGGAATCCAGCTCTCCAAATCACTGAATCAATAGCATGTCTGGCTTTATGGGGGAAAGCTTAGCCCTGTTAAAATCAGGAATATATTGGCATAGAATTTTTAAATGGGATTTTTTTATATAGTCTGAAAGTAAAGACTTTTGATTGTTGAGAATGCCTGATTCGCTTGAGAAAGATATGATTTTTTTCAGAACCTTCCAAAGCAGACATTCAGCTTGGAGAGGATCGGGCAATTTATATGATGGAACTACAGACTAGGAAAAAAGTTGCAATGCAAGGAAATGTTTTTGACACATAGGAAGAGGAAAACTCATTGTGGACATTGAGAGATGGAGCCTGGGAATAAGAAGACGAGAAGAACCAAAGATTGGGCCCTAGTGTTCTGATTCTTCCCTTAAGGGTGCATCCTTAAGGAGAAGGTGTTAGTAACAACCAAGTGAGTTTGAGAATGCCGGAGACCAGAGGACCTGATGTCCTGCTTTTCTGGACATAGCCTAGGACCATGGAAAATTTTGCAAAGAGGTCCCATGCATGTGAAATTCCAGGAGTATTTACATAGCAGTAATTGAGGAAGTATCAAATAAGGTGGGCCTGAGTGAAGCTTCACTTCGAAGTGGTGTGGAGAAAACAAATAAAAAGCCCTAGGTCCCCAAGACCATCTATAAGTGCTATATTTTTTTTTTTTTTCATTTCTTTCTTTTAATACTTTAATCTACATTACAGTACTGTATTTGTTTTGCCATACATTGACATGAATCAGCCACAGGTGTACACGATCTCCCAATGCCGAAGCCCCCTCCCACCTCCCACCCCATACCATCTCCCTGGATCATCCCGTGCACCAGCCCCAAGCATCCTGTATCCTGTATTGAACATAGACTGGCGCTTCATTTCTTACATGATAGTATACATGTTTCAATGCCATTCTCCCAAATCATCCCACCCTCTCCCTCTCCCTCAGAGTCCAAAATTCCATTCTATACCTCTGTGTCTCTTTTGTTGTCTCACATAGAGGGTCATCATTACTATCTTTCTAAATTCCATATATATGTGTCAGTATACTGTATTGGTATTTTTCTTTCTGGCTTACTTCACTCTGTATAATCAGCTCCAGTTTCATTCATCTCATTAGAACTGAGTCAAATGTATTCTTTTAAGGGCTGAGTAATATTCCATTGTGTATATGTACCACTGCTTTCTTATCCATTCATCTGTTGATGGACATCTAGGTTGCTTCCATGTCCTGGCTATTATAAACAGTGCTGCAATGAACATTGGGGTACATGTGTCTCTTTCAGTTCTGGTTTCCTCGGTGTGTATGCCCAGCAGTGGGATTGCTGGGTCATAAGGCAGTTTTATTTGCAATTTTTTAAGGAATCTCCACACTGTTTTCCATAATGGCTGTACTAGTTTGCATTCCCACCAGCACTGTAAGAGGGTTCCCTTTTCTCCACATCCTCTCCAGCATTTATTGCTTGTAGACTTTTGGATTGCAGCCATTCTGACTGGTGTGAAATGGTACCTCATTATGGTCTTGATTTGCATTTCTCTGGTAATGAGTGATGTTGAGCATCTTTTCATGTGTTTGTTAGCCATCCATATGTCTTCTTTAAGAAATCAAAATATGCATCGAAATGAATGAAAATGAAAACACAACTATACAGAACCTTTGGGACACTATAAAAGCAGTCCTAAGAGGAAAGTTCATAGCAATACAGGCATACCTCAAGAAACAAGAAAAAAGTCAAATAAATAACCTAACTCTACACCTAAAGCAACTAGAAAAGGAAGAAATAGAGAACCCCAGAGTTAGTAGAAGGAAAGAAATCCTAAAAATTAGGGCAGAAATAAATGCAAAAGAAACAAAAGAGACCATAGCAAAAATCAACAAAGCAAAAAGCTGGTTCTTTGAAAGGATAAATAAAATTGACAAACCATTAGCCAGACTCATCAAGAAACAAAGAGAAAAAAATCAAATCAATAAAATTAGAAATGAAAATGGAGAGATCACGACAGACAACACAGAAATACAAAGAATCATAAGAGACTACTATCAGCAATTATATGCCAATAAAATGGACAACTTGGAAGAAATGGACAAATTCTTAGAAAAGTACAACTTTCCAAAACTGAACCAGGAAGAAATAGACAATCTTAACAGACCCATCACAAGCATGGAAATTGAAACTGTAATCAGAAATCTTCCAGCAAACAAAAGCCCAGGTCCAGACTGCTTCACAGCTGAATTCTACCAAAAATTTCGAGAAGAGCTAACACTTATCTTACTGAAGCTATTCCAGAAAATTGCAGAGGAAGGTAAACTTCCAAACTCATTCTATGAGGCCACCATCACCCTAATACCAAAACCTGACACACCACAAAAAAAGAAAACTACAGGCCAATATCACTGATGAACATAGATGCAAAAATCCTCAACAAAATCCTAGCAATCAGAATCCAGCAACACATTAAAAAGATCATACACCATGACCAAGTGGGCTTTATCCCAGGGATGCAAGGATTCTTCAATATCCACAAATGGATATCAATGTAATTCACCACATTAACAAATTGAAAAATAAAAATCATATGATTATCTCAATAGATGCAGAGAAGGCCTTTGACAAAATTCAACATCCATTTATGATAAAAACTCTCCAGAAAGCAGGAATAGAAGGAATATACCTCAACATAATAAAAGCTATATATGACAAACCCACAGCTAACATTATCCTCAATGGTGAAAAATTGAAAGCTTTTCTCCTAAAGTCAGGAACAAGACAAAGGTGTCCACTTTCACCACTACTATTCAATATAGTTCTGGAAGTTCTGGCCACAGCAATCAGAGCAGAAAAAGAAATACAAGGAATCCAAATTGGAAAAGAAGAAGCAAAACGCTCACTGTTTGCAGATGACATGATCCTCTACATAGAAAATCCTAAAGACTCGACCAGAAAACTACTAGAGCTAATCAATGAATATAGTAAAGTTGCAGGATATAAAATCAACACTCAGAAATCCCTTGCATTCCTATACACTAATAATGAGAAAGTAGAAAAAGAAGTTAAGGAAACAATTCCATTCACCATTGCAACCAAAAGAATAAAATACTTAGGAATATACCTACCTAAAGAAACTAAAGACCTATATATCGAAAACTATAAAACACTGATGAAAGAAATCAAAGAGGACGCTAATAGATGGAGAAATATACCATGCTCAAGGGTCGGAAGAGTCAATATAGTGAAAATGAGTATACTACCCAAAGCAATCTACAGATTCAATGCAATTCCCATCAAGCTACCAGCAGTATTTTTCACAGAACTAGATCAAATAATCTCAAGATTTGTATGGAAATACAAAAGCCTCGAATAACAAAAGCAATCTTGAGAAAGAAGAATGGAACTGGAGGAATCAACTTGCCTGACTTCAGGCTCTACTATAAAGCCACAGTCATTAAGACAGTATGGTACTGGCACAAAGACAGAAATATAGATCAATGGAACAAAATAGAAAGCCCTGAGATAAATCCACACACCTATGGACACCTTATCTTCGACAAAGGAGGCAAGAATATACAATGGAATAAAGACAGTCTCTTTAACAGGTGGTGCTGGGAAAACTGGTCAACCACTTGTAAAAGAATGAAACTAGACCTCCCTATCACCACACACAAAAATAAACTCAAAATGGATTAAAGATCTAAATGTAAGACCAGAAACTATAAAACTCCTAGAGGAAAACATAGGCAAAACACTCTCCGACATAAATCACAGCAGGATCCTCTATGATCCACCTCCCAGTATAATGGAAATAAAAGCAAAAATAAACAAATGGGATCTAATTAAAATTAAAAGCTTCTGCACAACAAAGGAAACTATAAGCAAGGTGAAAAGACAGCCTTCTGAATGGGAGAAAACAATAGCAAATGAAACAACTGACAAACAACTAATCTCAAAGATATACAAGCAACTTATGCAGCTCAAGTCCAGAAAAATAAACAACCCATTCAAAAAATGGGCCAAAGAACTAAATAGGCATTTCTCTATAAGTGTTATATTTTCTAACTATCAGTAGGAAGATGACTGTAGCCTTATAAACCAGAGACTATAGGATTTCTTTGTAACTGGAGACTATGGCCAAGTCCATGTACATTTGCTTTGGTGACAGGATGCACTCTAAAGACCAAGCTTCACAGCACAACTCAGAAGAATACTCAGTGGCCACATGGTTACAACACTATAGAAGCAGCGACAACCAGAGGGCAGCTCAGAGACCAAGCAGGATGTGATATATCACCTGGTGACTTGGATGTTCCACCTCCATTTGTGCAGACATGTCAGCTTCATTCTGCAACCAGATACTATATTTGGAAGGAGAATGGAAAGAATTTCAACCATGAGAGAATCTTAAATACATGAAAAAATATATATATTCTGACTTCTGTGGTAAGGGATGTCTAGAATAGATAGAATGCATAATACTTACAAAACTAATATGCATTTTTGCTATTTGAATGTATGTTTATTAAATTCATATCTGTCCAGTACAGAAGAGAGCTGTGAAGCTGGGATAGATCTTTTAGGATCGAATTCATTTATCTGGGAATAAAAATCTTAAAATATGGAAAGTTAACTAAAAATGATTAGGATAGCTTGTAACTGATTTGTTTTGTTTCCTCCTTGAAAGTTTAAAATTATCCTCTGTGTGTCAGGGTAGCTGAGGCCTGAGTTTTTCAAAGGAGATTAGTGTCTTTGTATAGGCTGCTTATGAGCTTGTGGGAATCACAGTGAGAAAATTCTGATGCCAACATTATAGTCTGTGGAAACACTTTAAGAACTTCATTTGTGGAATCTCCTATGGCTCATATCTGCTCAGTCTTGAAGGGATCTTCATATTGCTTATTCATGGAGGCCTTTTCCTTATCATCTCCATGGCAATGGTGGGTTCTTCTCTAATCAACCTTCTCTAGCCATAGTCTCCTGAGTGGTTATGGAGGAAAAGCCAAGGGTGACTGCAAGTGTAATGCATGGATGGTCACAGGACTGAATTCAGAAGGAGTCAATAATTGAGTTCTAGTTAGACACAGAGGGTCTGGAATATAACATGCTTGGGTAGGTAGGAAAGGTGAAGTCCAGAAAGCTGTTATTAGACTGGAAGAAGTAGCCAAGTGTGAGGGAAGCCTATTCTTCAGTATGTCCAACACCAGGTATGAGGTTTTGATTTTGACTTAATTTAAGCAAAAGACTGGGAGAGGCAGTAAACCCCAATTTGCTTCTTTCTCAGCTTTAGAAATAGAGTGAGTAAGGATGGGCCTGTGAGAAAAAAAAAAAAAAAAACCAGAAATGAGTCACAAAGAAGGGAGTACTAAGATCATGACATCCAGTCCCATCACTTCATGGCAAATAGATGGGGAAACAATGGAAACAGTGACAGGCTTTATTTTCTTGGGCTCCAAAATCACTGCAGATGGTGACTACACCCATGAAATTAAAAGTCAATTGCTCCTTGCAAGAAAAGCTCTGACAAACCTAGACAGCATATTAAAAGGAGTGACTTGACTTTGCCCACAAAGGTCTGTATAGTCAAAGCTATGGTTTTTCCAGTAGTCATGTATGGATTTGAAAGTTGGACCATAAAGAAGGCTGAGTCCTGAAGAATTGATGCTTTTGAACTGTGGTATTGGAGAAGACTCTTGAGAGTACCTTAGACTTCAAGATGATCATATCAGTCAGTCCTAAAGGAAATCAGCCCTGAATATTCATTGGCACAACTGATGCTGAAACTCCAGTATTTTGGCCACCTGATGGGAAGAGCTGACTCATTAGGAAAGATCCTGATGCTGGGAAAGATTGAAGGCAGGAGAAGATGGAGATGACAGAGGCTGAGATAGTTGGATGGTATCACCGACTCAATGGACATGAGTTTGAGCAAGCTCCGGGAGATGGTGAAGGACAGGGAAGCCTGGCATTGCATGCAGTCCATGGGGTCACAAAGAGTTGGAAATGACTGAATGTTCAGTTCAGTTCAGTCGCTCAGTCATGTCCGACTCTTGGCGACCCCATCGCAGCGCCAGGCCTCCCTGTTCATCACCATCTCTCGGAGTTCACTCAGACTCACGTCCATCGAGTCCGTGATGCCATCCAGCCATCTCATCCTCGGTCGTCCCCTTCTCCTCCTGCTCCCAATCCTCCCAGCATCAGTCTTTTCCAGTGAGTCGACTCTTCGCATGAGGTGGCCCAAGTACTGGAGCTTCAGCTTCAGCATCATTCCTTCCAAAGAAATCCCAGGGCAGATCGCCTTCAGAATGGACTGGTTGGATCTCCTTGAAGTCCAGTGCCACAGGGTCCATTACAACTGAACAAATGGACCCTGTGGCATGGTGAATGGTTTCTGGTTTTTTTCTCAAACAGCGCATGTCTAGAGCCATGAACAGTAAGACAAACCTCTTTACCTTTCAGGACCAGTGTAATCCACTAGGCAGATAAATCTGTATGATTGTTACCCTTAGGTACCCTGGTTGTTGGCTGGTTCTTGCCTTATATTTATTCCCAATACTGATTAATAGGGTTCCACTTGTTTGCTGTGCCTGAAGACTCTCATTGATAACTATCCATGCCAGCTGTCTTGTGCCAGGCTTCTATTTCATTCTTACTGTAACTCTCCCCAGTACCTGTAGCCTGGCCCTCAAAATGGTTTGTTCTGGGTATTGATAGTGGTGATGGTTGCATGCCCTGTTAGCTAATGCTTTCAAACTCATAGTGGTTACAACATTAACACATGATTTTTCCATTAGAGAAATGGAAAACAAAACCACTATATAAATTTGTTAGTTGCATATATAATGTTAACAGACATCAATAATAGTAAGCTTTTTAAATAGTATTCTGTAATAGTTCATAAAAAGCTAAGTATTCAAGAGGTATATATATTAGAGTCACTGAGTAAGTCAATGACTGAATAGTGATTAGTTCAAACTCTTAACTTTTCTGAGTTTTAAGGCATCTCTTTATATTTCTCAGAATGACACTATTCTTCAAAAATAAGTCTCTCTTGGCTACTTCTAATCCTCTTTCCTAATTGTGAAAGAAAACCAAACAGGAAGTTCCTACTTCTCTTTGTGCCAATTCTCTCAGACCACACAGAAGCAAAAGCTAGATGATTTGGCAGTGCTATCAGACCTGAGGAAAATTTGGCAATAGTATGAGTGAAAGGGAAGTTGATTGTGGTGTCACTAGGCCACAGTGGAGTGGTTGCAGGCAGTGCGAGTAAACTGCCTACACCCTGGGTGGGAGCAGCTGGGCTGGGAATTTGACCCATCGAGGGAAGAGAGAACATGTTGGTCCACTTGATGTCAGGATAAAATGGAAGTTGGCATTTTAGGCAGTTATTGAAACCACAAAGATTGCTTGTGGATGAGGAAGGACTAGTGTAGGCAGAATGCTTGTGATCTATTCTAGGTTGCTTTAAATACTTGATACTGCTACTTTCTAGGATTAAGGCCATGTAAGGTAACGCTATCTGAATATTTTGTTGGGATCAAGTCCTAACTTAGAAAAAAACACCAAAACGTTAAAAAAAATAGAATTAGATGCAAAGATACTTTCTTGAGTAAGTTTGTTTATGTTATGGTTAACTTTGGAGAAATTAGATTTATCTATTAAAAAATTACTTTAAAGCACTTTCATATGCTGGGTAAGATAGATCCTATAATGGCACAGCATTATTGTTATGGTCATTAGAAGTAAGCTCAATATAAAGTAAAAATGTATAACTACATATTCTGTGAAGTAATAATAATAATAATAGTTAACTTTCATTGAACACTCACTCTGATCCAGGCACAGTGTGTGGTGCTTTAAGTTTATATTCTTTTTAAAGTTCAAAAAAAATCTGAGCAAGGTACTTTTTGTATTGTGGCTTGCAAAGGAGAAACTTAAGGCATAGAGAAGCTAATACGACTTGTTCATAGTCACATATATACAGGCATACCTTGTTTTATTGCACTACAGTTCATTGATGCTGCTCTTGTTACAAATAGATTCATGGCAACCCTGCATTAAGCAAATCTGTAGCAACATTTTTTCCAACAGCATTTGCTCACATCATGTTTGTGTCACATTTTAGTAATTCTCCTAAGATTTCAAACTTTTTCATTGTTATTATATTTGTCATGATGAGCTGTGATCAGTAATCGTTTTATGATACTATCACAAAAAGATTACCAATTACCCAGATAAAGGTTAGTATCTTTTAGCAATAATGTATTTTTAATTAAGGTAAAACTAATGCATAATATTATTGTAAACTTAATAGACTATAGTATAAAGTAGACATAAATTTTTTGAAACAAAACAAAATTTGTGTGACTTGTTCTAATGCAGTACTCTCCTTAATGCCTTGGTATGGAACCAAAGCCTCAGTATCTCCGGGTATGCCCATAGTAGGTATCAGATCTGGGATTCAGATCTATGTGTGACTCTACTGTCAGTCTTTCTAATTTATTTTTTAATTGGACGGTATTGTGTTAGTTTCTGCCATACATCAACATCCATCAATCATAGGTATACGTAGGTGCCCTCCCTCTTGAACCTCTCTCCTCCTACCACATCCCACCCCTCTAGGTTGCCACAGAGCACAGGGTTTGAGCTCCCTGTGTCATATAGAAAATTGCCAGTGGCCATCTATTTCACATGCGGTAGTGTATATGTTTCAATGTTACTGTTCCAGTGTGTCCCTCCCTATTTCTCCCATGTGTCCACAAGTCTTTTCTCTGTGCCTGTATCTCCACTACTGCCCTGCAAATAGGTTTATCAGTACCATCTTTCCAGATTCCATATATATGTGTTAATATATGATATTTGTTTGTCTCTTTCTGACTTACCTCACTTTGTATAATAGGTTCTAGGTTCATCCACCTCATTAGAACTGACTCAAATCGGGTTCCTTTTTATGCCTGAGTAATATTTCATTGTATATATGTACAACAACTTCTTTATTCATCTGTCAAGGGGCATCTAAGTTGCTTCCATGTCTGATCAACTGTAAATAGTGCTGCTGTGAACATTATGGTACATGTGTCTTTTCAATTCTAGTTTCCTCGGGGTGTATGATCATCAGTGGGATTGTTGGGTCATATGGTAGTTTTATTCCTAATTTTTAAAAAAAATCTCTATACTGTTCTCCATAGTCGCTGTATCAATTTACATTCCCACCAATATTGCAAGAGGGTTCCCTTTTCTTCACACCCTCTCCAACATTTATTGTTCATAGATTTTTTGATAATGGCCATTCTGACCACTGTAAGGTGATACCTCATTGTGGTTTGGAGTTGCATTTCTCTAATCATAAGCACTGTTGTGCATCTTTTCATGTTTCTTAGCCATCTGTATATCTTTGGAAATGTCTGTTAGGTCTGCCTACTTTTTGACTGGGTTGTTTGCTTTTCTGATATTGAGCTGCATGAGCTGCTTGTATTTTTGGAGATTCTATTGTCAGTCATTTTAACTAGGATTCTCAGTTGCTAGTCTAGTCCTCTTCAAAACTGTTGCCCGAATGCAAATTAGAACAGCAGTGTAAATCACTGCATGCTTGAAATGCATACATGAAATGCATACATGAAATGACTAAAATTTAAAAAGACTGACATATGGTGCAACTGAAACTTTTATATACTGCTGGTATAGTATAGAAGGGTACAAACTATTTGGAGAACAGTTTGAGTGTTGCAGGTACAGTTAGCATACACTTACATTACCCTATAATTCCTTTCTTAGGTATTTACCAAGAGAAATAAAAATGTACCTATATACAACATTAACATCCACTTTATCTATAGTATTCAAAAACTGAATAATCCAAATGTCTATTAACTTGTGAATGGATAGACCATTTGTGATAATACATACAATAGAATATTAATCAGCAATAAAAAGGAGTAGACTATTGATATTTGCAACTATATGGGTAAGTCTTAAAAGTGTTATATTGAGAAAAAGACAGACAAAAAATTGCACATAGTATATGATTTCATGTATGTGAAGTTCTAGAATAGGCAGAACTAATCCAAAGTGATATATAGTGGTTAACTAGGACTGAGAAAGTAGGATTAACTTAATAGGGATACCAGAAAAATTTTGAATAATATAAATGTTATTTATCTTCATTGTGGTGGTGGTTACACAGGTTTATGGATTTGTCAAAACTTATTGGACAGTACACTTAAAATGAGTGTATCATATTTTATATAAGTTATCTCAGAATAAAATTGATTTTAAAATATCTTAAGTCTCTATTGCCTAGAGATTCTGAGACTTATTTCTTTGAACTTCCTGCCCATTCTATCATGTTTATGTGAGTATGTATATACATATAGTATTAATTTATTTATGAGATTGTGTATCAACTTGCTTATAGACTAGATCACTTCACAAAATTGAATTTTATGTATTTTTCTGTTTTTTCTTATATTTGTCTATTTAGTCTTCTTTTGCTAACTGAATCAATTATAATACTTTTTATTAATTTGATTATGTAAAAGCTATATGCACCCTGCCATAATTTTCAAAATATAGTGCATAGTGCCAAATATTCAGGCCTAAGTAAAATGAAAATTTCAATCAACTAATAATATTTGTTAATTTTCTATTAACCAAAAAGCTTCTTAAATTAACACCTCACATATGTGAGACAATGGAAAAGAAGTCTTTTTTTTAATTAAATTTATTTATTTTTTAAATTACAATACTGTATTTGTTTTGCCATACATTGACATGAATCAGCCATAGGTGAACACAATCTCCCAATGCCGAAGCCCCCTCCCACCCCCACCCCCCACCCCACAATACTGTATTTGTTTTGCCATACACTGATGACTTTAACGTGATAACTCCTAAATTATCATCTAATCATCTCACATAGATTGACTTGTAGTTTTTGCAATTTTTCCTTACAATTGAAAGTGAGCATGCTATCTTAGGGAGAATTTAAATGTTGAAGTCAGGTGCATGGTTTGAATTTGAATCTGAGTTTCACTCTTTACCTGCTGGGTGACAATGGGCAACTAACTGCATAGGTTATTTGATCATCAATTTACATATCTGGAAAAATAGAAATAATCTTATGGGATCATGACAGATAGGAAAACTGTATGGCATATAATGGATGCTAATATCTAATATGCCTGATTGCTATTACTTATTTGTATTACATGTAGTATAATAAAAAGAATGCCAGTTTAAAAGTTAGAATCTGAGGTTTAATTCACTGTACTTAATTCACCAGCTTGGCGACTGAGACAATCTTCTGGACAGTCTTCTAGACAATGATCTAGACGATCAACCATTTTATAAAATGGTTATAATAGCAACTACATTGGTTTATTATGATGTTCAAATGAAACTTTATAAATTGAAGTATATAGAATACCTGGTATAGAATAGGACCCCGTAAATGTTATTTGTTTTGAAATCCAACTTTTATTGAAATTCTCCCATAAAATGAGTAATAACTCTACTAAATAAATATTAATGGTAGTGTTCCATTCACGAGGTGTACCTAAAGATAGGTATTGCATAACCTTAGCTTAAGAGAAAGAAAGACTGAGATCATTGACAAAACCTTTTTAATTTTATCCAGATCTTTGACATTTTAAAGATACAGCTAAACAAGTGGCCAGATAATGCAGAAGGTACTTTATCATCTGTATTTCAATTGCTTGTTTCTGTTTTTTTATGAGATTTCTATGAAAGTCTAGAAGGCGGGAAACAGAAGGCAATGCAACCAAGAATAATATAATACTGATTTTTTTTTGATAGTGCAACTGTTTCATCATGCCTTGTTATTAAGCAGTAGAATTAAGCAATGTCCAAAAAGACTTGAAGCCCCAGGGACTCCAGCTCTGTAAAATTATTCATGATACAAGTTAAAATGAGATTTTTTCAAGATGAAAATAATGTTATGAATTATTCTTCTACTAAGAGTGTCTATTTCCAATTGGATATTCAAAATAAGAGATAATAAATAACATATAAACACATATCATACTTAAATATTTTTTGAAAACAAGAAAGTAAAACTCTTAAGAAAATAAAAGCATAATAATTAAGCCATATATTCTTTTAAAAATTAGCATAGAAATATTCACACATTGTCTGGTAAAAGAGTTGATAGAAGCATATCTTCCAAATTCTGAATTAGAAAATCATGTACAGATGTGTCATGGCACAAAGCCAAAAATATCCAAAAAGAGATCTACTTCTCTACATAAACTCTACCTGTCTACCTGCAGGTATAATTATTCTGATATTAGAATCAGTATATTGTTGGATGTCAAGATGTGTTGCCACAGTCATTATTTTCAGTTAAATAGATATGTTCATGTGAGACCTTTTAATTCCCAAGACCTTATTTTTCATATTTAATTAAGGAATTATTTTGCATAATTTTAAATTCTTGTCTGAAATTTGAATTTATTTCATATGAAATGATAGAAATGTAACCACTGGTACTTAAAATAATATAGTTTGATTCATTCAAATGTAGCTTAAATAAGAAATTAAACCTCACATATAGTTATTTTCTAAATAAGTTACAAAAATAATAGCTTCCCTCTTCATGCTTGTTACTACCATCTCTCATTCTTTTTGAATTTCAAAAGGACAAACCAGAGCATTATATAGAGGGCATTTTCTACGTACAAGTTCCATAATAAAACAGTTGTAATGGGCTTCTAAGACAAAAACAGTAATAAATTCATCAGAAGAAAGTAACTGAATAATGACAAAAGAACACTAGCTAAATAAAAATTATCTGTGAGGAGCAGAATTATAAATGTATTATGGAGAAAACCCTTTGTTTTCTAAATCTGTGTTGATTTCTGTAAGTTTTAGAACTACTTTTCACATGAATATCCTTTGGGCTATAGTGCAACTTTTGAAAGAAGTTACTTTCCTGGGATTGCATGGTTTTAATATGCTAAAGATTTTTATTGAAACAAAAACATTCTGAGTTTGTATTTACTGATCTTTTTTCTGTGTTGTATAAAATCAAAAGTACACAGAACTGAGATTACTTAACCAAAGGATTATTCAACTTTTTAAATAATTTTGAAAATTTATGTTTTTCAAGTAATTTGGGTGGGGGATTGGGTTCAGATTTACTGTCTAGCCAGCAGTTTATTGCTTATACTCATAAATATTCATATTTAACAAACCCACATTTTCATAATATTTATGCTTTAAATGAGAATGCTTCATCTTTGAGTCACTATTAGTAACTGAAAAATGGAGCTACATCAGTAATGCCATTTCATTTTAAAGGTAAATTTTTATGAACTAAAATCACCCAATTATTTTTCTAGGTTAAAAAAGGAACTTTTAATAGTATTTGAAAAAAAAAGCACCTCAATGAATTGTCTGTGAATAATTCAGATATAATTTAATTACCCTGATTTCTGATTAATTCCACAAAAAATTAGAATATAGGCATAGCAGACCATTACATTTCTGCCTACCTGGTATCCATATCCCTTTCTTTTGGCATAACAACACTTTTACTTTATTTGGGGAGTCATATGTCCCTACTTTTAGTCTAAGCTCTAGGTGTTATTAGAAATGAAGAGCTATTTCTCATCTGGGGCTTGCTAAGGATGAATGAAGCACAAGCTGGAATCAAGATTGCCAGGAGAAATATCAATAACCTCAGATATTCAGATGATACCACCCTTTGGCAAAAAGCAAAGAGGAAGCCTCTTGGTGCAGGTGAAAGAGGAGAATGGAAAAGCTAGCTTAAAACTCAGGTTCAAAAAACTAAGATCATGGCATCTGGTCCTATCACTTCATGGCAAATAGATGCGGAAACAATGGGAATAGTGACAAATTATTTTCTTGGGCTCCCAAATCACTGAAGATGGTAACTGCAGCCATGAAATTAAAAGACACTTGCTCCTTGGAAGAAAAACTCTGACAAACCTAGACAGCATATTAAAAAGCAGATATACTACTTTGCCCACAAATGTCCATATAGTCAAAGATATGTTTTTTCCAGTAGTCATGTATGGATATGAGAGTTGGACCATAAAGAAAGCTGAACACCGAAGAAATGATGCTTTTGAACTATTGTGTAGGAGAAGACTCTTGAGAGTCCCTTAGACTGCAAGATCAAACCAGTCAGTCCTAAAGGAAATCAGCTCCGAATATTCATTGGAACAACTGATGCTGAAGCTCCAGTAGTTTGACTCCCTGATACTAAGAGCCAACTCATTAAGAAAGATCCTGATGCCGGGAAAGATTGAAGGCAGGAGGAGAAGGGGACGACAAAGAACGAGGTGGTTGGATGGCAACACTGACTCAATGGACGTGAGTTTGAGCAAGCTCTGGGAAATGATGAAGGACAGGGAAGCCTGGTGTGCTGCAGCTCATGAGGTCACAAAGAGTCGAACACAACTAAGTGACTGAGAAACAACATAGTGGAGGAAACCTAGCCTGTGGTGAGTGGGTCCATCTTGCTACCAGATGGAGAGAGCTTGATAAAGTCAACACAGAGAAAAAAGAGAGCTAAGAAATGGAATGATATAGGTTCTTAATAGCATTTCTCCACACTGACTGAAGCCAGCTTTACCTCTGCACTTTAGTGAAGTGAGCCAGTATTTTGATTGACTGATTGCATAAGCCTCTCTGATTTGAGTTTCTGTTACTTGTAACTGAAAATGCACTAATCAATACACTATATAAATAGATGGTCATAACTTCAGTCCTTCAACATGAGAGTACAAAGTTAACAACCCTGAAAAATTCATGAAAGTATATGTTGAACCTCGAGCATAAAGGGCCTTAAATATTTATCTATTCTATGTAAATAGAATCATGCATGGGATTCTTCATGCAAGAATACTGGAGTGTGTTGCTGTGCCCTCCTGTGGGATGCAAGTGACTCATTCATACAACTATGCCGTGTGCTGTGCCTAGTCACCTGGTCATGTCCGACTCTTTGCAACCCCATGGACTGTAGCCCACCAGACTCCTCTGTCCATGCGGATTCTCCAGGCAAGAAAACTGGAGTTGGTTGTCATGCCCTCCTCCAGGGCATCTTCCCAACCCAGGGATCAAACCCAGGTCTCCCACATTGCAAGCAGATTCTTTACCATCTGAGCCACCACGGAAGCCTATTCAACTATACCTTCTGGTAAACCAGAAATATGGATAACTATCCTAGTTGCCAGTTCAGTGTTACACAAAGGAAAATAGGATTTCCTTTGAGAATAGCAGGTAAACATTGTTTAGTCACTGAGTCGTGTCTGAGACTAAAACCTCATGGACTGTGGCACACCAGGCATGCAGGTAATGTGTAGAATGTTCAAATTATATGAATTAAGGATCAATCAAGCCAAATGAATGTTGTTTACATTTAAAGTATATGCCTTTTTTTTTTTCTGACAGTAAGTGGCTATTTGTATCAAATAGCACAAAAGCATTATGTTCTCCTAAAGAGGACAAAACATTTTTAGAACATTTTAAAATATCTGCTTTAAGATGTGCTGTATTCTCGCCTGGAGAATCCATGGGCAGAAGAGCCTGGCGGGCTGCAGTCCATAGGGTCTCAAAGAGTTGAACATGACTGAAGCGACTTAGCACAGCACAGCACATACCTACAGAAAATTGCTGCTCCTTTAAAAGTGGTAGCCTTTATGTTCTATTCTAGGCATCTCCTCCCTTGCCATCCACTCTCACAGTCACAAATATTTGATAATTCACTCTATGCCAGACATTGTGCCAAGTACAAGGGATGCAGGAGTAAAGACTGACATGAGTCCTCTTCTTACAGATACTTCTAAATTTTATTATAAAGTTAATATTAAAAAGTAGAAAGGTGTTTTAAAGTCTACAAAAATTATAGATGCTTCTATTTTCTAGGGAAGATCACATTGTACTTATACTCCAGACAATCAGGTAGAAACTGCATAACACACTGTGGGGCCCTAGATGGGAAACCTTAAAAAGAAAGGGGCTAGCTTTGCAGTCAGAAACTAAGATGACGCCTGGCCGAAGAGATGGAGACGTGGTCTATGTTGTTTGTCAAAGTTTTTGATTGGCTCTCTTGATTTCCATGCACGTGGACAGCACGTGATCACCACAGACTCCTGTTATAATGAAGGCGCATGACGATTTGACCTTTAACGTGATTGGTGCAACTATGGAAAGTCCCTCCTAAAACCCCCTACTTGCCTATATAAGCTGGGAGCTTGCGGTAATAAAGCGAAACTGCTTAGAAGGAACCCCTGTCGCTTCTGGTTGTCTCTCGCTCGCCAGGCTCTGGGTTGGCAGACAGCAGGTTCACCTCTCCTCGGGAACCCTGGGCTTTGCTGAGGGAAGTTCCACTGCCTCTCTCTTTCTGCCGAGCGCCCCCGCAACACACCATTTATGTGCTTAGTCACTCAGTCATGTCCAACTCTTTGCGACTCCATGGACTGAAGTCCACCAGGTTCCTCTGCCAATGGGGATTCTCCATGCAAGAATACTGAAGTGGGTTTCCATGCCCTCCTCAAGAAATGATCCTTAGGAAGCCTCTTAAAAAAAAAATAAGATAGGGGTTTCATTTATGTTTTATCCCTTATCAGAGTCAATACCAAGTAGCACCTCTGTCACAGGCACTGCTCCTGCCCTTGGCCTAAGCATTTCCTTTCCAAATGTCTGAAAAGCCCTGGACCTTGAGAGCTGGCATGGCTCACTTGGACATGAGGATTGATGGCAGGGTTCCCCATGGTGCCCTGAAAGCATTAGCAGGCAAGCTTACTAAGAAAGGAAGGGCAACCTGACCTCTTTTATTACTTTTCTCAGGGAAGACATTTTTGGTCTGGTGACCAAAAAATGTCACAGCCTACTTTAATGAACTTTGGACACTGATAAGCAAGTCTTTCCCTATCTATCAAAGTAACATAAAGGACAAACAAGCCAGAATGACTGCCAGGCAGAACAAAACTAACTTTCATAAAAAATATGTGGTATGCTATGTTCTCCTTCCTCATTGGCAATGTAGCCTATTTCTAGGAAAGTTCATGGTTTTGACATTAAGAATAATATATAGCAGTCATGGTGGTCAATCTCATTAGTTTTCTTTGTTAGAAGAAGTACTTTTATGTGGCATTGTTAGGTGATTAGGTCTTTTTAAATGATTTTCTCAAGGATTTCCTTAACAATTTCATGCTTGCTGACCCATGACCCATAAATTGTGACTCTGATCCCTTGACTGAATCTATGCTAATTAACCCTCATCTAATCCTCATCTAAGCTTTGCTTATTGATTGGTCTGTTTACTTTGGGACTTCTCAGAGTATTAAATATGATAATAAAAATAATGAGTATTTGATAGGAATAGTACGTAGCATCTACAAAATTATTTGATCACTGACTGATTTTTCATTCTCATGGAATTTCTTAATATTAGTGTTCTAGAGAACAATTATCAAAAAGTTAGTTGCTCGTTTAGAAATAAGTATTTTCTTTGTTAAAATCAACTAATTGTTTCTATTTCAAATGATGTCAGGAATATTGCCATAGTTAATGTGAAAATTAACAGACTTTGTATGAAGGCAATGACTGTATGTCATTTTTCTTTTGTTCCCAGCTTTGTTGAAATATATAACATGTTGACATATAACATTGTGTTAAGTGTGATGATTTGGTGTGTGTGTATATTACAAAATGATCACTGCAGTGAGTTTTGTTAACATCTTCATTGTCTCACATAATTATCGTTTCGTGTGTGTGTTGTGAAAACATTTAAGATGTACTCTCTTAGCATCGTTCAAGTATATAATACATAATTAATTATAGTTAACTTCTAAAGGAGATCAGCCCTGGGTGTTCTTTGGAAGGACTGATGCTAAAGCTGAAACTCCAATACTTTGACCACCTCATGCAAAGAGTTGACTCACTGGAAAAGACTTTGATGCTGGGAGGGATTGGGGGCAGGAGGAGAATAGGACGACTGAGGATGAGATGGCTGGATGGCATCACCGACTCTATTGACATGAGTTTGGGTGAACTTTGGGAGTTGGTGATGGACAGGGAGGCCTGGTGTGCTTTAGTTCATGGGGTCGCAAAGAGTTGGACACCACTGAGCAACTGAACTGACTGAACTGAAGGTCCTTAAAATTTACATCTCGTAACTGGAAGTTTGTACACTTTGGTCAACAACTCCCTTCCTCCAACTCCTAGCCCCAGCAACTACCATACTTTCTGTTCCTGTGAGTCTTAAGTTTTTAGACTCCACATATAAGTGAGATCCTTCAGTATTTGTATTTGTATCTTAATTCTTTTGTGTAGTGTAATGCCCTCGTGGGCATCCATGTTGTCCCAAAAGGCAGAAATTTCTTCTGAATACTATTTCTTCCTCATTGAATATTATTCCATGTGTATATAATAATACATACATTATTCTATATATATATATATCACCTTTTTCTTTGCATGTATATACCAAATAATATTCCATTGTATCTATATACCACATGAACATGAATAATGCTGCCAAGAACATGAGGCTGCAAATACTTTCTCAGGAAAGTGATTTTATTTTTACATATATATGTATACATTCAGAAGAGGGATAGCTGGATAATATGATAGTTCTATTTTTCAGTTTTTTGAGGAATCTCCATGCTATTTTCTGTAAGAGCTGTATTATTTTACATTTCTACCAGTAGTTCACAAGGCTTCCCTTCTCTTCACATCCTCATCAACACTTGTATACTTGTCATTTTCTTAATAGCCATTCTAATAGATGTGAAATGATATCCCATCATGGTATTGATTTGCATTCCACTGATGATTAGTGATGTTGAAAACTTTTCATGTACTTGTTAGTCATTTATTGTCAAGATTATTTAGGCCCTTTGATCATTTTTTTTTTTTAATCAGATTATTTGGAGTTTGTTGCTATTGAATTGTATGAATTTGTTATCTATTTTGTATATTAACTGCCTATCAGTTATAGGATTTACAAATATTTTCTCCCATTCCATAGATTGTCTTTTCATCATATTTCATTTTGTTGATTGGTTCTTTGGCTATGAAGAAGCATTTTAAGATGATGTACTCTCACTTACTCATTTTCACTTTTGTCGGTTGCAGTTTTGATGTCATATCCAAAAATTCATTTTAAGGTCCAAAGTCAAGGGTTTTTTTCCCCGTGTTTTTTCTCCCCCTGGGAATTTTAAGGTTTTCAGTTCAGTTCAGTTCAGTTGCTCAGTCGTGTCTGACTCTTTGCGACCCCATGAATCGCAGCATGCCAGGCCTCCCTGTTCATCACCATCTCTCGGAATTCACTCAGACTCACGTCCATCGAGTCTGTGATGCCATCCAGCCATCTCATCCTCGGTCGTCCCCTTCTCCTCCTGCCCCCAATCCCTCCCAGCATCAGAGTCTTTTCCAATGAGTCAACTCTTCGCATGAATGGCCAAAGTACTGGAGTTTCAGCTTTAGCATCATTCCTTCCAAAGAACACCCAGGACTGATCTCCTTCAGAATGGACTGGTTGGGTCTCCTTGCAGTCCAAAGGACTCTCAAGAGTCTTCTCCAGCACCACAGTTCAAACGCATCAATTCTTCATCACTCAGCCTTCTTCACAGTCCAACTTTCACATCCATACATGACCACTGGAGTAACCATAGCCTTGACTAGATGGACCTTAGTCAGCAAGGTAATGTCTCTGCTTTTGAATATACTATCTAGGTTGGTCATAACTTTTATTCCAAGAAGTAAGCGTCTTTTAATTTCATGGCTGCAGTCACCATCTGCAGTGATTTTGGAGCCCCCAAAATAAAGTCTGACACTGTTTCCACTGTTTCCCCATCTATTTCCCATGAAGTGATGGGACCGGATGCCATGATCTTCATTTTCTGAATGTTGAGCTTTAAGCCAACTTTTTCACTTTCCTCTTTCACTTTCATCAAGAGGCCCTTTAGCTCCTCTTCACTTTCTTTTAGGTCTTATATTTAATACTTTAATCCATTTTGAGTTAGAGGTCCAGTCCATTGTTTTCTATGTGGATATCCAGTTTTCCCAGCATCATTTTTTGAAGAGATTGTCTTTTCCACATTGAGCATTTCTGGCAACCTTGTAAAATATTAGTTTACCATATATATATGGATTCATTTCTGGGCTGTCAGTTGTACTCCATAGGCCTATAGATGAAACAGCTGAAAAAATTTCATCTTTTTCTAGTACTACATGTTTTATTACTTTAACTTTGTAGTATAGTTTGAAATCAAGAAGTAGGATGCCACTAGCTTTGTTGTTCTTTCTCAAGGTTGTTTTGGCTCTTAGGATCTTTTGTGATTCCATATAAACATAAGACTTTTTTTTTTTCTATTTCTGTAAAAAGAAATGCCTTTGGCATTTTGATGGAAATTGCATTGAATGAATAGATTGCTTTGGGTAGTGGTGGTGGTGGTGGGTTATTCACTAAGTCATTTCCGACTCTTGTGATCCCATGGATTGTAACCTGGCAGGCTCCTCTGTCCATGGGATTCTCCAGGGAAGAATGCTGAAGTGGGCTGCCATTTCCTTCTCCAGGGGATCTTCCTGACCCAGGAATAGAACCCAGATCTCCTGCATTGCAGGCACATGATTTACCAACTGAGCTGAGGGCAGCCTTTGGGTAGTATGGATATTTTAACAATATTAATTTCTTCCAATCCATGGACATGGAATCTTTTCCATTTATTTATGTCTTCTTCAGTTCTATCATCTATGTGTTATAGTTTTCAATGTACAGAACTTTCATCTCCTTGGGTTTTTTTTTTTTTTAATTCCTAAGTATTTTGTTGTTTCTGATGCTATTGTAAATTGTTTTCTTTATCTCTTTTTAAAATAGTTCATTGTTAATGTATAGACACATAACTGTTTTTTGTATGTTGATTTTCTATCCTATAACATTGTTAAATTCATTTGAGTTGAGAATTTTGACACATATTTCTTTGGGTATATTGGCTTGCAGGTTTCTTTTTTTCTTATCTGGCTTTCTTTACTTGACTTTGGTATTAAGGTAAGGCTAGCCTCAAAATGAGTTAGGAAATGTTCCCTCTTCTTCTGTATTTTAGACGAATTTGAGAAAGTTGGAGTTAACTAGCCTTTAAATATTTGCATGGAAACCATTTTTTATTAATGGTGTCCTATAATTCTCTCATTCTTTCTTTTTTTCTTTTTACTCTTCTGACTAGATGATTTTAAATGACTCATCTTCCTGCTCACTAATTCTGTTTTCTATTTGGTTGATTCTCTTGTTGAAACTTGCTATTGAATTCTTCAGGGCAGTCACTGTATTCTTCAATTCTAGTGTGTTTTTGTTTTTTTTTTTTTTAATGACTTCTGTTTCGTTGTTGACTCATTTGGTTAATGGACTATTTTCCTAATTTCATTTAGTTGTCTGTGCTTCCTTATCTTTGAAATTCTGAATTCTTTGTCAGATTGTTCATAGGTCTCCATTTATCTAAGATCAGTCATTAGAATTTTATTTATATCCTATGATATTTATGTTTCCTTGATTATTTAATCCTATGACCTTGTGTTGGTATCTGGGCATTGAGGAAGTAGGCACCTCTTCTAGTTTTTATGTATTGGCTTAGACAGAGAAGTCCTTTAATGAGTCAACCCATCCAGAGGTTCTAGTGCTTTCTGTGAGCAGACTTGCTTCTGGAGTCTTTGGGCAAGTAGGTGTGCGCCTGGTTCAGCAGCTGGGCAGATCTGGTGCTCAGGTCCGTGGCTCCTGTCCTAGGTCCTGGGTTCATAGGGGCAGGCCTGGATCCTATGTCTTCAGAGGCTGACTAGATTTAGGGGCTGACTAGAGGTGGTTCTAGGCTGATGTCTGCAGGGCCTGCCCCAGTCTGGAGCCTGAGGCCATGTGAATTGACCTATAGCTTGAGGTCTCAGGGGCCATCATGAAGGCTTGGGCTACGGAAGCCTCTCTGGCGCTTGGGTGGCCTGAGATCCTAGGGCTGTAGGAGTTGCGCTGTCACTGGAGTGGGTGCTTGGCACTGGGTGGGTTAGGAGTCAAGGACTATTGTATAATAGCTGGCCTAGCACTGGGGTTGGCAAAGAATCTGGACTTGAGGGAATCTTCCTGGGGTTGGAGAAGTCAGCCTGGCATTGGTGCAGCTGAGTGTTGTGGTCTGTGCTCACTTCATTCTTCCTCCCCTACAGGAGAATCTCTCTCTCTGCACTGGGCCTAGGACAGCGGTAATGGGGAAAACATGAAACTGACTTTCCTACTTGCTTCAATTCATCTTCTATCTGTGCTTTGTCCAAGTACTGTAATTCCTTAGCTGAAATCCTCTCTTCTGGAGATATTTTCATCCTTGGATAGTTTGTTCACATTATTTCTGTGAGGTGACCAGCATTGGAAATTCCTGTATCACCATCTTACTGACATCATTCCACTGATGAACCTTCTAAAATACTCTGCTCTAAGGTGGCTTCTAGCTTTGACCAATAGACCCCGAGCAGAAAGAGTTTGGAAGTGTGTATTATCAAAATCAGAAGTGGTGCAAGAGGGCAAGTGTTGCTTAGAGGACATCCAGAGAGTCTTTAAGTTTGTTTGTTAAGGAATGCTTTTCCTTGGGCTATTTCTGAATATCAAATTCACATTTAAAAATAAAGGTTTAGTTTTCACTTCAAGCCAAGATGGAGTAAGAGAATCCAGATTGTCATCTCACCTACCTGAAGTTTATTCCTTCAGATACTACTGCACCTGCATTCTCCCTACTCACCCCATTTTCCTAGGTGGTCTTTTTTTTCTGTGGTTACAGACTACTTTTTTTTTTTTTTATTAAATTAAATTTATTTATTTTTTTAATTACAATACTGTATTTGTTTTGCCATACATTGACACGAATCAGCCATAGGTGAACACAATCGCCCAATGCCGAAGCCCCCTCCCACCTCCCACCCCACATCCTCTACCTGAATCATCCTGTGCATCAGCCCCATGCATCCTGCATCCTACACCAAACATAGATTAGCGCTTCGTTTCTTACAGGAAAATACACAGACTACTTTTTCTTGAAGCACAAGAACAGCCTCAGCAACCTCCACCCTGAGGAATTTCACATAATTGCTCTTTCTTGTTCTGCCTGACTACCTCACTGGAATGGTGGTAGGTAAGAATAGGTCAAGAGGCTTCCCAGGTGGTGCTAGTGGTAAAGAACCGGCCTGCAAATACAGGAGACTTAGCTGGGCTTGATCCCTGTGTTGGGAAGCTCCCCTGGAGGAGGGCATGGCAACCCACTCTAGTACTTTTGTCTGGAGAATCCCATGGACAGTGGAGCCTGGCAAGCTACAACCGATGGGGTCAAAAGAGTTGGATACAACTGAAGCAACTTAGCACACACATGCAAGAAGAGGTCAAAGCTGGGGTGACCTGTAGTTTCTTTTTATTTTATTTTATTTTACTTTACAGTGCAGTATTGCTTTTGGCATACATTGACATGAATCTGCCACGGGTGTACATGAGCTCCCAAACATGAATCCCCCTCCCACCTCCCACCCCACATATAATGGATTTAAATAACCATTTACAAAGAGGAGAAATAAATGAATGAGCAGTACTAAGGTAATATTTTTACTCTTCCTTCAAACTCTTTTTGGCTGTTATTAGAGGATTGTCCAGCTGATCTTCCATGTGTACACTTGTTCAACTGTGAGCAGGTCCTCAGAAGTTCTAGGCTCTCTTTCAATTTCTGGCTTTGCATATATTATTTCCTCCTTCTCAAATATTCCTTACCTCACTTTTCACTGACCTATCTCCTGTCTTCCCTCCAGACATCAGCTCAGATATCATTTCATCCAGGAAATCTTAACAGTTTAAGTTTGGGGGAAGATGTTACTTCTATGTGCTTCCTCTAATACATTCTGCTTACATTTAGTGTAGCCCTTAAGATTCTCTGTTGCAGATGCCTCCTTTTCCTGATTCTCCTATTAAACTTTAAGCTGTTTTAGGTATGTTATATCTTGTTTACTCTTTTTATAACCAGAGCATAGCATAGTGCCTGGAAGCTGCTCAGTGGAGCTTGGGTGATTAGTCCAAAGTTATGTAGCTAATGAGTAGCAGATTTAGGATTCAAATCCAGCTCTCTATCTGCCTATGGGGCATTTGTTTTGTGCTGTTCTGAAAAACACTATTTCTCCCTCCCACCTAAACACACATCTATTAAAAGACTAGAGTCTTTAAAGTATTGCGTGATACAGACTGACAATCTTTGTTAGGGAAAAATCCACAGCTAAAGTAAATTATTCTAAATCCCTCCACTGAAGTGTGACAAAAATTGGCACCACATGTGATACTGCAGGGTGCTTTAGCCAAAGAATGGGCCCTGATGTGTTTCCATGTGGTGGAACAATAATAATACCTATGATCCAGCCATGTGGAATGAATATGTCATGGGTAAATTTCACAGAAATGTCCTCCCCCAATCAAACAATGTTATTCCATAAAACATATTTAAAATATAGTGACTTGTTCATTTATGTTAACAGGAGTGAACTGTACTTCTGGTGTTTTTAATAATGAAAAGAATTACATTTTAATCTTTTTACTTGTGTTTTTCACTAAATTGTCATTATGTGTTATAGTTTGTAACGTATTTGTGCTACAAGACAATTTGTCTTTCACTATCAACTGCTATGAATTATGCAAAAGTCTCTAAGTATTTTTGTCTTAATCATTTTGATGTTAACCTTTCAGATTGTAATAGCATTAAAGACTGCTGAAGCTGAAAGAATAAAGACAATTTTGGCAATAATTTCTACAGCTGTACAGAGTGTATTTTATACCCTTATTAGAGAGATAGTTTTTTGTAATTCAGATGGCACAGGCTAAACACATAATCTGTTCATTGTAATTGTTCAGCTCTTTTAATGGATTTGATGTCTCAAGACCTTAATTGCCAAGTGTCTACCTAGAGTGGAGAGAGTCAGTCACATGATGTTATAAAAGCAATTGAGTTAAATTTTTTAAATTAGGAGACAGCCTCAAAATACATATTTTTGAGATCTCCTGAAAGATCAGGTGATCTGGGACCAGCTGTCTATGCAGCACCACACCTTGGATTGATGTCACTGCTGCCTGTCCCCTTTTAGGCACTTGGGTCTCTACTCCCTTACACACACATTTCCCCTCTTTTATATTATCTCCAAGGCCCTCTTGGCATTGATTTCTTGATATCTGGATGAAGAATTCCTATCTATATAAATAATGATAGTTTTGTCAACCAATCAAGTAGATCCAAACAAATTTTACTTTCAAGATTAATAGTTATTGAATTATTTAATGTTTTTTTAAAGTGTTGGGGAGTTAAAAAAAAATAGGATGACATCATGATAGGATTAAGTGAATTTTTGGCCAATATGATTTTCTATATGACAGTTCAGTTCAGTAAGAATTTATTGAGCATCTATGTAGTCCTGAGGATATAGCCATCTTCCTTCAAGAAACTTATAGACCTTCTCTGCCCGTATCAGTCGCCTCTTAACAAACCAGTAATAGGACTGTAACTTTGGAGTAGGTTATACTGTCACTTTTACATAAAACAGAAGTAGAAGAATTCAATGATTTAAAAGCTTTATATTTAGAACTGTGTTTAGTTTATGAATTGTGTTGACATCATCAAAATTAAATCATTAAATGATATTCTTCATTAAAAACTCTGTTTTATAAGTAAGCATATTTTTTTCTTGGAAAAAAGAGCCCTTGAAAAGTAGGCTTCACTTGTTCTCTCACTGAGCATGGTTATAGAAAATAGGCCATTGCTTTTCTCACCAAATTAACTAAATATGTTAGCCCTTGAACTTTACAAAAGGTTTTTTTTTTTTTTTTACTTTGTTAATGCTAGAATGGACATGGTGTTCTTCATCTACTTCATAGTTGAGAAAGAGCTGTTTACATGTTCTTTGGCCTGCTTTATTGCCTTCAGAATGCTTCAGTGTTTCTTCTGCTTTCAAGACCGAGGAGCACAGAGATTTCCCTATTCTTGGCACTGACTCTTGGTTATGGTCATTATGTGGCATTTGACTTTGGAACATCTCGTTACTTTTATCTCACTTTTTACAATAATGGTAACATAATAAAGTAAATCCAGAATAAATAAGCAAAATTATAAATCATTTATCAAAGATGAAGTCTATCAAATTTTTTTTTACTCCAAAATTTCTTCTTAATCTGCTTTGAATATCAGTTCTTACAGCCAAAATCTATTCTCTATAAGATAGTACTGGTCTCATAAGTAGCAATTTTATATTTACTGTTATTTCTCTACAGCCATGTTAACTTTCTTGATGTACCACCAGTAGATCTGCTTTAGTTTTTAAGGAGATGCACATTGACAAATTCAGTAGGTTCTCCTCAAACCTTTTTTTTTCTGCTTGATCTTGATCTTGCTTGTTGACCCTCTCTTTGAAACTTCTGTTATCTTCATTGGCACTATAATCTCCTAGTTTCTCCTTCTCTTCTTAGTTTATTTCACAGAATTTTCTTCCTCTATCCTTTAAATAAATCACATTTTATATTTGGACCTTTCATGTATTCACCTCTTCCCTGAGTGGATTTACTATGTGCTTATAGCAAAAGACATATCTTTATGCCATTATTTCTCAAAGCCCCGTCTTCAGTGTGGATTTTGTTTCATGCCCCACACTTTTCTGCCCAACCCTTGAATATACATATTTATTTATGTAGATTACAGTGCTTCAAATTTAACATAGTTTTGCGCTTATGCCCGATCATCTTCTTTTATTTCTTATCCTGGTAGAAAATACCATTATATATACAAAATCCCAAACTAAAACTTGAGACTAATCCTGATCTGCTTCTTCTCAGTCTTGAGTTCAGTCTTTTACTCCAGGGAGATGAATATAGTTTTAGAGACCACTAACTTTCTGTTCCAGTGTCCTGCTTTCTATCACACCTGCTGCCATCTTGGAATAGGCTTTCCAGATCTTTCACTTTGGCAATGTAATTATTCTTAGGATCTGACCCCATACTTCTTTCACCTCCACTGTCATTGACCCTGTCATTGACCTTCTTAAAATGCAACACTGTCTCATTGCTCTCAAAACAAAAACAGGAAATACCTTTCATAGACTTATTGCCTGTAACAGAGGTTTTGAGACTTTTTTTTTTTTTACATAAATGAAACTTAACTAGAAGACTAAACAGATAAATAAGCTAGGAAGTTTTATTTCCCTGTAAAAATTTGAAAACCACTGGCCTACAATATAAAATCAAAATTCTTCCATATGGCAAACAAGGGCCTCCTTATTTTACTTCCCCTCCCTATCCCACTATCTATCTCATCCCATTTCAACCTGCTCTTCACCACATTAATCTCCCTGCCTTTCCCTAAACTGGTAACTTTTGTTTAGGGCCTTTCTACTGTTCCACATCATCTACTGCCTGCCTGAATGTTCTTCCTTACATTGTATGACTTAAAACGTCTGGCTCATCTTTGAGACCCAATTAAACTGTCCCTCTCAGAGGACTATCTCAATGCTTCCCTTTCCTGACTACACAGTGTTCTCCAAACAACATTTCTTATTCCTGCTTTTGAACACCATAGTATTTTTACATGCATATATGTGTGTATGTTATAAATATACTTTTACTTTATACATAGATTTACTGTTTGTTTATGAGTTAATTTCTTCTATTATGTTGTGAACTTCTTAAAAGTCATTGTCATACTCATCTTTGTATTCCCAGTCTCTAGGAGAATGCTTTGATAAAGTTTAACATCTGGCACATTTGATAATAATTTTAGGCAGTATTCCTTTATCTAGATATATTATTTATAATATCTACTTTTCTTCCTCAAAAACGCAAATGCAGCTATCTACTTTTGCATAGTTCTTCAGTATTCTACTATAGTTTCTTTAGTTATTATATCAATAAGTACAAATCTACCTTCATAGATTCTTATTTTAAAATTTAGAAGTGTTCTTTTTTTTTGATCATCTATTCATTTGTTAATTCATCCAACAAACATTTGTTGAGAACACATACTGCACTGGGCACGGAGAAGTAGAAGTGAGGAGAGAGAAGCAGGAATGTTCATCAGTGTTATGGTTTTGCTGTCCATGGTTATAACTTTCAAACTTATCACATTATGGGTCCTTTAGGAAAAAACTAAATTTGGTGTTTAATGCATTAATCCTTAGGCTGGACTGGATCATGAGATTCAAGAAAAGGAGAATAAAGTTCTGACAATTCTTTTATTTCATTTAAATTGAAGTATAGTTTATTTATAATAGTATATTATTTTTGAGAGTACAGCATAGTGATTTAGTGTTTTTACAGATTATACATTATTATAAGATAATGGCTATAATTACCTGTAGTGTACAGTATATCTTTGTTGCTTATCTATTTTATGCATAGTAATTTGTATCTCTTAATACTAAGCCTGGAATTTGTCCCTCCCTCCCTTCCCTCTCTCATTAGTAACATCTGGTTTATTTTCTATGTCTATAAATCTGTTTCTGTTTTGCATATTATATTCATTTGTATTTATTTTTAGATTCATCGTATAACTGATATCATAGTATTTGTCTTTCTATTTGACTTACCTCACTAAGCATAATATTCTCTAGGTCCACCCACATGTTTTATTTCTTTTTCCTGTCTGATTGCTGTGACTAAAACTTCTAATGCTATGTTAAAAGAAGTGGTGAGAGTGGGCATCCTTTTCTTTGTTCTAGAATTTATAAAGGCGTCAGGTTCTCACTCTCAAGAATGAGGCTAGCTGTAGGTTCGTCATTTGTTCCTTCCACACCTAATTTGATCAGAATTTTATCATGAATGGAAATTGAATTTTGTCAGTTGCTTTTTCTATAGCTACTGAGGCGATCATGTAATTTTTATCCTTCTTTTTGTTAATATGGTGTATCATATTGATTGATTTGTGAATATTGAACCAATCTTGTGTCTCTGGAATAAATCCAACTTGATCATGGTCTATGATTTTTTTAATATATTTTTGAGTTTGATTTGCTAATATTTTTGTTGAAGATTTTTGCATCTATTATTCATCATAGATATTGATGTATAATTTTCTTTCTTTGTAGTGTCTTTGTTTGGTTTTGTTTATTAGGGTAATAATGGCCTTATAGAATGAATCTGGGAATGTTCTATCCTCTACAGTTTTTTTGGAATAGTTTGAGAAAGATAGGTTATAGTTCTTCCTTAACTGTTTGGTAGAATTACCCTGCTGAAATCTTAAAGTCCTGGACTTGTTTGATTGGAGGGTTTTTGTTTGTTTGTTTGTTTGTTTTTACAAATTCAATTTCACTACTAGTGATAGTTCTGTTCAAATTTTTTTTTGTTTCAGTTTTAGTAAGTTATATTTTTCTAGAAACTTCTCTATTTCTTCTAGGTTGTCCAATTCATTTTCATATAACTATTCATAGTATTCTCTTAGAATTTTTGTATTTCTTTGGTATTGATTGTTTTTTCTCCTCTTTCATTTTTTATTTTGTTTATTTGAGTCCACTCTCTTTTTCTTCATGAGCCTGGCTAAGGTTTATTAATATTTTTGTCTTTTCAAAAAATCAGCTCTTGGTATCATTGATCTTTCTTGTTGATTTTTCTTTGTGTCTGTATTTGATTTATTTCCCCTTTGATTTTTACTATTTCCTTTCTTCTGCCAACTTTGTGCTTATTTGTTCTTTAAATCCTTTAGGTGGTACGTTAGGTTGCTTATTTGAAATTTTTCTTGTTTCTTGAGGAAGGCCCATATCTCTATAAACTTCCCTCTTAAAACTGCTTTTGGTACATCTTGTAGATTTTGGAGTATTCCCATTTTTACTTGTCTCAAGATATTTGCTGATTTCCTCTTAGATTTCATTGACCATTGGTTTTTCAGTAGCATGTTTAGTAACTATGTATTTTCTTTCTATAGTTGATTTCCTATACATATCAATTAAGCTTAAGTGGCCTACTGTGTCATTTAAGACCACATTGCCTTACTGATTTTCTGTCTTTCTTAACTGAATTTCTGTGTTCAAACTTGTGGCAAGGTAGTTGCCGGGGACCCATGAGCTTCTAGGACAGACTGCTCTCTATCCTGCTGCATGCACTCTCCAGGACCAGAATCCAGGCTTTTCAAGCCTTTCTACCTTACTCAGCAATCCTCCAGCCAGACAAAGGGAATTCCCTCTACTAATTCCAGGACTGGGACATCCAGTATGTGGCCTCCCTCCTCAAGGTGGGTGTTCAATCATATAATTTTGATTTCCTCTGAGTCACCTTCCAGGGGCACAAGTCCTGACCTTATTACTTTCCTTCCCTTCCTACTCAACTATGTGTGTATCTTTCTTACCACTTCACTTGAATTGTACAGGAGTCCTTCTGCCAGTTTCCAGTTAATTTTCAGTGAAAATTGTTCCACATGTAGATGCATTTTTGATGTGTTAATGGAGAGAGATGACCTCTGCATCCTCTTACTCTGCCATACGGATATTTGTCCTGATTTTACTTTTTAATGTGTCTACTCTGTTGAAGTCCATAACACTTCAGAAGACTATACTCACATGATGCAAAACTAAAGCCAGAATTCATCTTATGTTTAAAATTCTGTCTTCCTTATATTAAGGTAACTGTGAGGATTCCTTGAGATTTCAGCATTCTGTATATGTTAGTTATATATATGAACAAAGTTATTATTTTTGGTGGGGTCATTGATGTGGCTGAATATCATTAAACTAGGAATTAAACAGTGATCATTGTTGTTATTTCCATAAAAATTGTTGAGTTGATTATTTTTAAACCCTCTGATTAAAATCATTCATGAGTGCCAAACTCAAGCTATTTATTGCTTGCAAAGTTCAACTTTTTTATTCAATAATCATGAAAAACACTTGACTTCCCTTGAACAGCTCTTCATTTTTAGAAAAGGAAAAAGAGAAATTAATATTTATTGAATGTTAATTATGTACTAGGATGGTGCCAGATATTTTGCCTTTAATCCTCCCAGCAAACCTTGGAGCAAGAGGTATTACTTCTACTTTTGCTAATGTGTAAAATGGATCTCAAGGGAAGTGAAATACTCTGTCCTAGATTCCTCACTAGAAATTGCAGAGTCTAATTTAGGATTCAACACTCCAGTGTTCATCCATATTCTTGCTTTTTGGAATGCTGTCTCAGACTCAACTACTCAAGGCCAGCAATGAATATATATTAACCAAGAAAATGGGCTGAAATATATCATTTCAAGATGATATCACTTCAGGCCTGACCTTCTTGTTGTGATTTGTCTCACTGGAACACTCTATCTGTATATAACTGTGATTCACTTTCCACTATCTCTAGTTCTTTTTGAATTCTTTCTTAAGGCTGTAAAGCTTGTTAGAATTGTTTTCATAATGTAAAGTACAGAACTATAGGTCTAAAAATTAGAAGTCACAATTTAAAAATTACTTAGTCATAAAAAGAACATTTGAGTCAGTTCTAATGAGATGGAGCCAATCTGTTGTTCCATGTCCAGAGCTAACTGTTGCTTCCTGACCTGCAAACAGATTTCTCAGGAGGCAGGTCAGGTGGTCTGGTATTCCCATCTCTTTCAGAATTTTCCACAGTTTTTTGTGACCCACATAGTCAAAGGCTTTGGCATAGTCAATAAAGCAGAAATAGATGTTTTTCTGGAACTCTCTTGCTTTTTCAATGATCCAGCAGATGTTGGCAATTTGATCTCTGGCTCCTGTGCCTTTTCTGAATGCAGCTTGAACATCTGGAAGTTCATGGTTGACGTATTGCTGAAGCCTGGCTTGGAGAATTTTGAGCATTACTTTGATAGCGTGTGAGATGAGTACAATTGCATGGTAGTTTGAGCTTTCTTTGGCATTGCCTTTCTTAGGGATTGAAATGAAAACTGACCTTTTCCAGTCCTGGCCACTGCTGAGTTTTCCAAATTTGCTGGCATATTGAGTGCAGCACTTTCACAGTATCATATTTCAGGATTTGAAATAGCTCGACGAGAATTCAGTCACCTCCACTAGCTTTGTTCGTAGTGATGCTTCTTAAGGCCTACTTGACTTCACATTCTAGGATGTCTGCCTCTAGGTGAGTGATCATACCATCTTGGTTATCTGGGTCATGAAGAGTTTTTGTATAGTTCTGGGTATTCTTGCCACCTCTTCTTAATATCTTCTGCTTCTGTTAGGTCCATACCATTTCTGTCCTTTATTGTGCCCATCTTTGCATGAAATGTTCCCTTGGTATCTCTAATTTTCTTGAGGAGACATCTAGTCTTTCTCATTCTATTGTTTTCCTTTATTTCTTTGCATTGGCCACTGAGGAAGGCTTTCTTATCTGCTTGCTCCTCTTTGGAACTCTGCATTCAAATGGATATATCTTTCCTTTTCTCCTTTGCCTCTTCTTTTCCTAGCTGTTTGTAAGGCCTCCTCAGACAACCATTTTGTCTTTTTGCACTTCTTTTTCTTGGGGATGCTCTTGATCCTTGCCTTTTATACAATGTCATGAATCTCTGTCCATAGTTCTTTAGGCACTCTGTCTATCAGGTCTAATCCCTGAATCTATTTCTCACTTCCACTCTATAATCATAAGGTATTTTATTTAGATCATACCTGAATGGTCTAGTGGTTTTCCCTACTTTCTTCAATTTAAGTCTGAATTTGGCAATAAGGAGTTCATGATAGAGCTTCTACATCTTTGACTGCAAAGAATATAATCAATCTGATTTTAGTATTGACTGTCTGCTCTTGTCCATGTGTACAGTCTTCTCTTGTGTTGTGGAAGAGGGTGTTTGCTATGACCAGCTGCAATCAAGATTGCTGGGAGAACTATCAATAACCTCAGATATGCATATGACACCACCCTTATGGCAGAAAGTGAAGAAGAACTAAAGAGCCTCTTGACGAAAGTGAAAGAGGAGAGTGAAAAAGTTGGCTTAAAGCTCAACATTCAGAAAACAAAGATCCAGTCCCATCACTTCATGGCAAATAGATGAGGAAGCAATGGAAACAGTGACAGACTTTGTTTTGGGGGCTCCCAAATCACTGCAGATGGTGACAGCCAAGAATTTTAAAGATGCTAGCTCCTTGGAAGAAAAGTTATGACCAACCTAGACAACATATTAAAAAGCAGAGACATTAATTTACCAACAAAAATAAAGCTATGGTTTAGTCAAAGCTATGGTTTTTCCAGTAGTCATGTATGGATGTGATAGTTGGACTATAAAAAAGCTGAGCTCCAAAAAATTTATGTTTTTGACCTGTGGTGTTGGAGAAGACCCTTGAGTCCCTTGAACTGCAAGGAGATCCAACCTGTCCATCCTAAAGGAAATCAGTCCTGAATGTTCGTTGGAAGGACTGATGCTGAAGCTGAAACTCCAATACTTTGGCCACCTGATGCGAAGAACTGACTCATTGGAAAAGACCCGGATGCTGGGAAAGATTGAAGGCAGGAAGAGATGGGGACCACAGAGGATGAGATGGTTTTATGGCATCACTAACTCAATGGACATGAGTTTGAATAAACTCTGGGAGTTGGTGATGGACAGGGATGCCCAGCATGCTGCAGTCCATGGGGTCGCAAAGAGTGAGACACGACTGAGCAAATGAATTGAATTGAAGTCAATGAGGTGGATGAACCTAGAGCCTATTTTACAGAGTGAAGTAAGTCAGAAAAAAGGAAGATAAATATTGTATACTAACATATATGTATGGAATCTAGAAAGATGGTACTGATGAATTTTTTGCAAGGCAGCAATGGAGAAATAGACATAAAGAACAGATTTATGGACATGGGGAGAGGGGATAAGAGGGTGAGATGTATGGAGAGAGTAACGTGGGACCTCACATTACCATATTAAAATAGATTGCAAATAGGAATTTGCTGTATGTCTCAGGGAACTCATACAGGGGCTCTGTACCAACCTAGAGGGGTGGGATGGGGAGAAAAATGGGAGGTAGTTTCAAGAGGGAGGGGACATATTGTACATCTGTGTCTGACTCATGTTGATGTTTGACAGAAAACAACAAAATTCTGTAAAGTGATTATCCTTCAATTAAAAAATAAATGAATTTTAAAAATTAGTTTGGACGTAATTATAACAAACTCATGCTCTTATTATTGTATAGAAGGGAGTATAGAATGAATAATCCCTTTTTCTGCCTTAATTGACCCTGATGCAAATTTATTCTTCTGATTTTAAAATATATATAAATTTATTTATTTTAATTGTAGGTTAATTACTTTACAATATTGTATTGGTTTTGCTATACATCAACATGAATCCACCACAGGTATACACCTGTTCCCCATCCTGAAACCCCCTCCCTCCTGCCTCCCCATACCATCCCTCTGGGTCATCTCAGTGCACCAGCCCTAAGCCTCCAGTATCATGCATTGAACCTGGACTGGCGATTTGTTTCATTTTGTTCTTTTAAATTATTGTATGTTTTGTGGTTACTACAGCTTTCAGAAGTCTCATATTCTTTGGTGCTGATAAAGTACACTGTAATCCAGTTTATATATACTGGAAAGAGATTTGCTGTCTAAATAAGAGATGCTATAAGGGAAGTCAGTTCTAATATACAATATGTTAAGGTTTGGAAATAATGTCAATTTTAGTACTTTTTAATTGAATTGGGAACTTTATATTATAATTTTATTTAAAGAATTAAAATACATTGTATTTGGAATACTGAATAAAAATTGTAAAAACTGTGTTTCTTACTCTGACTTCCTTTATATCTCTCTGGATCATATAAAATTACCTCAATACTCGTCCTGTTCTCTCTGCTAGTAACCAGTAACTTAATGTAAAGACGTGTCTAAAATACTGACTGTCTCCCCTACTATCCATTGCCTTCCCATGCTGCCATAATCCAACTCCCCAATATAAACTATTTGAGTCTGTTAATAGGCATTAACAAGATATACTTGTTGGTGAACTGAACCAAGCACAGCAGAGAAGAGGTTTCCCTTCTCATCTATGTCATTTGGCAAATATCAGTTCACTTCAGTTCAGTCGCTCAGTTGTGTCCGACTCTTTGCAGCCCCATGAATTGCAGCATGCCAGGCCTCCCTGTTCATCACCATCTCTCAGAGTTCAGTCAGACTCATGTTCATTGAGTCCATGATGCCATCCAGCCATCTCATCCTCGGTCGTCCCCTTCTCCTCCTGCCCCCAATCCCTCCCAGCATCAGAGTCTTTTCCCAAGAGTCAACTCTGCATGAGGTGGCCAAAGTACTGGAGTTTCAGCTGTAGCATCATTCCTTCCAAAGAAATCTCAGGGCTGATCTCCTTCAGAATGGACTGGTTGGGTCTCCCTGCAGTCCAAGGGACTCTCAAGAGTCTCCTCCAGCACCACAGTTCAAAAGCATCAATACTTCAGTGCTCAGCTTTCTTTACAGTCCAACTCTCACATCCATATATGACCACTGGAAAAACCATAGCCTTGACTACACGGACCTTAGTTGGCAAAGTAATGTCTCTGCTTTTGAATATACTATCTAGGTTGGTCATAACTTTTCTTCCAAGGAGTAAGCGTCTTTTAACTTCATGGCTGCAGTCACCATCTGCAGTGATTTTGGAGCCCCCAAAATAAAGTCTGACACTGTTTCCACTGTTTCCCCATCTATTTCCCATGAAGTGATGGGACCAGATGCCATGATCTTAGTTTTCTGAATGTTGAGCTTTAAGCCAACTTTTTCACTCTCCTCTTTCACTTTCATCAAGAGGCCCTTTAGTTCCTCTTCACTTTCTGCCATAAGGGTGGTGTCATCTGCATATCTGAGGTTATTGATATTTCTCCCGGCAATCTTGATTCCAGCTTGTATTTCTTCCACCCCAGCGTTTCTCATGATGTACTCTGCATAGAAGTTAAATAAACAGGGTGACAATATACAGCCTTGATGTACTCCTTTTCCTATTTGGAACCAGTCTGTTGTTCCATGTCCAGTTCTAACTGTTGCTTCCTGACCTGTATACAGATTTCTCAAAAGGCAGGTTAGGTGGTCTGGTATTCCCATCTCTTTCAGAATTTTCCACAATTTATTGTGATCCACACAGTCAAAGGCTTTAGTATAATCAATAAGCAGAAATAGATGTTTCTCTTGCTTTTTCCAAGATCCAGCGGATGTTGGCAATTTGATCTCTGGTCCCTCTGCCTTTTCTAAAATCAGCTTGAACATCAGGGAGTTCACGGTTCACATATTGCTGAAGCCTGGCTTAGAGAATTTTGAGCATTACTTTACTAGCATGTGAGATGAGTGCAACTGTGCAGCAGTTTGAGCATTCTTTGGCATTGCCTTTCTTTAGGATTGGAATGAAAACTGACCTTTTCCAGTCCTGGGGCCACTGCTGAGTTTTCCAAATATGCTGGCGTATTGAGTGCAGCACTGTCACAGCATCATCTTTCAGGATTTGAAACAGCTCAACTGGAATTCCATCACCTCCACTAGCTTTGTTTATATTCTCACATTTGATGGCAGAACCAAGTTTAAAAATCTAGATTTCCAGGCTAATATTTATACCACACACCACTGTTGCTTATACTGAGTTCAACCAATGATTTGTCTAGAGTCTGTGGTATATATATAAATATATTGCTTCAATATTTTACAGATTTTAAGAGATATTAATTCTGTCCACAAATATTAATGGAGAAGTTACTATGTGCTAGAGATATAGCTATGAATGAAGTAGACAAATCCCATGCCTTCTCAGGACTTAAATTCTAGTGAGGGAGATAGCCAATAAATAAACTGATAGATCTATTATACAATAATAGATATTCAAATCAAAGTACAAAGATGGAGTATTTTGGATATAACTCCATGAAGGTGTTGTAAGGCTGTATTATTTTTTTCAAGTGAAGATAAAGAAGTAAACCTGAGACATTTGCAGGGGGATATTAATAGAAAGTATGCTTTTATCCGTATTGGCTTTGGACTTTATTATATCACACATTCATGAAAATATACACATACGCCCAAACTGTGCATTAGTAAGATTCCTACAACAATGACTTTTCTGACAAATTGTTTAAATGCTACTTTATATTCAGATTCATTTCTTTTTATTGTATTGTCATTGTCTATTACTCCACTTTATTTCAATGAAATTGTCAGCTAACAGTTTTAACACATTTATAAATGTGCTGTAAAATTTGCAAGAACAAAAGAGAGAGTAAAAATACAGTAGAATGACTCACAAAACAGAAAACACACTGGGCTGTCCTCAGTACTTCTATAAAAAAGCTTTTCCCATTCCTGGAAAATTCCAGTGTATTGTTGCAAAGAAAGGCCTTAGACTCTATCTTATCCTATTTTATCAGGCTACAGTAATGATGGTATGTATAGCTCTTGAATGGTCATGATGAAAGTGGCAAATTTGTTTCCCCTCTCTACTTTTTGCAAATATCTGAGAGGTTTCCTCTATCTATAGTTGAAAAACAGAAATCAGGTTGATAAAGATAATAGCTAATAAAATATCCAGCTCAAATCTAACCCTTACTATATTCCAGGCACTAGAAAGTATTAGTCACTAATAACTTCCTGGTACAGTATATATACAAAGATCCTCCATCCATGGAATTTTCTAGGCAAGAGTACTGGTGTGGGTTGCCATTTCCCTCTCCAGGGGATCTTCCCCACTCGGGGGATCAAACCCGGGTCTCCTGCATTGTGGACAGATGCTTTACCGTCTGAGCCACCAGAGAATCCCTATATATGCAAAGCACTTTACGTGAATTATTTCATTATTGAAAAGAAATACCCAATTAATTAAACATTATTAAGTTCATGTTATGGGTAGGAGTCCACAGAGGTTCAACATCTTCCTCAATGTCACGCATGTTATTAGGGTCAGACAAAGACCCCAGCAATTGGACTTATGACCTCAACTCTTAAACACAGGCATCTCTGTGAGTCTTTTTTTCTGATAAATAAGCACATGGATCAGGTTCTAAGTGAAAAGTGGGGGAAAAAAAAATGACCTACATGGCCTGAGGAACAGCATGTCTGAGGTAGCCACTGGTCACAATCAGAAGGAAAGTAATCCAGTGTGGCGAAAGACCATGGTTTTTCTAAGTATCTGTCTACTCTTCCTGAGGATGGTCCCCATAAGCACAACAGGGAAGTTGGTGAACACAACAGTGCATGTTGATACAAACAGAAACCTTGGAGAAAATTAGATAATTTTTTTCACTGTAGGAGTTTTTAGCCAAGTACTCCTGGTGAGGCATTTGTAAGGTGTGTTTGGAAAGACCAGGGAAAAGCCTTGCAAATATCAACCAAAATCAAAAGGGTACTTGTGGTTGGTGGCTACACAGGCTGAATAGCATGACTTTCTGGTCCCTGCTTCTTCTTCTGCCTCCTGTGGTTGCGAAGAGTGAAGTTATTCACATTTGCAGACACTTCTCTGAGCACCAGCGTTCATGTAACTAGTATTTGTGGAGCACCTATTCTATGTCAAGTATGGAGCTATGAGGTTGAGATTGTGGAAACTAAAGAGAGACTTCCTGCTTTAAAAGAACTTATGGATTGTTCCTTTTTTTTCCCTATAATCGTTTAGTACATATTATGAGAGTAGACTGTATGCAGTATCATGCTTGGTTCTGACTTATAACCCAAAACAAGGAAGAATATATACGTGAGATTAGGCATTCTAAAAAAGAGACAGAAGATAATCAAGTAAACAAATACAGACAAATTATGTTTACTGCTATGAAGGGATTAAACAGGGTGTTGTGAGAAAGAATAACAGACTATCCCACTTTAGGGAAGGGAGATTAAGAGAACCTCTGCAAAGAGGTGACATAAATTGGGAGGGAAATTTGAGGTGGAGACAATCATGGAAAAAGTCAGTCAGAAAGAAGTCCAGACAAAGGAAATGAAAGACTTAATATGGGAAGTGGGAGAAATTGGAGGAGGGGGATTTAATGACTTAATATAGGTTTTTAAAACTTGTTACTTGCAGAGCCAAGGAAACCAGTTTTTCAGAGACTGATTGTTCTGATTTCTGTTATACTTTCCTATTTCCAAGACAGTTGAGATGAGCATTAAACGGACTAAAGAGCCATGAGGAGGCCAGAGGAAAAATTCTACTCAAATTT
This sequence comes from Nanger dama, assembly GCA_917880005.1. Classification (NCBI taxonomy): domain Eukaryota; kingdom Metazoa; phylum Chordata; class Mammalia; order Artiodactyla; family Bovidae; genus Nanger; species Nanger dama. Next base: position 32,769,946 of record CAKJTW010000007.1, read on the forward strand.
TTGCAGGTCTTCAAGATACTAAGGGATAAATTATATTTCCAGAGAATTAATAACTCTCCATGGAATGATATTTCAAGTTAAAATCTTAGGATATAAATTCTATATTTGCAAAAATATGTTATTTTTTCCAACAGTAAATTGAGACAATGAGAATGGTAGATTTATTATAAAAAGCATTTTAAAATATTAATTAAAAGGCTTTATTGAAACTATTTGTCATGACAGTACCCCACTTGATGTTTAGTCATTGCTGAGGTCAGTATCCAGGAAAAAATGACAATGTTTGTTTGAGGTCAAAAGCTGAAGAAATACAATTTCACTGATAATTACTTCCTTATTTTAATGAGGTACTTTTTAGTATTGTCACCCCAAGGTACTGACACCTCATTACTTGGCAAATTTATTGTTTCTCAGATCTCTGAGTTATAGAAAGAATACATTATGAAGCCCTAATTCACTCAGTTTCATTATGTATATGACTGATTAAAAATTAAGTCAGGAAGGAACCACTAACAATGTGACTGAAACTCTGTGGTCAGCGGCTAGTTTGTCAAAAGAATCCAACACATACACAGTGTACGCACACATGCCCACATGCGCATGCGGACTCACACACACACAAAAGCCCGGTTTTTAGAGAACACAGGCATAGGAAGAACAGGAAGGTAACAGACTCGACTTTCCTGCTTCATTCTTACACTAGATGAGCTTCTGGTCAGAATATTCTTCAAGTATTCTTCAAAGACCACTGGATTGTCGCAGATTACTCCACAATACTGCCCAGAGCCTCTCTGCTGAGAAATGGCTTAATATAGGGGGCCAAAGAGGACCACTGTCTGGGACTCTCTAGTTTTCCTCTTTACTTTTCCCCCACTCCTTTGACCTCATTCTTTTCCTGATAACCTAATTCTCTGTATTTTTGCTTCTCAAGGTGAAGTCCACAAACCTGCAGCATCACCTGGGAGCTTGTTTGAAATGCAGAATTTCAAACCTCACCCCCAGAGCTGTTGAATCAGAACCTGCATTTTTAACAGCAAGCCTTAAATATACAGTAAAGTTTGAAGCTCTCTTCTGCATTCAAACATGCACTGGTTTTCCCTGTCTGGAAAAGCTATCAGCAGATCTTTGTTATAGTTATATTTTTCATCTCTGTCATGGCCAGACTTCCACGTGCTGCTTCATGTATTCCGATTCCTTCTTGCTTTCCACTCCATAACTCCCTGGAACCTGGCTTAGTGTCGATCTGAAGTATACATGTAAAAATCATTGTTCCTCATCATCCTTTCACTTTATCTCACCGAGGATCCTACACTTCTCCCTCCTCAGACTGTGAGGTTCACACCCCTCCCACAGAGTGCAGCATGTAACCAGATTAAGTTAAATAGTCAACAACATTCCTCCTGGCTAAGGTGATTTCTGTCTACAATGAGTGGATGGGAAGGAAGCCTTCTTAATTTTATTTCTGTAAGGTTCCAAGATGACAAGATAGAAATTCTGGAGTTCCTCCTGCAACCCATCCTGCCTTTAGACTCAGGTAAAAGTGTCCTCTGCTCTCAACACCTTGTTCCGGTCCTCTTCCGGCCAGGCTTCATCCTACTGGCCATAGAATCTCCAAGGCCATAGGGATGGACCAGGTAAAACCCATGACACCTCCTTATCCAGGAACCAAGGACTCTGAACTCTGTCCAGTTGACTCCTGATCCTGCTTTTAAGTCTTATGCAAAAGGAAAGTTTCATGCATTCTTGAGCTGTCTCATGAATTGCATTTTGCTGCTGCTGGTATGTGTACTTGGTGTGAAGGATGAACAGTAGAATATTTATTTGAAGGGTGTGGACAAATCTTGCTCCTATAGGCTGTGTGTTCATACAAGTGTGTGAGAATCCCCTGGTGGTGCTATGTGGAGCTGGAGGTGAAAAGAGAAGCAACCACCAACAGTCTGCCTCCTTTGTTGAGGCTGCTTTGACTGCTGTCTCCTTGCCAAGCAGATGGATGTGTTTCTCCTCATACTCTCCTTTCCTTGCTTGAATTTCTACTATAATAGTGCTGTTATCTATTGAGATTCACTTAACAGCAGAGACATGTTTTATCACCTTCTTTTTCTTGCATCTCTTGCACACTAAATGAATATCTAAATGGATGAAGGAAACTTTCTTTCGAAAATCTCTCATCTCTTCAAACCCCCATGCCATTCATTTCTAATTCTTTTCAAAAACTCTGTGAGTTCCTTTTTGTTTTTTTCTTGATGGGCTTTTCTTTCTCTTTTACTTCCCATCAAATCTTTAGGGTTTTCTAGGGGTGAAGACTCACAGCCCTCACAGCCTTCTAGTTCTGAGATCCCTTGAATTTTCTGAAATTCAACAACCATTTCTGTGTTGATTTAAAATTTTTAATTTTCAATAAGATGCTAATGTTTTCTTTAAAAATTATTTATTCAGATTCATATTCATTTAGTTGACATTCAGTTCCATGGCATTAAGATTTTAAATATTATTGAGAGAGGAAAAAATACTGAGATAGCATACATAAAAATCAGAGTATTTTCAAGGAATCCTTGATATTTATATGTGTGACAAATTGTCAGATAGCTTTGAGTCAGACATGCTAAGTGCTTTACAGTTATTAGTCATTTAACCTTCACAAAGGTCTTATAAAGTAGGGAATTTTATTACCTCCATTTTACAGATGGGTCAGACAAGGCTTAGAGAGACTGTGCATTTGCTCTCAGCTACCATCAGAGCTGAAGTCTGGATTCCAAATCACATATATCTGATTCAACATTCAACCAGTAGGCTGGAAGGACACATAGGACACATAAACCACACATGTGGCTTAAACATTAAGAATTTTATGAAAATCTGCGCCTCCTCAATAGATCATTCTGTGGCTGTCTTTCAAGGAAAGCCCGGAATGCAATAGGTTTTTAATTTATGCAGTCATTTAGTGACTGGGATTTGTTTCTAGCCTTTTACTATCTTGTTTTGTCTCATAAACAAGCATATATATATACATATGTGTGTGTGTGTGTGTGTGTGTGTGTGTGTGTGTGTGTGTGTGTGTGTGTGTGTGTGTATATATATATATATATAGTATATCCACAACACTTCGTGCTTCTTACATACACCAAAACATTTGTACTATTGGAAAGGGCAAGACTAGGACTCAGTCACGTGGAATATTTTTTACTATATAATTTAAGGAGTAGAAATTGGAATTAACTTAGTCTCAGAGAGGTACGTTCTATAAATCAAGAAAAGCTATCATCAGGTTTCAGATACACCACATGGCTTCTTCTCAACAATGTTTTTGAGATTAAAGATGCTTCCCCTAAAATGTGACAGCAAGCAGATTCCTTGGCTGAGTAAATACTTAGAGAGAAGCATAATATGTTCCTCCCCTGAAGATAGGTTAGTGGCTTAGATGAGGGCATCACAGAGACTTCCCTGTGAGGAGAAAGGCAGTCAGGCAATACTTGATCACTAAGAAATTATGAGACAAACCAACCCACAAGTAGGGTATATTCCACCCTCCATCTCGGGAAAAGGTAAACAGCCAATTTTGACATCAACAGCAAGTCAGCCCTCAGATACTGCAACAGTTTTGATTTCTGAAGAAGTGGTTTTCATCAGTTGTTTGTCCCCTCTTAATATCAGAGTGGAGAATAGTTGAACTCTGCAGTGGTGAACTCTTGTGACTGTAAATGTCACAGCACATAGGCACCACCTTGGATCTGAGGGTGACTGTGAAGCTCTGCATTATTGCAGGTATTATGAAGGAGGTTATTGGGGGTAATTGTGCATTTTTGAAATAAACAATGATGCAAGCTATGCTCATCTTCCATTTTAGTTCTGTCTTTCTTGTTCAGAACAGATTTGCACACTGATTAGGGGATATTTGGGGAAGCCATGTAGCACATTTAGGAAAGCTCAGACTCTGGAGTTAGGCTATCTAGGATAGAATCTTGAGTCTATAACTTACTAGTCATGTGACCTTGGGTGAGAAATTCACTGGCTCAGTTTCTTCACTTATAAAATGAATGTAAGAAATACCTGTCTTATAGGATATTGGGAGGATCAAAATAGTAGATTTGTATGAAGACGATGAAGGGCTTCATGTTGTACTTAGCACTTAGTGGTGTCCAATACATGTAACTGCCTTGCAGTTGTACTCCCAAGTGAAATGTAAGAAAGCTGGCTTTGCCTCAGGTTACATTCGATAATGATGAAGATGATGACCAAGCTATGCCCCAAACACATTACACATTAACCATGCTATGCACCAGGAAGAATTACATTGGACCCAGTTTTTGTGTCCCCACCACTTAACTTTGCTTGGCACCGTCTGTCTTTTTATGGCTTACATCTTTACTAGAGTCATCAAAGCCATTATGGGCATCACTTCATTTCTGACCAACATGAGTTACTGCTGCTCTCTTGAGATGACACAAGAGCTCATCTCCAGTACCTACATCCAGGGTCACTGGTCCTACAGAGGCACAGCCTTGTCTAGTGGCTGCCCAAAGGACTGGGCAACACATTTTGGAGATATGGGAGTTAATTCCCTGTGGGGTGACACTTGGCTAGTCAAAGAGAGAAAGGAAGAATAAATGGATAAATGATTCCAAGTGATCAGTTCAGCAGCAATCATCTAACATTTGCTTCACTCTTTTCTTATATCACTTCACTTTCTTTTCCACTCTTGCTTTCCTGGGATTATATTCTCCAATAAAATGTTAGTAGGTAAGCATTGCCTTAGGTACTGTTTTATAGGGATCTGGGGACTAAAAGCAAGAAAATCATTTTTCCATAGTAAGCTGATAAATTAGCTTAATAAACATAAATATTTTAACAGCAACTTTAAAACAATGTAATAATGCTTTTTATTGCCATGGAAACACAGAAGATCCAGGAACGTATTCCTTAAAAAAAAAAAAAAAAAAGGGAAGGAAATGTTAGGCAGGCTTCCCTGAGGAGGTTTTTTTTGAAGGACGAATAGAATTTTTGAAGGATATTTAAAGATGGGTAAGATGGGGATATATGTATACCTATGGCTGATTCGTGTTGAAGTTTGACAGAAAACAACAAAATTCTGTAAAGCAATTATCCTTCAATTAAAAAATAAATAAATTAAAAATAAAGATGGGTAAGAAAGGCAGACAGAGAAGGCAATAGCACCCCACTCCAGCACTCTTGCCTGGAAAATCCCATGGACGGAGGAGCCTGGTGGGCTGCAGTCCATGGGGTTGCTAAGAGCTGGACACGACTGAGCAACTTCACTTTCACTTTTCACTTTCATGCGTTGGAGAAGGAAATGGCAACCCACTCCAGTGTTCTTGCCTGGAGAATCCCAGGGCCGGGGGAACCTCATGGGCTGGCGTCTATGGGGTCGCACAGAGTCGGACACAACTGAAGCAACTTAGCAGCAGCAGCAGCAAGAAAGGCAGAAAGAACAAATTAAGAGAAAGCAAAGTTATATGGACAAATGCAAACTTGTATGAAAGAATAAAGGGTCCCATGTGACTGGAGTGGAGAGGGCATGGAAAGGGTGGTATAGATTAGATGGAAGTATGTGCTGATTCAGATTGTAAAGGGCTCTGGATGCTATGCTAAGAAGGAACTCTGGCATTATACCCTAGGATCAAGGGAGCTTCCAAAGGTTTTGAATAGGGAGGTGGTATAATCAGATCGTAGGATGTCGGAGGCAGGTAGCTGGCTAGGAGAGTAATTGCAACAATCCACATGTGGCCACAAGAACCTAATCTAAGAAAGAGAGGGACTGGAAAAGAAAGGCTTCCCTGGTGGCTCAGACGGTAAAGAATCCACCTGCAATATGGGAGACCAGGGTTTGAGCCCTAGGTTGGGAAGATCCCCTAGAGGAGGGCATGGCAACTCTCTCCAGTATTCTTGCTTGGATAATTCCATAGATAGAGGAGCCTGGCAGGCTATAGTCCATGAGGTTGCAAAGAGTTGGACACAATTGAGCAACTAAGCACAGGAAAACAAAGGATAAATGCTAGATTTATTTTGGGGACAAAATCAAGAGGATTTGAAAAACTTTGCACGTAGAATGAGAAAAAAAGGTGTCAATGTTGATGCTTAGGCGGTAGCCACACACCAGAATGAGTAATGATAGCATTTACCAAAACAGAAGACAGAAAGGAGGGCACATTTTTGAGGAAAAAGTTAATTTTATAATAATGTTTCTACATTTCCCAATAAACATCTAGGTAAGTTCCTAGGAGTAGCTGGGAATACAAATCTAGACCCAAAATATAGTTACTCTACAGATAAAGTTGACTGCTGACATTCTCAGAGATATTGGAAAAGTCGGCCAGGAGAGAGACTAATAGGTAAATCAATATTAGGAGCGTGAATATAAAAGGAAGTTGTATGGTGTCAACACAAATTATTCTCCTAAGGCCATTAAGCTGGCCAAAAGCATTCTTTTAAGATAAGTGGTTTACCTTTTGGAAATACAAGCAAATATACCCAAATGAGTCCCAGAGCTTTTCTCATATTTTCGAACTTTTACTTTCAGCTACTCATCGGTGAATAAGAAAGGGACTTTTCTCTGTTTAATTTCTTCTTTGGAATCCTAAAGCATTTCCCTAAAATGTTTCAGTCCTCAAATACTTTTTTCCCTTTTATGAAATGGTTACTTTCAACCACTTACACAAAATATTATTTTAAAATATGCAATATTATGGTTTCCAGAGTGTTGAAACATTGATGATTCCAGAAAAAGATTTTCTGAAATGTCATCTTGGTAAAGTGAAAATAACACTGAATAAAGAGCTCAGAGGTCCATTCTGGTTCACCCACTAAGATTTATTTAAATCCTTTGATTCTCACCTTGTTGCAGTGCCTGATACATTGTTGTGTGTTGTATGAATAAATAATGTTGTATGAATTTTCAAAATAAAACTAGTCTTGAACTTGAAAAATTCTAAATAACTCTTGAATGGTCAGATTGTCTTTTAGACTTTATCCTCATGTCTTTCTAATAACTTACATTAAAATCTTGTTCAGCAGGTTTTTCCTAAATAATTAGTAAACTGTTAGTCTCTGCAAAGATAAATAGACTAGGAACAAATCTATCTTATAAATTTAGATAGCGTCTGTTTTATAGGTATAGAAAATAGAAGCAGATAATTTTCTTACAGTAGCACCAAAATTCACTAATTAGGTATCTCTAAGAAACTAATGCTCTACATGCTAACGTTAGTTCCAAATACTTTCAACGTGCCCAGTAACTAATGTAAATAATAGCCCTCTGATCTTAGTCTTAAACATATTTGGTATTTGTCTTTCTTACATATACTGATTGATATTCTTTAAATCATGCCCATTTTAAATGTCTGTTGATTATACATGGACTTTAAACATAGATTTCAATCTTAAAAATGTAAAATTTCTGGTGCCTAGTCTATTACTGAGAAATTCATTACTGTATTTCAAATGCAAATTATGGCCTTTAAGTGAGAAGAAACCTATTTATTGAACAGCATTTAAAATTGCACCCAGAGGAACATTAGTAACTTAAGAGCAATAGTATTTGTCCAAATTGAGACAAAGTTATTTCTGCTATTGACAGCGTTAGTACTTAGGATAGCTATCTAAAATTATCAATGTGGAATCTAAGTGACACATTGATGGGGCTAAGGTGACACAATCGCTTGGTGGGGCTAATTTCATTCCCCCAGAAATTTAGTGAAATCTGTAAACCTGTATTTATTTAATATGGCATCCAGAACTTTAAACTCTATCTTTGGAAATTTATAAATTTCTTCTGAAATGAAAATAGGGAAAATCACTGTAACAGTGTTCCAGTTAATTGTTTTTTTTATCAATGCCATCTGGATATGTAGGTAGTCTGTACCCTAAGTATCACATTAGAAGAATGTCCATAAGATTTAACTGGGAAAAGATAAGCAACTGTTCTTTTGAAATGAGGTTATTACTAATAATCTCATAAATAGGTACATTACAGCAAAATCCTCATCACACTAAAAAAATATTTCTTTGTAAGTTTCCCTAGTGTAAGGTCCTAATGATAAGGACCTAACTCACTCTTTCTTTTTTGGAGCAACTTTCAACAAACATGCAAATTTTGTTTCCCCTCAAATCAAAAAAGAATATGAAATTCATACATTCAAACTATGTTTAGCAAACCTCTTTTATATCCCAGACAACATGCTAGCAGCTGGGAAATAAAAGTGAAGAAACAAAAACATTGGCCTTGGCCTCATGGAGCTTATCTGAACAATGAGCATGAATTATTTACAAAAATTATCATGGAATTTAAAATTTTCTATAGATACTCAAATGAAGGCTTTCCTTTGAGTAGCCCAGATCTAAATAGAAAGAGAGAGGAGAGTATTCCATTTGGAAGAAATGTGGAAGAATCTTTGATGGAGGAAAACTTGGAAAATCTAGAAATTAGAAGAAATCTCCTCCAGAACAGAACTAATCATTAAGAGCAATATATTATTACAGTGGGCAGATAAGAAGGGACACAAGAGACCATGGAGGGCCTTACTGGCCAAGTGGGGATTTCAGTTTTACCCTGAGAGGAAGGGAAACCTGTTTAATTTGAAGGCTGGAGCATTGTATTTACATTCTGGAAAAACCATTCTGTTTTCTTTCATTTTTAATAAAAAAGAATTGACTGAAGGACATCAAACATGGATTTTAAAAAAAGGCCACTTAAGCTGTTGTATTTGAGGCAAGGGAAGTGGGTTGTTTGGAGGAGAATCATGACAGTGAGCCGGGAAAGAGGGATATGGGATGAATTATATTTAGGAGATATGCCTGGCAAGGGCTAGTGATGAATTAGATATGGAAGGAATGAAGTAGGTGATTTGGGGAGGTTGGCCTTCAAAATTGGACTGCTCATGGTGCCACTTCCCGATGTGGGAAATACAGGCAAGGAAACCATTTGAGGACAAGTTCGTGAGTTTGTTTTGGATTGAATTGCATGGGTAGAAGGACCTCCCTGGTGGATCAGCTGAAAAGAATCTGCCAGCAATGCAGGAGACCCAGGGTTGATCCCTGGTTGTGGAAGATACTCTGTTGGGGAGCAAGAAAACCACATCAGTTTTCTTGCTTGGAGAATCCAGTGATCGGAGGAGCCTGGCAGGGTGTAGTCCATAGGGTTGTACAAGGTCAGACATGACTGAAGCGACAAAGCAGTAGCAGCAGCAGCAGCAGTAGCAGCATGAGTAGAAATGAAGAAGAGGGAAGAGCTCGAGAGCTAGTTATCTGGGTTTAGCGCTCAGAGGAGAGTCCTGATATAAATTTAATACCATTAATGTATAGCAGATGATATAAAGAGTGGCACAGATGAGATTGCCTGGGGAAAGAGATGAACTGCTAGGACAAACAGTAGAGGAGAATGAGTCAGCAAAGACAGAAAAAGAGCAGCTAGAGACAGGAAAAACATCAAAAGAGTCTCATAGGTGCCAAGGGAGAGTAAGTACCAAGAAGGGGTCAGTGAGCCTCACAGTAGGCATTGCATCCAACTCATCAGAATTTTCCAGCTCTCTGTCTACAGGCACATCGTTGATGGCTCTCCTTCCTGGCTTGTGGTGAGTGGGTGTGGCCATGCATTTAGTTCTGGCTAAAGAGTTATAAGCAAACAGAATGTGTGTTGATTCTAGGCATAGTCTATAATTGCCTGTATGAAGTTCACCAGAGGTCTCCCTCTACCAGGATATCAAGCAGTGTTCAAATTAGAGGCTGCTCTGAAGGTCCAAGTTCCTGAGTGACTGAGTTGAACAAAGGCCTCCAGCTAACCCTCAATGGATCTACAGAGTGAGCAAGAAAGAGACCTTTGTTATGGTGAGCCTAAGGGATTGGAGTTGTTTTTTACTTTAGTATCATATAGACCCTTCTGAATGACATGAGTGTTAAAATCTTCTGAAAGACCAAGAAAATTAAAGAGTTGAAAAAATTCCATTGGATTTAGAAAAGTGGTCATAAGAGGAGTTTAATGGAAGTAGAAGTCAGAAAGAGTTGAGGCCTGAGAAGATAAGCAAACTGACAGCAAGTGTATATAGAGAGATTGTTGACAACATCAGTGATGAGGAGGAAAGGTTATCATGGGTGCTTGAGAGAGGTTCTAAAAGTTTGTTGTTTTTATAAAATGGGGGAGATTTGAGAAACATGTGGATAGAAAGAATTTTGATGGGAAATGAGGTATAATATGAAAGAAAATATAAATGAAAATAAGAGATGATTGATATTGACAGTTTCTTGAAAAGGTAGGAGGGAAATGTCTTGAGAACTGCTAACAGAGGCAAATTTTGACTAAGTAATTCTTGGCTCTTTACAAAAAGAATCACTTATTGGAACAAAAATGAATGAATGAATGACTAGATGAATAAATATTCTATAATGAGTAAAGAATAAACAAAGATGAAACCTTTATATTTTCCTTTCTTTTTTTTTGGTCCCAATATTATATGTCAGAAGAGACAGTTCTTACCTCACCCCTTTAGAATGAGACCTGTGTATGTTTAGAACCAGTCCTGAGAAAAACTCTAAGTAATTAACTTTTAATTTATGCCACTCTTTCATGTTGCAAGACATACAATGAAGAGGGTGTGTTGAAAGGAGAGAGAATAAAATTAAGAAGCACAGGAAGTCACTGTGGCACTTAAACAATCAGGAAGAACTCAATTATAGTTTAAGATGTAAATCAGTACACAGCCACTAGAATGTAGGGTTTGTGCAAGCACGGATTTATTTTAATTTTCTTCTCTCAGTAGACCTTATCAATGTCACCAGGTCTGAGACTAGTCCACGGTGCATAGTAAGCACTCAGGAAGTATTTGCTGAATGTGAGAATGACTAACAGCTTGCCTTGCCCTTATAAATGTCTAATACTTCCAAACTCTGATTCTGCCACTCCTGCCTTTATCTTACGCTGCTTCTTTCTCTGTTTCGACTGTCACTGCCAATCACCAACACTCCACCCTGCTCCTCTCTTACTCCCACGGTTTCTGTATATTACTCAAGCTTTTGACTAGTTTGTGGTTTCTATTTTCCGTCTTGTCAAGGTGTTTATCTTAGTTTTGCAATACTCCAGAGACTGTAGCTCTATTTGAAGTTGTTCATTTTCATGCCATAAGAGAGATGGTATGATTGTTTAGTTAGTTATTTACTACTCTCTCTCTCTCTCATATATATATATATATATATATATATATATATATATATATATATATATATATATAAAAGATAGGGCATAGCTCTCACTTCAGAATACCTCATAAGACCACTATATAAGTCTGTAGCTTTCAAATTTGTCCACATCAAGGAAAATATTTTCCATTTGACCCAACACTCGCACAAACACATTGTTAACACAGTTAACACATACACAGGAAATAATACTTCATGAAACAGCATTGATCCTTTTCCATTCAATATACTCTGTTACATTGTAGTTTGGTCTAATATATTTTATTTTATTCATTTCATTCCATTCATTCTGTTCTGTTCCATCTCCATTTATTGTATTTCACTTAAAAATGTTATGAATTGATTCATGGCCCACAAACAGCCAGTATGAAAAATCTTAGTTTAAGTTGCATATGGCCAACTTTGGTTTAGACATAAGTTTTTAACCTAATCATCTGGGATTAACCATTTTTGGTCAGCTAAGGCAGCCAGTGGAGTCATATATTGCAAGCGAAGAAAGATTATATCTTTGGCTAGGATCTTTCATGAGAAGGAAGAGGTTCAGTTCAGTTCAGTTGCTCAGTTGTGTCAGACTATTTGTGACCCCATGAACCACAGAGCACACCAGGCCTCCCTGTCCATCACCAGCTCCCAGAGTTTACCCAAACACATGTCCATTGAGTTGGTGATGCCATCCAACCATCTCATCCTCCGTGGTCCCCTTCTCCTCCTGCCCTCAATCTTTCCCAGCATCAGGGTCTATTCAAATGAATCAGCTCTTATCAGGTGTAAGTGTCTTTTAATTTCATGGCTGCAGTCACCATCTGCAGTGATTTTGGCGCCCCCCAAAATAAAGTCAGCCACTGTTTCCAATGTTTCCTCATCTATTTGCCATGAAGGGATGGGACTGGATGCCATGATCTTAGTTTTCTGAATGTTGAGCTTTAAGCCAACTTTTTCACTCTCCTCTTTCGCTTTCATCAAGAAGCTCTTTAGTTCTTCTTCACTTTCTGCCATAAGGGTGGTATCATCTGCATATCTGAGATTATTGATATTCCAGCAATCTTGATTTCAGCTTGTGCTTCTTCCAGCCCAGGGTTTCTGGTGATGTACTCTGCAGAAGAGGTAGTCCCTTTCTTTTTAATGTGGATGTGAGAAGTACTTAATATGTTCTCTATGATGGAGGCCATCTCCCATTCTAGTGCAGCCCTATTCTTTCCTCACTCTGCCCATTTCTTAAACTAACCTCTACTAAAATGTTGGTGGATAGAGTCTTGCAACAAGAACCCCTCTTAAGATGCATTTTAATTTTAGTATGGTCATATTTAGTTAATGTAATGTATTCACTCTTGGGAGCACACCATTTTAAAAACAGAATCCCGGGTTGCTCACTATGAAATAATGGGTGACAGTCCAGAAGCAGGTGATATTTGGGGGAACTAGGGCTTTTTGTCAATGCTACGGAATTTCCTGAGATGTTAACATGATGCGACAGCCAGAATAATGGCTTCTTCAAGATGTTCACACCCTAATCCCTGGAATCTGTGAATATGGTACCTTACATGGTAAAGAGGGCTTTGCAAATGTGGTAAGGGCCTTTTCACTGAGATGTGGGTAGGTTAACCTGTGGGTGGTGGAGGGAGGGCGTTAGGGGCAAGATGTGATGACAGGATCAGAAAGATGTGACTTCAGAGGATTTCATCTATTATTTCTGACCTTCAAGACAAGGAAGGGATCTGAGCTAAGGAAGGGGATGGCCTCTAAAGTTGAAAAATGCAAGAAAATGGACTCTCCCAGAGCATCCCAAAAGGCATGTGCTTCCGCTAACACCTTGATTTTAGCCCAGTGAGACCCGTGTCAGCCTCCTGACTTTCAGAACTGTATGATAATAAATTTTTGTTGTTTAAACTACTGTATTTGTGGGTACATTGTTACAGCAGCAATGGAAAACAAATGCATTCAGAATGAATATGCCAGCACCAGGAGAATGTGTGGAAATAAAAGCAGAACCTCATCTAGATTCTGACATCCAAACAGGTTGTTTAAGGGTAGTGGATAGGTGATTTAAGGTACTCCTTTTCTTCTATGCAAGAGAACATTGAGCTTTCAGACTTTGTAAGAGACCTGTCTCTATGAAGTTTATTCTCTTAACTCCCAAGGTAGAGAATAGAACTTGCTGTGCTTGAAAATTCGTCAAGAATATGCAAAGTAAGAAACAGGATATGAAATATACTGCTACTTTCTTTAGAGATTCAAATTGACAGAAAAATTTACTTCTGAAAAACCCTGATAATGGTGCCCACAGCACATAGCCATATGTGAATGGAAGTGAAAGAAGAAAGAAAGTGAAATTGCTCAGTTGTGTCTGACTCTTTGAGGTGCCATGGACTGTAGCCTATCAGGGTGCTCTGTACATGGGATTTTCCAGGCAAGAGTACTGGAGTGGGTTGCCATTTTCTTCTCCAGTGTTAACATTTAAAAATGTTTTGTGTCTTCTTGTGGAAAAGTGTTTAAATATTCAAGAAACACACACACACATACAGACATGCGTGCATGCTCAGTTGCTTCAACTCTTTGTCACCCCATGGACCATAGCCCACCAGGCTCCTCTGTCCATGGAATTCTCCAGGCAAGAGTCCTAGAGTGGGTTGCCATTTCCTTCTCCAGGGAATCTTCCTGACTCAGGGATCGAACTCATGTCTCCTGCATTGGCAGATGGATTCTTTACCACTGTGCCACCTGGGAACCCCATATATAGATATAAGTATATATAGATAGATACAGATAGCAAAACATGTTATGTAAACTGTATTAGCAGGTGAATTAGGAATATTTGCCATTCCCCTTTTTCTTGACTTACAGATTGTGAACTTTATGGAGTACAATTAAAAGTTGATATTTTTTTCTCAAATAACTTGCAATATGGTGTATCAGGGACTCAGAATAAATTCTTATTTCTCCTGAAAGTGAGTGAGATAATCTGCATGCTTGTACCCACCCTCCCCCACATACACATAAAGATATCTGTTAATGGAGTACAAAAAAATCACTATTTTAATCAAGGGACACAAAATTCAACACTTTTCTAGAAGTTAATGACAAATATATATTTTGTAAAATTTCTGGAAAATCAAAAGTTCCAGGGAAATTGATGTAAAGACAGCTGAAGGTTTTACCAGAGTGATCTTGGTATGATGATGGCAGTTATACCACAGAGGAGTCAACAAATGGATTATTATTTAGGTTACTGTTACGAGGCAAGTAACCCATAGACGTTCCAGCAAAACTGCACAGGGGATTCTCTGTTGTTGATTAGTAGCAAAAGGGCAGCATGGAAACATCTTATGACCATGTGAAGAGTTGGCATATATTCCATTATGTGCTATCCTGAAAGCAACAAGTGAAAGAAAACAGCAGTGACTTTCTAAACTACAGCTTGGCAGGGGTCAATTTATGAATGATTCATCTTATGCTTGAATAAAGAGCCAGAAAGATGTAATGAAGGAAACTATGAAATTGTAAGAACAACTTGGCTCACTTTCTTAATCTAGAGAAATTAGGATGGATGTGACCTAAATTAACTTTGGCCCTAACATTTAAGGGCTTCCCTGGTGGCTCAATCGGTAGAGTCTGCCTGCAATGCAGGAGAACTGTGTTTGATCCCTGAGTTGGGAAGATCCCCTGGAGAAGGAAATGACAACCCATTCCAGTATTCTTGCCTGGAGAATTCCAGGACAGAGGAGTCTAGTGGGCTACAGTCAATGAGGTCACAAAGTGTCAGACATGACTGGCTGACTAAGTAACTTAACATTTTTTATGATTTGAGATACTCACTGAAATTAACTGGTAAATGGCACAGTATTAACTGTTTTGGGAAAGTTGTAGTATGATCATGACTCAGGGACAAAGTGATCCAGAAAATAGATGTCATAGGCAGCCCAGGGGTATAAGAGTCAATGGCATACTGAAACAGGACAGAGAAAAAAATTCCAGGGGATCTTTCTTATAAGTTTGCAAAAGTGGCTTTTCCCTTTCTAAGACAGCCTCATATGGGGAAGAATATGATCATGGGGGGTGAGGTGGGGAGGGATATGGCTTTTGCCTATCGCTCTTTCTGGTATATTTGTTCCAAACATAGGGATGAAACATGAGTGATATTTACTATAGGTCATTAAAGGATACCAAGAAAATCCCCTTTTAATTATTAAGTAACACCGTGGACATGTTCAAACCACATTTTGTGTTTGATTTCCCCCTATAGGTGCCAGGCATCCCTCGCTCTGCTCCCTACCAGATACAGAGGCAGTAAGGTCTAAATTCTCTATCAGATGTGGTATTAGGAGAAAAAAGCTACCTCTGCATTAATGAGCAATTGACAGCTTCCATGTGGTCAGAAAATTTAAAGTTTAAAAACTTTAAGCAAGCCTTCCTCATTTTACAGATCAGTTCAGTTAGGTCAGCGAATATCTACCACTTCCAGATACTGTGGAGCTTTTGGATATTTAGGGATTAAATAAGACCCAGTCCTGATAAGACAGAGTCTTAATAAAGTTGGGTGGGCAGAGGTAATATCTGTTATGGTGAGGTAAGAACTACATTAAATGTATGTATCAGTCAATGTTCTTAGCTCCAAGCAACAGAAATTTAATTTGTTTGATGTAAACTGAAGACGTATGCATCAAATTCTAGTCCCACAATTGCTGAAGGCTAGAGAATCAGGCCGGAGAAGGCAATGGCACCCCACTCCAGTACTCTTGCCTGGAGAATCCCATGGACAGAGGAGCCTGGTAGGCTGCGGTCCATGGGGTCGCTAAGAGTCGGACACGACTGAGCAACTTCACTTTCACTTTTCACTTTCATGCATTGGAGAAGGAAATGACAACCCACTCCAGTGTTCTTGCCTGGAGAATCCCAGGGGTGGGGGAGCCTGGTGGGCTGCCATCTATGGGGTCGCACAGAGTAGGACACGACTGAAGCGACTTAGCAGCAGCAGTAGAGAATCAGGCACATGGCTTGTGAAGACAAAGCAACAGCCATGGTTGTTATTGAATTAGTTAATTTTTTTCTGCTAAGCCCTAGAAAACAGTTTGCAGAACCATTACTGAGAGTTCTAGGTTCTACACTCCATGGCTCTGACAGACACATCCAGGCAGAACATTGTTTGCACAGCTGCCTCTGTTCACCGTAAGAGTGGATTATCTTCTGTCTCTGCTGCTCTGGGTCTCCAGTTCCTAATTCCAGGTGCCAGATAACTGTGTCTGATTGGCCGCTCTAAATGCTTTCCCTCATCTACCAGGCTAGCTGGGACAGTGAGCCACTGGCATTTTGGCTTCCATGTTGTTGTCACCATTAAAGTATGGATGGAGTGTAGCAGATTTTAAACTCACAGTTTAATACGTCACTGTCTCTTTTAGCTTAAATAATCTTTTGGATAACTCTTTTTTGCTCTCAGCCTTTCAGTTTCTCCTCCTCTGTCTTCAGTTTTCTTTAAGATGGTCCCTAAGTGTATATAGGAAGACAGACATAACATGGGGAAAAGAAGGGGATCTGAAGCCATGTCATATTGTCTGGGTCCTGGCTAGTCACTGGCTATAGAGGAGCTTGCTTTGACTCTAGTGCTTGACCAACAGGTCTTTTTGAAGTGTGTGCAAGCATGACATCCATTATATGATCCTTACCATTTTTCTTGGGTCACAAAGCATAATATAGCCTCTTTGTCCTAACCCCCTAGTATCTGCATGTCCACTTGCTCACTTGGCACCTTCATGTTCCCACAATGAAGAATATGGTGTTAGTCCCTGCATAGCTCTCCTAGCTGGGCAAAAAATACAATGGTGTCAGCCGTGTGATTGAACATGGAGGCCCTGCACCTGATATATTTCACTTTTCAGTACCTAGGGAGCATGTGTGTGCCTGCTCAGTTGCTTCACTTGTGTCCAACTCTCTGGAACCCCATGGGCTGTAGCATGCCCAGGCTCCTGTGTCCATAGGATTCTCCAGGCAAGAATATTGGAGTGGGTTGCCATGCCCTTCTCCGGGGGATCTTCCCAACCTAGGGGTAGAAACCTAGGGTATGTCTCCTGCATCTCCTGCATTGCAGGCAATTCTTTATCTACTGAGCCACTGTTTCAACTGAAGCCCTCTTAGAGTTCCACTCACCCTCTGCTTTCTTCTTTCTACACACTGGGCTACAAAGGGCTGGCTTTCTATACTTTTATACTATCTGTCAGGAAAATATCCATATTCTACTTAATTTTTCGGTGCAACAAATCTTGTGGCTGCAAGTGATCACCATTTCAGGGTAGAAATGAAAACAACTTGGTTTAGCATTAACAAAATATCAGCTCAGCCAGACATTTGTGTAAATCAGTACAAGAAACATGTAAGGGGTTAAGAACGGGTTAACAGGGTCAGAAAAGACATTCTTAAGGAAGCAACTCTGAGCTGTGTTGGGGATGAACTCCCTGCCCAGTTCTTGATAGCTTGTGTGCACACAGGCAGGATGAGGGCTAGAAGTCCTTAAGCTATGTTAGAGGGCTGTTGGGAAGACTCTCCTGACCAACAGTCACCTTCACTAGCCTGCCTTTTGTCTGATGATCCACAGATATCTCACTGTGTGTCAGCAGAATCTAGAAGGTTCACTTCCTCCACAGTGGCTGACAGCTAGGCTACATAGCAGACTGTGTGAAGATGGAGAATTCTATAGAAGTAGACATGCAAGGAACTAACAACTACCAGAACAATTCCCTTCTTGGGTGGGAGAGATCAGTGATTAAGAATTATTTACAGAAGTCTGAAGGGCAGAGTTTTCACTTCTGAACCATGAGATTAGACTGCAGGGGAAGGGAACCAGGAACACTGGAGCTGATCAAAAATTGTAGATGGTGGCAGGGCCATGTCTCCAACCAAGATGCAGTTATGGGAATGAGGGCCAGTCTTTGGGAAGCTGTTAGCAAGCCAAGTGCACAGCATGGAGCAGAACTGGTGAAACAATTAGTTCTGATCCAGTAAAGTGTTCATTTCAGGTACTGACAGGCGTTAAATTGATAGACTTAGTACCATACCATTCTGCAAATAGAGGGCATGGAAGCTGCACCAGACTAGACCACAGGAACGTTCTGAGATCAGTATTCCTCCTAGGTATTTAAAGAGTTCTTTAAATCCAAATATTTCCTGGGAGAGATAAAGATAGTACAGCTTGGAGTAAATATCTCAGTTATTTCACTCATTGGTTGTTTTATCAGAAACATTTACATGTAAATCACTGAGTTAGTGAGTGTGAATAAAATCAAATCTTACCTTCACATTGGAAGATAAGACCACATATATATACACACACCAATGCAATAAGGTATAAAACCTGTTATGAGAGGGCTAGATAATATATGAAGTTTGTTAAGAGAGAAAATAATTCAGATTAGGACAGACTGGCAAGGGCTTCTTAGAAAAGAATGTTTTGTTTCACTGAGCTTTGAAAGAAAGGAAGAATCTGAATATTTAAAGTTGGGAAAATAGTATTTCAGAGAGAAGAACCAGCATGGAGAACAAAATCTGTAGGGTTTATGGAAACAGAAAACTGTTTGTTTTGGAAATAATATAAATGACATAAGGGCAAGTTAGGTTCTGGGCAGAAGATTGGGAGATCTGTGGCAAAGGAAATAGAATGACTCAGTTTGAATTGTGGAATGACCCAAGGGGAAACTTCAAAAGAGCTCTGGGTGGATCAAGTAGGTTTGGCCACATGAAACCCATTTCCTTAGTGGGGAGGCAGGGATAGAGTGCAGCAAATGGGAAAAAAAAAAAAAAAAAAAAATCTTTTGTCACCATTCTGCCATCTGCTTACTTTAGCCGAATCCTTCCATTAGGTTTTGGGGTTCAGACCAGGACTTGTCTGTAATCATTTTATGGTTTGTTTCTAATGAGAAAGAAAAGGCTAGAGACAGATGCTGTATGAATAAATGGAGAAAAAAAAATTTTTTTAGGTTTTGCTTGTTTGTTTCTAACACTTTCCCGGTGTTGCAAAGAAGCGAAACAATTATTGCACCTTTACTTTTACCCAAGTTTTAAAATTTCTATTTTTCCTTCCAATTTTCTTATTTTTGAGTTTTGAGCAATCAGAAGTAATGTTGGGATGCACAGCAGGAAAACACAAAATCAGGGACTGGAAAGGAAAATGATAGAAAATATCAACAAGTTTCATCTTGTTCACATTTTAAAAATCACATTTAAAGTAATCCAAGGCATTTAGAAATTGAAGGGTAAAATGTTTCTATTATATCATTTAGCACCTGTGAGTGACAATCATAATGCTGATACAGGATTAACTAGAGGCTTTCAGGATTTACCTGGGAAGTTCTCATTCATCTGTTGCACAAGGTAATGAGGCATCTCTGCCCTGAATCACTGAAAGAGAATCTGGTGCGGCAGGTTGCACAGCTGAATGAGGATTTGTTTGCATAAAGTCTTTTTAGTTCGTTCCAACAGTGAGGGCACCTTCTTGTTGGCAAACATCAAACCTTTTTTGTTTCCTTTTATAGAAATAATTTCATATTTACAAATTGTTCTTAAATATACCCACCAAATACATACTTGTTTACCTTTTGCTTTGCTTTTTTTTCCACCTTCCCAGAACAAAGCTGCACCCTCTTCTCCTGGTTTCAGGTGAGAAATTTGAATTGTGGGTATTGTAGTTCTTCTCCCTTTTAGGGTTTCTGGTTGAGCAGCCTGGAGTCATACCACAAGGACTCCTAGTCCCAGGTGGCTCAGTAAATAATAGTTCAGGTGCCACATACAGAGCAAGGCATGTTTGTAAGGAGTCCTTGGTTTGGGGTAGAAAGACTTCCATTCACTCTGCCAAATAATGTTCCTGAACTGAAGAGACTGGGGTTCATTTCTGCAATTGTAAGTGCTGCTTTTAAAAATTAATTCTTTTCACTATTGATATATGGTGCAAATAGGAAATTGTGTCATTTCCAGAACAACTGAATAAAGTAAATATTTCTTCCTTCCCAAGGCCTCCTTGGGAAAGAAAAAGAGAAGGTAATTGACACTCTGTGGGTTTGTGGGACATGGTTTAGAATAAATTTTAACACATAAAATAAATACCTGAGACATGGTATAGGATGAAATAATTTATGAAAAGAACAATAAAACATGCTGCATTCAAAGTCAGGTATAAACAACAACAACAACAGATCCCCACTTTGACTTACTTCAAATATGTGGATGGTTGAAATCCTTTGAAACTTTTAAATATTTCAAAAGGCAACAGCTGTGTTGAAAAGACTGTGGATGTTAAAGTCAGATAAAGTTGGATTCAGTGGCCCTACTTCTTATTAGATGTGTGAACTTTGGCACAATATTTCACCTTGTGGAGCCCCCATTTCCACACTTGTAAAATGGGTATAAAACCTACCTCACTGGATTAATAGTATAAATGAGTGTTGTGCATTACGCTGAACAGATGCCTAGACAATAGCTACTGGAGGGTGGACTTTCTTCATAATGAAGTTCCAATTCAGCTTCAAAAACAGATTAAAGGGATAATTTATTGTAGGATTCCACTTATATGAGGTATTAAGAGTAGTCAAATTCATAGAAACAGAAAGTAGAATTGTGGTTGCCAGGGGTTAAGGGAGAGGGTGAAATAGGAAATATTTAGTAGGTAACGAGTTTCAGTTTTGCAATTTGAAAATGTTCTAAAGATTGATTGCACAATAATGTAAATATACTTAACAGTACCGTGCTCTACACTTACAAATGGTTAGGATGGTAAATTTTACATCATGTGTTTTTACCACAATTAAAAAAACCAGATCAAGGAGTAGTGAAAATTCTGGTGCCTCTTATTTATGAAAGTATCTCTGACTCCTTAAAACATTTCTAAATCCATTTTCAGTGGGTCTAGTTTTAGGGTTGATATTGGATCACCTATGTTAATCTCTGGTTTTTACATAATAATAATTAGCAGAGAGGGTAATTCAATTTTGCTGTATTCTTAAAGTCATCACTATTTTTGTGGAGATCCCTTTATATCCTCTATAACTTAATTATGTGATTAATTCATAATAGTGAGATTTCATTGTTACTGTACAGAATATAGGAATTATGAAGTCATAGTTTGGTTATAACTTACTTGAAAACTTTAGAAACAGTTTAAATGTTTTATTTATTTTGGTGTTCTCATCTTCCCTGGAGCTAATTTATAAACAGATAATTTTATGTGTCTGTCTTAGAAATAATAAAGACTATTAAGACAGGATCTGTTAAACACCATCTTGTCTTAAAATGTATTAGCTCATTTGGAGGACAAAAGACAATTTGAAATTAAGTTGATTTTAAATTTAATAACATACAATGAAAGTATGTTATTGTTGAATTTTTGGAAAATCTTCTCTTGAAAGACTACAGCAATGCCTAGCTGTCTATTAAAACTATGTGTCTTCTATGGTATTTGGTGATAACTGAGAAGCCAGTGGCACCCCACTCCAGTACTCTTGCCGGGAAAATCCCATGGGTGGAGGAGCCTGGTGGGCTGCAGTCCATGGGGTTGCTACCAGTCGGACAGGACTGAGCTACTTCCCTTTCACTTTTCACTTTCATGCATTGGAGAAGGAAATGGCAACCCACTCCAGTGTTCTTTCCTGGAGAATCCCAGGGACCGGGGAGCCTGGTGGGCTGCCGTCTATGGGGTCACACAGAGTCAGACATGACTGAAGTGACTTAGTAGCAGCAGAAGGTGATAATAACTGGTATTTGTGACAAGTGTGTAAAGTTTTACATGGGATATATCATTTAAATGTAAACTCTCAGGAACTATGTCAGGAAGTCTAGGGTAGGATTAAAGTGAAAACAAAGAAGGAAAGCTGCAGAAACGGTTGATAAATATAGTATACTATTAAAAGGGCATTACTTTTGCTGTTGAATGTCATCTATAGTCTACTCTCTCTAGGACATGCCATTTATTCACTTAACAATTACTTCTCACAGTCCTACAATGTCCTCCCCCTGGGGTGGGCTTTGGGGTTAGAGTGACTGAGGCATAGCCTTTGAGGGGGTCCTATTCTACTAGAGGACGTATGTACTTATAAATAGTCAAAGGCAGAAAGTGCTAATTCATGTCACTTAAGTCATTCCTGGCCTCACTGTTGGTTCATTCCTACTGCTTAGCATATATGGTGCTCAGGATCATGAAATTAAAGAAGTTTCCATTGTGTTCACCTATGACTGATTCATGTCAATGTATGGCAAAACAAATACAGTATTGTAATTTAAAAAATAAATAAATTTAATTTAAAAAAAAATCTTTGCTTGAACTATAATAATTAGAGGACAGAAAAAATAAATTTGAAAACTTGAATGTGAGTTGGTCAAAAACAAAGTGGAATGATTTCCCTGAACATGGAAGAAATACATACCCAGAATCTCAGAGGAAGGGGCGTTCATAGTGTCTGGAATAAATAACAGGTGCTGGGAATGAAAATGGAAGAGGGGGATGGGAATTCAATCGCAAAACAACAACAATAATACTTCGATAATAGTAATAAATGATAACAGTCAAAATGCTTTTGAGTTTTTAAGCTTGGGCCTGAGAGAATAACAGTAATACTGAAGCAAAAGAGAGGGGAGCTAGTTCTTGTGGAGGAAATGTGCTTCAGGCAATTTGAAATCAGAGCTGAGGTGATCTTTCACTGGAAAGGGAAACTGCATTGTTAATCACGTGGAACTGGAATTCTGGAGAGCCATCAGAACTGGCCAGAGAAAAAGAGACAGCAAGCAAGCACCTCTTTCAGTAAAATGAAACTTAGTTCTGTTCTTCATCCTGCCTTAGTCATAGAGGCATGCTGAAGAAAGAGACTCTCCAGGTATCTAGGGATGGAGAGGGGAAAGAAGACTGGATTGACTGCTTCCACAACTTGATTTTTGTCTTAGGGTTTCTCTCTTGATTACTATAGTCACCACCTTGCTCGGCAATGATGCTTTTTTGTAGAAGCCTTCCTGGGAAATAACAGAAACATCATCTCTAGCCAGGAGACTGACCACTAGGTTTACTTTCCAGGAATGGTAGAGGGGAGTTTTTGTGTCTTCTGTTTCCATTGGGAAGAGCATTTAATTTGGAAGTTTTCCTAAAAGATACAATACATAGTAGATTTCCATTTAAAAATAGATACCATAAAGCCTTGCACACTCACCTTCCAGCCTAGCAAAAAAATTTAGTAATAAAAAAATTCAAGTGCTCTACCTGGTTCTGTTTCTCCCTTTGTTACCTCAGCAGTCATGGCTTTCAGTCTTTGTAGATTTTCTCTCTATTGTATGCTTTTATTCTTTTGTCTACCTTTATTTTTATATTTTACTATTTCTTTTACTTTACCGACTAAGGTCCATCTAGTCAAGGCTATGGTTTTTCCTATGGTCATGTATAGATGTGAGAGTTGGACTGTGAAGAAAGCTGAGCACCGAAGAACTGATGCTTTTGAACTGTGGTGTTGGAGAAGACTCTTGAGAGTCCTTGGACTGCAAGGAGATCCACCCAGTCCATTCTGAAGGCCATCTGCCCTGGGCTTTCTTTGGAAGGAATGATGCTGAAGCTGAAACTCCAGTACTTTGGCCACCTCATGCGAAGAGTTGACTCATTGGAAAAGACTGATTCTGGGAAGGATTGGGGGCAGGAGGAGAAGGGGATGACCAAGGATGAGATGGCTGGATGGCATCACTGATGTGATGGACATGAGTCTGAGTGAACTCCAGGAGTTGGTGATGGACAGGGAGGCCTGGTGTGCTGCGATTGATGGGGTCGCAAAGAGTCGGACACAACTGAACTGAACTGAACTGCCATTGAACATATCCATAAATATTATATAAGCTTGTTTTAAAGTTGAAAGATTTTATATAAACCCTAGAGTATACAGTGTTCAACTGCAACTTGCTCTGTTCTTTTAACCTCGTACTTTTGAGGATAATCCATACTGATTTTTGTAGCACAACTTATTAGTTTTCATAGCAGCATGATATTTTGCTCTCATAAGTAGAATTTAAATAATATTCTTATACATGCCAGTTGTATACAAATGTAAGATTTATTTTAGTGAATATTTCATAGATTTGCTGAACCATAGTCATGTATATCTTCAAATTTATGAGATACTGATGAATTGCCTTCTAAAATATTTATCCCATATTTTGTTCATACACAATGAAGGAGAATTCCTGTTCCTCCCTAATCTCAAGGCACTTATTTATCTTAAATGCTCTAAATAAATAATCTCTCCAGATGTAACTGAAAACCAGATACTTGTGGCATCTTGGAGACACAGATATGTTTGTAGCATTGTAATCTCTAAAATACAGTGCAAAATTTGATCTTAAATCATCTGCCTTGTTTCTCAACCTATGGTGTGAGAGAGCAACTGAATTTTCTATTTAGTAGACATTGTTGTTGCTCAGCCACTAAGTCGTGTCTGACTCTTTGTTACTCCATGCACAGTGGGCTTCCTTGGCCTTCACTATCTCCCACAATTTGCTCAAATTCATGTCCACTGAATCAGTGATGCTATCTAACCATCTCTTCCTCTGCCACTCCCTTTTCCTTGTGCCTTCAATCTTGACCAGCATCAGGGTCTTTTCCAGTGAGTCAGTTCTTTGAAACAGATGGGCAAAGTATTGAAGTTTCAGCTTCAGCATCAGTCCTTCCAATGAATATTCAGGGTTGAGTTCCTTTAGGATTGACTGGTTTGATCTCCTTGTTGTCCAAGGGACTCTCAATGGTCTTCTCCAGCACCACCATTTGAAAGCATCAGTTCTTTGGTGCTCAGCCTTTTTAATGGTCCACCTCTCACATCCGTATATGACTATTAGACCTTTGTCAGCCAAGTGATGTATCTACTTTTTAATACTCTGTTAGGTTTGTCATAACTTTACTTCCAAGGAGCAGGTCTTAATTTCATGGCCACAGTCACTGTTCACAGTGATTTTCAAGCTCAAGAAAATTAAATCTGCCACTGTTTCCACTTTTTCCCCATCTACTTGCAGTGAAGATGGGACCAGATGCCATCATCTTTGTTTTTTGAATGTTGAGTTTTAAGCCAGCCTTTTCACTTTTGTATTAATAATAATAACAATCAGTTCAGTTCAGTCGGTCAGTTGTGTCCAACTCTTTGCGACCCCATGAATTTCAGCACACCAGGCCTCCCTGTCCATCACCAACTCCTGGAGTTCACTCAGACTTGTGTCCATTGAGTCAGTGATGCCATCCAGCCATCTCATCCTCTGTCGTCCCCTTCTCCTCCTGCCCCCAATCCCTCCCAGCATCAGAGTCTTTTCCAATGAGTCAACTCTTCGCATGTATGGACCTAACAGAAGCAGAAGATATTAAGAGAATAATAACAATACCATGTACCAAATACTTTCTTAAATCCCTTAAGTAAAATATA
This sequence comes from Nanger dama, assembly GCA_917880005.1. Lineage (NCBI taxonomy): Eukaryota > Metazoa > Chordata > Mammalia > Artiodactyla > Bovidae > Nanger > Nanger dama. Next base: position 32,795,556 of record CAKJTW010000007.1, read on the forward strand.
TGACTTAATTAATTTGAGGGTTAAGATAAAGATGTTCTGCCAGTTTTAGAGATAAAGAAACTGATTCACAGAAATACCATGTCAATAGTAAGAGGTTGTGGAATTTGTATCTACTCAGACTATTCCAGCTAAGACAAGTGATAAAAGGTAGGTGGGAACAGACTGGAAAAAGAGACATCAAAGTATCATAGTTCTAAACTTCTAAAACTTTAAAATCTAGCCACTATTTAATAAGATAAAAAGAGCATAATGAATTGATGAGAAGTGACAAATAAGTCTATATTTGTATGGAGAGAATTTAATTTTGCCTAGGAAACCTGGGAATGATTTTCATAAATGATCAAACTTTACTGAGCCTTGGAAATTAGAGAAAGGAAGTTAAAGAGGCAAAAACAAAGGGCGTAGCTACTTATAAAATATAAGGAAATGGAAAGTACAAAATATATTTGGTAAAGTTAATTTATCCAGCCATTAACTCAACAAATCATTTCTGAACATCTGTTGTGTGTGAGGCACTGACCTAAACTGTGGGACACAGCAGTGAACAAAAAAAGACCCCATCTCTCCCCATAGGTAAGTGTGGTTGGTGATGTAGTATTTGGGGAATTGGGGGCAAAAGATGAAGGAAATAAGATTGGAAAGATAGATACCCTATTATTATGAAGAATTTTCAAATATCAGCCTAAAAATTGTGCACTTTCTTCTGAATGGAATGAGGAATCAGTGTGAGTCACTGTGGGGTGAGTGGTATCATTCATTTTATTTATTCAGTAAACATTAATTCAGCAGGCTTCCCAGGTGGCTCTAGCAGTAAAACCCCGCTCACAAAAGCAGGAGACATAAGGGTAAGAGTTCAGTCCCTGGGTCGGGAAGACCCCTGGAGGAGGGCATGGCAACCACTCCAGGATTTTTGCCTGACGAATCCTGTGGACAGAGGAGCCTGGCAGGTGACAGTCTATAGCATCTTACAGAGTTGGGCATGACTGAAGCGACTGAGCACACAAACATTAACTCAACCTGAGCTTTACTTAGTCCTGGGGACACAAAGACTGAGGGAGTGATAAGCATGTATATACAGTTGATAATGCTATGTAAAAAATAAGGTGAGAATTGCAAAGCATAGGAAAGCCTAACAGAGGCTGGAGTGTGTGGTGAGTAGAGGGGGACTAGGGTTGGAGATACTAGAAAGTAGCCAGTTATGAAAATTTATCAGAGTAAAACTTTAGGTGTGTTTCCCTTCCAATTTTTAATGTTCTAAAGAAAATAAATTTTATTAACTGACATATCATTTCATATATCAAACTTTTTAATTTTCTGAAACTTTCTCCTCAATACCTATACAGAAATATAATTCTCAATCCTCAGACTAGAGTGCTAGGAGAAGCCCTTTATCCTATGCTACTTGAAAAACAGCAAGTCTCAAGCAAAGTGAACAATCTCTGCTTACTAAACCATTCTCTTTTTGAGTGGTTTTAATAAACTGAAAGTTCAATAAAAACATTACTTGTTTGTGAATATCAATAATTGAACATTGTTTTCTAGTTGTAAAGGTTAATTCCTTAGTATTTACATGTAGATTGCAAGCATACAGTATGGATGTATTTTTATGTTTTGCCTGTAATCCAGTCTATTTTTCTGTATTATCATGTGCAAAAAAAAAAAAAAGTATGTTATAGCTCACCTATTTATGAAAAATATAGACTTATTTATTCAGTCCATGGTGTTTCATTCAAGTTTCTAAATCTTATTTATAAATGATTTGGTCAGTTATTTGGAAAGGGCATTTCACTTGGATGTAGAAACAACTGTGTCAGAATATCAGGGCTGAAAAATGATGGAGACTTTGTGCTAAATAGAAAAACTTTAAAAAATTAAGCAATGAATAGAGGCCTTACTGTGTATGTAAATATATTTACAAACATACTAAAGAAAAATGTAAAGTAATTCCTGCCACAATAAGAAAATGCAAATAATATGTTAGCATATAGAACGTGAAGTAAGCTGAAACTCCAGGTTTCAGATTTTTCATCTACAAATTCTCTCTTCATAAGTACGACATGGCAGAGTTTTTCCAACTCGTTCCAGTAAGAAACACTGTAAACATATGGAATGTCTAGTGTCTTTCCTTTTTTACTTCATATATTTCAGTGATTGACCCATATCACTGCATATGAGTCAGTCAGTTCAGTTCAGTCGCTCAGTCATGTCCGACTCTTTGCGACCCCATGAATCGCAGCACTCCAGGCCTCCCTGTTCATCACCATCTCTCAGAATTCACTCAGACTCACGCCCATCGAGTCCGTGATGCCATCTAGCCATCTCGTCCTCGGTTGTCTGCTTCTCCTCCTGCCCCCAATCCCTCCCAGCATCAGAGTCTTTTCCAAAGAGTCAACTCTTTGCATGAGGTGGCCAAAGTACTGGAGTTTCAGCTTTAGCATCATTCCTTCCAAAGAAATCCCAGGGTTGATCTCCTTCAGAATGGACTGGTTGGATCTCCTTGCAGTCCAAGGGACTCTCAAGAGTCTTCTCCAACACCACAGTTCAAAAGCATCAGTTCTTCGGTGCTCAGCCTTCTTCACAGGCCAACTCTCACATCGATACATGACCACAGGAAAAACCATAGCCTTGACTAGACAGACCTTAGTTGGCAAAGTAATGTCTCTGTTTTTGAATATACTATCTAGGTTGGTCATAACTTTTCTTCCAAGGAGTAAGCATCTTTTAATTTCATGGCTGCAGTCATCATCTTCAGTGATTTTGGAGCCCAAAAAATAAAGTCTGACACTGTTTCCACTGTTTCCTAATCTATTTCCCATGAAGTAATGGGACCGGATGCCATGATCTTCATTTTCTGAATGTTGAGCTTTAAGCCAACTTTTTCACTCTCCTCTTTCACCTTCATCAAGAGGCCCTTTAGCTCCTCTTCACTTTCTGCCATAAGGGTGGTGTCATCTGTATATCTGAGGTTATTGATATTTCTCCCGGCAATCTTGATTCCAGCTTGTGTTTCTTCCAGCCCAGCGTTTCTCATGATGTACTCTGCATAGAAGTTAAACAAGCAGGGTGACAATATACAGCCTTGACGGACTCCTTTTCCTATTTGGAACCAGTCTGTTGTTCCATGTCCAGTTCTAACGGTTGCTTCCTGACCTGTGTACAGATTTCTCAAGAGGCAAGTCAGGTGGTCTGATATTCCCATCTCTCTCAGAATTTTCCACAGTTTATTGTGATCCACAGAGTCAAAGGCATAGTCAATAAAGGCATAGTCAATAAAGCAGAAATAGATGTTTTTCTGGAAATCTCTTGCTTTTTCGTGATCCAGTGGATGTTGGCAATTTGATCTCTGGTTCCTCTGCCTTTTCTAAAACCAGCTTGAACATCTGGAAGTTCACGGTTCATGTATTGCTAAAGCCTGGCTTGGAGAATTTTGAGCATTACTTTACTAGCATGTGAGATGAGTGCAATTGTGCAGTAGTTTGAGCATTCTTTGGCATTGCCTTTCTTTGGGATTGGAATGAAAACTGACCTTTTCCAGTCCTGTGGCCACTGCTGAGTTTTCCAAATATGCTGGCATATTGAGTGCAGCACTTTCACAGCATAATCTTTCAGGATTTGAAATAGCTCATCTGGAATTCCATCACCTCCATTAGCTTTGTTCCTAGTGATGCTTTCTAAGGCCCACTTGACTTCACATTCCAGGATGTCTGGCTCTAGATTAGTGATCACATCATCATGATTATCTGGGTCTTGAAGATCTGTTTTGTACAGTTCTTCCGTGTATTCTTGCCACCTCTTCTAAAAATCTTCTGCTTCTGTTAGGTCCAGACCATTTCTGTCCTTTATTGAGCCCATCTTTGCATGATATGTTCCCTTGATATCTCTAATTTTCTTGAAGAGATCTCTAGCCTTTCCCATTCTGTTCTTTTCCTCTATTTCTTTGCATTGATCACTGAAGAAGACTGTCTTATCTCTTCTTGTTATTCTTTGGAACTCTGCATTCAGATGCTTATATCTTTCCTTTTCTCCTTTGCTTTTCACCTCTCTTCTTTTCATAGATATTTGTAAGGTCTCCCCAGACAGCCATTTTGCTTTTTTGCATTTCTTTTCCATGGGGATGGTCTTGATCCCTGTCTCCTGTACAGTGTCACCAACCTCATTCCATAGTTCATCAGGCACTCTATCTATCAGATCTAGGCCCTTAAATCTATTTCTCACTTCCACTGTATAATCATAAGGGATTTGATGTAGGTCATACCTGAATGGTCTAGCGCTTTTCCCTACTTCAATTTCAGCCTGAGTTTGGCAATAAGGTGTTCATGATCTGAAGCACAGTCAGCTCCTGTTCTTGTTTTTGTGAATTGTATAGAGGTTCTCCATCTTTGGCTGCAAAGAATATAATCAATCTGATTTTGGTGTTGACCATCTGGTGATGTCCATGTGTAGAGTCCTCTTGTGTTGTTGGAAGAGGATGTTTGCTATGACCAGTACATTTTCTTGGAAAAACTCTATTAGTCTTTGCCCTACTTCATTCCACATTCCAAGGCCAAATTTGCCTGTTACTCCAGGTGTTTCTTGACTCTCTACTTTAGCATTCCAGTCGCCTATCATGAAATGGACATCTTTTTTGAGTGTTAGTTCTAAAACGTCTTGTAGGTCTTCCTAAAACCATTCAATTTCGGCTTCTTCAGCACTACTGGTTGGGGCATAGACTTGGATTACTGTGATATTGAATGGTTTGCCTTGGAAACGAACAGAGATCATTCTGTCATTTTTGAGATTGCATCCAAGTACTGCATTTCAGAATCTTTTGTTGACCGTGATGGCTACTCCATTTCTTCTGAGGGATTCCTGCCTGCAGTAGTAGATTTAATGGTCATCTGAGTTAAATTCACCCATTCCAGTCCATTTTAGTTCGCTGATTCCTAGAATGTCGACGTTCACCTTTGCCATCTCTTGTTTGACCACTTCCAATTTGCCCTGATTCATGGACCTGACATTCCAGGTTCCTATGCAATATTGCTCTCTACAGCATCGGATCTTGCTTCTATTACTAGTCACATGCACAACTGGGTATTGTTTTTGCTTTGGCTCCATCCCTTCATTCTTTCTGGAGTTATTTCTCCACTGATATCCGGTAGCATATTGGGCACCTACTGATCTGGGGAGTTCCTCTTTCAATATCCTATCATTTTGCATTTTCATACTGTTCATGGGGTTGTCATGGCAAGAATACTGAAGTGGCTTGCTGTTCCCTTCTCCAGTGGACCACGTTCTGTCAGCCCTCTCCACCATGACCCGCCCATCTTGAGTTGCCCCGCAGGCTTGGTTTTATTGAGTTAGACAAGGCTGTGGTCCTAATGTGATTAGATTGACTAGTTTTCTGTGAGTATGGTTTCAGTGTGTCTGCCCTCTGATGCCCTCTGTATGCCCCAACACCTACCATCTTACTTGGGTTTCTCTTATCTTGAGCATGGGGTATCTCTTCACGGCTGCTCCAGCAAAGCATAGCTGCTGTTTCTTATCTTGAATGAGGGGTATCTCCTTACTGCCGCCTTCCTGATCTTCAGTGTGGGATAGCTCCTCTAGGTCCTCCTGCTCCTGCACAGCCACCACTCCTCGGGTTGATCCTCCCGGCCGCCAGCCCTGGACTTGGGCATGCATGGCTCCTTTCAGCTGCCGCCCCTGGCCTCAGGCTCGCGGTGTCTCCTCAATGACACTGCCCCTAGCCTTGAGCGCGAGGTGGCTTCTTCTGGCCGCCCCTGACCTCAGACACAGGGTGTCTCCCTCTGGCAGCGCTTGGCCTTGGACGCGGGGTAGCCCCCACCCAGCCACCGCCCTGACCTCGGACGCAGGGTGTCTCCCCGGCCGCCCCTGGCCTCGGATGCGGGGTGTCTCCTCCAGGCTGCCGCCCCTGACCTCAGATGTGGGGTAGCTCCTCCTGGCCGCAGCCCCTGACCTCGAACACGAGGTGCCTCCTCCCTGCTGCCACTGACCTCGGATGTGGGACCGGCGCACTAAGCCCGGATGAGAAGACCACATTATTTTTTCCCACAGTGGCTATGGATATGCCAAAGATTTTTATTGGTCTCATATTGTTGATTTTTATGTAATTTCTAGATTTTGTCCTTCCCTCTTGGCTCAGAGGTTAAAGCGTCTGCCTCCAATGCCAGAGACACGGCTTCGATCCCTGGGTTGGGAAGATCCCCTGGAGAAGGAAATGGCAATCCACTCTAGTATTCTTGCCTGGAGAATCCCATGGACAGAGAAGCCTAGTAGGTTACAGTCCATGGGGTCACAAAGAGTTGGACACGACTGGGCCAATTTTAGCTACAATTAACAGAGCAAGAGTGGTCAAGGAGGTTAAATTGGAAAATTTGGCCAAGATTCTAAGATAACTGTTTTCTAACTAAAATCCCAAGTTGGGAATATCTTCACAAGTATTGACGCCTCACCCACCTCCAGGTTATAAGGAAAAATAAAGGGAGAATAAAACACAGAGGATTTTATAAGAATGATTTTTGAAGAGCTAACCCAGTGTGGAAAGGTAGAATGAGGGATGGTCTTTTTTATCTCAAACTTAGAGGAAGTGGCTTTGGTATATACTCCTGGAAAACTTAATGTGTTTTCCTCTAGAAAACCAGAACTGAGGGGGACATCACTAACAGAAGAATTAGATGCATTGCTCAGTTCACAGGTGATACAGTTATAGGCTTCTGAGGATTCCTCAAAGCTCACTCATATCCATGTTCACACACTCACCCCCCATACCCAGTGTCAGTAATAAACACTGCAGAGCCAAAGCCAACTTTCAGTCACACTAATAGAGTAAAAATGTTCTGTTTTATTTCTCGTTTTTCTTCCCTATTCTCTAATTTTGGAGGCTACAGTAACAGGAGCTTGCAAGTTGGGTGACAGAGGAAGTGAGGTAGAAAAAGAGAAGGTATGTACAGTACTCCCTCCCCAGAAGCCTGTAGACTTGTAGGGCACGAGAGGAGGGAGATCAGTCTTACACCAAAATGTTGGTATGCTGATGGAAATATTGGATGGGGCATTCTAATTCATGAATCAAAACTGTATTTTGCAACTTTAAATAACCACAGAGTAACCAAAAGATACATGGGGCCAACTGGGGAATTTTCATCAGTGGTATTGGGAAAAACTCCCCCAGTGAATACATTTTTAAAAGGAAAGCGATGGACAAAAATACAATTACATTCTGATTCATTTCACAAATTGTTTCAAATGGTTACATGTATATCTTTGCCTATATGTAAGGGAAACTCTCATTCTTAAACAAAGACAATATATCTATGAATTTCCAGAATGGAGTATTTAACTTGCAGTAAGAATAACTGAAACTAAAACCACTGTAGACAGAGTATAGAGAATATGTCTAGAAGATTCTTGAGAGTCCTTTGGACTGCAAGGAGATCCAACCAGTCCATCCTAAAGGGGATCAATCCTGGGTGTTCATTGGAAGGACTGATGTTGAAGCTGAAACTCCAATACTTTGGCCACCTCATGTGAAGAATTGACTCACTGGAAAAGACCCTGATGCCAGGAAGCATTGGGGGCAGGAGGAGAAGGGGATGACAGAGGATGAGATGGCTGGATGGCATCACCGACTCAATGGACATGGGTTTGGTTGAATTCTGGGAGTTGGTTATGGACAAGGAGGCCTGGCATGCTGCGATTCATGGGGTCACGAAGAGTCGGACACAACTAAGCGACTGAAGTGAACTGAAATGAATTCAGTATGGTAATGTGTCTTTTAAATTTTAAATTAATTAAACTAATTAAAATTTAGGTTAATTAAAATTAGCAAAAATGAAAAATTTAGTTTCTCATTTGCATTAGCCTTATTTCAAATGTTCAGTAGCTACAAGTAACTATTGATTATGTGATTTGACAAAACAGATATAGAATATTCCCCAAATCACAGAATTTTTGGTCCCTATCACCGACATTGAACTGTTTAATTCTCACAAACATAGGGGGAAGTTATAGTTATTGTTCCCACTTAATAAATATGAAAATCTAGAATCAAAGAGGTTTAGAATCTTGAAGTTCTTTGATTCCAGGTCCCCTGATCTTTCCTCTAAACCACACTGGTTGACCCTCAAGGCAAGAAGATAAAAAATAAGTTTCACTCTGCTTTCAGAATGCAGTGGGGGATATCCTAAAATCTAGAAATCCCTAAGGGAAGGAAGATTTGCTCATCTCAGTGTTACTGGATTGGTGGGGAATAAGTCTTATTTCCAGTTTCTCAGTCAGTTCAGCTTAATCGTGCCAGACTCTGCAAACCCATGGACTGCAGCACACCCTGTCCATCACCAACTCCCGGAGTTTACTCAGACTTGTGTCTATTGAGTCAGTGATGTCATCCAACCACCTCTGTTATCCCTTTCTCCTGCCTTCATCTTTCCCAGCATCAGGGTCTTTTCCAATGAGTCAGTTCTTTGCATCAGGTGGCCAAAGTATTGGAGTTTCAGCTTTACAATCAGTCCTTCTAAAGAATATTTAGGACTGATTTCCTTAAGGATGGACTAGTTGGATCTCCTTGCAGTCCATGGGACTATCAAAAGTCTTCTCCAACACTACAGTTCAAAAGCATCAATGCTTCTGCACTCAGTTTTCTTTATAGTCCAACTCTCACATCCATATATGACTGCTGGAAAAACCATAGCCTTGACTAGATGGAACTTTGTTGGCAAAGTAATGTCTCTGCTTTTCAATATGATGTCTAGGTTGGTCATAGCTTTCCTTCCAAGGAGCAAGCATCCTTTAATATCATGACTTCGGTCACCATCTGCAGTGATTTTGGAGCCCCATAAAATAAAGTTGCTTACTGTTTCCATTGTTTTCCCCCATCTCTTTGCCATGAAGTGAAGGGGCCGGATGCCATGATCTTCATTTTCTAAATGTTGAGTTTTAAGCCAACTTTTTCACTCTCCTCTTTCACTTTCATCAAGAGACTTTTTAGTTCTTCTTTACTTTCTGCCATAAGGGTGGTGTCATCTGCATATCTGAGGTTATTGATATTTCTCCCAGCAATCTTGATTCCAGCTTGTGCTTCTTCCAGCCCAGCATTTCTCATGATGTACTCTGCATATAAGTTAAATAAGCAGGGTAACAATATACAGCTTTGATGTATGGCTTTGTTGATTTGGAACCAGTCTGTTGTTACATGTCCAGTTCTAACTGTTGCTTCCTGACCTGCATACAGATTTCTCAGGAGGCACATCAGGCAGTCTGGTATTCCCATTACTTTAAGAATTTTCCACAGTTTATTGTGATCCACACAATCAAAGGCTATGGCATAGTCAATAAAGCAGAAGTAGATGTTTTTATGGAACTCTTGGGTTTTCTATGATCCAATAGATGTTGTCAATTTGATCTCTGGTTCCTCTGCCTTTTCTAAATCCAGCTTGAACATCTGGAAGATCACAGTTCATGTATTGTTGTAGCCTGGCTTGGAGAATTTTGAGCATTACTTTGCTAGCATGTGAGATGAGTGCAATTGTGCGGTAGTTTTAGGATTCTTTGGCATTGCCTTTCTTAGGGATTAGAATGAAAACTGACCTTTTCTAGTCCTGTAGCCACTGCTGAGTTTTCCAAATTTGCTGGCATTTCTAGTTTCTAATGCAGCCTGTTTTACAATCTATAAAATTTATTCATATAGATGTAGATTCAACTAAAAGACTGTTTTAATGAATGAGGAATATTTTAGTAGCAATGTTGTTGTGTTGTGTTAGCCGTTCAGTCATGTTCGACATTCAGTCGTATTTGACTCCTTGTGACCCCATGGATGGTAGTCCACCAGGGTCCTCTGTCCATGGGATTCTCCAGGCAAGAATACTGAGTGGGTTGCCATTTCCTTCTCCATTAGCAGCTATAGTGAAGTACTAAATAACTGCTGCTACTGCTGCTAAGTTGCTTCAGTCGTGTCCGACTCTGTGTGACCCCATAGACGGCAGCCCACCAAGCTTCCTCTTCCCTGGGATTCTCCAGGCAAGAACACTGGAGTGGGTTGCCATTTCCTTCTCCAATGCATGAAAGTGAAAAGAGAAAGTGAAGTCGCTCTGTCGTGTCCGACTCTTAGCGACACCATAGACTGCAGCCTACCAGGCTCCTCTGTTCATGGGATTTTCCAGGCAAGAGTACTGGAGCGGGGGTGCTATTGCCTTCTCCGACTAAATAACTACACTTAACTAATATTTCCCCTTCACTTTTGTATGGTTCTCTAAGAAACCTACTCAGTGACTTGGTTATGCATAGATTGTTTTAAGACCAGGTTTACTTTCTATTGTTTTTACAAAATAAATATACAAAACTCCTAATTGTAAAGTAACCTCCAATTAAAATAAATAAATTTATATTTAAAAAATAGATTTAAAACTGTTGCTTCACACTAAACATGTAATGGTGTGAGCATTTAACTCTTTCATTGGAGAAAATATGAACCCAGATGGCTCAGCCTTGAGCCCATTTCATAAACATTTCATGATTCACATTGTATCTCATGTATCTCCTACTTTTGTATCTCCTGATCCCAGCTATTCTTTTCATCCCTCTCCGTTGTTACTGCTACTGAGTGTGTACCCCTTCCTCTGAGTCTAACCTGTTGTGTCCAGCTCTTTGCCATCCCATGGACTGTACAGTCCATGGAATTCTCCAGGCCAGAATACTGGAGTGGGTAGTCTTTCCCTTCTCCAGGGGAATCTTCCCAACCCAGGGATTGAACCCAGCTCTCCCGTATTGAAGGCAGATTCTTTACCAGCTGAGTCACAAGGGAAGCCTGACCAACACCAGTTAAGTCATTTTTATATTTGACTCTTAAATTCAGATTATCTAGTGTCACTTCTTTCCCTTTACAATATATGCCTTTAAATAAAGAAACATAAAAATAGAAATTTATCCTGCCAAATAATACCCAGTTATCTGAAGACTTTAAAAAGAAAGATGAACAACTATCTGGGTTGGTTTAGGGTGACACTTTCCTGGGTACTGAGTAATATGAAAGACACTCAGTAATGGCTATGGCACGGACGCTGACTTATCAGAATGGATGCTCGTCAGCATATACTACCCGGTGTTCTCACTGAGTATCCACTCTGCCTAGAAGCATGGATAGTCATGAAAATGTTGCCTGGCTTTTATAAACTTCTAATATTAGATAACACTCATGTTTCCAGTCTTGGGTGGCATGGGATATCTTGGGAGCCTAACTATGAGGATATATTTATCTTGATTCAAGCAAAGGATAAATGAGGTACTGATGGTTGAGAGCATTGCTTTGGCTCCCCTTTTATCTAATTGCATTGCTTGATCTCTCATGCCTTGAGTTGAGTTTGGCTGTTTACTGAAGTTGAAATTCCCTGTTCTTAAACTATGCTCTCTTGCTTGTTGAGGTTTGATAGCAATTTACTTTCTCTTTTAGGATTTGTTGTTATGATCAGTAAGTTGGTTGAGAATGTTGATACCAGAAGTCTCTCAGTGACCTGTTTTCTTTCGTGGGTGTCATGATTTTCTTCCATATTTATTTTTATCATTTTGAAATATAACTTAGTAGTGGTTGTTTCTGAGAGAGACATTTTTATGTTTAATTGTAGCTCTCTGTTTCTAGTAATCTTTTAATGAGAGAGTGTGTGTGTGAGTATGCATATAGAATGATATAGCCACTTGTTTTTCTTTATTCTCTATCTTGCTAATAATTGTAGAATAATATGGATTTCCAAGTGGTGCAAGTGGTAAAGAATCTCCCTGCCAATGTAGGAGGTACAAGAGCTGCAGGTTTGATTGCTGGTCCAGGAAGATCCTCTGGAGTAGGAAATGGCAACCCACTTCGGTATTATTGCCTGAGAAACTCCATGAAGCGATGAGCCTGGTGGGCTACAGTTCATGGGTCCCAGAGAATCAGACATGACTGAGCATATATGCGCATAGTTTACTTGGGTTTCTTCCCAAGTAGCTTCCCCGGTGGTAATGAATTCACATGCAATGCTGGAGATATGGTTTCAATCCCTGAGTCAGGAAGATCCCCTGAAGAAGAAAATGGCAACCCGCTCCAGTTTTCTTGCCTGGGAAATTCCATAGACAGAGGAACTTGGCAGGAGTTGCAAAGGAGTTGGACATGACTTAGGGAGTAAACAACAACAGCAATAGTTAACTCACACTTGCTTTAAAACTGTTCAAAAGACCGTTTTCTTTTATGAAAATACATTTAATTCACAAATTTAATATTAATTAATTTTATAGAACATTAATTTTATTCACTTTAAAATCTAACCATTTCAATATAAACAGAATTATTTTGAAATAAAATCTATTTTTTATTAAAACCAGGTGATAAGAATTGCAAGTGGATTCTTATCCCCTCATTCTAATCCTTATTTTAGAGCATGGTTCTGAGTGAGTATTTTTTCATGTTTATGCAATGATCTTCCATTGTTGGAGGGTGTGGTGGGGGAGGATAGTGCTAGAGCACAGGTCAAGAGGGTGCCAGAGTGTCCACTGTGCCAGGCAAGGCAGGACAAGCCCTTTACCTAAACTTCAGTGGTATGTCCTGGGTTGAGCTGCTGCCACAGTCTCTGCCGTATACTCTCAAGTCCCTTATATATGTAAATCCCCTTTGCCCTGATAGCTTTGGCTGGGATGGTGCTTTTTTTTTTTTTTTAACGTGCCTAAGCAGGAGAAAGTCAAATCTACCAACTCTTTATCTGTGAACCACATTTCCACCTTTGTAGTCAACTATTTTCTCTTCTACTTCCAGCTTCTTTGTGCATGTATTGTATAAACCACATAATCTGTCTGTGTCTCAATTTCTTATCTGCAAAAGGAGCTTGTACTCTGGCTACTTTTTCTGCTAAGATAGTCCTGAGGATTAATGAACTGACTTTCAAAAGCACAAGTGTTTGAGACGATAGGCCCTCCATAAATTCAAATTACAATTATTACTATCCTCCATTTTACTGCCAGGAAAATAGTAACTCAAATGGGATCTAGTATTTATAAAGGGTTTTGCATTTTTAAAAGTATTTTGTAATCTTTAATAACTTAGAAAAGCCTCTCCCTGCACAGTCTCAGCATCATGCTTCTATTGACAAAGGATTCATATAGATCTTTTTCATGAACTCATTCATTGTTTTGCTGATTCAGGTTATTATTTTTCAATCCTATTTTGTCTCATCCTTGAAGGATTTGTTCTATATCAAAGCTGCTTGGGGGTATGGGATTTATTCTTCTAATTGAATTATTTGGATAATATAAATATAATTTGACTTATAAATTGGTAACCTTTATAAAAATATTGCTTCATTAGAATGGAAATGAAGAGATTAAAATTGAGGCTGAGATCTGTACTGAGAACTCCAGAATGGAGGCTTGGACCAGAGTCAGACTTCAGGAGCTTATCAAATCATGATTGAATTATCAAAGGGTGGAGCTTGGACAGAATGTTCACTTGTCCAAATAAGCCTTCAATGTTTACCTTGGGCAGTTGATTTCTTTTCATCCTCTCCACCCACTAGGAGACCAGCATCCATTAAATTGATTTCTTGGCTATACAGCTTTGATCATTGTTTACACCCTGAAACTGCCTGGATACACTTGGCTCTTTATCCCTCTCGATCTCCCATGTTGCCTTTGGATCCAATGCTTAATTCTGGTTCAGAAAAGTCCCTGGGACTTTACCCAGGCACTAGTTTAATTAGTGCCAGGTTTTTTCCATCACTCATGAAAGGGGATCAGGCATTGCTTTGATCTAATATCTTTTTGGCAACAGTCTGCTTCTCTTCCCACCACTCTCGTTCATGCCCCAGGTATCCTGTGTTCTCCAGGACATCCAGATGTATGTAGTCTTCATGAGGTTTCTTTGCTAATACCTAGACTTCAGAACTTCCTCTTCTTTCTTTCTCTACCTGGATGAGTCAGTCTGTTAACTGGAAGGCAGTCTGCCTCATGACTTTGGTGTTTCAGGATTTTATCACTAGAGAATGCTATTTTCTTCTTATGATCCTGGAAATCATTTATGTTGAAATGGTTTTATTAAATAAATATTTCTATAAATGAAATCACATATATATTGTAGTGGACAAAGAAAGCCTATATATTTTAAGGATGAAAGCAAATAATAAATGATAGCTTTGGAAGCATTTCTCCTAGAAACCAAAATATTAAGTCTACTATTAGCTGGTCAAAATTTGATTTAAACTTTTTGTTTCAATTGAAGTTGAGTGTGAAGAATAATGACTTTAAACTTCAGTTTTCAAATATGGCTCTTTAAAACATTACAAGATAAAGTTTGTCTGAAATCTTTGTACATCATACAATTACATTCTACTTTCTTAGTTTTTGTCTGGAGGCATTTGTGAAGTAAACCATGCTCTCAAGTTTTTTCATTCCTCAGTTTATTGATAGTGGGAACATAAGGACATGTACAGATTTACTAGCAGACAAAATAGTTTGATACATATTATGTGAAAAATCAGAGTCAGCTCAACATTTTGAAATGTCCAAGAAAGAAAAATAAGTTGTCACTAAGATTCCACACAATCTTTATCTTAGCTCTGCTTATTTAATACACAAAAATGCAGAGCCACATAATTTTCACTCAAGAAGGTCAAAAAATTTACATCTGTTAGTTTCACATAGGAAATAGGCAAGGCGCAGAACCAATTGAAAGCAAACCTGAAAAGAAGAGATTGCCTCTCTTCTCCCGAGAGGGCCTAGGAGGAGCAAAAGAAAAATAATGATTGCTGTCTTATTACAAAAACCTTAGACTCTCTTTAATTTTTAACAAAATTAAAAATTATTCAATCCTTTTCAAATACTGCAAGTTTAATGTAAAGCTCATATTGGGATTAAACTTTCTGTTTTGACAAATATAAACATCTGGCATTCACAGACCCTGAGAACTGATGTGGACCTTACCACCACCTCTGTAAGTGTTTTTAGATAAACAACAACAGTTTCCATATTTATAAAAGACCACAACTGCGGGGGCGCTCCACAGAAAGAGTGGAGGCAG
Organism: Nanger dama; assembly: GCA_917880005.1. Lineage (NCBI taxonomy): Eukaryota > Metazoa > Chordata > Mammalia > Artiodactyla > Bovidae > Nanger > Nanger dama. The sequence goes on from CAKJTW010000007.1 coordinate 32,810,584, forward strand.
TGGAACTTCCCTCAGCAAAGCCGAGGGGTCCTGAGGAGAGGTGAGCCTGCTGTCTGCCAACCCAGCCCCTCGGCGAGCGAGAGACAATCAGATGCGACAAGAGTTCTGTCTAAGCAGTTCCGCTTTATTGCTGCAAACTCCCAGCTTATATAGGCAAGCAGGAGGATTTTAGGAGGGACTTTCCATAGTTGCACCAATCATGTTAAAGGTCAAATCATCGTGTGCCTTCATTATAACAGGAGTCTATGGAGATCATGCGCTGTTTACGTACATGGAAATCAAGAGAGCCAACTAAAAATCTTTGACATACAACACAGACAATGTCCCCATCTCTTCCGCCAGGAGCCATCTTAGGTTTTTGACCACAAAGCTAGCCCCTTTGTTTTTAAGATTTCCCATTTAGGGCCCCACATCTCCCCCTTTTTTATTTTATTTAAGCCCTCGAGACATTTGTATTGATGTTCTGTAGAGCAAGGCATAAAGCTGTAAGTGGCCAACCTCCAGCCTCGCCAGCCCCTCTCGCGGCTGTGCCTGTCTTAGGTTGCCCTCCTCTGAGGGTCTTACCCATCACTGGCTATCCAGCCACCTCTTGGGGGCTAGGCAGAATCTCTCTAGATGATGGGCATCTAGAACTTTTATTTTTATTTATCTGTCTTAGTTAATCTCTTGAAGGGCTAAATTAATCCAGGGGTTTTGTGGGTCCCCAACGTGGGGCTCCTCTTCCATGACCTGGGCAAGCATAACTATTTTTTGCTATAAGCGCCTATTGCAGGCTGTGAGATTTTTTTACCTTTAACACTAAAACAAGCAGAACAACAAAGACAAGCAAATAGAAGGCATTTTTAAACCAGGTAAATGGACTTTGTATCCAGTCCCATAGATCCATTGCTCCCTTTTTCACCTGTTAGAGTCTCATTCAACACTGGAAAAGCTGTCAGACAAAAGCTGGGTTATCTCACATCGCAGTCTATGAGCACCAGAACATGTCTCGATCGCTCTGGCGTGGAGATCAAGCTGTTGTTGGAGTCCTGTCATGGCGGATCTCAGGTGTTCGAGCTGGTTTGAAATCCTTGAGCAGAGGCAGTGGATGTGTTGTTTATAACCTCGATGGTCTGAGCTTGTTGAACTCCCAGCACAGATGCTGACACTGTTGTACCCTCACGGTTGATGGCCTTGTGTTGTTAAACCCAGGCTTCAAAGATTTTAAAAACTGTTGCACAGCTGTGGCAATGACGAAGGTCAGCAAGGAGAGGATAGGTAATCTGACAATAACCAGAAACAGTGTCCACCAGGGTCGCCGCATCAATGATCTGTAAAAGAAGAAAAGATCGCCTCAAGAACTTTTTGTTCTTGGGCTCAATATGTGAATGTCTCCTTAATCTGTGTCAGGTTTTGAGATTTGACCTCTCTCTTGTGGTGTATATTTAAGATTCCTTGCTGGCACCCATATAGGGCTGGGGTCCCCAATGGGAAATATGCATCTGAATCCTCTCCCCATTGTAAGGAGTGGGTCGGGCCCCTTCCACTGACCAGTGATGGGGTCTTTCCATCTCACTTGTATTTCAGGTTTTATTTCTTGATTAGACCAATGTTTTTGAAAACATGGTGTTGGTTCATTTTTGAAAAATTTAAAATGTTTAAAGAGTGCCATTCCAAGTTGCTGGTGAGGGCTTATTCCCCTTTTTGTTTTTGTAATTGAGTCTTTAAATTTTGATGATGGTGCTCAATTATGACTTGTCCCTGGGGATTATGTGGGATTCCGGTGTTATGATGAAGTGCCATTGTTGGAAGAATTTTTGTAAGCTCTGGCTGATGAAACAAGGGCCATTATCTGTTTTTATTTGATGGGGAAGGCCCAACATCGCAAAACATTATAAAAAATGGCTTTGAGCATGTTTTGCTTTTTCTCCTGTGCGGGCAGTAGCCCAGCAGGCATGAGAGTAAGAGTCAATAGACACAAAGACATACTTAAGTTTTCCAAAAGGGGAATAATGGGTTACATCAGTTTGCCACAGCACATTGGGTTTTTGCCCTCGAGGGTTTACTCCTGGGAGCTGTAAAGGCGGTACTTGTAAATAAGGAAGACAGGATTTACAAGTATGTATAATTTTCTTTAATTCTCTAATAGGGATCTGTGGGAACCTTTTATGTAGCCCTCTCCAATTTATATGAGTAAGATCATGAAGATCATAGGCAGCTTGTAAGTTACAAGCTTGGACTGTGAGGGAGGCCGCTTTATCTGCCAGGGAATTTCCCATTGAAAGCAATGCAGATAAATCTTGATGACCCCTAAGATGATGTACATAAATGGGATAGTGGGAGGTCTCCAACCTGTAGGTCTTCTCCTGCCTTGAGGGCACTCCTTTTAAAGTGTCTCTCTTGTTCTCAGTCAAAGCATTGATCCGATTTTGAGGGGGCTAGGGGTCCCTTAGATGTGGTCCCCCAGAGGCCGTCATAGCGGAGAGGGCCTTGGTCATCGCCTCAGTAAGGGGCTTCAGTCTGAGCCTGAAGGGCCGTCGAAATAGAGCGGGTCTGATGGCTCTGTGTCCCCACGTCTTTGGTGGCTATAATCCATCGCTCCATAGAGTGGTCTTTCTGTCCTGCGCAAGCCAACTTATGGTCTGAGTTCATCCCTTCCCAGACTAATAGCTTAACAAATTGATCTCTCAGGGGCCCCTGAGGGAATTTTCTCTGTACACTCTTTTCCACCCGATCTATGAAGGTGGAGAGGTCTTCATTATTTTTTTGAGTGATGCCCGATATAGGGGGCTCACTGGGGCCCTCTGCACGCTTTTTCTAAGCAGCCAGGCATATGGCCCGTACCTGATCTGTATAAGGAGCAGGAATGGTGGCCTGTTGAAGTCCTGTACTCCATTGATCTGCTGTCCCTGACAACATCCTGAAAGTCACCAGGATAGCAGGGTTGGCAGCTTGATTTCTTTCTGCCTGAGCGTGACACTCTTCCTTGAAAAAGGCACACCATTTGATATAGGTGTTGCTGGGGAGCACTGCCTTACATAACATCTTCCAGTCCTGGGTCGTACAAGGTTGATGAGCCAGGCCCTGGAGAATAGTTTCTGCCCACGGGGAGTTTGGGCCATCCTCTGCCACTGCCTTTTAAGCTCTTTTAAATCATTGGCCTCCCAGGGGTACCAGGCTGCTGGCCTATTCCCCCCCACCCCGGGTTAACATGTACAGGAAAGGCTTGAGTCGGGCTGGTAAAGGGCAATGGGGATCCCCAAGGGTCCCCGGGATAGGTTCTCCCTTTCCAAGGTGACCTCATTGTCTCTCCCACCCAAGATGCTCCCAAAACTTCCTCAAATGGGGGAGGCAGGGAGAGGCACAGATCTCTCCCCTGGGCTCCCAGTCTCGAGGCATCAGAGGAGTCTCTATTTTTTTCCACCCTTTTATCATCCCTGAAAGGCTCCCATGGCCCACTATTCGCTCTAGAGTGTTTATTCCCTACAGTCTCTTTTGCTATATCTTGGTCCGACATGACTCGTTCCTCGTCAAACTTTTCCCATTGTTTTTCTGATTTTGAATTGGAGGCACCCGTATCAGTGACATGCTCCTCGCTCTGTGAAAAGCAGAGCTTGAGGGCCAAAATGATCGGACAGAACCCTAAGGGAGGCTCCTCACCGTATCGAGCCTCTCGCTGCCTAGCAAGGGTTTGTACTCGATCCCAAGTGTCCAAGAGAACAAATTAGCTGAAGTAACCCAGGGGGCCAACCGTACAATGGTCCCCCAGACCTTAATGGCCTGAGCGTCAGAAATCTCAAGTCCCCTGCTTATGAGCATATATCTCAGCGCCTTGAGTGCAGGCTCATCAGACTTGCAAATGTTATTTCCCATGCTGATGAGAAAGGATAGAAAGAAAAGTCACTGAGGACAGCCACCAAAAATCCTTCCGGGAGTGGTGGCGGCCAGAAAGTTGGGCTTATGTTATGCTTTTGGAACTATTTATGTGCCTGTGTCGTGGCACGGAAGTTTTCTTGCTGGGGGCAGGCACCCTAGAGGTTTCTAGCCCGTTCCGTGACCCCCTTATCCTGTCACGGGAGTCTTCAAGTGGCAGGCGCCCTAATGGCCTTTAAGTGCCTGACCTGTGCCCACAGGGAAGATTTTTAGGCCACGTTCTCAGTTTAAGAAAGATTAAAGGGGAGTTTCACCCGGTCGGGCTCTAGTTACTGAGGCTTACCTGTTGGGGGCCTTCAAAGTCCGCCAGAGAGTGGCCCTAGCCAGGACTTATCAGTTGCCTCCACAACCGTTCGCCTGTTCACTGAAACTCCGGAAAGAGGAATTAAGGACAGATCAGAAAAGAAGGAAAATAAGTCAGAAGAGTTTTTTGCCACTTCCTTCATAAAGGAGGGGGCCCACCTTGAAGTCCGGATTACCTCCGGCGATACTCCTCTAAAGGGAGCTCCGTGCTGCTACCAGCCTACGGTCCTTCTTCGCTCCTCTTTCAGAGCCGCACGGTGACACCACCTCTGTCCATCTGCTTCACGCCCCACGTTGGGCGCCAGTTTCTGTAGGGGGCACTCCACAGAAAGAGTGAAGGCAGTGGAACTTCCCTCAGCAAAGCCGAGGGGTCCTGAGGAGAGGTGAGCCTGCTGTCTGCCAACCCAGCCCCTCGGCGAGCGGGAGACAGACGCAACAGGGGTTCTGTCTAACTAGGTCTGCTTTATTGCTGCAAACTCCCAGCTTATATAGGCAAGCAGGAGGATTTTAGGAGGGACTTTCCATGGTTGCACCAATCACGTTAAAGGTCAAATCATCATGTGCTTTCATTATAACAGGAGTCTATGGAGATCACGCGCTGTCCATGAGCACGGGAATCAAGAGAGCCAATCAAAAACTTTGACATACAACACAGACCACGCCCCCATCTCTTCTGCCAGGCACCATCTTAGGTTTTCGACCGCAAAGCTAGCCCCTTTGTTTTTAAGGTTTCCCATTTAGGGCTCCACAGACAACTGAATTTGGTTGGTACTTTTCAGATATGTATCATGGGAACTTGATGTTCTATGAAGTGATTTCAGAGTTCCCACTGTAGTGAAAGTGGTGGCTAGCAAGGTGAGGGTTGTGGGCTATTCTCCCCTTACCTGTCAACCAGATGAGTTTGTCTTTTATTACTTTCCAAAACTTATTTCTTTAAGTTTTGCACAATATTTCATTTTCAGGAATTGTTCCTCTATGCATGAGAGAATTATGTTTGAAAATATTCAGTTATTGCTAAGTTCCTTTCATTTCTAAAGATATGTTTTCTATATATGTATGCCAACATACATTGTTATATATTTATACACTACCTTTCCCCAATGTGACTTAAAGTACCAAATCACAAAATTTACATACATAATAAAGTTGAAAACCATTAACAATGAAAATTCAGTTAATCAGTCGCTCAGTCATGTCCGACTCTTTGTGACCCCATGAATCACAGCACGTCAGGCCTCCCTGTCCATCACTAACTCCCAGAGTTCACTCAGACTCACGTCCATCGAGTCCATGATGCCATCCAGCCATCTCATCTTTGGTTGTCCCCTTCTCCTCCTGCCCCCAATCCCTCCCAGCATCAGAGTCTTTTCCCAAGAGTCAACTCTTTGCATGAGGTGGCCAAAGTACTGCAGTTTTAGCTTTAGCATCATTCCTTCCAAAGAAATCCCAGAGTTGATCTCCTTCAGAATGGACTGGTTGGATCTCCTTGCAGTCCAAGGGACTCTCAAGAGTCTTCTCCAACACCACAGTTCAAATACATCAATTCCTCACCATTCAGCCTTCTTCACAGCCCAACTCTCACATCCATACATGACCACTGGAAAATCCATAGCCTTGACTAGACGGATCATAGTCAGCAAAGTAATGTCTCTGCTTTTGCATATACTATCTAGGTTGGTCATAACTTTTCTTCCAAGGAGTAAGCATCTTTTAATTTCATGGCTGCAGTCATCATCTGCAGTGATTTTGGAGCCCAAAAATAAAGTCTGACACTGTTCCCACTGTTTCCCTATCTATTTCTCATGAACTGATGGACTGGATGCCATGATCTTCATTTTCTGAATGTTGAGCTTTAAGCCAACTTTTTCACTCTCCTCTTTCACTTTCATCAAGAGGCTTTTGAGTTCCTCTTCACTTTCTGCCATAAGGATGGTGTCATCTGCATATCTGAGATTATTCATATTTCTCCCGGCAATCTTGATTCCAGCTTGTGTTTCTTCCAGCCCAGCATTTCTCTTGATGTACTCTGCATAGAAATTAAACAAGCAGGGTGACAGTATACAGCCTTGACGTACTCCTTTTCCTATTTGGAACCAGTCTGTCGTTCCATGTCCAGTTCTAACTGTTGCTTCCTGACCTGCATACAGATTTCTCAAGGGGCAGGTTAGGTGGTCTGGTATTCCCATCTCTTTCAGAATTTTCAACAGTTTATTGTGATCCACACAGTCAAAGGCTTTGGCATAGTCAATAAAGCAGAAGTAGATGTTTTTCTGGAACTCTCTTGCTTTTTCCATGATCCAGCGGATGTTGGCAATTTGATCTCTGGTTCCTCTGCCTTTTCTAAAACCAGCTTGAACATCAGGGAGTTCACAGTTCATGTATTGCTGAAGCCTGGCTTGGAGAATTTTGAGCATTACTTTACTAGCATGTGAGATGAGTGCAATTGTGTGGTAGTTTGAGCATTCTTTTGCATTGCCTTTCTTTGGGATTGGAATGAAAACTGACCTTTTCCAGTCCTGTAGCCACTGATGAGTTTTCCAAATTTGCTGGCATATTGAATGCAGCACTTTCACAGTATCATCTTTCAGGGTTTGAAACAGCTCAACTGGAATGCTGTCACCTCCATTAGCTTTGTTCATAGTGATGCTTTCTAAGGCCCACTTGACTTCACATTCCAAGATGTCTGGCTCTAGATGAGTGATCACATCATCATGATTATCTGGGTCGTGAAGAGTTTTTTGTTCAGTTCTTCCATGTATTCTTGCCACCTCATCTTAATATCTTCTGCTTCTGTTACGTCCAGACCATTTCTGTCCTTTATCAAGCCCATCTTCGCATGAAATGTTCCCTTGGAATCTCTAAGTTTCTTGAAGAGATCTCTAGTTTTTCCCATTCTGTTCTTTTCCTCTATTTCTTTGCATTGATCGCTAAAAAGGCTTTCTTATCTCTTCTTGCTATTCTTTGGAATTCTGCATTCAGATGCTTATATCTTTCCTTTTCTCCTTTGCTTTTCACCTCTCTTCTTTTCACAGCTATTGTAAGGCCTGTTCAGACAGCAATTTTGCTTTTTGCATTTGTTTTCCATGGGGATGATCTTGATCCCTGTCTCCTGTACAGTGTCACGAACCTCATTCCATAGTTCATCAGGTACTCTATCTATCAGATCTAGTCCCTTAAATCTATTTCTCACTTCCACTGAAAAATAATGGCAAGGTATAGTAGGTTGTGTGAAGAGATTAATGATATTAAACAAAAATATCAGGGATATGAGAATCTATTTTACTGTATAAAATCTTAGTCTAATTTTCCCTAGCTAAGGTAAAACTCAAAGCATGAGGCAATAGTAATCTGGTTTTTTTTAATATTTATTTTTAATTGGAGGATAATTGCTTTATAATGTTGTGTTGGTTTGTGCCATACATCAACATAAATCAGCCATAGGTATACATATGTCCCCTCCCTCCCACTTCCACCCCATCTCACCCCTCTAGGTGTCACAGAGCAACAGGTTGAGCTCTCTGTGTTATACAGAACTTCCCATTAGCTATCTATTTTACATATGGTAATGTATATATTTCACTTCTGCTTTCTTGATTTATCCCATCCTCTCTTTCCCCACTGGGTCCATAAGTCTGTTCTCTATGTCTAAATCTCTATTTCTGCCTTACAAATAGGTTGATCAGTACCATTTTCCTAGATTCCATATATATACATTAATATACAATATTTGTGTTTCTCTTTCTGATTTCACTCTGTATAACAGGCTCTAGATTTACAACGTAGATGAAACTAGTCTTTTAATAAGAGAAAAGATTAAAAATTCGGATGAAGCAGCTTTTTCTATACCCCACATTGGAGAATAATTTGTAACACATGGCTTTATATGAAACATAATGGGCAAGTTTCCTGGTTACAGTTTTACAGAAATATAGGGAAATTACATGTATGGTCATATCTTATCTTTACTAGGAGTGAAAACCAAGGCAGTAGTGCTAAGCTATGACTCTGTAAAAACCATTTTGATGACAGGATATAATAATATGCTTTACTTTTAAAGCTGCCCACTTACTGGAATTGATTTAGGGATACGGCTAGAATTGGGGTGCTGTGAATGGTTCATATACCTTCTTCTAAGATTGGCATGGCTTTTAATAGAATCTATGTGATGGGCAATTTTAAATTCACATTGTGAGAACATATCTAAAAGGCAGGTATTCTTTGTTGTTTGTGAATACAGCAAAATGACGTTTTGTGTGGAAACAAAATTCCTGACATGGTCTTGTTTTCTTAGTTTTCTGTTGGACCTCAGCCAGCAGAGCCCAGAGGTTGAGCTGGCTTTCAGCCAGCAAATGAGTGACTCAGGTGTGAGCTTTTAAGGGTACAGTAAAAGGAATGAGGCCTACCAAGAGGCTCTTTATTCCTCTGCCATGGGACCAGATTAAAATGCTTCCCCTTGTGTTTATCTCTAAGGAAAACTAAAAAGAAAGACCATAGAAGGGGGCATCACTTGGCTGTACTATTTTGTAAGTTTGGAGAAGAGAAAAAAGTTGGGTTCCTTGCCTCTGCCACCACTGTCAGAACCTGGCTTCTTTTCAGTTCTATCACCAAAAATTTTATCATCTAATATTCTATGATTTAAGATTATAATATAAAAGAAAGATAAAACCCCTCAGGGCACCATGACTTCCTGATTTTAAAATGGATTCCATGTCATTTGTGAACAGTCAGATGATGGTGACGAGATGAAATCTTGATGGTCACATCATGAAGATCCTCTCATTTTACAGATGGAGACATGAGACTCTCAGCAAGCAATGAGTCACTGCAGGTCACATAACCAGCTAGTCACAAACCCAGAACTAGCTTCCAGGTCTCACTCTTTCTGTTCTACCACTCCTCAGTGTCCAAAGAACTAATTGTGTTACAATAGTCAATGTTTTATTTAAATATATCTACTTGAAACTGTGTCTGTGAGTATGTATTTGTGTGTGCAGATACATCCCTGTTGTGTAAAGATGATAGATACAGGGATGGAGAACAGTGTTGGCCTTTTGATTTCTGGCTCCTGATGCTTTTACTTTGCTGTTCATGAGACGAAAAGGGAATAGAAAGAAGTCAAACTTCCCCAAGAGTCTGAGTTTACCTTCTTAATGACATGTTTATTTTTCCACGTCACATTTTGCAAAGAAGTGAGAAGTGGGCCTCCGCAACCTGGCCTGCTTTTCCTAGTTTTTGACATTACAGTAACTTCCTTAGTTTAGCTGCATCTTTTACAAGATAGCTCATAAAACCTCAGAAGTTGGTTTCTTAGAGAACTTGCATCAGTGACTATAAGAGGATGCAACTTAGAAGAGAAATGGCAATAAAAAAAGTTGAAGATGAAGTTGCACCTTACAGCCATCACCTTGATGTAACTGTTTTTTTCATTTCTCCAAATTTCTTTTCAGTTTTTATTTGTAATATGTACATTTTTATACTTTCAATCATAGTTTATATAAATTTTCAAGATTAGCCTTTTCACTTAGACATACTATTTCTCATGTTAGAGGTTCTGCAACTATTTTGCTAAAAGAGGACATTATGCTCTAAGTTCATAGCTTATAATATACTTAATTATTCATCTGTTAAAGAACATTGGGGTCATTTTCAGTTTATTTTTCTATTACATATAATGCTATAATCAAGAATTTTATAAACATAGCTATTCCTCTTACTTTTGAATTACTTTCTTAGGGAAAATACAAATTATTTAGAAGGATTAAAATAATTATTTTAATTTCCCAAGGTGGGCTTCCCAGGTGGTGCCAGTGGTAAAGAATTCTCCTGCCAATGCTGGAGACATAAGATATGCGGGTTCAAATCCCTGGGTTGGGATGATCCCCTGGAGGAGGGCATGGCAACACACTCCAGTATTATTGCTGGAGAATTTCATGGACAGAGAAGCCTGGTGGACTACAGACCATAGGGTCACAAAGAGTAGGATGTGACTGAAGCAACTCACCATGCACACACATGTACATTCCCCAAGGACAGACTCTATTTTGTGAGGCATGAAATTTATATAACTTGGGGAAAGGGGATCTTTGAGAAAAAGACTATAAAACTACAAATATAAATTGTTAGGATTCCTCTCAGTGCCATGAAGGCTCATCACAGTGAGGAGCCATAATAAGCTTAACTTGTAACAGCCTCAAATTGTCAAAATGGTAAATGCTCAAATACTGTAATAATTGCAATTTCATCAGTAAGAGATGAAATACTTCATCTCTGAAACCTCATGAGTACTGTGACTTAATTACTTCAGTACTATAATAACCTGGCTGCATTTAACATGGATAACTTGCTTTAGTGTAGTTGTTTTACTTACTAAAAGATCTTGTTTCCTCGCCTCTTGCTATATAGCAAACTACCTCAAACCTTGGCCTTCATTATATGGATTGTGGCTCTAAGTTTGCAGGTGGGCTGGTCTAGAGGGCTCATGATGGCTTCATATTCTCAACTGGTATTTTGCAAATGTGACCAGAAGTTGGGACTCAGCTGGGTTTGTTGATCAGAGTACTTTTATGTAGACTATCCAGCATGATGGCCTCAGAGCAGTCAGACTTATGACATGGCAGAGCAAGTTTTCAGAGAGAATTGGACAGAGCCACCAAGACTTTCTATGATGGAGATTTGGAAATCTCAAAACATTGCTTTTCCCACACTCTATTAGTCAAGCAAATCTCTAAAGCCCATTTGCATTCAAGTGGAATTTCAGTGAGAGGATAATACAGTTGAACTGGAAATCATTTTTAATCTACCACAGGGTAATACATTTTTCTTGCTTGTGTACTTCTTGAATAAATTACCTGTTAAATAGCACCATATATTGTCAACATAATTATGAAGTTTTAAATAAAATATTAAATGACTTTATGATAGTAAGGAAAAAGAAATTTTGAAACCTGCATAAACCTATTAAATGTGCCTTTAATAGAGTTGAAAAGTCAGAATTACTTCAATAGCCAACTTGAATAAGGTCACTAGTTTATAGTTATATGTTACATATTGTATATATTATATCCTTGTCTTCCATTTCTTTCTTTTGTATTTATTTATTTAATTCCTCTAGTAAGATGATAAAGATGAGATGCCAAATTGTCATTAGCAAATTTAGATTTAGTCATGGCAAATAAATAGGGCTTCCCAAGTGGCTCAGTGCTAAAGAATCTGCCTGCTAAGCATGAGTCATGGGTTTGATCCCTGGGTCAGGGAGATCCTTTAGAGAAAGAAATGGAAACCCACTCCAGTATTTGTGCCTGGGAAGTTCCATGGACAGTGAGCCTGGCAGACTAGAGTCCATGGGGTCACAAAGAGTCAGATACAATTTGCAAGTACACAGCAGCAGCAGCATGTTAAGTAAATACTATAGGAAAATTAGCACAGAAGAAAGGAGATGTGAGCCCTTTGCCTGTTTGCCCTTAGCCTCCATTTCTGTCTTTCTCTGCTCCTCTGTGTATTGTAGGTTTGTGATACTCCACAGATTGCCTTTCTAGGTTTTTATTGACAGCAAGATTCTAGTTAGGTCTTGCCAATGGGAAGTTCTGCCAAGAGACTGAGAAATGAAGGAGGGGGGAAAGTGACTCACTTCCTGATTTCAGCTTCTAGGCCTCCATCTGCAAGCAGCAAAAGTTATGAACTCTAAGCATCCTCTGACCATTTCAATAACACAGTACAGAATTCTTCCCTAATTCACACACCTGCCTTTTGGTGTACTCTTGGCTATACCAACACTAGAACCTGCAGTAGAGATCTTCAGTAACCTTGGCTCCAGTTGAGTGGTACCTCTTCAGCAGTTGAGCACCAGTTATACAAGGCCCAGTTATATTTCCAGCCACCCAGCTCTCTCCAGCACCTTATTCATGGTCCAGGTACTGACACGGGACCCCTACTTGGTGTTTCCGGGGTCTCTTGAAAGACCACAAAAATGCTCTAGCAAGTGGGCAACTGGATTCTACAGTGTCATCCTCCCTTTTGTTTCCTTGGCCTGGGAATAATAGCTCCTTCCTACAGGTGTCAATATCTAGGTTAATTCACACTCTGAATTTTTACTCTTTCAGACTTCTATGCTTGAAAGATCTCATATGGTCTCTCTTTTTTTTTTTTAAACTGGACCCTGAGTGATACAGTAGGAGCTGTGTTACTGCTAGTCATTTGCAGATGTGGATAAAATGTCTACTAAGGGAGAATATTCAGATCAGAGCAGCTGGTTCAAGAGAAAGGTGAGAGGCCATTCATAAAATATTGGTGCTTTGTTATCTGAGTTTTTAATACCACCCTTGTTTATGGGCTTTGTGTCATAGTACCAGTTGTGTTTTGCAGGAAAATACTGTCTTTTCACAAAACAGAAAGCAAACATATTGGGGGTAGTACTCATTTTTCTTGTCATTGTCAAATTGAATTTTGTAACAGCATAAGTCACAGGAATAGGTGCAGTGATTATTCTGTCTTTGACAGTTCACAGGAAGCCTCTCAAAAATGAAAGAGTGGGTTATTATAGGGAAAAAAAGCTTGCGTTGAAAATCTTTCAATTTTTATTGGTTTGACAAAGACTAACAGATTTTGGCTTTGTTGCTGTTTTGAAGCCATGAATTGTTCCAGATTTTTCATGTTTAGAATTATCTGTGCAGGCTGTGGGAATGGAAAAAGGCACTGCCAATTCCTTTTGAAAAAAAGAGGGATGTTTATTTATTATGCCTTGACTCTTAAATTCATTTGTCAGTTCTAAAAAATTTGTATTGGAAAAAAAATTTTATTTAATATCAAAATCCAGTAACAATTTATTAGTTAATGTATGGCCTTAATTATTATGCAAATATTAAATAATAAAGTAGTAGAATCAAAATGTTTCTAATAAAGAAAGCTAAGCAGAAAACTGCTCACAATTAAGCATTTAATTTAGCACGAATGTAATTATCTTTAATATTCAGAAGACAAAAATGATATTGTATACATATATTTGGACAAACATATAAAATAGTCCTGATTTATTTATTAACACCTTAAGCCTGGTATTACGGTTATTATACAGTGGAAGTGACAAATAGATTCAAGGGATTAGATCTGATAGAGTGCCTGAAGAACTATGGATGGAGATTCATGATATTGTACACGAGGCAGTGATCAAGACAATTCCCAAGAAAAAGACATGCAAAAAGCAAAATGGTTGTCTGACGAGGCCTTACAAATAGCTGTGAAAAGAAGGGAAGCTAAAGGCAAAGGAGAAAATGAAAGATATATCCATTTGAATGCCGAGTTCCAAAGAATAGCAAGGAGAGATAAGGAAGCCTTCCTCAGTGATCAGAGCAAAGAAATAGAGGAAAACAATAGACTGGGAAAGACTAGAGATCTCTTCAAGAAAATTAGAGATACCAAGGGAACATTTCATGCAAAGATGGGCTCAATAAATGACAGAAATGGTAAGGACCTAAGAGAAGATATTAAGACGAGGTGGCAAGAATATACAGAAGAACTATACTAAAAAGATCTTCAGGACCCAGATAACTACAATGGTGTGATCACTCACTTAGAGCCAGACATCCTGGAATGAGAAGTAAAATGGGCCTTAGGAAGCATCACTACAAACAAAGTTAGTGGTGGTGATGGAATTCCAGGTGAGCTATTTCAAATCCTAAAAGATGATGTTGTTAAAGTGCTGCACCCACTATGCCAGCAAATCTGGAAAACTCAGCAGTGGCCACAGGACTGGAAAAGGTCAATTTTCATTCCAATTCCTAAGAAAGGCAATGCCAAAGAATGCTCAAACTACCGCACAATTGTACTCATCTCTAGCAAACTGTACGCTAGCAAATTAATACTCAAAATTCTCTAACCAGGCTTCAACAGTATGTGAACCATGAACTTCCAGATGTTCAAACTGGATTTAGAAAAGGCAGAGGAACCAGAGATCAAATTGCCAACGTCTGCTGGATTATCAAAAAAGCAAGAGGATTCCATAAAACATCTACTTTTGCTTTATTGACTACGTCAAAGCCTTTGACTGTGTGGATCACACAAACTGGAAAATTCTAAAAGAGATGGGAATACCAAACCATCTAACCTGCCTCCTGAGAAATCTGAATGCAGGTAAAGAAGCAACAGTTAGGACTGGACATGGAACGAAGACTGGTTCCAAATCAGGAAAGGAGTACGTCAAGGCTGTATATTGTCACCCTGCTTATTTAATTTCTATGCAGAGTACATCATGAGAAATGCTGGGCTGGAGGAAGCACAAGCTGGAATCAAGATTACCGGGAGAAATATCAATAACCTCAGATATGCAGATGATACCACCTTTATGGCAGAAAGTGAAGAAGAACTAAAGAGCCTCTTGATGAAAGTTGGCTTAAAACTCAACATTTAGAAAATGAATATCATGGCATCTGGTCCCTTTACTTCATGGCAAAAAGATGGGGAAACAATGGAAACAGTGAGCAACTTATTTTGGGGGCTCCAAAATCAAGGCAGATGCAGATGATCATCGCTGCAGATTGTGACCAAAGCCATGAAATTAAAGGATGCTTGCTCCTTGGAAGAAAAGCTATGACCAACCTACATAACATATTAAAAAGCAGAGACATTACTTTACCAACAAACGTCCATATAGTCAAAGCTATGGTTTTTCCAGTAGTTATGTATGGATATGAGAGTTGGACTGCTTTTGACCTGTGGTGTTGGAGAAGACTCTTGAAAGTCCCTTGGCCTGCAAAGAGATCCAACCAGTCCATCCTAAAGGAAGTCAGTCCTGAATAATTATTGGAAGGACTGATGTTAAAGCTGAAACTCCAGTACTTTGGCCACCTGATGTGAAGATCCAACTCATGGGAAAAATACCCTGATGCTGGGAAAGATTGAAGGCAGGAGGAGAATGGGACAACAGAGGATGAGATGGTTGGATGGTATCACTGATGCAATGGACATGAGTTTAAGTAAGCTCTGGGAGTTGGTAATAGACAGGGAGGCCTGGTGTGCTGCAGTGCATGGGGTTGTAAAGAGTTGGACTCTACTGAGTGACTGAACTGGACTGATGGTTATCAAATGCCAAATTGGGTAATTATCTTTCTATCTTTACAGCATGATGTATTTAGTTATTTTGTATCACAGATATCCTTCTTTTAGGATTAAGTTTCTTTGGAATACAGAAGTCAAGCTAACAGTTTATTTATTATAGCCAGTGGGGCTTATTTAGAATATCATTTCATGTCACTGTCTTTGTGCACATGGAGAACAAATACTTCAAACTGATAAACAGTCTAGATCAAGATTACCTATTCAGATCTTCACAGAAGGAGGTATTTTAGGATAGCTGTAAAGGCTAAAGAGAATACAGATGTTTACTAGTTACCAACTATATATGTAGATAGTTTAGGAGAGTGAAGATATTTGTGATTGTCTGGTCTATCCATTTACAATGAGACGTGTTAATCCTCATATGTAGCATAGATAATAGTAGATTATAAGGTAGGTTAGAAAATGGAGCCTCATCTACTTTCCCGAATCTTTCTCTGTTCTCCCTTTTTCTGTTTCTCTCTCTGGTTGTATTTGTGTCTGACTCTTTGTCTGTCTCTCTCACCTTCTCATGTTAGTTGGCACCCTTTCTCATGTTGGTCTAGAACCAGTAGATAGTGGAACTTATGCCATTTCTTGGTTAGTCTTCCCAGAGCTTTCACACTATGGTGGGCATTTCTTTCAATAAAACCATTCACGTAAACTACCTATATGCCACATTTGCAAACCACCTAGAAAACCATCGCAAAATTCCATTGATTTGTTACATGTAATTTTTGGTCTGTTAATCCAGCTCTTTACTTTCTCAGCTCTCAAGTGGAAGTTCATTCTTTCATTTGCTGCATATTTTACTGAGTACCTCCTATACACTAGAAACTTATCTAGATCCTAGGGATACAACAATGAACAAAATAGACAAATAAGTCTTTAGTCTATGGTGCTTATATTCTAGTGTAGGGAATATAGGACATAAAATAAATTGGCCATATATATTGCATGTTAGAGGTTGTAGGTGGCATGGAGAAAAAAAAGATAGACAAATGCAGTGAAGGGTGTGTATTGAATTAATAATTTTAGTCAAGGGTCCAAGGAAAGTGTCATTTATGAGGTGATATTTTGGCAGGTATATAAAGATGCTGATGAAGTCACCACAGATATCTGGGGAAAGAGATTTTTAGACAGAGAAATCAACAGACATAAAGACCATGAGGCAGAAATGTGCCTATTGTGTTTGAAACACAGTAAGGCCAGTGTGAATAGAGTCACTTGATGAAGGAGAGGGTATAGAAGATGACCTCACACTGGGTATGAGGTGGGGTGTTTTAGACTAAGTTCGTATAGATCATATGACGTTGGCTTTTACTTGGTTGAGAAAGGAAGCCATTGCAAGGTTTTGAATAAATGAATGATATGATCTGAGTGACCTGACTGTTCAAGGAGGAGAGAGTAATAAGCTACATGTCATAATATTGATGGATTAAAGACACTGAATGAGAATTTACCATTGAAATTGGTGATGGGAAATCATAGGTGACCTTGACAAGAGCATTTCTGATGGAGTGGAGAGTAGGTAAAAATACTGAGAGTAAGAAAAAAATAATTATGATGAACAGAGAAGGTATTTTTGTGTGTCTTTTTTTTCTATAAAGGGAAGATGGGAAATAGGTGGGATAGAGGGTATAGTAAGGTCAGGATGGTTTGGTTGACTTTTTCAAAAGATGTCCAAAGTATCAGCATGTTTTTATGCATATGGGAAAGATGCAACAGAAGGGAATACACTTGTGATGCCGGAAAGAGAAAGATTGTTTTTGATGCATTTCTTTGAATAGGTTACTAGAAATGGAACCTGCATATCTGGAGCCAAGGATACTTGGCTGGCAGTACCAACAGTTCATCCTCAGTAACGGGAAAGAAACCCAAGTGCATGATCCAAATATAGGTAGTTCAAAAGATGTGTTGGTAAGAACAGGTGGAAGTTCTCTCTGAATGCTTTTTATTTTTTAAATCCTCAGTAAAATATGAAGGAAAATTATCAGATAAAAATGAAAACCAAGGAGGATGTTAGAGATTCAACAAGAAAGGAGAGGGGCATATATGTGTCTGGGATTTTAACTAAGATTGCCTGGCAACATTAGGAACTAACCACCTGGGGTTAGTCTGTGTGCTTTTCTTCATCTACGAGCACTTTCTGGATTATGGTTCAGTGTTGGGTTTCACCAAGGTACAGTTCCAATGGTTAGTATTGATAGAACTTGTAGAAACATTTGGAGAGTTAAGGAGGAAGGCAGGAAGGTGATTGTAGTGACCATTCTTGTCATTTAAACTGTGAATAGAGGAAGAACTATTTGAAAAGGAAACAGGTGAGAGGCAGCGAAACAGTGATAGAATCAGTAGGTTGCTGGTCCTATAGGGTAAAGGAATCAAGGAATTGCCATGAAATATTAATTCATATTAGAGTTCATATAAATTTTAAGAATTTTTCTTTGTTACCATTGTGGGTTCCCCTTCATCTTGTTTTTCCTTTAAACATATCCATCTTTAGACATTCGGTTCAGTTCAGTTGCTCAGTCGTGTCCGACTCTTTGTGACCCCATGAATTGCAGCACGCCAGGCCTCCCTGTCCATCACCAACCCCCGGAGTTCACTCAGACTCACATCCATCAAGTTGGTGATGCCATCCAGCCATCTCATCCTCTGTCATCCCCTTCTCCTCTGGCCCCCAATCCCTCTCAGCATCAGAGTCTTTTCCAATGAGTCAGTTCTTCACATGAGGTGGCCATAGTACTGGAGTTTCAGCTTTAGCATCATTCCTTCCAAAGAACACCTAGGACTGATCTTTTTAGAATGGACTGGTTGGATCTCCTTGCAGTCCAAGGGACTCTCAAGAGTCTTCTCCAACACCACAGTTCAAAAGCATCAGTTCTTCAGCGCTCAGCCTTCTTCACAGTCCAACTCTCACATCCATACATGACCACTGGAAAAACCATAGCCTTGACTAGATGGACCTTTGTTGGCAGAGTAAAGTCTCTGCTTTTGAATATGCTACCTAGGTTGTTCATAACTTTCCTTCCAAGGAGTAAGCGTCTTTTAATTTCATGGCTGCAATCACCATCTGCAGTGATTTTTGAGACATTAGGTATGATTTAATTACTACTGTCCTATGTGAAATAATATTTTCATAATAAAATAATGTATACTCATTGAAATTTTAAAAATATAGAAAAAGTAAATGAAAATCACTGAAAGAGTCTTACCACTTAAACAAATGTACTGGTAGTATTATTGTGTATGTCAGCCTTTGAATATCTCTATCCTCTTTCTCTTCATGACTTTTCATGATTTTCTACCATGTTTAAGTTTTTTCATTTCAACATAATCTTATAAAAATACTTACTGCTAATCCTAAAGGAGATAAGTCCTGAGTGTTCATTGGTAGGAGTTGAAGGTGAAACTCCAATACTTTGGCCACCTGATGCGAAGAGCTGACTCATTTGAAAAGACCCTGATGCTGGGAAAGGTTGAGGGCAGGATAAGAGGACGACAGAGGATGAGACGGTTGGATGGCATTACTGACTCAATGGACACGGATTTGGGTGGACTGGGAGTTGGTGATGGACAGGGAAGCCTGGCGTGCTGTGGGTCATGGGCTCACAAAGAGCTAGATACTACTGAGCAACTGAACTGAACTTATTCCTATATAAACAATGAAAAATAAGACAGATAAATTAAGGAATCAATCCCATTCACCATTGCAACAAAAAAATTAAAATATCCAGGAATAAATCTACATAAGGAGACAAAAACTTGGACACAGAAAATTATAAGACACTGATGAAAGAAATCAAAGATGACATAAACAGATGAAGAGAGATTCCATGATCCTGTGTAGGAAGAATCAATATTGTGAAAAGGACTATACTACCAAATGCAATCTACAGATTCAGTGCCATCTCTATTAAATTACCAATGGCAAAAAGTTTCACAATTGATATGGAAACCCAAAAGACCCTGAATAGCTGTAACAGTCTTGAGAAAGAATGGAACTGGAGGAATCAACCTTCCTGACTTGAGAGTATACTACATAGCTGTAGTCATCAAGGCAGTATGGCACTGACATAAAAACAGAAATATAGACCAGTGGAATAAGATAGAGAGCCCAGAGGTAATGCATGCAATTATGGGTACCTTAGTTTTTGACAGAGGAGGCAAGAATATACTACGGGGCAAAGACAGCCTCTTCAATAAATGGTGCTGGGAAAACTGGACAGCTACATGGAAAAGAATGGAATTAGAACTCTTCCTAAAGCCACACACAAAGATGTGGAGAGATATTCAAAGTCAAAATGGATTAAAGACCTAAATGTAAGACCAGAAAGTATAAAACTCTTAGAGGAAAACATAGGCAGAACTCTCAATGATGTAAATCAAAGCAAGATCTTCTATGACCCACCTCCTAGAGTAAAGGAAATAAAAATAAACAAGTGGGACGTGTTTAAACTTAAAATCTTTTGCCCAGCCAAGAAAACTACAAACAAGGTGAAAGGACAAACATTAGAATGGGAGAAAATAATAACAAAAGAAACAACTGATGAAGAATTAATTTCCAAACTGTGCAAGCAGCTCATACAACTCAATGCCAGAAAAACAATCAACCCAATCACAAAGTGGGAAAACAGACCTAAAAAGACATTTCTCCAAAGAAGACGTACAGATGGTTAAGAAACAGATGAAAAGATGCTCAACACCTCTCATTGTCAGAGAAATCCAAATCAGAACTACAATGAGATACCACTTCTCCCCAGTCAGAATAGCCATCATGAAAAAGTGTACAAACAATGAATGTTGGAGAAGGTGTGGAGAAAAGGGAGCCCTCTTGCATTGCTGATGGGAATGTACATTGATACAGCTACTATGGAAGATGGAATGGAGATTCTTTTAAAAGCTAGGAATAAAACCACCATATGACCTCCAAGGCATATACTCAGAGGAAACCAAAATTGAAAAAGACACATTTATCCCAATGTTCTTTGCAGCACTGTTTACAATAGCTAGAACGTGGAAGCAACCTAGATGTCTATCGAAAGATGAATGGATAAAGAACTGTGGTGCATAAATATAATGGAATACTATTCAGCTATAAAAAGGAACACGTTTGGATGAACCTAGAGCCTATTATACAGATTGAAGTAACACAGAAAGAGAAATGTAAATAGTGTATACTGATATATATATATATATATATTGACTCTAAAATGGTGGTACTGAGGAAGTAATTTTCACGGCAGCAATGGAGAACAGACATAGGGAACTGACTTATGGACATGGTGGGAGGGGAAGAAGGAGATGGTGAGATGTATGGAGAGAGGAACATGGAAATTTACAATACCATATGTAAAATAGAGAGCCAACAGGAATTTGCTGTATGAATCAGGGAACTCAAACAGGGGCTCTGTGACAATCTAGAAGAGTGGGATGGGGAGAGATGTGGAAGGGAGGTTCAGGAGGGAGGGGACATGGGTGTATCTATGGCTGATTCTTGTTGATTTATGACAGAAAACAAAATTCTGTAAAGAAATTATTCCTTAAAAAAATTAAAAGTGCATCTCTGACCTTTCATTGCAGCTCCCTCCAGTGCAGGCCTACCTGTCTGCCCCCAACTCCTCTCCATTTCAGGACATCCAAGCATAACTTATTTAAAAAAAAAAAAACAAAAACAAAAAACCTTCATGCTATTACATACTTCCACCAAGATTACCTTTAATGACTGTATAATGTTTTAATGCGGGTGTGTTTTGTATTCCATTCATTTTTTTCTACCTTATGGGATATTTATACTAATTTACTTTGGGATTAAAATTGTGTGGTGATGAATGTTTTTATGAATGATTTTAAAATTATTGTTTAGATCTGCTAAGGAATTTTATATGTTCATTCTTCCTTTTTTAAATGAAATTATTCAAATTATTCAAATGCCTTAGACATTTTTATTTTCTTCAAGTGAATCCTCTCAAAATTTCCAGATAGTATTTTAAAACCTTTTCCAGTGAATTTAAATATAACAGATAATTCTTTCATTTTCAGTATTTTGGGCTCCTTTTATTTATTTCATTATCTTTCCCACTTTTCAGTATGATACTACATTTTTATGATACTCCATCTTGACCACAGCTGTAAATTCACATGCCCTGTTGTTTTCTTGATTAAGATAATGATTTATTCTAACTTCTAGTTACTTAGTATGGCATTAATACTTTATGAACTGGTTTTTGTGTTGAACATTTCCAGACCCATTTAGAATGTTGATAAATGCTTCATCTCATTTATATTGTAAAACTCAAAAACATACCAGTTAGTAGGTCCCTTTGAGTTTATAAGAATCAAAGATGCCTTTAGATTACAAGGGGTCATGGAGAGGCAACATGAGGATGTTAGAAAAACAACATGAGAAACCAATGAGCAGGGCTTTACTGACCTGGAATACAATCATGGATGTAACCGGCACTCTAGCCATGTGGTGGCAGTTGTAGTTGGTCCTTCAGGGGAGCTACTCAAGGCCTTCTGCTTTAGGATTTTCAGGGACATTGCCTACAGATTACTCTGGTTTTACTCTATGACAGTGTGGACCCCAGAGCAATATTTTTGCACTTTGGCTCTTGACTCTTTTACTTCTTTGCTATTTGACATTAGGTAAGTAAACTAATCTCTACATATCTCAGTTTCCCTCACTGCACAATGGAGATAATAATATCACTCAACCTCTGTGCAGGTTTGGAAAAGGCAATAGCACCCCACTCCAGTACTCTTGCCTGGAAAATCCCGTGGACAGAGGAGCCTGGTGGGCTGCAGTCCATGGGGTTGCTAAGAGTCAGACAGGACTGAGCGACTTCCCTTTCACTTTCACTTCACTATGCAGGTTAGAGGAGATAACAGATGTAAAGCACTTAGAACACTACCTACCACAGAGTATGCCTAGTAATCTTTAGCTGTTATTAGTTCCTGCAAGTTTAAGTTAACCTGTATCAGACCAACTCTTTCTTGCTTCTGTCAGATTTCCCTTATTTCCAGTCTTTTACTTTCTGTTATTTTCTTCACAATGATTTTTAAATATTAATAGTAATGTTTACTGTAATCTCTGTTTTTATCCTTTTCCCTTTGTAACTAAGCAGATTAGGTATTCTTTTAAAAATTTTCTTCATAGATTAAAATCTACTTAAATGAATGTTTCTATTTTCTTCCATATCTTTTCTAAGTGCCATCTCATTTTTACCTTGGACATCCAACCTTATCCAAAGAAATTTCCTTATATTCTTGTATTTCTTCCATGATTACATGTCATTTTCAGTCAATTTGTCTCTTTGGTTAAGTTGGAATGTTCATTTTGGTTATTGTTTGAATATCAGAATATATATTTTAGAATAATACATGTTTTTATATAGTCTTATGAAAGCTTGCAAAAGATATTGTAAGATATGTATTATAATAATGATAATATAATAATGTAAAATAGATATTACTGTCTTATAAGAACTTACAGTAGATATTGTAGATAGATAGTGGTGGAATTTTAAAGAGCAATTTGTCAGTCTCATTAATTCTTAAAACAGCAAATTGTAAACCTCTGTGCAAATAACAATTTATTAGTAACTCGAGTTCAGCTTTTTACTTCTTAAGAGAAGACTGAGACTCCTCCTCCATAGTCTCACCAGGAGGCTAAAGAGCCTCATGATATATGTTTAGAAACTTGGAATAGGGAATAAAAGGAATACTGAAAATTTTATCCAACCAATAAAAGAAAGACAAGTAAAAATACAATATGAGGTGGTAGAAATAAGTAAAAATCATGACATTTGATGACTTTTAAATGATTACAAAATGATAGAATTCAACTATTTAAAGACAGAGATTAACAATCAATGTGAATTCTTAAAAATCCATCTGTTAGCTGTTTATGGTAGCATACCTAATAACCAATCAAAAGTGTTGAAATAAAGAGAAAAAGATGTCACACAAATACTGAATTTCCTTGAGTTTCAGGCACCATTCCATTTTAAAACACACTCTTATGATATGTAATACCAGAAAACAGAAAGTCGTCTCAACTCTGATAATTGTTTATGCATTTTGATTTCTAAGATTTTAAACTGTATAAAAAATGTGCTTTAAAATTGTGAAATACAATAATGAAAAGTATGTTGGTATGGCAGTATTAATACAACATAAAATAAAATTTAGGTCAAAAAACATTTATAGTGATAAAGAGAAATTCTAGAGAAAAATAAAGAAAAATCCATTAAAGAAACAGAAACATAACTACTGCTTCCCTGGTGACCCCGTGGTAAACAGTCTGCCTGTGATAAAAGAGTCATGGGTTCAGTTCCTGGGTTGGGAAGATCCCTTGGAGAAGGAAATGGCAACCCATGCCAGTATTCTTGCCTGGGAAATCACATGGACAGGAGCGTGGCTGGCTACAGTCCATGGAGTCACTAAGAGTTGGACATGACTTAGCAACTAAACAGCAGTAGCAGAAATGTAGGTAGTCTTAACAATAAAGCCTCTAGCCTTACG
This sequence comes from Nanger dama, assembly GCA_917880005.1. Classification (NCBI taxonomy): domain Eukaryota; kingdom Metazoa; phylum Chordata; class Mammalia; order Artiodactyla; family Bovidae; genus Nanger; species Nanger dama. Next base: position 32,834,410 of record CAKJTW010000007.1, read on the forward strand.
AAGAAAAAACTGACCAAATTAAAGAAAATTTGACAATTTTAAAATGTGGTTGGCAATTTTGGACATCTCCAGCAGAAAGGTGGCTCAGAGGTTAAAGCATCTGCCGGGAATTCAGGAGACCTGGGTTCGATCCCTGGGTTGGGAAGATCCCTTGGAGAAGGAAATGGCAACCCACTCCAGTACTGTTGCCTGGAGAATCCCATGGAAGGAGGAGCCCGGTGGGCTACAGTCCATGGTGTTGCAAAGAGTCCAACATGACTGAGCAACTTCACTTTCACTTTCCAGCAGAGATTTATAAATCAAACAGGTGTAAAATAACTGTAAGGATAAAGTAAGCTTGAACAATGTAGCTTAAAATTTTCATCTAATAAGTAAAAATGGATAGAACAATTTCATGCATAATGTTAGTAATTTTCCTTTAATTTCAAATACTGTTTATTTCCAAGTTTTAAAATGAAAAAAATTAAAATGTATTATATATCACACAAAACCCTGAACTTCTTTCCTACAAATGTAACAGAAAACTACTAAAACACATGTGCATGAAATACTATGTAGTTAATATAGTGAGGTGAAGTTGCTCAGTCGTGTCCAACTCTTTGCCACCCCGTGGACTGCAGCCTACTAGACTTCTCCGTCCATGGGATTCTCCAGGCAAGAATACTGGAGTGGATTGCCATTTCCTTCTCCAGGGAATCTTCCCAACCCAGGGATCGAACCCGGGTCTCCCGCATTGGAGGCAGACACTTTAACCTCACCACCAGGGAAGCCTATGTAGTTAATATAGATGTATAAAAAAATATTGCTTAGTTCCAGTAGCTTAAAAATTCATAACCCCTTTATTTACACTATCTTTATTTTGCAGTGACTGCCTGTGATTCTGATGTTCTACTGGTTGAATTTGAAATGAAACTTTGCTTTTCTTGTTCAGTCACTAACTCATGTCCGATTCTTTCCAACCCATGGACTGCAGCATGCCAAGCTTTCCTGTCCTTCACTGTCTCCCAAAGTTTGCTCAAATTCATGTCCATTGACTCAGTGATGCTATCTAATGATCTCGTGCTCTGCTTCTCCCTTCTCCTCTTGCCCTCAATCTTTCCCAGCATCAGAGTCTTTTCCAATGAGTCAACTCCACATCAAGTGGCCAAAGTATTGGAGCTTCAGCATCAGCACGAGTCCTTCCAATGAATATGCAGAGTTGATTTGCTTCAGGATTGACCAGTTTGATATCCTTGCTGTCCAGGAGACTCTCAAGAGTGTTCTCCAGCTCCACAGTTTGAAAGCATCAATTCTTCGGCACTCAGCTTTCTTTATGGTCCATCTCTCACATCTGTACATGACTAGTTAAAAAACCATAGCTTTGACTATAGATTTTTGTTGGCAGAGTGATGTCTCTGCTTTTTAATATGTTGTCTAGGTTGGTCATAGCTTTCCTTCCAAGGAGCAAGATTTTTAATTTCATGGCTGCAGTCACTGTCTGCAGTGACTTTGGAGCCTGAGAAAATAAAGTTCGTCACTGCTTCCACTTTTTCTCCTTCTATTTGCCATGCAGTGATGGGACCGGATTCCATGATTTTAGTTTCTTTAATGTTGAGTTTTAAGCCAACTTTTTTACTCTCCTCTTTCATCTTCATCAAGAGACTCTATAATTCCTCTTCACTGTCTGCCATTAGAGTGGTATCATCTGCATATCTGAGGTTGTTGATATTTCTCCTGGCAATCTTGATTCCAGTTGTGATTCATCCAGCCCACATTTCACATGATGTACTCTGCATAGAAGTTAAATAAACAGGATGGCAATAGCCTCATTGTATTCCTTTTCCCATTTTGACCTGTCTGTTGTTCCATGTCTGGTTCTAACTATTACTTCTTGACCCATATACAGTCTTAGGAGACAGGGAAGGTGGTCTGGTACTCCTGTCCCTTTAAGAATTTTCCACAGTTTGATGTAATCCACACAGTCAAAGGCTTTTGCATAGGCAATGAAGCAGAAGTAGATGCTTTTCTGGAATTCTCTTGATTTTTCTATTATCTGACGAATGTTGGCAATTAGATCTCTGGTTCCTCTTGCTTTTCTAAATTCAACATGTACATCTGAAAGTTCTAGTTCATGTGCTGCCAAAGCCTAGCTTGAAGAATTAAACTGCTTTATTGACTATGCCAAAGCCTTTGACTGTGTGGATCACAATAAACTGTGGAAAATTCTGAGAGAGATGGGAATACCAGACCACCTAACCTGCCCCTTGAGAAATCTGTATGCAGGTCAGGAAGCAACAGTTAGAACTGGACATGGAACAACAGACTGGTTCCAAATAGGAAAAGGAGTACGTCAAGGCTGTATACTGTCACCCTGCTTGTTTAACTTCTATGCAGAGTACATCATGAGAAACGCTGGGCTGGAAGAAACACAAGCTGGAATCAAGATTGCCAGGAGAAATATGAATAATCTCAGATATGCAGATGACAGCACCCTTATGGCAGAAAGTGAAGAGGAACTAAAAACCCTCTTGATGAAAGTGAAAGAGGAGAGTGAAAAAGTTGGCTTAAAGCTCAACATTCAGAAAAGAAAGATCATGGCATCTGGTCCCATCACTTCATGGGAAATAGATGGGGAAACAGTGGAAAGAGTGTCAGACTTTATTTTTTGGACTCCAAAATCACTGCAGATGGTGACTGCAGCCATGAAATTAAAAGACACTTACTCCTTGGAAGAAAAGTTATGACCAAACTAGATAGCATATTCAAAAGCAGAGATATTACTTTGCCAACTAAAGTCTGTCTAGTCAAGGCTATGGTTTTTCCTGTGGTCATGTATGGATGTGAGAGTTGGACTGTGAAGAAGGCTGAGAGCCGAAGAATTGATGTTTTTGAACTGTGGTGCTGGAGAAGACTCGAGAGTCCCTTGGACTGCAAGGAGATCCAACCAGTCCATTCTGAAGGAGCTTCGCCCTGAGATTTCTTTGGAAGGAATGATGCTAAAACTGAAACTCCAGTATTTTGGCCACCTCATGCAAAGAGTTGACTCATTGGAAAAGACTCTGATGCTGGGAGGGATTGAGGGCAGGAGAAGGGGACGACTGAGGATGAGATGGCTGGATGGCATCACTGACTCGATGGGCGTGAGTTGAACTCCGGGAGTTGGTGATGAACAGGGAGTGCTGCGATTCATGGGGTCGTGAAGAGTCGTACATGACTGAGTGACTGAACTGAAAATAAGCACAACTGTATGGTAGTTTGAGCATTATTTGTCATTGCCCTTCTTTGAAATTGGAATGAAAATCGACCTTTTTCAGTCCTGTGGCCACCTCTTAGTTTTCCAAATTTGCTGGCATCTTCAGTGCAGCCCTTTAACAGCATCATCTTTTAGGATTTTAAATAGCTCACCTGGAATTCCATCACCTCCACGAGATTTGCTTGTAATAATGCTTCCTAAGGCCCACTTGAATTTGCACTCTAGGATGTATGGCTCTAGGTGAGTGGTCACACCATCATGGTTATCCGGGTAATTAAGAACTTTTTGTATAGTTCTTCTATGTATTCTTGCCACCTCTTATTAATCTTTTCTGCTTCTGTTAGATCCTTACCATTTCCGTCCTTTATCAAGTCCATCCTTGTAGGAAATATTCCCTTGATCTCTCCAGTTTTCTTTAAGAGATCTCTAGTCTTTCCCATGCTATTGTTTTTCTCTGTTTCTTTGCATTGTTCTTTTAAGAAAGGCTTCTTATCTATCTCGCCTTCCTATTCTCTGGAACTCTGTGTTCAGTTGGGTATATCTTTCTCTTTCTCCCTTGCCTTTCACTTTTCTTCTTTCCTCAGCTATTTGTAAAGACTCCTCAGACAATGATGTTGCCTTCTTGCGTTTCTTTTTCTTGGGTATGGTTTTGGTCATTGCCTCCTATAAGCACTTTGACTTAGGTCATACCTTAATGGCCTAGTGGTTTTCCCTGCTGCTGCTGCTCAGTCGCTTCAGTTGTGTCCAACTCTGTGCGACCCCATAGACAGCAGCCCACCAGGCTCCCTATCCCTGGGATTCTCCAGGTAAGGACACTGGAGTGGGTTGCCATTTCCTTCTCCAATGCATGAAAGTGAAAAGTGAAAGTGAAGTCGCTCAGTCGTGTCTGACTCTTAGCGACTCCATAGACTGCAGCCCACCAGGCTCCTCCATCCATGGGATTTTCCAGGCAAGAGTACTGGAGTGGGGTGCCATTGCCTTCTCTCGTGGTTTTCTCTAGTTTCTTCAATTTGGCTGTAAGCAATTTGACTTAGGTCATGCCTTAATGGCCTAGTTGTTTTCCCTAGTTTCTTCAATTTGAGCATGGATTTGCAATAAAGAGCTGATGATCTGAGCCACAATGAGCTCCAGGTCTTGTTTTTGCTGACTGTGTAGAGCTTCTCCATCTTTGGCTGCAAAGAATACAATCAGTCTTATTTTGGTATTGACTATTTGGTGATATCCCTGTGTAGAGTTGTCTCTTGTGTTGTTGGAAATGGGTGCTTGCTGTGACCAATGCATTCTCTTGACAAACTTTGTTAGGCTTTGTTCTGCTTCATTTTGTACTCCAAAGGCAAACTTGCCTATTACTCCAGGTATCTCTTGACTTCTTACTTTTCTATTCCATTCCCCTGTGATGAAAAGTACACTTTTTTTTCAATTTTATTTCTCGAAGGTTTTGTCATAGAACTGGTCAACTTCAGCTTCTTCAGCATTAGTGGTTGAGGCATAGACTTGGATTACTGTGATGCTGAATGGTTTGCCTTGGAAGCAAACCAAAATCATTCTGTCATTTTTGAGGTTGCACCCAAGTACTGCATTTTAGACTCTTTTATTGACTTTGGGGCCTACTCCACTTCTTCTAAGGAATTCTTGCCCACAGCTATAGATATAATGGTCATCTAATTATATTCACCCTTTTCTGTCCATTTTAGTTCACTGATTCCTAAGATGTCAATGTTCACTCTTGCCATCTCCTTGACCACATCCAATTTACCTTGATTCATGGACCTAACATTCCAGATTCCTATTCAATATTGTTCTTTCCAGCATCAAACTTTACTTTCACCACCAGACACATCCACAACTGGCTGTCATTCCACAACTGGCCGTCATTTTCACTTTGGCCCAGCTTCTTCATTCTTTCTGAAGCTGTTTCTCCACTCTTCCCCTAGTAGCATATTAGGCACCTTCTAACCAGTGGGGGCCCATCTTCTGATGTCATATCTTTTTGCCTTTTCATATTTTTTTTATGGGGTTCTTGTGGCATGAATACTGGAGTGTTTTACCATTGTCTCCTCCAGTAGACCACGTTTTGAGAACTCTTCACGATGACCTGTCCATCTTGGTTTGCCCTGCATGGCATGGCTCATAGCTTTATTGAGTTATGCAAACCCCTTTGCCACAACAAGTCTGTGGTCCATGAAGGGGACCATGTTTTGTCAGAGCTCTTCACTATGACCCATCCATCTTGGATAGCTCTGCAGGGCATGTCTTATAGCTTCATTGAATTATGCAAGCCCCTTTGCCATGACATGGCTTTGGTCTATGAAACTTTAGGTTTTTAGCTAAAAATATTACTTTGAATTTAGGGGAAGTAAACATACTTTTTCCAAGAGAGAGACTGCCAATAGGTCCTAACGAGAGGTTCACATGTTATGTAAAATTTGTATAATAAAAGCTGGAAAGCTTTTACTGGCAAATGTTAACTAGGGAGATGCTCTTTGGGGATATATCTATATGTATGTTTGTATGTATGTAGTAAGCTAGAAAATGTTACCCTGAACATAAGAAAACTCTTTTGCCCTAACATAACCAAGGTTTATGCTAAAAACAGGCTTTTATATTACCTTAGTATCCAAAAGTGTCTCCATATAGATCTTATAGTACTAAGACAAAGAAAAGAGGAATACATAAACCCCAACAAAGCATAAGGGAGAGAGTATTTGTCCTTAAAGCCTAAAGTAGCACTGGTCTTAGAAATGATCCCTGGGCTATACCAGGAAGGGCCATGCCACTTACACGGAAGACAGAATCCTTCATGTTTCCTTTATCACCTTGAAATCCCATATCTCTTACAATGTCCAATAATTGCCCCAGACGGTTTGACTTGTAGAGATGGGCATCTTGAGCTTGAGCTTCCTATATTTTATGATGTATATTTTATGCTTGTCCAAAACAAAATGAAACAAATATAGTCAACATATATATTCTCATATATATGAGAATATACTAATATTCAACAATATATTCTCATCACCTTTAATTATGATTCAGTGGCTCTCAATGTTTGTTGTGCATCGGAAACTTCTGGGACATTTTTATAAAAATAGTGATACCTGGGTTCTACTCCAGACTCTTGTAACAAGTTCTGGACATCAGTGTTTTTTGTTTGTTTGTTTGTTTATTTGTTTTTAAGTTCCATGGTTGATGATGCAGAAGAATGGCTGCAAATCTCCATTTTACATTAAGCTAGTTAGGGCAGTCAGTCAGGGGGCTGGAAGCAAGAACATCACAAAGCTCCCAAGCAGCAGTCTAGGAGGACCCCTGACCTGGCACCAGGTGGCGCTGTGGGCACAAATCTGAGCCTCCTTCCGGTTTCCTCAGCTGAACACACGGAATCGACCAACTCTCAGAGCAGTGAGGGACTCAGTAGAGGGATACGCAGCCCTCTACCTTGAGTGTCCCACCTGCTTTGAATGAAAGGGGAGAGGCGGAGGAAGGGAAAGGAAGAGTTCCTTCTGGAAATGTTCGAATTTCTTTTGGCGGAAGTGAGAGAGTTCAATTTTTCAGTCTGATTTAATGAAGTAAAAAGGACAGTGATGGATACGTCTATTTATCCCATTCTGGATGGTTTCCTTTGTATTTAATTTGCTATTTCTATTAGAATTTAACACATGAAAAATAGAACCAACAAAGTCTAATTTAAACATTAAAATTTGCCATTCCTGATGGCTCAGTTATGGGTATGTTTACTTTTTCATCATGATGATTTTAAATATTTAAAAATATTTACAGATGGAATGTATATTGACTATTTCACATCATCTATGTGGGACCATGTGTTTGTCTAATATAGTGTAATTACTCTAATATAGTGTAATTACTGGAGAAGGAAATGGCAACTCACTCTAATATTCTTGCCTGGAGAATCCCATGAACAGAGGAGCCTGGCAGGCTATGGTCCATGGGGTCACAAAAGTTAGACACGACTTAGCAACTAAACAGCATAGTGTAATTACAGCGACAACCATCCTGGGTTCCCTGGACTGAGAGGTTTTAGTTTCAAAACAGGACAGTCCTGGGCAAACCCTCATAAATAGTTTGTCTCCCTACTTGTAACCCATATATTCATTCTGGCAGCTGTGTTTTCCTATTATTCATGCCTTTGAGTAGGACTCAGCATCTTTTATTAGTGATCCACTATAAACCTTTTTTACATCAGTGTTCATGCTATTATTTAATAGCAGCTGAACATTTGTACTGTCTTTCTGTCAAGAAGGTAGACTTTAGATATGTAAGTGATTTACACTAGCATTTTAAGTTCAAACCTAGGAAGACTGAGTATACACAAAATATTTGTCAGAGGGTGTTTTCTTTCCTGGCAAAGAATTTGGGGAATCTTATAATTAATTCAATTCAGTAACAATGGGCAAGTATTGGCTAAAAAGCATTAGATTTTGTTGCAAAAGGACTGAGAAAAACAAGTTAGAAAAAAATACAATAATTTTTCAATTACCCTCCTTAGAGAGGTAAAAAGATCATAGTTGAATAATCAATCATGTTAAAAGAGCAGTTAAACTTCCAAAGTACTTTTTCTTGTTCCTCTTTTCCAATATTTCTTAAGTATCTTTGTCAGTAGCTACTCATTACTTAAGCTAAGACCAACAGAATTGATGTGATTTTTTTCACAGATATGAGAAAAATAAGACAAATAAGAGCTATCATTTCCAGCAGTAATTGGTACTAATTCAGGATTTATGCTATTCAGTTTAATCTTTACAACTTTTCTACCAAAAAATCTGCAGCTTTATTGATATATAATTCACATACCACTAAAGCAACTTTTAAAATATTTTTATACTTTGTTGTCAAGAAAATGATGCTCAGACAGTGAATTCATTTGTAAGCTTTGTCTTGAAGTTATATCTGTCTAATTTCAAGATCTGCATTCTTTCTCTTGCACCCCAGTTCCTCTGTTGTCATGAGCCCACCACTGTTTTTGACAGGAGTAATGCAAATACCTGTTAAAATGTTCTAAGAAGAATGATGGATAGGAGATAGGGTCTCAAAAGACAACTGACCAGCAATTATTTATTTGCCCTTAGAGGCTGAGGTCAGTGTCTCAAACCATCTGAATAATAGGAGAAGCTTCTGCAATAGGCCTAGTTGGAGAAATTATTTCTATATGCACAGGAATAATAGGAAGGAGGAATCAGAGGAAAAGAAAGAGAATCAACTTGTCCTGACACTTTTTATATAGTACTTTGACTAGTAAAGCAGCACTATCAATGTGGGCTCATTAGTAACAACAACAATACTTATTATTAGTCTTCAAATTTTACAGATGATAAACAGAGTCACAGGATGTTTAGTAACTTTCCTTAGTTTATACCCAGGGGTCCAAAACAAGAGAATTCTAACTACAAAGCCTTAATTCTTTGTATTTTGCAGAAATGCATTTACACATAAAAACAGAAACAGACACTGCTGATGGGGAAAACTACTGAGATCTCATAATGTCAAGTACTCTATAAAGTGGTAGAGTTTTACAGGGTGTAAAACTTAAAAGAAATCAAATACAGCGTTAGTCTCAGGGTCCTGAAAAGGGCTGTGCAAGTCAAAGACCTACAGGTTCAGCTCCCTTAATTGCAATAATTCTACTCTAGCTCCACCCTTTCAGAATCAGTACTTGACCTCTGTACCTTTTGAAAAATACAAGCTGAGAGTCTTCTCTTGCACCGAACATGCAAAAAAAAATATTGCTTAAGGTCATTTAGACAGTCAAAATCATACCCAGGAGCTCATGCAGCAGTTAAACTTGTTCAGTTACCTACCAGCTCTCTGAAAGTGTCACCTTAACTTATTCACTTGTTTTGTTTTCATTTTTTTTCAAACTGAGAAATGATATATACTTACTTGTTTAAGTGCATTGTATTATCTGAGTATTTGTAAGCAGTCTTCAATTTTTTTTTAAATCAAGAAAAATTGTGTGTGTGCATAAGGAAGATATAGTTCTTAAAGTTAAACTTGAGAGACATATTACTAGGAATATTATATGGCAGCAACAGACATTTGATAACACCTTCATTAAATGTTTTCCACAGTAAAAGTACTAACTTTATTTTATGACTCAGAAGGTTAGTATTCATGTTTCTATATGGGAGCATTAACATAGCTATGATCTCAGGAAGATTTCAGCTGATGTCCTAACTGTAATATGCAGAGGTAGAGTGATCTCTTCAGGTCTGTGATTTAGCCACTCCTCTTAATTGCACAAGTGGGAGCAAATCCCATCTTTAGCTTAGCCGATTGTTTAGATGAAGAGATAATGCTTCTCTGGATCCTCATCAAGAACTGGAGCATATAAATCTGTGTGGGTTGAAATTTGTAAACAGAAACTCAGTTGAGAGAAACTAAGTAGAGTGGGCTTTACTGGACCTGATGATCTGTGCTGCCCTTTTGTAACCTAACATTCTTCTATTAGGACGGGGAAATAAATAGCTGCTTAGCTGGAACCCTGCTCTCTATCCAGTTTGACAGAATTGCCCTGGCAGAGATGCCATCAGCACATGTTAAGAGAGAATTCCATGATGGAGACACACACTGTTCAACATACACTAAAGGGTGGGCCAAAGATGTCCTTCCTAGCAGTTACAAGGTCCCCAACACTCCCAGTGATGTTGATGCTTCTGGTAAGTGGTTTGTTTGTATCAAATGCTCACTGTGTAGCTGTAACTAGGAATGTTTTCCTTACTGTAGTCTCTATGAGAAAGTGGAGAGACAAATTTTTGGTCTATTGCTAATAATATACTGGAACTTACAGCATGATGTTGGTAAAATTATTTATTTTTATTTTCCTACCAACTCTGCAAGTATCACCCTAATTTATTTGCTTATATATTTTATTTTTTACTGAAGAACAACACACTTACTTGTTGGGTAACTGCATTGTGCTATTTGAGTATTTGTAAGCATTTTCAAATTCTTTTAAACCAAAGTGTGTGTATGCATACACACACACACACACAAAAAAACACACAACACTCTTAAAATGAACATACTGAAAGGACTTCAGATTAATAAAACAAATGTTTACTGATTATCAATTACGTGCTTAGGTCAATATTAAATACTGATGATTTATAATGAATATTTATAAGAAGTATATAATATTCTCTGAAACACTTCTCTCTCCATGGATTAGCCTCTGAACTTTTGAAAGGTTTCTTACCATTTTTTTAGTGTTGGTTACATAGTTCTGCTCTCTGAAGTGAAAGACAGGATATTGTAAGAATGAGATAAAGTCAGGATGAGTAGAACTAACTTTGCCAAGGAAGTGATCTTCTCTTGCTTTAGCTAAATGTCCTACCTGAAAAGTCCTTGTCTGGTAGGAGGTACAGTGCATGAGGCTGGAGACCACTTTATTTTATTCTCCTTGAATTAAACTTTTTATTATTTTTGGTTCAACGTCTTAAAATCTAAGCCATTGTTACTTTTGACATCATATAGCATCAGAAGTTTAAAAGATCTCTATGTGTTCTTCTTATAGAACTCATGGAAATGGCTAGAACTATTCTTATACTCTCCTCACAGAGTTCAAATCAGGAAGTGAGAGTTTGATTCTTGCCCCTACCAGGGATGATCTTGGTATCCTGGGCAACTCATTTAACCTCTCTTCAGCTCAGTTTTACCATCTGCAAAATGAGCATTCTTTGTCTAAAATAATGCTTTTCTCTTTTCTTCATGGTCACTTGTAACTGCAGTCATTGCATTAGTTCTGAAGGCTGAAATTTGCCAACTACATGAGCCAAGACCACTCCATAATTTGCAATGCCCAGTGCAAAATGAAAATATGGAACCCCTTGTTCAAACATAGTACTTCAAGATGGCAACAGCAGAGTATTAGACCAAGCATGAGACCCTGCTGAGAATGGGACCTTGGTTCATACATTCTTCTTGTGGGTCCTGCTAACTTGGTGACAATCTTTTGGGGTCAAGATTGTGACTTGATACTCTCCAGCAACAAGCCCAGGCATAGTCTCTCATCTTACTTCCTTGTTCTGACCAATGGATAGGAAGCATAGTGTAGGGTTCAAAAGCTTGTTCTCTAGAATCATTTATCCCTAAGTTCAAACAATGGCTTTGCTGTTTAGTACCTACGTACTAAATTTTTGGCAAACAAACTCCCAAAGCTCAATTCCCTTATCTTTAGAACCAACTTTCTAGTGTTGTTGCAAGTTACAAATGAGAAAAATCATGCATGGCACTGAGGATGATAATAACAATAGCTCTTATTATGAATTGTTGTTGTTGTTTAGTCTCTAAGTCGTGTCTGACTCTTGTGATGCCATGGACTATAACCCACCACGTTCCTCTAGCCATGATATTTTCCAGGCAAGGATATTGGCATGGGTTACTATTTCCTTTTCCACTTATTATGGATATGTTTTATTATTTTTCAGGTCTGAAGTATTCCTTTTGTGTAGTTGTTTAGAGTCCTTTACACTTTCTGTTTCAGACTATGGTTCCTAGGAAGGTTTCTTGGCTACATCATGAAGCTGAACATAAAACAATTTCCACTCTACTGTTTCTGTTTCTGATTTGTGCTTGCTAATATGATATTATCCTGCATAATTATTGTAATTTACCAAAACTTCAGCTCTGCCTGTGATGGAAGGGTAGTAAGATAAAAAGGACATGATGGAAATCTTGACATGGTTAAATTAACAATATGATGTATTGATAGAATGTTTTGAGTCACAACAATTGGAGGCATCATAGAAATGATTGTCTATTACTAATACTGCCTAATGCACCAGGGTCCCTGCTGCCCTCCCTGGAGAAGAGCCTAAAGCTGTTTTTCTTAGGAAAAGTGACTGCTGATATTTTCCCTGTCAGGTCTTTTAAATCTTTGATCATGATTACCAGAGGTAACACTCAAAACCATTAGTCCAAAAACGTTAAGCCAGTAGTCATGGTTGGCTGATTCGTGTCAATGTATGGCAAAACAAATACAGTATTGTAATTTAAAAAATAAATAAATTTAATTTAAAAAAAATTAAAAAAAAATAAAACAGTGGCTGCACTTGTGAAATAATAAAAAAAAAAAGAATATGTACCAATCAAAGATTGCCAGTGTACAATCAGAAGGTGCCCTGGGGTTAATATCCAGTGAGGCCATACACATGATGAAGACATCCAGTGAAATCACAGCAGGTAAGCATCATCACAGTTATTTCTTTTGCTTATAGTTCTTTTGTGTTCCATTGAGACTTTTTATACCAGTTGCATTTTCAGGAAAATGCAAAGTTATTTAGGTAGGTTTGGCCTTTTGGGAGTGAAGTCCACTAATCCAAATTGCTCTTCTGACATTTTAGCATGTACGGTCACCTATAAGAGTTATAGCCTAGATGGAAGTATTTTTAATATCACATAGGTCAAGAATTAAATGCAGTAGAGATCATAGAAATATAATGGAGATCTGAGATATTCAAGGACAAGTTGGAAAATACTTTGAACCTACTTGGTAGCTAAAAATAGCAATCTTCCCTGTATAATGACTAGCATAAACATAACGACTTCAAATGAATGCATTTTAAAGGAGTAATTCTTTTAAATGGTACTGCTTCCCAGGTTACTCTTGTAAACACTGCCTCCTTTCTGAAAAAAATCTGTAATACAGTTGGTAAATTTTCTAAGTCACTTAAGGCCTAATTGAAACAGTAAAATAAATGAAGGTCAAAACTTTACTCATTGGTTCTTTAAGAAAAAAAAGGTAGATCATGTAGAATAAGAATAATTGTGTTGTAAAAGCATACTGGCCAAGAGCATGTCCCCAGTTAAGTTAGTAAGGTACTAGATTGCTCTTTTCCTACTTACTCATTCCAAAAAGACTGACTCATGCTTCTTTAGATGAAGTTTAAAATTTCCTGTTTCCGACAGCAATTGCAACTGAGTATAAAGTTTAACTAGAAGAAAACACAAGGAAATAAATGATAAATGTGTCTAGTGCTATTTGCACCTGTGTAAACATGCACTACCCTCTGCATGCCGCCACCATGTTCCTTCCAGTCAAGAGCTTTTCCCTTATACTGCCTTATATAGGAAAAGAATTCTCACTGGAGAAAGTCCAGTGAGGTGTCTGTGTGTGTGTGTGTGTGTGTGGTATCCTGTGTGTGTGTTCATACAGAAAAAAAAAATTACAAGAAGAAAGATCTGTTGGGGGGTAGTGGGAACAGCTAGAAGACAGGAGAAATCTATTGGGAAAGAAATCAGCAGGGTGGTTTTTAGAATGTGATTCTTAAAATGTGTCCTCTGCTTCCCCAGAACCACTGCATCCTATCACTTGGCCACTTCCTTAGAAAAGCAAACTCTCAAGTGCAACCCCTGTTAACAGATTAGAAGGGCTGATGGGGTGGCTCCAGCAAACCGTTTTGTTTGTTCACACCTTCCATGTCATTATAGTGGGGTTGCATTTTACTACTACTGGCTTAAATGACAGTGAAGATCTTAGGTGACTGGAGAAGAGGACTACTCTACAAAAATTCCAGCACAACCACCTTGTTCCTTTGTGAGGAGTTATGATCCTACAGGAGCATAATGTCATAAGGCAACATTCCTGGTTCTTACATGGTTGAGATATTCTCACTGTATTCCATTGGGTTATAATTATGTTTTACATCAAGGGTTATTTGCTGCTAAATAATCCTTGGTATAAATTATTCCTTTCTGTCTTTTTTTCTGAAAGAAATTAAAGAGTTTAGGTAAATTTCTGTCTAAACTGGTTTTCCTTTTAAAATGTACTTTATCTTTTTGAAAAAAACTTTTATATTTAAGTATTTTTCCCCATTTTAATTTGCTTAATTTTACTGAAGGATGTGAACTTAGTTTTCCTGTTTTAAAGTTTTGGCTACACTATTTCAAAGTATTCTAAGGATTTTAGTATTGGGCATTACATTTGGCAAAATCAATCAGAGAATTTTGAGAATCTGCCAAGAAATGAGGTTCAGTATAAAAGCACATAAAATTCTGCTTTTCACCGAAACTTTCCATGTGGCTTTACCTGTCAGAGAAAAAAACTGCTATTGCACCATATTTTAATGAGATAATTTTTGCATTTGCTTATACACTATGTTTGGAAAATATGACCGCTTTTTCCTTTTCTTTCTCCACCTTCCTTTTCTTTGGCCATGCCACTCAATATGCGGGGGGTCTTCGCTGCCCAGTCAGGGACTGGACCTGCTTCCCTTCCATTGGGAGCGTGAAGGGAGTCAACCAGTGGACTGGCAGGGAAGATCCTCCTTTTTCTTTTCTTTTCCTTCATCCCCTATTCTCCTTTCTCCTTTTTAATTTTTTTCTTTTATATCAGAAAAGGCTTTTTATTTCTTAAAAAAAGTATTTGAAATAAAATGTCAAGAACTTGAAAGTAATGTATGGCAAAAAAGACAAGTGAGAGGTGAAGGAGGTATGGTTAACAGATGGACAACAGGAAGCAAGGTTAAGCAACAGTGGAAACTGGAACTGCAACGTAGGATAGTCTCAGAATAGAATGTTGGGAACCTTGAGTCTGGGAAGGGGTATATGACAGCTTGCATTACAGAATGTATGAGATAGCTGTAATGTGCATGGGTAATTATGACTGGTCAGCCACTCACCAGCTATTTGATCTTGTAGGTTACTTATGTCTCATGGCTAAGATTCACTTTTGGACTCTATGAAATCTGATTTAATATACTCATTTTTCAGTGTTGTCATAGGTCTCAGAGAAAACATACATGCAAAGAAAGCTGAAGCTCAGCAATGCCATATCTACAGTTAGTATCAGTCTACATACTGATACTTTTACTTGTAATTTGTCTGTTTTCATAGTTGTATGATGCTCCACTGTATTATAACACCACAGTTTATTAACTTATTTAGCAAAGGATATTTTGACTGATTCTAGCTTTTTGATAAATATATAAAGAACATTCTTATATATTTCTTCTAATGCACATATGCAAGGTTTACTAGAAACAAATAACTGGAATTAAAATTGCTAGGTACCACCATCCCAGGTGGCGCTAGTGGTAAAGAATGCACCTGCAATCCATGAGGCCCGGGTGGGAGAGATCCCTGGAATAGAAAATGGCAGCCCATTTGTGTCTGGGAAATCCCATGGGCAGAGGAGCCTGGCAGGCTACAGTCTATAGGGCTGCAAAGAGTCAGACAGGACTGAGTGTGTGCGTGCGCGCACACACACATCCCGTAAGCATCTTCCCTAGATAATACTAGATTGATTTCTAAGTGGTTGTGCTTATTGATGCTTCCACTAGGAGTATATAAAAGTTTGCTGTGCTCCTCATCTTTTCCAATAATTAGTGTTGCCAGATTTTAAAACTTTTTCAAATTTCATCGTTGATAATTATATCTCATGTGGCATCCCTGATTATGTTTCCCTGATTACTGATAAATTGAGCATATTTTAAAATATTTATTTGCTATTAACAAGAGGTGGCAAGAATACACAGAAGAACTATACAAAAAGATCATAATGACCCAGATAACCATGATGGTGTGATCATTCACTTAGAGCCAGACATCCTGGAGTGCGAAGTCAAGTGGGCCTTAGGAACAATCACCATAAACAAAGCTAGAGCAGGTGATGGAATTCCATCTGAGCTGTTTCAAGTCCTAAAAGATGATGCTGTTAAAGTGCTGCACTGAATATGCCAGAAAAATTGGAAAACTCACAAGTGGCCACAGGACTGGAAAAGGTCAGTTTTCATTTCAATCCCAAAGAAAGACAATACCAAAGAATGCTCAAACTACTGCACAATTGCATTCATCTCACACACTAGCAAAATAATGCTCAAAATTCTCCAAGCTAAGCTTCACCAGTACTTGAACTGAGAATTTCTGGATATTCGACCTAGATTTAGAAAAGATAGAAGAACTAGAGATCAAATTGCCACCATCTGTTGGGTCATAGAAAAGCAAGAAAATTTAGAAAAAAAAATCTACTTCACTGACAGCACTAAAGCCTTTGACTCTGTGGATCACAACAAACTGGAAACTTCTTCAAGAGATGGGAATACCAGACCACCTTACTTGCCTCCTGAGAAACCTGCATGCAGATCAAGAAGCAACAGTTAGAGAACAGGGTGGCAGAGGAATAGGTGAACGTGGAGTACATCTCTCTCCACAGATACAAATAGGAATACACTTTCAGACACAGAAATGCATGGAGAACACCAGGTGAGAGCAGACAGGAGTACCTGACCAGTGGAAAAAAATATATAGAATCATGCAAAATTCAGTAGGATGAAGGAACTAGGGGGAAAACAAGAATGTTAGTAGGACTGGACCTGCCCTCAGTGGGTGGGGGAACTGAAGCAGGGGTTCAATCCCCATGTCAGGGCAATTGTCTGAGTCAGAGGAGAAACATTTAAGGCTGAGAGTGAAACAGCTGTTCTGTGGCAGCCTAAATGGAATGAGAATCAGACAGTCCTTGCTGCAGCCATATGTACCCTGGACAGGAATGCTGATCCCCTGGAAGGCACAGTGGCTGGGAGCTGGAGTTTAGGGATTGTGGGGCAATCCCAGGGCGAGGGCTGCTGTTGACTCCAGAGAGACGGATTGAGGGGATATGAGGGAGGAGATCATGGTGGGAAATGCCTGTGGAAGAAAGCCAGGCAGCCATGGAAGCAAGGTGATGCTGCTGAGTCCCATGTAGTGGGTAGAAACATCACCATAGCCTTTCTGTCTCCACACACCAGCACCGGCAGCTGAACAATAGAGAGACTGGCCCATCAAACACCTGACGCACTGAACTACAGAGTAAGACCCCACCCAGGGTGCTCCTTTAAGTGACAGATGCGCCAATCTACAGAGTAAACCCCAGTCAGGGGGCCCCTCTATGTGCCTGAAAGGGCGGAGCTACAAAGACTGACCAAAGAGGCCTTCTGATCACCAGCTACAAGAGGCTCAAAAAAGACTCTGATAGGGCCATAACTCCTGGAGTGGAAGCAGTCCATGTCCCTGCACACTTGGCTCCACCAGGGTCTCTGCAAGCCAAGCAGCTGCTCCACTTTCACACTCAACTCTCACTGGAGCAGAGCTGCCACAGGCAAAAAAAAATTCTTGTGTCTATGCATGCAGGGTTGCTTTGGTTGTGTCTGACTCTTTGTGACCCTGTGGATTATGGCCTGCCAGACTTCTCTTTCAGAGAGGGGGTTCTCCAGGCAAGAATACTAAAGAGTATTGGCCAGTACTGGTTGCCATACTCTTCTAGAGCACTGTATTTCCTGCTGCCCTCGCTGTCAGCCCCTTTGAGTACCTGGGGCTGCCAGAACCCCTGGGTATCAAGCAGCTGCGCCACCTCCGCACCTGGCCCTCACGGAGGCAAACCCAGGTCCTCCAGGGCAGCCTCAGGAGCAAACCCCAGTGGGCGACCCGCATGCAGAAGTGGAAATAAAACCACAATTGAAACCCAGGGGCAATGTGGCTAAGGAAGAAGACCCCAAGCCTTCAAAACAGCTGTACAAGCTGCAGATTAAATCCACATGATCAACTGGGCAGACTGTGTCTATGGAATGTATAAAAGACCACTGAGCGCTCCCACAAAAGAAAATGCAGTAGCTCTGATAACTGTGGACATTGAAGGCAAGACACACAGGAACAGGACCAGATTGAAATCTGAGCTGCTCCCACAGCAGGTCCAGAGATCAGCACAGTGTTGGAGGGCATCCTAGGGAGGTGAGGTGGACTGTGACTTGCAGCAAGGGAAAGGATTCTGACAGCAGTGACTCAAGAAAAACATTTATTATTCTTATTTTTTGAGTTGTTCTGTAGATTCTTTTCAATATTTTTTTCTTTTCTGTTTTTTTTTTCCTTTTTCCCCCTCTCTGTTGTCAATTTTATTGGCACTAAGAAATCCAATTAAGCTTTTGAGCTTTTTTTTTTTAGTCACATTTTTATTGTTATAAACCTCTCCCTATACATTAGGCTTTTGCAGCTGTGGAGGTTTCCTTTTTATTTTTCTTTTCTATTTCTTAAATTTTAATTTTTAAACCTATTATTTTTTTCCTGCATTTATTCCTTTGCTTTTCCTACTGTTCTTTTCATCTTCCAGTTAAGCTTTAACATACATAAATCTTCTTTATCTACCTCTGTTTAACTTTGCATATCTACTCTTTCTTTCTTTTTCTTCTCTCCTTTCCTCTCAACAGATTTGTTAGTTTTATTTTGATTGCTTTATTCCCCAGTCGGCACCTTGCTTTAGTTTTGTCTTCCAGTTTGTGCTTTAGTTTCATTCTGGTAGATATAATTTTTGGTTTCCTTTGTTCACTGGGTCAGTCTATTTGTGCTTTATTTTTGTTGGACTGTTTTGATTTTGCTTATGGGTATATATGTATATGTGTATATTCAGTTACACTTTTTATTGTTGTTATAAACCTCTGCCTCTTCGTTGGGCTTTTGCAGTTCTGTGGAGTTTTCCTTTATTTTTTTCTTTTTCTTTCTTCTTCTGATTTTTCTTGTTTTCTCTTTTTATAATTTTATTTTTTAAAATCTATTATATTTTTCTTACATTTATTCCTTTATTTTCCTTTTACTGCTTTTCCCCTTGCAGTTAATCTTTAATGTATACAAATCTCCCTCTATTTAATTCTGCATATCTATTCTTTCTTTCCTTTTTTTCCTTTTCTCTCAACATATTTGTTAGCTTTGTTTTCATTTCTTTATTTCCCACTAAGCACCTTGCTTTAGTTTTGTTTTCCAATCTGTGCTTTAGTTAGTTTTGTTCTTAACTGGTAAATATAATTTTTTATTTCTTTTGTTCTCTGCATCAGTCTACTGTACTTTATTTTTGGGGGCTGCTTTGATTTTGTTCATGGATGTATCTGTATATCCCATTATTTTAATTATTATTTACCTGATTTTGTAACTGCCATTTATCTGGAGTTCATCATTGGTTTCTTATTTTTGGATATTTGTTTTAATCTTATTTAATGCCATAACAAACCACTTGTGGAATCTTTGTTCCTGAGCAGATATCAAGCCCTGAGCCTTTGGAGTGGGAGCACTGACTCCAAGACCTTAGACTACCAGAGAACTAACCCTGGGGAATATCAAATAGTGAGAACTCACACAAAGGAAATCACTTCAATACAAGACCTGGCATCACCCAACCACCAGTAGGAGCCTGTGCAGGACACTTCATCTGAACAACAAACAAAACAAGAACACAAGCCCAATCATCAACAGACAGGAGTACCACCTCACTCAGCCTTGCCCGTCAGAGGAAAAACAAACAAACAATCAATCAAACAAAATCTCAGCACAAATCTCACCATATACAAAGCTTACACAAACCACTGGAGCAACCATAGAAGGGCAGAAACCAAAAAGGAAGAAAGAATTCAATCTTCTTCAAGGAAAGAATTCAATTTTCTTTGAAGCCTAGGAAAAGGAGACCTCAAGCACAATAACTTTAAAAAAATAATGAAAAGGCAGAGAAATACTGCACAAGTGAGGGAACAAACTAGAAACACAGAAGTCTAAATAAATGAAGAGGAAACAGGGAAACTATCTGAAAAACAATTCAGAATAATGATAGTAAAGATGATCACCTTGAAAACAAAATGGAGAAAATGCAAGAATCAATTAACAAATAATTAGAAGAATTAAAGAATAAACACACAGAGACAAACAGCACAATTACTGAAATGAAAAATACTCTAGCAGGAATCAATAACAGACTGTCTGAAGCAGAAGAACAAATCAGTGAGGTGGAAGATAAAATGGTGGAAATAACTTCTGAAGAGCCCAATAAAGTAAAAAGAATGAAAAGAACTGAGGACTGTCTCAGAGACCTCTGGGACAATATCAAACACAACAACATTCAAATTATAAGTGTCCCAGAAAAAGAAGAGAAAAAGGGTATGAGAAAAATTTTAAGAGATTATAGTTAAAATGTCCACAACATGGAAAAGAAAATAGTCCATCAAGTCCAAGAGGCACAAAGAGTCCTACACAGGATAAACCCAAGGAGAAACATGCCAAAACACATACTAATTGAACTAATAAAGACTAAACACAAAGAAAGAATATGAAAAGCAACAAGGGAAAAGCAACAAGTAACACATAAGGAAACCCCATATGCTTAACAGCTGATCTTTCAGCAGAAACTCTGCAGGCCAGAAGGAAATGGCAGGGTATATTTAAAATATTAAAAGGGAAAAATCTACCTGGTAAGGAAAAATGTACTTGGCAAGGATCTCATTCAAATTTGATGGAGAAATAAAAAGTTTTTCAGACAAGCAAAAGTTAAGAGAATTCAGTACCCCCAAACCAGCTTTACAGCAAATGTTAAAGGGACTTATATAGTCAAGAAATACAAGAAAATAAAAAAAGATTTACAAAATCAACCCTGAACAATTAAGAAAATGGCAACAGGAATATATATATATATAGTATATATATATATATATGTATGTGTGTATATATATATATATATATATATAATTACTTTAAATGTAAATGGATTAAATGCTCCAACCAAAAGATACATGTTGGCTGAATGGATACAAAAGAAGACCCATATATATGCCATCTGCAAGAAACCCACTTCAGACCTCAAGACACATATAGACTGAAAGTGAGAGGATGGAAAAATACATTCCATGCAAATAGGAAGCAAAAGAAAGCTGGAGTAGCAATCTTCATAGCAGACAAAATAGACTTTAAAGAAGATTACAAGAGAAAAGGAAAGACACTGCATAATGATCAAGGGATCAATCCAAGAGGAAGACATAACAATTGTAAATAACTATGCACACAACATAGGAGCACCTCAATATATAAGAAAAGCACTAACATACATAAAAGGAGAAATTGACAGTAACACAATAATAGTAGGAGATCTTAACACCCCACTTACACTAATGGACAGATCATCAAAACAGAAAATTAATAAGGAAATGGAAGTCTTACGTGATACATTGGATGAGGTGGATCTCAATGATATCTTCAGGACATTCCATCCAAATGTAGAAGAATACACCTTCTTTTCAAGTGCACGTGGAACGTTCTCCAGGATAGACCACATCTTGGGTCACACATCAAACCTCAGTAAATTTAAGATAATTGAAATCGTATCAAGCATCTTCTTAGACCATAATGCTATGGGACTATATATCAATTACAAGGAAAAAAAAACTGTAAGAAACACAAACACATGCAGATTAAACAACACATTTCTAAATAATCCAACAGGTTACTGAAGAAGTCAAAAGAGAAATGAAAAAATTTTTAGAAACAAATGACAGTGAAAAAAACAACAACTCAAAACCTATTGGATGTAGCAAAAGCACTTCTAAGAGGGAAGTTTATAACAATGCAATACTGCGTCAAGGATAAAATAAAACATCTAAAACATCGAAGTTAGACAACCTAACTTTAAACCTGAAACAACTGGAAAAAGAAGAACAGAAAGAAAAAAAATAATAGAAGGAAAGAAATCATAAAGATCCAAGGAGAAATAAATGAAAAGTAATGAAAGAAACAATGGTGTGAATGGTGGTGTGAAGTAACTCAGTCGTGTCCGACTCTTTGCGACCCCATGGACTGTAGCCTACCAGGCTCCTCCCTCCATGGGATTCTCCAAGCAAGAGTACTGGAGTGGGTTGCCATTTCCTTCTCCAGGGGATCTTTGATTAATACAACTTAAAGCTGTTTCTCTGAGAAGATAAATAAAATTGACAACTCTTTAGCCAGACTCATCAAGAAAAAAAGAGAGAAGAATCAAATCAACAACATTAGAAATGAAAAAGGAGAGGTTACAAGAAACTGCAGAAATACAAAGGCTTATAAGAGACCATTATGAACAACTATATGGCAGTAAAATAGACAAACTGTAAGAAATGGACAGATTCTTAGAAAAGTTCAATCTTCCAAGACTGAACCAGGAAGAAATAGAAATTATGAGCAACCCTATTCGAAGCACTGAAATTGAAGCTATGATCAAAAATCTCCCAAAAACAAAAAGCCTAGGATCAGATGGCTTCACAGGAGAATTCTGTCAAACATTTAGAGAAGAGCCAATGCCTACCCTTCTAAAACTCTTTCAAAAAGTTGCAGAGGAAGGAACACTTCCAAGCCATCACCTTGATACCAAAACCAGACAAAAACAACACAGAAAACTACAGGCCAATATCATTGATGAACATAGATGCAAAAATCCTCAACAAAATTTTAGCAAACAGAATTCAGCAACACATCAAAAAGCTTGTACACCTTGTACACCATGATCAAGTTGGGTTTATTCCAGGAATGCAAGGGTTCTTCAATATATGCAAATCAATCAATGTAATATACCATATTAACAAGTTGGAAGATAAAAACCATATGATAATCTCTATAGATGCAGAAAAAAACCTTTGACAAAATTCAGCACCCATTTATGATTAAAACTCTTCAAAAAATGGGCATAGAAGGAACCTACTTCAACATAGTAAAGACCATATATGATAAGCCTACAGCAAACATTATTCTCAATGGTGAAAAACTGAAAGCATTCCCCTTAAGATCAGGAATAAGACAAGAGTGTCCACTTTTGCCACTATTATTCAACATAGTTCTGGAATTCCTAGCTACAGCAAACAGTGACGACAAATAAATAAAAGGAATACGTATCAGAAAAGAAGAAATAAAGCTCTCACTGTTTGCAAATGACATGATACTGTACATAGAAAACCCTAAAGATAGTATCAGAAAATTACTAGAGCTAATCAGTGAATTTAGCAAAGTTGCAGGATACAAAATCAATACACAGAAATCACTTACAATTCTATATACTAACAATGAATAATCAGAAAGAGAAATCAAGGAATCAATCCCATTCACCATTGCAACAAAAAAATTAAATAGCTAGGAATAAACCTATCTAAGGAGACAAAAGAACTGGACACAGAAAAGTATAAGTCACTATTAAAAGAAATCAAAGATGACATAAACAGATGAAGAGATATTCCATGTCCCTGGTTAGAAAGAATCAATATTGTGAAAATGACTATACTCCCAAACACAATCTACAGATTCAATGCGATCCTTATCAAGTTACCATTGGCATTTTTCACAGAACTAGAACAAAAAATTTCACAATTCATATGGAAATGCAAAAGACCCAGAATCACCAAAGCAGTCTTGTGAAAGAATGGAGCTGGAAGAATCAGCCTTCCTGACTTCAGATTATACTACAAAGCTACAGTCATCAAGACAGTATGGCACTGGCCAAAAACAGAAATAAACACCAATGGACAAGATAGAAAGCCCAGAAATAAACCCATGCACTTATGGGTACCTTATTTTTGACAAAGGAGACAAGAATATATAATGGGGCAAAGACAGCCTCTTCAATAAATGGTGCTGGGAAAACTGGACAGCTACATGTAAAAGAATGAAATTAGAACACTTCCTAACACCACACACAAAGATAAACTCAGAATGGATTAAAGACCTAAATGTAAGACCAAAAACGAGGAAAACATAGGCAGAACAGTCGATGACATAAATCAAAGCAAGATCCTCTATGACCCAATTTCTAGAGTAATGGAAATAAAAACAAAAGTAAACAAGTGGGACCTAATTAAACTTAAAACCTTTTGGACAGCAAATAAACTCTAAGCAAGGAGAAAAGACAACTCTGAGAATGGGAGAAAATAAGAGCAAATGAAACAACTGACAAAGGATTAATATCCAAAATATACAAGCAGCTCATACAACTCATACCAGAAAAACAAACAACCCAATCAAAAAGTGGGAAAACGACCCAAACAGGCGTTTCTCCAAAGAAGACATCCAAATGGCTAACAAACACATGAAAAGCTGCTCAATGTCGCTCATTGTTAGAGAAATGCAAATCAAAATTACCGTGAGATATCACCTCACTCCACTCAGAATGGCCATCATCAAAAAGTCTACAAACAATAAATCTGGACAAGGTATGGAGGAACGGGAACACTCCTGCACTGTTGGTGGAAATGTAAATTGATACAGCCACTATGGAGGACGGGGTAGAGATTCCTTAAAAACTATCAACAAAACCACCATATGACCCAGAAATCCCACTCCTAGGCATATACCCTGAGGAAAGAAAAATTGAAAAGACACATGTGTCCTATTATTCATTGCAGCAGTATTTACAATAACTAGAATATGGAAGCAACCTAGATGTCCATCGACAGATGAATGGCTAAAGACATTGTGGTCATATAGACAATGGAATATTACTCAGCCAAAAAAAGAATGCATTTGAATCAGTTTTAATGAGGTGGATGAACCTAGAATCTATTATACAGAGTGAAGTAAGTCAGAAAGAGAAATAACCATATTCTAATGCATATATATGGAATCTAGAAAAATGGTACTGAAGAATTTATTTATAGGGCAACAGTGGAGAAACAGAAATAGAGAATAGACTTATGGACATGGGAAGTGGGGAGGAGAGGATGAGATGTATGGAAGAGTAACTTGGAAACTTACATTACCATATATAAAATACATAGCCAACTGGAATTTGCTATATGGCTCAGGAAACTCAAACAGGGACTCTGTGTCAACAAAAAGTGGTGGGATGGAGAGGAAGATGGGAGGGAGGTTCAAAAGGAAGAGGATATATGTATACCTATGGCTGATTCATGTTGAAGTTTCACAGAAAACAGCAAAATTCTGTAAAGAAATTATCCTTCAATAAAAAATAAATTAAAAAGTAATGACAAGTTAGAACTGGACATGGAACAACAGACTGGTTCCAAAATGGGAAAGAAGTATGTCAAGGTTGTATACTGTCACTCTGCTCATTTAACTTATATGCAGAGTACATAGGGCAAAATGCTGGACTGGATGAATTGCAAGCTGGAATCAAGATTGCTGGGGAAAATATCAATAACCTCATATATGCAAATGACACCGTTCTTATGTCAGAAAGCGAAGAGGAACTAAAGAGCCTCTTGATGGTGAAAGGACACAATAAAACAAGCTGGCTTAAAACTCAGTATTTAAAAAAACTAACATCATGGCATCTTGTCCCATCACTTAGATGGGAAACAATGGAAACACTGACAGATTTTATGTTATTGGGTTCCAAAATCACTGCAGGTTGTACCTGTAGCCATGAAATTAAAAGATGCTCCTTGGAAAAAAGCTGTGACCAACATAGACAACATATTAAAAAGCAGAGACATTACTTTGCCGGCAAAGGCCCATTTAGTCAAAGCTATGGTTTTTCCAGTAGTCATGTATGGATGTAAGAGTTGGACCATAAAGAAAGCTGAGTGCCGAAGAACTGATGCTTTTGAACTGTGGTGTTGGAGAAGACTCCTGAGAGTCCCTTGGTCAACAAGGAGATCAAACCAGTCAATCCTGAAGGAAATCAATTCAGAATATTCTTTGGAAGGACTGATGCTGAAGCTCCAATACTTTGGCTACCAGATGTGAAGAACTGACTCATTAGAAAAGACCTTGATGCTGGAAAAATTGAAGGCATGAGGAAAAGGGGACGACAGAGGTAGACAAGGAAGCCAGATGTGCTAAACTCCATGGGGTTGCAAAGAGTCAGGCATAACTTAGCAACTGAACAACATTCTCCTCTTGCCTTCAATCTTAATATATTTAGGGATTGATTATTTTTGCTTTTTGTGATAAATGTTTATTTGATAGTTTCAAATTTTTTAATGTCTTATTTTGATGATTGTTTTGTAAAAGTCTTCAAAATATGTTGGAATCCAATCCTTTTTCATCTTCAGTCATATATAATGAAAATATCTTCTCCCAGTTTTTGGCTTGTGTTTTTACTTTTTGTGAACAATGTCCTTTGATATATAGGATATTATTCTTTTTTATGGTTTGCTTTGTGTTTGTGCTTTGCTTAAAAATTGTTTCTAAACAGAATCAAGATAAATCCTTAGAGTCTACTTTTAAAATTTTGCTTTTCAGTCTTTGAATTTCTTAGAATAAATTTTTGCATATGATCAATGTAATTTTTTCAGCATGAACCATCAATTGTACCATTACTGTTTATTGAATTATCTATTTCCACACTGCTCTGCCTGACTATCTCTATCATATATAAATATTAAGTTCTTGCTTGAGAGTGATACTACTTCTGGGGATATTGTGTGTCCTTAGTATATTTCTATTCCAATCCACATTGTCTTACTTAGCACTTATTTCTAATAAATTATGATATCTGGTATCACACATCACTTCTATTATGTCCTTCTGGATTGTCTTGAATAGTCCTTTGCTTTTCTTCATAATTTTCAAAATAGCCTACATTACAAACATGTATGTAATATGTGATTTTTCTTGAACTGCATTGAATTTATAGGAGGATTTGGAGAGGATATTTAATGATTTTTTAGTTTTTCAGTCATCAAACAAGAAATGCCTATTTAGTGGAGTTTCAACTTACTATTCTGTTATCCTTGGTTTTTTCATTATTACATTTTTATAGTATAGTGTCTCTAATGCATTTCTAGGTTTGTTCGTTGCTATTAATCCAGGATCTGAGTGTTTTTCAATGGAGTATTAATATCTGTATCAGGATATCTGTCAAGCATCCTACCAGAAGTAGAGGATCTATGCAGAGTATTTTTATATGTAGTTTTCTATTTAAATCTGTTGATTTCTTTGAGTTTGGTTTCTATGCCAACCTACTTATATTATCTTATAAGACACATACATACATATATATATATATAACATATATATGCCTATATATTGTTTACTTGGTAGGTGGAATAATGTTAACCAACGAAAAAGCCCATTTTTGGTCAGGAGGAATTTCACGAAGTATGTCTGAAGGAAATCTGTTTGAAATGGAAGCCCGAAAATCCTCAAGAAATTGTGATATTACAGGTATAGGAATTTATAATTATTGAAAATTTTTTAATCCATCATGGCTAATTATTGGGGGACTACTTCTGAAAAGTGTTACAAACAATTGAGAGAATTGTGAAATCACAACTTTGTCATTGAAATACTTACACTATCATTAAAAAGATGAGGACAATAAAACAGTCAAAATAAAATAAAACAGGTAATGATAAGTATTATAAGGAGACAAAGTTCTTTATTAAATGAGCAGTATATGCAGTAAATACAGTGAATTTTGAGGTTAAAGAGACATCTGTAGGTTGCAGTGGGCCAACAAATCCAGGATAAAAGAACTGAATAGATTCTCAGAGGAAATGTAGGTTTTAAGAGAGTTTGAAGGTCCTGGATTTGAAGAAAAGTATAAAAATAAAATAAATGCAGCAATTGTTTTTCAAAATGTATCAACATTTTTAATATATGACACTTAAAACTAATTTCAATAAATATATAGTTCTATATATAACAAAAATGTCTGAAAGCTTACTTGAACTCATTTTTTTCTATTTTAGCTTTCATTTTCTTTAAAGCAGCCACAATTTTACAAAGTCCACAGAATCATTATCAATATTTATTGAAAAAGTGATCAAATGTAATTTGCTGTAAACATAAATATTCAGTATATAAGTATTTGAATGTGTGGCTGATTCTTAAAATACCCACTTTCCAAAGTAACAGCGTATTTCCCTTTTGTGGTGGTAATAAGCCTGTTCTTTGCCATTTTAAACTTTAAAAAGCTCAATGAATTCCTTCAAGTAGTAAATCTAACGGTGGTCTGTTTTTTCAGTGCTTATTTTCATGAAATGTTCACTTTTCATGAAAAAAAATTCAACCTGTTAAAATTTATCAATATGAAATTTTCAGAAAATATTCTAAGGAATCCATGCTTGTCTAGTTTGTTATTTTTTTAACATTTTAGCTGTTTATAGATATATTTGATATTTTTCACATATTGAATATTATCAGGAAAGAAACTGTTAAATAAATAATCTAGATGTAATGAGACCAACCACTGTATATTTAGAAAAATCTGGATAATAGACTAAATTATTCTGTTTATTCAGAGGTACTCATTTATGAAAATGACATATTAAACAGGCATGAATGTATGTAGTCTGGGTCATTTTCACAAATATGTGTTAAATGATTATTATTGAAACTTCTAAATATTTTTGTTTATAAATTATAGTGTCTTAAGATGAAATAATGTTACACAGAGTCAAAATAACCTGGTCAAACAATTTCTCTTTCCTCTCAACATGAAAATTTGACCGAAATTAACATTGATTTTGTAGTACTTAGACTGGAGATTAAAGACAAATAAAAATCCTTCAGTTTTTAAGCTATAGTAAAAATTAATCTTGGTTGTATCTCAAAATGCCATTTCATCTTTGTTTTGCTTTATTTTGGTTTAAAACAAGAATGTCCAGATCCAGATTTGCCTCTTGATTGGTCAGAGGATTTCACACTTCATGGCAATAATGCTTCCAATGCTACAAATCCATTCTGGAATGAACTGTCTGCATCTAACCCATTTTTGGATGATATAACTCAGCTAAGAAATAACCAGAAGAGAGAGAATATTTCTATCTTGAAGGAAGATCCTTTTCTTTTTTTAGAGAAATAGAAACTGGAAACTCTTTTGATTCCTCTGGTGATGAACTTGATGTGCATCAGTTGCTTAGGCAGTCTTCCTCAAGGAAATCTGGAAGATCTAAAAGTGTTTCAGAACTTTTGGACATTTTGGATGACACAGCACATGCCCATCAGAATATACATAACTTTGACCAGATCTTAGAACAAGACTTAGAATGGCTTCGAAATGATCGAGAGGCTTATAAAATGGCTTGGTTAAGTCAGCGCCACCTTGCCCGTTCCTGCCTAGATTTGAGTACAATTAATCAGAGTCCTGGATGGGCCCAAACACAAGTTGCAGAGACTACAGTAGTTTGCAAATTAAACCACCAAGGAGGGTCAGTACAATTACCTGAATCAGATATCACTATTCATGTGCCCCAGGGCCATGTAGCTGTGGGAGAATTCCAAGAAGTATCTCTAAGGGCTTTTCTAGATCCTCCACAAAAGCTTAACCACGATCTTTCATGTACCATAAGCCCACTGTTGGAAATCACGTTAGGTAACCTTAACACAATGGAAGCCATTTTACTGGAGATGAAAATTGGGGCTGAAGTGAAAAGGATCCTTTCAGCCAAGTCATGGCAGAAATAGTGTGTTTACACAGTCTGGATAAAGAAGGCCCTTTCGAAGTATTAAACAACTGCTACATTTATAAAGACACCATCCAGGTCAAGCTAGTAGATTTGAGTCAAGTGATGTATCTAGTGGTTGCCGCACAAACTAAAGGTACTCAATTACCAGCTGCCACCATTTGGGATTATATCCACAAAACCATTACAGTTGGAATTTATGGACCCAAATATATCCACCCCAGTTTCACTGCTGTTTTCATAGTTTGTGGACATAGTTATATGCCAGGAAAGCTTACTATCTCTGATATTAAAAAGGTGGGAAACCCAACACATCTCCAGTTGTGTTTCAGCTCTGGGGAAGCATTCCTTCTTACTTGAAAAGCCACAAGATTTAAGTATATCTGTCTTATCATGTGATCCTGATTTTGAAGTAAAAGCAGAAAGAAAAAGGAAAGAAGTTAAGCAAAAGCACTTGCAATCAGGTCAAGTAGTTCATCAACAATTTTTCTTCTCTTTAGTTGACTCCAGAGAAATGCACTTGTTTGTTTTCTGTGTTAAGGTGGAGCCTTGCAGTGGTAGGCCAGTGACACAGTTCTTTATAACTTCACCTGATCCAGCTCCGAACCTAAAAAGTCTGTCGAATCTTCCAAGTGATTTGCAGAAGAAAAAGGAAAGCAAATCTTCTCCTTTATTACCAATAGTGCATGTTAAATATCCTACATTTCAAGACAAAAAATTGAACTTTACCAGCTATGGAATAACCCAGAAGACAGTGATAAGACAAAATAAGATTGAATACTTACTTGAATATTTCAAGGGGACACAGTAGCTCTTCTTGGAGAAGGTAAAGTAAAAGCCATTGGACAGTCTAAAGTGAAAGAATGGTATGTGGGAGTCCTGAGAGGTAAGATTGGACTTTTACATTGCAAAAACATCAGGGTGATTGCAAAGGAACAAGTAATGTCTATGTCAGATAATGTCTTCACAACCCGGAATCTTCTTGAACAAATTACACTGCCTCTTAAAAAACTGACTTACATCTACTCAGTTGTCTTGACCTTGGTGTCAGAAAAAGTGTATGATTGGAAAGTTTTAGCTTATGTCCTAGGCTATTCACATCTGGCACTAGAAGACTTTGATCAACTACAGGCAGACAAAGAATCAGAAAAAGTTGCTTATGTTGTAAAGAAGTTAAAGGAAGATTGCCATGCAGATAGAAATACCAGAAAGTTTCTTTATGAACTTACTGTGGTGAGTATTGCTTGATCATAGGAATTTACTTACCATAGAGAACTTTATTAACTTGGCAATATTTATAAGTAAACATAAGAGAGTAGTTTGAAAGACTCTCAGCAGTCTCAAGTAAATTGAAGTCACTTCAGAGCTTTGCGTACAAGATCATATAACTAGTTTCTTAGATTTGACATTCAATTGTGATTTTCCCAGAAACTAGGCCCCCAAGGATCATCCTTTAATGGAAGATTAAAGATTCTGTTTGTGCTAAAACATAACAATTAAGAGATGCCCCTTTTTCCCTCTCAAATATTTAGATAGCTCTTAAAATATCAGAGGAGTTCCAATTACATGAAAGTAAATAAGACAAAACTGAAACAAAACTACTTAACTTGGGCATTGCTGTAGATTCACTTTTTAGTGTTTTTAGACGTATCACCAATGTCCTTAACTTTAGAAATTTAACATTTGTCTTATGTATGTGGTGCATCACAATCCAAAAGTGATACTGCTAATTCTCTTCTTAATCTTTATGTTTTAATAGGACTCTAAGAATCATGTTTTCTTCAACATAGCATTCACCCCAGTGTAAGGCTCAGCAGAGAACTGTGAAAAACATGAAGAACTGTTTTGATTTACATTTGAATATTCAGTAATTTATAAAAAAATAATCAAGAACATATTTCTAAAAATGGCTAAAATGTGACTGTATAAATAATAATAATGATATATACCACTTTCCTAAGGATCTCTATATATTTGGCACTGTGCCCAGCACTGTATACATACTCTTTCATTTGGCCATTTTAACCGCAATAGAGGATAAGTCTAGTTAGTATCTCCATCTTCAAATAGAGGAAACAGAGTCTTGGGAGGTTGGGCAACTTGCCCAAGATCTGCCAGTTGGTTAGTATCAGAGATGGGATTTGAAATCTTTTTGGTTCCAAAGCCACACATAAAACCACTATATTTCCCCAAAACAAAGTTTTTAACAATGTACATATATATATAAAGATATTTAAGTATGAGTATTGGTGTGTAGTAAATATCATTATAACTGCAAAACTGGTGCCCTATAAGAGATGAGTGGTTCATGTAAGGTGAGGCAGATTCATGTAGAGGAGCCAAGTTTTAATCAAAGTGCAAAATGGGAGAAATAATTTTTGGCAATGTGTTTATTCTGTGATGTTAACAATAGCTAACATATGGGGGCTTATGGGCTTCCCAGGTAGCTCAAATGGTAAAGAATCTGCCCGCAGTGTGGGAGCTCTGGGTTCAATCCCAGGTTCAGGAAGATCCCCTGGACAAGGGAATGGTAACCCAGTCCAGTATTCTTGCCTGGAGAGTTCCATGGACAAAGCAGTCTAGTGAGCTATAGTTCATGCAAAAAGTTAGGTACAACTGAGCAACTAACACACACACACACACAGATACTCTTCAATTGTTTTTATGATTCTACAGTGATACTGAGAAGGGTGAATTTTAAAACCCAATATCCAATTAAATAGATGGTTTTATGATGGTGTGATGCATTCTCACTTAATCCGGGGTATTTACAGTAATTGGCTGATCTACCTGGTTGAAGCTGCACATGCATTTTGCAGTAGCTTATGACCTCTCATAGCTTGTGTTCAGCATGGACCCATGAAAGTTTGAACTGAAAATTGCTTTCTTGTTTCTCTTTGTGGCAGAAAAGGTTATATTGACCAAATGGTCTTAAAGTGTAAGCTGGGATACACTTACTCTATGTTGGTGTATGATAACTGAGTCACTTTGGTGACTAACTAGACAGTGTTGGTGGAGAGCTCGTTTAAGTGAGTAGTTCCTACAATTTCATGTTGTGCCTCAGTGGAGGCTCCAGAATTTCTGAAAGGAAAGAGCTAAGGCCTAGTTATCTAACCAGAAGGTGATGAAGCATATGGTATAGAGGCTACCTCTTGAAACTTTATTTGTATAGTGAAAAGTGAAAGTCATTCAGTTGCTTCTGACTCTTTGCAACCCCATGGACTATACAGTCAATGGAATTAGGAGTACCTTTTTCTTGGATTGTATTCTTGGGATTCCAGCTTGGAGTAGCTGGAAATGAACTTATAAAGACTGTGGGTCACAATCTCCTTAATAATATCTAGACATTAAGACTATCTTTGTATATTTTGGAATTTGACACTCTAAGCACTTCAGCATATAATTCAACTTTCATAATGATTTTAGGGGATTAGACAGGGTAGTATTACTATCATATCCACTTTAAATGTCATTAAATAGAGATACTTTGTGATTTATCTAAATTCCTATTCTTTGTGGAGTTGGATTTTAAACTTAGGTTTTATAACTTTAAGTGCAAATTTATTTTCCTTAAAACAAGGAACTGGGTAAACTAAACCTACTGCACAGTTTACTAAAAGCACCCTCAGGGGCCTGCTGTCTCAGCACTGCTTCTCCCTGAGGTCACAACTCCTCTCCATAAATTTACGGATAAATATAGTACATGTATAGAGACCATGGGTAGTTCTCCTAATGCATCCATAAGAATGAACTTTCCTTGGACTTTAATAGTTGCTTCACTCGGTCATTCATTTTTACCTACTGTTTCATAATGATAGATAAAGCTTTTAAGTGCCATTAAATGATGAAGGACTACTGAACATTTTTATTTGAACAGAAAAGAAATATAGATAAATCTCTTGTACTTTAAAAATGTATTCAAGACAAAAGTGAAACTCGTAGACTTGTTTGAAGCATGCATGGTGACTGACATAGCTCAATGCTTAATTAAGGAAGAAAAAAGAGTCTGAATTTTTTCTCTTTTGCATTGTTGAAACCTAAGTGTTTTATATTTAATAACTTGTGGTTTAAATTTAGCATTAACTACATTAATGGCACGGAGAAGGCAATGGCAACCCACTCCAGTACTCTTGCCTGGAAAATCCCAGGGATGGGGGAGCCTGGTGGGCTGCTGTCTATGGGGTTGCACAGAGTCAGACACGACTGAAGCGACTTAGCAGCAGCAGCACATTGATGGTAAAGGGAGAGAGTTAATTTTTTAAGTTATTAATAGCAATAGCTTTGTTGAAGGTTATCCAAGTTTCTCATTTTTATGCAATACATATAACTCTGGGGAGTTTTAAATCATATTTTGATTAAAAAATTAAATAACGTTTACCAACAGCTGTGTGCTCACTCTAGAAATCCTATAGCCAGTCCTCTGGAAGGAAAGTAATTACTGTTTGTATAGTGAATAATCATGGGTTAATAAATTATTAACTGTTAAAACCTCAGGGTATCTTTGGAAGTGTCTATTTCAACTTCCTCTTTTGGTAATTAAGGATATTAAGAGACATATTAGTTAAGTGGTGTACTTAAGGCCCTATAATTTGTTACCAAGTTAGCCCTGAAACTCCACTTAATTCTGGTCTAGTTTGTATCCTCTGTACTTGGCTTGTTGGATTCGCTTAAAAGTAAATAAACTCTTTGAATTTTAGAAAACTCAAATACATATGTGGTGAAAAAAGGATGCCAGTTTCCAGAATATGTAATAACAAATTTAATTTCTAAATAAAAGTTCAAATTAGTTGCTTTAAATTATGACATGTAGTTGTTGCTGCAGGCTCTGCTGAAGATTGATTGCCAAGGATTAGTAGTGCATCTTGTCCAAGAGGCTGCTATTCTGACTTCAGCTGTCAAGCTTGGGAAAGGCTGGAGGGAACTAGCTGAAAAGTCGGTGCGACTCACAAAGCGACAAATGGAGGCATATGAAATTCCTCACCAAGGAAAATCTGGAGATGTGGCTGTAGAGGTAAGATTTCTGTTCATCTAAGTAGTAAAAAACTGGAGACAAAGTAAATCAAATGCAGTCAAGAGTCCACTGCATATACTAACTGATTGAGGGTGTGTCCTAAAGGATCCACTCACTGAAATCACTGAGTCTATAACCATTGATGTTATCTGAAATATACACATGTCACTCTTTAATGGTATTAAGAACCTTTAAGATATATTGATGTTTCTCCTACTGGATTGCATATGGCCTTTTATCAAATAAATTGACCAAATGAGATAGGCAGTTGTTATGAAGGGCTATAAGAACTTGAGGCGGAGAAAATATAAACTTTGAAGGAGTTGGGACCTAGTCAGGACAAGGAAGAGGGACACAATAGTAGGTATTTATCAGCTTCAAAAATAGAATTAGTCATTGGTGGTAAATAATGTTTGGTGACGAAAAAAATTTAAGAGAGTAAATGGTGTGAGGTTGTTGGTAACGATAGCTAGAGATATCTGTGTGCGTTATCTATCTCCTTCACAATTTTGCATACAGTAACTATAGACATCAAATACAGAATGACAGAAGTCATCTTAAAATATAGTCACAAACTAAAAGTTGAGAGTTATGTTTTATTTGGAAATTTTGCGGAGTTAAGCCTGGGAGGCAGCATCTTAAGAGCCCTGAAAGAACTGCTCTGAGGAAGTGGGGGGGAAGAGTTAGGTCACATAGAAGTTTGCAACAAAGGGCAGGTAGTCTGAACATCAAAAGTATTTGGTAAATTACAGAAAACCAGATATCTCAAGTTAAGGAATGTAGCACTTTTCTGTGTATGGGAAAATACAGGAGTCTTGGCTTACTGAAATCATTCCTTTAATATGCATCTCAGCCATCTGGGCCCAGCATCCTGCATTTTTCACATCCTGAATTCCTCCATGCTCACTATAGGGAGTGACTGTGGCCCAATGGGCCAGAGAGCGCAGGTACTCTTCCTGGGTACCCTTAGGACTCAGGAACTCACATTTGAAGGGCTGGAATCACTGATGACTGTGATCCTTGTTTGCTGGTATGGCAGGAAATATTCCATTTCTCACAGCATATAAAACAAAGCAAATATGTAAAATGCAAAATTTTTATTAATATTAAAACAAAGTATACTATTCAGTATAAGTTATATAAATATTTTCTCTATTTACCATAAAGACATATGAGTCTTTTTTATTGACTAAATCAAATCCCTTACGATTATACAGTAGAAGTGACAAATAGATTAAAGGGATTAGATCTGATAGAAAGAGTGCCTGAAGAACACTGTAACACTGTACAGGATGCTGTGATCAAAACCATCCCCAAGAAAAAGAAATGCAAAAGGCAAAATGGTTGTCTAAGGAGCTGAGAAAAAAAGAGAAGCAAGAAGCAAAGAGAAAAGTAAAGATATATCCATCTGAATGCAGAGTTCCAAAGAATAGCAAGGAGAGACAAGAGAGCCTTCCTAAGTGATCTATACAAAGAAATGGAAAAAAACAACAGAAATGGGAAAGACTAGAAATTTGAAATACCAAGGGAACAAAACATTTAGAAATACAAAAAATAAATCAGAAATACCAAGGGAACATTTCCTGCAAAGATGGGCACAATAAAAGACAGAAACAGTATGAACCTTACAGAAGCAGAAGATATTAAGAGGTGGGAAGAATACACAGAAGAACTATACAAAAAGATCTTTGTGACCCAAATAACCATGATGGTGTGATTACTGACCTAGTGCCAGACCACCTGGAGTTGAGGTCAAGTGGATCATAGGAAGCATCACTATGAACAAAGCTAGTGGAGGTGATGGAATTCCAGCTGAGCTATTTCAAATCCTAGAAAATAATGCTGTTAAATTGCTGCACTCAGTATGCCAGCAAATTTGGAAAACTCACAAGTGGAGTGAGGACTGGAAAATGTCAGCTTTCATTCCAATCCCAAAGAAAGGCATGCCAAAGAGTGTTCAAACTACTGTACAATTCTACTCATCTCATACACTGGCAAAGTAATGCTCAAAATTCTCAATATAGTCTTAAACATTACATAAACCTAGAACTTCCAGATGTTCAACTGGATTTAGAAAAGGCAGAGGAACAAGAGATCAAATTGTTAACGTCCTTTGGATCACAGAAAAAGCAAGAGAACTCCAGAAAAACATCTACTTCTGCTTCATTGACTCCATTAAAGCCTTTGTGTGGGTCACAACAAACTGTGGAAAATTCTTAAAGAGATGGGAATACCAGACCACCTGACCTGCCTCCTGGGGAAATCTGTATGCAAGTCAGAAGCAACAGTTAGAACTGGACATGGAAAAATGGACTTGTTCCAAATTGGGAAAGAAGTAAATCAAGGCTGTATATTATCACCCTGCTTATTTAACAGGGTGCAGAGTGCATCATGTAAAATGCCAAGCTGGATGAAGCACAAGCTGGAATCAAGATTGCTGGGAGAAATATAAAAAAATCTCAGATACACACATGAAGCGACCCTTATGGCAGAAAGCCAGGAAGAACTAAAGAGCCTCTTGATGAAAGTGAAAGAAGAGTGAAAAAGCTACCTTAAAACTCAACATTCAAAAAATGAAGGCCATGGCATCCAGTCCCATCACTTCATGGCGAATACATGGGAAACAATGGAAACACTGACAGACTTTGTTTTCTTGGGCTCCAAAGTCTCTTCAGATGGTAACTGCAGCCATGAAATTAAAGACACTTGCTCCTTGGAGAAACGCTATGAGAAACCTAGACAGTGTATTGAAAGCAGAGACATTATTTTGCTAACAAAGGTCCATCTAGTCAAAGCTATGGTTTTCCAGTAATCATGTATGGATGTGACGTTTGGACCACAGAGAAAGCTGAGCACTGAAGAACTGATGCTTTTGAACTGTAATATTGGAGAAAACTCTTGAGAGTCCCCTGGAGACAAGGAGATCAAACCAGTCCACCCTAAAAGGAAATTAGTCCTTAATATTCATTGGAAGGACTGATACTGAAGGTAAAGCTCTAATACTTTGGCCACCTGATGCTAACTGACTTATTGGAAAAGACCTTGATGCTGGGCAAGACTGAAGGCAGGAGGAGAAGGAGACGACAGATGATGAATGCTTTTGGATGGCATCACCGCCTTGAAGGACATGAGTTTGAGAAGCTCCGGGAGTTGGTGATGGACAGGGAAGCCTGACATGCTCCAGTTCATGGAGTCGCAAATGAGCGACTTAACTGAACTGAACTGAACTGAAATAAAAAATATTCCAGTGATTAGCACACATAAAATGGCCTGTATCACTGTTTCACATGAGTGCAAACATTTTCAAGATACTTCAGTTATAGAAAAATTTGCCAACTAAGGTCCCTCTAGTCAAGGCTATGGTTTTCTTGTGGTCATGTATGGATGTGAGAGTTGGACTGTGAAGAAGGCTGAGCGCTGAAGAATTGATGCTTTTGAACTGTGGTGTTGGAGAAGACTCTTGAGAGTCCCTTGGACTGCAAAGAGATCTAACCAGTCCATTCTGAAGGAGATCAGCCCTGGGTGTTCTTTGGAAGGAATGATGCTAAAGCTGAAACTCCAGTACTTTGGCCACCTCATGTGAAGAGTTGACTCATTGGAAAAGACTTTGATGCTGGGAGGGATTGGGGGGCAGGAGGAGAAGGGACGACTGAGGATGAGATGGCTGGATGGTATCACGGACTCGATGGACGTGAGTCTGAGTGAACTCCGGGAGATGGTGATGAACAGGGAGGCCTGGTGTGCTGCGATTCATGGGGTCGCAAAGAGACACGACTGAGTGACTGAACTGAACTGAACTGAGTTAGATAATGACTGACAGGAGGCCAAAATCTATGTTCTTTGCTTCCTTTTTGAGCATAGAACTGGGTATTAATTTCTTGAGAACATTTTCTTACTTTGAAGTAACTATGTCACCTGTGTGTGCA
Organism: Nanger dama; assembly: GCA_917880005.1. Classification (NCBI taxonomy): domain Eukaryota; kingdom Metazoa; phylum Chordata; class Mammalia; order Artiodactyla; family Bovidae; genus Nanger; species Nanger dama. The sequence continues at coordinate 32,872,702 of CAKJTW010000007.1, forward strand.
GTGTGTGTCTGCAGACTGGAGCCTGGCAGCCTACAGTCCATGGGGGGTCTCAAAGAGTCAGATACAACTGAGCACAAGCACACACTCACACACCCATCAGAGTAGCCAAAATCCAAAACACTGACTGCACCAAATGCTATTGAGAATATGAGTAACAGGAACCCTCATTCATTGCTCATGGAAATACACAGTCACTTTGGAGTGTCTTGGCTGTTTCTGGCAAATGAAACATACTCTTGGTATATGATCCGTCAGTTCTGCTCCTTGGTATTTACTCAAAGGCATTGAAAACTTTTGTCCACACAAAAACTTGTTCATGAATGTTTACAGCTTCTGTATTCATAATTAGTAAAACCTGGAAGTAACCAAGATGTCCTTCATTAGGTGAATGTGAATGGATAAGTACACCGTGGTATAATAGAATATTACATGACAATGAAGTTTTATTCAACACATAAAAAAATGAGTTATGAAAAGACATGGAAGATCCTTCAAATATCATTACTAATGAAAAGAACCCAATCTGAAAACGCTATATACTATACGATTCCAAACATATGATGTTCTGGAAAAGTCAAAACTATGGAGACAATTGGAGAAGGAAATGGCAACCCACTCCAGTATCCTTGCCTGGAAAATCTCATGGACAGAGGAACCTGGTGGACTGCAGTCCATGGGGTCGCAAAGAGTTGGACACGATTGAATGACTAACACACACATGGAGACAAATCAGTGGTTGCCCGAGTTTGAAAGAGAGAAATAAACAGGCAGAATACAAAGGATTTTTACCATAGTGATGAATACATATTATTTTATATTTGTACAGACCAATTGAATGTACAAAGCTAGGTGTTAACCCTATACTATGGACTTTGAGTGATTATGATGTATCAGTGTAGATTCATCAGTTATATCCAATATACCACTATGGTGAAGGATGTTAATGGGGAAGGCTATGCCTGTGTGGAGGCGGGAGATAAATGGGAAATCTTTGTATCTTCCTCTCAATTTTGCTGTGAACCTAAAACAGTTGTAAATATATATATATATATATATCTCTCTCTCTCTCTCTCTCTCCAAAAACGTTGTCCAATTGAAATCAGGGCTTGTTTTTTTCTCATTAAGCTCTGTTTTTTAAAAAGATTTTACATAGAGTTGTTTATCAAGGAATTTTGTTAAATATCCAACTTCTCTCAAATTGTGGTTGTTTTCAGTTTGTCCTCCCTGCAAATCTTCATAGAGGCCAGCTAACAACCTACTTTTCCTTTATTTACTTTAGCACAGCCCAAATCACGAATGACTAAGTCTATGCCTGAGGCTGATAAATACTCAGAAGCAGAAAAGGAAAACCTCTGTGTGTCTTTCTAGGGCCTATTGTTCAATTTTTGGTGCTTGCTGTGCTAAGTTGCTTCAGTTGTGTCTGACTCTTCGCAGCTCTATGGATTGTAGCCCACCAGGCTCCTCTATCCATGAGATTCTCCAGGCAAGAATACTGGAATGGGTTGCCATGCCCTCCTCCAAGGGATCTTCACGACCCAGCGATCGAACCCATGTCTCCTGCGGCTCCTGCATTGCAGGTGTCTTCTTGTGCTGAGCTTTACCCGGGAAGCCCCTATCACTTTGGTGCATATGGTTAAATGTTTAGAAACTAATTCATAGTATATTGGCTTCAAGCTATTCCAAATAATCTGTGAGATTCTTTACCTTTTAGACTATGTACTGTAAAGGGTAAATGTATGCTGGTTTCCATGTCTCTGAAAAAAGAAAAAAACCTGTACAATATTTTTTTTCTTAAGGAGGAGATGATTCTTCAATGAGATTAATTTACAGATTAGGCAGTTGATTTCAAAACATACTTTTATTCGTTCTGGATAAGGTATGCAGAGGGAGGGAATTGAAATTGGGGCAAGGAGATAACAAGTTCTTGTGGTTCCCATGCTGCTTTTTATTTCCTTTATCTCACTTCCCCTCAGTAGACACACATTTAGAAAATTTCCTCCTATGTGTGCCAATGCCTACAATCAGCTTCTTTTCACTCACTTTCCTTGCTGTTCAACTTCTCCCTTTTTCCTTTGTTCTATTTTTATTTTATCTAACAGTTATCTGGCACTTACTCTGTGCCAGTCGCTATTCCAGTAACAGTTCAAAAATTAACTTATTTAATCCTTTCAACAAAAAATTTGTGGGGTGGATACTAATGTTATCTGAGCTGTAGGGAGGCTAAGTAACTTGCTCAAACGTGCATAGCTAGAGACTCACAGAACCAAGTTTGGAGCACAGACCTTTGACTTTGGAGTCCTTATACTTTAACCGCTACACATTGACCACCAATTCAAATACAGTATAGTGGCTGAGTGGCAGAGCTGGGAGTTATGGTTGGGATGGGGAATTTAAAAGCTCATTTCTTTTTTTTTTCTTATTTTCAAGCCATGTCATGATTCTATCAAAATTTGTCTCAATGCCTCAGCCAGTTTAAGAATGGGTTATCAAAAGAGTAACGCTTTTTTTTTTGGCCACTTTTTATTCTTTTATAAGATTAAACAAGCTTCTCTCTGGAGACTTCTGAGAACAACAATTTTAAATTAACCATTGCCCCCAAATAAAATTTAAAGAAAAGTTATTCAATTTTTCTAATGATGTCACAATTCCTACATAAAAAGCAAAATTACCCAGCCTAGAATATGATTACAAGCAAAACGTGTTTTTCAGAGTATTTCTTTTGAGAAAAATGTATATTTACACTATACAAAGAAAAATTTCCTGTGAATGTTAGTAAAAATTTTTTCTGAGTTTTTCTGAGCCTATTTTTTTTAATAGGTAGCAATAAAATATTTCAAAAATGAGTCCATATTTAAAAGCAGTTGTATTTTACAAGTAGAATGCTGGGGATTTCGGGGTCAAGATGCTCACCAGCCTAAACTAGGTATTCTTTATTTAACCTTCTGGAGATTATTACCATTTATGACAAGTGATTTCCGTAACAGCTGTCTCACATTGGTCCTCTGCCTAACAATAAGGGCTGTGCTCTTTCCATCTTATTCAGTATGAGCATTTATTCACCAAGGACACTAAAGGTTCACTTCCCCTTTTAAACTACCTTCTGGCAGTATCCACTGGGCTCCACCTCCACCTCAATAGGCACCAATAAACCTGCTGAGGCTGATCTCTTGTCTGATTTACCAAAATGGGCCATCCTCCCATAGAAAACTCCAGTGAAGTCAACATTCCTAATGGTAATATTATTTCACCTCCGAAGCCATTCACCTATAGAGAGTTGTAACAGGCAATACTTACATGTGCTGCCATCTGCATTTAATCAGTGAAAAGATAATTCTCTGTCTTATCTTCTAGCAATCTTTCCCCTCCTCATTGTCCAACTGGCTGCTGTAGTGTTCAGAGCACTTTATTCTAAGTCTAGCTTTAAAATGGTAAAGTAGGAATCCTTAAACAGGTAATTTTATTATTATTTTTATAGCTGAATGAAAGTTCTATATGGAGTTCTTCCTACTTTTTAGACTCTCACCTCTGTATCCTTATTCAGTATTTAAATCATCCATACAATTAACATGTTTTCTGTGATGATCAGTTCCTAACATTGGAACATAGGAACTGCAAGAAACACAGAATGAAAGATATGACTTTTTCTCTCTGAAGTCACATTTCATTTGGCATGGGAATTGGGATAAACTGTTAATATTTGCATTGTTATATTTCAAAGACATATATGATTAGATGCTAAAATAAGTGAATATAAATAATAATGAGTATAATAGTTGTTACATGTTTACTGTGTGTCATCCAATCATTATGAGCGCTTTCTTTACAATATCTCCTTTACTTCAACAAACTTTTCAAGGCAAATATTAAACCACTTTCTTTTTGCAGATATGCAAACTGAGTGAATACACTTGTGTCAGCTCTCCAGAATTACGTGGCAGATAAGTGACAGAACTAGGATTTAAATCTAGGTTTGTTTTACACACAGTTCTATTCACTGTGCTCTGCTGATGATAACTTTTTTCAGAGTCAACTAAATAAAAGAAAATCAAAGAATCAGGAGCTTTCAGAGGGCATATCTTAGTCCTGAAGGATAGGTAACATGTTAATAACTGGTGAGGACTAGAAGGAGATTTCAGGGCTCAGGATACAGTGACTTCTAGAGACCACTGAGGAGAATATGAGTGTTTGAGGAGAGAGGTCATTTTAATAACTATGAGGAGATATGGCTGGACATATGTATTTTGGAGAGTCTTGAATGCCAGAGCATTGGTTAAAATTCCTTGTCTGGATTTCTGTTCCAGCTCTACCAGCTTTTAACCTAAGACCTTGGACACATTACTTGACTGTTTTTAGGAATCATTTCTTCTTGTAAATGAAGCAAATAATACTCTCCTATTCTTCAGATGTTTTAAGGATTGAAATATGTGAAATATTTGGGACAATGCTTTGCACATTGTAATAGCTAAACACATGTTATTTATTATTTTGTCTAAGGAATAGGTGAATGTGACAACTGTGTGACAATGTGTGATTTTGAAAAAGGGAGTGAAGTATACTAACTTTTAAGTAATATAGCCAAGAGTAACCATAGAAAGAATGTAGATAAGGGAAAATCCGCAGTGATTTTAAACCTTATCTTCTGAGAGACTGGCAAATGATAATGCATGGAAAAAATGAGGTGGGGGGAACCTGGCTGATCAGATTTTTCTTACTGGCTTAACAGCATTTAATTTTATTTGGAAAATATCTCTTATAAAAAGTAAAAGGAACATCCTTGTACTCTTATGATTTTCTGGTTCACACTGCAACGTATGGACTCTGCTTATAGGGTGTGGTATTGCCTAGTTTTGTATCTGGGGCTGGCCCAGGTCTAGCCTTGGTGCTTATGTCTATGGTTTGCTGCTGTTTTACAGTAAGAAATATATTAATAGTTTTCTTTAAAAGAGAAAATATTACATGAAAATTTATCTACCAGTGGTAAAGTGTTTAGAATAATTTCTCAGATGTTCACTGTTTGTACTAGAGATCTGGCACAGTGACAAAACATTTAGACTATCATGGTTTATTTTGTAGAGTAACTATAATGCTTGGTGCTATCATCTGTAATTCTAATAATACACACTCCTTTTTTGAGATGATAGAATAAAGAAAAAGACATCACAGTGTAATATATGGGGTAACACACTGTATTCCTATGATATCTGGTTTAATTCTGCATTATTTATCTGATTGGATTCCCAGATGGCTCAGTGGTAAAGAACCCACTTGCCAATGCAGGAGATGCGGATTTGACCCATGGGACAAGAAGATCCCTTGATATAAGAGATGGCAACTCACTCCAGTATTCCTGCCTGGGAAATTCCACAGACAGATGAGCCTGGAGGGCTACAGTCCATGGGGTCACAAAGAATTGTATACAACTGAGCGACTAAACAACAACGACATGTCTGATTAGCACACTAAAAATCAGATAGAAGTAATAGTCATATTAGGTTAAATATTACAAAGATATTTTAAAATATATTTATAAACACTAATATTTGTATTAGAATTTAGATTTTTCTCCATCAAGTTTTATTATTAACGATCACAAAAAAATTCAGAAAACCAAAGCATAGCTAATTATAAGACTTAAATTAGTATTTATTAAAAATCTAATACTGAAATAAATTTGTGGTAATACTTTAGTGAAATGGCCTCATATTTATAGCCAGGTGACCTGGACTTGTTTCCTACCTAGGTTTTCCTAAGATGTTAGACTGTTTTGATATATTAGCAAGGAATGGGTCTTCTGTCTTCCTCTGCTGCTGCTGCTGCTGCTAAGTCACTTCAGTCCTGTCCGACTCTGTGAGACCCTGTAGACGGCAGCCTATGCTTAATCCTTGAAGTTTCAAGAGGTTATTTCTAGAGCAAACACAGCTGTCTCTGCCCAAAGAGACTTTTCCAAGAGAATCTTAGGTCAAATTTTCACCAAATCCAAGTGCTGTCTCCTTTCTAAGGAAATAGGGACACCTGATATGTTAGTTTCCCTTCTTTTCTGAAGATAATGGCAACCTCATCTTCAGTAATATTTATGTATTTACCGACTACAAGTGATGGAAGGACCACCTGGATACTGTAAATGATGCACTGAAGATAGAACGCATATAATATTCACTAATGAGGCAAATTTGCCTTGATACATCAGATAATTGTACTTAAAATGAAACATTGCTTCTATAGTTTCATGAGGAAAGTAGGTGGATTATTAATTCTTTAATGTGGCAAAATGTAATTATCTCAAGGTAGTTAAAACCACTTGCATTCTTTATACTATTCATATTTTATGAGCTAAAATAAGATGAAGAATGCTTTGCTCAATTTGAATTGCTTTTGTTCATGTTGCATTTCATTATCTGTTGCATTATCTAATACGTCTGATTGGCTTTTAGGAACAAGCACTCTAAATTTGGAAAACTCTCTTGTTTCATTTATTTTAGCATCACACATTACTTTCTCACTGCTCCTTTACCTTTTTATTTGTCTTCTAGTATCTGAAAGATAAATCAAAGACATATTCCTACTATAAAAATTCTGAGGATTTGGAAACTGCTCAGACTTCATAGGCTAAATGCTTTACTAATGCTGCTGCCCTTTATACAAAGAGATCATAGCACAGAGGTGAGAAATTAACAACTCTCGGCTTTCATCAGCCTCATGCTTCCTATTCCAAGATGAACCCATAAACACCATGAAGTTAACATAAAAATCTTAAAGAGATGAGAATGATGCCTTTGTGTCAAATACTTATGATAAAGATGAGAAGGCTGATGGAAATTGTTTTGTCATTAGGAAAAATTCAACAAAACAAACCTTCAAGAGCATGTTGTCCTTTTGATTAGTCAGAGCATTAGTGCAGAGTTCCTGAATATCTTTCCTTAGATCATAGCATTGAGCAAGAGAGGAAGAACTCTTTTTAATCCACTGAATAGATATAAGATAACATAAACCTAGAAGAGTTCTTGGCAGTCCACAACTCATTTCCAATTTTTTTAGATTCAACTTAGATCATCCTAGAGGTTTTAACTTAGATCATCCTAGAAAGAAAAGTGTTAATTCTACTCATTCTATTCATTCAAACTTTCCCAGAGCAAATAATTTTGTTTTCTCTTTAATTTATTATAAGGTTTAGAATCCTTTGTTGTCTTACTGTGTATGTATATTTGGATATAATTTCATAAAGTCCATCAGTTCAGTTTAGTTCAGTCGCTCAGTTGTGTCTGACTCTTTGTGACCCCATGGACTGCAGCACACCAGGCTTTCCTGTCCATCACCAACTCCCGGAGCTTGCTCAAACTCATATCCATCGAGTTGGTGATGGACATAAAGCCATAGTTAATTAATGTATGCAAGTTATGTTTTTGTCTTTGCCTATAACATGATTTTAGACAATAAAAAGTGCTGAAGAAAAAAAATGTAACTATTTAAGAATTTGAGCCCTATTGTTATATATCTATACCATATAGGATAACAAACAACTGATTAGACGATTGCATTGATGAAAGCTGGACTTCTATCATGCTTTGTTAGGGCAAATCTTAATACAGAAAAAGTTATATTTACTGTGCTTGGCAGAGGTTTGCTTTTTGAGGGAAAATATAGAGCCCCAAATTTAATATTTCTCATCAGTGTATCAAGTACATAACTACAACATATGCTTTTGATCTAATCCCTTCTCAATTATTCTTGACACTTGCCCCCTTAATTACCTGCCCCAACCCATAATTATTTTAGTGTTTGTCTGTGTTTATGTCTTTTCTGCCTAAAGAAAGTTGACTTTTCTCCTTGAGTATGTTTCATTTGCTACTCCTTTAATCCTCAGCAGCCCTAAATTCTCCATCTGGCTAAGTTAGGATTCAAACCAAATTCTCCTCTCAGTTATATAATATCACTTTTTACAGATTATTTTCCTTTGAAACGTAGTTTTATCTTCCACTGCCTCTACTGCTAGTGTTGTCTCTCCTCCTTTAACTTCCAAATTCCAGGTGCGACCCATTTGTTCTTTGGCTTTCAGTTCCCAGGCACCTGCTTATACCTGCAGGCTGCCTTTCACTGCTCTCTTGAAACCGCCTCCTCCAAGATTACCAAAATCCTATTAATTGCCAAAATCCTGAATTTCCTCCATTTTCTTTCATGTTTCCACATCACTTGATGTTCCAAGTAGCAGAAGTAACAGAAGAGAGATATCTTCAGTGAGAGAGTGCTACTCTGGTAGAAGTTTTACAAGTTTGTCCAGAGAGGAAAAGCCCTAATTTATAGCTTTCACCACTTTCCTTGGTGTAAATTCTTCCAACATGGATAACTTTAATCTTCCAGTGTGTCACTGAACATGGAATTGGGAGACTGCATGAACATAAATTTGTGTGAGCAAACCATTGAATGTCCTTTGGTTGATACTATCTAGTCGTTAACTTTTGCAGCATGAAGCAATCTGTTTCATTTTTCTATTACTCTAACACCAGCTTTTCTCCATCCTTTTATTGCTTCTGTTTCTTAATTGTGGTCCCTAATTGTAGACTTCATTATGGGTTAAACTTTTTACACCTTTATTTTCCTCCTTGGCATTTTCCTCTCCTCTCATGCTTTTCACCATCACTTTAGCATGAGTTATGCTAAACCCTTGCCTGCTCCCTAGAGGTCATCTCTCTATTTCAATTCCTTATTGGGGATAACAGATAGCCCCTGCTTTACTTCAAACTCAGTAAGGCTAAAACCGTACTGCCTATCTTTCTCTCACCAAAAAGTACAATCATATCCTATTGAAAAGTATTAAATGCATGCTATATGCCAGACACTTCATGAGGTGTTTTGGACACAGACATAGAGATTATTATCAGTGTTTTATAGAATAAAAATTCAAAGCTCTGATAATTTTATAAGTTTGCTGTAACTATCCCATGTCTTGCCATACAGTGCTAAGTTGCTTTAGTCATGTCCTACTCTTTAAGACCCTATGGACTGTAGGGTCTGTTATGCTATCCTCTCTCCATGGGATTCTCCAAGCAAGAATGCTCCAAATGAAAATGGAAATTGGATATGAACCTAGGATTCTGAAATCAATGCTCATCTTTCTGTTACAGCATAGTGCTTCTCAGTTGATGGAACTGCCTTTTTTTTTTTTGTCTTACATTGAATTACAATCTTCAAGTAGTTTTGAATTTTCTTAATTATTATTTACTACCAAATCTTGTCTATCCATACACTGGGCCAGTGTTTCTACAAGAATTGATCTCCCTTCCATGCTATAAAACTTCTGAAAACAAGAGCTCTGCTATATTCATTTTATTCCTTTTCCTTATAGCAGTTGCTCAATAATTTTGATTTAAAAAGTGAAATAACTAACAACAATGTATTTCAAACATTTTCACTGAATGTGTACCACAGTGGTATTTCTCTGTCATTTGTATTGAGAGCCACCAATGATATTATATATAGCAGAACAAATTTTCCACTGAAGGAATCCAGGTTTAGTTTGCAGCAAATAGGAGCAAAAACGGGATGCAAAATGTGCTCATGTTTTAGTACAAATCATAAAGTTTACCATGTGTTTATAGTTCAAAATCACTATACCCATTTCTAGGTAGCTTATAGTTTAGACTCCAGGGGATTTCTAAGGAGTGTAGGGGCACTATGTCTCCTTGTATTTCTGACAAATATAGGAGACTCTTGGGAAGTCATTTCCCACTTCAGTGGTCCTAATTAGGGTCTGGGACTCAGCAATCTAGCCACATTCTGCTGAACTGCAAAAACTGGCCATACTGTTATGCTATCAGTACAATTTACCAAACTTGAAGGGATTATATGGCCCTCTGCCTTTGGCACCCCACTCCAGTACTCTTGCCTGGAAAATCCATGGGTGGAGGAGCCTAGTAGGCTTCAGTCCATGGGGTCACTAAGAGTCAAACACGACTGAGTGACTTCACTTTCACTTTTTCCTTTATGCATTGGAGAAGGAAATGGCAATCCACTCTGGTGTTCTTGCCTGGAGAATCCCAGGGGACAGGGCAGCCTGGTGGGCTGCCGTCTATGAGGTCGCACAGAGTTGGACACGACTGAAGTGATTTAGCAGCAGCAGCTGCCTTAGTGAGTGGGTAGATATACTATTGGACTTCTGAATCTGTAGTTTCTAATTCGCATATCACCTTGGCGTATTACCTGCTTCTGACAGCACCAAGGGGCTGCTTTGTGACTGAGTATGCCTCAGGTGTTTTCTATACATAGCAATCTGCTGTACTGTAACAAGATACTTGACACAGAGCTTTTCTACTCAGGAAAGTTAGTGAAGGTATATACTTTGAATCTGCATTGTAGTGCACAACCTGAAAATTACCCATTTGCTGTCCTTAAGAGACATCTGTTCTCTGTGATACTGTGTCATTATCTTGGTACTGAAATGCTCTCAGTTGATGTTTATCATATCATCTTTTCATCAGACTCAGTCACTGGGGGACTTAAAATAAAGTCTTAGATGTCTTTAGCTATAAACATTAGCATTTTAAACAATATATAAAAAGTTGAAAAATAATGTACCAGTTAGTTGAACATCAGGGAATTTTAAGTGAATTCAACATAGATTACAAGTTTAAAGCTTTTATAGAGGTTTAGGATATAGATTTAGATATGGATTTAGAAAAGGCAGAGGAAACCAGAGATCAAATTGCTGACAAGTGCTGGATCATTGAAAAAGCAAGAATTCCAGAAAAACATCTACTTCTGCTTTATTGACTATGCCAAAGCCTTTGACTGTGTGGGTCACAATAAACTGTGGAAAATTCTGAAAGAGATGAGAATACCAGACTACCTGACCTGCCTCTTGAGAAACCAGTATGTAGGTCAGGAAGCAACAGTTTGAACTGGACATGGAACAACAGACTGGTTCCAAATAGGAAAAGGAGTACATCAAGGCTGTATATTGTCATCCTGCTTATTTAACTTATATGCAGAGTACGTCATGAGAAATGCTGGGCTGGAAGAAGCACAAGCTGAAATCAAGATTGCCAGAAGAAGTACCAATACCTCAGATACACAGATGACACCACCCTTATGGCAGAAAGTGAAGAAGAACTAAAGAGCCTCTTGTTGAAAGTGAAAGAGGAGAGTGAAAAAGTTGGCTTAAAATTCAACATTCAGAAAACTAAGATCATGGCATCTGGTCCCATCACTTCATGGCAAATAGATGGGGAAACAATGGAAACAGTGAGAGACTTTAATTTGGGGGCTCCAAAATCACTGCAGATGGTGACTGCAGCCATGAAATTAAAAGATGCTTGCTCCTTGGAAGAAAAGCTGTGATCAACCTAGACAGCATATCAAAAAGCAGAGACATTACTTGACCAACAAAGGTCCATCTAGTAAAGCTATAGTTTTTCCATTAGTCATGTTTGGATGTGAGAGTTGGACTGTAAAGAAAGTTGAGCACTGAAGAATTGATGCTTTTGACCTGTGGTGTTGGAAAAGACTTCTGAGAGTCCCTTGGACTGCAAGGAGATCCAACCTGTCCATCCCTAAAGGAAATCAGTCCTGAATATTCATTGGAAGGACTGATGCTAAAGCTGAAATTCCAATACTTTAGTCACCTGATGCGAAGAACTGACTCATTTGAAAAGACCCTGATGCTGGGAAAGATTGAAGGCAGGTGGAGAAGGGGACAATAGAGGATGAGACAGTTGGATAACATCACCAATGCGAAGGACATGGGTTTGAATAAGCTCCGGGAGTTGGTGATGGACAGGGAGGCCTGTGGTGTGTTGCAGTCCATGGGGTCACGAAGAGTTGGACATGACTGAGTGACTGAATAGAACTGAACTGAGATATTACCCACTACAGAATAAACTATTCAGTTAGTGTTTCTGTGCATCTTAGCAGTGATAGGCAAGACTGAATCTGACAGTAAGGCTCTATTACTGTGCCTCTACTCATTTTGCATGGCAGAGTATTGGTGGAACCTACACTTTGGGAAGTTTGGTCTCAGTGTGAGTGTTCAGGAAAGTAGATGAGAGAACACCTCATTCACAGTTTACTGTGATGGAAGATACAGTGCTTGGTGAGGATAAATCTTATATACAGAAATATGGTGTGATTTCTGTTGCTGCATCAAGACCACATCAATATGGTTTAACTGATAATTTTCTTCCATTCAGTAACCTGAAGAATCAAGCTCTGCCTGGAGAGGTGAAAACACAGGTGTTCATGGCTTCCCAGGAATGCCAGTTGAATAAATAACATAAAATTATACTTTGGTCTTGATGCCTACTCTTTTGTTAATATATAGATTGAAATGAAACATAGCAGAACTCCTTATTTAGGTCTTTCATTCTGTTAGCTTCAATGTAGAGTATATGGGGATATCAGTGGAGGGTGACAATTAGATCTCAAGGTCCTGCTTCACGTGATATTACTGTTAATGGAGGCTCTATTTTAAAGGGGCAGCTCTGCATAATATGTCACTAACAGTCTGTGTTCCGCACTTTGCAAGTGATAAAGTCACAAATGAATTAGTTTAGCAAACCCAAGAAAGTAGCAAGTAACAAAGTTTGTATTCCAAATATTCTGATTACAAGTACAGGGTTCATTTTGTTATTATCCTAGAAAAAATGTATTGTGTCTGTGAAAAAATGGCTATGTGTCTGTGTGTATGTTTTCTACGGTTTGTCTTATTTGGTCAGCCTTTGTCTCTATTCTCTCTGAGGCTGGTTGCCTTGGTTACCATTACATACACCCTCTTTTGTGAGGTTCCTCTTTGACGTACATTTATTTCTATGGAAACAATGAGATCATTGGTATGGGTAGGTGCTTTAGAGAAAGCACAGTGAAGTATTGAATATCTATCCTTTTGGTTATTAAAATGTATCATTAAATTATTTTTAATTAGAGAAGTATATTTCTGTGTTCCTTTTGACTTGATCATGAAGCTACATTTTTACTTATTTATAGACTTGCTCATGACAAATAGATGGGGAAACAATGGAAACAGTGAGAGAATTTATTTTGGGGGCCTCCAAAATCACTGCAGATGGTGACTGCAACAATGAAATTAAAAGATGTTTTCTCCTTGAAGAAAGCTATGATCAATCCTAGACAGCCTATTAAAAAGCAGAGGCATTACTTTGCCAACAAAGGTACGTCTACTCAAAACTATGGTTTCTCCAGTAGTCATGTATGGATGTAAGAGTTGGACTATAAAGAAAGCTGCTGCTGCTGCTGCTAAGTCGCTTCAGTCGTGTCCAACTCTGTGAGACCCCATAGACAGCAGCCCACCAGGCTCCCCCGTCCCTGGGATTCTCCAGGCAAGAACACTGGAATGGGTTGCCGTTTCCTTCTCCAATGCATGAAAGTGAAAAGTAAAAGTGAAAGTGAAGCCATGCCTGACTCTAGCAACCCCACGGACTGCAGCCCACCAGGCTCCTCCGTCCATGGGATTTTCCAGGCAAGAGTACTGGAGTGGGGTGCCATTGTCTTCTCTGAAAGAAAGCTGAGCGCTGAAGGATTGATGCTTTTGAACTGTGGTGTTGGAGAATACTCTTGAGAGTCCCTTGGACTGCAAGGAGATCAACCAGTCTATCCTAAAGGAAATCAGTCCTGAATATTCATCGGAAAACTGATGCTAAAGCTGAAGCTTTGGCCACCTGATGCAAAGAACTGACTCTTTGGAAAAGACCCTGATGCTGGGAGAATTTGAAGGCAGGAGGAGAAGGAGATGACAGAGGATGAGATGGTTGGATGGTGTCACCGACTCTATGGACATGAGTTTGAATAAGCTCCAGGAGTTGGTGATGGACAGGGAGGCCTGGCATGCTGCAGTCCATGGGGTCACTAAAGAGTTGGACATGACTGAGTGACTGTACTGAACTGAGACTTGCTCAAATACAATGACTTAAAGCATTAGATATACTGTTTAGCTCCTTCTTGTTATATATGGTGTGGTAAAGATCACCACAGATATATGTATAACAATAAAAGAGTTATGACTTAAACCGGAAAAGTGTGTCAGAGAGTGAAAAGTTTATCAGTAATATTTGTTATAATAAAAAAATTGCACAAGGAATTTACATGGGGAAAATGAGCAGTATTTAGATGAATCTGGAAAAAAAGGCCTATTATGGTCACTGTTTTTAAAGTCTTGAGTTTTAGAAACAGGGATATAACAGAGGAGTGATAGTTATTGAAACATATTTTCTGTAATATTGGGCTTGCCAGGTAGTACTAGTGTAAGGAACCCACCTGGCAATGCAGGAGATACAGTAGACACGGGTTTGATCTCTGGGTTGGGAAAATCCCCTGGATGAGGAAATGGCAGCCCACTCCAATATTCTTGCCTGGAAAATTCCAGGGACAGAGTAGCATTGCAGGCTATAGTCCGTGGGATCACAAAGAGTTGGACCTGATTGTGCGACTGAGCATCATCTGTGACATTAAATAAGTGTGTGTAAATATGCATATATATATATATATATATATATATAAAATTAGTATTCTGTTTTCAAATTTTAAGAACCTTTTTAACCCTTTCTTAAAGCATCAGTTTTCCTCTCTGACTTATTTACAAACTAGTCTAATTTTTTTTTTTCTTTATAGATGATGTGGAAACCTGCCTATGATTTTCTTTATACTTGGAGTGCTCACTATGGAAACAGCTACAGAGATGTGTTACAAGACCTACAATCAGCTTTGGACAGAATGAAAAACCCTGTGACCAAACAGTGGCGAGACTTAACTGGAGCTTTAATACTAGTGAATTCTTTAGAGGTTTTGAGAGCAACTGCGTTCTCCACTTCTGAGGAAGTATAGAAACGAAGGATACGTTTTGAGAGGAAGGAGTAGAGGGAGAAAGGAGAGTGTGTGTGAGAGAGAGAAAGGGAAAGAATCTCATAAAAATATTGCTTTTAAGGAAAAAAAAAAGTTTTCCTGGTGAAAGCTATAGCCTAGCACAAAATCCGAGGATGGGTTTTATAATCAAATATGTATTTTGTGTCTCCCTTTCACATGCAAACATTAAGCTGCTTTATTGTTGAGAAAAGAAAGAAAAAACCCTTTCTCCCTTTCAAAGTTACTTTTAATTTCTTTTAGTTAAAACAAATGACTGCCAGCATAATTACATCACACAGAAACCCAGATAATCCAGAGGCTCTCAATATAAGCACTGGAATTTTGCCAGCAGACAGGTAGAGGGAGAGGAGAAGGAAGCAATGCTCTGTGGCCAGGTACCAGACACATACTCTCTCTACCTGATCTCTTTTTATTTCCAGTGGCATTTGCTAGGATTATTCCCGTTTTCATGTGAAGAAACTAAGGACTGGAGAAGACAGTCAGGGCTATATAGCCAGTGTGAAGCAGGTTTTCTGTCTGCAAAATCTGGCTGTTTGTTTATTTTTAAGAAAACAGTACATGGGAATATAGTTTTAAAAAAACACAATGCATATTAAAACTTATGGGTAATTATTTCCTTTTAATTATGCTCTCTGCTCTATTCTACCATCTCATGAAAGTTCCAGAAGGAAGATACGACTGGAAATCTGTTTTCTGCATCCACCAACTGGAATTTTTACCACCTTCCTTCATCTTGAGGTCTAGTTAATCCTTCAAGTTTTTCTTCAGGATCATAATGCAGAGTAATTCTTTTAACTCTCAAAGATTTTTTTTTAAACAGAGGGTTATTTTTAAAAGCCTGATTTATCGCTGCTGAATGCAGCCATCTTATCTACCAGAAACACTGATACCTGTGTGTGTGTGTGCATGCTCAGCTGTTTATGTAATCATGTGTATGTGTGTGTATTTCAGAATGTTTTATAAATCTTTTGGAATACAAAGATTGTATAGACATTTAGGCAAGTATAAATGCTGACTGTTAGAGAGTTGATAAGGGATGATCTGTGCTTATTCCTGTGTCCAGTCCTTTGGCTGCCTGCCTCTGTTTATGTGCTCTAGACAGTCATGCATTTATTGTCATTCAGTTGACAGAGTGTGTGTGCCCACTTTGTGGCAGATGCATAGATGTTTGAGGTTAATAATGGGAGAAAAAACAGCATGACTTCCAACTGACTTCAGTACTGCTGAAGCGATAGAGGCAATAATAAAGAATTATACAATTAAATTTATTTAAAATGGTGTCTGCAATACTAGCTGCAGAGGAAAGGCTGGAATGCCAAGAGATATAGATTTGGCAGGGTGGGGGAGAGGTGGGTGGAATCATGTGGATCAGGGAGATCACATAAGTTTTCCCTCGTAAAGAAATGATGAGCCTGAAGGAGGATCAGACATTGCTTCTTGTCTGGAGAGGAGGCGGGGGGCAGGGGGGGTGGGGTGGGCAGTTCCTCAATGCACTGAAGACCTCAAGCAGGAAGGGAGCTTAGGAGATGCAGGTATCCAAGGTGAAGGGCTGGGAAGGGTGAAGGAGTGAAGGAAAGAAAGAAGAAGTTTTCAAAGGTAATGTGGATGAGCTGAATAAGGATTTTATTTAGGGATCCTGAATAAAACATGTCCATTTGGCTAAAAAGTAAAAGCAGAGTCATTTTAGAGCTCCTAATACACCCACCCTGAGGTATTTAGTATGCTGGCAAAGGTAATTTGAATTAGGATTTAAGATCTTTAAGGCTTTTAATATTTATATTTGATGATAAGTGAATACAGTCTGCCCAAGAAGTTATGTACACACATTCAAGGACAGAATTTATTTCAGTTGAAAATGAATTCAGGGAGAAGGGAGAAAAAGAAACAATCTGTAAGTTCAGAACACAGTCATTTTTAGTGGTGATTTTGCTTTTGCTTTCTTTAGAACATTCTTGGAATCTTATTAGCATGTCAGCAAACCAGAGAATTTCAGGGAAAGGATAATAAGGAATTAATAACTGGGTTTTCAGGCTCTAAGATCTGAGACAACAGAGATCTTGTGAGTTGATTAGGGCAGTAAGATTAAATAAATCACTCAGGTTTATCACATCAGAGCATTGTGATTGTGGTTGGGAAGTTTAAGAAGAGTTTTAAAAATGAACAGCACTATCTCTGTAATTTAAGGATGAAATAACAGTTTAAATATTAACATACACAAAGATATCTTACAATCTCATAACAAATCCTTTCAGAGGAATTTTAAACCCATGTCCAAACATTCTGTTCTTTTAAATAGATTCTAACATTTTTATAAATCATTTCCACTTTTCTGAATTTTATATTTTTCTTCCTATAATGGATTTTCATAATCAGAAAAGATTAGCTCAGTAATCACAAATTGCCTTTAACATTTGGCAGCAAATCAAAAAGACTTAATAAGGCAATTAAATCCCATCCTTGACATCATTAAAAGCATCAAAAGCCATTAATGTAAAACTTCATCAAGCATTTGGAAACTGGAAAAAGCATAGCTGATTCTTTCAGTTCCTCAGGCTTTCGCCTAATGATGAATTAGGATGAGATTCTTGTTTGGTGCTCAGCTTGCAATGTAGTAATTTTTCTATGTAAGCCACAGATCCTCTACTTCTTTCTGTTAAAGCCTTAATATGAAAGTCAATTAAGAAGGTGCAAGTAATAGTGTGTCATTAACTGTTCATGCCAGTCATGAATACAGCACGCTTTCATGTTTTGTAATGTAGAAAATACCACATGAAGTATTAAAACTGGGAATAACTAGGTCTCTGGAAGGAGCAGAATGCACTACATTAATGGATGGTGTTTGTCTAAGAAATGTTGCTACTGCTAAATAGCTTTGAATATGTTATATGTAAATACAATAAAGAAAATGCATTCAAAATTGTATAATACCATACATAATTGGAAGTTTCAAAATGAATTTTCATACTGTCCTGTTGTAAATTATATTTCCTATAATTTTTTTCATGTCTAAGGAATATTTTAGGAACTATAAAGGAAAGAGATAATAAAAATTATGTCTCTGAAGGCTTTTCTTGTTTAAATAGATTTTTTTCTTTTTATATCTACAAACTTCTTCCCCTTCTGTATGAAGTTTCCTTCACGTGCTGCTGTATAATTTAGTGAATTCCAGAGTTCTAAAGAGGTGGGGTTAACCCAAAGACTTTCTTCAGAATAACATAATTGTTAAAAGTTGGTTTCTTGCATGCTTATTTTCTAGACCACAACATGAAATAAGTGACTATGGATACACTACAGAATTTCAGTATTTCACTAACTGTTGTAGAAATCCATGGCTTTTGCATACATATTTTACCTTTGCTTTTTATACATTTCTAGGCCTATGTAGGCCAGAAAGCTTTAAATCTAATAGCTTTGCAATTCTGAATAATAGTGTCAGTTCACACATGAAGATGGTGTTCCCTAGTGGCTCAGATGGTAAAGAATCTGCCTGCAATGCAGGAGACCCAGGTTCTATCCCTGGGTTGGGAGTTCTCCTGGAGATTCTTGCCTGGAAATTCCATAGACAGAGGAGCCTGGCAGGCTACAGTCCATAGGGTCACAAAGAGTCAGACATGACTGAGCAACTAACATAACACACACACACACATACATGAAGGAGTGATGGAGAGATTAGTACTGGATAATAATTAGTAATCTGGTGATGTCCATGTATAGAGTCTTCTCTTGTGTTTTTGGAAAAGGGTGTTTGCTATGACCATTGTGTTCTCTTGGTAAAACTCTATTAGCCTTTACCCTGCTTCATTCCATATTCCAAGGCCAAATTTGCCTATTACTGCAGGTGTTTCTTGACTTCCTACTTTTGCATTCCAGTCCCCTATTATGAAAAGGACATCTTTTTGGGGTGTTAGTTCTAAAAGGTCTTGTAGGTCTTCATAGAACCATTCAGCTTCTTCAGCGTTACTGGTTGGGGCATAGACTTGGATTACTGTGATACTGAATGCTTTGCTTTGGAGACGAACAGAGATGACTGTCATTTTTAAGACTGCATCCAAGTACTGCATTTTGGACTCTTTTGTTGACCATGATGGCTCCTCCATTTCTTCTGAGGGATTCCTGCCCGCAGTAGTAGATATAATGGTCATCTGAGTGAAATTCACCCATTCCAGTCCATTTTAGTTTGCTGATTCCTAGAATGATGTTCACTTTTGCCATCTCCTGTTTGACCACTTCCAATTTGCCTTGATTCATGGACCTAACATTCCAGGTTCCTATGCAATATTGCTCTTTACAGCATCAGACCTTGCTTCTATCACCAGTCACATCCACAACTGAGTGTCATTTTTGCTTTGGCTCTATCTTCATTCTTTCTGGAGTTATTTCTCCACTGATCTCCAGTAGCATATTGGGCGCCTACGGACCTGGGGAGTTCCCCTTTCAGTATCCTATCATTTTGCCTTTTCATGCTGTTCATGGGGTTCTCAAGTCAAGAATACTGAAGTGGTTTGCCATTCCCTTCTCCAGTGGACCACATTCTGTCAGACCTCTCCACCATGACCCGCCCGTCTTGGGTGGCCCCACAGGCAAGGCTTAGTTTCATTGAGTTAGATAAGGCTGTGGTCCTAGTGTGATTAGATTGACTAGTTTTGTGTGAGTATGGTTTCAGTGTGTCTTCCCTCTGATGCCCTCTTGCAACACCTACCATCTTATTTGGGTTTCTCTTACCTTGGACTTGGGGTATCTCTTCACAGCTGCTCCAGCAAAGTGCAGCCACTGCCCCTTACCTTGGACAAGGGTATCTCCTCACTGCCACTCCTCCTGACCGTGAACGTGGAGTAGCTCCTCTTGGCCCTTCTGTGCCCTGGCAGCCACCGCTCCTTGGATGTGAAGTTGCCCTTCTCGGCCTCTACCCCTGGGCTTGGGCTTGAGGTAGCTCCTCTAGGCTGCTCCTGCACCGTTGCAACCTGGCACTCACGGCCCCCGGTCCTGGTCTCCAACGCAGGGTAGCTCCTCTCTGCTGCCGCCCCTGGCCTCAGGCATGAGGTAGCTCCTCTTGGATGCCGCCCATGACCTAGGACGTCCAGTAGCTCCTCTCAGCCATGCTTCTGTGAAGTCCATTGCAGCCGGCGCACTTGTGAAATCAGAGCGAGTATATTTTTTCCAGCCAAAGATGGAAAAGCTCGATAGAGTCAGCAAAAACAAGACTGGAGCTGATTATGGCTCAGATCATGAACTTATTGCCAAATTCAGACTCAAATTGAAGAAAGTAGGGAAAACCACTAGACCATTCAGGTATGACTTAAATCCCTTATGATTATACAGTGGAAGTGAGAAATAGATTTAAGGGCCTAGATCTGATAGATAGAGTGCCTGATGAACTATGGAACGAGGTTTGTGACATTGTGCAGGAGACAGGGATCAAGACCATCCCCATGGAAAACAAATGCAAAAAAGCAAAATGGCTGTCTGGGGAGGCCTTACAAATAGCTGGGAAAAGAAGAGAAGTGACAAGCAAAGGAGAAAAGGAAAGATATAAGCATCTGAATGCAGATTTCCAAGCAATAGCAAGAAGAGATAAGAAAGTCTTCCTCAGTGATCAGAGTAAGAAATAGAGGAAAACAACAGAATGGCAAAGACTAGAGATCTCTTCAAGAAAATTAGAGATAGTAAGGGAACATTTCATGCAAAATGGGCTTGATAAAGGACAGAAATGGTCTAGACCTAACAGAAGCAGAAGATATTAAGAAGGGGTGGCAAGAATACACAGAACTGTACAGAAAAGATCTTCACAACCAAGATAATCACGATGGTGTGATCACCAACCTAGAGCCAGACATCCTGGAATGTGAAGTCAAGTGGGCCTTGGAAAGCATCGCTACAAACAAAGCTAGTAGAGGTGATGGCATTCCAGTTGAGCTGTTTCAAATCCTGAAAGATGATGCTGTAAAAGTGCTGCACTCAATATGCCAGCACATTTGGAAAACTCAGCAGTGACCACAGGACTGGAAAAGGTCAGTTTTCATTCCAATCCCAAAGAAAGGCAATGCAAAAGAATGCTCAAACTACCGCACAATTGCACTCATCTCACATGCTAGTCAAATAATGCTCAATTTCTCTAAGCCAGGCTTCAGCAATACATGAACCATGAACTTCCAGATGTTCAAGCTGGTTTAGAAAAAGCAGAGGAACCAGAGATCAAATTTCCAACATTCGCTGGATCATGGAAAAAGCAAGAGAGTTCCAGAAAAACATCTGTTTCTGTTTTATTGACTATGCCAAAGCCTTTGACTGTGTGGATCACAATAAACTGTGGAAAATTCTGAAAGAGATGGGAATACCAGACTACCTGACCTGCCTCTTGAGAAACCTATATGCAGGTCAGGTAGCAACAGTTCGAACTGGACATGGAACAGCAGACTGGTTCCAAATAGGAAAAAGAGTACATCAAGGCTGTATATTGTCACCCTGCTTATTTAACTTATATGCAGAATACATCATGAGAAATGCTGGGGTGGAAGAAGCACAAGCTGGAATCAAGATTGCCTGGAGAAATATTAATAACCTCAGGTATGCAGATGACACTACCCTTATAGCAGAAAGTGAAGAGGAACTAAAAGCCTCTTGATGAAAATGAAAGAGGAGAGTGAAAAAGTTGGCTTAAAGCTCAATATTCAGGAAACTAAGATCATGGCATCTGGTCTCATCACTTCATGGCAAATAAATAGGGAAACAGTGGAAACAGTGTCAGACTTTATATTTTGGGTGCTCCAAAATCACTGCAGATAGTGATTGCAGCCATGAAATTAAAAGATACTTACTCCTTGGAAGGAAAGTTATGACCAACCTAGATAGCATATTGAAAAGCAGAGACATTACTTTCCAAATAAAGGTCCATCTAGTCAAGGCTATGGTTTTTTCCAGTAGTCATGTATGTGAGAGTTGGACTGTGAAGAAAGCTGAGCACCGAAGAATTGATGCTTTGGAACTGTGGTGTTGGAGAAGACTCTTGAGAGTCCCTTGGACTGCAAGGAGATCCAACCAGTCCATTCTAAAGATGATCAGTCCTGGGTGTTCTTTGGAGGGAATGATGCTACAGCTGAAACTACAGTATTTTTGCCACCTCATGCAAAGAGTTGACTCACTGGAAAAGACTCTGATGCTGGGAGGTATTAGGGGGCAGGAGGTGAAGGGGAAGACAGAGGATGAGATGGCTGAGTGGCATCACCGACTCAATGGACATGAGTTTGAGTGAATTCCGGGAGTTGGTGATGGACAGGGAGGCCCGTCGTGCTGCAGTTCATGGGGTTGCAAAGACTCGGACACGACTGAATGACTGAACTGAACTGAATAATTAGTAACGGCAAAGAGAAAATTCCAGAGGAAGCAGTACTGTTGTAGTAGTGAATACAACAAAAAGGATTCTTCTATAAGATACTAGTCCAGGGATGGCAGCTGTGGCTTCTAATTTTTTCCTGTCACTTCCTAAGAGATTTTTGACCTGTGCCTCCCCAGGCTTCAGTTTTCTTATCTGTAAAATGAGGGGCTCAAACTGGGTAGTCTCTAAAGTCCTCTTAGGCTTAAATATTTATGAATATATAATGAATGGGATATTTTATGTGTTTTATAGATTTATTTTGCTATGAGGGAAAAATATAAACTAAAACTTATAGTCTGAATATCAGTTATCTAAATTAACATAAAGTCCTGCATGTGAGGCATAGCACACATAAGCTCACTAAGCTCTGCACAGATACTTCTCATTTATTACTCACATAACCTACAGTTTCAGGTTACACAGTATGCACTATTTTGAATAGTTGAAAACCATCAACTATTCAGAACAAACTAGACTAGAGGTATGAGAACATCACCAATGGTTTTGCTTGGAGCTACCAAAAGCACACTGTCAAAACATGCTCCCTTCCCATGGCAAAGGCCTTAGACCAAGCAACCTCTATGCAGAGGTTCTTCAGCTTTAGCAACTGCAGAATCACCTGGAGGGCTTGTTGGACCATAAACTTCTGGGCTCCACCCCACAATTCTGATTCAGTGGTTCTGTATTGCTTCCTGAAAATCTGCATTTCTGGTAAGTTCTCAGGTGATAGAGATGCTGCTGGTCCAAAGACTCTCCTTTGAGAACCACAGTGTTACACATCCTTCATCTCTAAGAATAAAGGAGTTTTTATAAAACCAGAAAACCTTACTTCTGGGTAACAAATTTTTATGTTACTCGATCAAAAACTAGTTTTTGAATTAATAAAAACAGATCAGATTATATAATGGCTCCATTTTTATATACAAAGTGAACTTATTAATGAACTCATAAAAACTTCAAAATGAATTTTATTAGAAAGCTAATTAAAGATCTCTGCATCTCATCTAAAATATAATCACATTTGAATAAAAAGAATAATTTGAGAAATTTATTGTGTGTTAAGATGATTTTGCAAAATATATCCACTGTTTCTATAAAACATCTTGGGAGAAAGCCTTGTTTTTACTGGCCCATCACTTGTTAAATGTCTTGCTGAATTAATTTTTCCCCATCTGGGAAAAAATAAACATTTCTAACTAATGTGATCAATATACCCATTTCCATGCTCCACTTCGTAGAATTACAAAGTGATCACAAACATTGTTGATAAGGTAGATAGATATACTCTTTCCAGTGAGGAGTTTCACATTTAAAGGGATGGTGACTCTGACAATAGGTGATGAGCTGAGCAACCTCACTTTGATGTTAATGTATCATATTTCATCCTTTGCTAAAAGTTTCTTTTTAATTACTTTTTAAAAATTTGTTCTTAGAGACATTTGAAACTCTCTTTTGGGGCTTGGAAGCAGATTTTAAGTGTTCCTCATATGTAAATTGACATTTAAACCCTTGGAATATGCTGAAATATTTAACATGTTTATATAAATATGATTATATTTAAGTTGAAAGTCAAATTTAGCCATGATGATATTACTGGTTTCACTTAAGCTGATTTTGAAAAAGTCAGTCATTTAAACAGAATTTGTGATTGACAAGTTTGGTATGATGTTGACCTTACACGTATTAGGTTAAATGGCACAATAAAATTATATACTCTTTTTTTTTTGTATAGTAGAAAAATTCATTCAGCAGGAGGAAAATATACTCTCTTATTCCAGAAAAATGTGTATTCAGTGCTCACCCAGTCCCCTTTATATCATGGTGGAAAGCAAGGAACTTGTGAAGAGATAGGGAAACAGTTTGATTATGGTCTAATGAAAGGGGACTATTCAGGGACAATGGAAACTTCTTTTTGTTTGTCTTTTTAAAAATGGAAAATATATTTCATTGATCCTCTTTATCTGATCAGTAATAAGGTACAAATTAACTATTGCTTGGTTTCCGCTGAATGGATTTAATGCTACTCAAAACTGTTCCTTGAAACTATTAAGAAACTTCACTAGGGCAAATACAGTGGCTCTATGTTAAGACTCATTTAGCAGTCTTTCGGGAGCTGGTGTCAGAAAACCTGTTGAACAGGTTTTAAGCACAAAGGATTTATTGTCTCTCACAATTGAAAACCCCAGGGGTAGTTTCAGGCATTCCAGGATTCTGGGCTGGAAGAGTGTGATCAAACTGACTGTTTTTCACCCTTCTCTGACTTTGATTATCTTAGTTTCATCCTTGGGCTCCACAAAGCAGCCCAGCAACTCTGGGCCCTCCCTTCCTGGGACCTGATGGCAGCTCCAGTCTCACATTTCCCCACGTTTTAGTTTCAGGCTGTGGTGACTTTGTAATGTGTCATCTGGGCTAAACGATGTTTCCCCGAGTTCTCCTGACTGACTGTTTCCCGTTAGGGTTAGTAACAAGAGTCATCTGTGGACGATTTGGAAGGTCAGTGTGGAGCAGGAGCCACTGTGATTCTTGGAAGGTGAATGTAAGTATGTCTCCATGGCAGCTCCTGACTCAGCTTATTGGTGAGGGGCAGCTTGTCGTTCTGCAGCCAGAGTGCCATTTGTCCTGCAGATTATATACAGCAGCAAGGTTGCAGGCTTGGAGTCAGAGAGGGACCAACAACTGCCAGTAACAGACAAACGAGAGTCTACTTGTCCCTGCTCTTCCTCAGTCAAGTATTTATCTTTTCTTTCCCTCAGCCTGACCTTAAACCTCAAGCTCAGTGCCATAAGCAGAAGAAAGAGCCAGGCCAAGACTCTGACCAGCTCTCACATATGCATCAAATCAAGTCACTGCAATAAATCCTTATTGCATATCAGTGCTGATGGTTCTGCTTTCCTTAGTGGACTTTGATAGGTAGGGCAATAGTAAGTATTTCCTGATAATCCCAGTAGAAGAGTAGTTTTTCGATTTTGTGCTCATCTTTCAGCCAATTACTAAGGGCTGTAACTAGGGAACCTTTGGTCAGACCTGGGTCTTTGCTCCTTCCTTCACCGCCCCCCCACCACCACCCTATTCAAACCACTGGATTTGGGAGTTTTCAGTCAACAGATAGAATTGAGTTTTGTTCCTGGAATAGGGAGGAGGTGGATGCTGGGGATGTCAACAGCAATTTTCCATTTAAAATGTGATGTTATATAGCCTCAGCACTATTTCCTATACCAGGAAAAACTTTTTCCCTTGAGTGTAATTCAAGACTCTAGTCATCTGAGCCCTTCTCACGAGACTGGGCAATGGGCCCACTTCTATAAACTTCTGCACTAAATCAAATGCTAAGTAAGTGAAACCTCACCAGAAATCTGCCCTTCAATACCAGTTTATAAAATATGGATGACATGGCCAGGCCATCTAAAACCCCATCAAGATTCTGAGTTCACCTGACCCGGGAAGTCCAGGGGCAGTTCTCCTCTTACTCCTAATTGTTCTCTTTTAAGGCAGTATCTGTAACTTAGTCAATGCACCTCAACTGCTGCCAGAAAGAAGCTGACCGGGGAGAGAGAGAGAGAGGAGGAATTCCCAGAATGACTGACTGAGAAAATTGTAGTTCAGATTGAGTGGCAGGCATCACTTGCCTGGGGGTGGGGGGGTGGGGGTGGGGGGCAGAAATGATGGCAAAATCCTTTGAACAGTCTCTGAAAATTATGAAAGCAAGTCCAAGGTCAGGAGTATTTCTATCTTTCTCAGCCATCTGACTTTTCATTGGAGACCTTTATCTCTACTTCTGAATCAGTAATAACCTCTAAATGCTGCCCAAGGGAAATGTAGAACAGCAGTGTGAACAAAGTAAATCAGATGATTCTAAGACAGCAGCGAAAAATCCAAAATGATACAAAAGGGATACACAGGCAAGGGTGGTGTATTTCTTTGCTTGTTTTGTATACAGAGCAATGTTATAAAGATAAAACTCACAATTTATCTGGTCCATTTTTAAGAGCCTATAAACATTTTCTTTCTTAATACAAGTTTCTGTTTAATATGTGTTTAATATACGTTCACTTATAGTCATCAATTACCCTGAGTGGAGAAATGCTCTTCAGGAGGGACTATCATATTGTTATGTTTTTTTAGGATGAAGTTAAATGCTGTGGGTTGTGGAGAAATAAGAGATTAGTGATCAAGGTTATTCAGGAGAAGATGACAGAGCACTTGATGTTACATTCCTAAAACTATTTTCAAGAGGTTTCACTGATAGGTTGGAAGAAAAAGAATCTAAAGTCCTACTTGCATATTCTTAGAGAACATTTCTATTTATTTCCATTTGGACTGCTGAGAAGTTTACTATATGTCTAGGGATAACAGTCCAAGTTCTAATGTGAGAGCTGCAAACCCCTGTAAGTAATTAATCCAATGCCCTGGGTTCTTGCCTTGAGCAAGGTTCTAAATCTTTTTTAATGAAAGCTCATTTTGACCACTTAGTATGTTCTATCTACTAGAAAATTTTATTAGTTTGCTACTATTCCCATAACAAAGTACCATAAAATGAGTAGCTTAAATGACAAAAATTTATTTTCTCCCAGTTCTAGAGGCTAGAAATCCAAGATCAACTCTTTGGCAGGGTTGGTTTCCTGTGAGGGCTGTGAGGGAGGGATGTATTCCTCGATTTTTCTAGCCTGTCTCCTGTCTTGTGTAGATGGTTGTCTTCTCTGTGTCTTTACATGGTTTTGTCTTGGTGCATGTGTCTGTGTCCTAATAGCTTCCAGTTTTGGAGTAAGGCTAGTAACTTCATTTATCTTAATTACCCTTTGAAGTACCCTATCACCAAATCCAATCACATTCAACATATGAATTTGGAGGGGACACTATTCAGCCTATAACAAAAATGATTTTCTTTTTATTTAGTGAAATCAGCTACTTTGTTTGAATGCATTTTATATAATCCTGCAATGAGTCTTATAAAAATGTTGCGTCCTTACTTCTCTATCATAGGCAAATCATAGATGCCTGAGAAATGATGGATGTTCTAGAGCCACAGAATGAGTAGATTGTAGTGAGGTGGCACACCTGGACAGCTGGACCTTTTCGCTACATTGTCCGTTTCTTTCAAGCAAGATGTAGCATCAAATTCTGCTTGTCAGCACTAATGAAAAATATCGGTGTAGATAAAGATACTCATAGATGATTTTCCTTGGCTCTTCTTTCTTGTCATTTTAGGATCTGAGTGCTGCAAATAAAGAATGCTCTTTCTACAGGTGGAGAACATGAAGAGAGTCTAAGAATAGTGTTGTGGGTAAGGATTATGACATGATTCTGGACTTTTGGTGTGAACACAGAATGCCTGGGAAAGCAAATATCTTTTATTGAGCAAAATAAAATAATGGGAGGCTTAGATCACCCAGAAAGCAAAATGAGCAAATCTGGGAAATTTGTCCTGACAAGTGTGGTGGGTGGGGAGGGAAGAAGAGGTATGCTGGACTCCCGAGGGAGTCGAGTACATCATCCTGGGCAGAGATTTGAGAGAAATGGCAGAAAAAATCTCTAGCTGGGGACAGCATTTGAGAGTGAAGGGTGAAAAGTCTTCCCCACCATTGTTTCTCACAGGCCTTTCAGGGACATCAGGGTAAACAAGCCTGGAACTGAGGGGTTTCCTGAGACTTGGAATTTTCTTTGCTGAAACCAGGAAAGTCCCAAGCATACTGAAACAGTTGGTCACTCTAGGTATAAAACACTGAAAGATACTGCTGAAAATAAGAGTGGTAACTGGGAAGGATAACACTTTCAATCATCAGGCATTTTGTACCATAGGTCAAATAATCACAATACTTAAAGCTGTGTTAGAAAAAGACATGGGATATTTTTATAGATGAAAGGAGACATGGAAAGTACCAAGAATGTGTCACTGACTTGGAGACAGATTGTCTTGAGAAATAGGCAAAACTAAAAGCAAGTACAAGGTGCAAAAGTTGACAGGGAGAGATAATGAATGCAAACTTTGCTAACTACAGTTGTGGCTAAGGACCAGAACTGATAAAACTCTTGCCACTCTGATGTGGATAATCTTTGGAATGATACCTGTAAGTGTGTTACTTAATTATCAGTTTCTCTGACCACAAAGCATTGAATTATTTACTCAGTTCAATCAAAAAATAAATGCAGTAGTTTAAAAAAAGTGTAACTTTACGGAGCAGTATATGGGAAGGATATTTGTCAAAGTGGTTATTTTTGTTTATAAAGACCAGTATTAAGCATAACCATTTGCACATTCAATTAATTCATTGAACTATAGTCACTAAGTCATCTCTGACTCTTTTGTAACCCCATGGACTGTAGCCAGCCAGGCTCCTCTGTCCATGGGATTTCCCAGGCAAGAATACTGGAGTGGATTGACATTTCCTTCTCCAGGAGGGGATCTTCCCAATCTAGGGATCAAAGTCTTATCTCCTATTTTGGCAGGAGAATTCTTTACCACTAAGCCACCCGGGAAGCCACAT
Source organism: Nanger dama (assembly GCA_917880005.1). Classification (NCBI taxonomy): domain Eukaryota; kingdom Metazoa; phylum Chordata; class Mammalia; order Artiodactyla; family Bovidae; genus Nanger; species Nanger dama. The sequence goes on from CAKJTW010000007.1 coordinate 32,901,421, forward strand.
AGTTGATTTACAATATTATGTTAGTTTCAGGTGTGTAGCACAATGATTCCATCTTTCTAAAGATTATAATCCATTTAAAGTTATTACAAATCAATGGCTATAATTCCATGTGGAATTGTGGCTATGCTGCTGCTGCTGCTGCTGCTAAGTCGCTTCAGTTGTGTCCGACTGTGCAACCCCATAGACGGCAGCCCACCAGGCTCCCCCCGTCCTGGGATTCTCCAGGCAAGAACACTAGAGTGGGTTGCCATTTCCTGCTCCAATGCACGAAACTAAAAATGAAAGGGAAGTCGCTCAGTCGTGTCCAACTCTTCCCGATCCCATGGACTGCAGCCCACCAGGCTCCTCCATCCATGGGATTTTCCAGGCAAGAGTACGGGAGTGGGGTGCCATTGCCTTCTCGAATTGTGGCTATAAGCAACAATATATCCTTGTTGCATATCTATTTCATACATAGTAGTTTGTATGTCTTAATCCCATATCCCTATCTTGCCTTTCCCAGCTTCTCTCTCCCCATTGGTATCCACTCGTTTGTTTTTGTATCTGTGAGTCTGTTTCGGTTTTGGTATATACATTCATTGTTTTATTTCTTGGATTCCACATTAAGTGATGACATACAATATTGCCTTTCTCTGTCTGACATATCTCACTAAGCATAATACTCTAAAGGTCCATCCATGCAGAATTTCATCCTTTCAGGGCTGAGTAATACTCCCTAATATACAAATACCCCATTTCTTTATCTGTTTGTCTGTTGACATACACTTGGATTGTTTCCATATCGTGGCTATTGTAATTAATGCTGCTATGAACACTGGAGTGCATGTGTCTTTCTGAATTAGTGTTTTCGTTTTTGGCTATGTACACAACAGTGGAATTACTGGATTATAAGTTAGCACTATTTTTAATCTTTTGATGAACCATCATACTGTTTTCCATACTGTCTGTGCCCATTTACATTTCCATCAACAGTATACAAGAGTTCCCTGTCTTTACTCTCATGAACTTTTTATATTTGTAGACATTTTGATGATAGCCAGTCAGAAAGGTGTGAATTGATATGGTTTTTTTGATTTATGTTTCTCTAATAATTAGTGATGTTGAGCATATTTTCATGGATGTTGGCTTTACAATACTTTACTGCATGTTTTCTGGTTGTTTTTATAGTTCTCTGTAAAGTGTTCTTTGTTTCTTCGCTTGTGGTTTGATGATTTTCTTTAGTAGTATGCGTGTGTCCATTTCTTTTAGTTTTTGTGCATCTATTGTAGCTTTTTGATTAGTGGTTACCATGAAATTCACCCATGTTGACCTATAATTATATCTGTGTGTTTTATACTGGGAGTCATTTAAGTTCAAAAATATTCTAAAAGATCTACATTGTTCACTCTGCTTCCCTATGTTTTGTATTTGACGTCATATTGTACATCTTCATGTTTATCCCTTAACTGTTTGTTATAATTTTTACAACTTTTTGTGTTTTCATGTTCATACTAGTTTATTTAAGTGGTTGATACTCAGCCCTTACTTTATACTCGTCATTCCCAGTGGGATTTTCCCTTTCTTATAGATTCTTACTTCTTTTCTACTTAGAAAAGATTTTTAACATTTCTTTTAGGGTCAGTTTAGTATTGATGAACTCTTAGTTTTGGCTTGCCTGAGAAATTCTTTCCTTCTATTCTAAATATTAATCTTGCTGTGCAGATTATCCTAGGTAGCAGGTTTTTTCCTCTCAGCACTTTGAATATATGATATCACTCCCTTCTGGTTTGCAAATCTTCTACAGAAAAATCAGCTGATATACTTACGAGGGTTCCCTTTATGACACTTTGTTTTTCTCTTGATGCCTTTCGAATTCACTGTTGAACTTTTGCTATTTTAATTATGATATATATTGGTAAGGGTCTGTGTGGTTCATTTTATTTGGGACCCTCTATGTTTCCTGACCTAAATACCTGTTCTCTTCTTCAGGTTTGGGAACTTTGAACCAGTAATTTCACCAAATACATTTTTGATCACCAAGTTTCTGTCTTCTTCTGGGATCCTATAATGCAAATATTGCTTTGCTTGATATTATCCCCAAATCTCTTAAACTGTTTTCATTTTATTTTCTCTTTCTGCTGTTCTGATTGGTGGTTTCCATTATTCTAACTTTCAGATCACTTGTGCAGTTCTTCTGTATCATTTAGTCTGTGGTTCATTCCTGCTAGTATGTTTTACATTTTAGTTACTGAATGCTCCTTTTCTGATTGGGTCTTCTTTTGTATTTTCTAATTCCTTATTAAATTCCTACTTTGTTCATTTATTCTTTTCCCTAATTCAGTTAGCATTCTTATTATTAGATGTGGTTTGAATTATTTATCTGTTAAATTTTTATTAGTTTTATTTCTTTTTTTCCCAGTGGTTTTCTGTTTCAATTGAGACCAGTCCCTCTGCCTTTTCATTGCTTAACTTTCTCTGTCTCTATGAATTTAGGTAAAACAGTTACTCACTGCAGACATGAAGGGGTGTCCTTATCTCAGTGTCCTTCTAGAGACTGCTTGTGCCAAGTGCCTTTGGTTGAAGAGCTAGATATGATGTGAATGTCTGTCCGTCTTTCCTCAGGTTATGCCTGTACCATCACCTTGATAGGCGGTGGGGCTGGAGGTGGAGTGGCTAGATCCAGAGCTGAGTTTGAGGCAGGGCTTCTCCTCTGCTCAGTGTCTGTTTAACCACAGCGCTGAAGCCTGAGGGGCCGATGCAGGCACTCTCGTGGGCTACGGTGTGTCAGCCACAGGGGGTCCAAGCTGTGCCATCTCTGCGGGCACCAGCAGTTGTTGCCCTCACCTGCTTTACATTCAGCCTTATGTCTGAGTCTTCTTTTTATTTTTATTTTTTAATACTTTACTCTTTATTACAATACTGTATTTGTTTTGCCATACATTGACTGGAGGGCGTGACCAGCTGTGAGGATAAAGAAGACTCAGACATGATCGTGGACACCTGTGGCTGATTCACGTCTGAGTCTTCTTTATCCTCACAGCTGGCCACGCCCTCCAGTCTCCACTGTCCCCGCATGTTGTGGAGTCTTGGCACATTGCAGGCGGGGCCCACACTCTCAGTATTCATCAGGGGTAGATTGTGGTGGACCGGCCACCAGCAGTATTCCAGACTGCTTCTGAAGCACTGCCTAAGTCTGTGCCAATGATTATAACCCCCATTCCACCTAGATGCCGCTCAAGGTCCAAGTTGCCTCTGTATTGCACAGCTGGGCTCCTTCTCTTGTGCTGGCAGCCCAGGTGTAGGGTAGAGCTGCTCCATTAGTAAGTGGGGATGGAGCTTTTGTTCTGCTCAGGCTCGGGCATGTGGCAGGGCACTCACTGGAAACAAAGCAGCCAGGGGAGCGGTCTTCAGTCTGCCCCCTCTCCAGCCTGCCTCAGGCACAAGACAGCATGCACACGTGCTCCTCACCAGCAGAGTCCAGGCTTCTGATAGCTCTCCTGTTAGTCCCAGCCAACCAACCTAGGTGGCTCATCCTCCCTGGTTTGGACCCAGGACTGAGGGACCCAATAAGTGGCTCAAAACACTCCCTCCTGAGGGATCACCTCTGCCCATGTAATTTCCCCTTTCCCCTGAGTCCCGTCCTAATCCCAGCCTGATCAATTTGCTTCCCTTCCTACCTCCTGATTCTATGTATATCTTTGTTAAAGTCTTGGTTGTGCAGAAGTCTTTCTACTCTCTTTAGTTAGTTTTCTGTGATGATTATACCACATATAGATGCATTTTTGATGTGTTCATAGGGATAGTTGAGTGCCACGTCTTCCTATTCTGCCATCTCGACTGATCTCTTCTGTACGTTTAATTTTAAACATGAAGAGGGTTTGGAAAGCTTTGGCGTCTAATTTTGTGATATTTGTGAAAGGTTTCTTGGAAATGCTTTTAAAATTAATTAGAACATGACTGTGACTTCATGTGGATGCAGTTATCAACCAAACTATCAATTAGCAGTCAAGGAGCACTAGTTTGTGTTAAGTCATGTGCCCTATGTATGAGAAATGATCCAAATAAATTAAAATGGGGATTTACTGTTTTGATTGTGACAGTCTTGTCAGTATGGTCTCCTCTGCTTATTTTTCTTTCTCTTCCTCTTCATCCTTATCTTTCTCCTCCTCTTCCTCCTCTTTTCCTTCTTATTTGTTATCTTTCATTGTCAAAAAGAATAGAAGTTGACCTATTATTCTAACAATATTTGAAGTGTCTACTTCTACGAAAGCAATGTTCATCGCTTGTCTATCATGTCTACACCGCTATGCAGGGCATGGGATACAAATAAGGAAAATCTTTCCATCCTGACATTTTCTATCTAGTAGAGCACTAAGCATGCAAATAGATAATTATAGATATTATAACAGAAAAGAATTGGTCATTAGTTGAATTCACATGTAGAAAGGCCATGACTGAATGTTTACTATCATCATGTATTTATTACAACATCACAACATACTAACGTGAAAAGTAGTGAGGCCAGTTGCCCTCCTTACTTCTTCTGGCATTTGGGGCATAACAACAGACATACTTGTGTTAACCATAAGTTGTTCTGTTTAGCTGCCAAAACTCATTTGGCAGCTAATTTAAGCTGTTGTACATAGTGAAAACAGTTGAACTCGAAGACTTTTCTTCTCTCCAGACTACCGACCACTTAAATACCATTTTTCTATGTGCTAGGAATCAGAATAAGTACAATCAACCAGCTTTCCTGCCTTCTCAGTCCCATTTGTATATTGATAGTGTCTGTATTATTTAGAAGCAAAAAACACCTTCAAATGGAAAGTTTCTAAAATCTTACAAAAGGCTTCTTATTAAATATTACAGCGGCAACGACGTTAATGCACTCCTTGACTCCTTGAGGGCAAAGGGGCGCGTGGAGCACAACACTGAAAGCTCGGAGTAAATTCAGGAATCTATCGGTAAGTCCTGACTCAACAGAATTCACTCAAGTTTACGAGCAGGGCTCTTATGTTAATAAGGAAGATTGTATTTCCAAAACATTCCAGTGTTTAAAAATGTCTTACAAAAACTACAACCCTGACTAAACAGTGCTCAAGTAGAAATAATTCTGCAACTGAGTACTTCATACAGGAAAAGACCTTGAGAGAGGCCCAGTTATAATTAACTGTGAAGGTGTAACTTTGACAATTTTATCTCTCTTTAGAAGAAAAATAAAGATTTTAATGATTGGTATATCAAAAAAAAAAAAAAAAATGGTTTCCAGGACATTGGATAAAGTATTTGGAAGGAATCTCTGGAGCAAGGTGAGTCAATGTAATGTGTCTCCCCAAAACTCTCTAACAAATAAAATTGTAGACTATAAAAGCACATTTTTGAATTGATTATCTAAAATTGTATATTATATAGGATTATAGTATAGGACAGCTCATTTAAATTATCTATATACTAGCAGTTTTCAATGATATTCTGTGGTGTAATAGATTTTTATATTTTTAATAGGCTACTTATATAAACAATTTTATTTTCCATATAAACACATACTTTTAATGTCTGTAGCACTTTATGAAAAAGTCTAATCAAGTGTCAAAGTCTTGTTATTGTCATTTTTTTCCTTTGGTTAATAATAATAGATTGAAATTTCTGTCTTTATGCTTCTTGTCTAGTGCTGGATCAATGCTATGATTTCCAAGATGGTTTGTATTAATTCACTGGTAAAGCAATTTGTGTTTATATCAGTTACATTCATATTGTGCAGAATTATTAGACTCCTTTGACCCAGAAAATATATCATAACTCACTGGAAATGCAAATCAGAAAACTTAAAATTGATTATCAGATTTTATTTCAACAGTCTAAGTATTGTTTCCATACTCAGTAGCTCATTATCCAGAAAGATGGGTCATTCCTGAAGAATAACGTGTTTTGAGGAGTTTTCTCAGACTAAAAACATGAATAATGCTATAAACAAATGCAAAGTAATTCATCGTCAAAGGGAGGATGTTTGCAAGGGAGCTCTTGAGGCAAGTTGGGAGACTTGTTAGGAGGTTTTGTTGACTGGCAAGGTTTCAAGGGAAAGGAAGAGAAAGGGGTTCCACTGCCATCTTCTGCCAGGGCTAAAACTTAGAACTGTGCCAAGGGAAGGTAAAGAGCCTTTGTAAGCACAGGAGATGAAGGCAGGTGGGGACAGGAGTAGCAGGGAGAAGCACAGGCTCTGAATGAACCCAAAGCCTAAGAGCTGAGCAACACTGAGATCTGAGAGAACTCGGAATTTTCTACGCTTCTTGGTGGTTCCCCCTTATCCTAGATGTTATGATGTTTTACAGCTTGATTCTCTGCATATTGCTACATCTTCTCCCGTTTTATGATGTTAATTTCTCATCTTTATTTTAGAAGCATACCACCTGCATTAATACATAATTTAAGATATACGATAATATCTTATTTAAGATATACAATAGCTCATTCCTTATGAGGATATGATATTTAAATATGTTTTTATGACTTTGTAATCATATCTTATGCTTGCCCTTCTCATAGTCCTGAACACCTAAGGATATAATTTATATATCTAAAGAAAATGCTTTCTTTGGTTAGATAGCATCACCGACTCAATGGACTTAAATTTGAGCAAACTCCTGGAGACAGTGGAGGACTGTCTGACAGAGGGCCTTTGACAGAGGAGCCTGATATTCTGCAGTCCTTGGTGTTGCAAAGAGTCGGTCACACATGCTTTCTAACTAAAAGCTAAAATAAAAATGTAATGTTGGATGAGAAAAGAAAGCAAAAAGGATTCATAAAGTATGTAGGCCTTCATATATAATGCATTCTAAATGTGTAAAATTATTATACATTATTTATGATTACATGCATACATATATAATAAAAGTATAAAGGACATGCATGGGGAAATGCATGGCTATTTGCGAGGACTGATCACATTTAGAGAAGAAACAGATGAATAGTGGGGCACTGGCTGTTTCTATTACATTTTAATTTTTTTCTAAATGGAGCTTTGAACCATATGTAGCAACATATTACAATGTGCTTAATCTAGTTATTTTTGCATATGGATGCTTACATGGGCAGTATATTCTGTACTTTATGTTGGAAATACTTGATAAGTAAAAATACATTTAAAATTAAAACAAAGAAAAGCCTAAACCCCTATTTTTCTGTTAGGAAAAATCCTAACAGAATTCCTCATCAAGCAGATCTTGAATAAAATGGTTCATTAAGCAGAATCTCAAATCACTTACCACTCTCAGTTACCCCCTCTACTTTGAAAAATGTGCTTTCATTTTACATAAAATGGTAAGGATGCTACCTTTAAAACAATTGGTTTTATGTCTTATTGTTTTATAAGGGATGACTCATAACGCATGAACTGAGCATACCAGGAACTGAGAAACTTTGAGAACATTATAGATCTCCTGGAAAACATTAAAACTGCATACAAACTGCATAGCATATCATTTGCTTTCCATACAGGGAGATATGTTGTAGTGAAAGAAGTCTGAGCTTAGGATCAGAATACAGGTTCTACCTCAGTCCTACTATTCAATAATAGTTTAACCATAAGCAAGACAGTTACCTTCTCCAGGTCTTTGTCTCTTCATCTGAAAAACTGAAGACTTGAAATTCTTCTAGCTGTGGGTCCTGTCAATAGGAGGCGGAGTTGGGAATGTCAAGGAAGTAGGTTCTGAGGTCAAACGAGGGCAGACTCTTATCCCTTCCTTATAGGCTCTTGTGAGGACTGAACAAAATAATACAAGCATGGCCCTTCAAACAATGCTTTGCCAGAGTGAGAAGCCTCAGCAATTTTTTTACTGTGATAAAATGCTGTGATTCAATTTCCCCAGAACCACAGTAGCCTTGTGAAATGTTATACTAAATGCTTTATTTTAGTTTATCATAAATAAAGTACTTCCACTCTATTTCACTGCATTCCAGGTTTGGAAAGACCTTGGCTCTTTGTCCTGGCCCTGGAGGAGTTAAGAATGCACCTGAGATATTAAAACAAAGTATATGAGATAATAACTAATTCATATGCAGCTCTGCTCAATGAAGAGCTAGGTGCCGGGGTCCATAACCAATCCTGGGGATGGGAAATGAGACACAGCAGCCCTGGAGCCTGAGCTGGAACCAGACGACTCAGTGAACACCATGGGAATTTAGCTAGGTCTCAGTGTCCACTGTTATCTCTCTCAGCCATTGCCAGTGCTAGCCAGCAGACTGGAACAGCAAAGTCCTGAGTGCTTTCATCATCGACAAGGAACGCTCTGGGTTCTGGGAAGAATCTGGCTTAATTTATTTACAACTTGGGGCGTGGATGGATAACTTCTTTCTTAAGCAAGAAGTCTATGTGCCAAAATTTACATTCTTCCACTCAAAAGTATGAATTCCATTCTGTTCTAAAGCTCAGATACTCTTTCCAAACATGCTATTTACTTTTTAATCCTCTCTGCCAGGAATCTTTCTGCCTGCTCATTACTGATCTCCCACTCAGTGAGGCAATGGTCCTCAGTTTCTTAGGTTGAACCAGAAGAACCATTTAGCTCTCAGGAAAGGAGGAAGCAAGCCTGGCGCCGAGGCTTACTGCCCACCACTGTTGTCTAGAATGGTCAGTGTCATCCCCTCCAGGAGGAAGGCGGCATCTCTTGGAGGGCTAGCCATTAGGTCCTTATGGGAAGGAGACCTTGGAGGACTGTATCCAGGGTCCTTCCGGCTGGCTGTGCGATGTGGCGAACTGCAGTAAGAAAGGTTCACAGACAGGTAAATGAGTCAGCCTCTGCCTCCTACAAATTGCTGAGTTTATTTTGGCAAATTATTTAACTTCTCTGAGACTATTTTCTTATTTGTAAAATAGGGGGAAAAATATCTACCTTAGTGGATTATTGTAAGCAATAAGATAATTTATGCAAAGTACTTAGCAAAATAGTCAAATAAGTGTCATCTCTGTGTGTGGCACAAAGAATTAAAAATATACATATTCCCATCACCTTGCCCTTTCATCTCTTTTGATAAAGGAAACATCATTTCAAAATAATGATATTTAATATTTTACTATTATCCTCTAGAAAATATAAATAGGAAATTCATATCTCAAATAATTGAAATAAAAACCTAAGACTTTAGCTGGTTGAGAGGCCTGCTCTGAGAAGAGCAAAGTCACACACAGTTCTTTGATGCAGCCCAGCCAACTTAAAGACATATGGTGTTGATTTCTTTAGCCTACACGTATTAACATTTTGCTTGTATGAGCAAACTTGCCTTTGCTAACACTTTTGAACATATCCTTCCGACATCTAAGTTTTTGTTTCGTTTTATAGTTACTCATATTTGTCATGTTATTTGGTATAAAAGGATTTTGAATGAGGAGGGTTTTCATTGAGTCAAGTCAGGTAATTTCAGAAATCTGATTTAGAATCCAAACTGAGTTAGTGTTTCCTTTTTAGTCCCGTGTCAGTAATTTCATTCACTTCAGCTGCCTCACTAATATACAAAACTAATCAAGTCTTTGAAACTCTTCCATCCTCTCTTTTGTACTGCCTTTTACAAGGAAGAACAAACAGATAGCACTCTTCTTGACTGAAAGGAACGACACAGAGCTGATAACTGACTTCTGTATTTACATCATGGTTCACTCTGTGTTCTGAGTGTGGCACTGGTCTTAGGAGAGTAATGGCTAGCGAGTGGCCCAAGCATCTCACAGTCTTCTATTAGTGACAGCATTTCTGGAACTCAAATATTTTCTTTGTTATCTCTGGCTTTAAAAATACAAAAGATATCCACCCCCTTCCTGAAATAACTCTGATGAAACCATATATGGCTAAGGAGAGAAAGGATATAACTGTGTACTCTCTAAGGTTGTCAGATGAGCTTCCCTGGTAACTCAGCCGGTAAAGAATCCGCCTGCAATGCAGGAGACCGCAGTTCGATTCCTGGGTCGGGAAGGTCCCCTGGAAAGGGTAGTCTACCCACTCCAGTATTCTTAGGCTTCCCTGGTGGCTCAGACAGTGAAGAATCTTCCTGCAATGCAGGAAACCTGGGTTTGAACCCTGGGTGGGGAAGAGCCCCTGGAGGAGGGCATGGCAGCCCACTCCAGTCTTCTTGCCTAGAGACTCCACATGGACAGAGGAGCCTGGCAGGCAACAGTCCAAAGGCCACAAAGATTCAGACACAACTGACTGACTAAGCACACACACTCAAGGTTATCAGCTAACAGTAATGAAATGGATTCCACAGAGTATTTTCAACTTTATCAATGCCTTCTTTTTTTTTTTTTATCTTAGTGATAGAAGTAAGGAAAGTTTATCAAGCAGTAGTGAAGTGCCTTAATGTGCATAGTACCTGCCGATAAGGCGTAAGTGACATTAATGTCCTTTCCTAATGAGGACACTGAAACAGAGAAGTGAATACCTTGTGGTCACACAGCTTGTAATGTTAAGTCGTAGGCCTTGGAATCATACTCGAGTCTTTGGATTCTTACTTAAGCAGAAGCATATCTGGAGAGCATTCTTTAAAAAGGCTGAAATTTGTTTAAGGATGTTGTTGCTCCCAGATGTCATTTGGATTGTGTGAACAAGATAGTTTTTGAAAAGGTGACTCCCCACCCAGATTCAGGCTCCAGTTTGAACAGCTTTGCCTCAACTACAGCTACTTCCGTGTTTCTCATATACAATGAGGCTCCCAGCTCTCTTTCAACATAAGATTGTTGTAGGGATTAGTAGGAAAGACACAGATGATATTAAGTTATTGATTGAAGACCTATTTTAAGATTATTTGCTGGGCTTATTATAAATTCTCTAGTCATGTACTTGATATGTTTACTATGGTAATGCTCAATTAATTGTTTTAAACATTCATTATTTTAGGAAGAGAAATAGTAAGTTTCCACAAAGAAGATGTGCTTCACTCTCTTTCAATGTATATATTTCATCATATAGATAAGTGAAAGTGAAAATCACTCAGTCGTCTGACTCTTTGCGACCTCGTGGCTATACAGTCCATAGAATTCTCCAGGCCAGGATACTGGAGTGGGTAGCCTTTCTCTTCTCCAGGAGATCTTCCCAACCCAGGGATCGAACCCAGGTCCCTGCACTGCAGGCAGCTTCTTTAGCAGCTGAACTTGAGGGAAGCCCCCTCATATAGAGAAAAGGTAGACAAAATGGTGTTTTGAGGGGAAATGCTAAAAAAGAACCAAAGAAGCTTAAACCATAGAAATGTGTTATATGTAAGCAGGTCACAATGGAGAGATCAAAAGTATGAATCAGAAATATTTAGAAGAAACTTACTTTTCCCCCTAGTAGGTAATAAGCAGTGAAATAAAAGAGCCCTTCCAGTAATAGATAGGAAGGAAATGAGTAGTGATAGCATAGTTAATGCTAAAAGAGAAAGTGACCTTCATTACTGAGAACATTTTCTTCTCGTGACATAATGCAAGATATTCTGTGGATCCTTTTTCAACAGAAATGTGCATTAATGGAAACAAATGTCCTTTTACTCAAATCTCATATGGGAAGTATGACAGGGCATGGACTATTCTTCTGAACCACCAGTTTAATTATCAATCAGTTTAATTGTCATTCATTCTTACAACTGCATCGATTCCAATTTACAAGAGCACCTAGAAAGTCACTATTTTCCAGATTTTCTTGACTTTATAGCCTTATAGGCATTTAAAGATTTTAGAATATATTAATAGCTTAGGTAAATCAGAACTGCTGTCATATACAGATACCAACCCCTATTTATTGTTATTCAGTCACAAAGTCATGTCCAACTCTTTGCAACCAACCCCTATACCACTCTTTAAATGCAAATATCATGAATAAGTATAGCTGAGGATAGAACTTAATTTAATGTCATATAGATACTTATTTTTCGTTTGAAAAGAATTGTTAAAATTCAATACAATTAAGAAAGAAACATATGGTCATTGATTTGAAATCTTCTACTAAGATCTTTCACCACAGAACTTAATTTTTATGTCAGGACTTCCAAATATAGTAATATCATACTTATCTAGAATTATAATTCTACAATTCCATATAAGTTTAATCTGATTAGATAGTAAAATCTTATTCTTTATAAACCATTCCATTCATGGTTTTTAAACATCTTATCACATTCCTTCTAAAATATTTTATAACATTTCCTGCCAGTGTGTACTAAGTAAACTCTAAATATACTTTAACTACTTCTGAATGATGTAGGTTGTTCTGTATTCTAACTTTTTGTAAAAGTTTTAAAATTCTTCTGTTCTCTTCCTTTTCTGTTGCCCAGCTTTTCATACTTCAGCTCTTGCTGATAACCAGGGCTTATCTGTCAGCTTACTTCTTTTTTCAAAGTTGCTATTTCTAATCTGTTATAACCATAGAAACCAGATAATAGTTCTTGTCTGAACTTGGAGTTAACAGGCTCTTAGTTCAGTCTCTCTTTGGTCTTTTTAACATTGATTTAGCTTATTTGGGGACCTATTATATTTCATCCCATAGTCTAGTCAGTATTATGGATGGTTGACATTTCCAGACCTGAAACCTCTGATTCAGTTAGGAAAGCGAAAAGGTGGAGGGTGGGGCATCCAGGCAGCCCAAGCAACATGGTTAGAGGCAAGAATGGATGGTGGAAGTATAGTGTGTTTTGAAAGCTGAAGTTAGGAAGGCTGCAGCCTCTACTGTAAGACAAAGAGAATGCATGTGGAATGTGGCAATAAGGGGCAAGGAATGGAGCAATAAGCAGAGGTGAAATGCCAAAGGTTCTTATATTTCACACTAAGGAGCTTTAACTTGAACACTGAAGTGTAAGATGCCCTTAAAGTGTTTTAGAGAAGGCAGCATCATGATCAGATTTGTATTTTAGAAAGATTACTTTCATGTCACTATGAAAATATTGATATAAATGGCTAGGAAATCACATTTATACTAGGTATTAAATTAGCTTGCAGCATTTGATTCAGTAGCTGGAATAATGGAAGAGGGTTGTGTTTAACCCTTCTTTATGACTTCTCATATTCATACCTAAAAAATAATAAAAACTATGAAAACCTGAGTTAAAACTCAAATGTGACAATGATAGTTTACCTCCTTTAAGGAATACAAAGAAAAGAATCACTGCCCATTTATATGGGCTCTTTGAAAGTTCCATAGTACTCTGGTGTTTTTTGGCAACTGGCATATAACAGTAAAACCTGGAGAAAGGTCTAGAATGCCCTCTGTCATATAAAACATTCTAATTGAAAAAGAATCCCCAAAATGCAGAAAAGTTGAGCTGAAATATTATGAAATGCCAATTACCAATTTTTAAAATTTTTCGTCATCCTTATGATTATTAGTATACATATGTAGCAATCATTATCTTACATTTTAAGTGATAAAAGAGGCATTAAGAAAGTGGCTTGCTTAAGCAGTGAATGGCAAATATAAATATGCAAAAAGAGTCTTCATTTGAAGCTATGTAAGGATTTGGTCATAAGAGTGAGTTTTATCCTTTGTGCTGGTCAAAGATGGTAACCCCTATGTATACCAAATTGCCTGCACTAAGAAACTGAGAATGGAACTCAGAGAAATTTTCTACTGTGTTGTCATGAGCATGCTAACAATAACCATAACAATATGGTAATGGGTGGTAGAGATAAGAATGATTATTTAGTTTCACTCACTGGTAGCTGTGTCTCTTTGTTTTCAGGTATGGAAAATTCCCTTAAAAACTGTAGGAGGACCTAAGTATATGAAGTTGTTTCCAATCCACTTTTTATTTAAGGAGGTAGAAGAAATAACTGAATTTCACCCCCTTAATTTTGCTGATTGGAAACTGAAGCTTAAAAGATATAAAGGCTACTTAGTTGAGCAGTTTCAAAGTCTCCTGCTTTTACATACTTCAGAATTCAGTACATGTATCTCATGTGTTTAGTGTCCCTAAAATAACTCATCCTTTGGGGCTCAGTCCTTAAATCAGTAAGAGTAGTGAGGGGCAATAAGATAGAAGTGATTTAACACCATCAAAATCTGCTCCTACATTGATTGTTTCCTTGAATCTACTTGGCAGCTATATGGACATCCTGAGGTAAGTCTATATCACTTCTCTGCAGAAGGGCAGGAAATGTGGAAATTTGCTAATCAGCAGAGGAATGAAAGGCATGGATAAAATACCCAGGACCTACAGGTCTGTGTGTCATATCTTTTGCTTATGTGTTTCTTTAGCTGACTTCAGAATTTTGCTAGTCAAATGCTGTATGTTTGATCACCCAATGGCAAGAGTGTCTTGTGGCAATGTTCTAGGCTTAGATTTTGTGAGCTTGGATTATAATTTGACACAGAAATACTTACTTTTGCTATTTGGATAGGTTTTTATTCTGCTCATTTTCAATCTAGAATGAGAGTCTTGATTTATTATTAAACTATTAAACTTTTAGTTTATTATTAAACTATTCTAGCACAATAGAATCAGCTTGCTTTATTTCAATAAGCTTATAGTGGTCTCTTTGCCTACCTAGGAAAAATCCTGAGAAAATATTCAGGTAATCAAAAGTATGACTAAAAATTAAATGAATCTAAAAATTGTGTGAGTAATTGTGTCTAAAATTCTGCTGGAAATGACTCATAGAGATAATGTGTGGTCATCTATTGTATGCATCTGAGAGCAGTTTTGATAGAAAATGTCCTCTTATTCAAGATGTAGTGTGCTTCATATTATAAGCTGTAAAATACAAATGTTATACATATTGTGAGTATGAAAGCTTAATAGATATTCTTAGGAGCATAGTTTCATAAAATGCATGAATGGTGTGTATCGAATCAGCCTGTCTAGATGAGACACGAAAGCTGAATCTGCTTTATTCTAAACCATTAACATCTGTGACCTTGGAACAAATCAATAGAATCTTTTCAGCTTGTCTTTGGAAGATGGTGTTAATTCAACTTCTAATTCAAGACAATTAATATCTATGGATCTCTCACCATGTTCCAGGCCAAAGAGATACAAAAAAACACAAAAATAGTAAACTTTCTTGTCCTCCCAGAGCCCACCATCTAGTTAGGAGACAGGTTTGTACACAATGAACCAAAATACTGATGTGGGTTATGATCATCACATAAGAAAAGCATTAAAAGACAGTAGATGATGCCTGAGGGTTGAAAAAAAAAAAAAAACTGAAAGGGGGAAGAATCACAGAGGACTTGATGTTTAAGACAAATATTTAAGGAAAAGTGATTTTCCTTAATTTTCTACAAAATGCTCAAAAATCCTGTGGAGTCACACATCTTTTCTTCCTGGCTCATCAGATATTTCCAGTTTTCTAGTATGTGAACTACTTCTGTTGCTAGAGAATTGATGAACTAAATTGACTTTTAAAAATATAATCATCCTGTCTTGTATTTATTTGCAAAGACTAGAGTTAGGAGGAAATGGGAAATTTGGATCAGAAAAGATTAAGAATTGGCACTTTGGTCTCTACAAAGAAAACACTGTTTTCCCTGGACATTTTCATTACCAAAGCAAAACAAATAACAGTCACAACAGAGAGCAAGTTTCTCATTTAGGTTTCTTAACAATTATATATTTGTATATAATTCATATGTAGAAGGGGTATTTAACTAATTGTTTGGTTTCAGATGTCAGATTGGGACCAATGATTTGTTTCCTGGTTTTGGCTTCATAAAGGCAAAATTCTAACAGAGTGGCTCCAAATTCAAATGGAGTGCCTTGTAAATTAAAGAGCTATCAGTTTTCATATGGAAGGAAGATGACCACTCTTCCAAATAAACTGAGGCTCAGAGGTTATGGGCAAACATAAACACTTCCTCAAGAAACAATATTGGATTGACTCAAATAGTAAGAGTTCCATTCCACTGAGTAAGACGAAGATAACTGGCTCAAACGTTAAGATGATTGGCTAAGAGAGGAAAATGAGCTAAAAATACCATTTTTCTTTTGTCTGAACCATTTAGAAATGTTATATATCTACAGAATATAAAATATATAAATATATATATATACATATATTTATATATAAATAAACAATATAAAAAGATAGGTTGAAAAAAATCTGACAAAACTTTTTCCCCCTTGCATTATAAATTAAGAACCATCTAAGCAAATGCAAACTATTCTATCACGCAGTGGATAAAATGAGATATGTAGATGTACATGCAGATTTTTTTGACAAATATTTACAAGATGTATTTAAAATATGCATTTAAAACTTCAGTGGTAGGTGTGGACTAACCTTTTTAGTGCTTTATTTATAATTTTGCTTGACACCACAAGACTAACAGTGGTTCAACTTAGAGACAGCAAAGAAGCACAACTCAAATTTTAGCCAGATTGTTCTGGACGTCATTTTTTCAAGCCAATGAAACCGCAGTGCTGAGTTGGATTTTTCTATTAATAGGGATTGACTTGATATTAACTGAAATTGAGTGACTTCAACCTTTGTTCCTATCAGCCAAAAGGAAAAGAGGACTTGTATAACTTCTAAAACATTCTTTCCTGGTCAAAGGTTGACAAAAGGGCCTGTAACATTTGGAATATTATCTGCTGTTATGTCTGTAGACCCTGGAGATCCGACTCCTTGTGCGTCCACACAGGGCCCTGACAGCTGTTACCTCTTATTTATTTTCCCTGAGCTTCAGGGATAATAGACTCTTGTCGAGGGCCGCCAGCACCGTTATCCTAAACTTTCACTCTTTCCACTTGCAGTCTCTCTTCATAGAGAAATATGTCTTCATCTTGACATGACTTTAGGCAGGAGTCATTTTCATATTTTTATCTTCCCTACTGAAGATTGTAATTGACTTTAGAATGGAGTTGTCTTCTAGTTCTTGTTTAGTGTTGATCCCTACACATAGCTATCACCAAATGAATAGGTGTATTCTCAAAAGGCATGAGGTAAAGTTTGGTAGGAAATTGATGAGAACATTGTTTGTTTCAAGCTCACCTCATTTCTTTCTTTTTGTGTGTGTGTGTGTATTACTGTACAGATCAGAGGGTGTCATAGACATAATACATCTGGTTTAATGAATTGTCATGTCATATCCTTAAATATAATAAAAGAAACATGAGCTCAGTGATAGTATAGTTAGGTAGATTTATAGCTCACTGAACCACTAGATTCTCAGTCTCTTGATCACTGGCTCATTGGAAGACTATTTTGTGGGAGATCATGCTGGAACACCATTCTGGAACCTATTGAAGTTACACAAATCAAAACAGCATTCTAGATGCTTGTTTGTATCATCATTTAAAAGCATACAGTGTATACTATTAAAATAGAAAATTCTTTTATATCTTTTTGAGAAATAAAATAGATAATTTTATGAGATACTGTTTTTCTAAGTCAGTATGATATCTCTTTTCTTTCCTGGGTCTCATGATGGTCAACCTATTTCACAGACACTAGTGGGAAAATAATTGAAGACATGAGGATAAGAGTGAAACTACTGATTCAATGTTTATTAATTTGGGACATCACAATAGCTAAATGGTAACCCAGATTCAACTTGGTGTTCTTGGTACATAGAGGAGTGGCTAGTGAAAGAGGAAGCCAGTCAGAAAGAACTAATATGTGCTTTGCTTTCCATGTGACCCTTCTCTTTCACTGCCTCATTTTGTTAGATAATTGAGTCAGACTGTAATATAGGAAACTGGTGGAGGTGATGGTTGAGTTACTAAGTCGTGTCCGATTTCTGCAACTGCATGGACTGTAGCCTGCCAGACTCCTCTGTCTATGGAATTTTCCAGGCAAGAATACTGGAATGAGTTGCTATTTCCTTCTCCAAGGGATCTTCCTTACCCAAGGACCAAAACCACATCTGCATTTCAGGTGGTCTCCTGCATTGCAAGCAAATTCTTTACCACTGAGCCACCAGGGAAGCCCATATAGGAAACTTACTTATGGTAATACACATGAGAAAATAATTGTCTCTGAGGATGGTGATAACTAGAAAGGCAGATGACGTAGTCTTATGGGGTGCTGAAAATATTCTTTACCTTGGTATGGGTGGTGAGTACATGCATTTACATATATTAATAATAGATAAAAATTGAGTAGTTTGTGTACTGAACTGTATTTAGTTAATTCCTCATTTTTTAAAAACAAAAGAATACAATGATTAAAGGCCTTAGGCAGTGATAAACAAATAAGCAGTCATTAAGCACTTTTGAGTAGATTGGATAGAATTATACAGTAGGTAAGTAGAAGGAAGAGTTGAGAATATTCTTTCATGCTGCAGTCTTAGAATCCTAAATGCCATGATGAGGAAACCAAACTTTATTCCTTATATGTGAGGTAATATTTCTGGATTTAATTCTTCAATACTTACTCTTAACCTCACTTGGATAAACTGATAGTTGGTTAGACTAACTGGTAATTGGTTGGGATCCTCTGGAAAGCATACTGTTATTACTACAGAAGGACACCCTCCAATGTGCATGATTCCTGAGTAGAGGGTCAGAATCACTGACTTCTACCTCACCTTAGGCAAGAATGGGTCAAGAGTTTCCTCCAAGAGATTTCTCGATCTTTCGTAGCTGGTTTAATAATGAGCAAGTCTGGAGAACTGAAGGCATAGAGGAGAAAATAAAAGGGAATGGAAAGAAGTGCCTCCTGGGCAAATTCCTTGGCAGAGGAACATGGCAGAGGCAGTCCAGGGCTCTCTGGGAGTAAGGGCCATTCTGCATAAGATGGCTTTTTCTCCTCATCTTCTCAGAACATAGGGACTTGTTTTTCTGAGATTGGTCAGCACCTAGTAGGCCTTTACTAAAGTTGTTTGAATGAATAAAGATTGAATAATCTCCTCCAAAATGATACAATTTTTGCAAAAGAATTATTTGTTGTTGTTGTTTGTTTTTCTATTGGCAAGATTGTTTTAAAAAATTATGATCACTCTAAGTTAATATATTGTATTTCCTTGCGAAAATATATTTGCAGTGCCAGATGTAGCAAGCATTTAACAACAGATCTCGTTGGTGGAGGATTATGTGTGTAACAAATACTGTACTAAGTAGTCATAAACTGCATCCCAACTTCAGAAATATTGAAAATAAAATTAAGAGAATGAACATGTGTAAGCTACCATCCTCTACCCTTTTTTGAAGACCTCTATCACACATTCAAGACACACTCATCTTTTTTTCTTTAAAAAAAAAAAATCTTCCACGACTTTCAAGGTCAGCTGTAGATGTCTGTATTACTGCAGACTCCATGGGAATATCCAGTAGATCAATATCTGAGGGGGAAAAGGTCACCACACACTTGCTTCGCACAATTTACAGGAAATTGAATGCTGTTCCAGATCTTACACCTTAAGAAAAAAACCAGAAAAACAAACAAACAAAAAAATGACAATTGGGAAAGAAAGAAAAACTTGTGCTGGAAGTCCCCTCCTCTAAGATTTTATTCTTGGCAAGAAAATTCTATGATTATTGTTATTTGCTTGAAAATTGAGTTTTTCTGCACAATGCACTTCCAGTAAAACCATCCAAAACAAAAACAATCAGTCTTGACTTTTCCTTACTTATCCTTATGTAGTTTTCCCGCTGGGTAAGGGTAAGTGTTTACCCTTCTGTGTTTATTACTGGAGTCACTATTCATTTCCTTAATTTCTTCGGGGCCTTGGCTCAGAAAACTGGGAGTTAATAATTATATTTAGTAGTAATGATAAGCATAATTATATGTTATGTATAGCTGTGTGCTTAGTCACTCAGTCCTGTCTGACTTTTTGTGACCCCCATGAACTGTAGCACGCCAGGCTCCTCTGTCCAAGGGGATTCTCCAGGCAAGAAAACTGGAGTGGGTTACCATGCCCTCCTCTAGGAAATCTTCCCAACCCAGGGATCAAACCCAGGTCTTCCGCATGCAGGTGCATTCTTTACCAACTAAGCCCCCAGGGAAGACCTACGTATAGTTACAATAAATAAATGTAAACCTGCTTTGAAATTTTTAAAATACCTTCATACACTTATTTAATGTGGGTAGGGTTCCAAATAGGAAAAGGAGTATGTCAAGGCTGTATATTGTCACCCTGCTTACTTTACTTCTATGCAGAGTATATCATGGGAAACGCTGGGCTGGAAGATGCACAAGCTGGAATCAAGATTGCCGGGAGAAACATCAACAACCTCAGATATGCAGATAACACCACCCTTATGGCAGAAAGTGAAGAGGAGCTAAAAAGCCTCTTGATGAAAGTGAAAGAGGAGAGTGAAAAAGATGGCTTAAAGCTCAACATTCAGAAAATGAAGATTACGGCATCTGGTCCCATCACTTCATGGGAAATAGATGGGGAAACAGTGGAAACAGTGTCAGACTTCATTTTTGGGCTCCAAAATCAGTGCAGATGGTGACTGCAGCCATGAAATTAAAAGATGCTTACTCCTTGGAAGGAAAGTTATGATCAACCTAGATAGCATATTGAAAAGCAGAGACATTATTTTGCCAACAAAAGTCCATCTAGTCAAGGCTATGGTTTTTCCAGTAGTCATGTATGGATGTGAGAGTTGGACTGTGAAGAAAGCTGAACACCAAAGAATTGATGCTTTCGAACTGCAGTGTTGGAGGAGTCCCTTGGACTGCAAGGAGATCCAACCAGTCCATTCTGAAGGAGATCAGTCCTGGGTGTTCTTTGGAAGGAATGATGCTAAAGCTGAAACTCCAGTACTTTGGCCACCTCATGCAAAGAGTTGACTCATTGGAAAAGACTCTGATGCTGGGAGGGATTAGGGGCAGGAGGTAAAGGGGACAATAGAGGATGAGATGGCTGGATGGCATCACTGACTCGATGGACGTGAGTTTGAGTGAACTCAGGGAGATGGTTAAGGACACGGAGGCCTGGTGTGCTGTGATTCATGGGGTCACAAAGAGTCGGACATGACTGAGCAACTGGACTGAACTGAACTGAGGGCAGTTATTGGGCTTCCTGGCTCAGATGATAAAGAATCCTCCTGCAATGCAGGAGACTTCAGTTTGATCCCTGGGTCAGGAAGATCCCCTGGAGAAAGAAATGGCAACCCACTCCAGTATTCTTGTTTGGAGAATTCCATGGACAGGGGAGCCTGACGAGCTAGTCTATGGAGTTGCAAAGAATCAGACACAACTGAGTAACTAACACACACACATAGGGAAGCTATTATTAATTCTCTAAAGTGAATAAATGGCAATAAATAAGCTACTTTCCCCAAATCACACAGCTATTAGATGGCAGCTAAGGAACTAGAACTGAGGGTATGGAAAAGCTTTGTTAAGTGAACATGGGAAAACCTTCCTATTCTCTTATTTCCTCAGCTAGTACTTTCTTTGTGGTTGATTATTTAAAGGAACTATCTAATTAAAATAAATGCATTTTACTACCCCTGTTAATGTTAAAGGAGATCACCACATCCAATAGATAACCTTTTCAGGCTACTTTTCCTCCTAACCATCTCTTGAATTAAACCACTTTTCTTTATTTACAGGACACAATCCTAATCCATGCTGTCACTCTCTGCTAAGATGTCTCCAGCAGTTATCTAACAACCCTCTATTTCCACACCCCCTCACCTCTGATGCTCCTATCTTTTCTATGTGCACCCCCATAGAAATTACTGCATTATGTCTCTCTGCTTTTTAAAATAAAGATCCCTTATCTATCTCACCCTCTCCATGGTTTTATCCATTCAGATCTCTCTGGAATAATTTTCCCCCTATTTTCTCTCCTACTTCTCAAGTCCAGTCTCACAGGCCTCTTTCAGACAAGCCAGCTCCTTCCCAACCCACATACTATTACCTCTGCCTGGAGCTTTCTCTCTCTCTCCCTCTGTCACCTAGTTAACCCTTACTCTCCCTTCAACTTTTAGTTCAAACACCACTTCATCAAAACCCCTCACTTCCCTGCCATGCCATTTTCTTCTTTATAACAGTATTCACTTTCCCCCTGGGGTGCTACCAAAGTAAACGTACCGCTGTGGTAGATTTACTTTTATTGTTTGATCAGGTGCTGCAAAGGAAAAGGTTAACAGTGGGTCTGTGACACATTCTACCTTGGAAACGCCTAAGATAATTTTTTTCCTTGACCCCAACCACAGTTCCTTGCAAATATTAACTGATGCAATTTGCTAGCTCCTGAATACTAAGCTGCTGCTGCTGCTAAGTTGCTTCAGTCAAATCTGACTTTGTGTGACCCCACAAACGGCAGCCCACCAGGCTCCTCTGTTTCTGGGATTCTCCAGGCAAGACTACTGGAATAGGTTGCCATTTTCTTCTCTGAATACTAAGCTAGGAAAGCTTTTAACAAAATGTACCTCATCTGTCTGGCCTAAGTGTGTCTGTAACGTATGGATTTATGAACAGCAGCTGTGCTGATGAATGCAAGTTAATCACATGGCTAGAACTGGACTCTGAGATGATGAGATGTATAAACTGTGAGATTACAAACACTAAGAAGCTTCCTTTTGCTTAATTCAAGCCAAGTAAGTAAACACCCTTTACTCTAAAACTCATCATAGTGTACAAAACAGGAGGCTACATCTGATGGGTTTAGGCCTGCTAGATATTTTGTTGATAATCCTTTCTAATAATTTGTGAAGTTTGATGACTAACAACTCTGCTTTTTATTACTGCATAAGTGAAATATTTGTATTTCCTCCTTGTTGTCTCATGAGCTCCATAACAGCAGAAAGATAGTTTTGTGCTTTTTTTTTTTTTGGAAGATATTGTTTTATCTGACAGCTAATTCCTATTTTCTGGCCCAGTACTTAGCACATAGCATGTGCATGATAAACATTTCTGTGGCACAGATCATTAGAGATCATCATAGCCAATTATTTCCCCTGCACTCATGAGAAAACATCCAACTTCCACACAGTGAGGTCAGGATCACATGGTTAATACTGGCCAGCAGATGTTGAGAGGAAGTAACATACATGACTTCAGGTAGTTCAGATATAAATGGCCCACACTATTTCCCCTCTAGCAAATGCTGAAAATGTGTGTTGATATGCTTTTATGGAAAGATGGCAGAGCTTCTGCCATTCCTGGGTTCCTAACTAGTATGTAGAGAATAACCATTCCTCCCACTTGTGTTGGATATATACCATAAGCCAGCAATACTAACTGCTTTTGTGAAGCTCCTGAGATTTTGAGGTTAATTTGTTACCTGTATGTAATGTAGCCTATGCTGTCTAAAGCATGAATGAGCAGTCGGTAGGCAAGACCAGGTCTAAAACCACTCTAGAGCATATTGCCTTCTTATTCTTTTCCCTTGAGTCTTCCACTGTCTTCCTTTCTTCCCAAACTACAAACTAGTAAATGAGAAATGAGAGAAGGGTCCTGCGGAAATAATAGATTTGTCTTAAACTGATCTTTCAGGTTAACTATTTAGTAACAATATGTTACTGCTCTATGCCATGTCAGTTTAATAAGTATTAGAGTATTATAGAGTACAGGTATTAACTTGTACCTCCTGTATTCTTGGTCTGTATCCTCATAGGGAATTCCAGCACAAATTTTATTATGGGTCTCAAAAATTTGAGTATACATAAGATTTATCTTAATAATTCTCTAAAAGCACCAAATTTAAGCTGTCTATCCAAGAATCCATTGGATTTATGTGAGTCCAAGGGATTTGCATTTTATTTTTTTAATACTTTATTCTACATTATAATACTGTATTTGTTTTGCCATACATTGACATGAATCAGCCACAGGTGTACACGATCTCCCAATGCCAAAGCCCCCTCCCACCTCCCACCCCATATCATCTCCCTGGATCATCCTGTGCACCAGCCCCAAGCATCCTGTATCCTGTATTAAACATAGACTGATGCTCCGTTTCTTACATGATAGTATACATGTTTCAATGCCATTCTCCAAAATCATCCCCCCTCTCCCTCTCCCTCAGAATCCAAAAGTCCGTTCTGTACCTCTGTGTCTCTTTTGTTGTCTCACATAGAGGTCATCATCACTATCTTTCTAAATTCCATATATATGTGTCAGTATACTGTATTGGTGTTTTTCTTTCTGGCTTACTTCACCCTGTATAATCGGCTCCAGTTTCATCCATCTCATTAGAACTGAGTCGAATTTATTCTTTTTAAGGGCTGAGTAATACTCCATTGTGTATATGTACCACAGCTTTCTTATCCATTCATCTGCTGATGGGCATCTAGGTTGTTTCCATGTCCTGGCTATTATAAACAGTGCTGCAATGAACATTGGGGTACATGTGTCTCTTTCAGTTCTGGTTTCCTCGGTGTGTATGCCCAGCAGTGGGATTGCTGGGTCATAAGGCAGTTCTATTTGCAATTTTTAAGGAATCTCCACACTGTTTTCCATAGTGACTATACTAGTTTGCATTCCCACCAGCAGCGTAAGAGGGTTCCCTTTTCTCCACATCCTCTCCAGCATTTATTGCTTGTAGACTTTTGGATCGCAGCCATTCTGACTGGTGTGAGATGGTACCTCATTGTGGTCTTGATTTGCATTTCTCTGATAATGAGTGATGTTGAGCATCTTTTCATGTGTTTGTTAGCCATCCGTATGTCTTCTTTGGAGAAATGCCTATTTAGTTCTTTGGCCCATTTTTTTATTGGATCGTTTATTTTTCTGGAGTTGAGCTGCATAAGTTGCTTATATATCTTTGAGATTAGTTGTCTGTCAGTTGTTTCATTTGCTATTGTTTTCTCCCATTCAGAAGGCTGTCTTTTCACCTTGCTTATAGTTTCCTTTGTTGTGCAGAAGCTTTTAATTTTAATTATATCCCATTTGTTTATTTTTGCTTTTATTTCCATTATACTGGGAGGTGGATCATAGAGGATCCTGCTGTGATTTATGTCGGAGAGTGTTTTGCCTATGTTTTCCTCTAGGAGTTTTACAGTTTCTGGTCTTACATTTAGATCTTTAATCCATTTTGAGTTTATTTTTGTGTGTTGTGTTAGAAAGTGATCTAGTTTCATTCTTTTACAAGTGGTTGACCAGTTTTCCCAGCACCACCTGTTAAAGAGACTGTCTTTACTCCATTGGATATTCTTGCCTCCTTTGTCGAAGAAAAGGTGTCCATAGGTGTGTGGGTTTATTTCTGGGCTTTCTATTTTGTTCCATTGATCTATATTTCTGTCTTTGTGCCAGTACCATACTGTCTTAATGACTGTGGCTTTGTAGTAGAGCCTGAAGTCAGGCAAGTTGATTCCTCCAGTTCCATTCTTCTTTCTCAAGATTGCTTTTGCTATTCGAGGGTTTTTGTATTTCCATACAAATCTTGAGATTATTTGATCTAGTTCTGTGAAAAATACTGCTGGTAGGTTGATAGGAATTGCATTGAATCTGTAGATTGCTTTGGGTAGTATACTCATTTTCACTATATTGACTCTTCTGACCCATGAGCATGGTATATTTCTCCATCTTTATCCCAGGGATGCAAGGATTCTTCAATATCTGCAAATCAATCAATGTAATTCACCACATTAACAAATTGAAAAATAAAAATCATATGATTATCTCAATAGATGCAGAGAAGGCCTTTGACAAAATTCAACATCCATTTATGATAAAAACTCTTCAGAAAGCAGGAATAGAAGGAACATACCTCAACATAATAAAAGCTATATATGACAAACCTACAACAAACATTATCCTCAATGGTGAAAAATTGAAAGCATTTCCCCTAAAGTCAGAAAGAAGACAAGGGTGTCCACTTTCACCACTACTATTCAATATAGTTCTGGAAGTTCTGGCCACAGCAATCAGAGCAGAAAAAGAAATAAAAGGAATCCAAATTGGAAAAGAAGAAGTAAAACTCTCACTGTTTGCAGATGACATGATCCTCTACATAGAAAATCCTAAAGACTCGACCAGAAAACTACTAGAGCTAATCAATGAATATAGTAAACTTGCAGGATATAAAATCAACACTCAGAAATCCCTTGCATTCCTATACACTAATAATGAGAAAGTAGAAAAAGAAGTTAAGGAAACAATTCCATTCACCATTGCAATGAAAAGAATAAAATACTTAGGAATATACCTACCTAAAGAAACTAAAGACCTATATATCAAAAACTATAAAACACTGATGAAAGAAATCAAAGAGGACACTAATAGATGGGATTTGCATTTTAAATAGCCCACCCCAGGTATTCTGATGTATATAGTTCTCAAACCTCACTGGTAAATACTACCATAAACAATAGTTGTAAAGGTCTAATAACATGGGAACTTTTTCATTTATATCAGTTCAGTTCAGTTCAGTCGCTCAGTCGTGTCCGACTCTTTGCAACCCCATGAATCGCAGCACGCCAGGCCTCCCTGTCCATCACCATTCTCCGGAGTTCACTAAGACTCACGTTCATCGAGTCCGTGACGCCATCCAGCCATCTCATCCTCGGTCGTCCCCTTCTCCTCCTGCCCCCAATCCCTCCCAGCATCAGAGTCTTTTCCAATGAGTCACCTCTTCTCATGAGATGGCCAAAGTACTGGAGTTTGAGCTTTAGCATCATTCCTTCCAAAGAACACCCAGGACTGATCTCCTTCAGAATGGACTGGTTGTATCTCCTTGCAGTCCAAGGGACTCTCAAGAGTCTTCTCCAACACCACAGTTCAAAAGCATAAATTCTTTGGCTCTCAGCCTTCTTCACAGTCCAACTCTCACATCCATACATGACCAAAGGAAAAACCATAGCCTTGACTAGACGGACCTTAGTCAGCAAAGTAATGTCTCTGTTTCGAATATACTATCTAGGTTGGTCATAACTTTTCTTCCAAGGAGTAAGCATCTTTTAATTTCATGGCTGCAGTCACCATCTGCAGTGATTTTGGAGCCCCCAAAATAAAGTCTGACACTGTTTCCACTGTTTCCCCATCTATTTCCCATAGAGTGATGGGACTGGATACCATGATCTTCATTTTCTGAATGTTGAGCTTTAAGCCAACTTTTTCACTCTCCCCTTTCACTTTCATCAAGAGGGTTTTTAGTTCCTCTTCACTTTCTGCCATAAGGGTGGTGTCATCTGCATATCTGAGGTTATTAATATTTCTCCCAGCAATCTTGATTCCGCTTGTGTTTATTCCAGTCCAGCATTTCTCATGATGTACTCTGCATAGAAGTTAAACAAGCAGGGCGTCAATATACAGCCTTGACATACTCCTTTTCCTATTTGGAACCAGTCTGTTGTTCCATGTCCAATTCTAACTGTTGTTTCCTGACCTGCATACAGGTTTCTCAAGAGGCAGTTCAGGTGGTCTGGTATTCCCATCTCTCAGAATTTTCCACAGTTTATTGTGATCCACACAGTCAAAGGCTTTGGCATAGTCAATAAAGCAGAAATAGATGTTTTTCTGGACCTCTCTTGCTTTTTTTCATGATCCAGCGGATGTTGGCAATTTGATCTCTGGTTCCTCTGCCTTTTAGAAAACCAGCTTGAACATCAAGGAGTTCACGTTTCATGCATTGCTGAAGCCTGGCTTGGAGAATTTTGAGCATTACTTTACTAGCATGTGAGATGAGTGTAATTGTGCAGTAGTTAGAGCATTCTTTGGCATTGCCTTTCTTTGGAATTGGAATGAAAACTGACCTTTTCCAGTCTTGTGGCCACTGCTGAGTTTTCCAAATGTGCTGGCATATTCAGTACAGCACTTTCACAGCATCATCTTTCAGGATTTGAAATAGCTCAACTGGAATTTCATCACCTCCACTAGCTTTGTTCATAGTGATGCTTTCTATGGCCCACTTGACTTCACATTTATGTCAGTGGTTCTCAAACCTGGCTATATATCAGAACCACATGGGAATTTTGAAAATGGTATCAAGGCACAGGCCATACCACAGAGCAATCAAATCTGATGGTGTAGATAAATGAATCTATATCCAGCAAACTATGGCTAATTATTGCTTAGCAGGTCTCCTTCTTACTGTGGCATTACAGGAAATTAGTACACATGTCCTATGTCAGGCAATAGCCCCTTAACTGAGAACCCATATGGGGCTGAACAAATGTCAATTTCTTAAAAGTTTAGAACTCAAAGAGAAAGAATTCTTGGTAATATACTGACTTCATGGATCTTAGTTCCTCTACTTCTAACTCCAACTCATCTACCCATCCCATAATAAGCTTTTGAGGCAACCAGCAGACAGGTAGAGACTGAAAAGCGTGAGCCTTGGGCTCTCAGTGCTATGACAGATGCAGCTCCCAATTGGAATAAAAGCATAAAAAATCTGTGCTCAGTTTTGTCTGACTCTCTGCAGTCCCACCAGGCTCCTCTGTCTATGGGATTTTCCAGGCAAGAATACTGGAGTGGGTTGCTGTGCCCTCCTCCAGGGGATCTTCCCAGCCCAGTGATCGAACCCTTCATCTCTAACATCTCCTGTATTGATAGGTGGGTTCTTTACCTCTGAGCCACAGGGAAAACTGATGGCTCAGTACTAAACATAAATACTGAAGTCAGGGTAAGAGAACCCATGGTGAATATTTGAAGACTGCTATTTCTATATTGAGCTTAATGTTATCTTGTTTTCATGATGGTA
Organism: Nanger dama; assembly: GCA_917880005.1. Lineage (NCBI taxonomy): Eukaryota > Metazoa > Chordata > Mammalia > Artiodactyla > Bovidae > Nanger > Nanger dama. Next base: position 32,929,896 of record CAKJTW010000007.1, read on the forward strand.
TATACATGAGAGTGAGGATAAAGAGGCCAAGATGGGTCCACCTGAGTGTGCTTTGTTTCTTTGTTTTTTTTTTTTTAAATAAATGGAGGGATAGTTGGGATTATGGGTTGAATTTTCTATCTCTGAATATTAAAGGCCTGTGGACCAGGGAACAGAAAGACTTCTTGCCACAAGGGAAGACAACCTGGTGTCTGCAACAGGGCCAGCCCAGTACACATGAAGAGACGCTACCTCCTCTGGGACTGCTGCCATTTAGTTTTCCCAAACAGCCGGATTTTAGCTGCAATGAGCCAAACCCAGAAAATTACAACTCACCTGCAGAAAGTGAAAGTCACTCAGTCATGTCCAACACTTCACGACCCCATAGACTATACAGTCCATGGAATTCTCCAGGCCAGAATACTGGAGTGGGTAACCATTCCCTTCTCCAGGAGATCTTCCCAAGCCAGGGATCTAAGCTAGGTCTCCCGCATTGCAGGTGGATTTTTTACCAGCTGAGCCACCAGGAAAGCCCAAGAATACTGAGATGGGTAGCCTATCCCTTCTCCAGCAGATCTTCCGGTCCCTGGAATTGAACTGGGGTCTCTTGCATCATAGATGGAATTTTTACCAGCTGAGCAATTGGGGAAGCCCTACAACTCCCCTACAGGGGCCCATCAAATAGAGAAAAGAAAAAAACAAAACAGATCAACCCTCCTCCAATAAGATTCCTGATATGGCATACCTTCTGGACATTTCAATATAGAAATTATAAAAGCATTTAAGAAAATTTAAGTGCAATCCAAAGAAACTTTGTAGAACTTCGATAACAGAATCTTCAAGTTTAGAGGTTCACCATGTCAATAGACAGAGAAGATATTGACTACCTAATTAGGTTAGGAAAAAAAAACTGAAGGAGATATCACAGAGAAAAATGCAGGGATAAAAATTGTAAGGGAAGAGTTAAGTGACAAAAATGAAACTGTTAAAAAAAAAAAAAGGAATTCCAGAGGAAGAAAAACAGGGGAGATTATGCCAACCCATTAATTAATTAAATGAAACAGAGAAAAACTTCCCTTAGTTAAAGGTAGCTCAATTAAAAGGACCTTCCAGGTTCTAGTCATGATTTTTAAGAAAAACTCATACCTAAGCAAGGTAAAATCCCCAAATTTGGGGCATAAGGAGACTATATTAACACTTCCATCTAGAAAGAACAAGTAAGTTACAAAGACAGGCAGATCAGGGTGGAATTGGGCTTCTCAATTGTGCGAGACCGCAATACAGCGATGTCAACAGCAGAAAACAATCAAAGTACAAAAGCATCAGCAAGACTGCAACCCTGGCTGCACTTTAGAATCAGCTGGAAGGCTTCAGAAAGAAGCTGGAGGGTCCTGACCCCAGGCTCTATCCCAGATGAATTAAATCAGAATATCTGAGTGTGGAGCAAGGAACTGGTATTTTTTAGCTCCCCAGATGTTTCTGATAAATACCTAGCATTGCCATCTAATCTATAGACGACTGGGGGAAAAAAGGAATGAAATATAAAAACCCTATGCCCAGTCAGTTCTGTTTCCTTTTTATAGAACTATTTACAGATATACATGTTTTTAGAGAATTTATTACTATTTACATAATCTCAGGTAAAGTCAAACTATCTACCCAAAGAATAGATAAATGAGTATAGTCAAGATGGAGAAGGACAAAAAGGACAGGAAGAGTGGTAAGCAAGGAGTTATGCAATATCTGGCTACATCTGAATGGGTGTGTTAGATAGAGTCATTGAAAGTCTGCTGGTTTACATACAACAGGAGACCTTTATAAAGTTTCTTGAAATAGAAGAGACAAATTGTGTGGAGAGATTCTAATGATGATGCTGCTCAGTCGCTCAATCTTGTCCAACTCTTTGCGGCCCCACGGACTGTAGCCTACTAGGCTTCCCTGTCCATGAAATTTCCCAGGCAAAAATACTGGAGTGGGTTCCTATTTCCTTCTCCAGGGGATCTTCCCAACCTAGGGATCGAACCCGCATCTGTTCCATCTCCTGCACTGGCCGGTGGGTTCTTTACCACTAGCGCCACCTGGGATAATAACCATTTGGAACTGAAAGTCTCAGGTTTCTTCAGTAAAGTTTAAAAGCTGGGTTAGAGTCATGATGAGGAAAGAGAAGAAAAAGAATTCCAAAAGTTTCCCCTATGGATCAAAGCAAAAAACAGGGTGGGAAGAGGAGGAAGGGCAGGAAAAGAAAAAGAATATTCTGAAGTTTTCATCTCTTATGGATGGAATATCACATGGGAATAGAGTTTTTTTAATGAAGGAAATAGTTGTTATATTGGTTTCATATATACTGGTTCAGTTCAGTTCAGGCGCTCAGTCATGTCCGACTCTTTGCGACTCCATGAATCGTAGCACGCCAGGCCTCCCTGTCCATCACCATCTCCAGGAGTTCACTCAGACTCATGTCCATCGAGTCAGTGATGCCATCCAGCCATCTCATCCTCTGTCATCCCCTTCTCCTCCTGCCCCCAATCCTTCCCAGCATCAGAGTGTTTTCCAATGAGTCAACTCTTCGTAGGAGGTGGCCAAAGTACTGGAGTTTATACTGGTAGGATATTTTAAAATAAGTATCCACAATGCAAAGGTAATCATGAATGGCATGGAAAAATAATATATGACCTGTAACATTGGAAATGAATAGCACTTCATCCAGAAGAGCAAAACCTAAGTAAAAGGGTACCAGCAGTCCCATAATTTCCCTTCCTGCCTCTTACTGTAGATGATGTCTCTAAGCGTGCACTCTCCTATGTAGTGGGACACATCCCATCTCTTCAGTGATGTATCTCCAGAAATTTCCCTTAATCTCCATATTATCACTGTTTCACTGTCTACTGGATCATTGACATCAGCATCCAAATATGCTATCATTTTTTTCTTGTATTTAAAAATCTTCTTTTCACTTCTGTGAGTTGCCCTCCTGTTTATATACTCCGTCCTTTATCGAGCCCATCTTTGCATGAATTGTTCCCTTGGTGTCTCTAATTTTTCCTGAAGAGATCTCTAGTCTTTCCCATTCTGTTCTTTTCCTCTATTTCTTTGCATTGATCGCTGAAGAAGGGTTTCTTATCTCTTCTTGCTATTCTTTGGAACTCTGCATTCAGATGCTTATATCTTTCCTTTTCTCCTTTGCTTTTCGCCTCTCTTCTTTTCACAGCTATTTGTAAAGCCTCCCCAGACAGCCATTGTGCTTTTTTTGCATTTCTTTTCCATGGGGATGGTCTTGATCCCTGTCTCCTGTACAACGTCACCAACCTCATTCCATAGTTCATCAGGCACTCTATCTATCAGATCTAGGCCCTTAAATCTATTTCTCACTTCCACTGTATAATCATAAGGGATTTGATTTAGGTCATACCTGAATGGTCTAGTGGTTTTCTCTACTTTCTTCAATTTCAGTCTGAATTTGGTAATAAGGAGTTCATGATCTGAGCCGCAGTCAGCTCCTGGTCTTGTTTTCACTGACTGTATAGAGCTTCTCCATCTTTGGCTGCAAAGAATATAATCAATCTGATTTTGGTGTTGACCATCTGGTGATGTCCATGTGTAGAGTCTTCTCTTGTGTTGTTGGAAGAGGGTGTTTGTTATGACCAGTGCATTTTCTTGGCAAAACTCTATTAGTCTTTGCCCTGCTTCATTCCACATTCCAAGGCCAAATGTGCCTGTTATTTCAGGTGTTTCTTGACTTCCTACTTTAGCATTCCAGTCTCCTATCATGAAAAGAACATCTTTTTTGGGTGTTAATTCTAAAAGGTCTTGTAGGTCTTCATAGAACCGTTCAACTTCAGCTTCTTCAGCATTACTGGTTGGGGCAGACTTGGATTACTGTGATATTGAATGGTTTGCTTTGGAGACAAACAGAGTCGTTTTTGAGACTGCATTCGAGTACTGCATTTCAGATTATTTTGTTGACCATGATGGCTACTCCATTTCTTCTGAGGGCTTCCTGCCTGCAGTAGTAGATATAATGGTCATCTGAGTTAAATGCACCCATTCCAGTCCATTTTAATTCACTGATTCCTAGAATGTCGACATCACTCTTGCCATCTCTTGTTTGACCACTTCCAATTTGCCTTGATTCATGGACCTGACAATCCAGGTTCCTGTGCAATATTGGTCTTTGCAGCATTGGACCTTGCTTCTATCACCAGTTAGGTCCACAGCTGGTTATTGTTTTTGCTTTGGCTCAATCCCTTCATTCTTTCTAGAGTTATTTCTCCACTGATCTCCAGTAGGATATTGGGCACTTACTGACCTGGGGAGTTCCTCTTTTGGTATCCTATCATTTTGCCTTTTCATACTGTTCATGGGGTTCTCAAGGAAAGAATACTGAAGTGGTTTGCCATTCCCTTCTAGAGTGGATCACATTCTCTTAAGAAGAGGTGGCAAGAATACACAGAAGAACTGTACAAAAAGATCTTCACAACCCAGATAATCACGATGGTGTGATCACTCATCTAGAGCCAGACATCCTGGAATGTGAAGTCAAGTGTGCCTTAGAAAGCATCACTACAAAGAAAGCTAGTGGGGGTGATGGAATTCCAGTTGTTATTTCAAATCCTGAAAGACGATGCTGTGAAAGTGCTGCACTCAATATGCCAGCAAATGTGGAAAACTCAGCAGTGGCCACACGACTGGAAAAGGTCAGTTTTCATTCCAATTCCAAAGAAAGGCAATGCAAAAGAATGCTCAAACTACCGCACAATTGCACTCATCTCACATGCTAGTAAAGTAATGCTCAAAATTCTCCAAGCCAGGCTTCAGCAATATGTGAGCCGTGAACTCCTGATGTTCAAGTTGGTTTTCGAAAAGGCAAAGGAACCAGATATCAAATTGCCAACATCCGCTGGATCATGGAAAAAGCAAGAGAGGTCCAGAAAAACATCTATTTCTGCTTTATTGACTATGCCAAAGCCTTTGACTGTGTGGGTCACAATAAACTGGAAAATTCTGAAAGAGATGGGAATACCAGACCACCTGACCTGCCTCTTGAGAAATCTGTATGCAGGTCAGGAAGCAACAGTTAGAACTGGACATGGAACAGCAGACTGGTTCCAAATAGGAAAAAGAGTACATCAAGGCTATATATTGTCACCCTACTTATTTAACTTATATGCAGAGTACATCATGAGAAACACTGGACTGGAAGAAACACAAGCTGGAATCAAGATTGCTGGGAGAAATATCAGTAACCTCATATATGCAAATGATACCACCCTTATGGCAGAAAGTGAAGAGGAACTAAAAGCCTCTTGATGAAAGTGAAAGAGGAGAGTGAAAAAGTTGGCTTAAAGCTCGACATTCAGAGAAAGAAATATCATGGCATCCGGTCCCATCATTTTTTGGGAAATAGATGGGGAAACAGTGGAAACAGTGTCAGACTTTATTTTGGGGGCTTCAAAATCACTACAGATGGTGACTGCAGCCATGAAGTTAAAAGACACTCCTTGGAAGAAAAGTTATGGCCAAACTAGATAGCATATTCGACAGCAGAGACATTACTTTGCCAACTAATGTCCGTCTAGTCAAGACTATGTTTTTCCCAGTAGTCATGTATGGATGTGAGAGTTGGACTGTGAAGAAGGCTGAGCACTGAAGAATTGATGCTTTTGAACTGTGGTGTTGGAGAAGACTCTTGAGAGTCCCTTGGACTGCAAGGAGATCCAATCAGTCCATTCTGAAGGAGATCAACCCTGGGTGTTCATTGGAAGGACTGATGCTGAAACTGAAAGTTGAATACTTTGGCCACCTCATGTGAAGAGTTGACTCTTTGGAAAAGACCCTGATGCTGGGAGAGATTGAGGGCAGGAGAAGGGGACAACAAAGGATGAGATGGCTCAATGGCATCACTGACTTGATGGATTGAGTTTGAGTGAACTCTGGGAGTTGGTGATGGACACTGGGGCCCTGTGTGCTCTGATTCATGGGGTTGCAAAGAGTCGGACAAGACTGAGCGACTGAACAGAACTGACCCTGAAGACCTTATTTAAAAATGATTTCCACCTCATATCAAACTTTTCGAATCTACCTTTCCCTAAACTATTTTCACAGTACTTATCACCATGCAAAATACCACTTTTGTTGTTGTTCAGTTGCTAAGTCATGCCCAGTTCTTCATGACCTCATGGGCGGTAGCACACCAGGCTTCCCTGTCCTTCACTATCTCCTGGAATTTGCTCAAACTCATATCCATTGAGTCAGTGATGCCATCCAATCATCTCATCCTCTGTCACCCCCTTCTCTTCCTGCCCTCGGTCTTTCCCAGCATCAGGGTCTTTTCCAATGAGTTGGCTCTCCTCATTAGGTGGCCAAAGTATCAGAGCTTCAGCTTCAGCATCAGTCCTTCCGATGAATATTCAGGGTTGACTTCCTTTTGGATTGACTGGATGGATCTCCTTGTAGTCCAAGAGACTCTCAAGAGTCTTCCCCAGCACCACAGTTCAAAAGCATCAATTCTTTGGTGCTCAGCCTTATTTATGGTCCAACTCTCACATCCATACATAACTACTGGAAAAAACATAGCTTTGACTATATGGGCCTTTGTATATAAAATATTATGTAACTTATAATTATTTTGTTGTTACTATGTTCCCTCTTCTATTAGAATTTGCATGTATTTACGTCATGGATCTTTATTTGGTTTCACTAATCTATTTATCTTAATAGCTTAGAGCAATGCCGGGTACTAATAAAAGTCAATGAATATTCATTAAATAAGTTAAATATATCTGTAGCTAAGTACCATGAAGAAATATGATTCATAGGATATAACCAGAACTCATTTTTATTTTAATCTAAATATTTTCTTAAAATTAATTCAGGAAGTCCATCCTCTGTCCCTGTGTGAAAACTCATACCTGTCCATAAGATCACTTTAAGAGAGACATTTTTAGGGAAGTCTTGATAATGACTATCTAATCCATATTGGCATGTGTTCTTTTGTGATCTGTTTCATCATTTTCTAAGATAAATTCTGCTCATTCTTTTGTTACTAGGATGCCATTATTTAATGAATGAACCTGAAATCCAGAAAGAGAAACCCATGGACCATCCCACTGACTAGCTCAGACCTAAGGCTTTGTTGGATCAATGTGCACATGCTCAGTTGCTTCAGTCATGCCTGACTCTTTGTGACCCATGGACTCGAGCCCGCCAGGCTCCTCTGTCAATGGGATTCTCCAGGCAAGAATACTGGAGTGAGTTGCCATGCCCTCCTCCAGGGGATCTTCCCAACCTGAGGATCGAACCTGTGTCTCTTATGTCTCCTGCACTGGTAGGTGGGGTTCTTTACCCAATGAGTCACCTAGGAAGCCCCAGGCAACCCCTCCAAATTAGCTTGTTGCTCAGGAAGAAAAAATTAAAGATAAAAGAACATATTTAATGATTCTGTGACATAATAACCATTGTGCTATGTTTAGTTGCTCAGTCGTGTTCAACTCTTTGCGACCCCATGGACTGTAGGCCACCAGGTTCCTTAATCCATACAAATTCATCAGGCAATGATACTGAATTGGGTTGCCATGCCCTCCTCCAGAGAATTGTCCCAACCCAGGAATTGAACCAGGGTCTTCTGCATTGCAGGTGGATTCTTTACCCACTGAGCTCCCCGGGAAGCCAAGAATTAACCATTATTTCTTTCTAAAGTCACACCTTGGATTTGTGTCAGGAACAATTCAACAATAAATATTTAATTCTAGAAACAAAAGGCTCTTTTGTGGAAAGCAAAACCTGCTTTGTAAGACTGAATGGTCATTGGCTTGTCTGCTGAGATATGAGGTGTCAGCCAGGCACACAAGTGCAGAGGGTGAATATTCTGTGCCTTCTCCCCATCTTCACCACCCCTCCAGCTCTCCAGACACCCAGCTTTGCAATTTAACTTCTAAAGATACTCTGAAGTGGAGCTAGGTGGCTGGGGTGGGGGCTTAGGCTGGCCACTGACCTGTTGTCCAGGAGCCGGTACTCCTGGGCAATAGCCGAAGAGAGAGCCATTTCTGGGCTCATGGCAGCTCAAAGGGAGTTCAATTTGTTGTAAACACTTCCCTCAGCAGGAGTGAACTGTAGGATAGAGCCTCCATTTGTGTCTGGCTGCTTCTTGCTTGCTAACTTCCTTTATTTCCCACTAGCTTGCAGTTCTGCCTGATTTGTCCAGGGTTGTAACAGCAAAGGAGATGATGAAGAGGAGGAGAGAAGAAAGTTCTTACTTGACAGATGCTGTCAAATCACAGCTGTATGCTTTCTCAGCTTATTGATGTGTGAATACGGTTTTTTCTAGGGCACTTTCATGGGTTCTTCAGGGGTTCCTCTATGGGTTCTTCAGACCACAACTTATTTTTCAAGGGAGAGGCAGTCTTTCTAGCCTCAAGTTTTATATTGGTTTTCTCGATTCCAGGAAAACTGCCTTTTAAGCTGGACTCTTCAACAGAAGCTGAAATATCTCCAAGTCTAGTGTCTCCTTGGTAGGTCTCTCATGTACCCCCTGCCCTATTTAACGCTGGAGGGAATTCCATGTCTTCTCAGAAGCAGGCATATTTGCTGCCCCAGGCTACTTTTAGTTTCCTTGGAGGTGAGTCACACACCAGTTCCTGCTTTGCCTAACTTCAGAGAACACGTCGTGCTCCCCAAAGGACACTGTTTTAGCCTCTCTTGGAAGACTCAAGGTTATGAAATGGTCTTCTGTTATCACATCCCATTCTTTTGGGGAAAGAAATTTCTTCAGAAACCTACCAATTTTCACACACCTCATTTTTAAAAAAAATAATCTCTTTGAGATGAATGTTTAGGACCATATTACTAGTTCTTATCATTTTGAAATTTCCTCAGATCTGTCCTGAATTTTGAAAGTTTATATCCATTGTATTATGGTATCCCCCAGGAAACTTTAACATCTTTTAATATATAGCATATTGAAAAGCAGAGACATTACTTTGCCAACAAAGGTCCGTTTAGTCAAGGCTATGGTTTTTCCAGTGGTCATGTATGGATGTGAGAATTGGACTGTGAAGAAAGCTGAGTGCCGGAGAATTGATGCTTTGGAACTGTGGTGTTGGAGAAGACTCTTGAGAGTCCCTTGGACTGCAAGGGGATCCAGTCAGTCCATACTAAAGGAGATCAGTCCTGGGTGTTCTTTGGAAGGAATGATGCTAAAGCTGAAATTCTAATACTTTGGCCACCTCATGTGAAGAGTTGACGCATTGGAAAAGACCCTGATGTTGGGAGGGATTGGGGGCAGGAGGAGAAGGGGACATCAGAGGATGAGATGGCTGGATGGTATCACTGACTCGATAGACATGAGTTTGAGTGAACTCCAGGAGTTGGTGATGGACAGGGAGGCCTGGCGTGCTGTGATTCATGGGGTTGCAGAGTCGGACACAACTGAGCCACTGAACTGAACTGAAAAAAAAAAAAAAATATATATATATATATATGTATAATTTCCTTTTTAAATACATGTATTTGTAAACAGTTGATGAAATCTGATATAAACTTGCTAGGTAGTTTACATGGGTTATTATGAATCAGGTAAGGGTAGGGGAATGATGTAGGGAGAGGATTGAGAAAAGTCAGAGATGGAAGAACATTCAAGAAAATGTTGAATGTATAGCATATTTTCCTAAATTCTCCCAGCATCTTATATTACTGTGTTTTAAAAATACTTTTGCATGTATTAGTATGTGTGTATTTTTATGATCAGGTCACCCAAGGTGGCCATTCTCTTGCTTTCCGTACATCCCCTGTCCGGCTCAGTGCCTACTTCACCTATACCCTAATCACCTGACTGACTTTCCCATATACTTGCCTCAGCCCCAGCTAATGATTGTTCTAACCTTTAGATCAGAATATCTCCACCTGATCGCATATTAAAGAGGCGGTGAGGGGCGGGCCCCTCCGCTAGTTTCCCTGGTAACCAAGGAGCCAACCAGATACCAATTCCCCCTATAACGTTAACCTCCCGCCTCTGGGGAGTGAAATCTGCCGCCTTTTCCTTGCTTTCATTTGCACATATTCGGATGTCGCTCCAGAACCTTGCTTCAGACAAGTAAGTTTCCCCATCCATTACAGCACTGATGTCTCTGTTCCTCACTCCAGTCTCTTTCTTCAGTCTTGCGGCTAGGCGGGTATGGGGCTTACTGGATTGCGGGGTGCAGCCCGACAGTACTCATGTATTTTTGAGAGAAAGAGGTCTTCAGTGAAAATTAGGTTCAGAGTGCTAATTATGAGTCTGTCTAGTTAAAAGAAAAATCTCCAAATGTATAATACACGGTAATGTTTTGGTAAGAAGATGTGGAAGAAGTCATAGAAGTTGGACAGATACTAATATTGATTTCAGGAAAATGGAATAGGAAATATATCAGAGGGAGATTTTATCTTTTGTGATTATCTTTATTTTTTTTTCTATAAGTAACATGCAACCACATGAGTAACCTTAAAGGAAATCAGTACAGTACTGCTGAAAGTTCTGGGAGAGTAGTAATGGAAATCACCTCTTACCTATCTTCTTGTTACAAGTAGCTAGAAAGGTCATCTGGTAAGTAGGAAGACATAAAAGGGTGAATCTCTGAATGTGAAAAAGTGGGGTAATCTGAAAGACCAACGGTGAGGTACAAAATTGATTATGAAAGGGGGAAAATACTAAGGTCAAAGTGAACAGAATGAACCTTAAGTTCTCAACTTACTAATGTCTTCTGTTCATTAGTATCCAGTAACTTTGGACTAAGAATTTTGAACATAATGAAAAGCAAAACATTGTAGATTACCTCAAAATGGGGGATTTATAGAGGTAGGTACAGGAGGTATAAGGTCATAAAGTATTGAAAATTTGGCTGATTTAGGTGGTCATCAGGATGCAGGCTGAATAGGGAAACATGAAAAGCATTAAAGATAATCTAGGAAAATAGGCAAGGAGCATGCGTGCATGCTCAGCTGTGTCTGACTCTGCAACCCCATGCGCAGTAGCCCACCAGGCTCCCCTGTCCCTGGAATTTTCCAGCTGAAGAATACTGGAGTAGGAGGCTATTTCCTACTCCAGGGGATCTTCCTAGCCCTGGAATGGAACTGGTGTCTCCTGTGTCTCCTGCATTGACAAATTATATCTGCTTTCAATTGAGAAGTTAGAAATTGCCAGAGTAAAACCATGATAAATCTTTGATCATGTGTCCAGTTTTGCAGCTTCTTTATTATGAAATAAGCCCCTTGTTTTGAGGCTTTGTTATGTGGGAATCCATACTGGTCAATCAAAACATTGGAAGCTTCCCATATTGAGGTTGTTACAGCCGCTAGAAGCCAGGAAGGAAAAATTACATCCAGAGCAGGTGTCAGCTCCAATATGGACAGATTGCTGCCCCTTCAGGGCTAGCATGTTTGGGTAGTACTTTATTACTAGTGTCAACATAAGAATTTGTCACAGACTTCAGGATTTCCTTTATTATTTTAATACACAGTAACTAATCAAAGGAACTCCCACGCCTCATCAATTCCAGGGACGGTCTCACGTTACAGACTGACCAGTGTGGCACTGAATGCGCTCATCATAGAGAAACTTGACAGTTGCCAAATTTTATTCCATAAAAGCTAGTTCATGTTTATTTTTGTGACTACATTGCCATGACCTCACCAGAGACATTAAGTGAGGGAAAACATAATTGCTTAATTAACTGCAGCTGCTAAAGTTGAGTCACCTGCAATTTCTATATAAGATAAAAATATACCCCTTTACTATATGATAAAAGTTTATGGAAATTCATTCATTAAAATTTTAGTCTGTGTTCATTGTATGCCAGTAGATACAAGCTTATATGTGGGGACACAACAGGGAATGAGATACGACCCCTGCTTTCTGGGAGTAGATAATCCACTTATGAAGGAAGGGAGTTCATATATAAGTCTAGGTAATGGTTTGCAGTATGGGTAGTTTTGTTTCTTTAGTGGATATAGTGTATGTATTATCTAGGGTGCAGGTAAAGACTATCATTGGGCTTAATGAATAACTCCTTAGGCCGATGGTCTTCCAAACTTTGATTTTTGTATTCAAAATAGCATATGTCTCTCAAAGAGTCTTCAAAAGATAATATATCATTTCATGTCAGCAGTAAAAGAGGTATAGAAATCAGAAAGAGGATGTGAAAAGTCTGTTGGATGTCAGACTGCCTGGTCTGATCTGATTTTCTTTTTTTTTTTTTTTCTTTGTCTTTTGCTGTACTTTCTGGGAAGATTTCCTGTTTTATCTTCCAGCTATTTACCTTCTACTGAACTTTTCATTTTTACAATGTTTTTTAATTCCTAGGAATCAAGTGTTGTCTTGCCATATCTCTGCATAAATGAATGATGCCAGTATTTTCTTGTCCCAGCATTCCTCTGTTTCTTCCAGTTTTTGTCCCCTTTTTGATTGTTTATATCACCATACTACTCGACTTTAAAGACATCTTTTCTCTTAAAGGTCAGTCAGGACTTGGCATTGTGAACATAAGAGTAGGAGACACAAAATCGGAATTCCTGAGGTACTTGAGTTAATCTCTAAGTTTATGAGTTGATTGTTTCTGAGGAACCTCTTGGACCAGCATCTTGGGACAGTGTGATAGTTCAGGGGATATTTCTGTCTCCAGTGTTTGGAATGGTAGTGGTCACTTAATCCTGCTGTTTCAGAAATATATTCTCCAAGATCCATCTGGGCCTCCCAGTACAGAGACTCTTTCCTTTGGGTGACAGACTAAACCTATAGGCTTTTGCTGGAGACAGTGATCAGTTCCCCTGAGGTGTGGTATGAGAGAGGGATCCGAGTTCTCAGTGTGTACCATAGTCCCTTAAGTCGTTACCCACTTTGACACTTAATGCTGCTATCATTGTGCTTCTTGAAATACAGATTGTGTTGGTTCTTCATTTTTCGCTACTGCCAAATTGAATTTTGGCCTTCTTGGATGTACTGAGCCAGTTATTCCTGTGAATTAGGGGAAGTGTTTCCTCCATAAGGACACAGGTCTCTCTGGGAGAACATAGAGCGAAGAGCTGGGTTTTTATATCCTATTGGCCCTCATCTCTTGAGAAATCTGTATGCAGGTCAGGAAGCAACAGTTAGAACTGGATATGGAACAACAGACGGGTTCCAAATAGGAAAAGGAGTACGTCAAGGCTGTATATTGTCATTGTGCTTATTTAACTTATATGCAGAGTACATCATGAGAAATGCTGGACTGGGAGAAACACAAGCTGGAATCAAGATTGCTGGGAGAAATATTAATAACCTCAGAAATGCAGATGACACCACCCTTATGGCAGAAAGCAAAAAGAACTAAAGAGCCTCTTGTTGAAAGTGAAAGAGGAGAGTGAAAAAGTTGGCTTAAAGCTCGACATTCAGAAAACTAAGATCATGGCATCTGGTCCCATCACTTCATGGCAAATACATGGGGAAACATTGGCAGACTTTATTTTCGGGGGCTTCAAAATAAGTGCAGATGGTGACTGCAGCCATGAAATTAAAAGACACTCCTTGGAAGGAAAGCTATGACCAGCTTAAACAGCATATTAAAAGCAGAGACATAACTTTGCTGACAAAGGTCTGTCTAGTCAAGGCTATGGTTTTTCTGGTAGTTGTGTATGGATGTGAGAGTTGGACTATAAAGAAAGCTGAGTGCCAAAGAATTGATGCTTTTGAACTGTGGTGTTGGAGAAGACTCTTGAGAGTCCCTTGGACTGCAAGGAGATCAGTCCTTAGTGTTCAATGGAGGGACTGATGTTGAAGCTGAAACTCCAATCCTTTGGCCACCTGAAGCGAAGAACTGACTCATTTGAAAATACTCTGATGCTGGGAAAGATTGAAGGCAGGAGGAGAAGGGGACAACAGAGGATGAGATGGTTGGATGGGATCACTGACTCAATGGACATGAGTTTGAGTAAACTCTGGGAGTTGGTGGTAGACAGGGAGGCCTGGCATGCTGTAGCCCATGGGGTCACAAAGAGTCGGACACAGCTGAGCGACTGAGCTGAACTGGCCCTCATTTCAGTGAACTCAGATGGTTAAGAATCTGCTTGCAATGCAGGAGACCCAGGTTCAATCCCTGGGTCAGGAAGATCCCCTGGCGAAGGGAATGGCAACCCACTCCAGTACTCTTGCCTGGAAAATCCTATGGACAGAAGAGGCTGGCAGGCTACAGTCCATAGGATGTCAAAGAGTCAGACAGGACTGAGCAACTAACACTTTCTGGCCCTCATTTCAGCCTCTGTCATACACAGTGGCCATTGTCAGCACAGGTCCATTTTTGCTGTTCTTACCTCATACTTGTGAATTTTTATTTTTAACACTTTGCTTTGCAAAAACTTAAATGAGTTTTCTGGAGGAAGATAAATTATATATATCTATTTGATCTATCATCATAACCCAGAAACAACATTTAGAAAATTTAAGTTAGATAAATATTCTGGAGTCATTGTCTCAATAGATTTGTTCAGAGATGTATATTCCACCTCTGTGGCTAAATAAAATTGTCTGGTCAGAACTCTTGAGACAGATCATGTAGCTACTGCGATCAGAATATTTCTGCATAAGCAACCCTGAAGAACATACTATTTGCAAAGCAAATTCAAAACCACATACTTTGCTTGAATTGGATAATATTAAAGCTTAGATGTCAGCTAGGATAAGCTTAATATTTAAAACTAATTAAAAAGTTGTGCAAATTGCACATAAATATATTACTCAGCATATCCTGCATGGCTCAGTAATTGCAGAGCTTTTTTCATCTTGCTCAGTGACCTCCCATTCAAGGGTGAAAATAGATTTCTTTCTTTTCAATGATGGAAGCCAGGAGCTATTTACTCTTAAGCTAAGAGTTCCCACACTCCAGCTCTTCTAATGGGCTGGAAATTAGTACAGTTACAAGGGACTCTGAACTTTCTTTTTCTTTGCCATAGATGTAGGTAGGAATGCATAACATGAATCATATTTATCAGAATTGAGGAATGTATTTTTAGACAAAAGACTTGTATAAGACACAGTTCTCTCAAATTCTCTCTCATTCTGTCTCTCTCTCCCTCCTTCTCTTCCTATTTTTTCTTTTTTTTTTTAAGGTTAGAGAATGCTTCAGTGACCACTTTCTCTGCCCACAACCAATAATGGACCCTGTTCTTAGCAGAGAAATATCTTCAGCCAAATAAATTTTGCTAAAATATTATTAAGATTAAAAAAATTTCTCCTTAAAGCCTTTGCAGTTTCTTATCACCTGTCCGTTAAGGTTGGTATTCAGTAGCTTCACTTACAAAGCTTTCAGATTTGCCTTCACTAGAAAATTCTGAAAGAGATGGGAATCCCAGACTACCTGACCTGCCTCTTGAGAATCCTGTATGCAGGTCAGGAAGCAACAGTTAGAACTGGACATGGAACAAAAGACTGGTTCCAAATAGGAAAAGGAGTCCGTCAAGGCTGTATATTGTCACCCTGCTTATTTAACTTCTATGCAGAGTACATCATGAGAAGCTCTGGGCAGGATGAAGCACAAGCTGGAATCAAGATTGCCAGGAGTAATATCAATGACCTCAGATATGTAGATGACACCACGCTTATGGCAGAAAGTGAAGAAGAACTAAAGAGCCTCTTGATGAAAGTGAAAGAGGAGAGTGAAAAAGTTGGCTTAAAGCTCGACATTCAGAAAACTAAGATCATGGCATCTGGTCCCATCACTTCATGGGAAATAGATGGAGAAACAGTGGAAACAGTGTCAGACTTTATTTTGGGGGCTCCAAAATCACTGCAGATGGTGACTGCAGCCATGAAGTTAAAAGATGCTTACTCCTTGGAAGTAAAGTTATGGCCAAACTAGATAGCATAGTCAAAAGCAGAGACATTACTGTGCTGACTAAGGTCCATCTAGTCAAGGCTATGGTTTTTCCAGTAGTCATGTATGGATGTGAGAGTTGGACTGTGAAGAAAGCTGAGTGCCGAAGAATTGATGCTTTTGAATTGTGGTTTTGGAGAAGACTCTTGACTCCCTTGGACTGCAAGGAAATCCAACAAGTCCATTCTAAAGGAGATCAGTCCTGGGTGTTCTTTGGAAGGACCAATGCTAAAGCTGAAACTCCAGCACTTTGGCCACCTCATTTGAAGGGCTGACTCATTGGCAAAGACTCTGATGCTGGGAGGGATTGGGGGAAGAAGGAGAAGGGGACGACAGAGGATGAAATGGCTGGATGGCATCACCAACTCGATGGATGTGAGTTTGAGTGAACTCCAGGAGTTGGTGATGAACAGGGAGGCCTGGCGTGCTGCAATTCATGGGGTTGCAAAGAGTCAGACATGACTGAGCGACTGAACTGAACTAAACTATAGCTTTACCACTTAGCATGTGTTTCTACCAAATTGAATGATTTGATATTTCTCTAAAAATGTACACTTCCTTGATTTCATAGATAAACACTTATCAACCTCTCCATCTGGATTTTCTTTATTCTCCTTCCCCATAGGTACCTGTTAAATTTTATCCATTGATTAGTCCCAGATCAAAAGTCATTTCTTCAGCTAAACTGGTCTTTTGACTTTGCAAACTTTTTACAACATTAAATTTGATTTTATGTGAAATATTTTCATATAGTTTTTCTTACTCAATCTCAGTCACTTTAGGCAAATTCTTAAAAAAAAAAAAAATCTCTCCAAACAAATAGTAGCTACTGAGTAATTCTTTCCTACATGAGTGACATACTGAGTCTTTGAGATTTTGTTTTGGCAGTTAAATTTGTACTAGATTCTGTCTGGACACAGAGAAGACATTTGTTTTATAAGAAACATTTTGTTTCATTTGTAACTTGGTGGTTTAAGTGGACTCGTACTTTACTTCTTCATGATGCATGATATATATTATTGTGAACTGATTGGATTTCCTTTGCACCCCAGTGTCAGGCAAATTTTTGTAAATATTCCACAAGGTTTTGAATCAGTGTATTATTTCTCTTTGCTGGAAATAAGTTTATATAAGAAATATTTTTTTGAGAATTATATGACAGGCATTGTTTGGGGCGCTGGGAAATATAATGTCATACACTCATGGACTTTGTTCTAGTTTAGGGATTGGCAAACCAACCAATAAACATATGATACTATGTCGCATCACGTTAAATGTTAAAAGCAATTATAAAGAAGTGTTGTGAAAAGTGGTTAATTCTTTTCTAAAGAGGTTATTGAGTATAAATCCAAATTCAGTGAGAGAGCAGGCTATGCTATGATGTGGGTGAATATCATTCCAGGCAGAGAGAACAACCATAATGATTTCCCTGAGGATGAGATTAGGCTTGGACTACATGGCTAAAGTGATTAATCAGGAGGGAAATTAGGAGGAGGAGTCAGAGGTAAAGGTGCAAGGTCATGTAGCACCTTGTATGCTGTGGAAAAGAATCTGAACTTTACTTTGAATGAGAGGGAAGGCTATCAAATAGTTTGAGCAGGTATGCAGTGTGATTAATTCGTAGGGATGAGGCACTGGGAAATCAGTTGGAAGGTGATTTCAATCCTTAGATGAATTTCTGCGTTAGGTGGAGGGCCCTGAATGTGGTCAGAAGTTTTCAGATTCAGGAGACATCTAGAAGTTACAGATAAGCAGACTTATTCTGATGACTGAAATATGGATATGCTGTAAATAGAGGGCTGAAGCATGACTCAGGGGTTTGGGGCATAAACACCTTAGGAAATTATGCTACTATTTAATGAGCTAGAGAAAACTGGGGAAAGAGCCAGCTGCTGATGAAAATTCTGCTGTCAAATCTTTCTTTTTAATGACTGGTTTTAATTTTTTTACATTTGTTTTTGATACACTAAGTGTAACAGTGATGGTCATAGATATAGATAGCTTTCATTTACCCTGGTCAAATTATCCTGTCTATTGTGTGAAAACTTTTTTTCCAATTCTAGAAATTCTTTTGAAAGACAACTATTCTTACTGTTTTCTCTTCTTAAAATTTCTGCTGCATATATAGATTTTTCTCTTCCTATTCTCCATGCTCTTAAACAACTTGAATCTTTGAATCAATTTTTTGATTTTCAACTACTTTCAGTTTATAAATTTAACAGTTAGTACTTAAGCTGCAGTACTAATACCTTGGCCTTATGAAGTATCTAAAACAAGAGAAATTCAAAACACATATAAAATCTGACTAGAAACTCTTAAGTCATTGCTAGAGGGAAAAAAAAAAAGGTGAACTTAGAAATAGAATTTAATTGTCTTAACTAAAACATGCTTCATTTTTTACTTCTAATAAATAGTAGTACCTTTTGAAAATACTTTTCATTTCTATGAATTGCTTCAGAAGTATCAAATCCATAAAATATTTTATAGGTATTCTAGTCCTAAAATCCAAGTAGATACTTTTTTTTCTTATACATGTCCTTCTTTTCATATTTCAAAGCAAGAGTTTTATAGGGCTTATCTTGGGTGACAGTTTTAGCTACATATATATTTTAATTGGTTTAATATTTGACTTAATATCCTGAGATACAATAGTAATCAAATAATACCTTCCAATATCATAATTACTGTTTACCTTGAAAATCATAAGTAGTGCATTTTCTAGGCACTGACACAGATTGTCTCAACACACCAGTGATTTATTGGAGAATCCTCACTTTTCAAAGTTCTGCAGTTAAATGATTTTCCAAAGCTACCCAGCTCATCAGCGAAGACTGGAATAACCTGATCTGACTCCAAAACCTAAGTTACTGCTACTATAGTACATCTTACAAAAGACTCTTGGTGAGAATACTTTTATTTCAGTAGGGCTTAGTCTCTGAATTCAGATTATTCTGCTTCTATAAGTTTTTTCAACCTGAATAAAATATAGATGAAATCCCAATTAATATTTCATACACATGCACAGGGAAGAGTGGGTCTTACTGCCTTCTACTTGTGTGTTGCCAGGGTAACCTAACTCTACGTTGCCTTTTGTCTTGTGCTGCCTTCATGGAGGAGAAAGTTTCTCTGTCCCTGGAAGCCATTATTAGAGTGTACACTAAGTATTGTATAAAATAATAGTAAAGCCACTCTTTAAGAAAATTGCATTTTATTTTGTTTTTTTGTTATATGTTTGAGGTGTTCAGCATTATGGTTTGATATCTGTATATACTTCAAAGTGATTATCATAAGTCTAGTTCCCATCTGTTTCCATAAGTCTAGTTCCCATCTGTTATCATATGGATGACCTCTTTCTCCCATTTTTTCCCACCTCCCTGAATACCCTCTCTTGCTGCTGCTGCTGCTAAGTCGCGTCAGTCATGTCTGACTCTGTGCGACCCCATAGACGGCAGCCCATCAGGCTGCCCTGTCCCTGGGATTCTCCAGGCAAGAACACTGGAGTGGGTTGCCACTTCCTTCTCCAATTCATGAAAGTGAAAAGTGAAAGGGAAGTCGCTCAGTCGTGTCCGATTCTTAGTGACCCCATGGACTACAGCCTACTAGGCACCTCCATCCATGGGATTTTCCAGGCAAGAGTACTGGAGTGGGGCCATTGCCTTCCCCTGAGCTAATCACCAATCTAGTGTCTGTATTTTGAGGGTTTTTTTTTTTTTAAGGTTCCATATATGAGAAAAAATGGTACAGAATTTCTTTCTCAGTCTGATTTATTTCACTTAGCATAATGCCCTAAAGGGTAAAGCCATCCCTTTAAGGAGCAACACTTGACAGTACTTGATCAATGTTATTCATTTTTCCAATACATTTGTTTCATTGAGTTAATATTTGCCATTCAACATCTCAGAGGTATACACAGAGACTCTGAAACCTGTACATTCAAGCAAATTTGGCAAAACAAAATTTTTTCAGCTGTTCTAACTTACCCTACTCTTAAATTTTGTTTTGTACCTTTTCCTTTCACCCTCGTAAAGGTGTTCAGTTCAGTCACATCCGACTTTTTGCGACCCCATGAACTTCAGCATGCCAGTCCTCCCTGTCCATCACCAACTCCAGGAGCTTACTCAAACTCATTTCCATCGTGTCATATTAGGTTAAAATAATTGGATCAGAAATTTCTGTGTGTACCTCTCTCTAATTGTATATTTAATTTGCAATATCTGAAACCAAAATATTCCTCAAAGTTTTATTTGTTTATAACCCTTTAAATAACATTTTAAATTTATTTTCATTAGCTACTACTAGGTTATATATTCAGGGGTTTAATCTGGACAAGGTTGAACTTAGCGGGTTTTTTCCCTAAATATGGAAGTCACATATTTGAAACCTATTAAAAGTATTACTTTATTTAAAGGAGGAGAGAGAGTAAGCCATTTTTCTATAGTTAAAAGTAATATAAGTAATTAAGCCAATATAAAGAGATTTGTTTTCCTGTTTGTGGCACTAAAACAATAAAATTTTAAAATGTTATCGTGTGTTCATCTTCTCTCCAGAACTATGGAGATTTTCTTTCCCATTAATATATTATTGTCCTTCCTTTTAGTGATTCCTTTAATCGTCTCTATACTCTAAGCCCTACCTGACACTTCTTTCTAATCCTGCTTTTTTTTTGCACATGATCTTTGGACTTGGTTAGCATTTTAAGTGCATGGGTTTGTACAAGACAGTCTAGGTTGGCTACTGGCAATAGCTCACAACTTTGGATGTGTAAATACTTCTGGTCTTTCTGGACAAAGCTAGTTGAAATATACTACCATGTCCAAGGAACTCCTGTGTTTATGTTTTCTCCTTGGTGGCCGAGGTCTATACATCTCTCAGTAAGTTTTGAGAACTATTTCATTGAAAATATATTCTATTCTGCAGCAGTAAGTACTCAAAAAATGCTCAGCTTAGTAACTAAAAAGTCTCAGAAATACCTCACTAGTTTTCCAGGAAGGCAAAACCATATGTCTTGATTTAAATTACTATGGAAGCAATCAATAGAATTTTGCTCCCCAGAAAGAAATTAGATGTGTTAAAATTCAAGCATTACTGTAACTGACTAACTTGTCCATTGGAGAAAAAGTTTACATGAATGTGTCTCTATTATTACCCACAAATTTACTTACTTATATTATGCTGCTTCCAAGGCACAAAGGAATTAGGGTTTGTTTTTGTTACATTTTGTGAGTTTCTAGACTTATTTAAGAAAACAGGTTTATTTGACAGTTTTTTTTTTAATATTATTGTATTCAGAACCATTCTTTATCCAGACTTATTTTGAAGAGTAGGAAATGAGGCATTTTGATTCCATGGTGTCATTTCTAAAAAGTCTGAGATTTTATAGAAGGGCATATTATCCTTTCCCATTATTATTTTAAAGTAATATAGTCTAAGGATTTTTGAAAACTCCATTCTGTAAAATCAGTGCTTATCTGATGATATTAGTTAGCAAGGAACAGAGTCATTTAAGAATCAGTCCATCTAAGGAAGAAGACAAGGGGGATTTTTGATCTGTATTTTGGTTTCTAAAAGATAATGTTATCAGAGAAATGGTACTTTGTAGAGCAAATTTGAATATTGTGGTGATAGAATTTAAAAATCTCTTCAGAATCAACTAATAATTTGCTATCCTGTTTAATACAAGTTTTCTTAAGAGTTTCATTAGAGCTGGTCATTCAAGAAACTGATAATCTCAAGATATATATATATGGTCAGATTCCTATTTCTTACATTGCAAAGTAGGAGTTACAACTTGGTTATTCCATCAAGAAAACACATCCTGTGAAGCTGACCTGTGTGAGATGACAAGCCTGCTGCTATGAATGACATCTGTTTTCTCTCTCCAGCTATGCACAAGCGGATAACAAGTGAATTAAATCATCCCAAATAATTTCCCCAAACTGCATATGAGGAAAAGTAATTACAAATGGAAGAAGAATCAGTCCATTAGTTATTCAGAACTATTTTAATTCTTTTCGTTGTCAGGTCTCAACTGTTTGCTGTTTTCTATTAAGAATTAGAAAAATTCGTTAATATGAGACCCTTGTCTTGATTACGGTAGCTACTATGAAGTGAAGTCACTCAGTCGTGCCCGACTCTTTACTACCCCATGGACAGTAGCCTGCACCAAGCTCCTCCATCCATGGGATTTTCTAGGCAAGAGTACTGGAGTGGGTTGCCATTTCCTTCTCCAGGGAATCTTCCCGACCCAGGGATCAAACCCAGATGTCCTGCATTGTAGGCAGATGCTTTACTATCTGAGCCACCAGGGAAGTCTATGTAACATTTTTAGAAGAATCTAGATCCTTGAGTGGAAATCAGGGTTGAAAAAAGAACCCACAATTCTTGTGTTTTTAAAAATGTTAATTATTCAAATCTGTAAGAAGTTAAATAGTTCAGACAAAATAATTAAACTTGATAGCAAGATGCAGGTGGGACCTAATTTATAACTTCAGTGTAGGTCAGTGACATCTGACAATTTTTTCAAAACAGGTTGGTGGACTTCATCTCCAGAACTTCAGAAAGTTGAGTTGGGGCCTGAGAATTTGCATTTCTAGAGGATCCTGAAACCACACTTTAAGAATTGCTATATGAAACAGTGTGATATTATTAGTGTTTTTCTCTTAAGATTATTTATTATGCTGTTGAAAGAGGGATTCACTTTAGCATCTATATAATAAACACTTCTGAATAGCATCCAAGGGGAAATTCCTTTTATGAGTTTTTTTTTTCCTTTTTGTAGTGAACAGTATTATATTTTAAAAAATCTTAACCTAAGATGGTTCTTTAGTTATAACATATGTTACATATTATAACTAACATATCAAATTTATGGGGAGATGAGATTTTTGGCAAGATCAGTCATTTGGAATAAATCAAGAGGTGCACAACAAATGATTAATCAGTCTGTGAGGAATGTGGAAAATTGGCAAAACATAATAATTCCCATTGTCTGGTTTATAAGTCTAACCTGAAGGGAAGGAGCAGTGCTGAGTTCCATTGTAACAAGTGGCAAGGCATATAAGAGAGTGGAGCAAAAGTTGAGGGAAGTACAGAGAAAATTGGAATCAGGGAGGTTAAAAATGGTGAGAGAACTGGTGATTGTAAGAAGCAATCTGGTTAAAGAAGGAGATGAGAAAAACATAGCATTGGGCTACAGAGTTGAATAAACAGCTCAATGCACCTTGCCAGCCCTTGAAAGCACTGAGTCAACAACAAAAGCCCAGAGAAAATGAATGCCGCTATGTCCTGTGGGTCACTTAATGAAAAGGCATGCTAATAGTCCCTAAAATATTTGATTATAGTGCACTGATTGTTGACTGTGACAGGTGCAGAAAATTTGAAATATTTGGCATACTGTTCACAATATAGGGAAATATGCAGCATACTTTACATGTTTCCATTCTATTTCAATAAACATTATTTTAGCATTCCCAGGTGTTGTATTAAATTGCATGTGTATAAGTAAATGTTGACATGTATTCTAGACAAATATTTTCTAACCCACAAACATGGAGAAGGTTAATATAATTGCCAAAGTCATGGAGCTAGGAGTGAAGTTAGAATAATACATTTGTTCACAACTTGGTGCTAGTCATTTGAAGTATTTCATAGATACTTTATATTTTATGAATCTTCATTATGTATTTTTCAGTTAATAATTATATGAAGTAGATAATGTTTTCCTATTTTATATATGAGAACTCTGGGATACATAGAGGCTAAGTAATTGCCCAAGGTCATACAGCTACTCAGTGGCAGAATGATACTAAAAGATCAGTGTCTTCTGCTCCAGGGATTAGGATCTCAAAAACTATGCTTTACTGTCTCCGTAGTGGAACTGAAATTTCAGAATCTGTCTATAGTTTGTCCCTTCTCTGGGATTTTAATTTATGTGGATCAAGAGATCAATCAAGACACACATCATACAAAAATAATGGTAGATAGAGGTCAATCTGTGACAGTGCAGCTTGGCAGGCAGAAACTCTCAATGTTGTGAAGAATCACGAGGCCATGTCTGGACTAGTAGGAGCTAGCACTGTGGTCAGCTGGTGACATCTGCCAGAGATATGGGCGAGAAAAAGGGCTGGGGTGTCGTGAATTGCTATTCCTGTAGTAGGAAAGAAGGGAAGCTGCAAACTGTATAGATCATGGTGATTGAATGAGTAGCTTTTTTTTCCCCCTAATTGAAAAGTTTTCCCAAATTAAAATTGTTTTGAGTTCCATGGCAGCAAGGCAGGGGTGGTGGAGGGTTTATTTTCTTACATGATAGGTGATCTACTTTACTGGATAGAAGAGTGAAGTCTCTCAGTCGTGTCTGACTCTTTGCGACCCGTGGGCTGTAGCCCACCAGGCTTCTCCGTTCATGGGATTCTGCTGGGGATTCTGCTGGGGATTCTGCTCCGTCCATGGGATTCTGCCATTTCCTTCTCTAGGGGATCTTCCTGACTCAGGGATTGAACCCAGGTCTCTCACATTGCAGGAAGATGCTTTAACCTCTGCACCACCAGGGAACTTCAGATCCAAGTACTAATATCAAAGATTTCAAGGGAGGAAAGGAAGCCAGGTTGAAAGAAGACACGGGAGGAGGCAGGAGAGGTGAGGTGAAAGGGGTGGCCTTACAAACGTCTCCTGCCACCTACAGATACCCAGGCATAATGGGACTTTTCCCTGGGCCTCCAGAGAAGGGAAGACTGGAACTTGGCCCTACCAGACATCAGACCAGACTGGCACCAGAATTCGAGTGCTCTGCCAAGAGGCGATGATCAGTCTCCAATCTTCAGCTCAGACTGAGGGCCCTTCGACCAGATTCCTGTGTCCAGGACCAGGGGACTAGAAAAACCGGGAAGGCTAGGAAGGGTTAAAGAGAGAGGAAAGAGAGAGGGAAGGGGAGAGAGGTCAATAAAGTCTCTTGTTCCTTACTGGTCAAGGCACTCTGGCCAGTTGTCCGCATCAGGAGGAGACCAGGGACAAAACGGTCTCAGTTGTGGCTGCTGGGTCTGGTCCATTGGCAGGCAAGCTGGCCCCTGAGTACCCCGAGTGGTCAGGATGTCAGTCTCACTGAAGAAGAGTCTCGCCAGAGTCGCCATTTGTTGCAGGAAGGGGGACCCCTTCCAGGGCCCGAAACTGGGCTCTTGTCTAACACTCGGAAATGAATTGCCTGAGGAGACATATGTGCTGACAAAGCAAGAGATTTTATTGGGAAAGGGCACCTGGATGGAGAGCAGTAGGGTAAGGGAACCCAAGCCTGTGCAAATTTGTACTTTAGTCAGTAAAATGTTAATTTAAACATGCTTTTGAGAAGTGGCCACATGGAAGTAGCTTCCTAATCTTCCAACTTGAGATTCTAGGTCATATTAAGCATAAGCATGTGTGCACATAAGCATGTGTGCATGTGTGCTAAGTCACTTCAGTCGTGTCCAACTCTTTGTGACCCTCCAGACTGTAGCCTGCCGGGCTTCTGTCTGTGGGATTCTCCAGGCAAGAATACTGGAATGGGTTGTAATTACTTGCATTATAGGCGGGCATAAGTCAGGCCTTTTATTATGGCCCAGTACTCCTCCTTGGTAATGATTCTTTGACTCCCTTAGCTATGTTTTCAGGGCTGCATCCTTTGAGTTCTTCCTTTTCTGTAAGAAATGGTACATGTTTGTGCTAAACTAGAGTAGCTCACTCTTACTTTATAAGATTGGGTTCTCCAAGATGTGTTTTAATTCTGATCCCTTTTAGTTGCACCCACAGTGCTTGTAGTGATGTCATTTTTGGTAGACATTGTGAGTTTATTATGAATCTCATTGAGGATAAATCCATAAGAAAAGTTGCTCTCTGAGAGAAGCCTCTCTACCTTAGGTGAGAAACAAGGTATTGTGGGACAGCATCCTTAAGGTTTTTAGAAGTTGTTCTGAGTCGTTGAGAAGGTCTATAAGGCACCCTCGTTATTCCTGAAGTCTCAACAGGGAGTCTTACAGTCACACATTAGGTAAGAGCTTTATCCTGAAGCCAGGTTTTCCTAGGAGTACTCTTGCTTTGTTCTTGTTCTGAGGCCATTTCTTTGAGTCTTTTGCTATCTGGAGAGAAATTTATTTATTTATGAACACAGCAAGTATTGAATACTTTATATTTTTCTCTAAATTATGATAGAAAATTAGATGATTGTGATTGATTTCCCAAAACCTGGATCCAGATTCAAAGGTGAAGTAACTTATGGTTAAGGCTGATCAGCTGCTGGCACCACTGGGCTATAGGAAAGTAGAAGAAAGAAACCTGGAACCTGCTGTGTCAAACAATAAATAACCTTCTGTTTTTATTTTACTTACTCTAGCTCTTGAAAAATGAAATTTGTGAAAAGTCTTTGCACTTAGTAGAACATCTAGAGTTTAGAAATGTAAAACTGAAGAGATAGCATTAAAATTACATGGAAAAATATTTTTTACTTCCCAGGAACATTGGGACTAAAACTAATGATTATGAAGTGCTTTGAAAACATAACTGCATTGTATAACATCAGCCTTGGGGCTAACCTCTAGTAGGGTTCACAGCAAATCAATTAGTCCTAGATCATCCTGGCAGCACTGTCAAGTATCATTAGTGCTGGAAGCCACAGACAGCCACCGAGGACCTGCCCATGATTACTTCCTGAAAGTCTTAGTTTTCAGTCTGTGGAGTGGAGATGCCCTGACTGCACATTATAACACAAGTAATTATTCATCAAAACTTGTCTTGCTGCAAGCAATTTATTCCTCTCACCACAGATGTCCCCTGTTCTGACCCAGAGCAGCATGAATGTGGGCTAAAAATAGCAGCTCCACAATGCAGCAGGCAGCCATGGTTAGACTGCATTTAAATGGTCCTTATGCCCTTGGATTCAGAGCACTTTCCTCGCATGGATTAACCCTAGAAGAAATCCTGGAAGGTAAAGATTATCTTATCCCTTCTTGTGCTTTAGTCCTTTTAATTATAAAGCATGTTTCTTTTTGCAGATAAACTCTGCTTTGCCTGGCAATTCATCCTTTCTCTCTGTTTTACACATTTACCACTTTTTGTTTGGTTCTTTTGATGTAGTTGGAATTGGGAAATGGGAAGTTCAGTTCTGTACCTGTCACTCTACTCTCCGATCACACCACATGCTCAAGAGATGATAGCTATT
This sequence comes from Nanger dama, assembly GCA_917880005.1. Classification (NCBI taxonomy): domain Eukaryota; kingdom Metazoa; phylum Chordata; class Mammalia; order Artiodactyla; family Bovidae; genus Nanger; species Nanger dama. The sequence continues at coordinate 32,956,929 of CAKJTW010000007.1, forward strand.
ATGTCTAAGTACATGCTAGGCACTGTGGAGGATAAACATACAACCCTTATTCTCCTACACATCAGCTTCAGGAAAATCAAATCATTAAAGGAACAAGCAGAGAAGCATTTAATTCTCATCTAAGGCTTGGCTAATAAAATGTTTAATGTTCCTGAGCTCCTCACCCTGTTTGGCTTAACTATTTTCTAATGTGTCAGTTGGGCTTCCCTGTGGCTCAACGGTAAAGAATCTGCCTGCCAATGTAGGAGATGCAGGTTTGACCCCTGGGTTAGGAAGTTCCCTTAGAGAAGAATACTCTGGTATTCTTGCTTAGAACATCCCACTGATACAGGATCCTGGTGGACTAAAGTACATGGGGTTGCAAAAGAGTAACACACGACTTGGCAAGTAACCAACAAGAAGGAATGTGAAGGTCTGTGAAAGAATCCTCATTTAAGGATGCCATCAACACCCAAGTGAAATCCTGTTAAAAACTATTTGTACCATTGCCAGGGTCCAGCCCCAGTGGATCTAGGGAATTTGAAGGTGGGGACGGAGTCAGCATCCTTGGAAAAAACTTAATTACAGATAGAGAGGGATTAGGAAATTAGCAGAGAAAAAGAGGCTGAATAACTTGGTTTACACGGAATACCAATCACCACCTACGTAGGCCACAGGCATCTTTCCATTCTCCCAAAGGAGAGGAGGCACTGAGGCCTCCCTGGTCCAATCTTAGCAGCCCAGGCAGAATTAGCAGGCTTGGTGAGTACCCACATTTCAGATGAGAATTCAGCCAGGAAAACGGGGAGCAAGAAAGAAACAACACGGAGGAATCAGTCCTTCCAGAAACTGATCCGATTTCTTTATTTTTCAGGTTTGTTTTTATACCTTTGTTATACATAGGGATGAATACAGAGTCATGCGGGGGTCAGCAGACCTGACCCTTGTCACAATCAGGTGCTTCATATAAAATTATACAAAGGTCTTATGGGTTTTTACATCATCTTGTGGCCACGAGGTCTGCTGACATTTTATGGCCCTTTCTGATACTGCTCAGTTAACCAGAAAACTTATTTTTCCAGGGGTGATGTTTTCTTAAATCAGGCGCCACCCTCCAAATAAAGTTGCATTCCTATAGGGTGAGGGTGTAGTGAGTTACAATCAAGAAAGGAATATGGTTAACATGACTAATCTTAAAGGTTAATATTTATTTTTCCTATATGCTAGTTATATTCATTATAAGGGCAGGGAATATGGAGATTTAGCAGCAGACATCAGCCCAACAAATGAAAATCCTTTCACCAATGCTCCCCTTAAGATCTATTTAGTCTTAAGATAGTGATAAAGTTACATTTTTACATAGCAAGGACACAGTGATTTATAACAAAAGTACAGTGATCTATAACAAAAGAGAAAATTCATTAACTCAAAAACTCTAGTATTGCTAACATCAAAAACTATATTTCCTTTTCTATATTCCAAATACATTGATTAATATATTCCCAGGTGCCTAAGGATATGGAGGCCTGGTGGCAATCATTGACTCATCAATGAGAAAAGCCCTATGCTAATACTCCAAACTCTCTGCGCTGTTTATGGTTGAGAGGTTGTCACACAAGCTAGTCTGTCCGCAGAGAGGTTTGACCTGAGACACCCTTGTCACACCCAGGGCAGGGAATTAGCAGTAATTATTGGCACAACAAATGAAAAAACCCTTAACCAATATAATTCCTAATTAACCCACTAATACTATACTAATAACCTTCTAACTTCTCAAAAGAGTCTGTATTTAGACAGTTTTAAAGCATCCCATGGCTCTCACTGTTGGGAGGCTGTTAAACAATCACATGCGGCCGGACGAACCTGATCAGGCAGGCCAGAGAACCTTCAGAGTTTGTAAGTTGAAACACTCTTGTCATGCCCAGGAATTTTTATTAACTGGAGCTGCAAGTTAACTCCTTATCCAAGGGAAATGGTTATGGGGGAGAGCTCCCGCTAAAGTACTCTGGTTTTGGAGGTAGATGCTCAGGAACAGGGGGTTTCCTGAGGCTTGATCACGCCTTTGCGTATGCCAAGCTTCCTTCCTCATGACCTTTGCCATGGGCGGAGTTCCTCTTGTTGGCCCCCAGCATACCATCTTCTGCTGATGTATCTTTGTCCTGTTGATACAGAGAGCTGACTCAAAATCTCCCACAAAATTCCTCTGAAATGCCTGGATTTCCTCATGCTAAAAGGACTGCTGGGCATTGCAGGGTTTCTAAGATGCTTAGACTAATTAAGCTCAACTGTAATCCTCAAAAAGGAGAATGATGGACAAATGTGGTCTCTAACCCCAAAGAATTCATAATCTTATCATGTATATTGAATATGGTTATAAATAATAGCATTTCATGTAATTATTTTAATTTTTAGAGGTTTAAGACTAGACACTTAAGTCATTCAGTCTCCTTAATGAGTGTATGTGATAGTAATTGTTCTTTTTCCCTAGCTTTATTGTGATATAATTGACACGTTTAGTTCAGTCGCTCAGTCATGTGTGACCCTTTGTGACCCCATGGACCGCAGCACACCAGGCCTCCCTGTCCATCACCAACTCCCAGAGTATTTACTCAAACTCATGTCCATTGAGTCGGTGATGCCATCCAACCATCTCATCCTCTGTTGTCTCCTTCTCCTCCTTCGATCTTTCCCAGCATCAGAGTATTTTCAAATGAGTCAGTTCTTCGCTTCAGGTGGCCAAAGTATTGCAGTTTCAGCTTCAACACCAGTCCTTCCAATGATATTCAGGACTGATTTCCTTTAGGATGGACATGTAAAATCATGCAAGTTTAAGGCATACAATGTAATTTGATACATATATTGAGAAATGATTGCCACATTAAGATTAAGACAGTGTTCGCATATTTCATTTTTTAAATTTTTATGGCGAGAACATTTACATCTCATATAATTCTATTGCCAAATTTTTGGTGGGTTGATGAAAAATGAAATGCACCCTAAGTTCCAGTCAAGACTTATAATGGAACATGATCTGTACCTCTGGCCCTTGCTTAGGCCACTCTTCTTAATATTAATTGTTAACACTTTTGAACATTTACTATGTAGCAGACATTGTTTTACATATGTTTAGTCATTTTTTAAACCAACAACAACCATATTTTTATCATCCCCTTTTGAAAGACACCCTTGGTGAGTGTGGGTAGTCCCTGAAATCAGGAGAAGCTTCTCAATTTTCAGTAATGCCGTGTTTTGAAATGGATGTTAGTGGCACACATGTGTTCACTTTCTTGAATTAGTTTAGCTGACAGAAGTGATGTGTACACTTTTCAGCATTCAAGTTCACACAGAAAAAACAGCAGAGGCAGAATTCAAACCCAGATGTTCTGATTTGACAACACACATTGTAACTATAGTAGTCAACAACCACAGTAGGTTTTGCATTTCTAGAACTCCAGTGCATATTCATTGAAATACTAGTGTTTTGGAATGCTGTCTGAAAAAGGAAGCTCTGTGAATATCTAAGTTTGAGGAATACTGCATATTCCTGTATGGAATTCATGGCACATTTTAACATGGTAAAAGTTTATATATAAATATTGCTTGGAAGAAAAGTTTAATTTTGTATAGCATAACTTCCTAATCATTTTTGCCTATGAAACACCTTTCATCACATAGTGCTTTGGTTTTTTTTTAATATAAATTTATTTTAATTGGAGGCTAATTACTTTACAATATTGTATTGGTTTTGCCATATATCTGTACACATAGTGCTTTAATATACTGCTGAAAAGACTTTTGAAAAATTCACTTTGAGAATTGATATCTTGAGATAAGGAATTAAAAGTATGTCTCTGAAAAAGACTCTGATAAAATGAGAAAGATTTTTATACTTCAGGAATTTGAGAGATGGTTCATTGGAAGGACTGATGCTGAGGCTGAAACTCCAATACTCTGGCCACCTAATGCGAAGAGCTGACTCACTGGAAAAGACTCTGATGCTGGGAAAGATCGAAGGCAAGGGGAGAAGGGGACAACAGAGGATGAGATGGTTGGATGGTCACTGACTCAATGGACATGAGTTTGGGTGAACTCCGGGAGTTGGTAATGGACAGGGAGGCCTGGCACGCTGCCAGTCCATAGGGTTGCAAAGAGTCAGACACGACTGAGCAACTGAACTGAACTGAATTTGAGAGAAGTTTGTGTGTTATGTTTCAGTAAAGAATGATTTGAATATTAGCTGACTGGGCTTTTCAGTTCTCCCTCTGTTCCTGTCTGTAATTCATCTTGCATTTCTGAGAGTTTGCTTGGTTTGTTTCAGGTTGATCCTGTCTACATGGAGAAGGCAGAACCTTATATATTTACTTTAATGTAAAATGCTTAAGGAAGAAAAACATACATTAGGAAAGTATACATATCATGTGTGCCAGCTGAATGAATTTCAGAAAGTGAACACGTGTGTGCCATCAGCCTCCAGATCGAAACACAGAGCATCGCTGGGAGCCCAGAGCCCCTCTGACACTTGGTGACTGCCCACTCACAAAGAGTAACCGCTACCCCTTCTTCTCTCTACACAGGTTTGGTTTTGTTTGTTCACAGCTTTATTGAGGTAAAATCGACATCTATGAAACTGTACATATTTAAATGATTTTTATGAACGCTACCATATGTATCACACACAAGATAGTGAGAATATCCACCATCCTCCTAGTTTTCCTTCTGACCTTTGTAATTCCCCATCCGCAAGCAACCACTGGTGTGCTTTGTCACTTTGGATGAGTTTGCATCTTCTAGAATTTTATGTAAAGGAATGATGCATGTGTATCCTATTCATCCCAAGACAAAGGGGATCTTGTTTATTTCACTCAGCATAACTATTTTCAGATTCTCTCATCTTGCGCATTAGTAGTCCCTTTTTATTGTCCAGTATTTCGCTGAAAGGATATATTGCAATTTGCTGATCTCGTCACCTGTTGGTGGCCATTTAGATTATTCTGGGGCATTAAGGTTTCTCTGTATGTTTGTGTACAAGTCTTTATGCTTAGGTTTTCATATCCTCTCGTGAATACCTAAGAGGGATATGGCCAGGTCAAATGGTGAGCACGTGTTTACATTTTTCAGAAACTGCCAAACTGTGTTCAAAAGTGAACATACTAGTATGTATTCCCACCAGTAGTATATAGAGTTCCAGTGTTCCATATCCTAACTAACACTTGATATGTGTAATTTTTGTTTCAGCCATTCTAGTGAGTGTGTAGTAATAGTGTATTGAGGTTTTAATTTGCGTTTTCTTAACAGCCTCCTTTCATGTGCTTATATGCCATCTGTACATCTTTAGTGAAATGTTCATTCCAGTGTTCTTTCCTTTTTTTAATTGGGTTGTTCATTGTCTTATTGTTGATACTGGAAAATTCTCAATTTTGCATACAAGCTCTTAGTTGGAGATCGCTTTGTTAATGTTTTCTTCCAATCTGTGACTTGCCCTTTCATTCCTGTAACAATATCTTTTGAAGAGCAAATGCTTTTACTTTCTTTTAGTTACCATTACGGTCTATGATAAAATTGATAATTCTTTGTTTATTGTAAGTCAGTGTCAGGTTTTTCTTTCTTTTTTTTTTTATTTTTTGGTATGAAGTTATCCAATTGCACCACCATCATTTGCTGAAAAGACTTTGCTCGTAAATTGCCTTGGTCTCTTTGTCAAAGTCTAATGGGGAAACAGTGGAAACAGTGTCAGACTTTATTTTTGGGGGCTCCAAAATCACTGCAGATGGTGACTGCAGCCATGAAATTAAAAGACGCTTACTCCTTAGAAGGAAAGTTATGGCCAACCTAGATAGCATATTGAAAAGCAGAGACATTACTTTGCCAACAAAGGTCCGTCTAGTCAAGGCTATGGTTTTTCCAATGGTCATGTATGGATGTGAGAGTTGGACTGTGAAGAAAGCTGAGCGCCGAAGAATTGATGCTTTTGAACTGTGGTGCTGGAGAAGACTCTTGAGAGTCCCTTGGACTGCAAGGAGACCCAGCCAGTCCATTCTGAAGGAGATCAGTCCTGGGTGTTCTTTGGAAGGACTGATGCTGAGACTGAAACTCCAGTACTTGGGCCACCTCATGTGAAGAGTTGACTCATTGGAAAAGACTCTGATGCTGGGAGGGATTGGGGGCAGGAGGAGAAGGGGACGACAGAGACTGAGATGGCTGGAAGATATCACAGACTCAATGGACATGAGTTTGGGTAAACTCCAGGGGTTGATGATGGACAGAGAGGCCTGGCATGCTGCAATTCATGGGGTTGCAAAGAGTCCCACATGAGCGACCGAACTGTTAACTGAATGACAGTATATGGTGTTGATTTATTTCTGGACTTTCTATTCTGTTTCATTATCTATTTGTCTGTATTTATACTAAAACAACATTATCTTATTTACTTTTCCTTTCCAATAATTTTTGAAATCAGAAGTTATACTTCCTTGAGAGTAAAGTTCAACATTCAAGGTCACACAGGAAAACGAGGAGATGATGGTATAATTTTTCAGCATACATTTTACTTATATGCTTAAAAAAATTGCTTTCCTTGTGGCTCAGGTGGTAAAGAATCTACCTGTGATGCAGGAAACCTGGGTTCGATTCCTGGTTTAGGAAGATCCCCTGGAGAAGGGAAAGGCTATCCACTCCAGTATTCTGGCCTGGAGAATTCCATGGACTGTATTGTTTATGGGGTTGCAAAGATTCAGACACAACTGTGCAACTTTCACTTTTACAAAATTGTTATGACTGTTTCACGTCCTTTCCATTTTCTTTGACTTAAGTTCTAGCTTGTCAATTTCTTTCCTTTGTTTTCAAATGCCTTCTGGGATTTTCATTGGTATTGTATTGAATCTGTAGGTCAATTTTGGAGAGAACACATATCATATATTGAGTCTTTTGATCAAGGGGTTTTTCCGTTAATTGAAATCTTTAATTGATTGCAGCAAATGTATGTAGTGTTCTGTGTTTAGGTCTGATTCTTTTAGCAAATATATTCCTACATATTTTATATTTTGATGCTACTGTAAGTGGCACTTTTAAATTCAAGTTCCTATTCATTGCTCGTATAACATAAATTAGTGTTGCCAGTTTGACAGGGCATATTATTTTCTGAACCATTAGAGAACTCATTACTAGTATCTGGGCTGTCATTTGTAATACAATATTTTTAAATATATGTTGCAAAGGAAAAATATAAAAGCTCACTCTAAGACAATCCATGAATCATTGTTCTATTCACTCATTCATATTTTACCCATTTATTTTTCTCATTGAAGTTTATGAAGGAAAAGCTTTAAATACTCTTAAATATTTTAAGAAAACTGAAGCTCAGAGGTGAAGAGATTTCCTGTGAAAATAAAGAGAGCTTTAAGAAAAAAACCATGCAGTGGCTTTGGACCAGAGCTTGTTATTGATGACAAATAACTCAAGCCACTCTATTGATACCCTGAGTTATAGCATTACATGAGTCATCTACTTGAATGAAAAGATTTCCAGTTGGAATTGTAGACCTCTTACAATTTTAACATTTTTGTCTATCCTAGAAAGTCCTACTATTAATATTTTTAGCAATATTAAATGCTTTCTCAGATCTCCCTCCCCCAACACACACACGGGACAGGCTGCTGTGGACTAAATTTTGTTCCATATTTGGAAATTGAAGTTTTAAGCCCTGATGTAGCTGTTATGATGAAGTACTTTTGGATGCAATTCAGGTTAAATGAGATCCTAAGGATGGGGCCCTAATTCAGTTGAACTGATGGCCTTATAGGAAAATGAAGAGAAAGAGATCTCTTGCTCTCTCTCTGCAAGTACAGACACTGAGGGAAGGCTGTGTAAGCACAGAGCAGGTGGTTGTCTATAAGCCCAGAAGAGGGCTCTCACTAACATAGACCACGCTGCCATCCTGTTCTTGGACTTTCAGCCTCCAAAACTGTGAACGTGAATTTCTGTTCTTTAAGCTACCTAGTGTGTGGTATTTTGTCATGGCAGCTCCAGCAGAAGAATGCACAAGCCAAATCTGATCACATTTCCTATAGCTTTCCTTGTTACGTGGTTGTTTAATTTGCTGCATGCAGCGACTGTGCTGATTACGCTGGCAGATTTAGAATCCATTTAAGGTAGCCCATTCTGATGATCCTGCTGTTTTCTCATTGATCTACTGCTGGTGTATTGTTACCACAGGACCACCAAACTGCAGTTCATTCAGCAGTTTATTAAATGACATCTCTTCCCTGAGTGTGAAAATATGCTAACCCTCTTAGAACAAGACATTAACAAAAATAAATTTTATGAGAGTTTAGATTTCTAGAAAAGGTAGCAAGGTAATACAGGGAGTTCTCAAATGCTCAGTACTATTTCCTCTGTTAAGATCTTAACATTAGTACAATAAATTTGTCACACCTAATAGACTAATATTCATACATTATTGTTAACTAAGCCCAGACTTCATCTTGACATCCTGATATCTTTAATTTTCACCTAACATTCTTTCTGTGTCCCAGGATCCTATCCAGGAAAACAGAATGTGACATTCAGTTGTCATGTTTCCTTAGATGGTGGTTCTTGGTTGTGACAGTTTCTCAGACTTGCTTTGTGATGACCTTGACTGTTTTGAGGAGTATGGGAAATGTATTTTGTAGAATGTGCCTTAACTGAGATAGTTCTTCTCATGATGAGATTAAGCTTATGGGTTTTGGGGAGGAGAGCATCAGAGGTAAAGTAGCATTCTCATTCCATCGTATCAAAGGTAAATGCTATCAGTCCTTATCACCTGTGTTTGTCAGGGTGCTCCAATGTGAAGTTACTCTTTACCTTTCTGTTAGCCTTCACATGGATATCACCAATACAACCTACACTCACCAGTGGGGAAGTTATGTTCCATCTCTCTGAAGGGGCAATATGTACATAAATTATTTGGAGTACTTCTATATGTGAGATTGCCTTTTCCCCTATTTATTTACTCAGTCATTTATATCAGTATGGATTCTTGTCTATTTACTTTCTAAATTGGGTTATAATACAATACTGTTTATTTTTTTGTTTATTGAGGTATAGTTGATATATAATATCATGTGTTTCAGATATACATCATACTGATTCCTAATTTTTAAAAGTTGTATTCCATTTATAGTGTTATAAAATATTGGCTACAGTCCCTGTGTATACAGTATATCCTTGTAGCTTATTTAGTTCTACGAGAAGTGTAATAACTCATACTTCTTAACCTCATACCCCTATCCTGCCCCTCCCCTCTCCCTCTCCCCCACTGGTAAGCACTGGTTTCTTTTCTGTATCTGTGATTCCTGTTTTTCCCATCTTTCTTTTTTATTTTTTAAATTATAGAAGTATGATAACACATTTACAGGAGACTTGGAAAATACAGAATAAAGTTACATATGCTGCTGCTGCTGCTAAGTTGCTTCAGTTGTGTCTGACTCTGTACGACGACATAGACAGCAGCCCACGAGGGCTCCTCTGTCCCTGGGATTCTCCAGGCAAGAACACTGGAGTGAGTTGCCATTTCCTTCTCGAATGCATGAAAGTGAAAAGTGAAAGGAAGTCGCTCAGTCGTGCCCGATTCTTAGCAACCCCATGGACTGCAGCCTACCAGCCTCCTCTGTCCATGGGATTTTCTAGGCAAGAGTACTGGAGTGGGGTGCCATTGCCTTCTCCAAATGTTACATGTAGTTCTACTATATATTACAATTACCTTTTAAGTAGATAAACTTTTAGTTGGAGTGTCGATCTCAAAGTCTCAAAAATTAATAGAATGAATACAGAAAAGTAGAAGGAAATAGTACACCTGAAAAGTACCATTCAGTTCAGTTCAGTTGCTCAGTCGTGTTTGACTCTTTGTGACTCCATGAATTGCAGCACGCCAGGCCTCCCTGTCCATCACTGTCTCCCGGAGTTCACTCAGACTCAAGTGCTTCAAGTCAATGGTGTCACTCAGCCATCTCATCCTCTGTCGTCCCCTTCTCCTCCTGCCCCCAATCCCTCCCAGCATCAGGGTCTTTTCCACTGAGTGAGCTCCTCACATGAGGTGGCCAAAGTATTGGAGTTTCAGTCTCAGCATCAGTCCTTTCAAAGAATACCCAGGGCTGATCTCCTTCAGAATGGACTAGTTGGATCTCCTTGCAGTTCAAGGGACTCTCAAGAGTCTTTTTCAACACCACAGTTCAAAAGCATCAATTTTTCAGCACTCAGTTTTCTTTATAGTCCAACTCTCACATCCATACATGACCACTAGAAAAGCCATAGCCTTGACTAGACAGACCTTTGTTGGCAAAGTAATGTCTCTGCTTTTCAATATGCTGTCTAGGTTGGTTATAACTTTTCTTCCAAAGATTAAGCATCTTTTAATTTCATGGCTGCAGTCACCATCTGCAGTGATTTTTGGAGCCCCCAAAAATAAAGTCTGACACTGTTTCCCCATCTTAGTTTTCTGAATATTGAGCTTTAAGCCAGCATTCACTCTCCTCTTTCACTTTCATCAAGAAGCCCTTTAGTTAGTTCTTCTTTACTTTTAGCCATAAAGGTAGTGTCATCTGCATATCTGAGGTTATTGATATTTCTCTTGGCAATCTTGATTCCAGCTTGTGCTTCTTCCAGCCCAGGGTTTCTCATGATGTACTCTGCATAGGAGTTAAATAAGCAGGGTGACAATATACAGCCTTGATGTATTCCTTTTCCTATTTGGAACCAGTCTGTTGTTCCATGTCCAATTCTAACTGTTGCTTCCTGACCTGCATATAGGTTTCTCAAGAGGCAGGTCAGGTGGTCTGGTATTCCCATCTCTTTCAGAATTTTCCAGAGTTTATTGTGATCCACACAGTCAAAGGCTTTGGCATAGTCAATAAAGCAGAAATAGATGTTTTTTGGACCTCTCTTGCTTTTTCCATGATCCAGCGGATGTTGGCAATTTGATCTCTGGTTCCTCTGCCTTTTCTAAAACCAGCTTGAACATCAGGGAGTTCACGGCTCACGTATTGCTGAAGCCTGGCTTGGAGAATTCTGAGCATTACTTTACTAGCATGTGAGATGAGTGCAACTGTGCGGTATTTTGAGCATTCTTTGGCACTGCCTTTCTTTGGGACTGGGATGAAAACTGACGTTTTCCAGTCCTGTGGCCACTGCTGAGTTTTCCAAATGTGCTGGCATATTGAGTGCAGCACTTTCACAGCATCATCTTTCAGGATTTGAAATAGCTCAACTGGAATTCCATCACCTCCACTAGCTTTGTTTGTAGTGATGCTTTCTAAGGTCCACTTGACTTCACATTCCAGGATGTCTGGCTCTAGATGAGTGATCACACCATCGTGATTATCCAAGTCGTGAATATCTTTTTTGTACAATTCTTCCATGTGTTCTTGCCACCTCTTCTTAATATCTTCTGCTTCTGTTAGGTCCATACCGTTTCTGTCCTTTATTGTGCCCATCTTTGCATGAAATGTTTCCTCAGTATCTCTCATTTTCTTGAAGAGATCTCTAGTCTTTACTATCCTATTGTTTCCCTCTGTTTCTTTGTGTCATTCACTTAAGATTAATTTCTTATCTCTCCTTGCTATTCTTTGGAACTCTGCATTCAGATTGGTATATCTTTCCTTTTGCCTTTGCCCTTCACTTCTCTTCTTTTCTCAGCTATTTGTAAGGCCTCCTCAGATAATCATTTTGCTTTTTTGCATTTATTTTTCTTGAGGATGGTCTTGATCACCACCTCCTATATAATGTTACTAACCTCTGTCCATAGTTTTTCAGGAACTCTATCAGCTGTAATTCTTGAATCTATTTTTCACTCTATCCGACTAAATCTGTTAGAGTTCCTGCAGAACAAATAGATTGAAGATATAGGAATTTCCAGCACTTTGTTTAATAAAAAGTGGCAAAGAGTGGACAACCTTGTCTTTTTCTTGGTATTTCAGCTTTTCATTATTGAGTTTGAAACTGTGGGGACTATCATATAAGGCCTTTATTATGTTGATATGTTACCTCTATACCCACTTCCTTGACATGTTTATCATAAGTGGATACTGAATTCCTTGAAAAGCTTTTTCTGCATCTATTGAGATGATCATATGATTTTATTCTTTAATTTGTTAATGTGATGTTTCACATTGATTTGTGGATATTGAAAAATCTTTGCATCCTTGGGATAAATGCCCCTTGACCGTGATGTGTGAGCCTTTAAATATATTGTTGAATTTGATTGGCTACTATTTATTTGAGGATTTTTGCATCTATCTGCATCAGTGATACTGACCTGTACTTTTTGTTTTTATGATATCTTTGGTTTTAGTATCAGGGTGATGCTGGCCTCATAGGATGATTTCAGAAGGCTTCCTTCCTCTGTAACTTTTTGGAATAGTTTTGAGAAGATACACATTAACTCTTATGTAAATGTTTGGTAAAATTCATGTGCTATCTGGTCCTGGATTTCTGCTTGCTGAGAATTTTTAAATTACTGATTCTGTTTTATTACTGATAACTGATCTGTACATATTTACTAATTCTGTCTGGTTCAGTCTTCAGTTCAGTTGAGTCACTCAGTCATGTCCACATCTATGTGACAACATGAACTGCAGTACGCCAGGCCTGTCCATCTACAACTCCCAGAGTTTACTCAAACTCATGTCCATTGAGTTGGTGATGCCATCCAACCATCTTATCCTCTGTCGTCCCCTTCTCCTCCTGCCATCAGTCTTTCTCAGCATCAGGGACTTTTCCAGTGAGTCAGTTTTTCCCATCAGGTGGCCAAAGAATTGGCATTTCAGCTGCAGCAGCAGTCCTTCCAATGAATATTCAGGACTGATTTCCTTTAGGATGGACTAGTTGGATCTTCTTGCAGTCCAAGGGACTCTCAAGAATTTTCTGCAACACCATTATTCAAAAGCATCAGTTCTTAGGCACTCAGCTTTCTTTATAGTCCAACTCTCACATCAGTACGTGACTCCTGGAAAAACCAAAGCTTTGACTAGATGGACCTTTGTTGGCAAAGTAATCTCTCTGCTTTTGAATATGCTGTTTAGGTTGGTTAAAACTTTTCTTCCAAGGAGCAAGCATCTTTTAATTTCATGGCTGCAAGCACCATCTTCAGTGATTTTGAAACCCAAAAGTAGTCTGTCACTGTTTCCATTGTTTCCCCATCTATTTGCCATGAAGTGATGGGACCAGATGCCATGATCTTAGTTTTCTGAATGTTGAACTTTAAGCCAACTTTTTCACTCTCTTCTTTCACTTTCAACAAGAGGCTCTTTAGTTCTTTTTGCTTTCTGCCATAAGGATGCTGTCATCTGCATATCTGAGGTTATTGATAGTTCTCCCGTCAATCTTGATTCCAGCTTGTGTTTCTTCCAGTCCAGCATTTCTCATGATGTATTCTGCTTGTAAGTTAAATAAGCAGGGTGACAATGTACAGCCTTGATGGACTCCTTTTCCTATTTGGAACCCGTCTGTTGTTCCATGTTCAGTTCTAACTGTTGTTTCCTGACCTACATACTGATTTCTCAAGAGGCAGGTCAGGTGGTCTGGTATTCCCATCCCTTTCAGAATTTTCCACAGTTTGTTGTGGTCCACACAGTAAAAGGCTTTGGCATACTCAATAAAGCAGAAGCAGATGTTTTTCTGGGACTCTTTTGCTTTCTCTGTGATCCAGCGGATGTTGGCAATTTGATCTCTGGTTCCTCTACCTTTTCTAAATCCAGCTTGAACATCTGGAAGTTCATGGTTCACAGACTGTTGTAGCCTTGGGAAATTGCAAGTTTCTAGGAATGTGTTCATTGCTTATAGGCTGTCCTTTTATTGTTGTGTAACTAGTAATTTCTTATTATCCTTAGAATTTTTGTGATGTCCGTTTTAAATTCTTTTTCATTTCTGATTTTACTGATTTAGGACCTCTCTTTTTGATAGTCCTGGTGAAACGTGTATAAATTTGGTATCTTTTCAAAGAACGAGCTCTTAATTTCATTATGTTTTTTTCTTTTTTTCCATTTTTTTCAGTATGTATTTCACTTGTTTCTGCTCTCATCTTTATGATTTCTTTCCAAGTGCTGTTTTTTTCTTTTTCTAGTTCATTTAGGTATAAGTTTATTTTGTTTATTTGAATTTTTCCTTGTTTCCTGAGTTAGGCTTTTGTCACTATAAACTTTCCTCTTAAAACTGCTTGTATTGCATCCTATAGATTTTGGATTGCTGTGTTTTCATATTCATTTTTCTCCAAATATTTTATTTCCTCTTTGACTTCAATTATCTACTGGTTAAATATTGCTTAGCCTCCTTTTGTCTGTGTTCTTCACAGTTTTGTCTTTATTTCTAGTCTCATGTCTTTGTGGTTGAAAAAGATGCTTGATGGGATGTAATTCTTAAGATAATTTAGACGTGTTTTGTAACATAGAATGTTACATACAGTTGAAAAAAATGTATATTCTGCTGTTTTTAGGTGGAATGTTTTTATGTATTAAGTTCATTTGGTTTAATGTGTCCTTTAAGGCCAGTGTTTTCTTATTGATTTCCTGCCTGGATATTCTCTCCATGGACATATATAGAGTCTTAAAGTCCCCTAATATTACTATGTTTTTGTCCATTTCTCTTTTCATTTCTCTTAGTATTTGCTTTCTTAATTTAGGTGCTTCTAAGTTGGGTGCATATATATTTATAGTTATTGTATCTTCTTGTTAATTGTTCGCTTTCTCATTATGTAATGCTCTTGTTTGTCTATAGTTACAGTCTTTGTTTCAAAGTCTGTTTTATCTAGTATAAGTATTGCTACCTGAGCTTTCTTTTCCTTATCATTTACATCAAATAGATTTTTCCATCCCCTCACTTTCCATCTTTGTGTGTCTTCAGGTCTGACGTGAGTCTCTTATAGGCAGCATATGTATGGGTGGTTTTTTGTTTGTTTGTTTGTTTGTTTTCATCCATTCAGCCACTCTGTCTTCTGACTGGAGCATTTGGTCCATTTACATTTAATATAATTATTAATAGATGTATACTTACTAACATTTGGTTTTTAGGGTTGTTTTTGTTGTTCTTTATGTTCCTTTCTTCTTTTGATCCCTTTCCTTGTGATTTGATAACTATTGTTAATGTTATGCTTGAATTTCTTTCGTGTGTGCTCCTATTAAAGATTTTTGATTTGTGGTTACCATAGGTTTATATGTAGCCTTAAAGGTAATGATCATAAAGAATCTCAAAGAACTTGGAAGAATGAGTGAATGAAGACAGTGAGAAGTTAGCTGTTGTTATATTTTTCGGGCGGGTGCCTGTGTTGTGTGTTGCTGCGTGGACTATCTCTAGTTGTGGAGAGCAGGGGCTACTCTCTGTGCTGCACAGGCTTCTCTTTGCAGAACACAGGCTTCAGGGTGCACAGCCTTCAGCACTTGTCGTGCACAGGCTTAGTTGTTCCACAACATGTGGGATCTTCCTGGACAAGGGATCGAACCCGTGTCTCCTGCATTGGCAGGCAGATTCTTTACCACTGAGCCACCAGGAAAGCCTGAGAAGTTAGTTTTGTAACAAACTGTTAAAGTCTCTATTGGTAGATTGATTCACTTGGTTCTTCTGGGTTTTAACTCGTTGCTTCATATGGAACGTGCTTCTCTGTTGCCTCATTTTACCTAAATCACTGTATTTAGTAGATTGGTTATATTTCCTGATCTTGCAGAAGTGACCATATGTTGGAAATGTCCTCGGGGTCCTGCAAGTGCACTCTTGTCAAGTAACCAGAGCTAAATGCTTTAGAAGAGATGCCCTCTCTGTGGATTGTGTGGGTCCCTCTGTTGTGGCAGGCTAACTACTGTAAGTGTGCTTTTAGGCTTGGCTAGCTCCCAGCCCAGTTGGTTGCCAGGCCTTCCTTATGTTGAGGCTGTTGATGGGTGGGACTCTGCCCTGGCACAGCTGGCTTTAAGGTTACAGAAGTTCTAGTCCTGGTACTGGCCTAGAGGTGGGTGGGGCTGGGTCATGAGGCAACTGCCTCCAGATCTGTGGGTGGGTCCAAGGGCTAATGTTAGCCCAGAGGCTGATGGTGCCAAGTGAGTGGGTAGCACTAGGGCCTAGAGTATCACAAAGATAATGCCCACCGCCTGGGGGTAAAGCCAGGTCCCAGGACTAGTACCATTTCAATAGTGGGCAGGACATGTCAGATAGCTAGCTAGCTGATTGGCCCCCAGAAGTGCTGGGGCTAGGCCTGCTCACTGGTAGGTGGGGCTTAGTCCTAAGCCCTCTGATAGGTGGAGCTTGGTCAGGTGGCTGGTGCTTAGGGGTTCCTATGGCAGCTGGCCTGCTGGTGGGTGGGGCCTTGTCCCTGCCCAGCTAACTGCCTAGCCTGGGGCATCCCAGGACAGGAGCCAACCATCTAGGGCCGGAGGCTGTGTCCTGACAATAGTGAACTAGAACAAGGATTCTGAAATAGCGCCTCCAAGCACCATGTCCTGCCGCCAGCATATGTGTCCCAGGGTGGGTTTCATTTGTCTCTTGCCTCTCTGAGAAACTCTCCAGGTTTATCAGCTGAGTCCGACCTAGTTATTGTTGTTCAGTCACCAAGTCTGTGTGTGATTTTGTGACGCTATGGACTGAAGCACATCAGGATTCTCTATCCTCTACTACCGCCTGAATTTGAGTTTGCTCATATTCATGTTCATTGAGTTGGTGATGCTATCCAACAAATCTTATCCTCTGTTGCCCCCTTCTCTTCTTGCCTTCAGTCTTTCCGAGCATCAGGGTCTTTTCCAGTGAGTCGATTCTTCACATCAGGTGGCCAAAGTATTGGAGTTTCAGCAACGGTCCTTCCAATGAATATTCAGGGTTGATTTATTTTATCTTATGCTTCTCGTTATATTAGAAAAAATAGCCTTTGAGAAGACCAAACCTCTTTTTCAAAAACTTAAAAATAATATCTTAAATAGTTCTTTGGGTAAAAACAACTTTTTCCATAGAATCCAACACTCCTCCTCTCATCCCGCCCGTACTTACTGACATTGTGCTAAATTAGATTGCAGCCACATGAAAATAAACATCCAGATAAGAAATGAAATATTAGGTAATTGTGACATTTTCTCCAAATCTGCAGATGTTTGGTTTTCTGTAAGGAAACTGTTACATCACTGACATTTCCTCTTTACATCTGGATGTTCAGCTATCACAGACATGGCGTTCTGTTCATTTCTGTGAAATATTCATTTCTTGTCATGCTTCTTAAATAGGGTTGATGTAAAAAGATAGCAGTGAAACAAATTATATATCTTCTATGTATCACTCAAGCCACGTATAAAATAGTCTGACAATAAACATTTAAAGAGATTTACCCCAAGTATATACTTAGTATGCTTTTGTCCTTTGACAGCTGTGTAAGATATGAACATCATTAACTTATGCATTAATTTATGCTTCATTGGCAATTAAAAGCCATGATGCAACTGTTTAAATATTTTAGCATTTATTCCCTTGGTAGCTCCTATGGACAGTATTCGATTTGAAAAGGAATATACAATAGCATGAATTCTAGCTTAGATGTCCAAAGATAAAATGCTCCCCCAAGGACCAGGGTAAAAAATAGTGAAGGGTTTAGTGGTCTGGATGATGGGCAATAGTAATTCCTGGGGGCAGTTTGGAAGTGAGTTAAATTCTCAAAGTCTATACCAAACAAAGGTATTTTTAGAAAGATAGTAAGAACCTAAGAGAATATGCCTGAGAACTGAATTTTGTTCAAGTACTATTCAGTTTTAATGATATGATTTTTGTCTAACTTCTTTCTGTTATGGATAGGAGACTGAGGTCCAGTTTATAATAGTATGGAGCAGCCTACACGGCATGGCTTATAGTTTCATAGATTGGTTAGTTTTCCAACTGAAAACCACAATCACTGAAAACTAACCAATCTGATCACACGGACCACAACCTTGTCTAACTCACTGAAACTATGAGCCATGCTGTGTAGGGCCACCCGAGAGAGACAGATCATGATGGAGAGTTCTGACAAAATGTGGTCCACCGGAGAAGGGAATGGCAAACCACTTCAGTATGCCTGCCCTGAGAACCCCATGAAAAGTAGGAAAAGGCAAAAAGATAGGACACTGAAAGATGAACTCCCCAGGTCGGTAGGTGCCCAATATGCTACTGGAGATCAGTGGAGAAATAAGTCCAGAAAGAATGAAGAGACGAAGCCAAAGCAAAACTAGCACCCAGTTGTGATGTGACTGGTGATGGAAGCAAGGTCTGATGCTGTAAAGAGCAACACTGCATAGGAACCTGGAATGTTAGGTCCATGAATCAAGGCAAATTGGAAGTGATCAAACAGGAGATAGCAAGAGTGAACTCAGTCAACATTTTAGAAATCAGTGAACTAAGATGGACTGGAATGGGTAAATTTAACTCAGATGACCATTATATCTACTACTGTGGGGCAAGAATCCTTTAGAAGAAGTGGAGTAGTCATCATAGTCAACAAGAGAATCCGAAATGCAGTATTTGGATGCAGACTCAAAAATGACAGAATAATCTCTATTCATTTCCAAGGCAAACCATTCAATATGACGGTAATCCAAGTCTGTGCCCTGACAAGTAATGCTGAAGAAGCTGAAGTTGAACACTTCTATGAAGACATACAAGATCTTCTAGAACTAACACCCTAAAAGATGTCTTTTTCATTCTAGGGGACTGGAATGCAAAGCAGGAAGTCAAGAAACACCTGGAGTAACAGGCAAAATTGGCCTTGGAGTACAGAATGAAGCATGGCAAAGGCTAATAGAGTTCTGCCAAGAGAATCCACTGGTCATAGCAAACACCCTCTTCCAACAACACATGAGAAGACTCTACTCATGGACATCACCAGATGGCCAACACCAAAATCAGATTGATTATATTCTTTACAGCCTAAGATGGAGAAGCTCTATACATTCAGCAAAAGTAAGATCAGGAGCTAACTGTGGCTAAGATCATGATCTCCTTATTGCCAAATTCAGACTTAAATTGAATAAAGTAGGGAAAACCTCTTGGAGAAGCAAATGATAACCTACTCCAGTTTTCTTGTCTGGAAACTCCCATGGACTGAGGAGCCTGGTAGGTTGCAGTCCATGGGGTTGCTAAGGGTTGGACATGACTGAGCGACTTCACTTTTCACTTTCATGCATTGGAGAAGGAAATGCAACCCACTCCCGTGTTCTTGCCTGGAAACTCCCATGAACAGAGGAGCCTGGTAGGCTGCAGTCCATTGGGTCTCACAGAGTCGGACATGACTGAAGTGACTTAGCAGCAGCAGCAGCAGGGGAAACTACTAGACCATTCAGGTATGATCTAAATCAAATCCCTAATGATTATACAGTGGAAATGAGAAATAGATTTAAGGACTTAGATCTGATAGACAAAATGCCTGAAGATCTATGGAATGAGGTTCGTGACATCGTACAGGAGACAGGGATCAAGACCATCCCCAAGAAAAAGAAATGCAAAAAAGCAAAATGGCTGTCTGGGGAGGCCTTACAAATAGCTGTGAAAAGAAGAGAAGCAAAAAGTAAAGGAGAAAAGGAAAGATATATACCCATTTGCATGCAGAGTTCAAAAGAATAGCAAGGATAGATAAGAAAGTCTTCCTCAGTGATTACTGCAAAGAAATAGAGGAAAACAATAGAATGGGAAAGACTCGAGATCTCTTCAAGAAAATTAGAGATACCATGGAGCATTTCATGCAAAGATGGGCTCGATAAAAGACAGAAATGGTATGGATCTAACAGCAATATTAAGAGGTGACAAGAATACATAGAAAAACTATACAAAGAAGATCTCTACAACCCAGATAATCATGATGGTGTGATCACTCACCTAGAGCCAGACAGCCTGGAATGTGAAGTCAAGTGGGTCTTAGGAAGCATCGCTACAAACAAAGCTAGTGGAGGTGATGGAATTCCAGTTGAGCTATTTCAAATCCTGAAAGATGATGCTGTGAAAGTGCTGCACTCAATATGCCAGCACATTTGGAAAACTCAGCAGTGGCCACAGGACTGGAAAACGTCAGTTTTCATTCCAATCCCAAAGAAAGGCAATGCCAAAGAATGCTCACTCTACTGCACAATTGCACTCATCTCACATGCTAGTAAAGTAATGCTCAAAATTCTCCAAGCCAGGCTTCAACAATACATGAACTGTGAACTTCAGATGTTCAAGTTGGTTTTAGAAAAAGCAGAGGAACCAGAGACCAAATTGCCAAGATCAGCTGAATCATTGAAAAAGCAAGAGAGTCTCAGAAAAATATCTATTTCTTTATTGACTATGCCAAAGCCTTTGACTGTGTGGATCACAATAAACTGTGGAAAATTCTGAAAGAGATGGGAATATCAGACCACCTGACTTGCCTCCTGAGAAATCTGTATGCAGGTCAGGAAACAACAGTTAGAACTGAACATGGAACAGTAGACTGGTTCCAAATGGGAAAAGGAGTATGTCAAGGCTGTATATTGTCACCCTGCTTATTTAACTTTTATGTAGAATACATCATGAGAAATGCCGGGCTGGATGAAGCACAAGCTGGAGTCAAGATTGCCAGGATAAGTACCAATACCTCAGATATGCAGATGATAACCACCCCTTATGGCAGAAAGCAAAAAGAACTAAAGAACCTCTTGTTGAAAGTGAAAGAGGAGAGTGAAAAAGTTGGCTTAAACCTCAACATTCAGAAAACTAAGGTCATGACATCTGGTCCCATTACTTAATGGCAAATAGATAGGGAAACAGTGGCAGACTATTTTTGGGGGCTCCAGAATCAGATGGTGACCTCAGCCATGAAAGACACTTGCTCCTTGGAAGAAAAGCTATGACCAACGTAGACAGCATATTAAAAAGCAGAAACATTACTTTACCAAGAGAAGTCCATCGAGTCAAAGCTTTGATTTTTCCAGTAGTCATGTATGGATGTGAGAGTTAGGTTATAAAGAAAGCTGAGCACCGAAGAATTTATGCTTTTTAGCTGTGATGTTGGAGAAGTCACTTGACAGTCCCTTGTACTGCAAAGAGATACAACCAGTCCATCCTAAAGGAAATTAGTCCTGAATATTCATTGGAAGGGGCTGCTGCTAAAGCTGAAACTCCAGTCCTTTGGCCACCTGATGTGAAGAACTGACCCATTTGAAAAGATCCTGATGCCAGGCAAGATTGAAGGTGGGAAGAGAAGAGGATGACAGAGGATGAGATGGTTGGATGGCGTCACTGACGCGATGGACATGAGTTTGAGTACAGTCCGGGGAGTTGGAGATGGACAGGGAGGCCTGGCCTGCTGCAGCCCCTGGGGTTGCAAAGAGTCAGACACGACTGACCAGCTGAACTGACTGAAGACCTGGAAGGGCAAATGAAGAGTTCTGCCTGGGCCATGTTTGCTTGAATGCTTATTACTCCAGGGCAGACATGGAGTTAGCAGAGTTCAGGGGAGGAATGAAGCTGAGATTTCTTTGGGCAGCATCAGCGTTGAGGCCTGGATGAGGTCATAGAGGGAGTGCGTACAGGGACAGTATGTGTCCCTGGCACATTGCAAAACTGTGAGGTTTAGAAGAGAAGCTTAAAGGAGGAGGTCTGTTTTGTTTTGCTTTTCCCTCTAGCAAAATGCACGAACATTGCGTATTGCTTAACTTTTTTGTCCTTATCCTCCCTTAACCAGTTATTTCATATGAATTAGAACTTCTTATTGCATACTTTGCTTGTTTTTTGAGTGATTATTTACTTCTGGCCCTGTAATTGTGAAATAGGATTCAGAGAAATAGATTTTAAACCGTTATGTTCTCCAGTACACAAACAATTTACTGGTGGAAGTGGACAGGACAACAGTCTTCCTGTGACCAGCCTGTTTTATTCCCTGAGGCTGAATGAAATCAAGGTAATTACTTTACAATTAATGGGAAATGATATAATCAAAATCTACTTAGGGAGATAATACAAGTAAAGGACCTTTCGTGACATCTTTCCGTGAAATGAAGATTTCCCATGAGAAGACAGTGAAGTAGCAGAGTGAAAATAAATGTTAATAGCTGGAACCAGTGGAAATATTTTCTCTTTAGGAAAATACCTGGATAAGTTACATGGAGTGGAATATGAGACCATGAAAAGGGAGTGAGGAGGAAGCCCAGGAAATAAGAGATATTTAAGCCCCACTGCACACACCCAGGGGACAGAAGGTTATGAAAAAAAGAGTGTTGTGAATTTTAGTAGCAGTCATATCTAATGATTATGGTTAAATTACTTTTGCTGTAGCAATTTAAACACCTTTTAATTTAAACTCCGTGCCTTCCTCGAAGTGTGCTATACACACAGCGCCTTCTGTCAGTGCTTTTCTATGTTGTGTCTCAGTGAATGTGTTCATGAATTTTTTTAAAAGTACAAGAAAAGGTAAAATGTTTGAGGTTTTAACTTCTAGACATATGATACCAAATTCAAAACTTAACATGGAGAACAAGATTCAATGAGGTTATAAGGGTAGCCAGAAATGGCTACGAGGTGTAAATCTCTCCCTCTACCTTCTTGTATTTGGAAACCAGCGGCATACTGGTGAGGATTTAACTAGGTATAAATGGTGAATTGAAGGTTTGGACCAATCCAAAATAATCCTAACAGGCAGAATATATGATAGTAGTTATTTTGTGTCTTCTAAATTGTGCTGTGTTGACTCAGTTTTGAGGCTCTGGCTAAGAGGCAGGTGAGTTCCCCTTTCCGGGCAGCCAGTTAAGCCCACACCTTAACCACTTCCTTTATCTGCCTCTTGCACTCCAGGTTACTAAGCACACTTCCTAATGCTCCATGGCCGAGTTCCGCACAACCAGAGATGGTAACCATGCACCAAGGCCTGCGAAGTTATTCATATTAGCCAGTCTACAGGGAGCCCTGGAAACCGAGGCATTCCAGCCTACTTGCTGCCTCTGCAAGCTGCCTCTGAAGCTCCAGTTTGCTGTTTCCTTTCCCTACAGTCCTTTGTTAGGCCCTATCTTTCTTCTGGAGCTGTATAAACAGTTCTGCCTTTTATCTACCCATGTGTCAGTGTGTTGAGTCCTACCATCAAGAATCTTTAAAGCTTAGGAAATTCAAAGGAACATCAGCTTGATATCTGGAGTTTACTTCAACATTTTAAAAATATATATTCTCTACTCTATGGAAGACATCAGTTTGGTGAACCTAAAACTGACTATGAAAGAATCATGTCAAGGGATTCATTAGACAGCTAGACTGGTATTCCATCCTCAACCAACTGAACCAGAAATCTCCAGAAGGTCTAAGGTGGGAAGCTAGTTTTAGTTTTCTGGGTGATTGCAGTACACATACTTATTTGTATAGGAATTAGAGATGTGGAAGATACTTACCTTCAGTGAGTTAAATTCTGAATTAAAATCCTAGATCTGCTTTCACTATCATGTTACATGTAGCAAGTTATTTAACCTTTTTGAGATTCAGAGTTCTTGTCTGTAAAATGAGAATAATAACTTGATGAATTACTGTGATGATTAAATGAGAAGTTGCCTAAAACTATCCAGCAGAATGCCCAGAACTTGAAATATAGTAGCTATTAGTAGCATTATTTAGAGAGCACAAACGCTAGAAAAACAATGTGTAACAAGGGCCAGGAAAAGCAGGTATTTGTAAATTTTGCAAATAAAAGATAGACATGATAAAACCCTTCAACACTTAAAGATGGATAAAGTTCAGATATATTCAACAGCTTTTCCCTACAACAAGGTAGGTATTAATTCAGTATGTCATCCTATAAGTTTTCTTCATGAATATGGTGCCTCTCTGATGTAAATATTTATCTGTAAGTATTCATCGTAGGTCTGCCAGTATGATTTATTTCTGTCGCTTCATCGGCAGTTTTGACTGTCCTCTGTCTGCTGGAATGCTTTTCTTTGCCTGTCTTAACTAGACGGTTGTGATGTATCCACAGCAACCCTTTTCTCTCACATGCTCTCACAAGTTTCCTCTTCTTTGAAGTATTTTCATCTTTTAAAAGCACATCACATAATCAAGGTCTGCCAAATCTCAAAGATGAAGTAATTACTAGGCAAGTTTTAGATAAAACTTCTACACTTGAGGCCTATTGCAGCAATTGGTAAT
The DNA here is from genome assembly GCA_917880005.1 of Nanger dama. Taxonomy (NCBI): domain Eukaryota; kingdom Metazoa; phylum Chordata; class Mammalia; order Artiodactyla; family Bovidae; genus Nanger; species Nanger dama. Next base: position 32,981,010 of record CAKJTW010000007.1, read on the forward strand.
GAAGATGTTTCCAAATATGTACATATTGGGATGATCTAGTATCTGTCTGGGCTAGTATGGATGACACTAAGTTTTCTATACTCTCTCATTTTGACTATACATGGTCAAAGGATGGATTCTGTTTTCCTTTAGATTTTTTTCAAATAGTGACACCCAACCTGTCTTGAACCCTATTAAGCACAATACCCTCTTAGCCTTGAAAACATACCAATGATCCTTGCAGGTCATTGTCATTTAATCACTCTACAGAAATGGAAATTATCCTAGGATTATACTCTCATATCCTGCTAGTCTGCAGGAAATCCAATGAAGGGCTGGGTTCTTTGCACACCCAGCCACCAGAGGTGCTGTCAAGTTGGAAAGAGCTATTTTCTGTCGTTGTACTTGGATTCCTTTCAGCCCAGTGGGGGCAGTCCAACCTTAAATTGAGAGACCTCCATTCTAATTTCAGCCCCACCATAGGCAAAGCAACATTAGTCATGTTATTTAAATTCCCCTGTTCTCAGTTCCAGCAGATTGCAAGTAGTCTCATCCTACTGGCCTGCCTCACAGAGACTTGAGAAAATTTTCTCAAGGATATAGACTGCTGTGAAATTAAGAGACAGGCATGTTTTTGTCTTGTGAGCTCAGCTACTACAGTTTAAGGCTCAAGATTGTTTGAACCTCAGAGCATAATGTCAGTATTTAGAAAACTATTGTCTGTTTCCTCACAAGGACACTATCCTGTGATCCTTTTATTATGCTAGTAAAAATGGAAATTAAAAATTTAATAGAAATTAAATTTAAATTTTATTTATTTTAATTGGAGGCTAATTACAATATTGTACTGGTTTTGCCATACATTAATAAAAAAAAAAAAAATAGAAATTAAGTATCCAGCATTTGTAAATGTTTTATTTTTCTACCCTTTTCTCAAGAGGGATCTGTTAATATTTTGAAAGTCTCATCTTCTAAAGAAGCTTATCAGCTCATGGAACTTTTTTCTTAAGACAGGTTTAGTGGCTCAAACCTAAGTAAAATGCTGACAGGCCTACGTTGCTGACACAGATACATTTCTCTTCAGGGAAGTTATCTCATGTGTTTGCCTCTGTTACTAAGGTCTAAAAAAACTTGGAGGGGGTAAGTAGAACAGCATCGTTACTTCACCCTGAATTGAAGTGGCAAATACATTTCTATTCAGTGAAAGAAGCAAAGACAGTCAGTTTAAATGTCCATTCAAACACAAACATTTATGGAACCCTCCTTTAGTGCCAGAAATGCAAAAATGATTTAAGATATGGTTTCTGTCCTGTATCAGAAATATATATATATATATATATATATATAAATATAAATCCATAACAATCAAAATAATGTCAGCAAAGTATTTTGTGTCCCTAGAATCTGAACTGATGTCCTTAACGAAGAAGTATCTTTTAAGAAATTAATTGGGTTCCTGTCTTTAGTGTTGTTTGAATAAAAATTAGGAGAAAAGGAAGACTGTGCAAATGGCCCATTTTTGTGAATCTCTGACATATCTCTGATCATAGAAACTTAACTAAAGAGGCTTCAGTTTTTGCACCAGAAGCATAAGCAAACACTCTTAACAATTTTGTTAATGTGGTACAGGTTCCTATTTTATGGGAATTAATCCCCAATCAGTGTATAAATCACACATAAAATAGTGAATCAATACATTTCTGAAAAACTGTTTCTCCAAAAACAATAAAGGAATAAGGTCATCAGATATGTAGATCAAATATGCAAAAGGAAAATGCATTTATCAAGATGAAGAACAAAGACTTGTTTTTCAAGAAGATAGTACCGTCTCCTGCTTCATTGTGAAGGATTTCTAAAGTGGATATGATTTCAATTAGGCATTTAAATGATGAATGGAGAACAGTAAACAAGTACTCTGGGTAAAGTATGGCACCTTGGTATAATCACTTATTTTGGTTTCTTTTCTGTCTTGTTTGAGATAGCAGTAAAGAATTAAAGTATAAAGAAACTCACAAGGATAAACAGCAAAGGAAATAATAACATTTTGGAAATGGAAAACTCAGAAACACAGAGCTGAAAGCTGCAGACAGAGGAGTCCAGTGGAGGCAAAAAGATTCATTCTGTACAACTGCAGTAAGGCCTTGCAATTAGAGGCTTTAGATAGCTCAGAAATTAGGGACAAAAGATAGGCCTGAGAGCAGAAAGATAGATGGATATGGTGAGATTTGTTGAACATGTTAAGATGCTCTTGAGGGTAAAAGAGTACATTATTAACTGTTAAACCATGATAAGTGACATACATTAGGGCTGTCCTGGGCAAAAACACATTAGCTCTACATTAAGGTAACTATTCAAGTCTGGTTGTCTCTTTTAAAATAGACTTATACTCCTTTTCAGATTGACTTGTAGGTGTTTTGACATACAGTGTTTTTGATACCAACCCTTGTTAGATGAGTATTGTGTATCTTCTCCTGTTTTTTTCACTTATCATCTAATTCTTAGGGTATTTTTTAAAGATTAGATTTTTAAATTTTCTTTAAAGGAATAGAAATTCTCAATTTCAATATTATTAATATATTAATTTTCCCTTTTATATTAACACTTTTTGTGCCCTCTAAATTGCCCATTAAATAAGATCATGGATTTTTAATTTTTAATTTTTATTCTTTCTGAAGCTATAAAGATTAACTTCCATATTTAAATCTTTAATCTGCCTGGAATTGATTTTGGCATGATGTGAGTAAGGAGTCAAACTATAAATAATTTTTAATATTCATATCTCAACATTATTTTTCAAAACACTTGTGTTTTCAGTTATTCTCATAAGTAAATTGCCCATGTATGAACAGTAGCTTATACACTTGTTTCTAGCCTTTTTAAATTAAACTTTATTTTAATAATTTTATTTTTTTCTAAGTCTTTAAGCTATATGCAACAATAACATGAATTTATTTTTAAATATTTTTTAATTATTCAATTAATTTCTTTTCACTTAATTCTTCTATTAAAATACTTAAAGTTACACAAAAATCCCTGTTGGAATTTCGATAGGGGATGAATCTATAAACCAACTTAAGAGAGCTACCATTTTTACAATGTGTTTTTCAACCCATCAATCTATGATTTTTTTGTTTATTTAGATTTACTTTAGTTTCTTTTAATGTTTTATAAATTTTGCCATATAGATCTTATATATTTTCTTAAAACATTTTTTGATACTATTGTAAATGTTGTATTTTCAAATTTTCACTTTATAAGTGTTTGTTGCTGGCAGATATTTATATTTTTGTTTATTTTTGAATCTAGCAATTTTGTAAAATTTTTCATTTTAATCACATAACTGTAGATTCTTTTGGATTTTCTTGTTCCCAATAATGTAACCCACATATAATGGAAGTTTTATTTCATTTCCAGTTCTTACATTTTTCATTGCTTTTTGATTTACTGCTTCCTCTGTGTAGCAGCTCCAGTATAGTACTGTGTAGGAGAGAGTGGTAATTCTTATCTTGGTCCCTGTCTTGAAGGGAAGGCCTTCAGTGTTTGAACATCAAGTGTGAGTGTTGCTCTAAATTATATTGTAAATATCCCTTATCAGATAAAGGAAATCTTTCTTTCCGTCTAGTTTCTCAGTGTAGTGAACATGAAAACAAATGTCACCAAAACTTTTTCAACATTTAGAAAGACAACTCTATGATTTTTTTCCCCCTGTAACTTATTTTTGTGGCAAAACACATTCAGTTATTTTCTAATGCCAATCTAAAATTTTTAATGTTAAATTTACCTTTCTCTAGTATAAACAGAATATCTTCATGACATATTATCCTTTCTACATTTACTGCATTCTTGGTTTATTAATTTTATCAGCCATAAAAAGAGAATGAAATATTGCCATTTGCAGCAACATCAATGGACCTAGAGGATATTATACTTAGTGAAGTAAGTCAGATAGAGAAAGAAATATTGTATCACTTATATGTGGAATCTTAAACAGTACAAGTGAATCTATACAGAACAGAAAGAAACTAACAGATGCAGAAAACAAATCTATGGGTACCAAAGAGGGAAAGGAAGTGGGGATGGACAAATTGGGAATGTGGGATTAACAGATAGAAACTACAATATATAAAATATATATGCAACAAGGATCTACTTATAGCACAGGGAACTATATTCAATATCTTATAACAACCTATACTGAAAACTACATATATAAACTGAATCACTTTGCTATACACCTGAAACTAACACAATATTGTAAATCAACTATACTTCAAAAAGTGGTTTGCCTCTAATTTTTCTCACTTTTAAAATATCAAAGTTATGCTCACCTCATAAAATGAATTGGAATGTGCTATATATTTATTTTTTATTTTCTAGAAGGATTTAGTAGGACTGGAATTATTTATTCTGTGAATGTTTACTAGAACTTCTCCATGAAGCCACGTCTGTTCCTGGAGATTTCTTTGTGGGAAGATGCTAAACCACTAATACTATTTCTTTTATGGTAGTGGAAATATTCATATTTACTATTTCTCATTTTTCTAGAAATTTGAAAAATATAAATATTTTTACTAGTCACCTCTTTATCTAATATTTACCCTATCCTGATACTGGCTGTTTTTTTTTTTTTTTTCTTTGACTTATTCTTACTTCAAATTTGCCCATTTTATTTGCCTTCTCACAGGACCAAATTCTGACTTTGTTGCTTCTCAATATTCCTTATGTTTTTTTCCCATTTATTTTGTTAATTTTTGCTGTTGCTTTGTTTTCCTGCCTTGTAGTTTCTGCTGCCATATGGACTTATTCTACTAACATCTTTTAATGAATGCTTAGTTCTTCAATGTCAGTCTTTATTATTTTTAAAAAAACATGCATTTAAGACTATGACTTTTTCTCTTAAGTATTACTTTAATCTGATTTTAACAATTTTCTTATACTGTATGATATTGGTATTGGTATTCAAGTTGTGATACTCTGTCTTCTAGTTTCTGTTACAGTATTTTTCTGTGTCGAATGGATTACTCAGAAGTGTAACTTTAAATATCCAGTTTAATTTTCATATCTTCAAAATATACTTAGCTTAATTCTATTATGGTAAGAGAATGAGTTCTGTATAATTTAAATACTTATAAAATTTGATACTTAGCTATACATTATTTTTGTTCAGTGCAATGAATGTTTACTTTCTGTATGCACAATGTATACCACTTTTCAGCTCTCAATTGCTTCTTACGGTTGAGAACTTTTATCTGGGATCAATTCCTTTCTACCTGTAGCATATCATTTAGAATTTTTATTAGTAAAGACTGCTGGTGAGTGCTCTGATGTTTTTAATCTAAAATGTCTGAATTTTGCCATATTCTTGAAAGATACTTTAGTTGGGTATAGAATTGAAGGATCAGTGTTGTTTTCTTTCAACCTATTGAAGAGTGGTGTTGTTCAGTTGCTAAGTTGTGTACAACTCTTCATGACCCCATGGGCTGCAGCATACCAGGCTTCCCTGTCCTCCACTACCTCCCAGAGTTTACTCAAGTTCATGTCCATTGAGTCAGAGATGCTATCTAAACATTGAAGATAAAATAATTTAACTAATTATGGCTTTCATTATGCTTGTAAGGCTTAATCCCTTCATTCTTTCTGGAGTTATTTCTCCACTGATCTCCAGTAGCATATTGGGCACCTATTGACCTGAGGAGTTCCTCTTTCAGTATCCTATCATTTTGCCTTTTCATACTTTTCATGGGGTTCTCAAGGCAAGAATACTGAAGTGGTTTGCCATTCCCTTCTCCAGTGGACCACATCCTGTCAGATCTCTCCACCATGACCCGCCCATCTTGGGTTGCCCCATGGGCATGTCTTGGTTTCATTGAGTTAGACAAGGCTGTGGTCCTAGTGTGATTAGATTGACTAGTTTTGTGTGAGTATGGTTTCAGTGTGTCTGCCCTCTGATGCCCTCTTGCAACACCTACCATCTTACTTGGGTTTCTCTTACCTTGGACTTGGGGTATCTCTTCACAGCTGCTCCAGCAAAGCACAGCTGCTGCTCCTTACCTTGGACGAGGGGATCTCCTTACTACCGCCCTTCCTACCTTCAACGTGGGATAACTCCTGTAGGCCCTCCTACGCCTGCACAGCCACCACCTTGGGTTGCTCCTCCTGGCTGCCACTCCTGGCCTCGGGTGCCGCCCCTGGCCTCCAGCTTGGGATAGCTCCTTTCGGCCACCGCCCCAAGGTCTGATGCTATAAAGAGCAATATTGCATAGGAACCTGGATGTCAGGTCCATGAATCAATGCAAATTGGAAGTGGTCAAACGAGATGGATGAATTTAACTCAGATGACCATTATATCTACTACTGCAGGCAGGAATACCTCAGAAGAAATGGAGGAGCCATCATGGTCAACAAAAAGAGTCCGAAATGCAGTACTTGGATGCAATCTCAGAAATGACAGAATGATCTCTGTTTGTCTCCAAGGCAAACCATTCAATATCACAGTAATCCAAGTCTATGACCCAACCAGTAACGCTGAAGAAGCTGAAGTTGAATGGTTCTATGAAGACCTACAAGATGTTTTAGAACTAACACCCAAAAAAGATGTCCTTTTCATGATAGGGGACTGGAATGCAAAAATAGGAAGTCAAGAAACACCTGGAGTAATAGGCAAAATTGGCCTTGGAATGCGGAATGAAGCAGGGCAAAGACTAATAGACTTTTGCCAAGAAAATGCACTGGTCATAGCAAACATCCTTTTCCAACAACACAAGAGAAGACTCTACACATGGACATCACCAGATGGTCAACACCAAAATCAGATTGATTATATTCTTTGCGGCCAAAGATGGAGAAGCTCTATACAGTCAGTGAAAACAAGACCAGGAGCTGACTGTGGCTCAGATCATGAACTCCTTATTACCAAATTCAGACTGAAATTGAAGAAAGTAGGGAAAACCGCTAGACCATTCAGGTATGACCTAAATCAAATCCCTTATGATTATACAGTGAAAGTGAGAAATAGATTTAAGGGCCTAGATCTGATAGATAGAGTGCCTGATGAACTATGGAATGAGGTTGGTGACATTGTACAGGAGACAGGGATCAAGACCATCCCCATGGAAAAGAAATGCAAAAAAGCAAAATGGCTGTCTGGGGAGGCCTTACAAATAGCTGTGAAAAGAAGAGAGGTGAAAAGCAAAGGAGAAAAGGAAAGATATAAGCCTCTGAGTGCAGAGTTCCAAAGAATAGCAAGAAAAGATAAGGAAGCCTTCTTCAGCGATCAATGCAAAGAAATAGAGGAAAAGAACAGAATGGGAAAGACTAGAGACCTCTTCAAGAAAATTAGATACCAAGGGAACATTTCATGCAAAGATGGGCTCAATAAAGGACAGAAACGGTATGGACCTAACAGAAGCAGAAGATATTAAGAAGGCATGGCAAGATTACATAGAAGAACTGTACAAAAATATCTTCACGACCCAGATAATCATGATGGTGTGATCACTAATCCAGAGCCAGACATCCTGGAATGTGAAGACAAGTGGGCCTTGGAAAGCATCACCACGAACAAAGCTAGTGGAGGTGATGAAATTCCTAGTTGAGCTGTTTCAAATCCTGAAAGATGATACTGTGAAAGTGCTGCACTCAATATGCCAGCAAATTGGGAAAACTCAGCAGTGGCCACAGGACTGGAAAAGGTCAGTTTTCATTCCAATTCCAAAGAAAGGCAATGCCAAAGAATGCTCAAACTACCGCACAATTGCACTCATCTCACATGCTAGTAAAGTAATGCTCAAAATTCTCCAAGCCAAGCTTCAGCAATACATGAACCGTGAACTTCCTGATGTTCAAGCTGGTTTTAGAAAAGGCAGAGGAACTAGAGATCAAATTTCCAACATCCACTGGGTCATGGAAAAAGCAAGAGAGTTCTAGAAAAGCATCTATTTCTGCTTTATTGACTATGCCAAAACCTTTGACTGTGTGGATCACAAGAAACTGTGGAAAATTCTGAGAGAGATGGGAATACCAGACCACCTAACCTGCCCCTTGAGAAATCTGTATGCAGGTCAGGAAGCAGCAGTTAGAATTGAACATGGAACAACAGACTGGTTCCAAACAGGAAAAGGAGTACGTCAAGGCTATATATTGTCATCCTACTTATTTAACTTCTATGCAGAGTACATCATGAGAAACACTAGACTGGAAGAAATACAAGCTGGAATCAAGATTGCCCGGTGAAATATCAATCACCCCAGATATGCAGATGATACCGCCGTTACGGCAGAAAGTGAAGAGGAACTAAAAAGCATCTTGATGAAAGTGAAAGAGGAGAGTGAAAAAGTTGGCTTAAAGCTCAACATTCAGAAAACAAAGATCATGGCATCTGGTCCCATCACTTCATGGGAAATAGATGGGGAAACAGTGGAAACAGTGTTAGACTTTATTTTTGGGAGGCTCCAAAATCACTGCAGATGGTGACTGCAGCCATGAAATTAAAAGACGCTTACTCCTTGGAAGAAAAGTTATGACCAACCTAGATAGTATATTGAAAAGCAGAGACATTACTTTGCCGACTAAGGTCCATCTAGTCAAGGCTATGATTTTTCCTTTGGTCATGTATGGATGTGAGAGTTGGACTGTGAAGAAAGCTGAGCGCTGAAGAATTGATGCTTTTGAACTGTGGTGTTGGAGAAGACTCCTGAGGGTCCCTTGGACTGCAAGGAGATCCAACCAGTCCATTCTGAAGGAGATCAGCCCTGGGATTTCTTTGGAAGGAATGATGCTAAAGCTGAAACTCCAGTACTTTGGCCACCTCATGCGAAGAGTTGACTCACTGGAAAAGACTCTGATGCTGGGAGGGATTGGGGGCAGGAGGAGAAGGGGACGACAGAGGATGGGATGGCTGGATGGCATCACGGACTCGATGGACGTGAGTCTGAGTGAACTCGGGGAGATGGTGATGGACAGGGAGGCCTGGCGTGCTGCGATTCATGGGGTTGCAAAGAGTCGGACACGACTGAGCTATTGAACTGAACTGATGCTTATAAGAGATCAGATACAGTGTTACTTTAAGGATAATGTTTTGTTTCTAATCATCTTTAATATTTTCTGTTTCCCTTGGTGTTCTCAGTCTCATGTGTAATGTTTGTATCTATGGTTTTCTTCTGCGGCTGTTACCCGTTCTTATCCCTTTCCTCCTGCTCTTTGACTCATCATGTGTCATTCTTCTTTGTACCTATTTGTTCATAAGTCTCTTTTCTTTTGTGTTTAAACTGCTGCTAAATGTCTCCATTACTCTTTTACTTATGGTATTGTATATTTATTCTAGAAAATCTGTGATTGTTCTTGAATTCTCCAAAGTCACTTTTTATAATTTTTTTCCCCTGCAGATATTTTCAAGTCAGCTATGTTCACATTTAGTAATATTAACACTTTCCCTTATGTCATTAAATATGGTAAATGTAGTTTTTAATATATGCCTGTAACTGTAATATATGACATCATGTGGATCTGCTTTTTTTGCTTTTTTTTTTTTTTGCTGGACATGTAAGAAGGCTAGGTTATATTAACAAGTGATGGAAAAATTATTCTTATATCAAAGTTCTACATAAGTAGATGATTTATGAGAACTTGACTATACTCTGGTAAACAACCTTGAAACCTTAGTCAGTTAACACAACAAAGTGTATTTCTCATTTATGTAGTCTTCTATTGGCAACCCACTCCAGTACTATTGCCTGGAAAATCACATGGACAGAGGAGCCTGATAGGCTACACTCTATGGGGTTGCAAAGAGTTGGACACAACTGAGCAACTTCATTTTTTTTTTTTCCTTTTTCATTGTTTAAGTGACTTTCTGGGTAGTTGCCTTACACCTCATCTGGGAACAAATGAGTATTTTTTTTTTTTAATACCAAAGAGGTTTTCAGATATGATTAGTTAAGGAGAATCTTGATATGTGAAGATTTTTCTGGATTATTTAGATGTCTCAATATGATCGCAGATTCTTACAAGTGAAAGGGTGAAGCAGGAGAATCAGATCAGAAGGAGACTTGAAGATGCTATGCCTCTGGTTTTTAAATGAAAGGGGCCACCAGCCAAAGAATCTAGGAAGCTTCTAGAAGGTGAGGTAGGCAAGTAAAAGAATTGTCCCCCAGAGCCCTCAGAAGGAATATAGCCCTGCTGAAACTTGATTTTAGCCTTGGAAAATCATTTTGGACTTGTGAGCTAGAAGAATTATAAATTTGTGTTTTATGCCATTTATTTGTAGTAATTGTTAAAGTAGCATGAGAAAACAGCATTAGTGTTTTGACATACCATTAAAGTGTGTCTCTGATAAATAGAATAGAGTTAGATTTTGTTAAGCTATGGTTTTAATCCAGTCTTATAACTTTTATCTTTTAGTTGGATTATTTAGTGCATTTTTATTTATTATCTTGATATAATTGGTTTTAAATAAACCACTTTTATGTTTGTGCTTTAATCATCCAATCTATTATTTGTCCCCCTTATTTCTCCTTACCTGCCTTTTTCTTATTACTTAAGCATGACTTGTTATTTTATTGTATTTCCTTGATTACCTTTTTACTCATAAATATTGTCTTACCCTTTTACTGGTTATCCTAGATGTTATAAAATGCATCTACAGTTTACTGCATTGAACCTTTTTTGTTTGTTTGTTTGTTTGTTTTTAATTGAAGGAATTGGCCATAGTATGCATATGTATCCTCCTTCACAAAACTTCCTCCCACCTTCCACCCTTCTAGGTTATCACAGAGCACTCAATTTGAGCTCCCTGTGTCATACAGCAAATTAGTTAGTGCTTTTAGGGCACATTCGCAGATCCTAGAGTTACCTAGAAGTAGGGATACTCTGTGTATCCCTACTTCAGCTTTTTTTTTTTTTTTTTTTTGCTATTTTTGTCCACATATTTTCTTTCTACATATCTTATAAATTCCACAAGATACGATTATTATTACTACTATTATCATTGGTATCTTAAACAGTTACTCCTATTTACCTATATTTTACCCTTTCTGTCTCTCTTCATTCTTTCTTATGGTTCTCTACTTCTATGTAGGAGCGTTTTCCTTCAGTGGAAAGACTTTCTTTCAGTGTTCCTCCATGGTATATATGTGCTGGCAAAGAATTCTCTAGCCTTTCATTAGTCTGAAAATTCCCCTGTTTTTCCTCTGGAAGGCAAAACAAAATCAGTAGCTTATTTACTTCAGAAAACTAAAAATTAAATGGAATCATTGTCCAGCATGTGACTCACCTGTGAACATCATCTATAGAGTTACAATAATATTAAAACCAAATGTTGAGTTTTTATTGGTTGGCCTGTTTGGTGAATACTGATAATGGAAGTGTGTTTATTTTCTGTAGTAGAGAGAAAATATTGTAGAAGTCAATAAATAGTACTTTAAACTGGAAAATTAAAGCATGGTATATGTGCATGAATTTCAAAATCATAAGATATCCCAAAAAAGCAGGTAACACATTTGAATATTGCTGCCTCTGCAGGGAAAGATTTCCTTAGAAGTTGGGAGGCAGAACTGCTATTTTTCAATAAATCCATTGGACTATTTAAATTTCTAAATTACATTCATATAGTATTCAATAAAAATAAAGTAAAAGGTAAATTTTATTAAGACTCATTTTTAGGTAAGATGTGAAACTTCTGAAAAAAGTGTATTAAACAGATTTGGAGTAGTACAAAAACTTTCAGAGTAAAATGAGACAGTGTAAAGGGAGCTATGGAAGTATCATTTCAGGCATTTTGATAACAAGCTTTGTAGAAAGTAAGATCTTATTCACGGTACATGTTTTAATGGGAGATTATCCTCTGTGCTTACTGTCAGGGCTAACATGGTAAAATGGTACGTGTGTAATCTCTGTTTCAAAAGCGCCACTAAAGTAGGAATGTCATACAAGTGAATAATTAGGAGATAAGACGACTTGAAGGGACACTCACTGTAATATATGAACCAAATGATGGAAAATGAGTAGATGTAGGGTAAAGCATCAGGAGCTACTCTAATGAACAAAAAGAGTCAGTTTGGATTTTTAAAGAAAAAGTAGTAGTGAGTTGACAAGGGGCACATAAGTAGAGAAGGCACACTTCTACATGTGATGAAATAGTAGGTTCCATGGATGAGAAGGGGAAAAGGTTTGTCTTTTTCAGGTTTTTGGTATCAGTGCTATATCTGATTAAATATCCAAATGTCATATTTAATGTCAAATAACATTTTAAATTTAAAAATGTCAAAATAAAACTAAGCCTCTTCATGTGGATACCCTTCTGGGCACAAATCGTGTCATAGTCCCAATTGATCAAACTTTTGGATCCGTTGTTAGTTCATATTTATCCATAAGCTCTGTTGAAAATGAAATGACATCACACATGAAAATCCTTAAGGGATAGTTAAGAGAAATACATAAAGAAGATATTAAAATAAGTTTGCAAGTGCACAAGACAGTTTGTTAGCCAGGTTATTAATTATATATGCCCTCTAGATGTTATTGGAGCATTAAAAGATCTGTTCCTGTATGAAACTGGGGATAAAATACTTGGTCACATATTTTGAGAAATAATTTCTCTAAGCCTTGGTTTCTCATCTGTAGAAATAATGACAAATGACTTTAAGGTTTTAAGAAGTTTTAAAAGCACTTTTATTTGTAATAAGTGTATCACACTAGTGTAAGAGGTTAATAATGGAACAGGCTATGAAATTTATGGAAAGTCTCTATAGGACTCAATTTTTCTGAAAACTGCAAACTATTTTACAAGATAGTCTTTTTAGCAAGCACATATATGGCCTTGAAAAGAAATGTTTATCAAAAGAATGATTAAATAAGAACAAATGTAAAATCTCTAATAGAATGCCAGGCACATAGAATAAGCTCAATAAATGTTATTTTTATTTCCTTTTCTTTTGTCCTTAAGGTTTCAGGAAATTGATCTGTCATCTGCACATTAATCTCCATGCTTATTCATCCTTCCTTCTTATTCTTGTCTATATTTTTTACCATTTGATTCACATTAATTCAGCCCAACACACATCTTTTTGGGTTTCCTCGTTTTGGACAACCTTCAAATAGTGATTTCTCTAACATGGCAGCTAGATCCACATTCAAGTCTCTATTTGTCAGAGTCTTTTAATAAAACACCCAGAGAAACCCAGTTTTTCATCAAGTCCCTTTAATATTTACCCTCATGTTTCACGAAGGTACTGAAAAACAATGAATTATTACAAAATACTTTGAATATCCTATTCAACCCAGATTCTTACTCATTTACCTGAGTGTTTGCCATAATGCTGAAAGTTACACAAATAAAATTTTTGTTCAAAATAGAAAGGCAGCATTCTACAGTGTCATGAATGATGATAATATGCATGTCCTAAGCGATGTCCTAAGTAATGGTATGCATGTCCTAAGCAATCGTTTGTGCAGGAACAATTGTTGTACCAGAACTTGACAAGGGCGCCCTAAGTAGTTCAAAGACTGGGGCGTGCTTTATTCCCAGGCCCCTTATCAGTCTTACAATCCTCTGCTTGTAAGACACCTTGCAGCAGCTCTGCCCTCTCCAGTTTGAGTAACTTTTCTTGAATGCTTAAGAAGGCTCCATATTTTCTTCATCCGAGTCTGTTTGCAACATTCCTTTCCTTACATAGTATTTACCAAACTGCTTTCTCTTGAACCACTGCTTTCACCTCCCTTTGCACATATTGGTTTGATGCTTTAGAATCCTCCACTGGGGCTGGGGTTTACTTATCAGTGATTCCACTCTTGGGAGTGGGTAGGACCTCTCGCCAGCTCTGTCTCCTCCAACTCCCATGGAAGTCGAAGCTCTTCAGGATTTTTCTTTATTACCTAAGTTTTTTTTTTTTTTTTAAATAATTCTCATAGTTAATGTAAGGTTGATATTAGCCTTTAGAAACTTGGGGCCACAAAAAGAATGTGTTGAGCAGACATTAAATGACTTTCCACCCAACTATAATAATTACCTCTCTCTTATAGTTGTTTTCCCCTACATTGTTTTAAGAATCAAACTGCCTGAGCTTAGTTAGAGGTTAAGAGGCTTTTTAATCTTAGACAAATGGATATATGTAGTTTTGAATTATAAAGAGTAAAATAAATCACTCTTTCCTAAATTTTCTCACCATATGAGCTATGGGGAAAATGTTTTTAAAAAGCTTAAAAGAAAAATGTTAAAACTGAATTGCATTTTATGCTCATTAGAGAAGCAGAATTAAGTCAAATCTAACTAGAAGCTGTTGACTGTTTTTATTTATTTGTTTTTTTAATTTTAATTTTTACTTTATTTTGCTTTACAATACTGTATTGGTTTTGCCATACATTGACATGAATCAGCCACGGGTGTACATGAGTTCCCAATCCTGAAACCCCCTCCCACCTCCCACCACATATCATCTCTCTGGATCATCCCCATGCACCAGCCCCAAGCATCCTGTATCCTGTATCGAATATAGACTGGCAATTCATTTCTTACCTGATAGTATACATGTTTCAATGCCATTCTCCCAAATCATCCCACCCTCTCCCTCTCCCACAGAGTTTAAAAGTCCATTCTATACATCTGTGTCTCTTTTGCTGTCTCGCATAGAAGGTTATCATTACCATCTTTCTAAATTCCATATATGTGTGTTAGTATACTGTATTGGTGTTTTTCTTTCTGGCTTACTTCACTCTGTATAATAGGCTCCAGTTTCATCCACCTCATTAGAACTGATTCAAATGTATTCTCTTTAATAGCCGAGTAATATGTATATGTAATATGTATATGTACCACGGCTTTCTTATCCATTCATCTGCTGATGGACATCTAGGTTGTTTCCATGTCCTGGCTATTATAAACAGTGCTGTGATGAACATTGGGGTACATGTGTCTCTTTCAGTTCTTGTTTCCTCACTGTGTATGCTCAGCAGTAGGATTGCTAGGTTATAAGGCAGTTCTATTTGCAATTTTTAAAGGAATCTCCACACTCTTCTCATAGTGGCTGTACTAGTTTGCATTCCCACCAACAGTGTAAGAGGGTTCCCTTTTCTCCACACCCTCTCCAGCATTTATTGCTTGTAGACTTTTGGATAGCAGCCATTCTGACTGGTGTGAAGTGGTACCTCATTGTGGTTTTGATTTGCATTTCTCTGATAATAAGTGATGTTGAGCATCTTTTCATGTGTTTCTTTTCATGTGTCTTCTTTTGAGAAATGTCTATTAAGTTTTTGGCCCATTTTTTTAATTGGTTCGTTTATTTTTCTTGACTTGAGCTGCATAAGTTGCTTGTATATTTTTGAGATTAGTTGTGTGTCAGTTGTTTCATTTGCTATTATTTTCTCCCATTCAGAAGGCTGTCTTTTCACCTTACTTATAGTTTCCTTTGTTGTGCAGAAGCTTTTAATTTTAATTAGATCCCATTTGTTTATTTTTGCTTTTATTTCCTGTCTTCTGGGCGGTGGATCATAGAGGATCCTGCTGTGATTTATGTCAGTGTTTTGCCTATGTTCTCCTCTAGGGGTTTTATAGTTTCTGGTCTTATGTTTAGATCTCTAATCCATTTTGAGTTTATTTTTGTGTATGGTGTTAGAAAGTGTTCTAGTTTCTTTCTTTTACAAGAGGTTGACCAGTTTTCCCAGCACACATGTTAAAGAGATTGTCCTTTAATCCATTGTATATTCTTGCCTTCTTTATCAAAGATAAGGTGTCCATAGGTGTGTGGATTTATCTCTGGTCTTTCTATTTTGTCCCATTGATCGATTTTTCTGTCTTTGTGCCAGCACCATTCTGTCTTGATGACTGTGGCTTTGTAGTAGAGCCTGAAGTCAGGCAGATTGATTTCTCCAGTTCCATTCTTCTTTCTTAAGATTGCTTTAGCTATTCGAGGTTTTTTGTATTTCCATACAAATCTTGAAATTATTTGTTCTAGCTCTGTGAAAAATACCACTGGTAGCTTGATAGGGATTGCATTGAATCTGTAGATTGCTTTGGGTAGTATATTCATTTTCACTATATTGATTCTTCCAATCCATGAACATGGTATATTTCTCCATCTATTAGTGTCCTCTTTGATTTCTTTCATCAGTGTTTTATAGTTTTTGATATATAGGTCTTTAGTTTCTTTAGGTAGGTATATTCCTAAGTATTTTATTCTTTTCGTTGCAATGGTGAATGGAATTATTTCCTTAATTTCTTTTTCTGCTTTCTCATTATTAGTGTATAGGAATGCAAGAGATTTCTCTGTTGATTTTATATCCTGCAACTTTACTATATTCATTGATTAGCTCTAGTAATTTTCTGGTGGAGTCTTTAGGGTTTTCTATGTAGAAGATCAGGTCATCTGCAAACAGTGAGAGTTGTACTTCTTCTTTTCCAATTTGGATTCCTTTTATTTCTTTTTCTGCTCTGATTGCTGTGGCCAAAACTTCCAGAACTATGTTGAATGGTAGCGGTGAAAGTGGGCACCCTTGTCTTTTTCCTGACTTTAGGGAAATGCTTTCAATTTTTCACCATTGAGGATAATGTTTGCTGTGGGTTTGTCATATATAGCTTTTATTATGTTGAGGTATGTTCCTTCTATTCCTGCTTTCTGGAGAGTTTTAATCATAAATGGATGTTGAATTTTGTCAAAGGCCTTCTCTGCGTCTATTGAGATAATCATATGGCTTTTATTTTTCAATTTGTTAATGTGAATTACATTGATTGATTTGCAAATATTGAAGAATCCTTGCATCCCTGGGATAAAGCCCACTTGGTCATTGTGTATGATCTTTTAAAGTGTTGTTGGATTCTGATTGCTAAAATTTTGTTAAGGATTTTTGTATCTATGTTCATCAGTGATATTGGCCTGTAGTTTTTTTGTGGCATCTTTGTCAGGTTTTGGTATTAGGGTGATGATGGCCTCATAGAATGAGTTTGGAAGTTTACCTTCCTCTGCAATTTTCTGGAAGAGTTTGAGTAGGATAGGTGTTAGCTCTTCTCAGAATTTTTGGTAGAATTCAGCTGTGAAGCCGTCTGGACCTGGGCTTTTGTTTGCTGGAAGATTTCTGATTACAGTGTCAATTTCTGTGTTTGTGATGGGTCTGTTAAGATTATTTCTTCCTGGTTCAGTTTTGGAAAGTTGTACTTTTCTAAGAATCTGTCCATTTCTTCCACATTGTCCATTTTATTGGCATATAATTGCTGATAGTAGTCTCTTATGCTCCTTTGTATTTCTGTGTTATCTGTTGTGATCTCTCCATTTTCATTTCTAATTTTATTGATTTAATTTTTCTCCCTTTGTTTCTTGATGAGTCTGGCTAATGGTTTGTCAATTTTATTTATCCTTTCAAAGAACCAGCTTTTTGCTTTGTTGATTTTTGCTATGGTCTCTTTTGTTTCTTTTGCATTTATTTCTGCCCTAATTTTTAAGATATCTTTCCTTCTACTAACTCTGGGGTTCTCCATTTCTTCCTTCTCTAGTTGCTTTAGGTGTAGAGTTAGGTTATTTATTTGACTTTTTTCTTGTTTCTTGAGGTATGCCTGTATTGCTATGAACTTTCCTCTTAGCACTGCTTTTATAGTGTCTCACAGGTTTTGGGTTGTTGTGTTTTCATTTTCATTCATTTCTATGCATATTTTGATTTTGATTTCTTTTTGATTTCTTCTGTGATTTGTTGGTTATTCAGAAGCATGTTAGATTTTGGATGATATAACACAAGCTCTTAACCTGCCTCAGGGAAGAAAAAAGATCTATGTGAGGAAATTACATGACAATTGTCATATACTACTACTATGGTGTCCTTTATTCATGAACACTGCCAATATAGCACTCAAAACACTCCTTTACAATTTTAAAATTAGGAAGCTATTCAATTATTTATGTAAAATTTTCAAAGATTTGATATATTTTAACATATAACAAGAGTTCCTGACATTGTATTCTAAAAACTTTATGTGCTTGAATAGTATGTGGGTAATATAAGAGTTTATGCGTGGATAATATTTTAATATATACATGAATTAATATATGTACATACTGTGCATTGATATCATAACTCATAAAACATGACTATCAACCTTAATATTTCCCATGTAAGAAAATAGTAATTAAGGAAAAATAGTGAAATTTCTAGTGTAGCCCTCCTAATAAAATATGGAGCATAAGATTAAACACACCTCTTTGAGGTAGGTACTATCTGAGGGTGTTTGCAGGTATTCTTTCCACTCATCACCCTCACTCCCTCACCCCAAGTCTCAAAAATTGAGAAATTCCAAAATTTTCTCTTGATACCTTCTTCATTCCCATCTGTTTGCAACATTCCTTCCTTACATAGCATTTCCCAAACTACTTTCTCTTGAACCATTGCATTTGTACCTCCCTTCCATGTATTTGATGCTTTAGAATCCTCCACTGTGGTTGGAACTTACTTATCAATGATTCCACTCTTGGGATTTTTGCATAAGTTATTGGCCACTGGTATTCTCTCCTCTCACATCTGGATGTGTATCTCCTATCAGTTCTGTTTCTCTGGAGAATCCTGATTCACATGCTTGTTAAGCTACAATAGATGTCTGATACAGATTCACAGTTTAGGGATATGAAGTATGAGTGTTTCTCTAAGGTATCTGTTTCTTTCACTCTCATGAGTATAATTCACAGGGAGAATGAAATGCACACACTGTCCTCTATTATTTTGAGTCTTGCTTTAGAACATAGCTGATCTGTTCCTTGTCATATGTATGTATATGTGTATATATATGTCACATATATGTAAAATATATATCACCTTCCAGAGTGTTGGGAAGAGGTCATAGGGAGCTATATTGACAGTCCTTTCTGAATAATAATGATAATTTTATGTTTTTCAAAATCTTTTGTATGCATTATCTTCACTTATTCTCTTTATATTATAGTGAAATGGGTATAATGATTCCCCTTGAGATACAGAAAGATTGTGTGACCTGCTCAAGGTAATCCAGGCAGATCGAAAGGCAGATATTGTGTTACAAGAGAACATGAAAAACATTTTTATTTCAATTTAGGAGACTTGAGTTTCTAATCTTGTCATAATTCAGTGTTAGTTATTAAACAAGTGATTTTCACATGGATCCTCAGTTTACTTACTTTAGGAAGCAAAAATCTGTGCACAACCTGACTATGAGAATCAAATGAGAAAATAACCCTCTGTAGAAAGACATGGATTCTAAAACATTGCACACGATGAATTAGATGGGCTGCTCAATTTTTAGTCTAGTGTTTTAATGGTTAATTTAGACGAAAGCTTCTTGAAATCAAACGCACATTATTGCTCATGAGCTTCCCTTTACTTCAAACATTTGGTCAGAACTGTATCAAAATGTCAAAATAAGAATAATGGTCGAAGCATCCTGTTATTTCGACCCACCAGAGCCACACAATAGGAAAACTGAGAAGAAAACACTAGAGACAAGCTATGCAGCACCGTTAAAAATGATCAGTGACTTCAAAACCCTCTGTCCAGGAAGGAGCTCTTTGGAATATGAACCACAGTTTCTCAACAGAGGAGGAAGAGATGAGTCCTAGTGCTTTATCTTTGTCAGATACCCTGCAAATGCATCGCATGCATTGCTTCATTTCATCTTTGCAGAAACCTCTTGAAGTGATATGTAATCCTCATTTTATCATAAAGATACTGAAGCCCAAAATGTTAAGCAAAGGATTCCTTAGAGTACATATCAGGCAGACAGAATTTAAACTCTGGTTTGTGCCCTAACTCAAAAAACAAAACAAATTACCAGGCTCCCTGATATTTTTCAACATATTCCTTTGTTTGCAAAAGAGTTATTTTTAATAACCATGGTTTTGTTGTCCTTTGGCTAATGAACATCCCTGCTATATTTTAAGGCAATCAGCTCCTGGATGATAGAAAGAATGGAAATTTTAGTACAGTTGGTAAGATAACCTCATGATTTGTAGCTTCGGCTCTACGATTCCAAAAATAGAGCTCAGTGAAGCAACACAGTCTTTGGCTGACACAGCAGAGAGTAAAAGTCATTCCAGCTCACGGCATCTAGCTGGGTCTCCCATTTGTTTAGAGCAGCTTGTGAATCTCCACATTCCCCTAACAAAAGGGAGACGCTATTGCCCCTTTAGCATCGGCATTGCCTTTGAGTTAAAATGCCTGTAGACTTCTAAAGCCAAGGAAGGTCTTTGGGAAAGCATTTTCCTCTCTGGAAAAATAAAGTCTCTCCCTAGGCAAATATCCAGTAGAAGTGACATTTTCAACATCTGCACCTCAGTAGGATGATCTCTGTTGACTGCATTTTCTGTCTGAAAGAGTTTGATATAATGCAGGCAATGGATTTGTTTAGCTGTTTTCTCGAAAAGTGCTTATCTTTTGAGTTTGGGTTCTAAAGAAATAATTGAATAGGCAAGTGAATGCACCAGACTTCAGCAGCGTCAGATTGATTTGCAGAGGAAATAAACTGAAGTCATTAGCTGTTGAGACAGCGCAGCTGAAGAGGGCAGGAAGGGTAGCATCTTGTGTCTCTATTTGCCTCCCTTTCATGCTTTCTCCTTAAACATAGGCTCAAGTATTGAATAGAAATAGCAAAAGATATTCATGTTTCATATTCAGTTACTTCACTGGTGTTTTATAGCTGAAAATAGCAATGAATCATGGTGGTTTCAAGGAAGTAAATATCTGTCCAGTGAGAGGAAGATTCGGTTTGAGTTCTACCCATTGAGTGGGTAGTGTTTTCCTTAACATCTGCAAAGGAACTTCCAGTCTCAATTTATTACACACAAATCTGATTAAAAGACTTTCATACAATTTCTAGCCTCAGGAACTTTCAGTCTTCAGTAAAGGACAAGAGATAGGGTAATGCGACTTCTGTATAATGATCTATTTTTAAGTTTTCAAATGCTTCAAAAGATGATCTGTCTCTGGGGAACAGGGTTGTGCTACAGACTCTGCAACTGTTGGTGCCACTCTCATTACACAGCCTAACCAAATGGGATTTCAAGAGCAGCGTTCCAAAGTATCATTATAAGGACATTTAGGTCTAACCAGACGCATCAAGATGTCAGAGTCTCATGGCCTTTGCATTAATTCAAATAAAGTAAGCCCTTCTCTGAGGTTTTGAAATGTTCAGTTTCTTTTTTACTAAAATACTGACTCTTGGAGTGGAAAGTGATTGAAGTAAAGTTATGTCTTATTTACACTATTGTGCAAAAGGAATATGTAAAATGGAAAATCTCATTTGAAAGTATTTTGTGGTTTGCTAAATAAAAATAAAAGCAATATATTGGTAAAAACAGCAAGGAAAAGAATACTGTGTCTTAGGAATTAAGAAATTTATCTATCAAACTACTCAGCTACAAATACCTTTTGTATGTTTTATTATATGTCAGACTCTGTGCTAGGCTCCAGGCAAGCCCAAGAAGTAAATACCCTTTCTGTTGTTAAAGTACTTCTAGTCTAATGGTATTTCCTCTGAGAACTAGAAGAAATGCTGTACAGTAGGGTCTCAGCCATTTCTCTCTACCCACAGTCAAAATCTATTCTTCAATGATGTCATAAGTCTGGTAGTATCAGGCACACGCATTAAGATGACTTTTTAGTGATCTCCTGTGAAAATGGCCTTATCTAAATTATGATTTGGTAGAAGCAATCTAATACATAATCATATATTAAAATTTTAGCAAATACATATAATAAATGTCAAACGATGAGACAGATTGAGTTGGAAATTTCAGTTAGAGAAGAAAGCAGGGAAAGGGCCACTGTCAACTTGATAGGCAGCCAGGCTAGATAGGGTAGACTTGTGCTTATCTGATTAAATTAGGATGATATCCTGAAATCTCTGGAATTTGCAGAATAGTTTTGAATTTTGAAGGAAAAGAAACTTTGTGAATTTGGAGTAGGAATCAAAGCCTTTATATACCGCCCCCAATTATAATCTGAGTGAAAACTAGTAAATAGATCTTAGCAGAGGCAGAAAACTGTTGTATTAAAGGTGTATTAGTAATATCTATCTCTTTCCCACTAACAACCTGTTAGTTAGGCATATAAACAGTAATTTTAGTTATGTTTCCAGAAAACACTGATAATCAGTCATGATACTCTCTTCTGAATCTTAGACTCCTGGCAATGTGTACTTGATACCATCTAGAAGTCAGGGAAGGTCTCACTGTTGTGACATTCAAATTTCAATCTGAAAACAACTTGCTAGCTGAGAAATGGGCGTGGCAAGAGTATACCCCAGGCATTTCAAATGACTCTGCCCTGTTTCTGAGGTTCTCAAGTGCAAGGATGTTCCTAATGTGAAAGGGTCAGGAAATCTGCTTTGAATTTCAATTTTCATTAATTGGAGTATAGAGTTTATTAGCATATGTTTCTCTACTGACATTTTGCTAATATGATTTGTAAAAGAAAGGAAAAAGCTAAATTTCCTATATATGTAGTAGCAATTAAATGTTAGTTGTGACACCTTCCCAAATTAATTGCTTCATAAAAATTCATTTTAAGAAATACATGTTCTAATGAGGATTCTCAGGGTTCTTTCCACAATTGAAGTTGGTAGTGTCTATTTTTACTGGAGTTTTAAAATTCTCAATTTAAATAGTGTGTAACCACTATTGTATCCTCAAACTTGCTGAGAACTTTTAAAGACGTATTTTCACTTGAAAATCTTAAGGTTAAAGCTAGGATGTTAGAGACAAAAACATGTCAAGAGACCATTTAATGTATTTGGTACTTAATCACTTATGTTTCCTTCATTAAAATTACCACTAAAGCCCACAATTGTTTTAAGCCATTGGATTGAAAGTCACCAGTTTAATGAACACTAAAAATAATTTCACAGTGTATAAATTTTATGATATTAAACAACAGCTACATTTCCTTAAATGTAAATATTTAAGTATAATGTTTACTGTAAATTAGTGGGCTTATTTTTAAAAAGGTCAACAGATAACAAGTAAGATGACAAGTTTGATTAAACATTTAACTGACTTTGTAGGTGTATTTGCCAAGGTTTTAATTTTAATTTAATCTCCTATCTACCTATTTAACATGTGGCAGTTCATTTTTTTTCCTGCGAAAATGAGATGGTAGCACTCATCTCAGGGTATTGTTGTAGAGGTTCTATTATTAGCAAAATGCCTAGGCCAAAGGTCACAATAAAAATTCACATGATTAAATAGTATTTTTTTCATTATTGCCTCCAACTTTGGGGAGCAAATTATCATCTTAATAAGAAACTTACATAGAATCCTCTCCTACCTGACTCTGCAATCTTTTTTTTTTGCATTTAAAAAACTTTTTTTTTTTTTTTTTTACTAGAGGGTCGGCTTTTCAGTGTTGTGTTTTTGCTGTATAGCAAAGTGAATCTGGTGTGTATGTGCACACGTGTGATGTATATATACTGTTTTTTAAGTTTCTTTCCCATTTAGGTCACCACAGAGCACAGAGTAGAGTTCTCTGCCCTATGCTGTACAGAAGGCTCTATACCTAGTAATGTATATATGTCACTCTCGATCTCCCAACTTATCCCATCCCACCCCTCCCACTATGGTATCGAAAAGCTCATTCTCTACATCTGTGTCTCTATTTCTGCTTTTCAAATAAGTGCATCTGTACCATTATTCTAGATTCCACATATGAGTGATATACATTAGTTTTTCTCTTTCTGACTTAATTCACCATGTATGAGAGTCTCTATGTCTATCCACATCTCTGCAAATGGCTGAGAAATAGTCCATTATATATATGTACCACATTTCTTTATCCTTTCCTCTGTTGACAGACATTTAGATTGCTTCCATGTCCTGGCTATTGTAAGTAGCCTTGCAATGAACATTGGGGTGTATGTATCTTTCTGAATTATGGTTTTCCCCAGGAGTGAGATTGCTGGGTCATATGGTAGTTCTATTTTTAGTTTTCATACAGTTCAACTTACCCACTCAACACTGCATGAAAAACTATCATATATTAAGAAAATTTCCCTACAGCCTTTCTATTTTTTCCAAGCCATCTTTGCATTTTTCTCACCTCTTTGACAAAACTAGTTCTCCAGTTTTTCTTTTCTTTTCTTTTTCTTATCTTTTCTTCTAATAACCAACAGAGCTCTTCTAATTCTGACTCACAGGGAAAAGAAAAGTGCCCTCTTTGTTCCCTATAGCAATGTTTAGCTCTCCACCATTTCTTTACAGCATCCCCTGTATGAAACTGACAAGATTTCCTCATCCAAGCTTCTGTTTATTTTATATTGTGGAAGTCAGAGACCTTCCCTATACTCATTCATGTTTCTGTCTCAATGTTTCCATTTACTGTCATTCTGCTCTCTGATTTCAGTAGCTGTATGGTAATCAGTTAATACATGCATGCTGAGTCACTAAGTCATGTCTAACTCTTTGTGACCCCATGGACTATATAGCCCACCAGGCTCCTCTGTCTGTGAGATTTTCCAGGCAAGAATACTAGAGTCGGTTGCCATGCCCTCCTCCAGGGGATCTTCCCAACCCACGTGTTGAACCTGCATCTTTGCACTGGCAGGCAGGTTCTTAAGCACTGAGCCACTTGAAAAGCCTCAGTTAATACATATATGCCTTACAAATAGCCAAATCTTCTTGTAGTTTGTTTACTTCTGAACAATATTAGAAAATTTTCAGAACCATCCAGTAGCAGAGATGGACTGTCTTTTCGCAGCCATTGCGTGCTCTTGAGAATGCAGGTAGATATTTTCCAACTCCCTTACTGTAGTGGCCACATCGCTGAGTTTTTGGTCGATGCAAAGTGAATGACGTATCCCATGTAGAGGCCCAGATCTAGAAACCTCCTATGTATTATCCTGCATGCTTTTACCCATTCACCCAATTGAATGCTGATAAACACACTGACATTAGAAGCTAAGAAGGAAGAACTGTAAAACAAAAGTTGCCTGGAATCCTGAATCACTACTGGGAGGGAAGTACTTACTATGTACACTAGTCCGGGATTTGGATTTTAATGTGAGTGAGCAAGAAACTTCTATTATGCTTGTGCTACTGTACATTTGGGGGATTGTTGATTACAGTAGCTGGCACTACCTTAATTAGTACATGTGAAAGTTGTTTATATGCTGAATACATATTATTCAAAATTAAGTAAAAATGGACTGATGTTTAGGGGCATTTTATTTTTTAATTGAGTCCTCCTTTGTTGACTTTTGTAGCTTTGTTTTGGAAATCAGTGACTCACTCCTTGGGAAG
Source organism: Nanger dama (assembly GCA_917880005.1). Lineage (NCBI taxonomy): Eukaryota > Metazoa > Chordata > Mammalia > Artiodactyla > Bovidae > Nanger > Nanger dama. The sequence goes on from CAKJTW010000007.1 coordinate 33,006,218, forward strand.
ACGAGGTGGATGGAAAAATTCAAGAGGATAGAAGAGTATATGCAACAAATGGAGAATTGACTGTTCAAAAAAAAAAATCACAAATTCTACAGTGGAAGAAGCTTACAGGGTGTAAAGTGGAAAGGTTAGTTTATAGCAAGATCATGAGGAGTCTTTTGTATTAGGCAAAAATCAGTAATGTGGCCATGAGACAGAGTCAAGGAAAACATCTCAATTCTGTCCCCAAGTACTTTTGCCCACCTCGATTACTACATTGCTCAGGATACACATCATGATTTTATATGTCAAAAGTTGTTTTCTGAGGCTTAGTTCTAAGATGTCAGTGGTTCTAAATGGACCACAGGATGAATTCAGAATCTTCATTTAAGTTGCTCTGGTTTCTGTTTCACGCTGCTTCACAGCTATTATCCTAGTACTGGGTTTCTTAACTTCTTGGCGCTGCCAACACTTTGAGCTGCATGATTGACTGTTTCAGGGGCAGTCCTGTGCACTGTAGGATGTTTAGCATCTCTGGTCTCTATCCACTAGATGACAGTGGCACCCTCCCCACGGCCCCACTTGTTAGAGTGAATGATCTCCAGACACTGTCAGATATCCCCTGCGAGACAGAATCACCCTCACTTCAGAACATCTATCCTACATGTCCCCATTACATTTGGGATAATTCTTACCATTTTTGTTTTGTAGGGCATCTTTTTTATGGATCTTTTGTTCTTAGGAGGCCCCGTTTCCTTCTTTATTATTTAATCTCTCAACTTCTCTGATGGCTCTGATAGTAAAGCTTCTGCCTGCAACGCGGGAGACCTGGCTTCCATCCCTGGGTCGGAAAGATCCCCTGGAGAGGGAAATGGCAACCCACGCTAGTACTCTTGCCTGGAAAACCCCATGGATTGAGGAGCCTGGACAGTCCATGGGGTCGCAAAGAGTTGGACACTTCACTTTCATTTTTCTTAGTTGATAATATCCTCCAGCATCTTTCTGAGATAGAATGCATAGGGGGCTAGTAAAATTACTGCAAATTTGCATGTCTTTAACTTGGATTACACTGCTTCATTTAATAGCTTGACTAGATATTCAATTATTAGTTGAAAATTTTCTGAGAATTTTGAAGTCATTCCTCCACTGTGTTCTAGCTTCCAGCATTTCTATTGAGAAATCTAATGTCATTTTGATTCCTGAGTGTAGATTCTTTTACTCCTCTTGGGAATGTTCTAGACTTTTCTCTTTCCCTGGGTTCTGAAATTTCATAGTGATATGCTTTTGTGTAAGTCTTACGTAACCTTTGTGCTGAACACTTGACCCCTCTCAATGTGGAAATTTATATGCTTCAACTTGGAAAAAAAGTTTAAATATCTCTGATAATTTTCTCTTCATCTCATTTCAATTTTTCTTTCTGGAATTCTAAGTGTTCAATATTTTAGGTCCTGGAATTATATTGTAGTTATTTCTATTCTTTTTTTTTCCAGCTTTCTGAGAGATTTCAACTTTATCTCTAATCTTTCTATTGGACTTTCATTTTTTACTGTCCTAATTTTACTTTCCAAGACTTCAGTTTTTTCTGTGCATGACATTTTAAGAAATTACCTCATGCTCTCATTTTATGAGTACAATACCCCAAAACTATCTGAAGATCTAAAGTGCAAGTTTAGAAAAGTCTTCTCCTCTCCTTTGCTGAGATCCTTTTGCTACTTTTGTTTACTTCTGTCTTTATTTTTATATTAGAGCTTTCTTCAAATGTCTGGATTTACATGAATTTCCTTTCAGGTTTAATAAATAAGTATTAATAATTGATTGAAGCTATGTATGGGTGGGTATGTGTATCTTATTCCCTGGTAGAATTCACTGTGTGGTACTTAGTTAGGTTTTATTGGAAAATGCACATTTGTCAGTATTGGCTGTTCTATTCTTATATGTTTCTTCAGAGGATATCCATTCATCCTCCTACCTGGGATGTATCAGCCTGTGAATGAGCATTTTTAGGGCCAGTTGGGACAGGTGGCTGGGTTACAATGATAATTAGTGAATACCCTAATTTCCATGTAGTGTCATCTCTTTTGTAGAAGGCGATGGCACCCCCACTCCAGTACTCTTGCCTGGAAAATCCCATGGACGGAGGAGCCTGGTAGGCTGCAGTCCATGGGGTCGCTGAGAGTTGGACATGACTCAGTGACTTCCCTTTCACTTTTCACTTTCATGCATTGGAGAAGGAAATGGCAACCCACTCCAGTGTTCTTGCCTGGAGAGTCCCAGGGACGGCGGAGCCTGGTGGGCTGCCGTCTATGGGGTCGCACAGAGTCAGACATGACTGAAGCGACTTAGCAGCAGCAGTCATCTCTTTAGCAATGTTCTGTGTCCCTGAGTCACCACATTAGAGCAAGGGCAATGATCTGACTGCAAATGTTTGGGAAGTGATCTGAGGAATCTGATTTCTCCCATGGGTGCATGCTACATCGCTTCAGTTGCGTCCAACTCTGTGGGATCCTGTGGACTGTAGCCCACCAGGCTCCTCTGTCCATAGGAGTCTCCAGGCAAGAACATTGGAGTGGGTCGCTGTGCCCTCCTCCAGGAGATCTTCTAAACCCAGGGACAGAACGCTCATCTCTTGTCTCCTGCTTTGGCAGGCAGGTTCTTTACCACGAGCACCACCTAAGAAGCTAATGATTTCTCCCATGGATCACCAATTTTCTTGATTTCCAGCCCTCCTAATACCCCCCATTGCCAAGGCACCTGGCTGATGCTTTCAATTCCTGTTTCTTGCTGTGGTTTTATAAAAAGATATCTTATTTCTGTTGCTTTCCTAACTGACAATGCAGTTTTCAGACACTAACCTCTTTACCATGCACAGCAGGCTGGATAGTGACCCCATAAGATACCCCAAAACTAATAATCCATGAAATGTGGGAATATAACTTTAGGTGTGCAGATGTGATTAAGTTAAAGATCTCGAAATGAGGGGATTATTCTGAATTATACAAGTGGCCCCTATCTGTAAATCACAGTGTTCTTGTGAGAGAGAAGCTGAGAGACTTGACCACAGAAGGGGAAAATAGTGATTTGACAATGGAAACGGAGAGAGACTTGAAGATACTTTGCTACTAGCTTTGAAGATGGAGAGATGGGCCATGAGCCAAAGGGTGCAAGGGATGTAGTTCTGGATCTGGAAAAGTACAGGGAGAAGAGATCCTACCATGGAGCCTCTCAAGGGGGTGTGACCCTACCAGTGCCTTGGTTTAGGGTAGTCAAACCATTTTGGATTTCTGATCTTCAGAACTGTAAGAGAAGGAAAAGGGGATGACAGAGGATGAGATGGCTGGATGGCATCACCGACTCAATGGACATGAGTATTGGTGAACTCTGGGAGTTGATGATGGACAGGGAGGCCTGGCGTGCTGTGGTTCATGGGGTTGCAAAGAGTCGGACATGACTGAGCAACTGAACTGAACTGAGTGTGTGTTTTAGATCACCAAGTTTCTTGTAGTTGTTCAAAGCAGTCATAGGAAACAAACATGCAAGCCATCCGCCTGCTTCCTAGTTTTCAAAGCTGTGTTGTAGTCACTTCCTTCTCATTGTCTTTATCCTTGTGCACTGTGTCCTTGCAATCTTTCTTATCCTTTTGTGGAAGTTTGAGTAAGAGGCATGCTCAATACCTTTTTAATCCTCTATGTATTTTTCTCTAAGTTTTCTTTAGAGGTGTCCAATTAATACCATCCAAAGAAATCCCAGGGCTGATCTCCTTCAGAATGGACTGGTTGGATTTCCTTGCAGTCCAAGGGACTCTCAAGAGTCTTCTCCAACACCACAGTTCAAAAGCATCAATTCTTCGGCACTCAGCCTTCTTCACAGTCCAACTCTCACATCCATACATGACCAAAGGAAAAACCATAGCCTTGACTAGACGGACCTTAGTTGGCAAAGTAATGTCTCTGCTTTTGAATATACTATCTAGGTTGGTCATAACTTTTCTTCCAAGGAGTAAGTGTCTTCTAATTTCATGGCTGCAGTCACCATCTGCAGTGATTTTGGAGCCCCAAAAAATAAAGTCTGACACTGTTTTCCCATCTATTTCCCATGAAGTGGAATGGGACTGGATGCCATGATCTTAGTTTTCTGAATGTTGAGCTTTAAGCCAACTTTTTCACTCTCCTCTTTCACTTTCATCAAGAGGCTTTTTAGTTCCTCTTCACTTTCTGCTTATTGGAAAAGACTCTGATGCTGGGAGGGATTGGGGGCAGGAGGAGAAGGGGATGACCGAGGATGAGATGGCTGGATGGCATCACTGACTCGAGGAACGTGAGTCTGAGTGAACTCTGGGAGATGGTGATGGACAGGGAGGCCTGGCGTGCTGAGATTCATGGGGTCGCAAAAAGTTGGACACGACTGAGCAACTGAACTGAACTGAGTTAATGCCTTGCATTTAATTGGAAATGATTGGATAATAAATGCATATTTTTGTTTGCCTTGTGTGGGTTTTGAATTTTTGGTGAACTTGGGCTTTTTATGTACCAAGTTTGTTGGCATTCAGCATTTGTAATGAGGGAGGTAAATATAATTAAATAGAAAAACTACCAGAACTAAGACAGGGATACTATAACGTTCAATAACATTCATGTTGTTTTGAAACTATTTTAGGCAAGAAACATAAAATAGCTTGTGTAAATATTAGAAAAAAATTATCAATATACACTGATGTTTTGCCCATATACCTAGACTATTTAAGATTCCATTCTTGTAGATAATAACAAAATACTATAATTACAAAGAAAATATCTCTGCAAAATCAGATGGACCATACACTGACAGTGTTGAATGATCAGATATATAGACTATATAATAAATTAAATATACTCAAGTTGATGGAATCAAAGTGGGTATTTAAAAGGTAATAAGAGAAAAAGTATCAAGATGAACTAGCTGATCTTATAAAAGAAATCAAGTCTACGAGAAAGGAATATAAGATAGAAACTAGAAACATATAAAATACTGTTCCTTAGGTATAAGTGAAGAAAAAATTAGTGAACTGATATCTGATAACTGTAATCACACAGTCAGATAAAACTGAAAATTTAAAAGAGAAGTTAATGACAGGTTTGATTAAAAAGTTCTATCTCTAATAGTATTCTAGATGGAAAGAGTAAGGAGAAGAAAAGACATCGGAGAAGAGAAAATGCTGAGGTTTTATAAAATTTATGAAAGACAAAAGCGCTCATATTTAGACTGTCCAGTGAATCCCTAAGTATGAAAAGACAAGCTGGAGAAAAATCAGGGAGATGTAAAACTCAGTTAAGATACTATTATACCTAAGAAATTGTTAGAAAAAAAAAGTAAAAGCCTGAACATACCAAGTGTTGGTAAGACAGGAGTAATGAGAGCGCTCATAAGCTGCTGGCTGACTCTAAGTTGAAAAGACTATTCCAGAAAGCAGTTGGGCAGTAGCAATAAAAACTAAAACCATATGGACACTTAAACTTAAATCCTACTTTTGGAATTTAACCTACAGAAATGAAAGCGCCAATATGCAGTGGTCATATACAATGTTACTTCACCTTTGCTTATAGAGGCAAAAGTTATAGGGAAGAAAAGGGAGGGAAGAAGGAAATGTTGTGATGACAAAAACATCATTTATAATGTCTCATTTATGTTGATTCATGTGAATGCATGAAGGGATTCATGAAAAGACAATCACAGTGTATTAACAGCAGTTATCTCAGGGGATTAGACTTCATGTATGTTTTACTTTATTCTTTTATGTATTATTGAAAGTTTGTTAACATGCATTGCAAAACATATAATAAAAATAATACAGCTATTTTTCCTTGTGGAAAAATAATGGAAAAACCAAAAATGGTGAATATTTTATCAGGCCTAATGTTATTACGTTTTTGCTGTGTCGATGTGAAGCAAGTTTAATCTTATTCAACCCTTTAAGCAATCTTTGATTAATATACAGTCATCAATTACCTTTCAAGGTCAAAAAGAACAGAGACAAAAAGTAGTTGAACATACCTAGTGAGGACTTGACTTATTTGGCAAAGAGAAAGCTACTTCACAACAAAGGTTATACATTCCTTGGCATCCACAAAGCCATTCATTCATCAGTTCAAATTTAAGTTCTATTACAGTGTTATTCCCATAAGGGCAGATTCTTCATTTGTCTTGTTCTCAGACTTTTGCCTGGTATCCAACGCAGTGGCTGCCTCACCTCAGAAATACAATCAATATTTACTAAAGGACTGAATATATTCACACACCAATATAATGCATAATTTTGTGCTTTTGTTATTCTTTTGTTATTTAATATTCATTCTAAATTCCTCCCACAAGTATTTTTTTAGTAATAATTAATATATTGTTCAGAGGATCTAAAAATATTAGTAATAAGAACAAATACTAATTTAACATTTGTGTCAGTTCTATTCTAAAGGCTTTATGTATATTCACTCATTTAATCCTGGAAGCCAATATTATCCCCCATTTTACTGATGGTAATGCTGAAGCATGTAATTTGCCTAAGGATCTGTAACTACTGAGTTGCAGGTTCAGGGTTTGAGTCCATGTCTAAATCCAGAGTCAAGCTTTTCCTAGAGGCATGTGCCTTACCTCTGACAATATAGAAATGCCAGCAGTTGTAGATCAGCTCATTCATAATTGATGAACCTTGATTTATTTTCTCTGCTAAGATTTGTTTCATTTCTCCTTAAGTAGCAACAGAGCTGTGCAGTGCATGGGAGTGGTTGATTTGGCAGGGTATAGCACTAATGTGAACAATATGCCATACAAACTGGATGAGTAAAGATGTTTAACAAGAGAAACACCAAATGATGCCATGACTCGAGGGAAAATGGGGGCAAAGGCCAGAACAGATGACCAGAGGCACATGTGAGAGTGATTGCGAGGACAAGGCTTGACCATGGTCAGGAGGAGCAGGCAAACTTGTAGGCCCATGTACACATAAATGCAAATCAGAATGGCAAGCAAAATACAGGCACTAGGTGTCTGGTACCAGCAGCAGCGAAGTGACTGAGGCAGAACAAAGGTTTTCTGAGGTACAACCTACTGTACCCATTTAGCCCAAGGTAAGAATTGGGTTTGGAGGGCAAGCAGTTCTGAGAGAAGATGTTATTGTCAACAACACGTGGATGGACTGCAGAATTGAGGAAACAAGCAAAGCATGTTTTTCTGTAGATTTAATTTTTGTTCAGTTTTATTTTTAAAATTTTTACTGAGTAACAAGTATTCACTGAGGGCTTCTCTTGTGGCTCATCTGGTAAAGAATCTGCCTGTAATGTGGGAGACCTGGGTTGGATCCCTGGGTTGGGAAGATCCCCTGGAGAAGGGAACAAGTACCCACTCCAGTATTCTAGCCTTGAGAATTCCATGGACTGTATTGTCCATGGGGTTGCAAAGAGTCAGACATGACTGAGTGACTTCCGCTTTCACTTGTATATGTTCACTAATAAACAAAAACTAGAGAAGAGATATCACAAAACCACCACTCAAAGATATTACAGTTAAAAAGCAGCCTGAAATCTTGTGCTGTGAAGACTTTTCAAACACACAAAAGCAGAAGGATGAGTGTGATGCAGTGTCATAAACTCATCCCTCCCCTTCAGCATGCCACTGTTCTTGTTCTTCTGACCCTCCCACATTTTACAAATGCACACACACACACACACACACACACACACACACACACACACACGGGAAACAGAAAAGAACATCACACCATTCAGAAACGTCATAGATATCCTTCTCTTAATACTATTCAGTTCAGTTCAGTCACTCAGTCGTGTCCGACTCTGCGTCCCCATGAACTGCAGCACTCCAGGCCTCCCTGTCCATCACCAACTCCCAGAGTTCACTCAGACTCATGTCCATCGAGTCCATGATGCCATCCAGCCATCTCATCCTCTGTTGTCCTCTTCTCCTCCTGCCCCAATCCCTCCCAGCATCAGAGTCTTTTCCAATGAGTCAACTCTTCTCATGAGGTACTCAAAGTACTGGAATTTCAGCTTCAGCATCAGTCCTTCCAAAGAACACCCAGGGCTGATCTCCTTTAGAATGGACTGGTTGGACCTCCTTGCAGTCCAAGGGACTCTCAAGAGTCTTCTCCAACACCACCGTTCAAAAGCATCAATTCTTTGGCGCTCAGCTTTCTTCACAGTCCAACTCTCACATCCATACATGACTACTGGAAAAACCATAGCCTTGACTAGACGGACCTTTGTTTGCAAAGTAATGTCTCTGCTTTTGAATATGCTGTCTAGGTTGGTCATAACTTTCCTTCCAAGGAGTAAGTGTCTCTTAATTTCGTGGCTGCAGTCACCATCTGCAGTGATTTTGGAGCCCCCAAAATAAAGTCTGACACTATTTCCACTGTTTCCCCATCTATTTCCCATGAAGTGATGGGACTGGATGCCATGATCTTAGTTTTCTGAATGTTAATCATCATTACATTTCCTTCTTAATAAAAAAATGATTATTTTTTCTGGCTTAATAGCACTGTAGTCTTGATATATCATCCATAGTATGTGGTGTTAGTTGTTCAGTTGTGTCTGACTCTTTGTGACCCCATGGACTGTAGCCTTTCACACACCTCTGTCCATGTAATTTTCCAGGCAATCTTCCTGACCTGAGGATTGAATCCCAGTCTTCTGCCTTGCAGGCAGATTCTTACTGTCTGAGCCACCAGGGAAACCAACCACATTTATTTATGCTTGGTTCACTCCCAGTTTTAAAAATAAAAATGCTGCCCTGATATATAAATAATTATATATACACAGGAGGCTTCCCTGGTGACTCAGTGCTAAAGAATCTGCCTGCCAAGCAGGAGATAGGTTCAGACCTTGGGTCAGGAAGATCCCCTGGACAAGGAAATGGCAACCCGCTCCAGTATTCTTGCCTGGGAAATCTCATAGACGAGCCTGGTGGGCTATAGACTATGGGATGGCAAAGAGCTGGACACAATGTAGTGACTAAAACAACAGCAACCATGAAGACAAACATAGTATATATATATCTTCACTATAAATATATAGGTATGTGATATACAGGCACATAATATAGTACTTACCTTTTCTGCTTATATATATTTACACATACTATATATATGTATGTTTATATATATGGGATATTTGTACACTATTCCAATTTGGTCCTTAGAATAAACTGTTAGACGTGGAATTTCTGGGTCAAAGAGTAAGTCTATTTTACATGTTTTTATATTTATTATCAACACTCCAGAAATTTTCTGCTCTTTCACAGCCTAAGAGTGTATGCATATACCTATATTTCATTTGCCTCAGTAATACTTAGTAGTAGAAATTTGTACTTTTTCAAGTTGATCACTTTGAGATACGATTGTGAAGATGTATAATTATTTGAATATTACAAATATTACATATTTTAGTGTTTATAGGCCAAGTCACCAAAAGTAATAGACTGATTTCATAAACTACACATTTCTTTTTTTCATATATTGATTTTAACTTTATATGTGTATTTTTCTAGATGTACTTCACAGAGGGAAAAAAATCTGCATTCCCAAAATATTTAATAGCTTGTTTAATTTTCTGAGAAGGCATAGATTGCTTTAAAGGAGATTGCTAGTAAATTAGATTAACTATCTTTAGCATTCAATTCCAAAATTATTGAAGTTTATATCCATTAAATATGAATTTGTCCCCAAATTAATTTTCTTGCTCTTTATTGTTGTCACTGCGTGATTGGTTATTTTCCATTTTGGAAGATTTAGTATTTGAGTAGGTCAGATGATGGCTTGATAGCTTCAGTTCAGTTCAGTCGCTCAGTCATGTCTGACTCTTTGTGACCCCATGAATTGCAGCATGCCAGGCCTCCCTGTCCATCACCATCTCTCGGCAAAACTTTAAAAGCCAGACACTGGATCACTAAGTAAATTACATCTATATATAACCTCTTCCAAAAAAATATAACTATATGATAGTAAAGTGAAGTATGTAAAATATCCTTTGGTCTAATGGCTTTTTTTATTTTTCCAAAGATAATTTATCTATATTAATATTTCGAAAAGCTTTGCTATCAGTGTCAACTGGTTGAGGAGGATTCAGCAAGCTCAAATGCTTTTTCTGAATAATAAAAATGCCCAGAATAGAATCTAACAATGAAAGTCAACAGAGAGGGAGTGATGGAAAGAGGGAAGCTAGGCAAATTGTTTTATATTTTGCATAACTGAAGAGCCAGATGGCTTAACTGGATTTTTATTTTCAGAACCACCCACTGCAGGATTTCAAGTAAGTTCTCAAGTCAAACACAGTATTGCAAAACAGAGTTTAACAATGTCTAGACCAGAGCCCACAACCTTATCTAGGCATTACCAGATTCCTATCCTTGTGATGCAGCCAGATCTGTCTTTTACTGGTCTAGAAACAATTTTACGCTAATTTTCTACCTCTTCTGAGCAGAGATGCAAAAAGGAATAGGTGTGGTACTGCTTAGGAAATGTTCATGATTCTACTTTAGGTTTTTCTCATCTAATATCAATTTGACAGTAATATTTAATGTCTTACCCCAGTTGTCACTTTTACTCCATTTTGAAGTATCTTGTAATGACCACTTTGCTATTCAAGGAAAAGCAAGAAAATTGATCCAGCATACCAAATACACACTAGTGATGTATTTCACTATTTAATTTTAGGGAATATTTGCTCTGATGCTGTTTTTAATCATCAATAACCTGAATTAAAGCATATAAATTTAGTGAAACAGATTGTTTAAAAGTTTATTTTCTTGTTGTTGTCTTTTTAAATTCTTTACTTGATACTCCAAAAGAGTTCAATTATCTATTTTCTAGTTATAAAAAATTGTGCTATTTCTCTTTTTCCTTTTTACATCCCATTTATCTCTATCTTTCATGAAGCTGCTCAATCATGTCCAACTCTTTGTGACCCCATGGACTGTAGCCCACCAGGCTCCTCCATCCATGGAATTTTCTAGGCAAGAGTACTGGAGTGGGTTGCCATTTCCTTCTCCAGTCTCTATCTTTACCGTGGTTAAATTCTGGCAAATAACCAAAAGTTAAATAACCAAATTCCTCAAGAAAAGCTATGCTTTGCTATTTCCTGACCAATAAGAAACTTTCTGGACCATGAGTCTGGCCAGAAAAAACAAATGTCTGTTGAAAATGATCTGGTCCAATTTTGTAGGTCCAGTCTGGAGATGGATTCTGAGCTGCAGGTTAATATCCAAACTTTCTATGTTAGAATGAAAGCAAATCTATTAGGACTTGATCATCATCATTTAAGGCCAAAGAGCTAACTGGTGAAATATATGCCTAGTTTCATTCCAGCTGTCTAACACTGAATAGTTTTTATAAGGATGAGTCACTTTTCTAAAGAATTCTGCAGTAAACCAGTTTTATGTCAGAACATTGTGAAGGATTGACTTTGGCATCTGCTCTTTTGGGCTTCTATTTCTTCTTATATCTCCTTTAAGAAGTCTAGCTTGGATTTATCCAACTAGCTTTCTCCATTTCAATTTCATTTTATAACTCATTGGCTGCTTGAGTCCCTGGCTCAGTTGGGAGTGTCAGACAGCACTCCCTGCTCTGGTCTCCTCATTTGGGTACCTTCCAGAGTAACCGAACTCCCTGGAATACAACAGCTACAAAAGCATTGAACATATCAGGCTTGGAATAATTTTGCTGAGTCATTTTAGAATTGGGTTGAATGAAACACAGCTTCCCTTAACAAAGCATCCTCTGTTCTGTTACACTTAGGGATGAGAATAGTGCACAAACATAGGGACTCAGACTAACCATATGTATCACTTTACATACAGGAAGAAGAAACCCTGGAGCCTGAGATACTGTTATGCCTAAATGAAAAAGGGATTTGCTTTTGGCTTTTGAGTATCAGCCCCTGCACTGCATTGCATGGTCCTGTTGAACAGAAGGTAAGTGTGATGGTTTCTTCTCTAAATAATTCAGCCCTGAATTACTTTAAGCAAGTTTTTTAGTTCTAAATATTCAGAAAAATATTACAAACATTAATTTGGCTATATCTATCTTTTAAGAGGAGCAATAAGGAAAAATCAAGCAGGATAACCATAGGTTGCAAACTTACTGGTTAAGAAATTAGACTGTATAGTAACAGAATTGAATTTTTGCCCCGTTTCCACCACGTACTAGCTGTGTGACTTGGGCAAAACTGCTTAACATCTCTTAATTTCGGTTTATCTATTGACAAAGTGAGCATAACAATAAAACTTAATTGTGAATATTAAAGTAATCCATATGAAGTTCCACAGGTGCATCTTATGTGCTATGTAAGAGATTGCTGTTTTAGTAGAGTTGGAATGAATCATAATGACCTTATCTTGCTCCCCATCTTGGCCTCCATGTGCCATCCCTGGTTTCATTAGATACACATGAATTGTCAAGAGTGAGTTCTGAATTGTAGTTTTGTATGTCTCTTAACTTTCATTCTTATTCAGTGTTGTTGAGAATACTTTAAACTTTTATGTAATACTGTGGAGTGCTATCAAATGCTTCAGGTTCTCACTCCCCCTTCCCCTCCTCTTTGGAGCTTGCCAGTGTCTGGTGAGCATGTTCTTTGAATCTTTTTCTTTTTTTCATAATGTGTTTTTTCCTTCTGCAGGATCAATCTCATACTTACTGTTTCATACTTTGCTTTCGCCTTTTCCTGTCATCATTCTCTATTCTTATTCTCTTGATGAAAGTTTCCTTCCTCCTCCTCAGAATCATAAACATTAATCCTTCCTTTTCAGTGTAATTCTGTGCACTATATATATTTAATATTTTTCATTTTCTGCAATAAATGTTAAACATTTCTTAATTCTCTTCATTTGCCCCTTGACTCTGGCTATTGGCTAGAAAAAAATTTCTTATTCTCAAAAGGAAAAAGCATTATCTCACTAACTATAGACTAATGACTTTATCTCAGCAATATTCTAGAATGCATTTTAAACAAATAGTTTCTGAGCATCTGAGGGAAAAAAAGAGCATGAAAAATGAGCATATATTCATTTAGAACAAGTCATAGTGGGTATGGTTTATTTCTTTGATAGAATTGCTAAACAAATGGTCAGTAAATGTATTAAGCATGACATATCTAGGCTTCAACAAGAGATTTAGAAAGATTTTTTAAAAGTGTTCTTTAAAAAAAACTTTAATTTTTAGAGCAGTTTAGGTTTAAAATAAAATTGAGAGGAAAATACAGGATTTCTCATTTACTCCTTCCTATCTATAGACATAAATATCCTCCCCTCTCATCAATATCACTCATCAAAATGGTACTTTTTTTCCCCCAACAATGAGCCTACATTGACAAGTCGTGATCACTCAGTGCATAGTTCAATTTAAGTTCACTGTTGGTGTCCTAGTCAATATATACTATGGGTTTGGGCAAATGTCCAGTAACATATATCCATAATCATGCAAAGTATTTTCACTACCCTAAAAATTCTGTGTTCTGATTATTCATCTCCACTGTGTCCCTCCACCTCTCCCAATTCCCCATTTCCAAACACTAATCTTTTTGTTGCCACAATTTTGACTTTTCCAGAATCATATATATTGGGAAACATACAGTATGTAGCTCTTTAAAATTGGCCTCTTTCACTTAGGAATATGTGTTCATGTTTTTTTCACATAATTTCATAGCTTGATAGGTCATTCCTTTTAGTAATAAATAATAATGCAGTATTTAGATGTACCAGAGTTTATTCATCCATTCAGTTACTGAAGGATTTGGTTGCTTTTGCAAGAATACACAGAAGAACTGTACACAAAAGATCTTCACAACCCAGATAATCACGATGGTGTGATCACTCACCTAGAGCCAGATATCTGGAAAGTGAAGTCAAGTGGGCCTTAAAAAGCATCACTATGAACAAAGCTAGTGGAGGTGATGGAATTCCAGTTGAGCTATTTCAAATCCTGAAAGATGATGTTGTGAAAGTGCTGCACTAAATATGCCAGTAAATTTGGAAAACTCAGCAGTGGCCGCAGGACTGGAAAAGATCAGTTTTCATTGCAATCCCAAAGAAAGGCAATGCCAAAGAATGCTCAAACTACCGCACAATTGCACTCATCTCACATGCTAGTAAAGTAATGTCAAAATTCTCCAAGCAAGGCTTCAGCAATACGTGAACTGTGAACTTCTTGATGTTCAAGCTGGTTTTAGAAATGGCAGAGGAACCAGAGATCAAGTTGCCAACATCCGCTGGATCATGGAAAAGGCAAGAAACTTCCAGAAAAACATCTACTTCTGCTTTATTGACTATGCCAAAGCCTTTGACTATGTAGATCACAATAAACTGTGGAAAATTCTGAGAGAGATGGGAATACCAGACCACCTGACCTGCCTCTTGAGAAACCTGTATGCCGGTCAGGAAACAACAGTTATAGCTGGACATGGAACAACAGACTGGTTCCAAATAGGAAAAGGAGTACATTAAGGCTGTATATTGTCACCCTGCTTATTTAACTTCTACACAAAGTACATCATGAGAAACACTGGACTGGAAGAAACACAAGCTGGAATCAAGATTGCCGGGAGAAATATCAGTAACCTCAGATATGCAGATGGCACCACCCTTATGGCAGAAAGTGAAGAGGAACTCAAAAGCCTCTTGATGAAGGTGAAAGAGGAGAGCGAAAAAGTTGGCTTAAAGCTCAACATTCAGAAAACGAAGATCATGGCATCCGGTCCCATCACTTCATGGGAAATAGATGGAGAAACAGTGGAAACAGTGTCAGACTTCATTTTTTGGGGCTCCAAAATCACTGCAGATGGTGATCGCAGCCAGGAAATTAAAAGACACTTACTCCTTGGAAGAAAAGTTATGACCAACCTAGATAGCATATTCAAAAGCAGAGGACATAACTTTGCCAACTAAGGTCCCTCTAGTCAAGGCTATGGTTTTTGCCTGGAGAATCCCAGGAACGGCGGAGCCTGGTGGGCTGCCGCCTATGGGGTCAGATATGACTGAAGTGACTTAGCAGCATGTATGGATGTGAGAGTTGGACTGTGAAGAAAGCTGAACACCGAAGAACTGATGCTTTTGAACTGTGATGTTGGAGAAGACTCTTGAGAGTCTCTTGGACTGCAAGGAGACCCAACGAGTCCATTCTGAAGGAGATTTATTTGGAGGGATTTATTTGGAGGGAATGATGCTGAAGCTGAAACTCCCATACTTTGAGCACCTCATGAGAAGAGTTGACTCATTGGAAAAGACTCTGATGCTGGGAGGGATTGGGGGCAGGAGGAGAAGGGTATGACCGAGGATGAGATGGCTGGATAGCATCACCGACTCGATGGATGTCAGTCTGAGTGACTCTGGGTGTTGGTGATGGACGGGGAGGCCTGGCGTGCTGCGAATCATGGGGTGCCAAAGAGCTGGACACAACTGAGTGACAGAACTGAAGTTTAAACAGTTATCAGGGAAGCATGAATGAACATCTGTGTGCGGATTTTTGTGTGGACAGAAGTTTTCAGTTCTTCTGAGTAAATCGTACCAGAGTATGATTGTGGAATTATATGGTAAGAATATGCCTACTTTTGTAAGAAATTTACAAGTGTTGTCTGAAATGGCTGTACCATTTTGCATTCCCACCAGCATTATAGAGAGTTCCTGAAACTCCTTATCAGCATTTGGTGTTGTCAGTATGTGGATTGTGGCCATTCTAGTAGGAATATAGATTTTATCTCATTGTTTTAGTTTCCACTTCTCTGGTGACTTGTGGAACATGTTTTTATATGCTCGTTTACCACTAGTGTATCTTTTTTGGTGAGGAATTTGTTAAGGTCATTGGTTCATTTTTTAATTGGGTTATTTGTTTTCATATTGTTGAATTTTAAGATTTCTTTATGTATCTCAGATAAGTCTTTTAAATAGGTATATCTTTTGCGTATATCTTCTCCTAATCTGTGGCTTATCTTCTCATTCTCTTGATATTCTTTCACAGAGCAGAAGTTTTAATGAAATTCAAATTATCAATTATCTCTTTCATAGGTTGTATCTTTGATATTTTATCTATAAAGGCATCACCATAGCCAAGGTCATGTAGTTTTTCTACTGTGTTTTCTAGGAATTTACTATTTTGCATTTTGTAGTTAGGTCTATGATGCATTTTGAGTTAATTTTTGTGAAGATTTTAATGTCTGTGTCTAGATTTCTTTTTTGCAAGTGAATTTCCAGTTATTCTGGTACTATTTGTTCAAGAGATTTTATTTGCTCCATTGTGTTGCCTTTGTTATTTTTGTCAAGGACCAGTTGATTATATTTATGTGGGTCTATTTTGGGGCTCTCTATTCTGTTTCATTGATTTGTGTTTTTTCATCAATACCACATTGTTTCAGATACTGTAGTTTTGGGTTTTTGTTTTTTTTTTTAGGTAAGTCTTAAAATCAGGTGGTATCAGTTCTCCAATTTTGTTCTTCTCCTTCAGTGTTGTTGGCTAATCTGACCTCTCCATCTAAACTTTAGAATTAGTTTGTAGATATTAAAAATTAATTCAGGTTATTTATAGATCATTGGAATATCCAACCAGAGGATTAAATAAAGTTGACATCTTTTAAATAACTGGAAACAAGTTCATAAAATCCTTTCTGAACCTTCAATGAATTTTACAAGGTGGAAAAATATGCCATCAATACACAAAACTCAACTGTTTCTATACATCAGAAATGGAAAAAAAGAAAAAGAAATAGAGTTAAAGGCCAATCAATAAACCTATACATCTGTGCTCAACTAAGTTTTGACAAGTGCTGAGATCATTAGTAGTTAAAGAAGTTCTTTAACATGTGATCCAGGGACAGTAGTATATCCACATACAAAAAAATGAAATTAGATCCTTAACCTCACACCAGGTGGCTCAGAGGGTAAAACGTCTGCCTGCAATGCAGGAGACCTGGGTTCAATCCCTGGGTCAGGAACATCCCCTGGATGTGGCAACCCACTCCAGTATTATTACCTGGAAAATCTCATGGACAGAGAAGCCTGGTAGACTACAGTCCATTGGATTGCAGAGTCAGACACAGCTGAGCAACTTCACTTTCACAAGCTAAATATAAGTGATTCAAGTACAAAACTCTTACAAGAAAACATAGGGATAAAGCCTCATGGCCTTGCATCTGGTAATGAATTTTTAGATAGAATAACAAAAGCAACAAAAGTGAAAATATATACATATATATCAATAAACAATGGAATATTATTCAGTTGTAAAAAAAAAATTGAAGTACTGATACATTGTATAATGTGGATATACCTAGAAAACATTTTGCTAAATGGAACAGTTTAGACACAAAGGTCACATATTGTTAAATTCCACTTACATGAAATGTCTAGAATAGATAAATCTGTATAAACAGTCAGCAGATTGGTAGCTGTCAAGGTCTGGAATCAGCAAAAAGGGTCAAATGGGGAATAATTGCGTAATGTGTTTTATTTTGGAGTGATGAAAATATTTTGACACTAGAAAACAGTGATGACTGTATAACATTGTGAGTGTACTAAATGGCCACTGAATTGTTTATTTTAAAACTTTTATGTAACCTAAATTTCATCTCAAAATTTTCAAACTAACAAAATGGAGTTACAGTCATCCCTCAGTATCTTTGAGAGATTTATTCCAGGAAACCCCTTGGATACCAAAATCCAAAGATGTTTAAGTTCATTATATAAAAGAAGGTAGTATTTGAATCGAACCTATGTACATTCTGGGCTTCCCAGTGGCTCAGCAGTAAAGAATCCACCTGCAATGAAATGCTGTTTTATTTTCTTGTATTTGGTGTTGGGATAATTCTGTCCTTATAAAATGAGGTAGGAAGAATTTGCTGTGCTTCTACTTTCTAGAAGAGATTTTATATATTTGGTATCATTTTGTGTTAAATGTTTGGTAGAATTCATTAGTGAAATTATCTGGATCTTTGATTTCTTTTTTTCAGATGAATAATTATTAATTAATCTTTAAGATATATTCCTATTATTTCTCCTTGTGTGTTTCAGTAGTGTTTTTCAAGGAACTGGTCTATTTTGCCTAAATTTTCAATTTTTGAACATAGATTAATTGATAGTACTATTTATTATTTTCATTTCCATTGGGTCAGTAATAATGGCCACTTCTTTAATGCATTATTTTCAATTGTATCACTATTGTTTTTCTTGGCTATTCTAGCTAAAGTTTTTCCAATGTTATTGGTATTTTCAAAAACAGTTTTGTATTCATTGCTTTTCTTCATCATTTTTTGTTTCCCATTCTATTGGTTTCTGCTCTAATTTTTAATATTAATTTTCTTCTGCTTTCTTTATTTTTAATCTGCTTTTCTTCTCTAGTTTCTTAAGGAAGAGCTTTCTTTAAAAAAAAATTTACTGTTATATAACTGATTTACAATGTTGTGTTAGTTTCACATGTACAGAAAAGTGAATCTGTTATACAAATACATATATCTACTCTTTTTAAAGATTATTTTCCCATATAGACCATAAAATAAAGTTCCCTGCACTATACAGTAGGTCCTTATTAGTTATCTATTTTATATATAGTAGTGTGTATGTGTGGAGAAGGCAATGGCAACTCACTCCAGCACTCTTGCCTGGAAAATCCCATGGATGGAGAAGCCTGGTAGGCTTCAGTCCATGGGGTTGCTAAGAGTCAGACATGACTGAGCGACTACATTTTCACTTTTCACTTTCATGCATTGAAGAAGGAAATGGCAATCCACTCCACTGTTCTTGCCTGGAGAAACCCAGGGACAGCAGAGCATGGTGGGCTGCCGTCTATGGGGTCACACAGAGTCAGACACGACTGAAGTGACTTAGCAGCAATGTATATGTGTAAATCCCATTTTTCCAATTTGCCCAAACCCAGTAACCATAAGTTTATTTTCTACTTCTGTAACTCTATTTCACTTCTGTAGATAAGTTCATTTGTAGCTTTTTAAAAGATTCCACATATAAGTGATGCTGTCAAGTTGCTTAGTTGTGTTTGACACTTTTGTGACATGAAGGACTGCAGTCCACCAGGCTCCTCTGTCCATGGGATTTCCCAGACAAGGATATTGGAGTGGTTTGCTGTTTCCTGCTGCAGGGGGTCTTCCCAACCCAGGGATCCAACCCACATCTCCTGTACTGCAGGCAGATTCTTCACCACCGAGCCAACTGTATTTCTCTGTCTGATATACTTCACTCAGTATGAGGATCTCTAGGTCCATCCATGTTGCTGCAAATGACATTATATTGTTCTTTTCTGTGGCTAATATAATAATAAAATGTTATAATAAAAAGAAATATATATATAATAAGAAAATAATATAATAATAAGAAATCTGCATGCAGGTCAAGAAGCAACAGTTAGAACAGAACATGGGACAACAGACTGGTTTCAAAATGGAAAAGGAGTACATCAAGTCTGTATATTGTCACCCTTCTTATTTAACTTATATGCACAGTACATCATGAGAAATGCCAGGCTGAATGAAGCACAAGCTGGAATCAAGATTGCTAGGAAAAATATCAATAATCTCAGATATGCAGATGACACCACCCTTATGGCAAAAAGCAAATAACTAAAGAGCCTCTTAATGAAAGTGAAAGAGAAGAGTGAAAACGTTGACTTAAAACAACATTCAGATAACTAAGATCATGGCATCTGGTCCCATCACTTCATGGAATACATGGGGAAACAATGGAAACAGTGAAAGACTATCTTTTGAGCTCCAAAATCACTGCAGATGGTGCCTGCAGCCATGAAATTAAAAGACACTTGCTCCTTGAAAGAAAAGCTATGGCCAACCTAGCATCATATTAAAAAGCAGAGACATTTCTTTGCCAACAAAGGTCTGTCTAGCTGTCTAGACAGACAGCTAGACAGCTTTGGGTTTCCCAGTAGTCATGTATGGATTTGAGAGGTGGACTGTAAAGAAAGCTGAGTGCCGAAGAATTGATGCTTTTGAACTGCCATGTTGGAGAAAACTCTTGACAATCTCTTGGACTGCAAGGAGATCCAACCAGTCCATCCGAAAAGAGATCAGTCCTGAATATTCATTGGAAGGTCTGATGCTGAAGCGGAAACTCCAATACTTTGGCCACCTGACCTGAAGAAATGACTCATTGGAAAAGACTCTGATGCTGAGAAAGATCAAAGGCGGGAGGAGAAGGAGATGACAGAGGATGAGGTGGATGGTTGGATGGCATCACTGACCCAATGGACATGAGTTTGAGTAAGCTCTGGGAGCTGGTGATGGACAGGGAAGTCTGGCGTGGTGCAGTCCATGGGTCACAAAGAGTCAGACATGACTGAGTCACTGAAGTGACTGATGGCTAATAGTCCATTGTATATATATGTACCACATCTTCTTTATGCATTTCTCTGTTGATAGACATTTAGGTTGCTTCCATGTCCTGGCTATTGTGAATAATGCTGCAATGAACATTAGGGTACCTGTATTTTTTTGAATTATGGTTTTCTCCAGATGTGTGTGCAGGAGTGGATTCCTGTATTGTGATCACCTGGTAGCTCTATTTTCAGTTTTTAAATTTTCATTGCCACCAACAGTGTGGGAAGGTTTCCTTTTCTCCATGCCCTCTTCAGCATTTATTGTTTGTAGATTTTTTTGATGATGGCCACTCTCACAGGTGTGAGGTGATACCTCATTGTAGATTTGATTTACATTTCTCTAATAATTAGCAATGTTGAGTGTCTTTTCATGGCCTGGTTAGCCATCTGTATATCTTTTATGGAGAACTGTCTATTTAGATCTTCTATCCACTTTTTGATTGGGTTGTCTTTCTGATATTGAGCTACATGAGCTATTTGTATATTTTAGAGATTAAGCCCTAATTGGTTGCCTTGTTTGCAAATATTTCCTCCCATTCTGAGGGTTTTCTTTTGTTTTTATTTATGATTTCCTTTGTTATTCAAACATTTTTAGGTTTAATTAGGTCCCATTTGTTTATTTCTGTTTTTATTTTGATTTTTAAAAATTTAGATCTTTATCCTTTTCTTAATCTAAAATTATTAATTTAATTTTAAATTTGTTTAATCTAAATTCATTAATTCATTAATCTAAAAGAATCTAAATCTATTCTTAATCTAAAATTTAGATATAAATTTTAGATCTTTATTGCTTTACAGTTATACTACGTGTTTATTTTTGTTGCTTTGGGGCTTTTCTCTAGTTGTGGCGAGGCGGGGCTACTCTAGTTGTGGCACGCAGGCTTCTCATTGCTGTGACTTCCCTAGTTTTAGAGCGCGGGCTCTAGGTGTGTGAGCTTCAGTATCTGAGGCACCTGAGCTCAGTGACTGCAGCTCCGGGCTCTAGAGCAGAACCTCAGTAGGAGTGGCACACAGGCTTAGATGCTCTGCAGCATGTGGGATTTTCCTGGACAGAGAGGGGATCAAACCCATGTCCCCTGCATTGGCAGGCAGATTCTTTACCACTTAGCCACTTGGGAAGCCCTACAGTTATATTTTTAATGTTATAAATTTCCTTCTAAGCACTACATTCACTGCATCCTACCATTTTTGATAAGTTCTATTTTGTTTTCATTTAATTAAAAGTATTTTAAAAAGTTCTCCTAAGCCTTCTTCTTTAACTCATGTGTTATTTAAACTCCAACACATTTGGGGTTCTTCTAGCTATCTATTATCAATGTCCATTTTATTATTATCTGAGAACAAACTTTGCATTATATCTAGTTTTTCAAATTTGTTAAGATATGTTTTATGGTCCAAAATGTGGTCTGTTTTAGTGTATACTCCATGTTCACTTGAAACAAATGTATATTATGTCTTGTTTAATAGTGTATTCCATAAATGTCAATTATATAGAGTTGATTCATAGTGTTGTTCAGATCACCTATATCCTTACTGATTTTCTGCCTGCTTGATATATCAATTACTGACAGAAGGGCTTGGAAGTAACTTTAATCATGGACTTGTCTATTTCTGTTTTCAAATCTCTCAGTTATGGCCCCATGTATTCTGGCACTTACACTCTTAGATGAATACAAAGTTAGGGTTATTGAATCTACTTGGAAAGTTGACACCTTTATTACCATCTTGTCTGAGATTAATATGGGTACTTCAGCTAGCTTTTGATTAGTGTTTAAAAGTACAGTATTTCTTTATTCATTACTTTATTATTAACCTAGCTGAGTATTTACATTTGAACTGGAAATATTATAGATAATATATAACTGAGCCATGTTTTTGTATTAATCCACTCTGATAATCTGTCTTTTCATTGATGATTTAGATAATTCATATTTAAAGTGATTATTTACTATTTGTTGTATTTGTTACTTGCTTTTCCTCTACTTCTTGCTGTTTTTACACCTTCCCTTGTTTCAAGTTAAAATTTAATATGATTCCATCTTTTGTCTTAGTGTATCAGTTATACTTAAAATAATTAATGTTGTTCTATCATATACAATATACATTTTTAACTAGTCTGTTTTCAAATACTGTACCAGTTCACATGCTATGCTGCCGGGGTCCAGCCCCGGCAGATCCAGGGTAATTCAAAGGGGAGACAGAATCGGCGTCCTAGGAAAAACTTATTTAATTACAGATATAAAGAGAGATTAGAAAAGAATATTGTAGTAGGAAAATTAGTGGAGAAAAAGATGCTGAATAACTTGGTTTATGTGGAATACCAATAAAACTCCAAGACAAGGAATTTGCACCACCTATGTAGGCCACAGGCGTCTTTCCGTTCTCCCTAAGGAGAGGAGGCACTGAGGCCTCCCTGGTCAGATCTTAGAAGCCCAGGCAAAATGAGTACCCATACTCCAGATGGGAATTCAGCCAGAAAAACAAAAGAAACGACATGGGGGAATCAGTCTTTCCAGAAACTGATCCATTTTCTTTATTTTCAGGTTTGCTTATATACTTTTTGTTATACATAGGGATGAATACAGAGTCACATGGGGTCAGCAGACCTGACCCTTGTCAAAATCAGGTGCTTTATATAAAAGTATACAAAGGTCTTAGGGGTTTTACATCATCTTCTGGCCATGAGGCCTGCTGACATTTTATGGCCTTTTCTGATAATGGTCAGTCAACCAGAAAACTTATTTTTTCTAGGGGTGATTTTTTCTTAAACCAGGCACTGCCCTCCAAAGGCACCAGATAAAGTTGCATTCCTATAGGGTTATAATCAAGAAGGTTATAATCAAGAAAAGGAATTTACTTAGCCTAAGGTTTAACATGATTAATATCAAAGGTTAATGCTTATTTCTCCCACATGCTAGTTATATTCATTATAAGGGCAGGGGATATGGAGATTTAGTAGCAAATATTGGCTCAACAAATGAAAAACCCTTCACCAATGTAATTTCTAATCAACCCACTAATACTATACTAATAATTTTGTAACTTCTCAAAAGAATCTATATATAGAAAGTTTAAAGCATCTCATGCCTCTCATGGTTGGGAGGCTGTAAACAGTCACATGTGGCCAGACGAACCTGCTCAGGCAGGCTAGAGGACCTTCAGAGGAGTTTGTAAGTTGAAACACTCTTGTCACATCCAGGAATTTTTATTAACTGGAGCTGCAAGTTAACTCCATCTCTCTTCCCCTGTAAAGTCAGAGGTATAGGTGAGAGCACAAAACAGTAAAGTAGGCACTCTGGTTTTTGGGGTAGATGCTGGGGAACAGGGGGTCTCCTGAGGCTCGATCTCGCCTTTGCATAATGCGAGCCTCCTTCCTCATGACCTTTGCCACGGGCGGAGTTCCTCATGCTGGCTCCTGGCACTATGCATTACCTTATAACAGAGTACTTCCTATTCCTTCTTCCCACCGTTATGATATTGTGTCATTCATTTAATTTATCTGTGTTCTATAATCACCCAATACTTATTTTTGCTTTTACCAATAGTTATCTTTTAGGTCAATTATAAATGAAATAAATATAACATGATACCTTTCTTTATTCTTTCTCTGTCCTGCCTTTCTTTATGTAGCTCCAGTTTTCTAACCCATGCCCTTTTTCTTCTGCCTGCATTACTTCTTAAAAAAAAAATTATTGTATTGATTCATTTTTGGCTGCACTAGAGTTCATTACTTTGGGTGAGCAGAGGCTGCTCTTCACTGTAGAGTGCAGGCTTCTCGTGGCGTCCTCGCTTGTTGTGGAGCACAGGCTCTATGTGTGCTGAATTCAGTCATTGCGGCTCACAGGCTCAGTAGTTGCGGTTCATGGGCCCTAGAGCACGCAGGCTCGAATGACTGTAGCATGGGCTTAGTTGCTCTACAGCATGTGTGGTATTCCTGGAGCAGGGATCGAACATGTGTCCCCTGCATTAGCAGGCAGATTCTTATCCACTGCACCGTCAGGGAAGTCCTCTGCATTGCTTCTTTTAATATTTCTTGCAAGGTTCTCCTGTTTGTGATGAATTTCATTTTTGGAGGGGTATACTTGTGAAGGGCAATTTTACTGATATAGAATTCCTCATCAATGTTTTTCTTGGTCTTCAACATTTAAAATATTTCACTTTACTCTCACCTTGTTTACATAGTCTCTTAGGATAAGTGACTGATATTCTTGTCCATGATCCTTTATAGGTCACAATGTGGCTTTTGTTTTCTGTGTTCCCTTTCTCTTTGTTTTCTTGAAATTTGAATCTGATATGCATTTCTGTGTTTATTTGGTATTTACCCTACTTGCTGCTTTTTGAGTCTTAGCTATATAATTGGACATCTGTGATTAATTTTGGCAAGTTATTGACAGTAATAACTTCAAATATTTCTTCCCCATCTACAATTTCTTCTCATTCTAATTTTGTTTACTCAAATTACATGCATATTAAATCTTTGATATTGTCCTACAGTTCTTGGACTGTCTGTTATGTTTCTATTTTTTTTTCACATTCCAATTTAGGAAATTTTTATTGACTTACCTTCAATTTCACTGCATCTTTTCTCAGCCATGTCATATCTACTGAAAAGCCCATTGACGGGATTGTTCATTTTTTGTTACAGTTTTTTTAAAAAAATCTTAGCTGTTCATTCTGATCATTTATTAGTGTTTTGGTTTTGTTTTTGTTTTTTACTAAAATTACCCATCTATTCTTTCATGTTGTCTACTTTCTACATTAAAGTTCTTAATATATTAATCACAGTTAGTTAAAATTCCTTGTCTAATAATTCCAAAGTCTGTGTCATATCTGAGTCTGGCTTTGATGACGGGTTTATTTCATTGCCCTCTAACATAGCTTGTAATTTTGGATTGAAAGCACTACATTGAATAATAGAAACTGTTAAATCTGCCTAGGTGCTGAGCTGTGTTTAAATTCTTTTGTACCTGTAGATTCCAGAAATTCATATACCTTCATTGTCCTTGTTTTTTCTCCTTTTGATGTGTCACTCATTCGAGTCCGACTCTTTGCAACCCCATGGACTGTAGCCTATCAGACTCCTCCATCCTGGGATTTTCCAGGCAAGAGTGCTTGAATGGATTGCCATTTTCTTCTCCAGGGGATCTTCCCGACCCAGGAATTGAACCTGGGTCTCCACATTGCAGGCAGATGCTTTACTGTCTGAGCCTGAGGGAAGAGGGAAGCCCCTCTTGATGTTGCTGCTGCTGCTGCTGCTGCTAAGTCACTTCAGTCGTGTCCAACTCTGTGCCACCCCAGAGACGGCAGCCCCCCAGGCTCCCTAGTCCCTGGGATTCTCCAGGCAAGAACACTGGAGTGAGTTGCCATTTCCTTCTCCAATGCATGAAAGTGAAAAGGGAAAGTGAAGTTGCTCAGTTGTGGCAGACTCTTCCAGACCCCATGGACTGCAGCCTACCAGGCTCCTCCGTCCATGGGATTTTCCAAGCAAGAGTACTGGAATGGGGTGCCATTGCCCCCTCTTGATGTTAAGATTCCCTAAATAGAAAGAGTCTGTGTCTTGCAGATCTTTCAGCTGAAATTCATTGTGATTACATTAGATCCATGTTATTTGGTGGTACAGTATGAGTAAAGGGGAACATTTCTTTCATGACTGAATCACAGTGTTTTAGTAGTCATGTGTCTCATGGATGCAACCTTCATGAATGTTTCTCCAGTAGTATAGCTTTTCCTCCCTGCCTCTTATTCCTTTTCCAGCTGCAAAATTTCCAGTTCATTTTCTTGAAGTCCTGACCTCTGTTGATTATGTTCTGTTTTCTGTTGTGTTCCCAGTAGGTGAGACAAGAAGACTGGAGGGGTTGGGGTGGGGAACAAAAATTCCTTTTTCCAGCTGGAATCAGCTCTGATAAAGTGTTTATACTTTTATACTAGACTAGGCATTTTAATGTAGAAGTTTCTGAGTGAATTTTACGAAGTACCTTTTTCCTAACCACCTTTCTGTAGGAGACCCATGAGAGTATTTTTTTTATCATCACCATGACAATCTGGCGAGGTCCTGGAGTCAGATCCTACAAAAATAAGTAACCCTTCTAAGACTCAACCCTAAGAGCTTCTCACTCTCAAGCTAGTCCACACTCAGCTTCCCATGATATATCAAAATTATCATGTAAGAGTTCCTACCAGTTTTTACTATAGTGGTTTCTGCTCCAGGTCTTTATTTCTCTAGATATATTTTTTTCTTATTGATTTCAAGGTGGCATTTTGCCCTGTAAACCCTGTGTTCTGTTGAATCCAAGAAAAGTAATTGATTATTAGTTTGTCCTGTGTTTTCTATTTATAAGTGTGGGAACTTATAAATTTTTTTATGTCAGATGTAAAACAAGAAGTCCTTAAAACTAATATTTTAAAAAGTTATTATACACAAATGGTGAAAACATTTGAAAATATAACTATTGAAATACAAATGAAAATACAGAGATGCTATTTTTTCATAAAAACAAGTTGTAAAATATGAATAATGTCATTTTAGTATTGAAAAAGATGTGTGTGTGTGTGTGTGTGTGTGTGTGTGTGTGCGCGTGCATATATGCTAGTCATTCAGTAGTGTCTGACGGTTTGCAACCCTGTGGACTGTAGCCCCCTCTCTCTGTCTACGGGATTTCCCAGGCAAGATACTGGAGTGGGTTGCTATTTCCTCCTCCAGGGGATCTTCCCAATCCAGGGATTGATTCCCTGTCTCTTTCATCTCCTGCATTGGTAGGCAGATTCTTTACCACTGTTCTGCCTGGGAAGCCAATGTGTGCTAGAAAGTGCTACATTCTGTGTCTCTAAAAGAACAAAACATTGAACCCGAGCAGAGTGGTTGGATCAGGTTCGCCCTTCATGCCATGTAAGATGAGTAGTCAAGGGCTCATAATAGCTTCCAGAAATAATAACTGTCAACTTGATGCTTGGCCAGGATCAGTCAAAAGAAAGAGATTTTCCCAACCATAGCAGAACACAACTTTTACTGTGGTATTTCTTGCAAATGAGTATAAAAATACTTTATAGGTGCAAGAGTTCAAATGAAATGCAATTCAGTGGTGAATTAGATCAGTCACAGCACAGTTTGTGAACAGTAGGAACCTAATCATCTTTGCTTGAAATCTGAAGAAATATGGGGGGCTTCTAGGGGTCTCCACAAAACAATAGCAGGTCTTTTGTTAACTCACTCAAATCAATATAAAATAATTTATTAGTGGCTATAAAAAGAGGAAATTTTCTGATTCTGAAAGGAGTCATACTACATAGACACAAGCCTCATTACGTTTATGTCTTATTCTTCAGAATAATACTAATTAATGGAGAATAATGCGTAACTCCAGGACCTGAAAATTTTAACTGCAGCACCTCGAAATATCAGGGAAAACCGTTGGAGTCATAGTAAATTCAATAACTAAAATAACACTTGAAGGATTTTTTAAAATGTACTTTTAGATATTTGGTTAATGAAAAATCTTTCATACTGAAAGCAGTTGAGAGATAAAAGAGACAGTATTGGTTAAGAAATAAGAATGTTTGCTGAGTCTCAGACTGGTCTTATTTTATTATTCTGATCTTCATGTTGCATAGATTAATTTAGTGAACTAGGTAACTAGTCCAAATGGGAGACTTTGAGAGAATATTACACAAATCCAGTACATTCAGTGAAAGCTGTATCACCAAGTAACTAGAATGTTCCTTTTGTGGGAAAAGTAGAGACAAGGTTGTCACCACTGGTTCCCTCTTGTAATTACCTTTATTTATTTGTGCAACATTTGGCATAGATGACCTCTCCCTTCATTTTCAGAACTTTTCTTCTTGTGGCTTCACATTCCCCTAGTTTCCTCCAATATCATCAGTTTCTCAGTTTTAATTTTCTTCCCAGGCTCGCTCTCTGTGCCCATACCATTTTCTGTTCTGGATCTATACACTCTTATCTTACCATGCCCCATACTTTACAGTTCTATGTTTGTGCATGCCATCAAAACCTCTACATTCATTTCTGAATTAAAACACACACACACACACAACAGACTTGTATTTTCTATATGAGCATTGAGTGATTTATTTTAAAAAGTAATTTTTTGTTAATTCTTCTTTCAAGAACTCAGTTTTTCAACCCTAACTCTATTTTCCCTCAGCACTCTACATCTTAGTCTATGGCATCACTCGTGCTAACTTAAGTCTAAAATCTGAGAGTCATTTTTTATTCCTCTTCTCTTCATCTAATTCTTCAGTTTGTCCTTTTGACTCCACCTCTATATTATGTGAAGAAATCTTTAGTTCTTTCTGTTTACACTATATACTCCTGATATTGTACCAGTTATCATCCTTTCTATCTGGATTATAGCACTAGCATTTTAATTTGTCTCCTTGCTTATATTCTGTCTTTGCAGTAATATACTAACCATAGAACAACCAGAATGATATTTTAAAAATACAAATTGGATCTTGTCAGTCCCTTGCTTAAAACTCTCCAATGGCTTACTATTGTACATATTTATTATTGCACTTCTTCCTCTGTCTTACAAAGCCTTTTAAATTTGAATCTTTGGCTACTTTTTAAATTTTTATCCTTCCACTCTTCTCCTATAGGCACACAGCCTCTCTCCCTCTTGAGCTCACAGCCTTGCTTCTGTAGGGTGATGAGCTTTACGTGACATATTCTTCCACATTATGACTCATGGCAGCCTGCCTTTTATCCTTAAAATCTCAGTGTAAATGTTATGTCTTTAATGAGACCATCCCTTTCCACCCAAACCAAGGTAATCATTCTGTCTCATAGTATCATGTCACCTGTTAAAGTCAGCTGCTTGTCTTTTTCTTTATATGATACATAGCCTTAAGATGGCAGAGAATATGTCTCTTGTTCACTGCTGAGTGTTTAGCATACAGAATAGTCTCTGGTTATAGAGGTTGTTCAGTAAATCCTTGCTTGAGAATTCCTTGGAGGTCCAGTGTTAGGACTCAGCACTTTCACTGTTATGGCCTGGGTTCAATAACTGGTCAAGGAACTGCAAACCACATTGAAATCATTGAACAATTTGTAAGGGCTGTCAAGATAAGGGGAGAACATTTGAGAGAGATGGAGAGGTTAGGGTAGAAATTTGAAAATTTTGCTAACTTCTCAGTTTAGCCTAAACCTAGCACTGTGTACTGTTAGCATTTCATTATGCACAACGTTCTCTTCTCACTCTAAGCTCTTTCATCCACACCTTCCAATTTAACTCCCACTTCTATCTAAACAACTTATAGTTTTATATTCCTAGCCAGCATCTTTCATCTGTTTTCCACGTCTCTATATGCAAATGCTTACTTGGTATTTCTTCTTAAATATCTCAAACTCATTTCAGATTCTTCATGTCCCAGATATCCTCATGATCTTTTATTCTCAACTATGATTGTATTTCTGTATTCCTATGATTAATACCACTCTCTATCCCATTATGCAAGGCACAATCCAGAAATCTTTCTTGGAACTTTACCCTTTGCCTAAAATCCAGTCTATCTAAAATCTTGCTTCTCATCCTAAATATAATCCTGATTTTCCATTCCATCCTCACATCTACCTCATCAAAAGTAATAGCCCAGATTAATAGACCACTTACTAAGTACCAGTACTCTTCTAAGAGCTTTTTCTTTATTAATCCAATTAATCATCTCAAACACTCTGTGAAGTAGATTCTGTCATTATTTCTATTTTACAGATAAGGATTCTTGGCACAAGGAATATATGTAAGTTGCTTGAAAGGCATAAAGTCAGGTACAAACCTGAGCAGTTTGAAGGTAGAATCCATATGTTTAAACATGGCACTCTGAGTCCAAGAATCCAGTTACCTTCAGCCTTAACATGCAGTAATCTTCTATAGGGCTTACCATCATTGGCTCCAGCTCCGATAGCATTGCATTTCCAGTCCATAGCCTGTCATGTTTTTAAGATATATAGCTCTTCATTTCCCCATTGTTTAAAACATCCTAATATTTTATATTGCTTTTGATATAAAAATGAATGTTCTCATTGTTACCTTCAGTGTTTGTCCCTTGGTGAAGCTTTCCTTGATCTTCCTGACTAGATTAAATTCCCTGCCATGTGTCTTATTAGCTCGTGACCGCAGCCTCCTCTGGGTTCCCCTGCACCTGCAGTGGGCAGTTTCTGTGCACACTGGTCTGCTCCCACCTCCAGTGCTTGTGCCTTTGTTTCTCTGCTCGAGGGCTTGCTTGGATGCCATTGGCAAAACCCTGAAGTTGCCTAGAATTTAATGTTCCTAGAGGCAAACCTCATCCAGTGAAGAACGCTAGTTGGCTGATAAGTACCCCCATCTAGTCCATATATTAGTGGGACATTACTTTTTAAATTTTATTTCTTTTTTAAAATTTTTATTTATTTATTTTTAATTACAATACTGTATTTGTTTTGCCATACACTGACACGAATCAGCCACAGGTGAACACAATCTCCCAATGCCGAAGCCCCTCCCACCTCCCACCCCACATCATCTACATGAATCATCCTGTGCACCAGCCCCATGCATCCTGCATCCCGCATTGAACATAGACTGGCGCTTCATTTCTTACAAGAAAGTATACATGTTTCAATGCCACTCTCCCAAACCATCCCACCCTCTCCCTCTTCCTCAGAGTCCAAAAGTCCGTTCTATACCTCTGTGTCTCTTTTGTTGTCTCACATACAGGGTCATCATTACTATCTTCTAAATTCCATATATATGTGTCAGTATACTGTATTGGTGTTTTTCTTTCTGGCTTACTTCACTCTGTATAATCGGTTCCAATTTCATCCATCTCATTAGAACTGAGTCAAATTTATTCTTTTTAATGGCTGAGTAATAGTCCATTGTGTATATGTACCACAGCTTTCTTGTCCATTCATCTGCTGATGGACATCTAGGTTGCTTCCATGTCCTGGCTATTATAAACAGTGCTGCAATGAACATTGGGTTACATGTGTCTCTTTCAATTCTGGTTTCCTCAGTGTGTATGCCCAGCAGTGGGATTGCTGGGTCATAAGGCAGTTCTATTTGCAATTTTTTAAGGAATCTCCACACTGTTTTCCATAATGGCTGTACTAGTTTGCATTCCCACCAGCAGTGTAAGAGGGTTCCCTTTTCTCCACATCCTCTCCAGCATTTATTGCTTGTAGACTTTTGGATCGCAGCCATTCTGACTGGTGTGAAATGGTACCTCATTGTGGTCTTGATTTGCATTTCTCTGATAATGAGTGATGTTGAGCATCTTTTCATGTGTTTGTTAGCCATCCATATGTCTTCTTTGGAGAAATGCCTATTTAGTTCTTTGGCCCATTTTTTGATTGGTTCGTTTATTTTTCTGGAGTTGAGCTGCATAAGTTGCTTATATATCTTTGAGATTAGTTGTTTGTCAGTTGTTTCATTTGCTATTGTTTTCTCCCATTCAGAAGGCTGTCTTTTCACCTTGCTTATAGTTTCCTTTGTTGTGCAGAAGCTTTTAATTTTAATTAGATCCCATTTGTTTATCTTTGCTTTTATTTCCAGTATACTGGGAGTTGGATCATAGAGGATCCTGCTGTGATTTATGTCGGAGAGTGTTTTGCCTATGTTTTCCTCTAGGAGTTTTACAGTTTCTGGTCTTACATTTAGATCTTTAATCCATTTTGAGTTTATTTTTATGTATGGTGTTAGAAAGAGGTCTAGTTTCATTCTTTTACAAGTGGTTGACCAGTTTTCCCAGCACCACCTGTTAAAGAGACTGTCTTTACTCCATTGGATATTCTTGCCTCCTTTGTTGAAGATGGATAATTGCTTTACAATATAGTGTTGGTTTCTGCCCTACATCAACATGAATCAGACATAGGTATACATATGGCCCCCCTTCTGAAGCCTCCCTCCCACCGCCCACATCCCACCCCCTCTAGATTGCCACAGAGCCTTGGTTTGAGCTCCTTGCTAGTGGGACACTTCTGATTTGTGGTCCAGAGTCTTTTAACCCTTTGAATGTGAAGGTGAAGTCGCTTAGTCATGACCGACTCTTTGTGACTCCGTGGACTGTAACCTACTAGGCTTCTCCGTCCATGGGATTCTCCAGGTAAGAATACTGAGTGGATTGCCATTTCCTTCTCCAGGGGATCTTCCCGACCCAGGGATCGAAGCCGGGTCTCCTGCATTGGAGGCAGACGCTTTACCCTCTGAGCCACCAGGGAAAGAATCTTTAACAGAAATGAGTTTCAGTTCTCCACAGAGGTGGCTCATTCATGAAGTTAGTTCAGTTCAGTTCAGTCCCTCAGTCGTGTCAGCTCTTTGTGACCCCATGAATTGCAGCACGCCAGGCCTCCCTGTTGGAGAAGGCGATGGCACCCCACTCCAGTACTCTTGGCGAAAAATTCCATGGATGGAGGAGCCTGGTGGGCTGCAGTCCATGGAATCGCCAAGAATTGGACATGACTGAGAGACTCCACTTTCACTTTCATGCACTGGAGAAGGAAATGGCAACCCACTCCGGTGTATTTGCCTGGAGAATTCCAGGGACAGGGGAGCCTGGTGGGCTGCCATCTATGGGGTCACACAGAGTCAGACACGACTGAAGTGACTTACCAGCAGCAGCAGCAGCAGGCCTCCCTGTCCATCACCAACTCCTGGAGTTTACCCAAACTCATGTCCATCGAGTTGATGATGCCATCCAACAATCTCATCCTCTGTTGTCCCCTTCTCCTCCTGCCACCAATCCCTCCCAGCATCAGAGTCTTTTCCAATGAGTCAGCTCTTCACATGAGGTGGCCAAAGTATTGGCGCTTCAGCTCTAGCATCAGTCCTTCCAAAAACACCCAGGACTGATCTCTTTTCAAGTGGACTGGTTGTATCTCCTTGCAGTCCAAGGGACTCTCAAGAGTCTTCTCCAACACCACAGTTCAAAAACATCAATTCTTCGGCACTCAGCTTTCTTCACAGTCCAACTCTCACATCCATACATGACCACAGGAAAAACCATAGCCTTGACTAGATGGACCTTAGTCGGCAAAGTAATGTCTCTGCTTTTGAATATGCTGTCTAGGTTGGTCATAACTTTTCTCCCAAGGAGTAAGCGTCTTTTAATTTCATGGCTGCAGTCACCATCTGCAGTGATTTTGGAGGCCCCCAAAATAAAGTCTGACACTGTTTCCACTGTTTCCCCATCTATTTCCCATGAAGTGATGGGACCAGATGCCATGATTTTCGTTTTCTGAATGTTGAGTTTTAAACCAACTTTTCACTCTCCTCTTTCACTTTCATCAAGAGGCTTTTGAATTCCTCTTCACTTTCTGCCATAAGGGTGGTGTCATCTGCATATCTGAGGTTATTGATATTTCTCCCGGCAATCTTGATTCCAGCTTGTGTTTCTTCCAGTCCAGCGTTTCTCATGATGTACTCTGCACAGAAGTTAAAGAAGTAGGGTGACAATATACAGCCTTGCCGTACTCCTTTTCCTATTTGGAACCAGTCTGTTGTTCCATATTCAGTTCTAACTTTTGCTTCCTGACCTGCATACAGGTTTCTCAAGCGGCAGGTCAAATGGTCATGAAAGCCATCTTCGTTCATTCATTTTCATCCCCTACATCATTTTCTCTGCTACCTCTCTTGTGCTCCTGAGGTTAAATCCCAAATAAACCACCTGCACTGAGTTATTATCTCAGGGTCAGCTTTTGGAAAAACCTAAAATAAGGCATTCCCTTATTTTACGCTTAAACATTGTCAGGTACCTCTCCTTCATAGCATATTTAGAGTTTGTGCAAATATATAAAAAGAAGCCTGCAATAGTGTTCAGTGAATGGTCGTGTTTTGGGAGGATGGAATTTTTACTTTCAATGTGGCTTTTTCTTTTATAAGCACTATAATTTTAATAAAATCAATGGCATGGAAAATAAAATCAGAGCCATAAAAATTAATAAAATGATATATTTTGCTTTTAATATGACTGTAGAATACAAACTTGTAATTTAAATAACCTTATTTTGCATGACATATTTTCACTTTATTTTTCATATACTGATAGAAGGAAATAGCTTCTTTTTTTAGTAGTGAAAATATTTAATTACACCAGCTTAGAGAGGGTCCCCTTATTGTGAGGTTTTGCTAAAATAGAAATTGAAAAATGCAGGTGGCTAAAGAGATAGTATTTTGTCTTACCTGAATTTTTCTTAAAATGGATTTAATGTCATTTGGTCTCTATTAAGTAGTCTAAATTTAAAAGCAACTTAATTATCTTGGTGACTATATTTCACAGTTAAACCATTAGCTTTGCTGCTATAAACAAACATTTTAAAGAGGAAGGAGATAGCTATATTTAGACAAAATGGTATTGAAGTGTGGTCCTCAAACTAATATGAGATTAATGGCTTTTCCTCCTTCTTAACTGAAGGTAGAGTGAAAATAGAAATGGAAAGAGTTTAAGCCAGTCAGTATGACCCCAACAGAAATTCAGAATACCATTAAGGCTAAATTATTTACCTGGAAATGGGTTTTGTTTGACACTGATAAGGCCATCACACATAAATCCCTGCTTTTTAAAATCAAATATTTGAAAAGAATAGGGTCCATGAGAGTTTCAGAGAATAGGTATTTACAGATCACAGATTTTTTTTAAATGACTTTTTAATCAATAGAAAGCAAAAGCTTTCTTTGATTAGGGAAAATGTTTCACTGAGGGCATGGAAAAGCTTTTTAAAAATTTTGATTCTAAAAGATTAATTCAAAATAAATAAATAAAAGGATTATATTATGGAAATACAGGTCCTAGAAGAGCCTTTGGAGTCAGAAGATATGGGTACAGTAATAAATCAAATGTATTTTTTTATTCAATTTTTAAAGATTAAAAATATTAATATTTTATGTTAGAAGAGGTTGGGGCAGTGAAGACACGAATTTGCCAGGGGCTGTATTCAGCTGAAAAAGCTTAATCTGCATCTCCTTCTACTTAAAGGTATTTTCCTATAGTGAGGAAATGGAAAAATGCTTAAAAACCTAGATATAAGAATGTCCTCATAGTATAGCTTAT
This sequence comes from Nanger dama, assembly GCA_917880005.1. Lineage (NCBI taxonomy): Eukaryota > Metazoa > Chordata > Mammalia > Artiodactyla > Bovidae > Nanger > Nanger dama. Next base: position 33,041,595 of record CAKJTW010000007.1, read on the forward strand.
ACAACCAGCATTTTTATAAAGAAAATCCTTCAAGTGTACAATTATAAAGGCATTAAATAATGATACATCTAAGTAATGAAAGATTTGCTAGCCTTTAGAAATAATAATCATGTATAGAAAGGATGTTCATGATCTGTTGATAAGTGAAAAAGTACATTTGCAAAGTAAAATATAAAGTCATGTTTAACAGGGACACATCTGCATATTTGAATACGTATACAAAAGCAGAATAAAATACAGTAGTTACCCCCTTATCCATGGGGGATACATTCCAAGATCCCCAGTGGCTGCCGGAAGCTGGAGACAGGACAGAACCCTAGCTCTACTGTTTTTTACTGTACTGATGAGTAGCATATACCACGTAAACACAGGGGACAAAGGGATGGTTCATGTTCCAGGCAGGAGGGAGTAGGGTGGCGTGAGATTTCATCACATTATTCAGAATGGTGCACCGTTTAGAACTGATGAATTTTTTATTTCTGGAATTTTCCATTTACTATTTCAGACTTGGTTGGTCATGTGTAACTAAAACCAAAGAAAGCAAAACAGCAGATAAGGGGAGACAAATGTATACAATATTATAAATCATGATTAATTTAGTATAAGATTGCAGCATTGGTTTTTACTCTATTTTAACTATCTGTATTTTGTAATTTTCCTGCAATGACTATAGCTTCTAAAATAACAGGTAAACATTACAAAAAATAAGTCAGAACTCCACTATTTATATTTGAGACATTGAGCAAGACACTTAATTCCCTCTTTTTGAAGGAATTATAGTGAAAACTAACTGAGAAAGCACTTGTGATACCTTGGCAGAGATGGAGCATTTAATAAAGTTTGATAAATTTGACTTTCAGGGAATCTGACTTCTAGTAATGCCTGTGTCTCAATTTAGAAATGTGACCTTGAGCAAATTATTTAACTTCTTCAAATTTTATTTAACTTAATGGATAGTATTAAGGAGCTTATGATATTAAGTCTTCCAGTCATTTTACTTTGTGGAGAATCTAACAGATTATATGTAGCAATATTATTTTCAATATATTAAAAGTATATATGTTTGAGTTTAAAGATATGTTTATACATCCAGAGGGAAAAGGAAATAAAGGAGTGAGTTTTTGTCAATCTGTAGAAATGTTTATACTGGACTCAACAATACATACTACTTGAAACTCACATAAATATAATTCAGAGTGTAAAGTATGAGAAAGTTGAGAGGAGCAAGGGAGATGAAGTAAGAAGTTTGTCAGGCTCTCTTAGAAAAGAACTGAGTCAAGGAAACTCAAATATTACAGCTACTTAAAAGATGACTATACTGCTGGCCATTTCTGTGGGTCTAAAGCAGTAACATTAAAGACAGATAAATGAAAATTTAACCTTTATGATTTTTTTTTTTTTAATTTGCAACACCATACTTTTGGTCATTTTTTTTAAATTTATTTTTATTTTTTTAATTAATTAAATTTATTTATTTTTTTAATTACAATACTGTATTTGTTTTGCCATACATTGACACGAATCAGCCATAGGTGAACACAATCGCCCAATGCCGAAGCCCCCTCCCACCTCCCACCCGACATCCTCTACCTGAATCATCCTGTGCATCAGCCCCATGCATCCATAGAAGTAAAGTCCAGAATTCCATGGTACTATCCCAAGGGAGAGCCCCAAGGCGGCCACCCCAATCAATCTTTCCAAGGGATGAACCAAGCAGGCTGACAATTAAAAACCTCCCAGTCTTGAGTAACTTAGATATGCCTTCTGTTCCTGGTTCCTGAATTGATTTTAAAAGGAAATAATGGGAAATATACTGGATCATTGGCTTCAAACATCCCCAGCTCTTTGTTAGGAGCTAGATGAATACAAACTATTCATGCATAGGAGCTAGATGCAAACTATTCAACATAAAGCTATTTAAGTAAGACTAGATTGCTGGTGAAGAAGAATGGGTATGACAGGAATATTAATTCTAGAAGTTTCTATGGAAAAGGTCATGCCTACTGGTACTCGAACTATGAACTATGTTTGCATGAACTATGAAAAGAAAGTGATATAATGAATGAAATGTTCCTAAATTGGCACTCCATAAAGTTGATTTCTAGTCCTACTTTTTCTATTAACTATGCAATTTTATGTGTGTAATAGCACCTACATGAACTTTGGTTTCTTCCCCTAGCTAAACGGACTTACAATATTATTTGTTTCCTATGGCTTCTATGACAAATACAACTGACATAATTATAGGGCTTCATTTTCTCATAGTTCTGAAGGCTACAGGTCTTGAAAGAAATTTTACTGGGTCAAAATTAAGTTAGTAGAGCCACACTGTCTCTGAAGGCTAGAGGGGAGAATCTGTTTCTTGCCTCTTCGAGGTTATGGTGGCTTCTTGCTGCGTCCAGCACTGCGGGTGAGAAAGACCAGAAACGGGCGAGTGCGTGATGAAAAGCAACTGGGGAGTCAGGGGCCCTCCTGCTCTCCACGGCAGGAAATCAAAATGGCTCCTTTCAGCCCCCACTTTTATTGGCAAAAGTCACATGAGCTCATTAGGGAATAGCTATACTGGGGAGTTTGATTAGCACGGGCTCTGGTGTTGATCAGATATCTTGTTTTGTTTCCATGGAGACAGACGCAGGGGTAGGCAGTGAAGCAAGCGGAGCAGAGAGCACGTCCAGCCCCAGAAATGTCCGTTCAGCATGCTTACTAGGACAATCACTAGGGTGCACTTTGCCACACCCCCGTGTCACGGGGGGCAGGTTCTGGTCTCTGCTCCACCAGGCTGCAGCAGCTTCTAGCATTCTTTGGATTACGGCCACAAGACTCCAGTCTCTGCCTCCATCTTTACAATCTTCGTGTGGGGGAGGGGGGCGGGGGGAGGTGGGTACAGCTGTGTGTGTGTGTGTGTGTGTGTGTGTGTGTGTGTGTGTGTGTGGCCACATGACTCCAGTCTCTGCCTCCATCTTCACAATCTTCGTGTGTGGGGCGGGGCGGGGGAACGGGCATTTACGGGTGTGTGTGTGTGTGTGTGTGTGTGTGTGTGTGTGTGTGTGTGGCTACATGACTCCAGTCTCTGCCTCCATCTTCACAGTGACTTCGTGTGTGTGTGTGTGTGTGTGTGTGTGTGTGTGTGTGTGTGTGTGTGGCTACATGACTCCAGTCTCTGCCTCCATCTTCACAGTGACTTCGTGTGTGTGTGTGTGTGTGTGTGTGCGTGTGTGTGCACGAGCGCACACACGTGTACCTTGTGTGTTGTATGAAATCCTTCTCTGTTGTATGAAATCTTTCTCTGTGTCCCTGTTATAAAGACATGTATGAGGTTACAGGTACTTGGAATTAGGATGTGGGTATTTTTCCAGGAGGCCATTTTTTTGGCCTGCTGTCACCACTTGGTTGACAGGGTCTAGTTTTATAAGGCAGTAACTCTTTAGGAAGAAGTACTTTGTTCTTTAAAAATTCCATGGAGTCCTAGTGACAGAATGAGAAATTAAACAGAGTTTCTTAGCTCCATCCTACTTTTTTTTTTATCCCAAACTATCTATTTCTGCAAAGAAAAAAAAAAAGGTACAAATGGTGGTGGTGGGGGTAATAGTGGTAAAAATGTAATTTACTTCTTTAGCTATATCACAGAATATTTTAAAATAGCATTCTAAAACCCAATCTTGCAGAGCTGTACAGAAAGCTCATCAAGTATATAAGTCAAAGTATTTAAATTTTTAATTAGATTTTTTACCATATTTTCTAGCAGATCTGAAACTCATGAAAGTATAAGAATTACGAAAGACCAGAATATGTTTTGACAACAATAGAGAGCTGTCTAATAACTGCAAAAATAAAACACAGTAGAATAAACTAAAAAATTTAGGTCTTTGTTTCAATTTCAATAAAAGGCAAATCCAACAGATCAATGAAAGTATTATCTTTTAAAAAATGATATATTTATAGGCTATTTTCTCAGAAACGATGACTAGTAAATGAAAACTTCTGGTTGCACAGTATAATTTCAAGATTGGTCTCTCTTCAAGGTTAAATGGAGGGATCTAGAACTCCTGAAAGTGATTTCCTGTGATGTTTCCAAACATGACTGATGGACAGGGTTGGATTCAATGCAGATTCAGTAGAGCTTTCAGCAATGTAATTCAGGTGGAATAAAGATTCTCTGAATCATCCAACTGGGTTCTGAATTTGGGGGCAAAGAAAGTGAGGTCTGAGACTTATCAGCTTTCAGTCTCAGACTTTGGGATGTTTTAAAGTGGCTACTATGAAATATGAAAGTGTATTAACTAAGTAGCATACCACCACCATCACAAATTTCAAATAATGAACCATTCTTCTGATGATAATTCTGGAGTATGATGAGTTGAGAATAAACATCTAGCATTCCATTCCATTCCACCCCTAACTACAGGCTCTTTTCAAAGCCTTAAACAATAAATATTCATTTACTCATTCAGTATTTGGAGGATGACAGCTCTACAGTTTGTTAAACACAGCATCGTTTGACTTTATCTTTGTCCTTAGTTTTCCTTTTCCTTAGAAACTAATCAAGGTAGCACAAAAAAAAAAAAAGTTAAGCACAGAGAGACAGGGCTGATTAGATCTGCTTAGATCTGCTTAGGTCTGCTCAGATCTGATTAGATCTGCTGGGAAAAAGTCATTTATGTCCTAAATAAGATATGATAGGATGTGAATAAGTACAAGGTTTATAGATGTGGGGTGGCAAGGCAAGAGTACACAACTTCCTTGAATATTGGCATTAAGGAAGAGATGGAAAGGGAGGGGAGTTCAGTGTTGAGGAATTTTGAAAATTTCACATCAAATGACTGTAAACTACGGTGTTGCCTACTGAACATAATGAAAAAGGAAATTGATGTTTAGAGAAGTATGGGAATGATTTAAACAGTGCACATGGACAACGGAAATGTGAGCAACAAAATCCATGACATGTAAAAGAAAGAAAGGAATACTACACAGTGAGGAACCAACTTGAGAACTGCAGTGATATAGTGGAAAAATTATAGAATTATTAGAATAGAAAGCATAACAGGACAGTAAGGATGGATGAAATAAGTATTATGTATTTCCCAGTGCTAGTGGTTGGAAAGGTTAGAAACCTAAAGGTCTGCAGTAATTATCAAAATGATTTGGAACCCATTCTGTAAGAAACAGGGTTGAATGGGAAAGAAGTCCAAGAAATGGAGCAATATCCTGGGAGACCACGTGGAGGTAGTTAAATAGCCAGGAATTATAACCAAGACAGTAACAAGCACAGTTGGTCAGAAGGATGAGGAAAAGTGAGAATGCAACGGATTGTATTCATAAAGGAGAATTACAGACCTTGGGGTTTTAAGTATAGCTTTTCCATTAGTTTGAGAGACTGAAGATGATGGAACCTTTGTGGCTAAGATAAGCAAATGTTCTTGATGTTTAAATCATCAGAGGTAACAGAAGCCAGAGCTGAGAGGAAAATAAAGTTATTGAAGATGGTGAAGAGCTTTCATGGAGGTCTATAGCTGTTTGTGAACATTAGACTAGGGCAGGAAATTCACTCATTTATTGAACAAATATATATTGCCTGCTCTATGCCTGGCACACTTCAGTAGTGAACAAAAATATACAAAGTCCCTACTCTCGTATAATATACATTTTAGTTGGAGAGACAGAAAATAAATAAGCAAACAAAATACCAGGTGATGATAAGGTATGAACAAAATAAAACAGAATTATTACACTGTGATATATAAGTTTAGGGAAGAACTCAAATAGAGGATAATGTTTGACATTAGAGGTGAGACCTGATGGAAGAAAGCCAGATTGATATCTGTAGGAAGAATAGTTCTGACAAACATCGATGAAAAAATTATGCATGCAACCTAAAAATTGAGAGTTAGATTTTATTCCATGGAAATGTTAGGTCTTGGGAGGCAGTATCTCCAGTGACCCTGAGAGAGCTGACTCTGAGGAGGCAGGATGGGAGCCAGGCTATGTACAAGTTTGCAGTGAGGAGCAGAGGAATCTGAATATTAAAAGATTACTGTTAATTAAGAAAAACTAAATCTCTCGTGTGAAAAGATTTAGAGATCTTCTATGTATGGAAAGCAAGCATTTGGGCTTGCTGAAATCATTTCTTTCATATGCATCTAGCTATCTGGGGCCAATCCTGCTTTCTTTATTATTCACATACTAATTCCTTGTTTACCGTAAGAGATGGCAATCATGGCAGATGGCCACATCTGACATCCCCCAACTCCTCAACTCTTACAAGGGAGAAAGTAGCTGATGGCTTGCAAATGGCTGGCTTTCTTTCACCAAGGCTCAGAAATTTGCATTTGGAAAAGGCTTGTTTACTGGTAGAGCATAGAGCACAAAATATTTCATTTCACACAAATAATAAAGCAAAAAAAAAAAAAAAACCAACGCTTGGCAGAAACCTCATAGGAGTTTAAGGACTAACAGAAAGAGGCAAGTATGACTAGTATACAGGGTGCTTAGGGGTGTAGGCAGAGGCAGAAGTAAGGGAGAAAGCCAAAAGAAAAAAAAAAAAAGTGTATTGGGCTTTATAAGTCAAAACAGTGAGTTTCAATTTTATTCTCGGTTAAATGGAAAGTTGTTCAGTCACTCAGTCCTGTCCGACTCTTGGTGATCCCATCAACTGCAGCATGCTAGGCTTCCTTGTCCTTTACTATCTCCTGGAATTTGCTCAAACTCACGTCCATCGAATCAGTGATGCCATCCAACCATCTCATCTTTTGTCATCCCCTTCTCCTCCTGTGTTCAATCTTTCCCAACATTAGGGTCTTCACATCAGGTGGCCAAAGAATTAGAGTTTCAGTTTCAGCATCAATCCTTCTGTTAGGTAGGTAGAATAGGGAAAATGAGTCCAAAATGATGGTGGCTAAAAAAACAAGGAAGGTCAAAGGAAGGTCCAAGGACCAGACTTCAGGTAAAACAAACTGCACTCCTGGCTCAGCCCAGTTTGCACAGGGCAGACGCCGAGAGCTTTAATGTCCGGCGCTCCACATCTTTGTTGTGATGAGACAAAGAACCGAGGAACATACACTCACGTGACACTTCCAACGAATATTCAGGATTGATTTCCTTTAGGATTGGCTGGGTTAATCTCCTTGCAGTGCATGTGTGGGACTCACAAGAGTCTTCTCCAATCAGTTCTTCAGCACTCAGCCTTCTTTATGATCCACCTCTCACATCCATACAGAACCACTGAAAAATAGCTTTGACTATATGGCTCTTTGTTGGCAAAGTGATGTCTCTGCTTTTTCATATGCTGGCTAGGTTTGTCAAAGCTTTTCTTCCAAGGAGCAAATATCTTTTAATTTCATGGTTAGCATCACTGCCTGCAGTTATTTTATAGCCCAAGAAAATAAAGTCTGTCACTGTTTCCAGTGTTTCCACATTTATTTGCTATGAAGTGATGGGACTGGATGCCATGATGATCTTAATTTTTGAATGTTAAGCTTTAAGCCAACAGTTTCACTCTCCTCCTTCACTTTCACTTAGAGGCTCTTCAGTTCCTCCTTGCTTTCTGCCATTAGGGTGTGGTGTCATCTGCATATCTGAGGTTACTGTTATTTTTCCTGGCACTCTTGATTCCAGCTTGAACTTCATCCCAACCCAGCATGTCATATGATATACTCTGCATATAAGTTGAAAAAGCAGTGTGACAATATACAGCCTTAACGTGCTCCTTTCCCAATTTGGAACCAGTCTGTTGTTCCATGTCCAGTTCTAATTGTTGCTTCTTGACCTCGTACAAGTTCCTTAGGAGGCTGGAAAGGTGGTCTGATAGTCCCATATCTTGAAGAATTTTCCATAGTTTGTTGTGATCGACACAGTCAAAGGCTTCATTGCATACTCAATGAAGCAGAAGTATGTATTTCTCTGGAATTCTCTTGCTTTTTCTATGATCCAAAGGATGTTAGCAATTTGATCTCTGGTTCCTCTGCTTTTTCTAAAACCGGTTTGACCATCTGGAAGCTCTTGGTTCATATATTGTTGAAGCCTAACTTGAAGGATTTTGAGTATTACCTTGCTACATATGAAATGAGTTCAGTTGTGTGATCGTTTGAGCGTTCTTTGGCATTGGAATGAAAACTGACCTTTTCCAGCCTTGTGGCCACTGCTGAGTTTTCCAAATCTGCTGGCATGTGGAGTGCAACATTTTAACAGCATCATCTCTTAGGATTTGATATAGCTCAGCTGGAATTCCATCACCTCCACTAGCTTTGTTCTTAGTGGAGCTTCCAAAGGGCTGTTTGTCTTCACACTCCAGGATGTCTGGCTCTAGGTGAGTGACCATACCATCCTAGTTATCTGGGTCTTTAAAACTTTTTTGTATAGTTCTGTTTCTTGCCACCTCTTCTTAATCTCTTCTGCTTCCATTAGGTCCATACCATTTCTGTTCTTTGTTGTACTCATCTTTGCATGGAATATTCCGTTGGTATCTCTAATTTTCTTGAAGAGATCTCTAGTCTTTCCCATTGTATTGTTTTCCTCTATTGGAAAATTGGCACTCTAATTAATACCCAGTAGTCATGGAAAAGGAAATGGCAATCCACTCCAGTGTTCTTGCCTGGAGAATCCCAGGGGTGGGGGAGCCTCATGGGCTTCCATCTATGGGGTCACACAGAGCTGGACAGTACTGAAGTGACTTAGCAGCAGCAGCAGCAGTAATGGTAGAGTAAAGCTAGAGGAAATTATTAGGAAAGCAATTTAATACCCATTAGCCAATTTTGGTTGCTTGGGCTAGGGTGGCATGGTGAAGATGATGAGAAGTGGTTGGAAACTGGATATATATTCCTGAAGAATAGAATGTAGGGGGAGGGGGAGTGTTTGATGCTGACTGTAAGGTTTTTAGCCCAAATAAATTGCCACTGAACTGGAGAATACTGGGCAATGGGCAGGTTAGAGGGTGAAGAAAAATCAGTGATTCATTTTTGGTCATGTTAAGTATGAGATGTGACTAAGACACTCTTAAAATTTCCCTCAGCTTGACAAAGCTTTAAAAAGATTTCTTCCCAACTGTAGGCCTCTGTCATCCCTTTTAAGGAGCATTTATTTTAGAAATATGCAAGAGAAAACTTCCTCTGTCCCTCTGAGATGCAAATCTTTTACAGTCCAGAAGCCTTTCTCTAGGATCTGGGAGAAATCTCTTTGAAAGGTAATCATAAAGAAAGCACTCTTGTCTCAGCTTCTGTGGAAGGGTTGGAGACTAACCAGAAGAAGCACTAATTACCAAAACTGATGGCCTGAACACATTGACCATCCTTGACCCAGTCCTTTCTACTTTTGTTTTTGTTTCAATAGAATTGAGTTCAGTCTCTTTCCCCTATTGTAATAGTCTTGAGTGAAGTCTTCCTTATCTAACTGATCTTATCTGATTTTTCTTTTATATGTGTTTATTATATCTAAATCAAGATAACAATATATGAAGGCATATAAGTCTGGAGTTCCATGGAGTAGTTCAGGCCAGAAATATACATTTAGAAACTTTCAGGGTAGCGGTCACATTTGAATCCCTGAGAGAAGGAGAGATCACTTCGGTTAGAGCATGGAATCTTGCAGTATTCCAGAGTTTAGAGGTATGGGATATGGAAAAGATTCACCAAAGGAAAGTGAGAAGGAGTAGCTGGTTTGGTACTCCAAAGGTCAAGTACAGAAATTGTTCCAAGTAATAGTGATCAACTGTATCAAATAGTTCTGATTGATCCAATTGGATAACAGATAAAAATGACCCCTTGATTGTATAATAACAGAGTTCTTTTGTGCACTCGGCAAGAGCAGCTTCAATGGCGTGAAAAGTATAAAGTCTGAATGAAGTGGGAACAAGAGGGCATAGGAAGAGAGGAGGGAGAAACTGACCTCAGAAGCTCTTTTTGAGAAATGTTGCTAGAACTAGCAGAAAAATGTGGCACAAACTTTTAAAGGATATAGAATCAATGGAAGATTTTTTTAAGATCATATATATTTGTATACTAATTGAAGTGAACCGTTATAGAGAAAAATGATGTGATGATGCAAGAGCGAAAACAGGTCATAGCAAAAGCAGTGACCTTGATTATATTTAAGTGGTATGGGATATGGAAAAGATTCACCAAAGGAAAGTGAGAAGGAGTAGCTGGTTTGGTACTCCAAAGGTCAAGTACAGAAATTGTTCCAAGTAATAGTGAAGTGAATAGGTTGACCTTACATAGGGAAAAAAAGGGTAATTTGTTCCTTGACCTTCTGGCAGAGTGTATGATTATTGATGTTGGTAGATAAGGTGATATGGGCACCTGGAAATTCTCTGATTGCTTCTACTTCCTCAATGAAATCAGAAGCACAATCATAGTTGAAAGTGTGGTAGGGGGAGAAGGTGGTGGAAATTTTAGCAGAGAAAATTATTGTTAATGATGAGATTTAGGTGTGACCATAGCTGAAGTGGGATGGAAGGAGTATCACTGGACAATGAGGCCAGGTATTAGGGGTAATAAGTTTGTGGATATTGAAGTTACTAAGGAAAAGTCAAGGAGAGTATATAGTTGGGAACTAAAACCTCTAGGGAATTATGGCCAGAAATTCAGAGATCTGTAGTCAAGGAGAATTGAATTAAAAAGAATTACTGGCTGTTAAACTTGTTGGATAGCATTACATTCATAGCAATGGGGAGTTTTAAGAAGGGAAGGGTCATCCAATGAAAAAGCAATAAGTAGGAAATCAGTCCTGAATATTCATTGGAAGGACTAATGTTGAAGCTGAAACTTGAATACTTGGCCATCTGATGCAAAGAACTGACTCATTTGAAAAGACCCTGATGCTGGTAAAGATTAAAGGCAGGAGAAGGGGACAACAGAGGATGAGAAGGTTGGATGGCATCACCGACTCAATGGACATGACTTTAAGTAAATTCTGGGAATTGGTGATGGACAGGGAGGCCTGGCCATACTTCATGGAGTCACAAAGAGTTGACCACAACTAAACTGAACTGAGGTGAGGAAGGAGGAGACCCTATTGTCATCAGCGACAATGGTACAAGAAATATTAAAACATATTGGCAGATATCTCTTCTGATGGGCAATAGATTACTTTCAGCAGGGAATTGTTTTACAGCTCATTATGTGGATTTAGTCAAAGCTCTGAGAAATGTTAAAATTTGATCTAGATCTTTGAAAATTAGTGGATATGAGAAACATCGAAGGAGCTTGCTTTAAAATGCAGATAGATACTCAGGTGATCAACTTCGACATCATAAGTGATGTCTTGTTTATCATGTGTACCATAGTTATGTATGATGTGATGAGGATGGCACTTCTCTTCAGTGGTCTTCCTCCTCCAAATCCATAACCACACTATAATTATGAGAAAAATGTCACACAAACCCCAGTTGAGGAACATATTACAAAATACCTAGTTAGTGCTCCTGAAAATCATCAGTTCAGTTCAGTCGCTCAGTCGTGTCCGACTCTTTGTGACCCCATGATTTGCAGCATGCCAGGCCTCCCTGTCCATCACTAACTCCCGGAGTTCATCCAAACTCTTGTCCATCGAGTCAGTGATGCCATCCAGCCATCTCATCCTCTGTCATCCCCATCTCCTCCTGTCCCCAATTCTCCCCAGCATCAGAGTCTTTTCTAATGAGTCAACTCTTCACATGAGGTGGCCAAAGTATTGGAGTTTCAGGCATCAGTCCTTCCAAAGAACACCCAGGACTGATCTCCTTCAGAATGGACTGGTTGGGTCTCCTTGCAGTCCAAGGGACTCTCAAGAGTCTTCTCCAACACCACAGTTCAAAAGCATCAATTCTTCGGCACTCAGCTTTCTTCACAGTCCAACTCTCACATCCATACATGACCACTGGAAAAACTATAGCCTTGACTAGATGGACCCCTGTTGGCAAAGTAATGTCTCTGCTTTTCAATATGCTATCTAGGTTGGTCATAACTTTCCTTCCAAGGAGTAAGTGTCTTTTAATTTCCTGGCTGCAGTCACCATGTGCAGTGATTTTGGAGCCCCCAAAATAAAGTCTGACATGTTTCCACTGTTTCCCCATCTATTTCCCATGAAGTGATGGGACCAGATGCCATGATCTTCGTTTTCTGAATGTTGAGCTTTAAGCCAGCTTTTTCACTCTTCTCTTTCACTTTCATCAAGAGGCTCTTTAGTTCTTCTTCACTTTCTGCCATAGAGGTGGTGTCCTCTGCACATCTGAGGTTATTGATATTTCTCCCGGCAATCTTGATTCCAGCTTGTGCTTCTTCCAGTCCAGCGCTTCTCATGATGTACTCTGCATAGAAGTTAAATAAGCAGGGTGATAATATCCAGCCTTGATGTCCTCCTTTTCCTATTTGGAACCAGTCTGTTGTGTTGTTGTGTTGTTCAAAATCATCAAGGTCATCAAAACTAAGGAAAATTTGGAGAACTGTCACAGCCAAGAGGAGCCAAAAGAGACCTGATGATTAAATACAATGTGGTCTCCTGAGTGGAATCCTGAAACAGAAAATGACATTGGGGTGAGTCTGGGGGAAACTAAATAAATCTCAGTGAAGTATGAGGTTCAGTTAATAATAATAGGTCAATATCAACTTACTAGTTATGATAAATGCAGCATTGTAATGTAATATGTTGACAATGGAGGAGATTAGTATGGGGTATACATTGACTCTGTATTATTCTAGAACTCTCTGTACATGTGTAAGATTTCTGAAATTAAAAGTTTATTTTGATAAAGGCAGATGCTTGGGTAGTGAGACACAGTAACACTCATTAACCACAACTTTAGCTTTTCCTAGCCTAGAAATCCATATCAGTGCATCACATCCTTAGCTTCTTTCTCTCAGTACTTTTGTGAAATTTTTTCAAGTGTAGCAGTTGATTCTTTTTATTGCTAAGTAGATTTCTATTGTGTGAATGTGCTACAATTTATTTAAAAATTCTTCTCTTGATAAAGAATTATTTTTAACAGCCACAGAAGTGATCCTAATGTAGGTGGTCCACAGATACCATTTGGAGAAACATTACTGTAAAAATTGATGCTCTGTCTATTGTGTCTTAGTTAATAAACCTTTCCAAGCATGAAAAGATAACTCAGCATCTGAAAATGTTAATACACCTGTGAAATAAAGTGTCAAGCCTGTCTCACTAGCCAGATAAAGGTGAAAAATTAGCAGCAGTAGTCTCATAATGAAAAAGCAAGATATATTAGAATGTCTACATAGACAACAGAAGGAATTTGCAGTCTGAGAGGTCTCATTTGTCTTTAGTTAGTGGATAGTGTTGATTTGTTTATTGGCCTTCAGAGGCTGATGAGAACAGAGGATGAATGCAGGCAATGTGTTTCTGATGAGGCAGTAAACATCTCTGGCAAGATTTGGGTGGCTGGGCCAACACCAATGACAAGGTAACCTTTTGAGTTCTGTAGTGCCATGTAATAGACAGAATACTCACTGTGTTTACATGAACGATGTGAGAAAGGAAACATCCGATAAACTGCAGGGAAGGAAAAAACAAAGACAAACAGTTGGAAAGAATACACATCTGAATTTAAAAGACAGGAAGAAACAAGAAATTAAGGATGCAGGCTTGTTCCTTATGGCTCTCTGAGGTGCCATAATTGAGACTAAGAACACAAATAATATTCTGAATAGGAAAAGAAGGCTGTTGCTGAAACTGTTGGTTAGAATGTAACTACTATGGTGGTAAGCTTCTTTTGTTCCCAAACAGACCCAGATTCAAAAATTAGAAGAAATCTCTTTGTACTCTTTCTATACCCAGTGGTTGCAATTTCTTCCTCATGTATATTTTCTCTTTTTATTCTCATTATCTCTTTTTTTCTCCTCTTTTGTTTACATGTTTTATCTTGTGTATATTCTTTTAATTTTACATTTTTACTTTGTCAAAAAGATTTCTAAAGCTTAGCTTGTATTTAAATGAAAATTATATTTAGCATTTTAAAGTAGATTTAGAAGAATCAGGAAACACAAAAACCTAAGCCATCAAAGAAATAATCTGCATGACTTTAAAAGAACATGGGTCTTCTCCTGTAGAATAGCAGCAAGAACATGAAATAAGGATGCTTAGTAATAGACCTCAGTCCCTAGGGACAAACCTAGGTGGCTTTCCCTAAATTTCACAAGGAAGTGAGTTTATGAGAACCAGCCAAGATTAGCCAGCCTTGCTTTCCAGAAGCAAGCATGATCTCATTTGATTAGCTGTTTAGATTGGCTGCGAAATGCCCCCAAGATTATGTGATGGCTTAATGCTTGGCTTGGTTACACAGTAATATTTTGGTTTCTTAATGATTTGTGGCTATTGCACGTACGGCCCGACTTTGTCTGGCACACTAGATTCACGGATTATTCTTACATAGCTGGAAGTAAAAATCTCTAAATCCTGGAACTTATATAGATAACTGAGGTTATTTTAACTGTTGGGAGAATCAAGAGTAATAGCCAAGAACACCATGTCTAGAGTCAGACTTTTCAATGACTTCTCATTCAGCTTAATGAATTCTTACTTCTTTATGCCTGCAATGCACATCTTTACTGTGGCGATGCTTACATCAGGCCTAGGATTTCTTAAATTCTCTGGCCATACAATGATTCAAAAGTCGGCCACAAGACTGTGCCTTACTCTGGGGTTTTCTGTTTTCCTTAGCCTCTTTGCTGCAGTTAGGGCATATTTCCTCCTTTCCTACAGCTAGCTGGTCAGGGTTTAGTTAAGACACTCTCTCTTCTGCTTAAAAATGAAGAGTCAGGAACCAGACTTGGGTTGAGTTAAAATCTCTCTGCTATTATCTCTATCTACAAGTACCCTGGGAAAATTATTTAAGTTCACTGCATCTCATTTGCTCCCTTTTAACCAGGAGATTAAAATAATATACACAAATAATGTATAACATTGTTTTGATGATGGGATGAGTTATTACCTGCAAAACACTTGGAATAGTCATAGAATGTAGAAAGGGCCTACCACATGCTAGTCAGTCATTAGTGTTTTTGATACTTTAATCTTTTTTTTTTTCTTTCTGTCACTTCAGTCTTAGTTGGCAGGAAGACTTTGGTGATTCTTATCCTACTCAGAAGGCATCCCGTTAAATAAACACATGTACACATCTCAAGATTTACATAGAGCTCTGCTCACGATCATATTTACAAGATTGCTTACTACAGCTCTGTGTGATGAATTGGTATTAGAGCCTCCATTTCAGAGACATGTGAACTATAGCACCAGAGAGGTAAAGCATATTGAGCAAGGTTGCCCAGTTGGTTACAAGAGCTTTTCTCATAGCTAACACTTTTAGACCCCTTGGGGAAAGATTATAGACTAATTAATGAAGAGCCTAATTTGTAAATAATACTCTGAAAGAAAAGAGATCCTTTGTTTGAGTAGAGTTCTTTTGACCATTTCTTTGTAATTATTTTCTAATACTGCAATGTCATTTGTACAATAAAAATTTTTAAGAAAGAATAGTGCTATTTTCCAATACGTATAATGACAATAAAGGAGCTCAGTTAATTCTTTCTTTTCCTATGTGTTTGTCTGTATGTTAGTCAGCTCAGAGTTGCCATAACCAAATACCATGGACTGTGTGGCTTAAATAATATACATTTATTTCCTACGAGTCTGGAGGCTGGGAAGTCCAAGACCAAGTTACAGGCTGATTCAGTTCTTCCATAAGGGCTCTATTCCTGGCTTGCAGATGGCCACCTTCTTGCTGTGTCCTTACATAGCAAAGTGAGGGAGAGACAAACTGTGCATGCAACAGAGAAGGCTCTGGTGTCTTTTCTTATAAGGGCACTGCTCCCTTTATGAAATTTCCACCCTCATTACATCATATAAACTTAATTACCTCCCCATCCCCAAATACCATTGTATTAGGGGTATCAAATTCAACATATGAATTGGTTGAGGAGGAATATAATTCAATCTATAGGAGTTTGTTTGTTGGTGAGAACCTGCAGTAATTTGTGGTGGCTTTTTATAAAGCCAAAATATTGATTTTTAAAGGATCCTATGTTTTTAAGTCCAAAAATACTGTATAAACATGAGCATCAATTCTACTGAGAGATGTTTAATAAAAGCTAAGTTATTGAGACATCTATAAAGATTCATATTGAAGGCCAGGCACATAAGATAGATACATTCCTCTTTTATAGTCATAGTAAAAGTTGGCAGGTGCCTAGATGATATAAATCATGAGTTTCTTAAATTCCCTGTCTTTCTAAAAGCCAGTCAAGTATTAGATTCTGAAATTACCTACATGAAGATCAAGATTTCTTTGGGTTAATATTAGGCCTTCCTAAAGATGCTTCTATAGTGTGAATATGTTCCCTGAAGAGTAGCAGGTAGTGACTCCTGAGCACAGGAAATTTCTCCTTCATAAGAGAGAATCAGAGGAGGACTTCCTGGGGGTCCAGGGTTAAGACTACCCCTTCCAATGCAAGGGGTGTGGGTTTGATTCCCAGTCAGGGAGCTTAATTCCCACAAGCCTCGCAGCCAAAAACCAAAACATAAAACAGAAGCACTTTTGTAACAAAGTCAATAAAGACTTAAAAAATGGTCCACATTAAAAAAAAAAAATCTTGAAAGAAAGAGTTATAGAGAATGGAACTAGGCAATGTGATGTAGTATTTTTAAGTTTGGAAATGGAGAAAAGAGGGCTCAGGGCATGGCCCTGGGTTGTCCCTTTAGAATCCTGTGGCAGGCCAGGAATAGGATGGACAGAATGAAATCCCTCAAGTGCAGGATGGTGCCTAAAAGATAAAAAGGGCCCCTTATTGGTATTTTTGGTTTATTAATGTTTCACTGGATGACCACCAGTAAACTATCATAATATCCAAACTCCACAACTATTGCTGTTTTTTTCAAATAAGCAAAATATTGGAGATGTAGAGCTATAGTTCTCTTTGACAGGCAGTTAAGAATGTGACAATCAGATGAGAAAAGGCCTTAAAACTGAGAACTATACACTTTTCTTGAAGGAAATCTTTAGGTTTATGTTCACTTTAAATGCTGAGACACTTAAATGACATTTTATAACAACGAGTGTATCTCTATAAATCTTGAGTTTCCAACAAAAGATATGGCCGAATTAACTACAAGTTAGTTAATTTCCAAATAATAATTCATAATTTTAAAATGGGCTTAACATATGGGAAAATATGAAAAGTGAAATGCTTTATATCCAATTTCATTATTGTAAGGTTGCTTCATAATTAGAATTTCACCAGAAGTTATGTTGTAGCTTTTGCAAACTGGGACCTGAAATAGTAAATAACAGCTGTAAGGATTCTGGTAACTTCCTAAACTCTTAGTAACTAGCTATTCATAAAATTATTTAGAATGTCATTTTTATTATGTCACCAAGTACTTAATATTTCAACATGGTTGTATCCCAATTAAAAATTTGAGTTTTCCAGTGAGAATCAGAGCAGCAAAAATACCTTTTCGGTTAATAACAGGATTACTCAATATCACAGATTGCGACCAGCTGAAAGTTCCTGTGAAGCAGGGTTTCTCAACCAGGGGATTATTGACATTTTGGAATGGGTCAGTTTTTTGTTATGTGAGCTGTCCTATGATGGTAAGATTTTTAGCCGCATCTCCAGGCTCTTCCCACTAGATCCCAGGAGCACCATCTTTGCAGCTGTGATAAGGGAAAATGTCTCCAGAGACTGCCAGCTGTCCCCCAGCCTGGGCCAGAGAGGAGGGAGATGGCCCCTTGTTGAGAAGCACTACTATAAGGGAATAAATACTCCTGGTTTTCACATGGGCGAATGGCTTAGCCTTTGGTGGCTGGCCCAAGAATACACTTAGGTTTTATGGCCCTGAGTCATGCTTCAGGTAGTATTAATTCATCTGACTCATTCTGAACCTCAGCTAGTAGAGAACAGTGCCCAATTCTCCGGGTTACTGATTTTGATAACTGAGTGATCTGATGGTTCTATAATTCAGACTGTCTCTGTTGCTTGCTGTATGGCACTTTAAGGAAATTATAAATTTTAAATGACATTTTTCTAAGCATCACAAGAGTAACGATGACTGTATGTTTCTAACGAATACACAAAGATGTAATTTTAAAAGTGTTTGTGTTCATAGATCTTCTTGGCATTTGGGGCTAGAATCTTTCTGGACCTCTTTAATTGTCCAGCTTTCTTTCTTGATTCATTTACTCTATGAAATCAAAAATACACAGATCTTTCTAATTTTACTGACAATGCATTACACTGAAGATGGTGTCTCATGGATCTGATGATGGATGTCTGTCTGTGTTTCTGTGTCTTTCTCTCTCCCACACACACAGTCACACATACACATTTCCTGTGGTGATGGAAAGTGATGGCATATAAAATTTGAAAGAAAAGTCTAAAGAAAAACCTTTAAAGGTTTTTTTTAATGAAAAGGGAAAGACAGTGTGGCATTCTTTCTATATTAGCGCTAGTCAGATGTGAGTATACACAAAATGGCCAAATCTAGAAATAGAGTACTCCCCAAAATAAACTCTGCTGGGAGAGCATTACTCTTTAGTATTCATGTGTGTGTGTTTTTAAATTGCCCCATATAGCAGACTAAAACTTTTCGCTGTAAGGTTTTAATATGTTGTGTTTTAATGTTAGTAATAAATGAAGACTGGTGTTGATTTGCTTAAGGATAATTATTTTAAAAATATAATCTGTCACCAGTGAAAGAGCATGTGAGATTCTTTAAGGTCTTTAGTGTAACTACTTACAGAGCACCAATGGTGGAGGAGTGGAAGGCAAGGCTGGGGAGGAGTTTATTTTAACTCTTTGTATTGGGATATAGCTGATTAACAAACAATGTTGTGACAGTTTCAGGTGGACAACAAAGGGACTCAGCCATATATATATATATATATATATACACACACACATGTATCCATTCTCCCTTAAACTCCCTCCCATCCAGGCTACCACATAACATTGAACAGAGTTCCATGTGCTATCCAGTAGGTGTTGGTTATCCACTTAAAATATAGCAATGTGTACATGTCCATCCCAGACTCCCTAACTATCTGTTCTCCCCATTTCCCCCACTGTGAACCATAAATTCATTCTCTAAGCCTGCTTGTCTGTTTCTGTTTTGCCAGTAAGTTCGCTTGTATAATTTATTTTTAGACTCCACATATAAGGAAGGTCATAGGGTATTTCTTCTCTGATTTATTTCACTCAGTATGACAGTCTTTCCATCCATGTTGCTGTGAATGACATTATTTAATTCTTTTAATAGCTGAGTAATATTCCATTGTATATATGTACCACATCTTCTTAATCCATTCCTCTGCCAATGGACATGTAGTTTGCTTTCACTTCTTAAGTATTGCACAGAGTGCTGCAGTCAACACTGGGGTGTATGTATCCATTCATATCATTCTCTGGTTATAAACCCAGGAGTGGGATTTCAGAGTCATATGGTAGCTCTGTTTTTAGTTCAGGAACCTCCATACTGTTCTCCATAGTGGCTGTACCAACATATTCCCACTGACTGTGTAGGCAGGTTCCCTTCCCTCCATACACCCCCTTTTTTAAAAATAATAGCCATTCTAGCTGTTGTGAAGTGATATCTCATTATAATTTTGATTTGCATGTCTCTAATAGTTAGCAATGTTGAATATCTTTTCGTGTGCCTGTTGGCCATTTGTTTTGTTTTTGTTTTGTTTTTTTGGTAGAAATGTTCATTTAGGTCTTTTGCCATTTTTTGAGTGAGTTGTTTGATTTGATGCTTGTAAGTGTCACGAGCTGTTGTAAATTTTGTAGATTTTGTAAATTTACAAAATTTTGTAAATTCTGGACACTAATCCCTTGTCAGTCACATCGTTTGTATATATTTTCTACCAATCTGTGGGTTGTCTTTGTTTTGTTTACTGTTCCCTTTGCTATGCAAAAGCTTTTGAGTTTAAGTAGGTCTTACTTGTTTACTTTTGTTTTTATTTCCATTATTCTGGTAGAGAGAGAAAAAATATTTCTGTGATTTATATCTGAGAGTGTTCTGCCTATGTTTTCCTCTTTGAGTTTTATAATATCCAGTCTCCTATTTAGGTCTTTAATCCAGATTGAGCTTATTTTTGTGTTTGGAGTTAAAGAATGATCTGATTTCATTTTTTTACATGTTGTTCAGTGACTCAGTTATGTCCAACTCTTGGACCCATAGACTGCAGCACACCAAGCTTCCCTGTCCTACACTATCTCCCAGAGTTTGCTCAAACTAACGTCCATTGAGTCAATAATGCCATCCAACCATCTCATCCTCTGTCACCCCCTTTTCCTCCTGCCCTCAATCTTTCCCAGCATCAGGGTCTTTTCCAATGAGCTGGCTCTTTGCATCAGGTGGTCAAAGTATTTACATATAGCTGTCCAGTTTTCACAGCATCATTTCTTGAAGAGACTCTTTCCAACATTGTGTAGTCTTGCCTCCTTTGTCACATATTAATTGATCATAGATGCATGGCTTTATTTCTGGATTTTCTATCCTGTTGCATTGGTTTATATTTCTATTTTGTGCCAGTACCATACTGTTTTGATGACTATAGCTTTGTAGTATAGTCTGAAGTAAGGGAACTCGATTTTTCCATTTTTCTTTCTTAAGATTGCTTTGGCTATTTGGAGTCTTTTGAGCCTCCACAAAAATTTTGATATATATTTTTTTGTTTCAATTCTTTGAAAAATGTCATTGGTAATTTGATAGGGATTACATTGAATCTATAGATTTCCTTGGGTAGTATAGTCATTTTGACAATATTGATTCTTCCAATCCACAAACATGGTATATCTTACCATCTGCTATGTCTTCTTGGGTTTCTTTCATCAGTATCTTACAGTTTTCTGAGTACAGATCTTTTGCCTCCTCAGGTAGGTTTATTTCTGAGTATCTTATTCTTCTTGATGCAATGGTAAATGGAATTGTTTCTTGAATTTCTCTTTTGGATCTTTCATTGTTAGTCTATAGCAATCAACAGATTTCTGTGTATTAATTTTGTAAACTGCAACTTTACCAAATTCATTGAGTTCTAGTAGTTTTCTGGTAGCATCTTTAGGATCTTCTATGTATGGTATCATGTCATCTGCAAACAATGACAGTTTAACTTCTTTTCTAATTTGGATTGTTTACTTCTTTTTCTTCTCTGATTGCTGTAACTAGGACTCCCAAAACTATGTTGAATAAAAGTGGTGAGAGTGGACATCCTTGTCTTATTCCTGTTCTTTAGAAGGAACGCTTTCAGCTTTTCACCACTGAGTATGATGCTAGTTATAGGTTTGTCATATATGGCCTTTATTATGTTGAGATATGATCACTCTGTGCCCAATTTCTGGAGAGTTTATATCATAAACAGGTGCTGAATTTTTCCAGAAGCTTTTTCTCCATCTGTTGAGATTATCATATGGTTTTTATGCTTCAATTTGTTAATGTGACTATCACATTGACTGATTTTCAGATAATGAAAAGTCCTTGCATCCCTAGGATGAATCCTACTTGATCATGGTGTATGATCTTTTAATGTATTGTTGAATTCAGATTGCTAATATTTTGTGGAGGATTTTTGCATCTATATTCATCAGTGATATTGGCCTGAAACAGAATTTTTGAGAGCCTTCAATGACATACCTTGTGATGAGATATTCTTACTATGCACTGTATCTTTCTAACTTACTTTAGTCATTGCTCATAAAACTGACTGTATAGTGGTCTTCAGGTTAAAATTACCTCCATACACTTCTGAACACTTTATTCTTACTATATCCCTTATTTGTGAATATAAACTCCCATAGAGAGATTGTTAGTTAGTATAGTTTATTAGTAATATGTAAAGATAGGATTTGAACACAAGTTCTCTTGACCACAAATGCCCACTACTTTTGTGTTCTCTCATCATTTATTTTGAAGAACTGTTCACCCATTTGGAGCCAGGAAAAGGAGATGTCTCATTTTTTTCTCAGCATGCCAGTCAGGCATCCACGTTTAGGAAGTTTTCTCTGAGATTTATCATAACCAAACTTTTAGCCTTTGTTTAGGAAATAAGGTTAATATTGTGCAGCTGAACTTCTATATTAAAAAGGAAAATAAAAGCCATACAAAAAGAAAATTAATGAGAGGACTATATATTATATTTTAAAGCTCATTAATTAATGTATAGTAATTAGTTACACTAATTAAAACAGTTTATTATTTATGAATGAAGATCAGTGGAAACAAATAGAAACTCCAGAAATAATTCTAAAGATATCAGAATTTAATATATGTTAAAGGAAGTACTTAAAATCAAGGTGAAAAGATTAAATTTAATAAGTATTAGGAAAACTGGATATTCATCAAGGAAAAAGGAAAGTGAAGAGCAAGATGGGAAGGATATTAAGAGGTACAAACTACTAGATTTGAAATAAGATAGAAGGATGCATTATACAGCACAGGGAGTATACTTAATATTTTATAATAACTTTAAGTGGAATATAATCTATAAACATATTCAATCACTGTGTTGTATAGTTGAAACTAATATAATATTGTAAATCAACTATCCTTGACTAAAAAATAATAAACCATAAAAATGTTTGAAGAAACCATGAAAGAATTGCTTTATAATTTTCACTGAGGAAAAACCTTCCTGCCATTATAACCCAGATGCCCTAAAAATATATATTTTGACAAATTAGCTACCAAACACAAACACACACAATTGCACAAATCATTCATAGAAAAATACACTATGAAAAAAATAAAATCACAGGAAAAACTGGTAAAAATATGTTTACAACTAATACTAGAAAAAAAAGGCTAATTTACTGATTAAAAATAGGAGTTCTTATATTGATAAGAAAAAGACCAACAAACTTAATGGAGAAAAAGACATATTTTATAGAAAAAAATGGATGTGGCTAACAAGCATGCAAAAACTTGCCCAACCTCACTTACAAGAGAATTGCAATTTAAAAATATACTGGAAATACTGTTTTACTCTTTGGAAAATATTTTAAAACATGTTTGATCATGAATTGGTTTTCTTCCAGGATGTGGGAAAATATGAACTCTCATGGAAATGTAACTTGTTACAACCTCAGTGGAAAGTCATTAGGCAATATCTAAGAAAATCACAAGCACATGTGTCCTTTGACCCAGAATTGCACTTCTGAAAAATATTAAGCATATAAACTTTGTGTATGCAAACTGACTTGGGTACATGGTTTTTTATTGTTTGTCAAAGCCAAAAATGGGAAATAATCCTATGTGCATCAGGATGGAAATGATTAAATATACTCAGTGGTATCTGCTGCCATAGGAAAGAATAAGAAAGTTTTTATGTACTGACATAAATTCATTTTCATGATTTAGTGATAAAAGTGTGTGTGTACACATACATATTCACTCGTCTATCCATTTATTCACATACTGTACACACAAAATTACTCTAGAACTATGCGTGGACAAATGATTCATAGTTGTTGCTTCTGTAAAAACTGGGTACTCAGGGACTGGTGTGGTGGACTGATTTTTAAAAATATAAACCTTTTAGTACCTATAGGATTTTGTGCCATGTGAATGCACTGACTTTTAAAAGTCAGTTCTGAATTTTAAAAAAATAATTTGAAACTTAGCCCCAGAAGACGTGTAAGTTCTTCAGAATCCACCATTGTTGAGGTGACTGCACAAGCTCAGTCTACTTGCTTCAGTTCAGTTCAGTCACTCAGTCCCATCCAATTCTTTGAACCCCATGGACTGCAGCATGCCAGGCTTCCCTTTCTATCACCAACTCCTGGAGCTTGCTCAAACTCATGTTAATTGAGTCAGTGATGCCATCCAACCATCTCATCCTCTGTCTACTTAGTGTAAGAGCTTTTTGCTAATCCGTCTAGCCATGATGAGCAATAAAAATCATGAAGTTACATTACTTGACTCTGTTTTATTTAGTGTATTCTGGAGCTTCTTCTTATACCACCAGTACCTCAAGTTCTTCTGAATCAATATTTCTGATTCAAATCCTTCTTGAAAAACTGTAATATTGACTCAATTATTTATTAGTACCACTATCTGGCTTTTTTGCCAGAGCATTATTGGCTATTGGTCAGTCTATATTTTGCATAACCTTACGTCAGTGACTCATGCAATCAGCTATGGCCAGGTTGTTAGTTAATTTCAGTCATATATGGTTGAAATCCTTTAGAGAGTGATTGCTAAGAATTCCATTTCTCCTGCCAACCATCATCCCATGTGTTTGCTTCCTTTGCAGCAAACCTTCTCAAAGCAAAGGAATGAACAAACCAAGCAATCTCTTGCTCAATTTCTTTCTTTTCATTGTTATTATATCTGTTCTAGTCTCACTGCTTATCACCCAGTCACCACTGACCTTTGTCAATTGATAAATTCAAAGAAAACAATCAGTCATTTTACTAGACTTCTCAGCTGTCTTCATTGTCAGGTTAGGATTTGGAAACAGGGAAAGAAGAATGTCTATAGACATTATACTTTATCTGTATTGCTTGAATATTTTAGGAGAATATATGTATACATTACTTGTAAATTTTTTAACTTTAAAACAAAATACTTTTTTAAAGTCCTATATGTGAGCCTATATGTGAGACAACAAAGAGACACAGAGGTATAGAGTGGACCCTTGGACTCTGAGGGAGAGAGAAAGGGTGGGATGGTTTGGGAGAATGGCAATGAAACATGTATATTTTCTTGTAAGAAACGAAGCGCCAATCTATGTTCAATGTAAGATGCAGGATGCATGGGGCTGATGCACAGGATGATTCAAGTAGAGGATGTGGGGTGGGAGGTGGGAGGGGGCTTCGGCATTGGGAGATTGTGTTCACCTATGGCTGATTCGTGTCAATGTATGGCAAAACAAATACAGTATTGTAATTAATAAATAAATAAATTTAATAATTAAAAAAATAAAGTCTTACAATATTAATTTAGAGTATGGCTGCATTCAGGGGTTTAATCAAATCCTGATTACTAGTCCCTCATTCTCAGTTTTACTCATGTGCTTTAATTCATTTTTATACTGTCCCTGCTTTATTGCACTGTGGCTGCCATTTACCTCAAAATTGTTATCTATTCTCAGCAGATCTGCTTTTCTCAATGAAGAGGTTCAAAAGAGTCTTGGAAATGCTGCTGCTGCTGCTGCTAAGTTGCTTCAGTCGTGTCTGACTCTGTGCGACCCCATAGGTGGCAGCCCACCAGGCTCCCCTGTCCCCGGCATTCTCCAGGCAAGAACACTGGAGTGGGTTGCCATTTCCTTCTCCAATGCATGAAAGTGAAAAGGGAAAATAAAGTCATTCAGTCATGTCCGACTCTTAGCAACCCCATGGAATGCAGCCTACCAGGCTCCTCCGTCCATGGGATTCTCCAGGCAAAAGTACTGGAGTGGGGTGCCATTGCCCTCTCCTCCTGGAAATGAGTCTCATTGAATTATGATTGGTAGTAACCAAGCAGGAACTAATGACTTTAGTGAGGTTGTTACTTTGATTGGTCAGGGCAGATCATATGCTTCAGTAATACCACAGGAATTAGGAGAAACAGAGGAATAGTTTTCACTACAGGTCAGTATGCTGGCACTAGAAGAATGGTAGGATGTTTTAACTACTACCAAACTTTAACTTATTTAACTTATTTTCCTTTAACTTATTCGAAGACTTGCTAATGTGTGTGTTTTTCTGAACTTGTAAAATTCAGCTTAAATCAGTGTAAAAGGCATCCATCTACATTCCTACCAACTGTTTGTAAATAAATGTTACACTCTAAAGCTATCCCCCACCTGTAAGAAACCTACTTTTTTTTCTTATATGATTCTTAAGTATCTTCTGACAATAAATTGGCAGTGAAATGTCTGATCCCTAAGGCATCACTGGGCCAGTGAGAAGAAGTGGAACAACTTGTCTACCACCATTACTTTTGGATAAAAATGTGAGATACTAATTTGACTGATCTTAAAAAAAAAGTGTTTTAATTTTTACTTTCAAGTCAGATATGCCTAGATTTTAATCACTATGGATAAGAGGGTGATTTGGGTCATTCTTCTTAATTGGTGGAAGGTATATTGACTATAAATCCCCAGCCTGTGTCACCCCCAATAAACTCTACATCTGTTTATCTTAATTGAAAGGGATAAATGTGATGAGGAAGATAAACTACTAGAAGCTGTTAACATTTATTATTATCATCCCTACATATTGGCCAATAGATATTTTTAGAAAAACATAGATTAATGAATACAGGATCAGGCTGCCATGATTTAATGAAACCTATCATTTTCTTTCCCTGTTGGTTTTATGTCAATGTGGAGGGACTTGTTTGGCAGAAGCATCTGTTTATCTCATGGAGCCAGCCAAAGTAATCTTGTGTGCAGCTTTTAGGCAATTTCTGCAGTAAGTCAGGTAAATAATGTTACCGAAAATTACACCAAAAACACAAATCTATGCTGAGCACCTCTCATGTTGTAGGGCTCTGGGATATAATAGGAGGACAAGAGAAAAACAGTCATGACCACAAGAAGCTGACAGTTTAGGGCTACTGAAGAAATAAAATTAGGACAGAATGAAGCCAATTCAGAGGACTCTTCAGTCTTACTTCAGGAAATCATGGAAAAATTCTTAGACAAATTGTCAATTTATACGATACTCTTGCCTTTCCATCCTCAACAAGCACTGATATGATTTTATATGAACAGAATTGCTGGTGATTTCCTAGTTCCAATAAGTATGGAAGTCAAACAGGTAGAAAAGGAGAAAAGATCCTTAGTCAGAGCCCAGTTAACCCTAGAGTTGATCAGAAGGGATTCTTTTGCATCTGTGCCCTTATATACACGCACACACATACCCTATATAACTTATTATAACCTCAGCCTTAAAAAGCCACAGGGTGCTAGTGAAAACAGAATAGAAAAATATTTGCTTCCTGTATAGGAAGGATTTTATTCCTATAAAATCCTTAAGTAACATTGGAGTTCAGACTTCAGATCGTATTATTGACATCCCCTACAACAAGCAAAGCCTAGATCTCCATTCTGTGGTTGGAAGTTGGAACATGAGGAATTTACAAATGGAATCACTGTGTGGATGGAAGGGGTAAGACATACATTGGCAAAGAAACAATCCTTCCTTTTATTAGCTCATCTAAAACCTTTTACAACTGAGTAGTGACTGGTGATTATTTAGTGACTGGTAGTCTCCCCAAACAAACCAAAATAAAATAAAATTAAAACTTTGTATAACGTACTGGGTGATGTACAAACTCCTGATACTTCTCCAAAAATCCAGTCAGAATCCTTGCTCTAGACCTGGCGTGCTCCTCCTTCCTGAAAAGCAGAAGAATAAGGACTGGGGAAAAGAGTAGGTGAGGAAAGTAAGTGGGATCAATGTTTAAACTCATATTTGTTTGAAAAATAACATAAGAATGGTGAAAAAACTTTTTCATATTAAAATACTAATTTTTAAAAAATAATGTCTGTTGGAATGTAACCAGCATATCATAAAATTCACTCTTTTAATATATACCATTTGTATATATTAATGTTTTTTAAATGTATATTTAGTTGTACAAGCATCACTAGTAATTAAACTATTTCACCCTCAAAAGAAACCCTATGACCCTCAGCAGTCACCCCCTATTTCACCTACCCCTTAATCTCAAAAATAAATATACCTACTTTCTGCCTCTTTATATTTATTCTTCTGTGTATTTTTGATATTTCATATAATGGAATAACAGAAGGCATGTGTTTTGGGGTCTGGCTTCTTTCACTTATTATTTTCCAGGTGCATGCATGTTATAGGATATAGCAGTGCCTCATTCCTTTTAAGGCAAAATCGCACTACAGTTTTTCAGCTGATGGGCATTTGGGTGTTTGGACTTTTGGGTGATTGTGAATAACACTACTTTGAATATGCATGTAGACGTTTCTGTGTGAGTGCATGTTTCAGTCCCCTTAGGTGTAGAGTTAGTACAATTACTGGGTCATATCCTATCTGTATATTTACATTTTGAAAATATCAACCTGGGTCACCTGTGAGTTAGTCTCTGTTGTCTCTTACCTTGAGAATGGATCACATTGTCTGCATTCTTTTGAATTACAATCTAATTCAAGTGCTTTTGAATTACAGTCTAAGGTATTTGTCACCCTTATAATATAGATGTAGAGTACACACTGTGTGGTTTCTGTGCTATAGGACCACAACATACTGGCGCATTGGGTTGAGGTCAGGTTTTCATATACTTCTTTGAAGAGTATTATTTTTCAGTCAAGATTTGAATTCAGCATGTTTTATTTGATTGGACTCAAATAGCGAAATCTAGCTTTTAAATGGCAGCTCACATCTCATTTCAGATCCCATTCCTTTATCTGGATTCTGTTCTGCATATGCATAGATCAGGAATTAGCAAGACATTTAGGGAGTGTTTACATTGATTTGGAATTTACCTTTGACCTTCTTTTTAAAAATTTGTATTGGAATATAGTTGATTTACAATGTTTTCGTTTCAGGTATATGGCAAAGTAAGTCAGTTATATATGTAAGTATATAAAATTTTCTTTTCCCATATAGGGAATAGAGAGTGAACGTCCTGATTTTAGAGGAAATTCTTTCAGTTTTTCACCCACAGCCAGCTGTGGGTTTGTCGTTATTATCCTGATCTTTTTTTTTTTTTTTTGAACACAGTGTACTAAGAGTTCTGTCAGAGGAAAAACTTTAAAGAGAAGTCATTTTGTCTGGAGTTTATCCTTGTGTCTCGTCTCTATCAGGTTTGTATCTCTTTGCTTAGGGATCTCTCCCTCATGTGTATTTATGTTGCTTCTAATATATAGAAGTGAAGTGAAGTCGCTCAGCCGTGTCCGACTCTTTACGACCCCGTGGACTGTAGCCCACCAGGCTCCTCCATCCATGGGATTCTCCAGGGAAGAATTCTGGAGTGGGTTGCCATTTCCTTCTCCAAGGGATCTTCCCAACCCAGGGATCGAACCCAGGTCTCCCACATTGCAGGCAGACGCTTTACTCTCTGAGCCACCAGGGCAGCCCTCTAATATAGAGGAAGAGATGGCTATTGGAATCGCACTAGTGCTCTAGAGGTTTTCTCTAAAACACGAGCGCACTTGGAATGTCTAATTTTCAAACATGTAAAATTGGAATTAGCTCATTTAATGTAACAGTAACAAATTGTGAAGTGGTTTTTGCACTGTGATTTGTTTTCTAATAGATTTAGAGCTATAGCTTCTTTCCTTGAAACTTCTATGTTCAGTGTTCCTAGAGGCTCTGATTTTTTGATCAAGCCAGTGCAAAGCAGATTTTCTCTTGAGTTTACCTTTCTCTAATGTATCTAAATGAGCTTATTCAATGTCTGTTTAAGTTTGTTCTTTCTCAGCAATTGCCCACACTTTCAGTACTTCTAGGTATTAGTATTATGACTAATCCTAACAGTAAAGTTGTTCTAGATTATTTGTGCCCTGGGAACCACCACTGTCCTTGTGCCCCAGATACGATGACTGTCCTTAGACCAACTGGCCTAAGGATGTGCTGTCACACCCTGAATCCACACTTACTTGTTCCATTCAGGTTATATATCATTGCAGGGAGAGAAACAATTAAGTAGAAGGATCTTCCAGGGTCCCCTCAAATAAATCTTATCGGCAGTTGGGAGAGAACCTCGGTGGTTGGGACTAGAGGTTGGGTGGTGGTATGTCAGGGAAAGGGTGAAGGTGTGCCCATGCAGGCAGGGATGGAAAAAGTGTTTATTCTCATTAGGTTGAGATTACAGAGGTGTGTGAATTTGTTAAAAATCCACTGAATGTACACTTACAGATTGGTGAATTTTATTGTATGTAGATTATACGTTCAAAAAGTACATTTAAGCAAAGATATCCAGAAATACTACAGGTCTTCAAGAGATTAAACTATGCCAATAAGCAGTTTGAGGATAAAAATCAATGAAGCAGCTGTGTCCACCACACAGCTCTAGAACAGTAGAAATTGACTTCTGCTGTAAGGACAGAGGTGTTGCCTGGATACAGCTGCAGAGCTGCTGAGACCTCTTAGGGCTGCCTGCTGTTTGTTTGCTCTAAGTCTTGTTCTCCAGTCCGTTCTATTCCATGAAGCTTGCCAGATCCACCACATCCTTCTAATACATTCCATTTTAGAGTTTGCCTCTATTATTCTCAACAGAAGTGCCCAGATTCTCATAACAGTTTACCTTAAAGAAAACATTATTTAGAACCAGAGCTTCAGTAGTTAATAATGAATTACCAGATTCCAACTTGCACATTCATAGATACCAGCATTAATTAATTTTTATAAGAATTTCAGTTCTGTTTTGTGGTGCGGATAAAGAATTATTAAGTACCAATTCAGTTTTTATTTTAGTGCTTAGTAAAGTGTCTGGCAAATGGTAGGTGCTCAATATATATTTGCAGACTCTATGAACAAGCCAAAAATATTCCTGATACAAGGGACATTGATAATCAATTAACAAGGAAGGGATAATTTAAAACATTGGGGAAGAATTCTGATGAATAACTTAATTTTTGAAAAAAAAAAAAAGAATTGTCGAATGAAGCCCAAAAGTAATAAAGCATTTGGACATTGTGTTTATGACTTGATTTCTTTGTTTAAACTGGGAGAAGCAGTGGCAATAGTCTTTGAATTCTTTTTCACCATCCCATTTTCTGCTTTCAAAAATTTAAGTGGCATTTCAAAATCTTCAATCTGTCATTACCGTCTTTTGTACCCTGTAGGTGTAAACAAAACCAGTTTAGGAAGAAAACCATTATCCTCCTGAGGGTTTGGTTTTAACAAGTGATAGATATAATTTTTTTAAATCATTGTCTCCTGCTCAGACTCTTGGCTCCAGACCCATGTGGTTATTCACCTTCAAACTTCCATTGCACCACTGCTGACTCTGCATTCAAACTGTGCTGAGAAATAGGCTGCTTTGACATTTAGAGGCCTAAGGCTTCTTTTCTCTTTTCAAAAATTATGTAAGTTAGCTATAAGCGGTTTTGTCTGCTCATATGGTTTCAAAACAGATGGTGAATTCTCACCTCAGCTGGATGGAAAGGCCCTCAAAGCATTTAGCAGTGTTTACCAATTGAATCTTAACTGCTTGTGCTTCGGCGGAGCCTTTGGGAACATATGATCAACAATCATGGATGTCAAAATCTAGTGGGCAGTATCAACTTCAAAACTAAAGCAAACCATTAACTCAGTTCCTGATTTAAAGTCACACTACTTATCCTAGGCAGATGTAATGAAAGCTTATTTAACTGAAATTTATCAACCAGGAGACCCCTGGGACTCCCTTTCCTTGCAATTGTTTTGCATTTCTTTTGCAGGCTGTGGTAGTATGATTTCACTCTGATTGTGTTCACCAAGGTTATCTCACCTTTAGCTTTCTTATTGCTTATATTCGATTAGAAATTAATTTAGTGTAGGAGTGTAGCTGTGTGCACTTGATATCCTTTCACTTACAAGATTTTTATTTTTATCCATGTCCTGACAGCACCATTTCATAACTCTTTGGAGACAGGGACAGATTTTCTGTGCTGCAATGCAATCTAGAGGGTGTGACTATTTCTATAATAAATATATACCTGATGTACACCATATTGTTTGCACAATCAGTGTTCTTAGTGAGCAAAAGAAAAATACATTGTAACTTCACCTCTTCCCTCATTCTTAATTATAACAGGCACTGCTGCTGCTGCTGCTGCTAAGTCGCTTCAGTTGTGTCCGACTCTGGGGCACTAATAGGGGTATATTATCAGTCTAATCAGTCACCAATAAAGTAAGCAGTGTAATTTTTTATTTAAGGTTTTATTTTGGTGTTTCGGTACTTACTTGAAGCGAATCGACCACATGATACCTGCACTGGTCTGTAGTCACACTGGTGATCTGTTGTCTTTTTTTTTTTTTAATAATGAGGACACGAATTCTTCTTAAATGAGAGGATGTTTATGTCTAGAGTTGGCAAAGCCCTGTAGTTTGTGGCTTTAGAATGTTTCTAACAAGTTTATGTTTAAAGATTGTCTTCTGAGGACAACAGCAGAGTGGATACAGAAGGATTATGCCGAGAAGTTCAGGAAGTGCTATTAGAATGCAGTCTCTACCAATGGTAGAACGTCTGTCTTAACGTGCTATAGGTCTTTCACACAAAGTTGTATAAATGACCTGTTGTAGAATGATCTAAAAAATAAAAGATTTAATACTAAAAATGTATCACTATCAAAAGCAAAGATTAATGAGGAAAATTGTATTCATTCCACAAAAGGAAAATGTTCAGTTTTCCTCTCAATCGGCTTATCATTATTTGATACAGCTGCCCGTTCTCCTTTTTAACATGAATTCTTCCCTTGGCCTCTTAGACACCATTATGCTGATTGAACAGTTACTTGTTAGTCTTCTGCACTTGTTTTTCCTTTTCTTCTCAACTTACTACCAATTAAAATATCCAGGATTCAGCCCTTGGGTGTCTCTTTCCTGTCTATACTTACTCCCTTTGTGATCTCTATTAAATATTTAGTTGTCAATTTCATATGTGTGTTGAAAACATTCAAATTTCTTTTATGAACCTCTTTTATGACCTTCAGGTTTTTTTATTAAGTTACTTACTAAAAACTTCTTCTTAGATGTTCAATAAGTATCTCATATTAAATCTTTCCCATAGTGAACTCATGATCACCGCACTTACCTTGAATCTGCTAATCTCAGACTCCCTAATCTCAATAAATGTCATGTTGCCATCTACTTAGTTATT
Organism: Nanger dama; assembly: GCA_917880005.1. Lineage (NCBI taxonomy): Eukaryota > Metazoa > Chordata > Mammalia > Artiodactyla > Bovidae > Nanger > Nanger dama. The sequence goes on from CAKJTW010000007.1 coordinate 33,074,340, forward strand.
GAAACAAAGTCTTGAAATCACCCTTGACCTCTTTAATTTCAGAGTGTACGTTCAAATAATCAGTTAACCCTTGTTAGTTCTTTGGTTCTAGCTTTTCTTTTGAATTTAATGACTTTCTCGTTTCCTTCAGTGTTAACACTCTAACCAAAACCACCATTATTTCCTACCCAGTTTACAGTGGTCACACTACTTGCATTCTTGCCCACCAATTCTCCAGACAGCAGCCAGAGGAAATTTTAAATAATGTAAATCTGATCCTGCCATTTCACTACTCAAACACTAAAAAGTCTTCCAATATTTCTTAGAACAAAACTCAAATTCACCATGCTTTTAATACACACACACACACACACACACGCACACTGGACATGACCCATAACCAACCTCATTTCTTACAAACCTTCTTTTTCTTTATCTATGCTAGTCATGTGTCTCTCCTTGGACTTCAGAAATTTTCCACCTGAGAGCATTTGTTTTCTCTATTTCCTTTGTCTCGAATGTATTGCCTCACATATAATCATGGGTCATTCCTCATTGTCTTGAGGTAGGTACTCAAGTATTCTTCTCCTCAGAAGAGTCTGCCTTGAAACTCTATTTAAAATAATCTACCACCCCATCACATTATCCTCCCATTCCCTTATATTTCTTCTTAACAATAGTCATTTCCTAGTATATTTTTTGTATATGTACATAGGCACATATTGTAGGTGTTATATCATTTATGTATGTATTATTGGATTTCCTTGCTAGAATTTAACATTTTTGAAGGCAAGGACATTATCACCAGTGTTGTGTTAGTTGCTAACTTGTGTCCGAGTCTCTGGGCTTCCCTCACAGCTCAGTTGGTAAAGAATCTGCCTGCAATGCAGGAGACCCTGGTTTGGTTCCTGGTCAAGAAGATCTCCTAGAGAAGGGATAGACTACCCACTCCAGTATTCTTGGGCTTCCCTGGTGGCTCAACTGGTAAAGAATCTGCCTGCAATGTAGGAGACCTGAGTTCAATCCCTGGGTTGGGAAGATCCCCTGGAGAAAGGAAAAGCTACCCACTCTAGTATTCTGGCCTGGAGAATTTCATGGACTGTATAGTCCATGGGGTCTCAAGGAGTCAGACATGATTGAGTGACCATCTTCTTTATGACTCCATGGACTCCCTACCAGGCTCCTCTGTCCATGGGATTTCCCAGGCAAAAATATAGGAGTGAGTTGCCATTTCTTTCTCTAGAGGATCTTCCTGACCCAGTAATCAAACGTGTTTCTCCTGCATTGGCAGGCAGACTCTTTCCTATTGAGCTACCAGGAAAGTCCAAGGACATTATAATTTCTGTTCATTTCTATCCCCAGTACCAAGAATTGTGCCTGACCTATAGCAGATATTGAATAAGAAATCATTGAATGAATTAAATGCAAAAACATGCAGTTGAGACCACTATAGTTATTGTCTACTAGGCAGAGCTTTCAAGTGACCATGCAGAGGTACTTTTCATGCTGAGGAAAGTGCCCTCTGCCCTTTAGCAGGGTTTTCCCATTGTTACCAACTGTTGAATCCACCTACCTGGAAAAGCATTGTCTAATGAAACTTGCTGTGATAATGTAAATGTTCTGTACTACCAATTATAGTAGCCACTAGAGGCTTTCCTAGTGGCTCAGGGGTAAAGAACCCACCTGCCAATGCAGGAGACATGGGTTTGATCCCTGGGTGGGGAAGATCCCCTGGAGAAGGAAATGGCAACCCACTCCAGTATTCTTGCCTGGGAAATCCCATGCACAGAGGAGCCTGGTGGCCTATAGTCCATGAACTGTATAGCCTGGTAGGCTGTAGTCCATGGAGTCACCAGAGTCGACACAAGTTAGTGACTAAACACCATCACCAACAACAAAGCCACTGTTTTTGCACTTGAAATATGGCTAGTACAGCTGAAGAAGTGAATTTTTAATTAATTTTAATTTTTCAAGTTTAAATAACCATATTTGACTACTAAATTGGATACTGCAGCTCTGGATAACAGGAGGCAAGTGATTACCTGCCTTAAACAACCTTGAGCTAGGTCTTTTTCAGTAGATGTTAAATGAACCTAAATTTCCTGGTTCCGTTTTCTTATTCTTTGCAGCTTGTGTGTGTTTAGCTCATACTCTCAATACAAAAAGAGAAAATGGAAAATATCTCTTTTTAAATGTGCTCAGAGCAGAAGGCCAATTCCCCAGCATGAGAAAGATGCTGTTGGCAGAAGGCTTCCTTGCAAATGCGGATTAAGCAAGAAAACACAGGGCACAATTGCTTTCAGTGGAGCCAGTCAGCAAAGCCATGGGTTTTTGTAGATTCCCACTTAATTATACATTGCTTTCTTCCTCTACAGCCAGTGCTGATTTGAATCTGTGGATATGCCTGCATTTCCTGAGCTGCCAGAAAGGATATACAAAACTGGATATTTATTTAACATCTCCCTTATAATAGTATGTGGTTTCCAAAATTTGACACAATATAATTTAAAATATATGACCCTTACAGCTAGGGGCTAATAATTATATCACAAATAGTTCCACTCCATCCCCTGATAAAAAATAAAAAACAATCTTAAAAACATGTACAATGAATGGAAAAGGAGAAAACAATATCTATATAAGTCATTTTCATGTAGAGTGAACACAGGGGAGAGAAAAGACACATGCTTCTCTTTAAGTCCTCTTTTTCCATCCAACCTCCTACAGCCTGATCTGCCTTCTGAAGAAACAAATCAGAGGCTGTCCCAGAGTGGTAGAGTAAATTGTCAGATATCCTAACTTTCTTCTTTTAAATCAAGCTGATCTAGCATTTACCAGATGACTACCCTACATTAAGCGGTGTTTCTCAACCTCAGCACTATTGACAATTTGGAATGGATAATTTTTTGTGGTGAAGGGCTGTCCTGTGCATGGTAGGATGTCTAGCAGTAGCACTAGACTCTCCCTAACAGATGTGAAGAGCAGCCACCCTCTAACTTCCAGTGTGATTACCAAAACTATCTCCAGATACTGCCAAATACACCAAGTCAAAATCACCCCCAGTGGAGAACCAATGAGGAATAAAGTTAGGACATCAAAGCCTACTCTTTTCCTGTCTTTACCTGGACCTTGACCTTTAAGCTTCATCTGTTCTCAACCCCATGTTATTCTCTTGGACCTGAAAACATCTTTTCTTTAATTGTTTGACCTTAAATTCGGTTTTGGACTTGCATACTGATACCTACCTTAAACAACCTTGACTGATCACCTTTTCCTCAAGATTTAACCAACAGGGACATTTGCAGGACCTGTCCTTAGTGTAGCCTTTCCTCATTTGTGTCTCTAACAGATCTGCTTGAGATACCGAAGCCAGACTATATGACCCTTTGGAAGGAAACTGATCTAATTGCTGCTGACCTCAGTTCTAGTTTTAGCTGGTTATTAGCTTGTTTCCATATTACTTTATGTCAATTAGTAAATTGAGGCCCACAGAATTTATCTTCAAAAGGAATTTCCATTAGAATTTCCATTCTAATTGCCTCAAAGGTTTACTAATTCTAGATGAAATAGCCAATATTAAAGTGCTTTGGGAAGATTAAAAAAAAACAAAAACTTTTTCTGCAAATACAACGGAGTATAATGATAGCAATGTTCCTTACTCCATGGAAGCTTACAGCAAGGTAAACGTAGATGAACTGGCAGCTCTCAAACACACTGCTATAGCAATATACATTTTAAAGTGGACATGAACTGGCTCCCATCTTTTCTCACATTGTGACCGTGTGCTAAAATTTTATAGAATGGAAATTGAGGAGTTCCTGTTTTCCTGCTGTGGCAGTGCTAAGCTGATCCTGCAAAATTCAACTTACCAACCCCAGTACCAAGGTCAAACAGGATTTGTGAACCACATCAGGGAGAAAACTCTTTTGGGTGTCCCTATAGCTCTCCCAAAGAAGTGTGAGCTCCACACTTGCTTCTGGATTTTAAATGACTGCAAACCTCTCTCTCTCGTCTTCTTAACTCCCTCAGCCTCTAAACATGGAGGAATGCTCCTATTTCTTATCCTGATTATGGGATATAAAATGAGAAATGCTTAATAAAGCATCTTGGGGCTTATTCCAACACATGGTTGTGCGATTGCTTCCTAAGTGGACATAATGTAGTTCCCTCTTGAGGGAGTCGCCACACCCTCACCCCTAGCCTTTACAGCTGTTCCACTGGACCCCTGCGCGTGATGTGTGTGTGTGTGCTTCTGCATCTACTTATATTGGCACACTCAGAACTGAGATTCATTTAGGCATTTTGGGACTGCAGAAACCAGATCAAGCCTTCCTATAACACATTGGCGATTTTTTTTAAAAAAGAAAGAGGAAAAGGTGACTTCTGTTTTCATGTGAATGATGTTTGAGAAGTGCCTCCTGGAACAACTGTGATATAAAGTGGAATTAGACTTCTCCACTCAAGAGACTGAATAGACACCACTAGCAAAGCAGGAAAAGTAAACGCCACAAGTCACGTCTGAGCTTGCCAAGAGGCTAAGCCTTTATTTTAGGATTGTTACACACCTTCTTTTACCCAATTTGGTAATGAAATATCTGCATGGTATTCAGACGAGTCATCTTTAGGAATGTGATCATTGAAGTTAAACAAGCAAGGGGAAATAGGTCAAAAGATAGTGCATATAGTTAAAAATAGCCACTGCAGAAAATGTGTTTGTATTTGGCATCGTGCCTTTTCACATTCACTTTAATTGGCCATTTGGCTCACTGTACAAAGCAGACAGATATTCACACCTCTGGGACATGGGGGTTGTGGTTCTCTGCTGGCTGCTCCAAACCACACAAATTGGAGACTAAGGCAATTATTTCTGCAACTGATGCTGAAATTGTTTTCTTTTCATATCAATAGTCTATTTCCAATGTGAAAAATAACAATCAGCCCTTCTAACAATCACTATTTGCAGAGCAACTCTTCTCCGTTAAATGTCCTCCCTGCCCCACTCTCTAGATTCCTTCCAACATGGTGTCAGATGATGCTACATGCCTTCTATTATACTCTGGCTGAGCTAACACAGCTGGACTCTCAGTCAACTATGAAGTTTAAATTGGTAACTTCAAATCTGTTCTGTAAATTCCAGCAATAGCTGATTGGCCAGAATTTCAATATTTTGAAAATTGAAGTATAGTTGATTTACCTTGCCCTGTTAATTACTGCTGTACATACAGCAATGTGTGTATATATATATACTGACACACATACATACATATAGATATATAGCATTCTTTTAAAATATTTTCTCCATTATGGTTTACCACAGGATACTGAATATAGTTCCCTGTGCTATACAATAGGACCTTGTTGTTTAACTATTCCATATATAAAGGTTACGTCTGCTAACCGCAACCTCCCACTCCATCCCTCTGCCAAGCCCTCCACCTTGGCAACTGCTAGTCTACGTTCTATATCTGTGACTCTGGTTCTGTTTCACAGATAGGCTCATTTCTGTCATGTTTTAGATTCTACATGTAAGTGCTATCATATGGTATTTCTCTCTTTCTTTCTAAGTTATTTCACTTGGTATTATAATCTCTAGTTGTGTCCATGTTTCTGCAAATGGCATTATTTTGTTCTTTTATGGCTGAGTAGTATTCCATTGTATATATGCACCACATCTTCTTTATCCATTCCTCCGTCGATGGATGTTTAGGTTGTTTCCATGTCTTGGCTATTGTGAATAGTACTGTTTTGAACTTAGGGGGTGCATGTGTCTTTTTGAATTATAGTTTTGTCTCGATATATGCCCAGAAGTCAGATTGCTGGTCCATATGGTAATTCTGTTTTTAGTTCAGAATTTCAGTATCAATGCCCAAGTTAAGTCTCAGTGATTTACCTAGAAAATGTAAAAGCTATCACATCAACTCTTTTTCTTTCAAAAGAATGTTCCTGTATATTTTTGATCCCTCTTGTGTATTCCACAATTTAAGTATAGAGCCACAAACTTTGCCAATGGCTTGGGAAACTGTGTAACTGTGTACTCATGACTAGACAAGTGCATAATGTGACCACACTATTTTTTAATTTTACATTAGAGTTTATATATAATTGTATAAAATAATTTTATATTAGAGTTTTGAACTCAGGAAATACAGGATTTTATTTTGCTTGTTGCAGAGTCATAAAGCAGTACATGCTTAAGTAATATGCAGAGAACAGCACTGTTTGAGGGAAATTATCTGTGATAACCAGTGAATAGAGCTTATGATGGACTAGGAATTTGGGGGCCTTATAAAAATTATTTCAGAGAACATTCTGGCATCTGTCCAAAAGGACATGGCTGTTCTAAGGATAGCTGTTGGGTGTCAGTTTTTAAATTACGAAACTCTCCCTCTGGATTCCTTCTCTACTTCTCCAGAGATAACATTAGGCCATAGCCTTATATCTTTGAAAACACATTTCATAGCATCTCGATCTGTGAGTTGTTATCATCTCCTAACTAGCTACTGAGTATTACTGGATCTCATGGAATGAGGTAGTAGGACCCAGTCACCAGTAATCACCAATGGGTTTTGAAAAGGAAAAACTCCAAACTTGGGGATGATCTGAGGAGGACCATTGTAAAACTAGAAGTGGAATAACAAAATGAAAAAAACCAAGCCATCTGCTGGTCTGTTGAGTTTCTTGTTTGGAAACAGGAACTACCTTGAGAATTTATACTCTAATAAATATTTTTAAAAAATAGAACTTGCATTTTTAAGGGACAAAGGTAATGTATGAGTATAAATGATGTTCTATTCCTCATACTTAGATAATTTGTTTACAAGGCATTTCTGAATTTCTGTGCCACTAGAGATCCTGAAAATGGGTGGCTTTTCTGGTTATATCCACTTTTCTTAGTTTGATCTGGTTGTTCTTGGTTTTCCTAAAACCAATTTTGACCAATTTTTCATTATAGTGGCCTATTTTTCCAGCATTTAATAAAATTACAGTTGATTCATATGGTAAGAAAAACTTAAGGAAATATGAGATATGCTGCTGCTGCTGCTAAGTCTTTCCCCTGTCCCTGGGACTCTCCAGGCAAGAACGCTGGAGTGGGTTGCCATTTCCTTCTCCAATGCAAGAAAGTGAGAAGTGAAAGTGAAGTCGCTCAGTTGTGTCTGACTCTTAGCGACCCCACGGACTGCAGACTACCAGGCTCCACCATCCATGGGATTTTCCAGGCAAGAGTACTGGAGTGGGGTGCCATTGCCTTAGAGGATGCTACACTTTCAAGTAGAACGTGATATGGCTAATTTTTCAAAGAGAAGCAGTTGCAGAGTTTGCATAGATATTGCAACCTTTTATGAGTTTTGAATCATAAACTAACTGTATAAAAGCACTCTTCTCAGGAGAATCTACTAACCATTAGTGGTTTGGGAGGGAATGCTTAGTCAGAAATGCTGTTTTAAGACTGATTATACAATATTGGCTTCCCTAGTGGCTCAGACGGTAAAGCGTCTGCCTACAATGCAGGAGACCCGGGTTCAATCCCTGGGTTGGGAAGATCTCCTGGAGAAAGAAATGGCAGCCTACTCCAGTATTCTTGCCTGGAAAATCCCATGGACAGAAGAGCCTGGTAGACTACAGTCCATGGGGTTGCAAAGAGTCGGACACGACTGAGCAACTTCACTTTCATAAAGATACCATATTGGCTTAGAGTATAACTAATAATGACTAAGAATAGGACTTGTTTGGACACTGCTTAGGCTGCAGGATTAAGAGCAAAGATAGTGAATTGCACTTTGTGAGGAAAACCAAGATATTCAAGAGATAAAATATACGTTGGAATCAAATAAGCAACTAAAAATAATAGTATTGACATCATTAATATACTAAATAGCTAATATTACTGGCTGGACTTCCCTGGTGGTTCAGTAGTAAAGAACCCACCTGCCAATGCAAGAAACATGGTTTCAGTCCTTGGGCTGGGAAGATCCCCTGGAGGGAGGAAATGGCAACCCGCTCCAGTATTCTTGACTGAGAAATCCCATGGACAGGGAAGCCTGGTGGACTACAGTCCCTGGAGCTGCACATTAAGAGTCAAACACAAATTAATGACTAAACAAAAACAGAAAACATTTTTGACTACACTGTCTATGCTAGGTACTGTGCTAAGTTATGGAATTATCACCACACATTCTACAAATTAGTTCCTTTTTCACTATCCAACCTTTGCACAGAAAAGAACTAAGTTGTAGAATGTACTTAGGTTTGAACTTTTAGGGTTTAAGTTCTTATGTGCTGTGCTGTGGTCAGTCACGTCTGACTCTTTGTGACCCCGTGGACTGTAGCCTGCCAGTGTCCTCTGTCCATGAGATTCTCCAGGCAAGAATATTACAGTGGGTTGCCATGCCTCCTCCAGGGGATTTTCCCAACCTAGGGAGCCCACATCTCCTAAATTGCAGATGAATTCTTAACTGCTGAGTCACAGATAAACCCTATAAGTTCCTGTAAAGGATCCAGATATGTGTGTGTGTGTATGTGTGCTTAGTTGCTCATTTGTGTCTGACTCTACAACCTCATAGACTGTAGCCCACCAGGCTCCTCTGTCCATGGGATTCTCCAGGCAAGAATACTGGCACAGGTAGCCATGCCCTCCTCCAAGGGATCTTCTGGAGGCACCTAATAGGCAATCTGAAATAAGAGATAGAACCTCAGGAGAAAACATCAGGTTTGAAGATACTGTAACGGGAGCTATTAAATTATAAATTATCATGCAGGTCACAGAAGTAACTGATAGTCAGTTTTATGCTACTGGATAATAAAAGAAAATAGGATGGGAAATTATCTTTGGATTTGATTATTAGTAATTATAATAAAAACTGTAAGAGTGGAAGGAACACAAGTCATATTGTACTGAACTAAAAATGAAGTATATTCTCTTCAACTAAAAAAGGAGAGATGTACCAACTAAAAAGGACAGAAATAAAATGATTTGTTTTTAATAAAATATGACTCTGGAAAAAGAGATTTCAAATAGACACTTTTGACTGATAGTATGTTTCAAATGCCATCAAATCAATTTTTGTTAACCAAAGGCCTTCAGTAACTTGTAAAAGTAGTAGAAATACAGAATTAAGGAATTATTATTTAAAATTGAGCTGATTCTTGCATCTGTCTCATGTTAGTTTAGGAAATTCTTGTCACTGAACAACCCCATGATGAAATGAATTATTAGCAGACTGGATTCTTTATACCTAGATTCTAACCAAAACAGTTATGAATTCCCCAAATCAGATTATTACAATGAGTAGTGACAGATAGAAATTTGAAGAACTATGTTTATTAGATAGAGATCATCACTTGAAAATCTCATTATTTATGAGAAATTACCTTTTTATTTGTTTGCCTTGTTGAGTTTATGACAGTCTCAATTTTAGTCATTTTGAGATTCAAGTACTAAACAGTACTGTAATAATATTAGAAAATGATAATTCTTTCTCTAATGTCTAATAGACAATGACAGAGCAAAAAAATAAACAGCAATTCAAAACCCAGTAGGAAATTTCACATATCCTACAGAATAAAAGGAGACTTATAAAATTATATTTCACTCATCACTGGCAATGTAGCTCTAAAGATAAAAATTGCATGAAAGTGTTCTGCAACTATCTCATTTTGTAATGGACACTGTCATGTGTTTAGTACAGTCAGTTCTTTCATGGTTCTCTGGTAAATGAAAGTAACACAGATTACCACTGAAAGTTTATAACAGGGAAGAATAAGACCTAATGAATGGAGTAGCAAAATAATAATGAAATAATATTAGATTTAGGAACCCAAGATTATTTCTTTGGATATTAAAACCTCTTGGCCCTATAACTTTTCTTAAGAATATTTTACAGAATTGATCAAAACCCCCATAAAAATAGTTCCCATCATTCAATCCATAAGTATGTTTTGTCCATCTAAAAAATACTGAAATAGGTTTTTTTGCCCATAATCTTTTGATCTTTTATAGCCACTGCTTTCATAATCAAACCACTTGGAACTAACAAAGCTGAAAGTTGTTTCTACTATTAGCCTTCATCTTTTTAAAAGCTTTTTCATTCTTATCTAGCAATGACAAATCATTTGATGCTCTGTGTACAGAGCCTATCAGAGATGTTAGCTATTGCAGAATATAATATGTCAGCCAGTTTGAGTTTGATAGACTCTCTAGAAATGAACAGGCCAGAGGTGAATGGCAATTTTTACTTTTCCTTCAGTGTCAAGCCACACTTTCAATCAGTTTTGTTTTTCAATCACCACTGACAAATTTCTGCTTTCCACCTTAGTTTTTAGTACTAATAAAAACCCCAGACCCAACGCTATTGAATGAAGTCTTCTTTCCTGATCACCTAAAGTCATAACTTTCCTTCTAGAAATGCCAAGGGCAATTAAAACTTTTTTACCCTTCCTCAAAAGTTTATGATACATTATTCACTTAGTCAATACCTATTTATCAGTTTTCTTCTCAATTTGGAAGCTATAGGAGTGAATCAAGCAGAAAGCCCCCTGCTGTTACATTGCTTGTAGTCTAGTGGAGAAGGCAGTCAAAAAGCAACTTGTTGAAGAAAAGGGTGATGGTAAAAGGAAAAGGGCAGGATACTGTTGACTGCCTCATCAGGAGGTTCCCAGGTGGTCTGTGGGATCAGAAACACCTCCTGGAAGAAATGAAGGTTTAAGGTAGAATCTGAAATGACAGGAGTCAGCTAGGAGGAGGAAGGCAGAGGGCTAAGGAGAACAACCCAGGTAGAAGAAATAGCATGTAAAAATACCCAAGGTTGAACATTTTGCCCCCAAGTATATGGGCCTCTCTTCTCAACTAAATTGAGGTTTTGTGGGCAAGAAGGCAAGAGCCATTTTATACTTTGTGTCTCCTACACATTTTGGAATAATACCTCACAATTAATAAACCTAATGGTCGTTTACTAACTGATGCAGAGTCAGACAGGACTTAGCTACTGAACAACAGCAACAAACTGATTCAGAACAAGAGCATACAGAATTACAAAGGTGTGACAGCCGTGACTCTATTTAAAACTAGACTACAAAGCTACAGCAATCCAAATAATATGTACTGGCCCAAAGTAGACACACAGAACAATGAAAGAGAATAGAGAGCCCAGACATGAATCTACCCTCATATGATCAATTAGTCTATAACAAAAGAGGCAAGAATATAAAATGGGGAAAAGATAACCTCTTCAGTAAATGGTGCTGGAAAAACTGGACAGGTATAGCAAGCCAGTCAAACCAGGCTGCTTTCTCATGCATTTACAAAAATAAACTCAAAATGGATTCAAGACTTAAATGTAACAGATGAAGCCATAGCACTTCTAGAAGAAAACTTAAGTGGCACCCTCTTTGACATCTGTCTTAGCAATATTTTTTGAATATGTCTCCTCAGGCAAGAAAAAAAAGAACAAATAAGACTACATCAAACTAAAAGCTTTCCCACAGTGAAGGAAGCTATCAGTAAATGAAAAGGCCATGAACTGAACTGGAGAAGATATTTGCAAATAATATACAGAATAATACCTGCTAATATCCCAAATATACAAAGAACTCATACAACTGAACATCAACAAAACTGACAAGCATATTTTAAAAAATGGGCAACCAGAAGACATGAATAGACATTTTCCAAACAAGACCTACAAATGGCTGACAGGCATATAAAAGATACTCACCATCACCAATCATCAGAGAAACATAAATCAAACCCACAATGCAGTTATCACCTCTCAGCAGAATGCCTGTTATCAAACAGAAAACAAAACATGTTGGCAAGGATGCAGAGCAAAGGGAACTCAGGTACTGTGAGTGCTGCCACTATAGGGCACAGTATGAAAATTCCTCAAAAACCCTAAAAATAGAACTACCACATGATCCAACAATTCCACTCGTGGATATTTATCTAAGGGAAATGAAAACACCAATTAAAAAATATGAACCCTTATGTTTACTGTAGCATTGTATATGCTACTGCAGCCAATATATGGAAGCAACCTAAATGCTCATCACAGAAGAATGGATAAAGAACCTAAGTACTCATCATAGATGAATGGATACACACACACACACACACACACACACACTAATACTGATACATACTAATAGCATGTATATGTATTCATTTCACACAGTTGAATATTACTCAGTCATAAAAAAGAATGAATTTATGCCATTTGGGAAAACATGGATGGAATAGAGGATATCGTGCTAGGTGAAGTAATTCAGACAGGGAGAGATATATAATATATGATTTCACTTATAGGTAGAATTTTAAAAACAAATGAACAAATATAACAAAACAGGATCATAAACAGAGGAAGAGTGGGTAGTTGCCAGAGGGGAGAGGAATCAAGGGAGAAGAGAGAGAGATGAGGGAGATTAAGAGATACAAACTTCCAGTTGCAACGTAAATCAGTCATTGGTATGAAATGTATAATGTGGGGAATAGGGTCAATTATGTAATATTTTTGTATGGTGACTAGAATCATTGTGATCATTTCAAAATGTACAGAAATACTGATTCACTATGTTGTATAACAGAGACTAACATAGGTTGTAGGTTAGTTTACTTCAAAACCAACCAAACAAACTCATAGAAAAAAAAAAGATCAGATTGTTGTTACCAGAGGCTGGGGATGAAAGGAGAGGGAGCTGGATGAAGGCTGTCAAGAGACACAAACTGTCATTTATAACCATAAATCAGTACTAGTGATACAATGTATAACACTATAAGATAACCAACATTGCTGTATGTTACATATGAAAGTTAACAGAGAAATCCTAAGTACTTAACTCTTCACAAAGGAAGTACATTTTTTTTCCTATTTCTTTCTATTTCTGCTTTATTGACTATGTCAAAGACTTTGACTGTGTGGATCACTATAAACTGTGGAAAATTCTGAGAGAGATGGGAATACCAGGCCACCTGACCTGCCTCTGGAGAAATCTGTATGCAGGTCAGGAAGCAACAATTAGAACTGGACATGGAATAACAGACTGGTTCCAAATAGGAAAAGGAGTACATCAAGGCTGTATATTGTTACCCTGCTTATTTAACTTATATGCAGAGTACATCATGAGAAACGCTGGACTGGAAGAAACACAAGCTGGAATTAAGATTGCCAGGAGAAATATCAATAACTTCAGATGTGCAGATGACACCACCCTTATGGCAGAAAGTGAAGAGGAATTCAAAAGCCTCTTGATGAAAGTGAAAGAGGAGAGTGAAAAAGTTGGCTTAAAGCTCAACATTCAGAAAATGAAGATCATGGCATCTGGTCCCATCACTTCATGGGAAATAGATGGGGAAACAGTGGAAACAGTGTCAGACTTTCTTTTGGGGGGCTCCAAAATCACTGCAGATGGTGACTGCAGCCATGAAATTAAAAGATGCTTACTCCTTGGAAGGAAAGTTATGACCAACCTAGACAGCATATTCAAAAACAGAGATATTACTTTGCCGACTAAGGTTCGTCTAGTCAAGGCTATGGTTTTTCCAGTAGTTGTGTATGGATGTGAGAGTTGGACTGTGAAGAAGGCTAAGCGCCGAAGAATTGATGCTTTTGAACTGTGGTGTTGGAGAAGACTCTTGAGAGTCCCTTGGACTGCCAGGAGATCCAACCAGTCCATTCTGAAGGAGCTCAGCCCTGGGATTTCTTTGGAAGGAATGATGCTAAAGCTGAAACTCCAGTACTTTGGCCACCTCATGAGAAAAGTTGACTCATTGGAAAAGACTCTGATGCTGGGAGGGACTGGGGGCAGGAGGAGAAGGGGACGACCGAGGATGAGATGGCTGGATGGCATCACGGACTCGATGAACGTGAGCCTAGTGAACTCTGGGCGTTGGTGATGGACAGGGAGGCCTGGTGTGCTGCAATTCATGGGGTCACAAAGAGTCAGACATGACTGATCGACTGAACTGAACTGAACTGAAGATGATGTGTGCTCACTAAACTTATCGTGATAATCATCTCATGACTATGTAAGTCACATCACTACGCTGTGCACCTTTAACAGTACTGTATGTCAATTACATCTCAATAAAACTGGAAAGAATAAGTCTTCAGATTGAGTTAAATGTGTCAGCATTAGAGTCAGCGCTTATTATGGGAGCAGAGAATAGAGGATTATGAGAAGGAAGAACATCACTGTGTAAAAAAAAAAGTAAGATTATTTAAGGGTTGAAGTTTTGGCCCAACCAAACTCTTATCTCTGGAATTATTGATATCTATGCTCATGCTAGTCTGGGCAAAAGAGTGGAGGGGAAGTGACAAAAGAGGTTCATATGAACTGGCAGTCAGCTACCCAGCTAGCAAAAACTAGGGGAGATTATATGTGTGTGTTTATATAAACATTTAACATACTATTTTAGCTGTTGTCAGTAAGTAGATATACAAATTGAATTCACAGAAAAATAACAAACTGCCTTTATCTCTTCAAGTTCATTGTAGAATTACATTCATATTTCTAAAAGAGTCCATGGAATGCTGAAAAAAACAGTACCATAGAGAAAAATATCAATCAAACTGATAGTAAACAAAAACCATAATTTAATAGGAATAGTTGGACACATGCTCACAAGTAGATCTGTCTTGAGTTATAGTATATGTGCTTAGTCGCTTCAGTCATGCCTGAAGCCTACAAACTGTAGCCTGCCAGGCTCCTCTGTCCATGATATTCTCCAGGCAAGAATACTGAAGTGAGTTGCTGCCCCCTCCTCCAGGGGATTTTCCTGACCCAGAAATTAAACCCGTATCTCTGGTATCTCCTGTACTGCAAGCAGGTTATTTACCACTGAGCCACCTGTGGAGCCCATATGAGAGCATTTAATGTGCTAAACATAGATTCCACAAATTGTTTTTGGCACTTCAGTATAAACTCTGTGACAGGAGCCTTTTGTGAATGTAGCTGCTCATAAGGGAGCAACTTGTTGGCAATGCTTAGCAACAAGTCTCCTCAAATACCTTCTGCTGACGATACCATCTGGCCCAGGATATGTTGCCAGCAAGACCTGTTAATCAGTGTTCCTCAGTTCTTTCTCTTCTAGATATAGATAGATAGATAGATAGATAGATAGATAGATAGATAGATAGATATGAGAGAGATAACTGAGGTAAGAGATAAGAGAGAGAACTGAGGAACATATATATATCAGAAGTAGGTTTTTGTTAGATTATTTTGTATTTTCGGTGCTAAAGAAACCTTGGGTTTTTTCTATATTTGATTGTGTGTTAATTGTTCAATGCCCTATGCAGTTTAAAAACAGAAATGCCTCTGAAAAATATTTAGCTGTTGTTCAGTTACTTAGCAGTGTCCAACTCTTTGCACCCCCATAGACTGCAACACACCAGGATTCCCTGCCCTTCATTGTCTCCCTGATTTTGCTCAAACTCATGTCCATTGAGGCAGTGATGCCATCCAGTCATCTCATGCTCTGTCACCCCCTCCTCTCCTGCCCTTAATCTTGCCCAGCATCAGGGTCTTTTCCAGTGAGTCGGGTTCTCATATCAATTGGCCAAAATACTGGAGCCCTAGGTTTAATCAGTCCTGTCAATGAATATTTAAGAGTGATTTCCTTTCGGATTGACTGGTTTGATTTCCTTGCTGTCCAAGGGACCCTCAGAAGTCTTCCCCAGCACCACAGTTCCAAAGCATCAATTCTTCGGCACTCAGCCTTCTTTATGGTCCAACTCCCACATTCTTATATGACTACTGGAAAAACCATAACTTTGACTATATGGACATTTGTTGGCAAAGTGATGTCTCTGCTTTTTAATATGTGTGTAGGTTTGCCATAGCTTTTCTTCCAAAGAGCAAGTGTCATTTAATTTCATGGCCGACTTACCATCCTCACTGATTTTAGAGCCCAAGATAATAAAGTCTGTCACTGTTCCTTTTTTTTTCCCCATCTATTTGTCATGAAGTGATGGTCATGTATGGATGTGAGAGTTGGACTGTGAAGAAGGCTGAGCGCCGAAGAATTGATGCTTTTGAACTGTGGTATTGGAGAAGACTCTTGAGAGTCCCTTGGACTGCAAGGAGATCTAACCAGTCCATTCTGAAGGAGATCAGCCCTGGGATTTCTTTGGAAGGAATGATGCTAAAGCTGAAACTCCAGTACTTTGGCCACCTCATGAGAAGAGCTGACTCATTGGAAAAGACTCTGATGCTGGGAGGGATTGGGGGCAGGAGAAGGGGACGACCGAGGATGAGATGGCTGGATGGCATCACGGACTTGATGGACGTGAGTCTGAGTGAACTCCGAGAGATGGTGATGAACAGGGAGGCCTGGTGTGCTGTGATTCATGGGGTCACAAAGAGCTGGACACGACTGAGCAACTGAATTGACTGACTGAACTGATGGGACCAGAGGCCGTGATCTTAGTTTTTTGAATGTTGAGCTTTAAGCCAGTTTTTTCACTTTCCTCTTCCAGCTTCATCAAGAGTCTCTTTAGTTCCTGTTTACTTTATGCCATTAGGGTGGTGTCACATCATTAGGGTGGTATCATCTGCAAATCAGAGGTTTGCAGAACAAATTCTTTTATTTGGCCTTTAAAAATTAAAATCTTTCTTCCAGCAATCTTGATTCCAGCTTGTGATTCATCCAGCCCGGCCTTAACTCCATGAAAAACAGGGGTCACTGAATTAGCATAGTCATGGACATACTCTTAATAAAATTAGCAGTAAATATTAATAAAATGTTTAATACTTATCATTGATTACCTTAGTTAATATATTCTCTTACTGAGCACTCTCTGTAAGCCAGGAGCCAAATTTAATCTTTCTAAAACTCTGTTATATACTCATTATTAAACATATTTGTATGAATAATAAGTAAGATCTCAGAGAAATTGTGAAACTTAACTTCTCAAGGACAGTAAGATAAAAGATTAGGACTCAATCCATGGCCTTTTTGATTGCTTTTGGCTTATTTGGTAGTTTTTCTGGCATTTTAAGATTAGAACAAATTCTTTAATTTGGCCTTTAAAAATTAAAATACATTTGAAGTAATTTGTATGTATTCCTTCAAAGAAAATTTTGGAATACCATTGGCTTTGGCAGAATATTGTATTAGTAAGGGCATGCTAATGCCTATAACAATCCCCCAATCATAATGGTTTAAAAATAAAGTTTTATTTCTTGTTTATTTTGCAGTTAATGTTTTTAGTGGTAGATGCTTAGCTCCACATAGACATTCAGCTAACCAGGCTTCTTTCATCTAGAAACTCCACTCATGTCTTCCGTGGGCCTGAAAGACTATTTGAAGCATAGTACACAATAATAAATTGAATATACATACCTTTCAAAAATCTTTTTTATTAAACAGTTGGTATACAATGTTGTATTAGTGTCTGGTGTAATGCAAAATGATTCAGTTATATATACATATATATATATGTATATTATATAAGCAAAATATATATATATTCCCTTGTGGTTTCTTTTGCACTATAGGTTATTAATTATAAGATATTGAATATAATTCTTTGTGCTATAATAGGTCCTTGAGGTTTACTTGTTTTATATATAGTACTTTATATCTACTAATCCCAAAGAGGTTTACCTGTTTTATATATAGTACTTTATATCTGCTAATCCCAAAGTTCTAATCTATCCCTCCTCCACCTCTCACTGTTTCCCCTTTGGTAACCCCCAAATTTGCACACACACACAACACACACACACACACACACACACACACACACACACACACACAAATTCAGTCTATTCTAGGAGATAGAGAAAATGTCAACAGTAGTAAAGAATTGATATCAGAGAAAGCATTTTCTCTATTATAATGATTTAAGCTAGGAAATCTCAGAGGGGTGAGAAACTTATATAGTTGGAAATTAATAAAGAAGTTATAAGTACCCTGTGGTCAAAAGTTAAATATATTGAAATTTTGAATTATTCTAAATGGAAATAACATATGTCAAAATTATAAATACAATAAAAACATTTCTTTCATGAAATATATAATTGTAAATATTTTTAGTAAAAACATTTGATTATTAGTGAGCTCAGTATCTACTTTAAAGTTTTTCAAAAATATAAACCTAAGAAAAATAGAAAAAACTAATAAGTTGAGTGAGTTATTACAGAAATTCAAGGTTTTTTTAACATTGAGATAATTAAGATAAAATATTAAAAGAGGAAAAAGTATATGATTGTCTTGATAATGATGAAAAAAATATTTGCTGTCATTCAACATTAGTAAATGCCTTTAAAAATTTTATGAAACTTATTTGTGAAAACTCTGCAATAAACATCACAGTAAATTACAAGTATTTTTTTTTACTTTTTTTAAATTTTATTTTTACTTTATTCTAAGTTACAATACTGTATTTGTTTTGCCAAACATTGACATGAATCAGCCACAGGTGTACACGATCTCCCAATGCAGAAGCCCCCTCCCACCTCCCACCCCATGTCATCTCTCTGGATCATCCTGTGCACCAGCCCCAAGCATCCTGTATCCTGTATTGAACATAGACTGGCACTTCGTTTCTTACATGATAGTATACATGCTTCAATGCCATTCTCCCAAATCATCCCACCCTCTCCGTCTCCCTCAGAGGCCAAAAGTCCATTCTATACCTCTGTGTCTCTTTTGTTGTCTCACATAGAGGGTCATCATTATTTAAGGGACAATTTAAGATACTATATATCATTATTTCTCTTCCAAATTGGAGAGTGCAGCTAACAAAGTAAGACAGCAAAAGAAACAAAGACTAGGAAAGAGAGACAAAACCATTATTCATAATTACATAACTATATTTTAAGTATTATTAAATTTATTACAAGGATGTAGCAAATTTTCTAGATGAAAATCAGTATAAAAATTAATGTTTCTTATATTCAACATCCTTGAAAAGAAAGTGTGTTCTAGAGCTTTCAGAATATGTACAGAAACAGACCTATGGAGAACTGTCTCCCAACAAAGGGAAATAAGTGATTCGTGAACAACTCACTAACCACAAGCAGAGAAATACAACTGGACCCTTAACTCACAAAAACATTAATATAATTACTTTAAAGAACTAAATGTGAAGAGTAAAATTCTTAAAATTTTAGAGAAAATATATGATGATCTCAAATGTAAAGACTATCTTAAGATGCAAAAATCTGAAAATTATTATGCTGAACTTTATTGAATTATAGATATTCAATAGTTTTTGAATAAGGAACATGAAAACTGTGGTTCTCAAAAACAGAAAATATAATTTGGAGTTTAAACTAATATAAATGGAAAAGATTGATAAATTTAACTACAATAAAATAAATTTTGTTCCTTAGTATCTACCATCAGTTCAGTTCAGTTCAGTCGCTCAGTCGTGTCTGACTTTCTGTGACCCCATGAATCGCAGCACACCAGGCCTCCCTGTCCATCACCATCTCCCAGAGTTCACTAGGCTCACGTTCATCGAGTCCGTGATGCCATCCAGCCATCTCATCCTCGGTCGTCCCCTTCTCCTCCTGCCCCCAGTCCCTCCCAGCATCAGAGTCTTTTCCAATGAGTCAACTTTTCTCATGAGGTGGCCAAAGTACTGGAGTTTCAGCTTTAGCATCATTCCTTCCAAAGAAATCCCAGGGCTGAGCTCCTTCAGAATGGACTGGTTGGATCTCCTGGCAGTCCAAGGGACTCTCAAGAGTCTTCTCCAACACCACAGTTCAAAAGCATCAATTCTTCGGCGCTCAGCCTTCTTCACAGTCCAACTCTCACATCCATACATGACCATAGGAAAAACCATAGCCTTGACTAGATGGACCTTTGTTGGCAAAGTAATGTCTCTGCTTTTGAATATACTGTCTAGGTTGGTCATAACTTTTCTTCCAAGGAGTAAGCGTCTTTTAACTTCATGGCTGCAGTCACCATCTGCAGTGATTTTGGAGCCCCCAAAAGAAAGTCTGACACTGTTTCCACTGTTTCCCCATCTATTTCCCATGAAGTGATGGGACCAGATGCCATGATCTTCGTTTTCTCAATGTTGAGCTTTAAGCCAACTTTTTCACTCTCCTCTTTCACTTTCATCAAGAGGCTTTTGAGTGCCTCTTCACTTTCTGCCATAAGGGTGGTGTCATCTGCATATCTGAGGTTATTGATATTTCTCCAGGCAATCTTGATACCAGCTTGTGTTTCTTCCAGTCCAGCGTTTCTCATGATATACTCTGCATAGAAGTTAAGTAAGCAGGGTGACAATATACAGCCTTGATGTACTCCTTTTCCTATTTGGAACCAGTCTGTTTTGTTCCATGTCCAGTTCTAACTGTTGCTTCCTGACCTGCATATCGGTTTCTCCAGAGGCAGATCAGGTGGTCTGGTATTCCCATCTCTCTCAGAATTTTCCACAGTTTACAGTGATCCACAGAGTCAAAGCTTTGGCATAGTCAAAAAGCAGAAATAGATGTTTTTTCTGAAACTCTCTTGCTTTTTCAATCATCCAGCCGATGTTGATAATTTGATCTCTGGTTCATCTGCCTTTTCTAAACGGAGCTTGAACATCTGGAAGTTCATGGTTCACGTATTGCTGAAGCCTGGCTTGGAGAATTTAGAGCATTACTTTACTAACGTATGAAATGGGTCCAATTGTGTGGTAGTTTGAGCATTCTTTGGCTAATAGAAGACTAAATCAATGTAACCACCCTAATTACCACTACTAGATAAATACTAGTATGTTGATACAACAAATGGTGTAATAAATGTAAACAAGGTAACAAATATAATAAATGTAAACAAATGGTGAAATAAACTTCATGCCTCTGAATGGATGAAACTAAAAAAACTAGTATTGTGCCAAAGAAGTATTATTAAGTCTCAGTGGAATAATAAAGTCCAATTCCATTTATAGAAAACTAATGAACAATCAAAATAAAACAATATATTGCTTAAGGAAAGGTACATCGATAGTGAAACTATGCATTGTTTTCAAAAAGAAAGGGAAAGATTAATAAAACTTGTGGAGAGTCACTGATTGGTGGAGGGAAAAGAAGAGGCATATGAGGAAGGAAGAACCCAAGAGAACTTCTCAGCTTATAGGAATGTTCTGTTTCTTCACTCAGCTGGTAGATACATAGATGTATGTTTTTATTATTTCTGTTTTTACATGATTTATATATTCTTCTGACCATATTTAATTGAAAAAACAAAAATTAACTTCAAAGACTTTGACATACTAGTAAAATGCCTATCATTTTGAAGATCCCAAGAAGGCCTAAGTAATCCCATCTCTGACCTATAAACATTTCAGCATGCAAGGAGATGTGTGTACTGTTTCTTTGGTTGTGTCCAACTCGTTGCAACCCCATGGACTGTAGCCTGCCAGGCTCCTCTGCCTATGGGATTCTCCAAATTCAGGACATCTTCCTGACCCAGGGATCAAACCTGTGTCTCTTATGTCTTGGCGTTGACAGGTGTGTTCTTTATCACTAGCACCACCTGGGACGCTCTATAAACATTTCATCATGCAAGGAAGTAATAAACATTTTAAAAATCTTAACTATGAATCCTCTTGAAAATAAATTAAGAACTAAGTAGCAATACTATTACTGCATCAGAAATTATGAAGTGTCTTAGACACTGCACAGATTCACTGAATAGAAGATGCTGACACAATGTATAGTGTCCAGTCACTCAGTTCCTACTGATCTTAGGAGCCCCTGACTTTCTCCTCCATATGTTTTCTTCTTTTTTCCTATTGGTTGATTCAAGTAGAGTCTTTGTTTTAGTGAACTAAGTGTGCAAGCTGATGGCTCTGGCTATGGTTGCATGGCAGTCATGTGTTTTGAACCAAGGACTAGTAAAAGGTCAGTACACCAAACTAACTATACTACCCACTCTTCCTGCCATGGGACTGTTGAGGTAGCCAACTCCTACTTCTCAGGATTCCCAGTCCTGAGAAGTCACCAGGAGCAAAGGAAAAATAGCAGAACTGAAAGTCAACAGTCTTAAGAATTGCTCATGACTTGCTTTAAGAAGCTGTTCATCTTCTCTGGGCTTCATATTTCTTATCAGCATTTTTTTTTAATTAAATGTCCATTGGCTTAAATTATCTCTTTTCATGCCTCTGCTGCTGCTGCTAAGTCGCTTCAGTCGTGTCTGACTCTGTGCGACCCCACAGAGGGCAGCCCACCAGGCTCCCCCATCCCTGGGATTCTCCAGGCAAGAACACTGGAGTGGGTTGCCATTTCCTTCTCCAATGCTTGAAAGTGAAAGCTGAAAGTGAAGTCACTCAGTCGTGTCCGACTCTTCATGACCCCATGGACTGCAGCCTACCAGGCTCCTCTGCCCATGGGATTTTCCAGGCAAGAGTACTGGAGTGGGATGCCATTGCCTTCTCCTTTTCATGCCTCTAGGGATTCTGAAATAGTTTTTTTGAAGTCTTAGCTGATATTATATGGTCTATCGGGGCATATGGCAGGATTTAAAGTCATTTAGATTTCTTCTAAGTGATTCTAATCCAAAAATGTTCAGGCATCTTGCTTAGTATAAAGTGTTAAAGTCACAGCTGGATATTGACCAAATCCCTCCTCATGTGTTTTATCCCGTTTGAAAATCCAAAACCAGGTTTGTTTTGCTTTTTAATAACTGTCCCCTTCTGGGAAAGGGCAGACTTTGAGAGAGAATAAGACCAGCTGTCCTACTGCTGTGTGACTAATCCTAACACTATTTGCTGTTACTGAGTAAATCTTTCTGTTCCAGAGAAGAATATCTGAGGAAGGACAATAAAAATTGCTCATTGTGGCCTTACCTTTTATAGTTCACACATGCTCCCAAGATGTATTCAAATTCAAAGATTCAAATTACACTCCTTGGCAGAAATCACAGCAATGTCTGCGTGATTTTTATTCTCTTGAGAGAAAAAGTTTTTGGAGCAAAATTAGTAGATAATTATAACAAAAGACATTTTTAAAAGGTAAACAATTATATCCCAAACTGGAATAGCTCCCTTACTTTAAAATGAAACCAAAAGTTTTGTTAGTAGGTTTTTTCCCCTGTTTAAGACCATATCATTGAGTCAGAAGTTTGTCAAATTTCCATCAAACCATTGTTTTTTTGAGGGAGACTCAGAAAAACAGGGATTGGGGAAAACCAGCTGACAGTCATTAACTACAAGCCTGTGTTTTTGTAAGCCTCTGCAACCCTAAATTAGAGAACAAAGTAGAGGTCATATAATGTGTCACTACCAATTTCCACTCTGTCCCTGACTTGCTTTCCCAAAACATAGTTGGCTTACATAAGCATTCTATGATTTGTTATTAGACTCATGTAAGTTTGGAATAAAAGCCAAATCTAATTATCGAGAGTCTGAAAATAAATAATCTGTTACCCAATTTTTCCTCATGCCATTCATTATGGCAGAGGCTGCATTTCCTAGCCAATAACCAATGATCTGTACCTCTTGTCACCCTCAGATAATAATTGCCCAGTTTCTACAATACAATAATGTTCAGAGCAAAAGGGGATCAATACTCTTTGTATCTTTAAAATGCTCTTTTTCTTTCAGAGAAGAAAATGACTAACTTTTTATACACATAATATGCAATAGAAGTCAAAATATTAGGGGTATAATTGATTGTTAGAATAGGTTGCAGGATTTAAAAGAAAAGTCCAAAGACAGAAAACCTAATGGTAATAGGATCATATCTTAAGTTCATATTAGTGGGATGTCTTAAGACAGTAGAAAAGACTTCACATTTTTCCCTGTTGTGGAAAATTTTACATAGAATTTATTTTACTTAACATGCTTAAAGCATGAAGAGTCATGCATTATATATGCCTTAATATAAAATACATTATATATATTTTTTCAAATATATGCCTCCTGGGTTAAACATACTTAACTTACTTTGAAGTCTTGCCCTTTCTCTGCATTTAGTTTGAACAGCAAAGTTCCCATTTGGATGGTTGGATTAAAACTAATTTTGTTTTCACAGAGTTCACTTCACAAGACTTGTTTTTAGTCTTAAACCCTCTCTTCCATACCTTTTTTTTTTTTTTAAAGACTGAATAATTCTTCCTGAAGGATTACCTCACAATTGCATGTGTTCAATGTTCCTGTAAACTAACCTTTTAAAGATAACACTGTCCGACATAAATCACAGCAGGATCCTCTATGATCCACCTCCCAGAATACTGGAAATAAAAGCAAAAATAAACAAATGGGATCTAATTAAAATTAAAAGCTTCTGCACAACAAAGGAAACTATAAGCAAAGTGAAAAGACAGCCTTCTGAATGGGAGAAAACAATAGCAAATGAAACAACTGACAAACAACTAATCTCAAAATATACAAGCAACTTATGCAGCTCAAGTCAAGAAAAATAAATGACCCAATCAAAAAATGGGCCAAAGAACTAAATATTAGACATTTCTCCAAAGAAGACATACAGATGGCTAACAAACACATGAAAAGATGCTCAACATCACTCATTATCAGAGAAATGCAAATCAAAACCACAGTGAGGTACCATTTCACACCAGTCAGAATGGCTGCTATCCAAAAGTCTACAAGCAATAAATGCTGGAGAGGGTGTGGAGAAAAGGGAACCCTCTTACACTATTGGTGGGAATGCAAACTAGTACAGCCACTATGGAAAACAGTGTGGAGATTCCTTAAAAAATTGCAAATAGAACTGCCTTATGACCCAGCAATCCCACTTCTGGGCATGCACACTGAGGAAACCGGAATTGAAAGAGACACGTGTACCCCAATGTTCATCACAGCACTGTTTATAATAGCCAGGACATGGAAGCAACCTAGATGCCCATCAGCAGACAAATGGATAAGAAAGCGGTGGTACATATACACAATGGAGTATTACTCGGTCATTAAAAAGAATACATTTGAATCAGTTCTAATGAGGTGACTGAAACTGGAGCTGATTATACAGAGTGAAGTAAACCAGAAGAAAAACACCAATACAGTATACTGACACATATATATGGAATTTAGAAAGATGGTAATGATGACCCTGTATGTGAGACAGCAAAAGAGACACAGAGGTATAGAACGGACTTTTGGACTCTGAGGGAGAAGGAGAGGGTGGGATGATTTGGGAGAATAGCATTGAAACATGTATACTATCATGTAAGAAACGAAGCGTCAGTCTATGTTCGATATAGGATACAGGATGCTTGGGGCGGGTACATGGGAATGATCCAGAGAGATGATCTGGGGTGGGAGGTGGGAGGGGATTCAGGATTGGGAGCTTGTATACACCCGTGGCTGATTCATGTCAATGTATGGCAAAACCAATACAGTATTGTAAAGTAAAATAATGTAAAAATAAAATTTTAAAAAATAAATAAAAGATAATTTTCAGAAGCAGTAGAAGACATACTTTGATTATGAGGGCATATAGCTACAGGCCTGGCTGACTTTTTATCTACATGGACCACAAAAGATGAAGCAGTGGCCCAAATAAGGAAAAAAGCCTGTGATAATAAACAGCTATTGCTCAGAGTCCCAGTCCTGCCCTGTTTCCTCTCCTAGATCCCATGGGACACGACATGACCCAGAAACAAAGCAAAAGACAGTGCCTAGCACAGGGTCCAGAACTCCACTTCAGCACTGTGGTCATTTCTGTCCTTGCTAAGTCACTTCAGTCATGTCTGACTCTGTGGGACCCCATAGACGGCAGCCCACCAGGCTCCCCCGTCCCTGGGATTCTCCAGGCAAGAATACTGGAGTGCGTTGCCATAAGGAGCATGAAACCCCAGTTGATAAATATTTTGAAATAGCTTTTGGCTATAGACAGTTAAATGACGATGATGATTGTGGTGTAGTCAGGCACTTGAAATATATGCAGTGAAAGCATCAAGTATGTATTTAAAAGCCTCTGAATTTCAAACAACTTAGAATGACCCATGATAGTCTCTTTAGAAAGGCTTTAGATGAATTCAGAAATGAATTCACAGATTATGAACATTTCAAAGATGAAGATGCATTAGAGAGGCTTGAAAGTTGGTTTATGAATGCAAAGGGTGGATAATTGATATTTTAATTGATGAATTAATAAATTAATGTTTCTAACCCCTTATCCCAAATCTTTGAGATGAGAAATATTTTGGCATTAAGACTTTAGAAAGTTCATATACTTTATGTGTCACCTGCATCAGGCTCTGGGGAAACACTCTATAGTCTAATAATCAGTGTTTATGGAAATAAATTTATGGCTAGTCATAGCAAATGAGTTATAAAAATCTTAGTTCTTATATCCTTATGAAATTTGGATATACAGAAGAGGAATTGTAGTCATGTTATTTCATATAATTAATATGGGGCTTCCCAAGTGGTGTTAGTGGTAAGTGAAAGTCACTCAGACGTATCTAACTCTTTGCAACATTATATAATCCATGGCATTCTCCAGGCCAGAATAGGAGAGTGGGTAGCCTTTCCCTTCTCCAGGGATCTTCCCAACCCAGGGATCGAACCCAGGTCTCCCACATTGCCGGTGAATTCTTTATCAGCTGAGCTGCCAGGGAAGCTCTGCTGGGGGGTAAAGAACCTGCCTACATTTGCAGGAGATGTAGAAAGACCTGGGCTCAATCCTGGCTCGGGAAGATCCCCTGGAGAAGGGCATGGCAACCTGCTGCAGTATTCTTTCCTGGAGAATCCCATGGACAGAGGAGCCTGGTGGGCTATAATCTATAGGGTTACAAAGAGTCAGACGTGACTGAAGCAGCTTACTATAATATGAGTTTTAAAATATGTATATATCAGCATATGAACTGATTACCTACAAATAAACATTGAGTATTTCATTTGAATTTCTAATGATTCTTATATGTATTGTGGCTGGTAAGGAGTTGTTGTTAGGAAGCCTTACGTTTTTGTACATACTTCGTGGATATATCGTTGAAATCACTTTTGTTTTGTATCTTCCATGTACAAACAATGTTAGAAACTGAGAAAATCGACATGAATAAGAAACACTGATGTGTTTTAAACTACTGAACCATAGAGCCAGCATAATGGCATATGATAAGACGTTAAGAACAAATCCTTTGTCTATACTTGTGCATATATTTCATTCACATGGTAAGAACATAAATGTTTAATGATTTAAGTACAAGAAATATGAGCGGAGTACTAGGAGGACTCCAGAAATAGTCATTACTCTACCTTGGAGGAGGTAATACTTGAACTGCATCTTAGAAAATAGAGTAGAAAAAAAAAAAAAAGAAAATTGAGTAGGAACTTTCTTAAGACAAGTAAGGAATGACATTCTAGGAAGAGGAATAGCATGTGTAAAAGCAGGATATTCATGATCAGCTGTACTTCACTGAGAAAAAAACAAATAGACTGCTAGATATTTCTACAGGAAAAAAGAAGTTTTTCTGCAGTCAGCAAAGAATTGCACTCCAGGGCCACAACTATAGCAAGTCATATACAAGTCTTCATAAGCAAGGAAAAAAGTCTGTTACAGAGTGGGAAGAGGAAATGGGGGTGTAGTATGGATAGTAAACAGAGTCCTTGGCTTTTCATTGGCTGAGTTGTTGCCAGGGAAGGAGTCTTGTTCCTGTTGGACTGTGGTATCATCACAGAGCATGAGAGCTCCCCCTTCTGGTTTCCCAATCCTATTTAATTAAGGTTTCTGTTTAATAATTTTTACCTGTTACTGGAATACCTGGGAAATCAGGGCCAGAGAAGTTGAAAGGACAAAGGACAACATTTTTTAGAACCTCAGACCTTATTCATCTTACAGATAAAAGTCTGTGAACTTTTACCAATCTCTTACTATTTCTCCTACCCTCCAGCACCTGGCAATTGCTTTTCTCCTCTGTTTGTATGAGTTTGATGGTCTTTGTTGTTTTGTTTTTAGATTTAACGTGTAAGTGATACCATATATTTGTCATTCTCTGTCTGGTTTATGTCACTTAGCATAATGCCTTAAGTTTCATCTGGGTTGTTTCAAAGGGCAGAATTTCCTTCTTTGTAACTACTGAATAATACCCCATTGTGTGTGTATGTATATATATGAATATGGATATATATACATGTGTATAAAATACGTATGTATAAACACATGTATATACATGCATACATAGGGTATCCCTGGTGGCTCAGCAGTAAACAATCTGCCTGCCATGCAGGTCATGCGGGTTAGATCCCTAGGTTGGGAAGATCCTATGGAGAAGGAAACGACAACCCACTCCTGTTTTCTTGACAAGGAAATCCCATGGACAGAGGAACCTGGCAAGCTACAGTCCATGGGTTCTCAAACAGTTCAACATGACTAGCAACTAAATAACAAAAATAACAACATACGCATACATATGCACACTTATCTGCTTGCTGATAGACACTAAGGTTGTTTCCACATCTTCAGTTCAGTCGCTCAGTCATGTTTGACTCTTTGTGACCACATGGACTGCAGCACACCAGGCCTCCCTGTCCATCACCAACTCCCAGAGCTTGCTCAAGCTTGTGTCCATTGAGTCAGTGATGCCATCCAACCATTTCATCCTCTATCATCCCCTTCTTCTCCTGCCTTCAATCTTTCTCAGGGTCTTTCCCAATGAGTCAGCCTTTCCCATCAGGTAGTTGAAGTATTGAGCTTCAGCTTCAAAATCAGTCCTTCCAGTGAATATTCCGGACTGATTTCCTTTAGGATGGACTGGTTGGATCTCCTTGAAGTCCAAGGGACTCTCAAGAGTCTTCTCCAACACCACATTTCAAAGCACCAATTCTTTGGTGCTCAGCCTCCTTATAGTCCAACTCTCACATCCATACACAACTACTGGAAAAACCATAGCTTTGACTAGATGGATCTTTGTTGGCAAGGTAACGTCTCTGCTTTTTAATATGCTGTCTAGGTTGGTTATAGCTTTTCTTCCAAGGAGCAAGTGTCTTTAAAGTTCATAGATGCAGTTGACATCTGCAGTGATTTTGAAGCCTGAAAAAATAGTCTGTCACTGTTTTCATTGTTTCCACATCTATTTGCCATGAAGTGATAGGTGTGGATGTCATGATCTTAGTTTTTGAATGTTGAGTTTTAAACCAGCTTTTTCATTCTCCTCTTTCACTCTCATCAAGAGACTTTTTAGTTGCTCTTCACTTTTTGCCATAATGATGGTGTCATCTTTATATATGAGGTTATTGATATTTTTCTTGGCAATCTTGATTCCAGCTTGTGCTTCATCCAGTCCATCATGTCTCATGATGTATTCTGCATGTGAGTTAAATGAGCAGAGTGACAGTATACAGCCTTGATGTAGTCCTTTTCCTATTTGGAACCAGTCTGTTGTTCCATGTCCAGTTCGTGATGTTAAATGCCTTTTCATATACTTGTTGATCATTTGTTCATCTTCTTTGGAAAAATGCTTACTCATTTCCTCTTCCCATTATTTAATCATATAGTCTGGTTTTGTTTTTGTTTGTTTTATTTTTTACTTTTTGCTATTTAGTTGTATGAATTCTTTATGTGTTTTGTATATTATCCCTTATCAGACAGATAATTGAAATATTTTCTCCCATTCCATAGGTTGCTTTTTCATTTTCTGTTCTGAAGTAGCTTATTTTTGCTTTAGTTGCCTTTGCTTTTGGTGTCATAACAAAAAAAAAAAAAAATCATCACCAAGACCAATGTCAAGGAGCTTTTTCCCCTTTTTTTCTAGGAGTTTTAAGGTTTCAGGTCCTACATTCAAGTCTTTAATCCACTTTGAAGTAAAATTTCTACATGTTATAAGATAGGGGTCTAGTTTCTTTGCGTGTGGCTGTCCAATTTCTCCAGAAGCATTATTGAAGAGACTGTCCTTTCTTTATTGTATATACTTGTCTTCTTTGTCACAAAGTGACATTTGAATCCCTTGGTTTTAAACTTTCCCCTTTAAGCTCTCCACATACATGGTTTGAAGGAGTATGACTTAACTTTCAACACATGCTTTTGCCATGATGTATGTATTTCACAGAAATAATTTATAGTATAGCAAATAAAACCAGTACAGTTTTATTTTATTTTTTATCAACTGAAAGTTTTATGAGCTATATATGAATGATTTCTCCAGATAACTCTCCCAGTGTTTTTACACCCTATTTTAGTCTGCCATATGTATATATGTTTTTAGTCCCTGTTTTATGTATATATATATAGATACACACACACATATATATGTATATATACATACATATGTATACACACATATATATAGTTCAGGTTTGTCAAGCAATTCCTAATTGCTTTTGTCACATATGTTAACTCAGTTCCTAATTGCCTAAAAGGTTTCAATGATGGAAAAACACATTTTTAAAGGCAAAACATTATGGGTAGTCAGACTGTTTATAGTTCCTAGTTTATGCTTGGCAAAAGCAAAAGAAAAATCACACACACATGCAACCCAAACAACTTTTGCAGTGCATTTAAATGTTGAAAGTGTTTTACAAAAGAAAATAACAAAATTGAAGTTTGGCTCACTTCTAGAAATTAAAATACATTATTATTTAAATGCATATATTCCATAAATTACCCCCAAATCACTTAGAACTATCTTCATATTTTTTTCTGGGTTCTATATAATGTGAACACTAAACAAGAGGTTATTCCTGGAAATTCACATAGACATGAAACACCATATAAGTTTATTGTCAACAGCAATCATAGTTGTTGCTGTGTTCTCTGTAGTGCCTAACTCTGGTATTGGTGTTAACTTCATTGTGGGTTATGAAGCCAAAATAGTTACTGAAGCTAAGTTTTAGGAAATCAAAACCCAAAATGACCAATGCCATGAGCAAAAGGGAAACAGATATCCTGCTTTTCTCTTTGAAATTTTTTTTTCTTTTTGACTGTTCGGGCTCTTCACTGCTGCTTGGGCGTTTCTCCAGTAGTGGCAAGTGGGCACTGCTCTCTAGCTGCTGTGCATGGGCTTCTGATTGTGGTGGCTCCTCACGCTGCAGAGCACAGGCTCTAGGGATACATAGGCGTCAATAGTTGCGGCTCCCAGGCTCTGGAGCACAGTCTCAGTACTTGTAGTGCACGGGCTTAGTTGCTCCATGACATGTGGGATCTTCCCAGATCAGAGATCAAACTGGTGTCTCCTGCATTGGCAGGTGGATTCTTTACCTCTGAGCTACCATGGAAACCTATACTGCTTTTCTTAATGTGCCCTCAGTGGAGGAGATAATGTGTTAAAGAGCCTGATAGCTAAACACTTATTTATATTTGTGGGGGAAAAAAAATGTTTTCACAGTATTTACTTTTTCCTCTAGTTCAAAGATAATGTTACAGAAAGAAACATGGGGTTGATTTCTGAAATACTGTAAGTCACAAAACTGTAGTCCTTTATGCTTTTTATAAAAGTATATAATTGAAGACAGTTTTTCAGTAACCATGGACTTGTTAATAACTAGAAAAAGAGAATGAGGTTATTCAAGATTTTCATATAGCACAAAGAGAAATCTCAAGCGGCTATAATATCTAGTATTTTTTTGAAGAGCCAACTTCAGTAAAGAAATTATAAGGGAGAATATGGTGGGTGGATTAGTATAAATAATTATATTGACTAGATCCTTAAAGATGATGATAAGGAAGCACCTGTCAAACGGTAACACAGGAGTCCTAAGGCGAGCTCAGGGAGGACAGAAACCTCCCGTGGAGCGGAAGGGCAAAAGCTCGCTTGATCTTGATTTTCAGTATGAATACAGACTGTGAAAGTGGGGCCTCACGATCCTTCTGACCTTTGGGGGTTTTAAGCAGAAGGTGTCAGAAAAGTTACCACAGGGATAACTGGCTTGTGGCGGCCAAGCGTTCATAGTGACGTCGCTTTGATCCTTCGATGTCGGCTCTTCTATCATTGTGAAAGAAGCCTTGACTAAAATATTAGTATCCAAGATTATATATTCACATTACATAACATCTTTTTGGAGTATGTTGACCATGAAAAACCTGAACTAGATTTTTACATAGAACATTGAGTAAAATAGCCATTGGCCAGGAACCAGAAAAAAATCTCCACAGTGGTAATCTCCAAATTACATCTATAAAATATGTGTGTCTAAGGAAATCCTATTGTTGAGCAGATGTATCAAGCAAACACCTAGGCATATGTGTGCTTTGTTTGTTTGTTTCATTAAATATAACACTTCTGCCTAACTTTAGCTTAATGGGACAAACTGTTGCCCAATTCCCTATGAAACTTTTGCCAGACCACTTTCTAGAGCTCAGTTCCAAATTACTAAAATATAGAACCGCTGAGAGTTTCCGTGGTAAACTTTGTATGTTCCCATTTAAATATGCCATGGCTCCAGACCCTTAATCATCTATCAGCTGATTCAGAAGACCCAGAGCTTCTAGAGTCCCAGTGCCTTGGACCAGGGGTACTAGATAAAGATATGCAAAAGGTAGGTTTTTCAGCAGTAGTTGAAGACATGACCACTCATAGGACCCATATGTATAATTGAAAATTTTCCCTATTTCCTTCTTATGGCTATTTTAAGTCCAAGAGTGTCAGTTTTAGGTTTGTTAGAATAGTCAGCAAACCCTACATTGGTTTAACAGAATTATATGGATTCAGTGCAGAAGTAAAAAGAGTATGGCCCACTGGACACATCACTTTTCTTGTCCTGGAACAATAATGAAGGAGGAACCCTCTCTCTTTTCTTCCCACTTCTTGTGATTTTTTTAGAGCCTTTATCCATTAACCTAAAAGGCCAAAGTCTTTAACAGTAGGTTCATTCTCCTTTTCATAAAACCCATTTCCCCAAAACAATATGAATTTCTTATGCCAAGAAATGCATATGCATGAGTGATAATATTAGTTCTTACTTCTTAGATTTCAAGAATTTCTGTTTCATTGGTCTTTGAGTGCCTATAATATATCTGCATTTGGGGTGAAATTATAGGACCAGCCAAGAATGATGATGCCCTGTAGTTTTTAACATGCGTACATTCCATTGATGACCAGGACAGGTAAGAACTCAAGGGGCACTAAGACAGGAGGCAGAAAAGATGAAAATTTTGGACTGAACCATCTATAAATATGTCCTTATTCTATCCAGCTAATTTCTTAACCAATGCATGGACAAGAAGAACGAAATATTTGCATCAAAGCACTTCTAAATGTCCATTGTATTGTTCTTATACATAAGTGTTATCTTTATAGCATAGTAAACTATGCAGTTCTAAAGCTACTGGACTTAGAGGAACAAGCAGAATAAATGAATCTTCTTGTTATTTTATAAAATTCCAAGTTGTGGAAACTTTCAGATATTATTATTGATAGTCTTACTTTGTTTTGCTTTATGCTTTTGTCATTGTTTTTCAGTTGAGTGTGTCTCAGATTTACTAATGCTACCAAAGTTCCGGTATCCAGAATGGGCAGCTAGGCAAACATTTACTTCCAAATAGCTCCTCATTATAGACACAGGAGCTGAAGGAACAAACTTTAATTTGGGGATTGCAGGGAGCAGTGAGGAAGCAAGGAGATACAAGAGTTTCCTAGGAGAACAATTCTCTCCTTTGCCACAGAATAAAAATAATCATTTGTATGTCCCAATTTTAATACTCTTAGCTAACTAAATAGAATACTTATTTCTCCTTATGAGAACCATAAAAAGTGCATAAAAACAAATGAACAAATCCAACTTTAGACTTACAGAATATACTTTTAGTCAGGACTCTGGTTGCAGTTGGCAGAAAGTTAGCTCAAACTAAATAGAAACAGAAAATATTTATTGCTTCTTGCAACCAAACTTCAGGAATTGCTGGCTACAGCTAATCTAAAAGTCTGTCAGTTCCAGGGCCTAGAGTCCAGAAGGATTCTTTCTGCAGCGTTTAATTTCTGATTCTCTTTGTGGGTTACTTTTGTTTTCTTCAGTTTTTCTCACATTGTTGAAATAGCCACCAACAACTCCAGATTCATTTATTCTCCACAGAGAATGACTACTCACTTTGTTTCCAAGCTAAAAAATGCTTAGGAAAGAATCTGATTAGGCTAACTTCAAACAGGCACCCATACTTGGATCAGTCAATGGTGCCCATAGCCGCAGGGTCTGAAAATGGGACCACACACTCTTGAACCATATTGTTAGCAGAAACATTTCTCAGAAGGAGGAGGGTGGGAAAGTGATAATATCCACTTCTGATTATGGTGTTCCATATGTGGATAATTTCCCATGCATATCAAAAAGTTTTTTAAAGATGAGTTAGAAGAAACCTAATAAAGCAAGTATTAGAAACTTGGGGAAAGTCTGTCTGTCCAGATGTAAATATCTGTGCACATATCAGTGACTGTGTGAGAGAGAGGCAGATGAATGATAGGAATAAGGTGAAAGAGAAGAAAAGGGGAGGGTAGAGGAGAAATCAGGTAGATCAGGTTAATAATGGCATTGGAGAAAGCCCATATTTCGCACAGTCTAGTAATATAAATGTTGAGGAATCATATGTAAGCTATGTTTACTGAGAGACAGATCATTAAGCAGAATGGAGTTCAAGCATATTCCTCTAGCATAAGGACTATATGTTTTGGTTCATCTCTTATGGAAGTAAGGCACAGTCCAAAAATGAAAGTATTTTAACATGAATCCATTCGTATGTAGGTGTTTGTGTTTGACTTTTTCAGATAGAAGTACAAAATGACAGATCATGGTTTACAGGGTACTGTAGCCTATACTTTTGGAATTATTTTGTAGTTTTATAAGAGAAATTGATTCTAAATCTTGCTATCTTGATTTTTAAAATAGTAGTTTTCTAAACATAGTGTTGATACTTCTCTATAGCCCTACTCAAACACAAAAGAATCAAAATACAGTTTCCTGCCAGTTTAATCATTGACTAATTGGCCTCAGCATGTAAAACATTGTGGGTTTTTTCCTGTGTATAAATACTACACTGGAAGTTTATAAACTTCCTGGATAAAAAGAACAAACATGATACTCTGCTTTATTTCTGTTTCTATTGTCAAGTCTGCAATGAGAAATTTGAGACCTATGAGCATATTGATAACAATTGAGATGATGGAAGTGGATGAAACATCAAGGGAGATTTTGTAGATTGAAAAGAAGGGAGCAAAAAATGCACCAGAAACATGGAAGGTTAACCCACTGAAGGTGCTTTCTTCAGAGACTAAGAAAGGGCAGCCAGAGAGGTGGAAGGGAATCCCTAAAAGAGATGTATCAAGAAAACACAGTGAAGGAATTTCTTGTAGTCAAATGTTGTGAATTGTAAACAATGCTGCAGAGAAAGCTAATGAGAACTAAACTGTGTCTACTGAAATAACACCTGAGAGGTGTGTGGTATGGTATCCTGGGAGAGAAGGACAGTGGCGGTAGATGAGTGAAGGGAGGTAGGATTGCAGCTCAGTTTCAGAGGACTGAGCAAAGTGAAACAGTGAATATGAATGCTGATGCCTTTAGTATCTTGGCATGAATAGAAGGGACATAAGAGAGCAGACTCTGGAAGGGAGCATAAGCATGAGGGCTGTTCATCTTATAACATGGAGGAGGATGGGAGAATAAAGAGGATAATAACAGTCGTGAGGATGCTGAGGCAGTAGGGCAAAGGCATAGAGGACGGGAGGAGGACCTAAGCTGAAATGGAGAAGGGGAGTCTTCTTTCACAGAGGAGGAGGAAAAGAAAGCAGGAATGAGGGTAGATGCATAAATCTGTGAGCATTTGAAAAGAAGTTAAGTAAGTTTAAACGTAAGCATTTAAAATTTGGGGAAAGAAAAAGATCACCTGATTAATGAAAGCAGAAAGGAACTGATAACTAAATTGAAGTTACATATGTTTCATACCCGTTACAGACAATAAAAGAATCTATTTATCTGCCTTCCTGTATGTCTGTCTGTTGATCTACTACATTGTTTGTGAATAGAAGATTGAAAATATTATTTATGATTTAAGTGTACCCATACCCCATAGACACTAACTTTGAAATGGAAGTGAGTAACAGTAACAAATGAAAGAAGAGAGAAGAAATTGAAGGCATAGTTAATATTGAAAAGCTGTAAGACAGGACAGGTAGTAAATATTAGCCTCTAAGGTATAAAACATTGGAAGTTACTCAGTTCATAATGATATCAAGGTTGAAGATGCTGACGTTATGAGAGTGGGTAAAATTCCATACAGGTAAAAATATTTGTAATCCAGGAGGTTAAGAAGCTTTGAGGCTAAGGTTTCAGGTGGTCAAGTGTTTGGGCACTGAAATTGCCCAAAACAACCTATGGAAGAATGGAGAGGTAGAACATAAGGCAGATATCAAAGTCCGCAAGGATTAGAGAGCATGGGAAGTCCATAAATGGCAATGGTAAGAAAGAGTAGAGACAGACGTATTGTTTAGGGGATCAGTCTCTCAAAGAGGAAGGGCTTTGCATGAGAGAGAAAGATTTTTGAGCTGGAAGTGCTAACAAAAAGGGTAGGAGGCAGAAGACAATACATCTGGGCCCTGTAGGAAATGAGTTGGCTCTGATAGGGCCTTAGGATAGAAGAAAAGTAGGCTTGAACAAGGCAAGGAGATGGATGGAGTAAAGAGGCCAGGAATAAAATTTTTATTTTTGTTTGTACATTGTTTTACCGATATTTATAATGGTATGAGGATATCTGAGGCGTAGAGGTTGGAAGGGAAATCAGCAAACTCATATGTTCTCACTAGTTCTCTTTTGGTGGGAGTGGAGTTTTACCCATTGCCATTTTGTTTAAAATCTCTACCACTTATAATCTTTCCCTATTTGGTAGTATCTCAATATTTGGGGGAGGGTCTTATTTTATTAATAAAATATTTTATTAGGATTCTTCAATCATGTGCTTTTTAAATCAATTAAAGTCAACTTTATTGAATATTGCTCTATTGTTTAAAAACACTATGCATTACAGTAGACTTTGAAATAATTTCCATATCTACCAGGCCTCATTTATGTCAAGAATCCTGACAGGCTATTATCCATTTAAATACATTGACTATATTTTATTTATTTATTTTACTTTAAATTTATTGATTTTAATTGGAGGTTAATTACTTTACCTCCTGACGTGGACAGCTGGCCAGAGTGCCCCGACCAGTAAGGAACAAGAGACTTTATTGACCTCTCCTCCCCTCCCCTCTCTCTTTCCTCTCCTTAACCCTTCCTATCCTTCCCTATTTTTCTAGTTCCCTGGTCCTGGATGCAGGAATCTGGTCGAAGGGCCCTCAGCCTGAGCTGAGGATTGGAGACTGATCACCTCCTCTTGGCAGAGGACTCAAATTCTGGCTCTGGTCTGGTCTGACTTCTGGTAGAGCCAAGTTCCAGTCCTCCCTTCTCTGGCGGCCCAGAAAAAAGTCCCATAACGCCTGGGTATCTGTAGGTGGCAGGAGACGTCTGTAAGCCCCCCACCCCCGCCTTTCTCCCCCTTCTCCCACCTCCTCCCCCTTCTTCTTTCAACCTGGCTTCCTTTCCTCCCTTGAAATCTTTGATGTTAGTACTTGGGTTCTTGTATTTAAGGGCTTCTCTGGTGGTGCAGAGGTTAAAGCGTCTGCCTGCAATGCGGGAGACCCAGGTTCAATTCCTGGGTCGGGAATATCCCCTGGAGAAGGAAATGGCACCCACTCCAGTATTCTTCCCTGGAGAATCCCATGGGTGGAGGAGCTTGATGGGCTACAGTCCACGGGTCGCAAAGAGTCAGACACAATGGAGAGACTTCGTTTCACTTTAATTGCTTTACAGTATTTTATTGGTTTTGCCACACTTCAACATGAATCCACCACAGGTGCACATGTGTTCCCCATCCTGAACCCCCCTTCCCACCTCCCTCCCTGTACCAACCCTCTGGGTCATCCCAGTGCACCAGCACCAAGCATCCTGTATCCTGCATTGAACCTGGACTGGCAATTTGTTTTTATATGACACTGTACATGTTTCAATGCCATTCTCCCAAATCATCCCACCCTCTCCCTCTCCCACAGAGTCCAAAAGACTGTTCTATACATCTGTGTCTATTTTGCTGTCTCGCATACAGGGTTATCATTACCATCTTTCTAAATTCCATATATATGCATTAGTATACATGACTGAGTGACTGAACTGAACTGAATTGATACTGTATCGGTGTTTTTATTTCTAGCTTACTTCACTTTG
Source organism: Nanger dama (assembly GCA_917880005.1). Lineage (NCBI taxonomy): Eukaryota > Metazoa > Chordata > Mammalia > Artiodactyla > Bovidae > Nanger > Nanger dama. The sequence goes on from CAKJTW010000007.1 coordinate 33,112,403, forward strand.
TATAATGGGCTCCAGTTTCATCCACCTCTTTAGCACTGACTCAAAAGTATTCTTTTTAATGGCTGAGTAATACTCCATTGTGTATATGTACCACAGCTTTCTTATCCATTCATCTGCTGATGGGCATCTAGGTTGCTTCCATGTCCTGCCTATTATAAACAGTGCTGTGAGGAACACTGGGGTACATGTGTCTCTTTCAATTCTGGTTTCCTCGGTGTGTATGCCCAGCAGTGGGATTGCTGGGTCATAAAGCAGTTCTATTTCCAGTTTTTAAAGAAATCTCCACATTGTTCTCCATAGTGGCTGTGTTAGTTTGCATTCCCACCAACAGTGTAAGAGGGTTCCCTTTTCTCCACAACCTCTCCAGCATTTATTGCTTGTAGACTTTTGGATCGCAGCCATTCTGACTGGTGTGAAATGGTACCTCATTGTGGTCTTGATTTGCATTTCTCTGATAATGAGTGACATTGAGAATCTTTTCATGTGTCTGTTAGCCATCTGTATGTCTTCTTTGGAGAAATGTCTGTTTAGTTCTTTGGCCCATTTTTTGATTGGGTCATTTATTTTTCTGGAATTCAGCTATAGGAGTTTTGTATAGTTTTGAGATGAGTTGTTTGTCAGTTGCTTCATTTGCTATTATTTTCTCCCATTCAGAAGGCTGTCTTTTCACCTTGCTTATAGTTTCCTTTGTTGTGCAGAAGCTTTTAATTTTAATTAGATCCCATTTGTTTATTTTTGCTTTTATTTCCTTTTTTTCTGGGAGGTGGGTCATAGAGGATCCCACTGTGACTATGTCAGAGAGTGTTTTGCCTATGTTCTCCTCTAGGAGTTTTATAGTTTTTGGTCTTATGTTTAGATCTCTAATCCATTTTGAGTTTATTTTTGTGTATGGTATTAGAAAGTGTTCTAGTTTCATTCTTTTACAAATGGTTGACTAGTTTTCCCAGCACTACTTGTTAAAGAGATTGTCTTTAATCCATTGTATATTCTTGCCTCCTTTGTCAAAGATAAGATGTCCATAGGTGTGTGGATTTATCTCTGGGCTTTCTATTTTGTTCCATTGATCTTTGCACCAGTACCATACTGTCTTGATGACTATGGCTTTGTAGTAGAGCTTGAAGTCAAGCAGGTTGATTCCTCCAGTTCCATTTATCTTTCTCAAGATTGCTTTGGCTATTCAAGGTTATTTGCATTCCCATACAAACTGTGAAATCATTTGTTCTAGCTCTGTGAAAAATACCACTGGTAGCTTGATAGGGATTGCATTGAATCTATAGATTGCTTTGGGTAGTATACTCATTTTCACTATATTGCTTCTTCTGATCCATGAACATGGTATATTTTTCCATCTATTAGTATCCTTTTTGATTTATTTCACCAGTGTTTTATAGTTTTCTATATATAGGTCTTTGGTTTCTTTAGGTAGATATATTCCTAAGTATTTTATTCTTTTCATTGCAATGGTGAATGGAATTGTTTCCTTAATTTCTCTTTCTGTTTTCTCATTATTAGTGTATAGGAATGCAAGGGACTTCTGTGTGTTGATTTTATATCCTGCAACTTTACTATATTCATTGATTAGCTCTAGTAATTTTCTGGTGGAGTCTTTAGGGTTTTCTATGCAGAGGATCAGGTCATCTGCAAACAGTGAGAGTTGTACTTCTTCTTTTCCAATTTGGATTCCTTTTATTTCTTTTTCTGCTCTGATTGCTGTGGCCAAAACTTCCAGAACTATGTTGAATAGTAGTGGTGAAAGTGGGCACCCTTGTCTTGTTCCTGACTTTAGGGAAATGCTTTCAATTTTTCACCATTGAGGATAATGTTGGTTTATCATACGTAGCTTTTATTATGTTGAGGTATGTTCCTTCTATTCCTGCTTTCTAAAGAGTTTTTATCATAAATGGATGTTGAATTTTATCAAAGGCTTTCTCTGCATCTATTGAGATAATCATATGGCTTTTATTTTTCAATTTGTTAATGTGGTATATTACACTGATTGATTTGCAGATATTGAAGAATCCTTGCATCCCTGGGATAAAGCCTACTTGGTCACGGTGTATGATCTTTTAATGTGTTGTTGGATTCTGATTGCTAGAATTTTGTTAAGGATTTTTACATCTATGTTCATCAGTGATATTGGCCTGTAGTTTTCTTTTTTGTGGCATCTTTGTCAGGTTTTGGTATTAGGGTGATGGTGGCCTCATAGAATGAGTTTGGAAGTTTACCTTCCTCTGCAATTTTCTGGAAGAGTTTGAGTAGGATAGGTGTTAACTCTTCTCTAAATTTTTGGTAGAATTCAGCTGTGAAGCCTTCTGGACCTGGGCTTTTGTTTGCTGGAAGATCTCTGATTACAGTTTCAATTTCCATGCTTGTGATGGGTCTGTTACAATTTTCTGTTTGTTCCTGGTTCAGTTTTGGAAGGTTGTACTTTTCTAAGAATCTGTCCATTTCTTCCTAGTTGTCCATTTTATTGGCATATAATTGCTGATAGTAGTCTCTTATGATCTTTGTATTTCTGTGTTATCTCTTGTGATCTCTCCATTTTCATTTCTAATTTTACTCATTTGATTTTTCTCCCTGTGTTTCTTGATGAGTCTGGCTAATGGCTTGACAATTTTTTCTATCCTTTCAAAGAACCAGCTTTTGTCTTTGTTGATTTTTGCTATGGTCTCTTTCGTTTCTTTTGCATTTATTTCTGCCCTAATTTTTAAGATTTCTTTCCTTCTACTAACCCTGGGGTTCTCCATTTCTTCCTTTTCTAGTTGCTTTAGGTGTAGCTGCTGCTGCTGCTGCTAAGTCGCTTCGGTCGTGTCCAACTCTGTGTGACACCATAGACAGCAGCCCACCAGGTTCCCCCGTCCCTGGGATTCTCCAGGCAAGAACACTGGAGTGGGTTGCCATTTCCTTCTACTTAGGTGTAGAGTTAGGTTATTTATTTGACTTTTTCTTGTTTCTTGACGTATGCCTGTATTGCTATAAACTTTCCCCTTAGCACTGCTTTTACAGTGTCCCACAGGTTTTGGGTTGTTGTGTTTTCATTTTCATTTGTTTCTATGCATATTTTGATTTCTTATTTGATTTCTTCTGTCATTTGTTGGTTATTCAGCAGAATGTTGTTCAGCCTCTGTATGTTGGAAGTTTTAATAGTTTTTCTCCTGTAATTGAGATCTAATCTTACTGCATTGTGGTCAGAAAAGATGCTTGGAGTGATTTCAATTTTTTGAATTTACCAAGGCTAGATTTATGGCCCAGGATGTGATCTATCCTGGAGAACATTCCATGAGCACTTGAGAAAAAGGTGAACTTTATTGTTTTGGGGTGAATGTCCTATAGATATCAATTAGGTCTAACTGGTCTATTGTATCATTTAAAGTTTGTGTTTCCTTGTTAATTTTCTGTTTCGTTGATCTATCCATAGGTGTGAGTGGGGTATTAAAGTCTCCCACTATTATTGTGTTAGTGTTAATTTCCCATTTCATACTAGTTAGCATTTGTCTTACATATTGCGGTGCTCCTATGTTGGGTGCATATATATTTATAATGGTTATATCTTCTTCTTAGATTGATCCTTTGATCATTCTGTAGTGGCCTTCTTTGTCTCTTTTCACAACCTTTGTTTTAAAGTCTATTTTTTCTGATACAGTATAGCTACTTCTGATTTCTTTTGGTCTCTGTTGGCGTGGAATATCTTTTTCCAGCCCTTCACTTTGAGTCTGTATGTGTCCCCTGTTTTGAGGTGGATCTCTTGTAGACAACATATATAGGGGTCTTGTTTTTGTATACATTGGGGCATTCAACCCATTTATGTTTAAGGTAATTATTGATGAGTATGATCCCATTGCCATTTACTTTATTGTTTTGGGTTCGAGTTTATACACCCTTTCTGTGTTTCCTGTCTAGAGAAGATCCTTTAGCATTTGTTGGAAAGCTGGTTTGGTGGTGCTGAATTCTCTCAGCTTTTGCTTGTCTGTAAAGCTTTTGATTTCTCCTTTATATTTGAATGAGATTATTGCTGGGTACAGCAGTCTTGGTTGAAGGTTATTATCTTTCATCACTTTAAGTATGTCTTGCCATTCCCTCCTGTCCTGAAGAGTTTCTGTTGAAAGATCAGCTGTTATCCTAGTGGAGATCCCCTTGTGTGTTATTTGTTGTTTTTCCCTTGATGCTTTCAATATTTTATCTTTGTTAATTTGATTAATATGTGTCTTGGGGTGTTTTGCCTTGGGTTTATCCTGTTTGGGACTCTGGGTTTCTTGGGCTTGGGTAATTATTTCCTTCCCCATTTTAGGGAAGTTTTCAATTATTATCTCCTCAAGTATTTTCTCATGGTCTTTCTTTTTGTCTTCTTCTTCTGGGACTCCTATGATTTGAGTGTTGAGGTGTTTCATATTGTCGTGTAGGTCTCTGCGATTGTCCTCATTTCTTTTAATTCATTTTCTTTTTTTCCTCTCTGATTCATTTATTTCTACCTTCTACCCCTAATGTTCAAGCTGGTTTTAGAAAAGGCAGAAGAACCAGAGATCAAATTGCCAACATCTGCTGGATCATGGAAAAAGCAAGAGAGTTCCAGAAAAACATCTACTTCTGCTTTATTGACTATGCCAAAGCCTTTGACTGTGTGAACCGCAATAAACTGTGGAAAATTCTGAAAGAGATGGGAATACTAGACCACCTAACCTGCCTTTTGAGAAATCTGTATGCAGGTCAGGAAACAACAGTTAGAACTGGACATGGAACAACAGACTGGTTCCAAATAGGAAAGGGAGTACGTCAAGGCTGTATACTGTCACCCTGTTTTTTTAACTTATATGCAGAGTACATCATGAGAAATGCTGGACTAGAATAAACACAAGCTGGAATCAAGATTGCCAGGAGAAATATAAATAACCTCAGGTATGCAGATGATACCACCCTTATGGCAGAAAGTGAAGAAGAACTAAAGAGCCTCTTGATGAAAGTGAAAGAGGAAAGCAAAAAGTTGGTTTAAAGCTCAACATTCAGAAAACAAAGATCATGGCATCCGGTCCCATCACTTCATGAGAAATAGATGGAGAAACAGTGGAAATAGTGTCAGACTTTATTTTTTGGTGTTCCAAAATCACTGCAGATGGTGACTGCAGCCATGAAATTAAAAGACACTTAGTCCTTGGAAGAAAAGTTATGACCAACCTAGATAGTATATTGAAAAGCAGAGACATTACTTTGCCGACTAAGGTCCATCTAGTCAAGGCTATGGTTTTTCCTGTGGTCATGTATGGATGTGAGAGTTGGACTGTGAAGAAGGCTGAGCGCCAAAGAATTGATGCTTTTGAACTATGGTGTTGGAGAAGACTCTTGAGAGTCCCTTCGACTGCAAGGAGATCCAACCAGTCCATTCTAAAGGAGATCAGCCCTGGATTTCTTTGGAAGGAATGATGCTAAAGCTGAAACTCCAGTATTTTGGCCACCTCATGCGAAGAGTTGACTCATTGGAAAAGACTCTGATGCTAGGAAAGATTGGGGGCGGGAGGAGAAGGGGACGACAGAGGATGAGATGGCTGGATGGCATCACTGACTCGATGAACGTGAGTCTGAGTGAACTCCAGGAGATGGTGATATACAGGGAGGCCTGGCGTGCTGCAATTCATGGGTTCACAAAGAGTCGGACACGACTGAGTGACTGAACTGAACTGATCTTTTATTTTACTAATCCTATCTTCTGTCTCCATTATTTTACTATTTGTTCCCTCCAGAGTGCTTTTGATCTCATTTATTGCATTATTCATTATATATTGACTCTTTTTTATTTCTTCTAGATCCTTGTTAAACCTTTCTTGCATCTTCTCAATGCTTGTCTCCAGGCTGTTTATCTGCTATTCCATTTTGATTTCCAGATTTTGGATCATTTTCAACGTCATTATTTGGAATTCTTTCTCAGGTAGATTCTCTATCTCTTCCTCTTTTGTTTGGTTTGGTGTGCATTTATCCTGTTCCTTTATCTGCTGAGTATTCCTCTGTCTCTTCATCTTGTTTATATTGCTGAGTTTGGGGTGGCCTTTCTGTATTCTGGCAGTTTGTGGAGTTCTCTTTATTGTAGAGTTTCCTTGCTATGAGTGGGGTTGTACGGGTGGCTTGTTAAGGTTTCTTGGTTAGAGAAGCTTGTGTCAGTGTTCTGGTGGGTGGAGCTGGATTTCTTCTCTCTGGAGTGCAAAGAAGTGTCCAGTAATGAATTATGAGATGTCAATGGTTTTGGAGTAACTTGAGCTGCCTGTATATTGAAGTTCAGGGCTGTGTTCCTGTGTTGCTGGAGAATTTGCATGGTATGTCTTGCTCTGGAACTTGTTGGCCCTTGGGTGGTCCTTGGTTTCAATGTAGGTTTGGAAGTGTTTGATGAGCTCCTGTTGATTAATGTTCCCTGAAGTCAGGAGTTCTCTGGTGTTCTCAGGATTTGGACTTAAGCCTGCTGCTTCAGGTTTTCAGTCTTATTTTTACAGTAGTCTCAAGACTTCTCCTTCTATACAGGATCATTGATAAAACATTTAGGTTAAAGATGAAAAGTTTCCCCACAGTGAGAGACACCCAGAGAGGTTCACAGAGTTACATGGAGAAGAGAAGAGGGAGGAGGGAGTTAGGGGTGACCCGAATGAGATGAGGTGGAATCAAAGGGGAAAGAGCAAGCTAGCTGGTAATCACTCCCTTATGTGCGCTCCACAGTCTGGACCACTCAGAGATGTTCACGGAGTTATACAGAGAAGAGAAGAGAGAGGAAGGAGACAGAGGTGGCCAGGAGGATAAAAGTGGGGAATCAAAAGGAGAGAGACAGATCCAGCCAGTAACCAGTTCCCTGAGTGTTCTCTACTGTCCGGAACACACTGGTAATTCACAGAGTTGGATAGAGAAGAGAAGGGGGAGGGAGGAGACAGAGGCAACGTGGTGGAGAAAAGGAGAGTCCAAAGAGGGAGAGAGCAGTCAAGCCAGTAATCTCGCTCCCAAGTAAAAATGGGTACTGAAGATTGGGTTCTTTAAGGTACAAAGTTGATAACAAATACCAAAAAGCAAAGATTAAAAATCTAGAGTAGAGGTTGGATTTTCAAAAATACAATATTACAAACAAGGAAAACAAAACAAAGTCACAAAATTATAAATATATATATATATATATGAAGTTTGCTTTAAAAAAATAGGTTCTTTTGTTTGCAAAGTAATAGTAGGTTATAAAAATGAAAATTAAAGGAGTAATAGAGGACTTTTTTTTAATTAAAAAAGAATGATCGTAAAAATAGTAAAAATATATCTAGGACTTACTCTGGTGGTGGTGTGGGCAGTGTGAGGTCAGTTCAGTTTTGGATAGTTCCTTGGTCTGGCTTATATTTCTCAAGATCTATAGGCCTCTTCCTATGTCATTGGTACTAAATACAGGGTTTTATTCTATTGCACCTGTCACTTCCAAGGCAGTTCCCTCTGTTTTAGCTTTTTCTGTTTGCTGGTCTCTTCAGTGTCTGATTTCCACCCTGACACAAGGGGGGCAATGGGGGACACTTTTTTTAGGCTCACTTGTTTAGTCGTGCTGTGGGGAGGGAGGGATGCTGCAAACAAATAGCACTGGCGTGTGCTCGCGGTGTCTCAGCCACACGGGGCCTGCCCCCCGCTCACGGTGCGTGTGCCCTCCCTGCCCACACTGCTCAGGCTCTAGGTTGCTCTGCAGGGAACCATCCGAGGCTGGCCCTGGGCTGCATGCACCTCCCGGGTCTAAGCCGCTCCAGGTTCAGGCACTCTGGTAGTCCTCAGAGGCACAGACTTGGTTGGGCCTGCGTTTTGTGCCCTCCCAGGTCCAAACAGCTCAGGTGACAAGGTGTTTGGGGAGCGTGGTCACTGCGACTTATCGCCTCCCCCCTCCCTGGCGCTGTTTTCTGGGTGTACAACCAGCACACGTTTTCAGGTGGATGTTGACTGTCCAGAACCCCAAGAAGTCTTAGTTAGCAAAGAAGCCTGCTTGCAGTTTGGTAGATAATGTCTCTCTGGGGCTGTGATTGCCCTCTTCTGGCTCTGGCTGCCTGTCACCGGAGGGGGATGGTCTGCAGCAGGCTAGTTCTGTACAGTCCTTTGTTCTCTGTGTGGGCCTGGTGGTGTCTTAGGTTAGGGCTTTTTGCATGGTAGCTATCTCACAGTCTGGTTTGCTAGCCCAAGTTAGTTCGCTCAGATTGCCCTCGGGGGACTCAGGCCTGTGCCTCCCTGCCCAGCCCCCACTTGCTAGTGGTGGGTGCAGGCGTCTGTGCTGCTTCTCCACTGGAGGAGTTACTGTTGCGCTCATAATCTGTGGGTTTTAATTAATTATTTATTTTTCCTCCCTGTTATGTTGCCCTCTGTGCTTCCAAGGCTCGCCACAGACTCAGCAGTGAGAGTGTTTCCTGGTGTTTGGAAATTTCTCTCTTTTAAGACTCCCTTCCCGGGACAGAGCTCCATCCCTACCTCTTTTGTCTCTTTTTTGTCTTTTATATTTTTCCTACCTCCTTTCAAAGACAATGGGCTGCTTTTCCAGGTGTCTGATGTCTTCTGCCAGCATTCAGAAGTTGTTTTGTGGAATTCATTCAGTGTTTAAATGTTCTTTTGATGAATTTGTTGGAGAGAAAGTGGTCTCCCCATCTTATTCCTCTGCCATCTTAGGACTGCCAATCATGTATTTTATTGTATAAAACTCTTAAATAGATGTTTACTCCTTAACGTCAAAACTAGCTTACTCACCTTTACATCCTGGACAGCACTTAACAGAGTTCCCTTAATTGCAATAGGTACTCAATAATTCCTTAATAATTTTAGTTGAAAGTACATAGGTACAAATAATTTTAGAATATATGCAGAGTCAATTATTAAGAAGTATCTGTCCTTAGTTAACTTCAAAGTTTTTGCACAGCAAAGAAAACCATTAACAAAATGAAAAGACTAATTACTGAATGGGAGAAAATATTTGCAAATGATAAAATGGATAATACTCAACATACACAAAAGCTCATACAACTCAATATCAAAGCAGGACTGAATGGACATTTTTCCAAAGTGGAAAGGTGTGTGGCCAAGAGGCATGTGAAAAGATGCTCAGTGCCACTAATCATCAGGGAAATGCAAATCAGCACCACAGTGATACTACCTCTTACTAATCAGAATACCTATCATTAAAAGAACACAAACAAAAAGTGTTGACACTGGTGTGGAGAAAACGGAATCTTGTATACTGTTGCTGGGAATGTAAATTGATACAGCCATATGGAAAACAGTTTCTCAAAAAACTAAAAATAGAACTAACATATGACTCAGCAGTTCCAATTCTGGATGTATTTCTGAAAAAGAGAAACACTAATTTAAAAAGATACACACACCCCAGTATTCATAGCAGCATTAACTTACTATTGCCAAGGTATTGAAGCAACCTAAGGGTCCAAGAACAGATAAATGAATAGAGAAGATGTAACATATATATATATATATCATATCATATCTCTATATATGTATGAAAATGAAAGTGAACTCGCTTAGTCAGGTCCGACTCTTTGTGACCCCATGGACTGCAGCCTACCAGCCTCCTTGGTCCATGGGATTTTCCAGGCAAGAGCACTGGGGTATGTTGCCATTTCCTTCTCCAGGGGATCTTCCCAACCCAGGGATTGAACCCAGGTCTCCTGTATTGCAGGCAGATACTTTACTGTCTGAGCCACCAGGGAAGTTATCTATATGTATATGTGTATATATATATAAATAACATCTACACACACACACAATGGAATACTAAACCATAATCAAGAATCACATTTTGCCATTTGTAGCAACATGGATGGACTTGGAAGGTATTATGCTAAGTGAAATGAATCAAAGACAAATACTGTGTGATACACTTTTATGTGGAATCTAAAAAAACAACAAACTAGTGAACATAAGGAAAAAAAAGCAGAATCATAGATGCAGAGAACAAGCTAGTGGTTACCAGTGGGGAGAGAGAAGGAGGGGACAGTATAGTTATAGGGGCTTCAGAGGTCCAGAATTTTATGTATAAAATAAGCTACAAAGATATATTGTACAACACAGGGACTTTAGCCAATCATTTGTATCAACTATGAATGAATATGCTCTTTTAAAATTGTGAATCACTGCATTCTACATCAACTGTGATGGTTTAGTTGCTAAGTCATGTCCAACTCTTGCAACCCCATGGACTATAGTCCTCCAAACTCTTCTGTCCATGGGGTTTTCCAGGCAAGAATACTGGAGTGGGTTGCCTTTTTCTTCTTCAGAGGATCTTCCCAACACAGGGATCAAACAAACCAGCATCCCCTGCATTAGCAGGCAGATTCTTTACTGCTAAGCCAGCAGGGAAGCCCAATGCAGGATTCTGTTTGGTAGAATTTTGTTGAGGATTTTTACATCTATACTCACCAGTGATACTGGCGTGCACTTTTCTTTTTGTGTGTGTGATATCTATCTGATTTTGGTGTCAGGGTGATGGTGGCCTTATAGAATGAGTTTTGGAGTGTTCCTGCTTCTGCAATTTTTGGAAGAGTTTGAGCAGGACAGGTATTAACTCCTCTCTAAACATTTGCTAGAATTTGCCTGTGAAGCTATCTGGCCCTGGTCTTTTGTTTGTTGGAGGATTTCTTTTTAAAATATTTATTTATTTGGCTGCATTGGATCTCAGTTGTTGCATGTACATTTCGAGAGCTTTCATTGCAGAGCACAGAGTCTCCAGTTGTGATGCACAAGCTCAATAGTTGCCACATTGTGAGCTTAGTTGCTCTGAAGCATATGCAATCTTGGTTACTTGACCAGGGATCAAACCTGTGTCCCCTGCATTGCAAGGTGCAGTGTCCTTTAAGATAAAGGACACCTTTATCTTATCCACTGGACCACCAGGAAGTCCCTATTGGAAGACTTTTGAACACAGTTTCAATTTCAGTGCTTGTGATTGTTCTGTTCATATTTTCTGTTTCTTCCTGGTTCAGTCTTGGAAGGTTTTTCTTTTCTAAGACTTTGTCCATTCCTTCCAGGTTGTTCATTTTATTGGCATATAGTTGCTTGTCATGGTCTCTTATGATCCTTTGTATTTCTGTAGTGTCAGTTGTAACTTCTTTTTAATTTTTAATTTTATTAATTTGAGTCTTCTCCCTTTTTTTCTTAATGACTCAGACTAATGGTATATCTATTATTTTCTCAAAGAACTAGCTTTTAGTTTTATTGATCTTTGCTATTGTTTTCTTCATTTCTTTTTCAATTATTTCTGCTTTGATCTTTATTATTTCTTTCCTTCTACTAACTTTGAGGGGTTTTGGTTCTTCTCTTTTTAATTTCTTTAGGTATAAGTTTAGGTTGTTTATTTGGGATGTTTGTTTCTTGAGGTAGGATTTTATTGTCATAAATTTATCTCTTAGAACTGCTTTTGCTGCATCCCATATATTTTGAGTCGTAATGTTTTTGTCATTTGTTTCTAGGTATTTTTGAAATTTCCTCTTTGATTTTTTTCAGTGATCCCTTGATTATTTAGAAGTGTATTATTTAGCCTTCATGTGTCTGTATTTTTACAGTTTTTTTTTTTCTTTCTGTAATTGATATCTAGTCTCATAGCATTGTGGTCAGAAAAGATGCTTGATAAGATTTCAATTTTCTTAAATTTACCAAAGCTTGAAAAATTAAAAAAAAACAATATGAAAATAGAATAGAAATAGTCATCCTTAAATAATCTTCCTTAGAAAGAGTCATCTCTATTTAGAATGGAAATCTGGCCATGCAGAATAGCCAGTACTTTTCCCAACCATATAACCATATGATTAAGTTGTGGCCAAAACAAATCAAGCAAAAGTCTTCATGTAAAAATTCTAGGAAGTGCCCTTAAAAGGAGAGGATATGCCCTTCTCTGTCCCTTCCTCCTGCTTGGAAGGGATGAATGTGATGACTACCACTCTAACAGGCTTTAGGGATCACAGGGTAATGTATATAAGCTGTGTGAGAACACAGAAGAAAGAGTAAAGCTTTTTGGAACTGCCACTCTACTCCTTCTGTGTACCTCAGGAATTTTCTTATGTTCAGTTCAGTTGGTCAGTCGTGTCCGACTCTTCATGACCCCATGGACCACAGCACACCAGGCCTCCCTGTCCATCACCAACTCCCAGAGTTTACTCAAACTCATCTCCATTGAGTCAGTGATGCCATCCAACCATCTCACCCTCTGTCTTCTGCCTTCAATCTTTCCCAGCATCAGGGTCTTTTCAAAGAGTCAGTTCTTCACATCAGGTGGCCAAAGTATTGGAGTTTCAACTTCAACATCAGTCCTTCCAATGTGTCAGCCTCAACATCAGTCCAACACTCAGACCTGATCTCCTTTAGGATGGACTGATTGGATCTCCTTGCAGTCCAGGGGACTCTCAAGAGTCTTCTCCAACACCACAGTTCAGGAGCATCAATTGTTTGGTGCTCAGCTTTCTTTATAGTCCAGCTCTCACATCCATACATGACTACTGGAAAAACCATAGCCTTGACTAGATGGACCTTTGTCGGCAAAGTAATGTCTCTGCTTTTTAATATGCTATCTAGGTTGGTCATAACTTTCCTTCCAAGGAGTAAGCATCTTTTAATTTCATGGCTGCAGTCACCATCTTCAGTGATTTTGGAGCCCCTAAAAATAAAGTCTGCCACTATTTCCCCATCATGTTACTTGTAGCCAAATATTAATCTAATTGACATTATGGATATCTTTTGGTTTATCTAGCTTAAGTGTAGTTTTATATAAAAATCAATTTCAGGCTAATCTGTATAAATTTTCATCAAGATTGCACACAGTGTAGGACTCTTTCTTTTTGCAACATCTATGAAGAGTTACTTACCTCTTGCTGATATGAAAAAGTACTGCAATGTGACTTACTCCTTTTAGAGTTTTCATTCTTAATGTGTTGCTGTTCAGTCACCCAGTCATGTCTGAGTCTTTGTGACCTCATGGACTACTGCTTGGAGTTTGCCCAAGTTCATATCCATTGCATCATCACCAGGGACTTTTCCAGTGAGTCAGCTGTTCACATCAGGTGACCAAAGTACTGTAGCTTCAGCTTCAGCATCAGTTCTTCCAGTGAGAATCAGGGTTGATTTCCTTTAAGATTGACTGGTTTGATCTTGTTGCTGTCCAAGAGACTCTCAAAAGTCTTCTCCAGCACCACAGTTTGAAGGCATCAATTGTTCGGCACTCTGCCCTCTTCATGGTCCAGCTTTTGTAACTCTACACGACCATTCTTACGTTTGAGACAAAAGTTAAAATTATAGAATCCACTGCAGACTCCTTTCAAATTTAAGCTCTGGGAAGCTAATTAGAAAAGGAAAAAACAATAGAAATGAACATTTTTTTCTAAAAGAAGAAATTTCTCTTGAGTATTCCACCTCTCATGTTCAAACTTACTCCTCAACATTGCATTTGCTCCCTTTTGGATATTTACCTTGATTTTACAAAACCTTCACATATATCTGTTTAACATTTATACAACTTTTAATATTCTCAAACACATTAGACAAGGGAATTCATCAATTCTCTTGATGTACCTATGAAGTAGGCAAATATTTTCTTCTTCTCAAAAGGTCTGGAGAGGTCAGACAACTTCCTTAAAGGAACTCAGTAGAGTCAGGGCTGGTCCTTGGCTGTCATGATCATCTATTAAAACAGCAATCTTTTTAGTATTTCTCGTGTTTCAGAATCAGGAATCAAACAGGGCACAACAGGCATGCTGTCTTTATTCCGCATGATGTCTACTGGGGCCCTAAAACCTAAAGTGACTTTTTAGCTCACATATCTAGTGCTTCTGCTAGAATGGCTCAAGTGCTTTAGAGCTGACTGGAGCATTTCAGCTGGGGTTACTTGATTAGGGCCTCAGTTCTTGGTGTCAGCTGAGTGAACTTCTATGTAATCTCATCAGGGTGGCTGGGGTTCTTATATGATGGCTTAGCACCGCAAACCACAAAAGCAGAAGCTGCCAGGTACCATCAAGTCTTGGGCCTGAAACTGGCAATTATCACTTCTACCATGCTGAAAGATGATGCTGTGAAAGTGCTGCACTCAATATGCCAGCAAATCTGGAAAACTCAGCAGTGGCCACAGGACTGGAAAAGGTCAGTTTTCATTCCAATCCCAAAGAAAGGCAATGCCAAAGAATGCTCAAACTACTGCACTATTGCACTCATCTCACATGCTAGTAAAGTAATGTTCAAAATTCTCCAAGCCAGGCTTCAGCAATACATGAACCGTGAACTTCCTGATGTTCAAGCTGGTTTTAGAAAAGGCAGAGGAACCAGAGATCAAATTATCAACATCCACTGGATCATGGAAAAAGCAAGAGAGTTCCAGAAAAACATCTATTTCTGCTTTATTGACTATGCCAAAGCCTTTGACTGTGTAGATCACTATAAACTGTGGAAAATTCTGAAAGAGATGGGAATACTAGACCACCTAACCTGCCTCTTGAGAAATCTGTATGCAGGTCAGGAAGCAACAGTTAGAACTGGACATGGAACAACAGACTGGTTCCAAATAGCAAAAGGAGTATGTCAAGGCTATATATTGTCACCCTGTTTATTTAACTTATATGCAGAGTACGTCATGAGAAATGCTGGACTGGAAGAAACACAAGCTGGAATCAAGATTGCCGGGAGAAATATCATTAACCTCAGATATGCAGATGACACCACCCTTATGGCAGAAAGTGAAGAAGAACTCAAAAGCCTCTTGATGAAAGTGAAAGAGGAGAGTGAAAAAGTTGGCTTAAAGCTCAACATTCAGAAAATGAAGATCATGGCATCCGGTCCAATCACTCCATGGGAAATAGATGGGGAATCAGTGGAAACAGTGTCAGACTTTATTTTGGGGGGCTCCAAAATCACTGCAGATGGTGACTGTAGCCATGAAGTTAAAAGATGCTTACTCCTTGGAAGAAAAGTTATGACCAACCTAGATAGTATATTCAAAAGCAGAGACATTACTTTGCTGACCAAGGTCCGTCTAGTCAGGGCTATGGTTTTTCCAGTAGTCATGTATGGATGTGAGAATTGGACTGTGAAGAAGGCTGAGCACTGAGGAATTGATGCTTTTGAACTGTGGTGTTGGAGAAGACTCTTGAGAGTCCCTTGAACTGCAAGGAGATCCAACCAGTCCATTTTGAAGTAGATCAACACTGGGATTTCTTTGGAAGGAATGATGCTAAAGCTGAAACTCCAGTACTTTGGCCATCTCATGGAAAGAGTTGACTCATTGGAAAAGACTTTGATACTGGGAGCAATTAGGGGCAAGAGGAAAAGGGAATGACCGAGGATGAGATGGCTGGATGGCATCACTGACTCGTTGGATGTGAGTCTGAGTGAACTCCGGGAGTTGGTAATGGACAGGGAGGCCTGGAGTGCTGCGATTCATGGGGTTGCAAAGAGTTGGACATGACTGAGCAACTGAACTGAACTGAACCGAACCATGCTCTTTTAGTTTGCAAGCTGCAGGTCCAGCCCAGATTTAAGGGATGAGGGCTCTATGAGTGTGTGAATTTGAGGAGATGTTTTGTCAGGAGCCACTGCTGTGTTTGCTGGGCAAAATACAAGATACTTAATTAACTTTGAATTTTGGATGACAGAAATTATTTTAGTATAAGTATGTCTCATGCAAAACACACAAAATATGTGTGTTTCACCTATTCAGAAACATTATCCATTGTTCATCTGAAATTAAAATTTAACCGTGTATGCTAAATTTTTGTTGACTAAATCTCCTAATCCTAGAATCTACCAATGTAGACCATCAGTGAATATAAACTGATTTCTCTGTAAACTTTCTAGGGGCACCTGTGTAATGTGTAGTTTAATGAGACCATTTACCAGTCCTACCTGTATCTCCTAGTTCATTCATTGTGTATATAGGTACTTAGCTCCATTTCTCAATTTGATTAAAGTGATCATGCTAGTCAGATGAATTAATCAATGAAATGGAACTGAGCTACTGGGAAGAAAGGTGTTGCATTCATAAAAACATAAACTAGAAAGATAATATCGGTTTCATACTTTGATTCTTCTGAAATTTTTTTTAGGCCCACCAAGTATTTTTCTGGTGCTTTCTGTGTAGGTATTAGGTAGCATTGTAAGACCATGATATTTTTGTTGTTGCTCTTCCATTCAAAGTGAAAGAGATTATGCAAAAGCAGTAACAAGATAACTGCAGGAGACTTGCAGTTCTTATTAAGGAATCCCTTAAAATTTTTGTATTAATAATTCAGTGCCTTATGGAGCTCCTCAGAAAGAGCTTCTAATCCAAAAAGTTTATTTTTTATTATGCTTCTGATAAATCCTGAGTTATAAATCTTGGTTTCAAAGATTTCCAGAAGAGACTAACTGATCTGCAAGTCTAACCAACACTGTTTAAATCACCAGGAGTCATTAGAAATCTTCCCAGCTCTGTTAGGAGCCTCTTCTCTATGTAAAGTCACTTGGGTAGGTGCCTTGAAAATTATGTGGGAGACTGTATACCATTTTCTGGCACTTGTGTAAATTTCAACAGTTATTTGGCATTTTTAAATTTAAAATATAATTGCCTCTCATTGGGTTAATATTTATTTATCTAATATTTACCAATCACTGGTCACACTTGACTCAGTTTTATAATCACATTTTCACAACAAAGACACAGTATTATATAAAAAGAATAAAGAAGTATCTTCAGCCAGTGTAAAATCTTTTCTAGCACAAAACTGTCCTTTCTAAATCTCTGTTCTTACCATATCTCCTTTCCTTCCTGTTGTAAGTTGATATGTCTAGCTAGGCTTGATATTTAAGAATACTTAAGACTGGTTATTGAGCCTATCCATGGGAGTGACCCACTATGTGCTGTATAGTCTCTCTAATAAACATGGAACCTCTCCATCAGGATTTGGGAGCAAGAACATACTGCTGTATAGTATTTGATTCTGAAGGAATTCTTTGTGAATCTTTCTCAGTTTCCTAAAAACATGCTCTCCTAAAGACACTAATGAAAACAATTTAAGTGCAATGATACAAGAGGTTATAGAACTTTTGATAGCAATTGGTTCTGAAAGATTTTTCTAATGAGAAAAATGTCACTCAAAGAAATTCAAGGACTTGTGCAAAATTATGACAACACTGAAACCAGAAGGCAAGGCTTCTTCAACCAAATGCTCTTCGAATTAAAGCAAATTCCACTATCACTACAACTGTATCTCCTAACTGAAATCAGTTCAGTTCAGTTGCTCAGTCTTGTCCGGCTCCTTGCGACCCCATGAATCGCAGCACACCAGGCCTCCTGAAATCAGTACTCCTAAAAGTTCTTTTAATGTCTACATGTTTTGTGCCTTTGTGGAAAATGTCTGAGAAACACTCTGAAACCTTTGTGTTCGTACTTTCCATTCCTTGAAGGTACTCTGTCTAAAAGCTGAAGTTTCAAGTTTATGGGTTTAGTTGAAATTTATAACCAAGCATGAACATTCATGGGATTTCATTGTAAATGTGTGTTAATTTTTATTTAAACAAGGTCCTATTGATGATCATTTAGACTTTTCTCTTGCTAGTAAATAAATTATTTAACATATGTAGAAATGTATTGGTAGATATTTCTGAGAAAGAGAGCTTAGTCTAAATTAATTAATAATTAATTTAACCTGTCTTATGTGATATTTTTACTATTTAAGCAATTAATAACAAGATGTTATGATTATTATTACTATCCAGTTTTTCTACTTAAGAAACGAGATGATCAATTGTCTTCATTTTGTTCTCCCTGGATAGATAACTAATATTTAAAAAAATTTCTCATTTGAATTACCATCACCATTTGGTACTAATTATTCAACTGGTAAGCCAGCTTTGCATGGAGGTAGAACTGTGAATTTTCATAGCTCATGAAATATGGAAAATGGGCCACCAGTGACAGTACAAAGACACAGTTTCAGAACTTATTTTGGATAGAAACTCATTTAGTTCTCAGCTCAAATTAAGTGACTTTTATGTGACATAGCAGTTAAAATCAATTTGAGAGCTTCCTGGAATACCATTCAGAGCAAGTATGCAGACATCTTCTAATTTAAAACCTGGAACACTGACAAACTCCAGCAGATTGGGTCTCATAGGCATTGAAACTATGGGAACATGCACAGTAACGGTAGATCTGTTTCTCATTTTCTAAATTCTTAATGATTTATCCACGAATATGATCCAGCAATTTGCTTATTGACTCTATTGCTTAGTTGAATCTACTGGTTAAAATAAAGCTTTGGATTAACTGGGGATTTCAGTTAGCTGTTCTATCCATAGGTAGTGGATTGGTAAAGAATCCACCTGCCAATGCAGGAGATCCCTGGGTAAAGAAAATCCCCTGGAGGAGGAAGTGGTGACCTACTCCAGTATTGTGGCCTGGGAAATCTCATGGACAGAGAAGCCTGTCTGCTCCTATAGTACTGGTGGGCTACAGTCCATAGGGTTGCAAAGAGTCAGACATGACTGAGTACATTGGCACATTCTATCCTTACTTCTTTAATTAAAAATCCAATTTGTCTTGATTATAGCCATATTTGCTAAGTGTTTTACAAAATTGAGAAAATAGAGGACAAATCAGCATATGTTGGCACATTTTAGAAACTTAGAGTTATTTAACCACAGATAATTTTTTAAAAAACTAGATTTCAGCCATAATCACTTCAAAGAATTAATTTATCCATTTAATATGAATGTATTTTTTAAGTAATGGCCTTATTTCTTCATGTGGTTTTCAAATGTATGCCTTTTGTTTGACTAAAGGAAAGGAAATATCATTAGGTATGATTTTGAACTATATCCCAGTTCAAATAGCATTCTCCAAAGCTCTGTTTTATTTATCAAGAGTATTTCATTGAACACCGACCTGAAGAGGTGCTTATGTAGAAAGTTTATGTGATGAAATGCATTTGGAAACTGCCATATAACACACTAAAATCAAGCAAATTATCAGTATAAACTAGATTTGAACTCAACAATTTCCCAGGTAATGCTTATGTAGCTGGTACAGGGTCTATACTTTGAGAACCATTATTTATAAGCTTCCCTCTCAAAAAGGTACTAGACTTCTAGAAGCTCCATACAAATGCATACCAGTTAAGTAGGTAAGTTGAGCAGTCCTGGTCAAGTGTGGAGGTGGTTGGTCAGAAACAGAGGCTGCTGGCCCCCTGCACCATACAGTTGCTCTCTACAGAATCAGGCCTCGTTATTTCTAACATGCTGGAGGAAGATCTGGTCTTGTCCATCCATAAATCCTGAGTGCCGAAATAGGACTGGAAGCAAGATTTCCATTATGCATGGCCATAGCTTCCAGGCTTGCATGCCAGTCTCTCATAAACCAGAGGAGGGGCAAGTTGTTTTCCAATAATAAATTCTGAGGTGGAAAAATTGGGTTAGAGGCCAGATTTTCTTCATGCTGTCATCTGTTTGCTGCCAGCTCCTGACCATGTCTCATAGCCATAGGCTTTAGTCTCTTGCTTAATTTTACTAAATGACGCACTTCAAGGTAGCTCAATACTTAGACGCAGGAGTGTGCACACCACAAACATTAAAGGGATGAATGGAATCCAATTATACATAAAATAGGAAGAATATTAAGGGGCATACGATGAAAAATTAAAGGCAAGTTCAAACCCACAGTTTTATTCCTTCACTATGAAATTAAAATTGCAAATAAATTAATTTGATGGAGTTGCTCCCAGGGCAATCAGCAACCAGCTGACCCTATAATCTGAGAAACATGTGATAATTCAGCTCATAAGTTAAAGATACTGTTTTTCCAAAGGCAGGTGTCTCCTCCATAGGTAAAGCATTAAATACATGATTTCACTTACTGTTGGCAAGTAAGATATTATTCAAATAGAATATAGAATTTTCTATGCAATTGTGTTGATCATTCAAGCAGATGTGTTTCACATAACCAGTATGTCCTACAGAATATGAATTAACCAGAAAGATGGAACAATTGTCTTTGCACGTAGGATATGTAATGTAGTTTTCGGAGGCTTTTGGTGTCACTCTTGTCCTGCCTTGCCAATATTTTATGGTAATCATCCTTCAGTGTTCTTGACATCAGTATTGCCTTTATAATCTCAGAGAGTATGTATTGAAATGGTATAAACTGGTCAAAGAGTATAGCACAGTGCCCATCCCTTGGGTCAGGAGAGTGGTATCAGAGGTAAAGGTTAATTCGATGGATTCATTGTGAGTAGGACTCTCAGAGAGTTGACTTTTTTATTAATATTTTAGAACTATATACAAATGTCCATTTTACTATTATGATTTTTTTCTTCCTGATTTTTATGTACTTTCTTTTTCTTGACTTACTAACAGTGGCTAAAACTTCAAATACAATATTGCATAGATGTTGCAGAAGTAGACATTACTGCCTTTTCCTTGATCCTAGTGTGGGAGAGGGTGAATTATTTAGTCTTTCCTGAGTAAGTTTAATATTAGCTTTGGCTTTTTGTTAGACACATTTTTTTAGATTGAGAAATCTCTCTACTATTCTTAGTTTATGATGTGTTGCTAAACATGTTTATGCATCCATTAAATTTATAATATGGAATTTTTCCTTTTTCCTGTTAATTTTGTGAATTAAATTTTTGATTTTCAAATGGTAAGCCAACCCTGAAATCCTGGAAAAAAACACAACTTGGGTTTATCATCCCTTTCATGTATTGTTAAATTTGATATGGTAATATTTTGTCAAATATATATATTGAGGTAAATATTGTATTTGTTTATATTAATGAGGGTATCTTTTCATATTTTTAAATGCTTTTTATGGTTTTATTGAAGTAAACTTTACATATGGTGATGTAGATTTAGACAAAATTAAATGAATTTTTATATATGATTATACCTGTGTCAGAGAAGGCAGTGGCACCCCACTCCAGTATTCTTGCCTGGAAAATCCCATGGACAGAGGAGCCTGGAAGGCTGCAGTCCATGGGGTCGCTGAGGGTCAGACACAACTGAGCAACTTCACTTTCACTTTTCACTCTCCTGCATTGGAGAAGGAAATGGCAACCCACTCCAGTGTTCTTGTCTGGAGAATCCCAGGGACGGGGGACCCTGGTGGGCTGCCGTCTCTGGGGTCGCACAGAGTCGGACGCGACTGAAACGACTTAGCAACAGCATACCTGTGTAGCCCACACTCCAATAAAGAAATAGAACATTTCTATAACTCTATAAAATTTACTTATGCCCCCTATTACCCAATTCCTCCTCCCTATAGATTACCCTGTCATAATCAATTTCTGTTAGGCTAAAGGCATTCCACCTCTTGATCTCCTTATAGATAATACAGCACTCTTATATGTCTGGCTTCTTTTGCCCAACACATAGTTTTTGATATTTATCTATGTTGTTGCATACATCAGTACTTCCTTCATTTTCATTACTGAGTGGTATTTTATTGAATGAATATTTTTAAGTCTTTTATCCTGATGGACATTTGTATAGTTTCCAGTTTGGCACTATTATAAATAAAGGAGATAAACATTTTAATGTAACTCTTCCATGAATAAATTGCTTCCTTTATTGGAATAAATACCTAGGAGAGAATTCCTGACTCACAAAGTTGGTGTATGTTTAATTTCATAAGAAAATATCAAGTGGGACTAATAGAAATGAAGGCCACAGAAATTAAAAGAGTCTAATGAAAGTCATCCCATCACCTGATAAAGGTGCATTAAAGAGGAAGGGTTGGAAAATATAGCACATGGACTAAACCTATTACTCTACCTACTTTTGTGTGGCCTGTACCTACTTTTGTATGGCCTAAAAATGAAGAATTAAAATATAAAATGTAAAAGGACTATTAGCTCTTTGGCAATAACAGTTGTTTAGTTTTGCTTCTTGGGACCCAAACACATAAACATTTAACATTTGGCTCTTAGAGAAAAAATTTTCTGACCAGTGGGCATAGCTGCACTAGCAATACAAATGACTATTTTTAAAAATTCTAAGAATGATAGTTTAGATTGTCCAAAGTAAAGAATATAATTTTGAATCAAAGAAAAATATTGCATCTCAGATATATTGATCCAGAAATAATAAATGAAAAATTTTATCCAAAGATAAACTAGATGGTCAACTATCACTAACAATACCAGCATTATTAACCATTAAGAAAAATTAAACACAGGAAATGATAAAGAAATAACAGTGATTACAAAGAGGAGAGTGATACAGAAAGACCACATCCAACTAGAAATGCTGTCTCCAGAGCCACAGTGGCCAAAATCTAAATAAATAAATGAGAATTTAGACCAATTATAATGGTGATGAAGTGGAAGAGAAAGAAGATGAGTACTCCTCAGAATAATCAGGATTTCAAGATGAGAAACCACCCAATTAATATGAATAGGGCGGTCACCAGGTTAAAGTCATGACAGGGGCAACTGCAGCTCTGCTGTACTGATCATTTGTATATAAACACACTAATCATCTTTTTAAAATTCCCAAATGTATCAATTCAATAGATATAAGATGTCCAGTAATCCTAGGTGAATTTCGTCATTGGGAAGAACCTCATGAACCAAGCAGAGCAGGGTTGGAAGTATCTATAATAAAAAGGAGCATATAATATCTTTACTAGATTGGACTGAGATTATAAATAACTCAGTAGTAGTTCATACTTCATATTGATAAAATGTTAGTAATTTTAACAAGGTACTTACTGTAATATACTTTGTTGTTCAGTCACTAAGTTGTGTCCAACTCTTTGTGACCCCATGAACTGCATCACACCAGGCTTCCCTGTCTTTCACTGTCTCCTAGAGTTTGCTCAGATTCATGTCCCCTGAGTCAGTGATACTATCTGGCCTTCTCGTTTTCTGCTGTTCTCTTCTCCTTTTGCCTTCAATCTACCAGCATCAGGGTATTTTCCAATGAACCGATTCTTCCCATCAAGTGGCCAAAGTATTGGAGCTTCAAGTTTATCATCTGTCCTTCCAGTGAATATTCAGGGTTGATTTCCTTTAAGATTGACTAGTCTGATCTCCTTGCAGTCCAAGGGACCCTCAAGAGTCTTCTCCAGCACCACAGTTCAAAAGCATCAATTCTTGGGTGCTCAACCTTCTTTATGGTCCAACTCTCACATCCATACATGATACTGGGAAAACCATAGCTTTGACTATATAGACTTTTTGTTGGAAACTGATGTCTGTTTTTTAATATGCTATTTAGGTTTGATCATAGCTTTTCTTCCAAGAAGCAAGCCCCTTTTAATTTCATGGGTGCAGTCACCATCCATAGTGATTCTGGAGCCCAAGAAAATAAAATCTGTCATTGTTGCCACTCCTGCCCTCCCCCATCTATTTGCCATGAAGTGTTGGAGACCAGATGCCATGATCTTAGTTTTTTTAATGGTGAGTTTTAAGGCACCTTTTTCACTCTCCTCTTTTGTCCTCAAGAGGCTCTTTAGTTTCTCTTCACTTTCTGCTATTAGAGTCGTATCATCTGCATATCTGAGGGTTTTGATACTTCTCCTGACAATCTTGATTGTAGCTTATGATTCATCCAGTCCAGCATTTTGCATGATGTACTCTGCATGGAAGTTAAATAAGCAGGGTGACAATATATAGTCTTGACATATTCTTTTCCCAGTTTTGAACCAATCCGTTGTTCTACATTCAATTCTAATTTCTTGCTTCTTGACCTGCATACAGGTTTCTCAGAAGACAGGCAAGGTGATCTGATATTCTCATCTCTTTAAGAATTTTCCAGTTTGTTGTGATCCACACAGTCAAAGGCTTTAGCATAGTCAATGAAGCCGAAGTAGATGTTTTTCTGTAACTCCCTTGCTTTCTCTATGATCCAAGGCAATTTGATCTCTGGCTCCTCTGCCTTTTCTAAAATGTCTTAATAAACTGATAACCATGGTAGTGTGCTCACTCAGCTAGAGCCAGACATCCTGAAGTGTGAAGTCTAGTGGGCTTTAGAAAACATTACTATGAACAAAGCCAGCAGAGGTGATGGAATTCCAGCTGATCTATTTAAAATCCTAAAAGATAATGCTCTTAAAGTGCTGCACTTAATATGTGAGCAAATTTGGAAAACTCAGCAGTGACCACAGGGACTGGAAAAAGTCGGTTTGCATTCCAATCCCCCAAAAAGGATATTGCCAAAGAAGTTTCAAACTACTGTCCAGTTATACTCATTTGACTTGCTAGTAAGGTTATGTTCAAAATCCTTTAAGCTAGGCTTCAGCAGTATGTGAACTGCTACTTCCATATAATTTTCCATAACTTCTATATAATTTTCATGACCATGAGAAACATTGTGGGGAATGGTCATTAGCAGGAGAAAAAGTACAATAGGCAGAAATCTCAATACATTTCTTAAGAATAATTTGATTGCTCAAGAAAGGAAAAATATCCTCATCTATTAAGCAGAAAACATTGGAAATGACTTTTCTAAAAGATAAACAGTAACTTGAAGTTGTGTCATCTGTTGTTATAGAAATAACTTCTTACTTGGGGATCCTTATATAGGTTAATAAGAAAATCTCAACATTTTAAATGCATAAAAAAGATGAAAGAATATTACAGAGAGTCAAGCATATGTTACAGTTTCTCTGTACCTCTGATCCCTGCACTGAACTATAATGACTTTAAATTAAGGGATGTAACCTTAAGTAAGAATGGATCCTGGTCTTCATAGCTGTGACTGTTAGGATTCAGGCTTGAACTATATTGTCCATTTGGTTTTTTGAAGCAAAAAATTGATACATTTAATAGTCTGATATTCTCTATTAGGAAAACTTGGCACACGCCATTTATAATACCTAAATAACCACAGAGTTCTTAACTGACTCTACCTCTTGTTAATTTTAGAACTCAAGTGCCAGCCATACAAATACCAAGATAATAGGAGCTAAGATATCTACTCACGAACTAAGGGGACTACTCAGGTTTTTTACCTTTTTCAGCTGTTGTTTTCCAATAGACTTTTTGGAGTTTTCCTTGTGATTCAAAGGTCAAGCAAGGATTTGAGGAAAGTGTATATCCTGGGTTGGAAACTCATTGCCTCTGGTGCCTTCCTTCTTAGAATTTCCCCCTTCAGTTTATAAAGCTCATGTGTTCTTTGACAACTCAGCCTGATGAAATAGCAGGTTTCTGCTTGAATTATTCTTCCCCTGTGCCATATGAAGTGGGAAGTGCCTTTGGGGAAAAGGCAAATAAATATGGATCTGACGCAGTGGCCATTTATTCTTTCAAAAGTTGAAATATTCCATGCCACTGCCTGCCTTTGGACATTCTAAAGTGCCTTCAACTTGGTTTATATATTATTTTATAATAATTATTTGTAGAAGAGTTAGCCTTATATAAGCTATTTGTCTTTATCACAGTCCCAACTCATTTTTCCTCCAATGGCAACTCTCCATAGCCTCCCAGCTTGGAAAGTTCCTTTGGATTTGAATCCAGATGAATTTTTGTTCCATATCATGGTTAGCTTCATCTTTTGCTGTGATTTCAAAAAGATTTTCTCTTTATACTCAAGTAAACTGACTCGGTATATCTTGGCACGTATTGCCACATACCAGTTCATTCATTCCACCAATATTTATCACCTGTTAGTGCCAGCTCTTAAAAAGATTTTCAGGGCTACAGCAGTAAGCAAAACAATGAATTTTTATTAATATTATAATAGGAGACCTATTTTATTGTTAGAAGAGAGAAAATGAAACAAAAAAGTTTAAATGATCTTAGAAATAATAAGGTACAAGGGTTATAAGTGCTATGGTATACCAGTTCCCTCCTTATGTTTATCTAGAAGAATCACAATTTATCAGTGGCATTAAATATATCACTCACTTCTGTGGTGTTGGGTTTTTCTGGAGGTTTTTTTTTTTTTTTTTTCAAGTAATATAATATCCTTCCACAAAAATTATCCCATGACTTTTAGGAAAGTTGACATTTCATATTTTATATTCTTCAGTCTATGCATGAATATTCATCAGTTTTTCTTCAAGAAAATCCCCATGCTTGAATGTACATTTTTTTACTGTGCTAAAAAAAAGTCAGCCTTTTAGAAAAACAAATAAGGTGGTTTTGTTCACTTACAGTGAAACAAAGTGGGATTTAAAACCAAGTAGAAACAACTTCCAGAGTTACCAGGACTCCACTGATGCATGAACTGTATTGGACGGATGGCATGCTGAAAGAATGCCATGAAGAAATTTTCCTTGGCTTTGGGATAGACTACACGTTTACACATGCATGTATATATGCGTGTGTGTGTGTGATATTAGCACGTTTCCCAACAATTTGGCTTTCTTTTTGCTTTATGTTAAAAGTTAGTACTAAAAAAAAAAAGTTAGTACTGATATATACATGAAACATCAGAGAATCAAAATTCTACATAGTGACAAGGAAGATTATCTTATTCTTAGTGATGAACAGTATATTAATTACTTTCGTTTTCATGTTTTAGTCTTAAATTAGCCTCTCCTTCTATCTGCCTCATATAATCTCTGTTCAACAATTCTTCACTTTAAAATAAGTTTTAAAATAGAAAAAGGTTAAACTAGAGAGAGGTTCCCTTGAAATCAAGTGTTGTATCTGGGACTCCTGTGTAGGCTGCTGACTGCTCCCTTGCTGATCCTTCATCTACCTATCCTTCTCTTCTTGCATTTTCCCTGCCTCCTCTTCCTTTTGCCTTTTCTATTTCTGGACAAGGAAAAGTCAAAGTTCTGTCACCTTTCACTGACTCTCAGGCTGCGTCCACATTATACTAGAAACAGCTCAGTCAATTCAGCTGAACATCTGGTCAGTTCAGTCACACAATGAGTTTAAAAGATGTCTGTTGTAAATCCATTGACTGGTTACCTGAGATGAAGTTGTAAAAGTGATAACATGGAACAGATATAAAGAGTCTGACTCAGTCTGAGCTTGAACCAGTTAGGAGCACAGACCTGTTAGACAGATCAGGAGCCCAGTTCCAGTCTCCCGTTCATTGTCCTGTTTCAGCGTTTCCTGATTCACCTCTGCCACAATGCCCTGAAGCTGAGGGGGACTCTGCAACCCTATTCTTTTCATTTATTTGTCTCAGTTTCAAAAAGCGATGGGTGAAGATAAGAATGCAGGGTTTTCTGAACTTCAGAATCACAGTATTATGGAACAATAAGGCAGGAGTAGAAGCTGGTGTTTAGCCTATCCATTTCCAAAGTTTGGTCAGTGAATTTCTAGCATTTTCCTGGAGTTGTCTCAGAGTCTAATAGGTTTGTGTGCATGTTCAAGGTGGGTGGGAGTAGGAGGTGGGAAGTGTGACTTAAAGGATGCTTAATAGACTGTATTTTCTACCTCTCCTGGGGGCACAAAGGCCCACTCCCATACACGTGTAGAAACATGGACCCATTTCATGCACTGGTTCCGGTTTTATCCGTTTTATCTAGCATAGTTCCATAAGGGGTTATTTTTGAGAACATTTCTTCTAAGAAACTATTTTAGCCCCAGTGATTTAGTTCAGATCTATCATTTTACAGACAGAGGTAGTCACAGGGCTGTGACTGTCCCAGGGTAATGCTGCTATTTAAAGTTCATTCTATACCTTCCAACACTGAAGAAAAGCTTGCTCATTCAGTAATTGAACTGAATCATAATAACTTTCTGGGGCACAGATCTCCATATAAATAGGAAAACTAAAGAAAAGAGAAAGTTGTTCATTTAAGGAATGTGCTCATGGCAGAGGCAGAAATTGCTCTTGTAACCTGTTCAGTGTCCATCACATACTCACTTCATTAGGTCTAAATACTCACTCATTCATTCATTACAAAAAGTTGATCATGTGTATACTGTGCATCTAATGTTGAAGTCATGAATATGAGAGAAACAATAATATAATCTCTACCTTTATAAAGCTTACATTTTACTGATAAACTGATACATAAAATTATCTGTTATATGTACTTGAAGGCATACATGTTTTTAATTTGAGCAATAATAAAAAATAGCTACTATTTTTTGAAAAGTTAGCTTTCTTGTATCAAGCTATGTAAGGTGTATAAGATACGCATATTTATTGTTCTATAAGATAGTTAATATTTCCACTTTACAGGCACTTAGAGGGTCGTGTGTGTGTGTGCTATTCTGAGTGTGACCCTTGGTGACCCCATGGACTATAGCCTGACAGGTTTCTCTGTCCATGGGATTTCCCAGTCAAGAATACTGGAGTGTTCTCCTCCAGGGATTTACCTGACCTAGGGATCGAACCTGTGTCTCTTATGACTCTGCATTGGCAGGTGGGTTCTTTACCACTTGGGAAACCCCACTAAATAACATATCTAAGACTTTACAACTAACTGAACGCTTAATCTTGGGTGAAATTCAGATTGGTCCATTTCTAAACTCTTAGCTAGGTGTAAGGGACTTTCTGTCTATAAGAATCACCAATGAAAGTTTTATAAGGAGAACACTTTGGTTTTGAATTGACACATTGGGGAAGGTAAGGGGAAAGCATAAATGGATGTAGCATTATGTCTAGGTTTGAAAATTTTAAAAGGCAATAGGAATGTTAGAAATGTAACATTTTACCTATTTCATATTTTTACCAACAAATTATGCCTTAAAAAGCAAAGTTCTGATTAATAATCAAATGTCTTTCAAATGGGCCAAAGAATGTAACATATGTAAATCTAGAATGAACCAATGAGGCAACCCTGGAATTTCAGCTTCTGGAAATTAAATACTAATGGCACAACTTTGCTCCACAAAAGTATTAAATCCTCTTGAAGCGCTCCACACATTTGCAAACTGTAGCTAAATCATGGCTCTTTGAACACAGTAACACTTTTATTTTTTTGCTGTCAGTTCTTGGTGCTCAGTATTAACAGGAAACAATTACAGATGATTAGTTAAGCCTATATCTCCAGGCACCTAAAATAACACCTAATGTCTATAAAGGGAATGACTCTATAAGCTACTGCTAAGTCACTTCAGTCATGTCCGACTCTGTGCGACCCCATAGACGGCAGCCCACCAGGCTCCCTCATCCCTGGGATTCTCCAGGCAAGAACACTGGAGTGGGCTGCCATTTCCTTCTCCAATGCATGAAAGTGAAAAGTGAAAGTGAAGTCACTCAGTCGTGTCCGACTCTTGGCGACCCCATGGACTGCAGCCTGCCAGGCTTCTCCATCCATGGGATTTTCCAGGCAACAGTACTTGAGTGGGGTGCCATTGCCTTCTCCTCTATAAGCAATTAGTAAGAAAAAAATAATTTCAAGGACTGATGAGATTTTCCTGATTCCTTTTCTTTTTAAACCATGATTTGAAAACAGCTGAATCTAACATTAAGATGACATGACATTAATCTAGCCTCTAAATTTTGCTTTCGTAGGTATACGAGTCTGTGTTTCTATAGCCTTAATATGTTTACTATGATAATTGGTACAATTTATGTCTTATAATTATACATTTTTGTTCACATGAAATAACATTTTTTATCAGTGGTATGATATTTAAATAGATCTCAGTTATACAGTTGGTAATGTTTATTTTATCAAATTAATATATTATTGACTATAGACAAATTATTATTTTATATATTCCTTAAAAAGGCACTGCTGATTCAACTATAATTCTGTATCTCTTAGCATTTTATATTATTCTTAAAAAATATTTTGAATATATTTAGACATGAATTTTTAATCATGTATCACTCTTATGCCCATATGAAGAGAAAAATATAAGCAAAATAATTTGCTTCACTTTTCACTTTCATGCACTGGAGAAGGAAATGGCAACCCACTCCAGTGTTCTTGCCTGGAGAATCCCAGGGATGGGGGAGCCTGGTGGGCTGCCGTCTGTGAGGTTGCACAGAGTCGAACACAACTAAAGCGACTTAGCAGCAGCAGCAGAGTCTAGTTTTTGGCTGTTACCTCCAAGTACACAAAACTGTGTGGAAGCATGAGCACAGTGCCTTCAGACCATGCCCGCAGCGCATATGGGGAGCACACAGAATAAAATAGGTCCATAGCGTAAGTATCACAGGTCACAGTGGAAACATGCAGAAAAAGCTTTTCCCCCAACTCCCAAAGCAGGCACACTTGGCCCTTCATATTCACAAGTTACACATCCATAGATTCAACCAACCATGGAACAAAAACAAAACCAGAAAGTTCCAAAAGCAAAATTACAATTTTCTGTGTGCTGGCAACTATTTATGTAGCATTTTCGTTGCATTGTATATCATAAGTAACCTAGAGATGATTTTGCAGCTAGATGAAAAGTCATAAATGGTATACTAGAGGCATTGGTTAATTCTACTATGCATCTAATAAAGTTCTAAATTGTGGGCCTTATAGTATGTATCTCAAACCAAATATGTGCATTTGAACAAATGAAGGATTTTGTTAAAGTCAAATTCTGATTTGGTAGGTCTTTGATAAAGACTGAGATTCTGCATTTCTGATAAGTTCTCTCTCTG
The DNA here is from genome assembly GCA_917880005.1 of Nanger dama. Classification (NCBI taxonomy): domain Eukaryota; kingdom Metazoa; phylum Chordata; class Mammalia; order Artiodactyla; family Bovidae; genus Nanger; species Nanger dama. Next base: position 33,142,853 of record CAKJTW010000007.1, read on the forward strand.
CTGTCCCCCAAACTGCTGGTCTGCAAGCTACACTCTATATAAGGAGCAAGGCTGTAACTAGAACATTCTCTTCCCCTTTCTGGATTTGAAACCTCTAGTCGTCTCTACATGTTTAACTCTTCTGGTCAAGTTTTCTGTTTTGTTATGAACTGAATTGTGTCCCCTCCAAAAGAGATGTTGCTGACCTAGCTGTCAGTAGCTGTGAGTGTGACAGTATAGGGAAATAGGGTCCTTACAGATGTAATCAAGTTAAGACGAGGTCATTAGGATGCACCTCAGCTGACACAATTGGTGCCCTTATGGGAAGAGGAGAATTTGAACATAAAAACTCAAAGGGAGAACACCATGTGAAAACTGAGGTGGTCATGCACCTACAAAACACGGAGTGCCAAAGACCACCGGGTGTCCTAGAAGCTGAGAGAGAGGCGTGGGGCAAAGTCTCAGGGTCCTAAGATGGAACCAACCCAGCTGACACCATTGTTTTGGACTTCGAGCTTTCAGAACTGTGTGACAAATTTCTGTGGTTTTAAGCCTGAAATACTTTGTTACAAAAGACCTAGGAAATGAATATACTTTTGTATGCTGTAATGTCATATTGCTATGATATTTAGCATACAACTTACCCATGAGAGAATGGAAGGAGATGGATGAATTTTTTTTTTTTTTACTTTTCTTTGTAAATAGTAAAGGGATTTAAGATGATTCATATCTTATCACCCACAACAATTTTTTTTTTTTTAATCAGTGAATCATTGATTACTTAGAATGTCAAGAATGTTTAACTTCATCATGAAAGTTAAGCATGAGAAGTCTTTATGGGGATTTTTTTCCTGACATAACAATTTACTTAGTTAGTTTTCTACCCAGCTACCCCCTTTGCACTGATAATAGTGTAATGACCTAAAACTGCCCCGTGGGCTACAAAACTGCTGATATAGTTATTTTTCTAAGAAATTAGGCCTTAATTTTTCTGACTCACAAATTATAAAGATATTTAGTATATTTTTTCCTCTTTTTGGTAGTGAATCAAACAACAGTTCTCTGAAACTCTTTATTCTTGTTCTATTCCTGCTGGTTCCTGGTGCTTTCACACAGGTGTAGCTGTGTAGGCAAAGAAGGATGAAATAATTTTTCTTCTCTCAGTTGCATGGAAAACAATTATTGTCCTTTTTCTATAGAAAGGGGGACATTTGGTGGATATTATAAAATGTTCATTATTAGTTTTCCCTTCTCTGGACTTATTTCATTTGATTACTTAGGATACATTTCCCTTCTTTAATACTGTGTAATCTTTGTCTAATAAATATTTGGTTGGAAATCAAACTCAATGAAAACTAGGCTGATTCTGTTGTCAAGTATGTGTCAGAAATCCAAGGTAATATAGCATTAAGAACATTTTTCCCTTTATATCCAAATAACCATCCTAGAGGGAGCATGATAACACATTTTCATAATTTAAATACAAGTGATTAATTGCAACAGTGAAAGTGATATTTGTTCTTATTGTTTTGAAAAAGTGCCTATCCTTAAATACTTATCTAATTGAACACATAAGCACTGGTAAAGACATCATTTTATTTCAAGTCACTTTGCAGCTAGAAAAAAAAAAGAGGAAAAATAATAAACTGTGCCTATGGGAATAGATTATGCCAAGGAAGAACAAGAAACTAAATTCAACTTAATTTATGGATGTTGGGTTCTTTCTATTGATCTTTGGTGAATATGTTTAACTTAAAGCATTTTGCCCTGGATTTTCCTATAATAATGAATGGTGGCATAAGCATGGCACCTGAATCGGATTAGCTTGTGAGGTAGATGCTGCGCTGCACCCGTTCAGGATGGAGGCACTCTTCCTTTCAGGCACTGGGAATCTTGGTTGCTCAGGGCTGTCAGCCGAGTCCTTCTGATGACCTAGATGCATCCAAGGCCAGACTTGCTCTCGGGAGGGTTGGAGAGGCAGCCTCTATCCAGTGAGTGGTCAGTGTAGAGCATCAAGGCCCAAACTCTCTGCCTCAAAGTGAGACAACCTCGAATCCACAGTTCCCTGTGGGGATGGTCCAAGACCTTGGTTGTAACTGGACCACAGTTCACCGTGTATCCTGTATTCTTTCTCACTAAATGATGTTGACTCTAGGAATGCTCCTGGCAAAAATCTCAGAATCTCAGTGTGTTTTTCAGGTAACCAAGTTTCAACTGCCTATAAATTAAACCAACATGATATAAATAGTCAAGGATACTGAGTAGTGATAGTGAATACTGGTACTGGTAGTGATACTAAATACTGATAGTGAAGGGCTCTGATACTTGATCTAATATGTGTGTTAAATAAAATAATGCTTTCCCCAAAGATGTCTATGTGCTGATCCCTGAAGCCTGCGAATACGTTGCCTTCCATGTCAAAGGGGCTTTGGAGATGTGATTATCATTAGGATCTCCAAATAGGTAAATTATACTGGATTATCCACACAAGTCCAATATAATGTCAAGGGGCTTTAAAGTGGAGAAAGGAGACAGAAGAAATCAGAGAAAGATATGTGACAATGGAAACACATCAGAATGATAAATACGAGAAGGTCTCAAACCACTGCTGCTGGCTTTTAAGATAGAGAAAGGGAGCCACAAGCCAAGGAATGCAGGGCAGCCTCTAGAAACTGAAAAGTCAGAGCCTACAGCCTCCAGAAAGAAATGCAGCTGACACTTTGATTTTAGGGATTCTATCCCAAAGAACTGTAGAGTAATATGTTTGTGTTGTTTTAAGCCACGAAGTCTGTGGTCTTTTGTTAGAACAGCAATAGCAAATTCCACAGTATATTTCCTATGCATGTTAAGTTGTGTAAACTGTAAAATTAGCATCATTATTTCATGGTCACTAACACTGGATAAAATGGCCTGCCTGGGGAACTGAACTTGCTCTGCGTCCATTCTTCCCTGCCTGCACCATTTTGGTGATCACACTTTATTCTCAACCCTAAATGTTTACAGTGTGATTGATAGCCAGCAGGATCATACCTGGCTTTGTCTTGATAATGAACCACAAATTCAAAACACAGTGGTGTTCAAATGAGAGTGTTACAGTCTTTGTAGTTTTCTGGACCTGGGTTCAAATCCCAGCACCGAAATTTATTGGTTTAGTGGCCATAGTCAGTTGTCCAGCTTCTCTGAGCTATCTTTACTCATTTATAAAATTGGAGTTTGTGTGTGTGTGTGTGTATTATGGAGTTCTTATGAGTATTAAATTACATGTTCTTACACATTGGTGCAAAACAGGAACTTAATAAACATTAGTTATTTATGTTATTACAACATGGTTTAATGATTCATTCATTCAAGAAATATTTCTTGAGTTCTTACTGTGTGCTAAGATTTGTTTTCCCAAATTGCTGAATGGTCACGTAGAGATAGAACTGAAATTTGTCTTCAACATTTAAGAAGCCTAGGTAACAGGTACAATACCTGTTACTGCATCCACAACTAACATGTCTTTAACATTTAATAAATGAATTAATTCATTAAGAAATGGCTTGGACAATTTTTATTCAGTGTGAACTGACCATGTTACCCAGTGGATTATGAAAATACTTTGCACCAGCCCCAAATATGTAAAACACACACAGAGCAACTACAGAATATAGCATTTTCCCAAGAGTGCTTGGGGAAAATATGTGATTGTAGTAGACTTCATTGAAAATGCAAGAAAAAAACCCTAGAACATTTGAGGTTATGACCTAATATGTATTTTTACCCTTGGGTTATTTGACTAGAACATCATATGTGCATTCAGTGTTTCATTAAAAGGCACATTCCTGCTCAGAGACATAACAGATATATTTGCAGTAAAAGAATTTTATTTATTTTCATATTATAAACTCTGCCAGAACCACATGGAAAAACACCAAAGGATTTATTACCTTTAAAATCCATTCATCTAATTTTAAAAGATTTTTTCAAAATACCAGTTGAAATGATGTTGTTACTTTCAGGTCTTACTGAAGTGCCTATAATTAAAGTCCTCAAAGAAACAATTATCAAAATATAAGACAAAGAAAAATATAATTATATAAGTTCAATAAATTGTATGCAAAGAACAGCCTTTTATTAATGCAGATTATTTTAAAAAAGGAATTTGCAGAAACTATTTTGTGAAATGTAAAGAGCCATTATAGGAGTGAATTTAGGTTTAGTGTTTGATTATAAGTAACCTTTAAACATTCTTTTTTTTTTTTTTAACAAAGAAAGGACCCAGCAAAATCAAACATGTAAGAGTGAAGTAATCGTAGAAAATATTTTCCTTAGTTGGCTTGTGTTACGATAAAGTCTCTATTCTCAGTGGAGAATACTGCCATTAATAGATGCGAACAGAGTTAACATAATTCTTTAGGTATTTCAGCAGATTCCAGAACCAATTCCACAGTATTATACTGTTAAGGCCAATGTAAATTATTTATAAAATTACAAAGAGAAGTGACACAGCCTTCAAAATATGCTAGCTCGACTTCTCATTTTATAGAAAAGGAAGCTGAAGTCTGAAGTGATATAGTACAATCCAAATGATGAGTCATCCCCAATTAGAAGACCCAGTGTTTAGTTCCGGGCCCTTGTTTTTGATTGCTAATGTGTTGTCCAAATTCATCACCACCTTACTTAACAGGCTTTATTCAAAATGCCTTCGGACCACTTTCCAATATCCAGTCCACATCCAAGTGAGATTTGCTTCTAAAGTTTCCTGGGAATGTGCCTCAAGATTTTGAAAGTAATTCTAAGTAAAAGTAACAAAATGTTTCCAAGGCAAGTCAGCACTGTCTAGAGCAACACTATCCAATAAAAATAGTTTCTAATAGATACATTGAAAAAGTAAAAAGAAACAGATGGATCAATTTTAGTAATCCATTGTGTGTAACTCAATATATCAAACATAATTATTTCATGTAATAAATGGTAAAAAATTAACAATATTTTATAGTCTTGTATTCATACTTAGTCTTCGAAATCAGTGTGGATTTTACATTTATAGCATGTATCCATTTGGACTAGACTTATTTCAAATGCTCAGTAGATAATTGTGCCATGTGGCTCCCACATTGGACAACATGGATCTACAGTGATAACCATTTAAATTCTGCATTAAAATTAAACTACTTTAGTCTACTTATAAGCATGAATAACTTTGAATAAATAAAACAACTGGCAATTTTTACTCCATAAATATTAGAAATCACTCTATATTCTGGACTTCATATTGCACGTATATTGAATTTCTTGTGTTTCTTCTCTTTTGCTTTTATTTATCTCTTTCTTCTTTTCTGCCATGTCTGGGAGAATTCCTCTAACTTATCTTTTAATTCATTGGCTTAATTTCCCATAGTATATAATAAATTCTTCAAGGTATCTATTGCATATTTAAATTTGATAATTTTTTTTTTTTTGACTGAGACACCGTTTCTTGAACTCAGATGATTCTCTGATAGATTTATAGGGTAAATTAACACTTCAATCTCCCTGATATTATAAAATGTTCATTATTAGTTTTCCCTTCTTTGGACTTATTTCATTTGATTACTTAGGATACATTTCTCTTCTTTAATACTGTGCAATCTTTATATAATAAATATTTGATTGGTAATTTGTTTCACAGTGCTGTGGCAAAAATATGGAGTACATGTGTGGAGGTCATCAGAGTGGCAACAGATCTCTGGCATGAACAATACGTAAATATCCCATTTTCTCAAGGGCTGAACATCTTTAGAGTAAAACATGATATTAGAGCTCTACATAGTGCAAGGTCTTTGTTATAAAGAAGACTGTAATCAAACCCAATGAAAACTAGGCTGATTCTGTTGTCAGGTGTGTGCATTCTTGTCAGTGTGCCTAAGGACAGAAAATAACATCCCCAGCATTGCAAAAGCATGTTGTATGTTTTGTACCTTCTTATTAATTAATGTGGTATATTTGGTCTAAATTTTTATTTTAACAGACCACCTGGTAAACCAGATAACCAGAGGCTGTTCAGCAAACACTTAACTGTGATCTCTGAAGGTCACCAGTTGATGAACAGCCAACTGGATCAGGTCAGTTTAAAATGATTGGTTTGGTCTTTTTGCCCACCACTTTCTGAATCCTTATGAAGGAAAGCCTGCAATTTTGTTACCATCATGTAAGTACCTATTAGATGTTATGTGGTTTTCTGTTAAGAATAGTTCTTATCAAAAGGGAAAAAAGAAAGTTTCTCTTATCTTTTGTTTTATTTGGTGGTTTATATTACTTGTGTGATGTGGAGAGGAAGTATCTAGTTAGGACTAGATACTAACTAACTAGGTACTAAGTCTAAGAAGCAGGCTGGGGAGTCTCACAGTCTCTGACTGGCTTGCCTGACTATGCTGGAGGTGCGCCTGAGGCAGATGGCTATTCCTCTTCCAGGACTGGCTGAATCACCACAGCCTAGATATGGTCTCGATTGTCTGTCTCCACCACATCCTGCAATATTTGCTCACTGTTTCTGCTTTTCCCCGTTTTCTCCTACCTGTCACGGGGTCCTTTCCACGTAGCAGTGACTGCCCAGTGTTCCACAACATTATGAACCAGACACAGACAAGTAAACTCTAAAGGTTTTCATTGATCAAATGGTAAATTTCCATTCCATGAGGGAAAGGCAAGAAAAGATTTTTAAAGCCTTGGTATTACAAAATACTTCCCGGTGTCATTTCAGTGGTGATTCTTCCTATCATATTGCAATCCAACTAGATTCCATTAAATAAGGTCAAAGGTGTATGAATGTCCTGTTATCTGGTTACTCTGCAGTCTCCATCCTTGGACCACAAGTACAGCATTATATTTGAGATAACCTTGGATTACATTGATCCTATAGATCCCAGGGGATGTGTTCCTGCAGAAAGTCATATGAAACATCTGTAACTCCATTCCTGCTACCTTCAGATGTGTAACTGAGATGGCAGAAATCTTCTAAAATGTTTACTAGCTTCCAATAAGCAAAAGTCATTAAACAAATGTTTGCCCATTCCAGAAAATATTCATCTTAAAAACATGTTAGCAAATTAGATCAGTTCTTTGCAAAAAAAAAAAAAGGCACAAAGGATTTAAATTTTGTACTTGAATTTGCATGTTTGCTAAGTCATACCAATTATAAGTGTAAGCATCCTATAATCAATACTTTATCTTCATTATTTTAGCCTTCAAAGTTTTAACTAATACTCTTCTACATTTTCAAATATGATGATTATTCTTTTATTTTGTATTTATATAACAAATGTAAAGGAATTTAGAAAGGAGGAATGTTTAGTGTTAAATGGAATTAAAATCTTAAGTTGAAAAACATGCTAAAGAGCACTCACAATTCTTGACTTTTTCATCAGCTCCAATTTCAAATATTGGTTGTATGATAACTTTACTCTTCCCTTTCTCTGCCTTGAGAGAAAGGCTGGAAATATTTTAATATAATGAAGTCTTTTATTCTCTCTTTCAGTTGATTCTCAGAAAATGCACAGTCTCATTGTATGCCCAACATCCAGAATTATTTCAAGGTGTTGGTGTTTTTCTTCAGGCGTGCATTTAATAATATGAAAGCTGCTTGATTATTAAAAGACTCAATTCAGAAAAGAAACTGATTTCATCTTCTCAGATCTGTGGTTTCATTTGTAAAATGCTGAAAATGTGTATTCCCTATGCATGAAAAATAGCCTGACACATAATCTTTTATTTATTCAACACAGAGTTTCCTATTTTGAATCTGTGGATTCTAATAGGATCAAATTGTTTTCCCTTGTGATGATCTTTTAATGAGGATGCTGTGTAATTGGAGGAGTAATTGATTCAAAAGAAATGGGAGTCTCTGAAAATATGTTAAAAAGAATTCCTGAAACTATTTACCTAAATGACTCCAAGATTATATTCTAAATGAAGATAAAAACAAAACATGATGCTATTTTTTGCTCAAAACATTTTAAAGCATTGTATTTGAGGCCCAGTGAAAGGAGATCTGTTTGAAAGCTGTTTGTGAGGATTGCAGCAACAGAAGCATAAGTGTAGAGTTCAGGTAGAATGAACAGGGATGTCAAAAAAGGCTTCTGTCAGGAGGGAAATTCTCAACCCTGATAGTTCTCACTTTCAATTATAGTACAGATCGAGTATCAAGAAAAGGCTGCAATGAAATTCAAGTGCTATACTCAGCTGACAGCTATTCTTGTGTTGCTTTCTCTTGTAGCAAATTCGTCCTTCCAGGAGCTATCTGTTGTGTAAAAAGTCTTCCATTTATGCATGTTGAGTTTCCCTCTTTGCAGTGTGTTATTATATGTGACCAACTAATTTTTTCCTTGAGTCTGTTTTGTATGACAAAGTAGGATTCTGGACATTCAAAATTAAATGCCTTGCTGTTTGTGACATTTCCTATAACTTCCGAACAAGCTTGAAATATGAGAAATATAGGTAAGATTATCTGAAGGATGATGAATCTTAATAGATCATCATCTATTAATATGCAGAAATAGATCAGCAAATACCATTAATACTCCACTCTACTAAACCAAAGGAAAAGCCATTAAGATAAAGCTCAGCAGAAGATGAATATTTTCCCTTCAATTTAAGTATGCAATTTTTCTATAACCGTAGGTATTTAAACTATATGCTATTATTCCATTTGCAGTTATATATGCCAGTGTACTAAAACTCAGTGATAAAGGAAGTTAATTTTTTTAATTTATTTTTTTATATTTTTAATACTTTATTCTACATTACAATACTGTGTTTGTTTTGCCATACATTGACATGAATCAGTCACAGGTGTACACGATCTCCCAATGCCCCTCCCACCTCCCACCCCTTTATTTTCTCTTTGGCTGCATGGGGTCGTCATTGCTGCATGCCGGCTTCCTCTAGTTGCAGAGGGCTGGGGCTGCTCTTTGGTGCAGTGTGCTGGCTTCTTATTGCAGTGGCTTCTCTTAATTGCAGAGCATGGGCTCTAGAGTGTGCAGGCTTCAGTAGTTGTGGTGCATGGGCTTAGCTGCTCCACAGCATGTAAAATCTTCCCAGACCAGGAATTGAACCCATGTCCACTCAACTGGCAGGCAGATTCTTAAACACTGGTTCACGAGGGAAGTCCCAAGGTATTTTATTGAAATGTTTCTTATCTCTAATTTTCAGGAGAGGGGACGAAACTAAAAGAAACAAATTAATCCAAGAATTTTTTTAATATAGGCATTTGTAAATGTAGTGAAACTTTATATTTTCCCTTCAACAACACATGAGACTGACTACCTAAATATATAGCATGATGACACTAAGTCCTTGATTAGTTAATAAAAGTTAACTATGCTTAATATTTATTCTTTGTTACTATGACAATAAAGCAATAAAATAGCTGATAGATAGAGATCCAATCAGTCCATCCTAAAGGAGATCAGTCCTGGGTATTCATTGGAAGGACTGATGTTAAAGCTGAAACTCCAGTACTTTGGCCACCTGATGCAAAGAGCTGACTCATTTATTTATTTATTTATTTATTAAAATTTATTTATTTTTTTATTTTTTAAAAAATTACAATACTGTATTTGTTTTGCCATACATTGACACGAATCAGCCATAGGTGAACACAATCTCCCAATGCCGAAGCCCCCTCCCACCTCCCACCCCACATCCTCTACTTGAATCATCCTGTGCATCAGCCCCATGCATCCTGCATCCTACATTGAACATAGATTGGCGCTTCGTTTCTTATAGGAAAGTATACATGTTTCATTGCCATTCTCCCAAACTATCCCACCCTTTCCCTCTCCCTCAGAGTACAAAAGTCCACTCTATACCTCTGTGTCTCTTTGTTGTCTCACATATAGGGTCATCACCACTGTCTTCTAAATTCCATATATATGTGTCAGTATACTGTATTGGTGTTTTTCTTTCTGGCTTACTTCACTCTGTATAATTGGTTCCAATTTCATCCATCTCATTAGAACTGAGTCAAATTTATTCTTTTTAAGGGCTGAGTAGTATTCCATAGTGTATATGTACCACCGCTTTCTTATCCATTCATCTGCTGATGGACATCTAGGTTGCTTCCATGTCCTGGCTATTATAAACAGCGCTGCAGTGAACATTGGGGTACATGTGTCTCTTTCAATTCTGGTTTCCTTGGTGTGTATGCCCAGCAGTGGGATTGCTGGGTCATAAGGCAGTTCTATTTGCAATTTTTTAAGGAATCTCCACACTGTTTTCCCTAATGGCTGTACTAGTTTGCATTCCCACCAGCAGAGTAAGAGGGTTCCCTTTTCTCCACATCCTCTCCAGCATTTATTGCTTGTAGACTTTTGGATCGCAGCTATTCTGACTGGTGAGAAATGGTACCTCATTGTGGTCTTGATTTGCATTTCTCTGATAATGAGTGATGTTGAACATCTTTTCATGTGTTTGTTAGCCATCCGTATGTCTTCTTTGGAGAAATGCCTATTTAGTTCTTTGGCCCATTTTTTATTGGATCATTTATTTTTCTGGAGTTGAGCTGCATAAGTTGCTTATATATCTTTGAGATTAGTTGTTTGTCAGTTGTTTCATTTGCTATTGTTTTCTCCCATTCAGAAGGCTGTCTTTTCACCTTGCTTATAGTTTCCTTTGTTGTGCAGAAGCTTTTAATTTTAATTAGATCCCATTTGTTTATCTTTGCTTTTATTTCCAGTATTCTGGGAGGTGGATCATAGAGGATCCTGCTGTGATTTATGTCGGAGAGTGTTTTGCCTATGTTCTCCTCTAGGAGTTTTATAGTTTCTGGTCTTACATTTAGATCTTTAATCCATTTTGAGTTTATTTTTGTGTATGGTGTTAGAAAGGGGTCTAGTTTCATTCTTTTACAAGTGGTTGTCCAGTTTTCCCAGCACCACCAGTTAAAGAGACTGTCTTTACTCCATTGTATATTCTTGCCTCCTTTGTCGAAGATAAGGTGTCCATAGGTGTGTGGGTTAATCTCAGGGCTTTCTATTTTGTTCCATTGATCTATATTTCTGTCTTTGTGCCAGTACCATACTGTCTTAATGACTGTGGCTTTGTAGTAGAGCCTGAAGTCAGGCAAGTTGATTCCTCCAGTTCCATTTTTTCTTTCTCAAGATTGCTTTGGCTATTCGAGGTTTTTTGTATTTCCATACAAATCTTGAGATTATTTGATCTAGTTCTGTGAAAAATACTGCTGGTAGCTTGATGGGAATTGCATTGAATCTGTAGATTGCTTTGGGTAGTTTACTCATTTTCACTATATTGATTCTTCCAACCCATGAGCATGGTATATTTCTCCATCTATTAGTGTCCTCTTTGATTTCTTTCATCAGTGTTTTATAGTTTTCGATATATAGGTCTTTAGTTTCTTTAGGTAGGAATATTCCTAAGTATTTTATTCTTTTCGTTGCAATGGTGAATGGAATTGTTTCCTTAACTTCTTTTTCTACTTTCTCATTGTTAGTGTATAGGAATGCAAGGGATTTCTGAGTGTTGATTTTATATCCTGCCACTTTACTATATTCATTGATTAGCTCTAGTAGTTTTCTGGTCGAGTCTTTAGGATTTTCTATGTAGAGGATCATGTCATCTGCAAACAGTGAGAGTTTTACTTCTTCTTTTCCAATTTGGATTCCTTGTATTTCTTTTTCTGCTCTGATTGCTGTGGCCAAAACTTCCAGTACGATGTTGAAGAGTAGTGGTGAAAGTGGACACCCTTGTCTTGTTCCTGACTTTAGGGGAAATGGTTTCAATTTTTCGCCATTGAGGATAATGTTAGCTGTGAGTTTGTCATATATAGCTTTTATTATGTTGAGGTATGTTCCTTCTATTCCTGCTTTCTGGAGAGTTTTTATCATAAATGGATGTTGAATTTTGTCAAAGGCTTTTTCTGCATCTATTGAGATAATCATATGATTTTTATTTCTCAGTTTGTTAATGTGATGAATTACATTGATTGACTTGCGGATATTGAAGAATCCTTGCATCCCTGGGATAAAGCCCACTTGGTCATGGTGTATGGTCTTTTTAATGTGTTGTTGGATTCTGATTGCTAGGATTTTGTTAAGGATTTTTGTGTCTATGTTCATCAGTGATATTGGCCTGTAGCTTTCTTTTTTGTGGTGTCTTTGTCAGGTTTTGGTATTAGGGTGATGGTGGCCTCATAGAATGAGTTTGGAAGTTTACCTTCCTCTGCAATTTTCTGGAATAGCTTCAGTAAGATAGGTGTTAGCTCTTCTCGGAATTTTTGGTAGAATTCAGCTGTGAAGCCATCTGGACCTGGGCTTTTGTTTGCTGGAAGATTTCTGATTACAGTTTCAATTTCCGTGCTTGTGATGGGTCTGTTAAGATTTTCTATTTCTTCCTGGTTCAGTTTTGGAAAATTGTACTTTTCTAAGAATTTGTCCATTTCTTCCAAGTTGTCCATTTTATTGGCATATAACTGCTGATAGTAGTCTCTTATGATTCTTTGTATTTCTGAGTTATCTGTCGTGATCTCTCCATTTTCATTTCTAATTTTGTTGATTTGATTTTTTTCTCTTTGTTTCTTGATGAGTCTGGCTAATGGTTTGTCAATTTTATTTATCCTTTCAAAGAACCAGCTTTTGCTTTGTTGATTTAAAAAGACCCTGATGCTGGGAAAGATTGAGGACAGGAGGAGAAGGGGATGACAGAGGATGAGATGATTCGATGGCATCATCAACTCAATGGACATGCATTTGGTAAACTCCGGGAGTTGATGATAGACAGGAGGCCTAGTGTGCTGAAGTTCATGGGGTCGAAAGAGTTAGACACAACTGAGTGACTGAACTGAACTGAATTTTAGTCAGAAGGTTTGAAACCAAAGGGTAGCACAGAATTTATCAACAAAAGTAAACTAAGCATGCTATTCAATTGAGGCTTAAAATTGTACTGGTCATTGAGACTTATTATCTTTTAAGGTTATTTTCATTGAATTACATGAAGTTAACTATGTATTTCAGAATATGAACTTTTTCAGCCAAAATTATGTAAAGGGTAAACACATGGGCTCATAACTGATGAGTATAATAAAATATTTTTCTCTTGACCTTTCTATTTTATCTAGTTTCACCATCTATTTGAGGAAAAGCTCCTAAAAAGCCATTTAATAAATAATAGAGTATCCCTTTCCAAAATGCGCAGTCCTAAGGATTTAGAATGTGATACTGAGGATTAGAAAGAATCTACTTAGAAGGGAAATTATACAGCAGTTAAAGCACTCTACCACTACAAATTCTATGTGGGGTTTTAAAAGAGATTCTATTTAATTCCTTAAATACTGCAGTTTTGAAACTTGGAGTATGATGTTACCAAAGAGATTATATTGTTAAAAAGATTGGTAAAACCCAGTTACTAGTATGAGAGAATGACACTAATTTTTTAAAGGATAACTAGATTATTCAATATTATTAAAGCCAATAGTAAACAGAATAGAAAGTAAGCAAAGGAATGCATTTATCTCGTACAACTGGAAAAATATATTTATAGTTTGAATTCTCAAGTTATGGAACTTACACAAGTATAAACACATATCCTTTTTATTAACTCGTTCACAGAGACTAGTTATATATTTGAAAATCAACACTAGTTATACTGTCAATAACTCAGCTCTATAAATTTTAATCCTAGCATAAAGAGGAATCATTACCAGGGAAAAATAATATTTTAAAATAAATTTCTTGCATTTTCAATGTTTAATAAGCCTTTTGATGGAATTTGGATTCTTCAGTTATTTAGCTTATTCAGATAAACCAAAACATCTTTAAAAGACTAAATTATTTAAGTCTAAGAGCCAACCTAAGCAAATTTTGACCTTTCATATCTGAAACTTAACTGTTCTCGATGTTGTTCAGTTGCTAAGTCATCTCTGACTCTTTACAACCCCATAAACTGCTGCATGCCAGGTTTCCTTGTCCTTCACTATTTCCCAGAGTATGCTCAAACTCATGTCCATTGAGTTGGTGATGCCATCCCACCATCTCATCCTCTGTAATCCCCTTCTTTGCTGCCTTCAATCTTTCCCAGCATCAGGATGTTTTCCAGGGAGTCAGCTCTTCATATCAGGCGGCCAAAGTATTGGAGCTTCAGCATCAGTCCTTCCAGTGAATATTCAGGGTTGATTTCCTTTAGGATTGAGTGGTTGGATATCTCCTTGCTGTCTGAGGGAGTCTTCTCTAGCACCACAACCAAAAGCATCAATTCTTTGACATTCAGCTTTGTTTGGTCCAAATCTCACATCCATATATGACCACTGGAAAACCCATAGCTTTGACTATATGGATCCTTGTTGACAAAGTGATGTCTCTGCTTTTTAATATACTGTCTAAGTTTGTCATAAGTTTTCTTCCTAGCAGCAAGTGTCTTTTAATTGTATGGCTGCAGTTTCTGTCTACAGTGATTTTTGAGAACCAAGAAAATAAAACCTGTCACTGTTTCCACTTTTCCTCATTTATTTGCATGAAGTGATGGGACTGGATGCCATGATCTTCATATTTTTGTTTTAATGTTGAATTTTAAACCAGCTATTTTACTCTCTTCTTTCACTCTCATCAAGAAATTCTTTAGTTCCTCTTCAGTTTCTGCCATTAGAGTGATATCATCTACATATCTGATAAATCTCCTGGCAATACTGATGCCACCTGGTGCTTCATCCAGCCTGGCATTTCTCATGATGTACTCTGCATATAAGTTAAACAAGCAGGGTGACAATATACACCCTTGATGTACTCCTTTCTCAATTTGGAACCACTCTGTTGTTCTACATCCCTTGCTAACTGTAGCTTCTTGACCTGCACACAGGTTTCTCAGGAGGCAGTAAGGTGGTCTGGTATTCCCATCTCTTTCAGAATTTTCCACACTTTATTGGGATCCACACAGCATAGTCATTAGTATAATCAATGAAGAAGACATAGATGTTTTCCTGGAATTCTGTTGCTTTCTGTATGACCCAATGGGTTTCAGAAATTTGATCTCTGGTTCCTCTGCCTTTTCTAGTTCCAGCTTGTACATTTAGAAGTTCTCAGTTCATGTACTGTTGAACCCAAGCTGAAGGATCTTGAGCATTACCTTGAGCATATGAAATGAAGTGAAGTGAAAGTCATTCAGTCGTGTCTGACTCTTTGCGACCACACAGATTATACAGTCCATGGAATTCTCTAGGCCAGAATACCGGAGTGGATAGTCTTTTCCCTTCTCCAGGGGATCTTCCCAACCCAGGGATCGAGCCCAGGTCTCTGGCATTGCAGGCGGATTCTTTACCAGCTGAGCCACAAGGGAAGCCCTGAGAATGTGAAGTGAGTGCAATTGTAAGATAGTTTGACCATTCTGTGGCATTGCTTTTTGGGGGATTGGAATGATAACTTACCTTTTCCAGTTCTGTGCCACTGCTGTGTGTGTGCTCTGTGTTTAGTTGCTCAGTTGTGTCCGGCTCTTTGCAGAGCCCATGGACTCCAGCCCATCAGGCTCCTCTGTCCTTGGGGATTCTCCATGCAAGAAAACTGGAGTGGGTTGCCATGCCCTCCTCCAGGGGATCTTCCCAGGTCTCCTGCATTACAGGAGGATTTCTTTTTACCATCTGAGCCTCCAGGGAAGCCCAAGTTTTCTAAATTTGCTGCCATATTGAGAACAACACTTTAGCAGCAGCATCTTTTAGGATTTAAAATACATGAGCTAGAATTCCATCACCTCCACTAGCTTTGATCATAGTAATGTTTCCTAAGACCCGCTTGACTTCACACTCCAAGGTGTCTGATTCTAGGTGAGTGGCATCATCATCATGGTTATATGCATCATTAAGACCTTTTCTGTACGATTGTTCTATGTATTCTTGCCATGTCTTTTCCTAAGGCCCTTGCCATTTCTGTCACTTATAGTGCCCACCTTTGTATGATATGTTCCTGGGTATCTCCAATTTCCTTGAGGAAATCTCTAGTCCTTCCCATTTTATTGTTTTCTTCTGTTTCATTGCATTGTTCACTTAAGATGGCTTTCTTATCTCTCTGTGCTATTCTTTGGAACGGCATCATTGTCAACAAAAGAGTCCTGAAATGCAGTACTTAGATGCAATCTCAAAAACGACAGAATGATCTCTGTTCATTTTCAAAGCAAACCATTCAATATTATGGTAATCCAAGTCTGTGCCTTGACCAGTAATGCTGAAGAAGCTGAAGTTGAATGGTTCTATGAAGACCTACAAGCCTTCTAGAACTAACACCCCAAAAAGATGTCCTTTTTATTATAGGGGACAGGAATGCAAAAGTAGGAAGTCAAGAAACACCTGGAGTAACAGGCAGTTTGGCCTTGGAGTACAGAATGAAGCAGGGCAAAGGTTAACAGAGTTTTGCCAAGAGAGTGCACTAGTCATAGCAAACACCCTCTCCCAACAACACAAGAGAAGACTCTACACATGGGCATCACCAGATGGCCAACATCGAAATCAGATTGATTATATTCTTTGCAGCCTAAGATGGAGAAGCTCTATACAGTCAGCAAAAATAAGACCTGGAGCTGACTGTGGCTCAGATCATGAACTCCTTATTGCCAAATTCAGTCTTAAATTGAAGAAAGTCGGGAAAACCACTACACCATTCAGGTATGATCTAAATTATATCCCTTATGATTATATACTGGAAGTGAGAAATAGATTTAAGGGCCTAGATCTGATAGACAGAGTGCCTGATGAACTATGATGGAGGTTCCTGACATTGTACAGAGGCAGGGAGCAAGAACGTCCCCAAGAAAAAGAAACAAAAAAGCAAAATTGTTGTCTGAGGAGGCCTCACAAATAGCTGTGAGAAAAAGAGAAGCGAAAAGCAAAGGTATACCCATTTGAATGCAGAGTTCCAAAGAACAGCAAGGAGAGATAAGAAAGCCTTCCTCAGTGATCAGTGCAAAGAAATAGAGGAAAACAGTGAATGGGAAAGACTAGAGATCTCTTCAAGAAAATTAGAGATACCAAGGAAATACTTCATGCAGAGGTGGGCTTAATAAAGGAGAGAAATGGTATGCACCTAACAGAAGCAAAATATATTAAGAAGAGGTGGCAAGAATACACAGAAGAACAGTACAAAAGAGATCTTCACGACCAAGATAATCACGATGGTGTGATCACTCACCTAGAGCCAGACATCCTGGAGTGTGAAGTCAACTGGGCCTTAGGAAGTACCATTATGACCAAAGCTAGTGGAGATGGTGGAATTTCAGTTGAGCTATTTCAAATCCTGTAAGATGATGCTGTGAAAGTGCTACACTCAATATGCCAACAAATTTGGAAAACTCAGCAGTGGCCACAGGACTGGAAAAGGTCAGTTTTCATTCCAGTCCCCAAATAAGGCAATGCCAAAGAATGCTCAAACTACCACACAATTGCACTCATCTCACACATTAGTAAAGTAAGGCTCAAAATTCTCCAAGCCAGGCTTCAGCAATACATGAACTGTGAACTTCCAGATGTTCATGCTGGTTTTAGAAAAGGCAGAGGAAACAGAGAGCAAATTGCCAACATCCGTTGCATCATCAAAAAGCAAGAGTTCCAGAAAAACATATATTTCTGCTTTATTGACAATGCCAAAGGCTTTGACTGTGTGGATCTCCATAAACTGTGGAAAATTTTGAAAGAGATGGGAATACCAGGCCACCTGACCTCCTCTTGAGAAACCTGTATGCAGGTCAGGAAGCAATAGTTAGAACTGGACATGGAACAACAGACTGGTTCCAAATAGGAAAAGGGGTACGTCAAGGCTGTATATTGTCACCCTGCTTATGTAACTTCTATGCATAGTACATCATGAGAAACGCTGGGCTGGAAGAAACACAAGCTGGAATCAAGATTGCTGGGAGAAATATCAATCACCTCAGATATGCAGATGACACCACCCTTATGGCAGAAAGTGAAGAGGAGCTAAAGGGCCTCTTGATGAAGGTGAAAGAGGAGAGTGAATGTTGGCTTAAAGCTCAACATTCAGAAAACTAAGATCATGTTATCTGGTCCCATCACTTCATGGCAAATACATGGAGAAACAGTGGAAACAGTGGCTGACTTTATTTTGGGGGTCTCCAAAATCACTGCAGATGGTGATAGGAGCCATGAAATTAAAAGACACTTACTCCTTGGGAAAAAGTTATAACCAACCTAGACAGCATATTAAAAAGCAGAGATACTACTTTGCCAACAAAGATCCATCTAATCAAGGCTATGGTTTTTCCATTAGTCATGTATGGATGTGAGAGTTGGATTATAAAGAAAGCTGAGTGCCAAAGAATTGATGCTTTTGACCTGTGGCGTTAAAGAAGACTCATGAGAATCCCTTGGACTGCAAGGAGATCCAACCAGTCCATCCTAAAGGAGATCAGTCCTGAGTCCTCATTGGAGGGACTGATGCTGAAGCTGAAACTCCAATACATTGCCTACCTGATACAAAGAGCTGACTCATTTGAAAAGACCCTGATGCTGGGAAAGATTGAGGACAGGAGGAGAAGGGGATGGTAGAGGATGAGATAGTGGATGGCATTACCAACTTAATGGAGATGAGTTTGAGCAACTTCTGGGAGCTGGTGATGGATAGGGAGGCCTGTCATGCTGTGGTCCTTGGGATCACGAAGAGTTGGACACGGCTGAGGGACTGAACTGAACTGACTTGCATTCAAATGGGTGTATCTCTCCGTTTCTCCTATGCCTTTCACGTCTTTTGTTTTCCAAGATATTTGTAGGGTGTCTTCAGATAAGCACTCTGCCTTCATGTATTTCTTTTTTAGGGATGCTTTTGGTCCTCTCCTCCTATACAGTGTTATGAAGCTCCGTCCATAAATTTTCAGGCACTCTGTCTTCCAGATCTAATCCCTTGAAACTATTTATCACCTCCAGTGTAAAATCATAAGGGATTTGACATAGATTATACCTGGATGGTCTTGTGTTTTTTCCTACTTTCTTCTACTTAAGCCTGAATTTTGTAATAAGGGGTTCATGTTCTGAGCTGCAGTCAGCTCCAGGTCTTGTTTTTGCTACTGTGCAGAGATTCTCCATTTTCGGCTACAAAGAATATAATCAATCTGATTTTGGTATTGACCATCTGGTGATCTCCATGTGTAGAGTCATCTCTTGTGTTGTAGGAAGATGGAATTTGTTATGACCAGTGTGTTCTCTTGGGACAACTGTTAGCCTTTGCCCTGCTTCGTTTTGTACTCTAAGGCCAAACTTGTCTGTTACTCCAGGTGTCTCTTGACTTCCTACTTTAGCATTCCAATCCCCTATGTTGAAAAGGACATTTTGCGGCAGATTTAGTTCTAGAAGTTCTTTAGATCTTCATAGAGCCATTCAACTTCAGCTTCTTCAACATTAGTAGTTGGGGCATAGACTTGGATTACTGTGATGCTGAATAGTTTGTCATGAATACGAACTGAGATCACTCCGTCATTTTTGAGATTGCACCCAAGTACTGATTTTTGGATTTGTTATATCAGACTTATTTATAGAAAATAAGCAACATAATTGAAAATTAGGACATTATAAGGAGAACAAAACCGTATTTAGTCTATTGAAGCAGCTTATCGAAAAATTAACATGCAAAGCATTTTTATTGTAAAATTTTCAAATAATACAAAGCTTAATGTTCCATTAAGGAGCACACTCAATTAAACCTGTTTATAATTTCTTATCTTATAGTTTCCACTGGAAAATCATCTCTATAATTATATGCTTGTTCTTTCATTAGATGTAAATATACAATATATATTCATGTATCTTCAATATATAACTTGGGAAAAAAGAGTGCTTTGGCTCTTTGAAATAGTAGGGTTTTATTATTTCTTTTTAATCAGAAATTCCAACGTTTGAGAGGGATTTAAGTCTGCTTTGTTGTTATATGCCATAGATTTGGAAAAGTTTCTGACATGAGAGTAGATATCAAAGAACCAGGCAACTAATTTTCATTTCTATACTGACAGATATAAGGATAAAAGTTGAGTCACGTTTGTCAAGTAACATAGATCCTCTTGTGATTTTCCTTCTCTTCAGTCCATGAGCTTGGCAATAGGTGCTTTAAAAATACATATTGACATTTTTAAAAGGTTACAAAGACTATCAATCTTATTAATCTTGAGGAATAATACAATCTAAAAAGGGGGCAAGGGCATTCTATTTCAACCAAGCACATGGTGATGATACCTTTGTAAGAGCAGAAGACATTACTGGTTTGTATTTGAGAATATTCTATATATTCCTTATGATACCTCAAATTCAATTAAAAAAAAAAAAACACTGCTCTAGGGAGGTATAGAAATATACCAGAATGTGGCTTTTTACCCAGTTCAATTATTGCAATTTATTTCTGTCTTTGACTTCAGTACTATTGATGAGGTTAGGAATACTTGGCTTATCTTCCATATTTTCATACTGTCAGATGACTCTCAAGTCATTATAGCTATCTGCTGCTGCTGCTGCTAAGTTGCTTCAGTCGTGTCCTACTCTGTGTGACCCCATATACAGCAGCCCACCAGGCTCCGCCATCCCTGGGATTCTCCAGGCAAGAACATTGGAATGGGTTGCCAATTCCTTCTCCAGTGCATGAAAGTGAAAAGTGAAAGTGAAGTCACTCAGTCATGTCAGACTCTTCACAACCCCATGGACCCACAGCCTACCAGGCTCCTCCATCCATGGGATTCTCCAGGCAAGAGTACTGGAGTGGGTTGCCATTGCCCTCTCCATAGCTAGCTCTACTTTTCCTTTTAAATCGAACTGATTTTCCATTGGATATTTGTACACCTGACCAATATTAATCGTCTATTCCTTAATACCAACAGTGTGCCATGTTCAGTATATCCAAAAGTAAATGCATTAACTCTTCCTCTACCCAGCTGTATTCTACACCTGGTATTCTTTGACTATAATTTTTCTTATTGGTTACAAGGTATTTGTAAAGAAAGTAACTGTCCTTCTAACACCTATTTCTCCTCCTTGTTTGGTCACTGGACACTAAATACAGTCAGAGGGGCAGAGTGTTCAAAGTACACTTCCCAGCATTCCCTGAAGCTAGGTGTGGCCATGTACTAAGTTCTGGCCAGAGATAAATGTGGAAATTGTTAGGTGAGTGTTCTATGGGCCTCTTAAAGGGACAGGAAAAGCTGTGCTGTGCTCATTTTGGCTCTTTCACTTCCTGCCCCTTGCTTAATATATGGAAAATTGTACTTGAGCTCCAGCATCCATGTTGGACAATGCAAATTGTAATGAAGAAGCAAAACAGACAGTGGAGTGGCAGGTTGAAGGAGCCTGGGTCTCTGTGAGCACGGCACAACTATCGTCTAGGCCAAGAGTGCTTTCTTTGCACTTGGCCCAAGGCAGAGAGAAATAAATTGTTACTTACTTTAACCACAGTTATTTCTGATATCTGTTACTAGCAGAAGAAAGTAAGTCCTTGTTAACACAGTACTCAGAGTTGCCAAGAGTTTTTCTAGAATTTTTCTCCTTTGTAATCCACTCCAACAGCCAATTAGTCACCGAGTCCTGTCAGTTTAATTTCTTAAATTTATTTCAAATTTTCTGCTTTTTCTACATCCCCACTTTTATTACTTTACTTCAAACACTTGCCATCTGACACCACAGCGTTGCAGCGGACTCCAGCTCATCTTCTTTCAGCCTCACTTCCCTAGGATATATCATCCCAACTGCTGCCAGAAATGATGATCTGATCATAATCCTCTCTGCCCCCCTTCAGGTTCACATCCCTTCAGTGACTAATTCCAACCAGGTAATTTTTTAGTGTGCCAAAAACATATGAATCTTGAGTATTGGCCTTGTCTCTAGTCTTCCACTGTAGAAATACTGAAACATTGCCAGTTCTCTGAATACCCACCTCTTCAATTTCTTGTTAATGCTGCTTATTCTCTAAATGCCTTTTGTTAGGCTGTTGGTTACAAAACTCTTATTCATCAATTTAAGACATATTTAAGATTCTCTTTGAAGATTTCATGCCTCCCTGACTTGTTAAACACAGTCTTCACTCTGTAAAATTATACACAATTCTGCATATTGTTGCATATCACATTGCACCATTATTATTTTTAGATACCTGTTTCATTTACAAGACTTATGGACAGTCTAAGGATAGATGGGGTGTATTGCTCATTTTCATACTTGGTACTTCCCATTTCTGTCTTAGTGTCTGGGGAATAGTTGTACCAGCCACCCAGGAAGTATTTGAGGAATTTCAATTGTATTGTGGCTCCTTTATAGGATATTGTTAGTTGACAGACCTTCAGGAGTTGATGTCTTCGTGGGTCATCCTAATAGAAGCCCAAATCGTTCAGGATTATTAGCTATATTAAATGACCATTGGGATTATCTCGTGCTAAGCTACTGTCATGGTTGGCTACTCAAAAAAGCAAGGGTCTTTGAAAGTTAGAAGTAAAACAGATAGTGGTGTAATAATATCAAAACCATTTTGCTACTGTGAATGACAGCCAGCAACTTTGCAAAGAAATAGAACAGGTTCCAGTATACTGGGAGGTGGATCATAGAGGATCCTGCTGTGATTTATGTCAGAGAGTGTTTTGCCTATGTTTTCCTCTAGGAGTTTTATAGTTTCTGGTCTTACATTTAAAAAGAAATAGAACAGGTTAATTATGGGTTAATATTTTACTAAAATTCTTATCTATCAGGCTTCGTTGAAGAGAATTTATCATTAAGTCTTTTTTTCGTAGGTTTATTTCTTCTTCTTATCATTTGGTTTTGGTTATTACTGAGAACCACCATTTCTTTTTTTGAAATTAAAGAAATTTAGCTACTCTTAATATACTTAAATGTCTCACATGTTTAGAAAATACTTAAAACAAGCTTTACTGTTCTCAAATAGTTGCAGTTCCCTTATCAGACACATTTTAAAAAATTACTTTAAGGGGAATAAGCTTATTAAATAAAATCTTTGGCATTCAATCTTCAGAATTTAGTGGTTAGTAGGAAAGCAATGATTTTCTAATAAAGCTGTACTTATTAGAATTAGATATTTGATTCCCCCATTCTGACTTATGATAATCACTATCACAGTGGCCCAATTTTGAGAGCAACCCATTATTTCCACAATGCTATTGGTGTCCTCTCTGTATGGTAAATCAGGAAATCAAAAATTTAATTTGGAATTTTACTCAACATAACCTTGCTGACTGATCTACTCATTACACTGCTCTTGCATAAATACTGTTGTGACTGAACTCTGAGGTAAGTAAAGTCAAATCAAACATTATTTCTTAGACCCTCAAAGACTCCAGGTTATATACTTTTTATTGTAAATAAAATATATTTTTCCAGAATCTGTAGAGATACATGTCTTACATTTGTGGTAGAATGTTTTTCCCCTCTGTGCTTTAATGTTAAATTTAATAGCACTAAAATTGCTGGTAGAGAAAAAATATTAGTCTTATTCCCAGAAGAAAATGAAATTTAAGCAAATAGGTAGGAGAATTATTTATTTATTTTTTTAATTTCAATACTGTATTTGTTTTGCCATACATTGACACGAATCAGCCATAGGTGAACACAATCTCCCAATGCCGAAGCCCCCTCCCACCTCCCACCCCACATCCTCTACCTGAATCATCCTGTGCATCAGCCCCATGCATCCTGCATCCTACACCAAACATAGATTAGCGCTTCGTTTCTTACAGGAAAATACACATGCTTCACTGCCATTCTCCCAAACCATCCCACCCTTTCCCTCTCCCTCAGAGTCCAAAAGTCCACTCTATACCTCTGTGTCTCTTGTTGTCTCACATATAGGGTCATCATTACTGTCTTCTAAATTCCATATATATGTGTCAGTATACTGTATTGGTGTTTTTCTTTCTGGCTTACTTCACTCTGTATAATCGGTTCCAATTTCATCCATCTCATTAGAACTGAGTCGAATTTATTCTTTTTAAGGGCTGAGTAGTATTCCATAGTGTATATGAACCACAGCTTTCTTATCCATTCATCTGCTGATGGACATCTAGGTTGCTTCCATGTCCTGGCTATTGTAAACAGCGCTGCAATGAACATTGGGGTACACGTGTCTCTTTCAATTCTGGTTTCCTCGGTGTGTATGCCCAGCAGTGGGATTGCTGGGTCATAAGGCAGTTCTATTTGCAATTTTTAAGGAATCTCCACACTGTTTTCCATAATGGCTGTACTAGTTTGCATTCCCACCAGCAGTGTAAGAGGGTTCCCTTTTCTCCACACCCTCTCCAGCATTTATTGCTTATAGACTTTTGGATCGCAGCCATTCTGACTGGTGTGAAATGATACCTCATTGTGGTCTTGATTTGCATTTCTCTGATAATGAGTGATGTTGAGCATCTTTTCATGTGTTTGTTAGCCATCCGTATGTCTTCTTTGGAGAAATGCCTATTTAGTTCTTTGGCCCATTTTTTTATTGGATCATTTATTTTTCTGGAGTTGAGCTGCATAAGTTGCTTATATGTCTTTGAGATTAGTTGTTTGTCAGTTGTTTCATTTGCTATTGTTTTCTCCCATTCAGAAGGCTGTCTTTTCACCTTGCTTATAGTTTCCTTTGTTGTGCAGAAGCTTTTAATTTTAATTAGATCCCATTTGTTTATCTTTGCTTTTATTTCCAGTATACTGGGAGATGGATCATAGAGGATCCTGCTGTGATTTATGTCCGAGAGTGTTTTGCCTATGTTCTCCTCTAGGAGTTTTATAGTTTCTGGTCTTACATTTAGATCTTTAATCCATTTTGAGTTTATTTTTGTGTATGGTGTTAGAGAGGGGTCTAATTTCATTCTTTTACAAGTGGTTGACCAGTTTTCCCAGCACCACCTGTTAAAGAGACTGTCTTTACTCCATTGTATATTCTTGCCTCCTTTGTCGAAGATAAGGTGTCCATAGGTATGTGGGTTAATCTCAGGGCTTTCGATTTTGTTCCATTGATCTATATTTCTGTCTTTGTGCCAGTACCATACTGTCTTAATGACTGTGGCTTTGCAGTAGAGCCTGAAGTCAGGCAAGTTGATTCCTCCAGTTCCATTTTTCTTTCTCAAGATTGCTTTGGCTATTCGAGGTTTTTTGTATTTCCATACAAATCTTGAGATTATTTGATCTAGTTCTGAGAAAAATACTGCTGGTAGCTTGATGGGAATTGCATTGAATCTGTAGATTGCTTTGGGTAGTATACTCATTTTCACTATATTGATTCTTCCAACCCATGAGCATGGTATATTCCTCCATCTATTAGTGTCTTCTTTGATTTCTTTCATCAGTGTTTTATAGTTTTCAATATATAGGTCTTTAGTTTCTTTAGGTAGGAATATTCCTAAGTATTTTATTCTTTTCGTTGCAATGGTGAATGGAATTGTTTCCTTAACTTCTTTTTCTACTTTCTCATTATTAGTGTATAGGAATGCAAGGGATTTCTGGGTGTTGATTTTATATCCTGCAACTTTACTATATTCACTGATTAGCTCTAGTAGTTTTCTGGTCGAGTCTTTAGGATTTTCTATGTAGAGGATCATGTCATCTGCAAACAGTGAGAGTTTTACTTCTTCTTTTCCAATTTGGATTCCTTGTATTTCTTTTTCTGCTCTGATTGCTGTGGCCAAAACTTCCAGTACGATGTTGAAGAGTAGTGGTGAAAGTGGACACCCTTGTCTTGTTCCTGACTTTAGGGGAAATGGTTTCAATTTTTCGCCATTGAGGATAATGTTAGCTGTGGGTTTGTCATATATAGCTTTTATTATGTTGAGGTATGGTCCTTCTATTCCTGCTTTCTGGAGAGTTTTTATCATAAATGGATGTTGAATTTTGTCAAAGGCTTTTTCTGCATCTATTGAAATAATCATATGATTTTTATTTCTCAGTTTGTTAATGTGATGAATTACATTGATTGACTTGCGGATATTGAAGAATCCTTGCATCCCTGGGATAAAGCCCACTTGGTCATGGTGTATGATCTTTTAATGTGTTGCTGGATTCTGATTGCTAGGATTTTGTTGAGGATTTTTGCATCTATGTTCATCAGTGATATTGGCCTGTAGTTTTCTTTTTTTGTGGTGTCTTTGTCAGGTTTTGGTATTAGGGTGATGGTGGCCTCATAGAACGAGTTTGGCAGTTTACCTTCCTCTGCAATTTTCTGGAATAGTTTCAGTAAGATAGGTGTTAGCTCTTCTCGAAATTTTTGGTAGAATTCAGCTGTGAAGCCGTCTGGACCTGGGCTTTTATTTGCTGGAAGATTTCTGATTACAGTTTCAATTTCCATGTTTGTGATGGGTCTGTTAAGATTTTCTATTTCTTCCTGGTTCAGTTTTGGAAAATTGTACTTTTCTAAGAATTTGTCCATTTCTTCCAAGTTGTCCATTTTATTGGCATATAATTGCTGATAGTATTCTCTTATGATACTTTGTATTTCTGTGTTGTCTGTCGTGATCTCTCCATTTTCATTTCTAATTTTGTTGATTTGATTTTTTTCTCTTTGTTTCTTAATGAGTCTGGCTAATGGTTTGTCAATTTTATTTATCCTTTCAAAGAACCAGCTTTTTGTTTTGTTGATTTTTGCTATGGTCTCTTTTGTTTCTTTTGCATTTATTTCTGCCCTAATTTTTAGGATTTCTTTCCTTCTACTAACTCTGGGGTTCTCTATTTCTTCCTTCTCTAGTTGCTTTAGGTGTAGAGTTAGGTTATTTATTTGACTTTTTCTTGTTTCTTGAGGTATGCCTGTATTGCTATGAACTTTGCTCTTAGGACTGCTTTTATAGTGTCCCAAAGGTTCTGTGTAGTTGTGTTTTCATTTTCATTTGTTTCGATGCATATTTTGATTTCTTTTTTGATTTCTTCTGTGATTTGTTGATTATTCAGTAGGGTGTTGTTCAGCCTCCAAATGTTGGAATTTTTAATAGTTTTTCTCCTATAATTCAGATCTAACCTTAGTGCATTATGGTCAGAGAAGATGCTTGGAATAATTTCAATTTTTTTGAATTTATCAAGGTTAGATTTATGACCCAGAATGTGATCTATTCTGGAGAAGGTTCCGTGTGCACTTGAGTAAAAGGTGAAGTTCGTTGTTTTGGGGTGAAATGTCCTATAGATATCAATTAGGTCTAACTGGTCTATTGTATCGTTTAACGTTTGCGTTTCTTTGTTAATTTTCTGTTTAGTTGATCTGTCCATAGGTGTGAGTGGGGTATTAAAGTCTCCCACTATTATTGTGTTATTATTAATTTCCCCTTTCATGCTTGTTAGCAATTGTCTTACATATTGCGGTGCTCCTATGTTGGGTGCATATATATTTATAATTGTTATATCTTCTTCTTGGATCGATCCTTTAATCATTATGTAGTGGCCTTCTTTGTCCCTTTTCACAGCCTTTGTTTTAAAGTCTATTTTATCGGATATGAGTATTGCTACTCCTGCTTTCTTTTGGTCTTTATTTGCATGGAATATCTTTTTCCAGCCCTTCACTTTTAATCTGTATGTGTCCGTTGTTTTGAGGTGGGTCTCTTGTAGGCAGCATATATAGGGATCTTGTTTTTGTATCCATTCAGCCAGTCTTTGCCTTTTGGTTGGGGCATTCAACCCATTTACATTTAAGGTAATTATTGATAAGTATGCTCCTGTTGCCATTTACTTTATTGTTTTGGGTTCGGGTTTATACGTCCTTTTTGTGTTTCCTTTCTAAAGTCTATCCTTTAGTATTTGTTGGAGAGCTGGTTTGGTGGTGCTGAATTCTCTCAGCTTTTGCTTGTCTGGAAAGCTTTTGATTTCTCCTTCGTATTTGAATGAGATCCTTGCTGGGTACAGTAGTCTTGGCTGAAGGTTATTATCTTTCATCACTTTAAGTATGTCTTGCCATTCCCTCCTGGCCTGAAGAGTTTCTATTGAAAGATCTGCAGTTATTCTTATGGGGATCCCCTTGTGTGTTATTTGTTGTTTTTCCCTTGCTGCTTTTAGTAATTGTTCTTTGTGTTTGGTCTTTGTTAGTTTGATTAAAATATGTCTTGGGGTGTTTCGCCTTGGGTTTATCCTGTTTGGCACTCTCTGGGTTTCTTGGACTTGGGTGATTATTTCCTTCCCCGTTTTAGGGAAGTTTTCAACTATTATCTCCTCAAGTATTTTCTCATGGTCTTTTCTTTTGTCTTCTTCTTCTGGGACTCCTATAATTCGAATGTTGGAGTGTTTCATATTGTCTTGGAGGTCTCTGAGGTTGTCCTCATTTCTTTTAATTCGTCTTTCTTTTTCCCTCGCTGATTCATTTATTTCTACCATTCTATCTTCTATTTCACTAATCCTATCTTCTGCCTCCGATATTCTACTATTTGTAGCCTCCAGAGTGTTTCTGATCTCATTTATTGCATTATTCATTATATGTTGACTCTTTTTTATTTCTTCTAGGTCCTTGTTAAACCTTTCTTGCATCTTCTCAATCCTTGACCCCAGGCTATTTATCTGTGATTCCATTTTGATTTCAAGATTTTGGATCATTTTCACTATCATTATTCGGAATTCTTTCTCAGGTAGATTCCCTATCTCTTCCTCTTTTGTTTGGTTTGGTGGGCATGTCTCCTGTTCCTTTACCTGCTGGGAATTCCTCTGTCTCTTCATCCTGGTTATATTGCTGCGTTTGGGGTGGCTTTTCTATATTCTGGGAATTTGTGGAGTTCTCTTTATTATAGAGTTTCCTCTCTGTGTTTGGTGTTATATCACTGGTTTGTCAAAGTTTCTTGATCAGGGAGGCTTGTGTTGGAATTCTGGTGGGTGGATCTGGATTTCCTCTCTCTGGAGTGTTGTGACGTGTGAAGTAATGGGTTATGAGACGTCAATGGTTTTGGAGTATTTTGAGTTGCCTATGTATTGAAGCTCAGGGGCTTGTTCTTGTGTTGCTGGAGAATATGCGTGGTATGTCTTGCTCTGGAGCTTGTTGGCCCTTGGGCAGTGCTCAGTTTTAGTATAGGTATGAAGGCGTTTGATGAGCTCTAATTGGATAATGTTCCCTGTGTTTAGGAATTCTTTGTTGATCACAGGATTTGGAATTACGCCTCCTGATTCTGGTTTTCAGATTTATTTTTAGAATAGCCTCATGATTTCTCCATCTATTCAGCACTAATGTTAAAACATCTAGGTTAATGATGATAGGTTTCTCCACCTTGAGGGTCGTCCCTAGAGGATAGGTGGGTTGCTTGGAGGAGAGAAGAGGGAGGGAGTAGTTAGAGGTGAGTGGAATGGGATGAGGTGGAATCAAAAGAGGGAAAAGGAAGTTAGCCCGTAGCCACTTTCTTGTGTGTGCTCCGAAGTCTGGACCGCTCAGAGGTGGTCACAGAGTTATACTTGGAAGAGGAGAGGAAGGAAGTAGATAGAGGTGGTCAGGAGGATAAAAGAGGGAGATGGGAAGGAGGGATACAGATCCGGTCAGTGACCAGTTCCCTTAGAGTTCTCCTCCTTCTGGAACGCACAGAGGTTCATAGGGTTGGGTAGAGAGGGGGAGGGTGAGGGAGGAGACAAAAGCCACCTGGTGGGGAAGAGAGAGATTCCAGAGGTGGAGAGAGTGGTTAAGCCAGTAGTCTTGCACTCATGTAAAACTGGGTATTGAGGATTAGGTTTTTTAAAAGTACAAAATTGGCAACAAATACCAAAATGCCAAGATTAAAAAACTGGAGTATAGATTGGATTTTCAAAGATAGATTATTGAAGAGAAGAAGAATGAGGAGAGAGGCATTTAAAAAAAAATAGAGAAAAAGAAAAAAAAGTAAAATATAATAAAAGATTCCAGAATTATTAAAAGACAACTTCCTTCACCATTAAGACTACATACGGCGTTTGCTTAAATGATAGGGTTTTTTTTTTTTTTTAAGTAATATTAGGTTATAAAAATAAAAACTAGAAATATAGAAGGCTTAAAATTTAAGGAAGTTTAGGGGAAAAAAAGGATGAAAAAGAAAAGGATAAACAAATTTAAAAAGGAAAAAAAATAATTTTTAAAGAAAGAAAAAAAAATTCTTAAAAGAAAAAAATCACGCTTCCACATCACCCCCCCGCCAAAAAAAAAAATTTTTTTTTTGATCATAAAAAGTAGAGACGGCGTATCTGTCGCTTTCTCTGTCGTTGAGGACTGTGTGGGGTCGCTATCAAGGCAGTTCCCTCTGTTTGCCTTCCTCTGTTTGCTGGTCTCTTCCGTGTCTGATTTCTGTCTTGCCACAGAGAGGGTGGTGGTGAACTCTGCACTGGGCTTGCCCCTTCCCAATCCGCGGGATAACCGTGTGGGGCCTGGCCTATGTTTCATGCAATTCCCTGGTTTTAGCCGCTCAGGATTGGCGCTCAGGAAGTCCCCTCCGGGTGCCGGGTTTGATCCCAAGTCCGAGTGGCTAGGGAGTTTGGCGCAGACTATTGTTGCATCTTCTGGGCTTTGCGGGTCGCTCGATTTTCTGGGATCTCCGCCGGGGCTCTTTTTCAGGCAGATGATGACCACTCAGATACCCCCAGAAGTCTCATCAAAGAGGCCCGCTTGCAATTTGGTAGGTAATGTCTCTCTTGAGCTGTGACTTCCCTCTTCCAGCGCTTAAGGCTCTGGCTGCCTGTCGCCGGTGGGGGATGGTCTGCAGCCGGCTATTTCCGATCCGTCCTTTGTTCTGTGCGCGGGCCTGTCAGTGCCTTATGTTCGGGTGTTTCGCGTGTTAGTTATCCCCCAGTCTTGTTTGCTAGTCCGGGGATAATTCGTTCTATCCACGCGCGGACCCGATTCTGGCCCCGTTACGCCCCGATTCTCGAGGAAAGCTCTGCAGCCTACTTCTCCCGCGGCCCAATTCTTAGAGAGCACTGTCGCGGGCGCGCTCCTCCCTGCCCAACCCCCACTGCTGCCGGACGCAGGCGTTTGCGCTGCTTGTCCGCTGGGGGTTATACTGTTGAATTCGTAATCTGTTGGTTTTAATTATTTATTTATTCTTCCTTCCTGTTATGTTGCCCTCTGTGCTTCCAGGGCTCGCCCCATGCACAGCTGTGAGAAAGTTCCCCAATTTTAGGGAACCTCTCTCTTTAAGAGTCTCTTCCTGGGACGGGATTCCCTTCCCATGCCGGGATTCCCTCCCTACCTCCTTTGTCTATAACTTCGTTCTTTAAAATAAAATATTCCCTACCTGGCTTTGAAGCCAATGATCTGCTTTGCTGGATGCCTGATGTCCTCTGCCAGCAGTCAGAAGTTATTTTGTGGAATTTGCTCAGCGTTGAAATGTTCTTTTGATGAGGTAGAGAGGGAGAGAGTGTTCTCCCCCATCCTATTCCTCCGCCATCTTTTTCTCTTCCTCGAATTATTTAATATTTTATGATTTTTGAACTTGCTTTGTAACCATATGCCATGGCAGTTTTCCTGGCTGAATTTTCAGTGATTTTCCCAGGGTCATAGAGCAAGTAAGTGCTGGAAATGGGATTCAGTTCAAGGTGAGCTAATCCTGGAGTCTCCACATTAACTATTTTTTGCTGTAGTGGCTCCAGTGGCCATTATATTGATATTTAACAAAGCATGTTCAATTCAAAATGATTCAAAAACATTTACTGAGCCCCAGCTATGATCTAGGCCCAAGATGCCTAAATCTGTGGTGGTGGTGGTTTGGTCGCTGAGTCGTGTCTGACTCTTGTGACCCCATGGACTGTAGCCTGCCAGGCTCCTCTGTCTAAGGATTCTCCAGGCAAGAATACTGAAGTGAGTTGCTGTTTCGTAACTCTGTAGAGCTCATATTTAAATAGGGAGAAACAACAGACAGTTAACTTAATAAATAGGTAATCTACTCTTTGAGAAGACTGTAAGCACATATGGAAGAAAAACAGAAAACAAAATGAAAAAGCAGATGTAAGGGAGGCATTTTAATACTTGGGAATGGATTATTTTTTATTTGTTTCTTATTTGTTAACCCATATCCTTTTTGAATGTGTTACCTGATGGCTCAGCAGGTGAAGAATCCATCAGCGATACAGGAGACACAAGTGATGCAGGTTCGATCCCCATGCTGGGAAGAACCCCTGGAGTACGAAATGACAACCCACTCCATTCTTGCTTGCAAAATTCCATGAGTAGAGGAGCCTGGTAGGCTGCAGTCCATGGGGTCACAAAGAGGCATGACAGAGTGACCAAGCACAGTAGCACAGTAACCTCTCTGAGTAACAACTGTATCAAGCAGACAACAGTACTTATGTACAGTCTACATAGATAACAGAAAATGAAGTCTTACAGTCTTCACGGATTTCCAGACTTACTCATGTTAGCATCTTTTCTCCAACCCCATTCAGTGGGGTTATGCCATATATTGTATCTAATTAGATTTTTAAAATCACAGCCTGCATTCCATCCTGTAATCTTATTTCCTAAGCCATTTTTATTTAAAAACAAAATTTTTACACCAAAGTACACTTTTGTGCTAAAAGTTCTATGAGTTTTGACAAATGGATAATGTCATGTAGCCATCACTACAGTATCATACAATATACATTTGCCCCACAGCTATGGGCAGGCTTCCTGCTGGCATCCAGAATGCAATCAGCATGACCCAACCACATCCCTTTAATGCAGGGGCTCTTCTTCTGTCTTAAGCCTGTCAGCTTTCAGACTGCAACTTATACCATTGCTTTTCCTAGTTTCAGGTCTTTGGACTCAGAGTTGAGCTAAACTTTAATTTCCTTTAGCTTGCCCACTGCAGATCTGGAGATATATCAGCTTTTATAACTGTTTGATCCAATTCTACCTTCTGTTGTATATTCTCCTGAATATATATATATATACACACACATGCTGCTGCTGCTGCTAAGTCATGTCAGTCATGTCCAACTCTGTGTGATCCCATAGACGGCAGCCAATCAGGCTCCCGTCCCTGGGATTCTCCAGGCAAGAACACTGGAGTGGGTTGCCATTTCCATCTCCAATGCATGAAAGTGAAAAGTGAAAGTGAAGTCGTTCAGTCATGTCCGACACTTCCGCGAACCCGTGGACTGCAGCCTACCAGGCTCCTCTGTCCATGGGATTTCCCAGGCAAGAGTACTGGAGTGGGTTGCCATTGCCTTCTCTGACACACACACATATTTCCTATTAATATACTACTTTTATCTGGAGAACCCTAACTGCTAATACAGTAGCTTGTTGTTTAATTTTGGATTTATATTGTATGAATGTACCTACTTGTTTATCCATTCATTCATTAAAAAATAATCATGGTTGCTTCTAGCTTTAAGCCATTATAAATAAAGGTGCTGTAAACATTTATGTATCACTTTTCATGTGGACAGAAGTTTTCAACTCATTTGAGTAAACACCCATGAGCATATTTGCTGGATTGCATGCTAAGACTTTGTTTAACTTCCTAAGAGTTTTTCTTCTGAAGAGGCTATCTAGTTTTTCATTGCCACAAGCAATGGATCAACTCTCTGCATCCTCACGGCATGTGGTATCAATTGCATAAATTTAACCATTCCAGTAGTTGTGTGATGGTGTCTCATTGTTGTTTTGACGTCAGTTCAGTCACTCAGTCATTTCCAACTCTTTGTGACTCCAGGGACCGCAGCATGCCAGCCCTCCCTGTCCATCACCAACTCCCGGAGTTTACTCAAACTCATGTCCATTGAGCTGGTGATGCCATCCAACCTTCTCCTCCTGCCTTCAATCTTTCCCAGCATCAGGGTCTTTTCAAATGAGTCAGTTCTCTGCATCAGGTGCCCAAAGTATTCGTGTTTCAGCTTCAACATCAGTCCTACCAATGAACACTCATGATTGATCTCCTTTAGGATGGACTGGTTAGATCTCCTTGTAGTCCAAGGGACTCTCAAGAATCTTTTCTAACATCACAGTTCAAAAGCATCAGTTCTTTGGCACTTGGCTTTCTTTATAGTCCAACTCTCGCACCTATTCATGACTACTGGAAAAACCATAGCCTTGACGAGATGGACCTTTGTTGACAAAGTAATGTCTCTGCTTTTAATATGCTGTCCAGGTTGTTCATAACTCTCCTTCTAAGGAGTAAGTGTCCTTTAATTTCATGGCTCCAGTCACCATCTGCAGTGATTTTGGAGCCGAAAAAAATAAAGTCTGACACTGTTTCCACTGTTTCCCCATCGCTTTTTTCCTGTGGTCATGTATGGATGTGAGAGTTGGACTGTGAAGAAGGCTGAGTGCCGAAGAATTGATGCTTTTGAACTTTGGAAAGAATGATGCTAAAGCTGAAACTCCAGTACTTTGGCCACCTCATGAGAAGAGTTGAATCATTGGAAAAGACTCTGATGCTGGGAGGGATTGGGGGCAGGAGGAGAGGGGGACGACCAAGGATGAGATGGCAGGATGGCATCACGGACTCAATGGACGAGAGTCTGAGTGAACTCTGAGAGATGGTAATGAACAGGGAGGCCTGGCGTGCTGTGATTCATAAGGTCGCAAAGAGTCGGACACACGACTGAGCGACTGAATTGAGGGACCAGATGCCATGATCTTACTTTTCTGAATGCTGAGCTTTAAGTCAACTTTTTCACTCTCCTCTTTCACTTTCATCAAGAGGCTCCTTAGTTCTTCTTCACTTTCTGCCATAAGGGTGGTGCCATCTGCATATCTGAGGTTACTGATATTTCTCCCGGCAATCTTGATTCCAGCTTGTGTTTCATCCAGCCTAGCATTTCTCATGATATACTCTGCATATAAGTTAAATAAGCAGGGTGACAATATACAGCTTTGATGTGTTCCTTTTCCTATTTGGAACCAGTCGTTGTTCCATGTTCAGTCTTAACTATTGCTTCCTGGCCTGCATATAGATTTCTCTACAGGCAGTTCAGTTGGTCTGGTATTCCCATCTCTTTCAGAATTTTCCACAGTTTATTGTGATCCACACAGTCAAAGGCTTTGGCATAGTCAATAAAGCAGAAATAGATGTTTATCTGGAACTCTCTTGCTTTTTCCATGATCCAGTGGATATTGGCAATTTGATCTCTGGTTCCTCTGCCTTTTCTAAAACCAGCTTGAACATCTGGAAGTTCACAGTTCATGCATTGCTGAAGCCTGGCTTGGAGAATTTTGAGCAGTACTTTACTAATGTGTGAGATGAGTGCAATTGTGTGGTAGTTTGAGCATTCTTTGGCATTGCCTTTCTTTGGAATTGGAATGAAAACTGACCTTTTCCAGTCTTGTGGCCACTGCTGAGTTTTCCAAATTTGCTGGCATATTGAGCACAGCAGTTTCACAGCATCATCTTTCAGGATTTGGAACAGCTCAACTGAAGTTCTGTCAGCTCCACTAGCTTTGTTCATAGTGATGCTTCTAAGGCCCACTTGACTTCATATTCCAGGATGTCTGGCTCTAGGTGAGTGATCACACTATCATGATTATCTGGGTTGTGAAGATCTTTTTGTACAGTTCTTCTGTGTATTCTTGCCATCTCTTCTTAGTATCTTCTGCTTCTGTTAGCTCCATATTATTTCTGTCCTTTATTGAGCCCATCTTTGCATTAACTATTCCCTTGGTATCTCTAATTTTCGTGAAGAGATCTCTAGTCTTTCCCATTCTATTGTTTTCCTCTATTTCTTTGCACTGATCAGTGAGGAAGGCTTTCTTATCTCTCCTTGCAAATACAAATTATATTGAATAATTTTTTCATATACCTATTTGGTATCTTTCCTATTCTTTGATGGGATCTTTTCCTTGTTTCCTTATTGCTGAATTTTGAGTTTTTGTATATTTTGAATACATATAATATGTAAATATATGTCATGTAACACATTCAGTCTTCTGTCTTTGGGTGTTTTCACAACATATTTTTAAATGGTTAACTTCCCAGTTTCCAAGATTGTAATAGTTTGGAACAGCCAAGAAGAAACAGTACTGAGATCTCAATGGACTTGTTGACAATAACTCTATGGGAATAATTTTTTCCAAGGAGGAGAGTTCTGGTCCAAGGCCCAAATAATGCAGCTGCTTATCCCCTGGTGGTTTGTTCAACATTTCTACAATGTTATTATCCTCCATTTACGTAGGGAACAGTAATTCCTTGTCAAACAAGTCAGGCATCACAGTAGGGGAACAACGTGCTCCATTGGTCCTATAGAAGAAGAGGCCTTTTCTGCTGATTCAGAATCGTGTCTGTTTAGGTGACTGATGGTACATAGAGAAGCCATTTATATGTTGTAACAGTGAAAACTGTGGCAATGGGTCAGAAATGCATCATCTTAAATACTTAAGTGGGAAAATCAAACGCCTCAGAGTCTTACTTTAAGCCTCAAATAAATTTTAATCTTTTCCTGTTCTCAAGAAATAACTGAGATATGAAGTCTTTAGGGAGCTTCACACAATTTCACAGAGGAAAATCATTAGAGACATAATAGTCTCAGTATGTACGGTTATGTGTTATCACTTAGGGATGAAGCTTAGACCTCTTACCATCCGAAAGAGAGGCAGTCATTCTTCCTCCTCAACTCCCTTCAAGCTTTTACATTTAGATTATCAGAAACAAGGTGGAATGCAAAGTGTCTTTGCTCAGTATCTATTCAGCCTTATCCTGTAGAACTCATGACGTGATGATTTCTGTATTCCCACTGCCCCATCTGAGAAAGTAAGAACTTTGCTACTCAGGAGTTAGGGAACCTGCCAAATGGCTAGAAACTAGGTAGTTCATATTCATTCCATATTTCTGGCCTTTTCCCTATGAAGTGCAAGCCAAATCCATGATGCTAGCCACTGCCATTATTTAGAAAGAGACATACAACTAAAGCCTCATGGACATAGTAACACCTTCATCTGTGGTTTATATTTCTCTTTTGAAGGGTGGCATAGGGGAGAGGCTCTCTGCTTTATTAAAATAGCTATCAAAGAACTTCATTCACGAATTAGATGCTTTCTATCATATCATCTAATTATTAAGCTCACCAGGACAAAAAATAATACATGAGAAATTACTGCCTTAACCAGAAACTGCTGCAAGGAACATAGTGTTATGTACTATGTCTTTAAAAAAATGGAAAATCAATCCATATAAACAATTAGAATGCCAGAGACTAAATTGACAACCTAGAATCCTCAGTAATATGCCCCCAAATGCTAGCCATATCTTGATGAGCTACATGTGATTCCATAGTCAGCGTGCTCATGGTATGAGTTTTCCCCAAGTGCCTACTACACCCAGTCATTCAAGGGCGCAAGCTTGAATTCTTAGGCAATTTTTTTCCCCTGAGATATGGCTGCTATCCCATGAAGATTTCAATTTATCTTTCCCATCCTTTGAACACCATTTATAAGCTCTTCTTAAGTTAGATATTAACAAAGTCTCCTTAGTGCAGAACTGTTGTGCTGAACAGAAAGAAGAGAATGCAGATATGTGGAATTCAGAAACTAATTTTCAGACTTGCCAATCAGGACTCTAGCTCCCAGAAGAGTAGTGACTCTCTCCACATCTGATATCATTAAACATCATATTGTCGCCTGTGCCAGAATGGAACCTGAGCTGAACTTGGACGTTCAAGCTTTCATAAGCACCTGGGATAACATTGCTGCAAAAGTAAATTCTGTTCTCTTAAGTTTATACCACTATCTTTACACATAAGGAGTAAATGAACACTGCCTGTTGGCACCACTTAACTGATAAGACTTTTAATTCAGTTAGAGGAGGTGGTTTCTA
The DNA here is from genome assembly GCA_917880005.1 of Nanger dama. NCBI lineage: Eukaryota > Metazoa > Chordata > Mammalia > Artiodactyla > Bovidae > Nanger > Nanger dama. Next base: position 33,180,458 of record CAKJTW010000007.1, read on the forward strand.
CCATTCTCTTTAATAAATAAAGTCTTTAATAAAATGAAAATTAAGTAATCATCTTATGTATTTGATCACAGTAGACGTGGAAAATTCTAACTAAACAGCATCTCCAAGGAGTTGGGCATGAATGTTGTTCTTGATGTGTATTTTAGGTTTCCTGACAACACTTGCCTGGAGAAAAAAAAAAGAATGTATATATAAATTAGTGTTTACTTTCCAGTTTCCCTCTTACATTCTCTGTAAGACAGTGGTTCCAATCAGGAAAAAAAAATTACTTCCTTCAGGGACGTATCAGAATCTTTCAGGGAAGTAAGTATAGTCTGTTTGATAAAGTACATTCAAATTGAACTATTATAAAATTGGAAAAAATAATTCTTGCTCTTTTAAGTGAAACAGTAATACTCAACAAAACAAGCCCTATGCCCTTCAGAAGGGAATACATCAAAATCTCCTGGGAGAAAAACATGATATTTTTTATATTATAATAATAATGTACAACCAAGGCTTAAAAGAGTTTAAAGTAATTTTACTGCAAAGTGTGACTGTTTTTAAATAGCACTCTCTTTTAAATAGATGTATCACATTTTACATATTTTCAAGGGCTTTCGAAGTTTTCAAAGGACTATGACCTAAATGTTACCATTTCAGTGTTGCTCAAAGCATTTGGAAACTTTTTTCTGGAAGAGTCTAATGCAAGATAAGAAAATCCATCTCTTTTGCTTCATAGCCATATATACCTATAGTCCATTTTTATAAAATTTTGTAGTCATTGATTTGTCCCCACAGCATTCTGTTTACCAAATCATCTTTTTTTTTTAAATATAGTAATCTATTAAGAACTTGATAAGCCTATGAAATGCAAACCACTGTGCCCTAACCTGAGAAATTCCTATTCATCTTCCCTGCTGGCTCAGATGGTAAAGAATCTGACTGCAATGCAGGAGACCTGTGTTTGATCCCTTGGTTAGGAAGATCCCCTGGAGAAGTGAATGACAACCCATTCCAGTATTCTTGCCTGGAGAATTCCATGGACAGGGGAGCCTTGTAGGCTACAGTCTAAGGTGTTGCAATGAGTTGGATGTGACTGAATGACTATCACTAGCCTGAGAAATTCCTATTCATCAAGGTATTTTAGATGATTCTCAGGTAATTTATGGGAAACTTTGGTAATTATTCCATTAATGGGTAGAAATCTGCTTCCATTAAGGAAAGCTAGATGGGCATGCCAAAGGCTCTGAAGACTTCCAAAGAAATTTCCAGATGGTTTTGAGCACTGACACCATTCCAATAAGTGCCTATGGTCCCCCTTATTAACAACCTTCAAAGGCAACATTTGCCTGGATCTGTGAATGGTTACAAGTTTATCTTTCTAAAAAATCCACAGTGTAGTCATTTATGTTATAGACTATGGTATGCTACTTCTTGCTAGCTTGCTAGTTGCCTCTTTCCTCTTTGCCAGAAAACTTCTAGACCTAGCTGGTAATCCCACACGGACTGCTGTTCTCTATGATTTTTGCTCCCTGCCCTCTGCCTGGCCTTCTTATTTAGCTCCACAGATGGATTACCTCTACCCCAGCTTCCCCTATCCCTGCCTCCTTATTTGGAGTGTCCAGAACTATGAGCAATGACCACCGTCCATTGACTAATAAGCAGGGGAGCAACTAGATAGTAGCTACTAGGTATACACCATCATCCTCAGTATACCGTGTTGACTGGAGGTGGAAAAAGAGAGTAGCTCTAATGATTTGTATAAGTTAAGCACTTGCATTAGATGTAGATTAACTTTGACAATAAGGATCAAAAACCCTGATTGTTTAATAACTTCCTCCAGAAGTCTCTAGGGTAAAACATGAAATTTTGCTGGATGTCACAGAGAGAAGTTAAGAGTTAGGTTTTCTTATTTCCTTTTACCAACTGAGAATGATTCAGTTGCTTATCAATAAAAGTGAAACATCGTTGGATTCCTTAGAGTGAGAGTTAGGATCAGGGAAAGAGAGGAAATGAGGAATGTGGTTGCTTAACTCCAAAACTTTATCAGACATCACCACTGATCTTCAAGATTAAAAACAGTATAGTGCATTCTCCAAGATATAAACAGTGCTGCATTCAAACTGGAAAAAGTTTATACTTTCTAACGTACGTTTTTAGGGCATGTAATTTATCATTTATTATTTGAATTATAGCACCACTGAATTCAACAAAGTCATAATCTGAAATTGATTTTTAAATTCATCCCTCTAAAGAATATTGTCAATTACCTCTAAAAATATCTGTGCATTTTGTTTACACAGAAAATTTATTTATTTCTAGATGTGTTTTATAATATCAACTTTTGTATATTAGAGGACTTCCCTTGTGGCTCAGATGTTAAAGAATCTGCCTGCAATGCAGGAAACCCAGGTTCGATCCCTGAGTTGGGAAGATCTGGAGAAGGGAATGGCTAGAGAATTCCAGGGACAGAGGAGTCCATGGGGTTGCAAAGAGTCAGACACGACTGAGTAACTTCACTTTCACTTTGTCTTTTAAAAGGTTAATAGCTTATTTTTCCCTTAGTTTAAAAATAAGGTTTTAATATTTCATAGAGTTTTTACAGCTAACAATACATCTTGATATATTTCTAGCATCTATGGTGCTAATTAATATATTCCTGATAACAGTTTTGATACTAATATTTATAGTGTTATAGGGCCACCTTCAGAGCATTCACTCTTAATTAGGAATCTAAGACTTTAAAAATCACTCTTAATTAGGAATTTAACACTCTAAAAACCAGGTTTCAATTAAAGCAATTTAGACACAGCACACTGTTTATTCTGAAGTATTTTAAAATAAATCAATATATAAATAACAATCCTAAGAACATCAATTAATTAAATATAAATTGTAGAACAGGAACTATTTGATATTTTAAAATTTAAGTGTCACAAGAGGCATCTTCAAATGATTATCAGGTAATGAACTGAATATTATTATTTAGATTTTGATGTATGATTATCAGCTTTAGTTCAGTTATAAGGAGTTTATTCTACTTCAAGAGGATAAATGGACAAAAATGTTTATAAAACTGAATTTATAAAATAGCTAAAAATAAAGTGATATCTCTAGTTGGAATGTAATAGTAACATTAATGGTATTGATAATAAAATAATAATGATAATTTACTGTTATTATAATCACCTGTTGTTTTTATTGGTGGTAGAATTTAACAAATAAGATGCCAAATATAATGCATATCTTGCAGATCATATTTTATTTAACCTCTCGGTACTAACTAATCTCTACTCCATCCTTCTTGAAGTATAGTTTATCTTGTTTTATAGAATCCTGCATCATCCTGCTCTTCTTTTCCTTGAATTTCTGATTACTGCTACTCAGTATTCACTATAGCCACTGCTTCGTCTGTCAGTTCATCACATATTACCTGTTCTGTCCAAAGTCACTGTGGATAGTGACTGTAGCCATGAAATTAAAGATGCTTGCTCCTTGGAAGGAAAGCTATGGCAAACCAAGACAGTGCACTAAAAAGCAAACACATTGCCTTACCCATAAAGGTCCATATAGTCAAAGCTATGGTTTTTCTAGGAGTCATGTACGGGTGTGAGAGATGGACCATAAAGAAGGCTGAGTGGCAAAGAATTGACGATTTTGAATTGTGGTGTTGGAGAAGACTCTTGAGAGTCCCTTGGACAGCCAGGAGATCAAACTAGTCAATCCTAAAGGAGATTAACTCTTGAATATTCATTGGAAGGACTGATATTAAAGCTCCAATACTTTGGCCACCTGATGCAAAGAGTCAGCTCATTGGACAAGACCCCAGTGCTGGGAAAGACTGAAGGCAAAAGGAGAAGGGAGCGGCAGAGGATGAGATTGTTGGATAGTATGACTGACTCAGTGGACATGGATCTGAGCAAACTCTGGAAGATAGTGGAGGACAGTGGGAAGCATGGCGTGCTGCAGTCCATGGTGTTGCAGAGAGTCCGACATGACATAGCAACTGAACAACAACGATTCTATGGGTTCTTTCTGTCTGGGGTCCTCTTCTCTCATTGGCTGTTTTATCCATTTCTTAAGTCTTAAGCTGTTATCTATGACTCCCAAATCAAAATTCCTACCCAAAATGTAAGTCTGACTACCCAACTGTCCATCCATCAACTTACTTGAGTGGTCCATAGCAACTCAAACTCTCCGTGCTCCAAACCAGGCAATCCTGTACTCCATTTCATAGGGATCAAGACACTGACATAGGCATTATGTTTATTTCCTCTCTTTCACCTCATGCATCAATAATTTCCAAAATATATCAGTTCCAACATCTAAACATAAGTATCTTTTTCCTCTTTCCATTCTCAAGGATACTTTCCTAGTCCTAAGAAGCCAGTATTTCTCCACAGTGTTTCCATAGTATCCTCCTAAATAAGCTCCCTGCATCTAATATAATCTCTCAAAATTATATTAATTCTGTATTTCCAGAAAGCTCTCTAAATAGGAATCTCATCCTGTCACTCCTGAGCCACTTTACCTGCCTCCACCCAGAGTCCTGAAGTCTAAGGGCCTCCATGATCTCATCTCAGCTTACTTCTCTGGCCTTGTTTACTTCCTAGTTTATTCTTGGTTTATGTAAATTTTTTCCATATTTATTGAGATATAATTGACATAAAAATTGTGTAAGGATGTGTACAACATGATTTGCTATATAGCAAAATTATTACATGGCTACCCTGTTAGCTCAGCTGGTAAAGACTCCGCCTGCAATGCAGGAGACCCTGATTCAGTCCTTGGGTTGGGAAGATCCCTGGCGAAGGAAAAGGCTACCCATTCAAGTATTCTGGCCTAGAGAATTCCAGTCCGTGGGCTCACAAAGTCCATGGGGACATGACTGAGTGACTTTCACTTCACTTTCACTAAAATTGTTACACAATAAGGTTACTTAACACATTTATCTCCTCAGATAATCACATTTTGCATTTATGGTGAGAATACTTAGGGTCTACTTTTTTTAGCAACTTCCAAGTATATAATGGGACTTCCCTGGTGGCCCAGTGGTAAAGAATCTGCCTGCCAATGCAGGAGACACAGGTTTGATCCATGGATGTGGAAGATTCCCTGGAAAAGGGAATGGCCACCCATTCCAGTATTCTTGCCTGGGGAATCCCATGGACAGAGGAGCCTAGCAGGCTGCAATCCATGGAATTGCAAATGAGTCAGACATGTCTTAGTGACTAACACAACAACAAGTATATAATAACACTATTAATGATTCTAGTCCCCATGCTAAACACTAGATCCCCAGAACTTATTCATCTTATTCAGTTTGTGCCCTTGGATCAACATCTCTCCATTTCCTCCATCCAAGTCCCTGGTAATCATTCTTCTACTATCTATTTCTCTGAGTTTGACCCCCTCTCCTTTTTTTTTTTTTTTTTTAAAGATTCCATACATAACTGAGAATTTGTCTTTCTCTGACTTATTTCACTTAGGAAAAAAAATGCCTTCAGGGTCCATCCGTGGCTTGATTGCTCATTTATTTTTAGTGCTGAATAACATTCCGTTGTCTCTATGTTCTACAGTTTATGAATCCATTCAGTTGCTGGAGGACATCTTGGCTGGCTTCCAAGTTTTGGCAATTATGAATAAAGCTGCTATAGACAGTCATACACAAGCTTTTCTGTGGATATAAACTTTCGTCTCCTTTGGGTAAATATCAAACGCACAATTGCTGGGTCATATGTATGGCAAAAATATGCATAGTTTTGCAAGCACCTGCAAAGTACCTTCCTAAGTGGCTGTGCCATTTGGCATTCCTACCAGCAATGAATGAGATTCCCTATTGGTCTACATTCTAGCCAGCATTTGGTCGTTGGTGTTCTGGATTTTGACCATTGTAATAGGTGTGCAGTGGAATGGCTTAAGTATCAATTTAGAGTTTATAAAACTTGCCTCTTCTCATCTGATAATAATGAATGGGTTATACCCTAAATGTATAAATAGAAACAAATGTAATTCTGTCTTAAATAAGACTTCAGATTACTAAACAAAATGCACTATGCTATTGAACATAAAATATGTGTTAGTATAAATACTTTATGTTTTTCTTTGGACCTTTTTATATCATATTGGGGCACACTGATTAACAATGTCATGATAGTTTCAGGTGAACAGTGCAGGGACTCAATCATACATATACATGTATCCATTCTTTCCCAAACTACCCTCCCATCCAGGCTATCATATAAGAGTAAGCAGAGTTCCATGTGCTATACAATAGGTCCATGCTGGTTATCCATTTTAAATATATCTGTGCTCAGTTCAGTACCTCAGTTGTCTCTGACTCATTGCAACCCCATGGACTGCAGCATGCCAGGCTTCCCTGTCCATCACCAAATCCTGGAGCTTGCTCAGTCTCATGTTCATCAAGTCAGTGATGCCATCCAACCATCTCATCCTCTGTCATCCCCTTCTCCTCCCAACTTCAGTCTTTCCCAGCATCAGTCTTTTCTAAAGAGTCAGTCCTTTGCATCAGATGGCCAAAGTATGGAGATTCAGCATCAGTCCTTTCAATGAATATTCAGGACTGATTTCCTTTAGGATTGACTGGTTTGATATCAGTTGCAGTCCTGGGACTCTCAAGAGTCTTCTCTAACACCACAGTTCAAAAGCATCAATTCTTTACCTATCAGCCTTCTTTATGTTTCAACTCTCACAACATACATGACTACTGGAAGAAACGTAGCTTTGACCAGATGGACATTTGTTGGCAAAGTAATGTCTCTACTTCTTAATATACTGTCTCAGTCTGTCATCTGTCATAGTTTTTCTAAGGAACAAGCATCTTTTAATTAAATGGCTGCAGTCACCATCTGAAGTGATTTTGGAGCCCAAAAACTAAAATCTGTCACTGTTTCCATTGTTTCCCCATCTATTTACCATGAAGCAGTGGGACCATATGCCATGATCTTAGTTTTCTGAATGTTGAGCTTCAAGCCAGCTATTCCACTCTCCTCTTTCACTTTCACCAAGAGGTTCTTTAGTTCCTTTCCACTTTCTGCAATAAGGACGGTGTCATCTGCATAGCTCAGGTTACTGATATTTCCCCCAGCAATCTTAATTCAGCTTGGACTTCATCCAGCTTGGCATTTCGCATGATCTACTCTGCATTTAAGTTTCCCTGGTGGCTCAGATGGTGAAGCGTCTGCCTGTAGTTCAGGAGACCCGGGTTTGATCCCTTGGTTGGGAAGACCCCGGGAGAAGGAAATGGCAACCCACCCAGTACTCTTGCCTGTAAAATTCCATGGACTGAGGAGCCTGGTAGGCTACAGTCCATGGGGTCCCAAAAAGTTGGACATGACTGAGCGACTTCACTTTCACTCTGCATATAAGTTAAATAAGCAGGGTGATAATATACAATCTTGATGTATTCCTTTCCGAATTTAAACCAGTCCATTGTTCCATATCCAGGTCTAACTGTTGCCTCTTGACCTGCATATAGGTTTCTCAGGAGGCAGGTAAGGTGATCTGGTATTCCCACCTCTTTAAGAAATTTCTGCAGTTTGTTGTGATCCACAGAGTCAAAGGTTTTGGCAAAGTCAATGAAGCAAATGTAGGTGTTTTTCTGGAATTCTCTTGTTTTTTCTGTGATCCAACGGATGTTGGCAATTTGATCTCTGGTTGCTCCACCTTTTCTAAATCCAGCACAAACATCTAGAAGTTCTTGATTCACAAACTGACGAAGCCTAACTTGGAGAATTTTGAGCATTACTTTGCTAGTGTGGGAGATGAGTGCAATTGTGCAGTAGTTTGAGCATTCTTTGGCATTACCTTTCTTTGGGACTGGAATGAAAACTGACCTTTTCCAGGCCTGTGGCCACTGCCCAGTTTTCCACATTTGCTGGATATTGAGCATAGCACTTTAACAGCTTCCTCTTTTAGGATATGAAATAGCTCAGCTGGAATTCTGTCACTTCCACTAGCTTGGTTGGTAGTCATGCTTCCTGAGGCCCACTTGACTTTGCATTCCAAGATGTCTGGCTCTAGGTGTGTGATCACACCATTATGCTTCTTTGGGTCATTAAGACCTCTTTTGTATAGTTCTTCTGTGTATTCTTGCCACCTCTTCTTAGTATCATCTGCTTCTGTTAGGTCTATACCGTTTCTATCCTTTATTGTGCCTATCTTTGCATGAAATGTTCCCTTGGTATCTCTAATTTTTTGAAGAGATCTGTAGTCTTTCCCATTGTATTGTTTTCCTCTATTTTTTCTTGATCACTTAGGAGGGCTTTCTTATCTCTCCTTGCTGTTCTTTGCATTCAGATGGATGTATCTTTCCTTTTCTCTGTTCTCTTTTGCTTCTCTTGTTTTCTCAGCTATTTGTAACACCTCCTCAGACAACTGTTTTGCCTTTCTGCATTTCTTTCTCTTGGGGATGGTTTTGATCACCACCTCCTATACAATGTTATGAACCCCTGTCCATAGTTCTTCAGACACTCTATCTATCAGATCTAATGCCATAAATCTGTTTGTCACTTCCACTGTATCATCGTAAGGGATTTGACTTAGGTGATACCTAAATGGTCTACTGATTTTCCCTAATTTCTCCAATTTAAGTCTGAATTTGGCAATATGGAGTTTCCAGTCTGAGCCACAGTCAGCTCCCAGTCTAGTTTTTGCTGACTATAGAGAACTTTGGCTGCAAAGAATATAACCTTTGGCTTCCATCTTTGGCTGAAAAGAATATAATCAATCTGGTTTTGGTATTTACCATCTGGTGATGTCCATATGTAGTCTTCTGTTGTGTTTCGAAAAGGGTGTTTGCTTTGACCAGTGCGTTCTCTTGGCAAAACTGTTAGCTTTTTTCCCTGCTTCATCGTGTACTCCAAGGCCAAACTTGCCTGTTATTCCAGATAGCTCTTGACTTCCTCATTTTGCCTTCCAGCCCCTATGATGAAAAGGGATTTTTTTTTTCTTTTGGTGTTAGTTCTAGAAGGTTTTGTAGGTCTTCATAGAACCATTCAACTTCAGCTTCTTTGGCATTAGTGGTTGGGGCATATACTTGGGTTACTGTGATATTGAATGGTTTGCCTTAGAAATGAACTGAGATCATTCTGTCATTTTTGAGATTGCACCCAAGTACTTCACTGGATTCTTTTGCTGATTATGAGGGCTACTCCATTTCTTCTAAGGGATTCTTGCCCACAGTAGTGGATATAGTGGTCATCTGAATTAAATTCACACATTCTGTTCCATTTTAGTTCACTGATTGCTAAAATGTTGATGTTCAATCTTGCCATTGACCACATCCAATTTACCTTGATTCCTGGACCTAATAGTCCAGGTTCCTATGCAATACTGTTCTTTACAGCATCAGACTTTAGTTTCATCACCAAACATGTCCACAGCTGGGCATTGTTTTTGCTTTGGCTCTGTCTCTTCATTCTTTCTGGAGTTATTTCTTCAGTCTTCCTAAGTAGCATACTGGGCACCTAGCAACCTGGGGAGTTCATCTTTTAGTGTCAAAGCTTTTTGCCTTTTCATACTGCTCCTTGGGTTCTCAAAGCAAGAATACTGAAGTGTTTGCCATTCCCTTCTCCAGTGGACCACGTTTTGTTGGAACTCTCCACCATGACCTGTTCATCTTGGGTGGTCTTATACAGGCATGACTCAGTTTCATTGACTGGGCTGGGATTCATGAGATCAGTTCGGTTAGTTTTCTGTAATTATGGTGTTTATTCTGTCTGCCCTCTCACATATAAGGATAAGAAGCTTGTGGAAGATTCCTGATAGGAGGGACTGGCTATGGGGAATCTGGGTCTTGTTCTGATGGGTGGGACTGTACTCCCTCCCTGTGTTCCCTCTCTGTGGCTAAAGTATGGTAGTTTTAATTGTAATTATGGTGACCTCCTTCAAAAGCACTTATGCCAGCACTCTCGTATTCAGTGTCCCTGACCCTGTGGCAGGCCACTGTTGACTCACGACACTGCCAGAGACTCCTTGACACTCACAGGCAAGTCTGGTTCAGTCTCTTGTGGAGTCACTGCTCCTTTTCCACAGTCCTGCTGTGTACATGATTTTGTTTGTGCCTCCAAGCATCTGTTTCCCCAGTCCTATTGGAAGTTCTGTAATCAAATCCCATTAGCCTCCAAAGTCAAATTCCATGGGGGTTCTCAGTGGCTTTACCCAATCCCCAGGGTGGGAAATCTATTGTGGGTCCTAGAACTTTCTTGACAGTGTGAGAATTTCTTGGGTATAATTGTTCTCCAATTTGTGGATCGTCTGCTCTGTGGCTCTCTGGTGGGGCTAATGGTGACCTCCTCTACAAGGACTTAATGCCACATGCTGTCTGTTCCAAGTCTGCTGCAGCCAGAGCCCCTGTCCCCGCGGCAGGCCACTGCTGGCTCGCGCCTCTGTAAGAGACACCCAAATACTCAAAGGCAGGTCTGGCTCAGTTTCTGTGGAGTCTCTGGCTGGGTATGGGGTTTAATTCTAAATGAGATTTCACCCCTTCTTCTATCTTGTTGGGATTTCTTCTTTGCACTTGGATGTGGGATATCTTTTTTTGGTGTGATCCAACATTCTCCTGTTGACGGATGTTCAGCAGCGAGTTGCAATTTTGGAGTTCTCGCAGGAGATGAGCGCATGTCCTTTTACTCCACCATATCAGTGTAGTACTCTATTTTTATATTTCAGATGGAAACATCAGATATAAAATGTGACTTGATTGCATTAGGAGGATAATGAACCACTAATCCACTTGAAACACATAGGACTGTACTTTAAAATGCAACTATAACATATTCAACAGAGAAGGCAATGGCACCCCACTCCAGTACTCTTGCCTGGAAAATCCTATGGACAGAGGAGCCTGGAAGGCTGCAGTCCATGGGGTCACTGAGGGTTGGACATGACTGAGTGGCTTCACTTTCACTTTTCACTTTCATGCATTGGAGAAGGAAATGGCAACCCACTCCAGTGTTTTTGCCTGGAGAATCCCAGGGATGGGGGAGCCTGGTGGGCTGCCGTCTATGGGGTCGCACAGAGTCAGACACGATTGAAGTGACTTAGCAGCATAACATATTCAAACATTGGGGTTTTTATCGGACAATACTGAAAATGTGGGAAAAAGAAAAATACAGGAAATATTAACACATTTTGAAAGAAAAAAATTTAAAGAAAACTTAGAATTTTCAAAATTGTAAGTTATTTCTTATAATACTGAGAAAGTTCTTACTCCCAAATTACAAAAGTGAAACCAAATTTCAGCCAGTGTAATCAAGGACTTGAAAATCCCTCAATATCAGTATAACTTAAGTGGTAGCTGAAAGGTCAACATGCCTCTTTAAGATTCTATAAGCTTAAAAATTGCATACACTCTCTAAAAACAGAGTCAGCATGTGTTGCATGTCCTAAGAGCGACAGGTAACCTCAAAGTCCCACAAATAAAGTTCAAATGGTAATGAATACAACATATAAAATGAAACCTAGATAAATTATTTCTTCCATCTTTTAAAAAAGATTCTATTTTCTCTCTTGCATCCAGGCACTGTGGTAAACATTGGAGGAGTGCAAAAGTGAATCAGCTACAATCCTTCCCATCTAGGTGCTAATAATGTCTCACAGAGAAGCTAAAAAATACTAAAATGTAATCTAATAAAGGATGTGGCAAATATCATCAGAGGGATAAAGGGAAAGTATTAGATTAATTTAGAGCAGGGAGGATTACTTCTGCTTGCAGGAAGTCTTTGTAGATCAGAAATCCTGAGCAAGATCTTTAAGTATGGGTTATGAAAAAATTATATTAGAGGAAAGAAACAACTTGAGCAAAGGAAGAGGAATAAAAGCAGGCAAGTGTGGATGTAGAGAGAAAAGAGCAAACACTTCAGTTAATTTAGAGCATAGAATGACTGAAATGCAATGGTAGATAATATTTGGAAATATGTATTGGGTCCAGTCTTTAAAGGACCTTGAGTAGCATTGTAAGTCTAGTTCTGTAATTCAGGAACAGTGACTAAAATAAGAATCACATAAGAAATTTTATTGAGAGCTACCCTAAAGAATGGACTTCCCAGATAGCTCAGTGGTAAAGAATCTGCCTACAGTGCAGGAGACCTGGGTTCTATCCTGGGTCAGAAAGATCCTCTGGAGTAGGAAATGGCAACCTACTCCAGTATTCTTGCCTGGAGAATCCCATGGACAGAGGGAGCCTGATGGACTACAGTCCATGGGATGGCAGAGTTGGATACAACTGAGCATGTACTCAACTACCCTAAAGAGTACATTAGTATATGTACTGTTCTCTTTTAAATATGTAGCAGTCCTCTTCAGAGGAGTGTCAAAGATGAATATTTCTCAAGCCAGCATCAGAATGGGTAAGGAATATTTGCACAATCCTCTATTCTCATTTCCTATTAATCCTGCAGTGCATGAGACCCAGGTTCAATTCCTAGGTCAGAAAGATCTGCTAGAAAAGAGATAGGCTACCCACTCCAGCATTCTTGGGCTTCCCTGTGGCTCAGGTGGTAAAGAATCCACCTGCAATGCAGGAGACCTGGGTCCAATCCCTGGGTTGGGAAGATCCCCTGGAGAAGGGAAAGGCTACCCTCTCCAGTACTGTGGCCTGGAGAATTCCATGGACTGTATAGTCCATGAGGTTGCAAAGAGTTGAACATGACTGAGTGACTTTCATGTCACTCACTTCCTATTTATCTTAGTTTACTAAAAGAAGAATGTATCACCTTCAATTATCTGACATTTCTTCTCTTGTAGGAAGAATTTGTTTACATGCTCATGCCAAATATCTGCTATCAAAAAGTAATTTCAACTATTAATAATATTACAAAAGCATGATTCATTGTAATATCTCAGACACTATTACTAACCTATTATCATATATCATTTGATTTCTTATAACAAGTCTACTACAAGCATGGTATTATTGTAATAATTTTACACATAATGAAATCAAGGATCTGAGACATGAAATCAGTGTTTCTCTGTCTTAAAACTAGCATGTTAAGAAAGATAAGATTGAACACAGGGTACTCTGATTCCAAAATAATCATAGTCTATCCACTCTGACAGTGATTGAAAATGCAGTAAATTCAACCTCCGGTTTTTCCTTCATAAAATTGTATTAGTCTGGAGTGCATCATCCAATCAGTTGTCATTTCCTTAATAGAGATCTTAGACAAAGTATCTTTCATCTCTACAGATAACATGGATCTTTTATGAAGATCCACTGCTCCAGACTCAGTACCTTGTATGATATTCCTGATTCCTAGAGGAAATGTTCAAAATACATACTGATATGGCATGGCAGCAGTCAGAAAAGAGCACTGAACAATCAGGCTCAGACATAAACTAACATGATGGCAGCTCTGATACAGAGCAGCTGAAATAAATCTCTTGTCGATATTCCACTAGGAATTATAAACAGTACTTCCATCCAAATTCCCAGCTGAGTGTATACAATTATACTGAATTGTCATAACAAATTTTGAATCTTGAAAGATGCATTCAGTGAGCAGTGGAGGGACTTTGGAGAGACCTATACTTCATGCTCTCTGCTTAGAGCTACAAGTCCTCAGGTAATCCTCGGCTCTCATAGTCGCCTCCTGTGGAAGCAGAGATCACAGCACCTGCTCTTTAGGTTTTTATAAGGATGAAATTAATGTATGCCTAGAGACTCACAACTGCTGGCACAGAGGCACAGTCCTGGATGCTATTCTTTACTCCTCGTGGTCCCTATGTTGGTTCTCTTCTCCTTGTTTCTCCAGGCTCTACTTCTTCAATGGACTGATCTAGAGAGATGGTCCAAAGCAGGAAAATTTGTTTAAAAATAAACAGATGAGCAGTATATTTTCTCTGTAATTTTTTTTATTAACCTTATTCTAAATTCTTTTTTTTACTCTCAAATTTATAATTGTGGCTGATTTTCATCATGCTTATGTATGTAAAACCTTGAGAAAAATGGATTAAAATTTCTTTAGACAATGGTTCAGGATACTATGTCCTATAAAATTTAGCTTGCAGAGGAATTCTCTTGAAGGACCTTTTCTTGTAATTCACAATCCTTAAACAATCGTTCCCAAAGGATCTGTTTTTAGCCATTTTTGCTTGCTTAATGATTTTTATGCAGCTCAAACTAGACAAACATATAAAAATTATGCAGTACTCTATTCTGCCTTTCATTGTAGTTTGTCATGTGTGTATCTTTTCCCCTCCAGATTATAAGTAAAGGAACCTTGTACATCTCAAGAGAGTGTCTGTGACCTAGTCCATGATTAAGAAATGTTTCCTGAATTAAAATAGTGAAATAGAATGAATTCTGAAGTGAAAAAAATGACCAGATATGATAAATAATCTCCCTTGAGATACACATACACAGATTTTCTACTTCAAGCATTTAAAAGTAAATATGTTATTAATAGTCCATTCTGCTGTAATTTGAAGCATCCATGAATGGGATAATTCAAGGGCTTAATATTTCATGGAGCAAAAGTCAAGGAGAGGGAGCTGAAATATGCCTTGAATCACCACCTGGTTTCATAAAGAGTGAAATACTCCCTTTCAATATTCCAACACATCCCTAACTGGGTTATTTTTAATGGACCTTCTCCCCTGTGGTAGAAAGGCACCATAGTCATCAAGCAGCTGAGAGCAAGGCATGGCCTCTGTAGATCCCACAATAACAGCCTTCTAGACACACGGCTTCCCAGACAACGGGAAACATCTGCTTTGTTTGTGGTCGCAACAGGGTAGTGCTGTTATTTGCCCAAGCATAAGGCTCACGTCTGGCTCCAGGGAAGAATAACTAATGAGATAAAAGAATTACTTCTCCATTCTTTGCACCTGACAGGATATATTATTCTTGTGTTTGAAAATAGGAGATATCAGTAAGGACAAAGAGTTGAAATAATGCTGAAGGAGAAAAAAAAATGTGTGTTCCATTTCGGATCACTGCTGATTTGTAAACTCTTCTGTAACCTGCTGATTGCTTTCTGGACTGTTACAAAAATAGTATGTTCAGTGCACTTTCCCTCCTAAGGGCACTGGAGGAGCTTAGTGAGAGCGAAGGGAACAGAATGAGTGATGAAATGTTTACTGTGCAAACTTCAGCTCAACAGATAATGTGATATTTCTTCTCTTCTCTAATTCACATTTTATGAGAGCCATTGTTAAATGTGTGCCTTCCCTTATTGACTTTGCCTATGTTCAAGGGAGTTTGCCACAAACGGAAAACATCTGTACTGAGATTTCTAAAATGAACTTGCTCATTCATTTCATAGAGTATTTCTGATTCATCCATATCTGCTCCCTTGATATGTAGTAACGCTACTTTGATTAGATATTTGTCCACTACTCTTTCCTCTACTACACTTAGAAACTTTACTTGTAATTGCTTATTAAGGAGATAATATGCTCCTCTGCACTTCCTCCAAAGAGAAATAGCTTAAGTAAAACTTGTTTTAAAAAACATGCATAGTGAAATGTGTCAGACATAGCAAGACACATACTGTATGATCTCACATGTGGAATCTTAAATAAACTCGTAGATACAGAAAACAGATTAGTGGTTGCCAGAGGCAGAGGCCTTGGAAAGGGGGTGGGCAAAATGAGTGAAGATGGTCAAAATATATAAACTTCCAGTTATAAGACAAACAAGTCCTGGGATTGTATGTACAGCATGGCGATTGTAGTTAACAACTGCTATTGCTGTTCAGTTACTTAGTCATATCTGACTCTTTCTGATCACATGGACTGTAGCATACCAGGCTCCTCTGTCTTCCACTATCTCCCAGAGTTTGCTCAAATTCATAACCATTGAGTCAATAACGCTATCAAACCATCTCATCCTCTGCTCCCTGCTTCTCCTTTCACTTTCAGTCTTTCCGAGCACCAGGGTCTTTTCCAGTGAGTCAGCTCTTTGCATCAGGTGGCCAGAGTATTGGAGCTTTGGCTTCAGCATCAGTCTTTCAAACAAATATTCAGGGTTGATTTCCTTTAGGCTTGACTAAAGGAAATCTCCTTGCAGTCCAAGGGATTTTCAAGAGTCTTCTCCACATTCACAGTTCAAAAACATCAATTCTTTGGTGATCAGCCCTCTTTATGATCCAACTCTCACATCCATACATGACTACTGGCAAAACCATAGCTTTAACAAAATGGACCTTTGTTGGCAAAGTGATATCTCTACTTTTTAATATGCTGATTATAAAGCATATTAAACCTCGGAAGGTTTGTTATAGGTTTCCTTTCAAGGAGCAAGGGTCTTTTGAATTCATGGCTGCAGTCACCATCCACAGTGATTTTGGAGCCCAAGAAAAGAAAATCTGTCACTGCTTTCACTTTCCTCACTTCTATTTGCCATGAAGTGGTGGGACTAAATGCCATCCTCACAGTTTTTTAATGTTGAGTTTTAAGCCAGCTTTTTCACTCTCCTCTTTCACCTTCATCAAGAGGCTCTTTAGTTCCACTTTGTTTTCTACCATTAGAGTGATACTTGTGTATCTGGAGTTGTTATTTCCCCCAGCAATCCTGATCCCAGTTTGTGATCCATCCAGCCAAGGATTTCACTTGATGTGCTTTGTATAGAAGTTAAATAAGCAGGGTGACAATATACAGTTTTGTCGTACTCCTTTCCCAATTTTGAACCTATCCATTGTTCCATGTCTGGTTGTAACTGTTGCTTCTTGACCTGCATACAGGCTTCTCAGGAGACAGGTAAGGTGGTCTGGTATTCCCAGCTCATGAAGAATTTTCCACAGTTTGTTGTGATACACACAGTCAAAAGTTTTAGTGTAGTCAATGAAGCAGATGTTTTTTCTGGAATTCCCTTGCTTTTTCCATTATCCCATGAATGCTGGCAATTTGATCTTTGGTTCCTCTGCCTTTTCAAAACCCTGCTTGGACATCTGGAAGTTCTTGGTTCATGTACTGTTGAAGCCTTGCTTGAAGTATTTTGAGCATAACCATGCCAGGAAGAGAGTTGGAACATTGTTTGACATTGCCCTTCTTTGGGCTTGGAATAAAACTGACGTCTTCCAATCCTGTGGCCACTGCTGAGATTTCCAAACTTGCTGGCATATTGAGTGCAGCACTTTAAAGCATCATCTTTTAGGATTTCAAATAACTCAGTTGGAATTCCATCACTTCCACTAGCTTTGTTTATAGCAATGCTTCCTAAGGCCCACTTGACTTCACACTCCAGGATGTCTAGCACAGTAAGTGACCATGCCATCATGGTTATCCAAGTCACTAAGACCTTTCTTGTATAGTTCTTCTGTGTATTCTTGCCACCTCTTCTTAATCTCTTCGGCTTTTATTAAGTCCTTACTGTTTCTGACCTTTATTGTACCCATCCTTACATGAAATGTTCTCTTAATATCTCCAGTTTTCTTGAAGAGATCTCTAGTCTTTCCCATTCTGTTGTCTTCTTCTGTTGTTTGCATTGTTCATTTAAGAAGGACTTATCTCTCCTTGCTAGTCTCTAGAACTTTGCATTCAATTGGATTTATCTTTCTCTTTCTCCCTTCTTTTGCTTGTCTTCTTTCCTCAGCTATCTGTAAAGCCTCCTTAGACATCCACTTTGCCTACTTTTGTTTCTTTTCCTTTGGGATGATTTTGGTCACTGCCTGCTGTACGGTGTTATGAACCTCCGTCCACAGTTCTTCAGGCACTCTGTTTACCAGGTCTAATCCCTTGAATCTGTCACCTCCACTGTATAATCATAAGGGATTTGATTTAGGTCCTTCCTAAATGACCTAGTGGTTTTCCCCTATTTTCTTCAATTTAATTTGCTAAGAGAGTAAATCTTAAAGGTTCTTTGAGAAAAATTAATATGTAACAATATGTAATGAGAATATTATGTAAATATTATATATACTTACATGTAATATGTTTATAACTTTTAATATATAATGCTTATCATGGTGCCTGGCTGATAATCATTGCTCAGAGAATGATAGTGATGATGATGGGATCATAATTAAACACAAAATCAATAACAGTAATTATTTAATAACAACAGAAGTTAGGCAGTATAGAACCTTTTGGCAACCTGTTGGGCAGTATCTTTCACAGATGAATATTTGTACAAGCTGCTGCTGCTGCTGCTGCTAAGTCGCTTCAGTCGTGTCCAACTCTGTGTGACCCCATAGACGGCAGCCCACCCGGCTCCCCCATCCCTGGGATTCTCCAGGCAAGAACACTGGAGTGGGTTGCCATTTCCTTCTCCAATGCATCAAAGTGAAAAGTGAAAGTGAAGTTGCTCAGTTGTGTCTGACTCTTAGCGACCCCATGGACTTCCAGGCTCCTCCATCCATGGGATTTTCCAGGCAAGGGTACTGGAGTGGGGTGCCATCTCCTTCTCTGTTTGTACAAGCTATCCCTCATTAATCCCATTCCAGAAGATGTGTGTATGTGTTTATATGGGTGTATCTCTGAAATGGGTACATATTTCAGCAAATGGCATATACTAAAATGTTCATAATAGTGCTATGTGTAATAGCCCCAAACTAGAAATTCCCAAATACCCATCAAGAGTGGAGTGGGTAAATAAATTATGATGTATTTATAATTTATGGAATAGCATATAGCAATTAGAATAATGATATAGAACTACATGTAACAGTATGGATGAATTTCATGAATATAAAGTTAAAGAAGTCAAATATAAATGAGTATAATATATGATTCTGCTGATGCGATGTACAACAGTGGACAAAAATGTGTGCTCTTAGAAGTCAGGGTTCTGATTACTTTGAATTGTTACTAGAAATGGGCATGGAGGAGCTCTGAGGCTCCTGGTCTGGGTGTTCAATTGGCAAAACCCTATTGGTCTGTACATTTAAGTGCACTTTTCTCTTTGTATATTACACTACAAAAAATGTTAAAAACATAAAAGATACTATGAAGTCATATAAAGGTCATTGCATATATGGAAGCTTTCAGTATCTAGCTATAAAACATGAGCTACTTGACTTCTGAAAGGGAATATACCCATTTACAATATATTACATGGTTATTATAAAGAGTAAATGAAATATATGAAAGTATCACAAAAAAGTATCAGTATTAACCATGGCTACCTTTGTAATAGGCTTCAGACTGCTGAACTGTCAGTGATGGCAGATGAGTGATGTGGTGGCAAAATGAGTAGTATATTGCTCGTTTTCAATTACTTCCTATAGTCTTTATCCAGATAATGATTATCTCAAGCTCAGTCATCAAAAAGTTCTGTTTTTATGAGTTTGTGTCACTTGGCATGACTGCCAAGTGGTCATAAAATGAAATAAAATAAAATATGCTTTCTCATGGTGTCAAAGAATGCCAGTACTATTTTGGGCACTGTGTCATGGTGAGAGGATTATTATCACTTTCAACATGACTGTGTTAAGATTGCACCTGAAAACTATTTTTTTCTTTTTGTACTTCAGGAGCCTCTAGAAGTAGAGCAAGTGGTAGGAAGTCTAGGAAATAGGAAGTTCCATGTCTGTAAGAAAAAGAAAAAAAGATGATAAATTAAAATGCATATAGTTGTGCTTTTTCAGTGAGAATGAACATAGTAGCTCATAAATATGGGAAAGGTATAAATTCTAAAAGATAAGATAAAATAAGGATAAGGGCTTCCCTTGTAGCTCAGTTGGTAAAGAATCTGCCTGCAATGCAGGAGATTTGGGTTCAATTCCTGTGTCAGGAAGATCCCCTGGAGGAGGAAATGGCAACCCACTCCAGTATTCTTGCCTGGAGAATCCCATGGACAGAGGAACCTGGCAGGCTACAGTCCATGGGGTCACAAGAATCATACATGACTTAGCAACTAAGCCACCACCAAGATAAGGATAAATGATTAAAGTCAAGTGTAAAAGTTCTGTCTATGAGTGCACGCTAAGTCGCTTCCATCATGTCTGACTCTTTGCAACCCTATGGACTGTAGCCTGCCAGGCTCCTCTGTCCATGGGATTCTCCAGGCAAGAATATTGGACTGGCTTGCCATTCCCTCCTCCAGGGGATCTTCCTGACCCAGGGATTGAACCCGAGTCTCTCATGTCTTCTGCATTGGCAGGTGGGTTCTTTATTACTAATGCCACCTGGGAAGCCCTCTATCTTTGAGTAGTAGGATATAATTTTTTTAAAGAACAATTTAGGTTTAACATCAGAAAGGTAAGTCTCCTTAGAGCAACAGCAGTTCAGCTGAACATACATTTAAGAGAGAAATGTGAGCCCCATTTCTCAAGACAATGCCAACAGAAGCAGCCTAGCAGACAGGGGGTGTTATGGGGAGTAACTTCCTGACAAGAACTTAATTTGGTCTAGCATAGTTTTTTTTTCTTATCTAATGATTATTTATGAAAATATTTATAGAGTATAGGTCATTTTTTAAATTTTCAAACAATTATATTGGAGTATAGTTGATTTAAAATGTTATGTTAATTTCTGCTGGGCAGCAAAGTAAATCAGTTATACATGCACATATATCCATTCTTATTTCCTGTATATGTCATTACAGAGTATTAAGACAAGTTCCCTGTGCTATACATTAGTTGTCTATTTTATATACAGTAATATGTATATGTCAATCCCAATCTCCCAATTTGCACCCCCATCCCCAC
Source organism: Nanger dama (assembly GCA_917880005.1). Taxonomy (NCBI): domain Eukaryota; kingdom Metazoa; phylum Chordata; class Mammalia; order Artiodactyla; family Bovidae; genus Nanger; species Nanger dama. The sequence continues at coordinate 33,201,055 of CAKJTW010000007.1, forward strand.
CCCCCGGTAACCATAAATTTGGGTCTGGCACCTTAAATACTGAAATTGGTCTAATTTAAACATATACTAACAGATACCTGAGTTTGGATATATTTATTTTGCCTTTAATTTATCTTGTTTCCAGTTATTTGTCTCTGAGTGGAAAGATAAGAAAGATAAAATATCTGTATTATGGAATATGTTAATGTATGTCTGTTGTGGCATTAAAACTAATGATTTTTTTAAAGTTTGGGTGGGGGAAAAAGCATAGGTCTTTCTGTTCTATTCTCAGCTCATAAAACTGTGTTGTAGGAAGGCAGTAAATATTTTTGGATAAATGATGAAAAGATTGAACATAGAAGGTAATACATATACCTAAATTAGGTTCAGTATTTAAATAGAAAATGGACAAATTATTAGGCCATGCCAAATTCAATTTTCCACACTATATTGAATCCTAGATTCTGTTAGGGTATTTAAGTGCCATGGGATAAGTTCAATCCTTATATATTTGGAAATCAATTATTTAGTCTTTTCTTTTTTCTTAAATCTCTTTAAGGTCAAAAAGTAGTACAGTATTAGATTTCCTATTTAGAAATAAAAAGATAACAAGAATTTCTGTTTCTACCAAGCTCTACTTACCAAACCTTTTTGTGAATATTATTGTTTACATAAATGTATGAACAAAACCATGCTAGGTAAAATAGACAAGTTACTATTTTTGCTGGGATACCTCATGAAGGAAACCTGTTTGCCAGGATTTTTCTAAATCTCCTTCTGTAAGCAAATGCTTATAATGCATTTGCATTATACATATATAATGCAAAGTATCATGGTAACACTCTAAGACCAATTAATACCTTATGCAACAATTAAATTCTCATAAAAGAAGCTTTAGTTTACTCTTTTGCTGCCTCCTGATTTATAAATAGGTATGATCATTCTCCTCAAAACTTATACATAAGAAATATCACAATGTGTTTTAATTCATACACTTTGACTTACATCACTATTGCCAGAGTTTCTAATAACACTCATTTATGGTGGAGGGCTAGGGAGAGATTTTTGTTTTTTCCAAAAATTGTTGTATAAGAGTTCAAGAGACCACACAGAATTCAGAAAATTGAAAATCATTTTGTCCTTCATTCATCATCGTCCACCCTGAGAAGGTCATTATCCAAATCAACGCTTCCCAACCAAGGGTTTCATAAAAGTTATGAAAAGCCCTAAATATTAATATTTCATTGTATGTAATGATTTAACTTTTTTCTTTGCTCCAAGAATAGGACTACCTATAATTCGTCCCTGGGAGGACTGACAAAATATTCATGTCTTGTTAACATAACTTTCTTGTTGAGCCTTGGCTGGGAAAAAAGTGGTCTGAATCCATGTGGTCTATTTTAAGCCTATTCCTTGACTACTTACAGCATCCAGTCCTCTCTCGGCCACAGAGACTTCTCAACATTTCCAAGGCCTCGGTACCAGCAATCGTATATAACAGTTCCAACAGATTTACCTCTTTCCACCTCTCAGGCCCATTAATGAGCATAAGGCCCAGGTTTCATAACTCAGAAATCACTCCTCCTTTATTCTTCACCTTGGCAAATCCAGTCTTCGCCAGTCTTTTATCAGCCCTTTCATGGGTTCTCCAGTTCTCCCCACTATCAAAACAAAGCCTCTTGGCTCTGTTGGACCAAAGGGAGTCTTAAAATCAATTGGCTCTTTTGAGAGAAGATTTAGAAGTTGCCTCTTATTCTTTCTTGAAGTACCTAAGGAGCAATGCTGCTAAGTCACTTCAGTCGTGTCCAACTCTGTGTGACCCCATAGATGGCAGCCCACCAGGCTCCCCAGTCCCTGGGATTCTCCAGGCAAGAAGAAAACTGGAGTGGGTTTCCATTTCCTTCTCCAATGCATGAAAGTGAAAAGTGAAAGGGAAGTTGCTCAGTTGTGTCTGACTCTTCTTGATCCCATGGACTGCAGCCTACCAGGCTCCTCTGTCCATGGGATTTCCCAGGCAAGAGTACTGGAGTGGGTATTTCTCAGTTACTCTGAATAGACATGAATATCTGAGCTGGCTTCATGCTCCTAACTATTCCTTCCAGTATTCTTAAGTTTCAAGACCTTCTTCAGGTCATGGCACATGGAGAAAATTATGGAAGATGTATGGCCCATTGGAGGAAAATTAGAGAATTTGGGGACATATCTATAGGATTTATTTAAAAACTCATTTATATGGCTTCAGTTCAGTCACTCAGTCATGTCCAACTCTTTGCAACCCCATGGAATGCTTATTATATAGCTTAATTATGATTAAAAATCATTTAAAGTTTTAGAGAAAATATTACATTTTGAATTTATATAAAATTTCTAGATATCTGATGAAAATTTTATGGAAAATAATATGGTAACAATTTTTTCCCGTGACATGTATGCATAATCCCTGATCAAAATTTTGCTAAAATTCATTTTTCTTGACAAGCAACTTTATTTGGATCAGTTCAGTCATTCGCTCAGTTGTGTCCAACTCTTCGCAACCCCATGGACTACAGCATGCCATGCCTCCCTGTCCATCACCAACTCCTGGACGTTACTCAAACTCATGTCCATTGGGTCAGTGATGCCTTCCAACCATTTCATCTTCTGTCATCCCCTTCTCCTCTTGCCTTCAATTTTTCCCAGCATTAAGGTCTTTTCAAATGAGTCAGCTTTTCACATCAAATGGCCAAAGAATTGGAGTTTCACCTTCAACATCAGTCTTTCCAATGAACACTCAGGACTGATCTCCTTTAGGATGGTCTGGTTGGATTTCCTTGTAATCCAAGAGCCTCTCAAGAGTCTTCTCCAACCCCACAGTTCAAAAGCATCAGTTCTTTGGCACTCAGCTTTCTTTATAGCCCAACTCTCACATCCATTTATGACTACTGGAAAAACCATAGCCTTGACGAGATGGACCTTTGTTGGCAAAGTAAGGTCTGCTTTTTTAATATGCTATCTCGGTTGGTCATAACTTCCCTTCCAAGGAGTAAGCGTCTTAATTTCATAGCTGCAGTAACCATCTGCAGTTAATAATAATTTTATGTTTTATTTTTATGTGCTTCTAATTTTTATTGAAATATAGTTGATTTACAATATTATATTAGTTTCAGGTGTACAATGTAGTGATTTTCATTTTTATAGGTTATAGTCCATATAAAGTTATCATAAAATATTGGCTATAAACACTATACTATATATCTTTATATCTTATGTATTAAAAATATATATGCACCTCAATGTTTATAGCAGCATTATTTATAATAGTCAATATATGGAAGCAACCTAAGTGTTCATCAGTAGATGAATGAATAAAGAAGATGTGGTATATATATATTTGTGTGTATACACACACACATACACAATGCAATATTACACCTCCCCCCCATAAAAGAATGAAATTTTGCTATTTGTAACAGGGACTGTGGCTCAAATCATGAACTTCTTTACCAAATTCAGACTCAAATTGAAGAAAGTAGGGAAAACCGCTAGACCATTCAGGTATGACCTAAATCAAATCCCTTATGATTATACAGTGGAAGTGAGAAATAGATTTAAGGGCCTAGATCTAATGGATAGAATGCCTGATAAACTATGGAATGAGGTTCGTGACATTGTACGGGAGACAGGGATCAAGACCATCCCCATGGAAAAGAAATGCAAAAAAGCAAACTGGCTGTCTGAGGAGGCCTTACAAATAGCTATGAAAAGAAGAGAGGTGAAAAGCCAAGGAGAAAAGGAAAGATATAAGCATCTGGATGCAGAATTCCAAAGAATAGCAAGAAGAGATAAGAAAGCCTTCTTCAGCATTCATTGCAAAGAAATAGAGGAAAAGAACAGAATGGGAAAGACTAGAGATCTCTTCAAGAAAATGAGAGATACCAAGGGAACATTTCATGCAAAGATGGCTCCGATAAAGGACAGAAATGGTCTGGACCTAACAGAAGCAGAAGATATTAAGAGGTGGCAAGAAAACACAGAAGAACTGTACAAAAAGATCTTCATGCCCGAGATAATCGTGATGGTGTGATCACTCATGTAGAGCCAGAAATCTTGGAATGTGAAGTCAAGTGGGCCTTAGAAAGCATCACTATGAACAAAGCTAGTGGAGGTGATGGCATTCCAGTTGAGCTGTTTCAAATCCTGAAAGATGATGCTGTGAAAGTCCTGTACTCAATACGCCAGCACATTTGGAAAACTCAGCAGTGGCCACAGGACTGGAAAAGGTTAGTTTTCATTCCAATCCCAAAGAAAGGCAATGCCAAAGAATGCTCAAACTACCGCACAATTGCACTCATCTCACATGCTAGTAAAGTAATGCTCAAAATTCTCCAAGCCAGGCTTCAGGAATACGTCAATCATGAAATCCCTGATGTTCAAGCTGGTTTTAGAAAAGGCAGAAGAACCAGAGATCAAATTGCCAACATCCGCTGGATCATGGAAAAAGCAAGAGAGTTCCAGAAAAAACATCTATTTCTGCTTTATTGACTATGCCAAAGCCTTTGACTGTGTGGATCACAATAAACTGTGGAAAATTCTGAAAGAGATGGGAATACCAGACCACCTAACCTGCCTCTTGAGAAATCTGTATGCAGGTCAGGAAGCAACAGTTAGAACTGTACATGGAACAACAGACTGGTTCCAAATAGGAAAAGGAGTATGTCAAGGCTGTATATTGTCACCCTACTTGTTTAACTTATATGCAGAGTACATCATGAGAAATGCTGGACTGGAAGAAACACAAGCTGGAATCAAGATTGCCGGGAGAAATATCAATAACCTCAGATATGCAGATGACACCACCCTTATGGCAGAAAGTGAAGAGGAACTCAAAAGCCTCTTGATGAAAGTGAAAGAGAAGAGTGAAAAAGTTGGCTTAAAGCTCAACATTCAGAAAACAAAGATCATGGCATCTGGTCCCATCACTTCATGGCAAATAGATTGAGAAACAGTGGAAACAGTGTCAGACTTTATTTTGGGGGCTCCAAAATCACTGCAGATGGTGACTGTAGCCATGAAATTAAAAGACGCTTACTCCTTGGAAGAAAAGTTATGACCAACCTAGATAGCATATTCAAAAGCAGAGACATCACTTTGCCAACTAAGGTCCATCTAGTCAAGGCTATGGTTTTTCCTATGGTCATGTATGGATGTGGGAGTTTGACTGTGAAGCAGGCTGAGCACCGAAGAATTGATGCTTTTGAACTGTGGTGTTGGAGAAGAGTCTTGAGAGTCCCTTGACTGCAAGGAGATCCAACCAGTCCATTCTGAAGGAGATCAATCCTGGGATTTCTTTGGAAGGAATGATGCTAAAGCTGAAACTCCAGTACTTTGGCCACCTCATGGGAAGAGTTGACTCATTGGAAAAGGCTCTGATGCTGAGAGGGCTTGGGGGTAGGAGGAGAAGGGGACGACCAAGGATGAGATGGCTGGATAGCATCATGGACTCGATGGATCTGAGTCTGAGTGAACTCCAAGAGATGGTAATGAATATGGAGGCCTGGCGTGCTGCGATTCATGGGGTCGCAAAGAGTTGGACACGACTGAATGACCGAACAGGGATAGTACCAAGAGGGTATTATGCTTAGTGAAATAAGTCAGACAGAGAAAAATAAATACTGCTTGTTTTAACTTATTTGTAAAATCCAAAAAGTAAAACAAATGAATATAACAAAATAGAATCAGATTCACAGACATAGAGAACATACTAGCAGTTATCATATGGGAGAGGGGTGGCAGGAAGAAAAGTAGGAGAAGGGGATTAAGAAGCATAAACTACTATATATAAAACAAAAGAGATAATTTTAAATCATTACTATAGAAAAAAATCATTCAGTTCTCACTCCCATTAGTTTCAAAATTATACCATTAAAAATTCTTTTTATGGTTAAAAAATAATAATAAATAAATCATTACTATAAATAATCATAAATAACATTTGTAATGTTAAAATTCTGCAATAATTTCTATAATTTGCAAGTGTACTTTTGAAATTTCTTACAGTAATATGACTGCTTCTCAAATTCAAGTAGATTTTTTATATCAAATATTTCCTAATAATTATCTGTAATTGTAAAACTGTTTTCAACTGGCTTACATGGCACTACAAGGGCACAAGTGCCACCAAAGGAATTTTCCAGTAAACATGAACACACTATGACCTAAAACTGCACCCTTCAAAGCTTCCGCTTGGCCACCGTTCCTTTTCCCTGACTGTCACCTTGTAGTATTTCATTGATCCTTAGTACCTACAGTAAGGGTTCCTAGGGAATATGTTTGCACCTGGCCAATTAAACAGATCTCCAAAAGACAGAGCTCCTCCTTGGCAACGCTCACTATCACCTGCCATACCAGCAAGTACTGGACTTACTGAATATTCTGCTGGGGCAGCGACTGCAGATTCACTCAGCAGTGGGAAGTATCCAGCAGTGGGTATGGAAGGTGATGAGCGAACGGAGGAAGGCTTACTACCCAACACCCCACCCTAACAAGCACTCTAAAGACCGAGAAGACAGATACTTCCTGGCACATACATAATACATTTACCATGCTGCAAAGTGGTAAAATACCAGTACCAACCTCTGCCTTAGGCAGTTTTACAAGAGTCACTCTTCCTAACTGTCTCCTCTTTTTATTCCTTGGTCTGGTTTCAGTTTCTCAGACCAGCACTATAAAATAAGATTGCAGCTGAATGTTCTAGTTTTAAAAAAATTCAGATTTCTTCTTTGTATTATATTGTCAAAATGTACTTCTCACCACCTCCAACACTACCTTTCTAGTTCAAGGTTTTATTTACAATTTCAATAGATTCCAGTTGCTTCCATCTCTACCCCATCGCTCAGTGGATTGTACCTAGTAAGCAGATTAAGAAGCTGATTTTATTAAAATATAAATCATATTATGTCACTTCTTTTCCCAAGAATGCTCAATCTATCCACTTAGAATGAAATGCAAATATTACACAGCCAGGCAGGCTTAAATAATCTAGTCCCTGGCTATCTCTTTGACTTCGTTTGCAGCCACTTTTCCCCCTAACTCACTAGGTGTTAGCTGTTCTCATGCTTAATGCTCCTTTCTCCCCTTCATCTACTATACTTTTTCTCCAGTTCTTCCTTGAGTTCACATGCTCACTTTATATCTCTGATCATGTATAACCTTGTGAAGACTATCTAAACTACCCATTTATCATTTCATTCCCATAACTTGACTTAATTTATCTGAAATTAAATTTATTTTTCACTATCTGAAATTATATAATTATGTGTTGATTTGGTTGGTTAAATCCCACACAGAATGTAAACTGTTTTAGAGTAGATGTTTCTGTATCATTTATGGGATACCCTCAGTAGCCAAAATAGTGCCTGGTACATGGTAAGCACTCTGTAAGTATCAGCTATTGTTCATCTTTAACTGTTAACTCATGGATCAGTAAGTACTACCCTGTCCTTTTGCTCAGAAAATGTTTCCAGAATCTGTGCCCATACATAGAACCCCAAGTCAAGATCTGATGTGGGTGTGGGTGATGGTAAACTAATTAGAAAAATTCAGAATAAAAATTAATCAAACCTTGAAAAATAATGTGTAATATTTCTAATTCAGGGCCCTCAAAATAAAGTTTTACCTACTTCTTTAAACTTTCTTATGAACAATGCTAATGTCACTATCTCACCAATTAGTAACACTCAAATGTTTAGTTACTGTTGGCTATGTACAGAGTTCTGAACTAAGAACCATTCCTCAGTTAGCAAGGAAATGTAAAGGCTACCTTTATTCCTCAAGATTTTTTTAATAAAAATATAGGAAATAAAATATTAATTTTATTCAGGTCTAAATGGCCTGGAAAATGATCAGAACTTTCAGTGTTTCCTTGTTTTCTCCAATAATTGGCATCTTTGCTGAGAAAAGATAGTGTTGATGGAGCAGAAAGAGTTTCCTTTGCAATCTCAGAAACTTTATGCTTATTCAACCCCTGCAGCTACTACAGTTAAAGTCTATCACTGGAGGAATACACTTTTCCATATTATTGGATTTTCCATTTTCCCTTATAATCCCTTAAGAGTTGAGGAATACATTTTGTCAAGCTTTAAAATTTCTGATTAAAAAAAGATCTTTTTAAAATCTGTAATTCATTCCCCTGGCTTCATAAGCTGGGAATTTTTAACATGACTTAAGTTTCCAAACACTATCCTTTTTAACTTAAGTTTCTAAGTGAAAGTTTCACAAAATGATGTCCTCTGGAGGTTTTGAGATTCACATGCATTTTCCTACCCATGTTAAGTGATCACAGGCTCCTGTGATTTTTAGTTCCTATTTCTTATTTGTATAGCTTCCTGATTAAAAATTAATGCAAGTTTTTGTTCCCAAACTGAAAAGTACAGAAAGTATAAAAGAGAAAAGCATAACATCTAAAACATTAGAGTACTAATAAAATTAATAAAACTAATAAAAAAAAACCAGACACATTATTTTTCCAGCAAAGGTCCATCTAGTCAAAGCTATGGTTTTTCCAGTAGTCATATATGGATGTGAGAGTTGGACTATAAAGGAAGCTGATCACCAAAGAATTGATGCTTTTGAACTGTGGTGCTGGAGAAGACTCTTGAGAGTCCCCTGGATTGCAAAGAGATCCAATGAGTCCATCCTAAAGGAAATCAGTCTTGAATATTCATTGGAAGGACTGATGCTGAAGCTGAAACTGCAGTACTTCGGCCACCTGATGCGAAGAGCTGACTCATTTGTAAAGCAAAATAAAATAAAATAAAAAAAAGAAGAAGAAAAAGAAAGCTTACAAAAGAAAAGACCCTGATACTGGGAAAGATTGAAGGCAGGAGGAGAAGGGGACAACAGAGGATGAGATGGCTGGATGGCATCACCGACTCAATGGATATGAGTTTAAGTAAACTCTGGGAGTTGGTGATGGACAAGGAGGCCTGGCCTGCTGCAGTCCATGGGGTCGCAAAGTGTTGGACACGATTGAGCAACTGAACTGAACTAATAAAATTATTGTGTAATTTTTTATAGTGTTCTTTATACTCATACTTTTAAAGAAAATTAGGTTTGTTTACTTATATGATTTTAAAGTATACTTCAAATAATCTATTAAGGATTAAAAAGTGAATTTAGCAAAGTTCCTTTAAATCATAAAAAAAATTTAAAAAGTATACTTCAAATCATATTAATAGCTATTTAATAGATAATATATGGTTTTAATATATGATCTTAATCACTATGAATTATTCTCTTATAATTTTATGATTCTTTATTTCATCATTAGTTTTTAATTGAAAGATTAAGCTAATTTTATCTTTTTCTACAATAATGCTGTTGTTAACATTCTTATATGTAAATCTTTTTGATCATCAATGAGTTTTTTATTAGAGTAAAAATGCAAAGGTTAGGTAAAGTTTATAAGCATTTCCAATACTCAATATGTATTATTAAATCTTTTCAAAATATTGTATCCATTTATATCTCCATAGTATTTATGAGACTAACCATTAAACTTTACCCCAGTAACACTAATTACTACTTTAAAAGAAATTTTTGTCACTCTAATAGGAGAATTAATCACCACTTGCACATTTTGTTTACTATTGAGTCTGAACATTTGTAAAGATGTTAACTAGCCATTTGTGGTATTTCATTTTAGTGTGAAAAGTGCCTGTTCATACACTGTGATGTTTTTAATCAAGTTGTTTTCTTTTCTATTTGAAACGGGTATTTATATGTGAAGATGAAGATTTTATCATAAATGTTTCACTTTTTTCCCAAGTAATTATTTTATTTTATCCTAAATGAATCAGTGAAGAAAGCAAGGAGAGGCAGCAGTCACCATGATGATCAGATTAGTTTTTATAACTAACTATAAGTAGTTGAAGAAGTTGAAGTGGATAGTCTTGGAAAAATAATATTTTATCTCAGTTCTTCATCAATTCTTTATTTTAAGTTATCACATATTTGTTAAACAGGTATTTATTAAGTATTTGTTCAGCATGTTTACAAGTTAGTATCAACTCAAAATACAGCAAACAAGCATTGATATAGTAAAATATACACCCAAATCACTAGAATACATAAGATGAGGCACTGGTCAGATACTCTAGTTGTAAGATAGCCAAACTGGATAGGATTCTCTTAAAACCAACATTGTGATTATAACTATAAATTCCTCATTTGGGGGAAAATAAAAAGATTAAAAACTACTAAGTCTTGTGTCTGCCCAGGAACTACTCAGATAGGCATGTATTTTGAGGAAAATGCAAAAAGCTAAAAGAAGGATCATATACATGATGATAAATCGGGTGACAGGAATCTGGAAATACAGAAGCAGAAGCAAGAGACATAAATGAGCAGAGCCTTGTTAAAAATGCCAAAGACAATAAAAATTACATCTTTAAGAATGTTCAGAACAAGAAAAATGAGGCCAGAATAGGCCCATTGCTTGGGGATATGACATACATAATACTAGAAGGATTAGTAAGGATGACAGAGGATTCAAAATGATCTCTACAGGAAAGAATAAAGGGCCAGAGCTAACAGGATGAAATTAGATAGTGGTAAACAAATCAACCTGTCCTTAGGCCAAAAAAAAATCAACTGTACAAGTATAAGATTAGAGAAACAGGAGAGTCTACAGGAAAAATATTCTGGGATTTTCATTGATTGAAAATTAAGTATGAACTGATCATTCAGAATGCAGTCAGAAAGTGGCCACAATCATTGTAGGGCACATTTACAAAAATACAGAATCACAGAGAAGATTATCCTCCAGTACTTAGCCCTTATAACTTAACACCTGTGTTTTTCTTTTCTTTTCTTTTTTTTAAATATAGATATAAGTGTTTTTATTCTAGAGAAACAGGGACAAGTTAAGACTCACTAGTATAGGTAGAGAACGGACTTTTAGACACAGTGGGGGAAGGAGGCAGGGATGCATTGAGAAAGAAGCACTGCCGTATGTATTATACACTGCCGTGCTCAAATAGATAGCTAGTGGGACGCTGCTGGAGAGCACAGGGATCTCAGCTCGGTGCTCTGCGATGACCCACACAGGTGGGATAGATGGAGAAGGAGGGAGGCTCAAAGGGGAGGGGATATATGAATACTGAGAGCTAATTCATATTGCTGTAAAGCAGACACTCACACAAGTTATAAAGCAATTATCCTGCAATTAAAATCAACTTAATAGAGGACTCAGTATCAGTGGTCTGGACACTCTCTATGATCTTTAAGGAACTTACAAATTTCTCCTGTAAATGTTGAACAACTTTTCACAAGGCATGAAAATTGTAAACTATTTGAACACCTGTGATAACAAAAATAGGTTTTACATGTTCTCTGTTTTCCAAAAGATAGAACTGAGTGCCATGGATGGAATTCACAAAAATATAAATTAAAAAAAAATACTTAGACTTTTTAATGCAGTGTGTTCCTAGTCACCAGAAGAATTAAGAAGAGGTCAGAAATGTGGTATAAAGGATTTAAATATAGGATGTGATCTAACAAGAGGGATTCTTATGGTCCTATCAAACCTATCATTCTGTGCTAGCACAGATAAAAATAATAATAAAATAGCACAGATAATAAAATAAAAATAATTTTATTTTTTTATTTTTGGCTGTGTTGAGTCTTCACTGCTGCACGGGCTTGTCTCTTGTTACAGTGAACTGGGGCTACCCTCCAGCTGCAGTGCACAGGCTTCTCATTGCTGCTGGCTGTGTTGTTACAGAGCACAGGCTCAAGGGCTTGCAGGCTTCAGTAGTTGGAGCACGTGTGCTCGGTTGTAGTTCCCAGTCTCTCAAGTGCAGCCTCAATAGTTGTGGCCCACTGGCTTAGTTCTTCTGTGGCATGTGCGATCTTCCTGGACCACGGAGTCTCCTGCATTGGCAGATGGATTCCATACCACTGAACCACCAGGAACGCCCTGCCTACTTTTTGTTTTTGTTAATGTAACCTAATAGCTTGCTCTCATCAGTTTGTCTCTGAAATAATTATGTAAATAGTTGCTCAGTTAATGAATGCATAACAAAATGATTATTAGATATCTGAACACTCAGAAGTTGTTTAAGAGAGTAACAAAAATCAGAAATAGGTGTGAAAACTGTTTCTGGCAGCAAAATTTGGGGAGAACTGCATTTCATTGAACTTCAATAGTGAAGCAGCTGGTTCTTTATATGGTAGAACAAATCTCAGCAGATATTATTATCCTTGGTTTATTGATTAGGACAGTCAATTGATAGTTTTGCTTATTTTACGTATTTGCTGAGTTTTTCCTCAAATTGTTCTATCAACTGGGGATTTAAAATCTCCAAATATGGTAGAGTTTTCCATTTATCTCTTAAATTCCATCAGTGTGTCTTACATGATTTGGCAGTCTCTTGTTGAGAGTTTTTACTTTTATGATTGTTATACCTTTGTACTAGTCTATTGCTCTGTAAAAACAAAATAATGCCAAAACTCAATGGCTTGAAACAACCTTATTATCTCACAGTTCTGGAAATTAGAAATGTGCACGCATCTTAGGTGGTTCCTCTCTTGTAGTCATGGTATTGGCTAGGTATGCAGTCATCTCAAGACTTATGTGGTCAAGGATCAGCTTCCAAGATCACTCACTTTGTTGGCAGGGTTCATTTCCTCCTCCTGTTGTTGGACTGAAAGTGTTAATTCCTCATTGACCATTGCTCTGAGGCTGCCCTCAATTCCTTGTCTTGTGGGCCTCCAGAGAAGGCAATAGAGATTATCATAAGGTGGTAGTCAGAGTCTTTTAAAACCTAGTCACAGAGGTGACAATCCCATCATTTTATCAAATTCTGTTCTGTTAGAAGTAAGTCACTAGGTCTAGGGAAGGGGTGTATACATTCAAGGGGAGTGGAATATACAAGCATTGGAATACTAGTAAGCAGAAATGATTGTGAGAATCATTGTCGAAGCTAACTATCACAATCTATTTGTTAATGTAACTCTTTTATTCTTTTATTATGTCTATTCCTGATTCTGATACATATAAATGTTTTCTCTTATTGCTTTTAAGAAATGCTCTTTATCTTTGGATTTCAGCTATTTGACTTTGCCTTGTTGTGCTTTGTTGTTAACGTTTTTACATTTTCTCTGCATATTGATTTAGCATCTCAAATATGTGATTTTCTCCCTCTCATAACTGTAAAATTTTAGCCATTGTATTTTGAAAGATTTTTCTGTTCAATCTCTTACCCCTTCTTCTTCTAGTCCAGTGATACCTGTTTTTGACCATTTGCTATCATTTGCTATCATTTAGCAAGGTCCTGCACCACCATTTATTTTTAAAGTTTCTATTATTTATGAAAATGAAAGTTGCTCAGTTGTGTCTGACACTCCACGACTCCATGAACTGAAACCTGTCAGCCTCCTCTGTCCATGGAATTCTCCAGGCAAGAATACTGGAATGGGTAACCATTCCCTTTTCCAGGGGACCTTCCCAACCCAGGTCTCCCACATTGCAGGCAGATTCTTTACTGGTTGAGTTACCAGGGAAGTCTTACTTACTGTAATGTATCATTTATATAATTATCATTATTTGCTCTAAGTATTATATTATTTACTATAATCATTACTATAACTATTGTATTAAATACTGTAATTATTAATCAGTATAATCACCATAATTACTACATCATTTACTGTAATATTAATATTTATTTATCCTTATTCAAACTAGCTTACTCTTCTCCGTCATGTTCATTGAGCTTAGTCCTTCCAGTTTTATTTCAAATATTGTAGTTTTTACTTCTAGAATTTCCTTATTTAAATTTATATTACCTTTGCTAAGATTTCCCATTTCTCTACTGAAATATTCATTGGTTAAAAATGTTTTCTTTTAGTTCATTGCAGATAATTGTAAGTACTGTCTTAAAATCCTTATCTGTTAGTTTCAACATCTGCTTTATTTTCTGGTCAGACTTGTTTTTCCTCTCTCTGTTGAGAGAAGGAAATTTATTTGGGGGTCCATCATATTTTGGATAAAGTTTTTATCATATCTAGGATAACAATATTAAGTTGTAAAAATACTAGATTCTGTGATTTTTCTTCTGTAAACATTATATCCTTGGTTTCAACTGTTAATTTTTTTGGCTGTGCTGGAGCTGCAGATTCTGTTCCTTTCATGGCAGCTCTGTTTTGAGTACATATTTCTTACTCTATTTGAGACTAAAACTGAGAAAAAATACTGTTGATGGTTACTCTTCTATGTTGCATTAGGATGCTCAGCATTTGCTTGTGTAGGTCTGAGTTCCTTTCTAATATATTTTAATTCTGTTTGAAGAATATTTCTTTTAATACTTCTTAAAGTGAAGATCTCATGTCTTCACTGAGTAAATTTACTAAGCAAATTGTCTCAGTTTTTATTGGTCTGACAATCTGTTTCTCTTTTACTTTTTATGGTATTTTTGCTGGGAATATAATTCTCGATTAATAGATTTTTATTGTTTTTAAGTTTCAGTACTTTAAATTATCATTCACTTTTCATCTGGGCTGAATAACTTTAGATGAGAAGTCTGGCATCCTTGCCTCTTTTTCTCTATATATAGTGCATCCTTTTTCCTCTGGCTGCTTTTAATTTTTAATTCTTACCACTATTTTCCAGAAATTTGATTGTGGTATGCCTTGCTGTGTTTATTCTATTTACAGTTCATTGAGCCTCTTGGATATATGTGTTTGTGGTTTACATCAAATATAGAAAATAATTGGTCATTTTTACTGAAATTCATTTTTACATACCTATTCTTCTACAATTTATGTCCATATAACACTTTTTGGAGATTTATGGATCTCTTTATGAAACATCGGGCTTCCCTGGTGGCTCAGAGGTTAAAGTATCTGCCTGCAATGAAGGAGACCTGAGTTCGATCCCTGGAGAAGGAAGATCCCCTGGAGAAGGAAATGGCAACCCACTCCAGTATTCTTGCCTGGAGAATCCCATGGATGGAGTAGCCTGGTGGGCTACAGTCCATGGGGTTGCAAAGAGTCGGATAAGACTGAGTGACTTCACTTTCCCTTTATGAAACATCCTCTTCTCTAGTACTCTGTCCTAAAAATACTGGCGACCTCAGCCTCCAAGAACTCTGCTGTTTGTCCCATGAATTCTGTTAAGATTACTGTGCTCTGCTTCATAGTCTTCTTGTGAAACAGCTTGTTAGATGCCTCTAGTCAAAAAGACCACAAGAGAAAACCTTGCTTGTCTTCTCACAGGGATTACACTTCTGCACTGTCTCTCGTGCACTGTTTATTTAAATGTATGTGGTAGAAGAGTAAACCCAGGACCAATTACTCCATACAGGTTAGGAGTATAAATACTCACACTCTTTATTAAAAAGTAAGTATCAGTATAAAATTGAGGTTTTATACATGCTTAAAAGTCAGTAATAATCAAAAGATATTTCAGACATAAATGGAAAATTGTGATAAATATAATGCTAAGTACTATAATTTCTCTAATTTTCATGAACACTAAAGTTACTAGTAGATATTAACACTAGAAGACAAAAGGCAGAAGATAAAATCAGGTTTAATTACCTCTTCGTCTTGAGCTTTAAATGAGGAAAAAATCCTTTTTCCTCTTTTAAAGCAGAATTACTCTATAAAACCCTAACTAAGTCTTGAGGTGAGGTGAAGTCGCTCAGTTGTGTCCAACTCTCTGTGACCCCGTGGACTGTAACCTACTAGGCTTCTCCGTCCATGGGATTCTCCAGGCAAGAATACTGGAGTGGATTGCCATTTCCTTCTCCAGGGGATCTTCCCGACCCAGGGATCGAACCCAGGTCTCTCACATTGCAGGAAGAGCCACCAGGGAAGCCCAACTAAGTCTTAGGTACCATTATTTTTACCCACACTGACTAGAGTATTGAAACATTATATAGACTTGTAGCACTCTAAGAACTGCTAAGTGGCTTGTAATAATTTTGTGATTTTTTTAATTTTTTATTTTCCTTAATCGTGTGTACTGCTTTGGTCATTCAGTACAGGTCTAAGATCACAGTAGTACAAACTATAGTTTTTAGATCTTTAGTCTTTAGATCAAAGATCTTGTAACTTTTGTGACTTTAGATCACAAAACTTAAAAATTTATAATAGCTTGAACACTTTAAACCAATTTTCAAAATTAATCAGTTTAAATTTTGACCTTTTCATTTACTAACCTTGTATTAAGACTAGACTGATTATTTCAGCAACTTACTTGACCATATTAAGACAGGTGGAATTTATTTCCCAGCTCCTGGATTTTCCTTTATTCATGTATTAAAATTTCTATATATGGCACAGGGAATATAGTCAATAATATTATAATAACTTTGTATGGTGAAAGATGATTACTAGACTTGTGGTAGTCATTCATAATGTAGATAAATGTCACGTCACTATGTAGTCTGCCTGAATCTAATATACTGTTGTATGTTAACTATAATTTAATAAAACAATTCTATAAATCTAACATTTATAAACCTAGACAGCTTATTAAAAAGCAGAAACATTACTTTGCCAACAAAGGTCTATCTAGTCAAAGGTATGGTTTTTCCAGTAGTCATGTATGGATGTGAGTTGGACTATAAAGAAAGCTGAGCGCTGAATAGTTGATGCTTTTGAGCTGTGGTGTTAGAGAAGACATTTGAGAGTCCCTTGAACAGCAAGGAGATCCAACCAGTCCACCCTAGAGGAAATCAGTCCAGAATATCCATTGCAAGGACTGATGCTGAAACTGAAACTCATGTTCTTTGGCCACCTGATGCGAAGAACTGACTCACTGGAAAAGACCCTGATGCTGGGAAATATTGAAGGCAGGAAGAGAAGGGGACGACAGAGAATGAGATGGTTGGATGACATCACTGACTCAATGGACGTGAGTTTGAGTGAACTCTGGGAGTTGGTGATGGACAGGGAGGCCTGGAGTACTGCAGTCCATGGGGTCACAAAAAGTCAGACATGACTGAGCAACTGAACTGACAGATAAATCTAATTTGGGTAAATGGGTATGTGAAGATCTCAGAACACTTAAATTCTTATTGGCAGAGCTTAGGTCCTTAAAGAAAGCATTTATGGAGGATTTTTTCTGATTAGCTAGTAAATTTAATAAGAATTATTTTGAGTTGCAAAATTCATATTCATTGTGTCCTATATGAGCCAGCAGGTGGCAAACTTAAGAGTTTTTGTACTATTGCTCCTATTGAGGAAGTATAAGTATTGAATGAACTATATATGTATCTATACTATACTATATATGTAGACTTCTCTGGTGGCTCAGACGGTAAAGCATCTGCCTACAATGCAGGAGACCTGGGTTCAATCCCTGGGTTGGGGAGATCTGGAGAAGGAAATGGCAACCCACTCCAGAATTCTTGTCTGGAAAATCCCATGGACAGAGCAATCTGGTAGGCTACAGTCCATGTGGTTGCAAAGAGTCGGACAAGACTGAGCGACTTCACTTTCACTTTCTTTCATATGTGTATCAATGGATCTTATGAATAGCTTTTTTGGTGTACCATAACATAAGAAAAATTAAAACCTCTAATTGTAGAGCCACTGGTGTTAGGATACCAATGTATTTTTTGTCTGTTTGTTTTTCTCTAGATTTATTGTTTTCCCTTTAATTCTTTCCCTAATAAATAATTTTGAGAGAGGATGCTGACTGAACCTATTTTTTTGCTATGATTTCCACAAATAAGAGCAAAATGTAATGGTCCTGCATTTACTTGGAAGTGGAGATCTTTCCAACATTTAAAAGGGCATGCAAAATATATTTTGTCTCCCAGAATAAGTAATATAAGTTTTTTTTTTAAGTTCTAATAACATTGATCTTCATGTTTTTAAATATAAAACAGTAATTTGTGGTAATGATTGTTTTTATTTTATTTCTATAAATATTTCCATTTTGGGGTGGCTTTTTATTAGTCATATATAAGTGAGGATGGATTTAATTTATTTCTTTATTTTTATTGGAATATAGTTGATTTACAGTTGTGTCAGTTTCAGGTATACAGCAAAGAGAATCAGCTATACATGTATCCACTCTTTTTAGATTGTTTCCCCATATTGGCCATTACAGAGAACTGAGTCGAGTTCCCTGTGCTATACAGTAGATCCTTATTAGTTATCTATTTTATATAGAATAGTATGTATATGTCAATCCCAATCTTCCAATTTATCCCTTTCCCCTCCTACCTACTGATAAGCATGTTTGTTTTCTACATCTGTGACTCTATTTCTGTTTTGTAGATAAGTTAATTTGTACCCCTTTTTAAAAAAGATTCTATGTAGAAGTGATATTATATATGTATATTTGACTTTCAAAAAATGAAAATTGGTTATATTCAAACATATGATTAGGCTTTGGGGTTATAAGAAAACACATTTCTACCTATTACATTCAAAGATGAAAATTCAATCATAATACATAACATCTCTCTCTTTCTTTCTTTCTGGGAAATTCATCCATTGCTAACACTACCTCTAAAAATTAATTTCCCTTCCTGTACATTACACTTCTTTTTATATGGCTGCATTAACCTATCTATTTTAGCAATGACTATAAATTTCTCTTTTTGATGGGAAAGAATGAAAAAGGAAAGTAATAACTAAAGATACACAAAAAGTAAGAGAACCTAGATGTTCCATTATTTCTACATATGAATTGGATCATTAAATGACTTTTATAAGATTTAAATAAAATAAATTATTCTTCCCTAAAATAAAAAGCTATGTGAATGATTATTAGTGGACTGAGTGTTTTAAGAGGTGGAAAGTAACTTCACCAATTATTGAAAATACTTGAGTTCTTTTCCAAATACCACAATAACTGAAGACTCTTTAAGACATTAAGTTTCTAATACTTTATAATTCTTCCTTCCTTGCTTTTTTTAAGGGAAGAAGATTCCATTCAAAAAAAATATGGAATATAAATATATCATAAGGAAAGTAAATTATACTGTACAGTTGAATGTAAACAATGAAACAAGTTCCGAAATTTAAGAAATGTAGAACTGGCACTTATTATATAGATTGTATATCACTCAACTTTAATGTTTAAAAAAAAAGAGGAAAAAAACTTCTAATCAGAAGTAACTACTGCTCTAGTCTACACGCATTCAGAGATTCCCTGATCTTGCGCAGTGTGTTCTAAGTCCTCTTTTCTTGTTTTCCTTCACTCCGTTTCCAAATTCCCCAGAAACCAATTTTTGAGAAAGATGACCCACAAACACTTACCATCCCCCACTCCCCACTCTTTGCACCTTCCTGATGGAATACCTTGGGATTTCTCATGAAATCAAATCAGGGACGTGAAACTGAGCCCAGACTCAGCGATTCCCAGACTTCTAGAGTCCCATGTATATCGGAATACAACCCCAATACCTGAACCATGGCTGGTCCTTGCTCTAAGGATTCTGATGAGTGCCAACTATCATAAAGTGTGCAGTGAGGCAGATTTTTGTTTTTTGTTTTCTTAAAAAAACAATGTTGTTTCTATTTAGTACTTAAATATACACATCTCTTGAATTTGAGTGAGAACGCACGGTCCCAGGCGTGTGGTCTGGTGATGCAACCCAGAACCTGCTCAGGGAGAGCTAGGGTCTGCCAGCTGAGGAGGAACCACGGCCACTTCCGGGGAGAAGTGTGGCCCCAGCCAACTGCATCTTCCCCACGCTCAACAGGGAGGATGACAGGTCATGGCAGCTCCTTAAAACGTGCTGGAGAGTAAATCTTCTAGAGAGGGGAGTTCCTCCGTGAAGGTCCTTTGGAGTCCTGTTGAATTTAGGAGTCTGTACCTTCTCCACCCCCTGTGCTCTCTCTGCCTTTCTTCACTCACTGCGCTTCCACATCACCCCGTGTACATGCAAAAGAAAGTTTCACACAGAATGAGCCCCGTGTTGACGCAGGCATCACCTCCCCCTCCCATCTGGACAGAAGCCCAGGAGGGAGCAAACGGGGCGGGGTGGAGGTTGGTGGGAGAGTGCGAAGGAAGGTATCGCTTGGATCTCTGTGGTAAGGGTCCCCAAGTGGGGCCGAGCAAGGGTCAGTCAAGAGTATTGGTCCTGCACCCACAAATACATCAAGTTTTCCCTCCTCCATCAACCTCTTAAATCCCAATGAGGTCACTGCAATGAGAGAGAATCAGATCCAGAGAGGGGGAGAGAAAGAGGACGACGACGAGGGAGAAGAAACCCAGACAGAAAAAGGCCATCAGACAAGGTCGCTTTTTCTGGCGACATAGCAACTGTGAGGAGCGTGGTGCTGAATATCATCGGCCGCTTAGCCTGGGGACCGAGGGACTCGTAGAAGCACTTTGTGTTACCACGAAAACAAAGGAAAGGAGACCGAGCGACAGGGCGAGAGATGCTCTGAGCAGTCCCGCTTAGGATCTGGGGAAGCAAAGCTCGTGTACTTGCGGGGAAAGAAAAGGGAGCCTGAAGGGGTCCCGGAAGCAGAGGAGAGAACGGGATTTCCCTGCGGAGACTTGGGACGCGGCAGAACTCTGGACAGCGCCTCGACTCCGGAGCAGGGCTCCCAGCTCCCTGGCTCCCCCAGGCTTCTGGCTCCTTATTGAAAGCCCTTTCTGCCGGTGTGCTCTCCTCTCCTGGACTCCGACCACCGACCCGGAAAATCCTTCTATGATCCCTGTCTGAACGTGCCAGGGGTGGAGGAACTCTGCTTCTGACCCGGTCAGGGAAGAGGGTCTCCGGTTCTGGAAATCCAGTCCTTGTGGATAATGCTTCTCTGGTGAAGAAAGAAAAGTTTTGGGGTCTGGTAGCGGGCAGAGGGGATAAGGAGGAGAGTGGAAGGAAGAAGGTGGATGGTCGGCTTCCCTCTCTGACCTGGAAGGAATGATGACCGAAGAAGGATGTGCACCAGCGGCCAGATTATTGGGAGCCTCCTGGTGCTCTCCGTGCTGGAGATAGGGCTGGGGGCGTCCAGCGTGGCAGTGGGGGCGGTCAGCTTCAGCCTGGCCCTCCGAGAGCACAAGCCGCAGCTTGGAGACTCGTCCCCGGTATGGAGCGGGGGTGTGTGTACGTTGAGCCATTTCACTCTCTCTTTACCTCTTTACGATGATGGTCAGTGTGCGCGCGTTAGTCACTCCCTCCCTGGGGTTGAAAATCATGAATCTCCTCTGGCTTGCGTGTAGGTTCATGTCGCAGGCTATATGCCTCTGTATGGTGTCCTTTAATTATTAGTAATTTTTTTCCTTACCTTGATTTGATACCAAATTAAATGGCTTTGTTTAAAGTTGGGGGAGGGCAGTTTCCACTGGCTGAATCTGCAAAAGCTTGCCCAGTGGGGCTAGTGGGGGTGGGGCTGGGGGCGGGGGTCACACCTGTCAAGGGCAGGCTCAGCCTCCATACTTTTACTAGGAAAATCAAAATGAAAGTGTTACATCATTTTCTTACACCAGCAACAAGCAAGGGTAGAGTTATGCATTTATTTCTCGGTAACAGTGCCCAAAGTACACTAAAGACAACACAGATGTCACAAAGAGAAATATGATGTGAGTATGAAAGGAAAATTTCATCCCAGAAAACACTGCTCTTAATTTTCCCTGTATAAAACTCTTTCCTAAGTTCTAGGGAATACGGTAAACAACAAATGATATGTAGCAACATTCTAATTCAAGAATAACTCAGCGTAAAGTATATCTAATGCTCAGAGAAAATATCATAATTTTCTTTAGGTCAGAGAGCAGACCCCAGGAGCTTCGAGTTTATTTACTGTGGGTGGATCTCCAGGAAAACCTTAGAGACCCATTCCTTCCACCCAGGATCAATAAAATAACTCAGCACTATTCCTAGTGTGAACCTACTTGTGAAAATCAGTTTTTCTTCTCCTTTAAGTTATATAGCTCTTCTATCCATATCCTTCTGGATCTTTAGCTTGATTCTCGTTTGTAAAACAATTTAATAAGATGTTATTCTGTCACTGATAATTAGTATAATTAACAATCATGGCTTAGTTATTTGTGCTTTAGGTGTCTGAGGAAAAAAAATGATAATGTCTGGGTTCAAGAGTAATTCTGAAGCAATTCATTTTTAAGTGAAGTTCTAGCATTCTTTAAACTGGCATAATTATGCTTTAGAAAATTAGTTTTTATACTTTAACTTTTCTAAGTGAGGAGAATGTTTTTAAATTGCAGAAATTAAAAGAAAAATGGTATTCAGTTCTAACATTGGATTCTTCTAAGAATCTTTGTTTTAAATTCAGTAAGTCCCAGCAACCATAAATAATTACCTTTTGCTGTATATTAAATATAAGTATGAAAGACTAAATAAAAGGCAAATCTTAAAGCTAGTTATTTCATATCTTATATGTAGTAGTGATTATTTTGAGAGTTGTAGTTAGCATTATTATTTGATTAAACATAAATAAACTTGAAAACTTCTACCAGACAGTTTTCAAAATGAAATGTAATGTCAACATTTAAATCAAGCGGAAGAAAATGTGATCTTTTGGTGGCTTGTGAGGAAGAACACTTAAATACTCTTCAAATTAATTTCCCTCTGAAGTTCAGAAAATTGAGTAAGTGAATGTAGGTTGTCTCAAAATAGCATTTAAGTATCCAGTTTACCTTCATGAATAAAAACGTGGTTGCATTTGCTTGGTGTCATGTAAGAAAAAAATTTTTTAATATATTTTTTCTCTCTTTCTCGGCTATTTACTAATTATCTAGATGAGTTGTCATGTGTATGTACAAAAAAAATTTGAAGCAGCTCAATGAAAAGCACAATAGTAAAACACAGTCATTATCATAAATAATTCTTTCCTTTTTAAACATTTTGCTTTGTAGAGTAACCAAATTCACCTGTGATTCTGAAATAATAGGTTCAAATTCTGTTGCCTGATTCAGTACAAAAAAATTAAAAATAAATCCATGTGATTGAATGAACTGATTTGAAATTTGAGTGCCAAAAGAGTTGGTAACTTTTATAAACTCAGTAAATCAAATTTGCAAAGAAACAAATGTCTAAATTTGACCATTGTTTATCAAATTATAGTCTTGCTAACTTGATTTTTAAAATAATTTTTCAGAGGTCATTTGTAATACAGTCTGGATTATCATAATTCTGACAATGATGAATTCATGTAACCAATATTTATAGAGGGCTTACCGTATGCAAAGCATTTTACTGTTTAACACAAAGACTATTAAGATGAATCAGAATGCCAAGCTGAGGAAGTAAGATGGATATGTCACTTCCTTTACCAATGGTGAGAAATTAGAATTTGACTTCAAGGAGTTACAGATGCAGGGGAGAGAAGAAATATCCTTGGGAGAAGTATTTTTCTCTTGATCTTTAAAGTTTATTGAAACTTGGAAGGAATGTATCATAGTATGAAATCTGGAGTTTGCCTGGGTGTAGATTGCAGGTCAGCTTTTAGCCATTTACTATCTGGTTGACGAGCCAAAGTTTCCTCATACTCTGTCAAGTAGGGTTGTTAGACGCCACAAATAAAATATGTTCTTAGTAAAATGTATGATATGTAGTGCACACTGAATAAACGCACATAGCTAGTTTTGGGTGCACAGAATGGCAGTGAATGCCTGAGAAATAAAACCTCCTAGGCAGCAAGGTTGAAAACAAAAGGCAGACAGGATGGGTTGTGTTTCAGGAAGAATAAGCTCTTATCTTTTTCTGAGGCTTAGGTGTGTGAGGGATAGATAAGGATGGAAAGAATGGTAGGAACCAGACCATGAGAGGCTGTGTGCCAGTCTCAGATTATTTCCTCATAGTTTTAATAAAATAATAATAATAACAATTCTTAATTTCCAAAGAGACCCCAGGAATATGCAGTAGAAAACTAGACTGATAACTACTCATCTCTTTGGTATTATATGAACTAAAAATCTTATGTTATTTATAAACACTAGATGGGATTGTATAATAACTAACTTTTCAGGTCATAATCCATAATCAGAGTGTATTTTGATTGGTGCCATGAAGTTTTTTTCAATACATAAATATCATTATTACCAGATTTTGCTTTCAATTTTAGAAGCCAATAGAAGTAAAAACTGTACTATGAAGGGATTGCTTATTATATATGGACCTCAACATCATAAGGTTTTAATCTAGATCAAATGCACTAAGAATTTAGGCAACTATTTTGATTATTTGGACTTAAATTATTGTTGGATATTTTTGGATTATTGTAAAAATTACTGGGCCAAAATTTTAAGTGGCTTAAAAATAAAACAGTACGAAGAAAAGGGGCTTATAATCCATAAAATGGATGTTTATACAGTCACTACTTCATAATAAGGTAAATGGTTGTTATGGCACCTGGGACCAATCAAAGAGATGTGGGAAATTAGAAAGAAAAAAAATTTTAACTATACTTTCATAGCAAAAGAAAGCTATAAGTGCCTTATAGGATTTTGGCCTCTTCTTGATTCTTTGTTGTAGTTTATATGGATATCTCATTGAAAACATGAAATAACACATTACTACTAGATAACAATAAATGAACCATTGAATAAACTGCTTTAGAAAAGACATAGGCCTGTGAAATATAATCGATGTGTAAGATACATTGACAGGGAGTTAGACAGGACTGTGTCCAAGCGGCTGTAGGATCGTCATTTTTCTCAGTCTCCAGTACATCATCCATAATGTGAATGGATCGTATTCAGTGATACACAGATCCAAGGAAATTTTATTTTGTTGCTCTAAATTGGCACTTTGAAATCTAAAGATTCAAATGGTGGTGTCCAGAAAAACACCTGAGAGAGTTTTATTTTATACATACCATGCTAAATTCTATCCATGTATATCTGATATTCATTCTATAGATGTATTAAAAGAACTTTCCTTAAGCTCCTTTACCCCACATGTAAAATAATCTTTTAAAATATTCACAATTTTCTTAACAAAATCATAAAGTTTGAGTGATTTTTATTTCTTCTGGAGCATTCTTAATTTGTACACCATAACTTTATCTGCTTCAAAAATCTGATATTTTAATGACATTTATAGCCTAGTCAAGTCACATACTTAGTATGTGAATTTCTGATTGTGGATTCCTGATTCACCATGGCAACAACTCAGCCAACTGTAAGATTGTGTTGAAATTCACCTACTGTACATCCTAATCCATACCAGAGCAAAAGAAATGAAGTGCTGTATATAAATGATAGTTACTCCAAAATGTTATTTCTAATGTTTAAGTCTATTAAGTTCATTTAAGGAAAAAAATATGACAAAGTGAAAGAAACTCCTCAAACAGTCACTTGAAATGTACAGAATTTGAAGCTAGTATGTCTCTGGCTAGATAATGCATCATTTTTTCCAAAGTTAAAATATATAATGTAAAGGACTCATATTACTTATCATGAGATGAAAACAGTGCCCTATCCTCAGAAAAAAACAACTGTACATTTATATCCAATTTTTAAATTAATTTTAATTATAAAGTAATTTATAATTCCTGTTACAAAGGGTTAAAAAAATCAAAACTGAAGTTCTCTTCCCTACCACATCATCAAAATTAGCCAACATTATAAATTTAGTGTACAACCTCACAGATATTTCTCCATGCATACATATTATTGTTTGAACATACAGACTAATTTTTATATCAAGTTTCTGGGTATAATAAAGCCCCTTCATGGCTATCTAGAGCCCAGGTAAAGAATATTTTCTTTATCTGAGTCATACTCTTATTCTCAAGTGCTACTTGTTATCTACTAGAATCAGGGCAATTAAATAAGTGGCAATTAGATAAGTTAGACAAGCTAAACAGTTGGAATATGTAGTTATTATTCAAGGAACCATACTCTGTCAAAAAAAAAAGTAAAATGCCTATTTCTGGTGTTGACTGATAATGACATGATGGGAGGAAAACAGTGAATTTTGTCCTCTGACAATAGTTTTTTTGTTGTTGTTTTAGTCAGTATTTCACCCATATGTAAGTGTCATGCATTGAAATTTCTATCCAGAAAACATGACAAATTCTGTTTCAGGATTTTGGCCCTTATTCAAGGGTAAAAGTGGTCTTGAAGAATTTGCCATAGACATATTAGGGAAAAAATGATAATAATGCCATCAATCACCTATTTGTTGACAGTTTGCTTCATACAGACATGATCTAGACATAGTCATATCTTTAATTTGGATGTTTTTGCATAAAATGTTCAAGTTAGATCTCTGTATTGACTTGTTAGCCAGGTCATACACTATATGCTTTGAATATAGCTAAGCAATTTAACCTTCCTGAATATTCACTCAGCCCTTAGATCATACTTAATTATGTTAGTAGTTGGGAGATACAACCCAGCCATCCAAACTGAAATGCCTGTCTTTACAATTCAGTAAAAACTAGAATAGATTTTGGTGTGTGTGTACACACCATGGTCAGAGGAGCCTGGCGGGCTACAGTCCATTGGGTTGCAGAGTTGGACATGACTGAGCACAGAGTTGTTGAAGTACATGGACAATGGAAGAATAAATAGGTAATAGTATAGAGAGACTCACTGAGCATCTTTCTAGCAGAAAAAGAGAAAGAAGAAAAAAAGTTATGCTACTACTTTGCTCTGTGATGTATAAAGCCTTTCAATCCTTCTCATGAATGCAGATCTAATCTGTATGTATACTGTACTCATAGTAAATGGTAGATGGGATTCATACATCTCTCTCTGTATTATTGTGGCTCTGGATAACTTATGCTTCTTCACTAAGTCAGGGAGAGAAATAACAGTACCTATTATATCGGTTACTGTGAAGCTGCTGTGAAGCTAAGGCAATGCTTATAAAGCTGTCAATACTGAGCCTGGGCAGAAGTAAGTGCACAGTGAACATTAGCTGCTCCTTACTCGTACTGCTCTGTTCAGCTCCATGACAACCAGGACCTATAACCTACTAGTGAAACACTGGTTCTTAACATGTCTCCAACATCCTTAACCAACTCTAGTTTGGTTACTTTTGTTTTTAACTTTTGTTTTTCTTTTCATGTATTGTTGGTTGGTTGGTTTAGTCACTAAGTTGTGTCTGATTCTTGTGACCCCATGGACTGTAGCCTGCTAGGCTCCTCTTGTCCACAGGACTTTCCAGGCAAGAATACTGGAGTGGGTTGCCATTTCCTTCTCCAGGGGATCTTCCTGACTCAGGGATTGAACCTGGTCTCCTACATAACAGGCAGATTCTTTACCAACTGAGCTACAGACCCTGCATTTTCATGTATAGCATCTAGTTAGTTTTTGACTTACATTATATACATTAAATTAAAAGACGCTTACTCCTTGGAAGAAAAGTTATGACCAACCTAGATAGCATATTCAAAAGCAGAGACATTACTTTGCTGACTAAGGTCCATCTAGTCAAGGCTATGGTTTTTCCTGTGGTCATGTATGGATGTGAGAGTTGGACTGTGAAGAAGGCTGAGCGCTGAAGAATTGATGCTTTTGAACTATGGTGTTGGAGAAGACTCTTGAGAGTCCCTTGAACTGCAAGGAGATCCAACCAGTCCATTCTGAAGGAGCTCAGCCCTGGGATTTCTTTGGAAGGAATGATGCTAAAGCTGAAACTCTAGTACTTTGGCCACCTCATGTGAAGAGTTGACTCATGGAAAAGACTCTGATGCTGGGAGGGATGGGGGCAGGAGGAGAAGGAGATGACAGAGGATGAGATGGCTGGATGGCATCACTAACTTGATGGATGTGAGTCTGAGTGAACTCCGGGAGTTGGTGATGGACAGGGAGGCCTGGCGTGCTGCGATTCATGGGTTTGCAGAGAGTCAGACACGACTGAGCAACTGATCTGAACTGAACTGGTACACATTATACATTAGCAACTACAAAAATATACCAAAATATTTACATTGGAAAAATCATATAGATATTCAGCTTAAAACTGAATGAGAGAACAGCTGCCATTGTAAGACACTTGTCTCTGTTTTTCTGTTGGAGGTGGAGAGGGTAGCAGAAGCTCTATGATAAAAATATTTGATAATCCTATAAATTAGACAGTTGTCTAAATTAGGCATGTCAAATAGGGGGATATGATAACTACTTTTGTACCATGAAGTCCTCAAAACACATATGTAAAACAATATAAGTTGTTGTTATAAAGTCAGAATAGTGCAAATTAACACTTCTGACAAAGATACTCAATAACTTGGAAATTTGTATGGTTTTGCCTGAACTACCCAAATAGCCTTTAAAGCATAACTAACTCTCATGTTAATTAGTGACCATGATTTTTAGCAGTAATGCAACTCAAGAAGCAAATGAAACTTCCACCCATGATCTATTATTAAATACTGGGAAAAATAAGACAGAAATAAAATTAGTGATTAAGCATATTACCGTGGAGGACAGGGTGCCTTGAGCTACTTGTCCTGTAGAAATAATACTAGGCATGATTTATTAATAGTTAATTATGGTCCATATCGGAGAAGGCAATGGCACCCCACTCCAGTACTCTTGCCTGGAAAATCCCATGGATGGAGGAGCCTGGTAGGCTGCAGTCCATGGGGTCGCTAAGGGTCGGACACAACTGAGCGACTTTCCTTTCACTTTGCACTTTCATGTATTGGAGAAGTAAATGGCAACCCACTCCAGGGAAGGGGAGCCTGGTGGGCTGCCATCTATGGGGTCGCACAAAGTCAGACATGACTGAAGCGACTTAGCAGCAGCAGCAGCGTGGTCCATATGCTTTCATATGCATTTTATTTCTAATATTAACAACTTCATGAACAATGTTTTGTTTTGTAATATATAGGAAAAAGAACTTAACTAGGGTACACCATTATTTAATCAGCTGAGTTAGTATTTAAAGCCAGCCAGGGCAGTCTTATTTCATAATCAATAGAGAACATTTCTTTGTGTGAAACATGGGAAATTTTCATGAAATGAAAGTCATTCACTGAGGCCTGACCTCATTATTTGCTCCCAACTTCAATCTATGAGCCAGGCAGGATGACATAAAGGCCAAATCCTGATCACTGTTTGTTTTCCAGAAGAGAATGATAAAGTCACCTGATCAACCGTGCAAGCTCCATGTTCGAAAAAAAAATTGTGAGATACTAGATTAAATTGTTCCTACCCATACATCTTAAGCTTTAGCCTTGAAAAATAAAGCTAAATAATGCATCTCAAATAATCATTAAATATTATAAGGCCAATCAGGAAGACACAAAATGGCATATTTGTTTAAATACTTTCAAAGTGAGAGGTATCAATAATCAAGGATATCCATCCTCATGGAGGAAGAACTTTACCCAGGCCTTATAGATCAGGCAGATTTCCAGCAGGCAGAGGGAAGAAGATGATGTGCTAAGCAAAGTTATTAACATGTGTCAAGTCATGGAAGGGACAGTAAAACGGAGAGTTTGGTGGCGGGGTGGGGGGGTGGTGTTGAGGAGACCAAACTTGTTAGAGCAAAGATATGTTCAAAGAAAAACTCATGAGTGAAGCTCTACCTCACCTGAATAGCTGAATAGGATGTGGCCAGCTTCAAAATGGTCCTGAAAGAATCGCAAGAGTAGTCTGCTCTTGATCCCAGCTAAACTTTGTTAAGTTCTGCTTTTTAGAATTTGATGGGCTTGAGGACAATATATTGCTGCTCAATTTCAAGGCAAAACACCAGCCCGTGGTTCCCAGATGTGTACGTGGGATCAAAAGAAAGACTTGAGAGGAATCTTGAGATGTGTGTGTGTGTGTGTGTGTGTGTGTGTGTGTGTGTGTGTGTGTTAGTCACTCAGTTGTGTCTGACTCTTTGCGACCCCATAGACTATTGCTCACCAGGGTCCTCTGTCCATGGAATTTTCCAGGCAAGAATACTGGAGTGGATTGCCATTTCCTTCTCTAGGGAATCTTCCAGACCCAGGGATCGAATCCACATCTCTTATCTACCTACATTGGCAGGCTGGTTCTTTATTACCACTAGCACCACCTGGAAAGCCCCTTTGAGACTTGAAGGAAGTGAAAATCTTACATCACAAACCTAACTCCAACTTCAAATGACTTTCCTATTGTTGATGGTAGATTTGTAAGATCATAAGTTCCTTATGCTCAATTATTCTTACAGCTGCCTGACATATAAGAGTTCATTTGTATAATTGGAATTCATTTGTATATTGGCATGATACAAATAAATGAAAACAGATTTTGGAAGTATTGAGACTTGGGGTCAAATTCTAGCTCTAGCACTTTCTAGTTGTTTAAGTTTGAATGAGTTAAATTATCTCACTGAGCAGTCAGCTAACTCATCCATAAAATAGCAATCCTACTAACTATTTCATGGAGTTTTCCAAAAATTAAATATAGTATTTATATAAAGGGCTTGATAAACATTAGGTATTCAGTAACTGTGACTGTCCCATAATAATGACCACATGCTTTTGCTATATTTCTGGAAAATTCATTTTCTGTATGTGGCTTCTGTTGTGTATTACAGACATTCTGTTTTTACACATTCCTAAAGGAGAGGTTTATTGTAAGACTGTTGATGAAATTGACCTTGGACTCAAAACTAAGTAACATTTAGGTCATATACCCAGTCTTAGAAAATGTGATTTTCATACCTAGTTTTAGGCATAATAACAGTTGTGATTTAGTGTGCTTATTCCAGGATCACAGGAATATTATCTAGGTCAATATTGGGATAAAGAGGTGTGTTTTTTGTTTGTTCTACCAAATACAGATGTGTTCTTGATTTTCTCATTATTTTTGCTGGGTCATTGGAATTTTTAGTTCTTTCATGACATTTTTTATGCCAGTTAATTTCCTACATGGATAGCTCTGAGGAATTAAAAGACATGACTAATGGTAGTAGCAGTTTATATTTATAATATTCTATGTTGCCTAAGAATTCCACCTGCTTTTGTTATCCACTTATATTAGCAGGTGAGTTTCTTCACCTAAGGCTTGAGAACCTAAAGGATTTAGGATTTAGTGACTTAAGATCAGAAAGTGAACTCAGTTACAGGAGCAAGAAAGAAACCTAACTTACATGAAGAAAGAATGTGTGTGTGTGTGTGTGTGTGTGTGTGTGTGTGTGCACGCGCACACACCCATGCAGGTGCTCATACATGTGCAGTGGAGATGAAAAAATAAGTAATTCCTGGAAGGAAGTTGATAACTGTTGCTGGTATGCAATATTATTACATTCAGGCTTCTGTTGCCCTGATTTGGGGGCAATTCAAAATGTTGTGAGCCCTCTGTCAGCTGCCTCTTATTTCTATAACTGGCTGGCTTTCAAAAACTGCCAGGCACATTGGATGGATATTTGTACATGGTGTTGACAATTCTTAGGAAGAGCACAACTTCTACTCTCTACTCCTCTGGAGTCCCTGTACCTAAGATTTAGCTGGACAATTGTCACCTAAATATACTGCAGATTCAGAGTTCTTCTTGATGAAAATTTACAAGTTTGGTTAAAATTTTCCTTGCTAATTAGGGAGCAGAAATGGCTTAAACATCAAAAAGCCTTATTAGCACACTCAAAATAGTCAACAGATTATTTTTTTGAAAAGAAAAACTATCACAAAGCATAATTGTAACAGACAGTGCATAATTCATTAAATCCCAGTGGGATTGCATCACAGGAACTGAGTAGGGGAGTGAAGGGATGAATGGCATTCTGAGAAACCAGGCTGATTCTTTCTGAAGAAAGAATTCCACACTGAAGGATCTGGCTCCCAGGCCATTGGAAAGTTTCTGAGATTTTTGGACTTTGGTTCGTTTAAGAAGAGCCTGACTTGCCAATCAGTGGCATGCTCTGTTTAATGCTTGCTTCTGAAATTCACTCTTGTGTGTTGTTGGTTTCGTTCAGTTACAGTCTCTGCACAGGCTTCTTTCACTACTTGTGCATCTGCATTGCCACTGTAGGGTTTTTCCTTCCATTTCTCCCTTGAGTGCTTTGGTTTAATTTCTTTATTTGCTATGGTTACCTCTTATTCCATGCCATCTGTTAAGCTACCAAGTTGGCCTGTGCTAACGGAGGGCTGCTTGCTCATCACATCAACATATCTCTTGTACATTTTATCCTCTAGGTATTTCCTATAAAGTTGATTATAATTGTGACAGCTCATGGTTCTATTGAAAAAATATGTACATTTATCCTTTCTCAGTTAAACTGTAATTTTTCTTAGGTTTCAAATTTTCCTGGAGTGGAAGAAACATAGTATATGGATCAATATATATAAAATGCCTTGCTTTATTTCAGTATTCTGTTTTGGAAAGGAAAATAAGAAATTAGATCTAGCTTAAGGGGAAAAAAGAACACTGTATAATTAGCAAGGTTTTCCATTGACTAAGGAAAAAAAGAAATATAAACAGGAAAGTATAAAAGTGATTTATTTTTAAAATGAACACTTTGCTAAAAATGCAAAAGAACTGGGAAAGGGGAAAGAGAGGCCATTGATGAGATGTATAAATCTAATAAAGGCTGAAAAAGTCCAGGAAACCAAATTGTCAGATAGCACAGTCAGGTCCTAGGACCCCCAGGGGTTAGGCTTATGAAAATGGGGCCAAATCAATGTTGAGGTAAATGACAGACAGCTGCATGGTTTACACTGGGTTAGGATGAGTCAAGCATAGAAATGAGCTGTGGAAAATCGGGAGAGTTGAGTTCCTGTTCCTGTTCTCATAAGCCAGATGCTTTTTTCCCCTCAGTTTGCTTCCCTATTAGATTTAGTTAACAACTATTGATTCCACAGTTAAAACATTCTATGCTCTGAGTTAGGTTCTGAGAACTTAGCAGTTAATAAAACTATAATGGTCCCTAATCTTCTGAAGCTTAATTTAAAAAGGAATATGAAGGAGATGGTGGGATGAATGGAGAAAGTAGCATGAAAACATATATACTTCCCTATATGAAATAGATAGCCAATGGGAATTTACTGTATGACTCAGGGAACTCAAACTGGGGCTCTGTAACAACCTAGAGAGGTGGGAAAGGGTGGGAGGAAGGACGGAGGTTCAAGATGGAGAGGACATATGTATACCAATAGCTGATTCATGTTGATGTATGAAGAAACCACAGTATCATAAAGCAATTATCCTTCAATTACAAATAACTTTTTAAAAAATAAAAAGGAATATAGAAAATGAACAAATAATGCACAAATTAGCAATTAAAGTTTGTACCTGGTAAATAGGAGAAATATAGGCTTATGCAGACTATAACAGTTATCAATAAAGGGAGAATCAGAAAATGCATTTCTAAGGAAGCAACATTTCTGAAGGATGATGGGGTATTTCCTAGATGAAGAGGGAAAAAGCATTGTCCCAACCAGGGGGAACATCTTGTGTAAAGACTCTGAGATAGAAAATGTTTCATATGCTTGAGCAACTGAAAGAAGGCCAGGTGACTGGAGGATGTCCAGTGGGCAGGAGGAGAGAGAAAGCTCTGGGTGAGGTGAGGAAACAAATGGGGTAAAAATCACTTAAGGCTTTATAGACATGATACAATGGTTTTATTTTCTCCTAATTATAATAGGAGCCACCAAAAGATTTTAAGTGGGACAATGACAAGATTATATTTGCATTTAAAGAAGCTCATCTGGGGCTGCAGTTTAAAAAGTATTTTGGAGTCAAACAAGTTCTTGTCACAAATTAAGTCACAGGTCTATTTAGGAGGCTACTGGGCTGTATGATACAGTGGTTACATGGACAAGAGTTAAGGAATAAAATACACACAGAAGAAGAACAGATACTTGAGATACAGAGTTAAGATTTTTCATGAGATGCCACTGTAAAATATTAAGAATGAGTTTCACATTTCAGAGCTGAGCATCTAAGAGGATCCTGTTTACTCTTTGAGACTAGAGGATTAGAGGAGGAAAACTTGTGTGTGTGTGTGTGTGTGTGTGTGTGTAGGGAGCAACTGGTGTAGCATGGGAAGAGATCAGGATTTATTTGTGATCTGTTATGTTGGAGGGACCTGTGAGTTATCTAAATGGAGATGCTGTGGGCTATTAGATGGGTCTAGAGATCAATGCTGGAACTCTAAAAATATATTAAATACATTTAAAGGTATTTAAAGCCACATGACTTGTTGAAACATCCAAAACAATGCCTTTAATTACTATATTCAGAAGCTGGACATTCAGAATTAACCATAATATTCAGGAGTAGAAAAAAAAAGACTGAGAAGCTGTGATGAGAAAAAATAAGTTGAAGTCCAGGAGAGTGTGGTATCAGAGAAGCCCAAAGGAGAGGGGTTCCTTGTAGGATGAGGACTGAAATGTGGAAGTCGTTACTTATTTTAGCAACAGTTGATGAAGTAAAAACAGAGGGTTTAGAAGCCAGTCTGGAGTCCCAGAGAGAAAAGGAAGTAAGAATATGGAAAGAGTTAAGTGTAGAAGCTTGGCAGTAAAGGGAAAATAGGGTAGAGAGATACAGCAATCAATGTAAAAAGATGTGGAGTGAAGGAGGTTTTCATTTTTTAAGGTAGATTTTGGGACACTTTGGCAAACTGATGTGAATAATGGAATAGAATGAGAGAGATATAAAGGGAGAGAAAAAGACTTTGAGTAAATGAAGGGTGATAGAACGAAGAGCTAAAATGGATGCTTTGTGTTGGTAAGTTTTATCTTTGTTTCTTGTAATAAGGCAAGATAATATGAGTGAAGATGCAGAGTTTGTCACACCTAATGGCAAATAGAGAAAGGATTCTCTGTTGGCTTCTGTGTTTTCTAATTTGAGACCTGTCAATAGCTAAAGGTAAAGAATAAACAAAAGTCTGGTTGACTCTGATAACATGATTAAAATGCCTTTCTCTTGGTTGAGAATTATAATTAAATCACAATATGAACAGAAAAGGGACATAATTTATCCCAAACTTATGATTTTACAGGTAACTAAACTGAAGCCCATAGAGTTAGCACTGGTGGCTAACTGTAGAACCAGGACAAGAGTCAGGTCATCTAATTCTTGGTCTAACACTATTTCAACAGACACCTCAAGACATTAAGTATCCTTAAAATAAGTGTTCAGCCAAAAGGATAATAAAGTTATCTGGCTACTGCCCCAAACTGAACAGAAATGATCTCAAATCACTGGCACTGCTAACTATCATGGAGATGTAATAAATACTTTAACAGATTTCAGGAGTTTCCTCCCAGTTTGGAGTTTCAAGGAAACAGCTTTCCATAGAAATTGTAATGTGTTCTCCCTGGTGCTTTCCAAAGTAACTAGGAAATTAATCAAAGCTAATTTTTAGAAGTTACTAGCATTTCCAAACCCACAAAAGCTAGTGATCAATTTAGGTAAGTAAGCAGAGTGCCTTTAAGAAGACTCTAAAAACAAAATCCAAAGCTCATTTGCTCATTTTTCAAGCTTTACACATTTGAAGAGCTTGAAAAGGGAATGCCAAAGTCCTATAGTTCTAATATTTTCTGTCTGAGGCTTTTCTTTTTAATTCAAACATCTAGAAATCAAAATTAAGATTTAGTACAGTTTGCCTGAAGTGGCTAGAAACAGTATGTGTGTGTATATATGTCACACACACATGTAATGTCTTGATCTAACACTGTTGTAGGAATTGTCAAAATATTTTGTAATGATAAATTCATTTAAAGGGACACACACACACACAAAGGGGGCTCTTTTTGTAAATATATCCTTGGCTGTGAATATAGTACAGGGTACTTACTAGTGATAGGATGAGCTGTGTTTTCTAGTGTGACATTAAGAAATTAAAATATTATGAAATATTATCAATTTCTGCCACCTTTATACCTCCATTACTAGTAGTTGAAGAAAAATATTTTCTCAAAGGAACAGTTCTTTTGAAGAAAGCGGTGTAACTTTAACTGGTGATTTTTTGCTGATGTCTTTTCAGCTCTAGCCAAAGGGATATCTTCGACCTCTCAGACTTTCAAAATAGTGTCTTAGAGGGCTACTTAGGAGTTTATGAAATATTAAGTTGAAAGTATCTACTACATTGAAGATTCAAGTTTGGCAGACATCATGCAATGGTTTACCAGGAAAAGTGGCCCAATAGAGAGCAAATAGTCTCTAGAGTTCTCACATATGGAAATGAACTAATTTAGGAAATTACTGTATCTCCTGGATGATATTTGGGACAGGGCGGGGGGGTGGAGGGGGACTTGGTTTTCTTTTACTTGGGACCATAGCAAAAGTAGGTGTTCTCTAGATTTAGAGAGCAGCTACTAGCCACATGTTGCTACTGAGAACTTTAAATGTAGCTAGTCTATTAATATCTTATTAATATTAGATATATTAATAAGTATAAAGTACACACTGGATTTCAAGGACTGTGTATGAAAGAACATGAAGTATCTCAAGTTTCTTAGAAGTTTGATTTCATGGAGAAATAATAGCATGAATATACTGAGTTAAATCATTAAAATTTTCACCTTTTTAATGTGACTATTGTGCTCAGTTATGTCTGACTCTTTATGAACGCATGGACTGTAGCCCACCAGGCTTCTCTGTCCTTGGAATTCTCCAGGCAAGAATACAGGAGTGGGTTGCCATTTCCTACTGCAAGGAATGTTACTATTAGAAAATGCAATTATGTATCGACCCACATCTGTGGCTTACATTAGATTTCTATTAGACAGCTCTCATCTAGATACATTTTTCTAATTAAAAAAAAAAAAAGGTCATTAGCTGGTCAAGAGAAGCGTCATGCTTTACCTAAAACATGAACTATAGATGAGGAAAGTCTTTAAGATAATTTGAGTTATTAGTGAATTGGGAAGGCTGAGTTGGCTTAGTTGTCTGGTAGAGGTACTAGAAACAGCTAAGCATTATAGCGCAGCATTTTCCAAAATGGATACTTAAATTGCCTGCTCCTATGACACAAACCTTTTGGCCTCGGGTTTTTAAATGGTGAAATCAGACTCTGTGTGACTTTTTGTTAAAGGGATTTCAAATATATTTTTGGAGAGGAAAGGCTTTTCCCACTTCTTTAATAACCTGAAATCCGTTTCTTCATTTATCTATGCATCAACAAATATTCAGTGAATTTTTTGTATGTGTGAGGTCCTCTTTTAGTGCTAAAGTTTTAAAGATTAAAACATAACATCTGAACTCAAGAAGGAGTTCAAGAACTTTGAGAATAACAAATATATAGTGGATAATTACCATAAAATGTGATCAGTGCATCAGTGTTATAACAGACATGAATATAATATTTTTGTTAGAGCCTAGCTAGGAGTACATAGATGGGTTGAAAGGCTTTACAAATAATGGATCTTTATATTAAAAAAATAATTTTCCAAAAGGAGAAAATATTTATTGGCATTTACCGTGTGCCACAATCAAGACTAAGCACTAGCATGTGGGTTGTCTCTTAATTCCACACGTTCTTAATTCATGTTATATTAGTCTCCTCATTCTTATAGAAAGAATGGAGAATGTCTTTTATTATAAATGAAGGTTTATTATAAATGGTATTTTCAGTGTCAGAGAGCTGTGATAATGTGTCATGGTAGATGCTGTAGAAACAGCTGGTACATATGGTCAATACTGGAGAAGTGTCTGCTTAAAATGAGTGGAGGAAAAACGAGGTTGCTGAGATTACTGACCAGAGAATGTCCGAGCAGGGAGAACAGCACAAAGCCCATCCAATTAAACTCTTTCCTTTTAAAGATGAAGCCCAGAGAATTCAGTTGACTCACCTAATATAATTAAATGACAAAGGAAGACTGAATGAGAGCCTAGGGCTTCTGTTCTGAAGTGCACACCTCCCCACCCCCTCCCTGACCCCCCATAGTGGATGGCCACAGCTTCCCTGCTGGCTCAGTGATAAAGAACCCTCAGACAATGCAGAAGACCTGGGTTTGATCTTCGGGGCAGGAAGATCCCCTACAGAAGGGAATGGCTATCACTCTAGTATGCTTGCCTGGAGAATTCCATGGAGAGAGGAGTCTGGCGGGCTACAGTCCATGGGGTCACAAAGAGTAGGACAACTGAGCGAGTAACACTTTCACAGCTTGTTAAACCCATGACTGCAGAAAACAATTCTCTCAGGAGCAAGCTTTGATAACAGTGCGTCATTTACTGCTCATTGTTCACTGCAATTTTTCAGCTTGTTTGTACTCAATTCCTTTCTGTATTCTACTGTTTAGAGTCGCAGTTACAATTTCAAAAATTTTCACTAATTTCTCCAGTTTTGAAATCCTGGTGATTTTCTCTCCTCTTTCCTTGCTTTGCTGAATACTTGTTCCTTTAACAGAAGAATGGAACTGGTCTTACTGAGATAGTTGTGCTAATACTAATATAGGGCTTTAAGATACACACAGGACCCTAGAGCTTCCCAGGAAATCAGCTTGACACATAATTACTGGTCTTACTTTAAATGAAGTGCTTTGCTGAGAATCTGAAGATAGATAATTATCTGGACTCTGGATTCAGGGGCTTTATAGCTGGTGGGAAAATGTATGTAAATATTAATAATAACAGATATTGAATGCATATTCATCTAAGTGCATTACCTCTATTATATTATCTAATATTTATAGCAATTTTATGAAGTATATTCTCTTATGTATCTAATTAAAGGGAAAACTGTGGCAAATTATTTAAATAACTTTCTCAAAGTCTCACTTCTGGAAAATGATGGAGCCATGATGCAAACCCAGCCAATTTGATTCTAAAGCAGTCATTCTTAATCTCTAAACTAACTGACTCCTACTAATCCAAATAAGTACAGAATGCAGAGTATGAATATTCTGTGAATGCAAAAGTGAACTGGGAGACAGATGACCTCAAGGGGGATATGTTTTGGTGGCCAAGTCTGGGAAAAAATAAAGTAGGGAGAGCTTGATGGGAGGTGAGGAGAGAGAAAAGCCTTTCAGGCTGGTGGAGACATGATCTGTGGAGAGCTTGAGAGTGGTAGAGGATGTTGGTTTCAGAGCCCAGAATGTTCAGAAAGAAGAGAGTCTGAAGAGGTTGGCTTGAGCTGTTAGAAACCTCAGTATTATACTATAGGATGTGAACTTACAGTTTTAAAGAAATGGACAGGTACTAAAAACGTTTTAAAGGTTTTGAGGAAGGAAGCAACAAGAAACGATGTATCTTAGGAATAATCACCTTAGAAGCAGTTTGAAGAATTAAAGCCTGGGGATTATGACAATCTTTTGTGTTAAAATTTGGAATCAAAATGAAGATAACACCAGTAGGAATGGAAATTAAAAGGGCATACGTGAGCTTTATGGAGTTAAATGATAAAACTTGGTGGGAAGCAGGTTATAAAAAATGAGGGTAGAAGTGATTGGAAATTAAGGCTTCTTTTCAGCCTGAGTTGAAGAGAATGAGAGAGTTTCCCTGAGATCTGGAAAATAAAAATGGAGGCATGTGTGGAAGGCAAGAAAACAAAATTTAGACAAGTTGTGCTTTGTTAAGTCATTTATTCATGAAATACACATGCATCGGTTTACAACAGACTTTGTGTTATATCCTTGAAATACAGTAAAGAACAAGAAGATAAGGTCCCTGCCTTCAGGACACTTACAGTCTACAGTAGGGAGACAGACAGTAAATAAATAAATATAGAAATAAGTATTCAATTACAGGGCTACAAAGAAAGGATGCCATCAGCCCTTCATGGGAAGGGAATCCATAAAATTCAGGAATCCTTCCATGACGTAGTAATTTAAGCAATTAGGTAATATTTAAATCAGGAATAGTCTTCAGCCAGTCTGAGAAGAATGGCCTGATTTCAGGCTAAGGAAACAGCATATTTCAAGCCGTTTCCTTTAGTCGGAAGGGATCTGATAAATTCCAAGAAGTTAAGAGAGATATCAGTGAAGGTTGACACTGTAGAAGAAGGCAGATCATGAAACACTTTGTAAACTATATAAATAAATTTTTTTACTTTTTCTTAAAAAGGCAATGTGATAGCATTAACCGATGTGAAATGTGAAAGAAACAGGTTCAGACAAGAGTGGATTTATGAAAGCATGGTGAAAAAGACAATTTGAAAGTTTTTGCTGTAATACTGACGAGAGATGATAGTGGTTTGAAAGAGAGTAGAAGTATATTCTGGAGACAAAAAAAAAGTGTGGCTCACTGACTCGTGGTACATGAAGGTAGGAAGAAGGTGTCAATAAGGCCTTCCCAGATGTCAAGAATGAGAGCTGAGTGCATGTCTGTGCTATTTCCAGAAGTGAGAAATATTGGAAGAGAAAAACATTTTCAGGGTGAAGATGACAATGCTTTCAGGAGAATACGCTCGCGGTCTCACAGTATTTTCAGGGGAAGATGATTAGGACATTCTGAGTGTAAAGCATTTTCATGAGACACCTTGGCACCTAGTTCTAGTTGTCATCATTCTTAGTTTTCACATTCTGGCCCCCAGTAATTCTCAGGTCATATCATCATCAGATGTAGGCCAGTAGAAAAGATGGTCTGCTTCCTGGCTGATGAAACAAAATGTCTAAACTTCATTCTTTTTTTCTCAGTTGACCTTACTTGTATCTTGAGGTCATATCTGAAGCAGTCACTGTGACAAGAGGACAGAACCTGCTAATTTATTAAACCTGGAGCACAGGTCTGTAGGGGATGAGAAGCACATGCCTAACAGTGAGGGATGGATGGTTTTCTTGCGGAAAAATGAAGTGTAATTGCCGGAAGGTGGATAAGTACAGTCTGAAGAGCCAAATAGCAACTTTCTACCACCACACATTAATAAGCAATGCCTTGCTGCTACTGCTGCTGCTGCTAAGTTGCATCCATTGTGTCTGACTCGGTGCGACCCCATAGACGGCAGCCCACCAGGCTCCCCGTCCCTGGGATTCTCCAGGCAAGAACACTGGAGTGGGTTGCCATTTCCTTCTCCAATGCATGAAAGTGAAGTCGCTCAGTCATGTCCTACTCTTAGCGAACCCATGGACTGCAGCCTACGAGGCCCCTAAGGAGCATTAAAAAGAGGTGCTTAATAGTAAGAGGACAGCTAGTGAATTCAAAGTCATGGAACCCAGTGAGGAGAGACCATTTTAAAAATAAAGGAATGGCCAGTTAAGTGGCACTGATAATCTTTGAATGGGCAATTCTAGTGACGTGTGGGAGTAAAAGCTATATGTACTACTTTATTTATACAACACATAATTACTAAGAACTTACTGACTGTTGGGCTTCCCCAATGGCTCAGTGGTAAAGAATCCACCTGCAATGCAGGAGATACAGTTTCTATCCCTGCTTCAGGAAAATCCCCTCAAGGAGGACATGGCAACCCACTCCAGTATTTTTGCCTGGAGAAGCCCATGGAGAGAGGGATCTTTGAGGCTGTGATCATGGGGTCTTAAAAAGAGTCGGACCTGGCTGAAACGACCAAGCACACACTGATGTTAAGCACTATGGTCAAGCGCCTTGCTCGTCCATTCCAAAAATTTAGTATGTGTGTAATATAAGCCAGGTCCCACGCCAGGTTTCTGGTGGGAGTAAGGTACTGTGTTGTTGTTCCATTGTGACCCCATGGACTGCAGCACACTAGGCTTCCCTGGCCTTCCCGATATCCCAGAGTTTGCTCAAACTCATGTCCATTGAATTGATGATTTCATCCAACCATCTTATCCGCTGTCGCCCCCTTCTCCTCCTTCCTTCATTCTTTCCCAGCATCAGGGTCTTTTCTAGTAAGGTGCTGGTGGTAGTTATAAACCAGAATAAAAAATAATCTCTTCCTTGAAGAGCTTACTATCTAGTGATATAGATAGCAAATGTATAATACAAGAGAAATCTAATAAGGACCATGAAAAGAGGTACATAAAGTAACTATGAGAATTCAGGGGGAAAGAAGATGGAATCACAACCCTGGAGTATAGGTAAGAATGAGAAAATTTTGTTAGCAGAGGAGTAAATACAGGCAAAACCGATAAACTAAGAGTTCCCAGGGATTATTAAGTCTGCTTTGGTTGTTAGGATATCAGTAGGAGATCAGCTCACAAGTTAGGTTGGAACTATCCATCTGGGCCCCCATGACAGGGTGAGAATTTTGTGGAGAGTGGCTTCCTCCAGTGGGAAGGAAAAAAAAAGTGTGAGGTACTAAAAATTGTGCTTAGAAAGAACTTCAGATGACACCGGGGAAACAGAAGGCAAAGGGACTCTCCGGAAAGCTCTTAGATAATCCAGGGGAGGATGGGAAGGGCCTGAACAAAATCAGAGGTTCCTTCTGAATGTAGAATTAATAGCACATGGTCATTGATCTGATAAAAGTGATATGGAAAGGAGGAAAAATCAGAAGTGCCTCTGAGTTTTAAAGAATAGTATTAAGAGTGATAGAAATAGTAAAGTGATGAATGAAAGCAGAAGACTCATTTTGTGAGTATCTCTGCTGAATCTCTTTCATTGACGTCCATGTATCTGGTTGTGAGCACACTGAATTGCACAATGATTGCAAATGATTGCAAGCTGAGTGATAAACAGATGAAGCTTTCATAATGACCAACATCATAAGTTATTCTCTGGTCTCTTGGAACATGAGCACACTTTACACATGACATTTTATTTCAAAACGTCATGTTCATAAGGGAGTATTGTTGGCAACACTTAGAATACTTCCCTTGCATCAAATAGAAATTAGTACTTTTGATAATTACTTACTAGAATGTAGTCCACTGACAAACTCTGAAGTCTTGTTCATTGCAGCTCAGCATATCAGGACTAGAACTCTGAGAGAATAATAGTGCCCTGAGTATGTACTGATTTGATTTGTGTTTTCATTCCAATCCCAAAGAAAGGCAATGCCTAAGAATGCTCAGACTACTGCACAATTGCACTCATCTCACATGCTAGCAAAGTAATGCTCAAAATTCTCCAAGCCAGGCTTCACCAGTTACATGAACCATGAACTTGCACATGTTCAAGCTGGATTTATAAAAGGCAGAGGATGGCCAACATCCTTTGGATCATTGAAAAGCAAGAAAGTTCCAGAAAAACATCTACTTCTGTTTTATTGACTATGCCAAAGTCTTCTACTGTGTGGCTCACAACAAACTGTGGAAAATTCTTAAAGAGATGGGAATAACAGACCTCCTGACCAATCTCTTGAGAAATCTGTATGCAGATCAGGGAAGCAACAATTAGAGCTGGACATGGAACAACAGGCTGGTTCCAAATCAGGAAAGGAGTACGTCAAAGCTGTATATTGTCACCATGTTTATTTAATTTATATGCAGAGGGCATCATGAGAAAGGCTGGGTGGAAGAAGTAAAAGCTGGAATCAAGATTGCTGAGAAAAATATCAATAACCTCTGATATGCAGATGACACCGCCCTTATGGCAGAAAGCAAAGAACTAAAGAGCCTCTTGATGGAAGTGAAAGAGAGGAATGAAAAGTTGGTTGAAACTCAACATTCAGAAAACTAAGATCATGGCATCTGGTCCCATCACTTCATGGCAAATAGATGAGGAAACAATGGAAACAGTTACAGACTTTATTTTTTTGAGCTCCAAAATCACTGCAGATGGTGACTGCAACAATGAAATTAAAAGATGCTTGCTCCTTGGGAGAAAAGTTATGATGAACCTAGACAGCATATTAAAAAGCAGAGATATTACTTTGCCAACAAAGGTCCATCTAGTTAAAGCTATGGTTTTTCCAGTAGTCATGTATGGATGTGAGAGTTGGACTAGAAAGAAAGCTGAGCACCAAAAAATTGATGCTTTTGAACTGTGGTGTTGGAGAAGACTCTTGGGAGTCCCTTGGACTGCAAGGAGATCCAACAAGTCCATCCTACAGGAAATCTATCCTGAATATTCATTGGAAGGACTGATGCTGAACCTGAAGCTCCAATATTTTGGCCACCTGATGCGAAGAACTGACTCACTGGAAAAGATGCGGATGCTGGGAAAGATTGAAGGTAGGAGGAGAAGGGGACAACAGAGATGGTTGGATGGCATCACTGACTCAATGGACATGAGTTTGAGTAAACTCCGGGGAGTTGGCGATGGACAGGGAAGCCTGGAGTGCTGCAGTCCATGGGGTCGCAAAGAATCAGACACAACTGAGCAAGAACTGAACTGAACCCACATCCATAAAGGGGCAAATATACATACAGTTTTGGCATAACACAAGATTGTATGATAAAATAATATCAAAGAATGGATGTATACATTTTTTTATCGTTCCTATCAGGAATTCAGACACTGGACTATACTCATCAGTTATAATACTCAGAAGTATTATAATTTTAACAATTATGAATAGCTCCAATTGCTTATGGTTTGTTGGGTATTAGAAATTACACTAAGCACCAAACACACCATAAGCATTATCTCATTAATTATTTTAAAATCACTGTAAGACAAGTATTGGAGAAGGCAATGGCAACCCACTCCAGTACTCCTACTGGAAAATCCCATGGATGAAAGACCCTGGTGGGCTGCAGTCCATGGAGTTGCTAAGAGCTGGACATGACTGAGCGACTTCACCCTCACTTTTCACTTTCCTGCATTGGAGAAGGAAATGGCAACCCACTCCTGTGTTCTTGCCTGGAGAATCCCAGGGACGGGGAGCCTTGTGGGCTGCCGTCTATGGAGCACACAGAGTCGGATACGACTGAAGTGACTTAGCAGCAGTAAGATGAGAATATCTGTAATAGTGTATCCATTTTATTAATAAGTGTGTGCGTGCTTAGTCACTCAGTCATGTCCAACTCTTTGTGACCACGTGGATTGTAGCCCATTAGGCTCCTCTGTCCATAGGGTTCTCCAGGCAAGAATACTGGAGTGGGTTGCCAATTCTTCCTACAGGGGAATCTTTCCAACCCAGGGATTGAACCCAGATCTCCTGTGTCTCTGACACTGCAGGTGGATTCTTTACTGCTATGCCACCTGGGAAGCCCATCAATTTTACAGATGGGAAAACTGAGATTCAGAGTTAAGGTAGCTGCTATAAGTCCCACTAATATGTGGCATAACCACATTTAAAACCCATGTTTCCCTGACTCCAAAGTCTGTACCCTTAACACTATACTCCATCCATTTTTTTTCAAGCTCTAGCTATATAAAGCAGGACTGGTTCTATACCCC
Source organism: Nanger dama (assembly GCA_917880005.1). NCBI lineage: Eukaryota > Metazoa > Chordata > Mammalia > Artiodactyla > Bovidae > Nanger > Nanger dama. The sequence continues at coordinate 33,246,017 of CAKJTW010000007.1, forward strand.
AGACCTTAGTGAACAGCACCCACTGGTTAATCATTTCCTAGAATGAGAAATGTCCTGAAACATAAATACAGCTCCAACAATTCCTCAGGGTGGCCGGCAGCTCAGCTTGAAAAGGCTTTGCGGATACCTTTCTTCCACTTGTAATTCTATTCTGTGAGCTGACACACAGCCATCATGCTGTCTTGTCAAGAGAACTAGATTATTTTTTCTTCCAACATTTGTGTTACTTCTTCATGTCATTTAACAGAGAAACCATGAAACCTGCATTTTGCTAGTTCTTCACATTAAAAATAATAATGATAACCATGATATCTTTTTCCTCAAATTAGATGTTCTTATTTTTTTCCTCCAGAAATCAAACTTAAAATTGCATTCCATTTTTCACAATTCCCCTCAATTTCTCCCAAGTATTACAGTTAGTTCGCACAGACACTTTTGAAAACAAAACACTATTCAGGGAAATGAGCATTGGGAAATTATAACCTCTAAAACAAATATTTAAAAGAGCATAAAACACATTTCTCCCTCAGAGCTTCTGAAGCTGTATCTTGGTGATAAATTGTGGAAGCCCCACTTTACTTTTGAGAGATTAATGTTACTTTTATTGAGCTGTATAAAGTATAAAACTTTAAAATTATTGGATTATGGATAGTGGTTCTTTAAAAACTTCAAAATATTGTAGGGATTCCCAGGTAGCTCAGAGGTAAAGAATCTGCCTGCCAAAGCAGGAGACACTGGAGACGTGGGTTTGATTCCTGGGTCAAGAGTATTCCCAGGAGAAGGAAACGGCAGCCCACTCCAGTATTCTTGCCGGGAAAATTCCATGGACAGAGGAGCCTAGTGGCCTACATTCCATGGGGTTGCAGAGAGGCAGACAGACCGAGCCCAGACAAGCATTGACGACCCCATATATTTTCATCTGTTATCCTGTTTGAGTGCAGAATGGCCTGGAATAGATAAAGAAGGCCGGAAGGCCACTGTTTGAAAGCGTCTATCACCCAACAGCAAATTTCTCTCCATTTAAGATTGATAAATGATAATTATTCTGCAATGCAAATAACAATAGGTAGGGTAAACTTGTGGACCAGACAGAAACCCCCAGGCTCCTCTCTCTATGAGGATCTTCCAGGCAAAAATACTGGAGTAGGTTGCCATGCCCTCCTCCAGGAGATCTCCCCAAGCCAGGGATCGAACCCTCATCTCTTGCATCTCCTACATTGGCAGGCAGGCTCCTTACTACTAGCGACACCTTTGCTGTTGTTGTTCAGCCACTCAGTCCTGTCTGACTTTGTGACCCCATGGACTGCAGCACTCCAGGCTTCCCCATCCTTCACCATCTCCAGGAGTTTGCTTAAATTCATGTCCATTGAGTCAGTGATGCCATGCAACCATCTGGTCCTCTGTTGTCCCCTTTTCCTCCCGCCTTCAATCTTTTCCAGCATCCGGGTCTTTTCTAATGAGTCGACACTTCGCATCAAGTGGCCAAAGTATCAGAGCTCCAGCTTCAGCATCAGTCCTTCCAATGAATATTCAGGATTGATTTCCTTTAGAATTGACTGGTTTGATCTCCTTGCAGTTCAAGGGACTCTCAAGAATCTTCTCTAACAAAACAGTTCAAAAGCATCAATTCTTCAGTGCTCAGTTTTCATTATGGCCCAACTCTCACATCCATACATGACTACTGGAAAAGCTGTAGCTTTGGCTAGATGCACCTTTGTTGGCAAAATAATGCTCTGCTTTTCAATATGCTGTCTAGGTTTGTCAGAGCTTTCCTTCCAAGAGCAGCCTTTAATTTCATGTTTGCAGTCATAATCTGCAGTGACTTTGAAGCCCAAGAAAATAAAGTCTGTCACTGTTTCCATTGTTTTCCCATCTATTTGCCGTGAAGTAATGGGACTGGATGTCATGATCTTCGGTTTTTGAATATTGAGTTGTCAGTCAGCTTTTTTACTCTCCTCTTTCACCTTCATCAAGAGGTCTTAGTTCCTCTTCTGTTTCTGCCATAAAGCTTGGATATTTGCATATCAGAAGCTATTGGTATTTCTCCTGGCAATCTTGATTCCAGCTTATACTTCCTACGGCCTAGCATATTGCATGATGTACTCTGCATGTAAGTTAAATAAGCAGGGTGAGAATTTACAGCCCTGATGTCCTCCTTTCCCAATTTGGAACCAGTCTGTTGTTCCATGTCCAGTTCTAACTGTTGGTCTGCATATAGGTTTCTTAGGAGGCCAAAGTAATATAGTATTCCCATCTCTCTAAGAGTTTTCCAAAGTATGATGTGATCCACACTGTCAAAGGCTTTTGTGTAGTCAATGAAGCAGAAGTAGATGTTTTTTCTGGAATTCTCTTCCTTTTTCTATGATCCAATAGATGTTGGCAATTTGATATGTGGTTCCTCTGCCTTTTCTAAATCCAGCTTGAATATTTGGAAGTTCTCCATTCATGTATTGTCGAAGCCTGGCTTGGAGAATAGTGAGTATTACTTTGCTAACATGTGAAAGACATGCACCTATGCAGTAGTTTGAACATTCTTTGGCATTGCTCTTCTTTGGGAATGGAATGAAAACTGACCTTTTCCAATCTTTTGACCTTTTCCAATCTTTTCCAAAACTGTGGCCACTGCCCAGTTTTCCACTTTAGCTGGCATATTAAGTGCAGCATTTTCACAGCATCATCTTTTAAGATTTAAAATAGCTCAACTGGAATTCCATCACCTCCACTAGCTTTGTTTGTAGCGATGCTTCCCTAAGGCCCACTTGACTTTGCACTCAAAGATGTCTGGCTCTCGTGAGTGATCACACCATCATGATTATCTGAGTCATTAAGATCTGCTTCATATAGTCCTTCTATGTATTCTTGCCACCTCTTCTCAATATATTCTGCTTCTGTTAGGTCCATACCATTTCTGTCCTTTATTGTGTCCATCCTTGCATGAAATGTTCCCTTGGTATCTCTAATTTTCTTGAAGAGATCTCTAGTCTTTCCTATTCTATTGTTTTCCTCTTTCTTTGCTTGTGCACTGAGGAAGGCTTTCTTATCTCTCCAAGCTCTTCTTTGTAACTCTGCATTTAAATTGATTAATTTTTTTCCTTTGCCTTTCACTTCTCTTTTTTTCTCAGCTATTTGTAAAGCCTCCTCAGACAACCATTTTGCCTTTTAGCATTTCTTTTTCTTAAGGATGGTTTTGATCACCATCACCTGTACAGTGTTACAAATCTCCATCCATAGTTCTTCAGGCAATCTATCACATTTGATTCCTTGAATCTATTTGCCACTTCCACTGTATAATCATAAGGGATTTGATTTAGGTCATACTCAAATGACCTTGTGGTTTTCCCTACTTTCTGCAATTTAAGTCTGAATTTGGCAATAAGGAGTTTATGATCTGAGCCACAGTCAGCTCCTGGTCTTGTTTTTGCTGGCTGTATAGAGCTTCTCCATCTTTGGCTGCAAATAATATAATCAATCTGATTTCGGTATTGACCATCTGGTGACGTCCATGTGTAAGTTGTCTCTTGTGTTGTTGGAAAATGGTGTTTGCTATGACCAGTGCATTCCCTTGGCAAAACTCTTGTTAGCCTTTGCCCCGGTTCATGTTTTACTCCAAGGTTAAACCTGCCTGTTACTCCAGGTAGCTCTTGACTTGCTATTTTTGCATTCCAGTTCCCTATGATGAAAGAACATCTTTCTTTGCTCTTAGTTCTAGAAGGTCTTGTAGGTCTTCATAGAACCTGTTCAGTTTCAGCTTCTTTGACATTAGTGGTTGGGTCATAGACTTGGATTACTGTGATATTTAATGGAAACAAACAGAGATCATTCTGGAAACAGATGGAGATCATTCTGTTGTTTTTGAGATTGCACCCAAGTAAGTACTGCATTTCAGATGCTTTTGTTGACTACAAGGGTTACTCCATTTCTTGTAAGGGATTTTTGCCCACAATAGTAAATATAATTGTCATCTGAATTAAATTTGCCTATTCTACTCCATTTTAGTTCACTGATTCCTAAAATGTCGATATTCACTCACCATCTCCTGGTTGACCACTTCCAATTTACCTTGATTCATGCACCTAAAATTCCAAGTTCCTATGCAATATTGTTCTTTATAGCAGTGGACTTTACTTCCGTCACCAGGCACATCCACAACTGGGCATTGTTTTCACTTTGGCTCGGCTTCTTCATTCCTTCTGTAGCTGTTTCTCCACTCTTATTCAGTAGCATACTGGGCACCTACTGACCTGGGGAGTTCATATTTCCATGTCATATCTTTTTGCCTTTTCATACTGTTCTTGGCATTCTCAAGGTAAGAATACTGAAGTGGTTTGACATTCCCTTCTTCAGTGAACCATGTTTTGTCAGAACTCTCCACCATGTCCCGTCCATCTTGGGGGCCCTATGCAGCATGGCTCATAGTTTCACTGAGTTAGACAAGGCTGTGATCCATGTAATCAATTTGGTTAGTTTTCTGTGATTGCGGTTTTCATTCTTTCTGCGCTCTGATGGATGAGGAGAAGAGGCTTGTGGAAGCTTCCTGATGGGAGGGACTGGCTTAGGGGAAAACAGGGTCTTCTTGCTCTGGTGGGCACAGCCATGCTCAATAAATTTTTAATCCAATATTCTGTTGATGGGTGGGACTGTGTTCCTCCCTGTACTTTGGCCTTAGGCCAAACACTGATAGGGGTAATGGTGGTAATGGCAGCCTCCTTAAAAGTACTTATGCCAGCATGCACCACCTGGGAAGCCCTAATAATGGCGAGAGACTCCAGTGATCTGAAAATCTGCTAGAAAGAAATCCTCTCCTGGGTAAAATAAGATCTGCCAATTTATTGATTGTTTCTTAGGCAGTTCCACTGCTATCAGAGAAGGAACATTCTGGACAGAGTGTTCAGAACATTCAGGAGAGAGTGACCAGGAGCAGGTCTGAGGAGCCAGGGTTTGTTTGCCTCCAGAGGAAACAGAGTTAATGGTGTCTTTGTCTTTAAATGTGGATAGTGGGAATATACCACAGAGATGAAGCCCTCAGGCTTACTGAAAGAAAGAACTCTCTGACAAGTTGAGTCACTTAATGATGAAAAAGGCTGATTCTTGATGGAGCAGATTGATCCAAAACTGTAAACACTTTTGTCAAGCAAGGGATGCAAATACTAGAATTATGTTGGTTGAGCATGTTATGTCCGTATGATTCATTAACATCCTAGGTTTCAGAGCAACAGATTGACTTTAGACCCAGTAAGTAGGAGGACTGTTTGTGAGCATTGTTTACTTGGAAGCAGGAAGATAAACAAGAGAAGATCTGGAGGAGCTGTTCAGGAACAGAAGGCTCACAAAAACAGAGCTCTCCAGGACACTGAGTACTGTTCTGGATTATCACCAAGGGTTCTAACATATATAGATATATAACCAAAAAATGGTGTTTTCCTATATGGGTTCTAATTTTTTTCTCTCTTTTTGCATGTAAACCCACCCAAGTTGTAACTGGGAATTTAAATTGATGCCCTTCAGGATTTTGTGACCTAATTCAAATATATCATTCAGCTGGTGGGGACTTAAAGTCAAGGAGGGAAATGCTTTGATTAGTTCCGTCCATAACCAGTCCATCCTAAAAGAAATCAGTCCTGAATATTCATTGCAAGGACTGATGGCTGAGGCTGAAGCTCCAATACTTTGGCCACCTGATGTGAAGAACTGACTTATTTGAAAATACCCGGATGCTGGGAAAGATTGAAGGTGGGAGGAGAAGGGGACAACAGAGGATGAGATGATTGGATGGGCACCACCGACTCGATGGACATGAGTCTGAGTAAACTCTGGGAGTCGGTGATGGACAGGGAGCCCTGGAGTGCTGTAGTCCATGAGGTCACAAGAATCAGACATGACTGAGCAACTGAACTGTATTACACTTTATCAGTAGATTTTTCTGTCTTTAAGAAGCTCTCCCATCTTATTTTCCATCTCTTTCCTATTCATTAATTCCTCTAAACGCTAAAGTATTATATTATTTTATATGACTTTACTGTACAGAGGGGCTTCCCAGGTGGTGCAGTTGTAAAGAATCTGCCAGCCAGTGCAAGAGATGCAGGAGACATAGTTTCAATTTCTGGGTCAGGAAGATCCCCTGGAGAAGGAAATGGCAACCCATTCCAGTATCCTTGCCTGGGAAATCCCATGGACAGAGGAGCCTGGCAGGCTACAGTCCAGGGGGTTGCAGAGTTGGACACGACTGAGTACACACACGCTGTAGCGAATTGGGAGAATGCAGAAGAGGAAAACTAACATTGAAATCACCAAAGATTCCACCACTCAGAAGATTGGTGGTAATGGTTTAGCTGCTAAGTCTTATCCGACTCTTGCAACCCCATGGACAGAGGAGACTGGCAGGCTAAAGTCCATGGGATTCTCCAGGCAAGAATACTGGAGTGGGTTGCCATTTCCTTCTCCAGGGAATCTTCCCAATTCCGGAACTGAATCCATGTATCCTGCATTGTAGGCAGATTCTTTACCAACTAAGAGACAAGGGAAGCCCACTCAGAGATTACTCACTGTTTGTATTGTGACATATTGCCTTACCTTTTGTATGAAAATAATAATTTTTGCAATATAAGCAATGTGCATAAGTTTTTTGCTTTCCACTGTTTGTTAAACTTAAAATAATGTTATAAGCATTTCATCATGACCTAACCTATTCAAAGTAAACACAGTTTTTAAAGACTAAAGTTCAGTTCTTTGGTCCAGTGTTCTGCTTCCAGATGGAAACTCTGCTTCCAGAGTTTCATACATTTACTTAAGACTAATATTATCTATACCTCCTAAAATATATTTGCCTTCAGTTCAGTGCAGTCCCTTAGTCATGTCCGACTCTTTGCAACCTCATGGACTGCAGCATGCCAGGCCTCCTGTGCATCACCAACTCCCAGAGTTTACTCAAACTCACGTCCATTGAGTTGGTGAAGCTGTCCAACCATCTTATCCTCTGTTTCCCCCTTCTCCTGCCCTCAGTCTTAACCAGCATCCAGGTCTTTTCAAACGAATCAGTTTTTCACATCAGGTGGCCAAAGGGTTGGCGTTTCAGCTTCAGCATCAGTCCTTGCAATGAATATTCAGGACTGATTTCCTTTAGAATGGACTGGTTGGATCTCCTTGCAGTCCAAGGGACTCCCAAGAGTCTTCTCCAACATCACAGTTCAAAAGCATTAATTCTTCGGCGCTCAGCTTTCTTCACAGTCCACCCCTCACATCCATACATGACCACAAGAAAAACCATAGCCTTGACTAGATGGACAATTGTTGGAAGAGTAATGTCTCTGCTTTTGAATATGCTATCTAGGTTGGTCATAACTTTTCCTCCAAGGAGTAAGCGTCTTTTGATTTAATGGCTGCAGTCACCATCTACAGTGATTTTGGAGCACAAAAAAATAAAGTCCATCACTATTTCAACTGTTTACCCATCTATTCGCCATGAAGTGATGGGATCAGATGCCATCATCTTCTTTTTCTTAATGTTGAGCTTTAAGCCAACTTTTTCGCTCTCCTTTTTCACTTTCATCAAGAGGCTCTTTAGTTCTTCTTCACTTTCTGCCATAAGGGTGGTGTCATCTGCATATCTGAGGTTATTGATATTTCTCCCTACAATCTTGATTCCAGCTTGTGCTTCATCCAGCCCAACATTTCTCATGATGCACTCTGCATATAAGTTAAATAAGCAGGGTTACAATATACAGCTTTGACATACTCCACTCCCGATTTGGAACCAGTCTGTTGTTCCATGTCCAGTTCCAGCTGTTGCTTCCTGACCTGTAAACAGATTTTGCAGGAGGCAGGTCAAGTGGTCTTGTGTTCCCATCTCTTTCAGAATTTTCGACAGTTTATTGTGATCCACACAGTCAAAGGCTTTTGCATAGTCAATAAAGCAGAAATAGATGTTTTTCTGGAACTCTCTTGCTTTTTCGATGATCCAATGGATGTTGGCAATTTGATCTCTGGTTCCTCTGCCTTTTCTAAATCCAGCTTGAACATCTGCAAGTTCACAGTTCAAGTACTGTTGAAGCCTTCTTTGGAGATCTTAGAAGAGCATTGCAACTTTCTACCTGACTTCAAAATGTCTTCTTTAACTAATAAACTGATATCTTCTTGTCTCTACATCAGAGAACTAAGCATCCTTAGAATTTTGACTTTTCTTTTTAATCTTGAAAATTGAAAGTCTTTCATAACTGCTTCTTTTCCTTAGACATGCTAGTACTGTTACCAGAGTCAGCATGAGACAGTGGAGAGTGTGCATGACATAGAGGCTGCCAGTTCTGTATTTGAATCCTGATCTGGCAATGCAGGAGACCTGGGTTCAATTCTAGGTCAGAAAGATCCCCTGGAGGAGGGCATAGCAACCCACTCCAGTATTCTTGCCTGGAGAATTCCATGGTCAGAGGAGCATGGTGGGCTGCATTTCAGGGGGTCACAAAGAGTCAGACACGATTGAGTGACTAAGCACAGCATATACATTTTATACATTTTTGCCATTCATTAACTTTATATACCATCTAAACATATCTTGGAAAAGATCACATATTTTCTCAACTTCAGGTTCTTCTTATGTAAAATAGACTAGTTTTGTGAACTGAAACATCTTTAATATTTCTTTATTACTTTAAACCAATGTGAATAAGTTAGTAAGTCAATGTTTGTATTAATAAGTTTCCTTCTACTTATGTTTTGATAAAACCTCCTATCTATTCTTACCTAGCTGTCATCATCCTGTTTTGGTCAACTACACAATAAGTACCTTTGAAAACTATAATGCTGAACAGAGGAAACTTCTTTATGTAGTAATTATGTATAGTCTTTATTCTAAAGGGAAATCAAAGAACTTTTAGGAAGGCAGAAGGACATCCAAATAATGTCCAAGATATCATTATAATTATCATAAAGCTACATCGGAGAATAACTGATAGAAATAAATTCATTCCATGAGAAGGTTAATTAATTGAAGGGAGAAAGTTAAAAAAAAAGTTACTCCCAGCTAAAGACTAGTATTTCTGTTGTAAACTGAAAAACAATCCTGTAAATTAATTGGTAGCTGCTGCCACCAAGTGGTAGGAAAATATTTCTTCAAAGATAAGGATCCAATAGCCTTTAGGGGGAAAAGCTTCCTTATCACAATTTGGTAATCAACCGTGGACCTGAATTTATTTCATCCCTTCCTATTGCATAATAACCACCCAGAACCTGATCTTCATTAGATGCTCATCTGTCTTTGATTTATATTACCACACTACCAAAGTATCTTTCTGTTCAAAGAGAAAACTTAAGGCTTATTTTGATGTTTGTCCCAGGAACTTTCTCCAAAACAGAAAGAAAAAAGAAATATAAATACAATGAACACTGAGACTGTTGGGATAAAATTATGATGGGAAAATCCTACTGTAGTTCAGAAAGATGGATGCTTGAGGTTTGCCACTTACTAGATCTATGATGTGAAAAAATTGGTCATAGGATCTTTTTTCTTAATTGACTATGAGGATTTGATTACATGATATATATGTAAAATGTTTAGCCTAGAGCCTGATATCCTCCAGTGCTCAATAAATGATAACCAGTTCTTTTTATTACTATGACTATTACAGTACATTATAATTGTATGACTATATATGACATTTATGGGCTTCCCTGGGAGTTCAGATGGTAAAGAATTTTCCTGCAATTCAGGAGACCTGACTTTGACCCCTTGGTTGGGAAGATCCCCTGGAGAAGGGAATGGCAACCCAATCTAGTTATTGTTGCCTGGAAAATTCCATGGACAGAAAAGCCTGGGGGGCTACAGTCCATGGGATCCCAAAGAGTCGGACACAACCGAGCAACTAACACCACACTACACTGTAGTATAGTATTATCCTGTACTATCTCCTTTCCCTAATCCTAAATAAATATTTATTGTCATGACAGCTAGTAATAATATAATTCAACCCAGCCCTAAAAAGTTTTTGGTTAAGAAGATAAAGGGTTTCCCAGATGGTACTAGTAGTAAAGAACTCACCTGCCAACGCAGGAGACATAAGAGATGTGGGTTCTATCCCTGGGTCAGTTTGGAAGATCCCCTGGAGAAGGAAATGACAACCCACTCCAGTATTCTTACCTGGAAAATCCCATAGACGGAGGTGCCTGGTGGGCTACACTCCATGGGATCGCAAAGAGTCGAACTTGACTGCCTGACAAACACTTTCAAAGAGAATAAGGGTGAAAATACAGGAATGAAGAAATATTCATTCAGTTTAGATATAGTGGTTTGCCCTTCCTGCTGAGGTTCTGTTACATTTTTGGATAGATATTAATGGATAGGAGGTTTTATTAATTTTTAAGAAAGTGGCCTAAGATACAAAATCCCTATTTGATGCCAATTATAATTTCATACACTAGAAACCATAGTCATCTATAATTAAGCTTAAATAAAATGGCAAAAATAGCATGGCTGTTTTTCCAGCTACAGTAAATGGTTGTCTGGCATTCTATATTCAGTAACCTCAAATAATCAGTCAGTTTATACGTTTATACATTGTCTTCAGTAACTTATGGTTATGACAATAAATAGATCAAGGCACTGACTGAGGAGCCTAAGTTGTCTTCTCTCTCCTTAAAGAAAGACAGCATGGTGTCATATGTTTGTCACTGAACTCCAATACTTTAAACGCTGATCATCTAGTCCTGCAGTATATTTCTCTCACCTAAAACGTCACTATGTTTCTTAGAATCCTACTTCAAACTCTTGTCAAAGCTGTACCCACTAGTTCTCTGCAACCCAAGAGGTGGTCATACAGTCACTCCACCAAACATTTCTAGAGGGACCTCATTAATGTTATGAGGAAGCCTAAGCTTACTCTGTGGACAGGTTTGTTCATTAGAAAATATTTCCTGGTAATGCATGGAAATCCCCATCCATATTAACTCATATCCATTATTCTTGGCTCTAGAATTGGAATCTAAAAATAATAGGCAACATTTTAGGCTATGGTCATCTCCCAGAGAGGCTACAGATCAGAATTTTGAATAGTACTAGCTTCACTGTATAAATATGCATATCCTACAGTTAAAAGGTCCCTGTTCTGTGTAACTTACCTTTCAACAACCATGCAGTGTCATGGATGGGGATTTTAATGGTCTCAGCAGTTTAAAAGAAATAAAAATTAAGATCCTCTGAGTTATCTGATTTTTAAAAACTCTGACTAGAATCAAATGAAATGTAGACGAGTCATCATTTTTATTAAATCAATTCACAGAGTAATCCAAAGGATGATTTCAATTGGGAGCAGATGACCACAGAAGTGGCCTCTGGCCCTTTGTCCCCTAAGACTGGATCTGCTTTTGGAAGCATCAGTATGGGGTCCTTCAAACAGGATGTGGGATGGAACCCAGCCTACATATTAAATGAGTTATGTACAAACAAGTGGGCAGTTTCCATGCATTTATAATTTCTTTGCTAATTTTGCTCTTGTATCCCTTTCTTTTTCTTTTTTTTTTTTTTAATCAATTTCCTTTGAAAACATCAGCTTATTTTAGTTGTGTTGAGGGGATAAAATGCAAAGGAATTTGTTTTATGCTAGGGTTTGTTTACAGCTGGGCTGGAGATATAGCTGGAAACCTCAGGCTAAGGATGATAGTGCCTTTGAGGGAAAGAGAAGAAGTTTCAAGAAGAAGGGTAAAGCTGAAGTGATGGTCATATTTGTATAGCTGTCCTCCCTATCATGGAGATTTCTCTTTAAAAACTTTCCCCTGGGAACATTTTATGACTTGTCTATGAAAAAGAATCTTTTTTGACAAGGTGTTTCTGATATACTAGAAGCAAATGTGAAAGGGGTGGAGTGTACAAGAAGAGATGATTTGGGTACCCCAATTTTCAGTTTTCATTGAACTTTTGCCACTGACTTCCTGTATAATTTTTTTTTTTGGCATCTTATTCCTCTATCCACAAAATGGAAATATTAAGGAGGTTTTTCAGCCTTCCCAGAAATACTGGGAGAGAGAACCCAAGTAGTAAGTGTTGCAAACTTCTGAAAAAGTAAACTGTGGAAATTTGAGGATTTATACCAACAGAATACTTAAGAAACTGTTTCCATTTGGGGTTCTCTAACAGGAATCAAAATAAAGAGACTGGATGATGAGGGTAAAGTTTCATCTGCTTGGAAACTGTCTTCCAGTAAGGCTCGGTCTTTGAGCTGAAGGCTATTGATGGGCAGTGCAGCATTAGTATCTTCTCCAAAGCCTAGAACCCATTTTTTTTAGTGCTCAAAAATTATTTCTTTTGCCACATTATTATTTCTTCCTGTAATCTTTGTGGGGTTTTCAGTAAAAGCATACCTTAACTCCAGGAAATAGCAAATCTATCAGGCTTAGCTTGTCTGCTACTTGAAGAGCCATTACCTGGTTGTCTGGCTGTATTGAGAGTTTAGGTTATATTTTTATTCACAGTGGTATCATAATACCACAAAGACATGTATGTGTCCCTGCCACTGCTGGCATAATAAACTTGCTGAGTAATAAAGAAATGAATTAGTGGATGACTTGAATTAACATAATTCAAAATTATTTTATGATGGTCTTCTTTATCCAGAGAAAGCTGAAAGCCATCCCATTTACAGCATAAATCGATGAAGCTCAGAAACCACAATTCAGAACTACTCAGAAACCATTCAGAAACTCGGCATCTTCCCTGGGTTTTCTATTAAGTTAATAAATCTTCTCTACCATATTACACTTCAATTACAATGATTCCTTCCAAATTGTGGTCTTCAAAACCTCACTCTCCAGATTCATTTCCCAGAATCCCTGAACAACTTGATTCATGTTCTTATGTGATCTTGTACTTAAAAATTTTTAGGCAATGAAAAATGTATAATTTTATCAATTTTATAAGTTTCCTAATGACCTCTTTTGAGAATTGCTGTACAATTGATGTACAAGTCTCCCTATTTACCTTGTCAAGGTTTAGGGCTTTCTGGGGAATCAAACTGAACCAGGTATAGGAAAGATGTAATGCATGACTGCCATCATTTAAAACCTGTTTGAAGTTAACTAAATAGGTGTGTGGAGAGAATGGACATTTCACCTTCCAAATTCATCAATAGCAAATTATTGATAGTGCTCTGCAACTCATTGGTTACCAATGGTTTATGGAAACACCTTATTTTAGTTTACTTTTTCCAGGCTTGCAAAGTTCATAGTCCTTTTATGTATACGGAAACATTCTGGCATAAATATATTGAGGAAAAAAATTGTAATTTCCTACTTGATCCAAAATATTCATTATGAGAACAGTAGCAAACAGACTGCCTGGCTAAGTAACATAAACTAAAATACCGAACCACAGAGTGGAATAACATTCTCTGTGTTTATTGCACAAGATTAATCAACTGCTCCAGACTCTCTTAAAAGAGAGAGGGAAACAGACAAAGAGGTGAACAGAGGAAGTTGGGTAAGAAAAACTTCCTTTAGTTAATGCCCTGTAGAGAAGCAATTCTCTCATTTCTTTGAGGCTCTTTGTGGAATGCTGATAGCTCCGCCTTTGCTTCAGTGTTCTAAGTGTTCTGATCACTAGAAATAATTTATGTTTAAGAGCAACATGGGGTGGGGGGAGCTTAAAAGACCTTACAAGCCCAAATATACCACCATTTCTTGATGGGAAAAATGAATCTTGCAAAGATAAACCACTTCAAGCTTTTCATGCAAAAGCATAAAGTATCTACAGTAGGCTCTAGAGAAAGCAGCATCACCTTCCTCTCCCAGTGGCTGATGATATGTATGGACAAGACACTCTTACCTTCTGTCAACTGGCCTAACACCTGGGAATGGAGAGAAAAGTGTTCTCTATGAGGGTTTAAACCCTTCAGAAAAGAGAAGCAGCTTGCTCTACCTTATAAGCCTAGGGAGTCTTCAGAGTCTGCTATTAGACATCCATTCCTGCTCCCCTCAGGGCTGTTACCCCTGTGCTAAGTTCTACAGCTGGCCAGTTCCTGGTCGGGTCTGCTCATCTAAGCCAAACTAGAGAGTTAAACCGTTCCTTTGATTTTACAGCTAAGGTTCTCAAATTATAGGAAGAATTCACAGTTACCTTGGAATTTACCCAAGATATGGATTTTTAAATCCTATACCACCAAAATTTAATTCAAGAGGGGCTCATGACCGCATTTATAACAAGTATATCCATATCATTATGATAACAATGGTTTATGGTTCTCATTCTTGGGAAAATTCTTGCCAGTGCTTTGTAACTCAGGTCATTTGGGCTAAAGAGTGTCCAGTTGTTAACACAGCCAAAAGCATATTCTCAAAGACTGTCCTTGGAGAAGAAAAAGGGTGTGGTGTGAGCAGCTTTATATAGTGCCTAAATCCAAAGAGTGTTTGGGGAAAACTTGTTACTTCAAGCTAGATAGATACATTTTCAGATGGGACTTTTATGTGAAACATATGTCCTCAGCTGGGGAGTGCTCCTTTTACTTTGAGTGAGATCTTAACAAAGATCTTTTGTAGTAGAGTACATAAAGTCAAGATTATTTTGAATATGATAAGCCTTAAGGTTGGATGAAGCTGATCTTAGGGATCCTACTCTGCCTGCCACTGTATTGTCTTTTTCCCCAAAAGAAACACAAAAGATAGTCTTGATAATTAAATACCTTTAGACATAGGCATTTCAAGACGGCCTATTGCTTCTAATCGGAAAGTGAGATACTCTTAAAGCTTTAGAATCTCTGCTTTCAGATATGCTTGGCTTGCCTGGTATAGTACCTGATGGCTTAACCACAGAATAACAGAGCAATTGGCCTGATGATGATTTAAAAAATTCTGTTCCTATTATTTGAAGTCCTGAAGCTTTCTGTGATGTCCTTTGATTGTTTTTCATTATTGATCTTGACTGACTGAAAAGTGTCTGTACTTCTTCTAGGAGCAAATTTCTGAATGGGATTGAGATAGAGTACATTAAGATTAAAGGATAGTTAAAGGGGAGATTTAAATAGCTCAACTGGAATTCCATCACCTCCACTAGCTTTGTTTGTGGTGATGATTTCTAAGGCCCACTTGACTTCCCATTCTAGGATGTCTGGCTCTAGGTGAGTGATCATACCATAGTGATTATCTGAGTCGTGAAGATCTTTTTGTACACTTCTTCTGTGTATTCTTGCCACCACTTCTTAATATCCTGCTTCTGTGAAAGTGCTGCACTCAATATGCCAGCAAATTTGGAAAATTCAGCAGTGGCCACAGGACTGGAAAAGGTCAGTTTTCATTCCAGTCCCAAAGAAAGGCAATGCCAAAGAATGCTCAAACTACCGCACAATTGCACTCATCTCACATGCTAGTAAAGTAATGCTCAAAATTCTCCAAGCCAGGCTTCAGCAATACGTGAACCGTGAACTCCCTGATGTTCAAGCTGGTTTTCGAAAAGGCAGAGGAACCAGAGATCAAATTGCCAACATCCGTTGGATCGTGGAAAAAGCAAGAGAGTTCCAGAAAAACATCAACTTCTGCTTCATTGACTATGCCAAAGCCTTTGACTGTGTGGATCACTATAAACTGTGGAAAATTCTGAGAGAGATGGGAATACCAGACTACCTAACCTGCCTTTTGAGAAATCTGTATGCAGGTCAGGAAGCAACAGTTAGAACTGGACATGGAACAACAGACTGGTTCCAAATAGGAAAAGGAGTACATCATGGCTGTATATTGTCACCCTGCTTATTTAACTTCTATGTAGAGTACATCATGAGAAACGCTGGGCTGGAAAAAGCACAAGCTGGAATCAAGATTGCCAGGAGAAATGTCAATAACCTCAGATATGCAGATGACACCACCCTTATGGCAGAAAGTGAAGAGGAACTAAAAAGCCTCTTGATGAAAGTGAAAGAGGAGAGTGAAAAAAAGTTGGCTTAAAGCTCAACATTCAGAAAATGAAGATCATGGCATCCAGTCCCATTACTTCATGGGAAATAGATGGGGAAACAGTGGAAACAGTGCCAGACTTTATTTTTGGGCTCCAAAATCACTGCAGATGGTGATTGCAGCCATGAAATTAAAAGACACTCCTTGGAAGGAAAGTTATGACCAACCTAGATAGCATATTCAAAAGCAGAGACATTACTTTGCCAACAAAAGTCCATCTAGTCAAGGCTATGGTTTTTCCAGTGGTCATGTATGGATGTGAGAGTTGGACTGTGAAGAAGACTGAGCATTGAAGGATTGATGCTTTTGAACTGTGGTGTTGGAGAAGACTCTTGAGAGTCCCTTGACTGCAAGGAGATCCAACCAGTCCATTCTAAAGGAGATCAGTCCTGGGTGTTCATTGGAAGGACTGATGCTGAGGCTGAAACTCCAATACTTTGGCCACCCCCTGCAAAGAGTTGACTCATTGGAAAAGACTCTGATGCTGGGAGGGATTGGGGGCAGGAGGAGAAGGGGACAACAGAAGATGAGATGGCTGGATGGCATCACCGACTCAATGGACATGAGTTTGGGTGAACTCTGGGAGTTGGTCATGGACAAGGAGGCCTGGCATGCTGTGATTCATGGGGTCTCAAAGAGTCGGACATGACTGAGCAACTGAACTGAACAGAAAGTTGAGATTAGACCATCATCACTCAGAATAGTTTACTATTGATCAGACCAGTGGATATGTATAATAGCATTCACGTGAAAGTACTGAGGCACTGTCCAAATTCTAAATTCACCAAAGGGGAAAAAACTATTCTGGGTCTATACTGAAGCCAAGCTTGGTATTCTGAGAGAAAATGAATCAACAGCTAGGATATACACTCATTGGTAACTTTCCTAAATCTATTTCTCTCTTACAGAACCAAAAGTACAAATTCATGTAATGTTATACCTAAATTATCGTGCAATTAAAAATTAAACATTTTTAAAGAACACAATGTTTTTCCACTCCAGAAACACCTTATCATCTTTAAAAAGAATCTTCTTGTAATTATCACTCAGTTCCAAGGTATTTTATTTTTAGTTTCTTATTTTTATTTTTGTAGAAAGGTCTACTTACACTGACATCTCTAGACTATCTGAGGCTTGATAAGGAAATATTTGAAACCCACAAAGCTAAGTTGTGACATTTAAAAGGTCCACACATCTAAATTATTTTTTAGGAATTAACCTAATCTGATCAAACATGAGTATTTTGAAATAAATTTAATTGGAAATAAATTATAAATTTAATTGGAATTTATTCAGTAAAAAACTAATTGCACCCAGTTATACATCTTGCAGTTGTTGATGTTCCATTGCTCACTTGTGTCTGACTCTTTGCGACCCCATGGACTACAGCACGCCAGGCATCCCTGTCTTTCACCATCTCCTGGAGATTCTTCAAATTCATGTCCATTGACTTGGTGATGCCATCCAACCATCTCATCCTCTGTGGTCCCCTTCTCCTCCTACCTTCAATCTTTCCCAGCATCAGGGTCTTTTCCAATTAGTCGATTATTCGCATCAGATGGCCAAAGTACTGGAGTTTCAGCTTCAGCATCAGTCCTTCCAATGAATATTCAGGACTGATTTCCTTTAGGATGGACTGGTTTAATCTCCTTGCAGTTGAAGAGACTCCCAAGAGTCTTCTCCAACACCATAGTTCAAAAGCATCAATTCTTCAGTGCTCAGTTTTCTTTATGGTCCAACTTCCACATTCATAGATGACTACTGGAAAAACCATAACTTTGACTAGACAGATGATTGGCAGCAAAGTAATGTCTGCATTTAAGTACACTTTCTAAGGAAAGATATAAGCATCTGAATGCAGATTTCCAAAGAATAGCAAGAAGAGATAAGAATGCCTTCTTCAGCAATCAATGCAAAAAAATAGAGGACAAGAACAGAATGGGGAAGACTAGAGATCTCCTCAAGAAAATTAGAGATACCAAGGGAATATTTCATGCAAAGATGGGTTCGATAAAGGACAGAAATCATCTAGACCTAACAGAAGCAGAAGGTACTAAGAAGAGGTGGCAAGAATACACAGAAGAACTGTACAAAAATATCTTCACAACCCAGATAATCATGATGATGTGATCACTAATCTAGAGCCAGACATCTTGGAATGTGAAGTCAAGTACAGGATTGTAATTAAAAATAATAATAATAAATAAATAAATAAATAAATAAATAAATAAAGCATCACTACAAACAAAGCTAGTGGAGGTGATAGAATTCCAGTGGAGCTTTTTCAAATCCTGAAAGATGATGCTGTGAAAGTGTTGCACTCAATATGCCAGCAAATTTGGAAAACTCAGCAGTGGCCACAGGACTGGAAAAGGTCAGTTTTCATTCCAATTCCAAAGAAAAGCAATGCCAAAGAATGCTCAAACTACCGCACAATTGCACTCATCTCACATGCTAGTAAAGTAATGCTCAAAATTCTCCAAGCCAGGCTTCAGCAATACGAGAACCGTGAACTCCTGATGTTCAAGCTGGTTTTCAAAAAGGCAGAGGAACCAGAGATCAAATTGCCAACATCCACTGGATCATGGAAAAAGCAAGAGAGTTCCAGAAAAACATCAACTTCTGCTTCATTGACTATGCCAAAGCCTTTGACTGTGTGGATCACAATAAACTGTGGAAAATTCTGAAAGAGATGGGAATACCAGACTACCTAACCTGCCTTTTGAGAAATCTGTATACAGGTCAGGAAGCAACAGTTAGAACTGGACATGGAACAACAGACTGGTTCCAAATAGGAAAAGGAGTACGTCAAGTCTGTACACTGTCATCCTGCTTATTTAACTTATATGCAGAGAACATCATGAGAAATGCTGGGCTGGAAGAAACACAAGCTGGAATCAAGACTGCCAGGAGAAATGTCAGTAACCTCAGATATGCAGATGATACCACCCTTATGGCAGAAAGTGAAGAAGAACTAAAGATGAAAGTGAAAGAGGAGAGTGAAAAAGTGAAAAAGTTGGCTTAAAGCTCAACATTCAGAAAACAAAGATCATGGCATGTGGTCCCATCACTTCATGGGAAATAGATGGGGAAACAGTGGAAACAGTGTCAGACTTTATTTTTGGGGGTTCCAAAATCACTGCAGATGGTGACTGCAGCCATGAAATTAGACGATGCTTACTCCTTGGAAGAAAAGTTATGACCAACCTAGATAGTATATTCAAAAGCAGAGACATTACTTTGCTGACGAAGGTCTGTCTAGTCAAGGCTATGGTTTTTCTTGTGGTCATGTATGATGTGAGAGTTGGACTGTGAAGAAGGCTGAGCGCCGAAGAACTGATGCTTTTGAACTGTGGTGTTGGAGAAGACTCTTGAGAGTCCCTTGACTACAAAGAGATCCAACCAGTCCATTCTGAAGGAGATCAGCCCTGGGATTTCTTTGGAAGGAATGATGCTAAAGCTGAAACTCCAGTACTTTGGCCACCTCATGGGAAGAGTTGACTCATTGGAAAAGACTCTGATGCTGGGAAGGATTGGGGGCAGGAGGAGAAGGGGAATACAGAGGATGAGATGGCTGGATGGGATCACGGACTCGATGAATGTGAGTCTGAGTGAACTCCGGGAGATGGTGATGGACAGGGAGGCCTGGCGTGCTGCAGTTCATGGGGTCGCGAAGAGTCGGACACAACTGAGCGACTGAACTGAACTGAACACTGTCTAGGTTTGTCATATCTTTTCTTCCAAGGAGCAGGCATATTTTAATTTCATGGCTGCAATATCCATCTGCAATGATTTTGCAGCCCAAGGAAATAAAGTTTATCACTATTTCTGTTTTATCCCCATCTATATGCCATGAAGTGATAGGACAAGATGCCACAGTTTTTGTATTTTGAATGATGAGTTTTAAACCAGATTTTTCACTCTCCTCTTTCAGCTTCATCAAGAGGTCTTAGTTCTTCTTCACTTTCTGCCATAAGGCTGGTGTCATCTGCATATTTGAGGTTATTGATATTTCTCCCAGCAATCTTGATTTCAGCTTGTGCTTCATCCAGCCCAGCATTTTGCATGATGTACTCTGCATATAAGTTAAATAAGTAGGGTCACAATATACAGCTTGGCATGCTATTTTCCCAATTTGGAACCAGTCTGTTGTTCCATGTCCAGTTCTAACTGTTGCTTCTTAACGTGCATACAGATTTCTCAGTAGGCAGGTAAGGTAATCTGGTATCCCCATCTTTGTAAGAATTTTCCACAGTTTGTGTGATCCACACAGTCAAAGGCTTTTGTATAGTCAGTGAACAGAAGTAGATGTTTTTCTGGAATTCTCTTGTTTTTTTCAATGATCCAACGAATGTTAGCAATTTCATCTCCAGTTCCTCTGCCTTTTCTAAATCCAGCTTGAACATCTAGACATTCTCAGTTCATGTACAGTTGAAGCCTGGCCTAGAAATATTGAGCATTACTTTGCTAGCATGTGAAATGAGTGCAACTGTGTGGTAGTTTGAACATTCTTTGGCATTGCCCTTCTTTGGGACTGGAATGAAAACTGACCTTTTCCAGTCTTGTGGCCACTGCCTAGTTTTCCACACTTGGTGGCATATGGAGTGCAACACTTTAACAGCATCAGCTTTTAGGATTTAAAATAGTTCAACTAGAATTCCGTCACCTCCACTAGCTTTGTTAATAGTGATTCTTCATAAGGCCTACCCTACATAAGGCCTTTGACTTCACACTCCGAGATGTCAGGGTCTTGGTGAGTAATCACACTATCATGGTTATCTGGGTCATTAAGATCTTTTTTGTATAGTTCTTCTGTGTATTCTTGCCACCTCTTCTTAGTATCTTCTGCTTCTATTAGGTCCATACCATTTCTGTCCTTTACTGTGCCCATCCTTGCATGAAATGTTCCCTTGGTATCTCTAATTTTCTTGAAGAGATCTCTAGTCTCTTCTATTCTATTATTTTCCTATATTTTTATGCATTGTTCACTTAGGAAGGCTTTCTTATCTCTCCTAGCTCTTCTTTGGAGCTCTGTATTCAAATGGGTATATCTTTCATTTTCTCCTTTGCCTTTAGTTTCTCTCCTTTTCTCGGCTATTTTAAGGCCTCTCAGACAACTGTTTTGCCTTTTTGCATTTATTTTTCCTAGGGATGGATTTGATCACTGCCTCCTGTACAATGTCAAGAACTTCCATCCATAATTTTCACATACTCTATCTCAGATCTAATCCCTTGAGTCAATTTTTCACTTCCACTATATAATCATAAAGGATTTGATTAAGATCATACAAAAGGCCTAATGGTTTTCTGTATGTTCTTCAATTTAAATCTGAATTTTGCAATAAGGAGTTCATGATCGAGCCACAGTCAGCTCCTGGTCTTGTTTTTGCTGACTGTATAGAGTTTCTCCATCTTCAGCTGCAAATATAATCAATCTGATTTCAGTATTGACCATCTGGTGATGTCCATGTATAGAGGAGTCTCTTGTGTTATCAGAAAAAGGTGTTTGCTATGACCAGTATATACTATTGGGGAAACTGTTAGCCTTTGCCCTTCTTCATTTTGTACACTAAAGCCAAACTTGCCTGTTACTCCAGACATCTTTTGATTTGCTACTTTTGCATTCCAGTCCCCTATGATAAAAAGGACATCTTTTTTGGTGTTAGTTCTAGAAGGTCTTATAGGTCTTCATCAGTTCAGTTCAGTTCAGTCGCTCAGTCATGTCCGACTCTTCACGACCCCATGAATCGCAGCACGCCAGGCCTCCCTGTCCATCACCATCTCCCAGAGTTCACTCAGACTCACATTCATCGAGTCCGTGATCCCATCCAGCCACCTCATCCTCGGCCATCCCCTTCTCCTCCTACCCCCAATCCCTCCCAGCATCAGAGTCTTTTCCAGTGTCAACTCTTCTCATGAGGTGGCCAAAGTACTGGAGTTTCAGCTTTAGCATCATTCCTTCCAAAGAAATCCCAGGGCTGATCTCCTTCAGAATGGACTGGTTGGATCTCTTTGTAGTCAAGGGACTCTCAAGAGTCTTCTCCAACACCATAGTTCAAAAGCATCAATTCTTTGGCGCTCAGCCTTCTTCACAGTCCAACTCTCACATCCACACATGACCACAGGAAAAACCATAGCCTTGACTAGACAGACCTTCGTCAGCAAAGTAATGTCTCTGCTTTTGAATATACTATCTAGGTTGGACCTAACTTTTCTTCCAAGGAGTAAGCATCGTCTAATTTCATGGCTGCAGTCACCATCTACAGTGATTTTGCAGCCCCCCAAAATAAAGTCTGACACCGTTTGCACTGTTTCCCCATCTATTTCCCATGAAGTGATGGGACCAGATGCCATGATCTTTGTTTTCTGATTGTTGAGCTTTAAGCCATCTTTTCGCTTTCCTCTTTCACTTTCATCAAGAGGCTCTTTAGTTCTTCTTCACTTTCTGCCATAAGGGTGGTTTCATCTGCATATCTGAGGTTATTGATATTTCTCCTGGCAATCTTGATTCCAGTTTGTGTTTCTTCCAGTCCAGCGTTTCTCATGATGTACTCTGCATGTAAGTTGAATAAGCAGAGTGACAGTATACAGCCTTGACGTACTCCTTTTCCTATTTGGAACCAGTCTATTGTTCCATGTCCAGTTCTAACTGTTGCTTCCTGACTTGCATATAGATTTTTCAAGAGGCAGGTTAAGTGGTCTGGTATTCCCATCTCTTTCAGAATTTTCCACAGTTTATTGTGATCCACAGAGTCAAAGGCTTTGGCATAGTCACTAAAGCAGAAATTTATGTTTTTCTGGAACTCTCTTGCTTTTCCCATGATCCAGCGGATGTTGGCAATTTGATCTCTGGTTCCTCTGCCTTTTCTAAAACCAGCCTAAACATCAGCAAATTCACAGGTCACATATTGCTGAAGCCTGGCTTGGAGAATTTTGAGCATTACTTTACTAGCATGTGAGATGAGTGCAACTGTGCGGTAGTTTGAGCATTCTTTGGTATTGCCTTTCTTTGGAATTGGAATGAAAACTGACCTTTTCCAGTCCTGTGGCCACTGCTGAATTTTCCAAATTTGCTGGCATATTGAGTGTAGCACTTTCACAGCATCATCTTTTAGGACTGAAATAACTCAACTGGAATTCCATCACCTCCACTAGCTTTGTTCCTAGTGATGCTTTCTAAGGCCCATTTGACTTCACATTCCAAGATGTCTAGCTGTAGATTAGTGATCACATCATCATGATTATCTGGGTCATGAAGATCTTTTTTGTACAGTTCTTCTGTGTATTCTTGCCACTTCTTCTTAGTACCTTCTGCTTCTGTTAGGTCCAGACCATTTCTGTCCTTTATCGAGCCCATCTTTGCCTGAAATGTTCCCTTGGTATCTCTCATTTTCTTGAAGAGATTTCTAGTCTTTCCCATTCTGTTGGTTTCCTCTATTTCTTTGCATTGATCGCTGAAGAAGGCTTTCTTATCACTTCTTGCTATTCTTTGGAACTCTGCATTCATATTCTTATATCTTCCCTTTTCTCCTTTGCTTTCCGCCTCTCTTCTTTCCACAGCTATTTGTAAGGCCTCCCCAGACAGCCATTTTGCTTTTTTGCATTTGTTTTTCATGGGGATGGTCTTGATCCCTGTCTCCCGTACAATGTCACGAACCTCATTCCATAGTTCATCAGGCCCTCTATCTATCAGATCTAGGCCCTTAAATCTATTTCTCACTTCCACTGTATAATCATAAGGAATTTGATTTAGGTCATACCTGAATGGTCTAGCGGTTTTCCCTATTTCTTCAATTTCAGTCTGGATTTGGTAATAAGGAGTTCATGATCTGAGCCACAGTCAGCTCCTGGTCTTGTTTATGTTGACTGTATAGAGCTTCTCCATCTTTGGCTGCAAAGAATATAATCAGTCTGATTTCAGTGTTGACCATCTGGTGATGTCCATGTGTAGAGTCTTCTCTTGTGTTGTTGGAAGAGGGTGTTTGCTATGACCAGTGCCTTTTCTTGGCAAAACTCTATTAGTCTTTGCCCTGCTTCATTCCACATTCCAAGGCCAAATTTGTCTGTTACTCCAGGTGTTTCTTGACTTCCTACTTTTGCATTCCAGTCGCCTATAATGAAAAGAACATCTTTTTTGGGTGTTAGTTCTAAAAGGTCTTGTATGTCTTCATAAAACCATTCAACTTCAGCTTCTTCAGCTTTACTGGTTGGGGCATAGACTTGGATAACTGTGATATTGAATGGTTTGCCTTGGAGATGATAGAACTGTTCAAATTCTTAGGCATTATTGGTTGGGACATTGACTTGGATTACTGTGATACCTAATGGTTAGCCTTGGAAATGAATCAAGGTCATTGTCATTTTTGAGATTGCACCCAAGTACTGCATTTTGGACTCTTTTCTTGACTATGCCAGCTAATCCATTTTTCCCAAGGGAGAAATGTACTACCCACACAGTAGTAGATATATAGGTCATCTGAATTAAATTCACCCATTCCAGTCCATTTTAGTTCAGTGATTCCTAAAATGTGATGCTCACTCTTGCCATCTCCTGTTTGACAGCTGCCTGTTTATCCTGATTCATGGACCTAACATTCCAAGTTCCTATGCAGTATTGTTCTTTACAGCATCAGACTTTACTTTCACCAGCAAATACATCCACAACTGGGTGTTGTTTCCACTCTGGCTCAGCCTCTTCATTCCTTCTGGAGTTATTTCTCTGCTTTTCTCCAGTAACATATTGGACACTTACTGATGTGGGGAGTTCATCTTTTAGTTTCATATCTTTTGCCTTTTCATACTTTTTATAGGGTTCTACATCTTGGAATTGGCTAATTTTTTTCCCCTCCTCAGTATACTGTAAATACATTCATGCATCCATACTAATTTATTCACTCAGCTTAAAATTCCATTATGTCATCTAGAAACTTTATTTCAATAGCACAACTTTGTCTGAGGAGCTGGCAAAGTCAAATTTAAAAATAGATGATCCTGGGTTGAGAAGATCCCCTGGAGCAGGGGATGGCAACCCACTCTAGTCTTTTTTTTTTTTTTTTTTTGCTTCCCTGTTGGCTCAGCTGGTAAAGAATCTGCCTGCAATGTGGGAGACCTGGGTTCACTCTCTGGGTTGAGAAGAAGGGAAAGGCTACTCACTCCAGTATTGTGGCCTGGAGGATTCCATAGACTGTAGAGGCCATTGGGTTGCAAAGAGTCAGGTACAACTGAGCGACTTTCACTCACTCACCCTAAGAGTACCCATAATGGCAAATGAAATAATCCATCCAATTCCATTTTTGTAGTAATATGAGGTTCAAAGCTGTTTTTCTGCTCTGTTATTTCTTTTCTTCATTGACTTGCCCATTACGGAGCAAAATTCCCTTTTTCAATCCACTATTTTTCTAGAGAATTAAGAGATATCAAAATGCTTTTAAAAATACAAATATCATTTCATCTACTATTATGATTAAGTAGAACTACAAAACCTTTCCCTAAATAAAGATGAGATATGGTGGTCATTGAGGGTGAAGCTGTATTTACTTTAATACACAGTGGTTTAATTCATCATATTTAACTGAGAATAAAACCACATCCAGCCTTCAACCACAGTTCTCCATGATAGGTTTCATTTATTTCAAAAGGACTGAACTCAATCCTTGTAAACTTCTCTGTGGCATTTCTGAATCTGTGCCTGAAAGCTCTGACTGTAGCAAGTTCCAAACTCAGTTCAACATGCAAAAGCATCCTTGTGTAAAAGCAGACAAGATGATGGCCTTAGTGTTGTGACTGAAGAGATACTAGCACAGCTCCTTGACTTCAGAATATGTGCTGCCATCCTCCTTTCCAATATACGTTCTGAAAACACACAGACTGGGGAGTTTTGTTAGTTTTTTTTTTTTAATACTCATAAGAAGCCTGGAATTTTGAGTCATTCCCACTAAATTACATCAATTCTCTACTAACAGTTGAGATTGCTCCTCTTGTATCATTACTAACACTGCTAGAATAAATAATTTGACACATAGATCGTTTTGCACACTTGCAGCTATAACAGTTGGATAAATTCTTAAATGCAGGTTACGGGGCAAGTTATATATATATATGCATGTGTATATGTGTGTGTATGTGTATACTACATGCAAGTGTATATATATGTGTGTGTTTGTGTGTGTGTGTGTTATATTGGAGAAGGGCATGTCAACCCACTCCAGTATACTTGCCTAGAGAACCCCATGGGCAGAAAAGCTTGGCAGACTACAGTCCATAGCATTCACGTAGAGTAGGACATGACTGAAGCAACTTAACGTGCCCTAATGCAAGTGTTTTATATGCATGTCTATATGTGTACATGTATATTTGTGTGCTTAGTCGCTCAGTCATGTCTGATTCTTTGTGACTCCATGGACTATAACCCACCAAACTCCTCTGCCCATGGGGATTCTCCTGGCAAGAATATTGGAGTGGGTTGCCATGCACACCTCCAGGGGATCTTTCCAACCCAGGGATCAAACCCAGGTCTCCCACATTGCAGGTGGATTCTTTACTGTCTGAGCCACCATGGAAGACCAAGAATATTGGAGTGGGTAGCCTATCCCTTCTGCATGGGATCTTCCCAACCCAGGAATTGAACCAGGGATCTCCTGGTGGATTTGTTACCAGCTGTACTACCAGGGAAGCCCTGGTATATATGTATGTGTGTGTTTGTGTGTGTGAATATATATATGCATATACATGTAATTTTAATAATCTTTGCTAAATTCCTCTTAATGGAGGCTTTATCAATTTATATTTCCACAAGCAATATATGACAATTTGGTTCCCCATATCCTTGCCATAGTTATCAAGTTTTAGGATTCCTGCCAATCTGATAGATGAAAAAAATGTATCTGATTTCATTTGAAATTATATTTGTCTCACTATCAATGAAGTTGAGCATTTTCAAGTTTAGCTGTCAATTGTATTTCAGGGAAGTATCTGTTCATATACTTTGCCTATTTTTCTGTCAGATTGCTAGCCTTTTCCTTGCTGATTTCCAGGAGTTAATTTTATTTTAGGGAGATTAGTCTTTTGTTTATAAATTGCAAATATTTTCTCGTTTGTCATTTTGAGCTTGTTCATGACAATTTTCTGCTATGCAGCATTTTTTTTGCTTATTTTCTTGCTTTAATTTTTGGACAAATCAGTCTTTGATTTCATGGACTTTAATCATAATTAAAAGATCTTTGTAACTTCAAAATAATAAAAGAATTATACTTTCTTCTACTTTTTTATAGTTTTGTTTTAAATTTAAGTACATTAGGCTGTTAGTTTAAGTACATTAGGCGTGTTGCAGTCCATGGGGTCGCAAAGAGTCAGACATTACTGAGTGACTGAACTGACATTAGGCAATTACCCTGTTATGTGGTATAAAGTATATATCTGGTTTCATTTATTTTTCCAGATGGGTACACAGATGTCTGTTTCTCATAAATGTTTAGCGATACCATTTTATTACATAGTATATTTCATGTACATTCTGTCTCTTAGCTTTATAATTCTACTGTTCAATTTTTCTACTCATGTCAGTGTCATTCTGCATTAATTATTGAGGTTTTATGTTTTGATATTTGATGTTAACATGTGCCCGCATTTCTCATCTTTGCCAGAGTTTTACTGACAAAGTTTAGGTATTTATTCTTTTCCATTAATTTTAACATCATGTTTCCAATTAAAAATGGATATTTTTGTTATTTTTATTAAATTATGTTATTTACAACTTATGAAGTATAAGCATAATTTTTAGGTTAAAACTTTTATCCAAGATCATGTAGTTTTCCATTTATAAAAATATTCTATTATCTTATTTATTAATGTTCTTAGGGTTTATCTTTATCAGTTAACACTTGCTTATAAATGTATTTTTAAAAATTATACTGTTTCTTATTGAAAATGGGATTTCTTCCCTTATAGATTTCAGTAGGATGTTATTTGTATACATGAAATGACATGTATATAGTTTCAATATATTGATTTGTGCCTTACTATTTATTAAATCATCTTATTTTTGTAATTAATGTTAGAGTTAATTCTCTTGAAAATTTCATGTGTTAATCATACTTTCTGCAAACAGTGATAGTTTTATCTCCTTTTTTCCAATTGTAATACCTTAAATCCCTTTATATTAACTAATTATGTTGTATAGTAGCTCCATTCCAATATTCAAGAAAAGTGACACTAGGTATTCTTGCTGTTTTCATCACATCATATCAATGACACATACTCTCTACATGATTTATTGCTTCTGGCGTCGACCATGTTCGACCTGGCTGAGGTCAGTCAGTCAGTTCAGTCGCTCAGTCCTATCCGACTGTTTGTGACCCCATGAATCGCAGCACGCCAGGCCTCCCTGTCCATCACCGACTGCTGGAGTCCACCCAAACCCATGTCTGTTGAGTCAGTGATGCCATCCAACCATCTCATCCTCTGTCATCCCCTTCTCCTCCTGCCTTCAATCTTTCCCAGCATCAGGCTCTTTTCAAATGAGTCAACTCTTCACATCAGGTGGCCAAAGTATTTGTAAAATCTCTCCTCTAAGTGACTCCTTTAACTTCTTTTTCATATGACCCTCTTTGGAAGGAAGTCTTTACATGTAGACCACACCTCTCTGAAAGTTAAGTAGCTACATAAAATATTTGGAATTTTTTTGCATAGATTTGTCTCTTCTCCATAGTTGTTTATGTATTTACTTATTTATCCATCATTTATTTCCATCAATATGGCCCCATGAGTATTTATTCTACTCATTGTTCACATTCCAATATTTCTTTGTTGTGTAGCTCAGATTGTTCCAGCTTTAATCACTGGGTGCTCTTTCAGCTGGCTTCTGCATCCCTCTGGCAGACCTCAATTAATGTGGGGTTTTGTTTTTTAGCATTTCCATACTTTCTGACACAATAGTATGCTCCTGGCTGATATCATATTTTTCCTGTTGCATTCCAAGGAGAGATATATCTCTAAGGATTTATGATTCCTTTTACTGGAGAAAAGTTTTAGAAACCAAGAGCTGAGTGATTGTGTTTCTTGCTACTAGTATCACTGCATCTTGGCCCTCTCAGTTGACAGAGCAAGAAAGCTAATACTAATGTGTATATGCACAGACCTATAAATAGTTCTTTTATGCAACTATATTTATAGATATTAAGCTAAATACCTACAACTCTAACCCATTACCATATAGATCATTCTAGGCTGTTCCTCTTGGTTATAAGTAAACTCTCACTCCGATACTAAGAAATCTACTTCTCACCATCCCTCATCTATTTAATCCACTGTTCCATTTTAGTAGAATCAGAATTGTTAACCAGTAACCTTATAGGAAGCCACTTTGTCAAACAGATCATGATGCTTGCATACAGTTTATTTTGCCTTTAGGTTATGGACTCCATTCATTTCCAAAGTTACTCATGTCAGTATCTTTTCCCTCACTTCCTTCAGTGAAACCATTTCATAAATGTGTTACATATTGATTGCTTTGTCATATTCTGCATTCCATCTTGTGATTTCATGAGCCTCTAAGTGATTTTTTAAATTGCATACATTAAGGTTTATTCTTTGTGCTATGCAGTTCTATGTGTTTTGACAAATGTGTAGTGTCTTATAACCATAATCACAGTGTAATACAGAATAGTTTCACTGCCTTAAAAATATCCCCTAGTCATCGATTCAACTTCCTCTACCTTCTCCCAGACCCTAGAAACTACTGAACTTTTCACTATCTCTTTTGTTTACTTTTTAAGAATTTCATAATTGGAATCATACAGTATGCAGTCTTTTTAGATTGGGTTTTTCATTTAGCAACATACGTTTAAATTTCATACATGCCTATGTTGATACCTCATTTATTTTTATCACTGAATAGTGATTTCATTGCGTGGATGTATCTGGCTTATCCTATTGAAGGACATCTTGGGTGCTTCCACTTTTTGTCATTGATGAACAACTGCTATAAAGTTGCAAATTAGATGAGTAAATACCTAAAAGTACAATTGCTGGATCACATGTAAAGACTATGTTTAGCTTTGTAAGAGCTGCCATTAGATCTTTCAAAGTAGCTATATCATTTTCCACACCTATTAAGCAATGAATGAAAATTTCTGTTTTTCCACACTACCAACAACTAGTATTTCCAGTTTTGTTTCTCTTTGTTTGTTTAGCTATTCTAATAGCTGCATAGTGGTATTTCATTGTTGTTTAAATTCATGATTTTTTTAATGACAAATGACACTGAATATCTTTTATACATACCATCCTTAGATCTTCTTTGGACAGATGTCTGTTCAGATATTTTGCCCAAGTGTTAATTCAGTTACTTGTTTGTTTTCATTGTTGATCATATTCTTATTTCAACATATTTCCTCCCAGTATTTTTTACAACGATCATTTAAAATGATCATTATTTATATCAAAGTCTTTATGATGCCTATTTCCTTAATTCCTGACACAAAATTAGTCAGATTCTTCCAGATAATAGTGTTATCAGGCTTAATTCTAGATCTAGTTAACTAAAACAAAACACAGAAAATGTAGGGAAGATTAGGAGGCTAAGAGAAACATCTTTTAGCAATGATGAAAGGCGCTGAGTAGAATAAGCTTAAAAATTATGAAATAATGTCTCTGTTTCTAAGAGCCACTAGAGACCAAACAGCTCTGACACTCTGAACTTATGTTACAAAAGAGGACTTTGCCTTTCTCCCTTGAAGAGCATTTTCTTGGCCTCATATTTGTTGGTATTTCACTGAGAGTGATTAAGAATATCAGTGCTCCACTGAGGAGCTCTAAGATGAGTAGGCCTGCTGGCGAAGCACAGGTACACACCTCACATGCGGTTCCAGACCAAGAAAGCACTTTAGAGTCATCTGGGAAGATTTGAAATGCTGATGCCCGAGTCCCAGCCCAGAGATTCTGGTTCTTACTTAGTCAAGGTAGCAGGAATTGTAAAAGTTAATATGCAGCCAGGTCTGGGAGTCACTGCTTTCAGACAGGCTTTCCAACGTGATAAACTTTCTTCATTCAACACATAATTGGTACTGGACTCACTAAAGAAATGGGGAACACGTGTACACCCATGGCGGATTCATGTTGATGTATGGCAAAACCAATACAATATTGTAAAGTAATTAGCTTCCAATTAAATAAATTTATATTAAAAAAGAAAGAAACTATCTAATTGGCAAATGGTGAAAACTACTCACCTTTCTAAATAAACTATTATTTTGTTTTAAAAAAAAGAAAGAAATGGGATGATCCCCAAAGGAAAAGAAGCCCATGACAGAGAGGACATCCTTAGGAGTCTAGCCATAGGAGTCTAGCCAGGTGTCATATAAGAAGGCGAAAATCATATTGGCACAGTATCAAGAAGAATATGAACTGCTGTGGCATTTTGTGAGCTAAACTACAAAATAATCCTTTTAGAAACTTCAGTTATTATTCTTTAACAGATGATTGAAGTAGAGTGAAAATATTTAAGAACTGGAGGTAACAAATCATCAATGTTTTAATCCAGATACAGGGAGAAATATACCCTTTTTATTAGAGATAGATTTCTTTGAATCAATTTCCCAACATTTTTGTGTGTGTTCTGTTTTTCTGCATGTTTTAAAGAACCTGATTTCGATGAAACTGTATAAATCATTGACTGTTACCAAATCATTAAGTTCAATTTATGGTTCATCTCATTATCTTGAAGCAGGAAAAAAGTAACTTTCTATTTTTGAATGTATCTTCCTTAATGGCTAGTGAATTTCGGTGAAAATTAATTCACTTGATGTGGTTAAGTGTTATGTGAGAAAAATGTTAGCAAACTGTCTTAAAATATGATTGGCCCACTGTCTTTCATAATCCCATCTGCCCAGCACTTGCTGCTTCTCTTAGCCAGCCCATAGAACCACTGCTTTATGTGCTTCCATGACAACTATGGTTCCCAGTTTTCTATTACATAATTTAAATAGAAATTCTACTGTAGCCTTTTTAACTCTAAGTCCTTTATCAAAATAATCTTTCTTGGACAAAAAGAAATAGTAATAAGGAAGTTATTAACTAGTATCTAGGTCAAGGCTGAGAGAGAAAACCAGTAAGGAAAGAGGTTTCATTCATTTTAGTAAACTTTAACATATCTCTTCTTTACCTAGCAGAGTGTTTCCCTCTTTCTATTTTCCCTATTATTAGAGAAATTGAACACATTCACATATGTTCTGATTGCTTACATTACTGAAATTATTTACATCAACTTATTTTATTATTTTACTATCACTTTATTTCCTTACCTTTCTCAAACTTCCCTGACATCTGTTGGTTCAATCTTTATTGTTGTTGCTGTATTTTTTCTGTTTATTTTTATTTTCTAGTCTTTGATTTTTTAATGCACACATTTAAACTTCTACTTTTTCATTAATATCTAGCATATTAACTCCTCTATTATTCTGCTAAATGATACAAGAATCTTAGAATATTTTACATACATCTTCTTTGTCTCCAGCCTGCCATCTCTCATGCCAGCATCATCTGGCATATTCATTCTAAAGAGATACTGATTTTCCTAATCAATCAGTTCAGTTCAGTCGCTCAGTCATGTCCAACTCTTTGTGACCCCATGGACTGCAACATACCAGGCTTCCCTGTCCACCACCAACTCTCGGAGTTTACTCAAACTCATATCCATCAAGTCAGTGATGCCATCCAACCATCTTATCTTCTATTGTCTCCTTCTCCTCCTGCCTTCAATCCTTCCCAGCATCAGGGTCTTTTCCAATGAATCAGTTCTTTGCATCAGATGGCCAAAGTATTGGAGGTTCAGCTTCAGCATCAATCCTTCCAATGAATATTCAGGACTAATCTCCTTTTAGGATGGACTGGTTGGATCTCCTTGCAGTCCAAGGGACTCTCAAGAATCTTCTCCAACACCACAATTCAAAAGCATCAACTCTTTGGTGCTCAGCTTTCCTTATGGTCCAATTCTCACATCCATACATGACCACTGGAAAAACCATAGCTTGACTAGATGGACCTTTGTCAGCAAAGTAATGTCTCTGTTTTTTAATATGCTGTCTAGGTTGGTCATAGTTTTCTTCCAAGGAGCAAGCGTCTTTTAATTTCATGGCTGCAGTCACCATCTGCAGTGATTTTGGAGTCCCCAAAAATGAAGTTTCTCACTGTTTCCATTTCTAATCAGTAGTTTCTATTTTAAAATTTTACTGCTTTGCTTTATTTTGTGCTCTTGCTCTGTGTTTCTCTCTTAACTCATGTCTTTCTCTGTTTTCCCTAAGAACAGCTTTTAGTTCTTTAAAAGTGTCTAATTCTTTTGAGACTGTCAGATGAAATAATGCTTTGGAGCCTATATTAGTTTCCTCTTGCTGCTAGAACAAATTACCATAAACTTAGTGACTTAAAATAACAGAACTTTATTTTCTCCCAATGCTGGAGGGTAGAAGTCTAAAATGGGCCTATAGGGCTATACTCTTTCTACAGGTTCCAGGAGAGAATCCCATTTCCCTGCCCTTTCCATCACAGAGTCCATCCACATCCTTGGCAGCATGGCTCTCTTCCATCACCTTCAAAGGCAGCAGTGTAGCCTTTTCAAGATCTGTGTCTCTGCATCTTCAGATAATTTTCTTTGGACCTTCTTGTGTTCCTCTTAAGGGACCTTGTAATTATATTTAACACCTACTTGAATAACCCACAATAATCCTCTCATCTTTAGATTTTTTTAAGTTTAATCACATCTGCACAAAGCTTTTGTGCCTATAAGGAAACATTATGGATGGTGGGGATTAGGATGTATGTATTCAGCCTGCCACAGTTCTTTTGCCGTAATGAGCATATCTTTTTCTGTAATCTCTTCTGTAAATGAGAGATTGGCTGAATGTTCAGCACAATTTCAAAAGATACTCTTTCAAAATCTTGTATTTTATCTTAATATCTTCTTTTAGGATGTTACTGTGAAAAGTGGAGCCATTCTGATGAGGAGCTGAGTTCACTGTTACAATGACTGTCTTTGGTGCATGTTTTCAGATTCCGTTAACGGAGGGATGTGGTCACCTGAACTTCTCCTGTCAGTGCCTCACCCTCAGCTTTCCATCATTCCTGCTCACTTATGGAAAAGTTCTCAGTCTACAGTTTATTCACTTTTTCTTACTGTTAAACCAGTATTTCTTTATTGTTTCTTCATCCTAAGCAATAGCAGAAGGCTCCATGGACCTTCATTAAGAAAATCACTCAGAATATAGAATGCTATTGCATAACAGCTCCATTTCATCCTACAATGATTCACAGCCTTAGTTATCTACTGAATTTAATCTTAATTGAAATCAAACAAATTTCACTTGGAGGACAACAAGTTTTATTACATAGTTGCCCTTGATGTCCTATCATTAGATTGCTTCATTTACATAACTTCCTAGTAAAGCAAACAATTCTCCCTGGATTTAAATAGCCTAACTTCTCAGAAATAAAATTACATATTCTCATGTAAAATTATATACCTAATTCAGGATGTAGATATGATATAGATGTAAATATCCAACCATCAGTTTTTCTTTTTTAAAAACGAATCTGTTTTTCACTTGTTTCATAATTTTTACAATATAGGTCAGTGTTTGCATCCTGGATAAAGTTATGTGGACTGAAAATAGTACTTTAAAATATGAGACTCTTTATATAGTAAGGTACACTTAATTTTAGACTGTGGTACAATCAGCTAATCTTATAATTATTTTTATTGCAATAAACATTAACAAATGGCAAGGGTACAGAGTGCAGTTATAGATGGTGAGGTGTCATTGAATGCTTCTGGTTAGATCTAGTATAATGTAGTCTGCGCTAACGCTGAAAAGTCCTTTTGAAAAGCATTCCCTTTACATTTCATGGCTTCCCTCGTGGCTCAGATGCAAAGAATCCGTCTGCAATGCAGGAGACCCGGGTTACGTCCTGGATCAAGAAGATCCCCTGGAGAAGGGAATGACTACCCACTCCAGTATTCTTGCCTGGAGAATTCCATGGACAGAGAAGCCTGGTGGGCTATAGTCCATGGGGTTGCAAAGAGTCGGACACGACTGAGCGACTCACTCTCACTTCCCGTTGCATTATTAGAAATAAGTTAACTTAGACACTTAATCAAGACTTCCCTGGTGGCTCAGATGGTAAAGCGTCTGCCTACAGTGCAGGAGACCTGGGTTCAATACCTGGTTCAGGAAGATCCTCTGGAGAAGGAAATGGCAACCCACTCCAGTACTTTTGCCTGGAAAATCCCATGGATGGAGGAGTGTAATAGGCTACAGTCCATGGGGTCGCAAAGAGTCGACACAACTGAGGGACTCGACTTCACTTCACTTCAGACACTTAATCAAGCCTTTGATTTTATGTGCGATTTGTGACCTTGATGTGTGACCCTGAGGAAATGACTAAACCTGTCTGGACCTCTCATTTCTTATGTGCAGACTGCAAGGGCTCAATTAAGTCATCTTTTAAGATCCTTTCTGGTGCTATGACTTGGGATAAAGCTAGCCAATCAGAGAAAAGATTATTCACTGCTTTTTGTGCTTCTTCTACTCTTTTCTGTAACCTATGATGGCTAAACCTAAGCCAGGGTCCCTTAAACCCACCTCAGAATTGCGTGATCTACTTTCCTTCCCATTCAGTTCAGTTCAGTGGCTCAGTCGTGTCCGACTCTTTGCGACCCCATGAATGACAGCACGGCAGGCCTCCCTGTCCATCACCAACTTCTGGAGTTCACTCAAACTCACGTCCATCGAGTCAATGATGCCATCCAGCCATCTCATCCTCTGTCGTCCCCTTTTCCTCCTGCCTCCAGTCCCTCCCAGCATCAGTCTTTTCCAATGAGTCAACTCTTCGCATTAGGTGGCCAAAGTACTGGGGTTTCAGCTCAGGTTACAGTTTCCTCTAAGGAGAGTGGATTTTGGATTCTCTACCAGCAGTATTTATGCTGCAGGACTGCACAAGAGCGGAGAAACGTTGCTGGATTCCCTTCCTTCCATATCTTCTCCCTCCCAAATTTGACCTTCCATTTCTTAGGGGTACACTAGGAAGAAGCAATTTTATTGCCACTTATATTGTCCCAACCAAGTGAATGGAGAGCTAGGTTGAGCTCTGCTTAGAGTCCTGAGGTCCCCTTGGGCTTTGCTGTGGATAAATCATGGCAATGTTTATCGATTTCAAAAAGATCAAAGGAACACAAAACTGCACTGCTTTCAAATTATTTCAAGAATGAGTTCTCCTTGATGGACTTTCAGTGTAATAATGGGTTAGTCAGGGAAGCAGACGTAAGACATTTGAAGCTCTGATTTGAAGCTTGGAACCACTGAGAGGAACAGAATTGGTCCAAACTGGAATGACTTGAGCATAACCTTTAAAGGTCAGAGATGAGATCAGTAAGAAAGGGTCCATGTGAGGACAAGATCATCAAGACCTAGAACATAGAGGAGGTTAGAAATTGTTACTCAGAAGTTGCTTTATAAGGCTTCTGAGAATTCTGCAAGTATGCAGTGTTTCTAAAGTTGTGAGTTTCTTTCAGTTCATGGTTTAATGGAATTAAAATTATTTTATTAGCTTTATTTATATAGTATGATGACCCTTTGCCTATTATATGCTTTCTGAATATAATTCCAGTTTATTCTGTGCCTTTGAGAGCAAAGGCTTTTTACTATCAAAATTATAATTTTATGTATTAGTATTTGTATTTTCTATTTTGGTCTGTGACTTTGCTGCTGTGTTTAGTTATATACCAAATTCTTATGTAGCCTTGTGTTACCTGATCTAACTATTTTGCTGCATCTTTGCCTGCTTTACAATCATTTTGTTCTCTTACATGGAAATTTCTCTGCAAAGGTAAATTTTTCTTACTGATTTTTCATCACATTTTGTTGGTGTTTAACATATTACATATTTCAGATAATCCTTAGAGTATTTTGGTGTGTATATTTTAAAATATGTTCAGAATTTAACAGTTTAACCTCAGTTAAAACCACTTATATTATTAGTTCCAACTTGAAATAATAACATTTAAAAGAAAAATCTAATGAAGACAAGTATAACCATATTCAGTGTTTCCTTTGCTAATCTGAAAGCCCTTATTATTTATTAATAAATGTATTGTTTAACTTCTATGGTTTACTTCCAGCAAAAGTATGCACAAATGGCCCTAAACGTTTCTCTACAAACTAAGCAGTTTACCACTTTCTGATAACCCAAATGTATACTAGTGTGTCACTGGTAGACTATTTGATGCAGCTGTTTTTGCAAAGCAATTATGTCACCAATGTGCTTATTTACAAGAAATTACATCCCACTGACAGCTCCATCCCCTGTGTTCTTCTGACATATCCACAAGGACAGTATTTCTGTTAGAATGAGGAGGCAGCTATTTTACGGGACAGTTTAAGATGTACAAAGAATATTTCTATAGAAAAATATCTCCTGTCCAGGGCCTTGTCCTTTTATGTGTGATACATTCCCTTCCTATTGCTGAGCCCACTGATTTCTCATAACTTAGTATGAATGAATGTACCATCTCACCTTTTCCCTGAGAAAACAGAAAGGGATAAGAAGACAGTGAAAGCAGACAGGAGGAACGAAACTCTAAACTCACCTACTTCATCATTTTGCCTGGTGGTAAAGCAGATTCAGATTTTTCTTAACTTCCACAATCACCTATGTCAACTTTGCTCAAAACTTCCATTAGAGTTTGCATTTTTATCCATTACTCTTCTAGAATGAGGTATTTTTCTTTTCAGCTTTTGATGGGAATGTAAAATTTTCAAGCTTCCTTGAAACAAGTGAATGAGTGAACTATAAGCTGAAAACCGGAAGTCCTCTTATCTTGGGATGTGAAATAATTGTTCTTCTTTTCCTTTCCAGTTTCTTCTTTGTGGCATATGTGGAATATTGTGCGCCAAAAAAAAATCTGGACTTGTCGTAAGTTTTTGCCATGTTTGTATTGTGCACTGAACTGTTTGAAATGTAAGAACTCAAAAGGGAAATAATGACTAGCCAACTTTCATATCCTGAATGTTACTCACTTAGGATAAAAAGAAAACTGACAAATAAATTCCGACTTTCTTTTCAAAGAAAACCATCAAGATTATTACAGACTGTGACAAGAGAAAGAAAAGCTTTGATATACTCTTTAAATACATGAATCTGCAACCCTTAATGACTGCTGTGGATGGAAGTCTCCACTTTTCATTTGTAGACTTCTAGACACAGGGATCCTTCATCGAGCTAAAAAGACAGAGCTTGAATTCATGGGAAATTTAACTGTTTAGATACGGCAGTGAGCCTAAAGATCGCTGGTTTTGACTGTGAAGTTCATTGTGCAAAGCAGCAAACAGCCGTGTTGGTATAGTTGCAGTTAATTCCCAGAGAGTTTTTAAATTTAATTTTATCTGATGACTATGAATGCAAATGTTAGCATTCTCAGAAGTTTTATGGTACTGTCTTGTGTCTTGGGGGTGCTCCCAGTTAACTCTGATGTAGACTAGAGAAGGATTCCAGTATGCTGAAGTATGGCTCGCCCCTGTCTTTCATGACATTTTTTTGAGAATTAGAAAGTAGAAAAAAGTCATGTTTATTTTATTGAGGACAGTAGGAAATAACATAGGCCTTTACAAATTGGCAACGTTAATATTGTACATGGACCCTAGAAAGTGGTCTTTGAGACTAAAAAAAAGGAGAAGGCCAGGGAAGGGGGACTATGCAGTTCTTTATTTAACTCCTTTTTCTAATCATAGTTCTCTTAGTGAGGGTACCTATTGCAACAGAAAGGATGAAGCCCCCAGAAATGTGAGGTGTGATTTTTAAAAATTATCTCAAGGAAATGTTTAGATAGACATTTTTTGGAGGCTTGTAATTTGCATTTGTGATTTCGCCATCACTCTTTCCCATGGTTTTCTTACTTTCTACACTTTTTCTCGTAACAAGTCTCTCCATGGCTATATACTAAGAATTTCTTGGAACATGGATAAAAGAAAATGAAAGAAAGGAAGGAAGGAGAGAAGGCACAAAAGAAAGAAGGAAAGAAAGGGGAGGAAGGAAGGGGAAGCCCTTTAAAG
This sequence comes from Nanger dama, assembly GCA_917880005.1. Lineage (NCBI taxonomy): Eukaryota > Metazoa > Chordata > Mammalia > Artiodactyla > Bovidae > Nanger > Nanger dama. Next base: position 33,285,031 of record CAKJTW010000007.1, read on the forward strand.
CAGTGGGAGTGGGGGTGCGGGAGAGAGACATGGAGGTCAGCCTGGCCTGCTGTAACAAAGCACCATGGATTGGGAGGCTCACAAAGAACAGAAATTCATTTCTCACAGTTGTGGATGCTGGAAGTCTCAGGTAAAGGTGCCAGCACAGTTGGGTTCTAATAAGACTCTCTTCTGGGCTACACATTGGCTGTGTTCTCCTGGAACAGAGCTCTCTAGAATCTCTTAGAAAAATATGGACCTGGTTCCTGAAGCTCCACTGTCTTGACTTAATTATCTCCCAAAGGTCCTGCCTCCAAATACTGTTTAATACTAGGGGCTGGGCTTTAGCATAGTAAATTCTGGAGGGACACAAGCACTCAATTCATAGTAGAAGAAAAAGGAAGCTGTTTTATTTTGTTTGTTTTTTGAAAAATGGGTGTTTGGGTTTTTTTTTTTTTTTTAAACACCTTCTGTTTTTCTAATTCTCTTATAAGTTATAAAAAAATTATAAGATCTGAGTTTTTAGAAACTACCATCTAGTTTATCTTCCTGTACCATCTGGGGTTACCATAGAAGATATTAACTGTCAAAGATTCTCTACCCTTTAATCAAATTATGAGAGAATTTCTTCACTCCACATATCTTTAGTCTGGTAAGATTGAAAATAGTATATGGTTAAAAACTTGGTACAGGTTTTAACATTTTATTTAATTCCTAAGAGTGTTTTATCTGTATTTGTTAATGAAGTATCATGTCCTTAAGGAATTAATGGCAATAACATAGGAGAGATAGTGTTTTCCTGTAATAATTCTTTGTTTGTTGTTTATTTTATTAATTAACAGTAATTATTAAAAGGCTAGAATGTAATATCTTTCCATAGTTTCTGAGAATGAGTAAACACCAAAACATATTCCCAGGAAACAGCATGCCATTTGAATATACTTTAAAAGGAAACAGAACTGATTGATTCTATTTGAAATTGGGAGCTACAATTTCCCACTGGGGATGATTCGTTTATTTGGTAATTGACATTTAGTGTTATATTTAATCAATTATTAAAAGATTATACTCATCCATCACTAGGTTTTCAGTTTTGGTGATAAGTCCTATAAGACTGACACAATCAGAAATGCTGATTTAAGTTAGAGAAACAAAACAAACTAGTGGTTCTTTCTGCGCATCGTGCTATGTCACACATCCGCGGTCTCACCCTTTGCTGGGAACTACTTGCCCTTAGCCTAGATGATAAGTTGTCAAGGAAGCTTTGTCCGAAACCCCGACTGGGCTGAATTCCCCTCCTCCCTGCTCCAAGGGCAGCCTTTCATCCTTCTTTCTTAATATTTGTCGTACCACGTTGTAATGTTGGATCTTCTCTTAGACTGGACAGCAGTGTACTCAAAAGGAACTATGAGCTGTTCTGTCTTGTAATGACAGCTGCTGCCTCACTCATGGCCCAACAGATGCTAGGTGCTCAGTAACTGCTAAATTCAACTATCGACAGAAAATAATATATAATGATCTAAAATTAAATACTAAAGTGATATAGCTGTTTGCCCTGTGGACTTATGCCAGAGGAGATGTCCAGGAATGTTTTCTGAGGAAGTGAGAGTTAGTCTTCCATTTAAGGAGCCAAGCAAGGAGCAAAATAGATTCCAGGAAATGAAAATATCACTGAGGCAGGAATGAACAAACTCTATATTGAGGGACCAAGGAGGTGACCGGAATAGAGACTGTATTCCAGAGAAAGATGGAAATAAGGTTGGTTGTTAAATTAGCGTCACACTGAAAAGTATCATGAAAGCCCATGGGAGAATTGAACCCAGATAAAAACTACATAATAAAGGCATTAAAGCTATTAAAATATTCAATTGAATTTATTAAATATGCACAGAACATTTACTACACAGAAGGCATTGTGCTATATTCTGCCAGGGATCCTGCGATATTTAAGTTGAATAAAATCCCCCAAGCTCTATTAATAGAGACCCAGAGCAAACCAAGAGGAGGATCAAAAGCAAAGCCACATCCTGCGTTTCTCCATAACAATCCACCAAACAGTATTTTGTTATATCTTCTGGGTGGTGTCACAGAGTAACAAGATTTGAAAAATAAAGAGCCAGTTCGGAATGGGGGGCTCCCTAATTTGCCTGTTGAGAAAACAGATACTAAACCAATCAAATTCTTATAAATGAAAAAAAAAGAAGTTAACTAACTTCCCTAAGCTCACACAGTTAGAGGAGTACAAAGTTTTGACGCTAAGTGGAACTAATAACAATTCAGTGAGAAGATGTTTGGATTTTGAATCTGAAAATCTGGATTTTCAGTCCCTGAACTAGTGTTAACTGCTTACCATTCGTTTTCCAAATATACGTGACCTCTCAGAGGATTAGTGGGTAGGTTAATTGAGATTCTACCTATTCACATTCCTGGCACAGCGGCACACTATAGATAGCAAATATTATTTAAATCGGAATTGACTCTCAGATAAAGTTTACTTCAGAATTCCATAAGCTGTATCCCTGGCCTTTATATAATTGGCTATGAATTCCTGAGACACTGCAGTGCAGGTCCTCACCACTGAGTCAGGATACAGAGAAGCCGGGCAAAAGGATGGCCTCTGTGCTCCAAGAAGCATCGAGAGCACCTTCTCTTTATCGAAGCTCAGCCATCCCTGATGTGCAGCGTGTGCTCGTCAGCTTCACCTCCTCCACTTTAACACCGCCCCCCCGCCCCTCTTTTTCTCCCCAGATGATCCTCTTTTCTGCCTGCTGCATCTGCGGGCTCATTGGGGGCATCCTGAATTTTCAGTTCCTCCGGGCAGTGACGAAGAAGACCTCTTCCCTCTACCCCCTGCATCTGGCCTCCATGTCTCTCGCGTGCATTGGGATCGGAGGCTGCACCCTCTCTTCGTGGCTCACTTGTCGACTAGCCAGCTATGAACAGAGGAGAATGTTCTCAGAAAGGGAGCATTCTCTGCATCACTCTCATGAAATGGCTGAGAAAGTGAGTTTTGTACCCTTCCCTCTCACTGCTAGCACGTGATGAAGACTGCACTCACATCTAGGTGATCAACTTGCAGCTTTAGATGAGAACTTGAGGTATTGGATTTTGTAAAAGTTCGGCCCTGTTGGATTAAGAATAGGAGTTTATTATTTTTTCCCTGTAATTCTGGGTACACCTGTTTTCAACATAATTTTGTAATCTCTAGGTAAAAACAAGCTCCTAAAATAGAACTCATAAAGTATTGAATGTCTTACAGATATGGATTTTTATGTATTGTACTGAGGAAAAACATAAACTAAAAACAGTTTGAATAATGCCAGATTTAGAAATCCAATGAGTTTTCCTTTCTAACTTACGCCTTGTGTCTGTAAGTAGATGCATTTGATTATGTAAATTAGGTTTGCAAGCATAAAGGGATCTTGTAATAAGGCAACAAAAAGCCCTGCCTATCAGTGCAGATATTATAACACACATAAAGCTTCATTTAATTCTCATCTAAATTTCATGCATATTTGGGTAGCTTTGCCTGTATATGAACATTTAAATAACTGTTTTATAACTGTTGTATCCCCTGCATAACTGTTTCATGAAACTCATTCAAATAAGGAGTTATAATTATTGCATTAAAGGACAAATGATACAGTGAGCTGTCTATGTTTCTTCTGAGGCTTCCCAGGGGGCTCAGTGGTAAAGAACCCACCTGCCAAGGCAGGAGACACAGGTTTGATCCCTGGGTCAGGGAGATCCCCTGGAGTAGGAAATGACAACCCACTCCAGTATTCTTGCCTGGGAAATCCCATGGAAAAAGGAGCCTGGTGGTCTCCAGGTCTACAGCCCCTGAGGTCACAGGGAGTCCGGCACGACTGAGTATGCACACACGCTATATTTCTTCTCCATTTTGCCCATATTTCTTAATTCAGTTCCAGCTTACGGGATCTGTTAAGGAGAGGATAAAACAACTGTAAGATAAACTCACTAAGCTAATGGCCACATCATATTCTACTTGATATCATGGAAATAAAACTGCATAACAACAGAATAGATGGCAGAGTAGCAAGAGTTACAGGTAGTATAAAACTGCTTGCATGCTACTACTGCTTGTATGCTACACACTGTACAATTATAGTGTGATTTTAGAGGAAAAAAATACTCTGCAGTTTATGTGTTCCCCTTTCATATACAATCTATACACTCAAATAAGGAGGATGGATGCTCTTGAATTGTTCCAAGAAGGCAGTTTTCAACAGATCTACACGTGTCCATCAAAAAGAGTTAATAGTACAAATAGCAGGACTGGTAATTTAATGGATTGTTAAAAAGAGGTTATCATTATATATTTGGATAATGGTTCTTTTGTGTGTCTACTTTTATACTAGTGTGATTTAGGTTTTTGTATGTATGTTTGTGCAATATTTATTGTATGATTGTTATATTTACATTAGAGATTGAGGGCTATTGAAATAACCGACTTGCCCAGCTGCCCGGTGGTGCCCCCGACACCAGAGTTACCTACAAGGTACGCTGATTTCTAGGGAGTTACCGTGTTGTAATGTCACTGCAGAAAGCACTGCCTCTTCAAGGAAGCCACGATGTCAGCAGATCAGTCTGGATTGATGCTGTGATATCGCTCCTCAAAGTATTGCTTCTGTGAGAGCTACTTTGAGGGCCTGACATAAACCAACATGGCAGAGTCTTGCAACGTGCAAGTTGGCTGAGCATTTAAAATATTCAGCCTGCCTGTAAGCATCCAAACACATTTCTGCTTGGATGATTCCTGACTCCTTTATTCTCTGCCACGTCATGACCGACTCCGTATCATCGTTCACAGACTAGAGTTTTGCTTTTAATAATAGATGTGTCTGATAAAGGCAAACTTTGTATCATTCTCATGCCAAAGCCGCATGGGTAGATAACCTAAGTTTGACACTAGCTAACACAGTTAACCTATGTGTAGAAGCTTTCTTCCTATGAACTTACTTGATATGAGACAGTTCATATTTATTACATATATTTCAGATTTCTTAATATAGTTACCATTCTTGCTTTGGTTAAACACTATAATAAGAAAGAAGTTACACAGATAACGTGGCCCAACTGCAGAAAGTATATCCATCTGCCAACATTCATTTAATCCTACCAGATTTAAAATATAATCTTTTGCCAAAGTGGACATGCCTATTTGCAAATAAACTGAAGATACTCGTCCATTTAAAAACTAATTTTAACTGTTTTTCCTATCACTGTGTTCATATTAGGGTGAATTTAGTTAAGAAAATTCTTTCTGTAAGATTTTTAAAAACTGATGTTTTTTTCTTAATCCTGCAATAAATGATTATACCTTAGATTAAGTTTTTATTATTTTTAAGACACTTTTGAATGCAAACCTATTTTAGGAGAGGAAAAGGCATCTAAGAATCCTACTTCTATAAATTCCTTAGAAAATAGTTTTTGTCCTGCTAGAAGGAAGAGCTACAGGTGAGCAGATTTTGTTAAAGATCATTTTGGAGAGACAGTTCCACATTTCTTGCCACCAATAGTGAGTTGTAAAATGAACTTCAAATCAGGTATATCTCATCAAAAACTTCACCTCATCCCAGTAACCCCAGTGTTTTTGTAGACCTACTTCTGTGAGCATATCTCCAGCAAAAGCCGGCCTCTCAGACTGAACCACTGCCAGACATAAAGGCAGACTGTGGGCACCAAAAGAACTTCACTTTCTGTCGGAGACTTAACCCTAAACTGGTTTAAGTGTTTAGGCTTCAGGCAATTCCTCAGCACTTAATCAGGGTACATATGATGGATACCCACTTACAAGACAACCCCTACGGCCTGTAAGGGGCCAGGCACTTCGCACGGGATGGGTCTTGATGTGAGAAGAGGAGGGGTCTTCTTCGTATATTGTCTTCTTTCTCAGAAATTTTTTGGATGACACTCTACCTGATGTTCTAAAAGACACCAAAGTTTTCAAAAGCATAGTTCCAAAACCAAACCAGTTCCTACCTTCCAGTCCCTCCCTGACTCTCCTAAGCCACTTCCAGAACCACCAAAGACAAGAAGTAAACATCTTTATTCTACTTTCTCTCTCCTGTACTGAATTTTCAAAAAGAGAATAAAAATGAGGCATAGATATCTTTTCATTTTTGAAATAAAGATTTGGAAGAATTTCTGAAGTTTACAAAAGCAAACACATTACTTTCTTTTTTTATTTCACTCAAACACAGACATTAGACATACCTGACAGGCTTGAGATCATTGAGAAAACCTCTTTCTACTGGAGTCTTTGTTACAGCACTTTTGCAAATAGGCTTGTTCAGGCTTGGAATGATGTTTTCATCTATTTTTAGATAGTTCTGCCTAAATACTATTTATAATATGGTCCACTAAACATTATAAGTGTGAATGGGCCTCACATCTCCTTATTACCTTTCATTATATAGGGAAGAGTTTAATGTTCAACAAAACATATGAATTCAAAGCCTCTGAATTTTTCTTAAATTAACATTTTCTAAAAAGTACAAATGAAACTTGAGTAAGTTCATCATTTTTACTAAAATTCCTGTTGCCTTCTCATGTAGCTTTCCTTTTTAACTATCGCATAATTGATCTCTTAAAAAACATGTTAAGAGCTTTTACAGTTTGTTATTTCAGTGTATGAGGGACAGTGCTGTGAAAAGCATTATGCTCCACTGTGAATTATTAGTGTTGCTGAGTTACAGACAGGAAGTCCCTTTGTTGCCTTTTTCAGTTCTTCAGAAAAGGCCACAGAGTTTTCTACACAGTAAAGGTAACCCCTAGCATCTGTTGGCATTTTGTTGATATGCTCAACAGACAAACCTATACATTGGAAAAACTTGGGTATTTAAGCATCTTTTTTCTAGGCGAGGTCTTTCCAAAACAGAGATGAGGAATGACAGGGGAAACTGAGGGGACTGAGGAGAGAGTAAACTCTTGCTGTGGGCAGAAGATTTTGGTCTAAGAGACTGTCACTTCAGCATTCTCGTGGGTTCCAAGATGGCTTGAAATTTCACTTTCTCAGAATCAGCAATATTAATCCTTGTCCTCCCCTAAACTCAGAAAGTTTTTCAATGGCTTGAAATTTCTGTTTTGTAAACAAATTAACCAAATTAATGTCTTATTCTGAAAGTGAATTTTAATTAATTTTATTTTCCTAACAGGAAATGACAGACAACATGAGCAATGGAGGACCACAGCTGATATTTAATGGAAGAGTATAATCAATATTTTAAAGAACTGAACATTTGTCATGAGGCAAAGAAATACCAAAGGACTAGGAGATAAGTTAAAATAGCTCTTACATTTGCTGTTATCTCTCCTGAGTACTTGCTGAAATTCTTCTTCTTCAATTTTGCCTCACTTTATTTCTTCAGCTTTTTTTTCTTACTGGTGAAAAACTTTCCAGAAATATTCTAATACAGTAATTTCAATCAACTTTCCTGACCATTCTATAAAAGACTTTCTAGGGAAAAAAATAGATAAAATAGAAAGATTCATATTCTACATAAACACTATTTGACTAGCATGAATGTTAGACTTGTAATGATATATTTCATATAAGTAATTGAAAAGTGCAAATATCAAGAAATAACAGTAACTTACCAATGTCTTTGTTCTGAAAGACGATGGCTTCAAAGAATGCCACAATTTAAAACCTCAGCAATGCCTTGTTGTAAAAACATTGTAATTATTTTCAATTTGTGAATGAACTATGTTTCATAATTTTCTTGTAAATTAATAAAACATAAAAAGAGGGGTTTTTTTTTAGAGAGAGAGAATATTAATCTGTATGATATTTTTGCACAAAAGAGCAAAGAGTTATAAATGAATATCACTTAAGGAAAGAAGTATCTTTTGATTATACTGTGCAGATTGACATGCATGTTTGTGAATGAGCCTAAGAATAAAGTATGTTTGTGTGTATGTGTATATTTGTAAATATAGAAAATATATATAGCACATATTTATAACATTCATGGATGTAAATATGTAGTAGAAAAGAAATTGTGATGCTGTGGGAGTATTATCGAGATTCTATTCCCAGAAATGGAAAAGTGGTTTTTTAGACTTTTCTGTGCCCACAGAGTCACATTTAATTTCAATGGAATTTTCTTATTTCTATTTCTTTTATTATGTCTGTTATGTGTAAATACCACTGTGGCTGAAATTTATGGGGTGAAGTGGTCTGAATAGTATCAAGACAAACTGCTTAATTATTTGGCAAACTATTATTTTGGTATTTATGTAAGAACAATTATTATTGATTTATAAACATAATAGCTTTAATTCAGATACTTCCATGTTTATAAATATAGATAGAATTACTTGCAATTATTTATGACACTTACATTTCAAATACATTATAGCCCAATTTAAATTATATAAAAGGACAAATGATGTATGCCCAAAAAGATGAAGTTACAGTTAGCTTTGTTAGAATTTAATTTAGGATTTTTGTTTTGTTTTACAATTCACATGGAAAAATACAGACAGATCATTCTCAAGAATGCCTATACCCAAAGAACCTGAAAGAGATCTCTGTAGAAGGAAGCTAAAAGATAGGCTTGTGTTTAAATAGCTAGATTCAGTCCTTCACTTCCATTAAGGAATGTTAAAATATTAACCTATGATACTACATATTGGAGAGAAAACAGCATGGTCTTTGAAAATATTTATGAGAATATAACTTGTGGCAATTCACTTCTGTTTATTTGATGCCATAATTATGAATGATTTTTAAACACTGAAAATCTGAATTATATAATACAGGTATTTGTGTATATACGGTTCTACTGAATTTATGCAAGGATGTGGTTTTGTACTGAAGGAATAACTACCAACTCTCATTTTAGGTGGCATTTCTTTGTAGACATGTTTGCACAGTACAGAGTTATACTATAATATCAGTAAGATGTTTTAATGCCTTTTGAAATAATAAGTCACCCATAAAGGACAAAAGCAGGCACATGACTGCTTTGACATAGAGTTAAGAGATGCCATCATCACAGTTATCCCAGTCGTCTACAATGTATTTAACCAAGTATAGATAGATCTTTAATTATTTTAATATTTAGCCCAACATTTTCAGGACTCAGTTATTTAGAATCATTTATTTGGGATGTGCAGTGCTTCTTTTGAGGTAAGTAGGGGAAGTTAGGAAGACATTTGTCAAGTATTTGAAAATTAAATTTTCAAAAACTTTGAACTAGAATATTTTAAGTGACAACATTACAGTTTTAGCATGAGCCTACCCTTGGGAAAAAGTAATGTGATACTAAATTAGAAAAAAAAAATGTGACACTAATATGGTAGTGTGCCATAGAGACTAGATACTAAAAGGTCCAGTCATTATAAGCATAAAAGAAGTGAACTCTGTTTAAACATTTTCAACATATGTGTGTGTGTCTCTACACATACATATATACAGTTGTTTAGAAGTGGAACATGGTATGATAACTCTATTGATTTCTCTGTGTAATAAATGGTGTGTTTTGAAACTTACATATGGTGTGAACATTCTTTCCATCACAATACAAGAAATAGTCCCTTCTCCCTATAGCTGCTGCTGCTAAGTCGCTTCAGTCGTGTCTGACTCTGTGTGACCTCATAGACAGCAGCCCACCAGGCTCCTCCATCCGTGGGATTTTCCAGGCAAGAGTACTGGAGTGGGGTGCCATTGCCTTCTCCTCTCCCTATAGCTAGATGAATAAATGTATAGTTCTCAGACTGGCAGGAGACAGGATGCTGTGAATGAGGCAGAGACAGTCCCAGCTAGAGGATGTGAAATTCAGAAATGGTATTTGGTTTTTCCTAGTTGACATAATTTGGAAAGATTAAAGTATGTTCAAATATAGACAGGAAGTGGTTGAGGATACAGAACAAAATGAACATGATAAAAGAACCTTGAGGATGGAGGAGGAAATAAGATACAGATCATAGGAGATAGAATTAACTATAGATAGCACTGAGATTCAGAGAAGGCAATGGCACCCCACTCCAGCCCTCTTGCCTGGAAAATCCCATGGATGGAGGAGCCTGGTGGGCTGCAGTCCATGGGGTCACGAACAGTCAGACATGACTGAGCGACTTCACTTTCACTTTCATGCATTGGAGAAGGAAATGGCCACCCACTCCAGTGTTCTTGCCTGGAGAATCCTAGGGGCGGGGGAGCCTGGTGGGCTGCAGTCCATGGGGTCGCACAGAGTTGGACACGACTGAAGCGACTTAGCAGCAGCAGCAGCACTGAGATTGCAGATCTCACAAATGAATTCTTCAGCTGAAACATTTAGAGAACTTGGCTGACCTATTTGGATTTGTCCCATTGGTTCCTACTGGCATTTGGAGTGGACAGTAATTCATTGTCAGAGAAGGCAATGGCAACCCACTCCACTGTTCTTGCCTGGAAAATCCCAGGGATGGGGGAGCATGGTGGGCTGCCGTCTATGGGGTTGCACAGAGTCGGACATGACTGAAGCGAATTAGCAGCAGCAGCAGTAATTCATGGTGCAAACTGTATTATACATTTCAAGCCATTAAGCATCTCGGGCCACCACCCACTAAATTCCAGGAGGACACTTCAGTTGTAACAATAACAAATATCCTAACAAATTTACACCTCTCTAAATTAGGGAAGTGAAAGTGAAGTCACTCAGTTGTGTTCCACTCTTTGTGACCCAATGGTCTGTAGCCTACCAGGCTCCTCCGTCCATGGGATTTTGCAGGCAAGAATACTGGAATGGGTTGCCATTTCCTTCTCCAAGGGTTCTTCCTGATCCAGGGATGGAACCCTGGTCTCCTGCATTGAGGGCAGACGCTTTACCCTCTGAGCCACCAGGGAAGCCCCAAATTAGGGAAGTATTACCCCCTAATATAGAACCACTGAGGAACACCCATGAATATGATCCCAAGCAACCAATGTTAGCGCTACCCACAAGTGTAGACTTGAATTGCTCGGGGTCATAAATCCACTGTTCTAAGGTCTACAGTATTATCTGATACAGTAGCCACAATCCTATCCACATGAGTATTTAAATTTAAATATAAATTAGTTAAAATCAAATATTCAGTTTCTCAGTTGAGCTAGTCATGGTTCAAGTGCTGAACAGCTACATATGGACTACACAGTTACAGAATATTTCCATCATCTCAGAAATTCCTGTTGGACTGAGTTAGTCAAAAGCACTCAGAGAACTGGTCCTCACCCTCAGTACCTACAAATTTCTTCCCTAGTCAACCAATTATCATTATAATAGAATGTGAAAAGGGTTGGTAGACACTCCATGAAATTTGAAGTTGATGAACTGGTTAAAGCCAAAGACCGGATGAAACTAGCCAAAATCGAGTGTAAGTCAAACACACAGTGAAGTTGAGAAGTTGTGGTAGAGATGTAACGTTTAAAAAAAAATCTGTTCCTGCAATGATTCCACTAAATCAGTCAATATTTTATATTTGACAGATAAAATAAGATATTGTGTAACTCCTGTTCTTGAAGAAATTGACTCAGCTCCTCACCATGCATCACTGACAAATTCTGCATTTCTTGGGCTTGAGAAGGTGAGAACAATAAGTTGCTCTCCACTGGTTTCATTGACTTAGCTGGAAAGCAGCATGATTAGAACTGCATGTTCAAACATTATTTAGCAAACACATTTCAGAAACTTAGAGAGAGCATCTTAAGTACCATTTGGTTAGAACACAGTTTCCAAATACAGTTTCAGAACTTGGCATCACTTCACTCTTTTCTCCCTTAAATCATTTTTCTGGAAACATATGTAATATTTCTTACTCAAAGTATCTGACAGCCAAGAAATTCAATTATTCCAAGTCCATAAATCACAGGTTGTCAGTTACTCATAGCAGAGGAAACTAATTCAGAAATTGCTGGAAATGTGGATGCCTAGTAAAGTATTTTTAAAACTCTTTTTGCCAGGAAAATTATCTACTGAATACATAATCTCTTATTAGGGATGTATTTCCCAAGAAATGTATTGTGAAAAGTCAAATTCTAGATCTAAAAAATGTGTTGCACTATTTTAATAGTTTAGAATTATCTGCATCAGCTAATTATAGGTAGGTCACATTCATTTAATTAGGAATCTTTAAAACTAGGAACATTTTTCACTTTCCTTTTCATGAGCTGAAGACTTAGTGATTTCAAAGGTTTTCCTACCTTAACATCCAAAGACTCTGCTTCTGTTGGCACACAAGGTGCTGCAAACCTTGCCCCCTGACCCCAAGCCAAAATGTATTGTGGTACTAAAAATTGCTAGAGAGACTCTGGGAGCTTCACAGAAAAACCCTAAATCTTGTGAAAGTTGCATTGTCTCTTGTTGATTACTTTATTCTTAGGATATTGGTCCCCACCTACTCACTAAGACAGAGGACCTCAGTCGTCCTTCAACAACATCTGGAGCTGGGGCTGGAAGAAATCCCTTGGGCCCTCCAAGCTTATTGCCCAGGAAAGAAGAGCCACAGTTTCCTCCGTGGGTGGCTGGATCAGCCAACGCTGTCCCTCACTCTGTCTGTAATGGCCAGTCAGCCAAGGAAAGAGGTAACACTGAATCTTATTCCCTTCAATAGACTCGAAGTGCTCCCTCCAGGCTGCTAGAGGTCCACTGCCTCCATCACCATCCCCAGAGTTTTTTATGATTGGGACATATCTTTTTTCTGTCCTAAGTATATTAATACTTTCACATAAATATCTGAGAAAAATAGAAAAGAATGAAAGAAAGGTGCTGTGTTCTTTATAGTAGAACAAATTGCAGGAAAGTTTTCAAGCCCTAATAGGCGATGTTAGCATCTTGCTATCTGTGAGTAAAACCTGTGGTGCTGCAGCATTTCTGAAGGGCTATTTTACTGCCCATTGTCTATATAAATGTGAATATTCCTCTATCGTACTAGTAGTATTTATTCTATTTAAAATAAGGAAAAGGTGGGAAGACGTCAATATTTCACCTGAAAGGTGAGATCATATCTGGCTATACCCATGAATCTTAGTCATTCAACCACATCATGCAACTTACATACTTAGGTCTAAAATCCAAACCACAAGTCCACTCTATATGAACCACTCCCCTTTATTTGTTCTGCTGCTTCTGATTCGATCCAAGTACCTGCTCTGTGGTGCCGTGGTGATTTCAGTTTCTGGCTCCTGCACTAGGCCCTGAGACTTTATCTCTCTAGTTGTCAAGCTTTGACTTCACTCTCAGCAAACAGGACTTCAACAAACTAGGTTCCTGGTAAACAAACATGTGCTCAAACTGAAAACAGGAATTCAGAGGAAGGATCTCACGTAAATAATGGGAAAGCTTGAGTTCTCTATACCTTGAATGTAAAAAGGTTGAAAAATCTAGGTGGTTATCAGAGACAGGCCAGGAGCTAGCTATAAGTGAGAAACCAAGGCGAGATCATTTCTGCTCCGCCCCACCATCCCCAAGCTTCATAAGGGGATTGGACTAGTAGTCCATAAAGAAAACTAATTTGAAACTGAACAAAAGTGTGCTTTTATATGTTAGTTCTGTTCATTTCTTGTACTTTCTTTTTCTTTTTCAGTCTCTAGTTTGGCCTGCTCATCTGCACCAAAAATATCAAAGAAGTTTTATTCAAGCAGAGCTAACACTATCAGCAAGTATCATTCTAAAGCCTATATGGTGCATGGCAATAGGAATCACAACAAGCAATGTCAAGGGAAAGTGAGACACAAGGGGAGAGAGTTGCTTTCAGTAAGTCCTTTATCCTCCTCACCCGAAAATACCCATTTCAGCGTGAATTTTGGAGTTCTAGAGTGTTATTTTACTGACAAATGTGGCTTTTATGTACTATCTTCCCTTGTAAATTCTGCACACTGTTGCAGTTTTTCACAAGTGGGAAAGTCCACTTTGTCACTGGATGAAAATAAATTTACTACTTTAAAAATTTGCAAAGAGCACAAAAGTATCAAGAGCATCTTATAGTCATAAGAGGAAGTGGAGAATATGATCCGTTAGTATGCATTTTGTGTAATGACTTGAGAGTTATTCTGTATTAAAATGCACCATGTTTAAATTTCATTTTATCTACATTCTGCTCTCAAACTTCCACACCATGTTCTTTGGAATATATTTAATGTCTAAGACCTGCAAGTTCTCACCTACACAAACTCTGCAGCCAGCAAGTTCTTTATTAAACTATAGCTTTAAGGTGCCACTCAAAAAACAGAAAGGGAAACTGTTTTCTTTATGTTCTGCAGGAAGCTAAAGACAGATGGAAATAGATAATTTCCATGGACACACTTGCAATCACCATGATTAATTTTATTGGCCAGATTCCTCAGATTTGAAAGCTTTGAAAGAGGGGTGTTGAAACTGTCACATAACATCTAATCAAGAAGGAAATAGAGCCTTAAGAGAAATACTGACTCTCCTTTTCATCAAAGGATAGTACGTTATATAAAGGCGGGGCCAAATCCTCAGTAGGTAACCCAGCCTTTCTGATACCTTCTTACCCTCTTCTCAGTGGTCACCAGCGCACACAGCTACACATGCACACCCACATGCACAAATGCATGCCCCGGATTAATTAAGCCAGTCCTTTTCAACTAGAATGTTTCATCTAGCCTTCCTGGTAATGACTGATAGATACCTAGATAGATACTTGCAACCTCAGGTAGGTGAAGCTAAAAGATTTATATGATTTTATCATTTTACCCAAGTCCATATTTTAAAGTTCACATTTAAACAAATACACATATACATATTACACATGTGTATATAGAGAGGAAATTCTAACACACACATCCCTAGATAATAGTCAGAATATCTGACCTATGGACAGGAGATTAAGCATAAAGATCACGATGTTTCAACACTATTATATCTGTTACCACAAAAGTCAGACACAAATAATTACATTTTCTAGAGAGTGAAACTACAATGAATCCTTATGATTTTTGCTCTTGTTATTACCCTCATAAGCACCTAATATGATTTACAAATAGTCTATTTATTAAAACTGTGTTTATATATTACAGATGAGAAAAAAGTTGTCTCTGTACTGAAGTAGTTGAGTAAACACTGATTGTTCATGGAAGGGTAGTTTATGTAATCTTTGATAAATTTTGAATTAATAAAAATTCAAATAGTAACAGAATTGAAACATAGTAGTGATAGTAGTGTTTAGGATAAAATTATCACATCGATGAAAAATTTTGTATACCTTCTTTTTTAAAAAAAAATTGTACCTGGGTATATTTGTTGTTAATTTAAAATGACTCTTATCTCAGTGACAAAATTGCAGGAAAATTTGGCTTTGCCTTAGAGAAAATAGAACATACACCGGTATTGATGCAAATAAGAATAATACATGTTTTGTAGAAAATTATTTTCCTTCATGAAGATTGTTCTCTACTCCTGGGAAATAATCCTGTCTTGACTTAGTTTGTATTTGTTTCATTAGGTTGTAATGCAAAATGTACCATAATGTTATCCCTTTCAGTATAACGCAAAGGGGAACATAAACCGCAATTCTTTTGGTGTAAGAAATGCTTGGAAATTGAGTCATGGCTTCTAACCTTCTGAGTCATGTTCTTTATTTGAAAGAACTGTGTTTGAGCACTAAATAATAAGAAAGAAATAATCAACTACATGGTTGATTATTAGTGTATTTACATCAGTTACACCTGAACAAAAGTCATAAATTCAGAGCCTCTCTTCTGTATTTCAAGCTGCTTTAGAGGCTTTGGTTCTCATACTTCAGCAGGTATTTGATCACCTGGGCTTCATCCCAGAATTGTGATTTTACTTAGGCCTGGGTGTGGCCTAAGAACCTGCACAGCTACCTCTCAGGGGATGGAGCTGTTGCTGGGCCAGGGACCTGACTTTGAAGGTCACCAATAAAATGTAACCTCATTAAAACAGTCAGGTCTTACCTTTTAACCAGATGTACTTGAGTCATTGCATTTCTATGTATTTCAGTAATAGCTATAGCTTGCAAAATATACAATCTATTATATTTAATAAAAAGTAATGAAATGTGCTTTATTTCTTTTTCTTCACTGCAAGCACAGTGTATGTTAGTTAAACAATCTAAGAAGCCAGTAGGAAGGGCTTTCAGAGTCAAAACTTGACCTTACATCCTTTATTGAAGGATTACACGTAAAAACCAGCTGTCAATAAATAGTTGCCTTGGTTTTTGCCATTCCTACAGTACTTTGGGCTAAAGCAAAACTTTATAAACTTAAAGCTCATGATTGCCATCTGCTGACACATTTGTGAATTACAAGTAGTCTGCATGGTTGGTATATATTGTCTTCAGATTTGGGGGATTGTGTCTTCATTTCCAAAAACCATTAGGTAAATTTTATACCTGACTTTATACATGTATTTTCCCTAAGGAATGTATTTCACAATTTATTTAACAACTAAAATAAAACTGTTTACCAAGTTGAACACATTTATTTCAAACAGCTAGTCTGTACTGAAACTATTTTAATTTTACCTATTAACAAAGTAAAATTATAAATTTGTCATCTCAGTATACATAGTTCATATCTAGAGTGAATTTTATCAATAGATTTTTTATTTTAAGAGGATATATTTAAATCTTTAATTGCTTTACCCTGAATCAAATGTTTATGTAATTAGATTGCTTACAATGGCAGTATATTGAAGAGGAGCTGAAATTAATCATGCTAACACACACACACACACACACACACACACACACACATATATTCCTAGCAGTGGAGCCAAGGCATTTTCCAGTTTTTAGTCATAATCTTTTCCAAGTTTTCCTCTTTAGTGCTGGGCTTTGCATTGCTATTCATTCAAAAAGATCATAAGCTTCTGCTCCCATGTTCAACTTTACAATGTTAATGAAACTGAATCAAAAATATTAAACTGCAGTATCAGTCAAGGACTCCAGAAAGAATCATTTAGTATAAACACTTTTTGTGCTTAGCACTGCACTGTCATTATCTCCTTTAATCCGCACAACTTTCCATACCTTTTCAATACAAAACTTTGGCCACCTCATGCGAAGAGTTGACTCATTGGAAAAGACTCTGATGCTGGGAGGGATTGGGGGCAGGAGGAGAAGGGGATGACAGAGGATGAGAGGGCTGGATGGCATCACCGACTCGATGGACATGAGTTTGTGTGAACTCTGGGAGTTGGTGATGGACAGGGAGGCCTGGCGTGCTGCGATTCATGGGGTCGCAAAGAGTCGGACACGACTGAGTGACTGAACCGAACAGTACAAATTATGAAGCTGAAGTTTACAAAGGCTAGACAAGTTTTCAAAGGTCACAGAGCAAAGACTGATAACTAAAACAGCCCAACTGTGGCATCTGGCTCCTGCAAGCCAGCCCATTTTGCCTGAATTATTTTCTGCCAGACAACCAGTCCCAGTTCTTTGGCCAAGACCAGTGCTCTTTTGACATCTTCCCAAGGCTGTTAAAATGGTAGTGTTCACCACTTTGATGGTTTTAGGCAGAGGATAAGTAAAATAAGCAACCCATTTTACTGACTCACAATTGTTCCTTTATCAGCATTGGTCATGTGTCTACAAAAAGTGTGGATTTTTAGTAATTCAAAGCATGAGTTGTGAAATAAGTCACGCCTCAGTTAGAGTCCCTAACTGATTAACATCTCTGTCTCCTTAGTAAAGTGAATCATTCACTCAAGACATACATTCTAAGCAGTCAAGTGACTTCCTTTAAAAAAGAAAGAAAGAAACATGACTTTTAGCACCCAGGCTTTTCACCTTGCACTATATTAAATCATCTAAAAATAAAGGGTTTCTTGTAATAACCAAAGAATTCTCAAACTACTGCACAATTGCACTCATTTCACATGCTAGTAAAGTAATGCTCAAAAGTCTCCAAGCCAGGCTTCAGCAATACGTGAACCATGAACTTCCAGACGTTCAAGGTGGATTTAGAAAAGGCAGAGGAACCAGAGATCAAATTGCCAACATCTGCTGGACCATGGGAAAAGGAAGAGAGTTCCAGAAAAACATCTATTTCTGCTTTATTGACTATGCCAAAGCCTTTGACTGTGTGGATCACTATAAACTGTGGAAAATTCTGAAAGAGATGGGAATACCAGACCACCTGACCTGCCTCTAGAGAAACCTGTATGCAGGTCAGGAAGCAACAATTAGAACTGGACATGGAACTATAGACTGATTCCAAATAGGAAAAGGAGTACGTCAAGGCTGTATACTATCACCCTGCTTATTTAACTTCTATGCAGAGTACATCATGAGAAACGCTGGACTGGAAGAAGCACAAGCTGGAATCAAGATTGCCGGCAGAAATATCAATAACCTTAGATATGCAGATGACACCATCCTTATGGCAGAAAGGGAAGAGAAACTAAAGAGCCTCTTGATGAAAGAGGAGAGTGAAAAGGTTGGCTTAAAGTTCAACATTCAGAAAACGAAGATCATGGCATCCAGTCCCATCACTTCATGGGAAGTAGACGGGGAAACAGTAGAAACAGTGTCAGACTTTATTTTTTGGGCTCCAAAATCACTGCAGATGGTGATTGCAGCCATGAAATTAAAAGACGCTTACTCCTTGGAAAAAAACTTATGACCAACCTAGATAGCATATTTAAAAGCAGAGACATTACTTTGCCAACAGGGGTCCGTCTATTCAAGGCTATGGTTTTTCCGGTGGTCATGTATGGATGTGAGAGTTGGACTGTGAAGAAATCTGAGCTCTGAAGAACTGATGCTTTTAAACTGTGGTGTTGGAGAAGACTCTTGAGAGTTCCTTGGACTGCAAAGAGATCCAACCAGTCCATTCTAAAAGAGATCAGTCCTGGGTGTTCACTGGAAGGACTGATACTAAAGCTGAAACTCCAATATTTGGCTACCTCATGCAAAGAGTTGACCCACTGGAAAAGACCCTGATGCTGGGAAGGATTGGGGGCAGGAGGAGAAGGGAACAACAGAGGATGAGATGGCTGGATGGCATCACCAACTTGATGCACGTGAGTTTGGGTGAGCTCCCGGAGTTGGTGATGGACAGGGAGGCCTGGCGTGCTGCTATTCATGGGGTCGCAAAGAGTCGGACATGACTGAGCAACTGAACTGAACTGAAGTGTAATAACCAAAATGTTCAACAACAGGAGGGATCTCATGGTACTTGTTTTTTTTTTCCCTGGGGTGGTGGGTGGAACAGATTAATTTGGGAAAGTCCCTCCATGATGGTCAACATTTACATGCAGGCTGAATCACTCTTTTATTCCTTGAAATCATGACACATGTGGATAGTGGCTAACAGTCAAAGCAGATTTAAGAGACTAAAAACTAAAGTTTTCAAAGTCAAACAAGAAAATTGCCTTTAAACATCCAAAGAGTTACAAAATTACTTCATATTTTACATTTGTGTAAAATCCTTACTGGAGTAGTTGATTTTACTTAAGTTTTGTTTTGACTTAATTGTTCTAATGTCCAACTGGTTTCTTTTTGTTTGTTTGTTTTTTTGGGTTTTTTTTTGTTGTTGTTACTGTTGTTTCAGCAAATTGTGTTTGGAAAAATTGTTTTTATTCATGTTTTATCATCTGCAGACAATCTAGATACATCTTCACTTCAAAGAGAGGTTTTGACCAAATTGCTCTGGAATGCCCCCTAGGCATCAGGGGATTTTAAGGTTCTGCCAGGTTGAGAATACTGGGTTACAGAATCTAACACAGGGAGGCTACAGGGCTTTGCACAAAATCAAGGTAAAGGCAAGGTAATCATTTGCAAATGTAACATATTTACCATTGGGCTTTGGGAGCAGTTTTATCCCATTCTCATGCTAAATTTGGAGTCAGTTAAAGTAAAAATAAAATTAAAAAAAAAAAGTACTAAAGAAAATACTTTTTATTTACCTTATTTAAACCTTCTCTAATTTCTATAGTATACTGATTTTACAAGTGGAAAACAGGTATCGAGAGATTAGACATTTTCACAGTACCTAGGGCACATGGGAGGGTGTTTTACTACTAATTGATACACATTTCTCTTGGCACTCAGGATCTAGGCATAAACATGTATTAGATGCAGATTTCATCACGTAGTCTGTAAGCTCTTCATCACCTGATATTTTATTCATTCGTTTATGCATTTATACATTCATTCATGCATCGTGTCGACAAGAAATTAATAGTCAATCTAAGGAAGAAATGGAAATTTTTTTTCAGGCCAATTTGAGGTTTATAATCCTGGGAGACACCTTTCAGAAAGCTCTGAGTGTTGGGGCCAGTGTGAGGAAAGCAGGAGAGACTCCATCTTGAAGCCTGTCATGCATCTTAGACAGGATGTGAACTGGGCCTGAACCCTGCCCAGGAGTGAGGAAACGGTTGCTAGTGAAAACCAGGTCTCCTGGAGGCTTCCTTCCCTACAGATGGCAAATGGAGACTGTAGTTGAGGTCAGGCTGCCCCTGTTAGACTCACCATGGACACATCCCCCTTTGATGTGGAATCATTGTTCCCCACTCTTTAACCTAAATTGTTTGTTCTCCTAGCACCTACTTGTTGTAAAACTCAGTCATATACTACAAAAGAGGTTGCTAACAAGTAACCAGTCTCGTGGGGGGCGGTGGGGGGGTGTGTGTATAAAACTGGGCTCATCAGAAACATCAGGGTCCTTGTTGGGAACAACATGAGGAGTGGTCTCCCTGTTGAGGGCAAAGCACAATTATATACTATACGTTTCTGAGACGAAGGGTTATACATCAAATGATGCACTGACAGTTTATACAGTCCAGACACGCACTTTCAAAGTGAGTAGGGAGTCACTGTGGCCCCTTACAGGATTATTGTGGAAGGTTATCGCCTAAGGAGGTCTGGTTACTATGCATGCGCAATACACACTAAAGGTGAGGGGGAAGCCCAAACCAGCAGAGAAAATTCTTACGTTTAAATTTTTCCTGTCTTGCCGTAAAGTATGAATTTTCTTTCTTTCTTTCTTTTTTTTTGAGTCATAAGGGCGCTGCAGTGGTGAACTAGACTGATATCAGGGTCCCAATCTTGGTGAGCTGGGGTCTATGGAAGGCACAGGGAGAAGGCCAGGCAATTACCATAAAATTAACATAAAACAAGAGGTTGAAGGTGGTAACTTACAAGGATGGAGAGCTACCTTATCTTTAGGTGGGGAAGAGAAATATGGTGGTAGCAAACTATGCAGGTGGCGGTGGTGGAGTGGGGTGGGTGGCTCAGTGGTAAAGAAATCTCCTGCCAATGCTGGTGACTCCAGTTGGATCCCTGGGTTCAGAAGTTGGGAAGATTCCCTGGAGAAGGGAATGGCAACCCACTCCAGTATTCTTGCCTGGGAAATCCCATGGACAGAGGAGCCTGAAGGGCTACAGTCCATGTGGTTAGCAACACAACAACAACAACAAACTATGCAGAGGAAATGAATGTAAAATCTAAGCTGAAATTTCCCCAATGAGAGAAGCTACCCTATTCCCAGATAGAAGGAGCAGCCTCAGAGCAAAGAGCAGGAGAGGAAGAGGGGGAGGAGGGGAAAGGATGAGGGGGCCAGAGGTGGGTGGAAAGTGGGTCACTGAACAGGGGTGTGGCAACCCACTCCAGTGTTCTTGCCTGGAGAATCCCAGGGACGCGGGAGCCTGGTGGGCTGCCGTCTATGGGGTCACACAGAGTCGGACACGACTGAAGTGACTTAGCGGCTGAGTGTGTAAAGCGAGGAGTGGGTAATGAAAATGCTGGGTGCAAATCATAAAATGGCTTGGTAATTTAATAGCCAGATTAAGGAGTCTGGGTTATCCTTTGGAAGACGAGGCGCCTGTGTGGGGCTTTAAACAAGGCAAGTCATGGTCGTATTTGTGTTTCAGAGATCTGGTTGCGCTTTGGCCATGAAACTAAGCTTCCGCACGCAACTCTGTAGTTTTGGAAGCACGGACTGAGAGAAATGTCCGAACAGAGGGACGTTTCAGCTTTGGGTCCCACAGATGTTCGGGCCTGTGTGATGTTTGGAAGGTACCAGAGAGGCCCCAAGGATGACAGCTGGATAGAGCCCTTTGGAAAGAGGGGTATGTATTATTTCCGAATTAGTGATTACAGAATGAGGAGAGAAACTGATCTGGAGAGAGACGGAGGGTTCGTTTTCAGAAGGGTTGCATTTGAGACATCCGGACTGTTTTTTAGGATTGGATTCTCTGCAGGAAATACATTCCATAAATATTTTTAATTTATAATTGCACAGTCTAACCTTGTAAATCTACCAAATCACCTCACTACTGGATATGATCAAAGTGTGAACCCCTATTAAATCTACATTCTAAATCTATTGAGGGCGTTAGCTAAAACATAGGTTATGCTCCCTGAAGAGATGAGGTGATGGTTGTTGGTTTTAAAGAATGCTCAATACACAGGTTCCTAGCTTCACAGCGGTTCAAGTTGGGGGGGACGGTTGCCCCCTGCTGGTAAGAAATGAAAACTGCAGCCCCGGGAGAGAAAACTTCCTAGGGGCGTGGTAGCTGATGGATGACGTAAAGGCGGCGTCCGGATAGGCGGTTATTGACTGCGTCATTAGTGCGCGCCGTGGGAAACCTAGCTAGCCGCATGGCTGAGGGTTGCTCAGTGGCTCCGCGGCCGAAGGCGGCCTCAGAAGGGCCGGCCGGCGTCTTACCTTGCCTAGAATTGCCTACCTACGCAGCTGCTTGTGCGCTTGTGAACAGCCGCTACTCCTGCCTGGTGGCGGGGCCGCACCGAAGACACATCGCCCTATCGCCGCGCTATCTTAACAAGAAACGCACCGGTATTCAAGAACAGCTCAATGCAGAGCTCCTGCGCTATTCCGAGAGGTACTGGTCTCTTGCATTTTTTGTTCCCAGAGCGGACATAATAACGTTAATAATCTTAACGTTGCTTGTCGCTCCTTTGGGGCACGGGACGGGGCAGCAGGGGGACGTTTAGTGGCAACAGAACGAGGTCGCACCAGCTACCGCGAGTTTAGCCCCGAGGCATTCTGGAGTCTCAGTCCACCTCGGGGGACTAGTGCCTCCCTGGTCAAGATCTGTGCCGAGTCCGTTTCGTAGGCAGGAAAGAAAACGTTACGGTGACAGGAATTGTGTCAGCGGAGCGGGTAAAGAAGCTCGCTGCAAGACAGTTAAGACAAAATAGACCAGGGGTCTGGAGACCGGCTAGTTCTATGTTTTCCCATTTTAAGATGAAAGTTTGGAATGCAGTAGTTAAAAACATTCTCACTATATAGAAAATTATACGCGAAGCGTTAATACTTCGTTTAGTTATTTATAAACCACGAAGGTTGGTTTTGTTTTGACCCTGGTTCTTTCCCAGGGTTTTTTTCTCTTGGACCTGATCAGGGATGAAAAAATACTATTAACGTTGTTTCCTTTTAAGAACAGGAAAGCCTGATGCTTTTGAAGTTGAAAAAAACCTAGTGCATTTAAAGTAAGATATTGGAAAATGACTTGGGCAAAATTTCTCAAGGGATCCTGAACCCTACACAGATTAAGGATTTAGAATTTACAGCTTCCTCCAAGCACCTGCACACACTTTCACTTGTGGGTCTATTTTGAATACTAGAGAATTGGGGAATAAAACCAAAGAAACAAACAAGACCCTTATTTCAGGAGCTACAAGGGCTAGTAAAAGAGACGTAGGCCAGATAAATCCAATGAAATGTTAAAATCTGACAAATCTAAGTTATAGTCAAGAGTGGTGAATTGGATCTTAGACCTTTGAGAACAACTTGATAGGAGGAGGGTACTTCTGAGATAGTAGCATTCTGGGCAAAAAGAGTGGCATAAACAAATGGATGCTGGTTGTCAAATAGAATACTTTGACCAGATAATTGTGAGCACTTTATAACTAAAGTTTATATATCTGGCATGCTGCGATTCATGGGGTCGCAAAGAGTCGAACACGACTGAGCGACTGAACTGAACTGATATATCAAGAAAAAAACATTGGGTACAGCTGAAAAGCTGGGCAGTTAGGGGTCGAGTGGATCAGAGATGAGGTGGAGGATAATTCAGAGGATGTATTTTGCTCTTTATTTCCTGCCTTTGCCAGGTGTTTTGGGTTTTTTGGTTGTTTTTCTGTTTGCTTAAGCTGGAAACTGGGTTACCACTTCATCCTCTGATGCTAAGTCGCTTCAGTCGTGTCCGACTCTGTGCGACCCCAGAGATGGCAGCCCACCAGGCTCCACCGTCTCTGGGATTCTCCAGGCAAGAACACCAGAGTGGGTTGCCATCTCCTTCTCCAATGCATGAAAGTGAAAAGTGAAAGGAAGTCGCTCAGTCGCTACCTCTAGGTAGCCTCCAATTAAGAAAACACTTGTCACACTCTTGAGATAGTGGTATCTCTGGGATATAATCAGATTTGTAGTTTAAGAAACCACCTGATAAGAGTTAGGTGGTGGTTTAAGGAGGGTGAGGCAGTAAGCATGGAGAACATGTTTATAATTAAGAGACTGTTACAAAGTGTAGAGAAAATTGATGAGAGTTTGCATTGGGGAGATTTAAGGATATGGAAGGTAGTCATAAAATCTGGAAACATAAATCTTTGATCTGTAACCAGTTAATGGTTCCACTTGACAGGCTAGGGGAATAGGAGCCATTACCCCCAGAGAGATGAAGAGCTGATTGGATATGATAATTTCTATAACAGAATTGGGAAAGTGTGGCCCCGTGGCCTCAATTGCACTCTGAACAAATCTGAACTCCCCATCTGACCCCATTATTTTTGGGGTGTGCTGAAAACTCCTGTTTATTCTGTGCACAAGGGGTACCATAGATTAATAATGAGGGACAAAACATTTGAACATATCAATAATTGTAATACTGATCAACCACTTATCATATATAGTTTGTTTCCAGACTTTGGGGCCATCCTGTACCATCAGAGAGGATCTGCTTCTCCGTTTAAGAAATGAGGAAGGGAAAGAGTTGAGAATGGCTCTTACATTAGTCATCCCAGCAGCAGCCCTATTTGACAGATTGTCCACCTTTTTTTCCCCAGTGACAATTTTTTAAAAGATGATCGCATTTCAGTTTTGAAAAATCTGCTTAGAGAAAGCTTCTAAAAATCACATTAAAATTTCTATCTTTGAGAGGTCATTAATGACAGCTCTTGAGTTATTTGAAAATGGCAAATATGTTCCCTTCCAGTAGTTCCAGTTTATTAATTCAAAATGTCTCAAAGAACAAATGAACTACCAGTTTCCATGAAGAGTCAGTGTTTACTCAACTTTTTCAGTATAGGTGGTAGTTTAGTTACCAAGTCATGTCCGATTCTTGTGACCCCATGGACTGTAGCCTGCCAGGTTCCTCTGTCCATGGGATTCTGCAGGCAAGAATACTGGAGTGGGTTGCCATTTCCTTCTCCATCTTCAGTACAGAGGCCCTTTATTTTCATGTATAATATATAAGTCTTAAGTGTGCATGCAGTCTGCCGATGCCTTAAACTTGATATGATTGTTCTCTCAATATCTCAAGTGAGGCTACCATTCTGCCTGGAAACATACTTAGGATGGTTTCAGAAAAGCAAAAGAGGAAAAGATATAACATTGAGGTATCTGTCTCTGTGATAATTTTTACTATATTTTATGCAATGAGTTGCTTCCCAAAATTCACACAAGCCGTAGGTAGCAGTTCTGAACTCTGCAGAATCCATTCACTCTCTTGAAACATACTTTATTGTACTGAAATTAAACTTAAAGATAACATTGGATTGGCCACAAGATTCATTTGGGTTTTTCTGTAAAATGTTATAGAAAAACCCAAACGGACCTTCTGGTCAACACAATATGATCTACCAACACAGTCGGGAAAAAAAAAAAAATCATTTAGAACTCGAATACAATAAAATGTATTACAGTGTGATAATGCTCAAGCATGGCTACCCAGGAAGAATAAAGTAGTTAGATGCCTCCTGAAGCAATATCTTGAATCCATGTGAAAGTATTAGTTGCAAATGTAGAGTGATGCAGGGGTTTTGAGTTGACAACTCACATCACATACAGTGTCTATGGTGGTAAATGCTCCTCTGAAATCACGTGCAATTCTCAGTAAAGTGCCACACAAAACAATCTACTCTTGAATTTATATATTAGTTATATTCCTGAAAATTTTAATTGATATTGGAACCATGCAAAGATCATTTTATGTTCATACGTATACACATTAAGTTAGTACTATAATCAATTATTTATAAATATTTATGAAATGAGGCTTGTCCTCTCATTTAAATCATGCAGACCCGGGGACAGTTTTCTTTGTGTAGGGCTGTTTTTACATGGCAGGATGTCTCCCATCCCTGGCCATCACAGGTGTGACAACTATGATTTATCCCACAAACTCCCAAATGCCACCAACGGGACAGCAGTATCCCCCACTGGAAACTGATTTGGGGAAACAAAGTCTTGTTTTTGTTTTTGTCTGATATGGCAGTTATTTTTAACCTCTCCTTGCTCTCTGTTTTCTGGGCCTCTAATATTGTCTTAGTGATGCTATAGTTCCTGTTTAGGAAAGCTACATGCAGAAATTAGTAATTCAAAGAAAGGCTTTCTGGACTAAATCTCAGTGTTTGTGGATTTCCTCGGAGAAGGCAATGGCACCCCACTCCAGTACTCCTGCCTGAGAAATCCCATGGACGGAGGAGCCTGGTGGGCTGCAGTCCATGGGGTCGCTAAGAGTCAGAGATGACTGAGCGACTTCACTTTCCCTTTTCACTTTCATGCATTGGAGAAGGAAATGGCAACCCACTCCAGTGTTCTTGCCTGGTGAATCCCAGGGACGGGGGAGCCTGGTGGGCTGCCGTCTCTGGGGTCGCACAGAGTCGGACACGACTGAAGCAACTCAGCAGCAGCAGCAGCATGGATTTCCTAATTGGGTAATTAAGTTGCATTCTAGTGACTCCTGGCTGTTTTAAAACAACTGCTTCTAGGTATAAATTCTTTCTTTTATTCTGTGTGAACCATTCTAGAAGTTTGAGTTCACCAAAAATGTTCTCTGCTCTTAAAGACTGAAGAGTCCTCTCTAGAATCCAAACATACAAGCAAAGATAAATAAGAACACTGATAAGCTTTTCAGGCTTCCCAGGGGGCGCTAGTGGTAAAGAACCCACCTGCTGATGCAGCAGACAGAGATGCAAGTTTGACCCCTGGGTCAGGACAGATGCCCTGGGGCAGGGTATGGCAACCCCCGCCAGTGTTCTTGCCTGGAGAATCCCGTGGATAGACTCGGAGTCCTGTAGGAGTAGAGGCAGCATGGGGAGCCAGGGAAGCTTGCTGAAACAGGTAATGGCTGTGGTGGTGAAGCCACCAGCTCAGCCTCCTTAACTAATTATAATTTTTTAATAACTTGGAAATTACTTTTGGAAATAGTAGTTGTTCAGTCCCTCAGTCGCGTCAGACTCCCTGTGAGCCCGTGGACTGCAGCATTACCAGGCCTCCCTGTCTTTGGAAATAGTAGTTACCCCCAATCCTGACTGTCAAGCTCCAGATTAGTGTCAGAGTCAGTTCTCAAAAGCTAATATAATTGTATTTCTTACTTCCTTACACAAGCAGCAATTGCAGTTCGGAGATTTTTCTCCATCAAGTTATTGGCTTTAAATTCAGGGCTTCAACTTGAATCCTGACACTTCTCCTCCTACATGCTATCTAGCACATATATTCAGTAATGGTGGGTAATACCAAAATTGCCTTCGTTCAGTAATAGTCACAGAACGACATTTTTCTTACTAAGTCTCATATTTTACCTCTCATTCTAGCGTAACTGGAATTCAGATGAATAGCAAATAGGGAAGACGGATCAACTTATTGCTCTTGTATAATGGACATTTTGTTTCTGGGTATTTACCTTGAATAATTATTTTTAAGTTAGCTATTATTTTGGAACCCTTGGGTGAAATTGAGCCACTAAAGTTGTTACAGGTTAATTATATATTATTGTATATGTATATATTTTCACCATGGGTGTGATTATATATTAGGAGATGTATACTTTCTGGACTTGGAATCTGTATAATGGCCTAGTTTAAAAGAGGATAAATAACATTTTCCTTTCCTTTTTTTAATAGCCTTTTAGGTGTACCCATTGCTTATGATAACATCAAAGTAGTGGGTGAATTAGGAGATATTTATGATGATCAAGGACACATTCATCTTAACATTGAGGCAGATTTTGTTATTTTCTGCCCTGAACCAGGGCAAAAACTTATGGTATGTATCTTTTTTCCTATTGTTCTTTGTACCATTATTAAATTATGTAATTTGGAGAAATTTAAGAGACTGTACACCTTGGGATTTTACAAGGATTGTTATTGCAGGTAACTAATAATCATTTTTAAAGAAAACTTTCCAGTTTAGGCTTTTAATTTTTATTGAAGTGTAGTTGGTTTGCATTGTTCTGTTTCAAGTGGAAAGTGATTCAGTTTAGATACGTGTGTATATATATGTATTTCAAATTCTTTTCTGTTTTATAGATTATTACAAGATACTGAATATAGTTCCCTGTGCCACACAGTAGATCCTTGTTCTCTTAATCCTAACCTCCTAATTTATCCCCTCTCCCCTTCCCCTTTGGTAACCATAAGTTTGTCCTTTGTGAATCTGTTTCTGTTTTATAAGTAAGTTAATTTGTATCGTGTTTTTAAATTCCACATGTAAGTGATACCATATGTCTATCTGTTCTCTGTCTCTCTTAGCTTCACTTAGTATGGTGATCTCTAGGTCCAGGCGTGTGGCTGTCAGTGGCATTTCGTGGCTGAGATATTCAGCATGTGTAACGCATCTTTATCCATTCATCTGTGGGTGGACACTTCAGTTGCTTCCGTGTCTTGGTTATTATGCTGCTGTGAACATTGGAAGCATGTATCTTTTTCAAGTAGAGTTTTGTCCTCTCTAGATATATGCCCAGGAGTGGAATTGCTGGATCGTATGGGACTCTGTTTTTAATTTTTTAAGGAACCTCCATACTGTTCTCCGTAGTGGCTGCACCAGTTTATATTCCCAGCGACAGTGTAGGAGGGCTCCCTTTTCTCCATGTCCTCTCCAGCATTCATTGTTTGTGGGCTTCTTGGTGAGGGCTGTTCTGATATCTGTGCAGTGACAATCGCGTTGGCGTCTGTGCGTTTTTTCTAGTAATCAGCCATGTTGAGTGTCTTTTTATGGGCCTTTTGACATCTGTATGTCTGTGTATGTGCAACACTGTTTTACGTTACTGGTCTTTTCATTTCAAAAGCATTGCTGCTATCTTGTATTGGTACTTCTCTCTAATTTATCATATTATACTCTCATACTTCCTGCTTTCTAGATCCCATCAAAGAAACTTGGCTCCCTCTTGGTTGTAAAGATATTATTCTATATGATTCTAAAATTTTGATAGTTTTTCCTTTCCTCATTGAGTATTTAATTGATAAACTTTGTCTTTTACAGCAGTTTTAGAGAAAAATTGAATGGAAAGTATAGTGTTCTCATATACATCTCACTCTACCCACCCCCAAAAACCACATATAATGTTTCTCTTATTGATAAGATGTGGTACATTTTAATTGTTGAGCCAATATTGATAGATTAAGTACAGTCTATGGTTTATAGTAGAGTTCACTCTTTCTATTGTACCCTTTATGGGTTTTGACAAAGGTAGAATGACATGAATCCAACATTATAGTATTCCTATGGAATAATTGGTCACTGCTCTAAAAATCCTGTGTGTTCTGCCTATTCATTGCTCCCTCTCTTCCCTGGAAACCATGGCAACTACTTTTTTTTTTAAATTGTCTCCATAGTTTTGCCTTTTCCAGACTATCATATAGTGGAATCATAGAGTATGTAACTTTTCCAGATTGGTTTCTTTCACTTGGCACCATATGTTTAAGGTTCCTCCGTCTTTTTCTTGATAGCTTATTTTTGTTGCAGAATAATATTCCATTGTATAGATTTACCAGTTGGTATGGACCACCTAGAAGGTACCATTCTGAACTCCAGACTCCTTATTATTGACAGACAGGTTTTACTCTGTCACATGTGTATATATATGTGTATATATATGTTATTTATAGTTCTGTAATTCAAAAGGTGATTTTTTTTGAAAAGCTTCAGGTTTTCATTCATCTAGTTTATATTTGTTGATTCTTAAGGGAATGGGAAACTTGGAAATTTTAATTTTAACCTTAAAATCATATAGAATGTATTGTTATTTTACTTTTAAAGCTTCTAATAACGTTATGATTTAGTTAAAATAGCCATGCTCAAGGTGAGCTTTCTAAAAACTCTAGTGTTCCTAAATTGATATTTTAGTGTAACATGCGGTAAGCTTTAAATGAAGATCAGATTTTTGATATCACGTCATACTGTTATTTTGGTATTTTCTCTGAAGATCAGCTTAAAGATTGTAAGGTTCATTTCATCTTTTGGTGCTCTTCTTGATGTAATACTCATTTTCTCCCTCTTCTCAGGGTACAGTTAATAAAGTGTCCTCGAGCCACATTGGATGCTTGGTCCATGGGTGCTTCAACGCCTCCATCCCTAAACCTGAGCAGATGCCAGCTGACCAGTGGCAGACGCTGCAGATAAACGTGGGTGATGAGCTAGAATTTGAAGTATTTCGCTTAGACTCAGATGCTGCTGGAGTATTCTGCATTCGGGGAAAACTAAGTGTCACTAGGTCAGTTCCTAAGCACATTATTACCATTTTGATATTTAATCATTTCTGCTTAATTCTGAATTTAGGAAACGTAAGTCTCTCTTTAAAAGTTAGTTTATTAGACTATTTGTTCTTTCAAACCACAGAGTCAGTGTAAGTATGAATCTTAAGTGTTAGGACAGTACACTGAGTATTCTAAAGCTTTGCATCTCCGTGGTCTACCTCGTAATAATTCAGTTTTTCAAAGTATTGTCATGTTGTTAATCTTTTTTAAAAAAAGTTAATCATTAAACTTGAGACTACTAGAAGCTGAATTATATTAACATAACTATTAGTGTTTTGTTTTTACACAGTTGAAACAAAAATTATTTGATTATTGTCATTATACCAGATAGATCATTTAATTTCTGTATTTTTCTTGTATGGAATTCTTTTAGGAAATACTCTGATCCTGACCCTGGTTTTATGGCAGGGCCTAGTTGAGGGGTCATCCTTCCTCTGTTATCAGGGCAGAATCTAGAAAAAGTTGCTAAGAAATGAGAATATGGGTTAAAGTTTTAGAGCAGCTGTCCAACAGAACTTTCTGTAATGACAGAAGTGTGCTGTATGCGTGCAATATAGTAGCCTCACTCTTGAGGAATTTAAATGTGTGGCTAGTATGTCACTGAGGAAGTGGGTTTTTAACGTTACCTTATTGAAATTACTTAAATAGTTCTGTGTGGCTATTGCTAATTTAAGGGACAGCAGTTCTATAGAGAGCTACTTCACTGATCTTTGTTTTTATTTACTTATATAAAAACTCAGAGCTTTGCAGCATAATACTGCTTTGTGCGTGCTCACTCAGTCATGTCGACTCTTTGCAACCCACAGGCTGTGGCCCATGAAACTCCTCTGTCCATGGGGTTCTCCAGGCAAGAATCCTGGAGTGGGTTGCCATGCCCTCCTCCAGGGAAGCTTCCTGACCCAAGGGTCAAGCCTATGTCTCTTCTGGTCTCCTGCATTGGCAGGCAGATTCTTTACAACTAGCGCCACCTGGGAATCTAATACTGCTTCAGCATAGTTTAAGAAAAACAATGGAACAAGGATTGGGATAGCAGATGGGGAACGCCAACATCTTGATAAATACCAGAAGTATGTTTCCTCCCTATCAGATGTTACTGGTTTGGCTAGTAAGGCTGGGTGGTGATGTTTAGGGTTCAGCATTTTCTGAACCATATTAGAATTCAGAAACCCTGTTTTGATAAAACTTTTTATGTCAATTTATGTGTGAAACAGTCTGGGAAAAATACTGGGAAACAAAAAATTTAACATTTTTAAGACTACCAGTGTTCTGCAACAGCCATGCTACTTTGTGCTACTGTCATGATTTAGAAAGACCTTACCATGCTGGAATATTCTTGATCTTACTTTGTTCTTTTATTTTTGCTTAATGCTCTATAAATATTTTGATTCTTACAGTTTACAAACCAAGTGCTCTGTAGTTCCTGAAGAAGCACCAGAAACTGGCGCTGATGAGCCTGTCGAAAAACCTCCAAAGAAGAAAAAGAAAAAGAAGAAAGACCTAGAGCCATGTGAAGTGGAAGGCGGTACCACAGAGCTAGCAGAACTTGCAGATGTTGCCATGAAGGACGAGACAGACCTGCCCGTTAGTAACAGTGTGAATGGCCTCTGGGAGGAAGAGCCAAAGAAAAAGAAGAGGAAGAAGAAGAAAAAGCACCAGGAAGATCAGGACCAAGAGCCTGTCTACCAAGGCAGTGACTCCAGTGGTTATCAGAGTGACCATACAAAGAAAAAAAAGAAAAGAAAGAGTGAGGAGGCTGAGTTCACACCACTTGTGGAACATGCGCCTAAAAAGAAAAGGGAGAAGTAAATTTCTTTTATGCGTTTTAAATATGATTTGGTTTGTTAAAGATTTATACACAGTAGATGACGAAAGTTTACATTAAGAAATGTTTTGTATTGCAGTATTTTGCATAAAAGGGAACATTTTGATTTGTTGAGTTTTTGGTACTAAAACTAATTTGGAAAATAGCAGTATTATTAAAGTGCCACTTCTTGTATACAGAATAGAAAGGTAAGAGCTGCCTTCATTCTTCCATTCTTCCAGTGGATACATTCTAAATAAAATGGTTTCTACGGTCCTGAGACTAACAAAAGGACTTTTGTAATGCAGTGATATCATGTATATCATAAAGAATTGTTTTGAGCTTGAGGGGTGGTTGTTGTTACAGGTTTTGAATTTGGTCATGATGTTACCTGCCATGTCATTAGGCTTTGTTTAAAATTTAAGTCATTTACCAGTTTTAGGTTGTTTGTTTGTTTGTTTGTTTTAATCATGGCTACTGCAGTAGTTTTGTTGTACCTTGGGATGGTGTGTCAGAGATATTTCTGAAGTTTTCAGCGCTCTTTAGAAACTGCCCTCTTTGAACCGTAGCCCTACCTCTGGATCATGAGTTAGGAAACAGTGCTGACTGTCCTTTCCTTCTCTCTGTGTGTGGTGGTCTCTTTTCTCTCTCTCTCAACCATTCTGCTCTTGTTGTGTGTTGGAGGAAGAGTCTGATGAAGACAGGATAAAGGTGAGTCTGACTAGTGGGGAATTTCCCTATTTTTCATAACTGAGTTAAGCTACTAGAAACTATTATGAAAACAGTTATACACTGCTTTCACTGAGAAAATGTGGAATATTTCTTAACTGTTGGAAAACACTGAAGAAGGAACTGACAAGCGAGGCCTGATAATCAATGCAAGGTTGTGTTCATTGATTCAGCAAAATTCAATGTACTTGTGTTACACGTAGTGGACTATCATTCTACTAAGGTCAGGGGTATAATGCGTAGTAGACTGTCATTCTACTAAGGTCGGGGGTATAATGGCAAACAAAGCAGGAATGGTTCCTCCCCTCGTGGAGTGTCACAGGAGAAGCAGATGCGCACATACAGTGCAAGGAAGAAAGACACAGAATGACTCATTCTAGAAAGTTCTAAAAGGAAAAAGAAGGTTCTCTTTTCCCACTGCTGTGATGCATGGCGGCCCCTTTCAGTTGCCATTTATCTCGTGTCAGACGCAGTACTGCCCTTACTGCCTGCACCAACAGAAGATAGAGTGGGAGAGTCGTTCATGGTGTTTGTAAACAGATGTGCCAGACAGTGGGAAGGGGTGAGCCAGTGTCCTTCCTTACCATTACGTTCATGTGGATATTTAGTCCTCACAGTGAAGCTAGTCCAAATTGAGATGAGGTTTCAGATGAGGTATCAGTATAAAACACACATCAGACTTTGCAGATGTACAAAGAAAGAGTGCAAAAATACCTCAGTTTTGTATATTGGTGAGATTATAATATTTTGGTATAGTGGAGTAAATAAAATATTAAATTGGCTTTTTTTTTTTTTTTGCTTTTTAATTTAAAAATTGTATCTGAGGCCTGTATTATCTTTGTTTTGTAGGGCACTGGTTTGAAGGATTTGAAAAAGATTTTTAATGTCTGACTTAATATTAAAAGTTAACGTTTAGTGAAACAATTCTAAATTCCTGATGGTAATGGCCAGGCAAGCTGTTAAATTAATGCTATTCATAGCAAAATACATCCTGGCTTACCAAAATAAATCCCCACATATTATTTTACACTTTTTAAGAAAAAAGTCTGCTGAACTTGAAACTAAATTTACCCATGGATTTTCACAATGACAGGAGCAGAACCAGTCATTTGCCTTGCCTCTAACAGTGACAGTGACAGATTTTACCTGATACAGAAACCTCTGATTATGGTATCATCCATATATCCTTCAAAACATTTCTTACATGGTACACTAATCTAGGTTTTTTCTTTTCTGTCTTGGAATTTGCTCATTAAAATCCTCTAGCCTAGTCTAAACCTCTTACCCTCGCTTCAGTTCCTTATAATCACTGGAAATAGAAGTTTGAAATGTATTTAGAGCTATGCTTCCCACAACCCCAGTCACACCCCCCATCATACAAACACTTCATACAACTCAATATGAAAAAAAGCCAAACAAGACAATCAAAATATGGGCAGAAATCCTAGTAGACATTTCTCCAAAGCATACAGATAAGTACAAATCAAAACGACAGTGAGGTGTCACTACAGAGGTCATCATTAAGAAGTCTAGAAATGATAAATGCTGAGAAAGTGTAGAGAAAGAAAACCCCTGCACTGCTGGTAAGGATTTAAATTGGTGCAGCTGCTGTGGACAACAATATGGAGGTTCCTTAAAAACCGAAACTACCGTATGACCCAGGAATCCCACTACTGGGCATATACCAATATGAGAAAACCAATGAATCAGAAAGGCAACATGCTCACTGCAGTATTATACACAATACGCAAGATGGGGAAGCGTCCTAGATGTCCATCCGCATCTGTGAGTGGATAAAGGAGCTGCTATACCTATATACAAGGGAATGTTAGTGATCGGTAGATAAGGTTGAAATAATACCGTTTGCGGCAACAGGGAATGAACCAGTGACAACTAAGTGAAGTAAGGCAGAGAAAGACCGCACGGTATCACTGATAGGTGGAATCAGCAATTGAGATGCAGGAACTCGCAAAGAACAGACTCACTTCAGAAACCCACTTAGTGTTACAGAACGGACATCAGAGGAGGGACTATGTCAGGTTGGCCTTGTACACACACACACACATATGTAAAACTAGGTCATCAGCAAGGAGCTCCTGTAAAGGCCAGGGAACTCTGCTCGTCAACACACTGTAATAACCCGTATGGCCAAAGCACCCGGATTAAAGTGGATATGTACCTCTACTAGTACTACTACGAAATCGCTTCAGTCGTGTCTGACTCTGTGTGACCCCACAGATGGCAGCCCACCAGGCTCTGCCGTCCCTGGGATTCTCCAGGCAAGAATACTGGAGTGGGTTGCCATTTCCTTCTCCAATGCACATATACCTAAATCAAGATGTTGTGCACCTCCAACAAACACTGTACATCAGCTGTACTCCAACATGAAATACACATAAATTTGACAACTGGAGGAAATGCTTACCATAGTTCCCTCAGGCCTCGGCGACCCCCAAGAATTGAGGCTCCTAAGGTCCTCTAGTGTTTGTCTGTTCTAGAAGAAACAACCCTGTCCAGACCAGGGCTGGTTATCCATGACTAAAACAATCCTAGCACACAGAGACACAGGAACAATTGTGCTGAATAGCTTGGAAAAGTCATCTGATAGCCCTGCCTCCTGGTGCTGGGGTTCTTACCTCCAGCATTTAGTCACTCATTCGTAGATATCACTCTAGGCAGAACACGTGTGGAAGGCTTGGGATTTGCCTTGGGTGAGAAAGTGAAGGATGATGAAGTAATGAGACACAAGCCCTGGGTGTGTGTCCTGACACATTCCACACCCATTTACAATGCAGGAACAGGACTTGCACTTGGCTTTGCTGCACCAAGAAGCAGAGTGGGGCATATAGAAATGCTGCCGCCTTGTGGCCATTGTGTGTAACAACTCTGAAACTAGGGCTTTGCACTGTTTATAACAGCCAGGACATGGAAGCAACCTAGATGTCCATCAGCAGATGAATGGATAAGAAAGGTGGGGTACATATACACAATGGAGTATTACTCAGCCATTAAAAAGAATACATTTGAATCAGTTCTAATGAGGTGGATGGAACGAGCCTATTATAGAGTGAAGTAAGTCAGAAATAAAAACACCAATACAGTATACTAACACGTATATATGGAATTTAGAAAGATGGTAATGATAACCCTGTATGCGAGACAGCAAAAGAGACACAGATGTATAGAACAGTCTTTTGGACTCTGTGGGAGAGGGCGAGGGTGGGATGATTTGGGAGAATGGCATTGAAACATGTATAATATCATATGAAATGAATCGCCAGTCCAGGTTCTATGCATGATACTGGATGCTTGGGGCTGGTGCACTGGGATGACCCAGAGGGATGGTACGGGGAGGGAGGAGGGAGGGGTTCAGGATGGGGAACATGTATACCTGTGGCAGATTCATGTTGATATATGGCAAAATCAATACAATATTGAAAAGTAATTAACCTCCAATTAAAATAAATTTATATATATATATATAAATAAAACTAGGCTTTGCACTCAGAAGGCCCTAGGGGATGTAAATGACTCTTGCCCTTAAGAAACAGCCTTGGGATGGGTAATTAAGAATCAGAAAAAGGACAGCCTTTCAAGAAGCCACTTGCAGCAGGTAAATTTACTCACAACACTTGAACCAAAAGGTACAAAGCTCCCCTTGTCACACATTATTAGAGAAAGGAAAGGAAGCCTACAAGGAGATGTATCCCCCTCTACCCATCGGATGGTCATCAAAAAGTCTACGAACAGTCAGTGCTGCAGAGGGCCTGCAGCGAAGGGGCTCCTGTGCCAGAGTGGGAATGGAAGCTGCCAACAGCCACATGGAATTGAGCATGGAGGTTCCCTAAAAATCTGAAGATGCAGATATTGTGTGATCCAGAAATCTTACTCTTGGCCATACAGTCGGATCAAACTATAGTTGGAAAAGACATCCACCCCAACCTACACTACAGTACTGTTTTCAAGAACCAAGACAGGGAAGCAATCAGAATGTCATGGAGAGATGAAAAAGAAGATACGGTACATATATTCAAAGGAATGTTAGCCATCCAAGAAAAAAAAGAAAATGCCATTTGCAGCAACCCAGAAGGACCTAGCCATGATGATACTAGGGGGAAGTAAGTCGGAGAGGAAGAGAAATATATGGGATCACTGTTAGGTGGAAGCTAAAATGTGACACAGAGGAAATGATTTCCAAAGTAACAGAATCTCAGACTTTAAAAAGCCAACTTTGTGTTATGAAAGAGGTCACATCAGGAGGAGGGGGTCGACGAGGACCCTGAGATTAACATATGTACTCTTTAGTATATGAACCTAGAGCATCAAAAAGTACTTAGTATATAGCACCAGGAACCCTACTCAACATTGCATAAAACCTTATAGGGGCAAAGCTCCTCATACAGACTGGATATTCACCTATGAATACCTGAATCAAGTTGCTGGACACTTGTAACAAACTCAACACTGGATATCGACTATATCCCAATAGAAAATAAACGTTAATTGTCAAATAAGTAAAAATAACAGCTATATCCCCCTCTGCCCTCTGTGATCCGGGCTCCTGTCACAAACCCAGACACGTTCCTACTGGTGCACAGCTACATTTTCCATCCATTTATAACCCAGGAACAGAACTTGCACTCAGCTTTGTTGCCCTAAGAACCAGAGTGGGGCACACAGAAATGCTGCTGCCTTGTGGCCATTTTGTGTAACAACAACTGTAAAACAGTCTGAGAAGAACTTCACGCTCACAAGATGCAAGGGCCTGTAAATGACTCCTGCCCTCAAGAAATAGCCTTGAAGTGGGTAATCGAATAAGAATTCAAAAAGGGGCAAGTATATTTTATACACACTCTTTAAAGACAATCATGCCTACAGAGATCCTGGCATCAAACATTCGAGAATGGAAAATGAGATCTATGAGAGGCATCACCTCCACCCATCATAATGGCCATCATCAAAAAGCCTACACTCAGTGCTGCAGAGGGCCTGCAGAAAAGGGAATCCTTCTACTCCGATGCTGGGAATGGAAATTGCTGACAGCCAACTGGGCTTGAGTATGGAGGTTCCTTAAAAACTTGAAGAGGCAGATCCGTGATCTGAAATGCCACACTTGGGCATGCATCCGGATTAAACTGTGGTTGGGAAAGACATACGCAGCCCAGCCTTCAATGCAGCATTGTTTCCAAGAGCCAAACTATGGAAAAAACCAGAATATTCATTGAGAGATGAAAAAGGTATGGTACACATATTGAAGGGAATGTTACTCAGCCATCAAAAAGAAAATAATGCCATTTACAGCAACATAGAAGGGACTAACCATGATTATATTAGGGAAAGTAAGACAGGAGAAGACAAATGTATGAGGTCACTGATAAGTTAATTCTAAAAAGTGACACAAAGGAACTCATTTCTAAAACAGACACAGAATCTCATACTTTGAAAAGGCACTTGATTTTACAAAAGGCACACTGTAAAGAAGGATTAAATCAAGATGCTGGGATTAACATGGGCATCCCTGGTGGGCAGACAGTAAAGAATCCAACTGCAATGCAGGAGACCTGGGTTCAATCCCTGGGTAGGGAAGATCCCCTGGAGGAGGAAATGGCAACCCACTCCAGAATTCTTGCCTGGAGAATTCCATGGACAGAGCAGCCTCGTGGGCTATCTTCCTTGGAGTAGCAAAAATGGGACATGACGGAGCAACTGACACTTTCACGCGCTTTTTTCCAAGATTGACATAAGCACACTTATCTAGTATATGTGCTGCTGAAGTGAGCACTATGCAGTCTTGAATGTACGAACCTATAGCATCAACAAGGACCTAGTGTATAGCACAGTGAAGCCTACTCAACACTCTGTAAAATCCTATAGCTGCAAAGCTCCCCCAAAGACTGAATATTCAGCTAAATATGCCTGAAACAAGTTGCTGGACCCCTGCAACAAACTCAACACTGGACGTCAACTATCACCAATAGAAAATAAACATTAATTTTCCAAATAAAATGAAATAACTGCTATATTCTCCTTTGCTCTTGGTGACCTGGGCTACTGTCATAAATCCTGAGCCTAAGCGGCCTTGGAGCCCACAGCTGGATTGTCCTGAGTCTGAGGGGAATTGACAAGGATGTGCCCACAGATGGGCCCCCACAGGACCTGAGGTGCTTGTCCCCTCTGGATCAAGTCACGTTCTCGAGACCCTGGCCATTCCCGCCCAGCCACAGCAAGTCTGCTGCACACAAGGAGGGTGGACACTATGGGCTGGAAGACGTTTGAAGGGTCATGGGGTCCCGCAGGCCTCCCAGCGCTGTGGTGCTTACCTCCAGCCTCCTGCCTTAGGTTTGACCCGCTTGCAGATGATAGCACCCAAGGGAGGGCTGATTTGGAGGCCTTGGGATTTGTTTGGGGTGAGGAAGTGAAGAATGATGAAGAAATAGTGAGATAAAAGCCCTGGGTGTCTGTTCTGGCAGATTCCATACCCATCTACAGTGCAGGCACAGGACTTGCACTCAGCTTTGTTGCCCTAAGAATCAGAGTGGGGCATACAGAAATGCTGCTGCCTGGTGGTCATTCTGTGTAACAACAACTCTTAAACTGGGGTTCAGAGGAACTTCGGGCTTCCCTGATAGCGCAGGGAATCAAGAATCCGCCTGTGATGCAGGAGACCCTGGTTTGACTCCTGGGTCAGAGAAGTGATAGATTGCCTACTCCAGTATTCTTGGGCTTCCCTTGTGGATCAGCTGGTAAATAATCCTCCTGCAATGCGGGAGACCTGGGTTTGATCCCTGGGTTGGGAAGATCCCCTGGAGAAGAGAAAGGCTACCCACTCTAGTATTCTGGCCTGGAGAATTCCATGGACTGTATAGTCCATGGGGTCACAAAGAGTTGAACACAGCTGAGAGAACTGGAAAAAGTCAGTTTTCATTCCAATCCCAAAGAAAGGCAATGCCAAAGAATGCTCAAACTACTGCACAGTTGCAGTCATCTCACACGTTAGTAAAGTAATGCTCAAAATTCTCCAAGCCAGGCTTCAGTAATACGTGAACTGTGAACTTCCAGATGTTCAAGCTGGTTTCAGAAAAGGCAGAGGAACCAGAGGTCAAATTGCCAACATCTGCTGGACCATCAAAAAAAAGCAAGAGAGTTCCAGAAAAACATCTATTTCTGCTTTATTGAGTATGCCAAAGCCTTTGACTGTGTGGATCACAATAAACTGGAAAATTCTTAAAGAGATACCAGACCACCTGACCTGCCTCTTGAGAAACCTGTATGCAGGTCAGGAAGCAACAGTTCGAACTGGACATGGAACAACAAACTGCTTCCAAATAGGAAAGGGAGTACGTCAAGGCTGTATATTGTCACCCTGCTTATTTAACTTCTATGCAGAGTACATCATCATGAGAAATGCTGGGCTGGAAGAAGCACAAGCTGGAATCAAGATTGCTGGGAGAATTATGAATAACCTCAGATATGCAGATGACACCATCCTTATGGCAGAAAGTAAAGAAGAACTAAAAAGTCTCCTGATGAAAGTGAAAGAGGAGAGTGAAAAAGCTGGCTTAAAGCTCAACATTCAGAAAACTAAGATCATGGCATCCGTTCCCATCACTTCATGGCAAATACATGGGGAAAGATTGGCTAACTTTGGGCTCCCAAATCACTGCAGATGGTGACTGCAGCCATGAAATTACAAGATGCTTACTCCTTGGAAGGAAAGTTATGACCAACCTAGACAGCATAATCAAAAGCATAGACATTACTTTGCCAACAAAGTCCATCTAGTCAAGGCTACGTAGTCATGTATGGATGTGAGAGCTGGACTGTGAAGAAAGCTGAGTGCGGAAGAACTGATGCTTTTGAACTGTGGTGTTGGAGAAGACTCTTGAGAGTCCCTTGGACTGCAAGGATATCCAACCAGTCCATTCTAAAGGAGATCAATCCTTGGTGTTCAT
Source organism: Nanger dama (assembly GCA_917880005.1). Classification (NCBI taxonomy): domain Eukaryota; kingdom Metazoa; phylum Chordata; class Mammalia; order Artiodactyla; family Bovidae; genus Nanger; species Nanger dama. The sequence goes on from CAKJTW010000007.1 coordinate 33,326,179, forward strand.
TGAAAGGACTTATGCTGAAGCTGAAACTCCAGTCCTTTGGCCACCTGATGTGAAAAGCTGACTCATTTGAAAAGACTCTGATGCTGGGAAAGATTGAGGGCAGGAGGGAGAGGGGATGACAGAGGATGAGATGGTTGGATGACATCACTAACTCAATGGACATGAGTTTGGGTAAACACCTGGAGCTGGTGATGGAAAGGGAGGCCTGTTGCAGTTCATGGAGGTCACAAAGAGTTGGTCAGAACTGAGCAACTGAACTGAATTGACTTTCACTTTCAGAGAAACTTTACACACACAAGGCCCTAGGGAATGTAAACCATGCCTGCCTTCAAGAAATAGCTTTGGGGTGAGTAATCAAAAAGAATTTGAAAACAGGCAGGCCTACCAGAAGACATTTCAGCAGGTACATTTTACACACACTCAAATAGTGCAGATACACATTTCCTCAACTGCACATTATTAGAGAAAGGAAAATGAAATCTGCAATGAGATATATCCCCTTCCACCCACGACAGTGATCATCATCAAAAAGCCTAAACAGTCAACGCTGGAGAGGGCCTGGAGAAAAGGGAGCTCTCCTCTGCCAGTGCTGGGAGTGGAAATTGCTACAGACACTGAGGAGCCCGGAATGGAGGTTCCTTAAAATCCAGAAGATGCAGCTATCCTGTGACCCAGCAGTCCCACACTAGGGCTACATCTGGATCAAAGTTGGAGAAGGCACACGAACCCCAACCTTCACTGCAGCACTATTTCCAAGCCAAGACATGGAAGCAAGCAGAAAGTTCTTGGAGAGATGAAAGGGGAAAGCAGACGAGGCGTACATAAGGAAGGGGACATTCCTCGGCCCCCAAACAGAAGGGAACTGCCATTTGCAGCAACACAGAAGGACCTAGCGGAGAAGGCGGTGGCACCCACTCCAGCACTCTCGCCCGGAGAATCCCAGGGACGGGGGGAGCCTGGTGGGCTGCCATCTATGGGGTTGCACAGGGTCGGACACGACTGAAGCGACTCAGCAGCAGCAGCAGAAGGACCTAGCCATGATCCTAGCAGGTGGATTAAGTCAGACAGAGGAAGACACATATCGTATAGTATCACTGATAGGTGGAATCTAAAAGGTGCCAGAATGGAACTCATTTCCAAAGAGGAAACAGATTCACAGATTTTGAAAAGTCACTTAGGGTTACAGAAGGGGTCACATCAAGAGAAGTTAGACCAGGATGCTGGGATTAACACAGACATTCTTTAATACATAAACCTAGAGCATCATTAAGGACCTATGTGACTTAGCAGGAGCAGCAGCAGTATAGCACAGGGAAACCTACTCAACACTCTGTAAACACTTATGGGGCAAAGCTCTTGAAAAGACTGGATATCCATCTATATATACCTGAATCAAGTTGCTGAACACCTGCAACAAATTCAGCACTGAAATTCAACTATATACCAATATAAAATAAACATTAATTTTCCAACTAAATGAAATAACTGCTATATTCCCTATGCTCTTGGTGGCCAGGGCTCCTGTTGCAAAGCTGGAGACTGAGCAGCCTTGGGGACCACGTCTGGATTGTCTGGGGGATGAGGAGCTGAGAAGGATGCGCCAGCAGGTGATCCCCACTGGACCTGAAGCGCCTGTCCCCCCTGGCTGCCCCTGCACAGCTACTGCAAGCGTCGACTGCAAGCGTCGTGCACATGAGGAGGGGGCATTCCCTTTCAGCTGGAAGATCCTTGAAAAGTCATGGGATCCTGCAGGCCTCCCGATGCTGGGGTGCTTACTTCCAGTCTCCTTCCTTAGAGTCATCCTTCCTGCAGATGATAGCAGCCAAGGCAAGGCTGATTGGAAGGCTGCCTGGCATTTGTCTAGGGTGGAGAAGTGGAGAAAGATGGGGAAGAAATATGGAGACAAGCCTACAGGTGTCTGTTCTGGCACATTCCATGCCCACTTACAACCCAAGAAAACAACTTTCAGTCAGCCTTTTGCCCTCAAAACCAGAGTGGGACACACAGAAATGCTGCTGTCTTGTGGCCGTTCATGTAAACAACAGCTGTAAAACCGGTATTCAGGTGAGCTTCAAACTCACAAGGCCCATCAGTCTGTAAATGACTCCTGCCTTCAAGAAATAACCTTGGAGTAGGTGATTTAATACAAATTTGAAATCAGGAAAGCTTTCCAGTCATCAGTTTCAGCAGGTATACTGTATACACACTCTTTAAAATACAAAAAGACACATATACAAAGAGCCTCATATCACGTTATTAGAGAAAGGAAAATGAAATTTACAGCGTATCACCCTCACACATCACGATGGCCATCATCAAAAGGTCAACAAACAGTCAATGAAATTCAGAAAAGGGAATCCTCCCCCAAACAGTACTGAGAATAGAAGTTACTGCAGACACTGTGGAGCACAGCGTGGAGGTTCCTTAAAGCCCTGAAGATGCAGACATCCTATGACCCAGCAGTCCCACACTAGGGTTACACCCAAATCAGACTGTTGTTGGAGATGAAACATGTACACAAACATGTGTCCCAGCTTCCAGGAGGCAAGACATGGAAGAATCCAGAATGTCCAGGGAAAGATGAGAGGAAACGAGGGACACTTTTTGAAGGGGAATATTGAAGTGAATGTTACTCAGCCATCAAAAAGAAGCAAATGATTCCACTTGCAGGAACATAGAGGGACTTAGCCATGATTGTATTAGGTGAAGTAAGTCAGAAAGAAGACAAATATGTAATATCATTGATAAGTAGAATCTAAAAAGTAACACAGATTTTAGGTGGAAAATAAAAGGGACAGAAAAGAACTCATCTCCAGAATGGTAAGAGACTCAGATTTAGAAAAGCCACTTAGTGTTACAGAAGGGGTAACATCAGGAGAAATGGTTAACTCAGGATGCTGCAATTTACATATACATTCTTCAATACAGAAAACTAGAGCATCAAAATGGACCTTCTGTATAGCATAAGGAACCTACTAAACACTCTGTAAAACCCTATAGAGGTAAAGCTCCCATAAAGACTGGATATTCATCTACACATGCCTGAATCAAGTAGCTGGACACCTGTAACAAACTCAACATTGGAAGTCTGCTATACACTAATAGAAAGCAAACATTAATTTTCCAAATGAAATAACTGCCATATTCCCTTCTGTGATCAGTGACTGGGACTCCTCTTGCAAACTGGAGTCTTGGGCTCCATAGCTGGATTGTCATGGGGATGAGGGAGCTAAGAAGATGTGCCAGCAGGTGGGCCCCCACAGGACCTGGAGTGTTTGTCCCTGTGGACCAACCACATTCTCTAGACCCTGACCATCTCTGCAGAGCTACAGCAAGCCTAGTGCTCACAAGAAGGGGCTCCCTTTGGGCTGGAGGACTTGTGAAAAGCCATCATACCTGCATGTCTCCCAGGGCTGGGGTGCTTACCTCTAGACCTGATTTTTAGAGTTGCCCCACCTGACAAAATGTACACTGGAGAAGGGAATGATAAACCATTTCAGTATTCTTGCCTCAAAAACCCCCACACAGTATTAAAAGGCAAAAAGATATGACACTGAGAGATGACCCCCAGGTCAGTATGTGTCCAAATGCTACTGGGGAAGAGCAGAGAAATAGCTCTAGAAGGAACGAAGAGGTTGAGCCAAAACGAAAATGAAGCCCAGGTGTGGATATATCTGGTGGTAAAGTAAAATCCGATGTTATAAAGGACAGTACTGCATAGGAACCTGGAATGTTAGGTCCATGAATCAAGGTAAACTGGAAGTGGTCAAGCAAGAGATGGCAAGAGGGAACATTGACATTTTACGAATCAGTGAACTCCAATGTATGGCTGCTGCTGCTGCTGCTAAGTCGCTTCAGTCGTGCCTGACTCTGTGCGACCCCACAGACGGCAGCCCACCAGGCTCCCCCATCCCTGGGATTCTCCAGGCAAGAACACTGGAATGGGTTGCCATTTCCTTCTCCAATGCATGAAAGTGAAAAGTGAAAGTGAAGTCGCTCAGTCGTGTCCGACTCCTAGCGACCCCAATGACTGCAGCCCACCAGGCTCCTCCGTCCATGGGATTTTCCAGGCAAGAGTACTGGAGTGGGGTGCCACTGCCTTCTCTGAAATATATGGCAGTGGGTGAATCTAATTCAGATGACCATGATATCTACTACTGTGGGCAAGAATCCCTTAGAAGACATGGAGTAGCCCTCATAGTCAACAAAAGACTCTAAAATGCAGTGGTGGTTTACTCTCTAAGTCATGTCCAACTCTTGCAACCCCATGGACTGTAGCCTATCAGGCACCTCTGTCCAAGGGATTTTTCAGGCAAGAATATTGGAGTGGGTTGCTATGCAGTACTTGGGTACAATCTCAAAAAGAACAGAATGATTTCCATTGGTTTCCAGGGCGAATCATTCAATATCACAGTAATCCAAATCAATGCCCCAACCATGAATGCTGAATAAGCTGAAGTTGAATGATTCTATGAAGACCTACAAGACCTCCTAGAACTAACACCAAAAAAAGATGTCCTTTTCATCATCTTGGATTGGATGCAAAAGTAGGAAGTCAAGAAATAACTGAAGTAACAGGCAAGTTTGGCCTTGGAGAACAAAATGAAGCAGGGCAAAGGCTAACAAAGTGTTGCCAAGAGTATGCAATGGTCATAGCAGTCAAACCCTCTTCCAGCAACACAAGAGATGACTCTACACATGGACATCACCAGCTGGTCAACACAAAACTCAGATCGATTATATTCTTTACAGCCAAAGATGGAAAAGCTCTCAGTTCGGTTCAATTGCTCAGTCGTGTCCGACTCTTTGCGACCCCATGAATTGCAGCACGCCAGGCCTCCCTGTCCATCACCATCTCCCGGAGTTCACTCAGACTCATGTCCATCAAGTCGGTTATGCCATTCAGCCATCTCATCCTCTGTCATCCCCTTCTCCTCTTGGCCCCAATCCCTCCCAGCATCAGAGTCTTTTCCACTGAGTTAACTCTTCACATGAGGTGGCCAAAGTATTAGAGTTTCAGCTTTATCATCAGTCTTTCCAAAGAACACTCAGGACTAATCTCCTTTAGAATGGACAGGTTGGATCTCCTTGCAGTCCAAGGGACTCTCAAGAGTCTTTTCCAACACCACAGTTCAAAAGCATCAATTCTTCAGCGCTCAGCTTTCTTCACAGTCCAACTCTCACATCCATACATGACCACTGGAAAAACCATAGCCTTGACAAGACGGACCTTTGTTGGCAAAGTAATGTCTCTGCTTTTGAATATACTATCTAGGTTGGTCATAACTTTCCTTCCAAGGAGTAAGTGTCTTTTAATTTCATGGCTGCAGCCACCATCTGCAGTGATTTTGGAGCCCAAAAGTCTGACACTGTTTCCCCATGTATTTGCTATGAAGTGATGGCACCGGATGCCATGATCTTCGTTTTCTGAATGTTGACCTTTAAGCCAACTTTTTCACCCTCCTCTTTCACTTTCATGAAGAAGCTTTTTAGTCTCACATGCTAGTAAAGTAATTCTCAAAAGTCTCCAAGCCAGGCTTCAGTAATACATGAACCGTGAACTTCCAGACGTTCAAGCTGGTTTTAGAAAAGGCAGAGGAACCAGAGATCAAACTGCCAACATCTGCTGGACCATGGAAAAAGGAAGAGAGTTCCAGGAAAACATCTACTTCTGCTTTATTGACTATGCCAAAGCCTTTGGCTGTGTGGATCACAATAAACCATGGAAAATTCTGAAGGAGATGGGAATACCAGACCACTTGACCTGCCTCCTGAGAAATCTGTATGCAGGTCAGGAAGAAACAATTAGAACTGAACATGGAACAACAGACTGGTTCCAAATAGGAAGAGGAGTATGTCAAGGCTGTATACTGTTACCCTGCTTATTTAATTTATATGCAGAGTACATCATGAGAAACGCTGGGCTGGAGGAAGCACAAGCTGGAATCAAGATTGTTGGGAGAAATATCAATAACCTCAGATATGCAGATGACAGCACCCTTATGGCAGAAAGTGAAGAAAAGCTAAAGAGCCTCTTGATGAAAGTGAAAGAGGAGAGTGAAAAAGCTCTGCTGTTGCTGCATCACTTCAGTCGTGTCTGACTCTGTGTGACCCCATAGACGGCAGCCCACCAGGCTCCCCCTTCCCTGGGATTCTCCAGGCAAGAACACTGGAGTGGATTGCCATTTCCTTTTCCAATGCATGAAGGTGAAAAGAGAAAGTGAAGTCGCTCAGTCATGTCTGACTCTTAGCGACCCTATGGACTGCAGCCTAGGCTCCTTCGTCCATGGGATTTTCCAGGCAAGAGTACTGGAGCGGGGTGCCATTGCCTCTCTATACAGTCACAAAAACAAGACTTGGAGCTGACTGTGGCTCAAACATGATCTCCTTATTGCAAAATTCAGGCTTAAATTGAAGAAAGTAGGGAAAACGATAAGACCATTCAGATATGACCTAAATAAAATCCCTTATGATTATATAGTGGAGGTGACGAAGAGATTCAAGGGATTAGGTCTGGTAGACAGAGTGCTTGAAGAACAATAGACAGACATTCATAACATTGTACAGGAGATGGTGACCAAAACCATCCTCAAGAAAAATCAATGAAAGGCAAAATGGTTGTCTGAGGAGGGCCTTACAAATAGCTGAGAAAAGAGGAAAAGCAAAAGGCAAAAGGAGAAAGGGAAAACTATACCCAACTAATGCAGAGTTTCTGAGACTAGCAAGGAGAGATAAGAAAGCCTTAAGTGAACAATGCAGAGAAACAGAGGAAAACAACAGAACTGGAAAGACTAGAGATCTCTTCAAGAAAATTAGAGATACAGAGTGAACATTTCATATAAAGATGTGCACAATAAAGGATACACAGGGTTCAAGAACCCAACAGAAGCAAAAGAGATTAAGAAGAGGTGGCAAGAATACAGAGGAGCTGTACAAAAAGGTCTTCATGTCCCAGATAACCACAATGGTGTGGTCACTCACCTAGAGCCAGACATCCTGGAGTATGAAGTGAACTGGGCCTCAGGAAGCATCACTATGAATAAAGCTAGTGCAGGTAATGGAATTCCAGGTGATCTATTTAAAATCCTAAAAGATGATTCTCTTATAGTGTTGCACTCAATATGCCAGCAAATTTGGAAAACTCAGTACTGGCACAAGACTGGAAAAGGTCAGTTTTCATTACAATCCCAAAGAAAGGCAATGCCAAAGAATGTTCAAACTACTGTACAATTGCACTCATTTTACATGCCAACAAGGTAATGTTCAAAATATTTCAGGCTAGCCTCAAGACTGAATCCAGAACTTGCAAATATATAAGCTAAGCTTGATTTATAAAAGGCAGAGGAACCAGAGATCAAAGTGCCAACATCTGCTGGATCATAGAAAAGCAACAGAATTCCAAAAATATATCTATTTCTGCTTCATTGACTATGCTAAATCCTCTGTTTGGATCACAACAAACTATGGAAAATTCTTAAAGAGATTAGAATACCAGACCACCTTACCTGTCTCCTGAGAAACCTGAATGCAAGATAAGAAGCAACAGTTATAATCGAACATAGAACATGTACTGGTTCAAAATTCAGAAAGTAATATATCAAGGTTGTATATTGTCATTCTGGTAATTTAACTTATATGCAGAGAACATCATGCCAAATGCCAGGCTGGATGACTCACCAGCTATAATCAAGAGTGCTGGGAGAAATAACAACCTCAGATATGCAGCTGATGCAACGTAATAGCAGAAGGCAAAGAGCCTCTTTATGAGGGTGATAGAGGAGAATGAAAATGCTGGCCTAAAACTCAACATTCAAAAAACTAAGATCATGGCATCCATCCCATCACTTCGTAGCAAACAAAAGGGAAAAAAAGTGGAAGCAGTGACAGATTTTACTTTTCTTTGCTCCAAAATCACTATAGTGACTGCAGTCATCAAATTAAAAGATGCTTGTTTCTTGGAAGGAAAGCTATGGCAAACCTAGGTGGCATATTAGAAAGCAGAGACATCACATTGAAGACAAATGTCTGTATAGTCAAATCTATGGTTTTTCCAGTAGTCATGTACAGTTGTGAGATTTGGACCATAAAGAAGGCTGAGTGCTGAAGAACTGATGCTTTTGAACTGTGGTGTTGGAGAAGACTCTTGACAGTCCTTTGGACTGTAAGGAGATCCAACCAGTTCATCCTAAAGAAAATCAACCATTGATATTCACTGGAAGGACTGATGCTGAAGCTGAAGGTCCAACAGTTTGGCCACCTGATGTGAAGAGCTGACTTACTGGAAAAGACCATGATGCTGGGAAAGACTGAGGGCAGGAGGAGAAGCAGGTAACAGAGGATAAGACGGTTGGATGGCATCACTGACTCAATGGACATAAGCCTGAGCAAACTCTGGGACAGAAATGAAGGACAGGGAAGCCTGGTGTGCTGTAGTTCACTAGGTCACATTGAGTGGGATATGACTTAGAGACTGAACTAGACTTGCAGATGAGAGCACCCTAGTTAGGGCAGATATGGAGGGCTCAAGATTTTTTTCCAGTGGGAAAGGGAAGAATGATGGGGAAGAAGTATTGAGACACAAGTCCATGGGCCTATTCTGGTGCACACCATGCCCATTTACAACCCAGGAACAGGAATTGCACCTAGCTTTGTTGCCCAAAGAACCAGAGTGGGGCGTACAGAAATGCTGCTGCTTTCTGGCTGTTTCATGTCACAACAACTGTAAAACAGGCTCAGAAGAAATTAACACTCACAAGGCCCGGGGAGCTGTAAATGACCTCTGCCCTCAGGAAATAGCCTTGGCCTGGGGAATGGAATAAGAGACTGAAAACAGGCAGACTTTCACACAGTCATTTCAGAAGGTACCTTTTACTCACACTCTTTAAAAACAAGAACCTTCCTACAAAGATACTCTTATCATACATTTTATAGAATGGAGAATGAAATCTATGAGATATAGCATCCTCCACCCATCACAGTGGTCTCTGATGCACTGGGATAGCCCAGAGAGATGGTATGGGGAGGGAGGTGGGAGGGGGTTCAGGATTGGGAACATGTGTACACCCGTTGCATATTCATGTTGATATATGGCAAAACCAATACAGTATTGTAAAGTGAAATACAGTAAAATAAAAAATATTAAAGGAAAAAAAGAAGTATAGAAACAGTCAATGCTACAGAGAAGGAAATCGTCCCGTGCAGGTGCTGTTCAAGGAACTGCTACCAACCAGGTGGAGTTGAGCATGGAAATTTCTTAAAAACCTGAAGATGCATTACCCTGTGATCCAGAAATCCCACTCGTGGGCACACATCCAGATCAAACAATAGTGATAAAGACATATGCACCCCAACCTTCACTGAAGCACTGTTTCTAAGAGCCAAGATATGGAAACAACCAGAATGTCCACAGAGAGATGAAAGGAAAACGAGGCACACGTATTGGAGGGAATGTTAGCCATCAAAAAGCATAAAATGATGTCATTTGCAGCAAGACAAAAGGACCTAGCCACGATCATACTAAGGGAAGTAAGTCAGACAGAGGAAGAGAAATATAGGATCACTGATAACCTGAATCCAGGTAGTGACACAAGGGAACTCATTTCCAAAACAAAAACAATCTCAGACAATGAAAAGCCACTTTGTGTTACAAAGAGGTCATATCAGGAGGAAGGCTTCAGTGAGGACACTGGGATTAACATATGCACCGTTCAGTATATGAACCTACTCCATCGACAAGGACCTAGTGTATAACACAGGGGACCCTACTCAACACTGTAAAATCTTACAGAGGCAAAGCTCCCGATAAAGATTGGATATTCATCTGTATATACCTGAACCGTTGCTGGATCCCTGCAACAAACTCAACATTGGAAATCACCTATATGTCACTAGAAAATAAACATTAATTTTTCAAATAAAATGAAAGAACTGCTATATTACCCTGCTATATTGCTAGTGACCCAAGCTCCTGTTGCACACTGGAGCCTGAGCAGTCTCGAAGCCCACGGCTGCAATCTCCTGGGATGAGTGAGCTGCGAATGATGCGCCAGCAGATGGTCTCCCACTGGACCTGAAGTGTTTGTCCCCTCTGGATGAAACCACATTCTCAAGAACCTGGCTGTCCCCGTCCAGCTACTGCAGGCCTAGTGCACAAAGGAGGGTGGACACTATGGGCTGGAAGGTCTTTGACTAGGCACGGGCTTGCAAATCTCCCGGTGCCAGGGTGCTTACCTTCACCCTCCTTCCTTAGAGTCACCCAACTTGCAGATAACAGCACCCTAGGAAGGACTGGTTTGGAGGGCTTGGGATTTGTTTGAGCTGGGTAAGTGAAGAATGATGAAGAAATAATGAGGCACAAGCCCCAGGAGTCTGTTCTGGCACATTCCACGACCATTTACAACCCAAGAACGTTGTTGCCCCAAGAGCCAGTGGGGCACAGAGAAATGCTGCCGCCTTGTGGCCATTTTGTGTAACAACGCTAGAACTAGGGCCCAGAGGAACTTTACACTCAGAACGCCCTGCTGCTGCTAAGTCGCTTCAGTCGTGTCCGACTCTGTGCGACCCCATAGACGGCAGCCCACCAAGCTCCACTGTCCCAGGGATTCTCCAGGCAAGAACACTGGAGTGAGTTGCCATTTCCTTCTCCAATGCATGGAAGTAAAAGCCCTAGGGATTGTAAATGACTCCTGCCCTCAAGAAACAATTTTGGGATGAAAATCAAATAAGAATATGAAAACAAGCAGGCCTTCAGAAAGCCATTTTATCAGGTACATTTTACGTACACTCTTTAAAAACAAATAATGCACATACAAAATTCTTCATATTGCACATTATCAGAGAAAGGAAAATGAAATCTACAGTGAGACATATGCCCTTCCACCCATCACAATGGCCATTACCAGAAAGTCTGCAGTCAATGATGGAGAGGGCCTTCAGAAAAGGGAATCCGCCCTCCAACAGTAATGGGAATAGAAGTTACTACAGACACTGCGGAGCACAGCATGGAGGTTCCTTAAAACCCTGAAGATGCAGACATCCTATGACCCAGGATTTCTTTGGAAGGAATGATGCTAAAGCTGAAACTCCAGTACTTTAGCCATCTCATGTGAAGAGCTGACTCATTGCAAAAGACTGATACTGGGAAGGACTGGGGGCAGAAGAAGGGGACGACCGAGGATGGGCTGGATGGCATCACTGACTCGATGGATGTGAATGAGTGAACTCCGGGAGTTGGTGCTGGACAGGGAAGCCTGGCGTGCTGCAGTTCATGGGGTCACGAAGAGTCGGACACGGCTGAGTGACTGAACTGAACTGAACAGGATTCCCACACTAGGGCCACATTCAGATCAGACTATTGGTGGAGAAGACATATGTACCCAAACCTTCTGTAGCACAGTTTCCAAGATCCAAGACTTGGAGGCAACCAGAATGTTTTGGAGAGTTGAAAGGAAAAAGGAGATGTGGCACACATATGCAATGGAAGGCTAGTCAGCCATCAAAACCATGAAATAATGCCATTTGTAGCAACATAGAAAGACCTAGCCATGACCATAGTAGGTGAATTAAGTCAGAGAGAGGAAGATAAATTTATAGTATCACTGTTAGGTGCAATCTAAAATGTGCCAGAAAGTAACTTATTTCCAAAAAGCAAACATTCCCGTTCCATGTCCAGTTACAGCCCAGGAACAGGCACAAAGAAATGCTGCCGCCTTGTGGCCATGTTATGTAACAACTATAAAATTAGGAGTGTACCGGGAGAAGGCAATGGCACCCCACTCCAGAACTCTTGCCTGGAAAATCCCATGGACGGAGGAGCCTGGTAGGCTGCAGTCCACGAGGTCGCTAAGAGTCGGACACGACTGAGCGACTTCACTTTCACTTTTCAGTTTCATGCACTGGAGACGGAAATGGCAACCCACTCCAGTGTTCTTGCCTGGAGAATCCCAGGGACAGGGGAGCCTGGTAGGAGGCTGTCTATGGGGTCGCACAGAGTCGGACACGACTAAAGCGACTTAGCAGCAGCAGGTAAGCTTAAAACTCACAAGGCCTGTGGACTGTAAAATCTCCTGCCCTCAGGAAATGTCCTGGGGGAGGGGGGCACCAATGCATAAGAATTGTAAAAGGTCAGGCTTTCAACAAGACAGTTTTAGCAGATACATTTTACTCACACTCTTGAAAAACAAAAACCGCACATACATGTTTCCTCATATTGTACATTATTACAGACAGGAAAATGAAATCTATGAGAGGTATTCCTTTCTACCCACCACAGGGACCATCTCAAAAAGTCTACAAATAGTCAATGCTGGAGAGGGCCTGCAGAAAAGGGAGCCCTCCTCTGCCAGTGCTGGGAATGGAACTTGTTATACACTGAGGAGCACAGAATGGAGGTTCCTTAAAATTCTGAAAATGTAGCTATCCTGTGACCCAGCAGTCCCACACTAGGGCTACATCTGGATCAAACTGTAATTGGAGAAGGCACATGAACCCCAACCTTCACTGCAGCACTATTTTAAAGCCAAACTTGGAGGCAGCCAGAAAGTTCTTGGAGAGATGAAAGGGAAAAGTAGGTGTGGTTGGTACACATAAGCAAAGGAATGTTCCTCAGCCATCAAACAGAAGGAATAGTGCCATTTGCAGCAACAGAGACGGACCTAGCCATGATCGTAGCAGGTGGATTAGGTCAGACAGAGGAGGGCACATACCGTATAGTGTCACTGACAGGTGGAATCTAAAAAGTGCCAGAAAGGAGCTCATTTCCCAAAAGGAAATAGATTCACAGACTTTGAAAAGTCACTTAGGGCTACAGAAGCGGTCACATCATGAGGAAGAGTTGGATCAGGAAGCTGAGATTAACATATACTCTCTATCAGAAACCTAGAGCCTCAGTGTGAAAAGTGAGTGAAGTCGCTCAGTCGTGTCCGACTCTTTGCGACCCGTGGACTGCAGCCCCCCAGGCTCCTCCATCCTTGGGATTCTCCAGGCAAGAATACTGGGGTGGGTTGCCATTTCCTACTCCAGGGGATCTTCCTGACCCAGGGATTGAGCCCACATCTGCTGTGTCCCCTGCATAGCCAGGTGGGTTCTTTTCCACTGAGCCACTGGGGAAGCTATGTTGTAAAACGTAATGTAAAATGCTATAGGGGCAAAGCCCCCCCCCCCCAAAAGAATGGATATGCATCTATACATACCGGAATCAAGTTGCTGGACAGCTGTAAAAACTCGACCTTGGACATCAACCATACTCGAAAAGAAAATAAAAAAATAATTTGACAAATAAAATGAAATAACTGCTGTATTCACCTCAGACCTCAGTCACCCGGGGTGCTGTCACAAACCTGGAGCCTGAGCAGCCTTGGAGCTTGATCATCCTGGCTAGATCATCCTGCATCTGAGGGAGCTGAGAAGGAAGTGCCAGCAAACGAGCCTCCTTTGGCCCTGAAGCGTGTCCCCTCTGGATCAAACCTCATTCTCCAGAACTGGGCTGGCCCTGCACAGCTACAGCAAGCCTACTGAACACCAAGGAGAGTGTCCCCTTGGTTTAGCCCAAGGCTAAAAAGGCATCAAATCTGTACATCTCCTATTGTTGGGGTTCATACTACCAGCCTTCTTCCCAGAGTCACCCCACTTGCAGATGACAGCACCCTAGCAGGGCAGTTTTGGAGGGCTTGGGGATTTGTCTGGGGTGCGGAAGTGAAGAATGATCAGGAAGAAGTATTGAAATACAAGCCAATGGGTGTCTGTTCTGGCACAACCCATGCCCATTTACAACTCAGGAACAGGACTTGCACTCAGCTTCCTTGCCCAGAAACCAGTGTGTAGCATGCAGAAATGCTGCCACCTTGTGGCTGTTGCTTGTAACAAGTGTAAAATCAGAGTTCATGGGTATACATGACTCCTGCCATCCCGAAACAGCCTGAGTGAGTAATCAAATAAGAATTTGAAACTGGCAGGCTTTTAAGAAGCCAATTTCAGCAGGTAAATTTTACTCACACTGTTTAAAAAGCACATATAAAAAATGCTCATATTGCACATTATTAGTAAAAGGAAATGAAAACTCTGAGGTGTATCACCTTCCATCCACCAGAATGGCCATCATCAAGAAGTCTACAGTCAGTGCTGGAGAGGGCCTGCAAAACAGGAACCCTCCTCCTGCAGCGCTGGGAATGCGGCCAGCTAACAGTCACTGTGGAGCACAGCATGGAGGTTTCTTAAAAACCTAAAGATGCAGATATGCTATGATCCAGCATTCCCACACTGGAGTGTACATCCAGGTCAAACAGTAGTTGGAAAATATACATGCACCCAGCTTTCTTTGCAGCTCTGTTTCCAGGAGCCAAGACACAGAAGCAACCAAAACGTCCCTGGAGTTATGAAAGGAAAAAGAGGATGTGGCACACATATTCAGGGGAATGTTACTCAGCCATCCAAAAGTATGAAACTATGCCATTTTCAGCAGCAAAGAAGGACCTAGCCATGATGATAATACGTGAAATAATTCAGACAGAGGAATCAAATATCGTATAATATCAGTAGTAGGTGCAATTTTAAAAAGTGATATACAAGGACTTATTTCCAAGACAGATATAGACTAAGACTTAATATTATGGAAGGGGTCACATTGGGAAAAAAGAGTTAAATAAGGACCTTGGGATTAACAGGTGGTGCTAATGGTAAAGAACCTGCCTGCCCGTGCAGGAGATGTAAAATCCCGGGTGGAGAAGATGCTCTGGAGGAAGGCCTGGTGGCCCACTCTAGTATTCTTGCCTAGAGAATCCCACTGACAGAAGAGCCTGGTGGGCTACAGGCCAAAGAGTTGCACAGACCCAGGCAGGACTGAAGCAATTTAGCACGCAGCATGCACGGGATTAACACATGCAGTCTTCAATATACGAACCTAGATCATCAACAAGGACCTACCATCTAGCACAGGGCACCGTAGTCAACACCCTGTAAAACCCTACTGGGGCAAAGCCCCCAGTAAAGACTTGATATTATCTATATATACCTGAATCAAATTGCTAAACACCTATGACAAACTCAGCATTGGAAATCAAGTACTCTCCAATAGAATTAAACATTAATTTGCCAATTAAATTTAAATAACTGTTATATTCCCTTCGGACCTCAGTGACCCGGGCTCCTGTCACATCCCTGGAGCCTGAAGAGCCTTGGGGCCTAAGTCTGGATTTTCCTGGGCTTGAGGGAGTTGAGAAGGTTGTACAACAAATGAGACACCACTGTTCAGTCACTTAGTTGTGTCTGACTGTTTGCGACCCCATGGACTGCAGCACACCAGGCTTCCCTGTCCTTTGCCATCTCTCAGAGCTTGCTCAAACTCATGTCCATTGAGTCGGTGATGCCATCCCATCCAACCATCTCACACTCTGTCATCCCCTTATTCTCCTGCCTTCAATCTTTTCCAGAATCAGGGTCTTTCCTAATAAGCTGGCTCTTCACATCAGGTGGCCAAAGTATTGGAGCTTCAGCATCAGTACTTCCAATAACTATTCAGTGTTGATTTCCAAGGAACTCTAGAGTCTTCTCCAATACCACAGTTTGAAGGCACCAATTCTTCAGCGCTCAGTCTTCTTTATGGTCCAACTCTCACATCCGTACATGACTGCAGGAAAAACCATAGCTTTGACTATACGGACCTTTGTTAGGAAAGGAATGTCTCTATTTTTTAATACGCTTTCTAGGTTTGTCATAGATTTCCTTCCAAGGAGCATCTTTCAATTTCATGGCTGCAGTCGCCATCCTGCAGTGATTTTAGAGCCCAAGAAAATTAAGTCTGTCAGTGTTTCCATTGTTTCCCCATATACTTGCCATGAAGTAATGGGACCAGATGCCATGATCTTAGTTTTTTGAATGTTGAATTTTAAGCGAGCTTTTTCACTTTCCTCTTTTACATTCATCAAGAGACTCTTTAAGTTCCTCTTTGTTTTTCTGCCATAAGGGTGGTGTCATCTGCATATCTGAGGTTATTTATATTTCTCCTGGCAATCTCCAGCTTGTGCTTCATCCAGTCTGGCATTTTTCAAGATATGTTCTGCATATAAGTTAAGTAAACAGGCTGACAATAAACAGCCTTGACGTACTCCTTTCCCAATTTTGAACCAGTCTGTTGACCGCCTGCTGAACTGTAGTGATTATTCCCCTCAGGATGAAACCACAACCTCCAAACCCACTTCAACTCTCCAGGTCTACACCAACCCTCTTGCAACCAAACAATGCAGGACCTTTGGGATGGAAGAGGTGAAGGGTCACTTGGTCTTCACCTGTCCAGATGACGTGGTTCCTAGCTCCAGCCTGTTTCCTGAGAGTCCTGCACGTGTGGAAGACAGCACCCTCAGCGCTGCAGATTTGCAGGGTTTGGGATTTGTTGTGTGGGGAGATTGCTTTGGAGCGGTGATAGTAATGGGGAGGAAGGCATGGCACACAAGCCCTTGGATGCTATGCGTATTTCACACTCACTGACTATCTAGGAACCAGTCTTTCAGGAAGGCTGTGGTGCTGGAATAAGAGTTGGAAATGAAGTCTGCTCCCTGCGGCCATTTCCTGTAACAACAATTTTAAAACCAGTGCTTATGGAAACAATGTTGGCATGGCCTGAGGGGCTGTAAATGACACCTGCCTTTAAGAAATGCCCTGGGGTAAGTAATTGGATAGAACTTGGAAACAGGGTAGGCTTTCAAGAAGTCAATTTCAACAGGTATATTTTACTCAGATTGTTTGGGGAAATGCACATACAAAGTTCCTCACCATAGCACATTATTAGATGAATGCAAATCAAAACTAAATGAGGGATCACCTCCTACCACTAGGAGTGAGCATCATCAGAAAGGCTTCAAATAGTCAATGGTGGAGAGGATCTGGAGAAAAGGGAAACCTCCTATGTCACTTGGGGGAATATAAACTGGTAACAGCCACTGTGGACGTTCCTCAACCTAAAAACACAGATACCATATGATCCAGAAATCCTACTCCTGAATGTACATTTGGAGAAAGCTATAACTGTAAATGACACCTGCACCCCAACATTCTTTGCTGCACCATTCACAATAGCTAAGATATTGAAGCAAGCTAAGTGTCCATGGACAGATGAATGGATAAAGATGACGTGGTATACATATACATAGAATACTACTCAGCAATAAAAATAATAAAATAATTCCATCTGCAGAAACATGGAAGGACTTAGAGATTATCATGATAAGTGAATTAAGTCAGAAAGAAGAAAATATCAGATGATATAATTTACATGTGGAAGCATGATAGAAATGAATCTGCCTGCAATGCAGGAAACCCAGGTTCAATCCCTGGGTCAGGAAGATCCCCTGGAGAAGGAAATGGCAACCCCCTTCAGTATTCCTGCCTGGGAAATCTCATGGACAGAGGAACATAGTTGCTCGAAGTCCCTGCAATTCCACTCTTACATATATATATATATATATATATATATATATATATATATATATATACACACACACACATATATCTCCAAGATATATGTATATATATATATACATATGTCCATACAAAAATGTACATGAATACTAACAGGAGCACCATTCACAATAGCCAAAAAGTGGAAGCCATCCAGATGTCTATCAAATGATGAGTTGTGTATGCATACAGTGAAATATTTGTAAATCATAAATGTCCACATTTATTATAAGA
Organism: Nanger dama; assembly: GCA_917880005.1. Lineage (NCBI taxonomy): Eukaryota > Metazoa > Chordata > Mammalia > Artiodactyla > Bovidae > Nanger > Nanger dama. The sequence goes on from CAKJTW010000007.1 coordinate 33,343,861, forward strand.
TCTTTAGAAATTGCAATAAGATCATCCTGATGGTTTTTTGCTCTGTTTTCTGATACACTGCCTGTCATGCTTCAGACAGTAAAATATTGTTCAGCCATTAACAGGAATGATGCACTGATTCAGGCTACAACATATATGAACCTCAAAATATTATACTAAGTGGAAGAAGCCAGACACAAAAAGCTGTATGTTGTATGATCCCAGTTACACAAAATGTTCCCAGTAACCAAAGCCAGAGACAGAAAGCAGCCTAGTGGTTGCTGGGATGTGGAAGAGGAAGCAACTGCCACTGACAGCTAATGGGTGCAAAATTTCTTTTTGGGATAATGGAAATGTTCTAGACAACATTGTGGTTACACAATGTATGAACATACAAAAATACCCACTTATTTGTATTATTTTAAATGATGATTTTAGTTATATGAATTTTATCTCTAAAATGTTTTAAATAAAAATAGCAGACACTAAAAAAATGCTCAAATATTTGATCTAAACTGTTTTCTCTCTCAAACATTTGACTTGGCAGCAGTAAATGACCTCATGGTATTATTTTTCCTCTACTTTCAAATAAATAATTTGTACACTGGATCATCTTAAACCCATATGCTTTTTCTCAGACATTAGACTGATAAACTTGTTCCCATTTATATTAATTTTGTAACTTGCCTTGAACTTATTTGAAAGTTTTTATAATGCAAATATTTAGTATATCATCAGTTCAGTTCAGTTCAGTTCAGTCGCTCAGTCGTGTCCGACTTTTTGCAGCCCCATGAACTGCAGCACACCAGGCCTCCCTGTCCATCACCAACTCCTGGAGTTCACACAGACTAACATCTTATGTCATCCAGCCATCTCATCCCCTGTCGTTCCCTTCTCCTCCTGCCCCCAATCTCTCCCAGCATCAGAGTCTTTTCCAATGAGTCAACTCTTCGCATGAGATGGCCAAAGTATTGGAGTTTCAGCTTTAGCATCATTCCTTCTAAAGAACACCCAGGGTTGATCTCCTTTAGAATGGACTGGTTGGATCTCCTTGCAGTCCAAAAGACTCTCAAGAGTCTTCTCCAACACCACAGTTCAAAAGCATCAATTCTTCAGTGCTCAACTTTCTTCACAGTCCAACTCTCACATCCATACATGACTACTGGAAAAACCATAGCCTTGACTAGACAGACCTTTGTTGGCAAAGTAATGTCTCTGCTTTTGAATATGCTATCTAGGTTGGTCATAATTTTCCTTCCAAAGAGTAAGCTTCTTTTAATTTCATGGCTGCAGCCACCATCTGCAGTGATTTTGGAGCCCAAAAGTAAAGTCTGACACTGTTTCCACATCTGTTTCCCATGAAGTGATGGGACCAGATGCCATGATCTTCGTTTCCTGAATGTTGAGCTTTAAGCCAGCTTTTTCACTCTCTACTTTCACTTTCATCAAGAGGCTTTTAGCTCCTCTTCACTTTCTGCCATAAGGGTGGTGTCATCTGCATATCTGAGGTTATTGGTATTTCTCCCAGCAATCTTGATTCCAGCTTGTGCTTCTTCCAGCCCAGTGTTTCTCATGATGTACTCTGCATATAAGTTAAATAAGCAGGGTGACAGTATACAGCCTTGATGTACTCCTTTTCCTATTTGGAACCAGTCTGTAGTATATCATAAGAGACAATAATTAAGAATAGAAGCAAAATCAGCAAATATATATTTGCAACCAGGATTTTAACTAATAAACTGCAGTCTCAGTAGCTGTAGGTAATTATTAGATATGCTCTAATTCAAGGAGAAACCAGGACAAATGAAATATTTTACCAATTCTTGCCTTAGTAAGCAATTGGAAATACAAGGTAATTCATTCATTAAAAAGGACCATAAATTAGAATTTAAAATTAGAATGTATTAGTACATAAAATTACCTATATATTTATGAGATCATGAACAAGAAAGGAAAGAAACCTAAACACAATATCTTTAGGACACTAAAGGGAGTTCCTATTAATCCTCTGTCCCACCGTATTTTGCTACAGTCATGTCCTTCAAATTTGGTTGCTTGCAGGCCAGATCACCAAGGAAGATTCTTACATCAAAAAGCATATTTTGGGTGAGTATTCACATGTATGTGCAAGGAACCCTGAAAAAATACTAACCACCCAAAATGAATGATAATATTAAAATATTTCAATACCTCATATTCTAAGATATTTATAGCCACTTTATTCATTACATTCAAATTTTTAAATTAATTTTTTATTGAAGGATACTTGCTTTACAAAATTTTGCTGTTTTCTGTCAAACCTCAATATGAATCAGCCATAGGTATACATATATCTCCTTCCTTTTGAAACTCCCTCCCATCCCACCACTCTAGTTGATACAGAGCCCCTGTTTGAGTTTCCTAAGCCATACAGCAAATTCCTGTTGGCTGTCTATTTTACATATGGTAATGTAAGTTCCCATGTTACTGTTTTGATACATCTCACCTTCTTCTCCCCTCTCCCCAAGTCCATAAGTCTGTTCTCTCTGTCTGCTTCTACACTGTTGCCCTGTAAATAAATACCTTAGTCCCATTTTTCTAGATTCCATACATATACGTTTGAATACAGTATTTATCTTTCTCTTTCTGACTCACTTCATTCTGTATAATAGGTTCTAGGTTCATCCAGCTCATTAGAACTGACTCAAATGAGTTTCTTTTCATTGCTGAGTAATATTCCATTGTGTATATATAACATGACTTCTTTATCCATTCATCTGTCAATGGACATCTAGGTTGCTTCCATGTTCTAGCTATTGCAAATAGTGCTGCAGTGAACAACGGGATCCATGTGTCTGAGTTTTGGCTTCCTCAGGGTATATGTCTAGGACTGGGATTGTTGGCTCATAAGGTGGCTTTATTCCTAGTTTTTAAGGACTCTCCATACCATCTTCCATACTGGCTGTATTAATTTACATTCCCACCGAGAGTGCAAGAGTGTTCCCTTTTCCTCACATCATCTCCCGCATTTATTGTTTGCAGTCTTTTTGATGAGGGCTGTTCTGATTGGTGTGAGGTGATAACTCATTGCAGTTTTGATTTGCATTTCTCTAATAATGAGTGATGTTGAGCATCTTTTCATGTGTTTTTAGCCAGCTGTATGTCTTCTTTGGAAAAATGTCTGTTTAGGTCTTTTCCCCACTTTTTTACTTTATTCTGCTTTACAATACTGTATTGGTTTTGCCATACATTGACATGAATCCGCCACAGGTGTATATGAGCTCCCAATCCTGAATCCCCTCCCACCTCCCAACCCATATCACTCTCTCTGGATCATCCCCATGTACCAGCCCCAAGCATCCTGTATCCTGTATAGAACATAGACTGGCGCTTCATTTCTTACATGATAGTATACATGCTTCAATGTCATTCTGCCAAATCATCCCACCCTCTCCCTCTCCCTCAGAGTCCAAAAGTCCGTTCTATACATCTGTGTCTCTTTTGTTGTCTCACATACAGGGTCATCATTACTATCTTTCTAAATTCCATATATTTGTGTCAGTTTGCTATATTGATGTTTTTCTTTCTGGCTTACTTCGCTGCCGGGAGCTGCCACGGGAGATCCCACCCATGACAGGGTCATGTGGAAGAGAACTGTTAAGCAAGGCTTCAGAGCTCAAGGAGCTCCCTAAGCTTTCTCGAGCATTCTACCCCCAAACCAGCATCTGTCTGTTTTGCTGTTTCATGACTTTCACCAACTCCTCTGACATTAACAGGGGCTAACCCTGACCACCTTTCTCTGAAGAAAATCAACTTAGGGCTATAGCTAATAAGTCTCCTGGACATGAGAGGAATATCTCAAATCAAACCCCCTCTGTTAGTATTCTAGCTTGCCTGGCACATATATCCAAACTCTTGGAGCTATGCATACAATTATTTACAGCCTCCCAACTGTGAAAAGCACGCAAAGCCTAAGACACAGAGCCTTTGAAAGAGTTAAAAGTTATTAGAGTAGTGCTAGTGCTGGTGTAGGATTTCATTATTGGGCCAATGCTTGTTGCTAAGTTCTCATATCTCTTATCCACTGTGCACCTGGGAATGTGTTAGTTAACGTAGTGAGAATGCAAAGAAAAACACATGTAGCCTAGAATTTAACCATATCAGACTTTTGAGCTAATTGATTCTTTCTTGTAACTTGCTGCATCTTTGCTCTGTGAAAAATGTAACTCTTTTTGGCACTTTCTGAGGCTGACATAGATTAGAAATATAAAGAAAAAAACACTTTGAGGGAAAATAAGTTTTTGGTTGAGCAGCCTTTATCAAAAGAGGGTCATACAATGTTCACAGGCCTCCAAGGCCAGAAGATACTGAACACAACATTATTTGTGGGAAAGGTATGCAAAAAAAATCATGGTTTCGATAAGGGCAAAACTGCTGGAATGTTGGGCTGATTCTGTATAACCTTGCATCTTTCATTTCCCTCTATGTACAAAAAGGTATATAAGTTCTGTTTAAAAATAAAGCTACGGATCTTGCTCGTCAAAGTAGCTTGATCTCCTCGTGTCAATCATTTTCTTCCTCTTACTCTGTCTTTCAGGCTAGTTCCCCATCTGGAGTACAGAGATCCACCATGTCTACTTATTTGCCTGGGTTTCTAAGACCTGACTGGGAAGGCCCCTGTGCCTTCACTCCCTTGGGAGACCAGGAAGGCACCTGTGGCCTCACGTAGACGGTGCAAGTCTCTTGTCTTGAGACTTTATTGATTTTCTGTATAAACCAAGAAACATCAGCCTCTTTTCTTCTCTCCTCTATTTTCTTATCTACAACATTCTTATCTGTCTCTCTCCCTCTCTAAATCAATCGCCGACGCCGTTCCTCCTTCGGGTTTCCCTGGATCCTGCGGGGCTGGAACCCGGCACTTCGCTCTGTATGATCGGCTCCAATTTCATCCATCTCATTAGAACTCAGTCAAATTTATTCTTTTTAAGGGCTGAGTAGTACTCCATTGTGTATATGTACCACAGCTTTCTTATCCATTCATCTGCTGATGGACATCTAGGTTGTTTCCATGTCCTGGCTATTATAAACAGTGCTGCAATGAACATTGAGAGTACATGTGTCTCTTTCAATTCTGGTTTCCTCAGTGTGTATGCCCAGCAGTGGGATTGCTGGGTCATAAGCAGTTCTATTTGCAATTTTTAAGGAATCTCCACACTGTTTTCCATAGTGGCTGTACTAGTTTGCATTCCCACCAACAGTATAAGAGGGTTCCCTTTTCTCCACATCCTCTCCAGCATTTATTGCTTGTAGACTTTTGGATTGCAGCCATTCTGACTGGTGTGAAATGGTACCTCACTGTGGTCTTGATTTGCATTTCTCTGATAATGAGTGATGTTGACCATCTTTTCATGTGTTTCTTAGCCATCTGTATGTCTTCTTTGGAGAAATGCCTATTTAGTTCTTTGGCCCATTTTTTGATTGGGTCGTTTATTCTTCTGGAGTTGAGCTGCATAAGTTGCTTGTATATTTTGAGATTAGTTGTTTGTCAGTTGCTTCATTTGCTATTGTTTTCTGCCATTCAGAAGGCTGCCTTTTCACCTTACTTATAGTTCCCTTTGTTATGCAGAAGCTTTTAATTTTAATTAGATACCATTTGTTTATTTTTGCTTTTATTTCCAGTATACTGGGAGGTGGATCATAGAGGACCCTGCTGTGATTTATGTCAGAGAGTGTTTTTCCTATGTTCTCCTCTAGGAGTTTTATAGTTTCTGGTCTTACATTTAGATCTTTAATCCATTTTGAGTTTATTTTTGTGTTTGGTGTTAGAAAGTGATCTAGTTTCATTCTTTTACAAGTGGTTGACCAGTTTTCCCAGCACCACCTGTTAAAGAGACTGTCTTTACTCCATTATATATTCTTGTCTCCTTTGTCGAAGATAAGGTGTCAATAGGTGTGTGGATTTATCTCTGGGCTTTCTATTTTGTTCCATTGATCTATATTTCTGTCTTTGTGCCAGTACCATACTGTCTTGATGACTCTGGCTTTGTAGTAGAGCCTGAAGTCAGGCAGGTTGATTCCTCCAGTTCCATTCTTCTTTCTCAAGATTGCTTTGGCTATTCGAGGTTATTTGTATTTCCATACAAATCTTGAAATTATTTGTTCTAGTTCTGTGAAAAATACCGCTGGTAGCTTGATAAGGATTGTATTGAATCTGTAGATTGCTTTGGGTAGTATGCTCATTTTCACTATATTGATTCTTCCGATCCATGAACATGGTATAATTCTCCATCTATTAGTGTCCTCTTTGAGTTCTTTCATCAGTGTTTTATAGTTTTAGATACATAGGTCTTTAGTTCCTTTAGGTAGGTATATTCCTAAGTATTTTATTCTTTTTGTTGCAATGGTGAATGGAATTGTTTCCTTAATTTCTTTTTCTACTTTCTCATTATTAGTGTATAGGAATGCAATTTCTGAGTGTTGATTTTATATCCTGCAACTTTACTATATTCATTGATTAGCTCTAGTAGTTTTCTGGTGGAGTCTTTAGGATTTTCTATGTAGAGGATCATGTCATCTGCAAACAGTGAGAGTTTTACTTCTTCTTTTCCAAACTGGATTCCTTTATTTCTTTTTCTGCCCTGATTGCTGTGGCCAAAAGTTCCAGAACTATGTTGAATAGTACCGGTGAAAGTGGGCACCCTTGTCTTGTTCCTGACTTTAGGAGAAATGCTTTCAATTTTTCACCATTGAGGATAATGTTAGCTGTGGGTTTGTCATATATAGCTTTTATTATGTTGAGGTATGTTCCTTCTATTCCTGCTTTCTGGAGAGTTTTTATCATAAATGGATATTGAATTTTGTCAAAGGCCTTCTCTGCATCTATTGAGATAATCATATGACTTTTATTTTTCAATTTGTTAATGTGGTGAATTACATTGATTGATTTGCAGATATTGAAGAATCCTTGCATCCCTGGGATAAAGCCCACTTGGTCATGGTGTATGATTTTTTTAATGTGTTGTTGGATTCTGATTGCTAGAATTTTGTTAAGGATTTTTGCATCTATGTTCATCAGTGATATTGGCCTGTAGTTTTCTTTTTTTGTGGCATCTTTGTCAGGTTTTGGTATTAGGGTGATGGTGGCCTCATAGAATGCGTTTGGAAGTTTACCTTCCTCTGCAATTTTCTGGAAGAGTTTCAGTAGGATAGGTGTTAGCTCTTCTTGAAAATTTTGGTAGAATTCAGCTGTGAAGCTGTCTGGACCTGGACTTTTGTTTGCTGGAAGATTTCTGATTACAGTTTCAATTTCCATGCTTGTGATGGGTCTGTTAAGATTTTCTATTTCTTCCTGGTTCAGTTTTGGAAAGTTGTACTTTTCTAAGAATTTGTCCATTTCTTCCACCTTGTCCATTTTATTGGCATATAATTGCTGATAGTAGTCTCTTATGATCTTTTGTATTTCTGTGTTGTCTGTTGTGATCTCTCCATTTTCATTTCTAATTTTATTGATTTGATTTTTTTTGGTTTGTTTCTTGATGAGTCTGGCTAATGGTTTGTCAATTTTATTTACCCTTTCAAAGAACCAGCTTTTTGCTTTGTTGATTTTTGCTATGGTCTCTTTTTTGTTTCTTTTGCATGTATTTCTGCCTTAATTTTTAAGATTTCTTTCCTTCTACTAATTCTGGAGTTCTCTGTTTCTTCCTTTTCTAGTTGCTTTAGGTGTAGAGTTAGGTTATTTATTTGACTTTTTTTCTTGTTTCTTCAGGTATGCCTGTATTGCTATGAATTTTCCTCTTAGCACTGCTTTTATAGTGTCCCACAGGTTTTGGGTAGTTGTATTTTCATTTTCATTCGTTTCTATGCATATTTTGATTTCTTTTTGATTTCTTCTGTGATTTGTTGGTTATTAGAAGCGTGTTGTTCAGCCTCCAAATGTTGGAATTTTTAATAGTTTTTCTCCTGTAATTGAGATCTAATCTTAGTGTATTATGGTCAGAAAAGATGCTTGGAATGATTTTGATTTTTGAATTTATCAAGGTTAGATTTATGGCCCAGGATGTGATCTCTCCTGGAAAAGTTCCGTGAGCACTTGAGAAAAAGGTGAAATTCATTGTTTTGGGGTGAAATGTCCTATAGATATCAATTAGGTCTAACTGGTCTATTGTATCATTTAAAGTTTGCGTTTCTTTGTTAATTTTCTGTTTAGTTGATCTGTCCATAAGTGTGAGTGGGGTAGTAAAGTCTCCCACTACTATTGTGTTATTGTTAATTTCCCCTTTCACGCTTGTTAGCATTTGTCTTACATATTGTGGTGCTCTTATGTTGGGTGCATATATATTTATAATTGTTATATCTTCTTCTTGGATTGATCCTTTAATCATTATGTAGTGGCCTTCTTTGTCCCTTTTCACAGCCTTTGTTTTAAAGTCTATTTTATCGGATATGAGTATTGCTACTCCTGCTTTCTTTTGGTCTCTATTTGTGTGGAATATCTTTTCCAGCTTTTCACTTTCAGTTGTATGTGTCCATTGTTTTGAGATGGGTCTCTTGTAGGCAGCATATATAGGGATCTTGTTTTTGTATCCATTTAGCCAGTCTTTGTCTTTTGGTTGGAGCATTCAACCCATTTACATTTAAGGTAATTATTGATAAGTATGATCCTGTTGTCATTTACTTTATTGTTTTGGGTTCAGGTTTATACGCTCTTTTTGTGTTTCCTATCTAAAGAATATCATTTAGCATTTGTTGGAGAGCTGGTTTGGTGATGCTGAATTCTCTCAGCTTTTGCTTGTTTGTAAAGCTTTTGATTTCTCCTTCATATTTGAATGAGATCCTTGCTGGAGTACAGTAGTCTGGGCTGTAGGTTATTTTCTTTCATCATTTTAAGTATGTCTTGCCAGTCCCTCCTGGCCTGAAGAGTTTCTATTGAAAGATCTGCAGTTATTCTTATGGGGATCCCCTTGTGTGTTATTTGTTGTTTTTCCCTTGCTGCTTTTAATATTTGTTCTTTGTGTTTGGTCTTTGTTAATTTGATTAATATATGTCTTGGGGTGTTTCACCTTGGGTTTATCCTGTTTGGAACTCTCTGGGTTTCTTGGACTTGGGTAATTATTTCCTTCCCCATCTTAGGGAAGTTTTCAAATATTATCTCCTCAAGTATTTTCTCATGGTCTTTCTTTTTGTCTTCTTCTTCTGGGACTCCTATAATTCGAATGTTGGAGAGTTTCATATTGTCTTGGAGGTCTCTGAGGTTGTCCTCATTTCTTTTAGTTCGTTTATCTTTTTTACGTCACTGATTCATTTATTTCTACCATTTTATCTTCTATTTCACTAATCCTATCTTCTGCCTCTGTTATTCTACTATTTGTTGCCTCCAGAGTGTTTCTGATCTCATTTATTGCATTATTCATTATATGTTGACTCTTTTTATTTCTTCTAGGTCTTTGTTAAACCTTTCTTGCATCTTCTCAATCCTTGTCTCCAGGCTATTTATCTGTGATTCCATTTTGATTTCAAGATTTTGGATCATTTTCACTATCAATATTCGGAATTCTTTCTCGGGTATATTCCCAGTCTCTTCCTCTTTTGTTTGGTTTGGTGGGCATTTCTTCTGTTCCGTTACCTGCTGGGTATTCCTCTGTCTCATCATCTTGGTTATATTGCTGCATTTGGGGTGGCCTTTCTATATTCTGGGAATTTGTGGAGTTCTCTTTATTATGGAGTTTCCTCACTGTGTATGGGGTTGTATCAGTGGCTTGTCAAGGTTTCTTGATTAGGCAGGCTTGTGTTGGAGTTCTGGTGGGTGGAGCTGGATTTCTTCTCTCTGGAGTGCTGTAAAGTGTCCAGTAATGGGTTATGAGATGTCAATGGTTTTGGAGTAGTTTTGAGCTGCCCGTATATTGAAGCTCAGGGGTGTGTTCCTGTGTTGCTGGAGAATTTGTGTGGTATGTCTTGCTCTGGAACTTGTTGGCCCTTGGGTGGTGCTTGGTTTCAGTGTAAGTATGGAGGCATTTGATGAGCTCCTATCGAATAATGTTCCCAGGATTCAGGATTTCTCTGATGTTCTCAGGATTTGCACTTAAGCCTCCTGTTTTTGGTTTTCAGTTTTATTTTTACAATAGCCTCAGGACTTCTCCATCTATACAGCACTGATGATAAAACATCTAGTTTAAAGATGAAAGGTTTCTCCACATTGAGGGTCACCCATAGAGGTTCACTGAGTTACATGGAGAAGAGAAGAGGGAGGGGTAGTTAGAGGCGACTGGAATGAGATGAGGTGGGATCAAAGAGGAGAGAGCAAGCTAGCCAGTAATCACTTCCTTATGTGCGCTCCACAGTCTGGACAGCTCAGAGATGTTAACGGAGTTATACATGGAAGAGGAGAGGGAGGAAGGAGACAGAGGTGGCCAGTAACCAGTTCCCTGAGTGTTCTCCACTGTCTGGAACACAGATTCACAGAGTTGGGTAGAGAAGAGAAGGGGGAGGGGAGGAGACAGAGGTCACCTGGTGGAGAAAAGGAGAGTTCAAAGGAGGGGAGAGTGGTCAAGCCAGTAATCTCGCTCTCAGGTAAAATTGGGTACTGAAGACTGGGTTTTTAAATGTACAAAATTGACATCAAATACCAAAATGCAAAGATTAAAAATCTGGAGTAGAGATTGGATTTTCAAAAATACAATATTGAAGGAAAGAAGAAGAAGAAGAAAAACAAAACAAAAAACAAACAAACAAACAAAAGCCACAAGAATTATTAAAAACAACAACATCAACCACAAAAAGACTATATACAGTGTTTGCTTTAAAAATAGGGTGTTTTTTTGAAAAGTAATAATAGGTTATAAAAATAATAATTAGAGAAATAGAGGACTTAAAAATTTAAGAAAGTTAAAAGAAAACAAGAAGAAAAATAAAATTAAAAAAGAAAAACGATCATGCAACCACATCAACTCAAAAAAAAAAAAAAAAGAAAGACTGATCATAAAAGTAGTAAAGTGTATCTGGTCCTTTCTCTGGCATTGTGGGCTGTGTGGGGTCACTACCAAGGCAGTTCCCTCTTTTTAACTTTCTCTGTTTGCTGGTCTCTTCAGCGTCTGATTTCCGTCTTGACACAGGGAGGGCGGTGGTGGACTCCATGCTGGGCTTGCCCCCTGCTTGAGGCGCACACCGCTCAGGCTCTATCTTTCTCTGCCAGGGAACTGTCTGAGGCCGGCCCTAGGCTTCATGCACCTCCCGGTCCTAAGCCACTCAGGCTCGGCGCTCAGGAAGCCCTCAGAGGTGCAGATTTGGTTGGGCTTGCGTTTTGTGCCCTTCCCAGGTCCGAGTAGCTCAGGGGTTTGGCGAGCACAATCGCTGCGATGTGTGGCCTTTCTGTGCTGCTCAGTTTTCTGGTGTACCGCTGGTGTTCCTTCTCAGGCAGATGATGACTGTCCAGAGCCCCCAGAAGTCTTTGTTAGCAAAGAAACCTGCTTGCAATTTGGTAGGTAATGTCTCTCTTGGGCTGCGATTGCCCCCTTCCAGCCCTTAAGGCTCTGGCTGCCTGTCACAGGAGGGGGATGATCTGTAGCTGGCTATTTCTGATCTGTCCTTTGTTCTGTGCGCAGTCCTGGCGGTATCTTATGTTCGAGCATTTTGCGTGGTAGCTATCCCACAGTCTGGTTTGCTAACCCAAGTTAGTTTGCTCTGGCCACGCGTGGGGCATTCCGCCCAATTTTCAAAAAAGCACTGCAGCCCGTGCCTCCCAAGGCCCGATTCTTAGAAAGCACTGCCACCTGCGCCTCCTGCTCCTCCCTGCCCAACCCCCACTTGCTAGTGGCGGATGCAGGCATCTGTGCTGCTTTTCTGCTGGAGGATTTACTGTTGGGCTCATAATCTGTTGGTTTTAATTATTTATTTATTTTTCCTTCCTGTTATGTTGCCCTCTGTGCTTCAAAGGCTTGCCACAGACTTGGCTGCTGGAATGTTTCCTGGTGTTTGGAAACTTCTCTTTTTAAGAGTCTCTTCCCAGGACGGGATTCCCTTCCTGGGACGGAGCTCCCTCCCTACATCCTTTATCTCTTTTTTCATCTTTTATATTTTTTCCTACCTGTTTTTGAAGCCAATGATCTGCTTTACTGGGTGCCTGATGTCCTCTGCCAGCATTCAGAAGTTGTTTTGTGGAATTTACTCAGTGTTGAAATATTTTCCCCACTTTTTGATTGGGTTGTTTTTCTGATATTGAGGTATGAGCTGCTTGAATATTTTGGCAATTAATCCTTTATCAGAAGTTTCATTTGCTGTTATTTTCTCCCATTCTGAGGGTTGTCTTTTCAGCTTGCTTATAGATTCCTTTGCTGTTCAAAAGCTTTAATCAGTTCCCACTTGTTTACTTTGGTTTTTATTTACATTACTCTAGGAGGGTCATAGAAGATCTTGCTTTGATTTATGTCACCAAGTGTTCTATGTTTTCCTCTAAAGTGTTTTTATATTTGGGGGCTTTAATTTACATCTTTAATCCATTCTGAGTTTACCGTTGTGTATGGTGTTAGGAAGTGTTCTAATTTCATTCTTTTACATGCAGCTGTCCAGTTTTCCCAGCACCATTTATTGAAGAGGCTGTCTTTGCCCCATTGTATATTCTTGCCTCCTTTGTCAAAAATAAGGTACCCATAGATGCATGGGTTTATTTCTGGGCTTTCTTTCTTGCTCCATTGGTCTATATTTTTGTTTTTGTGCCAGCACCATACTGTTTTGATGACTATAGCTTTGTAGTATAATCTGAAGTTAGGAAGGTTGATTCCTCCAGCTCCATTCTTCTTTCTCAAGACTGCTTTGGCTATTTGGGGTCTTTTGTGTTTCCATCTGATTTGTGAAATTTTTTATTCTAGTTCTGTGAAAAATGCCATTGGTAATTTGATAGGGATCACACTGAATCTGTAGATTGTGTTTGGTAGTATAGTTATTTTCACAATATTGATTCTTCCTACCCAGGAACATGGAATATCTCTCCAAAGATGATGTGTTTATGTCATCTTTGATTTCTTTCATAAGTGTGTTATAATTTTCTGTGTACAGTTCTTTTGTCTCCTTAGGTAAGTTTATTCCTAGATACTTAATTTTTTTGTTGTTGCAATGGTGAATGGGATTGATTCGATAATTTCTGTTTCTGATTTTTCATTGTTAGTATATTGAAATGCAAGTGATTTCTTTGTTTTGATTTTGTATCATGCAACTTTGCTAAATTCACTGATTAGCTCTAGTAATTTTCTGATACTACCTTTAGGGTTTTCTATGTACAGTATCATATCATTTGAAAACAGAGCTTTTCTCCTTTTATGATATGGATGCCTTTTATATCTTTTTCTTCCTTTTGGTTTCTGCCCTCTTAAGTTTGGTCAAGTGGTTTGTGTGAGCTTCCTATAGGGTGAGATTTGTGCTGAATTTTGTTTGTTTGCTTGTTTTTCCTCTGATGGGCAAGGCTGAGTGAGGTGGTAATCCTGTCTGCTGATGATTGGATTTGTATTTTTTTAGTTTGTTGTTTACATGGTGCTACAGAGGGTGCTACTGGTAGTTGAATGACATCAGGTCTTGTATCCCAGTGGTTTCCTTTGTATGATTTCTCACTATTTGATACTCCCTAGGGTTAGTTCTCTGGTAGTCTAGGGTCTTGGAGCCAATGCTCCCACTCTAAAGGCTCAGGGCTTGACCTCTAGTCAGGAACAAAGATTCCACAAGTGGTTTGTTATGTTTTAAGTGAGATTAAAACAAATATCCAAAAACAAAAACAAAAAAAGATGAACCCCAAATAGCAGTTACAATATCAGGTAAATAATAATTAAAATAAGGGAATATACACATATACATATATACACATGTGAAAAGTGAAAAGTTGCTCAGTCATGTCCAACTCTTTGTGACCCCATGAAGTTCATGGAGTTCTCCAGGCCAGAATACTGGCATGGGTAGCCTTTCCTTTCTCCAGGGGATCTTCCCAACCCAGGGATCAAACCCAGGTCTTCCACATTGCAGGCAGATTCTTTACCAGCTGAGACACCAGGCAAGCCCAAGAATACTGGGGTGGGTAGCCTATCCCTTCTCCAGGGGAATCTTCTCGACCCAGGAATCATGCCATGATCTCCTACATTGCAGGTGGATTCTTTACCGTCTGAGCTACCAGGGAAGCCCAAAACATGAAAGTGAAAGTCGCTCAGTCCTGTCTGACTTTTTGCGATCCCGTGGACTATGCAGTCCAAGGAATTCTACAGGCCAGAATACTGGTTTGGGTAGCTTTTTCCCTTCTCTAGCGGATCTTGCCAACCCACGAACCGGAGTCTCCTGCACTGCAGGCAGATTCTTTACCAACTGAGCTGTCAGGGAACACCCATGAGCAAAGTGAAAACAGTCAAACAAAAATAAAGTACCATAGATTGACCCAGCGAACAAAGGAAATAAAAATTATATTTATCAGTTAATAACAAAACTAACTTAAGCACAAACTGGAAAACAAAACTAAACCAAAGTGCCAAGTGAGGACTAAAGCAATGAAAACAAAACTAACAAATACTTTGAGAGGAAAGGAAAGAAAGAATAGATATGCAAAGTTAAACAGAGGTAGAGGAAGAAGATTTATATACACTAAAGATTAACTGCAAGGGGAAAAGCAAACAAAGGAATAAATTTAGAAAAAATATAATAAGTTTTAAAAAATTAAAAATATAAAAAGAGAAAAGAAGCAAAACAGAAGAAGAAAGAAAAAAGGAAAAACAGGAAAACACAGAACTGCAACAGCCCAATGTAGAGGCAGAGGTTTATAACAACAATAGAAACTGTGACTGAATATACATGTATACATATACACCCATAAGCAAAATCAAAAGTCCAAAAAAAAAAAAGTATAATAGATTGACCTGGTGAACAAAGGAAACCAAAAATTATATCTACCTGAACAAAACTAATTAAAGCAAAAACTGAAAAAAAAAACTAAAGCAAAGGGCCAATTGGGGAATAAAGCAATGAAAATAAACCTAACAAATATGTTGAGAGTAAAGGAGAGAAAGAAAAGGTACACAAAGTTAAATGGAGGTAGATAAAAAAGATTTATATACATTAAAGATTAACTGCAAGGCGAAAAGAACAGTAGGAAAAGCAAAAAGGAATAAATGTTAAAAAAAAGGTTTAAAAATTAAAATTAAAAAAAAGAGAGAGAAAAGCAAAAAACAGAAAACAGAGGAAAATGCCACAGAATTGCAAAAGCCAAATGTAGAGGCAGAGGTCTATGACAACAATAAAAAATGTGACTAAGGAAAAAAAAAGCTCAAAAGCTTAACTGGATTTCTTAGTGCCAATAAAATCAACAGCTACAACAGAGGGGAAATGGTTTCAAATAGGAAAAGGAGTACGTCAAGGCTGTATATTGTCACCCTGCTTATTTAACTTATATGCAGAGTACATCATGAGAAATGCTGGGCTGGAAGAAACACAAGCTGGAATCAAGATTGCTGGGAGAAATATCAATAACCTCAGATATGCAGATGACACCACCTTTATGGCAAAAAGTTAAGAGGAACTAAAAAGCCTCTTGATGAAAGTGAAAGTGGAGAGTGAAAAAGTTGGCTTAAAGCTCAGCATTCAAAAACGAAGATCATGGCATCTGGTCCCATCACTTCATGGGAAATAGATGGGGAAAAGTGGAAACAGTGTCAGACTTTATTTTCTGGGGCTCCAAAATCACTGCAGATGGTGGCTGCAGCCATGAAATTAAAAGACACTTACTCCTTGGAAGGAAAGTTATGAACAACCTAGATAGCATATTCAAAAGCAGAGACATTACTTTGCCAACAAAGGTCCGTCTAGTCAAGGCTATGGTTTTTCCTGTGGTCATGTATGGATGTGAGAGTTGGACTGTGAAGAAGGCTGAGTGCCAAAGAATTGATGCTTTTCAACTGTGGTGTTGGAGAAGACTTTTGAGAGTCCCTTGGGCTGCAAGGAGATCCAACCAGTCCATTTTAAAGGAGATCAGCCCTGGGTGTTCTTTAGAAGGAATGATGCTAAAGCTGAAACTCTGATACTTTGGCCACCTCATTCGAAGAGTTGACTCACTGGAAAAGACTCTGATGCTGGGAGGGATTGGGGGCAGGAGAAGGGGACGACAGAGGATGAGATGGCTGGATGTCATCACTGACTCGCTGGATATGAGTCTGACTGAACTCCGGGAGATGGTGATGACAGGGAGGCCTGATGTGCTGCGATTCATGGAGTCACAAAGAGTCGGACATGCAGAATAAGTCAAAACATAAATCCATCCCCTACCCATGACTTAGCAGTAATAAATGTTTTTCTTGAGTCACTGCTGTCAAAGAGTCCTTTCCTCGCTGGAAGTCGCAGTCTACCTCGCCTCCCTAGGATGCCCTCCGACACTGTGCTGATTTCTGGACCTGCTGTGGAGGCAGCTCAGATTCTAATCTGGTCCTACTCCTATATGTTCTTGCCTCCAGTGTTCACAGCTATCAAAGCTTGAGTGTTTTCTTTTGTGGGAGCTCTCAATGGCCTTTTATATATTCCATTGACTTAGAGTCTGCTTAGTTGATCATGTGGATTTAATCTTAGCTTGTACAGTCGGTGGGAAGGTTTTGGATCTTCTTCCTTAGCCACGCTGCCCCAGGTTTCAATTGTGGTTTTATTTCCACCTCTACATGTCAGTTGTCCACTGGGGTTTAGGCTCCTGAGGCTTCCCTGAGGGCTTGGGTTTGCCCCAGTGAGGACCAGGTGTGGAGGTGGTGCAGCTGGTTGGGTTGCAGGGATTCTGGCAGCACCAGGTACCTAGAGGGGCTGACAGCGAGGGCAGCAGGAAATACAGTGCTCTAGAAGGCTATGGCAACCAGTATTGGCCAGTTCACTCTAGCAGTCTTGCCTGGAGAAGGCCCTCTCTTAAAGAGAAGTCTGGCAGGCCACAGTCCACAGGGTTGCAAAGAGTTGGACATGACCGAAGCAACCTTGTGCGCATAGAAACAAGAAATTTTTGCCTGTAGCAGCTCTTCCCCAATGAGGGTTGAGTGTGAAGGCGGCACAGCTGCTTGGCTTGCAGGGACCCTGGTGGAGCCAAGTGTGCAGGGACATGCACTCCCTCTGCCGCAGGAGTTATGGCCCTATCAGGGTCTGCTTTTGAGCCTCTTGTAGCTGGCAATCAGAAGGCCTCTTTGGCCAGTCTTTCTCTGTAGCTCTGTCCCTTCAGGCACTTAGGGAGCCCCTTGCCTGGGGTCCTTCTCTGTTGTTCAGTGCATCAGGCACATAGCGCCCCCACCCCTGGCTGGGGTCCTATTCTGTATATTGGCGTGTCAGGCACTTAAAGGGGCACCCTGGGTGGGGCCCTACTCTGTAGTTCAGTGTGTCAGGTTCTTGATGGGCCAGCCTCTCTATTGTTCAGCTGCTGATACTGGAAAGTGGGGGCAGAGAGTCTATGGGGATGGCTCCATCCCCTACCCATGACTCAGCAGTATCACCTTGTTTCCATGGCTGCCTGGCTTTCCTCCATAGGCATTTCCCTCCAAGATGGCCTCCCTCACATCCCCTCAATCCATCTTGCTGCAGTCAACAGCAGTCCTCACTCTGGGATTGCTCCACAATCCCTAAACTCCAGCTCTCTGCTGCTGTGCCTTCTAGAAGACCCGCGTTCCTGTCTAGGGTATGTATGGCTGCTGCAAGGACTGTCTGATTCTCATTCCATTTAGGCTGCCACAGGCCAGCTGTTTCACTCTCAGCCTTAAATATTTCTCCTTGGACTCGAACAGTTGCCCTGCTGTGGTGATCAGACTCCTGCTTCAGTTCCCCCACCCACTGAGGGCAGGTCCAGTCCTACTAACATTCCTGTTTTTTCCCCTAGTTCCTTTGTCTTACTGAGTTTTGCATGGTTCCATGTATTCTTTTCCGCTGGTCAGGTACTCCTGTCCACTCTCAGCTGGTGCTCTGCATGCACTTCTGTGTCTGAAGGTCTATTTCTGATGTATCCATGGAGAGAGATGTACTCAACGTCCACCTACTCTTCTGCCATCTTGTTCTTTTATTCATTACTTTTAAGTAAACTCTGCATATTAAATAACAGTGATTTAACCTCATGAGGGTTGAATAAGGCAAACCTGACCTTGAATCTTTCCTATTTTTATTAATTTATTACTTTGAACAATTTTACTCTCTTCCCTAGGGTGTGGTCCCTTTATAAGATGAGAACATTGAATTGGGATCTAGATGATCTAAATGCTCCTTTCAGTTATAAAATCCTGAAGGCCATTGGTAATGCTGTTGATCATAAATAGTTTATTAGCTACTTGAAATCTCATTAACTTACTTGCATCCATTAAGAATTATGAAGAGTCTGAGATGCTAACTGATATGCAAGCTAACCAGTTAGTCTTCTACAGTTTCACAGATGTTGGCATAAGACATGAGACTCCCAGGTCAGAAACACAGGAATTTTGTCACTCACGATAAAAAACATGATATTACATATGTAATGGATCAACAAGGTCCTCCTGTATATCAGAGAGAACTATATTCAATATCCTATGATAAACCATAGCAGAAAATAATATATATAAAGAATATATATTATATATTATACACACACACACATATATATAACTGAATCACTTTGCTGTTTAGCAGAAATTAATACAACATTGCAAATCAACTATACTTGATTTTAAAAGTTAAAAAAGAAACATGAGCTTCTGGTTTGTGTGAGTTTCCCTTGCACCCTATGGCCTCTGGGGATAGTGGGGAGGGCCTCAGATAATGCAGAGTATGAAGCCTGTGTCACAGCTAAGAACCCCCATGTTTAGTGACCCTAGTGATTTATAACGGCTGCAACCAAATCTGCCCAACTTTGCTGCTGTGGGAGACCTCATCTTAATTATATTTGACAATAAACAAACGACCTCTGCTGTTGATGGAGATGCTTTCTTATTTTCTGACGCTTCAGCTATTTAAACATCCTCAAAAGGCTAGTTGGGAGTAAAAGCTGTGAATGTCACTTTTCAGAAGACATGTAGAAATGCAAGAGACTTGTGGAAAATTGTCTTCTATATCAGCTCATCCCCAAAGATAAGATCAATTAATATCTTCTGTATTTACATGTATACTATATATCACCACAGACTGATACAATTTATGTAAATATACAATATACCCAGAGGATCCACTATTTCAATTTTAATATGAAATAATTCACTAGTGCATTTTATTTAATAGACTCATCTTTTACAAAACATCAAGCTGCTTACTGTTAATATAATTTCTCTTATTTTAAAATTAATACATGGCCCAAGTGCTCAGATCTTGCTGCATTACACACACATTTATACGTATATGCACTCACACATACTACTGCATATTTGCTATCTTTTCTAACATCCTCTTTAGAAACTACCTCTCCACATGGATTCGTGCAGGTGTGGGACATCATGGGACCCAGTACTGGGACCCCTTCTGACCCCATCCCATGAATCCCATGAATAATGGGCTCTGAAATAAGGAAGTGATTACACAGATAGCAAGGGAAGCTTTTGGAGAACTAATTTTGATCCTGTAGTAGAGAAGACTGTGTTCTTATCTCTGGAATCATTCAACCTCCATGGGAATACAACTCACAGACCTCTACTCCAGGGAGCTTCCTTAGCTACGTGCCCTCTGCTTCGCTGTGAAGTCCAAATCCATCACATGTGCCTCAAAGCCAGGCTCTCCACAGCTGCTCTCAGCCAGTGACAGCTTGTGATGTGAATGGCAAGACAGTCTCATTCTTGCTTTTCCAGCAACCAAGTTTGACTGAGAGACAACCCTGGAGGCCCTTCCCTGGACTCCCCTCAGTTCACACAGCAACGCATTAATAGAACCCTTCTGCCTAACCATCTGTCCTCTCTCTCCTTCTGGCTTAGTTACATTGTGGTCTGACAGCTTACCCAGTCTTCCCCCGTTCCGTCCTCATTTTCTTTCTCTGGCATTTTCCTAGCAAAATCCTTACACGTGGAAAGAGAGGAAAACAATAGAATGGGTAAGACAAGAGATCTCTTCAAGAAAATTGGAAACACCAAGGGGATATTTCATGCAAACATGAGCACAATAAAGGACAGAAATGGTAAGGACCTAACAGTAGCAGAAGAGATAAAGGAGAGGTGGCAAGAATACACAGAACTACACAAGAAAGAGTTTAATGAATGGGACAATCACAATGATGTGATCACTCACCAGAGCCAGACATCCCGGAGTGTGAAGTCAAGTGGGCCTCAGGAAGCATTACTACAAAGTTAGTGGAGGTGATGGAATTCCAGCTGAGCTATCTAAAAATCTAAAAAGATGATGCTGTTAAAGTGCTGCACTTAAAATGCTAGCAAATTTGGAGAACTCAGCGTGGCCACAGGATTGGAAAAGGTCTGTTTTCATTCTAATTCCAAAGAAAGGCAATGCCAAAGAAAGTTCAAACTAGCATACAATTGTACTCATCTCACATGTTAGCAAGGTAATGCTCAAAATCTTTAAAGATAGGCTTTAGCAGTATGTGAATTGAGAACTTCCAGATGTACAAGCTGGATTTAGAAAAGGCAGAAGAACCAGAAATCAAATTGCCAACACCTGCTGAGCGGAAAATTAAAAAAAAAAAAAAACAGAAAAAGCAAGGGAATTAAAAAAAAATCTACTTCTGCTTCATTGACTAAACTAAAACCTGTGGCTGTGTGGATCACAACAAACTGGAATATTCTTAGAGAGATGGACATACAAAAGCACCTTATCTGCCTCCTGGAAACCTGTATGAACAACAGACTGGTTCCAAATTGGGAAAGGAGTATGTCAAAGCTGTATATAGTCACCTTGCTTATTTAACTTACATGCAGAGTACATCATGGGAAATGCTGGGCTGGATGAAGCACTAGCTGGAATCAAGACTGCCACAAGAAATATCAACAGCCTGAAATATGCAGATGATACTACACAAATGGCAGAAAGCAAAGAGGAACTAAAGAGCCTCTTAATGAAAGCGAGAGAGGAGAGTAAAAATCTGGCTTAAAGTTCAGCATTCAAAAAATGAAGATCATGGCATCTGGTCCTATCACTTCATGGCAAATAGATGAAGAAACCATGGAAACAGTGACAGACTTTAATTTCTTGGACTCCAAAATCACTGCTGCCATGAAATTGTAAGACACTTGATTGTTGGATGGAAAACTATGACAAACCTAGACACCATATTAAAAAGCAGAGACATCACTTTGCCAACAAAGGTCCATATACTCAAGGCTATCGTTTTTGCAGTAGTCATGTACAGATGTGACAGTTGGACCATAAAGAAGGCTGAGCACCAAAGAATCGATGCTTTCAAACTGGTGCTGGAGAAGACTCTTGAGAGTCCCTCGAATAGCATGGAGATTAAACCAGTCAATCTTAAAGAAAATCAACCCTGAATATTCACTAGAAAGACTGATGCTGAAGCTCCAATATTTTGGCCATTTCATGCAAAGAGCTGACTCATTGGAAAAGACCCTGATGCTGGGAAAGATTGAAGGAAGGAAGAGAAGGTGACAACAGAGAATGGGATGGTTGGATGGCATCACTGACTCAATGGACATAACTTTGAGCAAACTCTGGGAGATGGTGAAGGACAAGACAGCCTGGAGTGCTGGGGTCCATCGGTTCACAAAGAGTCAGACACAACTGAATGACTGAATAACAACAGGTGTCTTTTTCTTGGAAGACTTGACTAACATAGATAGCTGTTAGTAGGATCTAAAGGTTTCAGTGACTATTTTGATTGCTGTGTGGAATCAGGGTACTGAGAATTAGGAAAACACAGAGTCAGTGAGATGGAGAGAACTGATAAAGTTCTTCAAAGTCCTACAACCAGTCAATCTGAAGCCAGAACTATCTTATTGGACTTGTACTCTATAAAGCAAAAAGTCCTTCCCTCTCCTATCTCTCCTTCTCTTTTTCCATGAGAGCAGGAACATCATCTATCTCCTTCCAGGAGATCAAGAACAAGGTTGTTTCAGAATGCCTCTGAATTCTGAGCACTAGTATTTTTCTGGTCACTTGGTAGGCACCCAGTACATATCTGCTGACTGAATGAAGAAAGTATACTCTAATTCCTCTCTTTGTAATCTCTAACCATTTTAAGGCTAGATTATTATGGAAGTACAGAGGATAGCAATGGAGTCCAGTGCACTTTAGTTCAGGAGGTCCATGAGCAGAATCTTTGTTCTATTCTCCTTTGAATGCAGAAAAAGTCCAAGTAATCCACTCTCAGAAGAGAAGAACACTTATTAAGTCTACTTTAATATTATATATTTCAGGCTTTACTCACTAGAGCTATATGCCCATAACAACATTTTTTTGTTTTGCTTGTTTCTCCCCTAGGGCCATATTGTCTTGTCTCATTAAATTAGCATTTTCCACCTTGACAGGCTCTGTTGCAGCCAACAAGGATTTCACAAACAATACACTGACTTCTCTACCCATAATCCCATATTATAATTTATAATTATTTTTTCCAGGCAAATGAAACCTTCTAGAATTTACATAAGCTTTTAAAAAAAGTGAGCATGAAAGAGAGCTGCTATAAAAATTCAGTGGTGCCACTGAAATTCCAGGATAAGAATGATGTTAGATTTCAAAAAAGTTTAGATGGAGTTACTGGAAGGTACCAAGAGTTTCCTCTTGATTGATCATAGGTATTCCTTACATTTTGCAGTCCCACCCCCATATGGAGAGTGATTCCTTGAGTATCAGTCCTAACAGAAAATTCCCTAGAAGAATCTGGCTTCTGGTAGACTGACACAGCTTCCCAGCTCCCAGACTTATGAGAGTTTACAGGGATTTATGAGGACTTTACTGTCACCCTTCTTATTTATATTATCCTGCTTATTTAACTTCTATGCAGAGTACATCATGAGAAACGCTGGGCTGGGTGAAGCACAAACTGGAATCAAGATTGCCAGGAGAAATATCAATAACCTCAGATATGCAGATGACACCACCCTTACGGGAGAAAGTGAAGAGAAACTAAAGAGCCTCTTGATGAAAGTGAAAGAGGAGAGTAAAAAGTTGTCTTAAAACTCAACATTCAGAAAACTAAGATCATGGCATCCAGTCCCATCACTTCATGCCAAATAGATGGGAAAACCATGGAAACAGTGTTAGACTTTATTTTGGGGGCTCCAAAATCACTGCAGATGATGACTGCAGCCATGAAATTAAAAGACACTTGCTCCTTGGAAGAAAAGTTATGACCAACCTAGATAGCATATTCAAAAGTAGAGACATTACTTTACCAACAAAGGTCCATCTAGTCAAACCTATCATTTTTCCAGTAGTCATGTATGGATGTGAGAGTTGGACCATAAAGAAAGCTGAGCACCGAAAAATTGATGCTTTTGAACTGTGGTGTTGGAGAAGACTCTTGAGAGTCCCTTGGACTGTAAGAAGATCCAACCAGTCCATCCTAAAGGGAATCCATCCTGAATATTCACTGGAAGGACTGATGCTGAAGCTGAAACTCCAATACTTTGGCCACCTCATGCAAAGAACTGACTCATTGGAAATGACCCTGATGCTGGGAAAGATTAAAGGCAGGAGGAGAAGGGGATGACAGAGGATGAGATGGTTGGATGACATCACTGACTCAATGGACATGAGTTTGAGTAGGCTCCAGGAGTTGCTCCACTCCAGGGAGGCCTGGTGTGCTGCAGTCCATGGGGTCACAAAGAATCGGACATGACTGAGTAACTGAACTGAACTGAACTGATGTGGGCTTTAAAGAACAAGCTCTCCCGAAAAGGTTGGTCATTGTTATCTGGCAGATACTCCCAATGGTGACTTCCGCAGCTGGTATCCAAAAAGCATTTTCGTCTTAATAAGCATTTTGAAATGGCGAGATTTTCTTTCTGTTCTTTCTTTTCCTATAAAGTTCTTAACTGAGCTGTATCTTCTGTTCAGTCAAAAAGACATGAGAAGGAAGGGTCAACATTATAGAGCCATGAAGAATCATTCTAATCATACATTATTAGCATGTGAGTTGATCAGAAAATTGCAGGTACAGACTATTGCTAACTAAATCAGTCAAGCTGGGAACCAACAGCTTGGAGAAGATGTATGTCCTGTTATAACACGGAGGTAATATGCCTATGTCATCACAAGGGGCCATAAGTGGTGGGAGGATTAAGAGAGCTATTTATAAATGTATTAAGCTATAGTAGTGAAGTTTGTATTTTACTGTATGAAATACATGGCTCATCCATTTCCTACTTTCAAAAACAATTTTTTTAATGGGAAAGAAGCCATTTTAAAAATCACTCATTAGAGTCAGCTCTGGGGCGGAACAACTTATTTGTCTTCCCATCCAACTGTCTGAATCCGCCTTCATTGCCCTGGAGGCTGCGGTCTGCGGACGCTGGCATGGTGCTTATTGCTCTGTGCAAGGAAAACAAATGAAAACATAAAGAGGGCCGCCAGAGTGCCTTTGAGGGTGTATCAGCAGATTCAAGAAAAGCCAAATGTTGAATGTTCTGTGTATTTAATCAATCCACATGTGACAGGGAGAGAAACCGTATGTGCACACAGCCTAGATTTAAGCTCCTTTGTTAACTGTCTCTACATTTGAGTTTGCTTTATTTCAAAACAATGGAAAATCTCTACTGCCAACACATTTAAAAGGCCAATGGTAAAAACTTCTGCTTGGTCGCCAAAATGTCCAAAGAACACTTCAGAGGCAAACTTGGAGTAGACATAGCTAAAGCTAAAAAGAAAAAAAAAGAAATACAAAAGTAAAGATTTTGACCAACTTTCTTCTGGACACTTTTTGTAATGAAGCAAGAAAAGTTTAAAAGTATTGCATTCTCAATCCATTCCACTGGCTATAAGAGCATCACTTACGATTTAAATAGAAGAAAGAAGATGGGAGTAATAAATAAGACTCCTCCACCTACATTTTAAAGTAGACTTTGAATGTTTTCCAAAAAGAGTTTGTTGACCAAGAGAGCTCAAATCATTAAAGTGACTGCTCTAATCTTCAGTAAAGATCAGTATGGTTCTACAAATCACCAGAGAAGAGTTTCTATCAATTTCTCTTAGAAGTATATTTATAATCCCAGTAAAACTGAATAATTTTATACTTATCATGTAAACACGTATTTTTAAACTAACAAATCCATTTTCTGTTAATAGCAGCCTACTTATCTTGTTTGATATCATATGAGGTTATACATCAAGGCCTACACTTAGTAGTCCCTGGGGGCCCCAAGTTATTTGATGAGGCTGAATTTGAATATACTCTCACCTTAAAAGGCCATTTGCTTTGCCATATTCAGATCATTTTTTTCTCTCTGAGCCATTTATTCATACAGCTAGTAGTTAGTGTATGCTGCTATGTGAGAGACACTGACTTAGGCACTGGAATTATATCAGAGAACAAAACAGACAAAATTACCTGTTAGTGGAGGAGGGCATTTCTAACTTATCCTCGATTGAGAGGTAGTATGTCAGGTAGTATGTGAGATGATGAGAAATATTATGGAGAAAAATAAAGTAGAAGCCATGTCAATGTGGTGAGAGTTACAATGACAATTTAAAATAGCACAGTGAATATAGGGCTCCTTAGGAGGTGAAATGAGAGCAAAGACCGATGGAGACGGACTCTGGAGGCAGAGAATTTCAGTTAGGGCATAGCCAAACAAGAGCCCAAAGACGGAGTGAGTGTCCTGAGTTGCAGATTTCTGAAAGATTTCCAAACCACAGATGCCTGAGTGGCTATCCCAGAGTTAACAAGGTAGGGAATGAGTTCAGAGAAAGATAAATTTTCAGTTTAAGTCTTTGTACTTTTGACATCATTTAACTGTAGCCAACACTCTAAATAAGCTACTTTGAAGGAATTAATGGCATTTGCCAAATAATTATTCTAACATCCATTATATCAAAGATAACTGAAAACTGTAATTGTAAAAACATGTATTGGAAATGTTGTTAGATGGAATACACATTTTATGGTATATGGTATACAAGATTTCAAGTTGTAAAACTAAGAAAATCTATACTCATGGGTTTTTAATTTGTTTATCACAATTAGATCAAATAGAATTACTCCTGTTTCACAGATGATGCAGTAGCTTCCAGGTGTCGATTTGGCTATATTATCTTTCACTAAGTTTAAATAATTGATTCAGGTATGTTTTCCTCATATGTATGGACATATAAAATATCTAAAAAATACATAAAATACATAGTCTGATAGGGAGTACTGCAATGTCACCATATGACTTAATAGCCTAAAGAAGTGAGTATGTAATTTAATATTCTTATCACAAGTAAGTGTTACGAGAAATGCAGTTTAGGGATAGGTAGAAATGAAGTTGCTCTCTTCTATGTACGCCATCTTTAACCCCAGCAAGTCTGGCCCATAGCCTCAGTAAAGGCAGCCTTTGTATCATATACCTGCAGCTCTGTAGCCATGTTAATTTCATTAACAATCAATGGACAGTGATCCAAGCTGAAATAATCACGTTCTTTTTTGAAGAAATGTGGACAGAGAAACAGAGACTGGATCAGCAGAGCACACAGAGATTGGGACCATAAATTCTTAGAAGAGTAGAGATAATGTCAGGAAAAGAACCAGTCGATTCTGGTGCAAGCTAAAATAACTGACCAGAAAAATTAGGACCTTGCAAAGAGAGCTGGGTTTCTGAGAGAAGAAGATAGATAGTATGTCCCCAGAAAGATAGAGTTTAACAGACTGGCTGCCAGCCAAATTTCTATTTCATGTAAGGCCTGGCTCTGCTTCCTGCTGTTGGCTTTCCATGAGAGTATTCTCTTTATGATAAACATCTTTTTAATTTGAACTCTTTTGAGGGGGTTCTGTTTCTTGCAACCAAACAGCCCTTTACTATTGTTAGGGTCTGGTTACTGTAAGGACTGAATGTAAATTAATTAAGTAGGCTTGTTGCATTGTCTAACCAGGCCTTTAAAATACTAAGTATGATAGTGAGACAGGCTGGGGACTTGGAACTCTTTGCTGTGGTGCTTGCACCTGGACAAATGTCTCCTAAAGCAACAAATATAAAGAAAGCATAAGAGACTAAAAATTACTGTGTGCGTGTGCAGTTGGAGCAAATTATGGATAAGATATTAAAAACCCAAAAAACAAAACCCTTTAAAAAACAAATCCAACTGTTACTTCTGAAGAACTGGGAGCAAAGACAGGGTATTGGAAACAAAAGCAGTGTACTTGCACAAGCCCCTTATACCCAACACCATCAAAGGGTGGGCAGACCACTTAAGCCACCCCTCCAGTCCAACCCCTGGACCCCCTCTTTCCTATAATGAACCAGCTTGCCCCATCTTGAGGAGCAAGCAAGGGAACTTGTTACTTGTTTTGCTCCCCCAGCTGCATCAGGGACCCCAATAAAGCCTGCCTGAATTTCTCATCTGGTCTCATCAATTTTTATTGATCAAAGAAGGTCAAGAACCCTGATTGACAACAATAGAAACATACTCAGATTTCTGATAGATATCCATAACAGAAATAAGTAAGGCATTTTCTTCTTTATTTGAATAAAATTTAATGACTACCTTGCTACATCTAGACACTGCAAAGCTACCCTTGTGAGTGTGTAGTACAGTCACTATTTAGGGGAAATATCTAGACTTGTAACTACCCTCGTCTGGACGTGAATGGGTTACATTTCTTCAATAATTTGAAAATACAACAACTTTGCTTCAAACTATCTCCTTTTCCCCCTTTCTTTCCCACTGTATGATAACACAGAGTATGGGGAGAACAATGATGAGAGAAAAATTTTGTCCTACATTTTATGTTTAAACTTTTAAAAGTAGTGTATTAAAAGCTTACTATTTGCACGTTTAAGTACAAACAGGACTACAAATATGATTAATAGGTGGTATTTGCATTGTAACTTTGCTTATGGAGTACTTTTGAACTAAATGAATCTGAAAAGGAAAGGTCCATGTTCTGAGTTGTGTGACTGTAATTCAAACTTTGTTCACTGTGATGGCCAGATAATGCAGAGCAGTTAACATTCATTTGCGGTGGTAAACCCACCCCCCCCCTTTTTTTTTTGGTATGGAAAGCTGATCTTGCCACCTTTCTCACAAAATAGGCAAGATGTGTATAGTAAATTCAAGTCATAATATCATTTTTATAAAACATGTAAT
The DNA here is from genome assembly GCA_917880005.1 of Nanger dama. NCBI lineage: Eukaryota > Metazoa > Chordata > Mammalia > Artiodactyla > Bovidae > Nanger > Nanger dama. Next base: position 33,371,992 of record CAKJTW010000007.1, read on the forward strand.
AAATTTCTTAAAGAACTCTAGAAACTCTTCACCCGATAGCAACAGATAGGATAGTCTTTTAGAGAACAAAGCTGAAAAAACATAAAACATGCATATGGGACAGGGAGAGGAAATTAATGATATTCTTATGCATCGATCAGTCAGTCAACCAATCAACTATTAGTAAATAATATTGTAGAAATACAATATGTTTTCTGAAGTGAAGGATAAATGAGTTACTTTGTAAGATGAAACAATGTTTACAGTAATACTTACTTTCACTTTTTATTACTTGTGACATTATGAAAATTCTGTCCTAAATTTTTGCTGCTCAGGTTGCAAATCTATGATATGGTGAATGTGGGAGGGGAAGATATTTTGGCAACTGCAGTGCTCTTGGGATCTGCAGGGGATTAGTTCCAGGAGGATGGATTCTGGGGATGAATGTACAGCTGGATGGATCCACATAGAGTTGACCCTCGGGATGCAGAACCTAAGGATCCACGTGCCATACTGCCTATCTCTGTAGATTTTTTTCTGTTATAACTTATGTCCAACTCTAAAAGCCAATATGAAAAGGATCTTAAATCCAAAAAAACTAAAGTCTGGGACCAGATGGCTTCATAGGTGAATTCCATTAAACATATAGAGAAAACATAATATCTATCCTTCTGGAACTATTCCAAAAAAACTGCAGAGGAAGGAACACTTCTGAATGCAAACTATGGAGCCACCATCACCCTGATATCAAAACCACAGACATCACAGGAAAAGAAAAGTACAGACTAATATCAGTGATGAACATAGAGCAAAAATCCTTAGCAAAATACTAACAAACCAAACCCAACAGTACATTAAAAGGATTCCACAAGCTTCCCAGTGCAGCAAGGATTAAAAAAAAAAAAAAGATTATATACTATGGTCAACTAGGATTTATCCCAGAGATGCAAGGAGTTTTTAAGATCCACTAATCCGTAATACACTACATTAACAAGTTTAAGGGTAAAAACTGTAGATCATGTCAATAAAAGCAGAAAAAACTTTTGATAAAATCTTACATCCCTTTATGGTAAAATCTCTCCAGAAAGTGGGTATAGAGGGAATATAGCTCAACATAATAAAGGGCATATGTGACAAACCCACAACTAACATTCTCAGTAGTGAAAGCTGAAAGCATTTTCTGTAAGATCAGGAACAAGACAAGGATGTCCACTCTTGCAACTTCTATTCAACATAGTTTTGGAAGCTTTAGCAAAAGCAATCAGAAAGAAAAAAGGAAAAGAAATGGAAATTGGAAAGGAAGAAGCAAAACTGTCATTGTTTGCAGATGACATGACACCATAAATAGAAAATCCTAAAAATGCAACCAGAAAACTATTAGTGTTCATCAATCAATATGGAAAAGTTTCAGGATTCAAAATCAATATACAGAAATTGATTGCATTTATACTCACTAACAACAAAAGATCAGAAAGAGAGATTAAAGGAAACAATCCCATTAACCATCATGTCATAAAGAATAAAGTAGCCAGGAACAAATCTGCCTCAAGAAGCAAAAAGACTTATATTCTGAAAACTATAAGACACTGATGAAAGAAACTGAGAATGACACAAACAGATGGAAAGATATACCATGTTCTTGGGTTGGAAGAATCAGTATTGTTAAAATGAAAACATCACCCACAGCAATACACAAATAGGTCATATCAAAACCACAATCAACCCAATCAAAAAATGGGCAGAAGACCTAAACAGACATTTCTACCAAGAAGACATACAGATGGGCACCTAGCCCATGAAAAGTTGCTCAGCATTGCTAGTTATTAAAGAAATACACATCAAAATTACAATGAGGTATCACCTTAACAGCAGCCAGAATGGCTATCATCAGAAGTCTACAAATAGTAAATGCTGGAGAGGGTGTGGAGGTAAGGGAACCCTTCTACACTATTACTGGAAATGTAAATTGGTGTAGCCACTTTGGAGAGCAGCATTGAGGTTTCTTAAAAATTAAACACAATCACCATATGACCCAACAATACCACTTCTGGGCATATATCTGGCCAAGATGAAAACTGTACCTCAAAGATACATGCATCCCAGTGTTCATAGTGTCACCATTTACAACAGCCATGACATGGGAGCACCTTAAATATCCACTGACAGAGGCATATATAGAGAAGATGTGGTACATATACACAATGGAGTATTACTCAGCCATAAAAAGAATGAAATGACTCCACTTGTACTCACATGGATGAACCTAGATATTATCATACCAAGTAAAGTCAGAGACAGAAAGACAATTATATAATATTACCTATATGTGGAATTTAAAAAAAATGATAAGAATTTATTCAAAAAACAGAGATAGACTCACAGATGCAGAAAACAAATTTAGTTACCAAAGGGGAAAGTGGGAGAGGGATAAATTAGGAATTCAGGATTAACAGTTACACACTACTATGCACAAAACAGATAAACACTATACTGATTAGCACACTTATGTATATTCAGTATCTTGTAATAACCTATAATGGAAATGAACCTGAGAAAGATTCTTTATATAAGTGTGTGTGTGCATATATACACACACACTCACACATATATACATGTATATAAATAAATCATTTTGCTGTGTACCTAAAAGACTATAAATCAACTATACTTCAATTTTTAAAAAAAGATACTCCAGGATGAGGCCCAAAAAAGCCTTACATATTATGATATGCCACATATGTATCAAATATTTGGACACAGCTTCTTGCCTGGAGAATCCCAGGGACTGGGGAGCCTGGTGGGCTGCTGTCTATGGGGATGCACAGAGTCGGACACAACTGAAGTGACTTAGCAGCAGCAGCAACAAGTTGAAGGTTATTTTGAGAAGAATAGAAGTAATTAGGGATGAGACAGATTTATGCAAAATTATGATAATTTAATAACAAAAATAGCAATTAATTACACTTAAGTGGATGACAAAATATTCACTAAAATAACAAAAATATGGAAAATTAAGGCAGAAGTAAATTGATTTCAATAGTATGAATTTGGACAAGAAGCTTATATGAAATATTAGGTAAAAATACAATGATAAATTTAACTAGACTGATAATCCTTTTAGGAGAAGTGATTTTATTTATATGAAGCCTATTGCATTTTTATCACTTTTAAGATCTGAAATAAACTTAATAAATACCATATAATTTTTCTTGAGTAATCAGAAAAAAAATCCTAATAGCTCAGGTTTTCTGTGAATAGAATGAGGCCAAGGAAAGAGAATTATATATTGAGCCCTCTCAACAATATCGGTAAGAGAAGATGAGAGAACACTGAGATCTTTAGCTTCTCATATTTGTATGTGAGAGAATGCATCCCATTATTTTTGTTTTAATTTGTAGAGAATTTAACTAAACACTCTGCAGAATTCCCAGAAAGCAATAATAACATCTTTCTTATTTTCTTGTCTATTAACTCTTCTCTAATAATATCCTTTCACTGTTCTGTCTTATCATATCAACTTCTTCACCTCTCCCCATATTTTCCTTCATTTTTCCTCACTTGAAGCTTTGTATATTTGGAAATAAATATTCCCATTGTTGATGATCCCTTCAAATTCCCTCCAGTTACTAAACTTACAATATAATTATGTTTTCATATTGCCCTTCCCATTTATTTATTCCTTCTCATAAACATACCAAAATTATGAGAAACTTAAATAATCAAAAGAATCTTAAAAATCAGTAAACATTTGGATGTTTACTGGTTCCACATATGAGGAGCTTGGAGGTCACCATTCTATGCTAACAATAACTAAAAAGCTGAAGACACTGAAAAATCACCCACTTTTCTTGGATTGATAAGGAGGGTAGGACATCAGGCAAACTGTTGACCTCAAGACTGGAGAGACAGACAATGGAATATAGGGCTTCCTAGAGCTTAAACTCACAAATGGAAACTACTGAAGAGAGGAAGGGAACCAGTAGAAAATCCTCAACAGTAATTGACAAGTTATTGGAGGCTTAGTGTATACAAGTCTGAAATTTAAAAGCTCCAGGGGGACCCAGTCATGGGGAGGTGCCCACAAAACTGTTAAGACTTACTTCAGGAGCTTGACCATGTTCCCACAGGAAGTACTGGAGAAAAACTCCCTCACAGTTTTGACAGGGAGGCAAACAGGAGCCATTCTGAAACAGGCCAGAGCACCTTTGTTCTTCTGAACAAGGCCTAACCTCGGGGAAACTAAAGCACCATACCCTAACCTGCTGGAGTACAGTCAGAACCCAACTGATCAGAAGGAAAATAACCAACAGTAGTCCAGTATAACCTTCCATGTAAGAAAAGGAAATACCCGACTCCAGCCCACTCTAGTCATCCTGTTCCACACTGGGGGGCGGAGGCGGGAATAGGAGGGTGGGAGGGAGGGAGGGGGGAGATTTAGAGAAACTTGTAAGGTTCAGAGAGGCATAGATTTGCCAAAACTGAGACTGAACCAGACACAGCAGGGATGTAAGGATTATTGAACTTGGATTTTAAACAACTATATGACTATGCTAAGAGTTTTGATGGTAAGGCAGATAGCATGCAAGAACTGATGGGCAATGGGAGCAGACAGATAGAAATCAAAGGAAGAACAACAACAACAAAAATTGCTGGAGATCAAGAACACTGTAACAAAAGGAAGAATGCCTTTGAGGGACTTATTAGATCATGCATGGATGAAAAAAGGATCTCTGAACTTGAGGATCTCACAGTAGAAACTTCCAAAACTGAAAATCAAAGAAAGACTGAACAAAACAACAAAATATCTAAGGACTGTGAGACAGTTACAAAAGGTGTACCATACACATAATGGGAATACCAGAAGAAGGGAAAAAATAGAACTATTAGAAACAATAGTGATTGAGAATTTGCCCAGATTAACACCAGACACCAAGTCACAGATCCAGGAAACTCAGGGAACACAAAGCAGGGTAAATGCCAAAAAACACCTATGCCCATCACTGTGAAATTACAGAACAGCAAAGAAAAAGAAAACATCCCAAAACAATCCAGAGGAAAAAACACCTTCCCTATGGGGGAACAAATAGAAGAATTACATTCAATTTCTCCTAAGAAACCATGCAAGTAAGAAGAGAGTGGAGTCATATATTTGAAGTGTTGAGAGAAAAACACCACCAGTCTAGAATTTTGTACCCTGTTGAATTATCTTTCAAAAGTAAAGGAGACATAATGACTTTCTCAGACAAAAATTGGTAAAATTTATTGCCTGTAGACTTGCCTTACAGAAATGTAAAAGTTCTTCAAAAAAAAAAAGGAAAATAATATATATCAGACACTAAGATATACATAAATAAAAGAAGAGCACTGAAAAAGGAATAAGTGAAAGTAAAATGAAACTTTTATTTTACTTATTCTTATTTGATCTAACAGATTGTTCAAAAACAATAATAGCCACAATGTATCTGATTAGGTATTATTATTGTATATTATGTATGTACATTTTTATATATCATATTTACAAGCATATTTATATGTTTAAGTACTATACACAATATAAAACACATAAGCATGACTACTAGAATACATTGTTGTTATTATTTTATTAATTTTATGTGTGTGTATATATATATATATATATATACATACATATATACACACAGGGGACTTCCTGGTGGCTCAGATGGTAAAGCGTCTGCCTGCAATGTGGGAGACCTGGGTTCAATTCCTGGGTCAGGAAGATTCTCTGGAGAAGGAAATGGCAATCCACTCCAGTACTCTTGCCTGGAAAATCCCATGGATGGAGCAGGCTACAGTCCATGGGATGTTTAAGTACTATACACAATGTAAAACACATAAGCATGCCTACTAGAATACATTGTTATTATTTTATTATTTTTATGTATATATATATATATATATATATACACACACACATACATATGCTTATATACAAATAAAATGAAAATAATGATACAAGAGATAGGAAGTAGAACTTATAGAATTATTTTGTTATTATAAGGTACACACTTATTCATGTGCCTGTCTAGTGTTATTTGAAAGTGGATTTCAATTAGTTTTAAGTGTATATTGCAAATTCTAGTGTTAGTCACTCAGTAGTGTCCAACTCTTTGTGACTCCATAGACTGTAGCCTTCCAGGCTCCTCTGTCCATGGGATTCTCCAGGCTAGATTGCTGTAGTGGGTTGCCAGTCCTTTCTCCAGGGGATCTTCCTGACTCAGGGATTGAACCCAGGTCTCTGGCATTGCAAGCAGATTCTTTACCATCTGAGCCACAAGGAAAGCAGTGGCAACTAAAGAAAAGTAAAAAGAGAAATTTATCCAATATCCAATACAGAAGCAAAAATGAAATCATATAAAATGCTCAGTTATAAGCACAAAAAGCATAAAAAGAGTAGAAGACAAAGCAAAGACAGGAGCAAAGAACAAGGGCAACAAAGAGGAAACAGTAACAGACATGCTAGATATTAATCCAACTACATCACCAATCACTGTGAATGCCAATGGTTTAAAAGTACCAATTAAAGAACAGAGATTGTCAGAGGGAATGAAAAACAAGACCAAACTGTATATTGTCTATAACAAATCCACTTAAAATATTAAGACATATATCAATTAAAAGTAAGTGAATGGAGGAAAATATACCATGCTAATGTTAACAACGACAAAAAAAAAGCAGAAGTAGTTAAATTAATTTCACACAGAGCTGACTTCAAAGCAAGAAAAATGATCAGAAATAAAGTAAGGGATTACATTATGATGAAGGGGTCAATCCTCCAACAAGATTAAACTTAACAGTGTGTAACAACATAGCATCAAAGTACATGAGGCAAAAGCTAATACAACTCCAAAGAGAAATAAATAAACTCCTTATCATAGTTGGAAACTTCAACATGCCTCCATTTGAAATGGACAACTAGTAGGCAGAAAATTAGCAAGGACATAGTTGAACTCAACAATGACATTAGTCAACTGGATATAATGGGCATCCATAGACAATTTCATCCAACAGCAAAATACCCATTTTTCTTAGGCTCACATAACATATTCACCAAGATCAACCACATTCTGGCCCATAAAACACATGTTAACAAATTTAAAAGAACACAAATCATTCAGTGTCTGCTCTCAGATCACAACAGAATTAAAGCAGAAATTGCTAACAGAAAAGATAACTGGAGAATCCCCAAACATGTAGCGATTAAACAACACCCTTCTAAGTAATACGTGGCTCAAAGGAGAAATATCAAGAGCAATTTAAAAATATTTTGAACTAAATGAAACACAATTTATCAAAATTTGTGGGATACAGTAAAAAGTGTTCCTTAAGGGAAATTTATAGCATGGAGTGAATAAACTAGAAAAGATTTCTTATCAAACTAAACATGCTCTTGCAATATGTTATATCAATCATTCTCCATGGTACTTATTACCAAAAGAAGCTGAAAATTATCCACACAAAATCTATGGACATTTACAGTAGTTTTGTTCATAATTGTCAAAATATGGAAGAAATCATGATGTCTTTATTATTCAGTGCTAAAAAGTAATAAATTATCAAACCATGAAAAGACACTAAGGAACTTAAAATGCATATTACTAAGCCAAAGAATTCAACATGAAAAGGCCACATTTTTGTGTGTGTGTGATTTCAACTATATGACATTTTGAAAAAAAGGAAAACTATGGAGAGAGTAATAAAATCAGAGGATGACAGGGTTTCAGATGGGAGAAGAAATTTTTAGAGCAGTGAAAATACTTTGCTTGATACTATGATGATGGATCATAAAAAGGAGCATATCACTGTGCCAACAAATGTCCATACAGTCAAAGCTATGGATTTTCCATTAGTCATGTACAAAGGTGAGAGTTGGGCCATAAAGAAGGCTGAGCACTGAAAAAATGATGCTTTTGAACTGTGGTGCAGCAGAAGACTCTCGAGAGTCCCTTGGACTGCAAGGAGATCCAACCAGACCATCCTAAAGGAAATCAGTTCTGAATATTCATTGGAAGGACTGATGCTGAAGCTGAAGTTTCAATACTTTGGCCACATGGTGCAAAGAGCCAACTCACTGGAAAAGACCCTGATGTTGGGAAAGACTGAGGGCAGGAGGAGAAGGGGGCGACAGAGGATGGGATAGTTGGATGGCATCACGTGATGATCAAGAGTCTGAGCAAACTCTGGGAGACAGTGAAGGACAGGTGAGCCTAGTGTGCTGCAGTGCATGGGGTCGCAAAGAGTCAGACACAACTGAGTGACTGAAAAACAATGACAACATGATAATGGATACATATTATACATTTGTCCACAATCATAGAATGTACAATATCAAAAGTGAACTCTAAGGTAAGCTATGGACTTTGGGTGATGATGTATCAATGTATGTTCATTAGTTTTAACAAATGTACTGTTTTAGTAGATGATGTAGATAATGGGGTATGTGTGCTGGGTGGGGGATATATGGGAGATCTCTGTAACTTCCCCTCAATTTTGCTGTGGGCCTTAAACTTCATTAGGAAAATAAGATCCTTTAAAAATTAATACTTGTAAAGGAAGAAGGTCACTAAACACAAGTGATAATGTATTTTGATGAGAGCTCTCTACCGTCCTCTGCTGTTCTCACCTGGAGAATTGAAAGGCAACTCAGTTCTTCATTTTTGATATTATTTTGTTTGGATTAGGCTCTCCACCTAAAATTCATAACTGAATGAACTTATCATTGCTTTATTTATTAATGTTTCAGATGATTAGGTGCTGAGATTGGCATGGCTATAGACTATTAATGTTTCATTACTACGTCCTTAATACATGTGGAAGTGAAAGTGTGACGTGAAGTTGCTCAGTCGTGTCCGACTCTTTGCAACACCATGGACTGTAGCCTACCAGGCTCCTCTGTCCATGGGATTTTCCAGTCAATAGTACTGGAGTGGATTGCCATTTCCCTCTCCAAATACATGTGGAAGTGTAATGTAATTAATTTTTTAATCTAAATAATTTTGCTGAGAAATTATCACTTCTACTTTGTTTTACTTACAATTATTAGGAAAAACTGCCTCAGGAGCAACCCCATGCCCGAGGCCAGGGGCAGCAGCTGGGAGGAGCCACCCCACGCACGAGGAATGTTGGCTGTGCGGGCACAGGAGGGCCTAGAGGAGCCATCCCATGTTGAAGATCAGAAAGGGCAGCAGTGAGGAGGTACCCCTTCTCCAAGGTAAGGAGCAGCAGCTGCACTTTGCTGGAGCAGGCGTGAAGAGATACCCCATGCCCAAGGTAAGAGAAACCCAAGCAAGATGGTAAGTGCTGCAAGAGGGCGTCAGAGGCCAGAAACACTGAAACCATACTCACAGAAAACTAGTCAATCTAATCACACTAGGACCACAGCCTTGTCTAACAATGAAACTAAGCCATGCCCATGGGGCAACCCAAGATGGGAGGGCATGGTGGAGAGGTCTGACAGAATGTGGTCCACTGGAGAAGGGAATGGCAAAACCACTTCAGTATTCTTGCCTTGAGAACCCCATGAACAGCATGAAAAGGCAAAATGATAGGATACTGAAAGAGGAACTCCCCAGGTCATTGGGTGCCCAATATGCTACTGGAGATCAGTGGAGAAATAACTCCAGAAAGAATGAAGGGATGGAGCCAAAGCAAAAACAATACCCAGCTGTGGATGTGACTGGTGATAGAAGCAAAGTCTGGTGCTGTAAAGACCAATATTGCATAGGAACCTGGAATGTCAGGTCCATGAATCAAGGCAAATCGGAAGTGTCAAACAAGAGATGGCAAGAGTGAATGCTGACATTCTAGGAATCAACGAACTAAAATGGACTGGAATGGGTGAATTTCACTCAGATGACCATTATATCTACTATTGTGGGCAGGAATCCCTCAGAAGAAATGGAGTAGCCATGATGGTTAACAAAAGAGTCCGAAATGCAGTACTTGGATGTAGTCTCAAAAACGACAGAATGATCTCTGTTCATTTCCAAGGCAAACCATTCAATATAACAGTAATCCAAGTCTATGCCCCAACCAGTAACGCTGAAGAAGCTGAAGCTGAATGGTTCTATGAAGACCTACAAGACCTTTTAGAACTAACACCCCCTGCCAAAAAAAAAAAAATCCTTTTCATTATAGGGGACTGGAATGCAAAACTAGGAAGTCAACAAACACCTGGAGTAACAGGCAAATTTGGCCTTGGAATGCAGAATGGAGCAGGGAAGATACTAATAGAGTTTTGCCACGAAAATGCACTGGTCATAGCAAACACCCTCTTCCAACAACACAAGAGAAGACTCTACACATGGACATCACCAGATGGTCAACACCAGAATCAGATTGATTATATTCTTTGCAGCCAAAGATGGGGAAGCTGTATACAGTCAACAAAAAAAGACCAGGAGCCGACTGTGGCTCAGATCATGAACTCCTTATTACCAAATTCAGACTGAAATTGAAGAAAGTAGGGAAAACCACTAGACCATTCAGGTATGACCTAAATCAAATCCTTTATGATTATACAGTGGAAGTGAGAAATAGATTTAATGGCCTAGATCTGATAGTTAGAGTGCCTGGTGAACTATGGAATGAGGTTTGTGGCATTGTACAGGAGACAGGGATCATGACCATCCCCATGGAAATGAAATGCAAAAAGCAAAATGGCTGTCTGGGGAGGCCTTACAAGTAGGTGTGAAAAGAAGAGAAGTGAAAAGCCAAGGAGAAAAGGAAAGATATAAGCATCTGAATGCAGAGTTCCAAAGAAGAGCAAGAAGAGATGAGAAAACCTTCTTCAGTGATCAATGCAAAGAAATAGAGGAAAACAACAGAATGGGAAAGACTAGAGATCTCTTCAAGAAAATGAGAGATACCAAGGGAACATTTCATGCAAAGATGGGCTCGATAAAGGACAGAAATGGTCTGGGCCTAACAGAAGCAGAAGATATTAAGAAGAAGTGGCAAGAATACACGGAAGAACTGTACAAAAAGATCTTTACAACCCAGATTATCACGATGGTGGGATCACTCATCTAGAGACAGAGATCCTAGAATGTGAAGTCAAGTGGGCCTTAGAAAGCATCACTATGAACAAAGCTAGTGGAGATGATGGAATTCCAGTTGAGCTATTTCAAATCCTGAAAGATGATGCTGTGAAAGTGCTGCAGCAAATCTGGAAAACTCAGCAGTGGCCAGCAAATTTGGAAAACTCAACAGTGGCCACAGGACTGGAAAAGGCCAGTTTTCATTCCAATCCCCAAGAAAGGCAATGCCAAAGAATGCTCAAACTACTTCACAACTGCACTCATCTCACATGCTAGTAAAGTAATGCTCAAAATTCTCCAAGACAGGCTTCAGCAATATGTGACCCGTGAACTTGCTGATGTTTAGGCTGGTTTTAGAAAAGTCAGAGGAACCAGAGATCAAATTGCCAACATCCACTGGATCACGGGAAAAGCAAGAGAGTTCCAGAAAAACATCAATTTCTGCTTTATTGACTATGCCAAAGCCTTTGACTGTGTGGATCACAATGCACTGTGGAAAATTCTGAAAAGAGATAGAAATTCCAGACCACCTGACCTGCCTCTTGAGAAACCTGTATGCAGGTCAGGAAGCAACAGTTAGAACTGGACATGGAATAACAGACTGGTTCCAAATAGGAAAAGGAGTACATCAAGGCTGTATATTGTCACCTGGTTATTTAACTTCTATGCAGAGTACATCATGAGAAACGCTGGACTGAAAGAAACACAGGCTGGAATCAAGATTGCCGGGAGAAATATCAATAACCTCAGATATACAGATGACACCACCCTTATGGCAGAAAGTGAAGAGGAACTTTAGCCTCTTGATGGAAGTTAAAGTGGAGAGTGAAAAAGTTGGCTTAAAGCTCAACATTCAGAAAACGAAGGTCATGGCATCTGGTCCCATCACTTCATGGGAAATAGATGGGGAAACAGTGGAAACAGTGTCAGACTTTATTTTTTTGGGCTCCAAAATCACTGCAGATGGTGACTGCAGCCATGAAAGAAAAACATGCTTACTCCTTGGAAGAAAAGTTATGACCAACCTAGATAGCATATTCAAAAGCAGAGACATTACTTTGCTGACTAAGGTCCGTCTAGTCAAGGCTATGGTTTTTCCAGTGGTCATGTATGGATGTGAGAGTTGGACTGTGAAGAAGGCTGAGTGCCGAAGAACTGATGCTTTTGAACTGTGGTGTTGGAGAAGACTTGAGAGTCCCTTGGACTGCAAGGAGATCCAACCAGTCCATTCTGAAGGAGATCAGCCCTGGGATTTCTTTGGAAGGACTGATGCTGAAGCTGAAACTCCAGTACTTTGGCCACCTCATGCAAAGAGTTCAGTACAGTAGCTCAGTCGTGTTCGACTCTTTGCGACCCTATGAATCGCAGTACGCCAGGCCTCCTTGTCCATCACCGTCTCCCAGAGTTCACTCAGACTCATGTTCATCAAGTCCATGATGCCATCCAGACATCTCATTCTCTGTCATTCCTTTCTCCTCCTGCCCCCAATCCTTCCCACCATCAGTCTTTTCCAGTGAGTCAACTCTTCGCATGGCTGTCTGGTGAGGCCTTATAAAAAGCTGTGAAAAGAAGAGAGTCAAAAAGCAAAGGAGAAAAAGAAAGATATAAGCATCTGAATGCAGAGTTCCAAAGAATAGCAAGAAGAGATAAGATATCCTGAGAGATGATATGGGATACGAGGTGGGAGGGGATCCAGGATTGGGAGCTCGTATACACCCGTGGCAGGTCAAGAAGCAACAGTTAGAACTAGACATGGAACAACAGACTGGTTCCAAATAGGAAAAGGAGTACGTCAAGGCTGTATATTGTCACCTTTCTTATTTAACTTCTATGCAGAGTGCATCATGAGAAATGCTGGACTGGAAGAAGCACAAGCTGGAATTAAGATTGCCGGGAGAAATATCAATAACCTCAGATATGCACATGACACCACCCTTATGGCAGAAAGTGAAGAGGAGCTAAAAAGCCTCTTGATGAAAGTGAAAGTAGAGAGTGAAAAAGTTGGCTTAAAGCTCAACATTCAGAAAACGAAGATCATGGCATCTGGTCCCATCACTTCATGGGAAATAGATGAGGAAACAGTGGAAACAGTGTCAGACTTTATTCTTTTGGGCTCCAAAATCACTGCAGATGGTGACCGCAGCCATGAAATTAAAAGATGCTTACTCCTTGGAAGAAAAGTTTTGACCAACTTAGATAGTATATATAAAAGCAGAGACGTTACTTTGCTGACTAAGGTCCGTCTAGTCAAGGCTATGGTTTTTACTGTGGTCATGTATGGATGTGAGAGCTGGACTGTGAAGAAGGCTGAGTGCCGAAGAATTGATGCTTTTGAACTGTGGTGTTGGAGAAGACTCTTGAGAGTCCCTTGGACTGCAAGGAGATCCAACCAGTCCATTCTGAAGGAGATCAACCCTGGGATTTCTTTGGAAGGAATGATGCTGAAGCTGAAGCTCCAGTACTTTGGCCACCTCATGTGAAGAGATGACTCATTGGAAAAGACTCTGATGCTGGAAAGGATTGGGGGTAGGAGGAGAAGGGGACGACCGAGGATGAGATGGCTGGATGGCATCACGGACTTGATGGACGTGAGTCTGAGTGAACTCCGAGCGATGGTGATGAACAGGGAGGCCTGGTGTGCTGCGATTCATGGGGTCACCAAGTCGGACACGACTGAGCGTCTGAACTGAACTGAACTGACACACTCATGGCGGATTCATGTCAATGTGTGACAAAACCAATACAGTATTGTAAAGTAATATAAAGTAAAAATTAAAAAAAATTTTTTAAAGAAAGTCTGCTTCAGCAATAAATGCAAAGAAATAGAGGAAAACAACAGAATGGGAAAGACTAGAGATCTCTTCAAGAAAATGAGAGATACCAAGGGAACATTTCATGCAAAGATGGGCTCGATAAAGGACAGAAATGGTCTGGACCTAACAGAAGCAGAAGATATTAAGAAGAGGTGGCAAGAATACATGGAAGAACTGTTGAAAAATATCTTCACAACCCAGATAATCATGATAATGTGATCACTAATCTAGAGCCAAACATCTTAGAATGTGAAGTCAAGTGGGCCTTAGAAAGCATCACTACGAACAGAGCTAGTGGAGGTGATGGCATTCCAGTTGAGCTGTTTCAAATCATGAAAGATGATGCTGTGAAAGTGCTGCACTCAATATGCAAAGAGTTGACTCATTGGAAAGACCCTGATGCTGGGAGGGATTGGGGGCAGGAGGAGAAGGGGACAAAAGAGGATGAGATGGCTGGATGGCATCACTGACTCGATGGATGTGAGTCTCAGTGAACTCTGGGAGTTGGTGATGGACAGGGAGGCCTGGCGTGCTGTGACTCATGGGGTCGCAAGGAGTCAGACACAGTTGAGCGACTGAACTGACTGACTTACTGATTAGGAAAAACCTAGCTCTTGATGAACATTCTAGATCTTCAGAAGTATATCTTAACCAAAGTGCTGCCACATAAAAATAATTTTATTTAAAAAAATTTAAAGATGGTTCTGGTTCCTGTCAAGATTGAATAAGCAATATTCACCTTGTGTGAAAGGAGGGCATATCTACCCACTACAGTATTTGCCTGGAGAATCCCATGGACAGAGGAGCCTGGCAGGCTAACGACTATGAGGTGCAAAGAGTCAGACTTGACTGAGTGACTAAGTACACACACAGCACCTTGTCTCAACTGCATAACCACCTGAGGCCTTTAGAGAGTAATAGCAGCTGGTAGGTTGAGGTAGGAGAACAGAAAGTAATGTCTTAAAATACCAATTTTTTTTTTTAAGAAAATAATGTATCATGAAACTGGTAGTGAATTTCCCATTTCTTTCCCCCTAATTTCAACTGATCTTCAGTGAAACCAAAAACTGTGCACTAGATACTAATGGAAGGAAAATTTCTATTCCAGTCCATCCAAAGTGTAGGAAAGAGGGACCCTGTGAGACAGTAGAGTAAATAATTTTTAAAACATTCCCTTTGTGGTACCAGTGGTAGCAAGAACTTCAGTGGCTGGTTGAGGGCCTAAAACTCAAAGGGAAAGGGATTTTTTTCCCTTTGATCAGAGGAACTATGGTCTCAACAGCTTGAGGAGAATGCCCACTGCTTTATTTTCTCTGTATATCCTCTCACCATCTGGCTCTGGAGACAGACACACTTGCAGGAATGCATGGCAGAGTAGGGAAACTAAAGCCATAGTTTTCTACAAAGAAGACTTGTAAGGGGAAAGGAGGCTCTGAAAGTCAGATACAGTTGGGATAATACAGAGAGAGAGGAGCTTAAGAAAGCAAAGCCCTATCATTTTATGTTAGCTTTATCATTTACCCCCAAACTACTAATGTGTGGATCCAGCACTAACCAGCATACAACAGGCTTCAATAACTGAACTGTGGTCTCAGACAACCACCCAGGTCTCATACTGACTATTGGGTAGCGCTTTGGCATTGAACTGACACTGAAATTACAGCCTCATAGAAGGCATGTATAAGCTTTCTGCTTGAACCTAACAAATGCTACCAAACATTTAAAGAAGAAATAACTTTATGTTACACAGTTTTTTTCTAGAAAATAAAGGAGGCAACACATTCCAATTCATCTTATGAAGCTAACTTTAAGACCAAATTAGAGAACGTTCAAGGAAATGAAACTATGGATCAATACTTCTCATGAACATAGACACAAAATCCTCAACAAAATACAAACACATTTACTCAAGCAATATACAGGAAGTCTGAGTCCATGACCAAGTGGGGTTGATACCAGGAATTCTAGGTGATTTCAGTATTTAAAAAGTAAAGTGTAATTGATCATCAGTTCAGTTCAGTAACTCAGTCATGTCCAACTCTGTGCAACCCCATGGACTGCAGGATGCCAGGCTTCCCTGTCCATTGCCAACTCCTGGAGCCTACTCAAACTCATGTCCATTGAGTCGGTGATGCCATCCAACCATCTCATCCTTTGCCATCCCTTTCTCCTCCTGCCTTCAATCTTTCCAAGCATCAGGGTCTTTTCCAATAAGTCAGTTCTTTGCATCAGGTGGCCAAAGTATTGGAGTTTCAGCTTCAGCATCAGTCCTTCCAATGAATATTCAGGACGGATTTCCTTTAGGATGGACTGGTTGGATCTCCTTGCAGTCCAAGGGATTCTCAAGAGTCTTCTCCAACACCACAGTTCAAAAGCATTGATTCTTCAGCACTCAACTTTCTTTATAGTCCAACTCTCACATCCATACGTGACTACTGGAAAAACAATAGCTTTGACTAGATGGACCTTTGTTGGTAAAGTAATGTCTCTGCTTTTGAATATGCTGTTTAGGTTGGTCATAGCTTTTATTACAAGGAGCAAGTATCTTTTAATTTCACAGCTGCAGTCATCATCTGCAGTGATTTTGGAGCCCCCTAAAAAGTCTGTCACTGTTTCCATGGTTTTTCTCATCTATTTGCCATGAAGTGATGGGACCAGATACCATGATCCTAGTTTTCTGAATGTTGAGCTTAAAGCCAACTTTTTCACTCTCCTCTTTCACTTTCATCAAGAGGCTCTTTAGTTCTTCTTCGCTTTCTGCCATAAGGGTGATGTCATCTGCATATCTGAGATTACTGATATTTTTCCTGGCAATCTTGATTCCAGCTTGTGCTTCATCCAGCTCAACATTTCACATGGTATACCCTGCATATAAGTTACATAAGCAGAGTGCCAAAATACAGTTTTGACATACTCCATTCCCAATTTGGAACCCATCTGTTGTTCCATGTCCAGTTCTAACTGTTGCTTCTTAGCCTGCATACAGATTTCTCAAGAAGCAGGTGAGGTGGTCTGGTATTCTCATCTCTTTCAGAATTTTCCACAGTTTATTGTCATCCACACAGTCAAAGGCTTTGGCATAGTCAATAAAGCAGAAATAGATGTTTTTCTGGAATTCTCTTGCTTTTTCCATGATCCAGCAGATGTTGGCAATTTGATCTCTGGTTCCTCTGCCTTTTCTAAAACCAGCCTAAACATCAGCAAGTTCATGGTTCACATATTGCTGAAGCCTGGCCTGGAGAATTTTGAGCATTACTTTACTAGCATGTGAGATGAGTGCAATTGTGTGGTAGTTTGAACATTCTTTGGCATTGCCTTTCTTTGGGATTGGAATGAAAACTGACCTTTTCCAGTCCTGTGGACAAACCTAGACAGCATATTAAAAAGCAAGGACATCACTTTGCTAATAAAGGTTTGTATAATCAAAGCTATGGTGTTTTCAGTCGTTATGTACAGATGTGAGGGTTGGACCACAAAAAAGGCTGAGCGCTGAATAACTGATGCTTTCATTCTGTGCTACTGGATAAGACTCTTGAGAGTCCCTTGGACAGCAAGGAGATCAAACCAAGACCTAAAGGAAATCAATCATGAATGTTGATTGGAAGTACTGATGCTGAAGCTCCATTACTTTGGCCACCTGATACAAACAGCCAAGTTATTAGGAAAGACTAATGATGGGAGAGACTGAAGGCAAAAGGAGGAGAGGGCAGCAGAGGATGAGATGGTTAGATAGCATCATCAACTCAATGAAAATGAATTTGCACAAACTTCTGTAGATGGTGCAAGACAGAAGAGCCTAATGTGCTGTAGCTAATGGGGTTGCAGAGTCAGATAAGACTTAACGACTGAAAAACCACAAAATCGTGTGTTTATGACAGCCTTTACTAAAACCACCTGAAACTGAATAGTCCAAATGTTCCTCAATCAATAAATCAGTCAAACCAAATGCAGTACATTCATACAATGGAATGCTACTCAGGCATAAAAAGAAATGCATCATTAGAATTGCAACAATATAGATGAATGTCCAAGGCACTGTTTTCAGTGAAAGAAGGCAGTCTCAACTGTTACATACCGTATATGACTTTATATGACTTTCTGGAAAATGTAAAACTATAGAGACAAAGATAAGATCAGAGGTTGCCAGGGCTGAGTCATGAGGGGACAGTTTGACCACAAATAGACAACATGAAAAAATTGAGGAGACTTCCTGGTGGTGCAGTGGATAGGAATCTGCCTGCAAATGCAGGGGACACAGGTTTAATCTCTGGTTCGGGGAGATTCACATGCCGTGGAGCAACTAAGCCGGTGTACCACAACTACTAAGCCTGAACTCTAGAGCCTACGGGCCGCAACTACCAAAGCCCATGCACCCCAGAGCCACATACCATCGCTACTGAGCCTGCTGTGCCGCAGCTGCTGAAGCCTGTGCACCTAGAGCCTGTGCTCCACAAGACAAGCCCCTGCAACGAGAAACCCACACACTGCAACAGAGAGTAGCCTCTACTCATCACAACTAGAGGAAGCCCGCACAGAAACAAAGAGCCAGTGCCACCAGAAAAATAAAAAATTAAACATTAAAAATATTTTTAAAAAGAAAAGAAAATTGGTGAGAGAGGCTCACAGAATGGTTCTGTATCCTGAGAGTGGAATTACTTACACAGACCTCCCTCCCTATGTATTAGAATTAAAACCTGTGCATTAAAGAAGTCAGTTTCTCAGTACTTAATTTGAAAATATTAAGGTCCTAAAATTCTATGGTTGGAAATATTACAGTGCAGTACATCATTCTCATAAGTATTATTCTCTTCCTCTCTGCATGCACGGTTTTAAATTAGAAAATTACCTACAGTGTTTTAACACATCCAAATTCTCTATCAGTGAGAGAATTAATGGATACATTGCTGTGTTTGTGTATAAAATACGTAAAATTTGGTAACTTCTCCCAGTTCCTGTGACTCTTCTGCACCACTGTGTGCTCAAAGAAATGTGGTTAAAATCTATTGCCTAATTCTATGGGTCCAAGCCCTATAATCACTTAAATAATGTAATTTAGTATTCTTGACTGGAGAATCCCACAGTTAGAGGAGTCCAGCAGGCTGTAGTCCATGGGGTCCACACAGAGTTGGACATGACTGAAGTGACTTAGCAAAGTATAACATAGTATTAAATTTATCTAGATTTAGGAGAATTTTCACTTGAGTTAATTTTTTTAAACATATTTTTAAAACAATTTCTTTCCTGATGTTTAATTTGAACTCTTACAAAATGATATTTACATTCTCTTTCATTTTGAATTTTAAAGGCTGATTTTTATGTTATTAATTCAAGTGACTTGTTGGTTATTGGCATTTTACTAGGAAAATGAATGATTTGTATATTCTATACAAATACATTGCTAGTTAATAGAGGGCTTAGGACACCAGCTTTTGAGGGAGAACCAAGAAGACCCTAAAATTGCTGATTTCTTTGTTTATAAGAAGATTCTATTTGGAAAAACACCTTTAATGCAGAGATGGCACATAAATTCAGATAGCTCTTTACAAACTGTTTAGGACATCTCCAGGAACATTCCCAAAGCATATTTCTTTCAGTTTTCTTACAAGTAACTGCTTTGGGGAAATCAAGGAATCATGATGCTATCCCCAAAGGATATTTTCTTTATTCTATTATCATAGTTTTTATAGGTTTGACAATTTTTATAAAAATGTTGTTAACCTCTTCCTTTGGTTTTCATTATGATACTTAAATACATGTTCCATACATGATATAGGACACAGACACACCTGTGGCTGATTCATATCAATGTATGGCAAAAACAACCACAGTATTGTAAAGTAATTAGCCTCCAATTAAAAGAAATAAACTAAAAAAAGCAGATCTTACCTTTAAATAAAAGGCTAAGTTGTTCTGACCAAAAGGTGAAATTTATCTTTGGATTCTTGAATTGTTAACTTACACATACATGCATGTTAGCCTCATATCATCATGTATGTATGAATACAGCCCAAGTTTTAAAAATTTCTTTGACAAGAGCAATATATTCATAATTGTTTATATTATATAAGTTTAATTATGTTTCTCATTTGTTTGTAAAAGAAAAAGTTAGCCCTTCTCACATAACTTGTGAAACTTTGCTTCTTAAATGAACATTTTGTCCTTGCCATACAAACAGAAAGGTTGCTCTGGGCAGTGTAAGGTCTTGAACCCTGGCAGACTTCGGTCCAAATACTTGGTTTGATTACTTAACTCTGAATGTCTGTTTCCTCATCCTTCCAGTGGGGATAATAAGATTTGTCTTGCAGGGATGTTACAGGAAAAAAACTTGGCCCACTGGTTGGCAATGGCTTGTCCACAATTAACAGTAACTATGAGAAACATCGATGACTTCTGTTGCTGATATTTGTGTTTTTCTTTTCCCCAAAAGAGAACTTGGCCCTCTTAATAGATGTTGTTTGGTCTATTATAAAAGAAAAGTTTGTTCTCACAATATGTATTTACATACTTTAGAGATTTTCTTCCTTAAAAAGCAAAACAAAAAAAAATGCCGTATTGAAAAATATACGCTTAAAAATCTCAAGATAAAATATTTTTGCTACTAAACTTCAAAAGGATAAGATTTTAAATTAAAAACTGTATTGGCTTTAAAATTTTCATGCTAATCTCTTTTACAGAGTTCTTTAAACACTGAGTTTCTTTTCAACATAAACTATGCTTTTGTTATCAAGTATGCTTTTCCTTATTGTATAACCATGATTTATAAAATCATATATATAATAAACATATAGAATATATATGAGTTTAATTTTAGTTTTTAGTTTTGAATTTTCTATGATTCTTAAAACTCTTTGCCTTGCTTTGCCATTAGAGAACACTAACTCTGCACTTCTATTCTAAATTTAAATGTATATATGTTTATCAATATATGCATATTAAAATTAGCCAATAATATCACATAGTGTGTTTTATTCTTCTCTAAGGTCTGTTTTCTCAAAATTAACTGGAAATTTGCTTTTGAGTGATCACTTTTTGAGAAATCACTAATAAAAAAACCCTATATCTTCTAATATTTTCTCAAAGAGAAAAAAGTAAAAAAGAAAAAGGCTTATTTCAGAGTCAATAAATTTATACTCATTTATTTGTTGTAGAAAAATTGTCTATGCATTTTTCATATTCTACCACAGGGTGGTGTATCGCTTTAAACATGGGACCTGTTTTGTACTACCATGCATTGCTAACTAGATTCATTCTGTTATGTAGATAAACTATGAAGTAGGGTTTTAGTGAATGAAAAAATTGGGGTTCTAAAATTTGAACAGTATCCAACTCCTTTGAATTGCTACTCAGGTAAAATTAAGAAAAAATTAATATTCAATGGTCCTCAACAGAAGAAACCAAAAAAATCTATTCCAATCCTGGAGATTTTATGACACAGGGTCTTGAAATTGTGTTTAGTTTTCATGTAACTGTATACTTTTCCTTCAAAGGTAGCAGTCATGGCATCGTCTACTGTTTCGATGACTGATTTATATGTTTTATATAAGTATTGCATGGGCTTCCCTGGTGGTTCAGATGGTAAAGAAACTGCCTACAATGTGGGAGACCTGGGTTCAATCCCTGAGTCAGGAAGATCCTCTGGAGAAGGGAATGGAAACCTATCCCAGTATTCTTGCCTAGAGAATTCCATGGACAGAGGACCCTGGCAAACTATATTCCACTGGGGTTGCAAAGAGTCTGACACAACTGAGCACTAACACTTCACTTCATATATGAATTAATTGTGATAATGTAAATGCAAAAAGGCAAAATGGCTGTCTGAGGAGACCTTACAAAGAGCTGAGAAAAGAAGAGAAGCAAAAGGGAAAGGAGAAAAGGAAAGATATAACCATTTGAATGCAGAGTTCCAAAAATATCAAGGAGCGATAAGGAAGCCATCCTAAGTGAACAATGCAAAGAAACAGAGAAAAACAATAGAATAGGAAAGACTAGAAATCACTTCAAGAAAATTAAAGATACCAAGGGAACATTTCATGCAAAGATGGGTACAGTAAGGGACAGAAATGGTATGGATCTAACAGAAGCAAAAGATATTAAGAAGAGGTGGCAAGAATATATAGAACTATACAAAAAGATCTTATTGACCCAGGTAAACCCAATGGTATGATCACTCAACCAGAGCCATACATCTTGCAGTGTGAAGTCAAATGGGCCTTAAGAAGCATTACTCTGAACTAAGCTAGTCGAGGTGATGGAATTCCAGATGAGCTATTTCAATTCCTAAAAGATGATGCTGTTAAAGTGTTGCACTCAATATGTGAGCAAATGTGGAAAACTCAGCAGTGGCCACAGGACTGGAAAAGGTCAGTTTTCATCCCAATCCCATAGAAAGGCAATGCCAAAGAATGTTCAAACTATCGCACAATTTCACTCATTTCACATGCTAGCAAAATAATGTTCAAAATTCTCCAAGATAGGCTTCAACAGTATGTGAAACTAGAAATTCCAAGTGTTGAAGATGGATGTAGAAAAGGCAGAGGAACCAGAGATCAAACTGCCAACATCTATTGGATCATAGAAAAAGCAAGCCGATGCCAGAAAAATACCTACTTCTTCTTTACTGACTATGCTAAAGCCTTTGAGTGGATCACAACAAACTGTGGGAAATTCTTAAAGAGAGGAATACCAGACTACCTTACCTGCCTCCTGAGAAATGTGTATGCAGGTTAAGAAGCAACAGTTAGAACTGGACATGGAAGAGTGTACTGGGTCCAAACTGGGAAAGCAGTATGTCAAGACTATGTTGTCACCCTGCTTATTTAACTTATATGCACAGTACATCATGAAAAATGACAGGCTGGATGAAGCACAAGCCAGGATCAAGATTGCCAGGAGAAATATTAACCTCATATATGCAGATAATATCACCCGTATGGCAGAAAGCAATGAGGAAGTGAAAGAGCCTCTTTAAGAAGGTGAAAGAAAAGAGTGAAAAAGCTGGCTTAAAACTCAACACACTCTCCGACATAAATCACAGCAGGATCCTCTATGATCCATCTCCCAGTATACTGGAAATAAAAGCAAAGATAAACAAATGGGATCTAATTAAAATTAAAAGCTTCTGCACAACAAAGGAAACTATAAGCAAGGTGAAAAGACAGCCTTCGGAATGGGAGAAAACAATAGCAAATGAAACAACTGACAAACAACTAATCTCAAAGATATATAAGCAACTTATGCAGCTCAACTCCAGAAAAATAAATGATCCAATAAAAAAATGGGCCAAAGAACTAAATAGGCATTTCTCCAAAGAAGACATACGGATGGCTAACAAACACATGAAAAGATGCTCAACATCACTCATTATCAGAGAAATGCAAATCAAGACCACAATGAGGTATCATTTCACACCAGTCAGAATGGCTGCGATCCAAAAGTCTATAAGCAATAAATGCTGGAGAGGGTGTGGAGAAAAGGGAACCCTCTTACACTGCTGGTGGGAATGCAAACTAGTACAGCCATTATGGAAAACAGTGTGGAGATTCCTTAAAAATTGCAAATAGAACTGCCTTATGACCCAGCAATCCCACTGCTGGGCATACACACTGAGGAAACCAGAAGTGAAAGAGACACATGTACCCCAATGTTCATTGCAGCGCTGTTTATAATAGCCAGGACATGGAAGCAACCTAGATGTCCATCAGCAGATGAATGGATAAGAAAGCTGTGGTTCATATACACTATGGAATACTACTCAGCCCTTAAAAAGAATAAATTTGACTCAGTTCTAATGAGATGGATGAAATTGGAACCGATTATACAGAGTGAAGTAAGCCAGAAAGAAAAACACCAATACAGTATACTGACACACATATATGGAATTTAGAAGACAGTAATGATGACCCTATATGTGAGACAACAAGAGACACAGAGGTATAGAGTGGACTTTTGGACTCTGAGGGAGAGGGAAAGGGTGGGATGGTTTGGGAGAATGGCAGTGAAGCATGTGTATTTTCCTGTAAGAAACGAAGCGCTAATCTATGTTTGGTGTAGGATGCAGGATGCATGGGGCTGATGCACAGGATGATTCAGGCAGAGCATGTGGGGTGGGAGGTGGGAGGGGGCTTCGGCATTGGGCGATTGTGTTCACCTATGGCTGATTCGTGTCAATGTATGGCAAAACAAATACAGTATTGTAATTAAAAAAATAAATAAATTTAATTAAAAAAAAATAAGATCATGACATCCAGTCCCATCACTTTATGGCAAATAGATGGGGAAATAAAGGAAACAGTGACAGAATTTATTTTCTTGGGCTCCTAAATCACTGAAGATGGTGACAGCATCCATGAAATTAAGATGCTTGCTTTTTGGAAGAAAAGCTATGACAAACCTAGAGAGCATATTAAAAAGCAGAACCGTTACTTCCCCCACAAAGTTCCATATGGTCAAAGCTATGGTTTTTCCAGTAGTCATGTGTGGATATGAAAGCTGCACCATAAAGAAAGCTGAGCACCAAAGAACAGATGCTTTTGAACTATGGTGTTGGAGAAGACTCTTGAGGGTCCCTTGGACTACAAGGAGATCAACCAGTTATTTCTAAAGGAAATCCACCCTGAATATTCGTTGGAGGACTGAGGCTGAAACTGAAGCTCCAGTACTTTAGCCATGTGGTATAAAGAGCCAACTCATCAGAAAAGAACCTGATGCTGGGCAAGACTGAAGGCAGGAGAAGAAGAGGATCAAAGAGGATGAAATGGTTGGATGGCATCACTGACTCAATGGATGTGAATTTGAGCAGATCTGGGAGATGGTGAAGGACAGTGAAGCTTGATGTGCTGTAGTCTATGGGGTTACAAGGAGTTGAACACGACTGGGTGACTGAATAACAATAACATGGTTTGTGTTCAAAATATTGAATTACGTTGTACTAATCTGAAAATATGGCTGTCCCACTAAATTGCTTTAGAATCATTATGATGGAGCTGTGACTTTCTAAAACAAAGTTAATTTACTGACATCAAGTAATTCCTACCCGAAGTACAGTCAAAGTAGTCTCCTTTCAACAACTCAATGCTGCTTTTAACTCAGAGGAAGCACAGAAGCTGAATCTGAAAGCTGAGGCCCCTTGGGCAATCTTGTTGGATTTGACAGTGATAAAACTATATCTCTATGAAATCTCTCTTCCTGATCTCCCTTATTTTTTACTCAATAGTAATAGCAGGAGCTCTGATTGGGCAGCAACAAAGATATAGTACAAACACAAATGACACATGTATGAAAACAAGGAAAGCATGCTTAAATAATATCCAGTGCTCACATCTCACATCAGGAGACCACTTGGAATGATGAGTGTTGCTTGTGACTTACACCAAAATACTTCAGAACCCCATTCAGACATATCTATGTTTTTGAAATATTTCAAATCTTGAACATTAGATACAAAAAGGAAGAAGACATTTTTAGCTCCCCACTTCATCTACAGTATGTATACTGTGTGTGTGTTTATTTGCTTAGTCATGTTCGACTCTGTGACCCCATGGGCTGTACCCTGCCAGGCTCCTCTGTCCACGGGGATTTTCTAGGCAAGAATACTGGAGTGGGTTGCCATGTCCTCCTCAAGGGGATCTTCCCAACCCAGGGACTGAATCCAGATCACCCACATTACTGGTGGATTCTTTACCATCTGAGCCACTAGGGAAGCCCTCAGTATGTATATGGATCCAGATTAAACAGTAACGGTAGACAAAATCAAATTTGGGAAGAGAAAGATGACATTGAAAGTAATTCTTTCATAACTGGAGTTAATTTCTCTTTTTATAACTGCAGAGTAGTAAGAAACTGAACAATTTTAAGTTTAGTCCAAAAGATTTTTTTTATAATGGTGTAATTTATGTAACATAAATTACATTTAATTTAAATTTAGTTGCACTTAATGCCTTCAGTGTTGTTCAACTACCATCTGTCTCAGTTTCCAAAATTCTGTCACCACAGAGCACTCCGTACCTATTAAGTAATCATTTCCCATTGTCTTCTCCCACTGTTCTGAGAAAATCACTGACTTGCTTTCTATGCATATGAGTTTGCCTATTTTATGCATATTTCATACACAAGGCATCATACCGTATGTGACCCTTTGTGTCTGGCTTCTTTACTTAGCATAATGCTTTGAAGGTTCATGCATGTTGCACCATATATCAGAATGTCATTCTTTTTATGGCTGAATAATATTTCATCATATTTATATAAACAAACAATATGGTAACCAAAATGTTACCAAATAAAATGTGGTAACATTTTATTTATTCTTTCATCCACTGATGCACGCTTGATTTGCAGTAACTTTTGGGTTCTGCAAACAATGGAATTGAATGGAATGTATGCAGTGGAAACTGGCATATAAAAATCTGAGCCCCTGTTTTCAATTCTTTTAGGTATATTCCAAGTGAAATTACTGGGTCCTATGTAATGCTATATTTAGCCTTTTGAGGAACTGCCAAAATGTTCTGTGCAGCATTTTTTATTTCCCTACAGAATAAAACCGGACTCTCAATCTGACATCAGACATGCAGGAAAAACTCAAACTTGGTTAAGGACTTAAATTTAAACCCTAAAACCATAAAACTCCTAGAAAAAAATAGGGAAAAATCCTTTTGACATTTTTGTTTGTTTGTTTGTTCCTCATTGTTTTTTATGCAGATGCTTTATCTTCTCTGGAATGAATATGTAAGAGTGGAATTGCTGGATCATAGGGAAGATATGCAAGTAACAATTTTTTTTTTTAAACCAAGATGGTCTTGGCAATAGTTTCTTAGATATGAGAATAAATGTATAGGAAACAAAATTAAAAAATAAAAGTTGGACTACATAAAACTAAAAGCCTCTTCACAGCAAAGGCAACAAAAAAGAAAATGACAATGAAATTTATGGAATGGGAGAAAAAATTGCAATTTTTATCTGGTGAGGCAAATATTCAAAATATATTAAAAATTCATACAAGTCAACAGCAAAAAAAAAAAAAAAAATTTAAAATGGACAAATGACATGAACAGACATTCTTCCAAAGAAGACATAAAAATGGTCAACATATATATGAAAAGGTGCTCAACCTCAATAATCAACAGGGAAATATAAATCAAAACCACAGTGTGACAGTACTTCAGATCAATTTCATTCCTTTGTAAATGGACATTCAGTTTTCCCTACACTTTATCATTCAGACAGAAACCTAATAAGGAACCTCAAAATTGAATAACAATATAGATCAAATGGATACAACAGACACATATAGAACATGCCACCCATCCACAGCAGAATACAGATTCTTCTCAAGTGCCCACAGAACATTCTCCAGGATAGATCATATATTAGGCCACAAAGCAACTCAACAAGGTTCAGAAGACTGAAATCATACCAAGCATATTTTCTGATCACAATGATATGAAACTGGAAATCAAATAGGAAAATTTTAAAAATCACAAATATGTGGAAATCAAGCACATTACTGAACAACCAGTGGGTCAAAAAAGATATGAAAAAGGAAATCAGAAAGTATCTTGAGATAAACAAAGATAAAAATACAATATACCAAACCATATGGGATGCAGCCAAAGCTGAAAAGCCAAAGTTTTAAGCAAATTTATAGCAATAAATGTCTACGTAAAAAAAAAGAAAGTTCTCAACAACTCAACTTTACACTTCAAGGAATTAGAAAAAGAACAAACTAAACTCAAGATTAGCAGAAGGAAGGACGTAATAGAGATTAGAGCTGATATATTAATAAATGAACTAGAGACAACAAAGGAAAATATCAATGAAACTAGTGTTGTTTTCTTTTTTTTTTGAAAAGATAAACATAATTGACACACCTATAGCTCACTAAACAAGAAAAAAGAGAGCAGTCAAAGTTATGAATGAAAAGGCAATATTACAGTTGATACCAATACAAAGGTATCACAATAAGTTACTAAGAATAACAGTATTTCAACAAATTTGATAACCTGGGAAAAGGAGATAAATTCCTATAAATGTACAGTCAACCAAGACAGAATGATGAAGAAACAGAAAATCTGAATAGATTGATTATTACTAAGAGATATAAGCAGTAATCAAAAAGTCTCCTAACAAAGAAAATTTCATAACCAGATGGCTTTACTGGTAAATTATACCAAACACTTAAAGAAAAATTAATACTAGTTTTTCTCAAATTACTCCAAACACTCAACAAAATACTAGCAAACAAAATTCCACATTAAAAGGACCATACATACAATCAAGTAAGATTTATTTGAAGGCTTAGAAGATGGCTCAGTATAAATCAAATCAATAAATGTGATACACAACATTAATAAGATAAATGAAAAAAACATGATCAATTAAATAGGTACAGAAAAATTATCTGACAAAATTCAATATCCTTTGATAATAAAAACTCTCAACAAACTGGATATAGAAGAAATTTACCATAAATTATGCCACATATGGCATAATAAAGGCCATATGTGACAAGCCCACATTTAACATCATAATGGTTACATGCTGAAAGCTTTTCCTCTACAGTCAAGAGCAAGGCAAAGGTGCCCACTTTCACTACTTTTATTCTAGTTAGCACTGAAAGGTCTTGCTAGAGCACTTAAGCAAGAAAAATAAATAAAAAGCACCCAAATCATAAAGGAAGAAGTTAAGCTGTCTCAGTTTGAAGATGACATGATACTGTACATAAAAAATTCTAAAGACGTCATCAAAAGCTTCTAGACCTAATAAATTCATGTATGTTGCAGGATACAAAGTCAAACTCAGTTTTATTTCTATATACTAGCAGTGAATTATTTTAAAAGGAAATTAAGAAAATAATCCAATTTACAAAAGCATCAAAAATAATAAAACACCTGGAAATAAATTTAACTAAAAGTTCTGTATGTTAAAAACTGTAAGACACTGATGAAAGAATTTGAAGAAGATACAGATAAATGGAAAGATATCCCATGTCGCCACCTCATTCAAGGCACAGCTGAGCTTCAGAAAGATCATAGCAGTCATTCTATGCTCAGCTTGTAGACTATTTTCTGTTTATGTCAACCATTAGGTCTTGTGTTCACTGATATTTCTGTGTATAAACTATAACTATTCTAAGAAGATGATGACTAATTTATGGAATTAAGGATATAAATGCACTAAGGTACTGATTTTCACCTTATACTCTCCACCCTCTGTTTCTGAAAACTATATCTAACAGGTACCCAGTATTTGATGGCTTCATTGATTTTCTTCTGAACAGTTTGCATTAAATTTTCCTGTAAAAAGTGGTAGGATTTATGTCAGTGTTCCAGCTACAGGTGGCACTGACTGACTTAATTTGTCAGTTCTGTTCTTGGTTATTCTTTTGTAACTTGAAAGTAAACAGAATACTACACATCATGAATAATGTTGAAGGAAAAACCTGAGGAATAATTCCTTTGAGGGAACAGTTGAATGTGGGAAATCATTTTCTCTTTTTATCCACTATGCTCCTAGGAGTCTAGCCAGGACCACATCTGCTTTTTTTTTTTTTTTTTAACTTATATGTTTTTTAGTGTCTAGCATGGTCATGTGAGCATGCAGATATCTGATAAATGCTATATAATGACAGTTGTGGCTATCATTATTATAGTAATTATGAACCCTACTCAAAAATAATTTGATGCTGTGACTTCATGATAAGACATATTTTGTCTCTAGATTTCTCTTTAAATAGAAGCCTTGAATGAACTAAATTTGTTTTCAACATTCAGAAAATCATAGAAAGGAATCACAGAAGCCATCTAGCCCATTATGTTGTATTACACTGGAAGAATCTGAATAGCAGGGAGGTTTGACTTGTCTAATATAAAAAGTATAGTTAGTTCCAGATCTAGGGGACAAATAAACAGGTCTTCTGATCTTACAGCATTACTCCTACTATACAAAACAAGAAGTTACTATTGCCATTGTGAAATGGTAATTTATAGCTCTTATTCGAAATTGTGCTTCAGAGCTATACTTTGGAATTCACAACGGCAGACAAAGAATACTTAACTTAGAGTATTCCTTCCCAACTTGGAGACTTGGATAGAGCTGGTGGACCCATCCCATTTTTATCAACTATTTATTGAAAAGCAACAAAATCAAGAGCTGAGAGAATATAACCTAATTATGTCTAGTTGGATAGCTAATTTCAACCTCAGTTGCAAAGAAAACTTGCAGAATTTAAGTGAACAGAACTTCAGTGTGTGTGTTGGTATTAGTTTTGGGGAATTAAAAAAAAAAAAAAAGAGACTTATCTCCCTGGTGAGATGGTCTGTGTTGAGAGCAAATCTCCTTAATAATGATCCAAGTATGGATTTCTGTTGGGCTTCCGAGAAAAGATGGGGATTTCATAATATATAATATCATACGTATTCTGACATTTATGATATTCATTGACTGATGCACGTTGATGTAGTATAAGATGAAAATGCTATATATCCCAAAGTAGGCTTGATGCAAAATGCAGCTACCACAGCAAACCTCAAAAGACATTTGTTCATTTGGTTAATTTTGTGACCAAATGTTTTATTTCATAATTCTGGAAGTCGACCAATTTTCTGTTCTCTCACTACATTTCAGTACTGAATAAATACAGTGCTGGAGTTGGCCCACTGAAAATGACCTGTTATCACTCATGCAGGCAAAGCCACGGATTCTGGGATCCTGACTTTATTTGGTCCTCCTGGATTGTGGTAGGGAAGATAAACGTACCCAGTGACTTATATCTGTTTCTTCAGGTGACTTTCACCTTGGCTGACTTGATTTGTGCTGAAGCGACCACAGAGAGACTTTCTTCTGCTTCCCGGCAAGCAGAGGTCAAGCTATTTTCATGTTCTCTTCCTTATTTTCCCTCCTTCTGGGATTGATCCTGTTCTTTCAGGCTTTTTATTATTGTCACCTCTTTTTTTTTTTTTAATCCATCTTTACTTTGTGATTAACTGTAAGTTTCTTTTAAGTATGTCTATTTAATTATTTTATAAAAGAATAACTAATGTAGATTCTTCTTGAGGCTCCTGGTTTTGGCCAAGCTGGACCATCTGCTATTGTCCAAAAGTATGAGACATCTCCTACTTCTCACACTACATTGTTATTGCCATTTTGCTGTATCGTGCATTCCACCACCACTTCATAAGCCAGTTTATAGCAATCACTGGATTCTACTTTTCTAGTGCCTTTGTCAAGCACAGAGCCTAATCACAGTAAGTACAAAACACATGACAGACGAATAAATTGGATGGGCTCTTAGAAGAAAAATCAGCTTGCTTGACCACTAATTTAAGTTACGTGGCATATGTCAAAGAAACACAAGTTTAAAATCAGAAAAAAATGAGTTGTGGCCCAGGCAAGAATCTTAACTTGCCCTTAGTTCAATTTACTCCTCTGTAAATAAAAGTGTACTAAATAATTTCTAATGTCAAAATAATTCTTAGAGATGGATTACTTTCATTTGTCACCATAAGAGACAACGAAGTGGTATAGCAGTTTCTAATCAGTTAAACTATTATGTATTGAGTCTTTAATACATTATTTGTCACAGTATACAGGGAGGCCTGGCATGCTGTGGCTCATGGGGTCACAAAGAGTTGGACACGACTGAGCGCCTGAACTGAATTGACAATGTTCAAAGCACTTAAAAATAATTCAGAGCCAACTTGACACATTAACGCTAAAATTTTAAAAATGCTGCAACCATGACAAAACCTATTGGCAGAGACCACAGGTTTATATGTCAATGTATATAGAAAAAGAAGCACCAACTCAGGATGGTTTGGAGGACTAATGCTTTAAGAAAGGGATTTTACAGTTCAAGGGATGAGGACCAGCAAAGGGTAATAGAATTTTAGAACTGAATGGGTCCTTGGAGTCACCTATCTCTTTTGATTTAGAATAAATTCAATTGATGTTTCACAAACTGTAGCCACATCAAAGCATCTGTAGAGTCTTGCTTGGAATTCAGGACTCTTAATGTGGAGTTCTTTGGACCACAACACCTCATCTCCTGTATAAAAGACTGATCTCCTATATTAAAGCCAGTAGTGACAAAGCACACACAAAACCCAAGGTAGAAAGAAGAGGGTAGTGGAGGTAAACTTCTGAGGAGCAGATGTAGATACAAAACTCTAGCTGAATATTCAGGAGAAAATTCAGACATATATTTCAAATGCTACATGAAGTAAACACCTGTTTTTCTTGTGTCCTTTCTAGCATGACTTTTTTTGACAACAAAACTCCAGTTTTCCTCAATGAATTCTATCTTCCTGACTCTTAGCTGTTATGGCTTAAATGGAGTAACCTTGTTGCTAGTATGTATATTTCTAAGTTTATTGCCCTAGAGTTTTTCAAATTTCAAAGTGGATAAAAGAGTTTTTTCCTATTTTAACGTGGGAAGCTCTCAGATCTGACCTATTGAAGATTATCGGTCATTTTATAGGTGCATATTTATGCTGCTTTTCAGCTAAATATTTATTGAAGACTTTTTTCCACCTCTAACCTTGTGAATCTTTGCCTTACCTGCTAAGATCATCTTTACTGTACTTAAATCTCATCAGCAACTCTCTTGAATGCATAGTTGCCATCCCAGGCTTCTGCTACATCCTTATGGCCCACACTCTATGGTAACAGTATGGTTTTTCCATCAATGTTTCCATACAGTGATAACCGTATGGTCTTCCTCATTGTCCAGTGTGGTTCTTGAATACCAACTCTCTATTTTAGGGAAGAAGTCTGGCTCTGCAGACAGACACCTGAATTTGACTGTTGGGTGCACCACATGTTATCTACATGACCTGGGAAACTACTGAACACCTTTAAGCATAATTTTATTCATCTTCAAAATATATGATAATTTATATCTACCTCATACAATTATTGTCGGTAAAGACTAGTACAGCCACCTTATGTAATTAGCAGAGTTCGTGGCACTTGGTAAGCACTACAAATATTAGACACTATTGTTATCACTATTATTCTTATTCCAGAGTAGTCACTCTGAGTACTCTTTTCAATATATCTGCTCCACTTTTTAAAATATAAAGTTATTTATTTTAATTGGAGGTTAATTACTTTACAATATTGTATTAGTTTTGCCATACATCAACATGAATCCACCACAGGTATACACGTGTTCCCCATCCTGAACCCCCCACCCTCCTCCCTCCCCATACCATCCCTCTGGGTCATCTCAGTGCACCAGCCCCAAGCATTCAGTATCATGCATTGAACCTGGACTGGCTATTCATTTCATATATGATATTATACATATTTCAATGTCAGTCCCCCAAATCATCAAATAAATGACCCAATCAAAAAATGGGCCAAAGAACTAAGTAGACATTTCTCCAGAGAAGACATACAGATGGCTAACAAACACATGAAAAGATGCTCAACATCACTCATTATCAGAGAAATGCAAATCAAAACCACAATGAGGTACCATTTCACGCCGGTCAGAATGGCTGTGATGCAAAAGTCTACAAACAATAAATGCTGGAGAGGGTGTGGAGAAAAGGGAACCCTCTTACACTGTTGGTGGGAATGCAAACTAGTACAGCCACTATGGAGAACAGTGTGAAGATTCCTTAAAAACCTGGAAACAGAGCTGCCATATGACCCAGCAATCCCACTGCTGGGCATACACACCAAGGAAACCAGAATTGAAAGAGACACATGTACCTCAGTGTTCACTGTAGCACTGTTTATAATAGCCAGGACATGGAAGCAACCTAGATGTCCATCAGCAGATGAATGGATAAGAAAGCCGTGGTACATATACACAATGAAGTATTACTCAGCCATTAAAAAGAATACATTTGAATCAGTTCTAATGAGGTGGATGAAACTGGAGCCTATTATACAGAGTGAAGTAAGCAAGAAAGAAAAACACCAATATAGTATACTAACATACATATATATATGGAATTTAGAAAGATGGTAACAATAACCCTGTATGCAAGACAGCAAAAGAGACACAGATGTATAGAACAGGCTTTTGGACTCCTTGGGAGAGAGAGAGGGTAGGATGATTTAGGAGAATGGTATTTGCTCCACTTTTAAGTCATTAAATTTAACAATTTAACATAACTCTTAAGCAAGTTAGATAGACAGCTAGATAGATTGATGTCAGTGTATCTATTTCTACCACTAGATTTTATCGTCAAGCTTAAGAACTGAGAGCTTCTACATCTTATTATCTCCAGCTCTGATAGCATATGGCCTGGTATTCAGAAAGGAGAAAGAGAAGGAGATAAGGAAGAGACATTAAGAAATCACCTCACATACACATATGTATATGCGTATATATTTTTCCTCATATAATCAAAATGTCCAGGAAGTGTCCACATTCTTTATTTCATTAAATTACAATGTGCCCAATACTTCTTTAATGAATGTTTCATTTGGTGCCTTTTTAAAAATTGTGTCAAAACAGAGATATTGCTTGGTTATATACTTTGTGTGAACATCTTATTCATTCAACATAGAATTATTGACCACCGACCGTGGGGTAAGCTATATGCCAGATCCTGAACATGTGAATATAGATAAAATAAGACCTCTGCTTTCCTAAAGATTACAGGTTAGTGAAGCACAATGACTACTAGGTAGATAAATTGTGATACAGTGAGGTAAGCATGTGACTCAATAGGATTATAAATTAGCATGAATGCAGAGGATGAGGTGACTAATCACTATGTGAAATTGAAGAGTTGTCCTAACATTAGCCCTTGGCTCTTTTACCCAGAATAGGATGCTATTTTAAACACTTTGTAAAAATTAATAGTGATTTTGATGCCTCACATCTAAGCCTTTGAAGACCACTCAGGAGCACTCTCCCTGCCTTCCCTGTATAGGTGTCCATATTTTCTTTTCTAACTCAGTTCTTTAACTTTTGTCTCTATAATTTTTCTCCTCCAAAAAGCAGATGGTTAAGGACCTAACCAGCAGTGAAGGCAGGAGTGGGGCATCATAAACTAGTTGGGTACAAACAAAGATATCAGACATTATTGTTTCAGTGTAATGACAGAGACTCAACTCAAACTTGATTAGGCAAGAAAGGTGATGGACTATCCTTCACGACCAAACTGTAATGGGAAGGATTGTGCCACTCATTGGAGACTACTGCAGGAGGATTCTGTCACCATCTCTCAGGTCTGTATTTCCATGTTCATCTCATTCTTTCAGACAGATTTCCTCCATCATGTTGAAACAATGGCTACAGCTAGCTTCTGGCTATTATGATATCGTAAGAGGCTCTTCTACTTGTTTTCACTTGATAATCTCTTCAGAAAGACTTTGATCAGCCAGGTGAACCTAGGAGCCATGAAGTGTGATCAGAAGAGTAGGGTCTAAGATGATTGTGGCTCTTGTTTAAACACACAGTGGTGGGAGAGGAAGAAAGAACATATTTGAGATGAAGGGGAATGAATGGTGGGAGCAAACAGAAGTCAAACAGGCATGCTGCTTTCCAGTAAATGTCTATGGAGTTCCTGCAACGTGCCCAGCACTGCACTGGTGCCACAGTCTAGGAGAATTAGTCAAATAAGCTACACGTAAGCCCTCTCAAAGGAAGACAGGAGCAGTTGCCCTATTCCAGGTGAGTTCCACTCTCAGGCAGCTCTCTGAACCTGACCACAACTAGCCTTGTCAGCCTAGCATCACTTGGGGAAATTAAGCCTACCATATCTATTCCCCAGATAGTCTCTAAATTTCACTTAGAAATTGGGGAGGGAAGATCAGAGAATTGCCATGGAAAATCAAGGGCATGGAAGCTAAGCTAGGGAAGTTTGTGAAGACGTCTGCCATCTGTAGCAATGATGTGGATGGCTCCCACATGCTCGCTTGAGATGCTGCTGTGATTCTCATGCCTGCCTATGGGTCTGGTTGCCACCACATCAGAAAATAATGACCTTAACTTCTCTTCTTCTGTCCAAACCTCATGTAACTTTCTCTCAAAAGGAAGTTCTATCCAGGATGAAATAGGGAAGGGGAGTTTGGGGGATGAAGTTTCCCAGACCTTAGGAGGGTGTGTGTATAACGCTGAGTTGACAGCAGATGATCCACTTCAGCATCCTTATCCTGTTTCACATGCAGGCATGTTGGCCAAAGTTTATTGATGACCCACTGCACCAGGCAATGTGCTCCCTAGTTCACATGTGTTTTCTCACTGAAGCCCTTAAACAATCCCAGTGGCAATGTGAGATGGAGGCAGTAGGAGGGAGAGAGAGAGTTTTATTTCTATATTTTATAAGAAAACTAAAGCCAAGAGAAGGAACTGACCAACGGTCCTACAGCTGAAGTAACAGTGGAGCTAGGTAGGGTTCAAATCTTAATCTCTGACAACAAAATCAATTTCTGAAGTGGACACAATACTGCCCCTCTAATCTAGTCCTTCTTCGATATAAGTGTTGGTTATGGCTAAGGGAGCCAAAGCTAGTTTATTTTCTCATATAGTTGCACTGCAGATGGCACTTCTAATCTAAATGACTCTTGTAAAAGGGCCATTTGGGGAAATATGTTTAGGAGATGCATAAGGCCCAAAGTCTAACAGATAGATAGATCCCCCATCAAATGTCAGTAATTGTGAGAGAAGCTAAATAGACTATGTACACCATGCATGGATGGGAACACTTCTTCAAAATTATTCAAGACAAAAAGAAGTAGTTTAAAATGGTTTATTGATAGGATTGATATTTAATCCTTTTAAAAATGGGGAATAGTAACCCTGCTGGGAAATTTTAAGAAAAATTTATGCCCTTGTGGATTGTAACATAGTATGAAAGTATGTTGGCATGAAGAAAGGTGCTATTGCAATGGAAATAAAGGCAGTTATAACGGAATGTGAGACAAAGAGACCTTGTGAGAAAAAAAGTTACTAGTGGTTTTGAAAGGTAGAGAGAGAGAAAAACAAACAAACAAACATAGAACAAGAAAGCATGTAAGAGAGGTTGACTGTGTAGAA
Organism: Nanger dama; assembly: GCA_917880005.1. Classification (NCBI taxonomy): domain Eukaryota; kingdom Metazoa; phylum Chordata; class Mammalia; order Artiodactyla; family Bovidae; genus Nanger; species Nanger dama. The sequence continues at coordinate 33,408,837 of CAKJTW010000007.1, forward strand.
AAGATTTAAATAAAATATTCTGGTCCTCAGAAAGAAACAATCTGTGGAGCAACAGTGTTCAAAGAAACCTTCGTTCCCACTCCAGTCCTTCTGAAAGACTGCACACCCCCCTACACACAATCTCTTGGCTAATTTCATTCTGAGTACTTTGATATTGGGAGTGAGGTCTCTTGTATAGTAGAAACAATCTTTTTGATTACTGGAAAGATGTGTTCTAAAATAAATACATATATCTAAAATTTGCTCTGTAAATGTACTTCTGACGCACCTATAATAAAATTCACAAATTTCCCAAGCCACACTAATAGCAGTGCTACATTGAAATCGTTGACACAGAAAGCTAAGAACCAAATACTAGGCCACCATGACAGCTTCCCTGCTGGCTCAGACAGCAAAGAATCCACCTGCAATGTGGAAGACCCAGGTTCAGTCCCTGGGCTGGGAAGATCCCCTGGAGAAGGGAATGGCTACCCAACCCAGTATTCTTGCCTGGAGAACCCCATGGACAGAGGAGCCTGGAGGGCTATAGTCCATGGGGTCTCAAAGAACTGAATATGACTGAGAGACTAACACAAAACATTAGCTACTCCATCAAGACTCAGAAATCCCATAGGTGTCATCATGATATGGTCAGCAGCCTTACCTTCCATTGTCCACAGAGAAAAAAATGTAGATGCATTTCAGTCCATGTGAAGATAAGAAAAACTGTCCAAGTTGTGCTATTGGGAGTTAATGTGCTATAATTCTGATTTTCCAGCTTGTATGAGGAGGACATTACAAGGCTGTCCCCATTTGGTATCTGTGATAATTAAAACACCCAATTTTTAAAATTGCAGTAAAACTACCCTCTAGGTATAAGAAACATAGTTTTAATTAATAATAAATCTTCCATATTAGGGGGATGGATTCAAGAAATGAAAGGAGTTTAAAAAAAAAATCCATGAGGCACAAGCAACAAATTGTCTAGGAAGAAATTATATTGTTAACTCTTTTGACTGGTACTTGTATATACTAACATAAACATCATCAAATGTGAGCTAATTAAAAACATTAACTTGCTAATTTCAAAGACATTTCATGTCAAATTTGAGAGGAAGTAAGAATGACATCACTTGTGCAAAGCAAATAGGCTACCTGTAGTGGTTTACAGTCACTCGGTTGAATCTACTCAGAGTTTTCAATGCATATGATCTCCAGCTATTCCTAGGTCTCTCTAGAGTCTTTAAGCTTCTTCCTTCTCAGCTGGTTAAAAAAAAAAAAAAAAAAGCTGGTAAAAAGCTTCACCATGCCAACCTGTCATCATTCTATCATCCCTGACCACTGAAATTCAAAAGAAAAGCTTTTGCTAACTGACCTGGAAGGAAACACAAAATCTTAAGATTATGAGTAAATAAGCCCCCTGACCAGTAGGCAGGCAGCTTGGATTCACTGGGAAACTCAATGCACCCTTAAGGGTCTCTGCTATCTCCTTTTAGGGTGACGGCTGCATTGTAGCCGGGAAAACACAAAATATACATAAGTGGAAGGAATCCGGCGGTGTGGAGATTTGGTAAAGCCAGTCTTAATTTCTAGAAGCTTGTATGAACAATCAAGCCAAATCAAAATCCAACAATGTTGGGTGGAGTGAACCCAGTCTCTGGATATTTGGCTGTACAAACTCAAAAGCCCCTAACCTTACAGCCAAGTGCGGTGTGATTGGCAGCTCACAGAGCTGTCTGGGATGGAAACAGCAGGCATGTGGATCAGAAGTAGTAGAACAAGCATGAGATGAGTAGAATAGAAATGTGTAAATCCCTGGAGAATGAGTGTAGAGAAAGGGAAATGATATGTTGGCATTCAAGGAAGTTTCTGGGTTTAGCATATCAAATCGAATAAAAGATAATATACACTTGGCAATAGAAATAAAACTTAATGACTCATTAGGTGAGAGAAACCTGATTTCTCTGAAAGAAATTCTGTCTCAGGTTGCAGAGTTAAGTCGTTGTGAATGTCAAGAAGAAACTTATTTAATTATAAATCAGAATGGGGATGAACCTGAATAGCAGCAAAAGGGTAAACAGGCACAATGATTAAATGGCTTTAGAACAGTTATTGTAATAGTGCTCAGGCAAGGGTCATAAATTGCTAAAATGTGAACATATTTTCAAACTTGTGATATATGGTCCTCCTGGGCTGATCTCTATTTTATCTAAGGTGGTGTTTTCAACCTGTTTTCTGATAGCCGTGTCTCCCTGCATGTGCTTTTGTTGTTCTTCCTGTCTTGACACCACCTGCTGTACAGACATCACCATTAAGGCGTTTCCATAGTGGGGAAAAAGTTCTCACCAGTAAATCATGCATCATCAATTCCAAAATGAAGAGAGAAACACACACAAACATACATCCTCATTCCCAAGTTCAGATTTGAACCTTGAACCTTTGACACGTGATGACAAAGAATATAAATATGTAGGAGAGACCAGTGGAACCAGCAGCACCTGATTATCACCTTCTAGACACCTCTGTTTACTCTGAAAACTGAAACATGTGGTCTACATACCTACACTGAAACAGCTTGGAAATGAGGAAGTTACAATGAAGTAAGGCTTTACATGGAACAAACTCGGGTCTAGAACATGAGTCTATGACATATAATGAACAAAGAAGGGAGGGGGAAAAGAGAGAAAGGAAGGGAGAAAGTGAGGGAAGGAGTGAAAGAGGAAGGGAGGGGAAAGAAAGAAGGGGAGAGAACGGAATGAAAGAGGGAGAGAGGGTGGGGAAGAGGAATATGTTACTACTAATAATTGTAAAATATATTACTTAGAGAATCCAATATATTATGATTCAGATAATTATGAGTTAGGTTAACAGGCTGATAATAATAAAGATTCCCGAGGTATATACATACTTCATAAAGTGGGAAGGTGAGAAAGACGAACTCTGAGAAATAATGATGAAAGAAAGGAAGACAATCTGGTCCATAATGAGGTTCCACAGAAAGCTTCTAAGGCGGCAATGTTCTCGCCACATTGTGGACACATAAAACCACTTTGACAGTGATTCTATATATATGTACACATGCCAAATAAGGGATAGACATGTTTGAAAATTTCATACAAGGACTTAATCTGATGGTCCAATGGCTAAGACTCCGTACTCCCAATGCAAGGGACCCAAGGTCCGATCCCTGGTCAGGGAACTAAATTCCACATGCCCCAACTAGGAGTTCACATGCCACAGCTAAAGATCTCACATATCCCAGCAAAGATCAAACATCCCGCACGCTGCAACTAAGACCCAGCACAGCAAAATAAATAAAATATGAAAGAAAAATTTAATTAAAAATTTAAAATTCCAAATGAATTATTTTGAAGTTAACTCTTCAGTTGTATGTTTGTTTCTCATTATACGAGGAAGATGATAGTCAAAGCCAAAAAGAAAAAAAAAGCCAATAGGCTTACTTACAATTAGGTGCAGTTCTCTGATGGCTGATAAACTCTTGTTTCTTCTCCTCTTCACAATATGCTAGATTGGGAAGCAATTAATAGAGAGTATTGTTATTGCTATAATAAAGATGACCTTATATTTTCTGTTTTAAAAGAAACTTTAGTTCTTAATTTTCAAGATAATGCTGCTTGGGCATTTTTTTAACAATGTACCAGTGTGTAGCAAACTTACTCTTAGAAATACTATCACAGGTAAAGAACTCTTAAAAAATCAAGAGATACAAAGACCAAATTCCATTAGAAAAAATGTGCAGAGAACATGAGTGGACAATTTACAGGTAGGATAAGCAAATGACCCTTATACTTATGAAACAATGTTCATATTAAAATTTTGTCCACCCAATTTCAACTTGTGGGATTTAACCTAAAGATACCTTCCTCCAAATGCAAAAACATATGCTGTAGGTTATTCTCTGCAGCATTATTTATAAAATCAAAACAGTGGAAATGACTCAAATACCCACACACAGGACAGCAGTTAAATAAACTAGAGTACTTTCATACAACGGAGGAATAGTGAACAATAAAGAGTGGGTATCTCTATTAACCGATCTGAGGGATTTCAATGATACATGCATTTGATGAAAAGAGCAAGGGACAAAAGTTTTCTGTTACATTCTACCTTTTGTGTAAAGAAAAAGGCCATCTGCACATATGTGTATTTCTTTATTTTGATCTATCTATTCTATAGACTAAATGTGTCCCCACCCCAAATTCATGTTAAACCCTAACCTTTCATATGCTGATATTCGGTGCTAGACATGTCACATAGAATATATATACATAACTATAAAATAGCAGATAGCAAAGCTAACAACACATGTATCAACTATTCCTCACCAATTTTAAACTTTTTCAATATTGATGTTGATCTCTAGGCATTCTCCCCTCTCCCATAATTCTGAAATGTTTACTACAACTTCTCTGTGTTCATTTACAAAAATTCATTTCCTCATTATTTTTTTCTTCTCTTCAGTTCAGTTCAGTCTCTCAGTCGTGTCCGACTCTTTACGATCCCATGAATCGCAGCACACCAGGCCTCCCTGTCCATCACCATCTCCTGGAGTTCACTCAGATTCACATCCATCGAGTCAGTGATGGCATTCAGCCATCTCATCCTCTGTCGTCCCCTTCTCCTCCTGCCCGCAATCCCTCCCAGCATCAGAGTCTTTTCCAATGAGTCAACTCTTTGCATGAGGTGGCCAAAGTACTGGAGTTTCAGCCTTAGCATCATTCCTTCCAAAGAAATCCCAGGGTTGATCTCCTTCAGAATGGACTGGCTGGATCTCCTTGCAGTCCAAGGGACTCTCAAGAGTCTTCTTCAACACCACAGTTCAAAAGCATCAATTCTTCAGCACTCAGCTTTCTTCACAGTCCAACTCTCACATCCATACATGACTACTGGAAAAACCATAGCCTTGACTAGACAAACTTTGTTGGCAAAATAGTTTCTCTGCTTTTGCATATGGCTGTCTAGGTTGGTCATAACTTTTCTTCCATGGAGTAAGTGTCTTTTAATTCTATGGCTGCAATCACAATCTGCAGTGATTTTGGAGCCCCCAAAATAAAGTCTGACATTGTTTCCACTGTTTTCCCCATCTATTTCCCATGAAGTGATGGGACCAGATGCCATGAGCTTAGTTTTCTGAATGTTGAGCTTTAAGCTAAACTTTTCACTCTCCTCTTTCACTTTCATCAAGAGGCTCTTTAGTTCCTCTTGACTTTCTGCCATAAGGGTGGTGTCATCTGCATATCTGAGGTTATTGATATTTTTCCCGGCAATCTTGATTCCAGCTTGTACTTCTTCCAGTCCAGCGTTTCTCATGATGTACTCTGCATAGAAGTTAAATAAGCAGGGTCACAATATACAGCCTTGACGTACTCCTTTTCCTATTTGGAACCAGTCTGTTGTTCCATGTCCAGTTCTAACTGTAGCTTCCTGACCTGCATATTGGTTTCTCAAGAGGCAGGTCAGGTGATCTGGTATTCCCATCTCTTTTCAGAAGTTTCCACAGTGTATTGCGATCCACACAGTCAAAGGCTTTGGTACAGTCAATAAAGCAGAAATAGATGTTTTTCTGGAACTCTGTTGCTTTTTTGATGATCCAGCAGATGTTGGCAATTTGATCTCTGGGTCCTCTGCCTTTTCTAAAACAGCTTGAACATCTGGAAGTTTACGGTTTACTTATTGCTGAAGCCTGGCTTGGAGAATTTTGAGCATTACTAGCATGTGAGATGAGTGCAATTGTGTGGTAGACTGAGCATTCTTTGGCATTGCCTTTCTTTGGGATTGGAATGAAAACTGACCTTTTCTTCTCTTACTCCCTCTCTCAATCCCTACAGCTTTATTCATCGGAACTATTTTTGACTGCTGATTGTAAACTTTGTTCACTATGGAATTATTTCAAACCCAAATCTTTTATTTTTATTTTTATTTTTTTCATGTGAGGGTTATCATTTTTTAAATTTTTTTAAATTTATTTATTTTTTAATTACAATACTGTATTTGTTTTGCCATACTTTTAAATAGGTTAAATTCCCTTTAAATTTTTAGACACAGATTATCTGCAGTGTTTGTAGTTACAGCACGTGTTACTTGGGAATTCTCATCTGTACCCAGTGTGAAACTGGCACCATGCCACAGTTATTTTCTTGTTGCTTTTTATAAGAAAATAAAAATGGTAGAAGAGAATTAACACTAAGAATAGCAATCATATTTCCATATACATCAATGTGAGTACATTCTTTCTCAATATCCTTTGTAGTATTTGTTTCTATTTATTTATCTAGAGCCAAGCTCCCTAGACAGCCTCACTGGAAACTCGTCTACTATGTGGCTAGAAAGAGCTACAAAGGGATCAGCTTGTTTCACAATCATACCAAAAATGCAATATAGAATATAAACCAAGAGACAGTTTTGAACATTATAGATCTCAGGTCTGTTTACATAGGAGACATTTATTTGAGGAGACCTGGTCTGTCTAGTCAGGCTATGGTTTTTCCAGTGGTCATGTATGGATGTGAGAATTGGACTGTGAAAAAGGCTGAGTGCTGAAGAATTGATGTTTTTGAACTGTAGTGTTAGAGAAGACTCTTGAGAGTCCCTTGGACTGCAAGGAGATCCAGCCAGTCCATTCTGAAGGAGATCAGCCCTGGGATTTCTTTGGAAGGAATGATGCTGAAGCTGAAACTCCAGTACTTTGGCCACCTCATGAGAAGAATTGACTCATTGGAAAAGACTCTGATGCTGGGAGGGATTGGGGGCAGGAGGAGAAGGGGACAACAGAGGATGAGATGGCTGGATGGCATCACGGACTCGATGGACATGAGTTTGAGTGAACTGTGGGAGATGGTGATGGACAGGGAGGCCTGGTGTGCTGTAATTCATGGGGTCATAAAGAGTTGGACATGACAGAGCGACTGAACTGAAACTGAACATTATCCATAAACAGACAAATTCATCCATATAACCATAATAAAACAATGCTGTTGATTATCCTCATGGAAAAGACCAGAGGGCTTACTATGATTCTTTCAAACTTTCCACTTCCAATTGACTCTGAAACAGGCAGGTCTCCTTATAGATCCTGGATGTTGATATGAAATTATATGAGCAAGTAAGTATTCAGTTACATATTTTCCAATTTTAGAATTGTTAGTATTCTTCCTTTGTTATGAACTTACTGTTTTGTCTTCCTTCAAGATTCACTTGTTGGAATCCTAACCACCAGTGTAATGATATTTAGAGATCCAGTCTTTGGGAAGTGAGTGGGGTTCCATGAGATCATGAGGGTGGAAACCAATGATGGGATTAGTGACCTCACAAGAAGAGGAATATACTGACAGCTCTCCTACTCTGTCATTATCAAGGGTGTGTGTGTGTGTGTGTGTGTGTGTGTGTGTGTGTGATGTCAGGACAGTGAGAAGGCAATAAGAGAACCATGAAGATCATCTTTACCAGAAAATGATGATGCTGGCACCCTTGTCTTGGACTTGGTCCTGAAGCTTGTCTTCTCATGCTTTCAACAGGGTCTTTTGCAGAAGAAATATTTTTAATTTTGATGAAGTCCAATTTATCAGTGTTTCCTTTTATGAACTATATTTTTTGTGTGTCAAGTCTAAGAATTCATTGTCAAACTCTAACTTTGGGTTTGTTTTTTTTTCTTTCGGCTTTGTTTTTCCTGCCATATTTTGCAGCTCTATTGTCCAGTGCATACATATTTAAGATTGCTATGTCTTTGTGGATTGGTCCTTTTATAATTATTTAATGTCTCTGCTTCTGGTAATATTTTCTGCTCTGAAGTATACTGATACTAGCACAGTCTCTCCTGCTTTTCTTTCATTAATGGTCCCATGATATATCTTTTTCCATCTTTTTATTTTCTATCTGCTTATCTCATTATATTTGAAGTGGTTTTATTGTTCAGCATCTAGTTGGGTCATATTTTTTAACCCAGTATGTCAATCTCCATTGTTTAACTGGTATATTTAGACTATCTACATTTTTTTTATTACAGATAGGACACGGCTTTAGCTTGTCATTTGGTTTTTGTTTGCTTCTTCTATTCATTTGTGTCTCTGTTTTCTTCCCAAGTCCTGCTGTGGGTTATTTGAATACATTTTAGAATTCAATTTAGATATACCTATAGTATTTTGAGTATGCCTGTTTGTACACATTTCCTGGTGGCTGTGTGTGTGTGTGTGTGTGTGTGTGTGTGTGTGTGCGTAAAATCACATAGCTTATTGATTCCCTCATTTTACCAGCTCAAATGAAGTATAAAAACATGAGTTTTCATACTAAAAACTAATTACTTTCCATTATCTTCATCCACTTATAATTCTTTCAAATATTTTCTCTATATATTTAGAATAGTTTTAAATTTTTGCTTTAATCATCAAATATAATTTTGAAAACTCAAAGGCTATTGTTTTACTCATATTTTTTTCTTATTATGTTCTTCCTTCCTGATATACTAAGGTTCTTTCTTATTTTGTTTCCTTTCTGTTTACAGAATTCCTTTAGCCATTCTTTTAGAGTAGGTCTCCTTGGACAAATTCTGTTAGTTTTCCTTCCTCTTTTTCCCCCTTCATTTCTGAAAGACATACTTGTTAGCTGTAGTTTTGAGCTGACAACTCTTTTTCCTATCAGTTCAGTTCAGTCGCTCAGTCGTGTCTGACTCTTCTCAACCCCATGAATCGCAGCACGCCAGGCCTCCCTGTCCATCACCATCTCCCGGAGTTCACTCAGACTCATGTCCATCGAGTCCGTGATCCCATCCAGCCATCTCATCCTCGGTCGTCCCCTTCTCCTCCTGCCCCCAATCCCTCCCAGCATCAGAGTCTTTTCCAATGAGTCAACTATTCTCATGAGGTGGTCAAAGTACTGGAGTTGCAGCTTCAGCATCATTCCTTCCAAAGAAATCCCAGGGCTGATCTTCAGAATGGACTGGTTGGAACTCCTTGCAGTCCAAGGGACTCTCAAGAGTCTTCTCCAACACCACAGTTCAAGAGCATCAATTCTTCAGTGCTCAGCCTTCTTCACAGTCCAACTCTCACATCCATACATGACCACAAGAAAAACCATAGCCTTGACTAGATGGACCTTAGTCGGCAAAGTAATATCTCTGCTTTTGAATATACTGTCTAAGTTGGACATAACTTTTCTTCCAAGGAGTAAGCGTCTTTTAATTTCATGGCTGCAGTCACCATCTGCAGTGATTTTGGAGCTCCCAAAAATCAAGTCTGACACTGTTTCCCCATCTATTTCCCATGAAGTGATGGGACCAGATGCCATGATCTTTGTTTTCTGAATGTTGAGCTTTAAGCCATCTTTTTCGCTTTCCTCTTTCACTTTCATCAAGAGGCTCTTTAGTTCTTCTTCACTTTCTGCCATAAGGGTGGTGTCATCTGCTTATCTGAGGTTATTGATATTTCTCCCAGCAATCTTGATTCCCGCTTGTGTTTCTTCCAGTCCAGCGTTTCTCATGATGTACTCTGCATATAAGTTAAATAAACAGGGTGACAGTATACAGTTTTGACATACTCCTTTTCCTATTTGGAACCAGTCTGTTGTTCCATGTCCAGTTCTAACTGTTCCTTCCTGACCTGCATACAGATTTTTCAAGAGGCAGGTTAAGTGGTCTGGTATTCCCATCTCTTTCAGAATTTTCCACAGTCTTTTTCCTATAGCACCCCCCAAATACTATGCTGCTTCCTTTTGCGTGTCTGCACAGATTCTGATAAGAAATCTGTCACTCTAATTATTTGTTTCTCCTATGCATGAGAGATTGCATTTCTATGATGGCTTTTAACATCTTCTTTAACTTTGAGTAGTTTACTTTTGATGTGCTTTGTCATTGATTTCTTTGGGACTTATTCAGTGTCCTAAATCTGTAGACTTCTATATATTGCCAAATTTAGGAAGTTTTCAGCCATTATTCCTTTGAGCATTTTTTAAAGCCAACATGCCCTTCTTTCTCTCCTTCTAAGACTCCAATGACTAGAATATTACTTCTTTTGTTATAATTTCCTTGGTCCCTAAAGCTCTGTTTATTTATGTTTAGTTTATTTAATCTCAGAATGAGTAATTTCAAATGTAGCTATTCTTTTCTTTGCCTCCTCTATTCTGTCATTGAGCCCACCCACTGGCCTTTCATTTTGGTTATTGTATTTTTCAGTTCTAAAATTTGTTTCTTTCTTTATATCATCTATTTCTTTGCTGACACTCTCCAATTTTTTATTTGCTTCAAGTATGTTTTTAGTTGCTCACTGAAGTAATTTTTATGATGATTCTTTAAGATTTTTTGTCAGATAATTCTAACACCTAAGTCATATTGGCAGTTGTCTCTTTTCACTCAGTAGGAGATTTTCAGTAAACAGTATAAGTGATTTTTCTGTTGCAATCAGGACAGTTTTATTTTATGACCTGACTCTGGATATTACTTAAACCTCCTGCTTTAGCTTGCTTTCTCTGAAACTGCTCTGGCAGTGGAAGGGGGAGAATTGCATCATTATTGTTAGATGGTGGAAGAAGCCTGCATCCCCCTCTTATCCTCCCCTGACACAAGCGGGTGGGGTGCTTAGCTGTTTTGAAAGTCTTGAGTGTTCCCTAGGGATCCTCTGATACCAGCCTAGGGAGTAGAAGAGATGCTTTACTACTTCTGGTGGGAGTGGAAATCCAGTCCCCCTACTTGGTCTCCATTGACCCAGACGCTTAGAATGTTTATTATTGGCCAGCAGCGATGAAAGTGCCAGTGCTCTACTTGGCTTTCCCTAATGTCACCAAGTAGGGGTACTGGGGTGCTTCATCACAACAGCATGAAGGCAAATTCTAGGCTCCTCACTCAGCTTTTATGGCCTGAAGTTTAGGCTGCCGTCTATGGGGTCGCATAGAGTTGGACTCGACTGAAGCGACTTAGCAGCAGCAGCAGCAGCAGAGAGTTTTATGTGAGATTTAGCTTGAGTAAAGTGACTATTATCTAAATGTTTTCTGTCTTGGATTACAGAATTTTAATGTTTAAAGGAACTTTAAAAATTATATAGTCCAATCCTCAAATTTATCCATGAGGCCCAGAGAAATAAAATGTTACTGCCTATGATCATAATTTCTCATTAACATTAGATAATGGGTTAAAACATAAGTCCTTGGGCTCCTACTTCAGGGTATTTTCCCCCTAGCCACATTTAATTCAGGTGATAAAAGAATACCGCTATAAATATTTAAAACTCATGTTTTACTTTAGACATCTATGTATTTGTAAATTTAATGCTCCAAATATAAATGTTTCACTTCATCAATCTAAATATATTATAGCAAAATCCTGGAGTTTCCGGAGCTGTAATTTCAATTAAAAAATTGGTACATTTACATGATCTAAATGTAGAGCACATAAGTTAAATAAGCAAGGTAACAATATACAGCCTTGATGTACTCCTTTTCCTATTTGGAACCAGTCTGTTGTTCCATGTCCAGTTCTAACTGTTGCTTTCTGACCTGCATATAGGTTTCTCAAGAGGCAAGTCAGGTGGTCTGGTATTCCCATCTCTTTCAGAATTTTCCACAGTGTATTGTGATCCACACAGTCAAAGGCTTTGGCATAGTCAATAAAGCAGAAATAGATGTTTTTCTGGAACGCTCTTGCTTTTTCAATGATCCAGTAGATGTTGGCAACTTGATCTCTGGTTCCTCTGCCTTTTCTAAAACCAGCTTGAACATCTGGAAGTTCATTGTTCATGTATTGCTGAAGCCTGGCTTGGAGAATTTGGAACATTACTTTACTAGCATGTGAGATGAGTGCAATTGTGCTTATTTAACTTATATGCAGAGTACATCATGAGAAACGCTGGGCTGGAAGAAACACAAGCTGGAATCAAGATAGCCAGGAGAAATATCAATAACCTCAGATAAGCAGATGACACCGCCCTTAATGGCAGAAAGTGAAGAGGAAATAAAGAGCCTCTTGATGAAAGTGAAAGAGGAGAGTGAAAAAGTTGGCGTAAAGCTCAACATTCAGAAAACGAAGATCATGGCATCTGGTCCCATCACTTCATGGGAAATAGATGGGGAAACAGTGGAAACAGTGTCAGACTTTATTTTCTGGGGCTCTAAAATCACTGCAGATGGTGACTGCAGCCATGAAATTAAAAGACGCATACTCCTTGGAAGGAAAGTTATGTCCAACTTAGATAATATATTCAAAAGCAGAGACATTACTTTGCCAACAAAGGTCCGTCTAGTCAAGGCTACGGTTTTTCTTGTGGTCATGCATGGATGTGAGAATTGGACTGTGAAGAAGACTGAGTGCCAAAGAATTGATGCATTTTAACTGTGGTGTTGGAGAAGACTTTTGAGAGTCCCTTGGACTGCAAGATCCAACCAGTCCATTTTAAAGGAGATCAGCCCTGGGTGTTCATTGGAAGGACTGATGCTAAAGCTGAAACTCCAATACTTTGGCCACCTCATGCGAAGAGCTGACTCACTGGAAAAGACTCTAATGCTAGGAGGGATTGGGGGGAGGGAGGAGAAGGGGACGACAGAGGATGAGATGGCTGGATGGCATCACCAACTCTATGGACACGAGTTTGAGTGAACTCCAGGAGTTGGTAATAGACAGGAAGGCCTGGTGTGCTGTGATTCATGGGGTCGCAAAAAGTTGGACATGACTGAGTGAATGAACTGAACTGAATGGTATAGCTCCCCTTTCTCCTACAGAATTCTCTAATACTTGTCTTGATGTTTGCTCCTAAAATTCTTCACTGTTTGGAATAAGAGGAAGACAATTGAGGTAATAGCCATAAGACCAGGATAATAGAATTGGTAACTATCCAAAATTATCCAAAATGGAGACAAAGACTAAGTCTACTAAATTCCAAAACACTTTTTGCAGGAGACTCTCTTGGTTAAAAGTGCCTCTTTGGTTCATGTCTACTTTTCAGTGTTGGAGATTAGGGAGAATGTGAATATATCTTATTACGGGTAATAAATGAGAATCTGTCTGTGCTGTCAAGAGTGACTCCCTGACAGCCAACTGAAAGCTTGAGATTAAAAACCCTAACATTTAGCTACAGAAAAGACATTTACAACACAAACATTTTAAAGTTTAACTGTATACTTTTATTTCTTAAAAGTACTGAGTTGTCTATATTAATGACCCAAATTGGGTGCATGATAGAAAGGGTGGGGTGAGTAGAATCAGTAAGTTACAGCACTGTGTTCAAGACAACAGAGTACACTGGGTGTGCAATAGTAAAAATATATAAAATGTTACAGGAATATTGTATGAAAATAGGAGTATTCTATAGAAGCTGAGTGACTGAACTAAACTGATAGAAGCTTATGAATTATAACAATTAGAGTGATATATTCACTGTGAGAATAGTATTACCTAATGTTTCTGAATATGTGCAATAATTTTGATCTTCTAATTATGTAAGGCTCACTTTTCATTTTAACATGAACATCTTCATTTTAACCCTTTGACATAATACTTATTGAATATATAATCACATAATAATTTGTTGCAGTAATAAAATTTATTAAGCATCTGCTATGAACTAGGCCAAGTACTAAAAATTGTTAAAATCTAAACATGTATATGTTTGTAGTCCTGTGACATTGCATATATTTGCAAATGTACAAAATTATAATGAAGATTGTGTGGTATGGGTTGTAAGAGCAATAAATATCATTCTAGTATAGAAGATGAATGGTAACTGACTTCTTTTGAACTTCTAAATTCAATCTCAGGCAACATGTTAAAATACTCCACAGTTAGAAAAAGCCCAGGAATCTTGTTTCTAAATTTAAAGTCTACTATAGACGGGGGAGATGATTTCCTTAAATTTGCACTTAAGAAATACAGGCACATAGCCAACCAAAAAAACAAAAAACAAAAAACCAACAAACCACTACTTAATGTTAATCTACTTTGATAAAGATTTATATTCCTCTATGAAACCAGATGGTAAAGATTATATATTTTGATATAAAATGGGTAAATATGCCAGGATGGAAAGAAAGGATTATGGAGAGAACTTTGATCTATGGAGGTGCTAGAAACAATTAAAGATATGAAAGAAGTAAGTATCACCAGTCCCAGATGGAGTTCCTGTGAATTCGACTAAGTGTTCCAAGACTGTTTGACAATTCTTCCAGCAGATGGTTTTAATCTTGGGTTGAGAGCCCAGGAATTACCTGGATGCATGAAAAAGGCTACTTTAGAAGTGATGGCAGGAAAGGAATCAAGATCCTGACTCTGGCTCTTCATTTTAATTGGTCTTCCTGACATCAGTTTCTGTCCACCAGCAAGCACTCTGGTGATTATCTCTGTAGGATTCATAAGAAAGAATGTAAGTCAAAGGGGTCATCTGTAGGCGGTGGTAAGAAGGAAATCAAACATGAGTATACATTCCCTTAAGGTTCCCAACAGTGAAGTTTTACATTAAAATAAGCAAATTAAAAGAAATGTAGATTAGCTTCTTTTAATAAAGATAGACTTGGAGGTTGCATGTCATCCTTCTAAATGACAGAACAGTGGACATCTCTCATCCTGACCTGGCCCACATATTCTAGGCATCTTAGAATTTAATTTGAGAGACTACTGGGAAATTATTATCAGAAAAAAAAAATCTTGGCATAACTCCAAAAGAGAGTTGTCTACAACTGCAGCCTGGAGTTTAGATGCAGTGTACAAGTTCAAGAAAAAAGGAGCTTTTAGATTTAAGGATGTTTAAGCAGGCAACAAGCAGCAAATAGTCACATACTTCTTTACTACTGGTTAATTTGAAAAGAAATATATTTCTAAAGATAGAAGACATTATCAGTAGACTTTTTCATTCGCACAACGCAAGTTTTTTTGCTAGCATCTTCCAAATCTCATTAGGCAAGTCAAATATAGTGTCGGCAGAATTTAAATTTGTAAAAATCCAAAAGGATTTTTTCCATGAGTACATAGAAATTTCACAAGGCAAGTGTGAAATTTAAGTGGCAAATTTCAAAATTGTTAAAACTGCTTTCCTTTACGTTTACAGGGAAGAGTAGAGTCACTAAAATCAATTATAAAATCAGAATTATTCACCAAAAAAAAGCCCTCTCTCTCTGCTCTCCCCTTCCCTCTCCAGGCTCTCTCACTCTTTCCTTCTCATTCTTTTTCATTCCAGACACTTCCATTTAGAGTCCTAGAGAAAGAAATATTTCAGAGAGGAATTCCATGCTTTTTTGGAGGAAAAATTCCCCAAGAGTTCAATAATGCTCTATAGAAACAGTCAGTGGTGGGAGGCCTTCCCTGCTAAATTTAAAACAATATTATCAGGCATGCCCATTAAAACCCTTGTGGGATTGGGTGTGGTGGTGGAAGCAACTTCAGTCACTTCAAAATACAGAGAAAATGTTCAAAGCATATCTGTAAAATGAAAAAAATGAACCGGGGTCTCTTTTGCTCCCATTTTAATAGAAATGACAATTCATTCTTATATCTGTTCTGTTGTTGATATAATCTTAAAGTTCTGGCAACATATCTCAGCAAAACTGACCACATCCTCACCTTCTATTTCATGAAAGATGGGGACATGCTGATTGCTTATCTGGATATGTTTCTGAGGAGACAGAGAGAGGGTTCATGAACCTCAGCATTATTATAGTTCTCAAGGCAGAATTGTTCCAAGAACAATTTTGGATAGAGGGAGAGAACAGTGATTTTCCATTTTAGAGCCTTATTCTCTAAGACTCCTTATGACTGACCACCCAGAATAATAAAGTACTGTTACAGTATAAATGATGGCATTCAAATATTTATGAATCAGTATTATTTAATAAGGGGTCTAAGTAAAATAATTTGATATTAAAGAGAAAAATTATTGCATTTCCATAATTATAAGCCATAATTGTTTTCACATTTAACATTTCTGCAGTTAGTATGCATTTTTATAATTGACATTCACCATTGTAGTGAGTATTTTGGAAAAGGTTTTAGTAAATCAATGATGCTTTTTCATGTTATCCTAGGTTTGAAAAAGTGTATTATTTGCTACAAAATAACATTGCTTAACTTTCTATGGATTTTTATTATTGTTTCTCCTATCTATAATGAAAAAGACCAAGTGACAATCAAATGATAGCTATCACATGATTGCATTTGGAAGACTCTCAACTAACACACACACAAGAAATATGTCATCTTGTTCAAACATCAAAGACAACTATCACCCAACACTTCAGATTATGAAAATAGGCCATGAGCCAGCATGTTAGTCTGTTTGGGCTGTTATAACAGAATACCATAGACTAGGTGGCTCGTAAACAAACAGAAAAATTATTTCTCGTACTTCTAGAGGCTAGAAAGTATGAGATCAAAGCACTGGCAGATTTGGTGTCTGGTGAGGGCCAGCTTCCTGGTTTATAGGCATTTGCCATCTCTCTGTATCCTCATGTAGTGAAAGAGGACTACAGAGCTCTCTGAGGTTTCTTTTTTAAGGGTACTAATCCCATTTATGAGGGCTCTGCCCTTATGACCTGATCACCTCCCCAAGGCTCCACTGCCAAATACCATCACATTGTGTGTGCTCAGTTGTGTCCAATGGATTTGATCCCTGTTTTGAGAAGATCCCCTGTAGGAAATGGCTACCTGCTCTGGTATCCTTGCCTGGAAAATTCCATGGACAGAGGAGCCTGGTGGGCTATATAGTCTATAGGGTCACATTGAGTGAGTGAGTAAGTCACTCAGTCATGTCTGACTCTTTGTAGCCTACCAAGCTCCTCTGTCCATGGGATTTTCCAGGCAATAGTACTGGAGTGGATTGCCATCTCCTTCTCCAGTGGATCTTCCCCACCCAGGGATCGAACCCGGGTCTCCCACATTGTAGACAGATGCTTTACCATCTGAGCCACCAGGGAAGTCATGGTCAAATTAGGTATCTGAATTTAACATGTGGATTTTGAAGGGATGAAAATATTCAGTTCACAGCTGTCACTGAGATGCCAAATTACTGCTTGGAACCACACATAGTCTGTCTAAGGAGTTGATTATCTTCAAATTATGCTGTTACTCCATCCCAATGTTTCCCTCTTCCCCTAGTATAAAGGTGGTTGCAAAGAATATTTAAGATAGTATAAGATGGCTTCACCATTGAAGCATCATTGAGACCAGAAAGGATAGGTGGGAAGAGGGAGAGTATGGGATTCATATATTACTTTTTATAGACTGAAGTTCATCATTATGCCTGTGAAATTTCAGCCTTTATGATTTCCTCTCTGAAGGGCTCATATACAAAAAGTGAGTCAGTACTATGCAGCTGCTTAAAACTGAGTTATCTTCCTGTCTGGAATTTTTCCTCTAACCTATGTAATCCTACCACTGTCACGTTGGAGTAACCAAATCTGTACTTAACAGATACATAATTTTCCATGTGATCTGACATTTGTCAGGTACAGAACCTAATTTGGACTAAATGTAACAAATATTTTTTGATTTAAGTCTTCCTTTGGTTTTTGATATACATGGTAGAAAATGGACAAATAAAGCATCCTCATTTCTAAACAGTGTGAGTTGAGATCCTGGACTCTTGGACAAAAGTTCTACAGGGCAAGGCATTGGTTGAGGGTAGGAAGAAGACATTTCATTTCTCAAGCACCCTTGGAAAATTATTCATAAAGTCACTTTTCACTCTAGAAAACCTAGTCTGTATTTGTTGCTACTCAAAAGGAGCTGCAGTTCCTGAAAGCTCTGAACTTCTTTTACTTACTAAACTCTCTCTTTTCTTGAGATCTATTACACTGTCCTTATGAACTGGGGAAGTCTCAAAAAGTTGAACTGAAATTTTATTATAGGGGTGAATTTAGGTCAGACTTTATGACAGCACTAAATGCCTCAAGGAAGCATGGAATAAACTACCCTTAGAGAATTTTAGAGTGGGGAGGAGCCTATCATTTAAACTATTGCAAGTGGAGAAGGAGAAACCTCATAAAAACAATTACTTGAAAATAGCTGAACTGCATTCCTCAACTATCTTAAATATATGTAGAGATCAAGAAGTATTGTAAGTAAATAGTTTCTCAAGGATACCAGTACTCTCCCTCTCACATGCAGGTTTTGGAATCAATTGTGCATAGAGAACACTCTGCCTGAAATATTCTCACTTGGTAATGGGGAAGAAAGTCGTGGGAGAGAATAGCTTGGGAGAACAGAAAAGAAGCTTTCAGTTGGTCATTCCTTTCAAAAGTTCTATGTCTACTTCTTTACTGAAATTATGTACATGTAAGTACAATACACCCCCACACAAGCACACACAAATAGAAACCTCAAATAAAAAAGACTTGTCATGAGTCTATTTGCCATAGACACATCATAATCTTTATACATCTTGAAACTGAAAGTGGTAGTCACTCAGTCGTGTCCTACTCTTTGTAACCCAGGGACTGTAGCCCACAAGGCTCCTCAGTCCATGGAATTCTCCAGGTCATTTCCTTCTCCAGGGGATCTTCCTGACTCAGGGAACCCAGGTCTCCCACACTGCAGGCAAATTCTTTACTCTCTGAGCCACCAGAGGAGACTCTTTTAATATTTACCTCCTTTCCCTGTGTTTTAAGCTCAGATTCAGATACAGTGCAGGTCTCTGAGCTTTTCCACAGGGATGCGGTTCCTCTGCCAGCTAAGCCTGAGGCACTTGACAATGACATCCTCCTGACTAGATCTCAGTACTCTCATTCCCCTCAGTCTGACTGCGGATATTTAGTTAGGTAATAACCAGCTCCCAAACATGTACTTAAGCTAGCTGTTTGACGTCTACAAAGATAAACTCTTGAAAAATATAAATAGCTGTTTAGAACCTGGCCCGCTCTCAAATGAGGAACGTGTACCTGGCTCTCAGTGCAATTTCTAGCATCTAACAGAAGAGACATATCAGTCCAGCCAGGTTTAAATTACCTTGTCAGACGTTCACACAGACAGTGGAAACTTTTCAACATTGTACCTCATAAAATTGTAACCAGGCTGATAAATCTGTTTATTTTCCTCCAAGTGTGCCCTGGTTTTCATAACATAGACACTTTGTAAGTGTGTTAATGAATGGCAGCACCCCAATCTGAATCTGTCTTCATGCCTTCTCTGCCAAGAAATTTGTTTTGTGAAGTTTCAACTTTTGTTTTCCACCACTGAAAGCTAACCGTGAGATTTGGCTTTAAGGCAGTTTTGGCAATTTTTTTTCAAATACACTTACTCTGATAGTTGAAAATGACTTCAAGGAATGATTAATACCTTGTGGGGGTTGATGACATAAATCTGCTTCAGTGTGCTTGATGCAAGTTCTCTTGGAAGGAATGTTACAGCTATATTGCTGTGGAAACCTGGTGACACTGAGCAGACTACACCAGATATAAAATCTTCAAAAGCCTAACTACTTAACCCGGACTTGAATTTATGTTTACTCGACTTGCTACTAACAAAAAGCAGTGAACTCTTTTTCCTAGAAGTTGTATAATGGGTTGCAATACTACCAAGGAGAAAATCCCTCTGCTACGAGTTTTAAATGTGCCAATGAAAGGAGGATGAGTGACTTTCTGATGATTTTTACTACTTGGGTCCCTTAAGCAAGCTTTTGTCTTCT
Organism: Nanger dama; assembly: GCA_917880005.1. Classification (NCBI taxonomy): domain Eukaryota; kingdom Metazoa; phylum Chordata; class Mammalia; order Artiodactyla; family Bovidae; genus Nanger; species Nanger dama. The sequence continues at coordinate 33,428,420 of CAKJTW010000007.1, forward strand.
ATACGAGCGAAGGGTGGTAAAGTGAGGGCGAAGGGTGGTGGGTAAAGCAGGAATCAAAAAAACCTGTTCTTAAGTATGTGTCTGTCTATATAGGATACTGAAACAAAATGATATGTTCTGGCCAAAATGTTTGTGGGGGCAATCTTTAACATGGTTGAAAGAATGATTTTATGGGAGCCTCAGATACATAAATCAACCAATAAAAAGTCAATTCAGTGCTCCCACCTAACAGACTAAATAAATTATGAGTTAGGAAACATTTATGATTAAGCTGAAACTACTTGCTTATCATGGTAGTTAAGGAATGTGACCTCTAGAGCCAAGTCACAGGATCAAAGCCCTGAGTGACTATGGTCATGTTAACCTCTTTGCATGTTAGTTTCCTCAACGGTAAACTGATATTATCTACTTTTCCAGATTTATAATGAAGATTAAATGACTTAATCTTTATAAATAAGATGTAGAAGATCTAGCAAATGCTCAATAATATTTATTTTAGATTTATATAAGTGGTTTTATCAATAGCAAATGCGAGCTGAATAAATATACTCATGGTATATTTTGTGGTAAGCATTGAATTTATGCGACTGATTTCATACTTGACTGTTCAAAGAACAATTTCACTATTCTGCTATGGTATATACACAGATGTGGTTAAACGTTTAGCCAATGAGTTGCAAGAGAGCCCTAACAGGGTGGGTATTAGCAATTGTGATGTAAGAGATTTTAGTTGTAATTCAATCTGATTTTTCAGAGTAGGAAGCCAACATCCATAGAAATTAGATGTCTTTCCCAAGGAAATAAATTATTGGTAGAGCTAAGCCTTTAATTCAGGTATTTAATTTTATGTACATTTAGAAAAATAAAATAGTTCAAAAACTTATTGACAGTGTTTTTTCAGTCATTTTTATAAAGATAACTTAGGTACTAATTAGTATGGGAAAATTATATAATTAAACCTTCTGATTCCTATCAAAGACTTACCATTAACTATGACTGATATTATTTAGCAATCACAATGGAATGATTAACATTTGTATACTTACTTAAAATAGAAAAAAAACTGGCATATTCATACTGTAAATACTACTAGTGTAAGCTGTAATATACCATATGTGAAGTGAAGTGAAAGTCATGTCAACTCTGGTATTCTCTAGGTCAGAATACTAGAGTGGGTTCAGTTCAGTTCAGTTGCTCAGTCATGTCCGACTCTTTGTGACCACATGAATTGCAGCACGCCAGGCCTCCCTGTCTATGACCAGCTCCCGGAGTTCACTCAGACTTGGCGTCCATCGAGTCAGTGATGCCATCCAGCCATCTCATCACTGTCGTCCCCTTCTCCTCCTGCCCCCAATCCCTCCCAGGATCAGAGTCTTTTCCAATGACTCAGCTCTTCCCATGAGGTGGCCAAAGTACTGGAGTTTCAGCTTTAGCATCATTCCTTCCAAAAAAATCTCAAGGTTGATCTCCTTCAGAATGAACTGGTTGGATCTCCTTGCAGTCCAAGGGACTCTCAAGAGGCTTCTCCAACACCACAGTTCAAAAGCATCAATTCTTCAGTGCTCAGCCTTCTTCACAGTCCAACTCTAACATCCATACATGACCACTGGAAAAACCATAGCCTTGACTAGATGGACCTTAGTCGGCAAAGTAATGTCTCTGCTTTTGAATATACTATCTAGGTTGGTCATAACTTTTCTTCTAAGGAGTAAGCATCTTTTAATTTCATGGCTGCAGTTAGCATCTGCAGTGATTTTGGAGCCCCCCAAAATAAAGTCCGACACAGTTTCCACTGTTTCCCCATCTATTTCCCATGAAGTGATGGGACCAGATGCTATGAGCTTAGTTTTCTGAATGTTGAGCTTTAAGTCAACTTTTTCACTCTCCTCTTTTACTTTCATCAAGAGGCTTTTTAGTTCCTCTTCACTTTCTGCCATAAGGGTGGTGTCATCTGCATATCTGAGGTTATTGATGTTTCTCCAGCAATCTTGATTCAGGCTTTTGTTTCTTCCAGACCAGCGTTTCTCATGATGTACTCTGCATAGAAGTTAAATAAGCAAGGTGACAATATACAGCCTTGACGTACTCTTTTCCTATTTGGAACCAGTCTGTTGTTCCACGTCCAGTTCTAACTGTTGCTTCCTGGCCTGCATACAGATTTCTCAAGAGGCAGGTCAGGTGGTCTGGTATTCCCATCTCTTTCAGAATTTTCCACAGTTTATTGTGATCATTCCCTTTTCCAAATATACAGTATAGGCAGGATATAAAAGTAGAACTCTTTATATTGAAAAAGAGAAAAATATTTTCATTTTCATCATGCTGATGATGTTTTCTTATTTAGTGCTTACAGTGATCTTGCAAGTGGTTTGTTACTGAACTTATTATATGAACAAGTAAATTGAGGATCAAGGTTATTCAGGTGATTTTGTCTAGGATTGCCAGATTAGTAAGTGGCCCAAATGAATTCAAAGCCAGGTGTCTGACACCAAACCCCAAAATATTTCCAATATACTGGATGAGTTTATTCTATATCTAATTATTCTTTCTCTGCTTTTCCCTCTGAAAGTATAAAAGCATCTTGGAGAAGATTTCCTTGAATGGTTCAAATATATTCTGAACAGTAAGGAAGTTCAACTGGATGATTTCCTTAAGCAATGGCTTCAAAATCTCAGCTACTCAAGGACTGAATAGTAGCAGTTAGAGGCTCCACAGGATGGGCATGACCTGGAAGATTAGAAATACATTCTCCATAGGCACATGGATTTATCTCTGGACTTTCTATTTTGTTCCATTGATCTATATTTCTGTCTTTTTGCCAGTACCATACTGTCATGATGACTAGTTTTGTAGTATAGCCTGAAGTCAGGCAGGTTAATTCCTCCAGTTCCATTCTTCTTTCTCCAGATTGCTCTGGCTATTTGAGGTTTTTTGTATTTCCATACAAATTGTGAAATTATTCATTCAATTTCTCTGAAAAATACTGTTGGTAGCTTGATAGGGACTGCACTGAATCTACAGATTGATTGCTTTGGGTAGTATACTCATTTTCACTATATTGATTCTTCTAATCCATGAACATGGTTTATTTCTCCATATATTTGTGTCCTCTTTTATTTTTTTCATCAGTGTTTTATAGTTTTCTATATATAGGCCTTTTGTTTCTTTAGGTATATATATTCCTAACTATTTTATTCTTTTGTTGAAATGGTGAATGGAAAGCCCAGAGATAAATCCAAGCACCTATGGACATCTTATCTTTGACAAAGGAGGCAAGAATATACAATGGTCAAAAGACGATCTCTTTAACAAGTTGTGCTGGGGAAACTGGTCAACCACTTGTAAAAGAATGAAACTAGAACACTTTCTAACACCATACACAAAAATAAACTCAAAATGGATTAAAGATCTAAATGTAAGACCAGAAACTATAAAACTCCTAGAGGAAAACATAGGCAAAATACTCTCCGACATAAATCACAGCAGGATCCTCTATAACCCACCTCACAGAGTAATGGAAACAAAAGCAAAAATAAATAAATGGGACCTAATTAAAATTAAAAGCTTCTGAAGAACAAAGGAAACTATAAGCAAGGTGAAAAGACAGCCTTCAGAATGGGAGAAAATGATAGCAAATGAGGCAACTGACAAAGAATTATTCTCAAAAATACACAAGCAACTCCTGCAGCTCAATTCCAGAAAAATAAATGACCCAGTCAAAAAATGGGCCAAAGAACTAAACAGACATTTCTCCAAAGAAGACATACAGATGGCTAACAAACACATGAAAAGATGCTCAACATCACTCATTATCAGAGAAATGCAAATCAAAATCACAATGAGGTACCATTTCACACCAGTCAGAATGGCTGTGATCCAAAAGTCTACAAGCAGTAAATGCTGGAGAGGGTCTGAAGAAAAAGGAACCCTCTTACACTGTTGGTGGGAAAGTAAACTAGTACAGCCACTATGGAAAACAGTGTGGAGATTCCTTAAAAAACTGGAAATAGAGCTGTCATATGACCCAGCAATCCCACTGCTTGGCATACACACTGAAGAAACAAGAATTGAATGAGACACGTGTACCCCAATATTCATCAGAGCACTGTTTATAACAGTCAGGACATGGAAGCAACCTAGATGTCCATCAGCAGATGAATGGATAAGAAAGCTGTGTAACATATACACAATGGAATATCACTCAGCCATTAAAAAGAATACATTTGAATCAGTTCTAATGAGGTGGATGAAACTGGAGCCTATTATACAGAATGAAGTAAGCCAAAAGAAAAACATCAATCCAGTATATTAACGCATATATTTGGAATTTAGAAAGATAGTAATGATAACCCTGTATGCGAGACAGCAAAAAGACACAGATGTATAGAACAGTGTTTTGGACTATTTGGGAGAGATCGAGGGTGGGATTATTTGGGAGAACAGCATTGAAACATATATATTATATGTGAAATGGATCGCCAGTCCGCCTTCGATAAATGAGACAGGATGCTCAGGGCTGGTGCACTGGGATAACCCAGAGGGATGGGATGGGAGGGAGGTGGGAGCAGGGTTCAGGGTGGGGAACACATGTACACCCATGGCTGATTCATGTCAATAATATGGCCAAACCACTACAATATTGTAAAGTAATTAGCTTCCAATTAAAATAAATAAATTTATTAAAAAATAAATATTAAAAAAAAACTTTAGAAAAATCATTCTCAACTCCTAGCCCAGACTTGCTGAGTTGGAATCTGCATTGTTAATAATCACCCAGGTGTGCTATAGGCATACTGAACTTTAAAAGCACCAGTCTTAATCACTATACACTTAAATGCTGCTCAAATACCCATAAGTGATGTTAATAATGGTGGCTGCAGAACTGGTGTTTTACAGACTAAATAGCATTTATTTCTTAACTCAAAGGTTAATTTGAGTTTATTTATCCCCTAATATGAATATAAATATTTGTATTTATTTATAGGGTTAGCAACCTACTACTATAAATAAATAGTAGCAATAGGAGTATATTTATTTTAGGAGTAGCAACTCACTCCTATAAATATAAATATTTATAATATTTATCCCCTGTAGAATTTATTTCCTCTCATTTTACCTCAAACTCTGCACAGCAATTAAAAAGTGTCAATTAAGGAAGCCAGAAGACTTTATATATTTTTGAAAACAATTAAAGAAATTATTAGATAATTGGTGCCTTTATAAGTATTTCAAAACATCTTCCAGAGAACTGAGAAGACAGGAATAATGGAACATTGAATTACCATCAATCACTTTAATTGTTAACATTTACCATAACTGACGGGAAATTTCATACATATCATTGTCTTAATGTTTCAGATAGTGCAGAGGAATGTTAATATAATTGAACAATCCAGAAAATGAGGTATATGATAGACTTTAAAAGCAATGTATTTCAGTTAGGAAAATTTCTTTTAAAATTGCTGCTTGCATTAAGTAATTAACATGTCATATAGTTTGTTGCAATATTTCTATGAGATAAACTTATTTTCCTTATATTTCAATAGAAAAATGAAGATCAAAGAGGTTAATAAAATTAATAGTAGCCTGAATAGCTATTACTATGTTTTAATGGAATAGATGGAATAGTCTCCTCCAATGCAGGAGACTGCCTGAAATGAATGAGACCTGGGTTTGATCCCTGGATTGGGACGATCCCCTGGGGAAAAAAAATGGCAACCTACTCCAGTACTCTTGCCTGGGAAGTCCCACGGACAGAGGAGCATGGTGGACTAGCTAGAGTCCACAGGGTTGCAAAGAATTGGACACGACTGAGTGACTAAACCACCACCAACGAAACAGATCTGGCTATTTGCAAGTTGATGCTCTTTTCTATTTCAACGAAATTAGTTCAGAGGAGTTTTCATAAATCACTTGCTTATGACATTTTTTTTTACACTCAATATATTTGAAGCCTTCCACATTACCCAGTAGAAACTAAAATTTTTAACTATTATTTAAATTTGTATTTAACTATTACTTAATTTCAGTCGTGTCTGACTCTGTTAGACCCCATAGACAGCAGCCCACCAGGCTCCTCTGTCTCTGGGATTCTCCAGCCAATAATACTGGAGCGGGTTGCCATTTCCTTCTCCAACGCACGCATGTATAAGTCACTTCAGTCATGTCCACTCTATGTGACCCTATGGACGGCAGCCCACTGGGCTCCTCTGGCCACGGGATTCTCTAGGCAAGAATATTGGAGTGGGTTGTCATTTCCTTCTCCAGCATACCATATTTTTGATAAGTACTCTTCTAAACTATTTTCTGTGATAAACTTGTATTTCCTTTCTGTTTTAGGTGTTACCAGTTAGTGACTTTCATTTATGTATCTGTTGATCTAAAATAAATAGACTGCCGGATATTGCCTCAGCAAAGATGGGTTTATCAGATACCAGCAGAGGTTTGCAATATGAAGTCTTGCAACTGTGTTGTCACATGAAAGTCACCTCAAGGCAAGAGAAAGAGAACATACATATTGAAGGAAAAAAGAGGTTGGCAGTCCTATAGTAAAGAGTCCTTGGCTTTTTACTGGCTGAGTCCTTGCCAAGAAACAGAGGTCTCTTCTTCCTAGTGACTCAGTTACTATGGCAAGGCATGACAGCCCCTTTGCAGTCTCTCAACTCTAATTAAATGAAGTTTCTGTTTATTAATTTTTTACAATTTTTTCCTTTTTACATTTTGTGTAATTTCCTCTAGGAGCTTATCTGGATTAAAAGAAAATGAAAATAGAATGACAGTTCCCCAATCACTCAGTTCAGTTCAGCTGCTCAGTCATGTCCAAATATTTGTGACCTCATGGACTACAGCATGACAGGCTTCCCTGTCTATCGCCAACTCCTGGAGACTACTCAAACTCGTGTCCATTGAGTCAGTGATGTCATCCAACCATCTCATTCTCTGCCACCCCCTTCTCTTCCTGCCTTCAATCTTTCCCAGCATCAGGGTCTTTTCCAATGAGTCAGTTCTTTGCATCAGGTGGAAAAAGTATTGGCACTTCAGCTAAATCATCACTCCTTGCAATGAATACTCAGGATTGGTTTCCTCTAGGATTGACTGGTTTGATTTCCTTGCAGTTCAGGGGACTTTCAAGAGTCTTCTCCAATACCACAGTTCAAAATTATCAGTTGTTTGGTGCTCAGCTTTCTTTACAGTCCAACTCTCACATGCATTCATGACTACTGGAAAAAATCATAGCTTTGACTATATGGACCTTTCTTGGCAAAGGAATGTTTCTGCTTTTTAATATGCTATCTAGATTGGTCATAGCTTTTCTTCCAAGGAGCTAGTATCTTAATTTCATGGCTTCAGTCACCATCTGCAGTGACTTTGGAACCCAAGAAAATAAAGTCTGTTACTGTTTCCATGTGTTCCCCATCTATTTGCCACGAACTGATAGGACCGGATGCCATGATCTTAGTTACTTGATGTTGAGTTTTAAGCCAATTTTTTTCACTCTCTTCTTTCAACTTCATCAAGAGGCTCTTTAGTTCCTCCTCACTTTCTGCCATAGAGTGGTGTCACCTGCATATCTGAGGTTATTGATATTTCTTCCAGTACTCCTGATTCCATCTTGTGCTTCTTCCAGCCCAGCATTTCACATGATGTACTCTGCATGTAAATTAAACAGGCAGGGTGAAAATATACAGCCTTGACGTACTCCTTTCCCCATTTGGAACCAGTCCATTGTTCCATTTCCGGTTCTAACTGTTTCTTTTTGACCTGCATATAGATTTCTCAGGAGGTAGCTAAGGTGGTCTAGTATTCTCATCTCTTTCAGAATTTTTCACAGTTTCTTATGATCTGCAAAGTTAAAGGCTTTAGCATAGTCAATGAAGCAGAAGTAGATGTTTTTCTGGAATTCTTTTGCTTTTTCTGTGATCCAATGGATGATGCCAATTTGATCTCTGATACCTCTGCCTTTTCTAAATCCAGCTTGAACTTCTGGAAGTTCATGGTTCATGTCCTGTTGAGACCTAGCTTGGAGAATTTTGAGCATACTTTGCAAGCATGTAAAATGAGTGCCTTGTATGGTACTTGGAATATTCTTTGGCACTGCCTTTCTTCGATTGGAAGGAAAACTGATCTTTTCCAGTCCTTTTCCACTGCTGAATTTCCAAATTTGCTTGCATATTGATTGAAACACTTTCACAGCATCATCATTTAGGATTTGTAATAGCTCAGTTGGAATTCCATCACCTCCACTAGCTTTGTTCATGGTGATGCTTCCTAAGGCCCACTTGACTTCACATTCCAGGATCGCTAGGTGAGTGATCACCCAATCCTGGTTACTGGGTCATTAACATCTCTTTGTATAGTTCTTCTGTGTATTCTTGCTACCTCTTCTTAATATCTTCTGCTTTTGTTAGGTCCATACCCATTCTGTCTTTTAATGTGCCCATCTTTGCATGAAATATTCCCTTGATATCTCTAATTTTCTTGAAGAGATCTCTAGTCTTTCCCATTCTATTATTTTCCTCTATTTCTTTGCGTTGATCACTGAGGAAAGCTTTCTTATCTCTCCTTGCAATTCTATGGAACACTGCATTCAGACGGATATATCTTTCTTTTTCTCCTTTGCCTTTTACTTCTCTTCTTTTCTCAGCTATTTTAAGGTCTCCTCAGACAACCATTTTGCTATTTTTAATTTCTTTTTCTTGGGGATTGTTTGGATAACCACCTCCTGTATAACGTTACAAACCTCTGTCCATAATTCATCAGGCACTCTGTCTATCAGATCTCATCTCTTGAATCTATTTGTCACTTTTTCTGTATAATTATAAGGGATTTGATTTAGGTCATACCTGGATGGCCTAGTGGTTTTCCCTACTTTTTATATGAATTCTGTGATAAGGAGTTCATGATATGAGCCACAGTCAGCTCCTGGTCTTGTGTTTCCCAACTGTATAGAACTTCTCCATCTTCAGCTACAAAGAATATAATCAATATAATTTTGGTATTGACCATCTGTGATGTCCATGTGTATACTTGTCTCTTGATTGTTGGAAGAGGAGTGTTTGCCATTACCAGTGCATTCTTTTGGCAAAACTCTGTGGGCCTTTTTCCTGTTTCATGTTGTACTCCAGTACTAAACTTGCCAGTTACTCTAGGTATCTCTTGACAGATGACTCAGGTCGTCTCCTATGCAACTCTATAATATACAGAGACTAAATGTTACTGGAACCAAACTTACACTGTTGACTGTGGCACAGTCATTTTCTGTTCAAACTGGGCATAAACTACCAGTGCTGGTGGGATTCCCATAGGACTTTTGGAGGCAGATTATATTTCTCTAGTCTATGGATCTAAAGGGCTCATGCTGGTATCATACAAAATTAATGGGAAAATGCACAAGAGAAGCAAGCCTGTCATGTATCTTTCATAAGAATATTGACAATGAGTTACTACATGTGTTGTATTTAATATGTGGAACGAAAATAAAACAATAGTGGTTGGTAACTACAATATATCCATTTATACTTACCTTGGTTGGGATTTTTATGAAAGTTGGGACTTTTATAAAAGTCCTTGGTAAGATATAATTTGGGTAACAAGTGGGAAATAGTAAAAACATACACTTTAAAAATAACATTTCTTTTCCTCTATCATTGGCAAGTTTCCTACATATGCAAAAGGGAAAATGGAATACTGTCCAAGCTTTCAGAGAGAAGTACCTAAATAATTATGGCTGTATTTTACCATAGTAGCATTTTCAATAAACTATGAGAAAATTTAATATATTATGCAAATGTGACAATCTGTGATACAGGCAATTCAAACCTGGTGTTCTGTGACATTCTAGAGGGGTATGATGTGGTAGAAGGGGAGAGAGGTTCAATAGGGAAGGGACATATGTATACCTATGGCTGATTCATGTTGATGTATGGCAGAAACCAACACAATACTGTAAAGCAATTATCTTCCAACTAACAATAAATAAATTTTAAAAACTGATTCAAAGTGTGATATGAAATAAATTTAAGAAGGGTGGAATGAATAAAATTACTTATGGAGAGATTGGAGAATAAACCAGGAGATGTAAGAAGAGGGAATATTCCAGTCTTCAGGAGAAGCCCTCTTTGAATGACATTTAAGCTGACACCTGAAGGCTGAGAAGGAGTCTTCAATTAAGAACAGGGTTTGGCATATTGGATAGAAAGATGAGAGAGTATACCAAAAAAAAAAGACAAGGGTCCTAGTTCTGAGTCTTGAGGATCTCTGACACTTGAAGTCTGGTTCAACAAATAAGTAGAAAAGTAATGAGAACAAAGAGTGGTATGAGGAAAATCTGGAGACTTGCTGACAAAGAAAACAAGATTGTAAGCTCCCACCATGAGGTCATTTAAGAGAAGGACAAATTAATAGTGGGGGACTGGAATGAAGAGTCCAGAGAAAGATGATTGACAAGTGTTAAATGAGAAGGCAGAGACACAATGGGGAGGTAACACTTTTGTGATAAAAAGAAGCACATTTGGTGGGCACGAGAATTGGAGAAAGTAGTAAAGGGAGAAGACAGAACATTTACTGGAAAGAGAATAGAGAAATAAGAGGGTTTATGAGCTACTTTTGAGTTTGTTTTCCAAATTTATTCTTCTTCAGAACAAAATTGATTGCTTTGATTACTTTCGGATCTTCTGAGATTCCATAGGAATTTTCAGTTCAGTTCAGTTACTCAGTCGTGTTCTAGTCTTTGTGACCCCAGGTCACACCAGGTATCCCTGTCCATCTCCAACTCCCAGAGTTTACCCAAATTCATGTCCATTGAGTCAGAGATGCCATCCAACCATCGCATCCTCTGTCGTCCCCTTCTCCTCCTGCCTTCAATCTTTCCCAGCATCAGGGCCTTTTCAAATGAGTCAGCTCTTTGCATAAGGTGGCCAAAGTATTGGAGTTTCAGCTTCAACATTAGTCCTCCCAATGAACACCCAGGACTGATCTCCTTTAGGATGGACTGGTTGGATCTCCTTGCAGTCCAAGGGACTCTCAAGAGTCTTCTCCAACACCACAGTTCAAAAGCATCAATTCTTTGGTATTCAGCATTCTTTACAGTCTAACTCTCACATCCATACTTGACCACTGGAAAAACCATAGCCTTGACTAGATGGACCTTTGTTGGCAAAGTAATGTATCTGCTTTTGATATGCTGTCTAGGTTGACCATAATTTTCCTTCTAAGGAAGGAAATTTCGTGGCTGCAGTCACCAAGAGGTTCTGTAATGATGGGCTATAAGAGGGAAGTGAGAAGGAGCCAAAATGTCAACAACACACTCATTCGATAATCATTAAGACACATGAGCCTGATATCAAAGATGAGCACGGACAGATGTGCACTCAAATAAGTCTATTTATTAAGTTTCCGGTAATATCTGTCTACATTGGTGAGCATAGATGTTATTACAAATGCAACTATAAAAAGAAATATACTTGCAAAATCCAAGCTGATCCTATTTATTCTTTGTGATGAGTAGGCTTAATAGGAATTTTCTACAGAAATAAACTGTCATCAAGCATAAATAGAACATACGTTTTGAATTGGTTCTTTGCTCCAATTATTAGGCCTTTCATTCTTGTATGCAGACTTAATTTAGTGATTAATTGGAATGTGGGAGGACAGCTTATGTTGCCTTGGCAGCTTTGTAGGATTTACATGCTACTTCTAGACAGCTATATCAAATGTGGATTTAATCAGAACTCCTTATCCTCTACTTCCATGAAAATTCTATAGGAAATTGGGTTTTCCCAGTTCTTAGACTGGTTTGACAGAAGGAATTAGGTTTTTATTTTTATGGCTTCAAAATTTCATTATATAAGGCCTTTTGTTAAGTCAGCTGCCTAAGTGACATAGCTAAATCTAATGAATTATATTCATCTTCCTCAAGACTAGATAGTAGGAATGAAGGCTAAGTTTGGATATCAGTACATTCCCATAATCATTAAAACTGAACCAGAAGCAGATTGTAAAGACCAAGATACTAGTTTACTTCTGTCCTAGAACATTTAGTGCTTATTTATTAAACCAAGGAAAAGATTACCATTGTAGATTTGGTAAAATTCTATGGACTAGATTAGTTTATGTCAAATTTCTCAACATCTTATCTGGTTCCAAGTCTGTAATGCAAGAAGTATCACTGAGTATAAATGTGATAAGAAATGCATTTTAATTAAATATGTTTGCTTCATATAGAGGTATTAGACTGGCTCTTTATTTTGGAAGCAGTCAACTAACACCATTCTTAGGCATGAAGAGTATTTAAGGCAGGCGGATACTTGGGTTTGTCTGATGTTTCCTCATAATTAAATTCAGGTTGTGGACTTTCAATAATATCTGTGAGTAGACATCAAGCAATCAGGCAAAACTCTGTTAGCCTTTGGCCTGCTTTACTTTGTACTTCAAGGCCAAATCTTCCTGTTACTCCAAATGTCTCTTGACTTCCTACTTTGGCATTTCAGTCCCCTATAATGAAAAGGACATTTGTGTGTGCGCGTGTGTGTTAACTCTAGAAGGTCTTTTAGGTCTTCATAGAACCATTTAACTTCAGCTTCTTCACCATTACTGGTTGGGGCATAGACTTGGATTACTGTGATATTGAATGGTTTGCCTTGGTAATGAAGAGATCAGTCTGTTGTTTTTGAGATTGCATCCAAGTACTGCTTCAGTCTCTTTTGTTGACTATGATGGCTACTCCATTTCTTCTAAGGGATTCTTGCCCACAGTTGTAGATATAATGTTCATCTGAGTTAAATGCACCCATTCATTCACCCATGACCAGAAGATGGTGGAGTAGAAGGATGTGAGTTCATCTTCTCCTGTGAGAACTCCAAAATTACAATTCAGGGCTGAACAACCATCTACAGGAAAATGTTGGATCCAAGCAAAAAGATATTCCATGTCCAGGGGCAAAGGAGAAGCTCCAGAAAGATGGTAAGAGGGGCAAAATCATGTTTAGAATCAAACTCCATACCTGCCAGAGATGCTCAGAGGGCTCATACAAAACTTGTACACACCAGGACCCAGAGATCTCATAGAGACTGAGCCAGAACTGTGTTTGAATGTCTCCTGGCAGTGGCCTGACACAGGGGCAGGGGTTCTGGGTGCAGCAGACCTGGGTATGGCATAAGCCCTCTTGGAGGAGGTCACCACTAGCCCCACCATAGAGCTGCCAGAACTTGCACAGGTCTGGGGAAACAGACTCTTAGAGAACACAAACAAATCCTTGTGCACACCTGGACCCAGAAGAAAGGAGCAGTAACCCCAGAAGAGACTGACCCGTACTTGCCTGTGAATGTCCAGGAGTCTCTGGCAGAGGTGCCCTGCTGCAGGGTCGGGGGCACTGAGTGCAACAGTGTGTGCATGGAACCTTCTGAAAGAGGTTGCCATTGTCTTCATTACCTCTACCATAGTTTGGCCTCAGGTCAAACAACAGGGAGGAAACAGAGCCCTGCCCATCAACGGAAAATTGAATTAAAGATTTACTGAACATGGTCCCACCCATCAGAACAAGACCCAGTTTCCCCTTCAGTCAGTCTCTCTCATCAGGAAGCTTCCATAAGCCTCTTATCCTTATCCATCAGAAGACAGACAGAATGAAAACCACAATCAAAGAAAACTGACCAAACTGATCACTTGGACCACAGCCTTGTCTAATTCAATGAAACTATGAATCATGCTGTGTAGGGCCACCCAAGATGGATGGGTCATGATAGACTGTTCTGACAAAACATGGTCCACTGGAGAAGGGAATGGCAAACCACTTCAGTATTCTTGCCTTGAGAACCCCATAAACAGTATGAAAAGGTAAAAGATAGGACACTGAAAGATGAACTCCCCAGGTCAAGAGGTGCCCAATATGCTACTGGAGATCAATGGAGAACTAACTTTAGAAAGAATGAAAAGATGGCGCCAAAGCAAAAACAACACTCAGTTGTGGATGTGACTGGTGATGGAAGTAAAGTCCGATGCTGTAAAGAGCAATATTACATAGGAACCTGGAATGTTAGGTCCATGAATCAAGGCAAATTGGAAGTGATCAAACAGGAGATGGCAAGAATGAACATTGACATTTTAGGACTCAATGAACTAAATGGACTGGAATGGGTGAATTCAACTCAGATGACCATTATATCTACTACTGTGGGCAAGAATCCCTTAGAAGAAATTGAATAGCCATCATAGTCAATAAAAAGTCAAAATCAATAATTTAAACAACTAATCCATTAAAAGTCGGCAAAATAGCAGACACTTTGGCAAAAAAAAATGCATGTAAGTCTATGAAAACACGTTCCTTGTCATGTCATTAAAAGCCTGCAAATTTCAATGACAGTGAGATACTAGTATACATCTGTTCAGTTCAGTTCAGTTCAGTTGCTCAGTCATGTCCGACTCTTTGCGACCCCATGAAGTGCAGCATGCCAGGCCTCCCTGTCCATCACCATCTCCCGGAGTTCACTGAGACTCACGTCCATTGAGTCGGTGATGCCATCCAGCCATCTCATGCTCTGTTGTCCCCTTTTCCTTCTGCTCCCTATCCCTCCCAGCATCAGAGTCTTTTCCAGTGAGTCAACTCTTCGCATGAGGTGGCCAAAGTACTGGAGTTTCAGCTTTAGCATCATTCCTTCCAAAGAACACCCAGGGCTGATCTCCTTTAGAATGGCCTGGTTGGATCTCCTTGCAGTCCAAGGGACTCTCAAGAGTCTTCTCCAACACCACAATTCAAAAGCATCAATTCTTGGGCACTCAGCTTTCTTATATCTGTTGGAATGGCTAAAATCCAAAACACTGATGACTCCAAATGCTAATGAGGATGCTGAGCAACAGGATTCTCATTCACTGCTGGTGGGAATGTGTCAATTTACAACTACTTTGCAAGACAGTTCAGCAGTTTCTTACAAAGCTAAACATAGTCGTGCCATATGATCCAATAATTGTGTTCTCAGGTATTTAGACAGTTGAATTGAAAATGTTTATCCACACAAACACTTGTACATGAATGTTTATAACAGTTTTCTTCACTGTGACCCCAATCTGAAAGCAACGAAGATATTCTACAACTAATGAAACAGATTGTAGTGCATGCACAAATGGAATATTACTTATTAATAAAAAGAAATGATCTATCAAACTATGAAAAGATATATAGGAATTTCAATGGTATACAGCTGAATGAAAGAAGACAGTCTAAAAATGTTACATGCTATATGATTTTAATTAACATTTTGGAAAAGTCAAAGTGACATAGACTGTTTTTACTGTCTTAAAAAAAAAACTTTTACATATCTTTTTAAATAAGTGAGAATCAGTAGGCCACAGGGAGAAAGAATAGGGATGGACAGATAAGAAACAAGTGAGTTTCAGGGGGTTAAATTGGCCTATGTAAAACTCAAATGGCAAA
Organism: Nanger dama; assembly: GCA_917880005.1. Lineage (NCBI taxonomy): Eukaryota > Metazoa > Chordata > Mammalia > Artiodactyla > Bovidae > Nanger > Nanger dama. Next base: position 33,443,844 of record CAKJTW010000007.1, read on the forward strand.
TATGTTATTATGCAGTTTTCAAACTCCATAGCCTAACCCTAACCCATTTACAACACAAAGAGAGATCTTAATGTAAACTATGGACTTCAGCTAGTAATAGCATGTCAGGATTTGCTGTTACCAAAGGACTACACTAATGCAAGATGTCAGTGATGGGAAACTGTGGGTGGGGGAGCGTTGTGAGGAACTGGGGTTGGGTGTATGGAATTCTTTGTACTTTCTATTCAATTTTTCTGTAAATCTGAAACAGCACTTAAAAATGAAGTCTATTGTTTATAAACACTAATAACATTCAGAATAATAAAACAGGATCTAATCAGTTCAGTTCAGTAGCTCAGTCATGTCTGACTCTTTGCAACCCCATGAATCGCAGCACGCCATGCCTCCCTGTTCATCACCAACTCCCAGAGTTCACTCAGACTCATATCCATCAAGTCAGTGATGCCATCCAGCCATCTCATCCTCTGTCGTCCCCTTCTCCTCCTGCCCCCAATCCCTCCCAGAATCAGAGCCTTTTCCAATGAGTCAACCCTTCACATGAGGTGGCCAAAGTACTGGAGTTTCAGCTTTAGCATCATTTCTTCCAAAGAAATCCCAGGGTTGATCTCCTTCAGAATGGACTGGTTGGATCTCCTTGCAGTCCAAGGGACTCTCAAGAGTCTTCTCCAACACCACAGTTCAAAAGCATCAGTTCTTCGGCGCTCAGCCTTCTTCACAGTCCAACTCTCACATGCATACATGACCACAGGAAAAACCATAGCCTTGACTAGATGGACCTTAGTTGGCAAAGTAATGTCTCTGCTTTTGAATATGCTATCTAGGTTGGTCATAACTTTTCTTCCAAGGAGTAAGCGTCTTCTAATTTCATGGCTGCAGTCACCATCTGCAGTGATTTTGGAGCCCCCCAAAATAAAGTCTGATATTGTTTCCACTGTTTCCCCATCTATTTCCCATGAAGTGATGGGATCAGATGCCATGTCTCTGTTTTCTGAATGCTGAGCTTTAAGCCAACTTTTTCACTCTTCACTTTCACTTTCATCAAGAGGCTTTTTAGTTCCTCTTCACTTTCTGCCATAAGAGTGGTGTCATCTGCATATCTGAGGTGATTGATATTTTTCCTGGAAATCTTGATTCAGGCTTTTGTTTCTTCCAGTCCAGTGTGTCTCGTGATGTACTCTGCATATAGGTTAAATAAGCAGGGTGACAATATACATCCTTGACGTACTCCTTTTCCTATTTGGAACCAGTCTGTTGTTCTATGTCCAGTTCTACTGTTGCTTCCTGACCTGCATACAGGTCAAGAGGCAGGTCAGGTGGTCTGGTATTCCCATCTCTTTCAGAATTTTCCACAGTTTATTGTGATCCACACAGTCAAAGCCTTTGGCATAATCAGTAAGCAGAAATAGATGTTTTTCTGGAATTCTAACTACCACATATTTTTTATAATGCCAATTTGCAAGCAAAATTGCAAGACATGTAAATAAGGGCATGGTATGACTCATATTAGAGAAAATATTAAAAGTCATTTTAATTGAGAGGGCATAATACTGAATTTAGTAGAGAAAATAAATTCAAAGAAAGGAATTATAAAAATGTTCATAGAATCTAGAAACATATTCAAAATATTAAAGAATATATGTTATCAATGAGTGAATGAAATGGAAAATCTTAAGAAATGAAAATATAAAAAACAAGATAATGGAAAATTTAGTGCTGAAAAGTACAATAAATTAATGGAAAATTTACTCAATGAGCACAAGAAGAAGATTTTAAATAAGAGATGGAAGAATCCGTGAATCTGAAAGTAGACTATAGAAAATGATTATAAGCAATAGTATAGGAAAAGGTTTAGAAAATGAGCAATGCTTCAGAGATCTGTGGGACAAAGTAGTCTTTATAAACCATGTGTAATTGGTATTCCAAGAAGAGAGGTTGAGAGAGAAAGGAGGATAAAAATTAGTTGGAAAAAGTAATGGCCCCCAAATTAACAAATCTGTTTTTAAAAAATACTAACAGATCCAAGAAGTTCAACAAATCTCAAGTAGGATAACAGGAAAAAAATACACCTAGACATCTTATAGTGAAAAAAAAACAATGGAGGTCAGAAGATAGTGACATTACAGGTGTTGAAGGAAAAAAAAAAGCCAATAAAAATGCTTTGCAAAAATACCAAAGCAATCCCTTCAAATTGAAAGAAAGTTACATCAAATGGTAACTCTAAACACAGAAAGAAGTGGAAAGTCAACTAAATGATAAATGCATGAATAAGCAAAAGACTGTATGTGGGGATGTATGTGCATATTTTTCCTTTTCTTCTCTTAAAAACATAATAATTGAAAGAAAAATATTATCACTTAATTGTTGAGTTTTAAAGATATACACATGAAATATATAGTACAATAATAACACGAAAGGAGTAGGGAAGAAATTAAACTGTATAGGGACAAAGATGCCATTTTGTATCAGCTATGGGCCAGTAGTAACTGAATAAGACTATGGAATTGTGTTAAGTTAAAGATGAATATTATAACACCTGGAACAAACAAACATAGACACACACACACACACACACACACACACACACACTTATGAACACATACCTCCTCAAAGCAACACAGTAGTTAGAGCTAAAATGGCAACATATAAATGTTTTTGTTTTTTAGACCATAAAAGAAAGGAGCAGAGGATGAACAGACAAAAAACAAGAAAAGGGAAACAAAGAGAATAACATAACATTTCTGACATAAACTCAATCTTATTGACATTTCCATTAAATATAAATGGGATGGTCTTTTCCCCCTTTTGATTGGGTTGTTTGTTTTTCTGGTATTGAGTTTTATGAGTTGCTTGTATATTTTGGAAATTAATCCTTTTTCAGTTGTTGCATTTATTATTTTCTCCCATTCTGAGGGTTGTCTTTTCATCTTGCTTAGAGTTTCTTTTGCTGTGCAAAAGCTTTTAAGTTTAGTCAGGTCTCACTTGTTTACTTTTGTTTTTATTTCCATTACCGTAGGAGATGGGTCATAGAGGATCTTGCTTTGATTTATATCACTGAGTTTTCTGCCTGTGTTTTCCTCTAAGAGTTTTATAGTTTCTAGTCTTACATTTAGGTCTTTAATCCATTTTGAGTTTATCTTTGTGTATGGTGTCAGTAAGTGTTCTAATTTAATTCTTTTCTATGTAGCTGTCCAGTTTTCCCAGCATCCTTTATTGAAGAGGCTTTCTTTGCCCCATTGTCTATTCTTGCCTCCTTGGTCAAAAGAAGGCACCCATAGGTGCATGGGTTTATTTCTGGGCTTTCTTTTTTTTTTTTTAATTTGGTTAAATAACTTTAATTTTTTCCACTTCTGAATTAAATAGTTTTAAAATGGAATTAGCCAAACAGCATTTTAAAACCATTGTTTAAATAACAATAGCAAAAGATCAGATGAAATAACCGACTTTTATAGTATAGTTATCCCCTAAGATTTAAGTAAGAGAGCTTCTGAGCCTCAGTAATTATTGCCACTAAATCTTTAGTCCCAACTAACCAGCACACTCCTAAGATTGCTTTATTTTTTTTCTTTTTTAAAATTAAATTTATTTATTTTTTTAATTACAATACTGTATTTGTTTTGCCATACATTGACACGAATCAGCCATAGGTGAACACAGTCTCCCAATGCCGAACCCCCCTCCCCCCCTCCCACCCCACATCCTCTACTTGAATCATCCTGTGCATCAGCCCCATGCATCCTGCATCCTACATTGAACATAGATTGGCGCTTCATTTCTTACAAGAAAATATACATGTTTCATTGCCATTCTCCCAAACCATCCCACCCTTTCCCTCTCCCTCAGAGTCCAAAAGTCCACTCTATACCTCTGTGTCTCTATCTGTTCCATTGGTCTATATTTCTGTTTTTGTGTCAGTACTGTGCTGTCTTGACTGTAGATGTCTTGATGACTTGAAGACCTAAACAGACATTTCTCCAAAGAAGACATACATATGGCTAACAGACACATAAAAAGATGCTCAACATCGCTCATTATTAGAGAAATGCACATCAAAACTACAATGATTTACCAGTCAGAAAGGCCATCATCAAAAGGCCTACAAACAATAAATGCTGGAGAGAGTGTGGAGAAAAGGGAACACTCTTGCACTGTTGGTGGGAATGTAAATTGATATAGCCACTATGGAAGACAGAATGGAGATTCTTTTAAAACTAGGAATAAAACCACTGTATACCCAGCAATCTCACTCCTAGGCATATACCCTGAGGAAACCAAAATTGAAAAAGACATGTATCTCAATGTTCATTGAAGCACTATTTACAATAGTTAGAACTTGGAAGCAACCTAGATGTCCACTGACAGATGAATGGATGAAGAAGTTGTGGTACATATACACAATGGAATACTACACAGCCATAAAAGAACACCTTTGAGTCAGTTCTAATGAGATGGATGAACCTAGAACCTATTATACAGAGTGAAGTAAGTCAGAAAGAGAAAGATAAATATCACATTCTAATGCACATATATGGAATCTAGAAAAATGGTCCTGAAGAATTTACTTATATGACTGCAACAGAGAAACAGAAATAGAGAATAGACTTGTGGACATGGGGAAAGGGGAGAAGAGGGTGAGATGTATGGAAAGAGTAACATGGAAACTTACATTACCATATGTAAAATAGATAGCCAATAGGAATTTGCTATATGGCTCAGGAAACTCAAACAGGGGCTCTGTATCAACACAGAGGGGTGGGATGCAGAGGGAGATTCAAAAGGGAGGGGTATATATATATATATATATATACACACACCTATGGCTGATTCATGTTGAGGTTTGATAGAAAACAACAAAATTCTGTAAAGCAATTATCCTTCAATTAAAAAATAAATATGTAAATGAAATAAGTATTTCCAAGAAAAGTAGAGAGTTTTAGACTACTGAAAAAAACAGCATGCAATTATATATGTTCTACAAGATATGCTCTTGAAGTTCAAAGTGGCAAATTGATAGGAAAATGATGGGAAATACGATTTCAAGCAAATAACCATAGCTTAGCTAGAGTGGCTGTATCACTATTAGATTAAAGGGGTTTTAAGGTTAACTAATAGGAAGGAATATTATTGGAAACAATGAGGGACATTTTATACTTATTAAGTGTCAATATAGCTAGAAAGTATAACAATTAAAAAGATGTATGTGTTGAAACTTCCCTGGAAGTCCAGTGGCTAATACTTCATGCTCCCAATGTAGGGCATGCAGATTCCATGTCTAGTCAAGAAATTAGCTCCTGCATGCCACAATATGAGTTCTCATGCTGCAAGTGAGAATTTTCATGCCACAAAGATCCCGCATGCTACAACTAAGACCCAAGGAAGCCTAAATAAATTAATTAATATATTTTAAAAACACATACATGTCTAACAATAGAGGCCCAAAATGCCTGAAGCATTTGGAAAGAAGTACACAATTAAATTGAAAGAATAAGTAAACAATTGACAATTATAGTTGGAGAGATCAATATTTCTAACAGCCATATATAGAACACTTTGAAACAATACCAGAATACTCATTCTTTTGATGTGCATCTATACCAAAAATATACTCTGGATGATTTCATTCTTTTAAAATTTATTGTTTTATTTTGTGGGCTAACATATTATCTATCACAACAAATATTTATTTACAGATGTATATGCAACTGATGCAAATTATCAATTTGGTCCTTTCAGTTATGAAAGAATGGACATTACTAAATATCCTACAAAAATTAAATGGATTTAAAGGAGCTGTTATAAGCAAATTCAAGTGAACATATCTGACAACTTATATGAAATGGAAAAAAATTCTAAAACACACAGACACACTAAAACAAACTTATTCAAATAGAAATAGAACAGAGGAAAGCTCTATGACAATAAGAAGCTGAATTAGTCATTATAAATACTCTCACAAAGGAAAGTCAAAGCCCAGAACACTTATATGTAGAATCTTATCAAACATAAAAAGAATATCATGTCTATACAAAGTGCCAAGGTAATTCAACAAGAATCCTTTCTGAGTAAAGGTGATGGAACATTTGGATCCCCATATGCAGATAAATAGTCATTTATCATTAGCTCACATCACACAGAAAGATTAACTTGAAAGGGATCATAGATCTAAGATAAAAGCTTAAACAAACAATTTCCAGAAGAAAACAAGAGAAAACCTTTTTAATTTGACTAGACAAATATTTCTCAGGACCACCCCCAAAAAAAGACACAATTAATAAAACAAAAAAATGATAAATTGGAATTAATCAAAATAAATTTTCTGTTTCTCAAAGACACTGAAAAAATGAAAATACAAATCCCATATTGGGATAAAATATTTAAAAACACATATCTGATGAAAGACTTCTATCAGGATATATAAAGAAATCATATAACTAAACAAGAAACTAAAAATCCATTAAAATGTTGGGAAAATATTTCACAGATACTTCCCCAAAGAAGGTACAAATACGTGAAAAATGCTGAGCACCATGAGCCCTTAGGAACTACAAACCATTTCCAAGATGAGATATTTCTGTATATCTATCCAAATGGCTTAGTTTTTTTTAAAGCCTGAAAAACCAAGTATTGGTAAAGATATGGAGCTCCTGGGATTGTTATAAATGGTTGATGAAATTCAAAATTGACAGCAACTATGCAAACCAACTCAATTTCGTATAAAATATACCTCTCCTATGATTAAGCAACTCAACTTTTCAGTATACCTTTCCAAATTAGAACCTAGCTTTACACAAAGACTTGTATTTAAATGTTTACAGGAGCATTACTCAAAACAATGACATAAGCCAAATGTTGATAAATGAGTAAAAAATATATCCATACAATGAGATGTTATTCAATGATAGAAACAAACGAGAAAAGACATGGCAAATACAAAATTGTGATTCTAGGTGAAAAAAAACTAGATACAGCAGACATTAGTGACTGTGCTTACATAATATGTCTAGAAAAGGTAAAGCAATAGGGACAGAAATTAGATTAACTGTTGCCTGGAACCAAAGTCAGAATAGGGATTAATTGCAATCTCTCATGACAGAGTGCTTTTGGGGTGATGGTGTATATATATATATATATGCATGCACATGCACATGTCAGAATAGGAAAGACTAGAGATCAATTCAAGAAAATCAGAAATACCAAGGGAATATTTCACGCAAAGATAAGCACAATAAAAGACGGAAATGGTATGGACCTAACAGAATCCGATGATATTAAGAAGAAGAGGGAAGAATACAAACAGGAACTATTCAGAAAAGGCCTTAATGACCTGGATGACCACGATGGTGTGATCACTCACTTAGAGCCAGACATCCTGGAGTGTGAAGTCAAGTGGGCCTTAGGAAGTATTGCTACAAACAAAGCTAGTAGCTGCTAAGTCACTTCAGTCGTGTCCGACTCTGTGCAACCCCACAGGCAGCAGCCCGCCAGGCTCCCCCATCCCTGGGATTCTCTAGGCAAGAACACTGGAGTGGGTTGCCATTTCCTTCTCCAATGCATGAAAGTGAAAAGGGAAAGTGAAGTCGCTCAGTCATGTCCAACTCTTAGCAACCCCATGGACAGCAGCCCACCAGGCTCCTCCACCCGTGGGATTTTCCAGGCAACAGTACTGGAGTGGGGTGCCATTGGTGATGGAATTCCAACTGAGCTATTGCAAATTCTAAAAGATGATGCTGTGAAAGTGCTGCGCTCAATATGCCAGCAAATTTGGAAAACAGCAGTGGCCACAGGACTGGAAAAGGTCAGTTTTCATTCAATCCCAAAGAAGGGCAATGCTAAAGAATATTCAAACTACTGCACAGTTGCACTCATTTCATGCGCTAGCAATTTATGTTTAAAATCCTTCAAGCTAGGCTTCAACAGTATGTGAACTAAGAAATTCCAGATATACAAGTTGGGTTTAGAAAAGGCAGAGGAACAAGAGATCAAATTGCCAACATCCGTTGAATCATAGAAAAAGCAAGAGAGTTTCAGAAAAAATGTCTACTTCTGCATCACTGACTATGCTAATGCCCTTAACTGTGTGGATGACAAAAAACTGTGGAAAATTTCTTAAGAGATGAATACCAGACCACCTTACATGTCTCCTGGAGAAACCTATATGCAGTTCAAAAAGCAACAGTTAGAACCAGACACAGAACAACAGACTGGTTCAAAATTAGGAAAGGAGTACATCAAGGCTGTATATTGTCACCTTGCCTATTTAACTTATATGCAGACTACATCATGTGAAATGTGGGCTAGATGACGCACAAGCTGGAATCAAGAATGCCACAAGAAATATCAACCTCGATATGCAGATGACACCACCCTGTGGCAGACAGTGAGGAGAAACTAAAGAGCCTCTTGATGAAAGTGAAAGAGGAAAGTGAAACAGTTGGCTTAAAACAACATTCAAAAATGAAGATAACGGCATTCAGTGCTATCACTTCATGGTAAATAGATGAGGAAACCATGGGAACAGTGACAGACGTTATTTTCTTGAGCTCCAAAACCAATGTGGAGAGTGACTGCAGCCATGAAATTAAAAGATGCTTGCTCCTAGGAAGAAAAGCTATGACCAACCTAGACAACATATTAAAAGCAGAGATACTACTTTGCCAAAAAGGTCCATATAGTCAAACCTATGGTTTTTCCACCAAAGGATATGAGAGTTGACCATAAATAAGGCTGAGTGGCTATAGTATTGATGCTTTAAAATGTGATGCTGGAAAAGAGTCTCTTGGACAGCAAGGGGATCAAATCAGTCAGTCCTAAAGGAAATCAACCCTGAATATTCATCGAAAGAATTGGTTCTGAACCTGAAGGAATCTCCAATACTTTGGCCACCTGATGCAAAGAGCCAACTCATTGGAGAAGACTCTGCTGCTGGAAAAAATTGAGGGCAGGAGGACAAGGGAGTGACAGAGGATGAGATGGTTGGATGGCATCATTGACTCAATGGATATGAATTTGGGCGAACTGAGAGATAATGAAGGATAGGGAACCCTGGTGTGCTGCAGTCCATGTGCTCACAAAGATTCAGACATGACTGAATGACTAAACAATCTGTATTTATGTGTGTGTATATATATATATTTTGTGTGTGTGTGTGTGTGTATGTGTGTGTGTGTGTATCTATCTTAGACTAGGGAATGGCAACCCATTGCAGTATTCTTGCCTGGAAAATTCTATGGAGCCTGGCTGGCTATAAGAGTCAGAGAGTCAGACATGATGAGTGACTGAGCAAATATATATATACACACACATACTTAAGTGTACATGCATGTATGTTTAAGCCACACAGACAGGAGAGACAGAAACAGAGAGAGAGAGAGAGAGAGATATTTATATTAAGAACTTGGTCTTCAAAATAGTGAGGCTGGCAAGTCTGAAACCTACAATGCAAGTTAGCAGACTGATGACCCAGGGAAGAACGGAAGCTGCAGCTCAAGTCTGAATGCAATCTGGAGGTAGAATTCATTCTTCCTCAGGAAGCCTCAGCTATTTTGATTAAGGCCTATCAGCTGATTTGATGAGTCCCATATACAATATGGAGGAAAATGTGCTTTCACTGAACGTTTACTGACTTACACGTTAATCACATTGAACAAAATACCTCCTGAGTAACATCAAGACTGTCATTTGACCAAATCTCTGGCACCCTCAGCTAGTCAAGTTGACACATAAAATTAGCCAACACAGTATACCATTTACATACTACCACATGTATACATATCTCTCTATTTCTCTCCCTCTCTCTCAAAGTTAACCTCATTAAAATTGTAAGTTCCTTGAACCCACCCACATTTTTATTTCCATAATCATCTCATTGAATTTCCCAAGCTGATGCCTTTATCTTTTTCTATGACTAACAAGTTACTTTCTGAGTCTGGGTCACTTTCACTTTACATTTTTTCTCCTCCCATTGTATGGCTAATAGTGAATAAAGCTGAACTAATAAAAATACATTGTTCTCTAGCAAACTATAAATAATCTTTTATCTCTCTTTTTTTATAAAGAATCTTTTATCTCTTATAGGTAAAACTAATTCATTTTCTACATCAGCTGTTATATATTAATAAACCAAACCCCCATATTAACCACTCCCTCATCCTTTAAAATGTAGGATTTACTGTCATCTCTTGCTCAAATCAGCAAATATATACCAATTAATGCCCAGAATTATATTGACACTTACATTCATGTTCTTATATTGCCAGTCCTCAACTTCTAATTCTAGCCACATATTTCACTATAATGAGAATATGAGTCTTCATAAAATCTGGATCATCAGCTGTTCTTCAAATAATGCTCTTATCCTATATTCACATATTTATTAGACACTTTCCAAATAAATGAATGAATGAATGCATTCATTCCTGAATCCATTCTTCCTTCTCACCCTTTTAAAATCCAACCCAACCTTTAAGGACCAGTTCAAATGTTTTAGAGTTTTATGTCTGACCTGATAAGATTGCTCTGATCTCAAGGAAAGCTCCATTTTGGTTGGCCTGTCTATATATTTTGTATCACTAGTTTGGTACATACTATCTTCTACTTTCTGGAAAAATTTTTATGCAGACTTCTACTAGAAACTAACCTTCTCATTCTGTTCACATAAGAATTGCAAAAACAACTGGATTACTTCAAATCCCAAGTATATTGTTTTACACAGTATTATTAAGAAACAACTGGTAGATAGAGGAATAGATGGGTAGAAAGATGGAGGGACAAATAAATGGGAAATGAATTATATCAGTAGATTTGTGACACTATTCCATGAATGGTCTCTAGACAGACAATTCTTGTATTCTGCAAAATACTCTAAAACATTTTCAAAAAATAAAGTGTTATCTTTAGGTTCATGTTGTTATATTGCATGAGAGCAAATCAGAATTTAAAATACACACAACCATAATGAAAAATAAACTTATTTTAAACAACAAATGGAAAGGAATAGAGTTTTTGGAAAAAGACCAAAAAATAATTGATTTAGTTAGTTAGTGTGGTCATTCATTCAGCTGTGTCCAAATCTGTAACCCCATGGACTCTAGCCCACCAGGATTCTCTGTCCATGAATTTTTTCCAGGCAAGAATACTGGAGTGGGTTGCCATTTCCTCCTCCAGGGGATCTTCTCAATCTAGGGATCAAATTCATATCTCTTGCACTGGCAGGTGGGATCTTTACCACTAGCACCTTACCATTCTTTAAATAATATTTCAAATCCTGAAAGATGATGCTGTGAAAGTGCTGCACTCAATATGCCAGCAAATTTGAAAAACTCAGCAGTAGACACAGGACTAGAAAAGTCAGTTTTCATTCCAATCCCAAAGAAAGGCAATGCCAAAGAATGCTGAAACTACCACAAAATTGCACTTATTTCACACACTAGTAAAGTAATGCTCAAAATTCTCCAATCCAGGCTTCAGCAATATGTGAACTGTGAACTTCCAGATGTTCAAGCTGGTTTTAGAAAAGGCAGAGGAACCAGAGATCAAATTACCAACATCTGCTGGATCATCCAAACGCAAGAGAGTTCCAGGAAAACATCTATTTCTGCTTTATTGACTATGCCAAAGCCTTTGACTGTGTGGATCGCAATACACTGTGGAAATTCTGAAAGAGATGGGAATACCAGACCACCTGACTTGTCTCTTGAGAAACCTATATGCAGGTCAGGAAGTAACAGTTAGAACTGGACACGGAACAACAGACTGGTTCCAAATAGGAAAAGGAGTATGTCAAGGCTGTATATTGTCACCCTGCTTATTTAACTTATATGCAGAGTACATCATGAGAAACACTGGGCTGGAAGAAGCACAAGCTGGAACCAAGATTGCTGGGAGAAATATCAATAACCTCAGATATGCAGATGACACCACTCTATGGCAGAAAGTGAAGAGGAACTAAAAAGCCTCTTGATGAAAGTGAAAGTGGAGAGTGAAAACGTTGGTTTAAAGCTCAACATTCAGAAAACAAAGCTCATGGTGTCTGGTCCCATCACTTCATGGGAAATAGATGGGGAAACAGTGGAAACAGTGTCAGACTTTATTTTAGGGGGCTCCAAAACCACTGCAGATGGTGACTGCAGCCATGAAATTAAAAGACGCGTACTCCTTGGAAGAAAATTTATGACCAACCTAGATAGCATGTTGAAAAGCAGAGACATTACTTTGACATCAAAGGTCTGTGCAGTCAAGGCTATGGTTTTTCCAGTGGTCATGTATGGATGTGAGAGCTGGACTGTGAACAAAGCTGAGTGTCGAAGAATTGATGCTTTTGAACTGTGGTGTTGGAGAAGACTCTTGAGAGTCCTTTGGACTGCAAAGAGATCCAACCAGTCCATTCTGAAGGAGATCAACTCTGGGATTTCTTTGGAAGGAATGATGCTGAGCTGAAACTCCAGTACTTCGGCCACCTCATGTGAAGAGTTGACTCATTGGAAAAGGCTCTAATGCTGGGAGGGATTTGGGGCAGGAGGAGAAGGGGATGACAGAGGATGAGATGGCTGGATGGCATCAGGGACTCGATGAACGTGAGTCTGAGTGAACTCTGGGAGTTTGGTGATGGACAGGGAGGCCTGACGTGCTGTGACTCATGAGGTCCCAAAGAGTCGGACATGACTGAGTAACTGAACTGACTGAAAAGGAAAATGGGAAAAACATAGCTTTTATAATGATACTACCGACTCAGCCCTCCAAATGAAAACAAATGCTACAATAATGACAAAAAGTCTAGCATAACAAAATTCTAAATTATAAAGAAATTTGACCTTTAAAACAAAACTGTTAAAGTAAGAGGAAAATTAAAGAACTTTAACTAGTATCAAATACCTTTTGTAGACTATGACAAATGTGCTTTCAAGAGATGATTCACCAACATATGACTGCTAGCAGAAATTAACAACTAGTACCTAATGTTCTGGAAAAATATCCACAGGATTGCATTGAAGACAAGTAAAAGGGTTTTGCATTTATTATGTTAGCAAATCTGGAAGACCCAGCAGTGGCCACAGGGCTGGAAAAGGTCAATCCTCATCCCAATTCCCAAGAAGGGCAGTACCAATAAATATGCTAACTATCAGACAATTGCACTCATCTCCCACAATAAAATGCTGAAAAGCTCGCATGCTAGGCTTCAGATGTGAACCAAGAACTTCCAGATGTCTAAGCTGAGTTTAGAAAAGGAAGAGGAACCAGAGATCAAGTTGCCAACATTCGTTGGATTATAGAGAAAGCAAAGGAATTTTAGAAAAATATCTATCTCTGTTCCATCGATTACGCTAAAGTCTTTGACTCTGTGGATCATGACAAACTGTGGAAAGCTCCTCAAGAGATGGGACTACCAGGCCATCTTACCTGTCTCCTGAAAAACTCATACATGGGTCAAGAAGCAACAGTTTTAGAACCCTGTATAGAACAACTGATTGGTTCAAAATGGAGAAAGGAGTATGATAGGAGTGTCTACTGTCACCCTGACTTTTTTAACCTATATGATGAGCACATCATGAGAAATGCTGAGCTGGATGAGTTACAATCTGGAATAAGGATACACAGGAGAAACATCAATAACCTCAGATATGTGAATGATGCCTCTCTAATGGCAGAAAGTGGGGAGGAACTAAAGAGCCTCTTGATAAGGGTGAAGGAGTAGAGTGAAAGAGCCCACTTAAGATGAAACATAAAAAAAAAAAATAGAAAAACTAAGATCATGGCATCCAGCCCCATTATTGCATGGCAAATAGAACGGGAAAAACATGGAAATAGTGACAGATTTCCTTTTATTGGGCTCCAAAATCACTTCAGACAGTGACTGAGCCATGAAATCAGAAGACAGTTGCTTCCTGGCAGGAAAGCAATTACAAACCTAGACATTGTGTTTAGAAGCAGAGACATTACTGTGCCAACAAAGGTCTGTATAGCCAAGTCTATGGTCTTCCCAGTGGTCACATACAGTTGTGAGAGCTGGACCATCAAAAAGGCAGAACACCAAAGAATTGATGTCTGTGAACTGTGGTGCTAGAGAAGGCTCCAGAAAGTCCCTTGGACAGCAAGAAGATCAAATCAGTCAATCTTAAGGGATCAACCCTGAATATTCACTGGAAGGACTGATGCTGAAGCTGAAGCTCCAGTATTTTGGTCATCTGATGTGAACAGATGACTCATCAGAAAAGTCCTTGATGCTGGGAAAGATTGAGGGCAGAAGGAGAAGAGGGCTTCAGAGAATGAGATGGCTGGATGGCATCACTGATGCAATGAACATGAACTTGGACAAACTCCAGGAGATGGTAAGGGACAGGGGGCCCGGCATGCTGCAGTCCATGTTGGACATGACTGGATGACTGAACAACAACAATTAAAAGGGATTTACTATTTATAATTTCTTCCCCAACATCTCCCACCCTGACCACCACCCGAAAATAGTAATGGAACATAATTTTTTTTTAATTATTTTTTCTTTTAAGTTGAATTTTAAATGCATACAAAACTCTGTATCATATTTCTTGAGAATTGTGTGGGATTCTTCTAATAATATATTCCCAAATGAGATACTAGATATTACTTTTATTTTTGTATTTTCAAACAGGTAATAAATAAGTTGACAATGCTGAACAGAGTCTTTTTGTCTCTTTTTATTTTATTTTTTCCAGGTCCTGAAATTATAGCCCAGGTACAGTTCTAGTTCCCAGCTGCTCCTTCATTATTTGGGATCTCTGCTTTTCCTAGATAACTAGTCTTTTGTGCCAGGATGCAGAATTATTCCATACAGTAATTTGACTCTCCTCTTTCAGCCAGGGATGATTTCTTAAGGTTGTGATTCAGTCAGATAACATTTTATTGAATCAGCCAAGTTACACATAACAGGGAGGATTAGAGTAATACATCTTCAATTATGATTTTAAAAGCTATCAAGTTGTTTGCCTTTGAAAAATAATCTGTTACCAACCAAATAGAAGCTTTTGTTTTAACTACAGTTTACAGAAATGAGTAATGAAGATTAAAAAATGGCCACAGATTTTTGAATTGTTGACTAGTGTTTGATTTTGATGTTTAAATCCCAAGCTATAGGCTAATTCTAGAAGTGAGTCAGGGAATATACAAACAAGATAATGTTAGGTGATCTCAGACTGCCAGAGATCTTTCGGTGTAACAAAACAATGAAGGCTAAACAGTGTTCGTGGAGGGTGAGAAGGTATGTCAAAGAGACAGAAGAATCAACTCAGTGAACTCCCAACTGCCAAAGCTGATATGGCTTAAGCAACAAAATAACATTGCATTGGTGATAAGTATCTGTGAGTGTATAGTAATAAAAACAAGTAATTGAATAAATAAAAGAGAGAGAACAGACAACTATCTTGTAGAGAAAAATGCTAAATTCTTTATGTAGATACTCCCACTCAAAGAAATGCTGGTTGTATGTAGCCTTCCTTCCAAAGAGTACAGTGTGAGAAGGTGGAAAGAGAAGTAACTTCACAATGAGGAAATGTGACGCACACTACTCAGTCTAGTTAGTCTATGTCAGGCTTATGTATGTAGGCTTCCTCCTCAGAATCCGTAATGCCTGTGTAATCATAAAAGAGAATCAGATAAAACAAATCCAGGGATAGTCTAGAAAATATCATTCCACTGCTCCTCAAAATCATTACAGCCATAAAAAGCAAGGAAAGTCTGAGAAGCAGTTAGAGCCAAGAGGAGTCTAAGGAGACAAGAAAACTAAACATAATGTGGTATTCTGGATGGTATCCTGAACCAGAAAAAATACTCTGGCAAAAACCTAAGAAAACCTGAATGAAGAAAGGACTTCAATTAGTAATAATGCAACAATATTGTTTCATTAGTTGAGACAAATGTATCTCACTAACATAAGACATTAACAATAGGGGAAACTGGATATATATAAACTACTATCCTTGCAACTCTTCTATAAACCTAACAGTATAATTTTTAAAAAGTTTATTTAAAAAGAGCTACACGTCATATCTAATTTTGAATACACCCTGAGTGGATGGTTATATCCTGTAGCATAGTCATCAAATATAATACATTTTGAAAGGGGATTCCACATACTTTTCAGATGCCTCAGCTTTCACCACATGGTGAATAAGCATGGCAATGGCACAGATACCTCCAAAAGGTTGCTAACACCACAAAACATTTCTTCAAGAAACAGACAGCTTGATGGTTCACAGGTCAGTAGCAACTGCAGATTTTAGGATGATACAGGTGGCTATTTGTTTAGTAATAAAAGTAAATCTCCCAGAAATTTTAACCTTAAACAATCTTTTGATCATCTTTAGACCAGCACCATTGCCTCCTCAGTAAATAGCCCACTTAGTTATTTGCCCACTCCCTTGTCTTTCACAGGCTTGAATACAAATCCAGTCACCAATTCTATTAGCATGTCAGGATCAGCATCAGCGTTTCAACATTTATTTGTACGATCAAAGGCTCAAATTGGAAGAACTGCAGGTTCCATATGAAACTAATATCCCCTTCAAGGAGCTGCTGGAAAGATCTGATCCAATTATAACAGAAGTCAAATTCCCAGGCTTTTCACAGTAGCTAGACTGCCCTTCAAGTCAGAAGCCAAATACAACCCTCTGGCCTTGGCAACACCATCACTTGGACTGTCTGTCTTTCACTTTGAGACAGCATGGACTATTGAACTGCCTGAAGATCTGGGGACTAAATTCATGAAACAGTTTTAGTAGCACTTATGGGTATTGGGACTGCAAAAAGATTCTATACTTAAAAACTGAAAAGCACTGTACTTTAACCCTGAACAATTCATATTCCAGCTGCTTTCTGTAATATAGAGTAAGTCATGCAAACAAAAAGACAGTCTACATATTCACCATTATTTTTCTGAGTGCAATAGGGCAATGAAAGATGATTACTCACCACAGACCAACTGATCATTTGCAATGATTCTCAATGGAGGGAGTAACAAGAAAATGCCTTTCTGAGAAACAAATTGTGTGTTATTGAAAAAAAATTCATATTTGACAGATCTATTGTTTTCAAAGAATAAGAATTTCAAATTCCATACAATAAGAATTTCAAATTTTGTCAAAATAGGGTGAGAAAGAACTATGTATTAAAATAATTGAGAAACAGTTTTGAAAGATTCAGATATTGAGTTTAGACAGAGAAACAATGATTTCCAGTTTCAGTTTCTCCACTGACTGCAGGAAACTTTACTTTGTAGAAATACAGCCTGTTCCCTTTGGGTTCTCCTCTGTGATCAAAGATAATTGAGACTTTTCTGACTTAGGGTATAAATTATATGCTTCACTTTGCTTACTTTTAGAGAACATGTACTATATTACACCTATGAGATGTTTTCTTAACTTAATTTGAGAGAAACAGGAGGAAATAATTAGAGAATTGAGTTTTCGTTCATAGTAGGAGAACTCAAGAGTGAACTGGATCCCAGGAGTTCTGGAAAGTGATTGACTCAGATATGGAGGGCATCATTCTGTCCTTTGAAAAATAATTATTTTTCATAATTAGAAGCCATAGAGACAAAGTGAAGGAATCCAGCACCCTGACTGATACAGGAGGAATCTTGGTGTGTGTGTTATTTTTGTACCAAATCCTTACTGGTCAAATCACACTGGTCAGAAAAAGTGGAATTTTTGAAGTTATAATGTCCCAGCAAGTACACTTAGGTTAATATATTTCTGCCATGTTTAATTTTGACCAAGACATATTTTTCTTATTCCCTTTCTCCACTCATCTTCTGTTTTCTACCAATAACTTTAGGGAAAAAATGAATCTAGTTTTCCTGCAGCCCTCTTCCCTAGCCTAAATTAAAGAAAGGAAGGAGAGATAGAGAAAATATAGACTAGGAGAGATGGAGTTTCCTTTGACAAATGTGCTCTAACTCTAGGCTTCCAGTGCAGCAGAAAAAGGCTGTGTCATGAATCAAAGCCTTATTCCAGGATGCCACCAGCATTCTGGAACTTATAATTTTTAGGAATGCCTTCAGTTGGAAAACTCTATTATTATTCAATCTCTCTTTATTTTACTACTTTTCTAAGTCTTCATTCTTTCTTGGGGATCTGAAATATGATTACTTTAAGAGAACATCGCTGATTTATATTAGTTCCAGGCCACTAAGTTAATTTACTGATATTATTCTTCAGATTTAGAAATAATTACAGAAAAGGCTGTTTCCCCATGGATACTGTATTCACTCAGTTTCTCATCAATTCAGAAAGTATCCTTTGTCTACTATATATAAGCCACTATAGAATATAAAAATGAATAAAATCCAGTCTCAATCCTTAAGCAGTTCTGACTTTGATGATGGAGTCACGGAAAAGAAAAAAAAAAGTAAAGAAAACCATTGTGATAAGCAGTGGGGCATTAGAAAAGTTCAATGTCCTGCTCTCAAGAGGTCAAAAGGACAATTTCAAGATACCAGTGTGATATCACTGAATATGGAACTGGGAAGAGATGTACATAAATGGCTCCATCACACCTGTAAATCAGAGAAGAGATATACATAATACTACATGTCCACAGTATAAGCAGTCAGAAGACAGATACCTGATTCTTTGTGGTAGGTCAGGGAAAGACTGCAGAACAAGAATCCTGGAGTTGAGACTTAAAGGACAAGTAGGTATCAGTCAATAGGGCAAAGTAGAGAAAAGTGTTTTAGTCAGAGGGAACAGTATGTGCAGAGTAAGGAAGAGTGGCTTCTAGAAAAGAGGAAGGATTTTCTTAAGAGGCTATATATAGTAGGCTTTGAGAGTCCAGAGGAAAAAACTGAGGATGTTATGTAGAGAGTCATGTAACTATAAAGTTCAGCCATTTGAGACAATAACAAATAGCTTGTGGACTGTAAAAAACTAGACAACTCACTCAATCTGGCCCATGGGCCCTAGTTTGCTGAAACTAGAAAAAGGTAGAGAATGCAAGCAAATTATTCTAAAGTCTCTTTTCTACAAGAGTGGATGTGTTTTTCCCATTCTCTTAAAATATATGAGAGACAAAGTCTGCCTAACAGATTTCTGGAAATAGCATTTTGTTTAGCTTGATCCCACACTCCTTGATCCAGCAGAACTAAGGAGTAGTGGTGAGAAACATCAGGAGCATACAATTCTCAGCCATTTTATAACCAAAATACACACCACTGTATATGGGGTACTGTGATACTCTTACTTAGGAAGGAAAATGGAGATCAGGAATGATTTAAATGGTGGTATACTGATGTGCTTAAATAATCACCCTTATGTAAAGTGAGGAATAGAGGAAAACTCAGGTTCTTTAATATGGTTAGTTTAGTTTCAAAACAGTTAAGCGCTTGGTACAATGTGAAGCAAAGACATCCATTGGCATTAATCTTTCCTGAATAAAGTCTTATAGGGTAAATATTTACTTGTTTTAGCATTTAAAAAATATAAAAGTTACACTCTCAAAGTACCCAACTGCCTTCTTTTATAAGTAAAGAGAGGCATATGATGCCAGAAAGTAAAGTATTCAGAATTAGAAGGACACATGTCAAAAGGGACAGGAGTTAAGCCAAAAAAGTTTCTAATGGTCAAAAATAGAACAATTTGAATAAAAAAAATATTACTGGATTATAACCACAGCATAAAACAAAAATCCATAAATTTATAATAATTGGATAAATACACAAATGAAAGAGAAGAGACAGTTCTTCATTACAGAAGAATAGTTAAAATAAATGTAGAGGAGACGAGGCGGAGTAATCACTAATAGAACACCACTGCGAGCAAAATCTACAAATGGATGCTAAAATTAGTGGGTGAAATTCTCAAAGCATCTCCTCCAAGATGTTATAAATTACAAAGACAAAAAACCCGGCAGACACCCACTTAATCAAGTGATCATGGTTGTATCACCAGTAGTAAAACATGTCAACATCTTGTGCCCCTTCATATGGTACACTTAGAAGATTACATCACTTCTTTGCTATACTTGCCAAAACACACAACCTCAATCTAATCATGAGAAAAATAGCAAACAAAAGCAATCTTAGGATCATTCTATCTGACCAGTATTCTTCACATATACCAGGCCATAAGAGACAAGGAAAGACTGTGAACTAACAGACTCAGGAAACATGACAACTAAATGCAATGTGGTATTTTTTGGACTGGATTCCAGAAGAGAAAGATATTAGTTTTTTGTTTTTGTTTTTTTCAATTGGTCTATAATGCCTATAGTTGAATTTATGTACATTATTAGTATTGATTTCTAGGTAAGATATTATCACTAGGGGAATCTGGGTGAAAGGTATACTAACCTGTCTATACTATCTTTGAAACTTTTCTGGAGTCTAAAATAATTTCAAAATCAAAAAGTTAAAAGAGAGAGAGAGAGATGGTGAATTAACATTTTTCACTGCTGATATACTTCCTGCTGACTTCTATTTGGGTATTTCCCATTGATTTTCAGAATGATCACAGCTTAATTATACAGGAGGATACACTGGAATTGAAATTTGTGATCATTAAAAACCCAATATTTAACCTGTTTTAAGGCAAAGATTAGAGCATCTCATGTGCATAGTGTATTTCTAGGTCAGAGCTAATTTTATAAGATCCCAGGAATTCTCCAATAGAGAGAAATGATTATCCTCATTTAATATTCAGTGATATTGAGCCATTAAAATGGGAAGCCCCTTGAGGAAAGAAATTTTTGTTTTCTTTGTATACTGCCATATCTTTGACCTCTAATATTTTTCATGGCATAGTTATAAAATCAATAAATATTTTGAAATAAACAAATGAAACTTAAAGAGATTAAGCAACTTCTTCACATAGCTGGAGAATGGAAAGCCATATTTTTATGCTAGAAATGTCTGATTCTGAGAATAAACTCTTACCCACTCTACTAGACAACATAGGTCTTAAGATCATAGAAGTCAGAATTGCAATCCAGTTCTGTGTTCACTATTCACTTATATCAATCAATCCATAAAAAATATAAGACTCAGGAAATCCAAGGAGTCTATTACTCTGACTGCCGCATCACTTGTTTTTTACTCATTTGCTCAAGCAATTAAAAGTGGAGATATCTAGAAAGAACACAGCAATTTCTCCACAAACCAGCACTGTGTAGCAGGGTGCTGCAAGAATACATTCTAAGAAATGGCAAACAATGCCGTACCCGAAGCAGAATGGCTTCTACTTTAAACAGTAGTGGGACATTGCTGATGGTTTGGCTGTACTTGATTCACCTTCCCTGGAGCAGTTCTAGGGAATTTTCTCCAAGTATTTGGCTGAGTTTGTTTGAATTTGTCTCAAAGGTTAAACTTGAATAATATTTTCATTTCTTCACCACAGAACGTGACAATTAATTTAAATCACATCTCATATTTTAGCATTGAAACACCTTTGGGACTAGATTTTTATTTCTCTGTTACTTTGGCAAAACTTCTGCTGCAAATTGATGGCCTGGGTAATGCAGTGGAAAGAGCTCTGGACTGAAACTCAGAGTAAAGAGTTCTATGGCTTGTTTCATTGCTAACTAGCTATGGTACCTCCAGCAAGTGATTCAAACATATCTGAAACTTAGTTTCTGCACCTCTAAAATGGGAACAAGAAGTTCTTGGGTTTTTACACAAGATTGTTTTTAAAAATGATATATATTTGGATATGTAAACTACTATGCCCGTTTTTTTAGGTGAGAATTCAGAAAAATAGCATATTTGTAAAAGGAAATAAATGCAAATTCTTTTCTAAAGTATCTTCTCTAGTTTTAACTTGTGAATGATTTGCTTGCTATAGTTTTTTTTCGCATTGAACTATTAAAATTTTTTTCTTTCTACACTAGATTTTTATCATCAGTATCTATAATTTTTGGAAAATTTGTATAATCCCTTAGCCCATGAATTGTTCCTAAATTATTACTACTTAGAAACAGCAGGACAATGTCTCTAATTAGAACCTTTTTTATTAAAGGATATAGCCTTTTAAGATTGCATAAAAGGTTATATCTTTTTAAAAAAGGCATCTGATTAAAGATTAATCTCTAGATAATGATTAGGCTATTTTAAGCATCTTCCAAATTAACTGAAGAGTAACAATGCAAACTGATTACCAGTATGCATTAACTACTACCAAAGAGAGAGAGAGAGGAAAAATAAAAACAAAAGCAAAATTCGTATTATACAAACTAGTCATTCATCTGAGTTGATCAGTTAATTCAACTTTTTAAACATATTCCATTGGTGAGTATCATGAAGATAAGTGTAAATCAGATGTCTCAGGTTCAAATTCCACCACAGCATATGCAGTATGAACAATAAAGCAAATGTAAAGAAAGCAAACTGGGTCAAGGAGACTGGGAATCCTTGCTGCCCCTGAGGAATGCACTCAAACTGAGCCTTTGATCCTTCAAAACAAGTTAAGCATGGCCTGTCGGTGAAGTCCTAAATCAGTTAACAACTAATTTGGAACTTTTAATACTGTATGTGCCAAAGAAAGCGTCCATGGTGTTACTGGTTTGGGACCTGTGTTGTTGTTGTTGTTGTTGTTGTTTTGGTTACTACTGATCCATTGCCTCAGATTATGAATCCATTATATAGAGAGAGTCATTTTAGACTTTACAGCTATTTACAGTTATTAGAAAGTCATTTCAGGAACCTTAAAAAGCCATAATACTGGAATCCAGCATTACTAGTATGAGAAAAGGATTCTCTGCTTTACAAAAAGACCACCTTTGGAAAATAAATACACAGAGGGCTGTTCTGCCACATTTGAAATAAACTAAACCTATGAAATGCAACAATAACATATAAATGTTTCAGCTTGCACATCTTGCATATCTCTATTTTACCATACTTATAGACTCTTAGATTTTAATTATACAACACCGAAACAACAAATTAAAGATAAGTGAATAAACCTCACACTGGTAAATTGATATGACGTTCCTCTACCTATTACCAAAGTTCCTCAACTCTCATTTACTCAAATAATTAGCTTTGACTGAAAATAAAAACTGAACAGCTGTGTCTTCTGACTTAGGAGTGTCTGGCGCACCTTGGCAGTATCTGTCCATCCACTAGATAGAAATTTAATGGCATTTTCCAAGTCAAGTGACTGCCACTTCCCAATACTCATTTCCCAACTCGTTACTGCAAAAGTTACCAAGACTTCCAGTGTTGAAGGTATGGTGCCTCTTCCAAACTTTTCCTTTTTAATCTTCACCCATCCCTACCTTCCCACCATTCCAAGGATTCCACTATTACAATTTTTCTCTCACCAGCTCCCCTTCCACTAACCAACCTCCCCTACCTCCCTCCCCCTGCTCCCGTCAAATACTTTTGTTATCCAAGCTTTCTGAGAAATGAAAAGTGAAAAGTAGTTCCTTCTTTCAAAACCAGTTGGAAATTCATGCCTTAATATTTGTCTGGAGCTTTGCTTTTATTTTCCAAATGATCTGGGTTTGGCAAAACCCTTTCAGTTAGTAATAGACAGCAGCATAGCATTCCAAAAGACAGATGGAAAACTCAGGCAGTCTAGGCTTTCATGAAGACTAAACATTGGACCCTTACTGTCCAGCCCAAAAACCCTCCCCCAGATGGAGAACTGCATCACTTTTAAATAACTGGTAGCGCGGAATACACTTTGCTGTCGCTTAAGTCGGTATTTTATTTTATCCTCTCTCCCTTTACATATGGGCTTCTCTGGTGGCTCAGATGGTAAAGAATGTGGCTGTAATGCAAGAGACCAGGGTTCTATTCCTGGGAAGATCCCCTGGAGAAGGGAATGGCTACCCATTCTGGTGTTTTTGCCTGGAGAATTCATGGACAGAGGAGCCTGGCAGGCTATAGTCCACAGGGTCATAAAGAGTCAGAGGACAGGACTGAGAGACTAATACTTTCTCACCCTTTATATATAGATGACGAGCAGGAATCTACAGTAGTATCTTGGCTCTTAAAGTAGGACTCGAACTCAGAGTAAAAACCTCAAACATTTTTTTAACCTTGTGGGTAGATGTCATTATTATCCTCATTTTACAGAGAAAACAATTGTGCCCCAGCGTGGCTAACTAACTTGAAGACGATCCCATGATTTAAATTTTGCATCTGCTTTCAGAGTCCCTGCCCTTAATTAACCCCTGTACTAAATGCCTTTCCACTCCTCATTTTTTTTTTCAAACAAAATTCCCTGTTCTGAGAATGTGTTTCCACTCTGAATTTGAAACAAGCCATGAGTATTGGTCTGAGACTGGATTCCTTGATTGTTTTGCAGTATATACATATTTCTCCAGTTCTGTTCTTAGCATGGAGAGTCAGATTTTTATTTTCAATACAATGACCATCTAAGTCGTTAATTCTTTCACAGGCAAGTACTTAAGAGGTAAGCTCTTATTAAAAGATCCTTTGTTTTTAAATAATATTGGAAGTGAAAATTCAGACAGAAGTTATCAGAACTCTTCATAAATAAAAGCAAACAAGTAGACTCCAAGGGAAAAGAGGAGCCTCAGTTAACAAAAGCCCAAGGTCACTTTATTGTGCTCTTTAAATTTACTGTGTCAACCTCAGTCATTCTCTCCAGCCTGAGGCCAGGGCAGCTCCTGGGGTTGCTGGGGCCTGTCTCATTATTCCTGGGGGCTCTCTGTCTCTGCTACGGTGGGGCTCGTGATCTAACAGGCATCATGCACCCTCAGTGGGGGTGGCTTTCATGGCCCTGAATTATCAGAGGAAGTCTTCTAGGGTGCTTCCTGTCCCTTGGAAGCCTGGTTTCCTGCTCTATTTCCAGTAACATTCAGGATATGGAACCTGATTGACATTCAAGCCTATTAGGGCTTCCCAACCAGTCACCACAACTAATGACAACATTAAATTTTAGGAGGAGGCTGCATCTCTTGCTCTTCTTGATTGAGACTTCATCACCTCACATCTTTTTCATATTGCTCAACAAAAAGCAGATCCCTGTGAAACATTCAAAGATGTACCTCTGAAATCTTACAAAAGGCGTGAACATTTCTCTGTCCCTTGCAGGCCACTTCTTTCATCCTTGGAGTAACCAGGAAATTCACAATTCAGGAAAAAAAATAGAGCAAAAAGAATTTCTGGAAAATAAGGTCCATCTTGATGTGGAAAACATAAATTATGTACTATCAAAAACAACTATTAAAAGTTTCATGAATAAAGAAGAGCAGACGTTGATGACCTTACAGCACTCACAGCAGACTGCTCATGAAACTAACCAAAGACGGACACCTTGCCTCTCCTCACTGGGAGGCTCTTCCCCACGTCCTTAGCCACAAAGAAGAGTATACTGTGGTCTCAGATACATATGTTCTATATTTCACTACATGGCTTTCCGGTGAATCGCTTCAACAAGTCCAGTTTATAACACTGTCCTGAATAGTACAGAGCATTACCCACCATCTCTAGCCCACAGATCTCCCTCTGCAGAAAAACAGGAAGAAATGACTGCACTGAGCTGCTCTCTGCTAGTAGGGGTTGCAACTTCCCCTAGATCCCTATCAGTGCCAAACTAAAGGTACTCAGGCAAATAACCCTGCAAGCATTTGCCCTTGGCCTCCTCTGAATTGACATGGCTCTTGGGCCAAGAAGAGATCAAAGGTACAGGTTCAGGCATGGAATCTGTGGTGGCCTCTCCCACTTCCAAATGTGCTCGTTTATTCTTCTCTTTGCAAACACTGAACTATCTTCTTTCAAATCCCATTCCTTTTTTTTTTTTTTTCCAGGAGCTGCCCTGCTCACCCCCACCTTTCTGCCTATGCCAGCGAAACACATCAAGGACCCCTGATAACCTGACTGGGTTCCCAGGACACTGAGCGCTTCGTATTTACCTCCATAGCTGTGACCTTTGTCTCTCTCACCAGAATCTTATTTCCAGTAGCAATAGTCAACGTCCAAAGACTCTTTTCCAGATATATAATCTATATATAACTGAGAGACATTCATTTGAGAGACAACAGAATGACAGTTTCATACTCTTACAATTCCTTCTCATCTCTCCTTTCCTCAGTGGCATATCATTATATTCTAGGCTTGCTGTAATGGACAAAAAAAAAATTTACTATACCAGGTAGATGGCCCTCACTTTTTTCTGTTTTGTGCCTGGGGTCATGACTGGGACCTATAAATGGAGGCAGAGAGGATGTGGGAGACATAAGATGCAAACTTCTAGTATAAATAATTATACAGTATTTTGAAAAAGAAAGGTTTCTGTCACATTTGTTTAGTTACAAATTCTAATTATATAATAAAACCTTGTCTAATAAATTCCTTTTAGGAGTATTTGGCTTTAACATATTACTATTATGAAAATGACACTTCTAACACATTTAAGAGATTATAGTCACTTCTTCCTCTTAAGTCACATAAATACCCTCTGTAAGTGTCTTTACCTGATGAGTTAGTTGGTTTAGAAATTCTTTCCTTATAAAACACCCCTGTCTAAAGTATAAAAACTCTCAGTCTATAGCATTCAGCTGTATTCCTAAATCTTATTTCATCTCTGAGTACTGTGCCTTATACAACTAAACAGTTTGATGATCTCCTTGATACTGGCCTGTGACATTTTCAGAAACAATAAGTCTTATTCCATTTTTACTACTTTAAGGAAATAAAATCCAATTGTTCTTTGTGTCCTCCTTATGATGCACAGAGAAATCTTAAAAAGTTCTATCAAGAGAACGTTTACTATTTCCAATTCAAATGGAAATAGCTTTCACTTTGATCTTGTAGAAAAACCTAGGCAAGTGATGAAGTACAATACTTTCTTTGTGTTGGACGAGGCTGCCTGACTGTTACAGAATATGTTTGAGTGTTTGAGCTAAGAGGCCAGAAGAGGCTTTCCAGCCACATGTTTAAAAGAACAGGCAGCAAAAAAATGGCTTAAGTCAATTATAACCCTTCTTTCAGAACCATCTTGTGGGACGAATACTACTATTATCCAGATACTTCTATCTAACAGTCAGCCAACTCTCCTCTTAACTGGCTGTGTTTTTGAAATCTACTTACTCTTGAGACTGACCATAAAATCAACACACTGACAAAGCAACAGTTTTAAATTCCAAACATGCACAAAACCCAGAACCATAATTACCTCCACACTAAGCCCAGTGGGAAAGTGAAGCATGTGGCCTACTATGTTTTATTCAGTACAGGGGACCCTGTCAGTACTTCACAGATGCCAAATAAATCCTCAAAATAATAATCCTCAGATTTGAATGCCTGTGTCCACCTGGGCAGAAATCAAGACAAGGAGAAATCTGTTCCTGAATGGAGTGCGCATCCTAGATCTGCTGTCCACTGTGTGATAAGTGTTTCCATTTCTGCCAGGGGCCACTCAGAGAGGAACATACAACCACTACCCTGTGTGAGCATGGTGCTCCAAAGAGTTGCTGGGTCATGCAAGCTGCAGGCATGGGGAGCTGACTCTGAGTGCAAACTGAGATAGAGCTGACGTAAGTCACAACTGGTTAGGTGATTGAAACCTTGCGGATCCAAAGTCCAAAATTAAGGAGGCTGATGAACAAACACCAGTCCCTAATTGCCTACAGCAATCTCAGAAAGAAGAAATGCTTGAAACTCTGGGTAAAATAGAGAAAATGATTTTTAAATATGTCACCAGACTAGAGCCACTATTTTGAAAGTTCTGAAAACAAGTTATGAGTTGTTGAGAGTAAAAATACTGCGGACTTTATACAGCAGTAATCTGGCTCTCTTTATATGGGTGGACGTCAAGAATCATAACAAGCCAGTGAGTTTATAACTGAATAATAACAGTTAAGTAACTACTCACACAAATGTATGTTATAATTTTTAAAAGTATTTCAACAAATAAATATCAATTTCCTACCATGCACTAAGCACTATGCTAAAGGCATTGTGTATACTGTAGTGAACAAAAAGAAAAATGTGGACTTTATCTTCATGAGCTTCAAGTGTCATGAGGAAGACATACATTATCAAACAAGACGCTAGGTTATTATTCAGTAGGATAATTTAACAAATGACTCCTCCAGGTCCTATACAGACAATGAAGACAATGTGTTGAAAAGTTGTATTCTGGGCCCAACATGCTTTCCTTGGTGTACCTTAAAGAAAAGTGGAACAAGCGTCTCTGGTACCCAGTTGCCTTTGCCATGAGAAAGCCTTGTTAAAGCGCGTGGTGACTTGGGTCATGGAAACAGTGGCCCAGTCTCCTTATCAACCTCTTAAATGAAAAGACAGCGCCTAGTGGAACTCTGCTGATAGAAATCCCCAAGGTAAGAGACACATGGCAAGTCCTCTGTGGTTCTGGTGGCCCAACTACACATATGTGGCCCCCAGGGCAGGCTTTGATTGCAAAATAAGAGGCTGAATCTTGGTTTTAGGAACTCTACCTGTACCACAGGATCAAAGGCTCAGAAAAGAGCTCTCAACTGTTTCCTAGCAGCCTGCCCAGATAATATGTTAATGAGCTGAGCACTGAGCTTCCAATTAGGAAACTACTTCCAGAAGTACAGTTTCAAACGGAGTAACTGTGATAGGTGCAGTTATTAGTGATCTCAGTTGAGAGACTGGAAGTTTGACTACCTCTGAGTCACAGGCTACTAAAAAATGATGATATTCAAATTTTTTTGATCATGCTGCACATGGAAAAGATGTGTTCTTTCTCACTACAGTGCAATGGACACAATTTTTTTTTTTACAAGCTATCCGTTTTAAAATGATGAAACAATGAAAAACAATTAAAAAGTAGTGGCTCTTATTTTAAACTGAATGCTGAAATTTCCATCTATTATCTTTATAACTACAATTGCCATAAATAAATGCAGCCTTTTGGTGTGTCAATGTATATTCATGTTTGTATGTGTGTGCCAGGATGTATGCACGTGTGTGTGCATCAGTGGCTTGAAAGTTGTTATACAGTGAGAAAAATTCTAGGGTAACTGCCCCCATTAGACAACTGGAATAAGAATGTGCTACATAATAAACTAAGTGTTGCCATTTTCTACAATCACTCACAGAGGTTTTTGATTCACTGCAGTTTCTGTATTACTGAGAAAAATGGCAGTTAATTACCTCTAACACCTATGCAGGAACAGCTGGGGGAAAGAAAAGGACCATGAAATTAGCACTCTGTGACTAAGTGAAATATACCATTTAGCTCAACAGAATCAACTATCATAAGTCAAACTTGGGTTATAAAGAATTAATTTCTTTTTATGCCAAAACGCCTTTGTTTTGATCCATAAATCCCTTAATGCACCTTGACTTTTATTGATTCTATTCCTAAAAGGGTCCACTGCCAAAAGCTGAACTGCAAGTAGGTCTTTCCAACAGAGTTTTATGAATAAACCAGAACACACAATAACCACTTATTTCTATGATTATAGAAATGGTTTTACATTGTATTCTAGTAACATGATGGAAGAGTGTGCTTATTTTTTAACCCCCTCTCATGGGGGAACATTCAGTTTTTCAGAAGTTAAAAAAATATTTCAAAATAGTAGTGTACAGAAAAAATGATCTTCGGTTTAATATAATTGTATTGTGTGTTAAATCTTAAACAACTGTGAAGTACCAAAACAGAACGCAGGTTACAAATTACTTAATACAGCTTCCCTACATTTATAGGAAACGCTGCTATAGAATCAGCAACTTTATTGCCCAGCTATGTAGTCACGTGGTTCTCCATTTGCTCATTGCACAGATATTTATGGATCGTATACCATGTACATGGCAACATGATAGGTGCTGGGGATGCAGAGCTGTGATAAAGACTGACATGAATGATGTGCCTGCATACATTTTGAATTTCCTTCTAGAGACTATTTCCAGTCACTGTCATCATCTGAGTTTTGCAGTAACCAGTTAAAACTGGAGAATAAGGCATGCACGTGTATGTGTACTAAGTCACTTCAGTCGTGTCCGACTCTGTGTGACCCTATGGACTGTAGCAACCAGGCTCCTCTGTCCATGGGATTCTCCAGGCAAGAATACTGGAATGGGTTGTCATGCCCTCATCCAGGGGTTATTCTCAACCCAGGGATTGAACCCCCTTTCTCTCATGTCTCCTGCATTGGCGGTAGGTTCTTTACCACTAGCGCCAACTGGAAGCCAGGCACATCCATCCCTAAATGCAGGAAGGCACAGTAAACATCTAGAATTATTTCTGTTATCCTCTATGTGTAACAAAATGACAGATTGTGTTTCTCTGGTAGCTCAGATAGTGGAAAAAAAAAAATCTGCCTGTAGTGCAGGAGACCAGTATTCAATTCATGGGTTGGGAAGATCCCCGGAAAAGAAATGGTAATCCACTCCAGTATTCTTGCCTGGAAAATCCCATGGACAGAGAAGCCTGGCAGGCTATAGTTCACAGGGTCAGAAGAGCAAGACACAAGTTAGTGATGAAAACTACCATAAGAAGCTTAAACTGAGTATATTTTATTAAAGAATCACTGAAATAACATACTATTTGAAAGCATTCTAATCAAGCCATTCCTGTGTGTATATATGGAAAACTTTAGTAAACCTACCAAGTTCTGCAACCATCATCACAATTCTGGTTAGAACAGTCCCATTGCCCCATTCAGATCCCTGTGCAATTTACAGTTAACTCCTGTCCCTACGCACAGCCCCAGGCAACTACTAACCCACTTTCTGTCTTTCTGACTTTTCTAGACATTTTGTATAAATGGAATAGTACAATATGTGATCTTTTTGTGTCTGGTCAACCCAGTCTTTTAAAACATAGCTATTTTAAGTACTTACTAAATTAGATTATTTAACAATTCACTTATGTGGCTTGTAACTTTGGGAACTCTCATTAGGCATAATTGGAAGGCTTTAGACTTCAAGTTTACACGTTAAGTAATAAAATGGTCTAAGAAGATCTTTTGTTTGGATGACCAATTCATAGAAACTAGAGATAAACACAGTTGTTGCTCTGTATATTTATTTATAAAGTGATTTAGTGTCTCAGCAATTTGCTTAGTGATGACCAGGGAGTTATATATTTTACAATAAATCCATTGTTGAATGTAGTCCCAGAATCTCATTAGATGACATGTTTGAGTATAATTTGAGAAGGAAAATCTGAAAATTTTGATTTATCTTTCATGAAATTTACTACATGTTTTACATACCATTAACATGCTCATGGATATATTTCATTCCAATTCAATGTAACTTTACTGAGTACCTATCACATGTTAAGCACAATATTTTGGGCTAGAGATACAGATGAATAAGATGGTCAGAGAAAAAATAAAAGTGAACAGGTAAAAAGATGCAATTGCATATGGTTTTTAATTAGCTCCTCTATTTTGCCTTTTTTTTTTTTTTTGAGTACACACTAATGAAAGCAAGTAGAAGCAAAGACTTTTCTCCCTATAATTTTTCTTGCACAAAAGCAATCGAAGCAGGAGGATTTTTATTGGTAAAGTGCTGATATTAGGGATATTTTTAACCCTCCAGTCTAAATAGACAAGTTAGTAACCACAAATCCAAGGTGAAAGTGGCATGATTAATAAAGGTATAGGTTTTAAAGAGATCCAGCAAAGTGTAGTAAAGACAGCCTGAAGAGTAGCAAGTGAAACCAACAAAAGTAGATGATTTTTAACCATGTAAAAACACCTGGAGTAACAGACAATTTGGCCTTGGACTACAGAATGAAGCAGGGGAAAGTGAATAGAATTTTTCCAAGAGAACACTTTGGTCATAGCAAACACTCTCTTCCAACAACACAAGAAGATTCTACATATGGACATCACCAGATGGTCAAAACTGAAATCAGACTGATTATATTCTTTGCAGCAAAGATGGAGAAGCTCTATACAGTCAGCAAAAACAAGACTGGGAGCTGACCGTGGCTCAGATCATGAACTCCTTATTGCCAAATTCAGATTTAAAATGGAGAAAATGGGGAAAACCAGTAGACCATTCAGGTACGACCTAAATCAAATCCTTTATGATTATACAGTGGAAGTGGCAAATTGATTCAAGGGATTAAATCTGAAAGACAGAGTGCCTGAAGAACTATGGACAGAGGTTCATGACTTTGTACAGGAGGCAGGGATCAAGATCATCCCCCAAAAAAGAAGTGCAAAAAAGCAAAATGACTGTCTGGGGAGGCCTTACAAATAGCTGTGAAAAGAAGAGAGGCAAAAAGAAAAGGCGAAAAGGAAAGATATACCAATTTGAATGCAGAGTTCCAAAGAATGGCAAGGAGAGATAAGAAAGCCTTCCTCAGTGATCAGGGCAAAGAAACAGAGGAAAACAATAGAATGGGAAAGACTAGAGATCTCTTCAAGAAAATCAGAGATACCAAGGGGGAACATTTCATGCAAAGATGGGCACAATAAAGGACAGAAATAGCATGGACCTAACAGAAGCAGAAGATATTAAGAGGTGGCAAGAACACACAGAAGAACTATACAAACAAGATCTTAATGACCCAGATAATCATGATGATATGATCACTCACCTAGAGCCAGACATCCTGGAATGTGAAGTCAAGTGGGTTTAGAAAGCATCACTATGAACAAAGCTAGTGGAGGTGATGAATTCCAGTTGAGCTGTTTCAAATCCTAAAAGATGATGCCAGCAAATTTGGAAAACTCAGAAGTGGCCACAGGACTGGAAAAGGTCAGTTTTCATTCCAATCCCAAAGAAAGGCAATGCTAAAGAATGCTCAAACTACTGCACAATTGCACACATCTCACATGCTAGAAATGTAAGGCTTAAAATTCTCCAAGCCAGGCTTCAATAGTATGTGAACCATGAACTTTAGATGTCCAAGCTGGATTTTAAAAGGCAGATGAACCAGAGTTCAAAATTGCTAACATCTGCTGGATCATCAAAAAGCAAGAGAGTTCCAGAGAAACATCTATTTCTGCTTTATTGTCTATGCCAAAGCCTTTGACTGTTGTCACAGCAAACTGTGGAAAATTCTGAAAGAGATGGGAATACCAGACTACCTGACCTGCCTCTTGAAAAATCTGTATGCAAGTCAGGAAGCAACAGTTAGAAATGGACATGGAATAACAGACTGGTTCCAAATCAGGAAAGGAGTATGTCAAAACTGTATATTGTCACCCTTCTTATTTAACTTATATGCAGAGTACATCATGAGAAAAGCTGGGCTGGATGAAGCACAAGCTGGAATCAAGACTGCTGGGAGGAATATCAATAACCTCAGATATGCAGATGACACTACCCTATGGCAGAAAGCAAAGAAGAACTAAAGAGCCCCTTGATGAAAGTGAAAGAGGAGAGTGAAAAAGTTAGCTTAAAACTCAAGATTCAGAAAACTAAGATTATAGCATCTGGTCCCATCACTTCATGGCAAATACACGGGGTAACAGAGGAAACAGTGACAGAATTTTTGTGGGGAGGAGCTCCTAAATCACTTCAGCCATGAAATTAAAATATGCTTCCTCTTTGGAAGAAAAGTTATGACAAACCTAGACAGCATATTATAAAGCAGAGACATTACTTTGCCAACAAAGGTCCGTCTCTAGTCAAAGCTATGGTTTTTCCAGTAGTCATGTATGGATGTGAGAGTTGGACTATAAAGAAAGCTGAGCATCGAAGAATTAATGCTTTTGAACTGTAGTGTTGGAGAAGACTCTTGAGAGTCCCTTGGACTGCAAGGAGATACAACTAGTCCATCCTAAAGGATATCAGTCCTGAATATTCATTGGAAGGGCTGATGCTAAAGTGAAACTCCAATCCTTTGGCTAACTAATGCAAAGAATTCACTCATTTGAAAAGACCTTGATGCTGGGAAAGATAGAAGGTGGAAGGAGAAGGGGATGTCAGAGGATGAGATGGTTGGATAGAATCACTGACTCAATGCACATGAGTTGAAGCAAGCTCCGGGAGATGGTGAAGGGCAGGGAAGCCTAGTGTGCTGTAGTCTATAGGTCGCAAAGCGTAGGACATGACTGAACAACTAAACTGAACTGAATTGAAAAGCACTGGACAAGGCAAGACTGTGTGGGGTGAGAGGTGGGAGGGGGGCTTCAGAATTGGGAGATCATGTACACATGTAATAAAAAGTTAAAAAAAAAAAAGACTATTGTAGTATATACCAGTGAGCAATGATTATCATTTAAGGAAATTTGGTAACAGTTGAAGGTGTGATATGTAAGTGAATTAGGGATCTATTTTGAAGGTAGACCTAACAGGATGTGTAATACTAATAGACCATCTCTGTGGTCTGAGACAGTGAGAGAAGTCATGAGTCTTGGTCTGATTTATTGGAGATCCAACTGTTGTGGAAAAGGAAAATTCTACATGTAATGAATATAAAATTGCAAATAAAAATAAGATTTGAAGGCAAAAAAAAAAAAAAGGAATTAAGTGCCATTAAGATAAGAATTCTAAATTTAAAAGACTATAAGAGAGAACAAAATAGACTCCAAGTTCTTCACATTGTAAGACAAGTGCAGAGCTATTTTTTTCAGTACAATTACTGCTTTTAAGTTAGTTAGGAGATACATTAAATTTGTGAGTTGCACAAATTAATTATTCTAAACATATCCATAGCAGTGACTATAGTCAAACGAAAAAGGAATTACAAACATCATCAGTTCAGTTCAGTTCAGTTCAGTCACTCAGTCGTGCCCTACTCTTTGCAACCCCATGAATCGCAGCACTCCAGGCCTCCCTGTTTATCACCAACTCCCGGGGTTCACTCAGACTCACGTCCATTGAGTCAGTGATGCCATCCAGCCATCTCATCCTCTGTCGTCTCCTTCTCCTCCTGCCCCCAATCCCTCCCAGCATCAGAGTCTTTTCCAGTGAGTCAACTCTTCACATGAGGTGGCCAAAGTACTGGAGTTTCAGCTCTAGCATCATCCTTCCAAAGAAATCCCAGGGTTGATCTCCTTCAGAATGGACTGGTTGGATCTCCTTGCAGTCCAAGGGACTCTCAAAAGTGTTCTCGAACACCACAGTTCAAAAGCATCAATTCTTCGGCGCTCAGCTTTCTTCACAGTCCAACTCTCACATCCATACATGACCACAGGAAAAATCATAGCCTTGACTAGACGGACCTTAGTCGGCAAAGTAATGTCTCTGCTTTTGAATATACTATCTAAGTTGGTCATAACTTTTCTTCCAAGGACTGTCTTTTAATTTCATGGCTGCAATCACCATCTGCAGTGATTTTGGAGCCCCCAAAATAGTATCATATAATTGTGCTCAAATAACAAGAAAAAGTAGTTTATGGCAAAAACTATAGGCATGTATAGGCAAAAACTCTACTACACTACTCAAGAGAGACAGCTTTTGTAATAGGCCAGACTGAGGCTCTGTCTTTTTCTTTAAAAACTCAAAAAAGCCTTCAGGCCTAATTCAGTTCTTACATAACTTTGAATTCAGAGGCATAGTCCCATGGTTCTCCATGTGAGAGGGTGTCCTTAGCAGCTGTTACCACTGGGCATTGGTAAAGCCAAGCTAGGTTAGGGCTGACCACTTACTGTGTTTCCCTAGTTCTTATGGATCTTCATATTTTGCCTCTAAACTCTCAGATTCAAGTAGTTCTCATCTAAGCTGAGACACTAAATACCTGTTCTGGCTTATCTAGAAGGTTTATCCGGTTTATATGGCCTTTATTTAGAAGGTCAGATTCATTCTGTGTCAATATAAATTTGTTCACAGAAACATATACCCTCCTGTTTGGAGGAGAGTTCTCTTTGTAGCCGACTACTTCAGGTGATATTGTTTCATAAAAAATGGAGTACCTTGAAACTTTGCAGAACCAGGTCAGATGAATCTTCACATTGGTCAGATCATTCATCTTGCCCTTGAATATGGGATGGAAAAATGTAGGTCAAGCCTCCTCACTCTCATCTAGAGAAACTGTAAGAAAAAATATTAGAGAGCCCATAAGGAGAAGAATAAAAACCTGATTCAATCATATATTCAGTTGTTCATTTATGTAGTCATGCATGGACACATGCAACAAATATTCAACTGAATATGGATTCAATAAATAAAGTCAAGTTAAATCCTTTATCCCCAGGAATGGCTGAATTCTCTAAGTTGTTCCTCCAAATAGTGACATGATGCAGCTGAGGATGTACAGAGCACAGCCCAGGCTTCTCCTGGAACTGCAGGTATCTGGTAACCTCATATGCAGAAATAACACTACACCAAAACTTGTCAAGAAACAAAAGCTCATCTGGATAATAGAGATATTGAAAGTTCCATTTCTCAAGTCTAACCTTAAAGGGTAAGCGCTAATGTGGAAGACTTGTGATATCACCCTGAGGGGGGAACCCTCATCAGGAGTTCTTCGCAGCTTGCCATCAGGCTGACCTGTATGTGCTTCGTCTCTCAGCTGTGCCTGACTCTTTGCAACCCCCTGGACTATGGCCTTCCATGCTCCTCTGTCCTTGGCATTTTCAGGCAAGAATACTGGAGTAGGTTGCCATTTCCTTCTCCATTAGGCTGACTGACTCATCATTTTAAAGATACTTTCCATAAGCTTTAATCCATAAAGCTTTATGTACGCTTTATGGAAAAGTATTTTTGCAAAATATTTTCTAGCCTCCTTCCCAAAGATGTGGAAATAGACAGTTAAGTCAGTCTGTAAAATCTTCCTCAGTTATTCACAACTCATTCATAACATATTAGCCATTGCTGCAGTTCAGGTAGGCTTTGCCTCATTTTTCTTTAATCGTTTCTAATTCTTTCACAATAATTCAGAAATAAATACACACTTATGGAATGTTGGAAAGCTGGGCAGAGGTCATTTCCCAAAGAGTTACTTGGATGGTGTCTTTGTTTACTAATCTATAAACAGTGGATATAAAATCACTATGGTTTTTAATATTCAGTTCAGTTCAGTTGCTCAGTCACGTCCAACTCATTGTGACCCCATGGACTGCAGCAAGCCAGGCTTATAAAGAAAATATTAACATAGCCATATTACTAAAAAGTTTGAAAAGCAGAAAAGGAAAAATATTCTTAAAACACTGTCCCCAAATTGCAACTACCATTGTTCTGGAGAATTAATCTCCATCTATTTATTTGCATATTTCTAAGTATCTGTAGTGTGCACAAAATTTTTATCCTGTTTTTTCTTTTTTGTTCCCTAATGTTAATGTTAGTTCATAAGCTTTTTCCATATTGGTATATGATATTTATAATTATAATTTTAATTGTTGATTAATATGCAGCTAGCTGATGTGTTATAACTTAACCATTTGATTTTCAGACACTTTCATGTTATCAAATTTTGGCAATTATAAATAACGCTTTTCTAGCCATCTCAGTTATTTCTCTTTGACAGATAACCACAGATAGGATTGCCAAATATTAGAAATGGTTGTATATATTATGAAATTGGCTTCTGAAAAATTATGTCTCTCTATAACACCATGAACAGTATGTGAAAGTATGAACTTTACTGATGTTGGTTATCATTTATATATTTTTGAAATAAACAGGTATAAAATGGTTGTTCAATGATATCATTATTCATATTTCTCTAATAACTAGATGATATTTTTCCTATTTTTTTCTTTATTATTTTTCCCATTTTATGAATAGGCTAAAACTTTTCCTTGTTTGTCAACATGATGCAATATAATTGACTATTTTTTAAATTTCAGCTAAGTTATTTGATGGTTGTATGTTGTGTGACAATAATTAAGACTTTCTGAATTAGACTTCAAAATAGGCAACCAAGTTATTAGACTTTGGCTTAAAGGAACTGTAGCCAACATATAGTCCTGTGAATTCAGAGAGGCCTCTTTTCTAAACCTGAAATGCTAAACACATCTAAAAAGTATCCAGTCTAAATGAGCAGTTGGTAAAGCAATCAGCCTTTCACACTGGAACAAGCAACAAACATGTGCAACAACCCTAGCATTTCTCCTCTGATTTATAGCCGTCTTGGAAAGGAGCTTAACAAGATGGCATAGAGCTTCAAGGGCAGTTGCAGTCAATTTATTGTCTGAGTTGTTAAAGATGTTAATTAGATTAGGAATTTGCTGAGGCGCTTTTATTCTGTGCAGAAAGAAGAGTGTTTCTCATGTTTCTCTTTGAAACTTAGTTTTGTGGCATAAAAACACAGGAAAGAAGAAATCCTACACTCAAGGAAATTGTAGGGTCCCATTGAATTCCATAATACTGTAAAAATTCCAATAATAACAGTTACAAAAGAGCCAAGAAAGTACCAGACCTGTTTTTAAAAATAATATACTCCAATGATGCGTGCATTGTTTGATGTATAGAAGACAAGTAGTGAACAGATCAAAGATGGTATATCTAGGAAGTCTGGGCTCAAGGAATAAAAATCATATTGCATAGCAAATCCAAGTATGCAGTGAGACAAAGAAAAGAATTTCTGGAAAAACAGCACGCAGGGCTTTTTATTCCAGAGCAATAAACATCACTCTGTACATCATTTTAATGCCCTAGACAAATGTTTTAATACTGAGCTCTTGCAAAGGCAGTGAAGAGGTTGTTAGATACTTTGCTTTTGACACAATTCCTCTGCAACAGTCCATTCCAGAAATATGTTTTGTCTTAAATTAAACAAAAGAAAACATGAAACAGTCCAATAAATTACCTTCTCACCTCAAAAAATGACATATGTAGAAAACTCTCTCAGAAATGTAACTAGGAAGGTTAAAAAAAGAAGAGTGCTAGGTTTAGGTAAAAAGTGAAATATCAGGATAATCATTTAGCAGAGTTCAGTAAAGATTAATTTATAAAAGTTGTCACAATCCTTAGTTCAAGGCAATTTTCATAAAATTATTTTAGGTAAAGTGTGAAACAAATATACATATATAAATTTCACAATAGCACTTAAAGAACAAACACATATGGCAATAACAAAGTTAAATATTTTAAGCATGTAAAATCTAGGCAAGCTCATTCTTAGAAAAAGAGCTTGTTGCAAGCCCTAAGGAACCTAATAAGGTTGGCTATTTACTCAAAAGTGACAGTGCTTCAAACAAAATACTTTAATTCTAACTATAACTGTAACTATTTTTGAGAAGAGTATTTAGATTTAGCAAACAAGCTCTTTGGCCAGTCCATGAGATACATTTTGGTCATTACCATACGGCCGAGAAATCCCACTCCTGGACACATACTCAGAGAAAATCATAATTCAAAACAGATACACGTACCCCAGTGTTCATTGTAGCACTACTTACAATAGCTACGAGATGGAAGCAAGCTCTAAGTCCATCAACAGAGGCATGGATAAAGATAATGTGGGACACACATAACAATGGAATATCACTCAGCCATCAAAAGAAACAAAATTGTGCCATTTGTATAAATGTGGGTGGACCTAGAAACTGTCATACAGAGTGAAGTAGGTCAGAAAAACAAACATTGTACATTAATGCATACATGTGGAATCTACAAAACGGTAGACACGAACTCATTCACAAAGCAGAAATAGAGACAGACATAGAGAACAAATGTATGGACACCGAGGCAGGGAAGTAGGGGAAGAGGGAGAGGATAAATTGAGAGACTGTGATTGACATGTATACACTACTATGTATAAAACAGATAACCAATGAGAACCTACTGGATAGCACAGGGAACTCTACTCAGTGTTCTGTGGTTCCCTAAATGAGAATAAAATCCAAAACAGAGGGCATATATGTATTAATACAGCTGCTTCACCTTGCTGTACAGAAGAAATTAACACTACATTGTAAAGCAACTATACTTCAGTTACAAAAATTTTTTTTAAGTTTAGAGTGTACCACTTGTACTGTATATCTTGGATTTTCCATCCTTCACTCCTACTTTTGTTACCTCCCTGGCAGATCATGGAAAGCACCTAGGGTAAAGCTGAGAATCAAGTAGCTTTCAAAGTGGTCCTAAGCATGGAAGATCCTAAATCTGATTTAAACTATGGATCTCAAGTATTTAGAATTAATTTCAATAGCTCCAAAATGGCACATATGGAAAGGATTACTTCTTAATGAAGCTAAAATATTTTTTCCAGTAATTATATTATAGGGATGGTGTTAACGACTGAATGAATGTTGAAGCTCATGTTGACACACTAAACTCCAAGAAGATTCTACTTGAATAGGCTTCTAAGGAAGCAGAATTAAATGAGGTATTAGGGTGGGGTCTTTATCCTATAGCATTAGTATCTTTATAAGAAGTAACAGCAGATCTGTGTGTATGCATGTGTGTGTACATACATACATACATAACATACACACACACACCTCCACCCCCAACAAAGAAAAGCCAGTGAGAACACAGCGAAAAAAAAAAAAAAAAAAGCCCTCTTCAAGGGAGGAAGAGAGTTCTCACCAAAACCGAATTTGCTGGCACACTGATCATGTACTTCCAGTGTCTAGAACTATGAGAAAATAAATTTCTATTGTTTAAGCCACTCAACCTGTGGCACTTTGCTATAGAAGCCCTAGTAGATAAATACAGATGGTCTGTATGCAGGGCATTGCCACAGTGAAGTTCAAGATTTTTCTCTATTTTCTTTAAAGATTGTGACACTTGTTTGGGGAAATTTCTAGTGAAAATAATAATTTTTATATGTCTAGTTGTTACCTGGGACATTGGTATACCTCAGAACAGCTACAATTTTTGATCTAAATTTATGGTACTGGTCCCTCTTGTCAGAGAAGGCAATGGCACCCCACTCCAATACTCTTGCCTGGAAAATCCCATGGACGGAGGAGCCTGGTAGGCTGTGGTCCATGGGATCGCTGAGTTGAGCACGATTGAGCGACTTCACTTTCACTTTTCACTTTCATGCATTGGAGAAGGAAATGGCAACCCACTCCAGTGTTCTTGCCTGGAGAATCCCAGGGATGGGGGAGCCTGGTGGGCTGCCGTCTGTGGGGTCGCACAGAATCGGACACGACTGAAGCGACTTAGCAGCAGCAGTCCCTCTTGTCATTTTTTCTCTTTGTTTATGGCATTCCTTTCTGCTTTTT
The DNA here is from genome assembly GCA_917880005.1 of Nanger dama. Lineage (NCBI taxonomy): Eukaryota > Metazoa > Chordata > Mammalia > Artiodactyla > Bovidae > Nanger > Nanger dama. Next base: position 33,484,788 of record CAKJTW010000007.1, read on the forward strand.
TATTCACGAGATTTTTTCACCTCTAGGACTAGGTAAATCTGTAAGTTTTTCAGATTTGCCTTGAGTTAATGTGCAATAAGGCAGGACAGTGAATAAATCTTTTCATACTTTCTAGTAATTCTAAAATAATACCTGAAAGTTTATCATTGCATCATTTTATGTCATCACATTATTATCTATGACCACCATAGAATTTACTATATAAATGTGTGTGTATGTGTGTGTGTGTGTGTGTGTGTGTGTGTGTGTGTGTGTGTGTGTACATACATATACATATGGTGGAGAACTTATGAAACAGATTTTGGTAATATTTCTTGCATGTGTGCTAAGTCACTTCAGTCGTGTCTGACTCTTTGAGACCCTATGGTCTATAGCCCGCCAGGCTCCTGTGTCCGTGGGATTCTCCAGGCAAGAATACTCGAGTGTGTTGCCATGCCCTCCTGCAGGGGAATCTTCCCAACCCAGGGATCAAAACCATGTTTCTCATGTCTCCTGCATTGCCAGGTGGGTGCTTTAGCAGCTCCACCTGGGAAACCCTAATGTTTCTTATTTCAGTATAAATCATATAATCTATAATTTAAGACCTATATGTATAGTTAATGTAACTGTCTTTGAAGCATTTTCTAGATATAAAAATAGATTAAATAGTAATTTTAGCCTAAATATATGCATCCTTATTTTGAAACAACTGTCTATTTAGAAAGTCATTTTCTTCTTCTTTATGGTTAAATTAGAAAAGTAGAAGCTTAAGGTATTCAGGATGCAGCAGGAACAAAATTAGGTCAGAGTCTACGTTTTAAAATATATAAAAATCAAGTAAATTTAGATACATCTGTTCTGGATATGAGTGGTGCATTTATAAGAAAACTTGTCAGCAAGAGGATGAGCTGTTAGACAAAGTGAGGTAAGTCAGAAAGAGAAAAACAAATGTTGTATACTAACACGTGTATGTGGAAACTACAACAAAGAGGCCAGACATGTGGACATGGGCTGGGGATCAGGGGTGGGAAGAGAGGGTGGGATGAACTGAGAGACTGGCACTGACTGATATATGCTACCATGTGTAAGACAGATAACTAGCAGAAAGCTGCTGTGTAACTCAGGGAACGCAGCTCAGTACTTTGGGAGGACCCACAGGAGTGGGATAGGAGAGTGGAAGAGAGACTCAAGAGGCAGGGGACGTATGTATATTTAGAGCTGATGCAGATTGTTGTATAGCAGAAATAAACACAACGTTGTAAAGCAGTTATCCTTCAATTAAAAATAATAAAAAGAATATAACAACAGAGGATGAGATGGTTGAATGGCATCACCAACTCAATGAGTCTGAGTAAACTAGGAGTTGGTGATGGACAGGGAAGCCTGGTGTGCTGCAGTCCACAGGGTTGCAAAGATTTTGATATGACTGAGCAACTGAACTGAACTGAACAGTATAATAATGTGATCCTAACCTACATGAGAAAAGAATCTAAGAATGATTGTATGTATATGTATAACTGAATAACCTTGCTGTACACTTGAAACTAACACAACATTATAAATCAACTATACACCAATAAAATTAAAATTTTACAAAAAGTAGATGGCTGGTAGAAGGATGTGATCATGCTTATTATTCTTCATAGATTAGTTGATGGAAGAAGAAAACTTGTATATTTGGGAAGGTCTAATTCCAAATAGGAAAAGGAGTACGTCAAGGCTGTATATTGCCACTCTGCTTATTTAACTTGTATGCAGAGTACATCATGAGAAACGCTGGGCTGGAAGAAACACAAGCTGGAATCAAGATTGCCAGGAGAAATATCAATAACCTCAGATATGCAGATGACACCACCCTTATGGCAGAAAGTGAAGAGGAGCTAAAGGGCCTCTTGATGAAGGTGAAAGAGGAAAGTGAAAAAGTTGGCTTAAAGCTCAACATTCAGAAAACGAACATCATGGCATCTGGTCCCATCACTTCATGGGAAATAGATGGGGAAACAGTGGAAACAGTGTCAGACTTTTTATTTTGGGGTCTCCAAAATCACTGCAGGTGGTGACTGCAGCCATGAAATTAAAAGATGCTTAGTCCTTGGAAGAAAAGTTATGACCACCCTAGATAGCATATTCAAAAGCAGAGACATTACTTTGCCGACTAAGGTTCCTCTAGTCAAGGCTATGGTTTTTCCAGTGGTCATGTATGGATGTGAGAGTTGGACTGTGAAGAAGGCTGAGTGCCAAAGAATTGATGCTTTTGAACTGTGGTGTTGGAGAAGACTCTTGAGAGTCCCTTGGACTGCAAGGAGATCCAACCAGTCCATTCTGAAGGAGATCAACCCTGGGATTTCTTTGGAAGGAATGATGCTAAAGCTGAAACTCCAGTACTTTGGCCACCTCATGCGAAGAGCTGACTCACTGGTAAGGACTCTGATGCTGGGAGGGATTGGGGGCAGGAGGAGAAGGGGACGACCGAGGATGAGATGGCTGGATGGCATCACGGATTCGACGGACGTGAGTCTGAGTGAACGCCGAGAGATGGTGATGAACAGGGAGGCCTGGTGTGCTGCGATTCATGGGTCGCAAAGAGTCGGACACGACTGAACGACTGAACTGAACTGAATTATCATTTAAAAAGACTGTGTTATAAATATATCTGTACTGCTTATTACAATTATGCACCACAGTACATTGTTTGGGTTATAATGCCTTCAGTATTTCTCATTTACCCCAGCTGGGTTTTATGTTCCCCCGAGGAAACCACAAATTTATGGTTCTCAGTTTCAGCCAAATATTTCATTTTGCTCAGCTCTTCTTTTTCTTGTCTTAGTTAATTTCCTTTCTATTCTTCTCTAGAACTCTGTCATTATTTCTCTTATCTTCTCAAATCCGCTTTTCATGTTTGCCTACCTTAACTCTCAGCAGACATCTTGTCACTTACTTCATAAAAAACCTTAGAGGCTATGGGACAATACTTCAATAAACTTTCTGTTTCTATTCTTCACTATAAGGATAAATGGAATTAAAAAGTAGTAGACAAAATTAAAGAAAACTTGGAAGCATTCATAAGCACACAATACTGCAGAATAAGTCTCAATAAAGAAGGCAAATTCTGGAAAGACTGTCAAAAGGAGAACAAATTACATAAAGAAATATTGGGTTGGCCAAAAAATTCATTCATGAAAATCCAGGTTACAAAATATGGATGATTTTGAAAAACAATGCAAATATGTTGGAAACAACCATCCACTGTATGGGGAAAGAGAGCATTCCCGATCACAAAGAATTTAATTTGGGAGCCCTAGAGATGGCAAAACTTTTCAAGGAAAACCAGTGTACTGAGTTGGACAGCATGTGTGTGCACACACACACACTGTAAAAATGTTAAATTTCAAGATTAAAAAATACCGCTAGAATCCAAAAGGGAGAAAAGAGTTATTCTCAACAAAGCAAAACCAAACCAGTCTTACATTTCTGCTTTGTGACAATAAAAATTCTGTAAGGCAATGAAAAAATATCTTTAAAGATTTGACAGTGGACAGGATTATAACCCAATGATTTTATTGTATTATAAAGACATCCTCAGATTTATAAGGTTTTGTGGAGATGCATTAATGTAGGCCTTTTTCTTTCCAAAGCTTTCTATGTGGTCAGATGACTCAATCAAGAACAGAATCCAAGAACTGGGGAGTGACAGTAGAATGGACTGACAGTGAAGCTTAAAATAAGCTCAATATTAGAAATAAAATGAAAGGGGAGAAAATAAACACTTTCTGAACACCAACTTGTGCCAGAAACTTTTCTTAAAAAAAAAAAAGCCCATAGAGATTTTATCTGGTTGCTTAAGCTAATATGGACAGAGGAGCCTGGTGGGCTGCAGTCCATGGGATTGCTAAGAGTCGGACACAACTGAGCAACTTCACTTTCACTTTTCAATTTTGTGCATTGGAGAAGGAAATGGAAACTCGCTCCAGTGTTCTTACCTGGAGAATTCCAGGGACGGGGGAGCCTGGTGGGCTGCTGTCTATGGGGTCACACAGAGTTGGACATGACTGAAGCAATTTAACAGCAGCAGCAGCAGAATTTACATCCAGATTTTTAGTTTCCAGAAGGCACATAGGAAATGAAATAATTATTTGTGAAAGAGAATTTGATTGGATTTCTAAATAATTGTCATCATACCACCAAAATAGAATGCAAGGAGAAAACAAATACTGATAGTAGAGATTTAGTAGGCATATATATAGGATTTGCAATTCTAGTTTAGATAAATGAAAAAGAAAGCAAAAAGAAAAAGAAATGTAAGTCCCTAAAAACTTAAATTGTTTGCTCACAAAACAGAGTTAAAATTAGTGCTTCTTTTATAACTGAGGGTTCTGTATGTTTGCATATAATGCTTGTATTATCATTGATACAGTCAAAATTACAGTAAATTTCTGACAGTTCAATGTAAAAAGAAAAGAAGTAGTTCATGGCAATCTATATAGAAAATCTATATAGGAAATCTTCATAGCAATCAATCTAGAAAAATATAGCACAAGAAAATAAAAAGGAAGACATTAAACATGGCAGTCTAAATGATATATTTGTGACTGTATTCACTGTAGACTAGTAACCTTACTTTACTTGATACCTCATTCAGAAGTGTGCTGTGCTATCTGTTCAGTTGCTTTCTCTCAGCCTTCTTTACCAACCTTTCTTTTTACAACCAACTAGTAAATGCTGGAAAACCTAAAGCATTGGCCCAAGGTCAATTTTATCATTTTCACCCTCTCTTCTTAAAAAAGGTTATTAGTTACACCTTACTAGCTCTGTCAATGACCTCTGCTTTTAACCTCTTCACACAAACCTGCCAGTTGAAACTTTCCAGGCCCCTCAAACTCATTGTGACACAGACAACATGTTCTATTGACATTTCTTCAAATCTAGATTCTCTTCCAATGTTCCTAATCTCATAAAGTCATGACTGTACACTAGTTGTTTAAATAATAACTTGGAAGTGATCCTTGGACTTCTACTTTTTCTCCAACCCACTCCCAGTTTAGTACAGTCCCTCAGTCATGTCTGACGCTTTGCAACCCCATGAATCACAGTATACCAGGCCTCCCTGTCCATCACCAACACCCAGAGTTCACTCAGAGTCACGTCCATCGAGTCAGTGATGCCATCCAGCTATCTCATCCTCTGTTGTCCCCTTCTCCTCCTGCCCCCAATCCCTCCCAGCATCAGAGTCTTTTCCAATGGGACAACTCTTCGCATGAGGTGGCAAAAGTGCTGGAGCTTCAGCTTCAGCATCATTCCTTCCAAAGAAATCCCAGGGTTGATCTCCTTCAGAATGGACTGGTTGGATCTCCTTGCAGTCCAAGGGACTCTCAAGAGTCTTCTCCAACACCACAGTTCAAAAGCATCAATTCTTCGGTGCTCAGCCTTCTTCACAGTCCAACTCTCACATCCATACGTGACCACTGGAAAAACCATAATTTTTAAACTATAATTATAGATGGATTTTTGAAAAATAAATACTAATGCAGCAATAATAATTAGATTTTAAGTAGATTTAAGGAGTAAGCGTCTTCTAATTTCATGGCTGCAGTCACCATCTGCAGTGATTTGGGAGCCCCCCAAAATAAAGTCTGACACTGTTTCCACTGTTTCCCCATCTATTTCCCATGAAGTGATGGAACCAGATGCCATGATATTTGTTTTCTGAATGTTGAGTTTTAAGCTAACTTTTTCACTCTCTACTTTCACTTTCATCAAGAGGCTTTTAGTTCTTCTTCACTTTCTGCCATAAGGGTGGTGTCATCTGCATATCTGAGGTTATTGATATTTCTCCCGGCAATCTTGATTCCAGCTTGTGCTTCTTCCAGCCCAGCGTTTCTCATGATGGACTCTGTATAGAAGTTAAATAAGCAGGGTGACAATATACAGCCTTGATGTACTCCTTTTCCTATTTGGAACCAGTCTGTTGTTCCATGTCCAGTTCTAACTGTTGCTTCCTGATCTGCATACAGATTTCTCAAGAGGCAGTCAGGTGGTCTGGTATTCCCATCTCTTTTAGAATTTTCCATAGTTTATTGTGATCCACACAGTCAAAGGCTTTGGCATAGTCAATAAAGTAAAAATAGATGTTTTTCTGGAACTCTCTTGCTTTTTCCATGATCCAGCGGATGTTGGCCATTTGACTAGTTCCTCTGCCTTTTCTAAAACCAGCTTAGAAATCTGGAAGTTCATGGTTCACATATTGCTGAAGCCTGGCTTGGAGAATTTTGAGCATTACTTTACTAGCATGTGAGATGAGTGCAATTGTGCGGTAGTTTGAGCATTCTTTGGCATTGCCTTTCTTTGGAATTGGAATGAAAGCTGACCTTTTCCAGTCCTGTGGCCACTGCTGAGTTTTCCAAATTTGCTGGCATGTTGAGTGCAGCACTTTCACAGTATCATCTTTCAGGATTTGAAACAGCTCCATTGGAATTCCATCTCCTCCACTAGCTTTGTTTGTAGTGATGCTTTCTAAGGCCCACTTGACTTCACATTCCAAGATGTCTGGCTGTAGGTGAGTGATCACACCATCATGATTATCTGGGTCATGAAGATCTTTTTGTACAGTTCTTCCATGTATTCTTGCCACCTCTTCTTAATATCTTCTGCTTCTGTTAGATCCATACCATTTTTGTCCTTTATTGAGCCCATCTTGCATGAAATGTTCCCTTGGTATATCTAATTTTCTTGAAGAGATCTCTAGTCTTTCCCATTCTGTTGTTTTTCTCTGTTTCTTTGCATTGCTCACTGAGGAAGGCTTTCTTATCTCTTCTTGGTATTCTTTGAAAATCTGCATTCAGAGGCTTATATCTTTCCTTTTCTCCTTTGCTTTTCACTTCTCTTCTTTTCACAGTTATTTGTAAGGCCTCCCCAGACAGCCAATTTGCTTTTTTGCATTTCTTTTCCATGGGGATGGTCTTGATCCCTGTCTCCTGTACAATGTTATGAACTTCCATCTATAGTTCACCAGGCACTCTATCTATCAGATCTAGTCCTTTAAATCTATTTCTCACTTCCACTATATAATCATAAGGGATTTTATTTAGGTCATACCTGAATGGTCTAGTGGTTTTCCCTACTTTTTCAATTTAAGTCTGAATTTGGTAATTAGGAGTTCATTATTTGAGTAACAGTCAGCTCCTGGTCTTGTTTTCGTTGACTGTATACAGCTTCTCCATATTTGGCTGCAAAGATTATTATCAGTCTGATTTGGGTGTTGACCATCTGGTGATGTCCATGTGTAGAGTCTTCTCTTGTCTTATTGGAAGAGGGTGTTTGCTATGACCAGTGCATTTTCTTGGCAAAACTCTATTAATCTTTGCCCTTCTTCATTCCACATTCCAAGGCCAAATTTGCCTGTTACTCCAGGTGTTTCTTGACTTCCTACTTTTGCATTCCAGTCCCTTATAATGAAAAGGACATCTTTTGGGGTTTTAATTCTAAGAGGTGTTGTAGGTCTTCACAGAACCATTCAGCTTCAGCTTCTTCAGCATTACTGGTGGGGCATAGACTTGGATTACTCTGATATTGAATGGTTTGCCTTGGAAACGAACAGAGGTCATTCTGTCATTTTTGAGATTGCATCCAAGTACTACATTTTGGACTCTTTTGTTGACCATGATGGCTACTCCATTTCTTCTAAGGGATTCCTGTTCACAGTAGTAGATATAATAGTCATCTGAGTTAAATTCACCCATTCCCGTCCATTTTAGTTCGCTGATTCCTAGAATGTCAGTGTTCACTCTTGCCATGTCCTGTTTGACCACTTCCAATTTGCTTTGATTCATGGGCCTGACATTCCAGGTTCCTATGTAATATTGCTCTTTACAGCATTGGACCTTGCTTCTATCACCAGTCACATGCACAACTGGGTATGGAGCCAAAGCAAAAACCCACTCCCAGCACCCCCTCAATTCCACCTACTCTGGTCCATTAGACTTCCTTTAAATCAAACAGTATCTATTCCACTCCAAATAGCCAAAATAATTTCTAGTTCAGATCATGATCATCAGTCATCCAAGTTAGTCTAGAACCTTTTAGCTGGTCTCCCTTTGCTTACTCTTATATCTCTCCAAACCATTTTCTATTAAATAGAATTTTAAAAAATGCCTGTCAGCAAACCATCTTTCTGTTTAGAATTCTATGTCTTTTCAATAGAATCACTGATGCCTATGTCCTTGTCTAGTTACTAATAGTGCCTCTTCTCATTCTACAAAGTATCCCAGTTTATACCACTTCCACAAGGGCATCCCTGACCTTACCAGCTTCTCTGCCTTCCTCTCAAGACTCATCTCGGGCTACTCCCTGTCTTGCCATCTACACTCCAGCTATGATTAACTGCCTTTTGCATTGTCTCCCCATTCATCCTTTCCCCCTTCCTATCTCATCTTTCAACAATTAAAAAACAAAACATTTTGCCTCATTTTTCACTAGGTAACTCCTACTCACCCTCTTTATTTTTAGAAAAAAAAGTGACGTGTTTTAATTTTCCTGTAACCCTTACTGAATCAGAGTTCCTGCAATGCCTTCTACAACATTTATTACTTCCCCATCATAACATTTATAAGTTTTTTGTGATTGGTTTCTGCCTATATTCCTCAGTTACTATGAAGGACATCAGGGCTGAGTCATTTTGTTCATCATATTATCCCCAGTTCTCAGTCACCAACAGTTAATAAACATTTCTAAAAGTCATAAAGATGTAAGTACATCCTTGAAAGTCATAAAAGAATTAAAATAATACCAGTCATAACAACCTAGATCACCTTTCAAAGTTCTTTCTAGTTCATAAATGATTTTTTTTTCTCATTAGTTTTGAATGTTTCAAGTAAAAAGTTGCATCTAAATCCTGTGAAGAAAAAGAGTATTTCTTTAAAGAGTAATATAGCCTACGCTTTGCATGCGTCCAAAATGTTGTTTCTCTCATATACATTTTACTCCAAGAGTTAAATGTCTTTGAAAGTAAATCTACGTTTGTAATAGAACTCTATATCTTGAAAGGCTTGAAAAGAAACATTCCTACTTTCCTTCTGAGCAAACACAGCAGGCTGGTGTTAACCACCAGGGCTGCTCTACTTTTCTCATTTCATCCTTTTTCCCCTCAGGCAGCTCTCAGGGTTCTTCCAATGATTTCCTCTCACACCCTCCCATCCCACACTCTGTTGCTGCTAACAATCACATCTCTTTGTAGAGATGTGAGCACTTGTCCTAAGGACTCATCCAGGACATGGGTTGGGAGGCCAGCTGTGGCCACCTAGTAGACATAAAGCACTTTCCTCCTCTCTGTCTCAATTCCATCTCTCCTTTTGCTAATATTTCAGGGTGATATTCCACCCTTCTGCTTCTGCATCTGTGGCTGGGGTGTTAATTGATGAGATAATTCTTGAATCAAATCCAAGAACGGCTTTAAAAAATTTAATGTATGTGGGTACCAAATAATGATCTCACACTGTGCATGACCCAAAGTACTCAAATGTGTCATGTTACTGAATTACCCTTAGGTAACCATTTCTGTGTCTGGGTGGCCACGGGTAGGGTAGGAAGGCAAAAGATGTCTCTCAGTATGTGGTAGGTAGAGGGAGACAGGGAAGAAAGAGAGGTGGTCTGTAGCATTGCACCCAACACATTTATAATTGTAACTGACTATCACTTACATAACTTAATATCTGTGTGTGGAAGCTTTTTAATATTTTTATATGTATATATTTTACCACTCCTCAAACTACTAGAATTTCTACTAAAAGTCTAATATAGGTTTACTACCTGTGTGGCTTTTAAAACAAAAAGGATTGTAACATTTCCAGTGTTTTCCTGCAATGTTCATTTAGAAAGGAATTTCATTTATAATTCATTATTACTTTGAATGGAGTGCATGTATAAGATGAACTCTTTAGGGGAAAACACCAATACTGAAAAGTAGTTAATGTAATTGAAAGGCTTCTATAACAATAATTGAAGATTACTCCACTTGCCAAATGGTTCTAGAGGTCCAAGGGATTAGGGAAGATTTGCAGAAAGAATGAAAAAATATAATTTTTTAGATTAAAACTGTATATAGAATTCTCAAAATGCAGAGCCTTAAAATTTTATTGACATGCTACTAGAAATCATTGAGGCCAATCCTTTGCCTTTGAATATACTCCTGAACATAAAAATGAATGTGGAAGTCTACCCAGGAAACCTTTATGCCTACTATAGAGCTGGAACCCAAACTGAGGAATCTTGACTCTTGTGTAATATACTTTAATTATTCATTAATATAACAATCTAGTATTGAATGTTGACTCTGCGAAATATGGGCATAATAATGAGGAATGGGACATAGTGGCTGTCTGAAAAAGCTTTTTTCCCATGATAAGGAAATAGTCATATAACTGAAGGAGGAGAGAGGAGATTACAATACAATAAAAGCCAGTCTGGGTGTCCAGGGAAGGTTCTATTTGAAGGAGACACATGTTTGAGCAAAAACTTTAAAAGTATAAATAGCACATAGCTTGCACACAAATAATCTCTGTTGTTTACAGTGGGTTTAAGAGAATGATGAATGGATAGACTGGAGAAAGGAAAAGATAAACGAGGATCTTGCACGGCAAGACAAGGGGCTAGGCCTTTATTTTGTACCAATTCGGAATAGAGATATTTTTGAGCAGAAGAGGAAGACGAAGCAGTTAGGTGAGTTATTATCAAACCATTTTTGTTGGACAAGTTGTTATTTCATTTTATTTTGCTTTGATTTCAGGTTGGCCACAGATCCATGTGTGGTCATCATGGACATCACTAGGACTCAGTTTATGCCACAAGCCAATCACCAGAAGAGTTAATGACACTCTAAGTGGTCCACCACTAGTCAACGAGACAAATTCAATCATTGCATGCTTGGAATTCAAAACATGTCAAAATGTTATAATAGGCAAACATATTCACCTTACCACACCCAACACCTGCAACTTATCTCCCCCTCCTGCTATGCACCATCTTACAGATGCAGATCTTTTATTTCAACCAAACGACTCATACAAGGCATTAAAAAGCATATGGCGGGCAACCCAGAGGGATGGTATGGGGAGGGAGGTGGGTGAGAGGTTCAGGATGGGGAACATGTGTATGCCTGTGGCAGATTCATGTTGATGTATGGCAAAACCAATACAATATTGTAAAGTAATTAACCTCCAATTAAAATTTTTAAAAAGGAAGAAGAAAGCACACGGCTTTGCAGTATGTTTGGGGAGACAGAATAGTTTTATATCCTGGCAAACCAAATAGATTCAGATTGACTATTGAGGGATTAAGAGGTATAAACTACTATGTTAAAATAAATAAGCTACAAGGATATAGTATACAGCATTGGTAATATAGTCAGTATTTTATAATAGCTATAGATGCAATATAACCTTTAAAATTGTGAATTAATATGCTGTACACCTGAAACATATATAATATTGTACATAAACTGTACCTCAATAAAATATATATATATGTATATATATCTGCATGTATCTAAATTAACAAATCAAAAGAATATAAAGTTTAAAAGAGAATATAATAGCTTATAAATGCTTAACCTCAATTTCTATAGTACTTTTCTCATTACAGTCGATCAGCCATTTGAATAACACTGAGTTAGGGAGACTTTTGCAATGGTCTGTTCTGACGATCACAAAGTCCTGAACTAGGATAATTAGGATATATATGATAAACAGACTGGAGGAAGATTTGGAAGAAAAAATGAAATGGGGAGGACTTAGGAAAAGAGAAAGAAGCCGAGACTAACCATAAAAGCAAAACTATACTGCCATTTTTCTGGGACTAAATACATAAATGACCTCATATACATGAGGTCAATTAACTAACTTTAGATTTTACATAAAATATGTTTAATCAGCATCATCTCAATTCTTGACTTTGTGAAACAATCTTATGCTCACAGATAGGTCTGACCTGAAGACTCCTTTGATAGAAATGCTTGCTGATGCCTTTTAAGAGAGTGAAACTTCATGTATCACAACCAAGGATGCATTCATCTAATACCTCATGGCTCTAAAAAGATTTCTCTATAGGTGTAAAAATCTAAGAAGTGATGGTTTCTTTTCTTCATACAAAAATTCAAACAGAGTTTTAGAAGAATGTTGCTCTATGAAGAAGCCAAGTTATCACTTAAATAGATGAAGAAGAGGAAGTAAACCATGCTACTATAGCTTAATGTTTAGTCCCATAGACAGATGATGATTCTGATTAAAAAGATATATAATTAAGAATATATGGGTAGAAAATTTGAATTTCCTGGATATATTGTTTCCTAAGAATAGGAAAACTACAAACTTTGTAGGAGAAAAATGCTTAAATGTTTTCTAGTAAGGTATTTCTTAAAACAAGAAAGAAAGTAAATACTCTTTTCCAGACATATCACCTGAGACTTGAAAGGCAGGTGTTTTAGATTTGAGCATGCTGGGAAAAAGAAAGACCAGCCAAAGTGTCAGGAAGATCCCTCAGATATCCACAGATTGCCACTAGAGTCTGAGCTAGAATCTGAGGGTAGGAAACAAAACAAAACCTACTTTCTGTTCTGTCCCAAGTACTTAAAACAATGCAATACATCTTAGTTGTCTGAAGGGTCAATTTAGCGAAGTCCAGAATCTTGATTTTATCAGCACATCTATATGTGCTTCTTGGGATTGTACTCAGCTTCAACAACTTAAGACAGAGCTATATCAAAGAAAAATGAACATATACGAATTTAAAATAAAAACTATCTCATGAACAAGAAAAATCAAGTCAACTATATCAGAATAGACTTCTTTGTTGTCAAGCTAAATGCTAAGCTAAATCATACACAGAAAGAAAATTTTTAATTTGCAATGAGAAATATAACTTTCCTGGGAATTTGAATGTTAATTTATGTTTGATTAGCATACCATCTCTGTAAAAGTCAAATGGGAAATCAAAATTAATGGAAGTTTCCTCAATATACATGGAATCAAAACAAAAGAAATGGTGGCTTAGATGGTAAACAATCTGCTTGCAATGCAGGAGACCCAGGTTTGACCCCTGGGTTGGGAAGATCTCCTGGAGAAGGGAACGGTAACCCACTTCAGTATTCTTGCCTGAAGAATCCCATGGATAGAGGATCTGGTGGGCTACAGTCCATGGGATCACAAAGAGTTGGACACCACTGAGGGACTAACACTTTTACTTTCAGAGTAAAGTTTTAGTGAACCCTGATAAGACAGGCTGGTGTACCCATCCCATAACAGGACAGAATACTAGCTACTGTCTACGGTCTCCTCCATTCTGCACATGTGTTGACTTTGTAAAGTTCATTTGCAAAGATCCACTTCTCCCCTGGACTTTCTGGCTTTAAGATCTAACATTTGCCTGTATGTATCTCTTTTTAGTTAGTAGCTGAAAAAAATATACTGCATTGCACCCTCCTTCAGTGAACTTCTTTCTTTAGATAAGTTTATATATTAAGTTATGTAACAGCAAAGTTTTGAAGGCAATGAATTACTCTATTTCTAAATTGATTTTGCACATAATATTATGATCAGTTATGTGTTGGTTTTAAATTTTAAGACTCAAAACCAATCCCAATTACTCCCAACACCAAGGTTTGGGAGACTACTTCACTAGCAAAAGGAATTTGTTATTTGTGTGTGTGGGTGTGTGTATGTGTATATAAACACACACATATATATTCATATTTTAGTCAGTTCTTGGGTACCCATACAATATGGATATTGCAGAGCCTAGTATGTAACATCCCAAACAGTTGTAGTAACAGAGGTATTTGATAGTTAGATGGAGTCAAAAACTTCTGAACAATGGAGGAACATTTTTAAAAGTAAGTATCCAACATGCAACTTGTCCTTATCAAGATGGTCCCTTTTACTAACCTCAGAATTGCTGCTCAGTGCAGAGTTCAGAGAGGAAAGGCTTTTGCACAGCATGCACTTGAGAGCGTCATAGTGCTGACATGCATGAGCAGTGGAAAGTAATACCAACAGAGAAAGCAATGGAATTACAAAGATTGTATTTGACACATGCTTTACCTTGACTGTATAAAAAGCAACTGGTTGCTCTGCAGTTAATAAAAAATAAATAAAATTATGATGTCAACGAAGACTGACATGTAAAACAAAATCACTGAATTGTGTAAAAATGAAAATAAGGGAAAGAAGATCTAAGGAAGAGGGGTAGAACAATTTCTTTTGGCACAACCAAACTAAGGGATTCAGCAAGGAAGAAAGATGATTGAATACACTGTGTTCTTTGTAAAACTGTATTTATATTTATTGTAATAAACTTTATAAGGTTTATTACACAGTATAAACTATAAACTGTAATATCTCATTGTGGTCTTGATTTGCATTTCTCTGATAATGAGTGGTGTTGAGCATCTTTTCATGTGTTTGTTAGCCATCTGTATGTCTTTGGAGAAATGTCTATTTAGTTCTTTGGCCCATTTTTTGATTGGGTCGTTTATTTTTCTGGAATTGAGCTGCATGAGTTGCTTGTATATTTTTGAGATTAGTTGTTTGTCACTTGCTTCATTTGCTATTATTTTCTCCCATTCCAAAGGCTGTCTTTTCACCTTGCTTATAGTTTCCTTTGTTATGCAGAAGCTTTTAAGTTTAATTAGGTCCTGTTTGTTTATTTTTGCTTTTATTTCCAATATTCTGGGAGGTGGATCAGCAAATCAAGACCACAATGAGGTACCATTTCACACCAGTCAGAATGGCTGCGATCCAAAAGTCTACAAGCAATAAATGCTGGAGAGGATGTGGAGAAAAGGGAACCCTCTTACAATGTTGGTGGGAATGCAAACTAGTATAGCCACTATGGAGACCAGTGTGGAGAGTCCTTAAAAACCTGGAAATAGAACTGCCTTATGACCCAGCAATTCCACTGCTGGGCATACACACCAAGGAAACTAGAATTGAAAGAGACACGTGTACCCCGATGTTCATCACAGCACTGTTTATAATAGCCAGGACATGGAAGCAACCTAGATGTCCATCAGCAGATGAATGGATAAGAAAGCCATGGTACATATACACAACGGAGTATTACACAGTCATCAAAAAGAATACATTTGAATCATTACTAATGAGGTGGATGAAACTGGAGCTGATTATACAGAGTGAAGTAAGCCAGAAAGAAAAACACCAATACAGTATACCAACATGTATATATGGAATTTAGAAATATGGTAACGATAACCCTGTATGCGAGATAGCAAAAGAGACGCAGATGTACAGAACAGATTTTTTACTCTGTGGGAGAGGGAGAGGGCAGGATGATTTGGGAGAATGGCATTGAAACATGTATACTATCATATAAGAAATGAATTGCCAGTCTAGGTTCAGTGCAGGATACAGGATGCTTGGGGCTGGTGCACTGGGATAACCCAGAGGGGTGGTATCGGGAGGGAGGTGGGAGGGGGGTCCAGGGTTGGGAACTCATGTACACCCGTGGGGGATTCATGTTGATGTATGGCAAAACCAATACAGTATTGTAAAGGTAAAAAAATTTTTTAAAAATTAATAAAAATAAACTATAAACTGTAATATCTCTCAAAATATTCAGAAATTCTATTCATAAAGTGAAGTTGCTCAGTTGTGTTCAACTCTTTGTGATCCCATGGACTGTATAGCCTACCAGGCTCCTCCATCCCTGGGATTTTCCAGGCAGTAGTACTGGAGTGGGGTGCAATTTCCTTCTTCAGGGGATCTTCCCGACCCAGGGATCGAACCCAGGTCTCTCCCATTGTAGACAGACACTTTACCATTTGAGCCACCAGGAATGTCCAGGAAGGCCTATTCATAAAATGATTTGTATTGCTACCTATAGCATATTCTAAACTTACATATGTAAATCTAAAAAGACATTATCATTTCTTCAGATAAAAGATGCAACAAACAAATGGAAGGACATTTTATGTTCCTGAATTAGAATTAATACCTTTAAAATGTGCATACTACTTAAAGTGATTTAGGATTCAATTCAATCATGGGGCTGATGCACAGGATGATTCAAGTAGAGGATGTGGGGTGGGAGGTGGGAGGGGGCTTCGGCATTGGGAGATTGTGTTCACCTATGGCTGATTCGTGTCAATGTATGGCAAAACAAATACAGTATTGTAATTTAAAAAATTAAAAAATAATTTAATCCCTATAAAAATTCCAATGGCACTTTTCATAGAAAAAAATTCTAAAATATGTAGGGAATTACAAAAGAGCTTGAAAAGCCAAAGCATCTTTGAGAAAGAAGAACAAAGCTGAAAAGAATCACACTTCCTGATTTCAAAGTATCTTACAAAGCTATAGTAATCAAAATGGCATGGTGTTGTGATAAAAGAAGACACACAGATCAATGCAACATAAGAGAAAGTCCAGAATTAAACCCATGCATATACTGTCAACAAGAGCACTAAGAATACACAACAGGAAAAAACCTTTTCAATACATATTGTTGGGAAAACTGGACATTCACATGCAAAAAAACTTTAATTGGACCCTAATCATATGCTACACATTCAAATGGTCTTAGTATTGATTAGAGTCCTAGAAGAATACCTAAAAAAAAAAAAAACACCTCTCCTTGACAATGATTTTTAGATATGACACCAAAGGTAAAGGCAGCAAAACCAATAATAAAAAAATGGGGATACATCAAACTAAAAATAATAAAGGAAATAGTCAATGAAAACACAACCTATGAAATGGGAGAAAATGTTTGCAAACCATGTATCTGATCAAGGATTAATGTCCAAAATATGTGAGGAACACATACAACTCAACAGCAAAAAAGGAAGGAGGGAAAAAAAGAGAGAAGGGAGGGAGACAGGGGAAGGGAAAGGGAGGGAAGGGGAGGAAAAAGAGCCTTGTTAAAGAGTAGGCAAAGGATCTGAAAAGACATTTTTCCAAAGAAGACATACAAATGGCTCATAGGTACATGAAAAAATGCTCAGTGCCCCTAATTGTTAGAGAAATGTACACCAAAATCACATGAGATACCTCTTCACACCTCTTAGGATGGCTGTTATGAAAAGGCAAGAAATACAAGTGTTGATGAGGATGTGGAAAAAAGGGAACCCTTGTATACTATTGGTGGAAATGTAAATTGGTACAACCACTGGGGGAAATAGTACAAAAGTTCCCACCCAAATTAAAAACAGAATTAGCAAATGATGCAGGAATTCTGCTTCAGGGTATATATCCTAAGGAAACAATATCACTATCTTAAACCAATATCTGCACTCCCATGTTCATGCATCATTATTGACAATAGTCAAGCATTGGAAAAGCTTGCTGCTTTGTACAACTCAATTTCAAAACCTAAATAAATTAGCATTTTTCAGAAATAGAAGAAGTAGAGAATATATTTTAAAAATATGTCCATGTAAAAAGACAGTAATGTGGTTTCACAAGAGAATTCTATAAAACATTAAAAGATCAAATAATCTAATGCTACTAAACAATTTAAGAGTACAAGAAATATTTTCAAATTAATTTCATGAAGCAAGTATTATAGTCATCAAAACCTGATTATGAAAAAAGAAACCTATGCCAATATCACTTATGCATATCAATGCAGAAAATCTTAAATGTTAATCTACAGAGTCTAACAGCACATTAAAAGATAGTACATCTGATGTATGGCAAAATACATCACTTACAATATTGCAAAGCAATTATCTTTCAATTAAAAATAAAATGTTAAAAAAATCTCCCACTATAATTGTGGATTTTTATATTTGTATTTTTTTTTTCAAATTTTACTTTGTTTTGATGTTATGATATTATGTGACTAAAATTAATACTTGCTATGTCTTCATGACTAAAAAAAAAGAGTATATCACAGCCAAATAGGATTTTAAAGTTCAAAAGTGGCTCAGTAGGAAAAGCATTAATAAAATTATTAATATGATCATCTCTATATATGAAGAAATTAATACATTTCTTTATTCATTCATCTGTTGATGGACATTTTTGACATATCTGAAAAACATTAACTTATCTAGATTTCAACCTGAGCTGTACAAAGCAATCTCTTAAGATGTGTTTAAATTAAATCTTTTGATGATTATGTCTCCTGTGTGACTGCTAATTTTGTATATTGGTTTTTCATCTTTTTGTTTCTATTTGGTTTTGTTAATGGTTTTCCTATTTTGTTATTTTCTGCTTCTATTGGCTTTTCACTTTCTAATTTGTACATTTTTGTTCTCACCTTTATTAAATAAGTACTTGTACTTTTCTCTGGTTTGTTTAGTCATTGTTTTTCTAGATTTTTAAGTGAGAGTTTAATTTATTCACTTTTTTCATAATTTTTTATTGCTACAATTATTTCAAGTAGTAACATTTTCACTGATTGTTTTAGCTGTATCTTCCAAATTCTAATGTCCACTTTTTATTACCTTTATTTTTTATTTTGACTTTGAAACAGCTCTTTAAGAATGCATACTGTGTTATTCTTTCTATATATAGCTGGAGAAATTTTTTATATCTTGTTATTAATTTCTAGATTTATTGTTGTTTACTGAAATAAAAACATACAACATAATTGCATACTGTATTACTTTCAGTTTCTTTCTAATTGCTTTCTATGTGTGTCTCTCACATAAGCATAGTATTAAATGCTGATTTTGGGACAGTATAAAATAGATTTGCCAATCTGTATATATTTATCAACATGATTGATAGTTTGGACTACATTCTGTCATATTCTATGTCATACTTGAATGTACATGTCTTGATACACACAGTTGTTTACCATGCAGTCTATTTTAGTTACTTCTGCTTCTTCTCTTTTTCTTACTTCCTCTTACCCTCCTTTCTCTTTCCCCTTCTTTTCCTTCTCCTTCCCTTCCTCCCCTTCTTCTTTCTAATACCTTCCTCCACAAAGCAGAAGAGAGAACTCATCATGAGTTCAGGTCTCAAAATAGGATTTCTAATTTTAAACGATTCGGAACTGTAATAGAGCATATCTATAGGTAGTGCATAGACCACCAGACACGGCTGCTGTTACCATGGTCACTGAAATCTTGCTATTGAGTAAGCCTGTGTCCCTTGGTGTTGCACTAGTCTTAGATCTGGTCAATTAAAGGACTGCTTATTTAATTCCCTGAACATATTCCTGCAGTATCACGAAGGCACCACTCTGGAATTTAGGAAGCATGATTGATCTGTGGCTCACCTCTCCAGGCTCCTTAAAACATTTCAAATTACCAGTCCTTTGTACTCCCAACTGCCTCTTTCAGCCTGAGGAAGCGCAATGTGCAGGGAAGTAGTTGGAATGACTTTTACAAAGGACTCCGGGGCTATTGCTGGGAGGGAAGAGAGGTGAACATTAAAGCAACAAAACCCAAACAGTGATTTGTTACTGTTTCAAAATGCTGCTGGGTTTGCCATCACTGGGGCAGTGCAGTTCTATAGGCAAACACAAGCTTCTTCAAGAACAATCTTTGTGTCTGAACAGAAAACATTTTGTCTTTTCAGGCAGGAAACCTAAGGCAAGGCTTACCCAGAGACATACTTTCCATCATGTGGCCGGGACAATAAACATGGGGCTTTTGATCTGGGTGGCAATAGTGACAGAGCCAGAGTTCCAAAAGGAGAAAAATGGGAAACAAACCTGCCAGAGGTGAGTGCGTGTCCTCAGGTTATTTTTTCACGTCTAGAGTTCACTAAGCAAAGCCAGAGAGATTTCAAATAAACATGTCTAAAGGAGTCATAAAAGCCTAACCAGTGTGATAGTTTAAATCCCAACGTCAAAACACAGAAATGCATGGCCTATATCACATGAAACTTCTTTGGCCCCAGGTTTATAAATTAAACTTCTTTCAAACTCTTATTTTTACAAGCATAAATTTATAAATACCCTTCCTCCCTACTACCATCTTCCTATTATAAATAACAGCAAAATTATCCTCTGGTTCTGCAGGTGAAATAATTTTGTAATTAAAATGGAGATAAAAAGTGTGTTAAAAGTGAACCTTTCTAATTTTCATTAGGACACAATTGCATGCCATTGTCACTGTATAAGTGTTCTTTTATTTTAAACTGTTATCCTAGAAACCACTGAAATTCATTATTTTACACGTTCCTCCATTTACAAATCAAAATGCCAAAGAGAAGCTCAGTTTATTTCAGCTCTGTTGGAAGAGATTGCTGTTATTAGGAAATGTGAGTGGGCTGAAGTGGGACTCCCTGTGGAGTTACTTGGCAGAGTGGAGTTCCTGGCTCAACCTGATATTAAAAGTGAGTCATCAGTTTACCCACACAGCAGGGTCTTCACTTTGTACTTTTCAGTCTGAGCAACTCAGCAGTGGGTCCAAGGATTCAAAGTTAATTCCTATAATTAATAATCAAGTGAAAGAAACTCATCTCATTTATTTTGAAAAAAAATCATAAATTCCTTAATTATTGACAAATAATAACACAAATAAAACCTCTATCAAGAAATTCGGTTTGTATATTCAGTGTGATTTATGTATTCTAAATGCCAAAGGCATCTCTGTCCACATAAAAGTAATTTCCCCCACTTTATGTCCATTAAGAGACATTTGAAGGGCAAAAGTTTTAGGCACCTCTATCCTGTGTTTTAGAAGAAAAATTCAGTAATTGCTGTGTACTCATAAAAGATATAAAATTGGAGCTATTATAGTATTCTAGCTTTCATAAAAGAATGCAAAAATGATTTAAGATTAATTCTTCATTGTAAGAACTAATAGATAAGTGCAATTTAATTTTTCTCTCATTTCATGTACTAAGAAATGCAAGGTTTTATTCTTAATCTAAACTCAGTGAATTTCTAGTATATTTTTCAAGGCAGCCTCATGGTATTGGTGAAAGGACATGAATATATTCTGCTCCTAAGTAGACAGTATCTGTTTAAGATGAAATGAAGTACATTATTTAATAACTAATAGTGACAATTTTGTTAGAGGTTGGTGCAACATATAAATGGCTGGTAGAATAAGCAAAATTGAGCACTTAAAGTTCTGTTCTTACATCATGTATACCTACAACCCTCACATCCATTCATCAATATATTTAATACCTGTTTTCCTACAATTAGCAAAACCCTTCTTAAATGAGACCTCATCTACATCTCCAGCCTTGGCTCTCACTATCTGTATGATGAACTCCAGCTACAGAAAGAATTTAATCCTAAGCAAGCATTCTCATATTTTGCTTCTTTGCATACACTGATTTACCTTCAGAAATACTTTCTCCCTCTTTTCTAATTGTTACACTGAAAATAACTTCTTTTCAAATCTTAAGTACCCACTAACTTCTTATTATAGTCTTTTCTATGCCATAAACATTTACTGAGCATGGCCCTGCCCATCAGAAAAAGACCCAGTTTCCCCCACAGTCTCTCCAATCAGGAAGACTCCAGAAGCCTCTTAACCTTATTCATCAGAGGGCAGACAGAATGGAAACCACAATCATAGAAAACTAACCAAACTGATTACATGGATCACAGCCTTATCTTATTCAATGAAACTATAAGCCATGCCCTGTAGGGCCACCCAGATGGATGCATCACGGTGGAGAGTTCTGATAAAACGTGGTCCATTTGAGAAGGGAATGGCAAACCACTTCAGTATCCTTGCCTTCTGAACCCCATGAACTGTATGAAAAGGCAAAAAGATATGACACTGCAAGATGAATCCCCAGGTCAGTAGGTGCCTGATATGCTACCAGAGAAGAGTGGAGAAATAACTCCAGAAAGAATGAAGAGACAGAGCCAAAATGAAAACAAGCCCAGTTGTGGATGTGACTGGTGATGGAAGTCCAATACTATAAAGAACAACATGGCGTAGGAACCTGGAATGTTAGGTAGATGAATCAAGGATAATTTGAAGTGGTCAAACAGGAGATGTCAAGAGTGAACATCAATATGTTAAGAATCAGTGAACTAAAAACAATTGTATAGAGCTTCTGTATACAGTCCATTTGAATTTAACTCAGATGACGATTATATCTACTACTGTAGGCAATAATCCCTTAGAAGAAATGGAGTAACCCTCACAGTCAATAAGAGTCTGAAATGCAGTACTTGGATGCAATCTCAAAAATGAGAGAATGATTTCTGTTCATTTCCAAGGCAAACCATTCAATATCACGGTA
Organism: Nanger dama; assembly: GCA_917880005.1. Taxonomy (NCBI): domain Eukaryota; kingdom Metazoa; phylum Chordata; class Mammalia; order Artiodactyla; family Bovidae; genus Nanger; species Nanger dama. The sequence continues at coordinate 33,506,939 of CAKJTW010000007.1, forward strand.
ATCCAAGTCTATGCCCCAACCACTAATGCTGAAGAAGCTGAAGTTTAAAGGTTCTACGATAACCTACAAAACATTCTAGAACTAACATCAAAAAAAAGGTATCATTTTTATCAGAGGGAACCGGAATGCAAAAGCAGGAAGTCAAGAGTTACCTGAAGTAATTGGCAAGACTGGCTTTGGGACTACAAAATGAAGCAGAGCAAAGACTGACAAGAGAACACACTGGTCATAGGACACACCCTCTCCCAAAAACAAGATATGACTCTACACATGGACATCACCAGATGGTCAACACTGAAATCAGATTGATTATATTCTTTGCAGCTAAAGATAGAGAAGCTCTATACAGTCAGAAAAAAAAAAAAAAAAGACTGGGAGCTGACTGTGGCTCAGATCATGAACTCCTTATTGACAAATTCAGACTTCAACTGAAGACAGTAGGGAGAACCTCTAGACCATTCAGATGTGACCTAAATTAAATCACTTAACGATTGTACAATGGACATGACAAATAGATTCAATGGATTATATTTGATACAATACCTGAAGAATTATGGATGGAGCTTCATGAAACTGTACAGGAGGCAGGGGATCAAGATCATCCCCAAGGAATGAAATGGAGAAAGGCAAAATGGTTGTCTGAGGAGGTCATACAAATACCTGAGCAAAGAAGAGAAGCTAAACGTAAAGGAAAAAAGGAAAGATATACCCATTTGAATGCAGAGTTCCAAAAAATAGCAAGGAGAGAAAAGAAAGACTTTCTCAGTGATCAATGCAAAGAGAAGAAAACAATAGAATGGGAAAGACTACAGATCTCTTTTAGAAAATCGGAGATATTAAGGAAACATTTCATGCAAAGATGGCCACAATTAAGGACAGAAATGGTATGGACCTAACAGTAGCAGAAGATATTAAGAAGAGGTGGCAAGAATACACAGAAGAACTATGCAAAAAGATCTTCATGACCCAGATAACCCCAGTGGTGTGATCACTTACCTAGAGCCAGATATCCTGGAATGCAAAGTCAAGTGGGCCTTAGGAAGCATCACAACAAACAAAACTAGTGGAGGTGATGAAATTCCAGTTGAGCTATTTCAATTTCTTAAAGATGATGCTGTGAAAGTGCTGCACTTAATATGCCAACAAATTTGGAAAACTCATCAGTGGCCACAGCACTGGAAAGTGTCAGTTTTCATTCCAATCCCAAAGAAAGGCAATGCTAAAGAACATTCAAACTACTGCACAATTACACTCATCTCACACACTAGCAAAGTAATGCTCAAAATTCTACAAACAAGGCTTCAAGAGTATGTAAACTGAGAATTTTGAGATGTTCAAGCTGGATTTAGAAAAGACAGAGGAACCAGAGATCAATTTGCTAACATCCTCTGGATCATTCAAAAAGCAAAAGAGTTCCAGAAAAACATCTATTTCTGCTTTATTGACTACACCAAAGTCTTTAACAGTGTGGATCACAACAAACTGTGGAAAATTTTTAAAGAGATGAGAATACCAGACCACCTTACCTGCCTCCTGAGAAATCTGTATGCAGGTCAGGAAGCAACAGTTAGAACTGGACATGGGACAACAGACTGGTTCCAAAAAGGAAAAGGATACATCAGGCTGTATATTGTCACCCTGCTTATTTAACTTACATACATGGTACATCATGCCAAATGCTGGGCTAGATGAAGCACAAGCTGGAATCAAGATTGCAGGAAGAAATATCAATAACTTCAGATATGCAGATGACACCACCCTTATGGTAGAAAGTGAAGAGGAACTGAAGATCCTCTTGATGGAAGTGAAAGAGGAGAGTGAAAAAGCTGGTTTAAAACTAAACATTCAAAAAACTCAGATCATGGCATCTGGTCCCATCACTTCATGGCAAACAGATGGGAAAACAATGGAAATAGTGACAGACTTTATTTTGGGGGCTCCAAAACACTGCAGATGGTGACTGCAGCCATGATATTAAAAGAAGCTTGCTCCTTGAAAGAAAAGCTATGACCAAGCTAGACAGCATATTAAAAAGCAGAGATATCACTTTGCCAACAAAGGTCCATTTAGTCAAAGCTATGGTTTTTCCAGCAGTCATGTATGTATGTGAGAGTTGTACTATAAAGAAAGCTGAATGCCAAAGAATTGATGCTTTTGAACTGTGGTGTTGGAGAAGACTCTTGAGAGTCCCTCGGACTGCAAGCAGATCCAACCAGTCAATCCTAAAGGAAATCAGTCCTAAATATTCATTGGAAGGACTGATGTTGAAGCTGAAACTTCAATATGTTGGCCATCTGATGTGAAGAACTGACTCACTGGAAAAAGACCCTGATTCTGGGAAAGATTGAAGGCTGAAGAAAAGGGGACATCTGAGGCCAAAATGGCTGGATGGCATCACCTACTCAATGGACATGAGTTTGAGTAAGCTCAAGGAGTTGGTGATGGAAAAGAAGCCTGGCATGCTGCAGTCTATGGGGTTGCAAAGGTCAGACATGACTGAGCAACTGAACTGAACTGATCTGAACTGATTTTATTACTTTTATTAAAGTGTTACATCATCTTTACACTTAATGCAAAGAATAAACAATATGAAGAAAACTATTTTCTCATTAACGTTCACAATAAAAGTGGTCTGGTTCGTTCTGCAGACCTGGGTTTAATTGTACAAGAGGGAGCATTTAATAGCTCAAGTGGATCAAGGTGTCATTTAATTCTGACCCACAGAATAGAATATCATCCATATTTGGTAACTAGACTAACGGTATGGGAGCTCTGATAGAAAGAACCATTTTTGTGGTTATGTAAAAGTCCCAGGCCATCTTCTATTCCAAGCCCATCTGAATATTTAGTATTTTAACTAGACTTCTATAGTATCCTCTTATTGAATTGGACAGATTTTCAATTTATTTGTTTAAATTATCCTAGTAGACAATCACACATGCATAATATAATTTTATACATTTTTCAATACTTACCTATCTTTTTTACACACTGCATTACTTATAAACTCTAGGATACTTTTAAAACTAGGGGCAATATTAGATAGCCCAAGCTTTCAGCACTTTAAAACATATGTAAATTTATATTTTTCTGGAAGCAATTCATTTTATTGTTATTATTAATTTTATTGCATATTACTTTCAGATGTTTTAAAAATCTCTCTAGAGATTTTTAATGAATATAGATTGAATCTAGATTGACTTAATTTTCTATCTTCTCTCCCATTTTTCTTTTGCTTCATAGCCTAGTCTCTCTAAACAATGAATCATTTTGATGTATTTTGATTTACAGTTAATTAATTTTCTCCTTGATCTTTATTAAATTCTTCTTCCAGTTGCTCTAGTTTGAGCTGCTGTTTCCATCCTATCTTAAGTTAAATGTGTGTGTGTTTTTTTTTTTTATTTAGAGAAGATTATTTGTGTTTTAGATTTTAACTCTGATGAGAACATTTCAGTAGTCCCTGCTGGAGATATACTGTGTGCTAAATATCTTGATTTCCAAAATGTGACTCAATTGATTAATAATTTGTCCACAAAATTATGGAGAATAATATTATTTTTGTTTTGGTTTTGGTTTTCACTTTTTTACATTTTCAAGTGACCGAGAAGTGTCTACTTGTCATGCATAGTTTCATTTTTACTTTATTTAATTTCATTAATCTGATAAAGAAGTCTATAACAATCTCTGTATATTTTGACGTACCATCTATGGCCTGAAATAAAATCAGACATGAAAAGATTCTCTATTACTGGGAAAAAGGTAGACATTATATATAATGTATAACACACAGATGAATTTATAATACAAAATATATACACATATGTATATGTGTACATGTGCATATGCAATGTTATTTATTGTATTTACTGCCTGTATATTATATTACAACAGAAATACATACACTGTTGTCCCTGAGTATCCATAGTGGATTGGTCCCAGCACCTGCTATGGATACCAAAATCCATGGATGCTCAAATCCCATAGTGTACCCTTCAAATGCACAGTTCAGCATACAAGGATCAAGGAACCCCCAGAAACTTCAGTGTGCAGTAGCTGTATCTGCAGATTCTGAAACCTGTGAATACAGAGTGGCATATGAGTGAACTGGTACATTTCAAACCTGCGTTGTCCAAGGGTCAACTGTGTGCTACAGTTAGGGGGCAATACTCACTGCCACTTTCGGTTAAAAACAAGTGCTCTGGATTTAAACTGCCTGACTTTTGATCTCCATCCTGACTTTTACCAGTAGCATTACCTTAGATAAAATACATAATCTTAGTAAGCCTGTTATTGCTAGAGTTATCTGAGTAACAAGTAGATTAAATTATATAAAGGATTTCACTTACTGACTGATATATAGAGCTTCCCAGGTGGCACTAGTGGTAAATAACCCACCTGTCAATGCAAGAGACACTGGATCAGTTCCAGGGTCTGGAAGATACCCTGCAAGGGGGCATGACAACCCTCTTCAGGATTCTTGCTTGGAGAATCCCATGGACAGAGGAGCCTGGTCGGCTACTCTGAGTCCATGGGGTCACAAAGAGTCAGACATGACTGAGTAACTAACCACAAACACACATTCCTGATATATAAAAGGTCAATACTTTGGCCACCTGAAAAGACCCTGATGCTGGGAAAGATTGAAGGCAGGAGAAGGGGATGACAGAGGATGAGATGGTTGGATGGCATCACTGACTCTATGGACATGAATTTGAGCAAGCTCTGGGAGATGGTGAAGAACACGGAAGCCTAGCAATCTGCAGTCCATGGGGTCGCAAAGAGTCACACCCATCTGTAAAACTGTCCAAGTTGAAGAAAAATGAGTTTTAATTGTCCTAAGATGACATCAAGCATGCATTTTAAATTGTATTTAAAAGCACATTAAACTTGAGAAGCTAAAGGCTTTAAATTCTGGTATATTGAGGCCAATTATATTGCTCAAGTTTCAGAATATTTTCCCTTGAACAAATACATATGATATTCTAAAAATACATTAGGTGTAGAAAATGCCTAAAAATTGCTAAGTGTTAATACATAGCTACCTATGTATTGTAATACAACTTATGTAATACATAGGTTCAATGGCTAAGTTAATATCTAGAATTTTATATAACTTGAAACTCTTTGCTTCGATAACAAAAGGAATTAGAAAACATATTCTGAATATTTTGACTTTTAGTTTTTACATCTTAGATATTTAACCAGCATCAAAAAGTAAGAATTTTTGTTATTTTTGTTTCTAGTTTAATTAAGCCACACCAGACCCTATGGGCAAAAAGTCAGATTTCTGATTGAATTTCTAGTCCCATGCGACGGTGTGTTTCAGGAAACAACACAGTACTCTGTAGAGCTCCTGGCATGACTTCAGTAAAGGTCAAAGAAGTTAAGTGTTCCAGCAGTGAGCCCAACATTTAGTAGCCTTCAAAGGACTTTACTAGGGTTTATCCTGTACATTACAACACACACTATCAAAGGCATTCCTTGAAAATGTTCTGCAGTGAATTCTGACTACCTTTCCATGCTAGTCAATGCTAAACATTAAATTACTATACCCTATGAAATGAAAATGGATAAATCCATAAATGTTAGCAAAATAACTCTCTCTTACTCTGCAGCTACACAACTTTAATCCAAAAAAAAAAAAAGAACATGAAGCTTATTTAATTCATTCTTTTTGACTTTATTTATCTTAATTTATTGAACTACAGTAGACTTACAGATAAATGCACTTATCACAAGTATATGACTTGATACATTTTTAATAAAGTGTACACACTCATATAACATTTTCAGGAGCCCAAAGTTCATATATGCACCCTTCCAGTTTGGACTTGCTGTTCAAAGAATATCCACTATATACAATTCTACCTAGACCAAATAGTTTTGCTTTATAATGTTTTTAACATTATGTAAATAGAATCATATGGTATGTGGTTTTTTTGTGCCTTACTCTTATTTGTGAGATTCAGCATATTTTCCATGTCTGTGCATGTCCAGTCACTCAGTTGTTCCAACTCTTTGCAAGTCTATAGACTGTACCCCACCAGGCTTCTCTGTCCATGGGATTTCCCAGACAAAAATACTGTAGTGGGTTGCCATTTCTTCCTCCAGGGAATCTTCCTGACCCAAGGACAGAATATATGTCTCCTGTATTGCAGGCAGATATCTTGATAGGATGCTAATCCTTTTGCTTTACTTTTTTAAAACTTAGATTTCCAGAACTATTTTCAAATGGCTCCTATAGGGATTAAGAATGGACTAATGGTCCACACTTCACAATTTAACACATATTGCTTCTCTTTCTACAAGATGGCTCATTTTCTTGAAGTAGGGTTTAGCCACAAATTAACCTGGTTGAGGATGATTGTTATCAACAGTTTTAAGCTTCTGTATTTTCTTTGTAAGGAGCTACTCTAGTGGTCTGGTGGTTAGGACTCCATACTTCCATTGCTGGGAGTGCAGGTTTGATCCCTGATAGGGGAACAAGATCCCACATACTATGAGGTATGGTCCAAAAAGAATGGTGGGTTCTTTTTCTATAAATAAATATTTGTCAGAGCTTTCTGGGATGTGACACAAATTTATCTAATATTTGGCCAAGACAGAACTGGCTTCTGATAACAAGGGAGACTGAGGCTAAGCTAAGAAAATATGATGATGTCTCTCATAAGGCATCCTACATAGTCTTAAGAAATCAAAGATGGTACAAAGAGATGAAAAGATGTACTATTTCTTGGTTTGAAATGTACTATTTCTTGACAATCAATATTGTCAAAATGACTATACTACCCAAGGAAATTACAGATTCAATGCAATGCCTATCAAATTGCCAATGCCATTTTTTACAGAACTAGAACAAAAGCATTTTTCAAGACCCCAGATAGCCAAAGCAATCCGGAGAAAGGAAAAAGAATGGAGGTATCAGGCTAGACTACACTACAAATCAACAGTAGTCAAAACAGTATGGCACTTGCACACAAAAAAGATACACAGATCAATGGAAAAGGATAGAAAGAACAGAAATAAATCCATGCACCTATGGTCAACTAATGTATGACAAATGAGGCAAGAATATACAATGGAAAACAGACGGATTCTTCATTAACTGGTGCTAAGAAGACTAGATAGCTGCATGTAAAAGAATGAAATTAGAACATTCTTTAAGACCATATACAAAAATAAACTCAAAATGGATCAAATACTTAAATGTATGCCTGGACACTATAAAACTCTTAGAGGAAAACCAAGCCAGAACACTTTTTGACATAACCTCAGCCATATCTTTTGGATTCACCTCTCAGAGTAACAAAAATAAAACAAATGTAAACAAATGGGACCTAATCAAACTTAAAAGCCTTTGCACAGCTAAGGAAACCATAAATGAAATGAAAGGACAACTCAGAATGGGGAAAAAAATTGCAAACAAAGTGACTGATAAGGGCTAATTTCCAAAATATACAAACAACCCATGCAGCTCTACGTCAAAAAAGAAAAGAAAAAATAACCCAATCAAAAAATGGGCAGAAGACCTACATAGACATTTCTCCAAAGAAGACATACAAATGGCTAAAAATACATGAAAAGATGCCTAACATCACCAATCGTCAGAAAAATGTAAATCAAAAAACTACAGTGAGTTGTCATCTCACACAGGTCAGAATCAGTTCAGTTCAGTCACTCAGTATGTCCAACTCTTCACGACCCCATGAATCGCAGCACGCCAGGCCTTCTTGTCCATCACCAACTCCCAGAGTTTACTCAAACTCATGTCCATCGAATCGGTGATGCCATCAAACCATCTCAGCCTCCGTTGTTCCCTTTTCCTCCTGCCCCCAATCCCTCCCAGCATCAGGGTCTTTTCCAGTGAGTCAAATCTTCACATGAGGTGGCCAAAGTATTGGAGTTTCAGCTTCATGAACACCCAGGACTGATCTCCTTTAGGATGGACTGATTGGATCTCCTTGCAGTCCAAGGGACTCTCAAGAGTCTTCTCCAACACCACAGTTCAAAAGTATCAATTCTTTGGCCCTCAGCTTTCTTCACAGTCCAACTCTCACATCCATACATGACCACTGGAAAAACCATAGCCTTGACTAGACAAACCTTTGTTGACAAAGTAATGTCTCTGCTTTTTAATATGCTATCTAGGTTGGTCATAACTTTCCTTACAAGGAGTAAGCGTCTTTTAATTTTATGGCTGCAATCACCATCTGTAGTGATTTTGGAGCCCCCAAAAATAAAGTCTGACACTGTTTCCACTGTTTCCCCATCTATTTCCGATGAAGTGATGGGACCAGATGCCATGATCTTCATTTTCTGAATGTTGAGCTTTAAGCCAACTTTTTCGCTCTCCTCTTTCACTTTCATCAAGAGGCTTTTAAGCTCCTCTTCACTTTCTGCCATAAGGGTGGTGTCATCTGCATATCTGAGGTGATTGATATTTCTCCCAGCAATCTTGATTCCAGCTTGTGCTTCTTCCAGCCCAGCGTTTCTCATGATGTACTCTGCATATAAGTTAAATAAGCAGGGTGACAGTATACAGCCTTGATGTATTCCTTTTCCTATTTGGAACCAGACTGTAGTATATCATAAGAGACAAAAATTAAGAATAGAAGCAAAATCAGCAAATATATATTTGCAACCAGGATTTCAATAGCTAATAAACTGCAGTCTCAATAGCTGTAGGTAATTATTAGATATGCTCTGGTACTTATTAACTCAAGGAGAAACCAGGACAAATGAAATATTTTACCAATTCTTACCTTAGTAAGCAATTGGAAATACAAGTAATTCATCCATTAAAAAGGACCATAAATTAGAATTTAAAATTAGAATGTATTAGTACATAAAATTACCTGTATATTTATGAGATCATGAACAAGAAAAGAAAAAAATCTAAACACAATATCTTTAGGACACTAAAGGGAGTTCCTGTTAATCCTCTGTCCCACCATATTTTGTTACAGTCATGTCTTTCAAATTTGGTTGCTTGCAGGCCAGATCACCAAGGAAAATTCTTACATCAAAAAGCATATTTTGGGTGAGTATTCACATGTATGTGCAAGGAACCCTGAAAAAATACTAACCACCCAAAATGAATGATAATATTAAAATATTTCAATACCTCATATTCTAAGATATTCATAGCCACTTTATTCATTACATTCAAAATTTTTAAATTAATTTTTTATTGAAGGATACTTGCTTTACAGAATTTTGTTGTTTTCAGTCAAACCTCAATATGAATCAGCCTTGACTAGATGGACCATCACTGGCAAAGTAATGTTTCTCCTTTTGAATATGCTATCTAGGTTGGTCATAACTTTCCTTCCAAGGAGTAAACATCTTTTAATTTCATGGCTGCAATCACCATCTGCAGTGATTTGGGAGCCCAAAATTAAAGTCTGACACTGTTTCCACTGTTTCCTCATCTATTTCCCATGAAGTGATGGGACCAGATGCCATGATCTTCATTTTCTGAATGTTGAGCTTTAAGTCAACTTTTTCACTCACCTCTTTCACTTTCATCAAGAGGCTGTATCTGAGGTTATTGATATTTCTCTTGGCAATCTTGATTCCAGCTTGTGTTTCTTCCAGCCCAGCGTTTCTCATGATGTACTTTGCATAGAAGTTAAATAATCAGGGTGACAATATACACCCTAGATGTATTCCTTTTCCTATTTGGAACCAGTCTGTTGTTCCATGTCTAGTTCTATCTGTTGCTTCCTGACCTGCATATAGGTTTCTCAAGAGGCAGGTCAGGTGGTCTGGTATTCCCATTTCTTTCAGAATTTTCCACAGGTCAGAATGGCCACCATCAAAAAGTCTACACACAATAAGTGTTGGAAAGGGTGTGGAGAAAAGGAAACATTTCTACACCATTGCTGGAAATGTAAATTGGTACAACCATTATGGAGAACAGTATGGTGGTTCATTAAAAAGCTAAAAACTATGATCCTGCAATACCACTGCTGGGTGTATAGCCAGAGAAAACCATAATTAGAAAAGATACAGGCACCCCAGAGTTCACTGCAGCACTATTTACAATAGCCAAAATATGGAAGCGACCTCAATGTTCATCAATAATGGAATGGATAAAGAAAATGCAGTACATATATAAAATGGAATATTAGTCTTAAAAAAGAACAAAATAATGCCATCTGCAGCAACATTGATGGACTCAGATTATCATCTTAAATAAAGTATATCAAAGAAAGATAATCATATGATATCAGTGATCTGTGGAATCTAATTGTTTTTAAATGTTATAAAGAAACCTATTTACAGAACTAAAAAGACTCTCAGGTTTCAAAAACAAACTTAGAGTTACCAAAGAGGAAACATAGGAGAGGAGGGATAAACTAGGAGCTTGGGATAACATACACACTCTGCTGCTGCTGCTGCTGCTGCAAGTTGCTGCAGTCGTGTCCGACTCTGTGCGACCCCACAGACGGCAGCCCACCAGGCTCCGCTGCCCCTCGGATTCTCCAGGCAAGAACACTGTAATGGCTTGCCATTTCCTTCTCCAATGCATGAAAGTGAAAAGTGAAAGTGAAGTTGTTCAGTCATGTCTGACTCTTTGTGACCCCATGGACTGCAGCCTACCAGGCTCCTCCGTCCATGGGATTTTCCAGGCAAGAGTACTGCAGTGGGTTACCATTGCCTTCTCTGATACACACACTACAACATGTGAAATCAATACCCAACAAGGACCCACTGTGTAGCACATGGAACTCTATTCAGTATTCTGTAATAACATGGGAAAAGAGTCTGAAAAAGAGTGAACGCATGTTTATGTAAATTGAACCACTACACTGTACACCTGAAACTAATACAATATTGTAAATCAACTATACTCTAATAACATTACAAAAAAAAAAAAAAAAGGATCCTCATGGTCTTAAGTAAATTAGATTTTGTTGCAAAATTATTTATTGTGATCCCTAAATTCAGTCCCTTAAAATGTGCTGCGGAGTGGCCTGATTGTATATCCTGCTTTCTGGTTTCTATTTTCATTCCAGTGCTCCCATTTCAAAGCAGCTACTTAGAGCTCTATCTCTATTCTCAACACCACATGTACATTTCTCATATTCATACATATATTTCAGCTACTTTCTACCTGTTCTAAGTATGAAAGAAAACATGTACAAGTCTTATCCTACTAGCTTCATTTACTATGCCCTAAAACCTTGTCTCCCTACCACTAGCAATCCCACACACCCTCATTTATAAAATTAAATATCACCCCTGTATCACCTCCGCCATGAATCAAAGGAGAATATTTGGAATTTTTCACTTTAGGCAAAATGGTTTGGTTTCTGTGTTAGAGTTAAAAAATTTCACACTTGCCCTAATTTACATATCAACAGACCCTGATGGCAACTAACAATGATAACAATAATATTATTACTAATGATAAATTAGCTTTGGATTGAGTTTGCAAAATTTCCTGAAAATAGCTATGGGAATAAGCAATTTGAATTTAATGATAGCTCTGTGGTCATGCTGTGGTGGAATTTGTTCAAACTTATTTTTTGGAACTATCTAGACACACAGGTAAAAAATAAATCATATGGATAAAAACATCCTTGTATTATCAAAAATATTGATCAATAAATAAAAAATAAATCCAATTTTAAACAGGAAAAAGTAATTTCCAATCATTTTAAGTCTAGTTTTTTCTTGCTACAGGCCAGTATTTTAATATTCTTTTAATTGCTTACAAGTTTCAAAGATCAACTGATATTCAGCTTACTTTGTTATGTATGTTCTTAATACACTCAATCAATTAATAATAAGCCGAAAGTCAAAATTCTAATTCATTTAAATTATTCTTGTCATATTAAAAAAATTATTATGTCAAACTGGGCTATTTGAAGTGTAAGACAGAATTTCAAACTGAAGGTCTTCTGTGTTAAGTATACTATTATTTTTAAGTGATTTCATAGTCAAATTATAACAGATGACATTTATTTTGAGAAGCTGACAATTCCAAATCAGCTAAGTGAAAAACAGAAATATTCTCATCTACTTGAGAATAACTAGAAGATTCTGAACGGTGGTGAATTTAGTCATGTCCTACTCTTGTGACCCATGGGCCATATCACACCAGGTTCCTCTGTCCATGGGATTTTCCAGGCAAGAATACTGGAGTGGTTTGCCATTTCCTGCTTCAGGGGATCTTCCCAACCCAAAGGGATTGGACCTGGGTCTCAGAGAAGGTAATGGCAACCCAGTTCAGTGTTCTTGCCTGGAGAATCCCAGGGACGGCAGAGCCTGGTGGGCTGCTAACTATGGGGTCACACAGAGTCGGACACGACTGAAGTGATTTAGCAGCAGCAGCAGCAGCAGCTCCTGAACTGCAGGCAGATTTTTGACCAACTGAGCTACCAGGGAAACTTCTGAATATTCCTGGTGTTTTCTGATCTAAACATACTCTTACCCCTAAAAGAAAGCTGTGTGAGCTTAGGTGTGATTTGCTATTGTTTTGAGTCAGGAATGTGCAGCTTCCAAAATCCCGAAGTGAAAGTGAAAAGTGAGTGTCTGTCAGTAGTGTCCAACTCTTTGTGGCCTCATGGAATATATCCCGCTGGGTTCCTCTGTCTATGGAATTCTCCAGGCAAGAATGCTGTAGTGGGCAGCTATTCTATTCTCCAGGGGATCTTCCCAACCCAGGGATAGAACTCAGGCTTCCTGCATTGCAGGCAGATTCTTTACCATCTGAGTCACCAGGGAAGCCTTTTTTTTTTCCCCAGTCTATAGATATTGATGTATGATGTACATTGACTGGTATGCACTCTAGTATGTAGGATCAGCATTCAACATACTGGATTCAATAGCACAGAATCAAAAGGGAGCACCAGTATTTCCTGCTCTTCATCTTAAAGTTGATGAGAATTTAGAATACCTCTCGAATTCTGGCTACGTTATTATAGTATATATATTTATTATCAAAATAAAGGCTGAATGATGGCTTAAAACTCAGAATATTCTAATGAAACCACAAACAACTAGCTGTGTGAGAGTGCACAGATAATGTCCAATTGATCTTTGGAATCTAAAGTATCCATGAAATGTTGGACATCATGCCAAGAAGTGGTATATTGCCATTATAGAGACACTAAAGCAGAAATAGAAATCTTTGCTCTGGGAGGTGGGAAGGGGAAATGTATATCATCTCAAAACCCACTCTACTTCAAGGAATGCCATAATCATTCCCACATGCAAGGTACATGCATGCAAATAAATGTTAAAGCACGAAAGGGCTCTGGGTGAAGAAGTCCCAAGTGCTAGGTGGTTCCCAGCAGAAGAGCTGAGAACCTGGAGATTCTGAGTGCTCTTTCAATTCTCTCTCAGAACAATTAACAGTTTAAGTATCTACTTTCCCCTCACTCTCTCCAAAAAAAAAAAGTTTTACTACCAAGGTTCCAATTGCTATCAGATGCTAGTAATTGCTATGATAAATGTATTACAAGATAAATCCTTTCATTCATTTTAAAAACTTTAAAATTAAAGGTTTATTCATAATTTTTATTCATATCATTATATTACATTTTATCATAATTTTAGCTTATTCTATATGCCATGCCACTCAAGTTGACTGTTTTAGCCCTGCTTTCTCTATGCTGTTCTTAGACGACCTGCTGGCAGAGGTAATGAGGGGAAATCCATTAGCTGCCTCTGTGGAAGATGGCTGCTGCTTTGTTTGTATTAGGTTGGTGCAAAAGTAATTGTGGTTTTGCATTTGTTGAACTTTGCTGTTTGATATTGGAATACTTAATTAAATGTGGTTATACCTTATTTTAATGTGCATTTCTCCCTTTGTTTTTTTGCTAATGTATTATTACTTGCTGTTTATTTGATATTTATTTTAGAGTATAGAAATGATGTTAGATAAAAAGCAAATTTGAGCAATTTTTAAATTAGAGTTCAAAATGGGTCATGGAGCAGCAGAGACAACTTGCAACATCAACAACACATTTGGCTCACCAACTGTTAAAGAACGTACAGTGCAGTGGTGATTCACAAAGTTTTACAAAGGAGCCTTTAAGGTGAGGAGCATAGTGGCCAGTCATTGGAAGTTGACGACAGCCAACTGAAATGATCATCGAAGCTGATTCTCTTATAACTATATGAGAAGGTGTTGAAGAACTCAACATCAACAATTTTATAGTTGTTCGGAATGTGAAGCAAATTGGAAAGGTAAAAAACCTTGATAAGTGGGTGCCTCATAATCTGACTGCAAATCAAAAAAATCGTTATTTTGAAGTGTCTTCTCTTATTATACCCAACAAAAAGGAATCATTTCTGGATTGAATTGTGACATGTGACCAAAAAAAATACATTTTTATTCAACAGTCAGAGACGACCAGCTCAGTGGTTGCACCAAGAAGAAGCTCCAAAGCACTTTCCAAAGTCAAACTTGTACCAGAAAAGGTTATGGTCACTATTTGGTGGTCTACTGCCCATTTGATCCACTACAGCTTTCTGAATTCTGGCAAAACCACTACCTCTGAGAAGCAAATCAATGAGATGCACTGAAAACTGTAAAGCAAATCAATGAGATGCAGTGAAAAGTAAAGAAAATCAATGAGATGCAGTGAAAACTGTAAAGCCTGCAGCCAGAATTGGTCAACAGAAAAAAACCCAGTTTTTCTCCAGGACAAGGCCCAACTGCACATCACACAACTAATGCTTCAAAAGTTAAAAAAAAAAAAAAAAAAAACTGAGCTATGAAGTTTTGCCTCATCTGCCATATTCACCTGACCTCTCATGCAGCAACTACCACTTCAAGCATCTTGATAACTTTTGCAGGAAAAAACCTTCTACAACCAGCAGGAGACAGAAAATGCTTTCCAAGAGTTCATCAAATCCTGAGGCATGGACTTTTATGCTGCAGGAAGAAACAAACATTTATCGTTGGTAAAATTATGTTGCCTGTAATAGTTCATATTTTGATTAATGAAGATGTTTTTGCACATAGGTATAATGATTTAAAATTCAGAGTCAGACTGTAATTACTTTTGTACCAACCTAGTAAGATGCCTACCCTCACCTGACTGACTTCTTGACAGAGAAATATTAAAACCCACTGTTTTAATGCAGTTAAAATACATTTTGAAATGATTTTGACTTGGAATGTTATATGCTTCAGTTTTCTTTTAATATTTAAGGTGAGCATATTAGAAGCATAAATATATCTGCACAGTTATATGAGGAAACAAAATGTAACTTCTGATAAAACAGCAGAAAGTTCAGTTCAGTTCAGTCGTTCAGTCGTGTCCGACACTTTGTGACCCCATGAATCGCAGCACGCCAGGCCTCCCTGTTCATCACCATCTCTTGGAGTTCACTCAGACTCACGTCCGTCGAATCCGTGATGCCATCCAGCCATCTCATCCTCGGTCGTCCCCTTCTCCTCCTGACTCCCAATCCCTCCCAGCATCAGGGTCTTTTCCAATGAGTCATCTCTTTGCATGAGGTGGCCAAAGTACTGGAGTTTCAGCTTTAGCATCATTCCTTCCAAAGAAATCCCAGGGTTGATCTCCTTCAGAATGGACTGGTTGGATCTCCTTGCAGTCCAAGGGACTCTCAAGAGTCTTCTCCAACACCACAGTTCAAAAGCATCAATTCTTCGGTGCTCAGCCTTCTTCACAGTCCAACTCTCACATCCATACATGACCACAGGAAAAACCATAGCCTTGACTAGAGGAACCTTAGTCGGCAAAGTAATGTCTCTGCTTTTGAATATGCTATCTAGGTTGGTCATAACTTTTCTTCCAAGGAGTAAGCGTCTTCTAATTTCATGGCTGCAGTCACCATCTGCAGTGATTTTGGAACCCAAAAAAATAAAGTCTGACACTGTTGCCACTGTTTCCCCATCTATTTCCCATGAAGTGATGGGACCGGATGCCATGATCTTCGTTTTCTGAATGTTGAGCTTTAAGCCAACTTTTTCACTTTCCTGTTTCACTTTCATCAAGAGACTTTTTAGCTCCTCTTCACTTTCTACCATAAGGGTGGTGTCATCTGCATATCTGAGGTTATTGATATTTCTCCTGGCAATCTTGATTCCAACTTGTGTTTCTTCAAGCTCAGCGTTTTTCATGATGTACTCTGCATATAAGTTAAATAAGCAGGATGACAGTATGCAGCCTTGACCTATTCCTTTTCCTATTTGGAACCAGTCTTTTGTTCCATGTCCAGTTCTAACTGTTGCTTCCTGACCTGCATACAGATTTCTCAAGAGGCAGGTCAGGTGGTCTGGTATTCCCGTCTCTTTCAGAATTTTCCAAAGTTTATTGTGATCCGCACAGTCAAAGACTTTGGCATAGTCAATAAAGCAGAAATAGATGTTTTTCTGGAACTCTCTTGCTTTTTCCATGATCCAGCGGATGTTGGCAATTTGATCTCTGATTCCTCTGCCTTTTCTAAAACCAGCTTAGACATCTGGAAGTTCATGGTTCACGTGTTGCTGAAGCCTGGCTTGGAGAATTTCGAGCATTACTTTACTAGCATGTGAGATGAGTGCAATTGTGCAGTAGTTTGAGCATTCTTTGGCATTGCCTTTCTTTGGAATTGGAATGAAAACTGACCTTTTCCAGTCCTGTCACCACTGCTGAGTTTTCCAAATTTGCTGGCATATTTAGTGCAGCACTTTCACAGCATCATCTTTCAGGATTTGAAACAGCTCCACTGGAATTCCATCTCCTCCACTAGCTTTGTTTGTAGTGATGCTTTCTAAGGCCCACTTGACTTCACATTCCAAGATGTCTGGCTCTAGATGAGTATCACATCATCATGATTATCTGCGTCTTGAAGATCTTTTTTGTACAGTTCTTCCATGTATTCTTGCCACCTCTTCTTAATATCTTCTGCTTCTGTTAGGTCCATACCATTTCTGTCCTTTATCAAGCCCATCTTTGCATGAAATGTTCCCTTGATATCTCTAATTTTCTTGAAGAAATCTCTAGTGTTTCCCATTCTGTTCTTTTCCTCTATTTCTTTGCATTGATCACTGAGGAAGGCTTTCTTATCTCTTCTTGCTATTCTTTGGAACTCTGCATTCAGATGCTTATATCTTTCCTTTTCTCCTTTGCTTTTCACCCTCTCTTCTTTTCACAGCTATTTGTAAGGCCTCCCCAGACAGCCATTTTGCGTTTTTGCATTTCTTTCCATGGGGATGGTCTTGATCCCTGTCTCACGTACAATGTCACGAACCTCATTCCATAGTTCATCAGGCACTCTATCTATCAGATCTAGGCCCTTAAATCTATTTCTCACTTCCACTGTATAATCATAAGGGATTTGATTTAGGTCATACCTGAATGGTCTAGCGGTTTTCCCTACTTTCTTCAATTTGAGTCTGAATTTGGTAATAAGGAGTTCATGATCTGAACCACAGTCAGCTCCTGGTCTTGTTTTTATTGATTGTATAGAGCTTCTCCATCTTTGGCTGCATAGAATATAATCAATCTGATTTCGGTGTTGACCATCTGGTGAAAAGTAGGTTCAAATAGAAGCATGATGTCTACATATTTTCTAACATTGTCTTTTAGATGAAGTCACACAAATATTAACTTCACACTCTACTGCAAGTTTTATGGTTAATTTTGATATGATTTGTGGTTAAAGCACAATAATTTTTGGATCTTGGCTTCCCTCTCATATTTTTATAAAGAGAAGCACTACCTTAAATACTATAACAGATTTTCAATTTGTTGTTCTGAAAGATCATTCCTACTACCACTTGCTATACTCATTATTTGTCTTTTTCAGAAATACCTTCCTGTCAATATTATATAAAAAATAAAACAAAAGGCAAAGAAAATAATCCAATTCAATATGATGGAAGTTTAATAGCCCTGTGAAGTCCTGTCACTGATATTAGAATACAGTTTTACTGCTATGTAAACATAAACCCAATTTAAGAAAAGTGTTTCTGGTTAGCAGGATGTGTGTTACTTAAGCTGGTGGCTAGAGGGAGCCCTTTTTCTCAGAAGCAATTATCTAAAGGAGAAATTGAACTCTACACTTAAAAAAATTGAACTGACTTTTTAAAACATAACAGCAACATTACTGAAGTACAATGCATAGCTGGCATTCGATTTAAAATGTGTGTTCCTGTTTTTGTTTTCCTTTTGCATAAGAAGAATGGATAAAGGCAAATCAAGCCAAGTTTCATGTTGGGCGAGGAGCCAAGTTCTGATGCAGCCAATAGCTCAGATTTATTGTTTAGAAGTTGCTAGTCAGTTTATGTGAGCCTGAAGACCTGGCTATGAAGAGCACATAGTTTCATTTTGGAGAAAGGGGGAAGTGGAAGGAGATGAACCATTCCATTTAGAAGGACAAGGAATCTCCTTGCATGGCTGGAGAATATATGTATTTTTAGAGAGACTTGCCAGGCAAATCCTGCCTCTGGCTGGAGAGGCAGCACCTCAGAGAGGGGCTGTCACCTGCCACCCTCTCCCTTCCTGGCTTTCCCTCCAGGGCGGTGTGGGAAAGTCAAAGGCACATGTGAAAGAGAAACAGTTACAAAAAGGGATGAGGAGGGGAAAAAGCTTATCCTCTCACCAATTAGTTTGCTTACTTTTGCCTTTTCTGTCTCAGACCACCGGGTGCCTGGAATTAATATATGGACGGCCAAATCCACTTCAACTCAGCCACAGTTCTGGCAAACTGAGCTTCTGCTGTGTGGTTTGGTGCGTCTTTGGCCTCCTCCGTCTGCTGGTCAGGTAGTTAGTTCTCTCTAACCATGAAATTTGTGGGCTAGATTCCTAAGCTTTCTCCTTACTCTTTCCATAGCATAGAAATTGGCGCATTAATATTTATTTAAAAATCAGAATCTTGAGTGTTGTGGGGAAAATTCATGGAGCTTAAGATGCCCTCCCTCTGAATATATATGCTTGGGAGACTGATTTCTTGGGACCTTTGCCAGAGGACAGTTTGACTTAATTAATTATAAAAAGCCATTGGTGTCTTTGAGCCCATCCCTGGTATGAACTTTTAACTGTGAGTCTAGAGGCCTGACCACACACTAGGCCTTCTATAAACCTGAGGTAGGCTGCAAGGGGTGTGGTCTGTACTTTGCAGACTCCAGTGTCCGGGTTAGAAAAACAGGCAGCAGCTTTCTTAGAACGTTACAGTCATTTTAAAATTTACTCTTGCCTGATGTGAAAGGCAAATATTTTATTATTTTTTTATGATGCACATTTCAAATATTAACCAAGATACTAACATGTAGAAAAGGTACACTTTATTTGTAGCAAAAGAGAGTAAGTTTAATCTCAGCTTCTAATTTTTATTCAGGGATCTCAAAGTACCACCAGTAGTAACCTAATGAAGCATCTCACTGATTTTCACGATGTGGCTGTTGGATAACTGGAACCCATGGAGGTGTTCCAGGTGGTCTGGGACAAGCCCAGAATGCAAGTTATACACACTCAACAACATATTTTTCTAAATGTATTTTCCACTGCAGATCTGAGTCTGTGCTGGAGAGCATGAAAATGAATGTTTAAAAAAACTCTAACCACAATAATGATTACAGAGCCAAGCAAAAACACCACAAAATGGTACTGGGAGCTTTGGGATATCAAAGAAAGTAATACACTTGAGTAGGCAGTCCACAGGGCCTTCTGCCCTGCCTAAGTGGTCTGTGGAAACTGGTGCAGAGTGGCGCAACCACTATAATCTCCCTAAAGTCTCTTGCAGGTGACTGTTTATCTCAGAGAAAGAGCCACATTTTTTCCAGCATGGGGAGTTTTTCTATACTTTTACTACATGCTTTTATGATAGATTAAGAATTCTGTGCACATGATACTCAAAATTTATCTCAAAAGTCCTCTAAACTTAGAATGCAAAAGTGAAGTGTTTTGAGTGAGGGGATCCACAGGTATATGTAGACTTCAATATAATTTGCCACCCTGTATTCATCATGTATATAGTCATATTAATTTTGAAAGTAATTTTGCAAGGTATCTTGGTGCACTATGGTAGTGTTGAACATAGAGTAGCTATTGTTTTTTAGCAGATATTTTTGGAGGATTGGCATTCAATCAGATCAAAGGCAAGTTTGTATCAAATACTCCATATTGGATAGATGTAGAGTTGGGGAGGGAGGGGTAGAGAAACATGTGTGGGATACCTACTATTTTATAAATGCAATGTTAGTAGATTTACAAGAATCTCATTCATATCTCTTAATATTCTTTAGAATAGGCATTATATTTTCATTAAATAGATTTAGAAACAGAAGCTCAGAGAGTTTCTGACAGATTATTCTCAGAGAATGATCTGTCAAAATCACACATCTGTAGAGGTACAGGGCAAACCTGGAACCTTACTATAACATAATCAAAGGTGTTTCTATTATATCTTTTTTTTAACCTGCCATCCTAAGCTTTTTCAGGGATTTTGAGTTGACTCTTATAATAATATTATCATATAAACAATAGAGACTATGCTCTAACCACCGATGCTGTATAGAATTTGATTGTCAGACTTATTTCTAGTCCTCTCTCTCTATTAAAATTCATGGGGTGCACGTGTAACTGAAAGTCTGATCCATAAGACATCTTTCACTTCACTGGTAATGACCTGCGTAAGAGAATCACGGTTAATTTGTCCTTTGGGGTTCCATAAGAGTTTTGGGAGTTGGTTAGAAGAGGGGATCCTCTCTGGGTCTCTTGTCCCCTGCAGTTCTTGCTAACTGTGCCAAGAATGCAATGCTCTGGCCACTCTTTATGTGAGTCATGTCTCAGGGTTGTGTTATGCGATTGAGAGATAAAACCTTGAAAGATGAAGTAGTGTCTCTCCATTAAACAAAAGACAGCCTTTCCTACTGCTTCCTATAAAAGCAGAATCCTAAAACTTAGAGTTTCTCATCGAAATTAAAATTCACTGCATATGAGCATCCATCTAGACCATATACTGCTGTCCTCAAGGGATCTGGAGGAAGAGCAACTGTGGGAGGAACACCTGTGTTTCCAATGAGATTCTACTCCTGGGGCTTCCCTGGCAATCCAGGGGTTAGGACTCCACACATTCAATATAAGGGGTGAGGGTTCAATCCCTGGCTAGGGAGATAAGATTCCATATGCTGGTGATATTGACATAAGGGGAAAAAAAAAAAAAACAGAGAAAAAGAGAGATTCTACTCCTAATCCCTGGGACTGGGACTATGATGAGATACCATACTGAATATATTACCTTACACACACACAGAGGAATTTGGTGAGATAATTAAGGTTACTAAATAGCTGACTTTAAAATAGGAGGATTACACTGAATTATCAGTGTGAGCACAATATATTTCTATCAGTTCTGACAAGCAGAGGCAGAAGAGGTAATCATAAAGATACAATAAAGAGAAAATCAAAGAGATTCAGAGAGAAATATCTGCTGTGCCATTATTCAGCTTGAAAATGGGGGGTCCCACAAGCCATTGATCTTGGGAAACTGAGAGAAGCCCTGGGTAACTGCTAGCAAAGAAACAGAGGTCTCAGTCCTAGAATCCCATGGATTTGAATTGAATTCTGACATCAAGCACCTAAATGTGCCTGTGATCAGATTCTCCCTCCCCCATAACTGCCACAGACATTTTGATTCTGGTCTTGTGAGACCTTAAGCAGACTACCTGCCAGTAAGGCTGAATTTTGCCCTACACAACTATGAGGCAATGTGTGAGTATTGTTTTAAGCTGCTGAGTTTGTGGTGATTTATATAAAAGCCAAGACTCACCAGTGTTTAGAATTAGTAGTTATTAGTGATAATGCCCCTGTTGAACTGAGAGGCTACAAGGCATAATGAAGAGTATCAGAGTGAAGAAGAGCTGGGTTCCAATCGCTCCTCCAACACTTAATAGTTGTGTGATCTTAGAGGATTTAACTGATCTTTCTGAGCTTCTTTTTTTTTAAATTATAAACTACGAACACTAAATAAAACTATAAATACACAATGTTTGCACAGTATCTGACAGATTGTAAGGTATCCCTTTCATCACTTCTTGCACCTTGGCCATATACCGCCAAGACAATAGTTTTTGGCTGAGGCATAAAGAATCAGTTAACTTTCTGAACTAAAAATAAGAGATCCCTCAAGAAAATAACTTGTTTCTCAAATGGATGATCCAGTGTTTAACAATTTTTCAGAGAAGATGCACGCACGCGCACACACACTCGCGCACACATTGCTCCAATAGCTAATCCAATAAAGCCACAAAGAAAGACTGCTAGGCTATTCTTAGCTAATTTTCACGGGAAGACTTTTTAGTGCCACAGTTGCACAGATGATTTTCAGGTATTCTTGTTCTTCTCACTCTCTTTACATCCATTCAGTGTTCTGCTCACCTACTCTTGTTGCCCATGAGAAGTCACAGCAGGCAGAGGCAGCCTTTCCTCTTGCTCTTTTCAGAACTTCTGTGTTAACTGCAAATATTCCCTCAGAGTTGCCAGACAAAACCCATGACTGTTAGTTGCTGTGGCTTTGGGCTCATTGAGGCCTAAGCGAAATCACTGAGGAGACATCTAGAATCAGCATTCATTAGAAGATACAGAGCACGTGCCAGGTGGCTCAGTGGTAAAGAATCTGCCTGCCAATACCGGAGACACAGGAAGTGTGGGTCCGATCCCTGGATCAGAAAGATCCTTTGACGAAGGGAATGGCAACCAGTCAAGCATTCTTGCCTGGAGAATCCCATGGACAGAGCAGTCTGGTGGGCTACAGCCCATGGAGTCACACAGTGGGACCAAACACAACTGGACAAACACACACACAGAAGACACTGACCAGATAATGTCTGGCTTTGTCATACCTTCAGTCCACAAAAATGTATACTATAAGAAAGAAGCTTAGAGTCGAGCTGAAGAAACCATAATGCACCAAGACTAAGCATACAGTATTAGCGGCCACAAGACCAGAATCAAGTTTTCTCGGTTTCCTAAGCTGTGGTGTTTCATTCTATCCCATCTCTAAACATATGGACAGACAGTGGCTCTCAGTTTTTATAAATTCTACAGGCAGAGGCATGGGGGATACAGAAATTCTTCAGTGCTCTTGCTACACTCCTATTGCTCTTTTATATATGCCCCTGTTCCTTACCTATCTAAAAGAGTAGTTACAACAAATACAAATATATTCGTGGCAACAGACTCTCAAGGTTTATTTTCTCTGCTAGAATCCTGGAATAACTGGCCTAGCAAGTGGTTGTGGGGAAAATAAAGGAAACAAAGGGACAAAATAAACTTGAAAACTGAGGTCCTTAACAGGTCACAATTTGTAGAACATTGCCCAGAAGCCATCTTGCTTTCCTTTTGTGCCTCGACCAAGTAAGGAAAACATTCAAGAATTTTCTTTGAAAAAAAAACCTGACAAGATTTTTTCTCCTTTGCCCAACCATCCCTAGTGGCAAAGAAACTCTCTAAGAATGTCTTATTTGAAATATCCAGGCACTTGAACAGTATATAACTGAACTTGAATTATTTGGTGCAACTAAATGTGTCATGAAAGGGGTAAAAAAAATATTAGAAATTCTGTTGGTGAACCTTTCTGAATGTTGAAATAGCCCAAGATGCAATGCATATTTCTCACATCATTAACTTACACAAAAACATGCCATTGTCAACTACTTTTCAAATTAAATAGGCTGGATGACTCTAAAAAATGTTTGGTTTGACCCACCCCATGAAACAGTCAGGTTTGCCTCTGAAGTTGTAAATATATGTACATGATAGACTAGATCATGCTTGATTTAGTAATCTGCACTGACTGAAAACATTTTTGTAAAAATGGAGACCAAGTAGTAAAAAAACATAATAAAAGAAAATAAAAATGAAGAAACCCAAAGCATAGAAAGCTGGTTCTTGCAGTAGTTTTGCAAGTTTGGGAAATTAAGACCTATCAACATCCTTTATTTATTTCTTCTACAAAGTTCTCAACATCTTCATTGGCCTTACCTACATCTGTTAACTCATATTATTTTAAATTCATATTAAAATGTATGTTCCTTGAATATTTCAGAGACTAAAAGACTAATAAAATAAAACAACAACGAAAAAACACCCCCAATCTGCTCAATATCACTTCCCAGAGAACTTAGACATATGGATAGTCAAGGGAAAAACAATAAAGTCTCAATTTTTAAAACAGTTGCCAACTTTCTTGTAACCTCAATGAAAGATTACCCTTCTCAGTGTTCTTGGTAAAACATTACTGTTTTAAGCTGCTAATATTTTTGATTATTCTAACTCAAATCCACATTTTTTAACCAAACTTTTCTGGACATCAATGGAATTTTAAACTGTATAAAATTTTCCCATATGATCCTTAGATAATCTGTTGTTTTCTAAGCTAGGCTACTTTTATGTCTTACACTTTCCCTCGTAGGACATAATTTCCTGTATTTCTGCCACCTTTGTTTCTGTCCTTTAGAACACTTCATTGACATTGATACATAACTGAGTTTATCGGTTAAAGAAAAAGGACTTCAAAAGTTCTCACATTTGACACCTTTCCAAAAGTTACAAGAGGGTAGGGGAGCTACACCCTATGCCTCAATACATTGTATATGTTGCTGGTTGGAGATGACTATGATGTGGGTGCTGATAAAGAAAAGTGCCCACACACATTTTGATGTTTTCTGAGACAGTAGATAAGCTTATCAGAAATATTTCATCAGAGTTAATTCAACAAATGATTATTGTTCACAGAGTGAATGAATTAATAAACAGTAGGGAATATATTCTTTAATGACAGTAATGAATAATTGATTCATAATTTTTTTTTAACTACATATTGAGAGCCTTACTCTATGTCTGATTTGGCACTTATTGCCTAATCTTGATTACTCACATATATACAAGTCCCTTATTTTTCTATCATTTCTTATTATAAATCATTATCCAATGTTATTTCATATCATTAGTCAAGGATAGGATAATTAGAGAACAGAAAATAACATTTATTTTCTGGTTAATAGGAACAAGATATTTGGTACTTTAGTATATAAATTTTTATTTATTTTTTATTTTGAGGAAAATTGCTTTACAATGTTATGTTGGTTTCTGCCATACAGCAACATGAATCAGTCATAATTGATTTGCGCCTCCCTTCTCTCCCCCATCCACCCCTCTAGGCCATCACAGAAGAAGTGATAAAAGATTCAAGCATAGATTTATGAATTAAGTAACTTTATTAAGGTTATGAATTAAGTAACTTTAAATAAGTAATTCTTAATGGCTTAAGTGAAAGATGTAGAAAGTCTGAAGTAAAATTTCATAGCCAACATGCTCCATCAGTTTATCAAATAAAAACAATATCAGAAACAATTTGATAGAAATGTGACAAATATAACTTAAGAATTAAAGTGCATAACTCAATTTCCTTTGGTCTATTTTATCATTTTTGATATACAGAAAACAACACTTAGGGAAAGCCAAGTAACACCCCTCTCCCTGACATACACCCACAAAGTTGGGTATATAGGAGAAGTGATAGAGTGGGCAGAATTGGAAGAGCCAATGTCCTGGAGAGAAGGGAACTTCCAAGAGATGAACAGACTTTCTACTTTCTTTTGTCCCTGGAGGATCTACTGACCCATGGTGCTTGGAAAGATTACAAATTCTAGAAGAAAATCACTACTAAAATAAAGGGGAAAGCATCAGGTTTTGGGAATCCTACATGCTGAGAGAAAATACATATATTTTGTGTTTCTCAAGGCAGTCAGTACCTGGAGGATCAAGATCAGAGAGAGAAAAAGAGTCAAAGTATGAGCAGAACAGTCAATGGGAAGACTTTGCCTTAATACTCTAATAGTTAGTTAAAATCCTCAGCTACCCAGAAGAAAGGCTAATAATTAGTTAAACTCATCAGCTACCCGAATGAAAGGCTGAGAAGACTAGCAGAAATTTTAAAATTCAGAATGAAGTTTCAAGCAACCCCATAATGTTGGGGAGATTCATGTTGAGGTTTGAGAGAAAACAGCAAAATTTTGTAAAGCAATTATCCTTCAATAAAAATAAATTAATTAAAAGCCTAAAACAAACAAACAGTAGGTCAATACCCAATAATTAGCTGACCACTAGACATCCTAAACTCTTAGTTAGGATGCCTAAATGATGGGGGCTGGAACAGAAGTAGATTACACCTTACAAAGTCTACAAATAAACTCCATTATAACTGGTTAAAAGAGAAAATACTGAACTTTCTTTGAAGGTGGGAATACTAATCCTCACCTTTTATAATTTTTCATACAAAATCAGTTCAGCTCAGTTCAGTCAGTCATGTCTGACTCTTTGCAACCCCATGGACTACAGCACACCAGGGCTCCCTGTCCATCACCAACTCCTGGAGTTTACCCAACTCATGTCCATTGAGTCAGTGATGCCATATAACCATCTTATCCTACAACATCCCCTTCGCCTCAAGCCTTCAACCTCTCCCAGCATTAGGGTCTTTTCAAATGAGTCAGCTCTTCGCATCAGGTGGCCTAAGTATTGAAGTTTCAGCTTCAACATCAGTCCTTCCAATGAACACCCAGGACTGATCTCCTTTAGGATGGACTGATTGGATCTTTTTACAGTCCAAGGGACTCTCAAGAGTCTTCTCCAACACTACAGTTCAAAAGCATCAATTCTTCAGTGCTCAGCTTTCCTTATAGTCCAACTCTCAAATCCACACCCGATTATTGGAAAAACCATAGCCTTGACTAGACAGACCTTTGTTAGCAAAGTAATGCCTCTGCTTTTTAATATGCTATCTAGGTTTGTCATAACTTTCCTTCCAAGGAGTAAGCATCTTTTAATTTCATAGCTGCAGTCATACAAAATATGTGACATTTAATTAATAATTACCAGTGAATAAGAGCTACCCCATGTCCAAGGTCGGGGTGGTGTACGAGGGGAGCTACCTCATGTCCAAGGTAAGGAGCTACAGTTGTGCTCTGCTGGAACAGCTGTGAAGAGATATCCCCATGTCCAAGATAGGAGAAACCCAAGTAAGATGGTAGGCACTAAAAGAGGGCATCAGAGAGCAGACAGACTGAAACCACAATAACAGACAACTAGCCAATCTAATCACATGGACCATAGCTTGTCTAACTCAATGAAACTAAGCCATGCCATGTGGGGTACCCAAGAAGGAGGGGTCATGGTGGAGAGGCCTGACAGAATGTGGTCCACTGGATAAGGGAATGGCAAACCACTTCAGTATTCTTGCCTTGAGAACCCTATGAACAATATGAAAAGGCAAAAAAATAGGACACTGAAAGATGAACTTCCCAGGCTGGTAGGTACCCCATAAGCTACAGGAGATCAGTGGAGAAATAATTCCAGAGACAGGAAGGGATGGAAACAAAGCAAAAACAGCACCCAGTTGTGGATGTGACTGGTGATAGAAGCAAGGTCTCATGCAGTAAGAGCAATATTGCACAGGAACCTGGAATGTTAGGTCCATGAATCAAGGCAGATTGGAAGTGGTCAAACAGGAGATGGCAAGGGTGAACGTCGACATTCTAGGTATCAGCGAACTAAAATGGACTGCAATGGGTGAATTTAACTCAGATGACTATTATAGCTACTACTGCAGGCAGGAATCCGTCAGAAGAAATGGAGTAGCCATCATAGTTAACAAGAGGCCAAAATGCAGTACTTGAATGCAATCTCAAAAACAACAGGATGATCTCTGTTCGTTTCCAAAGCAAACCATTAAATATCACGGTAATCCAAGTCTATGCCCCAATAGTAATGCTGAAGAAGCTGAAGTTGAACGGTTCTATGAAGACCTACAAGACCTTTTAGAACTAACATCCAAAAAAGATGTCCTTTTATTATTGGGGACTGGAATTCAAAAGTAGGAAGTCAAGAAACACCTGGAGTAACAGGCAAATTTGGCCTTGGACTACAGAATGAAGCAGGGCAAAGGCTAATAGAGTTTTGCCAAGAGAACTCACTGGTCATAGCAAAACCCCATCTTCCAGCAACACAAGAGAAGACTCTACACATGGACATCACCAGAAGGTCAACACTGAAATTAGATTGATTTTATTCTTTGCAGCCAAAGATGGAGAAACACTATACAGTCAGCAAAAACAAGACCAGAAACTGACTGTGGCTCAGATCATGAACTCCTTATTACCAAATTCAGACTTAAATTGAAGAAAGTGGGAAAACCACTAGACCATTCAGGTATGACCTAAATCAAATCCCTTATGATTATACAGTGGAAGTGAGAAATAGATTTAAGGGACTAGATCTGATAGAGTGCCTGATGAACTATGGACAGAGGTTCGTGACACTCTACAGGAGACAGGGATCAAGACCATCCCCACGGAAAAGAAATTCAAAAAAGCAAAATAGCTCTCTGAGGAGGCCTTACAAATAGCTGTGAAAAGAAGAGAAGTGAAAAGCACAGGAGAAAAAAAAACATACCCATTTGAATCCAGATTTCCAGAGAAGAGTAAAGAGAGATAAGAAAGCCTTCCTCAGTGATCAATGCCAACAAATAGGGAATACAAAAGAATGGGAAAGACTAGAGATCTCCTTAAGAAAATCAGAGATACCAAGGGAACATTTCTTGCAAAGATGGGCTCAATAAAGTCAGAAATGGTATGGACCTAACAGAAGCAGAGATATGAAGAGGTGGAAAGAATACACAGAAGAACTGTACAAAAAGTTCTTCACAACCCAGATAATCATGATGGTGTGATCACTCACCTAGAGCCAGACATCCTGGAATAGCCCTAGGAAGTGGGCTTTAGGAAGCATCATTATGAAGAAAACTAGTGGAGGTGATGGAATTCCAGTTGAGCTATTTCAAATCCTAAAAGATGATGCTGTTACAGTTCGGCACTTTGTATGCCAGCAAATTTGGAAAACTCAGCAGGGCCAAGGCAGTGGAAAAGGTCAGTCTTCATTCCAATCCCAAAGAAAGGCAATGTTAAGAACATTCAAACTGCTGCACAATTGCACTCATCTCACAGAAAGTAATGTGAGCAAAGTAATGTGATCTAGCAAAGTAATGTTTAAAATTCTCCAAGCCCAGCTTCAACAGTATGCAAACCAAGAATTTTGAGATGTTCAAGCTGGATTTATAAAAGACACAGGAACCAGAGATAAAATTTCTAACATCTGCTGGATCATAGAAAAAGCAAGAGAGTTCCATAAAAACATCCATTTCTGCATTATTGACTATACCAACTACACAGCTTTATTAACTGTGTGGATCACAATAAATTGTGGAAAATTTTTAAAAAGATGAGATTACTAGACCACCTTACCTGCCTCCTGAGAAATCTGTGTGCAGGTCAAGAAGCAATAGTTAGAAGTGTACATGGAACAACAGACAGGTTCCAAATTTGAAAATGAGTACATCAAGGCTGTATATTGTCACCTGCTTATTTAACTTCTATGCAGAATCCATTATGAGAAAAGCTGGGCTGGGAGAAGCACAAGCTGGAATCAGGATTGCTGGGAGAAATATCAATAACCTCAGTTATGCAGATGACACCACCCTTATGGCAGAAAGTAAAGAACTAAAGAGCCTCTTGATGAAAATGAAAGAGGAGAGTGAAAAAGTTTGCTTAAAGCTCAACTTTCAGAAAACTAAGATCATGGCATCCAATCCCATCACTTCATGGGAAATAGATGGGGAAACAGTAGAAACAGTATCAGACTTTATTTTGGGGGTTCCAAAATCACTGCAGATGGTGACTGCAGCCATGAAATTAAAAGAAGCTTACTCCTTGGAAGGAAAGTTATGACCAACTTAGATAGCATATTAAAAAGCAGAGACATTACTTTGTCAACAAAGTTCCATCTAGTCAAGGCTATGGTTTTTCCAGTAGTCATGTATGGATGTGAGAGTTGGACTATAAAGAAGGCTGAGTGATGAAGAATTGATGCTTTTGAACTGTAGTGTTGGAGAAGACTCTTGAGAGTCCCTTGGAGTGCAGGGAGATCCAACCACTCCATCCTAAAGAGATCAATCCTGGGTGTTCATTGGGAGGACTGATGCTGAAGCTGAAACTCCAATACTTTGGCCACCTGATTTGAAGTGTTGACTCATTTGAAAAGACTCTGATGCTGGGAAAGATTGAGAGCGGGAGGAGAAGGGACGACAGAGGATGAGATTGTTGTCTGGCATCATCGACTCAGTGAACATGATTTTTGGTAAACTCTGGGAGTTAGTGATGGAAAGGGAGGCCCGGTGTACTGCAGTTCATGTTGTCGCAAAGAGTGGGACACGACTGAGTGAACAGAACTGAAGACAACAAATATACAAATCCATAAATCATTGGAGTTATGAGATTTAGAACTTGACATAAAATACATAAAAATAAGATAAATGTCTCCAGATAATGAGACTACATAGAAAATAAAATGAATGAGAATTATAGAACTGAAAAAATGTAATATTGATATTCATTAGTAAATATATTTCCCAGGTGGCACCAGTGGTAAAGAATTTGCCTGCCAGTGCAGGAGATGTAAGAGGTGTGGGTGCAATCCCTGGGTGGGGAAGATTCCCTAGAGAAGGAAATGGCAACCCATTCCAGTAGTATTGCCTGGGGAATCCCATGGACAGAAGAGTCTGGTGGGCTATGGGCCATAGTGTCTCAAAGAGCTGGACATGACTGAAGTGAACTAGCATACAAGCACATACTAAATATATAAACTTCATAGCTGAATGCAAACTGCAAAAGAGGTACCAGTGGAAAATATCCAGTATGAAGTGAGGAGAGGGAAGAAACTGGAAGATGGAGAAAAGCTCATAAGAAACTATGTGACACATATAATAACTAATATATGTGTGATTTGTTACTCTTTGGAAAAATGGGATAAAAAGTAGGGAGAAAATGGCTGAATTTTTTTCTAATCAGAAATAGAAAAAAAAAAGAAAGATAGAAAGAAATACAAGCCAATAATTCAGTAGGCACTAGAAAAACCAAGCAAGATGCATACAAAGACCAGAGCACCTAGATACACTGCATTACTACTTGTTTCGATGAAAAACAAATCTTGAAGGCAGTCATTCAAAGAAAGACTCATTACTTGCAGAGGAGCAACAATTTGATCTGTAGCCAAACACTTCACAGATATGGTGAAGGCCAAAAGTTAATGGAATAGCATGTTAATGGAGAAGGGAATTAATTTTCATTACAGAATAATATTTCCAGTGATAACTCCCTTGAAAATGAAGAATACATTTCCAAAAGTGAGAAAAATTTCTAATTAGAAGAACTGCTGCTGCTGCTAAGTCGCTTCAGTCGTGTCCGACTCTGTGCGACCCCATAGACGGCAGCCCACCAGGCTCCCCCGTCCCTGGGATTCTGCAGGCAAGAACACTAGAGTGGGTTGCCATTTCCTTCTCCAGCGCAGGAAAGTGAAAAGTGAAAGTGAAGTCGCTCAGTCATGTCTGACCCTCAGCGACCCCATGGACTGCAGCCTACCAGGCTCCTCCAGCCATGGGATTTTCCATGCGAGAGTACTGGAGTGGGCTGCCATTGCCTTCTCTGAATTACAACTACAGTACAAGAAATATTAAAGGCAGAAGGAAATGAAACTAGACAACATATGAAGGAATAAAGAGCAATTAAAGTAATCATGTGGGCAAAACAATAATAAAGGCTTGTGTTGTGGGGAATGTATATGCATGTATGTAAATACATGACTGACAAAAGATTAGTAGGGATGAACTGAATTAAAGGAATAAGGCACTAGAATTGTCAGGAGCATTATAAAAGTACCAATTGTATTACATCATAATAAATCAAGGGTTTCATTTTATATATCATGACAAAAGAGTAGAAAAAGATAGTATACCTAGTAAGTTAATAGGAGAATTTAAAAAACAAATAGAAACTAGATATAAACTCAAATATATCTGGTTTTATTAAATGCCATGTCTTAAATTATTTTTCTTCAAAAAAAGATTCTTAGCTTTAAAGAAAAACAAAAACTATATGCTACTTAAAGATATTCACTTTGAATATAAGAATGGAAAAAGTTTAAATATTAAGTTTAAAATGCCTTTAAAAATACAGATACTAAAGAAAATAAACCTGGTGCCATATACTATCATCAGTCCTGTAGACCTTAATTTATGTAGTTTTATTACATGTAATATGATCATATATATTATCTATATATAAAAGAAATACATATATATTTATAAAAGAATTTACATATTATATATGAAAGAAATCTATAAACATTAAAGTGGATATATACTAATAAAAATAATAATTGTAAAGACATGTATCTTAAAAACTCTAAAATGCATAAATCAAAAAGTGATAAAACTAAAAGGAGACATTAACAAACCCACAATTTAAGCAGAAAATGTGCCCTACTATGTAACTGAACAGCATGATTAATAATCTTAGCCTTATTTACATATATAAAACAATACATTAATATATTTTAAATATTTTTAAAATAAACATATGTTATCACATACTGAACTTTTAGCAAGTGTCAACAAAGAACTGAAATAATTCAATGTATTTAGAGTCAAACAAAAACAAATACCTTAAAAATTAATTATTGCCAAAATATTTGGAAATTAAAGGCTATATTTTCTAATTTAAATTGGAATAAAAGAAAAACCCTTTGGAAAAAGTATGTAAACCAAAATGTACAGCTTAGTGAAAAAACTACTTCTCAAAATGAACACACATGTAACTAAGCACCTAAATCAAGCGAAAGAATATTACTAGAAGCTTCATTGTGGGTTAGGAATACACTTTAGTAATTCAAGGGTAAAAAGAAATTATCATGAATATTAGACTAAATTTTGAACTGAATAATAAACATATATGATCTATCAAAATGTGTGGGATGCACCTAAAGCTAAACTTAGGGGAAATTTAATCTGCATTAGATAGATAGATAGATATTTTGCGGGAGAAGAAGGCTGGTATCTACTCTGCCATCCTTCTGTCTTAAGTTAAAATAATGAAGTTTATGGAAAATACACTATTAGGACTGACACAAGAGGAAATAGAAAATCTGAAGAATACTATACACATATTAAAAATTAAATTTATAATGTGAAACTTTTCCTTAAAACAATGACCTTTGGTGATATTAATGGCCAAGTTCTTTCCTGAATACCAATGATAAGTCACAAATAAATATTAGTAAAGAGACCCCAGTAAATATAAAAACAGAATAAGGAATCATGATGAAGTAAGGTTTGGTTCAGGGCTTCCCTGGTGGGTCAGATGGTAGAGAATCTGCCTGCAGTGCAGGGGATCAGGGATCCATTCCTTGGTTGGGAAGATCCTTTGAAAAGGAAATGGCTACGCACTCTAGTATTCTTACCTGGAGAATTTCATTGACAGAATTCCGTGGAGTCACAAGGAGTCAGACAACCAGGCAACTAACACTTTCACACTTTCAAGGTTTGGTCCATGAATGCAAAGTTTCTTTAACATATGAAAAATTATCAACAAAATCAACCAGCTTAACTAAAAAGCAGAGAAAAATGATCATTTTATTAGTTGTAAAATAAGCATTTGATAAAATTAAATACTCTATCAGGATAAAAATCATAGCAAGCAATGAATTTTAAAAATTTAACTGTGACTGAATATTTACCAAAAGCCTATAGCAAATATTATGTTTAATGATCAAATATTAAATTTTCCCCTATGAATTTAGGCATACTGCTTTTACTAAACCCTGGGAGTGAAAGTGAAATTTGCTCAGTTGTGTCCGACTCTTTTGAACCCATGGAAACACAGTCCATGGAATTCTCCAGGCCAGAATACTTGAGTGGGTAGCCATTTCCTTTTCCAGGGGATCTTCCCAACCCAGGGACTGAACCCAGGCCTCCCGCACTGCAGGCAGATTCGTTACCAGCTGAGCCACCAGAAAAACCCCAAACCCTGTATTCAGTGCAATTAAATTAAAAATATTAAAATGTTCAAAAAAGAGAAAAACTGCAATCATTCATGGTTAATACATTTT
Organism: Nanger dama; assembly: GCA_917880005.1. Taxonomy (NCBI): domain Eukaryota; kingdom Metazoa; phylum Chordata; class Mammalia; order Artiodactyla; family Bovidae; genus Nanger; species Nanger dama. The sequence continues at coordinate 33,540,907 of CAKJTW010000007.1, forward strand.
TAAGTATAGAAAATCAGAAGAAAATAGACTGATAGAATTTATAAAGTAAATTTAGCAAATCACTAGTGAAGGGATCAATATAAAAAATCTATTGTATTCTTCTATACCAGCAATACACAATTAGAAAAGAAACTTGAAAATTATACCATTCTGTTTCTAGTTCTGAACAAAACAGAGTAGATATAATCCACTGTATTTCATCCTACTTATTATACCTATAAGTCTATGGTAAAATACAAGAGACAAAATCAGAGAATTGGAAAGGTGATGAAGAAGAAGGTAAACTCTCTTGTGGCCTCAGGACCTAGAATGGAGTTTCCTGTTTTGTTTGTTAGTTGCAATTTATTGGTTTGTTACTTTTTCCTTCTACATATCCCAGTCTAGGTGATAAAAAAGCTTCAGCAGACAAGATATATCAATGGGAACAATAAAAAGGAAAAAAAATTACATACCCACACACAAGCAGGTTATGCATAAAGTTCTAGCTACAGGCCTGGGAAAGGAGCAGCACTGGATGACAAAAAAAATAATAATAATAATTTTTTTTTTGGCTTTATTTTCTTGCCACGTGGTATGTGGGATCTTAGTTCCCCAATAGCTCTACTCTGGCCAAAGTGAGTAGAGCTCTGACTTCCACCCTACCTTACAGTGAAGAGGTAGGTCTGTTCCAGGGTTGGTGAGATATTTGTAGATTTTTTCTGTAAGCACAGACTCACTACTATCCCCGGAAGGCAGTAAGGAGAGTTTCCTTGTCAGCCAGTGTGCATCCATAAAGGAGTACAGGCAGAAAATGACTATCACACTCCATTAAGGATACCACTCCCCTCCGAGCCAGGATAATCGGTAGACGTTATTTGAGTGAACACAGCACAGATTACCATTCTGAGTTGGCAATAAACTCAAAGAGGAACCTGAGTCACATAAAATGCCATGCAAAATGTCCAGGATACAATAAAAATAACTCGGCATAGCAAAACCATCAATAGGAAGAACAGTCAACAGACACCAAGATTGAGATGGCACCTGAATCATCTGAGATTTTAAACAGCTCTCATAAAAGTAATTTAGTATTTATGAACACTCTTGAAACACATGAAAAAGTAGAAATTGTCACAAAGAAAGTAAATTTATAAAGAGCAAGCAAATGAAAATTTAAGAACTAAAAGTACTATAATCACAAAGTTTTCAGAAACTTTGGAAAAACATGGAAGGAAAAATGAAGATATATCAATAATTTTTTTCAATCTGAACAACAGAGAGACAATAGATTTTTAAATAAATGAATAAAACCTCAAGGAAGTGCAGTACAATGAAAAAAACAAAAATCTATATGTGACAGAATCCCAAAAGTAGAGTGTTCAGTTCAGTTCAGTTGCTCAGTCGTATCTGACTCTTTGTGATACCAAGAACCACAGCACACCAGACCTCCCTTTCCATCACCAACTCCCAGTGTTAACCCAAACTCATGTCCATTGAGTCGTTGATGCCATCCAACCATTTCATCCTCTGTCGTCCCCTTCTCCCACCCTCAATCTTTCCCAGCATCAGGGTCTTTTCAAATGAGTCAGTGCTTCACATCAGGTGGACAAATATTGGGGTTTCTGCTTCAACATCAGTCGTTCCAATGAACACCAGGATTAATCTCCTTTAGAATGGACTGATTGGATCTCCTTGCACTCCAATGGACTCTCAAGAGTCTTCAACAGCACAGTTCAAAAGCATCAATTCTTCTATGCTTGGCTTTCTTTATGGTCCAACTCTCACATCCATACATGACTACTGGAAAAATCATAGCCTTGACTAGACAGACTTTTTGACAAAGTAATGTCTCTGCTTTTGAATATGCTATCTAGATTGGTCATAACTTTTCTTCCAAGGAGTAAGCATCTTTTAATTATATGGCTGCAGTCACAATCTGCAGTGATTTTGGAGCCCAAGAAAATACAGTGTGACACTGTTTCCACTGTTTCCCCATCTATTTCCCATGAAGTGATGGGACCAGATGCCATGATGTTCGTTTTCTGAATGTTGAGCTTTACGCCAACTTTTCACTCTCCTCTTTCACCTTCATCAAGAGGCTTTTTAGTTCCTCTTCACGTTCTGCCATAAGGGTGGTGTCATCTGCATATCTGAGGTTATTGATATTTCTCCTGGCAATCTTGATTCCAGCTTGTGCTTCTTCCAGTCCAGCGTTTCTCATGATGTACTCTGCATAGAAGTTAAATAACCAGGGTGACAATATACAGTCTTGACGTACTTTTTCCTATTTGGAACCAGTCTGTTGTTCCATGTCCAGTTCTAACTGTTGCTTCCTGACCTGCATACAGATTTCTCAAGAGGCAGGTCAGGTGGTCTGGTATTCCATTCTCTTTCAGATTTACCACAGTTTATTGTGATCCACACAGTCAAAGGCTTTGGCATAGTCAATAAAGCAGAAATAGATGTTTTTCTGGAACTCTCTTGCTTTTTCCATCATCCAGCAGATGTTGGCAATTTGATTTCTGGTTCATCTACCTTTTCTAAAACCAGCTTGAACATCAGGAAGTTCACGGTTCATGTATTGCTGAAGCCTGGCTTGGAGAATTTTGAGCATTACTTTACTAGTGTGTGAGATGAGTGCAATTGTATGGTAGTGTGAGCATACTTTCACATTGCCTTTCTTTGGGATTGGAATGAAAACTGACTTTTCCAGTCCTGTGGCCACTGCTGAGTTTTCCAAATTTTCTGGCATATTGAATGCAGCACTTTCACAGAATCATCTTTTAGGATTTGAAATAGCTCAACTGGAATTTCATCACCTCCACTGGCTTTATTCGTAGTGATGCTTCCTAAGACACACTTGACTTAACATTCCAGGATGTCTGGCTCTAGGTGAGTGATCACACCATCATGATTATCTGGGTCATGGAGATCTTTTTTGTACAGTTCTTCCGTGTATTCTTGCCACCTTTTCTTAATATCTTCTGCTTCTGTTAGGTCCATACCATTTTTGTTCTTTATTGAGCCTATCTTTGCATGAAATGTTCCCTTGGTGTCTCTAATTTTCTTGAAGAGATCTCTAGTCTTTCCCATTGTATTGTTTTTCTCTATTTCTTTGCATTGATCGCTGAGGAAGGCTTTCTTACCTCTCCTTGCTATTCTTTGGAACTCTGCAGTCAAATGGGTATATCTCTCCTTTTCTCCTTTTCACTTCTCTTCTTTTCACAGCTATTTGTATGGCTTCTGCAGACAGCCATTTTGCTTTTTGCATTTCTTTTCTTGGGGATGGTCTTGATCCCTGTTTCCTGTAGAATGTCACGAACCTCCATCCATAGTTCATCAGGTACTCTCTCTATCAGATTTAGTCCCTTAAATGTATTTCTCACATCCACTGTATAATCATAAGGGATTTGATTTAGGTTATACATGAATGATCTAGTGATTTTCCCCACTTTCTTCAATTTACATCTGAATTTGGCAATAAGTTCATGATCTGAGCCACAGTCAGCTCCCAGTCTTGCTTTTGCTGACTGTATAGAGCTTCTCCATCTTTGGCTGCAAAGAATATAATCAATCTGATTTTGGTGTTGACCATCTGGTGATGTCTATGCGTAGAGTCTTCTTTTGTGTCGTTGTAAGAGGGTGTTTGGTATGACCAATGTGTTCTCTTGGCAAAACTCTATTAGCCTTTGCTCTGCTTCATTCTGTAGTCCAAGGTCAAATTTGCCTGTTACTCCAGGTGTTTCTTGGCTTCCTACTTTTGAATTCCAGTCCCCTATAATGAAAAGGACATCTTTCTTTAGGTGTTAGTTGTTAAAGGTCTTGTAGGTCTTCACAGAACTGTTCAACTTCACCTTCTTCAGCGTTACTGGTTAGGGCACAAACTTGGATTACCATGAAGCCGAAAAATGCTTAACAAAATAAAGGCTGAAAAGTTTAATAGTGTAATCAGGAAGATTACACTAAAAGCAATATGAGATACCACCATGCATATATTAAAATGGTATACTATGGGTGCTTGTATTTATTGATACAAACAGTATCAACAAGTATGGAAAAGTCTTTGATAGTATCTACCAAAGCCATTCACACGCGAACTTTGCAACCCTGCAATTCTGCTCCTTTGTATATATCTAACCCAAAGAACATGCAAAAGTTCATAGCACTTGCACTTCTTTTAACACTCCCAAACTGCAAACACTTCCTATCTCTATCAAGGAGTAAGGAAATCATGGTATATTAATTTAACAGTACTATAGAGAAATAAGAAAAAATATTGCCACATGGAAAAATTATATATGTCATCTAAAAGAATCAGCCATACATAAGAATATAAACTGTATTACTTAATTTCTATAAAGTTCAAAGACAGATAAAAGTAATCTATTGTAAGCATAGGCTACTAGAATGTTGTACTATTTCCTCTCTTCATTGGAGTGCTCATAAAGTGCCTGGTCAATTACACAAAATTCATTTTGCTGAGCACTTATTAGTTATATTTTTATATAATTATGTTATACTGCTATAAAAAGTTTATACTTTATGCATACTTTATTTTTCAAGTTATCTTTGCTGTGCTTAGTCTCTCAGTTGTGTCTGACACTTTGCGACACAACTCACTGTAGACTGCCATGCTCCTTGGCCCATGGGATTTCCTAGGCAAGAATACTGGAGTGGGTTGCTACGATCTTTTGCAGGGGATCTTCCCAACCCGGGGTTCAAATCCAGGACTCCCACATTGCAGGTGGATTCTTTACTGTCTGAGCCACCAGGAAGCTCAACTTTATTTTTTAAGTTATCTTTACATCCCCACAAACTTATCAATCAACTTCCAATAGTAATTTTAAAGTTTCAGAATTTAAGTATTGACAAGTGAGTATCTTAGGTTATGAAGAGGAGGAATAAAATATTGTTATGTGCTGAATGGGGCTTCCCAGGTGGCTCAGCAGTAAAAAGACTCCAGTGCAGGAGACACAGGAGATGCAGGTTCAATCCCTGGGTTGGGAAGATCCCCTGGAGGAGGAAATGGCAACCCAGTACAGTATTCTTGCCTGCAAAAAACCCATGGACAGAGGAGCATGGAGGGCTACAGTCAATGGGGTCACAAAGAGTTGGACATGACTGAGCTACTGAGCGTGCTCATGCACTCAGTGAGAAAAATTAAAAAAATTCTTCTACTTCAACCATAAACATTTTTCAAGAAAAATATCAAGGAAAATACTACTATAACCTGAGTTAAATAATATTAACCCATAGATCTAGTTGAGTTAGTTTTGTCACTTAATACTGATCATTAAAATCATCTTTTGGAAAAACTCTAGTGTCACTCAATTTTGTGTCACAACATTTGAAGTTAAAGTATGATTCTTTCTTACTGTATGATAAGTCATTTGCTGACCATATGAATCCTTAGGCTCATCAGTATTTTTTGATGCTCAAACAAGAAATGAATTTAACATCTTTCTTTAAATGATATCTGTCATTACTATTTTAAAATAATTTCTAAAACTTCAATATATTTTGGAAATGTTTCAGGTAGAAATTTTCTTCAAAATAAATTCAGTGTTTTTTAAGAAAAGAAGGGATCACTACAATTTTCAGAACATACACTAGAGCCAAAATTGCTTGGAGTGAAGCCAGCAAGGGTTGTTTTCTCTGGTTGGAATTGGGATTTAACTGAAATTCTCCTTAATATTTTTCTATATTAACATTAAAAGGCACTCCAATGTTAGCCTTAAAGGTTTATATTCAATTTTCACTTAGATCATTGAAACAGTATTTTTAAATTTCTTGCCAATACTATTAACAATTACATCAAAATTTTTCTTAACCTTTTCTCTCTATATATATGTGTGTGTGTGTATACATATATATATATATATATATATATATATATATATATACATCGTTCAGAAAATTCAATAGTACTACATAAATTATAAGAAAAAAATAGCACCCTTCTCTCCCATTGTGTATTAACTAATCATGCTTTCAGCTTTTCTAGCTAGCATTTATCTTCATATTTCTAAATCATATAATAGTGCTAGGTATTTTTTCATTTTAGCTATAACCTGACTTCCTAGTATGGAAAACTAAACTTGGCCCATTTGTTCTCCAATCAGACATGACTGAGGAAATGAGCAAACGCACGTTATTGTGGTCTGTGTTTTGAGAGGCAATGTGCTGTAATGGTCATCACGTGGGTCTGGAGCCTCTGAGCCCTGCATGGGACTCATGGCCCTGCCATTTATAAGCCACATGAAACTGAAAGCGAAGTCGCTCAGTCGTGTCCGACTCTTTGTGACCCCATGGACTGTAGCCTACCAGGCTTCTCAGTCCATAGGATTTTCCAGGCAAGAGTACTGGAGTGGGTTGCCATTGCCTTCTCCAGGGGATCTTCCTGACCCAGGGATCGAACCTGGGTCTCCTGCATTGTAGGCAGACACTGTACCCTCTGAGCCACCAGGGAAGCCCAATAACCTTGGGCAAATGACTCTTTAAGCTTTTCGCACCTCCATTTGTTTATGTGTAAAAAGTGTTAGTCACTCAGTTGTGTCTGACTTTTGCAACTACACTGACTGTAGCCCAGTAGGCTCCTCGGTCCATGGGATTCTCTAAGCAAGAATACAGGAGTGGGCAGCCATCCCCTTATCGGGAAGACCTTCCCAATCCAGGGAGAATCCAGGTCTCCTGCATTGCAGGCAGATTCTTTACCATCTGAGCCACTAGGGAAGCCCAATTTTTTTGAATATGATATCACAATTTGTAATCTAAGTTCATCAAGAAATCCAAAAGTGTGGATATTGTGTGGTTCCCTCTACAGCTAAATCACATGCCCTGTTTCTTTCAGTTTCCTCCCATACAGATGTTGAGATCAGAGGCTTTGGGTGCGCCATCGCCACCTGCCTGTGTGTGAGGGTTTTGGAGTTTGTAGGGAAACCTTGTCACCTTGTTTTGTCATACATGTACATAGATTTGGGGGTTTGTGATCTAGTGGTTCTGTTTTTATGTGGGGAGTTAAAAAGATACAAAATCTCTTCTGCCACCTCCACCACCATGCCATCTACCCAGTATCCCTAGATATGTATCCTAACTGAAGTAATAACATATGTTCCTACTTAATAAATATATAAAAATTAAAAAAGAGGATCACAAAAATAAATCTGTTACTGGGGGAAATGGAACACTGAAGTTAGGCTTTACATAATAAAAATTGATCTTTTCACAGTGAAGACTCACATACTCATTACAAGCAGTGCACAATATTTTTCATCATAATTCTTCTTTAGCTATTTATTTCATGATGATTCACATAATCCTCACACATGGACAGAATTTATCCTCTGTCCAGTTTTAAGTTCACGTAGGGCAGTGGTTTGTAAACTGCTTTTCACTATCTTATTGACCGTGTGGCACTAAAGAAAAGTGGTACTAATGGTGATGAGTAAATGTTTGCTGACTGAACAAATGAATGAACATGCAGATTCACGAAAATTATCTTCTGATAATAAATCTTACACATCAATGGGCAAGTTATCTATAAATTGTAGTGTTATCTTGTGTAACAGTCCAAAGGCTGTTCCTTTAAGTATTTGTTTTATTCCTATTTTCTCTGAGTGAAGAGATTCCTAAACAGCTGGGTAGGTATTCTGTTACAGATAAGAACTGAGAGGACAAAATTTGGAGTACTCTATTTTCTTCCTGGAGGCACTTACAAAAATAAGACTGAGTCTGGAATTAGATCGTGGAAGTGGGCTCTGTTCCAGTTTCTTCTGTGTCAGATCATCAAACTGTAGCTTTATTATTCCAAGTGAAACCTCACCCTATCAAATGCAAACATAACACCATATGTATCTAAAATGTTATGCCTATTGACTGAGATAAATTAATTTTATATTTTTAGATTAATCACTTCCACCTGATTAACAGAAAGGTCACTGCTTGTGACACCATCAGTTGAAAAAAACAAAAACAAAAAACTGATCAGCCTATTGTTTTGTCATAGTCATTGTGCAGATAAAAAAATAAAGGAAAAAAAAAAAAGAAAGAAAGGAAGCACCTGGGCTTCTACAGAAAGGAAGAAGAGGCTTGGTGTAAGAGGAATACAGTATCTAAATGAATTCATATATTATGATGGAAGAATGTCAAGGAAAACACTATTTATAGCTCATATTTTGATTAAACTCCTTCTGGTGAGATTATTAATGCCCCCAAACTAGACACAGAATACACCAGAAAAGTTTTTTTACAGGGGTCAGATAACAGAAAAATGCAATTAAAAGTCCACTGCATTTGAGTAGCTGCTGCTAAGTCGCTTCAGTAGTGTCCAACTCTGTGTGACCCCATAGACGGCAGCCCACCAGACTTCCCTGTCCCTGGGATTCTCCAGGCAAGAACACTGGAGTGGGCTGCCATTTCCTTCTCCAATGCAGGAAAGTAAACAGTGAAAGTGAAGTTGCTCAGTCGTGTCCGACTCTTAGCAGTTGAGTAGAGTGCTCAGTAATTGAGAGGTGGCTTGATATAGATCTGTGCAACCTGTCCTTTCCACTTTGCACTTAACTGTAGAAGTCGACATCTTCCTGAATGTTCCAGTGCTGCATAAAAATATTAATTTTAATTCTCAAATGGCATTACTTACAATTTGTTTTATCATGCTTACTCTTTTAAACATATAATTCTAACATCCCTAAGTCCAACATGAACCTAGACAGTAGTAGGAGGTTGAGTTTCCTATGCATTTTCCCTTGATTTATATCATTTTAATTAACAGATGTTCTATACCTATGTAGCACAGAGCTGATGGGTTGTGAAATTTAAAAAGACACATTATTTATAGCTTTAAAAATATTTATCATTCTACACATAAAGATCATGTTTATTTGGCCTACTTTTGACCACTGAAAGAAAATCTATTTTAAAGGAGAATACTCATTTTTAAAAATCTTGATTAAACGTTAGAATTTACAACACAACTATAATATTCTCTATTTTAAAGTAAGTTACTAAACTGAATAATTTATGTTTGTAAAATATTACACAAATGAGATGATCCATGGCTTATCATTTTTTTTTAACACAATATTAAAATGCTTCTTTAGGGGGCGGTCCTAAGATGGTGGAGGAATAGGACAGGGAGACCACTTTCTCCCCCACAAACTCATCAAAGAACATTTGAACGCTGAGCAAATTCCACAAAACAACTTCTGAACACTGGCAGAGGACACCAGGCACCCAGAAAGGCAGCCCATTGTCTTTGAAAGGAAGTAGGACAAAATATAGAAGATAAAAAGAGAGACCAGAGAGTTAGGGATGGAGATCCATCCCTGGGAGGGAGTCATAAAAGATGAGAAGTTTCCAAACACCAGGAAACCCTCTCACCGGCGGCTCTGTGGGGAGTTTTGGAATCTCAGAGGGCAACATAACTGGGAGGATAAATAAATAAATGAAACCCATAGATTATGTGTCTAATGACAATTCCCAGCAGAAAAGCAGCCCAGACACTCACATCCGCCACCAGCAAGCAGGAAGGCATGGGCCGCAACATTTAGGGTAAGGACCCAGACTGAATGCCCAAAGGGCAATCTGAGGGAGCTAAAGTGAGATCCTGGGAGAAGCCCTAACCTAAGGCACTGTCTGGCCTCTCACAGAACAAAGGACTGAGAGAATACCAGAGGAGAGCTAGCTGGCAGCAGACCGGCCCATCCCCTGCAGGAGGCAGGCGGGTGGCAAACTCAGCCCCAGAGACTGCATCCTCCACCAAACTGCGAGCAGGTTCCCAGGTGCCAACCAAGCCTTCCTAGGATCCTGGACGCATGACATCCACTGGGAGGGTTGCAGCCAGAGATCAGCTCCCCAGAAGAGACACACCGCACACCTGAAGGCGCACCCAGGAGACCAAGTGGCTGGGAAGGGAGAGGTGAGAAGACGTACCACAACTAAGGACAGTGCGCTCGCCACGCACATGGTCGCCTGAGCTGCTCAGACATGGGAAGGGGCACAAAATGCAGGTCCAACCGAGTCTGCACCTTGTGGAGTACCCAAGAACCTGAACCTGAACGGCTTAGACCTGGGAAGTGCACACTATCCAGGGCCCACTTTAGACAGGTCCCCTGCAGAGCAACTTGGAACCTAAGTCACACGCCATGAGCAGGAGTAAACCCAGTGTGGTCAAGACACTGCGAGCACTCCCCACACATGCCAGTGATATTTGTCTGCATGTTCCTCGCTCCCCACAGCACGACTGAACAAGTGAGCCTAAATAAGTGACCACCTTCGCCCCCTTCTGTCAGGGTGCAAATTAGACACTGAAGAGACTTGAAAACAGAAGAAGCCAAAATAAACAGAGGAAACCGCCTTGGAAATGACAGGTGCAACAGATTAAAATCCTGTAGTTAACACCAACTACATTGGAAGGGGCCTACATATTTTGAGAAATATAAGCTGCAACAAGGAACTATCTGAAACTGAACTGACCCCACACTACCCACAACAGCTCCAGAGAAATTCCTAAAAATATTTTTATTATTATCATTTAAAAATTTTTTTAATTTTAAGTCCTATATTACTCCTTTAATTTTCATTCTTATAACCTACTATTACCTTGCATTAAAAAGACCCTATTTTTAAAGCAAATTTCATATTTTTTAATAATCTTTGTGATTTTGTTTTTTTTTCTTTTAATATTGCATTTTTGAGAGTCTAACCTCTACTCTGGATTTTTAATCTTTGCTGTTTGGTATTTGTTATCAATTTTTTACCTTTAAGAATCAAATCTTCCATACCTATTTTTACTTAGGAGTGTGATTACTGGCTTGATTGCCCTCTCCCACTTTTGACTCTCCTTTTTCTCCCCTAGGTCACCTCTATGTCTTCCCTCCCCCATCTCTTCTCTACCCAACTCTGTGAATCTCTTTGTGTATTCCAGGCTGTGGAGAACACATAGGGAACTGCTTACTGGCTAGATCTGTCTCTTGCCTTTTGACTCCTCTCTTCTCCTTCTAATCACCTCTATCTCATTCTCCCTCTTCTCTTCTCTGTGTAACTCTGTGAACCTCTCTGGGTGTTCCAGGCTGTGGAGAGCAAATAGGGATTTGATTACTGGCTAGATTGCTCTCTCCCCTTTTGATTCTCCTTCTTCTCCTCCTGGTCACCTTTATCTCCCTCCTCCCTCTTCTCTTCTCCATGTAACTCAGCAAAACTTTCTGGGTGTCCCTCAATGTGGAGAATCTTTTCTCCATTAACCTAGATGTTTTATCATCAGTGCTGTATGGATGGGGAAGTCTTGAGGCTACTGTAAGAATAAGACTGGAAACCAGAAGCAGGAGGCTTAAGTCCAAAACCTGAGAACACCAAGAGAACTCCTGACTCCAGGGAACATTAATTGATAAGAGCTCATCCAATAGCCTCCATACCTACCCTGAAACCAAGCTCCATCCAAGATCCAAGAAGTTCCAGAGCAAGACCTACCATGCAAATTCTCTAGCAATGCAGGAACATAGCCCTGAGCTTTAATATACAGGCTGCCCAAAGTCACACCAAACCCACAGACATCTCAAAACTCACTACTGGACACTTCATTGCACTCCAGAGAGAAGAGATCCAGCTGCACCCACCAGAACACCAATGCAAGCTTCCTAACCAGGAAATCTTGACAAACTACTCATCCAACCCCACCCACAGGGAGGAAGCTCCACAATAAAGAGGAACCACAAACTGCCAGAATACAGAAAGGCCAGGCCAAACACAGCAATCTAAACAAGATGAAGAGGCAGAGAGATACTCAGCAGGTAAAGGAACATGATAAATGCCCACCAAACCAAACAAAAGAAGAGGAGATAGGAAGTCTACCTGAAAAAGATTCAGAATAATGATAGTAAAAATGATCCAAAATCTTGAAAACAAAATGGAGTTACAGATAAATAGCCTGGAGACAAGGATTAAGAAGATGCAATAAATGTTTAACAAGGACCTAGAAGAAATAAAAAGAGTCATTCAATAATGAATAATGCAATAAATGAGATCAAAAACACTCTGGAGGCAACCAACAGTAGAATAACTGGGGCAGAAGGTAGGATAAGTGAGGTAGAAGACAGAATGGTGGAAACAAATAAAGCAGAGAGGAAAAAAGAAAAAAAATAATTAAAAGAAATGAGGACAATCTCAGAGACCTCTGGGACAATGTCAAATGCCCCAATATTTGAATCACAGGAGTCCCAGAAGAAGAAGACAAAAAGAAAGACTGTGAGAAAATACTTGAGGACATAATAGCTGAAAACTTCCCTAATATGGGAAGGAAATAGTCATCCAAGTCCAAGAAACCCAGAGAGTCCCAAACAGGATAAACCCAAGGCAAAACACCCAAGACACATATTAATCAAATTACAAAGATCAAACACAAAGAACAAATTTTAAAAGCAGCAAGAGGAAAACAACAAATAACACACAAGGAGATTCCCATAAGGATAACAACTGATCTTTCAATAGAAACTTTTCAGGCCAGAAAGGATTGGCAGGACATACTTAAAGTGATGAAAGAGAAAAATATACAACCCAGATTACTGTACCCAGCAAGGATCTCATTCAAATATGAAGGAGAAATCAAAAGCTTTACAGACAAGCAAAAGCTGAGAGAATTCAGCACCACCAAATCAGCTCTTCAACAAATGCTAAAGAATCTTCTCTAGACAGGAAACACAGAAAAGGTATATAAACTTGAACCCAAAACAACAAAGTAAATGGCAAGAGGATCATACTTTTCAATAATTACCTTAAATGTAAATGGGTTGAATGCCCCAACCAAAAGACAAGGACTGGCTGAATGGATACATAAACAAGACCCCTATACATGTTGTCTAAAAGAGACCCACCTCAAAACAAGGGACACATACAGACTGCAAGTGAAGGGCTGGAAAAAAAGATATTCCATGCAACTAGAGACCAAAAGAAAGCAGGAGTAGCTATACTCATATCAGATAAAATAGACTTTGAAATAAAGGTTGTGAAAAGAGACAAAGAAGGACACTACATAATGATCAAAGGATTACTCCAAGAAGAAGATATAACAATTATAAACATATATCCACCCACCATAGGAGCACTGCAATATGTAAGACAAATGCTAACAAGTATGAAAGGGGAAATTAACAATAACACAATAATAGTGGGAGACTGTAAAACCCCACTCACACCTATGGATAGATCAACTAAACAGAAAATTAACAAGGAAACACAAACTTTAAATGATATGATGGACCAGTTAGACCTAATTGATATCTATAGGACATTTCACCCCAAAACAATGAATTTCACCTTTTTCTCAAATGCACATGGAACCTTCTCCAGGATAGGTCATATCCTGGGCTATAAATCTATTTTGGTAAATTCAAAAAACTGAAATCATTCCAAGCATCTTTTCTGACCACAATGCAGTAAGATTAGATGTCAATTACAGGGGAAAAAAAACTATTAAAAATTCCAACAGATGGAAGCTAAACGACATGCTACTGAATAACCAACAAATCACAGAAGAAGAAAAAAAAAAACAAATCAAAATATGCATAGAAGATATTGGAAATGAAAACACAACAACCCAAAACTTATGGGACACTGTAAAAGCAGTGCTAAGGGGAAGGTTCATAGCAATACAGGTTTACCTCAAGAAACAAGAAAAAAATCAAATTAATAACCTAACTCTATACCTAAAACAACTAGAAAAGGAAGAAATGAAGAACCTTAGGGCTAGAAGGAAAGAAATTTTAAAAATTAGGGCAGAAATAAATGCAAAAGAAACAAAAGAGACCATAGCAAAATTAACAAAGCTAAAAGTTGGTTCTTTGAGAAGATAAATAACCTTGACAAAAAATTAGCTAGACTCATCAAGAAACTAAGGGAGAAGAATCAAATCAACAAAATTAGAAATGAAAATGGAGAAATCACAACAGACAACACAGAAATACAAAGGATCATAAGAGACTACTATCAGCAACTATATGCCAATAAAATGGAAAACTTAGAATAAATGGGCAAATTCTTAGAAAAGTGTAACTTTCCAAAACTGAACCAGGAAGAAATAGAACATCTTAACAGACCCATCACAAGCATGGAAATCGTAAGTGTAACCAGAAAGAAGAATGGACCTGGAGAAATAAACCTGCCTACCTTCAGGCTTTACTACAAAGCTGCAATCATCAAGACAGTTTGGTACTGGCACAAAGATAGAAATATAGATCAGTGGAACAAAACAGAAAGCCCAGAGATAAATCCATGCACCTATGGACGCTTTATCTTTGACAAAGGAGGCAAGAATATACAATGGACAAAAGACAATCTTTTTAACAAGTGGTGCTGGGGAAACTGGTCAACCACTTGTAAAAGAATGAAACTAGAACACTTTCTAACACCATACACAAAAATAAACTCAAAATGGATTAAAGATCTAAATGTAAGACCAGAAACTATAAAACTACTAGATGAAAACATTGGCAAAAACTCTCTGATATAAATCACAGCAGGATCCTCTATGACACATCTCCCAGAATATTGGAAATTAAAGCAAAAATAAACAAATAGGACCTAATTAAACTTAAAAGCTTTTGCACAATGAAGGAAAATATAAGCAAGGTGAAAAGACAGCCTTCAGAATGGGAGAAAATAATAGCAAATGAAGCAACTGACAAAGAATTAATCTCAAAAATATATAAGCAACTCCTGCAGCTCAATTCCAGAAAAATAAATGACCCAATCAAAAAATGGGCCAAAGAACTAAACAGACATTTCTCCAAAGACATACAGATGGCTAACAAACACATGAAAAGATGCTCAACATCACTCATTATCAGAGAAATCAAAATCAAAATCACAATGAGGTATCATTTCACACCAGTCAAAATGGCTGTGATCCAAAAGCCTACAAGCAATAAATGCTGGAGAGGGTCTGAAGAAAAAGGGAACCCTCTTACACTGCTGGTGGGAATGCAAACTAGTACAGCCACTATGGAGAACAGTGTGGAGATCCCTTTAAAAAACTGGAAATAGAGCTGCCATATGACCCAGCAATCCAATTGCTGGGCATACACACTGAAGAAACCAGAATTGAAAGGGTCACATGTATGCCAATGTTCATCACAGCACTGTTTATAATAGCCAGGACACGGAAGCAACCTAGATGTCCATCAGCAGACAAATGGATAAGAAAGCTGTGGTACATACACACAATGGAATATTGCTGCTGCTGCTAAGTCACTTCAGTCGTGTCCAACTCTGTGCGACCCCATAGACGGCAGCCCACCAGCTCCCCCGTCCCTGGGATTCCCCAGGCAAGAACATGGAGTGGGCTGCCATTTCTTTCTCCAATGCATGAAAGTGAAAAGTGAAAGTAAAGTCGCTCAGTCATGTCTGACTCTTAGAGACCCCATGGACTGCAGCCCACCAGGCTCCTCCATCCCTGGGATTTCCCAGGCAAGAGTACTGGAGTGGGGTGCCATTGATTACTCAAATATTAAAAAGAATACATTTGAATCAGTTCTAATGAGGTGGATGAAACTGGAGCCTACTATACAGAGTGAAGTAAGCCTGAAAGAAAAACACCAATACAGTATACTAACGCATATATACAGAATTTAGAAATATGGTAACAATGACCCTATATGAGAGGCAACAAAAGAGACAGAGAGGTATAGAATAGTCCTTTGGACTCTGTGGGAGAAGGCGAGGGTGCGATGATTTGAGAGAATAGCATTGAAACATGTATATTACCATATGTGAAACTGATTGTCAGTCCAGGTTCCATGTATGAGACAAGGTGCTCAGGGCTGGTGCACTGGGATGACCCTGAGGGATGGGATGGGGAGGGAGGAGGGAGGGGGGTTCAGGATGGGGAACACATGTACACCCATGGCTGATTCATGTCAATATATGGCATAACCCAGTACAAAACTGTAAAGTAATTATACTCCAATTAAAATAAACAAATTTAAAAAAATAAAATGTTTCTTTAACTCATTTCCATTTAATTTACAGTACTATTTTTATGTCAGAATGAAAAAAATATCTTTCTTGATAAAGATTAAAAGAATTCACAGCATTTTTCTTTCCTCTGTTTTTAAATTGTTTTAATTTTTTTCTTCCAGAAAAGAAAAAAAAACTATCCAATTATTCTCCTACAGTTCAAATAGTAGAAAAAATATAAATAAATATTACAATTAAACTATTATTGCTCTCAGAGTTTCCGGGTGTTAGTTCAGTTCAGTCACTCAGTCATATCTGACTCTTAGCAACCCCATGAATCACAGCATGCCAAGCCTCCCTGTCCATCACCTGCTCCTGGAGTTCACCCAAACTCATGTCCATCAAGTTGGTGATGTCATCCAGCCATCTCATCCTCTGTCGTCCCCTTCTCCTCCTGCCCCCAATCCCTCCCAGCATCTGGGTCTTTTCCAGTGAGTCAACTCTTTGCATGAGGTGGCCAAAGTATTGGAGTTTCAGCTTTAGCATCAGTCCTTCCAATGAACACCCAGGACTAATCTTTAGGATGGACTGGTTGGACCTCCTTGCAGTCTAAGGGACTCTCAAGAGTCTTCTTCAACACCACAATTCAAAAGCATCAATTCTTTGGTGCTCAGCTTTCTTCACAGTCCAACTCTCACATCTGTACATGACCACTGGAAAAACCATAGCCTTGATTAGACGGACCTTTGTTGGCAAAGTAATGTCTCTGCTTTTGAATATGCTGTCTAGGTTGGTCATAACTTTTCTTCCAAGGAGTAAGCATCTTTTAATTTCATGGCTGCAGTCACCATCTGCAGTGATTTTGGAGCCCAAAATAAAATCTGACACTGTTTCCACTGTTTCCCCGTCTATTTCCACAATTAATACTTTTTGTAGGTACCCTTAAAATGTATAAGCACAAGCAAACATATTTATGACATTTCCCTACAAATGAGATTCTACTATATACATAAATCTATAACTTGATAACCTACTTACCTCTGTCTTGAGGATATCATTTTGGAGTGACCTTATTTTTTATTTCAACAGCAGGCATACCTCAAACTGTAACTGAAGCTAAATTTAAGCTACTGAATATATTTACATCAAAATAACATAGTACTGAGGGTAGTACATGAGCAACTTAAAGTTTTATTTATTTGATCTTACTTTTTCATATTGGAAAATTGTGATTGGACTTGGAATCATGTTAAATCAGATCACTCTGAATTATCATAAACACTATCCCCAAACTCTCTTCTCCAAATCTAAATCAATGCATTTTTTGTTGTATCTGCATTCTTTTCTTGAAAAATTTCCTGTGGTTTTTCAGATGATATTATTTATCACTAAAATCTGAGACCCAGTTAATGGTTTAGTACAATCAGAAATGGAGCTCACCAGAACATAACAGATGGTATAATTGATGAAAGAAGACCCAAGGAAGAACATTTTCAACTTTTAGAGTGTGGAATAACATTTGAGATCCTATTACTGTATTCTTCACACATAAAAGGAGGTAAAAGAAAATCAGATTAGTACATTTAAGCTTTAGTCAATGGACCAATTGGTGCTCTTAAGTACTCTTCACTTCTATTGTGTGAAGAAATTGCTAATGGCTGAAAATCTGACAACTACTTAGCAATTGGCATAATGGAAATGCTGGGATTCTGAACAGCAATGGAAGAAAAGAACTGTGCAAAGTTTCATGGCCTGAAATTTATCATTCTTATTTGAGAATCTACTCCATTGTTAATTTTTTTTAACATACTAACCGTATAATATCCCTTTTTCCAACAGTTGTTTTCATGTCATTCAGCTAAAAGAAAAGTCACCAGGTTAAATAGAAAAATCAAGGGAAAACGTATTTTCTCATCATATAGATGTCCTCAGAGTGCCCGATTTCATTTAGAGTATTTTTAGTATATGTAATAATGTACTCTGGACCATTGTTTTAAAAGATAGAACATTCCAGAAATCCCCTGGTAGAGATCATGTTATTAACCAATTGGCGTAATGTATACAAGAGACATGGGATTATTTGTATAAAAACTTACAGTGAAAGAATTTATGGCAGTAATATAAACCCATGAATGTCCTGTTCTGCCGGGGGAATTCTCTGCAGTAGCTAGATGACTGATGATGTGGCAGAGTGCGATAACAAGTACAGCTGCTTCTATAAAAATGAAATCATAACAAGCTAAAGAATAAATCCTCCATAAGAAATCTCTTAAAGTGACAATCTAGTTTACTTGTTTTCCTCTAATGGGATTCTATCATCTTCTTTTTCCACTCAATGTACAAATCAAGTTTACAGTATTTCTGGCCTTGTGTTTTCAAATGCTGTAAACAAGGTAATTTTATAAATGTGATATCTTAAACTAAAACATTTTACAAAGTAATAATATAAACTAAAGACAGTTGTACCAAATATGGAGGTCGGTGTTGACTACATGCAAGGAAATAATTTTCAGATACAATTAGAAAAATGTATCATTAATGATGGGAGGGTCCATGTCTCTTGAGTTTTCCCATAAATTATGATAATTCCACATTTCTTTGGATGATCACAGGATATGACGTTTTGAACTTTTAAATTTATGGGTAAAATTTTTCTTCATGAACCCAAACATCCTATGAACAGAAAATTGGGGAATGTTTACACATATAGGTGAGAATTCTAACTTTTGCTGATATACTTAAGTATTCTTTCTTCATAGACAAACAAAGATGTTAAGTATACCCTAAAAATGTGAGTTCTAGCATCTGAGTGCCCTCAATTAACAATGCAAAACTCACCTCTTCAAATATACACAACTTAAGGTTGATTTCAGAGAAGGCAATGGCACCCACTTCAGTACTCTTGCCTGGAAAATCCCAGGGATGGAGGAGCCTGGTGGGCTGCAGTCCATGGGGTCGCTAAGAGTCAGACACAACTGAGCAACTTCACTTTCACTTTTCACTTTCATGCATGGGAGAAGGAAATGGCAACCTACTCCAGTGTTCTTGCCTGGAGAATCCCAGGGATGGGGGGAGCCTGGTGGGCTGCCGTCTATGGGGTCACACAGAGTCAGACACGACTGAAGCGACTTAGCAGCAGCAGCAAGGTTGATTTACAGGTTAATTCTGAAGGAGACTTAAATAAATATTTTCTTTATAACGGTCAAAATATGCTTGGTTAGAGTGAGAAAGTATTAACTATTAATTTTATCTGACCACTGGCTAGAGTGGATGAGAATTAAAATGTTGCTATTAATTTTATCTGACAACAATTATGATGCAGTAACTACGGAGACTGGGGCAAAGCAATGTGATTTGCCTGAGGCAAGGGAAGAAGTAGCAAGGGTTCTGGCAGTAGAGGCTGGAGTGTTCAGTAGTGGTGCCAACCTCCAAATAGAGGGCAGGAGTGATCTTTGAAACCTTTATCAGCAACAGATGCTTCAGGGGAATTAATACGAGAATGAGTGTATCCATTAATTTATAAAGTTAAAAATTTTCCATCACTTGCATATACTGTATTACTATAAATTATTTCATATTGCACAAAACGTACTCCTTAATTTGCAATGTTATAGAAAACAAATCACTATATGCTAATCATAAGCTTTAATTTTAGAGCATTTCTCAGCATCCTCACTAAATCGAAATGCTATCCTATTCAAAATAATTGGGCTTTACGATGCCAAATATTAGTTTCACACCTTCAAGTATGTGAGGATTTTTTTAAACCTAGTGTCTACATAATAAGTAGCATAACAGTATATTCCAGTTTGTCAAGGTACTGCTTTTTAATTGTTATCCTGACATACTTATTAAGTGTATCTCTTTTACTCATAAATATCTTTGAATAATTAAATCATAGGTTCCTGATATGAATGCATACTTGGATATTTTTGGTTCCTTCATATTTACCTGGCTTGTCATTTCAGAATTTAAGCAACTTACTTTTAAGGCAAAAGTCTCTGTTATATACTGAAAACTCTGAGATCAAGAGTCCTTTAAGCCACAATACCATGTATTAGTTAGTTCACATCAATTAAGACAGGATTGCCGCTGTGGTAAAAAAATCTAGCTAAAACTATTGTTATTTTTGAGAGAGATGTCAGGAAAACTTAGATCCAGATAGACAAACTGCCAAGTTATAAAACACATACACAAACACAATCATGAGAATACGATAACAGCTTTGTCTAACTCAATGAAATTACAAGCAATGTCATGAAGGGCCACCTGAGATGGGTGGGTCATGGTGGAGAGTTCTGACTAAACATGGTCCACTGGAGAAGGGAATGCAAAGCCACATCAGCGTTCGTGCCTGGAGAACCCCATGAACAATATGAAAAGGCAAAAGGATATGACTCTGAGAGATGAACTCCCCAGGTCAATAGATGCCCATTATACTACTGGAGAAGAGCAGAGAAATAGTTCCAGGAGGATTGAAGAGGCTGAGCCAAAGAGGAAACAATGCCCAGTTGTGGATGTGTCTGGTGATGAAAGTAAAGTCTGACATTGTAAAGAACAATACTGCATAGGAACCTGGAATGTTAGGTCCATGAATCAGGGGAAATTGGAAGTGGTCAAACAGGAGATGGCAAAAGTGAACATTGACATTTCAGGAATCAGTGAACTAAAAATACAGTGGAATGAGCAATTTTAATTCAGATGACCTATATATCTACTATTGTGGGCATGAATCCCTTAGAAGAAATGGAGTAGGCATCACAGTCAACAAAGGAGTCTGAAATGCAGTACTTGGGTGCAATCTCAAAAACAACAGAATCATCTTGGTTCATTTCCAATGCAAACCATTCAATAGAACAATAATTCAAGTCTATGCCCCAATCAATAATGCTGAAGAAGATGAAACTGAATGGTTCTATGAAGACCTACAAGATCTTCTTAAAATAACACCCAAACAAAATGTACTTTTTATCATAGGGAACTGGAATGCAAAAGTAATAAGCCAAGAGATATCCAGAACAAGAGGCAAGTTTGGCCTTGGAGTACAAAATGAAGCAGGGAAAAGGCTAACAGAGTTTTGCAAAGAGAACACACTGGTCATTGCAAACACCATCTTCCAATAACACAAGAGACAACTCTACACATGGACATAACCAGATGGCCAACACCAAATTCAGACTGATTATATTCTTTGCAGCCAAAGATGGAGAAGCTCTATACAGTCAGCAAAAACAGTACTGGGAGCTTACTGTGGCTGAGATCATAAGCTCCTTATTTCAACTTTCAAATTTAAATCAAAGAAAGTAGGGAAAACCATGAGGCCACTGAGGTATAACCTAAATCAAATCCCTTATAATTATATAGAAGTCACAAATAGATTCAAGGGATTAGATCTGATAGAAAGTGCCTGAAGAACCATGGACAGAGGTTCATAATACTGTACAGGAGGTAGTGATCAAAACCATTCCCAAGAAAAAGAAATGCAAAAAACAAAATGGTTTTCTGAGGAGGCCTTACAAATAGCTGAGAAAAGAAGAGAAGCAAAGAAAAGGAAAAAAAGGAAAGATATACCCATCTGAGTGCAGAGTCACATAGAAGAGCAAAGAGAGATAAGCCTTCCTAAATGAACAATGCAAAGAAATAGAGGAAAAGGATAATATGGGAAAGACTAGAGATCTATTCAAGAAAAATTGGAGATACAAAGGGAACACTTCATGCAAAGTTGGGCACAATAAAGGACTAAAACAGTCTGGACCTAACAGAGCAGAAGATATTAAGAAGAGATGACAATAATACATAGAAGAACTATACAAAAATATCTTAATGACCTGGATAACCAGGATGCTGTGATCATGCACCTAGAGCCAGATATCCTGGAGTGTGAAGTCAAGTGTACTTTAGAAAGCATCACTACAAACAAAGCTAGTGGAGGTGATGGAATTCCAGGTGAGCTATTTCAAACCCTAATAGATGATGCTGTTACAGTGCTACACTCAGTATGCCGGCAAATGTGGAAAACTCAGCAGTGGCCACAAAACTGAAAAAGTCAGTTTTTATTCCAATCTCCAAAAAGGTGCAATACTAAACTATGTTCAAACTACCACACAATTGCACTCATTTCACATGATAGCAAGGAAATGCTCAAAATCCTTCAAGTTAGGCTTCAACAGTATGTGAACTGAGAACTTCCAGAGGTACAAGCTGGATTTAGAAATGACAGAGGAATCAGAGACTAAATTGCCAACATCTGTTTGATCATAGTAATAGTAAGAGAATTCCAGAAAAGCATCTACTTTTGTCTCATTCATTATGCTAAATGTCAATTGTGTGGTAGTGTGGATTGCAACAAACTAGAAAATTCTTCTAGGGGAATACCAGATTGGTATTACCAGGTAGGGATTACCAGGTGGGAATACCAGACCACCTTACCTGCCTCCTGATAAATCTGTATGCAGGAAACAACAGTTAGAACTGGACGTGGAATAATGAACTGGTTCAAAATTGAGAAAGGAGTACATCAAGACTGTATATTGTCACCATGCTTATTTAACTTACATGTAGCGGACATCATGCAAAATGCCAGGCTGGATGAAGCACAAGCTGGAATCAGGATTGCAGGGAGAAATATCAATAACCTCAGATATGCACTTGACACCACCCTTATGGAAGAAAGCAAAGAAGAACTAAAGATCCTCTTCATGGAGGTGAAATAGAAGAATGAAAAAGCTGGCTTAAAACTCAACTTTCAAAAACTCAGATCATGGCATCTGGTCCCATCATTTATGGCAAATAGGTGGAGGAAAAAGGGAAACAGTGACAGACTTTATTTTCCTGGGCTCCAAAATCACTGTGGACACTGACTGCAGCCATGAAATTAAAACATGCTTGCTCCTTGGGAGAAAAGCTATGACCAACCTAGACAGCATATTCGAAAGCAGAGATATTACTTTGCTGATAGAGGTCCATATAATCAAAGCTATGGTGTTTCCAGTAGTCATTACAGATGCAAGAGTTGGACCATAAAAAGGCTGAGCACCAAAGAATTGATGCTTTTGAATTGTGGTGTTTGAGAAGACTCTTGAGAGTCTCTTGGATTGCAGCAAATCAATGAAGTCAGTCCTAAAGGAAATCAGCCCTGAATATTCATTGGAAGGACTGATGCTGAAGCTGTAATATTTTGGCCAACTGATGCAAAGAGCTGACTCATTATTAAAGACTCTGATGCTGGGGAAAATTGAAGGCAGAAGAAGGGGATGATAGAGGATGAGATGGTTGGATGGCATCACCCACTCAATGGACATGGGTTAGGGTGGACTCCGGGAGCTGGTGATGGACAGGGAGGCCTGGCGTGCTGCTATTCATGGGGTCGCAAAGAGTCAGACACGACTGAGCGACTGAACTGAAGTAATAAAGTATAAGCATCTTAACACAAACTTAAAATTGAATTTCTAATTTCCCTGTACTGTAGCAGCTAATAAGGCATCACCTCCTATAGTCAAATTTTATAAATAGGCTAACCTGAAATAGTAGGGTATGAATTACCTAGTAAGTATTTCTTATATTTGAGTGGGAGGAAAAGCTTAATTGTACCTATTTTCTATGGCCTTTCTTTTTATCATTGAGGGATATCATGTGTTTTAGATAAATGATCATGTTTGAATTAAAATAATGCTGTCACTTTCCAATAAGCTGAACTTTATTATGGGACAGGACATTTAGAATTATGTTTAGCTTGAGAATTTTGGTTTCAGATTTTTCACTTTGCTCTAGCTATTTTTTGGTTTGAAGTATTGGTTTATTTTCATGGTTAATTTTTCTGTGTTTACCAGGTGAAAGGCCCAATTCATAATGAAATATTTGTAAACAGTATCAGTTCAGTTCAGTCGCTCAGTTGTGTCCGACTCTTTGCGACCCCATGAATCACAGAACGCCAGGCCTCCCTGTTCATCACCAACTCCCGGAGTTCACTCAGACTCACGTCCATCGAGTCAGTGATGCCATCCAGCCATCTCATCCTCTGTCGTCCCCTTCTCTTCCTGGCCCCGATCCCTCCCAGCATCAGAGTCTTTTCCAATGAATCAGCTCTTGCATAAGGTTGCCAAAGTATTGGAGTTTCAGCTTTAGCATCAGTCCTTCCAATGAACACCCAGAACTGAACAGTATGCACAGTACCAAAAGTTTTACTAGGTGGCTGCCAAGGACTGCATGCAATATAGTCAAAGATAAATTGAGCCTTTTGTAGGATATCTGTGCGCATAAAAGTGGTGGTTAATAAGGAAATGTGTCTCCATAAATGGTAACATTCTTTGCATTTACCCAGCTCCTTTTCTTCAAGTAATCAGAGCATTTAAACTCTGGCTCCAATTTTCTGATATCTGTCATGTATTTTGAGTGGTTTTTACACAACTTAGATAAGAGAATAATGTCCCAAATTTACTGTTTGTCAGACATCAACAGGAGCAACCAGTCTCAGGGTCTAGGGAGTTGCCAGGTATGGCACATAAATTGGTAAGTGGATTCAGGCTTTTTTTCATTTAGAGACTTCACTCTTGGAGCTATGCTCAAATAAGAAATGATAATATAAACATGGATTCGGGGGTCAGTAAGAATGAGAGGCCTCCAGAAAATGGATCCCTAGAGAACAGATACAGGCTGATCATAAAATCCAGATCTCCCCAGTGTGAGCACTAGTGTCCTTATCTACTTTCCTGGCAATTTTTCTTTGTCCCCAACTCCAAACAGAATGTTTCTTATAATGTTTCACATATGTGTATATCAAGACTGTATGAATAGTTTCAAGAAACAAAATTTATACCGCAGCCAAATTCCCTAGAAACCATCAACCTATAAAAGAGCAACTGTTTGCAGCCAAAAGAAAATCCACCTAATTTCAAAATTAACTATTGTTCAGTTGTCCATTTTCTCATTGTGCCACAGAGTAAATACTTCATGAAATGGAAACTATAGATTTTTTTCCACTTAATACTTAAGAAGACCAATCAAAACCTAGTGAGGGAACAGAAATGACTTAAGAGATATATTTTTTTTTAAGATGCTTTGGAAGACCACAAAGAGCAAATTTAAAAAAAAAAAAAAGGCAGTTACTAAGGCCTCCTGAAACCTCTGAGTAGAAGGCAATGAGTTCTTGCAAACTCATCACCTGAGATTTAAAAAAGGCCAAAGTAATTTACCAGGAGCACACTAATAAGGCATGGTAAGATGAGGGAGAAAACAGGCATTGCAGTCTCCAAGGCTGCTTTCCAACAGAGCTGTGCTCTCTCCTGAGAGGACAGAAAAAACACCTGATGCTTGTTTTTCCAAACAGCTTTATTACACTTTTATGTACTTTTTTCATAATTGGAACTAAATATATTTTCTACCAAGGACAACTCTGCTTAATATTAACCTTTGGGACATACATTTTTCAACTCTAGGGATAAAGTTAATACAATGTTAAAAATTTTGTGCCAAAGGATCACAGAAATATAAAAGCCGAAGTGAATACCCACCCAGCCAAACTGAATATAAGAAGTCGTTGTTTGCCTTCTCTTGGAACAAGAAGTACAATACTGCCATGACCCAAAGTTCTCCTATTTTATTTGAATTTCTCTAGGTAATTCTGTATTTGATCCATGTTCGCAATACAGATAGAAGGACTGGAAAAAGAGGGCTTATTAACAGTAGGCCTATAAAAAGTGAAATTGCATTTTCTTTTTGGTATTGTAAACTATATTTTGAACAATTATGTAGAAAATATTCTCTTCGATGTAACAGTAGACATCTTTTAAAATTACTTTATATTCTTATGCTAATATAATTGCTTACATTCTGTTTTTAGGACATAATACTATAAACAATTGAAATTTAAAATAGAATAATAAAATGGAACCTTAAATCTAAGGAATGTCTGAAATACCATTGGTGCTAGCCAAAGTTTATAAAACAGCAGAAAGTCTTTAACAGACGGATCTGCAGACACAGCAATGATTGAAAAGTTATGTGCACTTATCTTCTTTTATCTACTGCCTGGGTCATAGCACTAGGGTCCAGTGGGACAAATATGGCCTGCCTGCCTCATACATTTTTAAATGAAGTATTATTGGAACACAGTCACACTCAGTTGGTTACATATTGTCCATGCCTGCATTCATCCTTGTAATAGCAGTGTTGAAGAGTCACAACATAGTGCACTGGTGCACAGAGCTGAACAATTTTGCTATCTGATCCTTTAAAGGAAAAGTTTGTCAACCCCAGCTCTAAAGCAACTGTTCTCAAGAAGATAAACCCCAGATCAGCCCCCTGACCATCCAGTGATCAGCTCCTCACTCCAGTCATGGATGCCATAAATGCCCAGGTCCAGAGAATCTCATAAAATGGCTCAGAATGAAACT
Source organism: Nanger dama (assembly GCA_917880005.1). Taxonomy (NCBI): domain Eukaryota; kingdom Metazoa; phylum Chordata; class Mammalia; order Artiodactyla; family Bovidae; genus Nanger; species Nanger dama. The sequence goes on from CAKJTW010000007.1 coordinate 33,567,222, forward strand.
AGGAGCCCCTGTGGAGAATTCTTGCCATTACCATTAAGAACTTGGTACTGATGTGGGAGAAAGAACAGACACAAGCAAACTAGAGAAAGATATAAAGAGCAGATGAGAGGATAAACAATGGAAGATAAAGAGTGTGAGGGTGTGTGTGTCTGTGTGTGTGTATTTGTTTATGTGCATCTAGGCATTGCAAAATAGATATGATCAAAAGCCATGAGACATTCCCAAAAGGGATATTTCAAAATTTTTCTTGTTTTTACTGAAGTGTCATTTACATCAGTGAAATACACGAATCTCAAGCACTTTACTAGGTTTTTAATGATATATTGTTTTACTCTTTGTCATTACTTTAGAGATTAACATACATCTTCAAATTATTTTTCTTAATTTGTACTTTTTCCAAAGTAAAATAAGGAACTTATATTTCAATGCCTTCCTTTTGTGCTATTATTATCATGTATTTTAATTTCATATATATTTACACCTCAGAAAATATTATTATTATTGTTTTAAACCAAAAGAGAAAAATCTATTTCTATGTACTCAAGTATTTAACATTTCAGAAAACTTTATTGCCTTTTGCATTACTAAACTTCCATCAGGAAATGGTCCATTTCATTGCTACAAATAATGCTAGTCATTGTCATAATACTCATCTTATCTATCAGACCCCAACATCAAATGATTTCCCCCTTCCTACCTAATAAGGACCAGATGCCTTAGCCTGACATTCACAGTGCTATAATTCCCAGTTTTATCAACTTTCTTTCCAACCCTATCTTATGTGAACTCATTGAAATAAAATTATCCTGATCATTAAAATATATGTACCTGATAGGTTGATGAAGAAGGACTCATGACATGGAACCAAAAAGCATTTTTATTTTTGTTTCTATTAATCTTTGAAATTTTCTTCCATGGTAGTCACCTTGAAGAAAATCTAGGTAAGTCCTATCATCCTACAGTCACTTTCACACATCCATAGAGCATGAATTTAAAAACATGACTATCAGGATAATATGCTAACCCACAATCAATCTCAAGGCAAAGCTACAACTTCTTTGCCTCCTCCTTATGACCTGCTAGCTAACTGTATGCAGCATGAGAGTAGCATGAAGAATATTTAAAGCAGACCTCTTCTCTCATTGGACACTTTCACGGGTTCTACAAAGACTTCTGTTACTGGCTGACCTCATCTGCAAGATTCTTGACCATTTTATTTATGACTGCCCTTAACCCCTTCAAAACTCAGTCTCTGCCTTCAGCTTTCCCTCTAGGTGACCTTATTGGACAAAGTCTAAAATAGATTTTAATTATGCTCTGTGTCTGGTCCTTAGGAAGCACTCGGACATTCTTCACCTATACAAACTCTGAAAACACAATTACAACAGAGTAAACATTCCTCACACTGCCATCAGGGGACTGAATGGCTTTCTTTGCCTTCAGTTTTCTTGGCAGGCATCAGCAAGTGATGTAATTCACTTCAGGAGACCAAGGACGCTCTCTTGAGTGTTCTACTAACAATCCTCACATTGTCTTGACCAGAAGGGAAAATAACCTTCCTTTCACTGTACAAACCTAGAAAATGGCACTCAAACAGTTATTTTTAAAGTCTTTGCACCAACCTCCATACTCTTCATTTGTCTTCATGTGTATGAGATTCTTAGAGTGTGTAACAACTTTGGATTAAGTTTTTGTAACCTGTCTTTGAATCGGACTTGACTGTATCTAGTGCCTAATTTAAAACTTCAAACAGTATCTCTTTATACACATTTGGCACCTGCTCATTATCAACGCTCTTTCCAACCCTATCCTTTCTCACTCTACATTGTATTCCTACTTCTATGCTGCAATTTCAGTTCTGACTGCAGCAACAAAATTTAGTAAAGAATCTTCCAAAATGTAAAACACCTAAAGCTTACAAATTTCTAATTGCTAAAGAATGTATTTAACTACTTTTCTAGAAACACCACAGCATGGAAGCGATTTCCATTACAAAATGTAAATGGTGTAAGTTAGATGGATGCAATCTCTGTTTGAATAAAATTTAGAATATTCATTGCTGCCACTGCTAAGTCTCTTCAGTCATGTCTGACTCTGTGTGACCCCATAGATGGCAGCCCACCAGGCCCCCCGTCCCTGGGATTCTCCAGGCAAGAACACTGGAGTGGGTTGCCATTTCCTTCTCCAATGCATGAAAGTGAAAAGTGAAAGTGAAGTCGCTCAGTCGTGACCAACTCTTTGCAACCCCATGGACTGCAGCCCACCAGGCTCCTCCGTCCATGGGCTTTTCCAGGCAAGAGTACTGGAGTGGGGGGGCCATCGTCTTCTCCCATATTCATTGCTAGCTATGTCCAAATACATTTACCACTTTTTTGCTAGTGTAAACTCTGAAGATAGCTTTAGAAAGCTGTTTATCTTATTTTTCTTTCTCTGAAGAAAATATGAATCAGGCAATCTGCATTAGGTTGCATTTTATTTTATTTATTTATTTTTTCCTTTCAGTCATGTTTATTTTTTTTTAATACTTTATTCTACATTACAATACTGTATTTGTTTTGCCATACATTGACATGAATCAGCCACAGGTGTCCACGATCTCCCAATGCCAAAGCCCCCTCCCACCTCCCACTCCACATCCTCTCCCTGAATCATCCCGTGCACCAGCCCCATGCGTCCTGCATCCTGTATTGAACATAGACTGGCGCTTCTTTCTTACAAGATAGTATACATGCTTCAATGCTGTTCTCCCAAATCATCCCACCCTCGAAATTGGAGCCGATTATACAGAGTGAAGTAAGCCAGAAAGAAAAACACCAATACAGTATACTGACACATATATATGGAATTTAGAAGGACAGTAATGAAGACCCTCTATGTGAGACAACAAAAGAGACTCAGAGGTATAGAACGGACTTTTAGGTTGCATTTTAAATAAAGTATACAAGCAATTGTTTCTCCTTTTAGGTCTATGTGCATATTTTATATTGATATGTTTTCAGTGTAGTGTAAGTAGGGGGAAAAGTGTTTAGAGACAGAGTGAATTGGATTAGAGTCTCAGTTCACTATTGAACAACTTTGTGTCCCTAGGTAAACTATTTAACCGTCTTGATTCTCAGTTCCTCTGTTATAAAATAGTAATCAGCAAAACTCACCTCACAGTGATTTAGTGGTTAAATGACTATTGTTGTTTAGTCGCTAAGTAGTATCTGACTCCTTTGTGACTCCAGGGACTGTAGCCTGCTAGGATTCTCTATCCATGAGATTTCCCAGGCAAAAATACTGGAGTGGGTTACCATTTCTTACTCCAGGGAATTTTCCCACCCAAGAGATGGAACCTGTGTCTTCTGCATTGCCAGGTGGATTCTTTACTACTGAGCCACCAGGAAAGCCTGATTAAATGATCAGCCTATGCAAAACGCTTTACAGGATCACTAGCAAAAGAAAGTGCTAAAAGTCACTTCACTTCTATACTCTTTTTTTTTATCATCCCTCCTGATTTTAACCATGCTATATTAATTTTTACTTCATGGCAAATAGATAGGAAAACAGTGATATACTTTATTTTCTTGGGCTCCAAAATCACTGCAGATGCTGACTGCAGCTATGAAATTAATAGATGCTTGCTCCTTAGAAGAAAAGCTATCACCAACCTAGACAACATATTAAAAAGTAGAGGCATTACTTTGCTGACAAAGGTCCATATAATCAAAGCTATGTCTCTTTCCAGGAGTCATGTATGGATATGAGAGTTGGACCATAAAGAAAGCTGAGCACTGAAGAACTGATGCTTTTGAACTGTGGTGTTGAAGACTTTTGAGGGTCCCTTGGGCTGCAAGGAGATCAAATCAGTCAATCCTAAAGGAAATCAGTCCTCAATATTCATTTGGAACGACTGATGCTGAAGCTGCAGCTCCAATACTTTGGCCACCTGATGCAAAGAAATGACTCACTGGAAAAGACCCTGATCCTGGGGATGATTGAAAGCAGGAGGAGAAGGGGATGACAGAGGACTGATATGGTTGGATGGCATCACTGACCTGATGGACATGAGTCTGAGTAAGCTCTGGGAGTTGGTGATGGACAGGGAAGCCTGGTGTGCTCCACTCCACAGGGATGCAAAGAGTCAGACATGACTGAGCGACTGAACTAAACTGACAGTAATTTTATGTATGACTTTTAAATCTTTTGGGAGAAAGTAATTTGGGAAAAAGTGACATTTCATTTAAATGCTTCTTCATTTTCCCTTGCCTAGACCATCTTATGGCACACTGTTAACTATCTTAGTTTTCTCACCATCCACTGGGTATTTCCTATTTGTTAGGAGACATTAGTTTCCTTTTCATTTCTCATCTCTGTAACTGATTTTTAAACTCATATGGAACACAAATTTAATCTCATATTTGCTTTTTCTATTCCTTAATGTTCCATACAGCTCATTTTAAAAGAATAAAATTGTTGATTTTTTAAATTTATTGTCTCTTCTGGTGGATATTTAGGACTTTCAAGTTTGGTAAGGCAATGTTTAGTGTCCCTAGACATCAGTGAAGAGATGATGCTTGCTCTAGAAATTGTGAGAATTCTGACAACCACATAGTGATATAAACAGTAAGCAACTGGTGTAGTTATTTAAGATTAACTGTAAAAGATGATCTTGTTGATTTGGAAAGACAAAAGGAATCTTCATGGACTTAAAATAGGAGGACTAGCATTCAAAATCAAACTCATAAGGTTATCCTGTATATAAGATCAGTTAAAGGCAGGTAAAACTTGAATAGATAATCATTAACATGGACAAACTATAGCCTGGGGCCAAATCTGGCAACACATTTTTATAAATAAGCTTTGATGGTAACATTATCATGACCATTTATTTATGTAATGTCTATCTGCTTTTGTTCCTCAAGGGCATAGGTACAGAGAGGTCATAGGACTTACAAAGTCTGTAATATGTATTGTCTGTTCCTTCACAGAAAATGTTTGCTGGCCTCCATTCTAATATATTTTTAGATTTATAGGAGTACATTATTAAGACTGATCTTCAATATACAAGTGATAGTGATCTGGGATTCTCTAATTTTACTTTTTTGAGCAACATGCACACACACAGGAGAATGTGTTATCCTTGATTATTAATCACATTCTATTTCCTGATTCTATTGAGTATAAGGCTCACATTATAAGGAAATTTTTTTAAATACCTTTCATCTATTCCTTTTCATTATCATCATCATGATATGAGCTGAATAACGAGCATGAGTTTAACATAACTCTAGATAAATGAGGTTTGGTTAATATGGTGTAACATATTAATTAATGGCTAGATGCCACCCTAGAGGAAAATACTTTGTAGTATTCTATAGCAGTTTATACTTTTCTCAACATTTTATCAGAGATGTGAATGTAAACAAAAAGCATGTTTATCCAATTTGTGTATGACACAAAACTGTGGAGTTACTGTATTGAATGACAGAAACCGTATTCCAAGGCATTGCAAAAAGTTGGGAATATGGGCCAAAGAAAACAAAGTGATATTTAACAGGGCTAAATATAAAGTTCTGTATTTGGATTTACAAAATCAAAACACAATTGTACAAATACAGGATGGAGAACACATGGCTAAACAGCAATAAAAGGTGAACATTTTAGGATTATAGCTAACTGCAAGCTTACTTATAAACCAGCCCTTTGATGTGGATCTTAAAAATGTTCATATAATCTTAGTATGTGCTTTAATATAATTATGTATTCTGTCCAGATGAAGAGGGTTAATTGTGCTGCATACTAAATATTGCATAAGCCATGTGGAATGATGTGTTCAATTTAGGGAGTCATTCTGTAATAGGGACCTTGACAAATGCAATAGCTGTTTGACATTTTTTCCCCCACCATAGACATCAGATACCTGCCTGCTCAGACCTTTGAAGCTATGATGCCGGCATCAAACTAAGCTCTAATCAGAAGCACCTGCAGTGGAGTTTGGCTTGGGAGCCAGAAATGTAAAGCAGCAGGGAATACCTAGAATTCATTCAAGCAGATATAAAATCAGGGGCTGTGGATCCAATTTATTGAGGCGTCACCATTAAGTCATGCACTAGATGTTGTCAGCAGCAAAGTCATGGTATCTGTGAAGTTATGTCCTTCCCAGATCAGTTCTTTGTGTGGTTTCAAGGCTTGTTCCTGGCCGTATACCTCACAGGCATTATGAGGGATGGCGATCCAGATCCCTTGTTTGGGCTGTCTCAATTCTAAATTCCTTTCTGCTCTATTTTCTGGCAGTTACTCTACAGACTGACAAATGTGTAGTCAGAAAAGTCATAGGGCCAGGGACAAAGCAACAGGAATGGAGGGAGAATAGGAAGTGAAGTGGGTGGAATCTGTGCTGTGCTGTGCTTAGTTGCTCGGTCATGGCTGACTCTTTGGGACCCTATGGACTATAGCCCGCCAGGGTCCTCTGTCCATGGAATTCTCCAGACAAGAGTACTGCAGTGGGTTTCCATGCCCTCCTCCAGGGGAATCTTCTGACCCAAGGATCAAACCCATGTCTCCTCTGTCTCCTGCATTGTAGGCAGATTCTTTACCACTGAGCCACCTCGGAAGCCCTAAATGCTTAATACTGAGTCCTTATTTTATAAAGAGAAAGTCAGGTTTATAATTCCCTTGCTAATAAAATCTCTCACAGACAAAAAAAAAAAAACTTTGTGGCACATGCCATAAAAATAACAGCATAATTGGAAATTAAAAAAATAAAAATATAGTGCAGAAGAAGTAGCACTTATGTTGCCACCTGCAATGTGATATGCCTGATGAAACTGCCTATAGGGTACAAGTGAGAAAGTAGCAAAGAGGCCAGTTTTTAATTTTTTCCATTTTACTTAGGCACATTCTATATGTTTTATTTATTAATTATGGCCTATTATCTGCACTCTTATGCCTAGTATTCTTCCCATTTGTAGTTACTGATTTCTGAGTGCTAAGGTGGTCTTGATGTTGTCATGAAGTGTAGCATAGTATAAGTCACAACATAGTAAGTATACAGCTACTATTAGTTCTCATGCTCAACTTTATATTTTTGCCACTGACATTTTTTTATTTTCTTGCCCAAACAAGATGGAAAAATTAATAGGCTTTGGATAAAGTAAGTATATCTTTTGAAAATTTATGTTCCCTATACTCCAAAAACTATAAGACACTGATGAAAGTAACTGAAGATAACACAGATGGAAAGATATACCATGTTCTTATATTAGAAGAATCATTATTGTTAAAATGAAGACACTACACAAGGAAATCTACAGATTCAATGCAATCCCTATCAAAATACACATGGCATTTTTCATAAAACTAGAAAAATAACTTTAAATTTTGTATGGGAACACAAAAGATCCCGAATAGCCAAAACTTAGAGAAAGGAGAACAGAGCTGGAAGAATCATATTTCCTGAGTTCATATATAATACAAAGCTACAGCAATGAAAGTAGTATGATACTAGCACAAAAACAGATACACAGATCAATGGAACAGGATCAAGGGCCCAGAAATAAACAGATGCACTTATGGTTAATTATGACTAAGGAGTGAGGAATATACAATGGAGAAAAGACAGTCTCTTCAACAAGTGGTGCTGGGAAAACTAGACAGTTACATGTATAAAAACGAAATTAGTACATTTTATAACATTATATACAAAAAGAAATTCTAAATGACGAAAAACATGAATGTAAAACCAGATACAATAAAATTCCTTGAAGAAAACATAGGCAGAACATTCTGACATAAATTGAAGCAATATTTTTTGGATCTGTCTACTGAAGCAAAGAAAATAAAAGCAAAAATAAACAAATGGGACCTGGTTAAACTTAAAAGCTTTTTGTACCACAAAGGAAACCACAAACTAAACTAAAAGACAACCCTCAGAATGGGACAAAATATTTGCAAAGCAACCAATAAGGTATTACTCTCCAAAATATACAAACAGCTCCTGCTGCTCAACATCAAAAAACAAACAAGAATCAAAAGTTAAAAAATTAAAAGACACTTGCTCCTTGGAAGAAGAACTATGACCAACCTAGACAGTATATTAAAAAGCAGAGACATTACTCTGTCAACAAAAGTCTGTCTAGTCAAAGCTATGGTTTTTCTAGTAGTCATGTATAGACATGAGAGTTGGCCATAATAAAAGCTGAGTGCTGAAGAATTGATGCTTTTGAACTGTGGTGTTGGAGAAGACTCTTGAGAGTCCCTTAGATTGCAAGGAGATCAAACCAGTCAATCCTAAAGGAAATCAATCCTGAATATTCATTGGAAGGACTGATGCTGAAGCTGAAGCTCCAATATTTTGGCCACCTGATGCAAAGGGCTGACTCTGTAGAAAATAACCTGATCCTGGGAAAGATTGAAGGCAGGAGGAGAAGGGAATGACAGAAGATGAGATGGTTGGATCACATCACCAACTTGATGGACATGAGTTTCAGCAAGCTTTGGGAGTTGGTGATGGAGAGTGAAGCCTGGCATACTGAATTCCATGGGGTCTTAAAGAGTTGGACATGACTGAGCAACTGAACTGATGTAAATTTAATCAAAAATGGATGGAGGACCTAAAAAGAGACAGTTCTCCAAATAAGACACATAGATGGTCAACAAACATATGAAAAGATGCTCAACATTACTAATCATCAGGGAAATGCAAACCAAAACCACAATGAACTGCCACCTCACACCCATTAGAACAGCTACCACTGAACTGAACTGAAAAACAAAACAAAGCTATAATCAACAAATGCTAGAGAGGGTGTGGAGAAAGGGAACACTCTTACACTGTTGGTGGGAATGTAAATTGATAAGACACTATGTAAACAGTATGGAGGTTCTTTAAAAGCTAAAACTAGAACTTTTATATGACCCAGCAATCCCACTACTGGGCATATAACCCATATAAGCAATAATTCAAAAGACATGCGCACAGCAGTGTTCACTGCAACACTATTTACAATATCCAGGACACAGAAGCAACCTAAGTGTCCATCAACAGTGGAATGGATAAAAAAGATGTGGTACATACACACAATGTAATATTACTCAGCCAGAAAAAGGGGAACAAAATTGGTCATTTGCAGAAATATGGATGGACCTAAGGACTGTCATATAGAGGGAAATAAGTCAGAAAGAGAAAAACAAAAGTTTATCTTCAGTTCAGTCGCTCAGTCGTGTCCGACTCTTTGCGACCCCATGAATTGCAGCATGCCAGGCATCCCTGTCCATCACCAACTCCTGGAGTCCACTCAGACTCACGTCCATAGAGTCGGTGATTCCATCCAGCCATCTCATCCTCTGTTGTCCCCTTCTCCTCCTGCCCCCAATCCTTCCCAGCATCAGTCTTTTCCAATGAGTCAACTCTTGGCATGAGGTGGCCAAAGTACTGGAGTTTCAGCTTTAGCATCATTCCTTCCAAAGAACACCCAGGGCTGATCTCCGTTAGAATGGACTGATTGGATCTCCTTGCAGTCCAAGGGACTTTCAAGAGTCTTCTCCAGCACCACAGTTCAAAATCATCAATTCTTCGGTGCTCAGCCTTCTTCACACTCCAACTCTCACATGCATACATGACCACTGGAAAAACCATAGCCTTGACTAGATGGTCCTTTATTGGCAAAGTAATGTCTCTGCTTTTGAATATGCTATCTAGGTTAGTCATAACTTTCCTTCCAAGGAGTAAGTGTCTTTCAATATCATGGCTGCAATCACCATCTGCAGTGATTTTGGAGCCCCCAAAAATAAAGTTAGCCACTGTTTCCCCATCTATTTCCCATGAAGTGATAGGACCAGATGCCATGATCTTTGTTTTCTGAATGTTGAGCTTTAAAACAACTTTTTTTCTCTCCAATTTCACTTTCATCAAGAGGCTCTTTAGTTCCTCTTTACGTTCTGCCATAAAGGTGGTGTCATCTGCATATCTGAGGTTATTGATATTTCTCCCAGCAATCTTGATTCCAGCTTGTGCTTCTTCCAGCCCAGTGTTTCTCATGATGTATTCTGCATATAAATTAAATAAACAGGGTGACAATATACAGCCTTGATGTACTCCTTTCCTATTTGGAACCAGTCTATTGTTCCATGCCAAAGGGAAAGAGAGGGTTGTGAAGAATTGGGAGATTGTGATTGACATATATACATTATTGATACCATGTATAAAATAGATAATAAATAAGATCATATTGTTTAATACAGGGAATTCTACTCATTGCTCTTTGGTGATCTAAATGGGAAAGAAATCCAAAAATGAGGGGATATATGGCATCACTGACTCAATGGATGTGAGTCTGAGTGAACTCCGGGAGTTGGTGATGGACAGGGAGGCTTGGCGTGCTGCAATTCATGGGGTCGCAAAGAGTCGGACACGACTGAGCGACTGAACTGAACTGAACTGATGTATAGTAGAGCCAATTCACTTTGCTGGATAGCAGAAACTAACACAACATGGTAAAGCAACGGTACTCCAACAAAAATTAATTTAAAAAAATAATAAGGAAAAAACAGTCTATTGAATGGGAGAAATAATTCACAAATGATCTAATAAGGGGATAATACCCATAAAAAAAAACAAACAACCCCACAATAGTCAAATTACAAATGAGTAGAAGTGAATAAACATCCTTCCAAAGAGGAAATACAGATGGCCAACAGGCACATGAAAAGATGCTCAGCAGTACCAATCAGCAGAGAAATGCAAGCCAAAACCACTATGAGATATCATCTCACACACATCAGAATGGTTATCATCAAAAAGACCACAAATAACAAATGTTGACAAGGATGTGGAGGAAAGAGAATCCTTGTACACCACTGGTGGGAATATAAATTGGTACAGCTATTATGGATGACAGTATGGAGGCTTCCCAAAAAACTATAAATAAAACTACTATATGACCCAGTAATCCCACCCCTGAGCATATACCCAGAAAAGATGGAAACACCAATTCAAAAGGATACTTGCACCCCAATGTTCGCAGAAGTATTATTTACAATTGCTAAAATATGGAAACAACTTAAGTGTCCATCAACAGATGCTAGGATACACACACACACACTGAAATACTACTCAGCCATAAAAAGGCACACAGTTCCACCAGCTGCAGCAACATGGGCGGACGTGGAAAGCATTGTACTAAGGGAAGTATTTTAGATGGGAAAGACAAAAACAGTGATACCACTTGTATGTGTAGAATCTAAAAAAATACAACAAAGTAGTTTATAATGAACAAAAGGCAGTCTCGCAGATTTAGAGAACAAATTCGTGGTTACCAGTGTGGGGAAGAGGCAGTGTAGGAGCTGGGTAGCAGGAGGTACAAACTATTGGATATAAAACAGACTCAGAGATATACTGTACAACACAGGGAATACAACCAATATTCTAGAATAACTAAATGAAAAAAGTAACCTTTAAAAACTGTATAAAAATTTTAAAATAAATTTATTTTCCCATTCTACTACCTCATCTCTGAACCCCACTCTACTCCACTGTCATCCCACTTAGAAAATCACTTCCCTACTTTCTGCAACTTCTGTGCTATTATTCAACCTGGCATTGTGAAGAAGACATTTTTTATATAAACATAACTCATAAAGCTTATCTCATAAAGAAAGACTCAAAAGTCAAACATTTTGGAAATAGTAAGGGTGTGAGAAAAGAACAAAATCCTTGCAGCCTATCAGAAATTTAATGCTAACTCAGCCGTAAGTGTTTCTTTCTAGGACTGGCCCAACATACACAACCTTTTTCAAACAATTCCTATGAAAAGAATTACTGAGAAAAGATGAAGAAGTTCACTTAACTTTTAAGTATGCAATGTGTTTCTTAGATTACTTCAACAGAATGGAATTGCTTCTATTTTTAAAAAATGGGCAATAATATTTCTAAAATAAGATTAACATATGTGTATATAAATATAATATCCATACAAATTACATTAAAAAAAAAAACCTGAATCTCTTCAGAAAACAGAATCAGGTGAGAACTCAAACTATATTTATTATAGAAAAACAGTATTTTAGGGATATCATTACCTTTTCATAGATGTAGTTTATTAGTTTTCCATAAGTTCACACATTAAACAGTGGAATTAAACATGTGAGACAGCACTTTTAAAAAGATATCACTGTTTTCTAAATTACTTTGTATATATAATATGATACTAATATTCTAATCAGGGGCTTCCCTCATAGCTCAGTTGGTAAAGAATTTTCCTGCAATGCAGCAGACGCTGGGAATTGTTCATTAACTTTAATAAATATTCCACACAGTGAAAAATTTTAATAATAGGAGAAACTGTTTTAATATAACTGTTATTGTCAAGTTAATCTGAAAAAAAAATTAAGAGTCAGGAAATGTTTAAAAAATGAAAGAGTCTAGCTCAAGAAATATTTAAAATATGAAATAATTCTTTACATAAAATGAAGTTAAAAATCTTATGAATTTAAAGGAATATTCAATTTTACTTATATGAACTAAATCAAATCCCTTACGATTATACAGAGGAAGAGAGAATTAGAATTAAGGGACTATACCTGATAGACAGAGTGCCTGATGAAATATGGATGGAGGTTCATGACACTGTACAGGAGACAGGGATCAAGACCACTGCCAAGAAAAATAAATTCAAAAAGCTGTCTGAAGAGGGCTTACAAATAGCTGAGAAAAGAAGAGAAGCAAAAAACAAAGGAGCAAAGGAAAGATATACCCATTTGAATGCAGAGTTCCAAATAAGAGTAAGGAGAGGTAAGAAAATCATCCTCAGTGATCAGTGCAAAGAAACAGAGGAAAACAATCGAAGGGGAAAGACTAGGGATCTCTTCAAGAAAATTAGAGACACCAAGGGAGCATTTCATACAAAGATGGGCTCGATAGAAGGAGAGATTAAGAAGAGGTGGCAAGAATACACAGAAGAACTGTACAAAAAGATCTTCATGACCCAGATGATCATGATGGTGTGATCACTCACCTAGAGCCAGACATCCTGGAATGTAAAGTCAAGTGGGCCTTAGAAAGCATCACTACAAACAGTTAGTGGAGGTGATGTTTCCAGCTGAGCTATTTCAAAACTTAAAAGATGATGCTGTGAAAGTGTTGCACTCAATATGCCAGCAAATTTGGAAAACTCAGCTGTGCTTATTTAACTTAAATGCAGAGTACATCATGAGAAACGCTGGGCTGGATGAAGCACAAGCTGGAATCAAGATTGCTGGCAGAAATATCAATAACCTCGGATATGCAGGTGACACCACCCTTATGGCAGAAAGTGAAGAGGAACCAAAGAGATTCTTGATGAAAGTGAAAGAGGAGAATGAAAAAGTTGGCTTAAAGCTCAACATTCAGAAAACGAAGATCATGATATCCAGTCCCATCACTTCACCCCAAATAGACGAGGAAACAGTGGAAACAGTGGCAGACTTTATTTTGGGGGACTCCAAAATCACTGCACATGGTGACTGCCTCCATGAATTTCACAGACGCTTACTCCTTGGAAGGAAAGTTATGACCAACCTAGACAGCATATTCAAAAGCAGAGACATTACTTTGCCCACAAAGGTCTGTCTAGTCGAGACTGTGGTTTTTCCAGTGGTCCTGTATGGATGTGAGAGTTGGACTATAAAGAAAGCTGAGCACCGAAAAATTGATGCTTTTGAACTGTGGTGTTGGAGAAGACTCTTGAAAGTCCCTTGGACTGCAAGGAGATCCAAGCAGTCTGTCCTAATGGAGATCAGTCCTGAGTGTACATTGGAAGGACTGATGTTGAAGCTGAAACTCCAATTCTTTGGCCACCTAATGAGAAGGGCTGACTCACTGGAAAAGAGCCTGATGCTGGGAAAGATCAAAGGTGGGAGGAGAAGGGGGCTACAGAGGATGAGATGGTTGGATGGCATCCCTGACTCAATGGACATGAGTTTGGGTAAACTCCGGGGAGTTGGTCATGGACAGGGAGGCCTGGTTTGCTGCAGTCCATGGGGTCGCAAAGAGTCGGACATGACTGAGCGACTGAACTGAACTGATACAAATATTATTTTCAAACACAAATCTGAAATGAAATAAGATACCATTTTTCACCTACTGGATTGATAAAATGGATGTAGGAAAATTGATTTCTTAACTCTGGAGAGTAATTTGGTAATGCATGCATCCTTAGTCACTTTAGTCAATTCTAACTCTCTGCAACCATATAGACTGTAGCCTGCCAGGCACCTCTATCCACAGGATTCTTGGGGCAAGAATACTGGAGTGAGTAGCTGTTTCCTCCTCCAGGGGATCTTTCTGATCCCTGGATTGAATCAACATCTCCTGCAGCTCCTGCTCTGCAGGAGGATTCTTATTGCTGAGCCACTGGGGAAGCCCAATTGGCAATCGATATTTAAATTCAAAATATACATGTCCTTGGACCTAACAGTTCCACAGTCCGAAATCTATGCTGTACATACACTTATAGAAAAATGCCAAGAATTTATATAAAAATTATTATGTAAACTGCGTATAATGGGGAAAAAGACAATGATAAGAACAAAAAAATAATCATCAATATTGGACAAATGTTATCCATTTCTAATAACATGATGGGACATCCTGTACGTGCAGATAGAGGACATCTCCAAGTTATATTTTCAGTAAAATCAGTGCTAAATTATACAAATGAAAGAGGCATAGATATCCACATATATAGATGTACATACAAACATGCATATGTGCTCAAGCTAGTGAGCAGACAATAATGTTCTGCAAGGAAACAGAAGAACATTTCAATCATGGGAAGTAGGATTGTAGATCTAAAAGAAATATATTTCCATTTTGTAACCTTTTATAGTGATGTGCATATATTTACCTGTGCATATATTATATTTTTGTTAGCAGTATTAGGCTTACAGAGAAACTGAACAGGAAATTCAGAGTTCTCAAATCCTACTACCTATACCCACCCTGCCCCAAGTTCCTCCTATTATTAAAATTGTGTTTTAATGTGGTACATCTATTACAATTGATAAACCACTATTGATAGATTATCATTAACTAAAGCCCATAGTTTGCAATAGGGTTCACTTTTCACGTTGTATAGTTCTATGGATTTGACAAATGCATAATATTGTATAGCCACCATTATATCGTACAGAATAGTTTAAATTCAAACAACTACTGATATTTTTACTGTCTATATAGTTTGGCTTTTCCAAAATGCCATGCAGTTGGAATCATACAGTATATATTAATAGCATTTTCAGGTTGACTTCCTTCACTTAGTAATATGTATTTAAGTTTCCTTCATGCCTTTTGATAGCTTGATAGCCCATTTATTTTTATTGCTGAGAATTACTCTATCATATGGATGTTTGTTTATTCATTCATCTTTTGAAGACATTTTGTTTCCTTTGGCAGCAATTAGGCATAAAGCTGATAAAATGAATCGTGCAATTTTTATCTCTGAGTTTTCATCTCATTTGGCTGTATTGTACAGTATGCCTATGTTAGCTTTATAAGCAATCGCCAGGCTGTCTTCCAAAATGGCTCTATAATTTCACATGAGCAACAAATCAGAACTCCTGTTGTTCCACATTCTTGCCAGAAGTTGATGTTGAGTGTGTTTTGGATTTCATCCATTTTAAAAAACAAGTACAGATATCTCAGTGTTTTACATGCAATTCCTTTAACAATATATGATGTTGAGCATCTTTTCATATGCTTATTTGCCATTTCTTGTAATGAGGGTGACAGTGATGACTTCCAAGCCTTTTATGTATTAGACCAGAAAACCGAATTCCATAGATTTTATTCACTAATTAAAGGCTATGGGTATATAATATTCATAAAGTTAAAGAAGATTGCTCTCTCCCATCTCGTCCTTGCCTTGCTTTCCTTTTCCCCCCTTGCCTCTCTAAAAATTCAGTTCTAAAACCCTTAGTGGGACAGTACAAGTCAGGCTCAAAACGACATCCTCATGGAGGGGAGGTCTGATGTCGGGTGTCATCAGAGTGGGATGAAAATATATGTTCCAGTTCCAAGACACTGGAAATGGCAAAAAGGCTAGTATGGGGAGTCAGCTTGAATAGGATGATCAAAGTCCACATCAGTAATATTGGAATACATAGAAATCATGAGCCAATGGTAGTTTATAACAAGACCCCACTATCAATATTTCTGACAATGATGCATCACCTGAATCTAATTATGAGGTCACATCAGAAAGACTCAAACTGAAGAACATTCTACAAAATAGCCTCTAGTCTCCAAAAGTATCAAGGTCGTGAAAATCAAGGAAAGACTCTGGAACTATTTGAGACTGAACAAGTTTAGAGATAAAATGCCTAAATGCAACTTATAATGCTGACCTGAATCTTTTCCTATAAAAGACATTATTGGAAAAACTGGTAAAACCTGAGTGGAGTCTGTGGATGAATTCATAGTAATACAATGATGTTAGTTTTTTGTTTTGTTTTGTTTTGTTTTGGTGGTTGTGGTTATGTAGGGGTCAGACCTTGTATTTAGTAAATAATCAAGTGTTTGAGTGTAGATTGTGTTGACAGCTTACTCTCAAAAGCAGGGGAGGAAAAAACCAGTATTTTGCATTGGGTTTGCAATGTTTATCTGCTTATTTCAAAATTTAATAAAAAGATAATTCAGCGAAGATGAAAAATACAAAATTAACTACTTATGACATCTAAATGAACTGTTTCTTCACAACTTAAGTCTAAAATCTTGCATCTATTTTATTGGTTTCAATGAGCTTGTTTTATTTTTTTACTTTTTAAATTTATTTTTTAATTGAAGGATAATTGCTTTTCAGAATTTGGTTGTTTTCTGTCATACCTCAACATGAATCCGCCATAGGTATACATATATCCCCGCCCTTTTGAATCTCTCTCCTATCTCCCTCCCCATCCCACCTCTCTAGATTGAGACAGAGCCCCTGTTTAAGTTTCCTGAAACATACAGCAAATCCCATTGGCTATTTATTTTACATATGGTAATCTAGTTTCCACATTACTCTCTCCAAACATCTAACCCTCTCCTCTCCTTTCCCCATGTCCATGAGTCTATTCTCTATGTCTCTTTCTCCAGTGCTGCCCTGCAAATAAATTCTTCTGTACCATTCTTCTAGATTCCATATATATGCACAAGGATACAATATTTATCTTTCTCTTTCTGACTTAACATCATTCTATATAAGAGGCTCTAGGTTCACCCACCTCATTCAGTTCAGTTCAGACACTATGTCTTATCCGACTCTTTGCAACCCCATGGACTGCAGCACACAAGGCCTCCCTGTCCATCACCAACTCCTGGAGTTTACCCAAACTCAAGTCCATTGAGTCAGTGATGCCATCCAGCCATCTCATCCTCTGTTTTCCCCTTCTCCTCCTGCCTTTAATCTTTCCCAGCATCAGGGTCTTTTCAAATGAGTCAGCTCTTCAAATCAGGTGGCCAAAGTATTGGAGTTTCAGCTTCAACATCAATCCTTCCAATGAAAAATCAGGACTGATCTCATTTAGGATAAACTGGTTGGATCTCCTTGCAGTCCAAGAGGCTCTTAAGAGTCTTCTCCAACACCACAGTTCAAAAGCATCAATTCTTCTGCATTGAGCTTTCTTTATAGTCCAACTCTCACATCCATACATGACTACTGGAAAAACCAAAGCTTTGACTAGACAGACTTATGTCAGCAAGGTAATGTCTCTGCTTTTTAATATGCTCTCTAGGGTGGTCACAGCTTTCCTTCCAAGGAGCAAGTGTCTTTTAATTTCATGGCTGCAGTCACCATCTGCACTGATTTTGGTGCCAAAAATATAAAGTCAGCCACTGTTGGCCCATCTATTTGCCATGAAATGATGGGACCAGATGCCATGATCTTATTTTCTGAATGTTGAGCGTTAAGCCAACTTTTTCACTCTCCTCTTTCACCTTCATCAAGAGGCTCTTTAGTTCCTCTTCACTTTCTGCCATTAGTTTAGTGTCATCTGCATATCTGAGGTCATGGATATTTCTCCCAGTGATCTTGATTCCAGCTTCAGCTTCATCCAGTCTGGCATTTTGCATGATGTACTCTGCATATAAGTTACATAAGCATGGTGACAATATACAGCCTTGACGTACCCCTTTTCCTATTTGGCACCAGTCTGTTGTTCCATGTCCAGTTCTAACTGTTGCTTCTTGACCTGCATACAGATTTTTCAAAAGGCAGGCCAGATGGTCTGCTATACCCATCTCTCAGAAACTTCCACAGTTTGTGGTGATCCATATAGTCAAGGCTTTGGCATAGTCAATAAAACAAGTATATGTTTTTTCTGGAATTCTCTTGCTTTTGCAATGATCCAGTGCATGTTGGCAATTTGATCTCTGGTTCCTCTGCAACCTCTCTGGTTGAACATCTGGAAGTTCATGGTTCATGCACTGTTAAAGCCTGGCTTGGAGAATTTTGAACATTACTAGTGTGTGAGATGAGTGCAATTGTGCAGTAGTTTGAGCATTGTTTGGCATTGGAATGAAAACTGACCTTTTCCAGTCCTGTGGCCACTGCTGAGTTTCCAAATTTGCTGGCATATTGAGTGCAGCACTTTCACAGCATCATCTTTAAGGATTTGAAAAAGCTCAACTGGAATTCTATCACCTCTACTAGCTTTGTTCATAGTGATGCTTCTTAAGGCCCACTTGACTTCACATTCCAGGATGTCTGGCTCTAGGTGAGTGATTACACCCTCGTGGTTATCTGCATCAAGAAGATCTTTTTGTACAGTTCTTTGTATTCTGGCCACCTCTTCTTAATATCTTCTGCTTCTGTTAGGGCCATATCATTTCTGTCCTTTATTGAGCCAATATTTGCATGAAATATTTCCTTGATATCTCTAATTTTCTTGAAGAGATCTCTAGTCTTTCCCCTTCGATTGTTTTCCTCTCTTTGCACTAATCACTGAGGAAGGCTTTCTTATCTCTCCTTACTCTTCTTTGGAACTCTGCATTCAAATGGCTATATCTTCCCTTTGCTCTTTTGTTTTTTGCTTCTCTTCTTTTCTTAGCTAGGCCTCCTCAGGCAGCTATTTTGCTTTTTTGCATTTCTTTTTCTTGGGGATGGTCTTGATCCCTGTCTCCTGTACAGTGTCATGAACTTCCAGCTATCTTCATCAGGTACTCTATCAGATCTAGTCCCTTGTATCTATTTCTCACTTCCAAGGTAAATGAGGTATCAAATCGTAAGGTATTTGATTTAGGTCATACCTGAATGATCTAGTGGTTATCCCTACTTTCTTCAATTTAAGTCTGAATTTGGCAATAAGGAGTTCATGATCTGAGCCAAAGTCAGCTCCTGGTCTTGTTTTTGCCGACTATATAGAGCTCCTCCATCTTTGGCTGCAAAGAATATAATCAATCTGATTTCGGTGTTGGCCATCTGGTGATATCCATGTGTAAAGTCTCTCATGTGTTGTTGGAAGAAGGTGTTTGCTATGACCAGTGCTTTCCCTTGGCAAAACTCTATTAGCCTTTGCCCTGCTTCATTCTGTAGTCCAAGGCCAACTTTGCCTGTTACTCCAGGTGTTTCTTGACTTACTACTTTTGCATTCCAGTTCCCTATAGTGTAAAGAACATCATTTGGGGGTGTTAATTCTAAAAGGTCTTATAGGTCTTCATAGAACCGTTCAACTTCAGCTTCTTCAGCATTACTGGTTGGGGCATAGACTTGGATTACCTTGATATTGAATGGTTTGCCTTAGAAACCATTCAACAGAGATCATTCTGTTGTTTTTGAGATTGCATCCAAGTACTGCATTTTGGATTCTCTTGTTGAGTATGATGGCTACTCCATTTCTCCTAAGGGATCTTGCCCACAGTAGTAGATATAATGGTCATCTAAGTTAAATTTTCCCATTCCAGTCCATTTTAGTTTGCTGATTCCTAAAATGTTGACATTCACTCTTGCCATCTCCTGGCATTTGACCACTTCCAATCTGCCTTGATTCATGGACCTAACATTCCAGGTTCCTATGCAATATTGCTCTTTACAGCATTGGACCTTGCTTCTATTACCAGTCACATCCACAACTGGGTGTTGTTTTTGCTTTGGCTCCATCTCTTCATTATTTCTGGAGTTAACTCTCCACTGATCTCTACAGTAGCATATCGGGCACCTGCCAATCTGGGGAGTTCATCTTTCAGATGTCCTATCTTTTTGCCTTTTCATACCATTCATGGGGTTTTCAAGGCAAGAATACTGAAGTGTTTGCCATTCCCTTCTCCAGTGGACCACTTTCTGTCAGACCTCTCCACCATGACCCATCCATCTGGGGTGTCCCTACGTGACATGGCTTAGTTTCATTTAGTTAGACAAGCTGTGATCCATGTGATTAGATTGGCTAGTTGTCTGTTATTGTAGTTTCAGTCTGTCTGCCCTCTGATACCCTCTCTCAGAGCCTACCACCTTACTGGGGTTTCTCTTACCTTGGACGTGGGGTATCTCTTCACAGTTGTTCTAGCAGAGTGCGGCCACTGCTCCTTATCTTGGACATGGGGCATCTCCTCATGGCCATGACTACTGACCTTGGACATGGTGTATCTCCTCTTGGCCACTCGTGGTTCCAGTGACACACAGCCGCCACTCACCACTCCCGCACCACACAGCCTCATTAGAACTGACTCAAATGTGTTCTTTTTAATGGCTGGGTAATATTCCATTGTCTAAATGTACCACAACTTCTTTATCTATTCATCTGTTGATGGACAACTAGTTTGTTTCCATGTTCTAGCTATTGTAAATCGTGTGCAATGAATAATGGGATACATGTGTCTTTTTCGATTTCGGTTCCCTCAGGGTATATGGAGAAGGCAATAGCACCCCACTCCAGTACTCTTGCCTGGAAAATCCCATGGACGGAGGAGCCTGGCAAGCTGCAGTCCATGGGGTCGCAAAGAGTCAGACATGACTGAGCGACTTCACTTTCACTTTTCACTTTCATGCATTGGAGAAGGCAATGGCACCCCACTCCAGTACTCTTGCCTGGAGAATCCCAGGGACAGTGGACCCAGGTGGGCTGCCGTCTATGGGGTCGTACAGAGTTGGACATGACTGAAGTGACTTAGCAGCAGGCTATATACCTAGGAGTGGGATTGCTGGGTCATATGGTGGTTTATTCCTAGTTTTTTAAGGAATCTCCATACTGAGTGAGTTTGTTTTAATTCTTTCTTCACTTTCCTTAGAGATATGGAATCTAAGTAGATATATTCAATTTAAGACCACTGAAGACATGATGAATGACTTATGGTTTCTCATATATTTGTGGTTTAGAATTCCTTATCTATAGCTGGGTATGTAATAACACAGCAACATATATATCTTAAATATATTCTTGCAACTATAGCAAGAGTAAGAAAAATAACCAAGTCATCCTTAATTAGAAAAAAGATACTTTAAAACAAAACCAGTTTTTTTCTTTCATGTGTTAGCATTATTGTCTGTCATGTCAGCAGTCATATTTCAGAACACTTATATAATGATAGGGTCCCCTTTTCTAGGCCTTCCAGGTCTAGAAAATCTGTTTCTTAACCAATCAAATCTTATCAAAATGTGACCAGCCAGCCTGCATACTTACAGTATTCAAGACATTTATCTTGAATAAATGTAACTATCAAATTAATATTTTAAAAATAAAATATGTACATTTAAAAATTTATCAGATGTATTACTACTTCTCCTTACTGTTAACAAGGATCTGAACAATAGAATGGGAAAGACTAGAGATCTCTTCAAGAAAGTTAGAGATTGAAGGGAATATTTCATGCAAAGATGGGAACAATTAAGGACAGAAATGGTATGGAACTAACAGAAGCAGAAGATATTAGGAAGAGGTGGTAAGAATACACAGAAGAACTATACAAAAAGATCTTCATGCCCCAGATAACCACGATGGTCTGATAACTCACCTAGAGCCAGACATCCTGAAGTGTGAAGTCAAGTGGGCCTTAGGAATCATCACTATGAACAAAGCTAGTGGAGGTGATGAAATTCCAGTTGAGCTATTTCAAATCCTGAAAGATGATGCTGTGAAAGTGCTGCATTCAATATGCCAGCAAATTTGGAAAACTCAGCAGTGGCCACAGGACTGGAAAAGGTCAGTTTTCATTCCAATCCCAAAGAAAGACAATGCCCAAAAAGATCAAACCACTGCACAATTGAATTCATCTCACATAGTAGCAAAGTAATGTTCAACAGTATCAACTGTTGAAGCTAAGCTAGGCTTCAACAGTACGTGAACCATGAACTTCCAGATGTTCAAGCTGTATTTAGAAAAGACAGAGGAACCAGACATCAAATTGACAATATCCATTGGATCATCAAAAAGCACATGAGTTCCAGAAAAACATCTAATTCTGCTTTATTGACTATACCAATGCCTTCACCTGTGTGGATATGAACAAACTATGGGAAATCCTTAAACAGATGGGAATACCAGATGACCTGACCTGCCTCATGAGAAATCTGTATGCAGGTCAAGAAGAAACAGACTGATTCCAAATTTGGAAAGGAGTTTGTCAAGGCTGTATATTGTTACTCTGCTTATTTAATTTATATGCAGAGTGCATCTTGTGAGATGCCAGGCTAGATGAAGCTCAAGTCAGAATCAAGATTACCAGGAGAAATACCAATAACCTCAGATATGCAGATGACACCACCCTTATGGCAGAAAGTGAAGAATACCTACAGAGCCTCTTGATGAAAATCAAAGAGAGTAAAAAGTTGGCTTAAAGCTCAGCATTCAGAAAACTAAGATCATCGCATCTGGTCCCATCAATTCATGGCAAATAGATGGGAAACATTGGAAACAGTGATAGACTTTATTTGGGGGGCTCCAAAATCACTGCAGATGGTGACTGAAGCCATGAAATTAAAAGATGCTTGCTCTTTGGAAGAAAAGCTATGACAAACCTAGACAGCATATTAAAAAACAGAGACATTACTTTGCCAACAAAGGTCCATCTAGTCAAAGCTTTTGTTTTTCCAATAGTCATGTATGGATGTGAGAGTTGGACTAAAAAGAAAGTTGAGCACCAAAGAATTGATGCTTTAGAACTTTGGTGCCAGAGAAGACTTTTGAGAGTCCCTTGGACTGCAAGAAGATCCAACCAGTGAATCCTAAAGCAAATCAGTCCTGAATATTCATTGGAAGGACTGATGTTGAAGCTGAAACTCCAATACTTTGGCCACCTTATGAGAAGAACTGACTCATTTGAAAAGACCCTTATGTTTGAAAGATTGAGGGCAGGAGGAGAAGGAGACAACAGAGGATGAGATGGTTGGATGGCATCACCAACTTGATGGAGATGAGTTTGAGCAAGGTCTGGGAGTTGGTAATGGATAGGAAGCCTTGTGTGCTGCAGTCCATGGGTTTGCAAATAACTGGACAGGACTGAGCGACTGAGCTGAACTGAGACCCCCTTTAGAGTTGTAAAAACTGAGGGCCAGATACACTTAGTGAATAGAAAATGGCCTGTAAATTATACTAAATAACTACCATTGTTGTTTACTACAATTGTTATAGGGCCAAATGGTAGCACACATTTATGCATACACATATTCATTTTTACTCATTGTGTCAACACATCTTTTTTCAACACATAATTTAGGTACTGAACTATAGCATACTATTGTTTCTTTATTTGTTTGAAATGTCCTGACCCAGCTTTGAGGCACTGGCTAGAGATCAGTCATCTTGATCACTCATCTTGAACAGCTGATTGAGTCCAAACTCCAACCACTTTCATCGTTGGGTTGTTATAGTCCCAGCTGCCCAAAGGCCAAACACCAGGCTATCTGGGCAGAGCCCTTTTGTCCCAGAGCCACCCAAACTCTTCAAATTGGCCAGTGCACAGGGAGTGTGGGAAATCTGGCTAACCCCCACCCCGCTCTCCACACATAAGCTGCCTCTGTTGCTCCAACTTGCTGGTAACCTGTCCCAGGTGAAGCAGCCTAGAGCTATGACCCTGACTGGCAGTCCTCTCACCACTGGTGCTGATGGTAACAAAGGGTTCTTCATTCCACCTATCCAACAGTCACTCTGTTGTATTGTCTCCTGCATCAAGAGAGTCTTTAGATCTGATAAATCATGGAGATGTGATGCTGTGCAAGATCCAGTCCCTGATCTAAATGACCTTTCATACTTATTGGGAAGACAGACACATAAGCTACCTCTGTAACCCAGGAGATTTTTCCATTTGAAGACATGACAAAACCATTGTTAGAAGTTAGCAGATGACTGGTATGAGAGGCAGGGGGAAAATATTCCAGGAAAAGTTTTAAAACATTGCCAAGACTGGGAGATAAATGAAAGCTTCATACAATACTAGAGCATAAGGTGGGTAAATGTAAGAGGTAGGAAGGAGAGGGTTGTGAAGGATGACATTAATTGAACAGGTGTAGACCCAATGCTCGGAGAAGGCAATGGCACCCCCACTCCAGTACTCTTGCCTGGAGAATCCCATGGATGGAGGAGCCTGGTGGGCTGCAGTCCATGGGGTCGCTAAGAGTCGAATTCGACTAAGCGACTTCACTTTCACTTTTCCTTTCATGAATTGGAGGAGGAAATGGCAACCCACTCCAGTATTCTTGCCTAGAGAATCCCACGGACAGGGGAGCCTGGTGGGCTGCCGTCTATGGGGTCACACAGAGTCGGACACGACTGAGGTGACTTAGCGGCAGCAGCAGCAGACTCAATGCTGCATTTAACACCAAGGTAAAGGATTTGGGCCTCATTTTGAGGCCAATGGAGAG
The DNA here is from genome assembly GCA_917880005.1 of Nanger dama. Taxonomy (NCBI): domain Eukaryota; kingdom Metazoa; phylum Chordata; class Mammalia; order Artiodactyla; family Bovidae; genus Nanger; species Nanger dama. The sequence continues at coordinate 33,592,007 of CAKJTW010000007.1, forward strand.
GTATTAGGCAGAGGTATAGTTCAGCTGGCCATGATCAGAATAGTATTTCAGATCATTTTGATTTTGGAATAAAAAATGAATCAAGAATTTTAAGGCAGAGTGCAACCTGTCAGAAGGAATGCTAGTCAGAACGCCAATCATGCTGGCTACAGTAGATGGTGGCATGACTTATAGGAAAGGAAGTAGGAAAAGGAAGGATATGAGGTGGTTGGGTATCATCACCGTCTTGATGGACATGAGTTTGAGCAAGCTCCAGGAGTTAGTGATGGATAGGGAAGCCTGGTGTGTTGCAGTTCACAGGGCTGCAAAGAGTCAGACATGGTTGAGCAACTGAACTGAACTGAACTGAAGGAAAGGTATGGCAAATGGGGGTAGGCTTCACAATACACACACACACAATTTGTTTCCTGATTCAAGTTTTTAAGGACTTTTTAAAATTTCTTACAGCCATGAAATTAAAAGACACTTACTCCTTGGAAGAAAAGTTATGACCAACCTAGATAGTATATTCAAAAGCAGAGACATTACTTTGCTGACTAAGGTCCATCTAGTCAAGGCTATGGTTTTTCCTGTGGTCATGTATGGATGTGAGAGTTGGACTGTGAAGAAGGCTGAGCACTGAAGAATAGATGCTTTTGAACTGTGGTGTTGGAGAAGACTCTTGAGAGTCCCTTGGACTGCAAGGAGATCCAACCAGTCCATTCTGAAGGAGATCAACCCTGGGATTTCTTTGGAAGGAATGATGCTAAAGCTGAAACTCCAGTACTTTGGCCACCTCATGCGAAGGGCTGACTCATTGGAAAAGACTCTGATGCTGGGAGGGACTGGGGGCAGGAGGATAAAGGGATGACTGAGGATGAGATGGCTGGATGACATCACGGACTCGATGAACGTGAGTCTGAGTGAACTCCAGGAGATGGTGATAAACAGGGAGGCCTGGCATGCTGCGATTCATGGGGTCGCAAAGAGTTGGACACGATTGAGCGACTGAACTGAACTGAACATGGTTTTAATATACCCTCTTATCTTTTACCAGGTATTGGCTCCAGTTTAGAGTTTTATAAAAATTATCTTATTGAAACTCTTCAGCCTAAACAAAACCTTAATCAAAAACATAGTTCCTTCTGACTTTTCCAATGCTAATTTATACAGTAGTAAAAAAACGCTGTCTTAAATTAGCTTTAATCTTCATTTATATCATATCATTTAAAATTGAGTTAACTTGTTAAATGTAATTGATTACAGATTATGCTTTCCAGTGAATAAATATATCCTCAAAATAAATGAACACAGGGAAAATCAAAGCCCTTGATACAGGTGAATCCTGAACAGTCTACTAGAACTGAAGGAAGAAAAGTTTTTTCTTATCTTATATGTTTTATCTATTATTTGGTTACATCTTTATTTGTGCTCAAGTGAACAAAAATGACTGCATTCCACCTCCAACAACTGGTAGGTAAATATGCAAACCAAGGATCAAGAGCTTAACCAAATAATGTGTTTTTCCTAAACCTTGGAAATTTACTGGTTACAATTTAAATTTTAGCAGCATGTTTTGCTAATTTTAAGTAAACATTAGGTTAAGAAATTATGCCAGGGCAAAACACACTACTGGGAATATGACACAACTTTTATAGGCTAGGAGTTACTTTTTGATAAAGTTGAACTTCATCCTGATTTCTTCATCCATTTCTAACATACCACATTCCCAAATATTACATAGAAAGGAGCAATCATACTGTTCCTCACTGTCTCCTGTCATTCTGAGGTCCTCATATGGCCTTAGAGATAATACTATACATAATCCATCAGATACAAACTATTTGAGCAATTGTAGGCCAGGTCATTAATCAGAATGCAGAATCCATAAATAGAATTGTCTTAATCTGATCCAGTATCCCTTGAGAAATTCAAGATATAAAGTAAGTCACACATAATTACAAAAATCATATTACATTTTGGGAAGAAGTTCTGTCAGTGATAAAACCACATGTTAAAAGAAAAATCCAGTGCAAGCTTAGCAGTGAAAGTGCACTTGGTCATCGTAAAACCTGCCACCTACTCATGTTTCCATATAAGATATCAACAAGCAGCCTAGGACTATTGTTTGATTTGTCTAATTTACTGCATTAAACTCCAAAAAATCAAAGAACTAGAATAATAGAAGAAAACCATCTTTAAAGTTAGCTATATTGGAGAAGGCAATGGCAGCCCACTCCAGTACTCTTGCCTGGAAACTTCCATGGATGGAGGAGCCTGGAAGGCTGTAGTCCATGGGGTCGCTAAGTCGGACATGACTGAACAACTTCACTTTCTCTCTTCACTTTCATGCATTGGAGAAGGAAATGGCAACCCACTCCAGTGTTCTTGCCTGGAGGAGCCCAGGGACGGCGGAGTCTGGTGGGCTGCCGTCTATGGGGTCACACAGAGTTGGACACAACTGAAGTGACTTAGCAATAGCAATAATACTTCAAGCATGCACCTTCCATTCAGTGAAAATAGAATTTATGCTTAAAAGAGTACTTGACCTGCATTTCTATACCTCAATCAGAAACATTGTTTTATATGCATACATTTAACTGGGTACAGTTTACCCAATTTCACTCAATAAAAACATCTTATGGAATTGTAGTACAGTAGCACATTCAGTCAGAGAAGGCGATGACACCCCACTCCAGTACTCTTGCCTGGAAAATCCTATGGATGGAGGAGCCTGGTGGGCTACAGTAAGTACATGGGGTCGCGGAGAGTCAGACACGACTGAGCGACTTCACTTTCACTTTTCACTTTCATGCACTGGAGAAGGAAATGGCAACCCACTCCAGTGTTCTTGCCTGGAGAATCTCAGGGATGGGGGAGCCTGGTGGGCTGCCATCTATGGGGTCACACAGAGTCGTACACGACTGAAGCGACTTAGCAGCAGCAGCAGCAGCACATTCAGTATACTGACATGGGTATGATCTACCGACATTGTTAGACCCATATTTTTAACCAACGTGTGAACGTACTCCAAACTGCACTAAGTATCTCACTCTCTTCTCATATTGTTCCCCATACTGTTCTCCATGATTATGTGCTTTATTCTTGAGTGCGTTATTTGCCATGTGCTGAGATGAAGAATTAAAGACAGATATCAGGTACTTGGGGAGCGGGTGGTTGGAGGCAAGAACTTGAATATGTAGAGCAGGGGATCCAGCAGGACACCCAGTTCAAGATGTTTGGCAGCTATTTGGCTTGACAGCTCTGTAACTCTAATCCCAACACTGTCATGCCTAGCTGGAAAGCAAGTATTATAATTAGGTCAAAGAAACCAAGAAAAACTTGGCCACCTTTAGAAAAAAAGCACCATCAACAACAGTTAGTGTATCTCCTGGAGTATGTTCCTCTAGGAAAACTACTTCTTTCCTTAGGGCTTCTATTTACACCTCTCCTTGGCCTCTACAGTGAAAAGTCAAGAATACAAAGAATTATTTGATTTTGTCTGAGGATAGAGTTTATTTTAAAGATGCTAACCAATTCAAGTGATGGCAGAGTCTAGTTTCTATAATATAAAATTTCAAACAGCCAGTTTCTGTTCTTCCATCCCTTTGATGGGGCCCAAACTAAACATCTCCACATTCATTACAAAAGACCTCTGTAGAGTACCTTATTATGCATCATTTAAAAAGAGCAGAAGAACACAAATCCAGGAATCCTTTGGAATTTCAGACTGTATAAATAGCCCTTCGGTGAATGACAGCTTAAGCTGTGCTATGCAAAAAGCATGGCAGAGACAATAAATTATGTGAACTGAGTTGGTTTTTCCATATTATTCTAACCCTTGAGCATCACAGGGACAATTTCCCTTTGCTATATTTCTATGCTAAAGTCCAAGGGTAATATTTAGAGTGATTTCCCACGAGCTCTTGTGATGATCTGCATTATTAAAAACGATTATTTCCAACCAGCGGCCATATCTGCCAGCAGCTAGGCAGGCAGGAAGCATTGGGTGAGCTCCTGGCTCCAGAAACACTGCTGTAGATCCCCGAACTAAGTGCCAGAGACTTTTTCACCTGACTGGAGGGTTTGGAAATAGTTTTTCTTTGTGTCTGCAATCCGTTTTAACAAAATAGTTTCTGTGTTTAGTTAAAACTAGGATAATGCAGATGAGGCCTTTGAGAATGGCTGTTTCATCAGCTAAGGATACCTGGCAGATTTAAACAATGTAGGCTTTTTCTCCTTCTTGATTATTTCTCTGGCTAAAATAATATAACTGGGGACACAACTGCCAGTAGACTCTTAGCTTAGTTGTGGCATAATGATATGCAACTGAGATTTATACAGATATTAGGGAAATTAATGTAGTTGTCTAAACATCAGTTAATATCAATCAGTGCCTACATCTCTGTTGTGCCTCTAACACTCTTACACACTTTGTACTTGAAGACTTTCCAAAACACTTCTTATCTGAACCTGGTGTTGTGCTCGGAGTATAGCTGGTAGAAAACCTCTAAAAGTTGACAGAAGTGCAGAGAAATTTTCCTCCAGAAAACCATAGCCTCTGAATAATAATAACACCTTGATGTCAACTGCCCCTTTCCATTCTCTGGCCATTGTTCATCTTGACCTGAAACACAACTCCCTTCACTCTCTTTCATAACGAATCCAAGCACATTTAGTATATTATTTCTGAATTTTTATGGGACTGTGGCTTGAGTTGGGTAGGTAACATCCCACAGTGCACTGGCATTTCACTAAAAAAAAAAAAAAAGTTTCCCTTCACCAAGTCCTTCCTTCCCGCTGCCAACAGCTCTAAGCGGTCCTCCCACACAGGCTTCAGAACCATTTTCTTTTCCTTTTCCTCTTTGAATGTTACCTTCTTCCTTTCACCAATCCTGCATACCAGTCTCAATCTAGCTTCTCTCCCAACATAGACTTTTTCAAAGGTCTTCTCGGCAAAGCTCAGCTTTCCCTACGAAGAAATTCTTCAATCAGCTGTTCAGAAAACTGAGTTTCCTTTGTATCGTTAGATTAATGACAACAGTAATGATCTCAGAAGAAAAGTAAGGAGGACAGAGCATGTCTCCCATTCTATATCAGAAATCTTCAAAGCAGAAAGAAATCCCACACAGAGAGGGTAACATACCATGGAATGGGGAAAGAGGCAAGCATCAGGACCAACCGAAGTCAAAAAGTCACTGACACCACAAACTGGAGAGTAGAACTGGCCCTCGGGGACAGTGGCTTCTTGAGGACCTACGCAGGAAGTATCTTTAAGTTTTCCAGTTGCCAACATTTCAGAATGTACATTCTGCTCCCTAAATTACTGCCTCTTCACTCCACATTGATATAGTCATCCCAATAAGGATTTAGACAGTTTCAGTTCTTCTAGAAAACCCCCTTCTTGTTCAGAAAGTAAATATTTGGCATCTTTGCTATTTGCTAAGTCACTTCAGTCATGTCCAACTCTGTGTGACCCCACAGACGGCCTCCCACCAGGCTCCCCCATCCCTAGGATTCTCCAGGCAAGAACACTGGAGTGGGTTGCCATTTCCTTCTCCAATGCATGAAACTGAAAAGGGAAAGTGAAGTCACCCAGTCGAGTCCAACTTTTGGCGACCCCATGGACTGCAGCCCACCAGGCTCCTTCCTCTGTCCATGGGATTTTCCAGGCAAGAGTACTGGAGCGGGTTGCCATTGGCATCTTTAGGAAAAGCAAATTTCATGTCGACTGAATAGTGCCTAGGCTAATCTGAGAAAAACCTTTAATTTGAGACCAAACTATGTAAGGCTACACACACAAACACACACAAATATATATAATATTATATATAATATGTATTATAGTTGTAAACTATTACTCTTTAAGTATTTCCATGTATAGTATGATCACAATACTTTTTCCTTCCTTCTTTTTCATTATCTCTCTCCTTCTGAATCACTGCCCTCCCTCCCCTCCATGTACATCATAAATAACATTAATTTCTATTATTTATGTCAATCAGTATTAACTTTTAAGGATTTCATCTCCAAGTTCTAAATATTTATGATTCACCCAGAAACTACTAATAAAGTTCATAACTGATTCATCTCTCACATTTCTCATCCCCAGTAGGGCTAAAAAGTGCCATTCAGAGAGAATGATGCCTGCTAAAAGCATGGCTATACCCGAGCACATGAAAGGATAGTGGATATGGGCTACTGGGGCCCTTAGCATTTTCCTTCAAGACGTACATGGAGGGTGGGATGGAAGTGAGAGGCACAGACATTAAACTTTTTGGATGTGGATAGTAAAGGAGAAGAAAGTGCATTAGGCTTGCTTTGCTTAATTACTGCAGGGAACAAAAGAAGAAAGGAAAAAAAGAGAGAAAGTTGGGCAGCCATCAAAGGATGGTTGTTTAAAAGTTCCTCCCTTCTCTTTCTGTTTCTACCAGCCAGTAGAAAACTGCTTGCTTTGCCTTCAGTTTAATTCTACTACACTGTCAATAGCATGTAAGTTCCGTTTAGAGAAGTCTCTCTATGCAGAGCCACTATTATTTCAAATAAACAGAGAGATGAAGGATAGAGTAGCTAAACAGAGTCAAAGAAGAGGAAATGGATGGCAAGAAACAAATAAGTGAAGAACTACATACTGGATTTCAAAAGCAGGTTTACTCGGGCATGCAACTAATAGTCTGGGAAATTTGAATTCAAATGTCCATAGAATTTTGAAGTTGTAAGTTATTTCAGAGATCGCAAAATACAACCACTCCCTTTTACTCTTACCTAAAGAAACTAGAGTCCACAGAGATGGAAACATTTGTCCAGTCATACATGTACTAATGGTGATTAGTTTGAAACTTAAACCCAGGTCACCTGAAAGAATGGTGGACTTTTGGGAAGAGCTTAGTGCCAGATATAAATATTGTCATATGCTACAGTCAGAGTCATAGGTAATTGTGTACCAGGCATTTATCAGTCAACTGACAGTATTATTAGGATCACTAATTACTCAAAAACTATCCTTAGATTTTCAATAAAAATAAAAGTAATTTAGAATAGCGTAAGATATCAGTCACTTTACTTTGACTCATTTTTATCTGTTTCTTATTTTCAAAGAAAAGGACTCCAAAACCATACAAGTCTGTATTCTGATCTCTAAATGATAGATATTAATGATTTTTAAAAAATCAAATAGTTTCCATCTCAGACATCTTCTTGATTTTATTATTTCTTTTAAAATCTCAAGTTCCAGCAAACTGACATACCACATTTTTTAAAAATTTCTGCCCTGGGCAAGTTACTCACCTTCTTGTGAAGATCAGATGAGATATTTTATGCAGAAATGTTTAGCCTGCCATCTGGTATATAATTACAAATGTGTTAGCTCTTTTTATCAGTAGTAAATATTTTTTTTAATGAAAGTAATAAAAGGAGAAATATCACCTATTTCAGAGAAAATGTAGGATTTGGCTACAAGCATCAGTTCACTGTGAGTAACAGCTGGTCTCTTTACAGGCCTTTAGGATACAGATTACATAAAATATATATATAGGAAGAGGAAAGGGTAAAACTTTCAAAGTTCACCAGTTGTAGCCTACAGCATTTCACTCAAGCTCATTAGGAAGTTTACATTTATAATGTAATCTCTTTGAAATAGATTTGATTCTTTTAGTAAGTATCTTGTAAATTAGAACTTTCCCAGGGGGCTAACCTAATACAAGTTGTTCCAGAGGTGAAATTCCTTCTGATCAAATATCTGAGAGCAGAAGAATAATGGTTCACTGAGATTGTAGCATACTGGTTTATGTAATTAGGAGTGAATATCGGAATACCAGGGGCTGCATTAGCAATTAATAAGACCCTTGCCTTCGGAACTGCATTTAGTAAAAGAAATACATTTAACCTACATAAAAGGACTGTGCAAATTAGCAGTACAGTGTCTCAGCACAGCTGTTGGAAAGTATTTCCATATGACTTTATAGTACACTTTTATTTTACCTTGGAGATTAAAAAGGCTTTTTTAAAAATACTATTTCCTAAAGGTTCTGTGCTACACAAAAAGTACCAGTACCTCCATACATTTGGGGGAAATTGGCTCATGTATAAAGGTTAAGTTTACACGCTTACCTTTTCCTACTACCTCACCTAGTCAAGATGCCTATGAATGAAGTAATACTTCCATCAAGATAAGTAATTCAGAAGTAAATTAAATTCTTCCAAACAATGCATGCAGGGACACTAGCTGTGTAACAGACACATGCAGGAATGAAAGAAAAAGCCAATATAGAGTTTTTCCTTCATTCAGCTTGGTATGAAAGTAAGGCCCTGAGGATAGTATGAGGAGTTAATCCAACAGTGACAAGCACATTGCCTGGCACCAGGGTGACACCCAATCCATGATGGATAAATCAATCAATACATTTTATAACGCCATTAGGGTTGTATGAGTTTGCTATTATCTGTAAGGGATTTCTCAGTCCACAAGACCAGATTCTATTCAGAAAAGACCGATGAGGAAAATGCTAGATAGTGGCTCAGAAGAATCCTGCCACTAAAGGGAGCTGAACGGATTTGAAGTCAGTCAGGTATATGCACAATGAGGTAGTTATTTTTCTGAGCAACTTGAAGAGTGGAAAACTTGTTTTCCACGTGATAAAGACAGTTTGCTAAGTAATGGTAAAAAAAAAAAAAATCAATTAAAGGTGACCTTTTTTTTTTTTAAGACATACAGGTATGGTGGCCCAGACAGCAAAGAGTCTGCCTGCAATGTGGGACACCCAGGTTCAATCCCTGGGTTGCGAAGATCCCCTGGAGAAGGGAATGGCAATCCACTCTAGTACTCTTGCCTGGAAAATCCCATGGATGGAGGAGCCTGGCAGGTTACAATCCAAGGGGTCAAAAAGAGTCAGACACACCACAACACATACATAGATACAAACTGCTAAAATGGGAAAAAGTCCTTTTTATTGTGTATGATGAGTCTTCCAACCTTTTTCTTTAAAAAGACTAGCTAGTAAATACCTTCCGGTTTTAGGACCACATTTGGCCTGTCACTGCTGCTGCTCTAGGTTATCCTCCTCCTTGGCTACCATCACCTGTTGTCCCTCCTCCTCTTCTTCCCTCTTTTCTTTCTCTTTTTCTCCTTTTCCTTCTTTTACAGCCCTTTAAAATTTTAAAAACCATTCTCTGCTCATGGTCTGCACAAACACAGACCATGGGACAGTTTTGATCTAAGCCATAGTCGGCTGGCCTTTGGTGTGTGGGTTCATTGCTGGTGTTCTCTTTCTTTCTTTGCACAAATCACATCCATGATGGATTGAGTGAAATTTCCCAGTTCTGTTTTTTTTTTTTTTTTCAGCTCGGAACTTCACCTTTAAATAAATCATCTAAAATGCAAAGCAGTATAAATGTAGAAATTGTAAACATTTTTGTGATTTTTTTTTTTTTAGTTACAGCTTCCTCACTCACACCTTTTATTTTAGTATCTTATTAGAGCTACTCAACTTGTACAGTTTTTCCAAAGCCTCCAGTCTTCCTAGATATCTGTTACTTTTGAAATTCATATTTCAAAGATTTACCCAATGTTCACGGAACTTATAATAATAACCAAAGCAGGAATAAACAAGTTAGAAACAAACATAATGTCTCTTGGAAAACACCAAATTCAGTTGGTAGGAGTAATGTGTTTACACACTAGCCTTCTATCTATAAGCCTTAGCATACCCTCCTCATTGCTAAGTATGTTTTAGGAAGGGAATCAAAGTGTTGGTAACTTTGTGATTCAGTTTAAATGTAAGGCCATCCAGAAAGCTTTCATGGAGTCGCCCTCCCCGCCTTCTCCTTTCCCCACTGTGTCCACAAGTCCATTCTCTACATGTGTGTTTCCATTCCTTCCCTACAAATAAATACATCAGTATCATTTTTCTAGACTCCATATGTCTGCATTAATACATGATATTTGCTTTTCTCTGACTTAGTTCACTCTGTATAACAGACTCTAGGTTCAGCTATCTCACTACCACTGGCTCAAATTTTCTTTTTTATGACTGAGTAATATTCCATCATATATATGTATCCCACATCTTCTTTATCTGTTCATCTGTCAATGGACATCTAGGGTGCTTCTGTGTCGTGGCTTTTGTAAATAGTGCTGAAATGACCATTGGGGTACACGTGTCTTTTAGAACTGTTGTACAGCAGAATCCAATACAATATTGCAAAGCAATTTTCTTCCAATTAAAAAGTAATTTTAAAAAATGCTTTTGTGGAAATGCTTGGGCACTATGCCCAAAACTTAATATATGTCAAATGGTCCGAGAGATTTTCACAGTAGAATAAGAACATCTGACATATATTGAACACTTAATTCAAACCTAGTACTTTTACATTTATTATCTTATTTAATCCTTGTTATAATACTATGATGTAACATCTTATTTCTAATATTTAGTAGGTATATGATCTTAGCCAAATTGCTTAGTTTTCTTATCACTTCACTGAGTGAATGCATTTACATAATACAACTTCTGTATATTATTTTGGCAAATAAGTATTAAGTTACACCTGCTATCTGGTAGGCACTGAGGATACAGCAGTGTTTAAACCAAAGATCATTCTCAACGTGTGGTCATTCAATGGCATCAGCAACACCTGGACCCTGTCAGAAACGCATATTTGGGGCCCATTCCAGGTTTACCCAATAAGAAACTATAGAGTTTGCCCTTGGCAACCTATGTTTTACCAGCCCCTCAGATGACTGTGATGTGTGCTAAAGCTTAAGAATCACTGGTTTAGAGTGTAAGGCCCTATACTTATGGAACTTACCTTACAGTATACTGTTGTGAGCATTCCCACTGCTACTAAAAGTAACAGTATTATAACTATGAGGTAGGGCAAGACTGTAGACCTGCTTTCATGAGACATAAATAACTTCTATCTGTACTTACATTATGAAGATGGCGTAATCATAAGATGACTCTGAAGGCAAATTAAAAAAAAATAGTTTTACAAATTTCAGAGAAGAAAAAGTCATTAAAGGGTAGGACAGGTAACATAAATGACCCTCTAAGACTGCCCTGGAGAGGAGATGGTGTGCTCTGCATACCAAGACTTCCCTAGTGGCTCAGACAGTAAAGCATCTGCCTACAATGTGGGAGACCTGAGTTCTACCCCTGGAGAAGGAAATGGCAACCTACTCCAGTACTTTTGCTTGGCAAATCCCACGGACGGAGGAGCCTGGTAGGCTACAGGCCACAGGTTGCAAAGAGTCAGACAACTGAGCCACTTCACTTCACTTCAAGGCTGCCCTGGAGAGGAGGTTGTGTGCGCTGCATACGTAATTAGCTGCACCTAACCATGTAGAAAGACAAGCCTAGCAGTGGCAGATTTTACAATTCTGTCAAGAGAAGCTAGAAATCTGGAGTTTTCTATAAAACATTCTGGCTTTTAAGTATTTAAACCTAATTCAGATTGCAGATTCAACCAAAGAGGTCTGCAGCTACATTTGGCTGTAGGAGTGTTCACTTGCAGCTTCTGATTTTACTCATTCCTCTTCATTTTGCATGCACACAAGTGAGAGCCAAGAAGAGCTTAGTAAGGTATGTAAGTTCACAATTCAACAAGGAATAGGAACTACCATTTCTGACTCTCTTTTCACTATCCCATAGCTTGGTTTAGCTTTCTTCTTATTCTAAAACACTTTTACCTAAATTGTTAGAATGACAAAGAGGAGGGGCAGAGATGAAAGTTATATATGAAATGAGAAATTGCTGCATACAGTAGGATTTAATAAACACTTATTGAATTTAAATCCCAGAATGCATTAGAGGCTTTCAAAACTCTCATATTTCAAATCTTCAGGTTCACAGAGAAGTGTAATGGTTTGGGTTTTTTTGTTTGTTTTTTTCTTTTAATACACCAACTTGATCTGATTTTTAAAGGAGTTTCAGTTTTGCAGATAAAAATTCATACGGTTTCCTATTGTCTCTGAATATTTTCACCCATCTTTATTCCTTTTCTTTGTCCCTGTTTCATCAGATCTTAAGTTACAAGACTGCAGGAATTTTGATTTGTAAATGTTACGCTTGCCTGCAAACAAGAGGAGGCCACTTCATTTGCACAAAAGATTTGAAAGCCCAGCAAGATCTGCACAAGGCCAGATCCCATATGAGGCACCTCACATTGCACCCAATATGGCATTTCCAGGCCCCAAGTGAAGTTAAAGTTAGCCATACTATACACCATCCTTCAAACTTGTTTAGATTTTTCTTTTGATTCATGCCTTTGCTGCATTTTGTACATCCTCCTGACCATTCTTAGCAGCTGTAACAACACTTGTGGTATTACCAGTAATTTGCAACTTATCAAACATGATTGAACCTTGTTCTTTTGTGTAAACGAAATAGAACTCTTCGGTTGGCTTTCTTTATACTTTGGACATAGTGTAAAGGAACCGGAGACTGTATTTGCATGCCAGACAATGAAACATAACTCATAGTGTATACATGCCTTTGACACTGTAATTACTAGCTGTTGTTTAGATTCCATGTATGGTCACTGGCTTTGGCTATGTTGAAATCAGCTGTATCAACATTTAATCAAAGTCTTATAGATTTTGGTGGTATATTTTTCTAATGTCAAAATAGAAATGCTGAGACTAAAAAATAGGTTGGAAGGGATAGAAATGTGTGTGCAATGCATTGCAAAAATAATGAACATTCACAGCATAATAAATGAAGTCCATTCTGAATTTGTCAGTAATGAAATCAAACATCAGATGGAGCCCATTTAGAATTAGGATGCCTTTTCTAGCATTTCAGCAACTTCTAATTGTACTTCCGTTTATATTCAAAATAACCCCTATGCAACATATTCTGTTGAAGTATTTTCTGATATAAGGTGAAACCTTAAAAATAAAATAATTGTCAAATTTCTTTTCTGAAAAATATGTAATATATAAATCTTGGAAATCATATACATAATAAACACCAAACACCATATCTTTTAGCACTATATAATATGGTGATATTCAACAACATGACCAGTACCATCTTGTTTCTGAAAAGTGAGACAAATTTCTATAGACTTACACATGGGATTGCTGAAGTTTCACAAACAAGATTTTTTTTTTTTCTTTTGGTGACAGTAATGGTTGTGGGGGAGGATAGGAGCAATGATTTGTGATGCCAAATCCAGGCCTTTTGCTCTATGCCTTTGAAGGAAACAACTTTCAGAATAACAGTTCTCTCTACTCTTTACTTGTATCCCTTCTTGATTAGGTATACCCATAAAATGTAAGGCTATAGAAGCATATGCCCAAAACAAAATATGAACACATCAGTTGTTTCATACACTATATGATGCTATGTTAAGCAATATCTTTCATATTTATTAAGGACTCTTCAATAATGTTTAAAACAAATGTGGTATAAATGTAATGCATGTGGGATCTTTCTTTATTCATTCAACAATTATCATGTACCTGTGATGAGCAAAGCACTGGAGTAGTCACTATAGGACTTATAAAGATAAGTAAGCATGAGTTCTATCTTCCGTGAATTTTTAATCCCACAACAAATAGCAATTATCCAACAAAGAGAGCAAAGCATACTGGAATATAAATCATGTGGAAGTTCAGAAGGGAGAACAATCACTTCCAGCCACAATGATCAAGGACATCTTCCTGGAGAGTGATACTGAGGAACAGAGTTGAAACATACAGTGTTAAAGAGACTAACACTCATATTCCCTCCAGAAGCTGGGCTTCAAATTTGAAGTTCAAGAGACGGAGTCCATGAGTCAGATATAAGATCTGAAACTAGAAACATTATTTAAGACTAGATGGACATATGGGAAATTAGCAGAAGAAACAAAAGATGGTACAAAAGAGAAAATGAGAGGCTATTACAATGATTTTAGAGAGAAAAGTAACAAAAGCAGGCAGGGCAGTTGATGTGTGAATAAAGAATGGATCTGGGAGATACCGGCACAAGTAACAAAAGAAGCTAGGAAAATTAAGATGATTAAGTTTTCAAACTTGAATGACTTAAGGATTATAAAGAAGCAAATTGTTAGAAAGATTAATGAGTTTGAAGAGAGGCATGTAAAAATTTTTTTAACTGGTCATCATGATCAACTAGAATTTAGGAAAAAGAATAGAGCCACAGACACAGATTCACAAAGTGGCTGTCCATTGATTAAAGGTATCACCAAAGAGTTACAGGGACTCAAGGAGAAAATCTTGATTAAAAGGTGAACGGTCCAAGACCTTTTATCACTGAATCAGCCAGACCCAGAGAAAGAAATGAGACTATTATTTAGAAGTCACGAGAAGAGTTTTTCAAGAGAAGCTTGCTTCAGTATTAAAATTTTTAGAGAATACAGGAAAAATGTGGACTAAAATTGAATTTGATGGTTAAGGAATTATTGAAAAATCTTTGTAAGATTGCTTATAATTTTTTTCTTGAATTCCTAGACAGATATCAATGGAAGAATAGCTATAGAAAAACAGAAATAGTAAATATATGATTATAGATATTTTAAAGATAATTATATGGTGGAAAGACAAAGAAGAATATTTTCCCATTCCCATTAACATGCCTAAAATACCCACTTTAAGAATCAATAATTATAAACTAAAATCTGGTTGTTGCAGAAGTATACAACAGTCTCCAATAATGAATAGGCCAATGCCTCTAAAAGAGATTATAAAATAAAAAGTGCAATTCAAATATATTACTTACTACTACTATTACCATCCACACAGTAAACTGACCCATAAAGCAACCTTTTCACTTAGCCTGTTTTCTAATCTCAAAATCAGGTAAATGGATTTTAAAAGTAACCCTTAAGACTCTGGTTAAAAATCAGCAGATTAAACTCATAGATGAGTCAAATACACTTTAATTGTAAAAACATTAAAATAGGTCATAAAGAATTGGTATAAAACTGGAAATGTTGATTTTTTTTAATTGACATAAGCAAGTTAGTCCTTAGGTTGAAAAAAAGGATTCTTTAGAGAGACAAATGGTATAGAGGAACACGTGTTGGAATAAAGCCAGGGCAGAAGAAAAACAAGCAACGAAGGGGCACTATCAGAAATCACACATTTGGAGAAATAGTTTCTTCTCCTGATAAAATATGAAAGGAAAGCATGCTGGCACAGGGAATTTGGAAATGGATATTGAAGTCTTATAATTATATGTGCGTACAAAAAGGTGGGATTTGGGGTTTAATATAAATACAATTCTATGTAAGAGCAAGGAATCTATATCACAGCAACTCAAAAACGTCGATCCCTTGGTAACATTTAAAAATATTAAATATCACAATTCTATAGTAAGTATAAAGTATAGCCAGCTTTTGTACTTTGAAATACATATGAATAATGTTAATCATATGATACTTAGCCAAAAACCACTATCTGGGGCTACTGTGGACTGCTTTTTGTGCTGGCAAAGCTCCTCAAAGCAAGGGAGCAATTTAACACAAAGTTTGACTTATTATTCAGTCTTAATTTTTAGATTGAGTTTTTCTTGACCAAGTTTACCAGTGGTTTCTAAATACAGATACAAATACAAATGTAGAAAATATAAACATAAAATACATTAATATATTAATCCACCTAACAAGATGTTAAATACCTACATTTTTTTTACAAACAAATTTACAACTGCTCCATGGAATTTGAATGGAACTTCATCTGTCAATAGGTAGAGATTAAAGAGTCAGTATATAAGGCAAAATGGAATGGCTAGACACCCCCTTTGGGAGAGGATTTGAAACATAACTTCTTAACTTTCAAGGATGTTTAAAAACTTACTGCTCTGTTTTTTTGAAAATGGAAAATGATTTTTCAAATCTACAATGCTCCCCTTGTAATAGTTAACCTTTTCTAAAGAGGACTTCTTTATAGGATAAAAGCGTCTCTTTTTTTGTTGGTTTTAATCAGAACACATGGGGTGTTTTGAGATAATGACAGGAGTTTCTCTTGTTAAAGAAATTCAAAGGCAGACACGAGCTGCACTGGTGACTGTTACTCAAAGACATAAGAAGACATTTTGTGGGGAAAGCACTGTAACAGCCCTTGAAGTATTTTTGAATGATGGCAAAAGTCAGCACTCTGTCTTTTTATCTAGGAGAGAAAAGAAGGGGAAAAAGAAGATGAAGAAGAGTGACAAGTGACAAGTAACATCACCCAGATCACCCTTTGAGGAGAGATAACACTGAGTTGAAATTGTTTTTGCCAGGGAAATTCCTGACATCTAGAAGTAAGGGGGTTTGGGTCTCTAACTATAATCTCACAGGGAAAAAAATAAAGTTTACTTATTTTGAAAATCATAAATTCAACACATAGTATTGGTACTTACCACACACCAGGCAAGCTCAGGAATGGGACAGTAAGCAAAATACAGAAATCCCTATTCTCATTTCACTTACATTTTAACTGAAGGACAGAGACAATAACCAAAATAACTAGATAAAAGTTTGAGTGTCAAAAATATAATGAAGAACACTATGTCAAAAAAAAAAAAAGATAGGGAAATAACTCTTATAGAGAGTATCTAAGGGGAATGAAGGGAGTCAAGTAAATATGTGGGACATAGTCTTGGCAAACTGAACTAAAAGTACAAATGTTCCATGACAAGAATGTGATTGGTGGGTTCATGACAAAGTAAAGTGGCCAAAGCTATTGAGTGAGCAAAAGAGAGAAGCAGGGGACAAAGTCATAGATATGGTGT
Organism: Nanger dama; assembly: GCA_917880005.1. NCBI lineage: Eukaryota > Metazoa > Chordata > Mammalia > Artiodactyla > Bovidae > Nanger > Nanger dama. The sequence goes on from CAKJTW010000007.1 coordinate 33,608,707, forward strand.
GTGGTTTCTTATGATCCATTAGAAACACTGGCTTTTACTCTAAGCAAGAGGGGAAGTTACTGAAATATGTGTAAAGTACCATGATATTCTGTTAGAATCACTGGCTGCTGCAGTGAAAAATAGCAAAGGGTGAGAAGAACAGGGACACCCATTATGAGACTATTACAATAATCCAGGTGAGAGATGATGGTGAGTTGGACAAGGATGTTGGCTGTAGAAATGAAGAAATATGGTTGGATTCCAGATGTATTTTTACAGCAAGTGTTGACAATATGCTTTTATGGATTAGATGGGGGTGTGAAAGAAGAATAGGGAATGACTCCAAGCTTTCTGGTCTAAGCAACTGTAAAAAGATGAAATTACCATTCACTGAGATGAATAAGATGGAAGTATATGATTTGGGGTGAGGGAGAAAGTCAGCAATTTAGTTGTATGCACATTAAGTTTGAGACACCTACTGTATATCAAAATGGAGACAGTATAGGAACAGTTGACTTATGACTCCAGAGTTCATAGGAAAGGGGTGCAGATTCAACTCTTGAAGCATCGTAATGTATGTGGTATTAGAAACAATGATACACTAAGGGGTTGAGTGTAGACAAAGAAAGGAAGAGGATCCATGTTTAGAGGCCAAGTAGATGAGAAGGAAAAAGTAAAAGGGAGTGGGAGAAAATGGCTGGAGTACTGGAAGACAGACAAGAGTGTAGCTCTTAGATACCAAGGGATTAATATGTTACAAAAGAAGGGACTGTTCATCTGTGTAAACGGCCACTGACAAGTTCAGTATAGATAATGGCCATAGCAGTTTGTATTGGGTAGGTCACTGGTGGCCTTCATTAGAGCAGTATCAGAGGAAGGGTGGGGATGAAAGCCCAGTTATGGCAGGCTCAATAGAGGATGGAAGGAGAATTCTGGAGGAAGAAAGTAGACAGGTCTTTCAAGGACATTAGTAGTCAAGGGAAGGAAAGAAATGTGTGCACATGGAGGGGCTAGTAGAGTCTAGAAAGTTCCGTTCTTTTATTTGAAGATGAAAGAGATGAGAACATGTTTGTATCCTGATGGGGAAAATCTAGGGCAGTGGCCAAGTTTGATGGTGTATGAGTGAGAAAGAGGTGCTGCCCTGATGTTCTAAAGTTGATGACAAAAGTGGGAATACGGGGCACAACCGAAGAGTTTGGCCTTTGTCAAGAGCATAAACAATTCTTTGGTGACACAAGAACAAAGCAGCTAACTAAGGGCGACACAAGCTAGGATATGATGCAGTGACGGAAGAAATGGATATACTCTTCCCCAGATCTTATTGTCTTAGTAGAAAGAAAGTGGTCTTCAGCTAAGACTGGAATGGGAGAGAAGGTGTTGGAAGTTTAAGCAGAGAGGAAAAGGCATGAGTAGTCCTCTGACAGTGTGCAAATGCAAATAGGGAAATAATTACTGTGATTCACTGAGGACTGCATTGTGTTTACTGATCAAAAATTATTGTGTGATTATCTTTTGTCTTACTTCCCACCATACTCAGCTGTTTGGGTGCATTCAATCAATTGACAGAGTTATACTGAACTTTAAATGTTCAAGGGACTTAAAATATTTACTGTACTCTTATTTTTCAGTTGCACTGTCATTTGAAAGTGGTATATATATGAAATGTTCTTGATGAACATTAATTTCATCTTGATAAAATGTACTTGGTAAGTTATTGCAGTTCTATAAGTTTTTAGGCTATAGTTGGATTTGCCTAAGTAAACTGATTTAAATTATTTCATAATGTAGTATGTCTTAAAACCAGGGCTGGCAACGTTTTTTTTCTGTAAAGGGCTAGATAATAATATTTTAGGTTTTGTAGGCCATGTGGCCTTTGTCATAATTAGCAAGCCATAAGATTACTGTAACAGTTACTCAGCTCTGCTGTTGAGTAAAGTCTAAAGCTACTATGGACAACATGCACATGAATGGGTGTGGCTATGTTCTAATAAAGCTTTATTTACCAAAAAGGTGGCAGGCAAAAAATAGCCCTGAGGTTGCCAACCTCTCTTTTAAACTATTGTAATATAGCTCACTTAAATCTTCTATGAAAGCAGTTGACAGGTATTCAATACCTATTAATAAAATATTTACATAAAATTTGTGAAAGCATCTTCAAGTGTGTCCAACATAAACTAACCTATTTATAACATTCCTTTTCAATGGAACATGTGGTTTGAATCCTTAATACTCAAGAATAGGCCACATTTCAGTAGCATCATCACCAGCTGGGAATTTCTTAGAATCATGGGTTCACCTCTGACCTACTGAACCAGAGTCTGTGTTTCAAAAAAGAGCCTTATATGTTTTATACATACATTAAAGTTTGAGAAGCACTAGTTCAGAGGCTAATACTAGGATTTTCCATGTGTGAAATCAAGTAACTTGTAACAACTATCATAAGGATAACAAAACCCCAAATAACACGAGGCAGAAGGGAGGGAGAAGGAAAATCATTTCCCTATCAAATGTCCATAAAATGACAAACGGATGAATAAAATTAGAATATCCATACAACGGAATATTATTCAGCCAATAGATGAACAATGAAAACATTATCCCTAGTGAAAGAAGCCAGTCACAAAAGGCCACATATTTTAGATTCTACTTATATGAAATGTTCAGAATAGAGACAGCAAGAAAACTAATGGCTTCCAGAGGGGAGAAAGGGGAGTGACTGCTAGTGCGTAAAGGGTTTCTCTAGTGGATGATGAGCATATTCTGGAATTAGACAGTGGTAAAGTTTGCACAACTCTGTGAATATTAAAAGCACTGAATTGTACACTTTAAATGGTGGGTTTTATAGTATGTGAACTATATTTTAAAAGCCAAAAAATAGTGGAAAACAAAGGCAATGATTTTTAAAAAGTGATGAAAGCTATTTATCAGAACAGTTTTGTGGCAATGGGGTTTAAAGAGTTCAAGGGTATTGGTAAGAAGAGATGATGAGATACTGCAGTTCCTACTAAATTGAGTAAAGTAAGTATCTGTAATTAAAATGACTTTTATTTAAACTTCAGATGGGTTAGACTGGAAGGATGAAAAACTTTAGAGAAATTGTTTTTCTAGTTTACCTAAGGTAATCTACTTCAGGTTGCATTGGCAACAAGGTTAGCTGGCTACTAAGTGATAGAGACGGAGAAGGCAATGGCACCCCACTCCAGTACTCTTGCCTGGAAATTTCCATGGACAGAAGAGCCTGGTGGGCTGCAGTCCATGAGGTCGCCGAGATCAGACAGACTGGGCGACTTCACTTTCATGCATTGGAGAAGGAAATGGCAACCCACTCCAGCGTTCTTGCCTGGAGAATCCGAGGGATGGCAGAGCCCAGTGGGCTGCCGTCTGTGGGGTCGCACAGACACGACTGAAGCGACTTAGCAGCAGCAGCAGCAAGTGATAGAAAGAGAGAGAGAGAAGGCGAGCAAGGGCAGGAGGAATGAAGGGAGGGAAGCGATTTGGGCAGAGGGGATTTTGTTGTGGTAGTTACACTGGATGAAACTTGAGTATCTTCCTATATTAACTAACACCCTAGTTAGTTACCACCAACTCCATAACACCACATAACACCACACCCCAAAACCACAGACCGCCTTCAGGTTTTCCCTCCCTGTCATCCTAACAGTCTTAGGCCCAACCACATAATGTGAACTGGAAGATCTGGATTGTTTGTCTGTGTTCCAAAAGGAATCCCAACTGTTGGGAGTGTTTCGCATAGTTGGGAGTCAGTAATAACACAAACAGGGCGATGATGGAGTGAGTCACACCAGGGAAAACACAGGCTTAAGCTGAATCTAGGTTACAACTTGCAGATGTGCTCTAAAACCCACTCACAAGGAGGATCTCCATTTATTTACAGCCTTTTATCTGTAACTTAACGCCCATTCACTTGTAGTCACAATTTAGAAAGCCCATGGGTTTTTGAAGTTGCAAACTGATTCTCAAATAATGCTGAAAACTTGGGTAGCAAAGTGCTTATGTTTTGAAAACTATAAGCAGACTATTAATACATTAGATACTAATTTCCATGAAGTGTGATTTTCAGGATTATTTTCTCCCTTAAATCAATAGCATCAAACACATCTATTTATGAGCAAATATTATTTCTTCTTTTCCTGAACCTACAGAAAAACTTATTAGTAGTATAAACTACAATAACTTCACAGATAAAACCTAAGATCTTACAGAATTTCATTTTTTATTCATTCAAAAGTAGATTAACTTTTTATTACAGTGAACATAGGATGAGCAATAGTGATCTAGAAATAAAATAGAAAATATGCCAGAGAAAATTTGATAAAGCATCTTTTCATCATAATGGGTTTATCATTGGGTAGTCCTATAGCTTTAGAAGGAAAGATGAATTATGTCTCTATATATCCTTCCCGAAGGACTCCTTAAGCCAGAGAAGCAGAGAGTGATGCTATCATCTCCATGGAAGAGAACAAGAGTAGGTACTAAAGCTTAGAACATGAATCTATGCAGGATGGAAATCAATTTCACTGATTGTGCCAGTTTAAGAGCTTAATTGTGGCTGCCTGGAATCCAGAATCAAGGAAGACTCTGTGGCCACATCCAAGTTCTCTAATCCAATAGTTATATCTATGATGGGCTTTAGAGGCAGAGAAAATGTCAGATTCCTATATGGTGTGGATTGCTCTGGTTATAATTTCAGTTCATAAAACATAATCCCTCTCTATCTCGGTTAGCCCTTGAGAAATTATCTTCTTAGAAAGTCATACTCCTGGTGAGAACACAGCTTTCAACTGAAAACCATTTTGTAAGAGAAATTTCAAGAAACCTATCAATCATCAAAATGAAAATTTCTTCATCAAATACATGTTTTTAAAAAACTACACATGAGAGGTGGGAGTCATCCTGGGAGAAAACCTTCCAGGGAAATAATATGCTCAGTTCATTTATGCATGTTAATGCCTCAGAATGCAAGTCCTTTGAAAAATAATCAGCCATGATGTCCATCTTTATTTACATGTACTCTCCTCTCTTTTCATTCATCTTTTAAGACCCCTAAAATCAAAGCTTTTCTTAATGTTTTTGCTGCTCAGCCATTTTCTCATAAAATTGCTCGTTTCTGTTAAGGATTTTGTCATCTTTCCCAGCAAATCACAGTGTTTTTGACATGGAAAAATTATCAATCAAAACTTATGTTTTGGAATACATAATATATAACCATACATTCTTGGTTGTCTACATAGTGTTATATAGCTGTGGTCACTAACTAACTTAAAATATACATATTTTTGTTTTACTTGCACAGCATTTGCAATTTTAGTCATTAAATGAGCTTTGCAGGTGTGCAAATACCCTGTTAATCCTGGTGTTTTCTGAAAGACTGCTAGCCACATCAACCAATACTTTGGAAGATTGGCAAAATGGAGAGGCTTTTTCAAAGCCCAACAATAAATTAGTAAGATGAGTTATATAATAAGTGGAACTTTGTTGAGTTAAAAACTAAGACCACCTGAAGTTTTATTTTTTAAGCCATCGGGATTGGATTTTTAAATGCAAAACCAGATATGATCATTCTTGTCTGCCCTTTGCTTTTCTTTTCATGTAAACACTATTTTCTTGATATGGGGAGGTGGAGAGGAAGAGTTTCTAACCTGTATTTCTCATTACAAAAATAGCATTGAGTACTCTGGTGAGATTTAGTCAGGTCTATTTCTCTTAAGACCATCCCCATGGAAAAGAAATGCAAAAAGCAAACTGGCTGTCTGAGGAGGCCTTACAAATAGCTGTGAAAAGAAGAGAAGTGAAAAGCAAAGGAGGAAAGAAAAGATATAAGCATCTGAATGCAGAGTTCCAAAGAATAGCCAGGAGAGATAACAAAGACTTCCTCAGTGATCAATGCAAAGAAATAGAGGAAAACGACAGAAAGGGAAAGACTAGAGATCTCTTCAAGAAATCAGAGATATCAAGGGAACATTTCATGCAAAGGTGAGCTCAAAAGGACAGAAATGGTATGGACCTAACAGAAGCAGAAGACATTAAGAAGAGGTGGCAAGAATACACAGAAGAACTCTACAAAAAAAAAGATCTTCACGATCCAGATAATCATGATGGTGTGATCACTCACCTAGAGCCAAAGATCCTAGAATGTGAAGTCAAGTGGGCCTTAGAAAGCATCACTACGAACAAAGCTACTGGAGAGGATGGAATTCCAGTTGAGCTATTTCAAATCCTGAAAGATGATGCTGTGAAAGTGCTGCACTCAATATGTCAGCAAATTTGGAAACTCATCAGTGGCCACAGGACTGGAAAAGGTCAGTTTTCATTCCAATCCCAAAGAAAGGCAATGCCAAAGAATGCTCAAACTACCGCACAATTGCACTCATCTCACATGCTAGTAAAGTACTGCTCAAAATTCTCCAAGCCAGGCTTCAGCAATACATGAACCATGAATTTCCAGATGTTCATGCTGGTTTTAGAAAGGCAGAGGAACCAGAGATCAAATTGCCAAAATCTGCTGGATCATTGAAAAAGCAAGAGAGTTCCAGAAAAACATCTATTTCTGCTCTATTGACTATGCCAAAGCCTTTGACTATGTGGATCACAATAAACTGTTTAAAATTCTGAAAGAGATGGGAATACCAGACCACCTGACCTACTTCTTGAAAAACCTATATGCACATCAGAAAGCACATCAGAAAGCAGAACTGGACATGGAATACCAGATGTTCCAAATAGGAAAAGGAGTCCATCAATGCTGTGTATTGTAACCCTGCTTATTTAACTTCTATGCAGAGTACATCATGAGAAATGCTGGACTGGAAGAAACACAAGCTGGAATCAAGATTGCCAGGAGAAATATCAATAACCTCAGATATGCAGATGACACCACCCTTACGGCAGAAAGTGAAGAGGAACTAAAGAGCCTCTTGATGAAAGTGGAACAGGAAAGTGAAAAAGTTGGCTTAAAGCTCAACATTCAGAAAATTAAGATCATGGCATCTGGTCCCATCACTTCATGGCAGATAGATGGGGAAGCAGTGGAAACAGTGTCAGACTATTTTGGGGCTCCAAAATCATGGCAGATGGTGATTGCAGCCATGAAATTAAAAGACGCTCACTCCTTGGAAGGAAAGTTATGAACAACCTAGATAGCATATTCAAAAGCAGAGACATTACTTTGCCAACAAAGGTCCGTCTAGTAAAGGCTATGGTTTTTCCTGTGGTCAAGTATGGATGTGAGAGTTGGACTGTGAAGAAAGCTTAGCACCAAAGAACTGATGCTTTTGAACTGTGGTGTTGGAGAAGACTCTTGAGAGTCCCTTGGGCTGCAAGGAGATCCAACCAGTCCATCCTAAAGGAGATCAGTCCTGGGTGTTCTTTGGAAGGACTGAAGCTAAAGCTGAAACTCCAATACTTTGGCCACCTCATGCAAAGAGTTGACTGACTGGAAAAGACCCTGATGTTGGGAGGGATTGGGGGCAGGAGGAGAAGGGGACCACAGATAATGAGATGGCTGGATGGCATCACCGACTCAATGGACATGAGTTTGAGTAAAGTCCGGGAGCTGGTGATGGACAGGGAGTCCTGGCGTGCTATGATTCATGGAGTCACAAAGACTGGGACACGACTTAGCGACTGAACTCAACTGAACTGATTTCTCTTAAGGGGCACTTGTGTTCAGGAGAGAGAAACCATCATTACATCTATATACTGATGTACAGTGGTCAGGAAATATCAAGGAAACTCTGTAGATGATAAGCGGTAACTAGTCAAAAACTCACCTACCACCTCAGAGTGTTTTTAAGAGACTTTCCACACTATGTTCCAGATGATAGAGAGATTTTACAGTAATTTTTCTCTATACTATTTCTACAAGAGAAAATTAATTTGATACCTAATTCCCATTATAGAGTCGGCCTGAGCTGTGAACTTCCAAAATGTATCAGTAACAGAAGTCAGGCTTTACATTACTTTGTAGTAGCTAAGCATACGGGTTATATTTTGGACCCAAATTCTGTAAATTATATAGGGGAATAATTCACTGGGGTCTACATAGGGGCCTCATCTTTGGATGTCATGAAAATGACTTGAAAGAATAGCAAGTTCTTAAGTATTATTGCCACTGCAATGGTGCTGAGACTTTAGTTGTTTTAAAATGATCCCATACATATTAGCTCTTATGAATTTACAATAACTGTCTCACTACAAATTTAGTAACCCTTTGTATAAACAATTCTCAAAAGAGAGTATGAACTTAGCACTAAGAAGCATATAGGCATCTTAAACATCCTTTGATGGTCAGCCTAAGAGAATAGTGTTTATTTTTTTGCTACATGTGAAAGTTCATTCTCAGTATCAAGTTTATTTTGTCCACTAACTTTGTTAACCTTTCCAATTTCTTCAGTATTTGGTGTCCTTTCACAAAGAGCTGTTAGAACAGTTGCATCAGGGTTAAAGTTCAGAGACATTACTGTGCTAACCTGAAGCATGTATGCTATTCCTTGAGCTCACAATGCGTTTTTTGATTACTTTTTAAAAATAAAAAATGCCAACAGAAGGCTACAGCAATATATGAGACATTTATGAAACCTATATCTACCATATTTTTGCTTAAAATATTTCAGTTTGTAAATTCACCAAGAAGGCCAGGAAAATGCTGTGTTTCATTAAAAGAATCCTTTTGATGATTTAATTTTAAATAAAAGAGCTAAACGTGATAAAACTCAGAAATTTGAACTTTTTCAACAAATAGTATATTCTTTCTGATCTTTTAAAATAATATGTATGTAACAACACTTTTAATGAGTGAAACAATATCCATTTTTATTGAAATCATATTGTCATAATTAATAACTGAGAGATATTTTCCTATGAAGATTTACTGCTAATCCCTTAGTTGAAATTCATTTTACTCAAGAGACATTCAACCCATCACCTAGAAACAGTATTTGCAGGCTTCACCAGGGTAACAGATCTAATCCTTAAGGTAATCACTGTCCTCTCCAGTTCTTTCTCCTTTTAAGTCCTCACTGGTCTTTTAGAAAAACAGAAAGTAGAAGACAGCTGTTATTTTCCTCCATGGGACAGTCTACCCTGTTCAAGCAAGTAATATCATTTTCTGTTTGCCCTCATCTACAACAAGTACACAGGGTCACTGTCTTCATGCTGATTTTCTCCCACACTGTAAAGAACAACAATGTAAACAGACAGGCAAATCAACAGCTATAAGGACCTGAGAAGCTAAGTAAATTCTTTTTTTTTTTTTAATTTTTGTATTTAACACCCATGGAGGAGGAGAGAGATAAGATGAAGAGGAGAAGGAGTAGGAGAAGGAGAAAGAAGAGGGAAAAGGCCATGTTTCTATGTCAGAATCCAAATCACCAAGTCAGTCTGAATATCTTCTTTTAAGTCTGTTTATATTTATTAACAACATTTCAAAGTGTACCATGATTGGCTTGGCAATAAGATTAAAAACAACAACCAAACACCAAACAAAACACCCACTATTTTGCTGTTGCTTTCTTTCAATTCCAGCATTTTATAATAGGTCAGGTCAAAGATGAATTAGGACATAAAGAATGGACTAAATTCTTTCATACACTATAGCAAATATCAAGGCTACTTACAGACTGTGTGTGTTTACTGTGCTAAAGAAACACTCGTCGAATTAATGAAGGGATTTCACAATTTTGTAGCAGCAGTGAGCTCTTTAGAATTCTGAAACTATTTGGTTCCACATTCATCTGTGGCTGAAGGAGCTGAAATCATTGATAGGCATAACTAACATCACACAATTGACTAAAATCATAATGCTTGCAACTTGGTAATGAAAGTCAGATTTTCTCCAAATAATTAGACATCTGTCATCAAAAAGCTGTCTAGATAATATAAAGGTAAAATTTTGATTCTGAATCTCAAATTTGTGTTAGGTTCTAGAAGTTATTTGAATTGCCATTATTAACAACATAAACTTAGTCCATATAAATTTAGAAAAAAAATCTCTACCATCAGGAAACTTGTTTCCAAACTACTTCTATATGATACAGTAAGAACTCATCTACATTTCAGATCATATGCTTCCAAATGTTGCTTTCTCCTATGGCTTTCATTTTAATTTTCCCATGGTTCTAAGCTAGAAACATGCAAATCCCTGACCCTTTCCTCTGCCAGTTAATCACTAACTTCTTTCAACTCTATCTTTTAAAATTTCCTTTGTCTGCGCATCCCCACTGCTCTTGCTTTAGTTCAAATCTTGATGGAACACTAGATTACCCAGTTACAGTAATATCTGTTCTTAGGGTGCCAATAAAAAAAAATACAAAATACGAGGAGAGCTTAGGTTCAACAAATTTGTCCAGATTTTAAAAATTAGAATCTCTGGAAGGAGGTTATAATAATGACATTTACATTTTAAATGTTCTTATATTTTCAACATTTGCATATGTTTTCTGTATTTGTTTGAACTGCATAAAGGGCTCCCACAGAAACTTCAACCCTTAAATCTTTCAAAAATTCTGATGAGGACTTCATCTGTCCTTCTTACTACCACCAATGCAACTTTTCCAGAAACTTACCAATTTTGTCATTCTGCTACTTAATTAATTTTATTGAGATCTTAATCTTAGATTATAAGGGGTCCTTATCACCCATATAGAAAGGTTCACACTCACTGGCTTCATGATAAAGGCCCTCAATGTTACATAGCCAGAGCTGTTTTTTAGTCTCATCTTCATACATTGACCCTTTATCCTTTAATCAAACCAAACTACAAGTTCTTTAAGCAGAGGGATAAAGCGATTATTTTTATTTCTCTGGAAACTTCCAGTAGGATCTCATGTAACTCTTCTCCTTAAAGGCAACCATAAAAAAATAGCTGTATGGTCTTTACTATTCATTAAATTTACATCATTTTTCTTTGGACAGTACTAAACCACTTTTGGGTCTTCTCCTTTGACATTTCACATACTTAGGTTCCCCAATCCCACCTTTCAGTTCAATTCAGTTCAGTTGCTCAGTCGTGTCCAATTCTTTGAGACCCCATGAATTGCAGCATGCCAGGCCTCCCTGTCCATCACCAACTCTCAGAGTTCACTCAAACTCATGTCCATCAAGTCAGTGATGCCATCCAGCCATCTCATCCTCTGTTGTCCCCTTCTCCTCCTGCCCCCAATTCCTCCCAGCATCAGAGTCTAAAGATAACATTTTTAACTCAGATACTTTGTTATTCTAAAGGCAAGGTGTGGGTTCTTCAACCTATCCTTTGGACATTCCTATTATTATGCAAGTGAATAACAAAATTATAAAAATCTACCTATCGACTCACAAGTTAGTTCACCATAAAAGAATCAGCAAAAATATCACCACAACGTCTATGTACCACACCCATAAGAAGAAATGTCAGGCACCAGCACACTATTAAGTAGCCTCAGAGATCCCTACCCACTGTTTTAATGCTGAGTTCCATAATGAGGTCATGTGAATCAAGACTTCAGATGCCCACAGAGTACGGGTCTCTCTTGAAGGAAAAGGAACTTTCATTCTCTTGAGTTACTGAGGGCCACATGCACAAACCTTAGGAACAAAGCCAGACCAAGATCCATGGGTGCTCAAGACTAATAATTGGGCATCTCTTGAAACCTATATTCTTCAAAGTTTGGCTGGCTTCCTATTTGGAAAAGAGGTTGAGAACTCAGTAAGAAAAAGACAGAAAAAGGAATACTCATGCAGATTCTCTCTTTTTTTTTTTTGACATGAAAAATCAATACAAAACCAAACCTAAAACAGAAACTAACTTTATGTATCAATTGGACTTGGGAACAGATATTTGGTCAAGATCTGGTGTGTTTTGTTTGTTTTTTTTTAAAGAGCAGAATATGGAACGGCTTCACGAATTTGCGTGTCATCCTTGCGCAGGGGCCATGCTAATCTTCTCTGTATAGTTCCAATTTTAGTATATGTGCTGCCGAAGCGAGCACTGGTGTGTTGTTTTCAAATCAGATTAATGTTTAAATTGTAGACAGTAAAGCAGACTGCCCTCCCTAATGTGAATAAGCTTCATCTAATTAGTCGAAAGTCGTAATAGGACAAAATGACTGACTTTCCCCCTCTACTCCCCACCTAACTTGAGTAAAAGAGAATTCTTCCTGCCTGTTGCCCTTCAAACTAGGACCCTGGCTTTTTTCCTGCCTTCATACTTGAACTGAAACACTGGTTCTTCCTAGGGTTGGAACCCACCAGCTTTCAGAACAGAACTACACCAGCAGCTCTTCTGGGTTTTCAGCTTGCCTCTCACTCTGCACATCTTAGAACTTGTCAGCCTACATAATCATAAATCATATCTAACCTACATCTGTACCTATTATCTATCTATCTGTATCTCACACACATGTATACACACTTCCTACTTATTCTGTTTTTCTGGAGAACCCTAACAAGACCTAATCTATAAACTTCACTCAACAGAACATGCATCCTGTAACTCGTAACCTCAGTTCAGAAGGGATTTAGCATGTATCTCTCGTTACTGGGGATAACTGTACCTATGTTCCCAATTCTTCACAGCCTTCTATGTTAGAATTATATATCACACCTTCAGCCCTGAGACTCTCCAGTTTCTGCCATTAGACATACAGGATATTTCCTCAAACCATAGACTTGGTACATGGCTTGCTTTAGCCACAAGATAAAGAAGGAAGTGACAACGTGAAATTTCCAGGCCAGGACCCAAAAGGAGTTCACATGTTTCCTTTTGCTTTCTGTGAAGCAGTGATAATGGCCCTGGCTGTTGATATCCCTTTCATCTGGGTCCCCAAAGGCATGCATGTTGTGCAGAAGTGAATCCTCGACTTAGAGGCAACCCAGCTGAAGGCCCTCTTACACAGGCTGAACCTCAACTGGAAGACCTCTGAATACAGGAATAGATGCTTGCTGCTTCTAGCCAGCAAGGTGTGGCTGTTTATTATACACCATTTGCAATACCTGCTAATTATACTTAAGCCTTCCCAAGGCTTGAGACCTCATTCCAAGGGTTGGAGTACTTTTTAAAATGGCTCTTTCAACAATATACATACAGTACTTCATGAAATACAACTTTAAAAATCATTTTTGATTTCTAATACAGTTTACACACTGTAGCAATATCCTGGTACTTCTGGTAGAATGATGTCTTAAGCAACAATCTGGACAACCTAACCTTAATTGTGACTATGATTAGAAGATAGATAGCAACTTTCTCTGTGGTAGGACAAGACATCAAAGATTCCCACCAAGACTGACTTTATTTTCCCTACTGACCCAGAAAACTTCATGAAGTTGCCACAACAGTATCTCTTGACTGCAATTAACTTTCTCTTACAAAAGGAGAAGAGGAAGGATAATTATCTGAAGATCTTAAACAAAAAACCGAGTTAAATTTAAAACATTTTTAAAAGTCTCCAGCATTTGAATGAAAGTGAAGCAAGCATTTATAAGTTGCAAGTATTAAGCAGAGAAATAAATTATTGTGAGGGGAAATGACCATAAAATGTACAACCAGTATTTATCGAACACCTACATATTTTGTATAATATTTAGTTTGTTTTTTGTCCTGTTGTTTAATTTCTTCCTTCCCCACTCTCAGACTATGTGGTCCTGGAAACTCCTAACTTCAAGGCCTAGGCATGAACTTAGCCCTCAGTCAGAGTACTGCTGGACATGGCAACACTGACTGGCTGATGGACTGACTATCTGAGGCTAATAAGTCCCTGTAGCAAGATGTTATGGATTGGGTGAAGCTGAAGCTGCTGGAGGACTGGACCTGATCCTTCTCTCAAGACTTAAAAACAGAGAGAATATAGCTCTAGAGCTGCTGTTTATTCAACTTGACATTAACACAGTGGAAACAGAGCCAGATTCCTGATTCAAATTATTTGAATTTTACCTTAAGCAATTTCAGCTAGGTTGGTGACATGGTCCAGTTTTGGCTAAATGAATCTGTTACTCACAAATTAGAGTTCCAGCTGATATACTGGATATTTAGCTTCTGCTCCCAAAATGGTTATTGTATTGAATCAAAAGTATTGTAACAACTTAAAAGTTGATTTGCACTGCTGACTGTAAAAGTGATTAACTAGTTTTTGACTACGTGGTACATACAATACTATTATTCAATCAAAAACTTTTTATTGAGCATTTAAAATATTCCAAGAACTGTGAGAGGGATCCAGGATATGGCAATGAATAAAACAGAAAGAAAAGTCCTTCTCTCATGAGGCTTTTATATTAATGGAGACACCAGGTGATAGAGTATATTAGCAAGTTAAATACAGCTGTAGAAAAAAAAACAATGAAGGAAACCAGGGAGACCAAAAGGTGAGAGTAGAGATTGGGAAGATTAATGTTGCTTTTTGAATACTCAGAGAAAATGTCACTGCAAGGGTAACATTTGGGCAGAGAATTGAAGAAGGTGAAGAAGTAAGCCACGCAGATATGAGGAAAGGAATCTAGCAATAGGGAACAGCAAATGCAGAAGAGGTTTCAAGTCTAAAATAAGTTAGTCATGCTTGAAGAATAACAGAGAAGCCAGGATAGCTGGAGTAGAATGGACGCAGGGCAGGCAAGAAAAACAGGAGACAAGATCACAAAGTTAATAGGGTGCAGTCCATGTTGGGTCTTGTTGGCTATATTAACAATAACATCAAAGTCAGTGTGTTTAGATCTAATATAATTTTTTCATTTTAAAGTTTAAAAGAATATCCAGGAGTATATTTTGGAAACGAATGAATTGTTCATACACTCTTTGTCAAAATAAACATCTAATGCTTTTGAACAACTGAATCAATAAAATGATTACTGGCATCAACAATTGGTGGAAAATATACTTTAAAATGTCCCTCTTTTCCATTTAGTATACTAAAACCACCTAGGATCATAATCCTCTTGCTGGTAGACTTTGGAATTTTGAAAATAAGTTAAATATATTTTGGATAAAGTTCAGTAAACAATCTGTTGTGATGTATGATAAAGTGACTACTGGGTTAATTAAGTCACAAGTCCTATTGTAGAGCTGAGATAGCTTGATGCAAGTAAGAAGGGAAAAGCAAGATCATAATTTTATCTTGATATTTATTGCTTACTATCTTCAAAGTGTGCAGTCAAAATTCTATTAATAGAATAATTGATCCCCATGAAAACTTCTGGCTTGAAAATGGAAAAGTCCAATGTTCACCTTTCTTTCACAGAAAATAACAACAAATCAACAAGGACAAAATCAAAGGCAAACAAAATATTTACTGAAACTCAAGAGACAGCTGCAATTATGAATCACAAGTAAGTGCAAAAGCAGTGAATAGTGC
Source organism: Nanger dama (assembly GCA_917880005.1). Lineage (NCBI taxonomy): Eukaryota > Metazoa > Chordata > Mammalia > Artiodactyla > Bovidae > Nanger > Nanger dama. The sequence continues at coordinate 33,624,027 of CAKJTW010000007.1, forward strand.
AGAATAAGAAGTGCAGAAAGATTACTAATGGCTGTAGATCTCAGAAAAGGCTGGCAGAATGTACTGCTGCCTGGAGAGGAGAGGCAATCTGAGTCGCATGGCATAATCTCTTGATTGGAAAAGCAGTAATGGAACACCTGGGCTAATGGCTGCAGGGTCCCTGGACCTGGTTTGGCTTTAAGAAACAGAGCAGGCAAGATTCAATTTAGCCATCCCACTGATGTGTAAGCATGGGTCAGTCTCAGTAAACAGCCAGAAGAAGTGAACTCTCCATTGTGAGCAACCCAACAACTGCCAGGCTCTATTAACTGGGGTGAAGAAAAGACTCAAAAAAACTCTTCAAAAACTGAGTTATATGAAAATTTCTGCAAGTCTGTAGCATGAGCATGACCCAACCCTCGTGTTAAACACCTGTAAATTGCTAATCCAGTGACAAAGGGGACTCTTTCAGAATTTTAAAAAGTTAAGAGAAACAAGTCCAGGATATGCTTTCTGGGTATTCCTGGCTATAGAGAATTGTTTCATCATTAACTTAGGAGTTTATCTTCTATTCTGTATGGATGGAGAAGTCTTGAGGTTACTGTGAAAGAAAGACTGAAAGCCAGAGGCAGGAGGCTTAACTCTGAAACTTTAGAAGATAAAAGAACACCTGACTCCAGGAAACATTAATAGATAAGATCTAACCTAAAAGTCTCCATACCTACACTGAAACCAAGCTCCACCCAAGAGCCAACAAGTTCCAGTGAAAGACACACCATGCTAATTCTCCGACAAAACGGGAACACAACTCTGAGCATTAAAAGATGAACTGCCCAAAGCCATAACAAACCTATAGACACCCCAAAACTCACAACTGGACACTTCATTGCATTCCAGAGAGAAGAGATCCAGCTCCACCCACCAGAACACAGAGGCAAGCTCCCCCAACCAGGAAACCTTGACAAACCACTACTCCAATCCCAAACACAGGGAGCAGATTCCACAATTAAGAGGAACCACAAACTTCCAGCCTGCAGAAAGGGCTGGAAACACAGCAATCTAAGCAAAATGAAAAGGCAGAGAAATATTTAGCAGGCAAAGGAACATAATAAAAAACCCACCAAACCAAACAAAAAAGGAGGGGATAGGAGTCTACCTGGAAAAGAATTCAGAATAATGATAGTAAAGACGATTCAAAACCTTGAAAACGAAATGGAGTTACAGATAAATAGACTAGAGACAAGGATTGAGAAGATGCAAGAAATACTTAACAAGGACCTAGAAGAAATAAAGAAGAGTCAATCAATAACGAACAATGAAATAACAGAATAAAAACACTCTGGAAGGAACTGACAGTAGAATAACTGATGCAGAAGAGCAGATAAGTGAGGTGGAAGATAGAATGGTGGAAATAAAAGAAGCAGAGGGGAAAAAAGAATTAAGAGAAATGAGAACAACCTCAGAGACCTCTGACAAAATGTTAAATGCCCCAACATTTGAATCATAAGTGTCTCAGAAAAAGAAGAAAAAAGAAAGGACATAAGAACATACTTGAGGAGATGATAGTTGAAAACTTTCCTAAAATGGGGAAGGAAATAGCCACCCAAGTTCAAGAAACCTAGAGAGTCTCAAACAGGATAAACCTAAGGCACATATTAATCAAACAAAGATCAAACACAAAGAGCAAATATTAAAATCAGCAAGGGAAAAGCAACAGATAACACACAAGGGGATCTCCATAAGGATAACAGCTGATCTTTTGACAGAAACTCTTCAGACCAGAAGGGAATGACAGGACATACTTAAAAGTGATGAAAGAGTAAAACCTACAACCCAGATTACTCTACCCAGCAAGGATCTCATTCAGCTATGAGGAGTAATCAAAAGCTTTACAGACAAAGCAAAAGCTGAGAGAATTCAGCATCACCAAACCAGCTCTTCAACAAATACTAAAGGATCTTTTCTAGACAGGAAACACAGAAAAGGTTTATAAAAACGAACCCAAAACAACAAAGTAAATGGTAATGGGATCACACTTACCAATAATTACTTTAAATATAAATTAGTTAAATGCTCCAACCAAAAGGCAAAGACTGGGCAAATGGATACAAAAACAAGACCCCTATATAAGCTGTATACAAGAGACTCACCCTAAACCTAGGTATATGTAGAGACTGAAAATGGAGGGCTGGAAAAAGATATTTCATGCAAATCAAGACCAGAAGAAAGCAGGAGTAGCAATACTCATATCAGATAAAACAGACTTTGAAATAAAGACCATGATAAGAGACAAAGAAGGACATTACATAATGATCAAAAGATCACTCCAAGAAGATATAGCAATTATAAATACATATGCACCTTAGGAGCACCTCAATATGTAAGTCAAATGCTAGTAAGTATGAAAGGGGAAATTAACAGTAACACAATAATAGTGGGGGACTTTAATATCCCACGCACACCTATGGATAGATCAACCAAATGGAAAATTAGCAAGGAAACACAGCTTTAAATGATACAATGGACCAGTTAGACCTAACTGCTATCCATAGGGCATTTCACCCATAAACAATGGATTTCACCTTTGTCTCAAGTGCACAGTGAACATTCTCCAGGGTAGACCACATCCTGAGCCATAAATCTATCCTTGTTAAATTTGTTAAAAACCTAAAATGATTTCAAGCATTTTTTCTGATCACAATGTGGTAAGATTAGATGTCAACTACAGGGGAAAAAAAATCTATTAAAAATACAAACATATGGAGGCTAAACAATATGCTTCTGAATAACCAACAGATCATGGAAGAAAAAAAAAAGAAAAGCAAAATATGCATAGAAAGAAATGAAAATGGAAATACAACAATCCAAAACCTGGGATTCAGTAAAAGGAATGCTAAGAGGGAGGTTCACAGCAATACAAGCCTACTTGAAGATACCTGAGAAGCATCATATAAACAACCTAACTTTACACTTAAAGCAACTAGAAAAAGAAGAAAAGAATAACCCCAAAGTTAGGAGAAGGAAAGAAATCATAAATATTAGAACAGAAATAAGTGAAAAAGAAGGTAGGGAGACTATAGCAAAAATCAACAAAATGAAAAGCTGGTTCTTTGAGAAGATAAATAGACAAACCAGAACAAGACACATCAAGGAAAAAAAAAGAAGAATCAAATCAATAAAATTACAAATGAAAATGGAGAAGTCACAACAGTCAACACAGAAATACAAAGGATTGTAAGAGACTTCTATCAGCAAATGTATGCCATTAAAATGGACACTTGGAAGAAATGGACAAATTCTTAGTAAAGTATAACTTTACCAAACTGAACCAGGAAGAAAACATCTTAACAGACCCACCACAAGCACAAGGACCAGATGGCATCACAGCTGAATTCTACCAAAAATTTAGAAAAAGCACTAACACCTATCCTACTCAAACTCTTCCAGAAAATTGCAGAGGAAGGTAAACTCCAAACTCATTCTATGAGGCCACCATCACCCTAATACCAAAACCAGACAAAGATACCATACACACACACAAAAGAAACTACCAGCCGATATAACTGATGAACATAGATGCAAAAATCCTCACCAAAATTCTAGCAAACAAAATCCAACAGCATATTAAAAAGATCATACATCATGACCAAGTGGATTTTATTCCAGGGATGTGAGGATTCTTTGGTATTTGCAAATCAATAAATGCGATACACCATATTAACAAATTGAAAAATTAAAACCATATGATTATCCCAATAGATTCAGAGAAAGCCTTTGACAAAATTCAACATCCATTTACAACAAAAACTCTCCAGAAAACAGGCATAGAAGGAACATACCTCAACAGAGTAAAAGCTATATACCATAAACCCACAGCAAACATTATCCTCAATGGTGAAAAATTGAAAGCCTTTCCCCTAAAGTCAGGAACAAGACAAGGGTGCCCACTTTCATCACTACTATTCAACATAGTTTTGGAAGTCCTAGCCACAGCAATCAGAGAAGAAAAACAGATAAAAGGAATCCAGATTGGAAAAGAAGTAAAACTCTCACTGTTTGCAGATGACATGCTCCTCTACATAGAAAACCTTAAAGACACCACCAGAAAATTACTAGAGATAATGAGTATCACTGCAGATGGTGACTGCAGTCATGAAATTAAAAGATGCTTACTCCTTGGAAGAAAAGTTATGACCAACCTAGATAGCATATTCAAAAGCAGAGACATTACTTTGCCGACTAAGACAGTATGGTATTGGCACATATGTATTGGCACAAAGACAGACATAGCGATCAATGGAACAAAATAGAAAACCCAGCAATAAACCTATGCACCTATGGATACCTTGTTTTCACAAAGGAGGTAAAAATATACAATGGAGAAAAGACAGTCTCTTTAACATGCTGGGAAAACTGGTCAACCACGTGTAAAAAAAAATGAAACTAGAATGCTTTCTAACACTATACACAAAAATAAACTCAAAATGGATTAAAGGTCTAAATGTAAGACAAGAAACTATAAAACTCCTAGAGGAAAACATAGGCAGAACACTCTGACATAAATCACAGCAAGATCCTCTGTGACTCACCTCCCAGAGTAGTGGAAATAAGAACAAAAATAAACAAATGGGACCTAATTAAACTTAAAACCTTTTCCACAACAAATGAAACTATAAGTAAGGTAAAAAGGTGGCCTTCAGAATGGGAGAAAATAATAGCAAATGATACAGCTGACAAAGAATTAATCTCAAAAATACACAAGCAGCTCATGCAACTCAAAACCAGAAAAATAAACAAACCAATCAAGGTGAGTGCCAAAGAACTAAACAGACATTTCTCCAAAGAAGACATACAGATGGCTAACAAACACATGAAAAGATGCTCATCACTCATTACAGAGAAATGAAAATCAAAACCACAATGAGGTACCATCTCATACTGGTCAGGTGGCTGCCATCAAAATGCTAGAGAGGGTGTGGAGAAAAAGGGAACTGTCTTACACTGTTGGTGGGAATGATAACTTGTACAGCCACTATGGAGAACAGTGTGGAGATTCCTTAAAAAACTGGAAACAGAACTGGCATATGACCCAGCAATCCCACTGCTGGGCATACACACCAAAGAAACCAGAACTGAAAGAGACACATGTACCCAAATGTTCATTGCAGCACTGTTTACAATAGCCAGGACATGGAAGAGCCTAGATATCCATTGGCAGAGGAATGGATAAGGAAGTTGTGGTACATATACACAATGGCATATTACTCAGTTATACAAAAGAATGCATTTGAGTCAGTTCTAATGAGGTGGATAAAACTGGGGCCTATTATACAGAGTGAAGTAAGTCAGGAAGAGAAACACCAACACAGTATATTAACACATACATATAGAATTTATTTTTTTCTTTATTTTTAAATTTTATTTTTGCTTTATTCAACTTTACAATACTGTATTGGTTTTGCCATACACTGACATGAATCAGCCACAGGTGTACACGAGCTCCCAATCCTGAAACCCCCTCCCCACCCCATATCATCTCTCTGGATCATCCATATAGAATTTAGAAAGGTGGTAACGTGGTAACTACGATTCTATATGCAAAGCAGCAAAAGAGACACAGATGTAAAGAACAGACTTTTGGACGACGTGGGGAAGTGAGAGTGGGATTATTTGAGAGAATAGCATTGAAACAAGTACGAGGTGAAGTTGCTCAGTCGTGTCCGACTCTTTGCGACCCCATGGACTGTAGCCCACCAGACTCCTCCGTCCATGGGATTTTCCAGGCAAGAGTACTTGAGTGGGTTGCCATTTCCTTCTCCAGAGGATCTTCTCCACCCAGGGAATGAACCCAGGTCTCCTACAGTGTAGGCAGACATGTTACCATCTGAGCCACCAGGGAAAATCTGAAACAAGTATACTACCATACATAAAATAGATAACCAGTGAAAATTAGATGCATGAAGCAGGGCACTCAAAATCGGTATTCTGGGACAATCCAGAAGGCTAAGGTGGGAGGGAGTGGGAGAGAGGCTCAGGGTTGGGGGACGCATGTGCACCCATGGCTGATACATGTCAGTGTATGATAAAAACCACAATATTGTAAAGTAATTAGCCTCCAATTAAAATAAATAAATTACTTATAGGAAAAAGAAAAGAAAGAAAAATTAACAGGCTTCATCTAAAGAAACATATAAACATTGTACCTACAAAAGAAAAACTATGCTATTTTTTCTTTCAAGGAATATTTATTTAGAAGAACTGATTATATGTTAGATGAAAGTAATGCCCAATAAATTTCAAAGATTTATGGGGAAAAAAAAAAAGTACAGGATCTACATACACTTCCTGAGGAAAAAAATGAGAAAAGGACAAGCAAAAAAAAAAAAAAAGACAAACAAAAAACAAAACAGCAAGCAAACAACATTCACCAGAAATCAGAGGAAATGTTGCACAAACACTACACTGTATGTTTACAAACTTTCAATGAGGTTATTGGCTTTATAGAGCAAAACAGAGATACGAGTTCAGGAGAAACAGGTCTAGATAAAAGAGGATGAAACCTGAGCTAGAAGAGTTTAGGAAAGAATTGGAAGAATTTAAAAATCAACGAAATGAATATGATACTATGCAAATTAGTACTAACAATGCTGAAGACACAATAAAGAATGCAGAATACCAAAATCCAAAAAAAAAAAAAAACATTGCAAATGATAATGAAAAGTTTAAAAGTTTGAAAGAAAATGATAGATATTGAATGTAAGCAAAAGATATCCAACATAAACATAACTGGCATTCCTATATTAAATTTTGATATGGAAATGGCATAAATATGTTTAAAATAATTTAAATTTCAGGTATAAAAATGATTTTGAATTTGCAGATTATAACAGCAAACTATGTCCCAGAAAAACTGATGCAAAATTGATCACATCAAGAAGCAAAACTACTGGACCTAAAAGGTAAATAAACACATCACTGGACACTTTAGCAAAGAATATGAAGTCACATTAAAAGAGAAAAATCATCAAGATGGCCTTATGAATTTCCAGATATTTAACCAATAACTCAAGATATTGAAGCAATGCCTGAAAGAATCCTTCAAGAAAGAAGCTAGGATCCAAGAAATGTCTACCAATCCCAAACAACCCAACTATATATTGGCACCTAACAAATATTTCTGAATATGAAGGATCTTCAACTATTAAACCAAATAACTCTTTCTCTAAAACTTACCAGAGGCTTGTTTAACCATTAAAAGATTGAATTAATAAAAACGCAGCAAAAACCTTGGTACCAATGAAAGAGTAATAAAAATAAGTCTAAGGATTTCAAAAGAAAGACTATATTTGAAAACAAAAATGAGTAGAATAAATAAATCCAATTGCTGTCTCCCTGGGAAAAATAATAATAATAACAACAGTAATAGTAACTAACACTGTACTTAAAAACACATTTCTTGTCAACTCAAGCAATCATATACACTAAGTAGCATATTACTCCTTTTTAGCAATGGGGAAACTGAGGAACACTGAAGCTAAGGAAATTTCTCCAAGGTCTCAGAGATGGAACAAAGCTTTCAACCATTGGTTTTGCTTTGTTTTTGAGGTATATTAATATACAGCATTATATTAGTTTCAGGTGTACAACATAGTGCTTCAAAATTTGTGCATACTCTGAAATGACCACAATAATCTTACTTAACACCCATTACCATACATAAATACAGATTTTTTTTTCTTATGATGAGAACTTTTAAGATTTACTCTCTTAGAACTTTCAAATATTCAATGCAGTATTATTAGCTAGTATTATTAACTATGCAGTATTATTAACTAGTATTATTGTACTATATACAATGTAACTATATGTTACATTGTATATACAGTGGTGGTGGTGATTTAGTTGCTAAGTCATGTCTGACTCTTGTGACTCCATGGTCTGTAGCCTGCTAGGATCCTCTATCCATGGGATTCGCCAGATAAGAATACTGGAGTGTGTTGCGTTGCCATTACCTTCCCTTGGGCATATGTAGTACATGAACCTATTCATACCACCTCACTAACAATATTTTAACTGCATTAATACTTTTTAAAGAGGCCATGATAAAGGAAGGAGAGAAAACACACTTTTATGAACTAAGAAATTCTGAGGAACCAACAAAGTATAGTTACAGGAGAAATAAAAGAATTCTAAAAGTGCTTTGCTCACCCAAGTTTATGCAAAAATTCTGGAGAATTTGAATGAGGAAGTCACATTTTTAGGGATGGTTAATTTATTTAAGTGTGTTCCAAAAGGAAAACAAGCTGTAAGTAGGCTAATTTTGTTATTAAAAGCAATAGGAAAACTTGTCAAGCAGCTACCTCCAAAGATGCCATCCAAGCCAAGACTATTCACAGTCAAACTCAACTGAACAATTATGGAAAAGAAAATTCCAGTGACATATGTATTTTCACAAAGCATAGAAGAAAAAAAAAAAACCTTCTAGTTATTTTAAATTAAGCTGGAATTACACTGCTACCAAAATCTGACAGAGTAGAAAGATAAAATGAAATCACAATCTCACTTATGAATACAGCTATAAAAATTTAATAACATATTTTAGAAAAAACACAATACAATATTAAAAGAATATTACACAATATCAAAGATGTTTATATTAGGAAATCGCCTAATCAGTTAACTTTAATTTATCCTGGATAATCTTCATGACTTGATTGAATCCATTCAGAGGCCAAAAAAGCAGGGCTGAGATTTCTCTGAGAGAAAAAAGAAATTCCACCTGTGGAAAATAGCTTCTGACTGTGCCTGTGGAGTTCCATTCTTTTCCTAATACTCCTTTCCCCAGCACATACCAGTGAGTTTGAGTCTGCCCATTACATTCCCTTGACTGGTTGCCATAGAAATTCTGGGCTTGTTTAGCTGGACTCCACAATCACGTAAGAAAATGCCATGTGACAAATCTCTCTATATACATATGTTGCATGGATTATATATATGTATATATACACACACACACAAATATATATAAATATATACAGGGGAGATTTGAGATAGATTATCTTTCTGCTACTATCAGTTTTGCCACTTTGGTTAAACCCTGGCTGATACAGGAGGGTGACTGTGTGCTTGACGACAGACCTGGGAGGGAAATATTTTTGCAATCTTTAGAATTGGAAAAAATGTGAATATATTAATAGTATATTCCAACAAATAACCAAGTAAATTTAGAAAATGTGCCCGAAACACAAAGTATTAGAACTTATTCATCAATGAATAGAAAATAAGCCTTTTAAAAGCACTTACAAATTACTATTTTGCTATTTTCTATCAAAATTCTATTTTTCAAGACCTTGTTATTGGTTTGCATACATGTTTTTATTCCCAGTTCTATCCCAAGTGTCCATCATTTTAAAACTGTTTGTGTTGGAAATCTGTCATCTCTCTTGGCACATAAAATTAGCATTGGCTTACCCTAGCACTCTACCCTTCCCTACCAGCATGAATCCGCCCTTCATCTTTCAACTTGTCTTGCTCTCCCTAAGCCCACCCCTCTACCAACAGCAGTACGGAATGGTAGAGAGCCCTGTCTTTAGTGTGGGGATATCTGTGTTTCAATGTAGCCATAACATTTAATGATTTAATGATCAATATTTATTTAAACTATTCTGAGCTTCAGGATCATCTTCCATGTAATGGCACTAGTAATAGCTGCTCTGTCCACACCAAGTGACATCAATAAACATGTACGCTTCTGCAAACCTTAGAATGCTAAGCAAATACAAACTATTGGTCTTACTATTGTTAGTTGTTTTACATCTGAGTCTATTTCTACTTGAACTTAGGTTGTAAATAAAAATAAAGAGAAAGGAAAGAAAGCAAGTTCAGTTACGTGATGAGTGTATCATCTGTGTAGGCTGCTTTCCATATGTAACTTCATTTACGGCAGCAGCCCTGGAGGGTAGATTAACTATCAGAGTGCCAGAACGAGTCAGAAGAGAATATGAATTGCAAAAATACAACCATTTGACTTCAAAGTTGGTATTCCAAAGGAATGACCACACAAAAACTTTCCCTTGCTTATTTACATGCTACAAACCTAAACACATATTAAAAAGTACCAAAATCCTTAAATCCAAAGTACTATAAGATTAAAATTTGTTACAACAAATTTCCACATCAGAATGATTCAATTAATGTTGTTTTTTTTTAACTGAACCAGGAAGAAATAGAAAATCTTAACAGACCCATCACAAGCATGTAAATTGAAACTGGAATCTGAAATCTTCCAAAAACAAACCCCAGGACCAGATGGCTTCACAGGTGAATTCTACCAAAAACTTAGAAAAGAGCTAACACCTATCCTACTCAAATTCTTCTAGAAAATTTCAGAGGAAGGTAAACCTCCAAACTCATTCTATGAGGCCACTATCACCCTAATACCAAAACCAGACAAAGATGCCACAAAAAAGAAAACTACAGACCAATATAACTGATGAACATAGATGCAAAAATCCTTAACAAAATCCTAGCAAGCAGAATCCACAACATATTAAAAAGATAATACATAATAACCAAGTGGGCTTTATCCCAAGGATGCAATGATTCTTCAACATTCACAAATCAATCAATGGGATACACACATTAACAAATTGAAAGATAAAAACCATATGATTATCTCAATAGATGCAGAGAAAGCCTTTGACAAAATTCAACATCCATTTATGATAAAAACCCTCTAGAAACCAGGCATAGAAGGAACATACCTCAACATAATAAAGGTCATATATAATAAACCCACAGCAAACATTATCCTCAATGGTGATAAATTGAAAGCATTTCCCCTAAAGTCAGGAACAAGACAAGGGTGCCCACTCTCACCACTACTATTCAACATAGTTTTTGAAGTTTCAGCCACAGCAATTAGAAAAGAAAAATAAATAAAAGGAATCCAGATTGGAAAAGAAGTAAAACTCTCTCTGTTTGCAGATGACATGATCCTCTACATTGAAAACCCTAAAGACTCGTCACCAGAAAACTACTAGAGCTAATCAATGAATATAATCAAGTTGCAGGCTATAAAATTAATACATAGAAATCCCTTACATTCCTATACACTAAAAATGAGAAAACAGAAAGAGAAATTAAGGAAACAATCCCATTCACCATTGCAACGAACAGAATAAAATACTTAGGAATAAATTACCTAAGGAAACAAAAGACCTATATATACAAAACTATAAAACACTGATGAAAGAAATCAGAGGACAAATGGAGAAATATACCATGTTCATGGATTAGAACAATCAATACAGTGAAAAATTGAGTATACTACCCAAAGCAATCTATAGACTCAATGCAATCCCTAGCAAGCTACCAATGGTATTTTTCAGAGAACTAGAACAAATAATTTCATGATTTGTATGGAAATACAAAAAACTCAAATAGCCAAAGCAATCTTGAGAAAGAAGAATGGAACCAGAGGAATCAACCTGCCTGACTTCAGACTATACTACAAAGCTACAGCCATCAAGACAGTATGGTACTGGCACAAAGACAGAAATATAGATCAATGGAACAAAATAGAAAGACCAGAGATAAATCCACACAACTATGGACACCTTATCTTTGCAACGGAGGCAAGAATATACAATGGAGAAAAGACAATCTCTTTACCAAATGGTTCTGGGAAAATTCATGAACCACAATAAAGGAATGAAACTAGAACACTTTCTAACACCATACACAAAAATAAACTCAAAATGGATTAAAGATCTAAATGTAAGACCAGAAACTATAAAACTCCTAGAGGAAAACATAGGCAAAATATTCTCTGACATAAATCACAGCAGGATCCTCTATGACCCACCTCCAAGAATACTGGAAATAAAAGCAAAAATAAATAAATGGGACCTAATTAAACTTAGAAGCTTTTACACAATGAAGGAAATTATAAGCAAAGAGATAAGACACCCTTCAGAATGGGAGAAAATAATAGCAAATGAAGCAACTGACAAAGAATTAACCTCAAAAATACATAAGCAGCTCCTGCAGCTCAATTCCAGAAAAATAAATGACCCAATAAAAAACAGAGCAAAACTAAACAGACATTTCTCCAAAGAAGACATACAGATGGCTAACAAACACATGAAAAGATGCTCAACATCACTCATTATCAGAGAAATGCAAATCAAGACCACAATGAGGTACCATTTCACACCAGTCAGAATGGCTGCGATCCAAAAGTCTACAAGCAATAAATGCTGGAGAGGATGTGGAGAAAAGGGAACCCTCTTACACTGTTGGTGGGAATGCAAACTAGTATAGCCATTATGGAAAACAGTGTGGAGATTCCTTAAAAAATTGCAACTGCCTTATGACCCAGCAATCCCACCACTGGGCATACACACCAAGAAAACCAGAACTGAAAGAGACACATGTACCCAGTGTTTATCGCAGCACTGTTGCCAACAGCTAGGACATGGAAGCAACCTAGATGTCCATTGGCAGAGGAATGGATAAGAAAGCTGTGGTACATATGTACAATGGAATATTACTATTAAAAAGAATGCATTTGAGTCAGTTTTAATAAGGTGGGTAAAACTGGAGCTTATTACACAGAGTGAAGTAAGTCATAAAGACGAACACCAATACAGTATATTAATGCATATATACGGAATTTAGAGGGATGGTAATGATGACCCTATATGTGAGGCAGCAAAAGAGATACAGATGTAAAGAACAGACTTTTGGACTCTGTGGGAGAAGGCAACGGGGGGATGGTTTGAGAGAATAGCATTGAACCATGTATATTATCATATGTGAAATAGATCATCAGTCCAGGTTCGATACATGAGACAGGGTGCTCAGGGCTGGTGCACTGGGATGACCCTGAGGGATGGGATGGGGAGACAGGTGGGAGGGGGGTTCAGGATCGGGACCACATGTACACCCATGGCTGATTACTTTGCCAACAAAGGTCTGTCTAGTCAAAGCTATGGTTTTTCCAGTGGTCATGTATGGATGTGAGAGCTGGACTGTGAAGAAAGCTGAGTGCGGAAGAACTGATGCTTTTGAACTGTGGTGTTGGAGAAGACTCTTGAGAGTCCCTTGGACTGCAAGGAGATCCAACCAGTCCATCCTAAAGCAGATCAGTCCCTCCTTTGGAGGGAATGATGCTAAAGCTGAAACTCCAGTACTTTGGCCACCTCATGCGAAGAGTTGACTCATTGGAAAAGACTCTGATGCTGGGAGGGATTGGGGGCAGGAGGAGAAGGGGATGACAGAGGATGAGATGGCTGGATGGCATCACCGACTCAATGGACATGAGTTTGAATAAACTCTGGGAGTTGGTGATGGACAGGGAGGCCTGGCTTGCTGCGATTCATGGGCTCGCAAAGAGTCGGACACGACTGAGCACCTGAACTGAACTGATGACAAAAACCACTACAATATTGTAATTAGCCTCAAATTAAAATAAAATAACTAATTTAAATAAATAAATACAATTTTGTTGTTCTTCTTGTTTTACATATTCAACTGCAAAAAAAGTGTTTTGTTTTTTAATTTTTACAGTCTTGTATTTCCTTGATTTGATCTGATAAGAAAAGATAAATCAAACTGATATCCTGAGATTGCAATAAACTTTCTATGGGCAGACAGACAGAAACACTATAAACACTTTATTCAAAATGATTCTGCTCACAGTCTTGAGGATTTTCTCAGCAATAAGGTTACTTTAAAAACATCTTTTAAAAATCCTTCCTATTTACTACAAATTCACTCTAATTTGACAAAAATGGGATAATATAAGACAGGCATCTTTTTTGGGGTGTGTGTGACATGATGCTACAGATGTATAGTTTTGGTGAATGTCCATTTCTTCTGGATAGCCTTATTATTATACTTATTATAAAGTGAAAATATCTATTCATTGAAAAGCTAACTTACTTTTGAATCTATATATTAATCTATTATTGTGATTCTTATAATTGGATTTATATTTTAGATTCAGACTAAACTAAGTAATTTGAGTCCCTTTGCTGTGCTATGGTGTCAGTCACGTCCAACGCTTTAAGACCCTAACGACTGCAGCCCGCCAGGTTCCTCTGTCCACAGGATTCTCCAGACAAGAATACTGAAGTGGACAGCCATGTCCTCCTCCAGGGGATCTTCCTGACCCAGGGATCGAACCCTTCTCTCTTACATCTCCAGCACCAGCAGGTGGGTCCTTTACTGCTTGGATCACCTGGGAAGCCCATTTGAGTGCCTATTATGTGCCATATGATCTTATATTATTTCATCAATCTTCATTACAACTTTTTGTCATAATGCTAATTTTCTTGGTAAGTAAACAGTCACAGAGAATAACTAAAACTGAATCTACTTCTCTGACCAGACCAGAACTTTTCAATATAATTAGAATGATCTGCTGCTTCTTAATACCTTCAATCTGGGAGACTAGATCCTTTCCAAGGCACACCACTCAAAAATCACAGTAATCCCAGTCTATGCCTCAATACTAATACCAAAGAAGCTGAAGCTGAAGCTGAATGGTTCTATGAAGACATACAAGACCTTCTGGAACTAACACCCCCAAAAGATGTCCTTTACATCATAAGGGACTGGAATGCAAAAGCAGGAATTCAAGAGATACCTGGAGTAATAGGCAAGCTTGGCCTTGGAGTACAAAATGAAGCAGGACAAAGGCTAACAGTGCTCTGCCAAGAGAACACGCTTATCAGAGCAAACACTGTCTTTCAGCAACACAAGAGATGACTCTACACATGGACATTGCCAGATGGTAAATACTGAAATCAGAATGATTATATCCTTTGCAGCAGAAGATTTAGAAGCTCTATACAGTCAGCAAAATCAGACCTGGAGCTGACTGTGGCTCAGATCATGAACTCATCATTGCAAAAGTCAGACTTAAATTGAAGAAAGCAGGGAAAAACCACCAGGCTATTCAGGTATCACCTAAATCAAATCCCATATGATTATACAGTAGAAGTAACCAATAGATTCAAGGGATTAGATCTGATAGACAGAGTGCCTGAAGAAATATGGACAGAGGCTCATACCATTATACAGGAGGAGGTGATTAAGACTATCCTCAAGAAAAAGAAATGAAAAAAGGCAAAATGGTTGTCAGAGGAGGCCTTACAAATAGCTGAGAAGATAAATGAAAGGCAAATGAGAAAAGGTAAAATATACCCAACTAAATGCGGAGTACCAAAGAAGAGAAAGGAGAGATAAGAAAGGCTTCCTAAGTGATCAGTGCAAAGAAACAGAGGAAAACAATAGAATGGGAAGGACTAGAGATTCTTCAAGAAAATTAGATACTAAGGGAGCATTTCATGCAAAGAAGGGCACAATAAAGGACAGAAATGGTATGGACCTAACAGAAGCAGATATTAAGAAGAGGTGGCAAGAATACACAGAAGAAATATACAAAAAGATCTTCACGACCCAGATAATCACAATGGTGTGATCTCTCACCTAGAGCCAGACATCCTGGAGTGCAAAATCAAGTGGGCCTTAGGAGGCATCACTACAAACAAAGCTAGTGGAGGTGATGGAATTCCAGCTGAGCTATTTCAAATCCTAAAAGATGATGCTGTGAAAGTGCTGCACTCAACATGCCAACAAATTTGGGAAACTCAGCAGTGCCCACAGGACTGGAAAAGGTCAGTTTTCATTCCAATCCTAATGAAACACAATGCCAAAGAGCATTCAAACTACCACACAATTGCACTCATTTCACATGCTATTAAAGTAATGCTGCAAGTTCTTCAAGCTAGGTTTCAACAGTATGTGAACTGAGAACTTCCAGATGTTTAATCTGGATTTAGAAAAGGCAGAGGCACCAGAGATCAAATTACCAAAATCAGTTGGATCATCAAAAAGGAAGAGAGTTCCAAAAAAAAACATATACTTCTGCTTCATTGGCTATGCTTAAGCCTTTGACTTTGTGGATCACAACAAACTGTGCAAAATTCTTCAAGAGACAAGAATACCAGACCACCTTACCTGCCTTCTGAGAAATCTGTATGTAGGTCAAGAGGCAACAGCTAGAACCAGACACAGAACAACGGACTGGCTCAACATTGGGAAAGGAGTACATCAAGGCTCTATATTGTCACCCTGCTTATTTAACTTATATGCAGAGTACATCATGTGAAATGCTGGCCTGGATGAAGCACAAGCTGGAATCAAGATTGCCGGAAAAAATATCAGTAACCTCAGAAATGCAGATGACACCATCCTTATGGCAGTAGTTGAACAAGAGTAAAGAGCTTCTTAATTAAGGTGAAAGACAAGAATGAAAAAGCTGGTTGAAGATTCAACATTCCAGAAACTCAGATCATGGCATCCAGTCCCATTCAGTTCAGTTCAGTCGTGTCTGACTCTTTGCGACCCCATGAATCACAGAACGCCAGGCCTCCCTGTCCATCACCAACTCCCCGGAATTCACTCAAACTCACATCCATCGAGTTGGTGATGCCATCCAGCCATCTCATCCTCTGTCGTCCCGTTCTCCTCCTGCCTCAAATCCCTCCCAGCATCAGAGTCTTTTCCAATGAGTCAACTCTTCGCATGAGGTGGCCAAAGTACTAGAGTTTCAGCTTTAGCATCAGTCCTTCCAAAGGACACCCAGGACTGATCTCCTTTAGAATGGACTGGTTGGATCTCCTTGAAGTCCAAGGAACTCTCAAGAGTCTTCTCCAACACCACAGTTCAAAAGCATCAATTCTTCAGCGCTAAGCTTTCTTCACAGACCAACTCTCACATCCATATATGATTATTGGAAAAACCATAGCCTTAACTAGATGGACCATTGTTGGCAAAGTAATGTCTCTCCCTTTGAATATGTTATCTAGGTTGTTCATAACTTTCCTTCCAAGGAGTAAACATCTTTTAATTTCATGGCTGCAATAACCATCTGCAGTGATTTTGGAGCCCCAAAATAAAGTCTGACACTGTTTCCACTGTTTCCCCATCTATTTCCCATGAAATGATGGGACCAGACGCCATGATCTTCATTTTCTGAATGTTGACCTTTAAGCCAACTTTTTCACTCGCCTCTTTCACTGTCATCAAGAGGCTTTTAGTTCCTCTTCATGTTCTGCCATAAGGGTGGTATCATCTGCATATCTGAGGTTATTAATATTTCTCCCAGCAATTTTGATTTCAGCTTGTGCTTCCTCCAGCCCAGAATTTCTCATGAAGTACTCTGCATATAAGTTAAATAAGCAAGATGACAATATACAGCCTTGACATACTCCTTTTCCTATATGAAACCAGTCTGTTGTTCCATGTCTAGTCGCATTACTTCATGACAAATAGATGGGAAAACAATAGAAACAGTGACAGACTATTTTCTTGGGCTCCAAAATCATTGAAGATGGTGACTGCAGCCCTGAAATTAACACTTTCTCCTTGGTAGAAAAGCTATGACCAAGCTAGACAGCATATTAAAAAGCAGCGACATTACTTTACCAACAAAGATCCATCCAGTCAAAGTTATGGTTTTTCCAGGAGTCATATATGGATGATGTTGGACCATATAGAAGCTTGAGCACTGAAGAAGTGATGCTTCTGAACTACGGTGTTGGAGAAGACTCTTGAGAGTCCCTTGGACTGCAAGGAGATCCAACCAGTCAATCCTAAAGGAAATAAATCCTGAATATTCATTGAAAGGACTGATGCTGAAGCTCATGCTCCAATACTTGCCCACTTGAAGTGAAGAGCTGACTCAGTAGAAAAGACCCTGATGCTAGGTAATACTGAAGGCAGGAGGAGAGGGGGATAACAGAGGAGGGGATGGTTGGATGTCATCACTGACTCAATGGACATGAGTTTGAGCAAGCTCCAGGAAACGGTGAAGGGCAGGGAAGCCTAGCTTGCTGTGGTCCATGGAGTCACACAGAGTCGAACATTTCTAAGCTACTGAACAACAACAGCCTGCCTCTAGTTTCTTAATCAGTTGTCCTACAAATAGGAGACAACAGAGAGCTGTTTAAGTGACTTTTTAAAAAATAATACTCCCCTTCTCTAAACCTCATGACTGTTTCCAATCTACTTTAAAGTCAATTCTTTGAAGCAGAAGGCTAACAGTTATTTGATTACTACTCGACACTACTTATTTTTCAAATCATATCACTCTGAATTCTGTCCCCTAAATATACCAAGCCTCCTGCCTGTTTCCTACCATTCCTTCAGAAATCTGTTTCAAGTTCAAATCTTCCCTAAAGCTATTCCTGATAAGACAAATGCCCCCTCCCATGCATGTGTATTCACTCCCTCATGTGCACACATAAATACCTATAACTGATCATGTATGTGTTTTGTGGGCTTTTTTAATTGATGGTGGAGTTGCATTTATTGTACTTCAATCCTTTGTAAATGTATGTGAAATATTGTAAACTAGAAGGCCTTTGTAAATTTCAGTTGCCATCCTCTTTATTTTCTTCTGATTATAAGCACCTTGAGGGCAGTGTTGCCATTTTGGTTCACCACCTGGCTTGTTATGGTTCTTCTAATATGGCAGGTGTTCAATAAATCCCATTGAATAAAGATCTGTGGTTGACTGATTAACTTCTTGGCAAGTGAAACATATTTAATATTCCCCTTGAGTTCACAAATGGTTTATGCACTTCACAAAGGACCATACTCAGAATCATTCTGGTCTTACAAGTATATGACCAACAACTTTTAAGTACTGCAATATTAAGGGGCCCTAAAATGAAGACTGTCCCCTATCCACATGGAGTGTTTTCGTTTATACTACCCTATTATTGCACACATATCAGACAGGAATATGGTTCACATACTGGAACCTCCAATCTCCAACCAAGCAATCTTGCACTGGTCTTTGTGTGCTCTGTGTTCTTTGCGAATCACGGATTAGAACTGCAGCCTTTCTGACCTGCAATAAAACTCACACGTTTCCTTAAACATATGCTACTATACAATGAATTTCATTGAAGGAGAAAGTGAATGTGAATTCTACCTGACTGATTCTTTTCAGCTTTGGGGGGCTATGGTTAGTAAGATCAAATAATGCCAGTCATGTCAAGTAGAGCCAGGAACCTGAGGTCTCCATAAATTCTGATCCTGGAAACTGCATGACTGAATTAGAAAGAATATTTTTCTGTGTCAAGACTTCAGACTTATTTTAAACTTTGGGCCCTTCTACTCAACTTTCTGTTACTTCTCAGACAAAGCAAAAGCAAAAGTCATATTTAAAGAGAGGAAGTGGCTGAACATAAATGGCTGGAAATAAAGCTCACTACTGGAAAATGCCCTTTAATAGTAATAGTTTCCACAAGACTATCACACTGTGTTTTCTTTTTTCCTTTTTTATAAGACCAGGTTTTGGAAAATAAGTATCATCTATAAACCCACGAACATATGATAAGGGCTGATCTGCATAGACTAATTCTTACTAAGATTACTACACAGGAGAATTCTAAAATCAGCTTCTATAGATAAGCTATCATTTTCAAAGATTTTTAAGAAAAAGGATCTTATTTATCTATCACCAAAAAATACTGCTACAGAACTCAATTTTCTCACCATACAGCAGAGGTATAAACATGCAAATATTATTAATCCTGTTTTCCTTTTTCTACACAAAAACCCAGAGAACGTAATATCTGTATTTTAAAATATACACAGTTTACATACACTTTCATCTATTTTCTCAAGGAAGTGTTTCTACAATTACATAATGTTCATTTGCTTCTATCCTAAATACCTTCAAAGCACTTCTAATTTTCTTGACTTAATGATAGTAGATAGTGATGAGGGAAAATAATTTTTCCCATTATTAACAATGGTATTGATTTTAATACCTTTAAAAATAATTTAAAAATCAATCTACTTCACCTTTTAAGAACAGTTTTAAAGTTTACAGAAAAATTGTGCAGAAAGTGCACAGAGTTCCTATATATTATTCCCTTCCCCAGGTTCTCCCATTATTGACATCTTGCTTTGGTGTAGCACATTTTCAATATACTTTTAAAATATGTTTTGGGTAAAGTGAATATAAAGGATTAGGCTACACTTAATAGATACTGAAAGCACATTATTTTTAAAAGAAATGTTTACCTTTATATTAAAAGTACACAAAAGAGACATATATACAGTTGTGACTATATTTTTCTACAAAAGATATAAATAGAACATACATAATCCTTCCCATTTTCATGATGTTTTATAAAATTCTAAGTCTGCTCTGAAGCTTTTTTTTTAAAAAACATATGCACACAACACAACAGTTAGTTTATTTTCTGAGGCCCACATGGGCCCTTTACTTCACAATGTGCTAATTGCTCTGACTCTGGCCCAAGCTCTTTGCTGGGCTGCTTGCCTCTCTCTGCCTGCTACATCTGAGTTTACATGCATAGCAGGATCACTCAGAGCCCTGCTGCAGATCCTTTCAGCTTCCTTAAAGACTAGGCCTCAAGGAATCCAACCTAAGTCCAAGTCACCCAGATCAGTTACTCTAAAAACCTTATCCTGGTTGGATCTCCCTTCCACTGACATTCTGAGGCAAAATCGCAGGCAACCAATTCCCTCAACTGAGGATAAAAGGTTTGTCAGTTCAGTTCAGTCACTCAAGTCGTGACTGACTCTGCAGCGCTATGAATTGCAGCACGCCAGGCCTCCCTGTCCATCACCAACTCCCGGACTTCACTCAGACTCATGTCCATTGAGTCGGTGATGCATCCAGCCATCTCATCTTCTGTCGTCCCCTTCTCCTCCTGCCCCCAATCCCTCCCGGCATCAGAGTCTTTTCCAATGAATCAACTCTTCGCATGAGGTGGCCAAAGTATTGGAGTTTCAGCTTTAGCATCAGTCCTTTCAAAGGACACCCAGGACTGATCTCCTTTAGAATGGACTGGTTGGATCTCCTTGCAGTCCAAGGGACTCTCAAGAGTCTTCTCCAACACCACAGTTCAAAAGTATCAATTCTTTGGCACTCACCTTTCTTCACAGTCCAATCTCACAGCCATACATCACTACTGGATGGACCTTTGTTGGCAAAGTAATGTCTCTGCTTTTGAATATGCTGTCTAGGTTGATCATAACTTTCCTTCCAAGGAGTAAGCGTCTTTTAATTTCATGGCTGCACTCACCATCTTCAGTGATTTTGGAGCCCAAAAAATAAAGTCTGACACTGTTTCCACTGTTTCCCCATCTATTTCCCATGAAGTGATGGGACCAGATGCCATGATCTTAGTTTTCTGAATGTAGCTTTAAGCCAACTTTTCACTCTCCTCTTTCACTTTCATCAAGAGCCTTTTTAGTTCTTCCTCACTTTCTGCCATAGGTGTGAATTCAAAAGTTTGTTGATAAATTACTGTACAAGAACATTATTAATTTTTATCAGGAGACAGTAAAATAGTAAAGAGTGCTTAACTTTGTTCCAAAAACAACACATTCTGCTATAGTATAAAACTCTCTGCAGTGCCAGATTGAAATTAATCTTGCTCAGTTGATTACTGAATGCCACCGCCAAATTACTCAGCTGGAGTTAACACAGATAGTCTTCCTATTTAAACAGAAAACTCAAATTCATATACCAGTGGGTAATGTCAGCAACACAGGTCTGAGACAAAGGAAAGGACAAAATGGTAGAAATTATGAGTCAGATCCACAAACAAAATTAAATTAGAAGTAGTTGGTTGGAGAAGGAAATGGTAACCTACTCCAGTATTCTTGCCTGGAAAATCCCATGGACAGAGAAGCCTGGTAGGCTCCAGTTCATGAGGTCACAAAGAGTTGGACATGACTTAGCAACTTAAAAAGAATGTGGACTTGTCAGTTTCCATTACATGAGTACTAGAAGAAGCTAAGTAATGAAAAGCCTTATTTGTGATTAAAAAAAAAAAAATAGTAGTTGGTGTCTTATACCTATTCAAATAAATCAAAGACATCACTTATTCCAATATGGAATTCTTTAAATTAAGAACTTATTTGTCAAAATACATTTAAAGGTAACACTTTTAATTCAAAGAGCTAACAAAAGCACATATAAATTCATAGAATGCATTTCACATGACATGGGAAAGAGTCACATTTAAGAAATGATATACATGTATGTTATATTTGTAATCTTTAGTAGTTTTTGTAAAACTCATTAGGCTTCAGAATTGATTTTGTTAAGTTTATCAATTTGTTTCCTGCCTGTTCCTATATATAGCAGTGAGATGAAATACGTCTTTTGGTAATTGACTTTTGTTTGTGAATCACTTCATTGACTGTTGTTTGCTGTCATTGCCAGTGATTCAATATCTGTATCATATACTTTCTCTTCAGAATGTTGCTCAAAAAACTTACCTAATCTATACAGAATATCTGAGAATTAAAGAAACATTATTAGTAGTCTTGAAAGTCACTTACTGCTCATTACCAAATATTTCCACTAAAATTCAGTGTCATATAGTGGAAACAGCTTACATTATGTTCAGGCGGTAAAATTCCATTCTGTTGAATATTGGTGCCATTTTTGTCAATGGTTTATGCCAATATTAGGGTATCAGAAAGCCCATTTACCTTTAGGACAGCCCAGTGAGGGCTGATCCAAGCCAAGAAGAAAAGATCTCTTTGTTGTATGGCATGGTGGTACCACATTGATTCTACTGACCAAAAGACTGGGCCTAGCCTGTGCACTTTACAACCCACTGCTCCTCTTAGCTGCTTGGCGGAGCATCTGGCTTCTTAGCAGGGCCACTGCTATCATAGCATCTGACACCATCCAGCTCTCTGGACAGTCCTTGACAACCTGTCTACTCCTGGCCTTTCTAAAGCTGCAGAGCTGTTTTCTCTCACATTAGTTTTCTCCCACCCTTACTTTCTCTAGGATCCCACCTATTCTAGCCTTAAGTCCAGGCTTCTGATAAGTGACTCAACTAAAAGTATTTATTTTGTATCTGAAAGTGCAATAAGTATTAGGAAACCAAGAATTACTATATGTTGATTTTCATTCAAAGAATGCTTCTTTTATAGTGAAAAAGAATGATAACAGAGGACAAGTAATAAATGCTTCATATCACATGAGAATTTACAAGTATCTGAGAAGACTCCTGAGAGTCCCTTGGACTGCAAGGAGATCCAGCCAGTCCATTCTGAAGGAGATCAGCCCTGGGATTTCTTTGGAAGGAATGATGCTGAAGCTGAAACTCCAGTACTTTGGCCACCTCATGCGAAGAGTTGACTCATTGGAAAAGACTCTGATGCTGGGAGGGATTGGGGGCAGGAGGAGAAGGGGACGGCCGAGGATGAGATGGCTGGATGGAATCACTGACTTGATGGACATGCATCTGAGTGAACTCCAGGAGTTAGTGATGGACAGGGAGACCTGGCGTGCTGCAATTCATGGGGTTGCAAAGAGTCGGACAAGACTGCGTGACTGAACTAAACTGAACTGAGAAGTTTTTTGTTTCACTTTTATTCAAAGGAAATTCCAAGTCCTACTGAACATTTCACAAGTAGCTTAGGATGACAATAAAATGAAATAACTACTTTAATCTGCTTTTCTTGAAAACGTCGATAGATATGATATATGTGCAAAGTTTAAAAACCTTGGTCAATTAATGCATCTCATTTTGATAGTTTTCTTTTGAGTTCAAATTAACCTACTTGCAATGCAGGAGACCCAGGTTAGATAATTGGGTCAGGAAGATGCCCTGGAGAAGGAAATGGCAACCCACTCCAGTATTCTTGCCTGGGAAATCCCATGTACAAGAGGAGCCTGGCAGGCTACTGTTCATGGGGTCACAAATAGTTGGACATGACTGAGTTACTAACGCTTTTCTTTAATTTACTTGAACAAATTAACTAAATTTACAGTTTTGTTTTTGTTGTAAAGTGTAAGATTCAAATTCTCTTGCCCCAAATAATAATCATTTTATAAAAACTTAGTAGCATTCTAAAGAGAAAGAAAAGCATCAAAGGCAAAATTTACAGATATTAGGTATAAGAAGGACTCTGAACAAATTTATATGAATCTGATGGGGAACCAGGTAACTTTTATTGCAAATTCTGTCATCTGTTGAAATAGGGTCATGTTGATACTTCCAAAATAAAATTGCTTAAAAGAGGGAAGTTTATTTGTGGGATGAAGCTGTGTTTTAACCTCAACTCTTTTTTCTTGGTTACTAAAATAACCTCTGATTCTTACTAATGTTTGAGACAGATGAAAATTTTCTCTGCCAGTAAGTAAATATTTAACACATGAAGGAATAAAATTAAACTGTTCAATGGAACAATGCACAAATGAAGTATTCAATTAACTTTCTCCTTAATTTTCCCATCCAAAGCTCCTTTTCTGAGTAAATCACTCTGGCCATAAAACTCACTGAATCTACTATACAACAGATAAGTTACAAGGATCCCAAATAATTAATTTAGAAGGTTATATTGCTATTAATATTTTGAAAAATTGTGTTCAGTCACTTCCAACTCTTCGAGACCCTCAGCAGCCCTTGGGATTTTTCTTCCCAGGAATACTGGAGTGGGGTGCCATTTCGTCCTCCGGTGAGCTTCCTTACCCAGGGATCAAACTCGTGTCTCTCACGTCTACTGAACTGCAGGTGGTTTCTATTGCTGAGCCACTGGGAAGCCCATTTTGAAGAATTACTCATTGCTAAAGTCATTAATTTGTTTCAGTCACTGAAGAGACCATAAGAGTAATTAAAAATAATCCTTAGTCATACAGCTGAGTTTATACTTGCTTTCTCCATTTTACATTAAGTAATTTACTTCCCTCTTACTCTTATACCATGACCACATTATTCACCTATTCTTAGCGCTGGTTCAGTTCAGCTCAGTCGCTCAGTCGTGTCTGACTCTTTGCAGCCCCATGAATTGTAGCACGCCAGCCCTCCCTGTCCATCACCAACTCCTGGAGTTCACTGAGATTCATGTCCATCAAGTCAGTGATGCCATCCAGCTATCTCATCCTCTGTCGTCCCCTTCTCCTCCTGCCCCCAGTCCCTCCCAGCATCAGAGTCTTTTCCAATGAGTCAACTCTTCGAATGAGGTGGCCAAAGTACTGGAGTTTCAGCTTTAGCATCATTCCTTCCAAAGAAATCCCAGGGCCAGTCTCCTTCAGAATGGACTGGTTGGATCTCCTTGCAGTCCAAGGGACTCTCAAGAGTCTTCTCCAACACCACAGTTCAAAAGCATCAATTCTTTGGCACTCAGCCTTCTTCACAGTCCAACTCTCACATCCATACATGACTACTGGTAAAACTGTAGCCTTGTAAAAGTTAACAAAATATTTTTTCCTAAAAACAATACATGTGTTTGGTAGAATATAAATAGTAGAATGGATAAAGGTATTTTTACCCTCAAGATATTTCCCTACTCTTATTTTTCTTATATCTGAAGGGGAAAAAGGTATATCTACACTAGTTTTAAAATTTTTCCTGTACCCTGAAGATCTTCCAGCTGTCTTGAAAGAAGGAAACTTTGGCTTTTGACTCTCTTTCCTGTCTTACGGATAACAGCCCGGCTGCTTTCATAAACAGTGGCCAGCTGTTCGGCTTTTAATACTACTCAACAATCTCCTACTTTTCACAGGGGAAACATCTTGACTGAATTCTTTTCTCCTGCCTAAGTTAAGAAACTCATTGAGAATTTTGACTTATAAAGGCTTCTTAAACCAAGATACTCAAAAACTACTCAGTTGCTGGTCTGAACCTAGAAGTGGCCTGTAAGTTTCAACCACCTCCTTATATTTATTAAGCAGATTGTTCTGAGATGTTTCCAAACTTTTAGAATAAGAAACTGTTACAGTAACAGAACAGCTGAAGGACAAGCATTTGCTAGGCACTTATGAGAACTCATGCAATTAGCAAAGTCATCTATGTGGAAATATTATGGGATCAGCCGGTGCTTCAAGTCTTCACTATCTGTTCCACCAAGAACAGAAGTACAATTGAACAGGGTGGGAAAACTTATTGTCAAAAAGTCTGCCTCAAAGAATGATTAGAACACAAGGAATACAACACCCTAAGGTGATCCATCCCATAGGATTTGAAATGCTTTATTTGTTTAAATGAAGACTTACTGTAAAGTTTGAAAGATAGAAAAGAATGGAAAAAAGGAATAAATAAAAATACAAATAAATTTGTTAAAGCAGATAAAAATAACTTAATTTTTTCATTAGTTGTTTCAAATTGAAGAACAATATAAATTATGTTCAAATAAAATATTTATTTTTATGCAAAACTATCAGGTGAAGAAAATATCACTATTATAATAGAACAGGCACGATGAAAGTAAACATTCTATAAAGATTTCTTATTCTTATCAAAGGGTGTTTATGGATGTAGAAATGGACATAAACATTGATCTAGAGATAGTTCGGTCTTGGTGGTATCTTGGTAGTAGTAATTGCTAAGTCATGACTGACTCTTGCGACCCCATGGACTATAACCCATCAGGCCCCTCTCCCCATTAGATTTCTCAGGCAAGAAAACTGGAATGGGTTGCAATTTCCTTTTCCAGGGAATCTTCCTGACTCAGAGATTGAACGTGGATCCTCTGCGTTACAGGCAGATTCTTTACTGCTGAGCCACCAGGGAAGCCTGTACACTATCATAGCTAATGATTGCATTGGAATGGAAAGGGAAACGAGGTGAGAAGGGAAAACTGAAAAACATTTTCCACATGGTATTTCAAATATTTAATGAAGAAAATTCCCCAAAGAAAAACTGTTTAAACTTTATTCCCTCAATATGATGAATTACTCTTCAATGAAATACACAGAAGTTTAAAAAAAAAAACAGCTTTCTAACAGGTAAAGGTGTTACGTGAAGTCTAATGTAATTCAGTCTGTGTCTTGTGATGCTATGGATATATTTTCTTTACTAAAGCAATGCCTATAAGTTAGCAATTCCATAGGGAGCTTTGAACTAAGGAACTTTAGCAAATGGAAGGATAAGTATCAGAAGGTTTCCTGCTAAGTCATTTAAAATGTCAACAGAGTGAGAAGTTTAAGCATCCTGGAGTGTTTTGAAATAAGATTATGGGCACTTTTTCTGAAAATTTATAACTGGATCAATTGGATCAACCAATTGATTGGTTTAAAACAGTCTGATTTTTAAAAATGTATAATTCAGTGGTCCTATCATTTGTTAACGGCTTCCCAGGTAGCTCAGCTGTTAAAGAATCCGCCTGCAATGCAGGAGACCTCAGTTAGATTCCTGGGTCAGGAAGATCCTCTGGAGAAGGGATAGGCTACCTGCTCCAGTCAGTATTCTTGGGCTTCCTTCCTGGCTCAGCTGATAAAGAATCCACCTGCATATGCAGGAGACCTGGGTTCTCTTCCTAGGTTGGGAAGATCCCCTGGAGAAGGGAAAGGCACCTCACTCCAGCATTCCAGCCCAGAGAATTCCATGGACTGTATATGTCATGGGGTCACAAAGAGTCAGACACAACTGAGTGAAAAGACAGAATGCAAACACTACTTTTACAAAAAACACTTGTCTCTGATTTAAATTGCTCTTAAAATTTAGAATGTACAACTTCCAGCAACTATGGATCTGTCATTAAAGTATCCTCTCACAAAGAAAAAGCTGAAATATCAACAGTAATTCAAAACTTTTGAAAAATAATACTATTTTAGGTTTACATAAGATTTATCCACATATGAAATACTTTGAGAGCCATATCATATTATCAGCTCTGGGAAGTTGAGAAGTAAATGTCATTTTTCCCATTTCCCAGATGAAGAAGCTGAGGCTCCAAATGATTTCATGTCTTGTCTTAGAACAATATGCTAATTTAACTGTGAGACTTGAGTACCAACCAGTCTCATCTAACCTTAATAATCCTTCATTCCTACATTATCTGCCGAAACAGCTACATAATGGGAGATGAAGTGTGACCAATTATTAAAAATACCAAAATTAATGGATTGCTGTTGTTTTCTAAAATTAAAACTTTCCTTTTGGTACAAAGAAACAAGGATAATTTAAGAATAGAACATGTAAAATATTTTTCTTCATTAATTTGATTCTTTTTCCAATTCAAGGATTTTAATGAAATGGCTGTTGGGAATGATAGTTATAGTAAACAACTTTCTCTCTCTCTCACTACACACACACACATACATATATATATATATATATATATATATATATATTCATGTCAAACATACGAGTAAGGTGATAGCCATTGTAGTTTAGAATAGTTGTTTCTTTTCTGGTTAATTAATATGATTTTAAATATTTCATATGGGAGAATTTTTGGAAAAAAATGAAGTGAACGTAAGATTGACTGGAATTTACAAGCTCATTTAAAGAAAAGTCTCAACTATTTTTTCTTACAAATGTAATACCTCCCCAGATGGCAGTCTTTGTAGTTCGTGGCACTGATTCAAAAGGCATATTAACTGCCACTCTCCTAGTTGCATCAAGCATTTACAGGCCTCCTCTTAGAATGGGTTCAATAGTAATTAAAATAACACCCTTCAGTCAGGTGAAATTACATTTGAAGGGTTTGAGGAGTGTGTGTGTGTGTGTGTGTGTGTGTGTGTGTGTGCGCGCGTGTGTGTGTGTGTGTGTCTTCCTTTGGGTAAATAAATCCTTTCTCAAAAAAAAAAAAAAAAAAAGAGAGAGAGAGAGAAAAGGATGAGAATGGAGAGACCTAGAAAGAAAGGAGACAGAGTTGTGTGTCTGGGTCGGGGGAGAAATGTAGGTGGGCATTCTGGAGTAGGGGGAGATTGAGAGAGAGAGGTTCAAAATAATACACCAAAGCAAGAGTCCCATAAACTATGTTGAAATGTGAGTATTTCTTTCATTCCCTACCAGACATTGATAGACAAACAGGTTAAGAAAAAAAAAAAAAGCAAAGGGGGAAAAATACCATTTACTCACTGTAGCAGTAGGAAATCAAGGAAAGAAAATAAACAGGGTTTGAATTGTGGACCTTTAACCTGCTAGTCAGACAGTTTCATTCTGTATGTATTTGTGTGCTGGTAAATGGCGAAGGGAGGTAAAGGACGGGGGCCTTGTGGGATTCCTGGGACTCCCACAGCTACCAGCCCAGCTGTACAAACATGCACAAGCTTTGTTAAGGTACAGTGGGCAGAGGCTGAAACTGCTGAGCTATCTGACCTATAAATCCCTCGCAAAAGCTCCACTTGAGGGGAAGCCAGAAGTTATGTGTAAATGTTTCACCCAGCCAGAAGCTAGCAGTGGTCATTTCCGCCTCCTCTCTTCCTCTCAATGGGTACTCTGACTGGCTGCATTTAAAGTAGTATGTTTAGATACATAAATGACCACATCTTAAATTCTACTTTCCTCTAGGCAAAACAAGAAAGGGAATAATGACTCAGAAGCTCTCTGTTCTTGACTTTACAGCTTGAGGAACAGGTTCCAAAATTATGAGCAATCCATTTAGGCAGAGCGATGGAAATTTCTGTTATTGTTCTTTTAAGTTTCTTTTTAAATGCAATGTAGATACATCAGTTTAAAATTACCATGAATCTACATAGATATTTTTAATTGACATAGGCTGGAGGGACTTGAGATATTCTCTTCAATACGACACCAATTACACTGCTCCAGTTTTTCATTTTGCACTTAGTCTCATTCACAACAGATAATCTCAGCATGGCATATTATATCTTGAGTGTAAACAATGCTGAGGTTCTAAATTACTAACCTCAAGGAAAACCTTCCTGAGATTTTTTTTCCTCTTGTCTAAACATTTCTGAACTCTAGGTGACCTCCTTTTATGAAGCTTCCACACGGCATCAAAACACCTTAAATGTATGCACTTAGTAAGGTATATAGACTATTAAAAACACTGTAGAAAATGACATAAAACAATAACAAGTGAAGCAAGCTAAATTTAAGTAGAAATGGCTTTTATAAATATCCATAAACCTAGAGAAGTCTGTTGAAAATACCTGGAAGCCTTTTTGTATTTTTCTGTCTCTCTAGGATTTCAGAAAGCCCAATCAATGCTAAAACCAAAACAAACAAAAGAACACACACACCAACACAGAGGTGTTTACTCTGTGTATATGCTGCTCTGAGTTGAATCAGTTTGGTTGCATTTGAATAGTATTAAATATTCAGAGATACTAAGAAAAAGTGGCATTTTTTCTGAAATGTCATTCTGTGATAAAGATTTTCTTCACTAATTTCTTACATTACACTAAGCAAGAGACTAATGCTGTGGATACCAAGATGTACATCACGGCTCTTGCAGTTTTACCAGAATATGCACTCAGGTAAAGAGGACAAAACCAGTATGCACACATAAGTAACACATAACAAAAAGCACATATGTAACACATATGTGTTACAGAAAGTAACACATATGACGTACTTACTTTACATCAGAAAAGTAAAAATGCCTAACAATGGAAATTCAGAGGGGATAGAAATTACTTACAGACAGGGGAAGTCCATAAAAGTATGCCTTGAACCTTGTCATCTTTCTGAAAATGTCATATGAAAGACAGTGAATAATTAACAGCATATTAAAATAAAATGGATAAATAATAAGAACCCATTGTGTAGTACAGGGAACTCTACTCAACACTCTGAAATGACCGATATGGGAAAAGAACCTAAGAAAGAGCAGATACGTGTATATGTAACTGATTGATTTGCTCTACAGCAGAAACTACTGCAACACTGTAAATTAACTGAATATGCCAATAAAAGTTAATTGAATCTCCTCTCAAAAGATAATAAATAGGGATGACTTGTGGCAAAAGAGATAAAGACTAAATACAGTGAGTAACTTCCTATTTGAAGGGTTGTAGCTCAGCAAAGGCAGTTTAAGAGGAGGCAGAATCCTGCTTCCTGGCTCGTTCAGGAGGCAGGATCAGCTTCTCTGACATAGATTTAGTTTTACACGACATCTAGAAACACAGCGAAGTCTAGTATTGTCAGTGCTGTACATGAGCTTTCTCTATTTAAATTGATACAAAATAATGCAATTTATCTTGCCATCATTTCTTTCTAGTTAGTGGTACAGGTCAATTATCTGTGTTGTCTACATATCACCAAACAGCAAACCCCCAATATATTCGGACTTTAGTGGTAAAGTATATAGAAATTCCAACATTTGTAAATGAAGATAATCCTAGTGATCACTATTTGTGGTGGTTGTGGCTTTACTGGTTTATCTATTGTCTCTTGCCTTGTCTCTATGAAAAAGAAGAGCACAGACAATGTACTGGCCAGGACTCAGGGTAAATCCAGCAGAGAAGTAACGGCACAGTCACCAAGGATAAAGCTCTGACCAATATGACATTTATCCCAAACTTCAACTAAACACATGATAGTATGGCACCTCACTGTCATTCATTTGCTTTTCTACACTTAAAAATTTGCTGCTTCAAACCACAGGTATGAGATATATATTTTTTAATATAAATTTATTTATTTTAATTGGAGGTTAATTACCTATAATATTGTATTGGTTTTGCCATACATCAACATAAATCTGCCACAGGTATACACATGTTCCCCATCCTGAATCCCCCTCCCTTCTCCCTCCCCATACAATCCCTCTGGGTCATCTCAGTGCACCAGTGGCAAGCATCCAGTATCATGCATCGAACCTGGACTGGCTATTTGTTTCATATATGATATTATACATGTTTCAGTGCCATTCTCCCAAATCATCCCACCCTCTCCAGAGGGGAGGAGCCAGAAAGAAAGCCAGAAAGAAAACTACCAATACAGTATACTAACACATATATATGGAATTTAGAAAGATGGTAATGAGACAGATGGCAAAAGAGACAGATGTATAGAACAGTCTTTTGGACTCTGTGGGAGATATATTATTTTATCTAACTTAAACCACTTCGAAGATTTCCATAAAGAAAAAGAGTACTAATACTCTTAGCTAACCACATAAAAAGGAAAAACCAAATTTAAAACTATAAATAGAACAGATATATCACAACTAATCCTGGTCTTCAATTACTCACCTGAGATTTCGGATACTAAGGCGCTCCAGTGAATCACTCCGTGACCCTTTTTCATCTGTAAAACCAGAAAAGCATTGAAAATATTTTAAAATAAATTGCAAGATTATTATTAACATAATGCCTTGTAAAACTGCAGTTGAGGAGTTTCCCTGGTGGTCCAGTGGCTAAGACTCCATATTTCTAACTCAGAAGGCCCATGTTCAATGGTGAGTCAGGCAACTAGTTCCCACATGCCACAAAGAAGATCCTGCATACTGCAACTAAGATTCAGCACAGCCGAACAGATATTTTTTTAAATCACAATTGATTACTAAAATAACAACATGATAATTGAATACATTCAAAAGTTAACAGTCATCCACCCATGCACAAATGTGATTAAGAAACTTTTAAATTTCATAAAGTATATTATTTAGATTCATTAAATATGCCAAACACCAAAGACAAATTATTATTTGTTATTATTTCAAAATTGATATGCTATTGTTATTGTACTTCTCCTTCCTCTTTTTGTGTCCAACTCTTTGTGACTTCATGAACTGTAGCCAACCAGGCTCCTCTGGAATTTTCCAGGCAAGAATACTGGTGTGGGTTGCTGTTTCCTGCCTCAGGGGATCTTCCCTACCCAAGGGCTGAACCCATGTTTCTTGCATCTCCTGTTGGCAGGCAGATTCCTTACCACTGCACCACCTGAGAAGCCCATTAAATTTGATAACATTTATTATTTAGATTCATTAAATATACAAAAGGCAAAGTATTATTTTTTATTATTTCAAAATTGATATGATATTGTACTTCTCCTTCCTCTTTTTATTGCAAACTTTTTGTTAGACACTGCCACATAAGAATATGTAAGAATTCTGATTTAGTGGCTTTAACTTTTTTAATTTGTTCATTTTTCTCAACAAAGACTAGTGCAAATTTCAACTGAATAAGCTGTTACTCTCACCCTCTTCCTGAAATACAAACAAGGTAAATGATATCATTTTAATTATTTAATATTAGAAAATATAGATTAATATTTAATTAGGATAACTGACAAGATACACCATAATCCTCATAATATCAGTATCAATATTTTTAGTGCAACATATTATACAGGGATGGTAGTTTTTAAAACTCCTAACAGAATATTCGTCTTAAGAAAGTATTTTATTCTAAAGTCTTCCAAGACCAAGATTTAAGAGGAAGAAACCCTCCAAAAGACATTCTATGATGTCACCATCACCCTAATACCAAAATCAACACTACCAAAAAAGAAAATGACAAGCCAGTATCTTTGACAAATATAAATGCAAACAAGTATTCTCAACAAAATATCAGTAAACCAAGTCCAACAACATGTAGAAAAGATCACACACCATGACGAAATTGGATTCATGAAAGACAAAGATGGCTCAACATCTGGGAGTGTAGGATTAGCAGAGGCAAATATACATATACAATGGATAAACATAAAGGTCCTACCGATAGCACAGGCAGATGACACCACACTTCCGGCAGAAAGTAAAGAACTGAAGAGCCTCTTGATGAAAGTGAAAGAGGAGAGTGAAAAAGTTGGCTTAAAACTCAGCATTCAGAAAACTGAGATTATGGCATCTGGTCCCATCACTTCATGGGAAATAGATGGGGAAACAGTGGGAACAGTGTCAGATTTATTTTTTTGAGCTCCAAAATCACTAAGGATGATGACTGTAGCCATGAAATTAAAAGATGCTTACTCCTTGGAAGGAAAGTTATGACCAACCTAAATAGTATATTCAAAAGCAGAGACATTACTTTGCCGACTAAGATCCGTCTAGTCAAGGTTATGGTTTTTCCTGTGGTCATGTATGGATGTGAGACTTGGGCTGTGAAGAAGGCTGAGCGCCAAAGAATTGATGCTTTTGAACTGTGGTGTTGGAGAAGACTCTTGAGAGTCCCTTGGACTGCAAGGAGAGCCAACCAGTCCATCCTAAAGGAAATCAGTCCTAAATACTCATTGGAAGAACTGATGCTGATGCTGAAGCTGAAGCTCCAATATTTTGGCCACCTGATGCAAGGAACTGACTCATTTGAAAAGACCCTGAGGCTGGGAAAGATTGAAGGTGGGAGGATAAGGGGATGACAGAGGATGAGATGGTTGGATGGCACCACTGACTCAATGGACATGTATAAGTAAGCTTCGGGAGGCATGCTGCAGTCCAGGGGGTCGCAAAGAGTTGGACACGACTAAGCAACTGAACTGATACACAGGCAAATATATTCAATATTCTATGATAAACCATAATGAAAAGCAATATAAAAAATGTCTATATATGTATAGCTGAGTTAATTTTCTGTACAGCAGAAATGAATCCCTACTTTGTATATCAACTGTACTTCAATAAATTTTTAAAGCACTTTAAAATAAGTATATTTTAGATGTTATGAAATATTTTATATAATTTTGTTGGATTATTCCTAGTTTAGATACTAACATAATAATTCTCTTAATTTCACAACATAAAATTAATTATTAAATGCAATTATCTCATCTTCTTACCATACAGGTATTTACTTTGGGCTGTACATTTACACACACACATCTATATATATATATATATATAAATTTGTGTGTATATATTCAAATAGCAGAGTAAATATTTATTTACTAAGTAATAGTTAGAGAAGAAGAGATCTGGTATTACTTGAACAACTATGTGCCATGGATTTGCAACAGTAGAGACTTCACATATCACTGAACTGTCATGTGAATCATGCAGAGTAGATACATCTGTTCCCTGTTCAATCTCCAAACTTGTGGGTTTGATCCCTGGATCAGGAAGATCTTCTGGAGAAGGAAATGGAAACCCACTCCAGTATTCATGCCTGGAAAATCCCACAGACAGAGGAGTCTGGCGGGCTACAGTCCTTGGGGTTATAAGAGTTGGACATGACTTAGGCAACTAAACCACAACCACACTCTAAGTATGTCTCTCTGGGGTCCTGCTTTAGACTGCTACTGCTGCTAAGTCACTTCTGCTTTATTTGTTTATATGGCCATGCAAGATTTCATTTGAACAGAGATTTTCTTGGCTAATGAGTTAGAAAGCTACTACCTTATACTACAGAATTTCCTGGGCACCTGGGATTGGTCTTTTCTAATCCTGTGTATTGGTCTTCACTGTGGTGCAATGGTAAAGAACCCGTCAGCCAACGCAGGAGACATGAGATGAGAGTTCGATCCTGGAGAAGGAAATGGCAACCCATGCCAATATTGTTGCCTGGAAAATCCCACCGACAGAGGAGTATGGCGAGCTACAGCCCAGGAGGTCTCAAAAGAGTTGGACATGACTTATTGACCAAACAACCAATCCTGTGTATTTGTGATCGAAAAAATAGGAAATTGCCAAATTCTTAACAACCAACCTACTCTTTCCAGAGGGAAGCAAAATTTTGCTGAAATTATGATTTCCTTGTTTTGGAAATTTTAACTTTGTTGTATGATCCACTTAAAACTTTATGGTAGACAATACAGACCCTAAATCTGTACTTTCATAAACAATATCCACAGTGTGAAAACGGGAAGAGAGAATAAAACACTTGTATGTAAAAATGCATTTGGCTTATTCCCCAAGACCTGTAACACCAGAGTAATCATGAGAAAACCATCAGATAAACCCAAATTGAAGGCCACCAAATATCTGACCAGGATGCCTCAAAGATGATGAGGTCATCCACACACAGGGGAAGTTTGAGAAACCATCACAGCCAAGAGAAGCCTAAGGAATTATGACTACTAAATGCAATGTGATATCCTGGATGGGACACTAAAGCAGAAGAACACTGGGTGCAAATTGAGGAAATCTCAATAGAGCATAGATTTCAGCTAATAATAATATATAAATATTGATTCAGTGATTGTGTTAACTATACTATATACTAATGTAAGATATTAATAATAGGTGAAATTATGGGGAGATATGTTACCTAACAGAAGCAGATGATATTAAGAGGAGGTGGCAAGAATACACAGAATAACTATACAAAAAGATCTTCATGACCCTGATAACCATGATGGTGTGATCACTCACCAAGATCAGACATCCTGGAATGCAAAGTCAAGTGGGCCTTAGGAAGCTTTCCTATAAACAAAGCTAGTGGAGGTGATGGAATTCCAGCTGAGCTATTTCAAATCCTAAAATATGATGCTGTGAAAGTGCTGCACTCAATATGCCAGCAAATCTGGAAAACTCAGAAGTGGCCACAGGACTGGAAAAGGTCAGTTTTCATTCCAATAACAAAGAAAGACAATGCTAAAGAATGTCCAAACTACTGCACAATTGCACTCATCCCACATGCTAGCAAAGTAATGCTCAAAATTCTCCAAGCCAGGCTTCAACAGTACATGAAGCATGAACACCCTGATGTTCAAGATGGATTTAGAAAAGACAGAGGAACCAGAGATCAAATTGCCAACAACTGCTGAATCATTGAAAAAGCAAGAGTTCCAGAAAACATCTACTTCTGCATAATTGACTACACCAAGCCTTTGACTGTGTGAATCACAACAAACTATGGAAAATTCTTAAAGAGACAGGAATACCAAACCACCTGACCTGCCTCCTGAGAAATCTGTATGCAGGTCAAGAAGCAACAGTTAGAACTGGACATGAAACGACAGACTGGTTCCAAAAGGGAAAGGAGTATGTTAAGGCTATATATTGTCACCTTGTTATTTAACTTATATGCAGAGTATATAATGCGAAATGCCAGGCTGGATGAAGGACAAGCTGGAATCAAGACTGCTGGGAGAAATATCAATAGCCTCAGATATGAAGATGACACCACCCTTATGGCAGAAAGTGAAGAAGAACTAAAGAGCCTATTGATGAAAGTTAAAGACTGAAAAAGTTGCTTAAAACTCAACATTCAGAAAACTAGGATCATGGTATCTGGTCCCATCACTTCATGGCAAATAGATGGGGAAACAATGGAAAGAAACAGTGACAGCCTTTATTTTTTGTGAAGCTCCAAAATCACTGCAGATGGTGACTGCAGCCATTAAATCAAAAGATGTTTGATCCTTGGAAGAAAAGCTATGACCAACCTAGACAGCATATTAAAAAGCAGAGACATTACTTTGCCGACAAAGGTCTGTCTAGTCAAAGCTATGGTTTTTCCAGTAGTCGTGTATGGATGTGAGAGTTGGACTATAAAGAAAGCTGAGTGCTGAAGAGTTAATGCTTTTGAACTGTGGTGTTGGAGAAGACTGTAGAGTTCCTTGGACACCAAGGAGATCCAACCGGACCATCCTAAAGGAAATCAGTCCTAAATATTCACTGGAAGGACTGATGCCGAAGTTGAAGCTCCAATACTTTGGTTACCTGATGTGAAGAGCTGACTCATTTGGAAAGACCCTGATGCTGGGAAAGATTGAAGGCAGGAGGAGAAGGAGACAACAGAGGATGAGATGGTTGGATGGCATTACCAATGCAATGGACATGAGTTAGAGTAGACTCCAGGAGTTGGTGATGGAGCCTGGTGTGCTGCAGTCCATGGGGTCGCAGAGAGTTGGAAATGACTGAGCGACTGAACTGAACTGATGTGGCAATTCTCTGTACTATCTTTTTAACTTTTCTATAAAACTTTTCTAGAATAAAAATTTAATTTCTAAAATGTAAATATGCATTTAGTAAAAGACACACTTTAAAAATGTGATTAATCAGGAATCTGCAGTAACCACATGAAATTCTTATAAAAGAGAAGGAAAAGTATAGCTGCTTAAAAGAAATCAATTGTAAATTATATTTTAGTTCAGAGTAATTTGCTAATTCTGTACCTGTGTTACCATAAGTGTAAAGAAGATTGCAAATTTTTTTTAATGATTCTAACAATAAAGTGAGTAAATTATCTACATTTCATTAAAACGCATTTTGGTATTGAGGAGCACCAACTTACTTTCTCAAAACTGGTATTCTGTATATGCAAGTAATGAAACAAGAACCTGAATATAATAGCCCTAAGTTTAGAGGTACAAAGAAACAACTATTATAAACATATATTTTTAAAATTATGCTTTCTGAAAATGCCATCAGAAAATGATTTTTTTTTTAATTTGAAGTATAAAGACATTATTTTCTTATCACATGTCCATGGAATACTCAAACTGGTCAGTCCAAAAAAATGACATCTTTCAAATGGACTATCTCACATCAGATACAGGGGGTAGGGTGGATAATATCTTGGTATTCATAAAGTACTCCTGGTGAAGGAAGCTCTTATTTTCTAGGACCCCAGGGAAGGATAAATCTATCCAGTAGCCAAAATGAAATTACTTAGTAAACTAACTTTGGAGCTGAAATTAATTTTATATGATTGAACAAACTCAAACCTGGAAGGATACACCAGATCTCTTGGGTCACCCTCTGGACATCAGCTAAATCATCACTAAAACATTGAGGGCCAAAAAAAAAATTCTATTCTTTTCTCAATATTTCCAACATTGACAATTCACCCCTTTTCGAGGAGTTATCAACCTCAAAGGATTGCCTCCTTATTTATATCTTCCCAATATCTCTTATTTTTTAATCTATGTCTGCTAGAGTAATTCTCCATTAACAGAGAGCCAAGTGATAACTGTTCTATCTCCAAAATAAGAAAGTAAAAAAACTATTTTTAAGTCTCAGTACATATTGATGCTTTTGAACTGTGGTGCTGGAGAAGACTTTTGAGAGTCCCTTGGACTGCAAGGAGATCCAACCAGTCCATCCTAAAGGAGATCAGTCCTGGGTGTTCATTGGAGGAACTGATGCTAAATCTGAAACTCCAGTACTTTGGCCACCTCATGCGAAGAGTTGACTCATTGGAAAAGACTCTGATGCTGGGAGGGATTGGGTGCAGGAGGAGAAGAGGACGACAGAGGATGAGATGGCTGAATGGCATCACTGACTCGATGGACATGAGTTTGAGTGAACTCTGGGAGTTGGTGATGGACAGGGAGGCCTTGCGTGCTGTGATTTACGGGGTCGCAAAGACTCGGACACAACTGAGCGACTGAACTGAACTGTTCATATATAGTAAATGTTAATATTGCATTACTAACAGCATAGATTAAACCATGTAAAGGTACCATAGAACAACACTAATGTAATATAACTAACTTTTATGGCAACAGATAGCTCATTACCATTGCAGCAACATTATTGACAGAGTTCTTCCCGTGCTTGATTCATGCACTGCCTCATCTTCAGGAATTAACAGTTTGTAAAGGCATCATGAACCCTAGCTTGCTATTTTAAAACCTCTAAGAAACAGGGTTATGAATCCCTCATCACAACAGGCACAGATTTTGAATGGCTTGTGTCACCTCTTCATTGTTAGTAAGTAAAATAGTTAGCAATGGCATGTGAAGCAAAAAGATATCTAAAATCCAGCTGCTGTTTAAAGAAGGGGAAAAATGAAGATTCACAGACAAAGTGGTAGGTGTGTGTTTGGGGGTAAAGTACTGAAAAAGAGAAGCATGAACTTTGAACGACAGAAATGAACATTTTTAAAAAGGAACTGACATCTTTCTTAGAAAAAATATAATTAGAAAACTGGAAAATGGCATAATGGGAAGACATGAATTACTATCCTTTAATCAAGAGGAAAAAGCATACTTCCTTTCTTTGACCTCAAGAAAATAGTCTTTATTTTTGTCTGCCTGGGTCCTTCTTAAACGATCCCTAGCTACTGTCCTAAACTCAGTTATGCACACCTCTGTGGGGGAAGACTTCATTCTTTCAAATAAAAAGGAAACATCTCAACTGCTAGAAATGATGAGCATGCTTTAGAAAGGTGCTGTAGAACAGCAGATAAACTGTTCAAGTTCAAAACTATATTAACATTGTTCAGGATCATGTTTCATGTAAGAGATGATGTTTTTCTTGGGGAATTTTAGCTGTTCTCAACCATTCGCACAGTTTGAAGTGCTTTCTGAGAGTCATCGAGCCAACTCAGCTCGTCTCCTTCCCACTTTGATGTTTCACTGTGACGAGACTCCAGGAGTTGCCCAAACAAAAAGATGACACATTCAAATAATGTGTGTGTGTTTTTACGGTAGACTCATAAAATGATGCTGGAAGTAGAATAAAAAATACATATGCTTACATTTCTATATTCCTTTTCATGTATATTTGTTCTTAAGAACATAGTTATGTCTGGCTTTATCCTGTTGGCAGACACCATTATTTGCCCACCCACCAGGCACTCTCACTGCCTTCTGAGTTGCTGGACTGCTCCAGTATTTTGCAGGTATTTTCTCTGCTGTAAGTTTAAAGGTCACCCTGCTTCCAGGAATGAATAAAAATTAGTCTTTTCCAGCAATCATGGTTGTGGTAATAAGTTTAAGGGTTAGCATTAGATGCAAGTCAGACCAATGAGACATAAGCAAAGTCAAAGAGTTTCTGGGAAAACTTTTCCTTTTTAGAAAACAATTTAATTCTCCAAGATACTTGGATAGTATCCAAGATACTTTGGATAGTATCTGGTGGTATGTTGGAACAAATGCTATTTTATGATTGTGATTCTCTCCTTCCAACACCCCATGCAATGACATCACTCTGGAGTTTGGAATTAGCCATGGTTGGCAAATTTACAACATGGAAATCATCAAATGCTGCAAATTAGTATGTTACTTGTCTGTCCAGAGAGTGGGCCATTAAACATTTACCCGAACACTACCAATAGTGTTCTAGGAAGATATGATGTTTGGCTCTAGCGACATCATCTTGTCACCATAAGCACAGAGATCCCCTGACACATAGGGACAGTGAGAATAATGGAGCTGGGAGTGTGATTATGATGCAAAACACCTGGGTTCTTTACCCCATTCTTCAGCTACTGGACCAATCCTGGAAGCTCTTTGCTTTCGAACTTTTAATAGCTAGTAGGCCCTCATAGTTTTAAGTCACAACTACCGGACACCTTGTTACTTTACCTGAAGCTAAAAATAACATTTACAGTCTCTGGTGGTTCAGACAGTGAAGAATCTGCCTTCTGTGCAGGAGGCTCAGGTTCAATCCTGGGTCAGGAAGATGCCCTAGAGAAGGGAATGTTTACCAACTATTCTTGCCTGGAGAATTCTATGGACAGAGGAGCTTGGTGGGCTGTAGGCCATGGGTCGCAGAGAGTCAGACATGAGTGAGTGACTAACACTTAACTTTCAAATTAGAAATAGGATAGACTTAATTTCTCTACTAGAGAAATTCTGAAATTTATACACACACACACGTGAATATTTATTTTTACCAAAGGAAAGAAGAATATTTATTGGCAGCATTTTCATTTTATCTGAAGCTTTAAATTTAAAGGGGTAGAATTTAGTAAGAATGAAATAAAGCTGTACCCACTATTTCCCTTCCAAGTTAGGAATATGATTACCAATATTTTCCTTAATAACATGATTAAGGACATATTTAGTGTTTGTAAAACAAGACTTTCTGAAGGAAATAGAGGAGCCATAGCCAGAGCGGCAGGGTGAGCACAACTAACCACTGCAGTAACATTATAATAATTTTTCTCACCATGTAAGGACTACCAGGACACAATCAGATCCAATTCACACTAGAATTTAAGT
Source organism: Nanger dama (assembly GCA_917880005.1). NCBI lineage: Eukaryota > Metazoa > Chordata > Mammalia > Artiodactyla > Bovidae > Nanger > Nanger dama. Next base: position 33,665,564 of record CAKJTW010000007.1, read on the forward strand.
GATGGGATTTCCATGAAGCTGGGATTTTGCCTTGAATACGTCATATTACATCCTCCAACTCCTTGGGCAGTGAGATGAAGACAGTGTGAAATGAGTTTTCTGGTTTCATCTGAAACCAATTACCATGCGCAGACTCACACTGCTCAGAGTGCAGCTGAGCAGCCGCACCCCACATGCAGCTGGAGATCAGGTGGTAAGGGCCGTCAAGAATGCTCCCTATCAATTGATTCCAGGCCAGGCTGTGATTTCCTTTCACCTCTCAAGCATCACTTTGCCATTGCTCTAAAACTGTTCCAAATGGCAAGAATTTGCACATATAATTAAGAGAGGGAAGGGAAAGACTGAGAGAAAAGAACTTGGAAAAATCAGGGGGAAAAAAAAGAACTTGGCATAGGATTGTAAAGAATTTAGTTTTCTGGTGAATTCTCATTTATCTGGACTCCATTTTACAATGAATGAATTATTCCTCTTCCCACTGCCAAAACAACCCTTCTTTTAGAAGCAGAACTCGATAGTCATTTAAATAAATTCTCTAAGAGCAGTAATAGTTGGTTTCTTAATTATAAATTTGGGCTTCTAATTTTTCTCCCTTGCTCTGGTTATTTTTAGTCTAAAAAAGTTTCCTTAGTCTCATAAATACAGAACCTGCTTCTACAGTACTTGTTGCTTTCATTTCACAAATATGAATAAAATGCACAAGTTCTGAGTTTTCTTAAAGGTCATCATCAAGCAGTATTTTTTAGGGACAGTACATTTTAGCATACATTGCCAAGAAATAATATTTAAGAAAGACAAAACAAAATGTTAATTTGCTAGTATATTTAGCAAGGAACAGGATGGTGAGTAACCTAACAAATGACTGTCATTTTCCAGTATTTCCCAAATGTTGCTGTACATGGAAATTATCTGGGGATCTTGACAAACTACTGAGCCTGATTTCACCTGTATACATTCAGATTTAATCGGAATGCTGAGGTTAAATATAAATTAACCCAAAATAAACTGGAAAAATAAAGCTGAACAAAGAAATTAATGAAAGAGAAAACAACCAACCACTGCCCCCTGCAAATTACTTGGAATCCCAAATCTGTTTGAGAATGTTATCTTAAAGCCCAAACCAAAGCTGTTAAAAAAATAGAGGTATGGTAAAGACTTTTTTTCCCGAAAAACATAAAAGATTCCTGCAAAATAAACACAACTTTGCCAATAAATCTGAAAATTTAGCTATAAAAGTGAGTAAGTTTCCTGGAAAGAACTTAAATTACAAAAACAGACTCAAAAATATAAAATACTTCAATGCCGAGATCTTGGTCTTTTTTTTTTTCTTTTCTTTTCAGTAAAAGACATAAATGGTTTAATGGATGGGGGAGCTTACACGTCTGAAGCCGGGTTCTGGAGTGACACCCCACTGTGTGCAACAGCCAGCAGGCAGGACATGGCGGCCGTCTATGTTCCAGGGGGAAGGGAACATTAACATTTCTAGGAGAATCAGTCAGCTTATCAAATGGGCTCTTTAGTAACCAGGGAAATCAGTAGAGGGCCACTCCTCTCACCGCCCCCTTTGATAAGAACAGTCACCAGCTGGGGCCTGGGGCAAGTACACAGGCAGGTTAGTAGTGTGAGTAGAGTGTAGGAGAAGCAGGCGCTGGGTGGGCAGGAGATGTACAGAGGGCGAAAGAACAGTCATCTTCAGTGGCCTGAATAGATGCTCCATTCCTACATACCCTGTCCAACCCTTACAATTTTGGTCCACCCCTCTTCTGAGATATCCCAAGGGTCAGATACCACAAATACGATACAGACAGCAGCAGCCAGAGTATCAAGAGTAAGGCATCCCGTATGTTCAGAACAATCATTTGCCAGGGTATGGGCAAATTTTGGAGTCAAAATTTTAGAGTTTACTGAATCAGTGAAAAGGGAGTCAACAGCAGCACAGCCCTGTCCAGTTACAAGGAAGGGAAGCCACTCCTGGTTTTCACAAGCCCAGAGCCACCCCCATGGGGAGGTGTAAAAGAAGCATCCTGGTGGCCTAGCCAGCAGTCAGCATTTACACTGCAGATCTGTCTTCCCACGTTATGCTAGGTGCCATTAGAGATGGATCCATCAGGTCTTTCCAAACAAAAAAAAACAGTTAATTCGATTAACTGGACTTCTGTGTCCAGAAGCCAGCCTACTCCATTCCACACATCATGGTCCAGGGAGGGGGCGCTCATAGGCAGTCAGTTGTTCACAGTAATGTTTACCAGTGGAGGTCCTTCTGATGCACAGACATGTGGGACAGGAAGATGATGACAGTCTTTCTCTTCACGGTCAGGGTCCCCCACATAGTCACAGTAGCCAGGTCAATTTTTCATGGAAGCTCAGGGGAGAAAGACAGTGGCATCTTACTGTAGATATAGCAATTAGACTCATTTTGCAGTGAGGCCAGTTTTGCTGCTCAGTCCTTGAACAAATCTGAAATCTTGCTTTCTAACTACCATTTCTGCCAAATAAGAATCAGGATTTCTTAGAGTGCTGCTTCCAAGACTGTGTTAGGAAGCACTAAATCTATAACATTTTAAAGTACCAGAGAGTAAAGTGCTCAAAGATGATGAGGACATGTTAAAAGAACATAGGATTTAGCTTAAAGAGTCTCCTGCTCACCAAATCTGGGATAATTTGTTTCACCCAGATACTAAAACTAGCACAGGACAACACTAGACAACAATATTAAACTAATCTTATTTATAACAATGGTTGGTAAAAACAGTGCATAAATTATCAAATTTCAGCAGTATTAAAAGTATATTTCAGTGAACATCTTCCTGCTCCTACTCCTCCATTCCTAAAGTTTATTCTTAATGCAGCAGAGTAATCCTTTTAAAATATAAAATAATGTCACTTTTTTCCTCCTCGAAATACTCCAAAGGCACCCATGTCACTGAATAAAAAACACAACTTTTTCAATGGCCTATAAGACCCTTCATGATCTTCTCCCTTCCCCTTTACCCTTTACTTTTCTTGTATTTCCTGCTACTTCTTTTCCTTCTCACTCACCAATTCCACACACTTAGCTATTCCTTGAACATTTCAGGCCTTTGCTCTGTTAAGTGTCTGGTAAGTTTTGATACATTTTCTACTACTGAGCCTTCTTTAAATTTTTAAGATAAATCTAATTTTGTAGACATTAAAAGTTGCTCTCTCACATTACAGCATCCCTAATTTACTTCAATCAGTATGCCGGCCCTAGTGTTTTACTTTTATTGATGTATCTCTGTCCCTTAACTTATTATAACCTCACCATTACATCCACAACAAAAATATAGTGCCTGGCAAGTAATCAGGGTCCCTGATTATTTGTGGATTTTATTATCCTCATTAATGTAAAAGATTTGACTTTCATATGACAGGAGCCCAAAGATCTATAGAAATAATGGGATATGAACATATAATCAAATAGAGATAAATGATACCAGGAATTGAGAGCTGAAGGGAAGAACTGAAATCTGCACTGGAAAAAACAAAAATCTGCCAAAATAACTGGCAAACATTTAATTGGTGAAATGCAGAACAAATTAAAAATTCCTCCAGAAAGCAAGAAGAAAGAAAAAGACCTGGTGATATTTAGAGGTAGATGGTGGAGACTGGATACCAGACCTTAGAATCATAGATATAGGTATTTTTATTAGAAAAACTGAAGTTAACTATATATGTGTATATATGAATCACTTTAGACAATTTAAGAAAATATTTTTGTATTGAAAATAAACAATACTTTGGTACACAGATGAATAAATTTTGCAGTCTTCCAAACATATAAAGAAATTTATACATAGACATGGGCTAACAACTTTTTTTTTTAATATCAAGGATAATAGGGTAGTCTACAAGTATTCTGGGACAGGTGAAACAGACAGAAAGGAAAAATGCCAAAATGATCCCACCTTCTCCATTATTGCCTTCTCCAACAATAATTATAATATGTATAAATATATAATAATAGTACATTATTAAATTCCAGAAGTCAACACAGGCAGAATACATCTAAAATGTATGTTAACATATTAGTATCTTTTAATCAGAGGGAAAATCTGGGTAGAAAGGAGATACTTTTTATATCTCTGCTTTAACACAATCATTTGTGTTGATTATATTTCTAACTCTACCCAAATTATTTTCTGGCCTTACCTCCAAGTACTCTAAAACAAATGGAGTGGGGTAGACAGGAGGGGAAGAGCATACTGTCATAATCATTCCTATGCTATGGCATTTTTAAATTGTCTTCAGTCTAAAAAATTGAGAATTTTTGTTTACATAAGTTAATGAAGAGCCATAAACTCAAGCAGAAAGCTACACTCTCTTAGGGTCTAAGGAACCTGAAAAGAATTTTGGGACTGTATGAATGGCTAGAATTTAGAGAGAAAACCTCTTTCAAAGCAAAAGAGCCACAAAGAAAGCAATATAAAAATATTCACTTAAACTTTCTTCAAATCCTTGATAGACTTTTGAGTTGTGCAAAATTTGGAGGCAAGACCCCATGGAGCCAGAGAAGAACAACAGCCTGAAATCTGAGAAAAATAGAAATTTTAACTTCCATTCTTTGGAGGAGAAACAAGAGTTTGAGTTCAAAGCTTATGAGTTAGAAAGATGTGGTAAACATCACAGGCTATTGAAACTCAAGAACAGCCATGCCACAGGAGTAAAGAAAGAGGACATCCTAGTGTTGAAGTGAAAACTAAAACAGACACGCGCTAATAAAACCCACAACCAAGCCCATGGACATTCAAAGTAATCATGAATAATTAAAATCCTACTAGAACAAACTTCCGGAGAAGGCAATGGCACCCCACTCCGGCACTCTTGCCTGGAAAATCCCATGGACGGAGGAGCCTGGTGGGCTGCAGTCCACGGGGTCGCTGAGGGTCAGACACGACTGAGCGACTTCACTTTCACTTTTCACTCTCATGCATTGGAGAAGGAAATGGCAACCCACTCCAGTGTTCTTGCCTGGAGAATCCCAGGGACGGGGGGAGCCTGGTGGGCTGCCGTCTATGGAGTCGCACAGAGTCAGACACGACTGAAGCAACTTAGCAGCAGCAGCAGAACAAACTTCTACACTATTCAGAGGAAGACAACAGAATCAAGTCTCTATAATGAATATGCCAAAATGTCTAATATGCAGTCAAAACATATGAGTAAAGAAAGAAAATGTGACTCATTTCAAAGAAAAAAGTCAGTTGAAAGAGACGAACAAATGATTCTGACTTTAGAACTGGCAAAACCAAAAAAGCTATACAGTAACAATTATAAAAATGTTAAAGACTACAAATCAGACAGGGCAACTGGTAAATAGGTAGTCAATTTCAGGAGAGATTTTTAAACTCTAAAAATAAAAATTGCGTGATTAAAAGGACAATATTTGAAGATAAATTCAATGATGGAATTAACAGCAGATTGGTCACAAGAGGAGCAGTGAACCTGAAGAAATGTCAGTGGAGATCATCCAAACATAAACGAAAAAGGGTCAATAATCAGCAGTGAAATATGGGACAGAATCGTCTCTCAGGCACATCACAATCAGATTGTTGAGGCCCAATGGCAAAGACAAAATATTTAAGCACAGAGAAAACAGACGTAAATGCTGCATATACTGTAGAAAGACATCAAAAAAAAAAAATGCTAGCTTCACAAAAAGTCAGAAGAAAACTGAGGTGCAAAAGGGCAAGGAGAGGGGAGAACAAGATGGCAGAGGAGTAGGTGGACATGGAGTACATCTCTCTCCACTGATACATCGGGAATACACCATCAGACACAGAGGTGCGTGCCGAACACCGGCTGAGAGTGGACAGGGGTACCTGACCAGTGGAAAAGAATTTATACTGCTGCTGCTGCTGCTAAATCGCTTCAGTCGTGTCCGATTCTGTGCTACCCCACAGACGGCAGCCCATCAGGCTCCCCCATCCCTGGGGTTCTCCAGGCAAGAACGCTGGAGTGGGTTACCATTTCCTTCTCCAATGCATGAGAGTGAAAAGTGAAAGTGAAGTCACTCAGTCATGTCCGACTCTCGGCAACCCCATGGACTGCAGCCTGCCAGGCTCCTCCATCCATGGGATTGTCCAGGCAAGAGTACTGGATATGGGGTACCATTGCCTTCTCCGAAAAGAATGTAGAAAACCATGCAAATCTCGGTAGGATGAAGGAACTAGGGAGAAAAACAGGAAAGTTAGCAGGACTGGACCTGCCTTTGGCCAGTGGGGGAACTGAAGCAAGGGTCCAATCCCCACATCGGGGCAATTGTCTGAGTCAGAGGGGAAACATGTAAGGCTGAAAGTGAAACAGTTGACCTGTGGCAGCCTAAATGGAATGAGAATCAGACAGTCCTTGCTGCAGCCATACATACCCTGGACAGGGACACTGGTACAAAGGCCAGCAGCTGGGAGCTGGAGTTTAGGGACTGTGGAACAATCCTGGGGCAAGGGCTGCTATTGACTGTAGAGAGACGATTCGAGGGGATGTGAGGGAGGAGACTGTGGTGGGAAATGCCTGTGGAAGAAAGCTGGGCAGCCATGGAAGCAAGGCGATACTGCTGAGTCACACATAGGAGGTGGAGCCATCACCATAGCCTCTCTCCCCCACACACGCCAGCATCTGCAGCTTACCAATAGAGAGGTTGGCCCACCAAATGCCTGACACACTGAACTACAGAGTAGGACCCCATCCAGGGTGCCTGACATGCCAATCTACAGAGTAGGACCCCAGCCAGGGGGTCCCCTCTATGTGCCTGATGTGCTGAGAAACAGAGAAGGGGCCTCGGCAAGGGAGACCTCCATGTCCTAAAAGGGCGGAGCTACAGAGAAAGAACTGGCTAACAGGCATTCTGATCACGAGCTAGAAGAGGCTTGAAAAAAGACTCTGACAGGGCCATAACTCCTGCAGTGGAGGCAGTCCGTGTCCCTGCACACTTGGAGCTGCCAGGGTCCCCACAAGCCAAGCAGCTATGCCAACTTCATGCTCAACCCTCACTGGGGCAGAGCTGCCACAGGCAAAAAGTCTCACGTCTATGCACACAGTGTCATTTCAGTTGTGTCTCAACTTTTTGTGACTCTGTAGATTTTAGCCTGCCAGGATTCTCTGTCAGGTCAGGGTTCTCCAGGCAAGAATACTGGAGCATATTAGTCAATACTGTTTGCCATACCCTTCTAGAGCACTATATTTCCTTCTGCCCTAGCTGCCAACTCCCCTGAGTACCTGGTGCTGCTGGAACCCCTGTGACCGAAGCAGCTGCACCACCTCCACACCTGGCCCTCACAGAGGCAAACCCAAGTCCTCCAAGGCAGCCTCAGGAGCAAACCCCAGCGGACGACCCACCTACAAAGGTGCAAATAAAATCACAATTATAACCTGGGGCAGTGTGGCTAAGGAATAAGATACAAAACCTTCCTAGCAGCTGTACAAGCTGCAGGTTAAATCCATACAATCAACTAGGCAGACTCAGTGGCTATGGAATATATAAAGGACACTGAGAGATCCCCCAAAAGAAAACGCACTAGCTCTGATAGCTGTGGATATCGGAGGCAAGAACACATAGGAGTAGGACTAGATCAGAATCTGAGCAGCCCCACAGCAGGTCCAGAGATCAGCACAGTGTTGGAGGGCATCCTAGGGAGGTGAGGGGGACTGTGACTGCCAGTGAGGGAAAGAACTCTGACAGCAGAGACTCAAGAAAAACATTTATTATTCTTATGTTTTGACTTGTTCTGTACATTCTTTTAGATTTTTGTTTCCTTTTCCCCCTCTCTTGCAGTTATCGATTTTGGCCCTATGAGATCTAATTAAGCTTTTAAGCTTTTTTTTTTTTTCACCTCAGTCATATTTTCTATAGTTGTTATAAACCACTGCCTCTACATTGGGCTTTTGCAGTTGAGTTTTCCTTTTTTTTTTTTTTTTTCTTTTTTTAATTTTAATTTTTAATATTTTAAACTTATTATTATTTTCTACATTTATTCCTTTGCTTTTTCTACTATTCTTTTCCCCATGCAGTAAATCTTTGATGTATATAAATCTATATCTGTTGCTGCTGCTACGTAGCTTCAGTCCTGTCTGACTCTGTGTGACCCCATAGACGGCAGCCCACCAGGCTGCCCTGTCCCTGGGATTCTCCAGGCAAGAACACTGGAGCGGGTTGCCATTTCCTTCTCAAATGCATAAAAGTGAAAGTGAAGTCACTCAGTCATGCCCGACCTTAGCAACCCCATGGACTGCAGCCTACCAGGCTCCTCCATCCATGGGATTTTCCAGGCAAGATATATCTACCTCTATTTAACTTTGCATTCTATTCTTTCTTTTCTTTCTTTCCTCTTCTCTCAGCATATCTGTTAGTTTTATTTTCATTGCTTTATTCCCCAGTCGGCATCTTGCTTTAGTTTTTTTTCTCCAATTTATGCTGTAGTTTTGTTCTTAACTGGTAGATACAATTTTTGGTTTCCTTGGTTCACCAGGTCAATCTATTGTACTTTATTTTTGTTAGACTGTTTTGATTTTGCTTATGGGTGTATATGTATATGTGTATTTTCAATTACACTCTTTATTGTTGTTAGAAACCTCTGCCTCTACGTTTGGCTTTTGCAGTTCTGTCTTTTCCTTTTATCTTTCTTCTTCCTTTTATTTTTCTCTTTTTTATATTTTTAATTTTTAAACCTATTATAATTTTTCTACATTTATTTCTTTGTTGGCCTTTCCTGTGCTTCTTTCCCCCTTGCAGTTAATCTTCACTGTATATAAATCTTCATCTACTTCTATTTAACTTTGCATATCCAGTCTTTCTTTCTTTTCTTTCTTCCCTTTCCTCTCAACATATTTGTTAGTTTTGTTTTTATTGCCTTATTCCCCATGTGACACCTGCCAGTTTTGTTTTCCAGTTTCTGCTTTAGTTAGTTTTGCTCTTAACCATAAATATAATTTTTGATTTCCTTTGTTCACCAGGTCAATCTACTGTACTTTATTTTTGTTGGATTGTTTTGACTTTGCTTATGGGTATATATGTATGTGTATATTCCATAATTTTAATTATTATTTCCCCATTTTTATAACTGCCATTTGTCTGGGGTTCCTCTTTGGTATCTCATTTGGGTATTTGATTTAATCTCACTCAGTGCCATAGTAAACCACTTGTTGAATCTTCGTTCCTGACCACAGATCAAGCCCTGAGCCTTTAGAGTGGGAACAATGACTCCAAGACCCTAGACTACCAGAGAAATAACCCTAGGAAGTATCAGATAGTGAGAACTCACACAAAAGAAATCACATGAGTACAAGATCTGACATCACCCAAGCACCAGTGGCACCCTGTGCAGGATGCCTCATCTAACAACAAACAAAACAAGAATACCAACCCAGTCATCAGCAGGCAGGATTACCACTCACTTAGGCTTGCCCATCAGAGGAAAAACAAACAAACAAACAAAAAGAAAACTCAGCACAAATCTCACACCCTATAGGAACCTTACACAAACCACTGGATCAAGCTTCAGTTCAGTTCAGTTGCTCAGTCGTGTGCGACTCTTTGCAATCCCATGAATCACAGCATGCCAGGCCTCCCTGTCCATCACCAACTCCCGGACTTCACTCAAACTCATGTCCATCAAGTCAGTGATGCCATCCAGCCATCTCATCCTCTGTCGTCCCCTTCTCATCTTGCCCCCAATCCCTCCCAGCATCAGAGTCTTTTCCAATGAGTCAGCTCTTCATATGAGGTGGCCAAAGTACTGGAGTTTCAGCTTTAGCATCAGTCCTTCCAAAGAGCTCCCAGGACTGATCTCCTTTAGAATGGACTGGTTGGATCTCCTTGCAGTCCAAGTGATTCTTAAGAGTCTTATCCAACACCACAGTTCAAAAGCATCAATTCTTCCAAGCTAAGCTTTCTTCACAGTCAACTCTCACACCCATACACGACTACTGGAAAAAACATAGCCTTGACTAGACGGACCTTTGTTGGCAAAGTAATGTCTCTGCTTTTGAATATGCTGTCTAGGTTGGTCATAACTTTTCTTCCAAGGAGTAAATGTCTTTTAATTTCATGGCTGCAGTCACTATCTGCAGTGATTTTGGAGCCCCCCAAAATAAAGTCTGACACTGTTGCCACTGTTTCCCCGTCTATTTCCCATGAAGTGATGGGACCAGATGCCATGATCCTCGTTTTCTGAATGTTGAGCTTTAAGCCAACTTTTTCACTCTCCTTTTTCACTTTCATCAAGGGGCTTTTTAGTTCCTCTTCACGTTCTGCCATAAGGGTGGTGTCATCTGCATATCTGAGGTTATTGATATTTCTCTTGGCAATCTAGATTCCAGCTTGTGTTTCTTCCAGCCCAGCGTTTCTCATGATGTACTCTGCATATAAGTAAAATAAGCAGGGTCACAATATACAGCCTTGATGGACTCCTTTTCCTATTTGGAACCAGTCTGTTGTTCCATGTCCAGTTCTAACTGTTGCTTCCTGACCTGCATACAGGTTTCTCAGGAGGCAGGTCAGGTGGTCTGGTATTCCCATCTCTTTCAAAATTTTCCACAGTTTATTGTGTTATCCACACAGTAAAGGCTTTGGCATAGTCAATAAAGCAGACATAGATGTTTTTCTGGAACTCTCTTGGTTTTTCCATGATCCAGCGGATGTTGGCAATTTGATCTCTGGTTCCTTTGCCTTTTCAAAAACCAGCTTGAACATCTGGAAGTTCACGGTTCACGTATTGATGAAGCCTGGCTTGGAGAATTTTGAGCATTACTTTACTAGCATGTGAGATGAGTGCAATTGTGCGGTAGTTGGAGCATTTTTGGCATTGCCTTTCTTTGGAATTGGAATGAAAACTGACCTTTTCCAGTCCTGTGGCTACTGCTGAGTTTTCCAAATTTCTTGGCATATTGAGCGAGCACTTTAACAGAATTGTCTTTCAGGATTTGAAATAGCTAACTGAAATTCCATCACATCTACTACAAACCTTTAGACAGACTTATCAAGAAAATAACAGAGAAGAATCAAATCAACAAAATTAGAAATGAAAAAGGAGAGGTTACAACAGATAAAGCTGTTTACAAAGGATTATAAGAGACTATTATGAACAACCATATGGTGATAAAATGGATAACCTGGAAAAATGGACAAATTCTCACAAAAGTTCATTCTTCTAAGACTGAACCAGGAAGAAATAGAAATTATGAACAACTCAATTAAAAGCACTGAAATTGAAGCTGTGATCAAAAATCTCCTAAAAAAAAAAATCTTGGGCCAAATGGCTTCACAGGAGAATTCTATCAAATATTTATAGAAGAGCTAATACCTATCCTTCTAAAACTCTTTCAAAAATTTGCAGAGAAAGAACACTTCCAAACTCACTCTAGGAAGCCACCATCACCCTGATACCAAAACTAGACAAAAACAACACAGAAAAAGAAAATTATAGGCTAATATCACTGATGAACATAGGTGCAAAAATCCTCAACAAAATTTTAGCAAACAGAATTCAACTACATATCAAAGAGCTCTACACCATGATCAAGTTTGGTTTATTCCAGGGATGCAAGGATTCTTCAATATATGCAAATCAATATACCAGATTAACAAATGGAAAGATAAAAACCATATGATAATCTCAATAGATACTGAAAAAGCCTTTGACAAAATTCAGTACCCATTTATGATTAAAACTCTTTAAAAATGGGGCATAGAAGGATACATACCTCAACATAGTAAAGGCCATATATGATAAGCCTATGGCAAACATTATTCTCAATGGTGAAAAGCTGTAATTGCTCCCCATGAGATCAGGAACAAGAAAGGGTGTCCACTTTCACCAATATTCTTCAACATAGTTCCAGAAGTCCTACCTTCAGCAATCAAGGAAGAAAAAGAAATAAAAGAAATCCAGATCAGAAAAGAAGAAGGAAAGCTCTCACTCTTTGCAGATGACATGATACTGTACGTAGAATACCCTAAAGATAGTATCAGAAAATGACTAGAGCTAATCAGTGAATTTAGCAAAGTTGCAGGATACAGAATCAATACACAGAAATCACTTGCATTTCTACATACTAACAATCAAAAATCAGAAAGAGAAATTAAGGAATCAATCCCATTCACCATTGCAACAAAAAATTAAATATCTAGGAATAAACTTACCTAAGGAGACAAAAGAACTGTACATAGAAAATTATAACAACTTATGAAAGAAATCAAAGATGACATAAACAAATAGAGAGATAGTTCATGTTCCTGGGTAGGGAGAATCAATATTGTGAAAATAACTAAAGTACCAAACACAATCTACAGATTCAATGTGATCCTTATCAAATTACCAATGGCATTTTCCACAGAACCAGAACAAAACCACAAAAGACCTCAGATAGCCTCACACTAGTCAGAATGACCCTCACCAAAATGTCTACAAACAATAAATGCTGGAGAGGGTGTGGAGTAAAGGGGACACTCTTGCACTGTTGGTGGGAATGTAAACTGACACAGCCATTATGGAAGATGGTATGGAGATTCCTTTAAAAACAAGGAATAAAACCACCATATGACCCAGGAATCCCACTCCTAGTCATATATCCTGAGGAAACCAAAACTGAAAGAGACACATGTATCCCATTTTTCACTGCAACACTATTTACAATAGCTAGAACATGGAAGCAAACCTAAACCTCCTTGACAGATGGATGGATAAAGAAGAAGTGGTACATATACACAATGGAATATTACTCAGCAATAAAAGTAATGCATTTGAGTCAGGCCTAAAGAGGTGAACATAGAACCTATTATACAGAGTGAAGTAAGTAAGAAAGAGAAAGATAAATATCATATTCTAACACATATGTACATAATTTAGAAAAATGGCACTGAAGAATTTATTTACAAGGCAACATGGAGAAAGAGATATAAAAACAGACTTACGGACAAGGGGAGAAGGGAGGAGAGGGTGAAATGTATGGAAAGAATAACAATAATAGATAGCCAATGGGAATTGTTGGCTCAGGAAACTCAAACAGGGCTCTGTATCAACCTAGAGGGGAGGGATGGGGGAGGGCGATGGGAGGGAGGTTCAAAAGGGAGGGGATATATGTATAACTATGGTTGATTTATGTTGAGTTTTGATAGAAAACAACAAAATTCTGTGAAGAAATTATCCTTCAATAAAAAATATTTTTTTTTAAGTGCAAGGAGAAATTTGGGTTGGAGAGGGCAGGTGGGGAATCCTGCTATCTTGGAATTCTGTATTCAGGAAAAAGCATATGTCAGAAAATAAAAGCTAAATACCTAAATACAGTAGTTCCTAATGAGATATACAGATAGACTAAGCAGAGGCAAAAGCAAATTTCTGGAAATTTGGGAATGCTCTGTATTTGGATTGGGTCAAATGAATGTATTAACTTATATGTATCCAACAATTTAGATATGTATATTTCCATAAATATAAACTTACCTTTTTTTAATAAGAGAAATACAATGACATTTTCCATCATACAAAAGGCAAGGGAATTTCTGCCTAAAGATCAAGACAATATGATCTTGTAATATATACAACATATATCAATATGTTATATATAATAATAGATAAAAATTAGAATCTATAGAAAAAAGGAGCAGTGAAGTTGAACAGCCAAGTGAAATCAATCAAACCTAAACCAGAATAAGGGTAGTGCTCTGAAAATGGCAACTATGCTCATTGATACAAAAGACTATTTTTCTTTTTCTTGGATTCTTTAAATTTAAATTCATTTGTTAAAACAAACATAATCCCTACCTCATACATATATTAGTATGAGGTAGACTATAAAAATTAAGAATGTATTTTGTATCTACTGAAACAATAAGTAAAGAACAATATAAAGAAGAATTACTAAAAGACAATAGAAGAGGTAAAATAGAAAACAAAAGTTATATAATAAATCCAAAGAAAACAAAAGTAGAAACAAAAAGGAAAAAAAATAATGTGGAGCAACTACATTTCATACACTACTGGTAGAGATGGGAAAGTATGCAATAACTCTAACATTAAGGTGAATGTACATTTACCATAAAACACAACAATTAATCTATCACAAGACACATATTTAGGAATTTACCCAAGAAAAATAAAAACATGTCCATAAAAAGCTTGTACAAGAATGTTCACAGCAATTTTAATCATAATATAGAAAAACTGAAAATGACCCAAATATCTATTATTAGGAAACTGGATAATCAAATTAATGCATTCTTAAAATTGTGTACTATTAAGCAATAAAAGGGGCTTCCCTGGTGGCTCAGTGGTAAAGAAACCATCTGCCAATGCAGGAGATGCAGGTTTGATCCCTGGGTCTAGAAGATACCCTGGAGGAGGAAATGGCAACCCATTCCAGTATTCTTGCCTGCGAAATTCCATGGACAGTGGAGCCTGGCAGGCTACAGTCCATAAGGTCACAAAGATTTAGGCACAACTTAGTGACTAAACAACCAAAGCAGTAAAAATGTCAAACTGCTGATATACACAATGATATGGGTGATTATCAATGACCTTTGTTGATCCGAAGTAGCCAGTCACAAAATAAGACACAATGCATAATTTCATATATACAAATTTTGGGGTCAGTAGACTACATAAACTATAGCGATAGAAATCAGATTACAGGTTGCCAACAGGGAAGTGAGACGGATAGCAAAGGGGATTCAAGAGAATTTACTGATGTGATGAAAATTTCTCACATCTTAATTGGTCACACAGATGTATTCATTTATAAAAGTTCTTTAAATTTTCATTTAAAGTCTGCCCATTTATTTTGTTAAAAAATATTCAACAAAAAACAAAAATACTGTACGTCATTGTTTTATTTTACTTTTTCTATTTAAACCTTTCCTGTTGTTTATATTCTCACTATCTATAATTGTTTCATCATGACCTACCCTTAAAGATTTTTAATCATTTGATGTGAAAGTCATTCAGTCATTTCTGACTCTTTGCAACCCCATGAACTATACAGTCCATGGAATTCTCCAGGCCAGAACACTGAAGTAGGTAGCCTTTCCCTTCTCCAGGGGATCTTCCCGATCCAGGGGTCAAACCTAGGTCTCCCTCATTGCAGACGGAGTCTTTACTAGGTGAGCCACCAAGGAGCCCCAGTCATTTGATACCACTTCACAAATAATGCACATTTTCACTTCCAGAAATTTATTTTCAAAAAGGGTCTTGATAAATATTTGTATATAGTATTCACATTCAACACAGACCAAAACATTTTTAACATTTCCAGTTTTTAATTTGTATAGTTTTTAGTGAATATTTTTTCACTGAAATGGTAAATATCTTAGTACGTATCTGATTCAAACAAAACTTTAAGGCAGAGAGGGGTAACTCTAGATTTATTTTGATAAAATTAACAGTAATTTTTAACAGTTCTACAATATATGTGTACCATCCAATGATCTGAAAGTAACAAAACCAACTCTGGTTTATTTAAGCAGAAAAGGAATGCACTGAAGAAATCAGGTGTTAGCCCACAGAATAACTATGTAAGTTCCAGTCTTCAAAGAAGCAGACACTGAGACACAATTAAAAGTACAGAAATTGTTTCATTAGGGGAAACATACCTTGAAAGAAAACTAGGAAGGATCTGGGTCGGTTTGGAGAGCTATCAGACACTGAAGCAATCTGATGTCTGGTGAAGGAAAGAAGTGAGACAAGATTGGATGGAAGCTTCTAGGTACAGTCTAACTAAAGATCGCCATAGTCACCAGTCACCCAAGAGAGCAACTGTATTAGAATTCTTGTTGATTTCACTTATTGGCTTGGTGCAGCTCGTGCAAAGCGTGGCCTGGTTGCATACTTGGTGATGGATTTCAGGCTATAGAAACTGGACCCTTAGTTGATTAAGGCTTCTATAGCTGGGCTTCCTGGCAGCTCAGATGGTAAAAAATCTGCCTGCAATTCAGGAGACCTGAGTTCAAATCTTGGGTTGGGAAGATCCCCTGGAGAAGGGACCGGCAACCCACTCCAATTTTCTTTCCTGGAAAATTCCATGGACAGAGGATCCTGGCAAGCTACAGTCCATGGGGTCGTGAAGAGTCAGACACAACTGAACAGCTAACACTTACTTACTTAGGGTATCACTGGGGGAGGTATACGAGACACATTCTTCTGGTCACCACAGGCAGCAAGAGAACTCCAGAACAAGTCTCAGGGCTATGCAACCAAGAACAACTCTGGAAGTCATACTGCAGAACTATCCTGTGAAAACATAACTGATTGACCTCTGAGTACTGGAGAAAGCAACTTACACTGCTACTGAAAATACCAAATTCAGGATGCCACCATTAGCAAGACAGTCACTGCTGCTTCTAAGAAGTGAATATTCGTGCAACCTCCAACACAGGAGATCCTGTAGTCCTTGCATCACTAACACTGGATTCAAAGCTTGGGACTGGTGAATCTCACTGGTGAAAACAAATCAGTAGTCTGTTTCCTACCTACGAAGAAAACTGGGAAAGCAAGTATCAGACATGTTCTACTTCTAAAACTGGGAGGGGGTGTTACCTCTGACCAATACTCAAAGGTAAAAATATTTGAAAGATATTGCAGGACAGCCAAAAGAATGACAGATTTCTACAACAATATGTCACTAAAAAGATGGAAATATTTTTTCCAAAAGTGTTCACTATACATATATCATTCAAAACTCTTCTTGATGCAAAATCTAAACTACCTACTATATTCATCATTCATTAGGTCAAGGTATTTATTGATGCCTAAGTATTTTTTAAAAAGAAAAACTGTTGGGAAGAATGAACATGCAGCTTATGACTAAGAAGAATTAGAAGGCAACACATTTGTCAAACATCTGGAATTTTCATTGAAAACTTTTCTGACATGAATACTTTGACTATATCTGTAACCCTAATAACGCCAAAAGAAAATTCCCAGGTGCCAAATATTTCCCAACTTTGCTGATGTATTTTAAAGACTCTACAGGTTAGTTGTTATACCCTATAGCTTTAAGGCCTTAATTTTAAAAGCTGTATGTAATTTTGCTCAAGGGCGATTTCCACAGCCTATTTGATTAAGTGCAACTTTAAAGTTTCAGGCAATATATTTGAATGCACTGATTGAACCAACCACAAATAGTATACTTGCAAAACTGAACATAATTTTTTACCCTTAAATCTTAAAATTTCCTTCTCATTCAACTCTGTATATTTATTTTTATTTTTCACTTTTGGCTTTATAATACATTAATGGTGTTAACTTTCATAAAAATTCTCAACCAACCTATACTATAAATGGCTTTTCAAACATAACTATTATACATATACAATGAAGACAGAGATTACGGGAGAATGAATTTTCTGTAAATACAACAGAAGCATTTCATATCCATAATAAATTAACTAGACAAATGTAGAATAATTGATAGAACTACATTTTGGAATTTCGAGTATAAAGAAAGTCTCACAAACACTAATAAATGCAAACACTATAAATACTTTCACAAAATCAGCTACATTTGATTTTTTTCTGAAAGTAAGAAATACAACTACAAAAATGTCATTAAAACTTAATGTATTTTAAATTTCTAGCTTTGGATAATTATAATCATTTAAATTATATGTATCATACTATAAGTTTAATAAATTTAATGTATAATATCAATCTCAAAAAAATATCAATCTCATTCTTATTTACTATCTTCACATTCAGCACTTTTAGTAACGACATGAGAATGTATCTGGTAAGGCTTAGTTTGACATATATAGTGTTACTTCTTCCTCTTCAGTTGTAGTCATAATAAGCTATGTTTAAAATATTTTAAGTCAAAATGAAGTTCATTGTAACCATCAGACATACAGTTTTTCATCAGAAAACAAAATATTCATTTTTTTATTTTGAACTACATAGTCATATATGATCAGCAAATCCTCCAAGCCACTCTCTGCATTTGATTTTTACTATCATTATGAGTTTCAGAGAGAGTTAATTTGAAATCTGGGGCTTCCCTCGTGGTTCAGCGGTAAGGAATCCACACGCAAATGCAGGAGATGTGGTTTTGATACTTAGGTTAGGAAGATCCCCTGGAGAAGGAAATGGCAACCCACGTGAGTATTCCTGCCTGGCAAATCCCATGGACAGAGGAGCCTGGCAGGCTACAATCCTTGGGGTCAATAAAAAGAGTTGGCATTACTTTGTGATTAAATAACAGCAACTATAATTTGGACTCTCAGTTCAGTTCAGTTCAGTTGCTCAGTCATGTATGACTGAGCCACCCCAAGGACTGAAGCACACAGGCTTCCCTGTCCATCACCAACTCCCAAAGCTTGCTGTAACTCATGTCTATCAAGTCAGTGATGCCATCCAAACCATCTCATCCTGTCATCCCCTTCTCCTCCTGCCTTCAATCTTTTGCAGCATCAGGGTCTTTTCACATGAGTCAGTTCTTCGCACCAGGTGGCCAAAGTATTGGAATTTCAGATTCAGCATCAGTCCTTCCAGTGAAAATTCAGGACTAATATCCTTTAGGATGGACTGGTTGAATCTCCTTGCAGTTCAAGGGACTCTCAAGAGTCTTCTCCAACACCACAGTTCAAAAGCATCAGTTCTTCAGCACTTAGCTTTCTTTATAGTCCAACTCTCACATCCGTACATGACTACTGGAAAAACCATAGCTTTGACTAGATGGACCTTTGTTGGCAAAGTAATGTCTCTGCTTTTGAATATGCTGTATAGGTTGGTCAAAGCCTTTGTTCCAAGGAGCAAGCATCTTTCAATTTTATGGCTGCAGTCACCATCTGCACTGATTCTGGAGCCCAAGAAAGCAAAGTCTCTCCCTGTTTCCATTGCTCCCCATCTATTTGCCATGGCATGATGGAGCCAGATGCCATGATATTAATTTTTTGAATGTTGAGTTTTAAGCCAGCTTTTTCACTCTCCTCTTTCACGTTCATCAAGAGTCTCCTTAGTTCCTCTTCATTTTCTGCCATAAGTTTGGTGTCATCTGTACATCTGAGGTTATTGATATTTCTCCTAGCAATCTTGATTCCAGCTTCAGCTTTATTCAACCTGGCATTTTGCATGATATACTCTGCATGTAAGTTAAATTAGCAGGGTGACAATATACAGCCTTGACATACTCCTTTCCCAATTGGAAACCAGTCCATTGTTCCATGTCTGGTTCAAACTATTGCTTGCATGCAGATTTCTCAGGAGGCAGGTAAGGTGGTCTTGTATTCTCATTTCTTGTAGAATTTTCCAGTTTGTTGTGATCCACACAATCAAAGGCTTTGGCATAGTCAATAAAACAGAATTAGATGTTTTTCTGGAATTCTCTTGCTTTTTTCATGATCCAATGGATATTGGCAATTTGATCTCTGGTGCCTCTACCTTCTCTAAATCCAGCTTGAACATCTGCCAGTTCTGGGTTCACATACTGTCGAAGCTTCCCTTGGAGAATTTTGAGCATTACTTTACTAGTGTGTGAAATGAGTGCAACTGTGTGATAGTTTGAATGCTCTTTGGCATTGCCTTTCTTTGAGACTGGAATGAAAACAGACTTTTTTCCCAGTCCTGTGGCCACTGCTGAGTTTACCAGATGTCCTGGCGTATTGAGTACAACACTTTCACAGCATCACCTTTTAGGATTTGAAATAGCTCAGCTGGAATTCTATCACCTCCACTGGCTTTGTTCGTAGAGATGCTTCCTAAGGTCCATTTGACTTCACACTCCAGGATGTCTGGCTCTAGTTCAGTGAGCACACCATCATGGTTATCTGGGTCATGAAGATCTTTTTGTATAGTTCTTCTGTGTAATCTTGCCACCTCTTCTTAATCTCTCTGCTTCTGTTAGGTCCATGCCATTTCTGTCCTTTACTGTGCCCATGTTTGCATAAAATATTCACTTGGTATTTCTTATTTTCTTGAAGAGACTCTAGTCTTTCCCATCCTATTGTGCTCCTTTATTTCTTTGCACTTATCTCTGAGAAAGTGTTTCCTATCTCTCCTTGCTACTCTTTGGAACTCTGCATTCAGATGGGTATATCTTTCCTTTTCTCCTTTGACTTTATGTTTTCTTCTTTTCTCAGCTATTTGTAAGGCTTCCTCAGACAACCATTTTGCCTTTTTCATTTCTTTTTGGGGATAGCCTTGATCTCTGCTTCCTATACAGTGTCAAGAACTTCTGTCCATAGTTCTTCAGGCACTCTGTCTATTAGATCTAATCCCTTGAATCTGTTTGTCACTTCCACTGTGTAACTGTAAGGTCATATATGAATGGTCTAGTGGTTTTCCCTACTTTCTTCAACTTAAGTATTAATTTTGCAATAAGAAGGTCATGATCTGAGCCACAGTCAGCTCCTGGTCTTATTTTTGCTAACTGTGTAAAGCTTCCCCATCTTTGGCTCCAAGGAATATAATCATTCTGATTTTGGTATTGACCATCTGGTGATGTCTGTGTATAGAGTCGTCTCTTGTGTTGCTGGAAGTGGGTGTTTTCTATGACCAGTGCATTTTCTTGGCAAAACTCTGTTAGCCTTTTCCCTGCTTCATTTTGTATGCCAAGGCAAAACTTGACTGTAACTCTAAGTATCTCTTGACTTCCTACTTTTGCATTCCAGTCCCCTATTATGAAAAGGACACTTTTTTTTTTTTTTTGGTGCTAGTTCTAGAATGTCTTATAGGTCAAAGAACATTTCAACTTCAGCTTCTTTGGCATTAGTTGGGGCATAGACTTGGATTACTGTGATATTGAACGGTTTCCCTTGGAAATGAACAGAAATCATTCTGTTGTTTTTGAGACTGCAACCGAGAACTGTATTTCGACTCTTTTGTTGACTATGATGGCTATTCCATTTCTTCAAAGGGATTCTTGCCCATGGTAGTAGATGTAATGGTCATCTGAATTAATTTGCCTATTCCAGTCCATTTTAGTTCACTGATTCCTAACATGTTGCTATCTTCTGGTTTGACCACTTCCAATTTACCTTGATTCATGGACCTAACATTCCAGTTTCCTAGGTGATATTCTATTGGGCTTTACTTCCATCACCAGTCGCATCCACAACTGGATGAAATTTTTGCTTTGGCTCTGTCTCTTCATTCTTTATGGAGTTATTGCTCCAGAAATTTCTTCTTCAGTAGCATATTGGGCACCTACTTACCTGGGAAGCTCAACTTTCAGTGTCATATTTTTCTTTTTCTTTTTTTAATTAAATTTATTTATTTTTTTAATTACAATACTGTATTTGTTTTGCCATACATTGACACGAATCAGCCATAGGTGAACACAATCTCCCAATGCCGAATCCCCTCCCACCTCCCACCCCCCATCCTCTACTTGAATCATCCTGTGCATCAGCCCCATGCCTCCTGCATCCTACATTGAACATAGATTAGCGTTTCGTTTCTTACAGGAAAGTATACATGTTTCATTGCCATTCTCCCATACCATCCCACCCTTTCCCTCTCCCTCAGAGTCCAAAAGTCCACTCTATACCTCTGTGTCTCTTGTTGTCTCACATATAGGGTCATCATCACTGTCTTCTAAATTCCATATATATGTGTCAGTATACTGTATTGGTGTTTTTCTTTCTGGCTTACTTCACTCTGTATAATCGGTTCCAATTCCATCCATCTCATTAGAACTGAGTCAAATTTATTCTTTTTAAGGGCTGAGTAGTATTCCATAGTGTATATGAACCACAGCTTTCTTATCCATTCATCTGCTGATGGACATCTAGGTTGCTTCCATGTCCTGGCTATTATAAACAGCGCTGCAATGAACATTGGGGTACATGTGTCTCTTTCACTTCTGGTTTCCTCGGTGTGTATGCCCAGCAGTGGGATTGCTGGGTCATAAGGCAGTTCTATTTGCAATGTTTTAAGGAATCTCCACACTGTTTTCCATAATGGCTGTACTAGTTTGCATTCCCACCAACAGTGTAAGAGGGTTCCCTTTTCTCCACACCCTCTCCAGCATTTATTGCTTGTAGACTTTTGGATTGCAGCCATTCTGACTGGTGTGAAATGGAACCTCATTGTGGTCTTCATTTGCATTTCTCTGATGATGAGTGATGTTGAACATCTTTTCATGTGTTTGTTAGCCATCCGTATGTCTTCTTTGGAGAAATGCCTATTTAGTTCTTTGGCCCATTTTTTTATTGGATCATTTATTTTTCTGGAGTTGAGCTGCATAAGTTGCTTATATATCTTTGAGATTAGTTGTTTGTCAGTTGTTTCATTTGCTATTGTTTTCTCCCATTCAGAAGGCTGTCTTTTCACCTTGCTTGTAGTTTCCTTTGTTGTGCAGAAGCTTTTAATTTTAATTAGATCCCATTTGTTTATCTTTGCTTTTATTTCCAGTATACTGGGAGTTGGATCATAGAGGATCCTGCTGTGATTTATGTCGGAGAGTGTTTTGCCTATGTTCTCCTCTAGGAGTTTTATAGTTTCTGGTCTTACATTTAGATCTTTAATCCATTTTGAGTTTATTTTTGTGTATGGTGTTAGAGAGGGGTCTAGTTTCATTCTTTTACAAGTGGTTGACCAGTTTTCCCAGCACCACCTGTTAAAGAGACTGTCTTTACTCCATTGTATATTCTTGCCTCCTTTGTCGAAGATAAGGTGTCCATAGGTGTGTGGGTTAATCTCAGGGCTTTCTATTTTGTTCCATGATCTATATTTCTGTCTTTGTGCCAGTACCATACTGTCTTAATGACTGTGGCTTTGTAGTAGAGCCTGAAGTCAGGCAAGTTGATTCCTCCAGTTCCATTCTTCTTTCTCAAGATTGCTTTGGCTATTCGAGGTTTTTTGTATTTCCATACAAATCTTGAGATTATTTGATCTAGTTCTGAGAAAAATACTGCTGGTAGCTTGATGGGAATTGCATTGAATCTGTAGATTGCTTTGGGTAGTATACTCATTTTCACTATATTGATTCTTCCAAGCCATGAGCATGGTATATTCCTCCATCTATTAGTGTCCTCTTTGATTTCTTTCATCAGTGTTTTATAGTTTTCAATATATAGGTCTTTAGTTTCTTTAGGTAGGAATATTCCTAAGTATTTTATTCTTTTTCGTTGCAATGGTGAATGGAATTGTTTCCCTTGACTCCTTTTTCTACTTTCTCGTTATTAGTGTATAGGAATGCAAGGGATTTCTGAGTGTTGATTTTATATCCTGCAACTTTACTATATTCATTGATTAGCTCTAGTAGTTTTCTGGTCGAGTCTTTAGGATTTTCTATGTAGAGGATCATGTCATCTGCAAACAGTGAGAGTTTTACTTCTTCTTTTCCAATTTGGATTCCTTGTATTTCTTTTTCTGCTCTGATTGCTGTGGCCAAAACTTCCAGTACGATGTTGAAGAGTAGTGGTGAAAGTGGACACCCTTGTCTTGTTCCTGACTTTAGGGGAAATGGTTTCAATTTTTCGCCATTGAGGATAATGTGAGCTGTGGGTTTGTCATATATAGCTTTTATTATGTTGAGGTATGTTCCTTCCAGTCCTGCTTTCTGGAGAGTTTTTATCATAAATGGATGCTGAATTTTGTCAAAGGCTTTTTCTGCATCTATTGAGATAATCATATGATTTTTATTTCTCAGTTTGTTAATGTGATGAATTACATTGACTTGCGGATATTGAAGAATCCTTGCATCCCTGGGATAAAGCCCACTTGGTCATGGTGTATGATCTTTTTAATGTGTTGCTGGATTCTGATTGCTAGGATTTTGTTGAGGATTTTTGCATCTATGTTCATCAGTGATATTGGCCTGTAGTTTTCTTTTTTGTGGTGTCTTTGTCAGGTTTTGGTATTAGGGTGATGGAGGCCTCATAGAATGAGTTTGGAAGTTTACCTTCCTCTGCAATTTTCTGGAATAGTTTCAGTAAGATAGGTGTTAGCTCTTCTCGAAATTTTTGGTAGAATTCAGCTATGAAGCCGTCTGGACCTGGGCTTTTGTTTGCTGGAAGATTTCTGATTACAGTTTCAATTTCCGTGCTTGTGATGGGTCTGTTAAGATTTTCTATTTCTTCCTGGTTCAGTTTTGGAAAATTGTACTTTTCTAAGAATTTGTCCATTTCTTCCAAGTTGTCCATTTTATTGGCATACAATTGCTGATAGTAGTCTCTTATGATTCTTTGTATTTCTGAGTTGTCTGTCGTGATCTCTCCATTTTCATTTCTAATTTTGTTGATTTGATTTTTTTCTCTTTGTTTCTTGATGAGTCTGGCTAATGGTTTGTCAATTTTATTTATCCTTTCAGAGAACCAGCTTTTGCTTTGTTGATTTTTGCTATGGTCTCTTTTGTTTCTTTTGCATTTATTTCTGCCCTAATTTTTAGGATTTCTTTCCTTCTACTAACTCTGGGGTTCTCTATTTCTTCCTTTTCTAGTTGCTTTAGGTGTAGAGTTAGGTTATTTATTAGACTTTTTTCTTGTTTCTTGAGGTATGCCTGTATTGCTATGAACTTTGCTCTTAGGACTGCTTTTATAGTGTCCCAAAGGTTCTGTGTAGTTGTGTTTTCATTTTCATTTGTTTCGATGCATATTTTGATTTCTTTTTGATTTCTTCTGTGATTTGTTGATTATTCAGAAGGGTGTTGTTCAGCCTCCAAATGTTGGAATTTTTAATAGTTTTTCTCCTATAATTCAGATCTAACCTTAGTGCATTATGGTCAGAGAAGATGCTTGGAATAATTTCAATTTTTTTGAATTTATCAAGGTTAGATTTATGACCCAGAATGTGATCTATTCTGGAGAAGGTTCCGTGTGCACTTGAGTAAAAGGTGAAATTCACTGTTTTGGGGTGAAATGTCCTATAGATATCAATTAGGTCTAACTGGTCTATTGTATCATTTAACGTTTATGCGTTTCTTTGTTAATTTTCTGTTTAGTTGATCTGTCCATAGGTGTGAGTGGGGTATTAAAGTCTCCCACTATTATTGTGTTATTATTAATTTCCCTTTCATGCTTGTTAGCAATTGTCTTACATATTGCGGTGCTCCTATGTTGGGTGCATATATATTTATAATTGTTATATCTTCTTCTTGGATCCATCCTTTAATCATTATGTAGTGGCCTTCTTTGTCCCTTTTCACAGCCTTTGTTTTAAAGTCTATTTTATCGGATATGAGTATCGCTACTCTTGCTTTCTTTTGGTCTTTATTTGCATGGAATATCTTTTTCCAGCCCTTCACTTTTAGTCTGTATGTGTCCGTTGTTTTGAGGTGGGTCTCTTGTAAGCAGCATATATAGGGATCTTGTTTTTGTATCCATTCAGCCAGTCTTTGCCTTTTGGTTGGGGCATTCAACCCATTTACATTTAAGGTAATTATTGATAAGTATGCTCCTGTTGCCATTTACTTTATTGTTTTGGGTTCGGGTTTATACGTCCTTTTTGTGTTTCCTTTCTAAAGTCTATCCTTTAGTATTTGTTGGAGAGCTGGTTTGGTGGTGCTGAATTCTCTCAGCTTTTGCTTGTCTGGAAAGCTTTTGATTTCTCCTTCATATTTGAATGAGATCCTTGCTGGGTACAGTAGTCTTGGCTGAAGGTTATTATCTTTCATCACTTTAAGTATGTCTTGCCATTCCCTCCTGGCCTGAAGAGTTTCTATTGAAAGGTCTGCAGTTATTCTTATGGGGATCCCCTTGTGTGTTATTTGTTGTTTTTCCCTTGCTGCTTTTAATATTTGTTCTTTGTGT
The DNA here is from genome assembly GCA_917880005.1 of Nanger dama. Taxonomy (NCBI): domain Eukaryota; kingdom Metazoa; phylum Chordata; class Mammalia; order Artiodactyla; family Bovidae; genus Nanger; species Nanger dama. The sequence continues at coordinate 33,691,248 of CAKJTW010000007.1, forward strand.
TTGGTCTTTGTTAGTTTGATTAAAATATGTCTTGAGGTGTTTCGCCTTGGGTTTATCCTGTTTGGCACTCTCTGGGTTTCTTGGACTTGGGTGATTATTTCCTTCCCCATTTTAGGGAAGTTTTCAACTATTATCTCCTCAAGTATTTTTTCATGGTCTTTCTTCTGGGACTCCTATAATTCGAATGTTGGAGTGTTTCATATTGTCTTGGAGGTCTCTGAGATTGTCCTCATTTCTTTTAATTCGCCTTTCTTTTTCCCTCGCTGATTCATTTATTTCTACCATTCTATCTTCTATTTCACTAATCCTATCTTCTGCCTCCGATATTCTACTATTTGTAGCCTCCAGAGTGTTTCTGATCTCATTTATTGCATTATTCATTATATGTTGACCTTTTTTATTTCTTCTAGGTCCTTGTTAAACCTTTCTTGCATCTTCTCAACCCTTGACCCCAGGCTATTTATCTGTAATTTCATTTTGATTTCAAGATTTTGGATCATTTTCACTATCAGTATTCGGAATTCTTTCTCAGGTAGATTCCCTATCTCTTCCTCTTTTGTTTGGTTTGGTGGACATGTCTCCTGTTCCTTTACCTGCTGGGTATTCCTCTGTCTCTTCATCCTGGTTATATTGCTGCGTTTGGGGTGGCTTTTCTATATTCTGGGAATTTGTGGAGTTCTCTTTATTATAGAGTTTCCTCTCTGTGTTTGGGGTTATATCAGTGGCTTGTCAAAGTTTCTTGATCAGGGAGGCTTATGTTGGAGTTCTGGTGGGTGGATCTGGATTTCCTCTCTCTGGAGTGCTGTGACGTGTGAAGTAATGGGTTATGAGACATCAATGGTTTTGGAGTGTTTTGAGTTGCCTGTGTATTGAAGCTCAGGGGCTTGTTCTTGTGTTGCTGGAGAATTTGCATGGTATGTCTTGCTCTGGAGCTTGTTGGCCCTTGGGCAGTGCTCAATTTTAGTATAGGTATGAAGGCGTTTGATGAGCTCTAATTGGATAATGTACCCTGTATTCAGGAATTCTTTGATGATCTCAGGATTTGGAATTATGCCTCCTGATTCTGGTTTTCAGATTTATTTTTAGAATAGGCTCATGATTTCTCCGTCTATTCAGCACTAATGTTAAAACATCTAGGTTAATGATGATAGGTTTCTCCACCTTGAGGGTTGTCCCTAGAGGATCAGTGAGTTACTTGGAGGAGAGAAGAGGGAGGGAGTAGCTAGAGGTGAGTGGAATGGGATGAGGTGGAATCATAAGAGGGAAAAGCAAGTTAGCCCGTAACCACTTTCTTGTGTGTGCTCAAGTCTGGACCGCTCAGAGGTGGTCACAGAGTTATACATGGAAGAGGAGAGGAAGGAAGTAGCTAGAAATGGACAGGAGGATAAAAGAGGGAGATGGGAAGGAGGGATACAGATCCGGTCAGTGACCAGTTCCCTTAGAGTTCTCCTCCTTCTGGAACGCACAGAGGTTCATAGGGTTGGGTAGAAAGGGGGAGGGGGAGGGAGGAGACAAAAGCCACCTGGTGGCGAAAAGGAGATTCCAGAGGTGGAGAGAGTGGTCAAGCCAGTAGTCTTGCACTCATGTAAAACTGGGTACTGAGGATTAGGTTTTTAAAAGTACAAAATTGGCAACAAATACCAAAATGCCAAGATTAAAAATCTGGAGTATAATTTGGATTTTCAAAGATAGATTATTGAAGAGAAGATGAAGAAGTAGAGAGAAATTTAAAAAAAAAAATAGAGAAAAAGAAAAAAAAAAAAAGTAAAATATAATAAAAGACTCCAGAATTATTAAAAGACAACTTCCTTCACCAATAAGACTACATACGGTGTTTGCTTAAACGATAGGGTTTTTATTTTTTTTTAAGTAATATTATGTTCTAAAAATAATAACTAGAAATATAGAATACTTAAAAATTTAAGGAAGTTTAGGGAAAAAAGGATGAAAAAGAAAAGGATAAACAAATTTAAAAAGGAAAAAAATTAATTTTTAAAGAAAGAAAACAAAATTCTTAAAAAGAAAAAAAAAATCACGCTTCCACATCATCCCCCCCAAAAAATTTTTTTTTAATTTTTTTTTTTATCATAAAAGTAGGAACGGCGTATCTGGCGCTTTCTCTGTCGTTGAGGACTGTGTGGGGTCACTACCAAGGCAGTTCCCTCTGTTTGACTTCCTCTGTTTGCTGGTCTCTTCCGTGTCTGATTTCTGTCTTGCCACAGGGAGGGTGGTGATGAGCTCTGCACTGGGCTTGCCCCTTCCCAATCCGCGGGATAACCGTGTGGGGCCTGGCCTATGTTTCATGCAATTCCCTGGTTTTAGCCGCTCAAGATTGGCGCTCAGGAAGTCCCCTCCGGGTGCCGGGTTTGGTTCCAAGTCCAAGTGGTAGGGAGTTTGGCGCGGACTATTGTTGCAGAAGTCTCAATAAAGAAGCTTGCTTGCAATTTGGTAGGTAATGTCTCTCTTGAGCTGCAACTTCCCTCTTCCCGCGCTTCAGGCTCTGGCTGCCTGTCGCTGGTGGGGGATGGTCTGCAGCCGGCTATTTCCAATCCGTTCTTTGTTCTGTGCGCGGGCCTGTCAGTGTCTTATGTTCGAGCGTTTCGCGTGTTAGTTACCCCCCAGTCTGGTTTGTTGGTCCGGGATAAATCATTCTATCCACGCGCGGACCCGATTCTGGCCCTGTTCGAGAAAAGCCCTGCAGCCTACGCCTCCCGCGGCCCAATTCTTAGAGAGCGCTGTCGCGGGCGCGCTCCTCCCCTGCCCAGCCCCCACTGCTGCCGGACGCAGGCGTTTGCGCTGCTTGTCCGCTGGGGGTTATACTGTTGAATTCGTAATCTGTTGGTTTTAATTATTTATTTATTCTTCCTTCTTGTTATGTTGCCCTCTGTGCTTCCAGGGCTCGCCCCATGCACAGCTGTGAGAAAGTTCCCCAATTTTAGGGAACCTCTCTCTTTAAGAGTCTCTTCCTGGGACGGGATTCCCTTCCCGTGCAGGGATTCCCTCCCTACCTCCTTTGTCTCTATCTTCGTTCTTTAAAATAAAATAAAGTATTCCCTACCTGGCTTTGAAGCCAATGATCTGCTTTGCTGGATGCCTGATGTCCTCTGCCAGCAGTCAGAAGTTATTTTGTGGAATTTGCTCAGCGTTGAAATGTTCTTTTGATGAGGTAGAGAGGGAGAGAGTGTTCTCCCCATCCTATTCCTCCGCCATCTTTTTTCCCATCCTCAGTGTCATATTTTTCTGCCTTTTCATACTGTTCATGTATTCTCAAGGGAACAATACAGAAGTGGTTTGCTATTCCCTTCTCCAGTGGACCACATTTTGTCAGAATTCTCCACTATGACTCATCTACCTTGGGTGACACTACATGGCATGGCTAACAGTTTCACTGAATTAGACAAGTCTGTGGTCCGTGTGATCAGTTTGATTAGTTTTCTGTGATTGTGGTTTTTATTCTGTCTGCCTTCTGATGGATAAGGATAAGAAGTTTATGGAGGCTTTCTGATGGAAGTAAAGCCCGATGCTATAAAGAACAATATTACCTAGGAATCTGGACTGACTAAGGGGGAAACTGGGTGTTGTTCTGATGGGCAGAGCTATACTCAGTAAATCCTTAATCCAATTTTCTGTTGATGGGTGGGGTTGTGTTCCCTCCCTGTTGTTTGACCTGAGACCAAACTATGGTAAGGGTAATGAAGATAATTGGGACCTCCTTCAAAAGGACTTGTGTATACACTGTTGTAAATTTACTTTTAAGAAATGAACTAGACATTTACAGATATTGTCCTAATCATACTACTCTTTAGTTGTGGATGTTAGCTAAGATTCTATATATTTTTGACTATGTCATTGTTCTCATTGTAACATATTGGGTTGTTTTTTTTAATCATAATAATTTGATGATCATTTTGTAGTTTTTCAGCACTTAACTTTACACAGAATTTATATTAACACAGACAAAAAGTCCAAATAAATTCTTATAAGTCTCTAGATTATCAAAGCAGTACCTTTTTAATCTATTGCATTATTCATTTATCACTGTGTGTATATTTTAGTTATCTAACAGATTATGTAGTAGTGTGGCATACATGAGTAACTTCTGTGTTGAATAAGCTTACAGTAGCATCTCATATGGAGAAGGCAATGGCACCGCACTCTAGCACTCTTGCCTGGAGAACCCCATGGATGGAGGAGCCTGGTAAGCTGAAATCCATGGGGTCGCTAAGAGTTGGACACGACTGAGAGACTTCACTTTCACTTTTCACTTTCCACTTTCATGCGTTGGAGAAGGAAATGGCAACCCATTCCAGTATTCTTGCCTGGAGAATCCCAGGGACGGGGAATCCTGGTGGGCTGCCATTTATGGGGTGGCACAGAGTCAGACACAACTTACCAGCAGCAGCAGCAGCAATAGCATCTCATATAGAGAGACAATTTGAAGCAGACTGTGGCACACTCTTACTTACCTACTCCCCTCTTCCTTCCTTGAATCCCGGAAACTTGATTACATTGTGGACAGTAATATCCAGCCCCTGGCAGTTGTGATTAATCCAAACCGGTCAAAATATCCCTGCTCCTTCTTGCCAGACACTTGACTTGCCCACTTTCATTACAGCTTTAAGTGGTAATATATATAATTCAGTTCTAGCCAGTAAGGCATAAGGAAAAGTCTGATATAGATGTTTCTTAGAAGCCTCCAATTTTCCTGGTAAAAGTGATAGATATGGCTGGAGACATTTATCTCTCCCTCTCTGTACTTTAAATACAGCATGATTCCTAGATCTGAAGGAGCCATTTTGCCATAAAAAGGGAAAGACAACGAGAATGGCAGAGATATCTATCCTGATGAGATTGTGTCTATGACCAACAGTGTCATATCCAAATTCCAATAATGCCACTATCATGTCCTCAGCTATGTTTGCAAAACTCAGATTAAGACTAAATTATTTGACTAGTTTACACTGGATTTAATTCACTATATTCAGTGACTATTCTGGGGAAAAGCATGGTCTTAGGTTCTGTTCAGGATTCCATGATAGGAACTTCTAGTATTTTCAGCGATGTCTGGATATCCTATCCTTCTAGGCAATGAAAAGTCATTGAGCTGTGAAAGGACTGACTTCTGGAATGAGGCATTAAATTACCAAGCATAACCTATGAACCAACATCAGAACTTCTATTTCCAGATTTAAATGCTACATGAAAAAATATGATCATAAATTCTCCTTTGTGTAAATAATCGTAAGTCAAGATTACTGTTATTTTTCTCTAAATGCATTTCTAATTGTTGTACATGCAGTTGTAAATGCTGTAGTACATAAAATGAAAATATTATCATCATTAGGAAGGTTTACTGTTAAAATGCTCCCACCCACTAATAGATGTTCAATACATATCATTTGATTGACTCTTAAAAATTACTCTGATTTATAGAAAGCATCACAATTGATAAAATATCTCTAATCACTATAAAGTAACTGCATTTCTGTTTTTCCTATATCATACAGACAATCCTTCTGGAATTATTATTACTGTGTTTGAGTTTACTGATCATTGTATTTGTCAGAAAAACTATTCTGAAGTTGTAGAACAGGCCATACTACCAAGAAATCACTGACATTTTTTATTTTGAATGCCAAATATTGAACTTGGCCTTTAAACTTTTTGGTTTTTCAAGTAAGACTATAAGCACTGAGACTGTAGCAATTGAGAGGTCCACTATTCAATAAAGCTTCTCTTCCTAAGACCTCCTTAATACCCAAAGGTGCCCTGGGCAGAAGCCATGGGCCCTCTGATTGACATATGAATCCTGTGATCTCTTATTTGAGGCTCGCTTTTCACAGGTAGGCTGCTCTCAGAAGCCTCTAACCATAAGAAATCCAAGAAATGCATCCATTAGACTGTAACTCAGTTCACCTAAGGTAGAGTACCCACTCCACTGACTAAATCTAAGCAGATTTAGTCCCTAAAGAGCATCCTCCTGACCACCTTCTTAGACACCTGTCTGTGGGTGAAGCTACAATGTCCAGCTTAGGCGATTTCCTTCATTTTCTAAATTTATTTCTACCTATGAATCTACCTCCACTTTGACTTACTCTAAACTCTGCAGTCATAGTACAGCCCCATGCAGTCTGAGCTCATGGAAACAAGCTGAAATAAATGCCTAGGCTATCTTTTCTTGGATTGGGAAGAAGCATAGGATTTTCTAAGATTAGCTGAAAATGTAAATTCCAAAAGGCAAACAGATTAGTTTTCCTGACTGGGCTCTTATGAAAGTGCCATGTGACACAGTGGAGGGAGAAAAAAATCTATAATAAATGATGAGTTGAACAACTCTAAAAAAAAAAATAAACCCACCTAGATTGAGTATGATATGTTCTTAAGACAAATATATTGTATTAATCTGTGCTACTATCACACATAAGAAGCACTTTTTGGTATAGAAATTTCAAAAAAATTAACAACCAAATAACAATATCTTATAAAATTTTACTTGTTTATATATATATATATATATATAAGCTTTGTTTATATATATATATATTAGCTTTAATGTGATCAATACTAAAAATTCTGAACCTTACTAAGTATTTGTTCATTTTAGTATTTATATAGAATGTAGAATACTATTAAACAATTCTTAAAACTGTCCAAGCAAAATATTTTTTTAAAGGGGCATGAAGAAATTTTTGGAGAAGGTGGATACAGCTGATTGAGGTAACTGTTTCAAATATTATATATTTGGTTAATATTTGCAGTTAATATAATATTTGTAGTTTTTGTATATCAAATATATCTCAATAGTGCCATCAAAAGGAGAAACATTTTTTTAATGCCAACAAAGTTTTATGTCAATATACACAAAACCACTCGCTACTAGAACAGTAACTTCAGTTTCCCTGAAAATTCTTTCCCAGGCTATGAAAATCTGAACTTCTAGGAGAGTATTTTATAAAGCCAAAGTTGACAGAAATTTAATTTGTGGCATACTAAATATAACTATTTTCTATTCCTCTTAGAAAAGTCAAAGGGTGATGCGGCCATATGGGTTACAAATACATCAACAGACTAAATCTATTCCTGGAGCTCATTCATCATTATAACACCCCCTTGACATGGGAGGGTGACAAGGATTATTGTTCTTATTTTAAATCAGATTGAAAAGCCCTGACTGAACTTGGTTTGAGGGTGAGAAAGAAACTGAACTAGGCCCATGGCTTTACTTGAATGCAGATCTCTTAACACTGAGCTAAGTGTTCATTGCTACTAGAGCTAGTACTCTGTGGATTAAATGTGAGGCCCATTTTCATTTGAAAAATTCTAAATAATTCAACATTTCATAAAAGACAATCATGTTCTTTTAAATTTATTGTGAAAATTTTCAAAAATCAGCTAAGAAATATATAATAAAACCATATAATTAAAGCTGCACCTTAATAAATAGTAAATATTGAGCCATATTTGCTTCATAATTCAATCTATTCATATTTTTTCTTTTGCTTACATATTTTATAATTTACATTCATAATGAGTTTATCTTTCAATAATAAAGTATATTATCTTTAGAAGTTAAGATATTTTCCTATACAACCAGGATATTTTCTAGTATCATCTAATACCTTGTGTATATTTAAATTTCCCTAAGTGTAGCAGAGCTATGTATTATAGCTAGTTTATTCAAACTAGGGATCAGCCAAGGATATATATTTCACAAGATTGTTTTCTCTCTAAAATTCTTTTTAATGTGCTATAGGTTCCTTTCCTCTAGCTCTGCTGTTTTTAAAGACATCAGCTTCTTTAAGAGAATGAGAAAGTATTCCTATATATGGTCTTATTTGCGGGGTTCTTTTGATTGGTTGCTCCTTCTGTTATTTGACTTGTTCTTCCCTACCTTGTATTCACTGTAAACTGGTCCGAGGAAATGACAGATTAAACATTTTTGGCAAATATACTTATTTAGTGACACTGGAAAGTCCCTAGTTATAATGGAAAAATAGTAGAATAAACGTAAGGGTTTAATTTGTTTTTACAGGGATAATATAATCATTCCGGATTTTATGGCAACTAATGGCCTCAAATACTCAGGACTTTGGAAGATTTTCTTATTCATTAGGTGACAATCTGGACCAACCTCTAGGTATTTAAAAGCTTTCAGAGGCTGGGATACGGAATAAACTTTGCAAAAGTTCTGATGTCAAGAGGTTTCCATCTCAGTTAATAAAATTAAAAGGATCAAAAAGAGGTTTTGAGAAATCTACAAAACCAGATTTGGAAAACATGCTTCTCACTCTGGATGACACATACACTCAATGGAAGTTTCATGACTAAGAGACAGAGTCTGGCAAAAAAAAAAAAAATCCACTTAGTTTGGATATCATATGAGCTTATTCTCCTTGGTACAGCTACATGTATTCAAGGCAATAGGAAAGTAACCTCAGGGTCCTCTCCTTCTTCAAATTATGCATCTGTCCCAAAATTATGGTTGTCATGACTCGATTATTAGAAAAATCTTTATCTAGTTGATTTAGAGGCATATAGGGGAATAGTTTCTCCCCTTTCAGTTCTTTGATTCTAAATAAAATGGATAAAAAGAAAGAATAAAATAATTTTATTCTCATGATGGACAATAGAAGAAATTATCAACAAGCAAAACAGTACAGAAGCGGGGTAGAGATATTGTTATTCCTCTAAGCTCTATGTGATATTTTTGCATTTTTTATTCTTACTGTTTAATTCACATTGTAGTTTGCTATCACACTAATATAGAATTAGTAAAATATTTGTAAAGCCAAGTACTCATCCTTGAGAAATGACAAGTCTTTTGAGCATTTTATTTCCTCCAGACCACACAAGACTACATTTTAATCATGCTCTTCATATGCTCTTTTAAATCATCTGCACCGGCATATTTTTAAAGTTAACACTGATGCAGAGTTTATTTATTGTTGTTTCCAATTACTCCCTCAAGGTGTTAACAAAATGATGACATCTACTTTAAAAACTTGCCTCATTTTTTTTTCCAAAAGTAAAGGTAGACTTATGGAAAATTACCGGGAACTTAAGTTTAATTCTTGTTTGAATTTCTGTTCTATAGACAACTTGTACATATATCTGCAACACAGAGAAGAGCTGAGGAATTTTACTGTCTCCAAAATTCTTTCTCATTCCACCAGGACCTCTTGCTTTCATCATTTTTATTTTGATGCAGAGTCACAGAAGAGGCATCTGCCAATGTAAGGGTAAAAGTGCTTTTTCTTCGTGAGTTACACCAGACCCAGCCTAATGAGTAATTTGTATTAGCCTAATGACAACTGGATGTTACACTACATTTTATCTGTCTGTGCAGAGAGGTATGTTAAATTCTTAAAGGAAAATAGACCAATACTTACTAAAATTAGCAACATAGATACAAACATAATTATTCATTTATACTTAATTTTTGGCATCAAAAATATAACAAACATTAAGAAGATAGTTTTTTTGAGGGTGCTTTTATGAGCTATTACTACGTAAAGTCTGTAGACAAATTATATCAATTAAAATAAGCGTTTCAACTAAGCACACATATTCCTGTTTGTCATTCATTTTTAAAACTTTTTTTTTTTAGTACCTAGCACTATGCCAGGTTCACGGTAAAGATTCCCTAACTTTAGTGTTTGTATGGAAACTTGCTAAGGAAGGAAATTTCCAGCCACATCCTTGAAGAGTCAAGAAGCCCTGGGGTGAGTCCAAACATCTGCATTTCAAACAAACACTTCACTTGTTTCTGGCACATGTGGTCAATGGCACACACTGCAGAGAAGCACAGTCTACCCATATACAAGGATGTTAGATGCAAAATATAAAAAATAAAAGAAATAGACATCAGGTAAATAGTCGACACATAAGACACTATGGGACAATGCCATGTTAATGGTAAAAAGTGTGATAATATTTCAAGAATATTCCAATTATATATTATGTCCAATTCTGTTACATACTATGCTACTACTCAATAAAATGATGAATTAAAAAATACTGTGATGCACAAATATATAAAGACCTTCAATGCTTTATACAAATATATTTAATACTTCTATACTGACTCTAAAAGTGTGATTGTCTAACTCAAATCTGAAGATATTAAGTCATATCATGTTTAAACATATAAAAGTACTGCAAGATTCTACTTATTTTCCATCAGGTCCTCTTCAGCTAAGTACTTCATCACACTTGGAATTGCAACTAGTACTCTGAGAAATATACATTTTATTCACTGGACCTAAAAGGATTTAACCTCTATTTTTGTCAAAAATAATTGAAATAGCATTATCCCAATCTGTAGCTTTTTCCTGTTTATAACTGTTTATTCCTTTTGTATCAGCGAGCCTGGATATAAAGAATACTACTTAGTGGCATGAATCAAAAACATTTATTTAGCTCATAGTCCTGTGGGTTAGTCTGAGATGCATATGCTGTTCTCCAGGGGCTCACTCAAATATCTGACCAGCCAGCTGTTGGCTAGAGATTAGATAAGCCAGAGACCTGGGGAGCAGTATCTTGTCAGATAGAGTGAAGGAGTCAACTAGGATTCATGTGGTCTGTGCTAACTGGAACACACAGAAACGAGTATTTTGAGAAAGTAGTTCAGCATAGCCAGGCTGACACTTTATGTAGTACCACAATGCAACAAAGCTGCTAAACAATTATTAGTGTGCACAGTACAGCAATTAGAAATTTGGGCCCTAGCTTGAAACAGTTATAAGTCCCAAGTGTTAAATGCCTAAAAACGTTGTATAGAACAGGTGTAACCTCTTAATTGAGCTTCTTGATTCTGGCATAGGTTGATGTTCTTTTCTATTAGAGTCTGCATTCATAAAAATTAATGCCAGCAGCATCTTCTCACAATTTAGTAAAAAAATACAGTCTATGGGTAAATGAGTGGACAGATGAGTTAGAAATATGGATAGAACTAGAACTGAAAGAGAATGAGACAATGGGGCACCAACATAAACATGAAACATAATATTTATTCTCTAGATGTGTTTTAATATTTACCCTTAAAATAAGCATTAAGAGATCACGCATGTGTTGTTTCTTATGCAATTAAAATTTAAATCTTTATGTATTTTCTCCCTTTTATTTACTCTAAGATGGCCCATATTGTATATTACAATAACTGACTTACTTCTACAACCACAGTTCTTTGAACAGTGCCTGATCCATATTAATAACAATGATTCATAAACAAATTAATTCCTTTTTTGGAAGCTTTTTTAGAGCAAAAATGAAATTGCTATATAGGGGAAATATGTGCAAGCAATAACATTTGCAAAGAAAAAAATTAAAAGATTTTTGGATACTCTACCACAAGAATTAACTTGGTTCTCATCTATACTACTTTTCTTTGCTAAACTATTTTATTTCCCAGTAATTGTTATTTGGCCATTGGTAGAAATGACTATGACTGGACAGGGTCTTTTATTTCTGCCTATGTTTGAAAGGATTTCTGTTTTAGCCAACATAATAATAAGAAAAAAGTATCAGGAGATTCATAAAATTTAAGTCTCTAATTTTGAAATGTATCAAGCAAATTACGTACTAAAAAGTACTATGACCTGCCTTATTACAAAAGGTGTTTCAGAAATGGGAATCTGGCAAATCTACCCTTATACTGCTTTCAGGCATTCTTCAAATGTTATCATGTGACATGTCAACTGGATGACCAAAAATTAGCTTCAAACTACATAGATCCTGGGAACAATCAGAAACAACCCCAGGCCTCAACAGAATTGTTCCATTTAGCATTCTGAAGATACAATTTTTAGCAAAGGCTAAAGGAAAATGCTTTGAAGATGGACTTCAAAACTCTTCACTCCTTTCCTCTGATTAAAATATAACTTGACTTCACAAAACTTCCATTACCTAACCCTGATACTGATGTAAGCACATATCATGAGTAGCTTTTTACTATAAAAATCAAGAAAAACCTTGCTGGTAATATGGTATTATTTCTCCAAAACAAAAACTGCATACACTCCTACAGTTGCGCACACACACACACACACACACAATTTGAGCATGTGATTTAATGGCATCTTACAAGTAGATGGTAGTCACACACTAGTTGAGAGTAGTTACAGGTTAATAGCATTTATTGAACAATCATAAGGCGAGAATTATTCCACTTATCTTGGGATATTATGGTGAAAATGAAGTCTAGAAATCAAATGAAGGAGGAAGAATAAACTTATTCAAAATATATGCAAAAAAAAAAACTAGACATATAACACATTCATGCTCCTTTTCCTAAGAATTACTAGAATAATTGTATAAACAGCATGAAGAGAAAGAGGTCAGAAAAGTCTGTCAAAGATTCATAATGAAGTTTGAATGAAGAAAGGAGTCTAAGTGAAATAACTGACAGTAGTGTTATAAGAGACAGAGGGAAGAAATAGGAAGATTTTTTTTTTTTTATTACAAGGTATTATACTTGTACCGGTGTTAATTAGTATAGAGATATTTGAAGCAGACTGGAATTAGTTGTAAAGGTACATTGCAACTCTAGAACAATGACTGAAAAAAGCAAAAAGGAACTATAAGTGATGTATTAAGAAAAGAGATAAAATGGAATCATAAAAATGTTTATATGAATCTGTAGATTGCTTTAGGTAGTATACTCATTTTCACTATATTGACTCTTCCGACCCATGAGCATGGTATATTTCTCCATCTATTAGTGTCCTCTTTGATTTCTTTCATCAGTGTTTTATAGTTTTTGATATATAGGTCTTTAGTTTCTTTAGGTAGGAATATTCCTAAGTATTTTATCCTTTTCGCTGCAATGGTGAATGGAATTGTTTCCTTAACTTCTTTTTCTACTTTCTCATTATTAGTGTATAGGAATGCAAGGGATTTCTGAGTGTTGATTTTATATCCTGCAACTTTACTAGATTCAATGCAATTCCCATCAAGCTACCAGCAGTATTTTTCACAGAACTAGATCAAATAATCTCAAGATTTCTATGGAAATACAAAAATCCTCGAATAGCCAAAGCAATCTTGAGAAAGAAAAATGGAACTGGAGGAATCAACTTGCCTGACTTCAGTCTCTACTACAAAGCCACAGTCATTAAGACAGTATGGTACTGGCACAAAGACAGAAATATAGATCAATGGAACAAAATAGAAAGCCCTGAGATTAACCCACACACCTATGGACACCTTATCTTCGACAAAGGAGGCAAGAATATACAATGGAGTAAAGACAGTCTCTTTAACAGGTGGTGCTGGGAAAACTGGTCAACCACTTGTAAAAGAATGAAACTAGACCCCTTTCTAGCACCATACACAAAAATAAACTCAAAATGGATTAAAGATCTAAATGTAAGACCAGAAATTATAAAACTCCTAGAGGAGAACATAGGCAAAACACTCTCCGACATAAATCACAGCAGGATCCTCTATGATCCAACTCCCAGTATACTGGAAATAAAAGCAAAGATAAACAAATGGGATCTAATTAAAATTAAAAGCTTCTGCACAACAAAGGAAACTACAAGCAAGGTGAAAAGACAGCCTTCTGAATGGGAGAAAACAATAGCAAATGAAACAACTGACAAACAACTAATCTCAAAGATATATAAGCAACTTATGCAGCTCAACTCCAGAAAAATAAATGATCCAATAAAAAAATGGGCCAAAGAACTAAATAGGCATTTCTCCAAAGAAGACATACGAATGGCTAACAAACACATGAAAAGATGTTCAACATCACTCATCATCAGAGAAATGCAAATGAAGACCACAATGAGGTACCATTTCACACCAGTCAGAATGGCTGTGATCCAAAAGTCTACAAGCAATAAATGCTGGAGACGATGTGGAGAAAAGGGAACCCTCTTACACTGCTGGTGGGAATGCAAACTAGTACAGCCATTATGGAAAACAGTGTGGAGATTCCTTAAAACATTGCAAATAGAACTGCCTTATGACCCAGCAATCCCACTGCTGGGCATACTCACCAAGGAAACCAGAACTGAAAGAGACACATGTACCCCAATGTTCATTGCAGCGCTGTTTATAATAGCCAGGACATGGAAGCAACCTAGATGTCCATCAGCAGATGAATGGATACGAAAGCTGTGGTACATATACACAATGGAATACTACTCAGCCCTTAAAAAGAATAAATTTGACTCAGTTCTAATGAGATGGATGAAATTGGAACCGATTATACAGAGTGAAGTAAGCCAGAAAGAAAAACACCAATACAGTATACTGACACATATATATGGAATTTAGAAGACAGCAATGATGACCCTATATGTGAGACAACAAAGAGACACAGAGGTATAGAGTGGACTTTTGGACTCTGAGGGAGAGGGAAAGGGTGGGATGGTTTGGGAGAATGGCAATGAAACATGTATATTTTCTTGTAAGAAACAAAGCACCAATCTATGTTCAATGTAGGATGCAGGATGCATGGGGCTGATGGACAGGATGATTCAAGTAGAGGATGTGGGGTGGGAGGTGGGAGGGGGCTTTGGCATTGGGAGATTGTGTTCACCTATGGCTGATTCGTGTCAATGTATGGCAAAACAAATACAGTATTGTAATTAAAAAAATAAATAAATTTAATAATAAATAAATAAATAAATAATGTTTATATGAACTATAAAAGGCAGAAAATGTGTGGAAAACAAAAATAGGAACAAAGAACAAGGGGAAAATATAGAAAATAGTAACAAATATGGTGGATATTAATCAATTGTATCAATAATTACCTTAAACATCAATGATCTAAATATGCCACTTAAAAGATAGACTGTCAGCATAGACCAAAAATAAGATGAAAATCTATATTATCTACAAGAAGTTCACTTGACATATGAAAACAAATATATATTAAAATTAAAGGGCTGGAGAAAGATATACCACAATAGCATTAACCTAAGAAAGTAAGAGTACTTATATTAATTACAGAGCAAGGAAAGGTATCAGGGGTAAAGAAGAGATCAGTAAGCAAATACCTAACAATTTTTAATGTGCATGTGCTTAAGAACAGAGCATCAAACTACGTGAGGCAAAATCTGAAAGAACTGCAAGCAGATACAGGTGAATACATTAATATAGTGAAGACCTTAATACCTCTGTATCAGAAATAGACAGAGCAGGCATAAAGTCAATAAGAACATAGTTGACCTCAATAATACCATCAATCTACAGGGTATAATTGGCATCTACAAACTACTATATCCATCAACAGCAGAAAAACATTCTTCTCAAGATCACAAGATAGACCACAGATTGAACCATAAAACCCACCTTAAAACTTTAAAGTAGAAATCATACAATGCCTCTTCTCATACCACAACTTAGTTAAACTAGAAATCAATAAGAAAAAGACAACCAGAAAATCTCTGAATAGTTGATGACTAAACAACTTACCTCTGATTGCAGTCATGAAATTAAAAGACGCTTACTCCTTGGAAGAAAAGTTATGACAAACCTAGATAGCATATTCAAAAGCAGAGACATTACTTTGCCAACAAAGGTCCATCTAGTCAAGGCTATGGTTTTCCCTGTGGTCATGTATGGATGTGAGAGTTGGACTGTGAAGAAAGCTGAGCACCGAAGAATTGATACTTTTGAACTGTGGTGTTGGAGAAGACTCTTGAGAGTCCCTTGGACTGTAAGGATATCCAACCAGTCCATTCTAAAGGAGATCAACCCTGGGTGTTCTTTGGAAGGAATGATGCTAAAGCTGAAACTCCAGTATTTTGGCCACCTCATGCGAAGAGTTGACTCATTGGTAAGGACTCTGATGCTGGGAGGGATTGGAGGCAGGAGGAGAAGGGGATGACAGAGGATGAGATGGCTGGATGGCATCACCAACTCGATGCACATGAGTTTGGGTGAACTCTGGGAGCTAGTGATGGACAGGGAGGCCTGGCGTGCTGCGATTCACGGGGTCACAAAGAGTCGGACACGACTGAGTGACTGAACTGAACTGGTAGGCTAAAAAAGAAATTTCACATGATCATATCAATAGATGCCAAAAAGCATTTTACAAAATCAAACATCTATTCATGGTAAAAGCTCTCAGCAAACAAATAAGGGGGAATTCCCTGGCCTTAAAACCAAGGTAAAAAAAATCCTGCAGCTAAAATCATGAGAATCTCAAAACTTTTCTGCTAAGATCAGGAACAAAGAAATGATGTTCCCTCTCAAAACTGCTTTTCAAAATTGTACTGGAAGTCTTAGATAATATATTAACCAAGAAAAGGAAATTAAAGGTATACAGATTGGGAACAAAGAAATAAAACTGTCTTTGTTCGCAGAAGACATGGTCATTGAGGTAGAAATCTGAAAGGCTCTAGACAAAAAACTCCTGAAACTAGTAAGCAATAATTGCATGACTGCAAGATACAAGGTTAATATACAAGCAAATATGATATATGACAAAATAGTAATATATAAACTAAATGTACAGATGACCTCCCCAAGGAAAGGAGAAGAGAAAAAGTGAATAGAGAACTCCAGTACTGCTCATTAGTAAACACAATAATGGGAGAAAGAAAGATAGTACAGGAAAATCAAAACTCTTTTCAATATTTTCATCTCAAATAATTAATATAAAAAAGCCACATTCTCCATTGCCCTCATGAGTTTTTCTTTCTAGTTGAACTGAGGAATTCCTAAGATTTTATGTAATGATGCAGAGCAATGAAACTGCTATATATTTTGGTGGTCACTAGCCTGATTAAGAAAAATTTCCTCTTTATTTTCAGATCTATGCAAAATGATTAATTTTTTACATGGAATCTATAATATATTTAGGTTCAAATATCTTATTGTTATGAAAATATGTTTTGAAATAGAAGAATATTTTCCCTCATTTTGGAAACCCACTTTTGCCATGGTTCCTTCAAGATTTAGTTAAATGGTCAAGTCCTCCAAGGAACTTCCCAAACCAACAGTGGCCAATCATTTCTTTAAAATTTTTCAAGGTCTGGTGAGCCTTTTGTACTATGTCACTCGGCATTTCTATCAGATAGTAAGGAAGAGCATGGTCTTTGGGGACAAATGCTTCAATTTGAATCCTGGCTCGTTTGACCCAAGTAGGATAGCTTGGGGAAAGAATTTATACTCTTCAAGCTTCAGTTTTGTCATCCAAAACAATGAGGACAAAATATGTCTTCCTGTAGGTTTGTTATTAGATTAGATATTTATGCAGTCTTTATCCCAGTATCTAGGATATATAGTGAACATTTAATATGCCAGAACTATGATTATTTAAGTCACATTGATAGTTCCAATATCATAAATTCAATCTCAATGTGATTAAGGCCAAGATTTATATCTGCTACTTATTAACAATAATAGGTATTGAGTATTGACCACTTTACATGAAACGTCTCATTAAAATTAGCAACAGTCCTATGATGTAGTTATAACCCCAGTTAATAGATGAGAAAATCAAGTTGTGAAGGGGTTGAGGAACTTGCTTAAGGTCACAAGGTATTAAACAGAGAAACTGGATTAAATTCTAAAGCATGTATAACAAACTACAAAACAACATAAAGAGTAGAACCTAAGCTTAGTTGTGCTTAGTTCAAACAGACAGCAATAAATCCTCAGAAGGGGAAAAGGGTGTATCGACAATGTATGAGAATTACTGTTGAAGAAAAAAATGATGTGTGGCAAAGAAGTGAAGCTCTCAAAACTGGCCAATAGAATAGAATCAGATTCCAGATGTGCAGTTCCTCTTATTTCATCAACATGAGTGGCCTCAGGCAAGGCCAATAGCCCTCCTTGATCTCAGCAGTAAGAAGAGCAGTAGAACAGTGCTGTCATAATGGAATGAAATACGATCAAACAGAGAATAGTATAAGAACGATACTGTGTGCATGTATTTCATACAGACAATAGTGAATGTCAACCGAAGCATTGTGAAACAAATTCAAGTTAAAGTATAACTAATTAAAGGACATGCTATTTATGGGAACGCTATTTAACAAAACCTTGCTTTGTGAAAAATGTGAGAAAATAATATTAACAAAGTATGCTAGAAATAAAATTATGGAGAATGAAAATCTAAGGGGGTACCAGGAGGATCCTGATCTCATAGAAGGCCATGGGGCATTTCCCATTTGCCTGTGCATTGAGAAGTCTAAAATGTGAAGATAATATTATTTGGAGTGCAAGAGCTGAGATGCAGGGAAACTTGAAAAGTGATGAGGGGACCCAAAGGAATTACAGAAATGAAAAATTTGTATGAGGATTTTCCTCTTTATATATTTTGCTAAACTTGTTCATAAAATTTATGTATTAGTTAAGAGTCCCCTTAAACTTCACTATTAGTTAAGAGTCCCCTTAAACTTCACTGGATAGATGAATAATAAAGGAGACAATGCAAAAGGAACACTAGAAATATAAACAGGCCTTATTAAAATGTACTTGTTCCTGCTTTCTTAAGATAATGACACTCCATCTACTTAATTGTTTGATTAGGAACATCCTTCTGAAAAGATTAGGAAATTGCTGCATCAAATATAATTTTGACTTGTGTCCTAACCTAAGCAAAAAGAAAAATAATGAGGGGGGTGGAAAAGGAAATAGAAAGCCAATTATATGCTGATTTGCTAATGTTATTTTTCAGATTAAATGCCACTTCAAATTACAAAACCTCTGATACTTGAAGCTGTCAGTTTTCTAAGAACTTACTTGAGAAGTCTTGTCTTAGTAAAGAGAATGTTGAAACACAGGGCCCCTCAGGGGGCCAACCAAACTCTGACAGAGGTTTAACAGTGCTTGAAATTATATCCCCAAACCTTAGAAAGCCTGCTGATTCAGTGGGAAAAGACATAAGCTGAGCAAGTTATAAATAAACTCTTTTATCAGAGGCGATGGTGTCATGGTGACTTCAAAGACCAAGCCACGGATAGTAAGTTCTCTGATGTTTTGAAGACAGTAAGAACTTTATGATTTTGGTCAGGCCATTCTTGGACTTAAGTTGAAACTTGATATAGTTCCCTCCTATATGAACAATTCTGAATGAATTTCTAATCAAGCAAGTTCACGAATATGTATTGTTAAATTTAAAAGTAACAAGATAGTATATATTTCATGGTATATTATTATCCTTTCTGTTTCACAAGAGTCAAAATAAAGTGCCACTGTGCATGGTGTTCCCGCAGTAAAAATCTCTTTTGGATAGCAAAGTAAATTCTTGAAGAGGCACAGAACAGATTACCTCTAGACTGACCTGAACTTCTTGAAATAATTCAGTGTACCTTTCTTTGTCCCGTAATAACCATGAAAGATATAAGATGTAAGAGGGAATCTTGCTATTGAGGCTTAGAGAATTTAATTCCAGATCAGGTCACTTTAGAGTCTAAGAGAATAATGAAGATAAATGTAATATAGTAATGGTCAACAATTAGTTGGAGGAGGAAATGGCAACCCACTCCAGTATTCTTGCCTAGAGAATCCCAGAGACAAAGGGGCCTGGTAGGCTGCTGTCTATGGGGTCACACAGAGTCAGACACAACTGAAGCGACTTAGCAGCAACAAATACATTAATTTCCAAGGTAAATATGGACAGTTATCTTGTGGTCAATATAGAAAGACTTTAACATATTAGCTTCAAAATAGTATTTAAAGAACTTTTGGGAAAATATTGAAAGTATAATTTAAAAGTCTCTTATATGACAATTTGAAGTCTAGCTACCTCAAAACAAAGTAAGAAAAGTAAAGAATTACACAGAAAGTATGTCACACCGTGCTGAAAATGTTAGCACATAAAGAGATTAATCAGATTTGAGCAGTGGTCCTTGGTATAAACTTAGAGACATTATTAATGTGATGCCACCAACCATCTAAGATGTTAGACTTGAGGCTTTTACATCTATGAACATGTATTAGAGAAAAATTAAGACTACCTTTAATTCTGACATGATGTGGCTGTAGCCATCAGCTACAGTTAAAAATCTGTGTAGCATCTGCTGGTGACTCTTTCACCAACTAGAGTTACATGAACACTTCCGTGTGGTGTGTGCAAGGATGTACATATGCTGTAAAGGAAACTTCACCAGAAAGCTACCCCCAGTGGAGGCCAAAAATGAAGAATATTGTCATTGGCAAAGGAAAGGAAGTAAATTGAAGCTTTGCCAGTATGTGAGGAAACAGGTGGAAAGAGCTTTACTGCAAAAGATTCAAAACTTCTGGTATTAGGATCATTTATACAAGACAAAGGGGAAAATAAATAAAATGAAAAGTTGCAACTGTGTCTTATACTAATTTAAGTTTGCACAGTGGTTCCTAAGTATTGGGGACGTACTCATGGTTGCCTATTCTTACACAAGATTCTGAGGGCAGCATACTTTCTGCTAAGTCATGAATCACATGTCACAGCATCTCACAAAAAGACAAAACGGATGTAATATTAACACAGAGAAAGCATGCAATTTTTAAAATTAATATTTGTCATTTTTAGCAAAATAAAAGAGGTGTGTGAGTCATTTCTTTGCTCTCTTTTTTTTTTTTTTTTTTTTGGAGGTGAGGGCTTTGCTACGAAGTTGGTTTCTTTTCATAGGCTATCAATATAGCCTGCTGGAGTTTCTAAGCAGAAGATGCATAATATAAATAAATAAAACAATGGCAACTGTGATGTTATATGAAGGAAAGTAAACGAGTGATTAAGATTTCTTTAGAAAATTAACAGAACAGTTAATAAACATCCTCCTAAAAAGGTGATAACTTGGGCTGAGACCTTAACATAAAGAAGGTGAGAAGGGAAGCAGTACAATACAAAGAAGGGGGCAAATTCCAAGAAGCAACAAGGCATTTACAGAGCACCCCAGGAGCATTTGGGCTTCCCTGTGGCTCGGTGGTAAAGAATCTGCCTGCCAGTGCAGGATATGTGGGTCCAGTCTCTGGAGAAGGAAGATCCCCTGGAGAAGGAAATGACAACCCACTCCAGTACTTTTGCCTGGTAAATCCTGTGGACAGAAGAGCTTGGTGGGCTATAGTCCATGGGGTCATGAAGAGCAGAACATGACTCAGTGACTAAACCACCACCACTAGAGCATTTACAAAGAGCTGAAGGCAAAAGGACTGAAAAAGTCCTATTTGGCTGGAGTGACGTGAGCTTGAATGAGAGCAGCAGGAGAGCTACACAGGACCCAATTACCCAGTTTTGCAACATATGGTGAAAAGTTAGAACTCTATTCTAGGTGCCAAGGAAAGCCAACGGAGGATTTTACAGAGAGAATGGCATGATCGACTTAACATTTTAAAAATGCTTTAATACTCTCCTGAAATCTGATAAAGAGGAAGGGAAAGAGCTGCAAAACAAACTTGTGAACTGGGAGTCATCCAGGGAAGAGAAGTGCTTATCTTTCATCCATGTTAGACTATCCTGCACATAAGGGCCAATTTAATCTAAGAATGGAGATTTCCCTGTGCTTAGCTTTCTTTTGGATTAAGTAGGTCATTAACCTCAGAGCATCTCAAGGTGGCAACCATATTTTTTTTTTTTTTTGCAGCTAAAACTGGTTTATTTATTTTTTTCTAATACTTTATTCTACATTACAGTACAGAATCAGCCACAGGTATACACGATCTCCCAATGCCAAAGCCCCCTCCCACCTCCCACCCCATATCATCTCCCTGGATTATCCCGTGCACCAGCCCCAAGCATCCTGTATCCTGTATTGAACATAGACTGGCGCTTCGTTTCTTACATGATAGTATACATGTTTCAACGCCATTCTCCCATTTCTCAAGACATTCTCTCAGTTCTGGCAACTGAACTTCTCACCATTCCTTAAGACACTCCTTGACTTTGGCTGTCTCCACAGTTCTGATGAATTGCTACTAGTATCTTAGAATTCCTTTCTTCATTTCTGTCTCTCAGGGGTTTAGCATACTATATAACCCGGGCGGGGGGAAATCTCTCCTGCATTCAGTTTTGCAAATCTTCTAAACCTGAAGTTTCTTATCTGTCTGCATTTCTATTTCACATTGATTTTGAGACCATTAAGGTGTACATCATAAATAGACATGTCTTACTCTGAATTTTTTATATAAATGTCATTTTGCTTACTAACATGATGCTACGAGAAACACACATGCTCTGGGGCCAGAAAGACTCTGGGTCTATATTCTGAGTCTGCAATTCATGAATCATGTGGCGTTTAGCAGCTTATTAAATTACATTGTTTTTATCATCTATAAATAAAGTACAATGATCCATTGTTTCTTGAAATTCTACAAACTTAAAGCTGTCATAAACTTTAAAAATACTATGTAAAATGACACAAGGCAAGTGACTTACTCATATTATTTATTCTTCCCTTTTGAGATCTCAGACTGTATCATAAACATTTGTTTCCTTGTAGCATTTATTTCATTGCAGGCACATTCTAAGTACCAATTAAATACTACATGGTAAATAATGTGTCCATTTAATGATTCTTACCTATTGCTTCAAACAATTTTGAGCACATATTACACACAAATTCTATAATGAATCTGATAACCTACTAACTCAAACAGTTTATTATTAGAACAGAAGACCATTTTTACCAAGGAAAACTTATTAGTGTAATGAGAGAAGGGGTACTAATCTTGGTATCAATAAGTTAATACAGTCAACATCAGAGGCCACCTCACTGGGAGGAGACAGGAAGCTGGATTATTGCCCCAAGTCCTTAAATGATCTAGTCTTACTCCTTTATAAAATGAATAAAATAAGACATGAAAGAATTTCATTCCCAACTGAAAAATTTAAGGTTCTAATTATTCTGTATCTCAATCCAGTATTCTTTTAGTAACACCATGAGATAAGAGAGAAAGCAAAAATAAAAATTTCCTGTTTGACAATATGTTATGTGAAAATTTTAAGGAAAATGCCAGATTCTTGGATTTAACTTATCTCAGTCAAAGTTATGGTTTCTCCAGTAGTTATGTTCAGATGTGAGAGATGGACCATAAAGAAGGCTGAGCACTGAAGAATCAATGCTTTTTAATTGTGGTACTTGGGAAGACGCCTGAGAATCCTTTGGTCTGCAAGATGAAACCAGTCAATCCTAAAGGAAATCTACCCTGAATACTCATTAGAAGGACTGATGCTGAAGCTGAATGTTTTGGCCACCTGATGTGTAGAGCCGACTCATTAGGAAAGACCCTGATGCTGGGAAAGATTGAGGGAAGGAGGAGAAGAGACAACAGAGGATGAGATGGATGGATGGTATCAATGACTGAATGGACATGAGTTTGAGCAGACTCCAAGAGATAGTGAAGGACAAGGAAGCCTGGCAGGCTGCAGTCCATGGGGTCACAAATAACTGGACACAACTAAGTGACTGAACAACAGCAAAAGATATTATATTTAAAACTGCTTTTATTTCCAATTATAGCCATAAAGATGATATGTCATAAATTCACATATACTTATATAAAATAGAGGCAAAAGCTATGGAAAAATAGAAATGCATTGCTGTAATTAAGGAAGCTATGACCTAAACAATCCAAGATTAATTTATACTTCTGGATAAATTTCTTCCTCCACTTTCTCCTACTTCTAAAATCTGAAAGCAACTGGGTTTGTGCCGCTGTAGCAACAGTGTCCATGTTTTATGTCCTTTACAATCTCTCAAACTTGAAATAAAGTGGGATCAAAAGTGTCAGTAAGTTGATTCATAACTACTATTTCATTGGACCGTGGTACTATTCCTGGCAAAAATCAGTAAGAGATCAAATGGAAATATTCCAGGAGACTTACTTGAGAAAAATACTTATTTCCATTGAAATTATTCCCTATGATTATGTTGCAAAGTCAAGATTTTCATTCATCTGTCTCTAAGGATATCATTTTTGATACATTCATTTTTTTGTTGAGCTCTCAATTTTCTCCTCACTGGGAGCCTTAATATTCCATCAGTGATAGGAGCCCTATCAGCCTTTCTTCTTTTCAACTCAAGTTGCTGAAGGCCTCTTAATATGATCGATTATCCCAGCTGTCACTTTCTGAACAATACTATTTTTTGTGGCAGTTGTCAACTCCATTTAATGCAACCAAAGACGAAAAAAAAAAAAAAAATCTCTAGAAAAATCTAAGCTGTCGCTCAAAGACAACTTGACCACACTTCTGACAGACTACAGAGAAGTTATCTAATTTGATAATTTTGAATTGGTAATAAAATGGATAAATTTTAATGCCATCATAAGCAATATCAACTCAGGTGATACAGCAGTCCTTTCTTATTGACAGTTTCACTTTCTGTGAAACTGTTTGAAGGTATTAAATAGAAAATTCCAGAAATAAACAATCTATAAGTTTTAAATTGTACGCTGTTCTGAGTAGTGTGACAAAATCTCATGCCATCCTGCTCTGAAATCTCAGGCCAGACAGCTCTATAAATCTTGGTCAAGGTATGAGGTCATCATACATTTTCATAGTTTTCATAGGAGCAAAAGCTTTCAAACTGTCCTAACGGGATCTAAACCTCCTAGAGATTAGGCTAAAATATACCACCTTTCACAGTCAAATTAAATAGAATCACAAACATTCAAATTGGTCCTTTTTTAAAATTTCTCTGCAATACAATCAATGCTGATGAAAACATCTATTTAACTGGCTCAAAAATGAACCTAGAGCCAAGAGTGAAGTCAGAGAAAAACAAATATTGTATATTAATGCACATACGTGGAACCTGGAAAAATGGTACCGATGAATCTATTTGCAGGGCAGGAATAGAGACACAGACACAGAGAACACACTTGTGGACACAGTTGGGGAAGGGACAAACTGATAGAGAAGCACTGACACATACTGCTGCTGCTGCTGAGTCACTGCAGTCGTGTCCGACTCTGTGTGACCCCACAGATGGCAGCCCACCAGGCTCCCCCCGTCCCTGGGATTCTCCAGGCAAACTCTGGAGTGGGTTGCCATTTCCTTCTCCAATGCATGAGAGTGAAAAGTGAAAGGGAAGTCGCTCAGTCGTGTCTGACTCTTAGCAACCCCAAGGACTGCAGCCCACCAGGCTCCTCCGTCCATGGGATTTTCCAGGCAAGAGTACTGGAGTGGGGTGCCATTGCCTTCTCCACACATACACACTACCATATGTTAAACAGATAGCAAGTGAGAAGTTTCTCTGAAACAAAGGCAGCTCAACCTGGTGTTCTTCCACAACCTGGAGGGCTGGGATGGGATGGGGCGTGAGAAGGAGGTTCAAGAGGGAAGGGACATGTATATTTGTGGCTGATTCACACTGTTGTACAGCAGAAACCAACACAACATTGTAAAGCAACTATCCTCCAATTAAAAGTAAATTTAAAAAACACCACAGGATATGTGCCAGCTTACAATTGTTAGATAAATTTGAGAGAAAACAATGTAAATTTGGTTGCTTGTTTTATTTATTTATTTATTTTAGTTCTCTATATATTTTGGATGGACTTCTCAGGAGGCTCAGTGGTAAAGGATATGCCTGCCACTGCAGGAGACACAGGAGATGTGGGTTTGACCTCAGGGTTAAGACTCCTGGAGAAGGGTATGTCGACTGACTTCATTATTTTTGCCTGGAAAATCTCACAGACAGAGTAGCTTGGTGGGTTACAGTCTGAGGGGGGATCACAAGTCAAACATGACTGAGCAACTGAGCATGCACACATATATTTTGGGTAACAGTTCTTTATCAGATGTGTCTTTTGAAACTATTGTCTCCAAATTGTGGCTTGTCTTCTCAGTCTCTGGACATTGCCTTTCACAGAGGAGAAGTTGTTAATATTAATGTAGTCCAGTTTATCGATTACTTCTTTCATGAATCTTGCTATTGGCATTGTATCTAAACAGTCATTGTCTTACCCAAGATTATCTAGGTTTTCTCCTACATTATCTTCTGGGAGTTTTATAGCTTTTCATTTAACATTTTGGTCTGTGATCCATTTTGAGTCTATTTTGAAGGGTACCAGGTTTAATAGGTAGTTTGTGATGATTGCCCCATGACTGTCATTCATAAACCAGTGAGTCCTTAGGAACGTGAAATGACTTCCCAAGGATTTGCTGTGACTTTTGCAAGTTCATTTTCTTTTTTTTTTTTTGCATTGGATATCCAGTTGTTCTAGCATCATTTGTTGAAGAGACCTATTCTTACTCTGTTATGTTGTTTTTGTTCTCTTATCAAAAATCAGTTGTGTGTCTTAATAGAGGTCTATTTCTGGGCTATTTCTGATATCAATCTATTTATCAATTCTTTTGCCAATACTACACCTTCTTGATTACATTTTTATAGTAAGCTTATAATAAGTCTTGAAGATAGACAATGCCATCTTCCAGCTTCAATCTTCTCTTTCAATATTATGTTGGCTATTCTGGGTCTTTTGCCTTTTCATATAAACTTGAGAATTGTTTGTTGAAATCCATGAAATAACTTGGTGAGAGTTTGATTAAGATTGCACTGAACCTATAGATTGTTGAGAAGAACTAACATCTTCATAATATTGAGTCTTCCTATCCATGATTACAGAATACCTCTCCAATTGTTTAGTTCTTTTTTATTTCATTTAATTCACTTTTATTTTCTAAGTTTTCTTTAAATTATTTATGCTGTGTCCATTTATAGGATTAATGGTTTAGTCTTTCAATTATCCATTAGTTCTGTTAGAGAAACAGATACTGCCTATTGAAATGCCAGAATGTAGTTTATTCATCATTATTTTTCTAAAAATTAAGTAAAAGAGATATTCATGAATGTATTTCTGCTTTAGTCTTCTTTAATAATAAAATGGATATTTCTTAACTATGTAGAACTCAGAATTTATATACAGATAAATACAAGAATCAATAGAAAAAGAATGAAATACTTGGTTTTAGTTTTTCAGAAATAAATGCAAAGTTAAATTTATATTAAGTAGGAAAAAAATCTTCCACTCTGGTGTTCCAGTTCTGGGTATCATACTCCAGGCTCTTCATTTAGAAAAGTAAATCAATGAAGTTTTCCTAATATCATTATCTGGTATTGATATTGATACCAAAACAAGCTCAAGTTTTACTGTATCTTCAGCACTAATTGGGCTTTGTCACTGCAATTGTTAGATAATTGAGGTAAAAATTTGAATTTAAGGTAACTGGCATAAATTTAACAATTTTGGAATACCAATTATATTGCTAGCTTGCAATGATCATCCTATAGTTGTCATTCATACAGCAGTGAGTCTCTTAAGAATATGAAACTACTTCCCCAAGGATTTGCTGTGATTTTTGCAAATTCACAATCACAGGAACTTCTAGGATACAGAGCAGTCACATTCTATAACAAATGTCAACAGTTCCTCACCATAGCGTACAATGAAAACAGAAGATTTCAACCACCCCATACCTATTAGGATGGCTACAATGAAGGAAACAAATAGAAAATAACAAATGTTGATGAGAATATTGAGAAATTTTCAATGGCTGGTGGGAGTATAAAATGGTTCAGCCACTATGAAAAACAATATGGTAATTCCTCAAAAGATTAAACACAGAATATCTTGGTATAGCATTTCTGGCTACATACCCCAAAGAACTGAAAGCAGGGTCTCAAAGCGGCCCAGGTTCATAGCAGCGTTACAACAGCCAACAGGTGGAAACAACTCAAGTTTACATAAGTGAATGAATGCATAAGCAAAATGTGGTACATGTATGTGAAGGAAAATTATTTAGACTTAAAAAGGAAGGCTATTCTGACATAAGCTACAACAAAAAGGAATCTTGAAGACCTCATGCTGAAACAGCCCAGTAACAGAAAAGACAAATAATGTATAATTCCTCTAATATAAGGTACCTAGAGTAGTAAAATTCATGAAGACAGAAAGAATGGTGGCTGTCAGGGGCTGGGTTGGGATGGAGGAGAATAGAGAGTTGTTGTTTACTAGATATAGAGTTTTAGTTTTGCAAAATGAAAAGACCTCTGGAGATGAGTGCTGGCAATGGCTACACAGCATTGTAAATGTACTTAATACCTCTGAATTGTACACTTAGAAATGGTTAAGATAATAAATCCTGTATTGTATTTTAACAATCAAAAATAAAAGTAAACTAAAAAGAGACGTCCTAATTTAGGACTATTTCATATACCGTACCTCACTCTGCAGTGATGGGAAGATAAAATAATTGGTAGATGATTCTATATTTTAAGGTTGCTAATAATAGTGATCATTATTTGAGTGATTTCTGTGTTCAGCACTTAAATGATCATGTCCTTTGTTCTCATTCCAGAAAAAGTGAGGACTATTAGTACCCAAACTTTACAGGTAGAGAAACTAAATTATAGAGCACTGAGGTGCCTACCCAAAATTCTGCAGTTCGGTGGTTGAAAATGATTTTGCACTGAAATCTATTTGTCTCTCCAGTCCATAAGCAAATTATGGTTACTCAAGCAACCATTTTTCCCAAGTATAAAATGATACATGTAATTATTTAACAAAATATTGTAATAAACTTTGCATGAAAGGCTTTGTGTATTTAGTTATTAACAAGTATAGTAAAATCTTGCTCACTATTATGCTTGACACTGACAGGTGGACATTTGAAAGTGTAAGCATTGTTAATCTAGCATTGGGACCAGCAATCTGGCAGCTTGAGCAACTGATATTTCTGCTTCTTTTGCTGACAGTCTAGTGTTGGACATCGAGTCAAACTTTTCACTGGTAATACTGTATAACTTTTTCTTTTCACTCATAGTGTAGTACATTGGAAAGTGGTTTGCAATGAGGCTTGGTTTTAATTTTAACAGGTGACCATGCTGTGTGACTTGGGAAATATTATTTCTTTAAGTCTAGTTTTCTTACTATACACAGAGAATTGTGCATCATTCAGAGAGCAGATTCACAACTCTATTTCAGTGAAAAAACATAAGAGTTGACAATGCAGCTATTTATCTTGAGTTCTAAGGATCAACATTACAGATTGATCTAAATTAGTATTCAATATTTTCCAAAACAAACTTTAAGGTGTAAGGTTTTAAGTCATATAAGCAAGTATAACTGAACTATTATTGCTCTCCAAAATAAAAATAACTAAATAGAATTTGTAAGAAAACATTTTAACCATATTGTTTGTCAAGAGAAGTTTTACATTCTATTTGTATTTATTTCTAACTTTAGGAATATCACTAGGAAAGACAAAGAATTAACAACCACAGTGTTTACTTTCTTTTTGTCCTTTTGCACACTGCATTAATCCTCCCCACTCCATCATTCTATCAACATCTTGACAGCTTCCAAGCTATATTTCATCCTTCCCTTTTCATCACCATCCTTATTTTCTGCATTCCTTCAAAAAGCAAAAACAACTCTCTCTTCTCAATCACAAATAATTTAAGAAATCCCTATACATATACTTGTTACTTAAGTCAGGCATCTTGATTTGACTTAAAAAATATATAAACAAAAAATTAGCCTTAAAATATCCACTCTTTAAAACCATTGTATATAATTTGTTATCAAATTTAACATGTTAATTTTATATTAACATCTATTTACACAAATTCAAAAGTTCATTTTGAGGGTAAATTTTAAATGTGAATAGACCCAGTGCAAACTGAGGACACACTTTGGTGACTCCTATCCAGAAAAAGTTACTAACTTGTGGAGTTAGCTATTGTAACAATATTATTTGGCCCACGCACCTCTGCATAAGAAAGGACCCATGACATTCTTATTCTTGTGATCTTCCCTCCTACAAAAGAATGAGGCTGGCAGAAATTATCTTTCTTCAAGATAGGAAATGTTGGACCTATGGCTTCCACTACTCTACAAATCCTTTTCCTAGGCTTCCTATAACAAAATTCTCCTAACCACATGCACACAGGTAGATGTCAGAGAATTAATTACATAAAGCAAAATAGGAAGAAGCCTTTGGAAAGTGTTTGACAAAATTTTCTATTACAGATTGGAGATATTTGAATATTATATCAAAAATCTATTGAACTAAGTATTGATTACAAATATAAGACCTGAACAAAATGAACTCTAATATTTTGTCATCTCTGAAGAGTTAGCTAAGCATATCAGTGAAAGTGCCAGAATCTCATAAGGATGTTCTTTGATCTCTGTATAAAAGAGCAGAGATAAATATAAAAAAATGACTATGATGTCATCTATGTGAGAGATAAGAAAAAAGAAAATTCCAGCCACTTAGAAACTGGAACACTGGTCTTTTAGAAGTGCTACACTATTAAGTTTCCTTCATTTCATTGTACATTTTTACTTGTAAGACTTTATAAAAGATATGTGTGAATAATTCACAGGTATGTTCAATAAATACAAAAACCTTAATAAAAAGAAATAAAGACATCTATCTTGTAATAGCCTGCAAATTGTCTCCAATTAGGCAAATCCTCTCATTACAGTTCTATTCTTTATAATCTGCTACACAGTGTTAGAAATTTTTATCAAAACAGGTCTCCTGATTGATTTATCTAGAAGAGTGGCTCTTATCCTCTTTTGGAAACATAATACTTCATATTTTACCTTTCCTCTAGGACCTTAATTGTCAGCATTTTTCACTAAATCAACTGCAAATGATATTAGAAAAAAATTTTATATAGGAATTGCAGGCAGGTTAAGCATTTTAATCAGTTATTCACTTCTCCTTTCAGTGACAACATAGCTAGGGGATGTGGCTTCCAAATGTTTTAGTCTTATACCCTTAATGAGAAGCTACTTCATGTTGAGAAAAACCAAACAAGCGCCTCACACGTTAAGGTGCAGAAATGTTTTTAAGAAACTATTTCACAATCTGTTTGCTCTAAATCTCACATGGAACTGACAATATTAAACAATGGTTACAAAACAGAAATTGTTTCTCATACTTCCCCATTTGCAAACCTTTTCCACAAGTTAAAGGCTTTGTTGCTTAGTATCATTGACTTTTTTTCCCTCCATTCACCTTGGCAGTGACCCCTATAAGCAACCCGAAGATCTATTGTTAGTGTTTTTCTAATTGATACTCAGTTTCACAATTAGGCTTAGAAAATCATGAATAAAAAGTCATAATTCTCTACAAACTCCAAGTGATATTTAACACAGACTCCAGTGGAAAAAGTATTTGTTTTCTTGTTATATAAATAACTTGAGAACTAAAAATGCAATGTATTACATAAACAAGGATGGCTTGGCTTAAGAGCAATTATTTTCTAAGAACACATTGTATCTTGTATAAATTCTTTGATGGCCACCAGTCTGTCAGTCTTGGGTGGGTTGCATTCCACTGCTGATGTATTTAAGTTTTTATTTAATTCAAATATGACCATTAGGGATGTTGGTTTTTCAATGTTTTAGTCTTGGAGGCCCAACAAATCCGCAGCCAATGAAAACTCACTCTTTTAGTTTCATGCCCAAAATATATCATCATGTAACTTTAAAAGATCATACTTTTTATTGCAATATCAGATGGGCTACGTTTGTTACCTCCCAGCAGACTAACCTCCAAGGCTGTACCAATTCATTAAACATGCACATCAGTCACCAGACTGCAGTATAATTTATTGCAATTAAGCACTTCTGTGTTGGGGAACCAAAATAAGATTGTCCATTATCAGTGTTGTTAATGGTTTTCTGAACAGTTGCCAGTTCATTCACCCCACCCACCCTTCAATAATAAAATAATTTTGACAGAGGACCCA
The DNA here is from genome assembly GCA_917880005.1 of Nanger dama. Taxonomy (NCBI): domain Eukaryota; kingdom Metazoa; phylum Chordata; class Mammalia; order Artiodactyla; family Bovidae; genus Nanger; species Nanger dama. Next base: position 33,722,906 of record CAKJTW010000007.1, read on the forward strand.
TGTTTCAACATTTTTAATAAAAACAAAATAGAAAAACCATCAGTAACTGAGCAGTAAAGTTTCCTTTCTCTTTCTTCTTTGCCAAAACTAACAGAAAGGAAAATGTCAGTCTGGCTTCTTGCCAAAAAAGAGGAAATTGAATGGTCTCAGTTTTGATTCTTCAACTAGTAGCTTTGTATACATAGAATGCTTGGCTCTTGGGCTCATTTTGACAGAACTGAAACAGATAAGAGGTTTTGAGGACTACATTCTGCAATTTATAGACCTTGATTCTGTTTAAGATCTTTCAATACCACATAACAAATCAATGTGATTTAGAAAATAACGTTGTTTCTGCCATTGACATAAGCCATATGTGAACTGCTAAGCTACTACACAAGCCACAGTCATAAATTTTGGTCACTTGCAGGAGATTCCTTATTATTTGGAGGCTCAAAATAACTCTAACCATTATCATCTTGAGTGAGGTCTCACTAAACTGCTGCCTGGTAATGGGCTGAAAGGTCTCTCACACTACAGGCAGATAGAGCCATTCTTAAATAAATTTCCCAGGTAATTCATTTAAAATAATAGGACAGTAGCCTCTTTTAAATATAACAGATTTTGATATATCAAATCATTAAACGTCCCTTTCACAGACACTATGAATGTAATCTACACAAGTCATTTATCTGACATAGACAATGTTTGATCCAGATAGCAGAGTAGTTAATCACACACAAAAAATTAACAACTAAAGTAAGTGTGGCAATTTGTCTTTCTGCAGAAAACAAAATTTGCTCATGCTATTCTATTAAACTTTGGATGTCTCAGTAAGAAGAAAGGGGAATGCTCACTATTTCTGTTGGAAACAGTTGGATTAGCATATGTGGTAAAAAGGATAGCTGAAATGGTAAATTTGTCCACTGAGTGGAAATTTTTCTATTTTTCAGCCTCTTTTTACAGTGTATACAATATATGAGAGAGATTGTTTACTCAGTATGAAGCTAATCTCAGATAAAAAATAAATCTAAATCATTAAGACCCTCTTCAGACTTAATCAATTATTTTGTTTCAAGTTTACATATACATTTAGAAAAAAAATTTTCAGAATCAGTAAGTGTTTTTAACATCAAAATCACTATTAAGTTTCTCTTGTAATTGTGGAAGGAAGCACTTATCTGACAAACAAAATGAGATTAGATGATGTTAAGAACAAGTTTCCAAAGACTACTCAGAAGCTACTACTCAAAAAGTAGTCTTTAATGGAATTCTAGCCTCTACATTTTTTTCTTTTCTCTTAAATGTTCATTTTTATCCAAAGCTAGTCTCTTATTTTATATTTACAAAGCCCCATTCAACTCCTTAGCCAATTTCTGAAATCACTTGAAATCCTCCTTCAGAATAATTACATGAGATATACTTAATCAATTTAGAGAACTTTAATTCATCCATATTCTAGAAAGTTGGTTTCAAAATGCATATCCAGTTAACCCTAAATATTCATATAATATTCACTAAAGCTAAGAACAACCATATCGTTAATAATACTAATTATTAAGCTAAACAAATTAATTATTAAGCTAAACAATTAATTATTTTTAAGAACATTTTCATTCTTCAAAGTTAAATATTTTGAGATAATTGGTCATTTTAAAAGATCTGCTTTATTAAAAAATGATACCATATGTAAACTACAAGAAAGTCTTGGATTTTTGGTGTGAAAAGTAAATACTTTTAAAAGTTAACCATTCAAAATACAAAATATTTATTAAACTAGGATTTGAAATCAACATCTATCCTATTATCTAAAATATTATTTTTCAAATTTAAGAAGTGCACACAAACACAACTCAAAAATATCAGTTGCTGAAGTTTGAAAATAAGAATAAAATATTTTTCATTTTATAAATGTAACATAAAAGACATATAGGCAGATGACACCACTCTTATGGAAGAAAGCAAAGAACTAAAGAGCTTCTAGATGAAAGTGAAAGAGGAGAGTAAAAAGTTGTCTTAAAAACTCAACATTCAGAAAACTAAGATCATGGCATATGGTACCATCACTTCATGGCAAATAGATGGGGAAACAGTGGAAACAATGACAGGTGTTATTTATTTATTTTTTGGACTCCAAAATCACTGCAGATGGTGCCTGCAGCCATGAAATTAAAAGATGCTTGCTCCTTGGAAGAAAAGTCATGACCAACCTGCTGCTGCTGCTGCTAAGTCGCTTCAGTCGTGTCCGACTCTGCAACCCTATGAACAGCAGCCCACCAGGCTCCCTCTGTCCACAGGATTCTCTAGGCAAGAATACTGGAGTGGGTTGCCATTTCCTTCTCCACATGACCATCCTAGAGAGCATATTAAAAAACAGACATTGCTTTGCCATCAAAGGTCCGTCTAGTCAAGGCTATGGTTTTTCCAGTAGTCATGTATGGATGTGAGAGTTGGACTGTAGAGAAAACTGAGCACTAAAGAATTGATGCTTTTGAACTATGGTGTTGGAGAAGACTCTTGAGAGTCCCTTGGACTGCAAGGAGATTCAACTAATCCATCCTCAAGGAAATCAGTCCTGAATATTCATTGGAAAGACTGATGCTGAAGCTGAAACTCCAGTACTTTAGCCACATGATGCAAAGAACTGACTCAACTGTAAAGACCTTGATAATGAGAAAGACTGAAGGTGGGAGGAGAAGGGGATGACAAAGGATGAGGTGGTTGGATGGCATCACTGACTCAATGGGCATGAGTTTGAATAAACTCCAGGAGTTGGTGATGGACAGGGAAACTTGGCGTGCTGCAGTCCATGGGGTCACAATGAGTCGGACATGACTGAGCAACTGAACTGAACTGACTGAAAAGATATAGAACATATTATATATGTGTGTATACATTTAAACTTGTATATAATACTTTGGGCTTCCCTGGTAACTCAGATGGTAAAGAATCTGCTTGCAATATGGGAATCCCAAGTTTAATCTCTGGGTTGGGAAGATTCCCTGGAGCAGGGAATGGCTACCCACTCCAGTACTCTTTCCTGGAGAATTCCATGGACAGAAGAGCCTGGTGAGCTACAGTCTATGGAGTGCAAAGACATGACGAGTTGTCTGACAAGTTGTCAGACGTGACAGGACTAAGGGAGAAATAAAATCTAAGATACAGATCCCAGGACAAAGAATTTACAGCATCATTAAGAAAATAATAGAAATATTCATTAAGGCCCCTGTCTAGTGGGGAAACGGTTTTGGTTTTTACAGATTACATTTGTTATGGACCGAGTTTGAAAGAAAATAATTTGACTGTTCAAGGTGGAGCAGTTTCCTGGAGTGAAATGTATAGAGTAAAAGCAGGAGGGATGAAGGCTCACCCCACAGGTGAAAGGGAGAGAAGCCAGACAGAGTAGTCAGTAAGGTGAAAACTGGGTCAAGTTACTGATAAAGAAAAGCTGAAATGAAACCTCAGTGTGAAGCCATCATTTCCTAATTAGAAGTATGCTTGGCTAGGATGTAGAGGATGAAGTGGCAGAGAAAGGCTAACACTAATTTTGGTGGATGTGTTGTAATAAGTAGTAGTCTTAAGGGAGTTTAGAAAGTCATTATACACTAGAATTATATAAATATATAATGTAACCAATTAAATATGTGGAGGTGGTACCTGACTACTGAGATTTATATTATCATCTTATTTTCAAATGAATGGTCCAATGTTAATGTTACGTTTGGAAATCAAGGAGGAAAGTGGATACCGTGCTTTGTTCATTTCTACTCTGGAGAAAATATAAAGAATGCTAAGTTTATGCTTCTTACATAGCACTGAATAGCATGTAATCAGAAAATAACCCCACAAAACTAAGATCCCTTTAATATACAGCTGACAGCTTAAAGACTATTACCTAAAGGCTAGGTAGTGATTACCTAAAGGATAGATATGTGTGTGTGGGTAGCAAAGGATTGTTTTAAATGAGATACTACTGCTGATTGAGAGGTTACTCTAACATAAGGCAAACACTATCCTGATGAGGCAGGACCTTGCACAACATTCATCTTTACCCCTTTATGCCTCTGGAAACAGAGCTGGGTTCCCCTAAACTCTGATTGTCTGACCTTAGCAGACAAGCATAAGAGTAATATACTATAAATTCCAAGCAAATAAGATTTGCAAGACCTGCTTGAGAGTTGGGGTAAGGAGCTGGCATGTTGGAATGGCTTCTAGAATGTGAACTTTGCTGGATGGTATGTCTGCAAGTTGGCTGACTGATGGAAAAAGAACTTTCCAGAGGAACAGAAATATGCAGAGAAAATTAAATAGGTGCTTCCTTCTTTTCTGTCCTTCCTTCCTTTTTTCCTTTCTCCCTCCCTCCCTCCTTTCCACTATACTGGGTACATATAATTTTCAAGAAATTGTCAGGAAAGGACTTGAAGCTGCTGGCATTGAAACACGCCGTTCCTCCCCTGAGGAGAAACTGAATTGACTAACATTTTCACCATGATCAAATGAGGAAACCCAACTAATACCAAAGTCACTGTGATTTTACCTTTTCACTGTCTTTTAACATATCCCCAACACAAGTTAGACAAGGTAGACAGACGTTCTGTTTCCACCAACTTGTAACTAACCTGAGATTTTAGCATTCCCTTGTCTTAAGGCTGCCTCTCAGAGGTTCAGGCCAAGGACACCAGGGTGGATCTGTGGACTTCACAACATCTATGAACTCATTCAAACACTGTAGCACCAATGAGATCTCAAAAACTGAACAGTGCAGAACTTAATTTATATGCCTCAGAGGATTAAGAATAGAGTTCAGTCTGCCAGGATTCAGGACTCTGGTTCCGTATAGTCTAGGTACTAAAGACCTGGGGCTGAACTGTCTCCCCAGCTATAATTATGGAAGTCGTGTATGGCAGAAAAATGCTATAATTAAAGTCACAAAATGTTTTTTATCGTAATTTTCTTTTATTGGTGTATAACTTTGTGAAAAAATATGCTCTGGTTTGTCTGAAATTTTCTTCTCTGGCATTATACATTTCTTTAAAAAGACTTGTATAAATAGTGGGTCAAGTCCTTTGGAACTAAGAAGGTATGAAAAAATTACAAAATAATTAGAAGAGTGAATGCTTTTATTTTCAGATTGAACTTTGTCTTACCAAAATGTCTCATGTCTTCCAGTGATAATATTTCCTGTTCTTAGCTAAGTTCCCTTGAAAAGTTACCACAATGTTTTCTTGTTGTTAGACTATAATAACTAAAAAATGGTATTTAAGAATTTTAAAACAGAATGTAGAGGAGAACAACAGACTGTTAACGTGACTTTCCTCCAAAGAAGCATTGTCTTGCATTCCATAAATTCTGAATGTGCGTGTTTTCTTTCTCCAGTTTATCTGTAATTCCATGATGCTAAGGTTGATGTGAAAAGTGTCCTCTTTGTACCTATGACACCTGGAACAATACCCTACATCTGATAGGTCCTTGAACAAATATTATTGATCCCCTCAATCCAGAAAGATGTCTAACTTTCCTGAAAATTATTATTTGTAAGTTAACTGCAATTTTCGTAAGCTAAATAATATTCATGGATCTGAAAATATAAACTTACATAACTTAAAACACATGGGAAATATGACACTGGGATTTTTTTGTCAATCTTGTTTGCAGAAATCAAGCAAATAAAATCACCTAATTAATTAAAACAAAAAATTATAATGTTTCAATAACTATAAAGAACTGTCAGTCATTTGTATTAATAGAAGGAAACGGAAGGATGAACAATCCAAGCTGACAGATTCTCCCAGGACAGCTTGCCCTCTGAATCTAGTGATTTTGTTTTTATACTGACATTTGACTAAGATGGAATCTGCTCCTCTGGGGATCCCCTGCAAGGCAAATAATAACATCCTACTGTAACAACACTACACAGGAGGCTCAATAAAGTTGTTGAGTTTCTTCAACCCTTTTCCGTCTTCATATCCCACCCCATGCTGGGCATATATCATTGTGGGACATGTTTTGTAAAATTTTCTCCCTTTCACTTCTCCCCAAAGTACTGCAAGTAGTTGTTTTCAATTTTAAAAGAAAAAAAATTTTTTTAAGTTAAAGGTGGAAATGACAACAAGAATGCCAAACACAAGATCTATGTAGTTAATGATTTTTCCTTGAGGAGTCACATAGTGAATCTAGTGGCCAGCTGTGACTGTAATGCAGATATTTATCCCAGATAAGAGATATGAGTGTGTGGCCTAGACTTGGATGTTTACTAGAGTGAAAGTGTTTTTTCCCCTAGACCCTATTATGGAAAGAGCATTTTATGATCCTACAAATTAAAAAGAAAATCTTAACAGTTTTACTTGTTATTAGTGGAGCTAATAATCACAGAAGTTATAATTTAAAATATTTTTCTCAATAAAACTAAACTGTGCTCCAAGAGCTTTCTGGCAGACTCTGAAATATAACAAAGAAGCTTTGTTCATCTTAATGTGCTCAGAAAAATAGAAATTTAATCCCATAGAAATATGATTACATTTTAAATTTGACATTTCAACCTGCACTATTTAGACAATAAGGGTATGTGCTCAGTCACTTCAGTCGTGTACAACTCTGCGACCCCATGGACTATAGCTGGCCAGGTTCCTCTGCCCATGGGGATTCTTCAGGCAAAAATACTGGAGTGGGTTGCCATTTGCTCCTCCAGAGGATCTTCGCAACCCAGGGATTGAACCCACGTCTCTTGCAACTTCGGCATTGGCAGGTTGGTTCTTTACCACTAGCACCACCAATATGTCATGGTCTAAATATCAAATCAGAATGAATCAATAAAGTAGAGGCTACAAATATCAAGAAGACAAAATGACATGTCTGTTTAGTTCTCCTCTCCTCCTCAGTGCCTAGAACAATGTTTAATGTGCAGAGTAGCTCTTTAAAAATATTAATGAAATGAATGAATACTCTACAACACAGTAACAGGCTTTTCATTCAGTAAAAAGAGTAAGTTGAAGGGAATTAAAAATCAAGATCCTCTCCCAATATTAAATTCTTCTGCCAGTCACTGAAGTCAGCCTCTGAAATTCTGAGCTATCTGCATTTGAGTGCATGTTGAGGGAGGTTAGACAGGGCGGCGGGGGGGAGGAGGGGCAATGTGTGTGCACACGAATCAATGATGTCAGTCAGGTTGATTGTGACCCAGTTACAACTTCTGGTCCTTAGGAGCAAAGAATACATATTATTCCACTATTGGATATATTTTTCTCCTCACTACATACAAACACACACTGTAATACTGATGATCTTATAAAATAAACAAGCAAAAAAATTCTCTAGATCTGAAATGGTCCCCACAGAAAACTTTCCATTTCTCTGTTTCCCTTTCCAGCAAAGCTCCTCAAAATACCTCCTCCTTACTCTCTCCAGTTTCTCACCTTTCATTTTTCATTCACTCAGCTCATCAGCAGCATTGGACATGATGATCACTCCTATTCCTCACTTTTTGAAACCCTTTTCTCCAAGGGCTCACAGCCCTCCTACCTCAACGGCTACTCCTTCTCAGTCTCATATGCTGTGTCCTCCTCACTGGAGGTGACTGTCTAACATCAAAGCAGAAATGCTGAGCTGAACAAACAACTCCTTTCTATTTCATTCACAAACACTTACCACAGTGGCCTTTTGCTCATTCTTGAACTGGCCAAGTTCATTCTAGACTCAGAAACTTGTATTTGTTATCAGCTTAGAACACTATTCTTATCAGTACCCCTCACCCCCTGTGTATCTCTACTTAAATATCACTATCATGGGGAGATCTTTTCTCATCATTATTTTATGGAGACTTTTTCTTCGTATTTACTGCTAAACCATGACCTTGCTTTATTTTCTTCATGATATTTGCTGAAAATAACATGTCATATATTTATTTATCAATTTGTGTACTGTCTCTCTCCCAGATTAGAATGTAATAACTATGAAGTTAGAATTCTGTTTTGTTTACTTCCACTATTTTGGTGCCTAGAACGGTGCTTGTCCTACTATGCTGGTGCTGCTAAGTCGTTTCAGTCGTGTCCGACTCTGTGCGATCCCATAGATGGCAGCCCCCAGGATCCCCCATCCCTGGGATTCTCTAGGCCAGAATACTGGAGTGGGTTGCCATTTCCTTCTCCAATGCATTAAAGTGAAAAGTCAAAGTGAAGTTGCTCCGTCGTGTCCGACTCTTCGCGACCCCATGGACTGCAGCCTACCAGGCTCCTCCGTCCACGGGATTTTCCAAGCAAGAGTACTGGAGTGGGGTGCCATTGCCTTCTCCTGGCCTAATATAGGGCTAAATAAATATTTGTTGATTGAATGAATGAAGAAGTACTAGCACCATATTCCAGATGTGTATCATTTTGGTTTCCTACAATCCTACATTTAATTAAATATTCAACAAAAATGTTTTGATATCTACCACCTACCATGGGAATGGTGCGTGTACATGTGCATGTGAGCATGATGTGGTGGGGACTAGGGAGGGTGTATCCCAACACTGGAGTAGAAAATGTCAACCCATTCCAGGATTCTTGCTTGGGAAATCCCATGGACAGAGGAGCTTGGCAGGCCATAGTTCATGGGGTCACAAAAGAATCAGATACAACTTTGCAACTAAACAACAATGCCAACATTATACCCCTCAAAGAACTTAGAGTTTGTATATACATGAAAGTTAATAATAACATAAAGCAGCATATGGAAAATGCAACAAACATATCTCTTTGTTCATTCATTCAACAAATATTTGTTATGCAGCTCCAAAGACCTGTACTAAGAAAGGCAACAAAAAGCAGAAAGAAAGAAAACAGGAAGAAGATAAACCATAGAGGATACATGGCAGTAGTCCAGATATATTTAAGATTTATAAGTGGCAGGTTGAATGTGACTAAATAGAGTTAATAATAGGCAAGATAAGAAAGATACTTGGTGCATTTAAAAAAACATAGTAAGAATTAAAAATGTAATGAGTAACATTTCTAAGCAAAAGAACCTGAAAAACTTTAGGCAGTAAAATATCCCATGTAAAGAAGCGCTTGCCTCAGTCACTCCCTAGAGAAGAAAGATATTTTTGTTCTGAATACATAGCATGTAGCAAAGACACAGACTCCAGAAAATTTATTTCAGGCATAAGGGGGAAACAGCCAAATACCAAGAAAAATATGTTCCAGACTATGCTGATCAGATCAAATCATAGTTTTATGCAATGCTATGTGGGAGCATCCTGCGTGGCTTCTTATTCTAAATTTTTTTCAGACATAACGAGCCAAGTTTTCATATGTAATTATTGCCCAGTTTTGAATCTGTAATGGTAGATATTATAGAATTGTCAAAAGAGGTTAACTTCAATTTTTGGCCATTTACATTCTTAAGCATTTTAAGAATCGCTCTCTGGGAATATTTGACATTAACTTTGAAAAGCATTTCACTGTGAGAAAAGTGTTAGATAGCTTACAAAACCACATGGTTTATTATTTGTGAGTATAATAGAAATGCTGGGTTCAATATCTATTTTTCATGAAGAATATCTGTTTGTTTGATTAAATACTAAATTAAAAAGTTCTGAGCATGGTTACCATATGGCTCTGGGATAAAACTTACTGTTTAACTGCATATGAAGATTTTAGATCAGTATTAGTGTTTAAAAATAAATGTGTAGAAAATTATTAAAACAATGGACTGGTTCAAAATACACTAAAACATTCAGAGGAAAAAAATGTAAGGAAACAGTGTGTCCCTTTTTAACGTCCTTGCACAGATAAAATGTCATGGTAGCAAGCTCTGAGAGATTGTTCAGTTTGGGCTTTGGTTCTTCCTAATTCATGTGAGCACTGATGTAGCCTCATCAGCTTGCTACAATCTTTTACAATCTCTGAATAAATTCTCATATTCATTAACTACAAAAATGAAGAAGAACAGTTCTCCACAGTGGTAAAGAATCAGGAAGGTCTGGTCCTTAGCAGACACAAGGAGTGGGCTGAGAAGCAGAACACCTATAAATTCTCATTTTATTAGCCTGGTTCACATCCTGCTCGACTCCTCTCTCACCCCACAAGAGAAAATTCCTGTTTACATGTACAATCTCCTTGGGACCATGGAGGAGCATGAACTGTGCTGTATGTAAAAACAGTCATATGTGGGCAAAGTAAGCTTAATAAGACCTGTGAGAGCTGTACATCTCCCAATCTAAATTCCTCTTAAGAGATTGACCATTGCAGTCCAATGAACTCAAACAGGAAACTCTTGCAAGCATTAGTACCTTTAAAAAGTTCTACAGTTAATAAACCAATAAAACTGACAGTGGAGTATAATTGACATTCTTAACAATGAAGATAGACTACTATGAGTGAATGAAGGTAGCTCTGTATACTTAGTACAGCTGTATCATTTAAAATAGATATGGTTTTATACCTATTTTGTTATATAAGGAAACATTTCTATTCTTGATTCTGTTCTTTAGAAGACTGATATTAAATGACTTTTCCAAGTCACGTAATGGAAAAAACCTATAATGCAAAAAGAAGCCCAAGAGTTGAAATACTCTATCCAGTCCGTTACCTGGGATAAAGGTTATTTAACTGAATTACAAAAATATGAGGATCTTAAAGATGAAGTTGGAAATCAAATAAGATACTACAAACATGCCATGCACCTCCATATTTAGTGGCTTAGCTTCTTGTTTTAGGTGAATTGCTTTGCTTGAACCACTCTATTGAGACATGAGAAGCTTTGAGAACAGCAATCTGTGGGGGCAGGGAGCTGGACTCTAAACATGGTTTAAAAGGGGTTTTTCTGGAGTCTGTTTTGAAGAGCTTTAAAGAAAAGTTTAGGCAGCCATTTACCTTACAGAGTTAGTAATAAATTTGTTTTGACTTTAAAGCAAAAAGCTTATTTTCCTTTTCTAAATCTCTCACAGCTCTTACTATTATATTTATTTCATTAATGAATATATAACTTGTCTTGCTCCCAAAAGTACTTTCAGTTGCTTATAAAAATCTGCATGATAAAATAAAACTCTAAATCTTTGATTTCTTTGAAATCAAGTAATAGAGAAAATGTGGCTTATATATTGCAAAGAAACTGGAGACTAAGAACTCAGAAATAAATGTGTACATTTCTGCAAAAGGATTAAAGGTGGGTCATAAATATAGTTCTGAGTATTCTATCAGACAAACTGAAGTGAGAATATAGTTAGTTATAAAATAATAATTCTGCATACGATAAAAAATATACCTGTTGTTTCAGAGAAACACACATTTTCCTACAGTGAAGTCTGCATAAAATTCTTACACAGCAAAAATTTCCCCACAGTTCCTCAGAGAGGGGATACTGAGGAGCTTTGGGGATGTCATCTTCATTCATATCCCTATAACACATGGAGGGCTCCGTAGAGTTGTTCCTTTCTGTGGTTGTCCCACCATGTTCAACAGGGACTTCATGCCAAAACACAATTTAGTAAGTGCAGTTTGAAAGGACAGCCAAAACCACACCATCTATGCACACAGCTTTATGATTGGCTAACTTTATCCAGGGATAAATTTCCATGCTATTTAGCAGACTAAAGGCCCTAGGAGGTATATCCTTCAGTCAATATTTTAAAATATTATTTCACAGAAACCAAGTTTTGATAACAGTTAGGTCATCAAGGTTATCCTTCATAACATCCAGGAGTGTAGGGATTGCATATGGCTAATCCTGATTGACAGCTTGTCCAATCCATTTCCAAACCTGCTTCTATTGGAAACCTATGAGAGTCAAGTCTGAATTGTCTCTCACTCCACCTCCACCAAAAAGCATACCAAGGCAACATCTTTAGTTTAGATAGTGACAAGATTACTTTAGAAAACAATTCTCGTTATACTAAAAACACATACATTGTATAATGCAGCCCACATAACCTTAGAGTTAAAAGTGGGTGTACTAGTTTGCATTTCCACCAACAGTGTAAAAGGGTTCCCTTTTCTCCACACCCTCTCCAGCATTTACTGCTTGTAGACTTTTGGACCACAGCCACTCTGACTGGCATGAAATGGTACCTTATTGTGGTTTTGATTTGCATTTCTCTGATAATGAATGATGTTGAGCATCTTTTCATGTGTTTGTTAGCCATCTGTATGTCTTCTTTGGAGAAATGTCTATTTAGTTCTTCGGCCCATTTTTTGATTGGGTTGTTTATTTTGGGAGAACAATGTGGAGATTCCTTTAAAAACTGGAAATAGAATTGTCTTATGACCCAGCAATCCCACTGCTGGGCATACACACCGAGGAAACCAGAATTGAAAGAGACACATGTACCCCAATGTTCATCACAGCACTGTTTATAATAGCCAGGACATGGAAGCAACCTAGATGTCCATCAGCAGATGAATGGATAAAAAAAGCTGTGGTCCATATATACAATGGAGTATTACTCAGCCATTAAAAAGAATACATTTGAATCAGTTCTAATGAGGTGGATGATACTGGAGCCTATTATACAGGGTGAAGTAAGCCTGAAAGAAAAACACCAATACAGTATACTAACGCATATATATGGAATTTAGAAAGATGTTAATGATAACCCTGTATGCGAGACAGCAAAAGAGACACAGATGTATAGAACAGTCTTTTGGACTTTGTGAGAAAGGGAGATGGTAGGATGATTTGGGAGAATGGCATTGAAACATGTATAATATCATATATGAAACAAATCACCAGTCCAGGTTCGATGCATGATACTGGATGCTTGGGGCTGGTGCACTGGGATGACCCAGAGGGATGGTATGAGGAGGGAGGAGGGAGGGGGTTCAGGATGGGGAACACATGTATACCTGTGGTGGATTCATGTTGATGTATGGCAAAAACAATACAATATTGTAATCAACCTCCAATTAAATAAATTTATATTTTTAAAAAGTGGGGATCTTTGTCCATTTTCTTTATTGCTACTTTCCCAATGACTAGAAATAGTGTCTGGCATATAGTTGATATTTAACCAAAAAATGGTAATAATTGGCTAGAAGAGTGATAAGGAATAAAGCTTTTAAGAATCATTGGTGATTAAAAATTGAACTTATATTTTATTATTGACAATGCAAATATTTATATTTAATAAATGGTAGTATGCAACATTTTTAGTGTCTACAAATAATGTTTTCTGAATATATTAACTCAAGAATGTCTTATACTAACTTGGATGTCCCCCAGGAACCCATGATCCATTGGTTGGGCAGTACTGAATAAAAGTTTTGTTTTGGGCCTTGAAATTTGTCTCAAAGGATAGCTGAAATTACCTACCACGTTGCTGAGAAAATGGTGTGATTAAGTACATGGGATATATACTCTGCTGAACTACATTTCACTCATGGATCCACTGTTCTAGCTGGATGACCTTAGGAAACATACTTTACTTCTCTGAAGTTTTTGAAAAAAGCGTAATTATATCTGTACATCTAAGTGTTGTGAGGACAAATGAAATAATATATGTAAAGAGTTTCACACATACTGAGAGCTGTATAAAATGCTCCCTTTTTACAAGAGATTCTAGGTGGATAACAAAATTGTCATAAGACCAGTTTTGGTTCCTTACAAGAAATCCGCTTCATTGACATCTTTTTCTGTGTTCTATATCAAGAGGACTGACAACCAGAGCATTTGAAAACATTACCTGACCTGCCAGATATTCAACAGGGACTAGGGATATTCAAAATGCAATAGGGAATTTTCTACTAACCCAAATTCTTGCCATGGCATGAAGCTTCAGGTTCTGAATAAATGTAATATCTGCATTTCTCAAATGATGCTCATGAAGCTCATTGTATAAGCAATGCCCTGAAGTTGGAAGTGGAAAGCAAAGGAAAAATCATTTTTAAAAGGGCTAATAATCTTCTACAGTTGTCACATTTCTTCATAATATTAAGTATTTAATACTTGGTGGCCTTTATCCATTCAGGCCACATGAACAAATAGCAAGCTGGATAGTTTCCTGGTAAATCACTGACAATCAACATGATACTAATAAATGAGCATTGTCTTAATATTTTTTACTTAATATTTTGTTTAGGGTTATCAAAAAGAAAAGCTAAATAATCAATGACCTTTTAGTGTGTCTGTACCAAGGGTTATGGGGATCTCTTTCATCTTTTCTCTTTTTGCAACACAAGGCAATAGTCTCTTTATTGCAGTTATTACTGACATTAATGCAAATATTTCTGACAAGTGGAAAATCTCCTTGTAATTAAATTTCTGTTGTACTTTAATATTTGTTCCTTAGAAAGTCCCTGTTAACAGATTTCAAGCTGTGATAAAAATATTTTCTTCATATGTTATCAAAAGTTGTCATCTGTTTTCTTTCCTGGAAGTCATTCAAAATAGCAATAATGGAAAAGCATTTTTTTTCAACATTAGGGTAAATTGTTCTTGAATGTCAACTTAAAGTTTCAATAAAATGAAGAACTGAAAAGAATAAATTTATTTGGAAATTAAAGTCTCAGCAAATGTTACAGTCTAGAAAGTATTGACTTTGCAGAGGTGAATAGGGACACAGGGAGAGAGGTACGTTGAAGAAACGGAATTCAAAGGCGCTTTTAGAGCTGTAGCCTTTGTTAATTAAGTTGTAATGTTTGAGTATAATACAAAGAGATTCTGAAAGTAATCTCTTATTGAGCTCAACTTCTCTTTTGGCTAATTTGCTTAAACAGAAATGGTCTATCTTAGCTTAAATTTGCAGTAACTAACAGATTTGGGAAAATGAAATTTCAGTTTCCTGAAATTTCCAGATAATTACTTCTAAGCAAACTATGATACCAAATTTCTTCACAAATAATACTAAGTTCAAACAGACAGAAGTCTGTTTTAAATCCTTATATTTGGTGTTCTCACACATCTATTTTGAGCTTTTTATTACTTTTATTTTTTTAAAGGGAGACTCTCAAACAAAACCACCTTTTTTTAACAAATGAAAAAAAAAAAAAAACTGCCCCAGAGAATTAAATAATTTAATTAAAGTATTAGGCTAGTTTGCCACTGCCCTAGAACAACTTAATTAAGCTTGTTGATTCCCGTCTAATAGTCTTTACTCCACACTCTTCCTCAGTAGAGATCTCATGGTAGAGCATTTTTATTCATAGACGTTTTACAGCTATGTGAATGGAGAATCCACATTTCCCAGATGGAAATCTTTTTTTTTTAGTTTTAGCAATTCTTTCTCCTACTACATCTGCAGAACTAAATCATGACCCCTGCAGAGATAAGCTATCAACTCACTGTGGACATTAGGAAAATGTATCTCTAGAACATTTGATGAAAGGAGGATTTATAGTTTATCACAAGCCACTTACATGCACAAGTGGTAGGATAGTTGAGAGACTTCTGGTTTTCATTAATAGATAAAGTTATAAAACTTGCTCCCATTTCAAAGATGAATTGCTTATTTGTAAATCCTTAAGCAAATAAAAATAACTATTTAAAAACTCAGAGGTTCAACAGACTTCAAATGGACTTGTTTGGGTTATTCATACTTTAGGCAACAGATGGTCCCCTTCAATGAAGACAGAAAATGAATATCATGGGAGTTCCTGATAAAGATAAATGTGAAACAAGAATCAGCGTCTTGTATCTTTGGGTCTTGTGTCTTATTTGTGTCTTTACTACAAATATTTGATAAATTTTAATTTTGCCCCCACAATTATTAATAATCAGTTTATCAAAGAAATAGGACATGTACTCACCACTAACATTTCACTCTGCTAACATTTCACTCTCATTCTAGGTAGGTAGTGATTCTCTTTTAAACACAACAATTTAAATTCCCAATCTGTTATTGCCATCCGAGAAAGACAGTCCTTTCCTAAGACAGACTGCAGTATGCCCCAACCAGTTAATTCCAGTCAGAAATCCCAACTCCTATATCATCACACTGAATAATGATCTAAGCCCAAAGATTTGTCCCTGGTACCATATATTTTACTCCCCAGAGTTCTCAAGGAATCACTCCCAGGGCAAGGAAACCGTATTCAGCAGTGTTCTGCAAACCCTAGTCTTGAAAATTCACTTTAACTAAAATCCTTTCTCTCTTATCCATCTTACACCCACCCGTCCACCAATACACACACATTGGTGGTTAGTCTTTAGCAAATTTAGAAAAGATGAAGAACAACTGATTTTCAGTGACTTCCAATGGCACAAAATTAATGTCTCTGGCAGAATTAACCAAGAAAGTAGTAGGCCATCAACACTACAGCTCCATGCCAGATACAAGAAAATGACTTGCTTCCTGAGTGGTTTGTCATATAAAAATGCGAAACTAAAGATTTTTTTATTACAGTCATATCACTTAAAATGTAAATTCAGGATAGTTACTCATTTTCTCATCAGTAAAATGGGGATAAAAAAATTCCTACCTTTATAAAATTATTACATGAGCAACTATTCAACTATACAGTTATTTACTGTTTAGCACAGTGCTCAGTAAGTAGCATTCCCTTAGCTCCCTTTCATTTTTTAAAAATTCAAACAATTGAAAATGCTGAATTTCGAACACATTCACAAATCAGATTCAAGAAAAGAAAAGAAATGTGGCTCTCTAAATCACTCTATTTAGAATACACTTTCTTTATGTGGTAAAAGTTATAAGCAGTCTTATTAGAAATATATGTTTATGACATTAAATACACAGTTACCTGTACAAAATTGTTACATAATATATTCAAATATATATAATATAACTAAAGAGTAAGGAAATAGAAAGGTATAGAGAAAAACTAACACATGAAAAGAAAGCCTTAAATTTTGTAAACATTTCAGAAGTGGGTTAAATATCTGGCTCTGACTTTTCTAGCAGCCAATATAAAGAAGGTAATGTTATTATTATATAAACCACAATGTTTACACAATAGAGACAATAGATACTGAGGATAGCAAAAGTGATTTACACACTAGTGATTACTATAACCATAATAATGCATTGACTCTTAATGGCAAACTGTAAAATTTTCTAAGGATAGCAACAAATAATATAAAACGAATTTATCCAGGGATGAATGAGACCATATTTAGGGAAAGAAAAGACAGTAAATTATTGAATTTGATAAAGCAACTCATAATATTTCTCAGTATTAATAACTATTATATATTTAAATCTAATACTAAAGTGGTTATATAGTATTATAGTTTTTTGATAAGTATAGTATTTTTATAATAAAGTATCAGGTACTTTTATAAGTTTCTTCATTTCTCATACTTAATGGCTAATATTTAACTCATGTTATATGCATTCAACCAGAAAATCAAAGGATTCTAACATTTTTGCAAATCCTGTTTTTAGTCTGGGCATACCATATTATGTCATATGCTTCAGAAAGCACTTTCTAAAACAGCAGCTTCTGAGAAGTAAATTATTTAGATTTATCCTTGGGGAAAATCTACTGTTAAATGCTCTCTGTCTCTATCTGTTTTTCTCTCTGTCTCTCTCATTCTAGTTTTCAAGTTAAAACTGAGCCCTAAAATCTGAGTTGACTCTGTTGATGCATAAATTTTGAAGATTTATGTTGAAGATTTCTAAAGCCTTTTAGGAATGCTATGGCTTTACAGTATCAAACAATATAATGATTACATTATAACAACATGATGATTTAGCATTAAACATATCTTTTAATATGATATTTTACATAAAAAGAACTAAGCTAAAAAGGTAAGTTATGTATATACTGTCAGTTTCTATCATAGATAAGCTGATCAATAAAACAACCTGTAAATACTTTTTTGCTGTGGCTGAGGCAGAGAAATAAGAAGTAAAAATAATTTTCCACATCATTTTAAATCTAAACTCACAGACTAATTGTCAATATACATGAGTTACTTTAACTAAATTCTCTGTTACTTTAAATAGAACATAACATTGTAGATGTTTACTAAGAATTCATCTTTTCATCATGTAGCTCCTTCTTTAATGCTTGTTTAAGTTTGGACCAATCAGGATAACTTTAGGACATCTCAAAATAGAGATACTGTTCCTTGATCTTTTACTGCCCAAACTCTCCTTTTATTTACTTATTTTGAGTGAAGGGTTTGGAGAAAAGGACTAATCATCCCTAATGAATTTGGTGCTGGTGAAAAATGCCAGATGGGCAGTCACAGAAACTACAGTTCTTTTATTCACAGGCTAAAACAGAACATTTTCCCCTGTACTTTGCTTTCAGATGCAACCTGGAGTACAAAGCTATCTTGCATTCCCAGACCTGTCCAATCTCTTCTTCCTTAATCAGCATTTTCACATTTCACCAAGTATCATTTCTGATAGAAATATCCCAGCTCCATGGAAATCACCATTTCTCATTATTCATTTCTCAGACAGCTTTGCAAAAATAGAGGCTTCACATTAGCAATGCCTTTTGACAGGCGGGATATATAGTGCTGAAGGAAAATTAACTTTGGCAAAACAAAATAATATATGTGATGATCTTCTTTGTTCTTTCAGTCATCTAATTTACAACAGATTTATACAAAACAATAGATGGTTTTATGTGTATTCAGCCGAACTATCCACCTTAGAGCATTCTTAATTTAAAAAAATAGAAAATTCATATTGGCTCATGAAAGTATTCCTAATTATTATGCCAAGGAAAATGTTCAATTAGGATGAAATAGCAAGGAGATGCCACAATTAATTTTTATAATTGTTATTTTTCTAGAATAATTAACATTTTAATTGTATCTACAAAGTGCTGGCTCAAAAATTCTGAAAGACAGATTAAAAAGTGCTAAGATCCCAAGGACTTACATAAGTTGCTTGAGGTTACCCAGATAATAAACAAAAAGAATCATAATAACCACTGAGTTTGTATGAATATAAAGTCTACCCTTACTATTTCTCCACTGTCAAAGCTACATCAACTATAGTCTCAGGTGTCCAACTGTCTCTGAAATATTTTCAACTTCTATCAGTATATCCAAAATTGAATTTTAATTTTAATATTTTCTCACGTTCTGTTATTTGTGCCACTGTTACAAATTATTTTTGGAGTCAAACCTAATTTTTACATCATTTACATCCCCAGTGTTCAAGTATTTAATTTTCCTTTTTTTCTTCAAAATTTATTTTGGTTCTTAGCAATAATGATAACTTTAAATATATATAGATGCATATATATATACACACACACACACACATAAATACCACACACACACACTAGTACAAGAAAAAAATTATATACCTCTTTTAATACCATTAATGTCCACATACAAATACCCATCAAGACTGGAAGGTCATGCTTAAAAATGAAAATTATATTTGAAAAAAATGAAAATTGTAGAACAATTAAAAGTGATAGTTCTTTTTCATAATAATCTGTAATATGATTTCATCCCCAAAATATGGAAAAGAAAAATGGTGTCACAAAAAGGTGTCAGTATTTTCTCCTTCTATTGCCACTAAGCTTATGGCCCTAAATCTTCAAGCTCTTGTCATTCAAGTTTGCCACATACTGTGTTCCCTCCCCAAGTCATTCTGCAAAACTTTATGCAATTGATCTTCTTCAAACAAACCATTTAAGAATAGCTCCTATCTAGAACACTCCAGTAAGTTGTTCCAAGTCTAAAACACTAGAGGGAAATTAAAGACTCTCCATAACCTTGGCTTAATTTCTATATCCAGTATCACTTCTCTAAAACGAGCACTTCACTCCCACTAGCCATCACACATTCGTACTTCCATTCTTTATGTCTGAAAAGCAGTTGCCACCTTTCTTCACACATTACCTTTTGCTGAGCATTTAGTTAACACCCCAATTCCTTTATAAATCCTTCTCAAGCCCTATTTTCTGCTTCCTTCATGTCTTGGGAATCAAGTATCTAATATATATTTAAACACTTGTTTATTTAATGCTGTGTTATTTAAACTGTTGCTTTATTATCTATTTTTGAGAGTTGTTTTTTTTTCTGTATTTGTGTTCTTGAGATCAAGAGTTGGGTCTTATCACTCTTTTCTTGAGTATTCAGAGCATACAGTAACAGTACACAGTAAGCAGAAAAAGATTAGTAAACTCTAGTTGATTTATTGATTGGGATTAATGCTAACTTCTACAGCAGACGTTTATTTCAAAACACAAAAAGGCAACTTTTTTGAGACCTTGTGAATTTAGTTTGAACTCAAATATTAGCATATTAGAAATTTTAAAAGATACTCAGGAATGAATAAAGAGCAAGTTCTTAAGCTTGGTAAATTAGGTTTTGGATTTGTGAACATATACAGTAATTTCTTATCCAGACAACTTCTATGGTTAAAAGGAAGTATACTTGTATTTTAAATTCTTCTTCTTCTTCTTCTTTTTTTTTTTTTTTGGAGGGGACCAGCTCACAACCTCGGTAATTTAGCTGGTGTTTGGATGGTGCTTAAACTGAACTCAAAACCCTATCATTAAAATGTATGATTCTGGAATCATACTCTTAGAGACCTTATGTTACCATTTAAAGCAACTGTTAAAGATATTCACTGCATAACAAACACAGGCCCTGTTCTTATATATTTAATTCTACTGAAGTTATTACAAACTATTGACATTACAAAATTTAAACACTTATTTCCAAATATTAGCACCCTATATATGTGTGTGTGTGTGTGTGTGTGTGTGTGTGTATTAAAGGTTTGCAAAACTTTAAGAAAAGAAATGTGAAAACAGAAAAACATGAAAAATGAACAAGACCAACTCTAACTTTTGACAAATGTTATCAAAAGTAACAAAGCTTTATAACTCATTACCTGACTTTCTATTCTGGACTATAAACATTTTAATGGAATAATATATAAAACAATGATACAAATACCTGGCATTTGTCCAAGCAAATAGTTCATATCTATTTCTACTGTTAATAGGTATGTACCTAATCTACTGTCAATAGGTATGGACAAGTTCATTAACATCACTGAATTTCCAGTTTCTTCTTCATCTGAAAAATCTGAATAATAATTATCTATAATTAAGATAAGAATTAAATGTGACAGTGCACATGAACTGGAATAGTGAATCAATGTACATGAATCGTTAATATTTTTATTGTCTTTACCTGATCAATGAGACTCTGGAATAACCAGTGACTGAAAACTGAGGCTGACTTTTGACCTCTCAGTCTTCCTTTTCGGGTATTTTTATATGCTTCCCTGACCTTATTGTTCAGCTCTGCGTACTTACCTAGGGCCTACATGAAGCATGAACGTTATTTCTTGGTGGTCAGAACACAGCCTCTTTTCCAGGTTACCCTTCATCTAAGTCAACCTCCTTGCTCCTCAGCATGGCTTCCTCATCTGCTATGACCTTACCAGCCTCTAAGTTCTTCAGTCCTAAGAGCTTAACTCTCCTGTTTCTTAAACTCTATTTGTTTGTTTGTATTTGTCTTCTCTCCAGTGTGATAAGGCATCTCCTTCTATCTTACCTTGGATTCCTTAGAACCAGAACCCAACTTGACCTTTATCCATACAATTCTTTAGCCATACAAATACCAAGTTTTATGATCAGCACTGCAATTTACCACTTTCAAGTGACCAGTTCAATAGAATTTAGAGTTCATTTTCTCCCTTATCTACTGTGGCATAGCTGCAGGGATTAACAGGCAAAATCAGAGTGACCAGATTCCGGAGGTATCCAGGAGGTTTAACGCATTATTTATGTCTTAAGAGGTACCAACATTCTGAGCTCTGTCTACTTGAGAAAAACAGTCACTTCAGTAGAGGAAATATCTCCTTAACAACTAGAAGTAGATAAAATACACTAAAACACATCATTGTGAACATGAGATTCACCTAGGGAGATTTTATAAAATGCTTCTGCTTGATCTTAGCCCAGTTAAATAAGAATGAGTTGGGACCCAGTGTCCTGAGGAACACACGAACACGTGCATCTGCTCATGGAGGCATTCGTGCATTCTTGCTGATGTGGCCACCTACCTGCTTCCATCTAAGCAGACTAAGGTTTCAGGTCCTCGGTTAACAGACTCAGAAGTTCCTGGGCAATACCATTATATGTGCCTGTTTTCTGTGCTATGAAGAAAACTTCTTGGAATGACTTTGCCACATGCTAGGCCAATAGATAATGTAACACTCCGCACTTTTGAATGACTTTATTTCAAGACAAAGTGACTCAAAAAATGCATTTTGGAAGATTAATCCATGTTCTGTTCATTGTGAAAAGAGAACCTTATCTGAGAATTGCTGTGAAAATGTTGTGGGTTCCTCTGATCATTTTGAAACTTCAGTAAAGTAGAAAACGACACCACTTATTTACCAGAGTGATAAAACAGCCAAGCTTCACGTGTAGTCTCTATATAGTTTTTATTTAAACAACCTAATGGTTTCTTTAAGTTGCAATTTAAGGAACTGATATCAATTCATGTTACTTGAGCTGTGTTTACATTAAGATTTAGTTTCCTTTCTTAAGTACTTTAAACATAGTAGGTTCAGTGATGCTCAGTACAACCAGACACTCAATAAATGCTTTTTGATGATAATGATGAAGTTATTTTAACGTGGGTGTTCTTTCTCTTTACTTACATTCAATATCTTTCTGAAATTCAGACCATAGGTTGTTTTACTGATTTTTTTCCTTAAAATTACATAATGTGGGTGGTATTGAAGTCTTTTTCTTCTTGGATTCATTTTAAGTTGTTTTTCTTTTTTAAACCAAAAAAAAAAAAAGACTGCATTTTCTAAAACCAAGCTGAGGGCTTCTATCAGTAAGACAGGTAACACAGAGAAACTTCACCATGCTGTTTTATGTTCTATGTCTTGTTTTTCTTTGCCTCCACTCCCCTAACCTTCCTAAATAGTTGCAAATAGTTGCTCTTGTGGTTGAGACAGCGTTCCCACAGGTAGTGCTATGAAGTGGGGGGTTTGGGATCAGAGGTCAATGAGCTTGCTTTCATGTATATAGCTCTACTGTAACCCAATGCATCCCTTTCCCTGAGCAAAGAAAGCATTTGTCTTCTCAGCATGAACTGTCTACATGCAGAGCAGGGTGGGACCTTACAGGCTCACTGAGGATTGACCTTCAAAGAGTTAAAACTCACAATAGGGGTTTAATTGTAATACACTTGATGACAAAAGAAATGTTGAACCATAGCTCCTGCCTCATTATACTTGGAAAAATCTGAAAAGTCTAATTGTCTTCATTTCCCAAAAGTAGATCTCAAACGTCTTACTTGACTACAGACTGCATGCAAGAACGAGTCATGCAAAGCTATTTGTTGTAGTGGCTTCCCCATAAAACAAAGAATAGCCTAAAACACTACACAGACCCTTTCCAATCAAAGAGACTGAGCTTTAAAAGTTAACTTTACTGCCTGATTCTGAAGTTTTCATTTTCCTTGCCAGACAGGTTCAAAAAGAATGTCTGTTTTCATTTCATCAAGCTTAATCCATACATAACATCCTTTCCCACTATTTACTAGACTACAGCTATCAAATGAAGATATGATGTCTGTGTTTGGGTTAGTTACTTTAAATTCTAATGACCATGATGTAATCACTGTAATCAAGAAAAGCTTGTCTGTCTTTAGATTTAGGTCCTTTGCCATTAGCCTGGCACACTTTCCAGTCTTTTCATTAAGCTAACCACAATTTTGCCAAATTTGTAGTTATCAGTGAGTTTGCTTTACACAGCCTTGGGGTGCCAAATTCAAGTTTATTCCACTGGTTTTGTTGAGGTGTTTGTCATTGTTCTAGCAAAACAGTTTACAAATATTTGGATAAGAAAACTTTATCAGCAATACGTTTTTACTGTACTGATATGTTTGTATATTTGAGTCCTTTTTCCTAAATTATGCAGGTTTTTTTTTTTTACATTTATATCTAAAGTGGAGATTCTCCTCTGCCCAAGTAAATGTTTAGAGCAACTTGGAAATTTAGAATTAATTTTTTTAAAAAAGATGAAAACTGTACATGTAGATGTAAATTTTTAAAATATTAATTTCTCTGTGTTTTGTAAACTAAAAGTTTTCATAAATAAAATGGAAATCATTCGCAGTTTCCTTGTTTGAGTTTAGCTCTTGTAAAAAAATATTCCTATTCTAGGTACCAACTTTTAAGAATTTTCCTTTTTAACTATTCACTAAAAAGTAACCACAAGATCCTTTCCCCCACCCCAAGGAAAAATACTTCTTGATGACTCTGGAAATCAAGAAGCATTAAATAAATAATTTTTACAAAAATTACCATTCTGGTTGACAGAATTTTGCTAGTCAAACTCACTTAAAGCCCACTTCACTACAGTAACAATGGATAGCATTCCAATTCACCTACTCTCCTGACATGTCCCAAAACCTATGAAATCCCTGTGAATCTGGTTGTCCCCATGCTTACTTTGCATATATAGGATAATTTTTTCAGTCTTTTAGGTTGCAAGGTGAGCAGACCAAATGGGAAAGGAGAGGATGATTTAGTTGCTAAGCAACAGACTGGTAAGGATCAGGCATATCTTAATTAAGCTCTGATAAGCTTTCAGTAGTGTCTTGGGAAAGAGATAGAGAAAGGGAACGTTCATGAACTTCATGTGCCTTTTTTTCCATTTCTTTTAAACTGAGAGGGATGATCTATTAAGACAGGAACATGAATAATTTTTGTTTCCCAGTGTGTCAGTATTGGAGGCAGACTCTAAACCTTCCACTTCCTGGTAATGCCTTTATTCCTTTGCCTCAGCAATGGCAGAAGTGTAGACTGATGGTCTTAATTAACCTCCACCAGATAGCATCCAATAATATTAATTAATTAACATATTAATTATTAATTTAAATGGCTGAAATAAATGGATTGTCACGTTTTAGTACAATAATCTTTTGGTAGATGCTATTTCATTTGCACCAATTAAAGAAATTCACTGAGACCAATAAAAAGAGAGAGCAGAGTTAATCTCACTTATTTAAATAAATTATATTAATATCTTGTTACATAAATTTTACATTTCAATTAAATAGTAATTTAAATGTCTGATGTGATTATAATCAATAAAGAAAACTAATTTCAAAATGATGACAGTGACTTAGTTCCAGGAATTTAAAGGAACGGTGGAAAATGAAATAAAATATAACCAAATATGACAGATACAATAGGGCGTTTAGGTTAATAGGTGCAATGCATGTCTATTATAAAAGTTGTTGTTGAAGCCACGCCTGTTAACCTTTAACCCTAGAGCTTTATTCAGCAGTTAACTTGCTTACCCACAGGATATCTTTGTGACTTCTTTAACTAGCTCTAAGCATAGAGAAGTAAGTCCTGATAGAGTGACAGGAAAGAAGGAAACAATTCCTCATGTTTCCTAAAAGAATATATTTCTCATATTTCTTTTGGGAGAATT
Organism: Nanger dama; assembly: GCA_917880005.1. Classification (NCBI taxonomy): domain Eukaryota; kingdom Metazoa; phylum Chordata; class Mammalia; order Artiodactyla; family Bovidae; genus Nanger; species Nanger dama. Next base: position 33,748,210 of record CAKJTW010000007.1, read on the forward strand.
TTGATACACTAAGAAAAAAAATCATGATTTCAACTTTAATAAGTGATAAGAAAACTGTATCTGTTTAACATCATCAAGTTTTAAAATGCAAAATTTTTGAAGAACCATGGACCAAGAAATTCAGAGAATGATGAAATCTACATGCATGCTGTTAATCTTTATTAACTTCTAACAAATGTTCATTATGTATTTTTGTGTGTGTTTACATGCCTGAAACTGAGGTGGAAACTGATGTTAATGGCTTTAGTTCTTTGTTTCCAATTTAAATGAATAATTTTTAATTGAGATTTTAATGACACCCGTGAAATAAATGCAGTTACTTTCCCATGACACAAAACTAGGATCCTAATTCTGTATCTTGAAGAGATACAGATGATGTGAGTAACTCATACATATTTCCATGGCAGCACTGGTTATACTGCTACATCATATCTTTTATATCATTCTAATGATCTGTTATTTAATGCTCCATATAGTTAACTTAAATTTTATGTGTTATACTCTCAAAGACCTTTGTAATGTCCCTATGTGACTGTATCCCAGCAGCATGCAACACAAGGCCCCATATACAGGAGCATCTTACGGTAACATCTGTGGACTTGGTTTGACTTAACTCTTACTGAGAAGAGGCAATTAGGCTAAAAAGAAACAAAGTGTGGGGGCGGGGTGCGGCGCGCGCATGCGTGCTGGCAACAGGGAGAGGTAGGGTTCAAACACCATGAGGAAGGTAATGGAGTAAGGCAAACACAAGTGAAGAATTAGCAGCTGTGCTTGAAGAAGAGGCAACTGATAAGGAGATAATGAAAGGTGAAGCAGAATAGAGGTTCAGGGAGCACTCAAGTGAGGCTCAGGTACAGAGCGAAAGCGTGCATTTATCCTTTGTATGCAGCCTCGCAGGACCAACGTGAAAGAGAGCCAGGGAGCAAAAGGTCCTGAGTGAAGCTCACCCAGCAGAGACAGAGGCAGAATGGAGCACATGGCCCATGGCATGGCCACCTCACACTCACTCTAGCGAGTGTGAAATTCAGGAGTCGAGGCCCTGTGCTGGCAGACTGCCAACTCTTTCCAATAACAGCCAAAAACCTATTATTTTCTGAAATACCCTAATTTTAATTACAACATTAAAAAACTCATGTAAGTGTAATAAAATATATATACACGATTCACTGATAACCTAGAAATCAACAGTCTGTGACTTCTAATGTTTGCAAAGAGGAGTTCTGGAAAGTTGTATTAATTATTTTGTTTTTTAAAAGCACAAAAAGTGACATTTTTACTGCTGCTGTCCTATATAGTAAAAGATGTGAGATGACATCATGTGACACACTTGGGAATTCAGAAGCGGTGATGCTGCTCAATGGACAACTAGCAATTTCAGCAATTTGTACAGAGCACTACTCATACTATCGGTGGGTCAGTGATCCTTAAATATGCTGAGCAAATGTAGTTGCTTTATTCAGCTGATTCTCTTCTTAAACTTCTACCTAGTAGGCTGGGAAGGAGGGAAGAGATTAGACTCTGACTCTTTATCCAGTTTAACACTCAGTTTGATGCACACATGTAAACAGTCTCTAGGAAGTAAAGTAGTTCCTATCTTATATGACTCTTGGGCACCACACCTCCCAGCCCCCATGCCAACCCTCTCCATAAAGTGACTTCCTTACACAAGGGCTGTATCTACTTGTTTCTGGCCCTTGCCCCACTATCCTCAGCCTAGTTTTGTATTTGGAAAAACTTTAGCCAAAGAATAAGTTTAGTTAAAGAAGTGAGAAAATGCAGAAACAAAAGAAAACAGTCCAACAAGACTAAATAATAATAGTTGTTCAGCAGAGTCAAGGACCTTTAGTCCCTTTTCAGGGCCTATGGATAATATTCTGAGCCATATCCTGTGAGCTGTCCTGTAAATACTGAAACCTCCACCTGGTGGAGGAAGTTAACCACATGATGACCAGACTACAGCCATGACATAAGCTGCCACAATTCTAAGAATTTGCATCAAAGAATGGAAACAAAAGACCCTGGAATGGAAGACTTACTGTATCTAAAACAATCAAGATGACATTGATCAGATCATCACCTGACCAATGTCAAGATGGCTGTCAGAGCCGACTGTGCTGATTCTACATGAAGTCCCCTCCCTCTATCTATAAAAGCTCTTGCCCGATGTATGTCATTGGGAGGGAGGGTGGCAGAGAGTCAGCCTTTGGATGTGAGAGTTGGACTGTGAAGAAAGCTGAGCGCTGAAGAATTGATGCTTTTGAACTGTGGTGTTGGAGAAGACTCTTGAGAGTCCCTTGGGCTGCAAGGAGATCCAACCAGTCCATGCTGAAGGAGATCAGCCCTGGGATTTCTTTGGAAGGAATGATGCTGAAGCTGAAACTCCAGTACTTTGGCCACCTCATTGGAAAAGACTCTGATGCTGGCAGGGATTGGGGGCAGGAGGAGAAGGGGATGACAGAGGATGAGATGGCTGGATGGCATCACCAACTCGATGCACATGAGTTTGGGTGAACTCCAGGAGCTAGTGATGGACAGGGGAGGCCTGGCGTGCTGCGATTCATGGGTTCAGAAAGAGTCGGACACAACTGAGTGACTGAACTGAAATGAACTGCCCTCTCCACCCCAATTGCCAGCATCCAAAATAAAGCAAACTTTCCTTTCCAACTACCTTGTCTCTTAAGTGACTTTTGAGTGGGAAACAGTCAGACCCCCACTTTGGGTTACAAAGTGAGCTAAAAAAATCTGGACAATCCTTTATCTTCCCTCAAACTCAGCTCTCAAGTCTATTATCTTCTTGCAAAAATGTAGCTAAATAATGACTAAGCCTCTCTCTTTAGAAATGTGTTGAAACTGCATACCACCCTCCACCTCAAGCCCAATTTCCAGAGACAGAGAAATACTCAAATGCAATATGCATAAAAGTCATGCATCCATAAATACAAAAAGGAAAACCATATCAGAAAATTTAAAATATGATCTGTGCTAGCTAACTTTTGTGGAGAAGAATATAAATCAAAATTAAATGAAGCCACATTATCTTCATCCTAAACTTACTAAAACCCTTTTGCAAATTCCATATCTCCAGGTTAATTTCAAAGCAATATTTAAACACTCAAGGCTTATATACTGCAAGTCTGATATAAATATACCATGAACTTTTTCTGATACCAGGAACATGGATTCTGAAGTTTTTAGACATATTGAACAATTTATCTTTTCACTCTAATTTCTACTCTCTGAATCTAGAAGGCCCTCAAAACACAAAATGATTTAATACAAATGATGTAATGCTGTGTATATATTTTAGGCTTTTCTGTGCCAAACTTCCATTCAAAAAAAAAAGGGGGGAAGAAGAAAGAAAAAGAAATTATTCTCAGAAGACACTGCACACGATGTAAGCTATTTATATCCCACCATCCCTCCATTGTTCAAAATGAAACCGCCTCTTAAAAGCTTGTCAACAAATGTTTCAGTATGGCATAATAAAGAATCCTTGTTTTTAATGTGTCACAGTTAATAACAATGCTTGAATTTATTGCCATCATAAAAACAAATATTCTTTGATTATGTAAATCAAATAAAAATTTGAATGTTTTCTGTTGTCTCAGGAATATACCAGCAAACCAAGATTATAGGTTGAAGGATTTGAAGTTAATGTACTTCATTCAAGTCAATTCAAGTATAGATTTTGATTAGGTGGAAAATTAGTGTATAATCTGTACTAATTTAAGGATGTAGATTCATCTGCACAGTGGTATGTAAAATCAGTTTTATTTTTAAAGGAGGAAAGGAAACACAATTTCAATACTCATTCCCCCAAACTTAACAAACTGCTGTTGAAATGAAAACTGTGATGTTATGAAGAACTGTAACTATTGAATGAACATAAAAATAGAAAATAGCAATGTTTAAGACATTCTCTGTTCTTATTTTGGAAGATGACTACACAAAGCCAACCTAAAGAGGGGGATAAGATTTCACATTTTATTGGCGTTCGGGGAAACGTTATACCCTGTCTCTGGAAAATCAGAAAGGGAAGTGGTTATAAGGAATCCACATAATAATGTATGGGAAAGCCAACTAGAATTTACAAGGGAGGGGACTCCACTGGTGAATCGAAGAGCTGCCAAGTCACATGTTGCACAATTTATTAATCGTGAGCTGTTTCACCAGCCAGCAGTTTCTCCATTTTCTCCTCATTTATGACTCTATTCCCACTAAGCCACTAAATTATTTTTGGTGCAAAATATGTGTTATGAGTAAAAACACAACACAGGACCAAATGAGAAGAAAGTAAACATTTGGCAGCTTACAAAAGCAGGTGGAATGGGTCCAGACTGTACATTGTCTACATTTTGAGACTCGGATTTGGCCAGGGAGGATTACTTTGTTAAATGCTACAAAAGCCCCAGTTTGGTCTTCAAGGAACATGGACTCAGCACCATTTGAAGTCCAAATACTGGGGATTCACTGGCACTAAGAAATGGTAGGTGCCCTTGATTCTGCTCCAAGTAAAGGAAGTTTTTAGTAGTCACTCACAGGATGCTTTTAAGAGAGCTCTTAAAAGACTTCACTCACTTTGAAAAAGGCTAAATGTTGCATGTTATACCTGTGCATGAAATTTCTAATTTAAAAAAATACATAAAGTTATCTATGTAATCTCCATGTTTGAGGAGAAAATATCTTTCTTTGTGGCCAATATTTTAAGATATTTCATCTCTTAAATGCAGGAGAGTTTATCAGTTCAGTCACTCAGTCGTGTTCAACTCTTTGCCACACCATGGACTGCAGCACACCAGGCCTCCCCGTCCACCACCAACTCCTAGAGCCTGCTCAAACTCATGTCCATAGAGTTGGTGATGAGAGTCTATAAACCTGGATAATGGAAGAGGCTTGCCTTGGGGCATCTCACCTGCACGTTAAGGTGCTGCTGACTATGGTTATTTGGGCTAGGATGATGGTGGTGAGGAAAATCCTAATAACTTACCTATACGTATTCCTCTAAATGAAATGCAATAGATCACAGAAACATTATTTTCCTTCCAAGAGATATCAAATACCTTCTGCCCCATGACAGGCTGGCAGGACACTGTGCTCTTTAGCCTTAATGAAGAGAGCTATGGAAAGAGATGTCCACCTATCCCTACACGCAGCAGAAATAGTATTTTTAAACAGTTGGAGTTTCACTATCTGCCTAAGTGAAAACATAGACAGCTCACGCAGGCAAAAACAAATGCAGATACAAAGTAACCCACACCTTCACAGCTGTGTAGAAAATTTCACTAAATTTCCTCTCTCTGTTGCATTTCTTAGCAGTACTTGCAGATATTATTCAGATCCCTCTAGTTTCCTCTCCATATCCCTTCATTTCCAGAAGAGGAACCTCACGTGTTTACTGCAGTGTCTGAGCCCAGGCAAATACACTACCTCAAATACCTTCTATAACCCTCCTTACCTTTATCCATCTTCTTCCCTCACTGCTACCTACCATGCCAACTTACCATAGCAAATGTCCCTATCTCTACTTTACCCTATATCCCTTCCTCCATCTGAAGGAGTCCCAAACCATCATCACTTCTGTTTCACCTCATCACTGTCTCTACTCCTGCTGACCAATGGCCATATGTGAATATATTCACAAATGCCATCAAGTCAACCTCATATACAACACCTCTAGAAAGTCATTCATTAATCTCTTGAGTTTTTAAGATTCACAGAATTTTAGACTTCAAGAACATTAAACTAAGAAACTTAAAAATATTTGTTCTAACTAAATCATGTTACAAGTAAAGGGAAAATCTCATGTCCTTTTTCAGTTCAGTTCAGTCGCTCAGTCATGTCTGACTCTTAGTGACCCCATGAATTGCAGCATGCCAGGCCTCCCTGTCCATCACCAATTCCCAGAGTTCACTCAAACTCACATCCATCAAGTCAGTGATACCATCCACCATCTCATCCTCTGTCATCCCCTTCTCCTCCTGCCCTCAATCCCTCCCAGCATCAGGGTCTTTTTCAATGAGTCAACTCTTTGCATGAGGTGGCCAAATATTGGAGTTTCAGCTTTAGCATCAGTCATTCCAAAGAACACCCAGGGCTGATCTCCTTTAGGATGGACTGGCTGGAGCTCCTTGCAGTCTATGGGACTCTCAAGAGTCTTCTCCAACATCACAGTTCAAAAGCATCAATTCTTCAGCACTCAGCTTTCTTCTCAGTCCAACTCTCACATTCATACATGACTACTGGAAAAAACATAGCCTTGACTAGATATACCTTGTTGGCAAAGTAATGTCTCTGCTTTTTAATATGGTATCTAGGTTGGTCATAACTTTCCTTCTAAGGAGTAAGTGTCTTTTAATTTCATGGCTGCAATCACCATCTGCAGTGATTTTGGAGCCCCCAAAAATAAAGTCTGATACTGATTCCACTGTTTCCCCATCTATTTCCTATGAAGTGATGAGACCAGATGCCATGATCTTCATTTTCTCAATGTTGAGCTTTAAGCCAACTTTTTCACTCTCCTCTTTCACTTTCATCAAGAGGCTCTTTAGTTCCTCTTCACTTTCTGCCATAAGGGTGGTTTCATCTGCATATCTGAGGTTATTGACATTTCTCCCAGCAATCTTGATTCCAGCTTGTATTTTCTCCAGCCCAGTGTTTCTCATGATGTATTCTGCATATAAGTTAGATAAGCAGGGTGACAATATACAGCCTTGACGTACTCATTTCCCGATTTGGAATCAGTCTGTTGTTCCATGTCCAGTTCTAACTGTTGCTTCCTGACCTGCATATAGGTTTTTCAAGAAGCAGGTCAGGTGGTCTGGTATCCCCATCTCTTTTAGAATTTTTCCACCGTTTCTTGTGATCCACACAGGCAAAGGCTTTGGCACAGTCAATAAAGCAGAAATAGATGTTTTTCTGGAACTCCCTTGCTGTTTCAATGATCCAGGGTTGTTGGCAATTTGATCTCGGGTTCCTCTGCCTTTTCTAAAACCAGCTTGAACATCTGTAATTTCACGGTTCACGTATTGCTGGAGCCTGGCTTGGAGAATTTTGAGCATTACTAGCATGTGAGATGAGTGCAATTGTGTGGTAGTTTGAGCATTCTTTGGCATTGCCTTTCTTTGGAATTGGAATGAAAATGGACCTTTTCCAGTCCTGTGGCCACTGCTGAGTTTTACAAATTTGTTGGTATATTGAGTGCAGCACTTTCACAGCATTGTCTTTCAGGATTTGAAACAGTTCAATTGGAGTTCCATCACTTCCACTAGCTTTGTTCATAGTGATGCTTTCTAAGGCCCACTTGACTTCACATTCCAGGATGTCTGGCTCTAGGTGAGTGATCACACCATCATGATTATCTGGGTTGTGAAGATCTTTTTGTACAGTTCTGTGTATTCTTGCCACCTCTTCTTAATATCTTCTGCTTCTGTTAGGTCCATACCATTTCTGTCCTTTATCGAGCCCATCTTTGCATGAAATGTTCCTTGGTATCTCTAATTTTCTTGAAGAGGTTTCTAGTCTTTCCCATTCTATCATTTTCCTCTGTTTCTTTGCATTGATTGCTGAGGAAGGCTTTCTTACCTCTCCTTGCAATTCTTTGGAACTCTACATTCAGATGTTTATATCGTTCCTTTTCTCCTTTGCTTTTCACTTCTTTTCTTTTCATAGCTATTTGTAAGGCCTCCTCAGACAACCATTTAGCTTTTTTGCATTTCTTTTCCATGGGGATGGTCTTCATCCCTGTCTCCTGTACAATGTCACAAACCTCATTCCATAGTTCATCAGGCACTCTGTCTGTCAGATCTATTCCTTAAATCTATTTCTCACTTCAACTGTATAATCATAAGGGATTTGATTTAGGTCATACCTGAATTGTCCAGTGGTTTTCCCTACTTTCTTCAATTTAAGTCTGAATTCGGCAATAAGGAGTTCATGGTCTGAGCCACAGTCAGATCCCGGTCTTGTTTTTGCTGACTGTATAGAGCGTCTCCATGTTTGTCTGCAAAGAATATAGTCAATCTGATTTCAGTGTTGACCATCTGGTGATGCCTATGTGTAGAGTCTTCTCTTGTGTTGTTGGAAGAGGGTGTTTGCCATGACCAGTTCGTTCTCTTGGCAAAACTCTCTTAGCTTTTGCCCTGCTTCATTCTATACTCCAAGGCCAAATTTGCCTATTATTCCAGGTGTTTCTTGACGTCTTACTTTTGCATTCCAGTCCCCTATAATGAAAAGGACATCGTTTTTGGGTGTTAGTTCTAAAAGGTCTTGTAGGTCTTCATAGAACCGTTCAACTTCAGCTTCTTCAGCGTTACTGGTTGAGGCATAGACTTGGATTACTGTGATACTGAATGGTTTGCCTTGGAAATGAACAGAGATCATTCTGTCGTTTTGAGATTGCATCCAAGTACTGCATTTTGGACTCTTTTGTTGACCATGATGACTACTCCATTTCTTCCAAAGGATTCCTGCCCACAGTAGTAGATATAATGGTCATCTGAGTTAAATTCACCCATTTCAGTCCATTTTAGTTTGCTGATTCCTAGAATGTCGACGTTCACTCTTTTTAGTCTTTTTGTTCTTCCTTTTAGTTCTTCCTCTATGCTCGATACCCATTCATTCAAAGGTGACAAATGACTCATAATTATTTTTTTCTTAGTCTTTATCTTTTCTAGCTTTGCTATTTGGGGTAACTGCTCCCTCTCAGAAAAATCGTTTCCTGCCAATTACCTACAGCCATAAACTGATTCCAACACACAGTCATTTAGGAACTTTGCAGATACACACAGCCTTCCCATCAAGAACCTAACCCAAACTTTCAGAAATATCCTTTACTCCCTTTCCTTTGATTTTTATCTTAAAAACCATATGAAGTAACACCTGTCCTCTTCCTTTTTCCTGTTTCCCTTGTTGGCTTTCACTTTTTCTTCATGAACTATTACACCAGGCTCCCAAAGAGGATCCTCACAGTCATTTCTTATCCTCCCCAGTGAAATTCTGATATGGTCAGTTCACCCTTAAAACCATTTTTATGGTTAGGGCTCCAATCTCTAAAGTGGTTCCCAACTAAACAAACTACGGCTAGCTTTCAAAACTGTGTGGAATCTGGTCTCATCTTTATTTCAAGTTTCATCATTCACTAGTCTTTTTGGAACCCTAAACTGCAGTCAAAATGAGGGTCTGGATGCTCTGTAAACATGTTCCATGCTTCCTGCCTGTATATTATGCCACTATTTGTTATGTTATGTTTCTTATACTTCCCTTCTTCACCAACATCTAAGTCAGCTGAAAGACTCATGATCAAAGTTAGCCTCAAGGAACATTTCACTCATGCAGCCTGTTCTAATCAATCAAACAGAATAGAGATTTCTCTATTCACTGTGCATTCTTCTTCAATGTCACCTAGGATATTGTCTCATTTTAGAGTCTTCAATCCTTGTATCATTCCTTCCCTGAGAGTAAATTTTTTGAGGCTTACAAATCTTTGATTTTGTTTCTTCCATAGTGCTTTTTTTTTTTTTTTTTAATAGGAGTTCAGCTATAGGTTTAGGCATTATCTTATAGGTTCTAGAAAACTCAACAGGTTGTAGACTAAATTTTCTTTCTACACCCCAACCCAGTCCCCACTAAACTTTCTCTATACAAAAATTCTCTAGACTGGGCTTAGGGTCCCACTAGTGATTTTGTAATCCAGTCCCAAAAGCTGCAAGTCTTAAATTTCTCACCTTTTGGTGTAATTTCCACCAGTCATTTACACTAGTAAACAGTCTCATTAATGTCCTCTTCAAAATTCCTCATTAATCTCTCCCTTTTGCCATCAGCTTGCCTCTTAGATCAACTCCTCCACATTTCTTACCTGGACCACTGCCATAGCCTGGAAACTAAATCTGACTTCTTTGTAATCCATCCTCCACATTGCTACCAGGATAATTTCTCTAATGGCAAAAGTGATCACTTACCTCCTTTTAAATCTTCCCAGACTCCCTAACCTAAAGAGGAGTGTCCAAACTCTTTGTATAGTTTGCAAAGTCTTTCACAGTCTGGCCTCTGCCTTCCTTTCCATACTCATTTTATGCTACCAGTTTACCTACATCATGCAAACAGAGAAAAAGCTTGGTATGCCATTCCCCTTTGCTTAAGTAAATCCCATTCATTCTTCAAGGCTCAACTCAATCCTTCTGCTAGTACATGTCATAAAGCATTGGGTGTCCTTCCTCTGTCAAACTGATAGTAATTATGAGTTTGCCTATATTTACAAAAGAATGAGAAATCTCCCAGACTGAAATATTGCTAGATTTTGGTTCATATTCATAGCATCTAATGAACTATAATAACACACTCCAACATAAATCAAAGCAGGATCCTCTATGACCCACCTCCCCAGAATACTGGAAATAGAAGCAAAAATAAACAAATGGGACCTATTAAAATTAAAAGCTTTTGCACAACAAAGGAAACTATAAGCAAGGTGAAAATACAGCCTTCTGAATGGGAGAAAATAATAGCAAACTAAGCAACTGACAAAGAATCTCAAAAATATACAAGCAACTCCTGCAACTCAATTCCAGAAAAATAAATGACCCAATCAAAAAATGGGCCAAAGAACTAAACAGACATTTCTCCAAAGAAGACATACAGATGGCTAACAAACATATGAAAAGATGCTCAACATCACTCATTACCAGAGAAATGCAAATCAAAACCACAATAAAGTACCATTTTCACACCAGTCAGAATGGCTGTGATCCAAAAGTCTACAAGCAATAAATGCTGGAGAGGGTGTGGAGAAAAGGGAACCCTCTTACACTGTTGGTGGGAATGCAAACTAGTAGAGCCACTATGGAGAACAGTGTAGAGATTCCTTAAAAAACTGGAACTAGAACTGCCTTATGACCCAGCAATCCCACTGCTGGACATAAACACTAAGGAAAGCAGAATTGAAAGCCCTGAGATAAACCCACACACCTATGGACACCTTATCTTCGACAAAGGAGGCAAGAATATACAATGGAATAAAGACAGTCTCTTTAACAGGTGGTGCTGGGAAAACTGGTCAACCACTTATAAAAGAATGAAAATAGATCTCTTTCTAACACCATACACAAAAATAAACTCAAAATGGATTAAAGATCTAAATGTAAGACCAGAAACTATAAAACTCCTAGAGGAAAACATAGGCAAAACACTCTCCGACATAAATCACAGCAGGATCCTCTATGATCCACCTCCCAGTATACTGGAAATAAAAGCAAAAATAAACAAATGGGATCTAATTAAAATTAAAAGCTTCTGCACAACAAAGGAAACTATAAGCAAGGTGAAAAGACAGCCTTCTGAATGGGAGAAAACAATAGCAAATGAAACAACTGACAAACAACTAATCTCAAAGATATACAAGCAACTTATGCAGCTCAACTCCAGAAAAATAAACGATCCAATAAAAAAAATGGGCCAAAGAACTAAATAGGCATTTCTCCAAAGAAGACATACGGATGGCTAACAAACACATGAAAAGATGCTCAACATCACTTATTATCAGAGAAATGCAAATCAAGACCACAATGAGGTATCATTTCACACCAGTCAGAATGGCTGCGATCCAAAAGTCTACAAGCAATAAATGCTGGAGAGGATGTGGAGAAAAGGGAACCCTCTTACACTGTTGGTGGGAATGCAAACTAGTACAGCCACTATGGAAAACAGTGTGGAGATTCCTTAAAACATTGCAAATAGAACTGCCTTATGACCCAGCAATCCCACTGCTGGGCATACACACCAAGGAAACCAGAATTGAAAGAGACACATGTACCCCAATGTTCATTGCAGCACTGTTTATAATAGCCAGGACATGGAAGCAACCTAGATGTCCATCAGCAGATGAATGGATAAGAAAGCTGTGGTACATATACACAATGGAGTACTACTCAGCCCTTAAAAAGAATAAATTCAACTCAGTTCAAATGAGATGGATGAAATTGGAGCCGATTATACAGAGTGAAGTAAGCCAGAAAGAAAAACACCAATACAGTATACTGACACATATATATGGAATTTAGAAGGATAGTAATGAAGACCCTCTATGTGAGACAACAAAAGAGACTCAGAGGAATAGAACGGACTTTTGGACTCTGAGGGAGAGGGAGAGGGTGGGATGACTTGGGAGAACAGCATTGAAACATGTATACTGTCTTGTAAGAATGAAGCACCAGTCTATGTTCAATACAGGATGCAGGACGCATGGGGCTGGTGCACGGGATGATTCAGGGAGAGGATGTGGGGTGGGAGGTGGGAGGGGGCTTTGGCATTGGGAGATCGTGGACACCTGTGGCTGATTCATGTCAATGTATGGCAAAACAAATACAGTATTGTAATGTAGAATAAAGTATTAAAAAAATGTATTCTTTAAAAAAAAAGAAAGAAAGAGACACATGCACCTCAATGTTCATTGCAGCACTGTTTATAATAGCCAGGACATGGAAGCAACCTAGATGTCCATCAGCAGATGAATGGATAAGAAAGCTGTGGTACATATACACAATGGAATATTACTCAGCCATTAAAAAGAATACATTTGAATCAGTTCTAATGAGGGGAATGAAACTAGAGCCCATTATACAGAGTGAAGTAAGCCAGAAAGAAAAACACCAATACAGTATACTAACGCATATATATGGAATTAAGAAAGATGGTAACGATAACCCTGTATATGAGACAGCAAAAGATACACAGATGTATAGAACAGTCTTTTGGACTCTGTGGGAGAGGGCGAGGGTGGGATGGTTTGGAGAATGGCACTGAAACATGTATAATATCATATGTTAAATGAATCGCCAGTCCAAGTTTGATGCATGATACTGGATGCTTGGGGCTGGTGCACTGGGATGACCCAGAGGGATGGTATGGGGATGTAGGTGGGAGGGGAGTTCAGGATTGAGAACACATGTACACCTGTGGCTGATTCATGTCAATGTATGGCAAACTAATACAATATTGTAAAGTAATTAGCCTCCAAAAAAATAAATAATTAATTAAAAAAATAATTTTAGACTTAAAAATACATGAATTTATTAGAAGCATACAACAATTTAACTGTGATTTACATCAAACCACATGGTACTTACAATATCCCTTTTACAAATTCAAAGACAAATAAAGCAAAATAATATATTATCTTAGCTTTCATATTTAAAAGTAAAGAATAAATAGGGTAACTGTTTAAAGATAGCTGTAAATTCTGGTAGAAGGACTAGGAGAGATGGAATAGAGGAGAAACGCAGAAGTAGACAGAGCACACTGTTAGGCTACTTCTTTGGTTGGGTAGTAAGTTTACTGGTATTACTTTCATGTTGATTAATTATATTTTTTTAACGTGGCCATTCGTGGATCAAAAGTAACAGAGTGTCATGAACCAAGCATTGTAATTAATCTAATTTAATGGAGTGTTTAGGTCACACTGGACCTGAGATTTATTTGGTTAATAATTAACAACAACAACAAAAATCTACCATTGTTATTATTTAGATCTTAGTAGTCAAACTTTTATAAAAAGAGAGAGGCAGCTGTACCTTTCCACTATATTCTTTTTCATTTATAATGCCATGGGAAAATATAAAAATATGACATAACATAGAGACCACCACAAATGTGAACAGGTAGGCAAATATATCTACCCTAACATTCAAATTTGCATGTGGAGCTTTAATTACAAATGGATCTCTTCCTTGAGGGAAAAAGTACACTAGAGAGAATAATCACAGAATTCTCATTCTCTGGATACACTGATAAGGTTCACTCACTCAGTCATCCAAAATTTATTGAAAAACAGTTTTATTCCATGGTACACTAGATACCATCAGGCACCTCCCATGGCTCAGCGAATAAAGAATATGCCTGCAATGCAAGAGACACAGGTATAACCTGGGTCAGGAAGATTCCCAGTAGAAGGAAATGACAACCCACTCCAGTATTCTAGCCTGAAAACTTCCATTGACAGAGGAGCCTGGCAGTGTACAGCCCATAGAGTCGCAAAGAGTTAGACACAACTGAAGTGACTAACCACACACACACACACACACACAAGATACCAAGGATACAAAGATAAAACAAGGCTCCTGACCACACAAAGCATATAGAGGACAAGACTTCCTCCTTGTGTGCAATTTACCCTCTGAAAAACTGACTTATCAGCAACATGATAGAGTACAATTCATGGAAATAATTTACTCCTCAACCCGGTTCAAGGGGAATTATGGAAATTTAGAGAAGTACTTCTTTTATCCATTTTAAACACATATTATGACACCTCAATTTCCAAGAGATGAAATTTTTTATTCTCTAACATCAGTTAGTTCAGTCGCTCAGTCGTGTCTGACTCTTTGTGACCCCATGAATCGCAGCACACCAGGCCTCCCTGTCCATCACCAACTCCCAGAGTTCACTCAAACTCATGTCCATCGAGTAGGTGATGCCATCCAGCCATCTCATCCTCTGTTGTCCCCTTCTCCTCCTGCCCCCAATACCTCCCAGCATCAGGGTCTTTTCCAGTGAGTCAACTCTTCACAAGAGGTAGCCAAAGTATTGGAGTTTCAGCTTTAGCATCATTCCTTCCAATGAACACCCAGGACTGATCTCCTTTAGGATGGACTGGTTGGATCTCCTTGCAGTCCAAGGGACTCTCAAGAGTCTTCTCCAACACCACAATTCAAAAGCATCAATTCTTCAGCGCTCAGCTTTCTTCACAGTCCAACTCTCACATCCATATGTGACCACTGGAAAAACCATAATTTTTAAACTATAATTATAGATGGATTTTTTTGAAAAATAAATACTAATTCAGCAATAATAATTAGATTTTAAGTAGATTTTTAAAGCCTTATTATTCAGTAATTCATAAAGGTGGCAGCATATAATTTTATTTAGAATGGAATAATAACTTTAGTCCATTTTATAGTGATTTTGCAAATACTGCTTAATATCATGCCAATCAAACTTTAAGTACTTAGTCCTTATTTGTATTTAGAATTTTATAGTAAAGATTTATAGACCTTCTGAGATATGCACTTTTCACATCAGTTAACTATATGGATCATACAGAAGAAACAAAAGCAATTCAAATGACAGTAGCATAACATACACATACTTTTGAATATCAGAAATGTGGAAAAAAGTATAAATAAAGCTCATTATAGATTTTATACAGAGCAATATTACCACTGAGTAATATGCATGTGGAAAATGTTTTAAGCTGTGTCTAGTACAGTAAAGATTCAGCTCAGCATTGTTTCATGGTAAGTAAAGAAACTGAAGGATACAGTAACAAAGTAGAAAGGTAAGACTAAGGTAGGGTTAAAGTGCTAATTCTTTTTCCTTTCATTTCACTAGTACTCAACACACATCTCATAATTACCATACAATGTTCATAGGTGACATGTTGGAGGGGAAATCCATACTTACTAGATGAAAAACTTTTGTATACAATATTACAAAAACTACTTATATATAACATTACTCTTCAAAGTGGCAGGTGTAGTCTAAGTCATCTAATTAATCAAAACTTCACAGAAGGAAAAGAAAAATAAAAGAGGAAAGAAAGGAATGGTAGTTCTGATATAAGGATAAGCCTATGAGATTTCAGTGATTTATCTTAATATAAAGGCAGTAAGTAAAGAGAAAAATGAGAGCTTTAGCAGAAAGTACACAGCATAAACTTCAAAGAAACTTGCCATAATGTATGTTATCCTAGTTATAAAGAAAAAAAGAAAAGAAAATATCCATCCATTTAAATCTAAAACAAATGGTCACTTAGATGGCATAAGTAACCTTTGTCCAGGCAAGAGGGTCAAATCTTAGAAAAGAAAGAAGATAATAATTCCTTCATTAGGACAAGGAAAAGTAGATTTCATGGTTATATTTTCTAATGTTAAAAATCTGGGCTTCACAATTCTAAATTCTCTGAATTCTCAGTTTTGAACAGTGAACAAGGCAAATCTTTACACATTCTTATGACTTACATTCATACATTTGTTTCTATTCCCAACCACAAAGTATCACTATTTCTAAAAACACAAGGAGATAAGAAAAGATAGTTGTGTTTCCCCTAATATCTTGATGGGTTTATGATTATGACGTGATTTATAAAGAATTAAATACTACTTTTTAAGAGACATTCACTTCAAATTTTTTATTTGTTATTTATTGTTTTTCTATATCTTGACTGAGATGGTGATTACAAGACAGTGAATTTTTTTAAAGGTCATCAAATTTGTATTTTCATTTCCAGAAATGATGAAATAACATGTTTGCCCATTTGCCTTTAGCACTCAATAATTCAGGCAAAATATAAGAAGCATAGTTTTCAGACTTGGACCAACTGTAGCATAATTTAATGATTATTGAGAAGACAAAATAAATAAGCACAGGAACCCAAATAGAGCCTGTCAACTTCTCTAAACTGATAACAAAGAATTTAAAATTTGAGGTAGCCAAAGCATCTATAATTCATAGGACAGAGTACTGGAGGGACATGATCTACATAGAGAGAGAGATCAGGAAATCCACAAAGCACTTCCCTGAGTCTTCACCTGTACAGTGAGTAATGGTGGACACAGGGAAACTATCTAAGGCTAGGAACAGAAGCACATGAAAGGCAGAAGCAGCAAAATCGTAGGAACACCATAGGGCCAACTGTAATTGATGTTTTCATTAGCCAGAGTTGAGATACCTCCACAACATGTGGAATAACAAGTAGAGTACTGGAAAGGAACAATCTCAAAAATGCGGCCAAACTCACTACAGATTAAAGGCTGCTCTGGTCCTGCCTAACAAAGCTTAAGCTCAATCTTGCTGTTGCTGCTGCTAAGTCACTTCAGTCGTGTCCGACTCTGTGTGACCCCATAGACAGCAGCCCAAAAGGCTCCCCCGTCCCTGGGATTCTCCAGGCAAGAACACTGGAATGGGTTGCCATTTCCTTCTCCAAGCTTGATCTTGAGGACCATATATAAAATTGTTTCAAGTAACTTAAATGAATGCCATAACCCAGCCCAAACATATTTAAAGAAATATAAAATCAAAACCAGGCTCCGACATAAAAATATCATAAATTTAATGACTAGCATCCAATAAAAAAATTCTAAGCATGGTGATAAGCTGAAAAACATAATCGATAATTAGGAGAAAACCAATATATAGTGGGACTTCAAGAAATTACTGAAATGACGGAATTAGCTGATAAGTATGCTAAAATAGCTATTACAAATATCTTTCATATATTTAAGAAATTATGGTAGAGGAAAGCATGAGCCTGATAAGGAAAGATATGGATAATATAAAAATATAATGTCTCAGAAAAAAAAATACACTGAATGGTATTAAGATTAAATCTTATGGGAGAAAATGATAGTAAACTTATAATTATAGCAAATTATAGTAAAAATATTAGAATCTATCAAATGCATTTTATCTTATTTACTTCTTTTTGTGGGGAGGGATAAATTAGAAATTTGGGATTAATAGATGCACACTATTATACATTGGCTTCCCAGGTCAGTCAACAGTAAAGAATCCACCTGCCAAGCAAGAGATGTGGGTTTTGTCCTTGAGGTAAGAAGATCCCCTGCAGAAGGAAATGGCAACCCACTCCAGTACTCTTTCCTAGAAAAATCACATGGAAAGAGGAGCTTTGTGGGCTAAGTTCATGGGGTAACAAAAGAGTCAAACATGATTTAGCAACTAAACAGCAACACTACTATACATTAAACAGATAAACAACAAGGACTGACTATCACACAGTAGACTATACTCAGTTTCTTATAATAACTAATAGAAAAGATTCTCCACAGTGTTGAAAACCCAAATATCACTCTGCTGAAAACCCAAATATAACACTGTAAACAGCCCCAACCTTAGATAATGAAGTCCTATTAATATAATACTGTGGTACATATCTAATGAAAAAATACATATATTAAATGGACCTGGCAGTTCAGACCCATGTTGTTCAAAGATCAACTGTATTTTGACAATTTCGGCATTAGCGATGTGATACAATGTGCATGTATAACTCGAGTTAAGTCAATTTCCAAATGTGTCCATCAAGAAAGAATTTTTAAAAAGTAGTCTACCAACATGCTAAATCAAGAATAACCAGTATAAACACCTCAAACATGCAGTATACTATCAGAATGGACTGAACTTGAGAGGTGGCTACACAGCCTTCCTAAAATTTCTGTCTTTGATCAATAATCAATGTTTTGCTAATTAGGTTAATGGATACATAAAATAGGTTTTTATTGATGAAACTAGCAACATATCTTGTTAATTTGAGGATTAAATGAATAATCACTGCTAAAATTAAAGGTAATTAAAATGAAAGTTTTTTTTTTAAAAAAGATGTATGGAGACCCTAAAATAATTTAGAACTTTGAGTAGAAAAATATCAACATTGCCCAGAAGATTATCAGAAATGTAAAATCTCAGGCTCCACTCCAGGCATGCCATTTCAGTATCTGCATTTTAACAAAATCCTCAGATGATTCACATGCACTCCTTTAAAATCTTTCCTCGCCTTTTATGAGCAAGTTAAAAAGAATTTGAGCAAGGCCTGTAATTTATACCTTAAAGGAATATTGTCTTAGGTTTAATTCTATGGGGCCTGTCCAATCATAACTTTTGACTCTGTTGGCCAAAAGAGTAACACAATGCTGCTCCAAAATTCTGCATCTGTCTTAAGTAAATCTTTCATTCAAAATGCCATACAGAGTATATAACAGGGCAAAAAGTTTTCATTATACATCCAGGGCAGTCTTTATGTCTACTGTCCCAGTATAATTACTAATAATGCTCCATTTCACTTTCAAAGGTGATAAATTATAAGGTCAGTCTAAGAATAAGTCATGTGACTTTTTTACTTTTGTGCTTGCTTGCTAATAATAAGGGCTTCCTAGGTGGTGCTAGTGTTAAAGAATCCATCTGCCAATGCAAGAGACACAAGATGAGGGTTTGATACCTGGGTCAGGAAGATGCCCTGGAGGAGGGCATGGCAACCCCTTCCAGTATTCTTGCCTGAAGAATCCTATGGACAAAGGAGCCTGGTGGGCTATAGTCCATAGAATTACAAAGAGTTGGACACGACTGAAGCAACTTAGCACACACACATGCTAAACTCCCACATTGATAGTTTTCACAAGGATAAAAGATGGGGAACTTTTCCTTTTGGAAACCTCTAATATCTTTGATATCTCAAAGTCACCATATTATTCTGTCATCTTGATATGTCATCCTATTTAAAAGACTTATCAAACATGGTGAAAACACTGTTTGTGAACTGAAAAATACAGGAGAAATCAAATGACTTGCCAATGTACAGTTTGCTACCCATTACTCTTTAAGTCAATTTCTCTGTAAAAGGTTTTGTCATTTTAAAAATCGGATAGAAGATTACTCCAGTTCTAAACAGAAAATATTGTTGATGTGGAAGTAAATCAGTATTAAATTTTAAAATGCTTTGATCCAAACCCTTAGTACAAAAAAACTCAGTCCAAAAGAAAAGAAAAAAACCCACTTAGTCTTTATCCACTCATATCTATGCAAGTACTGAATCAACCACCAGAATCATATATATTTTAGCCAATATTAAAGCTTAGTGTTTTAAATCCCATCGCAAAACACAATGAAAATTAAAATGAGAGAAATTTAGTGCTTTCTCAGTGCCAAAAATTGCACTGTATCATCTAAATCAAAATGCATTTGTAACATTGCAACTCAAGGCCATCATTCAGCTCTAAGTTACTGTTTTCTGAAAGTAAATAAAATGGTTTGGAGCTCTCATTTAAATAGATTCTAGATTTGTGGTACAGTTTTGGCAATGATGAGTTTTCTTGGTACATCAATGTTACCATAATGGTTACAGAAGTCATGAACATAGCATTTGTGGCAACCAGTTTACAATTGAGAATCGAAAGATGCATTTTCAGGATCATAAATAAAGCTAAATACCCTCTTATTCAAAGGAAGGAATATCCAAAACCTGACCAGTTGTACAAGGATCCCAATTAACTAAGACATGTCTTACTAGCATGCATGCCAGTGTGTGATTACCCTACAATTGTGGAAGCAGGTCACTGTGGAATTACTATCTGTCTTAGGAAATGCCCTTTAAGTCACAGTGAGTTTCAATGATTCTTACTTTAAACGTGGCAAATTCCCTTGAACATTAAGAAATACCCATAAATTTACTTATCAGGCAGGTTTACCAAGAACACAATGCTAAATTGATTAAACTATAGAACTGATTGACCACAGAAGTTTCTAAAAAATATTCTCATTTCTGAGACAGTAAGTAATAATAGTTTTCTTTTCTTTTCTTTTTGCAAAAGCTGAGGTTGAGGCTGGCCTGGACAGTGTAGCCTGGGGAGGCTGGACCCCACCATTTTTTTTTTAACTTTACAATTTTATATTGGTTTTGCCATACATTGACATGAATCTGCCACAAGTGTATATGAATAATAGTTTTCAATTCTTTTGTTGTCCACATTCCTTTCTTCCTACATTTCGGTATGATTTCTGAGTTGCTTAGATGGGTTATTTTTGTGGTGTTTCATGGTCAAAAGTTTATTCACCTTCCCAGGAATTAAAGCACAATTTAAGAGCTTAAAAATGAATCTAATTCAGTTCTCACCATTCCCATCATAACGGCCATATCAACCAAGTTGAAGAGTAAGTTGCTAGGAGCTCCTTCCAAATCCCAAATCTGTGAGTGCAAATTTTGTTCTTTCAGTTTAGCAAAATGAAACTAATGGATATCAATAATCTATATGTGGCATCCACAATAAATTAATACACTGTAAAGTGCACTAAATCAGGAGGTAGGAGACATCATAGGAGTCTCATCTCTGTTTAACTATTCTTGTTTTATTCTTAACCTGTGAGGGCCCAGGATCTGAGTATGTTCCTATGCTAATTTAGTCACTTGGTCATGGTGACCTTGGGCAAGGTACTCACCATTCCTTCTGCCACAAATCGCATCAGTGATATGGACGTAACTTGCAATAGTTGTGTCTGAATGCTGCGCATGTTCATTCATTCACAGTTTTAAAACAGTGTCTGGAACAGAAATCATTGTATAAATGCTTTAAGAGTTTGTTTTACAAAGATTTTAAGACAAGTGCTTTTGTAACAAATTCCAGACTAAGTTTCCCCTTCTCCTTACAATCTCAATTGAAGATATTTATAATTTTTAGGGTCTTTAGACTTCTAAGAATGTGTCAGTTCAGTTCAGTCACTCAGTCCTGTACGACTCTTTGTGACCCCATGGACTGCAGCATGCCTGGCTTCCCTGTTCATCACCAACTCTTGGAACCTGCTCAGAGTCACATCCATCGAGTTGATGATGCTATCCAACCATCTCATCCTCTGTCGTCCCCTTCTCCTCCTGCCTTCAATCAAAGAATGTGTACAATCTCCTAAACTTCTAAAAATATATGAATAACTAGGCAGTTATCTTTAAACCTTATATCTTAATATTGCCCTACTCAAGCAATCAAAAGGTACTCTTACCTAGACTTGTATTTTTCTACAGACATGTCTGTAGAAGGAAATACCAAGGGAATATATGAAGCCACAAAATGGCTATCACACATCTATTAAAAGTATATTCATAGAGGGGCCAGAGAGAACCAAATAACTAAACGATCTGAACAAAAGGAGCTATGGAGTAGAAAGAAGAAGTCACTACATGTTAAAATATTATAGAGATACTTCTGTAGAATAACTGGAGAATCTCTGTTCACAAGGATAAGAAGTGGGTCTTTTAAAACATTTACATCTCTATGATTTGTGTGAATAAACTTAGATCACATATTCTACCCCACAACAGATTTTCCAACCTGGGGATCTGACAAAGGGACTGAGAACCCACAGGGAATTTGACTTTGAAGACTAGTGGGATTTGAATACAGAAGTTCCACAGAACTGGGGAAACAAGAACTCTTTGAAGGCACAAACAAAATCTTGTGTGCACCAGGACCCAGGGAAAGGAGCAGTGATCCCACAGAGACTAAACCAGCCTTGCTTATGACTGTTCAGGAGTCTCCAGCCAAGGCGTGGGTCAACAGTGCCTTGCCACGGGGTCAGGGACACTGACTGCAGCAGTACTGGGAGGCACCACATGCTGGCATATGTCCCCTTGGAAGAGGTGGCCATTACCTCATAGTTACAGGGAGGGAACACAGCCCCACCCATCAGCAGAAAATCAAACTAAAGATTTACTGAGCATGGCCTTGTGCACCAGAGCAAGTCCCAGTTTTCCCCACAGCCAGTTCCTCCCATCAGAAAGCTTCCACAAGCCTCTTATCCTCATTCATCAGACAGCAGACAGAATGAAAACCACAATCAAAGAAAACTAACCAAACTGATCACATGGATCATAGCCTTGTCTAACTCAATGAAACAATGAGCCATGCCATGTTCGGCCATCCAAGACAGATGGGACAAAGTAGAGAGTTCTGACAAAATGTGCTCCACTGGAGAAGGGAACGGCAAACCACGTAGGCATTCTTGTCTTCAGAATCCCATGAACAGTTTGAAAAGGCAAAAAGATAAGATACTGGAAGATGAACTCCTCAAGTTGGTAGGGGCCAAATATGCTACTGGATAAAAGCAGAGAAAATGCTCCAGAAGGAATGAAGAGGCTGAGTCAAAGTGGAAACAATGCCCAGTTGTGGATGTGTCTGGTGCTGAAAGAAAAGTCTGGTGTAAAGAACAATATTGCACAGAAATCTGGAATGTTAGGTCCATGTAACAAAGTAAATTGCAAGTGGTCAAACAGGAGATGGCAAGAGTGAACATCAATATTTTAGGAATAGGTAGAGGTTTATGACATTTTACAGGAAGCAGTGACAAGATCATCACCAAGAAAAACAAATGCAAAATGGCAAAATGGTTGTCTGAGGAGGCCTTACAAATAACTAAGAAAAGAAAAGAAGCTTAAAGCAAAGGAGAAAGAGGAAAGATATACCCATTTGAGAGCAGAGTCCCAATGAATAGCAAG
Source organism: Nanger dama (assembly GCA_917880005.1). Lineage (NCBI taxonomy): Eukaryota > Metazoa > Chordata > Mammalia > Artiodactyla > Bovidae > Nanger > Nanger dama. The sequence goes on from CAKJTW010000007.1 coordinate 33,771,251, forward strand.
CGGAGGTAAGAAACCCTGCTTCAGTGATCAATGCAAAGAAATAGAAGAAAACAATAGAATGAGAAAGATTAGAGATGTCTTCAAAACAATTAGAGATATCAAACAAACATTTCATGCAAAGAGGGCCACAAGAAAGGACAGAAATGATATGGACCTAACAGAAGCAGAAGATATGAGGAAGAGGTGGCAACAATATACAGAAGAACTATACAAAAAGATCTTTATGATGCATATAACCACGAGGGTGTGATCACTCACCTAGAGCCAGACATCCTGGAATGTGAAGTCAAGTGGGCCTTAGGAAGCATCACTACAAACAAAGCTAGTGGAGGTGATAGAATTCCAGTTGAACTATTCAAATCCTAAAAGATGATGCTGTGAAACTGCTGCATTCAAAACTCAGCAGTGGCCACAGGACTGGAAAAGGTCAGTTTTCATTCCAGTCCCAAAGAAAGGCAATGCCGAAGAATGCACAATTGCACTCATCTCACACACTAGCAAAGTAATGCTTAAAATTCTCCAAGTCAGGCTTCAACAGTACATGAACCATGAACTTCTAGATGTTCAAGGTGGATTTAGAAAAGGCAGAGGAACCAGAGATCAAATTGCCAACAACCTTCGGAAAATCGAAAAATAAGAGAGTTCCAGAAAAAGATCTATTTCTGCTTTATTAACTATGCCAAAGCCTTTGACTGTATGGATCACAATAAACTGTGGAAAATTCTGAAAGAGATGGGAATACCAGACCATCTGACCTGTCTCCTGAGAAATCTGTCTGCAGGATAAGAAGCAACAGTAAGAACTGGACATGGGACAACAGACTGGTTCCAAATAGGGAAATGGAGTACGTCAAGGCTGTATACTGTCACCCTGCTTATTTAACTTATATGCAGAGTACACCATGAGATATGCCAGGCTAGATGAAAAACAAGCTGGAATCTCAAGATTTCCAGGAGAAATATCAAAAACCTCAGAAATGCAGATGACACCACCCTTATGGCAGAAAGTGAAGAGGAGCTGAAGAGCTTCTTGATGAAAGTGAAATAGGAGAGTGAAAAAGTTGGCTTAAAACTCAACATTCAGAAAATTAAGATCATGGCATCTGTTCCCATCACTTCATGACAAATAGATGGGGAAACAATGGAAACAGTGACAGACTTTTGGGGGAGGGGGGCTCCAAAATCACTGCAGATAGTGATTGCAGCCATGAAATTAAAAGACACTTGCTCCTTGGAAGAAAAACTATGATCAACTTAGACAGCATATTCAAAAGCAGACATTACTTTGCCAACAAAGGTCCATCTAGTCAAAGCTATGGTTTTTCCAGTAGTCATGTATGGATGTGAGAGTTGAACTACAAAGAAAACTGGGCGCTGAAGAACTAATGCTTTCGAACTGTAGTATTGGAGAAGACTCTTGAGCGTCCTTTGGACTGCAAAGAGATCCAACCAGTCCATCCTCAAGGAAATCAGTCCTGGATATTCATTGGAAAGACTGATGTTGAAGCTGAAACTCCAATACTTTGGCTACCCAATGTGAAGAACTGACTCATCTGAAAAGACCCTGATGCTGGGAAAGATTGAAGGCAGGAGGAGAAGGGGACAACAGAGGGTAAAATGGTTGGATGGCATCACCAACTCTATAGACATGAGTTTGGGTAAGCTCCAGGAGTTGGAGATAGATAGGGAAGCCTGGCATGCTGCAGTCCACATAGTTGTAAATTATCAAACTTGACTGAGCAACTGAACTCAAATGGACCAGAATGGGTAAATTTAATTCTGGTAATCATTATGTCTATTACAGTGTGCAAGAATCTCTTAGAACTGGAGTTGGCCTCATAGTCAACAAGAGTCCAAAATGCAGTAGTTGGATGCGATCTCAAAAATGACAGAATGATCTCTGTTCATTTCCGAGGCAAACCATTCAACATGACAGTAATCCAAGTCTATGCCCTAACCACTAATGCTGAAAAAGCTGAAGTTGAATGATTATAGGAATACCTACAAGACCTTTTAGAACACCAAAAAAAAAAAAAAAAAGATGTTCTTTTCATCATGTGGGACCTGAATGAAAAAGTAGAAAGTCAAGAGATACCTGGAAAACAGGCAAAGAGTACAAAATGAAACAGGGCAAAGGCTAACAGGGTTTGTCAAGAAAACACACTTGTCATAGCAAACACCCTCTTACAGCAACACAAGAGACAGCTCTATACATGGACATCAACCGATGGTCAATACTGAAATCATATTGACTATTCTTTGCAGCCAAAGATGGAGAAGCTCCATGCTGTTGCTGCTGCTGCTGCTAAGTCGCTTCAGTCATGTCCAACTCTGTGACCCTATAGACGGCAGCCCACCAGGCTCCCTCATCCCTGGGATCCTCTAGGCAAGAACACTGGAGTAGGTTGTCATTTCCTTCTCCAATGCATGAAAGTGAAAAGTGGAGAAGCTCCATAGTGTCAGTAAAAACAAGACCTAAAGCTTACTGCAGCTCAGATCATGAACTCATTGACAATTCAGAATTAAACTGAAGAAAATATGGAAAACCACTAGAGCATTCAGGTATGACCTGAATCATATCCCTTGTGTTTACAGAGTATAATAGACAAATAGATTCAAGGGATCAGACCAGATAGACAGAGTGCCTCAAGAACTATGAATGGAGGTTTGTAACACTGTACAGGAAGCAGTGATCAAAACCAACCCCAAGAAAGAGAAATGCATAAGGCAAAATGGTTGTCAAAGGAGGCCTTACAAATAGCTGAGAAAGGAAGGGAAGTGAAAGGCAAAGGAGAAAAGTGAACATATACCCATCTGAATGCAGAGTTCCAAAGAATAGCAAGGAGAGATAACAAAGCCTTTCTAGGTGAATGATACAAAGTAATAGAGGAAAACAATAGAATGGGAAGGACTAGAAATCTCTTCAAGAATATTAGAGCTACCAAGGGAACATTTCATGCAAAGATGGGCACAATAAAGGACAGAAACGATATGGATCTAGCAGAAGCATAGAAGATTAAGAAGAGGTGGCAGGAATACACAGAAGAACTATGCAAAAACAGTCTTAATGACCCAGATAACCACAATGGTGTGATCACTCACCTACAGCCAGACATCTTGGAGTGTGAAGTCAAGTGGGCCTTAGGAAGCATCAATACAAGCAAAGCTAGAAGAATTGATGGAATTCCAGCTGAGACATTTCAAATCCTAAAAATGATGCTGCTGAGTGATGCATTCAATCAATACGCCAACAAATTTGGAAAACTCAGCAGTGGCCAAGACAGGAAAAAGGTCAGTTTTCATTCCAATCCCAAAGAAAGGCAATGCCAAAGGATGTTCAAACTACTGCACAATTACACTCATTTCACATGCTAGCAAGGTAATGCTCAAAATCCTTCAAATTAAGCTTCAATAGTAGGTGAACCGAGAACTTCCAGATGTACAAGCTAGATTTCAAAAGGCAGAGGAACCAGAGATCAAATTGCCAATATCTCTTAGATCACAGAAAAAGCAAGAAAATTCCAGAAAAACATCTACTTCTGTTTCTCTGACTATGCAAAAGCCTTTGACTGTGTGGATCACAACAAACTATAGAAAATTCTTAAAGAGATGGGAATAGAAGACCACCTTACCTTTCTCCTGAGAAACCTGTATGCAGGTCAAGAAGTAACAGTTAGAACCGGACATAGAACAACAGTTAGAACCGGACATGGAACAACAGACTGGTTCCAAATTGGGAAAGGAGTACATCTAGGCTATATATTGTCACCCTGCCTATTAAACTTACATGCAGAGTACATCATGCAAAATGCTGGGCTGGATGAAGCATAATCTGGAATCAAGACTGCTGGGAGAAATCTCAATAACCTCAGATATGCAGATATCACCACCCTATGGCAGAAAGTGAGGAGGAACTAAAGAGCCTCTTGTTGAAGGTGAAAGAGGAGAGTGAAAAAGCTGGCTTAGAACTCAACATTCAGAAAACTAAGATCATGGCATCCAGTCCCATCATTTCATGGCAAATAGATGAGAAAACAATGGAAACAGTGACAGGCTTCATTTTCTTGGGCCCTAAAATCACTATGGATGATTACTGCAACCATCAAATTAAAAGATGCTTACCTCTTAGATGAAAAGCTATGAGAAACCTAGAGAGCATATTTAAAAGCAGAGACATTACTTTGCTGTAAAAGGCCCGTATAGTCAGTTACTGTTTTCCCTGAATCATGTACCGATGTGAGATTTGGACCATAAAGAAGATTAAGTGCTAAAGAATTGATGCTTTTTGAATTGTGGTACAGGAGAAGACTTTTGAGAGCTTTGGGCTGTAAGGAGAGCAAACTAGTCAATCCTAAAGGGAATCAACCCTGAATATTCACTGGAAGGACTGATGCTAAAGCTGAAGCTCCTCCAATGGTTTGGCCTCCCGGATCAAAGAGCCGACTCATTAGAAAAAACCTTGATGCTGGGGAAGACTGAAGGCAGGAGAAGAAGGGGATGACAGAGGGTGAGATGGTTGGATGGCATCACCAACTCAATGGGCATGAGTTTGAGCAAAGCTCCAAGAGATGGTGAAGGACAGGGACGTCTGGTGTGCTACAGTCCATGGGGTTGCAAAGAGCTGGACACAACTGAGAGACTGAACAACCATAATAGATTCTACCAATGACCTGGCTATTGACTTGTTTTCAGTCAACTCTGTCACTGAAGGCTGAGAAATTCCAGCTATCATTCCTGACAATCTGCTTCTTCATTTGACAGGTTCTTCTTTAAGGTTGCCATTAGACAGCTAGGGCTTCCCTGGTAGCTCAGCTGGTAAAGAATTCACCTGAAATCCAGGAGACCTGGACTTGATCCCTGGGTTGGGAAAAATCCCCTGGAGAAGGGAATGGCTATCCACTCCAGTATTCTTGCCTGGAGAATTCAATGGACAGAGGAGCCTGGCAGGCTACAGTCCATGGGGTTGCAAAAGTCAGACATGACTGAGCAACTTTCACTTAGATAGCTAAGACATATCAATTTATTATGACTAAAGACTTAAGCACATAAGTTTTTATAAACCTATCTGAAAGTTGTATATATGAGTTTTATTTTTGTGAAAAAATTACTAATAAAACCATGTACATCTGTATTTGCAGGGTGACTCAATGGAAAACACTGTTTTTGTCACCACACTGAAAGCAAAAGTACCTTTAAAAAACCTGAAACAAAAAATCATCCATAGAACTCATCTCATTTACATACTTGTCTGGCAGTGTAAACATCTGAACACAGATGAGCTTTTCTCACACTACAACACATACGAATATTGTATACAATATAATTATATTAAAACAAATACATAGTAGGCGATTTAAAAAGAAATCCTAGTTTCCTGAACCATGGAATTATAAATTATTGAATTATAAATCAAACCTAGAGTGGTAAGCAGAAGAGAGAGCTCAAGGGAGTTTCAACACATGTGGAGTTTCTAAGGTCTGAGGCTTGGAAACCTGCTGCTTACATGGATACAGGAGATGAGAAACACGGCAAGCACAGCATCTTTAATGGAGCCTGAAAATGTACTTTCTCCTTGAAAAGAAAACACAATCACTGAGCCATATCTAGGGAGAGATTTTAAAAACTAAAATAAAATAAAAAGCAGAGAAATAAAAATTCCAGGAAGGAATCAAGTAATTGCAAAAGGATAGCAAATAACAGGGACAAATACTAAACCACTTCAAGAGCCAAGATTCTGCAACATGCATGAGAACAGTACCACGTAACTCAAAAAGAACACTAAAGTCAAGTTAATTTGTTATTTTCTACAAGGTTATCAAGACACAGAGCAGACAAATGATAAATAACACAGAGCATGAGAACTAGTCGCATGATTTTAACAATAAAACTCAAAACAAATATACACACACACATTTAAATACATACACTTACTTACACTTGTGTACATGCATTTGAGCCAGAGTTACTTTTCTCAGATCAACCTTGCAAACTGAGAACAGATTTGTCTGATTTGCCTATGAGTGCTGTGTGTGCTGCCCCTCAGTCGTGTCTAACTCTTTTCAAACCCGTGGACTGTGCCCACCAGGCTTCTCTGGCGATGGCATTTTCCAGGCAAGAATACTGGACTTGGTTGCCATTTCCTCTTCCAGAGGATCTTCCTGACCCAGGGATCAAACCTGGGTTTCCTGTATTGCAGGTGGATTCTTTACCACTGAGTCACCAGAAAAGCCTATGATTTGCCTATGCTACATGCTAAGTCACTTCCGTCGTGTTCAACTCTGCGACCCTATGGACTACAGCCTGGCAGGCTCCTCTGTCTATAGGATTTTTCAGGCAAGAATACTGGAATGGATTGCCATATGTATTCATAAATGTTTGCTCAATGAGAAAGTAAATATTTGCTATAATTTAAAAAAATAAGTAAATATAAGAGGAAATTAATATACTTGATAAAACGTAAAAGGAAAAATAAGATTGAGGAAAGAAGAGTTAAGGCATTCTTGGGTCATTTTATTGTTTCAGAGAAGAATTAAAAGGAAATTAAACTTAGGCTTCTTAATTCAAATACAAATGTTTAACTCTCATATCACTAGAGAAAAATTAAAGGCAAGAAGACATGACAAGAGGGGCAGGCAAATAGAAACTGCAAAATAAAATGGTTGAATCTATTCCAAGTATATTAAGAAGAATTTAAAAATCAGTCATATATATTGAAATATACATAATTTCACTCTAGATTTTAAAAATCCACACATATTATTTGACAAGATGAATGAATTCCAAAGATGAATAGGAAACATCATAAATAAACTAGGGTGAGGAATTAAAGAGAAACTATGAGAAACAGAAAAGAGAACACTAAAGTTTTACTTTGCATACAAAATGATTTGCTGAATAAATAATGCAAAGCTATCTATAGAAAAGGGCAAAAATAACCATGAAAAGTTTAAAGAAGAAGTAAAATAAAGGTGACTTGCCCTACCAAGTATCAAATTTCATTGTGAGGCAAAAGTAAAATCTAAAGTATGGTAATAACTGATGTTTTATACAAATAAGTCTGAGTAAGGAATGCAGAAAAATACACGTATATCCCTTAGAACTTGGTATATTAAGAGGTAGCATCATAAGTCAGCAGAGAAAGGACAGGACAGAAAATAAGTGGCTAAAGAAATTAACTAGCTATAGGGGAAAAAGGAGACTCGTACTGCATATCATCCATAAAGTAAATTTCAAATGATCTAAATACAAATCTAAATATGAAAAACACAACATTAAAGTTTTTAAAGAAAATATAAGAACACATTTATTATGTTAGTATGCAAAGCATTTCTTTAATGCCACACAAACTGAGATTCATATAGAAATATTTTGAAAATTACAACATCTAATATATAGCGGGTACTTTCTCCATACTGCTACAGAGGTAGGTGTTATTGTTATTCTCATCATACAATGAGACCCAGAGAGACTGAGTTGCCCAAGATCTTAAGACTTATATTTAACAAGGGCTTGATCCAAAGCCCAAGTGTTTGAAATCATTTTGTTTTGCCCATTTGATTTCATAAAATGAAGACCTTCAGTATACCACAAACTTAATTTAAACAAGCCAGGAAGTGAGAAAAAGATTGTCAACCTCAACCCACAAATGGTCATTTTGAAAAACACTAAAAATCAATTAAAACAAAAAAACCTCCTGTGAAAGTAATGAGATACAGTAACAGTAATCAAAGATATGCAAATTAGAACTATAATGATACACCCATTTGCATCCACTGGATTGGCAAAAATTTTAAAGTAACAAAACTAAGCATGTGTGAAGAAGTAAAGAAAAGACGCTTTTAGAAATCAATTTTCAGTGTGTGAGTGTTAAAATAATGATTTTACCACTTCTCTGAAATAACCTATATGTCCAAATTATTCTATACTTCAGTTAGTTTTTTTTAGGTTTTTATTTTATTTTGGAGTATAGTTAACAATGTTGTGTTAGTTTGGGGAATATAGCAAAGTGAATTCAGTTATAAATATACATGAATCTATTCTTTTCCTATTTAGGTTGTTATATAATACTGAGCAAAATTCTCTGTGCTATATAGGAGGTCCTTGTTGGTTATTCATTTTAAGTATAATAGTGTGTACATATCAATCCTTAACTCCCAATTTAGTTTTAAAAAGAAAGACCAGAAAGAAAAAGAGAAAACAGTAAGCGCCAAGGCATGCACGCAGGCTCAGTCACAACTGACTCTGCAACCTAACGGACTGCAGCGCACCAGGCTCCTCCGTGCACGGAATTCTCCAGACAAAAATGCTGGAATGGGTTTCCATTTCCTTCTCCAGGGATCTTCCCAACCCAGGGATAGAACCTGCATCTCCTGAGTCTCCTGCATTGGCAGGCAGATTCTTAATCACCTGCCACCTGGGAAGCTCCAGTGCTGCTGCCGCTGCTAAGTCGCTTCAGTCGTGTCCAACTCTGTGTGACCCCATAGATGGCAGCCCACCAGGCTCCTCTGTCCCAGGGATTCTCCAGGCAAGAGTACTGGAGTGGGTTGCCATTTCCTTCTCCAATGCATGCATGCATGCGAAGTCGCTTCAGCGGTGTCCAACTCTGTGCCACCACACGGACAGCAGCCCACCAGGCTTCTCTGTCCACAGAATTCTCCAGGCCAGAGTACTGGAGTGGGTTGCCATTTCCTTCTCCGGTGGGAAGCTCCAATAAGAGGTAATAAAATTGAAGCAACCTTTTGAAGTAATGCAGCATGTAGTAACAGTAAAGATGTAGCTTTTTATACCCTTAAGAAATTTAGGATATTTCTTACACAAGGAGACATATACAAGGATTTTTGTTAGATCACTAATAATAAAAAATTTTGGAAGTAGTCTATCAACACAGGAAAGATTAAAAATTTGGTTTACCACACAATGGAATGCTATATGCATGACAGTTGAAAAGAATGTGTAATTTGTCAACATAATTTCATCCAGAGCACATAATGTGCAGTAAAAAGAATGTAGGAAAACGAGTATGATATATCTGTATTAGTTTGTTATAAAAATTAAAATATACAAAATATACTCTATATTTGTAAAGACTCATAGCTTTATGATAAAAATATAAAAACTAAAAATATGGTCGGGAGAAAGACAAGCAGCTTCAGGAGGGTCACTACATGTGGGAAGACATGGCAAGAAATGGGTCCAGGTGAAATAAAAGGGGCCTCTACCTTATCTCTGATGCTTTGTCCTTTAAGCACAAATGGTCTGAAGCAAATATGACCCAGTGTTAGCATTTACGATATATCTTATAGTGGAATGATGATTTTTTTTCATTCTCTGAAATATCTGAAACTTAGTTTTCAAAAAAGAGGTGCAAAAGAGAAGAGAAAATAGTAAGCTCCAGTAAGAGGGCTGTATGAAAAGATTTTTAAGTTGCAAGAAAGACATTTAAACCACCTATGAAGTTAGAAAAGGAGAATGAATAAATGGCATGTCCTTCAGGTAACTCTCTACAAATATAATTTTTATTTTTATTGAAACAGAGCTTTTGATTAATATTAGACATCAGGTATCTGGTAGTTTTATTTTCTGACAAAAAAGTATAGAACCTGCCAGTTAAAGGGAGATTCCTATGCTTTAAGAGAGACCATGTTGAGATTATCTCATAAAATAGAAACTAAAAGGTACATAGCCTTCCATCCTCATCAAAGACAACACCCTCAGAAATAATCTAAAGTTAATTTTAAGCCATGCAACAATGGAAAATAAAGCATTCAATGTTTTAACTGACAGAATATAGGTAATTAACTTCAGCCTACATAATTCCATAAAAATCAGTGTTACCAAACTATCATTGTAGCCATTCTTTCAAATGAACAATCTGAAGAAAATCTGATGAAAGAAATTCGAAAGTAATAATTATTTTAAAATATTTTTTAAATATGGGAACAGAATTAGTATTTTATTCTAGAATATCTACCTTTAAACAAGTTTAAGTCCTCAGATACTCCTTCACACAAATTAACTGTAAAAACGCATTCTCAGATTTTAAAATATTGGTGAGCCTATTGGATAGCAGCCAATTAATTTTTAAGGATATATACTAAGCATGATGGGGTTTCCCAGGTGGCCCAAGTGGTAAAGAACCCCCTGCCAATTCAGGAGATGCAAGAGATGCAGGTTCAATCCCTGGATTGAGAAGAGAATTCCATGCACAGAAGAGCATGGCAAGTTATAGTCCATCGGGTCAACTGAACAGCTGAGCAGCAGCAGCAGCATCACTAAGTATAATGGTCTGTGTTTACATTTTGGAAAAGTTGATCTTAAGATATACTTAAGGTAATTTATTTTTAAGTTACTCCAGTTTCGTTAATAAATCCTTGCTGTCAATGTATGTTAGGAAAATTACCTCTTGACTTCTAAAATGTGGACAATGAAGAGAAAAGGAAAGCTTGTATTCAGTTCAGCTACAAGCTGGAGCAAGTCATTTGGGTAAAAGAGAAGTGGAACTACAACACAGACATATTTAACCCACTGGAAAATATTGCTTTGTTCATCAAAGGTCTCTTCCCACCTATACTATCCATCATTGCAGCTCTATGGTGCAGGCTATTTTAAGAATCACTAACCATTGTTCTGTAAAACTCAGAAAGTCTAGCCTAGTGTTTATCAAAGTATTCCAGCACCACAAGCACCAGAAATATCTAGGGAACTTTTCAAAAATGCTGATTCTTCAGCAGAGCCCCAAATCTACTGAATAAGAGTCTTTATAGAACTTGGGCTGCAGTCCATGGGGCTGCACGAGTGGAAACAACTTAGCAACTAAGCCACCATTATTCTTTGTGCTATTACTGTCATATATTTCACTTCCACGTGCTATAATTTTTTAATATATTATTATTAGTGTTCCTTTTTCAGTTATATTTTAAAGACTTTCTAAAATATGTAGCCAAAGTCTTTTATGTGTGTGTGTGTGCTCAGCATGTCAGACTCTTTTGCGACCCCATGAACAGTAGTCCATCAGGCTTCTCTGTCCATGGAATTTCCCAGACAACAATACTGGAGTTGGTTGCCATTTCTGTCTCCAGGGGATATTCCTGAGCCCAAAGAATGGGAGGAAGTAAATGGAAGTATATATTTTTAAGGTTCTTTCAATATATGTGAAATGTTATATTATTTAATGATAGACATTGGTAAGTTAAATGTATACGAAGTAATCATTAAAGCAACCAATAAAGAAACAGAATAGTTTACATAATAAGCACAGGGTGATGATAAAATAGAATCACATGTAAAAAAAAATTTCTATTTATATATACTTATATATTTTTTTATATTTAAATATTAAAATCTTTTATATTTAGACACATTTATCATTCCAGTGATTTTTCAGTCCAACATGATACAAATTTCAATTTGTTATCACATTTTGTCTTTAGAACCGCCTTAAACATCTCTTATAGTGCAGGTCTGATGGCAATGAGTTCCCTTTGTTTTTATGTATCAGAAAGAGTTTTTGTTTTTCTCTTAATTTTTGGAAGATATTTTGCAGCATATACAATTCTAAGATGACAGATTTTTCTTCAGTCAATGCCTTACCATGTTGTTCTACTGTCCTCTCACTTGCATCTTTCATAACAATATTTATTTCATGTGTATAATGCCTTTTTTCCTCTGTCTATTCAAAACCTTGTCTTTATCACTGCTTTTTAGATATTTGTTTACGATTTGGTGTGATCTTCTTCATATATTTTCTTCTTGGAGTTCACTAAACTTTTGAATCTCTGGTTTTACAGTATTCAAGAAATCTGGGGGAAATTTGGCCACTATTTATTCCATTACCATTTATGTTCTCCTATCAGTTCCTCTGGGTCTTTAATAACAAATGGGTTAGAACAATTTAATATTGTCCCACAAGTCAATTCTGCACTATTTTTTCCAGTTTTTTTGTCTTATATTTTATTTTGTATATTTTCCATTTGAAAGAACTTTTTTGCAGTGTTGAACCAGATAGTCATTAAAGTATTTGCAAGTGTTTGTTATTTCAAATATATTCTTTACCTCTACAGAATTCATTTTGGTTTTTTTTTAATACCTCTGTTTTCCACTTCTCAATGTTCATTTTTCCTTTACCTTCTCGACTATATGGAATATATAATAGCTGTTTTTACATCCTTTTCAGTAATTTCTGTCATCAGCATCATTTCTGGATCAATTTCTATTAATCAACTCTTCTAATTCTTATGAATCATATTTCCCAGCTTATTTATAAATAAGTAATATTTTACTGGGTTTCAGGAATTAAGGATTTTATTTGTAGGGATTTTGTAGTATTTCTTTAAATATTGAGTGGCTTTATTTGGGGATGCAGGTAACTTTGATTCTAACTTTGGAGGTTTGCTTTTAATCTTTTTTTAAGAGCAAGTACAGAAAAGTCTTTGAGTACAATTCAATTCTATCAATAAGGCAATACATTTCTGAGAATTCTACTCAATGTTCTATGTATTAGATGTTTCCACTTTGGCTGGTGCCAACCTGGATTATTCCCATCCTCAAGTGAGCTCCAGAAATTGCTTTACCTACTCTTGGAAAATTCTTAAAGAGATGGGAATACCAGACCATCTGACCTGTCTCCTGAGAATTCTATATGCAGGTCAAGAAGCAACAGTTAGAACTAGACATGGAACAGCAGACTGGTTCCAAATCAGGAAAGGAGTACGTCAAGGCTGTATATTGTCACCCTGCTTATTTAACTTCTATGCAGAGTACATCATGCAAAATGCTGGGCTGGACAAAGGACAAGCTGGAATCAAGACTGTCAGGAAGAACATCAGTAACCTCAGGTACCCAGATGACAGCACCCTTATGGCAGAAAGCAAAGAAGAACTAAAAAGCCTCTTGATGAAAGTGAAAGAGGAGAGTGAAAAAGCTGACTTTAAAACTCAACATTCAGAAAACTAAGATCATGGCATCTGGTCCCATCACTTCATGGCAAATAGATGGGGAAATAATGGAAACAGTGACAGACTTTATTTGGGGGGGCTCCAAAATCACTGCAGATGGTGACTGCAGCCATGAAATTAAGAGACACTTGCTCCTCGGAAGAAAAACTATGACCATCCTAGACAGCATATTCAAAAGCAAAGACATTACTTTGCCAACAAAGGTTCATCTAGTCAAAGCTATGGTTTTTCCAGTAGTCATGTATGGATGTGAGAGTTGGACTATAAGGAAGCTGAGCGCTGAAGAAGTGATGCTTTTGAACTGTGGTGTTGGAGAAGACTCTTGAGAGTCCCTTGGACTGCAAGGAGATCCAACCAGTCCATCCTCAAGGAAATCAGTCTTTTTTTTTTTTTTTTTAATTTTTAATTACAATACTGTATTTGTTTTGCCACACATTGACAAGGAAATCAGTCTTGAACATTCATTGAAGGACTGATACTGAAGCTGAAGCTCCGATACTTTGGCCACCTGATGCAAAAATCAACTCACTGGAAAAGACCCTGATGCTGGGAGGGATTGGGGGCAGGAAGAGAAGGGGACGACAGAGGATGAGATGGTTGGATGGCATCACCAACACTATGGACATAAGTTTGAGTAAACCCCGGGATTTGGTGATGGACAGGGAAGCCTGGCATGCTGCAGTCCATTGGGTTGCAAATAGTCAGATGCAATTGAGTGACTGAACTGACGGAATTCTTTCCTATTGGTTCATTTCTTAGTTGCATGTACTTCCCTTACATGTATATGCAGGGCAGTACTCAGCCAGAGCCTCAAAGGGATCCCATGCAGATAGCTGGAGTCTGCGTCCATGCTGTATACTCATATCTCACATCTGGTATTTTGCCCTCAAATCCTAGATGACTTGGTCTCCTCAAACTCTGTCTTCTCGACTTCACAAGGCCTCTGAGCATTGTTGAGGTTTCTCTTCATTACACTACCTCTTGGAAACTCTAGGCCATGAGCTACAGCAGCTGTCATATACTTGTTTTCCTTCTCCCACAAATCAATGTTCTGTGTTACCTTTTGGCCATTGCCTGAAAACTGATGTTTCACAATTATCTTGTATGATTTTCAGTTGTTTAATGTGAGAGAGTAAATCTGGGCCCATTATGCCATCATAGAGAAAAAATAAGTCTACTGTGTTATTTTTCTACGTAAATTATCAAATGTTTATTAAAAGTTTAACATTAAATTTTAATCCTTTTAGGTTTTAAGTTCTTTCAATATACAATGAATTTTCAAATAAAATTTGGTAGAAAAATAAGTATACTTTGTGGCTTGTTGTCATTGCATACTTTCATGTCTTAATATGTAATGAAATTGTTACACAAAATTATCTCATTTGGAATCAAGTGTTCTTCATTCATAGTTTTCATTTTCAACCAAAATTGAGTCTTTAAAATTTGAAAGATATTTTCAATAATTTTCTTTTCATAAAAAGCAAGAAAAATGGGACATCATGAAGATTTTTACAAAGAACTCCTCTATGTAGCATTACATTTTAAAAATTCCATATCTACTAGAGACTCTTAAAGGTTTCAGTATTATTTCATTAAATATAGTGCTTAAACATGCAATGGTTCTATGTTGTATCCCTCTGTTGTTTGTTCTTCATGAATAAGAAATAAAATAATTCCCATTCACCTCAGAGCCTAAGAAGGATAAGCTAAATACCATGAAATGCAAGCCATCGCTTAAAAGGAGTTGCTTTTGTGAAGACAGGTTTATTTTCAAATGTAACTACACATCTGCTTGGGACTTCTCTGTCAATCAGTGAGACTAAAGAGACAGCAATAGAATTTCCAGTTTATTTTAACAGAATATAAAATAAAACCTACTTGTGGTATCCTATTCAAAACATGATCATCTAATGCATGCTTGCTTATTTCACCGTTTTTTGTTTTCATTTTGGGTGTTTTTTTTGTTTGCTTGTTGTTGTTGTTTTTTTTTTTAAGCAAGCATGAAAGATTTTCTTTGTCCAGAAAACTGGAATGAATCCACTGAGTCAACCAAAAACTGAAAAAAAGAATTGAACTGAGGTAGACCCAAGATAATTGATCCCTGGATTTTAAATCCCCACAGCTCAATCTAGGTCAGCTAAGCCTTAATCTTTCATTTACAGAGTAAGTGCTTTTGAAACACATGTACTAAGAAAAGATTCTCTGGCAAAGAATGGCGTGTTCAGTGGTTGAGTAATATGCTATAATGACATTTTGATTGTGTGCTACACAAAACTATTATGTCATTATGAAAACACAAGGTAACATTTGTCAAATCTAAGAGAAGGAGAAATTTCAAAGTTGTACCTATAATTAGTGTAGTGTGAATTTTAAAATACTTTCATTTTTTCTCCCAGAACCAGATTTTAAAAGTGGACGTGTGTCTTTTCCAAGGTTTTGGATTAAATTACAGGGCACAAACTTTTTTTTCCCCTTGTTCAAAAGAAAGAAAAGGGAACAACTTCTCAATTAGGACAGAATTCAGATATAGACTACTGACAATGGCACCAAAGCTGTTGTCTGCTGCTTCCAGTGATTAGCAAATCCTTTGGTATGGGTCTTAACTAAAATTATAGTAGGCTCATAGCATTTGAGTAACTGTCATTTCCAACTTGAACTATTGGTAAGAAATCTTTTAAAAATTTCTAAAATTCTGTGAAATTAAAGATTATTTTCCTGAGTTAAAAATTTGAACCATGTGGATTCAGAGGCTGGTGTGGTACAGACTTGCTATCCATCCAAAGTATCAATACCTTACTATAATGCACAGACTTAAAAGTTCTGTTTGTCTCCTTTCCCAATGTTTTAAATAAGTCCTGTGATGTGGAAAAAAAAAAAAAAAACATCATTGTGGCGGAAAATCCCAAAGAATGCCAAGAGCTAATCTTGATAGAAATGAAAAGAAAATGGAGCAGTTTTTTAAAGCAACAGTTCCTTAGCCAGAAAATAAAGATTAAAGATAAATGAGAGTACATAAATAAAATATGTTTGTATAAATGAGTTCACCATACATTATGTGCAAAAAGGAGAAAGTCTAATTAAGGAAAATACTTTAGCAATTACTTCTAGTATAAAAAGTGATAATTAAATGAGATAAAGCTGTAAAAGGAAACTCTTGATGTGAGGCTATGTATGTTGTTGTTTAATTAGTAAGTCATGTTTGACTCTTTTGCAACCCCATGGACTGCAGCCCACCAGGCTCCTCTGTCAATGGGATTTCCCAGGCAAGAATACTGGAGTGGGTTGCCACTTCCCTCTCCAAGGGATCTTCCCGACCCCGGATCAAACCCAAGTCTCCTGCACTGGCAGGCAGATTCTTTACCACTGAGTCACCAGGAAGGTTACATATAGGCCACACATAATTCTAAATGGAAATGTAATTGAGGAAAAAGCCAGAAGCCCATATAAGCACCCTATAAAATAGCAGGTGCCCCAGGCACTTCTATAGTTCAGACATATAAAGAATGGAGTCTGTTCAGTAAAATTAAGATTAGCTTGATACAGAAATAAAATGTCTTTTCTTATTTCAGTCTATCCAGTACTTAATCCCTGAACCATCAACATCCAGAGTTACAATTCTAACTATGCATATTCAGGTAAAATCATAGTTAATGTTTCCTCAGAAGTGATGCAGTGTGGGGTTTACTGTATTGAGATTTATTATAAAAGCACTTATAAATGACGTTAGGACTTTATTTATAGAATCTCTATACATCTGAATAGGATTCTTATATTTTTCAGCTTTACACTGCTGAAAATATATTTTCATTACTTTTTATATTATGGAGGCAATTATATATATATATATATATATATATATATATACACATAATGATACTTTCAGATTTTTATTCACTAAAGATGACAGGTTAAGTTCTGTGGAAATAGCTGTTTTATAGCACACTTTTCCTAAAGTTTAAAAATAATTTTTAAATAAGATTTTAATATTTACAGCTATGACATACATTAAGTATTCAAGTCCTAAACTTTATATGGAGAGTAGAATTATATCATTTTTATGATTAAAAACAGTTTTGAAGAAATAGAGCAAAATAATAAAAATAAAGACAATACCATTCAAATATGATCAGTTTTACCAAAAGTTGAGTGAGAAATGCTACCTATGTCTCAGTACCCAGGATGCATTAACACCTAGACAGCCACTCAGAGTAAAGTCAAATAATAGCTTGTTGATGAGCATCAGTTGTGCAACACATGTTGCCCAGATGTCAACTGGCACCCACTTATGTCTTAAGATTTCAACTAGATTATTTGAGCTCTCACTCATTCCATGTCCTGTAGATGAGTAATACCTTCCCAAACCTCTGGTCTAGCTGAGCAGCTGTTTCCACTGAATGAACTCAGTTTGAGATTACGTGAACATTCTGAGTGGTCTGTCCCTGTCTACACTTCTTCAACCCAGATGGGATACTCAGAACATTCTGTAATTTCTAACAAACCAAAACAAGAACCACTCATTAAAACATGGGTATGAACTGTATACTTTCCTGAAGACAGTGAAACAGCTGCCTCAGTTCAGTTCAGTTCAGTTCAGTCGCTCATTCGTGTCTGACTCTTTGTGACCCCATGAATCATAGCACACCAGGCCTCCCTGTCCATCACCATCTACCGGAGTTCACTCAGACTCACATCCATCGAGTCAGTGATGCCATCCAGCCACCTCATCCTCGGTCGTCCCCTTCTCCTCCTACCCCCAATCCCTCCCAGCATCAGAGTCTTTTCCAGTGAGTCAACTCTTCGCATGAGGTGGCCAAAGTACTGGAGTTTCAGCTTTAGCATCATTCCTTCCAAAGAAATCCCAGGGCTGATCTCCTTCAGAATGGATTGGTTGGATCTCCTTGCAGTCCAAGGACTCTCAAGAGTCTTCTCCAACACCGCAGTTCAAAAGCATCAATTCTTCAGTGCTCAGCCTTCTTCACAGTCCAACTCTCACATCCATACATGACCACAGGAAAACCATAGCCTTGACTAGATGGACCTTGTAGGCAAAGTAATGTCTCTGCTTTTGAATATGCTATCTAGGTTGGTCATAACTTTTCTTCCAAGGAGTAAGCGTTTTTAATTTCATGGGTGCAGTCACCATCTACAGTGATTCTGGAGCTCCAAAAATAAAGTCTGACACTGTTTCCACTGTTTCCCCATCTATTTCCCATGAAGTGATGGGACCAGATGCCATGATCTTCATTTTCTGAATGTTGAGCTTTAAGCCAAATTTTTCACTCTCCACTTTCACTTTCATCAAGAGGCTTTTTAGCTCTTCTTCACTTTCTGCCATAAGGGTGGTATCATCTGCATATCTGAGATTATTGATAGTTCTCCCAGCAATCTTGATTCCAGGTTGTGTTTCTTCCAGCCCAGTGTTTCTCGTGATGTACTCTGTATAGAAGTTAAATAAGCAGGGTGACAATATAGAGCCTTAACGTACTCTCTTTTCCTATTGGAAACCAGTCTGTTGTTCCATGTCCAGTTCTAACTGTTGCTTCCTGACCTGCATACAGATTTCTCAAGAGGCAGGTCAGGTGGTCTGGTATTCCCATCTCTTTCAGAATTTTCCACAGTTTATTGTGCTTAGAGGAGGTTAAAGTTCATACTACAACCACGTTTGTGCATGCTCAGTTGTGTCCAACTCTTTGCAACCCAATGGACTGTAGCCTACCAGGCTCCTCTGTCCATGGAATTCTCCAGGCAAGAATACTGGAGTGAGTTGCCATTTCCTTCTCCAGGGGATTTTCCCCACCCAGGGGTCAAACCCCTGTCTCCTGCAACTCCTGCATTGGCAGGTGGATTCTTTAGCACTGAGCCACCTTGTAAGTTCCATTATAATCATGTATACAACCTCAAATACAAAATTAGATACAACTATTTTAAAAATGATCTAATTCTAAGAAAGCATTCTGTCAAATGTTTCTCTCTTTTCTAAAACCATGTGAGAACTTGAAATTTAGAAATTTGGAAATGGTTCAGCTGAATAATACTGATGTGTGCTGTGGTTTCAATCAGATAGTAATGGAAATTGCAACAGGTGGGGCCTAGCCATACATCCATGTGTCTTTATAAAGTCTTAAGAGTCTCACCACATGGTTTGTGCATATAGGCTAGTTTAGACCTCCTCACAGCATGGCAGCCTCTGGGAAATGGAGATGCTTACACAGTAGCTAAGGATTTCATTGCAAGTGTTTGAGGCTATGTCTTTCAGGACTAGCCTCAGAAGTCACAGAGTGTTGCTTCAGTATAGTCACAAGTCTAAGTAGGTTCAATATGAAAGGATACAGACACACTTCTCAAAATCACAATGTAAAGCTAAAATATTGAATGGGAGATGTTGTGGCCAGCTTTGGAAAATATGATCTGCCACATATGTTTATTTACCTTATATTTTTACCCCACTTTTCTAGCATATAGCATCAGAAAGCAACATATATAAATTCATTAATTTCAAATTTTATTACTATTAATAATACAGTTCTTTAGTCACTAATGGAAATGTATAAAGATTCATAATCATGTGTATTCTACAAAATTAATAGCATCATCAACATGTCTACCAGATAAGATTCATACAGCTGCTAGAGCTTTAGTTAAAGACATGTCAATGACACTGAAGGTATAGAATCTAGAAGTGGATCTCCTGGAAGATGATGACCTGAGTTCCACTGTGAGCAGAGTTCCACTGTGAGCAACTATGTCTTGACAAAGACATTTAAACCTTCTGGGCCTTTTGGTTTGATCATCTATAAAATGTCTTTTAAAAATCTTACAAGGTTATAATGTTTTCTTTTTCTCTGCATGGTAGGTAACATTCTCTTTTATGGATGAGTCAATAAAAATCAAGGAGATAAAGTATACATCCAAAGTCTAAAATCGGTGTCAAAGTTAAGAACAAACCTCAGCTCTAAGTTCACTATTCTCAACCACATAAACTAGTTTATCAATACAACTAAATACCAATAGGCGAATGTAATATTTTATCTAGAATACAATTAGAGTGGATACAAAACTGAATGCAAATTTCCATTTGTTTTATTCATAAAGTCACTGATTACTGCATTTCAACCATACAGAAGATACTATCAATCCAAGGCCTATCTTCCTCACCTGAGTTCGCCAAGATTCCTGTCTGAACACTGTAGGGCTCCTCTAGAGAGTTACATCTGTCTCTGGTTTACACAGGATATGACAAACTAGACTGCACAGTTCACACTATTGTAATTTTGGCACACTCCTGTAGGTCTTCTCCTTGCACATTTACTCTATTCCCATCACCTTGAAAATAAATGCATGTATAGTTACAGTCTACTAACTGCACAGATATTATGTTAATATATTTGGATGATAATATGCTAACAGGGATCTGCTTAAATTATTATTGGCATTGCTGATGTTTAAAATTATTTATTTTAATTGGAGACTACTTTATAATATTATGGTGGGTTTTGCCATACATCATCATGAATCAGCCATGGGTGCACATGTGTCCCCCCCATCCTGAACCCTCCTCCCACCTCCTTTCCCACCCATTCCCTCTGGGTTATCCCAGGGCACCAGCTTTTGAGTGTCCTGCTTTATGCATCGAACTTGCACTGGTTACCTATTTTACATATGGTAATATACATGTTTCAATGCTATTCTCTCAAATCATTCACCCTCACCTGCTCCCACATAGTCCAAAAGTCTGTTCTTTACCTCTGTGTCTCTTTTGCTGCCTTGCATATAAGATTGTCATTACTGTCTTTCTAAATTATATATATAAGCCTTATATACTGTATTGGTGTTTCTCTTTCTGAGGAACTTCACTCTATATCAGTTTGGTTCCATCACTCAGTCATGTCCGACTCTTTGCAACCCCATGGACTGCAACATGCCAGGCTTCTCTGTCCATCACCAACTCCTAGAGCTTGCTCAAACTCATGTCCATCAAGTTGGTGATGCCATCCAACCATCTCATCTTCTGTTGTCCTCTGCTCCTCCTGCTTTCAATCTTTCCCACCATCAGGGTCTTTTCAATGAATCAGTTCTTTGCATCAGGTAGCCAAAGTATTGGAGCTTTGTATAATAGGCTCCAAATTCATCCATCTCATTAGAACTGACTCAAATGTATTCTTTTTAATGGCTGTGTAATATTCCATTGAGTATATGTACCACAACTTCTTTATACGTTTGTCTACTGATGGACATCCAGGTTGCTTCCATTTTCTAGCTATTGTAAACAATGCTGCAATGAACATTGGGGTACATGTGTTTCTTTCAATTCTGGTTTCTTGGTGTGCATGCCCAGCAATGGGATTGCTGGGTCATATGGCAGTTCTATTTCCAGTTTTTTAAGGAATCCCCATACTGTTCTCCATAGTGGATTTACCAGTTTACATTCCCACAAACAATGTAAGAGGGTTCCCTTTACTCCACACCTTCTACAGCACTTATTATTTATAGACTTTTAAGTGGTGGCCATTCTGACCAGCATGATACCTCACTGTGGTTTTGATTTGAATTTCTCTAATAATGAGTGATGTTGAGCATATCTTCATGTGTTTATTAGCCATCTGTATGTCTTCTTTGGAGAAATGTCTGCTTAGTTCTTTGGCCCACTTTTTGATTCAATTGTTTGTTT
Organism: Nanger dama; assembly: GCA_917880005.1. Lineage (NCBI taxonomy): Eukaryota > Metazoa > Chordata > Mammalia > Artiodactyla > Bovidae > Nanger > Nanger dama. Next base: position 33,792,871 of record CAKJTW010000007.1, read on the forward strand.
TTCTCATATTGAACTACATGAGCTGCTTGTATATTTTGGCCATTAATTATTTGTCAGTTGTTTCATTTGCTATTATTTTCTCCCATTCTGAAGGCTGCCTTGATTCTCTACATATAAAACCCTAAAGATACCAGCAGAAAATTACTAGAGCTAATCAATGAGTATAGGAAATTTGCAGGATATAAAATTAATATACAGAAATACCTTGCATCCCTATACATTAACAATGAAAAATAAAGAAATTAAAGAAAATCATTTTCACCATTGTAATGAAAAACATAAAGCACTTAGCAATAAATTTACCTAAAGAAACAAAAGACCTCTCTATAGAAAACTATAAAACACTGATGAAAGAAATCAAAGGTGACACAAAGAGATGGAGAAATATACTATGTTCATGGATTAGAAGAATCAATATAGTGAAAATGAGTATACTGCCCAGAATAATCTATAGGATTCAACACAATCCCTACCAAGCTACCAATGGTATTTTTCACAGAACTAGAACAAATAATTTCACAATATGTATGGAAACACAAAAACCTTGAATAGCCAAGGCAATCTGGAGAAGGGAGAAAGGAACAGGAGGAATCAACCTGCCTGACTTCAGACTATACAAAGCTACAGTCTTCAAAACAGTATGATACTGGCAAAAAGACAGAAATATAGATCAGTGGAACAAAATAGAAAGCCCAGAGATAAATCCACACACCTATGGACACTTTTCACTTTCATGCACTGGAGAAGGAAATGGCAACCCACTCCAGTGTTCTTGCCTGGAGAATCCCAGGGTCCGGGGAGCCTGATGGGCTGCCATCTATGGGGTCGTACAGAGTCGAACACAACTGAAATGACTTAGAAGCAGCAGCATGGACACCTTTTCTTTAACAAAGGAGGCAAAAATATGCAATGGAGAAAAGATAATCTCTTTAACAAGTGGTATTGGGAAACTGGTCAACCACGTGTAAAAGAATGAAACTAGAACACTTTCTAACACTATACACAAAAATAAACTCAAAATGGATTAAAGATCTAAATATAACACCAGAAACTATAAAATGCTTAGACGAAAACATAGGCAGAACACTCTCTGACATAAATCACAGGATCCTCCTCTGTGACCCACCTCCCAGAATAATGGAAATAAAAACAAAAATAAATAAATGGGACCTAATTAAACTTATAAAAGCTTTTGCACAATGAAGGAAACTATAAGCAGTGTTGACTTTTAAAAATTCAAGTTGCAATATTTTGTATTGTAAAATTGTGCTCAAATGCCCAAAAGGCAACAAAGTTTGCACAGAGTTAGTAATGTTTGCATATATTAGCCTTTCTGAATAAGAATAAAGAGGGAAATCCTTTGGTAAGTGATTTAACAACTGCATACTACTTTGTTTCTTCTCTTCTAAAAAGAGAACCTTGGAGATTCTATAGGTGACAGAGATCTGTCAGATATGTACTTCACTCTAAGGGAAGAACTATCTGTATGTAATATCATGGCATCTTCTTATAATGACAAAATTCTATTCAGTGCAATCACAAAATTCTCAGGTGTATAGAGAATTTTCTAGGAAAAAAAATATCCACCATTCCCAAAAGCATCAAGAAACTTGAATAGCCATTAACCATGAGGGAGGTTACAAAAAGAATTAATTATTTTCACAAAATCTCCAAAGACAGAAAGTTTTACTAGGAACCACTTACAACAGCCAAAAAAAAAAAAAAAGAAAGAAAGAAAATTTATTTTGTGATAAAACTCTGGAGTTTTCTCAGTATATAATTACATTTTCAAATAATAAATTTGAAATAATCATTACAAAAATGGTTACTGAGATCTGACTGGTCTGTTTTTGCATGCTAGTTCCACCATTCATGAGATGTGTGACTTTGGTCAAGTAATCTGATCTCGCTAAGCTGCAGTTCTTCTTCATCAGCAACATTAAAACAACAATAATAGGGGATTAAGTAAGATAATTCACACAAATCTCCAACAGCACCCAACACATGGTGTCAGCTGAGATCAGTTTTTATTCTTGCTCATAAGCACAGCCAATAACATAATCATTGCTTTATTGGAACTTCTAACCAATTCTGTAAGACATAAAGTGGAAATAAAGGGTATAATTGGAAGGAAAAAGATTAAATGACTATCATTATTGACAAGTTTATAATTTATGTAACTCAAATTCTAAAAGAACTTCTAATTTCTTTAAATTAACATAGATTAGAAAAGTGGCGAGGTATACGATGAAAGAACAAAAATGGTACCCATCTTTAAGAATTTAGAATAGTTATCATAAAACAATTTCATTCTCACGTGAAACAAAATTTTCCTGGAAAATGAATGGAAGAATGCAGGTATAACAAATCTGAAAAGAAGAGGAAAGGGAAATTAATCCTTTAAGAGTCTTATTATAAGAAACAAAAATGGTTATAATAATCAACAAAGAAATCAACATATCAGGAAATCTTAGTCCAGAAACACACATTGCATATGTATGAGCTTAATGTATGACAAAGCAAACACTATAGATCAATAATGAAGGCACAGAACATCAGTACTTATCATTAGAAAAGTTATTTGGGAAACAATCAAATTAGTTCTTTATCTCTATAATGACCACTTGCCTATTGTTTGTCTCTCCAGCTCAGAATAGTTCCCCTTTGTAATTATCCTTCCTCTGATTCTTTGATATGGAATGTGATCCGCAGATTCTGTGGGATGGGCTCCTAGAATCCAGGGTTCACTCAGTGTGACCTTGTTTCAGGGCAACACAAAGCAGAAGCATCGTACCCAAATGAGAAAAACAGGGTCACTTTCCTGGGAACTGGGTTGAGAGTGAAAGCCAGATTTAGCCTTTTTCTGGATGGTTGGATGGTTCCCACTGGGACAAAGAAGAAGGGAAAACAAATGAGAAGGATGAGGAAATTTACTGAGAGCAAAGGCAAGAGAAGAAAAACAGAGACACAGAATCTCAGTGGCATGCCCACTTTGGTTCTCTGTCTCTCCTTGAAAAGTGGTGGCACCCTGAGCATGGGAAAGAAACAGCCTACATTTTAAGAGCTCCAGAATTCTGTGACTAGCCTCCAAATATTCCTAAATAAAATTACTTTATCTACCAAAATAAATTCCCAAAAAGTATATGCTAATTTTTAAAATGAGGTAAAATGCAACCATTAAAATATTCTCTTGCCATAAGAGTGTTGTAGTGAAAACATTTTATCACATAAATAAATACTTCTTCACATCACAGGAAAAAAAAAATTCTTCTTGAGAAGGTAAAGAACATCCCAAAAGTAAAAACTCTATGATAGACAAAAAAAAACCAACCTACATACTTAGCAACCCTCATATGCAGGGTTGGTACAATTCATACAAAAATAACAAACAAGGAAAACATCCACACAAACATACAAAGATTTATTTGCATTTTTAATGCAAAAATACTCTAAAAATGGAGAAATCTGTTAACATCCCAAAATACAATAAAAGCAGGCAAATCACAGAACAGACAAATCTGAGAAGAAACACAAAAGGCCATTAAACACATAAAAAGCAGTGTAAAATGTAAATAAATGTTTTCACATTTAAAATACAGAGTACTTGTGCCAATATTGCTATACGGAAACAAGTACTAAATGGCTGGTACTGCTGTCAGAAATCAATTTTGCAAACACATACAAAGACCTTCATCTGTGGTCATACCTTTTAGAGGTTGTGTACTAAATCAGCACTTCTGCTTACAAGTGCAGAAACCCAACTCAGAATGTTGTAATGAAGAAAGGAATGCATTGGCTCACAGGAGAAGAAAAGCCTAGCAGTGTGCATGTTGGATCCCCGTGCTCTGACTCGTGCTAATGCATCCCTCTCTCTCCTTGTCTGCTGTCAACTGTGATGGCTTTTCATTCCCCTCTGGCAGGCTCTCCTCAAGGTGTACTTTAGATTTCTGTTCTACCAACATTACAAGCCAGCAGAATGACTAATCAGAACCTACCATATAGCACAAGGAACTTTTCTCAGTACTCTGTAATAATCTATATGGGAAAATAATCTAACAATCTAATCATCTTTGTGGATATATGTAAAAATGGTACAATTTGCTATATAATAGAAATTAACACAACATTGTAAATCAACTATACCCTAATAAAAATTTATAAAGAGGGCTTCAATTTCTCAATGGTTTTCTGCAAAGCCTCAGGATAATGCCTCACTTTATCTCATTGGCATGGCTTGGGTCATTCCTGCTCCTCTCTGAAGCAATCACTACAGTCAGGGAATAGGTTTGGCCTCCTGGGACAGGAGCAAAGTGTAGGGTTCATCATGCCTGAATAATAGCTCAGATCACAGGAGTGGAGTTTGGGTTAGAAGTTAACAAGAAAAAAATTCAGGTGCTATTTCCAGGAGAAGGGATGTTGTACACATAAAGATAACAGGTGTACATCACAACACTAGACCCTATCATTTAACTTCTAGGAATCTGGTCTAAAAAAAGCAATTAGAAGGAAAGAAAAGATTATGGTAGATATTTTAAATTGTATTTCTTATAGCACAGAAATGAAAACAGTAGTAGGAAAATGGCTAAATAAACTATAGTATAAATTCACTATAATAAAACTAGATAGTTTCATATATATTTATATATATGAATAAAACATGACTGGGAGAAAACACAATAGTATGTGAAAAAGTAATATAAATGATTTATCTATCTATCAATATTTATGTAAGCATAACCCAGTTTTGTACATATTTTTGCCTGAAAATAAACTGAAAAACAGTAGACCACAAAGATCACCTAACGTGGTAAACTTTGGGGAGCTTCCTGTGGGCACATATATTAGTTTTTAATCATGTAAATACTCTGTTTAAAAGTTGTAAAAAGCAAAAATCTGGTAGATGATTACTGCAGTGCTCAATACCTATGATGCCCGGGCAGCTTGAAGTCAGGAAACACCTCCCGCTAGCTAGCTGCCTTTGCTTCACAAACCTGAACGTCACTTGAACACTCTGAACTTCAAAATATACATCAACAAAATGGGAATAATAGTGTCTGCTCTGGACACCTCACATGATTATTCTAAAAATCAACAGCACCAGTAAAAAGACCGTTTAAATTATAAAGTGCTATGAAAACTGACATCTTGAAATTAGTATGCCAAAGCAATCTTTTGCAACCACCACCCCCCAGCATATTAAAGACAAACCAGAGTAACATAACAACATCTCACTACTCACTGTTTCCTGTTTTCCTTTGAATTTCACTTTTTAAGTTTATAAATGGAGGTAATAATACCTATTTGTTTCATCTTATGTGAGGTAAATCTTGCTGATATTAGGTGACACTGAATACCTACTAGTGCCGGGCATGTAGAAGGCACTTAGCAAATGTAAATTATCAGCTCACTTTTCTGCTTGTACCCTACCTATTCCCAAATATGCACGGTATAAATGTGCAGGGTTGGAGAGAAGTAGGTAGCTGATGTTCAAAACTCCTTCCCCCTCTTCAGTTTGGAATTTTCAGTGAAAGCCCAGTCCCTTTCACAGAGCAGGGTAGTGAATTATGCAGTTGCTGTTGTTGTTTAGTCACTACGTTCTGTCCAATTCTTTGCAACCAGATGGACTGTAGCCCACCAGGCTCTGCTGTCCATGGGATTTCTGAGGCAAGAATACTGGAGTGGGTAACCATTTCCTTCCTCCAGGGTATCTTCCTGACCCAAGGATCAAACTTGTGTCTCCTGCATTGCAGGGGGATTCTTTACCACTGAGCCATCTGGGAAGCCCAAATTATACACTATAAACAGCCAAATCAGTAACCTCACAGATTTCAAGGTATCTCTATGTGGGGCCTGCTGGTAGGCATGAGAGCACACAGTGCTGCTCCAGCTGTGCGCTCAGAAAGTATTCTTACATAAAATATCATTGCAATTTCAGAGCCTCCAACACACCTCTGCATAACTTCCTCCCCTAAAAAAATTAGGGAAATTAAACATCCACGGGTTTCCTGCGGAGTCATATGCTAAGCCTCTTCCATCATGCCCAGTTCTTTGCAACCCTGTGGACTGTAGTCCACCAGGCTCCTCTGTCCATGGATTTCCCAGGTAAGAATACTGGGAGTGGGCTGCCATTTCCTTTTGCAGGGGATCTTCCTGATCCAGGGATCAAACCTGTGTCCCCTGAATTGCAGGTGGATTCTTTACACTAGCATCTCCTGGGAAGCCATAGTGAGGGTGTAAGTACCTGCCGCACCCCTCCAGCTTGTGTAACATCTAAGTTTAACTCAAAATAGAATGACTCAAGAATGATAAAGGAAACTATTTGAGAAAGGCATCAGTTCAGTCACTCAGTCATGTCCGACTCTTTGTGACCCTATGAATTGCAGCACGCCAGGCCTCCCTGACCATCACCAACTCCCGGAGTTCACTCAAACTCATGTCCATCGAGTCGGTGATGCCATCCAGCCATCTCATCCTCTGTTGTCCCCTTCTCCTCCTGCCCCCAATCCCTCCCAGCATCAGGGTCTTTTCCAGTGAGTCAACTCTTCACATGAGGTGGCCAAAGTATTGGAGTTTCAGCTTTAGCATCAGTCCTTCCAAAGAACACAGGACTGATTTCCTTTAGGATGGACTGGCTGGATCTCCTTGCAGTCCAAGGGACTCTCAAGAGTCTTCTCCAACACCACAGTTCAAAAGCATCAATTCTTTGGCACTCACCTTTCTTCACAGTCCAATCTCACAGCCATACATCACTACTGGATGGACCTTTGTTGGCAAAGTAATGTCTCTGCTTTTGAATATGCTATCTAGGTTGGTCATAACTCTCCCTCCAAGGAGTAAGTGTCTTTTAATTTCACGGCTGCAATCACCATCTGCAGTGATTTTGGACCATCTAAATTTAAGAACTGTAACTTTCCCTCTTCTCTCATAGAATTCAGCCCAGCTCTACAGCCCTGTCCCACTACCCACCACCTGAACTCTGCCCCTCCCTTCTCCTGCAGTCCCCAGGGAAGTGTGTAGAGAACACAAGTTCACCAATGCCCACATTTCCCTTGCTTTGGCCTTGACCCTGTGGCAATTCTTCAAGACTCAAGACAAGAGCCTGATTCTTTACCCAAATTATTAGAGCTTGCCTAAAATCTGGGACAGCTGAGAATGTAGCCTGTCCCCACAGGGTAGGAATGTATTAACCACCCTATAAAAGTTATTTTTAAAATTTTATTTAAGGAACAGCAGCTGGAGAATAAAGAAAAGAAAGGCAAAACACAATTCTTTTATACCCACACTGTCGTCCTCCTCTCACCAATCTCCCAAGGTTTGCTGTAGGAACTGCATCCATGTAAATGCTTTAAGTCTGACCTACAAAGCTGGAAACTGAAGAATACAGGGAATAAAACAAATAGGAAATACAAAACAACCTTGTTTGATCAGACCCTTCTAATTGCCTTGCTTAGTTAGTATTAAGGAAGTTTGACAACAGACTTGGAATTCATTCATTGGATTTGGAGGGAATTGCTAAAAAGAATTAAAGAAACATTAAAATACCACCACATACAATGAGCTCACTGCCATTTGGAACTTGTTTCCAATCAACACACTGTAAATGTTAGCAACAGAAGGTTTTCTAATAGTCCCTATCCTTGGGATGGGAGAGTAATCAGAAAAGAAATTCAGCAAACTACAAAACCATGACATAAATTTTAATGCAGTCTACATTTCATTAATCTCTATGTTATGATGAAAATTAGTTCTGCTTTTTGTTATTATTTTAGTAATACTGTACTTGAAACTTATGATTGCTATATTTGTTGTTTTTTAAAAGCAATGCACTCTCCACTTGGTGGGTGTGTGTGTGTTTAGTCATTCAGTTTTGTCTGATACTTTGCAACCCTTTGGACTGTAGCCCACCAGGCTGTTCATGGGTATTTTAGGCAAGAATACTGGAGTGGGTTGCCATTTCCTCTTTCAGGGCATCTTCTTGATCCAGGGATTGAACTAAAAGCAGATTCTTTACCTGCTGAGCCATCCAGGAAGTCCATTGGAATTCACCTCAATTCAAAAAGATTTATTGAGAGCACTACTGTGTGTGAAGACAGATTCTACCTCAAATAACTTATGCTATTGTGGGAAGAAAATATACATGTGAATGCACAAAACTGAATACGTGAGATAGAATAGGCTATGAGCTTGGTAAAGGGGAAAACATCACATCCACTCAAGAGGTTTCAGGAATAGTCTACCAGTGATCACCTTGAGCAATGACAGAAACGGAGGGAACAGCATAAGGGAGCAGGTGGGAAAGCAGTGTGCATGGACAGAAAATAGTCAGGAATCCCTCAGAAGCATGAGAAAGTGAGCAACGATTTCAGAGGAAAAGAGGCTCCAAACGTGGATCTACACTTTCTAGTTGTTTGACCTTTGGCAAGTTGTACAACTTCTCTAAGTCTCTCTTTCCTTCTGTTTAAAAATGAGTTACTAATAAGTGTGTAATGAAAGTGTGACCGTGCATGTGAAGGACCTGTCATGGTGACTAGCAGCATATAGTGAATGCTCAAAAACTGTTTAAAACAAAAGAGAAACAAAGAGAGGGAAGCATGAAGGGAAAGTTGAGAGGGCTGTTGGTTGGGAGTTTTTAGAGGCTTGGCATAGATATCTATTTTGGAGCCATTTGCATGTAAGCCTAAGACATGAGGACAAACATCACAAACTAAATGGGCAAAGGACACAACTTCAGGGACACATTTTTTGAGTCCGAAGAGGAAAGAGTATATGAGGTCACATGTTACATGGAATAAAGATAAGGCATGGATTTAGAGCTGGGTTCCACCAAAGTCTGTGTGATTTTGAAAAACATTTCTAGGACTTGAGTGGACAAATATCTTCTTCACAGAATTATTCTGGAGAATAAAGGGATAAGCTATATAAAATCACATAGTGCCATGCCATGTACACAGGTAACCATCAATAATTATTAGGCCCCTCCTCTTCTGCTGGTCTACCTTGGAGAGAGGAAAAAGAGCAATGAATGTGAAGAAGGGAAATAACCCGATATAAGTAATGAGAGAGCTATAACAGACCAGAAGAGGACAGGGAACAAGAAAGAAATTCTGTGAGATTTAAGATTCAGTTTCAACAGAGGGTTTGGTGGGGAAAATCAGATTAAAATTGAAAATGCTGAATGAGTAGTGCATTCCTGGAGCAACTATTTAGTGATTTACCTTTACCTGATGTCTTGGCATGAAGCAAAGAATTAATAAACAATAATAATATTCATGGATTTCATTAAAAAAAAAAAAGACTATAGGCCACAAATGGAGTCTCTTGTGCTAAGTCCATGCCACCAGCCCAAGGCTTAATACCTAGCCTAATCACTATTACAGCTTCCCTGGTGGCTCAGAGGTTAAAGCTTCTGCCTCCAATGTAGGAGACCTGGGTTCGATCCCTGGGTCGGTAAGATCCCCTGGAGAAGGAAATGGCAACCCACTCCAGTATTCTTGCCTGGAGAATCCCATGGACCGAGGAGCTTGCTGGGCAATAGTCCACGGGGTCGCAAAGAGTCAGACACGACTGAGCAACTTCACACACAATCACTGTTACAACCTCCCTCAGGAATGTAGCTTTAACCAACCAGTTTGGAATTTTTTGGTCAGCACCAATGAGCTAATCTGCCACATAGGCACTTTCCATCCCCCAAAGGAAGATGTGGTAATCTGCTCTCTGTCTACAAAGCCTTCCATTTGTACAATTCTTTGGAGCTCATTTTCTATTTGCTAGATGGGATGCTGTCCAATTCATGAATCGTTTTAATAAAGCCAAGGAGATCTTCAAATTTTCTCAGCTGACCTTTTGTTATTCAACAGTGTTAAGGTTAAATGAGTTTTATTTAAGTTATTTAGGTTATTTAGGAATGGATAACATGAAACCAAAAAAAAAAAAAAAACAGAAGGAAGGAAGAGATTAAAGATAAAGGCAAAAGAAAGGGCATGTATTGGTGGAGATAAATTGAATCTAGAACATGGATAAACATTAGTCTTCATAAAGAGTTATAACTCCTTTTGATTCAAAGGTCCTTGTGGCTGGGAGATAAATTTCTTGAGAGAAGAAAATAATGACTGAGAGAGGTCATTCCAGAAAGCATCCATCTTCTGAGCAGGGTTCCATAAATGATTCCTGTTAGTGAGAGTGTTGCCCATAGCTGAGGATTCCCAAGCACTAGTGAGATATCTGAAAAGATAACTGATCATGTGATCAACAAAGCACATAGAGACAAAACAAAGGTGATGGATCAGGAGAATTTTAAGTATGTGGGATAATGCCTTGAAAGATCCATGACTATAACAGAAGAGCAAACCTAACACTATATTGAATCTATTCCTTTAGTTCTAATCTCTGTGCTCTGTATATGTAGACTGGCAAGGCAATGGGTCTAGGAGGCAAAAGATTCCACAAGAATATTACTAAAAGAAATGTTGATGAGTTCTAATCCAATGATAAAAATTATTCCCCTCTTGATCTGTTTCATCTTGTCAGGTAAAAGGTGATGATGTAGCTACAAAAATACCAGGCAAAACCTGCCTTAGATTTGAACATATTACCAGGCACCAACAAAATTCCAGTATTTCAATCAGTAGGAGGTCTCTTTTCATGCCTCTTTCAAGTTCAGTGATACCTCTCTCTTTATGTCTTAACACAAGTCTGACCTATTTTTTCTAATTCTCTTTCCCTCATTCCTCTACTTTCGGCTCCAGTTTTACTGATAACCCCCATGTCGTGTATCTATTTTCTCTTTCTATTCATTTGACACGTGTTTATGAAGCCGCCAATATGTGCCAGAAATTGGTCAAGGCACAAATATAAACAGAGCATATTTAATCATTGTTGTCATGGACTTGACATTTTAATGAGGGAAGGCGAAAAATTAACCAGTAAAAAAAATTCATACTAAGTTAATGTAGTGGGTCCAAAAAAAGTGGGGGGGACATATCTTTTAAAAAGATATGTCCAGGCCTCAAATCCCAATATCTAGGAATGCAAGGTATTTGTAAAAAGGGTCTGCAGATAAGAGTTTCACGATGAGGTCACCATGGCCACCATTGTAGGGGAAGATTTTGATCCAGTGATGGGTGTCTTTATAAGAGGGGATGATACAGAGACACAGGATGACCATGTGAAAAAGGAGGTAGGGACTGGAGTTATACAGCCCCAAACTAAGCCACACCAGTAGCCTGGAGGGAAGCAGGTGAGGCTAGCCACCGAAAGCTATGAGAGAGGCAGGGAACAGCTGCTCCCACGGGGCCTCCAGAGCGAGTGGACCAACTCTGACAGTACCTTGATTTTGACCTCATGGCTTCCAGACTTGTGAAAAAAAAAATAATTTTCGGTGGTTTCTAGGTATCAGGTTTGTGGTAACTTGTTATGGCAGCCCTAGAAAACTAACATGGTCAAGATGCTGAGAAGTACTACTGAAGGAAGTTAAAGACTGTTAAGAAATGACAAATTTAGCCATACGAGTGAGTTTATGGTATTTGGTCAAGATCTGAAAGAAGCAGAAATACATGGAGAAATCTAGGTGAAGACATTGTCAAATAGAGAGAACAAGGGTACAGAACATGGCTATGCATTCAAGGAGCATCAAAGACAGTGTGGGCAAGTGGATGCGAGTGAGGAAAGACAGAGGGAAGCAGGGCAGGAACACAGCCTGAGCTGCTTCACAGGGTCTCCGGGAGGGAAATGTCGTACATAGTGAAGTGTAAGTTTTGGAAGCTTAAGAAGTGACGACTTAGGTGCTATGTAGTGAATATTCTAGTTTGAAAGGAGGTAAACATAGTAGTAGGGAAAACAGTTAAAAGACTGTTATTGATACAGTCAGCTAATGAGAATAATGGTGCCTTGCAGCAGAGTCACAGGACCAGGACAGAACCGTGGAGTGATGAGAAGGGTCAACACTAAGATGCATTTATTTTATTCCGTACTGCTAAGACATATTTGACAAAGTTATAAAGTGTACAACATGATGATTTGACAAACACACTGTGAATGGATTCCATGACTGAATTAGTTACCTCATCATCACCTCACATATTTACCGATTCTCTTTTCTTTTTAATGAGAACATTTAACTTCTACACTGTTAGCAAATTTCAATTATACAGCACTGTCAACTACAATCACCGTGCTATCTACATCAGATCCTAAGACCTACTCACTTTATAACTGAGTTTGTATACTTTTTGTATACTTTTACCGGTCTCTCTCTAGTCCTCCCAACTCTTGGCAGCACAATGCTACTCTCTACTGTGAGGTCCTCAATTTTTTTTTTTTTTTTAGGTTTCACATAAAAATGACACCATAGGTATTTGGTCTTTCTCTATCTGTCTTATTTCACTTAGCATAATGCCCTCCAGATTCATCTGACTGTTTTTTAAATTCCCATCTCTCTTCATTTTTGCATACTACATTTTGCATTTTCTGCATACTACCAAAAAAAAAATGGCTCTTGACAGGCATATATATTTGCTAGGTCAAATTTAACATTTATTTCAAGTTCTTCCATCTCTCTTGTCACCTCCCACAGGTTTTATACAAATATTGGAGACTTCTAAATATCTGGAACTGGAGAAGCTTTATACTGCAGCACACAGACAATGACGTGACAGTAAGCTGGTTAGATCAATGAGTGACTTGCTCTCTGTCCACCTTCTGTCCAAATTTAAAGCTTGCCTTGTGTGTGCTTAGTCACTCAGCCATGTCTGAGTCTTTACGACCTCATGGACTACAGCCCACCAGGCTCCTCTGTCTGTGGAGATTCTCCAGGAAAGAATACTGGAGTGGATTTCCATGCCTTCCTCCAGGGGATCTTCCAAGGATCAAACCCAGGTCTCCTGCACTGCAGGAGAATTCTTACAGCCTGAGCCACCAGGGAAGCCTAGAATTTGCCTTATCTCATCTTTAATGCATCTATCACAAGGTCTCTTCAGGTCCTGGTTTCCATCAGATACTTCTGAATCCTTCTTGGCAAGCTAAAAAGTGTGCTGCTCTCCTTGTGTATTAGTTTACTAGGGTTGCCATAACAAAGTACCACAAACTGGGTGGCTTGAACAATAGAAACTGTCTCACAGTTCTGAAGACTGGAAGTACAAGATCAAGTTGTCAGCAGGGTTGGTTCCTTCTGAAAACTATGAGAAAGAATCTATTCCATACATCTTCTGTAGCTGCTGGTGGTTTGTTGGCAATTTTTGGTGTTCTTTGGCTTATACACGCACCACTCTGATCTGTCTTCCTGTTCATATTGCATTCTCCCTGTGTGTGTTTGTTGCCAAATTTCCTCTTCATGTAAGGGTTAGAGCCCACCCTAATGATGTCATTTTAACTTGTTCCCGTAATGACTATTTTGAAAGTAAGCAAGTTACCTTGCTTGAGTAAGAAGGTCAGGTAGTTGGGGATTAGGACTTCAACATATGAATTTGGGGAGGAGGGTGCACAATTCAACTCATACTACTTTTGTCATATTATACACAGGAAATCAGGAGGTCATGTCATGACCACATAACTAGAAATTCACCCATAACCATATTTACACTCCTACCTCACGCTGGGAAGTGAGGCTTACTACAGGGGTTGGTACTCTCTAGCTTCACCCCAGAAGTTCTTGCTGCTTTCAAATCCCCAAATGTTTATGTTTCACAATAGCAGTCAATCAGGAAGCTGGTCCCCTACTTGTACACATACACTGCATTAAATATTTTTGCTTTCTGGGTCAGAAATTTTCACATACTCGGGGGGGATGACTATTAACAACAACGCCCAGCCTCCTATTCATAGCATAAGTTGGAAAAACTGATGTTTTCAGGAGTAAGTACTGACAACTTACAAGTTTTAGCTTCTAAAACTGAAAAATCTTTGTTTTCATTTTTGACATTATCTTTCTCTGGTGGCAATGAATAACTAATCAAATAGAGGTAAACCTCTGGAACCAAAAGAACTACCAGGAATGAAACTCATATGAGTTAACATATGAAAATATCATCTGACTAGATCAACATTCCCCAGAATGTGTTTCTTAAACACTTGTTTCTCAAAGTCAGTATCAGGTTATCGGAAATTGAAGGGAAAAAAAAGAAGAAAGAAAAACTAAGTATTTTATCATCAAATAGATTATGGAAATGCTGAATTTAAAAACAGATATCTAGTATCACGGAAATGTAGATACAAAAGGGACTTGAGGTCTAGATTAATTCTATTTTTCATAGATGAAGAATATAGTCCCACAGGAGAAAAATAAGTAATCCAAGACTACACAGCTACTAATACAACTCAATATTTTGACACTCAATAAAATTTTTCTTCTCTCTCTACTAAATTACCTATTTTACACAAGGATGGAGGGAGAGAAAACGAACAAGAGAGAAAAGATGTAGTAAAAAAATAATAATTCAACTAACATCTTTGGGCACCTACTGTATACTGGTACTATCATACAGTAATAGCAAAGCAAAAACGTGATCACTGAATTTTAGAAACTCAACAAGTGGACAATGGATAATCCTATGTCCTATTTGGGGGACATTAGTAATTCTGCACCCTAAAAGAAGACAGCTATGTTACAGGATAGAAATCATTTTCCATTCTCTACCCAATATCTACTATGATGAATTGAAGCGCAAGCAAACTAAATAAACTCTATAATGTGAAAGCACATAATTCTGGTCAGTAGAAATTATACCTGATTTACCTATTAACGTGTTTATAAGAATTTTTAGAAAAGAAAGCACATAATTCTGGTCAGTGGAAATTATATCTGATTAACCTATTAATGAATTTATAAGAATTTTTGGAAAAGATGCCAACCCAAAGGACATTTATAAGAAACTTCTTTGTCACATATACAGTATTAATTTTTTTAAAAAAAGGAAAAAAGAAAGAGGAGGGGGGAAGATCAGAATAAATAGACATTTCTTTAGATAAATGCACAGAAATTATTTTTCAGGCAACTTACAATTTCAATTTTGAGGAAGCCATATACTTTCAGAGCTGGGTGGCATCTTAGGCATCAACTAGTTTACCCAGCTCTTTTATTGAGGATAAAGAGGCGAGAGGAATTAAACTACTTATACATGTTTATAACTTTACTGAGAAAGCAAGAGTAAGTAGTAAGTAGCAAGAATAAATCTCCAAGTCTGAAGATAAAACTATATAGTAACCTGCCTCTTGAGAAATCTGTATGAAGGACAGGAAGCAACAGTTAGAACTGGACATGGAACAAGAGACTAGTTCCAAATAGGAAAAGGAGTACGTCAAGGCTGTATATTGACACTCTACTTATTTAAATTATATGCAGAGTACATCATGAGAAATGCTGGGCTGGAAGAAGCACAAGCTGGAATCAAGATGGCCAGGAGAAATATCAATAACCTCAGATATGCAGATGACACCACCCTTATGGTAGAAAGTGAAGAGGAACTAAAAGCCTCTTTATGAAAGTGAAAGAGGAGAGTGAAAAAGTTGGCTTAAAGCTCAACATTCAGAAAACGAAGATCATGGCATCTGGTCTCATCACTTCATGGGAAATAGATGGGGAAACAGTGGAAACAGTGTCAGACTTTATTTTTTTGGCTCCCAAATCACTGTAGATGGTGACTGCAGCCGTGAAATTAAAAGATGCTTACTCCTTGGAGGAAAAGTTTTGACCAACCTAGATAGCATATTCAAAAGCAGAGACATCACTTTGCCAACTAAGGTCCGTCTAGTTAAGGCTATGGTTTTTCCAGTGGTCATGTACGGATGTGAGAGTTGGACTGTGAAGAAGGCTGAGCGCTGAAGAATTGATACTTTTGAACTGTGGTGTTGGAGAAGACTCTTGAAAGTCCCTTGGTCTGCAAGGAGATCCAACCAGTCCATCCTAAAGGAGATCAGCCCTGGGATTTCTTTGGAAGGAATGATGCTAAAGCTGAAACTCCAGTACTCTGGCCACCTCATGCAAAGAGTTCACTCATTGGAAAAGACTCTGATGCTGGGAAAGATTGGGGGCAGGAGAAGAAGGGGACGACCAAGGATGAGATGGCTGGATGGCATTATGGACTCGATGAACGTGTCTGAGTGAACTCTGGGAGATGGTGATGAACAGGGAGGCCTGGCGTGCTGCGATTCATGGGGTCGCAAAGAGTCAAACACGACTGAGCGACTGAACTGAAATGAACTGAACTGAAGAAATAAAACAAAACAGCAGGAAGACTAGAAACAAGGAAGGATTCAGTGATATTGTTAAGTAGAGCAAATAGCAACAGAAGTATTTCAATGTGATCACATTAGTGCATTTAAGATCAGTAAGCCAAGTTATTACTAAAAAGTGTTTAATTCTAAATTCCTGTTTGTGACATTAAGTAAACCCTAGTGGACATTATAGTCTCTTCTTTATAGCAGTTACCACTACAGTATAAAGGCCTATTAAAGCCAAATGACAAGATTTGTGGAAAACAATTATTTTTCCTACGTAATCTTTTATCAACCCATATGAGACATCTTTACATATGTATTATTTTATGAAATTCAAAGCAACTGAATAAGAGATAAAACCATCCCCAAAGTTACAGATGAAAAATAGAAAAATCAAGAAAGGAAAAACTGAAAACAAATATAATGTAAGATTATTTTTTCATTTGTATAATGGAATTACATGCATTGACCTGTTTAAATGGTGACATGATGAAAATAGAGAAATTCTTTGCAATTTGATAAGTGTAACTACAAGATAATTTTCTCTGTTCAGCAACTTGCAATATATGAGGTCAGTTATCACAAGGTGCCATCAGTGTGATGATGCTCAGACTGACTCAGTAGATTGTTTAGTGGAAAGGGTAGTTAAAACATGATACTTAATGACATGGTTATTAAAAGTGTGGACACATAAATATTTACCACTATGTCATGTCACAATGCTTTTACCACAAAGATGCAGTCCATAAGTAGTAAGAAAAAGCCCATGCTCCTTTATAAAATTCAAAAAATTCTATCACACATAATTCCAAGATCTAGAACACATGGATCTCTGAAAAAATAATAAAAGGAAAATATTCCAAAAACCTTGTTTCCCTCATATGTACTTAATGAAGGGGCCATGTTCTGAAATAGTGGGCCAATCAAGACAGGGTCAGTTTGAAGGCAACTTCTGCCATCAGGAAATAAGGAGGAATAACTTATTCTCTGTGCCAAGGTCTGCTTGGGAACATATCTAGATGTGGTAATAACAGTCATCATTTCCAGTAACAATAATCTTTAAATTTGCACCAGACGTTCTGGTAAACTAATAGTATAGCTAGATTGTGGACACCATTTCTTTGTAATTGATTGAAAAACAGTGAAAGATTTTAATTTGAGAAAAACCGTCTCCTCAGCCAAAATGGGATGAAAATTTCATTGATGATATTTTAACTGAATAGGAGAGAATGAATATTTAAGAGAAATGAATATGAATAAGAGATATTACTGGCACAAAATCTCACCTTTGGCTCTAAAGCCACCGGCATAAAGTTAAAGAATTTAGGACATCATCTTTCAGTTTGAGTGCTCTATTTTATGTCTTAAAGACTTCTATAATTGAATTTAGTTTTACTCTCATCTCAAATGTTATTTTAAAAACTGCTGAAATTAAAAATAGTGGAAAGCTGATGGAAACTCTCCATGGATAAAACATGGAGTTTTATTAAGCTACTTTACCCCTGGCAACTGTTTTCGTGGTACAGTGGTGGTAGCATTCTTTAAATGCCAACATTCCACTTGTGCTGAACACTGGCACTTTTTTTTTTTTTTTTTTACAAATAACTGAGACCTCTGATGGTTAATCCACGTGAATTTCCCACCTCATGCCTGGTAGATGGAGACTATCAAGAGAAACTGAATAGTGATAGGGTCTCACAATGAACATTCAGATTTAGACATAGATTATCCATATTTAAACAAGTTCCAGGGATGATTCTTGCACACATTTGTGAGTGGGAAGCAAAACGTAACATGTCTAAAATCCCTGATTCATTATCCCTTGACATGTAGCAAATCTCAGTTATCACTAATTGAGTCATCACCTATGGAATTATATTTCACTAATTATGAAAACCCTCCTTAGTTGATTGAAAATTTAAGACTTAATGAGCAAATAATTCATCAAATTAACATACTGACAGGCAAATAGAAGTACTTGCAGGTAACAGAAGGATTTAGCAACTTTACCTTAAATTTTGACACCTTCTTATACTCACACACTCAACTAACCTTACACATTTTTGTCCTTGTTCTTCATGCTTTCTCTAGTATGATTTTTAAAGTATCTTAAGCTCTAGGTTAATTATTTACATTTGCTCCTGAAAAGTCATCCTTCAGGACATTGCCCCAGACTTTAGTTTTAATTTATGAACTGGTTAGAAAGAAGTATTTATTGCTTATTATTCATGTTTCCCTAAGGTGATATTTCCCCTGAGCACTTGTGATTGACAGGATGTGAACAAGAAATTGACCTAGCATAGTTTAGCTTACGAATTCTTTGGACTGCCTACAGTGAGCATGCACTCTGCTTTGCTCTTCCACACAAGGAACTGCCCTGAGGTATACACATGTACTCTGTGCTCAGTCATGTCCGACTCTCTGCAACTCCATGGACTGTAGCCCGCCAGGTTCCTCTGTCCATGGGACTTCCCAGGCAAGAATACTGGAGTGGGTTCCCATTTCTTTCTCCAGAGGATCTTCCTAACCCTGGGATTGAACCCATGTCTCCTGTACCTCCTACTCTGCAGACAGATTCTTTTACCACTGCACGACCTGGCTCTTCCAAGTCATATATTTTATAAGAACTTCCACATGGGAACATTTGTGACTGTTTAAAGCTGTCTATAAAATCTGAATAGATATTTCTCCAAAGAAGACATACAAATGACCAAGAGGCCCAAGATGCTCAACATCACTATTTATTAAAGAAGTGGAAATCAAAACTAAAATGAGGTATATCTCACAACAATCAGAATGGCCAACACCAAAAGTCTACAAAACTGAATGCTGGAGAGGGTATGAAGAAAAAGGAACCCTCTTACCCACCCACTGCCCCCAGTATTGGGAATGTAATCTGGTACAGCTACAGTGGAGAACAGCATGGAGGCTCCTTAAAAACTGAGAAACAAAGGTTTCATATGATATGGCAATCTGTATGATTCCATGAGGAGGTTCCATATGATATGACATATCCTAAGAGATGATGGTGTTTAAGTGCTGCACTCAATATGTCAGCAAATACGGAAAATTCGGAAGCAGCCACAGGACTAGAAAAGGTCAGCTTTCATTCCAATCCCAAAGAAAGGCAATGCCAAAGAACGTTCAAACTGTCACACAACTGCACTCATTTCAGACACTAACAAAATAATGGCCTAAATTCTCCAAGCTAAGCTTCAACAGTACATGAACTGAGAACTTCCAGATGTTCAAGCAGAATTTAGAAAAGGCAAAGGAACAGAGATCAAATTGCCAAAATATGCTGGATCATTCAAAAAGCAAGAGAATTCCAGAAAAAAAAAAAAACAACATCTAATTCTGCTTCATTGACTATGCTAAAACCTTTGACTGTGTGGATCACTATAAACTGGAAAATTCTTCAAGAGATGGGAATACCAGAGCATCTAACCTGCTTCCTGAGAAACCTGTATGCAGGTCAAGAAGCAACAGTTAGAACTGGACATGGAACAACAGACTGGTTCCAAATTTGGGAAGGAGTACGTCAAGGGTGTGTATTGTTACCCTACTTATTTAATTTATATGCAGAACACATCATGTGAAATGCCAGGCTGGGTGAAGCTCAAGGCCGAATCAAGACTGCCAGGAGAAATATCAATAACCTCAAGATATGCAGAAGACACCACTCTTTTGGCAGAAAGTGAAGAGGAACTAAACAGCCTCCTGATGAAGGTGAAAGAGTGAAAAAGTTGGCTTAAAACTCAACATTCAAAAAACTAAAATCATGGTATCAGGTCCCATCACTTCATGGCAAATAGATGGGGAAACAATGGAAACAGTGACAGACTATTTTCTGGGGCTCCAAAATCACTGGAGATGGTGACTGCAGCCATGAAATTAAAAGATGCTTGCTCCTTGGAAGAAAAGCTATGACCAACCTAGACAGCATATTCAAAAGCAGACAGATTGCCAACAAAGGTCCATATAGTCAAACCTACGGTTTTTCCAGTAGTCATGTATGGATGTGAGAGTTGGACCAGAAGGAAGGCTGAGTGCCAAACAATTGATGTTTTTGAACTGTGGTGTTAGAGAAGACTCTTGAGCGTCCCTTGGACTGCAAGGAGATTAAACCAGTCAGTTTCCTTTGATTTTCTTTTTCCTAAAGGAAACCAAACCTAAATATTCATTGTAAGGACTGATGATATAGCTGAAGCTCCAAGACTTTGGCCACCTGATGCAAAGAGCCAACTTTCTAGAAAAGATCCTGATGCTGGGAAATAATAAAAGCAGGAGGAGAAGGGAAAGACAGAAGACAAGATTGCTGGATGGCATCACCGACTCAGTGGACATGAGTCTGAGCAAGCTCTGGGAGATGGTGAAGGACAGGGATGCCTGGCGTGCTGCAGTCCACGGGGTGGCAAAGAATCAGACACAACTGAATAACTGAACAACAACAAAATACAAACTATTTTCTGAAAAATCTGGGCACACTAGTTAGTTTTGTGCATTTTTAAGGAATCTTTATTAAAATCTGAACTAAATGTTGTGACTAAAGATTAAAACACAGAATTGAGGCCAGAAGTCTGCTAAAATGAGCAGACTGATTCCCAGAATGGGAAACCAGTCAGATGTCAGCTGTTTAATGTTACTTTAATAATATTTATTCAGTGATTTCAAAAATATAAAACATTTTATATATCTACAAAAGCATTGTAATAAAAAGAATGTAAATTTGATTTCTTGATCAATAGAATCATAATTGAATTACATTCAGTTAATCTGCTGTTCATACTAGTTTTGGGAGCTTCCCTCTTGGTAAAATGGAGATTCTATTTCTTGGTAGTCCATGTAGTTATGACATTAAGTTGCTCCTAGAGCCTGTGACTGCATTCAGAACCTGTGCCAAGCAGGCCTGATACTGTTCCCACTATAAAAGGGATAGATCAATAAAGCATGAAGCTCAGAAGATTAAAAAAAAGGGGGGGATAGATTACATTTTGCCGGGTATATCCTGCATCCTGGAATAAAGAACTACACCACTAGGTCTTGGAGGCAGCAAGGATCATATAAATATTTGAACAGTTCTGAGATCGTCTAGGAACTGTGATCTTCTCAGAGAACACTTCCGTTGTTTTGACTCAAATAAATCCGATCAAATTTATCCTTGAAACACTTGGAGTTAATGGCAGGATGAAGGAAGGCAGGCTCTAGAAACAAGTCCTGCAATGGAAGACCATGTAGAGAACACAGAGAATTCCCCATTCCACCATCCAGTCCCCATCACAGAGTATACCCACTGGAGCATTCAAACAGAACACTCTAAAGTGTGGCAAAGCCTGGTGCTGGACAAACTCAGCTCTGTCCACTCTGAAATATGTCATGGTTCTGTTTGTTTTGTCTATGCTACATTGCTAGTTTTCCTTCCAGTTAGAAACTGAAGTAAAATTACAAACTATAGCTCATGCAAAGACATACTATCACCATGTTCAACTATGCTTTTCAAACCCTTCTGTGACCATTCTTTTCTTGCTACACTCTGCCTCTCTCCCAGACTTCTACTTCTCTGAACTAAAGAGTTGGAGAGCATGGATGAGGTGTGTGATGGCCCTTACGCCTTTACACATCACTAGTGCAGGGACCTAGAAGTGCCAAAAGTGTCACTTAGATATCTGACAAGAAAAGCTGGAGAGGGCAATGGCAGCCCACTCCAGTACTCTTGCCTGGAAAATCCCATGGATGGAGGAACCTGGTAGGCTGCCGTCCATGGAGTCACAAAGAGTCGGACACGACTGAGTGACTTCACTTTCACTTTCACAAGAAAAGCTGGAAAGTTATACAGGGACATGAGAAGCTGGAGGAAGAGATTACATAGATGTTGAACTCAGATTTTTACTCTCAACTCCAAAAGACAGACTGATGGAAAAGGCAAGGAAGCACTGGCCTTAAGCCCAGAGCTGAGCTAAGTTAAAGGGCCCATCAGTGACCTTAAACACACATCTAAAATCATGTGGGCTTGGGAATGGGAAAACAAAAAGCTCTTCACCAGGGCTTTATCTTTCCACACACTGCTAGCAGCACAGTTTTAGTTTCTCCTCCTGTCAGCTGCAAAGTTCAGGTACATGTAATCGTTAGACAATTTCTTTCAAGGAGTCTATCAAAGAAATAACAAATTACTGTATATGTCACTTTTGGAAAGAGAATAAATACATGCAATTACCCAATATCAGTTATAAAAATTAAAAATAATACAATAAGTTGGAAATGCCAGAAATAAAATTCTTCTATGAAGTTTTATGCCTGTCGTGCTTAAAATTACACATTAATCCAATCTGCAGAGTTGGTACTTTGATAAAAATAAACAGAGCTCAGATTTTGATATGAGCTAAATTCCCCCATCTGGCAGAAAGCAACTACCATTTAAGCTCCTCTTTCACTGAAATGTGTCTATTTCAGGTCTTGTAACTACTAATGTGCTTGAATCATAAAATTTTAAAAAAAGCTTAAAATTTTGTGTAAGAGGACCTTCCCTTAACATTCAAAATACTTTGCAATGTGATCCTCTCCTTAGTTTAAAATCAAACTTTGGTTTACATCAAATGCACTGTGAATAATGATACTGCTGTACAGTAAGCTTGGAAATAGGTCAGAACAGAAGTGGAGGGAGTGGATGGAGGGGTGCCCTAACTCAATCCCTTCAATTTTGTTTCCCAAGTCAAGCTTCATTAGTCTCACAGTCCAGGCACCAAAACCACAGAAGGCATCTTTTCCTTCTGGACTCCTAATCTTTATTCCTTTTTTTTTCCACCCAGATGCAGTAAAAGTAACTAAAATTCATTTGGTGATTGTTTCATGCAAATCATTATGTTAAATACTAATCATCTAATTTGATTCTCACAAAAGAACCCCATGAGGCAGGTGCAATATCTGCACTTTAAAGAAAAGCAAATTAATAGAGCCAGGTTTCTAGCGGCAGGATCCACAACAGCCAAAGGTATAAACAACCAGAGTCCACTGGCAGATGAAACAGATAAGCAAAATGTGGTAGATACATACAACAGAGTATTAGTCAGCTTAAAAAGAAAGAAATTCTGACACGTTGTAAATGTTTATATTATGGGAAGTGAAATAAGACACAAAAGGTAAATGCCGTATCATTCCACTTATATATAAAGTGCCTAGAAAAGTCAAGTTCAAATAGAAAGTAGGGGCAGAGTGGTTGTTTAAGGGGTACAAAGTTTTAGTTTTGGAGACTGGTTGCACTACAATACGAAGGCACTTAACATTACTAAACTACACACTTAAAACGGTTATGATGGTCAATTTCATGTGATGTTTATTTTACCACAATTTTTAAAACATTTTAAAAAGATAAAACTGACACCCAGAGAGGTTAATAACTGATTGGACTTTACTTAGAAGTGTTGTGTTTCTGCAAGTGCCATAC
Source organism: Nanger dama (assembly GCA_917880005.1). Taxonomy (NCBI): domain Eukaryota; kingdom Metazoa; phylum Chordata; class Mammalia; order Artiodactyla; family Bovidae; genus Nanger; species Nanger dama. Next base: position 33,816,521 of record CAKJTW010000007.1, read on the forward strand.
TAAGATAATTTTAATATTTTTTAAAATAAATTTTTAAGGAATATAAAGGAAGTATGTTTGAACAAAGAACTATTCCTGTAGGATATACCTTACCATTAACATACCAAAGCCATAATCTGGGCATTTATCCTAATGTCAGACATTATCTGTCTCTGTCCAAAATCCAGTCAGTTACTAATTCTTACTGACTCAGCCAATAAAATATCCCTTATTTGTAGCTCTTCCTTCCTTATAACCATGGCCACTGCTTTACTCAAGGCAATCATCACAGGGACTCTGCAATCACTCCCTGCCTTACCTCCTTGTATCCAAAAACACCATTCATTCTGGACTGATCATCGGTCCCTTGGCTGACATTCTTCAAAACCAAAGCCTTCAAATAAAGCATAAAGTTATTCATATGACAGACAAGGTCCTGCCCAGCATTGCTTTCTTCTCCTCTCCCATTTCACACTATCTCTGCTCCATAAGCTCAAGACATAACCAACACTTTGAAGTCCCTACTATGCCAGGTCACTAAAATGCTGCTAGAAATGATGCTCCCTTCCCCTGTAATTCCTTCCTTCCCTTCTCACTGAAAAACATTCCCACTCATCCATGAAGAATTATTTCACAAATATCTAGCCTGGGAAGCCATTCTTGATACCTAGAGCTGCAAACGACTCCATCAGCATGACTTATTAGTATTTAAAGTTGTCAAAATTTCTTTAACAGTTGCCATCTTCTAGCACTGTGACTGCCTTATAGAAATATTCAATCAATGTCTGATTGTATGACTGAATAAATGGTTAATGAATCAGTAAATTAGAACTTGTTAAGCGTGAGTCCCAGCAAACAGCAGACAAGAGAACCATATCTTACTGCTTGGAGATGGGACCCTAATCATGTAGGCTGGTCTCTGCACTGCAGTGGAAAGTGGATGAGTTTGAAAACTGCTTCTATGCATCCATCCCATTAAGGAGACTAGAGACTTGCTAGACAGCACTGAAGAATTATTTAGACAAAAACATTAAAGAAACAGATTCTAAGAGATACTTAATTCAGTCAGTCTCAAGCATTAGTCATAGAGAAAGCAATAGCTTAACACAGATAGGAAAAGACAACACTTCTATACTGTACTGCTGCAGCAGCTCAACATATTTGAGACTCTTTACACAGAGGCTACACTTAGATTCTTTACATAGGACAAACTGGCACTCCATTTTTCAAGAAATGATTAAAAAATGCTGAGTCCTTGAAAATTCTGAGAACCATTATCGATCTCAAAAAGATGCACAGCTTCCTGCTGAAAAACACAAGGTCAGGGTAATGAAGAACCGTGGTGGCTAAACAGATGTTTCTAGACCATGTACGTGAGATGTGAATAAAAGTCAATCTTTGGTTAATGAAGTCCACCAGCTACTACCAATTGCTGCTGATGCCTAACATCGGGGGATTTAGCACCAAAGACATAGGAGATGCACGTCGAATGACTTTGATGTCCTTGCTGAAAAAAACTCAAGCACTTGAGGGCATAAGTGGCATCTTCTTATCTTCCAGCTGAAGATCATAAATTTAGATAGAAAATAATAGTGAGGTTAAGAAGTGGGCTGGCGTCAGATCATAGAGCAAAGAATTCTGACAGATTTGGAATTTACCCAATAAGCAATTAGGAGCCACTGAAGTTCTCTGCAAAGGGAAGTAAGTGTGCATTCTAACTCATAAGTTAGATTCATGTAAATTGAATTTATGGAATCAATTAAGTGTGACATAAATGCCTCTAGAATCTACTAAAACTATAACACTTTATAAGACTTGAAGACAAAGTACTAAATCTTAAGTGGCAATAACCCTACTAAGCTTTATTGGGCCTTGGAATCGTGGCTAAATATTCTTCAGTCTCCTATACATAACCTCTTTATGTTTTAATCTGAAATCCTAAGGGTGCTTTTGAACAGTGTGCATCAAATTAATAGTCTTGCAAGAGTGTGAGAATGGTGCCCACCCCGCCATCTATAGAGCTACATATAAACCTCCAATACAACGTTCCTACTAATAGAGGATTTTTTTAAAAAGCAGCAATAATAATAGTGTAATGACACATATACACACATGTCTATCTTTCCTGAATTACACTTAAAAAGGATATATTTTCTCAGATTTGGAGAGTATATTCTGTGTAATGTCAAATATAGGTTTATACCTATAATAAATGTACTTTAAGACACATTTGTACCTTAGGAGGTCCTCAGACAGGTACCAAGGTATAACAAAAGATATTCCTGTGTCTGCCAACTGGAAAGGACATACAGTATTTTTAAAGACACTCTGGACATAAATATGAGTTTATATTTAAAAGTGAAAGTCTCAACAGTAACCATTCTTAATTATAAGTGTGATATTTAATCAAACTTCTTTTTTGAATAGTTCTACGTAATCTGCTCCAACACTGTGAGAGCAGGATCATTTTTAACACTGTTCTATGATTCTCCAAAGAAACACCAGTGAGATTAAAATGTATTCACACACTGTTTTCAAAGGGATGCTCATTATGGGAGCCCTGGATTCTTCTATGATTCAGACCACTACCCACTGAAGCCAAAGAAACAGAAGAGCCAGGCTGTGATATTAAATGAACTGTTTGACAGAAGACGCATTACTGGCCCAACTCTTATCATAATACCTCCTCAAACACATATAGCACTTGCTATATGGCCCAGATATTATTATCGTGTGTGTGTGGAGAGAGAGACACAGACAGACATAAATTCATTTCATCTCCACTTACAGGAAACATTCCTTATAAAATCCTGTAAAACAGGTACTCATTACTCACGTTTTACAGAAAAGGAAACAGAGACACAGAGACATTAGATAACAGAGCCAACATTGCACAAGGAGGAAATGGCAAGATTGGTATTTAATTGTGTGAAGACTAGCTCCAGAGTCCATTCTCAATCACCAAGCTTCCATGCTATTTCTATAAAGTTTAGATTTCAATTTTACCCTCTTCTGTGCTTGTGTAGCATCTTATACGTGCCTCTGTCTTGGTGCTTCTCAAATTATGCTAAAATAATATTTTATTATACTTTACTTATTACTGTATAATATTTCATTTAGAGATAAATATTTTATTTATAGATTAACATACATAGTAATATGTTATTATTAATACATACAAATATATTATTATTATTACATTCTTTATAGTAATAAATCCAAAGTCCTTTGTGATCCTGCCTTGGGCAGGAAGGAAAATGATTCTCTATCTCTGTGATCCATGCTCTTAACACAGTGAATCAATACGTGGTAAACACAGTACGTATGTGCTGATGAAAGCCTACCAAACACCAGGGCTGCTCACCATTCTTGGCTAAGCCTGTCTGCTCACCTGGCATTTTTACTGTCTTTTTGATAGCTGACTTTCACCTTCAACTTCTGAATCTTGATCCCCGCCCCAAACTCTTCAGATCACTACCCTTGGAACAAAGGTAGTAAAATATAAAATCTGCCCACTCCAAAAACAATGATAATAGTAGCCACAATAAAGAAAGGAGTTAGTACTTACTGAGGATCAGCTAAGATTGCAGCCTTTTTACCCTGGCTATCATAGCGGCTGGGCTCTATGCAAGATAGAAAGAATTTTGCACTAAGATTGCTCTGCACAAACCATGCAACTGTCCAAAGAACACTTTAAAACTGAACACTCATTCAGCAAAAAAAAAAAGAAAAAAGAAAAACAAAGAAATCAAGAAACATCTGAGGAAAAGTGTGTTCTTTGCTCTGTGAAGAAATTTACAACTTTTTTTTTTGTTTTAATCAAGCCACAAGTTTTTCTTCTGCATCACAGAATTCCAGCTATAGCCACAGAATTCATTAAATCACATGCAAAAGTCTATTGCTTTGAATTTTAGCTAACATTTCAACCTGCCTTAAGAATTCAATTAGAGACTGTAACAATGAGTCACAATTTATCTCAGTATAATGACTTCTGGCTCTTATATAAAAATTTAAAACTATCAAAGAATGAGAACAAGAGCTTTCTTCTTCACAATTAATATTTACTAAGTCTCCAGGGCTGAAATTACCTCAGTCTTTTTCTTCAAGTCTACAATCGCAGCTGCAGTTTTTTCCATTACTATAGCAACCACAGGAATGCAAGCATTGTGTTTCCTTCTCTGTCCCAAACATATAAAAGGGGCCAAAGTAGCAACAACCACCAGGAGACAGCTAAATACCCTAAAAATGGTCATAATTAAGAATTTACATTTATGGGAATATTTTGAAAGCACATCTGACTTCAGAGTACTTAGATCATTCAACTATGACAAAATACATATTCATTCAAGTTTATTGAATCAAGATTCATTAGTTTCATTTACAGAGACTCTCCACAAAGAAATCCTAAATTTACCAGTTTCGTCTTTTTGTCTAAACAAAAGACAGAAAAAGAATCTCCCCCAATAAGGTTATAGAGAACTTTGCAAATTACATAAAAAAGTGTCTTATTTATACACAAAAGGGAGCTAGAAAAGGACCAAAATGTAACAAGTTTATGGTTTGATCCCCAATTATGTTGTTTATACTTCAAAATCATAGTAATAGTAAGGACATTCCTTCATGCCTACAGTTGTATCTTTAATCTAAGTTCATTATAAAGTAACACAAGCACAGTATTTAAAAAAGAACTCAGTGGAACTTTCAAACATCTGACTTCTATTCTGTATATCTACGGTTGGGTGGGGGCTTCCCATATAAGAGATGTGGGTTCAAGCCCCGGGTGGGCAAGATCCCTGGAGGAGGGCATGGCAACCTACTCCGCTATTCTTGCCTGGAAAATACCATGGATAGAGGAGCCTGGCTACAGTCCACAGGGTCACAAAGAGTAGGATACGCCTGAAGCGACTTAGCATAGCACAGCATATTGTTATGTAACTTTAGAAGTTCTCAACCCAATTTTGCTGTAATACAGTAAATTTTAAGGGTAAAGATTTGTGGCATAAATAACAGCATTCTTCATTGTAAATACAGTGACTTAGACTATATTTAAGTCACTTAGGCTTTAGACTAGGCTTCCCTGGTGGCTCAGATGGTAAAGCATCTGCCTGCAAACCCGGGTTTCATCCCTGAGTAAAGAAGATTCCCTGGAGAAGGGAATGGCTACCCACTCAAGTATGCTGGCCTGGAAATTTCCATGGAACAGAGGAGCCTGGAGGGCTACAATTCATGGAGTTAAAAGAGTTGGACACGACTGAGCAATTAACACTTTCACTTTAGGCTTTAGACATAGACCCTCTACAGGGTTTATTGCTATGTATATATATTTGGGAAAAGGTAGGAGGAAAAAAGACTTGAAATATCTTTCCCCATCATCTATTCTGACTTCTTTTTCAGAATAAAGAACTGACTTAAAGATAAAATGATGACAGACAGAGAGTAACCCTCCTAGTTCTCACAAAGACACAGTTTCTATCATTCAGTATTTTTTCTTTTATTTTACAAGGAAGGTATCTATCCTAATAATTTTCTGAAGAAATACATATTAAACACTTGCACTAGACCTGCCAGATTATGTAGAGCTCCTTACGGGAGGGGGTGGACTCCTACACCATCATGTATAACACACTGAGATAAGTGCTATAATAGATGCATTTACAAAGCATGAAAGAAACACACAGGAGAATTAGCTTTAAGAAAGTCAATGACAATGGAAGAAGAATAACTTGGAAGAGAGATTGCAATGAAGAGAGACTATAAAACAAGAAAAATGTTCCAGAGAACAAAAGTTCAACAGAGACGTTATAGTGAAACAGAGACTGATTGGAAGCATTTAGAAGGGAGACTCCACATAACTTAACAACCTTGCATACATCCAGAAGTCAGTAAAATAGACTAGTTGAAGATACTATGATAATTTCTTCTTTATTGAAAAACAACTGATGTATAACATTTTATTAGATTCAAGTTTACAACATAATTATTAGATTTTTTTTATATACAAGCATATCTCAGAGATACTGAAGGTTCGATTCCCTACCACTACACTAAGGCAAAAGTGTGAAAGTGTTAGTTGCTTAAGTCATGTCCCACTCTCTGAGACCCTATGGATGGTCGCCTGCCAGGATCCTCTGCCCATGGAATTCTCCAGGCAAGAATACTGGAATAGGTAGAGATTCCCTTCTCCAGATCTTCCCCACCCAGGGATTGAACCCGGGCCTCCTACATTGCAGGCAGATTCTTTACTGCTTGAGCTATACTAAAGCAAAAATCACAGTAAAGTGAGTCACATGAATTTTTTTGTTTCCCAGTGCATATAAAAATTATGTTTGTAGCCTATTACATGTATAGTAGCATTGTATCCCCACAAATAGTTTAATTAAAAATACTTCATTGGTTAAAAAAAAACAAATGTTAACCATCATCTGAGCCTTGGAGTGTCACATTTTTATTTTGCTGGCCGAGGGTCTTATTGATGGTAGCTGACTCATCAGAATGGTGGCTGCTGAAGACTATGGTGGTTGTAGTTATTTCTTAAAACAATAATGAAATTTGCCACACTGATAGACTCTTTCTTTCACGAATGATTTCTCTGTAGTACGCAACTCTGTTTGATAGCATTTTACCCACAGAACTTCCTTCAAAATTGGAGTTAATCTTCTCAAACCCTGCCACTGCTTTATCAACTAAGTTTAAGCAATATTCTAAGTCCTTTGCTGTCATTTTGGCACTGTTCATAACAACTTCATCAGGAGTAGATTCCATCTCAAGAAATCATAGTCTTTGCTCAGCCACAAGAAGCAGCTCATCTGTTAAAGTTCTGAATCATGAAATTGCAACAATTCAGTCACATCTTCAGGCTGCATTTCTAATTTCAGTGCTTAGGCTATTTCCACTACATCTACAGTTACTTTTTCCACTGAAGTCTTAAACCTCTTAAAGTCATCCATGAGGGTTAGAATGAACTTCCTCCAAATTCCTATTAATGTTTATATTCAACTCTTTCCATGAATCATGAATATTCTCAATGGCATCTAGAATGCAAATCCTTTCCAGGATCTCCTTGCAATTAATTTGCTCACTATGGCAACAATAGTCTTACAAAATGTGTTTCTTAAATATTAAGACTTGAGAGCCAAAACGTACTCCTTGACCCATGGGCTGCAGAATGGATGCTGTGGTGGGAGACATGAAAACAACATTAATCTCACTGTATAACTTCATCAGAACTCTTAGGTAACCAGGTACATTGTCAGTGAATAGTAATATTTTGAAAGGGTTTTTTTTCTGTAAGCTGTAGGTGGGCTTGACATATTTAGTAAGCCATTTTGTAAACAGATGTGCTAGAATCCAAGTTTTATCTTTCCTTTTATAGACCATAGACAGAGTAGATTCAGCATGATTCTTATGGACCCTGGGATTTTCAGAATGGTAAATGAGCACTGGCTTCGACTTAAAGTCACCAGCTGCAGTAACATCTAACAAGAGAGTCAGACTGTCCTTTGAAGACTTGAAGCCAGGCACTGACTTCTCTCTAGCTACGAAAGTCACAGCATTTTTTCCCAATGCAAGGCTGTTTCATCTATATTGAAATTCCTTTGTTTAGCGTAGCCACCTTTACCAGTTATTTGAGTGAGATCTTCTAGATAACTCGCTGCAGCTTCTACATTTGCACTTGCTAATTCCCTTAAAATTTTTATGTTATAAAGATGGCTTCTTTCCTTAAATCTCAAGAACCAAAATTTTCTTCTGCAGCTTCCAACTTTTTTTCCTGCAGCTTCCAACTTTTCTTCTGCAGCTTCCTTAGCCTTAATATAGTTGAAAAGCATTAGGGCCTGGATTAGGCTTTGGCTTAAGGGAATGTCGTGGCTGGTTTGATCTTCTATCCAGACCACTAAAACTTTCTCTATATCAGCAATAAGGCTGTTTCACTTTCTTAACATTTTCCTCCAGGAACTTTCCCATTGCATTCATAACCTGGCTAATAGGTGCAAGAGGCCTAACTTTCAGCTTGTCTTGGCTTTTGATAGGCCTTTGTCACTAAGCTTAATCATTCCTAGCTTCTGATTTTAGAGCAAGACACATGCAGCTCTTCCTTTCACATGAATGTTTAAAGGCCACTGTAGGTCTATTAACTGGTGTAATTTCAATACTGATGCTTCTGAGGGGAGTAAAAGGCCCCAGGCAGGCAAAGAGATGGGGGAATAGCTGGTTGGTGAAGCAGATAGAACACACACCATCCACTGATTAAATCTTATATAGGTATGGTTCGTAGTGCCCCAAAACCATTCTCAGCACAACAGAAACATCACGGATCACCATAGCAAATATAATACTAATGAAAAATTTTGAACTATGGTGATAATTTTTAATATGTAACACAAAGGCTCAACACAAATGTTGCTGGAAAATGATGCCCATAGACATGTTTGACACAGGGTGCCACAATTTTCAATATGTAAAAAATAGATATAGTATCTGTCAAGTGCAATAAGGTGAAGCACAGAAAACAACCTGTGTCTATACTGCAGAATCAATGCCACAGTAGGTCACCACACATAACTGCATTTATTTCTGGTGAGGAAACTTTTAAGATATACTCTCTTAGCAACTCTCAAGAATACAATACAGTATTTTAGTAACTATAGTCGCCAGGCTGTACAGCACATCCCCAGGATTTATTTATTTATAACTAGACATTTGCACCCTTGGCCAGCTTCACCAGTGATAACTTCCAACTGGAGAAACATGAAGGACAGAAACATTGAATCATATATAAACTTCTAGCTTTGTCCACAAAATTAAATGTCAGCTTCTCTGCTTTGAGATCTCCTCTCTCTATACTCTAATTTTGTCACCCAGTTTACCATAATAATAATTATAAAGTAAGTTTAATAAACTTCTCTAAATGATAGTTAATGAAAATGGTATCAAAATAGTCCATGTAAAAATACTATGAAAAATAAGATAGTTGGTCTTCTGGTTTCTTAAATAAATCAAGAATTTAAAATGTAACTATTTTTCCTTACCTTTGACCTCCATATCTTCTCAGAGAGAAAAAAATAGTCTTTAAAAAGAAAGTCATATTTGTTGGATTGCTATAACTATTAAGAGTAGCTTTTTACAGTGATATATGTAAGGGAGGGTCTATCTTATTTCTTTTAAAATTTTTATTTTAATATATCAATATTTAAGAAATGATTATAGCTTTGGAACATGTTACATAATTATGTAGCTACTAGAAAAGCTTTCACTTTGCTAGCAGAATAAGACAAGACAAAACTGTAACCATATTACCTCAGTGCCATTAAGCATGAGAAAGAAAAGGGTATATTAGAAAGTGTATGTTACATTCTATTTCTTACCTTTTTCACTCAGTATATGTTTTTACGATTGATGTTGCTGTGTGTCATTAAATCCCCTTGCTTCTATTGCTGGAATGTAACAGGTTGCATCATTCACATTTCCTACATAGTTTGCTTGTATTAGACATCTAGGCTTCCTTCATCTCCCTGGAACCACAAATAATACTGTAAGAAATATAATAGATTTAATATTTCTAAGTGCTCTGAGACTTCTTTCTGGAATGTCTGTTTGGGTCTACACTTAGACTAGCAATGCACACAAAATTATGCCCTCCCACACTTTTGCAACACTTGGTAATAATCTTTTGCTTAATCTTTGCCATTCTGATTGGAGTAAAATGAATGATGATTATTGATGCAATAATTTGCATCTCTTGCATTATTAGTAAGTTGGAGCATTTCTTCACACACTTGAAAGACATTCTTAGTTTCCCTTATGTGAATTGCTCAGTCATACTACTCATTTTGCTATTTTGCTTTACATACTCATTATATAAAGTTACAAATGCACATAAATTTCACGTTTTACATGGATACCTAAGAATTTTAAGTATTGACTATGTATGTATGTACATACCACAACACAAGAAATGACTGTACACATGGACATCACCAGATAGTCAATAGTGAAATCAGATTGATTATATTCTTTGCAGCCAAAGATGGAGATGCTACATACAGTCAGTAAAAAATAAAACTGGGAGCTGACTGTGGCTCAGATCATGAACCTCTTATTGCAAAATTCAGATTTAAATTGAAGAAAGTAGGGAAAAAACCACTAGGCCATTGAGGTATGACCTAAATCAAATCCCTTATGATGATACAATGGAAGGGACAGATTCAAGGGATTAGATCTGATAGAGTGCCTGAAGAACTATGAACGGAGGTTTGTAATATCGTACAGAAGGCAGTGATCAAAATCATACCCAAGAAAAAGAAATGCAAAAAGACAAACTGGTCATCTAAGAAGGCCTTAAAAATAGCTGAGAAAAGAAGAGAAGTGAAAGGCAAAAGAGAAAAGGAAAGATATACCCATCTGAACGCAGGATTCCAGAGAATAGCAAGGAGAGATAAGAAAGTCTTCCTAAGTGATCAATGCAAAGAAAGAGAAAAACAATGGAATGGAAAAGACTATAGATACCAAGGGAACATTTGATGCAAAAAAAAAGTGGAGTTGCTCAGTCATGTCCAATTCTTTGCGACCCCATGGATTTCAGCCTACCAGGCTCCTCTGTCCATGGGATTTTCCAGGCACTAGTACTGGAGTAGGTTGCCATTTCCTTCTCCAGGGGATCTTTCTGACCCAGGGATCGAACCTGGATCTCCCACATTGTAGACAGACGCTTTACCGTCTGAGCCACCAGGGAATGTATGCAAAGATGGGCACAATAAAGGGCAGAAACAGCACAGGCCTAACAAAAGAGTAAGATATTAAGAAGAGGTGGCAAGAATACATGAAGAACTATACAAAAAGATCTTAATGTCCCAGATAACCAAGATGGTGTGATCACTCACCTAGAGCCAGACATTCTGCAGTGTGAAGTGAAGTGGGCCTTAGGACGTATAAATATGAAAAAGGTAGTGGAGATAATGGAATTCCAGCTGAGCTATTTCAAATTCTAAAAGATGCTGCTGCTAGAGTGTTGCACTCAATATGCCAGCAAATGTGGAAAACTCTGCAGTGGCCACAGGCCTGGAAAAATTCAGTTTTCATTCCAATCCCAAAGAAAGGCAATGCCAAAGAATGTCCAAACTACCGCACAATTGCACTCATCTCACATGCTACCAAGGTGACGCTCAAAAGCCTCCAAGCTAGGCTTCAACAGTACATGAACCAAGAACTTCTAGATGTACAAGTTGGATTTAGAAAAAGCAGAGGAACTAGAGATTAAATTGCCAACATCCGTTGGAGCATAGAGAAAGCAAGGGTATTCCAGAAAAGCATCTACTTCTGCTTCATTAACTATGCTAAAGCTTCTGACTGCGTGGATCACAACAAGCTAGAAAATTCTTCAAGAGGAGATGGGGTTACCAGACCACATGACCTGCCTCCTGAAAATTTTGTATGTAGGGCAAGAAGCAACAAGTTAGAATTGCACGTGAAACAATGGACTGGTTCAAAACTGGGAAAGGAGAATGTCAAGGCTGTATATTGTCACCCTGCTTATTTAAATATATGCAGAGTACATCATGTGAAATGCTGGGGTGGATGAAGCACAGCTGGAATCAAGACTGCTGGGAGAAATATCAATAACCACAGATATGCAGTAGAAACCACCCTTATGGCATAAAAGTGAAGAGGAACTGAAGAGTCTCTTGATGAAGGTGAAAGAGGAGAGTGAAAAAGCTGGCTTAAAATTCACTATTCAAAAACGAAGATCATGGCATCACGTCCCATCACATCATGGCAAATAGATGAGGAAGCAATGGAAACAGTGACAGACTTTATTTCCTTGGGCTCCAAAATCACTGCAAATGGTGACTGCAGCCATGAAATTAAAAGATGCCTACCCCTTGGAAGAAAAGCTATGACAAACCCAGACAGTGTATTAAAAAGCAGAGACATCACTTTGTCAACAAAAGTCCATATAGCCAAAGCTATGGTTTTTCCAGTAGTCATGTATGGATGTGAGAGTTGGACCAGAAGGAAGGCTGAGTGCCAAAGATTGATGTTTTCAAACTGTGTTGTTGGAGAAGACTCTTGAGAGTCCCTTGGACTGCAAGGAGATCAAACCAGTCAGTTTCCTTTGATTTTCTTTTTCCTAAAGGAAATCAACCCTGAATACTCATTGGAAGGTCTGATGCTGTAGCTAAAGCTCCAATACTTTGGCCACCTGATGCAAAGAGCCAACTCACAGGAAAAGACCCTGATGCTGGGAAATATTGAAGGCAGGAGGAGAAGGGGATGACAGAGGATGAGATGGTTGGATGGCATCACCAACTCAGTGGACGTAAGTTTGAGCATTCTTAGGAGATGGTGAAGGACAGAGAAGCCTGGTGTGCTGCAGTCCCTGGGGTCACAAAGTCAGACATGACTGACTGACTGATTGAACAACATCCACAACAATGTATGTATGTATACAAAGTACCTGCCTGCAAATAGGTTTATAAAAGTACTTTTTCTTTCTGATTTAACCTAACAATTGTGAAACATTACGTACGGGAAACTATTTTTAAATATTCATAAAGCCTGGGAATTGACCATAAGTGAAAAATTCTATTGAAAGAAGAATCTACATGCATAATGATCAGTAATCTCCAAAATTTCCACAATAAGAGAATAGTAAAGCAATTTCGAGTAGAGGAATATGGTGGAAAATACTGTTGTCAATGAAATTATAGCTACAAAGGTTGTGGAATAATTCATTCCAGAAACATTTATTGAGTGCTTACAGAGTACCAAGGACCCATTAGGTGCAAGAAACGTAGACATTACATTCCAGGCTCCACACAAAGAGCTGATCATCTAGTTTGGAAAAAACATATGCAAACAATTATAACAGATTACCTACATAGTGTATAGATATGCTTACAAGCAATGTGTTGTGAGAGCTCAAATAACAGGAAACCTCTGCCAGGTGAAAGGGAAATGCTTTGAAGAGGAGTCTAATGTTAAGCTGTGTTGTAAGGGCTAAGCATTTGCCAAATACCCTAGTGGGGGAGGGAAGCTGCCTTATAGGAAGACAAGGAAAGCATACGCAAAGGTACTGAGGTGTGAAGAGGCTCTGGCATTTGGGAAATTCCTCACTGTTCTTTATTACTGTACTCCTGGACATGTGTCCAAGTCTTGCCAGAGTGAGTTTGGAGACATACACAAGAAGCATGTGATGGAAGTTTTTATGCCCTTGTTTGGAGGCCTCCAGATTTTGGATATACAGCTACCAAAGACGTATAAGCACAGACACTATTATCAGGCATCTGCCTGGGAGGGTGGGGTTATGGGCAAGATAGACAAGCCTCAGTTGAAGGGTGTGAAGTGAAGAACTGCCAATCCTGCCTGAGGTCTTCAATGGGTTAGTCTAGATGCCGTGTGGGATAAAGAGCAGGAATTGAGATGCATAGAGGCCTGTTATGCTGCTATTGCAATAACACAGACCTGAACTAAAGCAAAAGTATTTACGGTATCCTCATGAGAAGTAAAACACAGGTACAAAGTTATAATAACAATCATCTTTTGAAGAGTACTTCACAATACAAAAACCTTCAACAGCTGGTCTAATGAACTCTTGGTAGTCTTTGAAAATAATATAATTGCTTCAATTTTGTACATGGATACAGACTATCATGCCAAAGGATAACAGCCAGGAAATGGAAGAATACTATCACCATTTACTTGATCTGATAGTCATTCATTTATTCACGTTTAATAATTAACTTAAATGACATCGTTCTATGAGCTGGGGGTAAAAATCCAACAAAATAAAGCCTTCTTCCTGCAATAGCTTGCAGTCTAGAAGGAGAGACTAATAAGCAAATAACCAATTATAATGCAGTGTAACTGGTATTCTAGTAAAGGCTAAGCCAGAACTCCCTGTCCACTCATAAGTGTACGAAGACAAAGTCAAACTAGAAAAGAAAACCCATTGCATGAAGGGCAGCAGGACTGAAATTTATGTGTTTTCTTAAAAGTCAGTTAATGTTATCATGGCACTTTTATAATTTAAAAGACTGAAGACAGATAAAGAAAATAGAATAAGGGTCAAACACAGAGCAAACATGACTTCATGGCAGCCATTTCCATTATTTCTCTTAACAGAACAATTATAAACAACAAATGTGTTAATTTATAGGCAAATGTTTGAAAGTAATGAGATAGCTAAATAGAATTTCCCCTAATTTAAAGAGCTAAGAGTTTAATAATCAATACCAACAAACAGAATGTAGAGGTGAAGAAAAACATCAAGAGCTAAGGGAACTAGATCCGATAACACTGCTTGCATGAAATGATAAACATGTCAGATTAGACTTAATTACCAATGATGCTTTCAGTTTTGCCAGCTGCATTATAATTCAAATCACTCCTCCACTCCTTTGCCAAAACGTGCTTGAGAATTTGTAGTTATATATGAGAATGCCATGTAAAGAAGTATCAGTTCTAGATGGAGTTAAAAATAAAATCTACAATGGCATGAGCAAAAAAATGTTCAAGTAAATTAAGAAGTGTGTTTGCCTACTAAAGATAAAAAGAAAGTTTAGGGAACTGGAGGTAGAGGGGGTTTGGGAAGATTGTTTGGAAATTAAACCATGATTTTACTATTCATCTCACTATGTAGCTTTTGTCTTAGTATAATATATGTTGATTACAAGACTCATCAGACAGAAATTTCAGGGATCTTGTCTTTTTGTCTTTTGATGAAGTTTTGATGGATTTTAGAAAGGGCACTAGATTGGGAACTGGACTATTCTGATATACCTCTTGCCAGCTTTGTAACCTTCAGTGAGACACTTAATCGTACAACTTCAAATTCCTCAAGAAATTTCACACGAAGTTTTTGTGATGTTTAAGTAAGATAGAATGTACCAGCATTTGCAAAATAATAAAATGACACATAAATATCAGTTATTTATAACTCTATGTATAACCTTAATGGGCATCATAAACTCTAACCAAAAGCAAAATGAAGTTTTTTAAAAACGTTCTTAACTGTAAGTCTTTACCTGTTTTTATTACCTTGTCACCTCATAATATTCATTTTGACTTTTTTTTTTTTTGAGGGAATCATAATTGATAGGGTCCACTAGAACACAATCCAGAACTTTGTAAAACAAGGGAAAAAATAGCATTCTTTCAAATACTATGGGGGTGGGGGCGGGAATAAAGAAAACATTTTCCGAGTATCTTGACACTCAAAATCCTTTTCTATCAACTTTCCTCTGTCCCTTCTTGGTTTAGCTTAGTAATATTCTTCTTTAGGGAGAAGGAATAAAGGTTACGGGACTGGCACAAAGCTCAGGTTAGTAGCAGATCTAGCTACTAGTTTAGATCTTAGATTGTCAGATTCTGAATTCGGACCTGTATTAGCTGTGTCGCCAACACACCTTTCAGGCTGCCAACTGACTCAAATAAAACCTTCATGTCAGCCTGTTTGTGCCATTGTTCCTTTATCTGTTGTACCTACTTGAAATATGACCTTCTTTTTTTAATTTTATTTTACTTTACAATACTGGTTTTGCTATACATCAACATGAATCCACCACGGGTGTACACATGTTCCCAATCCTGAACCCCCTCCCCCACCCTCCCTCCCCATACCATCCCTCTGGGTCATCCCAGTGCACCAGCCCCAAGCATCACTTATCCTGCATCAAACCTAGACTGGCGATTCGTTTCTTATATGATATTATACATGTTTCAATGCCATTCTCCCAAATCATCCCACCCTCTCCTTCTCCCACAGAGTCCAAAAGACTGTTCTATACATCTGTGTCTCTTTTGCTGTCTCGCATATAGAGTTATCATTACCATCTAAAGCAGACACAGGTTCTTTCCGCTACCATTTTGTTACTTTGAGAGATACTTTCCACACCTAAAAGCCTCAGAGAGAAAACTTTCTCAAGAAAAATGACTAATTACTTCTAATCATTATACCAAAAAAAAAAAAGGTAGAAATTTTTATCATTATGTAGTACAGCTGGCAAGTGGAAATTTTGGCAAGTGAGTGAGTGAAGTCGCTCAGTTGAGTCCAACTCTTTGCGACCGCATGGACTATAGCCTACCAGGCTTCTCTGTCCATGGGATTTTCCAGGCAAGGGTACTGGAGTGAGTTGCATTTCCTTCTCTTTGGCAAGGGAAACACTAATTGCTTCCTTGAGATCTTGTAGGACAAACTTACTGTAGGGTAAAATAAGTTTTTTCTGGCTACTACCCCAGAAGTTACATTGTAGCCTGAAAAAGAGTAAAAAAAAACAATAACTGTGATAACACCTGACAATCACAAGGCACTTCCTGGGTATCATACCCTGTTTTACCCGCTGGGTTGGCCATAAAGTTCGTTAGGGTTTTCATAACAACTTATAGAAAAACCTGAATGAACTTTTGGCCAACCCAAATACTTTATATATTAACTTACTGTCCCCACATAGTCCCAAAACTATGTCCAGGGTACAAAAACGTAACCAATATTTATCCCACTATTACCCTTTGCTAAGTCGCTTCAGTCGTGTCCGACTCTGTGAGACCCCATATGCGGCAGCCAACCAGGCTCCCCGTCCCTGGGATTCTCCAGGCAAGAACACTGGAGTGGGTTGCCATTTCCTTCTCCAGTGCATGAAAGTGAAAAGTGAAAGGAAGTCGGCTCAGTCGTGTCCGACTCTGAGCGACCACATGGACTCCAGCCTACCAGGCTCCTCCATCTGTGGAATTTTCCAGGCAAGAGTACTGGAGTGGGGTGCCATTGCCTTCTCCTTAGGTAACAACAATAATCTTTAGAAAACTGAGCAGTTTGTAATATACAGCTTCCCGGCAGATACACAAAGTTTCAACCTCCTAGCAAAACCATCACCTAGAAAGCAAGTGAAACAATTTTAATCTCCTCTGCTGAAGCCTGGTTGATTTGGTAAGGAGAGGTAGGAGACTTTCCAGGAGACAAAAACTTGCAAGGAGCATCAGAAAGAAAATTGTCATCCAGGTAACGTACAACTATAAGAACCTAACTTTTCTCTGCCTAATTGGAGGGAGGTCAATAAAACTCCATTTTCCCCTAGTGCAGAAGACCTTTTGTAGCAAGTTTAAGTTTTTGCTAAGTGTGAGCAAAATAATTCACACTGAAAAAAAAAAACTTTTCCCCCAAATTACACATATCTGTGCCATAGAAAGTAGGAAGAGTAATAACTGGAGCCAGTAGAAATACAAGCACAACAGCTCGATGCTTCACAGACAGCATCTGAGCAACTGCAGACATAAACAAAGCTCTCTGAAATGAGGATATGGGCTCGGGTTCAAGGAAGTGATCAGTAGGATACAGGTCTGTACACTGTGTGGGCCAGCACAGATTTGGAAAATGAAGACTCAAACCAGGCTGGTGACTGAAGGCGGGTGTGGGACCCTGTGCTCCACAAATATTCCAGTGAGTGAGGAGGTAACACCAGACTGTTTGGCTGTTTTCTTTGAATTCAGTTCATCTTAAATGAGTCTTTTTGTTCAATTTACAAAGTCCACTTTCATGTGTCGCCTCTGTGTCTTGTTAGGAGAAGAGCTCCCCAGTCCGTTGTAACCGACCAAAACTGGGGCTGCTATCTTGATAGGCCCACAAGGATGGGGCAGAGCAGGCAGCAGCCCTTTTCACAAAAATGGTTTCCTTGAACCAGCACAGCCTGCTTGTTTATACCCTGAACACAGAGCATGATGAGAGAGCAGAAAGGATTACCTACACTAACCCCATAACCTTTTACTGAGAAGCAGAGATTACTGCACAAAAAAGAAATGCACAATCACTTGACCTAATTCTGAAGCAGTTTTACTTTTTAAAGTCCTCATAAACTAAATGTGAAATAGCACCTGACCTCAACAGAACTTTAACTCAATGCTTTTTTAATCTACAACACTGTGCTGAATCTAAGAATAAAAGGATAGAGACACAGTTTGTCTTTTAGCTAGCTAAATACTGCTGATAAGAGAGTAAAAGAATTACAAAATAATAGTAAGTAATTATTAAAGGCTACATCAGAGCATAAAGCCTCCAGTTACTTAATTCCATTAAATATCTACTTTATAACACTAAATGCAGGTGAAGCACATTACTGTTGCTGGATCAAATAAGAAAAAAATGCTAAGCTCTTCAGAGAATATAAAATAGTGGAGCCAGATTTTCTTATTTATAACTCAATATGACTATTTCTATAGAATAAAAATCTGGCTTAAGTTGTATAATCATTTAAAAGGTCCCAAAGTCTCCTTCCTGGCTCTCTTCTCACCTCTCAAATGTCAAAAACACATTTCCTGACACAGTCAAGATGCATGCCAGCTCCCTGTCAATGAGAAGTTAGAATGAGAACTTTGACACAATGACCATCAACAACTCTCCTTGGACTGCCACTGTTTGGAACCTGTTTCTCTCTCTGGTGATGAAACATCTTCTTGGTCCAGTGCCTCTACTCTCAGTTCCACATTATTTTCAAGCAATAGTTTCTTTTGGGACTTTTCAAGATTCCAAACAAGCCATCCTATCATTTTCTGCTGCTGCTGCTGCTAAGTCGCTTCAGTCGTGTCCAACTCTGTGCGACCCCACAGACGGCAGCCCACCAGGCTCCCCTGTTCCTGGGATTCTCCAGCCAAGAACACTGAAGTGGGTTGCCATTTCCTTCTCCAACGCGTGAAAGTAAAAAGTGAAAGTGAAGTCACACAGTCGTGTCCGACTCTTAGCGACCCCATGGACTGCAGCCTACCAGGCTCCTTCATCCATGGGATTTTCCAGACAAGAGTACTGGAATGGGGTGCCATTGCCTTCTCCTATCATTCTCTACTGTTTGCCAAACTTGGTTTTAAAACAAAAATCATCTCTTAAGTTGATCAGACACCAAAAATCAAACCCTTAATTGTCTAGCATTCTTATAACTCGTCAGTGACTAGAAACTTAAAGAGAAAATACAAACCTGAGGAAACAATCCAATGTGTAAATGTTAAGCTTAGTGTAAGTTTAGAAACACAATGATAAATAATGGAAAACTGAATTGGGAAAATCATAATGACAGGAATAATAGGGCTGTACCATTTTGCCTTGTCATTTTTGTTTTTGAACTCAACATTTACTTATAATAACTAGTATATAGACATTCAATAAATACTTGCTGTTAGCCTTTATGAATGGGTTTCCCTGGTTGCTCAGACTTGGTAAAGAATCTACCTGCCAATGCAGGAGACTTGGTTTTGATCTCTGGGTTAGGAAGATCACCTGGAGGAGGAAATAGCAACCCACTCTTGTATTCCTGCCTGTGAAATCCCATGGACAGTGAGCGGAGCCTGGCAGGCTACAGTCCATGGGGTTGCAAAGAGTTGTACGTTTATGATAATGATTGGGAGTTTGTGTATCTATAAACAGGGTGAAAACAGAAACGAAGGAAGAAATATATAAAACATATAATATTAACTTAAGAAATAATTATGGCAGAATGATAGTTACTCTCAGGAGATATTCCTTAGAAAAATTATAGTATCATTGAAGAACTCCATGTATAAGAGAATGCATAGAGAACAGAACCTGCCTTCTTCTTCTCTGCTTGCTGCTGCTGCTGCTGGTGCTGCTAAATTGCTTCAGTCGTGTCCAATCCTGTGCAACTCCATAGATGGCAGCCCACCAGGCTCCCCCACCCCTGGGATTCTCCAGGCAAGAACACTGGAGTGGGTTGCCATTTCCTTCTCCAATGCCTGAAAGTGAAAAGTCAAAGTGAAGTCGTTCAGTCGTGTCCAACTCTTCGCGACCCCATGTACTGCAGCCTACCAGGCTCCTCCGTCCATGGGATTTTCCAGGCAAGAGTACTGGAGTAGGGTGCCATTGCCTTCTCTGTTTTCTCTGCTTAAGTTTGAATAAATGGAAAACTGTCTCCCATACTGAAGACACTAAACATATTTCTTGGATGAATAAATGAATGCAATCATTCATACTATAATTCCTCTGTGGGAATTTACAACACACAAGAGCTAATCAAGGACCCAGAGAAATCCTGTTGTAAAAGAAACCTGCTTACTTTCTCTTTTAACCTAGGATTTTTCTTTTAAGTTTTCAGGAAGTTTGTAGATTTGTCACCAGATAGTAGAAATCCCCACTTAAAATGACAAAAGAAACCGTTGTGGGGTTTTTTTTTGTTGTTGTTCCTTTGCTAATGTTATACACAATATTGTTCTGAAAAATAATTCAGGAAAGCTTACAAAAACACACACTCTCCAACATGAATAGCTGTTCAAAGGTGAAGCTGAGAGAGCAAAATTCTAAGCTCCAAGGACTCTTTTCATGCTTATCAAAAGATGTAGCATGTCCCAGTCATTTGCAATTTCTAAAAGTGCTACTCTGTCTTTTTTTTTTTTTTTTTAATACCAGTTTTGGAAATCCTACTGGAATAGCATCTCACTCTATAAAACAGAATCAGGGCTTAAACTTGGCCAGAAGTGTGAAGCAGAATTCTAGACATGGAGGAAGTAAGCACATAAAGTTAGTTGCTCAGTCGTGTCTGACTCTTTGTGACACCATGGACTAAAGCCCGTCAGCAACCTCTGTCCGTGGAATTTTCTAGGCAAGAATACCAGAATGAGTTGCCATTTTCTTCTCCAGGGGATCTTCCTGACTCAGGAATTGAACCCAGGTCTCCAGCATTCCAGGCAGACTCTACCTTCTGAGCCAACAGGTAAGCCCAATGGGTAATAATGACAAATGCCAATTATGAAGGCCATACAGCTTACAAAACATCTCCTATATATTACCTCAAATTGTCCTCCCAAAGCCCTCTGCAAGAGAGAAGAAAACTGACATTCATTCATCTGATGATCACCTATACTCTAGATGGAGTGCTTGAATCTGTACATCCATGATTTCATGTACTTGCTTAACTACTGACAAGTCCATATGATATTTTAATTAAAAGTATAATCATTGGAGGTTTGGAGAACAATGGTGACCATTTCTGAATCTCCTCCTCACTCTTTCAAAACAATAAAATCAACAAGAATAAGAATTAACCCACAGAAGACCTATTGCTTCAGCATTAGATAGACAAGACTCCAAGAAAATTATCCATAAACAAAATAAAGAAAAACGCATTCTAAGAGCACTCCCACTACTTGTCCACTCCTGCAGGCAGCCTGTGGATGCAAAGAGCAATGGAGGAAAACTGAAAAGGCTCTCTGAAAGAACAGAGGGGATATAGGTGAAATACAAGCAAAACATTCCCCCAAAAAAGTAAAACAATAAATGCAAAAGTGAGGTAAGCAGGTCTGAACTTCGTAGTTCACAGCTCTGGCAATGGGAAAGGTGGTTGGAAATGAGGGGGACCAGAAGAGGTGAAACTATGATATTGTAACATTTCTGATATTCTTTAGGTAGAAGATAAGGATGATATTGAAGGATGGAGATTTTGGGCTTGTTGAACTGAATTACATAGTTTGTACCATGAGGCCATCCAAATGGGGATGTAGTTTTACCTCTGGCCCCAGTCAGGAGATACAGAACATTCTCACCCTGGGCCCTTTTTAATCACCAGAGGTGTTAGGCAGAGAACATTAATGCCCCGCTTAGAAAGCTGACAGTACTGAACAAGCTGAGCAAAGTCAATGAGGAGTAATATTCTGCAGGGTTTACTGAGGAAAGGAAAAAAAATAACCTTCCACATTAATGGTATTAATCAACATTTAAGATCTCAGAGCAATTGCAGTAGTATAAAGAATCTTCTGCAGATAGAAACAGCATCATTGAAACAAACAAACAAAAAATATGACCAGGCACACAGAGCATAAGATAAGCGAGTGGGGAACACACGGAAAAAGATCATAAATACCTGTGAAAGACTCAAACTAAACAATTACTTTATCCATACTTTTTCTTACATTCAGTTTCACCAGTTAAAGGACATGTTTCCTCTGTAAGTTTTTACATAGTAATATTTAGGTTAACAATAGACATCTATATCATTTACATTATGGCAAATCATCATTCTGGACAATTAAGCACATAAACTTCATAAGTTCTGGATTAGAGAACACTTCCAGGTATTTATGTTCAGATGTTTGGGGCTGTGTGACTTGTACCTTATTACTATAATCATTTTGGAGCCCAAGGTCAGCAAAACCAGTTAAGTTACATCCTTTAAAAATATAACTTAGCCACATTTATTTGGTTCCATGTGATACATGTGACACCCTGATTTGTTAAGAATTTTAACTGAAATAGAGAGCAGCTAGTTTTGCATAAAAACAGGTAATAATAGTGAATACATTCATTTCCAAGTATTTGTTATATATCCAATTATAGATACCTATATGAAGTCCATAAGATAAAGATATTCCTTTGTTTTCATCCAGTAAAGTTTCATGCCAGGGAATGAATGAAGGGTTTATTTCAGGAGACTGTTTTTGCCATTGAAAGCTCTGTCTTCTTCAAGCATTTGCTGAATGATGCATTAGCAGGAGCTACAAGGATCACATTGTTTCGCACCAAATAGCCTCTACACTTTGATTCATATATCACACATGTTCTGTTTCTTACATTTCTGTTTTCACACCCACTACCTAAGTGCAAAGGGATTTGAAGACAAGTACCACAGTTTTCTAACTTTCAGCTGCTTTGGTTGTATTGATGGAGGAAGTTATGGAACATGTAGAAAATAGAATCAAAATTAAGGAGATCATATTTCTGTTTTATGCCCTGTGATATAACAAAGTTCACTAAGTAACAATTGCTCAAAACATTCATTTTAGATCATTTAACTTCACTGAAAATCCCTTAAATTGGCAAGTAAAATTTTAAAAAAGAATATTTATTATAGAGAAGAGAGAGCCAGTGGTGTGAGTTCATATAATGTGAGGAGGCTATCAATAATAACAGATGGTTGTTATATAAGATAAATTGACATGTACCTCTCCTTATCTTCTGAGAAATTCAGAACAAGAAACTGAGTTTAAATGGCTTCAGGAAAGTTTGCTTCTTATAGATACTGAGAATGGTTACATACCATTTGCAATGATGTTTCAAAATATACATTCTATTAATGAGTTCTGGAATTTTTGGTACTCAAACTGCATGGCAATTCCAATATTCTTAAAAATTAATAAAACAGATAACCTTAGGGAGTCCTGTCTGATACTATTAATGCACATTTTATAAACTGATTAAGTAAGTTCCTAATCCACCAAATAGGTTAGTGAACAGATATTCGAATCCCTAAGTTTGTATTCTAAAGTAATAGAATAAATTTTACAATGGAAGGGACTCTAATGTAACTATTTAAACCTTTCCATTTTACAGAGGATGAAAGTGAGGCTAGAAAATATAAAACTTTTTCAAGACCACATAGCAGTAATATCCAAATCTATATGGCTCAGGAATCCTTATTTCTAAGTCAGTGCTTTTGCTACTGTATCTCATTCACCACTTTATCTGAAACTCTACACATTGATTATATGGACATGTTAGTCCATATAGATTGCTAGTCCTCAGATCTACCTGTAAGGCAAGTTTCCTAACCTCCAGAATGCTTGGAAAGGGACTTAAGTACTTGCTCTCCCGCCACTGCTCATAGTTTCTACATAACTTCTTAAGGACCACGATGCAGCATGTTGAGCAAAGCAACAAAAGCATTCCTGTATCAAAGTTAACAAAATAAGAATGAAAAGAACCAAAGAAACAAATCAAGTGTGTCAAGAAAGAAGTGAGACAGTGATCATTGCTGACCAGAGAGCACCATGCCTAACACACAGGAAACACTTAATATTTTAAATAAATTAAGAGAGCTATAGAAGTATCTGTCCATAAGGATAAACGGGATCCTTGTCATCCTCCTTTTATCCTTCTATCCTATTTCACATTTCTTCCTCAGGGACACTTTGTCATCCACTGAACATTTATTTGCCTACCACGGAGATGTTCTTTTCTCCAGAAGGTTCCATTTCCATTTCCCCTCCTTATAAGAAATACTCATGGAAAATATCTTAGCACTATTATTACTATTTAACTGCATGCTACTTTTCAACTTTATCAAAGGCCTAAAGAACCTATTAGAAGCACTGTCTAGTAGATCCTAAGACTGTTAAGTTGTCTAAAGGAAAATAATGTCTTGAAGTCATAGTTACTGTAATGTATAAAAACATTTACACACACATTCAGTTAAGCAAAGTAGAAGGAGAATAATTATAATATTATTAAGGATATTAACATAAAATGAAAATTCTAATTTTTCCAAGCAAGAATTTAATTAAAATAGAAATTTGTTTCTCAAAGTCACTGGCAGTGTACCCTAGGGATTTTGAAGGCTGGAACATGTATCCTTTAAAGAAAATGAAAATATACACAGAAACTCTTCATTTTGTCCAAGATTAAAGTCAAAACCCCATTGTCATGATTCATGGGATCCTTACAGCTTTTTCTGGACTTTACTGGTATAGATGCCCTTGGTGCGCTCTTCAAGCAGTAGTCACTGAGCACTAAGCCACCTGAAAAAGGAGAAAGACAATCACTCTTAAAAAGTAAAGGAGCTGGTTGTAAGTGGAAGCTAAGTGAGAGCTCCGAAAGAGGGACACCAGTGAGACCGTAAAGAAGACAACTCCATCAGTGTGCACATGCCTAAGGTAATCGGATTCAAATCAGCTACGCTGACCTTTCTTTAGCCTCCGGTATATTATTAAAATGAAATTTTGAAATTGAATTTTAATGCTGTTCAGAAAAACAGAGCACAGTGCAGTGTTCTTTGGCACTTCCCTACAAACACGCACAGGGTTCAGACCAGCCTCTGCATTTGCCCAACACCAAGAGGCAAACCTAGACATCAGCAACTACCTATAAAGAAAGGATCTTCAGCGATAGGTCTTCTGGGATAACCTGTGTTATCAGAGAGAATTAATATACCAATATCTCTATTTTCTCCTGTGAAAAGTGACTGAAGGATCTAAGCAAACCTTAAGTCAACTAGCCTCTTTAGATTTATTCATTTTAATTAAAGAGAGATTTATTGGCTTCTGAGTCATTTGTATTAATACATATATATGTTTATGTTTAATCAAAAAGGCACATAGGTACAAAAAATTCATTCCTGTCACTTGAAATACCTAAAACCATTTGGTTAGAGCCATAAATTTACTTTATATGGGTCTCTATTCAAAATTAGTATTTGATGAAGAATTATAAAGAGACATATCTAGTCTGAAAGGTAACTCTGTGCCATGGTCTTTCCACATTTCATCTGTCACCATCATTTTTTCTTGTCATAAAATACTTTTATTGCTTTGAAAAAATGGTTCAGTTCTCATTGGAAAAAAAATAGTCCAACCTAAAATAGAGATTCGCTATATTAGAAGCCTGTGTAATTCATCTGGTCCATGTAATTTCCATCATACCCACAAACCAGCTGAACATCTGACAGACTACATCACCTAGGTTCTTTATCAAGGGGCTCCTAGTTGATTTTTTTTTTCGCCTTTCTTTTAATTGGAGGATAACTGCCTTACAATATTGTCTTGGCTTCCGTCATGTAATAACATGAATCAGCTGTATATACAGATATGTCTCCTCCCTCTTGAACCTTCCCACCCCCACCTCATGTTCCCAAACCATCTCACAAATAATCTATGTATAACAGATATAGAAAATCTTGCTAAATCCTAACTTTAAGTCAAATATTTGTATTTGGCACACACGTCCTGTAAATGAATGTTCAGTTCTAAGGAACATAATATAAATGAAATTCAGATACCTGAGGACATATGCTTATGAGGGAATCTGTGTAAATTCAGAGGACTTACAGCAATGCCTTAGAAACCACCTTAATGCAATCATTGGGATTAATATCATTTTGCTTCAGTAGCATATATGAGATTTTTACAAAATCAGGAAGTAGAGAACAATGACTCATTTAAAAGCTGTGTTCTAATGTCCCTCAGTTGTGTGTGAGAGCCAAGCCTGAAGAGAGTTGACAAAATGAGAACTGACAGAATCAAGAAAATGAAGTCTTATTTCTCTCCCTCTAGAATCTAGAATTTTATTTGGTTCCACATCCTCCATTTTTGTTTTTGTTTTTGTTTTTTCCAGAAAAAGGACTTCATAGACAGTCTCTAAATGCAGGTAGAAAATTGTGACATTACCATATGATTTAATTAGATTTTCCCTTGATTTGAAGATATCTCACATAAACTCCGTAATACTAAATATTTATATGTATATGCTCTTGAATTTTCTACTGTACTTTTTAGTATCAAGAAAACAACTCTTTGTTTTCATATTCACACGTAAGAAGTTAGCTTCAGCTACACAGACCTCACAGTCCCTCATAGCGGCAGACAGGGCTGAGGCACAGCTGCCCCTTTTAGAAAGAACAAGTACTTTCCAAATCCAAGATCTCTAAAATTTTGCTTTAAAATATGTAATTACAAATTTACTTACATTTATCTTTTGCTCTCCCTGCTTGGTCTGCTTCAGTGTATGACCTCAACAGAGAGGAAAACTAATTTTTAACAAAATAATTTGGATTCCAGCAGATATATAAGAAATTGGTGAGAGGGTGTGACCTAAAGACAATAGTGTAACATTTTACCACTGACGAACTCTGGCAAGCCACATCCAATTCCGTATGCCCGCTTCTTCTTTACCCACTGTTATCATTTTAATGTAGAGGAATTGTATGGCGTAGCTCCAACCACTGGTCAGTAGCCACCTCCTCTACTGGGTCCTTTAACCCCTCTACCTTGCTTTCTATGTGTGCTTTCGTTCTCTACCTACTCCCTCTTTATAAGAGTTCATTTATCTTTAAAATGAACATAGACAAAGAATTACTCAAGAAAGAATGTGAAAAGTGATGCTGATGTAATGTTGGCTACTATTGCAGTTGTGAATGTGCTGTTATGGTTTCCTCTATTTTAGACACTTCACACACAGAGAAATTGGAAGTAACTACATGGGAGGACTCAAGGGGAAAAAAATGAACCCCAAATATGACATAGAGCAATTTACGCTAGACTTCATGCTAAAGTAAACAGAGAGTAACCGGATTCTGATGGAACACGTATCTAAATGTGAAGTGCAAATAAAATAAACTGGGAGGATCAACACATGTTGGGAACAGTATCAAATGCAGCTTGAACTAATAAGGGTTTGGATCTATTTAGTTATGCCAAATTGAAATGTATCTACAAAGTGAACTCTGGTTTTCTAAAACTGTGGTTTAGATGCACTGAATGTTTAAGCAGATCTCACACTTTAATCACTTTAAATCATGCTTTTGTGGCTTAAGGGTACTGATGCTCTTGTGCACATGCACGAAACATTGAAGCCAGAAGTTTTATATATATATATATATAACTTATATGTATATGAAACATATATATATGAAACTTATATATATATAAAACATATATATATATATGAAGAAGTGAAGTGAAGTGAAGTCTCTCAGTCGTGTCCGACTCTTTGCGACCCCATGGACTGTAGCCTACCAGGCTCCTCTGTCCATGGGATTCTCCAGGCAGTAGTCCTGGAGTGGATTGCCATTTCCTTCTCCAGGGGATCTTCCCAACCCAGGGACTGAACCCGGGTCTCCCACATTGTAGACAGATGCTTTACTGTCTGGGCCACCAGGAAGTCCCATATATATATATATATATATATATATATATACATTTACATTTTAAATCATTTTATAATTGGGAAGAATAAATTTTCTGTTATATTTTCCTATAATTTTCTACCATTTTTGTCATTAGTTTCTCTATCTAAATCATTCAAACTTCAGTGCATTTGGTTTGTACAGTTCATTGCCAATAAGGCATAGAAGCAAACCTGATTATTAGACCAAAGGTATAGTCTGAAGTCACCAAAATATTGTTTATAATATAATGTATCATCCTAAAAGTGACCCAGTTTGCTTTTATGCACCTCACAACCTGCACCATGCTCATCCTTCTGGAGGCAAGTGTTTGGGGCGGAAAGTTCATTGTAACACACAGGTTATTTCCCATAACAATCACTTGTATTTTTGTTAAGAACATTAACATTTCTTTTACAGAACTTTTCTTTTACCAGCTCAATTTCAAGCTGAATATTTCTCTTTTAGAAGATGCTAAATTTCCTCAGAGAGACCTAGTGTCACATATGAGACTGCTCCTGCAGCCAGAATGATGTGTGGTGTGATTCTCTGACATGCCACGTCACTGCAACTCCACAAGCAAACAGCACTCACTGTTGTCCCTAGGAAACCACAGGTTTTGGAAGCACTGCCTTTGTGTCTGTGCCAGAATGAGTTCCTATTGTTGGTTCCTGCCACAGATACTCATTCATGAGCCTTAACTTCACTCCCTGAACCTAAACTTCCTTGTAATGTGATGAGTGTAAAGCAGAAAATTAAGTCTCCAAATGAAGGTCGGCTTGAGCTTACACACAAACATTTCTCCAGTTATCAGAGCCTGCTATTCACACTGGATAACTTCACTTACCCTTAACATTTCACAAGCATTTGCTGAAAGGTTGATAAATTGAAAAGATAGCATCTTCTCTGCGTACTCCTTCACCAGCCTCCCCAAAATTGCCATGCTATATTATATAATACTTCCTTAGCCAGATTCCAAGAATTCTATAGGCTGTAATTTAATCCTAGGAAAACCAGAGGATATTAAATGATCTAAACTGTCTTAGGCAGAAATCTCCGATTTGGCTGCTCTTTGAAGTTTGTATCTGAAACTTTTTGATGTCTTAATATTGTTTTAGAAATTAGGGGGAGTTGACTTTGTAAATCATTTTAGGATTGCAAAAATGACATTATGATGATGAATGGCACAAAGCTTTAAAAAAGTTTCTCTGAATATTAAATTAATCACAAACCAAGGCTGTCTAACATTAGCTCCTGATAACTTCGAGATCCTGTAGCATTCCAGATGCTCTATGAAACAGAAATATTCTGTCTTTATTATGAGCACCTTTCCACATCTGCAATTCCGTTATACAATAAAGTCTTGTTCTTTTGTTGCAAGATTGCCCTGGTTCATTTTTTTATTATTAATTTAAACCATGTGGGTAAAGGGTAATCCAGTAAGCCATAGGATTTCAGATCAGAGCTTTCATACAATCACATGTAACATCAAACATCTGGATATTTACATGAAGAGAGATGGGGAAAGTTAACAAGACCTAAAGCACTATCTGAATGAATAGTTTTTAATTGTATATCATATTATTCACTTTGAGTATATACTTTCTTAACATACCTTCTTTAAACAATGGCCAGGTTAGAATAGAAATAAAAATTCATAACCCAACTGTATCAGTCATATGTTAAGGCATAATAACCAAATAGTTTTTAGTAAAAAGACCTTAAAGTTATTGCTATAAATTGCTTGAGTAACCTAAAATCACTTTTATTATGTATAAAAACAAGCTTAACAATCCATTTAAAGAGAACATGATCTAAAAGTTTTCTAGAAGCACTAAGTCACAATGTTGTCTATTTAAAATAAAACCTGTCCAGTAACATTTCACCTCTAAGGCATACTGCTCAATTATGCACAACAATTAATATTAGCTTCTCTCTTTTTTTTTTTTTTTTTTTGCCAGTCCCTGCCCTTTTCTAACCCTACTCATTAAACTTTGGGGGAAATAGTCATAACTGTATACAGTTGGGAAAAAAATCTGCTGGTTTGTTTCAAATTTTTACATTTTTACAAGGTACCTAAAACTTGCAAACAATAAATAAGGGAAATGTTTAAGAAGCTTGCCAATGAACAATGCTCTCTTGAGTTTTAGAAATCTGTTTAAAGCAGAAAATAGACCCAGAAATTTAAGCAAAACTAGTAAATCTTACTAAATACATTAGATTATTATTATTTTGTGCTAGACTGATATTCAGACGAGTAAAACAATACCAAAAGGGGTGACATAATGGGTCCATCCAAAATTTTTGGAAGTTGACCCCCAAATCATAATGTGTCCACTCCAGTCCAAATCAATTTATTTCTCAGGCAGATACCACAGCAGCTAGTCTTGAAGGTTTGCCTGAGTGGATGTTATTTGCATTCTGCAATCCAGATGCTGTGTATTTTACTGCAGATGCCAGGTGTGGACATTCAAAAGTAAAAACATAAAGATCAAAGAAACAAAGGCTGATCCTATTGAAATATTTAGCCACAAGTTATTCACATGACTAGAGACTTTTTGTTTCATGAGGTGTTTACATCCTTTGTGGTTAAAGCTATTTATTACCTTTGAAAACAGTTCACCTTCCTTTTTGAATACTACAGAGTGTGACATGGCCTTAATGTGTGTTAAGGGAACATCCATGTTTTGCAGTTGAAATCAATACCACAATTACTGCAAAAATAAATTCAATCATTTGAAAATATACAAACAGGCTGGGTTAAAATTTCTCATATTCTAACAACATACACATAGTCCCCAAAAAGAGAAAGGAATAAAAATTTGTCTCACAAAATAAAAACTTTACTATAGCGTCCCACAGAGAAATGCTGAACATACTCTGTAGGGTGATGAACGAATTTCTGGGAAATACACTCTTTAACATTATAAGAATTAAATCATTTTCAGGTTCATCAAATTTATCTGCAACTGCAGACACATTTGTCTCCTTTTCTTTCAGGTCTTTTTGACCAACAGATAACTGCAATAATAAGTTTCAAGCTTGTCCAGTCCTTACTATTCAGAAACTATTCATTATTTCCTGCTTCTTATCCTAATTATCATAGATATTTATAAATCATTTTAGTAAAGAGAGGGCACACACGATCCCATTGAACATTTGATTTTCACACAATTGCCATAACATCCCACAAGCGTGAGAAATGATTTGGAGATCAAATATTCTGATTGTCTAATGCTGCATATCAATCAGCTCAAAAATGTAATGGCCTAAAATACTTTTTTATTTGACACTATTTGTGGCTTCCCAGGTGGCACTAGTGGTAAAAATCCACCTGCCAACACAGCAGACATAAGAGACGAGGGATCAGTCCCTGAATGAGGAAGATTCCCTGGAGGAGGGCATGGCAGCCCACTCCAGTGTTCTTTCCTGGAGAATCCCATAGACAGAGGAGCCTGGTGGGCTACAGTGCATAGGGTCACACCGAGTCGGACAAAACTGGAGCGCCTGAACACACATACATATACATACATAAACACACACACACGCTGGATTACAGTCAGAGCATCTGAAGACTTCTTCCTCATGTTTCTGATGCCTGCGTTCATGAAGCTGGAACAGGTCCAGGTGAACTAAACATTAACTGTGCTCTCCATGTGGTCACCTAGGCTTCTAAGCAAGGCTCACAACACAATTAGTCTTCTTTTCACAAGGAAGCTGGCTGCCCTCACAATGAACATTCCAAGAAATTATCATTGGAAACAGCCAGTTACTTAAAAGCTAGGCTTGGAAACAGACACAAGGTCACACTGTCATATTGCATTAATCAAAGAAGTCACAGAGGTGGGGAAAAGATCTTACCTTTCAATAGGAGAAAGGTCAAATAACCTGTGAGCTCCTGGCTGGAAATAAGTCCTTAATCTTGAACTTTATTTTTTTTTTAATTACTTTCCAAATTTCTAAAAGAAGAAAAGTTTAAAAGCAGTGAAATTCAATATGCTTAATCATGTTCTTGGGCTTCCCTGTGGCTCAGCTGGTAAAGAATTTGTTTGCAATGCGGGCAACCTGGGTCCAATCCCTGGGTTGGGAAGATCCCCTGGAGAAGGGAAAGGATACCCACTCCAGTTTTCTGGCCTGGAGAATTCCAGGGACTGTATAGTCTATGGGGTAGCAAAGACTCGGACACAACTGAGTGACTTTCACTCACTCATTCACCCAATTATGTTCACAGGAAGAAATTTATTTTCCATTAGAAACTCAAATTTTAATTGAATTTAATTAGAGTACATAATGTTAACTAGTGGTCATTTTTTATGGTAGCTTCTAGTATGAAAATCTGATTATTTATGGTTATTTATATATGGTTATTTATGGATCATAAATTCAACTCAGCCAAGATGAATTGGCAAAGATATCAAGATCAAGCTCAGGTCTCTCGCACCGCAGGTGGATTCTTTACCAGCTGAGCCACCAAGGAGGCCCAAGAATACTGGAGTGGGTAGCCTGTCCCTTCTCCAGGGGATCTTCCCAACCAAGGTGTTGAACCAGGGTCTCCTGCATTGCAAGCAGATTCGTTACCAACTGAGCTACCAGGGAAGACCCTAGAGTACATAATGGTGACCAATGGTCCTTATTTATGCTAGCCACTAGTATGAAAATCTGATGGATGGTTTTATTTATGGATCATAACTTCAACTTGGCCCAGATGAATTGGCAATGATACCAAGGTTCAAGACTATAGAGAAGAAAATGTCAGTCTTTCCACAGTACTTAAAATTATTCTTTAAAGTAAGATTCTATGATAGCAAGAAAAAAAATGCTCCTTTCAAATGACTTTATAATGATAGCAACAATTTTCATATACTTCCATAGGAGAATTTTTCTTTCCATAAGTATTTTTAATGACTATTTAAACAATACTCAATACTCACACAGAATTTAGACCACACTATAATGGTTTGATTCACTTCATTAATAAGTCTGTGGGAAAATCAGTGGCCCCTTAATTTGGGATTAAAAGGTTTCTTCCTCTGGCCTTTAATTTAAATTCCCAGGGAGAAACATAGGATATGAGTCTTTAAAGTTACATACATGAATGAAGACTGTCTCAAATGTAGCATTAACAGTGCTGTTTTATGCTGAATAAAATCTATGTCCCAGTCCATAAGAGTAATAGCATGAGGAATGTTTGTGATAAATAGGAGATCTGTTAGCTCACCACTGGGAAAGAGGATAAAGTGCGTAAATGCGTACTATAAACTACTGCATGGCAACAGGAAAATTCTGAATAGATATAAAAAGACTAACATTGATCTTTTTAAAAATGCTGCATAGAAAAAAAAACAAGAAACTAAATTAGATTTATATAATAATATAACATGTAAATCAACAAACTACTCAACAATATACTTTTACAAGAATAATTACAAACTGAAGGATACACCTCAAACATGCTCTAAGGCTGCCCATAAAGGTGAAGACACAAGAAGGAAATTGCAGATAAAATGGAATAATTTTCATGAATAGAGAAACTTTGCACAGACCAATGTCAATGATTTATCATAAACTGACTAGTTATGTTTGACTTGACTCTCTTCATGAAATAAAATGTCATCCAATTACTGTCAATTATAAAATTAAACACAACTAGATCTTACAGATTCTACTATAGAGATTGATATAGACAACTAGCTGTTGATTAAATGTCATGTTGGGCAAATGAAACTATTAGATCATTTTACATAAAACTAGCTGTATTAGAGTAATTGTTTCTAATAGGGAATCAAAAGCAACTGCTTGTCTTCCATGATTTATTCACCTCTCTAGCTCAAGTTAATGGATGCTTTAAAACATATTTTAAATATAGACCTAAGTCCAAATGACCACTTCAAGAGATTGATCAAGAAGTCATATTAACTTAGAAAAGACGGTGGGTAGGAAGCACAAGAAATCTGTCTCCTATCTAGGCAAACATTGCAGTAGTAGAGTCTGTCTGACATAACTATTCTGAAACTCCAGAGTCTAATGAGGGTTTGTAACTCCTAGGAGGAGGGCTGGACGGTAAATTGTAGTTAATTTTGATTGGTTTCAGCTCTTAGCGTAATAGCAGTTACCTGTGCTTACCCAACCCTCCTCCTGAACTCCATAGCCAACAGCCATGCAGACTTTCCAGAAGCAGCTTGGACACAGTTTGCAAGAACTACAGTGGGTAAAGGGACCTTTTTCTGCAAATATTGGGGATCTTTGCTCTGATCACTGATTACTGCTTCTAATCTAAGAGATGCAAAGAGGTAAGTGGTCATTTTGTAGTGTTTCTGCCCATTATTGCATGCCCCGGACCTACAAAACTCTTGGAAGAAACCATGCAAGCTTCATGGCATTGGATTAGGCAATGACTTTTTGGATTTGACACCAAAGGCACAGAGAGCAAAAGAGAAAATGGACCAACTGGACTTCGTGAAAATTTTAAAATAGTGCACATCAAAAGAAACTATCAGCAGATTAAAAATGAAATTCACAGAATAGGACAAAATATTTGAACATTACATATCTGATAATTTATTAACACCCAAAATATATACAGAGAAGTCCTAAAACTCAAAACACAAACAAAAAGGTCAATTTGAAAATGGACAAAGGAGTTCAACAGACATGTTACTAAAGATATACAAATGGTGAATAAGCACATTTAAGATACGGAACATCACTAATCATTAGGAAAATACAAATCAAAACTACAATGAGATGTCACCTCATATGTTTTAGGATGGCTACTATAATAAATACAGAAGATAACAAGTATTGTTAAGGATGTAGAAAAAGTGGAATCCCTATACACAGCTGGTGGGAATATAAAATAGAATAGCTGCAGAAAACCCTATGGTGGTTCCTCAAAAAATAAAAATTGAATTACCCTTTGATTCAGCAATTCCACTTCTGTGCATGTACTCAAAAGAACTGAAAGCAAGAAATTGAGGAGATAGCCATACAGGCATGTTCATAGCAACATTATGCACAACAGCTTAAACATGGAAACAACCCAAGTATTCATTGGTAGGCCAATGAGTAAATAAAATGTGGTATATATATATACAATGAAATATTATTCAGCCTTCCTATATGGGAAGAAAATTCTTATATATGCTAAAATATGGGTGGACCTTGAGAACATCAGTTCAGTTCAGTCTCTCAGTCATGTCCGACTCTTTGCGACCCCATGAATCACAGCACGCCAGGCCTCCCTGTTCATTACCCTCTCTCGGAGTTCACTCAGACACACATCCATCGAGTCTGTGATACCATCCAGCCATCTCATCCTCCGTCGTCCCCTACTCCTCCTGCCCCCAGTCACTCCCAACATCAGAGTCTTTTCCAATGAGTCAACTCTTTGCATGAGGTGGCCAAGTTACTGGAGTTGCAGCTTCAGCATAATTCCTTCCAAAGAAATCCCAGGGTTGAGCTCCTTCAGAATGGACTGGTTGGATCTCCTTGCAGCCCAAGGGACTCTCAAGAGTCTTCTCCAACACCACAGTTCAAAAGCATCAATTCTTCAGCCTCAGCCTTCTTCACAGTCCAACTCTCACATCCATACATGACCACAGGAAAAACCATAGCCTTGACTAGATGGACCTTAGTCATTAAAGTAATGTCTCTGCTTTTGAATATGCTATCTAGGGTGGTCATAACTTTCCTTCCAAGGAGTAAGTGTCTTTTAATTTCATGGCTGCAGTCACCATCTGCAGTGATTTTGGAGCCCAAAAAATAAAGTCTGACACTGTTTCCACTGTTTCCTCATCTATTTCCCATGAAGTGATGGGATCGGATGCCATGATCTTCGTTTTCTGAATGTTGAACTTTAAGCCAAATTTTTCACTCTCCTCTTTCACTTTCGTTAAGAGGCTTTTTAGCTCCTCTTCACTTTCTGCCATAAGGGTGGTGTCATCTGCATATCTGAGGTTATTGATATTTCTCCCAGCAATCTTGATTCCAGCTTGTGTTTCTTCCAGTCCAGCATTTCTCATGATGTACTCTGCATATAAGTTAAATAAGCAGGGTGACAATATACAGCCTTGATGGACTCCTTTTCCTATTTGGAACCAGTCTGTTGTTCCATGTCCAGTTCTAACTGTTGCTTCCTGACCTGCATACAGGTTTGTCAAGAGGCAGGTCTGATGGTCTGGTACTCCCATCTCTTTCAGAATTTTTCACAGTTTATTGAGATCCACACAGTCAAAGGCTTTGGCATAGTCAGTAAAGCAGAAATAGATGTTTTTCTGGAACTCTCTTGCTTTTTCCATGATCCAGCGAATGTTGGCAATTTGATCTCTGGTTCCTCTGCCTTTTCTAAAACCAGCTTGAACATCAGGGAGTTCACGGTTCACATATTGCTGAAGCATGGCTTGGAGAATTTTGAGCATCACTTTACTAGCATGTGAGATGAGTGCAATTGTGTGGTAGTTTGAGCATTCTTTGGCATTTGCCTTTCTTTGGGACTGGAATGAAAGCTGACCTTTTCCAGTCCTGTGGCCACTGCTGAGTTTTCCAAACTTGCTGGCATATTGAGTGCAGCACTTTCACAGCATCATCTTTCATGATTTGAAACAGCTCAACTGGAATTCCATCACCTCCACTAGCTTTGTTCGTAGTGATGCTTTCTAAGGGCCACTTGACTTCACATTCCAAGATGTCTGGCTCTAGATTAGTGATCACATCATCATGATTATCTGGGTCGAAGATCTTTTTGTACAGTTCTTCCGTGTACTCTTGCCAACTCTTCTTAATATCTTCTGCTTCTGTTAGGTCCAGACCATTTCTGTCCTTTATCGGGCCCATCTTTGCAAGAAATATTCCCTTGATACCTCTAATTTTCTTGAAGAGATCTCTAGTCTTTCCCATTCTGTTCTTTTCCTCTATTTCTTTGCATTGATTGCTGAAGAAGGCTTTCTTCTCTCTCCTTGCAATTCTTTGGAACTCTGCATTCAGATGCTTACATCTTTCCTTTTCTCCTTTGCCTTTCACCTCTCTTTTCACAGCTATTTGTAAGGCCTCCCCAGACAGCCATTTTGCTTTTTGCATTTCTTTTCCATGGGGATGGTCTTGATCCCTGTCTCCTGTACAATGTCACGAACCTCATTCCATAGTTCATCAGGCACTCTATCTATCAGATCTAGGCCTTTAAATCTATTTCTCACTTCCACTGTATAATCATAAAGGATTTGATTTAGGTCATACCTGAATGGTCTAGCGGTTTTCCCTACTTTCTTCAATTTAAGTCTGAATCAAGTGAAGTGAAATAAACAAATCACGAAAGACAATTGCTATATAGTTCCACTTACATGAAGTACTTTGTGTAGTCAAAATCATAGAGACACAAAGTATAACAGTAGTTACCATGAGCTTGTTGGTGGAATGGAATAAGGAATTACTGTTTAACAGGTATAGAGCTTTAGTTCTGCAAGATGCAAAAACTTCTGGAAGTATTGGTGATGGGTGCACAGAAATGGGAACATACCACGGGACTGTATATTTTAAGTGGTTTAGATGGTAATTTTTATGTTATGTGCATTGCATCACAATAAAGAAAAAATTGAGGAAAAAAAGGGAGAAAGGGGAAAGAAAGCTCATGGAAGTCCCAGATCTATTACAATTCTAAAATACAGCTAATAATATAGCATATAATAATATAGCATATTTCCAATTCCTTGATAAAAGTGAGACCAGTTGACTGAGAGTGATTCACTATGACCAAATTGGCTCCGCCTTCTAGCTTGCGTTTAGAGCTGAAGAACTTTCTGTCTGATTCAAGTCTATGGAAGGCTGAAGACACAGAGAACTCCTTTCATTACAAGATGACTCTGTTTCTTAAATTCAAGTTAGTACAGTATCTTTAAAAGTCTAGTGGGTTTTTTGTTTATCAAATTATAATCCATATCACACTGTATATGAATGAATTAGAGTTGAATTACCAAGTAAAGGAAAACCTTATTCATGATCTAACTAGACAAGTATGAGAATATTTGAAAACTGAAACTGAATAATTCAATCACTAACAATGCTTTTATACAGTTTTCTAAATGCAGAAAATTTTAAAACGTTTTGACAGTATTATGTAAATTGGCTGCATATCTATAAGAAAATTTGAAGAACATTTTGTTGATAGTGATAAATTTAGAGATAATTTTCAATTTTTTAATACTCTTTTGAATTCAATATTGATAATTCTGAGTTAACACAACAATTAGTGAACTTAACTTAGACATGGGTTTGAAACCCATGTGTGTTCATATCAATGTCTCTAAAACAGATGAGTTTCACAAATGTGAATGTTAAAGGAAAATGATTTGGGGTTCTCAAGCTTTTTTGAAAACATAAGTATATCTGGAACAATTTGTTTATATGAATTCTTTTTCAACTGTAGATTTTATGAAAGTTAGATATGGATCAAATTCATTCAGTGAAAATTTAGTACCCAAATTGAGATGTCCTGTAAGTGCAAAATATACACTGGATTTTGAATACTTAGCACTAAAGTAATATAAAAGTTTATTAATTTTTATATTAACTGTTAAAATGGTAATGTTTTTGATATATTACATTAAATACATTAAATACATTATATTTACATAATATATTACATTAAATACATTAAATACATTATATTTACATAATATATTACATTAAACTAATTTCACCTTTCTTTCTGTATGTGGCTAGGTGTCAGTTATCAGCTTAATGTTTCTGAACTCCATATTCACTCTCAGTACTTGCTCTGTGATACTGAACTGGACTTTTAGAGTATTTTGTCTTTCCTGTCCACATACTTTTAAGTTGAGGGTGTTGGACACTGCAGGATGAAGGAAACTGCCTCTTGATTCTGATTGCTGAGATTTTGGGTTTCACCTTGCTCTCGCTGAACAGTAAGGGGCTGCAGGAGACCCAAGTTCCATCCCTGGGTCGGCAACATCCTCCGGAGAAGTAAATGGCAACCCACTCTAGTATTCTTGCCTGGAGAACTCACAGAGAGAAGAGTTTGGAGGGCTAAAGTCCATGAACAGTCATCAGCAATGTGGATGTTTGAGGACATCTGGTGGCACTATGCTCTAGCCAGATATTCAGAGCACAGTCCCTGAACAAACTCACAGCCCCACCCCTGGCCCAGCCATCATCTTCCCTTCAGATAGTGTGTGCGTGCGTGGGTGCTAAGTCGCTTCAGCCGTATCTGACTCTTTGAGACCCTATTGACTCAGCCCACCAGGCTTCTCTTTCCTTGGAATTCTCCAGGTAAGAAGACTGGAGTGGGTTGTCCCTGCTCTCCTCCAGAGGATCTTCCCCATCCAGGTATGAACTCAGGTCTCCTGCATTGCAGGCGGATTCTTTACCACTGAACCATGGGAGAAAGCCCCTCCTTTCGGATAGGGACACTGCATATTTCCAATCTCACAACTGTTAAGAGCACCTCAACCCTTTCTGAGTATCTGCCTACCAACCGTGGCTCCATCACACTTCCAAGGATTGTTTCTTGCTGCTCAGACACACTGGACCATCTCTGACCCAGGCAACCCAAGGAAACTTCTCGGCCATCCAGTGGGCTGAAACCACACAGCTCCAGAGGAGCCTGAAACTCACTCTTGGAGTAGGGCTCCCCTTTGAAGGTTATCCTTCCTTGAGTACTCTCACTCAGCTCTAGGAGAACTTTTAAAGTTCTCTTTATACCTTCATATTTACTCTCCTTTCTTAGCTTGACAATTATTTATATTAAACTTTCCCTGTTTAAATCACTATGTGATTTTTATCTCCTGTTTGGACTCAAACTGTTATAGGTATAAATATGGCTTGCATTACATTGATTTTATGGCACCCCATTCCAGTATTCTTGCCTGGAAAATCCCATGGACAGAGGAGCCTGGTAGGCTGCAGTCTATGGGGTTGCTAAGAGTCAGAGACCTGAGTGACTTCACCTTCACTTTCCACTTTCATGCATTGGAGAAGGAAATGGCAACCCACTCCAGTGTTCTTGCCTGGAGAATCCCAGGGACGGCAGAGCCTGGTGGGCTGCCATCTATGGGGTTGCATAGAGTTGGACACGACTGAAGCGACTTAGCAGCAGCAGAGCATACAACTAGCAAAGACAAGGAGAGAGCAAGTAGTATAAAAATCCTGAAAACAATGATTAAAATTTAAATAAAATTAAGAATTGAAAACAATTTCAAGTTTAAAGAGACAGATGAAGTGCTTAAACTGGAAATTCCGAATGATAATGAAATATGATTTACTTACTAAGATCCAAAATTTTTGCTGGAAAATTCTCGGAAGTCTTACTAGATTGATTATAGTATTTATTCCACTGAAAGGTGATTTAATTTCTACACCTCAACTAAAGAGAAGTATGAAGATAAAGAGGTAGATCTGCCCCCAAAAAATATTGAGAGTAAAACTGACAAGTTAGACTTTATACAAAACAAATATGCTTGAAAAGGCCAATGTAATACTGAAAATTATACCAATTTGTACAAGTAAGCAGTTATGCTCAAATATGAATATTTGGAGGGGAAAATGATTTATTTGTTTACTCCTTACAAACTGCTAGTCATGGATTCAAGTAGCATAAATGAACACAAGTTAAACCATAAAATAAAACCATATTTTAACTTTATAATGTGAATTTAGATAAGCAACCTAAACCTTCAGATTAAAACAATGCACTGCTTAGAAATCTATTACTCCTTAGAAAAAGGACTAATCATTATAGCCTATCAAGAATGGCTCCCACCAAATAATTAAAAGTTAGAATCTCATTTTTTTAATTTAATTTTTATTTCATATTGGAGTATAGCTGATTGACTGCTGCATTAGCTTTAGGTACACAGATAAATGGTTTGGTTATACATATATTCATTCCTTTTCAGATTCTTTTCCCACATAGGTTAGTACAGAATACGGAGCAATATATTCCCTGTGCTATATAGTAGTTATTTTCTGCTGTACAGAAAAGTGAATCAGATACACACACATCTCTTCTTTTTGGACTTCCTCCCCATTTTGGTCACCACAGAGCACTGACTAGAGTTCCTTGTGCTATACAGTAGGTTCTCATTAATTCTCTAGTTTAAACATAGTATCAACAGTACATATGTGTCAATCCCAATCTCTCAATTCTTCCCAACCTCCCCCTTTCCACTGGTATCCATATTTTCATTCTCTACAAAGAGCACTTCATTATTGTTAAGACAATATCTAGGACTGCCTAAATGAGTAGTGTTATAATAACATTGATTTCATGTTTTATGGGAAACAATGATATCACTGTCAAAAAATACTACTTAATTTTCTCCTATGTGTCTAAAAATGCAATTATTTTGATTTTTTCAACATCAATAATAATGATCTCCCTAACATGCAAATAGATTAAAGACCATCATATTAATCTAAAGCAATACTCATTGACTGGAAAAGGAAAGGACTTTCACAGAAATGTCAATTTCAACAAACTCCAACTGTAATTTCAGTCACGTAAGGACCAGGATATTAAACCATCAAAAAATAATCCATGAGAAAACTGCTGATTCCATGCTTTGGGGACTGAATATAGCCTGAAAAAATACATTTCAGAAAGTTTATTTAGTATTATGTAACTACTTCGGTTATGTGGTTTTCATATTTTTTAGTCTATTTACTAAAACCACTGTTCCTACACTTCATTGCTCACCACATAGAGATGCTTTCCAAGCTTTAAAAATAATAGAATCAACATTAAATTTCATCAAAGTGCAGAATAAGAATTGCATTAGGTTATACACTGAAGATAAATGTACCAAGACATTTTTAAAGACATGCTCAGTATGTGTGATCCACTAAAATAATGATCTAAAATTATGCTGTGAAGACCTTTCCCAGAGTTACTAAATTTTTAGTAGCATTTGTAATATTTTCTGTATTATGCAAATCATTTCTGACTACATTTAGCATTATTTCAGCCCATATAATTTTAATTAAGCTTTGCATTTTGATTATAAAAACCATACCTATCTATTGATTTCTGTCCTAGCCTGTTTAAGTATTTAATAGATTAATGGCAATAAAAAGATTAGTAGTCAAATTAACATTTTCATGACTATCATTATTTATCAATAAAGGCAGGATGATAAGAGTGATATATGTGCATTTCCCCTTCCATTTATAGAAAACATTCTTAGGAAATTAATCTCTGTAATGAAGAAAGTATATGTGCTATAATTTCAGATTTGGTTTTAGCCACTTATTCAAAAAACTGTATTATAGAAATGACTATCAACTTTCCCTCTAAACTGTCTAAATTATCATTATTGTTTTCAAAGCCAAAAGCTAAAACACATCAATGAAATGAATACTCAGGTTCAATGAAACGAATACTCTGGTTCAATGAAATTATCATCATAGACTTAAAATTCATAAAAGACGATTCAGTAACTGTATAAGTAAATATATCAATACATTCTTCAGCACAGTGTGTGTGGATGTGTGTGAATGTGCATATATGTGTGAGAGACGACTGAAGCTAGAATCCATTAAGAAATAATGCACCAATACACCGAGGAAACCATAACTGAAAAAGACAGTGTACCCCGGTGTTCATTGGAGCACTATTTACAATAGCTAGGACATGGAAGCGACCTGTCCATTGACAGATGAATGGATAAGGAAGTTTTGGTACATATAAGTAATGGAATATTAAAAGTGAAAGTGAAATGAAAGTGTTTATCGTTCAGTCATGACTGACTCTGCGACCCCATGGACTGTGGCCCGCCAGGCTCCTCTGTCCATGGACTTCTTCAGGCAAGAATGCTGGAATGGGTAGATATTTCCTTCTCCATTTCTTTCTGACCCAGGGATTGAACCCAGGACTCCTACATTGCTGGCAGATTCTTTACCATTTGAGCCACCAGGGAAGCCCAATGGAATATTCCTCAGCTATAAAGAGAAATGCATTTGAGTCAGTTCTAATGAGATGGATGAACCTAGAGCCTATTATACAGAGGAAAGTAAGTCAGAAAAAGAAAGACGAACATTTATATTAAGGTATATATATATGTATGGAATCTAGAAAGATAGTACCAACGATCCTACTTGCAGGGCAGCAAAGGAAATACAGACATAAAGAACAGACTTTTAGACACCGTGGGGGAAGGAGAGGGTGGAATGATTTGAGAGAAAAGCACTGAAACGTACATATTACTATATGTAAAACAGATAACCAGTGAGAGTTTGTTGTATGATACAGGGAACCCGAAGCCAGTGGTCTGTGACAACCTAGAGGGGAGGAGTGGGAGAAAGCTGGGACGGTTCAAGAGGGATGAGGCATATGTATACCTATGGCCAGTTCATGATGATGTATGGTGGAAACCATCATAATATTGTAAAGTAATTATCCTCTAATTTAAAAAAAAGAATAGAAAAAAAATGATGCACCATATCTCAGAACCTCAGGAATCATTTAGGAGATCACCACACACAGTTCTCAGCATTGACTATATCCTGACAACATCAGTGTGCTAAGAAAACATTCAACATCAGCTGCAGTAATCAGACCTGTACACATCAGATTTCCATCAAT
Source organism: Nanger dama (assembly GCA_917880005.1). NCBI lineage: Eukaryota > Metazoa > Chordata > Mammalia > Artiodactyla > Bovidae > Nanger > Nanger dama. Next base: position 33,859,724 of record CAKJTW010000007.1, read on the forward strand.
TGCCACAATATGAATTTCCACAATATAGATAAAATGGATGGAAAAGATTTTCCTTTTCAATGAAAGTGGTACTTTAATCACTATCTTTCAAAGCTCAGGAAGCAATCTTTGGTGAAATATGTTTTAAAATCTATTCCATTTTTAGTATAAAATTTATCCAACATCAATATCACCGTGTTTTTATTTTTATAATTTATATAAAACAAAGTTTCACAGGCTAAAAGAGTAATACATCTTTCATCTTTGATTCTATAGAATCTAACTTTGTTTAAACCACATACTATATCAAAGTAAAAGTTTACTATTTAGGCAATAGCACTCTCCTAATTAATAAGTTTCTACTGTAATTGCACACTAGAGTCACTTGAGGAATTCAACTTAAATGCTGATTTAGTTTTTCTGTACTATTATACCACTATCAAGAGTTTTTCAATTCACAGATAATTCTAATACACAGCCAGACTTAAACCATGAATCAAAATATTTAGCATATACAGTATCCTGGGTAGGGTACCCTCAGTCTACTACCCTCAGATATTCTGATTCCACAATTCTAGGAATGGTCTAAGGTTCTACCTTTTAGCCAAGAGGTCATTCTGAGATAGGTGTTCTACAGGTCAAATGAGAATAGTTGTCCTAAATTTAAGACCAAGCTTTCATTTTTTCCAATCTCTGTTTATCAAGGCCTGTCTAAAGTACACCATTCCCCCACTCCAGTACCAGAGGGGTAAAAAGAGAGTCAGGAAGGAGAGGGAGATCAAAGAGCGGTTGACATGGGAGGACCCCAGCACTCTCTTAACTTTCATATAACCTAATGAAGAGAAATAAGAAAAGAAGATACCCAGATGAGCAGAAGACACACCTGTGCAAGTTTTACCCACTGGGACTGTAATCCAATAAAATGTCCTAGAACCGTTGCATCAGAAATTACTTCTCATAGGGTATGAAATAAGAGGAGGACTAAAGAGAGGCCCTGTGTACTTCTAAGTTCAGTTCAGTTCAGTTGAGTTGCTCAGTCGTGTCCGACTCTTTGCGACCCCATGGAATCGTAGCACGCCAGGCCTCCCTGTCCATCACCAACTCCCAGAGTTCACTCAGACTCATGTCCATCAAGTCCGTGATGCCATCCAGCCATCTCATCCTCTGTCATCCCCTTCTCCTCCTGCCCCCAATCCTTCCTACGTCAGAGTCTTTTCCAATGAGTCAACTCTTCGCACAAGGTGGCCAAAGTACTGGAGTTTCAAAAAGGCCAGTGTAATTACTGTAACTGAAAAAATAAAATCTCAGTTGATTTCTTCAGAACTGTAGTAGCAAGCCATGAACTTTAATTCTTCATAACTTTAAATTAAAATCCTAAAGGTGACATATTTTAGAATGTAAAACTTCTTCCCACAATGATTACAACATTCATCAAAATCAACCTGCTCTCCTTAGAAACTGTGAAATGAAACATTCCAGGCCAATATTTTACTGAGATAATACAAATAAACCACTGCTTTAGTCAGATATTAACCATAACCACATCCTATTGGACAAAGGCGTGACTCCCTCTGGGTATTCATGATAAGAAGTAAAACTGGTTATTTCAATGCAACAAAATGTCTTGGTCTGGCCTAGACATACTAAAAGAAATATTTGCTCTGAAATAGATACCTGTGGGTAGAACAGACAGCAAAGAGATAATACTACAGCCACTCCATCTGACTTAGACCCTGTCAGTGCCTGTTGCTCCCAGCACCATGGACCCCCAGCTGAGGACATGGAGGGCTTTGGGGTCCCTCATCACGACTGGCTGACAACCTCTACAAGTCCCACCACGGGCTCCCGCTGCCCACTCCACCCAGCATGTGCATATGGTGGCCCTCAAAATGTTACCAATCACACCGCCTCACCGACAGGCCCTGCTAATGGAAGGCCTAGGCCTTCCAGTTCAGTTCAGTCCAGTCCTCACTCATATATGACTCTCTGCAATGCCATGGACTGCAGCATGCCAGGCTTCCCTGTCCACCACCCACTCCCCAAGTTTACCCACACTCATGTCTATTGAGTTGGTGATACCATCCAATCATGTCATCCTCTGTCATCTCCTTCTTCTTCCACCTTCAATCTTTCCCAGCATCAAGCTCTTTTCAAATGAGTCAGCTCTTCACATCAGGTGGCCAAAGTACTGGAGTTTTAGCTTCAAAATCAGTCCTTCTAATGAACACTCAGGACTGATCTCCTTTAGGATAGACGGGTTGGATTTCCTTGCAGTCCAAGGGACTCTCAAGAGGCTTCTCCAACACCACAATTTAAAAGCATCAGTTCTTTGGGGTTCAGCAGATGGTGACTGCAGCCATGAAATTAAAAGATGCTTGCATCTTGGAAGAAAAGCTATGACCAACCTAGGCAGCACACTAAAAGCAGAGACATTTCTTTGCCAACAAAGACTCATCTAGTAAAAGCTATGGTTTTTCCAGTAGTCATGTATGGATGTGAGAGTTGGAAAGGAAAGGCCTTCCAGGCCTGCCTGTATACCAGCACTATTAACCCCAAAGGCACTCCAAACCAAGGGCAAACCGGTGGGTCAGCCACTCAGCGCCCAGAGAGAGCCAGGTGACGAGGGATGTCCAACGGCCCTGTTTCAGTTCAGTTCAGTTCAGTCGTGTCCGACTCTTTGCAACCCCATGAATTGCAGCATGCCAGACCTCCCTGTCCATCACCATCTACCGGAGTTCACTCAGACTCACGTTCATCGAGTCCGTGATGCCATCCAGCCATCTCATCCTCGGTCGTCCCCTTCTCCTCCGGCCCTCAATCCTTCCCAGCATCAAAGTCTTTTCCAATGAGTCAACCCTTCGTATGAGGTGGCCAAAGTACTGGAGTTTCAGCTTTAGCATCAGTCTTTCCAAAGAAATCCCAGGGCTGATCTCCTTCAGAATGGATTGGTTGGATCTCCTTGCGGTCCAAGGGACTCTCAAGAGTCTTCTCCAACACCACAGTTCTAAAGCATCAATTCTTCAGCACTCAGCCTTCTACACAGTCCAACTCCCACATCCATACATGACCATAGGAAAAACCATAGCCTTGACTAGACGGACCTTAGTCGGCAAAGTAATGTCTCTGCTTTTGAATATGCTATCTAGGTTGGTCATAGCTTTTCTTCCAAGGAGTAAGCATCTTTTAATTTCATGGCTGCAGTCACCATCTGCAGTGAATTTGGAGCCAAAAAAAATAAAGTCTGACACTGTTTCCCCATCTATTTCCCATGAGTGATGGGACTGGATGCCATGATCTTTGTTTTCTGAATGTTGAGCTTTAAGCCAACTTTTTCACTCTCCTCTTTCACTTTCATCAGGAGGGTTTTTAGTTCCTCTTCACTTTCTGCCATAAGGGTGGTGTCATCTGCATATCTGAGGTTATTGATATTTCTCCCGGAAATCTTGATTCCAGCTTGTGTTTCTTCCAGTCCAGCGTTTCTCATGATGTACTCTGCATATAAGTTAAATAAGCAGGGTGACAATATACAGCCTTGACGTTCTCTTTTTGTGATCCATACAGTCAAAGGCTTTGGCATAGTCAATAAAGCAGAAATAGATGTTTTTCTGGAACTCTCTTGCTTTTTCCATGATCCAGCACATGCTGGCAATTTGATCTCTGGTTCCTCTGCCTTTTCTAAAACCAATTTGAACATCAGGGAGTTCAGGTTCACGTATTGCTGAAGTCTGGCTTGCAGAATTTTGAGCATTACTTTACTAGCATGTGAGATGAATGCAATCGTGCTGTAGTTTGAGCATTCTTTGGCATTGCCTTTCTTTGGGACTGGAATGAAAGCTGACCTTTTCCAGTCCTGTGGCCACTACTGAGTTTTCCAAACTTGCTGGCATATTGAGTGCAGCACTTTCACAGCATCATCTTTCATGATTTGAAACAGCTCAACTGGAATTCCATCACCTCCACTAGCTTTGGAAACTCCTTAATCCCCAAGAAGGCCACTAGAGACGTATCCAGGTCAACCTACAGCCAGGCAGGTGGGCTGCATTCTACCTGACTCCCGCCCATATCTGCAACCACTTGCCTACCTGTACCACGAGAGCCCCACACCCCGGGCAGAGGAAGAGTTCTTCACACGGGAGCATGGGTGTGGCCGAGAGCTCCGCTCTTATCAAGGGCTAGAGGAGCTGAAAAGAGCATGTGTAGTGCGGCCGAACCCACTGCTGGCCCACAAGCAGCTGTGGGCTATAATCTCCAAGGGGCCCCTTTAAGCTTAATATTATAGCAACAGAGCCATGGCTTTTTGAAAAGGAGATTATTATGAGATATGAGGGCCAATGAATAAACTATGGCAAGAAGATGAAAACAAAATAAGTAAGAGAAAAGGCCCAGTGTAGAACTCTGAAAAGGCTAATGCCCAGAGGCCCACTCTATTATCATATTGTTTGTGTTTGAGATGTTTATACTTAGATGAGAGAAAGCAAATTGACAATGGCTAACAATGGTGGGCATAACTTTTCTTCCAAGGAGTAAGCATCTTTTAATTTTATGGCTGCAGTCACCATCTGCAGTGATTTTGGAGCCAAAAAAAAAAAAAATTCTGACACTATTTCCACTGTTTCCCCATCTATTTCCCATGATGTGATGGGACCAGATGCCACAATCTTCGTTTTCTGAATGTTGAGCTTTAAGCCAAATTTTTCACTCTCCACTTTCACTTTCATCAAGGGGCTTTTTAGTTCCTCTTCACTTTCTGCCACAAGGGTGGTGTCATCTGAATATCTGAGGTTATTGGTATTTCTCCCGGCAATCTTGATTCCAGCTTGTGTTTCTTCCAGCCCAGTGTTTCTCATGATGGACTCTGCATATAAGTTAAATAAGCAGGGTGACAATATACAGCCTTAATGGACTGTATATTACAGTCTTAATTTTCCTTACAGACTTAATTTCCTTACAGACTTAATTTTCCTATTTGGAACCAATCTGTTGTTCCCTGTCTAGTTCTAACTGTTGCTTCCTGACCTGCATACAGATTTCTCAAGAGGCAGGTCAGGTGGTCTGGTATTCCCATCTCTTTCAGAATCTTCCACAATTTATTGTGATCGACACAGTCAAAGGCTTTGGCATTGTCAATAAAGCAGAAATAGATGTTTTTCTGGAACTCTCTTGCTTTGTCCATGATCCAGCACATGCTGGCAATTTGATCTCTGGTTCCTCTGCCTTTTCTAAAACCAGCTTGAACATCAGGGACTTCACAGTTCACGTATTGCTGAAGCCTGGCTTGGAGAATTTTGAGCATTACTTTACTAGCATGTGAGATAAGTGCAATTACTCCTTGGAAGAAAAGTTATGACCAACCTAGATAGTATATTCAAAAGCAGAGACATTACTCTGCCAACTAAGATCCGTCTAGTCAAGGTTTTTCCTGTGGTCATGTATGGATGTGAGAGTTGGACTGTGAAGAAGGCTGAGTGCCAAAGAATTGATGCTTTTGAACTGTGGTGTTGGAGAAGACTCTTGAGAGTCCCTTGGACTGCAAGGAAATCCAACCAGTCCATTCTGAAGGAGATCAGCCCTGGGATTTCTTTGGAAGGAATGATACTAAAGCTGAAATTCCAGTACTTTGGCCACCTCATGCGAAGAGTTGACTCATTGGAAAAGACTTTGATGCTGGGAGGGATTGGGGGCAGGAGGAGAAAGGGACAACAGAGGATGAGATGGCTGGATGGCATCCCTAACTTGATGGACATGAGTCTGAGTGAAGTCCAGGAGTTGGTGATGGACAGGGAGGCTTGGCGTGCTGCAGTTCATGGCATTGCAAAGAGTCGGACATGACTGAGCAACTGAACTGAACTGAACTGAACAATGGTGGTACCGCATTGCTTTAAATGAGGTTCACTATACTAATTCCGAGGGCAGCACTGAACCAGCTCACAGTTTCCCTGTGAACTGTTTCCCCAAAATACAGTTTTTGGTTTCCATAGCATGGCCAGCTCCAAACCTGATATCCAAACAAGGTCAGAGTCACCAGATTCTGAGCTAATTTTGCGAGCCTGCGTGTTAAGTTACTTTAGTCGTGTCTGACTGTTTGCGACCCTATGGACTCTGGCCCACCAGGCTCCTCTTTGCATGTGATTCTCCAGGCAAGAATGGAGTGGGTTGCCATCCCCTCCTCCAGGGGATCTTCCCAACCCAGAGACAGAACCTATGTCTCTCGCGGCTCCTGCATTGCAGGCGAATTCTTTACCGCTGAGTCGCCAAACAAGCTGATGAGCTAGTGTTAGGACAAACAAATCCTACAGGCCTTGTTTTAACTGTAAAATGCAGAGAAATTCACAGCAAATTTAATTTAATAATAAATTCAGAACAATAAAGACAAACTTTAAAGACCATTTGACCATTTCTTCTTCTCTAGAATCTTAAAACTGTAAGTATAGTATCCAATCATTTCTGCTATGTTCAATGTGTCTACCATATTGTAACTATACCTTGTAATGAACTGAAAGAAATTTCTCATGTTCTCCTTAGTGAATTTTGACTGAAGATAACGAATCTGGAGACAGGGGTCCCAAGAGCCACCTCAAGGACCATGGAGCAGAATAACATCATATTCACAGAACATAATCATAAATCCAGGTACGTATTACAGATACTACATTTTGAAACCTGCAGAGATAGAGAAATAAAATGAGACAGTACTTTTATGGGAAAGAATGTAGGGAGACTTGAGAATAGTTCTGTTGAGGTAGTGGTTGGTGGGTGTGGCAACTTGCATTTAAAGATCCTCTAAGTTAATGCATGTGGGTGAGCCAGCACGGCTCTAAAAGAGGGAAACAGGATAGGCTCAAATTTTGACTGGAAAAGGATGTGATATCCTGAGGCAATGTATTTTAAAAAGTCTAAGAAGAGAAGAGCAAAAGTGTGTAACAAACAACTTTGAGGGGAAACTTGTTTTGAAAATTAGAATTTCTTCGTGGCATGGACCGACACTTGTGAGAGTGCTCTGGAGGCATCATCTTTCAGGACCCACAGAGATAATGACAGTAACAGCTTCCACCAAGATGATGGTTTTCTCCATTCGTGACACTAACCAATATGGAAATTCCATAATCCTCAAATGATAGCCATAAAAAGCCACAAAGAGTTTAAAGACAGTGGTAGGATAACCAGAAAACTCTGCCCAAGGATGTTTGGTGAGTCAAGGAGGAAAATGATTAGGGAGCCTTTCACTTCAAAGTTGTTGGTTCGGATACAGCCAGCATTTTTAAGCTTAACTAAATCACTTAAATTTAGAAGAGATAATATAGGACAGAAATAAATCTAAATGATACCCTTTGCATCTTTACTTTAAGAAATTTATTTAATGAAAATCTCTAGTGAGCTCAATACACTGATCTTCACTGAAGAAAAAAGTGATAAAAAGCTTTCAAGCAAAATGCAAATAAAATTAAAGGTGTATATTTCATAGAAAGACTCTGAAAATTGTTGAGGAAATATTAAGTTGGACTCTGCAAGGTGCTGATATCAGAAAGATTGCAACATGAGTTAGTGGGAAGTACTGTAAGTTGATAATCAAACCCTTGGGCTCTGACCTGTGTTTGATGTTGATATAAGCATTCACATATTTGTGATCTCAATAATTTTTAAGACATTTAGAAAATGGAAAAATGAGAGAATCTTCTGCATAAGGTCGTGGTATTAAATGAAATAATATAGGCAGAGCACTTCACACAGAGTATTCAATAAATTTATTTTTTGTTATGCACTTATTTGTCTGTATTACATCTTAGTTGCAGCACACAAGCTTTTCCATCTTCACTGTGGCATGCAGGATCTTTAGTTGCAAAATTCTGAATCTTCAGTTGTGTCATGTGAACTCTTAGTTGCAGCATGTGGGATCTAGTTCCCTGAAGAGGAATAGAACGCAGGCCCCTGCATTGGAAGTGCTGAGTTTTAGCCACTGGGCTACCAAGGAAGTCTCAACATTTTATTATTATTGTTGTTGTTGTTGTTGTCTTGAAGAAGTCCACAGTCTAATGAGAAGAGAGATAATTATCGTGTGTAATTCAGATGACAGCTTTCAAAATCCTGCTTATTTAATGCCTCCAACTTGAAAGATACTAATCAAGGCACTGGGGAATTCAGCTGAGAATCAAAAAAGATAAAATCCTGTCCTCATGGAATAAGTTGGTTTGGACCCTTCAGGAACAGATGCCGAGGCCCAGCTGAGAATGAAAGAGGTTAATGTGTGTATGTGCAAGTGTAAGAGGTGTGATCAAAGGACACACTGAAATCAAAGGACAGAGAAGGCAGAACTGTCAAGAAAGCTTTCAGACTGTGTGTATGACACTGGTGAAAGCAGAGAGGTGAGGAAGCAGAACTGGGCAGAGAGAGCGCTAGACTGTGAAGCACGTGTGACAGTGTCTCGGTCAGTAGAGTGGGAGTTGCAGTGCAAAGGGAGAGGGTCAGTAACTGCACTCCCCAGAGCTGAGTGAGTTCCTTCTAGAAGGGAAATCTGAGCGGTGCATCTCCATGGACACCACATTTCACTCCGGGCCACATGGATTCACCTCTCCTTATATATGTTGGGTGATGGCTCCTCCAGAGTGCCAGTTTTTCTTTTCTGTTTTAAATAGTTATTTGGTTGTGCTGGGTCTCAGTTACAGCATGTGAACTCTTAATTGCTTGTATCCCGAACTAGATTGTATGGGATCTAGTTCCCTGACCAGCAATTGAACCCTTGATGTGAGCATTTGACCCCTGCATTGGATGCATAGAGTCTTACCCACTGGATCACCAGGGAAGTCCCTAGTTGATCTCTTTTTGAGCATAAATTTGGAAGAGAGAGATTAGTAGAACCAATGATAATTCCATCACTTCAGTTCTTGTGGTTGCAACTGGTACTCTTTTCCTTACTTTACTACTCTCCGTTATAAATTCCTCCCATCCTCAGCTATCATCTCTGCTAGTCTTGGAGGTTTATCTAGTAACATAACTCAAACTCTCTTTTTTAGGAGTCTGAGTCTGGTAATCTCATCCTCCTCACTCAAAATTATAAGGAGTTGCCAAGAGGTACCAAAGGCTGTCACCTTGATTCCATATATTTTCCTCCTGCACCTCACAGTGACTCCTCTTCCTATCTGTTGATCCCTGAGCCCTCCAAAGGTCCAGATAGCACCAAAGCTTGCAGTTCAGTAAGACCTTTGCTGTCTTTGAAGTGCAACAACTCTAAAAGTATTGAGTGCTAATTTGGTTTACAAATTTTCCTGCTCTCCCACTGATGGAAATAAGAAGTTCCATTTTATGTCATGTGTAACCTGCTTGAATTTTTTATTATTCTTTTTCACTGCAACATCTTTGCAACTTAATAATAGCCAGTCAATTTCATTGTCCTTCAATGTGTTTCATCCTTCATATTTATCAAAAGTATGCATCATTGTACTACCCAGGGTAATTCCTTCCTTTAGAATATCCTTCCTACTCTCCACCGGTGAGTTTTAGCACCACTTTTTACAGGAACTGTGTCTCACATACTGCTTGGGATGGCAAGCAATCCACTCCTCAGGTTCCAGTCCCACTTACCAGGTGTTCAGGAGACTCAGCAACTGCCAGTTTAGATCTTCTAGAAAGGGGACGCTGAAATTGAGTTTGAAGTGCAAGAGGGTGGTTGTTGCTGTTGGGTTTTGGAGGAGGAGGGTCGTAACTCCTGTAAAATATAAAGGGGGAAACTCAAAATGGTTCTGAGAAAAGCTGAACACCATAATACTGATCTGTGCATGTGTGTGTGCTAAGTCACTTCGGTTGTGTCTGACTCTGTGTGAGCCTCATGGACTGTGCCCTGCCAGGCTTCTCTGTCCCTGGGAGTCTCCAGACAAGAGTACTGGAGCGGGTTGCCATGCCCTTCTCCAGAGGATCTTCCCAACCCAGGGATCAAACCTGTGTCTCTACATCTCTTGCATTGGCAGGTGGGTACTTTACCATGAGCGCTGCCTGGGAAGCCCACTGATCTGACATCTATGAAAGAAAGAAGAGGAATGAGGGCTGTACAAGAAGAACTTCAAACTATGGTGTAGCGCTGACAAAAGCTCAGCAAACACAATAGGGAGTTCTGCGACAAATAATTATCTATTGAAGACATCCCTCATTGGGTGGAAATGGCCAAGCCCTAGTACTCTTTATATGCTGAGGCAGGGCAGAAAGAGTATGGCCTCAGCTCAAATGCTACAGTGGATCCCTAAGGCATTGCTTTTGGATAATGTTGGCTAATTGCAACCCCTACTGTTGAAAGAGAAATCTAAGCAGTTCATTTCTATGGTTACCACTTGGGGTTCATATTCTAATGAGAGAAACTGAAAATAAAACAAGTGACAAAGAAGACAAGGGAAACTGAAACTAATTATATACATAAAACTGAAACTGAAACGAAATACATCCTGAATACAGCTACTGCACATTACAGCGACCACTACAAACTAATGAGGGAAACGGAAAATAAAACAAGTGACAAAGTACTGTGTCAGACACTTCGTGTACAATGGAGGCAGGTAAAGCAAGGTGAGAACGCTAGGGAGTACAACACGTGGGGTGGGGGTACTGGTTTATATAGGGTGGTCAGGGCGCGCTTCTTGATAAGCTGGCATTACCCAGTGACCTGAAGGAAGAGATGGGGTGAGCTGTGCAGATGTCTGAGAGAAGAATTTTGCAGTCAGAGGCAACAGAAATGCAAAGGCACTGAGGCAGATTGTGCGCCCGCATGCTTGAGGAGCAGCAAAGAGACTGGTGTAGCTAACCGTGTGAGGGAAGGGGAAATAACAAAAGCTGGGCTCTTACAGGTGTTGGGGTGAGACAACAGTACATCACGTAAAATAATGTCTTTTAAGACACAGTGATGACTTTTACCCTGAGAGAGATAGACATTTACTCAGTGTCTCCATTTGACCGGCTAATAAATGCATTAAATTTAAGATGTTCAAAGCTCGTCTCCTGATCTTCACCCTCCCCCAGATCTACTTGTCCTGGAGTCATTTTCATTTCAGTTATCACATCACTTTTAGTTGTTACAGCTAAAATCTTGGGTTCACCCTGACTCTCTTCTTTCCTTCATATTCCACATACAATCCATCAGCAAATCTTGTTTACTTTTATTCAAAATATATCCTGAATATAGCTGCTGCACATTACAGCAGCCACTACTAACCTGGGCTATTACAAGAATCTCTGATCAGGTCTCCGTGTTTCCTTCTTGTTCCCTGTAGAATTAATCCTCAACAAATTATCCAAAGGGCTATTCTTTTAAACCGTAAGGGAATCTTCAAAGGCTCTATCAGATACTCATCTTACTCAAAGTAGAAGCCAAGGTCCTTAAATAGTTAAAAAGTTCCTACATGAAACAACCCTTCCTCATACTGCCACACTGACCTCATCTCCTACTTTTCTTCCTTCTCTTGATTCTGTCTAGTGGCCTCCGGGATGTTCCTCCAATACCCTAGGCACCCGTCTACCTTATTGTCTGAAATGTCAGTTCCCTCACTTGATATGCACTTAAGTACCTCCCTAGGACCTTCAAGTATCTATTCAAATGTCACCTTCCAGCCAGACTTTTATATGATAATCACATTTAAAAGAGCAACCTACCTCTGGTTTTCAGCACTTTTGATCCCACTTATACTAAGCAGTTTGTTCCATAGTACTTACCACCTTCAACACAGTAAAGAAAATTTTTTGTGTTTTCTATCTTGTTCACTTATGTATTCCAGATCCTTAGATAAGTACCACAAGGATCAGGCACATCTCAGGCTTTCAAAAAAATTTTTTGGAAAACATTGTATACAAATTTAGTGTACAGTAAGGTTTAGTACACAATAAATTGACAGGTTATAATTTGTATGTACTGATTCAATTAATACATGTGTATATATTAATATACTTAGTTTCATTTTCTTAGTAAGTATGAGTGTCTTTGAATATATCACATTGAACCAACTTAAATTGTCCACACTTTTAGGTAGGTTAAAAATTGTTTGCCTTTTGTCAGTTACATATGTTTCAACTTAATACTAATATTTCCTTGTATCATAAATGAAGAGTATAGTGGAAAAAACTGAAAAAGTATTAAATTGCAAAGCTACCCATATAGTGTTAATCTCCAAATTACAGAACTTATGGACTTAAGGATGAGTGTCAAACTCCTAACATTTCTTACAAAGGAAAGTCACTATTAAAAGTAATGTGTAAAAATACAGTATAGGAAATGGAGGAAAAAGGAAATTATTTTGGGGTAGTATTTTATAACATCCTGAGGGATATTTTTGCCTTCACACCTCTCTAATTTTCCACACGTTTTTCAAAAAGAAGTGAAGAAGTTGGAGAGGGTTCAAACAACAACCAATGTAAGAACTAATATAATCAAAAATCTGGAAAATAGATTTATTCCAATGACTAACTGAAATGGAATTGCTTCCTATGAAGTGGAACAACCTGAGGGAAAAATAATAACTGATTTTAAGCAGTCTTTATATATAATCTTTTAAAATAGAGATATCTATCATTTAATAAAGCATGCTACTATAATGAAGAGATCTGAGATACACTGAAAGTGTATTTTTTTCTCACCTATCAATCCATATTTGAGAGGTTTAGCTCTACTTCACTGAATCTTTTGAAGTCCCAGTTTCCTGTTGCTTTGCCATCCTTTAGGGCAGGAGTCAGCAAACTACAGCCTAAGAATCAAATTCTGCCTGGCACCTACTTTTGTAAATAAAATTCTACTGGACCTTAGCTACCCCCATTCATTTACATGTTATCTATGGTTGTTTTCACCCTATAATGGTAGAGTTGAGGAGTATGACAGAGATCAGCAAAGCCTAAAATAGGTACTATCTGGCCTTCTAGAGAAAAAGTTTCCCAACCTCTGTCACAGGGTGATGCTCTCGTCTGTATGGCCAACACTAGTTCATGATCAAAGCACCCCATTCTAGGCTGTGGGAAGAAGGCAAAGGGCCAAGTAGTAAGCAAAGGTTTCGAGAGACCAACTTGAACTTGGACGTATCACTTCTCATGTATCCTGTTGGCATAAATTTAGTGGAGCTTAGCTGAAAATGTGTGGATAGGTCTTTTACTAAAAGGAAAAATGTTACATAGATACTGAAGAACAATGAGTAGTTTCTGCCACAGCAATCTATGGCAAAAGAGGGTTTGCAGGTAGAAATAAGGATGTAGAGAATAAGCCTCTTAAGACACTTCACTCTTCACTGAATGAATGAATTTTTACAATGAGAAACAATTCACAAAGTAGAAGCCAGCTCTATCTGGGAAATTTGGCTCCTCCTTACTTATTGCTGGTTAAATGTAATTCTCCCAGAGCCTAGTAATACTAATACTGTAAAGCGCAGATCATCAGCAGAGCATTTGTTTTCAGTGACTAGAGATAAGCCCTTAGTCACCGTGGTGGTGACTTTAATGTGGTACGGATGCTTCCCTTTCAGCCTATTCTGGTTACTCTATAGCACTTCAGTATAATTTCCAAGACAGTAGCTACAGATTCCATTGCTTTGGGAGTATTTTTACTCAGCACACATATGCACACATAAGCAAGGTATGTGCTCAAAAATCTTAGAGTCACTTATATTTCTGAATGCCTTACCATAGCAAGTCTCCATATTAGGAGCCTCTGGGAATATGGAAATAGACTTATTAAACAGAATGAGGATCAGCAAATCAAAGTCCATGAGATTAATCCAGCCCACTGCCAAACATTGTACATAAAGTTCTCATATTAGATCCATGAATCAGGGCAAACTGGAAGTGGTCAAACAGAAGATGGCAAGAGTGAACATCGACATTCTGGGAATCAGCGAACTAAATTGGACTGGAATGGGTGAATTTAACTCAGATGACCATTTAATCTACTACTGCGGGCAGGAATCCCTCAGAAGAAATGGAGTTGTCATCATAGTCAACAAAACAGTCCAAAAGGCAGTACTTGGATGCAATCTCAAAAATGACAGAATGATCTTTGTTCATTTCCAAGGCAAACCATTCAATAACATGGTAATCCAAATCTATGCCCTGACCAGTAACGCTGAAGAAGCTGAAGTTGAACAGTTCTATGAAGACCTACAAGACTTTTTAGAACTAACACCCAAAAAAGATGTCCTTTTCATTATAGCAGACTGGAATGCAAAAGTAGGAAGTCAGGAAACACCTGGAGTAACAGGCAAATTTGGCCTTGGAATATGGAATGGAGCAGGGCAAAGGCTAATAGAGTTTTGCCAAGAGAACACACTGGTCATAGCAAACACCCTCTTCCAACAACACAAGAGAAGACTCTACACATGGACATCACCAGATGGCCAATACTGACATCAGATTGATTATATTCTTCGCAGCCAAAATGGAGAAGCTCTATATAGTCAGCAAAAACAAGACTGGGAGCTGACTGTGGCTCAGATCATGAACTCTTTATCGCCAAATTCAGACTTAAATTGAAGAAAGTAGGGAAAACCACTAAACTATTCAGGTATGACCTAAATCAAATCCCTTATGATTATACAGTGGAAGTGAGAAATAGATTTAAGGGCCTAGATCTGATAGACAAAGTGCCTGATAAACTATGGAATGAGGCTCGTGACATTATACAGAAGACAGGGATCAAGACCATCCCCAGGAAAAAGAAATGTAGAAAAGCAAAATGGCTATCTGAGGAGGCCTTACAAATAGCTGTGAAAAGAAGAGAAGTGAAAAGCAAAGGAGAAAAGGAAAGATATATCCATCTGAATGCAGAGTTCCAAAGAATAGCAACGAGAGATAAGAAAGCCTTTCTCAGATATCAATACAAAGAAATAGAGGGAAATGATAGAATGGGAAAAACTAGAGATCTCTTCAAGAAAATTAGAGATACCAAGGGAACATTTCATGCACAGATGGGCATAATAAAGGACAGAAATGGTATGGACCTAACAGAAGCAGAAGATATTAAGAAGAGGTGGCAAGAATACACAGAAGAACCGTACAGAAAAGATCTTCATGACCGTTAATCATGATGGTGTGATCACTCACCTAGAGCCAGACATCCTGGAATGTGAAGTCAAGTGGGCTTTAGGAAGCATCACAACAAACAAAGCTACTGGAGGTGATGGAATTCCAGTGGAGCTGTTTCAAATCCTGAAAGCTGATGCTCTGAAAGTGCTGCACTCAATATGTCAGCAAATTTGGAAAACTCAGCATTGGCTGAGAGAGAGATCAAACTGCCAACATCCACTGGATCATCAAAAAAGCAAGAGAGTTCCAGAAAAAAATCCATTTCTGCTTTATTGACTATGCCAAAGCCTTTGACTGTATGGATCACAATAAACTGTGGAAAATTCTGAAAGAGATGGGAATACCAGACCACTTGACCTGCCTCTTGAGAAACCTGTATGCAGGTCAGGAAGAAACAGTTAAAACTGAACATGGAACAACAGACTGGCTGCAAATAGGAAAAGGAGTATGTCAAGGCTGTATAATGTCACCCTGCTTATTTAACTTATATGCAGAGTACATCATGAGAAACACTGGGCTAGAGGAAGCGCAAGCTGGAATCAAGATTGCCAGGAGAAATATCAAAACCTCAAATATGCAGATGACCCCACCCTTATGGCAGAAAGTGAAGAAAAACTAAAGAGCTTCTTGATGAAAGTGAAAGTGAAGAGTGAAAAAGTTGGCTTAAAGCTCAACATCCAGAAAACGAAGATCATGGCTTCCAGTCCCATCACTTCATGGGAAATAGATGGGGAAACAGTGGAAACAGTGTCAGACTTTATTTTGAGGGGCTCCAAAATCAGTGCGGATGGTGACTGCAGCCATGAAATTAAAAGATGCTTACTCCTTGGAAGGAAAGTTATGACCAACCTAGACAACATATTAAAAAGCAGAGACATTACTTTGCCAACAAAAGTCCATCTAGTCAAGGCTATGGTTTTTCCAGTAGTCACATATGGATATGAGAGTTGGACTATAAAGAAAGCTGTGCACTGAAGAATTGATGCTTTTGAACTGTGGTGTTGGAGAAGACTCTTGAGAGTCCCTTGGACTGCAAGGTGATCCGACCAGTCCATCCTACAGGAGAATATTCCTGAGTGTTCATTGGAAAGACTGATGCTGAAGCTGAAAATCCAATACTTTGGCCACCTGATGAGAAGAGTTGACTCATTTGAAAAGACCCTGGTGCTAGGAAAGATTGAAGGCAGGAGGAAAAGGGGATGACCGAGGATGAGATGGTTGGACAGCATCACCAACTCAATGGACATGAGTTTGGGTAGGCTCCGGGAGTTGGTGATCGACAGGGGAGGCCTGGCGTGCTGCAGCTCATGGGGGTCGCAAAGAGTCAGATACAACTGAGCGACTGAACTGAACTGAATTGAAAGTTTTAGAGAACATGGTTATTTATATTCATTCGCATATTGTCTATGACTACTTTTATGCTATTAAGGCAAAGTTGACTAGTTTAAGAGAGACTGTGTGACCTATGAATATCCTAAATTATTTGTTATCTTTCCATAAATGAGAAAGTTTGCCAATTCCTAAACTACAACATTCTCAGTATCCTTACTTTCATTTGAACTCAGGATTTTAATTAGAGTAGCAAGATGTTCATTTGAGCATAAGCAAGACTTTTTTTTATCTCTAAATATGTCCAAACCATAGAACTGATTTTCTTTTACATTTCTTGAATTTTTTCCTGGAACTTTCCTCAGAAGACAGAAAAGGTATTCATTATATTTTGAAACATTTTCACATAAAGAATAAGTTTGATGTGGAAAGGGTAGGCTTTTCCATAATGTTGCTGTATTAACTAGATATCCAGTTGGAAAGCAGATAAATCTTGGCCCCCACCTCTGTTACTCACAACATACAAAAATCACTTCTAGATTGATTATAGTTCTAAATGTGAGATGATGAAAACAAAAAGAATGTTTTCTCTATTTGGAATATGTTTAGATTTCTTAAATGTGACATAAAGAGTACTATGAAGGAACAAATGATAATTTACTGGACTATATTAAAGCTAAAAACTTCTGACCAAAATCCCAACAGTGGTAATTCAAAGTGCTGGTGAGGAAATGGAGAATAGGAACTTTCATTCATTGTTGATGGGAATGCAAAGTGGTACAGTCACTCTAGAAGACAATTTAGTGGTTACTTATAAAGCTAAAAATAGGGATTCCCTGGTGGCTCAGACCGTAAAGCGTCTGCAGTGCGGGAGATCCAGGTTCGATTCCTGTGTCAGGAAGATCCCCTGGAGAAGGAAATGGCAATTCACTCCAGCACTCTTGCCTGGAAAATCCCATGGACGGAGGAGTCGGATAGGCTACAGGCCATGGGGTGGCAAAGAGTTGGACACGACTGAGCGACTTCACTTTCACTTTCTATAAAGCTAAATATACTTTTGGCATACAGTGCAACAGTCATGCTCCTTGGTATTTATCCAAAGAAGCTGAAATAAGTTTTAGCTCTACACAAAACCTGCACATGAATATTTATGACAGCTATATTCACAATTGCCAACACTTGGAAGCAGCCAAAATGTCCTTCAGTAGGTGAATGGATAAATAAATATCTAAACGAAATATTTTTCAGTGCTAAAAAGAAATGAGCTATAAGGCCATGAAAACAAATGGAGGAAACTTAAACACATATTATTAAGTGAAAGAAGCCAATCTGAAACAGTTACATACTGTATGATTCCATCTGTATAACATTTTGAAAGGACAAAACTGCAGTCAATGAAGAGATCAGTGATTGCTGCAGGTTAAATATGCAGAACATAGAGAAGCTCTAGGGCAGTGAAAATACTCTGTATTATAACGATGGCTATAGATCATTACACATTTATTCAAACCCATAAAATGTACACCAAGAGTGAATCCCAAGACAGAACTGTGGACTTTGGTAATAATATGTCAGTATAGATTCATCAGTTGTAACAAAAGTACCACCCTAGTGGGAGGTATTGATAGTGAGGAAGGCTATTCCTGTGTAGGAGCAGGATGTATATGGGAAATCTTTGACCTGTTCTTCAATTTTGCTATAATCTTTAAATGCTCTAAAAAATTGTCTTAACAAAGATAAAGTAAAACTTATTTTCATCAAAAGACAATCATTAAGTAAGTGAAAAGAAAGCCACAAAGTAGGGAGAAGATATTTGTAATACATATATTGACATAGGACTCATAGCTGAATAGATATACAATAAATTATATAAATTATATATGTGTAATTTACATATATAATTATACATAGATTATAAAAATTAGCAAAACCAGTTAAAGTGAGCACTTTACTAAGGAGCAGTACCCACTAGCCAAAACAGAATGGTTTTCAATATCATTTGTCAACAGGGAAATGCAAATCAAACCCACAATATGACATGCAGGCACATCTTCAGTAGCTTGAAAATGCCAACTGTTGACAAGGATGTGAAGGAACTGAAATTCTAATATATCACTGATGACAGTATAAACTGTTACAACCATTTTGGAAAACAATTTATCATTAACTACTAAAGCTGAAAATACACACAACCTATTCTACTTTGGTGTCTGAAGAAGTGAAAGTTGCACAGTTGTGTCCAACTGTTTGTGACCCCATGGACTATATAGTCCATGGAATTCTCCAGGCCAGAATACTGAAGTGGGTAGCCTTTCCCTTCTCCAGGAGATCTTCCCAACCCAAGGACTGAATCCGGTCTCTCACATTGCAGGCAGATTCTTTACCAGTTGAGCCACAAGGGAAGCCCAAGAAGCGGACTTCACACTGGAGTGGGTAGCTTATCCCTTCTCCAGTGAATCTTCCCAACCCAGGAATCAAACTCGGGTCTCCTGCATTGTAGGCAGATCCTTTACCAACTGAGCTATCAAGGATACCAAACAGGAAGGCATAAATATTCTCATTAATGTTATGTACAAAAATATCCATAGCATGGCTGTTTGTAACAGGTAAAAACTAGAAATTACCAAAATGTTTATAGACAGTAGAAGAGATATGCACACAATGGATTACTATTCAGCAACAAGAATAAAGTACATGAATCTCATTTTCAAATGCTGAGTGAAAGACACAAAAGAGTACATATAGTTTATTTTTATATACTGCTCAAAAATTAGCAACATTAATCTTAGAAGTCAAGAATAATACTTTGGAGAATGTTCCGTGACTGGATATAGTTAAGACATTGTAGGAGTGGTTGAAATAGTGTCAAGTCACATACTTCCTGTTTTTACATAATCTCTAATTTCAGTGATACATTCTATTGATAGTTCTCAATTTGGGCACTGGTTTCATGAGTATGCTTACTTTGTGAAATTCATTAAGCTGCACATATACAGCTTGTGAATTTTTAAGTATATGTATTAAACTTCAAACAAAAGTTTAAGATAGAAAATTAAATAGATACATATACATTCTTCTAACTCTAAAATCAGCGAAGGCCGTAAACCATGCATAATTTGAATGGAGTCAGAAGAGAATGCAGGCCCCTTCTCTAGGTCAGCTAATGGAGTGTTTGTTAGACTTTCCTCCCTTCAATCATGACAAACATCTGTCTTTGTTCTATTTTATCATTTCCCTAAAATTGCTTACTGAATCTGTAATAATAAGAGAAGGGG
The DNA here is from genome assembly GCA_917880005.1 of Nanger dama. NCBI lineage: Eukaryota > Metazoa > Chordata > Mammalia > Artiodactyla > Bovidae > Nanger > Nanger dama. The sequence goes on from CAKJTW010000007.1 coordinate 33,879,340, forward strand.
CATGAAAAAGGGGAGAAAATGAAGAGTTTTCATAAATTTTGGAGTTAAGTTTTTTGCCTTTACTCTCTGGATACATTTATCTACTTTTCTCTCCTTAACACCCTTAATCCCACACTCCAGCACCTTTGGCAATTATTGCTCAAGTTATCCTTGGTCATTTGTTTTTCCTTCTTTGATTCTAAATACAATGTAAGAGTACAGCTCTTCTTCAGCTTGTGATGGGGTTACATCTAGATAATAACCAGATATGGAAAATCAAATTATTGGTTAGGTTCACTATACCTAACCTATTGAAAATAATAGTTTAGCCTAGTCTGCTTTAAATGTGCTCAGAGTTGAGCAAAATCATCCAACACAAAACTCACTTTATAATAAAGTGTTGAATATTTTTTGTAATTTATTGAATTCTGTACCGAGAGTGAAAAACAGAATGGTTGTATGGGTAATAGAGTGGTTTTAAATGAGTGGATTGTATACCCTCACCATAGCACAGATGATTGGGAGCCATAGCTTGCATCCACTGCCCAGCATTACAAAAGCCATGTCTTACTGCATCTCACTAGCCAGAGAAAAGTTCAAAATTCAAAATCTGAAGTATAGTGCCTACTGAATATATATTGGTTTTGCACCATAGTAGTCAAAAAGTCATTTAATTCAGACCATAGTAAATCAGGGACCATCTGTATAGACAAAATATTTAATGATGGCCAATAGGGGTAAAGGAGGTAATAAACTAAGCAGAACTGACTGTCATTTCATAACCATTTCCTGAAATGACCTTGAGCAGAATTTGTTGAGGGCTTATCAAACTCTTTCCAAAAGCCTCCATGTAGATCACTGAATAATATATAAGCTATCTATAGGCCTAGAACCCAAAGGAATCAAGTTTGAATGAACTTCCTTTAAGCCTCAGTTGGAGTTTTTAAAATGTTCCTCTCTTAAATTTCAAATCTAGAGATGAAAATAATGTTTCTTTCCAATGAGATGATCTGTTTTAAGCCACACAGTACTCTACAAATTTACTACATTTACTTTGTTTGTTGTGGAACCACAAAACCATTTTTTAAAATAAAATGGATATTTCAAAATAAGCAGAGAAAGTGATTTCACTTATTATTGTTCTATAATTAATTTCATTTACAAACAAAAAAGAGTTAATCATGATAACTTAGATTTTAACATTTTTCTCTGTGTCACTATAATTAGAACTTTGTAAGATAAACAAATTATTGTGGACAAACAGAAATGTTTATATTGGGATTTTATGATAAAATTGAGAATGTAGTTTTAAATTATTGTTACAGGTATACATAGTAAGACATTTTCATAAATTCAGTAGTATCTTAATATTTCAACCAATACTGTGCATTTTTCCTTTCATTTTTCTACACATTTTTGTGTGATGTAATGGTTGAAATATTCATTCCCTTGGATAAAATCAAAGAATTTTAGTCTGTCTATAGCCATACCATCCTGAATGCTTCCAATCTTATCTGATTTTGGAAGAATTGTAGTCTAAGGAAAGTGTCTTTTAGAGTCTCAGGATAGTTTCTGACATTCATTTTAGTAAATTTAAAATTTAAATTTCTATCGTGTTTCCCTTCATTAAATGCCCCAATGTATGTTTGATGTAGAACTAGATTCTCACTAAGTGAGATATTCATTCCACTTGTGTATGCCTTTAAAAGGGAAAGAATAAATCATGCGAAATATTCAGTAGCTAAAAATAAACTATAAAATTTATCCAAATGCTTAATAGTGCATTAAGTTAAACAGGAGTTAGAAGGCATGTTACTGCCTGTCAAAGCAAAAATTAAATCCTCCTGTTTACTTATTCTTTAGCCACGGTTGAAATTCCAATTCTTTTTTATTTTTCAGTCTTTGAGAGAAGTTTAGTAAAAGCCAAATAGGTAATCACAGTCGGAGATAGTCTCATTACATCTTTCAGGGACATTAATTTTTATTCTTTTCTACTTGAGTTATCACAATGTAAATTGGAGAGTAAAAAGTAAACACAAGCAAGGGGAAAGAAAACTAATTAAAGGACAAAAGAGCAAGGGAGAGAAGCCAGACACAAAATTTTTTTAATAAGAAAAATAATAGAAAGCCAAAAGAAGACTCCAAGATTATATTGCTTTAATAGGATCTGGGAGTACTTACAGAATGGCAGGCTAGGAAAAAAAAAAAAAAAAATTGTGCTTACCTGTTAGAAGCAGGCAGTTTCTGGGAGCTGTCCAATGTACTAACTTTAGCATCCCAGTCACTACTTACCTCAATAGGAATTGATTTCTTCGTATTTCTCCCTTGAACCAAGGAGTCTCTGCACTCATCTTTTTAAGCTTTCTTTTAATACATCTTCAAAATTATTTTCTTAGGTGTTGTTTTGTCCCACCCTGTCTCTTAAAAATCTTTACATTGAATAATTAAAAATATCTATTGGCAAAAATAAAACTGAACTCTTGTATGTTAAAAAAAAAAAACAACAACATATATACATGAGATATATTTGAAATCAGTAAAATTTTATTTTCGTTATACCAAATTTATAATCTTTTTTCACCTCAAAAAAAAAAAAAAACCCTCTTACAATGCATTATGGTTTCTAGGCTTAAATCTTGTAGGGTGGTAATGAGGAAATGTAACCAGATAGAAGCGTAAAGATTATTCTTTGTTCAGGAATACCAATCAGCAATTTAAAGTTTGAAAGAATTCTCCGCGGAGGGTGAGCTGATCGACCAATTAGTTTATCAAAAGGTGAATGGCAATTTTGAAAGGAGACTGAAGTTGTTTTGTTTGGGGGAGGGTTTGCTTTCCTCCCACACAGAGATTATACAGTAAAGCACGCTGGGAGAAACACTCAGCTTCTCTTTTTCATGTTATTGCCATCATCACTTTTTGCCCTCTAAGTAAAATCCTTTAGGTGGGTGAGGGATAAAGGTTAGGAAAGGAAAGTCAAGTATCTCAATTGTTAGATTGATTATAGCGAAACAGATTTTAGAAGCCAGAGTTCGTAAAGCTGCAGGAGAGCTGTTTACCTTCCAGTGGAAAGAGAAAGAGGATTCCAAGAGCGACCCTGGGGAATGCCCCCTCGCCCCTCCTGCGATGCTTACTTAAGCTAATGGAAGATCTTGCCTTTCAGTAGCCGCTGCACTGGGATACCAGACAAACAGCTCCCCTCGACCCCTGGCAGACAGGGCCCCTCTTCTGGACATCATTAAAAGCACATGCACTTGTTTCACACCCATTGGCAATAGAGGGTGGCAAGATTCGGGAACTCCCACCCTGAAGCCAGGGAGAAGCCAGAGCGGTGGAAAACATCCTTGCTTTGAAAACCCAAAGCTAAATTAAAGAACTACATGAGACAAGGAGCTTGGAGAATATTAGTTGGCTGCGGGAGTGTGGAGACACACAAAAAGCACAGCAGGTAAGAGCTGGAGGTTTTTGCCAAGAAGGAACTGTCCCAGGTGGCAGGGGCGGAAAGGATCGCAGAACTGGAGGCCTGTTCCTTTGCGTCTTCCCGGCGTTCTCAAGCTTGTCTTCTTCCATCAGTTTCTAGAGGAGGGACATTGTCAGAGCCTTCCCTATCGGTGCAGCTAATCCTGTTATCAGCTTGGTTATACATGTTAATGTCCCTGACCCTTCGGTGATGGTGACCCATCAGATTCAGGGTTGTTAGGAAGGCCGTCACCAGGCTTGCCCCTCCCTTCGAGAAACCTATGAGACGCAGGGCCAAGCAGACGCGATGGCAGCCTTTCCCGAGAGCTGCGTGGACGACACCGTCCTGGACTTCGTCGCAGACCTATCCCTAGCCTCCCGGGGCACCCTCTCCTCTGCGACTTGACACCTAGGGTCCCCTATGGGAACCACCAGGACCTTGTGCTCCGAGATGGAAGACCCAGGAGTCTGGCGCGTTTTGAGGAAGAGGATCCAGAAGAAGAGGAGGGGGAAGGAGAAGAGGGGGAAAACGAGGAGGAAGAGGAGCACGGGAGAGGCGCCTCCCTGCTGGGCCGCCCCAAGAGGAAAAGAGTGATCACCTACGCCCAGCGCCAAGCAGCCAACATCCGCGAGAGGAAGCGGATGTTCAACCTCAACGAGGCCTTCGATCAGCTGCGGAGAAAGGTGCCCACTTTGCTTACGAGAAGAGGCTCTCCCGGATCGAGACTCTACGCCTGGCCATTGTCTACATCTCCTTCATGACTGAGCTCTTGGAGAGCTTGGAGAAGGAAACCGACTGAGCCAGGGTGGGGTGGAAGTGTCTGCCCACTCCTTGCCTGGGCGCGCACGGGTTTGGGGTGTTTGAAGACCCAGCAGTGGGTGCGACTGAAAGGCCAGGAGGGGCCCTCCCAGACAGAACGTCTGGCCTTCGCTGGAGCTTGGTTCTGGATTATAAAATGTCCACCGTCCTCAAGAGGCGTGGAAGCCGTAGAGTTAATATATATGCGGTCGCTGCCGACGGAGTATGGGGCAGGAGCGGGAGGGGCGAGTGAGGACGAGTCAAAGCCGAGTTGGGGCAGTCGAGGCCCACGTCCCAAAGCAGCGTCTGTCGGGCGAGTGGGAAGCTAACCCTCCTCGCAGACTGGAGACTTCGGGAGCGTCTGTGCAGTCCTATCTTTTAACTTTTCTCTTTCTTTCTTTTTTAATATAACTATAAGGAGATATTCCTACTTTTTTTTTTTTTTGCCTCTAGAATCGGCGTTGATGCACCCCTGCCAGGCGCTCCGCTCCGGCTGGTGCTCTTGGGGAGGGGGAAGGGAGAGGGGCGGAGAGGGTGGTCCTAGTCCGGGCAGGAGTGAGGTTACTGGGTCTTCTGAGAGGCCCAGGGCGCTCCCGCTCTCTCGTACGGTCCTCTTAGTCTTGTCGAGAGGCAGAATGAAGGAGATGAGAAAGCAGGAGACAGTATTCTCCTCCTCTCGCCTCCTCTCCCTCCGCTTACCTTCCCCTCCGCTTGGGCTCTAAACAGCAACCCTGGTGTGGCCCCTCCCGGAGTAGGATGCTTGAACCGGGCGGGAACTGGGGACAGCCCCAGTTTAGGCGCTGAGGGTGCAGCTGGGCTTACAAGGCGTCTCGAGCCCCCGGAGCTTTTACCACCAGCCGTTGTTTCCCCTGGTCACCTACGGGGGAATGGTCGGGTCTTCCCAGGGGCAGCCCCTCCAGAGCGCGCACTTTCAAATTTTTAGCGTAGGTAGGGAAAGAGGGAGAAGGCAATGGCATCCCGCTCCAGTACTCTCGCCTGGCAAATCCCATGGACGGAGGACGCTGAGGGTCGGACTCGACTGAGCGACTTCACTTTCACTTTTCACTTCCATGCTTTGGAGAAGGAAATGGCAACCCACTCCTGTGTTCTTGCCTGGAGAATCCCAGGGATGGGGAGCCTGGTGGGCTGCCGTCTATGGGGTCGCACAGAGTCGGACACGACTGAAGCGACTTAGCAGCAGCAGCAGGGAAAGATAGTTTTCATTCTAGTTGCATCTAGGGATAAGGGAGAGAAAACGTGAGAGGAGCAAATTCATTCTTCCACTTTGCCAAAAAGTGTGCGATGGAGATGAGTTTGAAGCTAGATCGTGCTGAGGGGCTCCCTCCAGTTTGGACGGTCTGCCATTCCACAATTCTTCCTTTTGTGCTAAGGAAGAACTTCTGCCAACAACTGAAATGGGGTTCTTAAGACAGCAGTAGGTAAGTGAGGAGAGGAATCAATGAGTAATCCCCATCTACTGTAAAGTGAATAAATCCTATTGTTCCAACACTATATTTTGCTCTCACCTCGCAAATCCTTGGGCGGATATGCACAGACACACACAGGTCTCCCTATTAGCCTTTTAGAAATGTGTTTCATTTTATTAAGAAGTAATATATACTCATCCTAAAACGTTTAGAAAATTAAAATTTAAGAATAAATTTAAATCACTTCATGTTACCACATAGCGTTTTTATCTATTTCCTTTAGTCTTTTTATACAGATATAAATTCAATATGTTAAACAAATCTGGGATACTTTTGGAATTTGTTCACTCAGCATTATAGAATGAGCACTCTTTCCTTGACTTTAAGTATTACGCAAACATAATTTTGATCACTGTATTTTATTATATCCATGTATCACAACTTCAGTCCTTTACAAGTGGATGGCTATTTTCTCTTTTAAAAAATAAATGATGATGCAAGAGCACTCATAAATATCTTCTCTGCCTATGATAATTTCCTGACAGTAACTAGAAGTGAAATTTCTGCACCAAGTGAAATTTCTACACCAAGTGTAGCTAAGGGCCAGATTGCCTTCCAAGCAGATCTGCCAGTTTACATACCCTCCCACCAGCATTATAAGGATTTGCTTGTCTTGTGCTTTCATTTAAAAGTTTTCCTAGTTCTCTTATTTATGGGAACTGAATTAGTTCTGAAATGACCACTTCCCCAAAGATGACTTCTTATTGTGAGTATTGTTTCTACCTCTACCATAAGAACATTAGGATAAATATGTAAAGGAAAAACGTAACCAACTAAACCAAACAACAACAAAACCAGGGAGTGTTTTTTTTTCTCCCTCTAGCACTTTTACTAAAATAAACTGAAATTTGGACTGTGACTCCTATATCACTTTTATAAAATAAAATTACTCATTTTCTCTTTTTCTAGATAACTTTTGGCTACTAAAACTAGCATACCTGTATTTTAAAAGATAAATTTAAAATTGCTCAATTCATTATGTCAAAAATAACTGTATCTCAACTCATCATCAGACTGTACTCAGCTTCCTAACTTCTTATGTAGTGCTAGTGGCTCCATCAAGCCCTCATTTATCCAGTTATTTATTTATTCAATTTACAAAGTGTGTTGACATTTTACATATAGGGTGAATGTGTTCAAAATCAAAAGGGCTTACAGAGGCTGTGTTCCTTCTCCCACCTAAAGTTCTCCTGACAACTAAACATCATTTTTTTAAAAATCTGCAAGTGACAAACAATTTTTTCTAAAAAGAGTCAACTTCAGGAATCATTATTATTTTGTTGAAAGAACAGATTTTGAAAATAAGAAATTAAAAAGCAACTGTGTAGACAAAATTCCTCAAAATCCTCAAGTCTTGTAGCATAAATACAACCATCTGTCATCCTTAGTACTCTCCCTCATATTCTGAACCACTCTGCGATATTCTTAGTAATCTGATGATATCCTACAGTGAATATTTCCTCTGAAGTAAATAACAGCCAAAGAAACTCTAAATACAAAAGGTTTTTCCAATTATTATTAGAATTATTCAACAATTATTAAAACTTTTAAGCTTTTAAATGCTTTCTTTGTAAGTTTTTTCTATGTCTAGAAGCTATTCTAAAATGTAAAGTGTCTGAAGGGCTTCTTCTTAATCATTGTACTCATAGAATAATATGAAGCCAAATAAGGATCAGAAATACAGAGAAATAGATTGACTTATTTTTGTATCAAATCATCCATAGAGATAAGACCAAATTGTCTTCATTTCAAACATTAATCCAGGTACTTCCATATCTTACCAGTCAATTTTTCTAAGCAACGTGATAGTTTTAGTTTTCCCATGTTATATCTGTAAATCCAGTGTGCTTTTATGCAAGTATTTTTGGTTTTTTAGTATTATCACATCCTATGTTAAACTTGTCTTATTCTTTATTATCTTATAAACCAACATTGATAGTAATATCAGTCAATATTGGTTTTTCAATACCTTCCAACAGTAAAAAAAAAAAAAAAGCTAAATATATCAAGTACTTCTGGAAAATTGTAATAATCAGTTTTTGAAATCTTAAATTTATTTGGGCATTTGCAATATAAATACTAGTTTAGACGTTGCTTGGCGGCGATTTATTTACACACTCTTTACTGACTGAAAACTGCCTTTTGGTCTCAAACTAAGTTCCCCATCATTATCGGGTTACTTTTAGAATTCAGACATGTAAACCAAGAAAAGATATAAATGAAATCATATTTGAAAGACATAATCAGGCTCTCCAGGGAAAGTAAAAATAATCAAAAGCCTTTTCCATCTACAGGCAGTCATTCAGGCCTATCATCTTTTACAGTTGCCCAATATGAAAACAGATTTTGACAAAACTAGCACTGGAAAATGAACCAGATATTATGCTTGTATGTATAATTCCTGCAGGAACATACAATTAAGACCCTAGGATTTTCGTGTTTATTATTGCATTTGTCAGTATTTCCATTATAAAAACACTATTGTGGAATGTTTGTAACAACCACCAAAATTCTGAAATGAAACTTGATAAAGCACAGTTCAGTGTAACTTTTTATAATTTTAAATCTTCAAAGAAAATTTCAAAGTTAATGAAGACATTTAAGTACACTTCATGTGTGAGTTTCTCAGATGTACCTGCAACTTTACAAGAGATTATACTTAATACAAAATATAAATTATTTTTTATTTTGCTTCTCTGGTGGCTCAGTGGTAAAGAAACCATTTGCAATGCAGGATTCACAGGTTTGACCCACTCCAGTGTCCTTGCCCGGGAAATCTCATGGACAAAGGAGCCTGGCAAGCCCTAATCTATGGGGTCGAAAGAGTCAAACATGACTTAGTGACGAAACCACCACCATTTTTACTTTTATATATTTTTATCAAAAATAGCTGGCAGATTTTGCTTTGAACATTCTCTGCACCTCCCCTCTCCTGTTAGCTTGCCAGCAACTGTGTCTATACCCATGGAGTAGACATTCCTGTGCAATTGGTGAGACTTGCTTTTCAGCCCTGAGTATAGACTCCCAACCCGATCATGTAGCATTGCTTTCTGTTTGGTTTGTGATACATATTGGCATATCTTGGCACAGATTTAACTTTTAATAATTAAATTCCAGCCAACAGAGGCAAGTTAAAAAATAGTTGGCAGATTAATACTGAATTTTAAGTACTAAATCTACTTCTTATTGGGTATTACTTGATTAACTTACAGTTTAAATGATATATCTGTGTCTTGGCCCAAGTTCAGTCACAGGCTCCTGAACTTTGCCAGCATTTGGGGGAAGTTAGGCCCAGTTTCTGGTCAGTACCCTCTCTTCCTGTGAATGCTGGACTAAAAAGGTTACAAAACAAGAGTCAGCAGTTCTGACCATTTTGTTTTGACTTTGGGGTTTCTTTGAATCCAATGCTCAAAACCAAACCTGGCGAAGGAGGAGAAGGAAAGGAAAGAAGCAATGCAAACTGACAGGGATGAAATACCAGAAAGATGGAAAAACTTCTTCAAGTCTCCATAAACCAAAGCCTATAAATTTCCACAACTTTCTCTATGATACCAAATTTCAGTTCTGTGCCTATAACACATTCCATAAAGAAATGTAAGTAAATGCAAAGAACATTATGCATGTATTTTAAAAATATTCTTTGTGGCTAATATTTCATAGAATTCCACTCAGTTTTACAGAAGGCAAAAAACATTTGACATTCAGTGAAGTCAAGAGTTTGACAAATAATGCAGTGAATTATCACAATAAAATGTTACCATTATCATAATAAAATGCTTACTTGGTGCATTATTGTATTCACATACTTCTTATGTGAATACACTCTTGACATGCTTTCTCTCATTTGATCTTCTGGATTTAAACAAGATCTAGAGTCTCTCAATTAGATTGTCATCAGTTTACCATCTTAAAAATTCATTCACTCATTGAAATCGGCATGATACTGAGATTCCTATAAAGCATCAATGGTCACATAGAAGCAACACATTTCTTTGAAAGATATTGCTTTCAAGATCAAAAGCACCTTAACACACTCTGTGGATGATAAATTATACAAAAGGCTAGTGCAGTCTGGCTCCCTCAAAGGCCAAATTTTACAGCCCTCTATCTGGGGCTCTGGGAAAGAGATTTCCACCTGCAGCCAGCAAATGTAGATGACCTCAAAGCAGCTGTTATGGACAACTTTTTATGATTTCCAGTCTTCAAAAGTGAGGAAAACATCTATGAGAATATGGAAATAGAACAAACAGTTGGTGAACAATAGAAGAAAATAATGTCATATAAATGTATCTGAACTAAGGAATCTGATTACACAGTTATTTTACTGCAGATAATTCTGTCACTTCTTCAAAATTTCACAAGCTATATTTACTACTGATCAGATCTGAAACTGGTTGACTATCTTTAGTCCTAGAGTTTAGTTAAGCGTGTGTTACATCTAATCTCATAGTTTAGTGAAATGTTGGAGAAACTGGAAATGGTCTAAAGGAGAACAAGAGAATAATTGGATTCTTAGATCTGAATGAAGTAATAATGTCTATAATAACTAGTAATGTCTTTCATTACTATGTTGCTTACTTATATGACAGCACATGTTGATTACTATTAAAGTTCTCATAATAATTTTAGGCTATCGACAGTATTATTACTTTCTTAGGGATGAAGACACTTTGGAATAAAGAAGTTAAATAACTTGCCCAAACTTAGCTAACAATGAGTAATGCCAAGATTTACATTCAGTCAAGGATTTCAGATGCTGAACTCTAAAGGTGTGAGTTTATTTGTGAATATGATCATTCTATTTAAGTAGAAATAATGTGGCAAAAGGCTTCCCAGGTGGTGCTAGGTGCCACTTCCCAGATGGTAGTAAAGAACCCACCTGCCAGTGCAGGAGACATCAGAGACTTGGGTTCAATCCCTAGGTTGGGAAGATCCCCTGGAGGAGAGCATGGCAACTCACTCCAGTATTCTTGCCTGGAGAATCCCACGGACAGAGGAGACGGATGGACTACAGACCATAGGGTCGCAGAGTGGGACACCACTGAAACAACTTAGCATGCATGCAATGTGGTAAAAATCAGAAACTATTCTTCATTGTTACTGATGATCAGAAATGTAGGCATGGGCATATCATGGACATATTTATGCATAGGGATTTAGTCTCTACAGTGGAATGGGGAAGGTGAACTACTGGTAGAAATTTTGGAAGAGGTCCTGAACTAATCCTCTATGGATATTTTAAAGCTGCAACTTTCCTCAGGTGGCTTTAGTGCAATCTTGCCAAAAATGGAGAAAACAAACTCTTTTGATGAAAATAATGGTTATAAACACAAGCTTTGGAATGTGACAGAGCTGGGTTTGAATCACAAGTACCTAGCATAATGCTGCAAAAGCTAGTACAACTTAACCTTGTTGAACCTCAGTTTCTTCATGTTTAAAGTAAAGATTAATAACAGTCATCTCATAGGGCTCTTATGAGAGTTGATTGAAATATGTATGCAGAGTAAATGGTGCAGAGTGAGCACTCAGTAGGTGGTAACTACTATTAAAATGCATGTCATCATCACTATAATTATTATACCATGTTATATATTATTATATCCCTTCCAATTCTACGGCAATGAAAACACAATGAATAAGGCATCAACTTCACCACCCATGGTTTAACGTGAAAGCATAAAATACATAAAGAACAAGACTCATTATGCAATGCTTTATAGGCTGAAAAAATGAAATAATTTTTTTAATCCTCCCAAATTTCTTATTCCTAGAATATTTGAATGTCAGCATTTAGCCCTAGACTACACATTTTCCAAGTGGAGCAGTATATCCCAAATATACCCCTAAAACTCCCAAAGTAATCTACTACTGTAATATAACATATATTTTTAAAAGAGTAGGTAAGTGACTAAGTCCTCCCTGGTAGCACTAGTGGTAAAGAACCCGCCTGCCAATGCAGAAGATGACGTAATAGCTGTGAGTTCTATCCTTGCGTTGGGAAAACCCCCTGAAGGAGAGTAAGGAAACTCACTCCCGTATTCTTGCCTGGAGAATCCTATGGACAGAGAAGCCTGGCCGACCAGAGTCCATAGAGTCGCAAAGAGTCAACACAACTGAGCAAGCAAGTGGCTTTAAATGTGACCCCTCCCCCCCAAAATAAGATCTACATTTATTGACAAAAGTTCTATTTTATCAGCATCCAAGATATTTGCATCTTGGATGCAAGATATCAGCATCCAATATTTACTAATTTTAGTAAATTAGTAAATATTTACTATAATTAGTAAATATTGCTCTTCAAATCAGTGTGAATTTATTCACATTAGCTGATTCCTGGTGGACTAGTTCTGTGTCTTAACTGCAGTGGTGGTTACATTAGTACACACATGTGATAGAATGACATAGAACCATAGCAGTTCATACCAGTGTCAGCTTCCTGGTTTTGATATTCTACTATAGTTATATAAGAGCTAACTAATGGAGGAAAGTGAGTGAAGGGTACACAGAACCTCTGTGCCATCTTTGTAATGGCCTGTGAGTCTATAAGTACATATTTCAAATAAAGTGAAAAAATTTTTGACATTATTTTCATATATAAGGCACCTTATAAATGTAAATTATCAATAATTTAAGGAGACATTCACATTCACTTCATTCACATAATGTTCTACCATTTTTCTTCAAGTGTTTCATAAAGTGAAACCAAGTCTGTGCATGGTACTCTGTGGGTCCTGGAGTAAAAATCAGTACTGTATTCCTAAAGGACATCATCAAGAACTGAGTACATATTTGATTCTATGTCCTTGGTCCATGTTGACATTCGTGGCCCAATAACATTCTCAAGTATGGATTTATAGTAATGAGGAGCTTCACATTTTAATTGTGCTACTTACTAAATTAGATAATTCACTTAGAATTTCTTATTTTGATCTGTAAAGTGGAAATAAGTAACACAGAGTCATTAAAAGTGTCATATAACAGATCCTGTAAAGTGCTTAGTAAAATGCCTCATGTACAACAGATATTTAGCCAATATGATAATTGTTGTTTATGTCCTTTCAATGTTGAATGTGTATGTAGAGCAAAATGACAATTTAGCCTTTTAGAAGGACTCATGAGAACACCTATAAAAGCAGTATTAAACAGTTGCCCAGCTCATTGGAAAAGACCCTGATGCTGGGAAAGATTGAGGGCAGGAGGAGAAAGGAGTGACAGAGGAGATGATTGAATGGCGTCCCAGACTCAATGGACATGAGTTTGAGCAAACTACAGGAGATAGTGAAGGACAGGGAAGCCTGGTGTGCTGCAGTCTGTGGGGTCGCAAAGAGTGGGACACCGCTGAGTCACAGAACAATAACAACCTCTCCATGTGAATCAGAGTCAAGTAGTGTGGCAATTTTGTGCCCAATTTAAATTGCTGCCCTAATAAAGTGTTTTTGTTTAGTTTCGTTTTAAAAACATTCATGATGTATGTAATCATAATCTTTAGTCTGCCAGGAAAGTCACTGTAAAACTTACATTCCTAAAATAATTTCTAAAATTTGTATAAAAAGCTTTTTATGTGAAAAAGCAATAGCTCAGTTGGTAAATCCTCTGGTAATTTATTTTTGAGCAAATTCATCTCGAAAGCTGCTGTACTGGTGAAAGTAATTGAGAAGTAGGACTGTCTCAAGTATTAAGCATTTATACATGCCTGATGTTGGCTGATGTGAAATCTGAAATCCTGAGACTTGCTCAGGGTAGCCAACCAGAATGAGATGGCATGATCATGCTTTGTGTTAGGTTTTCTGAGGGACATAGGAGTCCCAGGATGTTAAATGGCTACCATCTGCCACAGAAAGGAATTTGGAAGAAATGAGATCCCTCTTTGGAGCAATGAAGGGGAACATCAGGTTCCAAAGTGCATCCTTGAACCTCCTATGTTATTTCTGCCATTTAAAGTCTTTGAAAATGTTGTGCCTGGACTTCTCCTTCTTATTCACACAGGTTCCTTTTCACTCTGACACTAGTAGATTTATTTAAAAAAAAAAAAAAACTGAAAAATTTTGTATTCTTTGGCTTAGATTTATTTGTAATTTATACATCAGTTTTTGAAAACATAAAGTTGGCCTTAACTTACACATATTTTCTCAACATTTAAAAATAGTAACTCTTTAATATCTATTTTATATGAAAAAGTTCCTCCTTGCATACAAAGTTAACACAATAATTATTAAATATCTTGTTTCTTTTAAAAGCTTTGATTCAACTTCAAAAGCCTTATTTGGGCGGCCTCCTGAACTTTACTAAAAATTTTCCAACTTGGGAAACATACCCAGTTTCAAATAATCTCACCATGGGGTCATATTTTTGACCTAAAAAATGTGGTAACTATAGTTTACAAGCATTTGACAAGTAGTGGTTTTGTTAATTGTAGACCTTATTGAACATGCCACACCATTTCTTTCATCACTATTCATTTGTCTAATCTGATGAAGCCCATTAAAATTAAAGCAGATGAGCTCATTTAAAATATATATATTGGGTGCCACTTTCTTTCAAGATGACACAACCATAAATTAAACTTTAGTGTACTATATTTCATTAAATTCAATAGACTACACTACTAAAGTTAACATGAAACAGGCTGAAAAATGACCAGAAATCAAAGCATGACACAGGAAAACACAACAAAAATCTTCCAAAATTACATCCACATGAAAATATATAGCATACCTCATGGACCTTACCCTGGACACCTCACAATTTCTACTTCCATACCTATAACTCCTCCTTCCATTGTATGACTCACATACATAAAAGCATGCATACATGAAAATTTTTTTATCAGAATACCTTCATATGCATTTTAGAATGGATGGTACACATGTAAAATTTTTTTTTACTCTTAGCTCAAATCTCTAAAAAGTTTTTCTTTTCCTCTGTACTTCCAACATTTAACTTTTTTTTTATTAATTAGCATCTTTCTTGAATACTTTATGTGTTATAACATTAATGATTGTTTAATGTTTCCATCACTTATCACTAAAACATGTATTTAAATGAGTATCAGTACCTTTGCATATATTGAAAACGAGCCCAGGAATTACTCCAGATTTTGACTGAGCATTGGCCCCCACATAAGACTATCAGGCCTGAATATAATTACTAAGACCAGCTGCCAGCCAATTGTAGAAAACGAAGTGTCTGGAATTGCCATTCAGAAACCTACAGACCATTCATTGATTAGATGAGGGTCATTGACTCAATGAGAAAAACAGAATTTTCCCTGGGAGCAGAGCCACTTCCTCTTGGAATGATTCAAGAGAATCTGAAGTTCAGGCAATTTACCATATCAAGAAAGGAGTTAAGAACGATTCAAGAATGCTCTCTGAACCTTGGCACTGGTTAGGAAGATCTACGCCATATTTTGCAATATTAGGCCATTTTGTGGATTATTATGACTTGCTTACAGAAATTTCATTAGGAAGAAATCAGAAACTATGTACAAATGGGCTTCCCTTGCAGCTCAGCTGGTAAAGAATCCACCTGCAATGCAGGAGACATGGGCTCGAACCCTGGGTTGGGAAGATCCCCTGGAGAAGGGGAAAGGCTACCTTCTCCAGTATTCTGGCCTGGAGAATTCCATGGACTGTATAGTCTACGGGGTCACAAAGAGTCGGACATGACTGAGCAATTTTCACTCACTATGTACAAAGACTAGACTACAAAATATGCATCACAACATTGTTTTTAGTATCAGAATACAGAAACTAGCCTAGATGTCTAAAAATGTGAGTACTTAAATTATTACAGTGATTGAAAGGATGATATACGAAATAGTTTGTGCTCTGGAAAGATTAAAATTCTGGAATGAATTTTTAAAAAGTATTTTATAAAGAAAGTAATACTTGAGGCATGATTTTTATATGGAAATGTGTGTAAATATATGTGTGTGTATGCATGCTTTTATATATATAAGTATGCTGCTGCTGCTAAGTCATTTCAGTCATATCCGACCCTGTGCAGCCCCATAGACAGCAGCCAACCAGGCTCCTCCATCCCTGGGATTCTCCAGGCAAGAACACTGGAGTGGGTTCCCATTTCCTTCTCCAGTGCATGAAAGTAAAAAGTGAAAGTAAAGTCGCTCAGTCGTGTCTGACTCCTAGCGACCCCATGGACTGCAGCCTACCAGGCTCCTCAGTCCATGGGATTTTCCAGGCAAGAGTACTGGAGTGGGCTGCCATTGCCTTCTTCATATATAAGTATAAATGTTCTTTTTATATATACTGTAAAAGAACTGGTCATTTTTGTACTTGTTTGTATTTTTGCAGTTTCTATCATTATTTTTTAGACAGAAAAAAACAATAAAATTATTTTAAGACAAGTATGAATACATAAAACTAAAAAACTTCTTCATGGCAAAAGAAACTAAGAAAATGAAAAGGCAGCCTATGGAATGGGAGAAAATACTTGTAAACTGTCTAAGCAACAAATGGTTAATATCCAAAATACATAACTCATACAAGTAAATAGCAAAAATACAAATAATCCAATTTTAAAATGGACAAAAGACCTGAATAAACATTTTTTTTTCTCAAGAAGACAAATGGATAGCCAACAGGTACATGGAAAGATATTTAATGTCATTAATCATCAAGTAGTTGCAAATTAAAACCACAATGAGTTATCATATCCCACCTGTTACAATGGCAAGTGTTGGCAAGGATGTGAAGAAGAGAACTGTATGCACTGTTGGCAAGAATGTACATCGGTGCAGCCACTATGGAAACCAGTATGAAGCTTCCTCCAAAAATATCAAAATAAAGTTACCGTATGATCCAGTAATCCCACTTCTGGGTATATATCTGAAGGAAATGAAATCATTATTTGGAACAGATATCTGCATCTCCCATGTTTACTGCAGCATTATTCACAGTAGCCAAGATGGAAACAAAAATTTCCATCCACAAATGAATGTGGAATATACATAAAATGGAATATTATTCAGCCATAAAAAGAAGAAAGTCCTGCCTTTTGTAACAAGGTGGGTGGACTTTGAGGGCAACATGCTAAGTAAAATAAGTCAGACAAAGAAAGACAAACATATGTTTTCACTTACATGTGGAACCTAAAAAGCCAAACTCATAGAAAGAGTGGAATGGTGGTTGCCAGAGGCTGTGGGGTGAGGAAATGAAGAATTGTAGATCAAAGAATACAAACTTCCATTTATGAGATGGGTAAGTTCTGAGGATCAAATATATAGCATGATGGCTGTAGTTCACAATAACTGTTTTATGTATTAGGAAGTTGCCGTGTACGTGTGTGTGTGTGTGTGCTCAGCTGACTCTTCGCGACCCTGTGGACAGTAGACTGCCAGGCTCCTCTGTCCACAGAATTTTCCAGGCAAGAATACTGGAGTGGGTTTCCATTTCCTACTCTGGGGGATCTCCTTAACCCAGGGATCAAACCCATATCTCTTGGGTCTCCTGTCTTGGCAGGTGGATTCTTTACCACAAGCACCACCTGGTAATCCCATAGAAAGATTATGGGATCTTTCTAATCCCATAGAATATTATCACCACAAAGAAATGAAGGAGAAAAATAATAACAATTATTTTTAATTAAAAATAGCCACACAACAATACAATTTGTGAATTCTAGTTTTAGTTGAAGGACAGAATGCTGTTACTTATGTGAGAATTCTTGCCTTTCTAAACTTAAAACATTTAAACTAGGTACCTGACATGCTTAGGAGTAAAATTCTGTAATAGTTTTCTTCAGATACTAGAGAGCAAAGTATCAGCAGCATATTAGGGTCCCTCTCATGATTCCTTCCAGTGATTGCTCTTCTATTCTTGCAAGGAAACCAGATCTTGATCTCAAACAACTTCAATTTGCTTCTTCATTTTTGTATTATTTTATGTAAATAAAATCACTGGGTCTTGAGAAATTATTGATTTTCATTTATAAATATTTTTTCAATAGACCAAGTATTCCCAAAGGCTCCTCAAAAGAGAAGTTGAAATTAATTAAATACAAAGTTAAAGTATGAACTTTAATTTCATTGACACTGACATGGAAAATTCAGTCAAAATGTTGAGGTATTCCTTCTTAAACAAGGTCGAGTTCTATCGTAATTACATGTGCACACATAGACACATCCAATTAAAATAGCTATAACAATCTATGCTAATTCTAAAGCATTATTGATTAGTCAGGAACACACTTCAAATATCTAATGAAATTGCTGACTTTTAAACAATTAGTATCATAGCTTTGGAGCCTTCCCTGGTGGCTCAGCAGTAAAGAGTCTGCCTGCAATGCAGGAGAGGCAGGAGATGTTGGTTCCATCCCTGGGTTGGAAAGCTCCCCTGGAGGAGGGCATGGCAACCCACTCCAGTATTTTTGCCTGGAGAATCCCATGGACAGAGGAGCCTGGCAGGCCACAGTCCATAGGGCTGCAAAGAGTCGGACACGACTGAAGCAACTGAAAAGCAACTGAGCGTGCATGCACATCACAGCTTTGCTTCAGTTTAGCCCATGGGAATACAGCGTGTGTTTATTTGTGTGCATGAATGTGCATGTGCTCACGTGTGTAAAATGTACATGGAGATTGTGTAACACTTAATATTTATTTTTAAAAGGGTACATTATAACCTGAAAATGTGATCTATAAAAGCCTTATATTATCATATTTGCAAGTTCATATACATATTCATTTTCACATACTTTTTATACTAATGGTTTGAAAACTCTATCATATAACTAAAGAAAAAACTACACTTGTAACATAATTTCAAAATATTTAAAACCTGCACTGCTTTTAATAACTTTTATTGTTTTTAACATGTGACATTTTATCCCCATTAGCAATAACAGATGTATAATGCATTAAAAGGAAAATCCTGCACATGTGTTGAAATAGAGGACTTTAGTGAAAGGAAAGCATGTGCTTTGATTTATATTAGTCAAAATTTAGATACTGTACTTGGTGCTATTTCAGGAAATGAAAATGTGAGGAAACAGTTATATACCAGTAAACCAGAGAAAAAGTCTCCATAGAAACCAAAACAGTTTTGGTGGGAGCTACTTAAGCTAATTAATACCTAGAATATGATCCTATTAGCCTCTAGAGAGCCAACTTGTACAAAATAAAACCCAGTCCTTTGATTCATGCATGTTACAAAGCATTTATTGATACAATTCTTCTTCTCATTTAACTGTCAAAAATTAATCAGTCATCAAGACTGAAAATTTGGGTGAATTTTAAAAAGAAAAGCCCACCCAAAATGACCCTGTTTACTTACTCTTTTCCATCTCCATTATCTTCACCACTAGTCAAAAGGAACACACAGAGAAAACTGAAAATGAGTGATAAATCCAATTTGATTTGTTTGGCTTTTTTTTTTTTTGCCTCAGCTTTCATAAACACCTTCTTTCCTGTGTCCTGCTCAACTAAATTTTGACCCCACTCCCACTTCATTGCAGCCAGTGCTAAGTGAGGAACCACAAGGCCAACCAAGACAGGAGTTAGTTAACTGAATAACTACTGTGTACTAGCTGTTCAAATAAGCTATGTCATCCAGTCCTTACAAAATACTACAAGGAATATTTATATATACACTTTACAAATTAGGAAACGGGTTCAAATTAGTTAAAATATCTTGTCCAAGCTTAAATTTAACAATGTAGCCAGATACAGAACCAGTTGCCTCCTTCTGTAGAGTTAAGGGTGACAAACGTCGCCATAATGTAGCTCCATGCCTTTGTCAATTAGTTGGAGGCTTGCATATGTTCCTTGCAAAGACAGCCCAACGTTGTTTAGGTGTTCATCTCAGTAAGGCACTTTTTAAAGCATAAACCAAAGGACTCCTATAACAGTTTCTGTTAGTTTCTATGGTTTTGATTTATACCATCTTTAAAAGAATATACTTGTTGCTACTGGGACGATTTCTATTTCATGCCATCTGGATATGTTCTGATACTGTCATTTTCTATATTATTACTTTATGTTCATAGCATGTGAAAGAAATAATTCCTTGCATCTAAGCTGGGCTATTTTCTAAATGATTCAGCAATACATGTCTCAGTGTGTGTGTGTGAGAGAGAGAGAGACATACCTTATAGCTTCCTACAGATGCTATAATAAAAAGGATACCATCTGAAGAAACCATGTAATCTTTGGTATGTCTATCAGACAATGCATTTCATTAGAGTCTCTGTTTTATAATTAATCATAATGTATTCTGTCAGCTAAAGACTCTATATGATATTTACCATATTTACGATGCCTGAATCAGCAGAATAAAAGTGGGGAGGTGAGCAAAATATATAACTATTAGATATATCTATCCTGTGTTTTGGCCAAGTCCATCCTACTAGTCAAATGGGATATAACTATACTTGGGCTACTGGTTAAAGTTACTTTCAGGGTTTCCTTTTTTTTTTTTTTTCTTTTACTCACTTTATTTCCCTGCTCTGTAACAAAATTAAAATTAAATTGAGATGAACTTCTCAATGTGAAACGTTAACATTAAAACAGAGAAAAATTTGTTTCTAAAGATGTTTATTTTATTATCTAAAAAAAAAAAAAACCCACCACATCACAACTTTTGGACCCAACTGGTTGGAGCAACGCTAGTGGAGGAAATAATACAGTTATAATGTCACACAGCCAAAGAACCCCAAACAACGTCAGAAGCAGCACTGAGATCAGACATGCTAGGAGTCTTAGCTTCAAAAGGAAAACTGTAGACAAACTTCAAGGAAACATCTTTTACGAGAAAAGAGTGCTACTCAGACTAACCTTAGCTATGAATCTGAAGGCGGCTGGAAACTTTTCATGGAGGCTTACCATAAATTTAGTACCAAATGGATCAAGTGACAAAAATGAATACAATTCTCAGATTTATGGCATTTAATTCAGAAATAAAGGTCCTCTTGAAATAATATTCCAGCCATTGGGAGAATTTCCAAGTCAGAGATATGATTTATAACATTTTCTTCATCAGCTTAAAGTATAATGCTATTATTATGTCTCTGATTTTGTGGATGTTCTTTAGAGTACTTCAGTCTTTCATAAATCTAATGTTTTTCCTTCATACTCTGATTTTCTATGATTTAGTTGTAGTTGCCTTTTAATGCTCATGTATCATTAGCGATTGACTTTCAATGTATTGTACTGTATTACAGTTGTACTAGTTGCTCATTTATCATTCATGTCACAGGATGAGTGGCTTTATATAACAAAGTCATCAGCATAATAATTATTACAAATCTCTCCTGCTTCCTTTCCCCTCTCTTTCTCTCCTGTCTTTTTTTTCCATTAATGCTGTCACTGTCTGTTGGATTAATTGACTATATTTTATACAGTAGCATATAAAAGTAAAAGCTTCTTTTTAAGATCTTTTAATAAAATGCATGCAAATTATATGTTTTCTACAGAAATTACAGAGAAAGAAAACAAGAAGATATATTTTATTACAGTTTAGTGAAGTTTTGGGGCTACCTAAATATCTCCTTAGGGAAAGAGGGGTTGACAAAATGATCAAGATGGTGAACAATTTCCTGACTCCCTTTCCCAAGTCAAATGTTCATGATTATTCTTATGTGTAACCCTAAACAGAACAAGCATATAAATGTCACAGTGAAGAGAGAGTGAAAAGTAGCGATAATGTAAGCTCAGTTTACATTTAAATTGAGCTGGATCAGATTGTTTTCTTTCTCCGATTAGCATCCAGTTCTCATGCTAACTTGCATTACCAATTCAACAGAAATCTATGAAATATTTATTGGATTCTTACCATGGACTTGGCTCTGTTCTCAACATAATTTTCTAGTTTAAGATATCTTGCCTATGAAGAGTTCATAGGAGAAATGAGGGACATGCATATTACCAAACTGCACATCCCATTCTGGATCAAATATGTGGAGGCATTAGAAATAGTAGCTATTGGGATGAATTAGAAGAAATGTAGTTAATATATTGTAAGATCCATGTTATTCTGTACATAAATGGTCTTAAGTTGAGGCCACTGGGGGAAAAAAAAAAAACAGTGTTAGCATAATGTGTGAAATAGCCCTTTACCTAGCATGCAGACTATGACTACCTCTAGATCTAAAGAAAGAAATTCTAAGCTCAGAGGCAGGTTGAAGCCCAAGATCATGACTGTTTGGGTCACTGCTTGATAAAGGACCTAGTTATCTAACAATATGCATTCTCCCATCCTTCCTTTAACAGTAGTACCCAGAAAGCCATGACTACACTTCACAGTTTCACTTGCAGTTAGCTATGGCTATGTGACTGAGATCTAGGAATGAAACGTCAGTACAGTTACAAATCATTTCGAGATGGGGCCATTAAAAGAGGAATATGTCTTCCCCTTGCTTTTCTCCTTTTCCATTGACTGAAATACACAATGGAAACAAGACCTGGAGTAACTCTTTGGTCCATGAAATGAAAGGTCACATTTTGAGGATGGTAAAGTAAGAAGTTAAATCTCCAATTTGGCTGAGGTACTGAGCCACACCTGTAACATCTATCCAAAATCTTTATAAAACAAACTGCCTTATTTAATCTCTGTATTTTTGATCACTTGATTATAGTGCCATATCCCATTTAATATATCTCCTCTTCCCAGCTGCATTGGGACAGTTCCTGATACATAATAAGGTTTTATTAATATTGTGGACTACCACGAAGGGACAGAATGACCTTAGATTGCACAGAAGGTATTTAAACCTAAAGCCAGAGTAGATAGGCAGAGGCCAAACTGAAATTGTTGTGAGCATATTAGTTTGACACGAGGGAGGAAGTGCTGCAAACTATGCCTTTTCCCCATCCCAGTTTAAAACACACCTCAATTTTGCATACTCTAGCCTCATCAGACAAGGTACAATTCCAATATTTCAGAAGGCGTGTGTGCTTAGTCGCTCAGTCGTGTCCCAGCTATTTGCAACCCCATGGGGGGCCCACCTGGCTCCTCTGTCTATGGGATTTCCCAGGCAAGAATACTAGAGTGGTTTGCCATTTCCTTTTCCAGGGAATCTGCCCAAGCCAGGGATCAAACTCACTGCGTCTCCTGCATTGGCAACCAGATTCTTTACCACTGAGTCACCTGGGAAGCCCTTCAGGGGATAAAACAATCTAACTATACAAAATGAAAGAGAACATGAAATGTGATAAAATAAAAATCAGCTGTATATATTATAAAACAGAACTCAAAGTTATTT
The DNA here is from genome assembly GCA_917880005.1 of Nanger dama. NCBI lineage: Eukaryota > Metazoa > Chordata > Mammalia > Artiodactyla > Bovidae > Nanger > Nanger dama. The sequence continues at coordinate 33,902,275 of CAKJTW010000007.1, forward strand.
TCATTCTATGGCAGTATAAACAATCTAAATTTGAATGCAATAATAGTTTTCAAAAAACTGTTCAAGTGTATCTAGTCTAAATTCAAAATTTTTAATTATAAGAAATTTAGCGTATTTTTAGTTCATCTGCTGCTATGACTTTCTCTTTGACAATATAGGACTAACAGTACCAAAGTGCAAAATTTATCATTTTTAATAGCTATTCCCTTGCCTCCTTCTAGGGGTAAGAAAGCTTTCAGATTAAGTGAAAGTCTTTCACTTAAGATTTGTTTGGCTCAATGGTTTTCTTGAGAAAATATTACTTCATTGATAACTGTATTACCACATTTTAGTACCAAATTTCAGGGAGCACAATCTCAAAATAATTTCTCAATAACTTTCAATATATTGGCTAAGAAAGACAATATTTACTGAAGATAGCCAGAGTATATATGCAGTATTTAAGGTCCCTAAAATTAGTAAAAGGTTTAAACCATACAATCAGAAAGATATCATTAGCCTTTGCAAAAATTACTTTTAGGAAATCACTTTTGCCACCATAACATCATAAAACCTATTTGAAATGATATTTTTAAAAAAAAAGAAAGAACAGTTCTATGAAATTTGTTAGTTTAATATACAGACGTTGTCAAGGATATTGCCCCTTATGACACCCAATACTTTCTTCTCCAGTGAACTTAAGTGGAAAAAAACATCTTTCAGGTCACAGTACCAGGAATAGTTGGACTCCTGGACGTGTGTGTGTGTGTGTGTGTGTGTGTGTGTCTGTGTGTGTGTCTGTGTCTGTGTGTCTGTGTTTCCTCATGGACCCTGTAGACCTACAAATGTTTGTGATACCTGGTCACACTATATACTAATCTCAGAGCCAACTGTCTAACCCACCACTAAAAATACCATAGAACAGAAAGATAGCTAGCTTCCTTGAGTCCCAGGCCTCTTAAATATAAGCTATAAATGTTTCAAAAAAAAGAATAGGATATAAAATATACATTCTGCTGCTAACTTAACTAAGTTTTCCTTTATATGCCTTGTTTTCTTTTTTTTTCCCCTTTGATTCATTTATCTTATTTTTAACATATTTCATCTTGCTGTTTTTTTAAAATATGTCATTTACCTCAAATATTTTTCTGGAATTAACTGTGTATTTATAAGTACATAATATGTTTATTAGAAGTTCTCAAGAATTTTTTGTTTACTTTGCACTTACTTTTGTTGTCTTTTTTATAACAATTGATTATGCTCAAATTTTTGGGTTTCCTTATATCACTGTTCACCACAGTTCTTGTGTCATTCTCAGTAAGCTAAGAGTATACTTGACTTTTAGTTGTTGTTAAGAAGACAAAAAATGCTATCTTCCGAGTGCTTCTATACGTGTTTTTGTGTGTAAATGTGACTTTGACCAAGTATGAATTTCTTGGACTACAATATACTTTTGGCATGAGTTCTTATGGAGAACACCTAAGTAGTCCAATTTTTACTCCTATATAAGTAATCCATGTTCCCTACCTGGATGCCTACAGGATGATTTTTATATCTTCAATATTTAAAATTTGTCTACTAACATTTTTGGGTATGAACCCACTTTCATTCACTTTGCTTGGAATACAGTTTGCCATTCCAGTCTATGAATTCTGTTAATTTGTTTTCCTACTCTAGAGAATTATTTTTTTTACATCTTTTTTTATTTTTAAAATATCTGTTTATTTATTTGACTGTGCTGGGTCTTAGTTGTGGCATGCAAACTCTTAGTGGAGGCATCTGGGATCTAGTTCCCTGAACAGGGATTGAACCCAGGCCCCCTGCATTGGGAGTGCAGAGTCTTAGCCACTGTACCACCAGAGAAATCCCTATGTATTTTATTATTGATCATTACTTCTTCTCAATTTTTCTTTCTTAGGAGAATAAATTATCTCTAATTTCACAAATATTATACCCTTCCTGTCAATTTCTATACCCCTTCTCTGATTTATTTTTTTCTCCGGCACAGTGATCACTATCTCCCCATGCCTCCACTTTGCTTTCAGTCTTCACCTCTTCCTCACACACACTTACTTTCATAGTGATCTCCTTCAGTTACATACTTTTAAAGGCTACCTATATGCTGATACATTTGTCTCCATCACAGACCTCTCTCAAAAGCTGCAGACTCACATTGTCCAAATGCCTGCCCAGTAGCTCCACTTGAATTTCTAACAGACATCTCAAATTCAACATGTCTGAAACTGAACTCTATATCTCCCTGGAAATGTGCTCCACCACAGCCTTCTCCATCTCTGTGATTGCCTACTCTCCATTCCTTTTGCTCAAATAAAAAGCCTTAGAATCATTTTTGATTTGTCTCTCACATACCTCATATCTTTAGTGAATCTTGTTAGCTCTAACTTCTAAATATATCTATAATGTGACCACTTTTATTTTCCCACTTTAACCTCCATGGCTACCGCCCCAGGGTAGGTCACAGTCATCTCTCACTAGATTTTTATAATAGTCTCTTTACCAGTCTCTCTTCCCCCGAAGAGAAGTCCATATGCCGTTGGCCTTGCCACATTACTGGGTCAGCACTATTTTTGCTACACAGAAATGTTGTCAAGTGAATACTTTTGAGTTCTGACACATATGGTGGAGTCACATTTTCATATCATAACCAGAATGAATCACTCCTGAAGTGGTTGTGCCATCCTACAAACTCAAGAAAAGGACAGGATTGACAACTCAGTAGTCAGAGAACTAACAACCCTTCCTATTCCTAACGGTCACAGCCTCGACTGGGTACTTTCCTTAGTACTTACTCCCATGTACACATACCTCTGGCTCTTTGAAATTATATAGCTGTAAGGCATTCCTTCTCTTTCAGCTCAGGGTCAACTGCTTCAGTTTCTTCAAGAAAACAAAATGGAGAATTTACAGATAATTTTTGCTTTTTCCCCCCTCCAAACCAATATTTGTACATGTCTTGCTGGTGCTCCTTTACAAAATGAAACATTGTCCTAACTATTAGCTACAGCATTTGGGTGAGCAGGACCAGATATGTTTATTGAATAATTTTAGAATCAAATTAGTAGTGATAATTGATTGAATATTTGTGGGAGGAAACAGTCTCCAAATTAATATTTTTAAAGTGTTTTTAATCTCTTGATTTTTAAGTAATACATATTACTCCATTTCACTGTCATTCAAGTATATTGACAAAAATGTACAGTTAGTATAACACTGAGGATTGATAAATTTCCACAGGACTGAAAAAGGTCAATTTTCATTCCAATCCCAAAGGAAAGCAATGCCAAAGGATGTTCCAACTACTGCACAATTGCACTCATCTCACACACTAGGAAAGTAATGCTCAAAATTCTCCAAGTGAAGCTTCAACAGTATGTGAACCGAGAACTTCAGATGTTTCAGCTGGATTTAGAAAAGGCAGAGGAACCAGAGATAAAATTGCCAGCATCCATTTCTCGTTGGATCAGATAAAAAGCAAGAAAGTTCCAGAAAAACATCTACTTCTGCTTTGTTGACTACACTAAAGCTTTTGACTGTGTGGGTCACAGCAAACTGTGGAAAATTATTCAAGAGATGGGAATACCAGACCATCTTACTTGCCTCCTGAGAAATCTGTATGCAGGTCAAAGCAACAATTACAAGCAAACATAGAACAAAGAACCGATTCCAAATAGGGAATGGAGTACATCAAGATGTATATTGTCACCTTGCTTATTTAACCTATATGCAGAGTACATCATGCAAAATGCCAGACTGGATGAAGCACAAGCTGGAATCAAGATTGCTGGGAAAAATATCAGTAACCTCAGATATGCAGATGTCACCACTCTAATGGCAGAAAGTGAAGAGGAAGTAAAGAGCCTCTTGAAAGTGAAAGAGGAGAGTGAAAACACTGGCTTAAAACTCAACATTTAAGAAACTAAAATCATGGCGTCTTGTCCCAGCAATTCATGGCAAACAGATGGGGAAACAAAAGAAACAGCGACAGACTTTATTTTCTTGGTATCCAAAATCACTACAGATGGTGACTGCAGTCATGCAATTAAAAGACACTTGCTCCTTGGAGGAAAAGCTATGACCAACCTAGACAGCATATTAAAAAGCAGAGACATTACTTTACTGACAAAGGACCATATAGTCAAAGCTGTAGTTTTTCTAGTAGCCATGTATAGATGTGAGAGCTGGACACTAAAGAAAGCTGAGCACCGAAGAATTGATGCTTTGAACTCTGGTGTTGGAGAAGGCTCTTGAGAGTCCCTTGGACGGTAAAGAGATCAAAGCAGTCAATCTTAAAGAAAATCAGTCCTGAATATTCACTGGAAGGACTGATTCTGAAGCTGAAGCTCCAATACTTTGGCCACCTGATGGAAAGAATTAACTCACTGGAAAAGAGCCCGATGCTGGAAAGATTGAAGGCAAGAGGAGAAGAGGATGATTGAGGCTGAGTTGGTTCAATGGCATCACCAACTTGATGGACATGAGTTTGAGCAAGATTTGGGAGTTGGTGATGGACAGGGAAACGTGGCATGCTGCAGTCTGTGGGGCTTTAAAGAGTCTGACTCGACTGAGCAACTGAACTGAACTGAGGTAAATTGAGCAAGATTTGACCTACGATAGTACTTGTACTTTTTATATATTTTTAAAAGAATATCAATGAACATTTATGAAGTAACTATCTTGTACAGTAAGGAGGCCATGAGGAATATAAAGAAAGGTTGGCTTCTCATGGCGATTAGACCACTTGGGAAGAAAATACTAAATACAAATAAAACAGATTTCAGAATGAGTCTTCTGACTCATGTGTGGTGATACCTCATTGTAGTTCTGATTTACATTTCTCTAATAATGGGCAATGTTGAGCATTTTTATGTGTTTTTAGCCATCTGTATTTCTTCTTTGGACAAATGATCTATTTAGATATTCTGCCCACTTTTTGATTGTATTGTTTGTTTTTTTGGTATTGAGTTGAATGAGCTGTGTGTGTATAATTTGGAGATCAACCCTGTATTTGCTATTATTTTCTTCCATTCATAGGTTTGTCTTTTCACCTTACATTTTCCTTCACTGTGCAAAAGCTTTCACTTTTCACTTTCATGTATTAGAGAAGGAAATGGCAACCCACTCCAGTGTTCTTACCTGGAGAATCCCAGGGACGGGGGAGCCTGGTGGGTTGCCTTCTCTGGCGTTGCACAGAGTTGGATACGACTGAAGCGACTTAGCAGCTTAATAGCATTTGTTTCGTTCTTATTTCCATTACTCTAGGAGGTAGATTATAGAGAATCTTGCTGTGATATATGTCAAACAATGTTCTGCCTATGCTTTCCTCTAAGTTTTATAATTTCTAGTCTCACATGTAGATCTTTAATGCATTTTGAGTTGATTTTTGTGTATGGTGTTAATAATCATATCAAATACATATCAAGTGCAAGGCACTACTTAAAATGGTTAGGACTTACGGCTTTATCATCACAGTAACCTAGTGATATGCATCTCCCTTGCACAAGAAATACAGAGGGATAAGTAATACATCTAAGATACATAGGTATTGAGAAGTTGAGTCATATTGGAGCCTAGGCTGACTAACTCCAGAATCTGGGCCATCATTCACTCTCCTGGTCTCTTTGGCCATTCTATCTTTTCAGAAAAGGAAGAAGTGCTCTGGACTTCTAAAACTTCATTTAGCCCTAGTGGTCTATGATTTTTATTGAAGGTTTTGTTTTGTTTTGTTTTTAAGAAACCATTTCTCTGCTTCTGCAGCTGTACTGTTTTAAGAATTTTATGATAAATTTAAGTAAAATCAACTAATTTAATCTAGGAAAGTTACCTAGATTTCTATTTTTATTCTACTTTCATTCTATGAAATGATTCCATTTATTTCTATTGACATGATCCTCTGTCATACCTATTAACTCACAGAAATAACAAAAGCTAAATGGAATGATTTAGCTTTTGTCATTGTGAGTCAGTTTCTGTCACTGATGTATCCACATGATAAATCCAGTAGTCATTCTGTTTTACTGAAGTGAAAAGAAAATGAAGTCACTCAGTCGTGTGTCTGACCCTTTGCAACCCCGTGGACTGTAGCCTAAGAGGCTCCTCCATCCATGGAATTTTCCAGGCGAGAATACTGGAGTGGGTTGCCATTTCCGTCTCCAGGGGATCTTCCCCGCCCAGGGATCAAACCTGGATCTCCTGCATTGCAAGCAGAGCAGACACTCTTACCATCTGAGCCACCAGAGAAGTTTTACTGAAGCTTGTGATGAAATTCTCTCTCACTCTCCCATTTAAATTTTAAACAAAATACTGTAAAATATTTTAATGAATTTATGTAAAATATCTCTATTATGAAATGTTCCTCTTGTTAGTTCAAGTTCCTGTTTCTATTTTAAAAGTTAAGATTATAATAAATATCTTCAAAAGCAAAAAAAAAAAAAAAGAAAAGAAAATTTCATATAAGAATTAATATAATGAATATAAATGTTATATAAGTCTAGAAGTACAGTTTATTTTTCCTAATGTAGTCTATTTTGAAAAGTTACTCACTTAAAAATAAATTAAACCAAATTTACTTGCTCTTCAGATGGTCCAGTCCTGCTGATATGCTTCAGTGTAAACATCTTTGTCTTTCTCTTCTGCTCATTTTAAAACATTGTTTTTAATATTTATTTTTTTTTGACTGAAGTGGGTCTGAACTGTGGGATCTTTTGTTTTGATGCAAGGAGTCCTCTGTAGGTGCCCCAGGGCGTGTAGGATCTTATTTCCCTTACCAGGGATGGAACCTCTCCCCTGTATTATTGGAAGGCAGACTCCCAGCCCCTGGGCCACCGGGAAAGTCCTTTTTCAGTGTGTTATTGACAGTTGTTTCTCCTCAGACCCAAACTCTAGTCTGTGAAATTAACATTGTCATTAAGGCTGCTGCTAACCATTACTAGATATTTTTGTTTTCTCAGTCTTCATTACATACATTTCCTATTCCCTGGAAATGTTTCTACTCTTGAATACAACCATATTTAAATGGACTGATTATCTGTAATTAAAACAAATAGATCATGGATTACTGTTTGCTCTTAACACGTATTTGACAGTGAAGTAGAAGAGTTCAAGGCTCTGAGACCTTTAATAGACACAAGACCTGGACAAGAAAAGGTGATGAGTCAAGGCCTTTAGGGTCTGGTTTCCCCACTGTCTCATTGTACTCTAGTTAGTTAGATGGAGTAGAATCCAAAAGACAGAGGTGGATAGCTTCAGTCACACTGAATAACAGGCATGGAATGTTAGGGCAAGTCCATGGTGTCAGGCCAAGGCCCACACTTGGAAAAATCGCAAAAGCCTTAGTGCCACAACTTTCCTTTTTCACAATTTTCTCTCGTTTCATTCTGTCCTGTCCAGTATGTCCAGTGTCCTTCTGCTACCCTGAACCTCGCCCTTCTTGAGAAAAACATCATACAATATAATTCACTCGAAAGTGTTAGTGATCTAATGAGTTACCTCACTTTGGGGACTTTGCCAATTAAAAGAGGAGCCTGGAGAGGACAATGCCAGGACCCAGTTTAATGAGTTACCAGTGATAGATTTAAAGCATGACTATGGGAAACAGAAGGTAGTTTTTGGAGGGTGCTCCTTCTGGCCCCCTACAAACCACTTCACTGCCTATTTTACTCATTTTTGGCACAAAAATTTAGGCCCACAGTTGGCCACAAGTGGTTTCCAGAACTAGAAGGAAATTCCTTCTCATCACTTAGGAAAATGCTTTCAGGTTCCAGATACTGTTGAATCGTAGAGTTAGAAGCAGTCACAGAGAAAACTTTCTCATCTGTGATACTGACTAGTCAGACTAATTTCTAATATCCTTTACATATTTTTCAACTTTTTCAAATTATCTATCCAATTATATCATTTTACAGATGAGGAAACCGATGCCTCCAAATCTCCCTAAATCCAGTCATTTTCTCTCAATATCCCGTCCACATCCATGTAGCACCACATCCAGGTACTACAATGATGTAAGTTCTCATAATAAAATAATGTATTTACACTAGGTACATTGTGGATTGACGCAGGAACTTTCTAAATCTAATAACATGACTGTTTGTTTCATTCCCTGCATTGTCTACAGACTGATATTTAAAATATACATTTGATCATATCCTCTCGCTGCTTAACATTCTTTAGTTTTCCAGGTTGCATTTAGAATAAAATCCAAATTCCTTAGCATCACAGCACACACTGTTGCTGTGATCTCAATTTTGTGTCATGTGTGACTGCTTCCACAGGTATCCTGCCCTCCAACCATACACAGCTCTTTCCACGTCCCTGAGAGGGCCATGCATGCCCATGCCTACAGGCTTTGCCCATGCCACTGCGTCTTTCCTCCTACCCGTTCTTCTCCTTGGTTCACCCCTAGTCATCCTTCAAGACTAAAGCTAGAATAAAGTGCATTTCAGGAAAAGTGTAATATATGCTTGCTGTATTATTTATGAATACCCAATGCTGCTAAAAAGAATAACAGAAACAAGAACTGATAAGATTAAGTATGGAAATAAGTAACCCAAGAGACTTCTTAGACATCACTAAAGGATGTAGGAAGGGACAGAAAGACTATTTAAGCATCAGATTGTCATGAAGCTCTCCGGTCTTAAATAGGCTCCATTTAGTGATATACAATATTTACCCCCATTTTATTTCTCATTAGACTGTGAACATGTTTGATGTCAAGGACTAAAATTTTCTTATTCAGAACACCTAAAATAGAGCCTCTGATGAATTTTGGTTAAATTATGAAAGAATCAATAAATGTGTTGCAATTAATTAGGGTCAGGTGAAACCAGAATTCAGGTGTCCCAAATGGATTATTAGGCAGAACCAGAACCTTAGAATTTCTCAAAGTCTTGAGTAATGGTGAGTGAAAATAAGACTTCATCACTTAGAGCTATATCTTTCCCTAAGCTATCTGAGGTGGGGAGGACAAAGGCATTGATCCTGGATAACAACAGGGAAAAACACCCAGTTTGATATTCATTGCGAAAGGTCAAATGGAAAAATAACTAAAGAGCTAGGAACCTTAGCAAGCATATAAGATTTCTGAAATCCTGTTAAGGTTCATAGCATTTTTCAAGGAGTAACAGCTCCAGTATTCCCCCAAACACCTTCCTGCCACCATCTTGAGATCCGTGGTCACAAGAAGTTAGTATCTTTATTGTCATTCTAAATAGATGAGCATTCACCTATTAGATGAACATCAACTTTAATTAAAAGTGTCATGACCTCCACTCTATTTCTTACTTTTTGTCCTTACTGGGTTGAAAATAACAGAGATTTTTAAAACAAAATGCCTATACAAAGGGACAGGCAACCACCTGCAACAGTCTCTTTGAGCAGAAACCAAGGCAAATAATCCCAGTGCTTTTCTGTCTTCCCGGAAGGGCACTAACTTCTTTCTTTCTCTTGTCTTGTAAGCCTGTTAGTGCCCCCATATGCTGCTTCTGGTTCTCCTGCTTTCTCTATCATTCTTATTCATGTGGTCCAGGGCCTATTTCACCTCTCTCCACACTGCTCTGTCTCTCTTGATCTCCTTATTTTCACTCTGTTCCTTCTCTCTTGTGTTTCCTTCTTCTTCTTTTTCCAGGTTTTTGGTCCATTCCTCAGTCCCTCCACTGGGGTCTCAGAGAATGTGACCGGGAATTATCTACCAAAAGACACAAATGAAAAGCAAAAGCACTGAGTTCTAACCGAAGCAGGGATTTATCCACCTGGTTGTCATGGCACTTCACCAGACACAAAATTCATCCAGAAAAATATCAGAACATAATTTATTTTAATTTACCTTAACTTAGCAAGTTAAGTATTGAATCAAATACTCTGAAAACTTTTTTGATTTAAAAAGTAGTAAGAAAGAGCAAGGTGATTTTAAATTAAATCAAACATCATATAGCATAATTCTGTGCAAGTGTTATAAGTCAATACATTTAAAATATCCTGTTTTGCCATACCTTGGAAAAATAATTTTTAGTCTTAAGCTACATGTGCATTAAAGTATAACTGACAAACCATAAAACAATTTCCATTAATTTTTCTTGTAAAGACATCCCAAGTGCCCAGGCAGAAAATTCAAACTTTCAAAGGCATTTTGGAATAGCAATATATTTAAAAATTGTTTTGCACTGTCAAACATGGCTGTAAAACTTTAAAAAGTAGAATTTCAGGTCATGAAGAATTTTGTACAAAATTTGCTAAGATAAAAATAATTTTACCTTTGAACAAAATTGTTTCATAAAAAATTTTGCTGTAGTAAAGTATTTTCCCTTAGAATGATAGGGTTATAGTGTATTTTCTTAAATGTATGCTTTTCTTGTATGCTCTCCAATAAAGAAAAAAGATAAAATCTTCCTCCAAAATCTAAAACCTGAAATGCCAACTCATTTTTATGCTTTTAAAAATTAATAAAAGTAACATAAATCAAATAGGCATTCCACAAATGACATTCTTTGATGTGTAATATTTTTAGTATTTTGATAGCTTTCCTCTTCTGCAAGTTTCTAACAAAGTTCTCTGGGAAATTGTGTCCTCTTGTGGTCACTGGCAAAAACAACATGTTTTTGCAGGAAGAATTAATCCAAACAATGGAAATAGGATTTAAGGCTTCAGGAAAAGCCACTTGTGAAAAAGGAAATCCCTTGAAGTGAAGAGAGAGATGAAAGTTGTGAGTAATCAGAAAGGGAACTTTAGCAGGAAAAACACAGAATGTAAATCATTCAACTTATATTTAAATTACTTGATCATCAGATGATTAAAAAGAAGATATAAAAATGATTACTATGTAGGAAAACTGTGGCCATGATAAAAGCCACTATGGATAACTGTGTATTTCTTACATTATTTCTTCAGTCATTCCAGCAACTCTGAAATAAGTGAAAGCATATTTCAACCATTTAAGTAGCAGCAAAGCTGGGACATAAACTTTCTAGCATGCAAACCTAATAAGGTGATAAAAGGGATGAGGGGAGACTCCTCAAGATTCTATACTTTTCCACACCGATTCTTCTCTCCCTACAAGTCTGTTGTGTTATGTCTCCTAATTTCATCCTAATTTTCAGTGCAGAATGTCAGATATTTTAAAGATTAATATTTATGGAAAATTTGATTTGCTCATTTGAAGCGCTGTTGGAAACTCAATTTCTTGTACTTTATACTTTTCCATTTTATTTCTGAATTGGAAGCTTCAAATTTCATAATTTTTTATCCTATTCTTGAAGATCGAGAAAGACAGAGGTAGAGTCAGTCAAATTTATGAATTAAACTGTATTAAAGGAGAAAGAGAATGACCTCTTTAGGAGAAGGTAAAACATCCTGAAAACTACCACTGTCACTGAAAAAGAATCTGCTTTCGCACAATTATTCAGGTCACTTGTGCTGACACAGACCCTTATATTCCACTTAAAATTCCCTCACTTAAATAGTGAAGTAGGCAATCCCAATCCCTGTGAAGTATTCAAAACAAGATGAAATCTAACATGTACATTCTCATCTGAGATGTACTCAAAAGCAGCCTTTTCCAATCTGCGCCCCCTTCTGTGTGAATGTTTCTGTGCTTCATTCATGCAATTCAGAGAAATTATTTCACAGAACTCTTAAGCCAACAAACAGGTGGTAGGTCATCCAAAACCTGAGGGGAAAGAGTAGGACCATACTCAAGTGCTCACCTTACTCAAGTGCTCACCTTTGTGCAAATCCCAACTCCAAACCGTACCATCTTGCTAATGTTATAGTATATGTATGGTTCTTTTCCTTCTCTGAAAGTATTTATAAAGGTTGCTAGGAGAATGCCAGTGCAGATTCAAACTTTAAGAATATAGATACATACATATTTTTTGCAGATGCTGAGCATGAGATTCGTAACTCTATTACTTCTAACAGTATTCTTTTTTCACATTTTAACACAGTACACATTCCTCAGGAAGGACTGTGAACATGCCAAGTTTGCAGTTTGAAAACAAAGCTCATTTTGAATCATCCAATTGCAAAAGAAAAACTTTTTGTTTTCAGTTAATTTTTAGGGCATTTATTTTAGAAGTAGATTACATGATTTAATTCCAATGCATTCAGAATTCCCAAAGAAGGTAGTCTTCCACGGACATCCTTTAAGTCAGACTGAGTTCAGCCCCAAAGGGAAATTCCTAAGACCCTTTTAAAGAGCCTGAAACTGGGATTTTAGAACTACATAAGTTTTCATATGGTAAACCAAATATTGTAGAAGTCATCATTATTGTTGCATATACAAAATATCCAGAATTATATTTAACTCTTAAAGACATAAAAAGAGAGTTTGCCTTTATTCTTGCCCCAGCAAGTGTTGATAAGAAATTTGTTACATAAATGTTAAGTAGAATACAGATGGGAAAATGGGCTAGGAAAGGTTCCAGTTTGCAAAGTAGGAGCATCAAGCCTCAGACATTTTGAGAGGTAACTCGTTAGTCAAGCTACAACCTTCTGTTTAAAAACTAACTTTTAAACACTCAAGAACTTTTATCCTCATTTTTCATTCCTTTGAAGAGTAGGAGAGAATGTTTTTTGTTTCTCCCCCCACACCGCCCCCCGAACTAAAATCATTCAATGTGACTCGGTCAAGAAGACTCTGTGCCTGGGATAGTTCTGGTTTAGTTCATTCATGTTAAACTCTATTTTAAGCATTCTGGCATCCATAGCATGGCCTCACTCCCGGGGATCCCTGTAGGCAGTGGCTAGGAGCTCTTTATCTCCTGAAGTTGAGTGCCCAGAGAAGGGCTGGGCTCATTTAAAGGGAACTAGTCTTAGAGACTGATGATTTTGCAAATCGGGCCAGCTAATGCTGCGCTGTTGTGGACTTGGTTTCTCCTTCGGCTTCTCTCCCCTATTTTCATCCCAGTACCCACCCCACCCAGCCAATTCCCTTGCCCACCCTTGCGTGTCTTGCTTACCCATAGCCACAAAGGAAAGAGTCCAATTATTTGATCTCTTTATTTTCGAGTATTCTGCTTAAAGGGGGAGAAAATAACACTTGAGATTGATCTTAAAATCACCACCACCACCACCCACAGATATAGGTGACGTTCAAATAAGAACTGCGGAATACTCAGAGATCAAAAGTTAAGAAAACAATTTCTGCCTATTCTCTAACTGCTCCAAGAAATCATATCCTGTAGGCAGAAGATGCACTCACAGGAGTGACTTATCTGAATGTGCTTTAAGAAGACCCGGCTGTAAACTATTAAGTGGAGGTCAAGTAGAATCTGATTTTCAGACAGGCATTCATTTAAAAATATGTCAGCGACCCGAGAAGCAGGCATGCTGGCACGCTGTGGTCATTGTCTATGAATATTTGTAAAAATAGTGATAGACGAACCCTACAGGTCGCCCCTCCCACGAAAGTTTAGCCTCGTTCGCCCTCCGCGGAATGGTTCCTTCTTGTCCTCACTTCCCTAGAAGGCTGAACCCTTCAACCCGCCCGGCGCTCCAGACCCCAGGGTTTCTGGGACCGGACTGCAGCCGCGAGCCTCAGCGGGGCACAGCCACGTGGCCTGCCCGCGCCTCGCCTGGGCTCCTGTCTGCTCCTCCGGACACTGTGGGCCGAGACCTTCCGTCTGGCCCAGAAAGGAAGCTTCTCTGAGTTAATTCGCTGCTTAGAGTCCAGACGATGGAGAGGGTGAGCAGACCTCGGCCTGCGCAGGGTACCAGAACACAGGGCACGCAACTTCTGCACCCTCAAATGTGCCCCGAAAACCAACTACTGCTTTTGACTTCTGGCTTGCTTTGCAACTTAAAGAAATGAACATAGAACGGTTATTCTCTCCCGACTCGTTAAAAAAAAAAAAAAAAAAGCCTAGCATTGCAAAAATGGGCTTCTCTTTCACAGCAGCATCCTTTCCTTTCCAGCTCACCAACTTTTGTTGCTTCCGACTTGCCAGAATCTACATTAACACCTTCTTCTGGGCCTCTTCATTGTGACTTATTAAATAGAAACGCTTAAAATGTTAAAGTGTCCAAATAACTGCGGTGCGTTTGTGGCACGCGGAACAGAATTGCTTACTGAATCTCCTAGAGTGGAGAATGAGGGTGGGGAAGGGGGCCCTCGCAGCCCTCAGCCTCGCGTGTCCAGGCAATGTTGAGTTCGCATCTCACTCTCTCAGAGCCGACGTTCACAGTCATAATGCAGGGCCTTATCTGGGAAGGGGATGAAGCTGAAGTGGCCACGGGCACTCCGCCTTGGGCTAGCAGCACAGGCAATCAGGGCCGCGGCGAAGACACTGCGCTGCCACCTCCTGCCCTGCTGCCTTCTCCAAGAACAGGACTGCCTTCTTGGGGGAATGAACTTCTGCATTTTTCTAGCACCTTCGGAGGTGTAGTCCTTTGGGTGTTGGGAAACGTCAGATTGGGTCACTGTGGAGGGAAAAGAAAGGCCCAGCTGCTTCTCGAGGAAGGATGAGAGAACAGGCCGAGGAGCAGATCTACGTCCCTGGCGCGGCCACGTCTTCAGAAACGCCCACGACCTCAGGACCAGCCGCGGTGGTTTGGCCCTTGGGACTCCAGGGCCTCGTCTACCTGACCATCGGGTGGGCTCCGCAGTCGCAGGTATTCTTGCCAGGACCCCCGCCCAGCAATCCCCAACCGCGCCACGGACCTAAAGGGTACTGGGGCGAGCTGAGACTTCCACCCACTGTGTAGAAGCTGGTGTCGCCGCTGCTGTCACAGCTGCTCCAGGAGGGACCGACAAGGCGGCGCGTACGGTCCCCTCCGGTCGCTTCCCCGGGCTGCGCTCGGGTGCGGGGTGCGGCCCGCGCGCTCCGGCGCGGAAGGAAATCGCCCCGCGCCCGCAGGCGGAGGGCGGCGGGGAAGAAAGGGGGGAGGGCAGCAAGGAGGCGGGCAGAGGGGCCGGCCGCCCGGGCCAGGTCGTTTTTGAATGGTTTGGATGGACGAATTGTTAGACCCCGAGGAAGGGGGGTGGGGACGGAGAAAGGGGGCTGGAAAGCGGAAACTTTCCTATAAAACTTCGAAAAGTCCCTCCTCCCCACGTCAGGCCAATGACACTGCTGCCCCCAAACTTTCCGCTTGCACGGGAGGTATAAGAGCCTCCAAGTCTGCAGCTTTCCCCCAGCTCCCAGACACCTCGCGGGCTCGCCGACACCGGCATCGTTTCCAGGAGGCCGAGCGGGGTGTGCGTGCGGCCGTTGGGCGCCTTCTTTTTGGACCTCGGGGCCATCCACACCGTCCCCTCCCCTCCCGCCTTCCTCCCCCGCCTCCCCCGTGCGCCCTCCCCGCGGAGATCCTCCCTGTCCCTCCTCCCGCTCCCTCCTCCGCGGGCCGCACCGCCCGGGCCGGCGCCGCGCGCGGGGGAAGCTGGCGGGCTGAGGCGCCCCGCTCTCCCTCCTCTTCCCCGGGCCGCCCTTCTGCCCCGGGCCCGCGAGGCCGCACGTCGCCGCCCAAGAGATGATGCAGGACGTGTCCAGCTCGCCAGTCTCGCCGGCCGACGACAGCCTGAGCAACAGCGAGGAGGAGCCGGACCGGCAGCAGCCCCCGAGCGGCAAGCGCGGGGGCGCAAGCGGCGCAGCAGCCGGCGCAGCGCGGGGGGGCGGCGCGGGGCCCGGCGGGGCCGCGGGCGGGGCCGTCGGAGGCGGCGAGGAGCCTGGCAGCCCGGCCCAAGGCAAGCGTGGCAAGAAGTCTGCGGGCTGCGGCGGCGGCGGCGCGGGCGGCGGCGGCAGCAGCAGCGGCGGCGGGAGTCCGCAGTCCTACGAGGAGCTGCAGACGCAGCGGGTCATGGCCAACGTGCGGGAGCGCCAGCGCACACAGTCACTGAACGAGGCGTTCGCCGCGCTGCGGAAGATCATCCCCACGCTGCCCTCTGACAAGCTGAGCAAGATCCAGACCCTCAAGTTGGCGGCCAGGTACATCGACTTCCTCTACCAGGTCCTACAGAGCGATGAGCTGGACTCCAAGATGGCAAGCTGCAGCTATGTGGCCCACGAGCGGCTCAGCTACGCCTTCTCGGTCTGGAGGATGGAGGGGCCTGGTCCATGTCCGCGTCCCACTAGCAGGCGGAGCTCCCCACCCCCTCGGCAGGGCCGGAGACCTAGGTAAGGACCCGGCGCCTCTGCGCCCCTTCGCCGCTCAGGTGGCAGACAGATTGAAGGCTGGGGTGCGGCTCCCGGTCCACCTGGCCTTCCTCCCCGTCTCCCACTCCCCTTTCACACCCAACCTGGCACCGCCACCTTATCCCCCCGCGCGTTCCTGGAAGGGAGCTCAGTCCCCGCTAGGGAGAGGAGGATGCGCCCTGGTGAGGGGTGTGCGTGTGCGTGAGTGTGCGTGACAGGAGGGAAGACTGAAAAAGATTCGAGGGTCACGGGTAAGGACAGCCTTGCCAGCGCCTCTCTCTCTTTTGGCTTTAAGTTTTCGTTCTCCTTAAAACAAATGTTTCCAAATTCCACCTCCTCCGTCTTTCCGCCCACCCACTTCCTCTTGCCCTTGGGCTGAAATCCTTCCAGGTTGTTCAGCGCAATTTCTCCGTGGTGGTGATAAGAACAGTGCTCACTATTTTTACAAAACAGCCACAGAGACCTAAACAATAACCAACTTTCCCCCCCCCTCTGGGTTTTTGCAGATGTCATTGTTTCCAGAGAAGGAGAAAATGGACAGTCTAGAGACTCTGGAGCTGGATAACTAAAAATAAATATATTTGCCAAACATTTTCTTGGAAATTAGAAGAGCAGAACCCAAATTCAAAGAAACAGGGCGTGGGGCGCACTTTTAAAAGAGAAAGCGAGACAGGCCCGTGGACAGTGATTTCCAGACGGGCAGCGGCACCATCCTCACACCTCTACATTCTGATAGAAGTTTGAACAGTTGTTTGTGTTCCTCTTTTTTTTTTTGGTTTTTTTTTTTTGACGAAGAATGTTTTTTATTTTTTCATGCATGCATTCTCAAGAGGTCGTGCCAATCAGCCACTGAAAGGAAAGGCATCATTATGGACTTTCTCCATTTTAAAATGGTAATGATCAGAGGAATTTTAAGAACACCTGTAGAAATAAAAATACTGGGATCAAACTGACTCACGAAATCAGAGTCAGTTAATTCCTTTTCATTCTTCCTCTGAGGGAAAAAAAAACTTAAAATAACAAAAATCAACATTCTATTTATTTATTGATGACCCACGGTAAAATGCAAATAGATCCGGTGTCTAAATGCATTCATATTTTTATGATTGTTTTGTAAATATCTTTGTACATTATTTTTCTGCAATAAATAAATATGATTGAAAATTGTAAGAACTTTAAAGTTTGGTCTATATTTTTAAAGGACTAAGTTGGCAGTAAATACCTGCTTGTTTAACTCTGGAGACACCCAGGAGGGTGAGAGGGCATTAATATAAACAAAGCAGTGGAAAACTCAAACTAGCTATTGACAGGTAGGGGCATGTTATGGTATCATTATTCCCATTTGGTGTTCAGTGAACTTAGCATCTCTCCTTCATCTCTTATCAGGTCCCCAGACAGCAAAAACTTAATAGTTATTCACCTCTCTTGCTTATATTTTGAGAATGCAGTTGTAAAACAGTTAAGCAAATAAGCAGAAGTCAGCACTATTTTCTCTTGTTACTGTGTGTTTTTGTCATACTCTCCACACTTTATGAGGATTTTTAAGTAATAGGTTTATTTCAGTGAAAGTATGCATAAAGTGTTATCAAAATTATCTATCTATAGATAGATGTGTATACACACATGTAAATGACTACACATGTATAGAAAATAATGTTTAATTCCACATAAAAGAGAATTACACTTATACTTTGCTTAACTTTCTCTCACGAACAAGAATGACATTTAATGTTGTTTGCTAAAACAAAAAGTCAAAGTTAATATTTTCCCATATTAATATCCATTTGGAAAGCAAGCTCCTTATAAGCTGCTCCATACAACTACACAGGAAACAATTAACCTGAATTTTCAGTATCTTCAGTAATTATTGGAACAGTTACAATTTTAAATGCTATAGCTGTTCATTTTCTAGTCAGTTCACTAGCAAATATATTTTGTAAAATTTATCCACAGAATTTTTCCCTGGTTGCTTACATGTCTGATTCAGTTAAGTAAAAGAGTTAACATGGACAAATGGTACTTGATTTTTTATTTCATTCTAGTTATTTCTGGGCCAGAAAAATACTAGCTTTTATAATGAATACCATTAGAAATAGTGAGTTTGTATCACTAAGTTCTTAAGTTATATCCAGCTTATTGCCTTCAAGTATAATTAGGGATGTATTCGAACTGGAAAATAATTTTGCTGCCTAATTCAAATAATGACTATGATAAATAAATGTATGACTCGAAATAGTGTTTGCTCAGCTCTGGTTGAGGTTATTATATTACCTGATGGTTTCCCCTCTTTTTCACACATCATTATAGAATGCTGACATAACAATATTGTAAATTTATTATTGTAAGTATTTTAGACCATGTTTTGCAATAAGGAGCCTTTAGAATTTACTTATACCAAAAGATTAGTGAAAGCTTCAGGAAATGCTTTTTTACATTTTTATAGTTCTTTACAAAATAACAGGACAGATTATTTGTGGGTTATTTGTGGAGTGCATGTGTATGTGTGTGTATGTGTGTGTAAAACAGAAATGTAAAGAGGATGCCCTAGAAAATGAGGGAGGGCATCTAGAAGGTGATTTTCTCTTTTGTGTCATCGAACCACCTCCATTTTCTAAATTGTTCATGGAGGAATCTTGTTACTAGCTTGGTCTGACTATTTGATATTTCAGATTTCTTGACGTACATCAGAATGGAGCTGACCATCCGGCTGAGAAGGTAATTCCGATCTTATCTCTGATGATGTAGAAACTAAAAGTTTCAAAAAAAAGGTAGCCTTCCATTTGCCTTTTTCTTTTTTTCTTGTGTGTGTGTGTGTATGGAGAGAGAGAGAGAGAGAGAGTTCTCCACTTGGGAGAAAAGCAAATGTCACATTTATGTTGAGTAATACTAAATACTAAACAAGCTAATACTTTTCTTGAGATTTTCAGATAAATGAATGAAAGAAATGTGGTGAATAGTTTTGCTTTGAGTGAGAAGGATTCACAGTGGAAAATATTAACTATAAGAGTCCAGTTTTCAGCTTGCCAGACTATTTTGTATACCCATCTTTCCCCATCCCTTACACACCACAATGACAATTCTGCTTCATAACAGAAATGAAGCACCTGTGTTTCTATCCACGTTTCCTATTTTCATCTCACTTCATTTTTATTACCTATTCTTATTTAAAGGGCATTTAGGATGAATTACCTGTTTCAGAAGTGAGAATTTAATGTGTTATATGGACCCAGGAGTCTTTATCCTTTAGCCAGAAGGTAGTCAGTGAAGGGAAAGTATTGTATTAGATTGTCTTGGATGAATTCTAAATAACTAAGAACGTTTCCTCTGCTGTGCACATGATCTTTTAATCATGGTTTTAATTTCGTTGGATTGATAGTCTTCAATCATAAGAAAGCAGTACATTTGTGTTCCCATTACACACATTTCCCCTCTTTATGCACACACTTGCTAACAAACACATGCACAAATGATAATTCATGCAGTTGCAGGTACCCTCCCAAAGTGGAACATTTTAATAAAGGTTAAAGAGCAGAAACTCTCACAACCTGTGTACTTTTCCCCCACACTCAGCAAGGACACAAGCTTCTTGCTCCTTCGGTCCTCAGGCTCATATTCATAATGGAGCTTTTTAAGGGACATTTGGCCTCTTGCAAAAAGTCGAGCATTTTGCACATTCCACGGTTTGGCAAACTCAGAACTGGTTATTTTCTCTAGACCGGTATCAAGTTCTTCTCAGGCATATGATTTCACTTGAAGTCCTGCCCAGGAATCCTTCAAAGTGAGCGTTTGTCCCACTCTCATGATGTCAGGCGGTTTTCCCTGCATCTGTAATTTGAAGAAAAACAAACAAACCTGCGGGGAACAAACGCCACGGAAACCCAAACAGAACTCCGTGGGGAGCGGGAGTCTCACCTGCGGCTAGCGCGGGCGGGGGCGGGCCCGGACTCCCCGGCGTGGGTGGCGGGCGGGCCGCACCGTAGGGAGGGCGACAGTGTCCGAGGCCTCCGGGGACCGCGTGGACAGCCCCTGGCCCCGTGTCGGGCCGCTGCGCGCGGAGGAGGCGGCTCAAGTGTCAGCGGTAGCAAGGGGAGCAGCAGCAAGAGATTCAGGCAAAGGCCCAACTTCGTATTTCCAGAGACAGGGCCGCATCAGCCACAAACAGGGGGTCGAGAGAGGGGTTCCCCGGGGGCTACTTTTCCAGATTTTTCTCCTGGTTTGCCCTAAAGCGTGCCCCCGCCCCCAGCACCAGCAAAAGTGGAAGGAAAGTGTACGAGCAAAGCGGAAAGAGAAATAGGTTTCCTCATAATTTCTGAAAGCCGATCACCCCACTGATTCGCAGGCACCTAGCAACCGAAGTCCTCGAAAACGCAAACGGGATTATTAATAATCCTTGCTTACTGAACAGCAAAAGATGGACCCAGTAAACAGGCCATGGGATACATTTTCCATTTGCTTTTGTCCCAAGGCCCCAGAACGTAAGCCCTCCTAATATTTTCTTAGCAAATCAAAGCACGTGTCCTTTGAAGAAGGTGTGTAATTGGAGTTTAAGGCATGTATGGAATTCCCAGATGTCTATAAAGTAAGAAGGAGCATGTGGCAGGTCACTGGAAGGTGGGGCAGGTTAAACTCACTGGTAGGGAAGTTCTCCTTTTCTATTCTCCTTTATGAGGGCCGCGGAGATAAGCCTTTGGGAAAGGATGGGACGGGTCATAATAAATATCCAGCTTCTCCTATCAGAGTCACAGTAACCATGGTAAAAAGCACATGGTCAGAAAACCTCAAAGAAAACACTCAATTATAGCCGGGATTTCGTGGGCGCCCTGCAATGAGATCGTTTGGGGTTTGCTGCAGCTAGGGCCTGGATCCCCCTGCAGCCTTTCTTGTTTACGTGGACTATTTTCTTTTCCTTCTATTTCCGCACCCCACCCCCACCCCCGCCCCAGTTTGTGGATGTGTCTCCGTGCTTTTGCGGGCCATTTAGGCTGGAGCCAGAGGAACAAAATTCCAGATTAGGAAAAGAAGAAAGCAATGCTAAAAGCATTCATCCCAGAAGGCAGCCTTTGGGGGGGCGGGGGGGGGGAGATTGTGAGCGAGAGAAACGAAGTTTCTGTAAAGCGTGCTCTCTACCAGAGAGAGCGAATGCTCAATGCTAAGGCAGTAATCAAAATTAGCTGTTCCTTGTCCCTCACTGCGCTGAGGTATATGGATGTGTAAGAGACGGTCGAATTTAGGCGCGAGTTTGCTGCTGCTTAAGCAGGTTTCTTTGCTTTTTGTTTTGTTTTTGGTCTAATGCCGGAATCCGAGAAAATATGACTTTTCTCCTTGGGTTCAAGATGGTGCCGTCACTTACCTGGACAGTGGGACCAGAGGCAGGAGACGGAAGGAACCGGTTTCTGCGGAAGAAACTGGCCTTGGCAAAGGTTGGCGCTAGGAAGGGGGTGAAGTTGGGTCACCTGTGGCTGGGGGGCAGAGGTGTCCCAGCGAAACTAGCTAGAACTAAACGCGCCACAGACCCCACCACTGAGGCAGGCAGAGAGGGGAAAGGGACCCGCCTGGCGTGAGGCGGGCGTGACAAGTGAAAAGTTAAGCAGGTACCTGAAGGAAGTTTATCTTGCCCAGATGTTAGGGCTTTTATGAAACGTCACGTGAAGAGAACAGATGTGCAACTTGCAAATGGGGCCACGCCTGTAAATATAAGGGAAGCAAATGCTTGGAAGGAAAACGCAGGCATAAATCATCAGCCTCCTCCGCTAGCTAGATATCTATTCTCTCCTTTAAATATTTGCTTCCAGAAAGGGAAGACACATCTTAAGTGCGTCTTCCAGAAGGGGGTCCTGTCCAATCCTCTGGCCAGCGCCCCCTACCCCATCCCCTCCCCCTCCTTCACCTAGGTGGTTTGGGTGTGGGTGGTTTGGGTGGAGGGCGCATTTCTTTCTTACCCGTGTTTTCTTTCTTCACATTCTCCATCCCCCACGTTAGTCTCTTAGCCTCTCAAAGACGTTTGATCCTGAGAAACATATCGAATCTCGGTTTGGAAAAGCTGAAACTAATCAATTGCCTTTTTGAAGGGGTAGAGAGTGATAAGAAGAACGAAGGAATGCCAGGCCTGACAGACCCGAAACCTTCAAGATGCTTGAATGAGCTGAAAGACATGCAGGTTATCCCTCCCCTCCTGGGGAGGATCCAGAGCGCTGGGGATCCCAGCCGCCCATGGAGTAGGGACTTTACCAAGTTAAATCATTGGTTTGGTTGAAAGGTTTGTTTTTCTTTTTTTTAATGACTTGTACAGATAGGACTTCCCCCCACCCCCACATGTAAGAAGGAAGTTCGCTTTATAAACAAAATTAAAATGAATTAGCAGTTGCCCAGTTGTGGAACAGTCTAATTCCTTTCTCTGTATTTAAGGAGAGGTTCATGGGGGTTATTGTGAATGTTACCTACCATGTGGCATAGGCTTAGGTCTCTGTCCATATTAAGGTTTTAAATATTTGTCGACAATAACTCTAAGGTTGTATATTAAGTGAACTGTGCTGTGACTCTTCCTTTAAATGCAACACTATTCCCAAGTCTTTGTTAACATGACATTGCACCTGGCTTACAGTTATTCTTTAGCCACCAGTTCAGCTTTTCTTCTTTAAACAGAACTTCAAAGTTGGAGTATTTTTACACAATATTTAATTAAAATTTACTGTCAGAATTTTTCTGAGTCCTTTCTGGATTTCCAAAGGTGTGATCAGAATTGAAATATATTCGAAGTGATCACATTAGCTTTAAGGGTTAATCATTTTCTTTCTTTCTTTCTTTTTTTTTTTTAATGCACAAGACCAAATGAACAGACATACCTCTTTTCTCCATAGCATGGAACCTAAACACCCATCTAGCCATCCCTGGAGGAACTTAACCTTGCTTTGTCACATTTGGGTACAGAACATATCTGATGATGATCCGGAAGGGCCTTGGACTAAAATCTCAGATCCTCCCCCTCTGCATTTGCCCAGCCTTGATGAATGTTGGGTTGGACCCTGACTCGCTGACTCTGCTATGTAAAGCTCTCCTCTGAGGCTTCCAGACCTCCATTTCTAAACATAGTACTGGACAAAACAGTCCACATTTCTTTTCCTCTTTTGTTCCTGAAACTTTACACCAAAGAACTGTTAGCATTGTTGAACACCAACATGCAGTGAAGGAACACAGAACTTCTCAGTGCTGCAACTTTAGCAATGACAATGAGTCCTTCCCAGAGGTCTGCTGATGCACCTCTAAACTCTGGGGTTCCATTCCCAGGGCAGAACCCTTCCTTCCAGATCAGCATTCTTGAAAATGTTTTTATGAAGCCCCTGTTTTACTGCATGGAAGAAGGACATTTCAGTTAGCCTCTTGTTAAGGTTGCCTTTGGCCTCCTTCCTCCCTGACTCCTCTTGCTACCCCCTATCAACACACACCTTTTAAAACTTCTAACTCGTAAATGTGTAAAATAGACCTGGGGCAGAGAATCTTTCTTCCTCTTCCTTTTCTCCAGGCCCCGTCTGAGTGAAATTTAAAACACATCCCATAGATCAGTTTTCCTTCTCTGAAGTTAGGCATAGTCCACGACCCGGATTTTCAAATGGCCCAGGCTGGAGTCTGCAATATTTAATCCAGTCAGCTATTAAATGTCCTCCAGCTAAATCAAGAAAGAGTATAAGGATCCTTACACGGATAATGATACCAGGAGCAGTCTGGTGAAGGAGTAAGGGGGCTGGGGGGGGAGAAGGAAGACTCCAGGGATTCTTTGATTTGGAAAATCCTGTTTTTGGAACTTCTGTCAGAGTAATAACAAAACAAAGAAACATGAAAGAAGCAACTTGCTATCCCAGGATATGGTTTTAATGAAATACTACTACCACACACACAATCTACTATTAATAACCGCTTCTGAGACTCCGCTTTTCCTTTACCTATTAGGGACCCAAGAGGCTCCGTAACGTGATCTCCTCTCCCCCCTTCTCCCACCGCCTCCTTTCCTCCCCAATTAAGCCAAAGTGGTTGTTCTTCTGAGTCCAGGCCCGCAAACAACCGTGGGCTGACAGTCCCTTTTCTTGGCAGAACCGATTCCCGGGACTGGACTGCGGGGGGTTTTGCCCACTCCCTTCCGAAGGCGGGCTCCTCCGCCCCCCGCACTTGGGGAGCAAGTTCTCCAGGTCCTTGACTGGAAGCCTTCTTAGGATCCCCATACTTGTGGTACCAAGGAGATAGTGTGCCCCAAATATGCCTGTTTTGGCTCCCAGCTGACCCTGCCCGGAGCTTTTTTTGTTGTTGTTGACTTAAAACACCCGGCAGGACTGCAACTAATAAAGCAAATGGGGCTGGGGGTAGGGCAGAGGAGAAGAAGGGGCAGGGGGTGAGCAATCGCCATAGAAAAATCCACAGTATTTGGGAAGGGGAGGGGGTGGCAAACTTTTAGACAGGGAGGAGAAGGCATTTTTAGCCTCTGCGTCTGTCATCTGTAAGTAGTGGACAGATGAAACCGAGCCTGATCAAAGTGGTCCGTTCGTAAATCACGCGTAGGAAATGGATTGCGAGGGGTAAAAGACACGTGTCGAATAATCTCAGACCCGGAGTCTGCTCACAGCCAGCGAGGTTCCCGATGCCCCATCTCGCGGTATCCGCGCGCTCAGCGCATCTCGCAGCAGGGAATATATGTGGGGGAGGTCTCTCCTGCACGGTCCTCCCCGCACCCCCACCCCACCCCTAGCTTCCGCCCTACACGCCTGCCGGGCCATCCATGCTCCATCCAGACTACAGATTTCATTACGCTCGGTTGACTCTGGATTGACCAAGGAAGTCGTGGGGGAAGTTAGGGTCTTTTCATTTCCGAGGCGAGAAAATTGCTGTCTCAGAATCGAAGACATCTCCCTTCCAGGTCCCCTCTTAGTGTTCTCGTCCCTCTGACGATCCCCCTTTAGAGATCTCGGAAATTTGCGAAGCGTTACTGTGCAAATGTAACGCAGCTACCCTGAGAGTTCAGCGAGAGCAGAAATTGTCTGGGCGCGTGTGATTTCTGCTCGTTTTGTTAACGTTTCAGACTGCTAGGTTTGCAGCCCTAGTGTTATGTAAGAAGAGGCTGCAGTCCTCTGAACTAGCACCAAGTGGATTTTCTTTCTCTGCTTCCCACCTCCCCAACCCTGGACTCTCTCGCACCTGCTTCTGCTGGTTGAAAAAACAAGCGAAAACGAATGTCCAGTCCCGGGTGCTAAACGCTCCCGCCAGCTGTTCGGAGGACTCCAGAAACGTGCATTGGGCGAGTTTAGAAGCGCTGTGGTTGGCTGCCTCCAAGAAAGCAGTTGACTATGTTAAAAGATAGACTTTGTGAATTTTGTGCAGGGGATTTACAGCGACAAATGCCCTCTTACCCCGTCTTTTCTCCTCAGTTTTAGCATCCTCCAGATAAGCAGGATTTTGCTTATAATAGGTGTTTATGGTTCCAGGAATTGCACTTTGATCTAGGATTTTGGGGGCGGAGTGTCTAAGGGGTCTCTAGACGCTTGTCTGATTTGAATGCTTTTCAGGATGATTTATGGCAAAAGGCTCCTTTCTGACGCTTGCAGATGCCAAAGCTCTTACCTTCCAGACAGGGGTGAGCGAAATCTGCTTCCAATAGCCGCGCGGATGGAAGCCCGCGCGCCTACCGCGCCTGGCTGCCGGTCACCCTAAACCGACTGTGTGCACCAGCCTTCTCCTGGACCCGCAGATAACCTTTCCCTGCCTTCCAACTAAGGAGGAGGGAGGGATCTTCTTTTATGATGACAAACCTACGGAGGAAACCAAGTCACCCCTCCTGTAAAGTTAGTCTCTTGCTGTTAACTCTGTTTTTTTGCAATTAACCACCTGCTACTGCCCCGTTGGTGGTTTGGTGTTAATGCGATTTGACCCCACATGTGAAGCGGGGCGGGAATAAGCCCTCCGTTGGGACCCCCTGGTGGTTTCACCCTCCGGCCTCAGCCTTCTGGCTGTGGCAGAGAGAATCGCTCTCCTGGTTCCCGCGGGGCGGAGGCCCGGGCGGCGCTCAGAAGCTGCCGGGGCGTCGCGGGGTAGGGAGGCGATGTCTTCTCGAAAGCTCCCTGCAGTCTTTGGGCCGCGAGGCGAGGCCAGGAAAAATAACCCTCCCGACTCAATTACTGTGAGTTCCGCCGGGAAGCTGAAAAGTTGAAATGTGCACCGCTGCGGGGATGGGAGGGGGTGAGCAGCGGGCAGCTCAGACCGGGCGAACGCTAGCGCGAGTTTAGGGGACCCCGAGGCCCGCAGCGCTGAGAACGCGCGAAACACATCTGTCAGCCTGAAGCCAAAGGTGGGACCGACCCACCGTAGCCTCCAGCGGACGCTTTTTCCACGAGGGAGGTTTTCCAGCTATTCCTTCTCCTTTCGAATTATAACAGACTGGGAACTGGAGAGGAAAACTTTGTTTTCTTTCTTCTTTCCCAAGGTGAAGGCAAATTAAGGAGGGAATTAGCCATTAGCCAGGGAGGCTTGAAAACCAGCGGTGAGGAGGGGTCGAGGCCAGGGCACCGCTGGCAAATGTCTGCTTACAGATGAAGGGTTGGCCCCAAGTGATATTCTGGTTATTTGCTTAGAATCCCACAAGGCTGGGAATCTATTTGGGGAACCGTGTCTGACCATTTCAGTCTTTTTTTTTTTGGATGAACCTTCATCCTCTAACCTTCTGTATCCCTTCGATGTTAGTAGCTTGAAGGTCAGCGGTTTGTTTTCCCAATGGAACATCAAGCTGATTTCCTGGGTGAAAGAGAACGGATTCACTTGAGGGCCTTTTTGAAAACCTTATTTCCCAATGTATAAGCAGTCTTCGTTCTTCATAACTTTACAAAACAAGGAACTAGATCAGAGTTGATTGGTTTATGTAGAACGGATCCTGATTTGATAAGCTTCATCACATGACACATCCTGATCACCCACGCCTCCTCTCTCTCCAAGGGCAGCTTGAGAGGTTTTGAAAGTTGTTGCCTTTTTCCTAGAGTTCCCATCCCTACATCAAAAGACTTAGGTCACCTCTTGTCTTTTTTTGTATGTATATATCCAAGAGCATAAAAATATTAAATAAAAAAACTTTCCCAACTTCAAACCTATCAAATGTTTAACAGCTGAAGGATATTCATCTTTAGGAGGCAGGCCAAAATGTCAATAAAAATTTAATTATTTCTGAAACATATGGGAGCACTTACAAGACCTAAAATGTGATACTAAGTATTGATATTGAGAGGAAACCAAACAATATATTTTCATATTTGCTGGTCAAGACCTTATACCCCCTGCCTAAAGTTCCTCCAAGCCACAGAAATTTTTATTTTTTCCTGACAGAGTTTCTAAAACTAGATGAAAGACAGGTTGGTGGTCAAAAGGGTCATCTGTATTCTATATAAGGAGAAATTAGTGTTGAACTGTGTGTTTGGCATTTATGTTCTGTAGAAGACTATCTGTGATGTAACCATAGCAAATGTTATTTCAGTGGTGGAGGGGGAGAAGGGTACACTCATGTGGCCATTTTTAATAAGTAACACAAATTGTCTTCTGAAATGTTTCATCCAAATACTTTTTTCAACCTATAATTCTGCGGTGTTGAGAGATGGCCCTTTATACTAGAAAGTGGCACAGGTGGTGTTATTTGTGTAGTTAGCTGTGATGAGCAACATTAATGTGTGACTTGGAATGATCTCTTTTTCCACTTAATGAGCTGCAGCTTCTTTTCCATTCAAAGCTTGCATAGCACTTCTGAGTTATAGGAAATGACATCAGACTTTTACTGCTGAATTGCAGGTTAATCTCCTGGTTGGCTAAGTGCTTTGATAAATCCTGATAGTGGTAGTTGGTTTGCTGTTTGTCATTATTTCCAATTTTCCCTGTGACTTACTTCACAATGCCTTCAAGAGTTGCTGGACACTGCTTATCTCCTTCCTGAGTCAAGAGGTTCTTATTGTCAATTTTAGCTGGATGCTGATTTACATATCTTCCTTGGTTGGTTACCAGTAGGCTCTCTATCATAGCTATGAAGTCTCCATTTCTCTCAAGGTTTAGATTCATTAAATTCAGCCATTTAATTTATGGCAAAGGACTCTGAGGTCCACAGTGTTTAGGATATTTGCCAAAGACTAATTGGGCCTAGTTCGGTGCTTTTTTTTTTTAACTTGGAGGCACGATTTTAAGATTTCCACAGGTTAGTAAACTCCAGAATTGGCCTGAACACTAGAACTACCCATTTTCTCCCAACTGAGCAACTGTTCCCCAAGGCTCGTTAACTTTCTCTTTTACTACAAAGTTCTGCATAAACAAAATATATAAGACTACACTGTCTCTTAATAAGTGAGGCTGTACACTACCCTGCATATACATAACACCTGGTAAACTGTAAAGGCCAGAATCCCATTTTGCTGTTTTATCTTTTTCATTTACTAAGGCTGAAAATGAGTATGTCTTTATTCTAAAAATTCCAATAGTAGTATTATGAATATGTGCACCTTTAAGAGGACTTTTATTTTGATTTTTATAGTTACTGATACAAAGCCTTGTTTGTGGAAAAATGCCCTGAGACTACTATTTTTGCTGTTTATAAGGATAATTACCACTAAGAATACTCTTATGAATTCAAAACTGATGGAAAAAGAAAGATAATTTAACTAGCATGTGCAGAAACTGTTGGTGGGGTAGACAAACCAGGAGTAGAGTTTACCCCATGGAGGGATTATGGAATGAGGCAGAACCAAAGGAGAGTGATCACAAGTGAGTTTTCCTACTCTTTACAAAGGATCCCAGAGGCATTTTGAATTTGTGATCTATTCTTGTCTGACATGCTTTCCTAGTGGGTTTTTGTTTTCCAGAGTTACTGATGCAAATAACAACTTGAAATCAGACTATAGGCAGCACAATTCTGAAAAATAACAACCAGGGTAAAGAGTGTGTGAATTTATTCAAATGTATAGCCACAGTTCAGTTCAGTTCAGTTGCTCAGTCGTGTCTGACTCTTTGTGACCCCATGAATCGCAGCACACCAGGCCTCCCTGTCCATCACCATCTCCTGGAGTTCACCCAGACTCACGGCCATTGAGTCTGTGATGCCATCCAGCCATCTCATCCTCGCTCGTCCCCTTCTCCTCCTGCCCCCAGTCCCTCCCAGCATCAGAGTCTTTTCCAATGAGTCAACTCTTCGCATGAGGTGGCCAAAGTACTGGAGTTTCAGCTTTGGCATCATTCCTTCCAAAGAAATCCCAGGGTTGATCTCCTTCAGAATGGACTGGTTGGATCTCCTTGCAGTCCAAGGGACTCTCAAGAGTCTTCTCCAACACCACAGTTCAAAAGCATTAATTCTTCGGCGCTCAGCCTTCTTCACAGTCCAACTCGCACATCCACAAGTGACTCTTGTTGACTCCTGTGAAATATCTACTCAGCTGTCTAATTGTGCAGGAAGAGTTACATATCATGTAGATTTGCAGAAACAATTTCGAAATGTTCACTCTTCCCAAAACACTTTTCCCCAAATGACAGACCGTGTGGGTGGCCGCTATGAAACTGCCTTGAATGAACAGAGGCATGATTATTCAGTCAACAACGTTTCTAGAGGGTCTCTCTAAAGTCTGAAGGCTATGTGGAAGTGACGGCATCATGCCCATCATAACGAAGCCACGTCTAATCACAGAAGGCTTGCCTCATCTGTGAGATATTTGCTGCCTGTGCACAGTGGCCCTTACAGTAGTTATTTCACCCCAGTGGTCTCTGCTATTTTAGAATAGTACAGAAAATTAGGACTCCCTAACTATGGAAGAATATGAGTGGAGAGGTTAGCATTCTAAGAATGGAAACCCAACAGCAGAGGGTAGAAGTGAGTCCAAGAACACCTTTTTTGCCTTTGCTATTTTTATTTCTTTTGAATGCACGTTTATCAGTTTGTAGCAAAATCCTATAGCTTTCAGAGCTTCCCTTGTAGCTAAGTCAGTAAAGAATCTGCCTGCAATGCAGGAGACCTAGATTCAATCCCTGGATTGGGAAGATCCCCTGGAGAAGGAAATGGCTTTCTTGCCTGGAGAATCCCGTGAACAAAGGAGCCTGGCAGGCTACAATCCATGGGGTCGCAAGAGTGAAACATGACTTAGTGACTAAGCCACCACCACCTATAGATTAATAGTTGCTTAGACTTTAAGCTTCATGCAGACAAATGCCTATCCAGCTCGCTACTATAATCCCAGCACCTTGTTTAGCATCTGTCACATGGCATTTTTGTTGATTCGAACTGACATCACCATTATATCAATACTAAGAGGGAAACTGAGGTAGAGAGGCAAAATTCAAATCTAAAAGAAAAAAATGACAATATGACAGTCCCATATTGTTATAGCAGAGGAATTTCCGTACTTGTCTCTCAGGTTTGTTTAGAGTGAAAACCCAAGTAAGCACAAAATAAGACATGTCAGACATTTAACTCAGGTGTTTTAGAGTGTCTTTTTGTATGGAGCCCACAGATGTCATTTGCCTATATGATTTGTGTGAGTGCAGGGCATCTGGCTTGCCTGGAAATTCAGTCAGAGCTGTGCTGATTTCAGATTCCGTGACCCCATGGACCTAATGCCTTTGTTCAGTGAACATCCCTCACAACTATATGTAGCAGTCTTGGCACCCCAAAAGCAGCCATTGTCAAATTTAATAAGGAATCTGGTTGGCTTGTTATCAGTGTGTTTTCATGTCTGTGAAACTGATTCCATTTGGTTTCTCTGAAAGATTCCCAGCTCAGACTCTCCACATGTGCTTCTTAACCAAACTGGGGCAGTCTACCCAGAAGGGTATCTTCTCCTGCCAACTGGGGTTCCATTTCCCCATATTCCTGTGCCCTGTTGCCTCCTAAAACAGCATAATCACTGATAACTAAACAATACATGTCAATCAATATCTACTGAAAAACTGACACTCCAAGTTACCTACTTATTGCATATACGCAATATCTGCATACACATTCCAAACCCAAGAGTGACAGTTTAGAGACTGAAATATAATTGACTGTGAATTGAAAAGAGGCATTCTAAAAATATTTCAAATTTGCTATGATGAGTATGAATGAAGAAAGCTGCTTCTCCACCCCCATTTTTCTCCTGCCTTCCCCACTTCACTCCAGGGATGTGGTGAATTTGTGTAATTTAAGGCAGGTGGTCCACATAGTAGGCTGACCACAGAGGATGAGAGAGTGTGCATTTGATACCCTGACTGCTGCTCTTTAATAGACTTTAAATATACTTTGACTATTATTTGGCTTTTGGCTATTACATTTATTTTCACTTTCTTTCAAAGGCTTCTCTCTTTCATTTTGTCATTTTCCACATACTGAAATGTAACCCAGGTCCAATGGCACCAAATAGAGGATTTATCTATACTGTCATCAAACTAAATGCAAAGGAAATATCAAAGGGGAGCAAAGGGCACCACTATATTTTGGCTCTTGAATGCTAATAGAAAAATGCAAGCATTTTTCTCTGCCTAGGTAATAACAATACTTTACTTTTATATAAAGCCTTTCATCTGAGAATCTTAAAGACCTTCAAGATGTCGTTTGGGTCTGGCATTCTTCAATTGCCTGCCCTTTGTCTCTTTCAGTAAGGAAACATTCCTGTTGGATGTAGTTTCATATCTGAGCTTGCACTTAGGTATGCATATTCAGAGGTCCAAGGGCACGGAGTGTTTCTTGGATAGATCAAACAAATGACCAGTTATGACATTCTCAAAACAGCCCTGAGAGGAAGATGGGTGGCAAAGGTGATTATCTAACTTGCAGGTGGAGCAATTGTGACACAGCAGGTTATGGGACCTACGAGAGGGCACACAGTGGAGTCTTTGTTACTGCTGGAAACAGTAGTAACACCTACCAGACCAATAGCATGGCTGTGCTTCTTCGACATCCCACCTATCTGCTCCTTCTCCTTTCAGCATAAACATCTCTAAGAAATGGCACCCTTCTGCTTATTAGAAAAGACTCCAGTGCAAGAGAGGAGAATAGAGTAGCAGCTTTGGAAATGTTGAAGACAATGAAGTGAGTAGGCCTGTCTTTCCCAGAAAAGTCACTCAACTTATAGTCAAATTAGTGAGTAAAAAATGAAAGAAAAGAGGAATATCCCTTGCACACAGAAGGTGGAAGCTTGATCTTTAAGTTCCGTTCCTTTTAACTAAGAGACCATATGTTGATCTCAGCCAGGAAGTATAATGTTTTATGTATTATAAATAAACATATATATATAAGAATGAATATACATAGACATATATTTTCAAACTAAGCCATGTGTACATTTTAAAACTTAAAAGCATTTTTCATTTATATCTTATTTATAACTAATTTTCTTTTCTTTCCTGAATTTTCCTTTTGCCTCATTATCTCCAAACATAGTCATTTGTCTCAACATCATAGTTATTAGTCTGAAGAGTCCTGAAGTCTGGGTTATTACTCTCTGACATCGCTGTATGATTTACTGTTAACTCAGTGTTTGACAATTCTAACTGTGACATTCTACTTAACATTAATGCTTGAATATCCTCTTGGGACACCATATCATAATTTACTTTTAATTTAAAAACTCATTGTCAGGTTTGGGGCAGGGAATCCAGCTCTGCTTTTGCAAGTAAAGTAACTTCTGTTTTATTCCAGTAAGGAGAGCTAATGGAAGGAATAAATATATATTTTAAGAGATGACTTCATAATAAATGAGACTGTACTCTTCATCTGAGAATAATTATACATTTGAAACAAAACATTTAATAAATTATAAATTTATTAAACAAAAATTATTTTTTTCTTTATTTAATACTCAATTTGAGTTTCTAAAATGAAAACTATTTTTCATAGTAAAGGATTGTCACAAAAAGCCTGAACAAAGTTCTAGGGCAATTCTAGTATCCAATATTCTATAATCTGTCATTAGTCCAGCTTACTGGTAGTTAGTTATATATATTTAAAAATCGTGGGTCTGTGTCTTCCTATCTTTCTAAGCTGATAAATTCTCAGATCTAAATATGTAATTTAAAAATCTGGTAAAAGCTGTTCCATATATGACATTGATTTTACCATATCAGGGGTAAAAATCTCTAAGTGATATGCCCATTTTCTTTATCTGTACATACCATCTAGGTTCTCAGCTTAGTTTTGATCTGTACCAGAAGAAATATGCATAAACAATCAGGAGCAATGATGGAAAAAAATAACAAACTTGATTATCTTACTTGGCCTGAGTTTGAGAGTCGATGAACTGCATTTTGTCATTATTGATTTCTCTCTTCCACACAGGCTCTATTGCTTAGTGCTCTCTCTGTGAATGAGGCCAAATCTGGGAAAGAAGGTGAAGGTTTAGCAATATGAAACAATGCAAGATGCTTAAAATTTTCCTGCTTTATCATATAATCTAAGCATGATTTCTGCTCTCCTCTTTCTTATATAGGGTAATGAAATACTTAGTGCTGTCCTTTTCATTGGCATATGTATCTTTGTTTTGAGGTTATGAGAACTTCTTGCTTTATTAATTTTGCCCCAAATAAAAGTTCCACTTGTTAAATTAGTTTAGAATATAAATGGAAAAAAGAACAAGTCTAAATCTAAGCTCCACCAGTTATTAGCTGTGTTGTTTTGCCAATTAATTGAATTTACCTGAGTGTATGATTCTCTAAAATTTGGGAGCATAATACTATCACAAGCATTATCATTCTGTCATTCTATGATCTATAATAATATCTCTAATGATGCTTCAGTAAAATACAATTTTAAATTACCATTGTCAGTTAGGTTGTCAAGAAATTTTCTGTCAGATGCCAAATTTTAAATCCTAGAAGATCAGGTAAAATATATTTTCTAAAACTATAACTTAAAAATTGTGAAGTGAAGCATTATTTTAAAACCTAAAACTCTTTCTGAAATTCACACAACTATAATTAAAAAGAAAAATAATAATGAGCTCTGGAAGCCAATATAAAAGCAGTGATAAATGAGTAACAAATCATTGCTTTAAAAAGATAAAGTATTTGTTATAAATCTTTTAAATTGAGAAGATTGAGTCTATCTTAAATCATAAGATATCTTTACTAGTCAATATTAATCATATTCAACAATATAACAATCAGCTTCGTTATATGCCTATGAAGGACAATGACTGTGCGTGTTTACCTAACAATTAGCATTCTTATTATTGGTAATGAAAATGATAGACACAGGAATGTATATTGGTTTTAAGGCTTCTTGAGCATACTAATTCATAGTTCTTTATCGAAATTTCCTTTTCACATATGGCATCAAAGTAAGAGTTTAAAACTTGAAACTTTTCTTAGGATTCATGTTCTGAAGTATTTCTGTTTCTTGTTTTGTGGTCATGAACCACAGAGAAATTTGTCTTTTTTACGTACACTGGAAATAATTTACTGCTTTTAGAAATATTAAACCACAAAAAACCCCAATGTTAAAGAAACATTATGAGTGTGCTGGAACCCAGAAGGAGCCAGGGAATGGAGAGTTAATGCAGAAGCTCTGATCTCGTTCTGTGTCCAAGGGGCTCCAGGACCTCTCTCTGAAAAGTGGCAGGTAGTACCCAGTCCACATTTGTGTAAGAATTTTACAAAGAAAATATTGGCAAGATGATGTTGTAGAGGGCACACATGGTTAATACAATTCTGAGACACTAATCCCATTTCCTTAAATATGAAATAAGAGTCTTTGTAAACATCAGTTCTTGTCTAACCTTAATACATGGACAAAAGTCACAAATTGTAAAATGACAGTATAGATTCCAATCTGTGTATAGATTCATTCAACCATATGTACTTGACAAAAATGACATTCTCAGTTTCTAGAAGCAATATTCACTTGCTTATGGTGTATGGGGCAGCAATACTTTGAAGCCCATCTGTCTTTCTGATCTCACTTCAGAGGCCAGAGATTCAGGATATTCATACCGATTAGTCTCAGGGGAAAAAATGTCTCCTTTATGTACATAACACAGAAGGCAAAAGTTCAGTGATTGTAGTGGATATATTTTTATAGTTTTTTCTAACATCTCGCAATAATCATCTAAAAACTGAAATTCATAAATCAGTCAAGAGAGCAAATTTCTATTGATGACATATTTCATCTGCTTTGTTATTCTATTGTATTGCATTTAAATAAATTGCATAACACTTTTCCTCACATGCTTGTTTCCATTATAAAACTTATTTTTAATGCAGAAAACATTTTGATTTTTAATAAGGATATCAATAAAGTGGTTTATTTTAAAAGAAATGATTAAATGCAAAATTTATTATTACAATTAACTTTAATTAAGAGCAAAATGTCTTACTGGATTAAGTACAATGGTGCAAATTTTTTAAATCTACAAATATAGAAAGACTGGAAGTTCTTGAATTATAGATATAACCTTGACGGCATTATTCAAGTATATAGTCATATAATGGTAATAGTACACTTTTAAAAGTATTTCTTTGAACTGGAGTTTTGTCAAAAGAATTAAACAATGACAATTAATTAGTGTATTTGTTCATATATAGCCGTGTTATTTGCTTTATTTGAATGAAAAAGAAAGGTAGTAAAAACCAAATGTTATCAGTTATTGTAAGCAAGCCCATTTGGAATCAGAAAAACAAAGATTAATTTACATAAATTAGAAATCATAGACTACTTCCACTTTTACTTAAGAAAGAGAATTTTGGGTTTTTGATATAAACATTCCCTCCCAAATAGAATTTTTATTTTAGAGAGTGACCTGTTTTAAAAGCAGATTGACTATAAGAGTGAGATATAATCAGTGATATGTTTAAGAAAACAATTCAATTTGCTGAAAATGTAATTTGGTTTTCTTTCCTAGTAATTTCAGAGAATGCTGGTAAAATTGTAAATATTTATTGAGAAATATTTAACAGCCTATAAAACCAGGAATTAAATGATTTTTATACTTGGGAAAGAATTGTTGCATCTTAAAAATATGTTTATTAAATCTTTATATATTGGTTTAGATCTAAAATCTTATTTTCTATATTTGAATATAGAACTCTTTAAAGCATAGTTGAATTAAGATTATGCAATAAAGCATTTCCAGATTCATGAGCATAATTATAATTTTTCATATTACATATTCCAGATCTTAGACTTCATTGGGTTGCAGTTCATATGTAAATAAATGAAGTTATTCAAACTACTTTTAAACATAATTTCCCTCATAAACACAGGAAGCACATCACCAGGGAGAAAAATGAGTACATGAATAAATCTGAAAATTAAACTTTGTAGGTTTAAAAAAAAATCACAGCTTTACAAATGAGAGCCATTTTGCCTTTCAATTCTAGATTTAAAGGAGGACATTTGACACATTTACATGGCAAACTCAGTCAATGTTTGGAAATGCTTTGTAGTGGCCAAAAGCTGTGCATTTCCTTCTGTTGACCTGATTTTTTTTCTTCCAATAAAGTTAATTAATAGAAGATGCATCAAACAGGATTATTGCAGATGTGCACATACTGCAATGCTAATTGCTCTTATTTTTTACAATCCAGCCCTGCTTTAATTTATATTTGCCTGACTTAGCTTTTTAGTGAATTAGAGGCACTCTGCCACACACTGGATAGCAATGTGCTTGCATCACTCGATTATCTCAGATGCATTATTGTCTAGAATCTATGCTCCTAATTTCCTTACCACCCACACCCATCTCTTTCCTCTGTTTGGAAGGCTGATTTGTGTTAAGAAGGGACCACCAAGCTATTAACTCTAGGACATAACTAGCATTGTTCATAGAGAGTAGGGCTTATGATCATATCACATTTTAACTCTTCCACCAGCATTATCCTTGTTTCTCCAATGCTTTCAAGAGGCAATAACTCGAAATGCCTCGCATGGAAATGATAAACTGCCTGTTGTGCCTTTTCTTTGAAGGAGTTCTCCTGCAGAGTATCATATTTAAATAAATTGCCATTGAGTTTAGCAAGCAGCACAATCATGCCCATTGAGGTGGAGTCTTTTGATCATATTTTGTAATGCAATCAAGGATCACATGAGGATTCTGGCACAGGCCAGCTTTGCTGTGTGCTAAATAGGCGATGGGAGAAAGAAAGCATTAATTGCCCTGAATCCCCCGACATAACAAAGCACACCTGTGTCCCAGATACCACAGACCCCAAGGCAACACTTCCATCTATATCCACAGTAATTCTTTCCACTCGATTGATCAGTAGTTTCAAACTATCCAATTTTTTAAAATTTCCAATACATTCACATTGTCCAAGAAGGTCAAATGTGCGTGCATAAGCATAGCTCTTCTGTACTTTAACATAGTTGAATGCAATAGATGGGGAACAGGATATCTGAATTCTGAATACTCTTGTTGAGTCAGTTGACATCTCTACCATTCGTCTCCCCCTCTCTCACACCCTCTCAGAAATTGGCAAGACCTGGACAGTAACTTACCAAAACAGTTGTCTTGAGGCTGATATGAGTTTATGGTTAAGAAAACCTTAAGATATATAAAGCACTTTACACATGTGCCGTTCTGAGAAACGCGTAGATGTGTGTGGCACAGACTGTATGAATGGTGTTTCATTCTCATTACTTCTTTGCAAGCATTTTGACAGGATTAATCTTTTTGGCAAAAAGAACTTGCAGATCTTTCATCTACCAAAGAATATGGGGTCACTAGCAGGG
The DNA here is from genome assembly GCA_917880005.1 of Nanger dama. Taxonomy (NCBI): domain Eukaryota; kingdom Metazoa; phylum Chordata; class Mammalia; order Artiodactyla; family Bovidae; genus Nanger; species Nanger dama. Next base: position 33,940,084 of record CAKJTW010000007.1, read on the forward strand.
AATGGCTAACTGACAGATCAATTAAGGAAACTTGGGGATACCATTGAACTTTGGTCTGTGGATTTACCAAGAGGCAGAGGACGTTGGAAATGGGGGCTTGTAAGGAATTTTCTGCTCTACTGGTCCAGCATTCTCAACTTTCTGTTAAACTCTGAGGTATTAATGAAAAAGAACTAGCCAATACCATCCCTAGTTATTTTCTGCTGACAGATATTGTTTAGTAACCGGGTACGCTCGCTGCCTATTTTTGTTTGTTTTTGTGAATAGTACAGAAGAGAGAAATGAGAATTAAGAAATAATTACTGCACACAGATTCCCCCCCTCTCGCCCCCAGTTTCCACTAGGATAGTTTTTACAGTTCAGATTTATCTCTTCCTCCCCCAAACAGAATGTAAGACCTCAAAAATCATAAATGTCATTTTTTTTTTCCTGAATGATTTTCCTCTTTTATAAAGAAGAAATGTAGGGGCCTACTCCTAGTCTGATACCTTACCTTTCTACCAAATGGGGGAAAAAGGGGGTTAGGAATTGGAGTAGGAAAGCACATGATTTGTCCTAGAGAGTGATGACTGAGACTTTTCATAAATTGTAAGCACCATTTATAGTTCTATATCCTTATTATGAGCTAAAGTCAAATGGCCTGAAAAGTAAATGACTGACAAGGCAAATGGACTCATTGGCTTTCATATTATTTCAAAGCTTACATTAGTTACGTTAAGTCCCTTCAGTCGTGTCCGACTCTGTGTGACCCCATAGATGGCAGCCACCAGGCTCTGCCGTCCCTGATATTCTCCAGGCAAGAACACTGGAGTGGGTTGCCATTTCCTTCTCCAATGCATGAAAGTGAAAAGTGAAAGGGAAGTCGCTCAGTCCTGTCTGACCCTTAGCGACCCCATGGACTGCAGCCCACCAGGCTCCTCCGTCCATGGGAGTTTCCAAGCAAGAGTACTGGAGTGGGGTGCCATTGCCTTCTCCTTAGTTACCTAAGGCTTCCATAACAAGGACCATAGGGTGGGATTAACAACAAAAATTTCTCTTCTCACAACCCCAGAGGACAGAAGTACAAGATCCAGTTGGGGCAGAGTTGGTTTCTTTTGAGGAATCTCTCCTTGCCATGGCAGTGGTCATCCTCTCCCTGTGACTTCACATAGGCTCTCTTCTGTGTGTTTCTATGTCCTAATCTCCTCTTCCTATTTATTTACTCATTTATATTTGAGGTACAATTGGCATTAACATTATATTTGTTTCAAGTACACAACACAATGTTTGTATATTTGTATACACAGCAAATGAACACCATGCCAGGTATAGTTAACATCCTTCAGCTTACATAGTTATAAGTAATTTTTCTTGTGATTATGACTTTTCAAGATATATTTGTAGCAACTTTCAAATATGGCATACAGTTTTATAAACAACAGTCACCATCCTGTATATTATATCCTAATGACATTTATTTTATAACTAGACCTTTATACCTTTTGACCCCCTTCACTGATTTCTCCCACCTGCCATATCCCATCTTTGGCAACCACCAGTCTGGTATTTGTATTTATGGACTTGGTTTTGGATATGGGTTTCTTTTAAATAATTCCATGCATAAATGGAATGCATATTTTCTTTCTCTCTCTGATTTACTTCACTTAGTGTAATGGCTTTGGAGTTTATCCATGTTGTTTTCAAATAGCAAGATTCCATTCTTCTTTATGGCTGAATAATTTTCTAATATATATCTACCTACATACCAACCTGGCACTCTGTATTTATGCATATCACATTTACTTTATTCATTCATCCATCAGTGGACACTTAGTTTATTTCTAGTCTTCCCTTCTTATAAGGACACTGGTTATATTGGATTAAGGTCCACCCTAATGACTTCATTTAACTTGTACAAATTTGGTATACAAATGGAGTCACATACTGAGGTACTAGGGGTTAGGACTTCAACATGTAAATTTTGGGAGGATACAAATCAGCCCATCACAGAGCCCCTCCCTTTTTGAAGGCTATTGAAAAATTCTGCCTCAGATACCTTGAGAAGAAATATCTTCCATTAACTCCAACCCAAATTGCAGAAAACTTAAAATGTATTAAATTTGCAATGCTGACAATTGCAGGTGGGGATTCCTAGGAGATATATTGGCAGGACTTTGGGATTATATAAACTAAGCAAACACTGAAGTAAAATCAGAAGTGACCACTAATGACATGATAAAATTGAAATAATCTAAAAAACATCTTTTCATTGTATATAGGGAGAGCTACATCAAACATCTGTTCTTTCTTACATAAATCCACACAAATAATCAATCTATAGCCTCTTCTATAGCTTTGCCTTATATTTCCTTATAGCTTTTGTTTCTTGCCTCTCCAACTTGGTGGCTCTGACCCTCTCATCCCCACTAAATCCCCATATGTAAATTTTATGTGGATAAAGCATTGTATGTTTTGATTCACTGTGTAATCCTAGTGTTAGCTATAGAATGCAAGCTAAGTAAATATTCCATAAATATGTAGCAAGGTTATTGTGAGATAATAGGGTCTAGGAATTTAGGGGTCCAAGTTACTCTCTATTGCATCTCGTATTTTTGTATATTGCAGGAGCAACACAAAATATCTGGGTCTCCCAGAAGTCCAGAGTTTAGCTAAAGCAGTTCTTTATAAAGGACTTCAAAACTCTGGTAGCTACCAGTCTCAGTCAGGTCAAAGATCACCTTGATTAGCAGACAGACCTGTGAGTCAATCAGTTCATCAGATAACTGATCAGTTGTTGATAACATGAGTTAGACCATATACCAGGCATGTTTACATTAATCCTTAGAGTAATTCACAGTGGGATATATATATATATAAAACTCTATTTTACAAATAAGGTTATAAAGTTCAGAGAAGTTGAGTAACTTACCCAGGATTTCACAGCCATTAACTGACCAAACCAGGATTTGAATTTAAGTTTGACGGATTCAAAGCCCCATGACCTCACCTCCACCCAACTTTGTCTCTAGTCAAAACAGTCATTCTAATGGAGCTGGGGACTCATGGCTAATTACAGCCCAATCATACTTTAAAATATCTTGTTTTTTTTTTTTTTTTAAAGGATGAAAATTTTGTCAAAATTCTACTTTCCTTTTCATTAAAGTCCAACAAAATATTGGCCTGTTGTTGTAAATACAGCATGTGTAATTAAAAGCTGGGTGGTATCTTCTGAAGAGAAAGAAATCATCCATCTTTTCTCAACTGATTTTCTCATAACTTGACTTCAGCTAAACTTATTAATCAGAACAATGAAGAAAAATTCACAAGGCCCATGAATCAGTCCATTTCAGATTCTCAGTGTCAGCAAATGGCCTCAAAACCCAAATACAGTCTTTTCACATGATGCATCTTGGACAGTTTATTACAGAGGAGGTAGAAGAAGAAGAAAACAGCCTGTTTTGTGATCCATCCAGGGTTGTAGTTAAATGTCTCTATTCCCAAAGGCAATTTGGCAGCTTTGGGCTTGGTGCCCATGTTGTTAAAGCTGCGTCTATTCTCAAGTCTCTAGAATTGTTTTTATTTAATATTTTAAATATTCCTGTTTCTTCATGTCCCCTTCCCATTCTATAGAGGAACTGTTTGAATCATGATTGATCTAATTTGGGGCAGCACTGCAATTCTAGTGACTGGAGTTTAATATGGGGTAGAACAAGTATGTTCAAGGTGCATGTATATAATTATTGTGTATTAGGAGGCTTTCAGTAAGTGATTGCTGATTTGAACTAATAGGCAGCCATATGTCTTGTTCACTTGTCTGTGATCCCCTTTTCTCTGTCACTTATTGGTGAGACCTCCAAAGTCTGTTCCTTTGATTCAAATCTCCCTTGAGGCTGCTCCACAAGATGACATTTTGCAAGGTACTCAAGCTCCACATTCAGTTTTCATGTTTATTATGTGGGTAATAATGGTATGTGTCTCAAGAAGTGTGCAAGTTGAATAGGAAAATCCATGTAAAGGACTTGAACCAGTGTCTGTGAAATTATACTGCCTAAGGCAATGGCACCCCACTCCAGCACTCTTGCCTGGCAAATCCCATGGACAGGGGAGCCTGGTGGGCTGCAGTCCATGGGGTCACTAAGAGTCGGACATGCCTGAGAGACTTCACTTTCACTGTTCACTTTCATGCATTGGAGGAGGAAATGGCAACCCACTCCAGTATTCTTCCCTGGAGAATCGCAGGGACGGGGGAGCCTGGTGAGCTGCTGTCTATGCAGTCGCAGAGTCGGACACGACTGAAGCAACTTAGCAGCAGCAGCACTCTCTATTCCATCTTGTTATTATTGTGGTTATTATCATCATCATAGAAAACATAAAAAAAAAACACTCTTAGCTTTTTGAGGAAAGGAAGAAAAACCGTGTCTCTGAACTTTTCTCCTTCCAGTTCTGTGCATATTTGAAGCTGAGAACCACTGAGATTTGTACTGGCAGCATGGCTGCAGCAAGGTTAATAGTACAAACTTGCTTCCCCAAATCTGAATTTGTTATTAGCTTTTGCCACACTTCAAATCCTTTCTCAGCCATGCTCACAGACACAAAAGTACATATAAGATTGTATGTGTGTAGTGAGGGTGAGAGGCTTCCCTTGTGGCTCAGATGGTAAAGAATCTGCCTGCAATACAGGAGACCCAGGTTTGATTCCTGGGTAGGGAAGATCCCCTGGAGAAGGGAGTTGGCAATGCACTCCAGTATTCTTGTTTGGGAAATCCCATGGACAGAAGAGGCTAGCGGGCTATAGTCCATGGGGTTGAAAGAGTCGGACATGATGGAGCAACTAACACACACATGCAGTGAGGAAGACAGGCTGGACCTCCACTCCTAAATATTGAATAGCATTAGTTCACTGGGATGAGTGATTCTCTCCCTAACCTCTTCACCTTCCCTTAGTAAATCTGATTTACTTACTGTCACTCAGGAGCAGGGGAGTAAAAGATGACTAACTCTCTGCAATGAGAAAGACTGTACTGTAAAATACAGTGAGTCAGAGGAGGAGCTGTGCTATGGGTCAGAGGATCTATGGGTCTGTGGGTCCATGGAGGAGCTAGGCTAGGTCACCAACCTGACATCTAGGACCAAGCATTATACTACAAGTCTTTTATGTGGTTGGTTATTTTCCAATATTTAAAACAACAATAACAAAAATAACAAACAAAAAAACCCACCTGCTGACTACTTAAGGTTTTAAGGCTAACAGAATAAACCCCTATTTTCTTGGTTACTGACCACACAGCCACTAACAAGTCAGCTCCCGGTTTGATTTAAAAATGAAACACTGAGGCAAGTTTTTGCAAAGAGTTTTGAAACTGTTGCCATTGAGTATAGACATAGGGCTATAGAAAAATCGAAGGATATGAAATGTATACAAGCCATATTGTTGTCGTTGTTGTTCAGTGACAAAGTTGTGTCCAACTCTGCAACCCCATGGACTGCAGCATGCCAGGCTTCCCTATCTCTCACCATCTCCCAGGGTTTGCCCAGGTTCAGGTTCACTGAGTCAGTGATGTCATCCAATCATCTCATCCTCTGCTACCCTCTTCTCCTTTACACAGCCATACTACTTCTTTTGACAATACTCCTGCCTCTTGCATGCATTCAAACACGATCAGCAAGAAGAAAAACCTAGTGAACTTTTTTGGGTTGAGGGCAAGTAGTGCATCAGTTGATGTCTTCAGGGTCATACCATGCTTGTTACTCCAAGAAATGTCTGGAGGAGCATGCAGCACAGGCTCGATGGTGGAGCATCGAGGAGTTATTCCATCTTACATGATCAAGTGCTGTCAGTCCCGTGGATCGGTGGCCTCTGGTAGCTCCTAAACACCCTGGAGTCAGTGTCTCTGCTTCACTTTGGTTCTGCAATTAAACCTGAGATTTATAACATATCATATTTTTTCTCTCTCCCATGGAGTACCAAAATCACTCTCTTCTCCATAATGCATTTTATACTCTCCCCCAGACATAAGGCATATAAGGGGGCCAGTAGAGAGTCCCTGAGTGAGGGTGAGCCAGCAGAAGCACACTGTAACTGTCCCTCTTGCCTCTTCTAGGACATACCCATGTGGCAGCCCTTCTCACCTTCCATCACTGCCCCAACCACAGGAAAGGGAACTAGTGCAAAACGTGTTTTGGGCACGGTGTATTACTTTGCTGCTGCTGCTAAGTCACCTCAGTCGTGTCCGACTCTGCGACTGCATAGACAGCAGCCCACCAGGCTCCCACCAGCTTCTCCAGCAAGAACACTGGAGTGGGTTGCCATTTCCTTCTCCAGTGCATGAAAGTATAAAGTGAAAGTGAAGTCACTCGGTCATGTTCGACTCTTAGCAACCCCTGGACTGCAGCCCACCAGGCTCCTCTGTCCATGGGATTTGCCAGGCAAGAGTACTGGAGTGGGGTGCCATTGCCTTCTCCATGTATTACTTTACATATGGCTAAAAACTCCAGGCATTTGAACTTGCTATCTTACTCGTCAGTGTCACATGTAATCTTGCTTCATCATTCCAATCAGAGGAAATAGCATGTTCCGCATTTTTACAAAATGTAGGACTCCCTCACAATTCCTGAGATCTGAGTTTGAAACTGGAAGTGAACCTTTCCAGAACTAAGTTAAAACTAATGTCGTCAAGCACAACATCATGGTTCAGAGGGAAAAAGAAAAGCATCCAACCAAGGTTCATCAACTGAAAAGTTCTTCAGTTCCCCCAGACATCGAATGCCTCCTTAGAAACCATGTTAAAGAATTACATGTAAATAAATCAGAACAGAGGTATTATTCACTCAAGGCTTCAAAGGGAAAAATATTTGGCTATAGGAGAAGACAATGGCACCCCACTCCAGCACTCTTGCCTAGAAAATCCCATGGACAGAGGAGCCTGGTAGGCGGCAGTCCATGGAGTCACTAAGAGTCGGACATGACTGAGCTACTTCACTTTCACTTTTCACTTTCATGCACTGGAGAAGGAAATGGCAGCCCACTCCAGTGTTCTTGCCTGGAGAACCCCAGGGACGGGGAGCCTGGGGGGCTGCTCTCTGTGGGGTCGCGCGGAGTCAGAAACGACCGAAGCAACTTAGCAGTAGCAGCAGCATAGGTTCTTTCACATTTTCTAAATGTTCTTCAATTCTAAAACCACTATGTTGTAAAAGTAGAATTTTTACACCTTTTTGAGCTATAGTTCATATACCATACAGTTCAACATCTAAAGTGCACACATCAAAGAATTTCAATATATTATACATATATATGCAAGGACTATCATAGTCAATTTTAGAATATTTTCATTTCAAAAATAAACTATCATTTAAATACCATTGTCCTATGCCTCTATATTTGTCAGCCCTAAGCAACTAACAATCTGGCTGGACATTTTGTGTAAGTGGAAACATGTCATAGGCATTTTTCTATGATTGGCTTCTTTCATTTACCATAACGTTTTCAGGGTCTATCAATGTTACCAATGTTCATCAATGTAGCACATAATAGTATTTCACTCATTTTTATGGTCAAATAACATCCCATTGTATGGATATGCCACACTGTATTTATCCACTTATTGCTGATAGATGTTTGGGTTCCACTTTGTAGCTATTTTAAGTGATGCTGCTCTAGAGATTCACATACAAGTCTTGGTTTGCAAATATGTGTGCGTGTGTTCATTTCTTTGGGGGATGTTACTAGGGGTAGGATTGATGAGTTATAAATAACTGTGTGTTTAATTATTTGAAGAACTGCTCTTGCTTTCCAAAACGGTCTCACCATTTTACAGTCCCATCTGCAGTTCATAGGGTTCCAATTTTCCCACATTCTTGACTTGTTATTCATTCATACTTGTTATTATATGACTTTATGATTCCAGCCATTCTAGGGGGCATAAAGAGGAATCTCATGGTTTTGATTTGCGTTTCCCTGATGGCAAATGATGTCATATATCTTTTAATGTGCTTACTGGCCATTGAAGTGTCTTCTTTGGAGAATTGTATATTCAGATCCTTTGCCCATTTTATTTTTTTGCCTGTTTTAAAATAAGGTGATTTGTCTTTCTGTTATTGCATTGTATGGGTTCTTTGTATATTGTAGACACAAGTCACATAAATGTTTTGTAGATACTTTCTCCCATTCTGTTGGTTACCTTTTCCTTTCTTGCTAGTGTCCTTGAGGCTCAAGAATTTTGAATTTTGATTAAGTCCAATTTATCTCTTTTTCCTTTTGTTGCTCAAGTTTTTAGCATCATATATAAGAATTCACTGCTAAATTCCAGATCATGAAGATTTATTCCTGTATATTCTTCTAAGGGTTTGATATTTTTCAGTACAGTTCAGTTCAGTTGCTCAGTTGTGTCTGACTCTTTGCAACCCCATGAATCGCAGCACACCAGGCCTCCCCATCCGTCACCAACTCCCGGAGTTTATTCAAACTCACATCCATCGAGTCAGTGATGCCATCCAGGCATCTCTCTGTCGTCCCCTTCTCCTCCTGCTTCCAGTCCCTCCCAGCATCAGAGTCTTTTCCAATGAGTCAACTCTTCGCATGAGGTGGCCAAAGTACTGGAGTTTCAGCTTTAGCATCATTCCTTCCAAAGAAATCTCATTAGAATGGACTGGTTTGATCTCTTTGTAGTCCAAGCGACTCTCAAGAGTCTTCTCTAGCACCACAGTTCAAAAGCATCAATTCTTCGGTGCTTAGCTTTCTTCACAGTCCAATGCTCACATCCATATATGACCACTGGAAAAACCATAGCCTTGACTAGACGGACCTTTGTTGGCAAAGTAATGTCTCTGCTTTTGAACATGCTATCTAGGTTGGTCAGTTTTTAGTCAAGTTTTGACCTCTTTTGAGTTAAATTTTATATATGTCATGATTTTGGGGCCCAATCTCATTGCTTTACTTGTGGCTATCAAGTTGTCCTAGTACTGTTTGTCAAAACAATCATCATTTCCCCTCTAAATGGTCTTAGCATCCTTGCTAAAAATCAATTGACCTTAGCCACATGGATTTATTTCTGGACTCTCAGTTCTGTTCATTTGATCTATGTCTATCCTTATGACAGTACCACACTCCTTTGATTAATGTTACTTTGTAGTAAGTTTTGAAACTGAGAAATGTGAATCTTCCTACTTTGATTTTTTTCCAAGATAGTTTTATCTAGTCTGAATCCCTTGAATTTCCATTTAAATTTTAGAATCAACTTGTCAGTTTCTAATAGGGAGGGCATAGAATCTATATATCAATTCAGGGACTACTGTCATGTTAACTATTAAGTCATCCAGTACATGAACATGGACAACCCCTAGTATTCAGAATAAATTTTGACTTCTTTTATTTATTTTATTTCTAATTATTTTGAAGTGAAGTGAAAGTCTCTCAGTCATGTCCAACTCTTTGCAACCCCAAGGACTGTAACCTGCCAGGCTCCTCTGTCCATGGGATTCTCCAGGCGAGAATATTGGAGTGGGTTAGCCATTTCCTTCTCCAGGGGATCTTCCTGACCCAGGGATCGAACCCAAGTCTCCTGCATTGCAGGCAGATGCTTTACTGACTGAGCTACAAGGGAAGCCCTTGTAGCCCATCCCTAATTATTTTATTTTTTAAAAAAGTTTTATAATTTTTACTTACTTACGTATTTCTGGCTGCACTGAGTCTTTGTTGCTGCAGGCAGGCTTTCCTCTAGTTGTGGTGAGCAGTGCCAACACCCTAATTGTGGTGTGTGGGCTTCCCATTGCAATGGCTCCTCCTGTTGCAGAGCATGTGCTCCAGGGCATGCAGACTTCAGTAGCTGTGAATCCCAGGCTCTAGACCGTGGGCTCAGTAGTTGTGGTGCATGGCTTAGTTGCTTTGAGGCAAGTGGAATCTTCCCGGGCCAGGATGGAACGTATGTCCCCTGCATTGGCAGGTGGATTTTTTTTTTTAAACCACTGGACCACCAGGGAGGTCCCATTTTATTATTTTTGATGCTTCTGTAAATTGAATTTTTCTCCATTCCACTTTCAGATTGTTCACTGCGAGTGTAATAGAAACACTATTGATTTTTGTATATTTATCCTGAAACCTTGCTGAACTCATGTATTAGTTTTTTGTCTGTATGTTTGTTGTTTTAAACTCCTTAGAATTTTCTATAGATAAGATCTGGATGCCTTTTATTTATTTATAGTACCTAGTTTTCCTGGAGCCTTCAGTATAATTTTGAATAGAAGTGGTGAGTGTTGATATCATTGTCCTATCCCTGATCTTAGAGGGAAAGCAACCTGTCTTTTTACCATTAGCCATGGACTTTTTTGTAGATGCCTTTTATCAGGTTCAGAAGAATCTCTGAGTGATTTTATCATGAAAAGGTGTTGGATTTTGTAAAATACTTTTTCTGAGACTATTGAGATGATAATGTGGTTTTTGTTTTCAATTCTGTTGACATGGTATATTACATGAATTGATTTTCAGATACTAAACTAATTTTGCATTTCTGGGATAAACCCATGTTGTTATGGTGTATAATTCTTTTTATGTTGCTTGATGGCCAGTATCTTGTTGAGGACTTTATATACATATCCATAAGAAATACTGGTCTACAGTTTTCTCATCTGATTTTTCATATCAGGATAAAAAATAGCCTCGCAGATTGCCTTCTTGGACCTCCCTCCCACCCCCTCATTCCACCTCTCTAGGTCAGCACCCACCACCGAGCTGAGTTCCCCTGTGTTATACAGCAGCTTCCCACTAGCTCTTTTACCCATGGCAGTGTATCTATGTCAATCATATCTCCCAGTCTACCTCACCCTCCCCTTCTCCCCTTACTTTGTGTTCACATCTCCGTTCTCTACATCTGTACCTCTGTTCCTACCTCTGAAATAGATTCATCTATACCATTTTTCTAGATTTCACATATATGCATTAATATATGATATTTGGGTCACCATCATCAAAAATCTACAAACAGTAAATGCTGGAGAGGATGAGGAGAAAAGGAAACCCTCCCATATATTTTAAATTATTTCTAGATTACTTATGTTATCTAATGCAATGTGAATGTTATGTAAATAGTTTTAATTGCAGTGTAAATACTATGTAATTTATTGCCAGTGCATGGAAAATCCAAATTTTGCATTTTGGAACTTTATGGAATTAAAAAAAAATGTATTTTGGATCCACAGTTGGTTTAATCCATGATGCAGAATCCAAGGGTATGTAGATTCAATGGTAATTTGGCTATAGTTTTTGTTCAAGTCTTTTTTTGTCTTGTTCTGCCTAGTTGTTCTATCCATTATTAACAAAGGGGGGAATGTTGAAGTCTCCGTTGTTGTCAAGTTTTCTATTTCTCCCTTCATTTCTGCCAAGTCTTATTTATGTATTTTGGTACAGTCTTACCAGGTGCGTATTTGTTTATAATTGTTTCACTCGCCTAATGATTTTACCCTCTTGCGATTATAAAATTTCTCTTTTATCTCTAATAACACCTTTTGTCTTAAAGTTTATTTTGCCTCACATATAGCCACTTCAGTTCTCCCATGGTTACTGTTTGCATAATGTATCCTTTCCCAGTATTTCACTTTCAATTTATTTGTGTATCCTGTAGACAGTATGTACTTGAGTTGGGAATTTTTAACAATCCACTCTGACAATTCCTGTCTTTTGGTTGAGTCGCTTAACCCAGTCATATGTAATGCTATTATTAATATAGTTGGATTTTTATCTGCCAATTTACTTTTTGTTTCTGTTTTTCTTCTCTTTTGTTCTACTATTCTTCCTTCACTGCTTTCTTTTGCATTATTTTCTAATGTACCAATTTAAATTTTTTCATTACATTTTCAGTTATTATTTTCTGAATGGTTGCATAAGGCTTACTTTGTACATCTTATCTCCTCAAAATCAGACTTATACTAAATTTTGCTGAGATATGGAAACATTACTCCTATAGCACTCTATTCTTGTTTCCCCTTTTTGTGATATTACTACCCTAGACATTACATGTATAAATGTTGCAAATTGGATAATATATTGTTACAAGTATTGCTTGATATAATCATATGACTGAAGAAGCCTTTTTAAAGAAGAATTAAAATGTGATACTGTCTTAACAAGGGTTTTAAAGACTATTTAGAGATGACTCTTACTGTGGTATTTAACTTTGGTGATGATTTGCAGGGTGCTGTTTTATCCTTTGAGTAGCACTGCTATGGTTGCCTCAGTGTTGCTACCATTTAATTGCTTCATATCTCATATTGTGTGACTTGCAATAACAAGACTAGATGGCAAGAACAACTTAAGCTGTTTAAAAGCATCCTAAAATAGTGATGGGTTCAAATCTGTTGTGTACCTAATAATCAAAGGTAACTCAGTCCCTCCACCAGTATCTTTTTGTGGATAAAAAAAATATAATAGAAATTGAAATGTCAGAGGGAGCCTTGAATTTTTGTCTATATTTTAAAATTTGAATGGGAAAGGATATCATGCAAAGTATGAAATAAATCTACCTTGTGCCTTTATGAAATAATGTAAGAGGGTAACAGTGTATGTTATTTTCTGATTTTATCTTTTTCCCTCTTAATTATCTATACAAGTTATGACACTTTCCATGTATTATTGTTTTGACCTTTCCTAATCTTGAGGGATTGTATCTTGTATATCTTGGTTCCTCTAGAACCTAATAACCACTAGCATATAGTAGATCCTCAGAAACTCTGTGTGGAATATTGTAAGTATTTTAAACTGATTGTTAAAGATGTGGCTCGGTTTCCTCTTAAGAGTTTTGTGCATTCTTTAACTTGATGCCAAGGATGATCTTTTTTGAGAAAGTGCAAATACAGTGCTTTTATTTCACATCTTCTATTACTTTCACTCATACAATGATTATTATAATAAAGAAGCCAACTGTGCCTCCACGAAACTGATTCTGCTTAAGTATAAGCATATGGAACTGTCTGCTCAGGTTTCACTTTAGATGGAAATAATGTAACAGGTGAATTACTAGGTAGGAAGAATGGTCAAAGGAGGAAAGCGCCCTGGGGTTCTGTAGTCAGGGAAGATAACCAGATAGAATGGCTAGTAACTAAAAGTATGAAGAGTGAAGTGACAATGGTGACGATGGGTACAGCTGTGAATAAGAAGAGGTGAAGTTCATACCTGGGAGAACTGAGCACCTGCCTTGGTCTGTTCATAAAGGTTCTACCTCTCCAGGGAACAGAAAGAAGTATGAGTTCAGGATCCAGGTTTTAATCAGCATGTGGCATGTGTTTTGAAGCACATCTGAAGCATAAAGGAACATTTTACATTACAGGTATGAAAACATTTTTCTTTTTATATTTCTGATGCATTATGAAATGGTCTTGTTCTGTAGTCAGTTTTGTTGGAAGGAGAATGAAACCGACATTTAGGTGCCTCTTCCAGATATGTTTGTTAACATATTTAACTTAACAAGCATAAGGAGCTGGTAGTTTTGGTATTTTCCTGTCCATTTTTTCAGATAAGGAAAAGGAAGTTCAATGAATTTAAATGAAGTGGTCAAAGTCACATAGCTAGGCAGTAGTAAAATACTGGGATTTACACCACTCTGTTACACTGTGGATGACAGAAAATGGGAAATTCAGGGACTTCAGTTTTTCCCATGAAAAAGTAATCAGCCCCAGTTGTGCCTTACTGCTATAAATAACTAGAAAACTGGACAAAATATATGAAACCTCAGGTGTTGGACAGCAGACACTACAGGACCGTGATCTTTAAGAGAAGGGAAACAAAATGAACCTTAGACGGTACCATCTTTCTACCTGAAAAAATTTCCTGGAAGGAAGGAGAAGCCCAGAGGAAGTCTTGCTTAGTGGAGGAATGAGAATCAGAGTTCTGCGGCACCAAGGCAACTGAGAATACAAAAATAGCAGAGAGGCTGTGGCTAAATCCAAAAGGAACATAACAGTCTGCATCGAGGTGTCTGGAGTCTGTGACTGATTATTAAACCATGCACATATAGGATGAAACTTCATGAGGTCATGCTCAAAACTACTGGGAGCTCTAAGCTGAACATCCCGAGAACTCACATGGGAATGGGGGATATATTTTTTTTTTTACCATTTTATTTTATTTTTTATTTTTTTAATTTTTATTTATTTATTTATTTTTTAAATTACAATACTGTATTTGTTTTGCCATACATTGACATGAATCAGCCACAGGTGAACACAATCTCCCAATGCCGAAGCCCCCTCCCACCTCCCACCACACACCATCTACCTGAATCATCCTGTGCACCAGCCCCATGCATCCTGCATCCTGCATTGAACATAGACTGGCACTTCGTTTCTTACAAGATAGTATACATGTTTCAGTGCCATTCTCCCAAACCATCCCACCCCTTTCCCTCTCCCCAAGAGTCCAAAAGTCCGTTCTATACCTCTGTGTCTCTTTTGTTGTCTCACATATAGGGTCATCATTACTATCTTCTAAATTCCATATATATGTGTCAGTATACTATATTGGTGTTTTTCTTTCTGGCTTACTTCACTCTGTATAATCCGTTCTAATTTCATCCATCTCATTAGAACTGAGTCAAATTTATTCTTTTTAAGGGCTGAGTAGTACTCCATTGTGTATATGTACCACAGCTTTCTTATCCATTCATCTGCTGATGGACATCTAGGTTGCTTCCATGACCTGGCTATTATAAACAGTGCTGCAAATGAACATTGGGGTACATGTGTCTCTTTCAATTCTGGTTTCCTCAGTGTGTATGCCCAGCAGGGGGATTGCTGGGTCATAAGGCAGTTCTATTTGCAATTTTTAAGGAATCTCCACACTGTTTTCCATAGTGGCTGTACTAGTTTGCATTCCCACCAGCAGTGTAAGAGGGTTCCCTTTTCTCCACATCCTCTCCAGCATTTATTGCTTGTAGACTTTTGGATCGCAGCCATTCTGACTGGTGTGAAATGGTACCTCATTGTGGTCTTGATTTGCATTTCTCTGATAATGAGTGATGTTGAGCATCTTTTCATGTGTTTGTTAGCCATCCGTATGTCTTCTTTGGAGAAAAGCCTATTTGGTTCTTTGGCCCATTTTTTTATTGGATCGTTTATTTGTCTGGAGTTGAGCTGCATAAGTTGCTTATGTATCTTTGAGATTAGTTGTTTGTCAGTTGTTTCATTTGCTATTGTTTTCTCCCATTCAGAAGGCTGTCTTTTCACTTTGCTTATAGTTTCCTTTGTTGTGCAGAAGCTTTTAATTTTAATTAGATCCCATTTGTTTATTTTTGCTTTTATTTCCAGTATACTGGGAGGTGGATCATAGAGGATCCTGCTGTGATTTATGTCAGAGAGTGTTTTGCCTATGTTTTCCTCTAGGAGTTTTATAGTTTCTGGTCTTATATTTAGATCTTTAATCCATTTTGAGTTTATTTTTGTGTATGGTGTTAGAAAGGGGTCTAGTTTCATTCTTTTACAAGTGGTTGACCAGTTTTCCCAGCACCACCTGTTAAAGAGACTGTCTTTACTCCATTGTATATTCTTGCCTCCTTTGTCGAAGATAAGGTGTCCATAGGTGTGTGGGTTAATCTCAGGGCTTTCTATTTTGTTCCATTGATCTATATTTCTGTCTTTGTGCCAGTACCATACTGTCTTAATGACTGTGGCTTTGTAGTAGAGCCTGAAGTCAGGCAAGTTGATTCCTCCAGTTCCATTTTTCTTTCTCAAGATTGCTTTGGCTATTCGAGGTTTTTTGTATTTCCATAGAAATCTTGAGATTATTTGATCTAGTTCTGTGAAAAATACTGCTGGTAGCTTAATGGGAATTGCATTGAATCTGTAGATTGCTTTAGGTAGTATACTCATTTTCACTATATTGACTCTTCCGACCCATGAGCATGGTATATTTCTCCATCTATTAGTGTCCTCTTTGATTTCTTTCATCAGTGTTTTATAGTTTTCGATATATAGGTCTTTAGTTTCTTTAGGTAGGAATATTCCTAAGTATTTTATTCTTTTCGTTGCAATGGTGAATGGAATTGTTTCCTTAACTTCTTTTTCTACTTTCTCATTATTAGTGTATAGGAATGCAAGGGATTTCTGAGTGTTGATTTTATATCCTGCAACTTTACTATATTCATTGATTAGCTCTAGTAGTTTTCTGGTCGAGTCTTTAGGATTTTCTATGTAGAGGATCACCTTTTACTCAAGTGCACACAGAACCTTTTCCAGGATAGATCACATTCTGGGTCATAAATCTAACCTTGATAAATTCAAAAAAATCGAAATTATTCCAAGCATCTTCTCTGACCATAATGCACTAAGGTTAGATCTCAATTATAGGAGAAAAACTATTAAAAATTCCAACATTTGGAGGCTGAACAACACCCTTCTGAATAATCAACAAATCACAGAAGAAATCAAAAAGAAATCAAAATATGCATTGAAACGAATGAAAATGAAAACACAACTACACAGAACCTTTGGGACACTATAAAAGCAGTCCTAAGAGGAAAGTTCATAGCAATACAGGCATACCTCAAGAAACAAGAAAAAGTCTAATAAATAACCTAACTCTACACCTAAAGCAACTAGAAAAGGAAGAAATAGAGAACCCCAGAGTTAGTAGAAGGAAAGAAATCCTAAAAATTAGGGCAGAAATAAATGCAAAAGAAACAAAAGAGACCATAGCAAAAATCAACAAAGCAAAAAGCTGGTTCTTTGAAAGGATAAATAAAATTGACAAACCATTAGCCAGACTCATCAAGAAACAAAGAGAAAAAAAATCAAATCAACAAAATTAGAAATGAAAATGGAGAGATCACGACAGATAACTCAGAAATACAAAGAATCATAAGAGACTACTATCAGCAGTTATATGCCAATAAAATGGACAAATTGGAAGAAATGGACAAATTCTTAGAAAAGTACAACTTTCCAAAACTGAACCAGGAAGAAATAGAAAATCTTAACAGACCCATCACAAGCATGGAAATTGAAACTGTAATCAGAAATCTTCCAGCAAACAAAAGCCCAGGTCCAGACGGCTTCACAGCTGAATTCTACCAAAAATTTCGAGAAGAGCTAACACCTATCTTACTGAAACTATTCCAGAAAATTGCAGAGGAAGGTAAACTTCCAAACTCATTCTATGAGGCCACCATCACCCTAATACCAAAACCTGACAAAGACACCACAAAAAAAGAAAACTACAGGCCAATATCACTGATGAACATCGATGCAAAAATCCTCAACAAAATCCTAGCAATCAGAATCCAGCAACACATTAAAAAGATCATACACCATGACCAAGTGGGCTTTATCCCAGGGATGCAAGGATTCTTCAATATCCGCAAGTCAATCAATGTAATTCATCACATTAACAAACTGAGAAATAAAAATCATATGATTATCTCAATAGATGCAGAAAAAGCCTTTGACAAAATTCAACATCCATTTATGATAAAAACTCTCCAGAAAGCAGGAATAGAAGGAACATACCTCAACATAATTAAAGCTATATATGACAAACTCACAGCTAATATTATCCTCAATGGTGAAAAATTGAAACCATTTCCCTAAAGTCAGGAACAAGACAAGGGTGTCCACTTTCACCACTACTCTTCAACATCGTACTGGAAGTTTTGGCCACAGCAATCAGAGCAGAAAAAGAAATACAAGGAATCCAAATTGGAAAAGAAGAAGTAAAACTCTCACTGTTTGCAGGAATGGGGGATATTTGAGTTCCAACTAGCCAGAGACCTTGTTGAACACCTGAGACATCAGAAGATATTAAAATACACTGACTTAATATTAAAGCTAAGCTAGATGCAGAGTAAAGGATACTCTGGACTGTGCTGTGCTTAGTCCCTCAGTCATGTCTAACTCTTTGTGACCCCATAGCCTGCCAGGCTTCTCTGTCCATGGGGATTCTCCAGGCAATAATAATGGAATGGATTTTCATGCCCTCCTCCAAGGGATCTTCCCAATCTAGGGATCAAACCCAGGTTTCCCACATTGCAGGCAGTTTCTTTACTATCTGAGGCACCAGGGAAGCCTGAGAATACTTGAGTTGATAGCCTATCCCTTCTCCAGGGGATCTTCCCAACCTAGGAATTGAACTGGGATCTCCTGGAAAGCAGGTAGATTCTTTACAAGCTGAACTACCAGGGACTCCCCAAAGGGTACTTTAGACCTGCCATAATATAACCTAAAACTAAGCTTTGAAATAATCAAGCTGATCTGCAAATAATTTAAGTCCCAAACAAAATGAAGTTCAATACTGTTTAAAGAAAGACACAAAATTCAATCAACAACATGATATTTACAATGAGAGGGCATAGTAGAAGCACAAAGCTGCAAAGCTTTTACTTTTACTTGATGTGGTATAATGTTACTTGATGACAGACTGAAATATGTTAAAGATGCATATTGTAAACTACTGAGCAACCATTAAAAAACATCCAAGTAAAACAAAAACCTTGGCATCAAATTTAAGCAAAAACAAACCCCCAAACAAAAAATAAAAATAAAAGAAGTATAGCTATTGAGCTAAATTTACATATTATTTTGAAAACTATAAGATATCACTTACAAGAGCCTTGCTAGGTAGAAGATTCCTGGTTGTAGTCTTTCCTTTTCATCACATTTAAGTATCTGGTCACTCCGTTCTGGCCTGCAGAGTTTCTGCTGAAAAATCAGCTGATAGTCTTATGGGAGCTAACTTGAATGTTGCTTGCGGCTTTTTCTTTGCTGCTTTTAATTTCTCTGTTTAACTATTGTCATTTCAATTACAGTATATCTTGGTGTGTTCCTTTTGGTTCACTCCGTGTTGGATTCTTTATGCTTCCTGGACTTGGGTGACTGTTTCCTTTCTCAGATTAGGGAAGTTTTCAGCTATTATGTTTTCAAATACGTTTTTAGCCCCCTTGTTTTTTTTTTTTTCCTATCTCTTGTGGAACTCCTGTAATAGGAATAGGACTGTGATTGATGTTATCTCAGAAGTCTTTTAAACTGTCCTCACTTATCTTCATTTCTTTTTATTTAGCAGCAGTGATTTCCACTCCTCTATCTTCCAGCTTACTGATCCTTTCCTCTGTATCATTTAGTGTACTGTTGATTTCTTCTAATGTTTTTCATTTCAGGTATTGTATTCTGCTTTTCTATTTGGTTATTCTTTGCATTTTCTAACTCTTTGTATCAAAGTTTCTAACTACTTACTCTGTGCATCCATCCTTCTCTCCTGAGTTCTTTCATCATCTTTACAACTGCTTTCTGGGGCAGATTGCCTATCTTCCCTTCATTTAGTTCTTCTGGGGTTCTGTCTTGTTCCTTCATCTGAAGCATGTTCCTCTGCCTCCTCTTTTTGTATAAATTGCTATGAGTATTTTTACCTATGTGGTAGGTTAGTTATGTTTCTCCACCTTATAGAAGTGGCCCTCTGTAGGAAAAGTCTTGTCTGTCCCTGTAATGCACTCCCCTCACATCACCCAAGTTATATGTTCTCGGTCCTTCTGTTGTGGCAGGCTGAGTCAGTGGGTGATCTGATAGGTTTGGTTGGCCCCCAGCCCAGTTGGTTCCCAGGCCTTGCCTTGTGCAGATGCTCCTGGTGCTGGGCCTGGTCATGAGGTAGCTGACGCAGACCTGCAGGGAACCCTGAGCCTAGTGCTGGCCCACTGTGGGGCATAGTCAGGGTTCCAGAAGACTCTGGGGCCTTTGCCCCCACACTGGTGGGTGAATCCAGGTTCTGGGGTTAGAACTGGACAACTGACAGGCCAAGCTGGTCCTAGAGCCTGGCTACAGGGCCCAGGGATCCCAGAGCTGGCGTCAGATTGCTGGCGGCTTGGAGGGCTGGGTTGGAGGGCAGTTGCTGACTCAGTCTGAGATGTCCTGGGGCTTGTGGTAGCCTACTAATGGTCAGGGATGGGACCCAGCTGGTCCCAGGGTAGAAACTGACCTGCTGGTGTGCAGACTGGGTTCTCAGGCTGTTGGGTTGTGGTTTTCCTGGGTCTGGTGTCTGCTCCTGGTGGATGGAGACTAGTCTAGATGCTAATACAGGCTTCCCCGGAGGGCAGGGCTATTGTCTGACCACTTGTGGATGGAAGTAGCTGGGTGTTTGCCTTGTGCTGAGCAGGGCCCTGTGGAGAGGCAGCTGTGAGCTCAGGAAGACCTTGTGCAACCTACGTGCTGCTGGGTTAAGCTCTCTTCCTGCCGTGTTGTTTGGCGTGGGGTGTACCAGCACCTGGGTCTACAGGCTATTGAGCAAGGCCAGGTCTTGGCGCTAATAAGAGAGAGGGAGGGCCCACCTGACGCTGCCAGCACGGCCTCCGGCTTCCACGCATGCGTGTGGATTCAGCTCCCGAACATGGCCTCTCTCAGCGCTGTGTTCCGAGCTGTCCACTCCATCCTCTCTGGGAGTCTCCAAGACCAGCAGGTAGGCCTTTCCTAGGTGCCTGTCGAACTTCTACTTTATTCTTTGGGTCTTGCGGGTGAGTTTGTGTGAGGAAGTCTCTATCGCCCACAGGCATGTGGTGCTCCTGAAATTAAGCCCGGGGATGTTCAAAGCCGAGCACTCTTCCCGGGGCATTACCCCTGGCCGAGGAGCCTGAAACAGGCCTCAGAATTCTCACTCCTGTGGGAGAAACTCGCGCTATAATTATTCTTCAGTTTGTGCATAGCACACTGGAGGGTATGGGGGTTGATTATATCATTAATTTGCCCCTCTCGGTTGTCTTGTGGTTCAGTTCAGTCCAGTCGCACAGTCGTGTCCATCTCTTTGCAACCCCATGGACTGCAGCATGCCAGGCTTCCCTGTCTATCACCAACTCCCGGAGCTTACTCGAACTCATGTCCAGCCAGTCAGTGATGCCATCCAATCATCTCATCCTCTATTGTCCCCTTCTCCTCCTGCCTTCAATCTTTCCCAGCATAGGGGTCTTTTCCAATGAGTCAGTTAGTCACATCAGATGGCTAAAGTATTGGAGCTTCAGCATTAGTCCATGCAATGAATATTCAGGACTGATTTCCTTTAGGATGGACTGATTTGGTCTCCTTGCAGTCCAAGGGACTCTCAAGAGTCTTCTCCAAGGCCACAGTTCAAAAGCATTGATTCTTTGGTGCTTAGTTTTCTTTATAGTCTTTCTCACATCCATACATGACTAC
Organism: Nanger dama; assembly: GCA_917880005.1. NCBI lineage: Eukaryota > Metazoa > Chordata > Mammalia > Artiodactyla > Bovidae > Nanger > Nanger dama. The sequence continues at coordinate 33,961,207 of CAKJTW010000007.1, forward strand.
TGGAAAAACCATAACTTTGACTAGATGGAGCTTTGTTGGCAAAGTAATGTCTCTGCTTTTTAATATGCTGTCTACGTTGGTCATAGCTTTTCTTCCAAGGAGCAAGCGTCTTTTAATTTCATGGCTGCAGTCACTATCTGCAGTGATTTTGGAGCCAAAAATAAAGTCTGTCACTGTTTCTATTGTTTCCCCATCTATTTGCCATGAGGTGATGGGACCAGATGCCATGATGATAGTTTTCTGAATGCTGAGTTTTAAGCCAACTTTTTCACTTGCCTCTTTCAGTTTCATCAAGAGGCTCTTTAGTTCTTCTTTGCTTTCTGCCATAAGAGTAGTGTCATCTGCATATCTGAGGTCATTGATATTTCTCCTGGCAATCTTGATTCCAGCTTGTGCTTCACCCAGCCTGGCATTTCACATGATGTACTTTGCATATAAGTTAAATAGGGTGATAATATACATACAGCCTTGACGTGGTTACTCCTTTGTTTTTAGCAGTGGAAGATCTTTTCTGGTAGGTTTTTTTTTTTTTTCATGGATGGTTGTTTTGCAGATAGTGATTGTGGTATGCTCATGAGAAGAAGTGAGTTCAAGTTCTCTTTACTCCATCTTGACCAGTCTCCTAACCATTCCAATTAAAAGGCAGAGATTGTAAGAATGAATTAAATATGTAAACCCAACTATAATGCAGTCCTTAAGAGATGTCTTATAATACATGAAAATAAAATATATGTATTAATATTATTGTATATACTATACATTAGATGTTAAAAGAAATGATGGGAAAAGATAGTGCAATTACAAACTAATGTTGTGTATATTTAACAATGTAGAGTTAATGACAAATAATATTAGGAATAAAAAGTTGCTCTTTCATAATAACAAAAAGGGTTAAACATAAAACATAAAAATTCAAAATGTTTGCATCTAAAATCACAACTTCAAGTACTGATCAAACATCAAAAGGAAACACACAAATCCAGTTATAGTTGACAATGTCAGTTATTAAGAGAAAATGACACAGGAAATCAATAAGGATATAGAAAACTTGAAAAGCACTATCAACTAACTGATGATTGAAAAACCTAGCAACAGCAGAATATACATTCTGTTCCAGGATATGGGGCATTCACCAAGATCGACCTTATTGCTAGCCATAAGGCAAGTCTCAAAATGTAAGGGAATGGAAATCATATAGATTGTGTATTTAATTCCTACCACAGTGGAACTAAATTGGAGATGAATAACAGAACATTACTTTAAAATACCTAAATATCTGAAAATTAAATAGCCCTCTTCTAAATAACTCCATGGGAAGAAGAATAGATGACTAGAGAAATTAGAAATATACTATAAATTGAATAACAATGAAAGCACATATGAAATTTGTGTTTAAGTAGTGTTTAGAGCGAAACTTTATTTTTAAAATCCTTACTTTAATGAAGAAGCAAGGTCTAAAGTTCATGGTCCAAGCATTCATCTAAAGAAGACAAAGAAATGTAGAATAACTCCAAATTAAAAAAATTAGGAAAGAACAGGTGTTAACAATATGGAGGAAATCAATGAGCTAAAAATGCATAGAGTTTTTGATTTTTAGTATTTTCTTTGATACTGTCTTAAATTATCTGTGCTGTTTTATAATTCAAACTCCCTGTCATATCTAAGTTGGGTTCTGATGCTTGATTTGTCTCTTCAGACTGTGGATTTTTAGCCTTTTAGCATGCCCTGTGTTTTTCTGTTATTGTTGCTGAAACCTGAACATGATATACATGGTAATAGGAACTAAGGTAAATAGGGTTTTAGCATGAGGTTTCATGTTAACATTAAACAATAAACACAGCCCAACTAGGCATTGTCCTTTTTTCTTCCTTGTTGAATTTGAGTGTCCTGAAGTACTCCTTTTCAGATAGTCTGTTTTGCTGCTTGTTCAATTGTAATCTGCTATCATACTGAAGCCCTGTTTTACGGTGGCAAGGTGTAGATAGGAGGGAAAATGTTCTATAATTGATTAAATACATCTGTTAGTGGGCCTGTGACAGTAAGTGTTATTATCTTCACAAGCATTTCTTAGCTTAGGTTAGAGAAGTCTGCGGTTGCTAAGTCGCTTCAGTCGTGTCCGACTCTGTGCAACCCCATAGACGGCAGCCCACCAGGCTCCCCCGTTCCTGGGATTCTCCAGGCAAGAATACTGGAGTGGGTTGCCATTTCCTTCTCTAGTGCATGAAAGAGAAAAGTGAAAGTGAAGTCCCTCAGTCGTGTCCGACTCTTAGCGACCCCATGGACTGCAGCCTACCAGGCTCCTCCGTCCATGGATTTTCCAGGCAAGGTACTGGAGTGGGCTGCCATTGCCTTCTCCATAGACAAGTCTAGAGGGGGCTGAAGTGGGAGAAATGCTGTTCCCTCAGGTGAGATCTGGTTCTGGTAAAGTCTTGTTCCCTTGGAGAGTAGGGCCAGCAGCGCTTTGTTACGGAGAACACTGAGTATATTTCACAACAATTATCTTCACCTTCTCTGCCAGTGCCACAAAGGTATCTTTCTCTGCTCTTCACCATGAGAACTTTGTGGGGTTCTTGGACGTAAGCTCATAGAAGTATGAGAGATCCCCCAAAGACTGAAGTCCCCAAGAGTTTCTCATTCTCACACTAGTCCTCCTCACTCAGCCTCTAACAATTCACCAAAATTGTCAGAGTTACCACCAGTTAACGACTCCACCTGCTTCTGCTTCAGGTTAGTAGATCTTAGCTGTATCATTCTGGATTTACCTGGTTCTCATCAGATTCAGGGTGGTGATTTATTTTGAGAACTCATTTCTCAGAGTCCAAGAAAAGTCATTGGTTTTCAATTTGTTTTTTTTTTTTTAAGGGCGGGAGTGATGACTTCCAGACTAATTACATTTTGGATATGAAACCAAGTCCATCCACTGAGGTGTTTTTTTTTCGTTGTTATTTTCATTTTTAATCTCTAAAATTTCCATTTGGTTCTTCTTTATACATATTCTACTTTTGAGACGTTCTGTATTTCATTTATTTCAGGTGTATTTGTAATTGCTCATTAAACATTTTAATGATGGCTGCTTGAAAATTCTTGTCAGATAATTCCAGCATTTGTGTCATCTGGTGTTGGCTTCTGTTGAATTGTTTGCTCATTCAATTTGAGATGTTCCTGATTCTTTACATGACAAGAGTTTTGATGGAAATCTGGACGTTTTGGGTGCTATATTATAATATACTGCACCTTGTTTAAATCTGGCATTTTAGCAGAGCTTCCCTGACACCACTCTACTGAGTGATGAAGGATGCCACATCATTACTACCAGATGGCAGTGAAAGTCCAAATTCCACTGATACCAATGTACAGCGGTAGGGGGTTGCCCAGTAGATCTTAAGTTACACTACTCTGGCCATTCCTTGGGTCCTAACATCATCAGTTGGTCTGCCTTTTCACCACCTTCTTATGTTTTATATATAACATGCAGGCTTTTAATAAGTGGTTCTTGGTGTGAGGAAAAGTGTATTTATTACATTCCTAAAAACAAACAAACATAACATTTTTATGAGACCTGTAATGCCTTAATGTGTGCTAAGTTGCTTCAGTCGTGTCCAACTGTTTGCATATAGACGATAGCCTGCCAGGCTTCTCTGTCCATGGGATTCTCTAGGCAAGAATACTGGAGTGGTTACCGTACCCTCCTCCAGGGGATCTTCCCAACCCAGGGACTGAACCAGCTTCTTTTGTGTTTCCTCTCCTGCATGGCAGGTGGATTTTTATTACTAGCACCACCCAATACCTTAAGACCAGAAACACACAAAGGTATTTTAGGAAAAGAAAACTACAGATAATATTCCTTTTGAACATAGATGGAAAAATCTTTTATAAAATCCTAAGCAATTTGGGAAATTTAGGAAAGCAGTATATAGAAAATACAATATACAAGGAAAACAACATTTGAAAAATTAATCAGTGTAACTCACTGTATTACATATGTAACTGTAAGAAAAAGAATGATTGTCTCAAAATGTAAAAATTCATTTGAAAAAAATTCAACACCATTGAATTCAACACCACCAAAACTTTAGAAAACTAGAACTAGTCAGGAGCTTCTTAGTTCTAATAAAGGACATCTTTTACAAAGCTATAGCTAATCCCATACTTACTATTCAATGACTGAATACTTTCTCCCTTAAGATCAGAAACTAGAGAAGAATTTCTGTTCTCACCACTTCTGTTTAATGTTATGCTGGGTGTCTTAGATATTTCAACAAAGCAAGAAAAATAAAAACATACCAATTAGAATAAACACCACCAAGAAAATTAAAAAGCAAGTCACAGACTGAGAGAGAACATTCACTTTACGTATAACCCACAAAGCACTTTGTATTTAGCATGTTAAAAACTTACACAAATCAATAATAATAAGAAAAATCAACCTGAAAAAAATGGGCAAAAATGAAAAACATAAAGATACTGAACTTGACCCATTATCAAGGAAATGCAAATTAAAACTCCAATAAGACACCCTGTTTACTCACTAGAATACTAAAAGTAAAAAGAATGGCAGTGCAAAGTGTTGGTAAAAATATGGCACAACTAGGCTGAGCTGGCAACTGGACGGAGAATGCAATGGCAACCCACTCCAGTACTCTTGCCAGGAAGGTCCCATGGATGGAGGAGCCTGGTAGGCTGCAGTCCACGGGATCGCTAGGAGTCGGACACGACTTCACTTTCACTGTTCACTTTTATGCATGGGAGAAGGAAATGGCAACCTACTCCAGTATTCTTGCCTGGAGAATCCCCGGGACGGGAGAGCCGGGTGGGCTGCCGTCTGTGGGGTTGCACAGAGTCAGACACGACTGAAGCGACTTAGCAGCAGCAGCAGCAGAAATCTCATAAACTGTAATTGAGAGCACAACTGTTATACTTCAGAAAATATTTTGGATGTTCTTTTAGAGTTCACTATTCTCCTATTATATGATTCATCAATTTTATTTCTGTATTATTTTTTTCCTGAGAATGTCAAAGCATGTATAAACCCAAAGTTTTAAATGTAAATTTTAATAGCAACTTTATTCAAAATGACCTCCTGCCAAAGAAACCTATCTTAGAAATTTTCATCAAGAAGGTGGACTGCTCATACAAAATTGAGTTCAGATGTTGAGACTGATAATGCCACACACACGAAGAAGTTAGGAAATATAATTCATATAATGAGACTTCCTGAAGCATGTTGGACAAGTGCTCCCTGAAAATGATACATGAACAAATGAAAAGTGTTCAGCCTTGCAAATTATAAAGGCAATTGATGTATGTATCTGTGTGAAGAGATAAAACCTAGAAAAATAGTATGACTCAAAGTCCTTGAATTTAAATCGTGAAAAATACTTACTAGTTAGATTAATTTAAGCAAACTACTTCATCTATCTGTCCCTCTTTTTCTACTTCAGCAAATAGGTCACATAGTAGTACCTCTTGAGTTACTGAGAAAACTAAAGATGTAGATATACTATGATGCTTAGAATAGAGTCTGGGAAGAAATAAGCTATTGTTAAATATTAGATTTTTTTTTTTTACAAGAATGTAGGGAGTTACTTTCATGCACAATTGCTAAAAATATAAATTATTACATTCTTTTTGATATTGCTATAGATAAAATCCCTTTAAAGTGTGTATAAATTAGTCTAGCATCATAATCTCTGGGAGTGTATATGCAAAATTAATTTGGTGTATATGCAGTTAATTCTGTCCAAGAATATATAACCAATGCTTACAGAAGGAATAAAAACTGAAATAACACAAATACCCAAATTTCCAATTATAAGGGATTCAGTTTTGGGATAGTTGTATATTATTTCCTTAAATTTCCATGAGATTATGTAACAGTATGCAACAATGTACACTTTATATTAAGTGTGGAAGGATGTCAGATTGAAGATTAATGATAAATTGATGCAAAAATATATATGCACAAAATCATCAACAACAAAATGGTAGAACCTATATAAGAACTTTCAGGACTCAAAGGAACTGTTTATATAGAAAGAAGGTAGAGCCATATGTAGGTGAAAATCATATCTGTGTCACATGCTGACTTCATAGTAATTTAATAATGTATTTTTTGAGGCTCAGTTTTCTAAGGATTAAAATGGAAAAATACAGAGGATACATATTAATTGTATGGATTTTTGTGAACACACTAATAGAGATGATACATATTAATAGAACATTTTAGGTGAATGTATAAATGATTATTCAAAATAAGAGACTTAAATGAGTAGATTAAAAAACCATTTTATGGATGGTAAAAGTAAGTGTTATAAAGATGGACAAACTAGCAAAAATTTAAGCTTTGCACATATCTATTCATAACATTACTAGGATATGTAAATACTCATCATTCATTTGGCAAAAATAAACTGTAAAAATGTCTAAGAAAATTCTGAAAAAGGGAGGAGGGCAAAAAGATGGTAAAAAAAAAAAATACCATAAAGCTACAATTATTAAAACAGTGTGATTTCATGGGAAAAATTATAACAAATATATTTTTATCTCCTTTTATTGGTATTGACATATATAGATGTAAATAACAGTTTAATATAAAAAGGTACAACTAAAAGCCACTAATGGATTTATTGTTCATCTAATATCAGAAAAAATGAATATATACTTGAAAAAGTTAATTCCTTACATCATACCATAGCCAAAAGTTTATTTTAAAGATTAAGAAAATAAATGATAAAAAGAAGTAAAGGAATATGATTATCTGATCTCTAAAGAGTTTCTTAATGAAAGTAATTACAAAGGAAAATATCACGAACATAATTATATAAAACGTATGTCTGAAATAAAAGTAACATTAGGAAACAAAATTTGGGAAATATCTTTAGCAAATATGACATCGTCTTGAGGTTCTTACTATATGTTATTTTTTGCCTTAAAAATTATTCTTCTATAACTTTTCAAGCTCTCTATAGCTCTTTGTTCTTTTTTAAAATTTGTTTAATTGGAGGCTAATTACATTACAATACTGTGGTGGATTTTGCCATACATCAACATAAATACATAGGTCCCACCATCCTGAACATAGGTCCCAACCATTTGTCAAGGGACGTTCAACTTTAAGGAATCCAATATGTTGCACTTTTCTTCCTTTGTGTGCCATTTCTCAAGAATTCTCTGTTCCTTATCAGTTCCTATTCCAGGAAAGAGTAGAGCTGCATGCAGTTCTCAGGAGTGAGATCATGAGAAAGGGTACCTGCCTGAGTTCTTCTCAGTGGCTCCCTTCAGTGACTCTTTTCAGCGTCAGTGACCTTATATTAGACTATCCATTTTGTTGGAATTGACGGGATTTCATCCTTTGTGGCTCAGAGGTTAAAGCGTCTGCATGCAATGTGGGAGACCTAGGTTTGATCCCTGGGTTGGGAAGATCCCCTGGAGAAGGAAATGACAACCCACTCCAGTGTTCTTGCCTGGAGAATCCCATGGATGGAGGAGCCTGGTGAGCTACAGTCCATGGGGTTGCAAAGAGTTGGACATAACTGAGTGAGTGACTCAGTATCTTTTGTAATGGCTCAGTAATCATTTTACTAAAGACCTGCCTTTCTGCTACTAAAATACCCTTGTTTCACTAGAGACTTGGGCCCCTATGTCTTTCTTTCTCTTTCTCTGGCTAATTCTCTGGAGCATAGAAACCTGCCAAGCTCACTTTCCTGCTCGGGCTTTCAAGACCTCTTTGAGAGAACACCCTGTGCCTCTGTGAGTGGTACAAGCCCTGTCCTAGGGCTTTATTGGTTCTCTCCTTAACCCAGGAAATACTAGCCTCTTTCTCTTTTGCTTTCTTATCATTGACTCCAGACCACCAGGTTCTGGTGCATTAAAGGACTACAACAACCCATCACTCTGGGTTGTCCGAGAGCACAAGCTTTGGGTGCCCTGCTTCATGCATTGAATTTGCACTAGTCATCTATTTTACATATGGTAATATACATGTTTTAATGCTAATCTCTCATATTGTCTCACCTTTGCCTTCTCCCACAGAGTCCAAAAGTCTGTTCTTTACTTCTGTGTCTCTTTTGCTGTCTTGCACATAGGGTCATCTTTACTGTCTTTCTAAATACCGTATATAGACTTTAATACACTGCATTAGTATTTCTCTTTCTGGCTTACTTCACCCTGTATAATAGGCTCCAGTTTTATCCAACTCGTTAGAACTGACTCAAATGTGCTCTTTTCTTTTTTATAGCTGAGTAATATTCCATTGTGTACATGTACCACAACTCCCTTAACTGTTCATCTGCCAATGGACATCTAGGTTGCTTCCATGTCCTAGCTTTGTAAAGAGTGCTACAGTGAACATTGGGGTATATGTATCTCTTTCAGGTCTGGTTTCCTCAGTGTTTATGCCCAGCAGTGGAAATGCTGGGTCATATGGCAGTTCTATTTCCAGTTTTTAAGGAATCTTTACATTATTCTCCATAGTAGCTGTACTAGCTTGCATTCCTACCAACAGTATAAGAGTGTTCCCTTTTCTCCACACTGTCTCCAGCATTTATTGTTTGTAGACTTTTGAGGGCAGCCACTCAGCTAGAGCCAGACATCCCGGAATGTGAAGTCAAGTGGGCCTTAGAAAGTATCACTACGGACAAAGCTAGTGGAGGTGATGGAATTCCAGTTTAGCTATTTCAAATCCTGGAAGATGATGGTGTGAAAGTGCTGCACTCAATATGCCAGCAAGTTTGGAAAACTCAGCAGTGGCAAGGACTGGAAAAGGTCAGTTTTCATTCCAATCCCAAAGAAAGGCAATGCCAAAGAATGCTCACAGTGAAGTGAAGAAGTGAAGTCGCTCAGTTGTGTCCTACACTTCGCAACTCCCTGGACTGTAGCCCACCAGGCTCCTCAGCCCATGGGATTTTCCAGGCAAGAGTACTGGCGTGGGTTGCCATTTCCTTCTCTAGGGGATCTTCCCGACCCAGGGATTGAACCTGGGTCTCCCACATTGTAGGCAGGCGCTTTACCATCTGAGCTACCAGGGAAGCCCAAACTACCACACAATTGCACTCATCTCACACGCTAGCAAATTAATGCTCAAAATTCTCCAAGCCAGGCTTCAGCAGCATGTGAACTGTAAATGTCCAGATGTTCAAGCTGGTTTTAGAAAAGGCAGAGGAACCAGAGATCAAATTGCCAACATCCACTGAATCACTGAAAAAGCAAGAGAGTTCCAGAAAAACATCTATTACTGCTTTAATGACTATGCCAAAGCTGTTGACTGTGTGGATCACAATAAACGGTGAAAAATTCTGAAAGAGATGGGAATACCACACTACCTGACCTGCCTCTTGAGAAATCTGTATGCAGGTCAGGAAGCAACAGTTAGACCTGGACATGGAACAACAGACTGGTTCCAAATAGGAAAAGGAGTATGTCAAGGCTGTATATTGTCAACCTGCTTATTTAACTTATATGCAGAGTATATCATGAGAAGCGCTGGCTGGAAGAAGCACAAGCTGGAATCAGGACTGCCAGGAGAAATATCAATAGCCTCAGATGTGCAGATGACACCACCCTTATGGCAGAAAGGGAAGAGGAACTCAAAAGCCTCTTGAAAGTGAAAGAGGAGAGTGAAAAAGTTGGCTTAAAGCTCAACATTCAGAAAAAAGAAGATCATGGCATCTGGTCCCATCACTTCATGGGAAATAGATGGGGAAACAGTGGAAACAGTGTCAGACTTTATTTTTTGGGGGCTCCAAAATCACTGCAGATGGTGACTGCAGCCATGAAATCAAGACACTTACTCCTTGGAAGAAAAGTTATGACCAACCTAGACAGTATATTCAAAAGCAGAGACATTACTTCGCTGACTAAGGTCCATCTAGTCAAGGCTATGGTTTTACCTGTGATCATGTATGGATGTGAGAGTTGGACTGTGAAGAAAGCTGAGTGCTGAAGAATTGATGCTTTTGAACTGTGGTGTTGGAGAAGACTCTTGAGAGTCCTTTGGACTGCAAGGAGATCCAACCAGTCCATTCTGAAGGAGATCAGCCCTGGGATTTCTTTGGAAAGACTGATGCTAAAGCTGAAACTCCAGTACTTTGGCCACCTCATGCGAAGGGTTGACTCATTGGAAAAAACTCTGATGCTGGGAGGGACTGGGGGCAGGAGGAGAAGGGGGACGACTGAGGATGTGATGGCTGGATGGCATCACGGACTCACGACTGAGGATGTGATGGCTGGATGGCATCACGGACTCGATGGACGTGAGTCTGAGTGAACTCTGGGAGATGGTGATGAATAGGGAGGCCTGGCGTGCTGCCATTCATGGGGTCGGGAAAGAGTCAGTCACGACTGAGCAACTGAACAGAACTGGGAGGTGGATCACAGAGGATCTTGCTGTGGTTTATGTCAGATAGTGTTCTGCCTGTGTTTTCCTCTAGGAATTTTATTGTTTCTGGTCTTCCATTTAGATCTTTAATCCATTTTAGTTTATTTTTTGTGTATGGTGTTAGAAAGTGTTCTAGTTTCACTCTTTTTTTTTTTTCAAATATTTCTCCAATTTAGTAGGTTGTTTTATTTATTTTTTTATTATTTTTTTATTTTTTAATACTTTATTTTACATTACAATACTGTATTTGTTTTGCCATACATTGACATGAATCAGCCACAGGTGTCCACGATCTCCCAATGCCAAAGCCCCCTCCCACCCCCACCCCACATCCTCTCCCTGAATCATCCCGTGCACCAGCCCCATGCGTCCTGCATCCTGTATTGAACACAGACTGGCGCTTCATTCTTACAAGATAGTATACATGTTTCGACGCCATTCTCCCAAATCATCCCACCCTCTCCCTCTCCCTCAGAGTCCAAAAGTCCGTTCTATACCTCTGAGTCTCTTTTGTTGTCTCACATAGAGGGTCTTCATTACTATCCTTCTAAATTCCATATATATGTGTCAGTATACTGTATCAGTGTTTTTCACTCTTTTACAGGTGGTTGACCAGTTTTCCCAGCACCACTTGTTAAAGAGATTCTCTTTTCTCCATTGTATATTTTTGCCTCCTTTGTCAAAGATAAGGAGTCTATAGGTATGTGGATTTATCTCTGGGTTTTCTGTTTTGTTCCATTGATCTATATTTCTGTCTTTGTGCCAGTATTATATTGTCTTGATGACTAGCTTTGTAGTATAGTCTGAAGTCAGGTGGCTCAGAGGTTAAAGTGTCTGCCTCCGATGTGGGAGACCTGGGTTCGATCCCTGGGTCGAGAAGATCCCCTGGAGAAGGAAATGGTAACCCACTCCAGTATTCTTGCCTGGAGAATCCCATGGACAGAGAAGCCTGGTAGGCTACAGTCCATGGGGTCACAAAGAGTTGGACACGACTGAGCGACTTCACTTCACTTCACTTCTGAAGTCAGGCAGGTTGATTGCTCCTGTTCCATTCTTCTTTCTCAAGATTGTTTTGCCTATTGGAGATTTTTTTGTGTTTCCATATGAATTTTGAAATTATTTGTTCTAGTTCTGTGCAAAATACCGTTGGTAACTTGGTTGGGATTGTGTTGAATCTATAGATTATTTTGGGTATTATACTCATTTTCATGTGTTGGTTCTTCTAATCCATGAATATGGTCTATTTCTCCATCTATTTGTGTCATCTTTGATGACTTTCATCAGTGTTTTATTGTTTTCTATATATATATAGGTCTTTTGTTTCTTTAGGTAAATTTATTCCTAGGTATGTAAGTATTCTTAAACATTTGTAGATTTTGTAACTTGATAAGAACAAATAAGTTAATGAACAATTAATAACAAGATTTAGCCTTAGAAACAAGGTGATTCGGGAGCATTGAAGAAAATCTAAACATATTCTTGACTTGACTAGCAGAACTTCTAAGTCAAGAATCACACAGATTGTCCTGAGTTTCTTACTCTGTGTATATATAAGTATTTTAAAGTTGACATCACTTGAAAGGAAAAGGAAATCAAGGTCACAAGCAATGAATTGTTGATAAAATAAATATAGCCGATGTTAAAAAAATTCAACCCCACTTATAATGAAGGGAGTGCAAATTTTAAAAACTTCAAATGCTCGTGTCTCAGATTAAGAAAGCTATGCTGATTGTTAAATAGTATGGCAGGGCATGTCAGTGATGTTCACTCATTCCCTTTTGGGTCAGTAATGTTATTTATGAGAGCTTTTTTCCCCAAGAAATGTGAATTAAAATTTACACATAATGATACTTGAAATAGAATTAATTATAATATAAAGAATAGAATGATTTTATTATCTTATATTAGAGAATAAATACCTATGTTAAAATGGTATATAAAAAATTTTTAGAAAGAATAGTAATGATATTGGAAGTAGTTATAATAAATGGAACAAGCAAAATGCAAAATTATTATATATAATTATTTTTAAAATTAATTTTTATTGGAGTATAGTTGTTTTACAGTGTTTGTTAGTTTCTACCATACAGCAAAGTGAATCAGCTGTATATACACACATATCCCCTTTTCTGGATTTCCTTCCCATTTTGGTCACCATGGTGAATCTAGTTCCCTGAACTATACCGTAGTTTGTCATTAGTTATATATTTTGTGTAGTATCAGTAGTGTGTATATGTCAATTCCAGTCTCCTGATTCACTCCCACCCTTTTCCCTTTGGTATCCATACATTGTTTTCTATTTCTGCTTTGCAAATGAAATCATTTTTACCATTTTTTAGATTTTATAATAGATGGGGAAACAGTGGAAACAGTGTCAGACTTTGTTTTTCTGGGTTTCAAAATCACTGCAAATGGTGATTGCAGCCATGAAATTAAAAGATGCTTACTCCTTGGAAGGAAAGTTATGACCAACCTAGATAGCATATTAAAGAGCAGAGACATTACTTTGCCAACAAAGGTCCGTCTTGTCAAGGCTATGGTTTTTCCAGTGGTCATGTATGGATGTGAGAGCTGGACTGTGAAGAAAGCTGAGCACTGAAGAATTGATGCATTTGAACTGTGGTGTTGGAGAAGACTCTTGCGAATCCCTTGGACTGCAAGTAGATCCAACCAGTCCATTCTAAGAGAGATCAGCCCTGGGTGTTCATTGGAAGGACTGATGCTGAAGCTGAAACTCCAATACTCTGGCCACCTCATGCGAAGAGTTGACTCATTGGAAAAGACTTTGACGCTGGGAGGGATTGGGGGCAGGAGGAGAAGGGGACGACAGAGGATGAGATGGCTGAATGGCATCACCGACTCATTGGACATGAATTTGGGTGAACTCCGGGAGTTAGTGATGGACAGGGAGGCCTGGTGTGCTGCGATTTATGGGGTGGGAAAGAGTTGGGCACAACTGAATGACTGAACTGAACTGAATACATATATGCATTAATATATTATATTTGTTTTTCACTTTTTGATTTACTTCACTCTGTATAACAGTCTCTAGGTCCATTCACATCTCTGTAAATGACCCAATTTCATTCCTTTTTGTGACTGAGTAATATTCCATTGTATATATATATACACCACATCTTCTTTATCCATTCATTTGTTGATGAACGCTTAGTTTGTTTCTATGTCCTGGCTATTGTAGAAAGTGAAAGTGAAGTTGCTCAATTCTGTCCAACTCTTTGCAACCCCATGGACTGTAGCCTACCAGGTTTCTCCACCCATGGGATTCTCCAGGCAAGAATACTAGAGTGGGTTACCATTTCCTTCTCCAGGGGATCTTCCCGACCCAAGGAAAGAACCTGGGTCTCCCGCATTGGAGGCAGACACTTTAACCTCTGAGCTACCAGGGAAGCCTGGCTATTGTAGATGGTGCTATAATTAATGTTGAGGTGTGTATGTTGTTTTGAATGATGATTTTCGCCAAGAGTATGCCATTGGTAGGATTGTTGAGTCATATGTTCTTCTATTTTTAATATTTTAAGGAACCGCCATACTGTTCTTCTCAGTGGCTGTATCAATTTACATTCCCACCAACAGTGTGAGTTGTTTCCCTTTTCTCCACACCCTCTCCAGCATTTATTGTTTGTAGAGTTTTGTTGATGGCCATTCTGACTGGCATGAGGTGATACCTCATTGTAATTTTGATTTGCATTTTGCTAATGATGAGTGATGTTGAGCATCTTTTCATGTGTTTGTTGGCCATCTGTATGTCTTCTTTGGAGAAATGTCTGTTTAGATCTTCTTCCCTTTTTTGATTCTTTGTTTTTCTGATATTGAGCTGCATGAATTGCTTGTGTATTTTGGAGACTAATCCTTTGCCACTTGCCTCATTTGCAACTATTTTCTCCCCATTCTGAGGGTTGTCTTTTCATCTTGTTCATGGTTTCCTTTCCTGTGCAAAATATTATATGTATTCTTAATTCTGACTTTGAAAGTATTCATACAAAAAGGCTAAAAATATGGGTATGATTATGGGTATTATTTTTTCATAATTTTTTGTAATTACAACAATATTTCTTTGTATTACAATAAGTTATTTTTATAGCAATGCAAAATATGCTCTATATAAAATTGTTTTACAATGACCATCAGATCTTGAGTTAGTATATTATAAAAATATTTTAGATGATTTGTATAATTTGCTCCATTTGAGGCTTATAAAAAGGATGACTTTCATGAATATATTAAATACCTTGTTAGTTGAAGAATTCCAATAATTTTTAATGCTACTTTAAAAAAATTTGGTTTGTATTTAGATGTGCTTAACATTATAAAAACAAATTCCTGTTTGGCTCTTTCCTCCTACACTGAAGAACACAAAGTCCTAAAATGTGGAGGAGATGGGAAACTCTGGAATTATCTTCTCAAGATGACAGAGTTTATTGTTTAAAATTATTTTTTAAATAAAATATTTCCTTAGGTGGATACTAGTTAAATGCTGACACTATACCAATTGTCAGCTTTGACAGTGCTTCATTTCTTGTGTTTGTTTTATCATTGCATAATCAGTTGGAATAACAGTTTCTCTGTTGTTTTCATGGAGTTGTAGCAGGTTGAGAGCATTCCCTAAAATGTCCCTAGCAAGAGTGATTTTAAATAATACTAAATTTTCTAACTTCTGAAAACATTCAGGATAACTGATAAAAAGGATTAAAATATTAGTCTCATCACATCTTTAGGTATTCTTGTAAAAGAAAGACAAATAAAAATATAACTTTTTCAAAAGTAGGGAGTTTGAAAGATACCATGTTATATGATGGATCCTCTTTCCTTTGAGCTACTTCTGTGCCAAAGGCCCATAAATACTGTCATTCATATATAAAACATTAAAAAAACTAATTATCAATATGCATACCTTTTCATATTCACTAGAAATAGTAGATATTTAAGATGTGTATGTCAATTAACACGCTACTTAAATCACTCTATGGGATCCCTATCACATTTCTTCAATATTTTTCTCTAACTAGGTTTCTCCCCTCATTTTTGATTATTGGATTTTAGTTCTATGTCCCATGTAAATTTACTCAAACAGGAAAAATACTTCCATGATCCTTTTCCTGTGGAACAAGGATGTTTCCAGTGAGAGAGTCAAACATGCAAAACTAGAAATTGGTATATAAGAAATCTAGACCAGTAAAAATTGGTATTTATTTAATTCGTATTTATTTATTTAAACAGTTACACTTGCTTGTCAGTGTGTTAACTGGTTTATATGGATTCATTTATTTACTCTTAAATCATTTTCATGAAACAGACTGTTGAAGAAACTGATGACCACAGAGGTTATGAAACTAGTGTTAGGTCATATGGCTGGTAAATGGAATATCTGAGTCTGGAATCTGACTCTGCCTGGCCTCAGAGCCCATGCTCTAAATTACCAAATAGTGTGTTAAGAGATTGGGAAGCAAGCTGAAAGCCTAGAAACCACCCAGTGCTTTGCTATTTTTTTGTCAGAGGTTGGACTTATCACAAACAGAATCACTGGTTCATCCATTAAGTTTTCTAGTATCATATTCCAGCTGGTAAACAGGATCACTGTAGTGAGGTCTTAGAACAAACAGAGTTCTCAGGCAGAACAGGAAGTATTCACCAGAAAACCTACTGATACTAGCTGTCCCACTGGCTGTTGAATAGTGGAATTAAATGGTGTTGATCACAAATAATATGTGTAGCAAAATCACTTTAAGGCCATGTAGATGTGTACAAATTATGTCAGTCAATATGCTTCATGGAATGAAATGGTAGAAAAATAATGGCCTTTGGAAAATAAATCACAGTTGGTCTTTAAAACTCATTGTTTGAATAAGGTACTCTCAGCAATCTTTAACTTTTCATTGTAACATGGCCTCATAATGCCTGTTGAAGAGTTATTATGAGGAATAGTGACACTATTTTGAAAGCACCCATCTGACACAATAAATCTGAACTATTATTATTGTGTATACTATAGAAGGCAATGGCACCCCCACTCCAGTGCTCTTGCCTGGAGAATCCCATGGATGGAGGAGCCTGGTGGACTGCAGTCCATGGGGTCGCTAAGAATGGGACACGACTGAACAACTTCACTTTCACTTTTCACATTCATGCATTGGAGAAGGAAATGGCAACCCACTCCAGTGTTCTTGCCTGGAGAACCCCAGGGATGGGGGAGCCTTTTGGGCTCCGTCTATGGAGTCGCACAGAGCTGGACATGGCTGACACAACTTAGCAGCAGCAGCAGCAGCAGCAGCATACTATGAGTAATAGGTATTATTTATAGAATAAAGAGGGCCTTCATCTGCTCTGAGTGGAGTTCTCACGTTAAGAAAAGATGTAAATGCATTATATGAGCAAAGAGGCACACATGCAAATGCAGTTCTAACCATAAAAAGTAAAAATATGTATCTTACAATTAAAAGACAATTTTCTCAGTATGGAAGGGTGTGCTGATAATGTGTGTGTGAAAAATGACAGCATTAATTTCATTGTTCAATCAACAAATTGTTATCCAGAGCCTAGTCTATTCTAGGTGGTAGAGATGGATTCAGTCTCTTTACACTGAAGAAAAGTAATGTGGGCATATACCTAAATCAGGCCATTTTTAATAGGCTTATTCTCATTTCAAAGTGACAGGAGAGACCTGCTTGGGAAAAATGAAAACCTTACTTTAGGGCTTAAAAACAATGAAGTAAAATATGGGATCCATGAATAAGAACATGTTTAAAATTTAAACTTAATTGACTAAACCTTGAATTTTTTGAAAATGAGATAATCATTAAAAAATATAAGGACAATTCATTTGTAAAGTGAATTGTTTCTGATTGAAAATCTTGACATCTAATCATGGTATATTGTGCATTTCAATAGTTAACTCCATACAAGTTGTTATGATAGAAAATCTGCTCAATTTCAGTAATTTAACATAGTGAAAGTGACAGTTGTGTCTGACTCTGCGACCCATGGACTATACAGTCCATAGAATTCTACAGGTCAGAATACTGGAGTGGGTAGCAGTTCCCTTCTCAAGGGGATCTTCCCAACCCACGGATCAAATCTAGGTCTCCCATACTGCAGGGGGATTCCTTACCAGCTGAGCCACCATGGAAGCCCAAGAATACTGGAGTGGGTAGCCTGTCCCTTCTCCAGTGGATCTTCTGACCAGGAATTGAACTGGAGTCTCCTACATTGCAGGTGGATTCTTTACCAGCTGAGCTACCAGAGAAGCCCATAATTTAACGTAGTAGTAAATTATATTTTGCGCACAGAAAGTTCAGTATATGTGTCCATGTCAGTTATTTGAGGGATCTAGAGGCAAGCGAAAAAGTTGGCTTAAAGCTCAACATTCAGAAAATGAAGATCATGGCATCCAGTCCCATCACTTCATGGGAAATAGATGGAGAAACAGTGGAAACAGTGTCAGACTTTATATTTTGGGCTCCAAAATCACTGCAGATGGTGACTGCAGCCATGAAATTAAAAGACACTTACTCCTTGGAAGAAAAGTTATGACCAACCTAGATAGTGTATTCAAAAGCAGAGACATTACTTTGCCAGCTACGGTCCATCTAGTCAAGGCTATGGTTTTTCCAGTGGTCCTGTATGGATGTGAGAGTGGGACTGTGAAGAAGGCTGAGCGCCAAAGAATTGATGCTTTTGAACTGTGGTGTTGGAGAAGATCTTGAGAGTCCCTTGGACTGCAAGGAGATCCAACCAGTCCATTCTGAAGGAGATCAGCCCTGGGATTTCTTTCTTTTTTTTTTTTTATTAAATTTATTTATTTTTTAAATTACAATACTATATTTGTTTTGTCTTTGGAGGGAATGATGCTAAAGCTAAAACTCCAGTACTTTGGCCACCTCATGCAGAGAGTTAACTCATTGGAAAAGACTCTGATGCTGGGAGGGATTGGGGGCAGGAGGAGAAGGGGACGACTGAGGATGTGATGGCTGGATGGCATCACGGACTCGATGGACATGAGTCTGAGTGAACTCTGGGAGATGGTGATGAATAGGGAGGCCTGGCATGCTGCGATTCATGGGGTCGCAAAGAGTCGGACACGACTGAGCAACTGAACTGAGCTGAACTGAGGGTTTTTGCCTGGGGCTTCCCTGGTGGCTCAGATGGTAAAGAATCTACCTGCAATGCAGGAGACCTGAGTTTGATCCCCGAGTTGGGAAGATCCCCTGGAGAAAGGAATGACAACCCACTCTAGTATGCTTGCCTGAAGAATCCCATGCACAGAGGAGCCTGACAGGCTACAGTCCAGGAGGTGGCAAAGAGTCAGACACATGCAGATTCTTTGCCTAAGTGTATCATCTTCAACCACATAGCTTCCAAAAGTCACTGGATAATAGAGAAGAACATGAGAGATTTAAGTCTGCAGTCTTGGAAATGATGGACCATATTTCCAACCACATTCCTGTGGTTAGAACTTACTATCAGGGAGACTACAGTATAGGTCAGTGATAGTCAATTTGTGGTCCATGGACTGGCTGCCTATCTATAAAATTATTTGTTACTGATCTTTGGTAAGATTAGAAACTTGTTTTGGATGTAAATTAACTATATATGTCACTAAGGACACTGTTGAGTATAGTTACAACTAATCTTGATGAAGAAAGGCATTTATTGATTTACATTCTGGTATAAACTTCTAGTTGTGAATGAGCACTTTGAGTAGCACTGACTTAGCTGTGTGCTCTGGAGAAAGAGGAAACAGATTTGATGACCAGTTAGCCAGCTTTTGCTACATCCAACAGTACAGTTCAGATAGATATTTATGCGGGAGTGATAAGTGAGTCTGGGTTTTAAACATCTTTGAAATATATTACATAAATGAAAAATTATTTGTAATAGATTAGTTTTTATAATGTTTGAAAATATGAAAGCATGGGCAAATTAAGAATGATTTAAAATAAACAACAATATAGGTTAACTAATCATCCTTACTGTAAACTTTTAAAATCAAATCTTATTGTAATTTTAACATGTAGCAGTTGTTTAACACACTCATAGTTCTTGTTAACTGAGGTAACTCAGTTAACTCAAATCTAAAAATGTGAGACTTGACATAAAAGGGTGCTACAAAAAGCATTACAGATAGGAAAATAGCTATATTTGAAGTAATTATTTGCTGTATCTCAACTATGCAATTCATCAGGTTCTTCCTATTTCTAAAATTAGGATTCTTTTCAGGATTTTAGACACAACTATCATGAAGTATACCAAAGGAAGGATATGAGATAAAGTATGGATAATTAAACAGCAAAAACAAGGAAAAGGAAGACATTTAGAGAGTGACTTCATTTGTTTGAAGAGAATTTTCAAAATATAATGATGTCCACATTTAATGGTAGCATAAAGCATATTAAAATTTTAAATATCTTTTGGATTAGTCACCATTTTGAATTATCCACCCCCTGTTTCTGTCTTTTAATGCGGAGAATCTAGTGGTTTCTGGCTTGCATGTTGTACCATTATTGTGACTTATTAATTGGGGCATGGAAAGGGACTAGCATAATCATATGGAAGAGATAGTACTGCCACATTGTAAACATGGGTGTATGCAGTACATGGAAGGGAGAAAAAAGTGACTTATACCACATAGGAAAAATCAGAAATGCCTGCAGATGGAATTAATGGAATAAGATTTAGGTTGCACACGTAGACGATGTTTGACATTCCTCTCTAAAACGTCTCATATGGAAAGCCCAGTCTGTTCTGGTTAATATAGCTTTGACATACCCAGTGAATTCAAGTCTAGATTGCAGAATATTTACATTGGTCAGAGTTATTTT
Source organism: Nanger dama (assembly GCA_917880005.1). Taxonomy (NCBI): domain Eukaryota; kingdom Metazoa; phylum Chordata; class Mammalia; order Artiodactyla; family Bovidae; genus Nanger; species Nanger dama. The sequence goes on from CAKJTW010000007.1 coordinate 33,981,418, forward strand.
GATAATTTAGGATGAAGTGAATCTCTTTGGGATAAAAATGTAAAGGTGTAGCTTTTCTTAATATTCATAAAAACTGAAGATTCAAAAGTGAGAAAACATAGATCCTAGTCTAGCTTTGCTTCGATGTAGAAACATAATTTCACCACTCAAGATTTTGGTTTCTTCATCTGTATTAAAAATTTTACTGAAGCAGATGTTTTTGATATTTTTGCTGTCCTGTGTTTTAATCACAGAACATCAAGGGCCTCTTGGTAGAAATCTTGAGAATCACATGAAAGCAGAAAGCTGGAACTTAATGGTAATATAGGATTTTTTTTTTTGTATTAATGATACTTAAACAATGCACTCAGATATTAAGCCAGAAATTTCAGAGCCATCCTTTATATTCCTCTGAATGGAATTTATATCCTCCTTGAGTTCAGTCCACCCCAGCTGCAGTTTTATTATCCGTGTTTATTGAGGGCTTCCCTGGTGGCTCAGAGGTTAAAGTGTCTGCCTCCAATGCGGGAGACCCGGGTTCAATCCCTGGGTTGGGAAGGTCCCCTGGAGAAGGAAATGGCAATCCACTCCAGTATTCTTGCCTGGAGAATCCCATGGACGGAGAAGCCTAGTAGGTTACAGTCCACAGGGCCGCAAAGAGTCGGACACGACTGAGCGACTTCACCTTCACCTTCACTTGGAGCAACGTGCTGTGCTTAGTCGGTCAGTCATGTCTGACTCTTGTGACCCCATGGACTGTAGCCTGCCAGGCTTCTCTGTCCATGGGGATTCTCCAGGCAAGAATACTGGAGTGGATTGCCATTTCCTTCTCCAGGGGACCTTCCTGACCCAGGGATCAAACCCAGGTCTCCCACATTGCTGGCAGAATCTTGCTGTCTGAGCCACCAGGGGAGTTCATGAATACTGGATGGGTAGCCTATCCCTTCACCAGTGGATCTTCCTGACCCAGGAATTGAACTGGGGTCTCCTGCATTGCAAGGGATTCCCTGGTGGCTCAGATGGTAAAGCATCTGCCTGCAATGCAGGAGACCCAGGTTCGATCCCTGGGTCAGGAAGATACCCTGGAGAAGGAAATGGCAACCCACTCCAGTACTCTTGCCTAGAAAATTCCATGGATGGGGGAGCCTGGTGGACTACAATCCATGGGGTCGCAAAGAGTTGGACACGACTGAGCGACTTCACTTCTGCATTGCAGGTGGATTCTTTACTAACTGAGCTACCAAGGAAGCCCCTACTTGGGGCAATAGGGGACCTCATTTCTTTTCTTTTCCTTTTTTTTTACTGTATTTGTTTTGAGAGGGAGAGGGTGGGATGATTCGGGAGAATGGCATTGAAACATGCATACTATGATGTAAGAAACGAAGCGCCAGTCTATGTTCAATACAGAATACAGGATGCTTGGGGCTGGTGCACGGGAGGATCCAGGGAGATGATATGGGGTGGAGGTGGGAGGGGGTTTTGGCATTGGGAGATCGTGTACACCTGTGGGACCTCATTTCTTTTCCTTTAGACTTCTTTTCTCTTTTCTGCCTTCCACTATTAGTGTTTGCTCTTACTCTGTCTCAGCAAATCATAATATAACTGCTTTGCTTTCCTCCCTGAAACAGTACAAACGTAAGAGGTTCATTTTCAGCCACTTCTGCCTCTGAAACATTGGGACTGAAAGTAAGTATGACAGAATTTTAACAATTGAAGAGGTAACTATCTCATGAGTGATCCACATTGACTTCCATCATTTCTTTTTTAAAATTTATTTTAATTGGAGGCTAATTACAATATTGTGGTGGTTTTCGCCATACATTCACATGAATCAGCCAAGGGTATACATGTGTTCCCCATCCTGAACCTCTCTTTCACCTCCTTCCCCATCCCATCCCTCAGGGTCATCCCAGTGCACCAGCCCTGAGTACCGTGTCTCACACATTGAACCTGGACTGGCGATCTATTTCACATATTCACCAATGGAAAGTCAGATTCCCTTTATGGTCTTTACTGGATAGTCAGAATCTTTCTTGAAAACTAGAAACATCTTGAAAAGAGTTCTTAAACTCTTAGTCTCAGGAACCCTTCTTAGAAATTATCGAGCTTCCCAAAGAATTTTTGTTTATCTGGGTTATATGCGTATTTACTTTATTAGATATGAAAACATAATTTCCTAAAGAATAACTATTTTCTAAGAGTAAGAAGTTTAGTGAAAAGAGTGACATGATGTTACAAGTTTTGCAAATCTCTTGGGGTCTGATTTAAGGAAAAACACAGCTAGATATTGCTTCTACATTCAGTCTGCTACAGTGTATTTTAATTGGCATATCTGGTAGAAATCTGGCTTCGCAAAGATATGTAGTTGGGCAAAGGAGGGGTATTTCACTAGACTTTGTAGATAATTAACGTTATTCTTTGATACTATACCCAAACTCAACAATAGTGGTAACTTAAAGATTAGTTTAAATTTGGGATTTGAAACCACATCAGTGCACTTTTCATCTCTGTTACATTAAAATCTATTAGTCTTCCTTGTACTTGGAATAGATCTTTTACCACTGTGTGATTTTGTAACATTATATATTGATCATTCATTAATATATAATCATGTAACATTATATATTGATCAGATTAATTAATATCACCGATCTCATCCAGAAATGTTAAAGTATTGGGAAGCTGTCAGATTCAGAATGGTTAATGCATGTTTTCCAAAACTGAAAAATTTTATTTGAAAGATTGAATTTTATCATTGGCAACAAATGTGAAATTGAAAAATTATTTTAGAGTGACAAGCCCATTTTGGTAAACTTTGAGGAAACTATCTGCTAAATTCCAAGGCCGAAGAGCCAGTTTGTCTGGCAGTCATTCTGTCAAGTAAAAAATAGACCCCAATTACCTTTTCTGTCTCATTTCTTGCTCAGGATACTCATCAGCAAGAGTGTTCTTATGCCAATTATCTTACACAGAGATAGTCATAAAACAAATATTCAATATATAGTTTTTAATAAAAATTGCATAGTATTATGATATCACTGACATACCAGATCAAGTTAGTAAGTTGTCCTTTCCCCGATGCTAGTGTCCAATTCTGAAAGTCACCTATCATCTGTTTAATGTACCTTAATGGACATAGGTGTATCTGTTTAGTATACATATTATTGTTTTTAGGCAACATTTATTTAAGGGAGTTAAATTGATAAGAAAAATCTGTTTCTTGTAAGAGCTTGCATTTGCTTACATTCTTAATATATCTCAAGTTTTCTGAGACTAAAAACTACCCCAAGCACTAGAAAGAAAGGTAATTGTGTGAGACAATAGAACTGTGAGATACCATGACAACAGCAATCATTGAAGTACACAAATGTATCAAATTAACACATTGTACACCCTAAATTTACACAACGTTATGTGTCAAACATAGTCAGTAAAAAATAGATAAATCCAGGGAAGATCAAGAGAAATTCTAGTGCCTTCTATTTAAAGGTTTTCTAATTTTGGATAAATAGATTAAGCCTTGTAATACTACTTTAATGATAATTTATACTATATTAAAAATTCTCCATTATAAAATAAGCCTCAAGAATGACATGACATATTCATGTTCAGCATTATAGAAGTTTACTTCCTATCATTTAAGTCTCGTAACTCTAGCAAAATCTCAGGGTTTATTTCATATTACTTTTAATTTTTATGATTTCGTTTTATAGTTTTATTCGTTTACTTCTGGCTGTGCTGGACGCTTGTTGCTGCCCCAGCTTTCTCTAGCTGGGCGAGCAGGGGCTGCTCTCTGGTTGTGGGTGTGCTGGCTTCCCTTTGGCGCTGGCTTCTCTTGTTGAAGAACACAGGCTTGTGGCGCTGGGCTCAGTGGTTGCGCCTCATGGGCTCCAGAGCACAGGCTCGATAGTTGTGGTGCATGGGCTTAGCTGTTTCGCAGGATGAGGAATCCTCTGGACTAGGGACCAGACCTGTGTCCCTCATACCGGCGGGCAGACTCTCTACCACTGAACCACCAGGGAAGCCCTATTTCATTTTTTTTTTAATCAAAAAAGAAATATCAGAAGAAATGATCACTTGGTAATGAGAAACAAGCTAAAATATTCCAATAGTCATGAGTTGGGATAATGGAAAATATAATAATGGAACCAGTTTGTATCCTTTCTTTGATTTAAATTTATAAAAACTACACTGAGTTTCAGAATTTTTATAAACATACTGTTATTGGCTTTATTCTAGATATGTCTGTACAGGTATAGCAAAACATAGAACAAAGTAAGCACTTAAGCACTTAACAAGGGTATTTGATCAGTGCAGACAGGGAAACCGATTTTTGTTTTCCTAAGCAGAATATTTGGAGGTCCAATTTGGAAAACTGCCTCCATTCTTTTTATCTAATTCTGATAGATGGACGATCATGAATGTCTAACAGCCACTATTGCTTTGAGAGAATGGAGTGTAGAGAGTGGTGTGTGTGTGTGTGTGTGTGTGTCTGTGTGTGTCTGTGTCTGTGTATGTGTGTCTGTGTGCCACTATTGCTTTGGGAGAATGGAGTGTAGAGAGTGGGGTGTGTGTGTGTTTATGTGTCTGTGTGTAAGTTCTCCAGAAGCCAACATAAAGACCTTCTAGGGTATTATTTCTTGTGTTCAGAATACTAGGCAAGGAGAAAGATTGCTGGCTTCTAAAACCTAAATATACATCCTAGGTTAGGATTGTGCCTTCAGGTATATAATACTTTTTACTCTAGCCTGTCTTTCTTAGAAAATAAACTTCTAGTGGTGGCAGCAGTATAATTCTCAACCTAATTGTCATATTCTTCCAGCTTCATTTTCACCTACCAGAATTCAGTTGAATGTGAGAAAATGTGAACTGTTTCTGCAAATAAATGAATCATTAAATAGACTGAACTGACAAGTAAAAGACTATTGGAATAGCTTACAAACTTGTTATTCTTCTTTAGTCTTCATGAGTGTTCAAAAAATGTGGATTCTTGATAAAACTTATTAAAATCATATTAACAATCATAATAAAATCATATTAAAACACTTGTTAAAACCCAAAGAACCCATATCTACAAAGAAGGATAAAATAGATTGAGGTTTACAAGTCACTTGGCCTTTTTTTGGGGGCGGGTGCGGGTGTTGTAATCTCACAACAGTTAACTTCTTTGAGCTTCAGGATCTCCATTTTTAAGACATGAGTAATAATATCTTGTGAATATCAAAGGAGCTATTTTATGTTTAAATATGTAATATGGGCCCTGACATAACATAGACATTTTATAATTTTCATTTTCTTCCTTTACATTTCCCAAGATAATATTCCAAGTAAAATTATTTTAAATTCATTGTCCCATAATCATTGGAAATTAAGAATGGCAGTGGGGCTAAAGTAACTAGGAAATAGCCTCAATATCAGGAATTGAGAGTTTAGAAAAGTAAAAATATAATTTCTGGAGCCAATAGGAAAACTTTTAATAGGAAAGCAACACTCTTCAGTGGTTTGGTTACTTTCAGATGTAGCAGAATTGCTCTCCTAATTAAGTGGCAGTTACTGCCATTATACATCATTATGTTTAAATGGAGTATCTGGAAGATGTCTCAGTTAGACAGTCCTCCCAATTAAGTGTCCTATAGGTTAATAGGAATTGCTTCCTTTCCCTCAGATAGTGTGGTTTGGGAAAAATACCTAAGTCCTAGTCTTTAAAAGGTCAAAATTATGTTTCTCAGTTAACACTCCATAAAGTGGAAATGGGAAAATTTGCCATGACCATCATGGTTTTTGTCAGTCTGGCTGCAAAACATGAAGACAACTGCATTCTGAGTTACAGTATGATAAACATTTTGAGACAAAATAATGCATAGAGAAGTATCAACAAAACTCTAGAGTCAAAATCTGACAGTTGCTAGATTGTACACCATATTATTATCATTCAGGTTTGATGTAATTTATAGCATTTGTGATTTTAAATAGACAAGATGGAACACAATAATAAATGCTGAGGTTATGAACTAGCTACAAAGAAGAACACTTTATAGAAGAATGGTGCATTCACGGATAATCACACTATATGCAGCAGAAAATATTTTGCCCTGTGGCCTCAAGACATTGAAAAATTTGGCTGTCGCATAGAGGATGTTCAGCACTCCTTGGCTACTACTGTGCCACTAACTTTTGTACATACTGGTGATTCTTAAGTCACTGGAATCCTGTGATTTTGTTTACAAAATTTATAGATTACAAATGTGTAAGCTAAACACTTTGGATGAATCTAAGACCTGATATTTCATTCCACTTATGCTATTCAAGCTATTTCTTATCTGGGAAGAAGTCACAGAAGGCAAACACATCTTGCTCTTCAGGGCACACACAACATATACAACAGAAAAATAAAAGGGGAGAACATTTCCCAAGAACAGTATTAATGTAATTTTTCCAAGTAGTCTAGAAAATCATAGGATATTTGGGTCTTTTAAATATCAGCACAAAGCCAGGAGTGGAAAATAGTGCAAAAATTTTTTAAAAAGTCATTCATTTATTATGTACTCACAAACCTAGATTTTATATTATTAAAAGGAGTATACTCAAATTACATGTAACAATGCTATTCTTAACAATCCTCCTTATCTCTAACAAGCTCAGTCTACTACTTGGCTTTGTTTATGGTGGTTTTGTTGCCAAGTCATGTCCAACTCTTGTGACCATATGGACTGTAAGGGATCTACCTGGCTTCTCTCTCCATGGGATTTTCCAGGCAAGAATACTGGAGAGGGTTGTCATTTCCTTTTCTAGTGCTATGGCTGCATGGGCTGGGAAATGAATGAATCCTTAAAATGCTTGTGATAAATCTTCCTATGTTTATGTAATTTTCTTAAAAAGCAGATGTCATTTTTTCAGAGTTGAGAAAATCTTTTTTTCTCATTTGAAAACTGAAGCTTTTCTAATTGACAAGGTGATGGTGATTCTTTATTGGCATTCTTTCTTTGGTAGAATACACACATACATACACACATACTTGATAAGAAGAACCTAAATCATGAACAACCTTGCAAAATTTGTCAATAAGAGAGGTCCAGTTTCCAAGGAATTGAGGATTTCATTCTCTAGATAAGGCTGAATCATGACAATCAAGGTGATGTATTATAGTGGAAGCTTTAGGGATATTAAAAATTGAACCAAAGCTTATGTGTCTATCTTCCTTGAATGGCTTAGGGCACCTTTTCATAGAGCTGACATGATGTCAGAAATAAAGATGGAGCTCTCTGGTGGACAAGGGCTTGTGGGCCCAGACTTCATTTCATGGGATGATGTTCAGTCCTGACTGTCAGCAGGCAGACTTGCGTTGTTGGCCCCTTCTAGGTTTCCTCAGCTACAGAGCATTGTCTGGGCTCTAGGCACAATTTTCCAGAAGCAACTCATATCCAGTGACTAGCCGCAGGGTGACATAAAACCTTGACCATTTCAGCTCAGTGCTAGATATCTCTGAAGAGCTATTCTAATTCCAGGCCTCCTTTTGGTGTTGGCGGAGGCTTTGTAGGGTTTGCATTCCCAAGCTGAATTCCCTCTGGCCCTTTCTACTTTGCCTTCCAGTTATTAATTCCTGAAAACTTCATCTCAGCCTCTGCTCCCAGAGACCCTAACCTGCAATAAGCACAATACAGACTTGTTGCCTTTCTGGGTTTCCATATCTCTGTTTGCTCCTTTTCTTTGATTGTTTGTGTTTTGTCTAATGGCTTCTGTTAGATAATACTTTAATTCTCAGGGTCTGTTTTGCCTGAAGATATCTGTCCTTCTCTTTGAATCATCTAGTAAACCCTGTGTTCTAACACCAGGCATTCTTTGGTTCTACAGATTATCAAAAACTGCATGCAGTAGGATCTGTGTGTATTTGCTACTGATGAAAACGTTATCCACAAAGTTACTTAACCCACTTTTTAAAGAGAGGGACTTAACTGCACTTATTTAAGGGGTAAATTTTTATGTACCAAAGAGAGTCAAAAATTAACAAGTTAAACATTCAGCTGGATGACCTAGGGAAATAACAAAGGTCCCATAGAAACAAATAAATAAATAAGAGCAAAAATTAATGAAATAGAGCAGAGGTCAGCAAACTGCAGCCTTTAGCCCTGTTGGCTATTTTGTAAATAAAGTTTTATTAAAACACATTTATGTCAGTTCATTCAGTATTGACCATGCCACTTTCATGCCACAATGTAAGGGTTGAGTAGCTGTTATGGTAGCCATATGATCTCTGTAAAACACAGTTTAAAATATTTACTGTATGGCCTGGACAGAAGGAGAAAACAATTGATTCAGAGAAATGAAAACATAAAAGTTTAATCTCAGGAAAGACTTATAAATAGACAAAATTTTGGCGAGACTAAGAAAATTACAGAAGGGATAAATAATCATTATTAGAAATAATAAAAGGGGCATAATCTAACATAGTAAAATTATAAAGAAATGTATATCATTACATTTGAAAACTTGGCAGCAGTGGTCAAATTCCTAGGAAGCTATAACTAAAATTACTAAAGTGTAAGACATATGAATTATCTTGATAACCATATAAAAGTAACTAAATTAGTAAAATTTTTTAAAGTATTTTTAATTGGAAGATAATTGTTTTACAATATTGGGTTGGTTCCTGTCATACATAAAGATGAATCAACCATAGGTGTACATATATCCCTTCCTCTTGAACTTCCCTCCCACCTCCAGCGCCATCTCACTTCTATAGTTTGTCGCAGATCAGTGATTTGAACTGCCTGAGTCATACAGCACATTCCCACTGGCTATCTATTTTACATATGGTAAGTATATTAATGTTTCCATACTATTCTCTGCATTTGTCTTACCCTCTCCTTCCCACTTCCACCACCCATGTCCATAAGTGTGTTCTCTATGAGATTCATCAGTACCATCTTTGTAGATTATATATATGTGTGTTAATATATGATATTTGATTTTCTCTTTCTGACTTTACTCTGTGTAATAGGCTCTAGGTTCATCCACCTCATTAGAGTTGACTCAAATGGGTTCCTTTTTATGGCTGAGGAATATTTCATTGTATATATGTCACTGCTTCTTTATTCACTCATCTCTTGATGGACATCTAGGTCACTTCCATGTCCAAGCCATTGTAAATAGTGCTGCAATGAACATTGGCGTACATATGTCTTTTTTCAATTATGGTTTTCTCAGAGTATATGCCCAGTAGTGGGATTGTTGGGTCATATGGTGGTTTCCTAGTTTTTAAGGAATCTCTATACTGTCCTCCACAGTGGCTGTGTCAATTTACATTCCCACCAACATTGCAAGAGGGTTCCTTTTTCTCCACACCCTCTCCAGCATTTTTTGTTTGTAGACCTTTTGCTGATGGCCATTCTGAGTGGTGTGAGGTGATATCTCATTGTAGTTTTGACTTATCTTTCTCTAATAATGAGCAGTGTTGAGAATTTTTCATGTGTTTTTTCGCCATCTGTATGTCTTCTTTGGAGAAATATCTGTTTAGGTCTTCTTCCCACTGTTTGATTGGGTTGTTTGTTTTTCTGGTACTGAGTTGTATTTTCCCAGCTAGAAAACATTAGGTCCAATTTGTTTTCACAGGCAAGTTCTTATAACACCTAAGAAACAAAAAGAAGTTGATACTATACAAATTACTTCAGAGAGGAGAAAAATTGAAAACACTCCCTATTTATCTTAGGTGGCTTAACTAACTATATTTTCAAATGTAGGTAAGAGTACAAGAAAGGAAATAATAGGTAAATCTCACTTAGATGAATACAAAAATTTGATAAAAACCCCTCAAGTCATGTATACAAAAACTCATGAAATAGAACTCATTAGGAAATTAATTACTGGTCATCATATTAATACATGACCAGAGAAACTCATGGGATCACCTCAGTAGATGAATGTAATGGTTATATTACATGCTAATTTGACTGGGCCATGGAGTATCCAGATATTTGATCAAACTTTATCAGTAGGCTAAATAAAGAGAAATGTTCTTCATAATTCTGTGGGCTTCATCCAATATGTTGAAGGCATGACTAAGACAAAAGACTGGCTTTCCCCTGATAAGAATTGCCTGCCTGTTGGCCTTCAAACTGAGACATAGACTTTTCCTGCTTATACAACAATCTGTCAGCCTTCAGACTCAGACTTGAACTGGGGCATCAACTGCATAGTTTAGACTTGCCAGCCCCCATAAGTGACTGAACCAATTGTTATTCCCACCTAATTTAGTCTTAATAAAAATGTAAAAAAATTTTTGTAAAACTCAACGAGTTGAGAGTAAAATTTACATGAAAAAACAAATGACTAAGAAATGCTAGGACAACTGAAGGGCAATTTGGTACAACTTGCTTCATAAGATACTTAAAATTATCAAGTTCTAGTAATTAAGGTGGTATAATATTTGTATAGAGCTAGAAAGAAACCAGTACAACCAGGGTGGGGCGGGTACTCACGACCAGTCCCGTGTTGGGAGGAGGAAACGTGTTTGATGTTCAGGAGAGGTTTCGGAGAAGGCAGTGGCACCCCACTCCAGTACTCTTGCCTGGCAAATCCCTGGAATGGAGGAGCCTGGAAGGCTGCAGTCCATGGGGTCACTAAGAGTCAGACACGACTGAGCAACTTCACTTTCACTTTTCACTTTCATGCATTGGAGAAGGAAATGGCAACCCACTCCAGTATTCTTGCCTGGAGAGTCCCCTGGACAGAGGAGCCTAGTAGGCTGCAGTCCATAGAGTTGCAAAGAGCTGGACATGACTGAAGCAACTTAGTAGTAGCATTAGCAGCAGAAAGAGACCAATGGAACAGATTTATATACAACAGGAGAAATGTACAAAAATATCCATAAGAGTATTTTTCACACTAGCAAAAATCTAGAAACAGTGCAAGGGTTTATCGATCTGTAAGGGATAAGTAGAATTCATTGACACAATGGAATACTAAACAGCAGTCAAAATAAACTGCACAAATATAAAACAATATGTGTGCATTGCAGCAATATGATTTTATGTGAAAAAGCCTAAAAATGGTAAACATTTTATCCTTTTGATAAATTGAAGAGCTAAAATAAGATATACTTTCAAAAGAATACTTACATAGGTATTAAATCTGTGAAAATGTAATGCATGGGAAGGATGGTAAACATAAAATTCAAGAGAATGACTATCTTGGGGGAAAAGTCAAAAGAATGGAATGGTAGGCAAGCAGTGTTGTCAGATTTAAGTAATTTTCAAAGTCCTGACTTTTGTTTGCTGAATTTTAGGTTGGGCCTTATGAATGATGAATACAAACATATAAATAACTATATAAAGGAAAGCAGACCATGCAGTGCTAAAAGTTGGTTATGAACTTTTATGATGGGGCTTCCCTTGTAGCTCAGTTGGTAAACAGTCTATATGCAATGCAGGAGACCTGGGTTCAATTCCTGGGTCAGGAAGATCCCCTGGAGAAGGAAATGGCAACCCACTCCGGTATTCTTGCCTGGAGAATCCCATGGACAGAGGAGCCTGGCAGGCTACAGTCTATTGGGTTGCAAGAGTTGGACACAACTAAGCAACTAAGCACACACAGAAGGATTATGATTAGTTCAATTTTGCATAACCCCAAACATACAAAAATGAAAATAAAATTCTGACTTAATAGTGGAATTCCTAGTAACATCTCACATTTCTTTTGGAACTAAATTCAAATCAAGTGAAAATTTCTAAAATAGATACTATTTTTTATCATCATTGCAGTGAGTGTTACCTCCACCTTGAAGTTGTTGCTCAGTTGTTGTTCAGTTGCCTAGTCGTGTCCAGCTCTTTGCAAGCCCATGGAATGCAGGATGCCAGGCTTCCCTGTCTTTCAGAGTTTGCTCAAACTCATGCCCATTGAGTCGCTGATGCTATCCAACCATCTCATCGTCTGTCATCCCATTATCCCCCTGCCCTCAATCTTTCCCAGCATCAGAGTCTTTCCAATGAATCAGCTCTTCCCATCAGGTGGCCAAAGCATTAGAGTGCAGGTTTAGCATCAGTCCTTCCAATGAATATTCAGGAATTATTTCCTTTAGGATTAACTGGTTTGATCTCCTTGCTTTTCAAGGGACTCTCAAAAGTCTTTTCCAACACCACAGTTTGAAAGCATCAATTCTTCAGTGCTCAGCTTTCTTTATGGTCCAATTCTCACACCCATGTGTAACTACTGGAAAAAATAGAGTTTTAACGATATGGACCTTTGTCGGCAAAGTAATGTCTCTTCATTTTACTACATTGTCTAGATTTGTCATAGCTTTCTTTCAAAGGAACAAACGTCTTTTACTTTCATGGTTGCAGTTACCATTCACAGTAGTTTTGAAGCCTGAGAAAATGAAGTCTGTCACTGTTTCCGTTGTTTCCAGATCTATTTGCTATGAAGTGATGCAACTGGATGCCATGATCTTTGTTTTCTGAATGTTGAGTTTTAAGCTAGCTTTTGCACTCTCTGCTCTCACCTTCAAGAGCCTCTTTAGTTCCTCTTTGCTTTCTGCCATTGAGGTGGTATCATCTGCATATCTGAGGTTGTTGATATTTCTCCTGGCAATCTTGATTCCAGCTTGAGCTTCATCCAGCCCAACATTTCACATGATGTGCTCTGATTATAATTAAATAAGCAGGGTGACATATACACCCTTAACATACTCCTTTCCCAATTTGGAACCAGTCTGTTGTTCCATGTCCAGTGGTAACTGTTGCTTCTTGACCTGCATGCAGGTTTCTCAGGAGGCAGGTAAGGTGGTCTGGCATTTCCACCTCTTTAAGAATTTTCCAATTTGTTGTAATCTACACAAAGGCTTTAGCATAGTCAATGAAGCAGAAGTTTTCTGTAACAAGGGATTTTTCTGGAACTCCCTTGCTTTTTCTTTGATCCAGCAGATGTTAGCAGTTTGATCTCAGGTTCCTCTGCCTTTTCTAAATCCAGCTTGTATGTCTGGAAGTTCTCAGTTCATATACTGCTGAAGGCTAGTTTGAAGGATTTTGAGTATTACCTTGCTAGCCTGTGAGATAAGTGTTATTGTGCAATAGTTTGGACATTCTTTGGCATTCCCCGTCTTTGGGATTGGAATGAAAACTTACCTCTTCCAGTCATGTGGCCACTGCTGAGTTTTCCAAATATGCTGGTATGTGGAGTACAGTACTTCAACAGCATCACCTTTTAAAACTCGAAATAGCTTAGTTGAAATTCCATCACCTCCACCAGCTTTGTTCATAGTGATGCTTCCTAAGGCCCACTTGACTTCACACTCCAGGATGTCTGGCTCTAGGTGAGTGATTACACCATTGTGGTTATCTGGGTCATTGAGATCTTTTTGTATAGTTCTTCTGTGTATTCTTGCCATCTCTTCTTAATATCTTCTGCTTTTGTTAGGTACGTATCGTTTCTGTCCTTTATTGTGCCCATCTTTTGCATGAAATATTATCTTGGTACCCAGTTTTCTTAAAGAGATCTCTAGTCTTCCCATTCTATATTATTTTCCTCTATTCTTCTTTGCATTGTTCACTTAAGAAGGCTTTTTTTATCTCACCTTGCTATTCTTTGAAACTGCATAACTCAATCTAAAACATCATTTAATTAGAATATTCTGTAGTTTTAAATCCTAGATGTCACATATTTGTGGTGGGCAAAAACATCATTCTAACAAAATGCACCTCAATAGGAAAAGATAATGAATCTCTATTTGATACATTTTCTTCACTTGAATTCTAGGTTACTACACTCCCATAATATTTGTCCACATTTTTACTCTTCTTCACATTCCCTTTATGATCTCTTCTGTTCTCCTCAACCTGAGAGAATTGGTTGAAATGCTCCATGATTCAGTCCTTGGTTCTTTGTGTTGTTTTTTCTTTAATTTACTTTTATTGGAGTATAGTTGCCTTACAGTGTTAGTTTCTACTGAACAGCAAAGTGAGTGAGCTATACTTATACATATATGCCCTCTTTTTGGATTTCCTTCTAGTATTGGTCACCAAAGAGCACTGATTAGAGTTCCATGAGCTATACAGTAGGTTCTCATTAGTTATCTATTTTATATATAATATCGGTATTGTGTATATATCAAGTGTAGTGTCAGTTCATCCCACTTCTCCCCTTCTTGTTCTCTACATCTTTGCCCCTGTTTTTCTTTTGTAAATAAAATCATCTATACTATTTTTCTAGATTCCACATATATGCATTAACATATTTGTTTTTCTCTTTCTGACTTACTTCACTGTATATAACAACATCTAGGTTCATCCACCTCACTGGAAATGACTCAACTTTTTTCCTTTTTTCTGAGTAATATTCCATTGTGTTTATGTTCCATGTCTTCTTTATCTACTCCTCTGCTGGCAGACATTTAGGCTGTTTCCAGGTCCTGGCTATTGTACACAGTGCTCCAGTGAACACTGGAGTGCGTGCATTGTTTTGAATGACGGTTTTCTCTGGGTAAATGCACAGTAATGGCATTGCTGAGTCATATGATAGTTCTGTTTTTAGTTTTTTAAGTAACCTCCATACTTCTATCAATAGTGGCTCTATCAATTTACAGTTCCACCAACAGTGCAGGTGGGTTCTCTTTTCTCAAAATCCTCTCCAGAATTTATTGCCTGTAGATTTTTTTGATAATGGCTATTTTGACTGGTGTGATGTGATACCTCATTAAAATTTTCATTTGCATTTCTCTAATAATTAGTAATGTTGAGCATCGTTTCATGTGCCTTTTGGCCATCTGTATGTCTTCTTTGAAGAAATGTCTATTTAGGTCTTCTAGCCATTTTTTGATTTTTTTAATACTGAGTTGCATAAGCTCTTTATTTGGATGTTGATCCTTGGTTAGTTGCTTCATTTGCAAGTATTTTCTTCTATTGTGAGGGTTGTCCTTTTATCTTGTTTATAGTTTCTTTTGCTGTGCAAAAAAATTTAAATTTAATTAGCTCCCATGTGTTAATTTTTTCTTCTTATTACTATAGGAGGTAGTTCAAATAAGACCCTCCTGTGATTTATGTCAAAGACTGTTTTGCCCCTGTTTTCTTCTAAGAGTTTTATAGTGTTTGGCCTTACATTCAGGTCTTTAATCAATTTTAAGTTCATTTTTGTGTATGATGTTAGGGAGTGTTCTCCACTGTGTATTCTTGCTGCCTTTGTCATTGGTTAAGTAACCTTAGGTGTGTGTGCTTACCTCTGAACTTTCTATCGTGTTCCATTGGTTTGTATTTGTTTTTGGGCCAGTACCATATGGGTCTTACTTTATCTTTGTAGCATTGTCTGAGGTCAGTGAGCCTGATTCCTCCAGTTCCATATTTCCTTCTCACTATTCCTTTGGCTAGTCGGGTCATTGGTGTTTCCATACTAATTGTAAAATTTTTCTGTTTGAGTGCTCTGAGAAATACCATTGGTAATTTGGTAAGGATTGCATTAAATCTGCAAAGTGCTTTGGGTAGAATAGTCATTTTCACAATATTGGTTCTTCTAATCCACAAACATGGTATATATTTCCATCTTCTTATGTCATCTTTGATTTCTTTAATCAGTCTTATTTATTTATTTACATATAAACTCCAGTTCCTTTGCCACCTCATGCGAAAAGTTGACTCATTGGAAAAGACTCTGATGCTGGGAGGGATTGAGGGCAGGAGGAGAAGGGGACAACTGAGGAGGAGATGGCTGGGTGGCATCACGGACTCTATGGATGTGAGTCTGAGTGAACTCCGGGAGATGGTGATGGACAGGGAGGCCTGGTGTGCTGCAGTTCATGGCGTCACCAAGAGTCAGACACGACTGAACAACTGAACTGAACTGAACTGAGATAATTTACCTTTGGTTAGGTTTATTCCTAGGTACTTGATTATTTTTGTTGTAGGGAGAAAATGGATTGTTGCCTTAATTTTGTATCCTGTGACTTTATTAAATTCATCAGTTAGCTCTAGTGTTTTCTGGTGGCATCTTTAGAAATTTTTATGTATAGTATCATTTCATTTGCAAGCAGTGAGAGTTTTATTTCTTTTCCAATTTGAATTTCTTTTACTCCTTTTTCATCTCTGATGAAATGATACTATACATGGCTAAGACTTCCAAAGCTGTTGAATAAAAGTGGTGAGAGTGAAGAACCTTGTCTTGTTCCCAATCTTAGAGGAAATGCTTTCAATTTTCCACCATTGAGAATATATTTCCATGTTGAGAATGTGGGTTGGTTATATATGGACTTTATTATGTTGAAGTATTTTTACTCTGTTACCACTTTTTGAAGAGTTTTTTTTTTTATCATAAATGGGTGTTGAATTTTGTCAAATGCTTTCTTATCTATTGAGATGATCATGGGGTTTGAAGAGTTTGTTAATATGGTATTGTCATGTTGATTTGTGTATATTGAAGAACCCTTGCATCACTGGTATAAATCCCACTTGTTCATGGTATATGATGCTTTTAATGTGTTGTTGGATTTAGTTTGCTAGAATTTTGATGAAGATTTTTACATCAAAATCCATCAGTGATATTGACCCATAATTTTATTTTGTGTGTGTGTGATATCTTTGGTTTTGTTAGCAGAGTGCTGGTGGTCCTATAGAATAAGTTGGGGGGTGTTCCTTCCTCTGCTGTTTTTTGGAAGAGTTTGAGATAGATGGGTATTAGCCTTTTTCTAAGTGATTGATAGAATTAGCCTATGAGACCATCTGATCCTGAACTTTTGTTTGTTGAAAGATTTATTTTTTCTTCCGGCCTTTCTTATACCTTTAAAAATTTTTTATGTATTTTCTAATTGAAGGATAATTGCTTTACAGAATTTTGTTGTTTTCTGTCAAACCTCAGCCATAGATATTCATATATCTCCTCCCTTTTGAACTTCCTTCCCATCTCCCTCCCCATACCACCCCTCTAGGTGATACAGAGCTCCTGTTTGAGTTTCCTGAGCCATAAAGCAAATTGCCAATAACTATTTATTTTACATATGGTAATATACGTTTCCATGTTACTCTTTCCATACATCTCACCTTCTCTGCCCCCTCCCTATTTCCATAAGTCTATTCTCTATGTCTGTTTCTCCACTGCAGCGCTGTAAGTAAATTCTTCAGTACCATTTTCCTAGATTCTGTATATGTACATTAGAATACAATATTTATCTTTCTCTTTCTGACTTACTTCATTCTGTATAATAGGTTCTAAGTTCATCCACCTCATTAGAACTGACTCAAAGGTGTTCCTTTTGATGGCTGAGTAATGTTCCATTGTGTATATTTACCATAACTTCTTTATCCATTCATCTGTCAGTGGACATCTAGGTTGCTTCCATGTTCTAGCTATTGAAAATAGTGCTGCAGTGAACAATGGGATCAGTTCAGTTCAGTTCAGTCACTCAGTCATGTCCGACTCTTTGTGACCCCATGAATCGCAGCACGCCAGGCCTCCCTGTTCATCACCATCTCCCAGAGTTCACTAAGACTCGCATCCATCGAGTCCGTGATGCCATCCAGCCATCTCATCCTCCGTCACCCCCTTCTCCTCCCACCCCCAATCCTTCCCAGCATCAGAGTTTTTTCCAATGAGTCAACTCTTCGCATGAGGTGGCCGAAGTACTAGAGTTTCAGCTTTAGCATCATTCCTTTCAAAGAAATCCCAGGGCTGATCTCCTTTAGAATGGACTGGTTGGATCTCCTTGCAGTCCAAGGGACTCTCAAGAGTCTTCTCCAACACCACAGTTCAAAAGCATCAATTCTTCGACGCTCAGCCTTCTTCACAGTCCAACTCTCACATCCATACATGACCACAGGAAAACCATAGCCTTGACTAGATGGACCTTAGTTGGCAAAGTAATGTCTCTGCTTTTGAATATGCTATCTAGGTTGGTCATAACTTTTCTTCCAAGGAGTAAGCGTCTTCTAATTTCATGGCTGCAGTCACCATCTGCAGTGATTTTAGAGCCCAAAAATATGGTCTGACACTGTTTCCACTGTTTCCCCATCTATTTCCCATGAAGTGGTGGGACCTGATGCCATGATCTTCATTTTCTGAATGTTGAGCTTTAAGTCAACTTTTTTGCTCTCCTGTTTCACTTTCATCAAAAGGCTTTTTAGCTCCTCTTCCCTTTCTGCTATAAGGGTGGTGTCATCTGCATATCTGAGGTTATTGATATTTCTCCCAGCAGTCTTGATTCCAGCTTGTGTTTCTTCCAGTCCAGTGTTTCTCATGATGTACTCTGCATAGAAGTTAAATAAGCAGAGTGACAATATACAGCCTTGACGGACTCCTTTTCCTATTTGGAGCCAGCCAGTTGTTTCATGTCCAATTCTAACTGTTGCTTCCTGACCTGCATACAGGTTTCTCAAGAGGCAGGTCCTGTGGTCTGGTATTCCCATCTCTTTCAGAATTTTCCAGAGTTTATTGTGATCCACACAGTCACCAGGATTTGGGATACATGTGTCTTTTTCAATTTAGGTTTCCTCAGGGTATATGCCTAGGAGTGGGATTGCTGGGTCATATGGCGGTTTTATTCCTAGTTTTTAAGGAATCTCCATACCATCTTCCATAGTGGCTATATCAATTAACATTCCCACCAACAGTGCAGGAGCATTCCCTTTTCTCCACACCCTCTCCAGCATTTATTGTTTGTAGACTTTTTGCTGATGGCCATTCTGACTGGTGTGAGATGCTATCTCATTGTAGGTTTGATTTGCAATTCTCTAAAAATGAGTGATGTTGAGCATTTTCTCATGTGTTTATTAGCCATCTGTGTGTCTTCTTTGGAGAAATGTCTTTTAGGTCTTTTCCCGACTTTTTGATTGGGTTGTTTGTTTTTCTGGTATTGAGTTGTATGAGCTACTCGTATACTTTGGAAATTAATCCTTTGTCAGTTGTTTCATCTGCTATTATGTTCTCCCATTCTTAGGGTTGTCTTTTCATCTTCATTATAGTTTGTTTGCTGTACAAAAGCTTTTGAGTTTAATCAGGTCCTACTTCTTTACATTTGTCTTTATTTCCATTACTCTAGGAGGTGGGTCATAGAGGATCTTGCTTTGATTTTCATTGAATGTCCTGCCTCTGTTTTCCTCTAAGAGTTTTATCATTTCTGGTTTTACATTTAGGTCTTTAATCCATTTTGAGTTTATCTTTGTGTATGGTGTTAGGAAGTGGTCTAATTTCTTTACATGTAGCTGTCCAGTTTTCCCAGCACCATTTATTGAAGAGGCTGTCTTTGCCCCATTGTACATTCTTGCCTGCTTTGTCAAAAATAAGTTACCCATAGGTGTGTGGGTTTATTTTTGGGCTTTCTGTCTTGTTCCATTCGTCTATATTTCTGTTTTTGTGCCAGTACCATACTGTCTTGATGACTGTAGCTTTGTAGTATAATCTGAAGTCAGGAAGGTTGATTCCTTCAGCTCCATTCTTCTTTCTCAAGATGGCTTTAGCTATACAGAATCTTTTCTGTTTCCATCTGAACTGTGAAATTTTTTGTTCTAGTTCTGTGAGAAATGCCATTGGTAATTTGATAGGGCTCTAACTAACAAATATGTTGATAAGAAAGGAAAGAAAGAAAAGAAAGAAAGAGTAGGTATGCAAAGTTAAATAGATGTAAATGAAGAAGATTTATTTACATTAAAAATTAACTGCAAGGAGAAAACAGTGGGAAAGGCAAACAAAGGAATAAATGTAGAAAAATAAGCAATAACTTAAAAAATTAAAATTAAAAAAAGGAAGATGAAAGAAAAAGAAAAGGAAAACTCCACAGAAATTCAAAAGCCCAATGTAGAGGCAGAGTTTTATAACAATAAAAAATGTGATTAAAAAAAAAAACCTCAAAAGCTTAAATAGATTTCATAGTGCCAATAAAATTGACAACTACAACAGGGGGCAGGGGGAAGAAAAAAAAAAAGAAAAGAAAAAAGTAAAAGAAAAGCAATCCAACTACAGAACAAGTCAAAACATAAGAATAATAAATGTTTTTCTTGAGTCACTTCTGTCAGGATCCTTTCCCATGCTGGCGCTCACAGTCCACCTCACCTCTTTAGGATGCCCTGCAACACTGTGTTGGTCTCTGGACCTGCTGTGGGGCAGCTCAGATTCTAATCCGGTGCTACTCCTGTGTGTTCTTGCCTCCTGTGTCCACAGCTATCAGAACTAGTGTGTTTTCTTTTGTGGGAGCTCTCAGTGTCCTTTCAAATATCCTGAAGACACAGAGTCTGCCCAGTTGATCGTGTGGATTTAATCTGCAGCTTGTTCAGTTGTTGGGAAGGTTTTGGGTCTTCTAGCTTAGCCGCACTGCTCCTGGGTTTCAATTTTGGTTTCATTTCCACCTCTGCATGTGGGTCATTCACTGGGGTTTGCTCCTGAAGATGCCCTGGAGGACTTGGGTCTGCCCCAGTGAGAGCCATGTGTGTGGTGCAGCTGCTTGGGTCACAAGGTTTCTGGCAGCACCAGGTACTTAGGGAAATTGGTGGCTAGGGCTACAGGAAATATAGTGTTCTAGAAGGGTACGGCAACCAGTGTTGGCCAATACACTCCAGTATTCTTGCCTGGAGAACCCGCCTGACAGAGAAGCCTGGTAGGCCACAATCCACAGGGTTGCAAAGAGTTGGATGTGACGGAAGTGACCTTGCATGCATAGATGCAAGACTTTTTTTTTTTTTTTTTTGACCTGTGGCCGCTCTGCCCTAGTGAGGGTTGAGCATGAAGGTGGCACAGCTGCTTGAGTTGTGGGCACCCTGGTGACCCCAAGTGTGCAAAGACATGGACTACCTCTGCTGCAGGAGTTATGGCCCTATCAGAGTCTTTTTTTTTTTTTTCCTTTGAGCCTCTGGTAGCTGGCAATCAGAAGGCCTGTTTGGCTAGTCTTTCTCTAGCTCTAGCAGTTCAGGCACTTAGAGGGCTCCCTTACCTGGGTCCTTCACTGTTGTTTGGTGCATAAGGCACATAGTGGGGCCTCCCTGGCTGGGGTCCTATTCTGTAGGTTGGTGCATCAGACACTTAAAGGGGCACCCTGGGTGGGGTCCTACTCTGTAGTTTCGTGCATCAGGCACTTGATGGGCCAACCTCTGTATTGTCCAGCTGAGAATGCTAGCCGTCTGGAGAGAGAGGCTATGGTGATAGCTCCACCCCTGTGCGTGACTCAGCAGTATTGCCTTACTTCCATGGCTGCCTGGCTTTCCTCCACAGGCATTTCCCACCACAGTCTTCTCTCTCACATCCCCTAGGTCCGTCTCTCCACAGTCAACAGCAGCCCTCACCCTGGGATTGCTGCACAATCCCTAAGCTCCAGCTCCCAGCTGCTGCACCTTCTAGGGGACCTGCATCCCTGCTTGGGGGTTGGTATGGCTGTGGCAAGGACTGTCTGATTCTCATTCCATGAAGGCTACCACAGATCAGCTGTTTCACTCTCAGCCCTAAATGTTTCTCCTCTGACTCAGAAAATTGCCCCAATGTGGGGATCGGACATCTGCTTCAGTTCCCCCACCTGCCGAGGGCAGGTCCAGTCCTAGTAACACTCCTGTTTTTCCCCCTAGTTCCTTCATCATACTGAGTTTTGCGTGGTTCTATATGTTCTTTTCTGCTGGTCAGGTACTCCTGTCCACTCTCAGCTGGTATTCTGCGTGCACTTCTGTGTCTGAAGGTGTATTCCTGATGTATCAGTGGAGAGAGATGTACTCAACGTCCACCTACTCCTCTGCCATTTTGTTCTCTCTATTGGAAGATTTTTGATCATAGTTTCAATTTCATTACTTGTGATTGGTCTGTTTATGCTTTTTATTGCTTCCTGGTTCAGTCTTGAAGTGTACTTTTCTACAAATTTGTCCATTTTTTCTAGGTTGTCCATTTTATTGGTGTCTATATGCTTGTGGTCTCTTATGATCCTTTATATTTCTGTGGTGTCAGTTGTAACTTTTCTTTTTCATTTCTAGTTTTGTTTTGTTGAAACTTCTCCCATATTTTCTTGATGAGTCTAGCTAAAAGTTTATCAATTTTGTTTATCTCTTCAAAGAACCAACTTTTATTTTTGTTAATTTTTGCAGTTATTTTCTTCATCTGTATTTCATTTAATCTGATGTGACCTTTATGATTTATTTTCTTCTAATAACTTTTGAGATTTCTGTTCTTTCTATAGTTGCTTTAAGTGTAAGATTAAATTGATATTTGAGATTTTTCTTGTTTCTTGAGGTGGATTGGATTGTTCCAAACTTCCCTCTTAGATCTGCTTTTGCTGCATCCCATAGGTTTTGGATCATTGTGTTTTCGTTGTCATTTGTTTTTTGATATCCTCTTCGATTTATTCAATGACCCATTGATTATTTAGTAATGTTTTGTTTAGCCTCCATGGGTTTTCCTCTTGTAATTGATTTCTAATCTCATAACATTTTTGTTGGCAAAGATGCTTGATTTGATTTCAGTTTTCTTAAATTTACCAAGGCTTGATTTTTGACCCAAAACGTGGTTTACCCTGAAGAATGTTGCATGTGCACTTGAAGAAAGTGTGTTCTGCTTTTGAATGGAATGTCCTGTAAGTATCTGTTAAATTTGTCTGGTCTAATGTGTAATTTCTGGCTTGTGTTTCCTTATTAATTTTTTGTCTGAATGGTTTGTCTATTGGTTAAAAAAGTCCCCACATTTCTACTTTTATGGCTATTTGCATTAGCCATATGTATTGAGGTGCTCCTTCATTGGGTGAATAAATATTTATGTTTTATCTTCTTGGATTGATCCCTTGATCATTATGTAGTGTCCTTCCTTGTCTCTTTTTAACAGTGTTTATTTTAAAGCCAGTTTTATCTGATATTAGTATTTCTACTTCATCTTTGTTTTGATTTCCATTTGCATGGAATATCTTTTTCTGTCACCACCCCCCCTTTCAGTCTCCATGTGTCCTAGATCTTAAATGGGTCTCTTGGAGACAGCGTATATATGGGTCTTATTTTTGTATCCATTCAGGCAGTCTGTTTTTTGGTTGGAGAATTTAATCCATTTAATTTAAGGTAATTATTGATATGTATGTTCCTATTATCATTTTATTAATTGTTTTGTGTTTTTTTTCCTAAGTCTTCTTTCTTCTCTTGTTTTTTCCACCTAGAAAATTTTCCTTAGCAATTGGTACAAAGCTGGTATGATGGTGCTGAATTCTCTTAGCCTTTACTTCTCTGTAAAGCTTTTGATTGCTTCATTGAATCTGAATGAGATCTTTGCTGGATAAATCTTGGTTGTAGGTTTATTTCTTGATTCTTATGTGTATATACCCTCTTAACGTTTTTCTTCTAAATGTTGTTGTTCAGTCACTACTTTGTGTCTGACTCTTTGCTACCTCAAGGACTGCAGCATGCCATGCTTCCTTGTCCTTCACCATCTCCTGGAGATTGTTCAACCTCACGTCCATTGAGTCATGATGCCATCCAACCATCTCATCTTTTGCCCCCCTTCTCTTCCAGCCTTCAGTGTTTCCAGTGAGTTAGCACTTTGCATCGGGTGGTCAAAGTATTGGAGCTTCAGCTTCAGGATCAGTCCTTCCAGTGGATATTCACGGTTGATTTCCTTTAGAATTGCTTTAAATATAATGTGTATTTTGGTGACTTTAAATTTTATTGCCCATAACCCAGACCCCTCTTCCAAAGTACAGATTTATGTTTGAAGCTCTCTACCTGGTATCATTACTTGCTTGTTCAAAAGATATCTCAAAGGAAAGATGTTAAAAACTGATTTCCTGGTCTTTTCTATAGAATCTTCTCCACCTTCGGCTTTCTGCATCTAATTCATGGACATCTCCATCTTTCTAGTTCTCAGATGCCAAACTTTGGAGTCATCCTAGACTTTTTGTTTTTCCAGTACCCTACATGATTTCCATTAGTAAAGTCGATTAGTGCTGTCTTCAAAATATTAACATCACCATCTGGATTGATGACTTAGCTGCCCAGACTGACCTCCCTGCTCCTCATTGTTCTCCTAAAATCTATTCTCAACAAAGAAGTTAAAATGATTCTTCGGGAAGATCATGTCACTCTTCTCCTCAGCCCCTTGCCATGGATTCTCTTTTCACACAGGCTGGAAATCAAAGTCCTTGGAAAGCTTACAAGGCCTGCAGAATCTGATTCCTTCCGCTGGTCACTTCTTTCCTGTGCTCTGTCATATACACTTACTTGATATTCATTAAGTCCTCTAGGTTATGCCTAACCCTAGCTGCTCCCCACAATAATAATGTAGGCTTGGTTCTTTCCTCAGATGTAAGCATGGCTGGCACCTGCAGTGTCTTCAAGTCTTTACACAAATTTTCTTCTAGAGCCAGCTTTTACCAGTTCAGAGAGCCAATTATTAAATATTCAGAAATTTTACAAGTCAGTTTCAAACCTTTGGTAGCTTGAAATTGACCATAGTGGAGTATTTATCCTGTGGAAATAAGGATCATCATATTTACCTAACTTGATCACCCTTTTTAAATTTGCAATTTTTATATTCTTCTTTAAATCTTTACTTGCCTTATCCCACTCTACTTTTTCTTTTTCTCTTTCTAATGGCACATGCCACTTAATATCTTACATGTATGTTTATGTATCATATTTTATATGTGCCTGCATCCTCAGGTCCTCAGTCATGTTCAACTCTGTGCAACCCCATGGACTGTAGCCTGCCAGGCTCCTCTGTCCATGGAATTTTCAAGGCAAGAGTAATGCAGTGGGTTGGCATTTCCTTCTCTAGGTGATCTTTCTGACTCAGGGATCAAACCTTCATAGTTGTGTCTCCTGTATTAGCAGTGAGTTCTTTACCATTGTGCCATCTGGGAATCCCCTTATTATACACACACACACACACACATATATGTATATATTTACCTATATGTGTGTACATATATGTGCACACATGTGTGTATATGTACATACATGTGTGTATAGAATTATACCTACTTAAATAATTACATTTATCTAGCTACAAATAATAAAATGGCAAAATAATCATATCAAGTTAATATGCTTTGTGTTGAGATAATAGTGTCTTCAAGGTCAGAAAAATAAATGATTTTTGTATATATTAAGCATTATATTCATATATTTTAAAAATAATAGTTTTTATAAACCAGGAGTTTTATACAAAAATATATCAAACCAAAAAGATGAATCTCAATAAATATACCTTACTCTTATTTCTAGGCACTTTGAAAATCAATACCTAACATACTTTTCAAGAATCTTGAATATGTTTCTCAGAAAGTGTTAAACTTTTCTAAAAGTACCGAAGCTCCCCAAATTGTTTTGCTTATTACAGTGTCTGTGGGGAAAGTATAAATAGTTCTTAACTATGTGAAAAGAAATCAATCTTCCAGAATAAAAGAATTAAGATCTAATCATACTTATATACCATTCTTTAAATTTCACATTGACAAATATCAAAAAGTTTAAAAAAGAAGAAGGATGTGACAAGCAGTACTCTCACACATTGTTTATAGTACTAATAATATCAATTGGTACAATTTTTGTTAGGACAATTAGCCAATGTCTACAAATTTTAAATATGGATATGTCATGACCCAGAATTTTTACCAAGAATTTATACTGTTTGCATAATTCCATATGCATACAAAGAAATGAATATAAAAATTAGGTGGAGAGAGATAGCAGTTGGTGCATTAGATGACTGTGGTGGTATTCCTTAAGGTGGTCCCACAGCAAGGACTTCAAAATACCCGGCTGAAACTAATGCCAATAGGCAAGCTTTCCAGGCAGCTATCAACTGAGTCTCTGCTGTTCAGTCGCTCAGTCGTGTCTGACTCCTTGTGACTCCATAGACTGCAGCACACCAGGCTTCCCTCTCCTACACTATCTCCCGGAGTTTGCTCAAATTCGTGTCCATTGAGTCAGTGATGCCATCCAGCCGTCTCATCCTCTGTCGCCCCTTCTTCTCCTGCATGCAATCATTCCTAGCATCAGGGTCTTCTCCAGTGAGTCATCTCTTCACATCAGGTGGCCAAATATTGGAGCTTCAGGATCAAAATCAGTTTCCAATGAATATTCAGGATTGATTTCATTTAGGATTTACTGGTTTGATCTTCTTGCTTTCCAAGAGATTCTTAAGAGTCTTCTCCAGCATGACAGTTGGAAAGCATCAATTCTTTGGTGCTCAGCTTTTTTATGGTCCAGCTCTCACATCCATACATGACTACTGGAATAGCTTTGACTATATGGAACTTGGTTGCAAAGTGATGTCTCTTTTTTTAATACATTGTTTAGGTTTGTTGTAGCTTTTCTTCCAAGGAGCAAGCATCATTTAATTTCATGGCTGCAGGCACCACATGCAGTGATTTTGGAGACCCCAAATTAAAGTTTGTCACTATTTCCATTTTTCCCCCTTCTATTTGCCATAGTGTGACAGGACTGGATGCCATGATCTTAGTTTTTGAATGTTCAGTTTTAAGGCAACATTTTCACTCTCCTCTTTCACCTTCAAGAGGCTCTTTAGTTTCTCTTCACTTTCTGCCATTAGGATGGTGACATCTGCATATATGAGTTGTTGATACTTCTCCCAGCCATCTTGATTCCAGCTTGAACTTCATCAAGCCCAACATCTTGCATGATGCACTCTACATGTATGTATGCAGGTCAAGAAGCAACAGTTAGAACCGGACATGGAACAACAGACTGGTTACAAATTGGGAAAGAAGTACATCAAGGCTGTAAATTGTCATCCTCTTATTTAACTTATATGCAGAGTACATCCTGCAAAATGCTGGGCTGGATGAAGCACAAGCTGGGATCAAGATCGCTGGGAGAAATATCAATAACCTCAGATATGCAGATGATACCACTCTTATGACAGAAAGTGAAGAAGAGCTAAAGAGCTTCTTGATGAAAGTGAAAGAGGAGAGTGAAAAAGTTGGCTTAAAGCTCAAAATTCAGAAAACTAAGATCATGGCATCTGGTTCCATCACTTCGTGGCAAATAGATGAGGAAACAATGGAAACAGTGAGAGACTGTTTTGGGGAGGGGCTCCAAAATCACTGCAGATGGTGACTGCAGCCATGAAATTAAAAGACACTTGCTCCTTGGGAGAAAAGTTATGACCAACATGGAAAGCTTATTAAAAAGCAGAGATGTTACTTTGCCAACAAAGGTCCATCTAGTCAAAGCTATGGTTTTTCCAGTAGTCATGTATGGATGTAAGATTTGGACTATAAAGAAATCTGAGTGCTGAAGAATTGATGCTTTTGAACTGTGGTATTGGAAAAGACTCTCGAGAGTCCATTGGACAGCAAGAAGATCAAACTAGTCAATCCTAAAGGAAATCAGTACTGTATATTCACTGGAATATTCATTGGAAGGACTGATGCTGAAGCTGAAACTCCAGTACTTTGGCCACCTGATGTGAGGAACTAACTCACTGGAAAAGACCCTGATGCTGGAAAAGATTGAAAGTGGGAGGAGAAGGGGATGACAGAGGAAGAACTGGTTGGATAGCATCACTGACTCAATGCACATAAATTTGAACAGGCTCTGGAAGTTGGCAATGGACAGGGAAGCCTGGCGTGCAGCAGTCCATGGGGTGGCAAAGAGCTGGACACGACGGAGCAACTGAACAGAACTGAACTCTGCACATAAGTTAAATAAGCAAGGTGACAATATATAGCCTTGACGTACTCTTTTTCCCAGTTTGGAACCTGTCCATTGTTCCATGTCCAGTGCTAATTGTTGCTTCTTGACTTGCATACAGATTTCTCAGGAGGCAGGTAAGGTGGTCTGGTATTCCTGTCCCTTGAAGAATTTTTCCACAATTTGTAGTGATCTACCCCATCAAAGGCTTTAGCATAGTCAGTGAAACAGAAGTAGATGTTTTTCTGGAATTCCCTTGCTTTATCTGTGATCCAGTGTATGTTGACAATTTGATCTCTGATTCCTCTGCCTTTTCTAAATCCAGTTTGTATATCTGGAAGTTCTTGGTTCATGTACTGTTGAAGCCTAGCTTGAAGGATTTTGAGTTTTACCTTGCTAGCATGTGAGATGAATGTAATTCTGAGGTAGTTTCAACATTCTTTAACATTGCCCTTCGTTGGGATTGGACTGAAAATGGACCTGTCTGAGTACTGTGGCCACTGCTGAGTTTTCCAAATTTGCTGGCATACTGGCTGCTGCACTTTCTGTATCATCTTTTAGGATTTGAAATAGCTCAGCTGGAATTCCATCACCTCCACTAGCTTTGTTTGTAGTGAGGCTTCCAAAGGCTTTCTTGACTTCACACTCTAGGATGTGTGGCTCTAGGTGAGTGACCCACCATCGTGGTTGTCTGTGTCATTGAGACCTTTTTGTACAGTTCTTCTGTGTATTCTTGCCACCTCTTCTTAATATCTTCTGCTTCTATTAGGTCGATACCATTTCTGTTCTTTATTGTGCCCATCTTTACATGATCTGTTCTCCTGTTATCTCTAATTTTCTTGAAGAGAAGTCTCGTCTTTCCTTTTCTATTGTTTTCCTCTATTTCTTCTCATTGTTTACTTAGGAAGGCTTCTTATCTCTCATTGTTAGTTTTTGGAACTCTGCATGCAGATGGGTATATCTTTCCTTTTCTCCTTTGCCTTTCACTTCTTTACTTTGCTGTTTGTAAGGCCTCCTCAGACAACCATATTGCCGTTTTGCATTTCTTTTTCTTTTGGGATGGTTTTGATCACCACCTCCAGTACATGTTGCAAACCTCTGTCCATAGTTCTTCATGCATTCAGTCTATAAGATCTAATCCCTTGAATCTATTTGTCACTTCCACTGTATAATCATAGTTCCAGTTCAGTCGCTCAGTTGAGTCAAACTCTTTGTGTCCTCATGGACTGT
This sequence comes from Nanger dama, assembly GCA_917880005.1. Classification (NCBI taxonomy): domain Eukaryota; kingdom Metazoa; phylum Chordata; class Mammalia; order Artiodactyla; family Bovidae; genus Nanger; species Nanger dama. Next base: position 34,010,196 of record CAKJTW010000007.1, read on the forward strand.
AGCACGCCAGGCTTCCCTGTCCATCACCAACTCTTGCAGCTTGCTCAAACTCTTGTCCATCAAGTCAGTGATTCCATCCAAGCATCTCATCCTCTGTTGTCTCCTTCTACTCCTGCCTTCAATCTTCCCCAGCATCAAGGTCTTTTCCAGTGAGTCAGGTCTTCACATCAGGTGGCCAAAGGATTGGAGCTTCAGCTTCAGCATCAGTCCTTCCAATGAATATTTGGGACTTGCAATGAATATTCAGCCCAAGAAAATAAAATTTGTCACAGTTTCCATCACTTCCCCATCTATTTGCCATGAAGTGATGGGAGCAGATGCCATGATGTTAGTTTTTGAATGTTGAGTTTTCAGCCAGCTTTTCACTCTCCTGTTTTGCTTTCATCAAGAGGCTCTTTAGTACCTCCTCGCTTTCTGCTATAAGGGTGGTGTCATCTGCATATCTGAGGTTATTTCTCCAACAATCTTGATTTCAGCTTGTGTTCATTCAGCCTGGTATTTCGTATGATGTACTTTAACATCATGTAAGTTAAATAACCAGGGTGACAATATACAGCCTTGACATATCTTTTCCAAATTTGGAACCAGTGTTCCATGTCTGTTTCTAACTGTTGCATCTTGACCTGCATATAGGTTTCTCAGAAGGCATGTGAGGTGGTCTGGTATTCCCGTCTCTTGAAGAATTTTCCACAGTTTGTTGTGATCCACACAGTCAAAGGCTTTGGTGTAGTCAGTAAGGCAGAAGTGTATGTTTTTATGGAACTCTCTTGATTTTTCTATGATCCAACTAATGTTGGCCATTTGATCGTTGATTCCTCTGCCTTTTCTAAATCCAGCTTGAACATTTGGAAATTGTTGGTTCACATACTGTTAAAGCCTAGCTTGAAGAATTTTGAGCATTACTTTGCTAGTGTGTGAGAGGAGTGCAATTGTGCAGTAGTTTGAACATTCTTTGGCATTGCCTTTCTTGGGACTGGAATGAAGACTGACCTTTCCCAGTGTATAATCATAAGGGATCTGATTTAGGTCATACCTGAATGACACAGTGGTTTTCCCTACTTTATTCAATATAAGTCTGAATTTTGCAATGTGGAGCTCATGATCTAAGTCATAGTGAGCTCTACGTCTTGTTTTTGCTGACTTGACTATAACTTTGAATGTGCAGCTAAGGGTCTTCAACTTACTTGAGCAATTCCTGACTCTTCCTTATACCTTTATAAATATTTGAGGAGGCACTGCCCCTAAATTACAAGCCAGTGTGTGCCCAGCCAGCCCCAGTCCAAGCTTGCTTTCCATGTGTATTAGTTTTCTGTTGCTGCCTAAATAATAGCTAAAAACTTAGCTTAAAGCAACACACATTTACAATCTCAGTTTCTGTGAGTATGAAGTCTATGGACAGTGTAGCTGGACCTTGTACTTAGAATCTCACGAGGATGTAATCAAGGTGTTGGCCAGGACTGAGTTCTCATCTGAGGGCTCAAGTAGGAAGAATGTGCTGCCCAGCTTATGAATTGTCTGCAGCATTCAGGTCCTTGGGTCTGTAGTATTCGCGGCCGCTTGCTTTACAAAGCTGCAACGGAGGAGAGAGTCTGCTAGTAAGGCAAAGTCTCCTGTGATGTAACATAACCATGGGAGTGATATTCTCATCACCCTTACCAGATTCTGTTGATTGGAAGCAAGTCACGGATCCCACAAACACAAAAGGGGAGGTGAGAATTCTAGCACATGAGTACCTGGAGGTAGGAATCTTGAGTCACAATAAAACCTGTCCACAGCACCATGTGATGGAAAGAGTCTAGGGGGCCTGTACACCCTGCTAGGCTTTTGCCAAGGGCTTTCTGCTTTGGATGAGCCATATGCTGTTTGTACTATTTTGAGATGATACTTGCTATAGCACCACTTGTATTTTTATTTATTTTTAATTGGAGGGTAATTGCTTTACAATGTTCTGTTGGTTTCTGCTCTACAACAACTCAAATGAGTCATAATTATATATAGCACCTCCCTGTTGAGCTTCCCTCCCTCTGCACTCCCATCCTACCCTTCTAGATTGTTAGAGAGTGCCAGGCTGGGCTCCCTGTATGGATAACCACTCCCCACTCATTATCTATGTTATGCATGATAGTGTATATATGTCAGTACTGTTTTCTCAGTTTTTCCTACCCTCTCCTTCCCCTGCTGTGTCTGCAAGTCTGTTCTTTACATCTACATCTCCATTTCTTTCCTCTAAAGAGCGTTTCATCAGTGCTGTTTTTCTAGATTCCATGTGTCCTTGTTCTTAGTCGCTCAATTGTGTCCAACTCTTTGTGACCCCAGACAAGAATGCTGGAGTGGGTTGCCATGCCCTGCTCCAGTGTATCTTCACAACTCAGGGATTGAACCCAGGTCTCGCATTACAGGCAGATTCTTTACCATCTGAGTTAATATACGATGTTTGGTTTTCTCTTTCTGACTTGGTATAACAGGCTCTACGTTCATCCACCTCACTACAACTGACTCAGATTTGTTCCTTTTTATGGCTGAGTAATTGTATATATATACCACGCCATCTATCCATTCATCCATCATTGGGCATCTAGATTGCTTCCATGTCCTGGCTATTGTAAATAGTGATGCAGTGAACATCGGGGTACCTGTGTCTTTTGAATTGTGTTTTTTTTCAGGGTATATGTCCAGTAGTGGGATTACCGGGTCATGTGAAAGTTTTTAGTTTATTGAGAATCTCCATACTGTTCTCCATAGAAGCTGTGTCAGTTGACATTCTCACCAACAGTGCAGGAGGGTTCCCTTTTCTCCTTATCCTCTCTAGTACTTATAGTCTGTAGTGTTTTTTGTTGTTTGTTTGTTTGTTTGTTTGTTTCTGATGATGACCATTCAGATGAGTATGAGTCTATCTCACTGTAGTTTTGTTTTGCATTTCTGTAATAAAGAGCGATGTTGAGCATCTTTTCATGTATTTGTTGGCCATCTGTATGTCTTCTTTGGAGAAATGTCTGTTTAGGTCTTCTGCCCATTTTTGATTGGGCTGTTTGTTTTTCTGATAATTGAGCTGTATGAGCTGCTAATCTGTTTTGGAGATTAGTCCTTTGTTGGTTTCTTCATTTGCAATTATTTGCTCCCATTCTGAGGATTATCTTTCCGTCTTATTTATGGTTTCCTTTGCTGTGCAAAAGCTTTTAAGTTTAATTATATCTCATTTGTTTATTTTTATGTCCATTACTCTAGGAAATGTGTCAAAGCAGATCCTCCTCTGATTTATGCCAAAGGATGCACTGTCTATGTTTTCCTCTAAGAGTTTTATTGTTTATGACCTTATATTTAAGTCTTTAATCCATTTTGAGTTTGTTTTTGTGTATGGTGTTAGGGAATGTTCTAATTTCAGCCTTTTCCATGTAGCTGTCTAGTTTTCCCACCCCACTTATTGAAGAGACTCTTTGTCCCATTATATATTCTTGCCTCCTTTGTCAAAGATAAGGTGCCCATAAATGTGTGGATTTATCTCTGGGCTTTCTATCTTTTTCCATTGGTCTATATTTCTATTTTGGGGCCAGTAACATACTATCTTGATGATTGTATCTTTGTAGTATAGTCTGAAGTCAGGAAGGTTCATTTCTCTATTCCCATTTTTCTTTCTCAAAATTGCTGTGACTGTTTAAAGTCTTTTGTGTTTCCAAACAAGTTGTGAATTTTTTTTTCTAGTTCTGTGTAAAATACCATTGGTAGTTTGATAGGGATTGCATTGAATCTGCAGATTGCTTTGGGGAAGTATAGTCATTTTCACAATATTGATTTTTCCAGTCCCAGAACATGGTATGTCTCTCCATCTGTTTGTGTGATCTTTGATTTTATTCATCACTGTCTTTTGTTTCAAACTGTATGAGTTTTCAGTATACAGGTCATTTGTCTTTCAGGCAGGTTTATTCCTAGGTATTTTATTCTTTTGTTTCAGTGATGAATGGGATTGTTTCCTTAGTTTCTTTTGATTTCTCTTTGCTAGTGTATTAATTTTATATCCTGGGGCCTTACTAAGTTCATTGATTAGCTGTAGTGATTTTCTGGTGGAATCTTTAGGGTTTTCTATGTATAGTATCATGTCACCTGCAAATAGAATTTTACTTCTTCTTTTCCTATCCAGATTCCTTTTATTTCTTTTTCTTTGATTGCTGTGCCTAGGATTTCCAAAATTATGTTTAATAATAGTGACGAGCGTGAGCACCCTTGTCTTTCTTGTTCCTGATTTTAGAGGAAGTGCTTTCAGTTTTACACCATTGAGGATAATATTTTCTGTGGGTTTGCTGTGTATGACCTGTATTAAGTTGAGATAAGTTCCTTCTATGCCGTTTTCTGGAGAATTTTTATCATAAATGGGTGTTTATTTATGGTAAAAATAAAAAGCTTTCCCTGCATCTATTGAGATGATCATTTTTTTCATTCATTTTGTCAATATGAAATCACGTTGATTTGTGTATATTGAAGAATCATTGCATTCCTTGGATAAACCCCAGTTGATCATGGTGTGTGATCTTTTAATGTGTTGTTGGAGTTTGTTTGCTAGGATTTTTTTTTTTTTTGCATGTATGTTCGTTGGTGATATTGGTCTATAATTGTTTTTTTCTAGTATCTTTGTCTGGTTTTGGTATCAGGGTGATGTTGGCCCCTTAAATAAGTTTGGGAGTTTTCCTCTGTCTGCATACTAGCCCCCTCAGAGTATCCTCAGGGCAGTCAACCCTTGTCCTTTCCCTGTTGTCTGAAGCCTGAGCCTTGTTACTCAGCCCTCACTTGACACAGTGGGCATGGAAACAAGGATTTCAGACTGGTGAGTTCTAGTTGGCACTGATCTCTGTGGTGAATTCTCTCCACTTTGCCTTTCACACACCTGTCATTGCACTCCCCTCTAAGGTTTGAAGCTCCCCCTGTCCTCAACCTTAAGGGGATTTGACACTTTTCCTCTTTGACGGTTCCCTCCTAGAGGTGCAGGTCCCATTCCAGTTCATTTTTTTCATATATATTTTGCCCAACCCTGTTATATGGAAGTCAGCTTGCCTTTCTGGATGTCTGGGATCTTATGACAGCACTCAGAAGGTGTTCTGTTGGAGTTGTTCCATGTGTAGATGTATTTTTGATGTATTTGTGGAGAGGAGGAGGATCTCCATGTCTTACTCTTCTGCTATCTTGAAAGTCTCCACTGTCTTCCTTTTATTGAGGAAGAACAAGGCTTTCCAGAAGCTCAGCTCCATGTCTTACTCTTCTGCTATCTTGAAAGTCTCCACTGTCTTCCTTTTTTATTGAGGAAGAACAAGGCTTTCCAGAAGCTCAGCTCAGTAGACTTCCTCTTATATTTTATTGGCTAGAAGTAAGCTCACATGACTACTTCCAAACTCAGAACTGATCCAAGAGGGTCAGATAACTACAGTTGTTTAGACTAAGGGAGATTTACTCCTTGGGCTGTGGTAAGAATCAAAAGTCTCTGAGATCAAGGTATCACAGGCACCATCCGAACAATCTAAACTTTCCCTCTGTCAGTAAGGAAAGATTATTGGATATTGTACAGTCAATGGAAAGGTGCTTTCATATCCACAGTGTGTCTCATTCTTCTTAAAATTAAAGCACTAGTATCAGTAAATAGCACATAAAACAAAAGTATAAAATATGGCAGTAGTTGATTGAGAACATGTTTTGGCCTCCATTTTCATGTGCTACCTAGGTTTTAGGTATGAAGGGTTCTAAATGACATTCAGACTTCCTATTAATAACTTGATTTATTAATGTGCTTCAGACCCATGGTATAAATAAATTATAATACTCAAGAACTTAATTAAGATTCTGGTATTCAGGACCATTTGAGGTATGTTAAATAAATCTCAGTGTTCTCATTTGTAAAACAGAAATGTTATCATTTATTTTGGGGATGTATGCTATAATGTGGTTGTAAGGGTTAAATTCTTAGCACAGATTATGGCATTATATAATGTGTGCTAAGTTGCTTCAGTCATATCTGACTCTTTATGACCCTTGGACTGTGGGCCACCAGGCTCCTCTGTCCATGGGATTTTCCAAACAGGAATATTGGTGTGAGTTGCCATTTGTTTCTCCAGGGGATCTTGCCAACCCAGGAATCGAACCCACATCTCTTATGTCTTCTGCATTGGCAGGTAGGTTCTCTACCACCAGCGCCACCTGGGTTGGGAAGATCCCCTGGTAATGGCTACACACTCCAGTTTTCTTGCCTGGAGAATTCCCTTGGACAGAGAAGCCTGGGAGACTATAGTCCTTAGGGTTGCAAAGAGTCAGACACGACTGATCAACTAACACTTTAGTGGCATTCTGTAAGTTACCTATGCTGCTGCTGCTACTGCTAAGTCACTTCAGTCGTGTCCGACTCTGTCTGACGCCATGGACGGCAGCCCACCAGGCTCCTCTGTCCAGAGGATTCTCCAGGCAAGAATACTGGAGTGGGTTGCCACTTTCTCCTCCAAGATAAAGACTGCTGCTGTTGCTGCCGCCAAGTCACTTCAGTCATGTCCGACTCTGTGCGACCCCATAGACGGGAGCCCAGCAGGCTCCCTCGTCCCTGGAATTCTCCAGGCAAGAACACTGGAGTGTGTTGCCACTTCCCTCTCCAATGTATGAAAGTGAAAAGTGAAAGTGAAATCGCTCAGTCGTGTCTGAGTCCTAGCGACCTCGTGGACTGCAGCCTACCAGGCTCCTCCATCCATGGGATTCTCCAGGCAAGAGTACTGGAGTGGGTTGCCATTCCCTTCTCCAAAGTTGCCTATAAATGTTTGCAGTTGAGATTGTGCACTTATTACTATTCCTGTATCCATGACTTATTGAATTATTAAAAGTGTCCTCAATTTACTATTCGTTGAGTAGTATAAAAAGTGAGAGAGAGGGGCACAAGCTATAATACATTGAGAAATTCTGGCCTCCCTTTAGTTAGGTGAACATAAATAAATTTAGTTACTATCATACTAAATAAATACTAAAAAGTTAGTATTAAATAAACACATATTCCCAACAAACTGGGAATCTCATAGGAATCAAGGCTGCTCCAGGAGTTTTTGGAAGACTAGACAGAAGTGGGATTTTTAGACAGAACTGGTATTTTTTTGAATACCCCATCAAAGCAATTGCAATGTAGCTGCATTTTAAAACCTAGTATAAAACCCAACTCCTACAGACAGACAAACAACCAACAAATTCTGAGCTATTGTCTACAAAGACAGAATTTTTTTATAATTGATGTATATAGCTGATTTACAGTATTGTATGTTTCAGCTATACAGTAGAACAATTCAGTTAGACGTATATACGTATGTGTGTGTGTATTATAGGAGGCTTCCCAGGTGGCGCTAGTGGTAAAGAACCTGCCTGACAATGCAGGAGATGTGAGATTCTGGTTAGATCCCTGGGTTGGGAAGATCCCCTGGAGGAGGGCATGACAACCCACTCCAGTATTCTTGCCTGGAAAATCCTATGGACAGAAGAGCCTGGCAGGCTACAGTCCATAGGGCCACACAGAGTCAGATATGACTGAAGTGACTTATCATGCACACACATGTACACACACACACGTTTTCTGATTTTTTAAGGATTATAAATGAATTATATTTTTATTTACATTTAGCAGTCCCCTCCCTGCTGTGCTTGAATGGCTCACACTTGGACTTCCTGTAAGCTCTGAATAGGAGGAGGTTGAAGGTCATGAAATACCTCATCAGATAGAAAAACATAATCCAAATCATCCCAGGTTTCATAATTTTGGTCTCCTAAAAGGACAGTTATTGCATGATGTTTTATTATTTTTTTGTAAAAAAATTATACTAAATAGAATTCTTGACATCTATTTACTGCTTCTCAGTGTGAGGGGAGAGTGCCAGCATGTGGTACAGACAAGGAAGACTGGTGGCATCTGTGGAGCAAGGCCTCCACTTCCCAGTGACACTATTACCAGGAACTCCTGAGATGAGTTGAGACTTTTCAGGATGTGGTTTGTGGCAGATAGTATGTGAGGAAAGCCTTCCCACTCTGTCCCGGACCCCCAGGCTGGCAATGAGTTTTAAAGGCAAAGAGCATGTGGTAAGGGGCCAAGCTGAGGTGCCTTTGCGAGCGATGCTGCCTGAGTGAGGCCAGGCAGCGGGGCTCACAGGTTCCCTTAAGAGGTGAGCAGTGAGTAGGGTAGAGGGACCGATTCCCATGTTAGTCAGGAAGGCTGCAGATCAAAAACAGTGGCTACTGATCTGGCATCAGTAACATGACTGTGTCAAAACCACGATGGCTGAGAGTGGTACCAATGTGCTGTGGTTGGAGAAAGTGGGCAACCAGCATTTGTTTGCAGAAGAGATGACGCTCTGTGAGTGGCTCAGCCAATAGCTCAGCTCAGCTTCTCTTGGACAATGTTTCCCATAAAACCTCGAGTTACTTGCATAGCATATTTCTGTGTCCATTCTCTCGCTAGTGTGTTATAATCTTTCTGTCAGCCTTGTAGGTGTGGGCTGTCTCTGGCACCAGAGGGTCATCAGGGTTGGGTCACAGAGCAGGGAACAGATGAAAAGAAAACTTTTGACACTCTCAGTGCTGAGACCGTTGGGACCACAGGGTATCAAGGCAGATGCTGCTGCTGCTGTTGATGTTGGGGTGTTAAACACTGGTTGTGAAAGCAGCGTTTGAGGGCTTGGAAGGATAATCTGCAGGCAAGTGGATGGTCAGGAAGAAAATGCCTCCTTGGCAGGGACTGTCCTTCAGGCTCATGAAGGTGGCCTGCCAGTGGAACAAATCATCTCCCACAGGCCCTGCAGAGCAAGGGGCAGGAGGGTCCCTCTGCAAGCCAGTAAATTTCTGCTGGGTCCACTTCAGCGGCATCCTGCTGCTGCTGGGGGTGGGGGTTCCCGGTCCAGGGCTACCAGAGCTAACCTGCTGCTGTCTTGGCCCTGATTCTTTTCCATTATCGGTTATTATAAGATATTGAATATAGCTCTGTGTGCTATAAGGAGAACCCTTGTTGCTTGCCCATTTTTCATATGGTGGTGTATAACTGTTAATCCTGTGCTTTTATCCCTCCCCTAGCTTTTCTGTGGTAAATGTAAATTTGTTTCCTTGCCTGAGTCTGTCTCTTCTTTGTAAATTAGTGCATTTTTATTCCTTTTTAAATTGCACATATAAGTAATATCATATAATATTTGTCCTTCTCTGGCTTATTTCACTCAGTGTGATAATCTCTAGGTCTATGGCATTATTTCACTGTTTTTCACGACCAAGTGTTATTCTACTGTTTATATTTACCACATTTCCTTTTTCATTAATCTGTTCATGGACACTTAGGTTGCTTTCATGTATTGGCTATTCTGTATATTGCTTCTGTGAAAATTGGGGTACATGTATATTTTCAAATTAAGATTTTCATCTTTTATGGATATATGCCCAGGAGTAGGATTGCTAGATCATATGGTAAGTCTAGTCTTTTAAGGACCCTCCGTTACTGTTTCTCATAGTGGCTACAACAAAGACAGATTCCATTTTTAATGACATTTAAAAAGCTGTCCTGTTAAATACAGAGCAGATCCCACCCTCAGCCCATTTAAAATAAGTAAACTGACAGTTTCATTTCTAAGTTTAGTGCTGAAGAAATTAGGACTGTTCATCCTTTATAATATCAAGTCACATAAACTGATCACAGGTATGAGATGAAAAATAAAATTCTTCAAAGAGCGAAAAGACATATGAAGCACAGGGATTCAGAGAGAATTGTAGTCATTTAAAATGAGTGACCTGGGGAGGCACACGCCTACACATGGCTCTGTCAGTTTCTCTTAGCCTGATTTTATGTTAAAATAGCTCTCTGACTAAACATGCCATGCCACAGGGGTTTCACTTCATGCCACGGAACATTATTCAGTGAAGAGCTAAGACAGCCAAGAGACTGTTTATTCTACAAGCTTTTTGAACATCTATTAACATTATATATAAGACACTAGGCAAAGGTTGTGGAGGGTAAGTTTTATTTTTGGTCTTTTTTTTTTTTAAGTTAGTGCTTTAAACTTCTAAGTAATTACATTCCCTTTTTGATGCTAAAATGTAAAATGTGTTATAGCTTAATACATATGATTTTTCCAGGGGATTAAAACAGGAAAACACGTGAAGCCAATGAACATTTTGAGGGGTGAAAAACAGCTTGCTGTGATTCTCTCTAAAACTTGAAAAATCTAATTACTACATATGGGAAAAGACATGTGGGACTATGACAAGACTTCTCTATATCCATTACTTAGACAGAGTTTCTTATGAAATTTGATCATTTTGATTGTTTTCCCTAATGTTGATATGATATCTATGTCCCCAGTATGAAAATCTTCCAACTTGTCTCCATCATTCTGGAGGAAAAGTTCTCCGGTTAAGAATCCAGTTATTTGTTTAGTTTTACTAGTGTTTATTATGTCAAGAAAATTTATTACTTTCTGTAATAGTGTCATCCTTCCAGCTTGGCCTCTCTAAACCCGCAGTTTGTGAATCCTTTTGATGTAAAGAGTGATGACAATTTGGGCTTACTCTAGTCAAAAGTTGCTCTTCTAAACCCTTCCGTATCTAACGGTTACTGCCTTCTCCACACAGCTCCTGAATAACCAACCAGTTCTTGCCACCCATGCCCGTCCACCATCCTGCTTTCTTTCCTACCCTTTCTATAATCATACCACAACATTTTTTTTTTCCCCTGAGCAGTAAGAACAACCAGTACCTCAAAATCTGTCTTCAATACTACAGAACTCAAAGCCTGAAGGTCTAATGGGAACATATTAGAGAAGGCTTCCCATAGCAGCATAATTTTTTTTTTTTTGTCTGAGCTAACCCAAAAGATATTTACAGTGGTTGTATACTGTGTCTTTGCCCTTATCATCCAACCTGGGGAGTAACTCCCTATGAGGAAGTACTTACATCTAATTAAGTAGCACATAATTTGCTGAATTCTTATTAACAAGGTCATAAACTGTAGCTTATTTTTTTCTTGTTTTCCATATATGAGGTTTATTTAATTTATTTTCATTTTCTTTTAATTGATTGGCCATTGCTGAAACATGAATTATTTATGTGCTGAATGCTTAGGAAAATATTCAATTTTGAAATGGGAGTAGGGTAAGTGATACTTTCGTGGCCAAAATTTACAATCCCATCTCAAAAATCTCTAGAACAGCAAAGTCAGTATTCAAGAAGAGTATGGATTATTTAGCTGTTTCCTACTCATATTTTAATAGATTCAGCTATTATTTTTACATTAACTTGCATTTAATAATGGTGTTTTATAACATCAATTCTCACAACTAGGGGTAGACAGACATTGTGGGTGTCCTAGAATAATTATTGAGGGTCACTTCAAAATGATTTAAAGTGTTTCAATATTTTATTCAAATATTTTATGTGATTTATTTAATATGTTTTATTTAAATAGATATTTTAATTTTTATTTTTCTTTAAATAGAATCATTTTACAATGTTGTGTTAACTTCTGCTGAAGAGCAAAGTGACTCAGCCATATGTATATATATACCCCCTCCGTCTTGAAGCTCCGTCCCACTTCTGACCCCTCTAGGTCATCACAGTGTGGCTCCCTGGGCTCCACAGTGGCTTCCCACTGGCTGTCTATTATACACCTGGTAGTGTATACGTGCTGTTCCTCCTCTCCCATTTGTCTCAGGCTCCCCTTCCTGCTCTGTCCATGTGTCTGTTCTTTATGTCTGCATCTCTATCCCTGCCCTGCAAACAGGCTCATCTATAAACTTTTTCTAGATTCCATACATATGAATTAATATACGATATTTGTTTTCCTCTGACTTCACTCTGTATGACAGACTCTAGGTCCATCCACATCACTACAAATGACCCAAATTTCTTTCTTTTATGGCTGAGTAATATTCCATTGTATATATGTACCATATCCTCTTTATCCATCTATCTGTCAGTGAACATTTAGGTGGCTTCCACATCCTGGCTATTGTAAATAGTGCTACAGTGAACCCTGGGGTGCATGTGTCTTTTGAATTATGGTTTTTTCCAGGTGTATGCCCAGTAATGGGATTGCTGGGTCATACCCTAGTTCTATTTTTAGTTTTTTTCAGAAACCTCCATACTTTTCTCAATAGTAGTTGGATAGGTTTACTTTCTCAATAGTGGTTGGATAGGTTTACTTTCTCACCAACAGTGCAAGAATGTTTCTTTTTTTGACACCATCTCCAGCATTTACTGCTTGTAGCTTTTTTGATGGTGGCCATTCTGTGAGATGATGCCTCATTTTAGTTTTGATCTGCATTTCTCTAATAATGAGCAATGTTGAGCATCTTTTGATAGGTTTATTGGCCATTTATATGTCTTTGGAGAAATGTCTATTTAAGTCTTCTGCCCATTAAAAAAATCTATTTACTTTTGGCTCTGCTGGGCCGTCATTGCTGTGCAGGCTTCCCCTAGCTGCAGTGAGTGGGGACTGCTCTCCATTGCAGCATGCAGGCTTCTCCTTACAGTGTTTTGTCTTGTTGAGAAGCACAGGCTTTCGGGCAAGCAGGCTTTAGTGGTTGGGCACATGGGCTCAGTAATTGCACTCGGGCTGTGGAGCACAGCCTCAGTAGTTGTGGCACGCAGGTTTAGTCACTTTGTGGCATGTGGGGGTCTTCCTGGATCAGGGATCAAATTTGTGTCTCCTGCATTGGCAAGTGGATTCTACCACTCAGCCACCCATTTTTTGATTGACTTATTTTTCTGATGTTGAGCTGTGTAAGCTTTTGTATATTTTGGAGACTGATCTTTTGTCAGTTGCTTCACTTGCAAATATTTTCTCCCATTCTGGTTTATCTTTTTGTCTTGTTTATAGTTTACTTTGCTATGGAAAAGCTAAGTTTAATAAGGGCCCATTTGTTAATTTTTGTTTTTATTTTCATTATACTAGGAGGTGGCTCAAAAAGATCTTGCTGTGATTTATGTCAAAGCATGTTCTGCCTATGTTTTCCTCTAAGAGTTTTACAGTGTCTGACCTTACATTCATGTCTTTAATCCATATTGAGTTTATTGTTGTGCATGGTGTTAGGAAGTGTCTTAATTTCATTCTTTTATATGTAGCTGTCCAGTTTTCCTAGCATCACTTATTGAAGAGACTGTTTTTTCACCATTTTATATTCTTACCTCCTTTGTCAAAGATTAGGTGGCTGTAGTCTCTGGTTTATCTCTGGGCTTTCTATCCTATTCTTTTAATCTATATTTTAACTTTTGTGCTGCTATCACACTGATTACTGGAGCTTTGTAGTATAACCTAAGTCAGGGAGCCAATTGCTCCAGCTTCACTTTTCTTTCTCAAGATTGCTTTGGCTATATGGGGTCTTTTCTGTTTCCATACAAAGTGTGAATTTTCTTTTGTGCTAGTTCTGTGAAAAATGCCATTGGTAATTTGATAGGGATTGCATTGAATCTGTAGATTACTTTGGGTAGTATAGTCATTTTAACAATATTTATTCTCCCAATCCAGGAGCATGGTATATTTCTCCATCTGTTTGTTTCACCAGTTTGATTTCTTTCATCAATGTCTTATACTTTTCTGCATATAGGTCTTTTGTCTCTTAGGTAGGTTTATTTCGGGTAGGTTTATTCCTGTATTTAAATATTTTAAAGCATTTCTTTATTAGAGTTAGAGGTAAATCAGTTTTCTATTAATACTTTTGATCTTCATAATTAGGAATATATTACTTGGACAGAATACAACATATCATTTCAAATTATTTGGGATTATTTTTGTTTCACAAACTTCTCATTGCTCATTATCATATAGCATCAGTCACTCATACTCACTAAAGATAAAGTTTGTATTTTCTTTCCTAGTATCTGCTCTACTTTCAGCTTCTGCACAGGCAAGGTATTTCTGATTTTTTCTTCTTTGCTTTTCTTTTATGATTTTTCTGAACTAAATATATTCTTTGGAGACAATTAAATGGTTTCCATTTTTAAATGAAAATTTAAATCACTTATTCCTGGTCACCTGCCCTAAGGCTGCCAACTGCTGGAAAACTCTGGCTTTGTTCATCCTCAGAATTAAGACCTAGAGTGGCACTGCACAGCCTGCACATAAGTGTGGCAAAGATTTTCAATAGAGACAGGCTAGTGAGGGTGATGAGTGTTTGTTATTTCCACTCTGGATGCTATCTGTTTCAGGGAAATCAGGGCCAATTGACCTCTTGCCAGTTATGTAAGAAGTCCCATGTGGAAATCTGTGTTAGCTGGCATCATATTACTATTTTTTTCCACAGTGATATTTTAGTACATTTTATAGTTGGCTTCCAAAGCAGCTGCCCAGTTAAACTACCCCTTGATATGATTTGGCTTGCAACTATCATAGTTATTGAATTAACATTCCGGACAGTACTTCCTTCTAATGTCAGGAAAACCCCACTGTATCAACTGCCAAGGAGAGAAGGTCTTTGTTATACCCAGCTAATATGCAGTGGTGTTGTATCTATCATATATTAATCTGCACAAGCTTCACAACTTCTTAGAGCCTTGGGAAGCAAGACTGTTTCTTTTCAATGTGGTTGGTTTCAAATTAAATCATTCAGTAGACCATAGTTTTTTTTTTTCTATGTGAATAAATGAATACAAGGAAGTTTTTTCTACTAAAAATTCTTGATTGAGTACAGATGAGCAGGAAGGATAGGGATTTGTTTTTTACTAAAAGAAAAATTATTAATCACATCAAAAGGGTACTACAGTGTTGTGTTGTTCAGTCACTAGGTCATGTCTGACACTTTGTGACCCAATGGACTGCAGTACACCAGGCCTCCCTGTCCTTCACTGTCTCCCAGAGTTTGCTCAAACTCACATCCATCGAGTCAGTGATGCCATCCAGCCATCTCATCCTCTGTCGTCCCCTTCTCCTCCTGCCTTCAATCTTTCCCACCATCACAGTCTTTGCCAATGAGTCAGCTCTTCCCATCAGGTGGCCAAAGTTTTGGAGTTTCAGCATCATTCCTTCCAGTGAATATTCAGGGTTGTTTTTCTTGATTGACTGATCTCCTTGCTGTCCAAGGGACTCTCAAGAGTCTTCTCCAGCACCACAGGGTACTAGACAACTCCCATTTTTAAGATTTTTTTTACAGTGATGGTTTAAAGTAGAAGTTTGGTCTTAGTTTCTGTTTTCTAAAACTGCTGCTCTCATATTTCTTTTCCTTCAAATATTTTAAGGTATCTCTACCTTCTTAGTCCTGCTTGAAAACACTACCTTATAGATAAAAGAGTTTAAAATTTAATGCATGGTTTTCCCTAATGGTATTAGTACTATTCCTTATGAAATTAATAATAACTTTCCTCAGGTTTAACTACATGTCTGCTTTATGAATGGGAAGGTGATCATTCAGGGAAGAGGACTGAATGGCTCTGATGATGTAGTTTAGGAATTGCTTTGTCATGGAGTCCTATGCAAAAATTTATCAGACTTGCCCAGGAGATTCTCACAATAGCCTCTCATGTGGAAATTTGGTTCAGAGAAATACCGAAGCAAAGCAAAAAGTTTTAAAATGTAGCACTGTATTTGAGAACAGAAAATAAATCTTAGTCCTTCCAACCACGTATGCAAATGACTCTGATAAGGATTCTTGTGTGGGTCCTAGACTATTAATAAAGATGCTTTCAGCTTGGAATGCCTGAGACACTACCCCAGACCACTATTACCTGTGGCAAGCCCCCACTGACATTCCTCCTAAGGTGTGGCTGAACTGGCCGTTGTGGTTCTTACTGTGATCACAGGATGCACTTCAGCATAAACCATCAGGAGCTCTGAGGGAAATGGTTCATTACTCACAGGTCCTGGAGGGTGCACTGCATGCCTGAGGGCACACAGAGAAATCATGGGTAGAGTGAACAGACCTTTATTAGGGTCCAAGGTTGGGATGGCTTGGGTTTTGCAGGTTTTTTCTTTATTGGCTAATTTAAGACGTCAGGGCAGAAATTACAGTGCACAGGAGAAGTGGGGTCATTCAAATGGTCTAGGTGATGCTGAGCTTCTAAAAGATGGAACGGTATGGGTGGGGTGGCTTCATTCTTAATTTGAATGTTTTGTTAGTGGCTATATTATACAGCTGGCAATGTGTTTATTTATGATGGATATCTTTTGAAATGGGTGCCTCAGCAATTAAAAGGTCAAGTCAGGCACTGATTTCAACCAAAAGCTTAATGTCAAGTGTTTATACTACAAGAATATTTGTTGTATTTATTCTTATCCATTATTTATAAAGGTCTTTCTTATATATATATCTCAAAATAACAGTGCAATAAACAATATTTATATTAAAATACTAGAAATTGTGTGAATATTGGAAACAATGTATTTGCACTATTACCTTCAGAACTCTTACTCCAGCATCTATATTTGGACATTAAATTCACTTGAAGACTGAAGTCGGAAGTTAAATGAGTATTATATCAGTGAGAACACTCTGCCAGTGTTCTTTCCAGTCTGCTCATCTAGTTACTCATTCACCTTAAGAGTTCTCTAATGCTAAACATTTTCCAAGCGTTTCGGAGAAATTGAGAATTTTTAAAAATTGGGGTAAAAATACACAATACAGAATTTACCCCTTTCGCACACTTTAAGTGTACAGTTCTGTGGTATTATGTCCGCTCCTATTGTTACGCAGCCGTCACTGCTGTCCATCTCCAGATGAAACCCATTAAATGATATCTTCTCTCTTCCTCCAGCCCCTGGGAATTACCATTCTGCTTTCTGTCTCTTAAGATTTTGACTACTCTAGAAACTTCATATAAATGGGGTCATACATTTGTCTTTTTGTGACTGGCTTATTTCTCTTAGCATAATGTCTTCGGGTTTCATCCATATTTTAGCGTATGTAAAAATTTCATTTATTTTAAAGGCTAGAACTGCATTCCACTGTATGTCTACAAAACATTTTGCTTATCTGTTCATTTGTCAATGAGTTTCTTCCACATTTGGGCTACTGTGAATAATGCTGCTATGAACATGGGTATACCAATATCTCTTTGAGACCCTTCTTGAATCCTTTTGAGTATATATCCAGAAGTGGAATTACTGGTAATTATATATGGTCATTCTGTGTTTAATTCTTTGAGGAATCACCATAGTCTTCCACAGTGGTTGCATCATTTTATATTCCCACTAGCAATGCCTAGGAATTCCAGTTTCTCCTCATTGTTGCCAACACTTATTTTCTGTTTTTTGTTTTGTTTTTAATAATAGCCATCCTAATTTGTATGAAATGGTGTCAGTGTAGTTTTGATTTACACTTCTCTGATGACTAGTGATGTTGAACATCTTTCCATTTGCTTATTGACCATTTGTATATCTTTGGAGAAATACATATCAGAGAAGGCGATGGTACCCGACTCCAGTACTCTTGCCTGGAAAATCCCATGGACGGAGGAGCCTGGTAAGCTGTGGTCCATGGGGTCGCGAAGAATCGGACACAACTGAACGACTTCACTTTCACTTTTCACTTTCACGCATTGGAGAAGGAAATGGCAACCCACTTCAGTGTTCTTGCCTGGAGAATCCCAGGGACAGGGGAGTCTGGTGGGCTGGCATCTATGGGGTCACACAGAGTCGGACACGACTGAAGGGACTTAGCAGCAGTAGCAGTAGGAGAAATACATATTCAGGTGTCTTGCACACTATTAAATCAGTTGTTTGTTGCTGTTGAGTTTTAGGATTCTTTATCTATTCTGAGTATCGATTCCATATCAAATAGATGATTTGTCAATACTTTCTCTCACTCTGTTGTTTGCATTTTCACTCTTTTGATGTTGATGGTGGCATTTGATGCACAAAAGTTTTTAATTTTGCTGAAATTTAACTTACCTGTTTTTCCTGCATTGCCTCTGCTTTAAATACCATATCCAAGAAAATCATTGCCAAATTCAATGTCCTGGAGTGTTTTTTGTTTTTCTCCCTTGTTTCTTTCTGAGGCTTTGGTAGTCTACGCTTTTAAGTTTACATTTTAATCCATTTTGAGTTCATTTTCACATATGATGTAAATTAAGGGTTCAACTTCAGCTATTTTTAATTTTTATTTTTTGCTTGTGGATATCCAATTTTCCTAACACCATTTCTTGGAATGATTGTCCATTCCCCATTGAATGGCTTCTTACCGTTGTAGAAAATCAATCATCCAAATTTTGTGAGGATTTATTTCTAGGCAGTCTAATCTTTTCCATTGATCTAGATGTCTATATTATGCCAGTACCACACTGCTTTGATTACCTTAGGTTTTAAAATAAGGAAGTGTGAGACCTCTAACTTTTTTCCTTTTCAAGATTTGTTTTTGGCTAGTCAAGATCCCTTGAAATTTTATAATAATTTTATAATAGATTTTCCTTTGCTTTAAAAAAGAAAAATAATCTTTGGGTTTTTCATATAAATTGCACTGAATCTGTAGACATACGTCAGGTATTACCGACTTCTTCTCAACATTAAGTTTTCCAGTCCATTGGATCTTTTTCCTTTTTTGGTGTGTGTGTATTAATTTCTTTCAGAAAGGATAATTTCCAGTGTACAAGGCTTTCATGTGTATCTTATTATTTTTAATGCTCTTACTAAGTGAAATAGTTTCCTTAATTTCCTCTTACATTGTTCATTTTAGTATTGATACATAGGATACAACTAACTTTTGTGTGTTTATTTGTATCCTGCAACTCTGCTCAATTCATTCATTAGGTCTAGCAGACTTTGTGGAATCTTTAGTTTTTTACATATAAGATAGTGTCATCATCATCGGTGACAGAGATAACTTTGTTTCCTTTTCAATTTGGATCTCTTTTATTTTTCTCTTTTATTTCTTTCTCTTGCCTAATTGCTCTCGCTAGAACTTTCACTACTATGTTGAATAGAAGTGGACAATCTTATTCCTGACTTTAGTGTAAGAGCTTTCAGTCTTTAACCATTGGGCATTCTGATTATTACTTTATATGTCAACTTGACTGGGCTCTGAGGTACCCAGACATTTGGTCAGTCATTCTGGGTGTGGTTAAGGGGGTATTTCTGGATGAGATTACACACAAGTTGGTAGACTGAGGAGAGCTGATTGTCCTTTCTGTTGTGAGTGGACATCATCAAATTAGCTGCAGGAATGAATAGAACAAAAAAGCTGACCTACCCGTGAATAAGGGGCATTTCTTCTGTCTGAGTGCTTTCGAGTTGGGGTATCATTTTTCCCCCAATCTCGAAAGAACTTGAGCTGAAGCAATGGCTTTTTCCAAGTCTTGAGCCTACTACCCTTCAGGCTGGAACTCCACCCTCATTTCTACTAGGACTCCACCTTATCAACCACAGATCTTGGGGCTTGTCACCTTCCATAATCATTTTACTCAATTCCAAGTAATAACTAATAATACACATACATATGTTGGGGGTGTGTGTAATTTCCTTGGTTCTTCTCATCACAGCAAAAATTTGAAGTGATGGATGGGCCAGTGTTACAGCTCTGTGTTACAGCTTAGTTTTATTTAGAAAGCAAGGGAAAACACATCCTGGAGGCATGAGGGTATGTCGACCCAAAAGACAAAAGACTGGAAGAGAAGAGAGCTGCTCGCCCTCCTCCTCCCTGCTCAATTTTGGCTCCTCTTTTTATATGTTTTTTCCTCTCCCCCTGGGCCTGCCCTTTGTAAGTTGGGCTAGCCAGGAGGGCTGTTTGTTTTACCTGAGGTCCTCACTCTGGTCCTTGGACCCTCACTTGTTCTGTTTTCCCTTCTTCATCTTTAGCCACCACCATTCTGGACTCCTTTTTCTAATCTAACTACCTAACATTCCCCCTCAAGAGATGGGAGGCCCAATTCTTCGGGAATAGGGGCATCGAGGTCTCTCTGGCTAGTTCCTGCTGAACTGGTGTGGTGAGAGGCATTGGGTCTCCCCCTCTTGCTAGTCTCAAGCCTCAGAGTCCTTATAGCAGTGTCCATCTAAGGGTGAGTGATATTTTCCATGGTCAGCTGTAGTTTTATATATCCTTGTTGAACTGGCACTGCATGTTGTAGCCTGTTAACCTGGGCAGAGACAAAATGGGTTAGACAATAGACAATAATACATGGAGCAATCATAAGCAGCATCAATATGGTGCTGATAAAAGGGATTAGTAAGGGCAGCCCCAATGCTAAAGGGATTAGTAGGGGCATATTAGCCAACCATATTGATGCTGATAAAAGAGATTAGTAGGGGCATTAGCCAACTCCAAAATCTCTCTCACCAGGAGAGGATTCCCCCAAAGAGATGTTGTGGCCACCCTGAGGACTCTCCAGAGCATTCTTTGAGATCCTGTAGGATCTGAATGTTTTTAGGCTTTCTGTATCTAACAGGGAGGCCTGGTATGCTCCAATTCATGGGGTCACAAAGAGTTGGACATGACTGAGCGACTGAACTGAACTGAACTTAGCAGGAGATATTTTTCCAGAAACAACACGTCTCATTTAAGATAGCTCAAGTCCATCCTTGTTCAGGGATCAGGAGATCTATCTCCTGTCTGTTTTGGACTACAACTCCTGCCAAGGGGTGTTGGCTCTTTAATGCTATCCTGAGACATCTTAACCCCAGAAACTTAATTTTGGGGGTGTTCATTAGTATGGCACTCATTTGCAGTTCTGAATATTTGTCTGAGAGCTCTCAGGGGCTCACAGGTGTACTGAGTGTCCTCTTCTGTTTTCTTTCATGGCTTGACTTGTGAGTAGTAAATTCAGGAGTATGTCCTGGAACCTTGATGGCTGTGGGCATAGAAAGTATTACAGGGTAGGGGCCCTTCCACGTGGGCTGGAGTTGAGCCTTTGGGGACCCATCTTTCCAGACTTTAATTAGGACTTGAGTCCCTGGAGCATATAGTAGTGGCTCTTTAGAATCTTTTGGGTCCTGGTTGACACACCACAAGCATATATTCTGTTGGAATTGCCCAATGGCCATGGTATAAGACCAGAGGGACTGAGCCTCTGGATCGAGGAAGAAGTCATTGGCATAAAAAAAGGTCTCCCATATAGCATCTCATAAGGACTAAGACCAACCTGTTCCTTAGGGGCAGTATGGGTGCAAAGGAGAGCTATTGGTAAAACCTCCTTCCATCTCAGGGATTCTCCTGGGTTATCTTTCTTATTGCTGATTTCAAGAATTGGTTGGCTCTTTCTACTTTTCCTGAAGACTGAGGCCTCCAGGCACAATGGAGATAATAAATAATGCCCAATGCTTTAGAGGTCACTTGGGTGACCTTAGAAGTAAATGATGTCCCATTGTCACTTTGTAGTGACCCGGGCAGACCAAATCTGGGAATGATTTCATGGAGCAGTTTTGTTACTACCTCCTCAGCCTTCTCAGTCTGGGTGGGAAAGCCTTCAATCCATCCTATGAATGTATCTGTCATGACTAATAGTTACTTACGCCCTTGAGAAACTGGCATCTGGGTGAAGTCTACCTGCCAGTCCTCTCCTGGCCATGTTGTTGGATGTGCTGGGCCAGCTGGGGTCTTTGAGTTCCTTGGGGGTTGTTTAATTGGCAAGTGGGACAAGAGGGGACTACTTGCCTTATAGTCATCTGGAGGCCTGTTCCTCTGAAGGACCTTTCTAGTAATCTTTGGAGGGCCATCTCCCCTAAATGAGTGGTGGCATGTCAGGAGTTAACCAACTTCCACTGGAGGTTCCTAGGCAGAAAAGGAGTCCCTCCTTTTGGAACCACCCGATATGATCTTCTTGAAAGCCCTCACTCTTAGCTTTAAGAGTCTCACCTTCAGTATATGAGGGAGTTTCTGGCAAATTAGTCTGTGGAACTAAGGTGGCAACCCCTATTAGGTCATTGTTCTGTAATGTTGCTCTCTTAGCTGCCTGCCTGATCGGCTGCTTGGTTCCTTCATGCCACTTCCATGCTCCCTTTTGGTGTCCTCTACAATGGGAGACTGAAACCTCAGTGGGCAGATGAACTGCCTCTAAGAGTCTAAGAATCTGATCACCATATTTGATTGAGTACCCTTGGGCGGCTTCAAGAGGCCTCTTTCTTTCCAAGTAGCAGCATGTGCATATAGCACCAGAAAGGCATACTTGGAGTCAGTGTAAATGGCTACTCTTTCTTTTTCCCAGCTCTAAAGCTCGAGTCAGGGATAAGAGCTCAGCTAATTGGGATGAAATACCTGGTGGCAAAGGTTTAGCCTCTATGGTCTCAAATTGGAGACTACTGCATAGCCAGCTCTTCTTTTTCCATCCAAGACAAAGCTGCTTCCATTAGTGTACCAGATTTCCTTAGGATTGGTCAGAGGATCTTCTGAGAATCCCTCTTGGGATTTTGTTCAGTGGCCCAAAGTTTCTAGGTAAGTGTGAAAAGGGAGAGAGCCCTTGAGGGGTAGGCAGGAGAGTGGCAGGGTTAAGAACCTCACAAGGGGATATAGTGAGGCCTGGATTTTCCATCAGCATTACTTGATATCTGAGGATTCTTTGATCAGACATCCATAAATGGCTTCTCCCATTTAGGAGTTATTTTACTTCGTGGCTGGTAAAAATATAGTTAATTTGCCTCCAAAAGAAAGTTTTAAAGCATCTTCTATCAGGATTGCAATAGCTGCACAGTTTTGAAGGCAAGGAAGCTAGCCTCTCAGACAGTTGGGTCGAGCCTCTTGGATAAGTAAGCTACAGGCTGGGTCTCAGGTCCCAGCCTTTGAGTTAACAGGGCTATTACTTCTTTTTCATGGACATAAAGTTGGAATGCTTTTTGTGGGTCTGGCAATTTCAAGGCAGGTTCTTGAGTTAAGGGTGGTTTTAGTGTAGCCTGTGCCTTCTTTCGGGAGTTTCCCACATCAGTGAGATTAAATCATCCTATCCCTTCAACCTTTCATATAAGGACTGGGCAATTAGACCATAGTTGTATATCCAGATTCTACAGTACCCAGTTAGCCCCAGGAAAGCTCGTAGTTGTTTTCAAGTCGTGGGGGAGGGCAACTGGAGGATTCCTTGTACTCAATCAGAGGACAGACTCCTGGACCTGTGTGTAATCTGAACTCCCAGGTAAGTGACCTTTGTCTCAACCATCTGTGCCTTAGCATGGGAGACTTTATATCCCCTCTCAGTCAAAAAGTTTAGAATCTGAATTGCATGTTTGGGGGCATTTTTCTCATCTGGAGAGCAGATTAGTAGGTCATCTATGTATTGTAATATTTTCCCATTAGGTCCCAGGTCCAGATCTAGGGGACCCCAGTTAAAGGCCTGCCCAAACAGATGGGGGCTATCTCTGAACCCCTGAGGTAATACTGTCCAAGTCATCTGTTGGTATTTTTCTCCTGAAGACTTCCACTTGAAGAAAAAAAGATACTGGGATTCTTTAGCCAGTGGTATGCAAAAGTATGCATCTTTGAGATCCAAGACTGTAAACCCCTTGGCACTGGGTGGGATTTCTCCCAAGATTACATAGGGATTGGGTTCTGTGGGATGTAGGGGGACTATAGTTTCATTTATGATCCGGAGATCTTAAACCATTTGCCAGGTCCTGTCCTTTTCCTTTACAGAGAAGATCAGTGTGTTATATGGTGAATTGGTGGGGACCAATAGCCCACAGGGAAGGAATTTATTTATTAGAGGCTGTAGTCCTTCCTCAGAGAAGGCAGTGGCCCCCACTCCAGTACTCTTGCCTGGAAAATCCCGTGGATGGAGGAGCCTGGTGGGCTGCAGTCCATGGGGTCGCTAGAGTCGGACACGACTGAGCAACTTCCCTTTCACTTTTCACTTTCATGCTTTGGAGAAGGAAATGGCAACCCACCCCAGTGTTCTTGCCTGGAGAATCCCAGGGATGAGGAAGCCTGGTGGGCTGACGTCTCTGGGGTCGCACAGAGTCAGACACGACTGAAGCGACTTAGCAGCAGCAGTAGTCCTTCCTGAGCTTCTCTTCTGAGGGGGTATCGTTTACGATTTGGAAACTGAGTGGGGTCTCAGAGGACAGTGACAACCAGTTCAGCTTGGTGGGCTCGTCCAGGAGTCCTTTGTTCCCACACCTGGGGGTTAATTTTGTCCTCCCATAGATACTGGTCACTCCCTATTGGAGAGGGTGTGATGGGTTCCTCAGTAGTAACCAGGAGCTATAGGGCTCTAGGGGCTGAAAAGCTTCCCATCACAAGGATGGTCTCCAGTTTAGTGACTATATCTCTTCCCAATAAGGGAGTAAGATACTCAGGGACTACCAGAAACTGGTGGGAAAATACTTGTCCATTCCAGCAACAAAGAAGTGCTTGAATGAATCTTTGTAATTGTTTTCCCTGTAGCACCCCAAATGGTACAGGTTTGGGAGAAGGCTCTGGAGTAGGAGGTCAGGACAGAGTAGGTAGCCCTTGTGTCAACCAAGAAATTCTTGGACCTACCTGCCACATCCAGTTGCATCCTTGGCTCCAGCCCCTTGATGGTTATCTGTGACAGGTGGGCTGGCTGGAGTGGGCCACTTCAGTCCTGTTGAACCATCATGAGGGAAGGCTTGGCACTTGACCTTGAGGCTCTTGGGTCGGTCCCCAGGGCAGAGTGCAACCCAATGTCCCTCTTGATGGCATTTGTAGCAAACTGTTTTGGAGACTTGTCATGGTTTGGACAGTCTTTGGCCCAATGTCTTGCCTGTCTGCAGATTAGGCATTTGCCTCATGCCTTGTCCTTCAAGGACTCTGAGTTTGCCATAGGGCTTCCCTGCAGGGCATCCAGCATCTGGGCATTCCTTGTCTTTTTCCTTTTCTCCCTTTCCTGGGCCTTGGCCTCCCTCTCCTGTTCTTTGTTATAAAAGATATCAGTGGCTGTCTGGACCATCTCATCTGAAGAGGCAGCAGGGTCCTGCTGCTGTAGCTGTTGTAACTTTATCCATTAGGGCAGGAATTTATCCTTTAAAATCACCTGTCCCTTGTAATTGTCTAAGTCCAGACTGGTAGACTTTTGGAGGGCCTCTTTTAGCTTTTCCAGAAAGGAAATGGGGTTCTGGTTGGGCTCCTGAGTTACTGCTGAGACCCAGGCATAGCTGATTACTTTTTGCTGAGCTGCTTTCAGTCCTGTCTTTACACAGATCAGAAAATGATCCCTTTCCCAGGTGTGCTCAGGGTCACTGTAATTCCAATTAGGATCTGAGGACGGGACCGCAGTTTCCCCTACTGGGTATTTACTGACATGTGAAGTCCCATAGCATACGTTCGGGCTTCCTTTAAGACCTTAGCATGCTCAGGGTCAGATAAAGTTTGACTAAATATGACCATGATGTCCTTCCACGTCAAGTCAAAGGCTAAGGTAATGTGTTGGAATGTATCTACATATTTGCCTGGTTCATCTGTATAGCTTCCCAGGTTTTGTTTGATTTTAGTTCTAAGAGGGAGAAGGGCTTATGGGCCCAGGTTGGTCCGAATTCTCCTCCACTTTCAACTAAGGGACATTCTCAAGTTGGCTTTTGTGGATGGGGTGTTCCCTGATACGGGAGCATGTTTGGATAAAAGGAAGGAACACCAGGCAACTCGGGAGCCATGGGAGGTGAGCCTTCATGGGGCCTTCCTTCTCTTGGTTGTCTGTGCCTAACACCATTTTCCTAGTAGGCTCACTTTTAGGGCATACAATAGTCCCATGCTTAAGACAGTTCCTTCATATCCCTTAGTCAGAAGAAAATTTGGACATAGCGGATCTCTGTCCATTTCCCTTGTCTTTTGCAGAATAAGTCTAACTGCAGGATCGTATTGTGATGTAAACTCTCATCCTCAGGCCAGTGTTCCTTGTTCCCCAGAGGATACCGTGGCCATGCAGTGGCACAAAAGAATTTTAAGTATTTTAATTTAATTTTAAGAATTTTAATTTAACTCTCCTTAGAGGATTGAACAGCTTCCAGTTATCAAGGATGCATCTCAAGGGCTTCTGTTGGGAAATGGATTGGTTATTTCCCATCTGAAACACGGTGATGACAGGGAGGAAAGAAAAAAAAACTAATAGGCCTCCTTCTATTTCCATGGTGGGACTTCCTTAGGGGAGAGTCTTTTTGATGTTTATCCTACCCAGTACTGTTGCATCCTGAGAGCCAGGCGTTCCCAGGTCAGGTGCAGATCCCCAGGCAGGGTGAGGCATGACAACCTCCTGGAGATCGAGTGCCCGGGAAGGTTAAGGCAGGTAGGCCTCCTAAGAATTGGGTCAGGCAGGCTGAGGCATGTCAACTTCCTGGGACCCCTGGACTGGAGGATCCCTGAGCAGATTGAAGCATGACAACCTTTTGAGGACCAGATTTCTAGGCAGGTCAAAGCAGGCTGACCTCCTGGGACCCCCAGACTGGAGTTGGACATCCTCAAGGTCTCCAGCATGACCAGTGCTGGGGTAGGATTAAGGGGTTGTAACTCATTACTGGTTTGTCTACTGTGGATGGGAATAGATATCATGACGTAAAGCAGTCCAAATCTGTGCCCTGAGCCTGGGAACCAGGTGAAACAGCCATAAGGCTTATCCTCTTATTGTTCTGAGGAAATTTAAGTCACTGATTTCCTCCCATAGTCCTTCATAAGAAAAGCTCAGGCTTTTTCCAATGGTAAACATCTCACTGTCATAGACACACTTTAGGTAATAATAGAAGTAATGACAAAGGAGTGGGTTATCTGGTCCTGTTAGGTGGTTAGGAGTATTTTAATAATAATAATAAGCAGGGTGGAGCGATGTTGCCTACAAGGGAGCAGGGTCCTGGTTGTAGGAGTTAGTAAGTGGCTTAACAAATTGCTAAGAGGCAACAGACCAGATGTTCCATAAAAGTGGAGTGGAGATTTGATCCAGGGGTATGTTTGTAATTTTAGGAGAAGGGTGGTAAGGGTTTGGGCCCAAACAGCCTGACAGGCTAACTCCCAAAGTGGCAAGCATTATCCCTGGGAGCCCAGTTGCCCTTTAAGGGATGCCATCAACAGATGAACTTCTAGCAGGCATTGTGTGTCTGTCACCCGGCCTAGTGGATACACTGAGAGATGCTGTTGTTACACGTGTTGTAGGAAATGTGGAAGATGAAGGCCTGAATATTTAGAGAGATTGGATATTATACAGCATTTTTCTCCCACAGGCCAGCTATTTTCTGGCTGTCCCTCCAGAAGATTGTAGAGGCAACATTGTGGAGCCCAAAATGGGGCTCAGGAAAAGAGCATGAAATAGGAGGGAAGGGGGCAGGGCACAATTTTTTGGGAAAAAAAAGATATAACTCAAGGGCATAACATAAACCAATTAAAATCAGATGGATCCAAGATGACAAGTCAAATTCAACTAAACCTTGATCCTCAATCTGAAAACCAAATGACACAGCCAGAGGTGCCAGGACAGTTCCAAGTGACTATCAAGAGACTGAGGAATGGGTAGTTCCCCAATTGTTGGAATGATCCTCCCACTTATTAGCATATTAAATCACCCAGCCCTGTGAAAACTAAGCACATCACATTCCATGGCCACTCTCCTCAGTGATGGCCCACACTCGGAGCGTGCTTCACTCTGAATCTGAACAAATCCACCTCTTACCCATCTCTCTGTCTCTCACTGAATTTTTGCAATGAGACATCAAGAGCCTGAGCTTCATTAGGTCTTGAAGTCAGGCACTATGGGTTTTGGGTGGGCTCAAGTCCCAGGAGAGAGGAGCTGAAAGATGGGAGGAGAAAGCAGTGGGGAAAATGTGCTGAGGAATCCCCTTCATAACCTGCCAGAAGATCTGCTAAATACCTGACCTGTGCTCACAGTTTTCATTGGCTTGATCCTTGGCACAAAGAAGATTAAGGACAGAAGAACCCCCACCTGCTTGGGCAGCAGCTACTAAGTAGCCCCTGACAGAGTCCCTCAGTTGCACCCTCTGCCTCTTGCCTGTTCATGGGTGGTTTGAGGAAATGAGAAACAAAGAGATTGCAAAGGAATTAAGATGCTGTCAGCCGTATGTCCTTCCAGTCGTAGGAGTGAGGACCTCCTACCTTAACCGGAGGCCTTCTGGATTCTGAGACTGAGCCATGTGAGCTTTCTGCTGAGTTTGTTTTTCCTGTCCCGGTTTCCAGCATGCTGGCCTTCTTGTTGCTTTCCTGCACTGGGTTTTCTTTGCGTTCAGTATCCACCATGGAAGCTTTTGCTGAATAGGGCCTCTGCTGTGCTTGGCTTTTGCCTCACCGGGGCCCAGCTGCGATTGTTTCAGTGAGGTTAAATCCGAGTCACGGCACCATATTCATCAGGGTAATGTATGATTTCCTCGGTTCTGTCTCACCACAGCAAAAATTTGAAGTGATGGACGGACCAGTGTTACAGCTCAGTTTTATTTAGAAAACAAAGGAAAATACATCCTCAAGCTGTGGGTGGGAGGTCGACCCAAAAGACACAGAGAGAAGAGAAGCCCCCTCCCTCAATTTTGGCTCCTCTTCTCCTCCCCTGGGCCTGCCCTATGTAAATTGGGCTAGTCAGGAGGGCTCTTTGTTTTACCTGAGGTCCTCACACCTTTCTTTGCTCTATTTTCATGGGCTTTCCCCTGCTTTGTCTTTTAGCCACCTCTAATCTGGACTCATTTTTCCTATTCTAACTACCTAATACATACATATATCTCCTTTTGGGTCAATTTCTCTGAAGAACCCTGAATAATGCAAGTATGGTGTTGGCTGTGGATTTTCATATACAGCCTTTATTATACGGAGGTATTTTCCTTCTCTTCCTTCCTAGTTTGTTAAAATTCTATCAGGAAGTGTGTTGGATTTTGTAAACTGCTTTTTCTCTCTCAGCCTCTGTCTCTGTCTTTCTGTCTATATATATGATTGGCAGCTTGTTATATATGCTGTGGTTAAGGTAAAAGGTAAATTGTGTTTCAAATCAGTCTATATTATTCATATTTCAAGATCTTTTTAAATTAAAAGATAATTGCTTTACAATGTTGTGTTTGTTTCTGCCATACAACAGTGTGAATCAGCCATAAATATACATGTATCTCCTCCCTTGGAACCTCCCTCACCTCACTATCCCATATCTCTGGGTTGTCAGAGAGCACTGGGTTAAGCACCCTATGTTATACAGCAGCTTCCACTATTGTACACATGGTAGTCTATAATTTGAGTGCTACTCTCTCAGTTCATCCCACACCCTCTTCCCCCTACTGTGACTTTTTCTGTATTAATGGAGATGGTCATGCAGGGTTTTTCTCATCATTGTGCTAATGTAGTATACTACACTGTTTCATTTTTGTATGTTGAACCATCCTTGTTTTATAGGAATAAATCCTATTTGATCATGGTGTATAATTCTTTTTATGTTACATTGAATTCCATTTGCTAATATTTTGTTGAAATATTTACACCACTATTCAGAGGAGGGCTTCTCTGGTGGCTCAGCAGTAAAATAATTTGCTTGCCAATGCAGGAGACATGGGTTTGATCCCTGGGTCAGGAAGAGCCCCTGGAGAAGGAAATAGCAACCCTCTCTAGTATTCTTGCCTGAAAAATCCCATGGACAGAGGAGCCTGGTAGGTTATAGTCCATGGGGTCACAGAGTCAGACACGACTTCACAACTGAACAATAACAAACCAGAGAAGATATTTGCCTGTATTTGCTTTTCTTTTAGCATCTTTGGTTTTAATGGCAGGGTAATGCTGGCCTCTTAGGGTGAGTTAGGAAGTGCTCCCTCACCTTTGGTTTATTTTAGAAGAGATGGGAAAGGATAAGTATTCTTTATAAATATTTGGTCAAATTCATGAGTATAGCATTTGTTCTTTGGTAGGAAACATTTATATTAAAAGGTCTTTGATTGTTTACTCTCGAGACCTACCAATTATAACTAACAGAATTATAATTATATAAAGGTCAGAATTATATAAAGTTTTCATTCCAATCCCAAAGAAGGGCAATGCCAAAGAATGTTCAAACTACCTCACAATTGCACTCATCTCACACACTAGCAAAATAAGGCTCAAAATTCTCCACGCCAGGCTTCAACAGTACATGAACTTCCAGATGTTCAAGCTAGATTTAGAAAATGCAGAGGAACCAGAGATCAAGTTGCCAACATCCAGTGGATCATAGAAAAAGCAAGAGAATTCCAGAAAAACATCTACTTCTGCTTTATTGATTGCAGCAAAGCCTTTGACTGTATAGACCATAACAAAATATGGAAAATTCTTTGAGAGATGGGAATACCAGACTACCTATCCTGCCTCCTGAGAAATCTGTATGCAGATCAAGAAGCAACAGTTAGAAGTGCACATAAAACAACAGACTGGTTCTAAATTGGGAAAGGAGAATGTCAAGGCTGTATATTGTCACACTGCTTATTTAAATTACATGCAGAGTATATCATGCAAAAATGCAAGGCTGGATGAAGCACAAGCTGGAATCAAGATTGCCAGGAGAAATATCAATAGCCTTAGAAATGTAGATGACACTACCCTTATGACAGAAGGTGAGGAGGAACTAAACTGAAAGAACTTCTTGATCAAAGTGAAAGAGGAGAGTGAAAAAAACTGACTTAAAACTCAACATTCCAAAAACTAGGATCATGGCATCTGGTCTCATCACTTCATGGCAAATAGATGGGGAAATAATGGAAACAGTGAGAGACTTTATTTTCCTTGGCTCCAAAATCACTGCAGATGGTGACTGCAGCCATGAAATTAAAAGACGCTTGCTCCTTGGAAGAAAAGCTATGATCAACCTAGACAGCATATTAAAAGCAGATACATTACTTTGCCAACAAATATCCATTTAGTCAAAGCTATGGTTTTTCTAGAAGTCATATATGGATGTGAGAGTTGAACTATAAAGAAAGCTAAGTGCCGAAGAATTGATGCTTTTGAACTGTGGTTGTTGGAGAAGACTCTTGAGAGTCCCTTGGACTGCAAGCAGATCCAACCAGTCCATCCTAAAGGAAATCAGTCCTGAGTATTCATTGGAAGAACTGACATTGAAGCTGAAACTCCAATACTTTGGCCACCTGATGTGAAGAACTGATTCACTGGAAAAGACCTTGATACTGGGAAAGATTGAAGGCAGGAGGAGAAAGGGACAACAGAGGATGAGATGGTTAGATGGCATCACCGACTCAATAGACATGAGTTTGAGCAAGCTCTGGGAGTTGATGTTGGACAGGGAAGCCTGGCATGCTGCAGTCCATGGGGTTGCAAAGAGTCGGACGTGACTGAGGGACTGAACTGAACTGAACTAATTATTGGCCTATTGAGATTTTCTATTTCTCCATGTGTTTTTGAAAGCTAATATATTGCATTCAGATTATCCAGTTTGTTGGAGTACAGTTGTTCACAATACCCTATTATACTCCTTTTTATTTCTATAAAATCTATAGTATTATAGCCTCTTTCATTTCTGATTTTAGTTACTCGGGTATTCTCTCTTTTATTCCTTTGTCAGTCTCTCTAAAGGATTATCAATTTTGTTGACCTTTTCAAAGAATCAACTCTTGGCTACATAGATGTTCTCTGTTTCTTTTATATTCTCTGTTTTATTTATCCCTCCTCTTATCTGCATTATTTCCTTCCTCTGATAGCTTTGGATTTAATACATTCTTTTAATTATTGTTTCTCAAGATATGTTAGATTACTGATTTGAGATCTTTCTCAATGTAACTATTAAAGATGTAAATTTCCCTCTTGGCCCTGCTTTCAGTGTATCCGATGGTTTCCATATGTTGCACTGCTTTATATATTTAGGTACGCTGATATTCCATGCATATGTATTTATAACTGCTATAACTTCCAGGTCAATTGACTGTTTTATTATATAGTGGCCTTCTTTGTCCTCTGAGAGTTTTTGACTTAAAATCTGTTTTGTCTGATGCCGTTATAGCCTTGTGCTTCTGTCATACCTCTTCAAGTTGCCTTCCTCTAGTATCTCATGATTACAAAGGATGGCTTCTGGCTTTTTCCTCCTGTTATCATATCTGTGTATGGCCTAGGTCAGCAAGCCCTAATGCCTGGATGTTGTAGGTAGAAAGAGTCTCTTCTCTGACCTGTCATCTAGAGAAGCAATGAGAGAAGAAAGGATGGACAGAGGAACCTGGTGATCTACAGTCCATGAGGTTGCAAAGAGTCAGACATGACAGAGCAACTAATACTTTCACTTTTCAGATTAGTTTGTTAGAACCCTAACCCCTGATGTGATTGAATTTTATAGGGCTTTTAGGAGGCAATTAAGGTTAAACAAAGTTGTAAGGATGGGGTTCTAATTTAGCAGGGTTGGTGGCCTTATAAGAAGAGCAAGCAAGAGAGACTTGTCTTTCTCCATGTGCACTCACTAAGGAAAGGCTATGTCAGGACATAGAAGGCCACCATCTGCAAGCTGGGAAAAGAAATAAACCAGAAATTGGATTTGTTGGCACCTTGACCTTGAATTTCTACTCAACAGAACTATTCTTATAGTTCTATTCTTATTTATTTCTTAATAAATTTCTGTTATTTAAGCCACCCAATCTATGTATTCTGTTGCAGCTCAAGCTAAGACAAACCTATTCATAGTTCACAATTATAGTTACCGTTTATGAATAGATTGTGTCTACCATTTAGTTATAAATTAAATGTACATAAAACATAGGTTGAATTGGTATTTAGATAAATTTTTTGTTTAAATACAAGCAAATAAATAAATAACAAATCCCATAGATTCTTAAATAAAACCTGCTCAGTGATAAGCCTAATTTTGGATGCAAAGCTTTACGTATCCATTGAACATCTATGTGCCCAGCACTCTTTAAATCAATAATTGAATCCTTACTGTAAAAGCAGTCTCCATATTGTAATTCTTAGCTCTCAGTACATAGTAGGTATCCAATAAATATTAGCTGCATTTATAAATTATTATTTTGATTAGTAGAGGTTTATACGTTAAAATTCAGCTGGTAAAGAATCTGCCTGCCATACAAGAGACCCAAGCTGGATTCCTGGGTCAGGAAGATCTGCTGGAGAAGGAATAGGTACCCACTCCAGTATTCTTGGTCTTCCCTGGTGGCTCAGCTGGTAAAGAATCTGCCTGCAGTGCACGAGACCTGGGTTCAATCCCTGGGTTTGAAAGGTCCCCTGTAGAAGGGAACAGCTACCTACTGCAGGTATTCTGGCCTGGAGAATTCCATGGGATTGCAAAGAGTCAGATATGACTGATCAGCTTTCAGTTTTATATCAAAATTAATGGCACAGACACAGAACATTCTCTAGAGAAGTATCCTTTTAGGAAGATAGAAATATATAGACAGGAAAGTGTATATTGGACAAAGTTATTTGTGATTATCTAATGCCTCTCAGTAATATGGTTAAAGAGACACTGTTTTCAGATGTTGGAATATTTTTCTATCAAGTTCAGTATTACTTTTTGGAAGGAAATGTCCTACAACTATTTAAAAAGAAACATTTAATATCCTTTTGAAAACTTACAGTGATTTCCAAAATCAGGGAAAAGGCAGTTTGGAATTATATATGGTTCTGAGTCCCCTACTAATTCTTTTAGGATTTTTGAAAAAATTATTGGAGTATAGTTGATTTATAATGTTTTCAGTTTATGACAAGGTAAAACAACTATACATATATATCAACTCATTTTTAGATTCTTTTCCCGTACAGGGCATTACATAGTATTGAGTAGACTCCCTGTGCTATACAGTAGGTTCTGATTAATTATTTTTTATATCAGTTCAGTCACTCAGTCGTGTCCGACTCTTTGCGACCCCTTGAATCGCAGCACGCCAGGCCTCCCTGGTCATCACCATCTCCAGGAGTTCACTCAGACTCACATCCATCAAGTCAGTGATGCCATCCAGCCATCTCATCCTCAGCTGTCCCCTTCTCTTCCTGCCCCCAATCCCTCCCAGCATCAGAGTCTTTTCCAATGAGTCAACTCTTCGCATGAGGTGGCCAAAGTACTGGAGTTTCAGCTTTAGCATCATTCCTTCCAAAGAAATCCCAGGGCTGATCTCCTTCAGAATGGACTGGTTGGATCTCCTTGCAGTCCCAAGGACTCTCAAAAGTCTTCTCCAACACCACAGTTCAAAAGCATCAATTCTTCGGCGCTCAGCCTTCTTCACAGTCCAACTCTCACATCCATACGTGACCACAGGAAAAACCATAGCCTTGACTAGACGGACCTTAGTTGGCAAAGTAACGTCTCTGCTTTTGAATATACGGTCTAGGTTGGTCATAACTTTTCTTCCAAGGAGTAAGCATCTTTTAATTTCATGGCTGCAGTAACCATCTGCAGTGATTTCAGAGCCCCCCAAAATAAATTCTGACACTGTTTCCACTCTTTCCACATCTATTTCCCATGAAGTGATGGGGTCGGATGCCATGATCTTCGTTTGAGTGTTGAGCTTTAGGCCAACTTTTTGCTCTCCTCTTTCACTTTCATCAAGAGACTTTTAGTTCCTCTTCACTTTCTGCCATAAGGGTGGTGTCATCTCCATATCTGAGGTTATTGATATTTCTCCCGGCAGTCTTGATTCCAGCCTGTGCTTCTTGCAGTCCAGCATTTCTCATGATGTACTCTGCATAGAAGTTAAATAAGCAGGGTGACAGTATACAGCCTTGACGGGCTCCTTTTCCTATTTGGAATCAGTCTGTTGTTCCATGTCCAGTTCTAACTGTTGCTTCCTGACCTGCATACAGATTTCTCAAAAGGCAGGTCAGGTGGTATGGTAGTCTCATCTCTTTCAGAATGTTCCACAGTTTATTGTGATCCACACAGTCAAAGGCTTTGGCATAGTCAATAAAGCAGAAATAGATGTTTTTCTGGAACTCTCTTGCTTTTTCCATGATCCAGCAGATGTTGGCAATTTGATCTCTGGTTCCTCTGCCTTTTCTAAAACCAGCTTGAATATCAGGGAGTTCACGGTTCACGTATTGCTGAAGCCTGGCTTGGAGAATTTTGAGCATCACTTTAGTAGCATGTGAGACGAGTGCGATTGTGCGGTGGTTTGAGCGTTATTTGCTATTGCCTTTCTTTGGGATTGGAATGAAAACTGACCTTTTCCAGTCCTGTGGCCACTGCTGAGTTTTCCTAATTTGCTGGCATATTGAGTGCAGCACTTTCACAGCATCCTCTTTCAGGATTTGAAACAGCTCAACTGGAATTCCATCACCTCCACTAGCTTTGTTTGTAGTGATACTTTCTAAGGGCCATTTGACTTCACATTCCAAGATGTCTGGCTCTAGATTAATAATCACATCATCATGATTATCTGGGTCGTGAAGGTCTTTTTGGTACTGTTCTTCCGTGTATTCTTGCCACTTCTTCTTAATATCTTCTGCTTCTGTTAGGTCCAGACCATTTCTGTCCTTTATCAAGCCCATCTTTGCATGAAATGTTCCCTTGGTTCTCTAATTTTCTTGAAGAGATCTCTAGTCTTTCCCATTCTGTTGTTTTCCTCTATTTCTTTGCATTGATCGCTGAGGAAGGCTTTCTTATCTCTTCTTGCTCTCCTTTGGAACTCTGGATTCAGATGCTTATATCTTTCCTTTTCTCTTTTGCTTTTCGCCTCTCTTCTTTTCACAGCTATTTCTAAGGCCTCCCCAGACAGCCATTTTGCTTTTTTGCATTTCTTTTCCATGGGGATGGTCTTGATCCCTGTCTCCTGTACAGTGTCACGAACCTCATTCCATAGTTCATCAGGCACTCTATCTATCAGATATAGGCCCTTAAATCTATTTCTCACATCCACTGTATAATCATAAGGGATTTGATTTAGGTCATACCTGAATGGTCTAGTGGTTTTCCCTACTTTCTTCAATTTGAGTCTGAATTTGGCAATAAGGAGTTCATGATCTAAGCCACAGTCAGCTCCTGGTCTTGTTTTCGTTGACTGTATAGTTTCTCCATCTTTGGCTGCAAAGAATATAATCAATCTGATTTCAGTGTTGACCATCTGATGATGTCCATGTGTAGAGTCTTCTCTTGTGTTGTTGGACGAAGGTGTTTGCTATGACCAGTGCATTTTCTTGGCAAAACTCTATTAGTCTTTGCCCTGCTTCATTCCACATTCCAAGGCCAAATTTGCCTGTTACTCCAGGTGTTTCTTGACTTCCTACTTTAGCATTCCAGTCCTATATCATGAAAAGGACATCTCTTTTGGGTGTTAGTTCTAAAAGGTCTTGCAGGTCTTCAGAAAACCGTTCAGCTTCTTCAGCATTACTGGTTGGGGCATAGACTTGGATAACTGTCAAATTGAATGCTTTGCCTTGGAAATGAAAAGAGATCATTCTGTCATTTTTGAGATTGCATCCAAGTACTGCATTTCGGACTCTCTTGTTGACCATGATGGCTACTCCATTTCTTCTGATGGATTCCTGCCCGCATTAGTAGATATAATGGTCATCTGAGTTAAATTCACCCATTCCAGTCCATTTTAGTTCGCTGATTCCTAGAACGTCGATGTTCACTCTTGCCATCTCTTGTTTGACCACTTCCAATTTGCCTTGATTCATGGTCTTGACATTCTAGGTTCCTATGCAATATTGCTCTTTACAGCATCGGATCTTGCTTCTATCACCAGTGACTTGCACAACTGGGTATTGTTTTTGCTTTGGCTCCATCCCTTCATTCTTTCTGGAGTTATTTCTCCACTGATCTCCAGTAGCATATTGGGCACCTAATGACCTGGGGATTTCCTCTTTTGGTATCCTATCATTTTGCCTTTTCATACTGTTCATGGGGTTCTCAAGGCAAGAATACTGAAGTGGCTTGCCATTCCCTTCTCCATTGAACCACATTGTGTCAGACCTCTCCACTATGACCCACCCATCTTGGGTTGCCCCACAGGCATGGCTTGGTTTCACTGAGTTAGACAAGGCTGTGGTCCTAGTGTGATTAGACTGACTAGTTTTCTGTGAGTATGTTTTCAGTGTGTCTGCCCTCTGATGCTCTCTTGCGACACCTACCATCTTACTTGGGTTTCTCTTACCTTGGGTGTGGGGTATCTCTTCATGGCTGCTCCAGCAAAGCACAGCCGCTGCTCTTATATATGTCAGTTCCAATCTCTCAAGTTATCCCTCCCTCCCTTCACCCTCCCAGCTCCCCACAGGCCCCATGCTGGCTCCTTGTAACTATAAGAATGTTTTCTACATCTGTGGCTCTATTTCTCTTTTGTAAATAAGTACATTTGTACTATTTCTTTAGATCCCATATAAGCAGTGTTGTTGTTGTTCAGTCACTCAGTCACGTCCAACCCTTTGCAACACCATGAACTGTAGCACTCCAGGCTTCTCTGTCCTTCACGATCCCCTGGAATTTGGTCAAACCCATGTCCATTGAGATGGTGATGCTGTCTAACCATCTCATCCACTGTCTTCCCCTTCTCCCCTGCTTTCAATCTTTCCCAGCATCAGGATCTTTTTCAATGAGTTGGCTCTTCCTTTCAGGTGGCCAAAGTATTAGAGGTTCAGCATCAGTCCTTCCAATGAATAGTCAGAGTTGATTTCCTTTGTGATTGACTGGTTTGATCTCCTTGCTGTCCAAGGAACTCTGAAGAGCCTTCTCCAGCACTACAATTCAAAAGCATTAATTTTTTGGTGCTCAGCTTTCTTTATGGTTCAACTTTCACATCTGTACGTGACTATAGGAAAAACCATAGATTTGACTATGTGGACCATTGTCTACAAAATGATGCCTCTGCTTTTTAATATGCTCTAGGTTTGGAGAAGGAAATGGCAACCCATTCCAGTGTTCTTGCCTGAAGAATCCCAGGGATGGGGGAGCCTGGTGGGCTGCCGTCTCTGGGGTCGCACAGAGTCGGACATGACTGAAGCGACTTAACAGCAGCAGCAGCAGGTTTGTTATAGCTTTTCTTCCAAAGAGCAAGCATCTATTAATTTCATAACCAGAGTCACCATCCACAGTGATTTTGGAAAAAAAATAAAGTTTGTCAGTGTTTCCATTTTTCCCCCATCTATTTGCCATGAAGTGGAGTGAAGGGGAACTAAAAAGCCTCTTGATGAAAGTGAAAGAGGAGAGTGAAAAAAGTTGGCTTAAAGCTCAACATTCAGAAAATGAAGATCATGGCATCCGATCCCATCTCTCCATGGGAAATAGATGGAGAAACAGTGGAAACAGTGTCAGACTTTATTTATTTTGGGCTCCAAAATCACTGCAGATGGTGATTGCAGCCATGAAATTAAAAGACGCTTACTCCTTGGAAGAGAAGTTACAACCAACCTAGATAGCATTTTCAATAGCAGAGACATTACTTTGCCGACTAAGGTCCGTCTAGTCAAGGCTATGGTTTTTCCAGTAGTCATGTATGGATGTGAGAGTGGGACTGTGAAGAAGGCTGAGCGCCGAAGAATTGATGCTTTTGAACTGTGGTGTTGGAGAAGACTCTTGAGAGTCCTTTGGACTGCAAGGAGATCCAACCAGTCCATTCTGAAGGAGATCAGCCCTGGGATTTCTTTGGAAGGAATGATGCTAAAGCTGAAACTCCAGTACTTTGGCCACCTCATGCGAAGGGTTGACTCATTGAAAAGACTCTGATGCTGGGAGGGATTGGGGGCAGGAGAAGAAGGGGGCAACCGAGGATGAGATGGCTGGATGGCATCACTGACTCGATGGACACGAGTCTGAGTGAACTCCGGGAGTTGGTGATGAACAGGGGAGGCCTGGCGTGCTGCGATTCATGGGGTTGTGGAAAGTCAGACACGACTGAGCAACTGAACTGAACTGAACTGAACTGATGGTACCAGATGCCATGATCTTAGTTTTTTGAATTTGAGTTTTAAACTAGCGTTTCAACTCTCCTCTTCTGCCTTCATCAAGAGGCTCTTTAGTTACTCTTCACTTTGTGTCATTAGGGTGGTGTCATCTGCATACCTGAGGTTATTGATATTTCTCCTGGCAATACTGATTACAGCGTCTAGTTCATCCAGCCCATTATTTCACATGATGTGCTCTGATTATAAGTTAAATAAGCAGGCTAACAATATAAACTCTTGACATACTCCTTTCCCAACTTGGAACCAATCTGTTTTTCCATGTCCACTTCTAACTGTTGCTTCTTGATCTGCATACAGGTTTCTCAGGAGGCAGGTAAAGTGGTCTGGTATTTCCATCTCTTGAAGTATTTTCCAGATTTTTTTGTGATTAACACAGTCAAAGGCTTTAGCACAGTCAGTGAAGCAGAAATAGATGTTTTTCTGGAATTCTCTTGCTTTTCTTTGATCCAACAAATGTTGGCAGTTTTCTCTGTGGTTCCTCTGCCTTTCTAAATCCAGCTTGAACAAATGGAAGTTCTCAGTTAAACATTCTGTTAAAGCCTAGCTTGAAGGAATTTGAGCATTACTTTGTTAGCATGTGAAGTGAGTGCAGTTGTGTAGTAGTTTGAAGATTCTTTGACATTGCCCTTCTTGGGGATTGGAATGAAAACTGATCTTTTCCAGCCCTGTGTCCACTGCTGAGTTTTCCAAATTTGCTGGTATATTGAGTGCAGCACTTTAACAGCATCATCTTTTAAAATCTGAAACAGCTCAGCTGCAATTCCATCACTTCCACTTGCTTTGTTTGTGGTGATGCTTCTGAAGGCCCACTTGGCTTTGCACTCCAGGATGTCTGGCTCTAGGTGAATGACTACACCATCATGGTTGTCCAGGTCATTAAGACCTTTATGTACAGTTCTTCTGTGTATTCTTGCCACCTTTCTTAGTATCTTCTGCTTCTTTTAGGTCCATTCCATTTCTATCCTTTATTGGGCCCATATTTGCATAAATGTTTCCTTAGTATCTCTAATTTTCTTGAAAAGATCTCTAGTCTTTTCCATTCATTGTTTTCCTCTATTTCTTTGCATTATTCACTTTAGAAGACTTTATCTTTCCTTGCTATTCTCTGGAACTCTTCATTCAGATGGGTGAATCTTTCCTTCTGTCCTTTGCCTTTCACTTTTCTTTTCTCAGCTGTTTGTAAGGCCTCTTCAGCCAACCATTTTGCCTTGGTGCATTTCTTTTTCTTGGGTATGTTTTGATCACTGCCTCCTGTTCAGTGTTTTGAACCTCTATCCATAGTTCTTCAAGCATTGTCTGTAAGATCTAACCTATTGAATCTATTTGTTACTTCCACTGTATAAGGAATATGATTTAGGTCATACCTGAATGGCCTAGTGGTTTTCCCTACTTCCTTCAATTCAAGTCTGTATTTTGCATTTAGGAGTTCATGATCTGAGCCGTGGTCAGCTCCAGGTCTTGTTTTTGCTGACTGTATAGGGCTTCTCCATCTTAGACTCCAAAGAATATAATCAATCTGATTTCAGTATTGACTCTCTGATGATGTCTGATGTCCATGTAGAATCATCTTTTGTTTTGTTGGAAGAGAATGTTTGCTATGACCAATGCATTCTCTTGGCACAACGCTGTTAGCCTTTGTCCTGCTTTATTTTGTACTCCAAGGCCAAACTTGCCTATTACTCCAGTTATCTCGATTCCCTACTTTTGCATCCCTTGTGATGAAAGGGATGTCTTTTTTTGGTATTAGTTCTAGAAGGTCTTGTAGATACATATTGATAAATAAGCAATATCATATGATATTTGTCTTTCTCTTTCTTCACTCAATATGACAACTTCTAGGTCCATATGTGTTGCTGTAAATCGCATTATTTTGTTCTTTTATATGGCTGAGAAATATTATATATATGTACCACATCTTTTTCCATTCATCTGTCAGTGGATATTTAGATTTTTTTCCATTATCTGGCTATCATAAATAGTGCTGTAGTGAACGTGAAAGTGAAGTTGCTCAGTCATGTCCGACTCTTTGCGACCCCATGGACTGTAGCCTACCAGGCTCCTCCCTCCATGGGATTCTCCAGGCAAGAGTACTGGAGTGGGTTGCCATTTCCTTCTCAAGGGGGATCTTCCCGACCCAAGGATCGAACTTGGGTCTCCTGCATTCCAGGCAGACGCTTTAACCTCTGAGTACATGTATCTTTTGAATTATGTTTTTCCCCATGTATATGCCTAGGAGTGAGATAGCTGGGTCATATCATAGTTCTATTTTTAGTTTTTAAGGGCTCACCATATTGTTCTCCTTAGTGACTGTATCATTTTAATTTCCATGCAGAAGGTCAAGAGGGTTCCCTTTTCTCCACTATCTTTTCAGCATTTATTGTTTGTAGATATTTTTGAGGATGGCCATTCTGACTAGTGTGAGGGATACTGCATTAGAGTTTTGATTTGCATTTTTCTAATAATTGTGATATTGAGCATCATTTCCTGTACCTCTTGGCAATTTGTACATCTTCTTTGGAGAAATGTCTATTTAGATCTGCTTATTTTTTGACTGGGTTGTTTGTTTGTTTTGATATTGAGCTGCATGAGTTTTTGTGTATTTTTGAAATTAATGTTTTGTCAATTGCTTTGTTTACAGATATTTTCTCCCATTTTGAGAGTTTTCTTTTTATCTTTTTATGGTTTCCTTTGGTGCACAAAAGCTTTTAAACTTAATTAGATCTCATTTGTTTGTTTTTATTTTCCTTATTCTAGGAGGTGAATCAAAAAGACCTTGCTGTGATTTATTTCAAAGGGTATTTTTCCTGTTTTCCTCAAAGAGTTTTATAGTGTCTGGCCTTACATTTAGGACTTTAGTCAATTTTGAGTTTATTTTTGTGTTGTGTTATGGAGTCTGCTAATTTCATTGTTTTACATGTGGCTATTCAGTGTTCCAAGCACCACTTACTGGAGAATCTGTGTTTTTTTCCATTGTATATTCTTGCCTTCTTTGTCATAGAATAGGTGATGATAGTTGTGTGGGCTGATCTCTGGGCTTTCTCCCTGTTTCATTGATCTATACTCCTGTTTTTGTGCAAGTATGACACTGTTTTGATGACTGTAGCTTTATATTATAGTCTGAAGTCAGTTCAGTTCAGTCGCTCAGTTGTGTCTGACTCTTTGCGACCCCGTGAATCGCAATACCCAGGCTTCCCTGTCCATCAACTCCTGGAGTTCACTTAAACTCATGTGCCTCGAGTTGGTGATGTGATCCAGCCATCTCATCTCTGTCGTCCCCTTCTCCTCTTGCCCCAAGTCCTTCCCAGCATCAGGGGCTTTTCCAACGAGTCAGCTCTTCACATGAGGTGGCCAAGGTATTGGAGTTTCAGCTTTAGCATCATTCCTTCCAATGAACAACCATGACTGTTCTCCTTTAGGATGGACTGGTTGAGTTTCCTTGCAGTCCAAGGGACTCTCAAGAGTCTTCTCAAGTCTTCTTCAACACCACAGTTCAAAAGCATCAATTCTTTGGTGCTCAGCTTTCTTCACAGTCCAATGCTCACAACCATACATGACTACTGGAAAAACCATAGCCTTGACCAGACAGACTTTTGTTGGCAAAGTAATATCTCTGGTTTTAAATATGCTATCTAGGTTGGTCATAACTTTCCTTCTGAGGAGTAATCATCTTTTAATTTCATGGCTGCAATCAACATCTGCAGTGATTTTGGAGCCCCCAAAATAAAGTCTGACACTGTTTCCACTCTTTCCCCATCTATTTGCCATGAAGTGATGGGACCAGATGCCAAATCTTCGTTTTCTGAATGTTGAGCTTTAAGCCAGCATTTTCACTCTCTGCTTTCACTTTTGTCAAGAGGCTTTTTAGTTCTTCTTCACTTTCTGCCATAAGGGTGGTGTCATCTGCATATCTGAGGTTATTGGTATTTCTCCTGGCAATCTTGATTCCAGCTTGTGTTTCTTCCAGTCCACCATTTCTCATGATGTACTCTGCATAGAAGTTAAATAAGCAGGGTGACAGTATACAGCCTTGACGTACTCCTTTTCCTATTTGGAACCAGTCTGTTGTTCCATGTCCAGTTCTAACTGTTGCTTCCTGACCTGCATACAGGTTTCTCGAGGCAGGTCAGGTGGTCTGGTATTCCCATCTCTTTCAGAATGTTCCACAGTTTATTGTGATCCACACAGTCAAAGGCTTTGGCATAGTCAATAAAGCAGAAATAGATGTTTTTTCTGGAACTCTCTTGCTTTTTTGATGATCCAGCGGTTGTTGGCAATTTGATCTCTGGTTCCTGTGCCTTTCCTAAAACCAGTTTGAATATCTGGAAGTTCACGGTTCATGTAT
The DNA here is from genome assembly GCA_917880005.1 of Nanger dama. Lineage (NCBI taxonomy): Eukaryota > Metazoa > Chordata > Mammalia > Artiodactyla > Bovidae > Nanger > Nanger dama. The sequence continues at coordinate 34,053,216 of CAKJTW010000007.1, forward strand.
TGCTGAAGCCTGGCTTGGAGAATTTTGAGCATCACTTTACTAGCATGTGAAATGAGAGCAATTGTGCAGTAGTTTGAGCATTTTTTCAGGGCACCTGATTTCTGAAGCTCCATTTTTCTTTCTCAAGATTGCTTTAGCTATTCATGGTCTTTAATGCTTCCATAGAAATTGAAAACAAAATTTTTTTTTGTTCTAATTCTGTGAAAAATGCTCTTAGTAATTTGATAGGGATTGCATTGTATTCTACTGCTTTAGATGAACTATCTGATAAATATCAATTAAGTCTACCTGGTCTAATGTGTCATTTAAGGCTTGGCTTTCCTTGGCTCAGACAGTGAACATCTGTCTACAATACAGTAGACCTGGGTTCAGTCTCTAGGTCGGGAAGATCCTCTGGAGAAGGAAATGGCAATCCATTCCAGTACTATTGCCTGGAAAATTCCATGGACAGAAGAGCCTGGTAGGCTACAGTCCATGGGGTCGCAAAGAGTCGGACACGACTGAACGACTTCACTTTCACTTTCCTTATTAATTTTCTGTCTGGATGATCTATCCATTGGTATAAAGGGAGTTGTTAACATCCCCCCACTATTATCATGTTACTGTTTCTTCGTTTATTGCTGTTAGCATTACTCATATATATTGAGGTGCAGCTGTGTTGGGTGCTAAAGTATTTACAATTGTTATGTCTTTTTCTTAGATTTATTCCTTGAGTATTATGTAGTATATTTCCTTATATCTTCTAATAGTCTTAATTTTAAATTTGATTCTATTTTATGACTGTTGCTACTCCAGCTTTCTTTTGATTTCTATTTGCATGGAAAAATCTTTTTCCATCTCCTCACTTTCAGTCTGTGTTTGTTCCTAGGTCTGAAGTGGATCTCATGCATATATATGGATCTTGTTTTTTTTTTTTTAATCTATTCCTCTAATACATGTCCTTTGGTAGAAGCATTTAATCCATTTACATCTAAGGTAATTATTAATATGTACATTCCTCTTGCAATTTAAAAATTGTTTGGGATTTTTTTTTTTTTAGTTTTTTTTTTTTTTTGGTCTGATTAGAGGAGTTCCTTTAGCATTTGTTGTAAAGCTAGTTTGATCGTGCTGAATTATCTTAGTTCTGGCTTGTCTGTAAAACTTTTGATTTCTTTATAGGATCTGAATGAGATTCTTGTTGGGTAGAGTGCTTTTGTTTGTATGTTTTCCCCTTTCATTACTTTAAATATATCTTACCATTCCCTTCAGGCCTGTAGAGTTTCTGCTAAAAAGATCAGCTATAACCTAATGAAGATTGCCTTGTATGTTATTGTTTGCTTTTCCCTTGCTGCTTTCATTTTTTGTTTGTGTTTAATTTTTGTTAGTTTGATTAGTGTGTGTCTTGGTGTGTTTATCCTATATGGGATTTCCTGTGCTTCCTGGATTTGGGTAATTATTTCCTTTCCCATATTAGGAAAGTTAAAACTATAATCACTTCAGATATTTTCTCAGACCCTTTCTCTTTCTCTTTTTCTGGACCCCTATAATTTGAATGTTGGTGCACTTAATGTTGTCCCCAAAGTCTGTGAGACTGTCCTCATTTCTACCATTCTATCTTCCCGTCTACTTACCTGTTCTTCTGCCTTAGGTTCTGCTATTGATTTTCTTCCAGTGTATTCTTAATTTCAGTTATTTTGTTTATCACAGTTTATTCTTTAATTCTTTTAGGTCTTTGTTGAGCACTTATATTTTGTCAATCTGTGCTTACATTGTGTTTCTGAGATCTTGGATCATCTTTACTATCATAACTCTGAATTCTTTTTCAGGTAGATTGTCTATTTCCTCATTTATTTGACCTTGTGAGTTTTAACCTTGGTCCTTTATCTGCAACATATTTCTCTTGTCACCTCAATTTGTCTAAATTACTGTGTTTGTGGTCTCTTTTCTGCATGCTTTAGGGGAGCAGTTCCTTTTGCTTCTATCTGCCCCTGGTGAGTAAGGTTGGTCCAGGGTCTTGTGTAGGCTTCCCTTCCACTCAGTTCAAATGTTGAAATCCTCATCCCCTACTGTGATGGTATTAGAGGGTAGGCCCTTTGGCATATAGTTAAGTTTACATGATATCATATGGTGGGTGCCCACGATAGCATAAATTCCATTATAAGACAAGGAAGAGACATCAGTACTTCCTTTATCCACCATGTGAGACTACAGCAGCCATCCTCAAGTCAGAAAGATGGCCTTTACCAAAACCCAACCATGCTGGTAACCTGACATATCAGAGGTCCCAGCCTCCAGATCTGTGAAAAATAGATGTCTGGTTTTCTAAGTCAAGTAGTCCATGGTATTCTTTTTTTTTGTTTGTTTAGAAGTCTGAGCAAACAAAGACAAGTCACTTCCTTCTGTCCTTGGTGCTAGGACATGGAGAGAATAGGGCAAAGGTGAGAAAGAGCCCCAGGAAATTTCCTACCATCTTGAATGTGGATTTTTCTTGGCAGTTATAGATTTTTAGCTAGTTTCCAAAGCTCCTACAAAGTTATCTTATTCAGTGTATGATTATTTATTTGGAAATTCTGTAGGGAAATGAGAGCCTGAAGCTCCCTAGTCCTTACATCTTTATGTGCTCTATGCTATTCTTAGTCGCTCAGTTGTGTTCAACTTTGCGACCCCATAGACTGTAGCCTGCCAGGCTTCTATGTCCATGGGATTCTCCAGGCAAGAATACTGGCTGCTGTTGCTGCTAAGTCGCTTCAGTCATGTCCGACTCTGTGTTACCCCAGAGACAGCAGCCCACCAGGCTCCCCCATCCCTGGGATTCTCCAGGCAAGAACACTGGAGTGGATTGCCATTTCCTTCTCCAAAGCATGAAAGTGAAAAGTCAAAGTGAAGTTGCTCAGTCATGTCCAACTGTTAACGACCCCATGGACTGCAGCCTCAGGCTCCTCTGCCCATGGGATTTTCCAGGCAAGAGTACTGGAGTGGGGTGCCATTGCCTTCTCCATTACATTTTTATAGAGAATGTTTATTTTGAAAAATAAGGGATAATGTATAGTGAATCCAAGTATAATATGTCAAAGTGAGTATATTGGTTTACCTGGGTGTTTTGAAAGTTGATCAATATTTAATGAATATATTTAATATCATAATTTGATTAAAACTCTAAATTCATGAACTTGATTCTATAGTTCACTATGTTCACTGTCAAATATCCTGAAGCATATATGATAAATAGCCATTTCATGCTTAAGTATATAGACTATACCTATATACAGAAACATTCTTGAGCAGTTATAGAATATAGTATTATAGCAAGTATATTTTTTAATATATAACAAATATATTATTTCCTTGTGCCCAAAATGCAAATTTGCAAATTGCATCCAGGAACTCATCAAATCTGCTGGATGAATTATGTAATTCAATTTGGCAAAATTTTTGCTCACAGCACAAATAGTTTTCTTTGGTTTTCTTGGATTCTGTTCTAAGAAGGAGGTAGCTGGAAAAAGTAAAAAATTACAGGATATGATTCATAAAAATCCCACATCTTTTTTGTGTGCTTGTACATTCTTTTTGAGGGAAAATGTTTTTGTCCCACAGCAGTGATTTCTCTTCATTCTCAGTAAGTCATTTTTAGTTGGAAAGATACCCATGGATAGGATACCCAAGATAGTCAAAAAAGGGAATAGAGGAAGATGCATGCCGTTTAACATCTAGAAGAACATGTAGCATATTCATTAAATCTCTTTTTCACCAGAAAGGAATGTGAAGCCTGAACTTTAACATGGCCACAGTACATACTAGAGAGCAAAGAAATGAAACCTCAGCTATGTATGTTCCTGCCAAGCATTAGCCCAAATCCTTCAGTCACTGACATTTGATGGGTATCTGTTTCCCTGTCATGTTTGAAGAGAGAAGAAAATAATGCCCATGTAACCCTATCCTCACTTCTAAGGTTTAAACAAGTGGAATTCACTACTCTGTCTTCCTCTTTTCATTTGTTGGCAACAGTGAGGTTAAGCATACATGCCCAAAGAAAGAACTACCAGCACTGCATTGTCAGGTAGTTTTCAGAGGATGCAAGAAACATCAAATGCCTAAGAGTAGTCACATCTCTGCCAATGGCCTATATGCTTCTTTCTTTCTTTTCTTTCTTGAAGCAGCTGGCAAACCCTTTCATGATTTTGGTTTGTGAAAAACTCTTACAGTAATAGCTATTCATTACCCAGAGTAAAGAGTTCTCTTAAGCAGTGGAATGACCAACAGTTTCACAAACTAAAGTATAAATTTCAGGCATATGAATAATTCACAGAATATCAGAGCCAATGGGAACCACACAGATTAGATATCTGATGCTCTCATTTCATAGCATGAGCCTGATACCACTTCTAATGCTGTCAGTGAGAGGGCTGGGGTAGGCTGCCACACATCTCTCATAAAGGTGGGAGAGTTAATGCTGCCTTTTGCTTGGGATGGGGTTGTGAGGAGTTGCCAGAACAGGGAACCCAAAGGTTTGTGTTTTAATACCTATGTAGAGATAGGAGATGAATATTTGGAACTTCCTGAGGTAGAGAGTTGGAACTATGAAACCTATCCTGTACACCATGTTTACAGTTAATCTAAGATCCTTGAAAGACTGCCCCCAAGTGGCAGGGAAGACTGAAATAAGAAAAAGAAAAATCTGCCCATTGACAACAGAATGACAAGGAAGCTGGTAAGCTTTTGTGGATACTGGATGGGAAAGAAAATTTATCCTGAGAAGTAATAAGCCTGCACGTAGATTTGTGATTTAAGGTGACATCAGTTAGATGGTCAAAGAACCCATGAATAGCAAAATTAGCAGCAAAATAGTCCTAAGTAGTAAAACTTATGGGATCCCTGCCAGAAGAAAATAAAATAATGCTCCAGACTGGTATGTCCTCAATTCAGATAATATGGAATACCCACAGGTAAAAGTCTACCAAAAATGAATTCACATGATTTTTTTTCATAAGAGTAAATAAACTATATAAGCAATGCTTGAGTACTCAAGCTCATAGAGAACTCTGAGAGACATCATAAACTAAATGTGTAGAAGATGATTAAAATGTAAAACAAGAAGTATAAAGCAACAAGAAAATAAGACACCAATAGAGGAATATTGAAAAAGAAGTGAATACATTTTAGAAAATGAGTAGTGTAGTCTTTGAAAGTTAAAATTTATAGTATAGAAATGCATTAAATTAGACCTGAAAAGATTTGAGCAAATTATGCAGAAGGGAGAATAAAAGAAAATACAATGGAAAATATAAAAGGCAAGTTTATGGAAAAAAAGTATAGAGTGAGGCCTATCAATATATCTATTAAGAGTTACATTAAACAAGAATGAAGAAGGCAATAGAAGATAGGGAGAGCTGTTACCAGTTATAAATAATTTAGAATACCCAAAATAGATGAAAGATTTTTATTTTCAGATTTAGAAAGCATCATAAGTACCTTTGTAGCATAAACACAAAAATCATACCTACTCATAGAGAAGATCTTAAAAGATCTAGAGAGAGAGAAAAAAGAGTTTCCTTTCAAAGGAATGATAATTGGGCAATTCAAGACATACTGATAGTGAAAGTAGACGCAGGAATAGAATAAAATTGATGCTGTCACTGTGCAACATAGAATACTATATCTAGCCAACGTATCATTTAAGAGTGAAGCCAAAAGAAAACATTTTAAACAGGGAAAGTGGAAGTTAACCACTGCACACCTGAAAGAAGAAAGAAATTGGGTGCAAGCAAAATTATTGTGCAAAGAAGTTGGTCAACATGATGAAACACTACTATTATTGTTATAAATGGAAAATATTAATCACTGATATATAACAATTGTTTTAAATAAATTTAATGTTTAAAACAAGGTGACACTAAATACTAGACAATAATGAGACATAGAGTATATAAGAATCAATGTAATTTAAGACTCATTCTGAAAAGGGAAAATAGAGATGTATGACTAAGATAATTCAGTTTAAGTCAAGTCAATAATGTGAGTAATCACTAAATAATAGAAACATTATGCATAGCTTTACTAAAAGAACAGAAGTATAATGTTAAACTTAGAAACATTTCCATTACCTTCTCTAGGAATACTCTGGAAATACATAAACCCAGTTTGAATTTCTGTAAACAAGATTTATATATTTGCCTGCTTTTAAAGGTATGTTTCTTAAAGCTCTGAACACCTTACTCAACTTGATCTCAACAGAGGGACAATGATTTTTCAGCACAGATTATAGTGTAGAGTTCCATATACTTTCCCATTCACTTTCCATTGTGCTTAAAGAGTAGTGACAAGAAGGAACTATCTCATAGCATCTAGCAACTCTTTTATGAATATTCACCAATTGCAAAGCAATGTGTATGGCTCTGTGGAACTGCTGGGTTTAATCTAATAGTTTCTTGGAAAAGATGAACATATGTATAATCATAAAAAGAAGTTAGAATGCATTTAGTTAAGCATGGGCCAAATTTTAAACTGGGGGAAATTATAACTTCAAAATGGCAGAATAATTTTAATGGCACAGAAACCCCTTATAAATACATTCTGTCTGATGAGGATGTTATAGTCTATCAGAGTTTGGGTTCTGATGAAAGAACTGAAACTACTGCTTAAGATCAGTGCTTTGAAAGTAAAAGAGGTTGAAAATTATGTTTCATTAAAGGGCAAATGAAATAAAGCAGAAATGGTTATTGAAGAACTTCATTATCTGGGACTTGATGTACCAGAAATTATAATTGATTAAAAAAAAAAGAAATAATGAGAGAAATGGAAATGCCTGCAATTCAGAAAGCAATTTCTAAGGGGATTTTAAAGATGTCTAAAAATTTAATCTACTTTGTAATTCTCAACATTAGGTACTTTTAATTGAATGTTGACATTAAGGATTGTAGACATTAGTGATGAAAGGGACAATAACAATCACCCGAAATGATATCTACTCTCTTGATAGATTTGTGTCCAAATTTTCTTGTGAATATAATTATATGTAATTTAGACAGCAAATACTTCTTGTATGTGTTCTGTGTCTGCCTCTGTGTTACAATTCTATGGAGAAAAAAAGAAAACAAAATAGGTCACTTTTTAAAGCCTTCATATCATACAATTCTAAGCTCAAACCTCTGGTAAAATTGCTTTTGCAGTTATATGGGAGGGAGATTTAATGAAATTTTCATTTCTTTATATAATTGTATCACCAATTTTCTTGCTCTTCTCAATGCTATTACAAGAAGAACACTGAATATATGTGGCACAGTAAGCATTCAGTGAATGTTGATTACACTGGATAAACAGTTTGGGTAGCAGTAAAGTAAATGGGCTTTTTTCTGGCATGTGATTCTCAGTTTCCTCATCTATTAATTTACTCTCTTCCAAGAATGTTTTGAGATTTAAATAGGAACACAGGGTTAGTTTTTAATAAACATTATTTCTTTAAGAATAAATGAAACAACTAAGATAAATGTTTAGCAAAGAGAAAAAATAATGTAATAAAAATATACATTCTTGAAACAACCACATTTAACATGAATATAAAGTCTTCATATACAATTAAGAATATTCATAAATATATAATTAAAAGTATTTTTGCTACTCATTAAATTGATATACACTATCACATTTTAAATTTTTAAATCTTTTGGAGGAAAAACCAAGACTATATGTGGGACTATATAAAAATTTAAATGTACTATATATGTTTTGAATATAGAATTAATAGTGGCTTTTCTAGATATATTAAGAACTTTAAATTTGAGTTGATCTAACGTAAATGCAAGATTTATTTCCAGTTTTTTAAAGGGAATTCATTCATCTCCTTCCCTGCCTCTTGTTTCCCTATTTTTAGGACATCTGAAAGAAGAGCTATCCATTTTCTCTGAAGTACTTATTAGGATGTGTGGTGAATCATCCATTTGTGGTCACCTGGGAGAGTCACAGAAATTGATATTAACATTAATATACAAAGCTAAGCAGTAATTATAATATTTGGAAGTATTTTGACCTAACTCTAAAAGTGTTAGGTAGAAGAAATTTTAGACTTCTAGTTTCATTTACAAATCACTTAAAAAAAACTATAACATTCATTCTTAGTTTTTACTTATACTCCACATTTTCAATTGCTGTCATTTCACTGTAAAAACTTAAAGCAAAGGACCATGAAGTAACATTTGCCATTTGACAAATCTGATTAAACCAAAGGTGTTTATCATTGAAACTGACTCTACCCACCCACTCCATCTCAAGTTTACTTTCTGTTAGACAAAATATTACTGTCTTTTCCCAGAAGGAACCCAAACCATTGTCCACTGGAAACAGTTATGTTTTAGGCTGTTAAACATTGCAGGGGGTTATAAAATACAAAAATAAGTATTGGTGTTGGAGCGGATTTCAAGAGTTTTTGGAACATGTATTCCAAAGACATCTTAGGGTTCTTGACCAGATTAAAAAGACATTGTAATGGGGAGGGAAAAAAATGTTTTTGTAATTTGTACTTACCTAGTTGGAATTACTAGATCCATTTAAAATGATAATTTAATAAAATCATAAGGTTAGCAGAAAATAAACAGTCTATTCTGAAGGTTACTCAATAGCTTTATACTTAATGCTTTCAGTATGCCATCTTTGACATACCATGTTTGCTGCTTGGAGGGAGGATAGGCTTTAGAGCTAAACAGACACAGGTAAGGATTTAATCTTCTTATTGTCAATGGACAAGTAAACAAGTAGCCTTTTCCTTGCTCCATGCTCTCATCTGTAGATGGGAGTAATACATGATGTAGAGGTCATGTGATGGATGATATAATTTTGGTACAGTGCTCAGTAGAGTAACAGGCATGTAGTAGTAGTAGTTTAGTTGCTAAGTTGGGTCCAACGCTTGTGACCCCATGGACTGTAGCCTGCCAGGCTCCTCTGTCCATGGGATTTCCCAGGCGAGAATACTGGAGTGGGTTGCCATTTCCTTCTCCAGGGTATCTTCCTGACCCAGGGATTGAACCCACGATTCCTCTATTACAGGTGGTCTCCTGTGTTGTAGGGGGATTCTTTAATGACTGAGCCACTGGGGAAGCCAGCAGGCACATAGCTTGTGCTTAATCACTGTTTGTTATCACTATCATTATTTACCCTGACCAGAAACTTACATTCAAACAGCAACTCCATTTTAATTTACTTTTTCTTTGGTGAATTCTCACATTATTATAAAGGGAATTTACTTGCACATAACATTTTAGCTTTTTGAAAGTGGAGCAGCTATGTGGCACAGTAATTTATAATCAGTAATATTTATTCAACAAATATTTGTTAAGCAGCTAGTATTCAGAGTTTAATTGTAGGCACTATAGAGGTAGAAAAATAAGAACACTTTTATTTCAAACAGGTTTTATTCACTCTACAACTAGAGTAAGGTCTAGTTCAGTAGAAAACACAAGACAAAAAGGAGAGCTTTCATATTCTTTGAAGAAGAATCATGACGTTAACATCATCAACAATAATCTGGAACACACCATTGGCTTTTCCATTCAGTATTTTCAAATACAAAAGAAAAGGAATCAGAAGGTGAATAGTCCATGAGCATATTCAACAATGGTATTGTTATTGGGTATTAATCTTTATTAGATAATTATTTTTCACATCTGGGAAAACATCACTGGCAGCAAAATTTTAAGAAAAGTTTGGCAACATGTATTTTTCTCAGCAGTTCTGGATGACAGATTTTAGTGAATGCTAGCCAAAAAAATTAAGGGCAAAACCACTGGTGCACAGAAGACAACAAACTGATCTTATTACAGAAACAGATAGCAGACCACAATATAAAAGACATTTTAATTTTACACCAAGCCAGAAACTCCAGATTGATTGGCATACACATCAACAAGCCTGGTCCGTGTTTGATCATGAGAGTGACAAGTATTGATTTCCTGCCTGCTCTGCCTACCTTATTTAAAAATATCAGGATATTTGCTTTCAAATGACACAAACTGCCGAAGCTATAATCTACAGAATGACCACTCACTGTTAACAGCATGTCTGTTTATGCCCAGTCGCCACTGAAAAGACAATTACATATCACCCAGCTGTGGAGCTAGACATTGACACTGCTTACCCAGAAAGAGTTTAGGAATCTTACAGTTTAGGAAGAGCATATGAAGATTTTTAATCTAAAAATGGTCTTTGCATAACCAAGGAAGTGCCATTCCTCCTCAGATTTTGAGAGTTCTTAATTCCTATATTAAAAAACCACACAAACAACAAAAAACTACTCAGTTTTAATAAAAGCAGTAGCCAAAAATTGTTGCAAATTCTCTAACCAAATGTCATAAAATGCCAACTCCATAAAGGGCACCACGTTGAAGCCTAAAGGGCATGACTATAATGTCCCACAAAACATTTGACCCTCCTTACTTGATGTTGCAACATTTGCTTCTAACATGCCTAAGGCCCAAACAGAAATAAAAGAACTCTGCATTTCTTGGAATAGTCTGTAAATATCTTACTTCCAAATTATATTGATTTCAAATTTCTCCTTTGCCATTTTTTTTCTTCAGGTTGGAGTTTATGCTTGTGGGTTTGACTCATAAAACAGCTAAAAGATAAGAAAAGTCTATATACAATCTTCTCTATGTGATAACTAGCAAAACATAATTAGGTAGTACCAAGAACGGTGGAAAACTGCATTTGAGACAAAAGAAAAATTCTGTGTTAATGAAACAAATGACAGGTCCAAAGCTGTAGATTAAAGCACAATAACTTGATTTATCTATTGAGAATAGCAATAAGTCAAGTGGTTCTTGAAGAGAAAGATAAAGAGTATGTACTAGAATGTTTATATATTATAAAATGGCAATACCTAGTGATGTCATAGGAAATACGTTGCCAAGGTTGCTTCTACTGAGGAAACAGATTTAAGAAATTATTCTGATAGTTTCGATATGGCAATTTGGTATTGGCAGTTGGACAAGGGAAGGAGGGGGAGGGGTGGAAAGGAAATTATTGGTTAGAAAGATTGGCACTGTATGGTGAATTTATCATATATTTGCTAAATGTTCCAGTTTGAGAATTAAGATGGTTTGAGAAATTATTATAACCCTGCTACCCTATGATTGAGGTCAAACAGAAGCAGCCCCAGATCAAAAGTGTAAGGTTCACTTGTCTGACCCAGCTATTTCCAGAAAATCAATAACTTTGACTCAGTTGCTGCATAAACCGTTACATAAAACCTGCCAGGTGTACCACAGGAAAAACAAACTACAGTTGATTTGGAGAAATCAAGTTCTATAGGCCTTTGTGAGTATACCATGTTCATCTAAAAACTCTGGTCACAAGACAATCATGCTGTGCTTCACGAAGCATTTGATGGAGTAAAAACAAGCTGTTAGGAGGCAAAAGGTAAGATTTTCAATGTCAATATGACCAGGAAAAGAAGCCACATGCAGGCACTTATGTATTTTAGTGAGGGTGTTGATGAAAGTGATGTAGTACTCATAATACTTCATTCGAAAGGCAGTGAACAGTACAAAATAGTGCTGGAAACCAAAACATAATTGTGTCCTTTGGGAACACAGGACATATGTGATGATGATCGTGACCATGCTGATGATCAGTTTTGAAGACAAAATGCCTTCATTTTTTAGCGTACACCATCTGGTTTTCATTTCTTTTGGAGATGAAAATGCCCTCCTATGGAATGGCTCAACAGGTGTGTTGTCTCCTACTACTACTTTTTAAAAAAATTTACTCAGTAAGTGAAGTGATTTCTTTCCTGAATCAGGAAGATAGACACTGCTAGAAATGACAATGTCAAACTCATAACAGGGATTATTTCAAGCTCAGAATGAATCACTTTTAAGACAGGAACCTTTGGCTTATTTGTTTTGTGGCTATTAGGCATTTAATACTTCCGCTGAGACTGAGTAAACGTTCTAAAGATAAATAGTAAAAAAAAAAAAATTGTCCTAAACATAAATGCTAGGATGAAAAATAAGTATGAAAATGCTGATTGGAGAGAAATTTTCTCCCAGGAGAACTTCCACATGATCATTTTATATCCATATGGAATCTTCAAAGAATCCTAGTAAATCCACAAAGCTTTGGGGAAATCCTTCTGAAAGAAAATGGTACTGAATTGTTGGGGAAGACCAGTCTTAGTTTCTGAAATATTTCTGTGAGGAGCTGTCCTGCTTTCATATCTACTATGTTGCCAGTGAGAGGTGTGGGAGAATTTTGCAAAGGTTTATAGTCAAAACAGAAGGTATGATTTCAGTTTCTACAACTGATCACGGAAATATAACTTACAGTAGTTTGTTCGTAAGTATCTGTTTCTCCAGAAGCTGACTGTCGTCCCCACTGCTGGTGTCACTGCTGTTCAGTTGCTATGCCATGTCTGACTCTTTGTCATCCCATGGACTGCAGCACACCAGGCTTCCCTGTCCTTCCCTGTCTCCCAGAGTTTGCTCAAACTGATACCCATTGATCCAGTGATCCCATCCAACCATCTCATGCTGTTGTCCCTTCTCCAGCTGTCAGTCTTTCCCAGCATCAGGGTCTTTTCCAATGGGTCAGTTCTTCACATCAGGTGGCCAAAGTATTGATGTTGTAAATTTGTTAAAATATTTAAAAATATTTCATCTCAAAATGTTTTCACCTACTAAGCAATGATTAAATAGCCTCTATTATCATTTGAGTTCCATTTTACTTTACTTATTATTTAATAAAACTGGATTTCAATTTAATATATAACCCCAGATTATACAATTGAGATTTTCTTACATTTTCATTTTGTACCTATTATCACTCCTTGTATTGTTTACTAGTAGATTTCACAAAAACATTTATCCCTCATATATGAGTTGTTATAAGATTGTGAGAAAGCCTATGTAATTACCCTTTGAAGCAGGGAATAAAAGAGACATATTATTGATAATGCTTACCGAAGAGTCTTTCTAACAGCCTCTTACTGGAAATTCTTGTGAGCAATAAAATGTGTAAGTGAAGGAAACTATACCAAGTGAAACTACCTGTTTTAAATTCTGTTCTATTTCAAAAGAAGTACTGATATTTTCCAAAAGCCTCCATTCTTTTCCTGAGGGCTACATGCCATCTTGTAACGGTACAATCAAAAGCACTGGCATTCGGTTCTTACAACTACATTCAGCTGTGATTAATCCTCTCCATAGTTTATCTGCCTCTCTGTGTATCCTAAAGACTCTTAACTGCAACCAACTGGGTCCTGTATCACATGGAAAGATGTGTGATTAACTCATTAATGTTTAAGGTTTTAAATCTTAAAAACCATGGCGATGTGCTAATGATTTGGCTTTATCAGACTGATGGCTGTGCGTAATGTTTAAGGTAAAATTATTGTAGGAAACTTCAGTAAATTAGTATGTTTGCATTATACCACTTCATTTTCTTATTCAAAGTCTAAAAAAATATCTGGCAGGACTGAGAGGAATAATAGAGATTTGTAATTACAAAGTTGATTTCAAAAAGTCACAATTATGTTTCCAATTACAATATGATAGAGCTTTCCTTTTTAAAGGGAGGGGGATGTGCTTTTTTTTTTTTTTAAGCCTTTGGTTTCTTTAAGTAAATCTCCTTAAGTAATTACAGCAAAAATAGCAAGAGCTAGCAAATATGATTGGCATGAATTTCTCTAAAAATATCATGAAAAAAATTGATTACTATTGTGAATCTAGGTTGACCTTACTCTTATGCAATGAAAGTAATTTTTAATACTGAGTTACATTCCATTTCAGATTTCCTATTTCAAAGAGTGTCTCAAATTTCTAAGATGTTAAACCAAGTATTGAGCCATTTTTGTATATGTAATAAAAGTCTTTAAAATTAAAATGGTAATCCTAAGAAAACCAAATGCATGAAAAATATGGTCTGACTGTATAACAAAAGGGAGTTATATAATTCTACTTGAGTGAAATCTTTCATCTTTGATTTACAGGTTGGAGTCCTCTTTAACTAAAACCATATTGTTCCATATCTTTCATATCATGGCCTTCCCTAAAACCTTGTTTTAATTAAGGTTTCTTTCAGATTTTGAATAAAAGCATGACAATCTTCACTTATGGCTTTAATATATCCTTTGAGTTAGGAAAATATATAAAAAGAAACATCAATTCTTTTGAAAGTATCGTCAGATATTAAATACTGTGAGATATTCTACATCAATGTCTTTAGGTGTTTGAGTTATACATTGAAATAGAATAATGGGAGGTAGGGGGATAACCTACTTATATTTAATAAGTTGCTTTTAATCTCAGAAATAAATGTCCTTTATTTTTTGCCTTTGACACTAAGGCAACATGTGTAAAGGTTAAGTTTGTGTTGTGTTTTTTTCACATGAAGGCACAGTTTCAAGGTTAACTCAATTCTAGTTGACTTCAAATAGGCAATGCCTTCATTAACACATTTCAAAGATCTGGAAAATTCAGTAACATTGCTTAAACCATGTTTACCCTCAGTGGTTTTACTGCTAAAAGAATACATCAGACTAAGCAACTGTGTTAACCTGGGAAGTAAAAAAATAAAGTTCACAAAGCTCCTGAGTAATTGGGGAGATTGTGGGTAATCCTCACCTTTTTTGTTTTTTTTAATTGGAAGGAAGGATGAAAGGCAAGAAGAAAAGAAGTAACGGAAGACTAAAATAAAAGTAAGAGAAGTTCTCGATAGATTTGGAACAAATTAAGATGGCCTTGGAAAAGATACACACTTTTTCAAAGACAATTAAAATACTCCATGGAACATATGCTCAGAGCTACTGTCCTCAGAGCAAGAGATGTACAGTTCCGGGAGGTGGGGGAAGGGGGATGGGTGGGAGGGAGCCATCATCCCACATGAACTGCAAAGTTCCTGTGTCAGAACACAGAGAGGGAGGGATGTTAGGGAAGCGGCATGACTTCTCAAAAAATTACATATAATATGTGACGTTCCTTTGCCATTGGACTTTGAGATACTGCATGTTTTATTCCCCTGAAAAAAAAAACCTCATCTCAGTTCCTCCATGTTGGACTCTTAATAGCGAGAGTTGAACCATGTGTTAAAACAAAGGCCCAAAACAAACAGAACAAAACAAAACAAACCCGGTGATCTGTCAGGAATTGCTATCCGTTCATAGCTGAAAGCAAATCCTGTAAACAATTTAAGACTGACAAAAAGTTACCCAATAAAAAACTAATCAGAATGTCAGGAATGAGTATTTCTCAGGTTTTGCCCCAAATTTCACTGGCCGTCGTAGCATCCATAATTAACAGTATCTAATGCTGTGCTGCATGTTTCTAGTTCATACTTTGGGCCTAGGAGTGGGTTACCCAGCATATTAAAAGCATGCTGGAAGCAGTTTCTTCCAATCGTGGTTTACTGTAACTTTAGAATCACAGCGGTTACTTTTAAGGAATCTTTAATGCCCTTTCAAGTCCATCCAAAGAACAAGTGAAGCTGCTGTTCAGAATTTTGTGCCCAGTGTTTATGTTCCATCGAATCTGTGCCACCCAGGCAGCAGACAAGACATGTCTGAAGGTGCTGGGTGGGTGGGGATACACAATGATGTCACACACAGGAAATATCGGCGGTGGGGGGCTGGGGAGGACTTGGCACTTCACAAGGCTGGCTCCTCTTCCATAGGCTCACCAGCAGTTCTGTAAAAATAAACAGGCAATCAGAATACAGCATAAGAGTACACAATGACATTGTAGATTTTCATGCATAATCAAAGCTGATTTTTCAGCTCTCTCTGATGTTTATTTGTGTTATTCAGTTATCCATAAATAGAGTTTCTTTCCTAGGAAGTATAAACAAATGTCAAGTGGAAAAACATTTTCGATCCAAGCAATCATTGGAAATGTTCCTGTTTATATTAAAACATGTCAGAATATTTTATAACTCTAGATTCCAAAATGTACATGTTTTGTGTCTCGTACAGCCCAATAATTTATTGGAAAAATTAACGATATTTTATTTTAGGAGCAGTTGCAGTGATTTCCTATGGAACCAGTTTGCTAACGAGAGCAAAGGACCTAGCTAGCTTCTGAGGGAGACTCACCAGGGTTCTGGTTTTTGCTTCTGTTCTTTCATAACTGGATTGGCTGCCTGCCGGAGGCATTTCAAATCAAATTCTGAATTTGATTAGCAAATCGCTGCTACAGACCCAACGTTTTTACAAGAAATGCACTATCGTAGTGTGTAAATGGTTTTTATTCGGCATCATCTGTGGGGTGTTCTGCTCCAGCAAAACCAAAACTAATTGCTTGAAAATTTATACTTGAGATTTAGCCTTAATTTACTAACACTCTGAGGGTGTTTCAAGGCAAACTTTTAGAATGATTTTTAATTTAGTCAAAAGGACAAACTGTAGCCAAATCCAAATACATGAGGGAACTGGGTTGCTGGGGGAAGAATGTTGGGGTCTGAAATGTTGGGAGAACCGAGGATGAGTCTGAGGCTCTGTAATTTGCTAATACTGCAACTGCTAATGTTGTAACTAGACCTCTGTGAGGCCGTGGTTTCATATTTAAAACCCTGAGAAAAAAAGGTGTTCCTTACAAAATTAGTGAAGGTTAAAAAATGAAGTGAAATTGACTTCTAAACAATATACACTATGAGACAGTAGTTACTTAATACTTTGGATTTCTCCCTTCATCATCTAACATAAGCGTAAGACTGTGTTGAACGGTACAGAGTTATGCCTATGCTGCCATAAGGAAACACAATTGGATGACAGTTCTCTCTCACTGGTGGAAGAACAGGTAGGTGGTTTCAATTTTCTTTTTCATACTGTTGATCTAATTGCCAATATTCTGTAATGCATTACTTTCATATTAGAATGTTTGTTAATAAAGGCAAATGAACAATATAGATGTGTTGTTTTATACATATAAAGAAAAAATTTCTCTATGTATCAATAAAGTAGCTGCCATTTTAATTTAGCATTTTTAAAATAAATTTAAAACATTGAAAGATTTTATCCATGGAACAGTAAAAGATTTTAATGTATACACAAACAATGAGAAATGTTAGGTATTTATTATTTAAAAAGGATATCCAAATGAGTCTATGTGGAATACTTAGAAAAATTCTTAGAGAAGTTATAGCCTGTCCAAGAGTATATTGGATAAGGAGGTTGTGATAAAGTGTTTAGAGTTGCTATATGTAAAGGGTTTTTAAATGAGTCATAAGTCATCCTATAGGAAAATCTTTCCAAAGTAAAATTAGCAGCATTCCCAGAAGAAAAGGAAAACAGTTAAGTAAGCTAATTTATTTATAAATATGTGAACATATTTACATTTGAAAATACATGGATTATATAGGTATATAATCCTCAAATCAGATGCTCCAATAGAGACTGAACTTTTGTATTATTTCCAAGCTTTATTGAGATACACAGTCTGTAGATTACAAGTTAAAGGCAATGTGATGATTTGATACAAATATATATTATGAAAGGTTTACCATAATAATACAGCCTTCACCTCCTATAATTACCATATTTGTTGCTATGATGAGAACATTTAAGAAGATTCTCATAGAGAATTGTGAATGTACCATATAGCATTGTTAGCTATAAGTCATCATGCTGTATATCAGATCCCCAGCAGTTAGACATCTTATAACTGGAAGCTTCCACATTCTGACCAGCATTGTCCCATTTCCCTTATTTCCCAGCCCTTGGTAACTTTCAGTCTACTATTTCTATGAGTTTAACATTTTCTTCTAGTTTTATTGAAAAGTACTTGACATACCTCACTGTGTAAATTTGATTGACATAAATAGTGAAATTATTACCACAGTAGTCAAGGTAATATCCATCACATCATACAGAGTTCAATGATTTTTATTTCATATATAAGTGAGATCATACAACATTTATTTTTCTCTGTCTTATATCACTTAGCATAATACTCTCAAGTTTCACCCATGTTGAACCATTTTTATGGCTGAAAGATATTCTATTTTATGTATATACTACATTTTCTTATCTTGGCTATTTTAAATATTCCTGCAATCAATGTTAGAGCACAGCAGTCCTTTCACCTTGAGCCATTTACATTTAAAGTAATTATTCATAATTAATAACTTCAGCTCAGTCACTCAGTCTTGTCCAACTCTTTGTGACCCAATGAATTGCAGCACTCCAGGCCTCCCTGTCCAAAACCAACTCCCGGAGTTCACTCAGAATTATGTCCATCGAGTCAGTGATGCTATCCAGCCATCTCATCCTCTGTTGTCCCCTTCTCATGTCCCCAAATCCCTTCCAGCATCAGGGTCTTTTCCAGTGAGTCAACTCTGCATCAGGTGGCCAAGGTACTGGAGTTTCAGCTTTAGCATCAGTCCTTCCAAAGAACACCCAGGACTGATCTTTAGAATGGACTGGTTGGATCTCCTTGCAGTCCAAGGGACTCTCAAGAGTCTTCTCCAACACCACAGTTCAAAAGCATCAATTCTTTGGTGCTCAGCTTTCTTCACAGTCCAACTTTCACATCCATACATGACTACTGGAAAAACCATAGCCTTGACTAGATGGACCTTTGTCGGCAAAGTAATGTCTCTGCTTTTGAATATACTATCTAGGTTGGTCATAACTTTCCTTCCAAGGAGTAGGCATCTTAATTTCATGGCTCCAATCACCATCTGCAGTGATTTTGGAGCCCAACAAAATACAGTCTGACACTGTTTCCACTGTTTCCCCATCTATTTCCCATGAAGTGATGGGATCGGATGCCATGATCTTTGTTTTCTGAACGTTGAGTTTTAAGCCAACTTTTTCACTCTCCTCTTTCACCTTCATCAAGAGGCCCTTTAGCTCCTCTTCCCTTTCTGCCATAAGGGTGGTGTCATCTGCATATCTGAGGTGACTGGTATTTTTCCCGGCAGTCTTGATTGCAGTCTTGATTGTGCTTCTTCCAGCCCAGCATTTCTCATGATGTACTCTGCATATAAGTTAAATAAGCAGGGTGACAATATACAGCCTTGATGTACTCCTTTTCCTATTTGGAACCAGTCTGTTGTTCCATGTCCAGTTCTATCTGTTGTTTCCTGACCTGCATATAGATTTCTTAAGAGGCAGGTCATGTGGTCTGGCATTCCCATCTCTTTCAGAATATTCCACAGTTTATTGTGATCCACACAGTCAAAGTCTTTGGCATAGTCAATAAAGCATACATAGATGTTTTTCTGAACTCTCTTGCTTTTTTGATGATCCAGCGGATGTTGGCAATTTGATCTCTGGTTCTTCTGCCTTTTCTAAAACCAGCTTGAACATCTGGACGTTCACGGTTCACGTATTGGTGAAGCCTGGCTTGGAGAATTTTGTGCATTACTTTACTAGCATGTGAGATGAGAGCAATTATGTGGTGGTTTGAGCATTATTTGCTATTGCCTTTCTTTGGGATTGGAATGAAAACTGACCTTTTTCAGTCCTGTGGGCACTGCTGAGTTTTCCAAATTAGCTGGCATATTGAGTGCAGCACTTTCACAGCATCCTCTTTCAGGATTTGAAACAGCTCAACTGTAATTCCATCACCTCCACTAGCTTTGCTCGTAATGATGCTTTCTAAGGCCCACTTGATTTCACATTCCAGGATGTCTGGCTCTAGGTGCGTGATCACACCATCATGATAATCTGGGTCATGAAGATCCTTTTTGTACAGTTCTGTGTATTCTTGCCACCTCTTAATATCTTCTGCTTCTGTTAGGTCCATACCATTTCTGTCCTTTATCGAGCCCATCTTTGCATTAAATGTTCCCTTAGTATCTCTGATTTTCTTGAAGAGATCTCTAGTCTTTCCTGTTCTGTTGTTTTCCTCTATTTCTTTGCGTTGATCACTGAGGAAGGCTTTTTTTTCTTTCCTAGTTAATAACTTACTACCACCATATAGTTTTCTTGCTGTTTTGTACTTTATTTTTTTCCTCTCTTGATGCCTTCCTTTAAAATTGATGATTTTTCCATAGTGGTATGCTTTAATTCCTTTCTCTTTATCTACTGTATGTTCTTGCTTTGCAGTTAACCTGAGGCTTACTTGAAACTTTTTATAGATAAAATAGTCTAATTTTAACCTGTTAATAACTTTGATTGCATATAAAACATATACTTTCACTCTAGTTTGTTTTTGATGTCATGATTTATACTTTTGATATTGTGTATCCATTAATAAATTACTATAGCTATTTAAAATATTTTTGTACTTTAGCTTTTAAAGAGAGTTGTGTTTAACACATCACCATATTATAGTATTAGAGTATTTTGCCTCTGACTATATACTTAGCTTAACCAGTGTGTTGTATATTTTTGTATGTTTTCATGTTAGTAATTATTGTACTATCTTTTCAGTGTGAAGAACTCTTTTTCAGCACTTCTTGAAAGAAAAGTCTTGTGGTGATGAACTATCTCAGCTTTCTTCTTTTTGTTCAGGAAAGTCTATCTCCCCTTAAATTCTATGGAGAGCTTTGGCAGGTAAAGTCTTCTGGTTGGTAGTTTTTTTTTTTTTTTTTCTTTCAGCACTTTGGATACATCATCCCACTCACTCCCATGGATGAAGGGTCTCACCACAGGAGTGAGCATGGCAGTAGAGGTTTGTGATGCAAGCCAGGCTGGGAGTGTGCACGTATACAGCTGGAGGAGTGAGCAGAAGTTGAGATTCAGGCCAGTAACAAGAGACAGAGCTGAATGCTGAAAGCCCGGAGGCATTGTGGGGGCCGTGGCTGTCAGCACGGTTGTCCTTGATTGCAGGTCTCGCTAGATGCACACACAGCAGTGAAGGCTCGTAATGGGGCTGACAGCATGGACGTGCACAGGTTGGCACCCTGCACTTGCACAGCCACAGAGGCTGGCGCTGGCCCCGGGTAAGGGTCCCAGGCTATGTGTGTGGTGGGGAGGGAGCAAGGAGAAACTCAGGCAATTGATGACCATGGAGGTGAAAACCAGTGAGGGGCAAACCTCAGTGGAGAAATCTGCAGGGAGTTGAAAGTGGCTGTACTGGGCACTGGTTTCTTCCATGGTGGAAGCAGCTGGGCTCCTTGTAGAGCAAGTCCTGGAAACTATGGTTGCTCCCACTGCAGGGCTGATACTGGTAGTCCCGCTGCCCTCCTCCCCTGTTCCTAGTCATCTCATACATCTCAGCTTTGCTGATCTCTGGGTGAACTGAAACTGAAGTGGGTCTTTCCTGCAGTGTCCCAGAAAGCTAGGGAAGCCAGTCATGCTGTTCTCCCTTTGCTGGTGAGGGAAACTTCTCCTTGCTGGTGCTGAGCAATGCCAGCCTGGAGGATGGGATGACACAGACAAAATGAAGTTCTTTTGTCCAATTATTCTCAGGTTTTTTGTTCTGCTCTGTTGCAGGTGTTTTCTAAGGTGGACACCTAAGCTCTCCCAGGGCTATTTCTGTTCATGGAGAGCAGTCTAATTATTGATCTCTGTTGTGTGTGGGGGGGGCATGGAACAGAGGCTCAGTTTTTCTGTCATCTTAGTGACAATACTCCCCCCATCTGAATTTTCCTGCTTCTAACCCAAAGCCACACCAACATGATCATTCCCCTGCATCTGGCACTTCATTGTAGCAGGAGTTTCAGAGACTGTGGTGAGTAGAGAATGTCTCAGGGGTCAAAGAAGTAAAGAGCACATATCTGCCTTGGGTGGAAGATCTGTGAGTTCTCCAGGCATTTAGCCTAGACTCTGAGGAGGTAAGCAAAGTGTCTTCAGCACAAACCATTCACTGCAGAATGAAGCCGCTTCTGTTAAAACATGAAGGCTTTGAGGTACAATATAAAAAGCTTGCCCTCAAGATACTTCTCTTCACTATCCTCTCTTCAAAGTCATTTTATATTAACCACTTTTGGGAAAATAGTTAATTTACATTCTAATGAAATGAACACACACAACCAGCCAAATCTCTGTGTCTTGAAACACAGTAGTTGGAAAATATCCTGGATTTCGAGGCAGATGCCATGTGTTGAGGTCCCAGCTCTGCCATTTTCTAAAATTTACCTGTAAGTCATGGTCTCTTTAAAACTGAAATAATAATCTGATCTGCTCTCTCAGTGTTTTCCTATCCATAGCTCTCAGTGGACACAGTATTATTGTTACTTAATTCCTGTTACATGTCTATATATTCTTTTAAGTTAACAAATCATCTTCATTAAACACTTAGAAAGTGAACTGGTTAGAGATGACCCTTAAATGTCTGTTTTTGGTACTCTGGAAATGTGGGGGCTCTCCACTTTAATCTTCTATGGACAGATACCAAGTTTACCTGATTAACAGAAACACAGTTGTGGTAAAAGATAGGTGAAAGGGAGAGATGAATCTTCAGTATATGGATTTAATTCCACTTACAATTAGGTGAGGTGGAGATAGAGGAAAGTCACAGATAACTGTAAAATAAAACCTTCAAAGATAAATTTTTGTATAATAGTTCAGCTGGCTGAAGGACATAAACTTCTCCAACAGTAAGTAGAAGGTGAACACAGTCCTCTATTGATGAAGGCCAAAGGTTTCATACATTAAGTGAAGGATCAGTTTAGTCCAGCAATCATAATAGTTAATTTACAAAAATAAAAAGAAAGAATTTGAGACAAGATATAGCATAAAATTAAATTCTTATATTTTTCCTTAAAGGGGTATTTAGTTTCCTATGATTTTTAAAGCAGCATTTGTTAATTTATGTTAATGTTATTTTTAAGACACATTTCCTGTTAGTTTATTGATTTAATCCCTGTACTTTCCTCTTCCTCCTCCAAGGTAAGCAGTCTAATTCTTGTTATGTACATTGTTCTGTTCATAGGATTCCTTACAGTTATATATTATTGTTTTATGGACATATATTTTCATTTGGTGTAAATTTTATCTGTAAATTTTATCATTTCTGTTGTGTAATTTTCTGAGTACTACATTTATTATATAAACATCACTGTATGCAGTTACCATTATCTAGTCTGTAGCAGCCAAGTAATACATGGCATCTCCTTGATGGTGTGACCTTCACATTTTGACCTTCGTTCTTCCAATAATGGACACTGGGTTTGATGATTCCCTTCTTACCTATCATGAAGAAGCTGTAGTGAACTTCTTAGTACATGTACTGTAAGTACCTTGGATGAGAATGTCTTTAGTATACATTTCTAGGAGCAAGATTACCAGGTTATTTGCTTTGTGTTGACTAAAAATGGTAGTAAACTGCTTTCCAGAATGCTGCCATAGTTTACTGTGAGAGCTCCAAAGCCTCACATCTCCACCAATGCTGGCACACTCCTCAGACTACTGAAATTTTCAGTGATTAAAGAAATAATTATATTGAGTATCTATGATACACTCCTGGCTCTGTTCTATGTATGAGAGGAGTAGGGGAGACAGAGTACTGATAGAACGAAAGGACCTGATCTAGTTTTGGTATTGATAGTCAGTGAAAATTCTCCAAGAAGAGCAGTGATATTTGATCTGAGCTCTAAAAGGTAAGCTGGAGGACAATATGAAAGCCAGTGAAGGGTCAGTGAGAAGACAAGCTAAGTATTCCAATCAGAAGGGAGGGTGTGTGCCAAGAAGGCCTGAGATGGACATGAATATAGCTTTTGTGAGAAAATGTGATAATGTGTCGTGCTTTCACTACATACCCACCAGAAAGGCTAAAATAATACATTATACAAGTGCAGGTGAGGATATAAGACAAATGTAACTGTCTTTCATTGCTGGTGGGAAAGAAAAATGGCACAAAGTAAAAACCTGTACAAAAATTTCATAAAGACTTAGGTTTCTCAAATAATTAAAAACAATTACCATATGATCCAGGAATTCCACTTCTGGGTATATAGTAAAAAATAATTCAAAATCAGATCTTAAAGAAATGACTATATACTTATATTTATTGAAGAATTATTCACAATAGCTAGAGGTGGAAGCAACCTACATGCCCACTGTCAGATGAAGAGATAAAGGAAATGTGGTATGTGCCTACAATGAGTTACTACTCAGCCATAAAAAAGGTAGAAATTTTGTCATATGCTACAATAGGGATAATAAACCTTGACAACTTTATGCTAAGTAAAGTAAGCCAGTCACAAGAAGGTAAATATTGCATGATTCTCATATATGATATATCTCAAGTCGTCAAATTCTTAGAATGGTGGTCACCAGGAGCTAGGCTAAGGGGAAAAGGAAAGTTGTTTAATAGGTATAGAGTTTTAGTTTTGCAAGATAAAAGTTCCAGAGATATGGGCATACAGTTAATACTACTGTACTGTATACTTAAAATGGTTCATATAGTAAATGTTATGTGTTTTTCCATATTAAAACAACTTCACAGCAGCTTTAATCACAACAGTCCCTAATTGGAAGAAGATCTGAAGAGAGATTTTTCCAGAGAAGATATATATTTAATAGATGACCAACAGGTACATGAAAAGATGTTCAACATCACTAATCGTCAGGGAGATGCAAATCAAAACCAGGTATTAATCTGTTTCAGAGTTGGCAAGAGCACACAAGAGAGGAAAGACAGTCTCTTCAATAAGTGGTGCTAGGAAAACTAGACAGGTACATGTAAAAGAATGAAATTAAAGTACTCCATAACACCATATACAAAATAAACACTAAATGGATTAAAGACCTAACGGTAAGACCAAGTACTGTAAAATTCTTTGGGATCGACATGTATACACTGCTATATTTAAAACAGATAACCAATAAGAACCTACTGTATAGCATAGGGAACTCTGCTCAGCAGTCTGTAATAACCTCAATGAGAAAAGAACTTGAAAAAGAATAGATACATGTATATTCTACTGTGCACCTGAAATTAACACGACATTGTAAGTCAACCATAGTTCAATATAAAATAAGAATTTTAAAAATTAGATGGCTTGCTCAAGCTATTGTTTCTATCTTGGATGCTTCTGTTCTTGTTTACGAGGTGAAATCCTCCGCTTTTCTACCCTAGCTCAGTTGCCCTGCCTCTGTGGTTTGTTCCCCAGTTCTTGGCCTATGTTAAGTCTTCTTTTATCCTGTAGCTCAGTCTATCAAATGACTTATCATTTACTGTAGTTGGTTGTTTACATTTGATCCTGTGGTAGAATGAATGATAGCCCCCCACCAAGATGTCCTAGTCCCTGGAAATTGTGGATATGTTTCCTTGCATAGCAACACTGACTTAGTAAATATAAGATTAAGGACCTCAAGACACAGAGATGATCCCGGTGGATCCACTCTAGGATCTAACAAACTGAGAGACTTCCCTGTGTTTGAGCCAGCTTTTTTCCTTTCAGTTGGAGAGAGAGAGATGATGATGACTGCAGAAAGGTTAGAGATGTGAAGTTGCTGCCTTTGAAGACAGAGGAAGGGGGTTATGAACCAAGGAATGCAGGAGCATCTAGAAAGTGAGAAAGGCAAGGAAACAGTCTCTTCCCTTAGAGCCTCGAGCATGGAACAAGACTTGGCCAACCTCTACCTTAACCCAGAAACTTGTCACTCTTCTGACCTTTCTGTCATTTTGAGCCACTAGGTCTGTAGTACTATTTTAAGATAGTAAGAGAAAATGAATACAATCTCCGAATATGTGAAAATTTTGAAGACTCCATGGAAACTCTGTGACCCTCCCTCCCAAAACTCTTGTCTGGCATGTAGAAAATAATCAGAAAATGTTTAAATGGACCAGATGTTCTCCTCACAGAATAATCCTGGCATCTGTCAGCATCAGATCCAAGACAATCCCTTTCTCCATTCAGACACTTTGCTTTCCCTTCCTGTCTCTATCATGTTTCCTCAGTTAATCCATCTCTATGGTATGAGTACTATGGATTCTGGTCAGCCAACATATCTGAAAAATGGATACTGTCAATGGTACTATGGAAGAAAAACGTAAAACACACATTTTGAAAACTTAGATAAAAACATTGATTCCCCCAGAAAATAGTAAATAGAGACAATAAGACAAAGCTCACATAGTACTACAAATTGTCATTCCCATCTTAACAATGTTTTGTCATCCGTCTGGAACTCATTCATTACAAAGTATTTATTACCTACAATGTATTGGGCATTGTAACTGTTCTCATCAGCCAATCACAAGGTTAGTTAATTGAAAGCTTAGTGATTATCTCTTATTTTTAATGACTACACTACTGATTTAACCTATGAACATATTAAATGTTAAACATACAGATGCCCAGGTACAATCTATTTCTAATATTGTAGGTCACTAGATGATTAACAATATATTAAGGGAAGGAGAACAATAAAGCAAACTGAAGCAGCAGGAAAATGATAGAAAAACAATAAAAGCCAACCTTAATATTGAGTCCTTACCATGTTTTCAAGTGTTAAGTTCTCATTTCATCCTCAAAGCCCTATGAAATTTTCCCTTCATTTTAAAAACAAGGAAAGTAAAGCCCAGAGAGATAATAACTGTTGATCAGGCACATGCTGCTTAATTTGGAGATGGGATTTGAACCTAGGGAAGATCCCCTGGAGGAGGGCATGGCGATCAACTCCAGTATTCTTGCCTCAAGAACCACAGGGACAGAGGAGCCTGGCAAGCTAGAGTCCATGGGGTTGCAAAGTCAGACACAGCTAAGGTCACTGAGCACACACAAAGCTGATTCCAGAGTCACACTCTACTCTTCCTCTGTAGGGGTAAGAAGGTAACAGTGAAGAAGTATACTATTTCTTTTTTTCAAATTAAACACTTATTTCTAAACAAACTCAAACACACTGGATTTATTCCCTAAGAGTTCACACACATCCCAAGAACACACTTTAGGCACTGAACACAGAGAAAAATGATGGGCCCAGGAGGAGGACCGGAAGGTAAGAAGGGGCATACTGTCCTTTCCTTTACTAGGAGCTTCCTAATCTCAGCCCACTTTTCAACTAACAAATTGTTGACACTGGATGAAAATTAAGAATAAAATGAATACTGGAATGTTTGCCTGGCTAGATAAATCAAGTGCTCAAAATAATGGTATCATAGAGAAAAATCAGAAACCTGAATAACTGCTGCAACATTTAGCTTCCAGAAACCCGTAAGAGACAATCCCAAAACATGGAAAACCAAGTTGTATTTCTGTTAGACATAAATGTGTATTTAATAGGCCTCTATTTCTATATAAATCTCCAGATACAGGAAAATGTGGTTATCAAGTCCTTGCCACTACTAATAAGCTACTGAAAGCCAAAGCAGATACTTAGAAGTTTCTAGCTTATTATACTTTTAAAAATATACGTAGATGAGATATTCAAAAAACAGAATGACAAGATTTAAAATGACACATTTTTCCATGCTTATATATAATATAATGACTTGAGATCATCTCTTTCATAAGAAAAATTGACAGAAGTTGATGAAATGATGAAGTTCCAGTGTGACTGAATGGGCTTCCCTGGTAGCTCAGCTGTGTGACGCTATAATCAATAAACTCACATTGGAAAACCTAACTTTGTTTTGATTAAAAAACAGAAAATCCAGAGTGTAAATATGCTCCCAATAACTTAGGGGTTGATCACGCTGAACTCCTGGTTGCCAGAGAGAAATTGTTCCTGATTTTCAGCAGGGCCTGAACGGGTACCCAAGAAGAAACCTCCGCACTGCACTGGCCTTTCACAGCAGAAGCATCCGAGACAGACCCAACCAACACAAACTACCATCTTTTAAAGTGCCATCTCCTGACAAACGTGAGAAGAGCTAAGATCACAGTCTTCTCTTCCAGACGACATGCTCTGTGTGACCAGCCCTAGTTCACATCCTTTGAGTGTACACGTTGGCACCACTGGGCTTTCTCTTTTACTTTTGTCCTGTTTTGTTTTTTGCTGGCCCACCACTAGTCATTTCCTTCCTGCTCAAGTCCTTTGCCACCTGAAATTATGTTTTGAAAACTATACTTCAGTCAACCATCCCCCAAATGAATGCCCATCCTTTCTCTAATAATTTATTATTCATAATCCATCAGTGAGTTATAAAAATGAAATGCCTTTGCACTGTGTTGTCATCTCCCCCACCCCCCCACCCCCCGCTAAAAAAAAATGAGCAAAAATACTTACAATGGTTCCTAGCCAGGAGCATTTTATCCTTTATTCACTAGTGGTAAATGAGTCAGATATGAGTTGGCCAGGAAAAGAGCTGCTTTACCCAAAATCTTAGTGCAAAATGAGTCATCTCACTCCAAACACCAATATATTCTCCAAAATAACTGGCAAGAATTTCCTATAAAAAGAATCTTGCCTTCACTCTTTTCCATCCATTTAGCTCTCTGATTTTTCTAATTTTTCAATTTCCTGTGTACTTATAACATTGCATTCATAACAAAGGCCCAGGAACATCTCTACCTCTTTACCTCATTGTGAAAGCCATTTTTTCCTGTATCAAGTAGGAGGACAATTCTGATAGCATTCTCGTGAAAAGAATAAATGCTCTGTGGCTTTCAAGGGTTTTCCCTGTCTGCCTCTCTGTGATGAAATTCATGCATGGTTCAACAGAAATGCAAAAGCCAGTTCTAGAAGAATTTTCTTTTTCACTGGTGAAAAAGTGAGTTCAAAGCCACAGAAAATATTTCAAGCAAAACCATTTTCTTTCCCATAAGAAAAATTAATCAAAATAGATACAATCTCTTTAAAGCGGATAAAGAAACATGAATTCAAGCGACAAACTTCAACTTTGTTCCCCTGTACATTAAAATATTCACATTCCTCCATTCTTTCTCTTCCATCAGATGAAGCTTAAAAATTACTGTGAACTGAAGTCAGGGTCAAGTTCCTGTAGTTTATCAGGAGTCAAGCACACTATGTACTTGAGGATAAACAAACATGCTTATAGAGCAATTCCTCCAAACTACTGAGATTTTTATATTACATGGGGCTCACAACAGGACTTACTATTCTTAATTATTCTAAGCTCTGCAATTTAACAGGAGAAATTACAGTTACACTTATAATTCACTTCACTCAGGCTAGAATTTAGCTTTGCTTCTCTATATTAAATGGATTCTAAAGAATAGCTATGCTCCTTTTACATCCAACACTAACAGATGTTAGTTTCCTTAGTTTTACAGCCCTCAAATGACAGACAACTAACTGTATTTGGCCTTGGGAATAACTACAACACCTCTGAATTATGAACTTGGTTTGGTTCTTAGCTGGGAACAGCAGGGGTTAGTTCATATTATCAGATGTAAAATAAGTTTTCCCTTATGCACCCATATGAAGATGCCTTTTTAAATGGTTGTAGTAAGAAAAAACAATTGCACAAAAATGAAATCTATTATTCAGTGTATCTCCTGCTCTTTATGGACAAAGCAAGATGTTAAATCCATTAAACTCTGAATACCCAGTAAAAGCAAGAAAGCTAAAACTGTTTGAATTTGTGCATTCTTGGGAAAACTGCCAACCTATGTACCAGTAGCAGGATCTGTGTTAATGAACGGTGATGTTATTGACGGAGGGAGTTCAGTTTCACCCTCAGAAGCAATTTAGAAGTGCAAGCTGGCAGAGCTTTAGTAAAGCCTCACCTAGTCACCTTTAAACTGAAGAAATGTGACTCTGAAGTCATCCACAGACAGCACCATTACTTTTCGTATATGTGTGGGGGTTTTGGTCTTCGTACACATAAAAGAAATCCTGAATGTAGCACGGTCTGTTGAACACCAAAATGTACACACATTTCTTAAAAGGAGAAGCAATCTTAGGTCATCATTTTTTCCCCTGAAAGCTATTCATATGAAGGCTTATTAAAATCAACTCCTTCCTATCATAAACTAAAATAATATCAGACCCAAGTCCACACATTCCTTTACACACATTCCTATCTCCTTGAGGAGGTAACTTTTCTCTTCGTCCAGTAGTAGTATGTCATGGATGTCATGGACAGTCATAGAAGGTTACCCAACAAACATGCCATACCTCCAGCTTCTGCTCCTTTTTTCACCCTTTGTTAGTAATTTCAGAATGATGAGAGAAAGAAAAATAGTATCTTGAAAAACAAAGATAACTAAGGAAAGAAGTTCACAAGAAGCTTTTTCCATAATGATCTGCACAAAATTATCCACCAAGGAGTGATTTTTCTCACCATCTATCTCATCCCTCTAATCTCTGTGAACTGCAACCACATGCTCCAGCTCTGTGCTTCTCATGGAGAATGAAACACATCAATTTCTAACAGCCGACAGCATGCGCTGTGGCCTCTGTGGCTTCTGAAAAGACAGGTGGTGGAAGTGGAGGAGTCAGGTGAAGAAGAGGCTGGAGAGAGGTTCACGAGTGCTAATGATGAGCCTGGATATAACTGAAATTAATGATCCCCCTCTCCAGGTTGGGTTCATACCTGTTGTCTTCTTGAGCAAAGGGCTGTTCCACATCCACTGTCAGGGAGGCCAGGGCAGAAACAGTCTCCGTCTCCTCTTGCAGCTGAGCCCCAGCCAGAGCACAGCCCCTTGGCATCGCCATCATCCTTACCGACTTCCAGTATTTGCCTTAAAAAAAAAAAAAAAAGCATCATACTGTATAGGAATTTTTGTTCAAACAGTATTAATCAGAATACTTGTATAGGTTCAATTCAGAGTAGTTGTTCAAGTTAAAATTCAGAGTGTTATAAAAGTTTAAAAAAAATTCACAAAGTTATATGCAGTTGTAACTTGATTTCTTAACTTTATGATTAAGTGTTTTTCTCAGCCTAGAATGCCAAGTTGTGAAGGGTTCATATTCCCAAGCCTGAGTCTCTCCCTTGCTCAGAAGTTAATAAAGTGAGGGATAATCCATGGTCTAATGAACTCGCCATCAGACTGACAGCTGTCTCTGCATCTAAGTAAGCAGACTCTGGGGATTGTGCCCTCTGGGTAAGCCTCACAAAACTGGGAGGTAGAACTCTTACAGAGACTCTGAATGAAGTAGTAATGTGAAAAACTGCTACTTGAGCCATTAACTTTTTTTTTTTTAATGAGGTTGGAATATTAAATGAAAAGAAAAGCCCAGAAATGCCAGCAGGAATTGAATGGCAACTTTGCCAGAACAATCAGGTTTGTTAGTCCTGGATGTTCTTTCTTTCTCAACCCCAGGGTGTGTACTAGAACAATAACTGATTTAAAACTTTAATATATGCATTGGCTGATATTGGCGCCCTTCCATAAGTTATACGGATGTTCTTTTTTTAAGGAAGGCATGGAAAGGAAAATGAGAGGAAAATAGGAGGCAATTTCATGAGAACATGCCAGTGGGATATATATGAAAGAATAGCGTCAACAGCCTTTTTGCAGCTCCTACGCTATTTTTCTTTTCTTTGTGAAGTGTTCCATAGCCCCAAAACAAAGCAGGAGAATCTCCCTAGGTGCTGACATGATTCACAATCTCGGCAGCCTGACCAATTAAGTGGGAAGTTGGCATGGTAAGTAGCTTATTTCCCAAAACAAAACAAATAAATAGAAGCCTAGAGTAGAAAACACAAGTGGGTGACTACTGGATTAGGGGGTAAGATAACTGGGTTCTTGCCCCAGTTCTGCCTCTAACCATCCTAACATGCTGGCGGGCCCTTTGGCACTTCATTTCTGCTTCTCAGAAACAGTGGGAAAACCTCAGATTCTTTCCAGCTATACCTAACTTTTCATGGTTGGCCTTTCCTTATCTTACTGCTTCACAAAGGAGTGAATGTCATTTCATCCAAGTGAGGGAGACCCAGTCTCCCCATATACCCCTCATGTCAACAGAACCTTCTGACAAGAGTTATCTACTGCTACAACTTTATTGTTGGGATCACCTTGTCTGACCAAAGCCAGAAGGTTTCTAACTTGGACCAAATGATAGAAATTCTAAGTGAACGCATTCACAAAGTAACATTTTTTGAAAGCCAAGGTTGTGCCAGATGTTGAAGGACACAAAGATGCTTCCCTAATAGCAAGGAATTCATGGTCTAGTTGAGAAAGCCCTTTGAGTTAATGAGTCATGACAATTCTATGTGGGAAAGGCCCGAGTGATCCTGAGATTCCTCTCAGTAATAAGAAATATATAGTTTTGAGGCCAGGAAGATGAGAAAAAACTTGCCAGAAAAAATAACACTTGATCAAGTATTTGAAAGACCATCAAAAGTTAGTCAAGCTCAGAGGAAGACAGTGGTGGTGAGGTATTCCTAGAAGAGCAAATAGTGTACGGAAATGTGCAGAGACCTAAGTCTCTCTTTTTTACCAGGGTAACAAGTCCACTGCCAGGCACAAGTGGAATGTAGGCAGGATGGAACACAATGAGAGAGATTGCTGTGGTAGGCAGGGGCTAATTAAACACACAATTTCAAAGAACATGTCAGTGATTTTGGCCATCACTTGTGGGTGATGAGGGGCCATGTTAAACAGAAGAGGCAGAGCATCAGGTTTAAATTTCTCAAAAACCCTTCTGGAGAGATTATGGACAACTGATCAGATGATGATGAGAGTGGTGGCAGGAAAACCAATTTCACATCTTGGCAAAAATACAGGCAGGAAATATGATGTCTAAACTAAAAATAAGGGATGGAACAAAAATAAAGAGATGGACTAAAGAGAGGCTTAGGAGGTGAGCAATGGAAATGTGTGTTGTCTTTAATAGCTTCCTACCTCTCTCAACTTTGAAAGATAATCCTGAATTGACAGTTCCAATCCTAGAACCTAATTTCTCTACATCACAATGTCATTATCATGTTACCCAAGTTGGAAATGTCAAATTCCATCTGTAAGTGCTTTCACAAAATCTTATTATTAGTCATTATGGTAGCACATGATATTCACAAAGAGCAGGTGATTTTGGAAATCATCACTTCCTTTTTCTCTGGAGTGACAACTGTGAGACCTCTCACAAATAAACAACAGGTGATTTTAGAGGTTAAATTATATTATAGATAATAGAAAACTAGTGTTATTGAGCTCACAGTATGTGCCAAGGACTGTGCTAGGTATTGTCACATGTATAATTTAGTTTAATCCTCATGACAATTAAATATGCAATGTTAGATAATTTTTCTCTAAGAACACTTGGCTGACAAGCAGAGGAGTGGAAATCGTCACCCACGACTGCCTGAGTCCATAATGTTTCTTCCTCTGTGAGCTGCTGTTCTCCTATATTTGGTCCTGCTCTGTCATCTCCCTTTAGTTCAGTTCAGTTCATTTCAGTCGCTCAGTCATGTCCGACTCTTTGCGACCCCATGAATCGCAGCACTCCAGGCCTCCCTGTCCATCACCATCTCCCAGAGTTCACCCAAACTCCTGTGCATCAAGTCAGTGATGCCATCCAGCCATCTCATCCTCGGTCATCCCCTTCTCCTCCTGCCACCAATCCCTCCCAGCATCAGAGTCTTTCCAATGAGGCAACTCTTCACATGAGGTGAAGTGCCAAAGTATTAGAGTTTCAGCCTCAGCATCAGTCCTTCCAATGAACACCCAGGACTGGTCTCCTTTAGGATGGACTGGTTGGATCTCCTTGCAGTCCAAGGGACTCTCAAGCATCTTCTCCAATGCCACAGTTCAAAAGCATCATTTCTTCAGTGCTCAGCTTTCTTCACAGTCCAACTCTCACATCAATACATGACCACTGGAAAAACCATACCCTTGACTAGACAGACCTTGTAGGCAAAGTAATGTCTCTGCTTTTGAATATGCTATCTAGGTTGGTCATAACTTTCCTTCCAAGGAGTACGCATCTTTTAATTTCATGGCTGCAATCACCATCTGCTGTGATTTTGGAGCCCCCAAAATAAAGTCTGACACTGTTTCCACTTTTTCCCCATCTATTTCCCATGAAGTGATGGGACCAGATACAATGATCTTAGTTTTCTGAATGTTGAGCTTTAAGTCAACTTTTTCACTCTTCTCTTTCATTTTCATCAAGAGGTAGTTCCTCTTCACTTTCTGCCATAAGGGTGGTGTCATCTGCATATATGAGATTATTGGTATTTCTCCTGGCTGTCTTGATTCCAGCTTGTGCTTCTTCCAGTCCACCGTTTCTCATGATGTACTCTGCATAGAAGTTAAATAAGCAGGGTGACAGTATACAGCCTTGACTTACTCCTTTTCCTATTTGGAACCAGTCTGTAGTTCCATGTCCAGTTCTAACTGTTGCTTCCTGACCTGCATACAGATTTCTCAAGAGGCAGGTCATGTGGTCTGGCATTCCCATCTCTTTCAGAATATTCCACAGTTTATTGTGATCCACACAGTCAAAGTCTTTGGCATAGTCAATAAAGCAGACATAGATGTTTTTCTGGAACTCTCTTGCTTTTTCCATGATCCAGCGGATGTTGGCAATTTGATCTCTGGTTCTTCTGCCTTTTCTAAAACCAGCTTGAACATCTTGACATTCACAGTTCACGTATTGCTGAAGCCTGGCTTGGAGAATTTTGAGCATTACTTTACTAGCATGTGAGATGAGTACAATTGTGCGGTGGTTTGAGCATTATTTTCTATTGCCTTTCTTTGGGATTGGAATGAAAACTGACCTTTTCCAGTCCTGTGGCCACTGCTGAGTTTTCCAAATTAGCTGGCATATTGAGTGCAGCACTTTCACAGCATCATCTTCCAGGATCTGAAATAGCTCAACTGGAATTCCATCATCTCCACTAGCTTTGTTTGTAGTGATGCTTTCTAAGGCCCACTTGACTTTACATTCCAGGATGTCTGCCTCTAGGTGTGTCATCACACCCTGGTGATAATCTGGGTTGTAAAGATCTTTTTTGTACAGTTCTTCTGTGTATTCTTGCCACCTCTTCTTAATATCTTCTGCTTCTGTTTGGTCCATACTGTTTCTGTCCTTTATTGAGCCCATCTTTGCATGAAATGTTCCCTTGGTATCTTTTTCTTGAAGAGATCTCTAGTCTTTCCCATTCTGTTGTTTTCCTCTATTTCTTTGCATTGATCGCTGAGGAAGAATTTTTAAATCTCTCCTTGCTATTCTTTGGAACTCTGCATTCAGATGGGAATATCTTTCCTTTTTTCCTTTGCTTTACACTTCTCTTATTTTCACAGCTACTTGTAAGGTCTTCTCAGACAGTCATTTTACTTTTCTACATTTCTTTTCCATGGGGATGGTCTTGATCTCTGTCTCCTGCACAATGTCACGAACCTCCGTCCATAGTTCATCAGGTACTGTCTATCAGATCTAGTCCATTAAATCATTTTCTCACTTCCACTGTATAATCATAAGGGATTTGATTCAGGTCGGAAATGGCAACCTACTCCAGTGTTCTTGCTTGGAGAATCCCAGGGATGGGGGAGCCTGGTGGGCTGCCATCTATGGGATCGCACAGAGTCGGACACGACTGAGGTGACTTAGCAGTAGCAGCAGCAGCATACCTGCATGGTCTAGTGTTTTCCCCTACTTTCCTCAATTTAAGTCTGAATTTGGTAATAAAGAGTTCATGATCTGAGCCACAGTCAGCTCCCAGTCTTGTTTTTGTTGACTGTATAGAGCTTCTCCATCTTTGGCTGCAAAGAATATAATCAATTTGATTTTGGGTGTTGACCATCTGGTGATGTCCATGTGTAGAGTCTTCTTTTGTGTTGTTGGAAGAGGGTGTTTGCTATGACCAGTGCGTTCTCTTGGCAAAACTCTGTTAGCCTGCTTTGTTTTATACTCCAAGGCCAAATTTGCCTGTTACTCCAGGTGTTTCTTGACTTCCTACTTTTGCTTTCCAGTCCTCTATCATGAAAAGGACATCTTTTTTGGGTGTTGGTTCTAAAAGGTCTTGTAGGTCCTCATAGAACCAACTGTTCAACTTCAGGTTCTTCAGCGTTACTGGTTGGGGCACAGGCTTAGATCACCGTGATATTGAATGGTTTGCTTTGGAAACAAACAGAGATCATTCTGTCATTTTTGAGATTGCATCCAAGTACTGTGTTTTGGACTCTTTTGTTGACCATGATAGCTACTCCATTTCTTCTAAGGGATTCCTGCCTGCAGTAGTAGATATAATGGTCATCTGAGTTAAATGCACCATTCCAGTCCATTTTAGTTCACTGATTCCTAGAATGTCAACATTCACTCCTGCCATCTCCTGTTTGACCACTTCCAATTTGCCTTGATTCATGGACCTGACATTCCAAGTTCCTATGCAATGTTGCTCTTTATAGCATCGGACCTTGCTTCTATCACCAGTCACATCCACACCACTCATAAAAATATACAAATAGACTCAATATATGAAATCTGAAAAGAATTATGCACATGGCAAAACATTTATATATATATCAAAGAAATGATCTTTGGTAATAACAGATTACCTTTCTCCCTTAGATATGTGACTCAGTTGATCTACCTTTCTCTGACTTTATGGTGTGGGTTTATCACACCTTGTGAGACAACCATGTAGAGACTAGTCATTTCTCATTACCTACATTTCTCAGTCTACTGAAAACGCGTGGTCGCTTCACTGATGAAGCTGTCATGAAAACTGGAGACAAGTGCTCACAGAAGAGTATCCCTTTTTAAAGTCATGGGTTTCCTACCACTTGGCTGAAGCACAGTCCTCCTTGAGCCTGTGGAGCCTACCCCAAGGTTCTGTTGCCTGTAGGGTTGTCCATCACAAAACTGTATTGCTAGAGTTCCCACGGTCCATGTGGGTAGCTTTCTTCAAACTGGGTACTGAACTGAGAAGAGAATCAGCGGCCTGTTTCATACAGTTAAAACCAAGAGTTGCCTAATGTCACTGGAAGGTCTATTGACTAAGCTGCTGCTGCTAAGTCACTTCAGCCGAATCCGACTCTGTGTGACCCCATAGACGGCAGCCCACCAGGCTCCCCGTCCCTGGGATTCTCCAGGCAAGAACACTGGAGTGGGTTGCCATTTCCTTCTCCAGTGCATGAAAATGAAAAATGAAAGGGAAGTCGCTCAGTCGTGCCCGACTCCTAGCCACCCCATGGACTGACTGCAGCCTACCAGGCTCCTCCATCCATGGGATTTTCCAGGCAAGAGTACTGGAATGGGGTGCCATTGACTAAGCTAATTGTGTGAAATTTTTCTCTTGAGTATTTCGGGCTCTAAAGGGAACACTGAAAGTCAAGATTTATAGATTGAGGACCCCATACTAGCCCAAATAAGTCATCTGGGAACAATGTCCACATTCATAAAATGGTAGTGGTGGGACTGATGATAGTGAAAGATCTCTTCCTGCTCTAATTATAAATGGTTGTGATTCTTCTGATTTCATGTTACGTATCACTCTTGGATATTATCAGAATAAATTTGTTACAGCAGAAAACCTCACATTTCTGTGAGCCTATGAACCCTTGAAGAGGTCAGCAAATTGTTTTAGATAATATGGCACATCAGAATAACCCAGAGTTTTAATTTTCAAGCATTGCATTTTCCCTCAATAAAAGACATCTTTACTCCCCAAGCACAATCAGGACAGAAGGGCAATTTAAATAAAATCATTCAGCAGAAATGACAATGATCCTTCAAAGTTTAGTCTTTATGTATATGAGTACTGAGACAGATCTTAAATAGCTGAGACCTTTTCAATAAAATTTATTAAATATCCTGCTAAGTTAAGATTAAACATTCAAAGCTTGGCTTTTACCCAAATGTACAAAGTTCTTCACTCAGAAATAATCCCAGACTTTAAATTAAATATAGCCTTTAGCAATGCCTATAAAAACAAGGGAAATATTCTACATTAATAATGCACTTATAAGTGACTATCTCTTTATAAAGAAGAAGAATTAAAATGGAGGTATGTATAGGAAGACTGTGCAACATGTAGTCAATTCAAACCACCCAGTTTATGGGTTATATTTTCACATGATGGGTAGTTTTTTTGTTTTCCCCTACAGAAACATATGTGCTAGAAAAGTCCTATCTGTTGGCATGGGAATAACAGCCCCATTAGCATGTAAGAGAAATGAAGCAAGATTTACTGCTTTTTCAGGAGCTGCTGTTCATAAAGTAGAATATTAGTAACCAGCTACCAGTGTGTTGTTCTCCTAAGGAAACAAAACTGGCAAAAGAGAGGCTTTCCATTAAAACTGGACATAAACAATCCCTCTTTGATCATATATTCTATCATTATTCATTTTTCCTATTACTCTGCCCACTGTTCAGCACTTTTTGAGGGGGTAGTTATTTGGTCTCATTATTTGGTAAAAGATAAAGCAAAGAATGAATCTAAAAGGTAAAAACTAGATAACAGAATGCAAACAGTCAGGAATTAGAGGCGGGGGACCCAGATGGAGTGTCAGTGGGTCAGACAGAAGCCATGAGAGGACTTCGGGCAGGGGCTGTTTATCAGACTTCAGCATAAGCCAGACTTTTGATAATGATCAGTTTGGAAAAATAGGTACTTGTTGACACATGAAGGTTGGTGATCAGTGTTAGAAATAACACATCCACCAGATGCTTTCCCATCCAAAGCCTTGTGAGATTCTGAAAACCTGATACCACAATCTCACCCTTCCATCACCACTGGGAGCCTTAGACTCACTTCTCCAGTATGTTCTTGCCACTTAAATGATGACCTCTTTTGTCATTACATACCATGTTACCATAGGAAAATAAGCTGGCACTGACATAAAGTTCTTCCAGCTCCTTCAACCTTAGAGATTAACACCTGGAAACTTACAAGGGGCCTATTGTTGTTCAGTTGTTAAGTCGTGTCCCACTCTCTGTGACCCCACGGTCCACAGCACACCAGGCTTGCCTGTCCTCACTACCTCCTGGAGTTTGCTCACATTCATGTCCATTGAGTCAGTGATGCTCTCTAACCATCTCATCTTCTGCCACCCTCTTCTCCTTTTGCCTTCAATCTTTCCCCACCTGAGGGTTTTTCCAATGTGTC
Source organism: Nanger dama (assembly GCA_917880005.1). Lineage (NCBI taxonomy): Eukaryota > Metazoa > Chordata > Mammalia > Artiodactyla > Bovidae > Nanger > Nanger dama. Next base: position 34,091,972 of record CAKJTW010000007.1, read on the forward strand.
ACCTCTTCCCATCAGGTGGCCAAAGTACTGGAGCTTCAGCTTGAGCATCAATCCTTTCAATGAATGCTCAGGATTGATTTCCTTTAGAATTTACAAAGGGCTAGGTTCAGGGATTCTCCAGAGCCAGAGCTTGTTAACGCTTTTGAAATTCATTTCTGTATTTTTCCTGTCTATTCTCATTCAATTTATCACCCACACTGCTATGAGAGTCCTTAAAAAACACATGTCTGATAACTTTGCTCCCGTTTTAGAATACTAAATCCTTAGAGAAGAGTAAATGCTCCCACTGGCAGCCCAGGAGTTCCACACTGTGATCTCTGTCTTTCAGGTTCAGGAAGGTGTTTTTTTTTTAGCTAAATGGACTTTTCTGGGATCCAATGCACTGTATATATGCAAAAACAGATAAATTGGAAGTTGGTATATACATAGAGTGATCAGGTAATTCTTCATCCATGTTGGGGCAATTTTGAGGTTTAAAATGGGGCTAAAAATAAAAATTATATGTTGCGGAAATACTTATTACTCAACAATTTAATCTGTGGACCTATAAAAAGTACTATTCAAAAATTATTTTCACAACTAGCTATTAGTTATTTTTTCTAAAAAATAAAAATAGCACAATTCATATATGCCAAAGCATACAACCAACTCTTAAAACATTATCTAAACATCAGAAAACAACAAATCGAATTATGACTTTTGATAAATGTTCACATATGTTTATCAGTTTTGTGGTCATATATCTTACTGATACAGAATCAGTGGTATTTTTTGTTTCAACATAGTCTAAATGTTTTAGATTCAAAATTTTCTTCAAAGGAGAATTTTACAGTCAAAGAATTTTAAATGGTGGCATCTTTACTCTTCTCGAGAGACTGTAATATTTCTGGTAGACAAATACTGTCTCTACAAATGCAGTGTTATCTGTCAAGCTCAGAGCAGTATCTGACAAATGTGGAATATTTTCACTTCCAATTTTTAAAATACTGAAGTATTTCATACCAAATATTTCATGACAACTGTCCTTTTCCTCCTTTCAGAGTACCTTTGGCAAATATTTTATGTATGCCAAACTTATCAAAAAACTTTTCTCCATTGGTAACTTCAAATTTTATTCACCAAGTACAAAATCATTTGACTTGTTAAATTTCATTACATTACAGGACAGAAAATAAATTTATCCCACTAAGAATAATTACATCTGATTCTATCAACAAATATACATCTTTGAAAACCTAGTTACAGATTTTCAAAATCAAATCTTTGTACATGACTTGTGTGCTTATTCTTTAGGAGGTTCATTAATTCCTTTGCTAATTTTTTAGGGATCAATTTAAATGTTTTCCTTTTGCAAACAATGTTTCCTGTAATTGTAATTCTTTAAAAGTTCCAAAGATTATCTTTTTGCTTCATTTTATGACTATTTCTTATCAGCTTCATTGAGGTATAGTTTTATATAGTCAATCAAACTTACTAGCTTTAAGGGCAGGGTATGACACTACTGAGCGATTTCCCTTTCATGCATTGGAGAAGGAAATGGCAACCCACTCCAGTGTTCTTGCCTGGAGAATTCCAGGGACGGGGGAGCCTGGTGGGCTGCCGTCTCTGGGGTTGCACGGAATCGGACACAACTGAAGCAACTTAGCAGCAGCAGCAGCATGATGCATTCTGGTAAATGCATGCAGTCCTATAACCACTATAACAATTAAAGCATATAATATTCTCTTTGACCCAAAAAGTTCTTTTTGGCTCTTCAGAGTTAATTCCTTACTCTTCTTCTTGGTCCCTAACAATCACTAAAATTCTGCCATTGTACTACTGCCTTTTCTAGAATTTCATAGTAATGGAACCATATACTATGTATTCTTTAACGTCTTTCACTTAACATAATATTTTTGAGAGTCAAAAGATTTCTTCATTGGAATCCCCTGGTAGCCCAGTGGTTAGGACTCCTGCTTACCCTGGAGGGGGCATGGGTTCGATCCCTGGATGGGGAACTAAGATCTCTTGCTGTGTAGCCTGCTCCCCACCCCCTCAAATTTCTTTATCATCTTTGTCTTGGTTTCTTTCTTTTTTTTTTTTTTTGGAGGATTCCTTTTTTTTTAAATACTTTATTCTACTTTACAATACTGTATTGGTTTTGCCATACATTGACATGAATCAGCCACAGGTGTACATGATCTCCCAATGTCGAAGCCCCCTCCCACCTCCCACCCCACACCATCTCCCGGATTTAAATGTAAATATATGCTTTTTCTTCTGTCTGGTTTAGTAGATGTTCCTCAGTGTGATTTTATCCATATTTATTCTACCAGTGACTGATCAAATTTCTTGGATTTGTGGATGTGTAATTTTCAGCAGATTTATGAAATGTTTTCCCATTATTTCTTCAAATATTTTCCACAATGCTGCCTTTTGTGGGACTCCAATTATAGGTATATTAAAATGAGTCATATTGTTCCATATACCACTAATATACTTTTTCAGTATTTTTCTCTCTATTCTTCACTTTGGATACTTTCTGTTCTTCAACTTCACTGTTTCCACTCCCCCTTTTTTTCTTTTGGCTTTTATGATATATAATCTACCAATAATCCTTCTAGATTGCAGAATTTTTAATTTCAAATTTAAAAATTTGTCTCTACCCATCCCCCCCTTTTTTGGTGTTTTTCAGTTTTCTCTGCACTGTTTGCACTTTCCTCTTTACATTGCAAGTAACATTCTCATCTGCTAATTTCATCATACTTTGCATTACTGAGTCAGTTTCTATTAACTGATTTGTCTTCTGGCTCTAGGTCATATTTTCCTACTTCATTGTTGGGCTGGCAATTTTCATTTGGATGCTTGATGTTAATTTGACATTTTTGGTCGAATTTTGTTGTGTTCTTTGAAAGCACTGGGCTTTGTTTGAACATGCAGTTAAATTACTTGAAATCAGTATGAACTTTTGAGGGTACTTGTACTCTGTTAGACCAATTCCAGGGCAAGCTTTAGTATAAAATTAGTTTAGCCCTATAACTAAGATGAAATCATTTGATATCTCTACATGATGCCTTGTATATTACAAGATGGTTCTACTCTAGCTAGTGGGAATGAAAACTATTCCCAGTTCTGTTTGAAGTCCTTGAATTGTTTAACCTACAGCTTTCCACTGGTTAGTTCCCCAGCCTTGTGGAGTTTCACCTCATGTATGGAAAGGTAAATAAGACAACTGTTTAAGGAAACTTACAGATACACAGAGCTCTTTCTTTGTGTAGCAACTTCATCCCAAATATTCTGTCTCAAAAATTCCAGTCATTTCAATTTCCCCAAACTCTGATCACTTTATCTTCAACTCAGAAAAACTGCTAGACTTACTATTTGAAGTCTCTCTCCCTATGCTCCACCTGGAACTTGCCACTTATTAAAGTCCATGCAATTGGAAAAATTTTCTTTTTCCTTGTTTCCTGCTAGGATCACTGACCTTCATTGTCTGCTGTTCAGTGCCCCCAAACAGCCTTCCACACTGTTTCCACATTGTTGGTGGGTATGCAAATTGGTGCAGTCACTATGGAAAATAGTATGAAGGTTCCTCAAAACACTAGACTGGCCATACGATCCAGCAATCCCCCTCCTGGGCATACATCCTGACAAAGCTACAATTAAAAAGAAACACGCACCCCTATGTTCACAGCAGTGCTATTCACAATAGCCAAAACATGGAAACAACTTAAATGCCCATCAACAGGTGACTGGATAAGATGTGGCACATGCATATAACAGAATACTACTCAGCCATACAAAAGGATGGAATAATGCCATCTGCTGGAACATGGATGGACCTAGAGATTATAATACTAATTGAGGTTAAGTCAGAAAGAGAAAGACAAATACCATATATCACTGACATGTGGAGTCTAAAATATAACACAATTGAATTTATCTACAAAACAGAAACAGACTCAGATATAATTTAAAAGACTTTAGGTTGTCACAGGGGGGAGGGTGGTTAGAGAGAAATGGATTAGGAGTTTGGGATTAGCAGATGCAAACTATTACATATAGAATGGATAAGCTACAAGGTCCTACCGCATAGAACAGGGAACCCTATTCAATATCCTGTGATAAACCATAATAGAAAATAATATGAAAAAAAGTGTATGTATAACTGAGTCACTTTGCTGTATACAGTAGAAATTAACACAACACTGTAAATAAACTATACATCAATAAAATAAATTTTTAAAAAGTATTTGTATATTTTTTCTTAGTTTCCTTTTATTTCTGATCAACAGGCAATTCTTACATATGTAGTTATTTCTTCATCTGTGGGGTTAGAGGTCCATTTATTGAATATTTTGACTAGTGAATTCTGATAAGAAAATGTAATCAAAATTCAGAAAGCTCTTTTATAAAATGTTCAATATTATTATAGAATAGTCCTCTCAAACATTTCTAAAGCATGATTGATAATGGGCAACAAAGAGAAAAGTTTTGTACTGCTATACTGAAAATGTTTCTTTATCATCAATATCAGTTGTATTTTAAAATCTGTGTATTTCATTTAATTGCATTTCACCATGTGTTTACACAGAGTTATTTTAAATTTTGAGAAAAATACCATAATCTTTCACTGACAGACTATCAATACATTTTTACTTTATATTTATAATTATATTAAGTTTTTAATAAAATTTAAGGAATTTGGTACTATGCAATCAATGCTAAAATGCATTTCTGTTCCTTAAAAATAAGCTATGCTCTAGAAAAATGTAAATATGTGTATTAATATGAAATCAAAGATTGTATTGTCAGTGTTAGATTTTCACTGTAATTTATAACAGCACCTATATTAATGTCCTAAGTTTTATTTTTGGTAGATTTATCTCCAAAAACTTTAATTCTATGAACTGAATGAAAAATATCAAACCATTATTAAAATTAACTTTTTTTTTTTTTTTTGCGTAAAGTATCCTAAGGACACTGCATCTTCAACCAAGATATTCTTCTAGCCATATCAACAAATAAATATTATCTCACTTTGGAGCTTAGAAAAAAAACAACTTCAAACTGGAAACTTGTTAAAAAATGACATTAAAAACTAAAAGCACAGTCATTTTATCTAAATAAAAATCATTCTTCATGAGTAATAGTTAAATGCACCTTCTGCAACTGCACCTGTTAAATTGTTCCCTGTGGCCTTCAGTTCCCGCAGCATTCCAGGCCTCCCTATACATCACCAACTCCCGAAGTTCACCCCACATTCATGTCCACTGAGTCGGTGATGCCATCCAGCCATCTCATCCTCTGTCGTCCCCTTCTCCTGCCCTCAATCTTTCGCAGCATCAGGGTCTTTTCAAATCAGCTCTTCACATCAGGTGGCCAAAGTACTGGAGTCTTAGCTTCAATATCAGTCCCTCCAATGAACACCCAGGACTGATCTCCTTTAGAATGGACTGGTTGGATCTCCTTGCAGTTCAATGGACTCTCAAGAGTCTTCTCCAACACCACAGTTCAAAACCATCAATTCTTCGATGCTCAGCTTTCTTTATAGTCCACCTCTCACAACCATACATGACTACCGGAAAAACCACAGCCTTGACTAGATGGACCTTAGTCGGCAAAGTAATGTCTCTGTTTTTTAATATGCTGTCTAGGTTGGTCATAGCTTTCCTTCCAAGGAGTAAGCGTCTTTTAATTTCATGGCTGCAATCTCCACCTGCAGTGATTTTGGAGCCCCCAAAATAAAGTCAGCCATTGTTTCCACTGTTTCCCCATCTGTTTGCCATGAAGTGATGGGACCGGATGCCATGATCTTCGTTTTCTGAATGTTGAGCTTTAAGCCAACTTTTTCACTCTCCTCTTTCACTTTCATCAAGAGGTTCTTTAGTTCTTCTTCACTTTCTGCCATAAGGGTGGTGTCATCTGCATATCTGAGGTCATTGATATTTCTCTCAGCAATCTAATTCATCTTTTATTCTTTCTTTGGTTGTCTGTGGCCTACCTCTTTTTAAAACATTAAGAATTAATTTTTGTTTTTGGTGGTACCACACAGCATGTGGGATTTTAGTTCCCCAACGAAGTATTAAACCTATACCCTCTGCACTGGAAGTATGGAGCTTTAACCAGTAGCCTGCCAGGGAAGGCCCATGTGTTGTTCTGTTTTTAATGATGACTGCATTTTACTGCTCCTGATTCAGTAACACTGTGTCTTCAGTGTTCATGTCACTCATGACATTACACGCCTCCATGATGAAGGATCAATACTAAACATTTTATGCAAGTTACATCTTCCTTATCAACTTTCTTGGGAAATAATAACTGTGTACTAAATCCTGATATTTCTTGAACACATTTTACCCATACTTAACCCTTGATTCCCCACATTCACCCCAACCCCACCTTCTGACAACTTGGTGGCTTCCAGGCATGTCTGAAGCGGGGCTACAGCACACTTGTCTGGTGCATCGGGTGGCAGAAATGTTGAATATTTCTCCCTGCATCTCCTAAATTGGAAATCTAGGTGTCCTTTACAACTGGTGTTTTGGTTGATGTCTGTTATGTTAATATCCCATTCCAGATACTACTTGCTTCAGATTTTTCCTTTTTCAGAAACCAAATTGGCCCCATGCCTGTTTTTTTTTTTTTGTAAATAAGGATTCACTGAAACACAGCCATGCTCATTACCCCTCAGCTATAACTTGCTACAATCGAAGAGGTAGGCCGTTCAAACACAAGGCCTTATGTCGTTACTGTCCAGCATTGTACAGAAAAGAATTTGCTGAACTCTGTTTTAAAGCAAGGAGGTATAGAGATGAACGTGCCTTATTGTGTAAACGATCACTCTTGTATCACTTAAGAGAAGCAACAATGGAGAAAGCAAGAGTGGCTGTGAGTAAACCACTTTGTAGGATCTAGAAATGGTACAGAAGAAAGGCCTGATTTGGGATGGTGGCCAGTGGAATAGAAATAACTGGTTGGGTAAATGAAATGTTTAAGGAGTACAGCAACAGGATGGGGTAATAGATTGAACATAGAACAGAAATGGAAAGAAAAACAGGAGGAATATAACTCCTAGATTCCTGTCTAGAAAAACTAGAAGGACACTGGTGCCGTCTCCTTGGACTAATAAACCTAGAAGAGGCTTGGGTTTGGGAGAAGAATAGTGACAATGGCTTTGGGCATGTTGACTAGATGTGCCTTTGCGGTATCAAGGGGATGATGCTGAGCTAGAAGTTTAGGAAACATCTGGAACTCAGGTGTGAGCAGAAGATTTAAATTTTTAATTATTCATGTAGAGATGACGATGAAGCTATGGTCTGGAAGGAAAATAACTATAAGTAAAATGATAAGAAATATTTACTAAGTGCCTATTGATATGCCTATGAAAATGTGCTCCATATGTAATCATTTCAAAACCATCTTGTAAGATAATTTCATTTTCCTTATTTACAATTGAGAAAACTGAAGTAAAGAGGTTTAAAATAACTTATCCATATTACACGCTCAAGAAAAGAAAATGGAGTGTGAAAAGCATTTAGGTAAGGATGGTGGGCTCACTGAGCGGAGATTCTGCATTTAATGTGGCAGCTAGAGGAGTTCGAAGGTTTCCAGCAGCTCGTTTGGTTGGTTGGCTACAACATGGACCAAAAAGTGGCCCGCAGGAAGTGATTTAGAAATGTCAAACCTGCCTTGGTTTAATGAAAAGAAGGGGATTCAAAGACTTTGGGAGACTGGAATGTTAGAGTGTATTTGTCTGAAGCCAAGTCAAAGGGACATAGCAGCCAGTCTAAGAGATCTCTGAATAGCCAGAGCTTGAACAACTGGAATAAAAAATTTAATCATGATGGTACTGGATTATAATACATATGACAAATATCTGAGCTCCATTCTGATATAAATATATAATGAATAAATTAGTAAATGAAAGAGAAAAGAGAGCTCTTCATTACAGATAATTTCCAAGTAATTAATGGAGACAGAGTAAAGGAAATAGAAAATTGGGACAGAATAATCAGTTTTGCAGGTGACAGCTGCTGATGGCTGCTAAAATTAATGCACAGAAGTTTGAGGAGAAAGAGTGTATCTGCATAATCTTAAAGTGTCTTTCCAATATATTTATTAATTCTAAACGAAGATATTCTAACTTTACACTGAAGATCTCTTTAGTCAAATGATCCAGGTTAACTTTACCAATAATAAAACAAATTGACATTATGCACTGCAGATCTGATGCATTAAGAATGCTATCGCATCAGTGCTCTGGCAATCTTACCAAAAACGTATATCCTCAACCTAATTATGAAGAAACCTTAGAAAAACCCATAATGAGAGACATTTTTCAAAACAACTCTTAACTTTCTGACGTTCAAGCTGGTTTTAGAAAAGGCAGAGGAACCAGAGGTCACATTGCCAACATCCGCTGGATCATGGAAAATGCAAGAGAGTTCCAGAAAAACATCTATTTCTGCTTTATTGACTATGCCAAAGCCTTTGACTGTGTGGATCACAATAAACTGTGGAAAATTCTGAGAGAGATGGGAATCCCAGACTACCTGACCTGCCTTTTGAGAAATCTGTATGCATGTCAGGAAGCAACAGTTAGAACTGGACATGGAACAACAGACTGGTTCCAAATAGGAAAAGGAGTCCGTCAAGGCTGTATACTGTCACCCTGCTTGTTTAACTTCTATGCAGAGTACATCATGAGAAACACTGGACTGGAAGAAACACAAGCTGGAATCAAGATTGCCGGGAGAAATAACAATAACCTCAGATATGCAGATGACACCACCCTTATGGCATAAAGTGAAGAGGAACTAAAAAGCCTCTTGATGAAAGTGAAAGTGGAGTGTGAAAAAGTTGGCCTAAAGCTCAACATTCAGAAAATGAAGATCATGGCATCTGGTCCCATCACTTCATGGGAAATAGATGGGGAAACAGTGGAAACAGTGTCAGAGTTTATTTTGGGGGGCTCCAAAATCACTGCATATGGCGATTGCAGCCATGAAATTAAAAGACGCTTACTCTTGGAAGAAAAGTTACGACCAACCTAGATATTATATTCAAAAGCAGAGACGTTACTTTGCCGATGAAGGTCCATCTAGTCAAGGCTATGGTTTTTCCAGTGGTCGTGTATGGATGTGAGAGTTGGACTGTGAAGAAGGCTGAGCGCCGAAGAATTGATGCTTTTGAACTGTGGTGTTGGAGAAGACTCTTGAGAGTCCCTTGGACTGTAAGGAGATCCAGCCAGTCCATTCTGAAGGAGATCAACCCTGGGATTTCTTTGGAAGGAATGATGCTAAAGCTGAAACTCCAGTAATTTGGCCGAGTTGACTCACTGGAAAAGACTCTGATGCTGGGAGGGATTGGGGGCAGGAGGAGAAGGGGACGATGGAGGATGAGATGGCTGGATGGCATCACTGACTTGATGGATATGAGTTTGAGTGAACTTGGGGAGTTGGTGATGGACAGGGAGGTCTGGCGTGCTGCGATTCATGGGGTTGCAAAAAGTCTGACACGACTGAGCGACTGAACTGAACTGAACTGAACTCTTCAGAAGTGTCAAGGCCAAAAACGGTACAGAAGACTGAGGAACTGCTATAGATGAGAGGAGACTGAGGCATGGCAACTAAATGCATAAAGAAATGCATAAACTAAATGTTTATTATCCTGGAACAGACTAAGAAAATTATTGGAAAAAAACTGGCTGACTCCAAAGAAAGTCTATAGTTTAGTTAACAATATTACATGAGTGTTAATCTCTTAGTTTGTGTAATAGTGCTATGGTTATGCAAGATGTTAATTTAGGGGAAGCCAGGGAAGCTTATAAGAGAATTCTGTATTATATTTGGAACCCTTCTGTAAACTTAGTTATTTCAAAATAAACAGTTTGATAAATTTCCTTTTTAAAGTGATAGTAGAAATGCCATGGTAACCAGAACAAGACTGCAAAGAGAATATAGTGGTTCCAACAGGGGTTTATAGCTGCTAAAATGGAGATAATGTGAAAGAAACCTTTTTCAAGAACTTGCTCCTGGAGGGTTGGAGAGCCATGGGATGGTAAGAAGTGAGGTTGTTGGCGTCTGTTTTTAAGAGGAGGGATTTTAAGGTGTTTAATTGTTGATGAGAATGAACAGTTCAAAGAAAGCAGTTAGGTAGCTGCATTTTATTCTAATAAAAGTTTGTTGCTGAGATTGAGGGCAAAGGTGAGATGGATGGAGGTTTGAGGAGAGTGAGGCTTGAAAAGGTAGTTTAGAGAGAGGTAGTGGAAACTGACCTGAGAAACACAACAGGGTCATAATGGGCCACTTGAGTTTGGTGATCAGAAATGTACACAAGGTCAAATTGCTGATTCATGACAATCTTAAGCAGACCTGTTCATTTAGGTCCAATGTTAGAGAGAGTCCCTTGAAGACTATATTCAGGGTTGAGATCTCCTTAGATTGGTAAGGTCAAAGGATAAGATTTTTAAGGCAGATTAAAGGTGAAAGTGAAAATGAAAGTGAAGTCACTCAGTCGTGTCCAACTCTTTGTAACCCCATGGACTGCAGCCTACCAGGCTCCTCCGTCCATGGGATTTTCCAGGCAAGAGTGCTGGAGTGGATTGCCATTTCCTTCTCTAGAGGATCTTCCTGACCCAGGAATCGAACCTGGGTCTCAAATTAAGTGTTATTGTTTTTAAGTTGGACTTAGAAGTGAATAAAGGAAAGGGATAATGAAGTAGGAAAAATTAAAAAATAAGTGAAATAAAGTACAAAGTTTTATGTGTGTGAGTCAACAATTCTATGGGTCTGATGTATCCTTCTCTGGAAGAGATATGCCTACAGTACTGGTTTACAATTTAATTTTTTCAGGTCTACTAAGACAGTACTGACTCATTGGAAAAGACCCTGATGCTGAAAAGATTGAGGGCAAGAGGAGAAGGGGCAACAGAGGAAGAGATGGTTGAATGGCATCACTGACTCACTGGACGTGAATCTGAGCAAACTCCAGGAGACAAGTCAAGGACAGGGAAGCCTGGCGTGTTGCAGTTCATGGGGTTGCAAAGAGTCGGACATGACATAGCGACTGAACAAAAACCAGACAGTAACAGATGGTCATCTGTCCCTCAGGTTCATATTATTTCCTTTTGCATTATTTATCCCTATGAGTGTATGTCTTAAAACAAAATCCTCTTAATTTTCAGTGGAGTTTTATAGAGGAGTGAAAGAAATGAGCATTTTAATCTGTTATTATTATTACTTGAAATTAGAGCCCCTCCTCCATTTTAACCCCACAAATAAGGTTTACTGTTCTCTTGTTCCTCTTTTCTGCGGACTTTCCCTAGTGGCTTGTATTCTTGTGCGTTTGATTTTATTCATTTATTTAAATAGGCATGTATGTATTTATCTGAGGTCATATTTTGTTGAAGTTGATCTCTGCATACAATTAGGGACTAAATTAAGGATACCTTCCCCCAGAAAGGAATTGCATTTGCTTCCTCCAGAACCAAGGAGGAAGATAAAATCTCTTTACTATCTATCAAATTCATATTGCGGATTCGTACACACACTTAGGCTTTTTGGTGCAGTTACAGCACTGCCGTCATCATTCGCCCCAGGAATGCTCTCCCTTTTGGTGTTACTTACTGCTTACTGAGCGACTCAACAACAGTTGTTTACTCCTCCCTATTAAATTTCAGCTTATGTTTTCTTTATCCTTCATATTCCCTTATATTCTAGCAAGCTCATTAATGGATTAAAATGGTCTGTTTTAATGTATGCAGAAGATATTACATTTTGGGACAGGCCTCTTCTACTGTCTATTCTGGGATACTTGGGAATAGGAAGTCTGGTGGAACTCTGTTCTTATCTGTGAAATGAGGTGGGACCAGGAAGGCCATATGCTTTAACAGAAAGAAAGTGGGCTCTGAAAGCATAACCAGACCAGGGTTCAAATGTTGGTTTTAGCACTGCTAGTTGAGACTTTGAACAAGCGACCTAAACTTGTTAAGCCTCAATTTATTCATGAACCAGATGAGGAAACTAATTATGCACTGCAGCGTTGTATGAGAACTAGAGGTCATACGAAACCTATGTTTGTGCTTGTGTGTGTGTATATGTATATGTAAATACCTAACAAATGGTCTTCACCAAACTTGACCTTTGAGTACACCCTATCTCAATGAATGGTATCACGGGTGTTTGTGAAGTGGATCGGAGTGCTAACAGCTGAGAAAATAATCAGAAAGCATTTCTGTCCTTAAAGAGTTTGCAATCTGAGAGAGATGCATAGTTTTATTTAGATTCTTGGTTTGATTAGTTTTGCCTTAGTAGAAACGTGAGTGAAATAAAACTCATAATTACAGATGCAGTTGGAATTAAAAAAAAAAAAATTTCCAGACAAGTTAAGTCTCTAAGCAGATGGCAGGTTTTCCTTTTAATTCTGGTATATTCTAGTATTAGTGCTCCACCAAACAATAATCCAACTCTCAACATTTCAGGAGAATGGTTAATAAGAAATTGAAAATCAACTTTCAAAAAGCCACGTGCACAAGTCTGATCTGGCTCTGAGACAAGCAAGGCTGACGGGGTTAATAGTGGGAAAATGTCTAACGCTGCTTTTCTTCAGTGAAGGTCGGCCTGGCCCAGGGCTGCAACGTCAAGGCCTCTGTCTAAAGCCAAAAAAATCTATGACAAATAGCAGCTCACACCTGACAACAGTCAGGGTTTTAAACTCAACGGGGCAGGGATTTGAAATTCTGCCAATCCTTGCATTTTTGGTGATTAGATGTAATTTGCAGGTTTACAAGGGGCTCCAAATGGATTCATAGCTCCATGGCTCCTCGCAATTTGGCATTGCCCTTCTAGAACTGACTCTGGCTAAACCTCAACTAACCAGAATGTCCAAAACTCCAAAACTTCAGTTTAACTGATTTTCTCTCTAAAACCATCACGTTTGGATGAAATGGGGAAACGTGTATACAAGAACAGCAAAAGGAATGAGTATCTTTCTGAGCTAGAATAATAGCAAAGAGCTAGAATGCTTGATTTATGAGCTTGCTTTTGCCTATTTAGTAACTGTGTGATCTTGCAAAGTATTTCATCTAGGTGTGCCTCAGTTTACTTGACTGCAAAGAGGAATGAAAACAGTAACTATCTCTTAGGGTTGTTATGTAGATTAAATGAATTAACACATTAATACTTAATACTTAAAGAATGGTGCCTGGCACTCTGAAAACAAACACTCAGTAATTGTAATTCACTTGCTATCAGCTTACAGGGTTTGCACTGTGTAAATAATTTCATCCAATATCCCTCCATAACTTCTCTGTGAAGAAAACTGATATTAAAGACGGGTCCCCCAAATCTCAAGCCTTCCGACCAGCAGTTTCTTTTTCTTATTATTCAGCATTGCTTTTGAACACCTTCCCCCTACTCTTCCCCACCACAGGAAGTGAAACCACTACCTACTCTGTGGTCCAACCCGAAACTTAGAAGTCATTCATCCTCTCCATGCCTATTAAATACTATATCAAGCCAATGTCACTTCTGAATTAAATTGCTTACATCTGACAGTAAGTCCTGCTATCTCTCATCCTTATTATGTAGGCAGAGTGATCTTTTGAAATGTAGGTTTTATCATGCTCCTTCTTTGCTTGACATAAATCAACAAATCCTTATGAGTTAAAAATCCATTTTCAACAATGGGTGTATCTCTTATTCTCCCCTGAGTCTCAACAGGATGGAGATGGAGGAGAGAGGGAAAGACAGAGAGATAAGGGGAAAAAGGCAGAAAATCAAAAGAAAAAGGAACAAAAGAGAAGAAAAACTGAGTGTGGGTTAGCTTTTAGGTGCGGAGTCAAGAAGCTAGAGGGCTCTGAAATGATTTATGCAGTGCTTGTTGCAATCTGAGGAACAACCCTTTAATCTATGTGCATAGACCCAGGAGGTCAAAATCTTGGACAATTTCCTCACAACACAAGATGTATACAAATTCCTTTCAACTTAGAAACAATCTGATTTTCTCCTGGATCATCTGATGTAAAAGTATTTACATAAATACCTTTTCTCCTTGGGAAGGGGGTAGGTAGAGCGTATTAAAACAATGGGAGGAGATAACTGAAAATGGTGTTTCACATACAAGGACAGATGCGGGCATCTCTAGAGCAAGTTTTACCTTTAACGGTCTTTTTTTCATTAATTACTATTCAGATATCTTAATCACCAAGATAATTGGATAGCACCTTCTCTGATTACCCACTCAAATATAACACCAACAGTGTCTGTATTGCCAGGGGTTCTCTCCAATGGAAATAGAGTTCAAATGAAATCAACAAAATTAATATCCCTCCATTTGTTTCCAAAATCATTTGTTACTGTTAAGGGTAATTTCTGAACAGAGGATATAATAATATAAGAGGAGCAAATTAAGGAAGAGGGGGAGAAGAGAAAGAATGTGTTGAGGAAGAGGAGGAGGAAAAGGAAAGAAGAACCACAGACAGGATGAGGAGGAGGAGAAGTGACTCACTCAACAACATATAAAAACATAAATTAAGTAGAGTTCTGACAAGGAGACAGTGTCAACTATACCTGCCTCTGATCTCCCAGAGAAAATTTTATTCCATTTTTATTTCTCTAGAATGGGTGACAGGGTGTGCTCTGCCCATCGCAGCTGCCTGAACGATGTGGATACCAACTACCTTGTAGTCAATTACACAGTTACATGGTATATTGTCTTACAATGGGAAAATCATATCCCTTTTCATGTTGGTCTCAAAAGTTGGATAAATTCAGAAGGCCATAAATGCAATTCTCATTGCTCTAAACAATGCTGTGTGTCCTATGTATTAGTTTAAAAATACTGATAAATTTAGCCATACTGACAAATTTCATGTGCAAGAGACATGGATGTTGTTTCTCCACTGATACACAACAAGTCTGACAAGATCATAGGGTGACATTGCAGATAATGTTCCTTCCTCATTCTGACCTAAGTCATCAGTTTGCTGTGGTTGGCATAATAAGGAATTCTAAGACTCCAATCCACTAAACAAGGGAAGAATTCCTAGAATGAGAGAGAGATGAAAGTGGGGAGAAGGGAAAAACTTCCTAGCATTCTTCTATGACTCTGCTTCTGATTTGACATTTTTGGCATCTTGCAGCACCTTAGAAAATCAGTGTGGTGACACGTCAAGTGATTTCTCTGGAATTTCCTTAGGAAAGTTAAGTGGCTAGCTCTTTGTCACATGTCTGGTGAGGATTATACTGATATTTGTATTATTTTTAAATCCCCTATGTTAGTGATTTTCAACTTGTCAGCTGCAAACCACTGGAGGGCTGCAGCAAAATTTTCAAAGAATCCTCAAATCCTTGTGTACATATATATTTTCTTGGTCCACAAATCAAAAGATACTGTGATTACCACTATGATCATGCAGGAGGTCTACAAAGTTGGTTGATACTTAAAAGGAATACTCTCTTTTCTCAAATATTTAAATAAATAAAAGGAAACCATGACTATATCCTTGTGGTTTCCATATTTTGAGGTTTCACAGATCAATATCAACATCATTCATTATATGTTTCTCAAACTTAAAATTACAGTCTTTCAAACTATATAAATTTAGTTTTATGGAAAACTCACTTCATGGTTCTTCCTTTCAACATCAGTGAAAGTGTTATCAAGGACCAGGACTGCTGTAAACATGATATCTGGGAATCTTGCTTCTCACATTATTATTTAGACGAAGGTAAGAGTTCAATGGACTGCGAGTTGTTAGGATGCATCTCAGGAAAGGCTATAAATGTACAGTCCTTTTTCCTTCTCTGGGCTGACTTTTACCTGGCATTGCTTGTTGGTGATTATAGATGGCCAGTCAACTCTTAGAACTGCCATCTCCAAGCTTAGCAATGGAAATGGTTAGCTCACAAGTAATTCATGTTCTTTCTAATTTAGAAGTGACTCACCACTGTGGGTTGTGAAAGACAGTGAAGAAGCGTGCTTTCATGGATGTTTTGCCTGCACTTCTTAATCCCTTGTTCTCCTTGAGCTAACCAAGGAGTATAACCTTAGTTAAAAAGTCAGTCTGGGCTAAGGGAAAAACAGTGTGGCAAATACTGATATATTAGCTGACTCATTCATTCAACAAATGTTTGCAGAACATCTATTACAGTTCAAACACTGCGCAGTAGAGGATACAGCAATTGAAAACAAAGAACATCAGCAAAAACAATCTCTGTCATGAGAAGCACCCAGGAACTATGGCTAATCTAGAATAGGAATGAATGGTGATTCAAGATGGTGTCCCAAAGACATAATATTTGAGCTAAGTCTTGAAAATTTAATATGGATGAGGCAGAAGACTTGGTGAGCAGAGTGAAGAGCATGTGCTAACGTGAAACTGCTTGATCACACCCTCCCTCTCATCAGAGATGGCTGATCTTTGTATACACCTACCATCTTAAGCTGAAACCAACCCTTACCTGTCAAGGGCAGGAGTGAGGGTTGAGGGGTGGTTTTTAACCTGTTAGGAGAAATAGTTGCCCTGCTGTTGCCCTGTAAGGCTTTTTCTTCCCAGCTAAATAAGTAGTATAAACAAGGACAGGGCAACAGGGATGACTTTGCTGCAAAATACTCACATCCATGTGGCCAGGCAAAGGGCCAACGCTAATCACAGCCTCCAGCACCTGCATACCCTCAGCTGGGGGCTCAGTTCTCAAAGAGAAAACCACATAATGCCTGTCAGCACCTTGCTGTCTGCCTTGGGACAAGGCAGTCGAGGAACTTGCATGAATGCTTCCCACATGCTACAAGGCCCGCTTCTCCACATTTACGTGCCTTTCTGATACTGTAGTTCCAAACCCCAGCACAGAAGAATCTTCCGAATCTGGGATAGGAAGTGAGTGGAAATTCGAACATCTCTTAAAGTTAAAAGGAGTCACCTGTTTGACACTCAGAGACAAGTTAAGAGGCCGCTGCCCTGTTTAACAAAGGCTACCTTCAAGTAAGCTTCCTACACAGGCAGCCTGGGCAGCTGCAAAGGACCCCAAAGTCAGAAGGGCTCTCATTCTTGGTTTGATGCTCTGCTGGAATTTTGTGGAAATTATTAATATTTTGTAACAAGGAATCATTCACATATCTTTATTTTGCACTGGGATCGACAAAGTTTTTGTAAGTCCTGATAACTTCCCTCACCAAAGGTAAAATGGGGTGCCTAATCAAGGGCCTGGAGCTCTATAGGTATGTGACATGAAAGTGTATTATAAAACATATGACATGGAAGTGTGTTATAAAACAGAGAAAAATAAAATTGACATACAACTTTATAGTTTTTAAGGAAATATAGCATTGTTTGTGGAGAAGGCAATGGCACCCTGCTCCAGTACCCTTGCCTGGAAAATCCCATGGACGGAGGAGCTTGGTAGGCTCCAGTCCATGGGGGTCGCTAAGAGCTGGACATGACTAAGCGACTCCACTTTCACCTTTCACTTTCATGCATTGGAGAAGGAAATGGCAGCCCACTCCAGTGTTCTTGCCTGGAGAATCGCAGGGACGGGGGAGCCTGGTGGGCTGCCGTCTATGGGGTCGCACAGAGTCGGACACGACTGAAGCGACTTAGCAGCAGCAGCATTGTTTGTTGTCAGGTACCCACAATTTTTATTTTCTAAGTTTGTTTCAGTTTGTTACCACTGAAATATCACTTTCTTTTACTGCATTATAGACTTTACACAGTCCCTTTCTGTTTCTTTAGTCTGGAAGAGTAGCCCCAAATACAGATAATTCAAAGAAACACACAAAAATGTACCACACAGTGGTCAAAGCCACAGGACTGAACCGTATTCTCTGTACATATTCTCACCGTGTGTCCCAGAAATCACTATCCTCGTGTGTGTATCTTTCCTTTCACCACCTCAACCCACCATTCAGTGCCTTCTCAGCCACAATTTGAGTTCTGCTTATGGTGATGATGCTACTCTCAGATCATGTTTTGGTAAATATATATGTGTGTGTGTGTGTGTGTGTGTGTATTTAACATCACTAGCACCTTGATTTTCATCAGGACAGGCTATATAATTTTCAGGCACAGTACAAACTGAAATGTGGGCTCCTTGTCTGAAAAGTCTGTGAGAATTTCAAGGCAGCAAGACTAACAGTATTAAACCTTGCACAGGGGCCTTCTAAACATAGGGCCCATATGACTACACTGGTTGAAAGCCCATGAAGCCAGCCTTGATTCTCTCTGGCCATAACTGGGGCCCACACCCACTCTTAACCAATCACTGATAAGTGGGTTGAGCCTCAGACTAAGAACAGCTCCCTGGAGATGGGCATAAGTTCATCTTCCCCTGAGTTGTATGGTACCTGATTGCAAGGATTCATGGGTAAAACAAGGCTTTTTTTGAATAGACATGAGGAATGCATAATTACTCAGTAGCCAATAACAGCATCCATGATACCATAATGAATCCATGACTCAGAAGGAGGAATCTGTCTTTAGAAGCCCTCTTTGATGCAAGTCTGGTTCCTTAGGGCCTTGACAAGTTATTCAAGTCATTCTTCCTTGAATCTGCCAACTCCCAATTCCCTTGTACTTCAGTCCTCATCCCTGGTACCAACCCTGCCTGCAGGTACAGGTACAAGTAGGGTTGAGAAGATAGGTTCTATCTTCCTGGTGATTATCATATAATTAAGGAACCATGACTGAGAGACCATAAAACACACAAAAACTCAAACAACAGAAAATTTTTTAAAAATACCACTCATTAAAATCTTCATGTTAGTGTGAGGAGTTTACAAAAGTATCAGATTAACAAGGCAAAAGCCAACAGTACAATTTCTAAAGATATATATAAACCATGAGTTTTTATGCCTATGTGAAACTGAGTCCTCTGCTTGTTATTTCCTTCAGAACATTCCCTGTTTCTTCATCTGGCCAAAATACTGTTCAGACTTTAAGACTAAGCGTAGGCCCTATCACTGCAGAGGAGTCTTCCTCTAACCTTCCTTGAGCCTTCCTCACTTTCCAGTACTTTTCCTTCTGGCTGAAAGGGGCTTAAGGACTGTTTCTTGTCCATGATCTCAGTGCACGCTGTGAATTCTACTTAAATAATCTATTTTAGTGCCTCTCACTCACTGGAATGCACACTTCCTAATATTAAAAATTCTTCCTTGCTCCTATTCTGTCCTTTGCCTTGATAAATGCTCCAGTTATCATGTATCAACATGTAATAAGTACTTAAGAATGCCAATTGAAAGCGATGTGAACATAATACCTACAGGGACAATGATTTTTAATAATCTGTGTGTATAATGGCAGCAAAAAAAGATACTCAGAAAACAAGAATCTATGTGTAAAAAGTAGATAATTTTTCTACTACTGATGACCTTAGTGAGGTGTTAGAATAGACTGAATAAACACAAGATGAATGGATTACACAACACGCCAGTCACAACCATATCTCCAAATTACTACTGAGCAAGCAAAGACAAAGAGACATAGATGGAAGGCGGCTTCTCCACCTGTGTTTAAAAAAAAATGCTTCAACAAAAGAGATAAAGATTTGATGCTTTCGAACTGTGGTGTTGGATAAGACTCTTGAGAATCCCCTGGACTGCAAGGAGATCCAACCACTCAATCCTAAAGGAAATCAACCCTAAATATTCATTGAAAGGACTGATACTGAAACTCTAATACTTGGCCACTGGATGTGAAGAGTTGACTCACTGTAAAAGACCCTGATGCTGGAAGAGCTTGAAGGCAGGAGTAAAAGGGGACAATCAGAGGACAAGATTGTTGAATGGCATCACCAGCTCAATGGACATGAGGCTGAGCAAACTCCAAGAGACGGTGAAGGACAGGGAAGCCTGGAGTCTTGCAGTCCATGGAGTTGCAAAGAGTTGGACACGACAACTGAACAACAACACTGAACAACAACAACAAAACAGTGGCAAAACTAAGGATTTTCCAGTCCTCCTTCACATTTAATTTTCCACTTTGTTTTCCCATTCATGCTAACTTTTATATTAATTTGTGCCTGCTTTCAGTGTGTGTATGTGTACACGCATGTGTGTGAGCAAGCTCATGCATGTTATCTTCTAAAAAGAAAAATTCCTGATAAATTAACACTGATGTGAAAGGAACTGGATAGTTTTTAAAAAGTCTCTAACTGTCCCTTTTTGTTCAGTTGGATTTCGTAGTAGGCTTTCTCATGAACTTTTTCTTTAAAACCAGTAAATTATTGGTGAATTCCAACATTACTAGGAGATAACTTAAGTCAGTTAACACTGGACAATATAATCACAATTTCTATGTTAATTGCATTGTTCTGTGTAAATACTTAGTGGCAGTAATGGAAAACAATCCAAACACTCTTGGAAAATATGAGAAAAGCAAGATTCTAAATCTAGAATCTTCCTACTTTGTTATCAGTGCAAGACTACCACAGTAAAAAAACAAGGCAATAACACATTTAGGTATGAATACATAGTAGCTGCAAATTATAATCACTTCATGTATATTCTTATATTTGAAAAACTCAAATATATTTTTCATGTGCTCAATTCTCAATATATGTTTAATGAGTACCTTATTAGAAATATTAAAACAATTTGAAGACATACTTTGAATTTCAATGATCTTCTGTAGAGAAATAACGGCATTCATATTTGGAGTTTGGTGGAGAACATCTTCTGCAAGTGGCTCCAGCTGGAAGAACAGCAAATGATAACATGAGCAGGACATTATGACTTTTTAAGTTTGACAGAAGCAAACCAAACTGAAACAACCTTAAAACAAAAAAAAGGCTTTCTCCAAGAGCTAATTAGCATTTTGCTGATATCAGTTCCAAAAGTGTAGCCAGTTTTATTTTCTGTTTTGCAGCAACATAATTAAATTCCAAGGGGCTTTTCTGTTGTTCACAAAACTAATCTATGAAGTCCCTGGAAGCAGGTGCGTGTCTGTATATTAATTGTATTTAAAAATCCAAGTTACTTGTGTAATTTTTGTAGGTGACTCACAGAACTAATTCCATCATGTGTGTACATGCAGCTGGGCCCTGCAGACAAAACCTCAGGGAAGCTGAAGTAGACAGAAGGTGAGAAGTTTATTATCCATACTTTCGCAGTGTTTTTGCATCTAACTACCTTATATGTTTGGATATGTCACAGTAGAAAGCCACAAGATATAGCTGCTGTTGTTCATTTGCTACTGAATACACAGTAGAGAAAATTTTCAAATATTTTACCAAAGATAAAATAACTGTATACTTTCGTTAGGCTTCCACTGTATTCACATTTATGCAGATACCGATGTGGAAGCACAAGACAAATTCCTGTCTTGCAAATCTATCCTGATCTTCTGGAATAACACTGATGTTCCATGGGTAAGCTCAGCAAACATTGTTTCGAAGAAATGAAGAAAAGCTTTAAGTAATTTATGGAGTGTTCTGGCAGGACTAAATCTCATGATGCATCCCTGGGGAATACCTTGGTGATATGGCTTGGTGTGGAGCAGGACGAACTACACAGCCAGAGTGCTTGCAAACAAAATAGCTGTCTAGCTATTGTGACCCAGAAAGTAAAGAAAGTAATAGTGAAAAAGGGACTGACAACCACAAAAAAGCTTTTTTGGTAAATTTAAAGCTAGTAGTCTCAAATATACCAAACTATTATAAGGCAAGAATGGGAAATGATGTCATTAGACATTGTGCTAAACCATGAATTCATCCTATATCCCTTCATCTGTAGAAAAAAAAAAAAAAAGAATATAAAAACTCTGGGATTCCAAGTTTCCACAGCATATGCAAGTGAATCTTCCCCCAGGGTCTCTCTGAATTGATTCTTCTATACTTCAGTCATGGAATCTACAACAATAGCACCTTTCTTCCAGATGCCATAGGATAGCAGACTAGCTCAGGGATATTTATACGTGGGTAGATTCACTAAATATAACTTTTCAGGGTGTTTTTCTTAGCTGCCTAAGAAAAACTTTTAAAACATCAAAAGGTTTACTTGCAATATAGTTTGGCAAGAAGGGAAAGAAAAAAAAACATAGTGAAACGTTCTGCAGTTTTAACCACTTAAAGTTGGTTAAAAATCATTTTTAAAAACTTTGGTATTTCAGATAGTATCTTTAAAAATATGTTACCCTAGTAACACCCTCTTAACTCAGAGGAACTCCTGAATCATAAACGGAAGGTTACTTAGAAAACTCTCACTCAAGAATTAGACAGGGTTGAGCTACCTTGCTCATAAATAATCTTTCCTTTCACTTCTGTCTCGGGGCTTAGAGAAAAATTTTTAATAGAAATCAGGTAGACTTTCCTAATAAAACGTTCTGAAAGATCATTCTGTGTTCGAATATTTAAGAACAAAGGCACAATGTTGTGTCAGCATATTTGGTTCTTAAAAAGCTTTCCTGCAACTTCAGGGTGAAAATGCTGACAAACTGCAAGGCGCAAGCTACTGGAATGAGAGCTACAGGCAGAGCATTAATGTGAAAACCTCATTTCTGGAATGCTCTCACATTAGGTCTGTGGGCTATTTTTAGGACTTAGGTTATGTAGAAAATAAAGATAATTCAGGGTGTTAAGACTAAAAATACAAACAACCCTAAACCTCCAATTTGGAATCGTCAGTTAGATACGATAAAGTTGTGTCTATTTATGAAAGTAACCTAGAGAATTAAGGCAATTACTTGATAATTTAAGCCTCCCAAACTGTTTTCCTGCGTGTTTTAGGTGAATGTCATTTAGAGGATTTAACCTTCAGTAAATTGCCCAATTTGTTTCATTTTGAATGTATACACATAGACAGAGTTGAATTCACAGAGTTCTCAGTGTAGGTTCTTTATTTTTTCTCTAGTCGCTCTGCCGAGAAGGCAATGGGTAATACTCTCAGTTGGCAAGAAGGCAAGCAACATTTAGATTCTGTTTTCATAAAATTAAAACCTTGTCTAGAGGACCACAGAACTGAGTTATTTTCTCTAGAGGAGTTTGCTGATTTAGTAATTCACAATTATAAGCACTAAAACATGTGACTAAAGCATCTATTTTATAAATATTTATGAGTATTGGTCATTATTAGTAAAATCTGATAAATAGCTGTAATAAAATATTAAATAGTCATATTTTATAAATTTGGAGAAAAAAGAATATATAGTAAAGCTGTATTATGTATTTAGTTTGACTGATAATATGTAGCAAAAATAATGGCAATGAGGCTACTCAATGTTAGTAAGAACTATTAAAAGATAAGGAAGTATTGCAATAATTTATGCAAACCCAAGAACTTCTTCATGTTTTATACTAGATAAAACGGATGCAGATACAGGAAATCACACACCTATCCTGCCATCTTTGTTGCACAATTCCATCATGTAATAATAGCTGTAAGGTACACTAGATGATTTTAACACAACTTCTTGACATCTGAAGCTCTCGTCTAGATTTCCTGTGTCTAAAGCTTACGTGCAATCATTACAGCAATTCTTTATGTAGATTTTCAGACTCAATACGGGGATATTTATTTTTCTGTATCTTTTACAGAAAGTTACAATACTGTATTAATACAATTCAGATGTTTGTTAAGTTGCACATACCATGTTATTTCTAAGTCCTACAGCTATTTTAATGCATCATAAAAGTTGTGGCCATTATAATGTTGTGAATAAAGAATTTTCAGATTTTTAGAACCAGATCATTTAAAACATCAAAAATCATTTTTGCTGGCACTAATGGAAATAGGCAAGGGTATCCTTGGAGAAGCTCAAAACTTATTTGTACTTAGGAGACAAGGAAATCATGTCTATTATTTTCATGATTCAGCAAAGAACAGAAAAAAAAGCTAATCAGATTTTACAAAATATAACAGGTACGTGAGGATGGATGCACACATCAACCAAGCAAATGATCTACTAATTAATCTTAGCTTTTATATTACTTTTTTCAAATATGCCAAGTATTTTTACACTCTTACACCTATATTTATTCTGTTCCATCTGAATTTTATTTTCCCCTTCCTTCTTTGAACTGAAACCTTACTAAAGCATTCAAGGACTAACACAAACACTGCCTGCTCTGAACTCTTTTCTAAAATCCTCTGATAGAGCAAATTGCTTCCACCTCTTTGTCTCCTTTGCACACAAATACTCTGGTTTACTCAACACATAGTATTGTAATCAGCCATGTATGTCATACTCTATTTTGTTGTAACCAATGTAGAGGCAAAGATACGGCCTAGTATATATAGACATTAAAAAAAAGTTGAATGAATGGAGAAAGGATTAACTGAAAGAAAACATGGGGAAAAAGGAAACAAGTTAAAGTGTTAGTCACTCAGTTGTGTCCGACTCTTTGCAACCCCATGGACTGCAGTCTTCCAGGCTTTTCTGTCCATGGAATTCTCCAGGCAAGAATACTGGAGTGGGTTCCCATCTCCTTCTCCAGGGGATCTTTCTGACCCAGGGACAGAACTCAGGTCTTCTGCATTGAAGGCAGATTCTTTAACGTCTGACCCACCAGGTACCCTCAGAACATGGGGAGATAGCCTTTAGGTGGCTCTCCAAAATCAACTGACCTAAATGGAGCAGATTCTTCCTCTTAGTTGCCTGCCATAATCAGGGCATGTTTTTAGAGTAAAAGAGCAGAAAAATCAACAAAGATAGTTCATTTTTAAATCAAAATAATTGATTTTAATTGATGTTTTACCTGATTTTTAAATTAACCAATTTCATTAAACTTATTAATTCTAATGTATAAATGATTTTGTACAGGATTTCTAAAAATACAGTCATATCCTATGAATAATGATTTATTTATGCCACTCCAATCTTACTATTTTAAAATTTCTTTTTCTTACCCTATTGCAGTGTCTGGGACCACAAATGTAATGGTAAAATGAACCAGTAAGAGTAGGCACCTTTGTCATACTTTTTTATTTCAAAGAAAAATTCTCAGATTTCACCTTTAAATTTGATGCATACTATAGAATGTTTGTAGATATCCATTATCAAGCTAATAAATTTTCCTTTTATTCCCAGTTTACCAAAAGTAGTTCATAATTCAGTGTTTAATTTTTCAACTAATTTGAAAACATCTATTGAAATGGTCACATTTTTTTCTTCATCCCCTTAATGTGGTGAATTATAACAACTAATTTTGGAATGTTAATATGTTACATTTGTGGCCTAAACACAATTATGGGTTTTTAAGATAATGATAAACTACTAATATTTTGTATAGGGTTTTAATTACTATATTTATGAGCACAATTTTCCTGTCATATTCTTTTCTTATAAAGTTCTTTTCAGTTTGTGTATCTATATTATACTAGTCTAAAAAAACAGTTGTGAAATATTCTTTTCCATCTTTCCCTTTAGTCTAAAACAATATATATTATTAGCAGAATGCACTGATGAAGCCATATGGGTCTGGTGTTTTCTGTAGGTATATTAAGTATTAAAGATTCAATTCTGTTAATTATAGTAGTGTTCAAGTTTTCTGTCTTTCTGATTCAGTTTTTGCAAGCTTATATTCTTACAAGGATTTTTCCATTTCAAATAGAATTGCAATTTTCTTTTACATGAGGTTTTTTAAAAACAATTCTCTTATAATCCTTTTTTTTTTGTTTGTTTTGTTTTGCCATACATTGACACGAATCAGCCATAGGTGAACACAATCTCCCAATGCCGAAGCCCCTCCCACCTCCCACCCCCATCCTCTACTTGAATCATCCTGTGCATCAGCCCCATGCCTCCTGCATCCTACATTGAACACAGATTAGCATTTCGTTTCTTACAGGAAAGTATACATGTTTCATTGCCATTCTCCCATACCATCCCACCCTTTCCCTCTCCCTCAGAGTCCAAAAGTCGACTCTATACCTCTGTGTCTCTTGTTGTCTCACATATAGGGTCATCATCACTGTCTTCTAAATTCCATATATATGTGTCAGTATACTGTATTGGTGTTTTTCCTTCTGGCTTACTTCACTCTGTATAATTGGTTCCAATTCCATCCATCTCATTAGAACTGAGTCAAATTTATTCTTTTTAAGGGCTGAGTAGTATTCCATAGTGTATATGAACCACAGCTTTCTTATCCATTCATCTGCTGATGGACATCTAGGTTGCTTCCATGACCTGGCTATTATAAACAGCGCTGCAATGAACATTGGGGTACATGTGTCTCTTTCACTTCTGGTTTCCTCAGTGTGTATGCCCAGCAGTGGGATTGCTGGGTCATAAGGCAGTTCTATTTGCAATTTTTAAGGAATCTCCACACTGTTTTCCATAATGGCTGTACTAGTTTGCATTCCTCTATGATCCAACTCCCAGTATACTGGAAATAAAAGCAAAGATAAACAAATGGGATCTAATTAAAATTAAAAGCTTCTGCACAACAAAGGAAACTATAAGCAAGGTGAAAAGACAGCCTTCTGAATGGGAGAAAACAATAGAAAATGAAACAACTGACAAACAACTAATCTCAAAGATATATAAGCAACTTATGCAGCTCAACTCCAGAAAAATAAATGATCCAATAAAAAAATGGGCCAAAGAACTAAATAGGCATTTCTCCAAAGAAGACATACGGATGGCTAACAAACACATGAAAAGATGTTCAACATCACTCATTATCAGAGAAATGCAAATCAAGACCACAATGAGGTACCATTTCACACCAGTCAGAATGGCTGCGATCCAAAAGTCTACAAGCAATAAATGCTGGAGAGGGTGTGGAGAAAAGGGAACTCTCTTATAATCCTTTTAATACATTAAAATCTCTCATAAAGTTCCCTTTTTCATTCAGAGAGCTGGTAATGTAGGATTCCTCTTTCAACCAATCTTTTCAGAGTTCTATCAATGTTGAGAACTATTTCAAAGAACTAAAATTTGACATTTGTAATCTTATATATTGTATGCTTGTTTTTATTTTGTTTCTTTATATTTCATTCACTCACTTCATGTTTAATTTGTGCTTTGATTTTCTAATTTCTTGAGTTCTGTGTTTCTGTCTGTAATTTTAAGCTTTCTTTCAATTTATGCATTTAACGCTTATATTTGTTTGTAAATTCAGGCTATAGTTCCATAATAATTCAGCTCAAAATACTTATTTTTACCATGATTTTTTTTGACACGAGAGACTGGATTTTGAAATCTCCAAATATAGGAGATTTTCTATTTGTCTTATTGTTTCAAATTATACAACCACTTTTTAGTCTTATTTTATACTTCATCTTTTTATTTTGTATCATCAGTATTTTAATTGTAAGAAAAAAATGAGATCTAACTACTTAACACATTTTTAAGTATGCAATACATTATTACTTACTATATGTACCATGTTATAGAGGACAACTCTAGAGCTTATTCATCTTGCTTAATGGAATCTTATGCCCATGGATTAATAACTCCTCAATTGCCCTTCTCCACATCCCCTAATACCACCATTCCACTCTTTGATTTTATGGATTTAATTATTTAATATACCAATAAGTGGAATCATGCAATGTATGTCTTTTTGCAAATGGATTATTTCACTTGACATAATGTCTTCAAGGTTTATCCATGTTGTTGCATAGTGCAGAATTTCCTTCCTTTTAAACACTGACTAGTATTCCATT
This sequence comes from Nanger dama, assembly GCA_917880005.1. Classification (NCBI taxonomy): domain Eukaryota; kingdom Metazoa; phylum Chordata; class Mammalia; order Artiodactyla; family Bovidae; genus Nanger; species Nanger dama. The sequence continues at coordinate 34,119,557 of CAKJTW010000007.1, forward strand.
GTATGTATCTATTACATTTACTTATTCAGTCATCTGTCAATGGACATTTAGCTGTGTCTATATCTTGGCTGTGGTGGAGAGCACTGCAATGTTCATAGTGCTAGTATCTCTTTGAGATCCTGATTTTGATTCTTTTGAATAAATATCTGAAAGTGGGATTGCTGGATCACATGGTAGTACTCCATTTAACTTTTTGAGGGTCTTCTCTACTCTTTCCCATAGCAGTTGTACCATTTTATATCTTCATTGACAGAGTGCAAAAGTTCTACTTTCTCCATGTACTTGCCAACACCTGTTGTCTCTTTTTTTCTTTCCTTAATAGTGTTGTTCAGTTACTCAGGTGTGTCCAACTCTTTGCAGCCCTATGGACTGCAGCATGCCAGGCTTCCCTGTCCTTCACTATCTCCAGAGTATGCTCAAACTCATGTCCACTGAGTCAGTGATACCATCCAACCATCTCATCCTCTGTCGTCCCCTTCTCCTCCTGCTCCCAATCCCTCCCAGCATCAGAGTCTTTTCCAAAGAGTCAACTCTTCACATGAGGTAGCCAAAGTACTGGAGTTTCAGCTTTAGCATCATTCCTTCCAAAGAAATCCCAGAGTTGATCTCCTTTAGAATGGACTGGTTGGATCTCCTTGCAGTCCTTAGCCCATGTAAAAATCAGGTTTATTATATTTTAGTACTAAGCTATTAAGTGTTCCTTATATAATTTGGATACGAATACGTTATCAGATATACAGTGTGCACATATTTTCTCCCATCTACAGGTTGTCTTTTTTCTCTGTTAATTCTCTTTTCTTGTTGTATACAGGCTTTCAAGTTCGATGCAGTTGCACTGGCTTGTTCTGTTTTGTTGTCAGTGCTTTTGGCATCATATCCATGAAATTACTGCTAAGAGCAAAGTCATGAAAGTTAACCCTTATTTTCTTTTTAGGCTTTGTATAGTTTGAGGTCTTATGTTAAAGTATTTACCTCTTGCCAGTTTATTTTTGTGTATAGAGCAAGATAAAGGTTCAGTTTCCTTCTTTTATAAGTGGATGTATCTAGCTTCTCCAGTATCATTGTTCAAGAGACTATGCTTTCTCCATTTTGCATTCCTAGCACTCTTTTGAAGATCAGTTGACATATATGTGAGGATTCATTTCTATTTTGATTACTGTAGCTTTGTAATTTTTTTGAAATCAGGATACATTAAGCTTCCAACTTTGCTCCTCTTTCTCAAGATTGCTTTTTTATTTGTGGTCTTTTGTGATTACATATGAACTTTAGAATTTTTTTCTATTTCTGTAAAAAAAGTGCTATTGGGACTTTGATAGGAATTATAATCCAATCTCTAGCTTACTTTGGACAGTATGGGCATTTTTACAATATAAAGTCTTCTAATCCATGAATGTGAGATATCTTTCTATGTGTTTATGTTATGTAATATATATTCTAGTTTAGTTTCACTATGATATATTCTGCACGAAATCAATTAATTGAAATTTAATGAAACTTGCATTACATCCACAAATACAATCTATTTTTGAAAACTTTACAAGTGTCCATGAAAATAATGATATTCTGCAGATACTGGGTAGAGCCGATTATATATTTCAATTAAGGCATGTTTATTGAACTGTTTAAATCTTATACATACTCCCCTTTTTACTGTCTTCTTTATCAGCTACTGAAAGACATATCTTAAAGTCCATCACTATGACTGTGGTATTAATTATTCTTTCCATTTGTTTCATTCAACATTTTCTTGTATGTTTTGAAGCTCTGTTACTAAATTATAACTTTGAATTTTTTATCTTACCAGTTAATAGAATATTTGAACTGTGAACTGTCTATCTCTAGTTGTTTTTTCTTTGTCTTAAAGTTTACTTAACTGATACTGGTATAGCCATGTAAGTTTTTCTTTGTATATTTCTGTAGTTTAACTTTTTCTTCACTTTTTATATTCCAACTTTCTTTGTCATTATATCACAGGAAGTGTGCTTTTTAACAGCATTTTTATTACTATGTGATAATCTCTGCCTTTAATGGTGAACTAAATCCATATATTTATGTGGCTCAGACAGTAAAGAATCTGCCTGCAATGCAGGAGACCCAGGTTCAATACCTGGATTGGGAGGATCCCCTGGAGAAGGGAATGGCTACCCATTTCAGTATTCTTGCCTGGAAAATGCCATGGACAAGTGACTGGTGAGCTACAGTCCACAGGGTTGCAAAGAGTTGGACACAACTGAGTGATTAACACTTGTGTATGAAATTGCACAAGGTTATTCTAATTTGCATACAAAAACACAGGGGACAAATGTAACCAAGACTGCCTTGAAGAAAACTGGAGATTTCTTCTACCACATATCAAGATTTTCCCATACCACTATGAAGTAAAGACAGTTTGACAATGTCACAAAGATAGAAAATGAGACCTGTAGAGAAGTTTAGAGTCTCCATGTATATATGTAGAAAGACACCACTGCTGACCCATAAGAAACGAGTGGTCTATTCAATATATGGTACTAGATTAACTATATATTCACATTACTAAACCTTATGTACCCCAGTGTTCATTGCAGCACTATTCACAATAGTCAGGACATGGAAACAAACTAAATGTCTATCAACAGAGGAATGAATAAAGATATGGTACATATATACAATGCACATTATTGTTGTTGTTTAGTCACTAAGTCATGTCCAACTCTTTTGTGACCACATGGACTTTGGCCTGTCAGTTTCCTCTGTCCTTGGGATTTCCCAAGCAAGAATACTAGAGTGGTCCTTTTCCAGGGGATCTTCCTGACTCAGGGATCGAACCTGCTTCTCCTGCATTAGAAGGAAGATTCATTACCACTGAGTGATCTAGGAAGCCTGTACAATGGCATATTGCTCAGCAATAAAAAGAACAAAATAATCCATTTGCACCAACATGGATGCACTTGAAGAGACTGTTATACTGAGTGAAGTAAGTCAGAGAAAGACAAATATCATTTATCATTTATATGTGAAGACCAAAAAAAGGGTACAAATGAAATTATTTATAAAACATAAGTAGAATCACAGATGTAGAAAACAAACTTACAGTTAGCAAGGGATGGGGGAAGAGGGATAAATTGGGAGACTGAGACAAACATACGCACACACTGCTATATATAAAATAAATAACTAATAAGAACCTACTGTATAGCACAAGGAACTCTACTCCATACTTTGTAATGGCATAAAAGCAATTATCCTTCAATAAAAAATAAATTAATTTAAAAAAAGTGAATACATGTATAACTGATTCACTTGGCTGTATACCTGAAATTAACACAACATTGTAAATCATCTATACCACAAGAAAAAGTTTAAAAAAACTTAACTTCTATGTTATGCTATATACATATTCAATTCCTGAAGAACTGTGCATCTAAATGTTCAAGCAAAATCTTTAAGAAGAGATTATAGAATACGTTCAGGATTTGGAATATATGGAAAGAATACAAAAGAATTAATCCTAAAGGAAATGATTGATAAATAAAAGTAATCTTCAATGTAGTACTATTTACCAATGTACACGATTAAGAAGGTGAAAAGACAGACAAAATATTTCAACATATGAAACCAACAACAGACTCTACAAAGAGCTGCTTAAATCAGTTAAAAAAAAAAAAACCAAAACCTGAAAGTAAACAAAAACCTGAATAGGTTCTTCAATAGGTGAAAAAGTGAAAGTGTTAGTCACTCAGTTGTGTCTGACTCTTTGGAACCACATGGACTACAGCCTGCTAGGCTCCTCTATCCTTGGAATTCTCCAGGCAAGAATACTGGAGTGGAAAGCTATTCCCTTCTCAAGCCAGGGATCAAACCTAGGTCGCCCAAATTGCAGGAAGATTCTTTACAATCTGAGCCACTAGGGATGTACAAATAATAAATGGAAGAGCTGCTTAAGTTCATTAGTATTCTGGAAAAGCAAGGCCACGATTACATACTACTATACACCCAATAACAATGTCTAAAATTTAAAAAGTCTGCTGATGCCAAGATATGGTGGGATATAGAATAATTGAAATAGGTATTATGCTGCTGATAGAGTTGTGACAACCCCCACGGAAAGCAGTTTGGTATTTTCTACAACAAAATAAATATATGCATACTTCATGACCCAGCAATAATTCTACCTTTAGGTACATACGAAAGAAAAATGTGTGTTCAAATGTACCAAAAAGATATATAAAATGTCTATCACAGCACTGTTACTAATGGTCTCTAAACTAAAAAAAAAAATTCCTTATATTCATTAAAAGTAGAATAGATAAATAAATCATGACATTGTCCTGGAAATTCTTTTTATAGAATCTAATAATGAAAATGAAGAAACTATAGCTAGCTGCAATAACATGGATTAACCCCCTTTGTATAAATACACAAAGGATGTGTATTTATATTATGATTTCATGTATCAGTTCAGTTCAGTTCAGTTCAGTCACTCAGTCATGTCCAACTCTTCACGACCCCATGAATTGCAGCACGCCAGGCCTCCCTGTCCATCACCAATACCCAGAGTTCACTCAGACTCACGTCCATCGAGTCCGTGATGCCATCCAGCCATCTCACCCTCTGTCGTCCCCTTCTCCTCCTGCCCCTAATCCTTCCCAGCATCAGAGTCTTTTCCATTGAGTCAACTCTTCGCATGAGGTGGCCAAAGTACTGGAGTTTCAGCTTTAGCATCATTCCTTCCAAAGAAATCCCAGGGCTGATCTCCTTTAGAATGGACTGGTTGGATCTCCTTGCAGTCCAAGGGACTCTCAAGAGTCTTCTCCAACACCACAGTTCAAAAGCATCAATTCTTTGGCACTCCGCCTTCTTCACAGTCCAACTCTCACATCCATACATGACCACAGGTAAAACCATAGCCTTGACTAGATGGACCATAGTCGGCAAAGTAATGTCTCTGCTTTTGAATATGCTATCTAGGTTGGTCATAACTTTTCTTCCAAGGAGTAAGCGTCTTTTCATTTCATGGCTGCAATCACCATCTGCAGTGATTTTGGAGCCCAAGAAAATAAAGTCTGACACTGTTTCCACTGTTTCCCCATCTATTTCCCATGAAGTGATGGGACCAGATGCCATGATCTTTGTTTTCTAAATGTTGAGCTTTAGGCCAACTTTCTCATTCTCCTCTTTCACTTTTATCAAGAGGCTTTTTAGTTTCTCTTCACTTTCTGCCATAAGGGTGGTGTCATCTGCATATCTGAGGTTATTGATATTTCTCCTGGCAGTCTTGATTCCAGCTTGTGTTTCTTCCAGCCTAGAATTTCTCATGATGTACTCTGCATATAAGTTAAATAAGCAGGGTGACAATATACAGCCTTGACGTTCTCTTTTTCCTATTTGGAACCAGTCTGTTGTTCCATGTTCAGTTCTAACTATTGCTTCCTGACCTGCATACAGATTTCTCAAGAGGCAGGTTAGGTGGTATGGTATTCCCATCTCTTTCAGAATTTTCCACAGTGTATTGTGATCCACACAGTCAAAGGCTTTGGCATAGTCAATAAAGCAGAAATAGATGTTTTTCTGGAACTCTCTTGCTTTTCGATGATCCAGCGGATGTTGGCAATTTGATCTCTGGTTCCTCTACCTCTTCTAAAACCAGACTGAAATCTTATGTTAAGAACTAAAAACCTGGTTACTTTCTGAAAAGAGAAAGGAAGTACTGATTGGTAAAGTGTGTATGTGAGCTATTGAGATACTGAAATTAATTTCCCCTTGATGGTTATATATGTGTTGTATTTGTGATATTTCTGAATTGTACATTCATGCCTAAACCAGTCTTCTGGATAAATATTATATTGAATAATTAAAAGCAATTTAAAAAGAGAATATGTTTTTAGCATAAAGGAATAGGGAAACTAAGACTACTTCTACTTCTTGAATCCATGCTTTTTCTACCATATTATGGCACATCTAAGGAAAAAAAAGTGAGATTATAGATTTTTGCAGCAAGAACAAGTTATATTCTTAAAATACAGACCACAAATTCACTTACCAAGGGAACTTAAAGTCCCTTAGAGCATGCAAAGCAACTCAGAAAAGAAACAGAGAAAGCGTTCAATGTCAGGACCAAAGATATTGTGGAATTTTGGAAGAAGACGATGATCAAGACGAAAAGGATAAGGGCAGCAGACTGTCATATAGACCTGACCCTCCATGCTGATGAACTATTTTCAATTCCCTAGTGAGGAGGGATTGGTGGTTAAAAACCAGCTATCATTTAAATAATTATCTTAGAGATGTCTGCAATTAGTTGTATATGTTTAATTTGATTGCTTAAGTAAATCTGGATATAATTTTATCCATATTGTGATTCATGAGTCATTCTCCAAATAACTCCTTTTACTCATTTGGAGTCATTAAAATCCTTGACCAACAGATGGGGGAAAGTAAATCAGAACAGATTCTACAGATCATCAAGTTACTATACTGACAGACTACTGAGATTATTCAGACTGAATCTGCCTGCAACGTACCTTCATACAGACAGTAGTGACATCACACAGCAATAAAGAAACATCTCTGGCCAAGGGACGTGATATAAACCTAACATATCTTATAAGAATATCAGGAGGACCAAGAGGCGCAGGGTACAGTCATGGCCATTCAATTCACAGGAGATACTGAAGGATTCCCTTAAAAATAACAGGAACAAGTGGGCTAGCCTAACATTATTACAGTGGTTATTACTCTATTAGTTGAGTTCTACCCAAAGCTATCGAAGCTCAGAGACATGTAGCTTACACAATATATCAGCCAGTGAATGGAAGGAAGAAGACCATAAGGAAGTGCCTCTGTCTGCTATCATATCCAGATAGTATACCACAGTTTCCATGATACTTAACTGGAAAGTTTGGACATGGTGGCATATTTAAGTGTCTATACATCAATATATATAAACATTTCAAAATGCACAGCTGAGTTAGGAAAATACTACATCTATTAAAAGGTGCATGTTAAGCTGAAGTTTCAGTAACATTTAAGGGATGTGTGGTCAGTGCTTTACGTGTAGTTTCCTAACATAATGTCCATAATACAGACATCCATACTGCTACTGCTAAGTCACTTCAGTCGTGTCCGACTGTGTGTGACCCCATAGACGGCAGCCCACCAGGCTCCCCCGTCCCTGGGATTCTCCAGGCAAGAACACTGGAGTGGGTTGCCATTTCCTTCTCCAATGCATGAAAGTGAAAAGTGAAAGGGAAGTCGTTCAGTCGTGTCCGACTCTTCATGACCCCAAGGACGGCAGCCTACCAGGCTCCTCCGTCCATGGGATTTTCCAGGCAAGAGTACTGGAGTGGGGTGCCATCGCTTTCTCTGTCTAGACATACATAGTTGATTTAAGAAAAAAAAGCTTTATTCATTTTATAAGCAAAAATCTTGTTTCCAAGTCCCTGTTTTACAAAATAAGTTTAAATCTGAGAGTTACATTTTGTGAGTCTTCATTTTCATTGTCTGTGATTCTTATTTGTCTTATCCTCACTTGCTTTTTTATTTTCTCTTCTTTAGTCTGATGATTGCATGTGTTTATCTTAACTTTTTGTTAAGTAGAACAGTATTTTTACTATACTGTTTTTGAAATGTTGACTTTTCTGCTGAGAAGACCCATTTCATATCAATCAGCAGTGGTACAGCGCTAAATGTTTAACAGCTGACTCAAAAATAGCTGTAATTTGTATTAATAGCATTTGCTGATTACCATGGTGTAAATACTCCCACCAGGGCTTATTTCAAGCTGCTGCTGCTGCTGCTAAGTCGCTTCAGTTGTGTCCGACTCTGTGCGGCCCCATAGATGGCATATCACTGAACTCAGATTTAAGTAGAGAGACACACTCTTAGCTCTCACGAGCCATTAAGAGGAAGCTCTAAATAGCATTGAAACATATGTAAAATAGATAACCAGTGCAATTTTGATGCATGAAGCAGGGCACTCAAAGCCCGGGCTGTGGGACAACCCAGAGGGACGGAGTGGCGAGGGAGGTAGGAGAGGGGTTCAGGACAGGGAGACACATGTACACTCATAGCTGATTCATGTCAATGTATGGCAAAAAACACCACAGTATTGTCAAGAAATTATCCTCCAATTAAAATTAAGTAATTAAAAAAAAAGCCAGCCCTAACATTGCACTGATAGACTGTCATTTTGTTGGTTGATAATTGAGGGAAATTGTTCCTAATGATTATTTCCCTCAGTGCATACATGCATGCTAAGTAGCATGTGACCCTTTGGGACGCTATGGACTGTAGCCCACCAGGCTCCTCTGTCCAAGGGATTCTCCAGGCAAGAATACTGGAATGTATTGTGATGCCCTCCTCTCCAGGGCATCCTCCCTACACAGGAATCAAACCTACTTCCTCAATAAACTTTTTTTTTTTTGATATAAGACTGCCTTATTCAAAATCATACACTGTTTTTTTTTACCCCCAAGAATGAAACTCATTTGTTCAAGTCTTCCACATTTTCCACAGGAATTCTAATTCCTTACAGGATTCCACTCTACTGATCTACTGTCATTATAAACTGTTTTTCCACTCAAAGTAGTCTCTCCTCTGACAAAATCAAAACAAACGCAAAAAAGAGCCATCCACAATTCCAAGAAATCTAACATCTTTATCTAGGTATCTCTATTGTAAGAAAGAACTCCTTTGCTTTGATTTTAGCTTGTCAGATTATAATTTTTATTCAAGACCAAAGTTAAAAGTTACTTCCTCTATTAAAATATTCTTCTGTCCTTACACAGTTAAAAATAAAGAGTCTGACATTACATTCCCCAAATACTTTTTTTATATTTCTTTTACTTTTATTGTATTAGAACTTATGGGTATAAAATTTAAGTCCAATAAAAGACTATTTAATGAATAGATGGATAAATGAATGTCATAATATATTTGCTTCACCACTGAAACAAATAGTTTCTTTGTTTTATTGGTAACCAGAACCCTATGAAGTGTCCAGGTTCCCCGTCTACACTCTCCTTAACACCTTCTGAAAAGCCTAAAGACAAACAGTATAGAAGATCTGCATGATGGAGTTTTGAATTATCCAGATAACTTCTACTTTAATTGGCATTTGCTAAACTAAATAAGCAGAAAACTCCACAATTACTTTGGCTCTACTTTTCATAAGCTTGTAAGAAATACAAATCCACATGCCACATCTACAATAGAGAGTATCTTCAAATAATATTTTCTAAAACATTTTAACGCTTTAAATTATCCACACATTCTCTTTCAGAGTGTGGACAGGTTTCAAAGTCTAAGAGAAGACCATGAAAAAGATGGTTCTGGATTATTTTCCCTGTATTCACTTCTCCCTTTCTCTACTCATAACTTGCAACTACTTAGGAGCTTGTAAGCCTTCCCAGATTCACACCAGTTCCCCAATGGAGTCAGCCATACACAATCTGGAGGATGAAAAATATGGTAAAAACACTTCTCCGTTCACAATCTAATACAAACATACCCCCGATGAGCAATTCAGACAACACCTCAAGAGTTCACCTCAGTGGGGGTTGTCAACACTTTTAAGTCAATTCAACAGACTTTTTCAGCACCTTTGGAGCAAAAAAGTCATCTTGGAGGATTATCAACATACACAATCACTAAATGTAGCCACTGCTGCTGAAATCCAAGCAGCTGAGCCTAGTCAACAGGACACGGCAGGGAGAGAGGAAGAGAGGGAAGGGAGAAAGGCCTAGAAGCCAAACCTTAATAAGAGTGAGGGAGATTAAGAAAAGACAGGCTATACAGACTCAGATGCTAAGTGTGGGACCTCCAGGGCCGGACCTGTGGCATCATCTCGACAGCTTCCATGTCTATGGCAATTTGTTTTCTTTTTTTTCCTCACAAGCTTACAACTGTCCTTTATTCTGTTTTGACAGGTGGTCTTTTAATAGCCATGTTCTCTCTTTGTCCTCTCTTCTTTTTACCTAAGTTCTTCAGTGTTTTCATTTTAAATTCCATAGGAATGCCAACTGCTTAAGCTTTTCTCACCTCTTAAGAAAATTTCTTTCAGCAGCAGAAACCTAGGGTGCTGCTAATTGGCTTTGCCTGACACTAGGCAAATATGGCTTTAAAGCAACTGGGACGTTGTTGACCAGCTAGCACAAATGCCAGTCACCAAAATCAGCTTCTCTGAGAACTTCACAGATGTTTCTATTATTATCATGAAGAAACCACACGACTAGTCACACAAGTATCTCTGATGCTATTCCAAACAGCCTGATTCTTCACATTTCGACAGTCACTTTAATGGCTTACTGCTCAGTTTCTAAGTGCTTCATTAGAGAAGTTCAAAAATAATCATCATACAGTGATTGGACTGATAAATCTAAGTTCTGAACTTTGCCAAGAAAAAAAAAAAAGACTTCTGGTATGTCTTCAAAAATCACTTGCCTCAAGGAATTTCCTGTACCATGCTCATATTAGTTTTAATCCAATAGTATATTATTTTGACTGACCTTGTGTATATTTCTCAAAAGAATAGTTAAGAGATGTTTTGCTAATTAGATCACTTTCGTGATAAAACATTTAAAAAGAACAAATGCCTATTATTTGGGGTGTGACACTCAGATAATTTTTAAAAATTGTTCATGGTACCCATTTATGTATCTACACTGAGATGCAGAGCCAAGAGTTCTTGCTGATTTTACAATCCCTTTGGGTTATGTAATACATATTATTCTGCTGATAATAAGTCATATGAAGCAGCATTTTGCTGTATTGACATGGCCAAGCCAAGAACAACAAGGAAAAGAAACAGCATTAAAAAAAAAAAAACTGGCAAAATGTTTATGAATTCTAATCCTCTGCACATGAATAAATACATCTGACAAAGTACAGAGTCTCTCAAAAAGCCCTTCTTGACCTTCTTAATTTGAGTTCAATTGCATGTTCAGTGTTGAGAAGCCAGAGTAGGTTCTGCCAACGTTTCAAGCTCAAGCTTTACTATATTTTGTTACTTGTAAAAGTGAAATCCCAGATAATAAGTTATAATTACCCTATTAATCACCTGAAAAGGGAGTCTGGAGGAAAATGGGATTTGAAATTGCAATAATTGGTATCCTGAAAGACATCCTTTTTTATTTTCTTACCTAGAGCCCACCACGTAAAACTACTATGAAAACAACACGTATGCATTTTTTCCAGTGGTGAGGTGCATGCAGTATGCCTTACAGGTTAGTTTTCTAAAGGAACGAAACTTAAAACTTCAATGTAGTCATGCTGTTAGTCACGATGACCTTTGAACTGGAAAAAATACAGAAATCCAGAACGTGGATTATAAATTATATTGTCAATGAAAGTGAGAACTTTTGTTTCCTAAGTTGTTTCAAGTATTACGTTTTCATTTCCTTTTTCAAATGACTTCTAATGCACAACACATATGTATTTTTCTTTCATTTGTCATTTAAAAAATCTGTCTTTTTCTTAGCATTGTCTCCTTTGTATATTGATAGATCTGACACATCAAAATTTACTTTTCAGAGTTCAATATACCAAACCCATCTGTTACCAAAATCTATATTTCTGCTTATATCCCTCAGATTTCTCAATTTAAAAATACAGAAAGACATAGATTACTTAAATCTCTTTGATTGAGTTCAAGATGAAAAAATTTTAGATCATGCTTATGTAGTTGAAGACATCCAACAGAAGGTACAAGCAGTATTTAGGGTATTGTAATAACTAAAAAAAATTTACCGTAAGACATTCAGAAAACTGAAACTGGTTAAATAGTCAATGTGGCCATATATTATCATTTAATTTATCACTTTCTGGAACTTTTAGTATTTATACACCCACATGGGCATGTTAACATTGGCCAATGATATTTTTATCCCTTCCTCTATTTCACACCTGGTCTTTCTAAAAATGTAGAGAAAAGGCATAAGTTTCAAACTTTAAATTAGGTGACAACCCTCTAGTGTCAGCAATGGCTCTATGAAAACAGTGTCTTTGACCTCAAGGTATAGAACTCATATAACAAACTGATCAAAGGCCTCCCAGTCAAAATAGCATACCAGGGAAGGAAGGTACAAAAACACATCCATTTTGATTTTTCAGTAAATTCAAATAAATTAAGAAAAACAGTTAATTCCATACAACTGACTTGCATCTGTTCTGAAATACATCATCTTTTAAAGTGGAGACCACAGGAAAAATTATTCCATCCTCATTGCAAATCCTCCTATGGAAGGTGGGAGTGGGCCAAGTGCAAAGACTACAAGAGCACAGAGATTGAATCTTATTTGAATAAATTAGCTCAAACAGAGCCAGTGAAATCCATAACATCCTTTCACAGAGTTGGAAAAGTTGTTGGCTTTTGCAACTGGATAACATTTCCTTTTGGGCAGGTCAATCATCCATGGAGCCACAATCCACAACATACTGTGATTTTCTGCACATCTGGTGTAAGCCTTTACATACAAATATTAAAACCAGTCTACTTCCTTAAAATGTTTCTATATCTAAAATGAAATAAGTAATTTTAGAATACAGGTGGATATGCAAAATGTTATCTAGTTGGCAAATAGACTAGCCAAACATTAACTGATAAGGTATTATAATAAAAGTAGTATTTCTTTTTGCACTCCTTTATTTCAACAACAACAACAACAAAGAATACAAAAAATAAAAACCTCAATGTTGTTTGATATTATTTGTTCATAGCAACCTCAGAAATATTCTAATGTTTAGAATATCTTAGACACCATGAACTATGTGTGCTATGAAAGAGCAGTCCATTAAACACAACATTTATCGCCACATAGTTACATCCTTTGAGTTACTGTGCTGCTAATATTACACAACAGAGCACTGCTCAAGTCTACTCTTCTAAAGCGTAAAGACAAACTCAGCAGTCTTTACCTTCTCATATTTTCCTTCAAATTAAAAATGTACATATTTACTTAAATACTGCACAACAGTAATACTGAAGCATCATACCCTTGAAAGATAATGATGACAATAAATATATGCAATCGGTGTGCAAAATAAAAGGTATGTTTCCCTTCAAAAACACTACAGGTGAAAACATGAGTTGAAGACAATTTGAATGAGAGATTGTTAAAATGATTAAAATTTTTTTATTGAGGGATAATTGCTTAACAGAATTTTATTGTTTTCTGTCAAAACTCAACATGAATCAGCCAGGATATTTATATGTTTGTTTTATAAGCAAAGAAATATTTCAAGTTAATAAAAAGGCAAAATATATAAAGTAGTTATAGCATTCTGTATATTCACTATTAATAAAGGAACATGCAAGTTGATCAGTATGTCCGACTCTTGCAACCTCATTGACTATATAGTCCATGGAATTCTCAAGGCCAGAATATTGGAGTGGGGAGCCTTTCCCTTCTCTAGGAGATCTACTCTACCCAGGGATTGAACCCAGGTCCCCTGCATTGCAGGTGGATTCTTTACAAGCTGAGCCACAGGGGAAGCCCAAGAATATTGGAGTGGATAGCCAACCCCTTCTCCAGGGGGTCTTCCAGATCCAGGAATCAAACCAGAGTCTCCTTCATTGCAGGCAGATTCTTTACCAACTGAGCTCTCAAGGAAGCCCATTAAGAAATGAACTGACATAAAAATAATGGATGCACATAAACTTTGAAATATTTGTTGAATTGTAATCACTTTGTCCAAAGGATTTCCATAGTCTGGAAGTGAATCTAATGGTAATTTGATCTGAAGTCTGCAGAGTAGTGAGAAAATATGTTGTAATTCAGTTATGTGGAAAAAAAAAAAAAAGAATGAGCTTTGGCAATTCCAAGTTCAAATCTTGGATCTATTGAGTTCTGGCTACATGACTTTGAATGCATTTCTCAAACCTCTTTGAGATACATTATCACCACCCATAAGACATAAATAATATATATCTCTCAGTTCAGTTAAGTCGCTCAGTCATGTCCAACTCTTTGTGAACCTAGGGACTGCAGCACACCAGACTTTCCTGTCCATCACCAGCTCCCAGAGCTTGCTCAAACTCATGTCCATCCAGTGGGTGATGCCATCAAATCACCTCATCCTCTGCCATCCCCTTCTGCCTTCAATCTTTCCTAGCATCACGGTTTTCCAATGAGTCAGTTTTTGGCATTAGGTGGCCAAAGTACTGGAGTCTCAGCTACAGCATCAGTCCTTCCAATGAATATTCAGTGTTGATTTCCTTTAGGGGTGACTGGTTGGATCTCCTTGCAGTCCAAGGGACTCTCAAGAGTCTTCTCCAACACCACAGTTCAAAAGCATCAATTCTTCAGTGCTCAGCTTTCTTTATAGTCCAACTCTCACATCCATACATGACTACTGGAAAAACCATAGCTTGACTAGATGGACTTTTGTTGGCAAAGTAATGTCTCTGCTTTTTAATATGCTGCTTAGGTTGGTCCCAGCTTTAATTCCAAGGTCCAAGTGTCTTTTAATTTCATGGCTGCAGTCACCATCTGCAGTGATTTTGGAGCCCCCCAACATAAAGTCTCTCATGTTTACATTGTTTCCCCATCTAACTGCCATAAAGTGATGGGACCGGATGGCATGATCTTACTTTTTTGAATGTTGAGTTTTAAGCCAAATTTTTCACTCTCATCTTTCACTTTCATCAACAGGCTCTTTAATTCTTTAATTCTTTGCTTTCTGCCATAAGGGTGGTTTCATCTGCATATCTGAGGTTATTGGTATTTCTCCCAGAAATCTTGAATTCAGCTTTTGTTTCATCCAGCCCAGCATTTCTCATGATGTATTCTGCACATAAGTTCAATAAGCAGAGTGACAATATACAGCCTTGACATACTCCTTTCCTGATGTGGAACCAATCTGTTGTTCTATGTCCAGTTCTAACTGTGACTTCTGGATCTGCATACAGATTTCTCAAGAGGCAGGTCAGGTGGTCTGGTATTCCCATCTCTTGAAGAATTTTCCATAGTTTGTTGTGATCCACACAGTCAAAGGCTTTGGCGTAGTTAATAAAGCAGAAGTAGCTGTTTTTCTGGAACTCTCTTGCTTTTTCAATGATACAACGGATGTTGGCAATTTGATCTCTGGTTCCTCTGCCTTTTCTAAAGCCAACTTGAACATCTGGAAGTTGGAGCCTGTTTAAGTTGAAACCTGTACTGTTACAGCCTGGCTGGGAGAATTTTGAGCATTACTGTGCTAGCATGCGAGATGAGTGCAATTGTGAGGTAGTTTAAGCATTCTTTGGCACTGCCTTTCTTTGGGACTGGAATGAAAATAAACCTTTTCGAGTCCTATGGCCACTGCTAATTTTTCCAAATTTGCTGGCATATGGAGTGCAGCACTTTCACAGCATCATATTTTAGGATTTGAAATAGCTCAACTGGAATTCCATCACCTCCACTAGCTTTGTTCATAGTGATGCTTCCTAAGGCCCACTTGACTTCACATTCCAGGATGTCTGGCTCTAGATAAGTGATCACACCATTGTGGTTATCTAGATCACGAAGGTCTTTTTGTATAGTTCTTCTGTGTGTTCTTGCCACCTCTTCTTAATATCTTCTAATTCTGTTAGCTCCATGCCATTTCTGTCCTTTATTGTGCCCATCTTTACAAGAAATATTCCCTTGATATCTCTAATTTCCTTGAAGAGATCTCTAATCTTTCCCATTTTATTGTTTTCCTCTATTTCTTTGCATTGACTGCTCAGGAAGGATTCCTTATCTCTCCTTGCTATTCTTTGGAACTCTGCATTCAGATGGGTATATCTTTCCTTTTCTCCTTTGCCTTTTGTGTCCTTTCTCAGCTATTTGTAAGGCTTCCTCAGACAACCATTTTGCCTTTCTTTTTGGGGGGTTAGTCTTGATCCCTGCCTTCTGTACAATGTCACAAACCTCTGTCCATAGTTCTTCAGGCACTCTGTCTATCAAATCTAATCCCTTAAATCTATTTCTCACTTCCACTGTATAATCATAAGGGTTTTGATTTAGGTTGTACCCGAATGGTCTAGTGGTTTTCCCTACTTTCTTCAATTTAAGTCTGAATTTGGCAATAAGGAGTTCATGATCTGAGCCAGTCAGCTCCTGGTCTTGTTTTTGATGAATGTATAGAGCTTCTTCATCTTTGGCTGTGAAGAATACAATCAATCTGATTTCAGTATTGATAATCTGGTGATGTCCATGTGTAGAATCTTGTGTTATTGGAAGAGGGTGTTTGCTATGACAAGTGCATTCTTTTGGCCATACTCTGTTAGCCTTTGCCCTGCTTTGTTTTGTCCTCCAAGGCCACATTTGCCTGTTACTCTAGGTATTTCTTGACTTCCTACTTTTGCATTCCAGTCCCCTATAATGAAAAGGACATCTTTTTTGTATTAGATCTAGAAAGTCCCTTGTGGCTCAGCTGGTAAACAATCCGTCTGCAATGCCAGAGACCTGGGTTCGATCCCTCGGTTGGGAAGATCCCCTGGAGAAGGGCAAGGCTATCCACTCCAGTATTCTGGCCTGGAGAATTCTATGGACTGTATAGTCCATGGGATCTCAAAGAGTCAGACACTACTGAGTGACTTTCACTTCACTTCACTAAAAGGTCCTATAGGTCTTCATAGGACCATTCAACTTCAGCTTCTTCAGTATTACTAGTAGTGACATGGACTTGGATTACTGTGATACTGAATGGTTTGGCTTAGAAACGAACGGAGATCATTCTGTCATTTTTGAGACTGCATCCAAGTACTGCATTTCAGATTCTTTGGTTGAATGGAATGGAATGGCTATTCCATTTTTTCTAAGGTATTCTTGCCCACAGTAGTAGATATAATGGTCACTGGAGTTAAATTCACCCATTATATTCCATTTTAGTTCACTGATTCTTAAAATGTCGATGAACTCCCCAGGTCAGTAGGTGCCCAATGTGCTACTGGAGATCAGCGGAAAATAACTCCAGAAAAAATGAAGAGATGAAGCCAAAGCAAAAACAACACCCAGTTGTGGATGTGACTGGAGGCATTGGTTGGTGGTGTCCTGCTGCAGGGTTAAGTTCAGTTCTGTCGCTCAGTCATGCCCGACTCTTTGTAACCCCATGAATCGCACCATGCCAGGCCTCCCTGTCCATCACCATCTCCCAGAGTTCACTCAGACTCACATCCATTGAGTCCGTGATGCCATCCAGCCATCTCACCCTCTGTTGTCCCCCTTCTCCTCCTGCCCCCAATCCCACCCAGCATCAGAGTCTTTTCCAATAGTCAACTCTTCGCATGAGGTGGCCAAAGTACTGGAGTTTCAGCTTTAGCATCATTCCTTCCAAAGAAATCCCAGGGTTGATCTTCTTCAGAATGGACTGGTTGGATCTTTTTGCAGTCCAAGGAACTCTCAAGAGTCTTCTCCAACACCACAGTTCAAAAGCATCAATTCTTCGGCACTCAGCCTTCTTCACAGTCCAACTCTCACATCCATACATGACCACTGGAAAAACCATAGCCTTGACTAGACGGAACTTAGTTGGCAAAGTAATGTCTCTGCTTTTGAATATACTATTTAGGTTGGTCATAACTTTTCTTCTAAGTGGTCATAACTTTTCTTCTAAGGAGTAATTGTCTTTTAATTTCATGGCTGCAGTCACCATCTGCAGTGATTTTGGAGCCCCTAAATATACAGTCTTACATTGTTTCCACTGTTTCCCCATCTATTTCCCATGAAGGGATGGGACCAGATGCCATCCCTTCGTTTTCTGAATGTTGAGCTTTAAGCCAACTTTTTGCTCTCCTCTTTCACTTTCATCAAGAGGCTTTTTAGTTCCTCTTCACTTTCTGCCATAAGGGTGGTGTCATCTGCATATCTGAGATTATTGATATTTCTCCCAGCCATCTTGATTCCAGCTTGTGTTTCTTCCAGTCCAGCATTTCTCATAATGGACTCTGCATAGAAATTAAATAAGCAGGGTGACAATATAGAGTCTTGACGTACTCCTTTTCCTATTTGGAACCAGTCTGTTGTTCCATGTCCAGTTCTAACTGTTGCTTCCTGACCTGCATACAGATCTCTCAAGAGGCAGGTCAGGCGGTCTGGTATTCCCATCTCTTTCAGAATGTTCCACAGTTTATTGTGATCCACAAAGTCAAAGTCTTTGGCATAGTCAATAAAGCAGACATAGATGTTTTTCTGGAACTCTCTTGCTTTTTCCATGATCCAGCAGATGTTGGCAATTTGATCTCTGGTTCCTCTGCCTTTTCTAAAACCAGCTTGAACATCAGGGAGTTCACAGTTCACGTATTGCTGAAGCCTGGCTTGGAGAATTTTGAGCATCACTTTACTAGCATGTGAGATGAGTGCAATTGTGCAGTAGTTTGAGCATTCTTTGGCATTGCCTTTCTTTGGGATTGGAATGAAAACTGACCTTTTCCAGTCCTGTGGCCACTGCTGAGTTTTCCTAATTTGCTGGCATATTGAGTGCAGCACTTTCACAGCACCATCTTCCAGGATTTGAAACAGCTCAACTGGAATTCCATCACCTGCACTAGCTTTGTTCATAGTGATGCTTTCTAAGGCCCACTTGACTTCACATTTCAAGATGTTTGGCTCTAGATTAGTGATCACATCATCATGATTATCTGGGTTGTGAAGATCTTTATTGTACAGTTCTTCTGTGTATTCCTGCCACCTCTTCTTAGTATCTTCTGCTTCTGTTAGGTCCATACCATTTCTATCCTTTATCAAGCCCATCTTTGCATGAAATGTTCCCTTGGTATCTCTAATTTTCTTGAAGAGATCTCTAGTCTTTCCCATTCTGTTCTTTTCCTCTATTTCTTTGCATTGATTGCTGAAGAAGGCTTTCTTATCTCTTCTTGCTATTCTTTGGAACTCCGCATTCAGATGCTTATATCTTTCCTTTTCTCTTTTGCTTTTCACCTCTCTTTTCACAGCTATTTGTAAGGCCTCCCCAGGCAGCCATTTTGCTTTTTTGCATTTCTTTTCCATGGGGATGGTCTTGATCCCTGTCTCCTGTACAATGTCACGAACCTCATTCCATAGTTCATCAGGCACTCTATCTATCAGATCTAGGCCCTTAAATCTACTTCTCACTTCCACTGTATAATCATAAGGGATTTGATTTAGGTCATACCTGAATGGTCTAGTGGTTTTCCCTACTTTCTTCAATTTCAATCTGAATTTTGTAATAAGGAGTTCATGATCTGAGCCACAGTCAGCTCCTGGTCTTGTTTTTGTTGACTGTATAGAGCTTCTTTATCTTTGGCTGCACAGAATATAATCATTCTGATTTCGGTGTTGACCATCTGGTGATGTCCATGTATAAAGTGTTCTCTTGTGTTGTTGGAAAAGGGTGTTTGCCATGACCAGTGCATTTTCTTGGCAAAACTCTATTAGTCTTTGCCCTGCTTCATTCCACATTCCAAGGCCAAATTTGCCTGTAACTCCAGGTGGTCTTGACTTCCTACTTTAGCATTCCAGTCCCCTATAATGAAAAAGACATCTCTTTTGGGTGTTAGTTCTAAAAGGTCTTGTAGATCTTCATAAAACCATTCAACTTCAGCTTCTTCAGCATTACTGGTTGGGGCATAGATTTGGATAACTGTGAAATTGAATGGTTTGCCTTGGAAATGAACAGAGATCATTCTGTTGTTTTTGAGATTGCATCCAAGTACTGCATTTTGGACTCTCTTGTTGAACATGATGGCTACTCCATTTCTTCTGAGGGATTCCTGCCCGCAGTAGTAGATATAATGGTCATCTGAGTTAAATTCACCCATTCCAGTCCATTTTAGTTTGCTGATTCCTAGAATGTCGATGTTCACCCTTGCCATCTCTTGTTTGACCACTTCCAACTTGCCTTGATTCATGGACCTGACATTCCAGGTTCCTGTGCAATATTACTCTTTACAGCATCGGATCTTACTTCTATCACCAGGCACATGCACAACTGGGTATTGTTTTTGCTTTGGCTCCATCCCTTCATTCTTTCTGGAGTTATTTCTCCACTGATCTCCAGTAGCATATTGGGCACCTAATGACCTGGGGAGTTCCTCTTTTGGTATCCTATCATTTTGCCTTTTCATACTGTTCATGGGGTTCTCAAGGCAAGAATACTGAAGTGGCTTGCCATTCCCTTCTCCAGGGGACCACTTTCTGTCAGACCTCTCCACCATGACCCGCCCATCTTGGGTTGCTCACAGGCATGGCTTGGTTTCATTGAGTTAGACAAGGCTGTGGTCCTAGTGTGATTAGACTGACTAGTTTTCTGTGAGTATGGTTTCAGTGTGTCTGCCCTCTGATGCCCTCTTGCAACACCTACTATCTTACTTGGGTGCCTCTTACCTTAGGCGTGGGGTATCTCTTCATGGCTGCTCCAGCAAAGCACAGCTGCTGCTGCTTACCTTGGACAAGGGAGGAGCCTGAGGCCAAGTGTGGCAGCTGAGAGGAGCCACCCACACCGGAGGCCAGGGCCAGTGGCCAGGAGGAGCAACCCAAGGAGTTGTGACTGAGCAGGCGCAGGAGCGCCTAGAGGAGGTATCCCACGTTGAAGGTCAGGAACAGCTGCAGGGTTGGGGGCACTGATTGCAATGGTGTGTGCGTGGGATCTTTTAAGGGGGTCTCCATTATCTTCATTACCTCCCACCATAGTTTGGTCTCAGGTAAATAGCAGGGAGGGAACACAGTTCCACCTATCAACAGAAAATTGGTTTAAAGATTTACTGAGCATGGCCCTGCCCATCAGAACAAGACCCCTCAGTCTCTCCCAGCAGGAAGCTTCCGTAAGCTTCTTATGCTTCTCCATCAGAGGGCAGACAGAATGGAAACCACAATCACAGAAAACTAACTAATCTGATCACATGGACCACAGCCTTGTCTAACTCAGTGAATCTATGAGCCATTCCATGTAGGCCACCCAAGATGGACGGGTCATGGTGGAGAGCTCTGACAAAACATGGTCCACTGGAAAAGGAATGATAAACCACCTCAGTATTCTTGCCTTGAGAACCCCATGGACACTATGAAAAGGCTGTTCAGTATATGTTCAGTATCTAGGCTGAATATATCTCTCAGCCTAGATAATTTACAAATGGTGACAGAAAAAAAAGAATTTGTAAATATTTTTAAGACTCCAGATCAAGAGGGTAACATAGGAGATTCCTGAATTTTCCTCCTTCCATGGATGCACTGCTGAATGTATAGCTACAAACAGATCAATTCCCTTGAAAGAAACTAGTTGAGTGACTCCTATATATTGAGACCATGAGAAAATACCCACATCAAAATGAGTGGGAAAAGGTTAGGTATACTTTTACCAGGAAACCTCAACTCCCAGCCTCTTCTTGAGGAGTGAAGGGGTTTGTACTACAAATCCAGCACCCCAGTGCTTAAGGGCCCCCACCATAAGAATGGCTCCCAAAACACCTAGCTCTGAAAGCTAACACGGCTTGGGTTCTTGAGTCCCACAGGACTATAGCAAACAAAGAAGCAGTTGTTAAGTATGTGAGCACTTAACTCTATAGCTATCCCCTCAGGGGTCAGTGCAGAGGGAGCAGGCAAAAACTAGAAATCAATTATAAGAAAACTGTAAAATTCTAAAATATATGGTTATTTAACAACATGCTGCTGAATAATCAATACATCAAAGAATAAATCAGAAGAAATTTAGAAAAAAATCTTGAAATAAATGAGAATGGTAACACAAAATACCAAAACTTATGGCAGCAAAAGCAGTTCTAAGAGAGAAGTTTATGGTGATAAATGCTTACATTAAGAAAAAAGAATGGTCTCAACTAAACAACCTAAATTTAACCTAAAAAACTAACAAGTAAAGAATGAACTAAGGCCGAACTAGTAGAAAGAAGGAAATAAAAAGATGAAAGTGGAAAATAATAAAATAGAGATTAAAAGACAATAGAAAAAAATCAATAAAACTAAGCTGGATGGATGAAAAGATAAACAAAATTGATAAACTTTTAACTAGACTAAGTAAAAAGAGAAAAGCCTCAATTAATACAATCAGAAATGAATAAGGAGACATCACAACTCAAAATGTACAAGTACAAAGGAACATAAGATACTACTATAAACAATTATATGCCAAGTTAAATTGCTTAGAAAAGAACATAACTTTCTAGAAACAAAAAACACATCAAGATAATAAAGACACAGAGAAATCTTAACAAATTACCAGTAAGGAGACTGAATCTATAATCAAAACCTCCCAACAAAGAAAAGTTCAGAATCAGATGGCTTCACTGGTGAACTGTATCAGAGAGGAAGTAATACCAATCTTTGTCAAATTCATCCAAAAATTGAAGAGAAGGGAAGCTGTCCAAACTCATTTTTGGAGGTCAGCATTTTCCTGAACTGTGGTGTTGGAGAAGACTCTTGAAAGTCCCTTGGACTGCAAGGAGATCAAACCAGTCAATCCTAAAAGAAATCAGCCCTGATTATTCATTGGAAGGAATCCAATGAGTTACAATGAATTCACTCAAAGGACTGATGGTGAAGCTGAAACTCCAATACTTTGGCCACCTAATGTGAAGAACTGACTCATGGGAAAAACCCTGATGCTGGGAAAGATTGAAGGCAGAAGGGGATGACATAGGATGAGATGGTTGGATGGCATCCCTACCTCAATGGACATGAGTTTGAGCAATCTCCAGGAATCGGTGATGGACAGGGAAGCCTAGTGTGCTGCAGTCCATAGGGTCACAAAGTGTCAGACACACCTGAATGACTGAACCAAACTGAATTTTCCGATACCGAAATCAGTAGAGAACACTAAAGAAAAGAAATTACAGACCAATACCCTTGATGAACATCAAGGTTCAAAATGCAAAATCCTCAAAAAATATAAGCAAACTGAATTCAACAGTACATTAAAAGGAGTTACTGAAATGGCAACCCACTCCAGTATTCCTGCCTAGAGAATCCCAGGGACAAAGGAGCCTGGAGGGGAGTCGGGGGCGTGGAGAGGCTGCAGTCCATGGGGTTGCAAAGAGTCGGGCACGACTGAGGCGACTTAGCATGCATGCATGCCATGATTATGTGGGACATATTCCACAGATGCAAAGATAGTTCAACATCTGCAAATGAAAAAAATGCAATAAGCCACATCAATAAAATGAAGGATAAAGATAACACAATCATCTTAATGGATGCAGGCAAAGAATATGACAAAATTCAATATCCTTTCATGAGAAAAACTTTCAATAAATTTGGGATAGAAGGTTTGTTGTTGTTTGGTCACTAAATCATGTCCGACTCTTTTTGTGATCCCATAGACTATAGCCTGCAAGGCTCCTCTGTCTATGGAGCTTCCTAGCAAGAATACTGGAGTGTGTTGTCATTTTCTTCTCCAGGGGATCTTCTTGACCCACGGATCAAATCCACATCTGCTGCATCGCAGGCAGATTCTTTACCTCTGCAAAGGAAAGCACCCTAACATAATCGAGTCCCATACAAGAGAACATACAGGTTTCCTGGGCAGCTCAAATGGTACAGAATCTGCCTATGATGCGAGAGGCCTGGGTTTGGGAAGATCCCCAGGAGAAGGGCGTGGCAACACACTCCAGTATTCTTGCTTGAAGAATTCCACGGACAGAGGAGCCTAGCAGGCTTATAGTCCATGGACTCACAAAGAATCTGACACCACTGAGTGACCAGCACTTTCACTTTCATGAGAAAGTCACAGCTAACATTGCACTCAATGCTGAAAAGCTGAAAACTTTTCCTCTTAGATCAGAAACAAGACTAGGATACCCAATACTGCCAAAATGTTATTCAACATAGTATTATGAGTACTGTCTAAAGCAATTAGACAAGAAAAAGAATGAGGCATCCAAGTCAGAAAAGAACTGTTACTATTTGCAGATGACATGAAATATATAGAAAACCCTATATATGCCACCAAAAAAATTGTTAAATGAATTCAA
This sequence comes from Nanger dama, assembly GCA_917880005.1. Lineage (NCBI taxonomy): Eukaryota > Metazoa > Chordata > Mammalia > Artiodactyla > Bovidae > Nanger > Nanger dama. Next base: position 34,143,456 of record CAKJTW010000007.1, read on the forward strand.
CAAAGTTGTAGGATACAAAATCAACATAGAAAAATCAGTTATGATTCTACATACTAACAATTAACTATCTGAAAAAAAACAAAAAACACAAAATTCCGTATACAATAGCATCAAAAACAATCTGCTGCTGCTGCTAAGTCGCTTCAGTCGTGTCCGACCCTGTGCGACCTCATAGATGGCAGCCCACCAGGATCCCCTGTCCCTGGGATTCTCCAGGCAAGAATACTGGAGTGGGTTGCCATTTCCTTCTCCACGCATGAAAAGTGAAAAGTGAAGTCATTCAGTCATGTCCGACTCTTAGCAACCCCATGGACTGCAGCCTACCAGGCTCCTCCATCCATGGGATTTTCCAGGCAAGAGTACTAGAGTGAGTTGCCATTGCCTTCTCCCCCAAAACAATCTACTTAGGAATAAATGTATCCAAAGAAGTGAGAGACCTATACACAAAAATCTTTAAGACACTGATAAAAGAAACTGAAGACACAAATAAATGGAAAGATATCCTAGCTTCATGGATCAGAAAGATTAATATAATTAAAATGTCCATAACATCCAAGTGAGCTATAGATTCAATGTAATACCTATCAAAGGGCATTTTTCATAGCAACAGAAAAAAAAATCTTAAAATTGAAACCACAAAAGAATGCCGAATAGCCAATGTAATACTGAGACAGAAGAATATGTCAGAGTTATCACACTTCCTAATTTCAAGTTATATTACAAGCAATCAACACAACTTGTATTACAAGTCATGGTATTGACATTAAAAGCAGACATACAAGTTAACAGACAGAAGAGAGATCCCAGAAATAAACTCATGCATACACAATTAATCTTCAGCAAAGGACCCAGACATACTCAATGGAGAATAATCTCTTCAATAAATGGTACTGGTCAAACTGGATAGCCATACGTAGAAGAATGAACCTGTATCTGTATCTTAAACATAAAAATCAATTCAAAATTGATTAAATATTTAAATGCAAGACTTGGCATCATAAAACTCTTGGAATAAAACACAGGGGGTAAGCTCCTTGACATTGCTATTGGCAATGGTTATTTGGATTGAGAACAAAAGTGAAAACAAAAATTAAAAACAGGTGGGACTACATGAAACTAAAAAGCTTCTGCACAATAAAGATAATCATCAATAAAATGAAAAGGCAACTCATTGAATGGGAATAAATATTTACAAATCATATACCCAATAAGCAATTAGTATCCAAAATATACAAGGGAGTCATACAACTCACTAGCAAAACACACAAAACCAAATGCCACAATTCACATTGGGCAAAGGACCTGAATATGTATTTTCTAAAGACAAACAGATGGCCAATATATACATGAAAAGGTGTTCAACATCAATAATCATCAGGAAAATGCAAAATGAGACCATAATGAGATATCACCTCACATACTGCTAGGATGTGTATTATCAAAAAGAGAAGAGAGAAATGCTGGTGAGGATGCTGGGAAAAGGAGACCCTGTGCATTCTTGGTAGGAAAGTAAACTAGTACAGTCACTAAGGAAGACAGTAGGAGGTCCCTCAAGAAATGAAAAACAGACGTATCACCTGACTCAGGAATATCACTTCTGGGTAAATATTCAAAGGAAATGAAATCACTATTTCATTATCTCAAAGAGACATCTGAACTCCCAAATTTACTGCATCACTATTCACAATAGTCCAGGTTTGGAAACAGTGCAAGCATCTCTCACTTACAGATGAATGGATAAAGAAAATGTAATACACAAACACACCAATACACACACACACACACACACAATGGATTATGCAGTCTTAAAGGAAATCCTGTCTTTTGTGACATTATGGATGAACACAAAAGGTATTATGCTAAATGAAATAAGCTAGACAAGAAAGAAAATAAGACTTACCTAGAACCAAAAACAAGCAAATAAAATAGTTGAACTCATAGAATCATAGGGTAGAATGGTGGTTGCCAGAAGCTGGGGGTTGGGGTAGAATAGGGAAAATTTGGTAAAAGTTTTTAAACTTTGAGTAATAAGATGAATAAGGCTTGAAGATCTAATGTATACAGCAGTGAATATAACTGCTAATACTCTATTGTATAATCAAAATTTCTAAGAGAGTAGAACTTAAGTATTTTCATCCAAAAAAGTAACTATGTAGGGTGATGAATGTATTTAATTAACTCAAGGAGGAAAATCATTTAACGATGTCTGCACATTGTTAAATAATTACATTGTCAAATAATTACACCTATATATGTTAGATAGATGAATTATAATTTTGTATTCCAATTATACTTTAAAAAGCTGAAAAATATTTCTAAAAGTTTCCCTCCCTGAACTAACATAATCCTACAGAAAATATTGAGAACTTTTCTTTGAGTTAATTCTTTCTCAGTGTTTCAGTGCTCCTTAGCTCAGTCAATATACAGACCATTTCCTCCCATGTGTTATTTTTACATATTTACTGAGTGCTACCAATAACCTGATTGAGGGATGTACTGTATGGATTCTATAACTGGGCAAAAGTTACAGCATAAAACAGGAGGACATGTAAACTTCTCTTATCTACAGCTTGCCTTCTTCCTGTAAATTGTAAGAGCAACACTGTGTTTTCTGAGTATGTACAATGTTAATAAAGATAACACATATGCATGCATACATTCCTGGTCCTTTAACCCCTGCTCTTTTGTACTTTCAGTTTTTTACCTCATTTCCTAGAAGGGCATTTACACAGGCTTCTGATGCATCGCAGATGGCTGTGAGATCATGTCCTCCTTCTAGAGCCAACACCACATGTCCATCAGCCAGTGTCATCAACTGCTTCGTCAAATGACCAAAGCCTACCATAATGCAAACAGAACATTTCAAAGTATAAATTAAAAGCCAGCTGACCACTAGAAGCTACTATTGACTGAGCATTTATTGTGTGTATGTCCTTTCTCAGTGCTTCCCAAGTGCTAACTCATTTAATACTCACAATAATTTGATTAAATTTTTATCAAATTTTGATAATTTGATAAAAGATCTTGAATCACAAAATCCAAGACCCTGCAGCTAAGAAGTCTCACAATTAACATTTGCACCATTCACATGTGCAGTCTTCACTGTACACATGGTGCCTTTCACAGTACATTCTGTGTACACCTGGATGGAAAGTGTTCGGCTGATATGAATAAAGTATGCAATTCCATTTGCTTAGTATTTGTTTCTTCTTTCCATCATTTGCCTTTATTATAAAAGGAAGAAGTTCTCTAGTATCACCTCAAATTACATACCTATCACATTAGATTTCATAGGCATTCTTTTTACTATGAAATAGCTGATGAATACAAAAATTCATATCTGTGTATGACATAACAAACAAGTGGTCACTCACCTCCAAATTTAAGGAAAATATTTTGAAGCCCCTTGCATGCAACTCTCTAATAACATAACTCCCCCACTGTGGGTAATCAGGACCCTGAGTTGGTGTTTACGACTCCTTTGCTTTTCATTGTTTAACCTGCTTATTCTGGAATTTTATAAAAATGGTTTTATACTTTTGCAACATGTTCTTTTCACACTTTGTGTTAGTTCATTTCTGTAGATACATGTAACAACAGTTTTATGCTCTAGGCCATTTAATGAATATAAAATAGTTGATTTACCCACTCTCCTGTTGGCAAATATTTATGTTTTTCTGTTATTAAAAAAAAAAAATGCCCCTATGGGACTTTCCTGGTGATCCAGTGGCTAGGATTCTGTGATTTCTCCACCATGGGCCTCCACTGGATCCCTGATTAGAGGAACAAGGATCCCACAAGCAACCAAAAAACGCCAATAAGAACATTCTTATACCAGCCTTCTGGTGCACACATGCAAGAGTGAAGTAAAACTGCTGTGACTTACAACCTGCTAAATAAAACCAGATCATTTCCAAAGGACTGTGATCAATCCCCACTGTGAGAAGCAGTGTATCAGAGTCCCAGTTTAGTTTCATCCTTGCCAACATTTGGTGTGATGGGCCATTCATGTGGGTGGCAAAGAATGGCATCTTACTGTGGTTTCATTCAGAATAAGGAGAAACCTTTCTATTTCTACTCTGAATTGAGTTTTTATTATAAACAGATGTTGAATTTAATTATTTTACTACACCAAATGAGATGGTTTTTCTCCTACAATTTCATAGTGTTGTGAGTTACATTAATATTTCAAATATTTAGCCATCATTGAATTTATGGAATAAAGTAAGTTTGGTTATGATATATTATCATTTTTATACACACTGAATTTATTTGACTAATGCTTTGTTTAGGATTTTTTTCCCTATGTTGAGAGGTTAATCAATAAATTTCTATTCTTTTACTGACTATGTTGAATTTTATTATGGCTAGACCTTCTTTTTCTATTATTTGACCCTAGAATGTTGGGTAGAAATCTTCTGTAAACCATTTGACCCTTCTGTTTTGTTTGAGGAAGACATTTATCTATTGAGAATTTTATTAGGGATTAGGGGACTATTCTTTCTTTCAATATCTTCCCAAGTTACATTTTCCCCCAAATTTCTATCTTTTGTGTTCAAATTTATTCAATAAATTTGTTTATTACCTTATCATATTTTGGAACCCCAATGAGATGTACTCACTGTTAGTACAGCCTCAACATCTCTGAAGTTTTCTTTCATTTATTTTCTGTCTCTTTCTGTCTGACATTATGTGTATTTTCGTTGCAGATCTGCCTTCCAGGCTTTTTCACTCCAGATGTATCTAGTCTGCTCCTTATACTTTCATCAATATTTTCATTTCAGTGATTCTGTTGTTCAATCCTAGGTGTTCTTTTGGTTATATTTCATAACTTCTTAGTCACTTTAATCTTTCAAGTTTTTATTTCTTTAGACATAATTATTTTATATTCTCTATCTGCTATTTGAAGTCTTTATGGTTTAGTTTTACTATTTTTGTTTCTGCTGATTCAGCCTCATGATGTCATAATTTTCCTTTGGCCTTTTTTTTTGAGTTCATATTCATCAGAACTTTATATATGAGAAAGCCTGGAGAACAGATCTGAATATGATATTTACCTCTGAAACACAAGATGAGTGGGATTTTATTTACTTCTGCTGGATGGCTGAAACATTACCACGCAGGATAAATTTTAAATCCTGACCAAAGTGTTGTTTTTCAAAATGTACAGATAATGTAAATATGGATCCCAATACAAATTGTCATAGAAAAGACATTTTTTCCCTTTTCATTCCCTTTGAAATTCTCTATATTGACAGTTATAGCTAAGATCAATTTGTTGTTTGGTTCAGCAGTGTCTCCTTTTCTCCTATTTATCCTTTTCTTTAGAGTTGGCTCTTTAGAGTTCTGCTCTCCAACCAAAACCCTTCCCTTTGGAGACCGAAGGCTTTGACCCCCTTTTTGAGAAATCAGGAATCTATTAATGTTCAAACTTTTGCCAACTGTATACTTTAGGATGGCCCAGAGTGGCCAACAGCTACAGTATTTGTTTGCTTTTCTTCCTCTTTTGGAAGCCCTCCATAAATTTAAAAGAGTAGCTTTCATATTTACATGTAGGAATATTTCAAAATATATAGTATATATAGTCTCTCATATTGCCAAATGTAAATCTCTTGTTTAGCATCTAAAAAATTATAACAATTCATCAACGTGCCCAATTTTAGGAACAACTGAAAAAAAAGAATAAATAAAAATATTTAAAACAATGTGTTCAACATTGTTTAATTTGCTTTAAGAACTAACTTCCAGGAACATATATTTAGTTTTTAAATCAATTATATTTTTAAAATAATTAATAGATGTTTTGCTACAGGGTAACATCTGGGCTCCACTCACAGATCCTCAAAAGCTCAGTGGCTCACAAGTTCCTGAATCAACTTGTTGAAAACAAGTAGCCAAGATTTCAGAGTAGGAAGACCCCGAACTCACCTTGTCCCCTGGGCACACTGGAATTACAACTATTGCAGAGCACCTATTGAGGAGAAAGACTAGAAGGGTATCAGAGATCTTCTACAACTAAAGACATAAGAAGGAACCACAACGACATGGGTAGGAAGCGTAAAGGTGTGGTATAGTCAAGACCCATATTCCAGGGTAGGGACCACAAACAAGGATAATCACAATTACAGAGTTTCTCCCCAAGGAATGAGGGGTCTGAGGCCTGTTACAAGCTGCATAGTCTGGGTGTCCTACACTGGGAAGCCAAGATCCTAGAAGTTTGGCTTTGAAGGCCAGTGGGGCTTACTTCTGGGAGGGTCAAAGGGCAATGGGAAATAGACCCCAGTCTTAGGACGCACACAAAATCTTACATAATTCAAGACCCAGGGCAGGAGCCATAATTTGAAAGGAGCCTATGTCAGACCTACCTTCTGATCCTAGAGTAATGAAAGGGGAAAAAAACCCTACAAACAAGAATACTCTCCCCAGCAAATCTTTCATTCAGATTTGATGGAGAGATCAAAAGCTTTACAGACAAGCATAAGCTAAGAGAGGTCAGCATAACCAAAAAGCTTTACAAGATGTGTTAAAAGGACTTCCCTATGTGAAAAGAAAAGGTCATAACTAGAAATATGAAAATTACAAAAGGAAGTATTTCATTGGTAAAGGCATATATATACAAAAGGTAGTAAATTAGCTAGTAGGAAGGTTTAAAGTTCAAGGGAGTAAAATCCACATAAGTACTACTTATCCACAGTAGGTAGTTAAGGGACACACAAAACAAAAAGATATAAAATGCTATGTCAAAGAAGGTAAATGTGGAAAATGAAGTTAAAATTCATAAGACAGCAGCAACTTAATCATATTTCTGCATGTCTGTGTGCTCAGTTGCTCGGTCCTGTCTGCCTCTTTGCAAACCTATGGACTGCAGCCTACCAGGCTCCTCTGTCCATTGGTTTTTCCAGGAAAGAATACTGGAGTGGGTTGCCATTTCCTGCTCTAGGGCATCTTCCTGATGCAGGGACTGAACCCACTGTCTCCTGCATGTCCTGCATTGGCAGACAGATTATTTACCACTGAGGCACCTGGGAAAGCCTCCATATTTATATTTAAATCACTGTATCATAAACCTCATGGTAACCACAAAGCAAAAATCTATAATAGATACACACAGAAGAGAGAAAAGAACTCAAACATAATTCTAAAGATAGCTGTTTGCCTTTAAAAGACACATGAGAACTCAATGCACTCAACAGAAAAATATAGAAAAAGATACCATTCGTGGTTATCGGAGGTGGGATTTGAGGGGAAGGGGAATTACATGAAAGCAGTCAAAAGGTGCATACTTCCAGTTACAAGATAAATAAGTACCACGGAAATAATGTACAGCATCATAAATCTGATTAACAGTGCTGTGCGTCACATATGAAAGTTGCTAAGAGAGTAAATCCTAAGAGTTCTCATCAGAAGGAAAATACTTTTTCTATTTCTTTAATTCTGTACCTGTTGATGATGGGTGTTCACTAAACTTACTGTGATAATCATTTCATAATTTATATAAGTCAATTTATTATGCTATACACTTATTTTGGGGGCAGTTTTGTGTTTACAGAAAATTAAAGCAGAAGCACAGAGAGGTCCAATACACCACCCCACCTTGCTGTGGTTTCCGCTATTAACAACATTCTGCATTAGTGTGGTGCATTTGTTACAGTTGATGAGCCAATACTTTTACAAAAGTTTATGACCAGGCTTTTTTCTTTTTGTATAACTCTAGGGGCTCTGACAGATGCATAATGTCATGTATCCACCATTACATCATACAGAATGCTTCAAGGACCTAAAAATCTCCTGTGTTCCACCTATCATACCTCCTCTCTGCCCTGCAACAACCTTATCTTTCTTGTTTCTGCCCTGCAACAACCTTATCTTTCTTGTTTCTACAATTTTGCTACTCATTTTTCACTGTTTACATTAATTAAAATTTTTAGTTTCTTTTATTAACCATTCTAAAGTACAAAAGACTATATTTCACTCTCCCTTATTTAATACTTATATATAATATCAATATTTCTATATTCATGAAAACTTAAATCAATTACCTTAAATATGAAATGCATGGTGTCCAAGCCTGCCTAGGCTGTTTTCAAGCCTGACCTTGTTCCTCTCTTAAATATTATGGTTTTTTGTGTGAAAAGAAAGTAAGTTTTCAGAATACAGTTGGCAGAACCAAATCAAAGTCTATAAAACTGTCAAGCCTTATGACCCAGCAATCCCACTGCTGGGCATACACACTGAGGAAACCAGAAGTGAAAGAGACACATGTACCCCAATGTTCATTGCAGCAATGTTTATAATAGCCAGGACATGGAAGCAACCTAGATGTCCATCAGCAGATGAATGGATAAGAAAGCTGTGGTACATATACACTATGGAATACTACTCAGCCCTTAAAAAGAATAAATTTGACTCAGTTCTAATGAGATGGATGAAATTGGAACCGATTATACAGAGTGAAGTAAGCCAGAAAGAAAAACACCAATACAGTATACTGACACATATATATGGAATTTAGAAGACAGTAATGATGACCCTATATGTGAGACAACAAGAGACACAGAGGTATAGAGTGGACTTTTGGACTCTGAGGGAGAGGGAAAGGGTGGGATGGTTTGGGAGAATGGCAGTGAAGCATGTGTATTTTCCTGTAAGAAACGAAGCGCTAATCTATGTTTGGTGTAGGATGCAGGATGCATGGGGCTGATGCACAGGATGATTCAGGCAGAGGATGTGGGGTGGGAGGTGGGAGGGGGCTTCGGCATTGGGAGACTGTGTTCACCTATGGCTGATTTGTGTCAATGTATGGCAAAACAAATACAGTATTGTAATTAAAAAAATAAATAAATTTAATTAAAAAAATAAAATAAAAAAATAAAAATTAAAAATTAAAAAAAAAAACTGTCAAGCAATAAGACCCCAAAACCTAACTAAGTTGCTTCAATTTTGGAATAATGAAATAATATCTTAACCCTTGGAAATGCACCAAAATATCCACTCAATAAACTAGAGCTGTCCAGAATTTCAGCTCTTTTATAGCACTTGAGGTTAAGTATGAATAAGACAAATCTATTATGATAGAAGTCAAAATATTCACTTTATAATGACTATATGTTTCTAAATACTTGGCAAAACAATTCTAAAAAGATTTAAAAGTAAATGAAAATTGTTTCCAAGCATTACTGCATTCAAGCATTATTTTCCACACCTATGGGTCTCACAATGATACTAAGAAAAATCTTTTCCACAGGCCATTTAAGAATGAGGCTGACCACATTAAACTCCACCTTTTATCCAATTGCTATGAAAAGAGCTAGTAAGCTTACAGAAAATGTGTAATGCCAAAGTTCCAATCCTTAATGCTTAGAAATATTCTTGGTCTAAGTCAAGCAAGGCACATAGTAAATAATTCCATTCTGGAAGAAATATTCATAAAACTCATAGACAAATATTTCTGCTAACCATATTGTTAAATATTCTGAACAGCTTTTCCTGTAATATAAGCCATGGCCACAGTGATAACTTTAAAAGATATAATAATAAATCAAGCAGGTATGCCAAATCTTTCATACTGAAGGTTCCTAACAATTGAGAATTCAATTATCTAAAGTCACTGCTGAGCAGATCAAATCACATGGATTTTAAAAAGGAAAGGAGGAAGGAGAGGGAGAAAAATCTCAAATCTGATTTAAGTTCACTCTTTTCCTTTGAGAATAAAAAAAGTCCCATAAAATACCAAATTTAGATGGGATAGTAAAAAGTGGAAGGAAAGAATGGAATGAAGCTAATCTTTGATCTCTATCCAAATTCCTCTTTCTTTTACCTACAGGGTTTATTTCCATTCACATGTTACCCATGTGATCTCTGGAGCCACAGACTGAGGCAGCTGAACTTTGAGTTATCCTTGCACAAAACATTCAAGTGGAGTATAGAAATAAAATTTCTGAGTCCTACGCTCTCTCTTCTCATCAAAGCAAGGAATTTAAGAACAATGTTTTACTTCTGTTAATCTGAGTTCTACTGTGTCCATTGTAGAGGGATCTGAAAAGCTAAGTGTGGCTACCAGTGTCAAGGTATTACTCTTCCAGATATATGAAAAAGAAGATTCAGTGGTGTGTGTGGTTATGTGATTAGAGAGTTACAGAACATAATTTTAATGGGCATAATTACAAGTTACATTTGATAGCTTTTACTTCTAGGGCACAAAAACTCATCCTACTGGTCACAGCAAACTGAATTCACACAGCTGAAAAATTACAGCTGAGCACAGTGCCAGGAAGGTTGTTCTCAAGGAGGTTTGAGTGTCTTGAGTGTGGGCTCATGGAAAGAAGCAATTAAGCAAGAAAGTCATTCTGTATAATGTGTGCTGAGCTGAAGCAGCCACAGATATGATATAGAGATGGAACTAGGCACTCAGGGAGGAGGCTAGGGTAGCAAGACGGATGGGGTCAAGTCAGTACTAGAATTATTATGCAGTTAACAAAAAATCCTAAAAGATGATGCTGTTAAAGTGCTACACTCAATATGCTAGCAAATTTGGAAAAATCAGCAGCTGGCCACAGGACTGGAAAAGGTCAGTTTTCATTCCAGTCCCAAAGAAAGGCAAAGAATGCTCAAACTACTGCACAATTGCACTCATTTCACATGCTAGCAAAGTAATATTGAAAAACAATTCACCAAGGCAGGCTTCAACAGTGAACTCCCAGATGTTTAAACTAGATTTAGAAAAGGCAGAGGAATCAGAGATCAAATTGCCAGCAGCCATTGGATCATAGAAAAAGTAAGAGAATTCCAGAAAAACATCTCTTTCATCTTTATTGACTATGCCAAAGCCTTTGGCTGTGTGGATCACAATAAACTGGAAAATTCTTCAAGAGATGGGAATAACAGACCACCTTACCTGCCTCCTGACAAACCTGAATACAGGTCAAGAAGCAACAGTTAGAACCGGACATGGAAAACAGAATGGCTCCAAATTGGGTAAGGAGTACATCAAGGCTGTATATTGTCACCCTGCTTATTTAACTTATATGCAGAGTACATCATGAGAAATGCAGGGCTGGATGAAGCAGAAGCTGGAATCAAGATTGCTGGGAGGAATATCAATAACCTCAGATATGCAGATGATACCACCCTTATGGCAGAAAGTGAAGAAATAAAGAGACTCTTGATGAAAGTGAAAGAGGAGAGTGAAAAAGTTGGCTTAAAACTCAACATTCAGAAAACTAAGATCATGGCATCCGGTTCCATCATTTCATGGCAAATAGACAGAGAAACAATGAAAACAGTGATAAACTTTATTTTCTTGGGCTCCAAAATCACTGCAGATGGTGACTGTGGCCATGAAATTGAAAGATGCTTGCTCTTTGGAAGAAAAGCCATGATAAACTAAGACAGCATATTAAAAAGCAGAGACGTTACTTTTCCAACCAAGGCCTGTGTAGTAAAAGCTATGGTTTTGTCCAGTAATCACGTATGGATGTGAGAGTTGGACCATAAAGAAGGCTGAGCACCTAAGAATTGATGTTTTTGAAATGTGGTGTTGGAGAAGACTCTTGAGAGTCCCTTGGACTGTAAGGAGATCAAACCACTCAATCCTAAAGGAAATCAATCCTGAATATTCACTGGAAGAACTGATGCTGAGGCTCCAATACTTTGGCCACCTGATGTGAAGACCTGACTCATTAGAAAAGACCGTTATGCTGGGAAAGGCAGGAGGAGAAAGGGATGACGGGGAATGAGATGTTGGATGGTATCACTGACTCTTTGGACATGAGTTTGAGCCAGTCCAGGGAGATAGAGATGGACAGGGAAGTCCGGTGTGCTGCAGTCCATGGGGTTGCAAAGAGTAGGACACGACTGAGCAACTGTTTGTTTATTTATTTATTACTGAAAATCAGCCTCAGGAGTTGTCCCAACCATGTGCACTGACTATGACAAAACATCATAAGAAATATTTTTTAAAGTGAACGTTGTTAACGTAAGCTCTTTTGAGGAAATCTAGAACGGGGTGCTAACTTGATACTACTACTACAGTTCTACTGCCACTACGCTGTACTGTATACAGCCTGTCTGCTCTAAAAGCATTAACGCAAATTAATATACACAGATAAGCATCATTATAGGCATGAGAAGGAAGGTACATTGTAAAAAAAAAAAAAATTCTCTTGTTTTTGATGACTAAACAAATCATGGAACTGGTAACTACCAAGACTGAGATGCCACTGAGGAAGAGAACTGGAAGGACATCTTCAGTTAGAAATCTTTTGCTCAGTTCCACGGATTCACTGGAAGCAAACTTACTTTTGTTGCTTCTGAAAATAATACTAAATGAGTTGCAAATATGGTAGTGATTCAAATGATCAGTTTCACTTTGATTTCCTGAAAGTCTGTGGGGGTGTATTTCTGCTTAAGAAGTCAAAATTGTGTCAGCATTTTTTTCTAAGTTTGGGAAACTGTTTGAAATGAGAACTTGCTCTAGGAAAGCTCCAAGATTAAACTTTAGATTAATAATTAACCCATAGAACATAAAAGGATTCATCCTTTAAAATGGCACCTGTCAAATGCTTCTCCATGTTTCCCAAATAGTTCCCAGGATATTGGTAGTGCAAAAACACAACCCTTACTTTAATTTCCATTTGAAAACAACTATTTTCAAAACAAAAATTAACACATGTTCATTGTTAAAAATGTGGAAAATTAATAGAAAACAGTCAAATAAAATTATGGAATATATAACAAATACATGTTGCTACATATTATTATTCAAAAATTAAATATAAATAAAATAATTATAACTTACATAATAATAAACCCAGTCCTCTAAACCAGAGATAGCCAATCCCACTTTTGTGAAACTTCATGCTTATTGTTTTTGTGCATTTAAAAAATAAAACAGGCTAACACTGTACTTTTAAAATTTATATTTATAAATATAAACATAGTAGAAAACATGTTTTGTATACTCTACAATATCCTTTTAACATACTACTTCTCTGTTTTTAGACATTAACTTACTAGTTTTCAGCTTTGTAGATAAGGTTGTAAATAATATCCTCCTATATGGTGAAGCAGTCACTTATCTGCTTCTAGTGTTATTATCTATTATTATTGGGTGAAAAGAGGCTTGCTCTTTTGACTGTTAACTTTCCTCTTTTATTCCAGAGTATGAGATAGAACATATACTGTAAGGCACATGAAGGCGAGATGGAAATGAAGTTCCTTAACTTTATAAACTTCATTTGTGTGTGTTTGGCCGTGGATAACTGAATAATCCTACAGAAGCTCAGAGAAATGAGATACTCCTAGAAAGTCTGCTTTTATTATGAAATTGAAAGCATGGAGTGCGTCAGAACTCTCTAAGGAGGCTGACACTGAGGACTTCTGCTGTGGCTTGAAGAGGGACCTCTCTCTAACTTACAGTGTAGTTTCCATTGTTGTTTTGCCATTCTATAAAAGTCGGTCTCTAGAATCGGCAACCAATGGCCAAGAAAGGCACTGGCTCATGATTTACTTGATGAGTAAAAATAATAGTGACACAAAGTGATTAATTAGAAATCGCTCCTACTTGTAAATCTAATTTTGCTGATGTCAGCATCCCATTCACTACAAGTACTTCTCTATTATTTCCAATGACTGCCTGTCTGCCAGGAAAGCTTCAAGTAAAACAACAACAACAACAACAACAACAACAAAAAACCAGTGATAGAGACAATCCCCTTCCCCACAGTGCCATGGTTAGCAGAGGTAGGAGAATGAGAATCAGTAGCAGTGACAGTCTCTTCAGAAATGTATGTGCGTGTTCAGTGACTAAATCTTGTCTGACTCTTTGCAACCCTGTGGACTGAATCCACCAGGCTCCTCTGTCCATGGGATTTCGCAGGCAGGAATACTGGAGTGGGTTGCCATTTCCTCCTCCAAGGGATATTCCCAACCCAGGGATCAAACCTGCATCTCCTGCATTGCAGGAGGGTTCTTTTTGACATCTAATATGTTACTGATTTATGTAATTTTCGTAACTCTTTCTGACATGTTAAAAACCCTCAATAACAATTTTACTCATTTTTAAACAGGTTAGTTTCATTTGATCCTGAATAGCTGTGAAGACTTCACTGCAAATCCGGTATAGTAGGCATCCCTGGAGTCAAACACTTTTGTTCTGTTTTGATTTGCAATTTAATTTTGCATATCCACTGGCAAATTTTCCCTAGTTACATTCAGGAAAGATCAACTGAAGAATGCACATACGGTGAAGTACAATTACAAAAACTGGAGCCATTTTCCTCTCTAAACCCCTTAGTCATTAAGTTAACCATGCTTTTCTTTAGGAAGATGCAGTCAAACTCAAATTGAGAGAGAAGTTTGGGTAGCATGTGGCTGTCTCATGTACTCTGAGGCTCTCGAGCAGGACTTCAAAGCAGAAGCTGATTGTTGCAGATGGGAAGAATGCTTTTCACAGAAATACCTTTTAAGACTCATGATGTTGTAATTCATATGGTAGGCACTTGTGATTCGTTCCTGATGATGTTGGGATCATTTAACTCACAAAACCAGTGTTGCTACCATAAAATCCTTTCATCTATAGCCAAAAAAGGTTTATTTCATGCAAATGAAAAATTTTCATTAAAGAATCACCCTAATAATGGGGAAGGTATATGTTTTCTGCTCATGTTTAAAATGTAAATTTATGAACATATTTTGAAGATTCATTTCACTTTAAGATCTTTATTTATTTGATGTCCTAGGACTCTTTTCAAGGTCACTGAAACCGGAAATCACTTTTAGAAGAAATATGGAGATTATTATCATTAAATCTTTCAGTTGGCTTATTCCAAGCAGCCCTATAAATATTGCATATGTTTTAAAGAAGGCACTTTCAAGTAAAGTAAAAATCCTTTTACTGTTCTTGTCAGTGACGCTCCAGAAGGTAACTTTATATTCTCAGCGCCTTTTTGTAAACAAATGAATAGTTGGTTTGTATTAAACAATGTCTGAGACAGCAAAATACTCTAAAGCAGTATTTCAGAAAAATGAAATTAAAAAAAAATTATCTTCAGGAATTCCTGAGAATAAAATGGCAAGAGAAGTTGACTGGCATTTTGATCATCCATCCATCCGTCCATGATTTATCTATCTAAAAAGCAACAAGTTATTTACTAAATGCCTACTATGTGCCACAGTTTTATATATAAATGTTAAAATACATGAACCTCAGTTTTCTCAGCTGTAAATACAACTAATGACTATTCTGCCTCACAGATGTGAAATAAATATCTAATCATAAAAAGCCACCTCAATATATGCATATATATATGTATGTATGACAGACAAGGCAATGGCACCCCACTCCAGTACTCTTGCCTGGAAAATCCCATGGATGGAGGAGCCTGGAAGCCTGCAGTCCACGGGGTTGCTGAGGGTCAGACACAACTGAGTGACTTCACTTTCACTTTTCACTTTCATGCATTTGAGAAGGAAATGGCAAACCGCCCCGGTGTTCTTGCCTGGAGAATCCCAGGGACGGGGGAGCCTGGTGGGCTGCCGTCTATGGGGTCGCACAGAATCGGACACTACTGAAGTGACTTAGCAGTAGCGGCATATATATATAAACAGAACCTAGCACATAGTAGGCATTCAGTTTTTATATTTTTGAATGAAAGAATTTAATCATAGAATTTAAGATCTAGAAATGAATTTTAAGCTTAAATACTCCAACCCCTTCTTTAAGGTTGAGGAAACTAAGACCCATAAAGATGAATTATCAAGGCAAACAGTTAACTACAGAGTTGAGATGAGAACTCTGCATTTTCCACCATTCAGCCCACTCAGTAGATATTAGGACTGCTCATTTTTTTCAGAAATGATTTCCAGTTCAAAAAGAACTTTAAAGAGAATTCCTAGACACCAAATGGCTTTTACAAATCATTGCTTTGGTGTGCTAAGTGTAAATAAACCAGAAGCATGTGAATTAAATTTCCCTTAACAAACACAAATATAAAACCATTGAGGAGAAAAAAATCCCTAGAAAATGCTTTTGGGTATCATAGGACCATTCCTTCCCACCCCTCAACAAAATTGTTTTTGCCAAACCCCAACTGCAATTTGATTTGCCAATCTCTAGCTTGTACTGCTGTTTTCAATAAGGCATTAAACACATGGGATCTATTCTCTCATCGATGCTCAGGCATAATTGGCCAAGTGGGATGGAACAAGAGCAGGAAAGACTCATGCTAAGCAATGATGATCCCATTACGGTACTCTGCATTATTCAAATTCAACCAGTATTTACTAAG
Organism: Nanger dama; assembly: GCA_917880005.1. NCBI lineage: Eukaryota > Metazoa > Chordata > Mammalia > Artiodactyla > Bovidae > Nanger > Nanger dama. The sequence goes on from CAKJTW010000007.1 coordinate 34,159,742, forward strand.
CACACACAATTAACAACAGCTAGGGAACTACATGGTTGAATAAGAGATCATTCTTGCTTCCAAAGAACTAAATTACATACAAGAGGCATATACACAGATAAGTACAATTTGACATGGAGAAAGATAACTGTTATGAAACAAACATATTTTTATAAAGCTTAATGGAGGGAAGACATCTATCTGTTTAGAGGGAGCTCAGAAGACAATAGAGGAGACAGTCAAACATCTGCAGTCTTATGCATTTGCATATCTTTGCCTCAGCTTCCCACTTCTGATATAGGAACAGTCTTGTCAGTTTCAGTGAAATAATATATGTAAAATGCATATACCCAGCACTTGACACTCAGACAGTATCAATAACTATTACTTCCTCACCAGCCCATCAGCCTCTTCATGATTCAAAAGCTCTCTCAGATAAATTGGCAATTATTCTAAATGGCATTTTTCTTTTCATTCATTTGGTTTTTCTATTAGTAAACTTAGTTCTAGAGTCACTCAATTATGCTCACACAGGATCACATATATTGCAGTTCCAGACAGCAAAATGGGGAATGGAAGAGTAAGTGTGGGGGAAAAGAATTCATATTTTGAGATAATTGTCTTTAAAATTTTTTCAAACAATAGATCACCAAGAATTGATTGATACCTTGGAATCTAGCATACAGCTTGGTACACAGTAGATGCTAATACATGCTATCGAAGGAATTAGTGAATATGGAATGAATATATTCTATTAACTTTACTTAATTCCATTTCAACTACATTAGTATGGTAGGTAGAAATCACAGGACCTCTGAGAACTCTTGCTCTTGAGCAGAATGCTCTCTCTTGAGTGTGGGCAGAATCTGTGCCTGTAATGTATGCTCCTGTGGAATGGCAAAAACAAGTTTCAGTTGACTTTGTGTAAATCAAAAGGAAGATTTCTGGCCGTGTCAGGGGAAACTGGGCTGGTGGGTCCTGGTGGCTCCGATAATCTAATCACAGAAGTCCTTCAAAAGCAGAGTTTTCTCTGGTTGGTATTATAAGAGGAAGTGAGTTTTGAAGCACGAGAAGGACTTGACACACCGCTGATGGTTTGAAAACGTTAAGGGACCACAAGAGGAGAAATGCTAGTAGCTTCTAGCCAGCAAGGAAATGAGGACTTCAGTTCTACAACTGCAAGAGATTAAATAAACTCCAAAGAGGATTGTTCCTTAGAATGTCTAGAATAAAGAGCCAGCCTAGCTGATATTTTGGTATCAGCTTTGTCAGACTGGAAGCAGGGAACCCAGTTGGGTCAGTGCAGGCTTGTGACCTACCAGAACTGTGAGGTAATAAATGGATGGTGTTAGGAGTCAATAAATTCACATATCCCTGAATATACTAGAGGCCCAAGATAAAACAACAGCAGAATAACAGTTCATGAGGTAAAATTGATAGTATAAGGGAAGTTGGAATAGTAATGGTAACTACAACAATGAACAATTCTAAAATATTTATTCTGTGCCAGGTCCTGGGGTTCATATAGATGTTTCATGGAATCCTCACACCACGTTATGAGGTAGCTATGGAGAATATCCAACTTTCTAGAGGGTAAACAAAGGGAAGTTGAGTAACGTTCCCAAAGTCATACTGGGAATAGAGTAATATATAGCAATATTAGGACTCAACTCGGGCTTTAGACTCTGAAACCTTAACCACTGACCCTACTGTTTAAAAATAATTTTTCACAAAATCTACACACATAAAGCATGTTTAGTTTTCTCTATGATTAAGATGAAGTAACCAGTGCATATCACCCACCATGTGTCCAAAGGATTCATCTGTCCTCACTATCCTCCACCCACTTTCCTACAAAGTGTCAAGGGCCAGAATGCTAAGATGCATACCTTGGCAATGCCTGAACAAACTGTTAGAATAAGATTATGATGAATTCTTAGTTGTGATGAGATACTTCAAATAGAGGCGGTGCTGCTAGCTTCTCTGTTACCTTGAACCAAAGACAAAATCTATGGGTCACTTTGTTTAAAAGAACAGAAGAATCCTAGTCCTGGATGAACCTGAGTTTACGTAAATTAGGTGACCTTTTACAGGCAGAGAGATTTCTAGAACTGTGAACTCTTCTAAAGAGTCAAGGGCTCTGTATGATCACTGGCCATGTCTGACTGGACACTACAAGGCTTCTCTAAATAATGTATCAAGTGCTGAAGAACTATGGGAAGTGTTACATGGCTGAAAGAGTGTACAAGTTGGGAGAAGACCCTGCACCTGGAGATGGGCAGACATGCCAGAAGAAAACTGTATGCTTGCTTGCAGAGAGCAGTGAGCTTATCAATATAGCAGCCACCCACCCACCTGTCACTGGCCTCTCACATTTTTAGGGTTAAATTCAAAGCCTTCAGGACACAGTCTCTCTTTCCAGTCTCACCTTCTGTCACACCCCATGTTTACTCTTCCCTTAAGTTAAATATAACTATTTATACAATTTGATGAACACAGCAACCAGAGTCTACATTTCTGAGTATCCACTGATACTTGTTCACATCCAGCTAACCTCTACTCATCATTTAAATTTAGTGTAATCAACATCCTGAGCCCCCTGGGCAATGCAGAGTTGTTCTTATGTGTCCTCTTCACACTGATTTCTCTTTCTAATCCTTAATTTGTGAGTTCATCCTTCGAGGTTGTAACCTGCTGGCAAATAGTGTCTGTATCCTGCCTGGCTTCGTATATTCAGTGCCTAGTACAGTACTTCGCATTCTCAGTATGTTAATTGAATGCTGATGTCTAAATAGTACAGAGACCTCAAGCTGACTTTATAGACCTGGATCAATGTGTGTTAACACCTAAACTATATATGGAACTTATTGCACGGTAGGCTCTTTACAACTTCTTTAATGCTCAACACAGTCAACACACACACACATACACACTCAAGAGGTACTGCCATTATTCTTAAATGAGAAATGGAAAATAAACAGAGAAAGGTTAAGTGCATTGTCCAAAGTAAAAGAACAGAGAGGTAGGATTTAAACCTTCTGACTCTGGAGTCCACATTCTTAAATCATAATACTTAAGTTTTTGGATTCAGGGCCCATGGTGATACTCAAGAGCTATTTTTGAAGAAAAGCAAAGCCCTGAAAAATTTTATGATTCTATAATGTACCTACTATAGAGTAAATATTTCCCTTTCTTAAATTTTTTTTTAATACTATAGCCAATACCAGTAAAAAATCTTTCTTAAAGATTGGTTAAAGGGAGCATCCAGGAAAAAGTTTAGGTCCAGAGAAATACAACAGGCCAAAGAGAAAACTCAAGTCCCTGTCACAGACTGTTTCTTACACAATTCCATGGAACTTATAAGAAATGTCATTAATTTACAGAATGAAAGTAGAATACCATGTCTTCAAGAGGATTCAAAATAATTGTGGCTGATCCAATCACTGAAGAGGTTTGTTGAGAATCTACTATGTAACAGAAACTGTGCTGGCCAATGAGGAATAATTCTGAGCATAACAAAGACAGTTCCTATCCTTACATCACTTAGAAATGGTGCTTACTTAGAAATTAACTTACTTAGAAATTAACTAACGTGAATATATAGCAGCCACCCACCCACCTGTCACTGGCTTCTCACATTTTTAGGGTTAAATTCAAAGCCTTCAGGACACGGTCTCTCCTTCCAGTCTCATCTTCTGTCACACCCCACGTTTACTCTTCCCTTAAGTTAAATATAACTATTACTATTTGCTCTTCCCTTAAGTTAAATATAACTAATGTTAATTTCTAAGTAAGTTAGTTAATTTCTAACTAAGTACCATCACCAGGTACCATGCTATGTGTGTGAAATACACTATCTCATATAATCACTACACAACTGCCCAGGTGGGAGAATGAACTTGCCCAAGCAATGCAGTCAATGGCAAAGCCATAAGAACGAGGTTGTTTGCTGAGTTTAGCAACTGGACTTCAAACCTGTCAGCTGCATTTGAATCCAAATAACACTGAAGTACTAGTTAAGCTATTAATGCTACAGGCACAGCACCAACTGTCCCTGAATAATACTCATCAAACGTTAACGACTGTTACCCATTCTTCTTACTCAAGCTTTAACTTATATTCATAAAAACCAATTTTCAGGAAAAGAAATATCTACTTCGACTTTCTGATACTATCACTTTGAAAAGAAATAGATTACCACCACCACCCAACTCCTAATTCCTTTTCAAATTAACCTTTGGAACTATTAATAAACTTGCTTTTCAATGTTGGTATAGCATTAATTCATGACTACATTCCCCAAATCCAGCTCAGATAATGACGGTCACAGCAACACTTGTAGTGACCACCGCCAAAAAGTCTGTCTACTCGTCCTTGTGGTAACGTTATGACTAACTGCTTTTTAAAATATACGTAGTGTTTGATGCATAGAATCCAACATTTTCTGGTCTTTTCTTTAAAAACTATCAAACAACAACAAAAACCCCACTACTGAGTCTTAATGTACACAGTCCTCACAAAAAGATGCCTGTAGAAACAGATAATATCAATTGATAATTCGTCAAAATACCAGGTGAGTATCAGCAAAATTTAAAATGTTTGTTGAAAGGTATAAAAAATTCTCTTCTAAGGAGAAAGTGGACATACGTCTTATTGCCAAAAACATTCCTTGGAATCCCATTTCCCAAATGACCTAGGTTTTTAATTTCAAGACAAAAATACCTGATTTTAAGAGATAAGTATCTACCCTCTGGGAAAAACTGATGATTTCTTATTTTTCTTGCCATAAAAGGAGGTTCAGGAAGCCTCTAAATTATAGGTTTCAAGCAACCATTTAATTTAGATTAAATTAGACAGCAATTGTATGTTAAATAAATATGAAATGGCTCTGCATGTATTTGTTAAAGATTAAACCTTCTGTAATACTTGGCTTCTATTACACATTTGTTATTGCTGATTTTTAAAATAAATCACCATTTAATTGAAATACTTAAAGAACATTTACAAAGGAAAGTATAGTATTTAGCAGGACCCATGAGAATCTAATAAGCCCAGTAGGGTAGCTCTTTAAAAAGTAGCCCATTCTCCAATATTGTGGTAGAAAACTTATAGCGAAATTGTGGCCAGAATCCTACACAATCTTTACAAATGGCATGATTCAACTTGCCAATATGAAACCCAAAAGAGTTTTATTTTAAATATTTTTTATCAAAGTAGTTTTGGTCTGTCATAGGTTCTACCCATCTGCCATTAAAAAAAAATTGAAAGAATTATAGATGGATGAAAATAGGAACTCCTTCATTTCTATCAGACACTTGAGTATAACTGTCATTTTGGAGGGAGAAATGAAATACCACCGAGGACACTGCACTGTGATTTTTATCCTGCTTTCTTTTTCCTGATTTCCTAAGTTGGGGATGTGAAACATGAAAAAGAGACTTCTCGAGATCATGCTAAAAGTCTGGCATCTTAAGACACAATTTCTTTCTGAATGAGGCTCAATATCCAACTTACATAAGATACTCTAAACCCTTCAACGTGGCAAAACAAAGCTTTTCAGGGAGGGTGGTGGCTTCCACTACAAGGGACTTAAGAGATCTGGAAGATGACAAGACTAGAATTGAACGTCAAGCAAGTGAACTAAGCACAGACCAGCTTCAGAATGGGTAGATCAAAGATAAGAGGAGTTTTCAGGACTTTGGGGACTAGCCAGGTATGTATCAGAATAAATGAAGGAGAATAATCTGCTGGTAATTCCAGAATCATTAGAACTGGGAGGTCATGGACATCTTTCAACAGTCTGTAATGAGATTAGGCAATGGAGTTTCAAACTAAAGATAATAACAGATACACTAGGCTAGGAGTCAGGCTGGAATACCCTTGGGATATGCAACTATCTAGTCTATTGTTCTTCCCTGAAAATGTCAGTACAGATTTATCAAAAATAGTTAAAATTGCAGTATCTGGATATTAACAGACAGACCCACTACTGGAAAATGTGGGAATTTTATTAAGGTGTGACCACTGGCATTCTTTCTTATCCCAGTCAAAAGTGTTACAGCTTCAGGGAAAAAGGACCTGCGTGAACAAAAACCAATTAATAATAGATGACAAAAGAAATTGAAAATGACTGTTAAAGGGATGTGCCTTTTATCATAACTATTACGTCTCAAAAGAGTTGTGTAACTCATCATAAAAACTTTCAACCTCAAATTCATTAAGGAGAAATGACTTCTCTTGAGAGATATCCAGATGGTCTCTGCCAGCTCCTTAAATCCTCCCAGACATCTGTTGATTCTTAGTAAGGAATGTTTGTTTCTAGAAAAGATGATCTAGTCCATCTTGTGAAACATCAGTGACAGAGCCAGTGGCACCACTGATTCTGACTTTGGGTGACATTAATTAATAATTAAAAATAATACGATAACTAAATTCTAATTCAAGTTCTATGATGACCTGCAGGATAGAGCTCCAGGTGTTTTCTTTTTTTTTCCCCATTTCCAGATTTTAATTTCTCTATGGCTCAAATAGCAAGGTTGTCTGAAAGTGAAACACTCTTCTCACCTGGCCTTGCACCATCTTACTCTCACATTTTCTCCTTCCTTTCCTGCTGCCTCCTCCACCTCCTTCTACCTGAAAAGCGTGGGTGCTCTCCACTTTCTGCCCTCAGTACTCCACTCCTCCTCTGCAAACACTGTCCATCAGTGAATCCTTTCACTTGCACATCAGTTACATCCATAATCACTAGGTCAAAGACTGAAATCTCCATCTCTCTTTAACCCCCTTTGCTAGATCTAATTTTCATCTGCAACGTGCCCTGCAGGGCATTTTTTTCATGCATCTACATGTGACTCTAGCTGAACATGTCTAAGTATTAACCATGACCCGTCTTCTACAGCTCTTCCTTCTAAAATCCCCTAACGTCTGCCAGTGAAATGTTCAGACTATTTGGCTTGGTAATCCAGGCCCCAGTAACCCTATTGTCAAACTGACATTCCTGAAGAGGCTTTCTTTCTGGAGGCTGCACTGGCTAAGGGTACAGATTTGGGAGTTGGAATTCCATTTCTCTCTCTGCCACCAGTGTCATCTCAGGCATGTTCTTTAATTTTCCTGGTTCTCCATTTCTTCTTCCGTGAACTGGGAGTAGTAACACTTGCGATTATAGTAAAAACATGGAAGAATGCACATTTCTTCTGCTTAAGCACAATGTGAGAATGCAGTAAAGTGCAACAAATGGCTTGCTGGAGAGCAAATGTGATGTGTTTACTCACGTCTTTCTTTCCATCTGCTTTTCCTTCTCCTCTTATTTATGTCTAATTCATCATTCAAGAGCCAGCTCTGCTGCCCCTGTCATTACTCTTAGAGAAATTTCCCTGATCTCTATGTATTTTCCCTGCAGAATTCACTTTATCAGATACTGTCTTTTCTTTTCTTGCATGTCTTATTTATTTTCAATTTAATTGTGAAATTCTGAAAGAGTTGTTCAACATCCCAAGCTCTGACATGTCATACAAGTCCAAACAGTAGTATTTACTGAATAAAGAAAAAGCCAGTGTTCCTCACTCTTATGTCCAAAGGGACATTTAGACTGAGCAGTGCCTGTGCTTGGATCTGACTGCAGACTGACGGCTGAACCAGGGAGATGAGTGCTTTGGCACTGTCTCTGCTTTTTCCCAAGGAAGGACAGAAGGTTTTGTATTTGCGAACACTAAAAGCATTTCAGCTCACCTTTACTGACTTTTTCTCTCCAGCATATGTGCTCACAGCACTTGAAAGGTAATGCAAAAACTGAAGTGGATCATCTCCTTCCTCTGGCACTGTATACTCTGAAGATGCAACTTAACATGAACAAAATGTGGACTCTACCAAAGCAATGCTCAGGAAAGCCTCTTACGGTCCGGAAATAAACATTCTGAGATACTCTGCAGGCCAGATGTGCCGACTACGAGATGGCATGTGGGAGAGGAGAAAAAGAACCCAAGCCCATTAAATCTAGCATATTCCCATAGTGGTTTACTTTTCTTTTGCAAAGATGTGGTGGGGAAGCAGCTCCTGGCTGCTGTTGGCCCACATTTCCTGGCTGTTTGCTAATACTTATTAAAAGAGGAAGGCAGGAGAAGGATTGAGAATAATGGCTCTGATAGGCAGATAGAAAGCACCACCTAAACCCCAAATGGTCATGTGCCTCCTTCTCTCTAAAATCTAATATCCACTTCATTAGCCATATGATAGAATTCAAAGTTCGATATCACTTTTCTGCAGTCACCTTGAGCAAATCATGCTACCACTCTGAGATACAGGATCCTCACTTTCTCGCTCATAAAACCTAGTTCCTTTATATTCATGATTCTTCCTGAGTGAAAGATCCATCTTTACCCCCACGTAACAGAGATCTCCAGGTCAAACTCTAATTACTCTCTTCGGCACTCCGAGAAATGGCTGCCAAGTTTCTGGCTGCTGACTGGCGTTTCATATCCACGCTAGCGCGCTTTCAAACACAAACCATCCCGAGCCTTTCTTTGTTCTTTGGAGATGTCTGTTTCCGTCATCCCAAGAAAATGCAGGAACAGTCAAACACAGGTGTTTGGGCATGGCCTAACAACTACGGTTCTTTGTCTTCCTTTTTTTTTCTTTTTCAGGAGGGAATCTGTTTTAGTGTATAGAAAAAGTCACAAAACGCTAATCCCAAAGTCTTGATATCCCCTCTGGTTGTCTGAAAATTCCCTCTGAAGTCCATGAGAACACTGCACTCCATAGACCAAGGCCCATAATTGACAAATGAGGAAATATTCAAGGGGACAGAACTTTAAATTTAGCAAAGGAAAAGAAAAAAAAAACTCTTATTACAGAAAAAGTGATTTTGTTGTTGTTGTTCTTGGAAAAAATGGGAGTTTAAACAGCACATTTATTTCCTTTTAATTTCTGGGCTGTCAGACATCAGCTCTGAAGCCCTGATTTGGAACACATGCAGAGTCTCTTTGAAGTTCTGGCTGCTTTTTTTTTTCTAACAATGGCAGAAAGATATAAAGAAATTAAACTGAAACATAATCATGAAACAGAACTTCTGGACTCCTGATTTACAAATAGTCATTTTATTTATTTATTTTTTTAGGGCTTTATTTTCAAAGCTTCATTGTGGCACATACTTTTTTTTTAATATTTTTTCCCTTTAAGCTCAATTGTCAACTATTCTTTTCCCCTCTAAGATGAAGCATTCTACTTTTATTTCAATCAACTAAAAAATAGTTTATTGTGGTTTTCTAAAGACAAGAAAGAAACTGGAAAATCCTGAGTATTACTAATACATTAAATGGAATATTTTTGATAAAAGTCATAGCAATATAGAGTTTAGTTCTTAGAGTGCCCAATTCTCTTGGCATAAAGACAAAAATGTACCTTAAATTTTCAGGCAGTCTAAAGAAAATATCTACTTCGTTTTCATGGTCTAATTACAAAAGATTGTTACTAAAGATTTCAAGGATTCTTAATAAAAACTGCATTTCAGATTTGGTCTGGTAGCTGCTACATTTGAAAACATACACACTCTCTCATACACATACACAGACACACAAACACACACCACATAAACTGATTTCATGTGGTCATTCAGAGGTCATGCATATTTACCTGAACAAGGTGTGTAAGAATTCTGTAATTTGAAAACCCCTTTAAAACCTACATGTGAATATGAATTGGCTAGTCCCCCAAATAACTTTCCTCCTCCTATATTTTTCCTACAAATCTCTTACTGATTTTATGTGTTCTAATGTTTATATTCTTTCCAAATACTGCTATACTCTATCTACCTTTCTTGATTTTTACAGTGAAACTTTCTACTGCAGGGTTTCTTCTCTATTATTAATGGCCAAAATTTTCAAAACCATGATTTCATCCAAAGTCCTGACCTTCCATCTTTTATGTCAAGTTCCAGCTCCACATAGCAAAGTGAAATGTGAAGCTGAAAGAACTATCCCCATCACTAGTCAGCTAGTATTCACTTGTGAGAACTGACAGCTAAATTTTCAGAGGTTTTGCAAGCACAGCCATTATTAAGTATTATACTAACTTACAAAGCTTGTATTAAAAACAAAGGTATTACATACTCAATCGTCACCATTTCCTAATTATTTTAGAGCAGTTGTTATTGGAGTTATCCATATCTATTGTATTCATCTGATGGAAATACTATATAATGGTTTGCTATTGCCTATCTCTTCTCAGCTTGGGTTCCTGACTTCACACTGGTGGCTGAAACTGACCAGGGAGAAATATTATCTCACAGAGCTGTTTGTCTGTCTGTTTTGGAGAGCTGTGTTTCAAACATTTATCTGGGCCGATAATGGGCCTCTGTACCTATATTATTTAAAATATCTAACTTGAAATTTACAGTGATCACTTAATGGATTATCTTGGGTAAATTCAAGTAAGAATTGGAAGCTAGAATTTATTGTTGTCAGTCTTCCTTTTGGGGGAACATTGAAGGGAAGGAGAATATGTGTAATTATTTCTACTTACCTACAGCCTGAAACCCCTCATACCTCCTTAACTGCAGGCTATTTTTAATCCCTTCACTGTTATTCAATGTACTGATTTCCTTCCAGGGTTTTAACTTCTCTTCTGCCTAGGAAAAACTGCATTTTCACATCTATTGAACCACCTCTCAAGGTTTTAATGAAAACTTACATACTCTGTGATGTCAGTAGTAATTAGGAAGGTTGGTATAAGAGTCCTCTTATTTTCTGGCACAGGATAGACACATGTGGTCCAAATGAAACAGAAAGAAAACTGTACGTGTATGTGTGTGTGTGTGTGTATATATATATATATATATTTTTTTTTTTTTTTTTCCCTTAGGAGAGGGGAGTAAAGTGTCTATTGTTATGTCATTACCTTAGAATCTTGGACTATAAGTGTCTGGAAGGGAGGTACCAAGTATGTCAAGTAGCCTAATCCCTTAAGTATTAAATAATCATCAGATGGTTTGCCAAACTTCCTCCCATTCTATTTTGACAGCAGTCTCCTTCTACAAATGAAAAACATTTCTATGTCAAGTAGTTTAAATTCTATTATTCTGATATGAATGACTGTCTTGAATACAAACAGATTTTAGACAGAAAATTAAGATCTCGCTCTCCAGAAGGGATGTGGAAGAGATTTGGATAAGAACTGGAGAAAGTTTGACCATGGAAATTAGCCATGTGTTGAAAAGCCTGCATTATTTATATACACTCACATAGCCTTTGGTCTAGATCTCAAGAATGCAAGATTCCCCTCAATGTCCAAAAGAGAAATAGAAAAATTGAAGGAGAGAAAATTTCATTTGTATGTGCTACAATCAAACATAAACTTTTCACTGAAAACTCCTCAAGGCAGTTTTCTAATATTTAAGGCTAGTATTATTTGTAGTACAGGGATGAGATCATTCTAAACATACAACCTAAGCTCTGGTGTAGGGCTTCCCAGGTGGTGCAGTGGTAAGGAATCTGCCTGTCAATGTAGGAGACCCCAGGGTTTCGATCCCTGGGCCAGGAAGATCTCCTGGAGGAGGAAATGAAAGCCACTCCGGTATTCTTGCCTGGGAAATCCCATGCACAGAGAAGCTTGGCTGGCTATCAGTCCAGATAGGTTGCAAAGAAGCGAACACGACTGAGTGACTAAGCAAGTAAGCATAGCACAGCACAAAGGCTTAGTTGCTCTGAGTCATGTGGGATCTTCCCACATCAGGGATCAAACCCATCTTCTGCATTGGCAAGTGGATTTTTACCACTGGGCCACCAGGGAAGCCCTACTTTTGTACCTTAAAAAAAAAATGAAAACATTATCTCATTTAATTCTCATAACAATCTAAGAAGATGGGTCTTTATGATAATTTTCATAGATAATAATAAAAACAGAAATACCTTCTCAAAGACCGCTATCATGCTAGATATAGCTATCATGCTAGATCCAAATATATTCTCAAATTTATATCTATATATTCAACAAAAAATTATCAAGCAATGACTAAATAGTGTAATTGGTGTTGGTGTGGCTCTTAGCATCTATAGTATGCTTCTTCTAGAATATCAATCATTTTAAAAACATATATACATCTGTATAGTACCAATAGTTCCATAAGGATATTTTTCTTCCATATGTTAACATGTGTTATAAGAAATTATGTCTTTTTCTTTAAAATAAAATCAACTATCACAGAAAAATATTGTAAAAATATCTAAAATATATTAGACATGTATACTATGTATGCATGCGTGCATGCTAACTCGCTTCAGTCATGTCTGACTCTGTGTGACCCCATGGACTGTAGCCTGCCAGGCTCCTCTGTCCATGGGATTCTCCAGGCAAAAATACTGGAATGGGTTGCCGTTTCCTCCTCCAGAGGATCTTCCTGACCCAGGTATCGAACCTTGAGTCACTTGTGTCTCCTGGATTGGCAGGCGGGTTCTTTACCACTAATGCCATCTGGGAAGCCAACAGAAATGCTGTGCTGTGTTTAGTCGCTCAGTCATGTCCAGCTCTTTGACCCCATGGACTGCAGCCCACCAGGCTCCTCTGTCCATGGAGATTCTCCAGGCAAGAACACTAGAGTGGGTTGCCAAGCTCTCCTGCAAGGGATCTTCCCAACCCAGGGACCAAATCCACGCCTTCCCCATTTGCAGCTGGATTCTTTACTGTCTGAGCCACGAGGGGAGCCAAAGTGAAATACACTAGGACTATGACATACATAACAGGTACAAACAGGTTTGATCAGAACCAATTCTACTGAAGTCACCTTTAACCTTTATTTTCAAAGTTCTTTTGCATCTGGGTGATGCTGAAAATGACCTTAAATTCTTATTGCTACTATCAGGATATCACTGTTCTACTAACAGTCAAGAAGGCCTCATATACCATGCACGTGGCCCTTTGGGGCATTCTGTTTACTTCCCAGGATCATCTGGTTTCACAGCACTGGGTCGCATGACAGAGGATCATGGATCGACCCATCTCCAAGAATAATCTAGTTATGGCTCCAGAGGTCTACGGCTCTTCTCATAGGATGGACACCAATGACATCATTGCTGGATTCCACTTTGCTTTTTGAGGTTGTGGTATAATGTGGTATAATCGAATTTGGCTGTCAAATAGTATGACACCACACAATCTGTGATGAATTCTTATACCAGTTGAATATCTGGGAATGACATGGGTGATGTAGTCTTGCTATGCATCTTAGCATTTATGATACGTCCCTCTTTAAAAATCTTTTTCAGCAAAACTTCTTCACTTAAGAGTTAACTGCATCAAACTTCCTATTCTGCCTCACCTAGTGACAAATGTTTTTAGCAGACAGTTAATCTGTGCATTGTCTATTTCACCTGGGAAACATTTCACAAACCAGAGTATTCTAGTGATTTGTGTGAGAACACCTTCCTTCTCCACCTTTTCTAGCTTTTGAAAAGAACTATATCATCCCAGTATTCTTGCCTGGAGAATCCCATGGACGGAGAAGCCTAGTAGGTTACAGCCCACGGGGTCGCAAAGAGTCGGACACGACTGAGCGACTTCACCTCACCTCACCCCACCTCATATCATACAGGATGAGTCCTCACTCATGGAATCATTTGGTTTTTTACTGGAGCCTGTTTTCATAGCATCTGCCTCTAGTATCTAATCCCTTAGATGCACTTGGAGTTGATTTCTTCTTTCGGTTAAGGATGTTTCTAATGTAAAGACTAAACAGAAAACTTCCTTTCATCCCACATTCTCTCATTCCACAGGTTTACACCTAAAATCTCCCATCTCTAGCACAAGAGTTCTGGTATTCACTGATGCAAACACGAACTTTCCAGAGCTTAAACCCTTTAAGACATCGATGAAACTATAAATATTCCACTATCCTCACCACTACAACCCTAGACACTTCATAATCTTGGGGAGAGAAATGGGCTTTCCAAAGTCTATAGAAAGGAGGTTTGAATACATCTTATCTACCTTGTGAGGGACAAGGGAGCCTTGGTGCACATTTTACTTACTCTAAGATGCTGTATTAAATTCCCAAGTGATTGCGGACCAATAAGAGACATAAGGCAGGGTCATAGATCACAGCAGCACAGAGACGGGGGATGAGCAAGAGGAGATGCCAGCAGGGTCATGAGTAGTTATCGCGAGCGAGTGCTTCCAGCTGAGAAATCAGGAGGCTCTTCAAGGAGGCAAGGACACTTCTGCTGAAGCTCAAGGATCAGACAATTTGGCCAACGTGGCAGGAAGGGCAAAGACAACACTGGGCGCATTACAGAGAAAGAAAAGGCTGAGTATTCGGGGCTGTTACACTAAACAAAAGGAGAACTTTATACATCACAGCAAGGGAGTCTACAACAGTACCCAGAGTCTCTTCAACGTCATTTCTTCATAAAACCCTCGCTCTCTCTGACCATCTCAACTTGAAGAGATCTTCTGAAAGCCCAGAGCATTTATTTTTGTCACTCACTTATCATACGAAAACCAAATATTCACAGGATTTTAGCACTGGGATAAATCCAGATACATATGATAAAACAAGAGTAAGGTTTAGTTCTCCTGTCTACTATTAGTTTAAAATTTCTTGCATATGTTTGTGGGAAAAGCAGTCTATTAAGATGTTTATTAATGCCTTTTCTTCCTTTGAGACAGTAAAAACATTTTCTAACACTTCCCATACGTCCCACCCCTGCATCATACACCCACACATACATATCCACTTCTGTTCACAGAGAAACCCCAGGACTCTGGGTTCTGAGTGCTAGGTTCTCTGGTTTTCAGAGGCCAAAGCTTCTTTTATGATTTTTATGGTTCAGAGGAAATGAGAAGCTGCTAGGTGCCAGAAGACAATCTCTACCAGATTTTTGTTTAGAAGTCTAGCCTTATTAAGATAATTTGATATAGATATCACTGAGAGGATGAAAGGAGAGAAACTGGCCCAAGGTGTTCATAGAGATGAAAGGAAGCATCCTGAATCTAAAGTAGCCTCATGTCACTGTCATGTCATCTTATTTTAATTTTCATTTAACTCTTACTGCTACTAACATTGTCCATGTTTGGTTAATTTTCTGTTTGCTAACTGTCTCAATCCCACACCCTCATTACTCTCAGGAAGTAAGTTCTATGAGGACAGTGAATTGATCTTTTTCATTCTCACCACTGCATCCTCAGCAACATTGCTTGGGTTCCAGCTGGAGGCAGATGGCACCTCAAAGGGTATGAGAAGATAGCCTAACAAAGAGATGTTTTACAGAGGTGAGAATGATGGTTTCAAGAGTGGGCAAGCACTGTACTATTTAGGCCTAGCTAGCAAGGAGAAAGAGCGAGATGGTCTGGAGCTGTGGGGAAAAGACCACCAGAGAGAAGCTGTGATCCGAGGTAGATGGATGCTGCCTTTGCCCAAGGCCAGGTGGAAGCAGCAGGAGCCACTGGGAAATAAACTCTCCAGTCCCCTCTCTTCTTGCCCTCTGAGCTCCTGCTGGTACCCTCATACGCCACAAGAGGCTAGAATCAAAGGAGCCTGGTGCTGCAGTCTTTAAAGGTTGATCTCTGCGGGCACAGAGCAGGTTGGAGAGTTGAAGCAGGGGACAAAGAACAATACACACTTTTAAAATTCCCTAAAGCAAAGGCTAGGTTCTGGAAATGACAGGGAAGGTTACCTTCCCTTGACAGGTTTTTGGAAAGTGGCAGGGGAGCTGATGGGCAGCATGCATGTATTGCCAGCAACAGCAGTCCAAGAGCTTCTGGAATTAGGGGCCAAAGGAGAGCAAAACACATTTCTGTGTCCTCGCCTGGCAACGTGTGAGTGACAATATATGCCTTCCCTGGTAGCTCAGATGGTAAAGAGCCTGCCTGCAGTGCAAGAGACCTGGGTTCGATCCCTGGGTTGGGAAGATCCCCTGAAGAAGGAAATGGAAACCCACTCCAGTATTCTTGCCTGGAAAATCCCATGATCAGGGAGCCTGGCAGGCTACAATCCATGGGGTCACACAGACTTGGACACGACTGAGCGACTTCACGTGAGGGGAAGGGATAGTTAGGGATTTTGTAATGACACGTACACACTGCAACATTTATCATGGATAAGCAACAAGGACCTACTGTATAGCACAGGGAACTCTACTCAATGTGATGTGGCACCCGGGATGGGAAGGGAGTTTGGGAGAGAATGGATACATGTATATGAATGGTGGAATCCCTTTGCTATTCAGGTGAAACCATCATAACATTGTTAATCAGCTATACTCCAATATAAAACAAAAAGTTTTAAAAAAAATACATGCCTACAGATAGATCATGTGATCTACAATATGATAGCTATATCACTGGCCAGTGGACAATAGCAACCGTGATGGTCTGAAGGCTACAGCCCTTTCTGACAAGTTTTAACTACAGACCGCCCCCCACCTCACCGGCTCCCTCGGGTCTCAGCATGACTCTAGGGTTTGTTTAGAGGGATTCCCATGAATCTCTGCCGAGGATACAGCAAGTGAGAAATTCAAGGCCAGATCCAATTTGATTCAGAACAATAAACCAGCCCGATATTTTATAAATCCAAGGGTTTACAGCAAATCCATTCCTGCCATACAGGTCTTATTCTTCCAAATAAATATTCATCTCCATGAGGATCTTATGTGCTGAATCATGTCCTCCATAAAATTCATATGTTGAAATCCCCCAAATCCCAGAACCTCCAAATGTAACCCTGTTTGAAGACAGTATCTTCAGAATGTGATTAAGTTGAAACGATGCCATTAGGTGGGGCCTCAACCTAGTATGACTGGTGTCCTGTTAAGGGAGGGAGACACCCATGAGCCAAAGAGAGACCTGTCAGGAGGCATCATACCTGCTGAACCTTGATCTTGGACTTCTACTAGAGCCCAGAAATAGAAAAGTTAAGTGTTCGTTGTTTAAGCTTGTGTATTTTGTTACAGCAGTCCTAGGATAATGTAAGGGCTAAGACCAAACTTCATGTTAATTGCACTTTATCCTCACAGTGGGAGCATGGTGCCCTGACCCCCCACAGCTATACTGAACAAACTCTTGCTTGTTAGTTGTATGAGCTCATCCTCCATTTCTGATGTATTGGAGTGTTATGAACAGTATGTCCTTCCTAAGTATCTTCCACTTCCATGGTATGCACATAGGAAGTAGAAGATAAACCTGTTTCCATTTTTAATTCTTACTGAAGCAGAAAATCACCTTTATCTTTTTTTAAAAAGAGAGAAAACAATATTTTTTATTGAAGGTATTTTAGTTTTAATTGGTAGGATTCTATTTTTTCTTTTCTACTGAATTATAGTTGATTTACAAGTATTCAAGGTATTCTAAAGCTTGTACACATTCCAATTGTTGGTGTTTTTAAAAAAGACAGGAATCGTGCCTATTGTAATTATGAGTATTTCAGTCTCAAACATTCAGCAGAATCTCTGTTCCCAATTGTAGCCAGCATTACTCTGATTCTAGATCCTTTGCCAGTTGCACAAAGGTCATGTGGAGGTGAGCAGAGTATGAGGTATCTGGCTCTAATTCCACTTGAAACATTAAAGTGACTCCAGATTGATAAAATAGAGAGCGGGAAGAGCGTGTTGGACTACAAAGACTGCAAACCTGAGTGAGCCAATTGGTACATTCTTGTCTAACAGTGACTGACAATGAAAGGGAGAAGAGACCTGAGGAATGAATAAAAGCTTCATTTTAGTTTAAGATGTAGCTAAGACTTACGGGAGTATTTGGTAGAAACATGACTGAAGACATGAGAGTAAACAGTTGGCAAGGACAAAAAACTGTTCATGTTTCCTGCAAGGATATGAAAACTCATCCTTTTCAGGGACAAATACTGGAACTCAGTGAGATAGGGGTAGGAAAGGAAATTAAGAAAGTTAAAAACAAACTCTATTGCTGTCTTCAGAAGGCATAGGAGAGGGCATTCTACTGGAGGTCTATTTCTAAGAGTGGCAAGAGAAAGATCATATACTAAAGTTAAGAAAGGTGAAAATGAATTAAAGCTTGAGAGGATTATTACTAATTAATTCTGGTCAAACTTACCATTGCTTAGGCCCTATGCAAGTATTTTACATGAACCATGAGTACAGGATTATTTGTGTCTAATAAACAAGAAAGCTTTGAAGTTTAGAGGGGTTAACAACTAGCCTGGAGCTCGAACAAGGCTGAGTCAGGACCCAGATCCAGCTTTGCCCAGTTCCACAGCCCTTGTGGTAAATAACTACTAGGCTGAAAGGCCATCAATTCTCAAAGTGTTCCTTTTCTCCTGTTGTGAAAAATCAACTTATTCTCTGGCTTGAACATGCAAATTGCTTGCAAATAGCTCATGAGAGCAAATTGCTGAATATATTTGTTCATTTCCCCCTGAAGAACTCTGTATCATGCTTTATTATCTCAGACTGACCTTTCCTCCAAGCAGAGGGTAGCTCTGCTCAACCTGTTTCACCTAGCCCTTGGCACAGTACCATAGGTAAGAAATTGCTCTCACTGTAGATGTTTATTCTTGTTAGAAATCACACCAAGGAATGAGATCAGTGAGACTCCTGAATTCTCGACACATTCAAGGTAGAGAAATGGCTCACTTTCAGCGTGAAATTTCTTTCTCCCAACATTTCCTATTCCTTGGGTACTGCAATCAAGTGTTCCTCTTTTGTTATGCGCTAATTTGATTACTCAGAAAAATTATTATATTCTGGAATCCAACAAGATATCTAACTGGAGGTAAGTCTATTTTAATTTACTTCAGTGGTGCAACTTATTCAATAAATATTTCCCCCGGCCCTTGTCAATTGTTTCAGTTGCTCAGGCAATTCTATTAGGAATGAAATATTATTAGAGGGGGTTCTCAAAAAGTGCTTTATCTTCATTATATTGAAAATCCTATTCCAAATGAAACTCTGGGGAAATCTTTTTACTGACATACTTTTCCTTCATACTTTTGGTTCAAACACGAGTAGTGTTTCCTGCCAAAGCCTCATTTTTCTCCTTTTTGGCTACAAGCTGTTTTCTGAAGCCTTTCCTCCCCCTGCCCCGCACCCCCTCCCCCGCACTCGCCGCCGACCCTTTGGTGGCTCTCCCCATGATGACTCCCCTAAGGACACCTTAGAGGCTCTGCCCGAATCCATATTTTACTAAATAGCCCCAGGGGTGAGAAGGACCTTCACGAGGATTTGATTAAACAAATTCTTAAAGTTAATAAAATGTTTTCAAGTTGCAAGGGAAAGCAGCAGAGTGCACATGCCCAAGGAGAGCGGATCTTTCAATTCTCAGTCATCCGTAAGGAATATGGTTTGGGATGAAGTGGATTCTCTTTGAGATCACTTCCAGAGGCTTCAGCCTCAAGGAACAGTCTCTTATGAGGGTAGCTTTATTGGACAGCACAACATAGTTGTGACAAGCTACTTTTTTTTTTCCTATACTTTTCAGAGCAGTTTTATGTTCTTATTGAAAATGTAGAAGAAAATAGAGTAGGTAAGAACAGGCAAAGCTCGTAATTAAGTTGAGTCTGATGTAATATCATGTGATTTACCCCAGGGAGAAATGAACAGGAAAGTTACTTGTTCAATACTATACACACACACACACGCACACACACACACACATATGTGCAGGCTAAGATTAAGATTAGATGATCCATGTTAGACTGGCCCATGGAATCTATTTCTATAATTAAATAGGCTTGGTTATAAAAGCAATCCTATTGAATAATCAGGAAATGGTTAAAATGAATAAAGTTGGTTGAAACATAGTTAAGCAATGGTCATCTTTATATATGCTAAGATACTCATAGTATCCAGTGAGCAGTAGTCTGTCAAATAAATGGTTAATTTGGTCCTTATCCATAATCACAGAGATTCGTTTATTTGAGGGGAAAGGAAAGTTCCATACAGGCATAGGAGGCTCCCAGTTGACTGATAATAACAAACAGGCTCAGTAGAAACAAACAGTTGTAAAATCTCCACTATATTATGTGTTCAATAGACATAGTTAGTATCAAGTCTAGCTTTTCTTTTTCCTATTGTCAGCAATGCTGACAAATAACAGGCCTTTACAGAAGAATTTTTAAACTTTGAGGTATTTTAATTCTGCCCCAGTACAAAATGAACAAATCAGAGAAGAAAATATATTATTCACATGCACACAGACGCACACCCAGATATATAACACATCTATAGCAATGATTGTCTGTGATCTGTTGCAGTATGGGAACCCTGGGAATAGAACATCTTGTTGAGAATCTCTGTAGCATTTTATTAGACAATCATGATTAATGTCACAGAATTTAAGCAATCTTTGAAAAGAAGTCAAAATGTGCCACAAAAATTCACTTGATTGTGCCAGTGGGAATATTTCCTAACATAGTCCCCAACTTCAAAAATAGTTTAAAGCATGCAAATGGAGGATGGGGCAGGGTCCATCCATTTCTTCCCAAGTACATTTAATTTATTTAACAGAAAAATGGTGGGAAAACTGTGACTCTCATTAATGTGAGAAAGGCGCGCCCAGTGGTATCTATACACGGGGTTGTTGGCATTTTGTTTTTTCCAGGGAAAAGGAGGTATCTGAATTTCTTACTGCTTTATGTCACTGGTCTGTAACCCAGATTGTAACTTTAAGATGTTATCTTCTGGCTGCTCGGATAAACAGCCCATTATGTTTTTATGGTGGGCAGTTCTGAATCCTCAGGGGATTAGAAGATATTGGCTGGAGTTTGTGGTTCCCTGCTAGATTATCAAGGGGTCCATGGGATCCTGTTCAGACTATATCTTTAAGCAAACACCCTCTCATAATGGGGTCTCACACTGCCTTCTCGGCCATGGACTTCAAAAGCTGATTTCAGGGAGGGCCAAGAAGGCAATAACCCCTAATATAACAGAACCAGCCGAGAAGGGACAGACAGGGCAAAAAGGTAAGGCGTCTCTGGGGTTGGCATTTGTGTGTTTAACCACATGGGGTGAATAGGGGCCATCTGTTTTTGAATCTGCTAAGTCATCATTTTCACACCATCCCAGGATCAAGTACATTTCAAGCTTATTGGTGACGGCACTGCAGAGCTTTCTCAACCCTAATGACACATAGTTTACATAATTTACCTTAATGCTCTGAATGATAGTACCTATATAGATGTAAGTATGTGCGGGTGTTGGTGTGTGTTTGGGGGATTTGAGTTGTTCTTTGTAGACTTAAAAGTAACACTATGACAATTAAAAAAAATTCAAGTTGTAGTCATAAAACTCATATATCCTTTGGGCAGGGAAAATGCCATAGAATGCTGTGTTGCTGAAATTCTTCGCTTTCTTTTGAGGGTACTGTGTGACTTTATTATTTTTTTTTGGAGAAACTCCCTGTTTGAGACCTATATGTAGATAAATCCCTCCTCTGTCATCTTTCAAGTAGTTGTGTGTGCCATAAACATTTCAAAGATTACTTCATTCCAGAAAAACACACAAAACTGTCTCAGTTTTAGGAATCTGGAAATAAGAAATAGAAATGTTTTTCTTAACATTTCAAACTCAATATAAAATTATTTTTATATGAATGTATAGTTTATTAAATATTGAATGTGGTTAATGTGGATATGTCTTTCTCCATACTACTTCAGTTCAATCATGTCCAGCTCTTTGCAACCCCATGGACTGCAGCACGCTAGGCTTCCCTGTCCATCACCAACTCCCGAAGCCTGCTCAAACTCATGTCTGTTGAGTCAGTGATGCCATCCAACCATCTCATCCTCTGTCGTCCCGTTCTCCTCCTGACTCTTTGCGACCCCATGGACTATATAGTCCATGGAATCCTCTAGGGCAGAATGCTGGAGCGGGTAGCTGTTCCCTTTTCTAGGGGATCTTCCCAAACCAGGGATCAAAGCCATGTCTCCCACATTGCAGGTGGATTCTTTACCAGCTATACTTCCACATAAGGGAAGCCCCCATACTACTTGGTAGATGACAAATTATACTGGATAATTTAAGGTCTACACAAAGACTTACAATATTTTTAACCCATTGTATTCATATTCATTACTTTGTAATTAGACACTATATCTTCTCAAGGAGATATTAAAACACTACCAATTTTAATTTTGAACCAAAACAAATAATTAAAATTTCTGTCTTTAGGGGGTCTATACGATTTTTAAAAATAGGATTTATTTCATAAATACAAGGTCAGTTGAAATTTGCTACTAGTGGATGACAGTCTCCCTTTATTAATATCTTTATCACAACTAGCCTAGTCTGTCAGATTCTTCATGAATCTCAGTAAAAGATAATGGAAAAGAAGAAATCAAGTTCATGTTTAGGTATAAAGGACTGAGTAACTTTCAAAGTAAGTGATACCAGTGCTAACACTAGAACATTGAGTGAATTCATTCATACTGATGGCTGTTTACTAGAGTTTGGGTCAAATCTAAACACAATAAAGAAAGTGCCCTCTGTTGATGGGACAATGAATTAGCACTTTGATTCTAAGAGAGAACAGTCTAGATAGCTCAACTCAAACTTATATTTCTAATCAGAGAAACCACAGCAAATATACATCCTCAGATTAAACATGATGTCTAATTAATACCAGTTTGTTTCATGGAGACTGCAAAACCTGAGTCCATACTTTGGAAACTTTCCCCATGCAATAACCTTCTAACTCAGCCATCTTTATATACTTGGTAGCATAACCTTAATAGAATTTGAAAAACTTTGTACTCTGTATTTTTAAGAAGAGGTAATATTTTTATAAGCTAGTAATTAAAGAATGTATTTTAAGCATATTGTATGAGCAGTTTAAAGATATGTCTTCAGTATAAGACTTCTTGATCCAGCTTATACAATTTATGGAAAAAAATGAACTGTCCACCATACAACAGAATTAGCAGTACCAGTCCTCTTTGTCACATCAATCAAGTAAATCAGTCACTTTTTCCCCAGGAGAAAGTTTCCCTTTTCAATTCAAATATTGTGGAAGTGAATTCCATCACAGGTAGAATGATGACAGATTGTTGGATAAACGAATAAATAGATAAGATAGGTAGGTACACACATACATATATATGTTCACACATACACATGTACACAGAGATAGAAAGTCTTTTTGTGAGTTTGTACCCTAAATAAGGTGATAGCTTGCTTCCCTAATTATTGCTTTCCCAAACTCACTTTATATTGTATTACAAAAAAATTCCCTTAGAGATAATGCATTTTCTTAATCACTCTTGTTCACATACTCCAGACATTATCTCTGTGAAGCCACTTATTATTTCCATGAAAATATTAGATTTTTTTTTCATTTATGTGGATTTTCTTTAGCTGTTTCCCATTTGGCCAAGTACCCCTCACATTTCAAGCCATACTTAAGCTACCTTGTCAGCAAGGTCTTCCCTCAAACAGGTAAACTAATCTACTACCTCATCTGTTCCCTCTAGATTACTGTACATACATATTTTACATCTATATTGCCATAGTTTCATACAATCTCTCTTAATAAACCCTGGGTGCTCATTATATTTTAAAGACAATAAATATTTTCAAAGGAAATAAAAGAATACAGAAATGATTCAATAATTAAGAAGCAGTTCCACCAAGAAGTGTCTACAATAGTGCTTTGTAAGGACAGTAGTCATGTATGAGTTCATGCTCCAAAATATGCTTTGCTAATTTCTACACATACAAAAATGTGCACGTTAGTGTCATCCTTCTTTATTCCCAAAGAGACTCATTCAGAGGAGCCATTTTAAGAACAGAAGTAAAAAGCAGCCACTTAGGAAGAACATACACAAACACATGAACATAACCTTTTAATAGCTTTAGCTCCACGCTATTGTTTGCTTGTAGCAACAGTAGCAAAGACTTAGCTGGAATAGGGAGACAATGTTTTGTAAAAAAAAAAAAAAAAGAAAGAAAGAAAGAAAAGAAACACCCCCTCCCAATTTTTTTTTTAAATTTATTTTAATTGGAGGCTAATTACTTTACAAGATTGTAGTGGTTTTTGCCATACATTGACATGAATCCACCATGGGTGTATATGTGTTCCCCATCCTGAACCCCCCTTCCACCTCCCTCCCCTCCCATCCCATCCCTCTGGGTCATCCCAGTGCACCAGCCCTGAGCACCCTGTCTCATGTATCGAACCTGGACTGGCAATCTGTTTCACATATGATAATATACATGTTTCAATCCTATTCTCTCAAATCATCCCACACTCGCCTTCTCCCACAGAGTCCAAAAGACTGTTCTATACATCTGTGTCTCTTTTGCTGTCTCTCATTTAAGGTTATCGTTACCATCTTTCTAAATTCCATATATATGCATTAGTATACTGTATTGGCATTTTTCTTTCTGACTTACTTCACTCTGTATAATCGGCTCCAGTTTCATCCACTTCATTAGAACTTATTCAATGTATTCTATTTAATGGCTGAGTAATATTCCATTGTGTTTATGCACCACAGCTTTCTTATCCATTCATTCATCTGCTGATGGACATCTAGGTTGCTTCCATGTCCTGGCTATTATAAACAGTGCTGCGATGAACACTGGGGTACACGTGTCTCTTTCACTTCTGGCTTCCTCCGTGTGTATGCCCAGCAGTGGGACTGCTGGCTCATATGGCAATTCTATTTCCATTTTTTTAAGGAATCTCCACACTGTTCTCCATAGTGGCTGTACTAGTTTGCATTCCCACCAGCAGTGTAAGAGGTTTCCCTTTTCTCTACACCCTCTCCAGCATTTATTGTTTGTAGACTTTTGGATAGCAGCCATTCTGACTGGCATGAGGTGGTACTTCATTGTGGTATTGATTTGCATTTCTCTGATAATGAGTGATGTTGAGCATCTTTTCAAGTGTTTGTTAACCATCTGTATGTCTTCTTTGGAGAAATGTCTCTTTAGTTCTTTGGTCCATTTTTTTGAGTGGGTCATTTATCTTTCTGGAATTGAGCTGAAGAAGTTGCTTGTATATTTTTGAGATTAATTCTTTGTCAGCTGCTTCATTTCCTATAATTTTCTCCCATTCTGAAGGCTGTCTTTTCACCTTGCTTATAGTTTCCTTCATTGTGCAAAAGCTTTTAAGTTTAAATACATCCCATTTGTTTATTTTTGCTTTTATTTCCAATATGCTGGGAGGTGGGTCATACAAGACCCTGCTGTGATTTATGTCAGAGTCTTTTGCCTGTGTTCTCCTCTAGGAGTTTTATAGTTTCTGGTCTTCCATTTAGATCTTTAATCCATTTTTAATTTGTTTTTGCATATGGCGTTAGAAAGTGTTCTTGTTTCATTCTTTTACAAGTGGTTGACCAGCTTTTCCAGCACCACTTGTTAAAAAGATTGCTTTTTCTCCATTGTATATTCTTGCCTCCTTTGTCAAAGATAAGGTGTCCATAGGTGCGTGGATTTATCTCTGGGCTTTCTATTTTGTTCCACTGATCTATATTTCTGTCTTTGTGTCAGTACCATACTGTCTTGATTACTGTGGCTTTGTAGTAGACCCTGAAGTCAGGCAGGTTGATTCCTTCAGTTCCATTCTTCTTTCTCAAGACTGCTTTGGCTATTCAAGGTTTTTGTATTTCTATACAAATTGTGAAATTATTTGTTCTAGTTCTATGAAAAATACCATTGGTAGCTTGATTGGGATTGCACTGAATCTATGGATTGCTTTGGGTAGTATACTCATTTTCACTATATTGATTCTTCCAATCCATGAACATGGTATATAAAAACCCTAAAATTTTAAAAGGATATTTGAGTGGGGAAAGATAACATTCATCTTAAAGCTTTTGAAGTTTAATTATATCCATTTAACATATGTAACAAATTGCAAATAAAACAGTTTAATGTAAAATAATTCAAAAATATTATGCAGAGAATTATAGGCCATCATTCATCCTTTTTGGTTGCCAAATCAAGAAGCTAAACCAGACCTTGTTCAGTAGAACATGGTCAAATTGCTTGTGACCTACCACTTAGATCATCTGATATTCTGCAGGTAAAGGTGGCAGAAGCCCTCATACAGCACCCTTGAAACAATTTGTGGTAAAATCTAACCGTGGACTGTAGGAGTCATGTGATATTATTTATTCCCTTATAGGTATAGCCTAAGAAAGCAGAGAAAATGTGTAAAGACCTAGAATTTTGATAAACCATGAATTCTCCCAAGTCTTTGAACACAGTTTAGGTTTCAGAAATCACTCAGTAAGCGATCATTTAAAAGATATTAATTTCTCTCCAAATGGCAATGAAGTTTCAATATACTTCTAATATGCAGGTCTTATATATTCTCTTATTTATCACCCTCTGTTATAAACATGAAGAAAAATCACTAAAGCCACTTCTGAAAAACTCAGTCCGACCACGTTTTGTTCAGCCAGCATTTTTTCCATGATTTAAATTTTAAAAATAGGAAATGTTAATGAAAACAAGCTTTGAGGTACTCAAGGAAGTCACAGGTCATGATTTTATACTGAAAAAATCAGCATCTGCATTTTTTGCATTGAATGAACATGTGTAGCTAAATCCTTTTGAATGTCATTGAATGCAGAGGTAGTTTACTTTTTCTTTTTCATGTTTATGGTCTCAGGAATTGAGAATTCATTTTCTTCACTGGACATGTTAGACCTTAATGGATCTACCTTCATTGCTTCTCAGTAGACATCCTGTGTACTACAGATTTCAGTAACAGAATTTGCACTTCCAATGTACTGGACCAGAATTGCTAACTGAAGCAACGTGCTTTCTTCTCTAACAAGTCACAGGTCCTCATGAGTGGTATGTGACCCATTTTCACCATCAGTAACCAAGTGACTTTTTGTACAAAAGGAATATCCTTTATACTAAAAATCAAAATCTTGTGACACATTGTGAAAATTATATGGTCTGACGTTGGGTTTTACTATGCTTTAGGTTATTCGTGAGGAACAAAGAAGATCATGTTCAAGACTGAAAAGGAAAACACTTAAGGAGGTCTGGGCAGTTTTAACAGCATGAGTGAAATACAACACCAAACAGGATGTCTCCATTCCCTTTGAACTTGAGGCATCCCATGGACCGTAAGCTACTGAATTCTCTAGTTAGTTATGTGGTGCCAGACTTTCAATGGCACTTAATGAAGATAAGTTTCTACCTCATACTTTTAAATGCAATGGTGGATGAATCCTGCCTGGCCAAACTGAGTGCTTTATCAAAGTCTTTTTGCAAAGCTGGAGAAAATGTACACATTTTTCTTAGGTCTTAAAGCAATTGCCCAGGTCCCCCCACCCCTCCAACCCCAAACTGGGGGAAAAAAAAAACCACCTTCAAATCAATAGTCAGAAATATGTCCACATTTATGTCTCAATAATAAATGTAAATATTTGTTCACTTATTTTAGACATGTAAATAAGACTCTAATGGAAAATCAAATTTAAATGTAAGCATCAACTGATTGTATCTTATGTTTTCCTCCTTTTATAAATAACACTTAGAACTTCCTACATATTAGGAAAAGTGTCTTTTTATTTTCCCCTATTGCATTAATGACTGCAGTCTCTGCAAGGAGATCAAACTAGTCAATCCTAAAGGAAATAAATCCTGAATATTCATTGGAGGGACTAATGCTGAAGTTGAACCTCCAATACTCTGGCCACCTGATGCAAAGAACTGACTCACTGGAAAAGACCCTGATGATGGGAAAGATAGAAGGTAAGAGGAGAAGGGGATGACAGAGGATGAGGTGGTTGGATGGCATCACCGACTCAATGGACATGAGTTTAAGCAAGCTCCAGGAGGTGGTTAAGGACAGGGAAGTGCTGAAGTCCATGGGGTCACAAATAGTTGAACACAACTGAGAGACTGAACAACAACCTGTTCTTTTTGAGGTTTCCTTGATAAAGAGTCTTTATGGCTGTGTAGTCAAGAGGTACAGAATCCACACCTAGGACACTGCCATTCCTCTTTCAGAAATATATTCATAAAAAAGATGGCTAAAAATAAATTATGCTTATTATTATTTGGCTTATATCTGAAGTTCCTGTTCAGAAGATTCTTAGAAACTTGAGTGGAACAAGAAGCTTATTCTGTTGTTCTTGTTTAGTCACTAGGTCATGTCTAACTCTTCTGTGAGCCCATGGACTGTAACCCACCAGGCTCCTCTGTCCATGGGATTTCCCAGGCAAGAATACTAGAGTAAGTTGCCATTTCCTACTCCAGGGAATCTTTCCAACCCAGGGATCAAATCTGCATCTCCTGCATTGGCAGGTAGATTCTTTATTACTGAGCCACCTGGGAAACCTAACTTATTCTGATCATATGCAACACCAACACTTCACTGTCCTTCTTCACAAAAGAATAGGCCAGAGATCCATCTGATACTATCTGAGGGAAACATATCACCTTATTTTTGATTTTTAAATTTAAGCATCAACTGATGTAATTTATCAAAATTTTCCTGTTTCCTAAAAAGATTAATACTTTAATTTAGACAAAATATACACTGACCTATTAAAAATTTAAAGTAACTCCCTTTGAGGCCTGATCTTTAAAATAGGATTTAGTGAATCAGTCATGATCATGCCCAGGTCCCTGATTCAACAATAATTGGAATCCTTCTATTATATCAATTCTAAGCATTCTCTTTTCTTGTTATCATCATCTGTCTTTTCAGATTACTCACACTATTACAACAACTGCAGTAATTTTGAGATTTACTATTCATTGATCCTGTCCATTTTTCATTTCTCTTACACTCATTCCCCTCCTTTAACTGGTTTACAATTCACAGTACGTAAGATAATCACTTCCTTGCCTCTTTCACTCTAATTCAGCTTTGGTTAAACTCTACTGCTCAATATAGCTGGTGAAAAAGACACAGTTATGCTGAACTAGCTCACTTTGAAGCAATGTCTGTGAAAATTGTGTGGGCCCTTAGAGTTGCTCCATGTCATCTTCTGCTAGTAGATTTCCTTTTTACTTTCCTAGCTACTTATGTCTTATCTTTTCTCCAGTTTTTAAACCTCCAAAATTCTCACCCCTACTCTCTTTCTCAGAGATGACCTTGGTTCCTATTTCACTGAGGAAGAAGTCAAACAAGAGAACACTTCATAAATCTACCACTACATCCAGGCACCTGCCAACATCTGGACCCATATGCTCTGCTTTTCCAACTATTACTGTGGGCAAGCTGTCCATATATCTAAGATCTCTCTCCCTTAACTTCAAGGGAATTTCCCCAGAAATTAATTCACTTCCTTTTCTATAACAGTATCAATGTTTCAACTTGTACTAGTTCAATCCTAGCTGATCACATAAATATGCTATTATTTTACTAATATTATATCTTTAAAGACTCATTTATCTCCTCTCTCCACCTACTGCTCCATTATTCTGATCCCCTTCAGGGCAAAATTCCTCAAAAGATGAGGAGTCTGTGGGGGGGAGAGTTGCTCAGTCACGACCAACTCTTTGCAACCCCATGGACTGTAGCCCACCAGGTTCTTTTGTCCATCGAATTCTCCAGGCAAAAATACTGGAGTGAGGTGCCATTTCTTACTCCATGATCTTCCCAACTCAGGGACTGAACCCAGGTCTCCTGCATTTCCAACTTTGGCAGGCGGATTCTTTACCACTAGCACCACCTGGAAGCCTGAGGAGTCTATACATGCAGTTTTCAACTCCTCCAATTTTTCTCTAAATAGGCTTTTAACTCATTAAACCCCTTATTGACAAGGTCAGCAGTATCCTCTCTATCACAGAGTTTAGGGACCAGTTCTTATTTTACCTGCCCCATCGGCAACATTTCACAGAGCTGATTATGCTTTCCTCTTAGAACCACTTAATTCACGTGGGTTCCAGGACACTATACTCTGCTAATGAAAATCAATCAATCTCATCTGGCTCCTCCCAATGACTCTGATGTCGTATGCTGGAGCATTCCAAGTCTCAATCTTTAGATATCTTCTCAACCTCCCTACACTTGCCACCCAGGTGATCTCATCTGGGCTCACATACCATCAACAAGCTGATAGCAATCACATTTATATCTTTAGTTCTGACTTCTATCCTGAACTCAAAGCACATACATCCCTTTGCCTCGCAGACAGCTACACTCAGATGTCTAAGAAACATTTCAGATGTAGTCAGACTTTATTTTTTGGGCTCCAAAATCACTGCAGATGGTGACTGCAGCCATGAAATTAAAAGACGCTTACTCCTTGGAAGAAAAGTTATGAACAACCTAGATAATATATTCAAAAGCAGAGACATTACTTTGCCGACTAAGGTCCGTCTAGACCAAGACTTCCTGTGGTCATGTGTGGATGTGAGAGTTGGGACTGTGAAGAAGGCTGAGCACCGAAGAACTGATGCTTTTGAACTGTAGTGTTGGAGAAGACTCTTGAGAGTCCCTTGGCCTGCAAGGAGATCCAACCAGTCCATTCTGAAGATCAACCCTGGGATTTCTTTGGAAGGAATGATGCTGAAGCTGAAACTCCAGTACTTTGGCCACCTCATGAGAAGAGTTGACTCATTGGAAAAGACTCTGATGCTGGGAGGGATTGGAGGCAGGAGGAGAAGGGGACAACAGAGGATGAGATGGCTGGATGGTATCACTGACTCAATGGACGTGAGTCTGAGTGAACTCCGAGGGATGGTGATGAACAGGGAGGCCTGGCGTGCTGCGATTCACGGGGTCACAAACAGTCAGACATGACTGAGCAACTGAACTGAACTGAATGTATGCAGAGCTGAACACCTGGTCATTGTTTCAAACCTGCTTCAATGACCTTCCTCATTTAACATCAACTCCTTTCTATCTGTTGTCCACACCTGAGACCTTGGAGCTATGCTAACTCCCCTACCCTCACCTCTCACTTACTCTATCAGCAAGTTCAGTTCACTTACCTTTAAAATAAGTCAGGGTATAACCATTGCTCCCCACTTCCACCTTCCTTCTTCCTTGATCACTCTACCTCAGTACCCCTGCTTCCTTGCTCTGTGAACACTCCAATGAACTTCTGCCTCAGAGCTACTGCCCTGTCTGGCCTTAAGCCTAGAATGCTCTCATAGCTTGCTCCCCTATTACCTTTGGGTTTTCATGCAAATGTCATTTATGAATGAGGCCATCTCTGATCATCCTCTTTAAAACTCCAAGTCTCACTTCTCCCAGGATAATCTGTTCCTTCCCCTACTTAAATTCTATTAATAGCATATCAACTCCTAATGTATTATATCTTTACATATTTATTTTGCTTAGTCTTTGGTAAATGCTCTCCAAAAGAACTTTCCATAATGATACAAATGTTCTATATTAATGCTGTCCAGTGTGGCAGCTGCCAGCTATGTGTGACTATTGAACACTAAAATATATAGTTTGGTTAAATTATCACATGCATCCAGTGGGGATTCTTTTAGACAGCACAGCTTGTATGAGCACAGCTTGTATACAGCTTGTATACAGCACAGCTGTATGAGCACAGGAGTTCTGATTCCTTCAGGCCAATATAATCCCAGGACATAGTCAATGTCCAACATGCATCTGTTGAATGAATTAAGCAATTTTTTTTCCTTCTGGTTTCATTTTCCTGGTTAAACAATGACCCTGGCCATTGTATTTGATGAAGGGAACACAGGTTATACAGTTTAGCTCCCACCGTAACCCTCTGTACAAAGCATCAACTGTGTGACAATGGGTGGTCATGCTGAGTGACTTGGTTTGGCAGATGAACACCTGCTGTTGAGAGTCTGGCGCATTCTCTCTCTCTTGTGACACCACTATCACTACCAACAGGAAGAGAAGGGGAAGGACACAGTGAGAGAGCCCTATATATGCCTATCTCTGCCTACTGTCACTGTTTTCACGACAAAGGTACTTAGAGTTACTTCTTATCTCTCAACATTTTCACCTAAACCCTGTGTAGGTTCTCAACACTCAGGTGAGAGAGAGTCCCAATTCTCAATAAGTTGAGAAAGGCTGTATCTGAGAAGCATCAAGTAATAGGTTAGGAGAAAAAAAAAGAAAGATCAGACATAAATTTAATCTCCTTAAACTCAATAGTACTTATCCTTAGAATGTAAATTTCATCTCTCTACCCAGAAAGAAGCTTCATCAATCTTACATGGGAAAAATTTTAACATTATTATATGTCTGGGAGAAAATCAAATATACTTTCCCTAGACCTCTGAATTTGTTTCTTTGCAATAAATATCTTTTCCCTACTTTGTATTGCTCCTCTACTTATCTTTTAATAAAGCATCATGAAAGAAGAGACACAGAGACCCAGGTTTACCTGTTTCTGTTCCTTCAATGTTGGGGAATTTTATGTTTTCAAGACTCAAAATGATTTTCCAGAAAACAAAGAAAAAGGAGAGAGAGGAAGAGAAGAGAGAAATGTGGCCAAAAGGGTGAACTTAATAAACTTGAATCCATATGGTTATGCAAGTCCTAAATATGTCCTGGCCCTGCCTTTCCTTGTTTTATCAGAAGCTGACCTTGAACACATAGACAGAAAAACAGATTTGACCAGCTCTGAGGCCACAGTACCTGTGAATCTCAGCTGTAGCTACTTCACAAATTTGGCATTTCATCTTTTTTTGTATGTGCTATAGTGTTCTCATTTATAAAAATGACCTCATAGCAATATTGCTTATCTTACAGTGTTGTTATAAAGATTAAAAAAGTAAATGCAATACACTTATTATAGATTAAAAGTGCTTATTAAACCCTTGTAGCTTTTGTTACTGATAGAGCAATTTAAATCATTCTATTAGTTGGTTCAAATACTTCATCTTACAGGTGAAGACTGGAGACATCGATTCTTTAAATAGGTTTTTAGTGTCTGTGTATGACAGGTCTCCTAACTTCCTGGTCAGTGTACTTTCCCATACACCACTCTAATATACTCTGTGTCCCCTCAATTCTTTACCTCTTTTTCTTGACTGTTACTGGGAAGTGAAAGGAGTAATCACACCTAGGAAAACTGGAGGTGGAAATGGTGGCTTTGGCTGCAAGTTACTTAACCTTCTGCTCAAGACTTTTCTTCTCTGACATGGGAGTCTCAGAATCAAACCACAATAGGTGTTCTCTACCTCTTGCCTCGAGAGGGGACAGATGCATTCACAGAGAGAGCTGCCAGGCTGCTATAACACCGATATCTCTGTGCTGTGTGGAAAGTGGCTCTGGGCTGCCACCTGACAGACAGATGAGGCAAAGTGGAGATAATAGAACTTCTAAACCTTTGGGTGATCTATTTCATTGGAACTGAGTGACTGTAATGGACTTTGCTCTCGCCAAAAACTTGAACACCATCTCTGGAGGCAGTCCTACAAAGAACTACAGCAGCAAGCACGCTGGAAAGAATGAGAAAACGGACTTGAGAACAACCTTGGGTGATTCCTGTGGCTGTCGCTTAGCAGTCTTTAAGCCAGGTACTTGAGGATTTCTCTTAAAGAGCCAGCAGGGGTATCTGTTCCTCTGCTGAGATGCTATTTTGCACCCTAGTGCCAAACAGTCCCCCTGAGACTATGGAGTGAAACAACAGGAAACGTTCCAATAACCCTCACAATCCTTAATAAAATGAAGCTCTTAAACAAGATGACCTTCCTGGAACCATCCCCAAGTAGCCTGACCCTTCTCTGTGTTCTTTAGGTACTTCAGGAGCCTGTCAGTTACTGAAATTAGCTACATTTAATACATGTTTCCTTCTGCTGGTCAATAATGTGATTTTAGGAACTCTTATGTGCACCTTATTTCGATGATTACCCTAAAACAGGAAGGAAATATTGTGCATAAGGACAGTGCTGTGGGGAGAAGTCTTTGAAAGAAATAAAAACATCTGAGGAGACAGTTTAGATACAGAAAACTGCAAATAAATGAACCAAGCTGGCAACACGTTTAGAATTTGAGATCAGTGACTCTAAGTGAGATGACTGGGTTTTATCTAAGTGCTCAAATGCATACTATGAAATCCAGATCAGACAGACTGGCTGAATTATCCTACACTGTTAGAGTTAAGTAATGGTTGGCCAAATAAATTAAATCCTGAGTGCACTACTAAATAAAGTCTGGTCTCTCTAGGCTTACCTTTGTCTTTTCATCACTAGTTCTATCTATCCTTTTATCTATTTTCTGTCTTGTTCTAAAACTCGTATCATAGTACAATCAAAGATAAATTTCAATAGTATTGCTCAAAAATATGTATTTTCTCTTGTGTTACACTGTAGCAAATTTTCCTTACTTTATAAAGAAAATCTGCTTTAAAGGTAATTAGTCTTAATGGATGTGATATAATTCCAATCATCACTAGAAATGTTCCCCAGTTTTAGCCTTTGTTTTTGCTTAAGCAACATGATGTCCTTTTTATTTTTGCACATAAAATATCTTTTAGATATTTATGAAAATTCTCACCAAATGAAGAAGTCTGCTGTTCATCACAGATATCACTAGCTTGTACTACCTATATGAGAGTGGCTAGCTAGACTGACTCTTTATTATGGGCTGATAGATGTCTGGGAGATTTGTTCCACCAACACATGGGATCCCCCAAATCTATGGACTCACATATTTTGTTAACGATTGCTAATTGTTGCTGTTTCATCTGTAAATTAGTCTGAAATATTATATTAAAAAGCCAGAGAGTGATGTTTTGTTGTCAAGACACACATCCAGAACTGTTCAACTCCAACAAGAGTAATGTGCTGCATGTACAATAAACTTATATTCCAAGCACTTTCAAGGCACATGAAAATTTTAAGACTGTATAATATTGGCTAAGATTTGTTGAGGGCCTACTGAATGTTAACGTTTAGATTGAAACTTGGCTATCTCATTTAATCTCCACAAACCTATGAAACAACGCCATTTACAGATGAGAAAAGTGAATGTCACTAAAGGTAAAACAAGTTGCCCAAAGTCACACAATTAGAAAAGTGGCAGAACCAAGTATTTATCCTAGAATGTCACACTTCAGAGCCTGATTTTTGAGCCACTATCTAATACTGCTTTTTGAACCACTCTCTAATACTGCCTGGTAGGCTGGTTATTGTTTATTTTCTTCCTTTAAAAAAAATAGTAACAAACATTGTACAACATGTATGCTTATAAAAATATATTGAATATACACTCATGCATCGAACTTTTCAAAAAAATTATAGATTGACTTTGCAGAATTTAAATTTATTTTTTAATTAGGTCTTTTAATTTTTTTAACAGAAAATCATCTAATAAATGTAAGTCAATAAATATTTCTTGAGTTTGGACAATGAGTAAGGTGATGTTTTAGGCCTGGGGACACACAGCAGTTACCAACACAAAACAGCCTCAAATTGCACAGTTTTAGCAAACTGATTGGGGCAAGTGATAGAGGATGAAAGGGGCTGGCAGGAGTGAATACAGTGGTCAGTGAAGAACTCTCTGAGAGAGTAATATCTGAATTGAGAAAACAGCCAAGAATACAAAAGGAGGGAGGGCTCCAGACAGAAGGAATAGCCTCCACATGGACCTAATCTAAGTCTGGCCAGTTAGAGAGAGATGGAAAGATCTGCAAGACTGGAGCATAATGACCAAAGGGGAGGACCAAGGAGGATAAGGGTGACAAAGAGAGTGGAAAGAGGTCAAATGATAAAAATGCAAGTTGTATTCACAGGGAAAGAATATTAAGCAATGGAGTGACTGGCAATAAATGGTCAATGATATGGTAACATAATTTCTGAAACAGCTCCTCCAGTTTATAGATAATTCTATCAAGACAGAGAAAAGAAGAAAACAGCAGGGAATGAAGACCTTATTATACATTTATAGCTGACTCCACCTGTTATTTCTGAATAGAGGTTGAGCATTAAAGAAACAGTAGTTGAAACAGAGATTTACAAACCGATGTTCACAACCCGGGGTATTTCTCTTTCACTTCCAACGTGAAAACAGCATCTAATTATTTTATACAAGTGATTCACTTAGACTGAAAAATTCTACACATTAAAAATCTGAAGAAATGATAGGAAGAGGTAAATAAGAGCTTACAATCTAGTTCAGTCACTCAGTCATGTCTGATTCTTTGCGACCCCATGAACCGCAGCACGCCAGGCCTCCCTGTCCATCACCAACTCCCGAGTTCACTCAAACTCACGTCCATCAAGTCAGTGATGCCATCCAGCCATCTCATCCTCTGTCATCCCTTTCTCCTCCTACCCCCAATCCCTCCCAGCATCAGAGTCTTTTCCAGTGAGTCAACTCTTTGCATGAGGTAGCCAAAGAGTTTCAGCTTTAGCATCATTCCTTCCAAAGAACACCCAGGACATCTCCTTCAGAATGGACTGGTTGGATCTCCCTGCAGTCCAAGGGACTCTCAAGAGTCTTCTCCAACACCACAGTTCAAAAGCATCAGTTCTTTGGCGCTCAGCTTTCCCCATAGTCCAATTCTCACATCCATAAATGACTACTGGAAAAACCATACCCTTGACTAGATGAACCTTTGTTGACAAAGTAATGTCTCTGCTTATTAATATGCTATCTAGGTTGGTCATAACTTTCCTTCCAAGGAGTGTCTTTTAATTACATGGCTGCAATCACCATCTTCACTGATTTCTAGTTAGATCCACACAATTTCTTATGGAACAAGCTGGTACTAAGATTCAGAGATAGGCTGGGGAAGGGATGAAGAAACTTCTTTAAAACAGGTAGGGAGGTTTTAAAAGCATGTGAATGAAATTTTATACCTCTGTCTCGTTACATTTCATGTTGTTTGATTGAAAGTACATAAAATTCTGAGATCAAGAGAAGGCTTATTTCTATACTACTCTTTCTACCAGAGTACTCTACTGAGTAACAAGTAGATTATTTAGGTGAAGAAATAAGGAGAAGTCCATAGAAATAACTCTGAGTCTGAAGCTACTTGAAGGAAATACTGGGCAGAGGAGGCTAATTAACCATAACAGAACCATAAGAGCTTGTGTTAAAGACAGTTGCCATAATTTCTGGTGACTTATCTGAGGCCATACACCCTAGTACCACCCAGGGAAACTTGGAAGTTCTATTGAAAAAGAGTCAGGAGAAGAAAAGATAAGTGATGATATATGCTTACTTGTATGAAAACAATAGTATCCTCACGTTTAATGGGCATGATATTACTGATAACTTGTCATATTTAGAGTATTATATATTGCAAAGCACCTTTTCAAATTCATTACCTCATTTGATTCACAGTATCACATTTAGCCAAAACAAATGTAACTGTACTATTTCTGTTTGAAAGACAAGAATATTAAATCATAAGAAAGTGATCTGGTTGCCAATTAGACCCAAACTATAGATCAACAAATTCCAAGTCCTGTCTTTGTATAACTAGCCCAGTGGCTCTCAAGTGTGATCCCTAGGGACCAGGAGTATTAGCACCATCAGATCCTCTAGTAAATGCAAACTGCGGGCCCTACACCAGACCTAATGAATCCAAAATTCTAGGGGTGGGGCCAAGCACACATAAGTGCCCCAGGTATGTTGGGGCCTCCTAGTTCATAACCCATGGTACTGGAGGGTAATGATTCTCCGGCTCATGAGAGTGGTGTGAGGAGAACTTCCTGCAGGAGGAAAGTACAGATTTATGCCCCATAACTGCTTTGATAATTTCATCAGCCTCACATATTCTGGTGGATGATTATCAGTCATATTGCTGCCATACACTTATACTACTGGGCTCTGAACTGTGACATTACTTAACAAATTGTTTGACTACCTGACTCTTCTTTGTATTGATTTGATTTGTAAAATGAGTTGGAAACCAATTTTACTTTGAGTGATCATCACAAGAAAGGATCAGAGCCTATAATCAAATTGATTTTGGCCCAAGGAAGTGTAATTTTTGTTTCAATTAAAAGTAAACACATGAAGAAAATTCACTGCCTAAAATTTCTCCGTGATAATACATTTGTTTGTTTGTTTTATCTTATTATTTTATTTTTTACTTTCCCAAGATTCTATCCTCTCACTGGAAATTTGTAAACGAAAATACAAAACGGAAATCTAAGCTATAATTTTAATGTGGCCTTTGGCTGAGATTTTTAAAACAATATCTCAAAAAGTAAAACACTATATATTAGCATTTCATTTAATTAAAATGTCATCAATTACATCAAATAATTATGAGTATGTTTTTACAACCACTATTAACTTAGAAAAAAACACGGCCAATCCAACAATGAAATGCCAACAAATGTAAGAGGCCTTCCAATTGAGATCTGTTAAAGTATGAAAAGGTATCAGTGAAATATAGTATGCATTTTATTGTACAGTTGCAGCTGACATCTGTCTTTAGGATGTATGTATTTTATTTTCAAAGACAAGGTTGATCTGGCCCCAGTTATGGTACAGTTATAGTAATTTACTTCTTCAAAGTTAAGCAGTAGTCATCCTAGCCTAAGGACTGTTTCATGACATCAGTAAGTAAGCAATGCAGATGGAAAATCTTCTTCTACAATTTGGTATCTGAGTTGTCAGGCAGTGTAAGAAAACAGGCAATTGAGTGAGAAAGTGACGTCAGGGAAGCAGTAAAACATGGAGCCTTCACTGAAAAATCTTTTGCTTGTCATTTAGAAATGAAATCAATCCCAAATCTAAGTTTTGTAATTTTTAATGCTGACATTTCCCCTTCTTAATTAGTGATGTTGCCTCTTTACACTGATTGTTAGATACATATAAGGAAACTGTTGCAGAAGACATTTCTGAATATAAATGTTCTGTAAATCCATTTCCCTCTGTCTTTGCAGGGGGCAATGTACTTGCTTAAGAACACAAGAAGGAGATGTACTGGTATGCAGAAATTCTGAGCTGAAGACAAAAATAAGTTCCTGACTAGTTCTTGCATGGAAAGTTCCCTGAAAAAATAGTACACATGGTCTGCAAAATGGTAAGCTCTCACATGTTAGAAGACCTCTGCTTACTTTTTTTGACTTGGACAATTTTATTTAAATAAGGAATGTTTTTCTGGGTGAAGTTTCTTT
Source organism: Nanger dama (assembly GCA_917880005.1). Lineage (NCBI taxonomy): Eukaryota > Metazoa > Chordata > Mammalia > Artiodactyla > Bovidae > Nanger > Nanger dama. The sequence goes on from CAKJTW010000007.1 coordinate 34,198,669, forward strand.
TATTTTTTCAGTATTTTCACAATTCAGAATAAGGTTCTACACTAATTAAAAACTCTACTTATTTATCTGGGATATTTTAAATAACCCATTGAGCCAAGTGGAAAATATGTTGAGTTGGAAGTTAAAATGCATGAGATCAAGCTGTGGTTTTGTTACTCCTCAGCTCCGTGACTTTGAACAAGTTACTTAATTTTTCTGTCACCTTTTTTTTTTTTTTAACTTGGAAGTTTACATGGCTGGTATCCTCTTTAGTGATTTCAGGACACAAAAAAGTGCTTCGTATATATTATCTCACTTAATCATAAAAGTGAAGAGAGAAAATGCAGGGAAGTATTGAAAACAGTGCCTAGCACAGAGTAAACACCCAATGATTTCCAGTAGACGCATTATTCTATCATCAATAACAACAACACTGCCAGACTGAAATTAATGTTTCCTTTCCAGTTAAGGAAACAATCTTCAAGAAGTTGAAACGACATTCCTGTGGTCTTTCTAACGGCCCATCCAGAATTATGACTTGTCTACTGGATGACCAGCCTGTGCTTTCAGCCTCAGAGGCACGGTGCCCTCCACAGTCACCCACAGCATAGCTAGTGTGATGGGAGTTTGAGGAGAAAAATCATCTTTTAATATAAATTTAATTCCCAAAGCACTGCTTTGAAAACACCTTAAAATAATATTGTTTTATCTATCACATCATTTCTAGCCATTTTTTTCCCTTACAGCTTGGATTATACTTGATGAATTTTAGTACCAAACAATATCCTCTAATGGTGTGTATATACAGAGAATAAAACAGCACACAGAAAACAAAAGGTGAGTTGTGTGGGTGAATGTGTTTATGTGAGAAACCAGAATGTGGACTGCGGTTTGAGGAACAGTCATGGAAAGTAGAAGGCATCCTTTCCATCTTCAGCTTCATGTTTTTCAGTGCATCATAATGAAAAAGAGACAACAGTGTGCACTAACTAAAAAGTCTGCTAAGAGAGCATCTAAGCAGGAAGAGACTTGCAGAAAGATGTTCACTTCAACACTGTTCACAATAGTGAAAACCTGGAAACAATGTAAAGGTCTACTGATAGGACAGAGAATGCACACTATGGGATATGTCCATAATGGCCCAGAATGGAAAAATTAGAAGGATATATGAATATTCATGAACATATCTCAAAACAAAGATATTAAAAGTGGAATAAAGCTATGTCCTTAAACTATACATACAGAATACGTTAATACTTACCTTTTGCTATATATGGTACATTAAAAATCATACTCACTAAAATAATACTGTACAGTGTGTGTGTTTGCATGTGTGTATATACTGAGAAGTATACAAATTAGGACAGTGGTTAAGCAGGGAATGGGAATAAGTCTTAGAGACAGTGACTCAGTGATTAAAGGGGAATATGCACTCATCTGCAATTTTTATTTCTTTTATAAACAAAAGACTTGGAGCAAATATAATAAAAATATTTAGTTGCTGCCAATTCTAAATAGTGGAAGTAATAAAGTTTGTTATATGCTTCTCTGTATTATTCATCTTTGGGTCACCCTAAATAAAAAAAAAAAATAAGAATGATTGCACGATTTTAACCAAAATTTCTGATTTCTCAGATTACACTAGTTTATTGTAAAATGATGACACAGCAATGTATGAATACTTGATGTGAAGTTTATTAATTGTCCAAGGTGTTGGTGTAACTTCCAGTTACAAGACATGAAGATTAGCTCGCACTGCAAGACATAGCTGAGGTTTGTTTTACAGATAAGAAATCTTTGGTAAAACTGAACATTCATTTTTTATTGTTTGCTTCAAAGTTCAGTAATATATGACAAAATAATTATGTCAGGTATACTGTGAGAAACAAATCAGCAAATAGAAAGAGACAAACTATTCTCTGCTTCAGAGAGAGAGAGAAGGAAAGTGTATTTGAAGTGAATCCTTTCAACCCCTTCTCAGAATGTTTTAAAATGTACACAGTAAGGACACAGATAACACAATAAAGTACTATAGAAAAGAGCTACCAAAATACAGAGGATAGCCATGGTACAATACATCTACTTCCATATCATCTCTTCCATAATGGTGAGAGTAACGGATCTTTAGGTAGATCTACACGACAGTGAAGTCATATGACAATATTTATCATTTCTGTTGGCGACAAAGGGTACCCATTTTAATGATATAGCTATGGTTGTTGCCTACATTTACAGTGGGAGAAAAAACATTCCTAAACTCATGAAGCCGTTGATAATAAGGAGCAAGATTACTAAAAATCGTGTAACTTTCTTTCCATCCAAGTTCATGAGCACCATGAATTCTATCCATGGATTCCTGGGAGGCTTGCAGACTCAAATTTAAGCAATAATATCCTCTGAGACAGAAACATGCCCATCATCCATTCATCTACCTCCACTTCCAAACTATTGCTTAAATCTGCTGCAGTTGGAAAATGAATCAAGTATACTAATAAATCTGTTTTTGTTTTGTCGCTAAGTCATGTCCGACTCTTTGTGACCCCATGACTGCAGCATGCCAGGCCTCCTTATCCTTCACTATCTCCCAGAGTTTGCTCAAACTCATATCCATTGATTCAGTGATGCTATCTAATCATCTTATCCTAGACCCTGATGCTGGAAAAGACTGAAGGCAAAAGAAGAGTGGCAGAGGATGAGATGCTGGTTATATATGCAAAGAATTAAACAGAATTTCACTTACGGTAAGAAAGTAGGTTAAGAAAGCATTTATAAGTGGAACTTCTGCATTTATTTTTGATTTTCAGGAATTCTTCTGTTTATTTTCTGATTTTTAATTGTGTTTCAGATGGTTTACTTGCTAAAAAGGCTCCACTGGATAATTTATTCCATATCAACATACTAATAATGTCAAAATCCAAGCATACATCAATATACCAAGACAAACTGCACAATTTCTAGGAAGGCAGCACCTGAGGAATCATCACAAAATAATGATGTCTCATTTAAAAAAAAAAAAAACACTGTAATTCATCCGAATTGCTTCCAACTTATTCCCATGTGAGAATGCACATGGACATGGAAATGTGTGATGGAGGCACTTCTCTTCCTAACTTGACTTTTCATTGAAGGGACATACACTTGTTATTCATCTAGAATCCTGCATAGCTTCTGAGGACCTCCGACCATTCTGACCATTTCGTTCAGATAAGAGTATAAAATTCTTCTTATATTTGTGTTATGTATTTTGTGTTCAAATACATCATCTAAAATCTCAGACTTCTGTTGAATGTTTAGAATTGTTGAAATGATATGAGCGATAAAATTCAAAACCATTACTTCATAAGTTTTAATCATTTATTCTTTATATTGTAGACATAATTATTACTCATCTCCTTATTCTTCCACTTTTTTTTGCTGATTAAGAAACTAACTTGCTTACAAAATTAGTGAGGAACAAAGCTAACATTTAAACATAGTTCCTCTGACCCCTCAACAAACTCTCCTGCACTCTCCCATAGTTTTTCACACTTATTTCAGGTTTATTATTTAAAGGATTCATTCTCCCACTGACCTATTTTTCTGAGGAGAGGTGAAATGAGTTTTCTTACCATTTAGATTCTAGTAGGTATTAATATTCAAGTGAGTCTGCCCAAGGTGCAATATTAAGAAAACCATTATTTTTCCATTTAATATTGCATCATTTTTGATAATAATTCTATTAAAGGAAATATTGAATAAGTGACCATTGTTAGTACCAATTCATTTAGACAGGCATCTGACCCACAACAGTGTACCACCATGAAAGACCCTCATACAGGAAAAAATTAAAAGAGGAGTAAGAGGATCACCAGAAAAGTGAAACAGTCTATCAAAGAGAATATGGTAATTCAAAACTTTAAGATATGTTACTATTACCTATTCTTTAGTTGTCCAAAATGACATGTGTGTATTCTAAGGGAATGGTTTCTATCTCAAGGACTATAAAACTATTCAATGTTTATCAAAGAAGCTTTAAAAATCATATATGGCTATCAACTCACAATGTTTTTTGCATTATTCCAAAGGGAAAGTTCTTAGTACATGATAAAAGCAAATTGTTCCAATCAGTTGACTACCTGAAGCCATGGAAAACAGATAATATAACAGACGCATTGAAAAGAAAGAAAAATCTGTTTTGTTGTAAAGAAAAGTGAAATCGCTCAGCCGTGTCCAACTCTTTGCGACCCCATGGACTGTAGCCTACCAGGCTCCTCTGTCCATGGGATTTTCCAGGCAATAGTCCCGGAGTGGATTGCCATTTCCTTCTCCAGGGGATCTTCCCAACCCAGGGATCGAACCCAGGTCTCCAGCATTGCAGACAGATGCTTTACTAAGTGAGTTTGAACTAAAGAACCATTTTTTTTTTTTAATGGTGACAACACTGTTAAGCTGGGTTTCCCAGGTGGCATGAGTGATAAATAACTCATCTGCAAATGCAGGCGACATAAAGAGATGTGGATTTGATCCCTGGGTTGGGAAGATTCCCTTGGAGAACAGCACGGCAACCCACTCCAGTATTCTTGCCTGGAGAATCCCCTGGACAGAGGAGCCTGGTGGGCTACAGTCCATGTGGTTCCAAACAGACAAGATTGAAGCCACTTAGCATGCACACACAAACTGTTAAACAGCCAGGGGGTGCTGCAATATGGTGAACCAATTATTTTATTCAGTTTAACATGGCATTCAGTTGGCATACTAACCTTCTTAAACTGTAAACTGAAGACAAAAAGATCCAAGTGAGAGTATTTAAAAAGATAAACTGATAACTGTAAGGTAAAATTTGATGTAACCTTTAGGGCAGGATACAAAAATTATTCCATTCAGCTTGGACCTTAAACCTGGTGGTTAACTGAAAGAATAGCACAGATTTCAAACAACTAATTCATATAATTCGTTTAAGACTTTATCACAAACAAATCTGAATATCTGTATTGTAGTCTCACAACAAAGAACACTTAATACATAAAGAGAAGAGAGGAGAAAACAGGAAGGAAGAATAACAGTATTAGCCAAGAATCAACTTTAATTAGATTTTTAGAACAAACAAAAGTACTTGCTATTTTGACTTACCTTTTCATATGAGAGTTAACAAGTAAAAATTTTAGAGGATTTATCCAATGTGCTAAGACAATAAAATTTAGCATCTCTGACAAGCCAGTATCCTCCAAACTACATTCTTAAGATCCTTAAACATTCTACTATGGGCGAGGGTGAGTTTTGCAGGAATGGGAAAACATCAGGAAGGAAACTTGCTTCTTTAAATTCTACTTTAGGTTTTAGTCCCATTTCTAGCCTCATCTCAAACAGAGAATGACTTACAGTATAGGAGAGTGAAGGATCAATATTAATTGTTGTATAAACCAAGACAACATAAATGCATCTGCTGGGTGGTTAGAAAGAAAAAATGACTGCGTGTGAACTGCTTGGGGAATAACTATACAGTGGTCTGGTAATTCTAACCTGTACCCAGTCAGTGTGGCAGCTTCTCTAGAAAATGTAGTTGGCAAACTCAGGCCTGCATGAGCTGATCTATACAGACAGTTGCTTTTGATGTTCTGCTGTTTTTCATTTAGCTAGCATGGGACTGTCATTGTCAGTCGCTGACTGATTGTGAAGTCAAGGATCTTGAGCACCAAAACGTCCTCTGTAGTGTTCACCCAAGTTCCCTATTCTCTATGTATTTTATGAAACATTTTTCCTTTTTCAACAATGTCCAGTAAAAGCTTATATAATTTCATCTAACTACAAATTCAGGGTAAGAACTTGGGTTTTAGCCCCAATTATTTCAGATGTTAAAATAAGTTTGTTTTCTCATCTACGAAATATGTAAGTTGTTCTAGATAGCCTCTTTGGGTTCTGAGATTTTCTTCCCTAACTATTTATCTTTTCCTTGTTAAACTGTGAATACTCAACAAAAGGTCAATTATTAAAACATCTAAAATTAGTGTCTGTCTGCATTTCTTAGGAAACAAGTCACCTAGTAATGAAGTAATGGTCTGTTGAATAGAAAGATAAAGAAGAGAAGAAATAGATAAGGAGGGGTGGGAGGGAAGGGACTGGCGAAATTACAGATCACCTTCTGGGACAGAGAACAACAAAGAGCTTTCCCCCAAGTGACAAAGAGACATTACAAAATGAAGGTCCTGGTGCGCTGTGCTAAAGCTAACAAGAGGACATGACACTGGAGTTTGAATCTGACTTGGCAAAAAATGAACAAATAACCAAAGAAAAAGATTAGTTCCTTCCAGCTAGTTCGAGCTTGTTACAGCTTTTCCTGTTGGTAGGGAGAAAGACCCAAGAACAGACATTCCTCGTTCTGAAGGAGACTCTTGGATTTATCAGCAAAGGATACCTTTTCTAGATTTCTGTCTTTGCTCCGTGTGTTTTCTATTGTTTGGGTTTATCTCAGTCTAGGTACAAGCATTTCCCCCCTTTATTTAGACTAAACTGTTCACCAGTCTTGACCCAAATGAGGTTTATCTTCAGTGAAAAGACTAAACTCCATGGGAGTGGAACTTCACAAAGAACAAGGATAATAAAGATATCTGATGTGAACAAGCACCTCCCTTATTCAGTGTTACCACAATTATGAATTATGCTTCATTTGTGTTTGCAGAGTTGCCTCTTCTAATATATTTTCAACAGACAACAAAGCACCAAGAGCACTGAGTAAATAACAGATGTTAAAAATAGCTGCTACCTAACAATGTCACTAGAAGAATTAAAGTGAATAAACTCCATCATATGAGACGCCAACTTAAAACAAAGGCTGGCATAATACTGCTTTTCTGGTTCTTTTCAAATTAATAAAACGCATTTGTTCCAAACTCATCTCTCTCACTTGAAACTGCTTGGGTTGTTTTCGATTTCTTTTCAACTCCCACTAAAATACACAATAGTGGGTACTATTCTTGGTGTAATTTTACTTATTTTACATGATTCCTTCATCTTTTTTTAAACATAGTGCCAGCATATATTTGCATGTGTGGACTATACATATGCCCTGTTTTCATACTTGGAGAGCACAGAAATCCTTCTAAAAGAGTGGAATCTCTAGCCAGATTCCACTAGGTCATGTTATTCAAATGTAATATGACACAAAATTCATTTGTTCATGTGGTGCCTAGTTGCTAGGGGACACATTCAAAAAGTTAATCTTTGCAACAAGAGAAGATCAGTAGAGACCCTGAGTGCTACCCATAGGCTAGTACAGAGCCTGATTTTTGTATTCAAAGCTAGAAGAGGAAACCCTGGGAAATAGCTATTTCTACCCAAAGTGCAATGAAGTAAACACAGTGGTTTCCAATCTACTTGTAAAAGCCTTGTATCTTTTCTAGACCTCTCATGTCATTTAACATATTTTAAACAGAAACCCTATCACTTCTGCCTTTAAATAGCAAAGCACGATTCCTGACAAACTAAAGGTTCTGAAATGTCCCTTCAAGTCCACCAAAGGGAATGATTTAACTGTTTTCTTAAAGGCCAATTTCTACAGAGGGATGAATCTGACAGAGCCGTAAACATCATTTAAAATCATCTGAATGTCTCACCTAAGTTTACTCTTCACATGTTAAAAAAAAATCCTGCATATTACTTACATTTTGCTGTCACTTTGTACCCTCCCAGAGGAGGGGCATGGCCTTCTAATGCGTCAAATCCAGCAGAAACCAGGACCATGTCTGGATCAAACTCTGTGGCCACAGGCTTCACTACAGTTCTGCACAGTAAAAAGGCAAACAGTTACACATGGGAATGGCAAATACCTTCAAAAATTGTGCAGTGAAAATGATTTGGCACAATCTCAAGAACTTCCCAGGAATAAAGAAAAGGGGAAAAGAAAACATTATTTGAGTGGATCAAAAACTTACCATTTCCTTAATACTGAATCAATCACTGTTATTTTTACATCCCATTTCAGTCTTTTTTCTTTCATCTTTTTCTCCAAATTAAAAAAAAAAAAAAAAAAAAAACGCTTGCAGGTACATTCTAAAGCCCGTCATATTACATGAACATCTGTGGCTGTTTTATCCCACTGCCTATAAAAACTGCTTCTTCCAAGGGAGTGACTAATGTTTTACAGAGGAAAGGCAAAGCTTTAGTGAAAACCTGGCTTGCTCCAGTTAGTAAGAACTTGGTGTAAATTTGAACTATAAATTTCTTTGGGGAAAAAGTTGCTTTTCCAACTTTTTTTAAGAAACATTTTTAAATATTTGTCGTGGTAGGGGGTGACTCTCACAAAGGAAAAACACAAAATTCCTTTAATAGGATCCAGATTATAATGTTAAGCCAGTCCAAGGTCAGAGACACAAGGAATGCGGCTGCCTCATCCCTGACTGCCACCCCTGCTGGCCTCACTTGGACACTTGAGCACTCACCTCCTTACCTTCGCAGGCTCACTCACTCCTGGATCTGAGAGCCAGTGACTAGTGGATGCTACTGGGCTTTATAAAACCCAACAGTTCTTTAATGCAGGCTTCACAACGAGTGTGCCATCATTTAAATCCAAACGTTCAAAGACTATTTAATGAAATGAAATGGGACTAGTTCACCCTACACTGAATTTAAAAAGCAGTAAGTTCTCTTTTATATGTTTGGGAGAAATAACTAAACCAAATATTAAAATAGCTATCCTTGAATAGTGACACAATTACGTTCTTTTCATCTTTTTCAAATGTGCAACTTCTCTGATCTTTTTATAATAACTACATATTAGTTTTATACTTAAATCTTTTCATGTAGACAAGAAGTTGTTCAAGTTATAAAATTTAAAAAATACTTATTTGAAGCATACCTACATAGAGATAATAAGGAATTAAATGTCTTTCATAACTCTACAATTGTCGTAAAAGTATAAAGTTCAAGTCTTCAGTATCATAAATGTACAAGTGACTTCCACAGTAGTCTTGCTGACATTTGGAAAACCTCATATCTGAACTGTCCATTAGTGTAACTAAGTGAACATCTAACTTTGTTTATCATGCACAAGTTTATTATTTTATTCTTCAATAAAATTAAGAATCTCTAATATAGCTACATTATTAGGAGAGATATTCAGTTCTTTTCCTTCCTAATAATACCAATAATCTTCATAAAAATGTCACATTAGGAATTAACTACTTTTCATATGCATGAAATAACAATGTGATATATAATGTTGGAATATTAGATGTTGCAATAAACTGTCTCAAAGAATCAAGAGTGTTTTCTCAAGGTACTCCATCTATTTAGTTTGATTCACCCAATGTACTACCTTAGATAAACACTCAGTTCAGTTCAGTTGCTCAGTTGTGACCTACTCATGCACTGCAGCATGCCAGGCCTCCCTGTCCCTCACCAACTCCTGGAGCCTACTATAACTCATGTCCATCACACAGGTGATGCCATCCAACCATCTCATCCTCTGTTGTCCCCTTCTCCTCCCACCTTCAATCCTTCCCAGCATCCGGATCTTTTCCAATGAGTCAGTTCTTCGCATCAGGTGGCCAAAGTATTGGAGTTTCAACTCAACATCAGTCCTTCCAGTGAATACCCAGGACTGATCTCCTTTAGGATGGATTGGGTGTATCTCCTTGTTCTCCAAGGGACTCTCAAGAGTCTTCTCCAATACCACAGTTCAAAAGCATCAATTCTTCGGCACTCAGCTTTCTTTATCATCCAAATCTCATATCCATACACGACTACTGGAAAAACCATAGTTTGACTAGATGGACCTTTGTTGGCAAAGTAATGTCTCTGCTTTTTAATATGCTGTCTAGGTTGGTCATAACTTTTCTTCCAAGGACCAAGCATCTTTCAATTTCATGGCTGCAATCACCATTTGCAGTAATTTTGGAGCCCCCAAATTAAAGTCTCTCACTGTTTCCCCCTTTATTTCCCATGAAGTGATGGGACCAAATGCCATGATCTTAGTTTCCTGAATGTTGAGTTTTAAGCCAACTTTTTCACTCTGCTCTGTCACTTTTTTAATTGTACATCAGTTTTATTTCAACTAAAAAAAAAAAAACAAAACAGAAAATACTTTCAAGTAAAGTACACAGAATGCTCAGTAATGATTTCACAACTAGAATCAATTTGTGAGACCAGAATGTGAGATAAATACTTTAACCAAAGAAGAAGAGTTAGGCTATGCTGGAAGGTTACTTTGTTGGTATCCTTCCAAAATTTCTGACAAGAAATGTCACCTGTGCTGTGTTTTAAAAGTCCGAGCTGTTTGGCAAGGATTCTTTTTTTTTTTTTTTTTTGTGAGCCAGGAATTGCAGATTTTAATAAAGATGCATTCAGAGGTGGCTGGACATTCAACTGAATCCAACACATAAGATACACGTGAAATGCCTCTGAACAACTTTATCTATTACATAATTGCATCTCAGTCAAAGGAAGACTTTCACTCCTGTGAGCCCTGCCTCTTGCATATATTCTCACTATAATTCTATTTTGTGTACTTTTGCCAAAGCCAAATTTCAACAAGGAAAACATAGAATACTGTGACTATTGGAAGGGTACTGTTTTTTAGAACTGTAGCTCTCTGGTTTTTTTGGGTTTATTTTTAATTTTTTTAATTTAAATTTATTTATTTTAATTGGAGGCTAATTACTTTACAATATTGTATTGGTTTTGCCATAGATCAACATGAATCCGCCACGGGTGTACACGTGTTCCCTAATCTGAACCCCCCCCTCCCACTTCCCTCCCAGTACCATCCCTCTGGGTCATCCCAGTGCACCAGCCCCAAGCATCCTGTATCCTGCATCAAACGTGGACTGGCAATTTGTTTCTTATATGATATTAAACATGTTTCAATGCCATTCTCCCAAATCATGCTCTTTCACTTTCATCAAGAGGCTTTTAGTTCTTCTTCACTTTCTGCTATAAGGGTGGTGTTATCTGCATATCTGAGGTTATTTATTGACATTTCTCCTGGCAATACTGATTTCAGCTTTTGCTTCTTCCAGAACAGCATTTCTCATGATGTACTCTGCATATACGTTAAATAAGCAGGATGACAATATACAGCCTCGATACACTCCTTTCCCATTTGAAACCAGTCTGTTGTTCCAGGTCCAGCTTTAACTGTTGCTTCCTCAACTGCACACAGATTTCTCAAGAGGCAGGTCAGGTGGTCTGGTACTCCCATCTCTTGAAGGATTAACAAACACTACTCTTAGGAAAATATGGAGGTAGATAATTAAGCAATGTTGTCCCCTCAACCATATGCATTACAATAACCATGCATTAGATTTTTCTACCTCCTTTCCTTCTCGCTTCCACTTCTCTTCTCTCTCCCCAATCAATCTATACTTGTAAGATTGACTGGAGGATAAACATCCTTCAAGGCACAGCTCACGTACTACCTTCTTCATAAAGGCTTCTCTCAATATCTGGATATAAAATATATAAGTACATTTTTCTGAAAGAAAAGATAGGATAGGAGACAAGGGCTACCAACATAATATGGGAAACTTAGAGTTGATCTATAGAGGGGAAAACTCGAAGTTAAGTGCAAATCTATAAAGAGGGAGCCACAAAAAGCAAGATGACTTTCTATCGAAACAAACTAGCCAAAGAGAAAATACCTAGAGAGCCTGACATCTATGAGTCACTCAGACCAACAGTCAGGTATTTTCCCCCTATCTTCCCTCAGTAGACTCACCAGTCAAAAGGCCCTCTCAGTCACACAGAGTTCTCAACTATCTTTTTGGTGCCCTTTCTCAGATGTGATGGACTGTGTAAAGAAAGTCTCTAGCATAAATGACAACAAAATTAACATGCCAACAAATGAATAAAAGAAAGGGAACTCAGCAAATGAGAGAGAATGCAGGGAAGAGAGTATACTTACAGAAATTTGGATTACTCTCAAAGACATAAAGATGGTACATAATGAAAAGAAGGTGTTATGTTTAGAAAAAATAAATAGCAAACAAAATGTGTAATAGACTGTTTAGAAGATAAATTTGACAAATTCTCTCAAACAGTACAGCACAAAACAGAGATGTGAAAAAATGGCAAGAAACTTGAAGGACCCATTTAGGAAATCAACATATAAAGGAAAAATCTACAGAAAAATTTAAAAACTTATAATCTTGTGTACATCCAAGATGCAAAACTGAGAGCACATAATAATTTCAGACATTCAAAATATCAAAACAAAAAGAAAATATCTCCCACAAATACTATCAAAAGAAGGTAGTGAATGCCCCCATCAAAATGAAAGTATAAACTGAAAAAGAGAATGAGATACAAACCATTCCATCCAACAAAACATTTTTATAAATGTTCAATTTTGCCTCAAAAAAAATTATTATTCTAACCTTAGAAGAAAAGAGTAAAAATTAGGCCTGTAAATTCACACAGGCCTTCAAAATGTTCTATTTCACAGGATTAATCCTGTATATTTGAATTCATTCCAAAAATATGAAAAAACAGAAAATTTGGAAAAAGAGGTTCAAAATGGAGAAAGGAGTAGTAAATCAAGGTTGAATATTGTTAGCCTGCTTATTTAACTTACATGCAGGGTACATCATGCAAAATGTTGGGCTGGATGAATCACAAGCTGGAAACAAGATTGCTGGGAAAAATATCAATAAACTTAGATATGCAGATGACACCACCATTATGGCAGAAAGCGAAGAGGAATTATAAACAGCCTCTTGATAAAGGTCAAAGAGGAGAGTGAAAAAAGCTGGCTTAAAACTCAGTATTCAAAACATGAAGATCATGGCATCCAGTCCCATCACTTCATGGCAAATAGGGAAACAATGGAAACAGTGAGAGACTTTATTTTCTTGGGCTCTAAAATCACTATAGACTATAACTGCAGCCATGAAATTAAAAGACACTTGCTCCTTGGAAGAGAAGTAAGGACAAGCCTAGACAGCATATTAAAAAGCAGAGACATTACTTTGCCTACAAAGGTTCATATAGTCAAAGCTATGGTTTTTCCAGTAGTCATGTATGGATGTGAGAGCTGGACAATAAAAAAGGCTGAGTGCTGAAAAACTGATGCCTTCAAACTGTGGTGCTGGAGAAGACTCTTGAGAGTCCCTTGGAGAGCAAGGAGATCAAGCCAGTCCATCTTAAAGGAAATCAACCCTGAATATTTGTTGGAAGGACTGATGCTGAAGCTGAAGCTTCAATACTTTTGACCATCTGATGCAAAGAGCCAACTCATTAGAAAAGACCCTGATGTTGGGAAAGATTGAAGGTAGGAGGAGAAGGGGACAAGAGAGGATGAGATGGCTGGATGGCCTCACTAACTTAACAGACATGAGTTTGTGCAAACTCTGGGTCACAGTGAAGGACAGGGAAGCCTGGCATGCTACAGTCCATGGGTTTGCAAAGAGCCAGATCCAACTGCACGACTGAACAACATCACTTTAAATGCCTTCCATTTTAAAATATGTATGTTTAGAGTTGTATTTGAGTGGTAGTTATTTGTTGAATAAGTTAGTGATGCATGATTATAAGAGCTGTATGACACCATGCTTACTGAATGCCTACTATGTTGTAAATACTGTTTGGCTTAAAGATGTCCTAAATTTTGAACTAAATCTTATTTATATTCCTATTATTAGTATTAAACTCTTTCAGGTTCAGTTCTCTTTTAAACTGATGAAACTAAGGCACCACAGATCTCTTTTAAACAGATTTTTCTTAAGCAAATCTTAAATATTCAAAAGCATTCATTTAAAATTTTATCTGAATAACTGGGTTTTCTGGTAAAAGACAGGGAACAATGCATATGTGTTAGTCCCTCATCTTATCCCAATATCCCTCTGAAAGAAAACTGTAAAAATGCACAAATGAACTCATAGTTTTAAATATAAATCAGGTAGATAGATACAGAAAAACCTTTGGATATGTGTGTATACATGAGTTATTATGTATTTCCTAAAAGCAATGACAGTGCAGTGGCAAAGAGTATAGTTAGCATCAGTCTTCAAAAAAAAAAAAAAGGTTCAGGGATCCTTGGAGAAGTGGGTGATTCCAGGACTACAGCAGGGAAGATACAAGATATTTCTGGAACATCTCAGAAAGAGACAGGCATGTTCGTAGGGCATAAAAGCCAAGGTGACAGAGCTCCCGATGGCTGAAGGTGAGACAATCTGATGAGCAAACAAATAATGACATTATTGGATTATAATCCATAGAGTCAAGTGAGTATCCAAGAGTTCTCACAGATATTAAAAGATAATAGAAGAGACACAGAAAAGAAAAAAGAAAAAAAAAAACCTCTGCCTTACAGAAAACTTTCAACTAATAACCACAGAAGAAATGAGGTGAATAGAAAATAACTATTTGAATAAACTATTACTACAATCAAGTAATCAAGAGTAGTATCTCCAGTCTCCTGTGATAAGACATATTAACATCACTACTCTCTGAGACAGGAGGATCAATTCTGCAGTATTCTTGCTAAAAACATACAACCTCAAATCTAATAATTAGAGAATATCAGACGAACCCAAACTGAGAGACACTTGGCAAAACAGAATGACCAGTACACCAAAAGTCAGGGGTGAGGGAAGTCTAAGAACTGGCACATGGGAGGAGACCAAGGAGACACGACAGGTGAGTGCAACGTGAGGCTTTGGACTGGACCCTGAATAGAAAAGGGGGAAGTGCAGTCCCGTATAAAGTTTGCAGCTTAGCTAAGAGTAGTACCCAGATATGCATTTCTTAATTTTGAAAACTGTACTGTGGTTTTATAAGTTTCTAAGATTATGGAAAGCTGGGTGTAGGGCATACAGCAGCTCTGTGCTATTCTTGTAACTTTTCCATAAGTGCAGCAGTACTTTAAAATAAAATGCTACCAAGTATCAGAATCACCCACCCCCAAAATATATGTGTAACAAAAACTGAATATAGGAGAGTTGGCAACAAATAGATATTTTAAATAAATCTCCAGAAGAGGGGAGCTGACCAAGCGCATATGAAAAGAATGAAACAAAAAAGGTTACCATAGAAGAGATGAGATATACTCAATGGAACCCCACTGAAGAAACAGGGATGGTGAAAGAAAAAGAAGCAGGTCTGAAAATAAGAAAGTTTTAAAATGTTAGCTTGTTAAGAGGACCAGGACAGAAGGTCAACACCTTAACTACCTTTCCTCTATGCCAACAACCAGTATTTAACCCCAGGCAAAACATTCACATGATTCTTTCTTAAGGAAAGGATGTCTAGAGAAAGCCAAGCCCCCAAAATGCAATCATTTAGGAAGATACAGGTGACTCAGTGGATAAAGAATCCACCTACAGTGCAGGAGACACAGATTTGATCCTTGGGTCAGAAAGATCCCCTGAAAGAGGAAATAACAACCCACTCCAGTATTCTTGCCTGGAGAATCCCATGGACAGAGGAGCGTGGTGGCTTACAGTCCATGGGGTCACAAAGTGTCAGGCACAGCTGACTGAGCAAGCACAGGAAGATACATAGACCACAAGCCACCTTCTAGAATGCGAACCCTAAGTGCAATCTGGCCATCTATACACTCTAATCCATACCGGCTGACAGAACACCCAACTGATCCATTTACACAACCACAGGAAAAACTGACACCAGTTACTATTTTCATAAATGTCAATGGCAAAGTAGGAATTCTCCAACATAAGGAGACTCAGCAAGATGAAGAAAAAAAGTTTAAAATAAACATAAACATTAACATCCCTGGACAAAACAGAGCCAGGAACAGAAGTAATAGTCTCAAGGAGATTCAAGAAAGCATTTTATCTTTAAAAACACAGATATGCTGTTATGAAAAAGAACAACTGAAGAACAAGGAAAGAACTTAAAGATAAAAACTACAGCTGTATAAATTAGTAAGGGATGTGAAGAAGTAAAACTGAAATAGTCCCCTCTAAAAGGAAGCAAATAGATAAAATATATAATAATAAGTGCAAAAATAGACATGAATGATCAATATAGAAGCCTTGTATTTGAATAACAGGATCCGTGAGAATGCTGAGGAGGAATTTTTCAACTAATAGTAGAAGATAATTTTAGGAGCTGAAAAATGACTAAAGTCTACAGATTTGATAAGTTCAACCAGTGCCAAGCTCTATCTATAACAACAAATACACACTTACACATATTCTCAGGAAATCTCAAATCCCTAGAGTTCCTTAAAAAAAAAAAAAAGTCACCCTCAAAAGAGATGAAGAATGAGATTGACATCAAAATCCTAACCAGCAACACTGACTGTCCTAGTATTCTGAGGGAAGATTATTTTTAAACTTTAATTCACTTCTAGCCATTATGTACTGGGATTCAAGTACGATACTTTACAAAAAATTATTTTTGGCAAGGCTGGATCTTCCTTGCTACATGGTCTTTCCTCTAGTTGCAGCAAGTGGGGGCTACTCTCTGGGAGCAGTGGGTGGGCTTCCCATTGCAGGGGCTTTTCCTGTTGCAGAGCAGGGGCTCTAGAATGAGCAGGCTTCAGTAACTCTGGCACGTAGGCTCAGTGCTTGCAGCTCCCAGCTCCTGGGCTCAAGAGCACGGGCTCAGCAGGTGTGGCGCACGGGGCCTTAGAGCTTCATGGTATGTGGGATCTTCCTGGACCAGGGATCAAACTCCTGTCTGCCACCTTGGTAGGTGACTTCTTCACCACTGAGCCACCAAGGAAGCCCTCAAGTATGTTATTAACACTTAAAAATACCTTAAGACATGTGAGGTCTCAAAAGCATAATTCCAAAGCCTCTTTCTAAATAACATACTTGAGAATGTAGTTCTACAAAGGAAGTAAATCAAAGAAATACAGGCATAGGCCCAAAGTAGCAGTGTATGCAACACAGGAGAATGATGAAGAGGGCCCGCCGATGATTTGTACACAAATTTCTTTGCTGGATAACAAATGACTGAAGCAATAATAATGGTATCTATGCTTTTCCATCTTCTCCTGACCACTGGAGACTGTTGTGCTCTCCTTAAGAAGCAGTCCTCCTCCTCCATTCCTGTATGTCCGCTCCCCAAGCAAGGCTCATGCTAGAGAGAGTACATCAAGCCTATAAACAGGGAACAGACTTGTGGACACAGTGGGGGGAGGGACGGGGACAAACTGAGAGAGCAGCTTGGAAACACATATATTACCGTACATAAAATAGATAGCCAGTGGGAATTTGCCGTGATGATGCAGGGAGCGAGCTCAAACCTGGTGCTTTGGGGCAACCTAGAAGGATGGGGTAAAAACCTAGAGGGAAACAGATGGGCAAACAGTGGAAACAGTGTCAGACTTTATTTTTCTGGGCTCCAAAATCACTGCAGATGGTGACTGCAGCCATGAAATTAAAAGATCCTTACTCCTTGGAAGAAAAGTTATGACCAACCTAGATAGCATATTGAAAAGCAGAGACATTACTTTGCCGACTAAGGTCCGGCTAGTCAAGGCTATGGTTTTTCCAGTGGCCATGAATGGATGTGAGAGTTGAACTGTGAAGAAGGCTGAGCGCTGAAGAATTGATGCTTCTGAACTGTGGTGTTGGAGAAGACTCTTGAGAGTCCCTTGGACTGCAAGGAGATCCAACCAGTCCATTCTGAAGGAGATCAGCCCTGGGATTTCTTTGGAAGGAATGAAGCTAAAACTGAAACTCCATTACTCTGGCCACCTCATGTGAAGAGTTGACTCATTGGAAAAGACTCTGATGCTGGGAGGGATTGGGGGCAGGAGGAGAAGGGGACAGCCGAGGATGAGATGGTTGGATGGCATCACTGACTCGATGGACGTGAGTCTGAGTGAACTCTGGGAGCTGGTGATGGACAGCGAGGCCTGGCATCCTGTGATTCATGGGGTTGCAAAGAGTTGTACACGACTGAGCAACTGAACTGAACTGAGAGGGATGGGATGGAGTGGGAGGTTGGAGAGAGATTCAAGAGGGAAGAGACATATGTATACCCATTTCTGATTCATGTTGATGTAAGGCAGAGACCAACACAATGCTGTAAAGCAATCATCTTCCAATTAAAAATTAAATAAATACTACTATTAGTATTACTACTACTTCTACTACTAATACTAAAGGGAGACATAGGTAAGGTGATTAGACACTAAACACAGTAAGGAGAACAGAATCCCATCCTGGATTTCTTTCTATGAAATACTGATACTGTTAGTTGCTCAGTCGTGCCCAACTCTTTGTGACCCCATGGACTGCAGCCCACCAGGCTCCTCTGTCCATGGGATTTTCCAGGCAAGGATACTTGAGTGGTTTGCCATTTCCTTCTCCAGAGGATCTTCCTGATCCAGGGATCAACTTGGGTCTCCTGCACTGCAGGAAGATTCTTTACCTACTGAGTTACCAGGGAAGTCCCTTTTATAAAAATGTGATTCTAATGTGAAACCTCTGCAGCTAGAATCAGATTTCTTGTTTTATTTCAGCTCTAGTCAATGGCCAAAGAACTGCCTGCACTGATGTTGAGTCATGTCCTGGGCCTAACTGAACACCACTAGTGATTTCCCATGATTCACTTCAGCCTCTGTCAAGTCCACAGCATGCTATGCTAGTCACTCCTTTGGCAAGTCCCGTGCAGGGGAGCATGCTCTGCTCTGGCTTTATGGAAAAGAAAAGCTCGCTTCCTCAGCCTTCAGCTCAAAATTTAAAGCATTTGAGAGCATTTTAAATTCTAGAGGGATTTCCTGGTGGTCCAGTGGCAAAGATTCCATGCTGCCAATGCAGGGGGCCAGGTTCAATTCCTGGGCAAGGGAGTAGATCCCACATGCCACAACTAGAGATTCCGCACACCACCACAAAGATCAATGACCCTGCATGCAGCAACGAAGACCCAGTCCAGCCACATCAATATTTCAAAAGTTCAGCTACTCAATATTTTTATATTCATTTAGCAGTCATTTATTGAGCCTTTATTACATGAGAGGCACTGGGGTTGTCCCCAGATTCAGAGATATGAATAAGCTGAAGCAGCTAGGAAATGTGTCTTTCTAGTACAGTATGGTAGGAATTCAGGCACAAATAATGTACCAAGAGACAGAAGTGTATGGGTAGACAACAGGGAGGAAGGTGGTATGAAGGAAGTCCACCTGAAGAATGGACATGAAAAGGAAATTCAGACATCAGTGTAAGAGATTGCTAGGAAGTAAAATTAGGGAGGTGAGTTTAGGCAGATGGATTAGCAAATACAAAGGCAGGGACATCTGAAAGGACATGGAGCCTTGTGAAAATCGTCCAGAATGACTGGAGCATATGGTGTACACAGCAGAGGGGGTCTGTGAAGGCCTGCAGATCCCAGGCCCTACCCATCTGAAACAGGAGAGCCTGATGCTGAGGAAACCAGGGGCTGAGGGTGTCAAGTGTTTCAAGAACTGGAGTAGACCACAGTATAAAAGCATCACAAAGCTCACCCCATTCTCTTTCCTCACTCAGCACATCTGACCCAGCCACCTGCGATGTGCCATGCATTGCTGGAAGGCCAGGGTTAGAGTAGACAGAATCTCTGCTCTCTTGCCTTCATGGAGTTTGCATTCCAATGGAGGAGAAAGACAGTGTGTCACAAATAAGCAAGTGTGTAGTAAGGACTAAGGGGGAAATACCATAGACAAAGTCACAGGAGGTGGTGCACATTTAGACATCGGTGTTCAGAGAAGGCTGCTTGGTGGTGGTGACACTGAACAGAGACCTGGACCGTGAGAAGTGAGGAGGAAGTACAGCCTGCGGGAGCAGTGAGCGCACGGGACCTGGAGTGGGAGCATCTCTCGTGTCTTCAGGTCAGCCCATGAGGTCACTGTGGCTAGTGCAAAGGGCATACTGCAAGGAAAGATGGTTGGAAGTGGGGCCAGAAAGGTGGCATGAAGTCAGTGTGGGGCCTTCTAGGATATCATGACTTTGGATTTCATTTTGAGCAAGTAGGGAAACTGAAAAGTTTTGAGCAGGGCAGCGGTGTGATGTGATTTATATAATTTCTGACCTCATCAGCGAAGCAAAGTACTTAAAAATGTGCTTTAGAAAGATGAGGTCCTTTTGACACTTGAGGCAGCAGATTCTGATTCCCTGTATAATTTATAATGACATAATAAATTTCATTATTCAATGCACATTAAATAACTTTATTTAAACAATGTAAATGTGAGTTATAGGTGAAAATCTAAGCCTCCATTTTTCTTTCTAGTTTAATTGTAAGTCACTGCTTAAAAGCATCAGATTATAAAATTAAACATTTTCAAATGGTACAGGGACTTGTTTTTAGGTTTTTCTTACAAAATTAAAATGCACATTAGAGCATGCACGCTTTTTCATCCATCTGTACATGTTCGTGCACACAGTTCAGGAGAAGAATGCTCCCAACAAAACACCTCATGAAGAGTTCATGCTTGGAGACGCGGTCAAGGCAGCACATCAAAGAACAGCTGCTGGCCAGACTCCGGGCAGCGGTTGTGGTGGCTGGGCTTCAGGATGGCCCCCAGCACCTGGCTCACCACTGGACCAGTGCCCTTCTGGGAGAGCACCAAAGGAAGGGATTACCATGGGTATTTGCGGAGACGGTCAGTGCTGGGAGCTCCCAACACACCAAGTGTAACTGGTGTTCTCCATCAACACCAACCAGAGCAAGGCTGCTCTTCTTCCTGAACCTTTACCCTCCATTTCTTCACAAAGCCACAAAGCAATGCACACGCACACACACGCACACACACACACACACACACACACACACACTGTTCCTTTCTCTTTTTCATCCTCCTCCTTTTTCTTTACTGATGTGATTTTCCATCTCTGGCATCCCCCTTTCTCGCTCTCAGACCCATATCCAGTCCATCAGGGCACCCTGTTGTCTAGACTTTCAAACTATTCAGAAACTTACCATTTCTAAACACCTCCATTGTCACTGCCCTGGCCTGTGTCTACATTCTTACCCGGGATTACACCTGCAGCTTCCGGAGAAGTATTCCTATTGTCTCTCTTTACTACCCTCTCGAACACATTCTCTCAAAACAGCAGCCAGGCTGATATACTTAATGAAGTCTCCATCATATTTCTCAGGGTAAAAATAAAGGGCTTTTATGATCCATGTCTCCACACAGTGAGGCTGTCCAGCAACTCTGAGCCCATCTCTCACCACTCTCTGCCAGAACTCTCTTCACAAACATGCCAGACGCGCTCCAGCCATCGAGGTTTGACTACAGCTCTTCCTGCTGCCTGGAGTGCTCCTTCCTTAGATGACTAACTCCCCACCCTCACTCCAGTATTTGCTCAAATATTATTTTCTCATAAAGACATTTCCCTAACACCTGTTCTCACATCTACTCCCAAACTCTCTCACCCATATCTCTTTTATTCTGCCTTTTTCCCCCAAATCACTTACCTTCCAAGTGAAAGTGAAAGTCACTCAGTTATGCCCAACTCTTTGTGACCGCATGGACTATACAGTCCATGGAATGCTCTAAACCAGAATACTGGAGTGGGTAGCCATTCCCTTCTCCAGGGGATCTTTGCAATCCAGTGATCAAACACAGGTCTCTCATTACAGGAGGATTCTTTACCCGCTGAGCCACCAGGGAAGCCCCAAAAGTGAAAGTGAAAGTCACTTAGGCATGTCTGACTCTTTGCTACCCCAGGGGCTATGTAGTCCATGGAATTCTCCAGGCCAGAATACTGGAGTGGGTAGCTGTTCTCCTATCCAGGGGATCTTCCCAACCCACAGAGCAAACCCAGGTCTCCCACATTGCAGGTGGATTCTTTTATCAGCTGAGCCACCAGGGAAGCCCAGGAATACTGGAGTGGGTAGCCTATCTCTTTTCCAAGGGATTGTCCCTACCTAGGAATAGAACCAGGGTCTCCTGCATTGTAGGCAGATTCACACTTGGTAGACACTCAATAAATAGATATTGAATGGAATGTCGATTAATAGTTCCTACAATTTTTCATGCTTTCAGCTCATGTTTTCTTGGTCTTTCATTCTTTCTCAAGCTTCTCTACATTTCACAAATCAATACGGAAATGAAACAAATGATGCCTCTCTTTCACAGGATACCAGACTCTGCAATGTTTTCCACTGCCTGCCATCTAATTGAATTATTTGGCTTCAATTACAATTGTAGAGGAGTAGAAAGATTCCAATTCAAGACATCCAGTTGCTATTCTTGGCACTGTTCTTAATTGTGTGACCTCAGTAAATTATCTTTCCTCAACTATAAACTAGCTGTGGGAGGGGGAAGGGTGGGCAGGGAGAGGAGATTCACTTAAATGGTCTCTAAAGTCATATGCAGTTCTCACATTTGTTACGTCTCAGACCTAATACATCAAAGGGATACTTTCCCCTCCATCTTATTCTTATTCTCTTGCAATTTTTTTTTTTTTTTGATAAGAAAAACTACTGCCCGGATTGGGAGAGGAGGAGTGATGCATTTGCTTGAAGGTGGCCCAAAGGTATAAAGTTCCAGTTATAAAATGATTAAGTTCTGAAGATATTATGTATAGCATGGTGGCTGTTCTTGTACTGAATATTTGAAAGTTGGTAAGAGTAGATCTCCAGCTTCCCTGGTGGCTCAGATGGTAAAGAATCTGCCTGTGGGAGACCCATGTTCAATCCCTGGGTCGGGAAGATCCCCTGGAGAAGGGAATGGCTACCCACTCCAGTATTCCTGCCTGGAGAATTCCATGGACAGAGGAGTCTGGCGGGTTACAGCCTATGAGGTTGCAAAGAGTCTGACATGACTGAAGTGCCTAACACTTTCAAGAGTGGATCCCAAAGATTCTCATCACAAGAGGAAAAAACTGTAACTATGTGAGATGATGGATGTGAATTAATCTTATTGTGGTTATCATTTTGCAATATATATGTATGTACCAAAATGTTATGTTATACACCTTAAACATACAATGCTGCATGTAAGTTATACCCATAAAACTGGAAAAAAAAAGAGAGAAAAAAAATGATTTTCTGAACTCAACATCCTTTTTGATCAACATCTTCGTAAAGTATGAACTGATTTGCGCTTATCTTTTCAGGTCAATTCTGAGATGTGTTTTTCCATTGATGACTCTGGACACCATAGTCGAGAGAAAACTAATTCACAGCAAGGATAAAGTATTTCCACCAAATTCTTAAATTGAATTCTTTAGATTTTTTAAAAGTAGTACTTCTAAGAAAATTAGAGGTCTAAATATAACATCTAATGAGTTTATATTATTTTGCTACATTAAGATGTTAAGCACAGTATACTGTTTTTAAAAGACTAAACCCTTGATGAGAATAAAGAAACTATGCACAAATAGTACATTTTTAAAGTCTGCATAACAATAGCTCTAAATCTTGTTACACTGCTTCATTTAAATGTGTGTGTATCGTAATACCACACAATATATTCTAACTAGGAAAATACATGTATATATAATCTTACTAAATATATGAGTGTGTATATATATGGGGCTTAAATATCTAATTTCATATATATATATGTTCCTAGGCCATACAGTTAATTCTTTTAATTACAGTTTTAAATGTGACATTTAGTAAGTTTATATCACTTTAGTACATTAAAACGTCAATGCTAATTTTAGAATTCTGTTTTAAAAAAGAATATTTTAAGCAACTAAGGGACTTTCCTTGCTTAAGATGTGTCATATAACCAGTAATAGTTCTGACTAATTCAGAGATATTACTCAATCTTTCTCTGAGCTGAGAGTTGAGAGAAAAATCCTCAATAGTAGCTCTTCCTGGTTTGGGATGTTGTCACTGACTGTCATATTATATGATTATATTTGGTGTTCTTCTGAACATAGAGCAATGCTAGCTTCCTAGGCAAAATCCTAAACTCAAGTATAGCAAGCTGAGAAAAATTATAAGATTGCTAGTCTCAAAATGGATAAAGTGACTGATTAATTACCATATAAAACTACATTGATAATTGAATCAAGAGATTTGCTTTTGTTGAACTCTATACTGAAATTTAGTTTAGAAAAATTAACAAATCAGAATTAGAATAATTATATATTCTTTAAGAATATTTAAATTTATTAAAATGAACCTTCTTTTGCATTGAAATAAGAAAGAAATGTATATGTGGTTATATATGTCCTTTTCCAATCATTATTTTATTAAAGAATATCAATACCATGTATTTTAATATGTCAAAATGTGGCTATAATTTTGCAACAGCAGTCTTCAAGAAATATTTTATTATGATTCCAAATGTGGGTCCAGTAACTTGCAGATGATCTTATGTCTTTAGTTGAATGTGTGCGTGCATGCTAAGTCACTTCAGTCATGTCTGACTCTTTGTGACCCCATGAACTGTAGCCTGCCAGGCTTCTCTGTCCATGGGATTCTCCAGGTAAGAATACTGGAGTGGGTTGTCATTCCCTCCTACAGGCACAATTACCACCCAGGGATTGAACCTGAGTCCCTTATGCCTCCTGCATTGGCAGATGGGTTCTTTACCACTAGCACCACCTGGGAAGCCCCATTAATTTCTTAAGTGTTGCTAAATCAGTTCTTCCTAAAGCTATGGCTGGAAAGGAACGGTTGCTCTGCTACTATCCAGTTAACAAAGTACCCAGTTGCAGGTATCCAAAAGACTAGGATCTTCACCAGATAATGCACCAGAACCACTGATTCCCTCCAGGAATCTCTTCAAAACTGCCTGTGTCTATGCAAGCAGGTGGCTACTTCTCTTTGGTAGGCGGACACCTACCAAGATACTAGCCCCACAGCAGGCCTTCCACTCTGACTCTCATGCCTGTCTACCTTATTACTCCTTCCTCTCTTTCTTCCTTTCTCTCTCCATCCTCCTTTCTTTCTTCTCTTCCTTTTCTCTCCTTTATTTTTTCAAAATTTTCTTTTTTTCTAAAGACCAATTTATTCTTAAGTCATAATAATTTAAGAAGAATCTAGAGAAAATTTGATACAAACTGGAACACAATTTTTTTCACCTGTGTGCCTTAGGTGAAGATCAATTAGATAACTGAAGAAGAAAGTCCATTGAGAGATAATACAGTCCACATACACAGGCAGGACAGCGAGGCAGAACAAGCCTCTGCAACATGCATCTTTCCAAACCTTTGTTTATTTTCATCTCCATGGCAACCTAGTGGTTGTAAAATATGGTCATAATAAGTGGAAAATAGAACACAAATGATAGTAAAAAGTTCTTATATTCAAACAGCAGAGAACTGTTTAGAGAATTCGGAAATGCTGATTTTTAAAAATGGGCTCATAGCAGGAAAAATGTCTACCTAAGTCAATAGTAAATTTCCCCTCCAGAGGGACAGTGACATGCCTGTGACACATGCACTTTGGAAACTTAATTATGTGCCCATTTCTTGTTATTACTTTCTTTATCCAAAAAAATCCCTAAAGAGATTTTACTACCATCAAATCAGTCATAGGGATTTCTCTGCTTTCAGTGGGGTGCAATGAGGAGCTTAGTATACATATTGCGTTTCCCATCATGCTATGAGCACAGAATATTCTTTCTGTAAAGTTTTAAATGGGCCTCTCTTTGGTCTTTGCACAAGTGATTGCATTCCATAAAATATTATTGCATAAAGTCAAAGCACCCTGGCTAGAAATTGAATTCAGTACTCTAATAAAATCCAATTGAGAATACGCACACACACACACACAAACACTTTAAAGAAAATTTTAGCCTTTATATTTCTTCTCAGAGAAGAGAAGATAGAGCTTTGTAGGCATAAAAGAAGGAAAAAGAAAGGTCAAACTTTACTGTAAGTAAATGTTCTGTGGTTTATAGAATTCACAAAACAAATTACAGCATGACATCCTTTTCAAGGAACTGTTTGTGTCTTCGGAAAAAGTGTGTATTATTTTTGGTGAAGTCTATCTTTTGATGTGGCCTTTCTGAGGGAAGCAGCAGCATCAAGATTTTTTCTTTTAATTGCGTAACAATATGAGATGAACAAGACAAAAGGCAAGCTCGTTTAGTAATTTACTTCCCTGAGGCATAGCCAGAAAGAGGCTGAGAAGGAAGGAAGAACTTGAGCACCAAATGCAGCTCTGAAGTGCAAGGCATTATCTCCTCTATTAGGAGACCAGTTCAAGATCAAGGAGTTCTAATTTGATCCATATCTAATATAACAAGAGTGTAGGATAACCCCCAAAGAGACAGAAATAGTTAAGATGAAATATAAACAAAATTGTTCTCATTTGAAAAATCAAAAGCAACCATTTATAAGAATTTATGTAACCAACTAAAGATTCATAAATATTCAAACAGATCTTTAAAATTACTATTCAGAATTGACATGTAAGAAATCAATATTAATAGCCATTAAATATTTTTAAAAATCTACCTTGTTAGTAATCAGAGAAATGTAAATTAACAAAAATATGCCATTTCCTGCTTATCCTAAAGTATTTTTTTAAACAGTAATATTTTATATCGGTAAAGGTGAATTGAAATTGGGACTCACATATGTTACTGGTAGGGTTATAAATGTTTAAGCCCCTTTGTGGAAATCAATTAGGCAGTTTGTATTAAAAAAACTTTAAAAATTATCATATCTGCTAACTGTTTAGCTTCTACAACTTTTTTTTAAAGAAAAAAATCACATTTAAATGAGGACAATTTAAGTCTGACCTATATTTAAAATGCTGAGAATCTGCTAAATGTCCATCATTCGGGAAGTGATTAAATAATATTATGCAGCTCTTAAAAATTTTGTTATTTGACCTAAATAATAGAAGGGTTTATATTCATAATGTGAGTTTAACTGTGTTTTAAGAATAATGAATGACATGAGGAAAATGCTGGTATTGCTGATGTTAAAATGCAACAGTCAAAATACATGTGAAAGATAATGAAAATATGCAAAATTATTAGATTATGCCTATATACTGAAATTCTAAGAAATCTTTTCTATTTTACTCTTTATACTTTTTTATATTTTCCATGCTTAACATAATGAACAAGTATTAATTTTATAATCAGTATAATTGCTTGGTCACTATCATTAGTAATTAAAAATTAAAATCATGTTATACAAGATTTATTAATAAGCAGATTTTATATTCTCTTTTCTTTTTCATTAGTTGAGGATGAAAAAAATACTACCTACCAAAATCTGGGAGGTTAAATGTGATATATGATTACATTTACATAAGAGAAAATGCCACTTTAAAAGTCCTATACATTTCTGTAAAAATGTTACTTTTTTTTTTCTTTCTGAGTGTCACTGGTGGCTCAGATGGTAAAGAATCCACCTGCAATGCAGGAGAGCCAGGTTTGATCCCTGGGTCAGGAAGATCTTCTGGAGAAGGAAATGGCAACCTGCTTCAGTATTCTTGACTGGAGAATTCCATGGACAGAGAAGCTTGGTGGGCCACAGTTCATGGGGTAGCAAAGAGTCAGACTCAACTGAGTGACTAACGCTTTTCACTTTCATGTATTTTTCTACTATTACATTTAATTAGCTAAGACAGTAGATTACCATTACCAAGATGGTTTCCAGAAAACAAAGAATTTCTCCAGTGGGCATTTGCAACCAGAATCAAAGTCAAAATTCTAGAAATCTTACAAGGATTTCAATTCAACTTCCTCAAAAGGAACATAATTTAAATTAAGATTTAATATTTACTCAAAAATATTACATTGTTAATTGTCACAGTCATTCTAAAATCATTGCATTATCTTTTGTGAAAAGGATTATGGGTGATGATTCTTTGGTATTTCCAACTTTTTTCTAACATAATTATATTTTTTGTTACCAACCCAAATTATGAATCCAAGTCCCTCTATTATTTAAGTAAATCCTAGAAATACGGGGAACTTGAAACAATACATTGGGCACTTTACCTTTTGAGCAGAAGAAGGAAGTCAGATAAGAACAGACAAAAGAGAATAAGCCTTTAAAATTATAAGAAGAGATCCAGGAGACCAGTGTTATAAGAAGCAGAAGGGATACAAATTTCAAGAAGGATACCAAGTTACTATGAGCTTGAGAAAGATGATAATAAGCTAAAAAGTCATTGGTACTTTGGACTTGATAAACAGGTGCTATCCTAAAGAACAGTTTTCATATTGAAAGGAAGCAATTTGAATGAATGATAATATCTGAATAACTAGACATAGGGAGCTATTTTCATTACAGACTTTGGCCTAAAACAATTCCACAACAACATGCATTTATAGCCTATTCATAGCCAATGATGCATGTATATCATGTATTAATATATCTCCATCTGCATCTACACGGCTTCTAAAGCCCGAGAAGCCCACTGTAAGGTATGATGGAGCAGAGAGAAGATGTCCTGGAGAATCTCTGGTTACAGTTCCTTTCAAGCAGTCTTTTCTGAGCCTTTTGACTCTCTCAGTGTATTTTTCACCTAATTTCCAGGAAGATTGACACTTTATGTGACTGAGAAGTGACACCCTAATGTGATGCATAATTCTTAGAATATACTGTATTGTATAGTATAAGATCCAGATACAGCTTTAAAACTTTATTTGTGGTGATTTCCATTAAACTTGTTGGAGATCAAGCCCTTAGTCAGTTAGCATATAATTTCTTGAAGGAAAAAAAATGCTCTTTAGAATCTTTTCCAAAGACAAAACAAATTAAAAGACAGGTAAAGAGCACAAAATCTGTATTTTGCTAGTGCCCTGATAAAAATAAGCCACACTTCTCATATACTTTTAAGACGCAAAGCACTTAGTTGACTAGATCCTTAAATGTATGTTGATCAGTTCAGTTCAGTCGCTCAGTCGTATGTTGATAATTACTGTTAAAAATGAGAAGTGATATAACAGCTGAAAATTAATCTAAATTCTTCTATAGGTATTTACTGTAACTAGAGTGGCCTTCCCACTTCAGGAAGTCTATTTCAAAACAGTAATAAGAACAGCAAATGGCACTTTGTCAGGTCGTATTTATGAATACTTCACTTAGATTCAGCTATTTCATACGGAATTTGAAAGGCATTTCTATTAATTCTTTTATTTTGCAGATGTGAAAAAATTGAGGCACAGATGGCTTAACTAACTAGCCTAGGATTGGACAGGCAGTTCTATAAAGGAGCTGAGGTTTGATACTAAATAGTCTGGTTTCTGGGCTCAGGAGCTCAACAAGCTAGGTAAGCAGGTAAGCTGTTCTACTATACCATGGCCAACTAGCAAATGGTTCCCAAACAGAAATAGTCTGAATCCAAATTGACATTACACTTGATTATATTGTTCACATTAAAATGTTAATGGGAAACAATTGATTAAATCACTGCTGTATTTCCAAAGGAAAAGGCACATGAAATTCTTTGTTTGCTACCATTTATTTTACAAATTAACAAACTGAAATTAAGGGAAGATGCTAAACTAATACTTTGGAGAAAGCTTCTTTTTACTCGGTCAAAGTTCAGGAGAAAAAAAAATAGAGGTTGTACCTACATAGTTCCTAAAATCAATTATATTGACACCCTCTGGAGGCTGTTTCTATGTAGTGGCCATAAGTGGCAAGGAGACTGCCCTGTCCTCAGCTCTGAACTGCTCATCGTAATGTCCAAAACAGCAAAAAACACTCTGATTTTTAGGGTCTGTTTATGGGTTCAATTCAAAATCTAACCAGTTTCTTAACACAGTTTCTTGAGGGCTGCAAGTCTAATGTAGCCTGAACCAATGATGCAGTATCTCTCAAGACCAAAATGTTAAAGAGCACCTTCTGTTTAAAACATGCATTT
Organism: Nanger dama; assembly: GCA_917880005.1. Classification (NCBI taxonomy): domain Eukaryota; kingdom Metazoa; phylum Chordata; class Mammalia; order Artiodactyla; family Bovidae; genus Nanger; species Nanger dama. The sequence goes on from CAKJTW010000007.1 coordinate 34,228,318, forward strand.
CAAGAGAACAGCAGGATTCAGCTACCCTAACCAATAGCCCCACTCCAAAGATACAACAGATGTTGGTCTGTGTGCAAAGCAAACATCAGCCTTGCTAATGTGGTCTGTGTTGGATTCTCGTAATTAGACATTTATCCCAGTGCAGAGTCAAGGTCATTAGAGTGAAAAGCTGTGATGCTTACAATTATTTTGCCCCTCATGTTTCTCTGCATGAAGTCAGGGAAGACGGCGTGTAAAAGAAGAAATACTTCCATTACTGCAAAGGTCTCTTGGTATGACAGAGGCTGGGAAACAGAGCCAGTAGTAGAATCTGCTACCGTTTGGTTAGACAGCTTGACCTGGATTTGGCTAAGGATCCACAACCCCCATTGTCGCCCTCCCCCATGCCTTCTGACCTATACAAGGGAAACATTAACCCACAGAATGGCAAGCAAAAAAGCAAGGGGCTAGCAACCACAGCCTAATTAAATTTAACATATTAAGAAGCAGTGAAACCACAGGCAGCTGAAAAGGAGTGCTCAGGTTCAGCACAGCCACCATTTCTAAACACAGTGGGTGCAGTGAACTAGGGACGGTACCTGCAGAGGACAAGCAGAACCCGAGTGCTCATGACAAAGCTGAAGCACAGCAATCTCTCCAAATGATAAGAATAAGGAGACTAGGGCTACTGACAATGGCCAGATTAAAAAAAAAAATATTACTGCAACTTTTTTTCTCTAAGTAGAGAAAATGTATATTGATGTCAGGTTCACAGAAGACAGCCACTAATCAATCAGTCAAGCTTTCAAACTCCCCTGTCTACAATAACAATACTGGGGCACCACAGATCTTTGGGGGATGCATATTTTAGAAAAATGTGTCCTGTGTAATCTGGTTCAAAGAGCACAGTGTTTAAGACAAACAATCTGTGTTTGAAACCAGGCTCTGCCATTCACTGGTTATGTGATGGAGGCATGTACTCTACTTTCCTAGTTTTAGACTCTGGAGAGTAGAATGTGGTAGGATTTAAGGATCTCTTCTAGCTAATCTTATCCACCTCTGAAATCTGCCATCGATCACTTTAACAACCGATTCCACCTGTTTTCTCATTATTTTATAAAAGCATTATTTTTAAACACTGGTGATATTCAAAATATTTAACAATCACAACAAGACTTGATGAATTTGTACAGACACTGACCACACTGCCTTCTCTGGAGGGTTTAAGTGCATTGACAAAATATACAAACCATAAAAGCTGTAATGTCAATGATCATGATAAAGCCCCATTTTTATTAATTAAAGCAGTAATAACTGAAAATAAGGGTATTTACTATTTTTGCTTTTTCTTTGCTTTTTCATTTAAAAAAAATTACTCTTGATTTAATTATTTTTTCCTCTGATAGGCTTTTACATTTTCCTCCACTAGTTTTTATTTTAGCATTTCAGACCTGAGGATTTGTATGCTGTCCTCGGTTCCTTTTGTCTCCTTCCTTTCCTTGGCCTTCACTTGGCCATTTCTATCCTTTCTTTACCTATCTACTGACCCTTCTGCTGATGTCCTCTTCTATCCTATCAATACTGTTCTTTAAGTGTCACAGGCTTATTTTCTATGCTGTAAGATACAGGAAGAGTTCCAGGTCTCATTAAATGGTCATCAGCAACATCACAATCACGGTCACTACCAGGAGTCTCACAAGAAAATCATTCACTTAATATCCAAGACATCAAACAGAAAAAAATATTTAAGTTGCTAATGTATGCAGTGGGCTGACACATCAACCAGCAGAGAGAGCTAAGCAGTTCTCAGAAATGGACTGTGAATGCTCCTTTTCATTTTATACTCTGTCTTGCCTATTGGTGGTGTTCTTGTTGTTTAGTCACTAAGTCATGTTCGACCCTTTGAGACACTATGGACTGGAGCCCGCCAGGCTCCTCTGTCCACGTGATTTTCCAGGCAAGAATACTGAAGTGGGTTGCCATTTCCTCCTCCAGGGGATCTTCCCAACCCAGGGATCGAATCTACCTCTCCTGCACTGGCAGCCGTATTCTTTACCATCTCAGCTTCCTGGGAAGCTATTGGTAGGCAACTGCTATCCAAGTACCCACAGATACATCACAGTAGGCAAATTTCTGGTATATATCTGCCCACACCAGTAGACAAAAGATATTTTAAAACACAAATTGTATTGGGTTTTATCTTTAAGAAGTCTTCCAAAGATAGATTACTATTTACTGATACTAGTGGAATTAAAACTATGTCAACACGTTCGTAGCAAATAAACTTTTCCTTTGGCTAATTCTGATTTTTCTAAATATCAAAATTGGCTAGATAAATTACAATTCAATCTGCAGTTAAGACAACTAGACATATAAATTATTCTTTAATGCTTTTTCAGTTAGGTAACTTCTGAGAAAAATTTTAATTGATTTTTTAAAGTTCTATTCATTTGACTACTTGATTTCCATGGAATTAATTACATAGCAATGTTATATAGGATAGGTAAATGTATACTACTGATATCTAAGAGTTGGAGAGTCTTTCTGCTGCTTTGAAAGTTCAATTAAAATGAGTAGTTCTATATTAGTAAGAACAGCTAAACATTAGAAAGTAAACTCTTAAACTGTAACACTTTCAAAGAGATACTTTAAAAGTAAATATACTTAATTTCCAAAAAGATAGTTAAGGAGGTTTCATATCAGATTTCATAAAGATGCTCTGAATATGTTTCAAGAGTCAGGATTTGGGGTCTAACTTTTCAGAATCCAGATAAAAGAATGTTCAAAGTTACAGAATAAATTTCCTTAGAACTAGTGCTCATTGTCTGATCTTAATGGCTGTTTAGAATTTTCAGAATTGGTAAGGAACCTCAAACTCATGTTGTTTTTTTTTTCCTAATGGGCTTAACCCTACCCAGGGTCACCTACAAATTTATTCTAAAACATATTGAAGTCTTCCATTTGTTTTAATAAATATAATTATACAAAAGTACTGGACATATTTATTTAATATTTTTAAAAGGAGACTAGGATGTCCAGGGTATTTTCTCTGTTTCATTTCATTAACATAAATCACTCTGGTTGAGATGAAACACCCCACACATGCACTGCATTAAAGTAACCTACCCCTTAGGAGCAAAGTCGGAGCCAGGCCAGCTCAGGCACTTGCCTCAGTCCATGTTTTGAACATGTTCACAAACAAGTGCAGACCCTTCACACCAAAACCAATAGAAAAGTGTGTGCTTCCCATGTAAACACTGGCTGCTCACCCTTTGATTTGTTTTGTTTGAACTGACTTCATTATTTTCCCTTGATGGATACTTTCTATTTAGGAAAAAATATCCACCTTTTTAGACTGGAAAGAACAAGGAAAACAATCCTTTACCTTGATCTCCTTGGCATGTGTCCTAGGATGAAAAATGAATGCCATTTGAATTTTTATGTCAGGACCAACCTCTGTCAGTGCAATTTCTCTAAGAAATCCTCCACCTTTGTAGAGTTTCTCTGCTTCCCACCCCTAGCTAGATTAGCCACTAATTTTACCTGAGACTCATTACATGATAATGTTATACACTGTTTCATTCTAAATAAAGGCAATACAAGGTGTTAGGGTTAAATAAACCAAAGTATATTTATCATCAAACTACGAAGCTTAATTTTGAGTCCCTCATTCACAATAACTCTTTCCAAGGCCTTATGCCTATTTTCATATTTTTTCCCTTGGTATTCTTTCTCTGAAAGAAAGTACTCATAATTGTAGAAGATTGAGTGAGACCCGTGAACTGGGGTCTGATTCTGAGTAGAAATGAGAGCATGCCTGCACTGTATGAAACGGTCCTTCCTTGAACACTTCAGAAGTAGGTGCTACTTGACGTAGCATCTCTCTCCCTTATCTGGGTTCTCCTACTACATGGTTCATATTTTATGATTTGTTGATTCTCTGTCTCATGGGGATTTTCACTCACAACTAGAACCATATACCTCTCCAAGGAAAACACTGACTACTTCTGCAGAGTAGCCCAGAGTTGAGCCCACAGTAGGTCAGTTACTTGTTAGGCAACTTTCTGCACATCCATCCCCATGGCAGATCCTCAAGCACCAAAGGCTGAACTAAGAAACTGATCGGGCATTAAGAACAGAGCTGTGCCATTTTTGTACCCCTTAGCAGTAAGGTTGGGAGAGTTTTATCTGGGAATAAGTTTCCAATAAACCTCAGTTTCTACGGTATTTCCCCCACAGGCATATACCTGCCCACCAGAAGGTAAGAAGCACTGGTGAGTGGTTGGTGCTGTATTATAAAAGAGGCAGAAGGTCTAATGAATCTGAGCATGCAGGAAACCGACTCTGAGCTGATGTTTTTGTAAAAGGAAGAAAATGGAAAATGGTTTGCTTTCATAAATACATTTTAAAAAGACAGAGCTAATTACCAACATTTGATGTTAATGAAATTTTAAAAGGTTGATTGGGCAATGTAATATAAGTCAGCACACAAACTAACATTTCAGAAAATTACATATTAGACCTTAATCTATCACGTGTACCCTTTGAAAATTAAAAATGCATTTCATGAGAAAGCAAATAAAGGATGATCATTACTAACAGATAATAAAGCCAAGCACTAGAAAAACAGTGGGCAGACACTGCAGCCCAGGTCCTGTTGGTGGAAATCTGGTGAGAGCAGAGGTGAGCCACTGCTGGGTGAAATTAAGCTCCTGTGGCCACAAGAGCTGCTCTATTCCCAGTACATTTCTAAGTCCATGCATGTCCGTCTTGGGAATATGCTTGGATTCCCATTCTGAATTAATGGTGGCGGTAGTGGTTTGGTTGCTAAGTCGTGTCCAACTCTTGTGACTCCATGGACTGTAGCCTGCCAGGCTCCTCCGTCCACGGGATTCTCCAAGCAAGAACGCTGGCGGGGGGCTGCCATTTCCTTCTCCAGAATTAATGGTGAGGGACACCCAACTTTTGTTCTAGCCTTGACTCCTAACTTCCTGTGTGGCCTTCCTAAGTATCTTGTCCAATTCATATGGATGTTTGGAGACAAACAAAATAGACACAGGGCTTTTGAGCCTTGGGAAGAAAGACCCTTCTTTAATGTTAGGCCCAGGAAGGAGCGATAGATGATCCGTGGAGGAAAGTATTCTTCAGGTTTATTCTAAGGAAAACTTCCCTCAACAGTCATTTTGGGATGAGAGATGTCACACTTCTACCTGTCCCAGCACAAGAGCCTACATCACTGCACCCTCTAGCCACACCACATTTCCCCAAGCTCATCCCATACTTAGCATATTGGAATCAGGGTCAGTTCAGCCAAGGAAAGCTACATTCTTCTGTTATTCAAGAAAAGTATTTTCTCCTTTTTTTTGAATCTGTTACATGTCACGAAGGCTTGTATGTCATAATGCTATTCATGACTTCTGAATGCTTTGATACAAATAATTTTTTGGCTTATGCTTGTACTTTTATTCAGGTTTTTTTCACTTATATAATTCAACCTATGTGGACAACCTAAAGACACTGATTGAACACTTAAACATGCAGTAAAATAAAAGAACATTTTAAGAAAATGACAAAGGACTTTGCCGATTTATTGCTCTGATAACTGTAATTATCATCTGAATAAATATGTGATACCCAGAGCAGTGCTTTGCTAAAGTTCAGGACATGTGTACATCTAGTAATATTATCTTTGGAAACAAGATGACATTACCACATCATGATACTATAGGATCCCCAGAGCCAGTTTCTTTTTAACCAGGAGAAGTAATGTAGTTAACTCTACTGTGTTATTTCAGGGTGTGCTTTTTTATCATGAAGGGTATTTACTTAATTGAAACTCTCCCCTTATTGAAATAAAGACAAACTAATTTTCCCCTTTTCCTCCTCAGCAGAATGTAGCCATGAATAACAAATGAGGGTTTTACTATTCTCTGAGTCCATAAATGGATTTACCCGTAACACCAATTAGATGCTCACCCTGCAATTAGCTGCCAATTGCAAGAGTTTAAAAAAAAAACACAAATCCATGCTTTTAATGTGTCACATCTCATCTAATAAGTTTGGGAAATATGTGCACATAGTTACCCTGAAACAAGATATACACAATGACTGTAAAATATCACCAATTTGCTATAATTTTGAATGGCAGTAACATTACCCTAAGAAAATTCACTGGATGATTTAACAGTGATATCAAAGGAAACTGACCCTCTTTCCCCTTTTTCCTCTCTTGTTGATCTTCTGTTTCTACTTCCTTCTTTGTCTTTATAACCATGTGTTCTCTAACAACCATCTGGAAGCAACCAGTAGGAAATGGAGAAGACAGTCTGTAGAATATGGCTCACCCAAGTGCTCAAATATTTTACTGTATATTGTGCAATATATTGCAATTATTTTTATTAGATTGCTTGAATCTAAAGCATTGATATACTTACTTTTCTATTCTCATGTTTATTTAACTAACAATGAACTGTCTAACATGCCAGCTAAATTTGCTCCCTGTATATCAGGATTTCTCAAACTATGTTTTGTGGAATGCTAGTTTCTATAATATTTACAGTTATTTGGGGGAAAAGAAACTGGGGGAGTGGGGAATTTCATGTTCAAGTTATTTGAAGAAACAATGTGCTAAATAATCTAAGATTTCCTTACTACTGCAATTCTAAAAGTTTTTAATATGCTTTTGCAAATTATCAAGAGGAGATATTTTACCAAATGATGTTACTTATTGGTGAGAAGTGCTTATTAATGTCCTCTGTGTATAGTTTAGCAAAAAGTAGTGTGGAAAATACTTTTGCTGATGCCTCAAATTCAGAGCCATAATTGGACTGTTTCCCCAGATCCCTGTGGGCCTACAGTACTCTGCCTTGGCCACCATCACAAAACACCATAGACCGAGTGGTTTAAACAGCAAAAACTTATCTTCTCACAATTCTGGAGCCTGAAAGTCTGAGGTCAGGCTGCCATCTCGGTTGCATCCTGTTCAGAGTTCTCTCTCTGGCTTGCAGAGGGTCACCATCTCGCCAAGTGCTCCCAGGGAGCACCTCTCCTTGGTGGTACATCCAGGGGAAGAGAGAGAGAAAATCCTATGGTGTCTCTTCTTATAAAGACACTAATCTCATCAGACCAGGGCCCCGGTCTAGTGACCTCATTTAAACCCTAATTACTTCCCCAAAGGGTCTATCTCTAAATACCATCACAAAGGGGCGGGGCAGAGAGCATCAACATGAATTTGGTGGGGGGGGCACAAAGGCATTCAGTCAATAACACTGCTTAATAAAAACATACATTTTGAATTAACTGAATACCCTACGACTCTCCTCCCTTTGATCTGAGTTGACATCATGTTCATCACTGACAAGAAAAGTCTGTCAAGGTCTCCTTCATTTCTCTTAGGAGGTTACGAAGTGAAGGCTCACAGTCCTGTCTTCTCAATACTGATTCCCTGGGCTCTCCATATGGTTACGGAGGCCCAGACACATCACCCGTGCGGAGAGTGTGTCCAGTCCAGCCTGTGTATAAGAACACTCAGACAGGAGCACCGGCTGAATGGTCCCCAGCATCATGCTTGAGATTAGAACTCATTCATGTCAAACTGAAAAACAGTTAAGTTTTTATTTCAAAAGAGCCAACTCAGATGGTATCACTCGTGCCTTTCCTACGCAAGAGGTGATAAACAGGACAGGAAGCAGGCCTGAACTCCACGTCCTTTGGCTTTCTAGCATGACTAGATTTCCCCTATCACAGAGGGCTAAGGGTTGAACAATTCTTAGTTTGTTAAGATGCATAATACATCTTTACCAAATAGACAGAAAGCTACAGAGCAGCCGCAAGCTTGGAGAGGACAGAAGCCTTGGGGACTCTGCAGCCAACCCCTAAGAGGGAGACCTCCTAATTCCTGCTTCTTGGCTTCGAACCAGGTTGAGAGCACTTCTGTGTCTCACCCCTCTGTGAGAGACTCTAGAAGCTGGGGTTTAATTTTGTAGAGTCTCCTGAGGGGTCTTTATTCCTCAGGGTGTCAAAACAACTTTCACACCATAGGAAGGTTCCTCACTTATTTCCACTTCAAAGGGGCATTAATAATAATCCTCATTATTACAGAATCCACCCAGACTTTTCTGGTGGGATGATTAATTGGGGAGTGTGGCTGTTTTTTTTCCCCCCCTCCAATACATCAGGTGCAACCATATCAGCCCCTAAAAATAAATGTTCTCTCTGCAAAAACAGGCACAAACAAAAATGTTTTGAAAAGTAATCACTTGTTTAAAAAATGGAAATCGGGCTTCTGTGTTGTAAGGAATGTATGCGCATAACGGTGAAACCCAACACTGGTAAACGATCTGACTACCTCAAAGTGAAGTTTCTGCCTTCCTACAGTGGCCTTTAACCCTGCCCTTTCCTCCAATCTGAGAAGAGCTGATGTTGATGGAACATATAATGGCCCCTTTCCTGTGTAGTAAAGTCAGCAATAAAGCTTAGTAATTAAGGGTACCAGGGAGGCCCAGCCCAGCAGGCTAGTGGTGTGGCGAACACTTTTAGAACTTCAAACAATATCAAAGTCACTGAGAAACGGGCCTAGCTCCGTTCTGGTTTGAATTAAGCCTCACTTCCACACGCACTTTTCAAATCCAAGCTCAAACAAGAAAGCCAAGGCCTTCTGGATTTCATTAGAGCCAATTATCTTATCTGTTTCATCTCAGGCCTGACCCTAAGGCTGGCAAACAGCTATTCAGTGCATTTGTGTGGTTGTTTGAGAAAGCCTCCAGTCAGCCAATGGCCCGAGGACCTGCTAATTAAAACACCGTTGCCCCCTGCCTTAGTGATTAAATATTTTCAAGCTTTTGTAAATAATTTTTCCATTCTTTGCCCCAAGCCTCAAAGGTCCAATACATGCAGTAATTTATTTAGTTTGTCAGAGAATACTGTTGGAAATAGGGCCATAATGGAACCTTTGGAGACTTTTATATGTCTTGGTACTTCTGAAAGTGACAGTTTATAAACCAGCCAAATGTGTATACTGTTTCTGATGTAATCATGGCCTAATGGCCCTTCTCCTTTTGAAGTGATATAGTGTATAACAGGCTTACATCTTGTCAATAATCATATTTCCTCAAATGTCAACATGATATCTAGCATTGGAATTTAATGAGATCATTTAAGTCCTAGAAATGGTATCAAGGTACCGTGTCTCCAAGTTTTCTTTTTTTTTTTTTTGCCTAAGGGTGGGTCACAGTCATGAACACTGGCTTGGGAAGAAGACTAATCAAATTCTTGCTTGCTCTTTGTGGCAAGGACCTGCTAGAGAACACTGAATTCTTTCCAGAGCCCACTTCTGAGAAGTCAGTGAGTGATATGATGATGCCACTTCAGAGAAGAAAATATCCAGGGAGAACATTTGGAATTAGGATCATTAAGTTAAACACTTTTTCCAGACCTAATTTATATGCAGAGTGATCTGAGAACTTCAGAATGATACTTATTTTGCAACTGGATTGTGGGAAGGGAGAGGACTTTGAGAACTTACTTTAGAGCTGTGACACACACTATAGCACACATGGGCTTGGTGAGCACCCCGGGAAGCCCACCCTGCCCCCCAAGCTCCTCGGGCAGGACCCGGCCCTGTGCACCACAGTGCGTGCGGCTCCAGCCTAGCTTCTCCTGGACCCACACAGGCAGGGCAGACAGGCTCCTTTCGTCCCCGCTGGCCTGGGCACAGCCATGCAAACTCACAGCTCTTCTGGGCAGTGCAGTCATGTTTTATGGGAGGAAAATAAAAAATCTGGGGTTTTGTCTGTTGTTGTTGTTGCTCTTTTTGAAGTATTACAAGAAAAATAAAAATGGCAGGCTCATTAGCTGCATCCAGTGTTCACTAACACACCTATGAAAATGAACTATGGGATGGAGCGATTCTGCTTCTGCTGTTCTTAAAATGACACTTTGGTCTTATCCTAAATAATAGGCTTTTAATAAAAACATCCACCAAAGGCAGACAATTAAACAATACATAAAGCAACAGGGGGCAACCTCGTGGTTCAGTTATAGTCTGGAGCCATTCCAAAGGAGAACATGTGGGTATTTTACAAGGAACAATACACTTTTCCAAAGTTATTATAAAAGAAAATTTTAAAGTGGGCCTAATAAGCCCTTCAAACTTGGTACAGGATTTCATGTTTGGCTCTGACAGTGGGATGATCTGTTTACATCCTAATTTTTTCAAAAGCATGTTTAGAGAACTATGTCCAAACATTATGCCTATATATCTATATTAGACATATCACTGCTTTTTTAGAAGGCATACAATATGCTAATTTGCTTACTTTCAAAAAAACTGACACTAGTAAACTAACAGGTGGTTCAGTTCAGTAGCTCAGTCGTGCCCGACTCTGCGACCCCCAAGAGTCGCAGCACGCCAGGCCTCCCTGTCCATCACCAACTCCCAGAGTTCACTCAGACTCACGTCCATCGAGTCGGTGATGCCATCCAGCCATCTCATCCTTTGTCGTCCCCTTCTCCTCCTGCCCCCAATCCCTCCCAGCATCAGAGTCTTTTCCAATGAGTCAGCTCTTCACATGAGGTGGCCAAAGTACTGGAGTTACAACTTTAGCATCAGTCCTTCCAAAGAACACCCAGGACTGATCTCCTTTAGGATGGACTGGTTGGATCTCCTTGCAGTCCAAGGGACTCTCAAGAGTCTTCTCCAACACTGATGTTTACTAGTAAACTAACTAGTAACTAACTAGTAAACTTCCCTGGTGGTTCAGTAGTAAAGAATCGGCCTGCCAATGCAGGAAATGTGGGTTCAATCCCTGGGTCAGGAAGATCCCCTGGAGAGGAAAATGGCAACTCATTCCTGTATTCTTGCCTGGAAAATCCCATGGGCAGAGGAGTTTGGCGGACTACAGTCCACGGGATCGCAAAAGAGTAGGACATGACTTAGGAACTAATCAACAACAACAAACCATAACAGGTGACTGATCCTTCTTTCATAATTAAATATTTTCCATTTGGATCCTACATTTGATTTGTATCAACTGCCATATCCTCAAATAACTAAAGGGAATATATTAAGCTTCTGACAGACTTCAGTTTTCTGAGTAATTTATAATTTAATCAAATAACTTTAAACTAAATCAATTAACTAAATCAATTATGCCCCAGATTTTAATTCTGTCCCTGCTTCTTTCACCTGCTGAGTCACACCTAAAATAATTATATTTACTGGAGAGAAAAGGCATCACTGAATAATTTCTGCAAATGTATTTTCAATTTAGAAGTTCTAGAATATAATTTAGAAGTTTCTGGAAGTTCAGAAACTTGTAAAAGGGAGAAGAGTTAGGTACACAAAGTCAGAGGCTCAATGCAGCAACTTGAAGAGACTTTTTCTGAAACTGAAAGCACAGAGGATCAAGTCATCAAGCTTTCTTTGGCTATAAAACTTTTAAATTATAAATCTGTGCCAACTTCATTCTTGCTCTGGACTGTAAATAAACTCCTCTTCATATTGTTGCCTCTGACTACTGTTTGAATAAAAATGCTCATTTGTTTCTGAAATTCAGTAACTCCAATATTGCTTTAATTTCAAGGAGTTAGGAACCAACAATAAATACACATCCTGGATGAATCAATATTCTGTTTTCAACTATAATATTATATATCTTTAATACTTAAGAGGTTATTTTCTTGATGGCTATTTCTGCACTTGTTTTGGTATGCAAAATATGCCCAATTTGACAGACAGATGGATTTAAAATTCTGCTAAGACTGAATGGTGACTCAGTCATTCATCTTCCCTCCTCCATGCCCCTCAATTTTTTTTTTTTTTGGCCACACTGCATGGCTCGCAAGATCTTAGTTCCTTGACTAAGGATCAAACCTGTGCCCCCTGCAGTGGAAGCGCACAGGCCTAACCACTGGATGGCCAGAGAATTCCTCTCCCAGTCACTTTTCAAATTACAAAATATGAATTATAGTGCCAAGAATGTTTCTTTGTGAGCCTTTCCCATCAGAATTTACTCAGTTAGAAGTCTGCTGCTCTCCATCTGGCTTCACAACAATACTGCTCTTCGGAGTAGACATGTTAAGACAACAAGTATCCAGGACTGTAGTGCCCTTAAGAAAGATGGACATATTTGTGAAATATACAAGGGCACATCCTCAACCTTTTATAGAGTTGCCAGAGGAGTTTAAATGTCTATACTTATAGAAACGAATGTTGATTTATAAGCTTCATCTACATGACAACAAATCACTGGGATGAAATATGGAAAACTATCTATCAATCATTCAGATATCTGATGTCATACAAAGATCTAGACTACTATCTGAGATTCATGCCTTCAAGAAAATTATGTAAACTTCAGTCTTGCACCTCAGGGGTAATATCCACATAGACTTTCTAATGAACAGATGTTTCCCAAGGTGGACTCTTCTGCTTGGAAAAGTTACATAGTAAATTTCTATTAGTAAACATTATATCTATCTAGTTCAAAATAGGGACTAAAAATTCATATTTATGGTACAGTAAAACAAAAGTTCTATTTCTTTTCTCACATCATTTGTCCTCTCAATAAATTTAGCTTTAGTAAACTTGAGGTGTAAAACCATGGAAATGAAGGCAAACTATTCACTTTCAAGAAAACACATGAAGAACAAAAGGCATTGAAATTTAGTTAATAAATAATAAAATAAATATAATTCAATAAATAAAATAAGTTCAGTTCACTGAAATACAGGATAAGTAACTTTTATTTGGCTTTATCTTACCAGTAAATGAAGCATAATCTTAAAATATTCACTAAAACTGTGAAAATAAAAGTGTGACTTCACAGTTAATTAATCATATTTACCTTCCATTCTGGCTATGTCATATTGTAATTAACTGCATACCAAGTCCATTATTACTAGATGAGATGATTTAAACAGATGAATTGATCTGAGCTGCTTGACAGTACAAAAGATCCGCTATTTTTGGCCTAAAAGCTTCACAATAATATTTCGTGGAAAGCTTTCATTTCCTGATATCTCTGAGTATTACACATATGTTGGGACGATTTTGTGCAAGGCAAGGGTTTTGTAATCCACTGTTCCATCTTGAAAATAAAAACAAATTGTTTCCAGTCACGCAAATTACTTTCTTTCTTAGAGAGAAGTGCTAGAATAAAGTTAATAGAATATAGCTACTCTCTTAATTAGTCCTTATTAGTTAGAAAACTGTATTAATTGCTGCACAAATTCCTGCAAATTTCTGGATTTAAGACTGTCAGAAGGGAAAATGTCATCTTAAAATTTTTATAGCTGATCTTTCAAAATAATAATGAAAACTATTTTGCATTTGAACTATTTTAAATAGTTCTTCACAAAAGAGAATATAATTCACATTTCAAAACTTCAAGCACTTCAAGATACTTCCTGGACTTTTTTTTTTACCTGAGTTCTATAGTGTCTAATAATATCATCTCTCTTTGATGCTCAACTCAAAAATGAAGTGTGTAAGTTTCCCAAGGAAGACAGGTGTGCATAAGATCAATTTACTCCCAAGGTCAAAGAGCAAAATTCTAAGGGTATCTAGAGACACACACCTATAGAAATTGTAATTTTTGATGAAAATTGGTACAATATGTTGCACAGATGAAAGAGGAAAAATGTTCTTAAACTATACTTACTGCTGAAACTAAAGAGCAGATAGAGCTGACAGCTTTCTCAAATTTATTCCTATGGATCTTTTTCTTCTGACCTGTTCTGATAAAACTTCTTGAAACATCTCTGCATGCAGAATATAAAGAACAGAATCTGGACAATGAATAAAACTATAGGTCACTCTAACAGGAATTTCGTATGTATTGCTCGTCATTGAAATAAAATATCAATAGATGAAAATCATTACTGCTTTGTTCCCAAGATTGACTGACAAGTTCAGGTTTGAAATCCACATCTTCTTTATTAGCCAAGTCTTTCAGAAAAAGAAAATGTGGGCTTGATTTGTGAGCTATGATAAATGGTCTGGGAAATATGGTAGTAGGGCCAATTTGATATGTACAGTATTTCATATTGGCAAATTGTTTCAAGAAATTCCACCCTCTTTCCCAAAATGTCTTCAACATCCTTGGGAAAATACATACTATCATGAGCATAATATATTTGGTTGTCATTAGCAATTGAAAATCCATTTGAAGACTGGGAAGCATCAACCATAGCTCTTATAGACAAAATAAGACCCCAAATCAATTCTGCAGTATTGAGTATGATTTTTAGATGACAACAAATCATTTTTTATTTCAAAGTTGGATCTAAGTGTTCATTTATCCATCTATTAAAATTTAATTTGGGTTTTCTCAAGTTCAATCACATACCCTTTCAAAAATGTCTAAATATGTAAATAATGAAAAAAATATTTTAATAAAAAGAAAAAAAATACATTCTCCATCATAAACAGTCTGGTTATCAAAAGAAGAAATATGAGTTTTATTTGATAGGCTCTTAGTGTGGACATGAGGAAAGGCACAAAGAGAAGTGGCTTGGAATTAGTATATGACACAAGGATAGTGAGAATCTAGGAATTATTTTCAATTTTAAAATACTATTACCAATTTAAACGTGAAAGATAAATGCTGGATAGACTAAAATGCATTGGCAAAGAATTTTCTCACCTTATTATTGTTCTGTAACCCCTACTCTTAACAGAGGAAGTGAAAGTTGCTTAGTTATGTCTGACTCTTTGCAACCCCACAGACCATGTAGTCCCTGGAATTCTCTAGGCCAGAATATTAGAGTGCATAGCCTTTCCCTTCTCCAGGAGATCTTCCCAATTCAGAAATCGAACCTGGATCTCCTGCATTGCACACAGATTATTTACCAACTGAGCTATCAGGGAAGTTTGACAGAGGAATTAATAGTTTTTAACTTAGGGCCCAGAAGTACTATTTCTATACTCACACTTTTTGACACCCAATCCCTGATCACCATTAACCAGCTATGTGACATCAGGAAACCTACCAAAATTCAAAGGGGATTTGGTGTCCCCATCTGGAAACTGGCAGCACTTAATTCAACAACTTGTAAAGATGAAAAGAAATGAGCAACTAACAAATATTAAGTCCTCATTGAATGTTCTATATTACTATGTTATTATCATTATGTTATCTTATAATAGTTTTATTTTTCATTCTCTCAGCAAAAAACTTCACGAAAATATGATAAAAATAAGAACAATAGCTATAAAATATGTACTTAGTTGTCATTACCAACGAGAGGACAGAAGTATTTACTAAGATACTCTCTCATTTCTCAAAATTAAGCAAACTCTAACTTTTAGTCTCTGTATATGACAAGAGCATTTAGAAGTCAGTGCTCTAAAATTTGGAGAAGGCAATGGCACCCCCACTCCAGTTACTCTTGCCTGGAAAATCCCATGGATGGAGGAGCCTGGAAGGCTGCAGTCCACGGGGTCGCTGAGGGTCGGACACAACTGAGTGACTTCACTTTCACTTTTCACTTTCATGCACTGGAGAAGGAAATGGCAACCCACTCCAGTATTCTTGCCTGGAGAATCCCAGGACGGGGGGGAGCCTGGTGGGCTGCTGTCTATGGGGTCAGTCACACAGAGTCAGACACGACTGAAGTGACTTTGCAGCAGCAGCAGCAGCAGCAGCAGCAGCTCTAAAATTAGTTAGAGCAGTAATGTTGTGTTTGATAACATAAGGGAAAATAAAATATTGTACTTATTTATATGCCCTGTGCAAAATTATCTACTATCATTCCATGGTAAACTCAACCACTAGTTGTGCTAACTAGTTGTCTGAGGAATAGCTGCTCTGTGAATATGACAGCTAAGGGCTCCATTATCTGCCCTCAAGTTAAATGCATATTGTTCTATTTTTGCCACAAAAAGAGGAAGAAATTATAGTAAGCTCTGTTTTAAAGATGCTGCACCTAGAACAGAATTGACAATATGACTCATGAACTGAGAACAGCTATGCTATCTAGTCAAGTTTCAAATCACAGTTTTGTATTAATGGATTTTAAATTTGCTTTTATCACTAAAGCAAACTGGTGCAAACCAAAGACAACAGAAAGAGATACAGGCTGTTTTGACTCTTCGTATATGTTCAGCTGATTCAGTGGTTTTGACTGCGTAACAAATATGCTATTTTTTAAATATTCTATTGGTTATTTTCAGAGAAGGCAATGGCACCCCACTCGAGTACTCTTGCCTGGAAAATCCCACGGACAGAGGAGACTGGTGGGCTGCAGTCCATGGGGTCGTGAAGAGTTGGACACTTACTGAGCGACTTCCCTTTGCTTTTCACTTTCATGCATTGGAGAAGGAAATGGCAACCCACTCCAGTGTTCTTGCCTGGAGAATCCCAGGGATGGGGGAGCCTGGTGGGCTGCCATCTATGGGGTCAAACAGAGTCGGATATGACTGAAGTGACTTAGCAATAGCAACAATTGGTTATTTGGTCAAAGTATTTTAACAAAGGCTATATTTGCAACACCAAAATATTTTTACTAAATAAAGACACTTCATAAGCCAATGAAAAGATATGAAGAATACATCATGCGAAATGCCAGGCTGGATGAAGCACAAGCTGGAATCAAGACTGCTGGGAGAAATATCAATAACCCAGATATGCAGATGACACCACCCTTATGGAAAAAGTAAAGAAGAGCCTCTTGAAAGTGAAAGAGCAGAGTGAAGAAGTTGGCTTAAAACTCAACATTCAGAAAACTAACATCATGGCATCCAGTCCCATCATTCATGGCAAACAGATGGGGAAACAATGGAAACACTTGCAGATTTTATTTACTTGGGCCCCCAAATCACTGCAGATGGTGACTGCAGCCATGAAATTAAAAGACGCTTGCTCCTTGGAAGAAAAGTTATAACCAATCTCAGTTTAGTTCAGTCGCTTAGTCGTGTCTGACTCTTCATGTCCCCATGAATCGCAGCACGCCAGGCCTCCCCTGTCCATCACCGTCTCCCGGAGTTCACTCAGACTCAGGTTCATTGAGTCCGTGATGTCTTCTCATCCTCTGTCATCCCCTTCTCCTCTTGCCCCCAATCCTTCCCAGCATCAGAGTCTTTTCCAATGAGTCAACTCTTCGCATGAGGTGGCCAAAGTACTGGAGTTTCAGCTTTAGCATCATTCCTTCCAAAGAAATCCCAGAGCTATCTCCTTCAGAAGGGACTGGTTGGATCTCCTTGTAGTCCAAGGGACTCTCAAGAGTCTTCTCCAACACCACAGTTCAAAAGCATCAATTCTTCGGTGCTCAGCTTTCTTCACAGTCCAACTCTCATATCCATACATGACCACAGGAAAAACCATAGCCTTGACTAGACAATGCTATCTAGATTGCCCATAACTTTTCTTTCAAGGACTAAGCGTCTTTTAATTTCATGGCTGCAGTCACCATCTGCAGTGATTTTGGAGCCCCCCAAAATAAAGTCTGATACTGTTTCCACTGTTTCCCCATCTATTTCCCATGAAGTGATGGGACCAGATGCCATGATCTTTGTTCTCTGAATGTTGAGCTTTAAGCCAACTTTTTCACTTTCCTCTTTCACTTTCATCAAAAGGCTCTTTAGTTCTTCTTCACTTTCTGCTGTAAGGGTGGTATCATCTGCATATCTGAAGTTATTGATATTTCTCCCAGCAATCTTGATTCCAGCTTGTGTGTCTTCCAGTCCAGCGTTTCTCATGACGTATTCTGCATATAAATAAACAGGGTGACAGTATACAGCCTTGACGTACTCCTTTTCCTATTTGGAACCAGTCTGTTGTTCCATGTCCAGTTCTAACTGTTGCTTCCTGACCTGCATACAGATTTCTCAAAAGGCAGGTTAGGTGGTCTGGTATTCCCATCTCTTTCAGAATTTTCCAAAGTGTATGGTGATCCACACAGTCAAAGGCTTTGGCATAGTCAATAAAGCAGAAGTAGATGTTTTTCTCGAACTCTCTTGCTTTTTCCATGATCCACCGGATGTTGACAATTTGATCTCTGGTTCCTCTGCCTTTTCTAAAACCAGCTTGAACATCAGGGATTTCAAGGTTCACGTATTGCTGACGCCTGGCTTGGAGAATTTTGAGCATTACTTTACTACTAGCATGTGAGATGAATGCAATTGTGTGGTAGTTTGAGCATTCTTTGGCATTGCCTTTGGCCAACCTAGACAGCATATTAAAAAGCAGAGATGTTACTTTGCTGACAAAGGTGTGTCTAGTCAAGGCTATGGCTTTTCTAGTAGTCATGTATGGATGTGAGAGTTAGACTATAAAGAAAGCTGAGTGTCGAAGAATTGATACTTTTGAACTGTGGTGTTGGAGAAGACTCTTAAGAGTCCCTTGGACTGCAAGGAGATCCAACCAGTCCATCCTAAAGGAGACCAGTACTGAATGTTCATTAGAAGGACTGACATTGTAGATCAAACTCCAATACTATGGCCACCTGATGTGAAGAACCGGAAGAGTCCCTGATGCTGGGAAAGATTGAAAGCAGGAGGTGAAGGGGACAATAGAGGATGAGATGGTTGGATGGTATCACTGATTCAATGGACATGTGATGTGTCTGAGCAAACTCTGGGAGTTGGTGATGGACAGGGAAGCCTGGAGTGCTGCACTCCATGGGGTCACAAAGAGTTGGACAAGACTAAACGACTGAACTGAACTTTACAATAAAAACAACAACACATACTCAATATTTCTTTTCTAGAATAGTTAACTCGCTCATTACCTCATTTTCAGTTGCCATTCTGACAATCTGGCGAAGCAGAATCATCCTGGGTAGCAGTTTTCCCCTAAAAGTGAATATGCCTTAAAACCCGATGTTTATACATCTTTTGTATTTGGAAATTCTTACCATTAACAAATATTAATTATGGTAGCTACAGAGTATAAACACGTTGGCTTGGAGATTTGTAATTTTTTAAAAATCACAACTTTTTAAGTTTGCATCTAAGGAACCCAAATCAATAGATCTAAATTACTCTCTTAGCTTGCAGTGGGTGCCAAATGAGACATTTGCTATTTCATCAATACCTTCTAAATGTAAAGGACCTGTTCTTATTTTTTGCAATTAAAAATCCAAGGAAACCATCATCCATGTACTCATTCATTCATTTATTTATCTATCCAATATCCAGTAAAATACATAATTTGAAGGACTTTTTCTTCTACATCAGAAATTGCTACTCAATTTTTTAAACACGTGTAGATGTCTTCTCACTAGATTCAATTAGAAGCGTGAGATACATATTATCTCTTGCCCACTATGCACAAACTACTAATATTGTTAAAATTACCATACTATGTTAGGTAATCTACAAAGTCAATGCAATTTCTATCAAAATACCAATGGCATTTCTCATAGAACAAGAAAAAAGAATTTAAATTTGTATGGAAATACAAAAGAGCCTGAGCATTAAAAAACAAAACAAAAAACTTGCAATAGAAGAAAAGAACTGAAAGAATCACTCTCCCTGACTTCAGACCATATTAAAAGCTACAGTGATCAAAACAGTATGGCATTGGCACAATGAGACAGATAATGGAGCAGAACAGACAGCCCAGAAATAAACTTACACACTTACAGTCTATTTATCTATAACATGACAAAGGAGGCAAGAATATACAAAGGAGAAAAGACAGTCTCTTCAATAAGTAGTGTTGGGAAGACTGGACAACTACATATAAAAGAATAAGATCAGAACACCCTCTAACACCTACGTTCAAATTATAGACCTAAATGTAAGATGAGAAACCATAAAACTCCCAGAGGAAAACATAAGCATAATATGCTGAGACGCAAATCATAACAATTTTTAGATAAATCTCCTAAAGCAAAGGAAATAAAAGCAAAATAAGAAAAAGGGACCTAATTAAACTTAAAAACTTTTGCACAGAAAAGGAAACCTCTGACAAAATGAAAACTAACTGAATGGGAGAAAATATTTGCAAATGATATGACAAACAAGGGGTTAATATCCTATATATATGTGTGTGTGTGTGTGTATAAATAGTTCATACAATTTAACATCAAAACCCAAATAACCTGATTAAAAAATGGGCAGAAGAAGCAGATATTTTCCAAAGAGGAAATAAAGATGGCCAACAGACCATAAGCATGGAAAGATGCTCAACATTGCTAATCACCAGGAAAATGGAAATCAAAACTACAGTGAGGTATCACCTCACACTTGTCAGAATGGCTATCACTTGAAAGAACACAAATAACAAATGTTGGCAAGAATGTGGATTAAAGGGAATGCTCCTACACTGCTGGTGGGAATATAAGTTGGTTCATCCACTGTGGAAAACATTATGAAAGTTTCTCAAAAATTAAAACCATAACTATCTTAAGGCCCAGGTTTCCCTGGTGGCTTAGCAGTAAAGAATCTTCCTGCAATGCAGGAGATATTGATCCCTGGGTCGGGAGGTATCCTGGAGAAGGAAACGGCAAGCTACTTCAGAATTCTTGCCAAGAAAATGCCATAGACAGGGGAGCCTGATGGTTGCAAAGGGTCAAAAATGACTGAGCATGCACACATACATACCTAACCATATGACGCAGAAATTTCACTTGCAGGTATAACCAAAAATCCCCAAACACTAATTCAAAAACACATAGGCACAGTGTTCACAGCAAGCAGCATAATTTACAGTGCCAAGATATGAAAGCAATGGAAGTGCCCATCAATGGATGAAAGAATAAAGAAGATGTGGTATACATATGCAATGGAATAGGCGTTAGAAAAGAATAAAGTTTTGTAATTTGCAGCAACATGGATGGACCTGAAGAACATTATGCTAGGTGAAATATGTCTGACAGAGAAAGACAAATATTGTATGTATCACTTATATGTGGAATCTAAAAACACAATAAACTAGTGAATATAACCAAAAAGAAGCAAACTCACAGAGAACAAACTAGAGGTTACCAGGAGACAGAGGGAAGGGGGGCAATTTAGAGGTAGGGAGTGATTGCAGCCATGAAATTAAAAGATACTTACTCCTTGGAAGAAAAGTTATGACCAACCTAGATAATATATTCAAAAGCAGAGATATTACTTTGCCGACTAAGGTCCATCTAGTCAAGGCAATGGTTTTTCCAGTGGTCATGTATGGATATGAGAGTTGGGTTGTGAAGAAAGCTGAGTGCCGAAGAATTGATGCTTTTGAACTGTGGTGTTGGAGAAGACTCTTGAGAGTCCCTTGGACTGCAAGGAGATCCAACCAGTCCATTCTAAAGATCAGTCCTGGGTGTTCTTTGGAAGGACTGATGCTGAAGCTGAAATTCCAATACTTTGGCCACCTCATGAGAAGAGCTGACTCATTGGAAAAGACCCTGATGCTGAGAGGGATTGGGGGCAGGAGGAGAAGGGGACGACAGAGGATGAGATGGCTGGATGGCATCACTGACTCGATGGGGACATGAGTTTGGGTGAACTCCGGGAGTTGGTGATGGACAGGGAGGCATCGCGTGCTGCGATTCATGGGGTCGCAAAGAGTTGGACAGGACTGAGCGACTGAACTGAACTGAATGGAATGATTATATACAGAACTTCTTCTTAGTGCAATTTTTTTACCCCTTGAAAACTACCACTCATTTTGAAAACCCAAGTGGAATAATACTTAATGAAAGCTTCCCAGAATCTTTCAGAAAGAAGTCATCATTTTATCCTATGTCTAAGGATATCTATTCTCTAGAACAGTAAGTACCACTTTTATTATGTTCCCTAAGAGCACATCAGCTCTAACTTCCAGGTGCTCATCACTGTCCCTGGCATATACTGTGAGTTCAATTAATATTTTTGAATTCAGGACTTACTTTCTTGAGTCCTCCAAGGACAGTTTACAAGTATTTCTAGTTATACAAATTGAGCAGCAAACAGAAATGGTATAGTTCAAAATTAACAGACTTATTATGGATTAAATCTGGTTCTTAAATAACTATAAACATCAAAGTCACAATTTTATATTTCTGTAGCAGAGCTAAATAATGTAGCCTCTCCTCTAATTAAGCCTGGATATGGTGACCACACTGGGAAGTTCAGAGAAGTTTGCTAAAATAAAGTGCTCTTTGCTCTTTCCAGGCAATAGAAGGTGCTGTCTTCAGGACATTCAAATGCTTTTAGAAGCACTTGATTCAATCACCATTTCAATAAAAATCAAAAATGTATACTTCATATCAAACCAGTCAATCCTAAAGGAAAGCAACCCTATTTATCCATTGGACTGATGCTGAAGCTGACGCTCCAATACTTTGGCCACCTGATACAAAGAGTCACATCACTGGAAAAGATCCTGAGGCTGAACAAGACTGAGGGTAAGAGGAAAATGGGGTGACAGAGAATGAGATCGTTGGATGGCATCATCAATTCAATGGACATGAGTTTGAGCAAACTCCGGGACATAGTGAAGGACAGGAAGCCTGGTGTGCTGCAGTCCATGGGGTCATAAAGAGTTGGGAGATGACTTAGCAACTGAACACACCACTAAATATCTATTTTCACATTATTTAATGAAATTGTGTTCAAAGGGACTTTAAAAAAATAACTCAGCTACTGTTAACTTTGTCATGGGAGAATAAGTAGAAAACAGCAATTGTCCTTTCATGCTGTGAATACTTGATCTATTCTTAGGTAAAGGTACAGTACCACAAATAGTATTATGGTAATAAAAAACTAATAGCTCTGTATTACAGACCAATGAATATAATCACATACTAAAGTTGAGAACTTAATGTATGTATCATATAAGTTATCAAGTCAACTTGATAAACATACAAATTCATACATAAGGTAATATAAAATCTGTTATCCCATTAAAATATCTTTAAAATATTAACAGTGTTTAAATTGCAAATATAGGAAAAAATAATTCATAATACAGAAACCCTTATAGTTTTTTAATGTACGTTTTTAGTTTTACTACTAATTAACATTGGGAGGACTGATGCTGAAGCTGAAACTCCAGTACTTTGGCCACCTCATGCGAAGAGTTGACTCATTGGAAAAGACTCTGATGCTCGGAGGGATTTGGGGCAGGAGGAGAAGGGGACGGCAGAGGATGAGATGGCTGGATGGCATCACTGACTCAATGGACATGAATTTGAGTGAACTCCAGGAGCTGGTGATGTACAGAGAAGCCTGGCGTGCTGTGATTCACGGGGTTGCAAAGAGTCGGACATGACTGAGCGACTGAACTGAACTGAACACAAGGCATCATCACAGACAATCCAAGTCAAAAAAAATAAACTTATCTCACCTATTTTTCTATAAATATACAGATGTTTGAGTGTATATTTTTGCAGAGTGCAAATCTGAAGTAGAATTTTCCTCAAACATCAACACAAATATATTTAATGAATATTCTTAAAGATAGCAATTTCCTATCATTTTTCCTGAGGCTATTTTCAAATTAAAAGTGACTCTCAAATGAAAAATTTTAGTATGCATGATACACAGGCCAACTTCTGTGTATTGTTGTACTTCAACAATATACAGAAACCCATCGAAACTTCACTGATTAAAAACTTTTCCTATGTATTTAGGATACATTATCAACAGGATTTTTCCCTTGGGAATTTATATATAAATGTTAAAGTAGGAAATAAAGAATGGGTCAAAAATTTCTTATCATGCACTTGTTTGCCATTGCTAACGAATAAACAAAACACCTCAAATCCTACAGTACCAACAAGTTAAAATCTAAAATCTTGCAAGTGAGGGATATATTAACATAATCTGATATTTTCCCTTAAAAGAGACCTTACTGAAGACTGAAAAAAATTAAATACCAGAGAATAAATGACTTAAAAACTATATCCAAAACAAAAACTTTTAATTTGTTGTATTTCTTGTTTCAACTACTTTTTAAAGTTCTTTGGGAAAAAAAAGTATAATGCAAAATGTATAGATTAATGAAACACTTTAATTATGGCCTAAATTTTCTAAAGAAACTGCAACTAACCAATTAATCTACTGGCGTTTTAATGTAAGAGGGAAAACACACATAGTATAAAGGAAATGGAATACTGGAGCATGTAATAAGACTGCCTAAGCCAATGTTCCTTGGAACTAAAAAAAGCCAAGGGTTGCCATGTGCAAAAATATGTGCAAAAATTCTATAGCCCAATGACGTTTGGGAAATGCTTATTCAAAAAAGTGAAATAGGTAGTGAAGGGCCTCCCGGAGCAGTCAATATGCTAATGTCCATTTTAAATCACATCATATGTTATCATAGGCAGAGTTTTCCAGAATTCCTCAGTAAATTTTTTTTCCCTTTTTTTTTGGCATAAAGAGAGGAACATGTCTGGCTAGTGGTGAGCATACCTGTATAACTACACCTAGGTCTTGTAACTTTTTGGATACTCATATTCCTTGTCTTTGTAGCAATATTCAGGTCCCCCAAACCAAACATTTTTTGGACCTCTGATACAATGGCTCCGTTAACCACTCTGCCGTGGTCAGAAATTTACATTTCTCTCTTGAATTTCATGTTGTTTCAATGGACATTTGTTTTCTAATTTTTTCACTTTCAGAGAAAGAAGTACGAACCTGAATGCTTCAAGGTACTCAATATCTCCCATGGGGGATCAAGGCCACCTGTCCAGGCAATATTTATATTGTATCCTTCTCCAAGGCCTGTTCCAACCTAGGAAGAGAAAAACCACGCCACAGTGGGTAGAGGAGAGCACAGGGAAGAAGCAAGAAGACAGGGAAAACAAACACATGTGTGCTCTTGAAATAAACATCAAACAACATGTCAAATCAGTCCAGCCTTGCTTGACAACCAGTGCTCTGGGTTATGCACTTGTTCTGCACTGGTTCTTGGTCCCGTGGGACAATTCAGTAATCTCATGTAATTTAAAACACCAGCAAAGGACAAGAAAATTAGGGGTAATCATGCAATGCAATTACCTGAAAGATACAAATAAAAGTGGGGCTCTAAAGAAATAAACCGAACCCTCATTTGGGGCTCCACTGCCAGGGAAAAAGTTCCCTTCATCATAGCGATGGAGTGAAATATACAGGATGTTGGGGTCAGCATAAAAAGGCTTGCTGTGTACCATTTCCATGGTGAACATCCTACAGGGAAAAGAAAACAGATGACAAATACAGTCACGTCTAACTCTGTGTGGAAACAACTTTCCTGATGTCTAGTTCCCTGTCTTTCTACCCCACCTTCCTTCTCATTTTCTGTCTTCTGTATCCCTCTTTCTTTCCCGTGTTCAGCTTGCTTCCACACCACCCCCCTTTACTTCCTGAACTTTCAGGCAAATTACCCTTTAATGCACTCATTTTTAAACTGGCTTCTAAAAATCAGGAAACCACAGAGAACATGCCCTGGAGACTCCAGATGAGCAGTCACTGAGAAAGCCCAGTCCTTTGGTACAATTAGATATTTATACACCGGCCCTTTGTACTCTTTGCTTCAGTGATGGAATCTTGCATCCTGTTTTATGGAGGAATTTTATGACTTATTAACTGCCAACAGTTCATAACCCCTCAGGCTTAATTAACTAGCCTCATTGGCCTCTGAAGAAAGACTAATGTTTAAACTACAAACCAGTATTCTGCAGAAGGATCTATGGCTTACAGAGCATTTTCACAATTCTTGACAGAACACTAAACATACGTGTATGCATTGATTTGCCAAGTCCCACCATTAAGGTCAAAGGCTTTGCAACCAGCTGAGTAAATTGGCTTTCTTGAAGCATTCAGTTCAGTTAGCAGTCCCTCAGCAGTTAGAATGACTTCAAAAGAGATGCCAGATGCAAAAAGGACTTCATACTTTATTTTGGTAAAATTGTGACGGCAAGAGTCGAAGACACAGGAGCATGAGCTCATTAGCTATTAAATCATTTGGGCCAAAGCAGAACGACGGCATGGCCCTTTATGCGATCTTGCTCAATCTGCCTAATTTTAATATTATATATTTAATATATTATGGCTCTCTTCCCAGCCTCCTTCCTCCTCTTTTTTTCTTTCCCTACACCATTCCTTCTTCCCACACACAAAAAGTCAGTTTCATCAAAATGAATGAAAAAAATTCTTATGCCATTCATATTCAATAATGATACAAAACTCAATAGCTCTTTTTCTAATTGTTTTATAATACAAACATGCTGGAACTGATACAAGATATGGGAAAAATAAAACTAATAACATTTTTTAAATGTCCTTACTAAAAGATCTCAAGCATTAAAAGTCTCAATTAATGTGGTTCCTAAATAGCTTCTGAACAAAATAATATAAATGACTCATAAAAGCAAATAACCTACATATTTGCATTTAATATAGTATTACTGCTACATGTATAACATATATAGTTTCAGGTTCTGTTATAAAAAATTTTTTGGTTACTTGTTAACTACCTACTTACACTGTACTTTATTTTGTATCAGTATGAATCACACTATTTTCAACGATTCCTAAAAATTTTGAGTCAGGTACCATATTAGACATCTCACATAGCTTATTTAACATTTATATGAGGTATATGGTATTATCCCTAATTTAAAGGTAAGCAGACTGAGACTTAGAGAGTTTCAGTAATTTTTCAAGACAAGGTCTTGAATCCACTTCTTACTCTGAAGGCCAAACTCATAACCATTATGCTGTTAACTTACAATTACATTCATTATCTCTTCAATTCTGTTGGTAAAACTATGAAGTGAGACTGGTGGTCATTATTGCCCCTTATTGAGGTTTATATAAGATGTCTCCACTTCAACCTCCAGCCCAGAACTCCCTCACTGGACACCATCAAAACCTACATTTGGTGATTTATGAAAGCCTGAAGTGATCTTGCCATCCACAGTGCAGACATACACTAATATACCTTCCCTCTTTCATACAGTACACATATCCAATTAAGGAATCATAGAATATTGGGGAAGATAGGCATCCTTCCAGAAACTTGTCTTGGCTAAAGGCATACACATATCAGGGGAAAAAACAGCATACTGAAAAATATTAAATTTTGGATTTCAGGATGTTCAAAGGACAGGAAGGAGGAGATAGTAAAACTTTTCCTTTATGAGAACAGAAATGAAATAATTTAACCCGCAAGAGTCTCAAATTTGCTAATGGATATCTAGAGGATGGGCAAACAAAATACTTTGAAAAATTACACTGATAGAAAACTTTGTTTCTATTACAAGATAGAATTTCTCAGTCAGGTTTTAAGAAAAATTGTGCTCTGGGCCTAGGCATATCAACAGTTTGAAAACCAGTAAAATATTGTCTTGATGTTGTAAAGGTTTATTTAAGACAGTCAAATAAAAGATAGTTTGTCTTAGATATAAAATCATTTGTTTTGTAAAGCAGGTTGGGTACTTATCACTGCATAAATTTCAAAATAAGAACTACAGCCTTGCCCATAGCACAATAAGGCTTCAACAAATACTATTCATTAAAATTTACAAATTCATTCTAAAAATACATGGATAATTCTTTATTCCATATTTATATTCACAAAGCATTTAGAGATATAGGTAAATTCAAATGTACCTCTTGTTTTGGGCAACAACTTATATTCTTGAAAGTATTTTTTCAGCTTTGTCTGAAAATACAAAGTGCCTACTAGTCAGGTATGATCTAAGGACTTTTTCTCCATAGCAACAACATAAGACAATCATTGGTGATGATGAGGACTTGCTATAGTAAGAAAATGAACCAAATAACTCACAGCCTCAAAACAGATCTTGTGTCTAAGATTTGCTGCCGCTGCTGCTAAGTCGCTTCAGTCATGTCCGACTCTGCGACCCCATCGATGGCAGCCAACCAGGCTCCCCTGTCCCTGGGTTTCTCCAGGCAAGAACACTGGAGTGGGTTGCCATTTCCTTCTCCAATGCATGAAAGTGAAAAGTGAAAGCGAAGTCATTCAGTTGTGTCCGGCTCTTAGTGACCCCATGGACTGCAGCCCACCAGGCTCCTCCGTCCATGGGATTTTCCAGGCAAGAGTACTGGAGTGGGATACTAAAAACTCACTAGCTTACTAGTTAAAGATATACTGTGAAAATGTATTCTATGCAAGGATTTAGAGCCAATATGTTTTCACTACAATGTTAAAATAGCTCTGAAAAAAATTATATTCTATCAACTAATGTTATTACTTACAATTAATTAGTATTGGCAATTCTTGGGTCAAGTTTGGTGCTTGACTGAAAATTGAATTCCCAAAAATCTAAGGACATTCGAAGCATCCTTTTTAAAAATAAAAATAGCCTAGAACGTATTATTTTCAACTGAAAGTCACGTTACATAAAAGCTACCTGAGTCATGCAGGCACATCCTAGGACAGGTTCATGCTCCGAACACAACGGCCAATCTCCTGCAAGCTGAAAAGCGAGTGAGCTTGCTCCCTCTCCTCACCAATCTGAAGGTCTTTGGAATCTTCCCCAGAAGGAAGAAGCTCCCCAGATAAACCAGAAATCATCCCTGCCTAAAATATTCAATGCCTCTGAATTTGGCTGCAGGCTCAAATAGAGGGTGAATTAGAGCTCTGGCTCTCTAATTAGTAGGCATCTAAAAATGATGAATTTAGCTGCTGGAACAATGGAGTGGCGCTGGCTTCTGCTGGCCCAAGAACTGGTGGAGCTGTGGTTCCTACCAGTTAGCTAAAGTCAGTGAGTTTGGATATGGAGGAATGAAGATCTTTTGTCACGGAAGCACCTTTACTTTTCCTCTGCTCACTTGCAGAACAGACCTGTCAGCCAGGGAGAACGGATGTCTCAGCGCCACGTGGCACTTTAAAACTTCCTTCTCAGCAGCTGGAAGAAACAGGGAATTTCCTCAAAGTGTTCCTGCAGCTGCAGAATCTGGAAGACTTGAAAGCAAGAATATGCAGGCTGGTGGTGATCTCAGAGGCAACCCTTTGGAAAGAACCTCGTATGTTTAGAGAACATGAAACAAAACCTTCTCTTCTACTGCAGCCTGCTGGGAAATCAGCGTCCTTTATGTGGGATAATGGAGCAAATTCATAATCAAAGGCCAGTAAGCTTACAGGACACTCCTGGTAGCTACCAAGCAACTTATTTTATAAATCATAGCAAATTATATCCCACAAATCTTTTTATTCTTATATGAATGTACAAAAACAAAGCTTTACACACAAATCCTCTGAGGCACAAGATATCCATCCATCACCATCCAGGCATTTTAGCTTTCATGTCTATTGTACAGTCCATTGCTCTAGAGTCTGGATGTCACACGTGTGCTTTCAAAGAGGCTCTTAACAGTTATTATCTTCCTAGTAGTGGAGAGTCCTCAGAAAATAACACAAAGAAATTCTGAGAGACAGGGGTGACAGTTTACCAATCTCTTTCCTGCATAATTTTGACAAATTTAGAATGTGTAGAAAGATTTTCCTCACAATCCTTGGTCTTCATCTGCTGCCCTTTCTTCAAGTTTTTAGCTTATCTTTCTAGCAGAACTTAAGTGTTTTAGAAGCATATTAAAAATATTTTAAAGATTTACTATCTTATAAATCATGCAAGCCAATAATTATTCATTCTTTAAAATGTCATTTTGTATATACATGGGAAAATAGGAACTGATGTCCTCGTTTTTGTAAAATTTTAAGACCTCACTGCTGTAGTATATCTAGGCCTTCAACACGTTTCTTTAATGTTGAACTATGACCTACACTGAAACTTCAGCATGTTTGGAAAACAGATGGAAAGCTGGGTTTCAATACTCTCAGCACCAAAGAACTTGCAGGAAGGCTACAATACAATACAGTACAGTATGAGGGAAAACATCCACTCCACTGGAACGCTAGAAATGGTTATCAGCGTTTTATTTCTTTTTTTCTTTACTTTAACTTGACTAAGTGTTTCTTCACAGGGCTTTGTTTGCTCTCTTCCCCACCCTCTGGCAGGCCTGCCTGACTGAATCAGAAGACCAGGCGGTAAGGCCACGGCTTCCCAATAAGATTTAATTATGAGTGCAGATATGAACAAGATTTAGACTATTAAGCCTTGCACTTCAAAAAAACTTCTAACATATTTTGCCTTTAAATCTTTTATCACCTGCAAAAATTAATTAAGTGCAGATGCAGCAGGTTCGCTTTGGATGCCAGGGTTCATTTCCTGTCTATGCTTTGTCAGACAACCTATTACACCTCCTCGTGAACTGGAGGCAAACCGAAAACGGGGCTCATAAATCACCAGTCAGTTTTCTTTCGCCCTTTCCTGGGCTGGTCCTTTTGTATGGGGCAGATCTCCAGTTCATTATTCGTGAATCTACTATAGACAACATGCCAAGTGTCATCTGCATTTAAACAAACCATTTGTTAAACAAATTATAACTCTATTGTGTAAGAATGCATCATGTTAAAAGGCAAGACTAATCGAATGCCTCTGACTCTTAATCACGCAGGGTTCCTGCCAGCAGTTATCCCAAACTGGCATACATGATCTGAGATCTTTTCAGAAAAAAAAAAAAAGACACGCTGACTTGTTTTAATAATACTACTGTTGCACAACAAGCAACATGATTGCTAACCAGGGAAGTGGCCAATTGGTTACCAAAGCAACAACATTCTTTCCAGCACATCTGACTATTTAAAGTCTATATTCTGCAGGGAAAAGTAAATTCAGGTTCTGTTGGGTTATTTTAACTGTGGAAGTATCAATTCATTTAAGGATCATAAAAGTTGCCCCGATCTGCGCCTTCTTCTCATTAAATTGCAGTTAACACCATGAAAGTGAAACGTGAATGTTTATGGTTTCAGAACTGCAATCCTGAATTTAATGAGTTTCCACATTCAAAGGAAACACACCCTTCAGTTGTTTGCAAGTGCTAAAAACAAGGCAACCTAACAGAGAAATACAAATTCAGCCCCTTTTATCTAGAGTCACTGAAAATGCAGCTCTGGCCAGGAATACATACCAGATCTACAATCAATATCTTGCTTATATTTAGTTGGTCTCTCAAGTATTTGGCGGTAATTGCAACTGAATTAAAAAGCAGAACCCCCTGCGGAATAGAGAAGAACAGAGAAATAAGAAAGCAAATCAGCCAGGAAAACCATTATAAATAATGTTCAGAGCATTTTTAAAATGCTATATGATCTCTGAAGCCATAAATCTGCTTCTGGGAGTACCTCGCAAGATTTCTCAGTCCATCTGCTAACAATTAGAGGCTTCAGAGACATGCATGGGGCAGGTGACCGCCAGGAACCGTGGCGCTGGGAGATGGCCAGCAGTCCTTGGTACTTACATGGCTGTGGATTCCTCAGCATGATGGCCTGGGGGCCTCACCACAGCAAATCCATTCTGTAGGAACAAGACAGATTTTCAGAGATCAGATAGGAGAGGACTGCTTAGATCTCCATGTACCGAACTGAGAGCATCAGGCACACACAAAAAAGAGTGGAATCTGTAAGAGGCTTCAGAAAAGGTTTTCGTGCCTCCAGTACCATTTCGCAGAATGAACAGAAACAATATATAGATCGTGTTTTCTCAGATCATGTCTCAAATAGAAGGCTCCCACAGAGCCAGGGGAAGAACAGGGGTTTGGGAGTTGTACCAAGCAGACAAATGGCATATCAGCTATTATCCTAGTGTGATTCATTTTCAAGGACCAGTTCTTATTTAATGATACCAGCATCCTACAGAAGGAGAATCTTGGTGCAGGTTTGGGTCAAAGTTTGGAAAGACTAGGGAAGATCCAAAGTGAAAATTCTTTAGCTGGATGCCCTCAATGGTTATTTCCACTCCAATGTCAGCAAAATGATAAATTTACACTCGCACACTCACATACACACAAAAGAAACCCCAGAAAGGTGAAAAAGAACAATGGAAAGCCCATATATCTTCCAGTCTATAAATTTAGCTTGGATGACTGCCAAGACTTGCAACTTTATTGGATTCCTTAAGTCAATTTCTAGCCCACATTCTGGAATTTTATAAAGAATTCCAGGGCTGAGTAGCAATCAGATCTATCCATGATCAAGCAATGCCTTAACCTCCAGATTAGTTGGAATGCATCACGGAAAGCTGAAGTAACTCCAGCATGAAGGCAGGCAACTATAAATCCTTGCAAAGCCAGCATGCTCAGAAAAGTTGACTTACTTGACGCAAAAAAAAAGAGATCATTTATCAGATGGTTCACACCACCTTTCACTTAACTATGACACAAGTAATATGCTCACAACAGAATATTTCTTTAATATACAATCCTAAAAATTTCAAATAATTTTAATACACCCCAGGGATATTTGTTTCCAAATCTTACTACAAGCATAAAAATATTCCCAAGAAAAATAATCTATTCCTATGAGCTTTAAATATACACAAATTTTTCTAGAACATAATGGTAACTGACACACAATGAGTTAATTTGCTACGTATTTTAATGGGTCTATTGTTGTTGTGTTAGTTGCTCAGTTGTGTCTCTTTATGACCCCATGGACTATAGCCCGCCAGGATTCTCTGTCCATGGAATTCTCCAGGCAAGAATACTGGAGTGGGTAACTATTCCCTTTTCCAGAGGATCTTCCCGACTCAGAGACTGAACCTGGGTCTCCTGAATTACAGGCAGATTCTTTATCGCCTGAGCCACTAGGGAAGCCCCTGCTGCTCCTGCTAAGTCACTTCAGTCGTGTCCGACTCTGTGCGACCCCACAGACGGCAGCCCACCGGGCTCCCCGCCCCTGGGATTCTCTAGGCAAGAACACTGGAGTGGGTTGCCATTTCCTTCTCCAATACATGAAAGTGAAAAGTCAAAGTGAAGTCACTCAGTCATGTCCAACTCTTAGCGACCCCATGGACTGCAGCCTACTAATGATAATCCCAGAAACAAATTAGATATCAGTAACACAATACCAATTACAAACCTAGGAATAATGATAAACATATTCTATATTCTTATTTTTAAGCAACTCACTATTTCTGTGGATAAAAAGATTAGCAAAAAGAAACTATTAGTGAACAACACAAGACAATAGGGAGTGATTTTTAAGATTGTAGAGTGAAACTCTAGAGTGCTACAGGACTTCTGAGAATGAAGAATTAGATTATGTGCAATATACTTTATTGGGAAAACAGTAGTTAGTGTGAAAATAACAACAAATATAATACAAGGTAATATAACTAGCATATAACAAAATGTTATAATTAGGTTAATACTAATGGTCTTTTATAATTAAATTAAAATATTATGTTTTATGTGTGAAGGGCCTGACTAGACAGTATAAATAAGACATCCCACAATCAATAACTATAAGAAAAAAATATTCACCTTAATTAGTAATCAAATAAAAGCAGGTGAAAAATCCCAATAGGAAGCCATTTTTCCACTTAGGAAATTAAAACTTTTAAAACTACTCCACGGGGTGGTACCTACATATTCATAAATGTTGTTTGCAGGAAGATAACATATTATAGCCTTTCTGGAAGATAATCTGCCTCTATACATTTAGAGCCTTTACAAAACATTTACCCTTTGAATTAGTAATCTATTACTACTTAAAGGACTTTTGCCCTAAAGGTGTTATTGTGTAGACAAATGTTTGTGTAAAAGATGTTTTATTTACGATAAGTAAAATGAAAATTATCTAAGTTAATTGATATTGGCAAATGGTTAAATGAAATATGGTCCATCTATACAACAGAATATTAAGATAGTCATTACAATTTTGTTGTTACAAATATTCAGAACAGAAAAGACAGCAGTTTTAGAAGTATTAGTGTTAAAAATAATATATACAGTATGATCTATCTGTGTGATGGTATTATGTGGGTTACATTTACTTAAACATTTCAAGTATTTTCCAAATGATTTTACAACAAACATCAATTATTCCAGAGTGAGAAAACATAAAACAAACAGAAGGTTGAAAGGTATATTTTAAGGGGTCTCACAAGTAGAGTCGTGTTCACAAAGGTGAAAAAGGACTTAACTGATACTCAGGGTAGGGGGAAAGCATAAATGAAAAATAGTTCAGAAAAAAGGATTTTCAAAAACATGTACAGATAATCAACCTGAATAGGGTTCACATTAAGGAACAAAATGGAAGTAAATTGTACAGGTAACTAGCTAGATTACAGAAGACAAATAAAATCTATTAATAGAATTAATAAATAGAATTTATTTCCATCTTCCTCTTTTCTCTTACAGCCAAATTTGAACAAAAGGTCTGCCTTTCACTGTATGGTTTTCTTCAGTAACCTCTACCACTTTACTGAACTGCTTGGTTTTAGACTGAAAATTATCTTCTTGCCAATAACAAATATTTCCTTACTCATCATGATGTACCCACGCTTTCTAATGTGTTCTCAGCAATGGAGAAGTCCCCTACATTTTCCCAGTCTTTTCTGAGGGCCTGGCCCTGCATTTTGTTAGCTGAAAGTTAGAAAGGTTGCTTCTCCCATAATCTGGTCAGGTGGCAGCTATTTTCTCTCTCACATCTCACCAACCTGCCTGCAGCACCAGATGGAGCTTTGTGTTCTCCTTTCTCGTGGCTGCTTTGGGAAGATGAAGCCCACTGCGCCAACCCCCAACAACACTCTTATAGAAAAAGGTCGAGGTTACCCAGAAAGAGAGCAAACAGAACAAAAGAAGGTGCCTGAGTCCTGGGGCAATCCAGCTCTCTTTTCCTCTTGTTGCACTAGAGGACTGCTAGTTCTCTTAGAATCTCTCTCTAAAACTACGCTTAGAATAACATCCCCTCCTACTTTTCCACTATCATTTAGTGTTTTCCCCAATAACATATTAAATTTGTATTTAAATTCCCAATTGTATTCATCAAAATTTATATAGGCTCAGTTCAGTTCAGTCACTCAGTCATGTCCGACTCTTTGCGACCCCATGAATCGCAGCACACCAGGCCTCCCTGTCCATCACCATCTCCCGGAGTCCACCCAGACCCATGTCCATCGAGTTGGTGATGCCATCCAGCCATCTCATCCCCTGTCGTGCCCTTCTCCTCCTGCCCCTAATCCCTCCCAGCATCAGTCTTTTCCAAAGAGTCAACTCTTCACATGAGGAGGCTCAAGCTCATGCCATCTTGAAAATAAAATTATATACATGTATGTTAACTTAAACAATACAAATATACACACACATAATATGTATCTCCATCCTTACTTCCATTAATCCTTAGTGTCACACTTCTTTTCTTCCCCTTTTAACACTAAACATCCTGAAAAGGTGGTCTATCCTGCTTTCTCTTTTGTCTTTTCTTCACCTCTGCTTCAGTCACCTATCTCTAATACATCTTGCACCTCCATTAGCTCACTAAAGCAGCTCTTACTAAGGTCACTAATAGCCTCTATGTCACTAATAGCCTCTATGTCACTAAATAATGACATTTTTATGCTCTCAGCCTACTTGGTCTCTCACTGGCTTTCAACACTATTCACTGTCTCTTCCTTTTTGAAACAGTCTCTTTCCTTTGTCTTCCGTGACTGCATGTCCTCCTGGTTTCCTTATCTCTCTACTTCTGAATCAGTGTCCCTTAAGACTCATACTTCTCAATCTGCTCATCAATTACTGAAGTTACTCAGGCCCCAGTTTTAGGCTCCTCCTCTCTATATACATACTTACTTTGTAAACAATGTGACAACTCTCATGGAACTCAATTACTTACTACCCATTATCCAATATTTCACAGATTTTTATTTCCAGGATGAACCCTGCTCTAAGCACCAGACCAAAATACCAGGTTACTTACTTGATATATTCACTGGGATATCCCAAGAGCACTTCCAGTTTAGAACATCCAGGGTCAAACTACTGATCTCCCAGCCTTTTCTAACTTACCAGTGACACCATGATTCATCATGTAGTTCAAGTCATGAACCAGTGAGTGTCCTTAATGGCTCCCTCTCTCTATTCATCCTCTGAGATGTTCTGTGCTTAGTGCTCAGTCAATTCCGACTCTTTCCAACCTCATGGACTGTAGTCCACAAGCTCCTCTGTCCCTGGGATTCTCCAGGCAAGAATACTGGAGTGGGTTGCCATACCCTTCTCCAGGGGATCTTCCCAACCCAGGGATCAAACCCACATCTCCTACGGCTCCTTCACTGCAGGCAGATTCTTTAACAGCTGAGCCACCTGAGAAGCCAATTCTTCCTCTATCTCATTTTAATTCATGACTGATTCCTGTTGATTTTGCTTTTGAATATCATTCATATCTCTGTACTTATATGTATATACATTCCTTGCATATTTTACCTTCTGAATTTCTGCCTTTGTCTCCATCACTCCTCTGTTAATTTGTGATTTCTATAACCACATGGACAATCCATTCAGTATCCTGATTTCTTAGTTCTCTGACTCTAAATAAATCTGTCTTCTGTTTACAGCCATACTCCTAGACCTTGCCATTGCCAATAAATAATAACATCTCTTCCAAAATCTCAATGTCAAATACCCTGCTCTCCTGTTTTCCAGTTGAAGCTTCAGCTGCACTGGGATTTCCAATTCTTCGGCCTTACTAAATTTCTGACATATAATATACATCATCCGATCCCCACCACCATGTTTACTACTTCTCTCCTAATATGGTGAGACTTTAGAGCCCATCATTATATTTACTTCTCTGCATGTGAATTTAAACAACTTGTCTCTTTTCCCCCTCAATATAACTCCCCCAGTATGTTGGTCTGCTCAGGTTCCTAAAATAAAATACCACAGTCTGCCTGCCTTACAAAACCTAAGTTTACTCCTCATAGTTCTGGGGGCTGGAAGTTGAGATTTAGGTCTGGCATGATTTGGTTTCTGTTGAGAGCTTTCTTCCTGGCTTTCGGATCTGTCTACTTTTCCCCTGGAGTCCTCACATAGGGCCATTCTCTAAGCACATGATTACAAGCACAGAGAAAACTCTGGTGCCTCCTCCATTTCTTAGAAGAGTACCAACCCTACTGCATTAAGGTCCCACTCTCATGAAATTATGCAATCTTTAATGTATTCTCACAGACCCTTTCTACAAATACAGTCACATGGGGAGTTATGGCTTCAACATATACATTTCGGGAACACAAACACTCAGTCCATAGCATAGTTTTAGTTGCTTTGTCCTTTTCTTCCTTCAACATGCTCTCCTGTTAAAATTGTAACTGATTAAATACAACTTGCATCTGCTCTGTTCCTGCACCTAAAGTGAAAAGTGTTAGCTACTCAGTAATGTTGGAGCCTTTGCAACTTCTAGCCCACCAGGCTCCTCTGTCCATGGGATTTCCCAGGCAAGAGCACTAGAGTGGATAGCCATTCCCTTCCTGCACCAAAATATATATATAAAAGCCACACAACTGGTCTTCCTTTAAACTGATGATTTAAAACTTCAGTAGGCTCTTCATGATGCCCAGGAATTATATTATATTCCTTAGTTGATTAACTCTCCAAGTCTCTCTTATGGTATTTCTACCTTCTTCTCTTTCTTCAAATCTTCATTAACCCTTACTCATCCTTTAACCTTGTGAAGACTTTGCTTCCCACTGAACTTAGTATACAGAAGTAATTAGAATAAAATTTCCTCATCCTTCCATAATAAAATCTACCCATTTACTAGTGACCAATACCATATGGAAAAGAATCTGCCTGCAGTTCAGGAGATATAGATTCGATTCCTCTTGTGGGAAAATTCCCTGGAGAAGGAAATGGCAACCCACCTCAGTATTCCTGACTGGAGAATTCCATGGACAGAGGAGACTGATTGGCTGCAGTGCATGGGATCGCAAAGAGCAGGACACAACAGAAGCAACCAAACAACAGCAACAACACTGCATACATGACCTGGGCTCTGTCCACCTTTTCAACTTTGTCTTATTCTACCATCCACTTTGCTTTCTTCATTTCAGCTACATCAGTCTTTAGATGCTTCCAGTGTTTCCCTAGCAATAAGCCTTGTTTTCCTAGACATAAGCCTTTGCACACACTCCTAGTTCTGTATGAAATGTCCCCCTCTTACCTATCCCTCTCTTCTACCAGGATAATATATCCTGGTCTGCACATTTTGGCTCCAACATTGCTTCCCTAGAGAAACCATGCCTGAATCTCCACAGGTCACTAACAGTTTCCTCTATAAAGTACTCTTAGAGGTCTGCTGAACCTTTTTGAGAATGATTATTATGATTGATGTATTATTTTTGATTATTGTGATTTATATCTTTAGTGTCCCACACCCCAGCTCCTCACAGTGGGGTCATTACCTTATGGCTTGGTTCACATTTTTATTTTCTAGAATACCAGACCACCTAACCTGCCTCCTGAGACATCTGTATGCAGGTCAGGAAGCAACAGTTAGAATTGGACATGGAACAACAGACTGGTTCCAAATAGGAAAAGGAGCCTGTCAAGGCTGTATATTGTCACCCTGCTTATTAAACTTATATGCAGAGTACATCATGAGAAACGCTGGGCTGGAAGACACACAAGCTGGAATCAAGATTGCCGGGAGAAATATCAGTCACCTCAGGTACTCAGATGACACCATCCTTATGGCAGAAAGTGAAGAAAAGCTAAAAAGCCTCTTGATGAAAGTGAAAGAGGAGACTGAAAAAAGTTGGCTTAAAGCTCAACATTCAGAAAACGAAGATCATGGCATCTGGTCCCATCACTTCATCTGAAATATATGGGGAAACAGTGGAAAGAGTGTCAGACTTTATTTTTGGGGGCTCCAAAATCACTGCAGATGGTGACTGCAGCCATGAAATTAAAAGACGCTTACTCCTTGGAAGAAAAGTTATGACCTACCTAGATAGTATATTCAAAAGCAGAGACATTACTTTGCCGACGAAGGTCCGTCTAGTCAAGGCTATGGTTTTTCCAGTAGCCATGTATGGATGTGAGAGTTGGACTGTGAAGAAGGCTGAGCGCCGAAGAACTGATGCTTTTGAACTGTGGTGTTGGAGAAGACTCTTGAGAGTCCCTTGGGCTGCAAGGAAATCCAACCAGTCCATTCTGAAGGAGATCAACCCTGGGATTTCTTTGGAAGGAATGATGCTGAAGCTGAAACTCCAGTACTTTGGCCACCTCATGGGAAGAGTTGACTCACTGGAAAAGACTCTGATGCTGGGAGGGACTGGGGGCAGGAGAAGAAGGGGGACGCCAGAGGATGAGATGGCTGGATGGCATCACTGACTTGACGGACATGAGTCTGAGTGAACTCCGGGAGATGGTGATGGACAGGGAGGCCTGGTATGCTGCGATTCATGGGGTCGCAAAGAGACGGACACGACTGAGCGACTGAACTCAACTGAACTGACACACTGACTGTAGACTTACATAGTGACTAGCAATCCGCAAGGAATGATAAAACAACTTATGAATATACTATCCTGGTTTTAATCCCTCTGATCCTCTGCTTTCACCTCAGCTACAAATTCTTCATCTCTCAAGATTACAGCTTTGGCATACCAGCTTTTTGTAGGAGGCTGCCTATTAGACTTAGTAGCATCTTCTGAGAAACACATAAAATATTTTGCTCCTTAAAATTAATGGAATCTTTCATTTGATGAACTATTGTGGAAAGTGCTTGAAAATGACTCTTTTTATCTTTAGAGAAATATCTGATTTTCATACTGGATTCTGCATCTTGTGACAATAAATTTGTTTTGTATTTTTTGCATTTTCTTTGCATTTGTTTTGCCTTATTGTCTGGCACAAATATTTGTTGTGCATGACACTGCCTGGGCCAGGTTTTTCCTTAGCTTAAGAACAAATATCATCAAGGAGAAAAATAAAATATGAATAGATCAATTAAGTGTCCTAAAACTGAAATTGTGATTAAAAACTTTCAACAAATGAAAATCTAGGACCATATGGTTTCACAGTGAATTATATCAAACATTTAGAGAGAGATTAAAGCCTGTTGTTCTGAAACTCTTCAAAAACTGCAGAAGAAGGAGCTCTTTCTATGAAGCTCTTTCTATGAAGTCCCCATTATCTGATACCAAAAACCAGAGAAAGATACCACAAAAAGAAAATCATAGGTCAATATTATTGATGAATTTAAGTGCAAAAATCAACAAAATACTACCAAACCGAATCCAACAACATATTAAAAGGGTCACATACCACGATCAAGTGGGAATTATCCCAGAAATGCAGGGATCCTTCAATATATGCAATTCAATCATCATGATACACCACATTAACAAACTGAAGAATAAAAACCATATGATCATCTCAACAGATCAGAAAAAGCTTTTGACAAAGTTCAACAACCATTTATGATAAAAACTTACCAGAAAGTAGGCACAGAGGGAACCTACCACAATACAATAAAAGCCAAATATGACAAACCCACAGCAAACATTATTGTCAATGGTGAAAAACTGAAAGTATTTCCTCTGAGATGAGGAAACATCAAGGACACCCACTCTCGGCACTTTTATTAAACACAGTTTTGTTTTTTATTGAAGTTCTAGCCACAGCAATCAGAGACAAAAGTGAAACAAAAGGAATCAAAATTGGAAAAGAAGAAATAAAATTCTCATGGTTTGTCTATACACGGACAATCCTGAAAATGCCACCAGAAAATTTCTGGAGCTCTTTAATGTATTTGGTAAATTTGAAGGATACAAATTAACACAAAGAAATCTCTTACATTTCTATACACTAACAATAGAAAATCAGAAAGAGAAATTGAGAAAACAATTCCATTTACCATGACATCAAAAAGAATAAAACACCTAGGAATAAATCTACCTAAGAAAGATGATGCTGGGAAAGTGCTACACTCAATATGCCAGCAAATTAGGAAAACTCAGCAGTAGACACAGGACTGGAAAAGGTCAGCTTTCATTCCAATCCCAAAGAAAAGCAATGCCAAAGAATGTGCAAACTACTGCACAATTGCACTCATCTCACATGCTAGTAAAGTAATGCTCAAAATTCTCCAAGCCAGGCTTCAGCAATACGTGAACCATGAACTCCTGATGTTCAAGCTGGTTTTAGAAAAGGCAGAGGAAACAGAGGTCAAACTGCCAACATCTGCTGGATCATCGAAAAAGCAAGAGAGTTAAAGAAAAACATCTATTTCTGCTTTTTGACTATGCCAAAGCCTTTGACTGTGGGGATCATAATAAACTGTGGAGAATTCTGAAAGAAATGGGAATACCAGACCACCTGACCTGCCTCTTGAGAAATCTGTATGCAGGTCAGGAAGCAACAGTTAGAACTGGACATGGAACCACAGACTGGTTCAAAATAGAAAAAGGAGTACATCGAGGCTGTATATTGTCACCCTGCTTATTTAACTTATATGCAGAGTACATTGTGAGAAACATTGTGAGAAGTATAAGCTGGAATCAAGATTACTGGGAGAAATATCAATAACCTCAGATATGCAGATGATACCACTCTTATGGCAGAAAGTGAAGAGGAACTAAAGGGCCTCTTGATGAAAGTGAAAGAGGACAGTGAAAAAGTTGGCTTAAAGCTCAACATTCAGAGAACAAAGATCATGACATCTGGTCCCATCACTTCATCTGAAATAGATGGGGAAACAGTGGAAACAGTGTCAGACTTTATTTTCTTGGGCTCCAAAATTACTGCTGATGGTGACTGCAGCCATGAAATTAAAAGATGCTTACTCCTTGGAAGGAAAGTAATGACCAATCTAGATAGCATATTGAAAAGCAGAGACATTACTTTGCCGACAAAGGTCCGTCTAGTCAAGGCTATGGTTTTTCTAGTGGTCATGTATGGATGTGAGAGTTGGACTGTGAAGAATGCTGAGTGCCGAAGAATTGATGCTTTTGAACTGTGGTGTTGGAGAAGACTCTTGAGAGTCCCTTGGACTGCAAGGAGATCCAACTAGTCCATACTAAAGGAGAATAGTCCTGGGATTTCTTTGGAAGGAATGATACTAAGGCTGAAACTCCAATACTTTGGCCACCTCATGAGAAGAGTTGACTCATTGGAAAAGACTCTGATGATGGGAGGGATTGGAGGCAGGAGAAGAAGGGGACGTCAGAGGATGAGATGGCTGGATGGCATCACTGACTTGATGCACATGAGTTGGAGTAAACTCCGAGAGTTGGTGATGGACAGGGAGGCCTGGCATGCTGTGATTCATGGGGTCACAAATAGTTGGACATGACTGAGTGACTAAACTGAACTGAAGGAGACCAAATACTTTGAAAACTGTAAGATGCCAGTGAAAAAAAAATCAAAGACCACACAAACATATGGAGAGCTATACCATGTTTTAGATTGCAGGAATGAATACTGTGAAAACACTATATTACCCAAAACAATCTACACATTCAAAGCAATGCCTATTAAGTTACCAATGGAATTTTTCACAGAATTAGAACAAAAAAAATTTCACAAATTTTATGGAAACACAAAAGATCCCATGTAGCCAAAGCAATCTTGAAAAAGAAAGACAGGACTAAAAGAATTAGGTTCCCTGAATTCAGGCTATACTACAACACGACAGTCATCAAAACAGTATGATATTCACACAAAAACAGAAATACAGACCAATGGAACAGGATAGAAAACCCACAGATAAAACACCACCAGCTATGATCACCTCATCTATGACAAAGAAAGCAAGAATATACAATGAAGAAAAGGCTGCTTCAGTAAGTATTGCTGGGAAAACTGGAAAGCTACTCTAAAATAATGAAATTATTAATAAAACACTCTAACAATATACAAAAAAATAAACCCAAAATGGATTAAAGATCTAAATATAAAACTGGATAATATAAAGTTCTCAGAGGAAAACATAAGCAGGACACTCTTTGACATACATTAGAGCAATATCTTTTAGGCTATACCTCCTAGAGTAGTGAAAATAAAAACAAAAATGGGACCTAATTAAACTTAAAAGTTTTTCCACAGCAAAGGAAACAAAGCAAAAAGACAATCTTCAGAATGGGAGAAAATATGTGCAAATGAAGCAACCAAAAAAGATTAGTCTCCAAAATATACGAACAGCTCATGCAGCTCATTATCAAAAAAGAAAAACAATACCAAATTTAAAAATACACAGAAGGTCTAAATAGCCATTTCTCCAAAGAAGACAAACAGATGGCCAAGAGGCACATGAAAATATATCCAACACTGTAAATTATTAGAGAAATGAACATCAAAACTGCAATGAGATATCATCTCACACTGGTCAGAATGGACACCATAAAAAAATCTACAAATAATAAATGCTGGAGAGAGGATGTGGAGAAAAGGGAACCCACTCTCACTCTTGGTGGGGAACATAAATTGGTCCAACAACTATGAAGAACAGTATGGAGGTTCCTTAAAAAACTAAACTAAAAATAGAATTACCACATTACCTAATAATCCCACTCGTAGCTTTAAGAAAATGCTAATTCCAAAAATACATATACCCCAATGTTGCAGAACTATTTACAATAGTCATGACATGGAAAATACCTAAATGTCCATCATCAGAGGAATGGATAAAGGAGATGTGGTACACATATAGAATGGAGTATTACTCAACCATAAAAAAGAACAAAATAATATCATTTGTAGCAAATGGATAGACCTAGGAGCCTGGAGGGCTGTAGTCCAGGGGGGTCGCTAAGAGTCAGACACGACTGAGCGACTTCAGTTCACTTTTCACTTTCATGCACTGGAGAAGGAAATGGCAACCCACTCC
Organism: Nanger dama; assembly: GCA_917880005.1. Classification (NCBI taxonomy): domain Eukaryota; kingdom Metazoa; phylum Chordata; class Mammalia; order Artiodactyla; family Bovidae; genus Nanger; species Nanger dama. Next base: position 34,271,886 of record CAKJTW010000007.1, read on the forward strand.
AGCATTCTTGCCTGGAGAATCCCAAGGACGGCAGAGCCTAGGGGGCTGCCGTCTATGGGGTCACACAGAGTAGGACACGACTGAAGCGACTTAGCAGCAGCAGCAGCAGCAGCAGCAGCAGCAGAGATCTTCATACTGAGTGATTTTAGACAGAGAAAAACAGATATCATACAGTATCACTCACATGTGGAATCTAAATTAAAATGATACAAATGGGCTTATTAATAGAAACAGAGTCACGAATGTAGAAAACAAACTTGTTACCAGTAGAGCAAGGGAGGGGGATAAATTAGGAAACTAGGATTGAAATACAGACACTCAGTTCAGTTCAGTCACTCAGTCGTGTCCAAATCGCAGCACTCTAGGCCTCCCTGTCCATCACCAACTCCCGGAGTTCACTCAAATCATATCCATCAAGTCGGTGATACCATCCAGCCATCTCATCCTCTGTCCTCCCCTTCTCCTCCTGCCCCCAATCCCTCCCAGCATCAGGGTCTTTTCCAATGAGTCAATGTTTCACATGAGGTGGCCAAAGTATTGGAGTTTCAGCTTTAGCAGCAGTCTTTTCAATAAACACTCAGAACTGATCTCCTTTAGAATGGACTGGCTGGATCTCCTTGCAGTCCAAGGGATTCTCGAGAGTCTTCTCCAACACCACAGTTCAAAAGCATCAATTCTTTGGTGCTCAGCTTTCTTCACAGTCCAACTTTCACATCCATACATGACCACTGGAAAAACCACAGCCTTGACTAGCCAGACCTTTGTTGGCAAAGTAATATCTCTGCTTTTGAATATGCTCTCTAGGTTGGTCATAACTTTCCTTCTAAGGAGTAAGCGTCTTTTAATTTCATGGCTGCAATCACCATCTGCAGTGATTTTAGAGCCCCCAAAATAAAGTCTGACACTGTTTCCACTGTTTCCCCATCTATTTCCCATGAAGTGATGGGACCAGATGCCTAATGTATATAAATAGACTAATGAGGACCTACTTACATAATAGGAAATTCTACTTAATACTCTGTAATGACCTATACAGGAAAAGAATCTATAAAAATGTAGACATATGTATAACTGATTAACTTTGCTATACACCTGAAATTAAAACAACATTGCAAATCAAGTATATTCCAACAAAAATGAGCATATATCTTCAGTGAGTATTTTTCAGTATTTTCAGTAAGCTTTGTATTTTCAAAGATCTCAATAATCTACTAGTCTCACAAACATGTAACTATGAAAAAAATATAGTGTATGCAATAAAGTATTCAGGGGCTTGGTTTATTATTTTCTCATCTAATATGACTAATACTAATATAGATAGCCATTTTCATTTTGTGAAGAAATATTTTGTTCTCTCAAAATCTGGAGTTTGTATGATATTCTTAATCTCATATTTTATTAGCATCTCAGAGTATAGTAGTAAAACCTACAGATGTCATATTATTCCCCACAACTGTGAATTTTCATTTTGTGAAGAAATATTTTGTTCTCTCAAAATCTGGAGTTTGTATGATATTCTTAATCTCATATTTTATTAGCATCTCAGAGTATAGTAGTAAAACCTACAGATGTCATATTATTCCCCACAACTGTGAATTTCTGTTTACTCTGTGAAAAAATTCTTTGCTCTATACTTTATTCAAAGTTACATGGACCAAGCAGTTAATCTGAGAGAACACATGCCAGAAATCTTTTCTGTAGATTAATAACAATTGTATGGTGATGTAATTTTCATTTTAAGAATTTAATTTTTCAAAGGTTTTTTTAAGTTTTACATTCTCTTCAGTCATGAACATGACTAATCATAGAGCTTTGGCAGTATTTGAACATCATTAATATGAAAAACATTCAAATAATGTGTGCTCACATCCCTATTGTGCATTTGTTTAGATGAGTTATTGATGCTTCTGTCTGGTTAAAGAGAAAAAGAATGTTCTCTGGTATAATCCTACAAGGATATGCTGGAGACTATTTGCTGTCACAGATAGCCATGTTACATTCAAGAAAAGGAGTTGATGACACTATCTATATGTAAAGTGAATCTGAATGAGATGAAAAAGAATTCAATCATTTTTTATTATTTTCATAATAGAGGAAATTTGCATTTTCTGGCTAAATTTATCAAAATGTCAAACTGATTTGTGTATTCTTTATATGCAGAGTAAAACTCTCCCCAGGCAAGTTAAGAGAAAGTAGCAAGCAAATCACTAGAATAATTTTAAAGATTTATTATTATTTTTTTAATCAGTGAGACTAAAGTTCAAATTTTTCCACATAGCTCAGTGGATTGTCATGGAACTGACAAGAACTGAAATTTTGCAAACTACAAAATAATCTGACCATTTTACCTGCTGCATTTGTTCAGATGAACAGAGAGCAGAAATTTATATTTATTCTAACATCCCCATACCTAGTAGGTATTCAATGGATAGTAACAACCATTACTAATTTCAATGAATATAGAGTAATTTAGGTTTCAGAAATCATGGAAAATAAGAGCTAATCACCACTGACAAGAACGAACTAGAAAGGTAAGAACATATTAAAAAAAAAAAAAAAAAAAAACGTTTAGTAGAGTTAACAAATCCAAAAGAGAAAAGCAAAAATAACTTATATACTTCAAAAGATAAGCAATGAACCAGTGCTTAAATGAATACTACCTCTAATAGCAATAGTCCCTTTAACCACTTACTAAGTTTGACTGTCAGAAAATTACTAGAGCTAATCAATGAATATAGCAAAGTATATAAAATTAATACACAGAAATCCCTTGCATTCCTATACACTAACAATGAGAATAGAGAAAGAGAAATTTAAGAAACAATCCCTTTCACCACTGCAATGAAAAGAATAAAATATTTAGGAATATATATACCTAAAGAAACAAAAGAGCTATATTTATAGAAAACAATAAAACATTGGTGAAAGAAATCAAAGAGGACACTAATAGATGGAGAAACATACCATGTTCATGGGTCAGAAGAATCAATATAGTAAAAATGAGTATACTACCCAAAGCAATCTACAGATTGAATGCAATCCCTATCAAGCTATCAATGGTATTTTCCACAGAACTAGAACAAATAATTTCACAATTTGTATGGAAATACAAAAACCTCAAATAGCCAAAGCAATCTTGAGAAAAAATAATGAAACTGGAGAAAACAACCTGCCTAACTTTAGGCTATGCTACAAAGCTACAGTCATCAAAACAGTATGGTATTGGAACAAAGACAGAAATAAGATCAACGGAACAAAACAGAAAATCTAGAGATAAATTCACACACCTATGGATACCTTATCTTTGACAAAGGAGGCAAAAATATATATTGGAGAAAAGACAATCTCTTTAATAAGTGGTGCTGGGAAAATGGGTCAACCACCTGTAAAAGAATGAAACCAGAACACTTTCTAATACCATACACAAAAATAAACACAAAAAAATGGATTAGAGATCTAAATATAAGAGCAGAAACTATAAAACTCCTAGAGGAAAGCATAAGCAAAACACTCTGACATAAATCACAGAAAAATCCTCTATGACTCACTTTCCAGAGTAAAGGAAATAAAAGCAAAAATAAACAAATGGGATGTAATTAAACTTAAAAGCTTTTGCACAAGGAAAGAAACTATAAGCCAGGTGAAAAGATTGCCTTCAGAATGGGAGAAAATAATAGCAAATGAAGCAGCTGACAAAGAATTAATCTCAAAAATACACAAGCAACTCCTGCAGCTCAATTCCAGAAAGATAAATGACCTAATAAAAAAAATGGACCCAAGAACTAAAGAGACATTTCGTCAAAGAAGACACACAGATGGCTAACAAACACATGAAAAGATGCTCAACATCACTCATTATCAGAGAAATGCAACTCAAAACCACAATGAGGTACCATCTCATGCCAGTCAAAATGGCTGCCATCAAAAAGTCTACAAAAATAAATGCTGGAGAGGGTGTGGAGCAAAGGGAACCCTCTTACACCATTGGTGAGAATGCAAACTAGTACAGCCACTATGGAGAACAGTGTGGAGGTTCCCTAAAAAATTGGAAATAGAACTGCCATATGACCCAGCAATCCCACTGCTGGGCATACACACTGAGGAAACCAGAATGGAAAGAGACACATGTACCCCCATGTTCATTGCAGCGCTGTTTACAATAGCCAGGACATGGAAGCAACCTAGATGTCCATCAGCAGCCAAATGGATAAGAAAGCTGTGGTACATATACCCAATGGAATATTACCCAGCTTTTAAAAAGAATGCATTTGAATCAATTCTAATGAGGTGGGTGAAACTGAAGCCTATTATACAGAGTGAAGTAAGTCAAAAGAAAAATACCACTACAGTATATTAACACATATATACGGAATTTAGAAAGATGGTAATGACAACCCTATATGGGAGACAGCAGAAAAGACACAGATACAAAGAACAAACTTTTGGACTCTGGGAGAAGTCGAGGTGGGATGATTTGAGAGAATAGCATTGAAACATGCATATTACCATATGTGAAACAGATGACCAGTCCAAGTTCCATGCATGAAACAGGGCACTTAAAGTCAGTGCACTGGGACAACCCAGAGGGATGGGGTCAGGAAGGAGGTGGGAGGGGGTTCAGGATGGGGACATGTGTACACCCGTGGCTAATTTATGTCAATGTATGGCAAAAACCACTACAATAACGTAAAGTAATTCACCTCCAATTAAAATATTTTTTCTAAGTGTAAGTGCAAAACAGAGTACAGAAAGTCTATATGATATTTATAAAGTGACCAAAAATTAGATGATTGTGTTTCTTTTTATAATATATAAAACAAGTATTATATTTTTATTTAATATTTCAAAGATAAGGAAGTTACAAGACCAAACTCAAAGAAATCTGTCCATCTGAGAAAAATGTTTAATGTATAATGTAACTGCCTACTCTCCAAAGACTGAGTATGTCAGACCGGTTGATTGCAATTCTGTTTTTAAAACTTCTCTTTAAGTGCACTGCTAATTCAGAGCTCAGTAATTACCTCCCAATGACTAAGTATTACCACTAAAGTATTCCTAAATGTACTGAAGTAACAATTCTTAGTGAAATAACATGTATCAAAACCAAGCATAGCATGGAAAAACTCAATAGCATGAAATTCCAAATAAAGATGTGATGGTTGAATTATTACTCCAATACATTTGTTGAACTGTAAATTCATATGCAGTGATTTATGTGCCTGAAATACTTCATTTGAAGGCAAAATCCTAGATATGTCAGGAGTTGTATTGATGCATTGTCCATTTTAAATCTAACTTTAAGAAACATTTCTTATATGTAGGCTGATTTTTTTTAATAATTGGAAATATTTTAACCTACTTTGATATCTAATAATAATTATTATTAAATATATCAGTGTATAAGCTATTTGGCTCTAGTAAAAAAGAAGAGCTAAAAGCAGCCAGAGCCTGTAATTTGCATGACTATACTAGGATAGCATAATTTATCTCCCAACAAATCTCTTTGCTTATAAGTGCCTTTTCTCACATCTCAGTAAATGTGCCTGCGAAATGTAAAAGTCTTTTTACCTGATGATAGATCAAAAGAGTAATGAAATAAGTATGTATTAGCTGGTGTCACACATTTAAAAATTATATATAGTAGTAAACTTCTGGTTCTATGTATTAAGTTGTACAAAGATCAGGAAATCAGAAAACACGGTAAAGACGTAATGCTTTTAAAAGATTTAATTGGATAGAAGATCCTAGTGTTCTCCTTTATACTAAAATTGTTTCTAAAAATCATTACTTGAATCAATTGGGTTGTCTGTTATATCTGGTTAGGTTTTGTTGTTGTTGTTGCTTTCTTTTGGCAGGGGGAGCTGGGTAATCATATTTGTTGTAACAGGATTTAAAATATAAATAATACTGCTCATCTTGTTAAGCATTTCATATATAAGGATTTCCCCAAAGCCATCCCTGAATTCTGTTAGGCAGAGCTGAATAATGCAAAAGTGTCCATCAGAATTCTCTATCACCTTGTGAGTCACCTATCTTTGGTGTATTCTGAGGTCCTTTCCTTCAGCTACACTAGTATCTGCAATGAAATAATTCCACACGAATTGTAGCATGGCAACAATAATGTGAAAGCTAAATAGTCCCCTTTCTCAGCTTTAAATTTTTGGAATATAATCTTATTAGAAGTAAAAAGAAATGCATTATATCTACTAAATGTCATAAATAATTAGTTTTCCCTATTCTGTCTTTATCAGAGAGAGGGCATCAAATTATATCATCTTAGGAATGTATTATTAACAAATGCTAGACTTTACCCACTTCCACTTAATTTCACAAATCTCTAATAAGTACTATATAACAGCTTTACTGTTAATTTTCTAGATAAAATTCAAAATCCACTTTTCTGATTCTTTTTGACAAGAAGGAATTAACAGGAGCATGAGGATAAAACACTATACTGCAGAATGCCTGAACTCATTAATGGGTAGCTTCTATAATAACTGAGAAGTAAAGGTACTCAGTCATTTGTGACTCTTTACAATCCCATGGACTGTAGTTTACCAGGCTCCTCCATCCATGGAATTTTCCAGGCAAGAGTACTGGAATGGGTTGCCATTTCATTCTCCAGGGAAACTTTCCAATCTGGGGATCAAACTCAGGCCTATGCTCACAGCAGGCAGACACTTTACCCACTGATCCCTCAGAACTAATTCTAAAATTTGATATTCAAATTAGTAAATCATTTCAGGTTGTCTTTAACTTCAGTTCACTGGGATGCATATTTTGGAATACACTATTATAGTCCTTAGAACTAGTCAACTTAAGCCTCAGAAAAGACATTCTAAAATGAGTTTGCTTTAAAATTAGTGCTATTTGTCTATGCCTCTGAGGGAAGGAAGCTTCACAAAGAAAGTTTGTCTCTTACACTCTAGAATCCGAGAGGTTAAAGGAGGTAGGGAGATTTGCCAAAAAAACAACAAGGGACATATGGGAATACCATTTTGTTTCTTTGAGTGAACTCAAGGGAGCCAGGAAAACAGGAGTCCAGCATTAGCAATTTAACTGAATGGTAGACCCCAAAGCATATGCACAGCTGCCAGCCACTGCTCCCTGAAGAATCCAGAGGGGAAGAGCTTGATGACAGCACTGGAAACCAGTTCACAGGAAGTCTGGCATCTGTGTCCCATACTGCCCGCAGCCATGAGCCTGGCGAAGATGTGGCTACAGATAGGGATAAACACAGTCGGGAAAAAAACAGTCTCCTGGTAGAAAGGAGATGGAGCACTTGATGGTACTTACATTACACATAGTTTAAGCTGAGCCCTGTATGAAAATAACAACAATGGATCCACTATGAAGAAATTTTTGTTGGGGTATGGGGGTAGGAATCATCAAGATGTGGGTCTTGGTAAGGCACTAATAACCTACTGAAAGCAATTTGTTTATCAGTCAGCAGTTTCAGTTGATACAAGGCCCAACAATTCAATTCTCTGCACTCTTTGAAACATGACTGGCTTTTGGACCATAGTGGCAAAAAAAAAAAAAAAAAAATCAGGTATTTTTTTTCATCATGTAAATAGAACCTCAGTTTGAAAATTTTCTGGGGAAAAAAAAAAAGAATTAGGGCAAAAGAAAGCTTGTTGCTGTTTTAAGAACCTAAAAAAAAATCCATTTAAAAATTATTTTTAATTGAAAGATAATTGCTTTACAATCTTGTGTTGGTTTTGGCTGTACATCAACATGAGTCAGCCATAGGTGCACATATGCTCCCTTCCTCTTGAACCCCCTCCCATCTGTCACCCCAGACCACTCCTCTAGGTTGTCAAGAGCACTGGTTTGAGCTCCCTGAGTCACACAGCAAATTCCCACTGGCAATCTATTTTACATATGGTAATGTCTATGTTTCCATGCTACTCTCTCCATTCATCCCACCCTCTCCTTCCTGCCCTGTGTCCACAAGTGTGTTCTCAACGTCTGCATCTCCACTGCTGTCCTGCCAATAGGTTAAGAATAAAAATATTTTAAAAAATTTTTAACACAAATGATCAGAGCCTTCAAAGAAGATTTTTGTTGTTTAGTCATCAAATCATGTCCAAGTCTTTTGTGACTCCATGGACTGTAGCCTGCCAGGCTCCTCTGTCCATGGGATTTCCCAGGCTCGAATACCAGAGTGGGTTGCAATCTCCTCCTCCAGGGGATCTTCCTGATCCAGGGATTGAACCTGCATCTCCTGTACTGGCAGGCAAATTCTTTACCACTGAGCCATCTGGGAAGCCCATTCTGAGATACTAGCACAAGATAATAGTATGAGATTATAATAATAGTAACTTAAACAATATGGTATTATAATAACAGTAAGATAATAGTAGTGACCAAGACCTGAGCATAGATAATACTGGGAGAAAAAGATAGTTATCAACAAATATCCCATGATAATACCACTTTTGTCATTATGCTCATATCTTACTACAGCAGATTCTCACTCAGTCAACAGTGGATCTAATAGTCCCAGTATCCTTTGGTGTATACATACATTTACTCAATTATATATATGAAGTTTCAAAAACTTAGGAGTAGCAATGTACATATAATAACTATTATTAAAATGTCTAGGTTCTTCACATAGATGACTTTTAACTTTGGCCATATTATTCTTCCTCTAATTGTAAATTTTATTTTTGTATTAAATTCTAATTCTCCATGGCCATACACTCTAACAAGAATAGCTACCAACAATTAAACCAGTCAAGTCAGTCAAAATTAAGCAAATGAATCAAAATTTCAAGCAAAGAAATTAAATTATATAGCATTATGTAGAAAGAACACCAACTCAACTGCCTGGACTTCTCACTTCATGAGTTTATGTGTGTATGTGTGTGTGTATGAAATTTACTGCTATATAAAATTATGAAGGTATAAAATACTTATGTTCTCCAAGTACGTATGATATGTGTGATTTGAACGCTGCTTTCAAAAAGCCAAACAATGCCTTTTGCAGAAATTGAAACAAAAGAAACATCTGCATTATACGTAAATCAGCAGGTATCAAATTTAATACTATCAAAAGATAAAAAACAAACTAGTAGGAAGATTTATTTCCATTATATACCATTTGTTCTATACTTTAAATATTGAGGTGATTATACAGCAATAAAACATTTTACAAGTAAATGCTACATTTGAGATTGGAATTTGTTTCAGGAAGCATTGTTTCTCATGTAAGTTATTTTTAAAATATCATCAGGACTTTGACTAAAAGTATGTAGTAGTATCAAGGATGAAGAGTTCAGCGTGGTTTAGAGGAGAGAGAGTTGTAGACAAAGTCTGAAGGAATATGTAGCAATTTTAGTCAGTATGAGCTAAATCACATACAAGTAATGGAGTCTGGACAATCCAAAACCAAGAACCGGCTGGAAAGACTGGAAATAGGCAGATTCAATTACCCTGGGGCAGAAAATTAAAACTACAAACTAGAAATTGAAATATTATCCATCAGAAAAGCAGATGGACAGCATAAAAGCCTAGAAAGAAGCAACTTGTGCAGTGAGAACACCACAGGCAGGCCAACTAGGCAACAAGTCTTGGTTCCTGAGCAAAGAATATTAGTAATAAGTAGGCTCACCTTTCACTTAATCCAAGAGCTTTTAAGTATTTGTATGTTTGTCCATATTCAGAGGCATGTCATGTGGGCCTACATAATCAGTTGTGTCCAACTCTTTGTGACCCCATGGACTGCAGCCCACCAGGCTCCTCTATCTATGGAATTTTCCAGGAAAGAATATAGAGTAGGTTGCCACTTCTTACTCCAGACTCAGAGGTGTAAGTAAGTCCAAAACTGGATAATTTAAGAACTTTCAGAAAAAGTGGTAGCACTTGTTATAACAAGAGGTGAAAAGGTCAAAAGTAAACACATAACTGCCAAGGTTTCTCCCTTCCTCTGATGTTTAGATTCCATCCACAGTGTATGCACAGAGAGTGTATTAGTAACATATTCGTCCTTTCTTCATTAACACTAAAACATCAAATAGAGAAAGAAGTCAATACAGCCTCATCCTAACTATTTGCATTTATCCCTTATGAGTGTGAGAGAAAAGGATTTTCTTGCAACAGGAAAGAACTTCAACATCCTCTCAAAAATATATTTGTTTTGGAGATCCACATCTGATTAGAAGGAAAAATGATGCACAAAACATCAGTCTGGCAAAAGTAAAAGTTAATCACCAAATAAACAAAAACATAAGCTTTTCTTTAAATCACTGAAGAGCTTTGAGCACAAAATACATTTTTAAAAGAATCAAACGTCAGTGAAACAATCCTTTTGCAGCCTATACTGGAGTTTTAAACACAATGTCTAGCATATAATCAAACAAGACAAAAAAGCAAACAAACAAGATTTATAATCAAGAAAAAAAATAGGGTAATAGAAACACTCAAAAGTGACTCATAAGTTAGAATTACTAGAAAAACATTTTAAAATAATTATGATAGATATATTAAAGAATCTACAGAGGAAGATGATGAAGAGGGACACAATGGTGAAAAAAATTTCAAGACATCTAGAAGCTGTGAAAAAGAACTAAATGGAAAATGAAAAAGTATTTGAATGAGATTAATGGCAGCTCAGATACATCAGAAGACAAGGACTTAGAAATAGTTCAAGAAAAATTATCCAGATAGATATACAGAGAAGAAAAAAAAGACTGAAGAAAATGAAGAGCCTCAATATCTAGTGGGATGGTGTCATCGAGAAAACATATAACAGAACTCTAGGAAACAGAGGATATAGAGAATGGGGTAGACTATTTTAAGAAATATTTACTAAAAGTTTTCCAAATTTTATCAAAAACAACAAGCCACTAATACAGGAAGCTCAATTAACTCCATCAAGGATAAAGACAGATAAATCTATATCTAATCACCAAATTACTAAAAAAAGTAATAAAGGTAGTGAAGACAGAGAGAAAAAGATATGCATTAAATCATTACATTGTTGAGGTCAATGACAAGAATGACATTTCTCATCATCAGAAAAGGGAAAAAATACTAGAAAGATATATTTAAAGTGTGACATAATTGTCAACATAAACTTTATATCAAATAATATCACCCCAAGATTAAAGGAAAAGAAAAACATTTTCTTATAAACAAAAGATGAGAGATTTAGCTGCCAGTAGAATCAAAATACGAGGAATGTTGAAGGAAATTCTTCAGCCTGAAAGGAAATGATACCAGATGGAAGCCTGGATATGCCCAAATGAATACAGAACACCAGAAATACTAAATATGTGTGCAAACATAAAAGACCTTTTATAAATCATCTTTATATTATATATGTATACACATAATCTCTCTCTCTTCCTCACACACACACACACAAAGACACATAAACTCTTTAAATCTGTTTAAAAACTGTCCACTACTAAAGCAAAAGTAATGCTACTTTATACAGAGGGCTAATACATGAAAAATATATGATAAAATAATGTAGAGGTAAGGAGAAGATAAAGAGAACAGAAGTATATCAAAAACATTATATTAAGTGAAAGAAGCCTCAGAAAATTGTCTTTATATCATATACCATCATATAAACTTATAAAGATATAAAATTCCATTATAGGAAAAATTAGGTGACTATCAGGAAAATTATTGGTGAAAAGTGACTAGAAAGTGACTACCAAAGGGCATGGGGATAGTTTACACACCAAGTAACTTGTGGTGATAGTCAGGTTACAGATATTTGTCAAATGACTTCATCCTTAAAAATCTGAGCATTCAACATACACTATACTTTATATTATCTAGCGTTGAAAAATCTCAAGTGATTGCCAAATAGCTTACAGCCATACACAGTAAGAAAGTTAAGAAGGAATCTACTTTGAATTTTGACTAGTTATGGAAGGTGTTCAGTTCAGTTCAGTCACTCAGTCATGTCTGACTCTTTGCAACCCCATGGGCTGCAGCACGCCAGGCTTACCTGTCCATCACCAGTTCTCAAAGCTTACTCAAACTCATGTCCATCGAGTTGGTGATGCCATTCCAACCAACTCATCCTCTGTCATCCCCTTCTCCTCCTGTCTTCAATCTTTCCTAGTATCAGGGTCTTTTCCAGTGAGTCAGTTCTTCCCATAAGGTGGCCAAAGTATTGGAGCTTCAGTTTCAGCATCAGTCCTTCCAACGAATGTTCAGGACTGATTTCCCCTAGGATTGACTGGCTGGATCTCCCTGCAGTCCAAGGGAGTCTCAAGAGTCTTCTCCAACACCACAGTTCAAAATCATCAATTCTTCAGCACTCAGCTTTCTTCACAGTCCAACTCTCACATCCATACATGGCCACTGGAAAAACCACAGCCTTATACAGGTGGTCCCGTTCAAATTATATGCATTTTCTTTTTCTGGCCACGGTGCCCTGCATGTAGAAACTTAGTTACCTGATTAGATAGAACTCACACCCACCGCAGTGGGATTGCGGAGTCTTAACCACTGGACTACCAGGGAAGTCCCCCAAGTTACATACATTCTTAAAAGGTCTGAGTGAGTTGCAATGATGGAAATATTTCATAAAAATGCCAACCTGAGAAGGTGTCTAGGCCCTCTTGCTAGCTCTGAGATGGAGGGTTTCTCTTCTGTGATGTGCAAGGAACAGAGAGAGGCCTCCAAAAGCTGCTAGCAGCCCCGCAGCTGATAGCTAGTCAGGAAATAGGGACCAGATGGTCTCTATAATCATATTCAAATGAATTCTGCCAAAACCTAATTAAGCTGGAGAACTATACAAGCCTCACTGGGCTAAAATCAAGGTGTCATCAGGGCTGCAAGAAGACCTGTGTAGTTCTTCTGACTTCTAGAACTGAAAATAATAAATTATCTTTGTCTCTATCCAACAAATGTGTGGTAGTTTGTTACATCAGCAATAAAAAATTAATACACCGATATATTAGGGTTGAATTAGGAATGGATAAAAGGAAACAGCATTATTTCTCTCCCAGCACTAACCTTTCTTTAGTGTTTGATATATTCCACAGCTTTTCAGATCATTTTCAGCTATATGAACAGTCTCATCTTTAGATACTAAAAAGACCAGTTTGATACAGTTAAGCTCTTTAATGTCACATCTAAATTAGAGTGTTTCCCCACTGACCTTGTGAATGAGGGACCAATAATTGGTGAAAAGCTATGTGTGCTGACTCTTTGCGACCCCATGGACTGTAGCCTACCAGTCTCCTCTATCCATAGGATTTTCCAGACAAGAATACTGGAGTGGGTTGTCATTTCCTTCTTCAGGGGATCTTCCCAACCCAGGGCTCAAACCTGTGTTTCCTGCATTGGCAGGCAGATTCTTTACCACTGAGCCACCTGAGAAGCTCCCATATAATTTCCACGGTTTTTGGTTGTTGTGCTTGCTCCACTACCTTCATGCTACACTTACGGATCTTCCAGCTTTGGGTGGGAAGAATAAAAAGGATGAAGGTTTTGGATTAGCAATGCAATCTGGAGATCTCTTTGGATTATTCAAATGCCCTCTGTGACGGCGGATCCAAATGTTGTCCCTCTTTGAATGGGAACACTCACAAGTTCAGAGACACTGTCAATGACCTTTAGTTTGCAAAAGTATCACTGTTATGGGCAATGCACTCACTGGCTGACTTTATAAGCCCTCATCAGCTTTTTCAAACATCTCCAGTCATAGTCTCCTGAGTGGCTTTTGTCTTGAAAGGTAGATCTCTTTGGAGAGATACTTCCAGGATGAACCACATCTGGCTTCCATCCAAAGTGTCCACTGGCCCATAAGAGAAAAAAATCCTTGTCCTGCCCACAGTGTCACTTCTACTTCAGCTGCTCACCTGCTGTCTCCAACCTGCCCACACGCCAGTTTCAGCCAGCTCTCCACTCTGTCCTCTCGAGGTGACAAGCCTGGGCTGCCTTCTATACATATGTCAGGCCCCTAGTGAACTCTTCCATGTCCTAGCCTTATAGCAGACTAGAATGATCCTACAAATTTCTGTAACTCAACGTGCATTGAGCTAAGGACTAAAAAGCTGTTCCTCCCACTTTCAGACATAAGTAATGTCCTTGACTCCTTCCCCATCTCTTACACATTTGGCTTATGATAGGGAAAGTAAAGAAAGAAACAGAGCAAAACAGCCAAAACACTGAAATTCCTTTTTAAAGAATGTTCCATCAATCACATCTCTCTTGTCTGGTTTCCAGTATATAAAATGGATTCAGTAAGATAATTGCAGGCCTATTTGATTATCTTTTACTGAATCCATTTAAAAGGTGTCTGCAGCCATGAAATTAAAAGACACTTACTCCTTGGAAAAAAGTTATGACCAACCTAGATAGCATATAAAAAGCAGAGACATCACTTTGCCAACAAAGGTCCATCAAGTCAAGGCTCTGGTTTTTCCAGTGGTCATGTATGGATGTGAGAGTTGGACTGTGAAGAAGGCTGAGCACCGAAGAATTGATGCTTTTGAACTGTGGTGTTGGAGAAGACTCTTGAGAGTCCCTTGGACTGCAAGGAGATCCAACCAGTCCATTCTGAAGGAGATCAGCCCTGGGATTTCTTTGGAGGGACTGATGCTAAAGCTGAAACTCCAGTATTCTGGCCACATCATGTGAAGAGTTGACTCATTGGAAAAGACTCTGATGCTGGGAGGGATTGGGGGCAGGAGGAGAAGGGGACGCCAGAGGATGAGATGGCTGGATGACATCATGGACTTGATGGACATGAGTCTGAGTGAACTCCAGGAGATGGTGATGGACATGGAGGCCTGGCGTGCTGCACGATTCATGGGGTCACAGAGTTGGACACGACTGAGCGACTGAACTCAACTGAACTAATCATACATAATTAACATCCATTGTCCTCAGCTTGAGACCTTTGTCAGAATAGGAGTCAACAGAAATATTCCATGTCATCTTTATTTGATGTACATTAGACTGGAAAACAGCCTAAAAGATTTTAAGATGGGCCAAATTGATGGCAAAATGTATTTGAAATGTCAATTCACCTTTATCTGTAAGCAGGAGTTTTAAAATGTAATTGCTATGAAGGAAATGGCAACCCACTCCAGTATTCTTGAGTGGAGAATCCCATGGACAGAGGAGACTGGTGGGCTACAGTCTGTGGGATTACAAAGAGTTGGTCATGACTGAAGTGACTTAGCACAGCACATTCTTATTCTCTAAACTATCAGAAATATCATCTTAATTTAAAATGGTGCCTCTATGCACATATATTGGAGAAAGAAATGGCAACCCACATCAGTACTCTTACCTGGAAAATCCCATGGGAGGAGGAGCCTGGTATGCTACAGTCCATGGGGTTGCAAAGAGTTGGACACGACTGAGCAACTTTACTTTCCATGCACATACACATGTATGCTAAATAACTATGTGTGTGTGTGTGTGTGTGTGTGTATTCCATTGTCTGGTTCTAATATCATCTCTTGCTAGCCACTCTACAGATAATTCCAGACACACAGGTCTCCTTGCAGTTCCTTAAACACACCAAGACTTATTTACTCCAATGTACAAGAGAGATTTTATGTTTGTTTTTTCCTTGTCTGTGCTTTTTCCCCACTTCTCTATGTGATTATTCAATTACTTCATTCAGCTCAAATCTCTCCTTATTAATCTGTAAAGCCTTCCAGACAATGAAAACTAATAGAACCAGCCTTCCCCCTCAGTCTCACTCTAATTCTTTTATACTTTATTCCTTCTCCATAGTATCCACTTTTACCTGAAAATATGCTCTCTATATATTTGTTTTATAAATGGAGAGTTAATCATTGAAATCAGCAAGGTTATTTACAGTCTGATGCAGGTGATATCACAAAGTATCATCACAGGCTTATATTAAACTTAAGTTTTGCTGGTATATATTTTAAACAATTTTGAATCATAAAATCCACTACTAGACACATGGAAAGCATGATACAAATATAAAATTCAAAAAGAAGAAATTAGAAACAACTACAGAACAAAGACATATTATCTATAAGAAGTGATGGTTGGATTGCATGGGGTCGCAAAGAGCTGGACATGACTGAGCGGCTGAACTGAACTGAACTGATTTTACACAAACAGGAAGCCAGAATAGGCTGGAGGGTCTTCACTGTGCTGAGAGAAATTGTCAACTCAGTGTACTTAACAGAACTATTTTTCAAGAATGTGGACAAAAAGACAACATAGATTAAAAAAAAATTGAAAAACCATCACTAAAGAAACTTCGAAAAATGTGCTGGAAGAAAGAAAACAAATGGAAGTTTCAGATACAAAGATAAATGAATAAGGAAAATGGTAAATATGTGGGAAAATATAAAGAAACACTGATGATATTTCAAAGTTTAATAATGTCTCACTGGTAATATTATTCTTACAAAGAGATAAAACCAAAGTACTATACCATAGTAGCACAAAATCAGGATAGGATAACTGCCTTTAAACATTCTAAAGTTCTTGTGTTGTTACAGCAGGATAAAGAAAGCAAGTATGTTTAAGATTTATTAAATGGTTACATTTTAAACTGATATTGAATAAAATAATCAGAGAAGACAATGGCACCCCATTCCAGTACTCTTGCCTGGAAAATCCTCCATGGATGGAGGAGCCTGGTAGGCTATAGTCCATGGAGTCGCAAAGAGTCGCACATGACTGAGCGACTTCACTTTCAATTTTCACTTTCAAGTATTAGAGAAGGAAATAGCAACCCACTCCAGTGCTCTTGCCTGGAGAATGCCAGGGACGGAGGAGCCTGGTGGGCGGCCATCTATGGGGTCACAAATAGAAATAACTTGTGTATTTTTTTAAATGAGAGGTAACACTGTCTCTTGAGAAACCTATAAGCAGGTCAGGAAGCAACAGTTAGAACTGGACATAGAACAAAAGACCGGTTTCAAATAGGAAAAGGAGTACATCAAGGCTGTATATTGTCAGCCTGCTTATTTAACTTCTCTGTAGAGTCCATCATGAGAAATGCTGGGCTGGAAGAAGCACAAGCTGGAATCAAGATTGCTGGGAGAAGTATCAATAACCTCAGATATGCAGATGACACCACCCTTATGGTAGAAAGTGAAGAGGAACTAAAAGCCTCTTGATGAAAGTGAAAGAGGAGAGTGAAAAAGTTGGCTTAAAACTCAACATTCAGAAAACAAAGATCATGGCATCTGGTTAGATGGGGAAACAGTGGAAACAGTGTCAGACTTTAGTTGGGGGGCTCCAAAATCACTGCTGATGGTGACTGCAGCCATGAAATTAAAAGAAGCTTACTCCTTGGAAGGAAAGTTATGACCAACCTAGACAGCATATTCAAAAGCAGAGACATTACTTTATCAACAAAGGTCCGTCTAGTCAAGGCTATGGTTTTTCCAGTGGTCATGTATGGATGTGAGAGTTGGACTGTGAAGAAAGCTGAGTGCTGAAGAATTGATGCTTTTGAACTGTGGTGTTGGATAAGACTCTTGAGAGTCCCTTAGACTGTAAAGAGATTCAACCAGTCCATTCTGAAGGAGATCAGCCCTGGGATTTCTTTGGAAGGAATGATGAACTAAAGCTGAAACTCCAGTACTTTGGCCACCTCATGCGAAGAGTTGACTCACTGGAAAAGACCTTCATGCTGGGAGGGATTGGGGGCAGGAGGAGAAGGGGACAACAGAGGATGAGATGGTTGGATGGCATCACTGACTCAATAGACATGAGTTTGGGTGAACTCCAGGAGCTGGTGATAGACAGGGAGGCCTGGTGTGCTGCAATCACAAAGAGTTGGACACAACTGAGCAACTAAACTGAACCAAACACAGAATAAGATAACGATAATGAGTGAATGATAGGGTGAACACAATAGTAAAACAAAGAAAAACAATCATAGAAATTCATTTATGTATACTATTGCTCATAATGAACAATATCAAATTCAACTCCTCAGTTAAAATATTCAGATCAGAAAGCAAAATCCAGCCTTAACCTTAAACACAAGATACAGTTAGTATACAGAAAAGAGACATTCTGCAAGTAAAGGGATGGTAAATAATGGACTAGAAACTACTAGGAAAGAAAGAAAATCTAATAATGCTATATTAATATAATACAAAATATAACTGAGGACAATAGGCTATTATTGAGATACACATTAAATATTAATAAAAGGCTTAAGAAGGATATAACAATTTTATATTGGCCATTTCTAATAACAGAGCTTCATTATAAGGTTACATTTTATAGCCACAAGATTGGCGAATATTTATTTTAAAATACTTATTATTTATATGAATTATATTAATAAACATTTTGAATTTATAATTATATAAAATACATATTTAAAATACTTTATTTTTGAGGTATATTTGATTCACAATATTATATCAATTTCAGGTGTACAACACAGTGGTTCAATATTTTATAGATATTCTCCTTTATGTTATCATAAATTAATGGCTATATGGCCTATGCTGTATTTTATACTTATTTTATACCAAAGACTTTATACCCTTAACCTCGTTCCCCTATCTCATTTCTGTCTCCACTGGCATCTACTTGTTTATTTTCTGTATTTGTGAGACTGTTTCTGTTTTGTTATATTTATGTTTATTTTTTTAGGTTTCACATGTAAATGAAAATATATAGCATTTATCTTCTCTGACTTACTTTGCTCAGCATGATACCATCCAGGCCCATCCATGTTATTGCAAACAGAAAATTTTCATTCCTTTTACAGCTGAGTCATCACTGACTCGATGGACGTGAGTCTGAGTGAACTCTGGGAGTTGGTGATGGACAGGGAGGCCTGGCATGCTGCGATTCATGGGGTCGCAGGAGTCGGACACAACTGAGTGACTGAACTGAACTGAATATTCCATTGTGTATATATACCACATCTTTATCCATTCATCTGTTGATGGACACTTCAGTTCAGCCAGTTGTCACTCAGTTGTGTCTGACTCTTTAAAACCCCATGAATCGCAGCACGCCAGGTCTCCCTGTCCATCACCAACTCCGGAGTCCACTCAGACTTACGTCCATCAAGTCCATGATGCCATCCAGCCATCTCATCCTCTGGCGTCCCCTTCTCCTCCTGCCCCCAATCCCTCCCAGCATCAGAGTCTTTTCCAATGAGTCAACTCTTCGCATGAGGTGGCCAGAGTACTGGAGTTTCAGCTTCAGCATCATTTCTTCCAAAGAAATCCCAGGGTTGATCTCCTTTAGAATGGACTGTTTGGATCTCTTGCAGTCCATGGGACTCTCAAGAGTCTTCTCCAACACCACAGTTCAACTCTCACATCCATAAATGACTACTGGAAAAACCATAGCCTTGACTAAACAGACCTTTGTTGGCAAAGTAATGTCTCTGCTTTTCAATATGCTATCTAGCTTGGTCATAACTAGGCTGGACAATTAGATTATCTCTGTATCTTGGCTATTGTCAACAATGTTGCTATGAATATAGGGGTCCACATATCTTTTCAATTTAGTGTTTTGATTTTGGAAATATACCCAGGAATAGAGTTTCTGGATCCTATGGTAGTTCTATTTTCAGTTCTTTTGAGAAACCTTCATACTGTTTTCCATGTGAATGTACCAATTTACAGTGTACAATGTGAACTGTGCACAGTAGTATACAAGGGTTCCTGTTTCTCCATATCCTCACCAACATTATTTGTTGCCATTCTGACAGGTCTGAGGTGACATCTCATTGTGGTTTTAATTTGCATTTTCCTGAAGATTTGTAATATTCAGTGTCTTCTCATGTAAGATCTGCAAACATTTAAAAATCTGAAAATGCCAAATATAGACATATGGGAGAGCCCTGGAAACTCTTATGTGTTGCTGGTGGGCTTTTAAATTAGCATGACTTAGGTATTCATTCTGTATATGTCACCTTATTTTGTTTCTCAGCTCCTCTATTACACTGTCTTCATTAAACAGATATTCTCTAGTGTACCACTTTAATTTTCCTGTCATTTCTTTTAATGTATTTTGGGTTATTTTCTTGCCTGCTGCCCAGTGGATTATAATTAGCACCTTAACTTTTAACACTGTAGGTCAGATAGGAACCACATTTCAATAGTAATCAAAAGCTTTGTTTTGCTTTTATATAGCTCCATTCCCAAAGCACTCCTTCATGCTGCTGCTGTTACACTAACTATATCTTTATACATGATTTATGGTTTTTGAATGCAATTGTCTTTTAAATCTGAGAATAAAGTTGCAAAAATACAATTATACTATCATTTATATTTTTTATGTAGTTTCTTTTACTGGTACTCATTATTTCTTCATGTGAATTTATGTTTCCTTGCATGTCTTGTAATTTTATGTTGCTTACTGGGCATTTTAAGCAATATAACAAGGCCATTCTGGAAATCAGGTTTTCACTGCTCCTTACTCATCCTTGTTTTGTTCACTTACTGCTTCTTCTGAACTAATTCTATGAAGACTGTAGTCTGCATTGAATGTGGCACTAAACTCTCTGCTTGGTTAATTTAGCATCTGTTCAGTTAAATGACTGCACAAAGATTTCTGTAACTCCCTAAACCAACAGTCTTCAGCATCTACACGGGGCCCTGCACATTGTGTTGGATGCACTTTCAATACTGACAGCTCCACTCTGGCCTTCACTCGCTGTCTGAGCACAGCCTCACAGTTTGAGATGACAGCTTAGGGCCTTTCAGGTATTTCCTGAGTGT
Source organism: Nanger dama (assembly GCA_917880005.1). NCBI lineage: Eukaryota > Metazoa > Chordata > Mammalia > Artiodactyla > Bovidae > Nanger > Nanger dama. Next base: position 34,292,567 of record CAKJTW010000007.1, read on the forward strand.
CAACACAGCCCTGAGGATGCACACAACCCTACCACCGTGTGACCTTCTAGATACTCAGGAATCCAAAGGACCTTCTCATGGCCCATATGCACATCTCATCCCCCAGTTTTTCCTGGAATCACTAGGTTAGTTTATTCTTTTCTCTACTGTCGTCCACTACTTCTGGCAGCCATGAAGTTAATCTGCTGCTAAGTCGCTTCAGTTGTGTCCGACTCTGTGCGACCCCATAGACGGCAGTCCACCAGGCTCTGCCATCCCTGGGATTCTCCAGACAAGAACACAGGAGTGGGTTGCCAATTCCTTTTCCAATGCATGAAAGTGAAAAGTGAAAGTGAAGTCACTGAGTTGTGTCCAACTCTCAGCGACCCCATGGACTGCAGCCCACCAGGCTCCTCCATATATGGGAGTTTCCAGGCAAGAGTACTGGAGTGGGGTGCCATTGCCTTCTCCATGAAGTTAATCAATTATCTTGAATTTTTTTCAACAGATGCTTCTATTCACTTCAGTCGCTCAGTCATGTCCGATTCTTTGCGACCCCATAAACTGCAGCACACCAGGCCTCCCGGAGTCTACCCAAACTCATGTCCATCGAGTCGGTGATGCCATACAGTCATCTCATTCTCTGTCGTCCCCTTCTCCTCCTGCCCTCAATATTTCCCAGCATCAGGGTATTTTAAGAAAACGGCTTTTCTCTCTAAGTCTAGTCAAAATTAAGACAACTTTGCAAGTAGAGACTTGTATTGAAGCACCATGCAGATCAAATAGTGAAATTTCTCTGGGAATGAGCCTTTGAAGAAACTCCAGTCCCATTTTGCCCTGTCTGGAGACTGCCAAGGCTACTGGGAAACTCAAAAGGGTTAGGTAAGAATAGGATGAATTTAAATACCACAAAAGCTCACTGTTCTCCTGAAGGTTTAGCCAGTTTTGTTTTGAATACATGCTTTCTGAGTTGTTACAAGCTTTTGGTTAATTTCCCAGGTTTTTAAAAACTCATCCTGATAAATTTTGCCGGTTTGGCCACTGATTTTATGGAGAGAAAAAAATTCAGATGTTTAAACTGTCATTTTTGCTGATGCCATTGAGCAAAATGATTTTGGAATTCTACTTTGCATTACTTACTGAAACGGATTATGTTTCTATCCTAGGAGCTTACCATTTTACTGCTAGTTATATCATAGTTCAAGTGTTCCAAGTAGCACTGATCAAAAGAGCACAAACCTAGAAATAAGTAAACTGTCCAATAATCAATAAACAAATTATGATATAGAGGGAAAACAAATAAATCATGGCTACATAATCCATATGCATAAATCCTCAAAACATTTTAAGTTGGGGGAGAGAAATTTGAGCAATAATACTCAGTAAGTTTCCATTTTTATAAAGATCTACAACATATAGTTAATGCCATTTAAAAAATACAGTAGGTTAATGATGATTACTCTTGGGTCAAAAGATAGGCATGAGATAAGTACTGAGAGAACTTCAATAGTGTTAGAAGTACTATTTCTTTAGTTGGATAAAGAGCTCACATCCAACCATATTATTATGCTTTGTAAGTTATTAATGCAAATTCTTATCTTTTGGTATGTTTGAAATGTTATATAGTAATAAAAGGAAAGAATCTAGACTATTTGATTTTACTAGACTATATGAAAAAGACAGATTTAACTCCTTTTTTCCTTTATATTTGTGCTACCTCAACAAGAAATGCCTTATAAAGTAGTTGAGAGAGAAGAGAGGATTGTGAGAATTATAAGCTTTTCCATTTATTAAACTGTGTGCAGTATCTTTAAAAGTTACTTGATGTGTCTGAGTTTGTATCCTATTGGTGGTATCCACTTTCGGTGATCATTTTGAGAATAATGACAAAATACTTGTAAATTGCTGCGCCTATAGTAGATAGGCAACAAATGGCAGGAATGATTAGCAATATGATATTGTAATATTCATTCAAACTATTAAAGAAATCCATCCACTATTTGGATAATTAGGTGGGAATTTTCTTGACAAAAATTTTCAGACAACTAAAGCAATTTTTACTTTCTTATGATGAAATTGTAGCATTGCCGAAATATCATTAAAGGGAATTCTTATAGTAAACCTTGATATAGGTTGAATCATTTTTTTCAACCTATATTGAAGCATAACTGATTTTAAAAATTGTATATTTTAAGGTTTACAATGTATTTGACACCATTTTTGAATCAAGTATTGAACTATTTGTAATTTGAAAAAAGTAATCTTTTAGAGATATTTCTGTTTCTAGACATACTTCCTCAAATGATCTTTAGAACAATAAAACCATTTTGAGATAACTATTCTTCCAATTATGCTTTCTAATACAACAAATATTTTAGCATTTCAGAATATTTATGTTCATCAGTTTCAGAATCTGAGAAATAGTCAATTTATTTGTAAACTTGAAAAATTTCTTCTTGTGTGTTTTTTTCCATATCCTATTAAAAACCTGGAAAATTTGAAAGTTCCCATCATTTCCACTAAACTCCACTGAGTCTGCCCATGCTGTGCCAAAAATATACACATTTACTGCTGCAGTTTGCTGCACATGATCAGTTTAAGCATCCACATGAGACCCACTCCCTGTGCCTGGATTATATTTCTAATTCTTTTAACCCATCAGTAGCCTTAGACGAAGATAAGACAGACTCTGTAGGACAGCGATTATGATCACGCTCAACATGAAGCAGAAATGCCAGGTAACGAAACTTGTTTTTGGCGTTTTCCTTCTCTGGGTGCACTTCTTATCTCTTAGGTCCCTGTCCCGTACAAGTCTGGTGACCTCCCTCCAGCTCAAAAATTCTCAGTTCAGCACCCCATCCAGCCCACCCTATTTGAAACAGAGTTCGTAAAGTGAAAGTCACTCAGTCGTGTCCTACTCTTTGTAACCTCAAGGGCTAGACAGTCCACGGAATTCTCCACACCAGAATACTGGAGTGGGTAACCTTTCCCTTCGCCAGGTGATTTTCCCAACCCAGGAATCGAACCAGGGTCTCCAGCACTGCAGGCGATTCTTTACCACCTGAGCTATTAGGGAAGCCCAGAGCTCTTAATTCTGTTCTAATTTCCAAGCAAAATGAGTTCAGTCTTCACAAAACGCAGTCTTCATGCCAATGTGGTTTCCTTAAGTCACAGATATACTGGGAGGACGGGGCAGAACATATGAGACTTGAATGTAGATGCAGAAAATGAAACAAAAACAAACTAAAGTGTTTCTTTTTCACATCTCTTATCAAAGGATAACTTACCAGGGTCCTCAGATAAGAGTCTCTGTTTTCCTTCTAGATCTGAATGAAGTGACCCCACAGTCATGAGTGTTAATGCTCCTGGCCAGCAGGTGTACTTGCCTAGTTACACTCAGTCTGAAACAGGTAGACACTGAGGACTTCCCAGGTGGTGTTAGTGGTAAAGAACCCACCTTCAGATGCAGGGGATGTTAAGAGATGCGGGTTCGATCCCTGGGTTGGGAAGATCCCCTGGAGAAGGAAATGGCAACCCACTCCAGTATTCTTGCCTGGAAAATGTCACGAACAGAGGAACCTGGTGGGCTACAGCCCACAAGGTCGCACAAAGCCAGACACAACCGAAGCAACTTAACATGCACAGAGACACTGAGGAACACTGTTGGTTAAATGGAGTCCCTGAACACAGCTATCTACCACAGTTCTTGGCCGTCCTCAATGGCATTTCTATAAGCCTCTCCAAATTATTAGCAACAAAAGGATTCATTCTCTTAGTCTGTCAGTACCAGTGTGTGTGTTATGGTACTGCTGTCTTGGACTTTCACTTTGGGCTTAACAATCAGAAAGAGAAACCAGCTAGAAGGCCTACAATATTTCCCAAAGTAAGCTGAAATTAGTTTTGGAATAGTTATTCTTTGTACGTCATAGTGTATATAATTGAGAATCAGATCCACTTTTCATCTGCATTAGATCAGAATGTCAAGACCATGTACAACCTTCAGTGTTATCACTTCTCCCCTGCTGATTTTGCAGAACAAGAAACTGAGGTCCAGATGAATTACGTGATTTTCCACAAGTGACACAGCATTTAAGTGGCAGCCTGGATCAATGTTCCTTGATTTTTATGCTGGCTCTCTTCCCCTATTATTCTCTTTCCTTTTTTAACCATACCTGCTGATGTCTCAACCAAGGGAAGAAAAAGTATTTGTTTGAATCCTTGTTCTTAACATAAACAACCAATGTTAGTTAGTACAGCTGGTGGTCAGCATGGCCATACTATATATTGTTGACACTTTGTTTGTAACTGATAGGTTAAATGACTACCTCTAAAAAACAGAATTAGGTTTTTGTTCAACACGCCTCATACAGACATTTGGCAATTCTGCACTCTATGTGGTTAATAACAATGATGATTTTTTGAGTGTACTATGTGGGTACTCTACTTGGGAAGGTTTCTGAATTACTGATTAAAGTTCAACAAAATCAAAAACAATTAGAAAACTGTGAAATGCTACCTTAATAAATTTTTTTTTGTTATCAAGTGGGTCTGTACCAGCATAATCTTTTAAAAACTGTAATATTATGGCCAGGCAATATATTCCTGTGATCTGAATTCTTTTGAAAATAAGACTCTTAAAGATTTCTCTTAAAATGTCAATTTATTTTAGAGCTACATGTAACATAACTCAAACAGGAAGAATTATTTCTCAAGTGCTACTGGGAGAGAGCCAAAACTTCTCCATAAGGCCGATTCCTTCCTTCTTTTCAACAGCTCCTTATCAAAGAGAAAGAGTGACTACTAAGCACCAAATTAATGGCCTCACAGATCTCCTGAGATAACTAATGTCCTAAAGCTGATCAAGTCATGTCAACTTAACATGAGACATATATACATGAATGTGTGTACACACACACACACACACACACACACACACACACACACACACACACACACACACACACACTTACTATATACTCTCTTATCAAAATGCTATTTCTGAAGGTTCTGACTTAAAGAGCTAGAACAAAGACTTCTGGGATGGACAATTCACTGTAAAGTGCACATTCCTACCCTGTATTTTTAATCACTACTGAAATAGTCAGGTGTAATTGAATAAAAATCCATGAGGCATAAAGGAAAATAATCCTAATTAGATTTTATTTTAGATTAACAAAACTCACAGTGCCAGTATTGTTGGTTACAATATATTTCCCTTAAGCCCCACAATCGCTAAAACTACCAAATCCATCACCGGCCAGATTTCATTATGAAGTGTGTGAACTAGTGCATTAAAAAGCTATGTTAGCACCAACAAAGTTTATTGGGGCAACTGCGTTCGAGACGCACATGGCATACCTTTAAATAGCACTGTTAAAATATCAAATAAAATGTCAACGTCTGTCAGGTCTCTGGCTTTTATAAATTGTTTAGACTGGGAAACGCGGGGTTTGGACATTGTTCTTTTCACATGATGGAGAAAAGAAGAGACCGTAAAAAGAAAAGAACAATAAAGCGTAGTTCATTTTGAAGTTCTTTCATGGCAAAACACACTCTGGATCATTACCCTTCTAATCAACAATTTCCTTCTTCCTCTCAATCCTTCCCCTCTGATATTTCCCTTTCTCCCTGCCCCCACCACTCTTCTCTCTGGGTGGTATTCTGAGCTTATACACAGTACTCAGTAATCAGATTTTTCTTTTATGTTGCTTCAAAAGAAAATCCCAGGAGGGCATGACAGATATGTATGGACTGGGTGTTTTTGTCCTGGACCATAGCTTTACTCACCAATTCTGTGCTCTTAAAAATACACCAGAGTGCCCTAACCACAGAGTCTCCCCAAGGAGAGGAAGGCCCTGAGAGTCGGATCAGCTACCAGCTACCTACAGACCAGTTATTATCACACCTCAGTGGCCATCCCTCTGCCCCTTCCCTCCACCCCTTGCCTTTTATTACCGCACCACACTCCCCACAATTCCCAAACAACAACATCTCTGTTTCAGCGTCTTCCCTGGATTTCCCACACTTAATGCAACCCAGACCTCACCTTCAGCTCTCCGGAGGCCACTCTGGAAGCCAGCTCGATGACACAGCCAACAGCCATGCGTGCAGCGCCGGACGAGTGCAGCTCATTCCAAATGGTGTCACTGTCCACCTGAGCAAACAGTCAGCAGAGCCCTCGGAAGAGAGGGAGAGGAGGAGAAGGAGTAGAGGCAAGAGGAGGGGGCAGAGGGGAGTTCAGGAGAGGGGAGAGAGAGAGCAGGCAGATTCGTGAGGAAGGGCTGGCACAGTAACCGCCTATGCACAATAACATCAGTCTTCCGTCTTGGCCAGCTGAATGGGCCTTCTGGACACGGCTTTGCTTATACTTTTTCTCTACACTGACTTCTCCAATGGAAACACATTCCTGCCATGCCTCACTGCCATTCCCTGTTTAGATTTCTCATTACAAACGGCATTACATAGGCCGGATCTGGGCGTAGTTACAGGCTTGCTAGAAACCAGGCCCCAGTAGTAGATAGAGTAAAAGCTAAGAGCACTTAGCTATACATAAAAATCGGATTTGCAAGTGCTAGAGGGGGAAAATTCAAATACCTTCCTGGCTGCAGGTTTACAGGGAGCCAAAAACAATTATTAGGCAGGCAGCAGTAGCCCTGGTGAGTAGGGAGGAGCGACCACAGTTCAGGTCCTCCGACTAAACGGAAGGAGTGTGTGTGGTCCTCACACTTAAAAGATTCACAACACTCAACTGCAAGGAGTGCTTTGACTTCCAAAGTAGAAGCTTCAAATTTCTGACACTCAGTACAGTTTGGCAGTTAGTCTTAGTGCAAACTGATATTATTAAAATTAGACAGGTCATTAAAATATATGGTTGCTCCGTTGCTAGAGAACATTATTATCAAAATAAAGCATGAAGCAGTACTTTGGATTTATTTTGATAAAATGCTGTTTACTCTTTTTGTGCATTCAGTAAGAGAATTTATACAAAAAGCACAAGAAAAGTGCAATATAGTGGTTTCTGTTACACATTTTTATGTACATAATGGTAGTGACTTTGTCACTAAGTTGTACCTGACTCTTGGGACCCCATGGACTGTAGCCTGCCAGGCTTCTCTGCCCATGGGATTCTCCAGGCAAGAACACTGGAGTGGGTTGCCAAGTCCTTCTCCAAGGGATCTTCCCGACCCAGGGATCAAAGCTGGGTCTCCGGCACTGCACGCAGATACTTCACTGAATAAGCCACCACGGAAGCGATGTATATAATGTTTTATAACATTAAAAATAATATCGGATGGTAGAACTCTTAATTTTAGAACACACTTAGAGCTCTTAGAAATGCAATAAAAAATCTGTGACTGTGCAAATATCAAGACTTCTTAAATGGCTCAAAGAAGGAAATCCGACACAAAGTAACAATTTTTTTTTAAAGAAAAAGAGCTAAATTAAAGAGGCCTAATGACAGGGAGCAAACACAATAAAGGATAACGCATATTCACAATGCACTAACTTTCCTAAGCATTTTCACATGCTTTTCCTCATGAAAATTTTAACAATTTAAATTCTGTTGAGAACATTGAGCATATATATAATAAATTAGAACAATAAATAAATAAATAGACTATTAAGATCCTCTCAAGAACAGCAAAGTGGTAAAGAGAGAAGATTCTGGAATCAAACTGTCCAGATGAAACTATGACTTCACCACTAAAAGGTGAATGACATAGGCCACCAATTAATTAACATGTCTGTTCTGTGACTCACTTACCAATGAAACAGCAGATTTTTAAATTGCCATCTGAATATGACGATGGAGGAGATTAAATGAATAAGTGATAGGCAACTGTTAGCTATGACTATTTTGGCTGTTGTTAAACTCATTTTTTTTTAATAACTATCACACACTTGAGGCCTAAGACACTGTGGCTTAGAGTGGCTACTCAGGAGATGTGAGAACCCTTAGAGACTTCTGACCCTGAAAACACATGCCTTTCTACCTTACTCCTTAAATAAAACTTGTTTTCTAAGAACGTTCAGCCCATGTCACAGTCAGCACCATCATCTCAACACTATCAACTGAAAAGTAGAGGAGCCACCAAATGAACCCTGCAACTTAATCATTTACTAGCTAAACTGACTGAGAGCTTTATTTATTTACTTCTTTTATTAAACAACTATAAGTAGTTATTTGAGCGTCATGAAGATATAGCCTTGAGGAAAATGGTTGCTTAAGCTAAAAAATAAAAACCAACATTCACATTGTGTTGGATACTTTTAAAACAATTTTTAACCATTACATAGCTATAGGTGCCATGGACAGTCCTCATTAATCAGATTTAAAATTACTGGGAAGGCAAGAAAACATAAATTAATAAATCCCCAAAGAAAACTAGAAGCCGGTTCTTTGAGAAAACAAACAAAATTGATAAATTTTTACCCAGAACCAAGAAGAAAAGGAGGAAGACTCAAATCAATCAAATTAGAAATGAGAGAAGTTAAACTGACGCTCACCACATATAAGAGGCTACTACAAGCAACTAACCACTTACAAAATGGACAACCTAGAAAAAATGGACAAATTCTTAGAAAAGGTACACCCTTCCAAGACAGAAACTGGAAGAAATGTTTCAAGAAAGGAAAAAACGAATCACAACTACTAAAATGGAAACTGTGATCTAAAAACTTCCAACAAACAAAAATCCAGGACCAGATGGCTTCACAGGTGAATTCTATCAAACACTTAACATCTATCCTTCTGAAACTCTTCCTAAAACTGCAGAGGAAGGAATACTCCCAAGCCATTCTACAAGGCCACTATCACCTGGATACCAAAACCACACAAAGACATCCCATGCAAAAAAAAAAGAAAAAGAAAGAAAGAAAACTAAAAGCCAATATCACTGATGAACACAGATGTAAAAATCTTCAACAAAATACTAGCAAACTGAATCTAAAAACACACTAAAAGGATTATATAACACAATCAAGTGTGATTTATCCCAGGGATACAAGGATTCTTCAATATTCACAAATCAATCAGTGTGATACACCATATTAACAAACTGAAAAATAAAAACCATACAATTATCTCAATACATGCAAAAAAAGCTTCTGACAAAATTCAGTACTCATTTTTGGTTTAAAAAATCCTCCAGAAATTGGGCTTAGTGGGAACCTCCAGAAATTAGTGGGAACCTGCCACAACATAATAGAAGTCATATACAGCAAACCCATAGCAAACATCACTCTCAAAGATGAAAAGCTTAAAGCACTGACTCTAAGATCAGGAACACAAGCAGCACGTCCACTATCACCACTATCATTCAACACAGTTTTGGAAGTCCTAGCCATGACATGGAGAAGAAATAAAAGGAATCCAAACTGGGAAAGAAGTAAAACTCTCACTGCTTGCAGATGAAATGATACTATATACAGATAATCCTAAAGATGCACCAGAAAACTATTAGAGTTCATTAATGAATTAAGTAAATTTGCAGGATATAATACCCTAATACTGCACACAAAGATAAACTCAAAATGGACTAAAGACCTAAATGTGAGATCAGATATTATGAAACCCTTCAGAGGAAAACATAAGCAGAGCAATCTCTGACATAAATTGCAATGTATCTTTTTGATCCACCTTTTACAGTGATGAAATAAAAATAAACAAACGGGATCTAACTAAAATTAAAAGCTTTTGCACAGAAAAGGAAACTATAAACAAAGGACAGTCCTCAGACTTGAAGAAAATATTTGCAAATGAAGTGACAGAGAAAGGATTAATCTCCAAAACATACAAACAGCTTATGGGCTCCATAAAGGACAGAAATGGTATGGACCTAACAGAAGCAGAAGATATTAAGAAGAGGTGGCAAGAATACACAGAAGAACTGTACAAAAAAAGATCTTCACAATCCAGATAATCATGATGATGTGATCACTAATCTAGAGCCAGACATCCTGGAATGTGAAGTCAAGTGGGCCTTAGAAAGCATCACTACGAACAAAGCTAGTGGAGGTGATGGAATTCCAGTTGAGCTGTTTCAAATCCTGAAAGATGATGCTGTGAAAGTGCTGCACTCAATATGCCAGCAAATGTGGAAAACTCAGCAGTGGCCACAGGACTGGAAAAGGTCAGTTTTCATTCCAATTCCAAAGAAAGGCAATGCCAAAGAATGTTCAAACTACCGCACAATTGCACTCATCTCACATGCTAGTACAGTAATGCTCAAAATTCTCCAAGCCAGGCTTCAGCAATACATGAACCATGAACTCCCTGATGTTCAAGCTGGTTTTAGAAAACACAGAGGAACCAGAGATCAAATTGCCAACATCCGCTGGATCATCGAAAAAGCAGGAGAGTTCCAGAAAAAAACTTCTATTTCTGCTTTTTGACTATGCCAAAGACTTTGACTTTGTGGATCACAATAAACTGTGGAAAATTCTGAAAGAGATGGGAATACCAGACTACCTAACCTGCCTCTTGAGAAATCTGTATGCAGGTCAGGAGGCAACAGTTAGGATTGGACATGGAACAACAGACTGGTTCCAAATAGGAAAAGGAGTACATCAAGGCTGTATATTGTTACCTTGCTTATTTAACTTCTATGCAGAGTACATCATGAGAAACGCTGGACTGGAAGAAACACAAGCTGGAATCAAGATTGCTGGGAGAAATATCAACAACCTCAGATATGCAGATAATACCACCCTTATGGCAGAAAGTGAAGAGGAGCCTCTTGATGAAAGTGAAAGAAAGCGAAAAAGTTGACTTAAAGCTCAACATTCAGAAAATGAATATCATGGCATCTGGTCCCATCACTTCATGGGAAATAGATGGGGAAACAGTGGAAACAGTGTCAGACTTTATTTTGGGGGCTCCAAAATCACTGCGAATGGTGATTGCAGCCATGAAATTAGAAGATGCTTACTCCTTGGAAGAAAAGTTATGACCAACCTAGAAAGCATATTCAAAAGCAGAGACATTACTTTGCCGACTAGTCAAGGCTATGGATTTTCCAGTAGTCATGTATGGATGTGAGAGTTGGACTGTGAAGAAGGCTGAGTGCCGAAGAACTGATGCTTTTGAACTGTGGTGTTGGAGAAGACTCTTGAGAGTCCCTTGGACTGCAAGGAGATCCAACCAGTCCATTCTGAAGGAGATCAGCCCTGGGATTTCTTTGGAAGGAATGATGCTAAAGCTGAAACTCCAGCACTTTGGCCACCTCATGAGAAGAGTTAACTCACTGGAAAAGACTCTGATGCTAGGAGGGATTGGGGGCAGGAAGAGAAGGGGACGACAGAGGATGAGATGGCTGGATGACATCATGGACTTGATGGACGTGAATCTGAGTGAACTCTGGGAGTTGGTGATGGACAGGGAGGCCTGGCGTGCTGCAATTCATGGTGTCGCGAAGAGTTGGACATGACTGAGCGACTGAACTGAACTGATGCATCTAATAGATATAAAAATTAAAAAAAAAACAATCAACAAATGCATAGAAGACCTAAATAGGTATTTCTCCAAAGAAGAGACATACAGAGGGCCAAAGAGCATATGAAAAGACACTCAACCTTACTAATTATTAGAAAAATGCAAATCAAGACTAAAGTGAGTTATCCCCTCACACCTGTCAGATGGCCGTTATAAAAAAATGTACAAACAATAAATGCTGGACAGGGTGTGGAGAAAAGAGCACCCTTTTGGACTGCTGGAATGGAATGTAAAATGATATAGCCACTAAGGACAACAGTATGGAAGGTCCTTAAAAAAGGTAAAAACAGAACTATGACATGGCCCAGTAATCTCACTTCTAGGCATATACCTGGAGAAAACCTTAATTCAACAGGATATATGCACCCCAACGTTCACTGCAGCATTATTTACAACAGCCAAGCCTTGGAGGCAACCTAAATATCCACTCACAAATGAATAAAGAAGATGTGGTACCCATATACAACAGAATATCATTGTTGCTGTTCAGTTGCTAAGTCATGTCTGACTCTTTTGCAACCCCATGGACTCCCACTAGCCTCCTTCTCTCCATGGATTTCTCCAGGCAAGAATACTGGAGTGGGTTGCCATTTCCTTCTCCAGTGGATCTTCAGGACCTAGGATTGAACCACATCTCCTGCATTGGCAGGTGGGTTCTTTACCACTGAGCCAACAGGGAAACACACAATGAAATATTATCAGCCATAAAAACAACAAGATAATGCCATTTGTAGGGACATGAATGGACCTAGAGACTGTCATACTGAGTGAAATAACTCAGACAGAAAATATAAATATCATATGATATTGCATATATAGGAATCTAAAAATGGGTACAAATGAGCTTATTTACAAAACAGAAATACAGTCACATATATTTTTAAAAAAACTTATGGTTACTGTGGGGGAAGGGGGTAGGGATAAATCGGGAGATTGGAATTGACATACACACCACTATGTGTAAAATACATAGATAACTAATAAGTACCTACTGTACCTCACAGGGAACTCTACTCAATACTCTGTAATGCCTCATATGGGAAAAGAATCTAAAGAAGAGTGGATGTTTCTATATGTGGGCTTCCCTAGTGGCTCAGGTTAAAGCAACTGCCTGGAATGCGGGAGACCTGGGATTGATCCCTGGGTTGGGAAGATCCCTTGGAGAAGGAAATGGCACCCTACTCCAGTACTCTTGCCTGGAGAATCCCATGGAGGGAGGAGCCTGGTACGCTACAGTCCATGGGGTTGCACAGAGTCGGGCACGACTGAGTGACTTCACTCTCACATCTACATGTATAGGTGATCCACTTTGCTGCACACCCAAAACTAGCACAGCATTATAAATCAACTATACTCCAATGTCAAAAAATCCCCAAATACTTAACAGGTGACCCAGAACCATATGTAATTCCCTATCTCCTTTTATTTGCTTTTGGAAATTATTGTAAGTTTTCTGAAAGTGTAAGAAAGATTTTTATTAATAAACAAGAGTAGAACATTTTCTTCCAAACAGCTATAAATATTGAACTTGATTAGAAAAATATTCAAACATCTGGTAAAATATAACAAAGTCTATTTCACCATAGTACTAAGGAGCATTAGATAAGCACAAATAACTTTGTCTGGTATACACTTTCTTATCTATATATATTTATCTCCCTAAAAGGATTCTTCTCTAGAGTGAACACTCTGTGTCTGTGCTATTAATTTTGATGTATAAATCGCTACTAATCAAGATACGGTGAAGCTCTATACAGTCCACAAAAGCAAGACTGGGAACGGACGCTGGCTCAGATCATGAACTCCCTATTGCAAAATTCAGATTTAAATCGACAAAAGTAGGGAAAACCACTGGACAATCAAATCCGTTACGCTTATACAGTAGAAGTGGCAAATATATTCAAAGGATTCAATCTGATAGACAGAGTCCCTGAAGAACTATGGACGGAGGTTCTTGACATTGTACAGCAGGCAGTGATCGAGACCACCCTCAAGAAAAAAGAATGCAAAAAGACAAAAAATGGTTGTCTGAGGAGGCCTTACAAATAGCTGAGAAAAGAAGAGAAGTTGAAGGCAAAGGAGCAAAGGAAAGATATACCCATCTGAATGCAGAGTTCCAAAGAATAGCAAGAAAAGATAAGAAAGCCTTCCTAAGTGATCAAGGCAAAGAAACAGAGGAAAATAATAGAATAGGAAATGTGAAAGATCTCTTCAAGAAAATTAGAGATACCAAGGGAAATATTTCATGCAAAGATGGGTACAATAAAGGACAGAAACGGTATGGACCTAACAGAAGCAGAAGACATTAAGAAGAGGTGGCAAGAATACACAGAAGTCGCTCAGTTGTGCCCGACTCTTTGCGACCCCATGGATACTAGCCTGCACCAAGCTTCTCCATCCATGGGATTTTCAAGGCAAGAGTACTGGAGTGGGTTGCCATTTCCTACTCAGGGAATCTTCCCAACCCAGGGATCAAACCCAGGTCTCTCACATTGTAGACAGACGCTTTACCATCTGAGCCACCAGGGAAGGATATATAGAGCTGTACAAAAAGATCTTCATGACCCAGATAACCACGATGGTGGATTCACTCACCTAGAGCCAGACATCCTGGAATATGAAGTCAAGTGGGCCTTAGGAAGCATCACTAGGAACAAAGCTAGTGAAGGTGATGGAATTCCAGTTGAGTTATTTCAAATCCTAAAAGATGATGCTGTGAAAATGCTGCACTCCATATGCCAGCAAAATTGGAAAACTCAGCAGTGGCCACAGGACTGGAAAAGGTCAGTTTTCATCCCAATCTCAAAGAAAGGTAATGCCAAGGAATGTTCAAATTACTGCACAATTACACTCATCTCACATGCTAGCAAAGTAATGCTCAAAATTCTTATGCAAAGCTTTAACAGTACATGAACCAAGAGCTTCCAGACATTCAAGCTGGATTTAGAAAAGGCAGAGGAACCAGAGATCAAATTGGCAACATCTGTTGGATCATCAAAAAAGCAAAGAGTTCCAGAAAAACATCTACTTCTGCTTTATTGACTATGCCAAAGCCTTGACTGTGTGCATCACGACAAACTGTGGAAAATTCTTAAATAGATGAGAATACCAGACCACTTTACCTGCCTTCTGAGAAGTCTGTATTCAGGTCAAGAAGCAACAGTTACAACTGGACATGGAACAGACTGGTTCCAAATTTCAAAAGGAGTACATCAAGGCTGTATATTGTCAGCCTGAACTTTAACTTATATAGAGAGTACATTATGCAAAATTCCAGGCTGGATGAAACAAAAGCTGGAATCAAGACTGCCAGGAGAAATATCAATCACCTAAAATATGCAGATGACACCACCCTTATGGCAGAAAGTGAAGAGGAACAAAGAGGCTTCTTGGTGAAAGTGAAAGAGGAGAGTGAAAAAGCTGGCTTAAAACTCAGCATTCAAAAAATGAAGATCATGGCATCTGGTCCCATCACTTCATGGCAAATAGATGGGGAAACAATTGAAACAGTGACAGACTTTACTTTGGGGGCCTCCAAAATCACTACAGATGGTGACTGCAGCCATGAAATTAAAAGACACTTGGACCTTGGAAGAAAAGCTATGACAAACCTAGACAGTGTATTAAAAAGCAGAGACATTGGGGTACATGTGTCTCTTTCAATTCTGGTTTCCTCGTGTGTATGCCCAGCAGTGGGATTGCTGGGTCATAAGGCAGTTCTATTTGCAATTTTTAAAGGAATCTCCACACTGTTTTCCATAATGGCTGTACTAGTTTGCATTCCCACCAGCAGTGTAAGAGGGTTCCCTTTTCTCCACATCCTCTCCAGCATTTATTGCTTGTAGACTTTTGGATCGCAGCCATTCTGACTGGTGTGAAATGGTACCTCATTGTGGTCTTGATTTGCATTTCTCTGATAATGAGTGATGTTGAACATCTTTTCATGTGTTTGTTAGCCATCCGTATGTCTTCTTTGGAGAAATGCCTATTTAGTTCTTTGGCCCCAATGTTCATTGCAGCGCTGTTTATAATAGCCAGGACATGGAAGCAACCTAGATGTCCATCAGCAGATGACTGGATAAGAAAGCTGTGGTACATATACACTATGGAATACTACTCAGCCCTTAAAAAGAATAAATTTGACTCAGTTCTAATGAGATGGATGAAATTGGAACCGATTATACAGAGTGAAGTAAGCCAGAAAGAAAAACACCAATACAGTATACTGACACATATATATGGAATTTATAAGACAGTAATGAAGACCCTATATGTGAGACAACAAAGAGACACAGAGGTATAGAGTGGACTTTTGGACTCTGAGGGAGAGGGAAAGGGTGGGATGGTTTGGGAGAATGGCAATGAAACATGTATATTTTCTTGTAAGAAACGAAGCGCCAATCTATGTTCAATGTAGGATGCAGGATGCATGGGGCTGATGCACAGCATGATTCAGGTAGAGGATGTGGGGTGGGAGGCGGGAGGGGGCTTTGGCATTGGGAGATTGTGTTCACCTATGGCTGACTCGTGTCAATGTATGGCAAAACAAATACAGTATTATAATTTTAATAAATAAATAAATAAATAATAAATAAATAAATAAAATAAAAAGCAGAGACATTAGTTTGCCAAGAAAGCTATGGTTTTTCCAGTAGTCATGTATGAATGTGAGATTTGGACCACAAAAGAAAGCTAAGCACTGAAGAACTGATGCTTTTGAACTGTGTTGTTGGAGAAGACTCTTGAGAATCCCTGGATTGCAAGGTGATCCTTCCAGTCCATCTGAAAGGAAATCAGTCCTGAATATTAATTGAGAGGACTGATGCTGAAGCTCCAATACTTTGGTGACCTGATGCGAAGAACTGACTCCTTAGAAAAGACCCTGATGCTGGCAAAGATTGGAGGCAGGAGGAGAAGGGGATGACAGAGGATGAGATGTCTGGATGGCATCACCAACTTGATGGACATGAGTTTGGATGAACTCCAGGAGTTGGTGATGGATAGGGAGGCCTAGTGTGCTGCAATTCATGGGGTCACAGAGTCGGACACGACTGAGCAACTGACCTGAAACATTTCTCTAAATACGTCTTCAGTCTATGTTTTATGTACATTTAATTTATAATTTAGTGATAATAATGGTAAGTTTTATAGCTATAATCTATTCATAAATGAGTAATTATATTTGTGAATGTATGAACAGATTTGTGTTAGCTTGAGCTGCCACAACAGAATAAACAGACTGGGCAACTTAAACAACAGAAACTTATTTCTTATAGTTCTGTTGGCTAAAAATCCAAGAGTGTGGAGCCAGCAAGTCCAATTTCGGGTTTCTCTTCCCAGCTTGCAGACGGTGGCCTTCTCTCTATGTCCTGAGATAGCCTTTCTTTAGTGATTCTGAGACAGATCACTCTCTTCCTCTTCTTATACGACCACCCATCCTATTAAATTAGAACTCCACATTTATGACCTCATTTAACCTTACTCACCTCCTAAAAGCCCCATCAAATTCAATCACATTGGGAGTTAGGGATTTAACACACTAACTCAGGGAGATCACAATTCGGTTCTTAGCAAGGACAGATCCCAAAAGTTTGTTTATAAGACATTGTGTTCCAAACAGTGGTTCAGGGCCATCAGCTGCTAAAATTAGCTACCCAAACCTAGCCACATGTATTGGCATATTAGAGTTTAATAAAATTTCCAATGGTAAAAGGATACTTGACCCATGAATTCTCCCTACTATAATCCCTGTCATTAGAAGAGATGCCCAAATCCACTTCCTGTCATTCTCAATGGCAAAAAGTATTTCTTTTCCCCCTATGTCCCTTATTGGTTGGAGAAATTGCCAAAAACCATTCCCTATATTTGTGACTGTGTTAAGAAGGTCACCTTCATAAGAGAGCTGGTATCAACTGGGCAAGACTTCCTGACAGTATAAAAAACTCTAGGTAAGAAAGGATGGTTGACTCCATCCATTGCTTGTGGTTCTTAACAAGTAATGGGACACTTGGCATGGAATGGGATACTGAGGGGCTGGAAAGTGAAGGAAAAGAACAAGAAAAATTCACCTCAGGTGGATATATATCAACAGAATAAAGGAGCAGAGATGGTGATACAATAAGAGTAGAAGTAGAGACCAGAGAAGTATCTGTAGGAAGACAGATGCTCTAGGATTTGGAAGCTGAAGGTAGAGCTATTAGCAAAGTGGGATAGAGTTGGCTCTGGATACGTAAATCATGTAAATTATAATAGATCAGCCCAGGAAAAGGGAAATCAGTATCAGTGGAGCAGAGAGCAACCCTGCTGACCACACTAGCTGGTTATTATGATCTTGCTAAACTTCTTAAGGGATGCAAGGCAAATTCTTAAAACCAGAAGTATCATAATTTGAAAAAAATCAACGTGCTTTTATCTTTCTTTTTTTCCATGTACCACATTCACTACTTCCCCTTGGTCTGCCCACCAATTCACTGTCCTGCCTGCAATATCTGTACACAGACACACAGACACACACATGTGCACGCGCATTATTACGAGGTGGCGGTACTGAGCTCCAGGGAGATTAGGACTGACATAAAAGAAATGCAAAGAAGCTGACGCTCAAAGTAAGATTTTGCAGAAACACATATAAAAATTCAGATTTTTGTGGCGAAAGAGGGTTTTTTTCCCAAGTTCTTTTACATATTATAAACTAAGGGCTTCCAGTTCAGGATGGCAGAGTAGAAGAATGTGTACTCATCTTCTCCTGTGAGAGCAGCAAAACTGCAACTACCTGTTGAATAGCCATAGGCAGGAGGATGCTGGAAGGCACCAAAAAAGATACTCTACATCCCCAGACAAAGAAAAAGCTGCAGTGAGACAGTAGGAGGGGCTGTCACAATAAAATCAAATCCCATACACGCTGTGTGCGTGACCCACAAACTGAGGAACAATAAAACAGGAGAGGTTCTCCCACTGTTGTGAAAGTTCTGAGCCCCACGTCAGGCTTTCCAGCCCGGGGATCTGACAAAGGGACTAGGAATCCCCAGGGAATCGGACCTTGAAGACCAGCGGGATTTGATTACAAGACTTACACAGTCTTGGAGGGCATAAGCAAAAAGAGAGACTCCGGTGTTGGAGGGCACAAACAAAATCTTGAGTGCACCAAGACTCAGAGGAAAGGAGCAGTGACCCCACAGAAGACTGAACTAAAACTACCTGCAAGTGCTGGAGGGTCTCCTGTGGAGGTGCGGGTTGGCAGGGGCTCCCCACAGGGACGTGGGCACAGGCAGCAGCTGTCTGGGAAGTCCGGTCCCCCTTGGTGTAAGCCCTCTTGGAGGTCACCATTAACGCTACCATAGGTCCAGTAGACTCCAGGCTGGGTCGTCTCAGGGCAAGCTACCAGGGAGGGAGCACAACCCCACCCAACAGCAGATAACTGGAGTAAAGCTTTACTGAGCAAGGGCTTGCCCACCAGAGCAAGATCCAGTTTTTCCCACCACGAGTCCCTTTCATCAGGAAGATTAAACAAGCCTCTTAGCCTCCTCCATCAGAGGGCAGACAGAAGCAGCAAGAAGAATCACAGTCCCACAGAGGCCAGAACAAAACCACATTACAGAAAGTTAATTAGGATGAAAAAAGCAGAAAGTTACATCCCAGATGAAGGGACAAGATAAACCCCCAGAAAGACAACTAAATGAAGTGGAGATAGGCAACCTTCCAGAAAAAGAATTCAAAATAATGATAGTGAAGATGATCCAGGAGCTCAGGAAAAACAATGGACAACATGCAAGAAATGTTTACCAAAGACCTACAAGAACTAAAGAACAAACAGAGATGAATAATACACTGAAAGGAATCAACAGCAGAATAATGAGGCTACGACCCGGAGGACAGAAAAGTGGGAATCACTGCTGCAGAACAGAACACAGAAGCAAAGAATTAAAAGAAATGAAGACAGCCTAAGAGACCTCTGGGACATTAAATGCACCAACATTGGCATTATAGGGGTCCCAGAAGGAGAAGAAAGAGAGAAGAGACCTGAGAAAATATCTGTAGAAATGTGGCTGAAAATTTCCCTAGCATGGGAAAGGAAATAGTCAACCAAGTCCAGGAAGCACAGAGAGTCCCAGGCAGGATAAACCCAGGGAGGAACACACCAGACACATAGTAATCAAACTGACAAAAATTAAAGCCAGAGATAAACTATTAAAAGCAAGAAGAGAAGAATGACAAATACAAGGGAACTCCCATCAGGTTATCAGCTTATTTCTTCAACAGAAACGCTACAAGCCAGAAGGGAATGGCATGATATATTAAAAGTGATGAAGGGGAAGAACCTACAACCAAGAGTACTTTACCCAGCAAGACTCTCCTTCAGATCAGATGGAGAAATCAAACACTTTCCAGACAAGTAAAAGTGAAGAGAATTCAGCATCATCGAACTAGCTTCACAACAAATGCTAAAGGAACTTCTCTAGGCAGGAAACAGAAGAGAAGGAAACGACCTACAGAAAATAAACCCAGGACAATTAAGAAAATGGTAATAGGATCATACATATCAATAATTACCTTAAATGTAAATGGACTAAATGTACCAACCAAAAGACATAGACGGGCTGGGCACATGAAAACACGTGCATGCATGCACTTTCACTTACCACACTGTGTTTGACCCCCTAAATTGTATGTAATTATTTTATATGTTAGGTTAATCATGTTCCCATTATGTCTTGCAATTGTAATTATCTTTTGTCTGGCTACTGACTGTGAAAACTGATAAACATCTTTTACTATTGTGATTATGTAACAATACCATTATATCATGATTGGACAACACAGAAGTAACAGAATTCTTAACACTTAAAGAAAAAAATCTACTTTTGCTTTATTGACTATGCCAAAGCCTTTGACTGTGTGGATCACAATAAACTGTGGAAAATTATGAAAGAGATGGGAACACCAGACCACCTGATCTGCCTCTTGAGAAATCTGTATGCAGGTCAGAAAGCAACAGTTAGAACTGGACATGGAACAACAGACTGGTTCCAAATAGGAAAAGGAGTACGTCAAGGCTGTATACTGTCACCCTGTTTATTTAACTTATATGCAGAATACATCATGAGAAATGCTGGACTAGAAAAAACACAAGCTGCAATCAAGATTGCTGGGAGAAATATCAATAACCTCAGATACGCAGATGATACCACCCTTATGACAGAAAGTGAAGAAGAACTAAAGAGCTTCGTGATGAAAGTGAAAGAGGAAAGCGAAAAAGTTGGTTAAAAGCTCAACATTCAGAAAACAAAGATCATGGCATCCGGTCCCCACACTTCATGGGAAATAGATGAGGAAACAGTGGAAACAGTGTCAGACTTTATTTTGGGGGCTCCAAAATCACTGCAGATGGTGACTGTAGCCATAAAATTAAAAGACGCTTACTCCTTGGAAGAAAAGTTATGACCAACCTAGATAGTATATTCAAAAGCAGAGACATTACTTTGCCGACGAAGGTCCATCTATCTAGTCACGGCTATGGGTTTTCCTGTGGTCATGTATGGATGTGAGAGTTGGACTGTGAAGAAGGCTGAGCACCAAAGAATTGATGCTTTTGAACTGTGGTGTTGGAGAAGACTCTTGAGAGTCCCTTGGACTACAAGGAGATCCAACCAGTCCATTCTAAAGGAGATCAGCCCTAGGATTACTTTAGAAGGAATGATGCTAAAGCTGAAACTCCAGTACTTTGGCCACCTCATGGGAAGAGTTGACTCACTGGAAAAGACCCTCATGCTAGGAGGGATTGGGGGCAGGAGGAGAAGGGGACGACAGAGGATGAGATGATGAGATGGCTGGTTGGCATCACGGACTCAGTGAACGTGAGTCTGAGTGAACTCCGGGAGATGGGGATGGACAGGGAGGCCTGGTGTGCTGCAATTCATGGGGTCGCGAAGAGTCAGACACGACTGAGCAACTAACTGAACTGAACTGAAAACTTAAAGAAAAATTTAAAAACTAATCATGGTGGTCTCAGATTATAATCCTATGTTAGTGATAGCATACTAACATTCATACACACATTTGAATGCAGAGTTCCAAAGAACAGCAAGGAGAGATAAGAAAGCCTTCCTCAGTGATCACTGCAAAGAAACAGAAAAAACAATAGAATGGGAAAGACTCGACATCTCTTCAAGAAAATTAGAGATTAGGGGAACGTTTCATGCAAAGATGGGCTCAACAAAGGACAGAAATGGTATGGACCTAACAGAAGCAGAAGACATTAAAAAGAGGTGAAAAGAATACACAGAAGAACTGTACAAAAAGATTTTCATGACCCAGATAACCACGAAGGTGGATTCACTCACCCAGAGCCTTACATCCTGGAATATGAAGACAAGTGGCCTTAGGAAGTATCACTATGAACAAAGCTAGTGGAGGTGATGGAATTCCAGTTGAGCTATTTCAAATCCTAAAAGATGATGCTGTGAAAGCGCTGCATGCAATATGCCAGCAAAATTGGAAAACTCAGCAGTGGCCAGAGGACTAGAAAAGGTCAATTTTCATTCCAATTCCAAAGGCAAATCCAAGGATGTTCAAACTACTGCACAGTTGCACTCATCTCCCACGCTAGCAAAGTAATGCTTAAAATTCTCCAAGCCAGACTTCAACAATATGTGAACTGTGAACTTCCAGACGGTCAAGCTGGTTTTAGAAAAGGCAGAGGAACCAGAGATCAAATTGCCAACATCTGTTGGATCATCGTAAAACCAAGAGCGTTCCAGAAAGACATCTACTTCTGCTTTCTTTACTGACTATGCCAAAGCCTTTGACTATGTGGATCACCACAAACTGTGGAAAATTCTTCAAGAGATGGGAATACCAGACCACCTGATCTGCCTCCTGAGAAATCTGTATGCAGGTCAAGAAACAACAGTTAGAACTGGACACGGAAGAAAACACTGGTTCCAAATCAGGAAAGGAGTACGTCAAGGCTGTATATTGTCACCCTGCTTATTTTACTTACACGCAGAGTATATCATGAGAAACACTGGGCTGGATGAAGCACAGAGAACTTGACTCTCCTAGAATCAAGATTACCATGAGAAATATCAATTACCTCAAATATGCAGATGACACCACCTTTATGGCAGAAAGTGAAGAAGACTGGTTCCAAATAGGAAAAGGAGTACGTCAAGGCTGTATATTGTCACCCCTGCTTATTTAACTTCTATGCAGAGTACATCATGAGAAACGCTGGACTGGAAGAAACACAAGCTGGAATCAAGATTGCCGCGAGAAATATCAATAACCTCAGAGATGCAGATGACACCACCTTTATGGCAGAAAGTGAAGAGGAACTAAAAAGCCTCTTGATGAAAGAGAAAGAGGAGAGTGACAAAGTTGGCTTAAAGCTCAACATTCAGAAAATGAAGATCATGGCATCCAGTCCCATCACTTCATGGGAAGTAGATGGGGAAACAGTGTCAGACTTTATTTTGGGGGCTCCAAAATCACTGCAGCCAGGTGATTGCAGCCAGGAAATTAGAAGACGCTTACTCCTTTGAAAAAAGTTATGACCAACCTAGATAGTATATTCAAAAGCAGAGACATTACTTTGCTGACGAAGGTCCATCTAGTCAAGGCTATGGTTTTTCCTGTGGTCATGTATGGATGTGAGAGTTGGACTGTGAAGAAGGCTGAGTGCTGAAGAATTGATGCTTTTGAACTGTGGTGTTGGAGAAGACTCTTGAGAGTCCCTTGGACTGCAGGGGAGATCCAACCAGTCCCTTCTGAAGGAGATCAACCCTGGGATTTCTTTGGAAGGAATGATGCTGAAGCTGAAACTCCAGTACTTTGGCCACCTCATGCGAAGAGTTGACTCACTGGAAAAGACTCTATTTCTGGCAGGGATTGGGAGCAGGAGGAGAAGGGGACAACCGAGGATGAGATGGCTGGATGGCATCACGGACTCGATGGACATGAGTCTGAGTGAACTCTGAGAGATGGTGATGAACAGGGAGGCCTGGTGTGCTGCAATTCATGTGGTCGCAAAGAGTCGGACACGACTGAGTGACTGAACTGAACTAAAATCACTACAGATGGTGACTGCAGTCATGAAATTAAAAGACACTTGCTCCTTGGAAGAAAAGTTATGATGAACCTAGATAGCACATTAAAAAACAGAGACATTACTTTGCCAACAAAGTTCCATCTATTCAAAGGTACGGTTTTTCCAGTGGTCATGTATGGCTATGAGAGTTGGACTATAAGGAAAGCTGAGCCCCGTAGAATTCTTTTGAACTGTGGTGTTGGAGGAGACTCTTGAGAGTCCCTTGGACTGCAAAGAGATCCAGCCAGTCCATCCTAAAGGCAATCAGTCCTGAATATTCATTGGAAGGACTGATGATTAAGCTGAGACTCTAATACTTTGGCCACCTGATGTAAAGAACTGACTCACTGGAAAAGATCCTGATGCTGGGAAAGACTGAAGGCAGGAGGAGAAGGGGAAAACAGAGGATGAGATGGTTGGATGGCATCACCAACTAAATGGACATGAGTTTGAGCAAGCACTCTGGAAGTTGGTGATGGACAAGGAAGCCTGGCATGCTGTAGTCCATGATGTTGAAAAGAGTCGGACATGACTGAGCAACTGAACTAACTGAACTGAGTGACAGCATCAAGACAATGCTACCATTGCTTCTCTAGATGAGAGTTCAGAGAAGAGACTCTTTCTGCCTAAGACATCTAGGCATCCGGCTTGCTGAGCTAGTTATAGTTAGAATATGGTGACGGTAAGAAATATCCAGAAGCCATCCTTATGGTCATGAGATACTGGAGAAACACAAACTGAAGAGGTATGACAGAGCAGGGGAGATAAGGGATGTAAGTGAGCCCATCTTGAGAGAGAGGCAAGTGTGTTAGGCAAATTGCAAGCAAGTCTTTGTTGTCACTCACACTTAAGACTTTTGCAGTCAGTCCATGTCTACACCAAACTGTGGGCACCACATTAAAAATTCTATGGAGACGTGTGAAAAGTAAATGCAAGTTCAGAATGCAGCATTCCTAAGATGCTCTGTGTGTGGGAATTCTCCACACACACAGTCCTCCAGGGGTGTGCTACAGGAGAGCCCCTGAAATGGAGTTAAGCATAGTTGGGGTGAAATGAAGTCCATAGCAGAAACTCAAGAAGATGCCTGCACAAGGAGAGCCGAGGTGAAGCTGATGGTGCCTGCAAACCCTACCATGTTCCATTTTGCACTGAAATCAGAAACCTGGAGGGATTTGGCTTCTGACCTCAGTTTCAAATGCTGGGAAACCAGGAACCATCAGGTAGACTAGGGAGACTGTCATGGAAATCTGACTATTCAGAGGACAGTGAATATCCAAGGGCCCCATCAAGTCCCTCTCTCTCCCTCATGCACCAAAATGCCACCGTGGGAGGCAGCTGATAGAGCAATTACTAAAGAGACAGAATCCACCAAGAAGTTGATCATGAAGAGACAGAATTTTAAAACTGAAAGGAGGCTGTTCAAACTCAAAGAGATTGACATATTATCAAGGATGGAGAAGATCAGCATAATTAGGAGAAAAGAGTCTATTTATCACATAAACAAGTGAGCACGGCTAATTCTGTGTCCAGTTTTCAAGGTCAGGAATTTATTCTGTTAGACGACTGGGAAAAGTCTAGCCAGGATCCTGGCAGAATTCTCCATGGATATGCTGCATGCATGGCAAGCGGCTATTACAGAATTTCAGAATTAACATAGCAATGTGCAACCTCCTGTCCCCCCCCCACCCCCTCAGAAGTTACCAAGAATGTGCAACAAGATTTGCTTACTTTCTATTCTAAAAGGCAGTAATATGCTTTCAACTTATATTTCTGACAGTGTAACTAATGTACAAAACATGAAGGCAGCTGTAGCAGTCTGCTGAGTATCTGTCCACAGAGGTCTTATCTGACTGCCAGAATTAAACTCTTCCAATCTGGAAATAGTCCCCCCAAAGGTCAAATCACTTTATAAATATGTAGGAGGGTCTGGACTTAACAAGCAGGCAAAACTGAGGCTCAGAAATGTTAGGTGAGGCTGACCCACAAAATGTCTTTCTGTGTGAGGAGCTGAGCAAATGTGGTGAGGCAGGATGGGCAGAGGCTTTAGGGGAGAGAACACTACTAGCCTGGCCCTTAGGGAGACTCAGTTATTGGCGGAGGAAGCACAGTTCTGAAGACAGCACAGAACCTAGCCCTGAGATCCTCCTCCTCTTACTCCCAGGGACTCACATCTATTTAACAGAGTAAAAAGGGGTAAAGTGGTAGAGAAAGCTATAAGGAAAAACAGAAATAGGAAATGCATTTTATATTCTGTTTTAAAAAAGTGAGTTTGAAGTAAATACTCTGGTATTAACCTGAAAAATCATAATGTTCAAAGAGGATAATGTACACATTCTCCACTTAATTATAGACCTCAGAAAATCCAAAACAACCAGGATTGTGAAAACCTCAGAAAAATCAGCAGGGGCCAACAGACCTCACTGATTTAAAAAAGAAAAAAGAAAAAAACAGCACATGGGGGTGGGGGAGGCGGGAATCCAGCAATTCAGAAGCAGATAACAATTATTCCTATCAGTCATTTCTGAGACTTCTAAAATAATTAGGAAGGTGGTCCCTCTAAGGAGACATGAGCACTAGATACACACCTACTTATAAAAATGTAGCCACAAGATAATAGTATCCAGATCTGAAAGAAGAGCATCATGTTGCAATCTCTCTCATTAGTAGTGAAAAAGAATGAGGGGTAATAGGAACCACTGCCTCAGACATGACTTACAGAACATGAATGGTAGGAATATTACCTCATTCACTTCAAGTCAAACTAGAATAAAATTCAGGAAACATACAGATAGTAACACAAAGCTAATACAGACATTTCAGGTTTTTAGTTTTACTATTATTATTTATTCCCTTACTCTATAAAGTTCTAGCCTTTATTATTTACAAATAATAATGACAATAACAGTAAGAGTTGTCATCACATGATTATAGAAAGGTTATTAAGAACTGGCCACTGTGCAAAGCTCTTTGCCTATATTAACTCATAGTATCCTTACAACCACCACTGACACAGATGCTATTATTAAGCAGTGTTGTATATGAAATTCAGAGAGGTTATATGGTTAGCCATTAGTGGAATTGGAATGAGAAACCAGAAAGAAAAAAAAAGAGTATGAGCTCTTAACTCACACTAACGTTGATGGCAGTTACATCAAAATCTAAAAACTAAATTTTTTTTTAAAGAAGCAGCTATCATATTTACAGAATCAAAGATTTTTCTTAATGAACTAAATCAGCTAAGACCTACATGAATGTTTTATCGTTAAAGGTACTGAACTTCTATCATATAAAGTTGCTAAAATATTCAAGAAATTCAAATACCTCACGTTGTATCTGGAGTAGCTGAGCCTTTCTTGAGTGTTGTAATTTCCCTGCCATTAACAGGGGCCTCCCAGGTGATGCAATGGTCAAGACTTCACCTGCCAATGCGGAAGGCACCAGAGACACGGGTTCTGTAAAATCCCAGAGCAGCATAGCCTGGCAGGCTGAAGTCCACAGGGTGGCAAAGAGTCAGATGTGACTGAGCACATTCTGAAGAAGTGGCTCCCCAGTGCGGGTGGCTTTGCCATATACATGGAATCTAAAAGATGGCACTGATAAAATTATTTGCAGGGGAGCAATGGAGACACAGACATAGAGAACAGACCTATGGACATGGAGTTGGAGGAGGAAGAGGAGGGCAGGATGTATGCATAGAATAACATGGAAACGTACATTACCATATGTAAAACAGATAGCCAATGGAATTTGCTATATGACTCAGGGAACTCAAACTGGGGCTCTGTAACAACCTAGAGGGGTGGGATGGGGAGGGAGGTGGGATGGAGGTTTAAGAGGGAGGGGACATAGTATACCTTTGGCTGCTCCATGTTGATGTTTGGCAGAGACCAACACAATACCATCAAGCAAGTATCCTTCAATTAAAAATAAAAGACTGAGGGGACAGGTGTACATCTGGTGTCTGTTGGGTAGAAGTTAGGAATTCCGCCAGATGTCTTATAGTGCAACAGGACAGTACAAAAATTATCTGCCAAAATGTCAATAATGTCAACGTTGAGAAGTCCTAGAAACATTAAGAACCTTATAAATCACAGGTATGTTTTCTTTATATGGCTTCTAGAAATCCCAAAGCCAAAGGATTTGAAAGGGAAAGGGAAAGCAGCTGAGTCCTGTCTGATTCTTTGCAACCCCATGGACTGTATAGTTCCAGGCCAGACCTTCTCCAGGGCATCTTCCCAATCCAGGGATTGAACCCAGGTCTCCCGCATTGCAGGCGGATTCTTTACAGCTGAGCCACAAGGGAAACTCAAGAATACTGGAGTGGGTAGCCTATCCCTTCTCCAGCGGATCTTTCTGACCCAGGAATCAAACCAGGTCTCCTGCATTGCAGGCAGATTCTTTACCAATTGATCTATCAGGGAAGCCCAAAAGTAATTCAGTCATGTCTGACTCTTTGTGACCCCATGGACTATACATAGTCCAAGGAATTCTCTGGGCCAGAACAGTGGACTGGGTAGCCTTCCCCTTCTCCGGGGGATCTTCCCAACCCAAGGATTTGAAGCAGCTTTTAAAGCAAACAACTATGAACTCTGTGTATGTGTTTCAAAGTAGGTATGGTAATCATTCAAACTGAAAATACAATGAACCGGGAATGAGGTTAGCCATATAAAGTATGTGCTGTAGTATCTAGTACCTACTGCTTTTACTGGAGAAGGACCACACATTTGGCTTTGAGAAAACAAGGACAGGCAAAATGAGAAAGCAGAAACAGAGCTCTAAGACAATTCAGGAGAGGTGAGAGAGGGAAGAGAGAGGTAAACACTTTATATTTTCATTTTTCCTCTGTAAAGCTGTTCTTTGTCTGTGGCTTTTCTATTTGGAATACAACCAAGAGTAATTTTTATCAATGTTATTCTTTTCCTGAATTTATCCAAATAATTCTGTCCACCGAACAGAATCAACACTAATATAAACTTATTTTTAAGGATTGTTCTGCTCTTCTCAGTTTCTTAAGTTTCACGAATGTTAGTGACAGAGCCAAGAAAAACTTTTCACAGTTCTTCCCATTCTTCTGTTCCCATTTCAACTTATCTTTTCTTAATATATCAAAGAAAGGGAGCACAATTTCTTTTCAGGATTCTGAAAAACAAATAATCATGCAGAATCAGTGGCAAAATAAAAGATCAAGGGACGGCATATGATTATTGGCATCTATACCAAAACTTTTAAAAGAAGAAAAAACAGACGATTTTGACCTGTTGTAAGCCAGATCCATGAGGATGCTCATATGTCCCTGTACATACGGCAGGCTGGGAGTACACAGAAAGCCTGAGGCCTCTGAGAGGCCAGGATTCATTTTGTTGAGTACACCTACAAAGTGCTGTTTTGAGTATACCCACCCTTCCAAATGTTCACTTCCTTTGGAATAGCTTCTGACATCTGGGAACTGGGTATAACCACTGTTTTCAAAAACACTGTTTTCACAGCTTATTTCACTATTAATTAGAAACCTGAGTTAAAATGACCAAAAATCCATGGTCAAGATTTTGCATGAAATGAAGATGTTTCCCCAATGCCTTACTGAGAAATTGCTGGACTTCTACAAATCTTTTGGTAAACACCTAGTGGCCTTCAGTTTTTCTTCCTCTTTTCTTTTTCACTGTTTGCTCTGAGAATGGCCATATAAAAATGGACATAAAAAGAAAAGTGACACATGGTCACCAAATAATGGGAGTCCCAAGTAAGGGATTGTCCACAGATAGATCTGTCATTGGATAATATACACTGTCATGTAATCTATGATTTAAAAAATAGCAATAACAATACCACTCTTTTCCCTAAAATACTTTTCTTGGTATTAATCAGATTGATGACCACTAGAGGCAGATAAAGTCCACAAATAGGGACAAAGCACCAGAAATGAAACTCAATAAACTTGTGTCAGACTAAACCAGCACCCCTATGTTCTAATGACTCCAGACTGGTAATGTACATAAAATCTAATGTAAGGTAAGTGGGGAAAGGGAGAAGTTAGGAACAATTTCTCAATCTTAAATACTAATAAGAGTTCACTTAAAAAATTCACACCCAGACCCCTCCCACCCCCCGCAAAAAAAAAAACACAACACCTATTCATTTGTGTGCTCAGCTTGGCTACGGGGCTGCCAGTGCATAACTCCTGCTATCCAGAGTGACTTATATTTTACATAGTTTTAAATTTCTAAGGCAGAAAAGTCAAAAACGTATCTCCAGGGAACTTGCTGGATTGATTCCTTCTGTGCAGTGATCATGCTGTAACTCAAGGCTATTTCTTAGGGTGGGGCACTGGGAGAGGATAACTATACCAGGTGTGTTTATAAAGGAATCTTACCTCTGCTTGAGACAGACTAGAGCAAAGATGCTCAGGTTAACATTTGAAGTACACATTCAAAATATTCACAGCAGTACAGAATGTTTTATTGCACTGTTAAAGTTTGTTGAGTAAATATTTCGTGGTGAAAGATATATATAATTCAGCAGTGATTTTAAGTTTATTTGAGGCATATTTTTTTTTTCTTTTTAAAATTTATTTTTATTTTTTAATTTTAGTTGGAGGCTAATTACTTTGCAATTGAATTACAGTTTTCTCCGATTATATGCCCAACAGTAGTATTGCTGGATCATACTGACAGTTCTGTTTTTAGTTTTTTTTTAATTTTTTTTAATTAATTTATTTATTTTAAATTACAATACTGTATTTGTTTTGCCATACATTGACACGAATCAGCCATAGGTGAACACAATGCCTACATACATTTGAAAATGTATCCTCATATTTTTGACACATAATATTTATTCTGTCGATGGACAATATTATGTGTACATATAAATTCACAGCCTTCTTGTAATGAATAACTCATGGCCATCCAGCAGTTTTGAACACAAGAACAACTGACCTACATTTAATATATCATTTAGAATAAAGTGGCAAAAATGATGCACTCAACCTGATAAAAAGAAAAATGCTGATAAATATTAATTTGGGGGGTATCTGAGAGCTGAGGTCACAAGAGAAGTAACTGCAACTGTCTAATACAGGTGCAACTGGATTCTTGTAAGGAGGAGAGAGGCAGAAAACAAGACAGAAGAAATATTGAAGAGATTATGACTGAGAATTTCTCAAATAATGAAACTACAGATCAAAAAAATTCAAAGCATAACTAGAAAAAAATAAAATCAATTACACAAATAAATGAAAAATCCATACCTAGACACAACACAGCCAAACTGTTAAAAACTCAACAACAGCAACAAAAGAATTCTTAATTGCAGCCAGAGAAAATAAACACATTATATAAAATTGAACAAAGGTATGAATTAAAATAGATTTCTTAGCAGAAAGTATTTTAGATAGAAAACAATGGAATGAAATCAAAGATTTCAAAGAAAAAAAATGTCAAAGCAGAAGAAGAACTGATGCTTTTGAACTGTTGTGTTGGAGAAGATTCTTCAGAGTCCTATGGACTGCAAGGAGATCCAAGTCCATCCTAAAGCCTGAACATTCAGTGGAAGGACTGATGCTGAAGTTGAAACTCCAATACTTTGGCCACCTGATGCAAAGCACTGACTCATTGGAAAAGATCCTGATGTTGGGAAAGATTGAAGGCAGAAGGAGAAGGGGGACGACAGAGGATGAGATGGTTGGCATCTCACGCATCGATGACATCACTGACATGATGGACATGAGTCTGAGTAAACTCCAGGAGCTGGTGATGGACAGGGAGGCCTGGCATGCTGCAGTCTGTGCGGTCACAAAGAGTCAGACATGACTGAGTGATTAACCAACAACAAAAGAAGGCAGAAAAAGAGAGAAAATGAAAAAAACAAAAATAAAAAAACTTCCCAAAACAAAGAACTAAAACCAAGGTGGAGGCTTCCCTGGTGGCTCAAACCAAGGTGGAGGCTTCCCTGGTGGCTCAGTGGTTAAGAATCCACCTGCCAATGCAAGAGACGCAGGAGATGCAGGTTGGATTCCTGGATCAGGAAGATCTCCTGGAGAAGGAAGTGGCAACCCACTCCACTATTCTTGCCTGGGAAATCCCAGGGACAGAGGAGGCTGGAGGACTACAGTCTATGGGGTTGTGAAGAGTCGGGCGCGGCTGAGCAAATGAGCACCCCTCAGAGAGCCCCCCATCTGTGGGGCAGCTGTGCCCCTGCACAGCTGCTGAGCCTGTGCTCGAGAGCCTGAGAGCTGCAACTACTGGAGCTAGGTGCCCTGGAGCCGGGCACCGCAGAAGCAGCCACCTCAGTGAGAAGCCTGGGCACCGCAGCAAAGAGAAAAGCCCACGCAGTAATGGAGACCCTGTGCAGCCAAGCGTAAATAAAGAATTTTTCAAAAAACCAAGATGGGACAAATATAAAACAACTAACAAGATGGTAGACTTAAATTCAACAATATCACCACTAAGTGTGGCCCATGGAACCACAGTGGTCCACAGAGTGTTCACAGTCCACAAGATAAACACAGGCAAACATTTAGAAACTTTGTGGCAATCTAATAAAAAAATAAATTTTTATTTTGCATATTTTTGTCTCAATTTTAATAATTCTTTTCTAATGCATTCTACAAAGCATAAGCAAACAAAATCTTTCCTCACCATATGGTAATTTGAGAAGCACTGATTTCAAAGAGAAAGGACTTTTCCTTCCAAACTGTACAAAAAAGGAGTGCTATCTGGGTAAGAGAGGAAGCAAGAAAAGGTGAAGCTGGAGGTGAAATGAGGAATGTCTTAGAGGTTTTATTTATAAATTAGCCATATCAAGAGAAGTTGCCCTAAGAGAGAATGACTACCAATAATTGTCTAAGCATTACACCGTAGTTTGTACCTAGAGGTTTCCACAACCTCTGGATTTGAAAAATTGTCAGAACTTCTGATAAGCTCTTTAACAGAGACTCCAAGGAACCAGGTTTTGGACAAAGCTGATCTACCTTATATTCCTTTTTTATTTTTAGGTGGTAGCTTTGGCTTAGGTATCATCAATGTTTAGTACGATAACACTTCATTTATTTTTGTTCACTTTAAAGTTAGAGATATTGAAAACCATCATTTCCACTTACAAGTTGTTCAAACCCAGATAACTTCCTTAACCATTCCAAACCTTAAAAAAAATGGATACAATACCACCTTCCACCTTTATTAGCATTAATTTTACCAATGCAGGTAAAGTGCTTACCACAGTACAATAATGAAAGCAGTAAGCTCTTAGAAAATACTAACAAAGAAAAAAAAAATCCAGAGTTTTGTTCCAAAATTACTTTCTATTCTGCAGCACATCAAAAACTATATATATATATATATATAGTTAGCTACATATGGATCTGGTTCAACTCGCGTTTCCTGAATGAATGTGGGTCTTTTCCAAGCACATGCAGCATAGTTCAGTCACTGGCAACCGAAACAAAGCTCAGGCTCTGAAAAGCTGCACATGACAGAAATTAAGCTACCTGTACTGAAAGTGGATGTGAAAGTCTTTAAAAGGGAAAGAGAACAACTTAGAAGAGGAATTTAGGAACAGTCTCCTGTATATAATCTAAATGCAGCCTGCTGATTCTTTTCGGAAATATTTCCAGAGTTAAATGTTAATACCTTTGTGCCCATTAACAACAGGTTTCATATGCACTGTGCATAGTTAATGTGGTGCACGGTTCCTCCGTGGAGGCCTTGAATATTTCCCCTTGAAAGTTGGAAATCAAAGCTCCTCAGACAATGCTAAGCAGTTTAGTAAGCGCTTGCTGCTATGCTATGCTGCTGCTAGGCCACAGGGCATTTCTGAATAATTGAGTTTAACTTAAATAATGATCAGATGCCCCTAGAAACCTCCTGACAGACACCAGACTCAATAAAGAAACTGAGATTATTCTCATCACCATAGACATTCTGTACCACTTTAGGCATGTCATATTAGATCTTAACTGTAAAAGAAATTAAACATCCATTCAACTTTTGCATCACATCAGGTAAAGTAAACTTTTAAATGAATCTATTGTGGAACCAGATAGTTCTGCTTATAGCACCTTGGAAAAAGTTAGAAATTATCAAATATTTTAAAATCACTGAAACTGTTTTAAGGCATGATTTAGTTTCCAAGACATTTTAGCTTTATCTTTTAACACATAGTTTAATCAGTTTAAAACTCTACCTTACATACAATAGCATCTGCAAGCTAAATTCCTTATTTGTTCATTTTGGGAATAGAATAATTACCTTTATCCACTTAAGAGATATTTGAAAAATTTCGCATTTTTCTATCATTAAGCCCCCACACTTACAACTAGAACTGAAAATTCCAGTAGATATTTTGTTTCTGGGAATACTGATAGCAGGGGTGGGAGAAGGAAAGATTCAGAGAGAGAAAAACTAATTTCTTAGTAGATTCGGTGTAAGACCCAGTAAAATGAAATTTATTATTCAAAGAAAGCAAAAAGTAAGTATCTTTGGTCAGCATCTAAAGAAAGACACATGAGGCAGTAGGGGTACCAGATAAGTGCTGGGCACCTTGTTAAACATTTTACAACAGAACTCAGTTTATTCCCCAGTGGAGTGATACAGAATAAACTCCAAAAGACTGTCTTTATTGTTTTTCCTGTAGCTCTCTTAACGATACACCAGAAAAGCTAGTATTAAGTGCCATCAATACAGGGCGTGTTGCTATTTAGTCGCTAAGTTGTGTCCAATTCTTCGAGACCCCATGGAACATAACCCATCAGGCTCCTCTGTCCATGGGATATCCCCGGTAAGAATACTGGAGTGCGTTGCCATTTCCTCCTCCAGGGGATCTTCCCCAGACAGGGACTAAACCCGCATCTCTTGTGCCTTCTGCACTGAGATATGGATTATTTACCACTGAGTCACCTGGGAAGCCCCAAGGAGATACACTGCTTCTCGAAGCCAGTCGCCAAGTATGCCATATTTGTCCCCAAGGAAAAAGAAAGAAAGCAAACTTCATTAACTGCCTCTACTTAAAAAAAGTAAAGAAACTGAAGCACAGAAAAATAAAATGATTCATCCAGTCATGGATCTTATCACTCAAGCTGCGGTTCATGGGTCAGCAGCGTTGACATCACATGGGTGTTTGTGAAAAATGCAAAATCTCAGGCTATATTCAGTTCTGCTGAACCAGAATCTATATCTCAGAGTCAGAGAAACACTTTCAAGTTGGGACAGTGTGGAGATTTGAATCCAAAATGCCAATTTCTACACCAAGGTTATCTGCCTATGTGCTTTGTGACAGGGGCTCCTAAAAAACAATGGATTCATGTCAATATGTGACATAAACCACCACAATATTATAAAGTAATTCACCTCCAATTAAAATAAATTACAAACAAACAGTGGCCTCCGCTCCCTTACTAGTCCCCCACAGAGCCAGGAATCTCATGGTGTAGACCACCAGTCGGGTAGGTCCATCCTATGAGACCTCAGGGTTTCAGAGCTTTGAAGAAGCATTTATATCACACCCTTGACACAGCCAACAGCCTATTTATTCCTTGCAAAACCAGAACTAATTAGGGCTGTCAAATAATTCCCCGTCAAAGCGGGAAGTGGGCCACCCTCTAGTCACAGCTGTCACGGATAATCTTCACTATTGTATTCCATCCTCTCAATAACACGGTGAGAGAGGCTTCATTATCCCTATTTTACAGATGAACAAACTGAGACTCACATGAATGAAGTAATTATTAGCAGAGACTTCTATTGCTGGTTTCTCTGACTCTAGGACTGGGCATAAGGACACATTCCTTAAAATCATAAACCCTCTCAGGGATAGTTCTACAGTCACTTAGATAGCAACATTTCAGAACCTCTTAAAAGCCCATGATAAATTTGGGTGACCACTGCTTTTTCCTCCTATAGTATCATGATGAGGGGCATATTTCTAGGTTAAAGAACAACCACATTCTTTACTGGATTCTCCTCATTTGGCTCTGCAGCCTGTAGTGATGGGTGTTTTTCCTTCTCCTGTGTGATACAACATGCCAGCTCTTCCAATGTACATATTAATTTCTTGTTACATGTTCTGCTGAAACCTTGAGACCTTTGAAATGGAGCTGAGACAGATTTATGATAACAGTGGGTGGCTGACCCCTCATGCTTTATATCTTTTGTTCAACACTGGGAGGAGCACATGAATGGCAGCCCATTCCCTTGGGATCCCTTATAGATTATAACGCCCACACCTTAGCTTCTTTAGTCATGGTGAGATGAAAAAGCAAGAGAACAGCTATGGGGAGGGCCTTCAGATTCCAAGGAAAACCATGGATATGATGGATGAATACTGTGACCAATATTCCATATGGAAAGAAGGCGCGAACTATCAATGCAGCAGCTGAAGGCGATCCCGGGGCAGGCTGTGTACATTAATGCTCTGCTACAAACCCCTCCCAATATAACAACTGCTTTCTGACAGCTCCAAGGACCTTAGAGGTGCAATTTTTAGTCACTCTTTATTGTCAGAAAAAATCTCTCTTTGCTATTTACATGCCAGTAATAAGCAGGGTAACATGTTTGCTGTGGCAAAGTGCTACCTTTTGAGACTCAGGATCTTCAGTTAAGATACTGGCAGACTAAAGGATGTGATCAATAATATATGGATTCCTGTGGGTTATGTGGCCAGTGAAGGAATGTGAGAGTTCCCATTGTTGCTATGCACAATTTCAGCAACCTGCTGGTCAGTCCCACCAAGACTGGGAGAGTTGAATAACGTCATTTCCGTATTTTCCTACTGCCTTTCATTTAATCGGATGTACATACTGTGTAAAGGGTATGAAATAATCAGCTGGCCTTTCTTCACCAAACAATGAATGTAAGCAACTTCATAAAAGGAACCCTGACTCAGACCAGTATGTAAAGTGAGATTCTCTCTAACCTGCTCCACAGTGGTCGGCTCCAACTGCAGAGATTCTTCAGTGTTCTAGTTAGGGTTGAAATGCTGCATACAGCTACATAAGTTTTTACCCCAAATTAATGACCTTTGAGTTCATGGGTTTAATACTTTATAGGAACTTCAATAAGAAATAGAATGTTCTTGGCAAAAGAAACAATTTTGCTTTTCTTATGGTTAGGGATATTCTCATTTGGGAAAGGAGTGCTGACAATCACAGGAGTTTGGAATTACGGTGAGGTGTGTGCACACAGAACTGTGGTTAAGAGCTTGGAATCAGGAGATCTGTACTTTATCACCTACTAACAGCGTGACCTGAAAAGGTTACCCTCCCCCCCACCCCCGGGCTTTGGTTTTCCTTCTCTATAGAATACAAAAATGCCACAGGTACACAGTATTAAGTCTCTTGAGGCTGAAGGATCACACTTCAGAATGGTACAGAATCACTTTGAGAAGTGTTTACAGATTGTTATAAAAGATAACAATGTATCCACAGTAAATATTAATTACAGACCATAGAAATATTATTTAACTAACCTAATTAAACTTAAAAGTTTTTGCACAGCAAAGGAAATCACATGCAAAATGAAAAGACAACTGTCAGGATGGGAGAAAATACTTTCAAATGAAGCAACTGACAAAGGAATAATCTCTAAAATATATTAATAGATCATACAGCTCAATATCAAGAAAACAAAACAACCCATTAAAACAATGAGCAGAAGATCTAAATTGACATTTCTCCAAGGAGACATACAGATGAAAGGATGGCATACAGACCAACACATGAAAGGATGCTTAATGTCATTAATTATTAAAGAAATGTGAATCAAAACTACAATGAGTTATCACCTCATACTGGTAAGTGTGGTCATTAGCCCAGAATCCACAAAGAATAAATACTGGAGAGGGCGTGGAGAAAAGGGAACCCTCTTAC
Organism: Nanger dama; assembly: GCA_917880005.1. Classification (NCBI taxonomy): domain Eukaryota; kingdom Metazoa; phylum Chordata; class Mammalia; order Artiodactyla; family Bovidae; genus Nanger; species Nanger dama. The sequence continues at coordinate 34,329,983 of CAKJTW010000007.1, forward strand.
ACTGGCAGTGGGAACGTAATTGTGAGAGATACTATTGAGAATAGTATGGAGGTGCCTTAAAAACTAAAAACAGAACTACCGTGTGACCCAGCGATCCCACTACTAGACATACACTCAGAAAAAAAAACAATTCAAAATGACACATGCACCCCAAGGTTCCCTGCAGCGCTATTTACAACTACCAGGACATGGAAACAACCTAAACATCCATCAACAGAGGGCTGGATGAAGAAGATGCAGTGCATATGCACAGAGGGGTATCACTTAGTCATAAAAGGAGTGAAGTGGGTCATCTGTAGAAATGTGGATGGACCTACAGACTGTCATACAGAGGGATAACATTATACATAAACCAAATGATTTTGTATGCGTATCATTCACAAACATATTAGTCTTTCAATAGCCTTATAAGCACTGATAAAAACGGTGATGCCATGTTCGCTTCATTGCTAAGGAGAGTTGTCACTTTGTATTTTAAGTCCTTTATTTTACTTATTATTCTATATTTTAAAATAAACCATGACACAGTGATAATGATGCTGCTGGCCTAGGGGTTAGGAGCTATGGATTCTACTTGAGGGGTTAGAATGATTAAGTCCTAAGGACTCTGCTGTGAACTGCCTACTATGGCTTAAGCATTCAGTAAGATAATTTACTTTAGTTTTGAATTCTGAAAGAAAAACTATGTATCATTTGAGAATCTTAACACTTTTACTAAACTTTCTGGCAAAATACTTCACAAAGGCAAATCCAATAATGACATGTCGATACTATGTATTGGATATTGGTTTGTTACTGGACACATATCTTGATCTGGAACTGACCAGGGTCAAAAATATGGCAAAGGGGAAATATATAAGTTTTTTCTCATCAAAAAGAAAGGTTGAGGTAGGCCTGGATCTATCTGCATTTCAGGCTGTACAATGTAGAAACTGTCCCTAAGGTGCTTTTTTCTAGGTAGTCTTATTTCCTTTGTCAACTAAGTTTTTGTTGAACCTAAGGGTTTATGTTTTCGTGACAATCAGTGATGTATATGCAAACTCACTATAGTGAGTTTGAATTTCTGAATTTTTGTTTCTTAGAATCATAAATTTCCTGTTAGGTTGAAGCTTGAAGTTCATCAAATTCATTTACCTTCAGCAACTACAGAACCTAAGGAGCAATTTTTCTTGTGTGAATGTTGATAATCAAGAACCACAGGCAAGAAAATGAACAGAGAAAATGAAAGGAAAAGAAATTCCAGGAATGATTGTGTTTTCTTCTTCCCCACTACTCATACAACTTTGGCTGACACAACTGCACATATATATATATATGCATATGTATACATATACATACATCTGCATATACATATACACATATATATATCCCCGACAGGTGTTATAGTTTCAAGGGTAAAAACACATGTGTAAAGCTTTGATGATAACATTTTTTAACTATCTCATTTTGACAACAGAAGAACTTTAATAGTTTTTTACAGTCATTTTTACTTTAAAAAGAAAATGAAAATGAAATTTCAAAATGCATTCCATAATGTCAAAGCAATCAAAAGAATTTAATCACAGAGGGAATGCTACAGTTAAGTGAATTAAGGAGGAAGTTAAGGTTTTCATTTCCAGTTTTCCTCTTCCTTGCAGTGGACATCAAGCAATTAAAGATTCTATAGAATTTTACAGTTTGCAGTCAACAGAGAGTAATGTATGTACCTATCTGGCGGGGAAGGGGTTGTCCTCGACTTCCTTGCAACTGTCCTTGGGTATACATAATTAGCATGATCTATGCAATACTGCAAACTTTCTTTGTTATTTACAAAGAATTCCCTGGCTTGCATAATATCTTGGACTATATTTTCCAAGTCTAGGGCAACATGATCTTTTGTGGAATCCACAACATGAAACAAAATTCTCAAAACAATTTCATGAAGGCCTCTTATCTGTTTTACTTTTCCCAGGTGCCTTGGGGTGTTCCTGCTAGTATCATTTGCATCAAGTTTAAAACTAATGAAAATCCAAATACAATTAGAAAGAGAGATGGGGAAAGAGAGATTTTGAATCAGGGTGGATCCTCTCGTTGTGCTGGAGGGAAGAGGACTGTGATGTATCTCTGATAGCAGCAGAGGAGGAAATGAAACACTGATTGCAAGCCAGGGTAGACCTGAGCATTAATACGAGGAAAACCAACAGTATCCTGATTACTGCATGTGAGAAACAGATGCTATTCTTGCCTCTTCCTGCAAATGTAACAAAAGGCACTGTACATGCTGGGGACACCTAGGTGGGAATAACACATGATGTATAAGTTTAAGAGGGAGGGGGCTCCTGCATCATTATCAAAATTCCAGGAATATCCAAATTTTGGCATCAGTTTTAGTTTTTTTTCCCTGAAGAAAAAAATTCCTTACTGATCAACAACTACTTAGTGCATTTGTCAAAAATATGATGTGTTAGGAGAGCCTCAACAGGTAATGCCTGGATGCCTCTCCCAGCTCCACACTCATAACCCACCCCAACAAACAGACAGACTCACCCAAAACATGTTCATTCCTCACTACTCTTGAATGTTTGTCTTACAACTGCTCGAGTGACCCCCACACCCCTCTTCTTTCTCTTCAGTTCTGGAAGTTCCCTCCTCTGTCTTCCCACAGCTCATTTATCCAAACCAGTCCAATGGAAAGGCTAAGAGCAATGGGAAAAGCAGTCTTGTCTTCTTAGTCTGCATTCCTGCTCCTTGTCTAATCACTGATTACTAGCCTTATCTTATTTTTCCTGCCCTTCACTCTTCTTATGATGGCACACTTTGTGCCTTTTAAAATACTGTTTTTCTCTTGGTTTGTTTCAAAGAAGACAACTGTAAACAGCAGGAGAAAAATCAACCATGTCTTTCTACTACACTGAATTTAACTATACGACCATAGATTTGCTCATAAAGTAAATCATTCCTTGATATTATAATACAACAGAGAAACTCAGAGCTGTCTTTGAAAGAGGTGCCACTGGAATTTTTTTATTGTCATTGGGTAGATAAATGTGGAGAACCAATGAGGTATAATCAGTGGGGAAATAATATGAAGTTATAAATGTGGTAAAAATAAAAGAATTTTCTTCTTAAAATATGTGCACATATATATTATTTTCATACATGCAAATTTTATATATCAGAGGGGAATCTTACATTTTTAATCTGAGAAGGAAAATCTGACACGATTCATCCAAACTTGCCTCCTCTACAGGGAACATAGTTAGTATACAACTAAAATGTCTGCTGAAAACCTCTAAGCAACTGAAATGAGCCTAAAATTACCTCCACACCATCACCTAATCCTTCTCCCTATTTCTTCCTCCCCAAATCACAAAAATATTGACATCCATAAACCTCACAGGGTGTCAGATCTAGGTGTAATCAAACAGAATATGGATGGAAAAAGTTTGTAATAAAAAGCCAGCGTTGCATTCGAGGACTAACTGAGCTGCGCTGGAGAAGGTGCCTAGATGAAACCTCCCAGAACCCTGGGGCACATCTTTGACCAGTTAGGCAGGCCCCACGCTCTGCAATTCCTCATTCCTCCAGGGGAATTGTTCTGCCTCTTCCCCGGCTCCTCCTCCTCCCATCAAGGGTCTGACACTGCCCATTGACCACGTTTATTTTTCTGGCTTTTGGCACTAGGAGCTGGTCTGCTGTAGGATAAAAGTGGAATTCTCTGCTGTCTGCAGGGCTTTCCCCAGGGAGCAGAGCATGAAACCCAAACTTATATATAAAATCATATCCTGTTTGCAAACATCATATTCCCTTTGCTTCTCACTAATCTAGTCCTGTAAACCCCAGCACAGCTTGAGAGCCCATTCCTCATCTAAACAAATGCCATAAGCCCCTTTATACTTTTACAACCATGTCAAAAAATAATATTGCCTGCCAATAGTGATGTGATTGGAGTTGCCTCCTCCGAGCCATAAAAGAAGTGCCGAGTCTGTTATCAATTTCTCTAAGTGTATCAGGGGAATTATGGGTCGATTCAGTTCCAAGTTATAAATGACAACTCAAAAGCCGCAGAAGTGTTTGAAGCTGGGAGCTGATGACGACATTATCATAAAAGCCTGCTCGTCCTTGCCTTTGTGGGTTTTTTTTTTTTTTTTTTTTTGTGGCCTATCAAGTGAAGAGGGAAAAATAAGGCTGAGAAATGACTTCAAGATTTCTTCACACAGCAGCAGGTCAGATGGCCAGGAAAATGATCACTATTTTTAGTGATATACCCTGAGGAGTGAGAACTAAAATGGTCTAGCACTGGCTTTTGTTTCCAGAGTCCCTTAATTATCTGTTTCACTGTATGATGACCAAGGCCTGGGGTTTCGTAAAATGCTCTTTTCAATTGGTGCATTTTCCCGTAGTACAATCACACAGTAATCAGAAGTGAGTCATGCTGTAGTAACGAAACAAAATGAGAACCAAACACAAAGGAATTCTGAGACCTTGAGATCGTTGTTCAAAACACCATTCTGGAGAGTACACTTTAAACCACCTTAGATACTACTCATGCTTTGAGCTACCCAAGTAAATAATCACATGCCATTTTATGGGAAAATCAAATAAAGAGTAGAGATTTTCTTAACTTCATAATGCCCCAGGTAGACCACTAAAAAGCCAATTAATCTATCAGCATTCAGTAGGTACAAATAAAACCCATCTAGTAGGAAGGTATATATTCGAGGTAACTGCAGTTTATCGTAACAATTGGGGAGTATCAAGTGTTTTGGAATTTAAACCAATGGGTTCATCTTAGATAATATGAACCAGAAGGGTGCCTTAAGACAAAAGCAATTTAAGCGCTTTCAAAGCCTGCTAGGGTGCCCCCATGTTGCTACCAAGCTGGCCCACTCCAAGTTCATACTGGATATCTTTTGCATACTTAAGATGTCTCGGACTGTCCTGGAGGTAAAAATTAATACAAATCCATAGGATCCAGTTTCTCTTAGGACTTATATCAAAACCAAAGATCTCAAGAGTCTAAGATATTCTAAGAAGACAACAAGGTTCCTAAAAGAAACAAAAACACTGAATCAAGCTAGTTCTCTAGCATCAACAAGTGTAGATATACACAACACAACACATACACATATACACACTCACCTAGACCTACATAAACACCACCAGAAGACCCACAGGCCAACTTTATAAAAAGAGGCGCTTCTCTCAAGCCCCTTCCAGCAAACTAATCGAATCTTACTCTTCCTGCTTCTGCTTGTCCAAGCTAGGTTTCTCTACCACCCTCACTGCCACTATACCGATTACATCAGTGCTAATCTATGGCACCCACTGTGCCAAAGCAGCAGTCTCTGTTCATTCCTTGGGCACCGTAAGAGTTTACTAGAGCAGTTCTTGCTAAAGAATAAGAAGTGTCGGTGGCGTGGGTTTAGCATAGCTAAGTAGATGTACTTTGTGTTCAAGGGACAGTGAGCTGCAGGCACAGCAGAGGACAAGCTTGGGATGTGGGTCCTAGAGAGCTCTCCTCATTTCAACTCTGGGTCATGAATTAAACGTACTTGTAAATAAGTGGGGGTTTGATGACCACCACTCTCCTAACAGCTTTGCTTTCCTCCCGATCACCAAATCCACAGAGCAGTCATTAGCTTTGTTTCACTCTCCGCATCGTTTGCAGATGATCAGCCATTCTCCTCAAACAGCCACTTGGGATGTCAGAAAATCAGTGCAAAAGCCAATCAAAAAATAGGTCAAAGAACTAAATAGACATTTCTCCAAAGAAGACATACAGATGGCTAACAAACACTTGAAAAGATGCTCAACATCACTCATTATCAGAGAAATGCAAATCAAAACCACAGTGAGGTACCATTTCATGCCAGTCAGAATGGCTGCGATCCAAAGGCCTACAAGCAATAAATGCTGGAGAGGGTGTGGAGAAAAGGGAACCCTCTTACACTGTTGGTGGGAATGCAAACTAGTACAGCCACTATGGAGAACAGTGTGGAGATTCCTTAAAAACTAGAAATAAAAGTGCATTATGACCCAGCAATCCCACTGCTGGGCATACACACCGAGGAAACCAGGACTGAAAGAGACACGTGTACCCCGATGTTCACTGCAGCACTGTTTATAACAGCCAGGACATGGAAGCAACCTAGATGTCCATCAGCAGATGAATGGATAAGAAAGCCGTGGTACATATACACAATGGAGTATTACTCAGCCATTAAAAAGAATACATTTGAATCAGTTCTAATGAGGGGATGAAACTGGAGCTACAGAGTGAAGTAAGCCAGAAAGAAAAACACCAATACAGTATACTAACACACATATATGGAATCTAGAAAGATGGTAACAATAACCCTGTATGTGAGACAGCAAAAGAGACACAGATGTATAAAGTCTTTTGGACTCTGAGGGAGAGGGAGAGGGTGAGGGTGGGATGATTTGGGAGAATGGCATTGAAACATGTATACTATCATATAAGAAACGAATCGCCAGTCCAGGTTCTATGCAGGATACAGGATGCTTGGGGCTGGTGCACTGGGACAACCCAGAGGGGTGGTACAGGGAGGGAGGTGGGAGGGGGGTTCAGGATGAGGAACACGTGTACACCCGTGGCAGATTCATGTTGATATGTGGCAAAACTAATACAATATTGTAAAGGAATTAGCGTCCAATTAAAATAAATGAATTTAAATTAAAAAAAAAAAAAGAAAAGCAACAACAACAACAAAAGCCAATGAGACCCATTCAAACAATCAGCTAATTCTCTGCTTCCTAGAATGGCTTTGCAAGCTCCTGGCTCCATAGGAGGGTTGAGAAAAATGAGCAAGGATTACTGTGGGATGGTGACTGTCCTGTGCGGGAGTCAAAGCGGGAAGCTCACGGTGAGCTGCCACAAAGGGGGCCACACTGCACTAGCCGCACAGCTGTGCTACTGGGCTCCAGGGACCACGGCTGGTCTGCTGAAGATGAAAGCTTTGGAAGGACCTAAGCTGCACGTTAACCTCATACTGCAAGCCTTTTACAGGTGGCTTCAGGAAAATAACTTCTTTATATATTAAGTTTTAAATAATAAATTTATCTTTATTATTCTATTTATCAAAGGAGAAACAACTTCTTTGAGCCTTCAGGTTCTTATCTGCAAAATGGTATTAATAATAATGACTGTTTTATAAAGTTGTTATAAACCCCAGTTGTATGCCAGAAAACTGTAATGTCCAAATGGACATTGGCTGTAGCTGCCATTTTTACTTCTACAAGGCAGGGTTACAGATGAAGGAATCACAAGATTATCCTTGCTTTATCGAACATCACTGAAATGATAGAATTAGCTAAAAGATAGGGGATTTTCCTGGGTAAAATTTAGTTATAGAAAAATAATTGCCTAATATATACACAGGACTAGTTGTGTTTTTTTTTTTTCCCTTCAATTAGCTAAGAAACTTAACAGACTTAAATTCCTAAGTCCTTGGAAACCTGACCTAGAATTGTTTTGTTCTATCTTGATTTAGCACTCAGTTCTATAGGATGAGGGCTTTCCCGGTGGCTCAAACATTAAAGAATCCAACTGCAGTGCAGGAGACCTGGGTTTGATCCCTGGGTTGGGAAGATCTCTTGGAGAAGGGAACCACAACCCACACCAATACTCTGGCCTGGAGAATTCCATGGACTATACAGTCCATGGGGTCACAAAGAGTCAGACACAAATGAATGACTTTCACTTTTCACTTTCTATAGGATTATGGCTTGTTACTGGTAAGGGTTAACTTTAAGTAGACTATAAGTTATAGGGTATGTTTTAATGATCCACAAAAATATCGACATTTTTCCTCATACACTGTTAGATTTGAACAAATTTGTCTTTGAAATATGGTATAAATATCCTGGATCAAAAGACTTTGTTAATTACTGAAGACAAAAAGACCTCAGGAGGTACACAAACAAAATATCCCACAATGCAAAGTGTTTTGTGACGTTTACGCCATTTTCTCCAGGAATATAATGTATCTGCATACTCAGTGTAACTATTGAAAACTGAAATCTGCTATAACACTAAGTTAAACCTTCTTGAATTACCTTTTCTCCAGCAATATAAATGTCTAGCAAATCAGCTTCACACAGGGACCTGCAGTGCTCAGGGTCTGACATTTGGATTACTTAGGTATTTTCACAATCTTGAGATTCTTAATAATTTCTGGACAGGGGTATTTGTATTTTCACGTGGCACTGAGCCCTACAAATCATCTGGCCAATCCTGAAGTCCAGAATAACTTTTATACTGAGAAACAGGCTTAAGCACAACTGACCAAATAAATCAGAGTATATATTTCTGAAGTTTATGTTATTTAAAAGCAGTCAACAGAAACAATCCCATTTACCACTGCATCAAAAGAATAAAATATCTAGGAACAAACCTAGCAAAGGAGGTGAAAGACCTATACTCACAAGATGAGTATTTGGAAACAAACAAGATGACACAGATGGAGAGATCAGACCATGTTCTTACACTGGAATAATCAACATTGTGAAAATGACTATACAACCCAAAGCAACCTACAGATTCAATGCAATGTCTTTTAAATTATCAATGCTATTTTTCACAGAATTGGATTTAAAAAATATAGAAAAAATTTGCACAAAAGACCACAAATAGCCAAAGCAATCCTGAGAAAGAAAAATGGAGCTGGAGGAATCAGGCTCCCTGATTTCTGACTATACCACAAAGCTACAGTAGCAAAGCAGTTAAGTGCTGACAGGAAAAAGAAATAAATATCAACAGACCAGGACACAAAGTCCAGAGATAAACTCAGGCACCTGTGGTCACCTAGTCTTTGACAAAGGCAAGAACATACAACGGAGAAAAGACAGTCTCTTCAATAAGTGGTGCTGGAAAAACTGGACAGCTACACGTAAAAGAATGAAATTAGAACACCCCCTAATACCAAACTGGAGAAGGCAATGGCACCCCACTCCAGTACTCTTGCCTGGAAAATCCTAGGGACAGAGGAGCCTGGTAGGCTGCAGTCCTCGCGAAGAGTCGGATGCGACTGAGTGACTTCACTTTCACTTTTCATTTTCATGCACTAGAGAAGGAAATGGCAACCCACTCTAGTGTTCTTGCCTGGAGAATCCCAGGGAAGGGGGAGCCTGGTGGGCTGCCATGTATGGGGTCGCACAGAGTCAGACATGACTGAAGCGACTTAGCAGCAACAGCAGCAGTTAACACCAAACACAAAATTAAACTCAAAGTGGATTGAATACCTAAATGTAAGGCTGGATACTATAAAACTCTCAGAGGAAAACACAGGCAGAATACTTTCTGACATAAACTACAACACATCTTTTTTGATCTACCTCCTAAAGAAATGAAAATAAAAACAAAATTAAACAAGTGGTATCTAATTAAATTTAAAAGCTTTTGCACAGCAAAGGATACCATAAACAAAACAAACAGCCCTAAAATGGTACAAAATAATAGCAAACAAAGCAAAACCAACTGGGATTAATTTGCAAAATAGCTCATGCAGCTCAATATTAAAAAAAAAAAAAACCCAATAAAAAAATGGGCAGAACACCTAAATAGACATTTCTCCAAAGACATACCAATGGCCAAAAAGCACATGGAAAGATGCTCAACATTGTTAATTATTAGAGAAATGCAAATCAAAACTACAATGAGGTATTCCCTCATACCGGTCAGAATGGCTATCATCAAAAGATCTACAAGCAATAAATGCTGAAAAGGAGCGGAGAAAAGGGAACCAAGTGTACCACTGGTGGGAATGTAAATTGGTACAACCATTATTCTTAAAGATACATGCACCCTAATGTTCACTGCAGCACTATTTACAATATCCCAGACATGGAAGCAACTTACATGTCCATCAACGGAGGAATGGATTTTTAAAAATACAGTACATATATACAATGGACTATTGTTGTTTAGTAGCTAAGTCATGTCTGACTCTTTTGCAACCCCATGGACTGTAGCCAGCTAGACTCCTCTGTCCATGGGATTTCCCAGGCAAGAATACTGGAGTGGGTTGCCATTTCCTTTTCCAGCGGCTCTTCCTGACCCAGGGATCAAACCCATGTCTCCTGCATTGACAGGTGGATTCTTTACTACTGAGCAACCAGGGAAGCCTCACAAGGAAGTAATGTCTTTTGCAGCAACATGAATGGACCTACAGATTGTTGTACTGAGTGAAGTGAGCCAGACAAAGACATATATCATATGATATCATTTATATATGAAATCTAAAAAAAAAAGGTACAAATAAGCTAATTTATAAAACAGAAAGTCACCAATGTAGAAAACAAACTTATGGCTACCAAAGGAAAAAGGAGGGTAATAAATTGAGATATGAGCATTAACATATACACACTACTATATATAGAACAGATAACTAACAAGAACCTACTATATAGCATAGGGAACTCTACTCAATATTTTGCAATGACCTACATGGGAAAAAAAATCTAAGAAAAGAGGCTATGTGTATACGTGTAACTGATTTACTTTACTGTACATCTGAAAGTAACACAACACTGTGTATCAACTATACTCTAATAAAAACATTTTTTTTAAAACCAGTAAACTTATACTTACCCCAAGTCCACCACATGGTAATGAAGAAAAAAACTTTTGAGAGGAGTCACCTATATAGTAAAAGACATGAAAAATATATAAATTTGAATATAATTATAGTTTTAAAAATCTGAGGGTTTTATTAATACATAATATTATGTCACATGGTATTTATCATTTGACTCAGAGGGAAACTGATCAAACTTTAGATTGTTAAAAACTCAAAGCAAATTGATATATATATGTATAGATATACATATATTATTACCTGTAGAGTTTATTGCCCCACATGAACAAACACATACCTATGAATTTAATTCTCAAGATTTTTTTCAACTGCCCTACACAATTTATAATATATCACAATATCCTTTTTATTTATACCTTATCATATACCACTCAGCCGTTCCTTAAGTGTATCCCTCTAATGTGATGCTCTGAGCCACAAGGTTTATGAAATACACTCTCATTTTTCACATGCTCCAAATATGAAAATTTTTATCTAAGTATACAGACTTATCCTTAAATTCTAAACATTTCAGATATAGCTGAGACCAAGTATATGACAAGCCTCTCCATTATTCACAGTATTTTAAACAAATAAGTCACAGAACCACAAAAAAGATAACCTTTTCGGGAATTAAAGTCACTCAGTCGTGTCAGACTCTTTGCAACCCCATGGACTGCAGCTTATCAGGCTCCTCTGTCCATGGGATTTTCCAGGCAAGAGTGCTGGAGTGGATTGCCATTTCCTTCTCCAGGGGATCTTCCCAACCTAGGAATCGAACCCGGGTCTCCCGCATTGCACGCAGATGCTCTGAAGTAAATGTCAAAATCTTACTTATGACTATCTCTTGAAATTGAGATTTCATGGAAGTTTTAATCATTTTTGTTTATGAGCACTTTGTTTTTCTATATTATCTACTACATGTATGGAGAAAACCAAAATCACCACTCCTAACGCTCCAAGACTTGTGTCTTACAAAGTAACTAAAGGAAAGGCAAGTGGGCATTTCTATATCATAGTTAACTATCTCTGAAGTGATTCATATGGGTTGCTGAGGAGATCAGTGGTAGAACCAGGTAAAAATCTCCATTTCACTTATCCTAATTGTTGATGATCAATGAAATAAATAATAAAAACTGAAAACAGGTTTGTGATGAATCTTATGTGTCATGTCAGTAAAAGTCTAAATAGATTCTTCTGTCACAGAAGAAAGTTTATTTTGAAAACAGTAAACTGTATAAGTTGAGTTTTCAAATGCAATTGCTAACAGATGGAAAACTATAAAGAAATGTCTAAGTGCAAATGAAAAAGTAAAATATCTCGTTATATATATATATATATATATATATATATATGGACTTTGAATGGAACAAAGATGAAAAGTCAACAGAAAAAAAACCCAAATCATGAAAAAATATTAAAATTGGAATACTCTTATCAGTAAAAAAATACATAAGCATTTTTATGGATAGCTTGGGGCATGGTAAAAGTTTTCTTAAGTTGTTTTTCATAACAAAGAAAATTCTGTATCAGTGAATATTTTGCAAGGATGTATTCATAGGTGAAATTAAAATAAAAATGATGTATATTTTAATGTCTGAACTCCTCCTTCCATAGTCAGTGAAAAGGGCTAAAGGTAATATTACAATGGAATAAAGTAATTTTTAAAGTAATTTGAAAAAAATGATTAAACTCTAAGTAAATATAGAAGACAAATAATACTTGAGAATCTACTTCAGCACCATTTAAATAATACTAAACAACCAAATTAATCAATAGTTTAAATTTAGTAGTGTGTAAGAAAAGCTTATTTCATTGAGTTGACTTGATTTATTTTTTAATAATGTTACATCACCTTATCCATGGACTGAGCTCCAGTTAGCCACAAGATAATGAAAACTGGTAGTGAAAATGACAGGAAAATTAATGCTAAGGAAAACCTCTCACCAGAAATGATTGGAGAGAATGTTTTAAAAGTGTCATCTTACAGAGTCTAGAGTATTTAAAGAGATAAATGGTGCCCATTTTCAAATCTAATTACTTTATACGTTATCGATGTCTTTCATGATACAAAGACTGATGAATCCAGTCATAGTGAATTTTTATGTAAATCCTTTCTCCTAACACCAGAACATAACCGTTGAAAGTAGTAATATCAATTAAACTCTGTGTGTGTACACTGACAAACCCTCTCGCACCATCTGTGGCGGGAGGGATTAGAGGAAGAAGAGGAAGTATGGGAGTAAAAGAAAGGGATAAAGAGAAAACATCTTGATGACTATGAACTTCTACACATTCATCGCAGCTTCAATCTGGTCTTTGAGACATAAATTAAAAAAGAAAACCCAAGAATTCAAATTTCATAAAGAACGAAAAATACGAGAAGTTAAACTTTTAAAAGAACAAGATTTTAAATTTAGACCCTGAATTGAAGAAGTTGTTTCTGAATTGATGGGAGAAACTGATGTAGTTCAGAAGCATCATCAAATCTGAATTTAGTGCTAGACATCAAGACCAAGCAATACAATATCCTTGCTTCCTTCTACCCCAGGAGCCTGCACACAAGCCTGACACTGTTGCACTGATTCCTGAGAGGTGCCTATGGAACTCCACATGCGCATCTACAGTTAACTCTGAAATCACCTACTGTATGAATTTTATTTCACATTCAATATTCAAAACTAATGAGATAAATGGCCAAATTATTTGTACAAAACTGTAAAGAAATAAATAATTGATAGTTGGTGCTTTTATCACATACATATTTGAAAAGGACTATTATCCAAGTTCTAAATTATAAACTGGAATTCTTTTTTAAATATTCGGGAAGATCCCCTGGAGAAGGAAATGGTAACCCACTCCAGTATTCTTGCCTAGAGAATCCCATGGACAAAGAAGCCTGGTAGGCTACAGTCCATGGGGTCTCAAAGAGTCGGACAAGACTGAGCAACTTCACTTTCACTTTCAAATCTTTAAATGATATTCTTGTTTTGAGAAAATCAGCTTTTCTCAAAAGTGTCAAATTTCATTATAAAAATTAAAAAGTGGTATTGCCATGTTTTATAAGTAGAACAGTTCAAAGCTGCCAAAGTAGAAACTTCCAAACAGTTCAAAGCTGCCAAAGTTGAAACTTTTAAAAGTATGGCCTTTCTCTTAACATGTGGAATATGGTTATCGTGGAACATCTCTAAAACACCTACGTGTAAATTTATCTTAATTAAATTCAAAGTTTGAGATCTAGTTAAAAAAACAAAGAAATGGGGAAAGTTTTCTACTTGTTTTCTCCTAACTAAATTAACAAATAATAAAAATGAACATAGTTTCCTATCCTTAAAATGCATGAGTATTTCGACCACAGAAGACTGTGCAAGTTATTATCTGATTTACTTCATCATTTTTGGTAAACTGGGTGGAATTATTAATTCATGCTAAAATAAGGAAATTTATTGCACAATATACACAGCAAAAACTGCTTTATGTAAAAATCTCCATGCGCAGAGACTGACTCTAGCAATAGAAAAAGAAAACACACAGAGTGTAAATATCTAGATGGACTCACTTGCTTTAATTATAAGTTTAATTCTACTATACAAACTGTCTTTCATCAAATTTTCATGTTTTCTAAAAACTGAGTAATCTTCCTGTGTTCTCCTTTATGTCAATTTCTCCCCACCTGGCATGCGCATAAATGCACACACACACACCTCTATACGCTTGCTTCATAAATTTAGGGATGCCTGGCACTTGTTTTAAAAGGGTAGATTTTTTTTTTTAACTTTTTTTTTCAAAGGGTAGATTTTTAATGTTAAAATTGGTGACTGTTAATTTCCCCTCATAATTGCTTTCTAAGATGCCTGTCTACTACATGTTATCTGCTTGCTTTCAAATTGTTTAGGACCAGTTAACATAAAATCTTGAAGTAATACTGAATTGGGTGAAAGAGTCCAATAATTTGGAACTGACATAACAGGCTTACTGGAAAGAAAGGGACTTTCAAGAAAAAGCCCTAAAATGCGTTTTTAGTTAAAACATAATCTTTTGGGCATACATCACCATGTCATGCATTATTATTCTATTATAAAAGATTATTAATAAACTTAACAGAATCATTTCAGCTAAAATGTTTCTGTCATGAACTTTCTTCAATACTGTTGATTCTATCATTCATACAACGTTTATATAAAGCAGTGAAACATAAATTTGACTTCAAAATCTGATAATAAAGTTTGGCAAAATCATACTTTAAAGGTTAGGTTTATTAGTTTTCTACTTCTGCCAACTACTATTTGATTCCATAACTAAAACGTGTACTACATAGAGTCTATTAAGATTTAAAATGCAATCTTACTATAAAATACAGGGTTCTAGGTATAGTAATAAGGAGTTTTTCACTTAAAATAAGTTATTTTGTGTCCTCTGTGTGTTAAGGCCATAGAAGAAAAGAACTGAAAGACACAAAATAAATTTGAAAGGTGAAGATAAATTCACATAAAAATGCGAAAAAAAAATTTAGATTAAAAATGTAAACAAACTTCACAATGCATTTACTCCCATCAGCTACAACACAGTGACAACACAAATGCTATTCAGATAAAAGTCAACATCATAAAACCCGCACTGCCATTTTTCCTAAAGCGGGGTTTTCTTAATCTGCACTGGCTAGATTGTAAGCCACTCGTTCCACAGAGCACTGCTGCTGGAAGAGCTCTTTATCGCACTGCTGGCCAAGTGCTCTGACAGCAGTGCTGACTAATGACAGTGCTGGAATGTGCTTTCTCAGTAGAACGGAGGCCCATACAGACCTAGGAGAGCTCTGGGGTCCAGCTTCTGTCCGTCCAGGGGGTTGGTGCCATATAACAGTGAGTGATGTTTGGAATGAACAAGCTGTATTTCCTCCAGGGTGGCTTTTCGACCTTGAATTCGCTGAAAGAAAACAGCAGAAGTCTACCGTACTTCACTGACAACATTCAGGAGAAAATAAGACCCCAAGTCAATTTAAGATGATTAATAACGGGCTGTTTCATCATGGAGCAATACGGCATTGATTTGCATAACAAAGGACCATAATAATACATGGAAAATGAGTGTATACAAAGTTTAGATCCAATGGATTGCTTAAGCCTAAATGGGCAACTGACATAAAACATATTCTTCTTTGGCATAAAAAGATATCTATAAAAAGTTAATAATTAATAAAAATTTGGTAATAATTAATAGTTAACTCCTTTGTAAAAGCATGTAGTTAAAAACAGGAACTACTGCTTAGCTGAGAAGTAAATTCATTAAACTCTTACTTTACACTCACCCAAAGAAGCTGCTGAAACAGATTCCTTACTGTTTCTTAAAATAACATAAATCCCAATACATTACTATATTTGATTATTCCCCATACGCTGATCATGTCATGTGTGTGCACCTCACAGTAGTGTTCATCTAGACCAATGTCATTCAAAATATGTAACTTGGGAATTAATCACAGTTCAGGAACAGAATGGTCTGTGGTGAGGCCTACATAGACTTGAGAGTAAATATGGAGAAACTTTTATAGCACCCCCTGACAGAGTATTTTAAATGTCTGTTGAATCAGATACAATCATGCATGTCTTCAATTTTTATTTCATTATTGTAGTATCTCATTTTGAATGTATTTTATAGAAGCATTAGTCTGTGACAGAATGGAAATTGAACAAAAATAATAACTCTTATTTAATCAGAGATAATTTGAGATACTCTATACTCAATATTTCTACATCCATGTTAGGCAGAAACTTGCATCTTAGCTAACAAAGAATGATTCTTTGACACAGACAAAACTGCATGTAAGTTAAGTCCCAGGCAATGGACAAAGCGCTCTTCCTGGTCACATTTCTCAGCTGACAAACCTTTTAAATCAGTAAACACTGTGCTGGTGTATGAAGTTAATTAGCCTTATTTTTTAAGTTGCTATACTTTCTAAAATTACACAGATAGTGTTAATATTTTATTTAAAATATGTATCACAACAAGACACTTGTAAGGCAATATATTAGCAGAGAAGGTGAAGGTGAAGTCGCTCAGTCGTGTCCAACTCTTTGCGAACCGTGGACTGTAACCTACTAGGCTTCTCTGTCCATGGGATTCTCCAGGCAAGAATACTGGAGTGGATTGCCATTTCCTTCTCCAGGGGACCTTCCCGACCCAGGGACTGAACCTGGGTCTCCTGCATTGGAGGCAGACGCTTTAACCTCTGAGCCACCAGGGAAGCCATTAGCAGAGAACTACAGTAAAATTCGAAGACAGTCTGTTCAGGGAATGCTGTCTTCTCATGTTCCTGACCATGAATTACCAGTTGCCCTAAAATCATCAGGTGACAACAACTGTTCCCAGGACCAAGCAAACTCCACCCTCAGTCTCCCTAGTTTCAGGTGATGCTGCTGCTGTCTGATTCTCCAAGGGGGCGAGAGGTTCAGGGAAAAGAACCTTGATACACTGATACCTCCTAGAAGTTTATTGGCTAGTGGTGCTTGTCACTGATAATAAATCATTTCACAGTGCAAGAGGAATAGCAGAGGACTTGAGGGCTAACAGGAAGGCAATAGGAATGATGTAAAACAGAAACTTCTCGACACTGTGCCATTATGTGCTGAATAAATAAGCAAATGCTTATGGCATTTTCATTGCCAAAGCACTGAAGTTCCCTATGTTTGACACCCCATTTACATTTCTAGAAAAAAAAAAAAAATGCTCTAGAGAAATATTCCCAGGTAGGTTTAAATGCTAAAATTAAACCAGGCAGGTAATGCTGAAGACTAGGGCAAATTTATGATGGCCATCTGGTCAGCCACTGCTCTCATCCATAAGCAAACATGTTACTGACCTAGATGGCTCGCTGGTAAAAATCACATTTGGAAATGTTTCTGGAAGACCAGAACAATCAAAGAAACAGAATGACAAGTAATGAGAAAAGGAAAGTTCAAAGTCTCTATTAAAGGGAAACATTTTAAATGTGAGATTTCAGCGGGTAGAAAATCCCCCAAGATAAGCAGTGGTAACTCCATGGTCTGAGTCATCTAAAATTGGAACGAGCAGCACACTGAAAACCAGACTGTGGCAACCAGTCCCAGTCTGGCAGAATAATGAACACCATGAAATATCATGGCTTCCCGCTCTCATTTCTACGAGTCTACGAAAATAGCCACTAACATCTACATGCTGATACGGTCAGACATCCATATCTTAAACAAAGCCAGCTCTAGCTAGCAATCAGACCCACATTTGGACTACTATCATAAAGCTCCATCCCCTTTCCCATAAAGACATTTTTCTACTCTACAGTGAATTTTTGCCTCTGGTATAATGTTAAATACCATGAGCAATAAGTACAGCTCTATGTTTTCACAAACTAGTCATATATATTTACATACCATACATTCCATGCATCTAACTCCCTTCTCATTCTCCCACAACCCCACTAGGCTGAACGCTCAATCTCACACTTGAAAAATAATCTGCTAACAAGATTCAATTATTGACAGTAGCTCAAGTGCTGATAAATCTTAAGAGGACACCTGCTGCCCCTCAGTCATTCCCTTGTGGAGTATCAGTTAACTAAGAGTAAGGGCAGAGCATCTGGCCCATCCTGCATCAGTTGGTCAGTTCAGTTGCGATCGACTCTGCGACCCCAAGGACTGCAGCAAGCCAGGCTTCTCTGTCCATCACCAACTCTCAGAGCCTACTTAATCTCATGTCCATCGCATTGGTGATTCCATCCAACCATCTCATCTTCTGTCGTTCCCTTCTCCTCCTACCTTCAATCTTTCCTAGCATCGGGATCTTTTCCAATGAGTCCGTTCTTCGCATAAGGTGGCGAAAGTATTGGAGTTTCAGATTCAGCATCAGTCCTTCCAATGAATATTCATGACTGATTTCCTTTAGGATGGACTTGTTGGATCTCCTGGCAGTCCACTTACTCTAAGAGTATTCCTCCCTGGTTTATACCCTAGTCTCCCCTTCATCACTAAAATGTAACAAAGGGCACAAGTTTTCCCTTTGATTTCTTTCTCCTGCCTCTCTATACTTCTTTTTGACTCCTGGTAAATATCTTACATTTGCTCATTTTATTACTACAGAATGTGTTTTTAAAAAATCCTTACGCTATATATAAATAGCAATTCTTTTTGTTGTTGATTGTTCTAGATTTTTTTTTCCTCCTGTGGCATGTGGGATCTTAGTTCCCCAACAGGGATCGAATTCATGCCCTTTTCAGTGGAAGCATGGAATCTTAACCACTGGACCACCAGGGAAGTCCCAAGCTATAACACTAATTCTTTACAATCCTTTCTGCTTCTATGCCCACTGGAGAATCAGACCCACAAACAAGGTGTACATGTTTCTACAGAAAAGGGCAGTGGAAACCATTTCAATATGAAAACGGCTTCTACCTGGAGAAAGGATCTGGAGAAAATGCATTCTAAGATTTCTCTCTCTAAGAGGCACTGCTATGGGAACTCCGTGAATGACTAAGCTAAAAATGCTGAAATAGCAACAGCTCTCCTTTTTCCTTAACACTGAGTATCTCTTGGAGTAGTTTGTTTTGCCTCACTATCATCAGATATCTTAAATTCATCACATTCTACTTTTCCTCTCAAATTGAAGTCTCCAACGGTTTTCATTTTCTGGTATCATCATCAGTAATTTATTAAGTGGCATGTTTATGCTTAAATATAGACTGTCCTGTTTAATCCCTTCCCATATTTTCAATTTCCTGTGTACCCTTTATTCCTTCAGCTTTCTCTCATGATGTGCTCTTAAGCCAAAGGTCAAGAGTATAATGAGTCACAAAATAGGATAAAGTGCTCTGATCATCGTAATGTAGGCAGATACTGATTTCCGTTCTCAGAGATATTTAGTTGGCAGTATGTCTACCTAAACTCATCTATGATTCTGACCAAAAGAATTTTTGAGAATTCTGAGTATATGGACACTCAATGCATATACGGGATGGCATGGGTATCCATCCAGGTATTTCTCACTAGAGAGCCTCACATACATCTTAAATACCTTGCCAGTATGGGTCTAAGAAAGGAAACTTACAGCTCTCCCTTCTATTTCCTAGAAAAGACACCCTGCGATGTAGGATATCATTCTTCTATTTCCACTCTCTGTGACCTGCATTCAAGCAGTTTCTTCCTATAGAGGAGGAAAGGAACGCCTGTGCTAAGTGTCTACTCTGTGCTAAGCACCTGAGGACTAAGGTCTTCTTCATTAGATCAGCACCCCAAACAGTGTACATTCAGGTTTGAAGTCTGACGAACATTGTTCAAAATGACCGAATCATTGAGTCTCGCAACACACCATGGCTCGCTCCTAAAGAAGTGGTCTTTCTGAATTAAACCCTGTTAATGAAACCTGATTACAGAAGGAATGTTCTGAACATGACCTACAAAGTCATACTGCAACAGGATAAAATGCAGCCTACCCACACCCACCCACACACAGAGCACACACACGGTATAGATTCTTTTTTTTTTTTTTTTTTTGCCAAGGAGCAGGGAGAAAAGGAAACAGTTCTATTCCTTCCCCTCCTGTGTTCAAAGCCTGGACTGAGGCCAGTGTCCTAATCAGTTCTCATTGGCCCTGGAGGAATCAGAACCTTTTGTAAAATATAATAAAGGGCATAAAATCATGATAAAATGCATGAAAAAGCAGTGCCTTTGGTTAGGGAACTAGAAATAATTTAGCAGAACAGATGGATTGCATTGGTTTGGTATTACTAAGGACATGAAAGGGCTCATTTTGTGGCAGTTCCAAACTAAGAGAAAATGTCCAACTTAAATTTGACAATTCAAAGTACCTGCCTCTGCTGGGGGAGACCCCATTTTCTTTCATCATTTTCAAAGTGGTGACATATTAGGCAAGAATTTCCATTGATATATATCTCATTTTCTGAAAATATTTTA
The DNA here is from genome assembly GCA_917880005.1 of Nanger dama. Classification (NCBI taxonomy): domain Eukaryota; kingdom Metazoa; phylum Chordata; class Mammalia; order Artiodactyla; family Bovidae; genus Nanger; species Nanger dama. The sequence goes on from CAKJTW010000007.1 coordinate 34,350,498, forward strand.
TCCACTGTCCCTAAATATAGGGATGCATTCTTATTTTTTTCTACAAAGATCTGAGGGCTGCAGACTTAAAGAAAAGAATAATAAATGACTTATGATTGGAAAAGTTACCTTCTGTTACAAAGCCTATATTTCATATTTAATTAATCAGTTCACACCTATTCATTATTGTGGATATACTTCTCTCTTAAGCAAAGCAAAAATCTGATCTCACTGCTCATGCCCAAGCTTAGTGATGCAGTTTTCACATGCTACAACCAATTGCTTCTTTAAATGTTACCAAAAAGAATCTATATCCCCTCGTCCCACTACATTATCTCTTTCCATAGATCCCTCATCATCTAATAACCTGTTCTCCTCGAATTTTTCTTATTCAGAAAGAAAAGGAGTAGGGAAAGAAGAGTTAGGGAATTCCCTAGTGGTCCCATGGTTCAGTTCAGTTGCTCAGCTGAGTCCGACTCTTTGCGACCCCATGAATTGCAGCACACCAGGCCTCCCTGGCCATCACCAGCTCCTGGAGTTTACCCATACTCATGTGCATCGAGCTGGTGATACCATCCAGCCACCTCATCCTCCGTCGTCCCCTTCTCCTCCTGCCCCCAATCCCTCCCAGCATCAGAGTCTTTTCCAATAAGTCAACTCTTCACATGAGGTGGCCAAAATATTGGAGTTTCAGCTTCAGCATCAGTCCTTCCAATGAATACCCAAGGCTGGTCTCCTTTAGAATGGACTGGTTGGATCTGCTTGCAGTCTAAGGGACTTCCAAGAGTCTTCTCCAGCACCACAGTTCAAAAGCATCAGTTCTTCAGCACTCAGCTTTCTTCACAGTCCAACTCTCACATCCATACATGACTACTGGAAAATCCATAGCCTTGACTAGACGGACCTTCATCAGCAAAGTAATGTCTCTGCTTTTTAATATGCTATCTAGGTTGGTTATAACTTTCCTGCCAAGGAGTAAGCGTCTTTTAATTTCATGGCTGCAGTCACCATTCGCAGTGATTCTGGAGCCCAAAAAATAAAGTCTGACACTGTTTCCACTGTTTCCCCATCTATTTCCCATGAAGTGATGGGACCAGATGCCATGATCTTCATTTTCTGAATGTTGAGCTTTAAGCCAACTTTTTCACTCTCCTCTTTCACTTTCATCAAGAGGCTTTTTAGTTCCTCTTCACTTTCTGCCATAAGGGTGGTGTCATCTACATATCTGAGGTTATTGATATTTCTCCCGGCAATCTTGATTCCAGCTTGTGCTTCTTCCAGCCCAGCATTTCTCATGATGTACTCTGCATGTAAGTTAAATAAGCCGGATGACAATATACAGCCTTGATGTACTCCTTTCCCTATTTGGAACCAGTCTGTTGTTCCATGTCCCACACCAAGGTCAGGGGCGGTGGCTAACAGGAGCAACCCCACATCCAAGGAGCGGTGGCTGCCCAGGCACAGGAGGGCAGAGAGTAGCTACTCCATGTTCAAGGTCAAGAGGGGTGACCTCGTCCAAGGTAAGGAGGAATGGCTGCATTTTGCTGAAGCAGCCGTGAAGAGATACCCAACGTCCCAGCTAAGAGAAACTCAAGTAAGATGGTAGGTGTCACAAGATGGCATCAGAGGGCAGACACACTGAAACTATAATCACAGAAAACTAGCCAATCTAATCACATGGACCACAGCTTTGTCTAACTCAGTGAAACTAAGCCATGCCATGTGGGGCCACTCAAGACGGACAGATCATGGTGGAGAGGTCTGACAGAATGTGGTCCACTGGAGAAGGAGATGGCAAACCACTTCAGTATTCTTGCCTTGAGAACTCTGTGAACAGTATGGAAAGGTCCTGTGGTTAGGACTCTGCAACTTCCACTACTAAGGGCATGGGTTCAGCCCCTGGTTGGGGAACTAAGATCCCACAAACCAAGAAGTGAAGAAAGAACTGGGGGCAGGGGGAGGCAAGGGAAGGAAGGAAAAAGGGTAAACGAAGGAGAAGTAGGAAGGAGGCTACTAATAAGCAAGCAGGAAGCCCAACAGGCTCTTGGTCCTGTCAGTCATATGAAAATAGAGTGAATTTCAAGTTAGAAGCCATAAGTTCTGGATTCTGTCACGTGTCCTTAACATGCCCATAGTCTGCTATCAGCTGCGTTTCTGGAGCTTTGTTTCGTCATTCATAAACATACGGAGATTTAACCAAATTACGTTTAGCTCTAAAATGGTGAGTAAAAATGGTAAGCCCTAAAATGGCTATGTGAATTACCTCATATATAACAAAAATTCAATAAACATCCTTTATTTTGATGTATAGCTTCACCTCAGGCAAGCAAATATAATAACTGAAGTGATAAATTACCATGGTTGAAGCAAGAGAGGAGATCTCATTATGAAGGTTTTCAAAAAGATGCTACATGTATTCCTTGAAGTCCATTTTCTAAAATGCTTAATTATATTTGAAAAATACGAGTTTTTTTTTTTTTAGAACTCATATTCCTACCCCATGATAACCTCAAAATAATGGACATTTTTCCCGATTAAAATTTTCATTTTGTTCATAATGCTTTTAATGTCACCTTTGCTTCTCAGGTAAATGTTTACTTGTGTTACTCTCTCACCTCCAAATACATGACTCTGTTCACTTCTCTGTCTCCATCTCATTAAGCTTATGTTAAATTGTTTTCTAATATTCATTGAACCTTGGAAATCGGCTGTATAAATTTAAAGGTGATTAATGTGTGGATCACAATAAACTGTGGAAAATTATGAAAGAGATGGGAATACCAGACCACCTGACCAGCCTCTTGAGAAACCTGTATGCAGGTCAGGAAGCAACAGTTAGAACTGGACATGGAACAACAGACTGGTTCCAAATAGGGAAAGGAGTATGTCAAGGCTGTATATTGTCATCCTGCTTATACAATTTCTTTGCAGAGTCCATCATGAGAAACGCTGGGCTGCAAGAAGCATAAGCTGGAATCAAGATTGCTGGGAGAAATATCAATAACCTCAGATATGTAGATGACACCACCCTTATGGCAGAAAGTGAAGAGGAACTAAAAAGCCTCTTGAAGAAAGTGAAAGTGGAGAGTGAAAAAGTTGGCTTAAAGCTCAACATTCAGAAAATGAAGATCATGGCATCTGGTCCCATCACTTCATGGGAAATAGATGGGGAAACAATGGAAACAGTGTCAGACTTTATTTTTGGGGCTCCAAAATCACTGCAGATGATGACTGCAGCCATGAAATTAAAAGACGCTTACTCCTTGGAAGGAAAGTTATGACCAACCTAGATAGCATATTGAAAAGCAGAGATTATTTTGCCAACAAAGGCTATGGTTTTTCCTGTGGTCATGTATGGATGCGAGAGTTGGACTGTGAAGAAAGCTGAGTGCCAAAGAATTGATGCTTTTGAACTGTGGTGTTGGAGAAGACTCTTGAGAGTCCCTTGGACTGCAAGGAGATCTAACAAGTCCATTCTGAAGGAGATCAGCCCTGGGATTTCTTTGGAAGGAATGATGCTAAAGCTGAAACTCCAGTACTTTGGCCACCTCATGCAAAGAGCTGACTCATTGGAAAAGACTTTGATGCTGGGAGGGATTGGGTGCAGGAGGAAAAGGGGACGACAGAGGATGAGATGGCATCATTGACTCGATGGATATGAGTCTGAGTGAACTTTGGGAGTTGGTGATGGACAGGGAGGCCTGGCGTGCTGTGATTCATGGGGTTGCAAAGAGTCAGACACCACTGAGCAACTGAACTGAACTGAATTGAACTGAATGTCTGGGATCATACCTTCAGAGTTCCTGGTTAACTCTTGTCAGGTTACAACCTAAGCATCTAGGAACTTAGAACCACCCAGGGGATTTTAATGGGCAACCTAAGTCAAGAATGTCATATTAGAGGGAGCTGTCCATTCTTCCTGCTTATAAGCAAATTCAAGATCCTGACCCTACACTAACCAACATTTGGGACTATGGAGTAGTCAAAATTAATGGTTGGCAGAGAGAAGGTTGGGAAGTTAAAAAAAGTTTATGTGACCTTCAAAATGACACGTGCCATCCACTTCCATGTAATACTGCCTGATTCACTCTTTACAATCTATTTAAAAATATTTCATGGCATAGAACAACTTCAAATGTACTTTAGAAAACAGCAAGCCCATTCAATAACAAATGTCTGGGTGGTAAAAAGCATACATACTATGTATTTTTTTTCAGTTTTATGTCCACTCGTCTCATTATTATGAAATATTTCCACTTATTTTCACTAGAAAATAGGAAAGAACATTATGCCTCGGTGTAACTGGTTCAATTTTCACAATTTTATGCAATTGAATCTCCTATGTTGTAATTATTTTTCAAACACTGAATGAACTTTTTATTGATTTACGTTGATTTTTTTAAACAATAATTATGTATGAAATAATCTGTCACCATAAATATTTTGTTACTTTAGCACCCCAATTTTTAGATGGTTCAAAACCATGTAACTAACTAGTCAGTTTTTGCTAATAAATTTTAATGCTCCTATTTAAAAAAAAATCCTTATCACTTTCCAAATGGACTCAGAAGGCAGCCTGTTTTACTTCCTTTTATTGGTTGTTTTCCACAGTAACTCTTCCCCATTTTTTGCAGAATCAAAATTCCAAATCATCTTAATTCTGATTATGGTTTGCACAAGTATTTTTTAATGTTATTTATCTGCCAGGGTCTATACTCTACTGGGTTCTGTAAATATTTCTCAGAGTAATGACACCTTGGTTTACTCACCACATCTAGATCACATGTGCTTCTTTCCATAACCACCATATCCTTTAGGGACTATTCACAAGATTCCCTGTTTGAGTTTCTTGTTGCTTTGTGGTTAGATTCTAAGACACAAATACACACTTTTTTTTTTTTTTTTGCAAACTAAACAAAACAGTAAGCTGTTATATGCTGCCATCTAGTTAGATTACTCTATAAAACAAATGTTTAATTGAATTTCCATTAACTTGCAGGGTTTAGTGCTTTGTAACCTTGAAGTCAGAAAATATGCACATTTCAAAATTGTTTCTCAAAAGAGTATTCAATTTCTTTATTGTGATTTATAAAAGGGATTTTAAAAATCACTTCTGTGTGCTGGAAAATGTGCTGGAGACTTTATCCCTGAGCTCCTTGGCATATTAAGATTTTATACTAAACCTGCTCTCCACTTTTCTCATTAGAACTGCTGAGAAGTCCCAGAAGGGGCAACAGTAGCATGGTTCTGTATCCCAGAATTGTTTTGTAATTACTTTGTGTTGGCACTTGAATAAAGGAGTTAAACATTTCAGCACAGTATGTTGCTTATGGGTTTTACTGATGAATTAAGCGAAACAAAGTTATTCAATAGGAATCACAAAGAGGCAATGCAAATTCCACATAATGTGCAATCCAACAAAAGCATTATAAAATGTTATTATTCTCAAAACAAATGTGAGAGCAAGCAAATGTCTGTGGGTGGCTTGGTGGGGCTGAGAGTCATGAGCACTTCTGGAAAAACAACTGCAAGTGCATTTCTAACAGATGATGGATCAACTCTTGCAGTTTCTTCAGCACAGAAGAGCACATCTTTTTCTTCAGGGGCACACATACTCCAGAGAGCTGGCTACCTAATCAAAGAGCTTAAACCCAAGGAAGACACCAAATGACCCCTCCAGATCTGTTTCTTATGGTGACAAGAAAGCTGCTGGTTTGGATTTTCACTTCCAGCAGAATCACTAAACTCAGTATGAATGATTCAACAGGGGAAATAAATTAAATGGTATTGGCATGAGGGACTACTCACTACCTCAATTTTTAAAAAACAGTGCCACATCATGCCAAAAGAAGTAAACCCATGTAACCAGAGTAATCTAATATAATGAGGACTCATGTTTTCTCTGGCTGCCAATCAGTACTGTAAGCACAGTCAATTTACATGATAGCTTACAAACTAACAGCAAAAGTTTACTAAAATTTTTTTCTACTCTCAACCAAAGAAAGTGCTATGTTGCAAATTAATTTCTCAGCCATCTAGTTTCAAGTGTTATTAGAACTGGAAGAGATCCTAGCAAATATCCTGCCTAACACCCTCATCTTACACATGGGAAAACCAAAGATCACTAAGGTTAACTGATTTGACAAAAGTACACAGATAATTAATGGCAGGACTAAGGTCAACTCTAATGCTGAACAATAGCTTTGAAGGAATCTATTCTGATTAATTTTCTACCTTGATAAATGAAACAATACATAAGTCTGATTTGTGGATCAGACTATCACTTAAAAATAAAGAAGCTCTTTTAACGTTTTCAGATGCCAACTATTCTATCATGTACACTGTTTAATTGCAAAATTGACTACTTCATTGACTTGGGAAAGTGTGTTTGCTCTGTTATGTCAGAGCAATTGAGACTCCCTACCTTCTGTCCCAGTGAAATTATAACCCTAATTGACAAAGGAACTTGAATACAGTTTGATGGAGGGCAAGCTCATCTTAATGTCTGATATACTTGCTCCTTTGTTCTCTAATATAAAACGCTTCCTCCTCTATCTCTTGCTCAAAGGGCCTCTCTGATGTTGTCAGGATCATAGAGACAGCTGATCACAGCCTTTCTCCTTTTATTCCTTCCCAAAGCTCAATTGACGAGTCTTTAAAATCACTGTAGCATACAACTAGTGACTCGAAAGCCCTTGAGAGTGCGCAGTGACATATTTATTTGTGAGATCATTTGATTACTGTCTGATGATCTCACCAGACTGTAACAGCCTTGAGACATGGTTCTGTCTACTCAGTATTCTATCTCCAGCTCCAAACACAGGAGCCGGGGAAATAAAAATTCTTGATAAAGACTACTGACGGGATAGATCACTGTTCTCAAAGTGTGGTACCCAGAGTAGCAATATCAGGATTGCACAGACACACTGAAGAAATACAAATTCTGGACTGCCCACTCCAGTAGCACCTCACTCCTGGTGAATCTGAAACTCTGGGGCTGGAGGCCAACAATCCATATCTCAACATTCTCTCAGGTGATTCTGATATAAGCTAACATTTCAGCATCCCTAAAATCAATCAACAAATGCCACTTACCTAGCCACAGGATTCTCCTCATGCTCAGCTCTATGTCCCCAGAGCTCTGTCAATTTCACCCAGTAACTCTGGGTGGCTACACAAACCTGGCAGGAAAATGCTGAAGGATGGCAAACTGCTATCAGGATACTGAGAAACAATATACTGACCCGGCTAGTGTGTTATATGTCTATTCTACTATATCCTTTTCTATAAAATCTAAGAAACTTTCTCTCTTTTGAGACAACTAAGTTCTTGTTTTTCACAACAAAGAGATGAATTTGTCTACACTGCTAAGCAGAGAGCAGTGACATACACCCCAGGGCCAGCTCTCAAACCCCTGGCGTCCCGGACACAACAGTTTTCACTCTCTCAGGAATGCATGATTTAGACACAACCAAGGAATAGATCTGGATTTTAAATTCCTCTTAGTCCTACTTAAACAACTTAGAAAGGCCTGATTCTCCTTATGTCCTTGGGCTATAAATATTCATTAACACTCAAGATAGAACCTAACTTCTCTTGGAGTTAATAAGTGAAAGTGAAGTTGTTCAGTCGAGTCCGACTCTTTGCGACCTGTGGACTGTAGCCCACCAAGCTCCTCCGCCCATGGGATTCTCCAGGCAAGAATACTGGAGTGGGTTGCCATTTACTTCTCCAGGGGATCTTCCCGACCCAGGGATCAAACCCAGGTCTCCCACATTCCAGGCAGACGTTTTAACGCCACCAGGGATGCCTTATATACAAGAATACAGTCTCTCATAAAACCTCCTATAGAGACACAGAACTTCAGGTCCGAATACTAATACCAAAGATTTCAAGGGAGGAAAGGAAGCCAGGTTGAAAGAAGAAGGGGGAGGAGGCGGGAGAGGGGAGGGGGAAGGGGTGGACTTACAGATGTCTCCTGCCACCTACAGACACCCAGGCCTTATGGGACTTTTTTTCTGGGCCGCCAGAGAAGGGAGGACTGGAACTCGGCCCTACCAGAAATCAGACCAGACCAGAGCCAGAATTCGAGTTCTCTGCCAAGAGGAGGTGATCAGTCTCCAATCCTCAGCTCAGGCTGAGGGCCCTTCGACCAGATTCCTGCATCCAGAACCGGGAGACTAGAAATATAGGGAAGGATAGGAAGGGTTAAGGAGAGGAAAGAGAGAGGGGAGGGGAGAGAGGTCGATAAAGTCTCTTGTTCCTTACTGGTCAGGGCACTCTGGCCAGCTGTCCGTGTCAGGAGGAGACCAGGGACAAAAGAGTCCCAGTTGCAGCCTCTGGGTCTGGTCCATTGGCAGGCAAGCTGGCCCCTGAGTACCCTGAGTGGTCAGGATGTCAGTCTCAGCGAAGAAGAGTCCCGCCAGAGTCGCCATTTGTTGCAGAAAGGGGGACCCCTTCCAGGGCCCGAAACTGGGCTCTTGTCTAACACTCGGAAATGAATTGTCCGAGGAGACACATGTGCTGACAAAGCAAGAGATTTTATTAAGAAAGGGCACCCAGGTGGAGAGCAGTAGGGTAAGGGAACCCAGGAGAACTGCTCTGCCACATGGCTCGCAATGTCAGGTTTTATGGTTAACTTATTGGAGTTACTAAGTAATGTCTAATTAGAAGACACTTCTAATTGTTGGAACTTCCCTGGTAGCTTAGTGGCTAAGACTCCACACACTCAGTGCAAGGGTCCCAGGTTTAATCCCTAGTCAGAGGACTAGATTCCACGTGCCACAACTAAAGATGCTACATACTGCAATTAAGATTCAGTGTAGACAAATAAATAAACATATGTTAAAAAAGAAAGACATTGTCATTGGCCTTGATTGCTTTAGAAGCCTCATAAACACTAACTAGGAAACTTGTTAATATAGGAAACTTCCTGCCTCTTCAACCAGAGACTGTACCCACAACAGATCCAACCAGGCTTCTGGGATGGTGCAAGTGGTAAAAGAACTTGCCTACCAATTAAGGATACATAAGAGACATGAGTTCGATCCCTAAGTCAGGAAGATCCCCTGGAGGAGGAAACGGCAACCCACTCCAGTATTCTTGCCTAGAGAATCCCAGGGACAGAGGAAGCAACTTAGCATGCACACATGGACCCAACCACTTGCCAATTACAGTGTGCTTTTCTCCTGGTTTTTCAGAAACCGAGTGTAGTAAGTTTTGCTGAATGGCTAAAAGGTTTGTTGTATGCCTGCTTGGGGTTGCCCAGCACACAGCATTGACATTTTCAAAATAATTTAGAGGGAAAGGCTAGCATCTTTGCAAGTAATATATTTAAAAATGTGTATAATTAACTTGTCAAATCAAAATCTTCAAAAGAAAATCCACAACCAACATGCGTCAATTATTTCAGCTGCATTTACTGGGGAGAGTACTGCCTAAAGAAATAGATTCTACTATTTCCAAGTGAGCTAAAATAGCCTAGAACAATCTCTGTATGTTCTCTTTTTCCTCCCCCAACTTCTTATAGAAACAATGAGGAAGAAAACATAAGTCACATTTCTTTTGGTTGTATGCATTATCCCTTTTGTTACTGCTATACATGAGTCTCTAGAGAAAGGCTACATTATTTTACTTAATAATCATTTTTAAAATTCCACTTTGAATACTTCTCGTTATTCACACAAGCCAAAGGAATATTAAATTCCTAGGTGTCTTAAAGTTAGTAATGGGTTTTTAATGGCTTTAGAAATTCCACTGCACATTTTGGTTTGGATCAATTCAAGTCATAGATATTTTCATAACACAGGAGCAAATAAATGCACATGGGCAACAACTGCATCATTTCGGAAGCGAACACCTGACAAACTGCTCTTCAACTATGTTAGGAAAAGGGGCTTCTCTTTGCATTAGTGAAGTTCTGGATCTGACTTTTGTGCTTGGTCTTCATTAAAAGCCAGCCTGCTGATCTGGGCTTTCAGGTACACTGTGTGTTAATTGCATGATTGTTTGCTAGTGTGCTGTGTGCCCACATGCTTGGTGTATCTGACTCTTTGGGGCAGCATGGACTGTAGTCTGCCAGTCTCCTCTGTCCACAGGATTTCCTAGGCAACTTCCAGGGGGTCTTCTCGACCCAGAAAGGGACTGAACTCAGGGACTGAACCTGCATCCTGCATTGGCAGGCAGATTCTTTACCACTGAGCCCCCAGGAAAGCTGTTGTTTATTTGCTAGAGAGACACTTATTTAGCTGACTGAACTGGAATAGACCTACTCATTTTTGTCAACCATACAGTCTCTGGGCTTTCCTTATAGCTCAGCTGGTAAAGAATCTGCCTGCAGTGCAGGAGACCTGGGTTTGATCCCTAGGTTGGGAAGATTACTTGGAGAAGGGAAAGGCTACCCACTCCAGTATTCTGGCCTGGAGAATTCCATGGACTGTACAGTCCATGGGGTCACAAAGAGTCACAGTCCTTCTAATATTTCATCTTGGGTCTAACACACATCAGTTAGTGCTGCTGTATAAGTTGAACTTCATGGTTTCAAATAATACAAGACCAAAAGAATGTGATGTACCAGGAACTGGAAAAAAAAAAAAAAGAAAGACTGATCAGAAACAGATAACAAACTTCTAAAATTTTAAGACCAGTATGAATCATATTACATCCCATTTACTTCTGTACTTTGCTGCTTTTATAAACAGTGTTCCTTCAGGTAAAAGACTGAAGGAACGCCACAGCCTAACAGTACACTGAAGCTGTGATTAGGCACTGCTTATTTGGAGTGGTTGAGGCTAGGCTTCAGGATATAACAAAGACTGGAAAGTGACAAAATGTAAACAGCAATGCCTCAGCTTACAAAAGCACAGAGAGACTGCCAAGCTAGAAGACATCTGTAATAGATGCAAAAGTGAGACCGAACGCTCTCATGAATGCATATCCATAAAGGCCAATCTGCTACAAAGAAGTCTCCTTGATGGTTTACTTCACCGGCTTCATGTCGGATTGTGCGGACTCTAATAGTGATCTGGCTTCCAACCTGCATTATCAAAAACAATGATATAACTCTAAAATTTACCAAAGACTATGAAGCTTCTGCCACATAACATGGGTGCTACTGGCAAAATATGAATAACAGACTTTCATTCAAGAAAGAACCATAGAAATAAATCTAGCTGAAATTCCTTCACTTCTGAGTTTCTAGGTAAAGGATACACTTACTCAAAAGCAGAACTCTAAATATGAAGGGTATTTGATAATTCTATTACCAACATATAATAAAACTCGTGAAACTAAATCTGTATACACTACTCTGACGTATTCATTCACAATATCGAGACTGCTTAATGACCCATCAACATTATCTGTGTTTTGATGTAAAGAAAATGACCATTTAATTCCCCTGTAAGAGAAGATATATAGTTCATCTCCAAAAGAGAAAAATTAATAAAGAAAAGAATTTATCCTTAAAAGTTAACACACTGAATGAATGAATGACTTTGCATCTTCCAAAGTCAGTTGTTTTTGCTACTCTGAAGAGAAAAAGATCAGACAGAACTAATGCTCGTTATCAAACAGAGTCAAGTGTACTTGACCTTGACATCTTTACTTCCACTGAAATATTTTACAGGTTCACTTTAAAGTAAACTGGCTTTGAATAGAATTTTCTTGACCACATTTTCGGGTGTTAAAATCAATTAATTCAAAAGTAGTCGCAAGAGACTGTCTTTATCACTATTCACTATTTGAAGAATAGTGAATTTAATATGGTTTCAATGTTATTAGTTTCCTCATGACATAACTATGGTCAAAATATTATCCACTTACATGTTTCCCAAATTGGTGAGAACTAGAGTTCCTTCACTGCTCTTATAGAGAAGGCAAACGAACCAAACAGTCATATGTAGGAACCAAATAGTAACAGGCCAACTGATCAGACTATAAGAACAGGGACCATGTTTGTCTAGTGAAATTCCATAATTCTAGTCCCTAGAACACATCCGGAACATAATACAGATGCAGGAAAAAGTGCTTTTGATCAATAAGTGCTAAGGTAATGTAAAATAACACATAGAGGATATTTTTCTTTTAAAAAAGTTTAGACTCATATACAGACTGTTACTAGATCTTAAGCAACAATGGACATTTATAGCAGCTAAATCAACCAACTTCTGGTTGGTACATATTTTACAAATTTGACAAAGGGAGCCTTTCTGACCTGATATCATCTTTACTTTTAGCTTTTAAAAGCCTCAATAATCCAGAATTTTCTAAATAAAAAATAATACAAGAATCTACAGAAATGAATCTAAATACCAATAAAAAGAAGTGACTCTTTCTGGTAATCTCTTAAAACTTTTAAGAGACAGCTAATCTTTTAAAGCTATTCCATTTCCATGAGGCAAAATTGGCATATATGTGAGTTCAGAGAATTGCTTACAGTAAGAAATAACAGCCCCTAACTGTTTGTGAAGAGCTTCTCAGAAAATTAACTCAATAAATGATACCTACTAGAAACAAGAAGAGTTCCGTGTGTACAAAAAAAAAAAAACAACAACAACCCTACAGTAATGGCACACACATCAGGCAGCTGCTCAGCCCGTCAACACAGACTGAGTCCCCACTGTGTGCCCAGCCCAGGGTCAGGTTATATGTTACTAGTGTCCGTGATGGTTCATCAATCATGGTGTTTGTGCTAGAGAGTTAACATTTTTCTACAACTACCCAAATGAATACTGGCCTCTTTACGTGATTTATTTAAGTAAGTAAAAGAGTGTGGCCAATTCAGGATTACCTCACATTTATTTAGCAGCCCAGTTTCTTGCAGCCGTGACCAGATGCTCTGTATTCGTCCAGCATGCTCAGGGTGGGTGGTGGAATTGCCACAAATGCACTGGTGTTTCAGCATCAAAGGATCATAGGCAATTCCTTTAGGACAAAGAAAACACAATACAAGATGAGTAATGGCACAAGTTACATGACAATATGATCACTCAAAAAAGGCATTCTTTTCCAAATAAATTTACAAATAGAGAAATAATACATATCCACAAATTTCCTGGAAGCACATAAGAACTATTTAGTTCTATGGGTCTGGATATATATGCAAAAAAAAGTCAACTCATGAATTAGTCAGTATCAGACCCTAGGCTTACTAAGTAAATCTGTAAAGTAAAAAAGGTGATGATATTTGAGAAACTGCAGGTTAAAAAAATAAACTGCAATTTTACCAGTATCTTAATTCACTATGGAGTATTTTTAGACAGATAATTCAATTCAGCAGAGGTTTTAATTTTATCAGTGAATCCACAAAATGAGCTCTTTAAAGTGTGAATTTATTTCACGAGTGAGTCTCTCCATAGTTTAGGTCATGTTACATCTGTAACAAACTGGAAGTTTCCAGCTACTTGCCTATTCATATGCTTATTAATCCTTCAAAGTTGTGCAGAAAGAGTTTCTTTTCTGCTTACTGTGCTTCTCTCATAATTATGTCAATCTGTAAGTAATATAGATACTATAGTTTTTAATGATGCTAAACCTGAAACTCCAGTACTTTGGCCACCTCATGCGAAGAGTTGACTCATTGGAAAAGACTCTGATGCTGGGAGGGACTGAGGGCAGGAGAAGAAGGGGACAACAGAGGATGAGATGGCTGGATGGCATCACCAACTCGACAGATGTGAGTCTAAGTGAACTCCGGGAGTTGGTGATGGACAGGGAGGCCTGGCGTGCTGCAGTTCATGGGGTCGCAAAGAGTTGGACATGACTGAGCGACTGAACTGAACTGATAGTTTTTATAATACTGTGGAACATTTGAAGTGTTTCTTTAAAAAAATAAGCCAGTAGCAATATCTTTAGTAGAAATCACATAGACACAACAAAACCTGCATTTAAATTATCATAGTTAACACATTTCATGTTTCAGAGCCTTTGATGTGAAAGATTTCATACACATTTGATGAAATGAACTATTAGGCATATACAAAGTACGACTCTATAAAGCAACAAATTAGATAATAATTATTATAGAAAGATTTCTACCCTTATCCCAATTCCCTGGGTGGAAAACATGTTATTTACAAAATTGCCTGACATAAGAAATTATTTAACCAATGAAATATTCCAATAAATTACCATCAAAATACATTCTCTGGGGGCATAGAATGCAGAAGAGTCCATTATGATAACTTTCTAAATACCTATTCAAGAACAGATAACTACAAGCAATTAGTGTTATAAAGTAGGTTCAATTAATGCATTTTATTCTCCCTTACATTATTGTGTTAGAGGGATGTTATTCAAGAGGGGAAAATATGTGTCCCTGAGTGTATTAAAAATCATGCAGAATGACACGTGTTTTTGAAACCATGTGGCAAAAATTATGTCTACGAAAAACTATTTCCCTGGTCCAAATTACATCCACTTCTTCCTATAAATTGAAATATAGCTGATATATACAATATTACGTTAATTCCAGGTGTACTACATAGTGATTTGACATTTTCATACACTGCAAAATGATCACCACAATAAGTCTAGTAAACATCTGTGCCCATACAAAGCTATTACAATTTTTTTGTTTGACCAAACCACACGGCATGTGGGACCCTAGTTCTCCAGTCAGGGATCAGACCTGTGCCCCCTAGAGTGCAAGCATAGTCTTGACCACTGGACCGCCAGGGACGTCCCTATTACAATTCTTTTACTATATCCCTGTACCGTATTATTACGTCGCCATGGTTTATTTATTTTATAACTGGAGGTCTGTATCTCTTAATCCCCTTCACTTGTTTGGCCCAGCTCTCCAACCCCCTTCGCTCTGGCAACTACACAATTGAGTATGCTGTCACTTTGTTTTGTTTTGTTTCTTAGATTCCAGATCTGGCTATACAGACTTTAGTTTATACAGTATTTATCTTTGTCTGCTTCATGATGCCCTCTAGATGTGTAATAGTGATTCTCAAGACACAAATGGCTTCAGAAACCCTCCACATGCCCCCAACTCTCACATTTTCATCTTCAGGGCTGATCTCCCTCCTGAGCACTATACACTTGAACACTCATCTAAATAGCCCCTCTAAAATCTCCATTTGGATGTCTCCTAGTTTTCATAAAATAGGAATATCATATTTGAGCTCATAATCTTAAGCTTCACATACCGTTTCTCATTTCAGTGAAAGTTATCACCACCACTGCTCATGTAAGAAATCTTACTGTCCTCTTGACACTCCTTCTCCAATAAGCCAAGAAGTAATGTCTATTTTCCCCTGGAAGATGCATACTCACTCTCTTATCTCCAGTGCTGAAACCATACAATCCAAGGTGCTGTTGTCTTTAATCTGAGCTCCTGAGCTGGCCCTGTAACGGCTGTCTGACTTTATTCTACCCTATTTGCCACTACCTTTGCTTCAGTCCTTTGGTGACTTCAAAGATGAAGTTAAATTTCTCAAGACAGCACAGACACGCCTGTCTCCACCTCTCCAGCTTCATCTCATACTTGCCTGCCTTGATCTTTATTTCTCCCACAAAGCTTTACTTTAACTTCTAGTTTTCAAAAGACTCAAAATCACACGTGCCTTGGGATCTTCATACATGCTGTTCCATCAATGCCAAAATTCTGCTTTCTTTCACTCAACTAATACTTACTCATTCTTCAAGATTGTTTCGATGTCACTTCCTCAATAAAGCATTCCTCAGTTCAGTTCAGTCACTTAGTCATGTCCGACTCTTTGCAACCCCATGAATCACAGCACGCCAGCCCTCCCTGTCCACCACCAACTCCCAGAGCCTACCCAAACTCATGTGCATCGAGTTGGTGATGCCATCCAGCCATCTCATCCTCTGTCGTCCCCTTCTCCTCCTGCCCTCAATCCCTCCCAGCATCAGGGTCTTTTCCAATGAGTCAACTCTTCGCATGACCTGTGATCTCTAAATTAGATCTCCAACTATATGTTCTCATAGCATCTTCTAGGTCTTCTTTGTAACATTTAGTACAATTCTATAATTGGTATATAATCTTGTTAATTGGATATTTTCTTTACTATTTTCTAGTCTGTACAACACAGACTAGAGTTATATTGTTTACCTCTGAACTCTTAGTGTCTATAAATATGTTGGGAAAACAGTAGATTCTCAACTGTAATTTTAAAAAATGAGTGAAAAACATGAATAAATGAATTGATGGAATAACTAGGTCAGATATCTCCATCCATTATAAAAACCTTTCTTGATGAACCTACTTGGTGGACCTCATTGGACTACTTGTTTTTATAGACTAATTTCTTTGTACTACATGCCTTATCTTCCTCCTGGTGAAAGTGAAGTGAAAGTGTTAGCCACTCAGTTGTGTCCTATTCTTTGTGAGCCCATGGACTGTAGCCCGCCAGGCTCCTCTGTCCATGGAATTCTCCAGCAAGAATACTGGAGTGGGTTCCCATTCTCTTCTGTAGGGGATCTTCCCCACCCAGGGATCAAACCTGGGCCTCCTGCATTGCAGGCAAATTCTTTACCATCTGAGCCACAAGGACATCTTATCTTCCTACCAGTAGGTGCCTCTAACACAAGCATTTATTATACTCATTATGTTTATACATGGAATTTTACACAAAAAGAGATGAATAAATATGTTTACATAAAGCCAAAAGAGAGAAAAGAGGAAGGCAGGAAAAAAAAGTAAGCAGGCATAAAAAGCAACATTCACCATATGACGATACATTAGACATGTCTGCACAACTCAGATATATCAAGTATTTATGAGTTGCTATTATATAACAGGAACTGTCAACATATTTTCTACCAGTTTTGTACTGCATAAAAAATATATTAATGATTAACATGGAAACATAAAATATAGCATTTCCCTTATTTTGAAAACATATTCTTTAAGAATAGAGATTCTAATCACTAGGTTGCTTATTTTTTTCACTATCTCATCTCTTGACATATCTAACTTCATCTCCATAGTAATCATTTCTCTTAAAGCAACAATGTCTCCATCAGCTACTGCCAATATATATATATATGAAACAGGTTATGGTAGCTGAAAATTATTGCTAAGTATCTGCAGATTATAATACAAAGTCCAGAAGCTCTTGGAAAGACATTCAAATTTAAGAGAAAATAAATAAAGTCTGGAACCCAAAACCTCTACCTACTCATCTTAATGACGTAGCAATGAAGTTTTAACAGGTAGACTGCGAGGTGAGACTTAACCTCATCCTTCATCTCCATTTCTTTCATCTTTTTTTCCCCTTTTTTCCCCTCAAAAACAGAAACTTACAGGGTGAGAAACAAGTCTGCTCTTCTCTTTGGGATTCACATAGAATTCCATTTTTCTTTGACCCTTTAGCCTGTCTAAAGATAGATCAACTTGTCTCTTAATCAATGAGACAAGAGTTAAAGCTAGGTTTTGAGAAAATAAATAAAATACACAAAGGAGTCTTAACATAAACCTTTACTTGAATTTTAAACCCGAGTTGTTTATTTTCTGTTAAAAAAAAAATCTCCTAAAATTTATTGATTTTTTTAATAAGCTTGGACTTTGTGCTTTCTATGGCTTTCAGTTTTATTAAACGAGGTTAAGTATGTAAAGCACACAGTGTAGCATCTTTGCCTTTCCTTAATCATTGCATACAGTTTCTTTAGTTATAGAAAGCATTCATATCTTTAGGTTTATGCTCAGTCTAATATGACTGTGGGGCTGAGTCCACATTGGTCTATTATGAAAGCTGAGTTCAGAAACCTTCAACCTAAAACTCCTGATCCCAGCTTCTTAAAATTCAACTTAATATTGCTTTTCTGGTTAATGCCTGAGGTTCCACACCTTCCCAAGGATTTGCTCAATGACACATACTAAACATCTTGCAGGGCCAAAGGATTGAACCAAGGGCTAAAGCACAGTAAATAACACACACACACACACACACACACACACACACACACACATATATATATATACTATAATAACTTTCCTAAAGGATGCAGGTTCAGTAAACAGTCACTGAATGCTCTCAATGATTTAGGTATCAGAAACTTTAATTCATTACATTTAACTTATGACCTAGCAGTAAAGGTAAGGCATTCACAAAGACAGTTATATGACATGTATGTTTAAAACTCTGTATGGTAGGTAAGGAAATTAAAAAATATGGGGCTGAGAAGTCAACCTCTTAAGAATTAAAAAAGAAAAAAACTTTAAAAATGGATTGCAATTGGTAGGATAACTAAAATGGATAGAAGGAGTTACTTTGAAGCAGGAGTCATTTCTAATAACCTCTAAATCATGTGCAGAACAGCTACTATACTTTCCATCTATAAGAGAAATCTACCCATAAGGTTTATAGTTCTAATCTATTTATAAGGTTTAGCTTGCCTAATTTTTCCCCATAACTATACTCTTTATAACACCTGAATTATGTTATAATATCTTTCAACAGGAACACTTAAGTGCCAGATACATTTTTAATTATGTGTAAAACTTGATTTGTTCAGCAAGCAAATGAAGCATACAAAAATAATTGTTTAAAACTTGCTAAACTGTACCTCTGAGTACACAAGGAGCATTTTCTAGACTTAGAGATTTGTTTGTTTATGTAAATCATGTCATCAGCAGCTAAAAAAGGAAGTGGGTGGAAGAAATTTCACCCTAGGGCTTCTAACTACACTATATGAAAGTCTATTAGAACCTGGGAATTAAATTAGGTGTTGCCATCCACTATATAACAGAGAAGAAGGTTCAAGTGGTATCCAAGTTGGCAAAAAGTGTAGTCAAACACAATTCGCTGGTAAATATCTGGAAAGATGTTTCTATATTCAAGCTTTCAAGAATGAGTGAACACAAGGGAAACCATAAAAAAAAAAAAACCCTACAGACTAGAAGAAAATATTTACAAATCATACAACCAACAAGGGAATAATTTCCAAAATATACATACAGCTCAATAACAACAAAAACAATAAAAAATGGGCTGAATCCCTAAACAGACATTTCTATAAAGGAGACATCCAGATGGCCAACAGGCACATGAAAAGAATGCAAACCAAAACTACAGAGAGGTATTACCTTCTATCAGTCAGAATGGCCATCATCAAAACCCTACAAACAATAAATCCTGGAGAGGGTGTACAGAAAAGAGAATCTTACTATAGTAGTAATGAGAATGTAAACTGTTGCAGCTACTATGAAAAACAGTATGGAGGTTCCTTACAAAACCAAAAAGAGTCACCATATGGTCCAGTAATTCCAGTCCTAGGCATGTATCTGGATAAAACTTTACTTTGAAAAGATACATGCACCCCAAATGGAAAAGGAAACAGCAACTCACTCCAGTATTCTTGCCCGGGAAATCCCATGGACAGAGGAGCCTGGTGGGCTACAGTCCATGGGGTTTCAAAGAGCTGGGCACAACTGAGAGACTGAGCACACACGCACTCCAATGTTCACAGCCATGCTATTTCCAATCGCCAAGACATAGACGCAATCTAAATGTTCATCAAGAGATAAATGGATAAAGAAGATGTGCTGTATATATAGACTTCCCAGGTGGCACAGTGGTAAAGAATCGACCTGCCTATGCAGGAAATGCATGAGATGCAGGTTCAATCCCTGGCTCAGGAAGATCCCCTGGAGTAGAAAATGGCAACCAACCAGAATTCTTGCCTGGAAAATTCTATGGACAGAGAGGCCTGGCAGGCTGCCAGCCCACGGACTGCAAAGAGTTGGGGACACAACAGAGCACACACACAAGACAGTGTATATACACACCATGGAATTATTGCCCAGTCATAAAAAGGAGGAAGGAAATAATGCCATGTGTAGCAACATGGATGAACTGAGAGACTGTCATACTAACCGAAGTCAGACAAAGACAAATATCATATGCATCACTTACATGTGGAATCTAAAAAATGATACAAATGAACTTATGTAAAACGGAAACATAGCCACAGACATAGAAAACAAATTTATCATTACCAAAGGGGAAAGATAGGAGGAGGGATAAATTAGGAGTCTGGGATTATCGAATACAAGTTACTATATATAAAACATATGAAGTCCTACTGTACAGTAAAGAAAACTAAAATTCCACATCTTACAATAAACTCTAACAAAAAAGACAGAAAACATATAACTGAGTCACTTGGCTCTACACCATAAACTAACTGTAAATCAACTGTACCTCAAAAACTCTTTTTAAAGTTTGAATGAGCAGGAAAAAAAAACAAAAACAAAAACCTGGGCCTATGAGAACATGCTACAGAAATATAAAGGAAACATAATTCCTACTCCTTAGCTCAGTGAACTTGATTCACTATAGGAAGCAAAATAAGATTTTAGAAACTTGGGGGAATCCTCAAATGTCAGAAGACATTGGTCCTATAAAATAGGAGCCAAAAAAATAAATAAATAAATAAAATAGGAGCCAAGAGCTGAAAGGAGAGACCAAGGTAAATTAATGAGTAAAAAGATGCATAAGGTAAATGAGGATGGCAAGAGAACTAAAAACACAGTGGCAAAATTAAAGTCTACTTTGGAGGCAAGAAAAGAAGAATTCAAATTTCATAAAAAAACAGATCAATGCCATTAAATAAAAATGTAGATATGTTTAGAAAGTATGGAGATCAAAGAATAGACAGTGATTGTTCTCAAGGAGGGATCAGATTAGTAGATAACTGGAATAACTGAAAAATTTATCCATAATAGAAAGAGACACGTAAATGAGTGTGTAACTACAAATGCTCATAAGAATGATTTTATTTTAGATTTATTTTCAATTAGTAGGATGAAGAATATATACTGTGAGGCACCAGAAAAGAATGAAAAGGCTGCCCACAGAGGAACACATACTAAGGTGGTCCAGACTTCTCTTCGTTGCTAAACTTAGACCCCCTCCTTTTGAATATTAAATGCTTGAGCATTTAACCACATTTCCAGATTTTTCAGACAAAAAAATGTGTCCCAGTAAATCTGTGTCCAAGTATGTGTGAAGGTTGTAGGATGACTTTCTCGGGTATGAAAAAGCCAAAAATTTTTTTCTTCAAAAAGATATATATGTATATGTATAACTAACATATATTAATATATATATTTAAAATATTATATAAGAAATAACTTATAATACAATATATATGTGACCAAGTTGATTTAGTCTCCTAAATAAAAAAAGATAGCTATCTTATCATCTTCAGTGAGAATTAGCTAGGCAAACATTGGAGGAACTTTTCAGGAGAAACTTCAAGCACATATTTGAGGACAGTAACTTTTGTCTACCCAAATGAAATTTATCTCTGCATTCTAATACAGGTGGTAACATTAGTTACTCTGAAATGTCTTAAAACACACACACAAACACACGCATACACAAACACATAAATGTATTTACAGATGTACACAAACCTGCAGTCATGAATGCAAACATTACTTTCCTTCACTGCCAGAGAGAGGCACACAGAAGAGGAAAAAATACTGGAAATAAATGCATATTTTACTTATGGTTTTCTCTGGTGATAGAGTAACAGGTGGTTCTCCCCTTATAGTTTTCCAGACTTATGAAATTGCTTCCAACGAACAGTTTTTAATTAAAAAATATAAATGTCACCTCCAAATTTCATCTAACATACAAATAATCTTTTTTGTATAGCTGCATGTGATTCATGTGTCTTTACTCTTGTTTCACTTGCATATTCATTTATTATACAGTAAGCATATACACCGAGCACCCTCCTTGGGCTAGTCAGCTACTGCAGTGCTAGGGTCAGAGAGAAGAGGAAACAAAATCTCTTCCCACATGGACAGCCCATTTTAACACAATCCCCCAAATAAATCAATTACAATCTTTGAGGAGAAAAAAAATCCAGTTATGAGGGACCATAATTGACTTAATTTGGATTTAGCTGGCCAAACAAGGCTTCCTGAAAGAAGTAAGCTGTGAACTAAAACCTGCAGGATTAACAAGAGTTTGCCTAACTTGGGAACACAGCTTCATTAAAAGCAGAAACAAACAGACAGGGGAAAGGCCACTTCTGCCATTCTCACACTTAAACATTCAAATGTATTTCCCTTTCCATTGTGATGTGCCACCCTCTAAATGTCCATTTAAAAATTCTTTTCACTATTTGTAATGGCTTTCACAAACACCGCTTTAGTTTGAGCACTACAATTCTACTTCTCATTAGACACTGACTGAAAAAAACTGATGGTATGAAGAAAGAATTTTCACAGATTATGTAAAGGAACCTAGTGCTGGGAGAAAGAAGAGCTTAAATGGTACTGGGTGATGGGGAAGATAAAAGTCAACCAAAATTATCTGCTATTAAATTCAGTATCACTGAATTCCACTTGGCATAAACTAGCAAAGTGGCACAGCTGGCAAAGAATCCACCTGCCAGTGCAGGAGACAAAAGAGATATAAGTTTGATCTCTGGATGAGGAAGCTCCCCTGGAGAGGGAATGAATGGCAACCCACTCTGGTAGTCTTGCCTGGAGAATTCCATGGACAGAGGAGCCTGGTGGGCTACAGTTCATGTGTCACAAAGAGTCAGACACAACTGGGCATGCGTACACACACACACACACACACACACACACACACACAGGGCACAATTATATCATCTAGTCTCAAAATCCTGTTGGGAGCTGTGGCCAAGCCTCATTTCTCTCAGGAACAGCTGAGCAGAAAGGAAGACTATCGCAGAGAAAATGACAGGCATTGCCTTTTCCTTAGCCATCAGAATTCATACAAACACCCATGCCTTGGCTTTAGACAGAATGAAAAAAAGTACTCCTTAAATTCAGTATGTAATAAACATTGACAATTATTACTTATGGGGCTTCCAAGGTGGTGATAATGGTAAAGAACCCACCTGCCAATGCAGGAGACATAAGAGACATGGGTTCGATCCCTGGGTCAGGAAGATCCCCTGGAGGAGGGCATGGCAACCCACTCCAGATCTTACCTGGAGAATCCCCATGGACAATGGAGCCTGGTGGACTACAGTCCATGGGGTCTCAGAGTCCAACACGACCGAAGTGACTGAGCATGCATGCGTGATTCCTTATATTCCAAACTGACAAAATGCATCTGAATGTGTGGTCCCCTGGCTCTACGATACACATTCTTCCTTGGCACTACAGAGGCTAAGTGACCCTGGCCATCCAGAAATATCCTCAGCCAGGCTCTCCGGAGGGCCAGCAGGGAGGGGCTCCATCTTAGTCTGTTTCTTGGTCCATTCAAGTTCTCACAGGAAGCAGACTAGAGACTTCATCTTTCAACAACTGACTGAGCTCAGACATTTCCCCCTTGGACCACTGCTTTGTGCTTTAGAAATATTAGGGTGGTGTGACTATCCCTTTGGCTGTTGAGGATTACATGGAAGGTGAAGGTTTGAATGGTGTGCCTTAAAAATTGTGTGAGTTTACTACAGAATAACTTCATAGTTGTTTCAAAATGTATAGCCGTTACCGAAGGAATTTAAGCAAACTGCTTAACTTTATAACCTACTCTCTCTCCCTTACTTTCTAGTGGAACAACCACTGAGTAAAGATTTATAAGTTTGAGAAACAAAAGCTAAATATTCTCAAAGAACATGTGACTCCAAAGTGACTTAAATGTTACATTTTATTTTTATTTTTGATGTATCTACAACAGTATCAGTATCAGTATTAAAAAGTATCAGTATTAAAAATCCAAAAGAAAGGCCCTTAAAACATAAAAAAATTGTTTTCACACATATCACAAGTGAAAGCCTTAAGAGTTCTCCTCTAAAGTAAGAGATCATTAGAAATACTAAGATGAATTTTGAGATCATGTGGACTGTAAGAGTATGCATGTTACAGGGGAAATTTAAGTTTGGATTAAAGCCAGAATAATATTTGGAAGAGCAGAGTGAAGATAGCGCATTTCATTTCCTTTGGATTTGGAAAAGCACTAAATGAAAGTCACTAATCAAATATACATTTTTAGTCCCAGTGACAGTGGAGGAGCTATTAACAGACACATAAATTACATACTTTGCACATTTTTAAAAGAATATTTAGTATTTTTATCTTAAGAATTTAAGTGTCACGATGCAACATTCTTAAGGTAAATAAGACAATAAGGTTTTTTCCTACTGAAGTATGTAACTTTGAAATCACTTAGTCAGTCCTTACAGAGCAATAATTGCATAGTAAATTTCACTTTCAGTATTTTCAAATTTGACCTGGTAAATTCATAAGTGTTTTTGATTTACATGTACACATTATGTATATATACTACAAATTAATATTTGTCGATTCAACTAAAATTTATTGAAAAATTACTAAGCATAAAATTCTATATTTTAAAAATGTAAGTTTACACAACCTCTCATTTAGGCCAGAAATGTGCCTCATCAGGTAGCTCAGTGGTAAAGAATCCAACTGCCAGTCCCAGAGATGCAGGAGACCTGGGTTTGATCCCTGTGTCTGCAATGTCCCCTGGAGCAGGGCATGGCAACCCACTCCAGTATTCTTGCCTGGAGAAGCCCACAGACAACTGAGCATGCCTGCACATGCACATGTCTCATCACACATTAAACATGAAAATAAACTCAATCTGGTTTCCCTATCTGTGCTTGGAATATAACTTCTGATAAACACTAGGGTGTTGACATTATGGCAAAGAAGCTAATCATGTGAAATGACCCAGTTTTCAGTTTGAAGGATTTGGTTATGTTTAGGTCATGCTTGCATTATCTGGTTTGCAATCCACTCTTTCACCTGATTTTTTTCCCCTAATTTTTGTCTGTGCTGCATGGCATGTGGGATATTAGCTCCCTAACCAGAAATTGAATCGATCCCCCTGCCGTGGACGCACAGTGTCTTAACCACTGGACTGCTAGGGAAGTCCCTTGCCTGATTCCTTTAAGACCTACAAACCCTGTTCATTTGCGAAAACATGTTTTTCTCAAACTGGTGGGATCATTCTAATATTCAGAGAACTTGTTTCATTCATATAGAGGGAACATATAAAAGTAGAGGAAACCACAACATGTCAGGGAAGGGTCACCTCTCTTAACCAAGGAAAGAAATCATCAGTAGGGTTACAATAGTAGACAGCCATATACATGGAAACAGCATCACAAAACTTGATAATCAAGCTTGCTTTTAAAGTAAGGAAATGATTTGGAGTGAATGTAACTGGCATTACAATAGGATGTCTGTGTCTCTGAAACCTTATGGCTGAATACAAAACACTCTCAGTAAAAAGAACTGAGAAATAACTAATTCTTAAAGGCTACTGCTCTGACTACCTAGAAAAAGTATTTTTCTTTACATCATGTATCTGACTATGAGCAAAAATTCTCTTAAGACCAGGGATTGAACGAGGCATGACTGATCCAAGCAGCTTCCGCTGACCCTGGCTCCAGTCCTGGGTTGCCTGGGATACCAGGACAGGTCTGTTTGTCCAAGAAATAGAGGGATCAGAAACAGTGGCTAATGTGGTGACAGAAATATATCCAGATATATCCAGTCTGTAGCTCCTAGTATGGAATGCTGGCTCGTGGTGTAATACATTAGAAAATGTAGCTTCTAAGCATACTTATCAAAAATGTCTGTCAAAGTTAAATAACCTGGTTGTTCCGTTCATTGACTTTTAAATAAAAGATGATATCAAGGCTTGGGAATGTGATTTCAGAAAAAGCATTTTAACTTTTCCAAGTACAAAGGGTTGCTTGAGGTCACAGAAGCCACAAAAACAAACCCTGAATCCTAAAAATTGAATCAAAAATAAATCAGATAACCTGTGAGAGACTCTAGCAGAAGGTACATCTGAATTCTCCCCTTGAGGCATCCATGTTATGAGCCCTTAGGGCTAGAATATCTTTCATTTCATGGGCCACAGTTGAGAGCATAGAACAAGAATGGGGTTCAGCAGACATGAAGGAATATTTATCCACATGCATATTTATGGTACAGCTCCTTTGTGAGAGAATAGTGCCCTTTTTTGCGTGTGTTCCAGACTTGACCTTCCTTTGGCCTTGGAATTATCTAGTTTGTTTTCTTCTGTAGCCAGGTTCTGAAATATCAAACACAGCTGTAGGCAAAGGAAGAGGGTGGTCAGATAGCCCACCCATCGGTGCCATAATAAATGGAATTGGAACTGATGTATGTAGAATTAAACAAGGTTTGCCTTGGCACCACTGTCTCCTATGAGTCATTTGTATGAAAAGCCAGAACAAAACAGTGAAACAAACACAACAGCAAGAAAAACAAACTGGAAGGAGGCCCTCTTTCGAGTTGAATGAAGTCAGCATCGTAAATTTCCTAGGGGCCACAACCACTAGAAGGAAGAGATGGTAAAGAATGTTGAAGGGATTTTTGGTTCCAAAAGGGACCCATGCACCTGTTGATGTGTTTTCCAGGCCCCTGAATGATAACAATTTATGAGGCTATTAATACTAAGCCCAAGATTTATCAGATGCGCTGCTTTGTCTTGTGGCCAATACAACCTCATAAAATGTGGGCTGCACTGGGTTAAAACGGAGCGTTCTGCCCTTGGAGTTATTCTGAGCATTTAAATCGCTTAATCCTGCAAGAACGGTGCATTCAGCCTGCCTATTAGGGAGAGTCTTTCGGGATTCTCACCAGTTGCAGAGCCCGGCCGGAGGGGGCGGTCCATTGCTAGGTGAGGTAACGTGGAGGCTGCGGGGGAGGAGTGGGTCTTGGAGAGCAGACGCTCTTTCTCTAATCCCTCCATGCCCACAGCAGCCAGCTGAGCCTGGCGCACGGAGGCTGCACGTGTGTGCTGGGGCTCCAGGAAGGAGTGCTGCCAAGAAAAGAGCACAGAAGAGAGAAACATGAGACCAGCACGCAGGGAGACACTGAGAGCGACATGTCAACAAATTAAGTTCATCAGGTCAGAGACATAATAAACGGTGTGAAGGAAAAAAAATAGAGAAAGGGAGAAAAAAAACACGATCTAGTCAATAAATCCATTCAACAGATGTTTTCACACTGACGGCCAGGGCCTGCCTGCCTGGCTGAGGAGGAGGTGATGGCAGGAGGCCTGTCAGTTTGAACTGATTGAAAGAAACAGACCTTTAACCTCAAGAGGAACATCGACTTAGACTCATTTCCTACCTTGATACCAATGTTTTGAATACAGCCCTGGAACTGTTACAATGGCAAAGTGGTAGAACAATTCAACTGTTTTCAAACCACCACCAAGACTCAATTTTGAAAACCCTATCCTGAATTTACTTCAAGTAATGTTGTCAGTGAAATTTACAGGAGCCTAAATGTTGCTTCCCCAGTGGCTCAGACGGTAAAGAATCTGCCCTCAAGGCAGAAGACCTGAGTTCAATCACGGGGTTGGGAAGATCTCCTGGAGAAGGGAATGGGGACCCACTCCAGTATTCTTGCCTGGGAATCCCATGGACAGGGGATCCTGGTGAGCTGCATTCCATGGGATCACAAAAAGCTGGACATGACTGAGTGACCCACACACATACACAGTCTTTGTATAATCGTATAATGACTTTTTCATACGCTGATGATATAATCCCAATACTATTAAAAAAATGTTTCCTTAAACAATACTAAATACAATCTCAGTATTTAACAATATTGTCATACTTCATGTATCTCAACTTATCAAAGAGCCAGAATTGGAAGCTCCTGAAAGATTCACTTGACCTATTCCTGTCTCCAAAAAGAGACAATCTCTAAAACAGAGACAGGCACTATCTCTGTTTAACTTAACTAAATTAAACTACAGTTTAACTATCCAATATTACACCCTTATAGGTCCTCTCCCTGCAGCATCAGGAATTCATAACCTTTCTATTGATTTTTATGTTTCCTGCCTTTTCTATATTCCAAATAAACATGAAAAGCAGCTCAACAGCGATACAAAAGATGTTCACCTCTCATGCCATGGATAAGGAAACGAATACTTCAAAAGGTTAACAAAGCCCTCTAAACACAAGACCAATTTCTAGCATTTTAAAAATCTGCCTGCTCTTCTGCTTCAAGCATGTACGGTTTCAAGACTGGAAGCAAATGTCACCTCTTAGTAAAGCCCCAGCCTAACCTTATTGTTAGGATGGTTGCTCCTCTAGGACAAGGCACATCCTTTGAATCCAGAGTATTCATTTCATGAGAATGCTGACAAGTCTAACTACAGTACAACTGTATTCAATGCATGTTACATGGCTTTATGTCATTGTGATTTTCTCTGTATGAGTCAATGCTGTATATACATGTGAGTTATGAATATGAATATATATTTAGTTATAGACCATAGACAGATTTCCCAATTTGGAAAAAAGAATCATTGAAAATTAACTTTAAACTAAGTTCTAAGTAATGATGTGTACATGGTGTTATTTCTGTTTTGCTCTGAAAAATAAGTGAACCATCAATCAACTGGAAGGAATTTGTCACATCATCAAGCCCTGGGCATTTGCTTTGATGTTTAGAATGATTTGGCCAAGATCTAGCCCTAGTTAACAATAGTCATAACACTTCTACAAGCATCTAGATTTGCTTTCTTGAGTATCTCCATGTGCAGTTCCCTAAGGAAATAGCAGTAGGGTTGGCAGAGTCTCTCCTCTCATGGAACTTACAGAGGAAATGCAAATGTGCAATTAGGGCTTTGGGAGTTTTCTATGGGAAAATGAGCATAGGATCTACAGTGCCTGGGTAAGTATATACCTAGATGTTTGTAATGTCCATCCCTTCTGTTTCTATTACTGTACAATTCAAACTAATGCAAAGGGCGCTTGATTAACTATCCTAATTCAAAAATCAACCCATCCTATCCTTCCCTGCAAAAACTCTCTTCCTAAAGCGCTACTAATAAGCAAAAAGGTGACAGAAAGTCTCTGAAGGTAAAGCAAAGTTTGAAGAGCCTCCCCAGGCTGTCTTCTGGGTTCTCGCTGCATGCACGTGTACTCAGTCACTTCAGTCCTGTCTGACTCTTTACGACCCCACAGACTGTAGCCCACAGGCTCCTCTGACCATGGGATTCCCCAAGCAAGAATACTGGAGTGAGTCTCCATGTCTAGGGGATCTTTCTGACCCAGGGATGGAACCCGTGTCTCTTATGCCTCCTGCATTGGCAGGCAGGTTCTTTACCACTAGCGCCCCCTGGGAAGCCCAGGTTCTCCCTGACCTGAGGCCAATCTGAATTTCAACATTAGCTCTTCTATTCCTTCTTCAGGTTCTAGCTCAAATTCCTATCTTCTGTAAAACAAATACCATCAGCAGGGTTGTATTCTTTCATGGGCTCTTTCCTCTATAAAAAATACTAAACATTACCTTTTATGCTAAGATCAGCATACACTGGAATCATTATTATAATATCTATTTTTTCTTCTGATTAAAAACTAACATTTAAAATACTTTGTGGGCCCCTTAGAGTATCATGGGTTCTGGGCACAGTGTCTGCTGTGTCTAATGGACATATTGGCCCCGATCGTCCATGCTTCCAGTCTTTCCTGGGTCACCTGCTCTGGGTGTATCCATGAGGCTTCACATTCAGCAACCATTCACATCCTCTAAAGTCCATGTCAAATCCTAGAGCAAACCTTTTAAACTCACATGTTATACATGCTTTTCCTCTCCACTCTATTTCTCTATTTCCTGCCATCATCTTTTATGTATTAGGGTTACTGCATGCAGTAACCAGTTATTGAGCTCATACCCTGAGCCAGACACATTGCTGGCTTTTTAATGTTTATCGTCTAGTGAGGAGACAGATACTAAATATTTCTAAGTATAATGTAATTATAACTATGAATGCTATATGGGAAAAAGAGTACCATGAAAAACTTTAAAGAAGAATATGATTTAGAGGTTGAGGGAACTTTCTTTAAGCAAGTCACATTTAATTTGAGATGTAAAGGATAAACTGAATTGGCCAGATGAATGGGGCCAAGGATCTAGATATGTTTTGTGGGGGAGGGGGGAAAAGAAATCAACCAGAGATTGGATCTAATCCATCTGTGAACTTATTTTCTGCTCCATTTTATGTCTTTCCTTATATTTCTTATATTTAGCTTTCTTAGGGCTAAATATGTATTTGTGCATTAAAAATAGTAACACAAACTTGGCAGTTAGAGGCTGTGCTATTTTTTCAATAACATAACCATGTTTTAGATCACTAGAGTTACTAAATATTTTCTCTCTTAAAGAATAGCTCAATACTCTTAAGAGTTCATGTAAATACCACCACCTTCTTTGTTTCTTTCTTCATAAAGCATATTCATTGCTTTACTGGACTTCACAGGAACCTTTGAGATAATGGAATGATAATTTGATAACTCATAACCATGATACAAATGTTATATCTCAGTACAGAACTTCACAACCAGGCAAGCAAAATCCTAGTTATCCAACCTCTACTATTAGGAAAATGGCAACATAAGTAAGAAACAAACTTGTTCAATAGTATTCATCACATATAAGAGTTCATCCAATATCTATTATGCATGCAGATGGGAAACAGACCTCATGATGGGGTGAAGAGTCAGGAAAGTGAATTAAACATGGCTCATCTTATGGGCTGACATTCCAAATTCAAGTACTTTATCCAAGATTAGCATATCAGAAGGATGTGAGCTTCACCCACTGACTCACGTATTTCCACATATATAGTAGGTGTTAATAAATATGTATGTTGAATAAACACGTGAATAGAAAGGAGATACATAGCTATCCTTAAGATCTCACCATAAGGATAAAACAAGAAAGCATATTATAAGCAATCATAATATAAAAAGCCAAGGAATAGTTAATTGAAACATAAGAAAATAGAGAACAGACAAAGAATTATCAAGGTACGATTCTCTGAAGTTACTCAGCAATGCAGCCAAGAGCTGTGGGAAGGGGCTGATTTGAGAATTTTTTTTTTCCTCTGTACTTTCCATATGGTTTCCAAACATTATGCCTATCACCTATATTAAAACTTTGATTAAGAAAAATGGCAAATGTTAATTTAAAATAAATAGCTGAGCCATTCAAACACTTCATTAGGACAGACTCATAATCACTTGTTTTAAGAGCAGACGTGGGTCAAGTATTTTTGAACCTTCTGTCAAAAGGACTATAAAACAGAAACATTTATTCATTTTCAAAAGAGTGGACATAATTATATGCCCTTTCAAATAAAGTATAGTTTTTAATGTACAGGACGAATTTTGACAATCCAGTAAGGTACAGATTACTATGGAACATATTAGTGACCAAAGCATCACAAAACAGTAGGCACTTTGATTTCAGATGCGTGTTACTTCTCGCCCAGAGAAAACTTCCCTTCTCCATGAGACTGAAAACTGAGATAGCATTTTCATAGCTAAAATTGAAGTGTTTCATTAAACATTTTTTAACAAGAGATAATTTTGTTCATGGTTATTTTCCATACTTCCAAGTAAGGACAAAAATGCATGCTTTTCTCTTGCATCATCAGAAAAATAAAATGTCTAACAGTTTAAAACAGAGTGCTACTAAAAATTCCATTGATATCGAAATCAATCTTTCATCTATTGAATGCCTCTGGAAAATGTGTCATGCTCAGTAAGTGAATAATAAACATGCTCTCATCCCCCAAAAGCATTCTTGTTTAAAATATTTTTAAATACACGTATTATTTTCAGACTGTTTCTTATGCATACACAGACTTTTGTTCTTTCAGATGATTTAACTATGAGCTTTGTTTTGATTGGTTACTTTGCCAAACTGTTATTCAGGGAGATTCTCTCAGGCTACTGAGATGTGTTATACAATCTTTTCTCTATGAAGTACGTAAGGCCACTTTATGTGAGCATCACCTGTCTCCCTTCACTGATAAAGGCTTCCAATTTCACAGAAGAGTTATTACGTGCTTATTTTATAAATTCTTCAGTGATGTAGCAAGACATCAATGTCATTAGGGCCTAGGCCTTTTTAAGCTGTGGTAAATAAACACAGCAATCTATTTGGAAAGAGGGTCCCTGTACAAAGTCTGTATGGCAAGCACGCTGTTCTTGCTTAGAGTTGAGTCTCTGGGAGTGGCTGCTAATGGAGATTATGAGGTGATAAAGCCCTGGGTCGAGGAGATTCAAGGTTCTAATTTTTGGTAACAGCAGTGATTTTTGTTTCTGTTGGTTTATTGTTGTTTCTGTTTGGTTTATTTTGCTGCCACTGCTCAGGAACCTATTTTATGGCTTCTGGGTTTTCACTTTGTTCTGGATGGTTACATTTGCTTCCAGACATACTGCTCTTTGTTTGCTATAATCAATATCAACATGCCATTTTAGAAAAGCAAATACAAAAATCATATATTACAGTGTTTAATCTTTGAAATAATCAAAATTATTTGAGTTGGTTTAATAAAGATATGACCTAAAAACAAAAGAAAAAGATCATGGGAAAATAGTTTTTAAAAATATTAAAATTCTGTTTCTAAAGACTTTTCTTTAAAGCCTATATATTATTCCTTGTTTGGCATGAGAAAATTAAATTTTCTTTTTGGTTTGCAGTGCTTGGAATTTAAGAAGTCTTGCTTTTACAGAAAATTAGAATAAATATCCCTAGAGGTTATCTTGTATGATGCCAAGGGCAAGAGGGAATTTACATATTCTAAAGTCTTTGTATTATTCAGCATGGGTGTGGAAATACTGGTTAACTTTAGACTTTTATAAACTAAGTGAAGTCGCTCAGTCATGTCCGACTCTTTGCGACCCCATGGACTGTAGCCTACCAGGCTCCTCAGTCCGTGGGATTCTCCGGGCAAGAGTACTGGAGTGGGTTGAAACATGCATGTCAATAATTTCTATGGCTGATTCGTGTCAATGTATGGCAAAACAAATACAGTATTGTAATTTAAAAAATAAATAAATTTAAATAAAAATAAATAAATAAATAAACTAGTAAAAAAATAAATAAAAGTAGCTATTAAATAAATAGAAATAATACGCATAACTTTAAAGTAGACAAACACCTGTGGGTCTCCCTACCCATTTATTATTTTTTGCCACCACATCCCCACAGAACCACAGAACAGAATTATAAGACAAGTGAAAGTTTGTCATGCTCGGGATCAGACCTAATGTTACCAAAATATGTCACATTCACTTTAATGGTTTTTTTAACAATAAATATGGGCTAATTGTAAAAGAGTCAAAGACAAATACAGATATATTTAATGTAAATATGCGAGTGTAAATACATGTCCATGTGTTAAAATACATATATTGATATATAAATATATTACAAATATACATATAGACATATAAAATATAAAAAATAATAGGCTCCCTTAAGCCCCCCTTCATACCAGTGTCAAATGTTTGTAGTCTAGGGCATATATTTAATTTTTTTAAATAAAAATGAATCATAACATTCAAAAATAAATAAAGTAGACAAACATTTTTGAGAAAGAGACAAAACCAAGAAGAAATCAGTCTAAAAACAAGTGGAGGAAAAAAAATGAAGCATTGAAAAGGCTGTACAAATATAATTCACAAAATAAGATGCTAGAAATAAATTTCCACACATCACTAAACGCAGTTGATGTGAATACTCAATTTACCAATTATTAATAAAACATGAAGACAGCCAAACTGAATTTCAAAAATAGAAAGGCTAAATTCTCTGGCAGACCAAGATCAAATTAAAAGATTCTATGAAGTCAAAGGGGCTTCCCTAGTACTTCAGTTGGTAAAGAATCTGCTCGCAACACAGGAGACCCGGGTTTGATTCCTGGGTCGGGAAGATCTGCTGGTGAAAGGATAGGCTACCCACTCTCAGTATTCTTGGGCTTCCCTGGTGGCTCAGCTGGTAAAGACTTTACCTGCAACATGGTGGACCTGGGTTCGATCCCTAGGTGGGGAAGATCCTGTGGAGAAGGGAAAGGCTACCCACTCGAGTATTCTGGCCTGGAGGATTAGAGTCACAAAGACATGAGAAAATAATAACAAGAACAACAAAAAGTAGTAAAAGCCTTGAGCTACCATGTTAGAACCAGACAAAATAGATTTTTATGGGGAAAATACTAGAGATCACAAAAGGGTGTAACAAATAATACAAAGGTCAATTAACCAAAAACTAATTCTAAACTAGTAACATGGATCCAAATATAAAAAGTATAAATTGGTAAAAGTATAAAGAAAAATCAACATCATGGAAGATTACAGCAAACGTGTAGCAAAATGAGTGGGGTTTCCTTGCTGAAATGGTGAAATACTGAATTGTGAAATGTTGAAATTTGCAGCTAGTAAATATACATTCTTTCAAGCACACATGCAAAATTGACCAATACAACAAAGCAGGTGTCAACAAACTTAAAAACATGAATATTTACAATGGAATAATATTCAGTTTTTAGAGGAAAGAAATTCTGACATATACTATAACATGGATAAACCTTGAATACACCATGCAAAGGGAAATAAGCCAGTTACATAGGACAAATACACTTTCAGTTTCACTCATACAATACACTAGAGTAATTAAATCCATACAGACAGAAAGCAGGATGGTGGTTGCCAGGAGCTTGGAAGAAGAGAGTTACTGTTTAATGGGTACAGTTTCAATTTGGGAAGATGAAAACATTCTAGGATTCTAGAGGTGGCTAGGGATGATGGCTGAACAACCATGTGAATTTACTTGATGCCATTGAATCTTACACTAAAAAATGATTAAATGGTGAGTAATTTATTATATTTTACTGAAAAAAGAGGAATTAATATTATTCAGATTATATATGTTGAACATATTAGTCAGAGATGTAAACTAGGTAGATGAAAAAATACACTATGTTCTGTGATAAAGTCATTATCATAAACATAAAAGTTCTTCCCAAATGAATTTATAATTTCTGGTATGTTTCAGATGATCCTAAATTTCGCATACAAGAACAAAGGCAGAGAAAAGCCAGCGGAATTTTGAAAATAGAGAATAAGTTGGGGAGACAGACTCAGCCAGACATACTAAAAGCTAAATTATTAAGACATTTGCACAAGAACAGATTAATGGAACAGAACAGAGAACCTATAAGCAGACCCATGAGTATATAGAAACTCATGATATATAACAGAGATGATCTACAGAGTAGCAGGCAAACAAAGAATGTCAATCAATAAATGATGTTGGGGACACAGGTTACCCATTAATGGAACAATGAATTTAGATAATTACCTAACACTACACGCAAAAAACTAAGAGTTGGATTAAATATTGAAATGCAAAATGCACAATTTTTAAAGTTTTATGAAAAAAGATGGAGAATACCATTCTAAACTTATAGGAGGAAATTCAAATACTTTTGTTTTTCATGAGCCAGAAAAACACAAGCCAGAAATTGGATAAAAATCTTTGCAAAACATAGAATAAAGCAATGTTTAACATCTACCTTACGTATACAACAATAACCATTTTATGCTCATCAGACTGATCAGAAATTTAAAACTGATGATCACCAAACATCAGTGAAAACACAAAGCAAGAGAAAACTCACAGGCTGCTTGTAGACAAATAAATTGTTATAACCACCTTAAAGAACAATAGGCTAATATTCAGTAACAGTGAAGATGGACCGCAAAACCTACAGTATAATTGGTGAGTGAAAAAGCAAAAAATGTATATGAAGTCAATTATGTAAGTTGAAAAACATACAAATTAATATACATTGTTTAAATACACGTAAGTGTAATAAAAATATAAAGAAATGCACAGGAAAAACAAAAAGCAAATTCAGAAAAGAAATGGGAGGAGGATGAAACACGGAGGGAGATAGAACTTTATATATATATTATTTTTACTTTTCTCTGAAACTGGGTGTTCATTATTATAATCTTCATTATTTTCCCTGTATTAATATATCAAAAATAAACTTAAAATGCTTAATAAATGGGCACATATAAAACACCTTATAACATAAAATTGGTTTTTATTGAAAAGACTAGGATGTTTTAGGGAAGGAACAAAGATTTATTGGAAAATACAAAAAAGTGAGAAAAAAAAATAAAATGTAAAACTAGATGAGAAAATAAGTATGAAAAATATGTGCTTTACTAAGTATACTAATTTACTTCTAGATCATATATTCATAAGCTATCAATTAACCTGTACTATAGTGCACTGACAATATAAAATGTGTACATTTTAAGTATATTTTGTCTTTAGAATTTCAACATATTATCATTAAATTCACCTCAGTGAGCAAAAGACACTGAAAGGACTGAGAAATTAGTCCTTTGCGTGCAAAATAATGTAAGCTGGAAACTTGAGATGACAATTCTGGAACAGAAGAAGAAACAAATTTAAATAGGCAAACAAAGAAACTAAAGAAACATAAAGACACTTAGAAACAATTATTTCTAATTACTGATAATACAATTGATTTACTGTTATTTTCTTATTTGGGCTAACCTGTATTTTCCAAATTTTTAAAGTTATTTTGAAATGTTATGCTTTACTTTGATATCAACATTTTAAGTGGTTAAATATGCTATAGGGATAAGAAAAGATATTAATTTTGATTTGGAAAAAAACCCAAGCAAGCTACCTGTAAGCAGAAACCTGCCTGCACTTTCACACTCTTAGTCCCGAACCCTAGAGCCCAGCACACAGGGCTCACTAAATGTTGAGAATATATGTATCATATAACTGCTTCTAGTCTAAGATTAAAAGGAAAATCTGACTCTCTAATTCATTTGACTGAGCAGATAGATCTGTTTAGTCGCTTAGTCATGTCCGACTCTTTGCAACCCCATGAACTGCATGCAGCACGCCAGGCCTCCCTGTCCATCACCAACTCCTGGAGTTTACCCAAACTCATGTCCATTGAGTCGGTGATGCCATCCA
The DNA here is from genome assembly GCA_917880005.1 of Nanger dama. NCBI lineage: Eukaryota > Metazoa > Chordata > Mammalia > Artiodactyla > Bovidae > Nanger > Nanger dama. The sequence continues at coordinate 34,387,282 of CAKJTW010000007.1, forward strand.
AATCTATTTTTGTTCAATGTAATTTTTTTTCCTTCTTCACACTGCATCAGAAAACACTTTGGTAAACCCAAATCCGTCAAGAACTCTAGGTCACTAAGATTTTTCTCAAGTGCTTTGTTTTTAACTTACTAGTAAAATAATCATTTTATCCTATCAGAATCATAGTTAGAACAGGGTGATTGAGATGACGTTTCAGAGAAAATCTACTCTCCTACAGCTGTTATTGAGTATGTACAAGTAATTCAATATTACCTTGGGGCTTAAAGAAGGGGTGAGCCACTGGCTGATGACATTTGGCTAAAAACTGGTATACTGCAGAACAGAACCCAAATATGGTAGCTGAGAGCAGTGATCTCCAAAGTGTGGAGTAAACATGAATCCAGAGAGTGAAGAAGCTTTTACTCATATTTAATTTTTAAATAAAAACACAAGAAAGCAAATTAGATACAATAATATTGGATAAATGGATAGACTGTAGCATTTACACCTAGTCCCTGCATCAAGGATCATAGAGCACAAACTCTCTCAGATATCCAAAGGCAGGGAGGAGAGTCTAATTTCAAACTTTAATACACAGTTATAGTAATCACAGTAGTATGCATAAGGATAGACATCTAGAATTGGAATTGAGTTGAAAATCCTGAAATAAACTCTTATATTTATGGTCAACTGATTTTCACCAACGGTGCCAAGAAAATTCAAAAGGGAAAGTAGACTCTTTCAACAGATGGAGGTGGGACAACTATGAATCCACAAGCAAAGAATGCATCTGAACCCCTTCCTCACACCAAACACAGAATGTCCAAGCGGTTCACAGGCTATAAGAGCTTAAACTATAAAATTATTAGAGGAAATACAGGAGTAAATCGTCTGAGATATAAGAAGTGATCCTCCCCAAAACAGATATATTCATAAGTAAAAACTGTTGTGCTTCAATGGACACCAGTTGTCCAACAAAAATTTATACATGTTGATATCAGCACCATTCACAACAGCCCAAAGAAACAACCCAAACACCCATCAAGTGAAGAATGGGTAAATAAAAGGCAGCATATCTATGCAATGAAACTATCCAGCCATAAAAAGGCTTTTGTTTTCTTTTGTTTTTCTCTCATTCACAAAATCACAATCATATTTGCTATTTTTAAGGGCAAACAGTATTAAATGCAAGCTCATAAAATACAAATAACTTAAAAGGATATTCTCCCAGAATACATTTTTAAAATTGTCTTTAAAAAAAAAAAAAAAAGACAAGCCTATGTATTACGTCGGAGTCATAGATCAATCAAGGGCAAAGTGGCCAGCAGCTGCCCACAGAGAACACTCCAAGGCCAAAGCAGGCCACTGTCCTCCTGGAGCTCCACTGAGACTAACTGGTCTGCTGGTGGTTAAAATGTGTCCTATAGAAAAGCCTGTTATAAAATGTTAAAGCCAAATCCTTAACACACAACAGACCTTCGGGAGAAGCAGACGTGAGGCCTCGGTTCTGGAGAACTTGGTGAATCAGTAGAGAAAAGAGAGCAGGGACACAAGTCTCCAGAAGCATTTGAAATGAGTCGGGCAAGAACCTCTAACCTACCTGCAGGCCACCGGGGCGATTAGGAAGAAGCAAAAGCACCTCATCCCAGCCAGGCCCCACAACCAGGTGGGCAATCTGTTCTGGAAGCATGCGGACACAAGTTTTTCAAGGAGTCCAAAAGCCAGGCAGCAGGCCCGGACTTCCATCACAGGCTGGAGGAGAGGCACAGGGGCCCGGGGCGGGCGGGAGGGATGCACGCAAACTCCTGCCTCCCTTTTCCGGATGTAACAGGTCTTTCCAAAATGAGGCACACTTGTGGACTTTTCTGAAAAGTTAAAACACTGGGTGATCTAGGGACATTGGAAAAGAAGAATACAAACGTCTCCCGCCTGGAAAATACAAATTGAGAAGCCTTGACTCTTGCTGCAAGCCTGGAGTGGAGGAGGCTGGTTGTGAAGGCGGCCAGATCTCGGAGCAGAGGCCCGGCGTAGAAAGGCGGAGGCTGCCGCAGAGAGGAGCCGCCTGGAGGGAAACTGGGGAGGCTGGCCGCCGACCAGGACCCTGGGCCAGGGGCAGGGGGTGCGGCCACTGCCTCCCAGGGTGGCCCAGGCTGCACGGCAGTGTGTAAGCAGCACCCAGACGTACTCCTTGAACGAGCTTCGGGCCCGGGCTCGCTGCGGAAAGCTAAGCGGAGGCCCCCACGCGGACGCCCGCCAGCAGGCCAGACATCTGCGGCTGGTCCCGCAGCTCCACCTGCTTTTCAGAGGCAGGAAAGGACTCACACCTGGGTCCCTAGCTTAATCATCAAATGCTGGCTTCTTCCCGTGGCCAAGCTTCCTGACATGGTGGCTCGTTAGCCCTATGCTGCTTCCATCTTTGGAGCCCTCTTCCAAAATCCTGCTTTTCTCTTCGGAGAGTCTGTCATACAGTTCCGAAGCACGCAAAAACTAGGCCTGGTCTCCATGCCCCTTGTTGCCCCACCTTCCAGCCCTCTCACCTAGCGGACGCCACCTGCCGGAGCGCCCCTTCCCCGCCCGCTAAAGTGCGTGGTACGCATCGCACCGCACCTGTGACCTTTTGCCACCTTGTTCCCTGACTTAGTCCCTTGAAGGTTTCACTGGTGAGGTTAAATTCTCCATCCTTCCTCTCCTGCTGCTGCTGCTGCTGCTGCTGCTGCTGCTGCTGCTGCTGCTGCTGCTGCTGCTGCTGCTGCTGCTGCTAGTGGTGGTTTAGTCGCTAAGTCATGTCTGACCCTTGAACCCCATAGACAGATTCTCCAGGCAAGAATACTGGAGTGGGGCGCCATTTCCTTCTCCCCTTCTACTAAGCCTTTGTTAATGACCAGCTTTCGGCGTCTCAGGTTTGTTCAGTACGTGCCCCAAACAGGTGCACTCGCTTTGGATTACGCAGGCACCACCCCCCTCTCCAGATGCTTCCTTGTCTGAGTCCTTGTACGAAAGGTACAGGAAGAATTGCAGGCCCCGACAGAGCTTATGCTGGATGGCGCGAAAGTAATGTGCCTGCTAATATGGATGGGCGGCCCGAACGGTGGGATAAAACCGGGGCCGGTGCTGCTGCGACTGCGCACATCCCCCACCCAGGCTCCCAGTAGGCCTTTCGCGGCCTGCGCGGCAGCTGGGAGTAACATTCCTCATGATCCTGTTACTAGAGAGCTCTGCCCAGCCACCAATACACGTTGGTGGTTGGCAACGGGGAGGCAAAAGAGGTCAAAAGGCATAAACTTCCAGTTATAATATAAATAAGTCCTGGGGATATAATTACTATATGGCATGGTGACTACAGTTAATGATACTGTATTGCCTATTTGAAGGAAAAAAAATACTGTGACCACTCACCTAGAGCCAGACATCCTGGAATGTGAAGTCAAGTGGGCCTTAGGAAGCATCACTACAAACAAAGCTAGTGGAGGTAATGGAATTCCAGTTGAGCTATTTCAAATCCTGAAAGATGATGCTGTGAAAGTGCTGCACTCAATATGCCAGCAAATTTGGAAAACCCAGCAGTGGCCACATGACTGGAAAAGGTCAGTTTTCATTCCAATCCCAAAGAAAGGCAATGCCAAAGAATGCTCAAAGTACCTCACAGTTGCACCAATCTCACAGGCTAGCAAAGTAATGCTCAACATTCTCCAAGCCAGGCTTAAGCGATACGTGAACTGTGAACTTCCAGATGTTCAAGCTGGTTTTAGAAAGGCAGAGGAACCAGAGACCAAGTTGCCAACATCTGCTGGATCACTGAAAAAGCAAGAGAGTTCCAGAAAAACATCTATTTCTGCTGTATTGACTATGCCAAAGCCTTTGACCCTGTGGATCACAATAAACTGTGGAAAATTCTGAAAGAGATGGGAATACCAGACCACCTGACCTGCCTCTTGAGAAACCTATATGCAGGTCAGGAAGAAACAGCTGGAACTGGACATGGAACAACAGACTGGTTCCAAATAGGAAAAGAAGTATGTCAAGGCTGTATGTTGTCACCCTGCTTATTTAACTTCTGTGCAGAGTACATCGTGAGAAACGTTAGGCTGCAAGAAGCACAAGCTGGAATCAAGATTGCCAGGAGAAATATCAATAACTTCAGATATGCAGATGACACCACCCTTATGGCAGAAAGAGAAGAGGAACTAAAAAGCCTCTTGATAAAAGTGAAAGAGGAGAGTGAAAAAGTTGGCTTAAAGCTCAGCATCCAGAAAATGAAGATCATTGTATCTGGTCCCATCACTTCATGGGAAATAGATGAGGAAACAGTGGAAACGGTGTCAGACTTTCTTTTCTTGGGCTCCAAAATCACTGCAGATGGTGATTGCAGCCATAAAATTAAAAGATGCTTACTCCTTGGAAGAAAAGTTATGACCAACCTAGATAGCATATTCAAAAGCAGAGACATTATTTTGCCAACAAAGGTCCATCTAGTCAAGGCTATGGTTTTTCCAGTGGTCATGTATGAATGTGAGAGTTGGACTGTGAAGAATGCTGAGTGCCGAAGATTTAATGCTTTTGAACTGTGGTGTTGGAGAAGATTCTTGAGAGTCCCTTGGACTGCAAGGAGATCCAACCAGTCCATCCTAAAGGAGACCAGTCCTGGGTGTTCATTGGAAAGACTGATGCTGAGACTGAAACTCCAGTACTTTGGCCACCTCATGTGAAGAGTTGACTCATTGGAAGAGATCCTGATGCTGGAAGGGATTGGGGGCAGGAGGAGAAGGGGACCACAGAGGATGAGATGGCTGGATGGCATCACTGGCTCGATGCACATGAGTTTAGGTGAACTCCGGGAGTTGGTGATGGACAGAGAGGCCTGGTGTGCTGTGGTTCACGGGGTCGCAAAGAGTCGGACACGACTGAGCGACTGCACTGAGCTGCACTGATGCGTGCTACAGCATGGATGCACCTTGAAAACATTATGCTGAGTGAAAGAATACAGTCACAGAAGACCATGTATTGTACAATTCCATTTGTGTAAGTGTCCAGAATAGACTAATTTATGGAGACAGTAGACTCCTGGGTCCCTAGAGTTGAGGCAGGGGCCAGTGGCAAATTATTGCTAATGGGCACAGAGTTTCTTTGTGGGGTGGGGGGGTGGTGGGGGGATGATGAAACTGTTCTAAAATTAACTGTACTGATGGTTGCACAATTGTGTGAAATGGGTCAACCATGTGGTCTGTGAGTTATCTCAATAAAGTTGTTAAAAATAACACTTTTTTCATCATAGTATAAAACCTTACCTCATAAAATGACATGTATTTACAAATCATGTTTATTTAATTTTTAATTACACTTTGTTAATTTCTATTTTTGTGTATGCCTTGTAATATATAATACAGTGATGCAGTGGTATATATATATATGAATAATTCATTAATATTCTGTATTCATAATTATAAGTACATGCTAAAATATTTTTAATCACTTGTGATAAAAAGTTTATAGACCTATACATACAAGTTGGAAGGTAAAGAGTTCCTTTTTCATTAATGAATAATTTGATGAGATATAGGAAGCCTTTAAAAAAATACATGAAACCTTTTATCACTGCCCCTCTCCTGTGACAATGGGGAGTATTTCTGAAATCTGGTATGCAGGAGTGGCACACTGTCCAGGAGAAGCTGGATTGGAAACTGGTTGCTGCTGCTGCTAAGTCACGTGAGTCGTGTCCGACTCTGTGTGACCCCATAGACGGCAGCCCACCAGGCTCCCCCGTCCCTGGGATTCTCCAGGCAAGAACAATGGAGTGGGTTGCCATGTCCTTCTCCAATGCATGAAAGTGAAAAGTGAAAGTGAAGTCGCTCAGTCGTGTCCAACTCCTAGCAACCCTATGGACTGCAGCCCACCAGGCTCCTCCGTCCATGGGATTTTCCAGGCAAGAGTACTGGAGTGGGGTGCCATTGCCTTCTCCCGGATTAATAGGTTACTGCTCAGTATTTCTCTACCAACCTTCCTTTCAGTGCTAAGTGGTGGCCCCTGTAGCAGAGATCAGGCTGGAAGTAGATGAATCATTGTTACCATGTACTCACTGGTTTCTTCCACTGAAGTCAGACCAATCCCACTCCCTTCTTCTGAGGTTCTTCTTCCAAACAAGAGTCTTTGTCTAGTATGTATTCCACGCCAGCAAACAATTATACAAAAAGCATGAAGGGAAGGTAAAATTTTACATATTAAATAATATCCTCATTTTCAAATCTTGAGGAGTTGATAGATAACAATCTGACTCACAAGGCAGGGCTGAGGGTAGCTAAGTACTGCTACAATGCTTTCAGCTAATGCATCAGCAGCAGAACCAGGGAGAGGTTTCAAGTGTAACCACAGTTTATATACAGGCACAGTAGGAGTGTGTGTGGTGTGTAGTTAACCATGATTCTGGATCGGGGCTTAAAGGTTTATTCAAATACTGCTATTGACCTGTTGTGAAGTCGAACCTATTTAACACTTTTTATCACCTGCGTAGAATGTTGGTAATAGTGACTACCTGTGTACAGAGTATACAAACAGCTTCAGATGCATCTATAGATATCCTCAGGTAGAAGAATTTCAACAGAAAATAAATTGCTAATTCGGTTGCATATGCATTCATATCTGTGGAAGGGTGGTTGCTTTAGCTATGTTTAAGACCCAGCCAGTTTGGAGCAATCTTGGAAAGTGGCCATTGTAAATCAGTGGGGGTTTTACTCCACTACAGAATACAAAAGAAACCACATTTGAATTTTGAAATTAAATAAGTAACTAGTTCATAATGAGTAATCTTTCACAATAAAAAAGTAAACAAGTTATATTTTTCTTATTTTGCTTTCCAGCTTTTATATTTTACAATTGCTTGTAAAAAAAAATGCTCGAGAGTAGGTTGAAATTATTTTAATTACATAACAGCCCAGAGGAAGATGAAATTGTGCAATGACCTAGACTAGTATCCTCTGTCTGGTTGGCAGCCAGTGAATAGGACAGCATGAACAATAGAGCTCTGCTCTAGAAATAATAGCCTGAAGATAAAGAAAAGGCAGAGGGAGGTTTCTTTTGACCACGATGAATCTGTTGAGAATTTCCTTTATTCCTCCCCTTTTATACTTAGAGTCCAGATATAAAAAATCTTAGGGAGATGAATACGTATAGCTACTTAATTCATCTAACATGAATTAGATGGATTTATCTTGAATAGGTGTTCTTAGTCTAGAATCTCTGGAAGAATTCTAGCAGAAATAAACCCCTGAAATTGTGTGCAAAGTTGCATGAGTATGTGCATGTGTCTGTTTTCTGGAGACATGGCCATAGCTTTCATCAAAGAGGTTCTTAATTAAAAAAAAAAAAATGTAGCAAATCACAGCTCTAAGAAAAAAAAATGCAGTAGGTGCCAAAATAATATCTTACTAATTAAAACTTTTAGGTGTCTCTATTAATAAACCAGTTTCAACACTATGTTCTGAGTGGATTTATTTTTAAACCCTTGGATTCAAGCATATCACAAGTTGATTCAAGTGAGTTAGGGCAGGCAGAATCAGGCATTAAGGTTTTATTTCCTCACCTCTCAGCCCAAGAAAGCATCTTACTGAACTCACCATTAAGAGGACCATCCTATTTCACCACCAGTCTCGAGATTCAATTGCTAAAATTACCAAACTTGTCAAATCCCAGAAATCATGTAGCTTTATGTACATTTCACTCTTCCTCCCAAAGCAAGCATGGGTCAAAAGCAAGGTATTCCGATTTCAAATCAGTGAACTAGAAGCCAGTTAGTGGCAGTTCCCTGATAAAATGGTTGGCTAACATTTGGCTAATGAAAAGAGAAGGAGAAGGAATACTCTTTAACGTGTATTCCTTTTGGCATTTAACTACATGCATCCTCTTAAAGCAGAAAATTTTCTGCTTAAAATAGACAAATGTTGAAGGAAGCACACAGCTCAGCCGCATGTAAAAAGCCTCTCCAATAGAATAAATACTTGTCACTGTAGGCTAGAGTTGAAAATTGCTGTTTCTTTCACAGCCAGACATTTAACAACAATCACAGAGTAAATTTGCTACGATGAATAAAACACAGTATACCTCCAAATTTGATATCTAAGTTTTGAAAGGAATGCCTTTGGAAATATTTTCTCAAACCTAAAAACAAGTATCACAAAAGGGCATTGGAATTAAAAACAAAATTCTTTAATCATTTCTTGATTTTGGTGGAATTAATGAATTAATTAATTCATTCATCCACTATAATAAAAGTCTACACCGATAGACTGTTAGGCACTGTGCCAGATATTAGAAAATAAAATGGTGAACAAAACAGATACAGTCACTCCCCTGTGGAGTTTATAGTCTAGTCAGGGAGACAAATAGTCATCCAAGTTCTGCACAAAGAAATCAAAAGAGCAGCAAGGTAAGGCCTATGAAAGATGGTGGTGGTTGTTTAGTTGCCAAGTCCTATCTAACTCTTCCATGGACTGTAGCCCACCAGGCTCCTCTGTCCATGGGATTCCCTAGGCAAGAATACTGGAGGAGGTTGTCATTTCTTTCTCCAGGGGATCTTCCCAACCTAGGGATCGAACCTGCGCCTCCTGCTTGGCTAGTGAAATCTTTACCACTGAGCCACCAGGGAAACCCATGAAATGTAGTGATTGAAAGGGAAAGTCTTCATCCCTTAGTGATGTCTGGCTCTATGAGACTCCATGGACTGTAGCTTGCCAGGCTCCTCTGTCTATGGGATTCTCCAGGCAAGAATACTGGAGTGGGTTGCCATTTCCTTCTCTAATAAAATATAGTATAGGGTCCTAATTTAAGAGTTAAAAAAGTGCCAAGGCAGGAGTATTTGTGCCAAAAGATGAAGGGTGAGAAGGCTTTAAGTGGACAAAGAGACGAAGAAGAATGCTCTCCATATGGAGGGGACAGCCTGTTCAGAGTGGTCCTGGAGGTGGGGTGCCTGGTAAATACCATGGAATAGATACAGGGCAGCACGACTATTAATGAGCTTCCTGGTGGCTCAGATAGTAAAGAATCCGCCTAAAATGTAGGATACCTGGATTTGATCCCTGGGTCGGGAGATCCCCTGGAGGAGGGCATGGCAACCCCCTCCAATATTCTTGTCTGGAGAATCCCCATGGACAGAGGAGACTCATGGGCTACAGTCCTTGGGGTCTCAAAGAGTCAGACATAATTGAGCAACTAAGCACACAAGCACATGGTTATTAGTAATTAGAGGAGGCTGCTGAAGTGGAAGGAGTCCACAGGGTGAGACCTTGCAGAAAATGCCTTTTATCTAAAAAGGATGAATCTTAATCCTAAGAGCAATAGCAAGCCAATGAATAGTTATAAGCTCCCAAGGATTTAGGCCTGGAGACTGGGCACTTAGTGGAGTTAGTTGCTAAGAACAGAATCATATTTTGGAATGATAATTCTAACAGAATAATAACCTGTATTTTATTCAGGATAGATAATTTTTAAGCACCTTCCTTAGCAAATTAAAGTTCGTAAAAAGAGCCTGGGATTCAGGGTAAATGTACAGATTTTGTAATGGTGTCCAGCATATAGTGAGCACTCTGTAATGTTAGGAGGGGGTGTGTGTGTAAGTTGGTCAGTCATGTATGACCATTTGTGACCCCATGGATTGAAGCCCACCAGGCTCCTCTGTCCAGTGGTTTCTCCAGGAAAGAATACTAGAGTGGGTTGCCATTCCCTTCTCCAGGGGAATCTTCCCAACCAGGGACTGGACCTGGTCTCCTGTGTTGCAAGCAGATTCTTTTCCATCCGAGCCATCTGGGAAGTCCCAGTGTTAGGTGTAGCTTACATTAACATGGTTTAATCAGTTTCACCAGAGCATATCAGCAGTATCAGATATTATTTGGGATTAATTCTTGAACCTTGTAATGTGAAATTAATAAGTAGGGTAGTGCTTGTTAATAACATTCTAACGGTATATAAGAAGACCTACCTTCTTATATACAAGAAGTAACAAATTAGTACTTGGGTACAATGTTCTCATTGTCTGTGTAAGAATTTCTGTTTATATGACAAATATCATATATTAACACATATACATGAAATCTAGAAAAACTGGCACTGAAGAACTTATTTTCAGGGCAGAATATAGAACTCAGACACAGAAAACAGACTTGTGGACACAGTCGGGGAAGGAGAGAGTGGGGTGAACTGAGAGAGTAGTCGTGAAATATATACATTACCAAATGTAAAGCAGTACCGAGAAGTTGCTGTGTAACACAAGGAGCTCAACCTGGAGCTCTGTGACAACCTAGAGGAGCGGGATGGAGTGGGAGGTGGGAGGAAGGTTCAAGAGGGAGGGGACGTATGCATACCTCTGGCTGATTTATGTTGACGTATGACAGAAACCAACACAACACTGTACATTGTTAGGCAATTATCCTCCATTAAAAAAATTTTTTTAAGGATTTTTTTTGTTTATATGAGAAAAGATTTTCATAAAATTTAAAAGCAAAATGATAATGCTTCTCAATTCCAAAAGTTTTCCCAGTTTTCTTTTTACTCTAGATCTTCAGTGATTCTCTGTTCCCTGAGATTTTTTTCATTTGTCTCACTTTACTACATTTTAAATGCTAATTGATCTGCATTTATCCATTCCTATTTCTATGAATACAGAACAATAGATTCCTTTTTAAAATTCAAAGGGGATACAGCTATAACTATGAGCAAAAGAACCTTAAAACACCTACAAAGAATAAATGGAAAATATAACATTAGACAATGGTTAACAATTTAGTTTAAAATCTTGCCTGTTAATTTGGCTTTAGTTTAATGGAATCAGTTCTACATAGAATGAAAAGAAGCAAAGTATATTGCATTAATATACATTCTTGTCTTACATGAATAAACTCTTTGATTTAAAAGTTATTTTACCTTTCTGAAAAAATAAAATTTTATTATGATTATTCATATTTATACAGGTTATCCCTGGTGGCTCAGATGGTAAAGAATCTGCCTGCAATGCAGGAGACTAGGGGTTCAATGCCTGGGTGGGAACTTCCACTGGAGAAGGGAAGGCAACCCATTCCAGTATTCTTGCCTGGAGAATTCCATGGACAGAGGAGCCAGGTGGGATACAGTCCTTCGGGTCACAAAGAGTTGGATGTGACTAGAGGACTAACACGTATTTATGGGGAAACAGTGGAAACAGTGTCAGACTTTATTTTGGGGGCTCCAAAATCACTGCAGATGATGACTGCAGCCATGAAATTAAAAGATGCTTACTCCTTGGAAGAAAAGTTATGACCAACCTAGAGAGCATATTCAAAAGCCGAGACATTACTTTGCCGACTAAGGTCCATCTAGTCAAGGCTATGGTTTTTCAAGTAGTCATGTATGGATGTGAGAGTTGGACTGTGAAGAAGGCTGAACACCGAAGAACTGATGCTTTTGAACTGTGGTGTTGGACAAGACTCTTGAGAGTCCCTTAGACTGCAAGGGGATCCAACCATTCCATTCTGAAGGAGATCAGCCCTGGGATTTCTTTGGAGGGAATGATGCTAAAGCTGAAACTCCAGTACTTTGGCCACCTCATGCAAAGAGTTGACTCTGATGCTGGGACGGATTGGGGGCAGGAGGAAAAGGGGACAACAGAGGATGAGATGGCTGGATGGCATCACTGACTCGATGGACGTGAATCTGCATGAACTCCAGGAGTTGGTGATGGACAGGGAGGCCTGGCGTGCTGAGATTCATGGGGTCACAAGGAGTCGGACATGACTGAGGGACTGAACTGAACTGAACTGATTCAAAGTCTTGTAATTGCTACTTAAAAAAATGTATTTATATTATAAACTTTAAAATATGCAATAAATGTGAGATATTAAATGCAGTTATATTTCAGTTCAGTTCAGTCCCTCAGTCATGTCCAACTCTTTGCGATCGACCCCATGAATCACAGCACGCCAGGCCTCCCTGTTCATCACCAACTCCTGGAGTTCCCTCAGACTAGTGTCCATCGAGTCAGTGACGCCATTCAGCCATCTCATTCTCTGTCATCCCCTTCTTCTATGGCCCCCAATCTCTCCCAGCATCAAAGTCTTTTCCAATGAGTCAACTCTTCGCATGAGGTGGCCAAAGTACTGGAGTTTCAGCTTATAATTATCACCAAATTTATTATATTTGATTTATATCAATTAACCTGCAATACCCAATGTTTGCCAGTGTTATTTCTCATCAGCTTGATTCTTCAGCCAAAAATTTAATAATATTACTATTTGTTCACAAAGTTAAAAGTTTTCACTATTATTAGATGGTAAATTTATTATTAGTTGTACCTGGAAGTTTAAAATCCTGCTTTTAGTAAATATAATAGTATCTACTTTTAAATGGACAAAGAAAGAGGCATCATTTTAAATTTGCAGAATAGGTAAATATGGCATTCTGCAATAGCTCCATGGACTATTAACATTTTCTGAAATGATTCCACCTGCCATAGTCCAGTCTTTCTCTAGAACATGGGTTTTGAATAAGGTTGTTCTAGGAGGTTGCAACAGCTGAGGGAGAAGAAGAATATTAAAAGTGCTTGGTTAATGAAAAACACTGCTAACCATTTTAAGGAATTTTAACTTCATTCTGAAGACAATACTGATATATTTTAATCAGCAGAAGAGCATAATATCTGCATCTAAGGAGAACTTAATGTTTCTGTTTGGTTGAATGGGGATTCAAAAACTGGCCATTGGCTGAACTGATGAGCCATGACCAGTGGGTCACTGGGTAAACCACATGGCCTCCACCTACCATTGTCCCATGTACTCATTGGACATTGGCCCTGGTTGATATGAGTTTGCTTTGTGTTTGTTTGGTGAGGAATTCTGGTGAGATCTAAGAGAAAAGATGGGAAAAGTTTAGGAACAGAGAGACGCAAACCAGTCTGCTTTGTGTCTGGCCCAGCTGCTGCTGCTGCTAAGTGGCTTCAGTCGTGCCTGACTCTGTGTGACCCCAGAAACGGCAGCCCACCAGTCTCCCCCGTCCCTGGGATTCTCCAGGCAAAAACACTGGAGTGGGTTGGCATTTCCTTCTCCAGTGCATGAAAGTGAAAAGTGAAAGTGAAGTCACTTAGTCATGTGTGACTCTTAGTGACCCCATGGACTGCAGCCTACCAGGCTCCTCTGTCCACAGGATTTTCCAGGCAAGAGTACTGGAGTGGGTTGCCATTGCCTTCTCTGGTGTCTGGCCCTAGTGGGTGGTTATTATAGCTCCAGGTCAGGCTTTCAGGTAAAACTGAATGGGCTGTTTCTCTATGAGATTTAGGGCACAAACGCTATTCTTTGGGGCTTTCTGTGGAAAAGCGGGTCATAGTTTGAAGAAGGGCATTGTCCTCTTTTTCTGACCGAAGATACATTGAGGACTAATGGCAAGGAAGAGCAATTTTGCACTCTGAGCATTATAAAGCTTTGAGGACCTGAGAAAGTGAAAATGAAGAGTGAAAGTGTTCATCCCTCAGTCATGTCTGACTCTTTGCAACCCCATGGACTGTAGCCCGCCAGGCTCCTCTGTCCATGGGATTCTCCAGGCAAGAATAATACTGGAGCAGGTTGGCATTCTCTTCTCCAAGGTATGTTCCCCAGACCGGAACCCTGGTCTCCTGCATTGCAGGCAGATTCCTTATCGTCTGAGCCACCAGGGAGGACATAAGAGGTAGCAACCAATGGGCAACAGTGGTACGCATGGCAGGCATTAGTGGTTCTCAAGTGAGCAAAGACTCATTCCCGAACAATGTGAGACTTAGTCAAAGAATACCCAGAAGTACTTGAGAAGCAATGAGTCAGGCTCTTCCCAGAATTACGGTGCTAGGAACTGTCGTGAAAGCAGAAGTTGTGTGCATGTGTGCTCATTTGCTTAGTCCTGTCTGACTCTTTGCAACCCCATGGACTGTAGTGGGCCAGGCTCTTCTGTCCACGGAATTTTTCATGCAAAAATACTTGAGTTGGTATCCAGTCCCTTAGCCAGGGGATCTTCTGCACCCAGGGATTAAACCCACGTCTCCTACGGCTCCATTGGCATGAGGCTCCTTTACCACATGGGAAGCCAGCAGAAGGTGGGTAATTGATGCGAACATGACCTAATTTGTAACCACTGGCAGCCACATGGGTTACAAATAAACTCAAGGAATCAGACTACCAGAGATAGGCTGTCATCTTTTTGAATGTGGTCAGAGCCAGGACTGAAGCATTCAGTTGAAGAGAGGATGACAGATACATGAAATATTCAGATGACAGAATCCACTTAACTTGATAAATTGGGAAGATAATCCCTACTTGGTGGGGAGGTGGGTGATGGGGAGCAGGAATGAAGAGCATGAGCTCTGAAATGAGACTGCTTTGGGTTTATCACTCACCAGATGTGTGATGTTAGGCAACTTACTTAACTTTTTGAAACCTCAATTGTCTCATTTTCTGAACTTGTAAATTTTGAATAATAATAGTAGCTACTTCATAGAGATGTTTGTCACAGTAAAATGAAATGATCCACTAAAAATATTCAGCACAGTGCTTGCCACATTCTGGGCACTCAGAACATATTAACAACTATTATTATATCTTTGAGATGAATCAAATTACAAGTAAATAAAACTGTTAATTTCAGGAAGTTTATTTGTATACAAATGTGAAATGTATGTTTTGATGTGAAGAGCTGACTCATTAAAGACCTTGATGCCTGGAAAGACTGAGGCAGGAGGAGAAGAGAATGACAGAGGATGAGATGGTTGAATGGCATCACTGATTCAATGGACATGAGTTTGAGCAAACTCTGGGAGATGGTGAAGGACAGGGAAGCCTGGCATCCATGGGATCATAAACAGTCAGACATGACTGAGTGACTGAACAACAAGAATGTTATTTACAAGAGTTAGTTTAAAATTCATATTTATTTGTGTGAATAAATATATCTATAACACGTGTACTTACATATGTATAACTGGCTGACTTTACCACTGAATACTTCAGCAATAAAATGTGCTACATGGACTTTTTTTCTCTGTTCTTTTTGTTGCTGATTAAACTCAGTGGCTTTTCTTATTAGAGGCATGCCTTATAATTTTTCACTTTACTTAGCTCATCAAAGAGCATTTGATGTACTTTCAACTCCTAGGTACGAATCTAGTCACCTGTCAGATGAATAAATGTATTTAGACAATATCTCTAACATGCTGACTGATGGTGGTGGCAGTTTAGTCACTAAGTCATGTCTGACTTTTGTGACCCCACAGACTATAGCTCACCAGGATCCTCTGTCCATGGGATTTCCCAGGCAACAATACTGGAGTGAGTTGCCATTTACTTTTCCAGGGGATCTTTCTGACCTAGAGATTAAACCTGCATCCTCCTGCATCGCAGGAGGATTTTTTTATCACTGAACCACCAGGGAAACCCAATATGCTGACTACTGATGGGTTAGTATTCTGAATATCTAACCTCTTTTAGGTCTTAATTATACATGAAGCTTTTCCTCCAAGAATATGCATGTATGTGTATATGTGTATTTGTGTATTTGTTGATATGTGTTTGTTTGTATATGTTTTTGCATATGCCTGTTTGTATAGACTTGTGAAAACAGCAGATTAGAAGTGAGATTATAAACTTGCATTCAAGATTTCAAATGATCAAATATATAAAAGTAAAATAAGAAGTAACATTAAGAAATTGTGGTCACAAATATCCAAAATCCTTTATCCCTAATAGTTCTGAGGAGACATCTGTGTCTAGGAAGGCCCTGGCAGGACCCTGACATAGTCTTGGGATGTGGTAAGGAACAGAATCACAGAACAAGGCAGGTACCCTGTTATGTGTATGATAAACCCTTTAATTCCATTTGCTTCTAAACCTGTGAGGGAGAAAAGAGTTCATCTGTTTTGCTCCCTCAGAGATTCTCCAATCACAGATATAAGCATATTATAGTGCTCAAGAAATATAATGTGAATTAAACCATAGTATTTGGTATTTCCAAACTGAGGTATATTTAAAAATGTTTACTACCTAATTCTTAAAAAAACAAAACGAAACTTGTTGAATAGATCTAACCCACCTTAACCCATTTTACCAATGAGAGAATTGTTTTCTAATGTGAAATTGACTTGTTATGATATAGAGCAATTAAGCATGTAGAACTGAAACAAGATCTGGTATTCCTTTAGCATGGTGTGTAGTTCAGTTTTAACATCTATGCTATTTTCTCAAGAATATTTCAAATTATATGCACAAGCGTGTGTGCCTGTGCATATGTGTAGAGAGATGGGCCGAGAGAGAAAGGAGAGAGAGAGAATTTTAATCTACATGAAATTTTTGTTTGATTGTGTATGCATTTCTGCATTTCACATATGACTAGAAGTTGTTTTCACTGTCCAGTAAGCATTGTAGCTGGGAGAGTCCATAGAGACACCAGCTGACCTCCACTCTCACCTCACTTAGTAATCTTTCATCCTGAAAATCTTACCTCCTGACATTCCATTCGTAGCCCAACCTCCTGTTATTCAAGTTCTCTCACTCTCTCCCCTTCCTTCATTTGTAGGCTTCATTGTGACCTCCATTCCCTACAGCTCTCTTCTGACTTGATTTCTGTCTCTGTCTCCAGCATAAATTCTATTGTTTATCCTGCCACGCACTCAAAATAATGGGGTTTCTGCAGGGCCTCCCCCTACGTCTACAACCATCTGATCAGCCTCACTATTTGTTTTCTTAATTTTTAGATGAATGTTGCTGAGCGCGGCTAGAGAATGCCATATGTTTACGGAAATAGGCGCCCTTCATTCCAAACTCGGTCTCAGCCTCAGCTGGTCTTTCAAGTCAATCTGTCCGTGTGTCCCAAGTACCTTGCCTCCCTCTTGTCCCCCCACACCCAGCAGCCCTTCCAAATCCCCATCATTCTCCATAAACCCTTGACCCCGCTCAGCAAATGACCTCACCTTCTACTTCACAAAGGAAATAGAAGCCAACAGACAGCGACTCCCTCCACTTCCTGCCCCCTCCTCTACATTCTTATCAGCACCCACATCCATCCTTACCTCTTTTCCTCATTTTTCAGTTGAGGCGATGTCTCTCCTCCTAGCAAAGACTAATCCCACCACCTGTGATCTGGCTTCTATCCCCTCCCGCTCCCTCAGGGACGTGCTCCATCAATCATCCATGCTCCTGGATCTTCAGCCTCTCGAGGTGTGCTGCCTCTCTCCCCTCAACAGACAAAAACACTCTTGCTTCCAACTCAAACACACACACATGCACACACACTCCTTAACTCTCCCGGTATGCTCTTCAAGTTTCTGTCAAGACATTCTCTTCTTTCTCAGCCAAGCTTCTTAAAAAATGTCTTCCTCTGATTTGAAAAGGAATCACATTCATTTTAGAATATTTGGAAAATAAAGATTTTCAAAGAAAATAATAATTACCCATAATATTCACCACCCAGGGATGGCAACTGTTAATACTGTCGTTTTGTTTCTTTAGTTTTATTTTTCACTGCCTATAAAAAAAAATGGGCATCATACTGCAGAAAGGTTTGCACCTTTTTTTTTCACTCCTGTGAAAAAAATTTTTCCATAGTCCTAAATACGCCTCACAAACGTGTCTGTTAGTGGCTGTATATTATGGCATTATATTTGTAACAATTTAAATGCCTTCTTTATCAGACTGTTAGACTGGTTTCAATTTTTCTCTTCTATAAATAATCATAAACATGCTTCCTGAGACAAATCCATACTTTCTCTCCTCTCATTCACTTCTCTGCCTAAGATAATCTGTCTTCTACTTCCTTCCCTTGAGATTTTGCTCATTAAACTTACCAATGACTTTTTACCAATGTTAAAGAGACTTTTCTGGTTTATCTCACTCAGCCACTCTGAGGTACTTGACATTGTCAGTGGTTCTCTTCTCAAAACCATCTTCTATCTGGCTTTCATTTCTCTTGGAAGGAAACCACCTTCCTGCTTTCCACCCTCCTAGCTCCTCTCTCACTCCCCTTTGCATGTCTTTCTTCCTGGCCTCGCCTTTGAAAGTTTGCTTCCTTGGAGCTCCACCCCTGCATCTTGACTCTGCCACCAGGCTTTCTTCCTGGGGGTAACCAGCGTGTCATTCTTGGCTCTTGTATGTTGCTCACATCCAGCCTTGCTTGTCTCCTCTGAGAAGCCTTTCTATGTCTTAGCCATGCACTCTACACTGGTCTCCTTCTCCAGGCTCCTACAGCATCCTACGCCTAACTGTAGCATGGCATATATCACTTTTAAACTGTTGGTAACTTGCCCTTTTCTTTTCAGCGTTTCTCAGCCTCAGCACTATAGACATTTTAGGGCCAAATTATCCTCTGTCATGGGCCTCTGTCCTGGGTCCTTCACTTCTCTCACTTCGATGTCAGTAGCCACCTACCCCCTGTTGCGAAAATGAAAAATGTCTGAATTACCCTGGTATATAATGCCCGCAGGTTGAGAACCATTGTTAGACTGTGATTTTTGCAAGGGTAGAACCTGTGTATTCATCATTTTTGTCATCCCTCAGTCCAGTGTCCAGCATAGAAATTTTTATTCACCTACCAAGCTGAAATTATGTTACTAACAGTTTCCTTAGTTCATGGAGTCCTTAACCTCAAGAAGCTTATAATTTTGTAGGAAAGAAATAAGTCTAACATGCAATCAGCATGTATATGGAGATAAAATGCTTAGGTTTGCTGTGGCGATTTGGAGATTTTTTATTACACATGGATTATAGTCTTGTGCTTGGAAAATCCCAGCACAAGGAGGAGGGAATGGTGACCCACTCCAGTAATCTTGCCTGGAGAATCCCATGGACAGAGGAACCTGGCAGGCTATAGTCCATAAGGTCGCAAAGAACCAGACACGACTGAAGCTACTTAGGGAGAGGAAGGGAAAACTTTCAGAGGAGCTAGACTTTTTACCACATGTGAACAAAAGACCTGGTTGGTACAAAGGCAAGAGGGATGGGGTCATTTCCAATCATACGGGAAAGACTTGGGAATGGTTTCAACAGAGGGATTAGAAATGAGGTCCTCAAAGATACAAGGCTGCCCAGACATTAATGAGATTGTTCCTTTCAATTGCAGCATTCATTTTAAGTAATGAGTGTAGGCTCACGTTGTGCTCCAGTGAAATACATTATAATGCCTAGAGGTCTAAAATGCTTTAAATTATTAATAAGAGTGGATATGTACGCTCAGTTAATCACTGGACTACAAGCAGCAGACCTATTTAGACAAACAGATGTGAGCAAATGAGAAGAATCACACACCACATAGTTCAGTTGTTTGTGACAGGGGAGTGAATTTTGCAACCCAAAGAACATTTAACAATGTCTAGAAATATTTTGGTTGTCCTGGCTGGTGAGGGGATAAGGAAGAGGTGCTTCTGGCATCCAGTTGGTAGAAGTGAGAGATACTGCTAAAATACTATAATGCATAGGAGAGCTCCCCACAACAAAGAATTACTGGATTGACATTTTGGAATGTCAGTAGTGCTTAGGTTGTGAATCTCTGTTCTACCCTATACTTATGGATCCACAACACCAATCAGCAAGTTAAAGGAACTGGATTCCTGGACTCCTGCAGTTAGATAAATAAACAGACAGACAGGTAGGAAGGGAGGTAGGTAGGTAGGTAGATGGATCGATAGGTAGATAGTTAAATATTGATTTATGTTTGAAACACAGGATCGCACCAAGTTATTCCAACACAAAACCGGACAGTATATTAAATAAACTGGGTAA
The DNA here is from genome assembly GCA_917880005.1 of Nanger dama. Taxonomy (NCBI): domain Eukaryota; kingdom Metazoa; phylum Chordata; class Mammalia; order Artiodactyla; family Bovidae; genus Nanger; species Nanger dama. The sequence goes on from CAKJTW010000007.1 coordinate 34,407,003, forward strand.
AATACATTGAAAGTCGCTCAGTCGTGTCCAACTCTTTGTGACCCCATGAACTATACAGTCTTTGGAATTCTCCAGGCCAGAATATTGGAGTGGGTAGCCTTTCCCTTCTCCAGGGGATCTTCCCAACCCAGGAATCAAATCCAAGTCTCCCGCATTGCAGGCATAAAATACATATACATTCTTAAAAATAATTTTACCTTTTTCTTTTTACTGTGACTACTAGAAAATATAAAATCACATTTGTGGCTTCCATTATATTTCTATTGCATGGCACTGGTATGTCCATTTCTTCATATTAATTAAAAAGCATTCCATTACCTATAAAATGTTGAAAGCCTTTTTATACCAATGGAAATTGATATTTTGCTTCTTTCTATCCCTCTATTGTATTACACTGTATTTAGTAATTAATTACTAGTCATAGGTAGGTATGTATGCTAAGTTGTTTCAGTCATGTCTGACTTTTGTGACCCCATGAACTATAGCCTGCCAGGCTTCTCTATCCAAGAAATTCTTTAGGCAAGAATACTGGAGTGTGTTGCCTTGCCTTCCTCCAGGGGGTCTTCTCGACCCGGGGGATCGAACCTCTGTCTCTTCTGTCTTCTGCATGGGCAGACAGGTTCTTCACCATTAGTGCCATTAACTGCCAGTCATAGGTAGGTGTATGTAGTATTAAAAATTATTATCTAGTCTTGTATATGCAAGAGAAAATGCCTCCCATTGCTGCGATATATAAAGTCAGAGTTAGAGCGTTTCAGCAGCTATTCAAATCATTGACATGTTTAGACTTTAAGCAAATTCTTAACTCTCTATCTGTTCCAAATTCTAATTTTTGGTCTTATTTTTGAGTAGCTAGAAGGACTAGAATACCATGATCGAAGCAGATGGGAAAGTCATTTGAGACTGTCCAATTGTCATCCAAGGATGTGGCTGTCATTGAGAATGTGTCAGTCATTCAAGGACAATCTGGACCTATAAATACAATTAGGTAGTTAGACTGTCTTCTTAAAATTTTGGATCAAAATAGACTGCAATAAGGCTTGCATATAGTAGATGGGAAAATGCTAAATCTTTAACGTCACAAAAGTAAGGTTGTGACTCTTAGTATTTTTAAACAAGGGAAGTCCCAAATCTTCCAAAGTCATCAAGTCATGGTGGAAGAGAGTATGAGCAAAGTAGGGGCAGCATAAGAGCGTGCCTTTGTGCACCCTAAGACTCTCTTTGGCTATGTGTGGTGAGTTCAGTCTTGCTAAGGCAGTGTTTGCAGGCAGGCTAAGCAGAGCTCCCAGGAGCCACTGGTCTAGATGCAGCAAGGACACTTCTGGCCCTAGAGAAGATCTAACCGGTGATACGTGCACGGTAGCATGGTATGCTTCTAGGTTTAAAGGGCTGTTGTTGATACTGTTTCTCTCCAGCCCACCCCCTCCTCCCCTAGCCCAGGAGTGGAAGGTTTGCCATATTAGTGTCAGGGTGTGGCCTGGGGTCTGCTTGGTGGAGTCTGTAAAAGGAAGTGGCTAAAATTAGTAATGGATTGAATGTGTGCCTATTTTGTGGAGAAAGGGGAGACGGTGGAGGTGCAACCCCAGTCACATCTAAATTATTCTGAGTGGAAGAAGAAGTAGGAATATAACTCTGCCCGAGGGAGGGGAAGTGGGTAGGGGGTGGACATCACTGTGTTCCCATGTTTTGTTTTCAGAATGATCTGCTAATCTCATTGCATTGTTTTCTCTTCAACTCTTCCACTCCGGAATCCTTTGTAAATATACTAAAGTATTTCATGCATTGGGTTTCCCAGGTGGTGCTAGTGGTAAAGAACCCATCTGCTAATGCAGGTGACACAAGAGATGTGGGTTTGATCCCTGGGTTGAGAAGATCCCCTGGAGAAGGAAATGGCAACCCACTCCAGTACTCTTGCCTGGAAGATTCTCATGAACAAAGGAGCCTGGTGGGCTACAGCCTATGGGGTCGCAAAGAGTTGGACACAACTGAAGTGACTTGGCATGCACATTTCATGCATTAGCTCAGTGTGACTTGAAAAAAATGGATAATACTAAAAAGATGGAATTTGGCACATACCAGTGTGTGCCTCTATGTAGAGAAGTGGGCAAGAAATTCAGACAAATAAATGGCAACATAGACTTGGTCTACCATATTTTGTTTTGTCTTCTTAAAGCACTCTTATTAATTAATTTGCACAGCTGGACAACTAACAATGTTCTTTTACCCTTATTGTAACTTTTGATGTATTTTATTTAATTTCAAAATTAATTACTTGGGGAAGCTGTGCATCCTGATATATGAATACCCATAGCAATGTGATGCAAACAGGAAGTCAGGGTATTATTACATTAAAGCTTACAAAATGTCATAATTCCTTTAATTGTTGGTTCTCTCGGAGCTTCTGTTCCCACAGAATAATCTCGTTTATTTTATGGTGAGTGAACACTAGAAAATCAGAATTGTGATGTTTTAATTAAGGGAAAAAATCTAATATATTCAGAGTATATGGTTTTCTTTGATTTAGTTTAGAGAGTTTTAAGAAAAATTAAAAAGGTTTTGAAGAAGAGGTTATTGAAACAGATGTTATCTACCATAAAACATGTAGTGATTTCTTGAATTCTTAAAGCATTTGTGGTTCAAATGGGATAAGTGCAGGATTCATATAGGATGTATAGATTTCAAAATATAGGATTGTCATTCAAATGGAATTATTTTGGGATTCAAATGGGAGGTGAGGATTTCAAACGATGTAATTTTACTCTTGAAGCAGGAAGTGCATATCTTACAAATCGACCTTTAAAGTTAGGCAACAGTTTACTAAATGCCCGGACAAAACCACATTTGTTGTTGCAAAGAGTAAAATGTGGGCAGAACTTTTCGATAAATGTCAGAGTGAAATGTTAATTCTGATTGTTTCGCCGAGCTGTCCTTGATCTGTGACAGGTCTGTTAGGATGCAGATTTCCGAGCTGCCACTACCCAGGCAGGAATTTCACCTCCTGAAGTTCCCCAGATACACCCCCTTCTCCATCTCACCTCTTTATTCCTAATTAGCTTGTCCCTGGGTTCTCTCAGGGTAGCACTATGGCTGTCCTGAGTGTTTTTGATTCTGACCCACTGACAAATTAAGCCATCCAATGTTTAGCGAAAACACAAATTTAAGCCCCAGAAATGGTAAAGCCTTGCAGGCAGCATCTCAGACTGTTACTGACTCTCATCCTGTTCACTACCCTCCACCTTCCCCGGCCCTCCCCAGCCCGGTCCACTTTCTGAAGGTGTGGTCAGCACCCCTGTATCTATTAACTCCCTTAAGGCTTTGGCTGATGTGTTTTCAGTTTTCATTTTAGCCCCAGAGTGCCTCTTCCTGCAGCAATAATAACACTAGGGCAGGCAGAGCTAGTTGGTTATCAGTATGCAACAAATTTTAGCAGATCCCTGAAAAAGCAGACATGGGAAAAGGAGAAGGAAGAAGCAGCCATGGAAAGATGGGTCTGGCCCTGGCGCGGACAGCCCGTCCCTTGACTCAGGCCAGGATCATTCAGACTAACACAGAATCGTGCTCCCAGTAGCCTCCTTTGTTCCCCAAAAGCCTAACATGCAGCTCAACAGGAAGGTTTCAACTGTTTTCAGTAGTTGGAGTCAATGCACAGTAAAAAGAAACAAAAAGTGAAAAAAGGAGGGGGAAAAGCAACTACCATCGAATATTTCTATGAACTCTTTGAATTGCCACGTATTTAACTCCACATCATCCCAGTGGAAACAGAAAATTAAAAGATTTTGCTCAAGGTTACAATGGTAACTAACAGAGCCAGAATTCTAACTCAAATCTCTTGCCAGTACACATGCTCCTTCTTCTGCACTCTTTCCACGTGGATGCAGGGAAATTGTATCAATAGGCTATCACAGATGTGTGGGGATCTAGAATGTTTTTGGACATCTAATGGATGTTGCCTATTGATTGCATATATGAACTAGACATGTTATTGAAAGATGCCTTTATCTACAAATTACCCAGAGTTCTGTCTTTCCTGGTGGCTCAGATGGTAAAGAATCTGCCTGCAATGCAGGAGACCCAGGCTCCATCCCTGGGTCAGGAAAATCACCTGGAGAAGGGAATGGCAACCCACTCCAGTATTCTTGCCTACAGAATTCCATTGACAGAGGAGCCTGGCGGGCTACCACTCTATGGCAGAGAGTCTTAGACTACACACATACACACTGTCTTCCCAAGATGAGAATATTGTTTGTAATTGATTCTAATAAAGAAAAATTACAGTTTTGAAAGAGCACCACATTTTCTATTAGTAAACACACACGCTCTCTCTCTCTCTCTCTCTCATTCTCTGTCTCTCTCTCACACACACACACACACATATGTGAGATGGTAATAAAATAATTTATCCTTAAGAAACTGCCTTCATCTAAAACTATGTAAATACTAATCAGTGGAGTTTCATAGTAGTAGCGTATAGTAAATTTTTATTTTTAAACAGATGGCATAACAGGATAAATTTGTTTATTTAAGACATGTAAAAATGTATTCCTGCTATGCCAGATAACAGTTGTGTTAAAACACAGGCATTTATTATTCTCCTAAATATCTCAAATGACTAGAATGACAGGGCAAAGCTAAAAGAAAGTCTAATTCTCTCATAGGGTCAGGTTTTTTGTTTTGTTTTGTTTTGCTTTGCTTTGTTTTTGCTTAAAGAGAAAAAACACCATGTCATTTATCTCTTTTTCAAAAACAAGTTTCTATATATTCAAGCATATTGACCTTAATGTGATTTGCAGAAACATAAGTGTAACAAATATTAATAATTTAAAATTAGGTCCTTATTTGTCTAGTTGAAATGAATTTCAGTTTTTAGGGAGATAGTGCTGGTGTGACTGAAAACTATTCCTAAGTCACAGAGTTAAGAGACGGCCTCATTCCTCATCTTGATGAACAGATTAGCTATCTCAGTTCATTTCAGGAAACAAAATTCTGGAAAGATCATCCCACTGTCACCAAAGGCTACAGGGACAGGGAGAGGCTTCAGAGTGTGTCAAGTTAAAACAGTAAGGATAAGGCAGTTCATTCATAAGATACTGCATGTTTCACACAAATCCAAAGACTTTACAAATACTCTCTCTGTGTGTCTATCTCTTGCCTGTTATCCATCTCTCTCTCACATACACACATGGCTGTGCAAGTAAAGGAAATCCAAATCCCCTAATTGCTCCAAGGTCTCAAATGTTCAGAACTGTTACTTCTTCAAAAAGGAGACACTTTTCCTTCTCTTGTTGCTTCTAATGCCAAGACAAGCTTGCTTTTACTCTATCACCATTATCTGTGAGACTTATAAATATTTTCTTAAACAGGTATTCCAGAAAAATATGATTTGGAGAATATTTAGTAACATGAAACAATACAAAAGTGGATACAGAAAAAAACCCACCTTATATGATTGTACATTTAGTATGAATTTAATTATATATTATATATAGTTTCTTTAATATATAAGATAAGAAAAAGATTAAAAATATATAACCAGGTAGTAAATGACTTCATGGAATTATAGGTTATTAATATTTTAATCCTCATTAATATTTATATATAATAGAAAATAAATTAGCATAAATAAATTAGCATAAACTGGAAATCAATGAGGGGCTATCCAAATGTACAAAATAAATCTTCTAAGGACCATTTAGTGGGGAAAAAAATTAAGAAATTTAAATCAAATTCTAGATCATAGATATTTCAAGGGATGAGTTGATGTTCATTATAGTAGTAAAAGCATCTGCAAGTTTTGTATAAATAAATAGACTTGTAGATGAAATTGCATGCCATATAAGTATGTCTAAATTTGTAATCAGTACTTTGTAATCATGTTCTTCTATAGTGATTTTTAAAAAAGATATACATTTCTTACTTGTGTTAAGAATTCCATACTGGAAACCTGTCATACCCCTTCATAGTTATTAGTATCCTGTACTATTTCTATCCCTCTCCTACCCCATTTCTCTCTCAAGATTATCATGCACAGAAAAGGTAAGAAATTATTTGAGAATAACTCACTCAAGTATTGGAATGTTTGGAACTGTTCCATTTCCCAGGCTTCCAGTCTAAGCCAGTACCCTAGAAATACATTCAAGCAGTCCCCCAGTGCCTATAGACACAAAAGACTTAAAACATAATGATGTTGAGAAACACAATTTTAAGATAGGGCATGAATCAGAAGTCCTGGGTTTCAATCGCTTCCCCAGTTGACAGAGTTACCTGACAGAATCTGCAGGTTTGCGATTCCTCAATTTCTCAATACGAGGCATTTTTGTATGCTTCTTAGATTCTGTAGAGTACAGATTCTAAGATGAATTCACATGCATTATCAAAAAGTAACCTTCCCAAAGGTGCAAATGGGAAGGTTACTTTTTTCCAACAGCTTGGATATCTTGCTAATCTTTTCAGCCTCACTACATGACAGGGTAGATACTTTCTTGCTGAAATATTTTGCAAATGAAAAGTGACTTGTATTTTTAACAACTAAAGTGATACAAGAATAATGAATATTGTAACACACACAAAAAAACCAGAGAAATCAGAGTGGCCTCCTCCTTAAATGCAATATCCACCTATTACTGACCACTGTGACCTTTCTGGGAAAAGTCACTTCCATTGGGCAGGGCAGTGGCCGCAAGGCAGCAAAACACCACTCAGAGTAATTCTTTACAGATGCCAGGAACCGGAAGTTTCAAGGGGAAAAATGAAAGCCATTCACTCTTGCAATGACATAGGCCTTTGATACCGCCAAGCCATTTGGTCTGAGAGCTCCAAGGTCAGGAAGGCACGTAAAGATTGGTGATTAGAGAAATACTATATCAGCAAAGTGTGGCAAGCTATTAAAAGAAACTATAGCTTTTATGATTGTGTCGCTGAAGCTCCCCAGGGCTATTTGTATTAGATATTGAGTTAAGCATAACTTATTTAGTCCCAGCATTCCAGAAAACATTTTGATGTCAGCTACTGCAGGAAAGTAAACACAAAGCAAAGGAGGAAACAGAGCTGATCTCCAACAGATAAAAATGGCGTAATTTAATTTTCTGAACCCGGGCGCTTTAGAGCATTAAGAATGAGGAATTTTAGAAGGTCCTTTCAACTTGCAAAATAAAGTTTATTTAGGCATTCACTGGAGGGAAAGAGGGGGAACACAGGGCTTACATTATCAACCCACTGAGCATATATTAACTTCTGATCAAAAAATACTTTTGATGTATTTACTGAAATGTTCCCAGGGTTATAACCTGTATTTATGAAAATGGAAGAGCTTCTCTCCTGCTTCCATGATTTAATTATCACATAAATTTTGTGTGTCTTTTCCTAGTGGCTCTAATTTTAGCATTATTCATGAGGCTCACGAGGTGTTTAGGGTTCGCCCATTTCCACGACTACCATTAAGATTCTTTCTTTTTTTAAGACAAGGCTTTAACACCAGCCACACTCGCCATGTGCTATCCAATCATAGAATGAAAACGTTGGCAGTGATGAGCATATCCCCAAAATCTGTTTACTTCCATCTTGAACCAGAGAAAGGAATGCTTAAACTCTGAACCTTGGCTTATGTCAAGATCCCCAAGAGGAATTTCCTCACAGGTCTTATGAAGATTGGGCAAAACTTGGTAACTCTGACTCAGGGACAGAAAACAGACAACTGAACATTCTAGGGATATCAGTGCCTAAAAGCCACTTTATAAACAGTCTCACCATGGGTGACATTGCAAATGAAAGGGGGTTAGAAGGGGACAATGCATGCATGTGTGCTGAGTTGCTTCAGTCATGCCAGACTCTTTGTAACCCTATGGACCACAGCCCACCAGGCTCCTCTGTCCATGGGATTCTTCAGGCAAGAATACTAGAGTGGGTCGCCATGTCCTCCTCCAAAGGATCTTCCTGACTCAGGGATCAAACTCACATCACGTCTCCTGCATTGGCAGGCAGGTTCTTTAAGACTAGCGCCACCTGGGAAGCTCCAGAAAGGTTCAATATTTTTTACCTAAAACCCTGGATGTGACCCAAAGAAAGAAATATACACCATCTTTGTCAAACAATGAGGTAAACAGAGAGAGAAAGAGAGAGAGAGAAACACAAAAATATTAAAGTTGCCTCCCTCTGAATAGTGGGATTAGAGGTGATTTTTCACCTGCTTTTTATACTTGTCTGTTTTTGCCAATGTTTCTGCAAAGATTACGTGCTCCTTCTGAATAAAGAAATGAAAGAGGAGGAAAATACACAAATGATTAGTAAGGCACATGGGCCCTTTTAATGTAAAAGGCCTGCCAGTGATCCCATCTCTTGTAGGCTACGCTTGGCCATGATGAACAACTGCCTTGATGTACTTGACATAATCTCAGAGAAGCTGCTTCAGGACTTTCTGGCTGCTGAGACAGACTGCCAGGCCATTCTGAGAAGGATATTGTTCCATGTTCAGTATTTGGGATTTGAATGAACACCTACCTCAGGCAATCTTTTAGTACATCTCTGCATGCGCATTAAGTTGCTTCAGTCATGTTTGACCCTTTGTGACCCCTTGGACGGTAGCCGCCAGGCTCCTCTGTCCATGGGATTCTCCAGGCAAGAACACTGGAGTTGGTTGCTGTGCCCTCTTCCAGAGTATGTCCCCAAACCAGGGATCAAATCTGCATCTCTTACCTTATCCTGCATTGACAGGTGGTTTTTTTTTTTTTTTTTTTTAACCACTAGTGCCATCTGGGAAGCCCAAAGATCTTGCATTTGTGTCTTCATTAGCAAAAGAACTCTCACAGTTTCCATTATTTCTCCTGAAAAGGTTGTTTTTGTTTGTTTGTGGGAAGAATAACAACTCCAGCAATATTTTGTAGTCACATCTGCCCAAGACTAGAGATGTTCAGTGAATGTCTGCGATTATTACTGCTCCTATCCGTTTGGTTTGATCACCGCCCATGACAAACGCTTGTTAAGTGTTGTGACTACCACCTGGAATTATACAACCCTCATTCGGGTAGCAATAAGAAAGACCTCAGGTTAATCATCATAGTGGTTATATAATTATAAAATAACTACATAACATATAATATGTTTTATTCTGCTATGTAATAATTACAATGCATAATTATAATATAGTTATATAAATATGCAACTATTATACAGTGCTATATTTTGCGATGGTTTAAAATAATTAAATTATAATTCCACAGCCAATCTAGTTTGAAGTAAAAGTCTGTTTGGCTGAAAGAAGTTATCATTTTGGAATATTGTGTAAATACATGCACGGAATGGTCACTACCTGATTGAACAGACAAAAAGTGATATAAAAGTGAAAGCATCTTGTTACAATTTAACTGTTATTTTTAAAAGCAGTATATGGGCTTTCCTGGTGGCTCAGGCAGTAAAGAATCTGCCTACAGTGCAGAGGACCTGGGTTTGATCCCTGGATCAGGAAGATCCCCTGGAGAAAGAAATGGCAACCCACTCCAGTATTCTTGCCTGGAGGAGAATCCCCATGGACTGAGAAGCCTGGTGGGCTACAGTCCACGGGGTAGCAAAGAGTGGCACGTGAGCACATAACACTTTCAAAGCAGTGTAGTGTTGGGAGAAAAGATACTAAAGATTCTAACTTTCAAAAATAAAGCAACAGTTTGAGTCCACTCAGCAAAATAGTCATCTGAAATATTCACAGAAACATTTTACACCAAGGTACAACATATGTGAAACACTAGCCAGAAAATAAATATAAATGTGAGAGAAAACTGAGATGTTATTTTTAGATAAAGCTATTTTTCTCAAGAAAAGGAACAATTCTTAAGGTTGTGAGGTGGTTTTTTGTTTTGTTTTGTTTTTGGTTGTTGTTAAAGTTCAGGTGAGGACAAGCTTCTTTTACAGTCATAAACCACCCATTCATTCCAAATTCAGAACACTAAGGAACAGGGATCTGACATCAAGGTAAAAATAAATCCTGTATCTCTGAGGTTGGCAACATATTGAAAACACCAGAGAGATTATCGAGCAAACACTATGCATTCTTTCGCCATTGCTCTCAAAGTCCCATTCTGGTTATTGAATGTGTCACTGGACTGTGTAACAAGCTCTTTCTGTGCATCTCAAGGGAAACATACACTCTTTCAAAATCAATCTGCTAAAACGTCGAGTAAACAGAGACTGAGTTGTGCAAACACAATCCTCATCTATTGAAATTTTTATGTTGATATTATTTGGGAAATGGCATGACAGAAAAGATGGAAATACAAACCTCCCCCGTGATTCCAATATTTCCTCCTTGTCTATTACCTTATGTTCCTTCCCCAAGGAGTCCCTGTACAGACATGATTCATTTCTACCTAGAGTGGTGGCCCAAGGTATATCTACAGATGTTGTTGCTGATGCTGCCATCATTTTTCTCTCTCACCCTAAGAACATTTGTTAAGCCGCAAAACTGAATTTCCTCCAGTCATCTTGGTTCAAGAGACCCAGACTCATGACACTAAAGCCTGTGACTTCTTTCATTTAGAATAATCCTTATGCCTCATTTGGAAAGTTAAAGTGTTAGCCACTCAGTGTGTCCGCCTCTTTGCTACCTCATGGACTGTAGCTTGCCAGGCTTCTCTGTCCATGAAATTCTCCATGCAAGAATACTGGAGTTGGTAGCCACTCCCTTCTCGGGGAATCTTCCTGAGCCAGTGATGGAACCCAGGCCTATCCACATTGCAGGGAGATTTTTACTGTCTGAGCCAACAAGGAAACCCCATAAGCTAATTCAATATAGCAATCTTCAAACTAAATACAATTTGACTATCTTAGATAAAACATCAAGAAAACTTAGGATTTAAAAGAAAAATAAAACAAAATGTCACCCCCATGCCTATGTAAATTAGTGAAAACAAGGAGTAGAAGAAGGGAGGAAATATCAAACACATTTTATTAATACTCTTAAATAGCAAAGAGACTCTCCCAAAGGTATGGCCTCTTTGAAGATAAAGTTCCATTTGCATAAACTGGATGGGCCTCTTTAATGCAGTTTTCATTATCTTGACTCCAAAGTGACTGATGTCAAGATCAAGGGAGTCATCAGGGCAGATACACTCCAGGACACCAGGGAGAAATAAATCAGCCCATCCTCTCCACCAGGAGAGTCCCTCTCCTCCAAGGGATTTGCCAATCTCCTTTCAGAAGCAGGAGGCCAAGTTCTATTATTGTGAGGACTGACCCTCGTCCCTTAGAAGTCTCCCATTCCTCTCGTTAATTGGGTCCCCTGCATTGGTTATCTAACGGACTAATGAACTTTGGAGATAAACCAGTTCTTGACCACTTCTTGCCCTCTGGACACTAACCCTGTTTGGCCTTTTATCTCACTATGTTAAAGAGAGAAAATTAAGTCCGAAGAAAGTGAGATAACAGTCCCTTGGGTATTAAGTGAAGTGGTTTGGGTCTTCTGGTGAGGAGGAGAACTCATCACATTCATTAGATCATATGTGACAATTAACCCTTTGCACACCTCAGCCATTTCCTTTCACTTACAGTTGAATTTTGGCCATGAAGGGTCTGTCCCTTGCCCTTTTCTTTACTCCTCTTTGTTTATCCAATTGATTCCATGATACCTCAGGTCTCCCCACTCGTCATAATTGCGGAGGAGTTTAAAATGTCATTGCGGGGTCTTTATTTCACAAGTTTGACTTAGTGCTGTTTTCACTTGCAAAATACAAATGTGAAAACTGTAATTTATTATGGTTCTAGCAATTCAAGATGTTTTGCTTGGAACCCACGTCCACAATCGGTTACCAACATTCCAGCCTGTTTTGCTTTCATTGGCTACTGGTTTACTACCCTCCATTTCATTCTCTAAATCTGTTTAAAAACAATTTAACAACACTCTGATTCTTTTTGGAAATGCAGTCATGAGTTCCCTCACTAACGCACAGCGACATTTTAAATGTGGTGTGTAAAATGACGTTTTAGGGCAGATGACAAGATGCAAGTGGCTTATTTAATGAATCTCTAATTTTACGCATACTATTTCATTTGAGTGGTTATCAGAGGGTCACTGCAGGAGTATGTGAAGAGGTTATTTCAAATTCAGACATTGGCATGGCCTTGAAATCCCATCCTCCCTGAAGCCCTGAAACATGTAGCCGGAAGCATCAGCCTTCCTGCTCTGTGAGCAGCCCCTACTGGACAATGGATCGATTTGAGCTGCTGCGAGGCTAAGAGCATCTATTATTTCTCCTTTCTGTTCCCCTCTCTCCTTCCAGTGGGGGTGAGGGAGAGGCATTTTTCACTTTTCCCTTTGAAAATAAATTATGTCACCTTCTTTTCTAATTAGAAGTTTAGACAAATGCATCACATAATCCTATGAAAACATGTTGACTTTCTTGATATAAATAGTATCATATTTACTTATTAATTCAATTAAAAGTCTTAAATCTATTCTCCCATTCAAGGGTATTTTCTGTACACAATAATCAAAGAATGTGGTAGGTTTTTATAAAGGTAGCTCAGAATTCTAATAACATTAGGAAAATGCTGCAATGGAGTAAATAGAAAAATAAAGATATTTTTGTCTGATTTGGTTGTCTGGTTGTCTCTTCCTTTCAACAGATAAGTCTCAGATATGACCTTTATAACAATTTATTGTTTCTTATGGATTCCAAGGCTTAAATAATACCTAAGTTGAACTAGTTTACCTTCTACCATTTTAAAATAAATTACTTTATGTATTTTGTCACAATAACAAATTAAAAAGCAAAAAAAAAAAAATTAGCAGACAAGATATCACACTGAATACATATTTATCACCAGCTAGTGAACATGGCTATTTTCTTTCACTGTAAACAGTTAACTATAAAGCAGAAAATTTTTTCTCCAAAACATGGTAGGACAAAAATAATTATGTACTAGTACTCAAATGATGGCTGGGTTGGGAAGTTTCCCTCGAGAAGGGAATGACAACCCACTCTAGTATTCTTGTCTGGGGAATTCCATGGATGGAGAAGCCTGGCGGGCTACAGTCCCTGGGGTTGCACAGAGTCAGACAGGACTGGGTGACTAACATGAGTACTCAAATGAGGCACTTCTCGCTGCAAAAGATACCAGAGTGTCAGCTCTGGATGCTTTAAGTGCCCTTTTTATAAAGAGAATCAGCAAACAACTAAACTTAGTCACACCCTGCTGAGAAAGTATTATATAGTAATCAGATCTCCATTTGTTTTCTTGTGTCCCACAAAGTCTCTTTAAAGAGATTAAAAAGAATGCCAAAAGTGGTCTAAGATAAATGGTGCACATGCATGTTAAGTCGCCTCAGTCTTGTCTGACTGTTTCCGACAATATAGATTATAGCCTGCCAGGCTCCTCTGTCCATGGGATTCTCCAGGCAAGAATACTGGAGAGGGTTGCCATGCCCTCTGTCAGGGGTTCTCTTGACCTAGGGATCGAACCTGCATGTCTTATGTCTCCTGCATTGGCAGGGGAGTTCTTTATCACTACGATCACCTGGGAAGCCCCAAGATAAATGGACTCAGATCCAGATCTTTTCCCACATGTCACTAGAAAGTTAAGAGAGGTGGTTTCTTAGAGGTTACATTTCACTTCAGTAATAGGTTACCTAAACACTGGGATGGGAAGAGCTAATGCCCCAGGTCAGTGTTTCAAAAAGTATTTTCAGTTGAACAGTAACTTCGAAAAATATCATGGTCATATTTATCAACGTCAGATTAAAAAACATGAATAAACTGCTTTGTTGCAGGACTTATCAGAGGCATTAATTTTCTGAAGTATATTGAGTGTCTCCGAAAAGCTTACATCAAATGCAGAGTTTCAAAAATTCTCCTTGGACTGATATTTCAAAAAACACAGTTTGGAAAATTACCTCTGAAGTCATCCTAGCTTCCCCCCTTCCATGTGCTCTTAAGGAATGTGATACTTCATTCATTTCCAACCTGGACTTTACTACCTGAGCACCAGTGTGATAAACCTGTGTGGTAAGTTGAGATAAGGGTGGTAACCTCAGTTCATATTTTGTGAATGAGTCTGAAATATGCTGTCTCATCTAAAGCTTACATGGAGCATTTACTAGTTCTGAGGACAATGGAGTGACAAAGCCAGGACTCACACACAAGATGTGCTCACTGCGAAGGTTTCCCTCCTTCCTTTACACTTCCCTTAACAGCTGCAAAAACTGTTCACTTTGGGGAAAACTCTTCAGTGGCCTCTCTGGTGTGGTTAAGCCATGTAAGCTCATTATGATGGAGATGGTCTCCCCTGTGTTGGCTATTCTAATGATTTGATCTTTTACCACCTCAGACTATGCTAACTTGAATCCTCTCCAGCATGGAAACATTAGCATATGTGATAATAATTTTACTTCCAACTTTCTCAAAGACTGCAAGGTATAATTTCCACAGAGTAAGATGTAGAATGCATACATGTCAAAATACTAATCAAAGAGAACTTCAGAAATAACCAAAATAAATTTGTGTTAGCAGTTGGAAGGTAGCATTCATGTCAGTGGTGGCTGACGTTTTCCTCTCCTTTACCTACAAATGAAATACTACTAAGCGAGAGACCACCAAGTAACTCATTCTTTCTCATAGTAACAACATATTAATATCTCATGGAGAAATCAACGTATAATTTAGTCTCTGTTCATGTCTGTGCCTCTACTCTTTGGTGATAAAATGGATATAAAATCAGAAAGAACACTACAAAGTGATTAACAAACCCCTCAGAAAAGTTTGGAGACATGTCAAATTCTTATGTTGCAGATATTTTTTTTTCCCTACGAGGATATAAATGATAACCCTCACATGCAGAAAATGAGTTTGAGCCTACAAATTGATCTGAACAGTTTGCCATTTCTCAGATTCTACTCAGTCACTTATTTTCCACCATTTATTGCATAGGTCCTACTCACAGGTAAGAAAAGCCTTTCTACACTTGTGTAAGTATTGTAAACCAAATAAAATTAGCATATTTTTCAGGATTCTCCAACAGGAGAATTTCATGCCATTCATAAATAAATATGGATTAAACAAATTCTGGTAATATCATTAATTTTTAAAATATCCCCTATAATTCCTTAGTGGAAAACTATAATCACATAGTACCAAATAGTGTAGAAATATGCCTTTTTTGTGAGTGAGTACATGCAAATTTCCTAAAGGACATTAAACAACTTTATTCTCAAAGCTGATATATCTTTTACTAGGAAAAAAAAAGGAACAATATCAAAATATGCTCGTTGCATATATTAGGTCTTATTTGCAAAATTATTTGTATTACCCCAACCTTTGTGCAACTTAAAAGGCCAATTTCTCTCTGAATAATTACAATTGTCTTTTCTCCAGGATGAAATTAATGCATAATATATATTATAGCAACATTTTTTTTTTGCATGACTGATACTTCAGTGATTTGACTCTGGTGTAAACAGAAAGAGGGTTCCTTGCTTTCCGAATAGCAGCAACACCCCATAATGACCTCCGAGTGAGAAAGAACACAAGGACATAGCTTTCAAAGTGAAAAGAAAAGGTCCTGGTAGTCCTACTCTACAATCTAGGAGCAGTTGCGGGATATGATTTGCTAATGTCAGAGTTTCATAAAGTTGCAAACTGAAGCCAGTGCATCTTGGCGTATTCTTTTTAGTGATGTCTCTGTGCTACATTTACCCAAAAGCTAAAATGCACTTCAGTACACATCTAGCCATCCTGAATATGAAGTATGAATAAAAATTCTTCCTTTACCATCAGATAAGGGGGCTCTCACAGAGGAGATGAGAAACAGCCATGCTCTGGAAACGAACTGACAGGGTTCCTTGTCAAGTGGTGCCTCATTCCAGTTACTGCTTCTATGCTTTTCTCAAGGATGTTCAGGCCGTTTGATGAACTACTACTGTTTGATGCCAATAAATCTTGATTTAAGGTGATAAAATGACCCACGGAGGAATGCCTTAAACACATTGTGATGGAATTTGCATCCTCCTTTCTGCAATATATGCAAGAAGGTAATTCCTTTTCTTAATAACATTTGCACAATTTGGATTATTCCCTCTCCTTAGATATAGTTGGCAAGTACACAGAAAATGTTTATTTGAAGTCAGCCATAGCCACAGAAAAACACATCACTCACCAAACCAGCGATATCCTGTTTAAATCAAAGGAAACTAGGCTGCTCATGATTCTAATGACCATAAACAAAACACTGACCATAAATCCATCATGCTAAGCACTAGTCTTTACTGCTACCATGGTTGCACACAATTGGCTAGGACCATCACTGCAGTAAACCCATAAACCAACAAAGGCTTTACTCTCAGTGTGAAAACCTCTCCAAGAATATCAGGCACTATCGTCTGGTTGAACATTTTCAACACATTTCGAAAACACTTCTGATGGGATTCGTCAACTCTTGTTTCTCTTCCTTTCTAAATTTCAATCATTCTGCCCTGACCATTTAGATTTTCTGCAACAATTACCACTGATCCTTGTGAAACAGCTTCTCAGTCATACCCTATTAGAAAAAGCCAACTCACGACCTCAAAATTTGGGGATTTTGAACACTGTGATGGAGGCCATGGTCTCTGGAATCTCTCAGCTACCCCCACTGCCATGTCTTAGTTCACCTCATTATTTATTCCAGAGTGAAAGAGGAAAATATATTTAATGGGAACTTGCTACAGTGTTAGAGAATTCCCCAAATCAAAATTAAGGATAAGGATTCCTTCCTTGATGTTCAAGCAGGCTCTAGCAACAAATGTCTATGCATTAATGGTATTTATGTACGTAAGCTATTTCTCAATGTAAAACATAGTTTGCATTTTAAACCCTACTTTTATTTAGCTGTTCTTACATATTAGTTTTAAAATATGAGAGAATGCAGATTTAGAAGCAATAAAATGAAATCACTTTTAAAGTAGTCTATAATTGAGACTTCCCTTAATTTAAACTACCTAATTTTTTTCTAAGTTGGGGATGTTTTAATTTGTTTCAATGGAAAATGGTACATGCCAGGTAGCTAACAAAAGTCCAAGTGTCTCATGGAAAGATATTTTCTTGTCTTAATTTTTCCTTGCAACCGTTAGGGTCCTTGTCATTTGACTTCCTTTCAGCTAGTGACCTCTGCCCCACTCCAATTTAAAGATAAACGAAAAGACATTTTCCCCTGGGTGTGCACTTCTAGTTTTTGGTGGAAGCAGTTGGATCCAGTTGTCTAACCAATCACCTCTTATTTGAAAAAATTTGTGGGGTGCATATCTGTGTATTGGGAGAAGAAAATTAAGAATGAAGTAAACAGGAAAAAGAAAGGATGTGCCAAGTCTAAGAAGGGAGACCAAATCCAATACCAGAATAAGAAAAAAGCAAAACCATAGATATAATAAACCAGAAATCTTTCAGGGCTTAGCTTTTATCATCAGTATATGTAGGTATGTGATAATATTTCTAAAATGATTTAAATGTGTGACTGGAATTGGAGTTAAGCAAATCATCTCTTGTGCACTAACATTGTATTCATACAATTTGTCTGTAAATACACTAGAAATGGAGCATTTATTATTTAGAAGGTTATAGGATAGCATTTCTTGTGTCACTGGTAGCTTTATACAATAGCATTTTCCCTCAGTCATTTTTTGCTCTCTGAGAATCTGATACCCTTTGGTATTGCTTTTGAAATTCTACCATTTATTCCCCTTTTTGATAACAAACTTAAGGAAATAATAATAAAGTAATATCAAAGCAGGGATTAGAAAAAGAAAATTACTCTAAATAGTCACACACACATAACTACAGACAATATGTGTATATGGATGTTGTATACATAGTCATTTTTATTCAATTTTCAGGTTATATTAGGCTGTTTGTAGGGTTTCTCTGGCTGTGGTTAGCTTAAAGGGAAATCTGGTAACTACCTCACTCCTTCATAGGTTACATTATGGAAAAACTCTATAAAGTCAAGAGTATCTAGACAGATTTTATAGTAGATAATAGGGGAAATTTATTGGGTAAAAACTAAAATGATGTTTATTACAAGAGACCACACCTCAACATGCCATGGAGCAAAATGTCTCCCTTGTGAGAAAACAGAATAAAATACGTCCATCTAACTAGCTGTGAAACCCTGAAGAAATACACAGCTTCCCCTCTTCCTCCCTTTTTGAATTCCTTTTTATTTTGAGTCAGGCTATCTTAGGCCACTAATTAACCTTTGGGCCCTCGAGGTCACCTCTTTGGATCCATTCTATATATACTGAAAAGTTTTATTTCTCAGTGAATATGAAAGATACCTGAAATATGGTCTAGGTTGCCAAAATAATGATTTATTACATCTGCTAAAATGCTTTGAGCTGGAAAAAGAAAATCACAGTTCATTAAAGTAATTTTGAAATAGCACAGGTATATTTACCTCAATATAGAAATTTCTTTCTCATCAATGGGGAAAAGACTATCTAGATAGTGTCAATTATACCTTAAAATTATTGTCATAATTAATTCTTACATCTTTGAATACCTGTTGTTTCAAGAATTTTAAACTAGTCTGTGGCTCTGAATGCAAATATACACTAAGGGAACTAGCATGACTGGTGACTTGAGTTTGGAAGGTTTATAGGTTTATGTAAATTATACCTACTTAAAGCAGTTAAGCTAAGACTACTTACTAGCTCCAACACTGAAGAGCTTACTGCCTGTGCTAGAAAGTGTGTTGACCTAGGAAATGCGTACACATACAAATAACACTTACAAAGCTAAATTAAGAATTTTGATGGGACTGGAAAGCATAAACGTATGTTAAATATTTATATTAAATCAGAGGGCATTTGGAAAAGTCAGTCTCTAACAGTTACATTATAAACAGATAAACTCCCAGAGTTCTACTATATCTGCACCTATTGTCTACACCCAACTCCTTTGATCTAATAATATTTGTATATGATATGTATCTGCCTCCAACCAGATTATAAGCTTACTGGAGCCAGGGAGGATCATATACAATGCTTAAAACAATGTCCTACACATTATGGATGCATGATAAGGAATTAACAAATAAAGGAATGAAGATTTAAACTAGTTTAGTTAACATTGTTTTATGGGCATTTTTACATGTAAAAGAGAGAAGATCCAACTTTTCCTTTAAACCTAATGTTTCCAAATTATAAACAAGAGAGAGGGAATGATTTTGTATAAATATTGGTAGGCAGAGTTGAGACTGCATAATCTTCTGGACAGATTAAGGATATTTGAGCCAACTATGAATAACTTATGCCAAGTTAAGTATTTAAGTTTTTCTTTTGTATTTATATTTAGAGGCAAAGGGCTAAACATATATATTGAATCAAAAACAAATTAGTAAGTAATCTGAATCTCACATTGAGTATGAAAAGTAAGCACTAAAGATTTCAGAATTCCCAGAATGACATTTTGCAGTGTCTTCCAAGCCATGACCACTAGGACTTATGAAGTAGAGTTAAATATTAATAGAAAAATTATAAGATAATAAGCAATATATTTACCATGAAGAAGAAAAGCAGG
This sequence comes from Nanger dama, assembly GCA_917880005.1. NCBI lineage: Eukaryota > Metazoa > Chordata > Mammalia > Artiodactyla > Bovidae > Nanger > Nanger dama. The sequence continues at coordinate 34,426,529 of CAKJTW010000007.1, forward strand.
GCTACAACTGTGAAGCCACTCATACAATGACATCCTGACTATAATTAATTTTCATTTTTCACCTTCAACTTTTCTTTCTACAAGTGCTAGCATATTCTCATTAAAATGGGAGCGATTAGAAAGACTTGGCTTAAAATTCAGTGTAGTAGTAACTAGCTTTCTGATTATGCAGATGAAGAAATTATGGGTTGAATTTATTCAACTAGCTGTGAATCAGATCTCAGTCTCTGTTAAGTTACCACAAAGTAGCTGTGAGACATTACACCGTCACACAACCTCTCTGGATTTGGACTGGGGTTGAAATCTGAGCTCTATCATTTTCTAAATATATGAGTTTAGGCAACTATTTCACTGCTCTGAAGCCTACATTTCATCATCTATAAATAGAGATGATGATTAAATCATATATGTAAACTGCTGGACCAGGTGACAGGCATTTAATCAATTCCCAAACATACTACCTTTCATTGCTGTTATTTTCAATATCTAACATCCTTGCCAATAATATTTTGTTATTCTGTATATATATTGTATTATATAAAATATAAATATTTTATATTGCTTTCTATAAAACTTTATATACTAGCATATACTATTTTTGCATGTATTTTAGGACTAATTTGGGCTATTTTCATTCATGAGGAATATAAAAACTCTGTCAGCATAGAAGGTGCTTCTTCCATTGTCTCTCCTTTAGTCCATTTGTCAATTCTGGTTCAAAAATAGTAAATCAGAATTCATTTGCCTTTTCTTTAAAATATTCAACAAGCCTTTAGAAAAAAAAAAGGAAATTATATGAAGTAAAAGAGAAAAAGAAAAGAGATATTTAAAACACATATAATGAAGTGAATTGCCATGCTGTGCATCTGAAACATGGTAAGTCAACTATACTTCAATAAAACAAATGTACTTTTAAAAAGAAAAAAAAGAGACAGAAAATAAAATATCTAAAAATACATATATAAGGGACATTCAATATGGTCTACCTGCCTGATAGTTGTCAATAAACATGTAAATATTTTTATCTTTGTCAGAGTGGGTTACATATATACACATATATATATATAGACAACATAGACATAAATAACTATGTTAAAGTGTACAAATATATGTGTTTATGTATCAGATTATTTCATACACCAACTGTCCTCTGGGAAGGAAATAAGATTCCAAAGCCCAATGAAGAATAACCAATCCAATCACTTTTAGGATCTTAAGAACAACACTATTTAAAAACTGGATAACTTAATCAAATGAAAAGCACAATTACTAGTACATAGTTCAAAAGATACCTTTAAATCACCTAAAAAGTATCAACTGCTGGGTTAATCAAGGTGCTTTCAATAACTCATTATAGCTTTCATAAAAGTTCTTGGCTGGCACTAAAATTTATCAAAATTGATTTTTTGATCTTCGCAAGAGAATACTGCTTACTCTCCTATTTTAAACAAAACTTGAAAAGTTCTTTTTTTTTTAAGTTCTACAATTGCAGGCAATAGATGTAAAAAATACTCATACTGGACTACATCAAACTTAAAAACTTTATGCAGCAAAGGAAATAATCAACAGGGTGAAAAGGCAATCTGTAGGGGAAAATATTTGCAAATCATACATCCAACAAGAAACTTAACAAATAAATATATGAAGAATTCTTATAACTCAACAATAATAAAACAACCTGATTTAAAAATTGGCAAATGACTTGACTAGATATATCTCCAAAGAAATATGGCCAAAAAGCATATGAAAAGATGTTCACATTATTTATTATTAGGGAAATGCAGATCAAAGCCACATGAGACATCACATCATACCCAACAAAATGACTACTATCAAATCAAACAAACAAACAAACATAAAGTAACAAATTCTGGCAAAGATATGGAGAAATTGGAACTCTTGTGCACGACAAGGATGAATGTAAAAATGGCACATCCACTATGGAAAATAATATGAAGCTTCCTCAAAAGAAAAAAGAAAGAATTATGACATGATCCAGCAATTCTACTTCTTAATATACATCCCAAAACACTGGAAATAGAATCTCAAAAATATAACTGTACACCCATGATCACTGAAGCTTTGTTCATAATAGCCAAGGGGTGGGAGCTACCTAAATGCCCATCAATGAATGAATGGATAAAGAAAAATGTGATGTAATATTATGCAACTCTGAAAAAGATGGAAATGAAATCTTGCCATCTGGATGGAAATCCGGTCAGGGTGGATGAACCTTGATGGCATGATGCTAAGTGGAATTAACTAGTCACAAGAGATAAAGACATATATGCAGTATGTAAAACAGTAGTCAAGATCACAGAAACAAACTAGAGTGTGGTTATCAGGGACTGGAGGGTATAGGGAATTGAAGAGTTCTTCAGTGGGTATAGAGTTTCAATTCTGAAGCATAAAATAACTCTAGAGAGTTGTTGTATAACAATGTGCATATCATTAACACTACTGTACTGCACACTCAAAAATGGTTAACAGGTTAAATTTTATGTTTTTTTGACAATAAAAATGTCCCATAAATGGAAGCGTACTTACATATGCTCATACTTAATTGCACTTAGAAAACTCAACCCCCATATATTGGCTCAGATTTTGATAACTATAGCTTGTAACAAGTAGAGTTGAAATATAACAGTTAAAAATGTAATTTCTTCCTGAAATATTCTCTCATTTTAATGAACCAGTGAAAAAATACAAAAGTCCCCTCAACCTTAAAGGAAACAGGTAATCTCTTTGATAAATCTTCTCCACTGTCATATAACAAACAAAAGTATCAACTCATAATTATCGGTGGAAGCTATTTTTTGGAGTAATTCAGTGTACAATAGCATGGGAACCTCACGCTTCTCCCTATGGTCTTAAGGATGTCTAAGGAACAAGATGCCCAACCTTTGCTGAGCTTTGAGTTCTACTCACAGGTAGCAATGGTTGTTGGAAAGAACAAGAATAGTTGATGTGGGTTTGGTCATAGTTCAGCAAGTTAGAGGTGTAAGACTTTTATCAAGACCTATAAGGAATTTTGGGGCTTCCTTGGTGGCTCAGTGGTAAAGAACCCACCTGCCAACGCAGGAGATGTGGGTTTGATCCCTGGGTAGAGGAGATCCTCTGGAGAAGGAAATGGCAGCACACTCCAGTATTCTTGCCTGGGAAATCCCATGGGAAGAGGAGCCTGGCAGGCTACACGCCATGGAGTCTCAAAGAGTTGGACATGCCTGAGCACATATGCAGATTTTGTACTTTCTATTTTTACAATGGTGGCACAAATGCCAATGTAATCTGTTTGTTTATCTGTCCATTTCTCTATGGAATGGTAAATTTAAAAGCCTTTATGGGTACCTATCTTGGCATTCTATACTCATCTTCTCAGTACCTGGCTCCAGTCCCAGGCACATGCAGTTATTCAGTACACATTTAATGAATTGGTCTGAACTACTACAGTTTATAAGGCTGAAGTGAAGTGAAGTCGCTCAGTCATGTCCGACTCTTTGCGACCCCATGGACTGTAGCCTACGAGGCTCCTCTGTCCATGGAATTTTCCAGGCAAGAGTACTGGAGTGGGTTGCCATTTCCTTCTCCAAGGGATCTTCCTGACCCAGGGATTGAACCCAGGTCTCCCGCATTGCAGGCAGATGCTTTACCATCTGAGCCCCCAGGGAAGCCCTTATTAGGCTGAATGGCAATTTAAAAATAAAAACAGAGATGAAGGACATTAGGCAATTTACACAGATCACACACTTGAAAGTGTGCATGAAATAAAACTTTAGGCTGATGTGAAAAAAATTTGGATTAATGTTTGCTACAAGTGCAATTAACTCATAAGTTTAATTAAAAACCCTCTGACACAGCTTGTGTTTTTCCTAAATATCTATATGAAATTGCATAATTACCCTCACCATGGTTATTCATTTTTTTGGTAAAAAATATTAGAATTTTTCAATGGTTATATTTTTTAGATGAAACCAACTTGTACTAGATTGTACCTATATTCAAGAGTCTTTAAGTTAATAACAAATACAGTTTCCTTAGAAAATATTAAACAGATCTATATATCTGAGTTAACTGTCACTTCCTTGCTAATTTCATTTCAAACCTCAGTCAAGTTCTTATACTCAAGAACATTTTTTTAAAAAAACATCAATATTGAAAAACAGAGCTTCATGAAGAATAACTGTATTTCTGTCCTAAGTTTATTTTTCTGTAGAGAATATGAGTGTTTCTCAAAAATAAAAATATATTCATTCTTAAAAAGTTACCAGCAATGTGAATTCTCTTGAATGGATATTACTTCATTCTCCAGTCAGTGTGTGGTGGTATGTGTGTGCCCTCAGAAAATCATATTTAGGTGGTGCGAGTGGTAAAGAACCTGCTTGCCAACGCAGGAGATGTAAGAGATGCAGGTTTGATCCCTGGGTCTGGAAGCAGGGCATGGCAACCCACTCCAGTATTCTTGCCTGGAGAATCCCCATGGACAAAGGAGCCTGGAGGCTACAGTGCATGGGGTTGCACAGAGTTGGACATGACTGAAATGAGTTAGCACACACAAACACAGATTTTTAAAAAAATAGGTGAAAAATCAGTCATTATAAAGAACAATAGAATAATGAATCTGAAAACAGACACAATCTTGAATATTTAAGTACAATTACACTGAAGAACTGCTTATGAAAAGCTACAAGAGATAAAAAACACACAGCTTTCATTTTATTGTGGAAGTTTGCTTGCCCTTAAACAAAATTCAAAACCTTTGTAGCTCAAAGGACCCTAACACCTTGCATGAGTGGTGGGACCCATATTAACTATGAGGCCATCATACATGTCTGTATTATAAATGTACATAGTAAGAATCGTGTTGGTTAAGAGGATTTACATATTTAGGTTTTAATTCTCTTTTCTTTACCACTTAACTTGTATTTTAATTAAAACATGATTTAAAGATAAGGATCTTGTTTGTAAATTCTATCAAAATAAAATCTGCAAAAAATTTCGTCAAAAATTCCCAGTCTACTCAAATGAAAGACTTATTAGCTTTAGAACAAAGGTATTTCCTTTGAGACTGATGGTCATGTATTTAATACAGGTCCTTTGCGTTGCTCCAAAGGCCAAGTGATATCAGAGGGTGGGGGCTGTAATAGCTGGGACAGGAGTATACCCTGAGTAGGTGCTACATGTGGTTTAACTGAATTGTGAATGTATCTAAATTAATTAAGACTCAAATCTTGGACAGCTAATTTTAAAATGTGGATATTCAGATGTGTTTATTACCTTGGGCAAGTCATTTTGACTCTTGGAAGTTGCTTAATTTAGCTGGAAATTTAGGCAAAAGTCCTCATTGCAAATCAGTTTCAGAATATAATTTTAATCTTCTGTTTTTTCAAGTATTCTTCACTAACTTTAAAGTTTGAAGAAATTAGGAATATAATTGAGACGAAAGTATAATTAAAGAGAATTGTTAAAATTTGAACACATTAATTTAATAATGTAAAAAATATCTTTGACCTTGAAAAAAAGGCTAAAATATTGGGAACAAGTCTTGATGTGATTGAATGTTTTAACCATTGTACTTCCTGTGAAACCAAAAGTAAACTAAAATATTCTTGTATAAAGTATCAAATGAAATTTTTTTCTTCTTTGGCAATAAATTCACACTGTAAGATTTACTGATTTGGCAAGATGAAGAAAATCACATTAAATATATTCATGAACAAAAAAGAAAAAAAAGGCTTGATTTAAATAAATGACAGTTTGTCACCTAAGTTAGGATTAAAATAATTCAATAATAATTGTCTTTAGTTTCTACTAACAAAGTAGTAGTGAACTAAAATTTTTCTGATCAGAAAATGATAACATTTTCAACCCAATATTAAACCATGAAGAACAGCAGCTCTTCTTCACAGCCTCTATGTTTCTTTTTCTTCTTGCTAAGGCCAAAGTGTCATCATTTTTTTTTTTAAGAAAATCAAAGCCAAATGGTAAAAATGCGAAGATTTGGTTAAACAAACAGTCAGAATTTCAGTGGTTTTATCTGCAGCATGCAGAGCAACCAAACAAAGCCAAGATATTGTCCATCTCTTTGATAGACAAAGAGCCTCAGAGGTCCAGAGTGACATGCCCAAAGGCTGGCACGTGATTTGGCTAATTAAATTAAATAGCAGGAAACAGCTTTTCCATATGCTACTGCCTGGCCCACACACAAACTGTAACAGTAAATCTTTTATACTAGTCAAGGAAAATGTAACCATTAAACAATATACAGTATCAACACACCATCCAAGAATCATAAGTTGCATATCCACCTAAACTCCCTGGGCCTGGACTTTAACGCCAAATGCCTAAAAACTTCCTAATTCACTTTAGGAGCTATTGCAAAGCCCATGATAATTAAAGAGAATGAAAAAGAAAACTCCCCTAAGGTTTACCAACACTTTAACTTAAGCCAAAATTCTGTTTTAAGGATATATTTGTACACAAAATTAAATCAAAACCTCAATACTTCTGAATCAGAGTTAAAATTAAGTCTATTGCTCATTTACCATTAATTTTACATCCTCCCTCCCCCATAATTGATTGAAAATAAAGAGATCTATTGAAAAAGGAATAGAGTTTATGGACTCTCTTGAGAAAATTCTTCCCTGCTCTCGATAATTCTTATCCAATTACATAATCTTCCCTAAGTCAGCCAATAAATTCTAGGCTTTTGATTAAGACACCATGATTTTAAACATGTCTATACTTTCAAGTTTCTAGAAGAATTTCTCTGGTAGGTGTTATTCTTTTTATCAATCATGATTTTTATTAGCATTGATTTCTAATGTAAAGAACACAAACTATGAAATGTAATTGTGTCTTACATAAAGAAGTATGGTGATAGAAAACTAAAAGCAAGAAAACTGCTTCATAGGAATCCTAAGTTAGAAGATGGTAAGATAATTTTAACTTAAAGACACAGAAAATTAACAATCAGTGAAGATCATGTCTGTTTACACAGAAATGTTAAATATGTGGTATAATACACGGAGAAGGCAATGGCACCCCACTCCAGTACTCTTGCCTGGAAAATCCCATGGACAGAGGAGCCTGGTGGGCTGCAGTCCATGGGGTTGCGAAGAGTCAGACACGACTGAGCAACTTCACTTTCCCCTTTTCACTTTCATGCATTGGAGAAGGAAATGGCAACCCACTCCAGTGTTCTTGCCTGGAGAATCCCAGGGATGGGGAGCCTGGTGGGCTGCGTCTATGGGGTCACACAGAGTCGGACACAACTGAAGCAACTTAGCAGCAGCAGCATAATATACAAAAGTAAGTGGTTCTCAGTATTTTTTGGTAAAATTTTCTTTTATGGTAGCCAGTATTCAGACATTCTAAGTATTTCATTATTTATGCTTATCATACTTGAACTTAAGAATTTTCATTAGATTTATGATTTTTTACTATAAATATATGAAAGAGTTTACTGAATTGATGAATAATAATCTAATAAGATTATGGTATAATCTTTAACTACAAAAACATGCTCAATTTACTGGGATTCAATATTACTCAGAAAATAAAAGGGGGGAATAGCTGGGGAGAGGGAAGGACAGAGAAAGAAAGGAAGGAGGGAGGGAGGAAATCAGAGAGGGAGAGAGTGGTGGAATCTAACTCTTCAAATTGGTTTGAAATGTTTTTGAAAATTTCCTGGCATTGCTGTTTTTAACTTGGTTTATTCTATATAATTGTAGGATGCCAAAAGGTCATCTAATACAGACAGGTTAGCGATGCCCATTCAGTCTATGTGTGTACACGCCAGAAATCGATTAAGAAACTATTAACCTTTGTTCCCTTCATGTATGCCTTCAGAATTAATGCATGCATGTGCTAAGTGGCTTCAACTGTGTCCGACTCTTTGCGACTCTATGAACTGTAGCCCACCAGGCTCCTCTGTCCATGGACTTCTCCAGGCAAGAGTACTACTGTGGGTTGCTTTTTCTGTCTCCAGGGGATCTTCCTGACCCAGGGATCAAACCCTGGTCTCCAGCATTGCAGGCAGATTCTTTACCATCTGAGCCACCAGGGAAGCTGAATGTAAAGATAACTAAAAATCCAAGAAATTTAAAGCTTAGGAGAAAATAGTCAAGCCATAAGGAAGAACTGAGTTGGAAGAAGCCTGTTAGTGACCAGCTTTGAAAGTGAAGCCAGGCCTAACAGTGAGCTAAACCAGCTCCTTCCTTCTCCCCAAAATATTCTATTTGTCTCTTTATACTTTACTGAATCCCATCTTCACCTTTCCATCCTCAACCCTGCCCCAGGGTGCAAGGCTAAGATTGTTAACTCCCTAGGATCATCTCAGACTGTTCAGTAGAGGCCCAGAGACTTCACCACTTAGTGAGAGAAAAACCAGAGTTAGAGTCAATAATTCTATAGACTTGCTCTTACAAAATTTAAAGACAAGTCTCGAAAAAGCTAAAGTGATCAATATTCTCTAAAGAAAGACAATTGGTTTAAATTATCTGACTTCTAACGAAAATTAATACACAGTGAAAGGAGTAGTAAGACAAGAACAATATCTAAGAGAAAAATTAAGCAGTAGTAGCCGACTGAAAAATGGCAGAGAATACAAAAGCAGAAATAGACTTAAATATAAATATGCTCAAGGATTTAAAGGAAAATATGAATATAATGAAGACATAAATGGAAATCATATACAAGAACCAAATGGAACTTGTAGATCTGAAAAATATAACACCTTAAAATGAACAATTCGATGGGTGTGACTAAAAGAAGTTTTCACTAGGAAGAAAAGATGAGCACAGTAATATAAACTACACAACTGAAATAGAATTAAGTGTATAAAAAATGCACAGAGACTTACAGACTTGTGAGACACTATCAAGCGGTCTGACCTAGGTGAAACTGGAGTCTCCAAAGAAAGAGAGTGAAAGTATTAGAATGAACAATGCTTGACATTTCCTCAAATTTTAAAAAGTGCAAAGCCACAGATACAAGAAGCTCAGTGAACAAAAGCAGGATGCAAACAAAGAAAATGGCATAGAGGTAAATTACAATCAAGTTGTATGTGTAAAATCTTAAAAACAAGCAGAATAAAAATACATTATCTGATTTCAAGACTTGCTATAAAGCAATGTTAATCCAGATTCTGTGGCTTTGGCATAGATGTGCTTCCCAGGTGGTGCTAGTGGTCAAGAACTCGCCTGCTAATGCAAGTGATGTAAAGAAACTCGGATTAGATCCCTGGGTTGGGAAGATCCCCTGGAGGTGGGCATTGGAAACCCACTCCAGTATTCTTGCCTGGAGAATCCCATGGACAGAGGAGCCTGGAGGACCATAGTCCATAGTTCACAAAGAGTCGGACACGACTGAAGTGACTTAACATGCACGCCTGTAGACATGTAGATCAATGGAATAAAGGAAACAGTTCATAAATTTGCTCACACACATAAGTTCAGTTGATTCCTAACAACACCACCAGAATAATTCAAAGGAACAAGTATAATCCTTACAAAAACTGGTGCTGAAAACTTTGGCTACCTAGGTAAGAAAATGATCTTCAGCCTTCCTTCAGTTCATACACAAAATTATATGACTCAAAATGGCTCTTTGCCTTAAACTTAAAAAATAAACTAAAAGGAGAGAATATAAAAGCAAATCTTTCTTGGACAGGACACTAAAGCACTAATCTTAGAAGAAAAAAGTGACAGATTGGGACATACTAAAATTCAAACACTCTACTCTTCAAAATAAAAGACAAGCTATAGGTTTAGGTGAAAATATTTGCAACGCCACATACATCTAGAAATGAACTGTATCCTGAATATATATTACTCCTATACCCAATAATAAAGACATACACTTCAATAAAAAAATCATACAACATAGCTGAATTGACAATTTACCAAAGAGAATCTACAAATGGCCAATAAGCACATGAAAAGTAAGTCAAATCATAAGACACCAGGGAAACACAAAACCATGAGAATCCACTACAGATCCACTAGAATATATAAAGTAAAATAAAATCTGAAAATACCAAGTGCAACAGACATTCTCATATATCGCTGATGATAGTGTAAAATATCCAACCACAAATATTTTGGCAGCTTTTTAAAATAAAGCTAAATATACACTTAATATAGAAATCAATAATACTAACCCTAGGTATTTACTCAAAGAAATAAAGGCAATTGTCTACTAGTAGTTGAATACAATATTCACTGCAGCTTTATTCATAACTGTCCATACTTACTTACACGCCCATCAATGGATGAATGCACAAGCAAATCGTGGCATACTGATATAATGGAATACTATTTGGCAATTAAAAAAGACCATTTTACTGGTATGCACATGGGTGGATGTCAGAAGCATTTCTGACTAAAGAAAAGACTGAAAATATCACAGACTTTTAATGTTATTTATTTATATGAAATTCTAGAAAAATCAAAATTAATGTGCAGTGACAGGAAACAGATGGTTTGACAGTGGCCCAGTAGAGACTGGGGGTGGGAGATTAATTAAAAAGTAGCGGGAGAGAACTCTTTAGAGTGTATAAACATTCTACATCTAGATTGTGATGTATATATTTGTCAAAATTCACCAAGTGTACATAGATATAAGCAGATTTTTATATGTAAATTATACTTTAAGAAAAGTAGATTTAAAAACCAATATGGTTTAGGCTGTTAAAGTAACCAAAGTAAAATCTCATTTCAAAAATTTAATCCTAATTATGATGGGGGAAAAATCCAGAACTTTAAAAACTGAACATTTTTAAAATCTTCCAGCGAGCCCCTTTCTAGGGAAAAATATCCCAGCTTTTTAAATCTGCTTCTCTGTTTAATTATAGTCAGGTACAACTAACTACTGCAAATACATAAAGCTATAGGATATACAGAAATACTTAAAATATGTATCAGGTAAGGAAGATAAAAAAATAAAAGAATAAAGTTGGATATTTTCATAAGTTTGTCAGGCAATTCAAGTAATGAAGCAAAAATCAAATCATTTAAAATATATACCAGAAAGCTAACTGCTAAATTTAATTCATAAAGTATAAAGCAAAAAAGGAATTTGACAGTACCACTATATCATGACCAGAACATATCTAAAATACTAAAAATACAGTGTGAAATAAGTTTCTTTACCACATTAAGTGAAAGCAATAGAGAGGACTGATGACTATTCAAACTCAGGAAACAGTTCACTTAAGATCAAGAAATCATTGCAAGATTTCTTGTTTCAAGATGGAAAGACTTAGCAAACCAAACCAGAGATAACAGAGCCCCCACTTTGCACACCATTCCAGATGAATACCCCTCAGAGCATTTTCTTAAGAAACACAAGACAGAAATTTCAGTACTCGTTTATTTCACTCTGTTTTGAAAAAGAGCCCAATGCAAATATGAGAAGAAAATCTGTCATGTAGGCTCCTAGGCAAGGCAGATTTCCAGAGTTTTGCTTCTTGATCCTGTAATAGGGTGGGAAGAACTAAGTATCAACAGCTTATCTGAAGACCACCCCCCCTCAAATCAATGTATTTTCCTAATCTACTCTTTGGAACTAAGATCATGTGCATCATTTATACCTAGAGTTAAATAATTGGTGAATCCTTGGTTGAAAAATGATGAAATAAATCTGGGGTTCTTTTTATGGGAGGTGAAAGGAGACAGATGGAAAGGGAATGAAAGGAAGAGAGAGGAGACAGGTACTCACAGGGTCTCCCAAAGAACAATCCAACTAGGGTACTGCCCCTTGAGTCACGAAAGGGCTGCAGTTCAATTGATTCTAGACTGCTCACTCGCAGTCCTTGGGACAGGGAGGAACAGCCTAAGCAGCCTCCTGCAGGGACCCATGCTGTATATCTATTGCCATTTTCTGAGTGAGCTGGAACATCGAAAAGATGGGGAAGCACTGTTTTAAGGTTTCTTTAGTTACTGAAGAAAAAGTTACTCATTATTATAAAGTGAAATTGAGTGTGAGCTAGGTTCCAGCCAAGAAGAAAAAAAGAAAGTTACTAAAGTTTCCAGAAGTTCCTAATAAATTAATAACATTCGATAATTTTTACTTAGCATCAATTTTGCTAGCATGCATTGGTATTAATCAAATAAATCCATTTATGTTTTATAAGTCCCCGATAAAGATAAAAATTGTTAATCATTTTATGAACCAGCAAACTGAGGCTCAGCAGAATTAAGTAATTTGGAGGTAGAGTTGCTGGCAGATGAAGTTAAGAGTTGGAACTTCAGTCCAGCTAAAGAATTAGCATTGGCATCACTAGACAGCTACACCCATAACACAGTGCCACACATGGATCTCAAGGACAGAGCCACAGTTCAAGTTTGTGGTATACACAGTCAAAACAACACATAATTTCTAGGTTCAGAAATAGCTTTCCTTAATTAAATATGCATAAAAGTAAGGTTGATTCATTCTCTTAGTATTAATAATTTTGTCTTCTTTCCAAGCCCCAAGTTCCAAAAATTATATAGGCTATATGGACATAGAAAAATTAATTCAGACATACCTAATTTTATTGTGCTTCACTTTACTGCACTTTGAAGATACTAGGTTTTTTTTTTTTACAAACTGAAGGTTTTTGGCAAACCTGCCTCAAGTATCTATTGTTGCCATTTTCCCAACAGCTTTATTTTCAAATTAAGATATGTGTACATTTTTTGACATACTGCTATTGCACACTTAATAGACTATAGTGTAAACATAACTTTTACATGCACTGGGAAGCTAAAAGTTAGTGTGACTCACTTTATAGCAGTGCTCTGGAACTAAATTTACAATCTCTCTGAGCTACCTGTACTATAAAGAGGCTATGAAAATTAAGATATTGTACTTTTATCTAAAAGTTTCCATCAGATATTATAATTGAATAATGATTAATACAGAACAGAAATTAAGAAAATAAACTCGGAAGTTCTGGGCAGTAGCAATTAACAAATTCATCAAGAAACAATTTCCATCATTTACACCTAGCTGAAAATGAAACAGTAACTATTATTACTAGAGCCAGCTTAAGGAAAATGTTACTAATGCAGACATTCAACACAGTAAGTAGTCCAACAAGTGAAAACTGAATCAACATTTCACATTAGAAAACGAAAGTGAACCTGTAATCATGACATGGAAGAAAATATCCTTTAACTATTAAGAAATCTGAATAAGAGAAATGTAAAACAAAAATCATTCAAATAGGATTTAATTGAGCACTTCAGAAATTCCTTCTGTGGCTCCAGGAGCACTGTATATTTTCCCTTGCTTCAAAAGGCAAAAGGATATGACGACAGAAAGGTGATAATAAAAGAAAAAACTATGTGGTAAGTCCTATGGAATTGATTCTAAGTTGACAGAATAGTTTGGGTGGATTAGAGAAATCAGAGAAAGAGAAAATTTTGAAAAAGGAAGTTAAGGACTTTTCGGGAGTGAAAAAGTTTGCTGAAACTCATGCAATTGGAACTCCAAATTGGAAATTTGCTTCTCATGGAAAGTGATTAAGTTAAATTGGAAGGGATAAGTTACCACTAAGAATATAAAGGTTGAATTATGAGGACTGAAACTGGATGATAGCCTTTCGATACAGAGATTAGGAAGACGTTACTGTAGGTTATGCCTTACAGAATGGAAAAGTGGTATTGTAACTTGACAGTAAGTTAACTGAATTAGTAAAAAGGACATTGATAATGAAAGGAAGCTCTTGCAATGATTTGTTTTTAGAAAGGAGTCTGTTTTAGTATTAATTATGGTAGTGACTGGGAAAAGCAGAGCCAAAGACAGAGTAAAGAAATATGATGGCAAGGAAACCAGAAATAGTGCCAACTGCTTATAAGAGATAAAGAAGGTTAGCTGTTAGCACAGGGAACTATAGTTAACATCGTGTAATAATCTATAATGGAAAATAATCTCAAGAATAATTTATGTGTATACATAAAACTGAATCACCTTGCTATGTACCTGAAACACTGTAAGTCAACTATACTTCAATATAATATATATTTTCAGAAAAAAAAGAGATAAAGGAGATGATCAAAGGTGACTTGATAATCCATCCCAATGTCTCAACGGTGGTTTGAGAGACAGAAATGGAAGAGTGAGAAGAAGCAGTACACTCTCAGAAGATAAACATATCAGCTGAGATGAGAGTAGAGTTGTGAGTGAACTGTCTTTAAGACTGACAGTATTAATAAAACACATTGATAGACTTAGAGTTGTCTTTAAGGTAAAGAGTAAAGCGACCCTTAAACCCTTAAGGTGCCACAGATATCATTAACACATTTTATACTTATTTATTAGACTAAATAACAGCAATAGAAAGATATTGGCAAGAGCAAATATTCATTTGTTCAGATTTTATATCCAACTATTTCTAAAATGCGGTAGTGAGAGCCACCTATTAACATGAGAGGAAGAGATCTAAAAGCAGTGTTGTATACTAACAGAATGCAGATCACAAATGCAAGGTACATATACAATCTTAAATACTCTAACAGCCACATTAAAGGGGGAAGATAAAGCAAGAAACATACATTTTAATAATGTTATATAACCTAATACATTAACAATACTATTTTTTAATATGTAATCAATGTGTGTCTTCGGTGTTGCTGTTTTAAATGCTGTCATGTCTGACTTTTTTGTGGCCCCGTGGATTGTAGCCCACTCGGCTCCTCTGTCCATGGGATTCTCTAGGCAAGAGTACTGGAGTGGGTTGTCATTTCCTTCTCCAGGGGATCTTCCCGACCCAGAGGCTGAACACAGGTTTCCTGCATTGTCAGGTGGTTCTTTACCACTGAGCCACCAGGGAAGGCAGTATGACATCATTACTTAGGCATTAATAAATATATTTTTATACTATGTCTTTGAAATCTTGATGTTTTATTAAATCATATCTCAATTCATATCAGTCACATTTTAAAATTTCATAGCTACACGTGGCTACCAGTTTGGAAATACAAATACAGGATTCTTTGCAGAACTTCCATTAACAGGAGAATAAAAGGCAAAGACTTGAACATAATTACTTCATCACAAAATTTAAATGCAATGCAGACATAAGTAAAAATGATAACACCAAGAAAGAATTTTCAAGTTATATAAATGAAGAACAATAAATTTGATTTAGTTTTTAAAGATCACAAGGAAAAAGCATTTCTCAAAGGAAAAATACAGAGCATTTTCCAGTTTATATTAGATATAATAAACATCAAGGTTATAGCATTTAATTGATAAGAAAAAAGAAGTACCATGGAAATCTTGGAAGCAACGGAGAACACCAGGATGGTGGAAAAGCAAGACTAGATCAACCAGAAATGAGGAAAATGGAGACGATGCAAGAGCAAGTGGAGCTCAACAATCAGTAAATTCTCATCTCTTTAAAAGTAAAAAAACAAAAACACAAAGCATGGAGAAATAAAAACAATGTATATAACTCAAAAAAGATCAAATACCTAAAAGTAAGTTATAAAATTATAAAAGGCTTAGAAGGAAACATAGGTACAAATCTTTGTCACATTAAGCAACATATTCATAACAAGATAAAAAATAGATGAATAGACGTCAATAAAGTTAAAAATGTTTGTGCATCAAAAGACACTATCAGCAAGATGAGAGGACAACCTATGGAATGGGAGAAAATATTTGCAACTCATATACATGATCATGGTCTAGCATCCAGGTGGCACTAGTGGGAAAAACCTGCCTGCTAACACAGGAGACGTAAGAGAGTGGGATCCATCTCTGTGTAGGGAAGATTCCCTGGAGGAGGGAGGGCCTGGCAACCCATTCCAGTATTCTTGCCTAGAGAGTCCCATAGACAGAGGAGCCTGGCAGGCTACAGTCCACAGGGTTGCAAAGAGTCAGACACAACTGAAGCAACTTAGCATGCACATCTAGAATATATTTAAAATCTCTTATGACAACAGTAAGAAGACAGGGCAATTAAAAAATGGGCAAAAGCAGGGGAAGGAGAGCATGAGACAAACAGAGAGTAGCTTTAAAACATATAGTACACTATGTACAATAGATAGCTAATGGGAAGTTGCTGTACAACACGAGGAGCTCAGCTCAGTGCTCTCTGACAACCTGGTAGGAGGAGGATGGGGAGGGAGGCAGAGTTGCAGGGGAGGTTCAAGACGGAGGGGAGATATGTATACTTACGGCTGATTCACGTTGTTGTATGGCAGAAGTCAACACAATATTGTAAAGCAATTATCCTCCAATTAAAAATAAATCTAAAAAGATCATAATGCCAGAAAGGCTTTTCTGCCTGCCCTAGTTCACGTGGTGAGATTGTAATAAAGATGCTGAGAGAGGTTTAAATGTTTTCTTAAAGAAAGGCCAAAAGACCTAACTAGGCATTTCTCCAAAGAAGATAAGCAAATAGTAACTAGATGAAAAAAATGTTCAACTTCATTAGTGATTAGTGAAATAGAATTCAAAACAACAATGAACAAACATTTCACATCCACTAGGGTGATAACAATTTAAAAAAAGAAAAAGAAAATAACAAATGTTAGAGAGGCTGTGGAGAAATTGGAACTCCCCATGCACTGCTGGTGGGAATATAAAATAGTTTAGCCACTGTGGAAAACAATTAAGCAGTTCCTTAAAACTTAAACAGAGTTACCAGATGACCCAGTAATTTCACTCTTAGGTCTACGTACCATCAAACACTGAAAACATGTTAGAACAAAAATTGGTACACAAATGTTCACAGCAGCATTAGTCACAAAAGCAAAAAATGAAAGCAATCCAAATATCCATCAACTGATAAAGAGATAAGCAAAACATAGTGTATTCATACAACAGACTATTATCCAAACATAAGAAAGAATAAAGTACTGATACCTGATGCAACATGGATGAACCTGAAAATAATATGAAAAGTGAAAGAAGCCAGACATAGACTCACAAAAAGCCACACAGTATATGATTTCATTTATATGAAATGTCCACAAAAGGCAAATCTATAGGCACATAAATTAGATGAGTGATTCCCAGGAGCTGGAAGAGAGCGTATGAAGAGCGATCACTTAACTGTACAGAATTTCTTTGAGGTGATGAAAATGTTCTGGAATTAGTAAGTAGTAATCACTGTACATCATCGTGAATATATTATTATTATTTTTCTTAGTCACTCAGTTGTGTCTGACTCTGAGACCCCATGGACTATAGCCTGCCAAGCTCCTCTGTCTATAGGATTTCCCAGGCAAGAATACTGGAGTGGATTCCATTCTCCAGGGGATCTTCCTGACCAAGAGATCGTACTTGGGTCTCCTTCATTGCAGGCAGATTCTTTACCATCTAAAGCCACCAGGGAAGCCCACGAATATACTGAAAAAAAAAAAAAAAACCACTGAATTCTACACTTTAAAATGGTTAAGATGGTGCATTTTATGTTATATGAATTTCATCTCAATAAAACACACACACACACACACACACACACACACACAAAGAACATACCACAAATAGCTCAGAAATTCTGAGGAAAAATAATTTGCAAAGTCTTGGTGAATTAATACTCTATAATAGGTTAAGAGGGGTTCTCTGGTGGCGCTAGTGGTAAAGAACCTTCCTGCCAGTGCAGGAGATATAAGAGACCCCCTGGGTCGGGAAGATCGCCTGGAGGAGAGCATGGCAACCTACTCCAGTATGGAGAATCCCATGGACAGAGGAGCCTGGAAAGCTGCAGTTCATAGGGTTGCAGAGTTGGACACAACTGAAACAACGCAGCATGCACACACACAACAGGCTAAGAAATTATTCAATCAGAAGAGAGAAACTAAAAGGACAAAAATTGAAGAAGTAACTGCAGTTAATACAGAAACCTATAGTTACACTACAACCATACTCAGCCTATAGTTGAGTTAGCATGCAGGTGAAACAGAACAATATACAAAAATACAAGACAGTCGACTATGAAAACAATGAATCGGAGAATCCAAGGATTATAGGTAAAAGCTATGAAAAATCAAGACACATTTTAGGAAGTGGTTTAGGGCCATGGCAGCCTCCAGACCACTGTTTCTGAATCACACTCTCACAAAGGGCTTGAAAAACATAGATTCCTCACTCTTAGGACAAGATGGTAACCTCTGTTGGGTGTGGTCAGAAAACCGTCAACAGATTCCCTCAAGACAATCTCTATGAATCTTTCAATGGGAAAACCACTTAGAGGTCTACAACTCAAGACAAACATCCTTGTTTTTCCTTTTACAACATCTATATTGACTTCTGTGGGCTTCCCTGGTGGCTCAGCAGTAAAGAGTCCACCTGCCAATGCAGGAGATGCTTGTTTGATCTCTGGGTTTGAAAGATCCCCTGGTGAAGTAAATGGTAACCCACTCCAGTATTCTTGGCCTGGAAAATCCCAAAGACAGAAAAGCCTGATGGTCTATAGTAAATGAGGTCACAAAAAGAGCCAGACATGACTTGCAACTAAACAACAACAATCTCTTTACTTACAGCAGTGACCGAAAGAGGAAACTGATTCAAAAAGTTTGGAAATGCTGATGGGCAAAGAGAGAGAGAAGAAAGCACTAATGATTTCATAAACTTGGACATGAAAGGAGAGTCATCGCACAAATACAGTTCAGTGGTAGAGGCTGAGAACAAGGGCTGGTATGGGATTGCCGAGGTTCAAACTGGAGCCAGACTGCCACTGACTGGGTGACCTTGACTTGATTTGACTTATTCTGTATCCCAAGGCCCTCATCTCTACAATGGGACAATAACAGCGACACTGTAAGGCTGTTGTGAGAACTAATGTGTTAACAGATGTAAAGTGTTTATAACAACACTGAGTACATAATATATTTGCAACAGTTAAAAAAATAAGTCTTCTTGTAAATCAAATGGTCTCCCAAAGTTGCATTGTCTAAACCCTACCATCTACAAGCCTTAAAGAAATCATTATAAAGTGAGAATAGACAACTTAAAAAAAATAAAGTCTGGAGTCATATTTCTCATATCCTGTTTCACTTGTCTGAGTTCTTTGATTGCCCCCCACCCATACTTCCCTTTAAAACCCAGTTAGAGGAATGATAAATAATAAAGGGAATGGCAATCTACCTCTCAAACTCTTTCTCGTGTGTGTGTGTGTGTGTGTGTGTGTATGGTGAGATTCTAATTGGTTATAACATAATCGGTTATAATTTGTAGACCTGGATTATTTATCATTGTTAACCCATCATTATATACCCACAATTGTATATTTCTGTTAGTGGAAAAAGTCACAAAGGAATGTCAATTAAAAAAGAATACTGTTGTCCACCTATATATCTGTTGAATAGTTGGTTTCAAAAAAATGTTTAGTATCTTAATTCCTTTTTGACATATTTTAGAAAAAATAAGTATGAAGAAACACAATTTTTTTTTAAAGCTGTCTTTCTTAAAACTATATAAAGTAGCAGTCTCCATTTCAGCAGCCCCCTTCACCAAGTGAACAGGCCTTGACGAATAGAGGAAGAAACGTAAATGGTTATTCATTGTTGGCAAAAACTATTTTCTGAAGAAAATAGATGAGCTTCTAACATTGATACATACTGAAACAGTCCCTTTACACTTGTGAAATCAAATGTATAGTATAAAATCGTTATCTAATTGATTTCTCCAGCTTTTTAAGGATCTCTAGTAGCAAGTAATCTTTTATAGTCCAAAGGCAGTTTTCAGGAAATTATGACTAGCACCAGTGATATTTCCCACAAGTCTGACCAAATTATCAAATTTACAGGCTTACAGAATGACAATCCATTTTGTAGTAGTAAATGATATTAGCTAAAGAATTAGAGTAGTTTTAACTCATGTGACACTACTGAAGTCTAGATTAAGGGAATCAAAGAATATAAGACAAATATTTTTAACTTATCGAACCAAATATACATAATAACAGATTATGAAGTAATGTTTTGCTTGCAAGGAGCAGTGAGCATGGCTCCTGTATGGTACAGGCCCCTTCACCTGACTCAGGCTCCTTGTTCTTCATACTACTATTATAATAATTGTTTCCATACAAAGGGAGGTCATTTAATTACTCTTTTCTTTATATACTGTCACTTTGTACTTGTAGGTCAGGTTCTTACAGTAATACATATAACTATTATGATACAGAAGATTATTCATTTTAATATTTATTGAGTGTTTGTTATATCAAGGGATTATATTAACCTTTTAAAAAGAATTTTTAAAGTGACTGATATCTATTTATATAAAATTTTATATTTAGAAGTTGAGATCAAAGATGATAACATATGAAATAGGCCACGCAGGAAAATAAAACTGCAACAAATTTTACATGTGTCTGTTATCTGATAATGGCTGCTGTAAATTGGTTAAAGTAACTATTGTTGGATTTATTATTTTTAATGGCATTAGAAGTAACTGCTCAAAATATCTTTATTTTCTTGTTTCAACAAAGAATGGCAATATATTTTGGTATATGAGACCTAGTGCATGAGTTTCAAATTCAATTAAATATATCAAGTTTACACAAAGCCATATGTATGAAAGGGGATCTTTTAAAAAAACTTTATTTGAGAAAGGAAGAGACTTATAACAGAAGGCAAGAAGAGAAACATACAAACAATATATTTACAACACAAAACAAGAGATCACCTTCAAGGGTGTTAATTATAATAAATACAGTAGATTTTAAAAGAGACAATTACCAATTAGTTCTTAGATTATTTAAGTCCAGCTTTCCTTTTACTGGTTCCAGGTAGTTTCCTGATTAAATTCAAAGACTATCAAATTCAAACAATTAATGTCCACCAACTGTACTGATGAAGCTCTTTCAAATGACACTATAAAAAATAGGTTTTTTTTGTTTGTGATTACATATCTTTGCAGTAATATTATACAAAAGCCTGCTCAGCCACATGTTCCTCCCCAAATAAAATGTATTTTAAAAGATGCACTATCCCTTTTTTATGAGATTGCAAAAAGATTTTAAATAAAATGTATATTTATGAGATGGAAAAAATATAAAATTTTATCTTAGGAATGCCATATTTTTAATGCAAAACAACTGACAAAAAGTCATTTTAATCTGAAGGAATATACTAACCAAAATATGTTGGTAGTAGGAAGTGTTGCCTATTACAGCTATTTGTCAAATTATCGAAGGACTTTCATTATATGGAAAAGTTTTAAACATTCTAACTTCTAGTTATGTTACTTTACTTTGAATGGAGACTTTTTAAAAAGGATAATGTATCTTTAGCAGTAACCTTTTTAAGAAATATTTTTAAATGTCACAGCAAAATGTAAACAACATGTGCCAGTAACATACAGTTATACAAGGTCTACATTTGGCAAAACTGCTATATCTCCTTTGAAACAGGATACTACACCTTAAAATACCTCGGATTTAGAAATATAAATATTTTAATAGAAAAAAACCTCACAAAGATTCTAGGTCAATTTGGATTATCCATATTAAAGGGGTCTTAATACAACGAATCTTTAACTAGCTTAACAAAAGTAAACCTATAAAACAAGGTAAACATATCAAAGAGAGTATGAAGGAAATGTTCCAGTGAAAAGCTTCCTTAATAATTTCCCTACTTGCGGTGTTATTTTCTTAGACAATAAATCAATTCATAGAGTGCCCTTTAAAAATAGACAGAGTAAAACACTATCCTCCGTTTTTTTCCCCTACATTCCTCAGTACATGAATCACTTGGACTTCCTGTTTCCACAAGGCATTTCCTGTTCAGCCTCATAGAAACAGTTTTCTGTAAAACAGCAGGAACCTGACAAAGAACTGACTTAAATAAACAGTCTTCTGTTGCCTTCAAAGTTGTTTGCATTTCATAGCATCAAAGGACATAGTCCTTCTGAAGGTGCATTATGTACAAGTAGATTCTTTTGTTAAACCTAACTTTCCTAATTTTTTATTTGCCAAAATAGTATGGTATACATTGTGTCATTATGGAATTATACTGAAGAGATCCTAGTGATAATGATTATCAAACATGACACATCTTCTTTTAAACATGATTTTTGACTTCAGATCAGATGATAATCATACTATTTTTTCCACAGCTGGAGATACAATATTGTATCTGATTGGACCATAAAGCGGCACGTTAGTTCTTGCCAACATTTGCATCTGCTTCATTTGATCTTTTCAATAAACAATGTCATCAAATAACAGGATAAAAATGAAATGCGCAGTACTAGGTGAGACATAATGCGATATTTAAAATAGTGCTGTACTTTGCATCTATATATTTAGAACCACCTCTATTCCTAATATTTTCAACTGCAATCTATACAATGACCTAGGACTACTGGCATAGTAACTAGAACATTTCACTTAACAAAAAAGAGAGAGGAAGGAAGGGGCTGACTAACTTTAATAGGGTTCAAGACTGTAGTATGATACATTATGTACAACAATGTGAAAATTGAATTCTACATATCAAAAAAATCAATAACTAATAAAATGTTTCATTGATCAGACTAGAAAACTATCCAGCAGTCACTGACCTCAACAGATAAACTAAAACCAACAGTGAGTTCGTTTTCCTTAGAAGTAATTGGTGGGTCAGGCTTTGGGATGAATTAAAAGCCTATTAGTCACTTGGATACTGATGTAGTATAATTTTAGTGTAACAGGTATTTCCTTAACAGTAGAGTTTCAAGAAACCTTGTTATCTATATAGAGATCAGCATATAGAAAGATCTATATATAGATATATCTGCATTAATCAGAATCCTTAAACACTAAAGTCAAATCATTCAGAGATATAAACGGATAGGAAATAATATCCATTTACCAAAACCAGCAATGCATTTCATGTTCAGATAATGACTTTAATTACAAATCCTGGAGCTAAATCTTTGCCTATTACCTGTTGCATAAAAGCAGCCTGCTCCCCAGATTCCATTTCCTGGATCTGAGCATCTTCATCACTGTCCACGGGTTCCTCCTTGACCTTCACAGCACCAGCTTGTCCCAATGTGTCATCCACACAAGCACTGCTGTCACGCCTAGTGCTGTTGCCACTAGAGGGCGCTCTGTCTTCCTGCATCGCTTGGTCCCCCTGAAGCTCTTCCTCCGCTTCCTCGAGGTGACTGCCTGGTTGCTTCAGTTGTTCAATAGATTTCGAAAGCAGCTAGAAGAGAGTGTTCAGGGGTTCAATATTCAGTGGTTCTTGGCGGCAACAGAGCAGTAATATACCCTTTGATTTCCTATAATTCTACTTCAGTACACCCTGATTTCTAATCTCTGAGGATCATTTTCTGAATGAATTTGTATGCAGTGAAATTATTCAGTAATACTAAATCTGAAGCAGTCCCACCAATTCCATACTGTATTGGTGTCCTAGGCAGGGAATTAGGTCTTTAAATGTCTTTTTAAAATAAATAGTTCACTGTTTAACCGACTTAAAAAATGGTGGGAAAAGGGCAAATAATGAACTTTTCCTTTGGAAACCATGAAACTGTCACAAAGGACAGGTTGTAATGAATCAATTTAATCCAGGCAAACCTGAGAATTTTTTTTCCCTAAAAAAGAAGTATAACAGAAATAATATTAATAGAAAGGCAATGAAAAACTTCCCCAATCTCATTTTCCAATAAATGGCAACCACGGTATAAGACAGAAGCACAAATTCTAAGAGTGTTTCTTGTCTGTTAATTTTCTTATACCTAAATAGTCAAATGATAAAAGACCTATGTACACTTCTGAAAAATGGAAATATTGACTTTGAAATCTCGAACTTCAAAAGATGCAGAATTTAGTGATAGCACAAAATTTTTTATTAATATCCAAATATAAATTAAAGAATAGGAACATAACAAGGAATCGGTTTTGAATTTGAAATTTATTTAGACCTTTTATTTTGTAAGTTAAATCATATTTAATCTCTAGAAGTATATGAATTATAATTTAAAAAGATAATTGGTAATACACCTAAACTGAACAATAGCAAAATGCCATGGTATAAAAACTTGTTATATGGGGGAAAATTCTCAAGATGATTTCATCTCACATAGGCCTTTTGTTTCATTTGACAAGGAGCCTACTGACTGGTTATCTGCAGACCCTGAACTGTGTTTCAAAGAGTGGTTAGAATTTCCTGCTGAGTCGGTGCCATTTAAGCAACATACCAACTATTATGATGAGCAGCACGGTTAGAATACCAACACAAAAATCATGAATACAGACTTTTCTATGAAAAAATTCAAATTTATCTCCCACTCACACCTATGTTTTTCAAAACTAGACACATCCTGTAGGTTTAGAATATATAAGGACTCAAATTTTGAAGGGTATCTTAACCTCAGACTTTCCTCCAGTGCTCACAACCTCAAATGGCCTTGTGTATGCTGACAAAGCCCTTCAATTTCACTGTAGTAAGAATTATACTGGGAGTTTTCATTCATTCGTTAAGCAAGTATTTATTGAATGCCAACTATGTTTCAGACACTCTGCTAGGCACTGGGAAACAGCCATTGCCCTGCCCTCAGGGAGCTTACAGTTTCGAGTGTTGGAAAGGCACCAAACAGATGCACAAATTTATTTTTATTTTCAAGTATGGTTAAGTGAAAAGGGAGCAATACAGCATGTTATAAGAATACACACTAGCTGAAACAGGAGAGAGGCGATTTAGGAAAGTTTCACTGAGCAGGCTGAGACATCAGAGATGAAGGATGGACAGGAGGAGTTGGATGTGTGCGAGGAGTGGAAATCAGGGGAGGGAGCACTTCTGGCAGAAGGCACAGTGTGTGACTGGAGGAGAGCCCAGTGTGTCTGAGCAACTGAAAGGTCAGTGCGGTTTGAGCACAGGAAGACAGGGAGAGAATGCTGGAAGATGATTCTGGAAAGAGTGACCCAGTTTATAATATATTTGAGTTGTGAATAAGATTCTAGAGAAATAAAATATGGGATAAAGCATACATAAGACTGAGATTTTGGAGAAAAGAGACAATGTATTATTCCTAAATTTTGACTATACAATTGTAAAACTCCACTTAATTGGCTAGAAAAAGAACATGTAACACCATAGAAAAGAAGCAGGGTTTTAACTGAAAAGCTCCAGGTTTAGCTGGAACACCAGGGATAAGAACGTTTGGTGACAAACATCTACTCATTCTTCAAGAGAGAGGTGGACAGACACAAAGAAAGAGATCACCAGCCAGGCTTGCTACCTTGACCTCATTGCTCACCTAAGACAACATATAAGAGCAGGTTAGGGGATTTTGTAGGGAGAAGACATTAAATTAGAAAACGTATCAGTTAGGTGAAGGAGATTACAAGAGTCCCTTTGAGACACTCTCTTCCAAAAGATTGTTGCAATTCGTCTTCTGGATGTATGCTTGCTGAGCTGTGGAAATTCCCCCTCTCGATACCCCAATTTAGCTGGAAAAGTTCACGGGAGCTAGTTCCTCAGGGCTGATGAGCCAATGATACTGGTGGGTCAAACAGACACCTTCACAAGGTGGTCAAAAGATTCTCCCCGTAAGAGCCTCTGTGAGGGCAAGAGGATAAAAAGGCAAAACTCTATGGATGGGTGGCTATAGGACAGGAACTAAGGGCCATTCACGAAGGTCAGCCAGGGAGCACGTGTGGCCAGTGTCCAGGAAATGCCACGCCAAAAGTTCCTGCTTCCTAGGGCTGACTCTGCATCTTATCTAGCTTCTGGATGTCTGACCACAGGGAGTATTTAATAACCAAGAGGAAGTCACACATACCCCCTGCTAAGTAAAAAGACTTCTCTGTTGCTATTTCTCTTCTCAGCTTCCCTTCCAGCATGGCTGCTCAGGGTCCTGACCTTGTAAGCGCCAATGCTCTTATCCTCCACTCTACTCCAGCTCCAGGGACCTGGCCTTTGTTGGTGGCTGTCCATGCTCTTAAACCTCAGTTTCAGACATCATTTGTTTCCTCGGGCTCATCCCCAGAATATTTTGACTCAGACCACTCCTCATCTCTGGAGGGTTCTCCAAGCTATTGAACCTACCACATTTTCCCTGCCTGTCACCCTCACCACCCTTGTTCCTCAACTTCCCTCCTTGCTGGACTAGGTTCCATTCTCCATCATTAAAAATCACTCCCTTACTACTATCGTCAACTCCCTTGCCCTTTTCAATATGGATTTTCCTGTATGAGTAAGACTTCCAACCTTGGTTAATATTAAATCTCTGCCAAACCCAAGCAGCTGAATAAGCTAGGAAACAAATAAACAAATTACAATCACACTGAGTGTTTTGCTTCATATCCGTGATCATAACCCTCAAATGGACCCTCAGTGCTGACTGGAAATAATTACATTTCTCTAGCTAATTTTCTCTCACTCTCTCAATGACAACTTCAAAGTACCTCCTTTCTCCTCAAACTCCTACTATCTAGACCTTTTCCTCACTCCTGCTATTTTTGCTTATTTCAGTAAGAAAACAGACATTTAAAAATAGAGAAATTCAACATTCTGCTACCAAGCTGTCCCACTCACCCTTACTCACATAACAGTGGAAGAAAGGTCTGCATCCCTATCTTAGTCCAGCCCTCAGCTTAATGCTCTGGGTCCTGTCCATCCCTGCAATTTTCCATCCTGCTCTCCATCACTCATTTCCAATCTCCGCTGGAGTGCTTCCACTTGGACACCTTCAGTCTTGCTATCTGTCTTACATGTAAACTCCCTTGGTCCTACCCTCACCCTCTCACAAAACAAAACAAAACAAAACAAAAAACAAAAACATTATATACCTTCCTTCACAGTAAATCTCCTTGAGTTATTTCTCTTCATTGTCTTCATTTTTCTTCTCACAGTCTCTTTAGAATTCACTCAAACTAGGCTTTCTTCCACGTGTGCTTAGCTGTTTCAGTCATGTCTGACTCTTTGCAACCCTATGGACTGTAGCCTGACAGGTTCCTCTGTCCATGGGATTCTCCAGGCAAGAATACTGGAGTGGGTTGTCATGCCCTCCTCTAGGGGATCTTCCCGACCCAGGGATCGATCTGTGTCGCCTGTGATTCCTGTGTTACAGGAAGATTCTTTACTGCTGAGCCACTGGGGAAACCCTAATTGACTGAAATCTCTCTTGTTAAAGTCAGTAAGTGAAAGTGAAGTTGGTCAGTCATGTCCGACTCTGCGACCCCATGGACTATAGCCTACCGAGCTCCTTGGTCCATGGAATTTTCCAGGCAAGAGTACTGGAGTGGGTTGCGATTTCCTTCTCCAGGGGATCTTCCCAAACTAGGGACTGAATCCGGGTCTCCCGCATTGCAGGCAGACATTTTACCGTCTGAGCCACCAGAGTAATGACTGCATAAATACCAAATCCAGTGGCACTTGAAATCAGATATTAACAGGAGCAGTCAGGATAAAGCATTTTTGAAAAGAAAACATGAGAAAATCAAAGCATCTTTGAAAGTAAGAGATTTATGTTACTAATGGTGGTGCAGCCAAAGAACAGACAAGATATGTGTGAATTTACTGAAATATAATTTCCCATCGATAGAAAATATGTCACTTTAATACTGACAAAATGCTGAGTGTTCACAGGATATTTCATATGTTCATTTAACCTGAAAACCTTTAACAGAAACTCTGATCTGTTAATGTACTCCTGAAGTCACTGGAGTACCCAGAAATCACATCATTTAGCCCACGAATCAAATTTGATCAGTATTTACCACCTTGTTGACATAGAGACACACACGAAAGTGTGTATAACGATTTCCAGTGTGCAACACAGAAACAGTGCTGTTTGTTCCCATGCCTCTGGCTTCATCTACACTTCTGCTGGACTTGAAATACGAGAGAAATAAGTGCCAGAATGGATAATGCTGTGATAACAGGATGAGAAGGCCAGATGGCAAAACAATTTTCTTCTAAGGGCAGAATTCCTTAATGGTTTGTAAAAGAAACATTTCTTGATACAAAACAGTGACTTATGAGTGGAGATCATATAGATATAAAACGTTGGAGTTGAAAATTTTCTAAAAACATTTGTCAAATTCTTATTTTATACAGAAGGGATTTCATGCTCCCCCAGAAGCCAAATCATCTCCAGAAAAGACACCTAGATAGAACATTTTACATCTTTCATTCTGAAACAGCTACATTCCAACGACAACTGAATTCATATAAACAATTCCAATGTCTCCCCTCAACTCCAAACTTACATAATTCAGCTGCTTGCCTAATGTTATCCCTTAGATCGACAATCTCCAATAGGTATCAAAAACTTTAAGTAGCTCAAAGATAACCTTTATCCCATTTGTACCCAAATGTATTGATCACCTAATTTTCCTTCTTTGAGCAAACACCATAACCCAGTTGCACAAACCAAAAATCTAGAATTTATCCTTGTTTCACTCTCACTTCTCTTCATAAATATCTGAAAATTTAGTTTGTACTTAGCAATAAAGCTTTGACACGTTTCCCGCCCCTCCCCAGGTTATAAAGTGAATGCCAACATCCACATGAATAATAACTATGTCTTTTTCACTATTTATGGAATAAAATGTGCTCTTTGTGAAGTTTCTAAAAATACAAAAGAAATGAATGGAATCTCCTGTAGACAATTTTGCAAACTATAAAGGCACAGAGGGAGTTAATCTAAACTTCTTATTTTATTTGAGGTATTGGACTCAAGCTGATTTTGCTTAAATAGTCAAATGTGCTGGAGTGGGAAAATTAGCAATTAACATCAAGAAAATATGCAAACAAAAGTCTCAGAAGATCTACCTGCCAGGTTTGACTTACTTTGGATTTTAAAAATAAAGAGTTAACTTGATATGATTTGCAAGTTTCTGACTACGAGGAAATCCAGTGTTTGGACTATGCTGTGCTCTATGTGTTTTTGAACTACAACTATGACCATTACCAAGAAGGTATGGGTTAACCCTTTTCTAATTTGTACTGTCGCTCAGGGGCCCCTGGCTCCAGGGAGGAGCTGTCTGCTGACTCTCAGTGGGGTAGCAGGGTCTCTTTTTGGTTGAACATCTGGAGGTGATCCCCCAGCAAAGCTGAGCCATTGCCTTGCTGGCTAGAAAACACAAGAAGAAACATCTGTGTGACAGATAAATGTGTACGCCTGTGTAACCTCGGCTGAGGCTCCATCTGTAAAGCACACCCTGTGTCATTAGTCTGACACCAGGTGAGTTACTCTGGTGGGGGAGCCCAGCTGAGATGAAGAAGACGATGGCTGAGCTGCTGCTTCTGCCCCTTTTATCTTTGCTCATTCCCATCCGTCAGTGTGGCTCTGTGTTCTCCTTGCTGTGTGGTTCTGCTCAGTCGCTTCAGTTGTGTCCAGCTCTTTATGACACTATGGACTGTAGCCTGTCAGGTTCCTCTTTCCATGGGATTCTCCAGGCAAGAATACTGGAGTGGGTTGTCATGCCCTCCTCTAGGGGATCTTCCATGCTACTATACAGCAGTGTCAGTTCAGTTCAGTCGCTAGGTATGTCTGACTCTTTGCAATCCCATGGACTGCAGCACGCCAGGCCTCCCTGTCTATCACCAACTCCTGGAGTTTACGCAAACTCATGCCCATGGAGTTGATGATGCCATCCAACCATCTCATCCTCTGTCATCCCCTTCTCCTCCCGCCTTCAATCTTTCCCAGCATCAGGGTCTTTTCAAATGAGTCATTTCAGTATAGCAAGTGTATTGAACACTAAGCAGGCTGCAGGCGGTCCATGATCATTCCGTATTTGTAGCACACACATACAGGCTCACACTGGAGATTTTACAGACCAGACAGCATGATCATTTACCCAAATCTCTAATGCCTTCTAGTATTACAACTTGACTCTTCAATTCCTATCAATCCCTGCCAGGGTAATAAGTATAGCAAGTCCATAATTTCAATATTTTATATATTACATGTTGAACACTATATATTCTATTAGCAAATGGTGTAAAATTCGTTAAATAATATTTAAAGATTGTGCCCCCACTCCAGTACTCTTGCTTGGAAAATCCCATGGATGGAGGAGCCTGGTAGGCTGCAGTCCATGGGGTCACTACAAGTCAGACACGACTGAACAACTTCACTTTCACTTTTCACTTTCATGCATTGGAGGAGGAAAGGGCAACCCACTCCAGTATTCTTGCCTGGAGAATCCTAGGGACGAGGGAGCCTGGTGGGTTGCCATCTATGAGGTCGCACAGAGTCAGACATGACTGAAGCTACTTAGCAGCAGCAGCTGCTAGTGTTTACACCTTAACCCATTTAATTCAATGTGTAAGTTACATTGTTTGATATGTCTAGAAGCTAACATAAGCATAGTGCTTTTGAATAAAATATCTTTAAAAATTTTATATTTTTAACTTTAGCCACAGAAATCCCACATGTCCCCACAAATATTTTCAGAAATGAATATCAAACTAAGCACAGAAGTATATAAGGAGTAAATTTGTTTCAGGTAGACATCTGATTTTCTGAAATTGTCAACAAATCATTCAGCACAAGTGTTTGAATTAAACTATGCAAAATGACCTTTGACCCTACTCATCACTTTCTTATTTTGTCTCAGATTTTAAGACAGATTTTCTTGAGGAATGTCAAAAGGACAAGCATTTTTTTCTTTTAAATACATGTAAAATACTTCTTTTGGAAAATAAAACCTTTCCCTTAAGCTCCAAGGAAACTAGATTTAAAAATAATGATAAAATTCTGTCTCAACTCACAAATAGATTAGGTATGTACCAACTGTTCTCAGAAACAACATGCAGAGTTTGGAGGGCTTTCAAATTGAGAGGTCTACTTAGAGAAGAACTCTGACTCAAGACAAAATACTCCATGTCATTCTGTGCACTTTAGGGAAGAAATCAGAAGAACCAAAGTTAAATAACAAGAGAGAAAAACTTTCTAAGTTCTGGTCCATTATTCACATTAATTAAAAGTCTAAACTGAAAAACATCCTTTCTTGCCAATACCAGAGAGATATAAAATTAATCTAGGGTCCAAATGAATTCTTAATGAAAGTGTGTTCATTTTTATAACTCTAAATGATTGTCCAAAACAATGCCTGCAACTAAAATACCTTTTCTTTGGCTCTTAAAACATCCTAATATTCCAATAACTAAAGTGTTCACTTCCAGAAAGGAGACTAAAAAATTTCCTCCTCCCAGCTAGTTAAAGTTACTCATTTTTTTTTACTCTTTCAACAAATCTTTATTGAGCACTTGCTATATATGCCAGGACCTGGGAAGAGAGTGGTCAGTTAGGCAAGATCCTGTCTCAAGGAGGCTCTTTAGTTCTTCTTCACTTTCTCCCATAAAGGTAGTGTCATCTGCATATCTGAGGTTATTGATATTTCTCCCAGCAGTTTTGATTTCAGCTTGTGCTTCCTCCAGCCCAGCACTTCTCATGACGTACTCTGTATATAAGTTAAATAAGCAGGGTGACAATATACAGCCTTGACATACTCCTTTTCCTATTTAGAACCAATCTGTTGTTTCACATCCAGTTCTAACTGTTGCTTCCTGGTCTGTGTACAGGTTTAAGTGAAGAAGAACTAAAGAGTCTCTTGATGAAAGTGAAAGAAGAGAATGAAAAAGTTGGCTTAAACCTCAACATTCAGAAAACTAAGATCATGGCATCCAGTCCCATCACTTCATGGGAGATAGATGGAGAAACAGTGGAAACAGTGGCTGACTTTATTTTTCTGGGCTCCAAAATCACTGCAGATGGCAACTGCAGCAATGGCATTAGAAGACACTTACTCCTTGGAGGGAAAGTTATGACCAACCTAGATGGCATATTAAAAAGCAGAGACGTTACTTTGTCAACAAAGGTCCATTCTAGTCAAGGCTATGGTTTTCCCAGTGGTCATGTACGGATGGGAGAGTTAGACTATAAAGAAAGCTGAGCATCGAAGAATGGATGCTTTTGAACTGTGGCCTTGAAAAAGACTCTTGAGAGTCCCTTGGACTCCAAGGAAATCCAACCAGTCCATCCTAAAGGAGATCAGTCCTGGGTGTTCATTGGAAGGACTGATACTGAGGCTGAAAACCCAATACTTTGGCCACCTGAAGCAAAGAGCTGACTCATTGGAAAAGACCCTGATGCTGGGAAAGATTGAAGGCAGGAGGAGAAGGGGATGACAGAGGATGATTAGGTTGGATGGCATCATCAACTCGATGGACATGGATTTGGGTGGACTCCAGGAGTTGGTGATGGACAGGGAGGCCTGGCGTGCTGTGGTTCATGGGGTCACAAAAAGTTGGACACGGTTGTGTGACTGAACTGAACTGAACTGTCTTAAGGAGAAATAAAAATAAACAGCTGAAGAATGGAACTTAATGTGACTGTGAACAGTGAGGAAGGAGTGAGTGTGCTTAATCTGCATGAGCAAGGAAGGACCCTCTGAAGAGGTGAGGTTGGAGCTGAGTATTAAGAATACCTGGAGGTTGAACATTCCACCAGAACTGAGACTAGCAGTTCATTTCATGAGATGGAAGGAGACTGACTGCCCACACACCAGACAGGAGGCCAATGTGGTGGGAGCTCAGCGGGTATGGGAAGGGAGTTGAGAGATAACGTCAAGGAGGAGGCAAAAGCCTTGTGGGCCCCTGCAAAGATATCTGGATTTTATCCTACAAACTATAAGGAAAAAAACTGGGGACTTTTAAGCAAGTGCTTGACACAACGTGCTTTGCATTTGTAAAGGATCGCTCTGGAAACTACTTAATGTTGGATTTAGGTGGGCAAAAGTGGAAACAGGAAGACTGACTTTTGAGAACATAAAATCCCCAGCCAGACTATTGGGGGCATTTCATAACTACAACACAGATGAGCTATTTTTCCTTTT
The DNA here is from genome assembly GCA_917880005.1 of Nanger dama. NCBI lineage: Eukaryota > Metazoa > Chordata > Mammalia > Artiodactyla > Bovidae > Nanger > Nanger dama. The sequence goes on from CAKJTW010000007.1 coordinate 34,459,314, forward strand.
GTTACATCACTGGATAATTTTATGCCCTTTTATATTACATAATAGGAGTTTTCCCCTGATAACCTCCTTCCTGATCTTGACACTACACTTTGAAAGTTTTCTTTTTCTTTTCCCTTCTTTAAGGGTAATGAATAGTGGCACAGTGAGGAGAGGCATGCTAGGTTCCTTCGCTAGCCCTCTAATTAGTGTTTTTGGACTGTGTCTCAGAATAAACAAGGTCTCAGAGCCAGGGAGCTTCTGATCACTTCACTAGTAAACAGCTCACTTTCTCCCTATTCATCTGTCCCTCACTCTGGTAAACTGGAAAACAGTACAAGTCCTCTTTAAAAACGACAACCAAGAAGAAACCCAGATAATAAATGCCATGTGAAAAATGCCATGGGCTCAGTGTAGCCAGACTTTTCAATTTTTCAGACAATGCCAGAAATCTAGATTTGTATTTGAAATCTTTCTGTCTTTAAAGATTGAGTGCTTTTTAAAGGAAACTACAAGCAAGGTGAAAAGACAGCCTCTGAATGGGAGAAAACAATAGCAAATGAAACAACTGACAAACAACTAATCTCAAAGATATATAAGCAACTTATGCAGCTCAACTCCAGAAAAATAAATGATCCAATAAAAAAAATGGGCCAAAGAACTAAATAGGCATTTCTCCAAAGAAGACATACGGATGGCTAACAAACACATGAAAAGATGTTCAACATCACTCATTATCAGAGAAATGCAAATCAAGACCACAATGAGGTACCATCTCACACCAGTCAGAATGGCTGCCATCCAAAAGTCTACAAGCAATAAATGCTGGAGAGGATGTGGAGAAAAGGGAACCCTCTTACACTGCTGGTGGGAATGCAAACTAGTACAGCCATTATGGAAAACAGTGTGGAGATTCCTTAAAAAATTGCAAATAGAACTGCCTTATGACCCAGCAATCCCACTGCTGGGCATACACACCGAGGAAACCAGAATTGAAAGAGACACATGTACCCCAATGTTCATTGCAGCGCTGTTTATAATAGCCAGGACATGGAAGCAACCTAGATGTCCATCAGCAGATGAATGGATAAGAAAGCTGTGGTACCTATACACTATGGAATACTATTCAGCCCTTAAAAAGAATAAATTCGACTCAGTTCTAATGAGATGGATGAAATTGGAGCCGATTATACAGAGTGAAGTAAGCCAGAAAGAAAAACACCAATACAGTATACTGACACATATATATGGAATTTAGAAGACAGTAATGATGACCCTATATGTGAGACAACAAAGAGACACAGAGGTATAGAGTGGACTTTTGGACTCTGAGGGAGAGGGAAAGGGTGGGATGGTTTGGGAGAATGGCAATGAAACATGTATATTTTCCTGTAAGAAACGAAGCGCCAATCTATGTTCAATGTAGGATGCAGGATGCATGGGGCTGATGCACAGGATGATTCAAGTAGAGGATGTGGGGTGGGAGGTGGGAGGGGGCTTCGGCATTGGGAGATTGTGTTCACCTATGGCTGATTCGTGCCAATGTATGGCAAAACAAATACAGTATTGTAATTTAAAAAAATTAAAATAAAAGTGTAATGACAAAAAAAAAAAAGATATTAGGCAGCCTAGAGACATCAGTTCAATGGAATGGATCCAATCCATAGTGTATCAGCTTCTGACCTCAGCAAAATATCACTTATGTCTCTTCTTGCTTGAACAGTCTATGGTTTAGATCATTTAGGGCTGATGTCTACATGCTCTTAAAGTACACCATCCTTTCTCTTTCTAACTTACTTCACTACGTATATTAGGCTCTAGGTTTATCCACTTCATTCAGTTCAGTTCAGTCGCTCAGTCATGTCCGACTGTTTGCGACCCCATGAACCGCAGGACGCCAAGCCTCCCTGTCCATCACTTGACTCCTGGAGTTCACCCAAACTCATGTGCATTGAGTCGGTGATGCCATCCAGTCATCTCATCTTCTGTCGTCCCCTTCTCCTCCTGCCCTCAATCCCTCCCAGCATCAGGGTCTTTTCCAATGAGTTAACTCTTCACATGAGGTTAGGATTACTCAAATATGTGTGTGTGTGTTTAATCTGAGCAATATTCCATTGTGTATATGTACCACAATTTCTGTATTCATTCATCAGTCAATGGGCATCTAGGTTGCTTCCACGTCCTAGCTATTGTAAAAGTGCTGCAGCAACCACTGAGGCACACGCGTATCTTTTGACTATGGTTTTCTCAGGGTATATGCCCAGTAGTGGGATTATTGGGTCATATAGTAGTTCTATTCCTAGTTTTTTAAAGAATCTCCATACTGTTCTCCATAGTGGCTGTATTAACTTGCATTCCCACCAACAGTGCAAGAGGGTTCCCTTCTCCATATCCTTTTCAGCATTTATTGTTTGTAGATTTTTAAAATGATGGCCATTTTGACCTGTGTGAGGTGATACCTCATTGTAGTTTTGATTTGCATTTCTCTAATAATAAGTGATGTTTAGCACTTTTATGTGTATTTGTTGGCCATCTGTATGAATTTACAAATTCTTTGGAGAAATGTCTGTTTAGGTCTTTGGCCCATTTTTTGATTGGGTTGTTTGTTTTTCTGGTATTGAGCTGTATGAGCTGCTTGTATATTTTGGACATTTGCTGCATGACACACGGAGCTCAACCCAGTGCTGTGTGAAAACCCAGAGAGAGGGGTGGGGTGAAGAGGGAGATGGGAGGGGGTGTTCAAGAGGGAGGGACATACGTATCCCTGTGGCTGATTCATGTTGAGGTATGGCAGAAACCAATACAACATTGTAAAGCAATTATCCTCCAATTAAAAAAAAATTAAGGTATAACAAAGAAAAAACAATATACCATCCTTCATACTTGTGATTTGTTTTATGTTCCTTAAATGGTCAAAAATTTTACTTTGCCAGGGGTTGGAAGTAAGAGTATGGACTGACTACAAAGGAGAACACAGGACAATTTTGGAAGTTGAGGGAATAGTTCTATATCTTGATCATGGTAATTATATGATGATGTGCATTTGTCAAAAATCATTCAATTGCACAGCAAAGGAAAATAAATTACAGTGTGTGAATTATACCTCAATAAAAAAATTCAATAACACAGATGTAAAGAACAGACTTTTGGACTCTGTGGGAGAAAGCAAGGGTGGCATGATCGGAGAGAATGGCATTGAAACATGTATATTATCATATGTGAAATAGATCATCAGTCCAGGTTTGATGTAGGATACAGGGTGCTCAGGGCTGGTGCACTGGGATGACCTTGAGGGATGGGATGGGGAGGGAGGTGGGAGGGAAGTTCAGGATGGGGAACACATGTACACCCATGGCTGATTCATGTCAATGTATGGCAAAACCACCACAATATTGTAAAGTAATTTGCCTCTAATTAAAATAAAATTTAAAAATTAAATAACTAACATAATATTGTTCCAAAGAGAAAAACAAGGTCAGCTTCATGATGAATACAAAGATACAAGAGATAGCTGGAACAAAATTTAGTGAACTGATTTACAACAAAGCAGCTTGATGTAATACTGAGGGAAGTGAAAAATGTGTGTCTTAGAAATATTCTACCACTTCCAGACAGCTATTTTTATTAACAGAATAAGGAAAATAGAAACTGGTGCTATATAAGAATATAAATACTGCGTTAAATGTAAGGATTTCTTACTATGTTTACAAAGAACTTTCACAACATCCTCTCATTTAATTCTCACTAAGTACCTCTAAAATGTATAGATCAGAGCACTGGAGGACAAAGAGGTTACAGTTTGGCCATAATGGCAAAACAAACAAATTATTGTGCAGGGCATCAGAAACTCCTGTTGAAAAGGCTACCCAGCATTCCAGATTTTGCACTTCATAGGAACTATGCATTCTGTAGACCTATCTTTGATTAGAATTATCTACTTGCCATTCCAGGGGGAAAACATGCCTTTATTTTCATTTCTAGGATGCAGCATTACGGTTGCTAATAAATCTTTTTGGAACATCAATTATTCCATGCCAGGAAATTATTTTTTAGAAGTGAGTTTTTATTGCTGGTTGATATAACTAAGCTGATAGCAAGAGAGTAGTGGTATATTTAGGATATGAGAGCATAACCCTGGAGTCAGTTCTGCCTGAAGGATGGGAACACTCCAGACGGTATGACATTTCAGGGTCACTATAATCCCTTAGTTTTCATAAATATTTAAAGAAAGAGAAAAAAAGATATGGAGGGGAAAAAACCCTAAAATCAAGAACTTACAAGCATCCAAAATCTGTAACAAAGAGACTTGCACACATTCGTGGTTTCCATGTCCACAAATCACTTAGTTATATTAAAAATTCCTTAGTAAGACTTAATTATTTCGTTCTGTCAAATGAAACTATTTGTCAAGGTTGGGAAACAACCAAATTATTTAGTTTCCCTCTCCTTTTGAACTCCTGGAATCAACATCAGTCAAAGCACTCACATGGTCCAATTCCCCAGATAGTTTTCTTTCCCCTATTTTCTTACCTCATAGTTATGTCCAACTATTGTTTTTCTCCTTCAATAAAAGCATCTCTGACTAGATTAACAGTGCAGAGTGAAAAGGAAAGGTCAAGGTCCTTCCCTTGGTCTTCAAGTTATGAAAGCAGTACTGGGAACATTTATGAATGTTACACATTAATCCACTGAAATGGTCATTTAGTTTCTTTTTCCAAACACAGGATTTCATCACATCTTAATAAAGCAACAAGCCATTTTCTGTATATTTTAAACCATCGACTTGTAATTATATGAAAAGCTTCTATATGAATTTCTGTGATGATGTAAGCTGGTATTTCAGCATAAGTGGGTTTTTTTGAAGCTCAATACATACCTACAAGGATCTATTTACATTGGGCTAATCATGTCGAAATAGCATCTATTTGAGGGTAAAGTCAAAGTTTCTTTTATAAACCTCTATAGATAGATAAATAATCTAGGAGGCTTTTATAGTTATAAAATTAAGACTGCTTTTCAATGCCTGCTAAAGTTTTTGGACATACTATCCATCTAATGGGCAAAATGTAATCCTAAATTGGTGATTAAAGGCTCTGCATAAAAACAAGCTGTCATGTGGATAGAGAGAAATTAAACCTGACAACAGTAATGCTGACTTTCCTAAATGAAAGCCCAGTTCAAGTTTCTACTCATCCATTTTTCAAAACTTAAAAAAGGCATTTTCCAACCACTCATAGATGAGATGCCAACATTTGCATTTCAGTTGAACTTGATGAAGTCAGTTGATTTTCAGCTTTAGGCTTGCTTAGAACTCCTGTCAGAAAATGTCTGCCCAATCTAAAAACCATAGCATTGTTACAACACAGGAGAAAGGAATGAAGCATGCCTGGCTGTAGCATTTCTCTACTGTAGCTGGTTCTCTACTGCGCTCACACCCCACCACTGGAAAGCTAAGAGAGTATCTGGAAGTACCACCACTGGGTCCATATAAAGACACTTCCAAGGGAGTAGCTGGACGGAGGGCAATGCATAGGAATCAAGGTCAGGAAATGAGATTTCTTCATCCTGGCAAATCCAAACCAATACCTAAAAAATAAGATGACCTTCCTTTTTTGTTGGTTTGTTTGCCATGCTTTTCATTGTAAGTTTCCTACTTTGGGCAAAAATAAAATTAGGAAAATCTTGTCTCCTTGGTGATAATAAACAACACTGAAAATCACTGGCCCAAGTTTAGGTTAAGGACAGGATTTTTGTCAGACAACCTATGCTGGCATCCCAGCTCTGTCCACTACTAACCTGGTCATCTTAGTTACAAAGAACTAAGAAGAAAATTAATTTTCTTCATAGTAAAAAAAAAAAGTGTATTATAGTTTGAGGAGATGATACACATAAGAATGCTGGCATGCTGTCCCAGCTCATGGAAGAGCCTATACAGAGAAGAGAGCTGGCACTACTTAAAGGAACCTATCCCTAAGGTTCCTTTGGGAAACATTCTGGAGAGATGCAAGTTGTGTAAAAGACTGGGAGGAAAAGACACACTAGGGGACACAGGTGTAGCAAAAAAGCAAAAATTGGTACATGGTCCTTATGTAATTATTCGCAAAATTTTCATCTTACAAGTAAGGCATGGATAGAATTCACCTTATTAAAATAAAGTAATTTGAAGTGTGCCTTCAAAATATGTAAACTTTTGGGACTGTAAATGTCTATGTAATTGTTGTTCAAATTAATCTCCTTGGGAAAATATACACTTTGCTCAAAATTTAGAAATGGCTTTAGGGACACTTTATAAGAAGAAATATATGCACACACACAAAACCTTTGTTTTGTTTGCATGTGACTACAGGCATGAAAGAATATTCTCTTCTAGGCTGTTCTGGATGGATTACTGGGGACAAGAATTGAGTTAAGGAGTTAAGGAGAGGAGTTAAGGAGAAAATGTAACATTTATGCTAGAAAATTATGAAGAAAAGGAATACAATAGATACTACTCAATAAGGGTCAAATTTTCTTCCAAACCTGATGAACGCTCCCCATTAGCTCTGTACCAGCATTTGAGCTTAATTATATTCATGCCTTGCTTGTCAGACATAAAATCTACCTGTTTTAATAAGGGCAATGCAGGACATCTGCTCAGCCTCCCTTTACTGCTCTTGTCTTAGATATATTTTTATTATGATAAAATAGCACTCATGTCAAAATGCCTAAGTATCATAGTAACAAATATATAATAAATACTTATATCTAGAGTGAACCTTGACATGTATAAGATATCATCTCATGATTTGTGTGGGCTTTTTTTTTTAAGTGTTGGCTGATATCCAGTCATAGGAATGCATAAGATATTTATCACAGAGCATTTTACAAAGAAAGAAAGAGAGAGGGAGTAAGGGAGGGAAAGAAAGAGACAGCGAGGGAAAGACAGAGACAAAGAGACAGAAAGAGAGACAGAGACAGAGAGAAGGGGAGAGGAAAATATATAAACAGTCACAATAATCCTGAGAGAAACTAAACAAGTCTGAAGCTTGTTTCCTCAAAGAAAACAATTTCCTTCCTCATTCCTCTATCCCAATACTTAATATAATGTATTGCTATTTACTGGAATATTTCAGTCCCCTGCTGCCCGTATGTTAAGTTCCATGAAGATGCTGAATGCTGTTTTTTGACTGCCTAAAATAGTGTCTGGTACTAATCAAGTAAGAATTCAGTAATGATTTGCTAAGTGGATACTTACAAAGATTCGTGTTGTGCTTAGTTGCTCAGTCGTGTAAGGCTCTTTGCGACCCCACGGACTGTAGCCCACCAGGCTCCTCTGTCCATGGGAATTCTCCAGGCAAGAATACCGGAGTGGGTTGCCATTCACTCCTAGAGGGCATCATCCCTACTCAGGGATAGAACCCAGGCCTCCCACATTGCAGGAGGACTCTTTACCATCTGAGCCACTAGGGAAGTCTATGAATACTGGAGTGGGTAGCCTATTCCTTCTCTAGGGCATCTTCCAGACCCAGGAATCAAACCGGGGTCTCCTCCATTTCAGGCAGATTCTTTACCAGCTGAGCTACCAGGGAAGCCCCTTGCATAGATTATGTCATTCAAATAAGTATTGAAATAAGAAATAATTTTCTTAAAATTTCTTCTCATATGGATTTGACAAAATGAATATGAAAAACATAGGTATTATAAAAGGTATAAAATTTTAGTTAAAATAGAAACAATTAGGCAGCAATCAGTGCTATTAATACTATAATAAATAATTCAAAGAACAGTGCTGTCATTTGGAAGGGGGACAGAGATCTATGTCAAATTTTCTCACAATAAAGATGCCTGAATATACTTTGGAAAATTTCTGTGTGTCATTCAGAGAGTGATGTGACTTGACATTTGCCCTACTATTAATCAGCCAGTGGTCACAGTACTCCTTCAAAAAATCATAAAAATGTCCAAGCAACTGTGGTATTTTGTTTTCATCAGTCATAGTTTTTACCAGAAAATCTGTGGCAATATTTAAACTTGAAAGGGTTCAGAAGAAAACTACCAGTACTCTCCTATATTTTTGTTTGCTATTTTGTATCTACAAGGAAAATTTTATTTTAGAAAACCACTTTTTTCCAATAAAAAATTAAAAGATATTGGCAAAAGTAAGAGTCTTCTTTGATCCTCATATTGAAAATCTTTCCTTTAACATTTTTTTAAACATGAAGGTACTATATATTAGTGATAAAATTGTTTAGATGCATTTCTGAATTTTTCAAATATTAAAAAAACCCAAGAGAACAAATGTTGTAAGCCATGATTTTCTTATGATTAAGCTTCTCAAAATGCTTTCAGTGAAAACAAAATATACAAACTTATAAGCAAAGATAAAACAATCTGACATTTTCCACTTATCTTTTTTTAGCTCGTCTCATTCTTTTCCGGTAGATATAGCAAAACAAATACTATACAAACTCATTCTAGGGATATTTCTGCTAAGTTATTAAGCACTTAAAACATATTTACATGAGCTTTAGCATCTTATGACACACCAATTTCCCATGTAAATGCCATTTAAGTAGTATGTAGCAGGTAGGCAAATTGTTTAGTATACTTAATAACATTTACATTGTATGGTTATAACAAATATGACTGACTGCTTTCATAAATGCATTCAAAAACAGCAAGATATGAGAAAATCTTTAAAATTTAGTAAGTCGATCACTGTACAAACTGCTCTGAAAAAGTATACTTTTGCTTCTAATTCTTCTAAAGATTATTAACAACTCAAATCAGTCATTAAAATTTTCATACCAGGAAGGCTAATCATATTTAATATGATGTAAATTTAGAGATAAATCTGCTTATTTTTTCTTTCTTCTCACTCCATTTTTCCTCAAAGTCCCTAAATTCCTCAAGAAAGAACCATAAAGCAAACTGGAGGGAATAAAAGGAAAAGACATATAAAATATGTCATCTATACCCTTATATCTGCATATGTGCCAGTACTTCTTCCTGTAATAAATATCACAAGAGAGTAAGGACTATGTGTTTATGATGCCAACTATTTGGCTGTTTGATGAGTCACTAAAGATTTGTCTATGATAACAGAAGGGAGAAAAGATATAAATTAACGTTTCTGTGGTTATTTCTCATTAATGGTTATTCTACATGATACTCATAAACATATTATTATGCAGAAACCTGTTTTCTTTCTGCATCTAAGTTTGCCTTCTCCTGACCTGAAATGTTTTCATTACCTCATGGAAAAGGTGAACAGTAGCGATTCACTCATTAGTGGTTCTATTTCTGAATATCATAGAATGGGATGGAGTTCAATATTTATTTAAGAAAATTTCTCTCTATTCCCTTAGACAACTGAGGACAGGTGAAATATTTTCAAAATCTGGAGAATACTCAGTGTGCATATGCCATCTTGATTCTTGATTAAACATATGGAATACATACAAGGAGAAAAGCCAAGGAGAGACCTGCTTGAGTAATCTAAACACCCAAGTTGAGAGAGGTTAATATATAAAGATCAGCTTTGTACTTTGAAGTTTTCTGGGCTTCATTTTGCCTAATTAAGACAAGATTTAATAATCAAACCACTGTACAAACATGTAGTATAGGTTTGTTTCTAATTTTGGAAGGAATTCTTAACAGAGTCCAAAGAATCAGCTCCACATGGAAGAAGGTCTCTGATAAGATTTGCTTTTCTCATTTCTGAAATGCAAATGCCTGCTTTCCATCTTAGTTTCTTTCATGTGACTGAGCTTAACATCTGCCTGTCAAAATCTCAAGTGTGATACTAAAATACAATAATTCCGTCCAATATTAACATACCACATGAGTTTGAAGCAGTGGGAACTCTAGATCATAAAAAAATACATTCCAAAATATTCTTAAAGGTATTCATAGAAATCATCTATAGATGGTAATTTCAAAGGGATCAATTTACCTCATATACCTGTAAGAGAATATACCTCCATATAGTTCTAGGAAATAGAACCAAGTAGCACAAAGTGTATTCACAATCAGATGTTACTTTTCTTCCCAGGGACAGAGAAGCCTGGCAGGCTACAGTCTGTGAGGTTGCAAAAGAATTGGACATGACTTAGCAATTAAATAACAACAACTACTACTTTTCTAAATGAATCTAATTCCTCAGATCAAAATATTGTGAGGTGAAACGTAAGAATTCCCAGCCTTTCCTTTCATACTGGATGTTTCAAGAATACCTGGTAATTTTAAGCTGTGCTAATACACCACAAAAGAAATAAATCAACATAACTCTACCATAACACAGTAAAGGCACAGAATGACATTGAGGATGAGTAATATGCCATTATACAAGGAGAAAAATCAGTTCTCCTCTGACAAGACAGATTTTATCTAAGATAATTTGATACATTTAGAGAAAATACTGAAGTAATAAGATAGGCATTAACCTGATGATATACTAATAGAAAGAGTCTGAAATATAGTGGAATACAATCTGCAGGGCAGCAAATGATGACTGGAGAGGCAGCTGGCACTCCAGCCACCCCCACCCCAGTATACACACATACACGTCACTGGTGAACACTGCAAAGGGTCGGGCTGGGGGAATTTGTGTTCAGTGTCGTGCTCTTCAGTCATGCTACCTTCATGTATCTGCCTTGTTAAGATGGAGGCCAAAGATGAGAAAACATCTCTAACCCCACCTGCAATAAGGTGAGCACATGATAAAGATCCCCTTTCTCTTACTATCAAAAAGATGATTAGACTTTTGCCCATGAGGTTTTGTTTGATTTATGTTCAGTTGCTTCAGTTGTGTCTGACTTTTTGCAACCCCAGGGACTGTAGCCCACCAGGCTCCTCTGTCCATGGGATTTCCAGGCAAGAATACTGGAGTGGGTTGTCATCTCATCCTCCAGGGGATCTTCCTGATCCAGGGATCAAACTCGCATCTCTTATGTCTCCTGCAATGGCAAGCGGGTTCTTTAACACTAGTACCACCTGGGAAGCCCTGTTTTGCTTATATCAAAATATGATAGCACACTTATATACTAAGCCAATTTTTAGCTACCCATTTATCAGTAAACAGGACACTGTTTCTCAATATAATGCCTCTATCAGATATTTGTAAGTAATATAGAACAAAGGAGAAAGGATAGAATTTTGATATTCAGGACCTTTCATTTTCCAGAAATGAAAGGATTTTCCTTTGTAAGGCTACCATGGCAGAGAGCAATGGTTAAACACAGTACGGACCAGTTTTGCTTACAGATTCATTGAAAATGCTCTCCTGGCCTGTGTGACACATTATATTAGAATGACTGTCTGTGGCTGCCTCAGCAGGAGAGCTCCGGAGGATGTGCTATGACTCAGGCCTCTGCTGTCCATTTCTGACACAGAGAGACTACCACAAACTGCCGAGAAACTGCTTCTGCACTGACTGGACTAAAAGTTGGACATATTAAAAAACAAATGCAACATGTTTACATACAAGTTGCAGAGAAACGCCTAACTGGCTAACCTTGCCATAGCTGCCAACACCTGTGCAAACTTCAACTCTGCCTCAAACCTTTATTGCAGTAACAAAACACGGGGCTCTGCACACACATTTCTGTATGTGCTGCTGCATTCAGATATGTACTCAGTCAGAAAAGACTTTCCAATCTAGGACCTCAATTTTGCTACAAATCTAGGACCTCAATTTTGCTACAAATGTTCTATGCATGGAGCAATGGAGAAGACAGTGGTACTGTGATGGTGTCCTTGAGCCCTGACAGCAGGGCCAGGAGGGCAGTCTCCAGGTCATTGTGATGGCCACCAACATTCTCTCTTGTATGCCCATATCAGTGATGAGAACCCCAGATTCCACACCGGTGGCTGTGGTGTGTTGACATGGCTTGGGAACTTACCTTGTTCATGTGGATCTGCTGCTGGTACTGCTTCTGCTTCTCCAAGAACTGCTGGTGCTGCTGCTGAATGACCAGCTGAGCCAAGGTGCTCTGAGGCAAAGGTGCAGACTGGGTTCGATTCAGGGGTCTGTGTCGGGGTAATTTGTGGGTACCTCTAATGCTGGGTGAAATTCTCTCTTTTGTTGCCAAGGGAGACTGAGGATGTAAGGGAACTCCACCTGAAAAAAAAAAAAAGAAATATATATATATAGGTACTTACAGAGACACATACACAATTTAAGAAGAGACAAGAAACTATAGAAGATAGCTATGGGATAAGTTTTATGAAAAGCAGTATACTATTGGGCGTATATCAGAAGAAGGCTAGGTTGAGTGTGTTCGTCACTCAGTCTTGTCTGACTCTGCTACCCCACGGAATGTAGCCCACCAGCCGCCTCTGTCCATGGGATTCTCTAGACAAGAATACTGGAGTGGGTTGCCATGCCTTTCTCCGGGGGATCTTCCAAACCCAGGGATCAAACCTGGGTTTCCTGCATGACAGGCAGACTCTTTACCATCTGAGCCACTAGGGATGCCCAGACTGGGTAGGGTGGAGGCAAAAATGCCAACGCATTGGGCAAATACACATCTGATCAATGACTCATCTACAGTCCACTCTGGTATATCTGAAGGTTAAATAAGGTGAATTTTTTTCCCACAGATCTAGAGGAATAAATATGGGTAATAGTCTTTTCCACAGTACTAGGTATCAGGGAAACCTCTGCACAACAAGGTGAATTTTTACTAGGGCTTGAGGCAAAGAGACATTACGTTGGCTTGCTGATAAAAACAAAAGCCCTAACATAACCTACAAAAGATGCCATTATAAATTACCAGCCACAAGAAGTTTTTGCTGTCGCATTTGTTCTTTCAATAATAGATGCTGCAGGAGAGCTTGGTGGCTGCTATTGGGCTTTCCCTCCAAAGTAACGTGGGGATGGCTTGAAGACGCCGGGATGCTGCCCCCATATTGCCCAGGCAGAGGAACACCTTGCCTGAGTGTCTGGGTCTCACACTTCTGTTTTCCTTGAGTGAATTTGAAGCCTGTGTCAAGAAATAATAAAGATGTTAATCCACTTTCATCCATATGGGTCATTAGGTCTGTAAGTCATTAGACTGGTTTCTCATTCCATAATTTCCCCTGCCACCAAAAAGCCTTATTTTACCCAATGGCTGAGTAGGGAAAATGGACAACAGTATGACTTTTGAACTAAGTGAATGAACATAGGAGAAAAAAACACAAAGCTGGCGCACTGGAGACAGTTTAGTATTGCTTATCATTGTACTGAAGCCCAAATAAAACTTTCCCTAAAACATTAAAAATTACATTTATTTTAGGCTTAATAACTGGGAAGTTTATTTCTAAAATATTTTAACATATTGCTTAAGTAAAAGGTATATTAGAAAAGTAAAATTTATTCAGATTGCTAAACTCATGACTATACAATAGTGATTAGAAGCTGGATATAAAATGGTCTGTAATTTGGGAGTTTCAAGCAGAAGAAACAATTCACTATTTATATGTCCTCTAATACATTCACAGAGCTGTGGGTGTCCAATATTTACTTTTTAAAATAAAATTCTTGAGATAAGTCAATGAAAGATTATATAAAATATGAAGAAATTTTATTTAAATGTGTATTTTATATTAATTTATAACAGAGTCTCAAATCTCTAAATATTGAAAATGACACTCCAGATACTTTTGTTTAATAAAATAAACTACAAGTGAAATTAGATATCACCTAAAATTGCTATTGAGAACTTGACATATATGATAACATAGTAATAAGGCAATAATAATTATATCATCAATAGTAATAATGAATTCTCTTAGTCAAAGAACTTAATGAATGGTGGTCATTTTGGTATTACAAAAGCAGAGGTCTAATACCTCAAAATTATGTGGCATGTTTCTTTTCAAAACTCATGTTTCATCTTTCAAAATTGCTGTGCGCCAGGGAAGCAAAGCAATTTTCAGTGACAGGGAAATTGAAGGACAAAGAGGTAAATAGTTTGTCTTAGTCACACAACAAGTCGATGCAATGCTTAATCTAGAAGTGATTCCTTCTCTTGGCTTCTTTTCCTTAAAATTTCCCACTACTCAGTGGGGAAATAGAATATTAGAGATCCCTTTGCCAAAGCAACGGCAAGCTTGAAAAATTAATTATGATAGCCTCATACACAGCAAAATGGAAGCAAAGAAAAATGAAACTCAATCCAAACCACACTGGTTTATTCATCCAATGGTACCAAATGGTATTATCATTGAAACATTTAATAGTCTGGCTTTTAGTATTTGGTCCTTTGGGGAAAAACTCTCCCTGACCACATTAAAAGTAGTGTGTTTGTGTTAGCTGGTAGGAGTGACTTAGAACATGCAAAAAAAAGTAGAAAACTTATATGTTGTAAGTTTTTGTGTTAGTGTTTGCTCATCACCAGAAGAAAAAAAAAAAACAGAAAAAATAGAAACAGAAGAATATAATTTTTTCAAAAATAATTTTTAATAAGTGAAGATTTGAAAATATCATCCATAAATATTTGTTTTATTTAATCCTTAATTTTTTTTTCCTTTTCACTAGTCAATCATTTACAAATGCTTCATGTAGAATTTCAAGGGCATAGCTGAATTCAGTGTTTTGCCTTCTTTAATCCCCAGATACAAAACAACATCCAAACTTTGCTTTTTCCTCACTGGTATAAGATTACTGTATCACCTAAGATAACATTCTACTCTATTACAAAGATCAAATATAATAAGTTATCTCATAGATATATTTGTAATATGTATTGAACATAATCATAAAATTTACCATTTAAAAATGTCACCATAAGCATGATCGTGCATAAACTAGCATACCATAAGATAGGGTTCATTTCTGCAAACAGTCACAAAACGGTCAACTCTTTATAATTTTCTGATGTGGGCATATTGTAAAAGATATTAATTTGACAAGATGGACTCAGTGGAAGACTTGCCAAACTCTTGAAGCCATTTAAAAGTTGGTAAAATTGGTGCCAAGGGTTGGAACAGATTTCTCTTTAAACTGAAATGTATCATATGACCTCTACCTAATGTAATAATCTTTCACAGATAAATTATTCAAATTTAAAAATCTTTTACTATGACTAACATTTATATTATTTTAGAAAATATGTGTGAAATATAATTATTGCTGTCTTCTGCTAGCTGGACAATTACCTCCAAAAATCCTACTTCAGTTGTTGAGACTTTTAAAGTAACTGATTTACTCTGAACTTCCAAGGAAGAGTTTAATATTGTTCTTACAGAGGTTTTCCAGATATATATTCTTCAGTACCACAGAGTCAGGGACCTAAATTCTCAGAGCATGAGTTGAGGTCCAGGTCTGCTAGTTGCTGGGCTTGTGATCCTGGATCCAAGTCTTGGGCTGCTGCTTCTGTTAAAACGTGGTCTGTAATCTGTGTCATGAGATGGTTGTGTGGAGCTAGCAAAATAATGTATCTGGAGACTGCTTTCTTTTTAAAAACTACAAAGCATTATACTAATATTAGTTATTATTTTTATATATTACTATGTGAATCAATATGATTCTTTAATGTGAGGTCAAACTGAATATCTTTCAACAACTCGGTAAATAGTGAAGAAGAAGTAGACTACCAAGTTCCCTGAAGTCTAAATATACAAGTAAAGAATGAGAGGTCCCCTAGGAAAACAGTCCTCGGGCTGGTTTAGGCCAATGCAGGGTAATGACTTACATTGAGCTGGGTTGACACTGCTGGAAGACCCAGGGTGATGTTGGGCAAAGACGGAGAGGTATAAAGACTGAGCAGGTTCATGGAATCTTCGTGAATTAGAATGCGTTGCTGTGAAACCATTTTCTATTAAAAAAAAAAAAAGTGAAAGGGGAGTCCCACAATATTATATCACAAAGTTTACTGTAATGTTCACATTTCAGAAAATAGGTTTTAATTATAATCTGTCAAAACATTCAAGTATTTTAATGAAGAATTCACAAGTATTTTATGACTTCTGAATCCAAAAAGTTAAATGCAATAATTAAATTAAAATTTTCTTTATCTGATATAATTATAATATCTGAAGAAGACTTTCCATTTCATTTTGAAAAACAATTACTTTTAAAATTTCTACTTTTATGGAATATAATCAGTATGTTTGTCATCAATTGGTAATACACAACAATTAAATTGAGTAATCTTTATGAGTATAGGTTTTTGTGTTACTGAGTGATGAATATGTATGTAATGCCATTATAATCATTATTCTCATGGATTAAATATCATTTTACTGATGGGAAAACACACAGAAGAAAATCTTAGATTAAATATTGCCTTATAGGACTTCTATACTAACTAATCATATCATTGTTTAAAATTTGTGAATAGACAACTCTGTGCTGTTTTTTAATTCAGTCATATTCAGAAACTAAATGTGAAAATGTTATGAGTTCCCTGGGCCTCACTGGTCTTCATTTACACTGGAATACCTTGAACATTTTGGCATCATGGTCCTTTTTACAACAAATAACCTTTTTTTTTTTTAATCCAATACCAAGAGTCATGTTTTCCCACATGTGGCCTAATATGGTTGCTTGAATTACATTTTCTGTTTAACTCTTGCTTCCCTCCCAGAACTCTTATACAATAAGAGTTACAAAGGTCTTATTCGACTAAGGAACTCTGGCCTGATATGGTCCCCAAGGGAACAACATCCTTGAAAAAGAATACTGCATGTAACAGTATGACACAGTGACTGCTTTCTTCCCAAACAAAAAGCATATGGGACTCCAATAAGAGACCACCTCCAAGAGGGATATTGCACACACGGGCTTTGACTAAAGTAAATATAATAACTTGTCAAGTATGTTTGGGGGAGCTGTAGATTTTCCCCTGGACAAACCTGGGATATCAATTAACTGGGGAAAATATCATGTGCTAATACAATGCAACCTCAGAATGTCACTGAAGAGTGATGCACCACCAAAACACAGGATGTTATTCCAAAACATCACCTCAATCATACGTTTGTTTGGAGATGAGTCGTAGTCTTAACATAATAAGAGCAGAAGGCTAAAGGTGGACTCTTCTCATTGCAACTTGGAATTCCAAACTAACTCAGAGTTTGTTTTTTCTTAAAAGAACAAGTCAGATATTTGCTCATGAAAACAAGAAATGCATTGAAACTTTTAACATTACTTTGAGTTTATATGCAAGCCTTTACAAAATTAAAGTTGTTGAAAACCCATGAAGATTGTTGGAAAAGATTTTATCATTACAATGTGTGATATTGCAATTTTATTTAAGGAGATACCAACAATGGTTGCATATTTGCTCTAACTGAAAAAGCCAAGATTCATAAGACTGATTTTGCTTATACTATATGCTTTTACCATGAATTTAAAGTATAGAATATATACCTGAATGCAAATAAAAAGTATATGAGGAAGCAAAAATACTTTAACAAGCTTATTGGCAGCAAGCAGTCATTTATAATAAAAGGGTATTTCATCTGCTTATCTGTATTCATGGAAGAGAAATAAATGTGGGAAAACAGCTACTTTAAATCATGTACAATACTCATTCAATGTTACATCTGTGTGCCACAGCAGAGACTTGACATGCACTATGGGAATGACACCAAAAGTTACCACAACCTCACAAAACAGGTTATCTTTGTTTCCCAGACAGAACTTGTGTGACATCTTCCCATGTCATCATAGGAAGCAAATCTATACTAAAGTGAGAAAAAGGTTTCTTCTCACATGTAATAACCGCAGTAGCACATTGGCTGCTCACAGGAGCTTTTGACTAAAGTGAAGGGACTAGGGAAATGTCCATATTGTGAGATTTCAGACCTCTGTGGTTTCATGCTATTTCCTAGGACAGCACCTACCATGTTTCAAGGCCTATGCCAGGGGGTTCTAGGGCATCGACCATAGTCCTCACATGCACTCTCCAGCACACCTTATATTCTCGTTATGGATGAATGAACTGAGTGATTGCCCTAATTCTGGTTCCCAGTGGGATCAGCAATAAAACTTTTAAAGTGATCAAGGCTGGGTGATTTGTTGTCAGGTACTGCTCCAGAAGATATGCACTGCTCTGGAGCCATTATTGCAGGACAAGGGAACCACATAAAAGTATGGAAAAGGAGGAAGCTTGAGAGAAAAAAGAGGAAGCACAGTTAGTCTCGGGGCTTATGATAAAGAATAAAAGTGTCCAACTGGGAGCCAGTGAGCCTCATGTGAGAAGAAAGCAGAAGCCAAGGATTTCCAAGTCATGGAGACAATTCCTGAGGAATAAATAAAGTCCAAAGTCCCTAAGTTTACTAGGTAGAGTTGGCTCTTCCCACAGAGATTAACTGGTATATATCACATCATGGAACTTCAGCGACTTGGACATAATTTGTTTCCTTCAATTTACTGACAAGAAACAAGCATAGCATGTACATAAACTTCCAGTGGATAAAACCACGACTCAACAGAACTGAAATAATGTTTTTCTCAAATTATCTTCTTTAATAACTTTTCTTGATTTGACTTTTTGATAGAAGCAGGCTATCTGTTTCAGGTTAATATTTCTTAACAGGAAACTGGAGCGGTACAGTACACTGCTAAAAGGGCACAGACACATTTGAAAGTCAGAGGAACAGATGGTGAGAGGGGCCATTTCACTGAGTCAGTGAAGGATCCTGACCAGCATTCTTGCAAGGTTGGAAGGTTACCCCACCTTAGCACTGCGGTGAACTTACAAGCATTTCCAGGCAAGGCCAGGGCTTTTCCAGGAAGTAGTTTCAAAACTGATCCAGCCCTTCAAACAGGGCTATGCTAAGATACCAACGTTTTACATCTTAGAATACAGGGAAGATGGTTTTAACCCAAAAATTTTTCAGAGTCAGAAACTATTGCTGTGGTCAGATAAAATGGAAATATTTAATGTACAACAGCTATCTCCTAACATGCACAAAAAAATGAATTACAATTAAGTTAGATTAACAGGGTGGTGTTGGAGAAGGGCATGGCAACCCACTCCAGTATTCTTGCCTGGAGAATCCTATGGACAGAGGAGCCTAGCGGGCTACAGTCCATGGTGTCGCAAAGAGTCGGACTACTGAGCAACACACACAACACAACAACAGGGTGGTATAGGGTGGAAAGGGTACAAAGATGCCCTAGACCACACAAGTGCAAAGGTAAGTGGAGAACTGGCTCTAATGACCTGTAGTAATTACCATAATTACAGTATGGTTAAAACACTTCAGTAGCACAGAGCAGGTTGTTAGTTTTAAACTAGGCTCTGATGGATAACTAGCATTTCACCAGAAAGAGCATGATATTGGAAAGAGGGGTATGACTGAACCGGGTGTTGGGGCAGGGGAGGCCTATCCCTATTTTAATAATGACCTTCAAGTTTTAATTACTTTTCTCAACATCATGGCAACTGGAACAATATCTTATGGATAATATTGAAATAAAATTAATATTTTATTAATAATAAAATACCTATATACTGAAAAATTACATGTATCTCACTAGATCTATTTATTTAGCCATTGAAATCAAGAAGACATCAGTTTCAATCAAAAGATTCAACTTCTCTTATGTAATGGACACTGGCAAAAATTAGAAAAATAGACAATGTTAAATGTTCATGGGATCTAAGAAAGTAAAAACCATCATACATCACTGGTGAGACTGTGGACTGGCATTGCTATTCTGGAGAACATTTCAGCACTGTACACTATGACCCAGAGATTCTTCTGCTCTTCAAGAAATTCTCATTTAGTTACAAGGTGATACGTATACATACACACTGGAGCATTTTTTGGTGATGTGAGAACTGGAGATCACTGGGGCATCCAATTGGAGAATAGGTAGGTAAAATGGAGCAGTGTTTGCCATGGATTACTACAGTGATTAAAAGCAAACTATTAGGAATGTGTATCCATCATATGACTGAGTGTAACAAGACATGCTTAGTCATAAAAATAAGAAATGAAAAGAGACTGATGACAACAAACCATTTATACCCGTTAAAAATCATGAGCACAAAGCAAAAGATACATGTTTCATGCAAGAAGCCATACAAACAAACAACAGGAGAAAATGACTTCCTATAGGGGCAATGAAAATGCAAGTAGGGATAGGAGGTAAGGAGGGAGGGAGGAAGGGAGGAGGAGGGAGTAGAAAGGAAGGGTAGGAGAGAGGGAGGGAAGGGACTTCCTTTCTTACTTTTAAGACAAAGAAGTCAACAGATGACAGAACACTAATTATGTCATCACCTACTTTTTAAGAAGCTCATAGAAAAAGTGGATGCAAAAATTTTAAGTTGCTGCATGTTCAAAATTATATACAATATGCATAAGCCTTAGAAAAGGAATATAAATATAAGGCTTTGGTGAGCAGCAGTCTGGACTGGTGTAAAACAGTGTGGTCGAAGTATCCTACACTCCAAGCCCCACTGCTCTGTGGCTTATGACTCAGGGCAGCTCCTAAGATGGGAGCAGCTGACTAGATCTACCAGTTAATGTCTGTTCTCTTAGAGTGGCATCTGGAAAGACACGCTTGTAAGCCTCAAACTGTTTTGTCTTTAATAAAAGGTTCCAAATCCCTAAATCTAGTCTATCTAAATAAAAAGAACCACATTAAAAAACAAACAAGTAAACAATGAAAAATTTTAAAAGTTCTTAATCATTTAATGTTTGCCTATGGCTTTCGTGGTATTTTTCAGGATGGTATTTATTTCCTCTTCTCACTTTAGATAGCAGATAGAAAATTAAAATCACCATGTGATACATTTTTAGGCAGTAAAAACCTCTAAGTTTTCATTTTTACTGGATACTCAAGGGAATGGTAACCCACTCCAGTATTCTTGCCCGAAGAATCCCAAGGAGAGTGGAGCCTGGTGGGTTACAGTCTATAGGGTCTCAAAGAATTGCAGGCAACTGAGCAACTAACATTCACTTGGTTTT
This sequence comes from Nanger dama, assembly GCA_917880005.1. Lineage (NCBI taxonomy): Eukaryota > Metazoa > Chordata > Mammalia > Artiodactyla > Bovidae > Nanger > Nanger dama. The sequence continues at coordinate 34,480,182 of CAKJTW010000007.1, forward strand.
CAAGAATGTATTACTATAAAATGGTTTGAAGACAAAAAAAAATTACTTGACAGGCACTTCCTTTGCATTTAAAAGTCACTGATGTTTTGTTAAAAGTCTTGGTTTACAATATTGACTCATGTTATTCCTAGTAAATGAGTCTTTTGTCATAGCAACCTCTTTTCCCTTGGGGGATTGGATGAGGAGTGTCTTATTTGCAGTCATCTAAAACCGAAGCTCTACACCCACTCAGAAGGGAGCATAACATTTACAGCAAATGTCACAACAACTATTATGAAACAATCGGCAGATGAGTCATGTGAGATTGAGGTAAAACAAGTGACAGTTCAAATGATTTTAGAGTACTCAGCCTTGTTATTAAAACCCATTTTTAAAATCGTTTGTATCTGCTGGAAAAAATTATTTTAAAAATCGCAGAGCAGAGCCAGCCACTAATGTTCAACTAGAAATAAACCAGCTGCTTGGCTACTGTTAAAATAGCTATCAAATAAATCTACCAAGCCTAAAATAATGGTGCTGATATTCATGGAAACATATTTGAACCCACAGGCCTACAGTATTAACAATAAAGTAACTAGATAGGTAAAGACATCTCTGACTGGAGTTGGAAATAGAAACTCCTGAGGTTTCAGTACCCCAACCAAGTTTACAAATGGGGAAACCAAGTAGCTCCAGCGATGCTGAGTTTGGGACAGGACATGTGTAAGAAACTAGAGAAGCAGAACAGAAGTGGCCAGAGCATATGGAAGGTCATTCTCACATGAGATTTGCTGGCTTGCAGACAAATGTACTAATAATGAGTTTGCCCTACCAGGAGCCAGTATTAATAACAACAAAAAAAATGAACTTGTTCCACAATTTACCACCTGCCTTCCAAATACTGATTCTCTATAAAAAGCTGCTGGGGTAGGTATTATTAATACTATCTTTATTAGATAAATAATCTAAGATTCAGGACAAGTTTAGCGACTTAACCAATGGCGACCAAGTAGTTGGTTTTGCAGCCACGTTACTTGGTAGCCCTCTGAATGCAAGACTAGAGTATCTGAATTCATGGTTCTGTGTCTTTAGCCTGGATTTAAAAAGTAAATTCTCCTCTTGCTTCTGTCTTAACCTTTATCTAAATTACACAGAATAGATGAATTATAAGAGGGAAAACTTTCTTTCACCTAAGCCTCAAGAACAGCGTGAAATACAGTTTTACTTTCCTATTTCCTAAACAGCAAAAAGGGAGTAGAATCCCATTCATCTACATGAGATCTGAAAGAATTATGTGACTTGCTTTTCTAATTTCAGGTCACAGAATAGAGAGTTGATTCAAATGTATACTGTTATACCATTTTAAAAATGAAAACTCACCTGCTTTGCAAAACTTTGCTACTTAAGCAAAGATGGTAGAATAAGTCTATTTTATAAATGGTAAAGTATGCAACTAATATAATTTTTGAAGTTGTAATGATGTAAATTTTTCATACCCCCAAATATTTCTTTTGCTATGAAGTTATATGCTATTATTAATCTTAGAGGGTATCTATAAATACCACACAATTCAAAATGATCATTAATCAAAAACTGGTTGAAAAACATTTTTTTTCCACTTTAGTTTAGGTGGCAGGATTTGGTGATACAAAGCTAGGATATTAATTTGCTGACAGTTTCAGTCTGAATTCTGCTGTCTCCTCACCTCCCCAGTATGAATTATGCTACAGACCTCTGTAAATGCAATGCAGCAGAAAAGCACATGTTAGTCATCAGGGTTGAATTTTTTGTTCTGGGCCATGGAGAGGCTACCCATCAGTGAATAAAGGTCTGCCCACCTGGCCTTTCGGATCATAGTTCAGGCACACAATTAATTCATTATGAAGTAAGTCACTGCTTGCTTTTGAACTAGTCTTCCCAGCTTTGGAGGTGAATGTCCTGTCACTGACCTGAAGAAATACCTCTACTCTTTCAAACTCCATTAAATCACATTTCCTTCTGTTTTTTGTTGTTGTTGTTGTTGTTGTTTTAAAACTGGTGGAGGTAGAAGGAAAGAATATGTTCAACAATTAGCTGAAAAGCTAATTGTTGGGCATCTAAATAGGTATTTGTGTTTACGTATCAGTAAAGGTTTTAGAAGTATAAAACAGATTAAAACAATACAAGCAAATTCCTTTAATTTACAGTCTCCATTGTACATATTTTTGAAATTTAATTACAGGGTCACACAATGTGAGCTACCTAACAGGTTTTAAAAATCTTGAAGTAAAGAGAAAATCTCATCTTTTCCATTTATTTTGAGTCTTATAAATATGTATTTCTTTGTTATACTAAGTACTGCATGCATATATTTGTATTTATAATGAAGGTATATATGTACCTTCATTTTTTGTAGCAAACCAGGTCCCCTCCACTGTCTTTCTCCCTCCTGAGAGGTAATCATCATGCTAAATTTTGTGTTCATTACCCCTTTGATTTTTTAAAAATATACTGTTACCTACATATGTTTTCCTGAACAAAACACTGAACTGCTGTTTCTAATCTCCACAGAATACCATCAAGCTATAAGTGGTCTTCTGTACCGTTTAACAATGCATTTTGAAAAATCATAAATGCTTTAGAATGATTGTAGTTTGGTGTGTTTTCATTTCCTAAGAACATAGAATTCATCCATAAACATTTTAGAATCCAGATCCTTTAGTGTTTGTGCTACCAAATCACATTCTTTAAGCTGAGAGGAAATGGAAATCTAACGTCTTTTAAAAATATCTGTGACCAATTTGTACCTTCTCTGAAAATTCATTAAAGAGTTTCATAAAACTGACTGATGTTGAGATATAATTTATAACTGCACTAACATAAATATAATACCTATAACCAATAGTCTTAAGAATCTTACATCAATGGTCACAAATATATGTGAAATATTTATTTCCTCTGGTGTCATGTTTAGAAAGAAAAATGAAAAGCAAAGGGACAATGGGGTGGTAAGAAACAAGAAATAGATGGAGGACTGGAGAAAATGTAGTGGCTTGAATTGTATTCTTCACATGCCTGAAAGATGGTCACAAGTAAGAGTTTCCTATCTATTCTGCTCATTTGCCTTGGAAAACTGAGAGAAAATTTCAAAGTCTAAAATGAATGTGAGAGGTTTCCCTGGTGGTCCAGTGGTTAAGAATCCACCTTGCAATGCAAGAGACATCAGTTTGATACCTGGCCCAGGAAGATCTCTCTAGCCTCGGAGCAACTAAATCTGTGTGTTAGAACTACTGAGCTTGTGCTCAAGAGCCCACGAGACACAACTACTGAGCCCATGTGCTGCAATTACTGAAGCTGGCACACCTAGAGCCTATGTTCCCCAACAGGAGAGGCCACCACGAGGAGAAGCCCACACATCACAACTAGAGAGTAGCCTCTACTCGCCACAACTAGAGAAAGCCCACGTGCAGCAATGAAGACCCACCTTAGCCAAAAATAAAACAAATAAATAAATCTTTAAAAAAATAAGTAAAATAAAATGAATGTGTATTCACCTAGAAAGGATTTACATTTGTTTTTTCCAGATGTATGGATGTGAGAGTTGGACTATGAAGAAAGCTGAGCGCCGAAGAATTGATGCTTTTAAACTGTGGTGTTGGAGAAGACTCTTGAGAGTCCCTTGGACTGCAAGGAGATCCAACCAGTCCATTCTGAAGGAGATCAGCCCTGGGATTTCTTTGGAGGAAATGATGCTAAAGCTGAAACTCCAGTACTTTGGCCACCTCATGCGAAGAGTTGACTCATTGGACAAGACTCTGATGCTGGGAGGGATTGGGGGCAGGAGGAGAAGGGGACGACAGAGGATGAGATGGCTGGATGGCATCCCCAACTCGATGGATGTGAGTTTGAGTGAACTCTGGGAGTTGGTGATGGACAGAGAGGCCTGGCGTGCTGCGATTCATGGGGTCACAAAGAGTCAGACACAACTGAGCGACTGAGGGAACTAAAAATCTGGGGCACTTTAAATTAAATTAACCATTTGAAGTTATAAAAATTTGGGCTACAGCTTTATATATTCTGGTTATAAGTCCTCAAGGAGAGAGTGTGCCCCTGCCCTGGTCTATATCAAGACATCTCTGGGGGTGGGGATGAGGGACCCACCAATGTAGCATAAATATGTGTCATGGGTTGGACGGTCTCCTGTTAGATCATATCCTTTGGTCAGTACAGGGCTTTGCTTTCTCTCTCCTGAAAACCAAAACTCAAGACTCAAGTACACTAATGTCCTCACAGAAGAAGTGACTTCACTGATTCCAGTTCTTTCCCTATCATGGATAACCTCTGAGTGTCTGCTTTCAATTAGCCAGATAATTTATGACTTATAAATAATTTGTTATACATAGACATATATTTTGGCATAACATACAGAAGATACTTTTTATCACTCAAGCTGATTGTCCAAAATCAACTAGATTGCGTGAAGAAACAGTGAAGTGAGTTCCCTTTGAATAAGAGTGTTCCAGTGGAAGTCTGATAATCACATATCAGAAAAGCAAATGATTCAAGAATCAGAGATTCGATCAATCTCTTTCAGCTCCAAAGCATCATGAATCTATACAGTACAACAGAAGATGCATGTCACAGTAATACATGAGAAGTTACTATACCAGCTTTCTCCTGTAGCGAGCAATGCCTGATAAGGAGGCATTATAATGACAGAGAAGGAAAACTCAGAATTTCAGTCAATGATGGTGACTTCAAAACAGCTGATTCCATAGGAGTGGCTGTTGCCTTTGCTTAGCCTGGTACAGAAACTATATACATAGTCTATTGGGTTGTTCAGTTGCTAAGATGTGTCCAACTCTTTGCGACCGCATGGACAAGCTCCTCTATCCTCCACTATCTCTGCTCAAACTCATGTCCATTGAGTTGGTGATACTATCTAACCATCTCATCCTCTGTCGCCCTCTTCACCTTTTGCCTTCAATCTTTCCCAGCATCAGGGTCTTTTCCAATGAGTCAGCTCTTCCCATCAGCTGGCCAAAGTATTGGAGTTTCAGCTTCAGCATCAGCATCAGTCCTTTCAATGAATATTCAGGATGAATTTCCTTTAGGATTGACTGGTTTGATTTCCTTGCTCTCCAAGGGACTCTCAAGAGTCTTTTCCAGCACCACAGTTTGAAAGCACCAATTTTTTGGTGCTCAGCCTTCTTTGTGGTTCAACTGTCACATTCGTACATGACTCCTGGAAAAACTATAGCTTTGACTAGATGGACCTTTCTTGGCAAAGTGATGTCTCTGCTTTTTAATACACTGTCTAGGTTTCTCATAGCTGTTCTTCCAAGGAGTAAGTGTCTTTTAATGTCATGGCTGCGGTCACTGTCCGCAGTGATTTTGGAGCCCAGAAAATAAAATCTGCCACTGTTTCCACTTTCCCCCTTTCTATCTGCCATGAAGTGATTGGACCAGATGTCATGATCCTAGTTTTCTGAATGTTGAGTTTTAAGCTAGCTTTTTACTCTCCTCTTTAACCTCATCAAGAGGCTCTTTACTCCCTTTTGGCTTTTTGCTATCAGAGTGGTAGTGTCTGCACATCTGAGGTTGTTGATATTTTTCCTGGCAGTCTTGATTCCTGCTTGGGATTCATCCAAAATGGCATTTCGCATGATGTACTCTGCATATAAGTTAAATAAGCAGGGTGATAATATATAGCCTTGATGTTCTCCTTTCCCAATTTGGAACCAGCCTGTTCTCTGTCCAGTTCTAACTGTTGCTTCTTGTCCTGCATACAGGTTTCTCAGGAGGTGGGTAAGGTGGTCTGGTATTTCTATCTCTCAAAGAATTTTCCATAGTTTATTGTGATCCATACAATCAAAGCCTTTAGCATAGTCAGTGAAGCAGATGTTTTTATGGTATTCCTTTGCTTTTTTCTGATACAACGAGTGTTGACAATTAGAGCTCTGGTTCCTCTGCCTTTTCTAAAGCCAGATTGTACATCTGGAATTTCTCAGTTCACATACTGTTGAAGTCTAGCTTGAAGGATTTTGAGCATTACCTTGCTAGCACTTGAAATGAGCACTATAGTATGGTAGTTTGAACATTCTTTGTCATCGCCCTTCTCTGGGATTGGAATGAAAACTGACCTTTTCTAATCCTGTGGACACTGCCGAGTTTTTCAAATTTGCTGGCACATTGAGTGCAGCACTTTAACAGCATCATTATTAAAGATCTGAAATAGCTCAGCTGGAATTCCATCATCTCCACTAGCTTTATTTGTTGTAATGCTTCCTAAGGCTCACTTGACTTCCCACTCCAAGATGGCTGGTGCTAGGTGAGTGACCACACTATCGTGGTTGTCTGGGTCATTAAGACCTTTTTGTTTTGTTTTTCTGTGTATTCTTGCCACCTCTTCTTAGTCTCTTCTGCTTCTGTTAGATTCTTGCCATTTCTGTCCTTTCTATCCTTTACTGTGCCCATCTTTTCATGAAATGTTCCCTTGATATCTCCAATTTTATTGAAGAGATCTATAGTCTTTTCCATTCTATTGTCTATACACACAATTTCTTGTTGACTCCCAAATTTACTGTTTTCTCTATTCTTGTATCACCGGCTTCAACAAATCATGTGTTATTTCAGACCCATTTTCTTGAATCTTTTGTTTTTCAAGGACAGAGTTCAGGAGGATGGGGAAAAGATGGCGGAGGAATAGGATGGGGAGAACACTTTCTTCCTCACTACTTCATCAAAAGAACATTTCAACACTGAGTAAATTCCACAAAACAACTTCTGACTGCTGGCAGAGGACATCAGGCATCCAGCAAAGCAGATCATTGGCTTCAAAACCAGGTAGGAATTAAAATATATGAAGATAGAGACAAAGGAGGAGGGAGGGAGCCCCGTCCCGGGAAGGGAATCCCGTCCTGGAAAGGGAATCCTGTCCCAGGAAGAGACTCTTAAAAGAGAGATTTCCTAAAATTGGGAAACATTCTCACAGCTGTGTATGGGGTGAGCCCTGGAAGCACAGAGGGCAACATAACAGGAAGGAAGAATAAATAAATAATTAAAACCAACAGATTACGAATTCAACAGTATAACCCCCAGCGGATAAGCAGCGCAAACGCCTGCGTCCGACAGCAGTGGGGGTTGGGCAGGGAGGAGCGTGCCCGCGACAGTGCTTTCTAAGAATTGGGCCGCGGGAGACGTAGGCTGCAGGGCTTTTCTCGAGAATCGGGGTGTAACGGGGCCAGAATCAGGTCCGCGTGTGGCTAGAAAGAACTATCTTGGTCTAGCAAACCAGACTGTGGGATAGCTAACACGCGAAACGCTCGAACATAAGACACCGACAGGCCCGCGCACAGAACAAAGGACGGATCGGCAATAGCTGGCTGCAGACCATCCCCCTCCGGCGACAGGCAGCTAGAGCCTTACGTGCTGGAAGGGGGCAATCGCAGCTCAAGAGAGACATTACCTACCAAATTGCAAGCAGCTTTCTTTGCTATTGAGACTGTTGGGGGCTCTGAACAGTCATCATCTGCCTGAGAAAGAGCCCTGGCGGAGCTCCCAGAAAATTGAGCGACCCGGAAGCCCAGAAGTCGCAATAGCGTGCGCCAAACTCCCTAGCCACTCGGACCTGAGAAGGGAACAAAGCCCCTGTTCAACCAAATCCAAATCTCGGAGGGCTTCCTGACCGCCAATCCTGAGCGCCAAACCAGAGCGGCATAGACTGGGGGAAGCGCATGAAGCATAGGGCAGGCCCCACAAGGTTAACCCAAGGAGCGAGAAGGGGCAAGCCCAGTGCAGAGTCCACCACCACCCTCCCTGTGTCAAGACGGAAATCAGACACAGAAGCGACCAGCAAACAGAGGAAGTCAAACAGAGGGAACTGTCTTGGTAGCGACCCCACACAGTCCACAACGACAGAGAAAGTGCCAGATATACTGTTACTACTTTATGATCAGTTTTTTTTTTGGGGGATGATGTGGAAGCGTGATTTTTTTTCTTTAAAATTTTTTTCTTTTTAAATTTGTTTTCTCCTCTTTTCTTTTTCGTTTTTTTCTAAACTTGCTTAAATTTTTAAGTCTTCTATATTTCTATTTATTATTTTTATAACCTATTATTACTTAAAAAAAAAAACCCTATCTTTAAAGCAAATGCCGTATATAGTCCTATTGGAGGTGGAATTTGTCTCTTAATAATTCTGGAGTCTTTTATTTTATTTTATTTTTTCTCTCAATTTTTAAAAAAATTTTCTCTCCTTCTTCTTATCTTTAATATTTTATCTTTGAAAATCCAATCTCTACTCCAGATTTATAATCTCAACATTTTGGTATTTGTTGCCAATTTTGTATTTTTAAAAACCTAATCTTCAGTACCCAATTTTACATGAGTGCGAGACTACTGGCTTGACCACTCTCTCCCACTTGGGAATCTCTCTTTTCTCCACCAGGTGGCTTCTGTCTCATCCCTCCCCCTCCTCTTCTCTACCCAACTCTATGAATCTCTGTGTGCTCCCGAAGGTGGAGAATCCTCAGGGAACTGGTCACTGGCCGGATCTGTATCCCTCCTTCCCATCTCCCTCTTTTATCCTCCTGTCCACCTCTATCTACTTCCTCCCTCTCCTCTTCCATGTATAACTCTGTGACCACCTCTAAGAGGTCCAGACTTTGGAGCGCACACAAGAAAGTGGTTACGGGCTAGCTTGCTTTTTCCTCTTTTGATTCCACCTCATCCCATTCCACTCACCTCTAACTACCCCCTCCCTCTTCTCTCCTCCAAGTAACTCACCGATCCTCAAGGGACAACCCTCAAGGTGGAGAAACCTATCATCATTAACCCAGATGCTTTAACATTTAGTGCTGAATAGATGGAGAAATCATGAGGCTATTGTAAAAATAAATCTGAAAACCAGAATCAGGAGGCGTAAGTCCAAATCCTGAGATCATCAAAGAATTCCTGAACACAGGGAACATTATCCAATTAGAGCTCATCAAACACCTTCATACCTATACTAAAATTGAGCACCGCCCAAGGGCCAACAAGCTCCAGAGCAAGACATACCACGGAAATTCTCCAGCAACACAAGAACAAGCCCCTGAGCTTCAATACACAGGCAGCTCAAAATACTTCAAAACCACTGACATCCCATAACCCATTACTTGACACTTCACAACACTCCAGAGAGGAAATCCAACTCCACCCACCAGAACTTCAACACAAGCCTCTCTAATCAAGAAACTTTGACAAGCCACTGATATAACTCCAAACACAGAGAGAAAGCTCTATAATAAAGAGAATTCCACAAATTCCCAGAATATAGAAAAGCTACCCCAAACGCAGCAATATAACCAGGATGAAGCGACAGAGGAATACCCAGCAGGTAAAGGAACAGGAGACATGCCCACCAAACCAAACAAAAGAGGAAGAGATAGGGAATCTACATGAGAAAGAATTCCGAATACTGATAGTGAAAATGATCCAAAACCTTGAAATCAAAATGGAATCACAGATAAATAGCCTGGGGTCAAGGACTGAGAAGATGCAAGAAAGGTTTAACAAGGACCTAGAAGAAACAAAAAAGAGTCAACATATAATGAATAATGCAATAAATGAGATCAGAAACACTCTGGAGGCAACAAATAGTAGAATATTGGAGGCAGAAGATAGGATTAGTGAAATAGAAGATAGAATGGTAGAAATAAATGAATCAGGGAGGGAAAAAGAAAGACGAATTAAAAGAAATGAGGACAATCTCAGAGACCTCCAAGACAATATGAAACACTCCAACATTTGAATTATAGGAATCCCAGAAGAAGAAGACAAAAAGAAAAACCATGAGAAAATACTTGAGGAGATAATAGTCGAAAACTTCCCTAAAATGGGGAAGGAAATAATCACCCAAGTCCAAGAAACCCAGAGAGTCCCAAACAGGATAAACCCAAGGTGAAACACCCCAAGACATATACTAATCAAACTAACAAAGACCAAACACAAAGAACAATTACTAAAAGCAGCAAGGGAAAAACAACAAATAACACACAAGGGGATCCCCATAAGAATAACTGCAGATCTTTCAATAGAAACTCTTCAGGCTAGGAGGGAATGGCAAGACATACTAAAAGTGATGAAAGATAATAACCTTCAGCCAAGACTACTGTACCCAGCAAGGATCTCATTCACATATGAAGGAGAAATCAAAAGCTTTACAGACAAGCAAAAGCTGAGAGAATTCAGCACCACCAAACCAGCTCTCCAACAAATACTAAAGGATAGACTTTAGAAAGGAAACACAAAAAGGACGTATAAACCTGAACCCAAAACAATAAAGTAAATGGCAACAGGTGCATACTTATCAATAATTACCTTAAATGTAAATGGGTTAAATGCCCCAACCAAAAGGCAAAGATTGGCTGAATGGATACAAAAACAAGATACCTATATATGCTGCCTACAAGAGACCCACCTCAAAACAACGGACACATACAGACTGAAAGTGAAGGGCTGGAAAAAGATATTCCATGCAAATAAAGACCAAAAGAAAGCAGGAGTAGCAATACTCATATCCGATAAAATAGACTTTAAAACAAAGGCTGTGAAAAGGGACAAAGAAGGCCACTACATAATGATTAAAGGATCAATCCAAGAAGATATAACAATTACAAATATATATGCACCCAACATAGGAGCACTGCAATATGTAAGACAAATGCTAACAAGCATGAAAGGGGAAATTAATAATAACACAATAATAGTGGGAGACTTGACTACCCCACTCACACCTATGGACAGATCAACTAAACAGAAAATTAACAAAGAAACGCAAACTTTAAATGATACAATAGACCAGTTAGACCTAATTGATATCTATAGGATATTTCACCCCAAAACAATGAATTTCACCTTTTACTCAAGTGCACACAGAACCTTTTCCAGGATAGATCACATCCTGGGTCATAAATCTAACCTTAATAAATTCAAAAAAATCGAAATTATTCCAAGCATCTTCTCTGACCATAATGCACTAAGGTTAGATCTCAACTACAGGAGAAAAGCTATTAAAAATTCCAGCATTTGGAGGCTGAACAACACCCTTCTGAATAACCAACAAATCACAGAAGAAATCAAAAAGAAATCAAATTATGGATCGAAACGAATGAAAATGAAAACACAACTACACAGAACCTATGGGACACTATAAAAGCAGTGCTAAGAGGAAAGTTGATAGCAATACAGGCATACCTCAAGAAACAAGAAAAAAGCCAAATAAATAACCTAACTCTACACCTAAAGCAACTAGAAAAGGAAGAAATAGAGAACCCCAAAGTTATTAGAAGGAAAGAAATCCTAAAAATTAGGGCAGAAATAAATGCAAAAGAAATAAAAGAGACCATAGCAAAAATCAACAAAGCAAAAAGCTGGTTCTTTGAAAGGATAAATAAAATTGACAAACCATTAGCCAGACTCATCAAGAAACAAAGAGAAAAAAATCAAATCAATAAAATTAGAAATGAAAATGGAGAGATCACGACAGACAACTCAGAAATACAAAGAATCATAAGAGACTACTATCAGCAATTTTATGCCAATAAAATGGACAACTTGGAAGAAATGGACAAATTCTTAGAAAAGTACAACTTTCCAAAACTGAACCAGGAAGAAATAGAAAATCTTAACAGACCCATCACAAGCACAGAAATTGAAACTGTAATCAGAAATCTTCCAGCAATCAAAAGCCCAGGTCCAGACGGCTTCACAGCTGAATTCTACCAAAAATTTCGAGAAGAGCTAACACCTATCTTACTGAAGCTATTCCAGAAAACTGCAGAGGAAGGTAAACTTCCAAACTCATTCTATGAGGCCACCATCACCCTAATACCAAAACCTGACAAAGACACCACAAAAAAAGAAAACTACAGGCCAATATCACTGATGCAAAAATCCTTAACAAAATCCTAGCAATCAGAATCCAGCAACACATTAAAAAGATCATACACCATGACCAAGTGGGCTTTATCCCAGGGATGCAAGGATTCTTCAATATCTGCAAATCAATCAATGTAATTCATCACATTAACAAACTGAAAAATAAAAATCATATGATTATCTCAATAGATGCAGAAAAAGCCTTTGACAAAATTCAACATCCATTTATGATAAAAACGCCCCAGAAAGCAGGAATAGAAGGAACGTACCTCAACATAATAAAAGCTATATACGACAAACCCATAGCAAACATTATCCTCAATGGTGAAAAATTGAAACCATTTCCCCTAAAGTCAGGAACAAGACAAGGGTGTCCACTTTCACCACTACTATTCAATATCGTACTGGAAGTTTTGGCCACAGCAATCAGAGCAGAAAAAGAAATACAAGGAATCCAAATTGGAAAAGAAGAAGTAAAACTCTCACTGTTTGCAGACGACATGATCCTCTACATAGAAAATCCTAAAGACTCGACCAGAAAACTACTAGAGCTAATCAAGGAATATAGTAAAGTTGCAGGATAGAAAATCAACACTCAGAAATCCCTTGCATTCCTATACACTAATAATGAGAAAGTAGAAAAAGAAGTCAAGGAAACAACCCCATTCACCATTGCAACGAAAAGAATAAAATACTTAGGGATATACCTACCTAAAAAACTAAAGACCTATATAAAGAAAACTATAAAACACTGATGAAAGAAATCAAAGAGGACACTAATAGATGGAGAAATATACCATGCTCATGGGTCGGAAGAGTCAATATAGTGAAAATGAGTATACTACCCAAAGCAATCTACAGATTCAATGCAATTCCTATCAAGCTACCAGCAGTATTTTTTTCACAGAACTAGATCAAGTAATCTCAAGATTTGTATGGAAATACAAAAAACCTCGAATAGCCAAAGCAATCTTGAGAAAGAAGAATGGAACTGGAGGAATCAACTTGCCTGACTTCAGGCTCTACTACAAAGCCACAGTCATTAAGACAGTATGGTACTGGCACAAAGACAGAAATATAGATCAATGGAACAAAATAGAAAGCCCTGAGATAAACCCACACACCTATGGACACCTTATCTTCGACAAAGGAGGCAAGAATATACAATGGAGTAAAGACAGTCTCTTTAGCAGGTGGTGCTGGGAAAACTGGTCAACCACTTGTAAAAGAATGAAACTAGACCTCTGTCTAACACCATACACAAAAATAAACTCAAAATGGATTAAAGATCTAAATGTAAGACCAGAAACTATAAAACTCCTAGAGGAAAACATAGGCAAAACACTCTCCGACATAAATCACAGCAGGATCCTCTATGATCCACCTCCCAGTATACTGGAAATAAAAGCAAAAATAAACAAATGGGATCTAATTAAAATTAAAAGCTTCTGCACAACAAAGGAAACTATAAGCAAGGTGAAAAGACAGCCTTCGGAATGGGAGAAAACAATAGCAAATGAAACAACTGACAAACAACTAATCTCAAAGATATACAAGCAACTTATGCAGCTCAACTCCAGAAAAATAAACGATCCAATCAAAAAATGTGCCAAAGAACTAAATAGGCATTTCTCCAAAGAAGACATACGGATGGCTAACAAACACATGAAAAGATGCTCAACATCACTTATTATCAGAGAAATGCAAATCAAGACCACAATGAGGTACCATTTCACACCAGTCAGAATGGCTGCAATCCAAAAGTCTATAAGCAATAAATGCTGGAGAGGATGTGGAGAAAAGGGAACCCTCTTACACTGCTGGTGGGAATGCAAACTAGTACAGCCACTATGGAAAACAGTGTGGAGATTCCTTAAAAAATTGCAAATAGAACTGCCTTATGACCCAGCAATCCCACTGCTGGGCATACACATCGAGGAAACCAGAATTGAAAGAGACACATGTACCCCAATGTTCATTGCAGCACTGTTTATAATAGCCAGGACATGGAAGCAACCTAGATGCCCATCAGCAGATGAATGGATAAGAAAGCTGTGGTACATATACACAATGGAGTACTTCTCAGCCCTTAAAAAGAATAAATTCGACTCAGTTCTAATGAGATGGATGAAATTGGAGCCGATTATACAGAGTGAAGTAAGCCAGAAAGAAAAACATCAATACAGTATACTGACACATATATATGGAATTTAGAAGGATAGTAATGATGACCCTCTATGTGAGACAACAAAAGAGACACAGATGTATAGAATGGACTTTTGGACTCTGAGGGAGAGGGGGAGGGGGGGATGATCTGGGAGAATGGCATTGAAACATGTATACTATCTTGTAAGAACGAAGCGTCAGTCTATGTTCAATACAGGATACAGGATGCATGGAGCTGGTGCACAGGATGATTCAGGGAGATGATACTGGGTGGGAGGTGGGAGGGGGCTTTGGCATTGGGAGATCGTGGACACCTGTGGCTGATTCATGTCAATGTATGGCAAAACAAATATAGTATTGTAATAAAGAATAAAGTATTAAAAAAAAAAAAAGGGACAGAGTTCATATATCATTTGTCTGTCTACATCCTCATTGCCAGGCAAAATGAATAGCATATAGAAGGTCCTCAACACATTGCTTAGTGGAACTGTGTTCCTCAATTATGATACTGCAACTATTTTTCATTACTTTTCAGGTCAAAGGGGCAAAACCTGCTTTGCGAGGCAACTGTTCTGAAAGGTGTGCATGAAGTTGTTCTCACTTACTGATGTGTCTACTCGCAGCAGAATAACCAAAAGCCATGAAGAAAGACTTCAGGGTTGTACAGCTACTGGGCAGTGAGTGTATACTCAACATAACTAAGAGTGTGTGTGTGTGTGTGTGTGTGTGTTTTAAGATTACATTTCAGCATTTTCAAACCAGTGATTATCATCCAAACTTTGTAAATAAAATCACATTTACTCAGTTCCACACATTATAAACCTATCAGAAAAGTAACTAAGGTCAGGTGGCTTTAAACTTCAATTCAGAAATATCACTAAGTTTTAGGGGGCTAATCAAAGATTTAACTTTCAAAACAACCAAAATAATAAGAGCCTTACCTCAGCATGAGGAGTAGGTGGCAAAACTGAAGTCTCATTTTCAGTAATATTTCCAGTTGGACCATTGTTTGGTGAACTGGGACCAGATCCTGGGGAACTGCTACTGACTGAAGATTCTGCAAAACAGTGGGAAGTACAAATACACTAATGAAAAACATACAGAGATGAACTGTCGTTATACTCAAAGTAATATACAGCAACAGATACTGTTTCTCCCCCAGCATAAATGACAAGCACCATGTCACTAAATAAAAAGAACCCTAAAAAAATTTGGAACATTTCTGAATTTCCATATCACTTTTCTCCCCTTCTTTTCACTGCTAAAAATACAACATAGTATTCAATAATTTTAGAGAAGATATTCAGTTAGAGAGGATTATAGAAGCTTTTGATCAGGAAAAAAATAATCTTCTATTACTTCCTCTTATGCTATCATAAAAAATAACTGTAATAGACTTGCATAGTTCATAAAAACATGCCATCAGCACATGAGGCCTGGAACCATTTTCATGGTATGTGGAAAAATTGCTTATATTCTATGTTATAAATAGCTCCTTATTTAATATACTGAGGCTATACCTTATTACAGAGCATCTTAGTCAAAGTTATATGAAGAAAATACAGTAGAAGATAAAATCTCAGTGTTACACTGATCGCCTAGTACAACATTGTTTAATCTTAACTCTACTCAACTTGTTTTCCAGAAGATGAGATGACTAAATTTAATATGTTCAATTTTAAAGACCAATATAACAAGAAATTCATTTACCAAAAGTTAAATAACAACAATATAGATCATCTCTGTCAATTTCAGATATAAAGTTCAAATGCATTTCAATTTATGACAGAGGTAGTTCACTTACTAAAATATCTAATTAATGAAACATAAACTTCCAGATCCTAGAAATATAGTTAAGAGAGGTCACCTTATCAAGCTTTGGCAAGTAATTTGCTGAGCTCTAATCAATTCCCTATTACCTTCCATAGTTCTTTCATTTTAACATTTTTCTAGGTGTCTCATCCTTTGTCTACTCAGCTCTGCACAAATGATCTTGATTCACGCTTCTTGGAGACTGACAACTTCTAAATGATTTCCATCAGTAATTTTTCTTTCTACCTCATGATTTTGTTATATATACTCTCCTTGCCCACATCAAAGTGAAAACATTTCTCTTCTGCTCCCTGCTCCAATACTGTCACATACACTTTCACCCACGGCCCCACCCCCGAACATCTGCTTTAAGATTTTGCTCCATCAATTATTTTGAACCTTCATGTTGTCCTTTTCCACTGGAATTGTACCTCTAGTCTGAAAACATGCTAGTAACTTGTAAGAAGTGATGTGCTCATTCCTTTAAGAGCTGGCTATCTAGCTTACTCATTGTGGACAGCAATTATTCTCTCAAAATACCAAATTTGAACAGTTTTGACAAAACAGTTATCATTCTCCTCATCCTTTCTACAATAAAATTCTTTACCTCCAGGTTTGTTTTTCCTTCTCTCTGGCTTTTCCTCCTTCAATCAATTCCTAAATGTAAGTATTCACCAGTTTGTAGCCTTGTCCTAGTTTTCTTTCCCTTGTCAAAACAATTCAAAGTGATGACACCAACTATCATTTTTAGGCAGAATCCTTGCATTCAGTTCAGTCGCTCAGTCGTGTTCGACTCTTTGCGACCCCATGGACCGCAGCACACCAGGCCTCTCTGCCCATCACTGCCTCCCTGCCCATCAGCAACCCCCAGAGTTTACCCAAATTCATGTCCATTGAGTTGGTGATGCCATCCAAACATCTCATCCTCTGTCATCTCCTTCTGCCCTCAATGTTTCCTCCCATAAAAGCTGTATTTCTTGTTGTTTCCTCTCAGAATTTCCAATCTGAATCCCTTTGGAATGCTGGACATTGTTTATCTCTTTAATGTATATCAAATTCAGTGTATTTTAATATTAAATGTGTCCTGCTTAACTCTGTTTATAGTCATCCTTAGATTTAACTTATATGCAGAGTACATCATGAGACACACTGGGCTGGAAGAAGCACAAGCTGGAATCAAGATTGCCAGGAGAAATATCAATAACCTCAGATATGCAGATGACACCACCCTAATGGCAGAAAGTGAAGAGGAACTAAAAAGCCTTTTGATGAAAGTGCAAGTGGAGAGTGAAAAAGTTGGCTTAAAGCTCAACATTCAGAAAACGAAGATCATGGCATCTGGTCCCATCACTTCATGGGAAATAGAAGGGGAAACAGTGGAAACAGTGTCAGACTTTATTTTGGGGGCTCCAAAATCACTGCAGATGTTGACTGTAGCCATGGAATTAAAAGATGCTTAGTCCTTGGAAGAAAAGTTATGAACAACCTAGAAGCATATTCAAAAGCAGAGACATTACCTTGGTAACAAAGGTCCGTTTAGTCAAGGCTATGGTTTTTCCAGTGGTCATGTATGGATGCGAGAGTTGGACTATGAAGAAAGCTGAGTGCCAAAGAATTGATGCTTTTGAACTGTGGTGTTGGAAAAGACTCTTGGGAGTCCCTTGGACTGCAAGGAGATCCAACCAGTCCATTCTAAAGGAGATCAGTCCTGGGATTTCTTTGGAAGGAATCATGCTAAAGCTGAAAGT
Organism: Nanger dama; assembly: GCA_917880005.1. Taxonomy (NCBI): domain Eukaryota; kingdom Metazoa; phylum Chordata; class Mammalia; order Artiodactyla; family Bovidae; genus Nanger; species Nanger dama. Next base: position 34,497,785 of record CAKJTW010000007.1, read on the forward strand.
CCAGTACTTTGGCCACCTCATGCGAAGAGTTGACTCATTGGAAAAGACTGTGATGCTGGGAGGGATTGGGGGCAGGAGAAAAAAGGGACGACAGAGGATGAGATGGCTGGATTGCATCACTGACTCGATGGATGTGAGTTTGAGTGAACTCTGGGAGTTGGTGATGGACAAGTAGGCCTGGCATGCTGCGATTCGTGGGGTCACAAAGAGATGGACACAACTGAGCGACTGAACTGAACTGACTGAGAGTCATTCTCATTCCCTTCCTTACTCCAAATCTACTCAATTACTGGGTCAGTTTGTTTTGTTCTTTCCATTATTTTTCATCTTCTTCTGACTACAAAGATTTCAGTTTAATCTCTCAGCCCTCATTGTCCTCTCAGACTACAGAAAATATCTCCTAACATTTCTGAGTTGCTACAGCAGTCCTTCCAAACTTTCCTTAAACTGCTGCCAGATGGATCAGAGTGAGGCAACTTTCACTATATTCCTCTGCCCCAAAATGGAGCCTGACATTATTTCCTACTATTGCCCTTTCTGAACTCTGTACTCAGTCAAATTTAAATTGCCTACTTCCCGTATGTGCCACTTTCCCATTTCAGGCTTTTTATGCTCTTATTTCTCCACCTACTTCATCACAGGGTCAGTCCCACCTCTATGTTCAAAGCCTGGCTCATATACCATCTGTTCCCTGTAAATGGGAGTGCCCAAGTTGCAGGCTATAGTTGCTTGCCCTCTCTTGGAACCCTTACAACTTTCAACTTTCTATTATAAATATTTCTCTACTCAGAAGTATATCACTAATGGAAAGAATGTGAGACTAGTGACAGAATTCTGATCATGCTACCTACTTACTATAGGATTTCAAGCCACTGGTATCATAAAGTTCCTAAATATATTTCGCTCACTGTCTTTCAGTCTATATATCTTGCTTATATTTTGATTAATCTACTTTTTATATGTGCCTCTTTCTTGTTTATTTTTCTTTTAAGAAAGAAAATGAACATTAAAAAAATCTGTCAGGAATTTGTTTCCCCTGGACTCCTAACTCTTGTCTTTCTTGTATGACTACACACTGATTTCTCATTAAAGTCCCATTCTGCATCCTGTCTTTTTAAAAAAAAAGAAAAAGAAAACTATTTTAAAATGTCTTGTCAATTTAAAAGTATATTGTTTATACTATTTTATGTGATATTCATACAGAAGTGTTGTCTTACAGTATACTGACACATATATATGGAATTTAGAAAGATAGTGATGATGACCCTCTATGTGAGACAACAAAAGAGACGCAGAGGTATAGAATGGACTTTTGGACTCTGAGGGAGAGGGAGAGGGTGGGATGATTTGGGAGAATGGCATTGAAGCATGTATACTATCATGTAAGAAACAAAGTGCCAGTCTATGTTCAATACAGGATATAGGATGCTTGGGGCTGGTGTACGGGATGATCCAGGGAGATGGTATGGGGTGGGAGGTGGGAGGGGGGCTCCGGCATTGGGAGATCGTGTACACCTGTGGCTGATTCATGTCAATGTATGGCAAAACAAATACAGTACTGCAATGTAGAATAAAGTATTTTAAAAAAATAAAAGAAAAATAAAAAAATGCATTTCCTTAAAAGCATAATAAAGCAAAGTGCAGTAAAACAAGGTATGCCTGTATTCTAAAGTTTATAAGCACATCAAATTCGTTTGCTAAAGGTTGAGACTTTGCCAAATTAAATTTCACTCTATACAAACCCCCAAAAAAAAAAAAGAAATCACTATGACAGATACTAGAATGTAAGATGGTAGATTCTACCACAGGATTCTACAGGATCACACTGGACATGGTCTGGGAGAAGAGGTAGCAACTGATTTTCTGGGAACACTGAAAAAAATCTCTAAGTAGAAGTAATAGCACAACTGGGGCTTGAAGACAAGAAACTCATGAAAAGGTAGCAGTGGAGAAGGGGAGAGTGGAGGAGAAGACATTATAGGCACAGGAATGTGCCAGGACCTAGAATTTTAAAATAGCATGGCTTTGTAGGGGGAAGAGTAGAAGATCCTTGAATTTGAAAAAGGGGATGATGACATGTGGCTCTCATGTCAACTACTGGGAGGAGAGAGGTGGCATGGGTTTGGAAAAAGGAAACAGTTGAACCTATGAAACACGGAAGAGAGAGGATAGAGATGAGACATGAACAGCAGCGGCAATTCAACTGCTATGATGCTATGGTGGTCTCTGACTGGACAGCAAAAATAATTAGTATTAAGATACAAACAGAGCTTATCCTAATCACATGAACGCTGACAGAGAAAGAAGATGTAGAGGTGCAGAAAACTGTGTCCAGTAGCTCAAATTCTCCAAAAACATTTAGATTAACTGCAACATAAAGTTAAAATATCAATTAAAACATACCAGTTTTACATACAGTTAAAAATATCAACCAAAGCATCCATAAGTCTCATCTCACTGATCAGAAATATGTGTTTAGTCTCTTTAAATACAAGTTTTTTCTCCTCAGTTGAAAAGGAGAGTTATCTCACAAAATGAGAGAAAATTATGGTATTTCATAAGTAAAGAACCTGAGTAGAACTCTAGCAAATCATAACCCCTATAAATGAGAATTAATTATTACTCAGTTAAGTACTGAGCTAAATTCCACTGAAATTTGGTAAGAAATAAAAAGTGACCATGTGGGGAAAAGTTATGATCATGAAAAGATTAACAGGAAAATAGAAAAGAACACTGCAATAAATAAATAAAACCTTAATAAGATTTTAAAGAAACAAAAAAGAAATATACATGTGTTTCTATTTTCTTTAAGTTTTTCTGTTATGAGAGAACTTACTATCTCCCATCAGAAAAATGACCTATAGGTCATTACATTAGACAATTGATATGTTCATTATTCTTTACTTTCATTAATACAGATTCACTCTACAGATTCATCCCCACCCCCATCAAGGACTTCTATTATGAAAACTTACTTAAGATTTTCACTTAATGAAATACAAATAGGTTTACTAGGGGGAAAAGTCTGCAACTCTAAATTCATTACTGAATTGGTCTAAACTAGTGATTATATTTGAACCTGGAAAATAAACTCTAGTAAAATAATTATTTATTTAATACTTATTATCCCTTAAGAAAAAAAATTTTCACCAATACTTTTCCTCAAATAAGCATATTAATCTGTCATTACTGAATAGGAGACTAAACATTTTTTTTCTCCCTAGTGATCTGTCAAAATACTGCCTCACTGGTAGTCTACACTTTTCTACCTCTGCCTCCACAATTTTCATATTGTCTCCCTAAACTAGACACTATCATGACGAAAGAAGAGAAAGAAAAGAAACAATTTAAAAAAAAAAAACTTTCTAAGAATAAGATTTGATCCTAGAGAAATAATGCCAACTGACTACTTTGACAGAAGCACAATTTTCCTTGGGAATGGACAAACATGGCTCTAGATTTCCATTTCTGTATTGATGCAACCAAAGGAAATGGTCACATACAATGCATAGCTCTAAGTAGTTACTCAATAAACAATAGTTGGTTTTGTTATTTTGGCTAGCCTTTTTGCTTCTTCTATCCCTATGTCGTTTCAGACCAGGTACAAATGGGACTAGAGGGCTTTGTAAGACATCAGACTGAATTTCCTAACCTGTTCACCCCACTACTAACCAGGCAGCTAAAAAACTAAGAACTCTTCCATTTGAGACTAGTGAAAATGACAGTTTCTTTCCCTTCATAAAAGGCAATATATCCCCCTCCTGCCACAAGTCCCAGTTCACTAGTAAACACATAATGTCATTTATGAGTTCTGTAAATTTGTTGAAAAGTCAAGGTTTTGCTGTTGCACATAGTTTAATTTTCCCAGATGTGTTCTGTGCATTAATGTCTGAGTATGGGGGAAGTATTCTTCTTGAACCTCCCTCTGCTCATTTCTGATCAAATTTCATTAAAAGTTATATTCTCCGGCTTGGCATTCCCAAAATGGACTGCTTGTTTCTGAAAAGATTAAGGTGAGCTCTGGCGTTCCCTAGTCATGCCTATTGACATATAGTTCTGTTTTTCATTCATTTCCTGTTTAACACAGCTGGTGAATACATGGCAAGGTTTACTGAACTACTTGTGAGTTTTCAATATAACTTCCTTTCAAGAAATGTTTCTCTTCAAAATAAATTTTAATATACAGCAGGTATATTTATTTTAAGCTAATTTTGTTTCATTCCTACTGGCAGCAGTTTTTTTTTTTTTTTTTTCCTCCAGTGTGTATCTACCCAGTCCTCAATTACCTGTCACCTCAAACATTCGCTTCTTGAATGAAGTGACAACATTTCCATCCTTCCGCCTGAGTAAGGGGCTGCTTCTCCTCTCTGCCACTTTCTGTTTTAACCTGGACCGCACCTTCAAGTTGGGCTCAGAGGCTGGGAATTGAGACAAAGAAAATAGATAAAAATTAAAAAATGGAGAGCCAATTGCTCCTGTGTAATAATAATAATAATAATAATAAAGGCTCACCCTTTTCTTGGTCCCTTTTCATGTCAAATCAAAACCCAAGCATGTAAATAAGGCATTGATTATAAATTAATTAAACAGACAAATGTCATAATTATTTTTATGAAACATGTGAAATATTATTCTACATCTCTAAATGTAAAGTGAAAAGAGAGTAAAAATATGATTTCTACCTATTTTATCTAGTAGAATTGAGATTGTTAACAGGAAGTTAAATGACTGAAAGTGTTTGGGTCAAAATAAGATTTATTATACTTTACTGTCAGTTCTTTTAATTCTCTCAAGGGTGAAACTCAAGAACCACTAAAAACGGTACCCTAATGTGATTTTAGAGACTCTTGGCTGACTTCTGGTAATAGGAAGACACCTCTGCAGAAAATAATTTATGTCTAATTCTGACTCCTGAAATATTTCAATGTCAGTAGTTTCTAACTTGAAATCCTGGGAAAATACACTTGGTATAATAATACAAAACAAGTAGACTCACTATGAGTAAACCTTTGTATACAGTGAATACACAGTCAATTAGAAAGGAAGGGTGGCCAAGTCTTTTAGGTAAAGTTCTGAGTTAAGTTATATATTCCAAAATACAAAAGCACATTATTCATACATATGTGTTACTTTGGTTACACTATTCTAAAGAGTGATGCTCTGTAATTTATCTTCATGCATTAAGTTTTAAAGTGACTATACTTTAGAAGAATGGAGATATTGGATTGATTTTGTCAATGATGATGAAGGTGGTGGTGATGATAATTAGGAAAACAATGCTTCTGAAGACAACTAACATTTATATAGTGATCACTATGTTCCAGTACTGTCCTGAAATCTTTGTCAATATTAACTTATTTAGCCGCAGAAAATCTAATGGGACAGAGTCTACTTACACTTTGATTATATCAGTGAGGAAACCAAAACACGGAGATGTAAGTAACTTGCCCAAAGTCATCAAAGTCAAAAGGGATGATGAAGCCAGCATCTGTACCCAGATAACCTAGCTCACATCTAATCTTCTAACACTGAAAATACTGCTCTTCATCCTTTCTTTATGTAGGAACAGCAGAACAAATATAGAACTGCTTTTCCAAAGCATTACTAATCACATATATCAGATACAATGTTATAATGTAGCTAGAATTCTGGAGCAGATAAAATGATTTCTTTGAAGGAATTTTATAGTTCTGCCTAACTACAGAGGATATCAAAAGTAAAATTTACAATCTTCTATTACTCATTTATTTATTTTTGATATCAAATACTTTAGTTTCCTCTTTGTTTTTCTCTCACTCATCCTTCTTTTTTTAGATCTACCTTGGACTGAGAATCCTAGATTTTCTTGGAACTGGCTAGAGAAAATTAAAAAGTTAAATTGCGGCGGCAGGTTGGGGGCCGGGTTTACAGCTGATTTTATGCCCCCAAACACTAAAAATGTAAAAAAAAAAAAAAGGGGGGGAGGGGACCTGGAAATATTATAAAAGTAGAAAATGGGCAGGAGATAAGGGTAGAAATCAGGAATGAGTACAAGCAGCCCAGTGACTAGAGACCGTAAAGGTCTTATTTACTGGGCCTTCCACCTTGAAGCAAAGAAGAGTAATAGTGTGGGGGAAGGGTTAAAGTTCCTGCCAGACTTTCCAGGAGTGCAGATACTCCTTAACCCACTTGATTTTAGCAGAGAAGACTGAATCTGAACTACTAGCATCCAACATACCTGCAAATAAAAGGAAAAAGATGGAACTATAGACTATTTCACTTAGATCCCCACCCTCACCCCCCCACACTTGGGCTTTCCTGGTGGCTCAGATGGAAAAGAATCCGGCTGCAACAGAGGAGACCCAGGTTTGATTCCTGAGTTGGGAAGATTCCCTGGAGTAGGGAATGGCTACCCATTCCAGTATCCTTGCCTGGAGAACTCCATGGACAGAGGAGCTGGGCGGGCTATAGACCATGGGGTCGCAAAGAGTCAGACACAATTGAGTGACTAACATACACACACCCATCCCCATATATTTATTTTTAAATGCCTTTAAAAACAACAATTTTGTCTCTGATAAGTTGTAGGTTAATAAATATATTCCATTTCAAGTTAAAAAAATGAATCCCTATACACTAACTATTAGTATATTGGCATCTGCTGTCATCTTGCTTATAAGCCTAGGATAAAAATCACAGATTTTTAGATCTTTATCTAGACATGACTTTATGATGAATTCTAATGGATTCAGATGTTACAGACTGGCTCTCCAGAGGGAGTAAACCAATTGATCCATCACTTCAAAGATGGAGTAGAAAAGGCACCATGTTTCAGCAGGAATATGTGGAATTGGTACCACACATATCACGTATGAGATTTTCAGTGTGATTTTACTGCTTTCTGAGCCTGGCTCTACATTTGTGAATTCCAATATGAAACTCTAACATCTTCCTTATTTCACAGAACTTTGGCCACAGGACTAGATAACTAAGAATAACTATGAAGATCTGGGTGAATGCAAAAGGGAAGAAAAAGGTTTTGGTTCAATTCAGTAGCTCAGTCATGTCCAACTCTTTGCGACCCCATGGACTGCAGCATGCCAGGCTTCCCTGTCCATCACCAACTCCCAGAGCTTGCTCAAACTCATGTCCATCGAGTCGATGATACCATCCAACCATCTAATCCTCTGTCGTCCCCTTCTCTTCCTGCCTTCAATCTTTCCCAGCATCAGGGTCTTTTCCAATGAGCCAGTTCTTTGCATCAGGTGGCCAAAGTACTGGAGTTTCAGCTTTAGCATCAGTCCTTCCAATGAATATTCAGGACTGATCTCCTTTAGGATGGACTTGTTGGATCTCTTTGCAGTCCAAGAGACTCTCAAAAGTCTTTTCCAACACCACAGTTCAAAAGCATCAATTCCTAAGCACTCAGTTTTCTTTATAGTCCAATTCTCACATCCATACATGACTACTGGAAAAACCACAGCCTTGACTAGATAGACCTTTGTTGGCAAAGTTGTGTCTCTGCTTTTTAATATGCCATCTAGGTAGGTCATAGCTTTTCTTCCAAGGAGCAAGCGTCTTTTAATCTCATGGCTGCAGTCACCATCTGCAGTGATTTTGGTTTAGGTAATTTTTATTGTTGTTGCTACTGCCAGGGTTATGCTAGGAATGACAGAGCCAGGACTGAGCCCCAAATCCCCTGATACCCAGTCTAGTCCTCCTTCTCCTCACACATTGCACTAGCCGGGGTAGAATATCTGCAGTAAAGATGAAAATGTGACTACAGCTTGGAAAATCATCATGTGCCACTTAAACATTCTACAGGAAACCTAGAACTCTGTAAGCTTTTCAGAAAATGACTTCACAGGTCAGCAGAAAGCTTTTTTTCCTACATATCTATTTGAGAATGAGCTGGATATTCATCTTTTAAGTAGCTTTCTATATTCAACATTAAAAAAAAAGTGGACATCAGAGTAGGTATGAGAATGGGATTTTGGTTTCACATCTATCATCTAATATAAGTCTGCTCATTCATGAAAGTCGGCTATGAAGATACCATTGTAGTTTATGAAGTGAAATAGACGTGCTTGAAGTGCCTGTTTATGCATTCAGTATTTGGCTTTGGATGAATTACTTTATATCTTTAAATCTCAGTTTCTCATGTTAAAATGGATATAATTTGTTTTTCCTTTTTTTTTTTTCCTTCATATGTCCCAATAGATTGCATTTTCCTTCTTTCTCTGAGATCACAAGACCAAATCCTGGGGTTGCATTACCCCATTCCTTTGCTGGTTGGGTCTTGTTTGGACTCAGCCTACTGGTAAGACTGGCCAGTGATTGAAGAATTAAGGAGTTCAAGGTTAGGTATCCTATGCTCTCTCTGCTATAGCGCTGCATCACGGGGTATAGCTTTGTCTCTTCCTGATTTCATCTCCCTCTTGAAGGCTCTGTTCTGTGGTTCCAGCTTTCCCAGCATTCTAGCAACCTTATTTCTTCTCTGTACTTCTTCAGCACTAGGGGTGTGAATGGTTTCCTGCTGTAGCTATTTTCTGGGTGCCTCAGCATCCCCAAGCTTTTGTAAGCAGTCCCTTCATAAAGCCTATGACCCACATTATGTGGGTTCTGTTACTTGCCAAAACTCTGATTAACACAGTTGTATATATTTTGCAAAGTTATCATGGAGTCAAACAAAATAGTATCTAGTAGAAGATAAACCAGTGGTTCTCAGTTGGCAAAGATTTTTGACACCAGGGACATCTGGCAATGTCTGGAGATACTCTGATTGTCAGTATGGGGAGTTGCTACTGCAATGTAGTGAGTGGAGCCCAGGGATGCTGCTAAACATCCTATTATGCACAGGACAGCCCCACAACAAAGACTTATCTGGACCCAAATGGTATGGCCAAGTGTGAAAACGGGGGTAAGTAATCAGGAAATGTAAGATGTTAATAATTGTTCTACACAGAGAGAAATAAAGGGAATAATGATATCTTGGGGATTCTCAAAGAGGATGTAGGAGAGTATCCTATCAGAAACCAGGGAGTGCTACAGGTAGCTTAAAATGGTAAATATTTCAATATATTTTAAATTTAGAATTTTATTTTTAAACGTTCACATCAAAGCTAGTCAACTTCCATTGGCTATGAAAATGTGCAGAAAAAGTCTGAATTCCAGTTCTCAACAGGGTAACATTTGAGACATAGTGATATATTTATTAATTGAGGACATAGGCTTGTAAAAACTAGCAATCACTGATATTCTATAAAGTACAACATAAATTTATTTTCTCAAAATACACAATCACAACTTTTCTAAGTAAAAGGCCAAGTCTATTGGTTTCAGCAAAAACTTTAGCCTGTATTTCACTTCTGATTTTGAGTCACCAGAAGTATTAGTATCTTGGTGGTGAAGGCCAAGGTTGGAATGACAAATAACCATCATTTAGTCCTCATAATGCTTTATAAACTCACTCCTAACATTTCAGAAGCCCACACACTGAACTCAGCATGACACATACCCAGGCAGTAGAATTAATAACCTATTGTGCTGACTCAGTTTGCAGTTAAGAGTTAATTCCATTTTCAATGCTCTGGTCTCCCCAAAGACTGAAGATTTCTATTCCAATGACTTACTAATGGGATGAAAATCCTCACGAGCCCAGAAAGAGATCACTAACTGGGGAGACATTTTGCTTGTATTTGAATGTATTTCATGCCTAGTTGCACTAATTGCCTTTCTATTTCTGCCCCACACCCATCACTCTACATCTCAATTAATCACAAAAACAGAAGGCAAACTTTTAGTGTTTGCTGAGATGAAAACACTGCATGAAAAATTGATTATCATTATTTAAATGAAAAAAACTAAAGATGAGAGAACTAAAACTTTTTCTCTTTTTGCTTAAAAAACAAGTGAACAAAGGAAACAGAAAACATGTGAAAAAGGCCTCATGAGTTAAATGTACTTGAAATCTTTTCTTCTCATCCGAATCTCCCTAGTTCAAAATGAACTTAGGTGTCAAAGGGTGTGAAAATAAACAATGAGAAGAGCAGTAAAGTTAGATAGCAGACTCAAAGGTTAAAAAATTAAGATTCTAAAGCACAGTAAGTCATAAGGTCCAGACATGTCATTTCACTAAGAGATTGATGTGTGGAGTGCATATATGAGTGTGGGAGTGTCACTTTGCATATGTACAAACATACAAACACAGAAGCTATCTTTTGTAGAGGCAAACAGGTCTCTGGCACAGACAGATGGTAGACTCAGATTTCAGTGCTATTTCATACTAACACCAGGCAATCCTGGGTGAGTTTTGGGATCTCCATGAGCTATTCTGTCATCTATTAGAGCTGATATATAGATACACTCTGGTGGAAGATTAAAGGGGTTGAATGAAGTTCCTAGTTCAACTGACTGGCCATCACAAAAAGTTGGTCAATAGATAGATGTTGAATAAATGAATGTATAATTATGTCCATATATAAGACGAAGAATGAATAAAATTAAAAGGTAAGCAACTTAGCATGCACCACAAAGACAGAAGCCTATAAGTGGTTTATTCCTTTTGCCTAGGGCAGTATTATCTATAGTAACAACAAAAGTAACAGTGGTCCTTTTCTGATCTTTCACTCAGTATATTTAAAATACTTTATGCTTACTGATTGACTTTTCACATTTTCCTCACTTCTTTTATTTCCCTATTTATAATTTCTACTCAATTTACTGTGTGTCTTAAATATACTACCATTTACCAAGAATGATTACCTACTTTGTGTATCTTGTCTTTGTTCATTTTTAATCCTAATTTGTGAGTATTCTTTACACCAACAGTTTAGACAAAAATTCAACAACCACATATCATGGTATAAAGAAGTTCTTAGTTCTCATAAGAGAGGTGATCATAGGAGAAAAGACTTTTCATTGAGTAATGGATAATGATGTTATTAATTAAAATTACTAATGATTTATCTAGATTAAGAAATGCATCTTTATGTTAATGAATATTGGGGATATTCAACTACTTCACCTACACAATCATGAGTGAAATTTGGGGTTCCATTGTGAGTGTCACATCCCTTCTCTGACACTGGCTATTCTTCTTTGCAGGACTACACAGATATCTGTCAGCTTATCCACCTGGCCCCTCCTCTCTCCAGATTTCATCTGCTGTTTCCCACCCAGAGGCCTATCATGGCATTTCTGATTTAATACGTCTGTCACTTGGAACCAAGCGGGCATAATCTATCACTCATTCACTCCATTTGGAATGTCCTTTCTGAAGATGAGTTTTCCCGGAATAGTTCCTGCCCAAGTCATTTCTCTCTTTTATGCTAACACTGTAGCATGCCTAGCCACATGTGAACTGTTCAACCAAACAGTCGTTACAATTATGAACTGACACTCTGGGGACATGTGTAAATTCTCTAAAGTTGATCTAAAAATATAGGTTACTCTAATTTAAAATTTTTTAAATTAGACCAAACCTATGGATTTTTAAAATTAGCATTCAGAACAAAAGAGTATATCTAATACAACTTATGCTTTTTGAGGGGCTTGGATAACATGAATATTTAATGTTATGAATCAGATTTTATGCATTTTTATATCAAGGGACAAAATTTCTAGTCTAACTCTTTTTAATTACGACCAGTTAATGATATGTATTTCATATGTAAAAGTTTTTAAAAAAATCATTTATTGGGAAATTTTAGCTTTTAATAGCTAGCCACATTTATGGCAACATATAAATGCAATTTCCTGGAAAAACTATAATAGTATTCAGAAATACTAATGTAGACATCCATCCATCCTCTTATTGACAACATATCAATTATGACACTATTCGTTCAAAGAGAATTACTCTTTTTCAAAAGCACACTGGTAAATAATAATCAATTTATAGTATATTCATTTTATAATGACATTTACTGCTTTCTTCCAATTATGTGAATCATACATACATCTCAAAATTTCATACATGTTTGAAATTTTTGGAAATGGGATGCATTTTGGAAATGGGAAATGGGTATACCCTACTATAATGTTTCTTTTGTGTTGTATATATAAAAGTATTTGAAAATGGGATCCTATTTCTTCACTTAGTGCATTATGAGTTTTTCTCCAGTAATTATATAGTCTTTAAAATGATTATTTATTCTGCTTTCATTTAAAATTTTATCATGAATCTTTTCCAATTATATATTCTTCTAAAAATACATCATGAGGATATGCCATGTATTACTTAGCCACCTATACATGTGAGTATGCACCATTTTATTTAAGCCTTTGATAACATTGGTCACTTAGGTGATCTACAATGTGTTACTTTCAAAGACAGAACAGTGGGACACATCACTGTGAAGCCATGTGTATATTTCTGAGTATTTCCTCCCATCAATGGAACTATTCTTTGGTTCCTCACATATGAAAACAACAGAGACAAGTTCTTATGATTAAGGGGGAAAAAATCAGTCACCATAAAGGGCAAGGAGTATTACAGAGACCTGGGGAGCAAGTCTCAGAGAAGGATGTAAGAACAATATGGAGGTTGAGCTTCCCGGGTGACTCAGACGATAAAGAATCTGCCCATGATGCAGGAGAACCAGGCTGGATCCCTGGGTCAGGAAGATCTCATGCAGAAGAGAATGGCTACCAACTCCAGTATTCCTGCCTGGAGAATTCCATGGACTGAGGAGGCTGGTGGGCTACAGTCCATGGGGTCACAAAGAGTCAGACACAACTGAGAAACTAACACTTTCACTTTTTCTGGGAAACAGAAGCTCAGCCTAGAACAGAAGGGTTATTAGCTCTTGGTGGCATTTCCCTTAGCATCTGTGAATGCTTCAACTCCTGAGCCAGAGCAGGCACCTCCAAAGCTGAAAGCCCATGACAGAGCCCTGGGCTTCCTCAATCCAAGAGCAGCACTTTGTGTTGAACCCTGTTTTCTTTTCCTCCTAGTGTTTTCTCCACAGTGCCTGATGCTCAGCTGGCTTAAGCAGCACCCTGAAAAACTCTACTGAGTGATGGAATACACAAACTGCTTACTCAATGCTGGGGTTTGTTTTTGTGCTTAATACTAGGACAGAAGAACAAATAATTATTTTAAAAATTTTATGACATTTAAAGCACAATTACCATTTTTAACAGATAAAATATTTTAATCAAATACTGTGATTCTGAATAGAAACAAATAATAATAAGTGATGAGATAATTCATCACTTTTATAGTTAAATTCAACATTCTGTTCAGTTGGTTTCATTGTTTATTTAGTTAAGAGTTATTAAATAATACTGAGGAGTGGGTACATATCCAGCTATGTTTCCATTGTTTATTCAGCACTTATACAGTACCTACTACATAGGTCAAATTCATTAGCTATTTACTAAATGAATGAATCAATGAATGGGAAAAGCAGTATGGTTAAGTGCTGAGGCAACTTCTCAAAAGATAGACTAGAGAGATTTTTCCTACTGGGCATTCATGGCCTAGCAAGAACAAATAACACACTAAATGTGATCACTGCCACATGACAGGTATAAGAGGAGCCTTGGAGCTGGGAGGTAGAGATTGCTTTCCCTAGAGGGTAAGTCCTGGGGACTGAGAGAGATTCTGACAGGTAGAGGTGGGAAGGAAACTCAGTTCCAGGCAGAGGAAGCAACCCTGTCTAGGGGAAGATATTGGCAAATTCAAGGGATGGAGACTAAATACACTAAGGCTTCAAAAATAAATGTCAAGCAAAATTTAGCTAAATTAGGCAACTATACCAACATAACTCAATATGCTAACAGAGGTTATTCAATCTGTGTCTTTACATTCCTTCTTATGTTGGCTTTCTTCTTAGCATGTAGACATGCTAAGATCTTTCCCATTCAAATAAAAATAAGCCCTTCTGAGATACAGATATTATTAGCTACTCTCTGCATTTACAGTAAAGTTTTCTTTTCTTTTTAAGTAGCCTTACACTTGCCACCACCATTTTCTAACTTCAAGCCACTGCAATATGGCTCTAACTCTCATTGTTTCACTGAAACTACTCTACCATACATATCACTTGGGACAGCAAATACATTAATTAATTTTGTGTCTTTTCTCAGCACTGAACAACGACATAGGCTCATGGTGTATATTTATAGCTGTTGAATGAAAAAAAAATGTTCTCATATATTCAAGCATGAAAGGAAACTTAGAGTAAAAGATTGGGTTTCAAATGTTGTTGAGAAGAGAACTAGCTGAACTTCAGCTTTTCTAATTTATAAGAATTTCTTGATGTTGAACTTCATGGCAAGAGGCCTTCTAGATCAGCTGTGGAATGCCAGAGGAATTTCATTTGTCTGGCAGACATCAAAAATACCATGTTTGGAGTCAAGGAAATCCACATCACATACAAAATACCTTTCTATGTTAATTCCCTTATATGTTTTATTTTCTCAAATGTAAGATATTTTATTTATGTAAAAGCAGAAATAAAATTTGAAAATCTGTATTCTGAAAATAAGCAAAATTTTGAATTATCACTTCAATAAAACAAACTAGACTAGGGGCATGTTTCTAAAAGTTCTCAAGTTCTAAAATTTCATACTTAAAAATAAAATTCAAAATTAATTACTTATGCTATTAATCTTCTCTCAGTAATAAACTAATTAATTAGAAGCTTGTCACAACTAGAGAAAAGCTCACAGAGCACAACCCCAAATAAATAAATAAATAAACAGCACTGCCCTAAATAAATAAACACATAATTAAAAATAATACAACTAGCATAGGAGATAAATAAAACTATGAAGTATGCAGTGTAATTTTTTCATGCATATTTCATGGTTTTCTTTATCTCCTATAGATCTGTACTAGGGTGATCCTATATTTGATGGGGGCACATGGAAGAACAGCACATAATTCTTTCCAGAAAACCTGAGAGTCGGGATGGTATGGTTGGAAAACTAATACCAATCTTCTGATAACTACTTGAGTATCACCATAAATCTAAACTTTATTGTACACATTCATGCTATCAGCATGAACTTACCTTGTTTATACTCATAAGAGTCTGGAGTTATTTTCCAGTCTTGACTGTGATAATAACTATGTGACTTGGGTCAAGTTTTATTATTATCCAATGTCTCTGTGCCTCAATTTTCCTGCCTGAAAATATGGACAATAATATCCATTCTTCTGACTTTAAAGAGCTCAAGAGTATTGATTAGAATAGTAAACAGAGTAAATCAGCATCAAATTTTAGACCCTATACAACCTACTTTCTTCAAATATATTACTTTGAAATTTTCACCTCTGATGTTTATCTGAAAATTTTTAGCTCACTCCCATAAAACCGTAACATCATTCTCTAGCTTTTATTTCATTTGTTTACTTCATTTTCTTCTGGTTTGTCCAGTTATAACCATGTAAAAGCAATCACCCAAAAGACCTATACTCTGAAAACTCTAAGACAGTAATGAAAGAAATTGGAGACAACACTAATGGAAAAATATATGATGTTCTTGCATTGGAAGAATCAATACTGTGAAAATGACTATATTAACCAAAGCAATCTACAGACTCAATGCAATTCCTACCAAATTACCCATGGCATTTTTCACAGAACTAGAATAAGAAAATCTTAAAATTTGCACAGTGACATAAAAGACCACAAACAGCCAAAGTAATTTTGAGAAAGAAAGCAGAGCTGGAGGAATCAGGCGCCCTAATTTCATACTATACCATAAAGTTCCAGTCATGAAACTAGTATGGTACTAGAAAAAAAATAGAAATATAGATCAATGAAATAGGATAGAAAGTCCAGAAATAAAGTCACACACCTATGGTGAATTAATCTATGACAAAGAAGGCAAGACTACACAATGGAGGAAAGACAGTCTTTTCAAAAAATGGTGCTGGGAAAACTGGATGTGTAAATACATAAAAAATGAATTTAGAACACTGTTTAACAGCATACACAAAAATAAACTCAAAATGGATGAAGACCTAAATGTAAGACTGATGCTGCTGCTGCTAAGTTGCTTCAGTCGTGTCTGACTCTGTGAGATCCCATAGACGACAGCCCACCAGGCTCCGCCATTCCTGATTCTCCAGGCAAGAACACCGGAGTGGGCTGCCATTTCCTTCTCCAATGCATTAAAATGAAAAGTGAAGTGAAGTTGCTCAGTCATGTCCGACTGACTCTTCACGGCCCCATGAACTGCAGCCTGCGGGGCTCCTCCATCCATGGGATTTTCCAGGCAAGAGTACTGGAGTGGGTTGCCATTACCTTCTCTGAAGCGTAAGACTGGATATCATCAAATTCTTAGAGGAAAACACAAGCAGAACACTCTCTGAAAATAAATCACAACAGCATCTTTGTCAATCTGTCTCCCAGAGTAATAGAAATAAAACAAAAATAAACCAAGGAGACCTAATTAAACTCAAAAGCTTTTGCATAGCAAAGGAAGCCAAAAGTAAAACAAACAAACAAAAAAGACAACCCACAGAACAGGAGAAAATATTTGCAAATGATGCAACCAACAAGCAGCTCATGTAGCTCAATATCATAAAAACAAACAGTCCAATAAAAAACTGGGCAGAAGACCTAAATAGACATTTCTCCAAAGAAGACATACAGATGGCTGAGAGGCCTATGAAAAGATGCCCAACACTGCTAATTATTAGAGAAATGCAAATCAAAACTGCCAGGAGATAACACCTTATACCAGTCAAAATGGCCAGCATCAGAAAATTTATAAACAATAAATGCTAGAGTTGTGTCAGGCAGACTAATGTTCCCAGGGCAAAGAAGTCAATGTCCTACTCTCCAGAACTTGTGACTGTCACATTAAAAGGTAAAAAGATATTAAGGTAGCAAATGGATTTAAGATTGCTAATCAGCAGGTTTAAAGATGAGGAGATTATCCTGGATTATTCAGGTGGGCTAATATAATCACAAGGGTTCTCTGAAAATATGGAAAAGGCAGAAATATCAGAGTGATACAGTGCAACAAAGACCATTTAGTCATTGATGAGTTTGAAGATGGAGAGGGGGCCAGAAGCCAGAGAGTGTGGGCAATCTCCAGAAACTGGAAAAAATAAGGAGACAGACTTGCTCCAAGTACAGTAAGATAATAAATATGTGTTGTTTTAAGTAACTAAGTTTGTGTGAATTTATTACAGGAGCCATAAGAAGTCAACAGAGCAGTCTAAAGGATTCCAAACCTGGCACTGCTTTGGAAGTCTGAATAGTCTGAAATACTGGTTCTGACTAGATCAGATTTCACTGTGCTATATATATATGTATATAGTTTGTTTGTTTTAGGTAAGAAAGTAGAATATTAAAGAAAACTATTAATGATACATGCCCATCATTTAGCAGAAATACCAAGACAATAATTTGCTTAAAATTAATATTTAACATTATATCAGGTATCATTTTTATACAAAGGTAAGATTTAAATTAGTATATTTACTTATTTGTAAAATAATCCAACAAAGAAAGTAAAAGACAAAAATGTAGCTTATTTCTTTAAAAATTTTCTGTTAATGTTCCATAAGGGTGTAAGTTAAGGATCATTTATTTTACCCCCAAATGCTGAGTACTTTGTACATTCTAAATAGCTTCAAAAGAAGCTAAAACTCATTCAAGTGGGAACATTTTATTTTTTTAAAGCAGATTCCTTTTGAGATATTAAGTTATTAAGCCCAATAACAACTGTATAAAGCAATTGTATAAGAACAATTTCCCCTTTTGGTGCAATGTAAGTAATAGAAGGGGGGATAACAGTTTAAATCTCTAATTAGCCACTTTCAAAATGTACTTAATTAAAATATTTTTTACCTTTATATACGATCTTTATGGTATGAGATACAATTCTACTCTCCTACAACTTAATCAGCTAAATATAAAATGTAACCTTCCATCTGGTAAATCAATTTAACAGACATAATTGTGCCCTACCATAACTCAATAAGACACTGAGGAAAACCATTGAAATGCTATTTCCTTTTCTTTAGAAGAGAATTATGTACAATTTCAGCATGCTTTGCATTTCTAAAAGTTAAAGTCAACAGGGAGGTATCATTCTCCTTTACATGAGTTTCCCATGAGAAAATCAAAAGCAAAGTATAAAGCCTGTGCTGTTATTCATGAAACACTCCTTAATACTAACTTGGCTTTAACCAGAATATATTATTTGGCAGCTAAAACCTTTAATTAGAGTTGTGGTTTGAGCAGATTTTCACTGAATTTATGTTCTATAAGGACTCAAAGAACAGCACTGTTTTTCTAACCAACAGATTCGAATTCAAGTCGTTTAAATGTTGTACTTGAGCTATGGGTGGAAAAAAAAGAGAATGTTGCTCTGATTCTCATTTTATTGAGTTTAATTATGAGTCAACATTTCTGAACAAGTACTAACAACAGATAGATAAGAAAGAGAATGAGATGCTCCTTCTAACAAAAATGTCTTGAGCATTTGCTGTGTGCAAGGCTGTATATACTAGTTACTATGAAAAGAAAGAATACTTAGCAGAGAAGATGATTCCTACACTAAAAAGAGAAAGAACTGGTGAGGGAAAGCTTTTAACTCAGGGATGGATTGAACAAGAGGAGAGAGAAGATGATGGAGCCAAAGTGGAAAACAAAAGTCAAACCTGCATAATTAGGGGAGAGGTATTAGCAGAACTGAGAAAAATCAGGGTGATGAGCAAGTTTTGAGGTGGAGGATGTTGTTCAGTTGCTCAGTTGTGTCCAGTCTTTGCAATCCCATGGACTGCAGCAGGCCAGGCTTCTGCGTCCTTCACTATCTCCCAGAGATTGCTCAAACTCATGTCCATTGAGTCGATGATGCCATCCAACCATCTCATCCTCCGTTGCCCTCTTCTCCTCCTGCCCTCAATGTTTCCCAGCACCAGGGAAAGTGAGTCAACTCTTCGCATCAGATGGCCAAAGTATTGGAGCTTCAGCTTCAGCATCACTTCTTCCAATGAATATTCAGAGTTGATTTCCTTTAGGATTGACTGGTTTGATCTCCTTGCTGTCCAAGGGACTCTCAACAGAGTCTTCTTCAGCACTACAGTTGGAAAGAATCCATTCTTCGTTGCTAAACCTTCTTTAAGGTTCAACTCTCACATCCATACATGATTACTGGAAAAACATAGTTTTGATTATATGTGGAAGATGTGAGGTCAACTTTAAACCTGGTTCGGTTCAGTTCGGTTCAGTTCAGTCACTCAGTTGTGTCCGACTCTTTGCCTGGTAGGTTAAACTAACTGCAGCACATCTTGGAAATGTCAGCCTGAAATCCACTAAAGGGTTCAGAGTTACAGATGTGGGTTTAGATCACAAATGAAAGAACTTAAACAAAAAAATGTCAAGATGGCTTTGATCGGTCTGTTCACTGTAGGAATGAGAAAGCTGGGGTAAGCTCTACTATTGGAGATACCTATTGATTAGAATGAATAAGAACTAGAATTAAAGCCTTTAGGGGAGGGATGATAATAAAAGCATGGGGAAATTAAAACAATGGAACAATGGAACAACATGCAGAGAAGAGGCAACTGGACTATAGAAATCCCAAGTTTTCTGGCATTAAGGTATGAAAGATATAGTCATGAAAATAGAGTGCAGATGAACAGAAGTACAGCATATAAAATTAACATTTAAAGGAGGAACAGTTGGTCAATGAGGCTTAAAGTCACAAAAATAAAAAGGAAACCTGAGAAAAATCCATTGACTTAGAGATTTGTAATCATTGGTGTTCTTTAAGAATACTGATACAGAAGTGAAAGTGAAGTGAAAGTGAAAATCACTCAGACACATCCGACTCTTTAGGACCCTATGGTCTAATTCTTCAGACCAGAATATTGGAGTGGGTAGCCTTTCCTTTCTCCAGGGAATCTTCCCAACCCAGGGATTGCACCCAGGTCTACCTGCATTGCAGGGGGATTCTTTACCAGCTGAGCCACAAGGGAAGCCTGATACAGAAGAGAAATAGAGCTAAATCAGACAATATATTCATTTCTATAACATCATAACCTAAGAGAATAAATAATAATATCATTATTCTGACCTCATATACATAGATGATGATGAAATAAGTTCAAATTTTGACAACAAAAGAAGAATGCAAAAAACAAGAATAATTTATTTAAATTTTTACTTTTTTAAGAAAACATTTTTTAGACAAAGGATCGATTTTGAGTGTTTGAACATTATAGAAGGGGCTTGTTAATCAGAAGACAGAAGATGCTTGCCTTAGGGGATAATCACTAAGTCTCTTGGCTCCTTGAAAGCAACCACAGTCTCATAATCAAAGTGAGCACAGTTTTTGGCCCAGAATTAGTGCTAAATAGAAGTCTGCTCTCCTCTCCCACCTCATTCAGAAAAACTGAAAGGGACACCTTTAAAAACTGCCTTTTCTTTGGAATATATAAACTAGAAGATTGCTATTGAAACTGAGAATGATAAAACTTAAGAACTGATCTTTCCAGTTTTCTGCATCCTTTGCAATCTTCTTTCTGTGATGTAGCAGAAAAGCAGACTATATTCAGTGTCAGAGGAAGATGTCTCCCTGACCATCCACCTCAATCACTAAATTCCTATTCAACTCTACCCATCTTTAATTTCCTTCTAATGATACATTTAGCATACACTAACCTTTTAAACTATGTATTTTAATATAATTTCTACCAACACGTTTCAAAATGACTTCATTCCTATCAATCTAAAATTTCAACCTTTAATACTGAAATTTTTTAAATTCAAAAGTTCACTGTAATCATAAATTTCCTGATTTTTTTCTTTTTAGATTTTCCTTAATAGAGAGGAAACCTTAATAACCATGGTCTTGCCTCATGTGGCAATATCTCCTTTCCTTTCTCTGATGGAGTATTTTCCTGTGTTCGCACATCATTCAACGCTAGGATTAACCCTACTGACTCTGAATTGTATGACTCACTTAATACCTTATTTCTAACCAAATGAAAGGTAAAATAATGTTTCCAATACCTATCACTGAAATAATCAAAATGTCATTGCTCTTCTTACCTTCATAGCAGAGCTCTTCATTTTGAATTCCCTCCCTCCTTAACTTTTTCCTACCCTGCAGCTCTCCCTGAGGCTTCCCCCAATTCGCTAAACATTAATAGTCATATCCTCCCTCCCTCTCTGCTTCTTCTCTGCTTCCCTCTCTGTGTCAAACACACACGCACACACACACACACAAACCTTTTTCTTCTAAAGGAGTCCAAACTTCAAAATCTTACTAAGTTTTCTAGTAAGTGATCCAAGAAAACTTCAACTTTCAATCAATGAACTTTAATTTCATTTCATATGTTATATTCCCCACCTTTCATCAATATAATTTAAAAATTTCATCAACTTTCTTCTCAAGCCAGAAGGAATGACCTTCCACAACATCTTTACACTGATTGTCTTTATCATCCTTTCCATCTCTAGTGAAATCTACAGTGCTTGCTAATAATACCTAAATATTTTGGTGTCAGAAAGACTGGAGTTAGAATTCTACCTTTGTTGTTTCCTTGCTCTGTGAACTTGGATACATTTATAAGCTGAGTTGTATTTTTTACAAAAGTTAGTTGTTTAACCTCTGTGCTTTTATTCTCTCCTTTTATTCAGATCGGCACACAATAGCCAACTCATCTCTCTTTCTAAAGGTTTTATTGTTTCATGTTAATCTCATACATAAAAATGCACTGCACTGACTTTTTGGCTCCTCTTCTTCCCCTGGGCTTTAAGGGACAATGAATTACTGCAAACTGTGTCTCACTGGACTTCCAGGATCTGGCATGACATTATTAGTAGAAGTCTCTCTTTCTGCTGTCTAAAATAGATCCTTCACCTTAAGATGCTCACTCCTCAACACTACGCCTTTACTGTTTTTCCCTAACTCAACACCTAAACATTGTTGAGGTTATATTGTGAAAACATCTCTGCACTAAAATTTCCCTATCTGCTTCTAAAACTCTATAAATAACTTTAGTAACATTAAACACATCATGATCTTAATGATATAATATTCAGTATAATGAAATATTTTGGAGAATAAAATTGCTAATGATTATAAAACAAATACATAAACAAACATGCCTTCCATTTGTATTTATCCTATGTGTTTTCACAAAGAGTCCAGTTATCTTAAAGGCAGAAAACATTTACCATCTGAATCAAAAGAAGCATAATAATGAGCTATAAAAGATATGGAGAAAATATTTCTAGACTTTTTAAGTATTAAATTTTCAATTCAGTTCAGTCACTCAGTCGTGTCCGACTCTTTGTGACCCCATGAACTGCAGCACGCCAGGCCTCCCTGTCCATCACCAACTCCTGGAGTTCACTCAGACTCACGTCCATCGAGTCAGTGATGCCATCCAGACATCTCATCTTCTGTCGTCCCCTTCTCCTCCTGCCCACAATCCCTCCCAGCATCAGAGTCTTTTCCAGTGAGTCAACTCTTCCCATGAGGTGGCCAAAGTACTGGAGTTTCAGCTTTAGCATCATTCCTTCCAAAGAAATCCCAGGGCTGATCTCCTTTAGAATGGACTGGTTGGATCTCCTTGCAGTCCAAGGGACTCTCAAGAGTCTTCTCCAACACCACAGTTCAAAAGCATCAGTTCTTCGGCGCTCTGCCTTCTTCACAGTCCAACTCTCACATCCATACATGACCATAGGAAAAACCACAGCCTTGACTAGACAGACCTTAGTACGCAAAGTAATGTCTCTGCTTTTGAATATGCTATCTAGGTTGGTCATAACTTTTCTTCCAAGGAGTAAGCATCTTTTAAGTTCGTGGCTGCTATCACCATCTGCAGTGATCTTGGGGCTCCAAAAAAAAAAAGTCTGACACTGTTTCCACTGTTTCCCCATCTATATCCCATGAAGTGATGGGACCAAATGTCAGGATCTTCGTTTTCTGAATGTTGAGCTTTAAGCCAACTTTTTCACTCTCCTCTTTCACCTTCATCAAGAGGCTTTTTAGTTCCTTTTCACTTTCTGCCATATGGGTGATGTCATTTGCATATCTGAGGTTATTGATATTTCTCCCGGCAATCTTGATTCCAGCTTGTGCTTCTTCCAGTCCAGCATTTCTCATGATGTACTCTGCATAGAAGTTAGGGTGACAATATACAGTCCTCTTCCTATTTGGAACTAGTCTGTTGTTCCATGTCCAGTTCTAACTGTTGCTTCCTGACCTGCATACAGATTTCTCAAGAGGCAGGTCAGGTGGTCTGGTATTTGTATCTCTTTCAGAATTTTCCACAGTTTATTGTGAAATTCATCCTTTGGACATCTCTTTTATAACATTTGTCCACTCAAGAAATGTCATATATGCCCAATATTTCAGGTTTTTTTCCCCAATCCTGCTAAAATGGCTATGCAATCTTGTAACTTAGCTATTTATGTTATGCCACTGTTAAAGAAATTTTAAGATTCTTTCAAGAAATGGTATACATTAAACTGGCTATTGAAAAAAATAATGTCATCTGGGATAGGCTAATATTCAGGGATATAGACATTTTTATTCAGTTTGGGGTGAGAAGTTAAACAATTCTCATTGAGTAGATAGAGTCAGAATCACAACACATACTGCTAGAAATCTACCCTGTAAAGTTAATAAGCTATTTGCCCAAAGAATAAGTTGTATAACATTTACTTCAAAATTATTTTAAATAGCAATATTGGAAATATTTTAAATATACAACATTAGAGGACTGTATATAAAATATAGTATAGTTGTATAATAAATTATAATTATTTACCAACTAAAATGACATTGGAAACTCACACTTGTAATTAAAAGACATCAAAAAGGAATGTTATGGTGCCAACAAAGAAATTACAGGTGTTTCTATTTCATTGATTTGTATTATATTTCTACAATTAATATAGAGTTCTTTGTAATAAAAAGTAAAGTGTATATTATAATAAGCCAAATACACAGGTAAGGAAAATCTCTGCATAGGCTAAGGATAGCAACTTCAACTGAACAAACTGAATAGCTTAGTTTCTGATAGAGAAAAAGGACAAATACAAAGAACTGTATAGTCGCAATAAGTAGATTAATTCTTCAAAAAGACAAACATGATCCTGGTAAAAGAGCCAAAAGAAAGTTATTATGCACATAGATGTATATGCAATGGTAATGGAAAACATAATGGATGTCTTTTACACATATACGTATATGTAGGGAAAACCACTAGACCATTCAGGTATGACCTAAATCAAATCCCTTATGATTATACAGTGGAAGTGAAAAATAGATTGAAGAGATTCGATCTGATAGAGTACCTGAAGAACTGTGGACGGAGGTTTGTGACATTGAACAGGAGGTAGTGATCAAGACCATCTCCAAGAAAAAGAAATGCAAAATAGTTGTCTGAAAAGCCCTTACAAATAGCTGAGAAAAGAAGAGAAGCTAAAGACAAAGGAGAAAAGGAAAGATATACCCATTTGAATGCAGAGTTCCAAAGAATAGCAAGGAGAAATAAGAAAGCCTTCCTCAGTGATCAATCCAAAAAATAGTGGAAACAATAGAATTGGAAAGACTAAAGACCTCTTCAAGAAAATTAGAGATACCAAGGGAACATTTCATGCAAAGAAGGGCACAATAAAGGACAGAAATGGTATGGACCTAACAGAAGCAAAAGATATTAAGAAGAGGTGGCAAGAATACACAGAAGAACTATACAAAAATGATCATGACCCAAATAATCATGATGGTGTGATCGTTCACCTTGAGCCAAACATCCTAGAATGCAAAGTCAAGTGGGCCTTAGGAAGCATCACTACAAACGAATCTAGTGGATATGATAGAATTCCAGTTGAGATATTTCAAATCCCAAAAGTCAATGCTGTGAAAGTGCTGCACTCAATATGCCAGCAAATTTGGAAAACTCAGCAGTGGCCACAAGACTGGAAAAGGTCAGTTTTTATCCCAATCTCCAAAAAAGGCAATGCCAAAGAATGCTCAAACTACTGCACAATTGTACTCATCTCACATGCCAGCAAAGTAATGCTCAAAATTCTCCAAGCCAGGCTTCAGCAATATGTGAACAGGGAACTTCCAGATGTTCAAGCTGGTTTTAGGCAGAGGAACCAGAGATCAAATTACCAACATCTGCTGAGTAATCAAAAAAGAAAGAGTTCCAGAAAAACATCTGCTTCTGCTTTATTGACTATACCAAAGCCTTTGACTGTGTGAATCACCACAAACTGTGGAAAATTCTTGAAGAGATAGGAATACCAGACCACCTTACTCACCTCCTGAGAAATCTGTATGCAGGTCAAGAAGCAGCAGTTAGAACTGGACATGGAACAACAGACTGGTTCCAAATCAGGAAAGGAGTATGCCAAGGTTATCTATTGTTACCCTGCTTATTTAACTTATATGCAGAATACATCATGCAAAAATACTGGGCTGGATGAAGCACAAGCTGGAATCAAGATTTCTGGGAGAAATATCAATAATCTCAGATACACGGATGACACCACCCTTATGGCAGAAAGCGACAAAGAACTAAAGAGCCTCTTGATGAGAGTAAAAGAGGAGAGTGAAAAAAGCTGGCTTAAAACTCAACATTCAGAAAACAAAGATCATGGCATCTGGTCCCATCACTTCATGGGAAATAGATGGGGAAACAATGGAAACAGTGACAGACTTTATTTTTGGGGCTCCAAAATCACTGCAGATGGTGACTGCAGCCATGAAATTAAAAGATGCTTACTCCTTGGAAGAAAAGCTATGACCAACCTAGACAGCATATTAAAAAGCAGAGACATTACTTTGCCAACAAAGGCCCATCTAGTAAAAGCTATGGTTTTTCCAGTAGTCATGTATGGATGTGAGTGTTGGACCATAAAGAAGGCTGAGTGCCAAAGAATTGATTCTTTTGAAATGCAGTGTTGGAGGAGACGCTTGAGAGTTCCTTGGACTGCAAGGAGATCTAACCAGTCTGTCCTAAAGGAAATCAGTCCTGAATATTCATTGGAAGGACTGATGCTGAAGCTGAAACTCCAATACCTTGCCCACCTGATGGGAAGAACTGACTCACTGGAAAAGACCCTGATGCTGGGAAAGATTGAAGGTGGGAGGAGAAGGCGACAACAGACATGGTTGGATGGCATCACCGATTCGATGAGTTTGAGTAAACTCTGGGAGGAGGCCTGGCATGCGGCAGTCCATGGGTCGCAAAGAGTCAGACATGAATGAGCGACTGAACTGAACTGAATGGGAATGGAAAACATAATGATGTGTTTTACTGTTGTACAGTTGCTAAGTTCTGTGTAGCCCACTAGGCTCCTCTTTCCATGGCGTTTTTCTAGGCAAGAATAATGGAGTAGGTTGCCATTTCCTACTCCAGGGGATCTTTCCAACCCATGGATAGAACCGACATCTCCTGCCTCTCTTGCATTGCAGGGAGATTCTTTACCACTGAGAAGCATTCTAAAAGCTGGAGAAATATTTTTCATATGTGCTTTCTTATAACTATAATTTAAATAAATAACATGACAAATTTAATAAGTAAAATTTCTTCTGTGTGTTATATTTAAACATTTAAAGTATTTTTATTAGTTCTGTGGCCACAAGCTTATTGATTCTCCTAAAGACATCTAGGAGATTTTAAAAATATTTTCTTGCATTGTGACTACAAAGGATTATATTTTGGTTAACTTTATATTTCCAGCTTCCCAGAATTCTGTCACTGATCAATTAATTAGCTCCTTTATTTGTGGCAAAAACAATTGGAAGTTCTAACTTAAAATTGATATTTAACTTCTTGAATAGTTTAACTTTTACAGATGTTTAAATATTTAGATACACAAAGAATACATCAATTTGTGTCTTTAATTTGCTTTCAATGAAAAATGTCTGTAGTAGTTGAAATTATGAAGGATAATCAAAATATTATTCCTAAAATATTTTGAACATTATTCATCATTGGACTTGGAGAAGGCAATGGCAACACACTCCAGTACTCTTGCCTGGAAAATCCTATGGATGGAGGATCCTGGTCCGCGGCCATCTATGGGGTCACACAGATTCGCACATGACTGAAGCGACTTAGTAGCAACAGCAGCATCATTGGACTGAAGTTAAATTACAAATGGTACACCCTAAATTCTTATAATTCACTACTTATATTATGATGAATCAACATAGTGCTTAAACTTCGGCAAAACTTCTTTTTCAATGATACTAGATACCACTTACTACTTACTTGTGTACAAATCACAGAGGCTGAAAGACCAGGTTCTGAAATAAGACTTTTGTCTTCAAGCCTGGCATTACACTTACTGTTCATATAAGTAAAATGATAACTGAAGAAAATTACTAACTGCTCTGTGACTGTTTCCTTGTCTACAAAAACTGGTGACAAATAGCAAGATGTATTCCAAGAGTTATTGGATGGAAACAAATAATATATAGATAAGACGCTTAAAATGTCATCTAGCACATGTAACCAATGTTACTATTCAGTTTAGTTTAGTTCAGTTCAGTTCAGTCGCTCAGTCATGTCCGACTCCTTGTGACCTCAATGAATCGCAACACGCCAGGCCTCCCTGTCCATTACCAACTCCTGGAGTTCACTCAGACTCACGTCCATCGAGTCAGTGATGCCATCCAGACATCTCATCCTCTGTCGTCCCCTTTGCCTCCTGCCCCCAATCCCTCCCAGCATCAGAGTCTTTTCCAATGAGTCAACTCTTCGCCTGAGGTAGCCAAAGTACTGGAGTTTCAGTTTAAGCATCATTCCCTCCAAAGAAATCCCAGGGCTGATCTCCTTCACAATGGACTGGTTGGATCTCCCTGTAGTCCAAGGGACGTTTAAGAGTCTTCTCCAACACCACAGTTCAAAAGCATCAATTCTTCGGTGCTCAGCTTTCTTCACAGTCCAACGCTCACATCCATACATGACCACAGGAAAAACCATAGCCTTGACTAGACAGACCTTTGTTGGCAAAGTAATGTCTCCGCTTTTTAATATACTGTCTAGGTTGGTCAGAACTTTTCTTCCAAGGAGTAAGCGTCTTTTAATTTCATGGCTACGGTCACCATCTGCAGTGATTTTGGAGCCCCCAAAATAAAGTTTGACACTGTTTCCACTGTTTCCCCATCTATTTCACATGAAGTGATGGGATCAGATGTCATGATCTTCGTTTTCTGAATGTTGAGCTTTAAGCCAGCTTTTTCACTCTCCACTTTCACTTTCACCAAGAGGCTTTTTAGTTCCTCTTCATTTTCTGCAATAAAGATGGTGTCTTCTGAATATCTGAGGTTATTGATATTTCTCCCAGCAATCTTGATTCCAGCTTGTGCCTCTTTCAGCCCAGCTTACTACCATATAATTTTAACTATAAAATATTCCAGAAGGGCAGTGTTTGTATGACATTAAGTAGCAAGGACATTTTAAGAGAGATGAACTGTAAAAGATTTCAGCATTGGGGTTTCAGGCCAGAAAAAGCAGAGGATTTGCAAAAACTTCCTATAAACTTCAGTGTTTAAAATCTCTTTTTAAGAATGGGTAGGTAATTCAGATCTGACAATCACACTGAGGAATGGCCTAGGGCATGTGTGAAAATTTACAAATACTTCTCGAGAAGAGAGTCGATAGGCTCAGAGCTGTGCTTTAGAAGGATGAACACTGGTTAGAGTTTCATTCTTAGTGCAGGTCCTCTGAGAGCTTCTGTAAACTCCATCCCAACTTCCAGAGTGGACAAATGAGGCAGGATCCCCACCTGCACTCCCTGGCACAATTTCTCTCTCTCTCAGAGTGACTGATTCAGGGTTGGTACAAGACCCAAGCTGTTCAGGTGAGTTAGTCCTGGGAATTATCAGAATTACTTGGGGGAAAATGTTCATAGCAGCACTATTCACAATAGCCAAGACATGGAAACAACCTAAATGTCCATAGATAAATCAATGGAAAAAGAAGATGTAGTTGTTAAACACACACACATTGGAATAGTAGTCAGCCATTAAAAAGAATGAAATAACATCATATACAGCAACATGGAGGGACCTAGAGATCATCATACTAAGTCAGAAAGAGAAATACCATATGACAGTATTTATATGTGGAATCTAAAATATGACACAAATGAACTTATCCGTGAAACAAAAACAGATTCACAGACATAAAAACAGAATGTGATTTGCCAAGTGGGAGAGGGGATGGGAAAGGGATGGATTGGGAGTTTGGAATTAGCAGGTACAAACTATTCTATACAGAATGATAAACAATAAGGTCCTAATGTATAGCATGAAGAACTATATTTGATAAACCATAATGAAAAAGAATATGAAAAGGATGTACATATATATACATATATATGTATAACTGAACCACATTGTTGTATAGTAGAAATGAACATAACATTGTAAGTCAACTATACTTCAATAACATAAATAAAAAAAAACAGGAATTACTTGAGGGGAAATTGTTTCTTTTCACAGTTCTTTCTAAGCAGGTAAGAGGTTAAGGCCAGGGCTATTCTGAGGTAGCCCTATCATTACAAGGGAGCATTAGTGCATGTAAAGTCCAGTAGAACCAGGCTAGAAACTCGCACTTTTATTCACAACATGTGAACACACTGAATTAACATCATGTAAGCACCCAGACATTAAGAAAATTCAGATAAATGAAACCTCCAAATCCTCTTTTTCAAAAACTAAGCTTCTTGGTACTTGTTTCTTAAAAATTAAGAGTCCTGAAAATACAGTTCTGCTCAGACATTGTATTTCCTTTGGGTGATATGATTTAGAATGTTTCTATGTCCAAACTCCAAGGGAAGAGTTTGCTGTGACTGTGATGTCTGACCTGGGCAATGGAGGGAATTTGTAGTGCCGTTCAGGCCACATGTGTGTCCACTGTGGTCTATACCTGTGCTGTCTTATACAATAGTTACTAGCTAGCTGCATGTGAATATTTAATCTAAATTTAAAATTTGTCAGTGAATATTTATCTCCTCAGCCACACCAGCTACATAATATGTTCAACTTCAGGTGGCTATATTTGCTTAGTGGTTACTGAATTGCACAGTGCAGACACAGAACTTTTCCCAGTATCACAGAAAAATATGTTTAGCGGACTCGTCTAAACTATTTTTTTAAAACCACGTATGCACAGCTGTTGCTAAAGTCATGTCTAACTTTTTGAGACCCCATGAACTGCAGCACACCAGGCTCCTCTGTCCTCCACTATCTCCACTATCTCTGAGAATTTCTTTTGTGTTACCTACTTCAAAACAACTATAATAAAATTAATATAGAAAATTTCAATTAAATACACTGAAAGCTTAACTATAAAAATAATTAATATATCAATGTCTTCTCTTATCTACATTCTTCAGATGGTCTGGATCTTTGCTTTCACTCATTTTAGTTCAGTTGCTCAGTTGTGTCCAATCCTTTGTGATGCCATGGACTGCAGCATGCCAGGCTTCCCTGTCCATCACAAACTCCTGGAGCTTACTCAGACTCATGTCTATTGAGTCAATGATGTCATCCAACCATCTCACTCAAGAATGTTTATAATGTGTAAATATGAAACAGTAGTTTCTCAAGAAGTAAGGTGGTTCAAAATCTAAATTAAACTAATTGTCAGTCAACATGGGTCTCACTATGAGGACTGTGAGCTTCTTAATGGCAAAAAATCCTTTGTTACTTATATTAACTTATTTATATACACCAAAAGACCCAGCACAAATTATGGTTTGTTAGATAAGGAATGAAGATGTGACAAACACTCTTCAGGAACATTTTCTTACCATCCAATTGGGAAGAACAAGATAAGAAGGGGAATATGAAATATGATACCTAATAACTGACATAAGATTGTTAGCTTTTACAGCAAAAATTAAACTAAAAATGGAAGAGGTAAAGATAATGTCAGAATTTATAGCTTATGAAAAATAATTTATCTTGTATATGGGTAGGTAATAAAGAATGAAAGCAATCAGTATAAGTATTAAAATAATGATAAATGTTAGCTCAAAATCAAATGTTAATAATTTTATAAAATAAGAGATTGGTAAATTAAGGTCACTCAATGTAAAATCTAGCATGCCAGGGTAAAATTATTATTTTGTGCTAACTTAAATACTAATAAGAGTTTTGAGCAAACAGATAATGGTTTCTGGCAGATTTCTTTGCCATCAAGGAATACTTTTATTTCAAAGAAACTCAGTGGGGGCTAAACTTACCAATATTTCATCAGTTATTTTTTCATCTTTTAATTTATTTCATTAGAGATGTTTAAAGATACATAAATTCATACATTTGTATAGAATATTTTCCAAGTACTTCAAGTTATATAACTGTGAATATTACAAATTAGGAGTCACTTTTCAATCATTCTTATGATTATACAACAGATGGCTAAATGCTTTTAAAGTCTTAATTATTATTTTTTGCCAATTTCTCATTCCAATCTTATCTAAAACATCCTGCATGTTTCTAAGTGAGCATTTTATGGGGAGTGAAAAACATGTCATCAGACTTTGCTACAGTTAATTACAACAAATTTGAGATATAATTCTGCAAAAGCACCATCATTTATTTCTTATTTATATGTTCTTCAAACCATTAACATTTTCTTATCTTAATCTTCATGAAACATTATGATATGGTTCCTGTTTACAATAATATACAATATTAAGAATTAATTGGTCCAAATTTGTCATTTATCCGAGAAATCTGAGCTACAAAATCATGAAGTAATATATGTTCAAGGTCATACATTACTGAGAGGGTTAAGAGCACAACTCTAGACTGTTTTTGCCATTCCAATTATTGTACACTTATACTATGTTCTTGCCTGGAGAATCCCAGGGATGGTGGAGCCTGATGGGCTGCCGTCTATGGGGCTGCACAGAGTTGGACACGACTGAAGTGACTTAGCAGCAGCAGCAGCATACTATGTTCAGTTCAGTTCAGTCATGTCCAACTTTTGTGACACCATGGACTGCAGCATGCCATGCTTCCCTGTCTATCACCAACTTCCAGAGCTTGCTCAAACTCATGTCCATCAAATTGGTAATGCCATCCAACCATCTCTGTTGTCCCCTTCTCCTTCAATCTTTCCCAGCATGAGGGTCTTTTCAAATGAGTCAACACTTCACATCAGGTAGCTAAAGTATTGGAGTTTCAGCTTCAGCATCAGTCCTTCCAATGAATATTCAGGACTGATTTCCCTTAGGATGGACTGGTTGGATCTCCTTGCAGCCCAAGGGACCCTCAAGAGTCTCCTCCAACACCACAGGTCAAAAGCATCAATTCTTCGGCACTCAGCTTTCTTTATAATCCAACACTCAAATCCATACATGACTTCTGGAAAAACTATAGTTTTGACTACATAGACCTTTGTCAGCAAAGTAATGTCTCTGCTTTTTAATATGCTGTCTAGATTGGTCATAACTTTCCTTCCAAGGAGTAAGCGTCTTTTAATTTCCTGGCTGCAGTCACCATCTGCAGTGATTTTGGAGCCCCAAAATAATAAAGTCTGTCACTGTTTCCATTGTTTCTCCATCTATTTGCCATGAAGTGATGGGACCAGATGTCATGATCTTAGTTTTCTGAATGTTGAGTTATAAGCCAACTTTTTCACTCTCCTCTTTCCCTTCCATTAAGAGGCTCTTTAGTATGCAGCTGCTACTAATAATTCCTATTACCAATGCCACACCATTCTTCCCAATAACTCAAACGGGCAATACACACAGAGACTCTGTTATATGTCAGGCACTGTGCTGGGCGCCTTCATGAAATATGTTTCTGCTTATCATAATCCTGAAAGCCAAATATTTTACATTCTTGACACTTTAAAAATTGAGGCTCAGAGAAGTCCTGTAACTTGCCTGTAGTCACACCGCTCTAGCTGGTAGTGCCATTCTAGAATTCTAAGCCAAATCTTTCTAACTTCAAACTGTGAGATTATTTTCCAAGCTCTGTATTTCTAGGCAATATTAGCTTTTTCACACTATTTCCCCCACCCCCGGCAACCACACTAGTTTCTACTGGCAAATAATTTTAGTTAGATGTTCAAAGTTCCTACTAAGCTGATTAATTATCAAACAATTCTCAATTAACACTTGGCCTTACCTCCAACTAGTTATCATACATACCACATGCACAATCAGTCTGTGAGACTAGTTTTCCGTGTATTGAATTCTAAAACTTAAACTATTTGTCTTTTTTATTTTAACATAATCATATATCTAACTTTTCAATAAAAAATTCTTAGGGACATTAATTTCTATTATGCTTTTCAGTGAAAAAAATCACATGTTATAAATTTTTACTCTTTTTGTATTACAAAGATTCTTACTACTCTACACCATTTAATTCTTGGGTAAATACTACAGCACTTTCTCATGTGTTAACAGATCACCTTGTACACCAATAAGGAAAAAAAATGCAAAAGTAAAAATATTGCTGGTTAAACCATAAATATTATCTGTTAGATCCATTCAGATATGTTTGTTTAAAAAATGAGCAAACAAGGCAAATTATGCTGTACACTTCAAATTTTGAAGCATTACTATTACTGTGAACATTACTTTACCAGCATGTGAGATGAGTGCAATTGTGCAGTAGTTTGAGCACTCTTTGGCATTGCCTTTCTTTGGGCTTGGAATGAAAACTGTCCTTTTCCAGTCCTGTGGCCACTGTTGAATTTTCCAAATTTGCTGGCATATTGAGTGCAGCACTTTCACAGCATCATCTTTCAGGATTTGAAATAGCCCAACTGGGAATTCTATCACCTCCACTAGCTTTGTTTGTAGTGATGCTTTCTAAGGCCCACTTGATTTCACATTCCAGGATGTCTGGCTCTAGGTAAGTGATCATACCATCGTGATTATTTTGGTTGTGAAGATCTTTTTTGTACAGTTCTTCTGTGTATTCTTGCCACCTCTTCTTCATATCTTCTGCTTCTGTTAGGTACACACCATTTCTGTCCTTGATCGAGCCCATCTTTGCATGAAATGTTCCCTTGGTATCTCTAATTTTCTTGAAGAGATCTCTAGTCTTTCCCATTTTGTTGTTTGCCTCTGTTTCTTTGCATTGATTGCTGAGGAAGGCTTTCTTACCTCTTCTTGCTCTTCTTAGGAACTCCACATTCAGATGCTTATATCTTTCCTTTTCTCCTTTGCTTTTCACTTCTCTTCTTTTCACAGCTGTTTGTAAGGCCTCCCCAGACAGCCATTTTGTTTTTTTGCATTTCTTTTCCATGGGGATGGTCTTGATCCCTGTCTCCTGTACAATGTCATGAACCTCATTCCATAGTTCATCAGGCACTCTATCTATCAGTTCTAGTCCCTTAAATCTATTTCTCACTTCCACTGTATAATCATAAGGGATTTGATTTAGGTCATACCTGAATGGTCTAGTGGTTTTCTCTATTTTCTTCAATTTAAGTCTGAATTTGGCAGTAAGGAGTTCATGTTCTGCGCCACAGTCAGCTCCTGATCTTGTTTTCATTGACTGTATAAAGCTTCTCCATCTTTGTCTGCAAAGAATATATCAATCTGATTTCTGTGTTGACCATCTGGTGATGTCCATGTGTAGAGTCTTCTCTTGTGTTGTTGGAAGAGAGTGTTTGCTATGACCAGTGTGTTCTCTTGGCAAAACTCTTATTACTTTACGCTAGTAAAGTAATGTTCAAAATTCTCTAAGCCAGGCTTCAGCAGTACATGAACTTCCAGATGTTCAAGCTGGTTTTAGAAAAGGCAGAGGAACCAGAGATCAAATTGCCAACATCCGCTGGATCTTAAAAAAGCAAAAGAGTTCCAAAAAGCATCTATTTCTGCTTTATGGACTATGGCAAAGTCTTTGAATATGTGGATCACAATAAACAGTGGAAAATTCTGAAAGAGATGAGAATACCAGACCGCCTGACCTGCCTGTTGAGAAACTTATATGCAGGTCAGGAAGCAACAGTTAGAACTGGACATGGAACAACAGACTGGTTCCAAATAGGAAAAGAAGTACGTCAAGGCTGTATATTGTCACCCTGCTTATTTAACTTCTATGCAGAGTACATCATGAGAAACGATGGGCTGGAAGAAGCACAACCTGGAATCAAGATTGACGGAAGAAACATCAATAACCTCAGATATGGAGATGACACCACCCTTATGGCAGAAAGTGAAGAGGAACTAAAAAGCCTCCTGATGAATGTGAAAGAAGATAGTGACAAAGTTGGCTTAAAGCTCAACATTCAGAAATGAAGATCATGGCATCTGGTCCCATCACTTCATGGGAAATAGATGGGGAAACAGTGGAAACAGTGTCAGACTTTATTTTGGGGGGCTCCAAAATCACTGCAGATGGTGACTGCAGCCATGAAATTAAAAGACGCTTACTCCTTGGAAGAAAAGTTCTGACCAACCTCGATAGCATGTTCAAAAGCAGAGACACTACTTGCCGACTAAGTTCCATCTAGTCAAGGCTATGGTTTTTCCTGTGGTCATGTATGGATGTGAGGGTTGGACTGTGAAGAAGGCTGAGAGCTGAAGAATTGATGCTTTTGAACTGTGGTGTTGAAGAAGACTCTTGAGAGTCCCTTGGACTGCAAGGAGATCCAACCAGTCCATTCTAAAGGAGATCAGTCCTGGGATTTCTTTGGAAGGAATGATGCTAAAGTTAAAACTCCAGTACTTTGGCTACCTCATAGGAAGAGTTGACTCACTGGAAAACACTGATGCTGGGAGGGATTGGGGGCAGGAGGAGAAGGGGACAACAGAGGATGAGATGACTGGATGGCATCACTGATTCAATGGACATGAGTCTGAGTGAACTCCGGGAGTTGGTGATGGACAGGGAGGCCTAGTGTGCTGTGATTCATGGGGTCGCAAAGAGTCGGACACGACTGAGCAACTGAACTGAACTGCAGTGAACACTTCAAATTTACACAGTGCTGTGAGTTACATTTTAACAAAACTGGAAGAAAAAGTGCATATCAAAGAAATATAGTAGCTGGAAATTGCTAACTTTTCATAATCTAAAGGATCAAATCTATCAAAAACGGCTCCTTTTACAATATAATATTGCTACGTAAAAAATTAAATCCTATTTGTAGAAAGCATTGATTTTTCTAATTTTTGGAGGGCCAAAATTGTCTTGTTTTTCTTACCTTATCAAACCTCTAGCATTTGATATGAAGAGAAAGGTAAGAAAAACACAGGGGGAAAAGTCCTTATTATTTTCAAGTCTTGCTCACAGAGTAGCTCATGCTCTGTTCCATTACAGTATTTCATCAAATTCATTCTCATAGTAGCAAAAACCAGTGGAGTGTTTGATTCCTATTAAGGAGAAGAGAAAGATGACATATAGAAACGGGTACAGAATAAAATACAATAGAATTAAACACTGGGCAAAGACTTTAGCATAAAGTACAGCCTTCCTTCCAAAATGTTATTTAAAAATTATTTTAGTCTATTCTCTTTGTCAGTATTTTCAGTACACGAATTTGTTAGTCATGACCACACTGAGAGGGAGAGTGAAACACTGATGACTTATAATCTTATTAAAAAATTATTGTATTAACTGGTAAAACTTATATTGTTTAAATATGAATCTGTCACCTTAAAAAATTGCAAAGTTGTGTTTTTAAAATTTTTTAAAAATGGTTTACTGATTTAAAAGCTATGGAGAATCTTTTACATACATTTGTAACAGATAAAAATAAACCAGATTACAAATCCTTTTTCTTTCTTTTTAAAGCAAGCCATGTACCAAGTTTTTGGTTCAAATTGTGTAAGATAAGTTAAATTGTATTATATTAACCAATATGAGTGTATTTCTGTAAGTATAGTTATGCTGAAATAAAGTTGTTGTTGTTGTTGTTTTTAATAGTGAATGGGTGGCTGCCTTTTTGGTATCAACTACATGTGAAAAGCTTGGAAACCCTCACTGCCATCCTCACCACAGAAGAAAACTGAGCAGATTAAAACCAAAGCGATTTTTTTTAGATTCATCAGAGAACTGAGGTCTCAGAGCAAACTGCCATTCCAAAATCAGGAGACTGAAAAATAACAAAAATCATAGCTGAGATCAGTTAATGGAGAAGAGAAGCCACTGGAGCCAGGAACTGGTAGGAACACCCAGATGTTAATTTTGATGAGTTACTGGAGGCTGAGTGTGGACTAGCTTGAGAGTTAAAAACCCCAGGGGCCTAGTCTCAGGAGGGAAGCGTACATATTCAGAGGCTTTATTTACAAGAACCCAACCATCTTCTCTAAGTGAAGATAGTGAAGAATCCCCTCTTGTCTATTCATCATCATAGTGATGATAGGGAACAGAGGTGACAGGGGAAATAAAAGCAGCCATTTTGAAATATGTCCAGTAAAAAAGTACAGACATAAAATATACCCAGAATACTCTACATAACAAAACCTGCCCTCCAAGGGAAACTATTTACTAAAACTTTATTTGACCTTGCTGCTGCAAGGTCGACTCTGTGCGACCCAATAGATGGCAGCCCAGCAGGCTCCCCTGTCTCTGGGATTCTCCAGGCAAGAACGTTGGAATGGGTTGCCATTTCCTTCTCCAATGCATGAAAGTGGAAAGAAAAAGAGAATTTGCTCAGTCGTGTCTGACTCTTCATGACCCTATGGACTGCAGCCACCTGCCTCCTCCATCCATGGGATTTTCTACGCAAGAGTCCTGGAGTGGGTTGCCATTGCCTTCTCCATATTTGACCTTAGAGAAAGGCAATTAGGCAACTGTAGCCTCTTCTAGCTTTTCTATCTCACTTACATGGAAGATTTTTTAAAAAGCTAAGAAACAGCTCTAGAGTTCAAAGACCACAAACTCAGGGACCACTAAAAAAATGAGATTTAATTGCAAAATTATAGAACACTGTCCCTCAATGCCGTGGTTGTGACTGTGTGTAGTTGCTCAGTCATGTCCAACTCTTTGTGACCCCATGGACTGAAGCCTGCTAAGCTCCTCTGTCCATGGGATTCTTCTGGCTAGAATACTGTAGTATGTTGCCATTTCCTCCTCCAGGGGATATTCTCAACCCAGGAATCGAACCAGCATCTCCTGTGTCTCCTACAATGGCAGACAGATGCTTTACCCTTGAGCTATCTGGGTAGCCTCCAATGTCTATCATCACATTAACAGGGTTCCAGGATAACAACAGTGGATTGCCAATGAGAGACTGGCAAGACACACTCCATTTATGAAGGAGTTCTTAGGGAAACCCCAAAGTGGAGAAAGAAAAAAAACAAAAACAACAAAAAAAAACTGCAACCAAGGAAACTAGAAGAAACCCAAGCCATGGCACCTACATCCACTGCAAACATTAAACGTTAGCCATATCAACATAAAATCTCACACAGAAAGCTTAACTAGTCAATTTTTAATATATCATGTCCAGCTTTCAACAAAAAGTTGGAAAGCATGCTAAAAATTAAGAGAAAACAGTCTGAAGAGATAAGGCAAGCGTCAGACCAGACTTCGTTATGACAAAGAGTTTGGAATTATCAAACAGAGAACTTAAAATAACTATGAGTAATATAGGGCTCTAATAGAAAAGGTTGACAATATGTAAGAATATATTAGTAACTGTAAGCAGAGAGGTAGAAACATTAAGAAAGTAAAAAAGGAAATAAATGCCTGAAATCAAAAGTATAGAATGAAGAATGCCTTTTATGGATTCAACAAGAAATTGGACACAACTGAGAAAAGAATGAATGACCTTAAAGACATGTCAACAGAAACTTCTGAAGTCGATGGGCAAAGAAAAAACAAAACAAACAAACAAAAAGAATGAACAAAATACTTGCCAGTCTGGGACAATCGCAAAAGACATAACACATGCATAATGGGGAACCAATAACATAAAAGAAAAAAGCAGAAGACTGTTCGAGCAGCAGCCAGAATACACAGATAAGCTCTCAAGCTAGGAATCTCAGGGAACAAGGAACAGTATAAATACCAAACATCAGACTCCTGGGCACATCATACTCAAACAGTAGAAAACCAAAAACAAAGAATATCTTCCATTAAACCAGAGGATATTAGAAAACATCTTGCCTCTGGATCAACAACAAGAAGAACTGAATCAAATTTCTTGTCAGAAACCATGCAAGCAAGAAGAGAGTGAAGCATTTACAGTGTTGCAAGGAAAAAATATTCAGCAACCAAGAATTCTGCATTCAGTGCAATTATCTGTTAAATATAAAGGAGAAATAAAAACTTTCTTAGACAAACAAGAATTAAGGAAATTTGTTAGCAGTAGAGCTGACTTGCAAGAAAGATTAAAAGTACTTTAGCAAGAAAGAAAAGGATATAAATCAGAAATGCAAATCTATATAAAGGGAAAAATAAAAGAAGGTAAAATAAAATGTTTCTTTTTCTCATTAAAAAAATTCTTTTAATTGGAGGATAATTGCTTACAATGTTGTCTTGGTTCCTCCCATACATCAACATGAATCAGACATAAGTATATATATGTTTGGGCTTCTCTGGTGGCTCCAAAGGTAAAGAATTTTCCTTCAATGTAGGAAACCTGTGCTCCATCCCTGGGTAGGGAAGATTTCCCGGAAAAGGAAATGGCTAACCACTCCAGTATTCTTGCCTGGAGAATTCCATGGACAGAGGAGCCTGGTGGGTACAGTCCATGGGGTCACAAAGTGCTGGACACGAATGAGTGACTAACAGTAACCAGACATATATTCCTTCCCTTTTGAACCTGCCTCTAGTTTTCTTATTTTTAATTGATCTGACTATTCAAAATAATAATACCAACAATGTATTCAGTGACCTTTGAAAGTGAAATTAATGACAGCAAAATTATAAAAGATGGGAGAGAGAAATTGGGAATACTCTGTTTTAAGGTACCTATAGCCATAGAACAAGTATAGTGTTATTTGAAAATGGGTGTAGATTTGCTGCAAATGTGTACTTCAAACTCTAAGGAAACCATCAAAGAAAAAATTTAAAACAGGTACAACTGATATGCTAAGACAGTAGAGAATGTGGAATCATATACCATGCTCAGTTAAAACCAGAGAATAAAGGGGAAGATTTTAAAAATGATTAAGTATAATGATTAGAATACAGTTATAAACATGGCAGGTATTGGTCCAACTATATCTATAAGCACTTTAAATGGGACTGATCTAACATACTAATTAAAGGAGACTGTCAGAGTGGATTAAGGGGGAAAAAAAGACCCTACTATACACTGTCTATTGGAGAAGGAAATGGTAACCCACTGCAGTATTTTTGCCTAGAAAATCCCCATGGATAGCAGAGCCTGGCGGGCTACAATCCATAGTGTCACAAGAGTTGGACAGGACTTAGTGACTAAACCACCACCATACGCTATCAGAAAACCATTTTAAAAAGAGAGACACAGAGAGATTAATAGTAAAGGG
The DNA here is from genome assembly GCA_917880005.1 of Nanger dama. NCBI lineage: Eukaryota > Metazoa > Chordata > Mammalia > Artiodactyla > Bovidae > Nanger > Nanger dama. The sequence goes on from CAKJTW010000007.1 coordinate 34,538,152, forward strand.
ATGAGAAAGATTATAGCACACTAAAACTAGGAAATAAAACCACAATGAAAAACCATTATATACCTATTCAGTTCAGTTGCTCATTGTGTCCGACTCTTTGTGACCCCATGAACTGCAGCACGCCAGACCTCCCTGTCTATCACCAACTCCGCAAGTTCACTCAAACTCATGTCCATCAAGTCAGTGATGCCATCCAGGCATCTCATTCTCTGTCATCCCCTTCTCCTCCTGCCCCCAATCTCTCCCAGCAGCAGAGTCTTTTCCAATGAGTCAACTCTTCACATGAGGTGGCCAGAGTATTGGAATTTCAACTTTAACATCAGTCCTTACAAAGAACACCCAGGACTGATCTCCTTCAGAATGGACTGGTTGGATCTCCTTGCAGTCCAAGGGACTCTCAAGAGTCTTCCCCAGCACCACAGTTCAAAAGCATCAATTCTTCGGCACTCAGCTTTCTTCACAGTCCAACCCTCACATCCATACATGACTACTGGAAAAACCACAGCCTTGACTAGATGGACCTTTGTTGGCAAAGTAATGTCTCTGCTTTTCAATATGCTGTCTAGGTTGGTCATAACTTTCCTTTCAAGGACTAAGTGTCTTTTAATTTCATGGCTGCAATCACCATCTGCAGTGATTTTGGAGCCCCCCAAAATGAAGTCTGATACTGTTTCCACTGTTTCTCCATCTATTTCCCATGAAGAGATGGGACCAGATGCCATGATCTTTGTTTTCTGAATGTTGAGCTTTAAGCCAACTTTTTCACTCTCCACTTTCACTTTCATCAAGAGGCTTTTTAGTTCCTCTTCACTTTCTGCCATAAGGGTGGTGTCATCTGCATATCTGAGTTTATTGATATTTCTCCTAGCAATCTTGATTCCAGCTTGTCCTTCTTCCAGCCCAGCATTTCTCATGATGTACTCTGCATAGAAGTTAAATAAGCAGAGTGAAAATATACAGTCTTGAGGTACTCCTTTTCCTATTTGGAACCAGTCTGTTGTTCCATGTCCAGTTCTAACTGTTACTTCCGGACCTACATACAGGTTTCTCAAGAGGCAGGTCAGGTGGTCTGGTATTCCCATCTCTTTCAGAATTTTCCACAGTCTATTGTGATCCACCTAGTCAAAGGGTTTGGCATTGTCAATAAGGCAGAAATACATGTGTTTCTGGAACTCTCTTGCTTTTTCAATGATCCAGCAGATGTTGGCAACATATACCTATTAGAATGGTTAAAATTCAAAACCCTAAACCGAAAATACCAAGTGCTGGCAAACTCTGATCCACTACCGGTAGATCTGATCCATTGCTGGTCAGAATTCAAAACAGATCAGCCCCTTCAGAATACAATTTGACAGTGTCTTACAAAACTACACATAGTCTTACTATAAAATCCACCTATTGCATGCTTAGGCTTTCATTTAACTAGCTGAAAATATACATTAACATAAAAACCTATATGTGAATGTTTGGGGCCACCTGATTCAAAATTGCTAAAACTTGGAAGGAACCAGAACACCTTTCAACAGGTAAATGGTTAAACAAGATGTGGCTCCTCCCATGAAATGCATTATTATTCAGTGCTAAAAAGGGCTTTCAAGCCACAAAACATGGAGGGATCATAAATACACATTGCCAAGTTAAAGAAGTTGGTCTGAAATGGCTACATACTCCACGATTTCAAATACATGACATTCTATAGAAGGCAAATCCATAGAGACAGTGAAAATAAAAGTGGTTATCGAGGGTTGAAGAATGGAGGGGTAAATATATGGAGAACAGAGGATTTTTAGGGTAGAGAAACTAGTATGCATTATATTGTAATAGTGGATACATGGCATGACATTTTGCATTTGTCAAAATAACCACCAGGGAAGCCAAAGAGTAAACCTTAATATAAATTATGGGGTACATTAACAATAATGTACTGATAGGCATTCATTAATTGCACCAAAAATACCACAGTTGGCAAGATGTTAACAAGAGATGAGACAATGGGACAGTGGAGAAAGTAATATGGGAACTGTCTGTACTATGGGTCAATTTTTCTGTAAATCTAAAACTGTTCCAAAAATTAAAAGTTTATTGATTTTAAAATGAAGTCAATGGCAGAAATTAAAACTCTGTGTGACCCTAGTGAGCACAGAGCATCAATAAGAGCTCTTCCTATGGTGAAGGAAAGAAACAAGTCCACTGCTATTTTTGTACACCATACTAGGCTCCCAAATGATAAGGTGCAAAGTTAACAAAAACCTTTATTCCCATCTTGACATTTAGCATTGCAAGAGGCAGAGAGCTTACTGTGAATACGTTTCTCTCTTTCTTCTCAGTTTTCTCATTTTATCAATAAGGTGCAGAATACAAGTCTTTAAAAAGACTTTACACAACAATAAGCAATTCAGTTTTTACTGATGAAAATAAATGAAATTCAGTGTTTTATCAACCAGAAACAGTAGTAAAGAACGTTCCATCCATCTAAGCATTTCCTTAATCTTAGGTATGATTCTAAGTGCACAACATGCATTACTTAATTGAATTCTCAAAATAACTGTAGGAACCAACAGCAATAATTATACCTATCTTACGGATGACAGAAAGACGACCTAAAGAGGTTAAAATTTTCCCAAGATTGAGAATCTGTATTTAAATCCAGTAGTGGATTCAAAGCCTGTGTTACTGTGCCATGTGCACGTGTGCTAAGTCACTTTCAGTTGTGTCCGACTGCCAGGCTCCTCTGTCCCTGGAGTTCTCCAGGCAAGAATACTGGCGTGGATTGTCATGCCCTCCTCTGGGGGATTTCCCTGACCCAGAGATCAAACCCAGTCTCTTAAGTCTAAGGTACTGGCAGATGGGTTCTTTACCACTAGTGCCACCTGGGAAGCCCCAGTGCTTCTCAATTCTGGAGAAACTGTTATAAGACTGATCAGAAAGGGTATATTTCAATCACTGTAAGCAAGAGCCACTACAATAGAACTGAGGTAGAGTACTAAGATATATAAAAATACCCCAGTTTTAGTCAATCTAGAATAAGATTATGACTGAATATCTGTATAAACATAAGTGCTATCTTAGTGAAATCTGTGCAGAAATGTGTGTGCATGTCCATGCGTGCACATGCACGTGTCTTTGTGTATTATGAGAAAGACATAGAACTAGAAAAAGGAAGAGAGAAAAACAGAGCAAGAGAGATTTTAAAACATTGTTTAAAAATCTCCTTGTACTAATTCTGGATTATAATAATTTGAAAAGGTCACCAAGGTACCACTACATAACTTCTAATTGCTATACTGAGGGAGATTTATAAAGTTGTATGTCTCATCTCTGCCTTCTTTCCAATTACTCAGTGTGGAAAATGACACTGGCCTTCCAAAACCTTAACTTATGTTTGGACCCCTTCCATCTTTGAGTCTTATTCTACTGTTGCTGACCATTAAAAAGAATATTTCAGTGGGGCTGGAACAGCCTTACTAGTCCAAGCCAAGCTTTAGCTTTATATGGCTTGTGCTCTTTAAGAGGTTAAATCTAGCCAGCCAGCTCACTTTGTTCAGAAGTATTAAATGGAAAGACTGTAACATTCAAAGTGAGGCAAAGTTCATTGGGTCAGACCCCAATAATATAATGGAGCATAAAACCTCTAGAATTTTTTATCATAATATTTTATGAAACATATGCACACAGTCATTGAAAAGAATCCAGTTCAAATGGTTTTGAAGGTCAGTTCAAAGTCACTGCATATGTAGTATCTCTGTGGGAAATATGTTCTATTTTAGAAGTAGCTGGACCCAGAAGCTTCCTTTCCCTATTTTATAGTTTATTATCAGTGCAGCAGTGTATTGTACTCGCAAAAAAAAAAAAAAAAAACCCACCTACTACCACATAATTTGCAGTCAAAAACCCTAAAGTTCAGCAAAATAATACAAATTTCAGAATCAACAAATTCTTGTGCTATAAAACAGAGGCCATCAGAGGGTAATTCTAAAAGGGAACACTTATTTAAGTGTGGGCAACAAACATAAAAATTAAAAAATATTTTATTCTCAACTTCATTTGAAAGCCTTTGACATTCATTGTTAGGAAAAGATCTAAAGACTCTCAATTCCTGTATTTCAAAGAAAACTGAAATAGGAACTGAGTAGAGCTAACGATTCACAGAATTCTGAGGTTTCCAAAAACCCAAAAGGTATGAGCAACTATGATTCACCTAAGGGGAAGGAAGTAAAGGTCCACTTTGCATGACAAAGGTCAGATTTCTGCAGGCAAATGAGACTTCTGTAGTTGACTGTTCCTAGGCTCCCCCTGTCTGGCTGAGTCCTAAGAGGTCAGGAGAGGTTCTGAATTTAGCTCACACTGCTTTGGTAACACCCCTGGGGCCACTTGATTCATTTTAAGGTCATTAGGACTTTCCTTACTCTGGTTCCAGCTTTAGTTCCTTAAAATCTTGCTAGTGTATACTAGCAATTCAGCACCAATGTAGGTTAAAAAGAAAATGAAAGCATTTAGTATTATATGCAGATCAAAAAGACAGAATCCTCTTACCAATTTCTTTTAAATCAAGTAGACCTCAGAGAGTGATAACAAGGCATCCACAGAAAAGCGAGACTATTACAGCTGTCCTGGTATTTATACTATATGATCAATGACACTTCTCCAGATTTCATTTAATATGATGTAGCTTTATGTGAAAATTATCCCAAACAGTTTCCTCAATCACATATGTTTAACTGTGATATTTTATTGCTTAATTTTTTGTAATAACCATTGAGTCATTAAAATACGACAAATGCTGAAGTAAAAACTATTACTTTACAGTACTTCAGTGCTCTTCTATTTAGTGCAAATATACATCTAAACTTTCTCACAGTGAACTGGAAATATACCAAATAGATTATACTTAACAAAAGTTGGAAGACTTTCTGCCTATTTGTAATTAATGAATGGTATCTCTAAGTATTTTAGAGAATCTGTAGAAAACATCTGTATTTAATTATATTATACTTTCCTCAGACAATGGGAACTGAACTAAGGAATATTTTGAAACTCCTGTAGAGATGTAAAAGTATTAATGGCTTTTCAAGAACTTTATTGACATAATGCTGGAAATGTTTGGTTTTGTAGGTCAGCAGCCTTGACACTTTGTAAATAATAGATATTCGATATAAAGGGAAGAAATTTAAAATATTGGGCAAATACAGAAAATACATCACTAGGAAAGACAGGGGGCTGTAACTTTCCACTATTATTAGATATCACATAAAGAGATGCAGAAGATTAGTGGAATAACATTTTGTAACATATAAGCAGGATTTCTCTTTGAATTTTGTTGTGGGTTGAGAAATTCTACAAGAATAAACTCCTACTCAGTCTTCAGAGGAAAAATCCTAAATTGTTCTCATGGGAACAGTGGGACACAAGGAATGGGTTTTGGTACTCATCTTTGACAAAAGATCAAATGTGCTTTCTGGATGCTTACTGGCTCCAAATGCCACTACTTTTCAAAGTCAGTGTCAGTTCTGCAGTCAGTTTTCAGTCTCCCAGTGGTAAGAATAAATTCAAAGGCTATGTGCACAGCGGGGTAGACGTCTTTCCCCCTGAATGTAACTGTATCACTCATCAGTAACCTCCTGCCATAAGGGGACTTGTGTTTTCTTTCCCTTTAGTGACTCCTCAGGCTCTTGAATGCCAGTCACTGCCCTGAGACCTGGGGCAATATTCACATAATCTCTGTCAATAGTTCCTACACATGCCATTGGTGCAACTAAATGTCAAGGCTGCAGATCAAAGTCCCCACATTCTAAAACCCATGTCCTTTATGGATCAATTTTCATAAACTATATGCCATGTTTTAGAAATATGTGGAGGCTCACTATTTGCTTTATTCCTTTTATCCCAGAGAAGTTTATTTATATGAAAAGTGATCTGATTGGTAGATAAGAGTGTGAAATTCTCATGCATTACATAAAACATTCTTTCCTTTGTATTTCCTTTTATTGAAGTATTTTACTCTATCTAGTATCTTATAGTAGAAAGACAAAATCCTTTGGTCTATTAAAATAAAAAGACATGAAATGCTTTGCAATACTTGGCCATCTTTCCCCAGTGCCTGGTACAATATGGGCTAGATGATAGAGCAAATTCTTACTAATGATTGATTTTATTTTTAAATATTCATTATGCTGGAAGTAAATTATATGACAGAAAACAGTTTCAACATGTATTTTTACAATCTATTTTCACTTCAGTTATTCAAAATTGCTTGGGAAAATGAATATAATTATTAAAAATCATTTTTGTCCTGTAGATTTTATATACAAATTACACAGACCTATACTTATTCAAGTACATCTGAGTAAAATACAATGAGCCAAACTATCTGCTCTGAATATCTTTCACATCAATTTTGGTTACATTTTTTAATTTAAAACTTTCTCTAAAGAACTATATTTAGAAAATATCAAAAGCTTTACAACATCATGTATACAAATGCTATTCATGCTTATGCCTAGCTAAAGTTTAAGTACATTATAGAGGAACAGAGCATATAACACATTAGATATGCACATGTCAGAGGGCGAAAAAGGAATATGGGAAAACAAATACAGGCCCTAAAGCCATAGAGTTGTTGACTACATTCCAAATTTATTCCAGACTCATCATCCCAGTTTCCCTAAGCAAATTTTAATACAATCACATGAGATTATTAGCTACAAAGTTTCATGATGACTTCTATAATCTGTGAGATGTTTGGCAAGACACTTACCCAGAAGGTAAGCCTTGGCCTTGTCTGTTTTAGTAAACAATTACAATTTAAGGTTTTTAAAAGTGTGAAGAAAAATAAGAATATTATTTCCATTTTTCTGGTAAATGAGTAAGGCTCAATAAAAATCCAGATAATGGAGGAAACAACAGAGGTCCTCATTAATGGAGAAGATTTAAATTTTTCTGAGAAATCAAGCTATTTTATTTAATTCTCCTCTTCACTGCTAATAAGAAAATAATTTGTCTAAAATCTAAATGTGATTAATCAAAAAGTTACTTTGATTATATATCAAATGAATTGATGTATTAACAGAAATAGGAGTGTGTGTGTACACGCACATACATATTTGCTTCTGCTGAGGGCAGAGGTCGGAGAGTCTAATAGCTATGATTACAAATCCTTTGACATTCCTCTAGACATATGGCAAAATAAAACTTCAGGAATGCAATGGAACAGCAAGTGAAGTCTTCTTGTGAAACTGACTTACCAGTTTTTCGAAGGGGGAAATCATCCTTTGCATCTTGTGCTCCAGGTAATGTGTATTTGTAGGATGGAGGTGTTCCACTCAGGGGTGGAGAGCTTTGATCCAATGACGTGTGGTGGGCAGCCCTAAAAAGAAAAAGAGGGCTCACCATTTGTCCTGAAGTTTTTACTGCACACTAGTCAGCAATAATCAGTTGCATGTGTTGTAACACGTATCTCAGCTGTGTTTATGCTCTTCCTTTTTAATGTATACAAACCACAGCCTCATGTAACCAAGTTCACTTTAGCAGTATGTTATAGAATGATGCAGGATGCCCAAGAATGCTCACTGTGTATCTGGTCATGTGGCCACATAGAAAAGTTTTCTTCATTAAAAGACAGAATTTACAAAGAGCTTGAGTTTTGGTATCTGAGATTATTATGTGTGTTTTCTTAAGAGCCATATTAATGGAAAAGTCATCATCTGAATCCTTTTTGGTCAACTATGCAGAACAACCAAGGTAAAAGTAAACATAGAGAAGGACTTCAGTTTTTAAAAATTGCTAGGTAGCCCATGAAAGTACAGGGAGAGAGAGTACTATGCCAAGAGACCCAGGTTTCCTGACTTCGACAGCAGTTCCAAGGTAAAGACTGAAGACACATTCTTCTTTGTATGAAACTGAACTCTCAAAATGTGTTATCTTTCCCACATTAATACAAGTGAAAGAGATACGGTTGTGTCACTGGAGAATAGTTCAGGACTGAACATAAACTACTTAGCCAATATAAACATTTATAATCATTATATATGAAGAAAACATTAGATAGGACATAGTATCAACACCATGATGATACTAGTATTGTTTCTTTGAATCAACAGTCTCAAGATAACAAGTATGAGGATATTTCATGTGATCACGATCGGCAAAAAAAAATATTAAGTTCAGATTTCAGAAATGAATGACTTATGGCTAGCTATCCAGGAGTTGGATCCTACTGTTCAGTTAAAAAAAAAAGAAAGATTTCTAAGTAACATTGGAGAGCCATGTCAAATATACCCAAGGGAACAGCTAAAGAATTTTCAGCTGACAAGTTGTTTGCATGTAGCTGCTTCCCCACTTTTAAAAAAGGGAATTATCTTTTCTTAAAAGAGGCTTTAACTTAGAAGGGATATGAATTAGTTATAAATTATATATGTAATTTTAGATAATAAAACAAAATTTCTTTTTTAATATTTTTGATGTTGATTGAACATGTGGAAATTTTCTTCAGGGACTGGTTTTTCAAGTCAATTGACATGCATGATAAAAATTATGTAAATTATTAAAAATTATTTACATAGCATTCTGGAATCTGCCTTATTTACCTTTTTTTTTTTGGATGCAGAAATGGGAAGATACTTATAGACAGAATTAGAAAAACAATAACTCTTTGAATAGAGCTCCTGGCATGCTTGAAATGTCAAGATAACAGAGTATCAAATAATCAAGCATTTACTCCCTTATCCTTATGATGTGAGTAATTAAAAATATGTAAGTATAAAATCCTAAACATATTTTATAAGTATGAGAGGTGAAAGCAAAGTCATTCAGTTGTGTCTGACTCTTTATGACCCCATGGATTGTAGACTACCAGGCTTCTCCATCCATGGGATTTTCCAGGCAAGAGTACTAGAGTGGGCTGCCACATCCTTCTCCAGGGGATCTTCTCAACCCAGGGATCGAACCCTGGTCTCCTGCATTGTAGGCAGATGCTTTTACCGTCTGAGCCATTAGGGAAGAGATATGAGAGAGATGAAAGTATAATCTATTAGTCTATATTGAAATATGCTTTGCCTATCAGTTTTTCTCCTGATTTTTAAAAATACCACCTCCCTCATACTTTACAGAAAGAATTGTGTGTTGCATAGTATCTCTTTACTGGACTTGGAGAAACAAGGTTGCATAAAAACTGTAATACCACAGTGTGTTATGTGTCAATTTATATGTTAAAAATGAGAGTATGTGTTAATTTATATGTTAAAAACCATACTCTCATTTTTCAGGGTGGACAGGGGTAAACTGGTCACTAAAACTTAGATGTTATCAGTCAGCTACTTTTTGTCTTCCCCTCTCTTCCTTCCTTTGTCTTCCTTTTTATTTTTTTAATTACGTCAAAAATCTTCTGGACTTTTAAAAAAACTCAGATCTCCACCTTATATCAAGCCAAGTAAAATAAAATCTCAACCAGCCAAATCTTCAGAAATTATTGTAAAGATATCAGATGTACCATCTGAGAATAGAAAAATGCAAAATATGAATTAATTTCTATGCCCCACCTTACATTTATCAGTTATTCATTCCACAAAGAACATGCATAATACTTTCTAGCCCTCAAGGTGGTACTTGCTAACGCTGATTTAAGAGCTAATCTCTGTTACACACTTTACCACATTATTTTACAGGACCTTTCCAGAAATCCTCTTTTTACAGTGAAATATTCCAAGCATTAGAAAATTCAAGGAACTTGCCCTCGGCCATATAGCTCAGAACTTGGCAGGCCAGGGATCTGTGCCCAGGTCAGCTGAATTGAGAACCTGTGATCTTTACCCCTGGGGATGAAGAAAGCCAAACGCTGAACATACGTGTACCAGAGCTTGGGATGGCGGCTCACGGAATGATTTTTTCCATTAGTTGGAGTGTCTTTTGTTGCTGATTTACTCAACAGGAATTCTTGAAGCTTCTGCTTTACTTCTGTACTTGCCACTGCCCCTGAAACACACACACACAGAAACAGATGGTGATTTGGGGTTCTGTCCTTTCCTGCCTCTGGAATATTATTGGTCACAGCATATGAGTTTTCCTATTAGAAGAAAAACGAGAGTCTAAACAGGCTTTAGAAAATGACATAGTAATGTTTCATAACTACTCCTTCAACTGCCAATTTTCAAAAGACCTCCAATGATTTAATTGCTTTTACAGAACGGGGATTCCCAGAATTAATAGTAGTTTTTTCCTAAGCTTTAAAAAATACTGCTGAGGAACGAAGCACTGTTTTTTAAAAGTCAGGAATCTTGGGGGACGATATAAGTGATTAAACACATTTAAATGAGCCCTTCTGAATTTCTAGTTTTCAAAAACTAACTTAAAAAAAAACCTTTGAGCATTAAACAAATAAATAATGCTGACAATTTCAGTTCAAGTCATCACATTTTAAACCTTGCTACGACCTGATTTTGAACTGACCTCATGCAGGGGAATTATTTGGATCTGTCTCCCTCTTGTGGATAGTTTAAAAAAAAAAAAAAAAACACAAGTTCTACCTTAAATCTTTCCAAAGTCTGGGTACTTGAAAAGTAAATGAGACAAGGCTTGACTTATTAAACAGCAATCACTACTAGAATGGGAAGAAGGTAGAGTAATGTGGAAGTAAGTTTATTATAAAACACGATGGCATAGCCATATTGCCTTAGCATAACGTTATTTTTAAGGTGCAAAATAAAAGATATCATCTTTGCCAAACAAGGTTAAATTTACTTCCGAAGATGTCTGTAGACTGAACGCAGAGAGCTGACATGTGAATGTCAAAGCTTTACATTTGGGCCCATAATTTATTCTTTTACTTAAACACAGACAATTTGACAAGTTTAATTCCACTCTTTATCAAGCTCTTTTCTGAATGACAATCAGCTAAAGATGAGGGAAGAGATCCATCTTTTACCCTGGTGCCTCTTACTTTCTCGTCCTCTATCTTTGCCTCTGAGAGGAGGAAGCTGCTGTTCTCTGCGATGCCTCTCTACTTCCTGTTCTTGCCTCTGCTGCTCCAGTTTCTGCTCCTTTTCTAGCAGTTCTTGCTGCTGTTTTATGGCTAGAAGTTCCTGTTGCAACTTGCGAGAAGAGAAAGACATGAGAGTGTGCAATTTCTTTAGGCTTCATAGTCATCAATGACCAAAATCGAAATGTTATGAGCTTTTGGAACTTACTTCTATTTACTATACATTTTACCCTTTTTTTTTTGTATATTATTGAAATCTAAAGACAAGCAACTAATGCCATTAATTGTTTTACTGTCATTAACAAGCAAGTTTTTAGGTAGCTTCATTACCTATGCCATTCTATCAGAATATTACCAAATTCATGGGGATCTTCAGTTCCTTGAGTGACTTTTCTTTGTGCATCTGAAATATATGATACAGCAAAGAAAGCCAGGAATTCCCCAGAAGTCTGTTTTACCAAGTCCCTCACAACATAAACAACTGAAATCTTAACTTCTTATCCTAAGAAACAGTATGAACATAAACTGAGTAGAATAGTGAGATATGAATTAATTTGGGGAAAATACATCTGAAATAAAATGAAGGCTAAAAGTTTCAAAACCTTACAGAGAAGGTTTTCAATAGATGAAGACAATCCCTAAATCTACCACAAGCTATTTTCTCAAAATAGCAAAGTCTAATTAATTAGTTCACTTAGCACACAAAACTCCTCAGTTACAGACTGGTCAAGAAGAAATCACTTCCACAAGACTACACTTTGATGCACTACTGTTTGGCTGTTTGAATCCTTTGAATTCACTTCTAAATAATGTACAACATGAATATAAAGCATTCTTAAAAACCATTTGAGTTCTCAATTTTCTCAGACTGTGAAACAGACATCGAGGAATAATCGTAAATATGCCCACTGAGGAATAACTCAAGACTGAGTTATACTCGGCTCTGACATTGCTAGATACAATATCTAGACACTTACTAAGCTACTCAGAGCATGGGTTCCTCAGATATAAGAAAGAGAAATAATCTCCCTCATGCATTATGTTCAAAATGCATATGAAATTTAGGTTGCAAGTTTGAACAATATTAATTTTGCTTTGATATTAATGAAGTTAGTATAATTTGCTGTTTATATGGGAGAAGGCAATGGCACCCCACTCCGGCACTCTTGCCTGGAAAATCCCACAGACGGAGGAGCCTGGTGGGCTGCAGTCCATGGGGTCGCGAAGAGTCGGACACGACTGAGCGACTTCACTTTCACTTTTCACTTTCATGCATTGGAGAAGGAAATGGCAACCCACTCCAGTGTTCTTGCCTGGAGAATCCCAGGGACGGCAGAGCCTGGTGGGCTGCCGTCTATGGGGTCGCACAGAGTCGGACACGACTGAAGCGACTTAGCAGCAACAGCAGCAGCTGTTTATATGAGATAGGTGCCTAAGACTCTGAAATTTACATTGAAAAGTAACAGAGAAAAAATTATGTGGAATGGCGTAAGAATTATTGTGGAGCAACAGGAAGCCAACTCTGCACGTCAAACATGATAGCTTCTCTTGTCCCAGGACATGGTTAGAAGCATTTCTGCTTTCCTTCCATACTACAATCCCTGGCATTCTGGATGTGCTCTACTAGTCTCTTAATAATTTTCTTTTCTAACAAAAATGTCATAATTCTGCTTAAACTTTGCCTTTAATGTTAGTTCTATACAGATACTGGGGTTGGTCAAATTGATTTAGTGTGCCACCCAAAGCCCAAAAGGAAATGAATATTAATCTCTCTTAGGCATCTAGAAAAGCACAGAATTTAATTTCCACAGCTACTATTCACTGCTGAGGATTGCAGGAATGAGGTTTAAAAAAATTCACTCCTCCAATTTCAGATGTTCTAGTCCGACACAGAGGCGGAATGAAGTAGCAGCTTTGGAGGCAGACAAGGCAAGATTACAAATCTTTACTGGCTATGTGACCCTGGGCAAACTACAGTACTTCTCTGAGCCTCAGATTACTGGGTGGAAAAATGGGACAATAGCATCTAATTCAACAGATGTTGATTATAAAAACGAAAGATTCAAAACACTAATTTAAATAAGTAAAGCAACATGCTGTGTCTTTCTTATTAAAAAAAAACTAAATGAATGTTAAAAGCATCAACTTTTAGCCTTATATAATACAAAACGTTAAAAAGAAATTAAAGCAAAAGCACTTTTAAACTTAAAAGGAAATTTTAAGTATATCTTTAGTTTCTGAAAAAGCAACTTATTACTCTAGAAAATCATTCCAAAAACTAAGTTTTCCATTTAGCTATCTCAGAATCATTTTTCTCCCCCTTTTCCAATATTTTCCAGATGTCAATAAACCTGCTATATACTACTTTGTTTGGGGGCAAAGTAACAATTACCTACTTGCTACTATTAACTTTTGAGTAAAATCAAATTACTTTAAATTTTTAACATTGATCTTTACAACTATAAAAGGCATCAAACATAAATGAAAAGATGCATATGAAACTGTAACTTATTAGTACTGTCCAATATTCAGGGCAACATGGCTTGCATAACATGGCAAAATGAACCAGATAGTTATGTAAACCTTAAAGTATGGTGAAGAATATAAATTTTACCCATTCATCACTGCCATCTTAAGATGTCTAGAATGACTGAAGAAAGGAATCTAGACATCACTGTTACTATTACTGTTTCAAAGGTCAAACTGAAACAATGTTTAAGAATCATTTAAAAAAAGGTCTATAAACTAAATGAATGTTTCCTACACTGTAAAATATAGCCATGATTCCTTATGGGACTTAAAATCTTCATTCTTATTTTTAGGGTATCTTACAGATTAATAATTGGAAGAGTTCGTTTAGTTAAAGGAAAAAAATATTACACTTTATATCAGATATCAAAGAGCTTTTTTTGAAAAATAAGATAAAAAGGCCTGCTGGCTAAGGAATTACAAAACAAGGAACATAAAGAGGAAAAAGCATCTTAACCTTCTCAGACACTATAATAATCAGTATGGTAAAAGTTTATAATACTAATGTAGATTAATAATCTATATTAACACCATGTAAATATTTTTGTACGTGATATGGAAGTGAGTTAAAGATCAACTGCCTATAATAGAATACAATAAAATATGAAATAATACCATATTACCTTATTATAATAATAACATAGTTAACTCATTTTTGAAGGAGTTGGACATAAAAACTTTATATAAATATTTGCTGCTTTATATTACTGTCATAATAAATTCAAAGTAAGCATCTACTAAGTCAGACCAAAATAGCTTTGTTTTAAATATCTTTGTCAAGAAATTGAAAAAGACATTTACAAATAAAACTGAAGTAATACTTATATCGGATGATACAAGACACTAAATAGATATAAACACATCTACAATGATCTTAAAATAGTCAGTTACAAAAAATTCTGGGATATGGACATAATTCTCCTAGAATAACTTAATTAAACGACTTGGGTCTCAAATTAACAACTGCTCCCAAAATTCTTTCAGTAAATTCTTATAATCTATTAAACTTAAATAAAAACACTGAAAACATCTGTACCATTTTCTTTATACACACGCACACACACACATATATATAATTCTATCCAGCTTTTCATTACGTTATTATTTTGAATGTATACATTATGAAGTTTTTTCCATAAAGAAGATTAGGGTATATCCAGGACATCTACTTATAGATCAAAGACAAAAATTAAAAAAAAAAAAAAGTAAAGGCCTCTCTTCACATAAAGTGATTAATTTATCTTCTCTGGTCAATAGTATATGTAGATTCTTTAGACACATAAAATGTGTCTCCTCAGGTTCATGGTTCTTGATGGAGAGCAGATGTGGCAAATGGACAAAATCATGTAGAAGAGAATCTTAAAAGGGTAAGAAATTACTATTCCCAGACATTGATGCTACAAACTAACAGATAAAGGAGTTGTAGAGGTTCCTCTTCAAGAAGCAAAGCAGGATTTTTGCCAGGATTCTTTTAACTTACCCTAGGTTTTCACTAGTACAACCCCAGTTTCCTCCCAGCCATGAATCCATATCTTTTCAGGATGAAATATCCCTCCTTTGCCCCCTGTTATGCCCATGTTATGGCGCGACTCCCAGAGTCAACAGTCAGAGACAAAGAAACGCTTGCTACCTTGATGTGCTCCTGAAGCTGAGCCTGGTGCTGCCGTGTCAAGTTCTCATGCTGCTTCTGAAACTCTGCGATCAAAAGCTGCTTCTGGATCTGCTGCTGTTGCTGGATGAGGAGTAACTCCTGCTGCAGTTGCTTCTCACGAACAACAGGGTCCACCACGGGCATCATCATCCTGAGGTCTGTCCTTAGGTCTAAAGGCGAGATGGGCTCCAGGCCCACAGGAACCTCTGACTTCACATCGACTGGAGAAACAACAAAAAAAGAAGGGGTGACGGAGGACCGAAGATTAGCACACTGATTTGGAAACAAATTAGAAGTGAAAGACACTATACCCTACTAGATTTCTTTCAATGCACCAATAAATTTAGTTCTGTTTTTCTACAAGGATAATAAAAAGATCTTCTGTATATTAGATTTGATAAAATGCTGATTTTTAGCTAGCACTTTGTACTTTGCCATGAAATCTTTCACATTTCCCTTTTCAAAGAGATGACTCCAAAGATTCACAGGTATAAAAGTTGTTCATTTATAACACTTATTCTACTGGACCACTGGTCAAATTCAAGTTGACTTAAGACAAAAAATGCAACATTTATTGAGGAAAAGATGTCATGTTATATTAGAAAACTTTTAACACAAACAAATTTGTACACTTACATTTTTTGTTTGTAATCAGAAGATACATTCCTTAAGAAGTAAAGCTTATAAAATAATACATTTGTAGGGCTATGGAACTACAAATTAGCAAAACTACAAAATAGCAAAGAAAAAGTACAAATCTGCTTACTAAAATGTGGGAAATGGTGAGTAGAAAGCAAATACAGACCCACTGTAGACAGAAGTCACCTAACTTTCAATTAAATAATTGGAATATTTTTTTAAATTATGGGAATTGGAAAAACATGCTTCTGTAAATGGACCTTGACATACAGGTTGCCAATTTTCAAACTCTGCTTTAAATCTAAATGCCTGTTCCCATAACATATAAAAGGATGTGCTACCTTCTGGGTAACTGTGTTACCCTGAGTGTGTTATTTAAGTTCTCTGGGTCTCAGTTTCCTCACAGGTAAAATGGAGATAATTACCACTAACACTAACAACACAGAGTTGTTAAAAGGATTAAACAAGATAATTCAAAGATTGACAACATACAGCATACCTCTCAATAAATGCTATTTTAAATTATATAAAAGTGGAATTTACTGTGTATTAGAGTAAATCATGAACACTGTGAGAATAACCAAACAAAAATGTGAGGAGTAAATATGAAAATAAAATTGTGTATGACTTCTATTAAATATTAGAGAATAAAAACACTAAAACTTCTAGAAAATGTTTAAGGCAAGAAAACAAATATAGCTAAACAAATAAAAATCCACCTTCACTAAAGTAAAGAAATGCAAATTTTAAATAAAAATAAGGCATCATTTTCTAATCATTAGGTATCATATTCCCCTGGAGAAGGGAATGGCTACTCACTCCAGTATTCTTGCCTGGAGAATTCCATAGACAAGGGAACATATATGTGATTCACATATATGCATACGTGTATGTACAGCAGGGCAAACATACGACCAAGGAGACAACTGTATATTGCAAGTGGCACTGCCAATCAGTTTAAAACTACTGAAAAAGTAATATGTGATATCACAATTTGGTGATAGGTAGCAACAGGAATTAAGTATTTCTACCATTTGATTCAGGTTTGCCAACTCTTGGAATATATCTTAAGGAAATGAAATTAACACAGGAAGAAACAGTTCAATGTCATATTGTAAACTAAAGTATTATTATTTTAACTGAAATCACCAACTACAAGGAGTTGTCTAGTAAAATATGTCACATCTATTTCATGGAAAATATGTAATCATTAAAAATAATGTTTATGGAAACAGGAAAAATGCTGTTACAATATTAAGTGAAAGAACAATAATAAAAGTGACATATACCCCATGATAACTCTTTAACTATAATTTAACTTAGTCAATATACATTTATTGAGAACCTTAAATTCCCTAAAACAAAAAGACAAAAAACTCTAGCTTTCATTGAGCATATATTCTACTGGAGATTTAATGGTATTAATTTTTGAATTCTACTAGCTAAGACTGGTGAGATAGAGAACAAAAGAAAGTCGTATTTTAGGTGGAAATATGAGCAATTTTCCTCTTTCTATTTTTTCATATTTTTACAATTGCATCTAATGCTCTGGCTCCTACCCTGAGTAACTTAAATTTGCAGATTGCCAGTTGGAAACTATGAAGTTAATATTCCATGTGAATTTAAGAGCTATTTTCAGCAAGTCAAGAAAGGCTAACAGAAATTCTTTGTAGAAATTAAGAATTCAAACACTAAATGAAATATTAATATCTTGCTTACCATGTAAATTGTGTGTACATAGAGGTCTGTGTACAGAGGCATGACTGTGCACTGGTATGTGGGCAACCTGTTATCAATCTTGTTTGACAACACTGGTGATTTTTCAACGTACAGATCAGAAGAGTTTGCAGTAATGGTACTGACATGTCATTTTAATGAAAATGGAAAAATGATTTATTAATAAACCATAGTTTGGTGGACAATATCTTCTAAAACATGATATTTGCAAAAGAAAAAATATTAACTTTGAAAAGTGTGAAACTAAGTGAGAACGAGGGCCTATAAGATCTTTGGTTACACTGTCCAATGTAAAACTGTCAATTAAGGCTCTGGAGTAACATGAGATTTTGAGTATTAATTTATGGAGGTGGCATTATTCCAATCAAAAGCAATGGCTGTTAATGATATACTTCATTTCTACACTGAAAAGGCCAAAATAAAGCCTCAGTATTTACATGGACATCTCAATAAACATATTTAACCCTATGAATGCAAAATGTAAAATTTCAAGAGACCTGGGATCTCTTCTTGCTGGTATTCTTATTATCTGTAAACTATAATCATCAATTTCCAACCCCCAAAAAAGAAAACAAAAAGATAAGGAGAAAAGAATCCCAGAACTCTCTGATCCTGCTAGTCTAAGACTCAAAGGGTAATTTGACTTCTTAACCTGCTATCCCAACAGAAATGATTGTGTCTAACTGCTTGCCTTTGTTCAGAGACTAATCACTAAATTGTAAAAATCACCCTCAACTTACAAAAACTGCCCTTGATTATAAATAATTGCCCAAGACTGGAGAGAAAGCGGCAGGCAAGATCCCAGTCTTTCATCCAATTTATTCAGCAGCAATCCACATTCCATTTGTCTAGACTAAATATAGCAGCGTTTATACAAGAAATCAATAGTGCTTGCAGAGAGGAGAGCAAAGGCATGAATATTTCATCAAACTCAGAGAGAAATGGCAATCAGCAAACTGATGGTTCTGTGTAGGTCATCTCTGGCCTGCTGGATCAGTTCCTGTTACTTGGACAATAGCTCATCTCTCTCTAATCATAATCATATCATAACCATTCTTTCTATTTTTAACATTAATTGCATTGTGGGTGACAAAGGCTCATCGTATTCAAAAAAGGGAAGATGGATTTTTCTCACATCTTCGGTGACAGGCTAATAAACCTTCCCAGGAACAATAAGAGTAACACAATACCAGGGCTGAGTTTCAACAAGTTACAGTAACCTACACATCACAAAATGTGAAAGAATGGTCACTGTCAACAGCTGTTGTATTATCATAATTAGAAATAATCAACTTAACAAGGAAAAAATAACAACCAGCTTTAACAATGAGGAAATGGAATCATCACTGTTCACAACATTTCTTGTCTAGGAACATCCACAGTCCTTACAAATTACTTAGAACAGGTGGCCAGGGATACATAAGTTAGAAGGAAGTTGATAACAAATAGTAGTGTTAGCATTTGTTGTTGCTCAGTCGTGTCCGAGTCTTTGACTGTTAGCATTACTTATGAGTGAGTGTGTCATGGACTGTAGCCTGCCAGGCTCCTCTGTCCGTGGGATTTTCTAGGCAAGAATACTGGAGTGGGTTGCCATTCACTTCTCCAGGGGATATTCCTGACCCAGGGATCAAACCCAGGTTTGCTACATGTAGGCAGATTCTTTACCAACTGAGCCACCAGGGGAACAAATCCAATTTTTTTTTTTTTTTTTTTGGCTGTGCCATGGAGCACGTGGGATCTTAGTTTCCTGACCAGGTATCAAACTCCGTCACCTCCTGCATTGGAAGTACAGTCTTATAAACCACTGGACTGCCAGGCAAGTCCCATCAAATCCTATTTTCTTAACAGATATAACTTTACTTGGACTCACCCACTATTTGTCTGAAATTTCAAATACATGCCAAGATACACACACACAGACACACACAGATTATTATTATTATTATTCTAATAGCAAATGCCCAGTCTGAACTTTTCCACATCTAAATTAACTAGTTTTATTATCACTTTACAAAGTTCTACTCATTCTTTCCTCAGTGTCTTTCTCAATTATTCTTTGACAGTTATTCCTTCTTGTGTTTAGCATTTATCAACCCATGAAATTTTTAGAAATAGTTTTTAGTTTATTAAGAAACATGGACACAGAAAAGCTTCCATTTCAAAATATAAATCCCAGCTCATATAAATGTATATGATAACTATATTTATTTAAGCAATACATATTCCTGTTCAGTTGTAATTAAATTTCTTTAACAAATATATATATTTTTAATACCAAGACCATTAAAGAGTTCAATCAAAGTACTGAGAAAACTCAGTACTTTGGCATGTTGCTTAAATCTTCACTTTAGATGTATTATTATGGCACTAGTAAATAGGAAGAATCTTCTTATGTTCAATAACAGGACTCTCTGGTTGCTTCTTTATCATCTGACTTACAAACAAGAAGCCATCCATTTTAAGAATGTTTTAAGTGAATAATTTGCAAACCTCACGAATGGAAAAATTATAAGAATGCAAATTTTGACCATTTACAACTATCACAACAATGGTTGAAGCCTGTTCATGCTGTTCCTCTGAATGAGATTCTGAAGCAGTGTAGTGCAAAGCACAGGCTTTCACAAAAAGAAAATGGCATAGGGACAATCTCCCACCAATTCATATGTGTCAATTTAGTTAAAAGTTGAGACTTGAAAAACTGTGACAAAAATGGAATCATGTTTATCTACATATCTCAGTTAATACTCATAGTTACAACAGCTATGCTAATATTCAGGACACCCCATTCCACTGCTACCCAGAGACAGTTTATGTGGAAATTAAGTTCTCATACCGAGAAATGGTTGACCAAAACCACTCGCAGGTGGACATATGAACAACAATTGCCAGATCTGGGGAAACAAATGTTGCTTTGATCATCTGTTCAGCTTCTTTTGTTCCTCCTTTCCTGCACAGAAATCTGTGAGAGTTTGGGCCTGCAGACTCCACCCATGGGAAAAGGCTGCCGGCTGTACCATTTTGTGCTTTAAAATCATCCAGTCAAATATGTGAGGTTCTCAGTAGCTCAGGGTTCAAAAAAGAATGTCGAATAGCCCTCTCAGATATGTGTGATCTGGCTCTTTCCAAAGTACAGCCTATAATAACAGTTTAATTATATGGGAAACTCTGCAGGAATTTATATGAAACTTCATCAGGAATAGATATCTTTCACTAATATTTTCCTATTTGCTTCTTTTTTGCAGGCTTCACTAAGGAAGGATGATCCTATTAACATATGTCTACATGTATCCTGATGATACCAGGTCATTTATGAAACTGCTCAATACCAATATGTTCACTGATGCTCGTTTGTCAGGTAGTGCCAGAAAAATTGCTACTTGCTCTATACAATATGTCAGGCTTCCCTGGTGGCTCAGAGGTTAAAGTGTCTGCCTGCAATGTAGGAGACCTGGGTTCGATCCCTGGGTCGGGAAGATCCCCTGGAGAAGGAAATGGCAACCCTCTCCAGTATTCCTGCCTGGAGAAACCCATGGACGGAGACCGGTGGGCTACAGTCCATGGGGTCGCAAAGAGTCAGACACAACTGAGCGACTTCACTTTAACTTTCTGTATAGTATGTACTGCCATGACCTGCCATTTCTGTCCTGTCTGGCCAAACCAAAATTAATAAGGAATAACACTGACACCCACTGCGATTAGGAAGTTATCTGGTTTACTGTGTCTTAAACTCTTTGTATGAACATACACAATTCTATTGATCACTTGGTCAGCTAACTCAAGTATTAAAATATAATTTTCACTGTGAGCCTTCTTGAAAAGAAATTGGAGAGGTCTTGGAAAATAGATGGAAGAAGGTCTGTGTAAGTAGCACTTACAGTCTTTGTCATATTTATGCAATTTCACATGTAGGATGTCAATCCGACCCTGAAGAATGTTAAACTTTGCTCTGGCACAGCAATGGGGGATATCTGGCTTTTGTGATTCTAGCTTCACTGCCCCTTTCTCATTATTGGTTACATTGATCACCAAAGACAGTTTTTCTGGTAGACTCCATGGGCTTTGGAAAACAAATAGAAGAACTTAAATTTTTCCTTCCTTCGACTTCATAAAGCTGATTTAAATTCATTTAAACCACCCTGAACCTTAAAGAAGACTGAGTGCTGAAGAACTGATGCTTTTGAACTGTGGTGTTGGAGAAGACTCTTCAGAGTGGGAAGCCTGGCGTGCTGCAATCCATAGGGTCACAGAGTCAGACATGACTGAGCAACTGAACAACAGCCAACAAAACCACCTTGATATTTCCCTTTCTGAAATCCCACTAACTCTTCATAACCCATTTCTTTTAACATTGATTTGGAACCAAAGCAATTCAACTTTGTAATTTTATGAACGCTTTTATGCTTTTAATCTTGTTGGTTATTTTTGCTGTTGTTCATTCTCTATCACTCCCTTCTCTTTTGGCCTTCAATTTTTCCCAGCATCAAGGTCTTTTCCAGTGAGTCAGCTCTTCGCATTAGGTGGCCAAAGTACTGGGAACTTCAACTTCAACATCAGTCCTTCCAATGGACACCCAGAGTTGATTTCCTTTAGTACTGACTGGTTTGCTCTCCTTGCAGTCCAAAGGACTCTCAAAAATCTTCTCCAGCACCACAATTCGAAGGCATCAATTCTTCAGTACTCATCTTTTTTCATGGTCCAACACTCACATCTATACATGACTACTGGAAAATCCATACATTTGACAATATGGACCTTTGTTGGCAGTGATGTCTCTGCTTTTTAATACACTGTCTAGGTTTGTCATAACTTTTCTTCGAAGGAGCAAGCATGTTTTAATTTCATGGCTGTAGTCACCAGTTGCAGAGACTTTGGAGCCCAAGAAAAAAAAATCTGCAACTGCTTCCACTTTTCCCCCATCTATTTGCCATGAAGTGATGGGACCAAATGCCACGGTCTTAGTTTTTGAATGTTGAGTTTGAAGCCAGCTTTTTCACCTTCAATGAGAGGCTCTTAGTTCCTCTCCACTTTCTACCATTAGAGTGGTATCATCTGCATATCTGAGGTTGCTGATATTTCTCGTGGCAATCTTGATTCCAGCTTGTGATTCCATCCTTGCATTTCACATGATGTACTCTGCATAGAAGTTAAATAAGCAAGGTGACAATACACAACCTTATCATACTTCTTTCCCAATTTGAATCAGTCAGTTCTATGTCCGGTTCTAACTATTGTTCTTAACCTGCATACTCATTTCTCAGGAGACAGGTAAGGTGGTCTGGTACTCCTGTCTCTTTAAGAATTTTCCAGAGTTTGTTTTGATCCACATTGTCAAAGACTACAGTAGATGTTTTTCTGGAACTCTCTTTCTTTCTCCATGATCCAAAAAATATTGGCAATTTGATTTCTGGTTCCTCTGCCTCTTTGAAATCCAGCTTGTACATCTGGAAGTTCTTAGTTCACGTAGTGCTAAAGCCCAGTTTGAAGGATTTTGAGCATAACCTTGGTAGCATAACCTATGGTAGCATAATCATAAGGTAGTTTGTACATTCTTTGGCACTGTCCTTTGGAACTAGAATGAAAACTGACTTTTTCCAGTCCTGTGCCACTACTGAGTTTTTCAAATTTGCTGACATCTTTTTTGGAGTTTTCTAGCAGCAGCAGCACCAACAGCAGCAGCAGCAGCAGCAGAAGGTCTTGTAGGTATTCATAAAACCAGTCAGCTTCAGCTTATTTGACATCAGTGGTTGGGGCATATCATAGGCTTGGATTACTGTGATGTTGAAAGATTTTTCTTGGAAATGAGCTGAGACCACTCTGTCATTTTGAGACTGCACCGAAGTATTGCATTTCGGATTTTTTTGTTGACTAGGAGGGCTGTTCCATTTCTTCTAAGGGATTCCTGCCCATAGTAGTAGATATAATGGTCATCTGAATTAAATTTGCCCATTTTTGTCATTTTAGTTCACTAATCCCTAAGATGTCAATGTTTACACTTGACATCGCCTACTGGGCCATCTCCAGGTTACCTAGATAAATGGACCTAATATTCCAGGGTTCTATGCAATATTGTTCTTGACAGCATCAGACTTTACTTTCACCACCAGACACATCCACAGCTGAGCATCATTCCTGCTTTGGCTGCCCAGCCTCTTCATTCTTCCTGCACTTATCAGTAATTACCCTCCACTTTTCCAAACTAGACACTTTCCGACCTGGGGGCGCTCATCTTTCAGTGCCATATCTTTTTCCTTTCATACTGTTCATGGATTCTTGTGGCAAGAATGTTGAAGGAGTTTGCCATCCCCTCCTAAATGGACCACATTTTGTCAGAACTCTTCACTATGATCCATCTGTCTTGGTTGGCCCTGCACGGCATGGCTCATGACTTCACTGAGTTATGCAAGTCCCTTTGCAACAACAAGGTTGTGATCCCCGAAGGGGTTGATTATATCATAGCATAAGGCTAACAGAGAGCTGGTCTAAGCCTGATGCCTGTTTATATCTTGTTCCTCTAGTTCTTTGCCTCAGTAATTATATTCCAGCATAAATTAAGTATAATGTAGCTAATACTATCTAAACAGAGTATCAGACTGTTTAGGGCTGTATGTATCTAAAATAACATTAAAATCACTATTCTTATAGTATTATCAGGTTGACATATGGCTTTTCATTTATACCTTTATTCAGTGAATATTTGTAAAGCAATATGAAATGCCAAAACAGATTTTAATCAACAAGAGAAGGGACTGCCTTCCAAGAACTCATGTGCTTATGCACATCAACCCATAAACCAATGTATAAAACATGATGCATTAAATGCAATGATATTGATGCTCCAGAATCCCACCTGGACCCTCTTCTATTTTCTCTCCAGGACTCTCAATGGAGATATTAATATTTTCCTTTTCATGGCTTTATTTGCTTTCTATATGGTGACATTTTGTCTCCAGCCTAACATCTATCTTAAAATTGCCACCGATATATGTATGTCACAGTTCAAAAGCATCAATTCTTCAGTGCTCAGCTTTCTTTATAGTCCAACTCTCACATCCATACATGACTACTGGAAAAACCATAGCTTTGACTAGATGGACCTTGTTGGCAAAGTGTCTCTCTGCTTTTTAATATGCTGTCTAGGTTTGTCATAGCTTTTCTTCCAAGGAGGGGTGTCTTTTAAATTCATGGCTGCAGTCAATCATCTGCAGTGAGTTTGGAGCCCCCAAAATAAAGTCTACCACTGTTTCCATTGTATCCCCTTCTGTTTGCCATGAAATGATGGGAATGGATGCCATAATCGTAGTTTTCTGTATGTTGAGTTTTAAGTCAACTTTTTCACTCTCCTCTATCACTTTCATCAAGAGGCTCTTTAGTTCTTCTTTGCTTTCTGCCATAAGGGTGGCATCATCTGTGTTTCTGAGGTTATTGATATTTCTCCTGGCAATCTTGATTCCAGCTTGTGCTTCATTCAGCCCAGCATTTTGCATGATGTACTCTGCATATAAGTTAAATAAGCAGCGTGACAATATACAGTCTTGATGTACTCCTTTCCCGATTTGGAATAAGTCTGGTGCTCCATGTCCAGTTCTAACTATTGCATCTTGACCTGCATACAGATTTCTCAGGAGGCAGGTAAGATGGTCTGGTATTACCATCTCTTGAAGAATTTTCCACAGTTTGTGGTGATCTAGACAGTCAAAGGCTTTGGCATAGTCAATAAAGCAGAAGTATTACTCCATTTAGCTGTCTCATGCTGTTTTTCTCCAGTAACTCTGGTCTCAGTTTGTGCACCCAGAAAACATGAAAGTGATATCTGACTCTGCTTTTCCCTTTAGATTATCCATACACAATCAACATAAATAATTTTTTCTACTCTTAAATATTTTTTAAATTCATCAAGTGCTCTTTACTATCACTGCCTACTGTCACTTTCCTGGATAATACCTATCAGTGTAACCCCAATCTTTAACATGATGTCTATGATATGCTTTCCTCCCTTCATTTGAGTCACAACAATATTCTTTCAGTCCTTAAAGACATGCTCTCTGATGTCTCAGAGATTTCTCATACAAACATTACCTCTTTCTGAATTCCAATCCAACCCCATCCCATTTTTCTACACAGATTCTTAATTATCCTTCATATCTTAGCTAAAAATGATCTGATGTAAGATCTCTTTTTGCATCTTATTGCATTTTCTCATTAAATTTTGCAACTCATTTCATAACATTTGTTTGACTCCCTTCACCATTATTCTAAGTTCCATGAGAAGAGGAACTAAAGTTTCAGTGCCTGGTATAGCATAAAAGCATGGTAATGCCTCAGTGCATACCTGAAATGAATGAAGGAATAAATGAATGAGTGATGGTGATGAATCATATAGTGACAAAACTAGAAACACATACGTACATACACATATACATGTATCCAATTAAAATCCTAGAGCAATTACTTATTAGGTCTTCTTGACTATCTGAATTCTGATAAATATTGACTGCTTAAATTATTGACAAGTGAATGTGTTTCTGGCAAAAGTGATTAAGTATTTGAAAAATCAATCTCAAAACATTTCCACCTAAGGTGTCATTTCACATTTCCCAGACCCCAAAGTATCTCTTAACATTCAGTGTGCTGACAGATTAGAACCACCCAAGTGGGCTAGGGAAGCACTGAGTAAAATAAAACTTACCCATTCATGCTGTTAGCATCAGTAGGCTACAATCTTGAATTATCTAAACAGTAATGCCTAATTCATGAATGATCATCCCATGTTATGAGAAAATTATACCAGAACTGATAAACTACTGATATGTATAGAATCATTTCTGTCTTGGAAAGAATATTATTTTTCTGAAAAAAATAAATTAATAAACTTGAAAGTGGCTAACATAAAAAATGGGAAATGAGAAAACAAGTAATACAACTTCAGTTTGATGACAATTTTTCCTAAATTTCACTTAAGTGATAAAAATAAATATTCTTAGTTTATTTTCCACTGGTGATATTTATGATTGCATCATAATGAATGACTAGAATTAGTAATCAAATTTGAAAAAAATAATTTTTATAGCATGAATTATTTAAATTGATTAGACCAGAAATATAATTCTCCCGCGTAGTGATTCTGTTCAAGTTACACATGTCTACAGTTTCTTTAAGGTGCACTAATACATGGCATAAATGAAAAGAAAATAAATGCAAGAAGTAATCTGAGCTTTGATTTACTATTCTCTTATTTCCCAGGGGTCTGAAGAGGAAACAAAAATAACCACAAATGACTAAAATATCAGTAGGCCTTGAAATACCAACATTTAAGCTAAAGAAAGCTAATTTTTAATCAAAGCCTTACTATTTTGATTTACTTAATTCAAATTCCCTCTCTGCAAATATGCCTTTGAATTAAGCAGTCATAACAAACCATAACACCAACATGAATTGCCAACTCATTTGTAATACCCACTTAATTCTAAAGTATCAACAGTGTTTGCTAGTTCTTCACTATTTGAGAACCAAGTAAAAGCTTCATTGAGTTTCTTGAAGTATGGAAACAAAATCAAACCAATTTATATGACTTCAAGGTAATAGGAGCTAAGAGCCTAATCCATGTTATTGAGATAAAAGATTAGTGATACCTGTAAATAAGACTTTCAGTAGATGAGAAATCTTAGTGTTTTAAAATAGGTTATACAGATATTGAACTAAAACCATATGGGCTTTCCAGGTGAAGTGGTAACGAACCCTCCTGTCAATGCAGGAGACATAAGAGACATAGGGTCTATTCCTGGGTAGGGAAGACTCCCTGGAGGAGGGCATACTCCAGTATTATTGCCTGGAAAATCCCATAGACAGAGGAGCCAGGCAGGCTACAGTCCATGGGGTCACAAAGAGCTGAACGTGACTGAAGTGACTTGACACACACACACACACATATTCATACCAGTCATCAACTGGGATGTACAGCAAACTGATTTCTGTAAGAACTACAATGAAGGTGAGATAAACGGTCTCCTCCATATTTTTTTCTACAACTTGCATTTTCTTCTAGGTTAGAGACAAGTACTAAATTATTATTATTTGCAAATGGCTAACACAACTTCCTTCTCAGTATGAGAGCTTAATATTTGAGGCAGGGCATTACCCTCTAACTCTAGAAGTCAGTTCCTCATCTGACATGTAATACAAGCTTAATAAATAGTAGTTGCATAAATGATTCTCTCAGCAGATACCCCTCTCTAACCCCTTTCAAACACCCTTTCTGAACAAAGTACATTTGTTTATTCAGCAAATAAACTTTTTTCAAAGAATATGTTCCCTTCCTTCTATCAGGAACTATTGTTTGCAGAAGTATGTAACCGTGTTCTGTTCCAAAAGAAAAATAGAGCTTTTACTGGTCCTTGTGTCTTGCCAACAAGAAACAATTTGCCTTTAAGCTAAAAATAAAAACTCCAATATTTTCTGAAAGTTTCAATGCTTAATATACTTAAGACAACAGCATATATTAAACAGTGCAGGAAAATGTGAAGAGAAAAAGAGCACAAGTGCCATGCGTGATGCTTCTCTCATTTTCCTCTTTGATTTAAATCATGTCTTTTCCTTTTCTACTGTCTAATTTTTGATCTTGCATAATGGGACTAGAACTTCAACCAAGGCACTTTCTGCACCCCCTCCCCCCCCCCCCGCCCTGCCCCGTCTTCTTCAGATCTCAGTTGTTTTCCTAAGTTCTCGTGAAATCTTTATTGCAAATCCAAAGTCTTAAAGTCCCATTAAACCCTTCTAATATAGGATTGCACTCACTTTTAAAACATGGAAACATTTCTTTAAACAGCTGAACACTTTCTTCAAATAAAAACTTATGAACAGTCCTAACGTTTAAAACCAGAACTAGTGCAACTGTTAAGGAAGAACCCGCGTCCCACCCACTCACTTCCTCCCCAGTCCCTTTCCCTGGGAATCCAGACTCCACGGCATTCAGTTCGGAAAACACTGTTCTAATGGCATTATTTCTGCACTTGCTAAACTCAGATCAGAGCCAAATTACATTAGTTCTCTTTCAAAGAAAAATGCATTACTGTTTCATGGCATTATGAGAATTTGGAAAGTATGATTTGGAAATAATAAATTTCACTTTATACATACAATTTGGGGGTAAAAGTCAATACTAAAAAATAAAAATTCATCTTATATTGCACAATTTCAATCCTAGCCAGGCAAATGCATTGGCACCTGTGTATATGTTATTGCCACATGGTGGCACCACTTTTGCTCATAAGTAGAAATACCCACTATTCTTTGTCAGGAAGTGCTTTGGATATGAGTTTTTAAATAATTATCCAAACTTGCAACTATGCAAAGTTCTCCGGGCTTGAGCATTTTAAAAACATGTGACTTCCCTATGCTGATTCCAAATTTGGTTTTCTAAACTTGGGTAAGAACAAAGATTAGTACATACCGTTGATTGGTCTGCAGATTTGTTTTAATTTAAATTATGGAGC
Source organism: Nanger dama (assembly GCA_917880005.1). Lineage (NCBI taxonomy): Eukaryota > Metazoa > Chordata > Mammalia > Artiodactyla > Bovidae > Nanger > Nanger dama. The sequence goes on from CAKJTW010000007.1 coordinate 34,567,166, forward strand.
CAACATCAATATAACACTTACTGTGTGCCTTCACAGATCTGATTGCTTTTAAAGAAATGTTAATTCATCTATCCTCCTTTACACTATGAGGTTGTACTATCTGGTAACCTAAGGGTAGACATAATTATGAGCCTCATTTCACAGATGAGGAAAATGTAGGCCACCGAGGAAATTGGCCAAGGTCACAGGGCTACTTGGTGGTGCAACAGGAATACACCATCTAGCTGTGGAGTCTACGGCCTTAGCCACTCCACTATTATTCTTCTTGAGTTCTACAAAACAGGTATCCAACTTAATTTCTACACAGTTCACCTTGAAGTGTGCCTTGATGTAAATGAGAATGAAAAGTTTTTTGTTAAAACAATATAACATATTTCTTTGAGGTAAAAGGAAAGCACTTTGCTTGTAACTACCAACATATACCACAGAGATGTGCTATGGAACACATTTCCACCTATTTTGACACACTGGTGAATTCTTAGGTGTTTCAATGCTCTCTTTCGAAACGATTTTGTATTTAGGAACTTCAAATTTAGTATTTTGCCCTTTTATCTATAGAAATTTCTTTTGAGTTAAAACAGTTTTTAAAAATTCATCTTATTCTCGAATCTGAAATCTACTAACTCACAGGTAAAGACTGCCTAATAACGAAGTTATCATGAGTACTTGATTAGCTAAATCCCACTGGATTTTTTCACAAAGAGATAGTGAATCATATTAACTGTAAACTGTTAATGAGACTTGAATGTACTATTCATAAATTTTTAGATTACTTTTTTAATTGAAGAAGGAAAGTAGTAACAAAAAGGAAGAGGCAGCTGTTTTTTGACAGTATGAGAAAAGATTTGACAGGATAGACTGTGGTGGTTTATTTTTCCTTATTTCAGAGCTTTTCTGGTTCATGATTCCCTGTGAATTATAAAATATGGTCACTAGCCATTACGGAAAAACTTATTAGGTAAGTGAAAGTGTCTACTACCTCAGAGAAGAGCCTCAAGTTGTCAGAATAATCTAATTTTTTAAGCATATATAAAGAGAAATCAACGTGACAGTCTATGTGCCTTAATTAAAGACATTCATAATTTGGCATAAGAAAATGTAATAATTTTTCTCTTCTGTTTAATTAGACTGTCATTAAAATTTCTATTTCTGGTAGAACTCATAGTATCTGTTTATAGAAATAGGCTGTATTCAGAGCATTGTCAGTATTACAGAATACTTCTCATTATTTTAAGCACAGTCTACAATTTAAAGTAGAATAATTTACACGAACAAAAGTATAAGAAGTAACTTAAAGCATTAAAAGGAACAGAACCCTATAGAGCTGGGGTCTGCAAACCTTGGCCCATGGACCAAATCCAGCCTGCCTCCTGTCTTTCTGCCTGCTATTTATTACATATGAGTGATTTTCACATTCTTAAATGTTTTTAAAAAGAAAAAAACATTTCATGACGTGAAAATTACATGAAATTTCAATTTCAGTTTTCACAGAGTTTTATTGGAACACTGTCACTTCCATTCACTTATGTATTGTCTGTGGCTACTTTCACGCCACAAAGGCAGAGTTGGAGTGTGACAGAGGCAGTACAGGATGTGAAGCCTCAAATAATTACTACTGCCCTGATTGAAAAAGTCTGCCAAACCTCACGGCAAAGAATCTACATCTATTTTCTATTTTTATTCACATACAGTGATCTCTCCCATCAACAATTAAGTGCCTAAGCCATCTATTCTCTCTACTCTACTGTATAAGATTAGAAATAACCATAATTTAGTTTATCTAAGTGTCAGTCACTCAGTCATGTCTGATTTTTGTGACCCTCACCCTGGACTGTGGCTCAAATGGCTCCTCCACCCATGGGATTTTCTAGGCAAGAATATCAGAGTGGGTTGCCATTTCCTTCTCCAGGGAATCTTCCCAACCCAGGGATCAATCCCAGGTATCTTGCATTCTGGGCAGATTCTTTACCGTCTGAGCCACTAGGGAAGTGCAGTTTATCTAAAATAAAACATAATTAGGAAGCAGATGATACTGACAAGGAATGTTACATGTAAAAGTAGCTTTAAGTATTTTTATTGGACTAATATATTAGTTTCAGGCTTTGTTGCTTGCTGTTTGCATTAAAAAGTAATCTAGAGAACAAAAATATAAATAAGAACAATGGCATTTTAAAGTCAGGAATAGATTCTGAGCACTAGCTATAATTTTTGGATGGATTTTAAAATTTAAGACAGCAGCCTTATTATCCCCTTTTACAGGCGAGGATAATGAACATGAGAGAGGTGAAAATGAAAATTCTAACTTACTTAAAATCATGGTAAATATTAACTTTGAATGATGCTAAATGAAAGTCATTTTATCATATTCCATATTAATGATTTAGATGGTTTCTCTTTGTAACTTACCTCTTTCCCATGAGGCAGAGGTAACATATTTTGCATGTTAGAAGGCAAATCTAGAACAAATATTTGCTCAATTGAAATTACTTTTACTAAACTAAGAAAAGGACACAGACTGCTTCCATCTGTGTAGCAGCTGATATGTGACTCCTCATATCACACACACACACACACACACACACACACGGCCAGTACATCTTACAGAAATCAACATGTGAACATTTGAATGAGTTTAGGAAAGGAGTGTTTAGAAATTATGGGATATTGTGTTTATTTGACATTAAAATTTTTGTTAATAATTTGTGGGTTGATTTAACTTGTATTGAATATTTTAAAACCTTGAGGTTTTAAAGAAACATCACATGTACCTCCAAGATATGATAATACTACTGTAAGGTTGGCTGTTATATCCTAGTGATAGATCTTTAGCCAAACAACTAAAGAAGTTTAATGCCTCAAACAAAATAGACCCAGTAGTTAGGCATTGTAAAAAAAAAAATAAATAACTTATGGAAAAAGTTACCCAATTGTCCTTCCAGATATTAATGTAATTTTAAGTTAATCTAACACAAGAGTATAGGAAATACACTGCTAATCATAGAGTTTTGCAAAGCCATTCTAAATCCAATGGTTTCAATTTTATTTTCCACAGGATTCATAATATAACTTAGATCAAATGATCTGAGACTCATCAGCTTGACAACTCATTTATTATACAAAATTTTAAGTTCTACTTTTTTTTAGATTCTGTAAGTCAATGATTTGGTATCTGTAATCCTTCAAATTAAAAACAAAACTAAATATTACCTTGGTTAAACAAAAGAAACAAGAGAGAACAAAAAAAAAGAAGAAAATTTTCTTTATCCTAAGGGAAAAGCACTTTTATAGAAGTTACTCAGGTTTCCTCTACCTGCTGGGAACGAGGGAGAGAAAAGGAGACAGAATCTCCTGTGAGGCCTTAGGTCAGTGATGAAATTCAACCTGCCATGTTAAGTACACCTCTCTAAGATTTCTGTAGGCCATTCAGTTGAGTTTACTCCTCTCAAGGTAAATTTGGCAGGATGCAAGATTTAGTCAAGCCAAGGGTTAGAAATTTCTAGGCATGTCTGGAAAACAGGTGGGGCTGGCACAACAGGTGTCTATTTGTATAAATGACTAAGGTATCTCCTAAGAAAATCTCCTTTTCAGCAAAGAGGAAGCCAGGCCTGATACACTTGACCTGATAACCAAGTCTCAGGCCTGAGGGATTCTGATTCTCAACACAGGGTGCATCCCTCCACTGTCCACTCTCACCTCCAAGTCGTAGGGTACAAATCTAGTTCCCTCCTTCTATGCTGCTCTGATAATGCTTTCACCAAACTCATCAGGAACACTAAATTTATAAAATCAAGTCTTGGTCTTACTCGAGTCTCACAATCATGGGACACAGTTGTTGCAGAGAATAAATAAATGAATCAATCTATCAGTCCATCTTCTTTCAATCAGTGGCTAATACACAAGATCTTGCCAAAGGAGAGAAGTAGAACATGGCAGAAAGAACACTGAGTGCCTGGTTCAAATCTTCACTCCACTTCCATGGGCCTTAGGTTCATGTATGAGGCCTAAGTACCAATTCTCAAAGCTTGTTTTAGTGTCAGGGCTTTATACTCTCCCAACCCACTATATATATTATATTTAGTTCCTCTTCATATATATATATATATATATATATATATATATATATATATATATCTCCATTAGAAAGTCCATCTCATGAGAAAGACAATTCCGGATGCCTTCATTGATCTTTTTGGAGAGATCAGTAAACAGCAGGGCAGGCTCTGACCATATTGAAAGCCAGGGGACCTAGGAGGAAAGAGAGGAATACCTACCAAACAGAAGAGAATGACAGAGAATGGAAAGCAGGAAGTCTTTTAGATAAGGTTTATCTAATTAAAAATTATCCTAGGGCAGGTTTTGTCTGAGATATAAAACTCAACTATGGTCAAAATTAGTCTATTCCCTGACTGTGGTGTATGAAAAATTTTTCTCAAACCTTCCATTATAAACAGCAAAACACATAGTCCATTTTCCATTTCAAAGACATATTTAATTTTTCTATGTGTTTTTCTTCACTGAGGTATATATAGTGAACACAAGCATTTACATTTTGTTATTAATTTCTTATGAAAATAAGAATATACATTTTCCTCACAAAGTGCTACCACAGAGCAACACAATACTTAATTTGACAAAAATAAGAAATATTATTCTGATCCCATGAAATGTAATGGATAGTCAAAAGCACTGACTTTGCTTAACAAGGTAATAGAAAATTGCCAGTAATTAGAAAGAACAAAATCAACTAAAGTTGAAAAGTAAAACTGAAAAAAATTACCCACAATTTCAGTTCAGTTCAGTTCAATTGCTCAGTTGTGTCCAACTCTTTGCCACCCCATGAATCGCAGCACACCAGGCCTCCCTGTCTATCACCAATGCCCAGAGTTCACTCAAACTCAAGTCTATCTAGTCAGTGATGCCATCCAGCCATCTCATCCTCTGTTGTCCTCTTCTCCTCCTGCCCCAATCCCTCCCAGCATCAGAGTTTTTTCCAGTGAGTCAACTCTTTGCATGAGGTGGCCAAAGTATTGGAGTTTCAGCTTTACTATCAGTCCTTCCAATGAACACCCAGGACTGATTTCCTTTAGAATGGACTGGTTGGATCTCCTGCAGTCCAAGGGACTCTCAAAAGTCTTCTCCAACACCACAGTTCAAAAGCATCAATTCTTTGGCGCTCAGCTTTCTTCACAGTCCAACTCTCGCATCCCTACATGACCACTGGAAGAACCATAGCCTTGACTAGACGGACCTTCGTCGGCAAAGTAATGTCTCTGCTTTTGAATATACTATCTATATTCTATACTATCTATACTAATATACTATATCTATTGAATATACTATCTATACTAATATACTAGGTTAGTCATAACTTTCCCTCCAAGGAGTAAGTGTCTTTTAATTTCATGACTGCAATCACCATCTGCAGTGATTTTGGAGCCCCCAAAATAAAGTCTGACACTGTTTCCACTGTTTGCCCATCCCATGAAGTGATGGGACCGGATGCCATGATCTTCGTTTTCTGAATGTTGAGCTTTAAGCCAACTTTTTCACTCTCCTCTTTCACTTTCATCAAGAGGCCTTTTAGTTCCTCTTCACTTTCTGCCATAAGGGTGGTGTCATCTGCATATCTGAGGTTATTGATATTTCTGCCAGCAATCTTGATTCCAGGTTGTGCTTCTTCCATCCCGATGTTTCTCATGATGTACTCTGTATATATGTTAAATAAGCAGGGTGACAATATACAGCCTTGACATGCTCTTTTTCCTATTTGGAACCAATCTGTTGTTCCATGTCCAGTTCTAACTGTTGCTTCCTGATCTGCATATAAGTTTCTCAAGAGGAAATGCCTTTTTTTTCTTTTTTGGTTAATATATAAAAATAACATAACTTGCAAAGAGCTATATAAGTAAAATTATAGCCACATCATCAATCTACTAATTTTTATTATTTCAGTGTATTTAGATATGAACTAAGTCCTGAGTTTTTTAATTTATTATTATTATTATTTTTTTTGTCTAAAAGAATAGTCACACTTTGCTTTTGTTTTTCTTCCTGTACAGAAGTACCCTAACTATCCAAAGCATTTGGTTCTATTCAATAGCTAAAGAACTCTTTTTTTTTTCCTTCTTCCCTCTAATTTGGCTTCAAGTCAATGCTGTTTTTCTCATTCCAACTGTTTTGGACATATGCTGGCCCAACTAACAATGGTAAACACAGCAAGCTGTCTCTGATATGGTGCTGATTAAGTCATCTTGTGAGCAAGCAGAGTTTGGATGTTAAGATGCTAAGAAAAAAACCTACTTTCAGAAATTCTCCTCCCTTTGAAAAATATTTGGATTCTCAATTTCAAATTATATGATAAACAAACCATGGGATACTTTGAAAATACATTCATTCAGTGCTGGCCTAGGCATTTAAGAAAAAAATAGAAAACTAAAACATGATTCTTATATTCACAGATTTTATAGTTTAAAAGGATGAGGGAAAGCACAGGGAACAGTAGAGTCCAAAGATGGGTTTAAAAATAACTTTCTAGAGAATGGCACTTTCATGTCCTGTAGAAAAAAGTATAAAATTGAAATCATGAGTACTGTGAATTGTATTTTAATATTATATTAGTAAAATATCAGTACCAAGCTAGTGCCTTAAACTGAAAGATTTAAAAATAGAGACCCAATGAACATCATAAGCATGTGGTATAAAATAATTGGAAGGAATACAAATATTGTAGTGCACATAATTGTTATTCAGAATGAAAAAGTATTTTTAAATACTGGCATCTCAGATTCTGTTTTTGTACATGAGAATCGAGCACTTATTTTCACTTAGCTTAGATAGCTATGTGTGCCAGCTTCCTCTCATTATGCAAATAGAACAGATAAAACTAAATTGTAAAATAAAGTCAAAAATATAATTCTTCTCTAAAAATACACATATATTTAGAACCCTAAGACAAATAAGTAACTCAAAAAGGAACCACCACAAACTTAAGAAAAATTTAATATCTCCTTTATTTATCACCACAGCTGTCACCAGGTTAATACTATCTACTATTTGATACATATGAAAGCAAAGCAGATTAACTAATTTATAATCATGGATAATTTTTTTTCCAGTTTTACTCTTAAAACTTAACTTTTTTCAGTTTTACTCTTAAACGTAACTCAGTATTCTTATCTCTAAAAATAAAAAGGTCCTGAAAATAGAAAGGTGAAGAGTAATAATTAGTTGTTGTTACCAAAATATTTACAATCTAAATGAGATGGGTATCTGATGGAAGATGGTGAGTAAACATACAAAAGATACAGAATATGATAAAGGCTATACTTAACAATTTGAATAGATAATTAGAGATGTTGATAGGTGAAAGTTTTTGAGAGTTTTCTCTATGAAAGGTACTGTGCTAACCACCTTAAATAAGTTATGAAATCACAGTGATAGAAACAATTATTTCTACAGGGGTCATTTTGAGTACAAGCTGTTAAGAAGATGGTTGATAGAGAAATAACAAAAAGCTAACAGCAACAACAAAAGCAGACAAGAAGAAGATAACCATTAAATAACTTGGGTACAGAACAAACAAAATAGAAAGAGATGAATTAAAGATACATCTTCAAGGTACAGTCAGCAAGACTGGAACACCAAATGGATAAATCAAGTAGGAATTCTTAAAAAAAAAAAATCACTGAAATATTTGGATAGTAGCACTGTTATGGCAATAATTATTTTTATTAACTTTTTAAAAGCATAGGGCAAAAGAACATATAATTTTATTTTTCTTAAAGAGGCAAAAAATTTTGATGGCAAAAGTGGGGTGTACATAAATGGAATAAACTATCTTTTAGACATCAATAAGTTTTCTAACTATAAAAAACCATATTATAATATATTTAGACATTCTGGGACATCTTTTTCAGTAAACACAATCAAACTAAGTAAAAATGACCTACATATCAAGAAAGAATAAAAATTTCAGGCATAATTAAACAAAATAACTGCAACATTTATACACTGAAATTATAAGTCATTTTGAAAAGAAATTAAATGAGATCTAAACAAGGAAATACATCCCATGTTCATAGATCAGATAAATATTACTAAGATAGCAATATTCTCTAAATTTATTCACAGATTCCCTATCAGACACTTAAATTTGCTTAGTTTGTTTGTAGAAATTGACAAGCTGATCTTAAAAGTTCATATGAAAATGGTAGGGACAAAGAATCACCAAACTATCTTGAAAAGAAAAAACAATGGAGGACATCCTTACTGGTATCAAAACTTACTACAGAACTATAATAATAAAGACTGTGTAGTACTGATATAGAACAGATGTATACATCAATGAAACATAACTAAGTCTAAAAACAAAGCCTTACATTATGATCAACTGTTTTTAACAAGAGTGTTAAGATAATTCAATGGAAAAAGAGTAGCATTTTCAACAAATGATGCTGGGGCACCTAGATTTTGAGAAGCAGAAAAGTGAAGCTGGAATCCTGCCTCCCACGACACATAAAATATTAACTCAAAATCGGAAGGTCACTCAGTAATGTCTGACTCTTTGCAATCCCATGGACTGTATACTCCATGGACTTCTCCAGGTCAGAATACTGGAGGGGTAGCCTTCCCTTCTCCAGGGGATCTTCTCAACCCAGGGATCACCCCAGGTCTTCCACATTGCAGGTGGGTTCTTGACCAGCTGAGCCACAAGGGAAGCCCAAGAATACTGGAGTGGGTAGCTTATCCCTTTTCCAGTGGATCTTCCCGACCTACGAATTGAACTGGGGTCTCCTACATTGCAGGCAGATTCTTTACCAACTGAGCTATCAGGGAAGCCCCTGACCAGCAATCTAAATGTAGAGCTAAAACTACAAAATTCTTAGGAGACAATACAGGAATAAATCTTTGTGGCCTTGGATCTTGGCAATGGTTTCTTAAATAAAATCAAAAGCACAAGTGATGGAAAAAAATAAAGGTAACATCTATGTAAAGAATGGATGAAAATATTTATAAATTATAAATCTGATAAGGACCTAGTTTTCAGAATAAATAAAATAAATTTGTAAGGGTTAGACTGAATGACAGAAATATACACAACCTGATTTTAAAATGGGCAAAGAAATTGAAAAGATATTTCTTCAAAGATACACAAATGACCAATAAGCACTTGAAAAGATTCTCAACATCATTTAGTCACCAGAGCAATGCAAATCAAAACCACAATGAGATACTACTTCACACCCACTAGAATGGCTGTAATAAAAAGATAGATTATACCAAGTATTGACAAACAGTTATGACCCAGCTATTTCATTCCTGAAAGTGAAAGTGTAGTCGCTCAGTCATGTCCGAGTCTTTGTGACCCCATGGACTGTAGCCTGCCAGGTTCCTCTGGCCGTAGAATTCTCTAGGCAAAATACTGGCATGGATTGCTATGACTTTTTCCATGGGCTCTTCCTGACCCAGAGATAGAACCTGGGTCTCCCACATTGCAGGCAGATTCTTTACCATCTGAGCCACAGAGCACTCCTAGGTAGATATTAATACAACAAAAGAAGTAAAAACACATCCAACAGAAGAACTTCTACAGAAATGTTCACAGCAATATTATTCATAATAACCAAAAGACAGAACAACCCAAATGTCGACTAACTGATGAACTGATAAACTGTGGCTTATCTGTACAAGAGAATATTATTCAGCAATACTAAACAGCAAAAATAAGTGAAGTACTGATACATATCAATGTAGATGAACCTTAACAAATTATGCTAAACAAAGTAAGCCAGTCACAGGAAACTAGACATTGTATGATTCTATTCTGGACCACATGTCCAGAATAGGCAAATTTACAGAGAAAAAAAATAGATTAATGATTGTTTACACCTGGGACAAGGAAAGTGGGAATCAGAAATGATTGCTAATGGGTATGAGTTCTTTAGGGTGGACAAAGTATTCAAAAATTAGATTGTGGTTAGGGTTACATAACCCTGTGAATATACTAAAAACACTGTATTATACATGTTGAATGAGTGAATTTTATGATCTGCCTCAATTATGCTGCTAAAATAGTCAAATAAAATTGCTTAAATTTACCGAGATCTAGGAATAACAAAAAGTTAATACATTTCAGAAATTTCAGAAATATAAAAGACAATTACTTGGGAACTGTTGTTATTTCCTATAGAAATTTTTAACTATGCAAAGTGAAAGCTTCCAATGCCTTATTAATATTTTCCTTTAGCTATTAAGATTATATTTTAAATTCAGTACATACTATCACCAGCTTCTTTGGAGAAGAATGCATGAAAACATGGACTTAAAATGCCATCACAATATTGATTCCATCCTTTCAATCAAGGCATCAGACCTTTCCAATCATCCAAAAAAAAAGATTCATTTTCTTGTTCCTTCTTCGCCTGACACTTTAGGCTTTCTGAAGCTAACCGATAATGTATGAAGGAACATAAGTGATCTGCTTCAAGGCTCCGATTTCTTAAAAGCCACTTTCTTTCTAATACCTGGATGAGAGGATCAATGAAGGTTAAGGTCTAAGCAAAACCTCTAAATGTAAAATCAGACTTCCATGACCTTACCCCTGCCTTGTCTTTAACAACCCATTTCTTTATACCCACTTGATGTTTCCTCTGTGACACTAGGTAAGTTTAAGTCCCATGGTCCCCACAATATTCATACCATCAACATATTTCACCTTTGTTCACTTCTCTACCATCAAAACAGAACTGGCCTTCAGTGATGTTGCTTAATTTGTGCATCCATTCATTCCACAAATACACTATATTTATTAAGTGCCAATCACTGCACTGAGTGACAAACTGTTGAACGAAGCACTAGGTTGTGGAGAAAAATAAACAGTAGTCAATTACACTACAGTGAGGAAGTGATATGTCAAAGATATGCATGTGGCACCGTGGACATTCTTTACATGACAAAGTTTTGGAGCTGGATAACACAGGAAACTTCCAGTAAGTATTGTCACAGAGGCACAGAAAGCAGGTAGATGGTAGAGTGGCAAGTGCTGAGGGGGAGGAGGTGGAAGCTAGTGTTACGTGAAAAGACTTTGAGACTCAAAAGTTAGTATTTATTGAATGAATATTCTGTTACAGAAACTGTACTACTGCCTTTAAATCTATCTTGCTCAGTTAATTCTCACAACTCGGTAAGAGCTTTAGAATAATGATTTTCACTTCACAGATGGAATGTCAAAGCTTAGCGCAGTTCTGTTCCATACTCAACATTTCTCAGCTGAGAGCTAACATACAAGGAAAGCTAAGTCAAATCAGTCTGAGCACATTAAGGGCATTATTATCTATAAATTATCCGCATGAACTTGAAGATTTCTGGAAATGTTAGGCAAACTAACTTATGAGTAACTAATAAATATTTGACTCAGTAAGGCAGAGTGATTGGGATACTCAAGCACAAGGAAAATTATATCATCATTATATATTCTGCATATTTCAGATTTGACATCATGTTATGTATTATCTACTCAAGAGAATGAACAAATCAATCAAAATAAAAACAGGTCAATACAATTTGTATCATCTCTGTTGATCTTTTGTATCCGAGCTTATATTTAAATAGGTCAGCCAGCATTATTGACTCTAACAAGCACATACAAAACAAACAGCCTTTACAATGTGCAATTTCAATGAAAAGGTATCTCATAGACTGCATTAAAGATTTTTAAAAGTTATATTCCCAAAGTTGTTACTAAACATTGTCTCTACTTACGCTGAGATTCCAGAAAAATAGGTATCAACTACTCTGACATCTACATCATCCATGCAGGAAGGCAAGGATATAAACTTTAACCAGTGTGGAAACACTTGGCTCAGTACTCAAAGGTATAAAAGAGCTGCAGCAAAACTGTTCAAGATGTCGGAGAAAAGAGATGGAGAATCTCTTGAGAGTGTCAAGGTATGTACCCCCATCCCATCCCCTACTTTTTAGTGATGCAGGGCGTGTCTGTCCCCCATCTTAAGATTAATGATTCTGTCCTCCATCTTAAGATTAATGAGAAGGGCTTCAAAGAACACACTTTGAGAACCTAATAAGTTTGCTGAAGATTTGGAAACAGGGTGAACCGGATTCTGACTCAAGTCTGTGAAATCTAAAGAATAAGATGGTAACAGACAACTTGGGGAAAGAAGGCATACCTGATGAGCACGTCTAAGGTACTGGTATATCATATCGAGTAGATGTAAGCCAGGAGAGAAAGACAATGACAGACTGGCCTGGGACTGTCTTAGAATCTGCTCATGAAGGACACCTTATTGCTTGAGGTGACTTCAGCAGGAATATTCCAGAGGTGTTCAGGCTGGTACCCATAGTATGAGGGCACATGTAATCAGCCAATTGGGGTTGTTCCACTAAGTTCAGGAAATTGTGGATGAGTGAGCCCTAAAAAGCACCCATAAGGGAAAGAGTCAATTTTAATCATTTGTCTGAAGTAGAGATTTCAGCTCACAGGATAATCCAGCACAGAAGATCATTCCTGCCTCTTTGCCTTTCCCTGCAGCTTCCCATATCAAGCTGACAGATGCAGGAAAAGGGCCACAAGCTGAAGAAAACAAGGAAGGTGACCATGCCTTTCTTATTTCAGGTTTATCCATGCAGCTGACCTAAGCTGAGCTGAGAAATTTTACTGTGAATAAAGCTTGATTGTTATCATACATGGATACTTAACTGAACTGAAACAAGGAGGAAATGGCAACCCACTCCAGTATTCATGCCTGGAGAATTCCATGGACAGAGGAACTATCGTCCATAGTGTCACAAAGAGTCCAACACAACTGAAGCAACTTGGCATGCACACAAAGTACCTTGAGAACATTTAGTATTCTGAAAATGACCAGAAAATTCACGGGGCCCATAGTTCATACTCAGTATTGGGTCAGACTACTCCTCCAGTTCTAGTTTGAATGAGCAGAAGGAGAAGAAATTTAAGTTGTTTTTCTGCTGGTACCCTACAAATCTCACACATTTAATGTAAGAGTTAAAACATTTGTGAGAAAAAAAATATTAGCCCAAACAGGGACTGAATCTACATGTGATCTTAGCATTATTAGATAGTACTAGTGTGTTAGGTAAAGCACAAACCTCAGTTTCCACGTCTGTAGAGTATGGCATATTAATTCAGAGGACTGGTCCTGAAATACAGTCTTGAAATGAGCCGTGATAGCTTTTAGGTGACGTTGGCAAAATTCTTGTCATCTAGTATCTCTCTCTCTCCAGTTCCTTTAATTGCCAAGACTTGTGGAAAGAAATACCAATAACTGGAAATACAGTATACTTAGGAATAAACTGTTAGGTCTGTTAATTTTGAGGTGAGGTGAGGTGAAGTCGCTCAGTCGTGTCCGACTCTTTGCAACCCTGTGGACTGTAACCTACTAGGCTTCTCTGTCCATGGGATTCTCCAGGCAAGAATACTGGAGTAGATTGCCATTTCCTTCTCCAGGGGATCTTCCTGATCCAGGGATTGAACCCGGGTCTCCCACATCGAAGGCAGGTGCTTTAACCCAACCTGCGCCCCCTGCAGTGGAAGTGCAGAGTCCTAACCACTGGACTGCCAACGAAGTCCCCTGTTAATTTTTAGTAGTAGGAAAATAAGCATGTTTTCTGAGGATTCTGAAAATGAAATATGTAAAACATGAGAAGAATAACCATTAATGACTGGGTTAGAAAACTGATCTGACCCAGTTTTCTTGGTCAGAAACTGATCAGTCATATAACGACTGATTATATGAAATTCTACATGGCAAAATTATATCCAGTAATTTTGGTTTATTATGAAAAGAAATGCCTTCTGCATCTGGGGGCCAAAGTTGAACAAATATGAGAGTATTCTTTAAAAAGCTTTTTAAATGTCTAAAGTATTTGTGCTTATTTATTCCAGGTCTCATACATTGTTAAAAAATCTTAACACTGGATCCTTTCAAGCATAGCATGTGGTAGGCACACTTGCAAAAATAAAAATAAAAGCAAGTAAATGCTGAAATTTAATTAAATATTTATGAAGATCATAATGTGCCAAAAGTTAAACATACACTTATCATTTGTTTTAAATAAATTTTGTCTTCTTGTCTTAAATTATAAAATTAATAGCATATTCCTGTCAAAATACATCAACAGTACAGAGAAAAAGTAGAAGGTCCAAGTCCTCCTTCTCACTCCTTACCTCCCGTTCCCACTGCTAGAAGAAATCCCCATTAGCAGTTTCTCATCTGTTCTTCATAAGGTCTATCTATGTTTCATGAAATGTTAAAGTTCATTCTCTATGTATTATGGACAAGACAGATAACATTGCTGGAATAAAAAACAAGCATAATAAATATATCTTTTATTTCGCTTGTCAATACAATACAGAAAATTTACAGAGAGATGACTTAAAATTTTACCAGGAGTATGTAAGTTAGATATTAAAAAAAAACAACTCACCATCGTGCCACTGCTTTAAAGTCATCAAAGGCCCAGGATAAAACACTGAAAGTGTTTGCAGAATCTCCTTTGACCTACATCTGCTTTTTAAATTTTAAGTCAATATCACATGGAGAATAGATCTAGAATGTTAAACTAACAAGGACTCTAAAATAGGGTTTCTTCAGGGTTTAAAAATAACCATAATCATACTATTCCTAAAGTAGCTGGGAATGTGAGCACAGAACATTCTCTCAACTAAAACTCAAATGTTAATGAGATCCATTAAAAATTCCTCCTGAATCTTTTGGATTCCATAATTTTCTACTATTATTAGATATATATTTTTCTCATTAAAAGATATTCAGAAGCCCTCTGAATAAACAGTAATATTAATAGCTTTCTGAATTTACCATATAGAATGTAAATAAAGGTGGTTAAACCAATAAAAAAGATACTTATTAGATTTATTTAATTATTTCAAAGAATGATCTATAGCATTACCCTTAATACTATTCTAAATGAGGTAGAATCCATTTAGTTTTCTGCTGAATTATGTAGCATTACCAACAATTTAACAGACACATGAAAATGTGTGGAGAAACACTGAGAAACAGAAGTTTTATTGAGTTAAATATTAAGATAAGTGACAGTAAATTTGAAACATTCAATTTATTTTCAGAGGAACATTTTTCCATATGTGGCATTTGGCTGCTGACTTCAACACTGGAATGAGACAGAAATAAGGGAACCTAATTAAAGAGCTAGGAGAACATCTGGAAATTCAGTAAATATTACTTAGATAATAATGAAGCTTTACACTTTTGATCACATACAATATTGCTGTCCTAAGAAAATTTAGCCTTTCAGTCTTGTGGCAAAAGGTAAGACAATAGTCAATTTTATGTCTCCTCTTACATTTCTTCCTTCTGAATTCTTAGCACTAAAGTCCATGTTCTTGAATAATTGGTGGATGAATGAGTCAACGAATGACTTAATGAAAGGTAATACTAAGGAACATACCTTTATGCTGAATTTATATACAAGTCTTTGTAACCATCTTTGCCTATAAGAAGTTTCTAGATTCTTACCCTATTCTTATAAAGACATCAGATTGGCCCAAAAGTTCGTTCGTAAAAGGTTAGAGAAAAACCTGAATGAACTTTCTGGCCAATCCAATAATATTTCCTTTTAAATATAGTTATAGCATTAAGTGTTATTTTATTTCTAAACAGTCATAAATGCTGTCTGAAAATGTAATAAAATAATCCAAAATGCAGAGATATAATAAATAATTTAACCATTGTGAAGTTACTGCACTATTATTTGTTTTCAGTTCTTTGTATTTTAAAAATACCCTTTTATTACTATATGTGTGAAATGGGTATTGTAAAAAATTAGGAAACACAAAGAAAAATCAGAAAATATAAACATCAATTCCAAACAACCAGAGGTTACTATTGTTTTAGGTTTTAATATATCCTATTAGATCTTTTATGTATATACATATCTGTGAGTATCTATTTGTGTATGTATATGTATACTATTAGAAGATAATATATGCATATTATTTTGTAGCTATATTATTTTTCTGGGTTAACAATCTCCATCTTTCATTTTCAGAATAATTTCATCTCATCTAAAAGCCAGATCATATTCACACATAATTCCTCCAAACTGTCCATTAGAATTGGTCTTTTGAAAATTAGCAAAGTCCCTTTTTACTACCCAGACTTGCTGAAGACTTCTTGCTATTAGTAACAGTGCTGAAATGGAGACTTTTTGTGCATAGGCTTTTTCTATAATTAGAGTTGTTTCCTTAGGAGAGGTTCCCAGAAATGGAATTAATAAATCAAATGCCATGAACTTGTAAATCTCATGATACCTACTGCCAAATGACTTTCCAAAAGCATTGTACCAAATTACATTTCCAACAGCAAGGCAAGAAAATTTTCTTAAAATGAGCGTAGTTAAACATTAAGGAGACATTGAAACACGATTTAAATTTGATGTCAAGAAACAATGAAACTATTCAACTTTATGTGCTTCCATCATTTACCTGTTAAGTTCAAGTCAGCTCATTAAACATGTACTCACCTCAGAATTTAACTCAGTAGGAAGTATGGATAGCATAATTCCTGACCACAATAAGCATATAAGCTACTGAGCCTCCAGAACTGATCCATAGGAGATGAGGTCAAGATGATAACAAAGAAAATGGTAGAGATATGCCCAAGGATTTGTAAGAATCAAGATAGGACTCAACCAACCCCATCTGAGAAAAGAGCAAGTTACCGAAAGCTTTTTGGAAGCCATAACAATGTAGTTTATCATGATGATTAAGTAGGAATTAGCCAGGAGAATAAAAAGTAGGGCCCCCCCTCCTCAAAAAAAATGAGGATAGTCACAGCAGAAGGATCTTCATGGACTTTTTAAGAGTAATTTATAATATTGGAGAAGGCAATGGCACCCCACCCCAGTACTCTTGCCTGGAAATAAATTGGTATAAATAGGTGTAACAGCTCCAGCATTTTTTTTCTGTCTTTTGTAAACTTTTATTGTATGTATCTTTTAACAGTTTCAACAAGGGAGTTCTATAGTCACGTTCTATCCATATAGGGTATACTTTAGTGCCTCCAACTGTTCTCAGGAGGAAGCAGTATCATTAACAGACTCTTTAGGGGGTATTTGATAAACATATCATAAATAATGGAACCACTGATGTTCACTTGTTGGGAGACAGGGAAGTTTAACTTGTGAGGGACAGTCCCATATGAGAAAGCATTCCACTTAAAATGGAAAAACCCTTCTTTCTTAAGACATGCTGAGCCAGACCTGAAGTTCCTTGAGAACAAAAATGGTATTTTACATATGTTACCTTCATCACACCTAGAACACATGGATGCTAGATATGTAAACAATGTAAATACTTTTTCATAGATTAACATCAAAAACGGAAACACTTCAAAAATAATTAAAATGGTCAAAATACTTCACCAACCATCTCATAATTTATTACTTATCATGCACCAACATGAAAGGCACTACCAGTGATGAGTCTGTAAGCTGCCAGTCTGTGAAATAAAATCAGTGGAAGCCACCTAATTGTTTACATTGGCAGAGAAGGCAAATCAGGTATAATTCCCTCTATCATGTGCCACGGGGGAAAATTCTTTAGAGACATTCAAGATCCGTGAAAACTTATTTTGAAATAACTGTGGCTCTAATCCTCTACGAATAGTCACCTGAAATTGAAGCATAATCTTCTGAAGCTTAAGACTTAACACATTATGGAAAGTGCAGAATAAAACGATATGTTCACACAAGTACAGTTTGTTCTTAATTGTTTTATTGGACTTTTGAAGTCTGCAGCATGTATGACCTTTAAAAGTTTCTTAAAACAAAATTGCCATGATTTATTTTTTACTGAATCTTTACACACCATTAAAACAGTCATTTAGCCTTTAAGACAACCATACTGTTCTTGAGAAAAACACCCTAAAACATAGGGTTCTTAAGATTTTTATTTTACAATAAAACAAGCCACAGGCAAATAAACACAGTTCTGAGTTAAAAGTGGCAGGAGCATTAGGTTTCAGAATTATCGTAAAACAGGAAGGTTGTGAGGGTGTAACATAGGATGAAAGCAGCCTCAACCCCGGAGCCTTCCTGCTGACTTGGGACATGCCAAAATACACGAGGGTCTACACACAACACAAATACACACAAAGGGACACACACATATACAATACTCAAAGAATAACTTGTTTGGGATAGCTATTATCCTTCCAAAAGCCCAGTTCAAAACTAGAAGACAATAAAAGAAAAAGTTCAAACAGTTAATTCAACTATGTCTGAAAATAATATGCTGCCAGTACATTTGGATGAGAAATGGTTTTCAAGCATGTGCATATTAGCAGTTTCTATTAAGGTAATGCCATCTGGGAGAATAATCTTCTCTCCTTGATGATAATTCTACTAACACATACACACACACAAACACACAGTTATATGCCTGGAAATGGTTGTACCTTCAGCTTTAGTGTCAAATTTCTCTGTGAACACTTGCTTCAAGATTACATCTCAGAGAAAAATTAAATATCTTGCATCGGTAAATATAGCTTAGAATATATACTGTGGTAAAGAAAATACACACTGTGGGAAAGAGTGCCATACCTACAGTTACAGCCACATTCCAATAAAAGGAGTAGGAGAACATGCCAAATGGAGGTAGCAGTTAAATTGCTCACCAGAAAAATAAAGAAAACCAGGTCATTATTTTTCCTTCCCTGAAATAAAGAAGCAGCTTCTGCTTAGTTTGGAACAGTCACAGCGAAAAGGGAAACTTGTGTTTACTCAGCTCTGTTCTACTCAACAGTCCGGTTCATTAGGTTTGTAGGTTTTGTTTTTTTTTAATTAACTTTGTTACAGTAATTTGTGGGGTGTGTAAAGCCTACTCATGAGGTGGCAACTCAGAAGCCTGCACTGCAGACTAGAAGCCAAAGGCAACATAAATATACACAAAATACATGCAAATTAATTTTAAAATATTCTGCAGGCTTAAAAAAATTTTTTAAACCTGAAAATCTAGCTGTTTTCCTAGAGAGCAAAATTGCATTGCTAATAATTTCTATTTTCACCTATCATCCTTCATGCACTTGGTATATAAATACTTGATATCCTTGAATAAAATATATGGGAAATCCAATAAGTAGGATGCAAACTTCCATGCATTAGTCACTGCTTGAAATAAATTCCTGTCTAATTTTAAATCACAGTTATTACAAAGTATTATTTAATAATTCCACGTCAAATAATGAATCTTTTAACATGTACACACACATAAGACAAAATGAAACACAAAAAAGTATTATTCATAAAAGATACTGACAATAACAAAATGACCCTAAAAGATAAGAAGCTTCATTTCTTTCTCCTCAAATATTACACAAAAAGTATATTTCAATTTAGCCTCTTAAAATAAGTATAGTAGGCTTCTTATCAAAACATCACCTCTATCATGTACCATAAATATCTACTTCTGCTTCATTGACTACAACTGAAGCATTTGACTGTATGGATCACAATAAACTGTGGAAAATTCTGAAAGAGATGAGGATAGCAGACCACCTTACCTGTCTCCAGGTCAAGAAGCAACACTTAGAACCAGACATAGAACAACGGACTAGTTCAAACTTGGTAAAGAAGTACGACAAGTCTGTATATCGTCACCCTGCTTCTTTAACTTATATGTAGAGTACATCATGAGAAATGCCAGGATGGATGAAGCCTGAGCTGGAATCAAAATTGGCAGGAGAAATATCAATAATCTCAGATATGCAGATAACACTACCCTTATGGCAGAAAGAAAAGAGGAACTAAAGAGCCTCTTGATGAAGGTGCTGCTAAATCACTTCAGTCGTGTCCGACTCTGTGCAAAACCATAGACAGTAGCCCACCAGCTCCCCCGTCCCTGGGATTCTCCAGGCAAGAACACTGGAGTGGGTTGCCACTTTCTTCTCCAATGCATGAAAGTGAAAAGTGAAAGTGAAGTCGTTCAGTCGTGTCCAACTTCACGATCCCATGGACTGGAGCCTACCAGCCTCCGCCCATGGGATTTTCCAGGCAAGAGTACTGGAGTGGGGTGCCATTGCCTTCTCCTGATGAAGATGAAAGAGGAGAGAGAAAAAGCTGGCTTAAAACTCAACATTCAAAAAACGAAGATCATAGAGGATCCTGCTATGGTTTATGTCAGAGAGTGTTTTGCCTATGTTTTCCTCTGGGGGTTTAATAGTTTCTGGTCTTATGTTTAGATCTTTAATCCATTTTGAGTTTATTTTTGTGTATGGTGTTAGAAAGTGTTCTAGTTTCATTCTTCTACAAGTGGTTGACCAGTTTTCCCAGCACCACTTGTTAAAGAGATTGTCTTTTCTCTATTGTATATTCTTGCCTCCTTTGTCAAAGATAAAGTGTCCATAGGTGCATGGATTTCTCTCTGGACTATTTTGTTCCATTGATCAATATGTCTCTCTTTGTGCCAGTACCATACTGTCTTGATGACTGTGGCTTTGTAGTAGAGCCTGAAGTCAGGCAGGTTGATTCCTACAGTTCCATGCTTCTTTCTCAAGATTGCTTTGGCTATTCGAGGTTTTTTGTATTTCCATACAATTTGTGAAATTATTTTTTCTAGTTCTCTGAAAAATACTGTTGGTAGCTTGATAGGCATTGCATTGAATCTATAGATGGCTTTGGGCAGTATACTCATTTTCACTATATTGATTCTTCCAATCGAGAACACAATATATTTCTCCATCTATTTGTGTCCTCTTTGATTTCTTTCATCAGTGTTTTATAGTTTTCTATATATGGGTCTTTTGTTTCTTTAGGTAGATATATTCCTAAGTAAGATGTGATCACTTGTGAAGTCAAGTGGGCCTTAGAAAGCATCACTACGGACAAAGCTAGTGGAGGTGATGGAATTCCAGTTGAGCTGTTTCAAATCCTGAAAGATGATGCTGTGAAAGTGCTGCACTCAATATGCCAGCAAATTTGGAAAACTCAGCAGTGGCCACAGGACTGGAAAAGGTCAGTCTTCATTCCAATTCCAAAAAAGGCAATGCAAAAGAATGCTCAGACTACCGCACAATTGCACTCATCTCACATGCTAATGAAGTAACACTCAAAATTCTCCAAGCCAGGTTTCAGCAATACATGAACCATGAACTCCCTAATGTTCAAGAAGGTTTTAGAAAAGGCAGAGGAACCAGAGATCAAATTGCCAACATCTGCTGAATCATGGAAAAAGCAAGAGAGTTTCAGATAAACATCTATTTCTTTGTTTGACTCTATGGATCACAATAAACAGTGGAAAATTCTGAAAGAGATGGGAATACCAGACCACCTGACCTGCCTCTTGAGAAATCTGTTTGCAGGTGAGCAAGCAACAGTTAGAACTGGACATAGAACAACAGACTGGTTCCAAATAGGAAAAGGAGTACATCAAGGCTGTATATTGTTACCTTGCTTATTTAACTTCTATGCAGAGTACATCATGAGAAACACTGGACTGGAAGAAACAAAAGTTGGAATCAAGATTGCCGGGAGAAATATCAATAACCTCAGATATGCAGATGACACCACCCTTATGGCAGAAAGTGAAGAGGAGCTAAAAAGCCTCGTGATGAAAGTGAAAGAAGAGAGAGAAAAAGTTGGCTGAAAGCTCAACATTCAGAAAGCGAAGATCATGGTATCCGGTCCCATCACTTCATGGGAAATAGATGGGGAAACAGTGGAAACAGTGTCAGACTTTATTTTTTGGGGCTCCAAAATCACTGCAGATGGTGACTGCAGCCATGAAATTAAAAGACGCTTACTCCTTGGAAGAAAAGTTATGAACAACCTAGACAGTATATTCAAAAGCAGAGACATTACTTTGCCGACGAAGGTCTGTCTAGTCAAGGCTATGGTTTTTCCAGTGGTCATGTATGGATATGAGAGACTGTGAAGAAGGCTGAGCGCTGAAGAACTGATGCTTTTGAACTGTGCTGTTGGAAAAGACTCGTGAGAGGCCCTTGGACTGCAAGGAGATCCAACCAGTCCATTCTACAGGAGATCAACCCTGGGATTTCTTTGGAAGGAATGATGCTAAGGCTGAAACTCCAGTACTTTGGCCACCTTATGAGAAGGGTTGACTCATTGGAAAAGACTCTGATGCTAGGAGGGATTGGGAGCAGGAGGAGAAGGGGACGACCAAGGATGAGATGTCTGGATGGCATCACGGACTCGATGGATGCAAGTCTGAGTGAACTCTGGGAGATGGTGATGAACAGGGAGGCCTGGCGTGCTGCGATTCACAGGGTCGCAAACAGTCGGACACGACTGAGCAACTGAACTGAACTAAACTGATTCCTAAGTATTTTATTCTTTTTGTTGCAATGGTGAATGGAATTGTTTCCTTAATTTCTCTTTCTGCTTTCTCATTGTTAGTGTATAGGAATGCAAGGGATTTTTGTGTGTTAATTTTATATCCTGAAACTTTACTATATTCATTGATTAGCTCTAGTAATTTTCTGGTGGAGTCTTTAGGGATTTCTATGTAGAGGATTATGTCATCTGCAAACAGTGAGAGTTTTACTTCTTCTTTTCCAATCTGGATTCCTTTTATTTTTCTGCTCTGATTGCTGTGTCCCAAACTATGCTGAATAGTCGTAATGAGAGTGGGCACCCTTTTCTTGTTCCTGACTTTAGGGAAATGCTTCCACCTCCCAGAATATTGGAAATAAAAGCAAAAATAAGCAAATGGGACCTAATTAAAATTAAAAGCTTCTGCACAACAAAGGAAACTATAAGCAAGGTGAAAAGACAGCCTTCAGAATAGGGGGAAATAACAGCAAACAAAGCAACAGACAAAGAATTAATCCTAAAAATATACAAGCAACTCCTGCAGCTCAATTCCAGAAAAATAAAAGAACCAATCAAAAAGTGGGCCAAAGAGCTAAACAGACATTTCTCCAAAGAAGACATACAGATGGTTAACAAACACATGAAAAGATGCTCAACATCACTCATTATCAGAGAAATGCAAATCAAAACCACAATGAGGTACCATTTCATGTCAGTCAGAATGGCTACCATCCAAAAGTCTACAAGCAATAAATGCTGGAGAAAAGGGAACCATCTTACACTGGTGGTGGGAATGCAAAATAATACAGCCACTATGAAGAACAGTGTGTAGATTCCTTAAAAAACTGGAAATAGAACTTCCATGTGACACAGCAATCCCACTGCTGGGCATACACACCAAGGAAACCAGAATTGAAAGAGACACGTGTACCCCAATGTTCATCGCAACACTGTTTATAATAGCCAGGACATGGAAGCAACCTAGATGTCCATCAGCAGATGAATGGATAAGAAAGCCATGGTACATATACACAATGGAGTATTACTCAGCCATTAAAAAGAATACATTTGAATCAGTTCTAATGAGGTGGATGAAACTGGAGCCGATTATACAGAGTGAAGTAAGCCAGAAAGAAAAAACACCAATACAGTATACTAACACATATATGTGGAATTTAGAAAGAAGGTAATGATAACCCTGTATGCGAGACAGCAAAAGAGACACAGATGTATTGAACAGTCTTTTGGACTCTGTGGAAGAGGGCGAGGGTGGGATAATATGGGAGACCGGCATTGAAACATGTAAATTATCATATGTGAAACAAATCGCCAGTCCATGTTCAATGCATGAAACAGGGTGCTCAGGGCTGGTGCACTGGGATGACCCAGAGAGATAGCATGTGGAGGGAGTTGGGAGGGGGTTCAGGATGGGGAACACATGTAAACCCATAGTGGATTCAAGTTAATGTATGGCAAAACCAACACAACTGTAAAGTAAAAGTAAATTATTTCATTAAATAAATAAATAAAAACAAAGACCATAGCAAATAGATGGGGAAACAGTGGAAATGGTGACAGACTTTATTTTCTTGGGCTCCAAAATCACTGCAGATGGTGACTACAGCCATGAAATTAAAAGGTGCTTGGTCCTTAGAAGAAAAGCTATGACAAGCCTAGACAGAGTATTAAAAAGCAGAGACATTACTTTGACAACAAAAGTCTGTCTTGTCAAAGCTATGGTTTTTCCAGTAGTCATGTATGGATGTGACAGCTGGACCATAAAGAAAGCTGAGCACCAAACAATTGATGCCTTCTTGAATTGTGTTGCTGGAGAAGACTCTTGAGAGTCCCTTGAACTGCAAGGAGATCATACCAGTCAATCCTAAAAGAAATCAACCTTGAATATACATTGGAAGGACTGCTGCTGAAGGGAATCTCAATTCTTTGGCCACCTGATGCAAACAGTTGACTCACTGGAAAAGACGCTGATGCCTGGGAAGTTTGAAGGCCAGAGGAAAAGGGGATAATAGAGGATGAGATGGTTGGATGGTATCAATGACTCAAAGACATGAGTTTGAGCAAACTACAGGAGACAGAGAAGGACAAGGAAGTCTGGCGTGCTGTAGTCCATGAGGTGGCAGAGTCGGACACAACTGTACAACAACAAAGTTACCATATTTATAAGTGAACTCCTGATAGTCCCCTCAGACCAGATGAAGGAAAGATTAGTTCCTTCTTTACATTTTTTCACACTCTCTACATCACATTCATATGGCAATTCCATTGGCTCCATCTTCAAAATACTGGGATTTTTTAATGGGGGTGGGTGAGGGTATCAATAATATGACCACTTCCGTAACCTTCCACTGCTAGCAGCAGAGTATAAGCCAATGTCTTTCTCAATGAGATTGCCATAGTTCTAAACTCCAGATCACGTGATCCTCTTCTGAAAGCTCTACATTGTCTGGCCATTTTGTTTGGAGTAAAAGTCATGACTCTCACAAGCCCTATAGGATCAGACCTTACTTTCCCTTTCTGACTTCACCTCCAACTTATTGCCTCTCACTCTGCTTTAGACACAACAGCCTCCATGCTGCTCCATAAACATTCCAGACACTTTCCACCCAAGTTACCAGAAAACTTATTCCTCAGATCAATTTATGGCTAAATCCTTTACCTCTCACAGTTTTTCACACTTTATCTTGTTTGAAAATTATAACTTTCTCTACATCCCGACACCATACCTCCCATCTGCTTAGCTTTTTTCCTCCATACCACCTACTAACTTATAACACATTAAAAAATTTATTTATGCACTATGTGTATTTTATTTCTGACTCCTTTTAGGATATAAGATTTAGGAAAGCGGTATTTTTGGTCCACTTTGTTCACTGCTGCATGCCAAGCCACTGAGAATAACACCTGGCACATACTAGATACTGAATAAACATTTATAAGATAGGATGAATGGAATAGCATAGGCTTGGAGATCAGAGAATGGAATGAAACAGAATAGGTTGTTTTGGCAATTAGCTATTCTGTTTTGCTAACCTATTCCGGTTAATATCACTGACTCTGCTTTTGTTTGTAATCTGTGAGAAAACAAACAAAAAAATCCATATGAGGATCAAAAGAATAATGAGATACCTCTGAAATAAGTGTATATCCGTATTTCATTGTGGTTTCAATATAATTGTGCCAATGGCTAATGTTTAGCATCTTTTCATGTGCTTATTTGTTATTTGTATATGCTCCTCAGTGAAATGTCCCACCATGTCTTTTGCCCATTTTCTAATTAAACTCTTTTTTTTTTAGTATAGAGTTTTGAGAATTACTTATACATTCTATCTAGACTCTTTTTGTCATACGTGTAGCTGTAGGTTAGATCTGGGACCATGGAGAAAATGCATATAAATGTTGCTGCTTATATCAACAGTGAGGGTTTCACCTGCACTCTCAAATTATATATTTATTAATACAATAACCCAAAATCTCATTACACAACAGATACAACTATACTGAAATGACTAATACAAATTCTTCTTTTGTTGTTTTGCCTTTAGTTTATCATGCATTTATGTTATCTTTAACTTTTCTCTGCTTTGTCAGGAAAACATTTAAGTAAAAATGTTTTAAATAAAATATATACATAAATGTACACCCTACTTTCATTCATGCACATTTACTCTGTAGATGCACGTAGTACATATTAATATAAAATAATACACACCCACCCCTAAACCACACACACACATACCCCAGACATAATTCTCCACTTTTAGATTCAAGGAACAAAAATTTTAGGGGCAAACCTCTTTTTGTCCTTTGGTAGAACATTGACAAGGAGAAGGCAATGGTACCCCCACTCCAGTACTCTTGCCTGGAAGATCCCATGGATGGAGGAGCCTGGTGGGCTGCAGTCCATGGGGGTTGCAAAGAGTCGGACACAACTGAGCGACTTCAATCTCACTTTTCACTTTCATGCATTGGAGAAGGAAATGGCAACCCACTCCAGTGTTCTTCCCTGGAGAATCCCAGGGATGGGGGAGCCTGGTGGGCTGCCGTCTATGGAGTCACACAGAGTCGGACACGACTGAAGCAATTTAGCAGCAGCAGCAGCAGAACATTGATAAACGGGTTCTCTGTTGATGTATTTATGAGTTTTAACAGTAATTTCTATTTTACAGAAGATCAAAATTACTCTCTCACTGTGACAAATAACTCACATTCTGACAATTTAAAAGCTTCTTATTTACATGGATCCTGTGTCACAAAATTAAAACCTGTCTATTTTAGCAAGCTAAACCTGTGTTTATGAGTGAGGTTCCAGTCTCTGTGTTTCCCTTAAATGTCTTTTAAATGTTAGGTCTTCTGATTTTCCTATTATACTGCACGTTATAAGGAGATACAGAAACATCATCATCATCTTTGTATTATGCTAGAGCCCAGGAACTGGGTTTGGCATGAGGGAACCAGAAACCCAGATAGCCACTAAGGTGCCACCCTCAGAGAAGACAAGACCAGAGATGTGGGATTAGATCTGGGACCATGGAGAAAATGCAGCCACTTGGACAGATATGGAGTTGTGGAGGGAAGAGCTTCTTGAAGAGATGGGGGCACAAGAGAAGGAGGCAAGTTGTGGAAGCTCTTTCATTTGTCCCTCATCTCCACCCAGTGCTTCCTACTGGATGAACCTAAGAAGGAAATGGGTCGCAAAGAGCCTGGGAGGTGATGTTTGTCAACATCAGCCCAGTGCAGACCAGCAGAGCAAGGGAAGGGCAACAGAACTGTCACCAGGGCGAATACATGGTAAACTCTGCAGAAGAAGTTAAGTAAGCCAGATATCACACTCAGCCTGAATTGTAGCAACTCTGTAAAATGATCTGGTAGAGGTTAGAATAACTATGAATTTAGTTTTCCAGATGATCTTGGAGTATGAGTATCCATGGGGTCTCTGATCTCAAATTCTTCTAGACTAGCTATAACTGAGCAAGATCAAGGAGCACACAAATAGGCAGACGTTTTACTGCAAACGCTTTCCAGTAGGGAAAACTGGAATGGGTCCCTGGTTGACACAGCAATTCTCCAACTCGGCTCCAGCTGGAGGACTTTGTGTGGATGTGTTTACATTTTCCAAGGCACTACCGTTACACTCTGTTAAGGGGAAACATACCATCAAACACCACCAAATACCGAGAAAACGAAAATCCTGTCAATTTTAACATGGTAACATGTTCTAATGGCTCCATCTTAAATTGTTTAAGTGAAACAAAAGAATGGAGAAGGAAGGTGCCAGGATGGGTCAGGATGAAGGAGAAAGAGAAGTTACTGTCTACTCGGTGTCGCCTCCACTGTCAGACTTGGGGTTGGGTACTTGCCACTGGCTAACTCATTTAATCTTCACAACAACTTTGAGAGGTCAGAATGTTTGTTCCAAGTTTACAGATGACAAAACCATGAACCAAAGAGGCTGAGAATCTTTGGGTGCCCCACAATGAGGGTGAGATACAGAAGACTGTTGATACTCAATTCAAAAGGTCAACTTCTATCTGATATACCAAAGCTGTTTCTATAATTTTATATTCCTTAATCATTTACTTATACTAAAAGATTTGTATTTCCTTGAAACAAAATAAAATTACTAAATTTAAGGAGAACATCTTTTCCAGCATCTATGTAATCACTAGACAAGGGCATGTAGTGCTTGGCAAAAAGGGACAGGAAGAAAAGCAGCCAAAAATTTAAGAGATATTCAAATTGTTCCCTCTTACATATTCCTACAGAATAAGATCACAGTTGTGTCAATATGCATAATGAAAGTGAGAATAGAAATCTGTAGTAGTAAAAAAAAAAAAATTCAATGTAATCTCAGGAAGGAAATGGGTGTACTAAAGTCAAGAAATTATAATCTAGAGATTCACAGGCCAAAGAGTAAGTAAGCCAAGCTTTTTTCACCTCTATATTTTTGAGCAAATACAAATAAAAGGATATTTAGATATCTATATCTACCTACAGTGAAACAGTAGGTAGAATTTTACTAAAGACCGTATCATTACCGCGACATTACATTGTCTAAACATGCCCCCATTTATTCATTAATTCCTTGCCCACCAATTTACATTTATTAAATTTTCTACAATCTCCAGGTGATGTCACCATGGCATCTCACACCTCATACCTGAACAATGACCATGCTATGTCCTAGGACTATAAAGTACTAATATATGTTATCTCCCTGAGGAACTTTCAATCTTGCACAGCCGTTCCCAACTTTCTCCTTCATGATGTTCTTAATCATCCCAATAACTTTTTATTTTTACTATACTCCTAAGCCTATCAATTCAGTTTACTAAGTTTCCAGGTCCAAGCAACTAATAACTATTCATGTCCTAAGAACCTAACACTTTTTGGGCATTGCATAACATCTCAAACCTTAGAAACAGATTTGAAACCACCACTATTACTTTTGTTCCAGAGTATTCTCAAAAAGTACTAGTTTCTTTTTATCATGGGAAGTATCAAAAATCCAATTTTTAAAAAAATACGATGGTATTAAAAAGAATAAAGAGACTTAATATTCAAACATGCTTAAACTTCTCCAAGCAAGGCTTCAGCAATACATGAACCATGAACCTGCAGATATTCAAGCTGGTTTTAGAAAAGGCAGAGGAACCAGAGATCAAGTTGCCAACATTCACTGGACCATGGAAAAAGCAAGAGTTTCAGAAAAACATCTATTTCTGCTTTATTGACTATGCAAAAGCCTGTGACTCTGTGGATCACAATAAACTGTGGAAAATTCTGAAAGAGATGGGAATACCAGACCACCTGACCTGCCTCTTGAGAAACCTGTATGCAGGTCAGGAAGCAACAATTAGAACTATACATGGAACAACAGACTGGTTCCAAATAGGAAAAGGAGTATGTCAAGGCTGTATATTGTCACCCTGCTTATTTAACTTATATGCAGAGTACATTATGAGAAATGCTGGGCTGGGGGAAGCACAAGCTGGAATCAAGATTGCTGGGAGAAGCATCAATAACCTCAGATATGCAAATTACATCATCCTTATGGCAGAAAATGAAGAGGAACTAAAAAGTCTCTTGAAGAAAGTGAAAGAGGAGAGTGAAAAAGTTGTCTTAAAGCTCAACATTCAGAAAACGAAGATCATGGCATCTGGTCCTATCACTTCATGGCAAATAGATGGGGAAACAGTGGAAACAGTGGCTGACTTTATTTTTCTGGACTCCCGAATCACTGCAGATGGTGACTGCAGCCATGAAATTAAAAGATGCTTACTCCTTGGAAGGAAAGTTATGACCAACCTAGACAGCACAGAAGGTAATGGCACCCTACTCCAGTACTCTAGCCTGGAAAACCCCATGGACTGAGGAGCCTGGTGGGCTGCAGTCCATGGGGTCACTAGGAGTCGGACATGACTGAGCAACTTCAATTTCACTTTTTACTTTCATGCTTTGGAGAAGGAAATGGCAACCCACTCCAGTGTTCTTGCCTGGAAAATTCTGGGGACAGGAGAGCCTGGTGGGCTGCTGTCTCTGGGGTTGCACAGAGTCGGACACGACTGAAGCGACTTAGCAGATGCAGCAGCAGACAACATATTAAAAAGCAGAGACATTACTTTGCCAACAAAGGTCTGTCTAGTCAAGGCTATGTTTTTTCCAGTGGTCATGTATGGATGTGAGATTTGGACTATAAAGAGAGCTGAGCAATGAAGAATTGATGCATTTGAACTATGGTGTTGGAGAAGACTCTTGAAAGTCCCTTGGACTGCAAGGAGATCCAACCAGTCCATCCTAAAGATCAGTCCTGGGTATTCATTGGAAGGACTGATGTTGAAGCTGAAACTCCAATACTCTGGCCACCTGATGTGAAGAGCTGACTCATTTGAAAAGACCCTGATGCTGGGAAAGACTGAAGGCAGGAGGAGAAGAGGGCAACAGAGAATGAGATGGTTGGATGGCATCACCAACTCAATGGACATGGGTTTGTGCAAAAATTCCAGGAGATGGTGAAGGACAAGCAAGGCTGGTGTGCTGCAGTCCATGGGGTTACAAAGAGTCTGACACCACTGAACTACCAAACAACAATAAATAAGTTAATCAATATTTGCCAAGGGATAGCATAACTGCAATAATAGAGGTAACCGTGGGGAAATGACCTCCATAATGCAAATCCAGGTGGTAAATTCTTAACTTAGATGATTACCCTCCCTTTCTTAAAATATTTTCTTTCCCTGAGTTTCTAATATTTCACACTTTCTTGTTTTGCTTTTATCTCACTACCTACTCCTTCTCAATCTTTTTGTTAGATCCTCTTTCTGCTCTTTAACTGGTAGAGTGGCTCGGAGCTTAGACCTCAGACCTTGTTTCTCCACAGTCTACACTCACGGCCATAACTGGAGACTTATCAGTATTATCACTTTAAGTATAATCTATGATGCCCCAAATCATGTCTCTGTCGGTCTTTCTAAACACCCCTATCCAGCTGCTCCCTCAACATCTCCAAGTTGGTGTCACATAGGCATTTAACACCTAACAGCCAAAACCCAAAACAGCCTAAACATATCCTTCACCTAGTGTTTACCACATCAGTAAATACCACCCAAATCCATCCAATTACTCAAGCCCAACATCTCAAGGGTTATAGAGTTGAGGCTTCTCTTTCTCTTCACTCTATATCAAGTTCAATGAATCTTGTCAACTCTACTTTAAAATCTAATCATTTCTACCCCTTTTCACTACTGTCACCTAGGTCCAAGGCATCATCATTTATTGACTCAACCACTACAACTGACTGCCCTACTTCCCCCTTTACTTCTAGCAAGTTCTTGTTGATACAGCAGCAAGATGGTTCTTTAAAACTTAAATAAGATCACATTATTCCTACGTTTAAAATCTCACTTAGAATAAAATCCAAAGAGCTTACTATGGCTGGAGGATGTTGTGGATCTGACATCTGGATGCTTCTCTGATCTCATTTCTTGCTTATCTTCTCTCTGCCCAAAACTCATAAATCCATTTTTTGTCTCTGAATTATACTAAACAAGCCCAGGGCTTTTACACGTGTGGTTCCCTAAACCCAGAATGCTTTTTCGTTGATATTTTTGTTGCTTGTGAAGGAAACCAGAATATTCATAGGAAATCCAAAAAACACCAAAATGCCTCTTTAATATAAACATTATTTTGACCTGAAGCAAATGCAGGAAAATCTCTGCATTCCACCTTTTCTGGATAAAGGCATGGTATAAATTCTCCTTTTACTTTTAACTGCCCTCAGATAGCACAAGAGAAATCTGCAAACAAACCTTTCTCCACTGGTTTACTCCCATACATTTACCTTCCCACAGTTTGCTACCCTTGGAAGCCTAAAACTATTTTACTTTGTCCTGTCATCTCTCTACACATTTATTGATCTTTGTTGGAAATCTTAATCTTATGTAGGTGGATCTCTAGGTCACTGCTTTGAGTTACTCTTCGTAAAGTTTCTCCTGCATAATGTGTACTGCATGCACTAAGAAACAGCTTTTCTCTTGCTAATTTGTCTCTTTGCTAAAGCTGAAAACTTTAAAAAATGTCAAGGTTCGCCTCCGCTACACTCTAAGTTAAGAAAATGGGTGCGTGGGTCAAAGCTCAGAAGGGTGAATGAAGCAGCAAGGTTTGCTCAGGAAATCTAAGCAGGCCAGCAGAGCGAGGGTACTGGGCAGCAGTCCTCAGTCCCTTTGTGTCTCCACTCATGCAAATTCACTGTTCACACGTCCAACAGAAAATCTTCCCCGTGGTCCTCAAGTATAGATGATACCCGACTATTTATGATATGACAGCATCTCATAACGTGTGGATATCAGGAAACAGGGAAGGAAACCCAGGAAGAATAAATGGCTAGATAAACAGGCAGAGGGGTTGCCAAAAGATGAGAGTCTAATGTGTGCATGCTCCTGCACACCAAAGATTCTTCATATTATCTGGAAAATGAGAGAGGCATTTTGAACCAAGAATTGCAATAGAGCATTTCTTCAATTTTATAAATACTATTTGAAAATGTGATACCTACATAATATATGACAAATACACCATGAATTATTTCATCATTTCCCTATTATTGAGTTTCTAAAGTTGCTTATAATTTTTGCCATCTTAAATAACAAAATAATCAACATACTTCCTTATTAATTTTTGAGCATATTACTCCTTAGGGTAAATTTCTAGAGATGTACTGTTAAAGGCTTTAAATATTTTAAAGTTCTAATATATGCTGCCAAGTGATCCTCCAGGAAGGATATAACCACACACTCTCCCAATAGTGTATCAGTGTCTTTTCACCACACTGTTATCAATAAAGAGTAGTTTTAAAGTCTATCCAAATTTAATAGATTTAAATACCATATTATGATACCTCTTAAATTTTTTTCTTGATTACTAATGATGTCAAACATTATTTCATATATTTACTATCACCTGAATATCTCTCTTTTAAAATTGTCTGCGCATATCCTTTGAAAAGAAGAATCTTACAAGTTTCCCATATTGAACAAACCTGCTAACATTTACCAGTATTCATTACTGCAAACACATTAACTTAAGCATACTATGTGTCAGGAAGCATTCTAAATGTTTTATACATATTAGTTCATTTAATCATCACAACAGTAATATGAAGGAGGTTTTAGGAATATATTTACAGATGAAAGACATTAAGGGATACAGAAGTGAGTACCTTGATCAAGTTAACAAAAGTTTTAAAGGAGAGAGCTACGATTTGCCTCATACATACTATCAAATTTTCTGAAGGAGAAGATCTGAGGGGGAAATGAGTTTGATTTTGTACATGTTGACTTTCATAAATTTATAGAATATTTAAGTTAGTGGTTCTCAACTGAGGATAATATTGTTCCCTAGGAGACATTTGACCATTTCTGGAGACATTTTTGATGCTCACAGTTGAGGAAGGGGTGGTTGATACTTGAGAGGCTAGGGATGCTGTTAAGCATCCTACCATGTGGAGGACAGCCCTGGCAGCAAACACTGGCCAAACCAACACATCCACAGTACTGAGGCTGGGAACCTCCAATGAGACAGGTGTATTCAATACGAAGCTGAAATTCAGAAAAGTGGTCTAGGTTAGAGAGAAAGATTTGGTATAAACAACATAGAGGCACATCATAAAGGGATTATATTTTCATGGATCACTGTGAACATATACTGTTATCTACATCTCTGCTCACTGGCAGCTTGCATCAAATTTATTATTTAAGTTTTTGGAATTAAATAGACTAAAAAAATTGAACATTTAGCCACAAATAACTCATTTATAGAGCCACCCTTGTTTTTTAGTAATTGTACAGAGAACTCCTGTTTCTGTTCCAACAAAAATAATGCAAATAATGCAAAACAAAAGTCGATATAATTAATTGTTATGATTGTCACCAAAATGCTTGCAAGCAAATGGGTCACTGCTGAGTAACACAAAATGGACTTATTTTAGACAAATTAGGCAATTCTAGCAATAAGAGACACAAAATTAAGGAAATAATATATGAGAACCATAAGCACACCGTGAGCAAGGAAGAGACAATTAATCCACAACCCCAAGTCCAAGGAGCGGTGGCTGCACGGGGAGGGCCTAGAGGAGCTATCCCACCTTGAAGGTCAGGAAGGCCAGCGGTAAGGAGATACCCTCGTCCAAGGCAAGGAGTAGTGGCTGTGCTTTGCTGGAGCAGCCGTGAAGAGATACCCCACGGCCAAGGTAAGAGAAATCCAAGATGGCAGGTGTTGCAAGAGAGCATCAGACGGCAGACACACTGAAACCATACTCACAGAAAACTAGTCAATCTAATCACACTAGGACCACGGCCTTGTCTAACTCAATGAAACTTAGCCATGCTCATGGGGCAACCCAAGACGGGCAGGTCATGGTGGAGAGGTCTGACACAATGGGGTCCACTGGAGAAGGGAATGGCAAACCACTTCAGTATTCTTGCAAACCACTTCAGTATTCTTGCCTTGAGAACCCCATGAACAGTATGAAAAGGCAAAGTGATAGGATTCTGAAAGAAGAACTCCCCAGCTCAGTAGGTGTCCAACACGCTACTGGAGATCAGTGGAGAAATAACTCCAGAAAGAATGAAGGGATGGAGCCAAAGCAAAAACAATAGCCAGCTGTGGATATGACTGGTGACAGAAGCAAGGTCTGATGCTATAAAGAGCAATACTGCATAGGAACATGGAATGTCAGGTCCATGAATCAAGGCAAACTGGAAGTGGTCAAACAAGAGATGGCAAGAGTGAACGTCGACATTCTAGGAATCAGTGAACTAAAATGGACTGGAATGGGTGAATTTAACTCAGATGACCATTATATCTACTACTGCGGGCAGGAATCCCTCAGAAGAAATGGAGTAGCCATCATGGTCAACAAAAGAGTCCAAAATGCAGTACTTGGATGCATTCTCAAAAACGACAGAATGATCTCTGTTCGTTTCCAGGCAAAACATTCAGTATCACAGTAATCCAAGTCTATGTCCCAACCAGTAA
The DNA here is from genome assembly GCA_917880005.1 of Nanger dama. Classification (NCBI taxonomy): domain Eukaryota; kingdom Metazoa; phylum Chordata; class Mammalia; order Artiodactyla; family Bovidae; genus Nanger; species Nanger dama. The sequence goes on from CAKJTW010000007.1 coordinate 34,602,065, forward strand.
CACTGAAGAAGCTGAAGTTGAACAGTTTTATGAAGACCTACAAGACCTTTTAGAACTAACACCCAAAAAAGATGTCCTTTTCATTATAGGAGACTGGAATGCAAAAGTAGGAAGTCAAGAAATGCCTGGAGTAACAGGCAAATTGGGCCTTGGAGTACAGAAGGAAGCAGGGCAAAGACTAATCGAGTTTTGCCAAGAAAATGCACTGGTCATAGCAAACACCTTCTTCCAACAACACAAGAGAAGACTCTACACATGGACATCACCAGATGGTCAACACCAAAATCAGATTGATTATATTCTTTGCAGACAAAGATGGAGAAGCTCTATACAGTCAACAAAAGCAAGACTGGGAGCTGACTGTGGCTCAAATCATGAACTCCTTATTACCATGTTCAGACTTAAATTGAAGAAAGTACGGAAAACCACTAGACCATTCAGGTATGACCTAAATCAAATCCCTTTTGATTACACAGTGGAAGTGAAAAATAGATTTAAGGGCCTAGATCTGATAGAGTGCCTGATGAACTATGGAATGAGGTTCGTGACATTGTACAGGAGACAGGGATCAAGACCATCCCCATGGAAAAGAAATGCAAAAAAGCAAAATGGCTGTCTGGGGAGGCCTTACAAATAGGTGTGAAAAGAAGAGAGGTGAAAAGCAAGGGAGAAAAGGAAAGATATAAGCATCTGAATCCAGAGTTCCAAAGAATAGCAAGAAGAGATAAGAAAGCCTTCCTCAGTGAACAGTGCAAAGAAATAGAGGAAAAGAACAGAATGGAAGAGACTAGAGATCTCTTCAAGAAAATTAGAGATACCAAGGGAATATTTCATGCAAAGATGGGCTCAATAAAGGACAGAAATGGTCTGGACCTAACAGAAGCAGAAGATATTAAGAAGAGGTGGCAAGAATACACAGAAGAACTGTACAAAAAGAACTTCATGACCCAGATAATCATGATAGTGTGATCATTCATCTAGAGCCAGACATCATGGAATGTGAAGTCAAGGGGCCTTAGAAAGCATCACTACAAACAAAGCTAGTGGAGGTGATGGAATTCCAGTTGAGCTGTTTCAAATCCTGAAAGGTGATGCTGTGAAAGTGCTGCACTCAATATGCCAGCAAATTTGGAAAACTCAGCAGTGGCCACAGGACTGGAAAGGGTCAGTTCTCATTCCAATCCCAAAGAAAGGCAATGCCAAAGAGTGCTCATACTGCACAACTGCACTCATCTCACATGCTAGTAAAGTAATGCTCAAAATTCTCCAAGCCAGGCTTCAGCAATATGTGAACCGTGAACTTCCTGATGTTCAAGCTGGTTTTAGAAAAGGCCGAGGAACCAGAGATCAAATTGCCAACATCCGCTGGATCATGGAAAAAGCAAGAGAGTTTCAGAAAACATCTATTTCTGCATTATTGATTAAGCCAAAGCTTTTGACTCTGTGGATCACAATAAACTGTGGAAGATTCTGAAAGAGATGGGAACACCAGATCACCTGACCTGCCTCTTGAGAAATCTGTATGCAGGTCAGGAAGCAACAGTTAGAACTGGACATAGAACAACAGATTGGTTTCAAATAGGAAAAGGAGGACGTCAAGGCTGTATATTGTCACCTTGCTTATTTAACTTCTATGCAGAGTACATCATGAGAAATGCTGAGCTGGAAGAAACACAAGCTGGAATCAAGATTGCCGGGAGAAATATCAATAATCTCAGATATGCAGATGACACCACCCTTATGGCAGAAAGTGAGGAAGAACTAAAAAGTGTCTTGATGAAAGTGAAAGAGGAGAGTGAAAAAGTTGGCTTAAAGCTCAACATTCAGAAAATGAAGATCACAGCATCCGGTCCCATCACTTCATGGGAAATAGATGGGGAAACAGTGGAAACAGTGTCAGACTTTATTTTCTTGGGTTCCAAAATCACTGCAGATGGTGATTGCAGCCATGAAATTAAAAGACGCTTGCTCCTTGGAAGAAAAGTTATGACCAACCTCGATAGCATATTGAAAAGCAGAGACATTACTTTGCTGACCAAAGTCTGTCTATTCAAGGCTATGGTTTTACCAGTGGTCATGTATGGATATGAGAGTTCGACTATGAAGGAGGCTGAGCGCCAAAGAATTGATGCTTTTGAACTGTGGTGTTGGAGGAGACTCTTGAGAGTCCCTTGGACTGCAAGGAGATCCAACCAATCCATTCTGAAGGAGATAAGCCCTGTGATTTCTTTGGAAGTAATGATGCTAAAGCTGAAACTCCAGTACTTTGGCCACCTCATGCAAAGCATTGACTCATTGGAAAAGACTGTGATGCTGGGAGGGATTGGAGGCAGGAGGAGAAGGGGACAACAGATGATGAGATGGCTGGATGGTATCACTGACTTGATGGACCTGATTCTGAGTGAACTCCAAGAGTTGGTGATGGACAGGGAGGCCTGGCGTGCTGCAATTCATGGGGTCACAAAGAGTCAGACACGACTGAGTGACTGAACTGAACTGAACTAGAACCATAGTTAATGAGCCACCTTGCAAAGGACTATGGTCATGTCTATGGACATGGCAAGACATACTTGGTGGTTCAAGAGTTTCTTCAGTAATGTAACTGTTACTTTCACTTTGTGGAATCTTTGCTGGCATGCCAGGCTGTCAAGGTCACAATCTGCTGGCAGAAGGAAAAGTAACAGGCAGGTTAGCAAGGGGCAGAGTGCCAACTGGAGGGCATGGCAAGGGCTATTTTCTTTTAGGGGAAAAAAAAGTGTATTATATAACTAGTTTTATTTTGAAGCAGATTTTTCAGAAAAATCTGGGTTTCTTAGATAGCTGAACCCTTTCATGCTCATTTCAAGCTTAAAAAAAAAAGCATGACTATCAACACCATGTATTTTACTGGGGTGGAGTGTGTGTTCTGGAGTGAGACACCTGAATTTGAATCCTGGTCCTGCCACTTACCAGTTTTATCATCAGGCATGTTATTTCATTGTTTGACAACTCAGTTTTTTCCTCTCTAGAACAAGGGGAATTTCTCCTACAGTTCTTATAAGGACATGCTGGTTAATACATGTAAAATCCTTATTTAGAGTTTCACTATGCTAAATGCTTATTAATATTGGTTATTTTAATATAATTTTTGCTTTAGTCTGCGTGGACTGCTGTAACAACAAACATTTACTTCTCATAGTTCTTGAAACTGAGAATTCCAAGATCAGGGTCCTGGTGTCTAGTGAGAGCTCTCTAACTGGCTTTTAGTTTTACCCTCACATGGTGAAGTGAAGTGAAGCGAAGTCACTCGTCATGTCTGACTCTTTGCGACCCCATGGACTGTAGCCTACAAAGCTCCTCTGTCTATGGAATTTTCCAGGCCAAGAGTAGTGGAGTGGGTTGTCATTTCTTTCTCCAAGAGATCTTCCTGACCCAGGAGTGAACCCAAGTCTCCCACATTGCAGGCAGACACTTTACCTTCTGGGCCACCAGGGAAGTCTAGAGAGACAAAGCACATTTTCCACTCTCCTTTTACAAGGCCACTAATCCTTTTACGAGGACCCACCCCCTCCTGACCTCTTCTAAACCTAATTACCTCACAAAGCTCCACCTCCTAGTAAAATTACTTTAGGGGTTTTTAGGTCTTCAACATATGAATTTAGGGAAACAAAAATATGTAGTACAAATATTTGAAACAAAAGAAATGTTATGGTGTTTAAACCTTCCTTTCCTAAACAGTCTGAAGTCACAGAAAAGGAATCTCTTTTCAAGTGCTATGTATCTCCTTTGTCAAAAATTCCCTATTCATCTAACAATGCTTGTATCTCCTCTGAACTTATGTCATGATAACTTATTTTGTTTAATATAGTGCTGATATTATTGTGAAATATTCTATAAATATCTATGCCATTTAATTCCTCATATGTGTATGCCCTGATTCCTTACAAGATATTTAATCATATGTTTAGACTATCTTGAAATAAGAACTTGTTTTAACACCTAGAACATGTCCAGTTCTTGTGTATCTCCAAGCATCAGCACAGTGTCTATCACATCAATGGGACTGATTGATATCTATCACATCAATGGGATTCAATGAATATTTGCCAAACAAAAGAACAAAAATATTTAATAAGATGTTGTCAATTTGATGATGATAGTGTTATATATGACAAAAAACAAGGCTCTAGCTTTATAATTTGTTTCTTGTAATTTATATTATCCTCATTTATTTTTCTTTTATTTCCTTCTGTTTTATTTTTTAAATTGACATGCAGTAAAATATGCAGTTCTACATATTTTAACAATGTATAGATTATAATTATAATCACAATCAGGATAAAAATAGGTCCATTATACCTCTGCGCAAAATGCCATATGTTCCACTTACCCCAGCCACAGGTAATAATTGATACATTCTCTGTCACTGTAAGTTCTACTTTTTAATGTTAAACAAAAAAATAAAAAAATTTTGGAATAATTTCAGGTGTGCAGGAAAGCTGTCAATACACTGAGTTTCCGTATACGCTTCACTCAACTTCCCCTAATGTTAATATTGTACCTAACCACAGGACATTTGTCACAACTAAGAAATTAACATTACCAAAATACTATGAACTTAACTACAGAGTTTACTTGAATTTCATCCGTTTCTCACTAGCATCCTTTTAACTATTCTAGGATTCATTCTAGGTCCCAAATTATATTTAATGCTGGGTCTCCTTAGTCTCCCCTGATATGTGACAGTGTCCAGTCTCCCCTGGTTTCTCATGACTTTCATGCTTTTTAAAGATCACTTTTCAAATATTCTGTAGACTGTTTCTCAAATTGTGTTCGTCTCATCGTTTTTTGTTTTTTGCATTATTACACTGAAGATATGAATTTGGAGGAAGAACACAAAGAAGGGAAATACCCTTTTAACCACACCCACCTAAGTATACATGACCCTCATACTTATTATTGATGAGGTTCACCCTGATCACTTGGTTAAGGATGTTTCTGTGTGGTTTCTCCACTGTAACATTATTCTTTTCCCCTTTCTGTACTCCATTCATTGAGTCAGTCATTGAGTCGCTAATTTAAAATTCTTATTATGAGTAACTATTGCAAGTCTAATTTATCCACAGCCCTGTCACATGAAAGGTGCTTTCCGTTTACGCTTCACCACATACATGAGATAAGTACTATCATCCTGATTTTATAAGAGAACTAAAGCTTGTGGGAATTAAATAGAGCTTATTTAGTAAAAAGCAGAAGTAAAATTCAAGTCCATGAATATCTGATTCCAAAACAAATGCTTGGTTCTTACCAGACTTTCCTTCCATCTATCCCCAAAATAAGCATCAACAAAAGTGAAGCAATTCATTCTTTTCATTGAGTATGCCACTCATATTTTTCCTTTCCAACTCAACATACCAACACACTTGAACGAGTGTGTTTATTTCATAAGGCTGTGGCTGAGCTGTGTGGTGATTAGCAAACTGATAGGATCTGTCATCACTGGGGATACCAAATAACAAAGATAAACATCACCTAAGGCTGGGGAGACAAGGACTACAGGGAAAGTGAGATCCCAGATGAGAATGAAAGTGAATGGAAGAACAGAAAAAAGTTCAGAGTGTGAATGCCAGAGAAGCACAGAAAATAATGGCAGAATTGTCAGGTGAAAAGTTACTATAGCTTTCTTCTCTTCTCAGGGTTAGAATAGAACAGAGATCATTCCAGGCACTGAAAGCATAGCCTGAGAATTATAGAGGGACTAGCGGTGTCGCTCACTCAGCTGAGGCCTTAGGAAAGATGACAGCCCACCTCTTCAACCTATGGCTAAAACTGAAACGCTCAAATTCAGGATTTAGGCATTTTCAAGACTTGCAAAGTCTGTGGACAATGAACGGTTAAACACTAAGATATTAGCCACATCTCCCAAACCCTTAAGCTTTCCCCCTTTAATGTTTAAGTCGGATTAGATTAGACATGTATTCTCCACTAAACGCAAAGTCCAATAACACTCCTCATACTTAAAGGATTCCCAGGGCCTTACAATATTAAGGCTACTTCTGGCTTCTACATCCTGTCGCCACTAAATTACTGTTTTCTGATGCATTTTTCACTTTTACCCATGCCCTGGCATTGATTCTGTCATTAACATAAATTTTTAAAAAACTATTTATTCTTTCAATCCCTTTAAAAATAAACCCACTCATTTGAGGCCTTTTTGTGGGCATCTGATTTTATTGTAGAGTTGGAGATAAAAAGTGAAGCAAAAACACTGTAAAATATGAATATGCAACAAGTCTATTTTTAGGTCATTGGCTTCACTCTCTCATTACTTCTCCATACCTTCACTGTCTGTTTCACTCCTTTTCATTCAGCTCCATTCAAACAGAAACAACAACAAATAAAAGTCCTCCAATCTCTTGGCAGAGAGACTCGGCTGTCTCCTATACTTGTTCCACAAGTCTAACCCTCAGTTTCTTCTGACCTTTTTCAGTTTGAAGATCAGCTGTGAGGAAAAGGAGCCCAGAGGCAAATTTATTCAGTTTATACTTGAAAGTCTGCTCTAAAAATTTTTCCTGTTAATTAAGTTTCTGTAGTTGAGAGAAAGTATGTTTTGTCCTGTTTCAGATAATCCTGGAGAGAATTAGGAGAATGTTGAAACATGTTAGCAATAATGATATTTTAGGAAACTAATTTCCAGGAGAAGCTGATAAAGAGTGTACACAGATACATTCACAGTATTACATGCCAGCATTTATTTCATAATATGTGTACAACTTAAAAAAATTTTTTGAAGCTCAATAGAAAGCAGCAACTATATGATGAACTTCCTTAATACTTTCACATGCATATTTCTGTGAATTTAAGGAGGCTTAGATAGGCTTTTTATTGAGCACTATTAAGTTAACGATCCCTATTTTCTTAAAATACTTTAACATTCACACATGTATTAGTTAGCACAATAACATCTTGTATATCTAGAATTCTAATCAAATGAATCATTCACGATGATTTAAATTTCTGTATAGATAAAGGTCAAACACTGGAACTGAAATTGATTAGTTATTTTAAATGGGAAATCATTTTAAAAATACACATAATTCACATGTTCTTAAAATATATTCAGTATAACTATCCTCTCAGTGACTGTGCATCATCTGAAAATTAAATACTTTTCATACATATCACAATGTATTACTGAGGAATAACATTGCTCCCCAAATCTAAATGGTCCTTACTTAGTTTGGGTTCTTCTAAACTAAGGCATTAATATAGTAGTATGTGAGATGAGTGCAATTGTGCAGTAGTTTGAGCTTTCTTTGGCATTGCCTTTCTTTGGGATTGGAATGAAAACTGACCCTTTCCAATCCTGTGGCCACTGCTGCGTTTTCCAAATTTGTTGGCATATTGAGTGCAGCACTTTCAAAGCATCATCTTTTAGGATCTGAAATAGTTCAACTGGAATTCCATCACCTCCACTAGCTTTGTTTGTAGTGATGCTTCCTAAGGCCCACTTGACTTCACATTCCAGGATGTCTGGCTCTTGCTTGGTGATCATACCATCATGATTATCTGGGTCATGAAGATCTTTTTGTATAGTTTTTCTCTGTATTCTTGCCACCTCTTCTTAATATACTCTGCTTCTGTTAGGTCCATACCATTTCTGTCCCTTATCGAGCCCATCTTTGCATGAACTGTTCCCTTGGTATCTCTAACTTTCTTGAAGAGATCTCTAGTCTTTCCCATTCTATTGTTTACTTCTTTTTCTTTGCACTGATGACTGAGGAAGGCTTTCTTATCTCTCCTTGCTATTCTTTGGAACTCTGCATTCAAATGGGTAAATCTTTCCTTTTCTCCTTTGCTTTTCACTTCTCTTCTTTTCACAGCTATTTGTAAGGCCTCTTCAGACAGCCATTTTGCTTTTTGCATTTCTTTTTCTTGGGGATGGTCTTAATCCCTGTCTCCTGTACTATCTCACGAACCTCCGTCCATAGCTCATCAGGCACCCTGTCTATCAGTCCCTTAAATCTATTTTTCACTTCCACTGTATAATTGTCAGGGATTTGATCCAGGTCATACCTGAATGGTCTAGCGGTTTCCCTACTTTCTTCAATTTAAGTCTGAATTTGGCAATAAGGAGTATATGACCTGAGCCACAGTCAGCTCCCTGTCGTATTTTTGCTGACTGTATAGAGCTTCTCCATCGCTGGCTGTAAAGAATATAATCAATCTGATTTGACTCTACACATGGACATCACCAGATGGCCAACACCGAAATCAGATTGATCATATTCCTTGCAGCCAAAGATGGAGAAGCTCTATACAGTCAGCAAAAACAAGACTGGGAGCTGACTGTAGCTCAGATCATGGACTCCTTATTGCCAAATTCAAACTTAAACTGAAGAAAGTAGGGGAAACCACTACACCATTCAGGTATGACCTAAATCAAATCCCTTTCAATTATACAGTGGGAGTAAGAAATAGATTTAAGGGACTAGATCAAATTTCTCCAAGCCAGGCTTCAGCAATACATGAACTGTGAACTTCCAGATGTTCAAGCTGGTTTTAGAAAAGGCAGAGGAACCAGAGATCAAATTGCCAACATCTGCTGGATCATGGAAAAAGCAAGAAAGTTCCAGAAACACATCTATTTCTGCTTTATTGACCATGCGAAAGCCTTTGACTCTGTGGATCACAATAAACTGTGGAAAATTCTGAAAGAGATGGGAATACCAGACCACCTAACCTGCCTCTTGAGAAACCTGTATGCAGGTCAGGAAGCAACAGTTAGAACTGGACATGGAACAACAGACTGGTTCCAAATAGGAAAAGGAGTATGTCAAAGCTGTATATTGTCACCTTGCTTATTTAACTTATATGCAGAGTACATCATGAGAAACGCTGGGCTGGAAGAAGCACAAGCTGGAATCAAGATTGCCGGGAGAAATATCAATAACCTTAGATATGCATATGACACCACCCTTATGGCAGAAATTTAAGAGGAACTGAAGAGTCTCTTGATGAAAGTGAAAGAGGAGAGTGAAAATGTTGGCTTTAACCTCAACATTCAGATAACGAAGATCATGGCATTCAGTCCCATCACTTCATGGCAAACAGATGGGGAAACAGTGGAAACAGTGGCTGACTTTATTTTGGGAGGTTCCAAAATCACTGCAGATGGTGACTGAAGCCATGAAATTAAAGACGCTTACTCCTTGGAAGGAAAGTTATGACCAACCTAGACAGCATATTCTAAAGCAGAGACATTACTTTGCCAACAAAGGTCCATTTAGTCAAGGCTATGGTTTTTCCAGTGGTCATGTATGGATGTCAGAGTTGGATTATAAAGAAAGCTGAGCACCGAGGAATTGATGCTTTTGAACTGTGGTGTTGGAGAAAACTCTTGAGAGTTCCTTGGACTATAAGGAGATAAACCAGTCCATCCTAAAGGAGATCAGTCCCAAGTGTTTATCAAAGGACTGATGTTGAAGCTGAAACTCCAATACTTTGGCCACCTGATGCAAAGAGCTGACTCCATTTCAAAAGACCCTGATGCTGGGAAAGATTGAAGGCAGGAGGAGAAGGGGATGACAAAGGATGAGATGGTTGGATAGCATCACTGACTCAATGGACATGAGTCTGTATAAACTCTGGGAGTTGGTGATGGACAAGGAGCCTTGGCATGCTGCAGTTCATGGAGTCGCAAAGGGTTGGTTATGACTGAGTAACTGAACTTAACTGAACTGAAACTAAGGCAAAATTTGTAGTGCAAGTAGTTTATTTGGGAGATGAATCCACAAAACACCAGCAGAAGAGTAGAGGAATGAGACAGCAAAAGCAGGCAGTCAAGAAATTAGTAAATCACCATATTGGAGAACTGGTACTTTACCTCTCTGGGGCCCTCTGGTAGCACAACACATTCTTTTGACTATTTCAAACAAGGGGCAAGGAAGCCAGGATATTTACACATCAACTCCTGTCAGTTATTGTTTGTGAGCTAGTTCCTGGTGGCATTAATTCTCTCAGTTTTGTCCTGTCATGCATCTGTAATAGACATCCGATGTAGGCCTGAGTAACAGAGAAAGACCTCAAGTGGAGATAGAGACGCTAGCAAGAGCCTCACCAGGGAACAAAAAACAGTAAAGCCCTAGGAGATTTCAATGGGACACTGACAGTTTCAATCACCAGCTCCTAATGCAGGCCTCCCTGTCCATCACCATCTCTCGGAGTTTACCCAAACTCATGACCATCGGGTCGGTGATGCCATCCAGCCATCTCATCCTCTGTGGTCCCTTTCTCTTCCTGCCCCCAATCCTTCCCAGCATCAGAGTCTTTTCCAATGAGTCAACTCTTCGCACGAAGTGGCCAAAGTATTGGAGTTTCAGCTTCAGCATCAGTCCTTCCAGTGAACACCCAGGACTGACCTCCTTTAGAATGGACTGGTTGGATCTCCTTGCAGTCCAAGGAATTCTCAAGAGTCTTCTCCAACACCACAGTTCAAAAGCATCAATTCTTTGGTGCTCAGCTTTCTTCACTGTCCAACTCTCACATCCATACATGACCACTGGAAAAACCATAGCCTTGACTAGACAAACCTTTGTAGGACAAGTAATGTCTCTGCTTTTCAATATGCTATCTAGGTTGGTCATAACTTTCCTTCCAAGGAGTAAGCACCTCTTAATTTCATGGCTGCAGTCACCATCTGCAGTGATTTTGGAGCCCCCAAAATAAAGTCTGACAGTGTTTCCACTGTTTCTCCACCTATTTCCCATGAAGTGATGGGACCAGATGCCATGATCTTAGTTTTCTGAATATTGGGCTTTAAGCCATCTTAAACTCTCAATGTTTATGCAAGTATTATATACATATTTATTTTATATACACATATCCACACAAAAATTCACATTATATGTATGTATACACATATATTTAATTAAGCACCCAATACTTTTACAAATGTGAAATACTTTTCAGAAGTCTGTACTTTGGGGAAAATCCCTCAGAAAGCTGAAAGCTGGGTGAATCCAGATGGTGACTTTACAATGCATGACCAATAGCCTATTTCTGAACTTTGAATACAATAAAAAGTTGAAAGTAAAATAAGAAACTTCACACCCTTTCAGAGTCTTCTCAACAAAAGTTTCTCTTTTTTTCAAAATTTTGCATTACCTGAACAAAAAAATCTCTGCATCTCACTAAATGTATAAATCATTTGTTGTAGCCACACAGCAATAGACATAGCTTTTGGCAGGGTTATCATTTTTTGTTCAACACTACTAGTATGTAAAATGTTATTTATGTTCTAAACCAGTCATGGTGTTGGCTACATTCACATACACTGTTGTTGTTCAGTGATTAAGTCGTGTCTAACCCTTTGTGATCCCATGAACTAAAGCATGCCAGGCTTCTTTGTCCTTCACTATCTCCTGGAGTTACTAAAACTTGTGTCCATTAGTCAATGATGCCATCCAACCATCTCATCCTCTGTTGTCCCTTTCTTGCCCTGCCTTCAATCTTTTCCAGAATTAAGGTCTTTTCCAATGAGTTGGCTCTTGCCTCACGTGTGTTGAGCTTAAGCTTCAGCATCAGTCCTTCCAATGAATATTCAGGATTGATTTCCTTTAGGATTGACTGGTTTGATCTCCGTGCAGTCCAAGGGACTCTCAAGAGTCTTCTCCAACACCACAGGTCAAAAGCATTGATGCTTTGGTGCTCAGCTTTCTTTACAGTGCAACTCTCACACCCTTACATGACTACTGGAATAACTATAGCTTTGACTAGATGGACCTTTGTTGGCAAAAGAATGTCTCTGCTTTTTAATATGCTGTCTTGTTTGTCATACCTTTTCTTCCAAGGAGCAACTGTCTTTCAATTTCATGACTGCAGTCACTCTCTCTCAATTCCAGGAGCAGCTTCCATAGGATGTTAATTTAGCAACACTGTTTTCAGGTAGAATATGTATATTATTTTATAGTTGTCCCTGGTTGCTCAGATGGTAAATCATCTTTCTACAATGCGGGAGATCCAGGTTCAATCCCTGGGTGGGGAAGATCTCCTGGAGAAGGACATGGCAACCCTCTCCAGTATTCTTGCCTGGAAAATCCCATGGATGGAGTAACATGGTAGGCTACAGTCCATGGGGTCACAAAGAGTCAGATACGACTGAGCGACTTCACTCACTCGTTCACTCAAAGCACTAAGTAGATATATTTTTAAAAGTAATTAGGAGTTAGACTGAAATTTATGGATAAAGAATGTGATGAATGGAGCAAAATGCTGAATTTGTAATTCATATTAAAGGACAGATGTCATGGCAAGTCATATGTCCCTTTCCTCAAAAAATATATGAATAGGCTTCCTAATTCTCAAAACAACTTAAAAATATCTGAGAAGGCCTATTTATGAAAGAAACTACGTGATGGGTATGAGCAAAAATACACAATCATCAGTTCCTTTTCTGTTAAGTTAAAGACATCAATGGAAGATCCTCTAATCCCTTTTACAAATCCTAGTCCACTAAATTTCTCAATCTGCTTTGGTTTTTATAGTTGAAATCTAGAGGAGCATTCACATGTTAACCACCAATTTCTCTAAGCTCAGAATCAGCTAAAGTAGTATCTGTTTTCATTCTGATCTGTACCCTCCTTCCCCTTCTTTACTGGCTGATTTCCTACCACCTTCTAATTTGCTTTTATGTCCTACACCAGCCTTTGAAGAGTGATGAAAGTAAAGGCAAGGCAGAAGGTGAGAGGTATCTCTGCCTGCAAGGTTATCTCAAAGACATTTCACCACTACTTAAATGTTTTTTTCCCTCTCTGTTACTTACTGTCTCCTATTATTAATGTTCTTCTTGGCTACAGACATTTTCTAGTCATTGTCATTTTGTTTAGCTATTTAATGCCCTCTTATATTGAGTCATATAAGAAAAAAGGTTTTACAGCTAGACACATGTTTGGGATTCAAGAGATTCAGAGAACAGAAGAACAAAAGACATCAAACAAGAAAACTGAAAAGTAATACAATTACCCTAGAAAAACTCTGATGGCTGAAGTAGCTACTTTACCTTAGATTTTTAATTATATGGTTCCTCTGACAGTATCTATCATTCCAAACATGCATGCTCTAGACTGAGCAGAAAATTGAAATTGAGGGAAGAGAAGAGGAGATGGAAAAATATTACCTTCTAATGCTTTATATGCTGAAAGATGATAAGCAGTTTTCCATATAAATCCCCCATTAAAGTGCTTCCTATCTTCTTGTGTATCTATCACTACCAAAAAATTTACTTTTATTATTATTATTATTGAGCTTCCCTGATGGTTCATCTGGTAAAGAATCCTCCTGCAATAGAAGTGACACAGGAGACCTGGGTTCAATCCTTGGTTGGGGAAGATGCCCTGGAGAAGGGAATGGCAACCCACTCCAGTATTCCTGACTAGAGAATCCTAAGGACAGAGGAGACTGGTGGGCTATAGTCCATAGGGTCTGTATCTATCATTACTATAAAATTTACTGTTATATTAATATTATTAGTGCAAAATTACTTATATATTGGCAACCTTTACCACTTTTAAAGGTGACTTCCTAGAACAACTACCAAAGAGAAAGTTCTCAGGTTTATAATTATGAGTTTGATAAGTCATCTATAATGTTCACTCAGAAACTATTGAAAAGTAAAGGGCCAAAGAAGAATATATGTTAACCTTACAGGTCATGTCTCAGAATTTTAAGTTAAAAACCAGAATTTCCACATAGTCTGAAGACCCAGTAGAGAATTTATTCCATTTCCATCATTCAGTTCAGTTCACTCACTCAGTCGTGTCTGACTCTTTGCGACACCATGAATTTCAGCATGCCAGGCCTCCCTGTCCATTACCAACTCCTGGAGTTCACACAGATTCACGTCCATCGAGTCAGTGATGCCATCCAGCCATCTCATCCTCTGTCGTCCCCTTCTCCTCCTGCCCCCAATCCCTCCCAACCTCAGAGTCTTTTCCAGTGAGTCAACTCTTCGCATGAGTTGGCCAAAGTACTGGAGATTCAGCTTTAGCATCATGCCTTTCAAAGAAATCCCAGGGTTGATTTCCTTCAGAATGGACCGGCTGGATCTCCTTGCAGTCCAAGGGACTCTCAAGAGTCTTCTCCAACACCACAGTTCAAAAGCATCAATTCTTCAGTGCTCAGCTTTCTTCACAGTCCAACTCTCACATCCATACGTAACCACTGGAAAAACCATAGTCTTGACTAGACGGACTTTTGTTGGCAAAGTAATGTCTCTGTTTTTCAATATGCTATCTAGGTTGGTCATAACTTTCCTTCCAAGGAGCAAGCATCTTTGGATTTCATGGCTTCAGTCACCATCTGCAGTGATTTTGGAACCTCCCAAAATAAAGTCAGCCACTGTTTCCACTGTTTCCCCATCTGTTTGCCATGAAGTGATGGGACTGAATGCCATGATCTTCGTTATCTGAATGTTGAGGTTAAAGCCAACATTTTCACTCTCCTCTTTCACTTTCATCAAGAGACTCTTCAGCTCCTCTTAAATTTCTGCCATAAGGGTGGTGTCATCTGCATATCTACGGTTATTGATATTTCTCCCGGCAATCTTGATTCCAGCTTGTGCTTCTTCCAGCCCAGCGTTTCTCCTGATGTACTCTGCATATAAGTTATCATTAGGTTTATGAATATATTGGTCTACCTTAATTATTTTTGTCTCCACTTACATATAAGATGCTATACTAATATGCTACACTATGCTTCTTCTAATCTGCTACTCTAGCCTAGTATTTTTACTTATCTGGCCAAAAATTTACTTTCTGAAAATAATTAATTTTAATCTAAAATTTAGAGATTGTCATTAAAGCTATAATCTGTATAGAAGACAGTTTCCATGAAGTATTATCGGGTTAACTTTTTAAATCAAAATTATTTTTATTATCTTCTACATAGAGACATGTATAAGATAAATATCCCAGCAAGTTCAGAACTCATAAAAAATGGTATCATAATACATTTTTACCATTTAAATACTACCTAAATATATTAATACAGAAAACCATAGATTGGCTTGCTAATGATTTTTATTTTAAATTGATGAAATATTTTCTGTAAAAATTTACCAAAAATAATTACCAAATTCTGTGCAAAATATCAGACTTTTAAATACCAATTATAATTCTCAGAATGACTTTTGTAATGTGAACCCTAAGAGAAAACTGAAATAGAGATTTATTTCAGTATTATCATAAACCTAATAACTTCCTTTATTGAGCCACAATATTTTTCAGTGACTTTTAAATCTAATCTTGTGACACCACCCAAAGATGCCCCCAAATTTTCTCAATGCATATAATTTTTTTCAAAAATGTTAATGTACTTAATTTACAGTCTGTAAAGCAGTAGAGGAAAGAAAAACGGAAGAAAAAAGTGACAAAACTTAGATCATTCAGCTTTAACTAAAATTATGCAAAAGACATGCAAGTCTCCAGCAAATTTTTCTGAAAAATTAGTGTAAGCTATAGTTTCAAAGAGTAAAAGAAAAGATCAGAACCATTACCATATGCTAATTCTTCCTCTTAATGTTCCTCCATTTTTAAAGTTATAGTCCTAGAAACAATCAGACTCAGAATTATAAGCAAATGATCTCTGAATATCAAATCCACATGAATTTCTATGGATGACTTCAAGAATTCTTCTACTCCCCATTGTTCTAAAAGCTCATCTTTTTCTCTCTTAAATCATCATATATTGATATTGCTGACTTTTAAGATTATATTCTCTAATATGGAGAACACTATTCTACATTCTGGCTTATCTTTTTTCAAAGAAATGCTTGCTGAATTTCCTATTGACTAGATAGAACATTTTTAAAGCTCCACCTAAGACCCCGTTGCCTTTGAATTAGTTACTATATCCATGCTCCTGACTGACCCCCTATATCTGTTTTTCTTAGGCTGTACTTCAGGGATACTGTTAAGATCTAGTAGAGGTTTTTTTTCTTTTTCTTTTAAAGTTATGTAGGCTATCCTAAGTCACAGATTCTTTGTACTATAAATAGAACTGTTGCAGTTAATTGAAGGCTTCCTGTTGCTGTATGTAGTCAGCTACTGAAGGTAGTTTGAAATTTCGGTCAGTTCTTAAAACATGGAGCCAAAGGCAACTTTAATTTCTCTGACAACCTTAAGAGACTGGCTTTGATAATATGTTTGGTGACACACTGACAAGAATTGGCTTTCCCCCACCTTTTACACCTACTGTATTACAACTACTAGAGTCTAGGTCTTTGGATGTAGATACAGAGCAGTCATAAAGACAGTGTCAGTTGAAATTTCTATGACACAGTGTTACACTGCTCACAAAATCCGATCTTTTTAATATTTCATTACCTTTATGTGATGGTCATTGAACTCTAATAGTTTATTTACTTTTCAGTGTTCACAATATGCATCTTTTAGGAGAAAGATGATTCAGGACATAATAATTCCTGAATAGTGACTTTATAATATTGCTATATAAATTCAACAAAGTTTTATATATCACAAAGTTCATATAATAATCCACTTAATACTTTGTGACCCTTTCCCGTGAAGGCTGCAGGCTTTTTGAGGGAAGTGATTCTTCATGTGCCTTTTGAATGGTGTTAAAAATGAGTTTCATCTGGTACAGAACAATTTTGAGTGATACACAAAGAGACAAAATGGAGCAACCAATGAACATTAAGTCTTAGGTGTCAAGGGAAAGTGAACAACTGCAGGAGAGGCAGGACTGGCAGTTAGGACTTGATAGTCAAGTGAGCCGCAGGTATTGTATTCAGAAGATACCTGCCGAAAAACAGTCCAAGAGCTATGCCTTCTCAAAATGATATGGAACCAAGACCAAAAATCCACACTTTAGAGAATGAGCAGTTGACATCCAACTCTGCTCTCTAAGGCTAGACTCTTGTTTATTGGGGGTGGGGGGAGAAGTTCTCTATTCAAAGAGCAATCCTATTTTCGTCACATCATTAATATATTCTGCAAAATGATCAGTGTTCACAAAAACATCAACTGAGCAAAATGGCTTAGACAGAATATTATTTCACATCCATTATTTCAAGCCTTTGACAGCGTGGATCACAACAAACTGCAGGAAATTCTTCAAGAGATGGGAATACCAGACAACCTTACCTGCCTCCTGAGAAATTTGTATGCAGGTCAAGAAGCAACAGTTAGAACTGGACATGGAACAACAAACTGATTCCAAATCGGGAAAGGAGTATGTCAAGGCTGTATATTGTCACTCTGCTTATTTAAGTTACATGCAGAGTACATCATGCAAAATGCCGGGCTAGATGAAGCACAAGCTGGAATCAAATCTGCAGGGAGAAATATTAATAACCTCAAGATATGCAGATGATACCACCCTTATGGCAGAAAGCAAAGAAGAACTAAATAGCCTCTTGGTGAAAGTGAAAGAGGAGAGTGAAAAAGTTGGCTTAAAACTCAACATTCAAAAACGAAGATGATGGCATCTGGTCCCATCACTTCATGGCAAATAGATGGGGAAACAATGGAAACAGTGACAGACTTTATTTTCTTGGGCTCCAAAATCACTGCAGAGGGTGACTGCAGCCATGCAATTAAAAGACATTTGCTCCTTGGAAGAAAAGCTATGACTATCCTAGACAGCATATTAAAGAGCAGAGACATTACTTGGCCTACAAAGGTCCATCTAGTCAAAGCTATGGTTTTTCCAGTAGTTATGTGTGGATGAGAGAATTGGACTATAAAGAGAGCTGAGTTCCAAAGAATTTATGCTTTTGAACTATGGTGTTGGAGAAGACTCTTGAGAGTCCCTTGGACTGCAAGGAGATCCAACCAGTCCATCCTAAAGGAGATCAGTCCTGAATATTCATTGGAAGGACTGATGCTGAAGCTCCAATACTTTGGCCACCTGATGCAAAGAACTGACTCATTGGAAAAGACCCTGATGCTGGGCAAGACTGAGGCGGGAGAAGTGGACTACAGAGGATGAGATGGTTGTATGGCATCACCAACTCAATGGACATGAGTTTGCGTAATCTCTGGGAGTTGGTGATGGACAGGGAAGTCTGGGGTGCTGCAGTCCATGGGGTTGCAAAGAATCAGACATGACTGAGTGACTGAACTGAACTTTGAACTGAGAAAAGATATTTCACCAAAGACTGTAGATGAATTAAAGGAAATAGTTTTTTGGACAGAAATAGACTTATTTTCTAAAGGCTTTAAGTCAGTCATTTAAAAGATTAATCTTCTCTGATCACCAAAGTGATTAAGAAACTTCAAGTAAGGGAAGGACTGAAGAAACAAAGTCTTTAGAATTTTTGTCCTTTTAAAATGCCTACTTCAATGACATTTTTTCATCACTGCTTTTTAAGTCCCAATATTATCTGCGATAGTATTACATTTAGTCTCAGTTCAAGTCATTACATGTCCTTTCAGCTGTCAACACCTATGTTATGAGCATAAACTTGTCAAATAATTAGCAATTTTTGTCCTATAAGAAAAATTGAGGAAGTATACTATGACATGCAAACCTATGAGTCTTTATTGATTCAGCCTGATTTAAGCTTTTCTAGTTTGTAATATATGACATATTAAAACATACATGAGTCACTATCATTAAATCTCAAGATGATTTGGAATAACTAAGATTTCTTGGGTAACATATTAAAAACTTTCCATATTTTAAAAAGCAACCTTCCTTCTGTATACCTATTTTCTATCTTTATTACATATATATTTAAACCTTTTATCACAATCTCCTTTTATTCAAAATCTTTTACGAGAACTCTTCATGCCTACTTGAAGCCAAGTGTTGAGGTGATAAAATTCTATTGTGCATGCTACGTGTTAAGTCACTTCAGTCATGTCTGACTCTTTGCAACTCTATGGACTATAGCCCACCAAGTTTCTCTGTCCATGAGATTCTCCAGGCAAGAACACTTGGGTGGGTTGCCTTCTCCAGGGAATCTTCCTAACTCAGGGATGAAATGTGCATCTCATATGTTTCCTGGATTGGCAGGTCAGTTCTTTACCACCTGGGAAGCCCGATATTCTGGTAGCGCTAGTGGACTGCCATTTAAGCAGTGCTGTAATTCATGTCTACTCCCTCCAATTCACTCTCTAAATCTCTCCTGCTGTCTCTCTCAGTCTCTAGAGACACTTGGAGAGAATACAGATGCCTACTCTCTTCCTCCGCCCCCAAGCTTTAACTTTATCTTCATCTTCAATTGTATTAATACTTGGGAAAAAAAACTGTGTCCTTTTAGCTTGAGACTGATGTATCTTGAAGTCACAAAACACAATATACTGCTATCTTAAATCCAACCTTGTACAAGTTGTGTACCTGCCTTAACTTAGACAAAATACTAATTATAGCAGAGAGTGAGCTCAAGTACAGGTCTGATAGCAGGCCCCATCACAAAGTAGACGAATGACTGAAGTAATTTGAATTCCTTCAAATGAGAAAAGCAATAGAATGCATCTGAAATTTACAACTGACTGCTAACTCTGAGTTAGAAATCTGTGCAGTTCTTAAGACTATAGTTTTCTCCAAGTAAAAAGTTGTTAACTTTCAGTCCTCAAAGAGATACAGCAGTTAATTATATACATATTATCCTTCTCATATTCACAACACATGTAAATATATGTACACAGGTAGATATATGTGTGTATGCCAAAGCCTGATTTCCACACAGCTTTCACACTTGATTACTCTGAGAACAGCTAAACCCAGCCATATGCTGTAGTTTCCACAGGACTCCTTTCCCCTCTATGCTCGCTGTTTAAGTTTTTTCTGTTCTCATTCTTTCCCAGCTTTCATTCAGTGAAAATTGGTCAGTGTTCTCCACGAGCCTCCACTGTCATCTGTCAGTCCAGACGGGTTGCGAGACAAGCAACAGGAAGAAACATATATAAACACACACACACACACATCACAAACTTCAAGTTCCATGGGGGCAAGTGTACTACAAATCTATTTTGCTCCCTTATCTACCTCAGGCACCAAGGCAATGTCTGGCACGTAAGAGGCACTCAAAAAATACTCATCAAATAAATGAATAATGGCTTTACCTCTACCCAGTCATACATGTTAGAAATCCATTCTTAGATTTGTTCCTTGACCCTTTGCCTCAATTCCCAGTTTCTTGATTTCTGTTGCTTCCAGTTCCCTTTTATTATTAATTCTTTATTTCTGCCCAGACACTTATTGTTATTAGTTCACAGGTTGAATAAAAGCCACACAACCCATTCTAAAGGATGTCTTACACTTTATATATTGCAGCCAAAGTCACATTTCTAGGAAGCATTTCTGATCATGCAGCTTCACTGCTTAAATACTTCAGATATTCAGTTACCATCTTTTCATGGAATTAAAGGTCCTTAATCGGGGAGTTGGACTATAAAGAAAGCTGAGCGCCGTAGAATTGATGCTTTTGAACTATGGCATTGGAGAAGACTCTGAGAGTCCCTTGGACTGCAAGGAAGATCAAACCAGTCCATCCTAAAGGAAATAAGTCCTCAATATTCATTGGAAGGACTGATGCTGAAGCTGAGACTCCAATACTTTGGCCACCTGACGTGAAGAACTGACTCATTGGAAAAGACCCTGAGGCTGGGAAAGATTGAAGGCAGGAGGAGAAGGGGACGACAGAGAATGAGAAGGTTGGATGGCATCTCCAACTTGACGGACATGGAGGGAGTTGGTGATGGACAGGGAAGCCTGGCGTGCCACAGTCCATGAGGTTGCAAAGAGTCAGACACGACTGAGTGACTGAACTGAACTGAATCGGGGTTTCCCTAGTGGCTCAGATGGTAAAGAATCTTCCTGCAATGCAGGAGACTTGGGTTCTGTTCCTGGGTGAGGAGATCCCCTGGAGAAGGCAATTGCTTCAGTATCCTTGGCTGGAGAATCCCATGAGCAGAGGAACCTGGCCGGCTATATTCCATAGGGTCACAGAGTTGGACAGGACTGAAGCAAGTTAGCACACATGCATGCAAAGGTCCTTATCTTTTTCCTGCTTGTTTTACAACTTCATCTCCTACCACAGCAACAACATAGATCAAAACCTCCAGCCATTCTCAAACATAGAGAACTTCCCTTCAGTGATATTTGTAAGGTTTTGTAGGCCTGCTTCAATCTTGAATATTCTAGTTTGGGCACCTACTGCATTCTGTTTACTTTGTCTTTTTCTCCATTGTAGACAGTGTACTCCAGAAGCACAACATTACATCACTCACTTTGTAATAAATTCAGTGAGCATCCATCAGTTCTTCTTTTCTTCTTATGGTTTAGTTAAGAAATAACATACATAAGTTCAGCATGATGGCTGAATCTACATATATCATGAAATGATTACCACAATAGATTGAGTTAATATCCATCATCTCATATAAATACAACAAAAGAAAAGGAAAAATTTTATCCTTGTAATGAGAACTCTCGGGATCTAGTCTCTTTTAACAGCTTTCCCATATACCATGCGTCTGTGTTAAATACAGTCACCATGTTATACATATCACATCTATAGTACTTATTTATCTTATAAAGGGAAATTTCTACCCTTTAACTATATCCCTCCAATTCCCTGCCTCCCCTAACCTGATAAATCCATTCTTAATTTAAGTTGTTCATCCTGTGTGAACTTAAGTTTTCTCACTTTTTTTAACCACTTACAAAAAGAATACTAGGGAGAAAACAAAAGAAATACCACATATTTAAAGTTCAAAGCACTTAACGATAATCATGGAATGTTATTGTTACTTTTTAACACACATCCTTGCCCTCATTTCAACTGCTTCACCTAGAAGGTCTAAATAAAAACTAGATGGGGAAAGAAATAAGAGATATGTTTTGTTTATTTGTATGTAACCTGTACATTTCTCCTTTCAGTATGATCAAACTAAGTTTATGATTTGTCTGAATGAAAACTAAGATACTATGTCCTATCCTGCTGTAGGTCTGGGAAGAATCTCACTAGGAGCAGGTAATGAGTCCTCAGAATCAAGAGAAGAAATAAAAATGTGGCCAGACGGCTGGGAGTGAGCTCTGAATGTATTGTTAGAAGGTTCTGGCTCCTCAGAATTTCTCAGCTTGGAGCTTTACCCCTGAAGTTTTTCACCTTCTTACCATTTCTTTGCTAAAATTTCCCTCTTTGTATTTAAAGATGGATTTAACTGGTCAGATACTTGATGTTTTAAAATCTGTAAGTGTGTGGCTGTTTCTTCTGAATGGCCCTAAGTGTTTCATTGCGCTTGGAGGAGCCAACTTAGCCATTCACAGAGAAGCAGTCTCTCTATAAACGAACAGATTTCCACACGTGGGCTGTAATATATGCATAACACATTTCTCTCGGTGTTAATTTTGGTCTAACATCCTCCTGATGGTCTTGATTACCTTGGAGACTTACATCCTGTCTTCTGTATATATGTAGTTGTTAGTCACTTCTACTAAGTTGTCGCACCACCATTTCTCAAGAATGATAACAGAAGACACAATATTTCAATA
Source organism: Nanger dama (assembly GCA_917880005.1). Classification (NCBI taxonomy): domain Eukaryota; kingdom Metazoa; phylum Chordata; class Mammalia; order Artiodactyla; family Bovidae; genus Nanger; species Nanger dama. The sequence goes on from CAKJTW010000007.1 coordinate 34,624,568, forward strand.
ACTGATTTTTTTCCTTTCAACAAATGTTTATTCAACCTCCTGTTTCAAGGCACTTTGCTAAGGCTTAGCTGAATCTAAATCTTGTGCAAAACAGAAAAATTCTCTTGTGGTCCAGCTAACTTTGTAGTAAAAATAATGGGAAGCATTTCAAAACATTAATCAAAAAGTTTTATTAATCTAATGTTTTTCTTTTAATTTATTAAGGAAAAAATATTTTAATATGTACTTTTAAAGATTGTTTTATTGTCCTTTTTAAAAATTGGAAATCATAGAATATGTTCATGGTCATTCATATTATTGATGTAGCTACAACTCAAACACTATGTGAATCAAAAGTACCCTGAGAAAGCAACAGCATACAAATATACATGGTGAGGCAGTGTGGTGATAAATGCCACAAGGGACAGAAATTGAAGAGTGAAAAGTAATAGTAATACTTTTTAAAAACCTGGGAAGGCTTTATCCACTTTGATTATTTTATTCATGGTATGCTAATCAAATAGATGGATGACTGACTGGGCACTGAATCCATATAAAAAAATCTTCTGTTTCGACAAATCTCAAGGCTTCTGGTTAAGTCAGATATCTCCCTTTGAGAATTAAAATGAAACAAGAAGTGTTTTGCTCCTAAAATCTGTGCCCCAGCAGATAGGATCCAACACAGAATCCAACACCCCATATAACTTTCCCATGTTTCCATCTAATGCCATGTTTCCAAAAGGAAATTACATTAAATTCCTCCATTCAAAATGCAAAAAGCAAGACATCCAAGAATGAGATTTCTAGCAGAATGTAATTTTAAATATATGATTTTTTTTTCATTACTGGAGATATCAAACATTTTACAAGCCTGTTCTTTCATACTTGGATTCCAGATCATTATTTTTTTGGCCAAAATGAAAGGTTTTCTGCATTCTTAAAATAATTAGGCAAGATTTCAAATCAAATTATCCAATTTCAAAGCTCTATTTTTCTCTCTAAAATGCTTGTTAGAGAAGGACTGCTGATGACTAAGCTTTGTGTCATTCTCATGGCTTTATTAGGAGAATGTTCTAAGTCCTTCACTTTCTATGTAATCAGAACTATAATTTCTTAAGGTTATTTTAAGACTCAGCTATGGCTAAAGCAGGAAACTCAATTTTATTCTGAGCCTTAGACATGTCAACACAGCAGAGCAGGGCTCCAGCTATCCAGGCTATCTTCTTTCATAAACCCCCTAGTGCTTGGTGTCTGACCAAGGCTCTAGGCTAGTTGAACTCTACTCTCTGGGTATCAAGTAACTCTTTTCAAGACATTGAGGGTAGTAAGACTGTTATTTTGGAAAATGTGTGTTTACATACTATCACTCTACAAATAAAGATCTTACTTGTCCATAGAGTACTATTTACTCTTCCTAGCATCAGTTTTACAAACCATATTCAACAGAAGGGCAGTTGAGAAAACCCAGGTGCCAGAAACATTTGATTAAAAAGCAGAACAGAAAGCTCTAACTACATATGTCTACTTAGTTCATCATAATCCCTTAGAATTTTATAACTTAATTAACTGACTCTATTTAAGCAGGCTGGTTGCCTCTAATTATGCTAGAATTTTTTCTGTGCTGCAAAGTGATATTAATAGTGAGTGGCATTTCTGCAAGTAACAGGTAACCCACTTCTATAACTGTGAGTGCTACATAAAGAAAAGAAGGAAGAATAAGATAATAAAATATAATAAACTATAAGTAAAAATCTGTGAGAGGTGGTCTGCAGAATGAAAATTAAAACATAATATCATTATTTAGTATTTTGATGTATGTCAAAAGGCTCTCATAGTATAAATCTTTTACTGAGGTAAATTTATTAATACTTTCAATTCTAAATTAATATACTGACATAAAAATATTTTCTTATTTTAAATTTAAATATATGGATTTAACAAATTTCTCTTTTACTGTTATTTTTATTCTAGTATTTTTTATTCAGATTAAAATACTCTGACTACTTTTCTACTGTTACAACAACAACATAGATTAGTTGAGTTTACAGTCCTATATGTATGTAGTCATACAGTTTGGAATTTTTCCCACTCAGTAATATATGTAGTTCAGTCTTCCAACTCTTCCATTCTTAATATATTCAGACACTACTTATTAATTATAATGACTTGCATAACATTTCAGAGTATGGATTATAACAATTGATTTTTGTATTGCCCAATACTTAAACAACCTTCAATTTTTCATAACTATAAATAACACAGCAGAAAAATATCCCAGTACACAAATTTTGGTACACTTGGACAAGTATTTCAGTACCCTGAAATACTTGCAGGGTATGTACATTTTATAGGTTGACAGTACTATAATTTATGCACCTTCAAAATTTTACCAGTATGCTCTTCCACTAATATTTAAGGGTGCCCTTTTCCTCTAAACCCTAATTAATACTGGATATTATGAGTCTTTTCATTTTCACTAGCAATTCACTGATATATTAATCAAGATTTAGATTAATCATCTACTCATTATTTTTGGCCATCTTTTATTCTTTTTCTGTGAATGTGTTCTTCACATATTTGACCATCTTTCCACTGAGCTATTGACATTTTTAAGTTTATTTATACTTAATATTTGTACCTTACAAATTTAATGTCTTGAGTTTTAGATACATGATAACTGTTTTCCATCTGTCTGTTATTTAGTGAAAAATAGTGGCATCATTTCTAACATAATTTGTTCCTAACTTAATGCCAAGTCAAACATCACTCTTTTTTAACTCTCTCTAGACAGGTTTACACTGACAGATATATTTCCTAAAATGAGCTGTGATAACCTCACTCATATGCTCATTAATATAAGCAGAAATATTTTCCCCAAAGCATAATATCTAAACTATAGTTTCTGTTAACACCTTTTTCATTTTGATCTATGAGTTAGGGCCTCAAATCTAAGCTTGAGGTTCATTCCACACAAAGTGTTTCTTAGTCGCTCAACAGAGCCCACAGATGTGCACAAAACTTACAACAGGAGCTGGGCTTCCATCAGGTGGCAGGTTACACATTCCTCAACCTCACATACCTATCTCAATTCACATAGCAGTAATACTCCAGATGGCATGAAAGCTTCTCTCAAAATGTTTTTCAAAATTCCATTTTCCATTTTAAGGGACTCTTTTCAAGACATATTCCTGTTAAAGTTGCCCACAGTTTGGAGGACACAGGGCCATATGTGAGACCAAAGGTTATGGTGATGTGACGTGTTGACTGAGTTAGGAATATAAGGCATGATGGTCGGCCCTCATGGAATTAGGCTTTAGTTCTACCTGTATCTTCTCAGTACTTGGGGTGGGGCAGGTCCTTCTTGCTTGCAACTGTGCCTTGTGGCTGTGGATAAGTTCTCTGGCTTATAGTACCCTCCTCTGCCTTTAATCTGTATCTTCTGATCTCAGGTTTGAGAATCCAAATAGTCAAATTTGTTATCATCCCTTCTAAAAATGATTACTTACATCACGGACTCAATGGACATGAGTTTGAGCAAACTCCAGGAGATAGTGAAGGACAGGGAAACCTGATAGGCTGCAGTCCATGGGGTCACAGAGAGTCAGACATGCCTTAGCAACTGAACAATACCAACAGCATTTACTGGGGTCACAAGTTTCTTTGAGAATTAGAGACAGAATTGACAGTCTCCAAGAAAAATTCACATACACAAATATATTATTGTGTGTACAACTTCATAGGATTCAGGGACTGTCTAAAGCCCATTCATGGAACTTGGGATCTCCAGGTCCTTTTTTGATTCACCTCAAATCCCTGATTTTGGTTCAGATAGAAAAGTTACCAAATAATTGAGTCATTAGTAAAAGCCAGAGTGAATTAGAAAAGACAGATTCCAATAAAAGAGAGATTATCTGAAATCATAATGAATAGTGCCCTTTTAAATGCTCAGTTAAAATTTGAAAATTATGTGACTATTTGTCTATGGTGAAATTTTCTCATGTTATATGTCAAAAGGGAAAATGATAGAAAATATATGCATAACATAATGGAAAATAAACTGTATAACACTGTAAATGTGAGGACTGAGAAAAGAAAATAAAAAGAATTATTTGTATTTTTAAAACAAAAATTGCATTTCAGCCAGAAAAGCTATCATTTCAATGACTACTTCAGAAGTATAGTCAGGAGTTCCTTAGCATACGGAAGAAAATTCTCGTCCTTACTGCCCTGCTTCTTGTCAAATCGGGCGTTAAGGCACACTTTCCACCCTGCTGTCATAATCCTGGCAGGAAACAGATGGGTGGAAATGGAAGAAAAAGAAGAATAAAGGGCCTTTTCTTTAATTAACCCTGGCTTCACCCATATTCCTCAACCTGCAAAATCTTATCCCTGAAGACTGACAAATGATTAAATTAGCAGTGAGAAAAGCCTGGTTGACAACAGGAGAACACCAAAGGCAGGATATGATGTCTAACTGATAACAGCTAATTCTTTAGAACAAATGTACAGAAAAACAGAGCAGTTGGGACTAGACTCTGCAAGTGGCAGAGAGGAAGGATGGAGGGGAAGAAATCTCTCAAAGCAGTCTCTGAATCTACAGAGTTGAACATTTCATTCACTTACAAAGTTCTGGGTTACTACCAAATTCAAGTGATCATGTTTTTTCCATGAACCTATAAGTAGAGAGTAAACAAGGCAATAAAAATTCTCAGAACTCGTTATCAAAATGCATTATTTGAATTGTTATCTTCATAGAAACAAAGGCAGGTGACTCTTTTTCCAGTCTTCAAAATACTGCATATGTGGGGCCACCAAATGGATAGTGGGAGTGGTCGATAAACTCTAAAGGCTAAAAAGTGAGGCTGGGGTTTGAGCTAGAGGTTTGAGAATTATAAGCATAAAGCTGTTAGCTGAAACTGAGTGAAAGGAGCCTGAATGAGCTTGAAGAGGGTCTCAAACTCCAGGTGATAATGCAGCCCCAGCCAACATGCTGATTTCAGCCTTGGGAGCCTTGAGGATGCAGCTAACCTGTGCTTAGACTTCTGACCTATAGGATAGTAAATAGATACAGTAGATGGATGTGGGGCCCTAAATGGGAAACCTTAAAAACAAAGGGGCTAGCTTTGCAGGTCGAAAACCTAAGATGGCGCCTGGCAGAAGAGATGGGGGCGTGGTCTATATTGTTTGTCAAAGTTTTTTGATTGGCTCTCTTGATTTCCATGCTAGTAGACAGTGTGTGATCTCCATAGACTCCTGTTATAATGAAGGCACATGACGATTTGACCTTTAACGTGATTGGTGCAACTATGGAAAGTCCCTTCTAAAATCCCCCTGCTTGTCTATATAAGCTGGGAGTTTGCAGCAATAAAGCGGAACTGCTTCGATGGAACCCCTGTTGCGTCTGATTGTCTCTCGCTCGCTGGGCTGGGTTGGCTGACAGCAGGCTCACCTCTCCTCGGGACCCCTCGCTTTGCTGAGGGAAGTTCCACTGCCTCTACTCTGCCCCCCGCAGATGGAAGGAAAGAAAAAAGGAAAGGAGGGAAGGAAAGACAGAAGAATGAGGGAAGGGAGGGAAAATGAAAGGAAGGAAGGGAGAGGAAAGAAGGACAAAAAAAGAAAGAGAGGGTGGGCAGAAGGAAGGAAGAAAGTCAGAAAGCAGTGAAATGAAAGAGTCATGAAGGCAAAGTTTATCAGTGCTCACAAGCACTTGGTACTCTTCACATCATAACCTTTCCAAATGTTTGTCTTTAAACACTAGAAAGTAAAATTTTGCATGTGTGAAGTCATCAATTTTGAGCCAAGAAATTAGGAATCAAACTATATATTCATGTTTATTTAAAGAGAAATCAAAATTACAGAGAATGCTGGCTGAATTTTTTCAGAGAAAGAAGCCTAAAATCTGATGTTGGTCTTTTAAAATAATCTTTCTATATAATTTTTTACTCTTATGCCAAAAGATGTTTGATTTTTCAGCTATGCCAGATCAGAGGCTCAATTACTATTCTCCTAGAATTTGAACTTGGCACACAAAACACTTTCTAGGGCTCTTTTCTGAAGAGGGTAGAGGAAGGATGGGTTGGGCTTTTCCTGTTAGTGTTTTCAGGTAAGTAGGTTACTGAGTAGGATTGTGAGGTAATGTTTTCTCTTCTTAAAAGATACTACTTGAATAACTTCAGCTACCTAGAACATTCTAAAGACTCAATCATTCGGCCTCTTACAAGTAAAATTATATTTTCTATGGATATAGTGTAAAGTGAAAGTTAAGTTGCTCAGTCGTGTCCGACTTTTTGCAACTCCATGGACTGTAGCCTGCTAGGCTACTTCGTCCATGGGATTCTCTAGGCAAGAATACTGGAGTGGGTTGCCATTTCGTTTTCCAGGGGATCTTCCCAACACAGGGATCGAACCCAGGTCTCCTGCACTGCAGGCAGACTCTTTATCATCTGAGCCAGCAGGGGCTCCATGGATATGAACTTGACTAAATATATCTCACACAAAAGAAATTCTTTCAAAGGATCTTTTAACACTTACTTTATAAGCTAAAGCAACAAGTTTGATCATCTGATTTTTAATTCACTAAATATACTACAAATAGTAAACTAAGATAATCTAATGTGGCCCACTAGTTGACGGGCAGGAGGATGAAGATTTTAAAGCACAGCGGAGAATGCCACTTTTTCAGTCCCTGGGTTGGGAACATCCTCCGAAGGAGGAAATGGCAACCCACTCCAGTATTCTTGCCTAGGAAATCCCATAGAGGAGCCTGGCAGGCTACAGTCCATGGGGTCGCAAAGAGTTGGGACATGCTGAGCAACTGAGCACACATACTATGAAAGGATCATGGAAAAAGAAGAGACGCTTTTCCTTACTTCACTTAAATTAAAAACTGACTCTTAAAAAATAATCATTGTATATCTTTATGCTTAGCTAACTCAGCATAATTGACCGAGAAACATATAAAGTAAAAGTATGTGTGCTCTTTAAATATCAGCTGCTGTAAATGGACAGTTTTCTATTCATTCATTTATTTACTCATTCCACAAACATTCACTGAGTAAATTTTATTTATGAGCCATTCTTCTAGGTTTTAGATTTTCTTATTTGAATTTCCATGTCTTAACTCAGGGATTTTAGTTTTATTTTATAGATATTTTATTTAAATGTTAATGAATGTGTCCAGGGGTGAAACCCATTTTTTTCTCCAAAATTATAATGAATTTTATCTCATCCACAAAACAGAAGACCAATTAGCATCCTTTTATTAACTAGTTACAAATTTTGGTCTAGAATATCATAGCCTACAAGATCTAACATATCTATAATGCTACCTCAGATGCTGGGTGCTAATACATAGTCCTAGATTCCACATAATATATCTAACACTGTGGAGTTAGAAATCTTTGCAAATGCTTTCACCAACTACACAAGTAGCTTAAAAAATTTCATTCTCAGAGTACTGAATATTTGTGAATGACTGATATGTTTTTGGCAAAGAAGTGAATACTTCAGTGAGGCACACTATATTCAGCAATGAAATACACTTAACATATGAAAAAAATCCCATGCATTACATTTCAAAAGATTGGAATGAGAAAGAAGGAAAAAATACTGTTGTTATCTCAAATGCAACATGTAGCTTTGGCATCATTCAAATATCACACAGAGTAGGTGTAAAACTCAATAAAATATGACTTTAGAACCAATAACCAATCTAATCTTTTTTAAGTTCTAACCACTATAAACTGGGATTAGAAAAATATGAATAAAACAATTCCTAAGGACTCTGGAGCACTTACTCCAAAATACTTTTTACTAATAAAATTGTTTGGGTTTACCTAATTTGTGAAAAAAAAAGATAGCTGGAAATGATTCCTTATCTATTTAGCAGCTGATGTGCAGCAGTTTATTAATTGGTAATATGTATTGAGATATTTGACAAATTTTCTGCTTATTTATAGTAAGTTTTGTTACAGTGCTATTTAAAGTGAAGTTTCTGCTCTATTTATTATGCCAAAGTATGATCTAATTTTAAAAAGTGAAATCCAATTCTAAATGAGATCTAGAAAATTCAAATGTAGTCACTGGGTGGATATAGAAAGAAAAAACAATACTGATGATAAAACCTTGTATTTCTCACTAACAGTAAAGTGATAATCTCTATTACTAAGTAAATAACTGGTTCTAAGCTACAAAGAGTTTAGTACAGAGTCAAATCTTCCTTCTCTTCTGTTTGACTGTTGCTGAAAGTGTTAGTCACACAGTTGTGTCCAACTCTTCACAGACCCTATGGATTATAGCCCATCAGGCTCCTCTTTCATGGGATTCTCCAGGCAAGAATAGTGGAGTGGGTTGTCATTTCCTTCTCCAGGGGATGTTCCCAACCCAGGGATCAAAGCTGGGTCACCCACATAGCGGGCAGATGCTTTACTGTCTAAGCCATTAGGGAAGCCCCATGGCTCTCTCTATAGGAAGATAAATAATTTAAACATTTAAAAGTATCAAATTAAGCTAGATAAATCATCACAGATACTGGATAAGTCTTTGTAACTAGTATCATAATGCTTTTGTGAAAAAGTAATGTATTCAAAACCTGTCAGACACAGCACAAGATTTAGGATAAAGTTAAAATAAGCTTCCCCGGTGGCTCAGACAGTGAAGAATCCACCTGCAATGCAGGAGACCTGGATTCGATCCCTGGGTTGGGAAGATCTCCTGGAGAAGGGAACGGCTAACCACTCCAGGATTCTGGCCTTGAGAATTCCTTGGACAGAGGAACCTGGCAGGCTACCGTCCATAGGGTCACAAAGAGTTGGACACGACTGAGCAACTTTCACTTTAAAACAAGCTAGAACAGAATGACCTTCTAAACCTAAAATATAAAGTATTATAAATTGACAGTATCAGACCAACACGTTACTTTGGCAAATTGCCTGCTGAATTAAAATTACTTTTGGTACACAAGAAAGACAGAGCACTATGATCTGATCTATTTAGGGAATTAAAAGGCAAATCTCTGACATTTTTAGAGCTAGTGGAGACCCTAAGAGTTATATAAGCAACTTGCTGCTGCTGCTGCTAAGTCGCTTCAGTTGTGTCCGACTCTGTGCGACCCCATAGATGGCAGCCCACCAGGCTCTGCCGTCCCCAGGATTCTCCAGGCAAGAACACTGGAGTGTGTTGCTCCTCCAGTGCATGAAAGTGAAAAGTGAAAGTGAAGTCGCTCAGTCGTGTCCAACTCTTCTCGACCCCATGGACTGTAGCCTACCAGGCTCCTCCATCCATGAGATTTTCCAGGCAAGAGTACTGGAGTCGGGTGCCATTGCCTTCTCTATCTAAGCAACTTAACTCATGGTTTATAGATGCCAAGAGTAGTCAATTAAATTACCTACCTTCACACAAACACTGGCAGACCCTGAGCTTAAAATAAGAATAAGCTCCTACAGACCAGACACTGGTGTTTCTTCATCAATTTTAATATTCTGGAAATCTTTCAGTATGTTTATTGGGTTCACTAAAAATATGAATGAACAGATCAACCAATTTTCCTGATTTCATATCTACTATGTCATGCAATACTTAAATTGTTTCCGTAAGCACTGGCATTAGAATTAGATTCAGTATATTTCTACTATGCATGGAAAAATAAAAAGAGAAAGAATCATCTGTTCTTTCAGCATACAAATGGTGCTTTCTAAAGACAAACTATCAGATATTGGTGTAGGACTCTGAAGCGCTTATGAAACTCTAAGTTAAAAATATGAAAAATAGATCATTTTCTGACTATCGCAAAATACAGTCTGGATGCACTATTCAAGGAGTCCCTGTCTAACCATTTACCTTTCTTATCTGTTTTGTTGAAAAGGCAGTGACCATGGTAGACTCTGTTCTGAAAAGAGCCAAATACATATTTTAAACTCGGGCCCTTTGCATTGCTTTCCTTCTGCTTGGAATGTCTTTTCTTAGATCTTTGTATGGTTGGGCTCTTCTAGTTACTCATGCTATGCTATGCTGATTTGCTTCACTTGTGTCCAACTCTCTGCAACCCTATGGACTATAACCTTCCAGGCTCCTCTGTCCATGGGGTTTTCCAGGCAATAGTGCTGGAGTGGGTTGCCATGCCTCACCTTAAAAGTCACTTCTTGAGGAGAGTGACAGTCACCAAGATGGTGTCATAGGTCATTCCTGACTTTCTCCCCATCAGAAGAAAAAAACCTAAATCTATTCAAGAAGAAGACAGCACTGAGAGAATCCTAGAGAATCCTAGAGCCCAGGTGTGAAGCTGAAACACCCTCTGCACCTCAGACACCAAGACAGAATGCACGAGAAGGTAAGAGAAGCAGCTACACATTGACCGCATTGCCCCTTCCTTAGGCCAGCAAGGCGCCACTTGGAGGGAGTCTTCCCCGAGCCTCTAGTGGAAAAAGAGAGCTCAGGGGATGAGTCTCCCTTAACACTGGGGGTCACTTTGTAGGAGCCCCTACTCTGGTCTCATGCCATGATGACTACAGGGGAATTTATGGGGCTCAACCACTGGGAATCTCAATGTGATGGTGAATGGAGGAAGGGCTTGCACCAACCAACACAGCAGTCTTGGAAGACTGAGTTCATAGCTGCAGTGACCTAATGGTAATCTCAACCAGCAGTTCATCTGCAAAACCAACTCAGCGGTGTAGTCTGACCAGGGTATTTGGTAGGGTTCAGATCTGCCTGATTCAGGTCCTTAAACAAGGAGATTTGTGAGCCCTAGAGCTTGGTTTGCCAATCTCCAGGTAAGGTGCTAAGTCACTGTTCCACCTACTGTGGAGAGTGTCTTCCGGCTCCATCTGACCAGAAAGCTGGTAACAACCACTGTTTAGGCTCCAGTGGTGCTCCAGTCAAGAGGCAGGCAAGAAGAGTTGATTGCCTCCAGAGAAAAGGCAATACTAGGTGTGGAGGGTTCCTGTGTGCTAAGCACAGGCAGGGAGAGTAGTCCACACCACGGCTGAGCATAGCTCCTAGCTTCTCTCAACTGGAGAGTCTATTAGGGAACCTGAAAGTAGCCAGGAATGTTCCCCTCCCACCCCAAGAGAGGCAAGTGGGCTGAGACATAGCTCTACCTGCTGGTAGGTCAGTCTTCTGACTCCATCTGATCAGAAAAGCTGGTGAAAACATCTGAAAGCTATGCAGTCCAGTGGCACTCAAACCAAGAGGAAGATGCATAAAGAAGAAAGTCTGCATAGCAAAGCCAGTGGACCTATTGAGCAAGGGAACTGGGGATGATGGTCAACTTGCATTAAGACAACAAACAACTTTCCTGGTGTTAGAGCTGCTTCTGCCACTGTACCCAGGTGGAAATTCTAATTCATGCGTCTATTCTAATGCATAGCTTATATCCTTCAGTATATCCAATAAAATCACCTGGGAAACTTCCTAGTCCATCCAAGAGCCCTACATACAGTGGCACTTGAACAGAGAGCCTGGTCTGTGGCACAGCCAAACTAGTGGTCTCACTTGAACAGTACGATACAGGCCCCTCAAACAACAAGCTGTACAGCCCCTAGACCCTGGACTGTGTCCTATAGGAAAGGAAAGCTAATTCATAGTCCCATCTACTACTGAATACAGAATTCAAACTCAAACATCTAGCAAGCATGAAGAGAATCCATGCCACCTTGTAGCTCACCCTACAGACTCATTTGGTTAGGAATCCAAGTCAGTAGTCCTATCAAACTGTTCTCAGTCCCAGCCCCACCTTCAGAGAGGGAACAACTGTCCCTGACCATAACCAGTTCATTTCAGTCACTCAGTCGTGTCCAACTCTTTGTGACCCCATGAACTGCAGCATGCCAGGCTTCCCTGTCCATCACCAACTCCCGGAATTCACTCAAACTCACGTCCATCAAGTCAGTGATGCCATCCAGCCATCCCATCCTCGGTCGTCCCCTTCTCCTCCTGCCCCCAATCCCTCCCAGCATCAAAGTCTTTTCCAATGAGTCAACACTTCGCATGAGGTGGCCAAAGTACTGCAGTTTCAGCTTTAGCATCATTCCTTCCAAAGAAATCCCAGGGCTGATCTCCTTCAGAATGGATTGGTTGGATCTCCTTGCAGTCCAAGGGCCTCTCAAGAGTCTTCTCCAACACCACAGTTCAAAAGCATCAATTCTTCAGCGCTCAGCCTTCTCCACAGTCCAACTCTCACATCCATACATGACCACTGGAAAAACCATAGCCTTGACTAGACAGACCTTAGTTGGCAAAGTAATTAATGTCTCTGCTTTTCAATATGCTATCTAGGTTAGTCATAACTTCTCTTCCAAGGAGTAAGCGTCTTTTCATTTCATGGCTGCAGTCACCATCTGCAGTGATGTTGGAGCTCCCGAAAATAGTCTGACACTGTTTCCACTGTTTCTCCATCTATTTCCCATGAAGTGATGGGACTGGATGCCACGATCTTCGTTTTCTGAATGTTGAGCTTTAAGACAACTTTTTCACTCTCCTCTTTCACTTTCATCAACAGGCTTTTCAGTTCCTCTTCACTTTTGCCATAACGGTGGTGTCATTTGCATATCTGAGGTTACTGATATTTCTCCCGGCAATCTTGATTCCAGCTTTTGTTTCTTCCAGTCCAGCGTTTCTCATGATGTACTCTGCATAGAAGTTAAATAAGCAGGGTGACAATATACAGCCTTGATGTACTCCTTTTCCCATTTGGAATCAGTCTGTTGTTCCATGTCCAGTTCTAACTGCTGCTTCCTGACCTGCATACATATTTCTCAAGAGGCAGGTCAGGTGGTCTGGGATTCCCATCTCTTTCAGAATTTTCCACAGTTTATTGTGATCCACAGAGTCAAAGGCTTTGGCATAGTCAATAAAGCAGAAATAGATGTTTTTCTGGAACTCTTTTGCTTTTTCCATGATCCAGCAGATGTTGGCAATTTGATCTCTGGTTAATAGCAGGGCCCATATGCCCAAAGACACCACCGGAAAACACAACTAGAATCCAAACTGAGCTGACAGGTAAAAAACTGACTGAAAAAGCAAACTCATAAAGTCTGGAGGATGAGCCCTTTTACTCAAATGTGGGTAACAACACAAGGAATCAAGGATTATAAAAACTTAGATAATATGACACCACCAAAGGAAACTAATAAAGCTCCAAAAACTGAATAAAAGAAATGCAGATCTATGAACTCTCAGACAAGGAAATCAAAATAATTCTCTTAGGTTTTCTGACCTATGAGAAAGCACAGGTCGACAACTAAATGAAATTATGAAAATAATGCATGAATGAAGTGAGTAGTTTGATTTAGAAAAAACAAATCCTCCAGAAATCCTGGAGTTGAAAAATACAATAACTGAAGAGCTGAATAGTTTCAAAAGTAGATTTGACCACTCAGAAGTATCAGTGACCTGGAGAACAGGACATTGGAAATTACCCAGTCAGAGAAGCAAAAAGAATGAAAAAGAATAAAGAAAGTTTATAGGAATTATGCAACACAATGAAAAGAAACAATATTCACATCACATTTAAAACAATAACAGCTGAAAATTTCCTGAAGCTGGGGAGCAAAATGAACATCCAGATCCATGAGTCCCAAAGGGCCCCAAATAAATTGAACCTGAACAGGGCTATACCAAGCCAGATTCTAACTAAAAATTTGAAACTCTATTACAAAGAAAGAATTTTAAGAGCAGCAGAGAAAAAAAGAAGAGAAATATAAGAAAACCCCCATAGGACTATCATAAGATTTCCGAACAGAATGTTTTCAGGCCAGGAGAGAATGGAATGATATATTAAAAATATTGAAAGAAAATAACTCTCATATAGGACTTCTATACCCAGCAAAGGTGCCTTTCAGTAACAAATGAGGGATAGATTTTCTTGAACAAACAAAAGCCGAGGAGTTCATTAACACCAGAGCTTGCTTATATGAATGTTTAAGGGAGTTCTTTGAGAAGTGAAAGAACGTTAATTAACGTGATACCAAAAAAATGATAGACTAAATTTTACTGGTAATGGTAAATATAGTCATAGTTAAATTTGTAATGTGGTAAAATTGGTGCATAACTCACAACTCTGTTACAAAAATAACCATAAACACAATAGGCTATATTTAGACAATAAAAGCATGCAAATTTTAAGAGCCATAACATAAAATGTGAGGGAAAGATTAAGTAAAAGTATAAAGCATATGAATTATATTAAAGTTAAGTTGTTATAACCTTAAAAGTACTTGCTAACATTTAAGGTGTTTAAGCCTCATGGTGAACACAAGGGAAAATATGGTAGTAATTACACACACAAAAAACACAACAAAAAAGCCAAGCATACTGACACCAAAAGACATCAAAACACAAAAACGATAGCAGGATGAGAAAAATGGAACAACAGATCTATAAAACAATGAGAAAACAATAAACAGGAATGATAAACTTTTGTCTGTAAATAATTACTTCAAATGTAAAAAGATTAACTTATTCAATCAAAAGACAGAAAATGGCTGAACAGATAAAACCACATGATCCAAGAATATGCTGTCCATAAGAGATTTAATTTAGCTTTGAAGGCACATATAGACTGAGTGTGAAAAGATGCAAAAGATGTTTCAATCAAATGCTAACCAAAAAATTCAGAGGTTCAGTTCAGTTCAGTTACTTAATTGTGTCTGACTCTGTGATCCCATGGACTGCAGCACACCAGGTCTCCCTGCCTATCACCAACTCCCAGAGACTACTCAAAGTCATGTCCATTGAGGTGGTGATGCTGTCCAACCATCTCATTCTCCATCGTCCCCTTCTTCTGCCTTCAATACTTTCCAGCATCAAGGTCTTTTCAAATGAGTCAGTTCTTTGCATCAGGTAGCTAAAGTATCAGAGTTTCAGCTTCAGCATCAGTCCTTCCAATGAATATTTAGGACTGATTTCCTTTAGGATGGACTGGCTGGATCTCCTTGCAGTCCAAGTGACTCTCAAGAGTCTTCTCCAACACCACAGTTCAAAAGCATCAATTCTTCGGCACTAAGTTTCCTTTATAGTCTAACTCTCACATCTATATACGACAACTGGAAAAACCAAACATTTGATTAGATGGACCTTTGTTGGCAATGCTAACCAAAAAAATTCAGAGGTAGCCACACTCATTATCAGAAAAAAATAGACTTCAAGCCAAACTTGATAAAAAGAGAAAAAGAAGGTCATTATTTTAATGATAAAGGAATCAATACATCAAGAAGATAAACCAGTCATAAATATTTATGTGCCCAACATCTGAGCATCTACAAATATAGAGTGAAAACAGACATAAAAGTAGAAATAAACAGCAAGACAATAACAGCTGGGGACTTTAATACCTGACCCCAAACAATGGAAAGATCAGTCAGACAGAAAATCAGAAGGCAATATTCCCAAATTCATTTTTAGAGGCCAGCACTATCTTGACACCAAAACCAGAAAAGTATACTACCAAATATTAAAACCACAGGCCAATCTTCTTATGAATACAGATGCAAATATTCTCAATAAAATACTAGCAAACTGAATTCAGCAGCACATTAAAAGCATCATTCACCATGATTAAATGGGCTCTGTCTCTAGAATGCAAAGATAGGTCAATATATGCAATGTTGATGTATCACACTGACTGAATAGAGAAAGTATTGTGATCATCTCAATAAATGCAAGAAATCACTCAATAAAATCCAACATCCATTTGGATCACAAAAACACTTAAATCAGGCATAGAAGGAACATACGCAACATAATAAAGGCCATATATGACAAACCCACAAGTAACATCATACTCAAATGATGAAAGATTGAATGCTTTTCCTCAATATCAGGAACAAGAAAAGGGTGCCCACTCATAACTTCCATTCAGCACAGTACTGGAAATCCTACTAAAACAATCAGGCAAGAAAAAGAAATAAAAGGTATAAGAATTGATTGGAAAGAAAGAAAAAAAAACTCTCTATTTGCAGATCAAATGATTTTATATAAACTTGAAAGTGGAAGTGAAATTGAAGTCACTCAGTCGTGTCCGACTCCTTGCAACCCCATGGAATATAGTCCTCCAGGCTCCTCTGTCCATGGGATTCTCCAGGCAAGAATACTGGAGTGGATTGCCATTACCTTCTCCAGGTAATCTTCCCAACCCAGGGATGGAACCCAGGTCTCCCTCATTGCAAGTGGATGCTTTAACCTCTGACCCACCAGGGAAGCCCCCTTATATAAATTTAAACTCAACTAAAAAACTGTTAGATCGTTGATTTCAGTAAAGTTCCTGGATATAAAATTAATATACAAAAATCACTATCATTTCTAAACACTAACAAAAATTTTTAAAAGAATATAAAGAAATTGCATCCAAAACAATAAAATACTTAGGAATACATTTAACTAAGAAGGTAAAAGATGTTTGTGGTGAAACTACAAAACACTGATGAAAGAAACTGTAAAAGATACAAATAAATTGAAAGGCATCCCATGTTTATGGATTGAAATTAGTATTTTTAAAATGTCAATACTACTGAAAACTATATACAGATTCATGAAATCTTTATAAAGATGCCAATGGCATTATTTTTACTGAAGTAGAAAAAAAAGTCTTAAAGTTTATATGGAACCATGAAAAGCCCTAAATAGCTAAGGAAATCTTGAGAAAGAACAACAGGAGGTATCCCACTTCTTGATTTCAAGCTGTAGTCTAAGACTACTAACAGTATGGTACCAATGCTAAAAAACGAAAAGACAAGCCAATGGAACAGAATTCAGAGGCCAGAAATAAACCCAAATATACACAGTCAACTAATATTTGACACAGAGGCAAAGAATATACTTGATGAAAAGTCTCTCCAATAAATGGTGCTGGTATAATTGGATATTCACATGAAAAGAATAAAAATGCACCTGTATCGTATATCATTCACAAAAATTAACTTGAAATGAATTAAATACTTAAATGTAAGACCTGAATCCATGAAACTCCTGGAAGAAAACATAGGAACAAAGTTCCTTGATATGGGTTTTAGTAATAAGTTTTTGGAAATGATACCTAAAGCACAGGCAACAAAATAAACTAGTCAGACTACATAAAACTAAAAAGCTTATGCACAATGAAAGAAACCATAATAAAAGAGAAAAGACACCTAAAAAAGGAGGAAAAATGTTTGCAAACTATTTATCTGATAAGGGGTTAGTACTGAAAAAATAAAAACAACTCAACTCAACAGCGTATAGCACAAATAACAATTTAAAAATGGGCAAAGAACATGAACAGACATTTCTCCAAAAGAAATATATGAAAACACAAAAGGTACATGAAAAGATATCCAACATCAGTAGTCACTAGGAGCTGCAAATTAAAACCACCATGGGATATCACCTCACACCTGGATGGTTATTGTCAAAAGGCAGGCAATAATAAATGCCAGTGAGGATGTGGAGAAAAGAAAGCCCTCCTGTGCCGTTGTTGTGTTACAAATTACAGAATACAGTGCAGAACAGCTTCAAAAAAATTATAAATAGAACAACCACATGTCCAACAATTCCACTTCTGGGAATACACTCAAAGGTAATGAAAACACTAACTCAAAAATGTATGAGCACCCTCATATTCAGAACAGCATTACTTACAATGGACAAGACATGAAAACAACCTAAGTGTCCACAGACAATGAACAGACAAAAAAGTTGTATATACATACACAATAAAATATTATCCAGCTATTAAAAAAAAAAACAAGACAACTCTACAATCTGCAAGACCTTGATGGCATTACTTTTATGTGGAATTTGTAAAAACTCATAGAAAAAGAGATCAGACCTGACATTACCAGAAATGGTGGTGGCAACAGGGGGAGCGGGGGTGGTGAGGAGGTAGGGAATGTTCTGGCAGGGGAGGAGGGAAATGCAGGAAGGTAGTCAAAAGGTACAAATTTCAGTTATAGGTAAGTATTAGGGGTGTAATGTTCAACAAGATAACTTCAGCTACCACTGCTATCTTATACACAACGTTCTGAAGAGAGTAAACACTAAGGGTCCTCATCACAGTGAGAAAAAAAATGGTTTCTTTTGTCCTTTTTTCTTTTCTTTTTGGTATCTATATGAGAAGATGAATATTAGCTGAAACTACTGTGGTAGCCATGTCACAATATATGTAAAATTAAACTGTCCTGCTATATGCCTTAAACTTATACAGTGATGTATATCAATTATTTCTCAGTAAGACTAGGAAAAAATAATTTCCTCATTGATCTTCTTAGTCACTACTCAGCAGCTACTATTCCATGAGACCTCAGGACAGTGTTGTCATCTTTCTTCCTTGACTGCATTATCATCTTTCTGTTTCACTCAATGGTACTCTTGAATCTGATTTTTAATTTAATCTTAATTATCTTTTGAAAATTGGTGAGCTATATAAACACTGACTACTACTCTCATCTAACTTACTCAAATTAACTAAAATTCTTCCCATATCTTTATAAAATTACTTCTTGCATGTGAGTTCTCAGTCGCTTCAGTCATATCCGAGTCTTTGTGACCCTACTGACTGTAGCCCAGGCTTCTCTGTCCATGGGATCCTTCAGACAAGAACACTAGAGTGAGTTGCCATGCTTCAAGGGATCTTCCAGACTCAGGGATCAAATCTGCCTCTCCTGAGTTGGCTACATTGCACGCAAATTCTTTATCCACCAAGCCACCTAGGAAGCCCAAAATTACTTTTCCTCTCTCCATAAAATGCAAGACTCCTGATGCTGGGAAAGACTGAAGCAAAAGAAGAAGGGGGCAGCAGAGGATGAGAAAGTTAGATAGCATCACCAACTTATGGACATGAACCAGAGCAAACTCCTGGAGATAGTGAAAGACAGGGGAGCACGGCATGCTATAAGTCTATAGGGTTGCACAGAGTGGAATGGGACTTAGCAACTTAACAACAATACACATTATAGCATACTCCGGCTTTACAAAAGTTTAAGTAGTAACCTGTTCAATAAGACAGGATAACAACAGTATTATAAAAATAGATAACTGAATATAATATTATTTGACAATAATTTTTAGTTAAGTATATTAATTGTTCCCAAGCCATTTAATTAATAGTTTGTCCTATGACACTGATCTGCGATGCAAACTCTGCCATATACCAAGATATTAAAAAATAGTTCAGTATTCTAACTGTAGAACTTAGTATGTTAAATTTTCTGATAGATCCTATTGGGTTTTTATCTGAATCTGTATACTAACATTCAAAAAACAGAAGAAATTGATATTAGGCTATCAGAAGCAGGGAACTAATGGGTGCTGGAAATGAAGACTATGAAATGGTGACTGTCACTAACTACAAAATAACATGCAGTTTACTTACTATATAATACCATTAAGTACATTTGACTTTTTGAATTAGAGATGGTCTACTTTTAAAAGAAAGTTAGCTGTTTTTTTGTGTGTTTTTTTCATTTTAAAACTTCTTTATTTTGAGATCATTTTAGATATACAGAGGAGTTGAAGAAATAGCCCAGTGAGTCCCCATATACCCTTGACCAGCCTGTGTTTGTTAACATCTTACATTATAGAACAATTACCAAAACTAAGTATTAAGCCTTAATTCAGTTACTTTTTAAATTTTATTTTATTTTATTCTACTTTACAATACTGTATTGGTTTTGCCATAATTTGACATGAATCAGCCACATGTGTACATGTGCTCCCAATCCTGAAACCCCTTCCCACCTCCCACCCCATATCATCTCTCTGGATCATCCCCGTGCACCAGCCCCAAGCATCCTGTATCCTGTATCGAACATAAACTGGCACTTCATTTCTTACATGATAGTATACATGTTTCAATGCCATTCTCCCAAATCATCCCACCGTCTCCCTCTCCCACAGAGTCCAAAAGTCCATTCTAAAGTTAGCTGTTTTAAAAATAGATTTATACATGAATTTTGGAATAAGTAATTTTAAAAGTAGTCTTCCTATGCATGGCACAGAATGATTCAATTTTTTCCCTGGTTTTCTTGTATGCCCTCAATAATTTTATCAATTTCTCCATTTTCAGCTGGTATTTATAAATGCTATCATTTTACTACATTTGTACTTGGTTATTTCTCGTATAAAGCAATATTTTCAATTTTCTATGTTGTACTGACCTTGTACTGAGCAATCTAAACTGACCTGTTTATTAGTTCAATTAGTTTCTTTTCCTTTAAAAATCTGCATCTCTTGTTGAATGCTTATGTTTTACCACATCAACTAGAACCTCCAAAGACAAAGTTCCTAAAATCAAAGAGAATGTGTTTTTATCATTAAATATAAGGTCTCAGGTAGGGTTTTGGTTTATAATACTTGTTTTTTTCTTTCTGTTCTTAGTTTAAGAGTTTCTGTCCCGAAAAGGTACTGAATTTTATTGAATTTTTTTTTTTTTGCATCTAGTGAAATGATCATATTAGTTTTTCCTTTAGTCTGTTAACAGGTGACATTCACTGATAGATTTTTTATCCTTTAAACGTTCTAGTGAAATTATTTCTCCATAAAGAAAATTCAAATAACTAAAACATATGAAAACCATTCAGGTCCACCAGAAATAAGTGAAATTCACACAAAAAAGTAATGTGCCATTTTTCATCTCTCAGTCTGGCATAAATACCTAAAATCTGACAATATTCAGTGATGGCAGGCATGTGGAGAAAATGGTTCTCACATATATGATTCATGAAGCATAAAGATATTCTCTACCACATTTTCGTTCAATACCCAAGGAACATGACCAGAGTAAATAATGAAACAGAAAGATGTCCTCTTGCTTGTCTACAAAGCAATTTAACATATTTTGTGAAAGTGATAGAGTTAGTGGCTTGGTCGCAACTGACTGCAACCCCATGGACTGTAGCCAGCCAGGCTCCTCTGCCCATGGAATTCTCCAGGCAAGAATATTGGAGTGGGTTGCCATTTCCTTCTCCAAGGCATCTGCCTGTCCCAGGAATTGAACCCAGGTTTCCTGCATTACAGGCAGACGTCTTTACCCTCTGAGCCACCAGGGAAGCCCTATATATATTTTATAGTCATCTCAAAATGAACTCATACAAGGTTTTCTAGAATTATATTCTTATTCAGATTTAGGACTATCTTGCTAAAAAATTTTTTTTTAAAGAATCATTACTGTTTCCAGGTTAATGGAAATGATGTGGGGTAATTTCCATTTAACTATTGGGATAATGAATAGGGAGGGTTAACTCTTGATTAAATCTGAAGGAAGTGATTTTAAACTCGGGGCATTGTTTTTATTATGTTTAATCATCAGTTGCCTAAGACTGTTTACATTATTTTTCTTCTTTAAATATAAAAGTTGGGTTAAGTTCATACCAAGATATTTTTTTTAAATTTTGTTCATCTTCAGAAAACCAATGAGTGTTTTCAATTAATTGTGTTTATAGCTTTAAAATTATATTCCTTTGGGGAAATTTGCTTGAACTAATCCTTATTTTTTGACAATGGGAAACTTCTAAATCTAATGTCAACTAACTTTGATTTGTTCTATCTCAACATGATTATTACAAAACTTACACACTTAACTTGGATTCATAAAGATGAGAAAACATAATAGGCAGCATTTGCAAAATAACTGAAAGAACACAGATATCCATTTATTTTCTGTGATCTACCACGCTAAGTCTAACAGCTACGTTAAAATTTTGTTTTATTATCCAATTCCTTCTTGGCTCATACTTGGGGTCCCCTGGTAGCTCAGACGGTAAGCGTCTGCCCGCAATGCGGGAGACCTGGGTTCGATCCCTGGGTCAGGAAGATCCCCTGGAGAAGGAAATGGTAACCTACTCCAGTACTCTTGCCTGGAAAATTTCATGGACAGAGGAGCCTTGTAAGCTACAGTCCACGGGGTTGCAAAGAGTCGGGCACGACTGAGTGACGTCACTTCACTTCACACTTCTATATTTTTCAGTTCAGTTCAGTCGCTCAGTTGTGTCTGACTCTTTGTGACCCCATGAATCACAGCACGCCAGGCCTCCCTGTCCATCACCAACTCCCAGAGTTCACTCAGACTCACGTCCATCGAGTCAGTGATGCCATCCAGCCATCTCATCCTCGGTCGTCCCCTTTTTCTTCTGCCCCCAATCCCTCCTAGCATCAGAGTCTTTTCTAATGAGTCAACTCTTCGCATGAGTTGGCCAAAGTACTGAAGTTTCAGCTTTAGCATCATTCCTTCCAAAGAAATCCCAGGGTTGATCTCCTTCAGAATGAACTGGTTGGATCTCCTTGTAGTCCAAGAGACTCTCAAGAGTCTTCTCCAACACCACAGTTCAAAAGCATCAGTTCTTCGACACTCAGCCTTCTTCACAATCCAACTCTCACATCCATACATGACCACTGGAAAAACCATAGCCTTGACTAGACAGACCTTAGTAGGCAAAGTAATGTCTCTGCTTTTGAATAAGCTATCTAGGTTGGTCATAACTTCTCTTCCAAGGAGTAGCGTCTTTTCATTTCATGGCTGCAATCGTCATCTGCAGTGATTTTGAAGCCCCCAAAAATAAAGTCTGACACTGTTTCCACTGTTTCTCCATCTATTTCCCATGGAGTGATGGGACTGGATGCCATGATCTTCGTTTTCTGAATGTTGAGCTTTAAGCCAACTTTTTCACTCTCTTCTTTCACTTTCATCAAGAAGCTTTTTAGTTCCTCTTCACTTTCTGCCATAAGGGTGGTGTCATCTCCATATCTGAGGTTATTGATAATTCTCCCAGCAGTCTTGATTCCAGATTGTGTTTCTTCCAGTCCAGCGTTTCTCATGCTGTTCTCTGCATATAAGTTAAATAAGCAGGATGACAATATACAGCCTTGACGTACTCCTTTTCCTATTTGGAACCTGTCTGTTATTCCATGTCCAATTCTGACTGTTGCTTCCTGGCCTGCATACAGATTTCTCAAGAGGCAAGTCAGGTGGTCTGGTATTCCCATCTCTTTCAGAATTTTCCACAGTTTATTGTGATCCACAGAGTCAAAGGCTTTGGCATAGTCAATAAAGCAGAAATAGATGTTTTTCTGGAACTCTTTTGCTTTTTCCATGAAACTAACTCAATTAATTTTCCAAGCCTTAATGCCTTCAATTTATCCTAACTTGTGCTGAGTTTAAGTCTAAGCCAGAGCAAAAAGACTACCAGAAAAAATTATGTGTCTTATCCCTACATATGTTAAATCTATTCTCTTCATCATTTCTCTCCCACTTAGATATATATATATATTTCATTCTTTTCCTTGAATAGCTCTGTACAAAGATTGATTCATTCCTTCCATCTGTTTTTCCTTAATATCTCACTCTGTGAATTCCCTGTTCTGACATTTTACTTCAGATAATTTTTTTAAACTACTGTACCTCTGGTGTTCAAAATCTGATCAATAAAATGTCTACCAAAAAAAAATCTTTCATTGCCACCTTCTCAAAGAATATAGCCAATTAAATAACGCCTGAAGAAATGAAGATGAGTTCTAAGTGGCTCCAAGGTATAGAACTGTTTCAATCAATATTATTGTTGACCAAAAAAATCCATTCATTTTTGTCCTTTATCTAAGAAAACTATCTATATAAGAAACATCACAAAGAGAAAAACAGAATTAAATGTGAGGTGTTATTTGAATAATATAAAAGTACACTGGTAATCATTTGTACGACCACATTTACTCTTATCCTTAGGAAAAAAATGTGTATTTATATTCAGGCTATCTTAAATTAGCTATTTCACACAACATTTTGAATGCAGACCTATATCTTATAAAATTTCTATTGATTACTCTTTGAAAGACCAACTCCAAATAAAAATACTCCAAAATTCGCTTTGTTAAGGATAACTGAAACATTTAAAGGTTCATATACATATTACAAAGCACTGGACATCATTCGTGACTTACATTCTACAACAATAGTCTAAATTTTTGAGTCATAGGTTCTAACATCCTCAAAAGTCTGTATTTTTCAAATTAACTAATAACTGTGGATTTATTTTCTACATAAAAGAAGGAAAGATTTTTAAAAATCTGAAAACAAACGTGTACAATATCACTGTACTCTTTAATCACTCATTCATTCATTTAAAAATAGTTTTAGGAATCAATTATGTGCTAGGCACTGCAAGGAATAAAAATAGAAATAAAACATGATCCTTTTCCTCTTGGAGCATATAAATAACTAGGGGGATGGGGACATATGTACATAAATAACCACAGTATAAGACAGAAAATGGGAATGTTATAAGGGAGTATAATAAAGGATTATTGAGGATGGAGAGAAGAGAGAGGATGAGAGAGAGGTTAATATCATGACTGAGGAGGTACTTCAGGAGACTGGGGAAAGTTTAAGAGATATAGAGACATTTGAACTGGATTTTGTAAGAATTAGAATTTTTCTAGTGATTACTTGTTGGAATAAAGTAGAAATGCATTTCAGAAAAAGCAAAGAGCTGATTAAATATATAAATTATAACATAAATAAACCTAGCTTTAAAATACAGCTATTGAGTACTCAATAAATACTGATTGAATAAGACAATCCTTGGGAGGGCGGGCAAAAAGAAGGTAACTGTTAGCTACTTTTCTCAAGCTACATTGTGAATCCCACAAAACATCTTGGCCAGAAGTCTGGCTCAGTCCCAGTCTTCTTGAGGCCAGGGGGAAAACTGTAGCTGACAGTCTTCCCCTGGCTCCTAACCTACTGGCTAATAAAGGCTTCCCCATCCCTTCCACAAGGCATAAGTCAGTGGAGTTTAAAATAGCCTCAGAACACTTCCTGCTCTATTCTAATTGTGCTTTCATTCCATTTGACTTAGACCAATTGGAATGTTGAGGGGAAAACCCCATGAGGCATCAAGCATGTGAGATAATGTGTCAGTCCCTCAAAAATGTTTGTGCATTCTACTATGTGTATCCATCACTGTTCCCTGTTCATGAGAGAGCAGAGCATGAGGAGAAAACAGCTCCTAGCACACTGCTGTTTCTTCTTCTTTTTTTTTTAATAGATCTATTACCTCCATGAAGTACTTCCTTGCTCAACTAGTGCAACCACTCATCACAAATCTATTCACTGGTCAACATGAGGAAGATTATGTATCCTAAACATTTTGTTTGGAAGTTACAATTCTACAGCCATCACCTAACAATATTTGACCCGTGATTTCCCTAAATTAAGTACCCAGCACACTGTAGATGCTCAATAAACACTGTGGTTTATACCATAATTTATACTCCAAAGTGCACAATATTGTGTTCTTGAGAAAACCTTCTCAGACTTCTCTTCTTCAGCCTATGGGCACATACTGTTCCCTTCATTTTGGCCCCCAGGAAAGAGAAAGCATTTACTACTCTAGGTTCCCACTGCTGGAGTAAGATGTTTCAGCACAGTTGAGCCAAGAGTTTGAATAGGGACGAAGATAAATCTTCAGGAAAGAGCAAAGGTAAGGAGCTCTACAAGGTTCTTAATTTCTAGACACCAGCATTAATCCTAGGAAGAGCTCAGCTGATTCCATAGTCTCTCTTTGGAAAATAGAGACAGTCATAGTCAACAGTCTTCCCTGGGCTTTCCCATCCACATGCTGTTCCCTCATTCCTCATACGAGGCAGAGGTAAGTGGAAACTAAAATAGCTCTGTAACATTTTCTGCTCTTTTCTAACTGTTTTTATTTTATTTGACTTAGCCCAAATGCAATGTTGATGGAAAACCTACTTTCATTGGGAAGATTTTCTTCATATTTTAGCATCCTCAAAGGCTTTATTTGATTACCATAGTTAATATGGCCCCTGGTGCCAGTCACTTTCCATTCCATTTTCTATCTTGTTTTCCTTTAGTTCTTATTACTATCTAAAGTAGCCTTATCATCCATCCATCCTTCAATTGAACAATCAAGTCCACATGTGTTTCCTTGTCCTGTTTCAGAGTTAGATCCTTTAGCCCTAGAACAATACCCGGCTTTGTGGATGACTTTCAAATATTTTTGAGTGAAAAGATGAGCAGATGAATGACTATTTCACCTCAGCTTTCAAAGCTTCAAGCAATTACATCACCATCCCCAAACCTTCAACCTGCTAATTAAGACTGGTTGGGGATGTAACCGGTTCCTATAATTGCTTCTACTTACACCCTCTGAATTTATTTATTACATCTTGGCTTCTTTGAGAATACAGTTGAATTGCTGTGTGTTTCCTGTTTTTGTCCATCATTCTGCAAATTCTTAGTGGTCAGTGGATTCCTTATATTGAGTATAAGCACAAAAATATTTATCTTTTAAAAGATAATATGTTTTTTCAGTAAATAATAACAAAACTATCAATATTCTGACTGAGCTCTAAGTTATCCATTCCAAAGCATTTTGACTAAGGTGCAATAGGAAATGTATTAACATACCACCTCTACATTTTCATCATCTAACAATGAGTTAATAGTGAGGAAATACAAAATATAAATTTTAACAGATTATAATCACAATTCTAATTTTAAAGCAAAATATTGATTGCTAAGTTCTCAATTAAGTACACAGTTTAAATAAGCTAAGTGAATAGTTCTCAAATGTGAAATTGCATGTTTTACGATACATGAAATTTCGTTTGGTTCATCAAGAGTTAGTTATACCAAAACAACTAGCAGAGACATGTATCTACATTTTTAATATACTAAGAATTTTATCTCATCTGTTTAAAATCAGCAACTTATATTAATACATCATACCCTATTATAATCTTTTATAGCAATATTTTATATACTGCTGCAATAAAGCCAAAACCACAGAAGATCTATTTTAAAGGCATGGTAACATATTATTAAAAATCATTTATGATGTATATTCACCTATTTTTCCACACTTTATAAGCAACCTGTATATCCACTGTACTTATAACATTCAGTTGTCTTTCAGAAACCATTTCTAAACCCAGTCTTCATGGGATTTTAAAAATAATCTATCTCCAGTATCTACTGGTGAAATCTAATAGAATTTAGACTTATTAGCTTTAAAAGGTTGTAACAGTTTTCTTAATAACAGAGTCATTCTTGCAAATAAAAAAAGAAAAAAGTTTGTTTGCGTATATGTATAAAATGCCATTTTCACTGTAAGGGTCAACAGTGAGAAGCCCTGTTTATGAGCCATATTAACACCAGAGAGCTTAGCAATGTCTGTTTCTAAAAATAAACCCTGTGTGTCTCATGTTGTCATCATCAACCAGAGTCTTCTGTGCTCTGTGACAGAAAGCATCAAGGCTGCCTGTTTGCCTTTCCATAAGCATTATACATCACTATCCAAAGGCCTCCCCTTTCTGTCAGAGTGGGAGAGATAAAAGAATTCCGCAATCACCCTAAACACACATTTAAACATTATTGCCCCTTAAGCAGACAGTTATCATGTTGTTTTGGCAGCAGGAAGGAATCTGTGGTTTCACTTGAATGTTATTCTTCTTTATTTAAACTACTAGAAATAACCCAAAAATGACAGAATGCTCTTTCTATAAATAATCATTCCAGTGTAGAGTTATATTAGGAGGTAACTCAGATGGCATGATAACGCCTAACAGGCTAATCTTAGACTGCGATGCCATAAGATAGAAATACGGAAGCTAAGAATAACTGACCCAAAGGAGTCAGCCTGCTAAAGAGAGCCACAGACATGTGGGCATCTGCAGATTTTAATGCATTTAATGATCTTCTGAAAGCTTCTTTCTCCCACAAAGGCAATAAATTATGTTGGTTAATAACATGAAAATCAATAATGCTTTTACAATGTAGTGATTCCTAAAAATGGCTTGAGATTCTCAGAGTGAATAGAATTATAAAATTCAGTGGATGGAAACCCAAGAGTTGAGTCTTGAATAACTGGATTAGCATCTAATTGGTGAATTTTATGAATAAGCTACCTATAGAACATACAATATTCATCCAGTGAAATAAAATTTAAATCAAGATAATAAAAAATATAATTTTCATCCAAAATGCCCAAACTGGACCCAAATTGAACCAATATATATTCAAAACAGGCAGAATCTAATTCTGTTAGTTAGATCATCCCTTGGCTCAAACATCTGACACCGCATCAGGACTTGAGTGGAGATGCAAACTTTATTAACCTCTCCTTGCCCCTATTTCTAGGTAAAGACCAGGATGGGTATAATTCAAATACTTTGGTTGAAAGAAACTTGAGCCCCATGGTGTGAACATTTGGAAAAAAAAACTTTTTCCAGCTAAAATACATTAATAATCGTGTTCTTTTGAAGTGGTATAACCCTTAACATTTAAGGTTTGTGAGATGTTACTGTTACTATGAGCACTGGACATCATAAGCCAAGTACACTGGGATAACTGCTTCTGTCCATGGTGTCTGCTCATTACTCCATGTATCATCAATCTCAAGGAATACTGGAGGTTGCCTTAAGTTGGTCTCAGCCCTAGATCTTGTTGTTGCTGCTGCTGCTGCTGCTGCTGCTGCTGCTGCTGCTGCTGCTGCTAAGTCACTTCAGTCATGTCCGACTCTGTGTGACCCCACAGACGGCAGCCCACCAGGCTCCCCCTTCCTGGGATTCTCCAGGCAAGAACACTGGAGTGGGTTGCCATTTCCTTCTCCAATGCATGAAAGTGAAAAGTGAAAGTGAAGTCGTTCAGTCGTGTCTGACTCTTAGCAACCCCATGGGCTGCAGCCTACCAGGCTCCTCTGCCCCCTGGGATTTTCCAGGCAAGAGTACTGGAGTGGGTTACCATTGCCTTCTCGGAGATCTTATTAACTTACTCCAATTTAATTATCAAGCTCTGGGGTTGTGAAGTAAGGCTCTTCCAGAAAGTATTTCAACAAAGTTGCATATGTGTGCTGTAAACTTCTCAGGACCAAAAGGAGTATCTAGATGTGTGTTTATAAGTATAGCTGATTCCACATCTTTAGCACCAAAAAGATATGAAAACCATTCTACCATGCTAAATGCTTTCCTCTTTGAGAAAAAGTGACAGGGACATGGTAAACAAGAACAAGTTCATAGCTGACTCCATCATCTCCTAGCCTTGATGACCATCAGTAAATTTCACTGAAATAATGTTCTCATCAGTAAAATATGCTGCAACTATTGTATCCCTCCTCAAGCTGTGGAGAGGATTAAATGGTAAAATAATGCCTGGTATAGAAAAAGCTCTGAAACATTAGCTCCTTATATCAATAGTAAGAATGACAGTGATTAAAACACAAAAAAACAAGATGAGCATATATAGGTCCAATCACTGACCTTCTAACCTGAGACTAAACAACGACATTCGAGTAAAATGGGGCAGAAACAATAAAGATGCTGACAGTGATAATATTTATTACTAATAAAAAATGAGTAGCTCCTGATGTAAAATCACAGACTCAGAATACATACTTGAATTCTCTCCATAAGCAGATTCATAAACCAACATCACAAATACAACTTAAATCGAGTTCAATTCATGAAGAACTTTTCTAGCTCACCCTTTGTGGGGTTCCCTGAAAACTTTCTGAGTAAACATACTTCTACAATAGCAAGAACTTCCAGGCCACAGGGTAATTTCATGGAAATGCAGAGAAGTTTTCCCGTTTTTTTTTTTCCTGTTGTTGTTTGGTTTGTTTTTAATTTCAAATTTCGAAAAAAATACATGACAGTATCATACTTTAACTGAGCTTGGAAATGCCATGGCTTAGACACCCACCAAAACTTACATTGAATAGTTGAAAATGACATTCACATGGCTACAGCTGTGTCAATGCTGAATATAAATTACAAATTGAACATTTCAAATACAAGTGGTAGAGGAAGAAGGGGGAAGACATGAGGGGAAGACACAAGAAAGTGAAGTTCTGGGGTATTTCCAGACTTATCAACATGCAAAGAGTTTAATCGTAAGTAAATGACTAATTACTCTTTGTGGTTTGGTAAATTTCCTTCTTCCTTAAATGTAGTTTTCATTGGATTTAATTATTGGATATTTTTAAAATACCATATATAAAAGGCCCATCACTTATTTTTACTATGGAAAATTTATCATGGATATAATGAATGGAACTGATACTTTTATAAAACGTAAGACTGACTTAGTTTTGTTTTCATCAAGCACTGAACATAAAGTTCTCTGATAACATTTAAAAGTACAAATTGTTTAGTATTATTTAAAAAAAATGGTTTTAATTACATTTGTTTTGTGCAACTGACTTAGTGGAAGAAGAATGGAATTAGTGGGAACAAGGTATTTTCTTGTCTTTTCATATCCCAGTTGTCAATCTCTCAAGATCAGAACTGCCCATTGTAAGGGCATTTCACATCCCAACTAATAACTGCTAGTACTGCAACTTCCTTTTAAGAACTGGATAGACCACAGTACTGACACACTGCTTTGAAACACATGCCAAAATATCTTTGAATTTCATCTAAAGAAGGCTTGTTTTAAAAGTCATTCCATGGACTTTTACTGCAATTAAATTGTTTTCAAAGTATTCTAATTCAGGAAAAAAAAATGTTAAAACGAAGTTACCATCCCAGATTGTTAAAATTGTTCATTACTCTGAAAATGTAATGACTATAGCAACATACTGGCAAAGAAATTGCTTTCTGAATATTTTAAAGAAAATTCCTCCCTAATGTACTGAAAAAGTTTACACATTCTTTAAAAATTTTTGCAATACTTTCTGTATCTCTCAAAGCCAACAATGAATGAGTTTTTACTCAAATTTCCAATGAAAGCTTTAATGCATCAGTCCATAATGTTGATTTCCTCCTTCCTAAAAAGAAAAAATGACAACTTGCAGCTTAAAGGGATCCCGTCTTCTTCCACAATTACTTCAGTCTCTTTAGTATTAGGGACTCCTAACAACAGAGAGTACTAAGAAAGCATTTCTATTCGATAATAGTAAAAAAAAAAAAAAAAAAAAAGATCAGTGTTTAAATGGATGTATATCTTTATGAAAATGAAGTAACACAATTCAACTGAAAGAGAAATTACACAGTCCACTTCCTTCACTTATTTGTATTTTGAGAAATTAAAAACTAAAGAAAATTACAAAGGAGAAAATTCCAACCATCAACCAACACTGTAGCAGCAAATACTATAGAGTCCAGCTAACATCATCCATTCTGCTTACCCTTTCTTCTTTCTTCTGGAAGCCAGAGTATTAGTTGCAGGCTCCACCTTCCCTGGCTCAGCTATGTTCTGAAGGAGCTATCATAGTGGTCTCATTCTTCTTTTCAACGACTTACTAATATATGGGCAGGTGATGTTCTTTTGGTCAGTGAGTTATTAAAGAAAACTTGCTAGAGAACTTCTCAGAAAAACTTCCTTCCTTAAGAAAACATCTAAGGAAGCAAAGTTTTCTCATCTATGTCTCTGGAATTTATTGTGTATGTAGACAATGTCTGGAATTGCTACAATCAACTTTAAACTACTGGAGAAAAGAGACTTATGATGATACCAACTCTAAGACCAGCAGTACAGGTAGAACTATGAAGAACCTGACTGCCATTGATATGACTACCATGCTATTTTACTAAATGATAAATTATCTTGTCACTGTTACTTCAAATAGGATTTTCTGTTACTTGCAGTGGGAGACTAACCAAGCTTCTATATCTAATACTTACAGTTAATCAGTGTTAGTATTTTGGCATAGTAGCTTCATGTGTGGGGTGTGTAAGAAATACTTTAGAAAATATGGGCATTTTATAAAAATTCATACAAGGCAAAAATCATGACAATGAAAACAAAAGTCTCCCTACCACCACTATGCAAAATTTCTTCCTGATTTTCTTCTATTTATATATGAATTATTCTGGGAGATAAATAGATAAAATAAACTTTTATAAAATGAGATATCACCAAAGTTATTTTTATTTTTAAAAAACTCAAATGAATTTAATAATGAAAAACTGCATTTGAAAAGACAATAAACATACTAAATGCTATTGAGGTACTATATGAGGTACTATTTCCAAAAGATATGTCTAAGATTAAATGAAAATGCTATTTAAAAGAAATCAGTGTTTGGAGTGTTTCTATTTTAAACAGCAGGGAGTCTGTCCCTGCTCAGAAAGGAGCCAGTATTAGTGCTTTCACACATCCCCACATCTCACCTCTCCCCAATGCCTCACATTGATGAGAGCTTTAGGAATATTTTTACATTGCCCTACTTCATAAAATTTGCTTTTGTCCTACAACCACAGTCTCACATTTGTTTAAAAGGATTCAATTTTTGCTCCATTAACCTAACTATGCTTTTTCCTCCTCTTCTGACTACATTTCACTTTTTGCTTTTGTTTAAAGTTCTTTTTTTCCCCCATTGTGTGGGCTTCCCTGTCAAGCCGTCTGGGTCGTGGTAGAGAATGTCTAACTTGCCTACAAATTTTCTCTATATTTTAATAACATCTCGATGGAGTGGAACATTAGGTTGCACTTCTTTTACAGCTTCTGAGCTTTTCCTCCATTATCTTCTGGCATGGAGTGCTGGGTAAGTTTGATAAGCCTTCTTGAGTTTCACACATTCTCTCCCCACCCCCACTCGCTCAAATTGCAGATCTTCGCTTTACTTTCCTGAACCCCTGAAGAATTATTTAGCATTTGAAATTCAATAGCCCAGTTAGGATATGACTCTGTGCTGAGCACTTGCAGCAAATTATCCTAAAGAGAATTCGTTCAATATGCAGATTTCTTTTTTTTTTCCCTTGTCAGTGAAATAATCTTTATTTTTACAAAATAATCTTCTGTTTCAATGTTTTGGAATATCAACTTCAAGGACATAATAACCCTTGTGGTACACTGTCTTTTTCTGTCTTATTACTGACTTCTCTCCAATTGCTTTAATCCATTTTCCTTTTTCAGTCCCTCTGACTGTCTCCAGCCTTTCCTCTTCGTTGGTAAAAATTTTCACTGGTATCTATTATGTTTCCTGCTATTTCTAATATAGAATATTTTAGAAATATTAGAAGTATTCTATATTTCTAATATAGAATATTTTTGTTCTATAATTATCATGCTTTTTTCATTCTAAATTTGTTTTTCCTAGACTCAAAATATCCTTTTTCATCGCATATTTTTGGTTTAGCATCTTATCTTTGAGCTTCTGCTTTATGGAATTTATGTTCTTACTACAGTGCTCTACTTGCAGGAATAAATTATTACACAATTTCATGGTCTCAGTGAAGTTGATGTTTTTTTCTTAGTAGGATCTATCATATTAGTTATCGGGGAAGAATATTTCACTGCAAGAAGCTATGGGTCTTTTTGTTTCTAATTGACAGTGTTGCTCTGAAGTCTTCATTTCTCTGAAGAGGGAGCATTTGTTCATCTTTTTCCATTTCACCAGTTTCTCTTCCAGAATCCTTCATACTATTCCTCAGTCACAAGGAAAAAACATCACCACCACCAAAAGCTGAGGATATCCACTCAGTTTGCTTCTCTCCAGTTATGGGAATGTTAGTGAGAATTTTCAGGAAGTTGTCAACTTGTCAGTAAAATTCTAAGGAGGAAGAGAATTCAGGCCCTGTTAAGTCTCTCAGTTCTGATCAAAGATCCCTGCTTCCATTTTTCCTTTGACTGCCAGTTTCTGAGATATGTTGCATGGTAAAATCATTTTCTTTGCCCAGTTAATGCTAAGGGTTGCGTATGGGGGAGAGGGGGTAGACAGTTCATACTATTTTAGGATTACTTCATTATTGATCAGTGGTGAGACATAATATAGTACATTTTCAAATTTCTCATCTCAAAAATCACCTTTTTAAATTCAGAGTTTGGGCTTATTATAGTCTTCTGAGGCATTTATTGAATTTCCTTACTTAAAGGACATAACAACAATTATGCCACCTGTGTTACCCACAGAAAAATAAAATACTCATTCTTGTCCCCATTTTCAATGGGCCTACTCATAACCAGCTTTTTGATTGCTACTTATCAAATATTTCAATTGATAACAATCTTGTAAGTAAAGACAACCTGAGTTAGAGAATGGCAAAAATAGTGATTATGGGGAATGCCAGAAGTGATTCTTACATGACAGGGGCATTTCACAGACTTACATTTTCATAATTAGATTCTGCTTTCCAAGTAGACATAAATGACTACTGAATCTAAAATGTTCATTTTCCCTCGATAATACACACCAAGGAGATAAAAGGACTCTGAAAGGGGAAGAGACATTTTCCTTAAAAGAAATTCAGAATTTAGATTTTAATGTTTTTCTTTTATACCCTAAAATAAGAATACATAGTGAAAACAGGAGTTTTCCTTATTGTAAATGTGTTTTATAATGATGCTGTATAAACTCTAGGAATTCTTTCATAATAATCATTCCAATATCATCTGGATGGCTCTGCTGTCCAACATATTAAGCAACAAGCCTGGCAACAGGAGAACACCCCGTATTCTGCCAGCCACTGCTGAGTGACCTGAGTCAGTGCTTGTACATGCCTCAGCTTCTGCCACTTATCACTTATACTGGTCCACACAGCCACAAAAGTGGAGACTGACCTGGCAAGATGTGTCACTCATACCAAACTCAAGATTCAATATTATAAAGCATTTTTACTTTAAAAAAACAGAAAAGAAAAGAAAGAAACATAGCAGACTACATTGTAGAAACTAATTCTACCTTAGATGTTTAGCGTGGCTGGGTGAGAATTAGGAAAAAACGGAACCATAAAAAGCACTTGTAATTCAATAATGTATAAAGAGCTCTGAAGTAAAGTCATCGATATTAATGCACAGTATCCAATATAACTAGAAAAACAAATAGGAACTGTAAAGCAATGACTAACAAGAAAACATAGCTTTTCAAACAACTAATCTCAAGAAATCTGCTGGGATTTCACTGTTAATTCTGCAACTTCTTTGCCTTTGAATATTATGTAATAAAGCATTTCATAGCATACACACACACACGCATGCACGCTACTCTGATTAAAAGTCACCATTTGCTCAAGGAGAGAATCTAATTCTTATCAGACCAGGAAAACAAAACCAAACCCTGATTTATAAGGTAACTAAGGACAATTTATCCAAATAAAAAGTCATTTGCCCATGTGATGTACAATCTATAGCTTATCTGGCTCATTCAGCGAGATAGATCTTGGTAATGAAGAATCAGAAACCCAAGTTCATTCACCAAAAGTATTAATAAAAAATAGTGAGAACACACGTTAATAATGTGTTACCTTTGACCTTCACAGGAATGCCAAGAGGTAAGCAGGAGGACATCTTTATTCTTTAGTTTACAAGTGAGTAAACCAGTTTCACAACTTAGCAGGAGAGCTCTGGCTAGAACACAGAGCTCTCAGCTCCTAGAATAGTATTCCCTCCACCTTGCACTGCTACAGTGTCTTTTTTTTCTCTTTCAGATCCAAAAACTCCATCAATTTCTAACCCTTTCAGTCATATCTATGGCCACTGATCCAAAGAAGAATTGAACAAGATTTGCAGCTAAATGTAAACAAAAACACCCCTAATTTAGCAATTAAAAGGCAAACCCTACCAATATGGGTCACCAGCATCACTATCACTTCCCCTTTCCCCTATATCAGTGATAACCAAAGTTTGCTGCATATTAGAAATACTCAAGATTTTAAAACCCCAGTGTCCAGGCTGTTTCTCATACCATTTAAATAAGAAACACTAAAGGTGGGCCCCAGACACCAGCATTTTGTAAAATACTCTTAGTGATACCACCTTTGAGAGTCACTGCCTCAGCAGTATGCAAGACTAGGGAATTAAATTTAATGGCATATAATAATATGCTAGTAAACAAAACCAAAAGTTACAGGACATGATAGGAAGAACACAAATGTTTTTATATTTCAAATTTAAAAATAAATAGAACTTGGAGTTTCCTTATTTCTACCAGACAGGTTTGGGAGTGGATGTCAGTTGACATCACGTTTTATTTACTGGTGCTTACATGTTTCTTCCTGTAAAACTGACAACAGCACAGACAGTCTCATGCAGGTCCCTGCTTGAAAATATTGTTGCTTTGTAAAAAAAAAAATTACGAAATGTCAGGAAAATGACAATCTAAACTGAAATTGGAGTAAATTTGTGTATAATTATCAGATACTGAGAAAAAGTGGAGCTTGCAAATACCTGTAGCAAGGTTCAGTGCTAGCAGAGTCTCTGCTTGAAAGGCACAGCTTGTTTTCTACCATATGAAAGACATAGTAAACTTGCAACACAGAGATAAGGAGTAAAAGGACAAAGTGTAGTACCGAACAGACATCTAAAATAGTAATTTAAATAGAGCTGGTAGATATTTACAAATAAAATGCTAAGTGACTAGTTCCATCAGAGACACAGGCTGACCCTCCTCATGCTTCTGTCAGCTTTGCAGCCGCAAAGATGATAAACTACACTGAAATCCTGGTATGTTTGCTTTCAATAAGCAGGCACTATGAATTAATGTAAGTCCTGTCACTTAAGTGCGAACATACCAAAATGACCCAAAATTGATATTTTACTCTGGAACAGAAGGATCCTAAAATCATTCCAGGTAACCAAGCTTCAAAGAGAACTTGCTTCAAACACAGATACAGAGATGAGAAGGCGTTCAATGCTAAAACAGATATCAAGCCAACCTGTGGAATCTTTCTTTCCCATCTAGTTCTACCAAGTAAACGCTGCTTTATGCCACACTCTTAATATGGAAATCTAGGTGGTGATCTATAATTATGATTAAGCCCACACAGAAACACAAAAGATGTGAGGGAGAACTTCAAGCCAATTTAGACTGAAGCATTCAGAAGAGAGCCAAGACAAAAAGTCCCTCAAGCTTTAGGAACTAGCTGTAAGAGATAAATATGAAAAGCAATAATTACAAGTACCTAAGTACCGTGCTATTTCCCTGAGAGTCTGCACTTTTAATAAACAGAAACTGATAAAGCTGACAAGCTTCATCTCCCATCAGCTCTGCTTCTTGGAGGCACAAGCATATACAACAGAGAAACTAGAAATCGGAGTCTGTTTCTGTTATTCTTTAAAATGTTGCACCTGCATATAACACCTTCATATGTGTGTTATGCCATTGCATCTGCCTGACAATGCTAGACTCCCCAAAAGCTTTGAAGATGATTAAAATAACCATCTGCTAATAATAATTTTATTTCATCCTTAAGAAGTTTCATTTTGGGCTGAAGGAGAAAAAAAAGCCAAATTAAAACTACCTTCGCAACTCCTGTAGCAAACACATTTCAAAAGGTAGGTCTATAAATAGATGTGATTCTGTAGGCACACTGTAAATATAAAATCATCTGGCTTAGAGACGGCTGCAAGGGAAACTGCAGCCCCAACATGAACTTACCTGATTTTAAAGTCCCACTAGAACACACGTACAGTCAGTACACATCTCCTCTTTCTAGCTGCTCGGTCAGTCAGTTGCAAAACACCCCCAACTACATTTTACTTATCTCAGTCCCATCCTTCATCAGAAGCTTGGCGATTTCATTCAGAAGCAGACACTGAGCACACTGAATATGCACGGAAACAGCAATGGAAGGGATCTAAGTTAAACCTTCCAGATGCACCAAGAAAATAGCAACATCAACACCAAAAAGCAGCAAACCCTTAAGAGGCGCTTCCCTGAGCTGCATTTCCCAAGTCAGCCCCCTTTTCACACAGAAAACGGCTCAGTGATGAAGAAAGATCTTACCTGAGCTGATCATACTGTGCATTCTCTGCTGAGCCAAGAGCTGCTCTCGTCCAGCCACCCCATCTGAAGAAAAACACGAGTCAGTCTCGTAAATTGTCTGCAGCATATTCCAATCATCTTACTTCAGCTACATGAAAGATTCATCGCTGCTCAGTGCACGGGCCCCAGGAGCTACCCTGGCTTGTCCTCCCTCCTCCCCAAGGAAAAGCGGCAGAGGTTCAACTTCAACAATGATTTCCTTTCTGTTCAGAGGGACATGCACTTTTCAGAAGACCTGGACACTTTTCCTACATTACCAACCTGTGTACAAAGCAAAAAGGACCCAGTGGATGCTAGGGCTCTCTGGAGTTTAGGCTATCCCGGAAAGTAAATGCAGGTGGGAACTAGGAGTGTGCTTCAGGGTTATTGCTTTGTCAGAGTAAGTAGAAAAATATTAACTCTACCCACGAGAAAAAGAAACCAATTAAACCTGGCTTATAGTTCCTCAGGCTGCTAGAGTTTCCTTGTAGGAAGCGTCAGTCAGTCCTGCCAGTGGCTTCAGCCGGTGCCCTTCTGCTATCTGTGTGTGAGTCTCTTCCTCCTCTCTGGTCTCTCTCAGCTCAAGTTGGCTAAAGCTAGTGATAATCCATTTGCATATGAATCAACAACAGCATGGCCCACAGGCACAGAAATAGAACAATGGTCGGCCTGAGCCAAAAATAGGTCAAGCATGGCCGAGTGATTGGAGCCTGCATTAATGCATTTAAAAATACCCCAGCAAACCCAGCTGTCCAGCCTCTATCTTTCAAACCATAATTCTCTATTGCAGGGCCTTAAAAGCCATTAACTCTTTCCTCCCTTCAAGCTTGTTTTACACACTGTGTTTCCATACTGGCGATTTGCTTCCAAAGAAAGGAAGGTGGGGGGGAGAATCAAGAATCATAATTCTAAGAGGGCAAATGCACATACATTTCATTTCATTTTATTTTTGTAGTATGTGTTTTTGGAAAGAGAGGAGAGAAGTGCAGAGCTCTGTATTGGTTCTAAAATAATACTGGAAGCTTTTGCTCATAATGTGGTTTCTGCCTCACCCACGCACAGCAATCCTGGTGTTCTATTTTTGTTGCCTGTTTCTCTGGCTACACTGCAGTTGGCTGTAGCACTAGAAGCTTTTCTGCCTTCTAGTTTCAAGACTGACAGGAGATTTAGTAGAGGTAGTTTCAGAAAACAAGCACATCCCAGAACAAAATGTTTATGAAGGAGTGGCTTGATTTTTTTTACTTGCTGTTTAATGTAAGGCAACTGTCCGCTTCACAAATCTTAATGCAATCTTAGTACCATCTATCTATTATATCCTATTCAGTTTCTATTATATCTAATTTTTTTAATGTGTGTATATATGAATATATGTGTGTGTGTTACACACACACACACACACACACACATATATACACAACTTAGACCTAAAAATGTTCCATTTCAGCCTTTCAGGCTAAATTCAATTCACCTGCAAAAGGAAAAGAACATGTTGGTACTTTTCCTTATGGATGGTGCAGAACTACTGCATGTAAGCACCTGTGGTTCAATAAATATATACAGTCAGTCCCCAGCTCTGAATGTTCAGTATTCATCTCTACACTGATTGCCTGAAATACAGACCTCACTTTTCTGTAGAAATAATATTTATAATAGCTGATATATTCCCACACCAACACATATTGTGGAACTCACCTATAAAGTAAATAAGCTATAGAATTTAGTATTAAAAATTCTATAGTTTCTGGTGTATCCTTACAACATATTTTCTATGTGAGGAATAAATTCTACATCATAAATTGACTTGTTAGCTTCCAGCAAATTCCAAGGGCAAATCCCAAAGTGAAAATCCAATGGTCTAGGAGATAGTCTCCTTTCTCTAAACTAGATCGGCAAGAAAAATAAAATCCCTAAGGCACTGGTAGCACAGAAGGAAAGGGAAACAGCAGAATGTTTCAAGGTTCCCAGGACAATCAGATGAAGGAGGAATGTTCGTCAACCAGAGTATGAAGCAGAAGAAAAAGAACAAGGAGACAGAGTTTTGGTGAAAAGGAGGAAGCATGTTAAGTCAATAGGCAGGTTAAATAGGCACTGTTAAAAACTAGCACTAAATTTTCCTTCCCTCCTATATTAACTTCTACTTATTGCACAATTCCCAGGTGGCGACAGTGGTAAAGAACCCACCTGCCAGTGCAGGAGACTTAAGAGACCTGGGTTTGATTTCTGGGTCATGAAGATCCCCTGGAGGAGAGCATGGTAACCCACTCCAATATTCTTATCTGGAGAATCCCATAGACAGAGAAGCCTGGTGGGCTACAGTTCATGGGGTCGCAGAGTGGGACATGGGACTTAGCACACACACATTGAATAGATAAATCACAAGTTTTTTAAAAGAGTTATTCCAAATTACATTTGACTTAAGCAAAACAAGAAAACCTTATGGTCCTGTCAATAGGAAAAACTATTTAATTTCATCTGCTATTATAAGTAAACTTTCACTCTATTAAGAAATTGGTGCTTAAAATTCCAGAAATGGAAATTCTGTGGATCTGGCAACTTATAGATTATGTAACCAATCACAGCATTTTGGATCTGGGAGGACATCTATAATGATGTCCAAACTCTGTCCCACATGATGCCAGGGTACCTGGGAGCTGACTCATAGTGTTCTCCAGGAGAAGTTCTTCCCTGAACCAGAGCAGCTTAATTTTCATCTGCTTACTTTGAATAATGATATCTTTTGAACAATGACTTCTGGTGACAGCCGGTAACTAGACTTATCATCACTATCATTCTGTAATGTATGGAAGTATCTCAAAACATTATGCTGTGCACCAGGAACTAACACAGTGTTGTAGGTCAATCATACTTTGAAGACAAACTCCTTAAAAAAAAATCAGATTTGTGATTACCAGAGTAGAGGGGTAAGAGGAAAGGAAGTGGATGAAGGTGGTCAAAGGTACAAACTTCTAGTTATAAGAGGAAGAATACGGATGTAATGTACAACATAATCATTATATAATACATAGTTAATTAATATATGATTAATATAGTTAACACTGTTTCTATTATTTAAAAAGTTGTGAAGAGAGTAAATTCCAAGAGTTCTCACCATAAGAAAAAATGTTTTTCTTTTCATTTTATCTTGTATCTATAGTAGATGATGTATCAGATGAATACTCACTAAACTTCTTGTGGTAATCATTAATGCTGTATGTAAGTCAAGACATTATGCCCTACGCCTTAAACATACAGTGCTGTATGTCAATTATATCTCAGTAAAACTGGAAGGAAAAAAAATTGATCTAGTACAAATGGTCTCCCTAATATACACATGAAGAAAGTAAAGAAACATTTTAGGGTTATGAAGGATGCAAAAAGTATTCATTAATGGAGTTCAGAAAAAGAGACTTGCTTAGTTTCTAACAGGTAGTCTAGCCTAGTAGGACCAGCATTCATGTTCTCAAGCCTACCATTTCATCCCTTATAATGCAAATAAGTATCTGAGACATTCAGAATAAACTTTGATATTATCTACTTAGGAAAAAGAATCATTCAATGGTCTCAGTGATTTTAAACAGAATACATAAAACTAGTCATAAACATATAAGAGAGATGACAAAATTTCTAGTACAGGGACTTCCCTGGAGGCCCAGTGGTTAAGAATCTGCACTCCCAAGGTAGAGGACCTGGGTTTAACCCTTGGTCAGGGAACTAGATCCCACATGCCTCAACTAAGACCTGGTGCAGCCAAATACATAAATAAAAATATGTATTTTTAAAAACACATCACATGCTTTCTCTTTAAAAAAAAATCCTAGTACAGAATTTCCCTGACCAAAGTTGTGGTTACTTCCCAATAAACCCCTTCATGAAAAGTATCATTAAGTAAAATGTGTTTAATGTACACTTAACCCACCAAACAATATAGCTTATCCTAGCCTACTTTAAACAGGCTCAGAACACTTAAGGAAATCTACAGCTGGTCAAAAGCATCTAATACAAAGCGTATTTTACATGGAGTATTGAATATCTCATGTAATTGACTGAATACTGTGCTGAAAGTGAAAACTAAATGTTTTTAAGCATATTGGTTAATTACCCAGCAGTTACGGTGGCTGACTATGAACTGTGGCTCATGGCTGCTGCCCAGCATCTTCAGAAAATATCAAAAGGCCTATCGCTAGCACAGAAAAGATCAAAACGCAAACTATGGTTTCTACTAAATGCTTATCTTTTTCATACCGTGGTAAAGTTGAAAACTGGTAAATGGAACTGAAACCATGCATAGTGATTAGTCAAATCTATTTCACCTGCCTGGACTAATCAAGGTTGTTTTAATATTTGCATGTCCTCCAAGAGCACATGGCCTAAACAGTAAAATGTTTGCCCAAGAAGTTTTCCAAAAACCTGGAGTCAGCTGCATATAATTTGAGCTGAGTTGGTTAAGACTGGGTAGGACCACAGACACTTCAAATGGACATGCCCAGTGTTCACAAAGTGACCTTTTGAACGTGTAGGAGCCTGTAGCTTAGTTGCACCTGCACCTAAAGATAATTATTGCGCTTTTTCCAATCACCTTTCTCCAGGCTTCCCAAGCTCCCCATGCCTCAGATGCCCCTGCTTTTCTTATTCTTTATCCCATCGATACCCCTAGCCTTTGGTCTGTGGGATTTGTTCTTTTGTCTTCTCACCGGGCTATCTTTCCAATAAGGCCTCTCTCTGCTGAAAATCTCCAGGGGTTCAGCATTTTGGCTTGCTGTGTGTCAGCAGGATGAACCTGATTCAGTAACTGAACCACTGACATCGGGGACCATCTGTATTGACATAATATAAATCTCTTGTCATTTTACATTTATATTTTCCCCTCAAACTACAATTTACAAAAATATTCACCAAGCTTTTATAGTCGTAGAAAATAAAATAAAGTGAAACTCAAAAGAGTAATTATCCATTCTCAAAGGTCCCCAGATAGGGCAATCCACATAGAATGGTACGAATAATGGCTCTTCTTCAATCTGATCAAGTTATATAATTTCAGGTTTATTTATATTTCATCCATGCATTCTTTCAGCATATTTAGTCATTAGCAGACTTGTCTTTCAACTCTTTATAGTGAAAACTTAGTTTAGAGCAAAAAGACACAAGACACTTATATAAAATAGATGCCACTTGTTTCTGGGGGAAAACAGCATCATTAAAATCACCACCAGTATATTGATTACCTCTATTACCTAAGAACTTAAATATCAAGAATATTGAAGTAATTCTTCTCACATCCTCTCAATAAAGTCGGTAAAGAAAAGTGGCTAAGTTTCCTTCTGGGTATTTGCAAAACCAATTTTACTGACTAGGAAAAAAAGATACTACCTTTCATTTTATAAGAACTATAACAAGTTAATACAAATGTAAAGCTAGAATAGGTGGGTAGTTTTACAATTTTAATATAATAAATTTCAATTCATTTTAATAAACATTTTGGAAACTGATCTAAATATTACATTTACTTAATATGCAAAAAGAATAGGGCAAAATATTTAAAATAGGCATTGAATCCTAATGCAAACCATTATTCAAAAGTAATTATGATAATT
This sequence comes from Nanger dama, assembly GCA_917880005.1. Classification (NCBI taxonomy): domain Eukaryota; kingdom Metazoa; phylum Chordata; class Mammalia; order Artiodactyla; family Bovidae; genus Nanger; species Nanger dama. The sequence goes on from CAKJTW010000007.1 coordinate 34,667,793, forward strand.
CCAATTCTTTTTAAGGATATATAGGAAGATGAAAAAATTTAATTAAACATTTAAATTCAATTTTACTTAAAATTTTAAATTATATCTTAAAAAATCTATATGGCATCAAAATATTTCCACAAATAAAATGAATACAGAAAACTCCACTGGGAAAAAAGCAAAGAAGGTGCTATAATCTGATCTATTCCTCCACCCATAACACATCCTCTATTCATCTATAATCAAGCAGAGACTTTTCATGTACTATCAAATCCTATGGTTTTAGAATCTAGATGCAATAAGATTTAAAACTCATTTGCCTGAAATAGTAAATAGTGCTTTATAAGAAGCTATAAATTACTCATCCAGAACTTTAACTCCTCCATGTACTCTTACTCACTCCTCTTGCTGCTTCTCCCATCCTCACACTTCTCAAAGTATTGTCAGCAAGGAGAGGGAGAGTACAATGTACTAATTTTTATTTTGAACTAAGTAGCTTATTTTTCTGAAATTTCTGTCTCTTGGAAAAGCATAAAAAATTCTTATTAAATTTGTTGCTGTTGTTTAGTCAGTCATGTCTGACTCTTTGACAACCCTATGGACTGTAGCCTGCCAGGCTCCTCTGTTCATGGGATTTCCCAGGCAAGAATACTGAAGTGGTTGCCATTTCCTGTTCCAGGAGATTTTCCTGACCTAGGGATCGAACTCGTGTCTTCTGCCCTGGAAGGCAGCTCCTTTACACTGAGCCACCAGGGAAGCCCTCTTACTAAATAGTGGATAATCAATTTACAGGTCATTCTTCTATTACAACCTAATTGATTACCAGATGATCTTCAGATAAGGAAAAACTCCCTGCCAAAGGGTCTGCAGAAAACATATGAGCAGTTAAATTCCAGGGAGACTGTTCCAAATGAAAACGAAACAACTTCCATAAAAACCCTAGAATTGTTGGCTTTGTTTTGACTGAAAATCATTTCTTCTCTAACTCTTCCCTTTAAACTGGATGGATTGATCCATGATTTATTCTATTTTTAGAGGATTATAGAGCATCAGGATCATCCAGGAACTTGTTAGAAATACAATTTATTAGGTCAGAACTATTAAATGAAAATCTGTGGGGAAATCTGAATTATAAAAGCCCTTTCAGTGATTCTGATGCACAATGAAGTTTGAGAAGGAAATGGCAACCCACTCCAGTGTTCTTGCCTGGAGAATCCCAGGGATAGGGGAGCCTGGTGGGCTGCCGTCTGTGGGGTCGCACAGAGTCAGACACGACTGAAGCGCCTTAGCAGCAGCAGCAGCAGATAGATAAGATCATCCTTTCCAAAGCAATGATTAGATGGATAAAGATATGAATACATTATCTATTTTGGGTCTAATTTCAAATTAAGCATTATTATTATAGTAGTTTTTCAAAATGAAAATAAACTTGATAATAGACTGAAGAAGACCATTTAATACTGATTTTGTATTTCATATTGTATATATCCTTGGCTAACCTATATTATGTTTACCAAACTATATATATACAAGGTATTTATAACACTAGAAACTTTTAGCAGAAATCTTAGTTGCAAGAAAAAAATGCTATATTTGGCTATAGGGCTATGAAAATAAAAATTTGGGGAGAATTCCAATTAGGTAAAGTCAGTATTCTAAACTTTGCTATGATAAACTTCAAATATTTAATTTTATATTATATTACAAAGTGTGTTTCATTCTTATGTAGCAGCACCTTTAATATTTATCCTCTTGGAAATAGATGTGATTCTGATTGCCAAAAATTAATATTCATAATTATGATCTGGATAGATACTATAGTTGAGAGCTATGTGTTTGGTTGCTCAATCATGTCCAACTTTTGCAGCCCCATGGACTGCAGTACACCAGGTTTCCCCGTCCATCACTATCTCTGGAGCTTGCTCAAACTCATATCCATCGAGTCAGTGATGCCATCTAACCATCTCGTCCTCTGTTACCCACTTCTCTTCCTGCTTTCAATCTTTCCCAGCATCAGGGTCTTTTCCAGTGAGTTGGTTCTTCCCATCAAGTGGCCAAAGTATTGGAGCTTCAGCTTCAACATCAGTCCTTCCAATGAATATTCAGAATTGATTTCCTTTAGGATTGATTTGTTTTGATCTCCTTGCAGTGCAAGGGACACTCTCTTCTCCAGCACCACAGTTCAAAAGCATAAATTTTCCGGTGCTCAGCCTTCTTTATGATCCAACTCTCATATCCATATGACTACTGGAAAAACCAAATAGCTTTGATGAGATGGACCTTTGTTGGCAAAGTAATGTCTCTGCTTTTTAATACTTAATCTAGGCTTGTCATAGCTTTTCTTCCAAGGAGCAAGCGCCTTTTAATTTCATGGCTGCAGTCACCATCTGCAGTGATTTTGGAGCCCAAGAAAATAACGTCTGTCACTGTTTCCACTGTTTTTCCATCTGCCATGAAGTGACGGGACCAGATGTCACTATCTTTGTTTAGTTTTGCTATTATTTCTTATTTTGCTATTATTCTTTTGTGGAGACTTTAGGGTTTTCTATGTACAGTATCATGTCACCTGAAAAGAGTGACTATTTTACTTCCTCCCTTCCTAATTGGATTACTTTCTTTTCGTGTCTGATTGTCTAGGAGTTCCAATATTGCATTTAAGTTGAAGTAGTAAAGGGGGATCTCTGTCTTGCTCCTGATTTTAGAGTAAAAGCTTTCAATTTTTCACTATGGAGTATGATGCTATCTGTGGGTTTTCCATAATATCCTTTATTATGTTGAGATATGGTCCCTCTATAGCAATTTTTTATAGAATGAAAATTTTTATCATTAATGGATGTTGAATTTTGTCAAGTGCTTTTTCTGTGTGTATTGAAATGATCATGTGATTTATATCCTTCCTTTTGTTAATATGGTGTGTCATACTTATTGGTTTAAAAATATTAAACCATCCTTGAGTCTCTTGAGATAAATTGAACTTGATCGTCCTGTACTTTGATAAAAGGTATAGGACTGTTTTATGTATTGTTAGATTCAGTTTGATAATATTTGTTGAGGATTTTTGCATCTATATTCACCAAATATATTTTCCTATAATTATGTTTAGAAGTGTCTTTGGTTTTGATATCAGATTCTAGTGGTCTTATAGAATTAAATTGGGAATGTTTTGTCTTCTTCAATTTTTTGAAATAGTTTGAGAAGGAACAATATTAGATTGTCTTTATATGTTTGTTAGAATTCACCTGTGAAGCTGTCCAATCCTAGAGTTTTGTCTGTTTGGAGTTTTTAAATTACAAATTAACTTTCACTACCAGTGATCAATCTGTTCTAATTGTCTGATTCTTCCTGATTCCTTTATTAATCTCCACAACTACTCTGATAGACATTTACCTATCCCTTTAGTAATATCCTTTGTTTCCTTTTAAGTATGGCTTTTACAGATAGCATATTTCTGGATTTTTTCCCACTCACCTCATAAAAAGTCTCATATATGCTAAGTTCATGGAAGGGAGATAGTGGCTCTTGCTGGTTCACCATTTATCAAGAGCAAAAAGTATATCCATTTCACCCTTCAGAACTCTGCCCAAAGCTTATCTCCCCAGAAAAGCCTTCCCTGACCTGAACTGCTATGAATGAAAGGACCTAATTACAAACAAAGCTAGTGGAGGTGAGCTACATCTAAAAGATGATGCTGTTAAAGTGCTGCACTCAATGTACCAGAAAATTTGGAAAACTCAGCAGTGGCCACAGGACTGGAAAATGTCAGTTTTCATTCTAATCCCAAAGAAAGGCAATGACAAAGAATGTTCAAACTACTGCACAATTGCACTCATTTCACATACTAGCAAAGTAATGCTCAAAATTCTCGAAGTGAGGCTTCAACAGTAGGTGAACCGAGAACTTTCAGATGTTCAAGGTGGATTTAGAAAAGGCAGAGGAATCAGAGATCAAATTGCCAACATCCGTTGGATCATTGAAAAAGCAAGGCTGTACAAAAAAACCACAAAACATCTACTGTGCTTTATTGACTACCCCCAAGTCTTTGACTGTGTGGATCACCACAAACTGTGGAAAATTCTTCAAGAGATCGGAATACCAGATCACCTTACCTGCCTTCTGAGAAACTTATATGAAGGTCAAGAAGCAACAGTTAGAATTGGACACGGAACAACGGACTGGTTGCAAACTGGGAAAGGAGTATGTCAAGGCTGTATACTGTCCCTCTGCTTATTTAACTTATATGCAGAGTACATCATACAAAACACCAGGCTGGATGAAGCACAAGTGGGAATCAAGATTGCCAGGAGAAATATCGATAACCTCAGATATGCAGATGACACCACCCTTATGGCAGAAAGTGAAGAGGAACTGAAGAGCCTCTTGATGAAAGTGAAAGAAGAGAGTGAAAATGTTAGTTTAAAACTCAACATTCAAAAAACTAAGATCATGACATCTGGTACCATCACTTCATGTCAAATAGATGGGGAAACAGTGCAAACAATGACAGACTTTATTTTCTTGGACTCCAAAATCACTGCAGATGGTGATTGAAGCCATGAAATAAAAGACACTTGCTCCTTGGAAGAAAAGCAATGACCAACCTAGACGGCATATTAAAAAGCAGAGACATTACTTGGCCTACAAATGTCTGTCTAGTCAAAGCTATGGTTTTTCCAGTAGTCATGTATGGATGTGAGAGTTGGACCATAAAGAAAGCTATGCACTGAAGAACTGATGCTTTTGAACTGTGGTGTTGGAGAAGACTCTTGAGAGTCCCTTAGAATGCAGGGAGGACAAACCAGTCAATTCTAAAGGAAATGTTCATTGGAAGGACTGATGCTAAAGCTGAAGCTCCAATGCTTTGGCCATCTGATGGGAAGAACTGACTCATTGGAAAAGACCCTGATGCTGGGAAAAATTGAAGGCGGGAGTAAAAGGGGATGACAGAGGATGAGATGATTGGATGGCATCAGCGACTCAATGGACATGAGTTTAAGTAAGCTACAGGAATTGGTCATGTACAGGGAAACCTGGAGTGCTACTGTCCATGGGGTCACAGAGTCAGACTCTACTGAGTGACTGAACTGAACTGAATTTTGTCCTTCCTTCTACCATAACATAAATCATTGTATATTTTAACACTGCTTACACATCTATTCCCCACACTAGACCTCAGCAAGTCAAGAACAGAGATGTCATTCATCTTCATGCACAAGCCACTGTGGAGTCAAATGACAAGCACTCTATGTGGGTTGCTTAAATGGATATATGCAGAATGAAACTCAGGAAATTTCCAGAGATTTTGACTATGCTCTTAAGGTTCTCCTTGGCTCTAAGGGCCAGCCTGGCTCCTGTTGCAACAACTGCACAGGATATTGTGAAAGGACTCTTCTAAAACATCAAAGCTCCAGTCAAAATAAGTTCCACTTTACATTCTCATTGACCCAAAGAGTTCCTTTTCAGTTTTAAAGAGATTCTACATGGTTAAAATCTTCAGAAGGAGGGGGCGTTATGTTTACATATTTTCTAAAGAAAAGAGAGATATATTATGTGAACTAGAAATAGGCTTCAGATAGTAATTTCTATTTGATTCATGAATCACTTTTACATGAAGGGCAACTGCATAACATTCTAAATCATCTAATTTGTTGGATGGAGAAGAAGCTCTAGATTCAAACAGAATTTGACTTGACTTTTATCTGTCAGTTATTTGGTACTCATAAGCTGTATAGTTTGGATAAGTTACTTAACCTTCCTGAGTCACATGTAAATTAATGTATATATAAGCTAGATAAAAACATTTGAATGAATTCTTATCATATTAATATAATTTTTAGGTAAACTATGCATATTCAAATCCCCTCAACTTAAAACTGGGAATATTAACATTGGCCTCGTAATATTGCCTTAATATTTAGAAATATGAATATAAAATTCATATCATGCAAAGAATATAAAAGGTACCCAGTATACTGTATTTATTATTATTATCTGAGCACATTATTAATATATAAATCAAGAAATATATAATTGAAGGCCTACTTAGACTTCTATATTCTGATCTAAGATAATTCCTATTTCTCAAGATGAGTTATAACACTGTAAGTCAGAATATAAAGATCATTAAGACAATAAATGCTGGAGAGGATGTGAAGAGAAGGGAACCCTCCTACATTGTTGGTGGGAATGTAAACTCGTACAGCCACTACGGAAAACAGCATGGAGCTTCCTTAAAAATCTAAATACAGAGATACCATATGACCCTGCCATCCCACTCCTGGCGCACATCTGGAGGAAAATATGACCCGAAAGGATACATGCACCCCAATGTTTACTGCAGCACTGTTTTCAAGAGCCAAGACACAAACACAAGTTAAATGTCCATCAACAGAGGAATGGATAAAGAAGATGTGGCACATATATACAGTGGAATATCCCTCAGCCATCAAAAGTGAAATAATGCCATTTGCAGCAACATGGATGGACCCAAAGATTGCCATCTTGAGTGTAGTAAGTCAGACAAAGAAACAGAAACATCATATGATATCCTTTTATATGGAATCTAAAAAGGCATGATACAAATGAACTTATTTACAAAACAGAAGTAAACTCACAGACTTTGAGAATGAACTTATGGTTGCTGGGGGAAAAGGACGGATAGTAGGGACAGATAGGGAGTTGGGATGGACAGGTACACACTGCTGTATTTAAAATGGCTAACCACCAAGGACCTACTGTATAGCACAGGGAACTCTGCTCAATGCTATGTGGCAGGCTGGATGGCAGGGAAGTTTGGGAGGAATGGATACATGTATACATATGTATGGCTGAATCCCTTTCCTGTCCACTTGAAACTACCACAGAATTGTTAACTGGCTATACATCAATACCAAATAAAAAGTTAAAGAAAAATAATATAAAGATTATTAGTTTATGCTGTTTCATAGAGGAGAAAAATTGAGTGCTATATAAGCTAGATAAAAATTAGAAAGAATTCTTTTCATATTAATATATAACTCTTCAGAGCGATAGATAAACCATGTGTATTAGAAAACTCATTGATAACTGCAAAATAAGAAATGGTAATAATGAACAAGAGGGTGATTGGTATGTTCCAGGGTATTTTCTATGTACACTTTGTAAGACCAAATTAGATATTTGAATATAAGGAAGAGAGATTAATGATGACACTCACATGAAACACAAAAACTTCACTGGGTACACAGAGCTACATTTTTGTTTGTCATTTAATCAAAACCTAGGAATATCTTCAAACCACAGTGCATTCCCCTACCCCCATTAGCTAATGTTTTCATTCCAGATGGCTGTGAATGTCTATTTAAAAATCAATAAGCTAATACTAGTAATTTAACTTGAAGCTATAGCAACCTGTTTTTTATAATGAAATGGGGACTGCTGTCTTTTTATTTTGACTTTTTTGAAGGAAACTTTCAATAGTACTTCCGGTAAGCAGAAGGGACCATTTGGAAGTCAAATTCACATATTTTAAAGTCAACACCTTACTTAGATTGAAATTTATGACTTTTTAATTATTTTAATTATTAATAAATAAGTATATCTTGATAGAACCCAGTCTATCTTCCCAAGAAAGATGCAAGTCTTCCTATAGTTGAAGTAAACTGAAGTCTAAGAACAATAGTGTTCTGAGGAATAAAATGGCAGAGAACTCTCAAACATAATTTAGTGTTTCCCTTTATAAGCTAGGAGAAAACATTAGTAGGAAATATCATTTAAGAACCTCAGGCATTTCACTTAAAGCATGTACATTATGCAAAACAGGATCAACCATACAGAGCATGTTACATTAAAAAGAAAGAAAGAAAAGAAAACTTAAACCAGTACAAGGCATGAGAACTCACAATTACTCTCAGGAACTGTGCTAATATGGCTGCCTTTGTATCTTATGGGGCAACACCTATCATCACATATTTTAATATCCAATCTATGATAAATCTCAAGTAGTCTTTTTGTTATCTTAACTGAATCATGGATTATTATACATCTCAGAAATGTTAAGTAGAATCAATAAATAGAAGAGTATATTGGCTTTCAGACATCCAAATGTATATGATCAAATCAACTGAAAAGAAGAGCAAGATTAAGATGATATTCAAAAATTTGAATCTGTGACCTTGAGTTTAATGTATAGGCAGCCATGATATCATCTTTTCTAATAATAAAACCTATTAACATTGAATTTTAACAGAGTTAGTAATGTAGTGTCAATCTTAGAATATATGATGGAAAAGACAAAGTACTTGATTTGTAAAAATTTTTAATTTTATTTCCATAAAAATAAAATATCCCAGAAGCCACTATATACATCCAGAAGCAGCTCTTGTTTTCCAGGATAAAGCTTCTTAACATGGGGGTAAGTTGAATGACACATTAGATAATGTGGCCACACTTCCCCTCTAAGCACATGCTTCCCAGTATCTTCCTGTGATCATGACAATGATGGTGTCTACTAACACATTTCATAAATCAGAACACACTATCAAATAGATCTCCTTTTTAACATTCATTTTCCTGTTTTTTTTTTTTCAAACTTGCCTTATTTTTCATTAGTTTCTTCAAAACCCCTGTATCCCAAGAGTGGTTATATCAATGCTTCTTAAAATGTCCTTTCTAGTTACATGAAATGATCTCTGCCTCACTTTAGGAATCATGGCCTGCTCTCTGAGACATTCATTCACACACCACCCTTTGATGCCTTTGTTTTTCCACATAGAAATCAGAAGTCAATTTTTCCTTGCTTCAAACCTAAGCACCTATTTCTTACCCATTAGCATCCATATACTTTCCCCCTTCTTTCTTTACAGCATATATCAAACACATAATTCAGTGTCTTTTCCTTTGGATAATTTTCTTACTTGGAAAACTGCAGCAGCAGCAAAAGTAACAGTTCTGATCAATACTTGGAAAATATATTAGGCTGTGTTCTGTTTTTAATTTTAAGAGTTTCCTGTATTCATACAAGGACTTCCCTGGTGACTCAGATGGTAAAGCATCTGCCTACAATGCAGAAGACCCAGTTCAATCCCTGGGTTGGGAATATCCCCTGAGAAGGAAATGGCAACCCACTCCAGTATACTTACCTGGAAAATCCCATGGACGGTAGAACATAGTAGGCTACAGTCCATGGGGTCCGCAAAGAGCTGGACATGACTGAGCAACTTAACTTTCACTATATTTATACAACAAATTTTTCCCTTTGACAAGTAGTCATTCTTCCAATGGCTTCTGGGAAGAAAGCCCTTAGGTGTTCAAGCGAAGTGAGAGTGGCCACAACTGAGCACAGGGAAAGTGCATGAGCTGTAGAACCAAGCAGACCTAGGTGTCTGTTCCCTCTGGATTGCTTTGATCTTGTGGTCCGGGGGAATAGAAATCATGTCCTCTGAATCCTCAAACTATGTCCTAACAAATGTGTCATGTAGCCCCAGAAAAAAATAAGATAAAATAAATAAGGGTTCAATATGAATTATGAAGGGATACTGAATAGTATCCCTTCATAACTATGGAGGAAGAGTATTCCTTCATAATTCATATTTTTAATCCCTAATAATATTTTTATCTTATCACATTAACTTTCAAAATTTGAATAGTAGAGTAACATCTTAAATATTTAGTGCTGGAAGATAACTAAGATCAATATAAAAATACAAGCAATATCCATACAGAGGGACCATAGTTGAAAATATACCCCTGAAAAGTGTCAGCCAGAGAGACCCTTTAACAATGTGATTGAGCATGCTGACATTTGTTACAGAAGATCAGGGGCCACTGTTCTGCCTCTGTTCTCAGTTCAGACCCTCTGTCTTCTCATCAGAAATGAGAGGATCTGATCTTTTGGCTGCCCCAACTTAACAGAGAAAAATGCAGAGTGCAATCAGAACTAGACACACTCCTGGCTGTGTGATCATGCCTCAGGAATACCCAACATGCAATCAGGCATTTGATGAACATATTGGAGGAAAACAAAACCCTTTTAGAAAACTAGTGGTGGAGAGTTGGTACTTATAGTGAGCCACAAGCAATTACAGACAAAGAGAATAATAATTTTCTGCAAATAATAGCAAAGGTCTTGACGTAGAGGAGCAACAACCAGACAAAAATCATCATGTCATAATGTGGCCCACCCAGATGAGAAACTCCAGCCTTCAGACTATGCCAGGAAAGAAATCTAGCCTCAATTTGGCACTACAGGGTGCAGGTGAGATAGGAACTGAAGATTCCTTTCAGGAATTATCATTTGTTCTATGTGATTTTGCTTACTCTGTGCAGTAAATTGCCATGCAATTTATCAACTCACATTCAGGAATTTTATGATCTTTCTAAAGCCTTGAATTAAAAAGAAATTTTCTATGTTTTGTAACGGATGCTGGGAGTAAACAACTCTGATACTCAAAGTAAACAGAACCAAGTACAAACCTTATGAAACTGTTCATAGAGTTTAGTAGTTTACAGCCATGTTTGGTCAAGGATATGCCTTTGATTTGGAGAAGGAAATGATTCTTGCCTAGGAAATTCCATGGACAGAGGAGCCTGGCAGGCTGCCATGGGGTCCACGGGGTCATGAAGAATCAGACACGAATCAGCAAGTAACAACAATGCATTTGATTAATCCTAGAGTAATATCTTGAGAGTCCCTTGGACTGCAAGGATATCAATCCTGAATATTTATTGGAAAGACTGATGCTGAAGCTGAAGCTCCAATACTTTGACTACCTGATGCGAAGAGCTGACTCATTCGAAAAGACCCTAATGATGGGAAAGACTGACAGCAAAAGGAGAAGAGGGTAGCAGAGGAAAAGATGGCTATAGCATCACTGAGTCAACGGACATGAATTTGAGCAAACTCCGGGAGATAGTAGAGGACAGAGGAGCTTAGAGTGCTTAAGTCCATGAGGTCACAAAGAGTCAGACATGACTTAGCAACTAAACAACAATATCCAAGTAAACCAAGCCTTGTATTTATAATTTTTTAACACCATGATGGAAACAATAGACCCATAACAATGCACGCATCAGCTATAACATAATTCACATTCCAGAAAAAAATTCATATTCTGTTAAATAGGCACCCCCGCAGGGACTGCATTTCAGAGTGGCCTGGGGAAGGGTGTCCCACCAGGGCCTGTCAGCTGAACGAAACTGGGCACGTGATTCTATGGTGAAGGAAGCAATGGATGCAAGCACTAGTTTTTATTTTCTTAAATATAATCCTGATGGCTCCTTTAGGCAACATAGCAGCCCAATCAATAGCTTTTTCCTCTCCTTTTCATAGTGAAAGTTATTATTATATTTCTATTCTTCTAGTTCCCCAGGTCTAGAAAAGAATCACATATGAACCAACATCCACTTTATATTCTTATTATCCCCTATTTACCAATCACATTTAATTTTTGTTACAGGAATATGAGTTGCAGCAGAACAGACTGAGCATCTTGAAAACTCCCTCTACTTTCTGTCCCTCAGTCTGCTACTCCAACAAGGTACTGTCCCTAGCCTGCTGCAACCACCTGTGAAAGACTCCTACAGCTTCAAAGGTACCACTCTCTTTCCTACTCACCACTCTTCCCACAAACTATCCAGCAAACAGGAACTTCATGGTCACAGGACAGGGAAGCTACTGATCTCTCCTCAGGAGCAGCTTGGCTGGTGTTAGAAATATTTCATCACAACTGTCTCTGATTTAACTTCAACACCTTGTTACGTATTAGAGACAGGATGGCATAGGGAGAAAAGCAAAGACACAGCTTCAATAATGATTACAGGGCATTCTGACTTTGTGACCTGGGACCTGGGGCAAGTCGTTCCCAGTTTTATCTACATATTGGCTATTACCATATATCCCTAGTAGGAGTGTTGCTGTGATGACATATGAAATGGCCAACACAAACACTGGCACATAATAATCAATAAATATTAACTGATTAATAATTATGGCCTAAATGCTTATTAAAATCAATTTAGTTTGGGGGAGAATGGATACATGTAAAAAAATAATCAATTTAAGACAAAATGCTAACAAGTTGATTGGAAAGATCAAAAGAAAAGAAAAAGAGGAAAAGGGTGCCGCTGGAAACAGATAATTTCCAATTTTAAAAAGTCAAGACATAAATTCATAAAACATAGGATAAGAAATATCTTAACAATATAATGGAGACTTATAACCAGAAGATTTAAAATTTCTCTAAGCCTTGCAACTCCGTATAACTGAATGTTGGCACATATACAGGCCTACTCACCCAGCTCAAAATTATGTTATATAATAAACTATTAGCATATTATATAACAGTAAAATATTAATATAATGTTAATAAGTACTCCTTACTGATGGTTGAATTAAATAAAATGCCCTTAATTTATTAAGTTGTGGTTGAAAGACAAGAAATAAAAAAAATTAACTGAGATAGAGTATGTCCAAGAATAGACAAAAACAATATTTAATATTAATCTCATCCTTAACTCAACAAACTAGTTCTAAAATTTACATAAAATAGCAAAGCTCCCAGGAAAGTTATGAAAATTTTGAAGGAGATCAAGATGAGAACATGTGTGTTATCACCATTCAAGACTTATCTGTTAAGTTATGATAAAAAGACTACATTATTGCTTCAAATACAAACAAATAGGTAAGAGAAAAGAACAAACCAACAAAGATTAGGCCTGCACATATATGATAACTTTATATGTGTCAGTGCTAGTACCATAGATAAGTGAAGATCCTCAATAAATAGTGCCTAGATAACTTGGTCTCTATGTTAAAACTACCAGATCCTTCAAAACTAGAACCCTACATTGAACTACACACACACGCATACATGCTCACAAAATCAACTACAAGAAGATCAAAAATCTGTGTACAAAGAGCAAACTTTAAAAGGTTTAGAAGAAAAAATATGAAAGAATAAGCTCACATCCTCAGATTAGGAATACACTTGCTGAAAACGAATCAGAAAAACACAAATCACAAAAGATTGATAAACATGACACAGGAATATGACTGTTATGCCAACTTACTATTAAAAAGAAAAAAATTAGGAGAAAGCATTTACAGTGTATTAAAGCAATCAGTGATTAGTATTCATAATATAACACAACACACAACCAATAATAAAGTAGGCAAAATATATAAAGATGCATTCACTGAAAAGGAAACTCTGATGCCCAATTTAAGTATGAAATGCATTCAAGATTACTAATAACCAAATAATAAATTAATCCACAATGTGATAGAATCATAAATCTGGTAGACAGGTAAAAAAAAATGAGTCTAAGAATACCAAGTATTGGTAAGAATGCTGAGTAATAAGAACTTTTAAACACTGAAAGCAAAAGTTTATATTTGTTACAAACACTTCATTTAATGAAGGCTAGATTTTTCAAAGAAATTTCCTTTCAAAATGGCAAACTATGCATTTTCTAAGGCAACTAAATATTCTGGGTAAAATCCTAAATTGAATCCTGTCTAAATCTCCCTTTCTCTTTTCTTTTTAATTTAAACTAACTGTGTTCCTTGCAAAATTTGCTTATTGTAAGTCTATCAACAATGAGAAATTACTATGGCACCCAAAATAAAAGTTGATTCACAAATTAAATAATGTAACATAAAAGAAAAGAGCTAATGTTCAGCCCATCATCTTGAGAGTACATCACAGAATCAGTAAATGCATAAATTTCACTTAAAAGTGCAATTTCTTTTCCAAAGATGATTACTACTTTAAGGAAAACTTCATATCTGTTGATAGCCCTATGGCAATTAAAGTATTGACTGATCTTTGTCTCTGGTGTCGAAAGCAAGAATTGTTAAATGCAGATACAATCACAATAGGCAAACACATTTTAACTTAATGAAATAAAAACAACAGGAACTACTATTTAAAGTATCTGAATAAACACCACTGGCAGAAAGATCAGAAGGTAGCCACATGCTGTAAAAGGTTATTAATGGATCAAGTAATTTTTATAATTATTCCAAAGTCCTTGATTTTCACGCATGTCTGAGATAAACACAATTAGACAATAATGGCAAACATTAAGAATCAACATTACATGAAATTCTGGAAATCTCACTTCTGTAATCTGTTAAATGATAAGCTCTTCACCAGTTCTCTAAGATTCATGACTGTTAGAAAGAGTAACCAGAAAAGAATTTTGAGACCATCTAAAAGCTTTTAAGTTATTAAAATGTATTTTACTAGTAAAAACGTATTTTCTCCATATGTACACAGTTTGGCCTTAATTAAAACTCTATTTCAACTCTGTTTTGTAAATATAATCATCTGGTTCCTGATATAAGTGTGTATGTGTTTGTTTGCTTATTTATATGCATAGAAAACTAATTAACTACTCTGCCAGACTTGATTTAGAAATTTTGACATTGAATACAGGCTTCCTTGGACCTACTGTCCATTATTAAACTCTCAAGTCACAAGGGCCAAGTTCTCTGAGGCTGCTATTATCTCTCTTATATCCAAGTTACTTTACCAACAAAGGTCCGTCTAGTCAAAGTTATAATTTTTCCAGTAGTCATGTATGGATGTGAGAGTTGGACTATAAAGAAAGCTGAGAGTCAAAGAACTGATGCTTTTGAACTGTGGTGTTGGAGAAGACTCTTGAGAGTCCCTTGGACTACAAGGAGATCCAACCAGTCCATCCTAAAGAAAATCAGTCCTGAATATTCATTGCAAGGACTGATGCTGAAACTCCAATACTTTGGCCACCTGATGCAAAGAACTGACTCACTGGAAAAGACCCTGATGCTGTGAAAGATTGAAGGCAGAAGGAGAAGGGGACGACAGAGGATGAGATTGTTGGATGGCATCACTGACACGATGGACTTGACTTTGAGTAGGCTCCAGGAGTTGGTGATGGACAGGGAAGCCTGGTGTGCTGCAGTCCATGGGGTCACAAAGAGTTGAACACGACTGAGTGACTGAACTGAACTGATATTCAAATTATTAAGGCGCTAACTCAAGTATGATAATGCATAGTAAATTTATTCAGGTTAGTAAGAGCTGATTACAATACAATTAATTACTTCAATCTATTGAATGAAAGATCCATTAGATGGGAAGTTATCTTTGGAGTCAGAAAAAAGCATGGAACCCAGAGGTGAACATAGTCAGAGCCTGCCTAAACTCAGCTACAGGGAGGGGTGTTCAGTCCCAGAGGTTGGTAAATCCTTATAATTAGGAATAGGAAGCCATTTCTTAGCAGTAAAATGTTTTCCTAGGAATTATCAGGTGACTATTTTGAAATCCTATTTTGTACGGAAGATGAGCTCTCCAGGTGGCAAACTTAAACAAAACTTTGAAAACAAAAGGAGGGTTTAGGATAGTGCAGGCTTTGCTTTTCTGATAGGAATACAAAACTGGATCCAGAGCTTAGGTGCTCAGGACAATACAATATATTCCAGGGGCCGTATGGACAGAGAATGAAAAAAAAAAGGAAAAACAAAAGACACACGCAAAAAGAGTTAAGGTATTATCTGCTAATATTAGGGAAGGATATTAGGGAGAAAAAATAAGATATTTAATAAGTTTTTTAAAATGAAGTTTTATTGTGTGGTGGTATTCATTTAGGCTCTTCTCTCACACTCTAGAGTAGTTTAAAAACTCGCTAGTACTTTAAGAAGTTTAATATGCCTTTTGGGGAACACAGGGAAGTCTGGAAACAGTCATACTGGGTTTGGGGCTAGACCTGAGGCTCCCTGTGGTGGTCTTGCCACATCTGGGTTCTGCAGAGGGTAAATCCATTCCATCATCTTAGCCTCATGCTATTTAACATTCAAACCATATAACTAACAGGCATGGGTTTCAGTCAAAATTCTTCCATCATCTGTCTAATTATAATCTGGTTTCCCAGAATTTGCTAGTCAGAGGTCATGAGGGTACTGTTTCCCAGTGTAATACTTTATATTGGGATTATTTATTTGAAATTCTGCTTGAATCTATCTGTCTTGAAGGGCAATGCTGATGTTAATCTGCCAAAGTTATGACACCCTGTGGGGATACTGTAGCAGACACTTATAGTTGGCAAACAATCGTCAATCAGTGTTTTCTAAAAACATTACCTCTACAGAGTATCATAATTTAAATGTACCTGCTTTATTTAAATGAAATAGCATTCAAAATTAAATTTTTTAAAGGTTAATCTTGGGACTATAATATAATTCTTGATTTCAAAATTTACCTACCAATCCATTCATCAGGACCAAACAATCAATCAGAGTTTGCCTTATAAATACATAGTTGAGTTTCAAGAGACAAGACCTAAATTGTGCTACAGAAAACACTCATGTAACAGGGCTCTGTTGCATGTCATTGTACTAAAACATTCCTAAGTAGGATATTTCCATTTTAGGGTCACATAGAGCCATATGTACAGTAACTAGGGCTGAAATCACAATGAGATGCTCTGGAATATTAGTGATCTTATGGATTTTGCTGATATTTTGCTGTTTATGACTGACATTCACAGACACAGAGCATAACACAGTTATCCCAGAAGAAAATTTCCCTGCAATGAACAAAGCCCTTTTGTGCTGCTGGTAAAACATGACTCCACTAAGGCAATTAGCTGTTTTAAAAATAAACTAATTCATTTTGAAGATTTGATGTATAATTATGCAGCTGCATGGACTGGGGAGGCATGGTGACTGGCAAGAATGTTAGTAAAGATTAGAAAAAAAAAAAAAGCATCTCCATGCTGACAGCTAAGGCATTGATTTAATGTCCAATTGCCACCTTTGCCTTGTGTGGAGCTACAAAACAGAGCTCTTTCTAAAATAATCCAAAAAGTTTCTTATAAGGATAGGAGACTGCTTCAGGGACAGAGGGGTTAGAAGAAGTTAAAAATATTTATCCAGAGCCTTGCTTCTAAGAAGCATGGTACTTTCTGTAAAATTAACTCTTACTTCTCCATTAAAAATATGACTAAGATAATTTAACTCCCTCAATCCAAAGACAGAATTGCTCTATACTAGTTCTAAAAGCAGAAATTTGGTGACATGATACTTCGTGGGGGTTCAAGGGTACTTCTAGAAGAAGAAAGGGCTCTTGGTCCATTTTCAGAGATTTGTTACTAAGGTAGCAGCTTCCTTGAGTGGGAAGATCAAGGTCTGGCTATAACCACAGCACAACCTTCCAAGCTTGGTTAGGCAAAGGGCTCTAACTGATCCTGATACTGCCCCTGGCTTTGCTAGCAGCCTCAGTTTCCAAAAACGTTGCAGGGTTAATTCATATCACATGAAGAACATTATTTAAGCATTTGATTAACACTTTTTGACTGTATTTCAATTACATTATATACTTCCTACTAAGTGAAGATAGTAATATTTGTACAATGTGTCTTTGTGGATTTCTGTTTCTTGTGGTCATTTCCGTTTTTCCTTTTCCCTCCCTCCCACTCTCTTTGCTTCCTTCCTGCCCTCTCTTCCCCTCCTATTTCCATACTTCCCCTCCCCTCTCTCTCTCCTCCTTTCCTTCCATCAGTGTTCTTATTCACTTGTCTTCCTTTGGGTATTCCAGATTCTTGTTATGGATCCCTTCATATCTCATTATTACTGTATCTCTGACTTTCAGGTTTCCAGTGCTGCCTTTATGAAGAAGTAGTTTTCTAATATCCTGAAACTAGAAAATAGAAATTTCAGCTCAAGATAAACATAAAATAATCATTACCTATTTTAAACTTGCTTTTAAATTATCTGAGAAGGTAAATGCTTATTAGAATTTGGTAATAAATCTGTCTACCTCTCCCCAAAGAAAAATTGTGGGTCAAAGATAATAAAATGTATACAAATAGAAGAATATATTAAAATTCTCCTTATTATAAATTTTTACTTCCTCTGTGTCATTTTGATGCATTCTCAAAATTAGAATATAAACTTTTATTTCTTCAAATTTCATTTCCTCAGGTCTCTGATTTCGTCAGCTTAGCAAAACCTTCCCTACATATTATTGCGGCTGGAATCCTCCAAGTGAAAACAGGTGCTGTGGGGGTGCTACCAGTGGATACCTGAGATGGGAAAGCTCAACCTTGACTGTCCTGAAGATTGCTGACATTTTGTGTGATATCTAATTTAGATCATTTAAAACTTATAGAAAAGGTACAAAAACTTCATATCTCTTATATGAAGATACACCACATTTAACATGGTGCCTCATTTTTTTGCTGGTTGTTTTTTTTTTTCATTTATTTTAGCTTACCTAGAATATTTCCACACAAGCAGCATCAGGGAAAGATTGAGGGCGAGAGGAAAAGAGGGAGACAGAGGACAAGATGATTGGACGGCATCACTGACTCAATGGACATGAGTTTGGGCAAACTCCAGGAGATAGTGAAGGACAGGGAAGCCTGGTGTGCTGCCATCCATGAGGTTGCAAAGAATTAGACATGAGTTAGTGACAACAACATACACAAAAACATGAGATATAACCAAGCCTCACATCAGTGTTAGGCTAAAAAGATAGAAATGGTCTTCTTAGGGCAAATACTGGGATGCCATCAGAAGGTCTAAAATAAGCTGAGAATCACTAGGGCCTGGCAATTTAAGACTGAGTTGGTTTATACCTGCATTTTAAATGATTTGTATGGAAGACCATAAAGTCATAGAGGAGCCTTCTTATTTACTCAACATCATTTACTGTGCAGCTAATACAGCATAAGTTCTCTTACACTCTATCCAAAGAGATCAAAGAGTTTGATTTCTGAAGTGTTTTAAGATCATTAAAAGCTATTTAAAATAATTTCACCAACAGGTTGATCCATCCACATGCTCTAAGGAAAACATTATAACAAGGCTCCAGTCAGTGAGAAGTAAATGAATTATACATCAAAATAGATATGAATAATCAAGCATGTTGTCCAAGAATAGCTCTTGGGGAGGAAAATCACAGTTGCTAAAGAAAAGTCAACATATCTTTTGTCTGTACCTTTAGCTCAAAATTTTCTAAAAGAATCCCCCTTTTAAGATCAGAGATCATTTTAGAGGCTTAAATCATGGCTTGGTTTGTGCAACAGATGCAGTTTCCTGGTCTCTGTGTACATACACATGTGCATTAGAACTGTCCCATAGAGAGTTGTGAGGCTGATGTGTATACAGGTACTGTCAACTGGGCAGAAAATAGAAGTGATTGGGTCTTATGAAAGGAGGCATCAAAAATAAGTGCTCTGAGTTCATCAGAAGTGTGTCCTGTGCTAAGTTCCATCACATCGACCACATCTTAATTTTTCTCAGCCTGGTAAAATTCTTTGGTGAGCTCTGCAAGCACAGAGTGGCTCAAATGATGAGAAAGACAACCCAAGACCATAGTATAAAAGCTGCTGAGAATGCAAAACATCTTTCTTTGAATGGGTGTTTGTTTTTGAAATCAGAGATTCAGTCAGTCCAGTGATCTCGGCTCCCTACAATCTATCAGGTGCTGCTTGCTTAATTTTGCTCTTCCTGGCTTTAATATACTCCATATGGGTAAGCCTGTCTGGATTACTGTGCATATGGATGATTTTGTATCAAAGATTATTTGGAAATTGCATATTGGCCTTAAATTCTTTGCCTTAATGCCCACTTATTATATATCAGGCACTGTTCTAAATACCTGAGACAGACTAGAGATGAAATCCATACTCTCATGGGGCATATATTGTAGTGGGGAAAGCAAACAATGAACTTGTTCACAAAGAATTGGGTTTCCAGATAGTGATCACTGCAACACTGAACTAAAAGAGTTGGAAGACAGAGACATGGACTGTTCAGAAAGGATGGTAGAGAAGGCATCTATCTCTCTAAGTAGGTGACACGTGAGCCGAGATGGGAAAAACATGAAGGAGCCAGCCTTATAAATATGCAAGAAAGACACATTCCAGGCAGAGGGAACAGATATCTATGTGTCTGCAACAGAAAGCAGGCCAAGGGAACTGCAGCACAGAAAGGAGTTGGGAAAGGTAAAGAAAATGCTTTTGGAGGGGGAGAGCAGTCAAAATCCGTTACTCCTTGCAGGTTACAACAATGCAATAGAGAGAGTTAAAAGGTTGGGTATGGAGCAGAGGGACTATAAAGAAGGAAAGAACTTCATTCTAAGAGCTCTCATGCCACAGAGAAGTCCAGTACCATGATGGAACGGTGCCTGTTTTGGTGGCAGTTAGTCAGGGACAGACCTGAGATGAACAGAATAGAGGGAGCAGTGAATATTTATCTGAGCCATTTCTTACCATAGAATTTGATTTGAGATCTGCCAGTAATAATCTTTTTGTTGTTGTTGTTGTTAAGTAGAAAGGGATAGATGTTGTAAGTAAATTATAATCTAAAAGCAAAAACAGGACTGATAATTAAATTTTCCAGCTAAAGGCAGCTAAAGCAGGGCTCCAAATCAAATCTTCAGATCTAGAGGAAGTCCATAGCAGTTACAGAACAACAACGTCCATGACAAAATAGCAGTATAGAGAGAATATCAGCATGGACCTCCAAGAGGTCTGTCTGCTGCCTCGTGTGTGTTAGTTGTTGTGGTTTAGTCAGTAGGTTGTGTCCAACTCTTCCATGACCGCATGGACTGCATAGCCCACCAGGTTCCTCTCTCCATGGGATTTCTCAGGCAAGAATACTGCAGTGGGTTGCCATTTCCTTCTCAGGGATCTCCTCGACCCAGGGATTGAACCTGGTTTGTGTTAGCAGCAGAATTTAAAACGCAGGAATAGGCTTTAGAAAACCAGAGTCCAGATAGTCATTTAGTTTTTTCTAAAACGGCACCAAAATTAGCCTGTCTAAACTAGCCGAGTCTTCCTAGCAACCCTTTATCCCCACTCCCACATCCTTCTGGTAACAGTCTCTGATTTTCTCTCCACAGAGGTGGTTACTTAATGGTACCCCTGAATTAGTGACTGAGTAATTATACTAAATAATAGGTACCTGACCTTGGCTGGGTCAATCCTGACCTCTCTCCAGGAATTTAAAACTGGCTTAGAGCACAGTGTGTGCAAAGACCCAGAGGTGGGGAAATGTTGGGAGCTAAATTAATGTTGGTGACATTCCACAGAGAAGGTTCACAAACCTCTGTTGCTGAGATCTCGCCGAACTCATGTTCCTAATAGATGTGTTTTTGTTTAAGTTGGCCATACTTATTTCTGTTGACAAAGCCAAAAGATCTTTAACTAATATAATTATTACTGCTTATAAATGTAACCTGCTTTGGAATGATGAATGTTTGAAAAAATATATATTTGAAGGCTGGATTCATAACCCCCAAATTACCCAAAAGAGACACTGGGTAAGAACTAAAAGTATGGTGTTAAAGAGCAGGAAAGGTGTGGTTAGAATTTGATGGCCTGGATATCAAACACAAGGACAGTCAAGTAACTTGTATGGAGGGCATTACTGTGTGCTGAGAGTGAAGCAATGGGAAAATGCATTCAGTTCAATCTACAAATATTTACCAACATACACCCTACACCAGGCACGAACCCTTTAGCAGGAAAATGGGAGATCCTTATTCTCTTAGAGTTTCCATTTTGGGGCTTTAACTCAAGTAAAAGCTTTCCCTTCTTATTTTCTCTGCTAATTATTTAAAACAGAGTTTATATATGGTAAATGTATTGTCCACAAACTTCAAGTAATCAAACTGAATGGAAGTCCTTCAGGGATACTGTAGAGATACAGTGATGCCTCAGGTATCCAGGGAGATAAAGGAGATGAAAGTTCTCAAACTTCAGGAAAGAATATTAATATTCAGTTCAGTTCATTTCAGTGGGTCAGTCATCTTCAACTCTCTGCGACCCCATGGACTGTAGCATGCCAAGCCTCCCTATCCATCACCAACTCCCAGAGTTTACTCAAACTCATGTCCATTGAGTCAGGGATGCCATCCAACCATATCATCCTCTGTCGTTTCCCTTCTCCTTCTGCCTTGAATCCTTCACAGCATCAGGGTTTTTTCCAATGAGTCAGTTTTTCACATCAGGTGGCCAAAGTATTGCAGTTTCAGCTTCAGCATCAGTGCTTCCAATGAATATTCAGGACTGATTTCCTTTAGGATGGATTGGTTGGATCTCCTTGCAGTCCAAGGGACTCTCAAGAGTCTTCTCCAACACCACAGTTCAAAAGCATCAATTCTTTGGCGCTCAGCTTTCTTTATAGTCCAACTCTCACATCCATACATGACTACTGGAAAAACAATACCTTTGACTAGATGGACTTTTGTTGGCAAAGTAATGTCTCTCCTTTTAATATGCTGTCTAGGTTGATCATAACTTTCCTGCCAAGGAGTAACCATCTTTTAAGTTCATGGCTGCTGTCAACAATCTGCAGAGATTTTGGAGCCCCCAAAAATAAAGTCAGCCACTGTTTCCACTTTTTCGCCATCTATTTGCCATGAAGTGATGGGACCAGATTCCATGATCTTCATTTTCTGAATGTTGAGCTAAAGCTCAACAAGCCAACTTTTTTCACTCTTCTCCTTCACTTTCATCAAGAGGCTCTTTAGATCTTCTTTGCTTTCTGCCACAAGGGTGGTATCATCTGCATATCTGAGGTTATTGATATTTCTCTTGGCAAGCTTGATTCCCACCTGTGCTTCATCCAGCCCAGCATTTTTCGTGATGTACTCTGCATATAAGTTAAATAAGCAGGGAGACAATATACAGCCTTGATGTACTCCTTTTCAGATTTGGGACCAGTCTGTTGTTCCATGTCCAGTTCTAACTATTGTTGCTTTACCTGCATACAGATTTCTCAAGAAGCAGGTCAGGTGGTCTGGTATTCCCATCTCTTTCAGAATTTTCCACAGTTTGTGGTGATCCACACAGTCAAAGGCTTTGGCATAGTCAATAAAGCAGAAATAGATGTTTTTCTGGAACTCTCTTGCTTTTTTGATAATCCAACGGATGTTGGCAATTTGATCTCTGGGTCCTCTGCCTTTTCTAAATCCAGTTTGAACATCTGGAAGTTCATGGTTCACATATGGTTGAAGCTTGGCTTGGAGAATTTTGAGCATTATTTTACTAGTGTGTGAGATGAGTTCACTTGTGCAGTAGTTTGAGCATTCTTTGGCATTGCCTTTCTTTGGGATTGGAATGAAAACTGACCTTTTCCAGTCCTGTGGCCACTGCTGAGTTTTCCAAATTTGCTGGCATATTGAGTGCAGCACTTTCACAGCATCATCTTTCAGGATTTGAAAAATAGCTCAACTGGAATTCCATCACCTCCACTAGCTTTGTTCGTAGTGATGCTTCCTAAGGTCCATTTGACTTCACATTCCAGGATGTCTGGCTCTAGATGAATGATCGTACCATCTTGATTATCTTGGTCGTGAAGATCTTTTTGTATAGCTCTTCTGTGTTATCTTGACACCTGTTCTCAATATATTCTGCTTCTGTTAGGTCCATACCATTTCTGTCCTTTATCGAGCCCATCTTTGCGTGAAATGTTCCCTTGGTATCTCTAATTTTCTTGAGGAGATCTCTAGTCTTTCCCATTCTGTTTTTTTCCTTTATTTCTTTGCACTGATCACTGAGAAAGGCTGTTTTATCTCTCCTCATTATTCTTTGGAACTCTGCATTCAAATGAGTATATCTTTCCTTTTCTTCTTTGCTTTTTGCTTCTCTCCTTTTCACAGCTATTTGTAAGGTATCTTCAAACAGCCATTCTGCTTTTTTCACATTTCTTTCCCTTGGGGATGGTCTTGATCCCTATCTCCTACAATGTCAGGAACATCTGTCCCATACCTCATCAGGCACTCTTTCAGATCTAATTCCTTGAATCTATATCTCAGTTTCACTGTATAATTATAAGGGATTTGATTTAGGTCATACCTGAATGGTCTACTGGTTTTCCCTACTTTCTTCAATTTAAGTCTGAATTTGGCAATAAGGAGTTCAAAATCTGAGCCACAGTCAGCTCCCAGTCTTGTTTTTGCTGACTGTATAGAGCTTCTCCATCTTTGGCTGCAAAGAATATATCGATCTGATTTCGGTATTGACCATCTGGTGATGTCCATATGTAGAGTCTTCTCTTGTGTTGTTGGAAGAGGGTGTTTGTTATGACCAGTCTGTTCTCTTGGCAAAACTCTATTAGCCTTTGCCCTGCTTCATTCTGTACTCCAAGGCCAAATTTGCCTGTTACTCCAGCTGTTTCTTGACTTCCTACTTTTGCATTCCAGTTCCCTATAATAAAAAGGATATCTTTTGGGGGCATTAGTCAAGAAGGTCTTGTAGGTCTTCACAGAAACATTCAACTTCAGCTCCTTCAGCATTCCTCGTCAGGGCATAGACTTGGATTACCGTGATATTGAATGGTTTGCCTTGGAAACGAACAGAGTTCATTCTGTTGTTTTTGAGAGACTGCATCCGAGTACTGCATTTTGGATTCTTTTGTTGACCATGATGGCTACTCCATTTCTTCTAAGGGATTCTTGCCTACAGTAGTAGATATAATGGTCATCTGAGTTAAATCCGCCCATTACAGTCCATTTTAGCTTGCTGATTCCTAAAATGTCACTGTTCACTCTTGCCATCTCCTGTTTGACGTCTTCCTTTTTGCCTTGATTGATGGAGAAACGGAGCAATATCTGTGAGGCTTGGAGCGTCGGCTGCTCGGGCGCTGGAGTGGCAGTGAGAGATACCCCATGTTCAACTCAAGACTGCCGCTGTCCTTCACTGGAGCAGCTTTGAGGAAATACTCCATGTCCAAGGTCAGAGAAACCCCAACGAGATTTAGGTGCTTAAGCTGCAGCGACTGTGAGGTGATACCCCATGCCCAAGGGCAAAGGAGAAGCCCCAGCAAGATGGTAGGAGGAGCTAATTTGTCTTTAGAATCTAACTCCATTCCCACCAGAGAGGTTCAGAGGGCTCAAACAAACCTTGTTGTCACCAGGACCCAGAGATTCCACAGAAACTGAGACAGAACTGTGTTTGAGCATCTCCTGTGGAGGTACGGGTCAGCAGTGGACTGCCACAGGGGCAGGGGCTCTGGGTGCAGCCGGCTTGGGTATGGCATAAGCCCTCTTAAAGGAGATCACCGTTAACCCCACCATAGAGCTCCAAGAACTTACACAGGATTGGGAAATAGACTCTTGGAGGGTACAAACAGAACACTGTGTGCACTAGGACCCAGGAGAAAGGAGCAATGACCCCACAAGAGACTGACACAGACTTGCCCAGGAGCATCCAGGAATCTCCAGTGGAGGTGTGGGTCGGTGGTGGACTACTGCAGGGTTGGGGCCACTACGTGTACCAGTACACCCGTGGGATCTTTTGAAGAAGGTCACCATTATCTTCACTACCTCCACCATAGTTTGGGAAAGGGAAGTTGCTCAGTTGTGTCTGACTCTTCACGACCCCATGGACTGTAGCCTACCAGGCTCCTCCATCCATGGGATTTGCCAGGCAAGAGTACTGAGTGGGGTGTCATCGCCTTCTCTATAAATCACTATATTAAATTACTTCTAGAAAAAAAACATTAAAGATATATTTTTTTCTGAAATATACAGAACATGTCATGCCAAATCTCTTGTTTATACAATAAACTGGTAATATTGGTTAACTGCACATATAGCTTATATTCCCAAAACAGAATAACTTAAATATTAAAATGTACCTTTATGTTACCATCATAATTGACCTTATAAGCATAACAAATAATATTCAATACAGGTGAATAGCAGGGAGGAAACCCAGCTCCACTCATCAACAGAAAATTGGATTAAAGATTTACTGAGTATGGTGCTGCCCATCAGAACAAGACCCAGTTTCCCCCTGAATCAGTCTCTCCCATCAGGAAGCTTCCAAAGCCTCTTGTCCTTCTCCATCAGAGGGCAGACAGAATGAAAACCACAGTCACAGAAAACTAACCACTCTGATCACATGGACCACAGCCTTGTCCAACTCAATGAAACTATGAGCGATGCCTTGTAGGGCCACCCAACACAGACGGGTCATGGTGGAGAGTTCTAACAAAATGTGGTCCACTAGAGAAGAGAATGGCAAACCACTTCAGTATTCTTGCCTTGAGAACCCCATGAACAGTATAAAAAAGCAAAAAGATAGGACACTGAAAGATGAACTCCCCAGGTCGGTAGGTGCCCAATATGCTACTGGAGATCAGTGAAGAAATAATTCCAGAAAGAATGAAGAGATGGAGCCAAAGCAAAACAACGCCCAGTTGTGGATGTGACTGGTGATAGAAGCAAAGTCCGATGCTGTAAAGAGCAATATTGTAAAGGAACCTGGAATGTTAGGGCCATGAATCAACCAATAATATTGGCAACTGGCTAAACACACAGATTCCAAGAGCTTATGTCCCTGGATTCTGATTCAGGGAGGTATGAGAACTAGGTCTTTGCATTTTTAACAAATGTTGTAAGTCGGGGAATAGGAAAATATGGCTCACTATCCCCTCTGCCAGTTTTTCTAAGTAAAAGTGTTATTGACACACAATTACACTCATTTATTTACATATTGGTGGTTGTTTTCCTGCTAAAAAGCAGAGTTAAATAGTTATGACCGAGACTGTACAATCAGAGGTTGAAATATGCTCTCTCTGGCCCTTTACAGAAAAAGCTAGTCAACTCCTCTGTCAAGAGATTCTCATGTAGGCTATCTAATGTCTGTTGTAAAAGTTTCTTTTACCTCTGCATTTCAATGGTTTTTTCAAAAAAACATTAATTTAAATGTAATACTAAAAAACAGAAAATGCCATAATTGACTAAGAACAGTGAAAGTAAATTCAGGAAAACATAAGGATATCCTTGCAAAATAGTAGCTTAAGATAAGTGACTTGCACTTTTTATTTCTCAAATTGAGAGAAATATACACTTCTTCTAGAAATCATAAAACATTTATAAAATCACTACTAATTAGCAAAACACAAGATTAGCTCTACTAAACTTTTGACATGTCTCCTTACAGTCCTCCTGGTAATTGGTTTATCAAATGCAAGAAGACACATTATCTAGGTGACATGACTTTATTCTCAAAGTTGATCTTACCTACAGTTTCATTAGTTTTAAAATAAATATGAGTGATACACCTATAAAAGCTGAGTTGTCCCCATTAAACTCAGCCTCATGCAGGAAGGGATTGTACCATACTCATTTTTCTCTTCACAGCAAACAGGATCCTACCTGGTACTTAGTAGGGACTCGTAAAATGTTGGTAGAATGAATTTGATAAAGAAAGCTACTAGACAGCTATGTTCCTGCATTAGGTCCTACTTCTGAAAACTTTGAGAATTGCTCTCATTCATGAAATACAATGTATTACCATTAGGTTGTTACTACTGAACACCTACACACTTTCTCTTGCTCTTTTAAGCTCACTGTTAGATGTGTCACTGTTGAAAATGTGCTTATTTTCTTGTTAATTTGAGCTTTGCAAGGTCAACCCACAGTTTCCCAAAATAACACTCTATCTGGTGTTTCCCAGAAATAGCATATACAAATATGACATTTAAAACTGCTCTTTGATTTATGTGATCTGTACTTGATGGTGAATAATAGTGAGAAGTTTTCCAAATTTGAACATGAAAACGTACTGCTCTTCCCCAAAGGGAAAGTGGCAGAACATTATAAATAAGCTAAGACTATTCCTCTGTCAACACATAGCCAGCTATGTATATATATAGCCCCACAAAGAAATATCTTCTCAGCTTCTTCTCAAAGTCACCAGCCAATGAAGTGACCAATTTAGTCACTCTGGCCAGTTAAGTAAAACTAAAAGTTACCAAACCAACTATAGAAGAACACTGAGGCCACCACAATTACACTTGGGTCCAAATAAAGTAGGTGATTCTAAAACTTGAAGGAATACAAGACGAATAAAAAGGACAAATAAAAGTCAGAATGAGACAGATACCCAAGATAATGATCTTATTCTTCTAAACATGTATAATACAGTATACTGACACATATATATGGAATTTAGACAGATAGTAATGATGACCCTGTATGTGAGACAACAAAAGAGACACAGAGGTATAGAATGGACTTTTGGCCTCTGAGGGAGAGTGGGAGGGTGGGATGATTTGGAAGAATGACATTGAAACATGTATACTATCGTATAAGAAACGAAGCACCAGTCTATGTTTAATACAGGATACAGGATGCTTGGGGCTGGTGTACGGGATGGTCCAGAGAGATGATATGGGGTGGGAGGTGGGAGGGGGCTTCGGCACTGGGAGATTGTGTATACCTGTGGCTGATTCATGTCAATGTATGGCAAAACCAATAGAGTATTGTAACGTAGAATAAAGTATTTAAAAAATAAAAAATAAATAAACATGTATAGTCTGACAATACAGATTTACTTGTTTATTTTTTTTTTTTTGCTTTCACATGTCCATTTTATTTTTTTAAATTTATTTATTTTTTTAATTACAATACTGTATTTGTTTTGCCATACATTGACACGAATCAGCCATAGGTGAACACAATCTCCCAATGCCGAAGCCCCCTCCCACCTCCCCACCCCACATCCTCTACTTGAATCATCCTTTGCATCAGCCCCATGCATCCTGCATCCTACATTGAACATAGATTGGCGCTTCGTTTCTTACAGGAAAATACACATGTTTCATTGCCATTCTCCCAAACCATCCCACCCTTTCCTCTCCCTCAGAGTCTAAAAGTCCACTCTATACCTCTGTGTCTCTTTGTTGTCTCACATATAGGGTCATCATTACTGTCTTCTAAATTCCATATATATGTGTCAGTATACTGTATTGGTGTTTTTCTTTCTGGCTTACTTCACTCTGTATAATCGGTTCCAGTTTCATCCATCTCATTAGAACTGAGTCAAATTTATTCTTTTTAAGGGCTGAGTAGTATTCCATTGTGTATATGTACCACAGCTTTCTTATCCATTCATCTGCTGATGGACATCTAGGCTGCTAACAACTAATCTCAAAGATATATAAGCAACTTATGCAGCTCAACTCCAGAAAAATAAATGATCCAATAAAAAAATGGGCCAAAGAACTAAATAGGCATTTCTCCAAAGAAGACATACGGATGGCTAACAAACACATGAAAAGATGTTCAACATCACTCATTATCAGAGAAATGCAAATCAAGACCACAATGAGGTACCATTTCACACCAGTCAGAATGGCTGCGATCCAAAAGTCTACAAGCAATAAATGCTGGAGAGGATGTGGAGAAAAGGGAACCCTCTTACACTGCTGGTGGGAATGCAAACTAGTACAGCCATTATGGAAAATAGTGTGGAGATTCCTTAAAAAATTGCAAATAGAACTGCCTTATGACCCAGCAATCCCACTGCTGAGCATACACACCGAGGAAACCAGAATTGAAAGAGACACATGTACTCCAATGTTCATTGCAGCGCTGTTTACTTGTTTTTTTAAATTTCATATCATCTCATTTTCCCCTATACCTCTGGAAGCTCAGAGGAACTGAAAAAATAATCAAGCACTTAGAAAATGAAGATAACTCAGAAATCACTGAATACTGAATAAGTTTATTGAAATTATCTCATTTTTACGGGTTCCATTCATGAACTGATTTGTAAGAAATAAATACCAACTTTTCCTAGGTGCCAGGCTCTTTGGTAACCTTTCAGATAAAACAAACATCTTACATATCCTCATCAAGTTTACATTTCAAACCAGGAAGAGATAGTTAAAATTTACACTTCCCAATGACTAAAGCTATAATTTCAACAAGAAAATAAGTAATGTAGTATTGGGTTTAACACAAAGAATAAAACAGGAAGGAGAAAGAAGACATACCTAAATATTCAAACAATTGCAAAAGGATTTTCTGGTAAAAGGGAAAAAAATGGAATACTTAAATAAAATGGGCAAATGACTTGAAAAGCAAAACACTGAAAACTGACACATGAATAACTAAGAAAATCTAAACAGTCATATAACTACTTTAAAAAAATTGAACCTGCAATTTAAAGTCTTCCCACAGAGAAAATTCCAGGCCTCACCAATTTACTGTACCAAAATATTAAGGAAGAAATAACATTAAACTCTTCCAGAAATAGAACATTTTGGAAATACTGACCAACTCATTATGCAGATATATCCTGACACTAAATCTAACAAGAGGATTTCAAGACAAGAAAATTATAAACTAACCTCATTCATGAACATAATAGCAAAAATACTATAAATAATAAGAAGTAAAATCCAAACGTAAAAAGATACAAGCATCTACAGCTTTTGGCATCTGATGGGGTCTTGGAACCAACGCCACGGATACCAAGGGATAACTGTATGTTTTTCCCTGTACTAATGGGTGGGTGGTGAATGGAGATAAGGTGGATATGCCAAAGGGATGATTTATTTCTAGAGTGGGACAAATTAGGTAGGGGAGAGATTTCATCAGGCTACTCAGAAAGATTTGCAATTTAAGACTTATAAATTGTTTATTTATGTAATTTTCCATTTAATATTTTTGGACTAGGGTTGTCTACAGGTAACTGAAACTGTGGAAGGCAAAATGGTAGATAAAGGGAGACTACTATATCAGGGTAATATTATTAAGCAGTGGATGAGAACAGGAAGTCTAGAAATAAGAAAGAAGTTATCAGAGATTAAATACTGCAGGATGATTGTGCAAATGGCATTTCTATAACATCATTACTTCAAAGGTTAAGATATATCTTTACATGACAGGTTTATAATTTCTATCTCATTCTTTTTTTTAATGTTAAGACTAGAGGTCTCAAATTCTGAGGTTTCTGATTCAATAACAGGAGATAGTATCAAATGATAAGAAGAAGTATTTAGTCAAGCATGACCACATGCTAATACAGTGACTGTGAGCACATTACTCAACTTCTCCAGGCCTCAGTTTTCTCGTCCCAATATAATATTAATAACACTTGTGAGGAATAAGTGAGATAATCTATGTAAGATGTTTAGCATAATGCCTGGCATATAATAAGCATAACATTGTGAGCCATCATCACCATCATCATATAAAACTGGCTAAAGTCATTTTAGTTTAAACATATTTTAGTATCATAAATATTTTTAACCAAACAACCTAATGTATTCATAATTTATTACTTTATTTCTTACACAAAACAAAAAAGTCCTCTGCATCCTAGCCACAGGTACATAAACCCTTCACCCAGCCATAAACACTTTATAAACAATAAATAGGTAAGGAGGACCCGTTTTTCCCCCAAAGAACTGCTCTTGATAAAATTGCTGATATTCCACTAAATTCTATGGTTAGACAGTACTGATAAGCTCTCCCAAATAATGCAAAAACAAAATCACAGAAGACTTGACTTTGACTTGATTGGAGAACAAAAATCAAACAAGAAAATATATTTCTCCTAAAAGTGTATGAAAAAAACTTAACAGTAATGCAGTGAAACTGATATTAAAATAATTGGGAGAGTTCTTCAGATGCTGCCCTGAAGATACAAAAGTGACCAAAAAATTTCATGACAAATCTGCTAATAAAAAAATAAGACAATAGAAAAAGCAACTGCTTTGCTTAGTACTAATTAATGTGTTTTTATATAATTTAAAATATTGTTGTGTTGTTGTTTAGTCACTAATTCATGTCCAACTCTTTTGTGATCGCATGGACTGTAGACTGCCAGGCTCCTCTTTCCATGATATTTCCCAGGCAAGAATACTGGAGTGGATTGTTCCAGTCTCCAGGGGATCTTCCCAACCCAGGGATCGAATCTACATCTCCAGCATTTTTTCCCCCTGAGCCACCAGGAAAGCCCAGTTAAAAAAAAAAAAAAGGAATCCTATTATTAGATGCTGGAGAAGGCAGTGGCACCCCACTCCAGCACTCTTGCCTGGAAAATCCCATGGACGGAGGAGCCTGGTAGGCTGCAGTCCATGGGGTCGCTAAGAGTCGGACACGACTGAGTCACTTCACTTTCACTTTTTACTTTCATGCATTGGAGAAGGAAATGGCAACTGACTCCAGTGTTCTTGCCTGGAGAATCCCAGGGACAGAGGAGCCTGGTGGGCTGCCGTCTATGGGGTCGCACAGAGTTGGACACGACTGAACTGACTTAGCAGCAGCAGCGTAATACTGGGCTTCCTTGGTGGCTCAACGGTAAAGAACCCACCTGTTAATGAAAAGAGGAGGGTTTGATCCCAGGGTTGGGAAGATCTGGAGAAGGAAATGGCAACCCACTCCATTATTCTTGCCTGGAAATCCCATGGACAGAGGGGCCTGGTGGGCTACAGTCCATGGGGTCATAAAGAGTTGGACACAATTTAGTGACTAAAAAACAAATAAAACACGAGACTATTGTTAACAAAACTATGTGCAGATGTTATATTACTAGGTTGCAATTTTGTAAACACATTAGGAAATATCAAATTTAAAACTTTTTACTTTTTTGGTCTTTATAAAAACTTATAAACAAAACACTTTTTAATTCCTTCAGTTTTACAAGAAACATTTTCAAAGGTGTCTTTTTATTAAACTTGTCTAAAATTATGAATATCCACTTCAGCATTGCACAGCACATTTTTATTTTTCAACTGCTTGGAATTTATAATATTTTTATAGGATCAATCTGTGTCCAAAAAAGTTAATTTACACACTAGAAATCAATTTGATATTAGTTTCCAGCAATTAACCAAATAATTAGGACTCCAATTTATTCTGACTTCAAAGTCCATGTATGTCTGAGAGAAGTCTGCATGTATATGTACACACACACACACACACACACACACACACTGACATACACACACACAAGAATTTTTGCTAGACTTTGTCTGATTTTGTTATTCTTTTCCACAGTTAATAGGGTTACCCACAGACAGAGTGCCACTAATTAGATTTAGTTTTTGGCTTTTTCCATTCTTCTCTAGAAACCATTGTTTATTTTCCTAGGTCTATTAAACATTTTGAGT
The DNA here is from genome assembly GCA_917880005.1 of Nanger dama. NCBI lineage: Eukaryota > Metazoa > Chordata > Mammalia > Artiodactyla > Bovidae > Nanger > Nanger dama. The sequence continues at coordinate 34,700,656 of CAKJTW010000007.1, forward strand.
TGCAAATGTTAGTCACAGTAGAGCACTGGGCTGTTTTTCTAAGTTTTCTGCTGAATCTCCATTATAGGAAAAGATAGTAGTGTTTCTCTCTATTTTCTGTTAAGGTTCAGGAAAATCCACTCGATATCATAGTTGAAAACCATAATAGAGAAACTAATGAACTTTACCCTCCAAGTATAGTTGTTATATACCATAATTCCACAAAAGTTTTTGTAATAGAAGAAATAATTGTTTACTCTCCCCTGAAACCAAGACTGGACACTGCCAAAAGTTTTTTTGTTTTGTTTTGTTTTTTAACATTTCTTAAAATTTAAACTATAAACACAAGTGTAAGTATTACTATAAAGCATCATCTGTATGGCGATGGGCTAGGTTGATACATTGTACTCACAAACAACTGCAATTATCAGAGGCAAACAAACCCCTTTCTCAATCATTTTAACATCATCATAAGCATTGTGCAAACTGAAGATCTGAAATATTTTGATACAGGAAAATCTATGAAGTTTGAAGATTCTAGAAGTTAGATAGATGCCTTTCGCAAATATGAGAACTTGATATGCTGTAGGAAAACTAAAAGGCAATTTCCTTTCACTTTAATAAGGAAGTTATAAGATGTAATGCAATGGGGCACACCATTCTCAGACAACTTTATTAGGCTTCAGCACAATCCCCCAAATCTACACTTGCAAATGTTAATTTGTAATCTGAACACCATGAAAATTAAATCATCACCCGAGGCAGACTGATTCACTGGCAAGGGAGCAAAAGTTGGAGACCAAGGGCCATTTTCTATGGTTACCATTAGCTGATTATAGTCAGTAAAAAAGCTTATTTTACCTGTTAAATAACCACCTCTCGACAGAACAGGCCCATTTTTTTAAAAAGGAGAAATATTTGAGCTCAAACCCTTGAACAGTATATCAACTGAAAGGTAATTTTTATCATTTTCCTAGAAAATTGAACTCACTCTTACTCTTTTAATGTAACTTTTTGCTTTCCTACCCAATTTCTACTCTTCTACAGCATCTTTTTAAAATCTGAGAGGAGAGGAGTTAATTCTTAGCCTTTTAACCTTTGTCTGACTGACTTGTTAAAATTTAGTAGGAAGTAACAGATTTCAGGTACTTAAGACTAAGGGGAAGAGGGAATCTAAGAGGTAAAGCAGGAAAGAGATGGAAAAACCCAAAATACAGCTAACCAACCTAAGAGTTTGAGCCTCAGGTTGGTTCCCTGCTGAGAACCCTGGTAACCCTGCTGGTAACCTGCTTCTCAGACTCATGCAGTTTTCAACAGTGATCCCTTTGTCATTTACCCATGGCAGAATAGGGTCAGGCATGTTTTGGCCAAATCTGGTACTGACCACAGTTTTGACCGATAGCCTGGGAAATAAAATCATCCACTCATGCTCAGTTCAAATCCCAACAAACCAATGAAAGATGGTAAGGTCTGCATCTACCTGGGAAGATATCACAGGAAAGAGAAAAGAACAGATAGTAGGTGTTTTTTTCTTTTTCTTTTTAAGTTTACATAGAACACATTAAAAATTTTTTTTGTTTTAGCTGGAGGAAAACTGCTTTACAATATTATGTTGGTTTCTGCTGTACAACAATGCAAATCAGTCATAATTATACATATATTCTCTCCCTGTTGAGTCTCCCTCCACTCCACCCATTCCACTCTTCTGAGGAACCAGGTTGTGCTTCCTGTGTTATATAGCAACTTCTCACTAGCTATTTATTTTACACACGATAGTGTATATATGCCAATGCTACTTTCTCCATTTGCCACAGTCTCTCCCTCTCTCACTGGGTCCACAGTCTATTCTCTGTATCTGTGTCTCCATTCCTTCCTTGCATATGAGTTCATCAGTACCATTTTTCTAGATGCCATATATATGCGTTAATATATCATATTTGTTTCTCTCTTTATGACATTTCACTTTGTATAACAGGCTGTATTTAGGTTTATAGACCTCACTAGACTGACTCAAATTTGTTCTTTTTTATGGCTGAGTGGTCCCATCACTTCATGGGAAACAGATGGGGAAACAGTGGAAACTGTCAGACTTTATTTTTGGGGCTCCAAAATCACTGCAGATGGTGACTGCAGCCATGAAATTAAAAGACACTTACTCCTTGGAAGAAAAGTTATGACCAACCTAGATAGCATATTCAAAAGCAGAGACCTTACATTGCCAACAAATGTCCGTCTAGTCAAGGCTATGGTTTTTCCAGTGGTGATTATGGATGTTAGAGTTGGACTGAGAAGAAGGCTGAGCGCCGAAGAATTGATGCTTTTGAAATGTGGTGTTGGAAAAGACTCGAGAGTCCCTTGGACTGCAAGGAGATCCAAACAGTCCATTCTGAAGGAGATCAGTCCTGGGATTTCTTTGGAGGGAATGATGCTAAAGCTGAAACTCCAATATTTTGGTCACCTCATGCGAAGAGTTGACTCATTGGACAAGACTCTGATGCTGGGAGGGATTGGGGGCAGGAGGAGAAGGGGACGACAGAGGATGAAATGGCTGGATGGCATCACGGACTCAATGGACGTGAGTCTGAGTGAACTCTGGGAGTTGGTGATGGAAAGGGAGGCCTGGCATGCTGCGATTCATGGGGTCACAAAGAGTCGGACACGACTGAGCGACTGAACTGAACTGAATATTCCATTGTCTATATGTAACCACATCTTTATTCATCTGTAGATGGACATCTAAGTTGCTTTCATGTCCTGGCTATTGTAAATAATGCTGCAATGAACATGAACATCGGGCGCAAAAAAATGTGTCTTTTAAAATTGTGGCTTTCTCATGGTATATGCCCAGGGTATATGCCCAGTAGTGGAATTGCTGGGTCATATGGCAGATTTATTTCTAGTTTAATGAATCTTCATATTAGAATACCACTTTAATGGTGCCATCAAAATGGATCAAGAATTCTATCAAACTGGCTTCACTATATTTGAACTCACAGATTTTCAGGTGGTAAGAATTTTTTTAAGTTGATTTTTCTTTGCCACTGAATGAGTCTTACTCTGCTAGATAGGAACTAGATCCTAGAATAATACAATGTTATTTCTTCCTTAAAGTTAAGGTAAGATTACCGATGAAGCCTGGAATTTTCTTTGTGGAAAGATTTTAAATTATGGATTCAGTTTTTTTCAATGATTTGAGGTTTTCTGGGGTAGGACAGTCAGGTTTAATAAGGAAATCCTTCCATGGGAGTGGCAGCCCAGAGCCAACATCTTTAGTTCTTTCTTTGTTACTGCTTCAAATAGAGGTTAAGAGCTTAACATCTATTAATTCAAAGTCTTGGGCAACTAAACAATGAACATGTATTTTTATGTCAAGATATTCTTTAGTTATGTTCAGAAGATTGCAATAGGAAACCAAAATTCAGTCAATAACATTGGTGATGAACTTTGAATTAAATCCAGTTTTTTCAAATTGATATCTAATTCTTAAAGGACAGTAAGTCTCACTCACTCTGGAAACAAACCTTAAGGGTATTAAGAATATTAGCAGGTCAGTTAGTACTGGTTTTAGCGCAAAGTGATCTGAATTCTCTATTTATTGGAATAGCTTGGAGATCATATAATTAGGGGTTTTTTCATAGTTTCCTAGTAACCATTTTCTTTCAGAAACATTAGCCATAATTCACATATGCTCATTTAAGTTACCAAGCCTAAAAAGCTATTCTCTTGTTCATTAGCGATAACTCTGCCTAGTTAAGGTTTTCACTTGGGTGTATTCTTTTGATCATTTTCTCCTGCAAATCATGGTCAGATGTCCACATTTTAATTACCAGCACACTGGCACTGGTTCTTTTGATAACGTAACACTTTTGATAATGTAACATTTTGTCCCTGGGGCAAAATGCCAAGGAGTCATCAGTGCAACTGCACCTACTCTTTGAAGCCGAGGCAGCAAATGTCACAACAAAACAAATGTGATTCATCCCTAACATTTTTATAAAACCCAACTCAATTTGAGGCATACAAGCCTATACACAACCTCGAAGCAAAACACAGAACACATGTACTTATTCCTCAGAGTTAGCACCTGCATATGCATGTGTGTTCTGTTTAGCTGCACATGCAGGATCTCTTTCAGTAGCAGAGATCTAGCTCCTATGTGGCAGAATAAGACCCATCCAGGGGCAAAGAGAAAAACAATTTAAATATTCTTATCACCTTATAATTTGTGAGATCAAACACAGTGAAGTCAGTCTAATAAAACTCTTGACCAATCATACAAAATGGTTTTCTTTGAAAATTTAATATTACTTAGACCTCATTAATGTCTTAACAAGGATATCAAATTCAGTTGGTATAAAGTTTTTTAAAAAATGAAAATTAGAGCAGATTTTGATCCCATAAATGAGATTTTATCTTACAGTCTCTTATGAGACCATTAAGGTCCAAATGTAAAAGTCAACTAATTCATAAATATGATAGGTCAGCCACCCAGAGGCAGGTAGTAACTAATAAGAAAGAAACAATTAAAAGCCAAAGAAAAGTGAGAGTATTCTTTTTAAAACCATCCTTCACAAATAATTTAAAAAGTTAAGCTAACAATTAGTTCTATTTGCAATTTTTTAAGGAATCTCCACACTGTTTTCCATAGTGGCTGTACTAGTTTGCATTCCCACCAGCAGTGTAAGAGGGTTCCCCTTTTCTCCACATCCTCTCCAGCATTTATTGCTTGTAGACTTTCGGATCGCAGCCATTCTGACTGGTGTGAAATGATACCTCATTGTGGTCTTGATTTGCATTTCTCTGATAATAAGTGATGTTGAGCATCTTTTCATGTGTTTGTTAGCCATCCGTATGTCTTCTTCGGAGAAATGCCTATTTAGTTCTTTGGCCCATTTTTTTATTGGTTCGTTTATTTTTCTGGAGTTGAGCTACATAAGTTGCTTGCAATCCCACTGCTGGGCATACACACCGAGGAAACCAGAATTGAAAGAGACACATGTACCCCAATGTTCATTGCAGCACTGTTTATAATAGCCAGGACATGGAAACAACCTAGATGTCCATCAGCAGATGAATGGATAAGAAAGCTGTGGTACATATACACAATGGAGTACTACTCAGCCCTTAAAAAGAATAAATTCGACTCAGTTCTAACGAGATGGATGAAATTGGAGCCGATTATACAGAGTGAAGTAAGCCAGAAAGAAAAATACCAATACAGTATACTGACACATATATATGGAATTTAGAAGGATAGTAATGAAGACCCTCTATGTGAGACAACAAAAGAGACTCAGAGGTATAGAACGGACTTTTGGACTCTGAGGGAGAGGGAGAGGGTGGGATGATTTGGGAGAACGGCACTGAAACATGTATACTATCTTGTAAGAATGAAGCGCCAGTCTATGTTCGATGCAGGATGCAGGACGCATGGGGCTGGTGCATGGGATGATTCAGGGAGAGGATGTGGGGTGGGAGGTGGGAGGGGGCTTTGGCACTGGGAGATCGTGGACACCTGTGGCTGATTCATGTCAATGTATGGCAAAACAAATACAGTATTGTAATGTAGAATAAAGTATTAAAAAATTAAAAAAAAATAAAAAGTAAAAAAAAAAAAAGTTAAGCTAACAACTAAAAGGCAAATACCTTTCTAATGTCTCATAAATTTTATTTCTTATCTCATACATTATCTGAGAAGCCCTTTCTCTGTCATTCAGGGACAATTCTTGTTATTTTGCTCTAAATTAAAACAATAAGGCAGAAATTGATGGGATGAGCATTAAACAATTCACTCAAAACAGTATGAAAAAAATGAATATATAACTTCACATACATTTTCCAAGATCTGAAAAAAACAACTATTTTTTTTTCTTGCTCATTAGAAAAGGGTTGAGGAATGGACATGTGAACTGATTAGAAACACTGAGCCTCAAGGAGCATCTGCAAGGAATACTGAGAAAAGGATTCTTACTATTCCTACTAGCTTAGCGTCTCAGAAAGTGTAGGCACTTGAGCTGTATTGCCTCCTTACTAAAACATAAAACTTGAAGTGAAGCCAGCACCACAGGTAGCAAAACTGAGCATGGAAACAACCATTTCGTGACCCTTGGATATAGCTATATGTGACGCAGGTTCCATGTCCCGGGCTTTCAGTCATGTGAGCCAATAAATATCCTTTTAACTTCAGCCAGTTTGATTTGGACACTTCTTGTTTTTTCTTATTTTAAATCAAAATATAATTGACTTATTATATTAGTTTGATGTATATAGCATAGTACTCAATATTTTGCAAGTTACAAAATGAAGTCTAGGTACCATCTGTTACCATATAAAATCATTACAGTATTATTGACTATATTTCCTATGCTGTACATGACATCCTTGTGACTTATTTATTTTATAGCTGGAAATTTGTACTTTAATCTCCCCTACCTATTTCGCTCATCCCTCTTTCTCCTGCCCCTCTGGCAAGCACCAGTTTGCTCTCTTTCTCTGAGTCTGCTTTTGTTTTCATTTTTGTTTGCTTTCTAGATCCCACATATAAATGAAAACACATGGTATTGTCTTTCCCCTTCTGACATGTTTCACCTAGCATAATAACTCTTTAGGTCCATTCATATTGTCACAAATATCAAGACTTCATATTTTGTTGTTGAGCTGTATGAGTTTTTTGTATATTTGGGGTATTGGCCTTTATCAGATATAAAGTTTACAAATAGGTTCTCCCAATTAGTAGGCTAATTTTCATTTTGTTAATGTTTTCCTTTGCTGTATAAAATCTTCTTAGTTTCCTACATCAAACTAGTTAGTTTTCCTACTTGTTTAGTTTTGCTTTTGTTTCCCTTTCCTGAGGAGACAGATTTGAAAAAATATTGCTAAGATCAATATCAAAGAGCATATTGCCTATGTTTTCTTCTAGAAATTTTATGGATGGTTTCAGGTCTTAAGTCTTTAATCCATTTTAAATTGATTTTTGTATATGGAGTGAGAAAGTAGTTCAGTTTGATTTTGGACTAGTATCAAATTGTGAAAAGTAGCTGTCTAGTTTTCCCAACACCATTTATTAAAGAAACTATTAACTATTTTTCCCCATGGCATATTCTTATCTTTTATCATAGATTAATTAACTGTATATGCTTATTTCTATTCCAAAAATCCCATGGACAGAGGAGCCTGGTGGGCTACAGTCCATAGGGTTGCAAAGAGTTAGACACGACTGAGCATGTACATTAAAGGCAATGTGTTTGTGTTTGTGTCAGCATTAGACTGCACTGCTGGCTGTAGCACTGTTGCATAGTTTGAAATCAGGGGTCTTAATACTTCCAGTTTTGTTCTTTCTCAAGATTGTTTTGGCTACTTAGGGTCTTTCATTTCCATACAAATTTTAGAATTTTGTTCTAGTTCTGTGGAAAATCCCATAAGTATTTTGATAGAGATTGCATAGAATATGTAGCTTGCCTTGTGTAGTATGGTCATTTTAACAATATTAATTGTTCCAATTCATGAGCTCAGTACATCACTGACATTTAAAAACTTGCAATAAAAGAGACTTTAAATGGCGCATTGCTGTATGCTCAGTTTAGAATCTGAAAAACAATTTTGACTGATTTCAGCATATTGAAGATTTCATTTAAAGTAAGTAGTGAAAAGGGGTTGTTATTCCCAATTTACAGACACATGTAAGAGAGGACATGAAGAAAATCAAAAGCTAAGCAGAGCAGACAAATCTTCTTAAGCTTAGTGTAGTATCATTCATAACCTTATTTTCTAATATATTCTACCAACTCCATTTCAGTTTCATGAATATCAGTAAAAGTGGTGAGTATATGTTAGCTCAAAAGCTAAATATGGACTGATAAAGCAAGTAGGTTAATTTATGTTATAGAATTAACTATCTTTTCAAAACTTATTCTAGTTCAACTATGTTTATTTCACAATAGATTTCAATGTAGAGGTGAAATGTAGGAACCATATTTATATGTTATTACATTTCTATCCTAAGAAAGTTTGGTATATAGGAACACAAATATTTCATTAATAAGTTAAATCTCACTAGCAGGTAAAAATATATGCTTTTTCTTCTTTTAGGAATAATTTCCTTAAAGAAATAGTTTCTTTATTTTATATTTTGGTTTCATGCTTTCTAGTTATAGCCAATGTCTTCAAAGTTGACACTGATTGATGATAAAGGAAAATTTTAAAACACCAAGAAAACACTTTCTAAAGATGCTTTGTAGCTCTCCATAATCTAATTTGTGGGAAATGGAGAGCAGAGCACCACAGAGTGCTTTTCAATAATTTATGGTGAAGATTCATCTCCTAAGTTTAGAAACACAATTTGTGACCCAACTGTGCTGTGAACCTATTAGTGTAATTAGGCGTCTGGCTACATCCCCAACCTGGCCCTTTCTGTTTGCACTCTCTTCTGAGTCTGCATAGATTCTGTGCTCAGATCCATCCCTTCAAAAATGAGAAAATGAAAACATTTATAGTATATTTTTAATTCAGATTATTGCCAAAGCACAGAGCTGGCTGACAGATTCTCACTGTGAGGATTTTTCCTTCAGAGTTTAGAGAAGAAGAGACAAACACCAATCTGAAATTTTTTTCATTTGCATGTTTTAATAGACCAAGACTTTTTGACTGTGCAACAAAATCAATGACCTGGCTAAAATTTCACACACTAAAAGGGAAAAAGAACCCAGGACATCACAGTCATAAATATTTCTAGTTCAAGATTTGGTGGATTCATTGATCTAGATTTGATATTTTAAAAAAATTTTAAATATTAACTTGAACTTAAAATGAAAAAGCAGGAGTTATTTTGTCTTTATTTTCTTTACATGACTATACTTGAGCTACAGAATATTGTTTTTTACAACAAAGTATTGATCTTTATCCTACACTCACTTTCACATCCCTGAATCCATATTATTATCCAAATATTGGGCTCTGAAAGAAACAGACACTCAGATTTAGAAGAAGAAAAAGAGGAAAACCTCAGACAACAAAAGGCCATGAATTATGCATAACCTGTGTGCTCAGGGACAACTAATTAGCACTCAGTTACAAAGAAAAGTAAATTATGATGCCATCCTCCTCCATCTATAGGTTAAAGAAAAATTTTATTTTGAATATTTGTTGTCAGCAAGAACCAAGCTCCACAAGAAAAACTAATTTAAAGTGTTCTACCTCATACAGTTCAAGAAAAATAACTATATTTAACCTGGTAATGAAAGCAACAGAATTATTAAATAAAACTTGTATAATCAGTTCTTAAGTGGCACTTTTTAGGATAAATGTTGAAAATAACATCTGCATAATAAGATGGAAGACAATTTTGCTTAATTAGGAAATTAAGCAAGTTTCCTGCTATCCACAAGTGTATATATTTAACTGTTTTTAAGAATCTATTATGTTGGACTTAATATAAAGAATTTTAAACTAAAAGTGCATATATTTGGATCTGACTTTCAACTCTACCAGCATTATGAACTTGACTAAATGATTTAAACTTTCTGAGTCACAGTTGCCTAAAATGCAAAGTGGAGACTGTACTTAACCTATTTACATTATTTACCAAGTAAAAGATCTGAAAACATAACACTATGCAATTATAAAATAATACTATTATAAAATTTTCAAAAGCATTAATCTCAAAATTACAGTGACCTTCCTAAACTAGGAGGGTAATTACACAGCCCAAGAAAAACTGCATTTCATCAAATTACTAATTCAAAAGTTTCTTTCAGCTCAAAATGTAATTTTAATCCCCTATTTTGTAAATCTCTGGCATATTCAAAAAATTAGTAAATATATCAGAGAAATTCTAGATTTTTTTGCTATATCTAAACTGTTTTTAATAAGTCTTTAACACTTCCTAATAATTTAGCAATCTACAATGATTAATTTAAGCAATTATAATTTTTTAATAATGCATCTATTTTAATATTAGATTATGATATTCTCAGCATAATCTAATTCAGAGGATACCTTATGTGTGGGTTAAGTCAGTATTTCTGGACCTGAAGTGGAAAGTAACAATTTCCCCATGTATTCCAGGTTTATGTGTCCCTCACCTTTTGTTTACAAGAAAGTCTAAATGGGACTTTGATTTTCATCTATAGGTTGCTTGGTCAACTGTATAGTTTGAATTAGATCTTATTCATAAATAAGATTGATTAGTTGATAGTTTACTCCCTGATAGCTGCACACAATAACTGACATTTACTCAACATATCTGTAGAAAAAATTACAGAAAATAAAACATATAATAATTATTCTATGGGCTGATAGTAAAGCAGTTAAAACAATCAGCTAAGGAAAGCTTTTAGACCAGGATGACAAATATCTAGTCTAAATATTTAGACCTTCACAACCTCACAGCCACTAGTTTAGAACTCCAACATAAGCATTACCAATTTCTTTCCACCAAGCCTCAGACTCTTTCAGAACATATCACTTCAGGTATGTTTATGCTTGCTAAGTTGCTTCAGTTGTGTCCAACTCTTTGCAACCCTATGGACTGTAGTTTGCCAGGCTCCTCTGTCCATGGGATTCTTGCAAGAATACTGGAGGGGTTACCATTTCCTCCTCCAGGGGATCTTCCCCACCCAGGAATCAAACCTGCATCTCTTATGCCTCCTCATTGGCAGGTGGATTCTTTAATATTAGTGCCACCTGGGAAGCCTTACTCCAGGCAACTGCTACCAAGTCTGTGCATTTGACAATCAAGGAGAAAAATACTTACCTATTTTGTGCTTGTATTAATAACAGTCTGTTAGGTATGCTCTTGATCTGTTTAACCAAATGAATTTTTACCTCCAAAATTAATATACATTCCTATTTATAGCAAGGCAGATGCTGACTTTAGTACATTTATCGTTGTTTTGTCTAAGAAAGGGTTAACAGTATTAGAAATAATACAGTGTGAAACAGGCACAACAAATAAGACCTAGATGACTATCTTGAATAAGTAAAATGGTAAACTGCAGATTTCAGTCTCTTGAAACAGTAGTTAAATAAAAAGCAATTTTTACCCTGACCTGAAGAACAGAGATATTCCTAAAGAAAATTCTGATGAAAATATATAAATTACTCAAAGAATATTAACACTTTATAATTAATTTTGTGAAGAAAAATCATAGTAGCAAGAAAAAATGTAAAATCATGTTAACTTACACTAAGACACTCAGATAACCTCTTACTGGCTTTCTCTGTTGGACTGGCAAAGTTTACATTATGTAGGTCCAAATTTAGATTCTATACTGATGCAGCTTATAAGTCTCATGGCTACTCACATGCTCTCTCTATATGTGTAGTACTCACATGTGGCTTCAAACAAAGTTCCCTTGACAAATCAGGTCCAGATTCTATATAGATTATTAGCTGCAACTGTATCACATGGGCCCGAGCCTCAGCTTCTGAGATTCAGTTCTGTTACTTCTGGTTGTTTTCTAAGAGTATCCTTTTTCTAATGTCTAACCTGGTCAGTGTTTCTACTGGCACTTCTACTTTATACTTAGGCCATCCATACTTTCACTGTTCATTTCAGCCTGTTCTTCCTGTTCCTGAAACACTGCTGCATGATGCTTAGTCAATAATTGTGTTCCTACCATGGCTCGGTCAGGACTCAAATCACTGCTTGATGCCCTGGCCACATCACTCCTCACTTTGCTGCTGGCCTGCCTCCTGTAATTTGACGAGCTGCTCCCAAGCCACCCACACCACCCTAACCATCATTTCAAGTCTGCTGTTTGCTACAGCAGATGATGCCTCCATACTGCAGGTGGATCCCACAGCCAAACTACCTGAGACATGCTACTTTCCTGCTTGCCGCTTTCAGGTTCCACACAGACATTATCTTGGGATATGCATCAATAATAAGAATTGCCGGACTGGGCCAGAATCAATGAAACCACCACACTGTTTCCAAATATCCCTGTGGCCACCCAGCTCCCTCCTGAGCCAAGGTTACTGATCCAGGCTTCTTCTTTTGGATAGTCTTTCCTGAGACCACAAAGTCCATCATAAAATTTGCCATATGTTCTCCAAGCCACTCCATATCACACAGTTCCCCAAATATGTCACCAGGGCTGAATGGCAGGCATGCCTTTATTCCTAAGAAGTATCTCATGTCCAGATAAATCAGTGGTTACAAAGAACGTGGAAAGAGGCAATGTGTTCTGCCTGGGAATTCCATATATGGGAGGTGTACAATCTCTACTCCTGGTCAGCTGAGATTCCCTATTATTTATACATATATATGTATGCTGCTGCTGCTGCTAAGTCGCTTCAGTCGTGTCCGACTCTGTGCGACCCCACAGACAGCAGCCCACCAGGCTCCCCCATCCCTGGGATTCTTCAGGCAAGAACACTGGAGTGGGTCGCCATTTCCTTCTCCAGTGGATGAAAGTGAAAAGAGAAAGTGAAGCTGCTCAGTTGTGTCCAACTCCTAGCGACCCCATGGACTGTAGCCCACCAGGCTCCTCCGTCCAGGGGATCCTCCAGGCAAGAGTACTGGAGTGGGATACCATTGCCTTCTGTGATATATATATATATTAAAGTGCTGTACTAAGTATGCCAGCAAACTGGCATACTTAACCTAACCTAAACTATAGGTTAGGTATGTATACCTAACTTATATATTAATATAAATGCACAGGGAAAAATTTGCTGGCATACTTAGTGCAGCACTTTAACAGCATCATCTTTTAGGGTTTTAAATAGCTTAGCTGAAATCCCATCACCTCCACTAGCTTTTGTTTGCAGTAATGCTTCCTACCGTCCACTCGACATCACACTCCATATGGCTCTAGATGAGTGACCACACCAGCGTGGTTATCCAGGTTGCATTCATTTCACATGCTAACAAAATAATGTTCAAAATCCTTCAAGCTAGGTTTAAGCAGTACATGAATTGAGAACTTCCAGATGTACAAGCTAGTCTTAGAAAAAGCAGAGGAAACAAAGACAAAACTGCCAACATCTGTTGGATCACAGGAAAAGCAAGAGAGTTCCAGAAAAACATCTAGTTCTGCTTCATTGACTATGCTAAAGTCTTTGACTGCATGGATCACAACAAACTGGAAAATTCTCAAAGAGATGGGAATACCAGACCACCTCACCTGCTTCCTGGAGAAACCTGTATGCAGGTCAAGAAGTAACAGTTAGAACAGGACATGGAACAACGAACTGGTTCAAAATTGAGAAAGGAGTACACTGAGACTGCATGTTGTCACCCTGCTTATTTAACTGTTACACAGAGTACATCATACAAAATGTAGCTTATGATGAATCAAAAGCTGGAATCAAGATTGCTGGGAGAAATATCAATAAACTCAGATATGCAGGTGATACTATCCTTATGGCAGAAAGCAAGAACTGAAGAGTCTCTTGATGAAGGACAAAGAGGAGAGTGAAAAAGTTGGCTTTAACCTCAATATTCAAAAAACTAAGATCATGGCATCCAGTTCCATCACTACATGGCAAATAGACGGGGAAAAAATGGAAACAGTGGCAGATTTTCCATGGACTCCAAAGTCACTGCAGACAGTGACTTTGGTCATGAAATTAACAGATGCTTGCTCCTTGGAAGAAAAGCTATGACAAACCTAGACAGAGTTTAAAAAGCAGAGACATTACTATACTGACAAAGGTCCAAATAGTCAAAGCTATGGTTTTCCCAATAGTCATGTATGGATGTGAGAGCTGGACCATAAAGTAGGCTGAGTGCCGAAGAATTGATGCTTTCTAACTGTGGTGCTGTAGAAGACTCTTGAGAGTTCCTTGGACAGCAAGGAGATCAAACCAGTTTATCCTAAAGGAAATCAACCTTGAATATTCATTTGAAAGGCTGAGACTGAAATTGAAGCGCCAATACTTTGACCACTTGATGTGAAGAATTGACTCATTGGAAAAGACCCTGATGGTGGGAAGGATCAAAGACAGAAGGAGAAGGAGGTGACAGAGGATGAGATGGTTGGGTGGCATCACCGACTCAATGGACATGAGGTTTAGCAAACTCCAGGAGACAGAGAAGGACAGAGAAGCCTGGAGTGTTACAGGCCATGGGGTTGCAAAGAGCTGGACATGACTTAGTGACTGAACAACAAGGAATCACATACTAAATTTAACCTCTACTGCTTTCTTTCTCTTTCTTGATATTTTTCCCTTCATTGTGTATGTCTCATTGCACTTCACTAAAAGGGATATATAATCAAAATCCTCCTTTCTTTATGACCAGTTGGAATATAGTCTCTGGGTTATAGAAGAGGAATAAGCTTTGCCTCTTCTCAAAAACATAAAGATAAGAAGTATAGAATTAAACATTCTATATTAAATAATATTAGTTATGTCATAGATATGAGGAAACAATGAAAATATAGTTCAATGTTGGACCTCCATGTTCAGTAAAACAGAAGAAAAAAGCAGTCTTGAAATAAGCACTTCTTAAAGTCTCAAATTTATTCAGTTCAGTTCAGTCGCTCAGTCGTGTCCGACTCTTTGCGACCCCATGAATCGCAGCACACCAGGCCTCCCTGTCCATAACCATCTCCCGGAGTTCACTCAGACTCACGTTCATTGAGTCAGTGATGCCATCCAGCCATCTCATCCTCTGTCGTCCCCTTCTCCTCCTGCCCCCAATCCCTCCCAGCATCCAGTGAGTCAACTCTTCGCATGAGGTAGCCAAAGTACTGGAGTTTCAGCTTCAGCATCATTCCTTCCAAAGAAATCCCAGGGTTGATCTACTTCAGAATGGACTGGTTGGATCTCCTTGCAGTCCAAGGGACTCTCAAGAGTCTTCTCCAACACCACAGTTCAAAAGCATCAATTCTTCGGCGCTCAGCCTTCTTCACAGTGCAACTCTCACATCCATACATGACCACTGGAAAACCGTAGCCTTGACTAGACGGACCTTCGTCAGCAAAGTAATGTCTCTGCTTTTGAATATACTATCTAGGTTGGTTAGAACTTTTCTTCCAAGGATTAAGTGTCTTTTAATTTCATGGCTGCAATCACCATCTGCAGTGATTTTGAAGCCCCCCAAAATAAAGTCTGACATTGTTTCCACTGTTTCTCCATCTATTTCCCATGAAGTGATGGGACCAGATACCATGATCTTTGTTTTCTGAATGTTGAGCTTTAAACCAACTTTTTCGCTTTCCTCTTTAACTTTCATCAAGAGGCTCTTTAGTTCTTTACTTTCTGCCATAAGGGTGATATCATCTGCATATCTGAGATTATTGATATTTCTCCCAGCAATCTCGATTCCAGCTTGTGTTTCTTCTAGTCCAGCATTTCTCATGATGTACTCTGCATATAAGTTAAATAAACAGGGTGACAGTATACAGCCTTGACATACTCCTTTTCCTATTTGTTAATGCACGGCTAACTGAAGAATGACAATAATGATAGACTCATGGGTTACTCTTACAAAATACTTAGGTCATACAAGGAATGTTACTAAAAGTATCTACCTTATAACTAGTGCTATGCAGAACTGACAGAGAATAAAAATAAAGTGTGCAACCTCTGTTAAACACTTTGCACTAAGATAAAGCTATTTTTGGAGACAAGTTATCTATCATTTGCCAGAAGTAAAGGCTTCCAGCAGTATTAATGGTGCTGATCTTCTGTCTCTAAAACAAAGGCAAGGTTGAAGAATAAATATCAAAGCCTTGGAGTTGAATCAGAAATGAAAGATGTGGATGTCATAATTAAAATCAGGCACCAACATACTCCAATTACTCTCCATTAGTGAATATTTCACAATATTTTTGTTGATTTTGCCTGCTCACATAACCTAGGTGACCAGAGTTTGAAGGACTTCCGAAAACATTAATTCATTCCACAGACATTTTTTAAAAACTTCATCTGTTGGGGACTGGAGTGTCCGTCTGATTCCCTTTACTTCTCTAATAAGTGGCCACTAGCTTCAGCTTGAATGTCTAATAAACAGACCACACTTTTCCGAGATATTTGTTTCATTTATTAACATCTTTGTTAAAAGTATTTCCTCAGTTGGAAAGTTTGTTTCCCAAAATAAGGAAATGGTAAATAGCTTTTGGTACTTCAAACCAGTAAAATATTTCCAACTGAAAATATTGAATATCATGGAAAATGGCAAGAATAGGTTGATTGGTAAAACTTACATATAAAAATATGGTATTTATTATATTGCCAGAGTAAACTGAAGATTTTAATTATCTGAGATACCAGAGGTCATTAGTGAAAGGGTGAAGGGGGAAGGACATTTTCTCAAAATTAAACAAATATACAAAGAAGTAGATTTTATTATATGGTTAGTAAAATTCAGTAATACAACTCTGGACACTATATTATAAGGAACAAAAAATGATGAAATGTTAAAGTTTTGGGGGCATGCAGTAAAGCTTTTTAAATATAAACTCATTTATTTTAATGTTACATATATACAGAAAAGTGAGAAAACTATAGCTGTATATTTCAGTGATTTGACATAAAGTAAATACACCCAAGACACCACCCAAATCAAGAAATAAAGCAGTCTGAAAATCAGAGTAGCACTCCTCATGGCCTTCTCTGTTGCTAACGCTAAGTAACTACTAGCTGGACTTTTAACACCATACATTGTGTTTGACTGTTTTTTAACATGGTAAAAATTAAATCATACACTCGGCACTTTTGTGTTTTACTTCTTTCTTTAACATTATCTTTGTGAGGTTGTCAAATATTATTAAATATAATAACAGCTCATTCATTTTCACTAATGTATGATATTTCACTACTGCATGAATGTCTCAATTTACCCATTCTAATTTTGAGAAGCATTGGTTTGTTTCTGTTTCTTGGCTATTAGTAATATAACTAATTATAAGTAATATAAATATTCTGTACATACAGTTTCCATAAACACATCTTGGTGCACACAATTCTAATGGGGATGCAGCTAAATGTGTAATTCTGGGTCAGAAGGTATGCATATATTCAGATTTAGTTGAAACAGTTTTGAGCTCAATGGAATTTTTTTAAAAACTGAGTTTTATAAAAAGAGTCGTCAGTTTTGTCAAAATATTCTAGGGCTCTATCAACTTTACCAAGAGTTTTCTTACTCCTCTGACTTGCAAATTATTCCCCCCATCCTTCATTTTTCTTTGTAAGCATCTAGCACGCCACAAATACTGCAGGTGTCCTCTTACTGGTTAATCAACAGAACAGTCTATCAATTTCAACAAGAATTTCAGAAGCTTTGATGTTTGAACTGTTTTCTAACATTCTCAGCAAGTTAATAAAATTCTTAATCTTTAAAAAAAATTGACTTTGCATTATATTTTTAAAAGAGTCCTTTCTAACTGGTATCCAAAAATCAGCAGGACACTAACTAAGAAGAAAACTGAATGGGTGAGTTTTTAAAAAGTGATGTTAAATACAAATTTCTGAGTAGAAATAAATGTTACAAATATTTAATTCATCAAGAAATTGTTTCTTCCTGTTCTTCTGTAGGCAACCAAGTAACTGTTAAAAGTCTAATAATGACCATTTAATTTGAACATTGTACTTACATAAAATCTTGAAAGAAAAGATATACCAAACTATTTCTTGATGGTGGGATCAAAAGTGATAACTGTTCATTTTGTATAATAAATACAATTTATTTGTAAAAGTGGAAAATATACATAATGATTAGACCAAAAGTAAAATTTGCTTCTTTGGCAAAATCTACTCATTGGTCTTTTTTTTCTGCTTTATGGAGCCACACAGAATAAATTTAGCTTATTTTCCACATGAGAGCTCTTGAAATAGTTTATAACAGTTATGGCTGTTTCATCTTCATAGGATAAATATCTCCACATCATTCTACGGGTATTCCTATGAAAGTTTCAGGATCCTTTGCAGTTTAACTACTCTCCTTCGGACATACTCTGGCTGGGTTTTTCCAATTATATAGTGTAATTGAAATGTGCACATAACAGAAGCCAATGCAGACTTTTAAACAACCAAACTTACAGATTTAGTATAGCTTCTGGTAGTCTTTTCAGATGTATATGGTGATTAACAAAAAAATTCTTGCTACAGTATTGTCTGGATAATAAAATATAGTTTATAATCACTGCAAATGTAAATATTTCTTCTATTTATGGAAATAATTTGAACTTTATAGTTTAAATTTGCAAGGTTGATAAAGTTATTATTTTGATGTTTGCTTTAATATATTTCAAATTATATGTTATACATGAATAAAAGGACTGATGGACCCTGCCACATTTGCTTTTCCCTCAAATGGACTAATAACACAAATGGTTCTAAGTTCAATACATATTATTCTCTTCTGTTTTATAAAGATCATAAATTTATCAATATTTATTTTTACTTCCCAAAGCAAAAATCTCATTCAAAAAATAGGGTAATATTACAGAAGATGATTTTGGCAAGAAGTATATAAATGTTTCTGTGAAATATAAGAATAATATTGAAATAAATCAGCATGATAGAAGTATTTCTTCACATAAGGTTATTTTAGGTGTCAATATATTTCACCATAAATCTTTTAAAATTCTTCCCTATTTTTATTTATACCACTGATTCATATCTAGATTTGGATTTTTAAAAGGTCAACAATGCCATAGATACACTGTCAATAAACCTTTTTCATTATTTTAAATACATCAATAATCCCATGTTATTTTTAAGGTCGCAAGAAAGAATCTATCAACATGGGAATTTAACATTTATTCAACAGTTTGAAACTATATTTTAATATAAAACTCACATGGTCACAAGCATTCAGTCATTGATA
Organism: Nanger dama; assembly: GCA_917880005.1. Lineage (NCBI taxonomy): Eukaryota > Metazoa > Chordata > Mammalia > Artiodactyla > Bovidae > Nanger > Nanger dama. The sequence goes on from CAKJTW010000007.1 coordinate 34,719,413, forward strand.
TTCATTGAGAAAAATTTTTTTTTGTAATAGAGAAAAATTGGAGACAAACTAAATACCCAAGATTAGGAAAAAGATTAATCACATGGATAACGTGCATCTACCTGTTTAAATAAATTGAGATTATTTATAGCTTTTAACATATACAGTTGCCCTTGATATTTAACAGAGTTTTAAAAAGAGCATCTTGCAGGAAAATATTCATACATACACACACAGGAAAGCACATCTGTTTATTTGTAAATGGATAGCAAAAAGTTTGAAAGAAACATAATAACAGTGTCTTCCTCAAGGAAGTAGTACAGACAGAAACAAAGCTTTAGTTTAAATTTTTACTCTTAACATGATTTTTATAATAAACATCTATTATTTTTGTAATTAAAAAAACCAAAATATTGAAATAATGAACATGAAGAGCAGGGAGAAGATCCGACTCCAAAATGCATCCCTAACCTTTTCGCTTTTTCAAGCCCTGTAAAATCTGTGTTAAACACATTTTAAAAATCTGTTTATTAACCCCACCCCCACCCCGCCGCACACACACACACCTTGGCATGTGATGGAATAGTGACCAATGTTGATGAATGGCTGGCTTTAGAAAGCCATGAATAAATCTGAATATAACAATAAACTATTTTTGGCCATCTTCTGAATTCCAAATTAGATAGAGTTCTCTAACTTTAGTGGAAGCTCTGTGTATGTGTTGGAGTACGGAAGCCAACAAAGGGTGGTGTTTGTCCCACTGAATTTCAATGTCTCTGCATATTATCCTCTTGGCTGGCCTGATGACAAGCCCTTGCCAGTCCTACTCTTTAAACAGAGAGCTAAGCTTTTTAAATAGAGCTTTCTTGTACCAGGAAAAGTTCTCTTTCCTTGTGCTCAAATTTTGTTCTTTAAGGGCAAATGAGCCTTTATGCCATCAGTAGCTCATGCACAAAGTCAAGATGTGTCTGACTTATAAGCAGGTTTTTGTTCAAAAGGTTAAATAAAAGTCTTCTTTTTATGCTCTCCATTTATTTCCAGCACCTAGTGAAAAGGTCAAATCACTTTCCGGGTATTTCCATATATTGCTGTCAACTAGTTTTTACCCATTTAACTATCCATGCATAAAAGGAGTATTTGACTCCGGAAAGCTGATGTTTCATAACAATGCCTTTATTTCTAACTCTCTGTAAACAGCTCTGCCTCCAGACATTTGGAAAGAGATAGGCCTGGCTAGAAAACACACACACAAACAATTGCTGGCACTGAGGAACAGTACTGAGTTTAAATTTTCATTAGAAAAAGGCTCTGTGAACACCAACTCATTATCACAGGTACTTCTTTTTTTAATACTGTTAATACTCGATCTCAACACAATTATAGAGACCACCCAGCATTATATGTTTTAGCATTAATTATATTCATTACAGGGCTTGCCTAGTAGCTCAGTGGTAAAGAATTCCTCCACCAACACAGAAGACACGAATTAGACCCCTGGGTCGGGAAGATCCCCTGGAGAAGGAAACAGCAACCCATTCCAGTCTTCTTACTTGTAGAATCTCAAGGACAGAGGAGCCTGATGGCTATAGTCCATGGGGTCATAAAACAGTCAGACACAACTTAGTGACTCAAACAATAACAGCAACAAATACCCATAATAACATAGTCAGGGAAATCATTTAGTGAGCAGAAAATGTCAAAAATGTAAAGCTGATTAACACTATCATATAGAAGATAATACAATACATAAACAAATTACACAACTCATTCAAAATAGCTTGCAATGAAAACAATGTCAGTCAGTCAGTTCAGTCGCTCAGTCGTGTCCAACTCTTTGCGACCCCATGAACCACAGCATGCCAGAACTCCCTGTCCATCACCAACTCCCGGAGTTCACCCAAAACCATGTCCATCGAGTTGGTAATGCCATCTAACATCTCATCCTCTGTCGTCCCCTTCTACTCCTGCCCTCAATTTTCCCAGCATCAGGGTCTTTTCAAATGAGTCAGCTCTTTGCATCAGGTGGCCAAAGTATTGTAGTTTCAGCTTCAACATCAGTCATTCCAATGAACACCCAGGACTGATCTCCTTTAGAATGGACTGGTTGGATCTCCTTGCAGTTCAAGGGACTCTCAAGAGTCTTCTCCAACACCACAGATCAAAAGATCAATTCTTCGGCGCTCAACTTTCTTTATAGTCCAACCATGTATAGTCCATCCATACATGACCACTGGAAAAACCATAGCCTTGACTAGACGGACCTTTGTTGGCAAAATAATGTCTCTGCTTTTGAATATGCTGTCTAGGTTGGTCATAACAATGGATAATCACCAAAAAATATTAAAGAAACTCAGTGTAATTTGATTTATATAACTACTTAAAGAAAGTTGTGACTTGAACTAATAGAACTAATTTTACCTTCCAAGATTTGTGAAAGCCGATTTATAGTTGACTAAGTATACAGTAATCTGTTGTCATGATATGATTATTGTCTTAAGAAAATGCATAATTCATTTTTCTGCAGCTGTTAATTCTTATATGGTTGATATGACGAATGTAACCCCCTGATTTTCTAGAATACAAATACAGCTTTTCCCAACTACCTCAAAGTGGAACATTCCTACGAAATATTTAGTAAGCTGTAATGGTGTAAAGCGAAAAAGCAATCTCCTTAGAATACATCTTGCTAACTAACACACAAAATAGAGACCATGCTTACAGACACAGTTCAAAGCTATAATGGATTAATGCTGAGACACTGGGTGTAGTTCCCAGGGAAAGCACTTGGGGGCGCCACTCTCACTGCTTCCGCACTATTTAGGCTCACTACAAAACAAATGCTAGATACTTTATCTTTTTTTTCATAAATGTGAAAATCCTCTTCAGATTTCTTTTGGTTAGTGAAAACAGGAACTGATATAAGTTTTTTTTTTTTGAAAAAGCGAAGTGGAATAAAGTGAAATTCTGAAAAGTCGGGGCGGGCATTGTATCGGCAATGGGGCATAACCTTCTTAGGTTATATAAGGATTTAGCTTCTTGAATAATTTGAGAAGCTCACTTTTAACTAACATTTCCAGTCCTGAATCTTACATTCATTGTATATTCTAGAGAAATTTAGTCATTAAATGAAAGAGATGGAAAAAGATAATATGTTCTATTTTTAGTACATACAAATTTAAATGGATGAAAGTATTATGACAAAAATTATAAAAAGTACTTGATGCTAATGAGCAACAGGAGGGGTTAGCAAACCCCCACTTTCTGAACAATGACAGTAGAATTGTGGTGTCATTCACAACTTATATTTTGGAACCAAACATTTATCTTAAAATCACAGTTGGCACTATTTTATTTATTCACTAGTGCTTCCTTTGGGTATGGCATAGGATGAAGAACTATTAACATGCAAGGGAAAAAAGTTCTGGCAAAGTCAAATAACTAGATTCTGTTGTATCTAGGATACCATCATCTCATCCCATATGCTTAAAAATAAATATATTTAGAAATAGCAGTTTAAATACTAAAATAAGAATGGGATATACAGTGCTTGGAGGATAGAAACATAGTGATCTAGTTTCCCCCTTTTATTTACAAGATGTGCAACCTAGTATGTGGAAAATATATACTGAGATGTCTATTCAGAGACCCATTTCTTTATTGATGTTGATAGTAAATCCCTTCATTAGTGACTGCTGTAGCCAGAATGAAGCTTTTCTTCTCCTGCTAGATAAATACATATACACATACATACAAACATAATTTGCATATATATGTGTGTGTGTGGGTATATACATGCTTCAGTCATGTCTGATTCTTTGTGATCCCATGGACTAAAGCCTGCCAGGCTCCTCTGTCCATGAGATTCTCCAGGCAAGAATATTGGAGTAGGTTGCCATGCCTTCCTCCAGGGAATCTTCCCCAACCCAGGGACTGAACCAAGTCCTTTATAAGTCTGCATTGGCAGGTGGGTTCTTAACCAGTAGCACCACCTGGGAAGCCCATGTATGTGTGTGTATATGTGTATTTGTCTGTGTGTGTATATATATGTATATATACAAATATATATGATATATACAAATACATACATACATACATATATATATATATATATATATATACATCTTGAGTGTTTTGGCAATATTTACTCAGGGTTAATATTATTATTAAAGCATAACACATTTTTAGAATGGACCATAATTAACATCTGAAAAAACAAGACTAAACAAAACAAAACAAAACAAAAAAGCATCCTCAGTGGTATTGCTAGTGCTTATTTCCTGTTTATTTAACTCTCTCTGTTTCCTTCTGTGAGGTATATATTTGTGCTCCCTATAAATTTCCAACCTGGCTTTATGAAAAAAAAATGAAACTCTTTACCCTTAGGTCTTCTTTCGTTTAAATTTCTATTAGAGAAAATACAGTTACATTAAATTACTAAATAATTTCCCCTGATATCACAGTATACAAAATTCATGCTAAAATATAACATCTTATCCTTGTGGAAATTATAATCAAAATCAATGAGCGAGTTTCCTTCAAAAAAAGCCTCAAGTCAACAAACCCCTTACGTGAAACAGGGCTTTATCATCTCTGTTTAGTCAGTGGTAAGTTTGCATCAGGTCAGGGACTATTGTGAATTCTATTATCTGTGGTACTTTAGCAAATCAGGGTCTCCTACTGAGTTATATTGCTTCAGGAGAATAATTCAGATATTAGGAGTCAATCAGCCATCAGCTTGGGAGCCTGGGGCATACACTGTAGCTGAATCCTCAGATACACTCCCTTGAGAATTTTATCAGCCCTCATCAAAGTTACTGTCTCTGGTTTGAAGCTGTACATTTGTGTCTGGGCTGGGGCTGAATGAGCCCTCTTGAGATGTGGACAAACCAGCTGCTAATTAACCAGGCTCTATCCGACCACTGAAAACCCCAGAGAGAAGGAAAAATACAGATTTCCCATGGTGTTACAGCATAAAAAATGCAGAGATTTCAAAGTAGCAGTATGGTGTAAGCTTCCACTCAAATGGATAAAACCTATTATAGACATAGTCTTTAGTTCTATTACTCTGAGAATTACAATATTTCAAATAATTCAGGCTCTTACAAATCCACTGACAATCCAAGGTATTCAACTGATTGTGGTTCTCCTAATGAAGATAAAGGAATATATTAGGAGAAGTTGGGGGGAGGACAGAGAGGAAGATGCACCATGATTCCTTGAGTACAAGTCTCAGCTTTAAAGGAAAGTGAGTCTAGCAATTGGTGAGGGGTGTGTATGTGTGTGTATGTGTGTGTATGGGGGTATACCTTGCCTTTTCTATTGTTTCACATTTCTTACTTCCAAGCATCAATGTGAATCTTAATCTGAATGAAACAATGTATCCTGTAAGAGAAGTGAGTATGCTAGAGAAAAGAAATAGTTCTTTTCACCCGATCACAACTAATACAAAGGTGGAAAATGCTAAATGTTGATATGAAAGAAGTCCTGTATGTAATATCAATGTATATGAGCACAGTCATCAGTCATCTATTATCTTTAATTTGTTCTCACTTTGAAGAGTCCTTGCATTGGGAATCGAAAACTTGTGTGAAAATTAACTTTTCCTAGATAACTCTGAAGCCCTTTCAAACTTATAAACGCCTCTTTGGATAGAAGATGGCTAAAACAGGGAGGCTGTTACATAGTTTGTTTGCATTGTTTTCGATTTCTGAAATGTAAGTTTCCTGAGGGCCTCATCTCAAAACAGGTGAATAATGAAAACTGCCTTTGGAATGTAAGATGACCTATACTAGGCATGTGTGAAAGTAAAAGCTGAAATAAATCATAGCATATTATTTCTGAGCAAGTGCCATATATCTGTGTTAAAAATAGATTGTATATGTGCATATGTGTATACACTTTTATATTTTTAAACTCTTCTAAATATAATTAAGACTTTAACATTTTTCATTGCTACACAAGCGCTAAATTGTTTTTTAAAAACTCACAAAAGATAAGAGTAAATTCAAGATGGAGAGAAGGAAAAAATGACCAATGTCCAAGTAAAATACTGAAATAAGAGGTGACAGATGATATGTGTGAAGTGATCTGATATAACACTTTATAAGAAAACTAGCCAAATGTCTATATAGCACTGGTTATGAAAGAGCTTATGATGTTGTCAGAGAATGATGTGGTCTTAGATATACAAATGTTAGACCTAGAAAGGACTTTTGAGTCATGATCTGGGTTATTCCTTCAGCTTTTATGAACTTTGATATCACTCTATGCATATGAAGGACAAGGTCCAGAAAAGTTCACTATATTGTCAAAGTTTCCAAGAGCAAAAAGAGGTAAAGTTGGAACTAGAAGTCAGATCTTTCTCCTAAGGCACTACCTTTATCATTAACTTATCATGGAACTGGCTTCCAAAACATTTATAAATATGCCCAAAGGTTAAGTAGTTTTCAGAAAGGAGAATACTTAGAGTATCAGGACTCATAAAAGATACATATGAGTAAGAAAAATAATCAAGTAGATTCTAGCTTTACATTTGTTATCACATCTGTTTATTATGGCAAACATATCAAGTGTTGTTATGGCTTTTGAGAAGCACCAGCATTGGAGAGAGAGTGGGAGAAAAACTAAAGCTTTATAGATAATACTTCCCTTACTACATGTTGTGTGCACTCAAATATTTTTGATCTGGTGTTTAAAAATCATGGTCTCAGGGGAATTTCCCTGGCAGTCCCAGTGGTGAAGACTTGGCCTTCCCACCCAAGACTGGTGCTGTGTGACAACCTGGAGGGAGGGGTTGAGGAGAGAGGTGGGCGAGGGTTCAAGATGGGGGGACACATGTATACATATGGCCGATTCATGTTTACGTATGGCAAAAGCCACCACAATATTGTAAAGTAATTATCCTCCAGTTAAATAAATAATTTTTTTTAAAAAGACTTCACTTTCCAATGGAGGGGTGCGTGTTCAATCCCTAGTCAGGGAGCCAAGATGCCACATGCCTTGTGGCCAAAAAAATAAAGCATAAAAATAGAAGCAATACTGTGATACCTTTAGTGAAGACTTTAAAAATGGCTCACATCAAAAAAAATCTTTAAAAAATGATCGTCTCAACCTGCTAAATTGATTTCTCAAACTACTAATAGTCACCTCATCAGTGAGAAGACACTTGTAATGAAGGCCAGACCACTAAGGTTGTTGGAGCAAGAAATGACCGGGGTTTCTTATAGGACTGAAGAGGTAACACTGATAGTGGGCATATTAGATTCTTCAGTGCAGAGGCTATCAGGAACATGAAGAAGCAGAAACAAGATGGGCAAAGATTTGAGTCTTTACATAAGTGAGTGACTATGGTAAGACTGACAGCCAGTCAGGGTTTAATTTGTTGCCTTGCTTTGACCAATTTTAAACACAAGTTTAACATTACTATTAGGAAGTCAGAATTACAATTTTCTTCAAGGATTTATATAAAACTATTCTTAGAATTTAAGAGAATGAGAGAAGAGACAAAGAAGCAGAATGGAGAGTTCACAGAGTTACAGAAAAAGTGAGTGAGACAGACAGAGAATTAAAAACAGAGATATACTGACTGAAACCTACATGTGGCAATCTTCCAATTTTAATTCTCTGGGATTAGTAGAAGAGAAATATTTCGCAGTATTCAAAACCAATAGATCCAATAAGTAATGAGTTATGCAGTATAAAATGAAAGAGATATGCCATATAAAGTGCTTGTCAAGAAGGGGCTATACAAGTTAATTCAGAGTTACATGATGCATATTTAACCCAGACACTAAAGATGAAGTCATATCATGACACGCATACAGTTTTTATCTACTATTTGGTATCTGCAGTGTTCAAAAATAATTTTTACATTTACTAATTCATTAGAGGTTAACAGCACCACAATATAGGCAGGGATAATTCAGAACTTCTATTGGTTTTAAAAATGGTATTAAAAGTGTAGCCCTATAATGGTAAAACAATTGAGAGGTTTAGAGAATATAAAGAAAAATTACCCCTCTCCTACAATTAACAACTATTAAGTGTGCTGTGTATTCTTCTAGACGCCCTTTTTTGTGAAGCATTTCTACTGAGTTCTTAAGTACATCCACACACATGCTAGATAGATGATAGACAGATGGCTACCTTAGACATAGCATACAATTTCTATTCACTTCTGTAATGTCTTGGACCATTCCATGTTTAGATACATGTCTCTATCCCATCCTAATTTACAGAGGTATCTTATTTCAACCCTTCTTCAATCATCTTGTGATTGTAAATGAGAAACCTATGTGCATGATATTGCATGAATGTATAAATATGATATGCAGATATATAAGTAGAATATAAAAGTGAAGTCGCTCAGTCATGTCTGACTCTTTGCGGCCCCATGATCTATAGTCTACCAGGCTCCTCCATCCATGGGATTCTTCAGGCAAGAATACTGGCGTGGGTTGCCATTTCCTTCTCCAGGAGATTTTCCCAACCCAGGGATTGAACCTGGATCTCCCACATTGTAGGCAGACGCTTTACCATCTGAGCCACCAGGGAAGTCATAAGTAGAATATAAAAAGTCAAACTGCTTGCCAAGTATTATATTAAAAATTTAAATGACAAATTGACCTGCAAAATGTTTCCAATAATATATCAGACTGTCCAGTTTCCCCATACCATTACCAACATTAGGTAATGCTAATCTTTTGAAAAGCTTTTGAAAATGTTCAGGGTGAATAAAGGTATCTCATAGTAATGTTTTCTTCTTAAGCATATGTCGCAAGGTCATTTGTATATCTCTTTTGGTGTAATTTGTTTGCATATCCTTTCTGCATGTTTGTATTGAGTTTGTCTAGTGATCTGTAGGAACACTATATATTACTTATAGATTTATGGTATATATTTTCTCAGCATCTAACATATATGTTACATTATATATTAAGGGCTTCCCAGGTGGCACTCACAGTTAAGATCCCTGCTGCCAGAGCAGGAGACACATAAGAGACCCAGGTTCAATCCCTGGAGAAGGGCACTGCAACCCACTCCAGTATTCTTGCCTGGAGAATCACATGAACAGAGGAGCCTGGGGGTTACAGTCCACAGGGTTGCAAAAAGTCGGACACAACTGAAGCTACTTAGCACAGCATGCCTGGACATATTATATATAGATTTATGGTATATATTCACATATTCACCCCATTAAACATATATGTAACATACATTTTCTCTTAGTCTACAACATGTCAAATCTGTAATCTTTTTCTATATGGCTTCTGAAGTATATATCTTGATGGTAGGAATTTAAAAAAAAAAAAAAAGCAAAACAGACTACAGATGAGCACATAGGAACTCAAGGGTTTAAGTGATTTGCCCACAGTCACACAGGTATACACTGGTGAGTCAGAGGGTCTGAGTTCAGTTGGCTGGAGTTCCTCTGGCTGGAGCTCACACAAATTACAGAAACAAAAAAGCTGTATGATATTTTTGGCAGGCTTTATCTTAGTGTTCTTGAATATATTATACATATATAAACATGCACACATACACACACACACACACACACCCACGTACTATTTTAAAATTCTTTCACCCTCATACATAAAAGACTACTTTCCACAGACCATTTTAGCTTCAGATGAAGTGAAATTGAGCTTAAAATCCACTTTAATTAAAATCAGCTCAAAACCTGAGACTGAATTGTCAGTGCTAAGAAAGAGATTTAGAGTTTTAACTAGTAAATAAAACTTTTGGTCCTTTGGGAAGAGAGCCTTAGAAATCTCTCTTGCTCACATTAGCCTCATCTTAAAGAGAATCATCAGCTAATAGTATGTATGTAAGTGATATTCGTATAGCCAGATTTATTCATCAGTAAATGATAAGCACAGAGTCTGGATTTCAGGACCCTCAATCCTATTATTTCTAACACATCAAATCGATTCCTTATCCATCTACTTCTCTCAATGAATAAACAATGCAAAACCACCATCTACATTTCATTATCTAGCTACTGCCAACACATGGATGAGCTGGAACTATAAATTGTATATAAAAATAAAGCCTCATTTAGCAATGCAAATTTTTATGAAAACATAATGTATCGAATTTATGATTTACAAGGTACAACCATTTGTAACAGATGTTAAATGTTTTATACCCTTTTCTTTGCAAAGCAGTTAAATGAAATATTTATTGCATATGTGAAACATCAAACAGTCCCTCATGATAATTCAACAACTTAAAATTAAGACAGACAGATTTCTAAAGATCACTCTATCTTGAAATTAGAATAAAAACAAAACAGGTACATTTGAATTTTTTAATGAAAAGTGAATAGAATTGAGGAATATTTTCCAATTTGCTGTACCATTATTCACAAAAGTTTCTGATAGATTTACACTAACTTTCAACAACTGCAGACTTTTATCATTAAAATTACTACCTGAACATTTGTGATAGGTGACCCAAAAATAACCTTTGGGCAATTTTATTTGGAGTAGAAGCCTCCTAAAATATTTCAATCATATTGTAAGTGAACAATAATATGGACTTTAGCAGTAACAGATTTTTTTAAATGTACTTTTTCTCACATACTACTTCAATATATTCAAAGAAAATAGGTAACAAACATCAAAATAAGTATTTATTTATTAGTTGTAGTACTATTAGTAAAGCACAAGTGTTATTTATTTCAATCTTGACATAGTCCTTATAACCAGACTTTGATCGTCCTGTGCTGAACACTTGTTTCTAGATGGTTTAAGCATAAACAATGAACATTCATATTTCCAACATAATACACAGTTCAGAATGTGAAAAGTAGCAAGCATTATTCTCAATTCCAGGTGAAGATACAAACAGAAGTACAGCAGAATTCTTCAACAAAAGCCCCAAATCTGAGAGGTTGGGAATAGCGTGCATCACTAGGTTTTTGATAAGAAATTTATGCCAATTTCCACAAATGCTTTTCCATTCATTAATTTAGGATTTATTGGTTGTCAACCATGAGCAAGACCCCTTACTAGGCACTGAAAGTCCCTCCCCCAAAGTAAGTTTATGTCCTTATGAGAGTTCATTATCTATCAGAACAAACAGATAAGTATAATGGTTACAAAACAACGTGCTCAACTGAGGAATGAAAAGGGAGGTGGCAGTGAGAACACAGAGCAAAGGGAGGCTTCCCAAGGGTAGATAATCTGCTGTAATCCCTGCTATTCTGCCTAGCTTAGAGCTGGAGTCTAGTGAAAGTCTTAGTGTTAGTCATTCAGTTGTGTCGACTCTTTGAGAAACTATGGACTATAGCCCCGAGCCTCCTCACTCCACGGGATTCTCCAGGCAAGAGTACTGGAGTGGGTTGCCTTGCCCTTCTCCAGGAGGTCTTCCCAACCCAGAGATTGAACCCAGGTCTCCTGCATTGCAGGCAGATTCTTTACTGTTTGAGCTAACTGAGAAGCCCTAGTCTAGACTAGAATCTAGTAGGTGGATCAGTAAGCCTTTGTTAAGTGGCTGGATGGATAGATGGATGAAGCTGGACTTTCCCTTGGAGAAGGAAAGCAACAATGGATAGACACGGATTTTAAAAGACGTAATTAGATTTGTCAGACAGATAGGGCTAAACATTTGGGCCTAAGGCACAAAAACCTGGATGCATGTTTTATTCAGAACTCTTCAAATAGCACTTGTCCAGGGAAGAAGTGGGGAGAAATGCACAGGAGATAAGATTGAAGAGGTAGGAAGGACACACTGAGGAATTCTGATTTTAGGATGTAGGCAATGGAGATCGTATTCAGCACAGGGTTATTTCTATACATACCAATTTCTCAGTAAATCCTTACTGAATAAACTGAATGATTTTCTTGCAATAGATAAATTAATGTTGAATATGGAGAAATTTATATGTAATTCATAGCACACTCACCATCAAATATATCATACAGCATTGAAATCAGTATATAATTCCCTCATTCATAATACAGCAAGAAGTGATTTAAGGTTCACTTTTTAAGACATCATAGGAGTAAGAGAATAATAATAATAATAGCAGCAATGAGTATACGTCAGCAAGGCTTCATTACATATATTTAGTCTTTTTTCAAAGTCCATTCACAACTAGTATCTCATTTGGTTCTTTCTTGTTTTGGAGTTCACAATGTTATTGGAAGTATAATGAACAGGTACTAAAAATACCCACAAAATTGAAGATAACAACTTCTGATTAGGTATCAAAATGACTGTCATGGACTAGGAAGCAATAAATGGCAAAGCTGCACAGCCATGTAATGACCATATTATGGGAGTCATTGTCCCAACTCTCCTGACTTTATCAGGCTGTAACCTTAAAAATATGAAAGGAGAAATCCAATGAATCTCTCTCACTTTTTATGATCAGAGAAGTAAAAAGGCCAAAGGCCTTTGAAATTCAATATATTATTTTATATGATCACTAATATCTAACCATTAACTTCCTTCCATCCTCTTAGAGGTTCCTTAAGGTTTCATTGTTGCATTTTGAATCCACACTGTTACAGAAACAGTTTCTAGTGTGTACATCATGATGCCAATATAGTCAGATGTGGGACAAGATGAAATGGGGTGGGGTATGATGAGAAGGTATGGTAGGAAAGGAAGAGGGAGGAGAGGCAAGGGATGGGAAAAGAAGAGGAGAGAGAAAGACAAGCAAGACATGGCCAAGGTCGGGCAAGGCTAGAATAGAAAATCTCAGAGTCCATCACATATGGTGAAGGTATTATATTAATTGTATTAATGAAATCTACACTTCAGTTATATGAAGCAGTAGTTATATGAAGTGTCAGTCACTCACTCATGTCCAACTCTTTGCCACCCCATGGACTGTAGACAACCAGGCTTCTCTGTCCATAGAATTCTCCAGGCAAGAATACTGGAGTGGGCTGCCATTTCCTTCTCCAGAGGACCTTCATGACCCGGGCATGGAACCCTGGTCTCCTGCATTGCAGGCAGTTCTTTACCGTCTGAGCCACCAGGGGAGATCCCTCAGTTAGATATACGAATACAAACAAACATTTTAAAATTCCTTTATTACTATTTGTTGTAGTCACAAGTTTGAAAAACATGAGTTTAGGAGAATAAGCTTTAAATTCAGACTCAGGCAACTTCCAGTTTTTGCATTTCTGCCTCTTGGACTTTGACAAACTGACTGCTCAGAAGCCTCAGTTTCCTAATGTGAAACAAAGATGATATTCTTTACATTATATAACTGTTATAACTTGTAAAATTTAAATGAACTAATGTGTGAAATGCCTATAAGAATTCCTAACACCCCAGCAGCAGTCATAAATTATCAATATTATTTTATAGTATAATCTCTTAGAAAATTTTACATGAATACAACTTAAATGAGTTCTTCAAATATTTTACTTAAATACTGAAAAACATAATTTAAAGAAGAATCTACTGTGTTGAAGAGAGTTTATATTTGATGTCAGCTGTCAGACTCAATTGGAAATGTATCTAAACAGCAAGGAATTCCATTATTTGGTTTAAAAAATTTTTGAATTTTTGCCTCCCCAAGTTAAAATTACATGTCTTACATTCATTCTTGAATTATTTGCAACAGCATGGGGAAGTTATACCAAAGACATATAATCTATATTCGTCTTTGTTTTTATTACAAACACAAGTGTAAAGTCAGGTTTAAAATACACACATACTCAAACTTCTACTGCTGCTGCTGCTGCTGAGTCACTTCAGTCGTGTCCGACTCTGTGCGACCCCACAGACGGCAGCCCACCAGGCTCCCTCATCCCTGGAATTCTCCAGGCAAGAACACTGGAGTGGGTTGCCATGTCCTTCTCCAAGGCATGAAAGTGAAAAGTGAAAGTGAAGTCGCTCAGTCGTGTCCGACTCTTAGCTCCCCCATCCATGGGATTTTCCAGGCAAGAGTACTGGAGCGGGTTACCATTGCCTTCTCCGACTGGCCATGTGTAATTGAGAACATGAAAAGAAATACCAATATCCAATTAAAAGTATCTTTCTACAGATGTGGAAAGATGGTTTACACATTTGTAACCAAAGAGAAACCAAATACCATTTTCTTGAGACATAAGCACTTGGCTGAACTAAAGAAAGTGGTGGTGGGAGGTGTAAGATAAGGAAAGATCATGAGAAGAAAGTAGACAAATTAATTCTTATTAATTTATTATTTATTTTTGATGGCAGATGTCTTCCTAGGCATAGGTGATACAGTAGTTCCAAAACAAAGTCTCTGCCTCTATGAAGTTTATGTTCTACTCAAGGGTGATAGACTATAAACAACCAAATAAACACACATCCTGCTGCTTGGTGATAAGCATAGCACTGTGGAGAAACCAGGTCTGGGGAAAGGGAGTGTGGGGTGGGATAGCCTCCAGAGGGGCAGCACTGCTATTGTATATGGGGTGGTCAGGAAAAGTCTAAGAAGGTGACAATTGAACATAGCTCTAAGATTCATGCAGAGAGCCACACAGATATCTGCAATATGAGGTCTATCTATCTGGCCAGTAGGAACAGCGTGTACAAAGGCACCAAACTGGGATATGCTTGGCATGTTGACCATAAGGTAAGGAAACCAGCGTGGTAAGAAAGACTGGCAGGAGATGAATCAGAATGAGGGGAAGCACAGACTCTTACACGCTCTGGGGTACACTTCTGCTTTTCACTCTGAGAGAGGTGAGAAGCTACTAGAGGGTTCTGAGCAGAGGACACACATGGTGTCACTTGGGCTGCTAGATTTAGAATAAAACAAGGGAAAAGTGGAAGGCTGAGTAATTTAGAGTAGAAGCAAAGAGATCACTTAGACGGGTGCAGTAATGTGAGAGACAGGGTGGAGACCAGGATCAGGGTCAGGATTACAGCAGAAGTGGAGCTAACAGGATTCCAAGACAGATTGGTTGTGGAATGGGAAGACTGTCCCAGTTAAGGTAGATATAGGAAAGTGAAATTCTAAAATGAAGGAATGAATGAGTAAATGATTAAGTAGATAAGAAGGGCAGGAAGAAGGAAGATTTGGCCTAAAAATATTTATATTGAGAGAACTCAGAATAAATCCTACCCCTGCTGACTGAGTACTCACTGGCAGTTGTGGGCAGGTACCTTTTCCAAGGTGTCTAGGAAAAGATGAGACTCTAGGCAAGAACAGGACCTATATTGCTTTAAAGGTTTGACCCACTACAATAGGAATTTACAAATAGAACAGAGTCTTCGATTTGAAATAGTCAGTCAGTGATTAAAGGGAAAGCATATTAGGATATTGTGGTGCCTACAACAATTGGTTGCTACTCTCCAGCCAGCTAATTCCAGTGAGGCAATGAAAGTAATTGTACTAAGGATCAAAGAGCTGGGCTCCTACAGAGAAGCAAGTGCATACACTGCCAATATTTCATCATTCAGAGCTACTTTTCTTCTTTTTCTAATATGAAAGCTATAAAAGGGGGAGGGAAAGTCCCTGAAAGTGCTATTGTTAAGACCAAAAACTAATTAGTCATTGCTTCCCAAAGTGTTATGTGAAATGTCTCCAAAAATAATGGTCTGCTTTCTCAGATTTTATAGGTTTGCTGAGTCTAGTGTTCTCTGGAATTTCCTGTTTCCCTTGCTAGGGAAGACTGAGTAAACTTTACAAGTCATCTTGAGTAACACAAGCCTTTCAATAAAGGCAATCATTTGTGGATTCATAAAGTATACAACTAGACTTGAAATAAAGATGAGAGTGGTAAATAAAAGTAATTCCAAGATTGTGTATATGAGTGTGACTAAACTGTTTGGCTATTATAGGCCTGAGGTAGGCATTTTATACTCTTTGAAGACATAGAATGAAAAATTCACATTTCCTTTCAGAGTGTTCAGATGTCAAATAAATTATGGTCTAAATATGGTAACCCAATGCCCCTAATGTTTATAAATAATTTGGGCCAATTCAATTGTAAATTACATAGGTATCCTTGGATAAATGCTGTTGCTTGATATTAAGCACCATTGTCATTGTACTTTAGTAAAATATTCAGATTCTATACTTCTCACTAAGATTATAGAAACTGTATTAGACTTTGTGTTAATGCTGCCCCTCATATGGAAACTCACTTGGCCAACTGGCACTTAGAAAAAATGACAAATGCCTTTGGCACACCAGCTGCCTTCAGATGTTCCCATGAACAAAAGATAATAAATATAAACCACTGACAATTCTTTTCTAAAACTCTTGATGTATATGCCAATCAATTCTCTGGACTCACCCTACCTGATATAGTCACATGAGGTTCTTAACTATGCCTGACTTATTCAGAAGAAATATTACACGTTTTAATACCAAAAATAAAAAACAAAAACTGAGTCTGTATGTCAGCAGTTGTATATCCACATGCATACATGCTAAGTTGCTTCAGTTCAGTTGCTCAGTCATGTCCGACTCTTTGTGATCCCACAGACTGCAGCAAGCCAGGCCTCCCTGTCCATCACCAACTCCCAGAATTTATTCAGACTCATGTCCACTGAGTCAGTGATGTCATCCAACCATCTCATCCTCTGACATCCCCTTCTCCTCCCATCTTCTCTGCTTCAATTGTGTCCTACTCTGCGACCTTATGGACCGTGCTCCTCTAGTCATAGGATTCTCCAGGCAAGAATACTGTAGTGGGTTGCCATGCCCTCCTCAAGGGTATCTTCTGAATCCAGGGGTTGAACCCATGTCTCCTGCACTGCAGGCGGATCCTTTACCTGCTGAGCCATCTGGGAAGCCTGTGTATCCACATATCACTGTGCTACAATACAGAGTCTGCTACCTACTGAGAGTCAGCAACTATGCAGTCATGTTCAAAATGATAGAGTATCTCTTCTGCTATCTCTTCCCAAAATTGAAAAATACCTACTGGCTTGTAGAAGGCAAGTTAACATCAATTCATTTCAATATATATGATTACTAACATATAAAAAGGACCATCACAAGACATATGATGATTCAGCCTACATACATAGATCACAAGGATGGTGTTAAAGATACTTGGAGTTGGGTTCTTGAAAGAGCCCAAATCTTGGATGGAGCTTGCCAGGGAGAAACTTCCTCTCAATGTTTTCTATAAATATAATGCATAATGAGTATTCAAATGTTAACTCTTCAGAATCACAATCCGCATAGCACTTTATTCTTCCTGCCAAAGCACTGATATTTTAATATTAACTGGAAAAGGAAGAGCGTCTTCTTGAGCCATGTATAGGACTTACTTAGATGTTAAAATATGCCAAAGAGGTCATCCACTTTGATATTTTTAAAATTTAAAATCCAATTTAGTTGATAAGCTTTAGCAGAGGAAAATCAGAAAGCTCTAACACGTGTCACCTGCCCACTCAGCTGTGAATGGGAAGTGTGTCATGCCACCTTCAACTCAGCATTTTTCTCTTTCATGATGAGATGAGCACTTTCTGGGTAATCTTAGCTCCTATCCAATTTCAAAATAGAGTTCGTGTCATATGTCTCAGATGCAAACTATCATTTTATAACCAATTCTATATCTGCTTGAACAAAATTTTCTGCAAAATAATTTTAAAAATAATTTTGATTTTGCCTGTTTCTAAAATTTTTAAATCTGTCTGGACACAATTCTGCAGGCTGTCTACAAATTCCTGCTCAATTAATTTTATTTAAAGCAAAAAGGTTTAACTTTCTGAAAGCTACATATGACAAGAAAAGAGTGGATTTGCTATCCTTAGAAACTAAAATTCATAATAATATTTTCATAAGCTTTTCCTAAGTAAACTACAGATAACTTTGTCACAAAACATATGAGCATTCTGAATGAAGAATAAAACATTCTTAATTGGAAAATCACATCATAGTTTACTATCATTGCTATTGTTTCATTCAACTATTAATGGCTAATGGGAGGGAAATTAGAAATTTAATTTTTTGATGATCTTTCTGTAAAAGTCATATAATCATATAACATCTGTAAAGGTAAAACAGAAATAATGCTAAATGTCTTTCTCTTCTGAGGGATGTTGTCATTATAAAGGAATAAAAACGAATTCTGAAAAATTAAACCACATAAACCATAATTACCAAAAATTAAACCATATAAACACTATCTATCAGGCAGCATAAAAAACCAAAACCTCTAGCATTTATAGCAAACTTTACATTTCCCCTACTTATTTTGTTTTCCAACTATTGAGGAAAACATAAACAGACTCACAGAAATAGAAAACAAACAAGTCATCAGTGGGGAAGGAGGAGAGGGAGGAGCAAGATAAGATTAAGAGATATAAACTATTATATATAAAATAGATAAGCATAAGGATATATTGTACAGCACAAGAAATTATAGAAGTTATTTTTTTAACAACTTTTAAGGGAATATAGTCTGTAAATAAAACTAAACCACTATGCTATACACCTTAAACTAATATTATAAATAAAATGAAAACTTTAATAAAAATAAATACATTTATAAATGAGAAAAAAGAAAATATTTAAAGAAAAAGTATTACTTGTGTGCCTTATAAAATATAACTAGAGAGACCAAATCCAAAATGGAGGAAGGCTGTACTTCTCCAAAAAATAAAAAAAATTTTCACATGTGAAATTTAATTATGACCTTGAAGGAAAGTAAGGAAAGGGAAATCCTACCATATCCCAGCATAGTGTCCCAGTAATACAAGAATGAAGATAGTGATCAGTGAAGTCTGTTCTTTTAAGCAGCTGCTTTAAGCATCTGGTAATATTTCATGAATATGAAATGTCCCTCTCCTAATGGGACATCTAGTACCTAGAAAGTAAACTCTCTCAGTACTGTCAGAAATGAAATAAATTAAGATTATTGATTTTCTAAAACTCTTTATATAGAGATTAATATAAATACATACATAGATATTTATATATAAATAATAGAGTATATAAAAATATATAGAATATATAGAGGACTATATATATAGAGAAATACATAGAATAAAATATTTCAAATGAAGCACTGAAAATGCCCAAAAGTGCTTCCCTGGTGGCTCAGATGGTAGAAAAATCTGCCTGCAATGTGGGAGACCTGGGTTTGATCCCTGGGTTGGGAAGACCCCCTGGAAGAGGGCATGGCAACCCACTCCAGTATTCTTGCCTGGAGAATCCCCATAGACAGAGGAGCCTGATGGGCTACAGTCCAAGGGATTGTACAGAGTTGGACATGACTGAGCAACAAAGCACAACACAAATACCCAAAAAAAAGAAAAAAAAAAAAACCTATTTGTTGAAATTTTCACTCAGCAGAACCCTACAACGGCACTAAATTTTAAACATTCATAAAAATAATCAACACTTTTTTTAATAAAAAGTTACATTTTCTGACTAAACTGTAGTGTTCTGGGTAATTGGATTGTAAAAACAAGTATTAATAAACTCCACTATTTTAAACCTGTTATAATGTTAGATATAATGTGTCTCAGTTACCCAAAAGCAGTCTGCTATAGAATAACTTTGCTATAAAACTGATGTAATCGTAGCTTTTAGCTCAGTAGAGATCTTTCTTTACACTTTGGGGCATATACAGCACCATTAGATTGGAAGTTTTAAAACCTAGTCTCTCCCTCCTCAAACTCAGGACTGTAGAGAAGCAGTGAAATTATTAACATAAACTCCAATAGGAAGTGAGTCTAGAGAGAGGAAAAAATTACCTTTAACTCAGTCCATTCCAAGGTTAGTGGCAGTTTGGGGTTATTTGTGTGTGTGTGTGTGTGTGTGTGTGCTAATGACAGGTTGGGTTGTGGCCTGCTGCTACTTCTTCCAAACCCCACGGTGATTCCTTCCTTTCCCATGACCTCTTGCCAGACTTCTGCTTTCCTTCCCCACAGGCTTGGTTTCCCTCCGCTTTGAAGATTTTGTTTTGCAAAATCAGTGCCTCACTCTTGCCAATTAGAATGCTCTTTGGAGACCACCATTAGTAGTCAATGGATGGAAACTGGGTGAAGTAGAGTAGATTCAGATTTTCCTCATGCATATGAGTATTGGTTTATAATCTATTTATACTTTGCATATGCATTCTCCAACCAGGCTCTCTTACCTGCCAATATTAAATCTCCTGTTGTGATTACCTGGTTGATTGTTAATTGCCAATGTCTTCTTATGATCCTTTCTCCCAACAATTACTCTGCACATTTTCTTTGCTAAAATACACAGGATTGAAAAAAGCAACAAGATAGGGGGAAACTAAGGAGAATGGGAAGAGTTTGCAGACTCTTTTCTCACCACTTATTGTCCATTAGAAGATGGACACTAGGGAAGAAAAAGTCTTTAGTGTACTTGGAGGGAGAATAAACCTGAACTAAAGCATACGTTTCCAGATGTGAGAATGTGTCCTCTTTCTATCATCTGGGGAAATAAGTGGAGTAAAAGTAGAATGCTAAGATCTACATTTAGACACAGTGAGAAAATGCAAGAATATAGAATCCTAAAAATAGATTACAAAGAAGAAAATTACATTATGCCAGCCACAGGAAAACAAGGTTAAGGCATTAAAGATATACCCAAACCAGGAGTCTCCACCACAGTGATCCCTTCTGGGGTCGGTCCAGGGCTCAGCCTCCACAAACAATAACAACCAGACTTTTAAGATTTAGTGCCGTCCTTACAAGAGACTGTTTTCACTCAGGGCCCTCATTAATCTTTTGTGTTCACTTTGAGTCTAATCACGTGGCGAACTAATGTTAAGAGTCTGTTCTTGGGGAGCTAACTGCTTACTTGTGAGGTAAACTCACTCATCCGTGACACTGAGCTACCAAGAGGGCAGTGAAAGAAATAATTTAGGAAATTATGCCCTGGAAGTTTCATGTTATGAATGTGTGAATCTGTCTCTGAGCTTCCAAGTTAATTCATTTGGGGAAAAGTTCCTATATCTTTCCAGACAGAAAAAGCACTGTATTTTTTTTTTTTTTTTCTGTTTCTCTGTGTTTTTAAGAGGCATTACATTTACCAATTTTACTGCAAGTTTGAAGATCAAGATTTGGGGGAATTGTTTCGAAATTTATTTGTTTCTTATGTAGTCACTTTTAAATTATTTTGTAAAATTATTCTAAATGTGGAATACTTTCTTGAAAACACTACAGAATCAATCAGCTAAAGCAGTATTTTTCTAGTCCTCTAATAGTATAGTTTTTACTAAGAATACACAAATTTGAAGGGGAGAGGGACGGGACACAGTACAAAAGGAACATTTGAACCTTAGAGTGAAAGCAAAGCAAGGCAAGAAGTCAAGGTGTCACGGTGTGCGTCTCGCCATGTCCACAATACAACCGTATCTTTACATTCCCTGTTACATCTGCCTAGGATGCCCCTTCATTAGATCTTTGCACATCAGCCTTTTTCTTATTCAGATATCAATTTAAATGCCACCTCCTTGGAGAAGCCATCTTTGATTGCCTGATTAAAAGTTGGCTTCCAGGTACACTTGATCACCTTAATTTCTCCTGAGCAACATTACTGCCTGGTATTTTCTTCAATCATTTTATTCCCTTCACTCTACCCCTCAATTAAAACATGAGCTCTATAAGAGCAGTACTCTTTCTTTTTCCCTGAGTCCCCGTAATCCATAAAAATGTCTGAGAGAGATTAGCTATATTACAAAAATTTGTGGAGGCAAAGAATAAACAAATAAATGAATGAGTACTCCAAAGAGTTTACTTATTCTGCAGCATAAATTTTACAGGTTATTAGAATGAAAAATCTATATTGATAAGAAATTGAAGTATCACTGATACAAGGCTGTAGACAAAACCATAAATAAAGCAGGAACTCTGTTTATTGCAGATTATTATGCCATGACCTAAACTTCAAATCCAGAGTGATTTACTAAGATTCCACTATTACAGATGATGTGAGCACACTAAATTTCGATACTGTTAGCTCTGGCAATCACAAAAAGTAACAGGAGAGAAGTCAGTGATTTCTGCAAACAAAATAACCTCAGAAAGTACACCTATTCCTGGGCCTGAAGTCAGACTTCATGTCAACAGTCTAGAAAGATAAACAAATCATCCTGCGTAATTAGATACTATGCTTGTCCCAAGTGCGGGAAACTACATTTAGGAAGAGAATGTTTGTTCCTGCCTGGCCTTCTAAACAACTCCAGCAATTTATCTAATCTCAGTGGTTTATGAGTTTTGTTTATCTCATTGAAGTCCGCTTCTCTGTTCTAAACATTTCTGGAAAACAGCAGAGCTTTTCCTTTCCACTCACAGTGCCTGGCTGTGCCTGTGGCTGGAATCTGCAGGTGCAGGCCTCAGAGATTCATGGACAGCCACCACTGAGAGCTGTACCCTTCCCTGAGCACAGGAAGCAGTCTGCAGGAACTTTTTCACAATAACGGTGAATGCTTGTAATTTCTAATGAACCTACTCAGTGACATGTTCTTGCAGCTATTTTCTCAAAGAAGCCAGAGAGCTTTTATAAAACTGGAAATAATTTTAGGAGATCTTAGCAAAAGAAAAGACTTATTTAAAAACAAAAATAGGTTGTGGTCATGCTTCTTCTGGAATATCTGTGTCCTTTGCTTTTCAAGACTTTTCAAAGTTCTAATACACTTATTTCAATAATAGTATAATTTATCATTAACAACATTCTCTTCTTTAAATAAAAAACTCGGTATAATAATAGGAGTGAAAAATAGTGCATACAATAGAGTCATTTGCTCCCCTTTGGAGATTCTGAATAGTGTCTGGAGAGGAACATGATGCCACAATTTGGAAATCACTGAAGCTCATCTCCTCTTTTGGAGGCAATGGGGCACTGGGTGTTCCCTGACACAGAGCTAGAGTCTTATCTAGGCTTTACCTTAGCTATGGCACCTTGGGCAGTTACTTTCCTTAAGACTTAATTTCTTTATTTTAAAAGTAAGAATAATGATGAACATGTCACAAAGTTATTTTATTATATCATCATTAAACTATTATTATTAAAGTTGTCATTGAAAGGACATTTTTCTCCCTGGCTATGATGCTTAATTTTATGTGTCAACTCCACTGGGCTAAGGGATGTCCAGATAACTGGTAAAACATTATTTCTGGGTGTGTCTATGAGGATATTTCAGGAAGAAATTAGCATTTTAATCAGTAGACTAAATAAAGTACTAGTGGCTATAATCCAATCTGTCGAGAGCTTAACTAGAGCAAAAAGGCAGAGAACAGGTAAATTTTTTCTTTTAAGCTTTATCTGGTGCATCCATTTGCTGCCTTCAGACATCCTGGTTCTCAGGCCTTCAAACCCAGGCTCATACTACAAATAGCCTATTTTTCTAATATACTGGCCATATGTTCATGACAGAGACGGAAGAGACCAAGTCAGTTCCCGGTTTCTTGTTATACAGTAAAAATAAACAATATTGGGAAACAATAAAAATCAATCATCAGTCTCTAAACACTGCTTATAAGTACTGAGGTAAAAATTGAGTTGCATAGTCATTATGGAATAAAGAATAAAAAGGAACTACAAAGATGACCCAGGTTGATCATTCAAATACATCACCTTGTAAAATGATGCTCCAAAAGAGAAACTTAACCAGCTTTCCTGAATAATGTTTTATGGTAATCACTATTCATATAAAAATGAGTAGAACTAAAGTATTTGAACATAGCCAAAGAGGTGTTTCTAGACTACTGGAGTACCCAGAGCAGTAAAATGAAAATTTTATGGGGAATGAACATAGGATGACCCACTTGTACTTTTGCCAAGTATTTACTTAAAAATAAAACATAACACCTTACCATCCGTCTGCTATCTTAATGAATTCAACAAAGCATGGAGCTTTATCATTAAAAAGGTAGAAAAGACTAGTCAAAAGTAGGCTTTTAATGGAATAAATTCAGTTTTATGAAAAACTTTTTTTCCTTATTCTTCTGAATTCTAGTACAAATATCCTAAAAATCCTAAAAGATAAGGACTCATCTACGGATATAACTTTGTGAACCACCTACATCATTTTTGAGATTGCCCACAATCATTTTATTTCGTTAATTTATTAAAGAAAAATTTAGATGTTTGTGTTGATATAGTTTTTGGTTTATATGTTTTTATAGTTTTAATGAACAGCTTTTTGTTTTCTGAAAAAAAAAAAAAAGTACACAGACAATTCAGCAGCCAAACTACTAGGATTTATTCTCCTTAGTTTTACTTTCTGAAGCTGAAACTTTGGTATCCAATCTCAAAGTTTTCCCACTTCACTCTGCATCCAAGCGTCAAGGAACTTTTGCTTTCAACTTGGATGAAATAACATAACTCAATTTACCCTTTTGCCTAAAACAACTAAAACCCTGAAGCAAAACCAAAACCTGAAAAAATGGCTTTCAAGATCCTGAGCTCAAGGCAACGAAGATTACTAATCCTAAGAGATGAAAAACAAATGAGGTGATCCCTACAATTTGTCCACATTTGTTGCCTTCAAAGAGTTTCTAGGCAACAGAACAGAGACGGAAAGCCCCGGAGGAGCCTGATGGACTACCAGACATGAGAAGACAGATCGGAGATTCCACAGAGAATAAGGCAGCTAGATTTTTCATTACAGAGTACTGGAGGGAGGAGGAGAGCTGCACAGAGATGGAACTCTAAAAATCAACAAAGGGTTTCCATTAATTATTTAGCAGAGTACCAATTATTACACATGCATGGAGAAATCATTTGAGTGGGAAAGAACACATGAAAAATCTAGAGAAAAGACTGACTAGCACACACAGGCTAAGAATAGTACCTGCTTCCATCAACCAAGCCATACAACCTCATAATATAAAAAGCATTGGGAAGAGTACCCAAAACAGTACTGTATCAGTGCATGCGTTCTGCTAAGTCATGTCTGACTCTTTGCGACCCCATGGACCACAGCCCACCACGGTCTTCTGTCCATAGAATTTTCTAGGTAAGAATACGGAAGAGAATTGCCATTTCCTTCTCCAGGGATCTTCCCAACCTAGGGATCTTCCCAACCCAGGGATCGAACTCATGTCTCTTGCGTCTCCTGCATTGGCAGGTGGGTTCTCTGCCACTGGGCCACCTGCATGCATGCATGCGAAATCGCTTCAGTCGTGTCCGACTCTGTGTGACCCCATGGACAGCAGCCCACCAGGCTCCTCTGTCCACAGGATTCTCCAGGCAAGAATACTGGCTAAGTCAAGTTTATATTAAAATGCAAGGGTGGTTTAATATTTATTAACCAATCAATACAATTCCCCATGCTGCTGCTGCTACTGCTGCTGCTAAGTCACTTCAGTCGTGTCCGACTCTGTGCGACCCCACAGACGGCAGCCCACGAGGCTCCCTCATCCCTGGGATTCTCCAGGCAAGAACACTGGAGTGGGTTGCCATTTCCTTCTCCAATGCATGAAAGTGAAAAGTGAAAGTGAAGTCGTTCAGTCATGTCTGACTCTTAGCGACCCCATGGACTGCAGCCCACGACGCTCCTCCCTCCACAGGATTCTCCAGGCAAGAATACTGGCTAAGTCAAGTTTCTACTAAAGTGCAAGGATGGTTTAATATTTATTAACCAATCAATATAATTCCCCATGCTAACAAACTAAATAAAAACAAAGCAAAAATCCACATTTAATAATACATTAAAGACACAACAATATCTCAATATTAGATACTGAGTATCATATACATTTACATATATACATACACTTCAGAGTTACTTCAGAATAAAAATATTTAAATGATCTTTGAAGGGAACACAATTGCAAAACTATCTAGCATGATAAATCTGTGGACACTGCTTTCACATTTCTCACCACAAAAAAAGGAGGAGGAGGAGGAGGAATCAAAACAAGCAAAACAGTTTCTTAGCAGATTCAATTTTTCCTCTCATCATTTTAAGAATGAAACAAACCAAAATGGCAAATATATTAGTGACTGTACCTCTGTGTACCTGAAGTGCCTTACTAATCATTTTATTTAACTGTCAGCAACTTTATGCCTCACTTTGACTGCTACTGGGCCAAAATATGAGGGTCTCACAGACTGAGGAATGGTTCCTAAAGGATATGCTAGGGCTGCTGAAGCAAAAGGAGGAGTCAAAAGTCTACTAGCAGCAGCTACTGATTAGCCAGTGTGAAAATATTTCAATATTTTAACAACTGGTACAACTATGATTATGTGAACTGGCTGAAATTAGCTCTGTGGAATTCTAGTGTGGACAGGAAAACTCATACACATTAAGCAATCTATCAGCATCATCTTGTGATCTAAGAAATAACTCTATTAGAAAGTCAGGAAGAGCAATACCAGGAGACAAGAGATCAGAGTTCTTGCCCCATCTTGGACCAATTAGCAGCTGTGTAAACTTTGTCAAGCTACTTAATGCCTCTAAGCATCAGTTTTCTCATCTGTTAAATAAGAGGAAAGAGTTGAGAAAACAAAGAAAAGGATGGGAAACTACAAAGTAAGGAGTAAAGAAAGGCACAAAGGTCACAGAATAAAGAGACAAGGTAGAAGGACATGAAAAACATAGGATTAGAATACAATATAAAAGGATTCAAATAAGATCATTCTATAAAATGATACAGCAAGCAAAAAGTTTAGATAAAAACATTAACATCAATTATCCTCTATGTCTCCACTAAGTATAAATTCAAACAAGATGGTCTCCAGAAATTAAGAAAAAAGTCTTCTTCATTTTTATATTTTTCTTGATTTCCTCTAAGAAATGTTTGTAGCCACTGTAATAATGTTTTTCTATATATAAAAACAAAAGTTGATATTGTTACTAGACTGTCCATATAACTGGTTTACTCATTATGACTGAAGTATTTAACTCAGTGGGAAAAAGATGCAAAATACTGTGATACCTCCAAGATCATTTATTTACTTCCAATTTATTCCTTACACACATATAAAAGATACTTTGCAGTTCAGTTCAGTTCAGTCATTCAGTCGTGTTCAACTCTTTGCATCCCCATGAATCACAGCATGCCAGGCCTCCCTGTCCATCACCATCTCCCGGAGTTCACTCAGGCTCGCATCCATCGAGTCAGTGATGCCATCAAGCCATCTCATCCTCTGTCGTCCCCTTCTCCTCCTGCCCCCAATCCTTCCCAGCATCAGAGCCTTTTCCAATGAGTCAACTCTTCCCATGAGGTGGCCAAAGTACTGGAGTTTCAGCTTCAGCATCATTTCTTCCAAAGAAACCACAGGGTTGATCTCCTTCAGAATGGACTGGTTGGATCTCCTTGTAGTCCAAGGGACTCTCAAGAGTCTTCTCCAAGACCACAATTCAAACACATCAAATCTTCGGCACTCAGCCTTCTTCACAGTCCAACTCTCACATCCATTCATGACTACTGGAAAAACCATAACCTTGACTAGACATACCTTAGCCAGCAAAGTAATGTTAGGTAGCTTAAACAATCAAGTCTTAAGTAATTTACACAATCCATTTTTGGCCAATACAAAAATATGGAGGGTGGAGAAGAATATATATTTCCCATTATGTGATTTAAAAACTACAAAAGTTATTTCTTTCTTTCCTTTTTAAAAAGTTCCTTGAATAGAACAAATCCTCCCATCCTAAATTTTAGAGTTTATCCTGTGAGTATTACAAAAGGGACATCATGTAATGTAATGGTATGTATCTTTGCTTATCTTTACAAAACTGCAATGAAATTAAATTTCTTTAACAAATTAAGAAATATGACAGCTCTGCTTAGTTCCAATATTTTCAAAGTTTTCATTTCAATACATTTAAAAAATAAAGGTGAATAACTGTTTTTAAAATGCCTAAGTATTTTAATATCCTAGCAGTACTCTTGCCTGGAAAATCCCATGGATGGAGGAGCCTGGTGTGCTGCAGTCCATGGGGTCACTGAGAGTTGGACACAACTGAAGCGACTTAGCAGCAGCAGCAGCAGCAGCAGCAGCTTTCTAGTTATGGTACCTCTGTTTTAAAACATCATTAATTTACTTCTAATTTCTTCCCTCTGGCCTTCTAATTTCATTTGAGCTGAAATTTTTCATGTATGGTCTTAGTCTGAAGTGAGTTTTTTTAACACTGTCACTTAAAAATCTCATCACAACTGGCTTATACAATATTCAAGAAAAAGTGTGGAATATTAAAATATGCTTAGCTTAATGCTAAGACACAGCATCTACCACAGAGTTAATCATTATCAACTGATAACCCAAATGCTAAATATCTGGACTTTGAAGCAGCAGAAGCAGCAGCCTCAGTTCTACAGAGATATAAGATGTTGTTTTTCTCATCTGAAATCTAAGTCTACAGAACTTAGATTTTCAATATGCCCTTTAGTATCACCTGTTCTTCTGTGCATACATTTATTTTGAAGCCTTTGCCTGGCAGATAGATTTTGTAGAGTAAGAAATAATATAGTTTCATATCTTTTATAAATAAAGATACATGTAACAGCCAATCAGATCATCTACCATATATGAGAGAGGCTGTCATGGTCTGTCAATGTAATAAAGAGTGAAAAAGCTCAGCTGGTTAAGTCCTCTATAGCCCTTACTGGAGTAACATAATTAATGTTAGGACTTTTAAGTGTTAACAAGAACATACAAATCTTAAGTTGGTAGATCCTTAGGAATCCAGAGATAAACTCTAGGTAGCAATCATTAGTTTCAGGAATTCTGCCCTTTTTTCTTATGGTTTTTAAATTAAATCTAGAAACCTAGTAGTATATTGTACTTATCACATACGTTTTCTTCAAGTTTGATATGCTTATACTTTCTCCTGTTCTACTTTCCTATTGTGATATCACTGCATGAAATATCAATTCATATTGAAAATCTTTATAGAAAATCAGGTATTATTTTTTTGCATCTCCTTCAAATTATGGTGATACTTTCCTTATTAGTTGATGCAAGGAGGCATGCATGCTCAGTCATGTCCTACTCTTTGAGACCCCCTGGACTATAGCCCGCCAGGTTCCTCTGTCCATAAGATTTCCCAGGCAAGAATACTAGAGTGGCTTGCCATTTTTTACTCCAGGGGATCTTTCTGCTCCATGGATCAAACCAGTGTCCCCTGAGTTTCCTGCATTGGCAAGCAGATTCTTTATCACTGCGCCACCTGGGAAACACCTATTTAGTTGACAGTTAAACTTAATAAATGCTTTCAAATAGATACAGTAGTAGATATATGGAGAAAGCAATGGCACCCCACTCCAGTCCTCTTGCTGGGAAAATTCCATGGATAGAGGAGCCTGGTGGGCCGCAGTCCACGGGGTCGCTAACAGTCGGACTCGACTTCCCTTCCACTTTTCACTTTCACGCCTTGGAGAAGGACATGGCAACCCACTGCAGTGTTCTTGCCTGGAGAATCCCAGGGACATGACTGAAGTGACTTAGCAGCAGCAGCAGCAGTAGATATATATTACTGATTCATAAATTTTACAATTTGCTTCTTAAGCTAAGTCATATTTGTAACTAGGTAAGGACTGTTGCTGAAGGTGAAGCTCCAGTACTTTGGCGACCTGATACAAAGAGCTGACTCACTGGAAAAGACCCTGATACAGGGCAATATTGAGAGCAGAGGAAAAAGGATCAGCAGAGGATAAGACGCTTAGATAGCATTATGGACTCAATGGACATGAATTTGAGCAAACTCCGGGAGACAGTGAAGGATCGAGGAGTCTTGTGGGCTAGTCCATGGGGTCACAAAGAGACGGACACAATGTAGCAAGGGAACAACAACAATCTGATGATGGCCATGTTCTAAAATCTTCAGGTGACACTTGTTACTGATGTGGTTTAAATTGTTTCATACTATGCTTTAGTTTCTAAAGTTTTCCAAATCAATACTATTTCAAATAAAAAGAAAAATTATCCATATCACTCTATGGCTTTAATTTTTAAGTTTTCATTAAATGAAGTCTTTTTATCTGCCATTTCTTATAATTTATATGTAATTTTAATCTCATAGTTAAACTGTGAAAACATGGAATATGTGTCCCTGTCATATGTGGCATACATTTTTTATTTTGCTTAATATTATCTTTGCTTTCTGCCACATAGTAAAGAGTTCAGGCCCTGGAGTAAGTCAGCCATGAGAATGAGTCTCTTAAGGATATAATGCCCAGCAAATTACTTCACTCATATGAATTTCAGGGTCCTCATCCAACAGGACAAGCATTTCCCCATCATAGGTCTCCTATAAGACTGAGTGATGAAAATAAGCCGTTACAAGGCACACAGCATAAAGCCTGCCAATGAAACTGCAGGCAATTGTCACCACTATCCTTTACAGCCCTGGGGAAGCCATCTTTCACTGAAGCCCTTGCCTCAGCCTCCTCCTCTTACTAGTGTACGCCACCTGTATTTCTTCTATATTTATTGCAGTTTTCCCATTGAGCTATTTTTGTTTGTTAGTTTTCCTAGCTAGGAAATAATATATAATGTAAGAGGAGATATATCCCTATCAGCTATTTTAAAAGAAATTTTCCTCCAAGGGAAGCACCAAGTAAAAACACACATATTGAAAGGAGGTCCTCAGTAACTTTTGTGGACTGACTGAAGGTGAGATAACCCACCAGCACTCTGGATACACCAAATACCCTGAGCTGGAACTCTTGGTTTATTGGCTTATTAGCACTTTCCAAACACTGACAGACAAGCCTCTGCTGCAAACGGTTTCTAGTTGAGCAGCTTAGCACCTTTTCACTTGGCAAGAGATGGATTTCCAAAACTAGGCTTTGATTCACAAATACTTCCTTGACTAAATTATAATTCCCTAAACCTGACTTTTTTTTTTTAATCTTTGCCACAAAATGGAGTTTGCTTCCTGTACCTCTCACCAAAATAGGGCGCTTTTGTAAAGCTTATATTTCATTGTTCTTCTAAGATTATCTGCTTGATAAGAATATCATTTGGAGTACTTTTTCATTAAAAAAATTTTCAGATAGAAGTCCTGAAATGCATTCCTATTCTCATTCTCTTGCAATTCAACAGGTCAAAAGAACTTGTAGTTCTTCCTTCTTGAAGCAAAATATACTTAAATGAAAATAAAAGTAAGTAAAATTAGAGGAGCAAATATTTAAAAGTTATATTCCTTTCAGTATTATTGTATGCTCTATTGTCACACATTTAAAAATGAGATTTTAAAGACTAAAGAAATCCATGAAATTGATTTTCAAGTCCTTATGAAAATATATTATCTTTACAATGTTAGGTGTGTGTGCCTCTGTGTGTGTCTATAACTGCCATAATCAGAAAGCATTCTTTGTCAAAACAAACTTCTAAAGCTTTGGCACAGAGTTTTGTAAAGAAAGTTCTTATGACTGACCAGAACTAAAAGTCCCAAGAGGAGTGTCCCTCCAGCAAAATTTTCTTTCATCATTAATACTGCCCAATTCCCTAAGCAGCCCTGGTCTTTGCGTCCCCACGGCATGCCCACCCTATCTTATAGCATTTCCATCCCCTACCCCTGCCCAGGTCTACCATCCTTGCCATTCCCCTACTCTGACCACAGGTAAACCAAATTAGAAATAATCATTTTCCAAAAAGCGAATTTGAAGAAAGGGTCTGTTTTTCTTTCTGAGCAACACATACAAATAGATGCTGTGCCTTCAAACAAAAACATTTACATTCTCCAGTAGAACGAAAAATTCAATCATTATCTAAAGTTCCAAAAGAACTATTTTTAGATGATGATTTAACCCTACAAGAAACAAATATAATCTGCCCTCTGCTGCAATGGATAAAGACAAATATGAAATTAAAAATTAAAAATAAAACAAATACCTTCTATTGTTTATTTTCTACCCTTTTCTTAATTAAAATTAATTCATTTCACTATTTCCCCATGCTAAAACAAGCTATAATCCTAATTACAAAGAACTATTGGGGGAAATGGTTAATTTAGCAAATATTTGAAGGCTTTTCCCCTAAAACCACATGTAAAACATAAGACAGTACAGCTTTCAAAAATTACAGTCACATTACCTCTTCCAAAATTTAGTTTACTGTGTGGAATCATGTCTCTCACCACAGCTCCTGATGAAAAGGTGGAGTCAAAAAGGAAGTATGCTAACATTTAAATATAACACAAGTGTAATTAAGCAAACACTGTCTTTTGAATGGAAAATTCAAAACATGAGATTTACAGCACCTCGTGTAGTAGAAGTAACTTCAGAAAAAGGGCAGTTTCAAGGGTTGAGAGGTGAATGCAGAGGGTGTCACTAAGCTTTTGGTTAAGTCTCAAAGAGGTACCACTATGGCTAATTATTTTCTATGCTTCTGTTGATAAGCATTATACTTTTCACTCTTCTGTGAAAAAAGACCCAAAGTTAATGAGAACCATAAAGATTCCTTAATCAGCTTATATTGTGAAAGAGTATTAAAGTCTCCACTTTCACAACAGGCACATGAAATACACACTTTTATGATATATTACTAGCACAGGAACTTACATCTCTCTCCCCTTGAACCACCTGCAAATTTTAATAGTCATGTATCGCCAGGGTACCAGAAACTCATAAAAGTTTAACCTGCTAATTAACAAGTAGGTAAAGTTCCAGCCCTGTACCATAATTCGTTTGCTTCCAAGCATAGTCGGCATGACCAAGAAAATATTCTTTTGGATTGTTTTCCAAGGTAACTATATTCCAGGCCCGATTCCTTACCCAGATCATTAAGAAGTAAAAGCATACTATATATACATATATATGTATGTGTGTGTGTGCATATATGTACATATATATATAATCATGTCCTTAGGGAGGTGAAAAAGTTAGTGAAAATGTAGAGGTCTAAAAACAGATGTGATTATCTCTGAAAAGCTGCTACCAGGAGAATTTTACTTGGATTAGGTCACTCTTGTTTTAGATTCAATCTGCACCTTTCCCAGTGTTGTTGCAATATAGGTCTGTGCCTTGTCTCATTCTCTTTACCTAGAGGCTGTAATATAAATAGAGATATATTTATTAGGGCTGTTTGTTCTTATATAAATATCCAAAACATGATCTCAAATGTGGGGCCCACAAATCACAGAAATTTAAAGAAAGGGTTGCAAGAAAGAAAAAGTCTCCCAATTCTTGCCTGTAACAATGGTGATGGCTACTAACGACATTCCGATGAGATGACTTCAGGCTATGTAAGTTTCATAAAGGGCCCATTAGTGTCAAGGCCCTTGGTCTCAGTCCCAGCCCAGTTAGTTGTACTAGGAATTACTACCATATTAAGAGATTGGTTATTTTTCTGAACTTACAATACCAGGCAGAGCCATTTTCTTTTTCTGATGTTTTATTTATATGAACTAGCCTCCTAAGAGGGTAATTAAAATATTTATGCCAGAAAGCTAAAGGAGGTATTAAATGATGTCTGATTTTTCTATGGCTGAGAGAATATCTGCTTATGTGAAAGTCAACAGACAGATCCAAGTGAGGTAGTAGCTCATTCATTCACTTTTACTTTATCTAGTGCCTTCTATAACTCAAGAACTAGGTACTGTAGGTACAACAATAAAAAGACAAGACTCTGCCCTCACATAACTGATAGTCTAGTGAGGACAAACCATTAGGCTGGTTCTTCAATATTTACTGATTTTAACAGGATTCATTTCTTCCTAGCATCAAATTCACGAACACACACACACAAAATAATTTTATTTATTGAGTACCAACTTTGTGGCAGTATAATGGCAAGCACATTCTGTATGTGAATATATTCCCTGGTAGCTCAGATGGCAAAGAATCCACCTGCAATGTGGTAGACATGAGTTTGATACCTGGGTTGGGGAAGATCCCCTGGAGGAGGGCATGACAACCCACTCCAGTATTCTTGCCAGAAGAATTCCATGGATAGAGGAGCCTGGTGGGCTATAGTCCATGAGGCTGCAGAGTCAGACATGACTGAGTGACTAAGCAGAGCACAGCATACATACAAATATAAATATATATATATATATATATATATTCATTTAATTCTCCCATTAATTTTATATTCCAAATACCAGGTAATTATGAAGTTCAGTAACTTGACCATTGATACACAACTAAATATGGCAGAATTCAACCCTACATCTGACTCCTGAGCATTTGTTCTTATTACTTCACTATCTCTGTCTTAAAAATATTTTAGGCTGTAATGTTAGAGGATCTCAGTCTACAAAATACAGAAATCGTCTGCAGAATTTATATATGTAGACAAAAGGAAACACAATCAGATTTCCTTTAATGACTGAGAACAGTAGTATCCTCTTTCTTAGCTATCTCCAGAGCACAGTCCCAACTGAAATCTAAAAAAACACTTCGCCAGTTTTACTATTGTTCTATGGAACTGATGCATCCCTGATGTTTTTACAGTTAACTCAAAACCACTTCATTGAGTCTCAAGAAACTGAACCTCATGTAATTGCCTAATTGCCTAGACACATTGTGCTAGGTGCTGTGTGGGCAGTGGGGCTGATTTTTGGATCAGAGTTCTTACTCCTTGAACTGACCAGTTATAGAAGGCTGGGCACTGACTTTGAATCTCCTGTTATGTTTGATTATTCACATATTTTTGCTTTTTTTTGTTTGTTTGCCTCAATGTATATCACCCTTTGAGATTTGGTACAGTACCATAACACCTCAGAATGGAATCAACAGAAAAACAAAATTTTAACATACAATGTTATTTGTCTCTGTAAACAAGGAAGACCTTCTGCAGGGGACATACAAAACACACTTTTCTTCTGCAGAGAAGAAATTCTTCAGTCACATAGAAGAGAAGATCAAGTGAAACTCAGAGGTTATTCTAGACATAGAACAAAAATATATATAGGTCAATAAAATCTGAAGATTAGGAAAGCTGGGTCTTCTCTAACAGATTGAGATGCAAGTGGGATCTATAATAAAATTTTAAAAAAATCACATCTTGGAATCTGGTATATTTAAACATAAATATATACAGTGATCAGAGATTTCAATAGGAGATTACCTAAGGTAGGTCCTATACTTAGTGATGTACCTTTAATTCGTTACAGACATATAGCTTATATAGTTGCATGACCATTTTCAAGGCATGTAATCAAGCTATTTCTTTTGATTCACCTAAGAAGATTTATGTATTATTTCTGGGAGCTTATCCTGTTGAATAATTTGAAACAATTTAAGGCAATGCCAAAGAATGCTCATACTACCGCACAATTGCACTCATCTCACATGCTAGTAAAGTAATGTTCAAAATTCTCCAAGCCAGGCTTCAGCAATACGTGAAACGTGAACTTCCTGATGTTCAAGCTAGTTTTAGAAAAGACAGAGGAGCCAGAGATCAAATTGCCAACACCTGCTGGATCATGGAAAAAGCAAGAGAGTTCCAGAAAAACATCTATTTCTGCTTTATTGACTATGCCAAAGCCTTTGACTGTGTGGATCACAATAAACTGGGGAAAATTCTGAAAAGGATGGGAATACCTGCCTCTTGAGAAATCTGTACACAGGTCAGGAAGCAACAGTTAGAACTGGACATGGAACAACAGACTGGTTCCAAATAGGAAAAGGCTGTATATTGTCACCCTGCTTATTTAACTTCTATGCAGAGTACATCATGAGAAACGCTGGGCTAGAGGAACCACAAGCTGGAATCAAGATTGCCGGGAGAAATATCAATAACCTCAGATATGCAAATGACACCACCCTTATGGCAGAAAGTGAAGAGGAACTAAAAAGCCTCTTGATGAAAGTGAAAGAGGAGAATGAAAAAAGTTGGCTTAAAGCTCAACATTCAGAAAATGAAGATCATGCATCTGGTCCCATCACTTCATGGGAAATAGATGGGGAAACGGTGGAAACAGTGACAGACTTTATTTTGGGGGCTCCAAAATCACTGCAGATGGTGACTGCAACCATGAAATTAAAAGATGCTTACTCCTTGGAAGAAAAGTTATGACCAACCTAGACAGCATATTCAAAAGCAGAGACATTACTTTGCCGACTAAGGTCCATCTAGTAACGGCTATGGTTTTTCCTGTGGTCATGTATGGATGTGAGAGTTGGACTGTGAAGAAGGCTGAGCGCTGAAGAATTGATGCTTTTGAACTGTGGTGTTGGAGAAGACTGTTGAGAGTCCCTTGGACTACAAGGAGATCCAACCAGTCCATTCTGAAGGAGATCAGCCCTGGGATTTCTTTGGAAGGAATGATGCTAAAGCTGAAACACCAGTACTTTGGCCACCTCATGCGAAGAGTTGACTCATTGGAGGAGACTCTGATGCTGGGAGGGATTGGGGGCAGGAGGAGAAGAGGACGACCGAGGATGAGATGGCTGGATGGCATCACTGACTTGATGCACAGGAGTTTGGGTGAACTCTGGGAGTTGGTGATAGACAGGGAGGCCTGGCGTGCTGGGATTCATGGGGTTGCAGAGTTGGTCACGACTGAGGGACTGAACTGAACTGAAGAAGATTTATGTATTATTTCTGGGAGCTTATCCTATTGAATAATTTGAAACAATTCATACTTGTGTATATGAAGACAGTCATTCTTGCTGTATGATTTCTAATAGCCAGAGAAAGAGACTGAGATAGAATGAGTGAGAGGCAAAGAAAAGTTTAACTACATATTTTGCTCATTCTTATTATTTTTTATTTTCTGATCAAACAACATTTCTTTTCAATTTTTTATATCTAATTTTCCATATCTCTAATATGCTTCTTGCCTACAATCCTCCACCTTCAAAAATGTTTTCCTGCACCTGCCAGGTCTCTCCCTTCTTCATTAACCAACATTGACTCATTTTTCAGGTTTTAGCTTGAAGGCTATTCTTAACAGAAGCTTACCTGTCCTCCTGAAGGTGGGTCAAATCTCTGTTGAATACTCTCATAACAAGTTCTTTTCCTTCACAACACTTATGGGATGCCTTAATTAAATATTTTCTTCTATAATTATTTGATTATCACATGTTTTGCTCATGAAAGCAAGGACTGTAAAGGTAAGAACCTCTGGCATATCAACTCAGAGACTGAGACATAGTAGATACTCAAAAAATGTTTATGAGGGTGGCCAGCTCATCAACAGTTCATTTATTTGTTCAATTCATTCATTTATTTATATGCATTTAATCAATTAATTCTGCCATTCAATTCTAGTAAGTATATACAGAGAAATTACTTGATAAGACACTGTGCTAAACTCTAGGGTTACAAGCAAAAACACAGCAGAACTTGCTTTCACAAATACACACAATCCAGATGAAAGATACAGGAAAATAATACACGCATAAGGTGCTTAAGCTTTATTACAGAAAGAAACATGGGAACATATTTTAAAAAGTAGTTAAAAATAGTTGTCTATTCCTCCTACCAATAATGATTACCAATCAATCATAAGACCTAATATGCCGTTCTACAGTAATAATAATTTAACCATAAGAGTGACCAAATTTTGTTATTGTATTTTGTATGTGTTTCTACTGAAATTAAATGGCAAATTAAGAATATCTTACCATGTAAGGATATACCTCACAGAATTTATATACTTAACCAGGAAACTTAAGTCTGTATGCACACACAGTCAATATAATTCCCTACTCCAAATCTGTAAATAAAGAAATTCTGCATCAAACTCTCAAAACATGCAATCAGATGTACAATAAGAAATGAAATGTAAACATATTTCTCTAAGCCACTAATTTGCTATCAAGCAAGGACTTTAAGGACCAAGCTGACTCTGACTCATAGCTGTGCAATTCTATGATTGCGTTTGCTTAAGCCACAGCCAGCGTTTTATATAATCACTCTGTTTAGAACATCAAATTTCCTGTGGATTTTGAGACTTGCTATGCCATCCTAAATTTTCTCTCTGAAGGGTAACATAATGTGTATGGTGCTTTATTTAGTTTTTTTCTTGAAAGAGATGCCTAACCAATAAAGAAGAGGAGGAAAACAAGTTTACATTCAGCTCTATTAGAGGCTGTTATACCTACAAAATGCATTCTGATTGTCAACAATCCCAAATACTAACCAGTCTCTCAATTTCCAGATCCGTTTCTACACTGCTGCAAGAGTTCTCTAAACCAACACCCTTATCATGCCTCTCACATGTCTTAAACCTTCTGATGGTCCTCCAATACATTCAGGATAAAATTCAAGTTCCTTGGCTTAGCAAACAAAAGCCTCCATGAACTGGACCCTGTCTTCCACTCAGGTTTACCCCGCACTTCACCCAATATTACATTTTATACTCTGCTGATCCTGAAAAGTTCATGGTAGCTCTTAAACACTATAATGTCTCATGTCTAGGTGTCTCTGCTAATGCTCTTTCCTCAGCACAGAGCTGGCTCCTGTCCTGACTGGTATAACTACTTAGCCTTTAAAATTTACTTTAAGAATTCTTCACTCTAGGAGGCCTTTTCTGAGTTTACCACCTCAGGTTAGGTGACTTAGTTTCTCATGACAATTTGAGACATCTATGTTGTTACATTTATTATACTGATATGATCTGCTTACCTATCACATTTCTGCCTAGCCTACAAGATCCTTGAGAACTCGAGAACGTGTCCTTTTTTTATCTTCCAACTCATTTTCCGCAACCACAGTATTTAACACAAGATTGGTGTTTCATAAATATTAGTCATTACCTTTCTCAAAAAGATACTTAAGAATTTACATAATAGATTGGCAGGAGAGGAATCAAACAAGTATTATACACAAACACTCATGAATGGGGAAATAAATATGAGAAGTGCCACAAAGGAGTGTATATGTAAAGACTGATAAGAGTTGAAAGAAGAGACTGATTGAGACAATCATCAAGGAAGTCTTCCTACACAAAAGTTCTATGTGAATTGGGTAAAATCTTGACAGGATGCAAAATGGAAAGAGAGTCAGAGGAAACACCTGTATAAATAAGTCCCAGAAGCAGGTAATGACAGATTGTGAACTCTGAGGAGTAACTCTGGCCAAGAGAAGTAGAGGGAGCCTGGACAGTGTGAGGATAGGATAGGTCAGAGAAACAGGGTTCTTTGAACACTCATGTGTTTAATGAGTTTAGTTTCTTAGACACAAATAAGGCAAAAACCACTGCAGATTGTTGAGCAAAGTTTTGACAAGACAACAGAACATTGTTCAAGCTTATGTCATGCTGCTGAGGCATTAGAGCTATTTCTGGTCACCATCACCACCACTTCAGCTCTGTCACTTTAAATATGGAATTCTCCAGGCAAGAGTACCGGAGTGGGTTACCATTCCCTTTTCCAGGGGATCTTCCTGACCCAGGATCCAACCTGGGTCTCCTGCATTTCATGCAGATTCTTTACCACTCAGCCACCAGGGAAGCCCGAATGAGAAACACTAAGTATTATTATGCAAAGGCCAAAGATTCCAGGTTAGAGAAGGTCCAGAAGAGCTGGGTCTTTTACAGGACAAAAAGGCCATCCAAACCCTCAGCAATCTGCTCCCACTTCTCCTCTCCACCTACATCTTCAGTCGAGGTAAACGGCAGTGTGTGTGTGTGTGTGTGTGTGTGTGTGTTGCTCAGTTGTGTCTGACTCTTTGCAACCCTATGGGCTGCAGCCCGCCAGGCTCCTCCATCCATGGGATTTTTAGGCAAGAATACCGCAGTGGTTTGACATTTCTTTCTCCAGGATATCTTCCTGACCAGGGATCAAACCCAGGTCTCCCACACTACACACAGACTCTTCACCATCTGAGCCAAACAGCTATAGAATCCTGCAAAGCAACTATGCAAAGGTAAAAAGCCAAGCCCAGCAGATCAGGGAGGAGCTGCCCTTTCTTTGAGTACAAATCCCTTTCAGAGATTCATCCCTAAAGAGATCATCAGGTCATTTTCTGTTAGCCCATGAAATCAGAACTGTTGCACACTCTAAATAAGTGTACAGTATTTCATAAAAATTCCAACCCCAAGTAGTTTTCAAACAGCAAATATTCAACATGCCACAACCGAAAGGATAAAAGTAACAAAAGTTGGGCAAAATATAGGAAAACTTACTTCCTCCAGAACAGCCACAAACAGCCTAAAAATGAAGCTTAGATTTAAGCATTTCCAATCATTTTCTTACCACAACTAAGGTTTCTCAGTCTAGCTTGCACAAACTGGACTGCTATGTTTATTTAACAACTGATTGTTTAAACTAAACACTCATGCTCCACTCCATTAGGGAAAGAAAACCTAAGGGGAAAGTTATTTTTGCAAAATGCAGCCTTGATTTACATGACACAATCTCCAGTCCTTGAAAGAGACGATCTTTGATGATTATTTTTACTTTACCAGGCTTTCACATTTCTAAGTTCTCCTTCTGCTGCCTCTCCTATCCAGCAGAGCCCTAATTCATCTCCATCCTCTTCTACCTGACTCACATCATTCCATGTATACACTGACGAACAGCTCCCAATTTTTCTATGTCTCATTGGTCAGCATCCTCCTTCATGGCAGACACTGTCCACTAAACTCATCCACTCACTTCAGGCTCTCATTCACACCTCTTGTACACCCTCTCAGTGAACAGACACATGTCCACTTTACAGAGAAATTGAGAAGTCATTTGATGGGAGGGAATACTACTAGCCTTGGGCTCTGATGACAAAACACTTGTCTGACTCCACACCCATCCTTTATACTCATCTCACATGTCAGTAGACAAACGTGTCCTTCACCCCGCCAGTTGCTATCCCAATCAATTTTATAACTGTGACACACCAGTGTATCAGAAATGTACATTTCTAACATGATCATCCAAAAGTCTCTCTCACAATTACACACTAAATGCCTTTTTTGTTGTAAAACTGAATTTTAAAAGGGGGAAATCAGTTCTTTGGTCACATTCCACCAAAGGCCTTATAACTCTTTTTGTTTTTTCACTTTCACTGAAGACATGGCTCCAAAGTAGCATGCAACTTCTTCTATCTAACACTATCAACCTCCAAATATCCAGAGTAGCCACTGAAGTAAAATAATCCAAGACAGACTCACCCACAACCACTCCAAATCTCTGCAGTCTGTGAGTCTTCCTTTGGGTTCTGAGGGGAACAAGCCAGTGTAAGGATGCCCTGGGTGCTTATACATGAGGATGGTAAAAAGGGGACCCATGACCCTCTAAGCTACACCACTGCTGCAAATTTTTATGAGTCTCCAGCCTGAAGAAGCAGAGACAGAGACATGACTTTAAACTTATTACTGGGGTCA
This sequence comes from Nanger dama, assembly GCA_917880005.1. Classification (NCBI taxonomy): domain Eukaryota; kingdom Metazoa; phylum Chordata; class Mammalia; order Artiodactyla; family Bovidae; genus Nanger; species Nanger dama. The sequence continues at coordinate 34,760,482 of CAKJTW010000007.1, forward strand.
GAGTTGCCCGCTACACAGGTCCCTGGGTGTGTTACACAACCCTGTTCTGAGGTTCTTTCCTGAAAAGTGGCCTGTGACTATTCTGGAGAGACAGAAGGAGTGTGAGGTACCTCGTTGTCATACTCTGCAAGACACACAGCAAAACCCTGCTGAATCTCAAGGGAAGAAGCCCGACTTTTGTTTATTAGAATGTTCTCCTGATGCTCCTCTGAGAAATGTGATGCTTGGGGAGAAGGAGCCTTGCAGAGGTGTGACTTGAATGACAATCACTTTCTGGATTACTCACTTAACGTTTACTACTACGAAGTTCCCTTGTCAACAAAACAAGTGAAAGCTGAGCTTTACTGTGTCTCAAACAATGAATGCCATGTGTCAGATTTTTAAAATCTATATTTAGCTGAAAATTTCCATACACTTTAGTTTTTCCTTCTGTACTTGATTTTATTTCTCAGAATTTTGTTGTTGTTGTTGTAGAAATCTGGAAGAAAAGAGTATCATTTTTTCCCCTTTTTGTGACACTTGGGAATAACTCTCACCCTTGTAAATTTAGTTCAGAGGGGTGGGCTTTTTCAGTTTTCCCATATTGTTTTACTCAGTGCCACCTGATAAAAAGCTTATAGAAATTAGCTTTGCCACACACCACTGACCTGCAGAGTCATTTTTCAGCTTCATGAACAAGTCCAAAGGAGAGGAAATTATTTTTTATTAACCAGGTACTAAAAACTAAAGCCTTTTATAAGGGTTTCTTGCTTCTTTCCACTGAGACCAGTAGGCAAAGGAAAAGAAATCCAACTGCAATTACTTTGCCTATAGGTGGCTTTATTAAAATCTATAAGGTGAAATTTTTTAATAGAATCAAATCATCATAAAATATGTTAGGCATTTATGGTAAATACAAGTATTATTATACACCTTCCTCCTATGACACCACCCTTGGGAGAAAAGGATTTTGTTGTTTCAAAAATGTGCTGTTGTAAGGTGCACTTGAGCTCCTCTAGTTAAGGTCAAGTTGCATTTTCCATTATAAACCTGTTTCCAGGGGTTCATTACTTTGTCATAAAAATCTGCTTGAGGCTGAAATATGGCATATAGAGTCTTAACTCAGCAGCACATTATTTTTAAAAAATGTATCAGAATTGGCTAAACTCATTTAAATCATTTAAATGATTAAATTATGACTGAAATATATCCCAAAGAATCCAGTGGGCTCAACTCTTAAGTTGAGCAAAGGATCACAGCCTCAATCTTATGTCTTTCCACTTGTCAAATATAAGGATTCATAAAGTCCACTACAGTGCTTCTAAGCAGGGAATCTGGCAAATATTATAAGTTGCTAACAGACAAAAGAAAAAAATAGAAAAATAAACTTAACTCTAAAGCAGTGTTTCACTTTCTTAGGTTGAAAGTAGGCATTTTCTAAGAACAAAGTCCTGTTTTGTTTCATCAAATTTTGAATTGAAAATACCTTCTTTTATACAGGGAAAATTAGAAGGTATTAATTAAAATATGTAAAAATGCTCAATCAAAAAACTGATGAGTTCCTTAATAAACAATGCTCATCTGTGATATGCCTTTTTTGAACAGTGTTATGAATCGTTTTATTTTAAAATACTGTTAGTTAAAGAAGGGCGGTACTTTGAAGCAGTTGTGGAGAACAGCCATAAATTGAAGTCACAAGGTATATCTTCTAGTATTACGGTTTAGAAACATAAATTCACTTTGTAGTAAACTTGGGATTTAAGATTTTGTATTGTAGGCTTGGACAATCACTTAATCCTCAGTAGGTTTCAGATTCCTCACCTATAAGATGATAGAGTTAGATTCATTATTACCAGAACCCTTCCAATTCCCTTAGCCCTGATGAAGCATTTTATACTATACCTGGTATGGAGGCTTGCTATATTATGACTCTGTTAAAATTACAACCCAAGAAGCTACCTTTCTGGCCCTTCTGATTGATTTAGGACTATAAATCGAATCAATAATAATTGGGCACATGGAATTTTTTGCCTCTTTGTTTCCTATGTAAACTTCAAAATAATTAATGTTTTGTCACCAAGCAATAAAGGGGGAATGTCATAGATAACTGCATGTCTATACAGCAGAATGTTTAAAATCACTTCTATTTTAATTTTTCCATGTATTACATGAAATTTTAAAAGACTAATGCATTTCCTAACGAGGTCTGGATTAGGTTAAACTGAAAGAATCTTGCATTCTCAAAGGTGTCTATTAACATAGTGAGGAGGGGAAACTGGATGTATTTTCAAGAGGGGATGGTATTTAAATTTTCCTAAAACAGTAAATAAAATCAACGATCCAAACGATCCAAACGATTCCACTGGCCAAAACCCCACCCAGGGAATATTTTTTATGTTGATCATACTTAGGAGCTTCACTGATTTCAGACTGCCACTTCCAGATTCCGTGACATGTTTTTCTGTCTGTAATAAACAAGCATTTGCTTGTCTCTCAGTGCACTAAGTTGAAAATGCACTGGTATTTATTTTTACCACCAAATTTCTCAATCAGCTTACATGCTAATTTGTCAATATCAGTTTCCTTTCTTGAGAAATGAAAACTATATGAACACTAACATAAAATGACCACCCTTTCCATCCTTATTTTCTTGAAAACACCTTTAATCATATATATCTGGATGCTTCTATTTCAATTCTTATCCATTATCTCCCTTTATTGCCTATTTTCCTGCATTCCAAATCTATTCCCTCTGTTCCCTTCTTGGTTCTGCCCAAAGATAGGAAACAAAATATGCTTTCGTTCCCAACATAACATAGACTTCTGTCCTTAAAAGGGAATAGGCCAAAGAGGGAGGGAAGGCCTTACATCATAGGTCAAAAAAAAAAAAAAAATAAACCAGAGGAACTTGTTTTAGGACAAGATGACAATCCATCAGCCCACATTAATTCTACCATCAAAGTTAAGAACAAATGAATCAGGAGAGCTTGTATTTCCAAAGAGAACATGCTAACTGAAGAATTTTTTTCCCAAGTAAAATCCAGTATTTACCTGTCTTTCCTGCATTAGTTGAACACAATTAAAACCATAAATCAAACATCTGAAATTTGTAAGCCTGATTTCCAAAAGGAGTGTGAAAGTTAAAAGAATGATAATTCTTTTAATAGTGCCAGTTAGGGGGTAAACATTAACACTTTGACCTCCATCCATTGAAATTACTTACAGGTATAGTAGAGTTCAGTTCAGTCGCTCAGTCGTGTCTGACTCTGTGACTCCATGGACCACAGAATGCCAGGTCTCCCTGTCCATCATCAACTCCTGGAGTTTACCCAAACTTATGTCCATTGAGACGGTGATGCCATCCAACCATCACATCCTCTGTCATCCCCTTCTTCTCTCACCTTCAATCTTCCCCAAAATCAGGGTCTTTTCTAATTAGCCAGTTCTTCTTATCAGGTGGCCAAGTACTGGAGTTTCAGTTTCAACATCAGTCCTTCCAATGAATATTCAGGACTGATTTTCTTTAGGATGGACTGGTTGGAATCTCCTTGCAGTCCAAGGGACTCTCAAGAGTCTTCTCTCCAGCACCCAGTTCAAAAGTGTCAATTCTTCGGTGCTCAGCTTTCTTTATATTCCACCTCTTACATCCATACATGACTACCGGAAAACCATAGCCTTGACTAGACAGACCTTTGTTGGCAAAGTAACGTCTCTGCTTTTTAATATACTATCTAGGTTGGACAAAACTTTCCTGCCAAAAAATAAGTGTCTTTTAATTTCATGGCTGCAGTCACCATCTGCAGTGATGTTGGAGCCCCAAAAATAAAGTCTGACACTGTTTCCACTCTTTTCCCATTTATTTCCCATAAAGTGATGGGACTGGATGCTATGATCTCAGTTTTCTGAATGTTGAGCTTTAAGCCAACTTTGTCACTCTCCTCTTTCAATTTCATTAAGAGGCTTCTTAGATCTTCCTTACTTTCTGCCATAAGGGTGGTGTCATCTGCATATCTGAGATTACCGATATTTCTCCCGGCAATCTTGATTTCAGCTTGTGCTTCATCCAGCCCAGCATTTCTCATAATGGGAGGAATTTCTCTCTCTCTTATATGCAGCATTTCTGCATATAAATTAAATAAGCACGGTGTCAATATATAGCCTTGACGTACTCCTTTCCCTATTTGTAACCAGTCTATTATTACATGTCAATGTCTAACTATTGCTTGCTGACCTGCATAGAGATTTCTCAAGAGGCAGGTCAGGTGATCTGGTATTCCCATCTCTTTCAGAATTTTCCAGTTCGCTGTGATCCACACAGTCAAAGGCTTTGGCATAGTCAATGAAACAGAAATAGATGTTTCTCTGGTACTCTCTTGCTTTTTAGACGATCTAGTGGATGTTGGCAATTTGATCTCTGGTTCTTCTCCTTTTCTAAAACCAGCTTGAACAGCTGGAAGTTCACAGTTCACATACTGTTGAAGCTTGGCTCAGAGAATTTTGAGCATTACTTTACTAGTGTGTAAGATGAGTGCAATTGTGCGGTAGTTTGAGCATTCTTTGGCATTGCCTTTCTTAGGGACTGGAATGAAAACTGTCCTTTTCCAGTCCTGTGGCCACTGCTGAGTTTTCCAAATTTGCTGGCATATTGAGTGCAGCACTTTCACAGCATCATCTTCCAGGATTTGAAATAGCTCAACTGGAGTTCCATCGCCTCCACTAGCTTTGTTTGTAGTGATGCTTCCTAAGGCCCACTTGATTTTGCATTCCAGGATGTCTAGCTCTATGTGAGTGATCACACCACTGTGATTATCTGGGTCGTGAAGATCTTTTTGTATAGTTTTCTGTGTATTCCTGCCACCTCATCTTAATATCTTCTGCTTCTGTTAGGCCCATACCATTTTGGTTCTTTATTGTGCCCATCTTTGCATGAAATGTTTCCTTGGTATCTCTAATTTTCTTGAAGAGATCTCTAGTCTTTCCCATTCTATTGTTTACCTCTATTTCTTTGCACTGATAACTGAGGAAGCCTTTTACCCCTCCTTGCAATTCTTTGGAACTCTACATTCAACTGGGTATATCTTTCCTGTTCTCCTTTGCTTTTCGCATCTCTTTTTCTCACAGTTATTTGTAAGTCCTCCTCAGACAGCCATTTTGCTTTTTTGCATTTCTTTTCTTGGGGATAGTCTTGATTCCTGTCTCCTGTACAACGTCACAAACCTCCATTCATAGTTCATCAGGCACTCTGTCTATCATCAGTTCAGTTCAGTTCAGTCACTCAGTTGTGTCTGACTCTTTGCAACCCCATGAATCACAGCACTCCAGGCCTCCCTGTCCATCACCAACTACTGGAGTTCACTCAAACTCTCGTCCATCGAGTCAGTGATGCCATCCAGCCATCTCATCCTCTGTCGTCCCCTTTTCCTCCTGTCCCCAATCCCTCCCAGCATCAGAGTCTTTTCCAATGAGTCAACTCTTTGCATGAGGTGGCCAAAGTACTGGAGTTTCAGCTTTAGCATCATTCCTTCCAAAGAACACCCAGGACTGATCTTATATCTAACCCCTTAAATCTATTTCTCACTTCCACTGTATAATTGTGAGGGATCTGATTTAAGTCATACCTGAATGGTCTAGTAGTTATCCCTATTTTCTTCAATTTAAGTCTGAATTTGGCAATAAGCAGTTCATGATCTGAGCCACAGTCAGCTCCCAGTCTTGCTTTTGCTGACTGTATCTAGCTTCTCCATCTTGATTGCAAAGAACATACTCAATCTGACTTTTGTGTTGACCATCTGGTGATGTTCATGTGTAGTCTTCTCTTGTGTTGTTGGAAGAGGGTGTTTGCTATGAGAAGTGCATTTTCTTGGAAAAACTCTATTAGCCTTTGCCCTACTTCATTCTGTACTCCAAGGCCAAATTTGCCTGTTACTCCAGGTGTTTCTTGACTTCCTATTTTTAGAATCGAGTTCAAATGAAAGGCAAGGAAAGTCTAAATGTGTAAATAAAACTACAAAGGGGAATGTAGCAGACGGGTATGAGACAGGGGAATACTGAATCATTTTTGTGTCCAAACTGTTGGGCATATTGATAACCTATGTGCATATCCTGTGATTCATGCAATGACATGAGCTCACCTACAATATTCCTGTTCCCTCTACAACAGCACCTGTTAGTTCCTGCCTAGTCCTTACCATTTCTGCAATCATCTTAAACATATTTTTTAACCTATCTATTGTTTTTCTCCCTCCTGAGAATTGTTCTATATGAGCAGGAACTCATATAGGACAATTGTTCTATATGAGCAGGAACTTTACGTTTTTGTTTGCATCTACTCTTAGTACAGTGCCCGAAATATAATGTCCCTCAAAAACATTTTTGGAAGGAAAGGAGGGAGGAGAATGAGAGGGAGTTTGGGGGAAATGACAAACAATTTGACAGTCAATGTCAGGACAATCTACTTAACTAGCAATAGTATTAAAATATTACCTTTTCCCTACATCCTTTCTAAATAGAAATTATTCTCTAGGTATAGTTTTGGCAGGTGGATTGTTCACTTTATTTACTGTTTTAGGAAAAGGCATAATTCCAAATATTGTAATTCATCATGTGAGAAAACATAATCTAAAGGTAGAATCAACTACTAAACCAAAATACAAATTTTCAAAAGAATGTTTCTCCCAAGGTTTTCTCATTAAATTTTTTTGTCAATACAAAATTCTACAACTCTAGAATTCTGAAGCAAAATTAAAAGCTTCAGGATTTTCTGAAATACTGTCATGGCCTTGGGGGAGCAGTGGTTGAAAATTTCATGTTTAAAAGTCTGATATGTGTTTGTAATGTCAAGTTTCCCAAAACATAAAACATATCTCTTATGTAATCATAAGTAATATCAAAGAAATCCAATCTCTGAGAGAATAACCACTCCCGAGAACACTCTAAAAAAGAATGCTCTCTTTCTCAAAGGAGTACAGAGATATTTACATCAATCCCCTTTCGGAAGGCTAAGGTTGCTAAAAATGTAAATGTGAAAATGTCTAATGTAATTCATTTATTTTGCAATTCCACAATCTACATACATGGGAGGCCTGGCATGCTGCAGTTCATGGTGTCGTAAAGAGTCAGACATGACTGAGCGACCGAACTGAACTGAACATGCATGATATACCCATTACATAGGTACATCATTTTCCAATACAGAAAACATGCAAATGAGTGTCAATCCAAATAATTAATGCTGCTTTATTTTTATCTAGCATTTCATACATTATCTTATTTAATCTTTAAAATAACTTTGTAAAGTTGATAAAATTAGCCCTATTAGAAGGTTAAATTGCTTGAAGCTCACAAGAGCTAGTTGTAGAGCCATGATTCAAAGCCTGAACTTACTTCAACTATCAAATCTATCCAGTTTAACTGCTTCTATACACCACAGGATTTTAACAAAAATAATCCTCTTTTGATAGGACATCATACATAGTGCAATCATCCATTGAAATCCACATTGTAATATTAATATCATTTTTATGGAAATTGTCTTGTAAATTATATATCAACTCATGTTAATAAAAACATTATTAAATGTTCTGATATTTGTATATTTAACTCAGTAAAGATTTTTTTAATTTTGCTAAATTATGGTAAATAAAATTTTAAAAACTAAATCATATAAGTATTTAAAAATATATAAATGTCATTTATTGATTTGTAAAGTGCCCTTTAATATAAGAAACAACACACTTATACATTCAACAGTTCTGCTAAATCCCTACTTTTCAATCTCATAAGTAGTGGTCCTACTACAACTTGGCAGAGATGAAATCTACAGAGTGTAGCTCTGAAAGAGTGAATTTTCACAGAGAAGGATTTTAGTATATTGGCAAGCTTTTGGTCCTTGGATCTATTTCAGAATAAGTTGTGTAACTTTCCACACACAGACACAGATAGAGACACACACACATACACCCCCAAGCTCCATTCCCTTGAATCAGCAAATTGGAATTTCCAAAACACACCCCCAATATACATATTTTTAAGAACTTCACAGAGGATTCTGATTATGAATCAAGGATGCAAAACAATTATTATTACAATAATTTCCTCTGGCAACTTACCAAAATAATATTTTATGGCATTACAGAAAATTGACGCTTGCAGTATCTTTAAGGATTTCAGCCTTTGCCACATCTCAGCATTTCACAATCACACCACATCCAATATGCACTGCTTTCATTTTAATTTGTTAAAATCAATAAGACACCTGCATAATTTTAGTAATAAAATTAAGATATCCCCCACCTTTTGGCATCTCTTTCACAAACAAGGTATGATTGTAAAGGATAGCCTCTTCCTAAATATTTAAGGCCCCTTGCAAGCTAAGTGGAGATTATTTAAAGACTTAAGTACACAGAAACCTGACACACTCATTTTTAATGGGGAGGTAGGCTGTTGTTTATTTAGCTTTTGAAATCTATCCTAAATTTAGCTTTATGGAACCAAAAAGTCTAGCTTTAAATTAACAGACTGCCTTCTACTGTCCAAGGGATAATTTGAACTTCACTGAGACATGTCTATGAATGGAAATAAAAATAACTCACATTAAATTCTAAGTACTTCCCCACACGCATTTCACTTGCCACAAGGCCCATTGTTCCATGCATTGCTTTTAAGCAGCCTGTAGGAAATTTTCACTGAAACAATTTCCCATAACCAAGGAAAGGAAGGCCAAAATGATTTCACTTAAAAAAAAAAGCTTTGCAAGCTTTCAGATCTAGGGTTTTGAAAGCAGCTCTGTCAGAGTAGCAGGAATGGGAAATGGAAGGCTCACACAATACTCAAAGATTCAGTCGGTGGCTTTAATTTTAGCTTACTCTCCTCCTTCCTCTCTAAAAAATTTACTCCAGATGAAATGTTCTGCTTCTGATTCTCACCTCACTTCATCCATTCATTTAAAAGCTTAAACTTAGAAATATTTCAAATATCCAGAAAATTAACAAAAATGATATGAGCAAAATTCCTGATTTAAAACAGGTTAATTTTTGCCCTGTTTGACTCAGATCTCTTTATCTTCCCTTCTTCTTTACCATCCAGGAAATCTAATCCATCTTATGGAAACATCTCTAATCATTTCCTATCAAAAAGATCTCTTCTCCAAAACTCTTTTTTTCTCCTAATTCTAATATTCACCAATTCTACATTTTATCTCTCATCCAGGATAGGTATGAGAAAATCATTTATGTAAGGGAAAATATGAAGTGAAGTAAAGTCGCTCAGTCGTGTCCGACTCTTTGCGACCCCGTGGACTGTAGCCTACCAGGCTTCTCCATCCATGGGATTCTCCAGGCAAGAATACTGGAGTGGGTTACCATTTCCTTCTCCAGGGGATCTTCCTGACCCAGGGATCAAACCCAGGTCTCTCGCATTGGAGGCAGACACTTTAACCTCTGAGCCACCAGGGAAGTATACAAGTAAAGCTAAAAGTATGGGAAAGGAAAAGTTACATGGAGAAGACAGTGACCAAAATAAATAATAGGCAACATTTACAAGCGTTTTACTTCATTCTGGGCTTGGCTCTGAAAATTAACTGGGATAAACTGATAACTCTGAAAACAAGTCTATGAGGTAAAAACTACTGGGCCCCTCATTTTACAAAGTGGAGCAGTTTTTGGAAGGTCCTTAACACTATCAAGTCTAGTTCACTACAATGTCTGTTGGGGAATGCATCTGATGGTCAAACAGTGAGGAGTGTGCAGGGTTAAATCCAGGTAAACAGGTCACTTTGTGGCAGAACTTAGAACCCTTAAAAAAGTATCATACAATCTCATATTGCTAAGAAAAAAATGGTACACAATGTTTTTCTAACTTCTTTGACTAAAAGATAGTCATCACTTCACAGAGCAGCTGGTGACACTTAGAGTCTCTCAAGTGGCTTCTCCATGGCCATGCAGCTGACGGTCATGAACTTGAAGTCACAACTGAGCTGTGGTTGGCAGGCCAGGCCTTTTCAAGGCACAAATAGTCAAAAATCTTGAAATGTAACCTATGGAAAATGTATAGTAATTTTAGCTTTTATGAGTGGGAAAAAATAGGGTACAGAATATACTGAAGCAGAGACACATTAACTGCTAGTACAAAACTACTACAGGAATTCAGAAATGACATACCAAGTTGCCTACTCTAGGAGGTGACAGAAAGAAAGAGCAGAAAGCAAGAATAAAATCAAATATTCAAGAACAAAGTAACCCTACAGAGTTTCTATGAGCTGGTGGTTCCTGTGAGAAACAGAACTTGCTGACCCACTAGGATCAAAGATAAAATTCTACAAAAACCTAACGGCTGGCACTGAAACATCCTCTCCAGTTCTATCAGCTTATTCCAGGGAGTAGTCAGCTGCCAAGAGCCACACGAACATCATCTCATCATTATTTAAGAATTACTTTTAAATATAGCTATATTATTTCCTCCCAAAAAGCCAAGAAAGTCACGCTTAAACTTCTGAACAAATTTTCTTGTTCTCATGCTTGCCTCACCCCCCAACTCCCTTCTCAATCGGTGTGTGTGTGTGTGTGTGTGTGTGTGTGTGTGTGTGTAGTGCTGTCTCTTTCTCCAGGGGCAAGCACAATTGAGATCTAAAAATATCTTATTTTTTCAAAACAAGTGCACTAATTGATGTGTGTAGAGAACACATTAGTCATATTCACAAAATGTCAAAATAAATAAAATATTATATCCTCAGGAAATCACACACTCTTTAACACATACAGCTGTAGAGAGTAACTTTTATTAACCACACTCTTCTTTGCTAGATTAAAAAAAGTAAAACTGTTTGTATCTTTCAGAATGTCACATGATAGTAGTCATTAGTTCACAGTTCCTTTTTACCATTTGGTCCTTTATCATCTAGTCACAAGTCCGACTGCCATTCAGGTAGTCATATTCTCTTTTCTTACACATATCCTTGACACATTTAAAAATTTCCCCACAATCTTGTGGCAGAGACTACCAGCTAATTGCTCAAAGCCTCTGTTTTTCTAAGATACACATCCCTAGACTCCTGCACAGTTACATGAACATGAACAACATTCTCTCTAATGGCATGTGAACAGAAGTGACCTATGCCACTCCAAATCCAGCACCTACAGAAAGACCGAGAGGAGTCCTCCAGATGCTGTCTCTCTCCCAGTGCTTGTACAACACTGAAAGCTAGGTGTAGAAGATTTCAAAACTACCATCTCTATGGGTCCATATGAGAGGAAAGATGTACTGATATATAACCCTAAAACTACAAGGACTCTGATGTAATAAAGAAGAAATAAAATCATATTGCAAAAATCACTGACATTTTGAGGTCTCTCTGTTACCACACCTAGCCTAGATTGAGAGAGAAACTGACCAATTGAAATGGAATGGGACTACAATAGAGGCCCAAAATTTAAGATTGACTTAGTGGTCAGAATCAAGTAGCAGGAAAACAGATATAACTGGAAAACTGGTGATTCATGTCACCCAAAAACATTTAGTAGACTGAAGCCTACAATTTTCTCAAAAGGCAATCCGAGTACCTAGTGAACTTGCTGCTGTAAGGGAAGAAGTTGCAAAAGGCCATGACATCAGTGCGTACTATTGTTCCTCACTATTTAATGCAAGGTATGACAAGGAAGAGATAAGCACAGCCAAAACTTAAGTCTGGGAATAGAAATGAAAGTAAGTAAACAGTTCAGAAATTTAGGACTTTATAGGACTGAAAAATAAGACTGCTTCTCACCCCCAAAGAGCAAAAAAATAAATATAACTATAAAAGGCTTTAAACAAAAAAATCCATTAAAAATTTCAATTAAACAAAGATACTTAACTCTGTGACAAAAATTAGACTGTAGCTAGTAATACAAAGAACTGACTCATTTGAAAAGACCCTGATGCTGGGAAAGATTGAAGGCGGGAGGAGAAGGGGACGGCAGGGAATGAGATGGTTGAATGGCATCACCAACTCAACGGACATGAGTCTGAGTAAACTCCAGGAATTGGTGATGGACAGGGAGGCCTGGTGCGTCCAAGGGGTCGCAAAGTGTCGGACACGACTGAGTGACTGAACTGAACTGAGTGTCACCCCTGCCACTTCCCCCAGCCTGTGTTTCAGGTGGATTCGGGATGGCCACTATCAAATTGAGAAAGAAGCACTGAAGATGGAAAGAAAGAAAAAAAAGCAGAGCGAAGAACTATGTTTAGAAAAATGTTGAGAGTGGCCATGAAACTGACTGGAAGCAATATATCAGAAGTTGATTACATTTCTGAGATAACTGTTAAATAAAACTAGGAGCCTCTGGTAAATGAAGCAACTATCTGAATTTCTACAAGGCATCCTGAAACTAGTCAACTACTTTTCTTCCTTCATTTCTCTTCTATTCTCAGAAGCTGTATGAAACAAACAATGCTGGAACTCTGACCTTACAATAATGGGAAGTGGGCTGGTAAAATTATGCTGCCCTGACATCGAGCAGATGTCCCACTACCTACTTTAGATGTGTTCATGGAGGCTCATGAACAGGGAGAACTTTCCAGATGATTGTGACAGGGGCTTCCAAGAAGATAAGCAAAATGTGCTGGGGACAATTTGCGCTGTTACATCATTTGATTATCTTAGCCACATAGACAAACATACTAGGATGTTTTTCATCAGAACATTTATACTGTTTTCACAAAACAATCCCACATGGTTAAGTTGGTTAAGAGAAATAGATTCTTCTCTTTTGGACAAGATGAACTCCCAGACATCATAGGTATAATTTAAAATATTATTACCAAAATTTAACTAAAATTTCAGTAACCTTTTAAAGTACAGGAAATCACTGAGTTGCTGCGATCCAATGTGAATGGAAAGCTTTTTTTTCTTTTTCCCCTGTAACCTAATTTCAAACACACAAACTATTTTTTCAAATAATGAGTTGATATAATTTATTTTACTCATATACACAAAACCCCTAACAAAGCATATAACTACATCACATTATTGGAATTAGTATCAAAAATTCCCAAGACAAGAGATGCATTTTTTCAATAATTTGTCACTATACTGACTACCATTAGTATCATTTCATCACTTTTGCCATTGATAGAAAATATTTTTAAAATTCATACTGCCTTGCTGCTGTTAAGCTGCTTCAGTCCTGTCCGACTCTGTGCGACCCCACAGACGGCAGCCCACCAGGCTCCCCGTCCCTGGGATTCTCCAGGCAAGAACACTGGAGTGGGTTGCCATTTCCTTCTCCAATGCATGAAAGTGAAAAGTGAAAGTGAAGTCGCTCAGTCATGTCCGACTCTTAGCAACCCCATGGACTGCTGCCTACCAGTCTCCTCCGTCCATGGGAATTTCCAGGCAAGGGTACTGGAGTGGGGTGCCATTGCATACTGCCTTAGTTATTTCTAAAATTCTGAAGAGAAGCAATGTTCCTATATCACTGATTTGGCTAGAAGTGCTAATCTCAGTTGGAATTTCTCTCTGTTCAGCCTACCTCCTTCCTCATTTTCTATGATTAGTCAAAATAGCAGAGTATCACTTTTGGAGTGACATGGCATTTCAGGAAAAGCCCACACGACAACTGTTTAAAATATTCTCTGTAAGCTTCTGACTGAGAAATACAACACAGACACTTTTGTGAGGAGTTTAATTATAGTCAGATTCTATAATAGAAGGAGAGAATAAGACGTGGGAATGAAAAAAAAAGGACAAGATTATGAATCCAGCATTTAATTGAGCACCTTCTATGTACAAGACTTTTCACTGGGTACCAGCTGGCAATATAAACATGAATACAGCAAAACTAGTTATGAACAGAAACATCATAACAAGGCAGGTTTCCCCTTGAGCCCCTCACCCATGCTGAAACATAGAAAAGGTTAAGGTTACAAAAAGGGAGCTTTAAAAAAAAACAAACATAGAGACAGGCACTCTTGAACAGGAGATACTCTTCCTCTTAAGGTCTCTTTCTATCCTCAGAAGCTGAAGGTCATCACTCCTTATCTCTCTGCAGAGAAAGATCTGAGACTAGCAATCTCCATAAAAGACCAGACATTAGAAGGGTACAGAGACATAAAAAGACTGAGGGCTGCTGGGTTGGGGGAAGGGAGAACAATGGAGAGAGACAGAGAGACCTAAATGAAGAGGACCCAAGAGGGATATCTCTGCCAAAAGCAGAGAATGGATTTGACCACGTGGTGTGTCTCGAGAGACCAGAACTAAATTCCAGGAGTAGAACTCAGTAAAGGAGCTAAAAGGCTAAAGAAGGAAGTCTAGAGATTCTTCACCCTAGGGACTGAGCAGGAATGGAAACAGATTGCTTGAAGCTAAAGAGACTGAACACTCTCCCTTTCATCCAGGACTTCATTAGGATGGGACACTTTGCATTTGTCCTCATGAAGCTCCAAAAAAGGGACCTGGTAACTGCCTCAAACATTGCAGTGCTACTTAGGGTATTCCTGTAGGTGTTTAATTTCCCTCATCTCGTAGACGGGGCCAAGCAAGTGCAGGGCAGATTCAAGGTGAGAGCTACCCGGGTCTCAAGTTACGGTTTGGTCTCAAGGTCCTTCTGGGCTCAAAAGGGATAAGCATCATGCACAGGGCCACAACTTGTCCTGGAGAGGACTTTTCAAAATAAAAATTTACAAAATGATATTTCCAATGAATATAAGACCCCATTTAAAGATGTAAAACCGGTGTGAATGGAAAATAAAAGCCAAATAAGGTAAGGAAGGAGGAATTATCTTACGAAATGAAAAAGAGAAAGAAGTGAGATAACTGCAGATATTCGATGCAGGTGCCCAGGGTGCAGCACATCAGGCTGTTACAAGCTTACCTGGGCCAGAAAGAGAACTTTACAAAGAGTGTGCACATTGCATATGGTATTAGAGGTACAAATAAGCCACAAATGGGAATTGAGGACTGGGGATGAGAGGAAAGTTCATAATGAGCTTAAGCAGGACCACAAAGGCAAGTAGGATTTCACCAAAGATAAATGGAGAAAAAAAATACACCAGCAAATCAAAATCATGATGACCAAAGGCACTAGAAAATGAGTACATCTCATCAGCTGAATATTGAACGTACAATTTTGCTGGAACAAAGGGCACATTAAATAATAAAAATGGCTTGAAAGGTAGTCTTAGGCTACAAGGACTGCGACCTTTTTTGAAAGGCAGTGGAGAAGCTACTAAAAATTTGGAAGTACATAAGAGCTTAGCAAAAGGCTTATGCTGGGAAATTCTTTCCTGCAGCTCTTCAAGAATGTCAATAACGGCTGCAATGTTATAAACTGGAATGAAAAATAAAAGGATCAGAAGCTTCAGTGCATTTGGCTTGTTTGTGAAGGCTGGGAGGCAGCAAAACATAGTGGTCCCAATCATGTTGTTTAGAAATGTTTTCTAAAGCCAGTTTAGAAGAAACTATCATTAGCAATAGTTCTGGAAAAATAGTATCTTAAATATAACCATGATCATTTTTTAAAAATCAATCTGAAATTTGTAATATCTGGTTAGATGTTTTTCAAATAATGTTCCCATCAACGGAAGAAGCAGAGAAAAGGCCCCAAACTCAGGCTAGAGAAAAATAAAACATATCAGTCATGACATACACAAAATTATTTGCATATATTCCAAAATCTATGCAAAATTATGTTAGTAGGTGAACACATATCCTAGACTCAAGTTGTAAACTGGCTACATTCACCAGCATAAGATAAATATGTTCACTTATTTATTTTCCAAAAAGAAAATGATGGGTTTTGAGAAGTACAAGTGCTGAGAGAAGAAAGGTTTACTGAAGAAACACCTGTCTAATAAAATCAACTATATATAATATTTCTGCATTTGAAAGTCCTTATTTCTCTCTTGGAGCTGTAATGCATATATACATTTGCTGCTTTTCATAGCAAGGTGCCCATAACAAAGAATTACACTCCAGGATATCTGTAATAAGGAAGTAAACTTTTCTTTTTCAGTATTAACACTCTTGCAACCACAAGCACTCAAATAGATCATGAGACAGAAAAGGGAGAATTGAAGGATCATCTTCAAGAATGAAAGTGAAAGTCGTTCAGTCCTGTCCGGCTCTTTGTGACCCCTTGGACTGTAGCCTACCAGGCTCCTCTGTCCATGGAATTCTCCAGGCAAGGATACTGGAGTGGGTTGCACTGCCCTTCTCCGAAGGGATCTTCCCAGCCCATGGGTCAAACCCAGGTCACCAGCATTGCAGGTGGATTCTTTACCATCTGAGCCACCAGAGAAGCCCCATCTTTAAGCATAGACTTTTCTCTGTAAATAGGCAAGAATAGGAAGAGCTCACATTTTACCTGACCGTGATATTTCATTTCTAAAAGTCTAACATACTCCATAAGAGAGAAGCATCTATAAGAGTCAAGCATCTACCTTACATCCCCTTGTGGGACTACATGGAGGTGTGCATAAGGAACCCGAAACAGGCACTGAAAGTAGGAGAAAATAATCACCTTTCTGCTGTTGAGAAAGACTGCATCTGAATTTCAACTTAATCTTTTTTTCCTTCTAATTTTGAAACCAAGCAGAACAAAGATCCATAACTGACGCTGGGTTATGGCTTATGGGATCAGATACAAATTTGCTTCAGACTATATCTATGTCTCTTTCTACCTGAGTTACCTTGGGGCATTTAATCTCACTGAACCTCAAGTCCTTGAGGCTTAAAAGTGGAATGTTATTACATACTTACAGAGGTTGTTAAGGGAATTCAGAAATGATGTATGTAAAATTTTTGAATATTAGATACCTTAAAATAATAATTTCCCTTCACAAATTTGATACTTGTTTTCTAGGATAACATACTTTCTGTAGAAATTTTTAAAAATAAAACTATCCATAATTTTGTTACCTTAAATGAATGGCTGAAAATTTTTGGCATGTTTCAATCTAATCTCTTCAGCATGTATGTGGTTTGAGTATATATACTGATTTTCAAAGTATTTTGCAAAATATGGTAAAACATTCCAAGTATGTTTTGTAAACAGTACTTTTAAGACTCACAAAAATGAAACTTTGGATTACTTTCATCTAGCCATCCTTTCTTTTATTGATTTCTTCGCTTTCATGCTAAGAAGATCTACATTACTTTGATGTTAGATAAATATGGTCAAACTCTTTCCTGCTTTCTTTTTTAACATGCAATCCTTTGATCCATCTTTAATTTATTTTTATAATATGAAGTCCTAAATATTCTTTCCAAAGACTTAGCCAGTTTTTCCAGGATTATTTTCGAAATAATCTTTCCCTTGTTTACTAATTTAAATGCCACTTTTGTCACATACCTATACAGGGTGCAGATATGTTTTAACCTATGTACCAATTCTGATAACCTAACAGTGCCTGCCTGGAGTATTCTGAGACAAAGGCTATAACCCAGGAGGGAAGGCACCCAGGTAACTCACATGAATGATTACCATGGAGGAAGATGGGAGATGGTAACAGTGTCACAAATGTGCCATCTTTGCACTAGTTAATTGGTTTCTGCATTTTCCAGCTCAATTCCCCTGTGGTTTTATGATATATTTTAACATCTTGTAGCCCAGGTGCCCTTTTATGCCCCTTCTTAATCAAACTATTTGTGGCTGGTCTTTAAGATTTATTATTACAGATGAATGTCATATTCACTTGTTTCCTTCATTACGACCATCCTCCACTTACCCACTCTAAACTATTCTCCCCGTTGGAGGGGACCCTGCATGTTCTGGGCACAGCTTGCTCTTCAGTGCCTCGAACAGTGCTTGCCACAGAGTAAAGGTTCAATAAATATTTGGTGAATGACTCTGTTGCTTAAAATAAAATAATCTTCCAAAAATAACAGCAAATTCTCCTTCATATTTCTAAGAGTTATATCTGAAATTTTTGATTCCTGATTTAGTACAGAGATTAGAACCTTATGAATACCATGTTGGAGGGAGATAATTTTATTCTTCTTTACTAAGAATTTCAGTGGTAGTTCTCTATTATGTAGGACTGATGCTTAAATATTGGCTTGGGAATAACTTGTTACTGTTAAGAAAGCATCTTTCCATAGCTAACTAAATTGTTTCTAGTTTGTTTGTTTGTTTTAATAAAGGGTTAACATGGACTCCATTTCAGAGATTTCCTGAAAGATTACCATGTAAATTTTCTCCTTTGGACTACCAAGATGATTTACTGTTTCAGTGAAAACAATTTGGGGGGTGAAGGGATATCCAGATCACCTTGAGATGTTAGTATTGATTCTACCCAGAAGAACATCACTCACACACAAATTTGTATTTAATCTCAGTGACCCACAAGTCTGTATAAAATTTGTATAAAAATAATTTTAATGTCTTTTAACAAAAAAGCATTAAATATTTTCACAAACTATACTAGAGTCCATATAGCAGAGTCAAAACAATGAAACAAGCAACCTAAAAGCACATAAAACATGAAAATATTTTCTAGTATTAAATATACCCAAATCCTGAAATGAGATACATAATATTAGGATGAATTTTTCCTAAAATGCACTCTCCAACTTGTCTATCATATTTGTCTCAAATCAACAGTTTATTTTGAAAATAATTTCCTTCACATTCTTCTCACAGCATTATTTATCTAAATTTTAGTACTTAGTGTGTAGTTTAGGTCTTTCTTACTTGTTAAGCACAGGTCTGAAATGTGTCTACTAATTGTAGTTTTATCCCATCCCAACATTTTGACATATGACCTCATCAATTTTCTTCATTGCCAGTAAGTACACTTCTGATTTCCCTTTTGATCCAAAAAATGGATCAAAATTTAGAAGTTTTCTTTTCATGTGTCCAGTATTTTTTTATTTAAACCTTCATTTTAATTTCTACTTTATTGCTTTGTGTTAAGATATGTAAACTGTGCTCTTTCTCGCTTAAAATATTTATTCAACCACATTAATTTCATCTTTGAAGCTTTTCCCTAAACCATTTGTCAGAAACCCAGAATCATAGTGTTTCCAACACAATTGATACTTTTTTCAAAAGTTTTAACTTCATAAATATGAAGAGTTTTTTAGAACTCCAGAGAGCTGGAATTAAAGATACTTGGGGGACCCCAGGACACTATATGTTTTTCCCCCATCCCCAGATGAGGATGCAGCTTTGCAAACAGTGCCCTTTTAAAGAACCAAAAGTCCCTATAAGAGACGTTTATAGAGTGTTAATGTGTGTTCTTCTGGAACATTGATGTAAGCCCATATGCAGAGTCCAAAGTGAAAGTGAAAGCCACTCAGTCATGTCCAACCCTTTGTAACCCCATGGACTATACAATATCCATGGAATTCTTCAGGCCAAAATACGGGAGTGGGTAGCCTATCCCTTCTCCAGCAGATTTTCCCTACCTAGGACTCGAACTGGTGTCTCCTGCATTGCAGGCAGATTCTTCACCATTTGAGCTATCAGGGAAACCCTAAACGGAGTCCAGCATAGCAAGAATTCAGCCTCCCCATGGTCTCTGCAAGAACTTTATCTACTCCAGGAGAGGCAAGGACGACAGCATCTGGAGCAAAGGAAAAACCAGGTAGTAATTTGCTGCAACTCTCCTCTCTGTTCAGCCAACTCTTTTCTATTTAATCAGGAACCCTTAGCAAACTTAAAATAACCAGCATTTTGGTCTCTCCCTAGCCTTTCTAAATCCTCAAATTGTAACACTGCAACTTAATCAGTGCAATTCAATTTGTTGTTCTTTGTATTTCTAGTTTATAAAGTGTCACAATTATGTTTTCACTGTGGATTTTTCTTCAAATTATGTAAAACAAGTCCATTTTTTCTTATTTAATCCTTTTGGGTTATATTCTATGACTTATTATATCATTTTCCCAATTTACACTTAGCTTACATATTTTAACCTATTATTTGATTTTAAGCTTATTGTGTTATTTTGTTTAGGCCTTTAAGAAACAGGCTATTTTTAAAACTGATCTTAGAGAGCCTCTTTGTCTTTTAAGTGGAAATTTGATGCGTTTATATTAATTGGCATAATTATATGCCTCATTTTACCTAGGGATAAAATATTTTATTTTAGGAACTCAACTGGTTTGAGAGCAATAAAAATGAGTTACTTCATTCATTTCACTCCAAGTAGTGAAAAGCATGAAAGATATCATTCCTACTTCTTGATGACTTCCTTGGAGAAGAGTTCTGGAGAAGGGAATGAAAAGCCACTCCACTGTTCTTGCCAGGAGAATCGTATGGACAAAGGAGTCTGGTTGGCTACGGTCCACTGAGTCACAGAGTCAGATATGACTGAGCAACTAAGCACAGCACAGCACAGCACAGCACAGCACAAGAGTTAGTCACAAGATACAAATCCAAGGGTGTCCAGGTAGTTCAGACTAGTCCTCTCCATTATCCAGAGTCTATATGGAAAAGAGATAGATCCCTTAGATCTGTCCAAAAGCCACAGGTGAGAGGAAACAGAGATACTCTAATTATTTATCAATAATGCACTATGAGCCTCAAAGTCACAACTACTAACACAAAGCAGAAAATGCAGCAATCTTCCCAGAAAAGTAAGAGAATAATTATTGAAAAAGAATCAGTAATCTTTTGACAGATTCTGAAACTCAAGACAAAAAAGGGATGCATACTTTAGGTTAATCTTAAAAATTTTTAATTGACTGTAAAGTTAGATGTGTGTGTATGTATGTTTATGTGTGTATGTGAGAGAGAGAGAGGGAGAGAGAATGAGAGAGTTCAACAGAACATAACTGCTGGGCTATTCAATTCCTTACCTAATTTGGTTCAATTTCTGATACAGAAAGGAAGGCTAGCAGAATGCCATTTGTTCAAGGATCCATGAAAAGCTAGTATTGAATTCCCTAAGAAAATGTTTACAAAATAAACAGGTTTCTTGTTGCAAGACAGAACAGTTATTTCTCCAGTATGTGACTTTGGGACCATCTAACTATATTGGCAAATGCAAATGTTTCCTTAACTTAAAGAAATATTAAGAAATAAATACCAACTACTGACAGAAGATAATACAGTGACAATTTCAATCTATACTTATCTAAGAATCAATATAAACTGATCGATGACACACTAAAAACAACATAGCTCTTATATTCTTTCTCTTAAAGTGCATCTATTATTAAGATAGTCAAATTTCTGAGTGGTGATTTTCAAAAATATTATGAAAAAGAGAAGTCATTTATGAGTTATGAAATTACAAATTTCAATAACTGTACCTCAAGTAAAAACATAGATCCCTATATATGGTAAGAATAATGATTTTTAGATATAAATTTTTCAAAAAAAAATCTTTGGTTTTACTTTGGTATTTGAATAAAACTAATGTGCCATAGTTCAAATAACCAATTACAACTTTAGATAAAATTGAATTAAGAGAAGGTTATTCATATGTAGTTCTAGTAAAAACAATACAGATGTCATTTAATAAAAACAAGCCCTCTTTCT
Organism: Nanger dama; assembly: GCA_917880005.1. Classification (NCBI taxonomy): domain Eukaryota; kingdom Metazoa; phylum Chordata; class Mammalia; order Artiodactyla; family Bovidae; genus Nanger; species Nanger dama. Next base: position 34,781,916 of record CAKJTW010000007.1, read on the forward strand.
ATTTGCTTTATTGCTTCAATTGCTCAGACATATTGAAGTGAAAGCATTTTGTTTTGTTTTCATATGCGTTCTGCTTTTATAAAATTTATGCTTACTCCACAACAGACTATACATTGACATAAACATATTATATATGTATCTAAACACATGTGCATAAATAAATATACATCTACATTACATATGGATATATATATATATATATATATATATAATTCACTTTATTCTAGTAAACATCTACAGGGAAAAAATTAAAATTTGACTACGGTTTGTTTCCTTTCCTCCCTAATTATTATTATTATGAACATAGTCCATTCCTATATATTTTATCTGGCATTATTATGAAAGCATTATTATAAAAATACTGTAATATGAGGAACAATGAAATAAAGTAAATAAATTTTCTAAACATATGTAAAATGATTATATAATATAAATAAATATAAAATGTATATACAAATATATAAATATATATCTATTTACACACTAAATGATTTACTCTCAGAAATTTGGCTCTGGCATTTGTTTAAAATAAAAAGGGTATTTATATATGATTTGACATTTATACAGTTGAAACTCCTTTGATTGTCACCTGCTAGCTACCTTAGTAATACCTTTTATATTTTCCTAAACCTGTATTACATCATCCAGTCATATTTGCCAGTCCCAAAGAACTATCAGAATGGGCTCAGTAGACAAAAAGTGGCACCTAATTTATCTATTATGTCCCTCTGATTTTTCAAGTCTCGAGATTTACTAGTTTGTTCTACCTCCTGAGGAATCTGAGATCTCCTTTAACTTTTCTGGAATGAAAGCTAATTATTTTTCAAAGCATAAAATTAAAGGACTTCCATGCCTATTTAACGTATGACGTTTCTACTTTAAATTTGAAGAACAAGAGGAGAAATGATAGAAAACAAAATCCTTATCTTTATGTGAATAACTGTAGATTTTAAAATGCTTAAATGTAATGACGTCTTTAACAATGAGCCATTATTACATTATTATTATCCCTGGAGGATGAAGCATAAAAGATTGATCAGAATAGCTGTTCAAATATATAACCACAGCCTGTCTGATTTACTGAAAGAATATAATATGCCTGAAATCTGGAGGATAATATTTAAATTCCAAATCAAACACCTTAACCACATCCACTCTGATTTAAGATTAGAAATTATCTTTATTATACTTAAGCTTTAACACTTATCATATGCATTTTTGGACTGGACAAGGAGCATATTTTCCATTCTTAAAAAAAAAAAAAGAAATTTTCCTAAGTAAATAAAGAATTAATATAATTAATAAATATTACAAACAAGTAAAACAACTGCAGCATTTTGTAAGTAAAAACTATTTCATTATAAAGAAAACCTCCAGCAAACGAAGATACCAATGTTTTAAAGAGGGAAAGCATTATTCATGAATTAGAGGGCCTATAAAGTAGGTGTTCTAGGCTAAAGATAACCAAAGTGTTGGCCCACAATAAGTTTCCAGGCTATTGATTGGATCTTAGCCTCAGCATCTCTGATAGCTCTTAATTCAAGCAAAGGAAAGGGAACATTACATTCAATTCAGTTTAGTCGCTCAGTCGTGTCTGACTCTTTGCGACCCCATGGGCTTCAGCACGCCAGGCTTCCCTGTCTATCACCAATTCCGAGAGTTTAGTCAAACTTATGTCCTTTGAGCAGTGATGCCATCCAACCATCTCATCCTCTATAGTCCCCTTCTCTCTCTGCCCTCAATCTTTCCCAGCATCAGGGTCTTTTCAAATGAGTTAGCTCTTCACAAGAGGTGGCCACAGTATTAGAATTTCAGCTTCAACATCAGTCTTTCCAATGAACACCCAGGACTGATTTCCCTTAGGTTGGATCTCCTTGCAGTTCAAGGGACTCTCAAGAGTCTTCTCCAACACCACAGTTCAAAAGCATCAATTCTTCAGTGCTCAACTTTCTTTATAATCCACTCTCACATCCATACATGGCTACTGGAAAAACCACAGCCTTGACTAATGAACGCTTGTTGGCAAAGTAATGTCTCTGCTTTTAATATGCTATCTAGGTTGATTGTAACATTCCTTCCAAAGAGTAAGCGTCTTTTAATTTCATGGCTGCAGTTAACATATCTGCAGTGATTTTGGAGCCTAAAAATAAAATCAGCCACTGTTTCCACTATTTTCCCATCTATTTGCCATGAAAAGATGGGGACGAAATGCCATGATCTTAGTTTTCTGAATGCTGACGTTTAAGCCAAGTTTGTTACTCTCCTCTTTCACTTTCATCAAGAAGCTCGTTAGTTCCTCCTCTCTTTCTGCAATAAGGGTGGTATCATCTGCATATCTGAGGTTATTGATATTTCTCTCAGCAATCTTGATTCCAGCCTGTACTTCATCCAGCCCAGCGTTTCTATGATGTACTTTGCACGGTGACAATATACAGGCTTGACGTACTCCTTTCCCTATTTGGAATCAGTCTGTTGGTCCATGTTCAGTTCTAACTGTTGCTTCCTGACCTGCATACAGATTTCTCAAGAGGCAGGTCAGGTGGTCTGCTATTCCAATCTCTTGAAGAATTTTCCACAGTTTGTGGTGATCCACACAGTCAAAGGCTTTGGCATAGTCAATAAAGCAGAAATAGATGTTTTTCTGGAACTCTCTTGCTTTTTCGATGATCCAGCAGATGTTGGCAATTTGATCTCTGGTTCCTCTGCCGTTTCTAAATCCAGCTTGAACATCTGGAAGTTCACAGTTCACATACAGTTGAAGCCTGGCTTGGAGAATTTTGAGCATTATTTTACTAGCATGTGAGATGAGTTCACTTGTGCAGTAGTTTGAGCATTCTTTGGCATTGCCTTTCTTTGGGCCTGGAATGAAAACTGACCTTTCCCAGTCTTGTGGCCACTGCTGGGTTTTCCAAATTTGCTGGCATATTGAATAAAGCACTTTCACAGCATCATCTTTTAGGATTTGAAGTAATTCAACTGGAATTCTATCACCTCCCCTAGCTTTGTTCATAGTCACGCTTCCTAACGCCCACTTGACTTCACATTCCAGGATATCTGACTCTAGGTGAGTGATCACACCATCATGATTATATGGGTCATGAAGATCTTTCTTCTATAGTTCTTCTGTGTATTTTTGCCACCTCTTAATATATTCTGCCTCGGTTAGGTCCATACCATTTCTGTCCGTTATTGAGCACATCTTTGCATGAAATATTCCCTTGGAATCTCTTAATTTTCTTGAAGAGATCTCTAGTCTTCCTCATTCTATTGTTTACCTCTATTGCTTTGCATTGATCACTGAGGAAGGCTTTCTTATCTCTCCTTGCTATTCTTAGGAACTCTGCATTCAGAAGGGTATACCTTTCCTTTTCTCTTTTGCTTTTAGCGTCTCTTCTTTCCACAGCTATTTGTAAGGGCTTCTCAGACAGCCATTTTGCTTTTTTGCATGTTTTTTCCTTGGGATGGTCTTGATCCTTGTCTCTTGTACAATGTCAGAAACCTCCGTTCATAGTTCATCAGGCACTCTGTGTATCATATCTATTCCCTTGAATCTATTTCTCACGCCCACTGTATAATCATAAGGGATTTGATTTAGGGCATACCTGAATGGTCTAGTGGTTTTCCCTACATTCTTAAATTTAAGTCTGAATTTGGCAATTAGCAGTTTATGATCTGAGTCACAGTCACCTCCCAGTCTTGTTTTTGCCGATTGTATACAGCTTCTCAATTTTTGGTTGCAAAGAGTATCATCAATCTGATTTCGGTGTTGGCCATCTGGTGATGTCCATGTGTAGAGTTTTCTCTTGTGTTGTTGGAAAAGGATGTTTGCTCTGACCAGTGCAATCTCTTTGCAAAACTCTATTAGCCTTTGCCCTGCTTCATTCTGTAGTCCAAGGTCAAATTTGCCTGTTACTCCACGTGTTTCTTGACTTCCTACTTTTGCATTCTGGTCCCATATAATGAAAGGATATCTTTTTTGGATGTTAGCTCTAGAAGGTCTTGTAGGTCTTCATAGAACTGTTCAATTTCAGCTTCTTCAGCATTACTGGTAGGGGACGTAGTCTTGGATTACTGTAATACTGAATGCTTTGAATTGGAAACAAACATTGATCATTCTGTTGTTTTTGAGATTGCATCCAAGTACTGCATTTTGGACTCTTTTGTTGACTATGATGGCTACTCCATTTCTTCTAAGGGATTCCTGCCCACATTAGTAGATATAATGAATGGTCATCTGAGTTAAATTCACCCATCCCAGTCCATTTTAGTTCACTGATTCCTAGAATGTCAACGTTCACTCTTGCCATCTCCTGTTTGACCACTTCCAATTTGCCTCGAAAACAACAAAATGGGAAAGACTAGAGATCTCTACAAGAAAATTAGAGATACCAAGGGAACACTTCATGCAAAGATGGGCTCAAAAGAGGACAGAAATGGTCTGGACCTACCAGAAGCAGAAGATATTAAAAAGAGATGGCAAGAATACATGGAAGAACTGTACAAAAAGTATCTTCATGACCCAGATAATCACAATGGTGTAATCACTCATCTAGAGCCACATCACATCCTGGGATGTTAAGTCAAGTGGGCCTTAGAAAGCATCACTACGAACAAAGCTAGTGGAGGTGATGGAATTCCAGTTGAGCTACTTCAAATCCTGAAAGATGATGCTGTGAAAGTGTTGCAGTCAATATGCCAGCAAATTTGGAAAACTCAGCAGTGGCCACAGGACTGGAAAAAGTCAGTTTTCCTTCCAATCCCAAAGAAAGGCAATGCCAAAGAATGCTCAAACTACCACACAGTTGCACTCATCTCACATGCTAGTAAAGTAATGCTCAAAATTCTCCAAGCCAGGCTTCAGCAATACGTGAACCATGAACTTCCTGATGTTCAAGCTGGTTTTTGAAAAGGCAGAGGAACCAGAGATCAAATTGCCAACATCCGCTGGATCATGGAAAAAGCAAGAGAGTTCAAGAAAACATCTACTTCTGCTTTATTGACATGCCAAAGCCTTTGACTCTGTGGATCACAATAAACTGTGGAAAATTCTGAAAGAGATGGGAATACCAGACCACATAACCTGCTTCTTGAGAAATCTGTATGCAGTTTAGGAAGCAACAGTTATAACTGGACATGGAACAACAGACTGGTTCCAAATAGGAAAAGGAGTAGGTCAAGGCTGTATATTGTCACCCTGCTTATTGAACTTCTATGCAGAGTACATCATGAGAAATGCTGAGCTGGAAGAAACACAAGCTGGAATCAAGATTGCTGAGAGAAATATCAATAACCTCAGATATGCAGATGATACCACCCTTATGGCAAAAAGTGAAGAAGAACTAAAGAGCCTCTTGATGAAAGTGAAAGAGGAGAGTGAAAAAGTTGGCTTAAAGCTCAACATTCAGAAAACAAAGATCATGGCATCCGGTCCCATCACTTCATGGGAAATAGATGGGGAAACAGTGGAAACAGTGTCAGACTTTATTTTTGGGGGCTCCAAAATCACTGCAGATGGTGACTGCAGCCATGAAATTAAAAGACACTTAGTCCTTGGAAGAAAAGTTATGACCAACCTAGATAGTATATTCAAAAGCAGAGACATTACTTTGCCGACTAAGGTCCGTCTAGTCAAGGCTACGGCTTTTCCAGTGGTCATGTATGGATGTGAGAGTTGGACTGTGAAGAAGGCTGAGCACCGAAGAATTGATGCTTTTGAACTGTGGTGTTGGAGAAGACTCTTGAGAGTCCTTTGGACTGCAAGGAGATCCACCAGTCCATTCTGAAGGAGATCAACCCTGGGATTTCTTTGGAAGGAATGATGCTAAAGCTGAAACTCCAGTACTTTGGCTATCTCATGAGAAGAGTTGACTCATTGGAAAAGACTCTGATGCTGGGAGGGATTTGGGGCAGGAGGATAAGGGGATGACCGAGGATGAGATGGCTGGATGGCATCACGGACTCGATGAACATGGGTCTGAGTGAACTCCGGGAGATGGTGACAGGCAGGGAGGCCTGGCATGTTGCGATTCATGGTGTCGCAAAGAGTCGGACATGACTTAGCGACTGAACTGAACTGAACTATCAGTGGTGCCAGAGTTATTTCATGATTTCTAGGATCTCACAGCAATACAAACATACAGTAATTTGTTCGATAATTTAATGGTAAAAATGGAAATATGTGTCAATTTAGGGGGCCAGAGTGTAAAATATGGCAAAGATGATGAAGCAAAGCATTTTGCATGTGAAGGATGAGGGAAGATATGCATTTATTCAGCAAATCAACATTACTGCATGAAAGCAAGTTTAGTCTTATTTTTATATTTATGTCTCAGATACAGAATTATTACAAATGTATACATTTGACATCATATTTAGAAGAGAAACTAATTCTACTTCTAGACTAAATGTATTATATTTTCATAAAACTTGTAATTGAGCAGAGGACCTCTTCCTTCACAGTGTTTTGGCCCAAGCAACATCAGTGTTATGTGCGCTAAACATCATCTCTCATATTGACCTCTCATGTTTCTCACTCCCTCCAGTGCTTAACTCCTCAGAACACCTCCTCCTTAGGCTCTTTCTCAATCCTGAGTTAATCTGCACAGGCAGCAGTTCTGGCCTAGAAGAGTCTTTTTAAAAACTACCCACCTAACTAAACAATAGTTCTCTCTGTCAACAATCAAAACATTTATATGATCTTGCCTATTCTCCATAAAAACAAAATAATCTGTGCTACCCAGGACTTCACATAAAACACATTGCTTTGTAACTTTTTCATAGAAATTATGCTATTTTATCTTCAAAAAATGACATCCAGATTCGCATTAGAGGACAGATACTAATGCCTTCTCTGTGTATTGAAGAAATGAATACAAAGGTTTGAAGTGACATGACTAGGGCCATCTGTTTGGTTAGAACCAAGCAGGACACCCAGACATCAGAAGATGATCTCAGGGCTCTAAGGGGAAGGACCCCAGCCCATGCTAGTGTGAACACAGTTTCACACAGGGTTTGAGGCTGATTAAAAAGAGGACAGGCTAGATTTTACCATCCACTCACCCCTTAGTCAGGTGCCAAGTTGCAGGGTCCCATCTGTACCACCTGTGTGGTGGCTCAACTAAGGCGGGAAAAGAGACTACTGTATAACAAGTGTGTTATATAAATTGTCTACTTTACTCTCACAAAGAACCTTACATGGTAGGTATTATCATACTCATTTTACAGAGGAGGAAAATAAACTCTAAATGGTTAAGTGATCCTGTTCAAGGCAACACATAAATCAAGGAAAAGTAAAACTCAAAACCAGGTAAACCAGACCATTTAACGTTGATGCTCATCCTCTTTCTTTGGAACACTGCTGCCTCCTACTACATATGCCACAGGGGCAAGTTTTATATATTTATATGTGTGTGTGTGTGTGCATATATAATGATTTAGTGTATTATATATATATGTAATATATAGACAGATGAGTACAGGTAGATAGAGTATAGGTGACTGAATAAACATTCATTCAAGATAAAAGAAACATATCTAACAGAATTAATCACAATCTGACTCTGTTTTATGATTTCAATGATGTTTATTTTCTAACAATTTTTTACAGCACTGATAATTTAATACTTTCCATTATTTTTAGAAGTACTCAGGTCAAATACCTAATATTAGAGTATATTTTTCATATTTCTAAAAATATCAAGTATCAGCCACAAAAAGTAATTCAAAAGGTCACAAGTATGAGTCTTCTATTCTCTTTAATATTTAGCATGCCTTAAATGCCAGAAAAATACATTATAAATTTTTTTCCAAAACAAATGAAATTTCAATGCAGAGCTGAACATGTCAATGATTACTAAAGAAGGGTTACCTCAAGAGTTCAGGTTTTGGTGTGTTCCTTTCAAAGCCACATCAGTTTCACCTGGATTTCAAGAGAAGCAGCATTGCAAATGTGGCACTGGCACTTACACCTCATTTCCTGCATGGAATCCCTAACCAATTATGGGATACCATTAAAGTAGAAAAATATCTTCGAAGAAGGGAAAGTGCATCAGAATTTCTGAATTACTTGAACTCAAAACTCAACCAAATAGTTGTTAATATCAACATTATGACTTTCCAAATATACATATTCATGTATCATAATAACCTCACAACTGTTCTTATTTACATTTTAGAAGTGAGAAGAATAAACTGAGGGAGACACACTTAAGTGATGCTTTTATTATCTTTCTCATGTTAGAAAAAAATTCACTATAGGTCCTTATTAAAATTTTCTCAAATAAGATGGACTTTGCATAAATGGTAACTTTAAATAAGTAAACAAACATACCCACCTCTTCTCACTATAAAAAAAAATGCTCAATAGAACTCAGCTACAACTGCAGATTAAAAAAATAAAAACTCAAGTCTTTTGGCTCCAGTTTATTTATGCTTTGAATGAAAAGTAAACAAACAACTATGTAGACATAAAATCTCCAGTTTGTTAAAATCCACTGCTTTGGATTAGTTATATGGCTATGTACAAAATGTGTTGTCTGTCTTATAATCCATAATTAGCCACTATGATAGCATTTCCAATATAACTACCAATATAATCCAATAAAACCAAGTCTGCCAGAAGCTGTTCAGAAAAAAAAATAAAGAAAAATCTTCCAGAAAAAGCTTTCTACTAGTGCTGGTAAGTCATGGGTTAGACTAGGTCTGGTCTGATGAGACCAGGTTGGTCTCATCTTTAAAACTCTGCAGGAAATAATTATAGCTCTCTCCCTCTTACTCTTCTATAAAAATGTTTTCAACCAATCAAGAAAGACCCTAAGAGTAGGAAAGGGTGTCTATACTAATCAAAGTCTTTAACAGATCAAAATGATTATTTAACCTTTGGAGTGACTTTGAGCTAAATCAAAATTCAGACCAGGCAAAAAGTAAATAATTATTCTTGCCTCATAAGCTAATCTGCTGTAGGTTAAGCAACTGCTATGTCATGCCTGTCCTGGTTCTCAGGATTGAAAAGCTCTCTTTTAATATCAGCAAGGCAAGCTAGGGCTCTGTGTGACTCACTGCTGTACATGTAATTCATTCTTCCTGGACAGCCTGATTTCCCACAGTTGGAACCACTATGTTGCTATGTTGAATCTCCCTAGCCCAGTGTTTCTCAGATCTTTCTGAATATTGGAATCACCAGGAGAGCTTTTAGAAGTACTGTTTGAGCCTCACTGAAGACCAAACCTGAGTTTGTTAGAGGGGTGTTCATTTGGGCTGGCTGAGCTCATTCAGATTCTAAGAATGCTTTATCTGCCATGAGAAAACAGATTCAAGGAGATCAGTGTCATTGGAAGATCTGATTCAATTCAAAAGTTTCCCAAAGTTGACATAAGTTCTGCTCCTGCTTCAAGGATCTCATTACAATAGCACCAGTACTTCAGTGTCCAAATTAGACAAAGACAAATGACCACTGTCAAAAGATCTCTGAATTGTTTTGCTCATCACAATGTAAGTTAATCTGGGAAATGGAACCAATACTTAGTTTCTTGACCTTAGCATCATTTCAGTAGGAACTGATTGAGAGTCTTTAAACCAACTGATACACAATAAAGAGGAAAAAAACCTTTCATTCCAATATTATTAAAAATTTATGAGAGAAGAGAGTAAGGATCACTGTGAAAGTATATAGCAATTAATAATTCACCCATTTATTCTGCTTTTGTGCCTGTAGTCAATGTAATTAGTTCCTAATTTTGTTTGTGATTCTGGTGTAGAATTCCTAGTGTGTTTTAACACATTTATTATAATAGATGTAAACAGATACTAAAATATACTTACTATTTTATACTAGAAAACTGGAGTCAATGAAATAAACTGTATATGCAAAAAGATAACTCTTTTCATCAGAATTTTAGGAAAAAATTTTTATTAAAAAACTCATTAATCTTCCTTCTTAACACTAATTTTACCAGTTAATAACGGTGCTAGATATGTTCTACAGAATAAATAAATAAAACAAAATCTCCTGCACCTGAGCATCCACATTAAAGTTGTATTTGAAGGTTAAAAATTTATACCTTCATATTGTTAAACTGAAATCCATGCCTCAATTATTGCTGCAGAGCAACTGGCAAGGTTTATTTAGCAAATTTCATGCCAAGCTTCTGAAGTATGCACCCTACCCCTTTCCACACATAATTCAATATAAACACTTTTCTTCTGACAGACATTTTGAAAGATCAAAGTGCAGAACAAAGGCAAAGAGTGACATGAAGCGCAAGTTCTGGACCATTGAGATGTATGGATGGATTAACCAGAAAATTCACGATGACACCTTGGACCTGTAGAAGTGGTTCTGTTTATGTGATTACAGTTTCAACGCTTAGAAGACCCAAAGCTCTAAACAGCAATTTTCCTCTATGCCCCTACAGGAAACCCTGCAATATTTCAACAAGCTCATCTATCAATGCCAATCAGTGCAATTCACCTGACATCTCATTATAGGTTTTAAGCAACTGGATGTCATCTAGAAGAGGACAAATAGTTCATTACACCAACCATTATGGACCAAATAGAACCCTTATGCAAAATGCATCACACAAAATTCAGTATATTACCAGCAAGGGCTAGAGAAAGGTCAAATAAAATAAACCAGCTATTGAGGAATAGGCTTCTTATAGATCACAATGATCCAACTTCCTCACACTTATCATTTACAGACTTAGAAGAAACAGTGTTGAGCTTGCTAAACAAAAATATGGTTTAATGCATATATACCTGAAATAGAGAATTAAATTAGGAGTGAAGTTTTATCTACCTAGACTTCTCTGATCTAGGAAGAGAAAAAGAGAAAAATGTTTGGGTTCACTAGCTGGAGTTCAGTATTTTCAGCAATTTCTAGCCACCCTCTAAATTAATGTTTTCAGCAGTGTTGTATACCATCATGCTGGTTTCAGAATATGGCAACACATCAAAATCCTGGCCAATGTTATTCCTTTCACTGCTAGCTTGAAAGGATATGTAATTAATTATACTGCAGATTTATGGGATTCTAACTAGAACCACACTGACTGGCTTGCTAGTGAGTCCAGCAAGAAGGTAACCCACTTGACGCCTGAAGAACCTATAGGACTATATCCATAATGATTAGCAGGAATAAATTATTTCCTTAATAGCTTGTGCTCCAGGCTACTAAAATTTATGCTTTTTCCTATTTCAATATCATTATTTCTGTGGATCTATTATATTGTCAATACAAAAAAGGGAACTGATAAAGCAGGTCTTGATCTTAAAATAAAAAACAAAACTTTTCTTGAATATGCTTTGAGCCTACAAAAGAAAAAAAATTATTGCATTGGCAGGTGGTATGAAAGTTGAACTTATAATTCCTTCCTACCCTAGAATGATTTATTAAAGATTCCCTATAAATTTTTTTCTCCCCTCAGAGCAGCAGTTACGCTGATGCAAACAATTTCATTTTGGGAAGATGGAGGGACAGACTCAGGAAGAGGCAACTTCCTCAGCCATCTCTTTGAATCTCTCCTTGATCAAACATGAAACACTTCTCAAAACCTGTTCTGTACTATTATTAAAAAATTCTTTAGAAAAATAACACTAGTTTCTTGAGTTAATCAGTATAGTGTACAGCTTCCTCTAGAGCAATGTCCACAGCATTTGGAGGATATTTATTCCACATACAACTAGAAATTCCACTGAAGGAGTTATTAAACCAATAAAGACTATATATGAAACTCAAGATAAAGTATGCTCAAGATTCAAGGTAAGGACACAAACTCAAAGATATTTTAAAAATAAAAATAGAAAGGAAAGAGAAAACGGGAAAGAACAAGAGACACTAGGTCTGTAAACTAACCCTCCTGGCCAATTTTCAAATAGCATGATAAGTATATCATTACAATAATCTAAATAATATTGTATTGACAGGATGAAATCTCATAGGTTCTTAATTATTTTTTCCTGAAGTTGAGCTCTTAAAAGGTAAATTTTTAAAGCGCAAAAATAGTGTATGCAAGCATCTTAATATTCTACTGCTCAATGAGACAAAACAAACTCTTAAAATAATTCATTAACAACAATCCAGGATTTTACTTCTTTTTTCATCCAGAAAAGTAGAGGACATGTATCATAATCTAGTCAAATTTTTATAGTCTGAGATATGGGAAAAATAGCAGTAAGTTGTGTCCGAATCTTGTGACTCATGGACTGGAGCCCACCAGGCTCCTCTGTCCATGGGATTCTCCAGGCAAGAATACTGGAGTGGGTTGCCATTTCCTTCTTCAGGGGAACTTCCCAACCCAGGTGACCCTAGATTCCCTGCATTGCAGGCAGAGTCTTTCCCAACTGAGCTAGGCAGGAAGCTGATGAACTATGGACGGAGGTTCATGACATTGTACAGCAGATAGGGATCAAGACCATCCCCATAAAAAAGAAATGAAAAAAGCAAAATAGCTGTCTGAAGAGGCCTTACAAATAGCTGTGAAAAGAAGAGAAGTGAAAAGCAAAGGATAAAATGAAAGATATACCCATTTGAATGCAGAGTTCCAAAGAATAGCAAGGAGAAATAAAAATGCTTTCTTCCTCAGTGATCAGTGCAAAGAAACAGAGGAAAACAACAGAATGCAAAAGATTAGAGATCTGTTCAAGAAAATTAGAGCTACCAAGGGACCATTTCACACAAAGATGGGCTTAATAAGGACAGAAATGATATGCACCTAACAGAAGCAGAAGATATTAAGAAGAGGTGGCAAGAATACACAGAAGAACTATACAAAAAGATCTCCATGACCCAGATAATCACCATGATATGATCACTCACCTAGAGCCAAACATCCTGGAATATGAAGTCAAGTGGGCCTTAGGAAGCATTACTACAAACAAAGCTAGTGGAGGTGATAGAATTCCAGTTGAGCTACTTCAAATTCTACAAGATGATGCTGTGAAAGTGCTGCACTCAATATGCCAGCAAATTTGGAAAACTCAGCAGTGGCCACAGGACTGGAAGAGGTCAGTTTTCATTCCAATCCCAAAGAAAGGCAATGCCAAAGAATGTCAGTCTACCACACAATTGCACTCATCTCACACACTAGTAAAGTAATGCTCAAAATTCTCCAAGCCAGGCTTCAGCAATATGTGAACCGTGAACTTCCAGATGTTCAAGCTGGTTTTAGAAAAGGCAGAGGAACCAGAGATCAAATTGCTGACATCCGCTGGATTATCGAGAAAGCAAGAGAATTCCAGAAAAACATCTACATCTGCTTTATTGACTATGTCAAAACCTTTGACTGTGTGGATCACCACAAACTGTGGAAAATTCTTCAAGAGACTGGAATAGCAGACCACTTGACCTGCCTCTTGAGAAATCTGTATGCAGGTCAGGAAGCAACAGGTAGAACTGAACATGGAACAACAGACTGGTTCCTAGTAGGGAAAGGAGTACATCGAGGCTGTATATTGTCACTCTGCTTATTTAACTTCTATGCAGAGTACATCACGAGAAACGCTGGACTGGAAGAAACACAAGCTGGAATCAAGATTGCCAGGAGAAATATCAATAACCTCAGATATGCAGATGACACCACCCTTATGGCAGAAAGTGAAGAAGAACTAAAGAGCCTCTTGATGAAAGTGAAAGAGGAGAGTGAAAAAGCTAGCTTATAACTCAACATTCAGAAAACTAAGATCATGGCATTCAGTCCCATCACTTCATGGGAAATAGATGGGAAAACAGTGGAAACAGTGGCAGAATTTATTTTGGGGGCTCCAAAATCATTGCAGATGGTGACTGCAGCCATGAAATTAAAAGACACTTGCTCCTTGGAAGGAAAGTTATGACCAACCTGGACAGTATATTAAAAAGCAGAGATATTACTTTGCCAACAAAGGTCCATCTAGTCAAAGCTATGGGTTTTCCAGTGGTCATATATGGATGTGAGAGTTGAACTGTGAAGAAAGCTGAGCGCCGAAGAATTGATGCTTTTGAACTGTGGTGTTAGAGAAGACTCTTGAGAGTCCCCTGAACTACAAGGAGATCCAACCAGTCCATCCTAAAGGAGATTAGTCCTGAGTGTTCATTGGAAAGACTGATGCTAAAGCTGAAACTCCAATATTTTGGCCACCTCCTGCAAAGAGCTGACTCATTTGAAAAGACCCTGATACTGGGAAACAGTGAAGGCAGGTGGAGAAGGGGATGACAGAGGATGAGATGGTTGGATGGCATCACCGAGTCAATGGACATGAGTTTGAGTGAACTCCGGGGGTTGGTGATGGACAGGGAGGTCTAGCGTGCTGTTGTCCAATGGGGTCGCAAAGAGTTCAGTTCGTTCAGTTCATGAGCGAAACTGAACTGAGAATAAATATTAGAGTACTTTTCATTTTGAACACATAAAGGATACTAAAGTAGAACAAAGGAAAAAAATAAAGAAAAGTTTAAATATCCCCTGTATAAGTAGTGAAAACACTTAGCCAAGTGGTATATTTTCAGTAGCTGAAAAATGGGTTTGGTAGATTTTTAACTCAAAGGAGATGGAAAAGAAGATAAGTTATAGTCACTGTGTCCAGGTATTTATAAGTATTTGTGTGAGCAATATACAAGCATAAGGATGTGCCTGGAGGGTGAATTCAACAATTGGAAGCCCTGTTCCTGCTCACAGGCACCACAGTCAGGTGTGTCTCTCCGGGCTGTAGGCACTGATTATGTAAGGGCTTCCAAATTCAATTTTCTTGCCTTGAATACATGCCTGAAACCTGAATATGCTCTTTCTTCTCAAAAGAACTCAAGTGTATCATCATGAAGCTCAGACAGTGGAGTGAGTCCTTATAACCAACACAAAGTGGGTAGAAGAGAACAGGCATGAAATTAAACTGAAGGCCTTTTTTCCCTAAAATTAATTTAAAAATCTTTTTCAGACAATAAAGCACACTTTAACAAAAGAGCTCATTTATGCTTTATAAGGAAGGCTCATCAATGAAACCAAATGGAGCTCATAAATAGAACAGGATGATTGATAGGTGACAAATCTGATATACGGTAATGGTAACACTGCAGGTAACTAGTCTGAGATGCTCAAGTAACCATATGAAACATAAAAATGAAATGGGATCTCTACTTCATATTAAACAAAAAAATCTCAGGTGGATTTAAAGGTGCAATATGATAAAGTGAAGTCGCTCAGTCGTGTCCAATTCTTTGCTATCCCATGAACTGTATCCTACCATGCTCCTCTGTCCATGGGATTTTCCAGGCAAGAGTACTGGAGTGGGTTTCCATTTTCTTCTCCAAGGGACCTTCCTGATCCAGGGATTGAACCTGGTTCTCCTGCATTGTAGGCAGACGCTTTATCGTCTGAGCCACCAAAGGTAACTTAAATTTTAGAGTAAACTACAAGAAGATATCTTCAGTAACATTCAAATTAAATAATATTTAAAGAAAACATAAAAGAGTATTAACTATTAAATTAAAAGTTCTGTTTGAATCCATAAAAATTGAAAGCTTCTGTTTATCAAAGGAAATGATTAATAAAAGGAAAAGACAATTTACCATCTGGGAAGTGATACTGGTAGCATAAAACTCACAAAGGATTAATATCTGACTGTTGTAAAATCTTCAATAAGTCAATGAGAGATGGAAACAACCCCAAAGAAAAGTAGACAAAGGAGGCAGTTTTCATGAAATGCAATATTATGATACATAAACATATACGAAGATGCTCAATACCATACTAATCAGGAAAGAGTAAATTAAGATCTCATTAATATACTCCAGATAACAAAAGTTAAGAAATCTGTTGGTGAAGGTATGAATAGGGAATTCTCCGTCACTAATGATGAGTGTATAAACTGGTTCTAACCATTTTCAAAAATAATTTGGAATCACACTATAAAAACCGGACATACCCATCAAATGACTCAGCAATTGCACTTCTGGGCATACCCTAAAAAAAGCTACATGTGTACCAGGAAACACGCATTGGCAGCATGTATAGAAAAGTACTGATTATACTTACAAAAGCCTAAAATAATATAGATACTTATTAAGAGGAATATATAAGCAAATGAGGTGTATTCAAGTAACAAAAAATTAAAATACAGTTAAAATTGAATAAATTCCAGCTAATAGCTAATAATCTTAGAATGAATTTTAAAACATAATATTCAGTGAAAATAGCAAGTTACAGAAGACTGCATTCATTATTATGTTACGTTCACAAAGCTTTCAGAAAAAACTAAAGATTGTCCTGGCATATATGCAGATATAGTACCTTTATACAAAAATTAAATGGAAATGAGAAATTAGAATGGTGGTTAGTGGTCAACATGAAATTGGATTGCTGTACAACACAAGAGTAGTGCATGCACTGATAATGTTCTTAAGTTGGGTGGTGGTATTCATATTATAAATTACATGTTGTACAGTCATTTATAAGATACGTAAAACTTTACACTAAAAACAAAAAACACAACTCCCAATTTCTAACATTAGATTTTATACATACATAACAAAGAATAAAAAATGTCTGCACACCTGTTCTATCTGGTTTATATACTATCTTTACTAATTTTTATGTCATTCAAACTTGAAAATGAGAAACATTATTTTAAAAATCTAGTACTCTTCTCTCAAAACATGGGAAGAACTGGTTACCCTAGGCCCATGTTCCCATATGCTGCAAAAGCAATGGAGCTATAAACAAAAACTACCCCATCTAGTCCCAGGGTCCCTATCCAGCTTGATTCATTCCTTTGTTATCATCCTGGCCCAAGTATCTATGTTTGCAATCTCTTAGAATGAATGATAGTTAACAATAGCTCTCTCAAAATGATGAGATTAAGTGTGGTTTTACTTCTCTTTGCTTATTGTGCTTTTTATTTGTCTGCAATAAATACTTCTTACTTATGAAAATGAAACACAAGCCATTATTTGGATGGAAATTCCAAGAGAAAAATGAAGGAATCTCATACAATAGGAAGAGAATGTGAAACAAGTTGTCTAGAAAAGTTAGTCAGTGCTACATATTAAGAATTGTATGTTAATATTCTAATAAATCAGAGAAGGCAAATGGCTTCCCATTCTAGTACTCTTGCCTGGAAACTCCCATGGACGGAGGAGCCTGGTAGGCTGCAGTCTATGGGGTCGCTGAGTCAGACACGACTGAGTGACTTCTCTTTCACTTTTCACTTCCATGCATTGGAGGAGGCAATGGCAACCCACTCCAGTGTTCTTGCCTGGAAAATCCCAGGGATGGCGGAGCCCAGTGGGCTGCCGTCTGTGGGGTCGCACAGAGTCGGACACAACTGAAGCGACTCAGCAGCAGCAGCATTCTAATAAATATCTTTAATCCAAAACATTTTCTATATTTTTTCTTATTAAACTAAGTAAACAATACATACAAGATATACATTGTAAAAGAATGTAAAAGAAGATACACATATGTAAAAACATTCAGTTCAGTTCAGTTCAGTCGCTCAGTTGTGTCCGACTCTGCCGACTCCATGAATCGCAGCATGCCAGGCCTCCCTGTCCATCACCAACTCCCGGAGTCTGCCCAAACCCATCGAGTCGGTGATGCCATCCAGCCATCTCATCCTCTGTCATCCTCTTCTCCTGCCTTCAATCCTTCCCAGCATTAGGGTCTTTTCCTATGAGTCAACTCTTCACATGAGGTGGCCAAAGTATTGGAGTTTCAGCTTCAACATTAGTCCTTGCAGTGAACAACCAGGATTGGTCTCCTTTAGGATGGACTAGTTGGATTTCCTTGCAGTCCAAGGGACTCTCAAGAGTCTTCTCCAGCAGCACAGTTCAATAGCATCAATTCTTCAGCGCTCAGCTTGCTTCACTGTCCAACTCTCACATCCATACATGACTACTGGAAAAACCATAGCCTTGACTAGACGGACCTTTGTTGGCAAAGTAATGTCTCTGCTTTTAAATATGCTATCTAGGTTGGTCATAACTTTCTTTCCAAGGATTAAGCGTCTTTTAATGTAAAAGTATTATCTTTACATAAAAATAGGAGAGTCAATTCATTGGAATTTCAAACAAAGAATGGAGTATGAGCTAGGTGAATAGCTATGACCATTTCTTTCGGTACTGCTAAGATGGAAAGCTGCCTTGTAGAAAGGGCCTAACAGCTCTGCCAAAAGTGCCATCACCTGTCAGTTTCATATGTTCTTAAATTTTTCTTGAAGAATAAAAAGAAAAAGGTGGTTGTGGAATTTATGCATCTTACCCTTTAGCTCTCGGCCCTGCTTCTTTGAAGTGTATTCATGTGAAAGTTCATCAGCCAAGGAGGTCTTTGGCCAAGCATCACTGAAAGACCAGAGCCCATGGAAGAGTAAGTACTAATATAAGTCTTCATTGGCACTGTAGAAGTTATCTGTGGGCAGAGACTTTCAACTGGAGCAAATTTGAGATTTTACATCCAAGCCAGCTGCCATGATCTAGAACATTTTATTCTCAAGGTCAGAGGCTGTGTCAGCCATTATTTTCTTTTCAACATTTAGAAGATATCTACCCTGTGTTCTGTGATGGAACTTCTACCTCCAAGAGTTACTTAGGGAAGAATTTGTCTGGTTCTGAAGGAGCCTTGCTCACAACTATTCTGCAAAGCAATGTCACCCATGATCGATTTTCATCCAATTTATCTTCATGTAACACATGAAGCAATGAAAGTTAAGGAGATTAAAAATTAAATTACAGTAATGAGAAATGATCATGAGAAACCAGTCTACCATTTTGTTATTCAATCCTAATTTATGATTCTTGGTTTCTTGGGATGCTTATGGAAAATCAGAAGAAACGGAGGAGAAACTGACAGAAAAAACCAAACAATTGAAGACACAAAACAGGAAAAAGAACTAACATGAGTTATTGCATCAGGCATTATATTACATTCATTTGATTTCTCTTGAACTCTATGTGAAAATTAATATTATTATTCCTATGCTAAAATTGAGGAAACTCCGTTTTTCATTTTAGCAATTGGTTAACTATAATTTACCCAATGACACAGCTAAGAAGCAGTAGATCTGGTGGTCAGATCCCATAGTATGTGTTTTTCCCATTAGGCCATGCTTTCTTGAGTATGGAATTGTGCAAATTCAGACTTTATTTGCCTCTGCATGAAATATGTAACTCATAGTCAGGCATTTCAAAAATAAACTCATTATTGCTTTATTCCTTTGACTGCATTTCCTATTTCTAAGTTAAGTATTATTGGAGAAAGATCAAATAATACAGCACAAATGATTTACCATAAATTCATGTTAAAGTTATTTCTTCATCTCTACCTAATAATTTTCATACAATGCCAGGATATCCTCTCTACCAAGGTTGCCAAATGAGTGGAGTACGCACTGCTGCTTAACTCCCCTGATTACCAATGTCAGGAACTGTTAGGGGAAGCACACTGATTGAAACTGCCCACCTTGGTCAGACACCATCATAACCATTTGCATGAGTTGTTTTGCGACAGGAGGTCCTGGTAAGAAACAGGGAACTAATAAGCCTCCACCAACCAGAAGAGCTCAGGAAAGGTCAAAAGGAGATACCACCTGTACGACCACCTCCCAGAATCCTTCTCTCTGGCATCCATCTTGGCTGAACAAGGCGTGCACCACCAGGAAGGACTCTGAGTCAGAATGATTGGCTAAGGACAACCCAGAAACTAATCTCATCACCATAAGACCAGAGACTGCAATCCATTTGACAGAGCAGTTCTCCTGGATTCCCTTACCCTATTGCTCTCCACCTGGGTGCCCTTTCCTAATAAAATCTCTTGCTTTGTCAGCACATGTGTATCCTCGGACAATTCATTTCCGAGTGTTAAACAACAGCCCAGTTTCGGACCCTGGAAGAGGTCCCCCTTCCTGAAACAGAACTACTCAGCAAGCACTGCTTTCTTAACTCTTTGTACTATCTGGCTTTAGAATACTTCTCAACACGATATTCCAAGCTGCCACTACCAATCAATCAGAGTTAGCACTGAATCTAAAATTTATGTAACACTCTAGTCCTATCTCACTTACCATAATGGTTCCAGATCTAACAATCATATTCCTGCCCTACTTAATCTTACCAAATAGTCTTGCAGCCCAGATGATACCTAATTAGAACACATATATCTTTCCTCTTCTTGACCTCAAACACTCTCCATCTTTTCATGTGCCCAGGAAGAGGTATTTTTCTCAAATTTACTAGCCAACAATGTTTACCTTCCTTGTCCCAGTTCTTAGTCATCCTTGCCTTTATTCATTCTTTCTTTTCTAATCTTTCACCCACGTGATACTCTATTACCATTGTAAACACTGATTAATCTTTTCTTGTTCATAAAAATAAATTTCCCCTCAACTTTGCTGCATTTTAAAAGTTTCATTTAATTTTTACCAATCTGGCTTAATTTTTAAACTTGAAATAATTACCAATAATTCTCTTTTATTTGCTACTTATTCATTCCTTACTCTTTTCCATTTAAGGTCTAGCAGACAAGTTCATTAGTTTATTTAGCCTTCATCCTGCTCAAACCCAAATGCTGTTTTTCGAGAGTTCTCTGGAGAATCTTGTTAAAATGCAAATTTAGATTCCATGGGCCTTGCTAGGTCTTGAAATTCTGAATTTCTAGCAAGCTTCCAGGCAAAGTCAATGTTGCTGGTCCATGGACCACACACTGAATGGCAAGACCATACACAACTCTCATTTTGGGGTCATTTTTTTTCTTTTTTTTTTAACTTTCAAGACACACTCCAGGTTGGGTCTCTCCATTTTCCGATTACTCTTTCTGTCCTCTTAACGACCTTTTTATTCTTCCTTGTGACCAATTTTAAAAATCTAATACCTATACAAATAGTAATATTATTTTGAGCATTTATTATGTATCACTTAGTATGTGACAAACCTTACTAATTATCTTAATCCTCAGAAGAATCAATGAGAGATTTTTTTCCATTTAAAGATGGTAAAATGAAGAACCATCACCAACACTGTACAGCCAGCTTGGAACAGGAATTCACTCCAAGCAATTTAACTTGAAAGCCTGGGATCTTCATTTTGGCAATCCTGCCTCACACCAGTGTTGTTCAAGAGGCCATGAACAAGCCAGCCTTGCATCTTGAAAATAAGTGACTGAAAGGTGTGATAAAGAAAAGGAAAAGGCTGCCCAAAAGAGGGATTATATACTCTTGCAGTAAATCTGACAGAACACAAGAGGTTGAACAGATTGCTACTGCAGAGTAATCTGATAGAGCCCATCCACTCTGAATTAAATTTCTGAACCTTCAGAATCTTTAGGAAAAGTAGGACTCTCAACAAAATATAATAAGGCATTTCACCATGAAAATCAAATATACTCAGGCAGTTCATATCCTTACAATGCAAATTGTTGAACTTACTGACACAATGTGATGTCCTTTATATAAAAATGCAAGAGCAAGACTCTCAAAATTGAGATCAACCATGTACCAAAAAAGAGGAGACACCTGGAGATGTGGCCTTTGTCTATATTTATCCCTTCCTCAATGCTCAGTCTACTGGCCTTCTCTAATTAATCCTCACAACATTGCACTTCTGAGGGGCAAATTAGAAGCAGAAAATATCTCCATTTTGTAAATAGAAAGCAGATGCAGTGACTTAGTGGTATTTAGTGAATCAATAACAGAACTTCAAAATCAAGCCTAACTTAGATTCCACTGATTTATCTACATAGCATAGCACCAAATGTAAACTTTAAAAAACAAAAACAGAAAACAGTGCTTTCTTTCTTAAGATTCTGAACAACCAGGAGTCTCCAAAAATTCCTTTTTCTCACTAATCTAGACCAAAACCAGCAAAACAGGAAAAATATACTAATTCTTTCTCTAGGATTAATATGCTTCTTCTAAAACACAAAATTACTAGACAGAAGTCTTGCCCATTAATCGTTACAATTAGCTTTAGAAGTATCTGAGATCAGACACAAGGAAGTTACAAAAGATATATGTACCTCATTTGACATTAAGAAAAACTAAGGAAATTATATGAAAATCCACTGTGGCTAAAATAAAAGCCATGGATTAAAGGCTTTATGAAAAACCACCTTATTAAATCCTGTCCTTCCTTAAGAAAGATAAATAGAATTAGTATAATTAATAGTTGTAATTACTTTCATAATGTGCTTTTCTTGACATAAACATTCTTTAATCAATCCAAAAAGCAAAAATGCTTATTAGTGAGCTAACTATTTTAATACACTATCAACACATGTCTAAAACTGGCAGTTTTAGGTACTTTAATCAATATAGGATACATTCTTTCCCCATAAATTCAACACTTTTAATAATCGTCAGGCATAAATTTTTACTAAAAGAAAGATATAAACTAAACATAACAATGCATATTTTCTGACATCTAAAAAAATAAGCCAGAGCTCTCACCATTTAGGATTGCTCTACTTTCAGATATGAGACTCATAAATAATTTTTCCTAAGAGATAAATGCAGCATCAAGAGAGTATATGAAATTTAAAATGAGCATAAGTTAATGTATGAAGTGAAAGAGTTGTGAACACAAATTTCACCATTCATTGGTTATTTTTACTCATTTATGAAGAAATATCATTGCTTTTACAGCTAATAATTGTACTCAGTAATTTCAAGTCACTATATATATATATATATATATATATATATATATATATCTCCAAATTCATCAGTTTGGAATCTATATAATGATTTTGATGACTAGGATATATTGTTACTAAGTTACTAAAGATTCATATTTTTAAAAACCAAGGTTCTTGTCTATACATAGTATAAACACATTCTTCTTGCGTCTAACATAGATATACAGAGAAACTAGGGTTCAACACGTAAGCGTCACAGATTTCTATTCTGTGACAACAGAATCTAATTTCTGCAATTCTGTAGTGAAATTTGGAAAGGGGGTCTGAACATCATAAATACTGAGAGTCCACATGGCCAAGTATTAAAGGTTAGATCATTTGCAGCCTAACAGCTCATTTTGCTCTCCCAGAAACAATTCATAATCAGTGAAGAGAGCTACGACTCCTAAGAGAATTGGGGAATTTGCTGGCGCTCCATCTGCTCCCTGCAAAGCGATGCCTCAGGAGCAGCACAAAGCACTGAGTTCAATACGGTGGCCCATGCTGAGTCAGCACTTGTCCTTGAACCAAGAAATTCCAGGAGGGTGGGGAGCTGGCAGGGAGAGTAGTGAAGAAATAAGGAGGACTTGGAGGAAAAGAGCATCTCATGTACTGACAATGGGTCTCCCAAGTGTATCAGTAATAAACTGGCTTTCTGCCAAAATGTTGTTCTCTCTCCCTCTCTCTGCAATAAAGGAAACAGTACATTAAAGTGTTTTGTAGACTATGGACAATTTGGAAAATTACACATTTGCAGCAGTATTGCTCTATGAATTAAAGTTCAGGTCTTTTCCTTAAAGCAGAAGTAGTATAAACTATATATTCAACAGAAATCTAACCCTTAGTAAAATTTAATGCCTATTGAGGCAGTTAAAGTGTTTCCAAAATAGAGAAATGAATGTTTCTTTTGGTTTCCTGGTGTAATATAACTGAATGTAATTATTTAACAAGTATACAGAATGAAAATGTTTAAATTGAAATTTAATTTAAAGGTTTAAGTCTTTCTTGGGGGAAAAAATGCTACCCAAACAAGAAATCAACATGCAATAGACTAGATGTTTTTAAGGGATAGAAAGCCCTGGTCTGAATAACTTCAGAAAAGAGGTGTAGATAGGGTAAAGGAGATCGACCACTGTTTACTTTCACTTGCCTATGCACTATTTGAGATTTTCAAGAGCACTTATAATTTTAGTAATTTAATACTTTAGGAGAAGTAAACCTGGTTTCTCTCCTTGTTTCTCTTGACCAGAGAAAAGAATGAATCTCTCCAGCTTTTAGAAACATTAGTATTATCTATAAATTACACTATTGTTAATAGTTGGAAGATACAGAGATAAAGAACCAGCTGTGGGTAGACAACTTTGCAGAAAAGGCAATGACACCCCACTCCAGTACTGTTGCCTAGAAAATCCCATGGATGGAGGAGCTTGGTGGGCTGCCGTCTATGGGGTCACACAGAGTCAGACACAATTGAAGTGACTTAGCAGCAGCAGCAGCAGAACAACTTTGCTAACTAAAACACTTTCTTATAACTCTCAGAAGAGAAGAAACATCACTCTAGTCCTAGCAATCAGGTTGTTTGAGAATAAGCCTAAAATAAAGAACTGAGCAATTGCTTGAAACCATGGCATGTTACAAAAGTGATATAAGACAAATTCACATG
This sequence comes from Nanger dama, assembly GCA_917880005.1. Taxonomy (NCBI): domain Eukaryota; kingdom Metazoa; phylum Chordata; class Mammalia; order Artiodactyla; family Bovidae; genus Nanger; species Nanger dama. The sequence goes on from CAKJTW010000007.1 coordinate 34,806,210, forward strand.
GGCCACGTTCCAGGTATGACAGTCAATCAATCAATCAAGAATCATGTACAAAGAAATGTGCTAGACATTGTGAAAGTAAACAAGCAAGTAGAAAGCAATCATCCTGGCCTTGGAAACTATATGGTTTCATTGGACAAGACAAATAAAAAATGTAGTGTGTAATAACTTTGAAATGAGTTGGATCAAGAGGTATTCTCTGAGAGAAGAACATGGAAATCTTCAAGAAGGAGATGAGATTAAAGTGGACCTTGGAATAAGGGCAGAATCTAGCACATTGCTGTGATGATGAGAAGAAGGGCACTGGAGAGAGGGCTCAGAGAAGGAAATGGTGATTCTGATAGTTTTCCTTTTTCCAAAGCAAATGGAGAGGTTCTGGTAACTTTTGGCGAACAAGATGCTTTAGGAATTGTAAGGGAAATGATTAAAGTAAGGCTAACAAACAGGGATTTGATAGAAATGCAATAGCTTAACAGTCTGGTCCTGAGGGTCATACATGTTTCTAGTTCAGTTCAGTTCCGTTCAGTCGCTCAGTTGTGTCCGACTTTGCAACCCCATGGACCGCAGCATGCCAGGCCTCCCTGTCCATCGTCAACTCCTGGAGTTTACCCAAACTCATGTCCATTGAGTCGGTGATGCCATCCAACCATCTTATCCTCTGTCATCCCCTTCTCCTCCTGCCTTCAATCTTTCCCAGTATCAGGGTCTTTTCAAATGAGTTAGTTCTTTGCATCAGGTGGCCAAAGTATTGGAGTTTCAGCTTCAACATCAGTCCTTCCAATGAATATTCAGGACTGGTCTCCTTTAGGATGGATTGGTTGGCTCTCCTTACAATCCAAGGGACTCTCAAGAGTCTTCTCCAACACCACAGTTTAAAAGCATCAATTCTTCAGCACTCAGCTTTCTTCACAGTCCAACTCTCACATCCATACATGACTACTGGAAAAACCATAGCCTTGACTTGATGGATCTTTGTTGGCAAAGCAATATCTCTGCTTTTAATTTGCTGTCCAGGTTGGTCAAAACTTTTCTTCCAAGGAGCAAGCGTCTTTTAGATTTCATGGTTGCAGTCAGCATCTGCAGTGATTTTGGAGCCCAAGAAAATAAAGTCTGTCACTGTTTGCACTGTTCCCCCATCTATTTGACATGAAGTGATGGGACCGGATGCCATGATGTTTCTAGAGCAGGGAAATAAATATCAAAAAAATGCTAAGAACCGTTACCAATGAAGACTGGAACTGGATGACTGATGGAATAAGAAAGCAAAGAGAAAGAACTTAAAACTTTCACATACATAAAATGAGGACAATAATAACACAAAGGAAGTCCACGAGGTGATAAGAGTTGATGAGTTTGTTCAGAAACATTTAAAAGTAATTGAAAATGTAGGAATACATTCAGCAACAGAAGGCAGGATTGGAGAAAAGAGTAGTCTTTTAGTCCCCATCTAAAAGAGTAGTCCCCATCTACAGTTGAGTCCAAGAAAGTAGAACTTCCTTAGAAAAATCTAGAAAAGAAGAGCAGAGAGACAAAGTAAGCAAGGAGTTGACAGAAGAGGATCTGACAACTGAGGCAGGTGACAGGGTAATAATAGTGATCAGGCAAAGACTCTCTAACTGGAGAAGAAAATGAGATTGAGAACATGCTCTTGTTCTGGCTAGGGAACCACCAAATTTACCTTGGTAAATCACTAAAATAGAAGGCAGGTAGTGGTTGTTATGGCTACATGGAGGGTCATTGCACTATTCTCTACTTGTTGGTAATTTAAGTTTTAGAAAATGTGAAGAAGAGTCAAGGAAATGAAAGTGTAAGAAGAGAAGTAGAATGATAGCTAGCAAACCTGGCTCTGTTGATCCTAGAGGCTGTGTTTGTTAACTACTAAATAATCCAGAGAGGGAACAACTGAGAATAAAATGTACAACACGGTGCTGTGTTGGGTTTTTGAGCATCAGTATCACACCTAAGAGGTGAGCACTTTCCAGATCTTGGCATCTATGGCTTTATTAACATGCACTAAACCCACAGTAGTCCCAAAGTTGAAGACACGTGCCTGCAAGAGCCAGGTAGTTAACATATCAGTAGAGGAGGCTGGAGAGCTCACTCCAACTATCAGATAGCATCTGAGGCATAGTCACTGCTCAGCACCAGTCAATGAAACCATGTGGAAAAATGGGTCCATATTTACAGATCTTCAATTTTTTTATTTTTGTTTTTAATTGAAGTATAGTTGATTTACAATGCTGTTTCAGTTTCTGGCATACAGCAAAGTGATCATGTTATGTATATGTATACATATTCTTTTCAGATTCTTTTCCATTACATAATACTGACTGTAGTTTTCTGTGCTATACAGTAGAACCTTGTTTATTTTATATACAGTGGTTTGTATAAAGATCTTAAATTTTTCAAAAGAGTATGGAAATGAGGATTTTTCACCCTGACAACAAATTCAGTGTATTCAAAACTAGTGTATACAGTAAGCAATATGCAAGTTCTTAGGACTACATCACAACCTCAGCATGACCAGGCAAAGGTCCACTTTTACTCTAGTAGTCACTAACAAAGCAATATTACTCAGTACTTGCAGTTTGTGGCAAATGAAAAAGATGTCCACAAAATGACATGTTCAAGGATGGTGCCTGAAACAGTAAAACGTATGTTCCCTAAGAAATACCCAGTAGCACCTAGTGACACATTTTGGGTAATAATCAGCTTAACAAATAGCTCTGAGTAATGCTACTGGGAATACTACCAGTATATAGGATGAGATGGTAAAATAGCACCACCTACTCAATGGACACGAGTTTGAGCAAACTCTGGGAGATGGTGAAGGACGGGGAAGCCTGGTGGGCTGCAGCCTATGGGGTAACAAAGAGTTGGACATGACTTAGCAACTGAACAACAACAAGCTTATAGAACCACTACTACTAAATATCAAATACTATATACTAATATACACCAACATATAGTGCTTAATATGTGCCAAATACTGTTTCAAGTGCTTTTTATTAAATAAAAAGCTTTTTCATCATCCCAAGGACTATATGAGATATGTGAATTTATTATTCCCATTGAACAGGGCAGAAAACTGAGACACAGGTTAAATAACTTGCTCAAGGTCACAAAACTAGTATGCTTCAGAGGCAGGACTTAGACCTAAGCACCCCACCTCCAGAATCTAAGACCTTCAGCTCTGTTACCACCATATTCCTGATTTTGAACAGGGGAGGTGGCAGGTGATGATGGATGCAGTCCGTCTGTCCTCTGGTCCTCAGAGGTACTGCAGTGGAGATAGCTGATACTTTTAGCATTACACATCACATTAACCACCACACAGGAAAGTAATCTTATGTGGCAAGTAGAAAATATCCCAAATGTTGTTTCCTGTATCATTTATGTTCACATCAAGATCACCACTATGTACTTAAACTACAGCAAAGCACTATTCACAAATGCGCTTTAGGCATTCAAGAATGTAAGTATATACATATCTATGGATACACATGCACAAACCCTTCTTGGAGGTTTTAATATTATCCACAGGATTTTTGTGTGTTTTACTTTGACATTTTAAGTCTCAGCCATCTATTTCTGTATTTGATTAAAAGAGAAGTTCCTAACAAAATAATAAGAAGGGGTATGTAAATATACTTATCAAGTTCTTAGTGTTCTCATCTGCTCCCATATTTCATCAGCAATTTTTAAAAATTCTAGCCCTCAGAGAGAAACACTCATTTGAGGGTGTTTGGATTGCCTTGGCTTTTTACAATCAATGTCATTGCATAAAACTAGAAAACAAGATATTGCCTTTTAAAAGAGTACATTTAAATGTTCCACTAATCATTTCCTCCTCAATGCAGCCATGCTTAACAAGCTGAATACTATTTACACCTTTAAAGGAACAAAAAGAACTTTCTCCTCTACTCCAATATGCAAGTGAAAGCCAACTACAAAATCATTTTTGTCTAAATTTCGGCAACTGCCTACTAACCTCTCCCACATTCACTTGAGACCCTCTCCAAACCTTTCTCCACCAAGCAGCCAGAATAAGTTTTCAAAGGCTCAATAAGATGATGATGCCACTGTTTTTTTTCTTTCACCCTTTAAAAATTATCACTGCACAAATGCACAAATGCAAGCTCTTCACAGAGATCTTTCTGACCTGACCCATCACCCCTCCAGCAGCATCTCAGCTGTGTTCTTTGTTCACAGTGAGATACCTAAACACCCATTCAGTTCTTGTAACAAGCCGAGTTCTTTCCTGACTCAGGGCCTCTCATCCTCTGATCACCTTCCTGAACAACCCTTCTCCCAATCCCCATATGGCTGGGATATCTAGACTCATTTCCTCAGACACAGCTTTCCCTCCTGACTACTTATCCTAAAGTTGATCCCAAGAGTTACTCTCACTATTACTTTTCCTTCTCAGAACTGATTTCAATCCATAATGATGCCTTTATTTTTTGTTTGTACATTCTTTTGTCTACCTTTTCCATTGGCTATAATTCCATAAAGGCAGGAACTATGCTTGTGCTTTCTCCACTGTACCGGGGAACCTAACAGAAAGCCATAGTTAGCACATAGGGCCTAACAGAAGCACACAATTAGCATGCAATCAGACTTTACTGAGAGAAATAAAGATAGGAGGAGGGAGAGGAAAAAAGGAAATAGAAAAGGAGGAATGGAAGAAGAAAAGATTGATTTAAACACTAGCTTCACAATAATTGAGTTTTTATAACAGAGTGTAAGGTCTTGGAGAAGGAGATGGCAACCTGCTCCAGTATTCTTGTCTGGGAAATCCCATGGAACGGAGAACCTGATGGGTTATAGTCCATGGGGTGGCAAAGAGTTGGCACGACCTAGCAACTGAGCCCCTGAGGTCTGTTCAGACAATGTAAATGTCTGTTCAGACAACTCTCAAGTTATCGTTTATTTTTTTCTCTATTTTTCCACATATAAACTGGGTTGGATACATAAGAAGAATTTCAGAACCAAAGTAAAGACACCGCACATGTACTGGTCACTTCAGTTGTGTCTCTTTGCCACCTTGTGGACTGTAGCCCACCAGGCTCCTCTGTCCATGGGATTCTCCAGGCAAGAATACTGGAGTGGGTTGCCATGCCCTCCTCCAGGGGATCTTCCCAACCCAGGGATCAAATCTGGTTCTTTTATGTCTCCTGCATTGGTAGGTGTGTTCTTTACCACGGGCAATGAAGTGAGGGGAGCCTAAAATTGTTTGAAATCCCTACACCAAAATCAATGCTTATAAATCCTGTGTCAACACACAGGGGACCCTAGAATGGTGTAACTCTGTAGATACTTTTAAATTAAATGACCATAGAGAAAACGTCATCAAGGGGCAAAAGACAAACCCAATTATTTCTTAAAATGAACTGAAGTTTATAACTTAATGCTAATTAATTTAACTTTTCAATCATATTTGCTGGTTTCTACTGTGAAGTGACGTTACTCAGTCATGTCCGACTCTTTGTGACCCCATGGACTGTAGCCTACCAGGCTCCTCTGTCCATGGGATTTTCCAGGCACTAGTAATGGGGTGGGTTGCCATTTCCTTCTCCAGGGGATCTTCCCGAACCAGGGATCGAACCCAGGTCTCCCACATTGTAGACAGACACTACTGCCTGAGCCACCAGGGAAGCATAGTTTCTACTGTACTTAAGACTAATAGTTGTTAAATGAAAAGAATAGGGAATAAACCCAGAATGCTTATGTCTCACAATTCAAAAATGTCTTACAGTTGGTTAAGTCCTTCATTCCCAACCATTCATACATTGAAGAAAATACTGGCATTCTTTTGCCTTTTGTCATAGCCCATTCCTCCAATGTAACTTTATAAATTTATGAGGTTCAAGGATTTTTATCACAATTTCCTGAATCTTCCTAGTCCCCCTACATTCAAATACTGATTCTGTCCTTTGACTCTTTTCTTTACTTAAAAACTAAGTGTTCCAATGGAAAAATGTTGTGAAAGTCTCAAGTAAACTCACTCTGACATGCCCCAGTAGATTGGACCAAAAGATTTTCTGGGGCATAAATATAGAGACATGGAAGGACAACTGACAAGGAGGAAGGGATGACTCATTCCAACAAGACTCTGAAGGAAGACACTCAACTGTCCAGATCCTCAGGATAAACTCCTGGAATCAGAAGGTTCCTCTAAAGCAGTCTGGCTCTCCTATTTCTTGCAAGTTATTGTAGTTTCTTTGAGGAAGTTAAGACTTCTGAGAGGATGCTGTTCTTTCAAATAAAAACAACATGTTCTGCCCTCTAGGTGAAGGTGAAGTCGCTCAGTCGTGTCCGACTCTTCGCGACCCGATAGACTGTAACCTACTAGGCTTCTCCGGCCATGGGATTCTCCAGGCAAGAATACTGGAGTGGATTGCCATTTCCTTCTCCAGGGGATCTTGCTGACCCAGGGATCGAACTCAGGTCTCCCGCATTGGAGGCAGACACTTTAACCTCTGAGCCCTCTAGAGGCTACAAAAAAAATGATTCATCTTGAACATATCAAAACAGACAAAGTAAAAGAGGGCAGAAGGCACTGATGTTTATTTTTACCGTTTTTTTTTCTTTAACCTGATGTATTAAATTCAGTGTCAGATTTTAAATTTATAAGTAAATTAATATGGAGAAAATTCAAAACCTGATGCAAATAATAGTACTTTCTGGAAACAATTCTGGATCTTCTTTCTTAGATTTCTACATTCATTTTTAAAGGATTTTATCAAGGTAATATACAATAAATTTACCCATTTTAAGAGTACAATTCAATGATTCTTTTTCAGTAAATTTAAACCAATTTGTGAAACTATGACTGTAATTCAGTCTCAAAACATTTCCATCATCCCCAGTAGTATCCTTCCTGTCAGTTAACAGCTAATACTGTTCCCTACCCAGTTCTTGGAAACCACTAATCAAGTTTGTATCTCTATCAATTTGCTTTTTATTTCATTTTTGAAATATGAAAGTCTGGAATTAAATACTCCATAACATAGCTATCAAGACAAGTCTTCCTTTTTGTAATGCTTTTCCTTTAAGCCCTCTTGCTTCAACCAGTGTCAAAAAGGGTTAAATCTCTTAGTAAATATCTACTTTTAAATGTCTCACACAGTGTATACTTAACCTTCCACAGTTTTCAGAATGATGTTAAATCTGTATCTAATACCTATGGAAAAACTGACCATGGATATACCTTTAACACACGAGTCAACAGTCCCTTTCAAAATAAGGTTCCACATCCCAAAGTTTTATAAAGGGTTAATAGTTTTTTTTTTTCACCTTATCATGCTATCAGCCTGCTTATTTAACTTATATATAGACTGTATCATGCAAAATGCTGGGCTAGATGAATGACAAGCTGGAATCAAGACTGCTGGGAGAAATATCAATAACCTCAGATATGCAGATGATATAATTTTAATGGCAGAAAGCAAAGAGGTACTAAAGAGCCTCTTGATGAAGGTGAAAGAGGAAAGTGAAAAAGCTGGCTTAAAGCTCAACATTCAGAAAACTAAGATCATGGCATCTGGTCCCATCACTTCATGGCAAATAGATGGGGAAAGTGTGGAAACTGTCAGATTCCATTTCCTTGGTCTCCAAAATCAATGTGGACAGTGACTGCAACCACAAAATTAAAAGACGCTTGCTCCTGGGAAGAAAAACTATGACAAACCTACACAGTGTATTAAAAAGCAGAGACATCACTTTGCCAACAGAAGTCCATATACTTAAAGCTATAGTTTTAACCAGTAGTCATCTATGGATGTAAGAATTGCACCACAAAGAAGGCTAAGTGCTGATGAACTGATACTTTCAAACTGTGGTGCTGTAGAAGACTCTTGAGAGTTCCTTGGACAGCAAAGAGATCAAACCACTCAATCTTAAAGGAAATCAACCGGGAATATTCATTGTAAGGAATTATGCTGAAGCAGAAGCTCCAATACTTTGGCCACCTGATGTGAACAGCTGATTCACCAGAAAAGATTTGGATGCTGGGAAAGATTGAGGGCAAGAAGAGAAGGGGATGACAGAAGAGGAGATAATTGGAGGGCATCACTGACCCAAAGGACATAAATTTGAACAAACTTCCAGGAGATAGTGAAGGACAGGGAAGCCTGGCATGCTGCAGTTCACGGGGTCACAAAGAGTCAGACATGACTTAAGAGACTGAAAACATAAAAATATTTTTTAGATTTGCCTTACTGGAAGAGCAATCAATATTCAATTGACTATTTAAAAATTTCTAAATTATGCCCTATTCTTTAGGGAATAATTTAGATTGGGGGTGGGGCTTCCCTGGTGGCTCAGAGGGTAAAGCGTCTGACTGCAATGCAGGAGACCTGGGTTCGATCCCTGGGTCAAGAAGATCCCTTGGAGAAGGAAATGGCAACCCACTCCAGTACTCTTGCCTGGAAAACCCCATAGACAGAGAAGCCTGGTAGACAACAGTCCATGAGATGGCAAAGAGTCGGACATAACTAAGCGACTTCACTTTCACTTCACTAAAGAGGAGGCTTTACTAAAAAAACCTCCATTTTGAGTTCGTCAAGAACATTTTAATCCTAGAGATGCAACCCAGACCCCAGGCTTAAAATGAAGATTCTCTCAAGAACTCAGATTCTCTGGAGATAAGACCCTAGAGCTCCAGGCTATCAGTTGGTGCAGGCATGCTGGCTCTGGAATTTTCACTGGGAAAGGCAATTACTTTTCTGAACTTCAGTCTTCCTCACCCGTACAATGGCAATAATAAGAGTTTATTTCAGATGTAAAAGTGCTGAGATGTGCATCTGGAACACAGTTCCCAGGGACTGTAATCAGTATTATCTGAAAGTTATTTTGTCAAAGATAGTGAAGTGAAAATGAAAGTTGCTCGGTCATGTCCGATTCTTAGTGACCCCATGGACTGAACCAGGGTCTCCTGTATGGCAGGCAGATTCCTTACCAAGTGAGCTATCAGGGAAGCCCTTATCAAGGATAACTATCATCATTTCTATTTAAGAGTAAAGAAAACACTTCTGATTGGTAATATGGCTGGCAACAGGAAGACTGAGGATTTTTAAGGATTAATTTAAAATTACTTGTATCACAAGCTTTGTTGATTTTCAAGGCCAAGCTGTGGTTTCAGTTTATTAATATTTCCAAGACTAAGGACCAAACCAGGAGAAATTCAAAGAAGGTAACAGTTCACTTCAGGGACAATGTGTCAAGAATGTGCTTACTTTCTCTAATACTTTTTGTATTCTCTGCTTTTTATTGCCTTCTTAAGAGCTTTTCCCTGGCCTCATCCAAATGGTAAATTGCCTACTTCATGAAGGTCAGATTATGGGATCATAGCAAGGTAGAAGTAATATAAATTCAGGTCTAGATAAGTAAAACAAAACCAGTCAAATCAAACAAGAAAGCAAAGGTGGGAATTAATAGTTTGATTTAGGTTCCTTTATTTCGAAGCATTTATATTTTAAAGCATTAAGTTAGGAACAGTACATATCTTTGTGAATCAAGACCAGTGGAGAAGCAAACCACTGTAATTAATGTAACAAGGTCTGCTGACTCACCTCCACTGAACATAGTTCCTAAAAGCCCAAAGTTGCACATTAATTACAATTAATGCTTCTCTCCTCCTTCAAGGACCATGGAGGAGAGTTTTATAAACAGAAATGTGTATTAATTTAAACAAATATTTTAAAAAATAATTCTTCTAGGTGGTAAAGTTCGGTCTGCATATTTTCATTATTGCATAGTGGTTACCCTTAGCCCGTAAACTACAAGGTCATGGTAAGGTCATGATGAAGTGGCAAATGCAATAACTGAGAAGAAAAATAACTAGAGACCATATTTAAGATGATTTTTTTCCCCAGTTAGGTAAATGAGCATTCTTTTAGGGTCACTCATTCAGTGATGCTGATTTAATATAGGTTTTCTATTTAAATCATTCACCTATTTGTATTTTAATAAAATGCCTTAAATTTTTATTTTTAATGCTTTCCCTTTGTCCCTTAAAATACACAATCCAGAATTTGCTCAAATGGTGAGATTTAACTTAAAGGTTAAAGCTGTCATTGGTTTAGAATATGCATATACTAACTTTCAAAATAAAATAATATGAAACTGTTCACTGTTCCAAATGTGACGAACACATTAAAATAAAGAAAGAGGAACAAAATAAAAAGAGTAATTCCAGTCTCTGTGTTTCTAAAAAGTTTATCCCTTGCATTGGGTGACGGTAAACTAATACCAGGCATTAGTAATTTAAAAGTTGTATACCTGTTACTTCATATAAAATGCAAAAGTGCAAAGTCTGCTTAGGCAGGAAACAACTCAAAACCTTTCTATCCAAATGGGCTGGTCAGTGTGATAACTGTGTTTTTCATTTATATGCTGTTGATACCCAAGATACAGCAAATAATGTCATCAATTTCCTTGAATTACCTCATAAAGGATTCGTTTGCACTAGGGGAATAAAAAGGTTGTGACAGTAGCTTCAGGATCACTCAGCAGCAAGACTCAACATTAAGAACTATCCTCAGAGGCACAGAGGGAGGGAAAAAAGTCATTTACTTAACATTCTTTAATTCTTCGTGGTATAACAAGACTGTGTCATGATTTAAGGTTGAAAAGCACAGTTGTTGTGCTCATGAGGAAAGCTTTTCATAATCTACACATTTTTTGTGACACTTGGAGTTATGAGATCTTAGGCAACTTTTAAATGTGGTATCCCCCTGCTGAAAGCTCTCAAATCGCCTTCAGAGGAAAAGGAAAATCCTGATATTACTTTACTCTTGAGACTTCAAATAGCCCGGGTTTATCGTATAAAAACACTTCTTTATACAATAGCTAGACAGTGCTGAAGAAAATAACTTTTGTCTGCCTATGTTGTAACTTAGGGTCATGTATAGCTAATTAAGCATTTTTCCTTTGGTTTGATTACATAAAGAGTTGGTTTTGTAATATAATAGCACGTGAAGGTCAGTATGGTTATGAGAGAAACCTTAGATGCTGTGACAAATCCAATAACTATCAGGGTATTTTGTTCATAAAAGTAAAGCATTTCTCAAAATATTTCTGCTGATTTGTTAAGGAATTGGGAAATATTTTGCTGGCTGTGGGGCTGACTTTCTCTAGGATGCTACACAGTGTCAACAGATTTGACAGTTAAGCAGTATCTTCTCTCTAGGCTGCCAACAGATAACTATAGAAGGTTCAGATTTGTATTTTGGAGTAAGGAAGAGCCCAAGAAAGAATAATTAAGTTGAGGTACACAGGTATTTGAGCCAACGAGACAAAAGGACAAATATCTGCAGGCCTGTTATGTATGCATACAGCTTCATGGATGTATATACAATGCTGACAAATTTTCATATGGGATTTTAAAATCCTTCTTCAGGTAACTCCTCCACCCCAATCTAAAAGGCTAACCAACTTAGCAGAAAAATTTTACTTTCCTGTTTATGTCTCCTGTGAGTGTTTGAAACACAGGATGATTCGCATATTACAAGGCCAGGAATCTGAAAAGAACCTCAGGAAAAGTTTCAAACTACCTGAAGCTCCTGCAACAAATATAAGACTGCACTGCCCTCCAGAGGTGACTCTTCAGCAAATACTTTTAATCCTTCATGCTGAGGACCAAATGCAATTTTATTCTTGCTATCTCAAATACTTATTAAACATACATCCAAAAATCAACTTAATGTTTTCCCCTAAGAAGAATATTACATTTTCTTGGCTCTTCCACCTTACTCATTTCCATTTGTCCTGTTCGAAGTGTTATTTGCCTTAGCTTTTGCTAAATGTTAAATATTAATTTTTTGTTGTTTAGCAGAGCTTATTTATTCATGTATGTATTTTCAGAGAAATCAGACTAAATACGTAGCCTAAGGAAACTTTAGCAAAACTGAGAAGCCTCAAAGATGAAAAAAGTATGCTTAACTGAATATTTTACAGTCTAATTATATTGTCATCACTTAACTAAAATTTGAAAGGTACCCACTGCTACTGTGAGAAAACTATAAATTTATTCTGAACTCTTTTCTTCTTGAGCTTTTCTTCTCCAAAGCCATGTAAACTATTTCTGCTCCATATACCACCTCAAATAAGGAACAATTTTGTGGACTGTCACTTTCCCTTTATTCCCTACAAATACAAAATTTTCAAGATTTAAGATAAAGCTAACAATTTCATGATAAAATTGTGATAACCAGTACGAATGACTCAAAACACATTAATGAAAAGTATTAAATCATAAACATTTAATTGTGAAATTTAAACTTTATCTCTTTATATAACAAATATTTATGTAGAGCATTGAAAATATTAACTTTTTTAGTTATCATAACAACTATGAGATTGGTATTATTATTACCACTTACTGCATGAATGAGACACAGTAAGGTTAACTAACTGTTCAAGATCATGAGCTGAGATGTGATGGAGCTGAGATGCAAACTCAAGTAGTACTTTGCTATCAGAGTCCTGAGTCTTAACTCCCTGAATTTAACCCAACTTAGGTGGGCTTTTCAAGTGATGATAGTGGTAAAGAACCCACCTGCCACTGCAGGAGATATAGGAGACTCGAGTTTGATCTCTTGCGTAAGGAATCCCATCAGCTGAAGTTACTTAGCATCCATGTAAATGGTAACATATATATAGATTTTTCCTTCACATCATTAAACCATTAGTAAGTCTTAAAATAAAGGTAATACTTTTCATGTAGATTTTTAAAATTTAAGGCACATAGAAGGCTTTAAAAATGTCAAAACCCTGGTACATGGAAATACTGGAAGTTAGAATGAAATTGTAAATCACTTTTTGTGATGAGTTTCAAATATTTACTAAGCCATTAATCTTTGAGGAAAGGTAAAAAATGAAGGAAATATTGAAAAAAACATTATGGAAAAAATACTATCTTTTCAGAGTAAAAATAAATTATATAGGTAGATCAGCCACTGACATCAAAAAAATATAAAAATATTTTTTATCCTATAAAAGTGCTTACTATTTTTCAAAATAAATGTGATTATTTTCTGCATTATAACAAGAAAGAAAAAACAGAAATAAGAAAATACTAAATTTATTTTTTTAATAGAGTATTAATATGAGACTTTAGAATTAATCACAGAGGCAACATCACAAACCGACAGTCATTTAATGCAGAGAGGGATTATAAATAAGCTTTAGGTTGCACTTAAAAACAATGTCCTTACACCAAGCCCAAGCTGGCCAGCTACCCAGCAGCTGGGTTCAGAAACTTAAAGGCCTCTGGGAAAGCAGCTTGGTAACAACAAAGCAAATGTGGTCAATGCCCAGTGTCGTTACGGGGATTAGACCAGGGTCACGGCTTCGCTGCAGCACCTGCGCGGCTATGACATAAGCTTATATCCTACATAAATCATATCCCCTCTGTTTTGAAAGCAAATAATAAAAGAGTTGTTCCATGTCTTTTGACCTTTATTTCTGGGAAACTTGGATTTTTCCTTTATAGCTATGGAATGCACTAACCATCCCCAGTGGGACAGACTGTCACCCAACACATGTATAAATTTACACTTTCTCACTTGCAAAGTGATTTGCATCTTAAGTGTCACTAAATTATTGTTGTGTGTTGTTGTTTTTTTTTAACTAGCTTAAAGTGAGGAGAAAAGAAAGAGTGAGAGGAGGGAAAAATAGAAAGATACCTGAAAGAAGAAATAGCAACATTGATGAGAACAGGCCAGGTAAAGGGGAGCCAGATGAATGTTGCCCTGCTGCTAAACATTGCTTTGCACAAAATGCCAGTGAACCTGGTACACAATCAGCTCCTGAATTCTCTTTCGTTTGCTCCATGGAATTCAAATACTCAAAACTACTGCCTCGTCCAAAAGGTAACATTAACACTACTTGAGATATCAATGAAATGATGCTGTTAGAACCTGAGGAAAGATAAAATGGCTAATTACCCTTAAATCACTAAGCTACATACATGTACAATAATTCTGGACACCTAATAAATCCAGTTTGTCATATGGCAAACCTCAGAGTAAAAGATAAAATAATGACAGGTTAAAAAAACAAACAACCAAACCCTAGAAACCCCTTGAATTAGCATTAACACTCATATACCATAACTACTACTAAGAATGAATAAAGACCAGAGCTAACAGATAGTTTCTCTCAGCAGGTAGAGTCCATCCTAATACTGTGGTAATGCTTAATCCTCACATACATTCAAATGCTCTAGTTCTGAAGAAATCAGTAAGGAAAATGTAATGAGTATTCATACTGCAGAGCTACTGTTACTTGAGTAGGAAGTATCACAAGAAAACTCTTTAATTCTAGATATTCTATCTAGAAAACATTCAATATTCAAATATTTCCCTGCTATATGCTAGGCACTGGGGATGCAGCACTGAACATAAACCCACCGTTCTTGAGGACTTAAACTGAGGAAAAATATCAACTAAATTTTAAAGCACATAGTCTATGTAGGCCTTCCCTGGTGGATCAGCAGTAAAGAATCCGACTGCAATGCAGGAGACGCAGATTCGATCTGTGGATCAGGAGGATCTACAGAGCAAAAGTCAGCCAGCAAGAAAGACAGCCAATAGCTGTGTGTATATATCAAGAGAAGTTCTCTACCCAAGGTGATCTGGGAAGGTATCTCTGGGAAGGCGAGAGGAAACAGGAAGTATATAGGTTCTTGAACACATATGACATATCCTTCAGTGCTTTGTGGGCCTCCATAGGAATGATAAATTTCATTTTGAGTGAGAAGAAAGCCATTGAGAAGCCAATTTAAGAACTGTATTTTCCAATCTTGGGAGAAAATAATTGTACTCCACTTATAGGAATAGTTTATGCTGCTTAATAGCCAGGACATGGGATTGAAGACAGACATATCTGGGTTAAAATAATTTATCTTTTTCAATGTCATAGCTGTAAGACTCTGTCTTGATTACTGCATTTCCCTCCGTTTAAATGCATAATACCTACACTGCTCTACCTGAGTGAGAATTAGAAAAATTACACATCTAGTAAAGTTTACTCAAATTCAGGGCATAGTAAGTGCTCAGTGAATGTTCCTTAAGTGAATGCATAGATCTTTACTCCAAATCTCAGGTCTAAATTGCTGGTACTGCCTCTATAATTCATTAAACTAGATAAAAGTTTCCCAAATTTTCCTTATTATAAGATTCCTCCAGGGTGTTTGCATTTTTTTTTTTTTTTTTTTGTGCCCCACTATCAGACTCAGAATCTTGTGTGGAAGAACTCAGAAACAGATACTTTAAACAAGCCATCCAGAGGATTTGTATGATTAAAGAGTTTTGAGAATCACTGGATAGATCCTGTGCCATGCTCCTTTCTACTCCATTGAAAGGCTCTTCAATGGACCCTTCCACATTGATCTTCTCTCTTTTAAAAACAGAAAGTAAGAATGTATGCCCCTTTCAACCCTCTACCCATTTCAAAACCCAATACTTATCTTCCTACTTTGCAAAAATATATGGCTCTGATACACAGATTTTTAAACGCTGCAGTATATCAACCATGTCAAAGATTTCATGGTTGATTTTAACTGAATGGCAATAAACACAATGTACATGGGATTTATTTTTAGTTTTGTTTTCACTTTAAAAGGTACAAATGCAAGCAAATGTCTAAGGAAGGATTTTCTAATATTGAAACTTCTTACATAGACTTCATTATAAAAACATTTCCTCCTAACCCCCTGCAGGGTACTGTGATTAAAGTCTCATAGCTTTTATAAACTTTTCTTCGTGTTTTATTTCTTGGTAACATAATTAAGAGTGCTGGTGATGAAGTGCTCATTTTCCTTTCCACTTTCCGGTAAGAGTGGGAAAACAGACTTCATTTGGAAAGTTTTTAATATGTTTTAAAAATACACATTGCTGTATATTCTGGCAACTGCTGAGTGCTATGTACTTTGCAGTGCTGGTAACCAGGATTGGATGGCATTACATTAAAATGGTGAATTAGTATATTTTTTCACAAAGTTTCATGTTTTAAAAAGATGTGCTACAAAATATTCATTTGGCATGATGCAGAGAACAAACAAGAAAAGTTTTTAAAACTCCCATTCCATTGCATGATGTAAAAAAATTGACTGGTAACCATACCATATTATCTTTGTGCCACCAGACCCTCCTGTGAATGCTACACCCATAAATTAGGAAAAACTTCAGACATAGGAAACAAAGAAAAGTGACAAAATGGCTATTCTGTTCTCCCTGGACCAAGATAAATGATATGAACTGTCATCTTCCAGTTCCTGAGCAGAGAATGGGACCCTTCCATCTTCTCCTGCTTTGAGATTTCAGTGACTATTAATGAAGAGAACTACTAATCAAACATACGAATGTCTATGACAAATGCACAAAATAAAAGTATCTTCCAATCCTGATGATCACTAGCTATCAAAAATGGCAACATTCTACAGATTTTAAGATGGAAAGAACATTCAGAGAATATTTTTCCTTAAAAAATGAGTTCAGATGATTTTTTTCTTTTAATGACAACAAAAGAACATGAAAAATGCAGTTCTTCTCTTCAACAGAAAACAAGTAGCTCTCAGAACATATTCATATTCATGTTTTAGTCCAACAAAAACAAAAGGAAAAAAAGTAAGTTGTGTAATGGAGGTCGAAGCATCCAACAAAAACCAAGCTACACACTCTACAATAGTGTTTAATGATGTTTGAGATTTAAATAATCCAAATTCTCTCACAATTTCTTTGTAAAGCTTTAATGACAGTGGGTGGTACTTGTTTCAAAGCATTGTCAAAGTAAATGTACTTTGAAATCATCATTTCATTTACTTGTAACATAAAGCTATCTATTTCAAAGGTTTTATGAATCTTTTAAAATGCAAACTTTTTGCAGCACAATTACTGCTATCTTAAAAAGAAAGAAACTTTCTTCATTATGAGCAAAAACATAACTTTTCTTTAGCAAAAGACTTTTAATTAAACCAATTACATCTTGTAATAGGAAATTCAGAATGTCTTTTCTATATTGTCTAAATTAGCCCCGATGTAATACAGTCTTGGGAAATTTTTAAGTAAAAACAATGCCTAAGAACTTAAAAAAATCTACCCTTAAACTTATATGTTTGCTGCTGTGTTTGGAACATAAATATTACTATACATTAGGAGAAACAGACAAAAAAAAATTTAGCTAGATTCCATGGAAAAGATTCAAAACTAATGCATGCCAGGGGCCAGCAGGGGGAGTGAAATCCCCAAAATACAGGTAAAATTTAAAAAATGCTAAACTAAGGTGGAGCCAGCAGCAACCTGAAAAGAATCAGTAACCCAATCAAACAAGGATAATAAACAGGTTATTTAGGGCCTTAGCCTAGAGACTTACACCTCAACTTTATATTATGGGGAGGAAAATAAGCTAACTGGAATTTCTTCATTAGTCCAGTAATAAAGAATTGTCCTTTTTTTTTCACCTTCAGTTGACTAATAAAGATAATAATCTACTATAGGACAACCATATACTTTTTAAATTAAGAAAAATTTAGAGCAGTTTTCGGTTCACCTATCATGCGTTTTTTGTGGCTGCACTGGGTCTTCAGCGTAGTGCGTGGACTTCTCTAATAGTGGCTCTCGGCCTTAGTTTCTCCTTGCCATGTGGAATCTCAGTCCCCTAACGAGCGATGAAACCCTCTCCCTTGTATTGAAAGGCAAGTTCTTAACTACTGGACCATCAGGGAAGTCCTCATGAACTTTTATTAAAGAATAATTTATTAACCATGTATTGAATTATACTGTGTGATAAGCTAGGAGCATAATTCTTATCTTTTAATCAGACATCATTCTAGCACATGAGTAAAAATTATGCTTAACATGATCTATATGAATTAATAACTCCAGAAGCAGAGAGGAGGGAGAAATTTCTAAAATCTATGAAGAAATAAGCCAGGAGAAAATTTTCAGCAATAGGTTAAAATACATTCCATTTTTCATAATGTTTCATTTGAAGTCATTTTATCCATAGGGACACAACAGCATCTACAGAGAAGAAAGCCCTGACCTTTAGAAACACAATAACTCTTTCAGGTCACAGAATTACTAGTGGATCTGATTAAAATATTACCTGTCAAACCTCTCAGGAGCACCTACTGCCATCTGACAGGTGTTTGCTGGCTGGTTATTTCATTCACTAAGGCAGTGAAGGGCTATAAAGTCCATTCTCTCTTATTTTTGTTAAGATGTGAGACCATGAAGTTTTAGAAGAGATGCCAGATCATCCACACTCTGATTATACAAATTCTCTGTGGAATAACCTCACTGATTATCCGTTAATAGAAGACTTTGTTCATCAAATACCATATCTTTTTACAGATTTTACTTATCAACCCTCAGAAGTTGGTGAAAGAATTTTTAAGTTAAAAAGAGAAAGAGTTTTGCTAGAAAATCGTCAACTGTGCAGTTAACACTGAATTTGATAAACAGTACATTCCCACTAACAGCCACCAAAATTCCAAGTTAAATCTGTGCCCTTGGAACAATGCCAAAATGCCACAGCATCTTTGCACTTTGAACAAATTGCACATTTTTAACTCCTATTTTTTTCTGCCAAAACAAAAGCTCAAAATATGCACATTCTATCTTCCTTGAAAACTTTACAATGGTAATTTTGGATGCAAAGAAAATGCTTGTAAGACCAACAGAATGATAGATTAATTTGACTTTCTATTTTAGTACTAAAATCACCTGAACTATTTCTGGAGGTCACATGTGAACACAGATATCCTAAACTTGTTACTATAATCATCTGGCTTGAAACTGGACAAATTTACTAGAATTCTTTGCTATTTAGCCAATATCCTTAACCTGCCAGCCTCAAGTTATCTGTCAAATGGGGACACTAATACTTCACAGTTTTCTTGGGAGGAGCCTCAATGACATCATAATTGTACAGTGCCTAGTTCCTACCATATGGTACCTAATCGATAAATGATCCCCTACTCTGATAATCTATTCAGTTCAGTTCAGTCACTCAGTTGTGTCCGACTCTTTGCAATCCCATGAATCGCAGCACGCCACGCCTCCCTGTCCATCACCAACTCCCGGAGTTCACTCAGATTCATGCCCATCAAGTCAGTGATGCCATCCAGCCATCTCATCCTCTGTCATCCCCTTCTCCTCCTGCCCCCAATCCCTCCCAGCATCAGAGTCTTTTCCAGTGAGTCACCTCTTCGCATGAGGTGGCCAAAGTACTGGAGTTTCACCTTTAGCATCATTCCTCCCAAAGAACACCCAGGGCTGATCTCCTTTAGAATGGACTGATTGGATCTCCTTGCAGTCCAAGGGACTCTCAAGAGTCTTTTCCAACACCACAGTTCAAGAGCATCAGTTCTTTACTGCTCAGCTTTCTTCACAGTCCAACTCTCACAGCCATACATGACTACTGGAAAAACCATAGCCCTGACTAGACGGACCTTTGTTGGCAAAGTAATGTCTCGATAACCTATTAGGCATTTGCATCTACTGGATGCAAGACACTATTCATGGATTTGTTAAAAAAAAAATTTTTTTTTAAAAGGTGTGTTTCCAGCTTTCACTTATAATCTGAAATGCCCTTATTTTAGATGATGTATTAATGACAGAACTCTGTTAAAAAAAAAAAAATCTGAATGTGTTTGTGCTGTTGCTTCTGTCATATCCTACTCTTTGCAACCCTATGGACTGTAGTCCACCAGGATCTTCTATCCATGAGATTCTCCAGGCAAGAACACTGGAATGGGTTGCCATGCCCTCTGGGGATCTTTCCAACTCAGGGACTGAATCTGAATCTCTTACTTCTCCTGCACTGGCAGGTGGGTTCTTTACCACCTGGGAAGCCACGTGAGCATTTTCTGTCAAATATACCATTTCTTTCCCCTCAAACAATTACTCATGAAGATCCTGCTGAAGGATCTTCCTACTGAATTGCCCACTATAGAAGAACTTCTAGTAAAAGAAGATATAATTTGGTCAGGATCCAATAGAAGTAAGCTACTGAAAAACTGTTTCCTAAACTATTTTGAGATTATATGAGATTATTATGTTAGTGATAAATATTATAAGTTCCTACCTTTTGATAAAAGAATATTATGATTCTTTTTGGTGGAAATAAATACATATGTAAGGGGGAATTTACTAAAATGGAAATAATTATTTTGAGGAAACACAGATTAGTGTCTATGCTAAAATCATTGCATCTAAAAAAGAGAAGAAAACGAAGGTCATCTAGCCAGGACCAAGATAGAAATTAGTATTTTACATTTCATATTTTGCTATCTTTTAAGCTATATTTTATTTAATATGAAAATTGAATTTGGATTTTTTTATTTTGATGTAGGGAATACCTCCTTTCCTCACTGTCTGTATCCCCCAAACAGATACATCTGAGCAGCACACACCATACACATAAGACAACCTTTTCTGCAGATAATCTGAATGCTACAATGATTTTAACTGTGCCTAATAGTGTTCCCACTAAATTATGTCTAATATATTATAACTATTTATTAAGAATTTATATATTATAAATTCCCTTGGAGGTTTTAAATAACAACTTACTAATTACCTCTTTTGCCAAAATTTCATGAGACATGAAGTATGTACTATTAAATAGCTTCTACATTTCACCTTTGGGAATGCTAAAATGTTTTCCAGTGGGTAACTTTATTATATAGCATGCATACGTGCTGAGTTGCTCAATTGTGTTCAAATCTTTTCAGTCCTATGGACTGTAGTTCACAGCCTCCTCTGTCTGTGGGATTTCCCAGGCAAGAACATTGGAATGGCCTGGCATTTCCTCCCCCAGGAGATCTTCCCAACCCAGGAATCAAACTCGCATCTTCTGTGTCTCCTTGCATGAGCAGGAGGATTCTTTACCACTGAGGCACCAAGGAAGCAACTTTAGTGATCTAAGCTTAAAAAAACTGATGAGCAAGATACCACGGAGATGTTCAAAATCCCATGATGCTGAGTTTATTGTGGTTAAAGAGCCTAGCTTTAACTGAGGAAGATAGGATTAAATGTACATGTTCACAGGTGGAGATTTTATTTAAGCAGGGTACAGAGATGATACATATCACACATAAATGACTTGGTAAATCTTTTGTCTGGCTAGAGACTTTCATTCTCTTAGGAATAATCTGAGCACCATATTAAGTATTCTTGACAACTCTTCTCTCATGAAACATTACCAACTGATTATATTAACAGTTTCTACCTGTCTTTCCTGACATATGATTCTTCTCTCGTTCAGTAAACTCATTTAACCCTTTTCTTGCATCTAACATAAATATTAAGCTTGTTTAACAGAAGTTGAAACATCAATCAAATTAAGGAGACATGCATTTGAATGTGTGCTATTGCTTCCCGTGATTTGTAACAAAGATAATGATAATGATGTAATTTATTGGAGGCTTTCCATGTGTTTGTCAAATGTTTTACAATGCCATCTCATTTAAATTTCTCAATAATCCTGAAGGTAGACAAAACCATATAATTCTAATTTCATAGTGAGGAAGGTGAGGCATGTAGAAGTTAAGAAACTAGTCTTAGTAAAAAAGAGGAAATAAGAATTTAAAACATTATTGTTATGATATAAAAATGACTATGGATTAGAAACTTCCATTTCCTGTCAAGATACAATAATGGACTTGATTTACTCTCTCATCTGACACAACGAAAAGTGGACAAAGTATTTGGTGCAACGGTTTTAAGACACTGGACATAAAGCAACAATGCACAGTGATATTTGAGAGATGTGAAATACACAAGGTGAGCATAAAAATAGGTCTAGCTTTTATTTGAAAGATTTTCTAATGATAGTACAGCAAGTGAAATCCCAGGAATAACTCAGCCAGTTTGCACAGTTGATGAGAGAAACTGGAAATTTTGGGAACACCAAAGTATTCACGGGAGAGAATACTAGAGAGAACAATGCAGCACCAAGGGACAGAGTGAACTCCAGAGTCATAGAGAAGGGCTTACCTTAAACAATTTGTGCTCATCAGGATGTAAATAAGGAAACCATTATGTCAGGGGTAATGGTGTGCCATGGTCACAAAGGGCTGTGCTGTACTGTGTTTAGCTGCTCAGTCATGTCTGACTCTTTGTGACCCCAAGGTCTATACCCCATCAGGTTCCCCTGTCCAGGGGATTCTCCAGGCAAGAATACAGGAGTGGGTTGCCATTCCCTCCTCCAGGGGATCTTCCCAACCCAGGGATTGAACCCAGGTCTCCCACATTGCAGGGAGATTCCTTCCCATCTGAGCCACCAGGGAAGACTCCACAAAGGGCTACAAATAACTGATTATTTCCACCAACCAGAGATGTATACCTCATAAATCATCAGAGACACTGGATACAGCAAATTGAAGGGACTCTTCACAACAGAGAGAAATAATAAGTCCTAGATTACACTATTCCAGTCTTTCCTAACTGTTTAGAATAAAACTGTTTCCAAAAGAATAAAATTGTTTTCACTAACTTAACTGTGTCCTTGAATAAAAGCTCAAGAATATAGAAAAACAAACAAACAAACAAAAAAAATTCAGCACTCAAGAAAGTAAAATTTTCAATGTTTGGCACATAACAAAAATTACCAGACATGCAAAGGAGGAAAATACAACCGCAACTAAGGAGAAAAATCAATCAATCAAACCAGATTCAAATCTGATAGACTTTACAATTAACAAGGAAAGAAAAGTAAGACAGTTATGAAACTGTATCACATATGTTCAAAAAGTTAAGCAGTGACATGAAAGATAGTATTTTTAAAAAACCAAATGAAAGTTTTAGAGATAGAAGCTACAATGTGTCAGATGAAAAGTACATTAGTATAAGACTAACAGCCCGTTAGACATTTCAGAAAAAGAGATTAGTGGACTTCAAGAAATAGCAACAGAAACTACCAAAATAAAACACACAGAGAAAAAATAAATTTTTTAAAAATCAGAGCATTGTCAAGATATGGGACCATTTCAAGTGGCCTAAAGTACATATATTTGAACCCTCAAGAGGGTGGGGGATATTTGAAAAATAATAGCTCCAATATTTCCAAATATAAAGAATATGCTCACATATCCAACAAGCTGAACAGAACAGAAACAAGGGGAGAAGCAGCTATTAAAAGCAGTCCATGGTGAGAGAGTGGGGGAAGACAAACTTTCAGTATAGTGAAGTGAAGTGAAGTCGCTCAATCGTGTCTGACTCTTTTCGACCCCGTGGACTATAGCCTACCAGGCTCCTCCATCCATGGGATTTTCCAGGCAAGAATACTGGAGTAGGTTGCCATTTCCTTCTCCAGGAGATCTTCCCTACCCGGGATAGAGAGACACAGATAAAAGAATGACAGCATATTTTATGTCAGAAACTGATAGTGTAGTAACACCCTCAAAGTACTGATAGAAAAAAAAGTCGTAATGAAACGCTATACCCAGCCAAAATATATTTCAATAATATAAGTAAAAATAATAATTTCTTCAGACATAGAGAAGCTGGAAGAATTCATCACCAGCAGATTTGTACTTCAAGAAATGATAAAGAAAATCCAGAAAGAAAACAATATGAGCTGGGAAAACCTGATGAATCTATACATAAAAATGAAAAGTACCTGAAATAACTCTGTAGAAAAATAGAAAAAAAATTATTTTTTAAATCTCTTAAAAATAATCTAATGTTTAAACAGAACTCATCACAATACAGTGTAGGACTTATTATAACTAATGTAAAAATATATATGATAATAACAATCAATGGTCAGGAAAGTGAAATTGCAAGTCTACTTTTGGTAACTGTCTCATAGTATATAAATGAAGCTGTGAAATACCACTTGAAGACAGACTATGATAAACTAAAGAGGGATACTATAAACCCACTCTATTATTCTTGCCTGGAGAATCCCATGGACAGAGAAGCCTGTCAGGCTATAGTCCATAGGATCTCAAAGAGTTGGACACGACTGAAGTGATTTAGCACATTGGCACACACTATAAACTCTAACATAGCAACTAAAATAATAAAACAAAAATTGTATATGGTAAGCTAACAAAATGATATCAAATGGAATAATTTTTAAAATATCAATTAATCAAAAAGAAGGCACAAAAGAAAAGAAGAAAAAGAACAGATAGGAAAAGTAGGAAAATAAACAGCAAAATAATAGATTTAACCCTAACCACATCAACAGCCACAATAAATGCAAAAAGTCTAACACTCCAATTAAAAGGGAAAGAGAGCCAGATTTGATACCAAAGCAAGATTCAACTATATGCTGCCTTCAATATACTTACTATAAACATAATGACACAAATAGGTTAAATGTAAAAGAACTGAAAACTACATACCATGCTAACACTAACAGAAAGAAAGCTTGAAAAAAATATATTCCAGAGCAAAGAATATTATTAAAGAAAAAGACTGGCACTTCATAATGATAAAGGGATAAATTTTTCAGTAGAGATACCAATCCTAAAGGTCTATACACCGAATAAAAGAGCTTTCCAATACATGAACCAAAAAGTGATAAAATTACAAGGAGAAATAGACAAATCCACAGTTAAGAGTAGGAGACCACAATATTCTTTCAATAAGAAACAAACCAGTAGGACTACATCAAACTAAAAAGTATCTGCTCAGCAAGAGAAATAATCAAGAAAATGAAAACATAATCTATCAAATGGAAGATAAAAATCTGCAAACCACATATGTGATAAAGGGTTAATATGCAAAGTATATACGGAACTGATACAACTCAAATAGCAACACAAACAAACATAAACTACCTAATTTAAAAAATGGGCAAAGAATTATAACAGACATTTTTCCAAAGAAGTCATACAAATGACCCACAGGTAGATAAAAGGTGCTCAACATCACTAACATCAGAGAAATTAAAATCAAAACCACAATGAGACATCACCTCACATCTCTTAGGGTAGCTACTATCAAAAAGATAAGAGAAAACACATTCTGTTAAAAAAAAAAAAGGAAAGGAAATACAGAAAACACAAGTTTTATACACTGTTGGTGGGAATGTAAACTGTTATAGCTACTATGAAAAACAGAATGGAGGCTCTTCAAATAATGGAACAAGCACAGGATCCAGCAATCTGTTTTCTGGATATATATAATCCAAGAAACCATTATCATGAAGCGATATCTGTACTCCCATGTTCACTAAAGCATCATTTGTAATAGTCAAGGTATGGAAACAACCTGTCTGCCAACCGATGAAAGGATCACTAAAATGTTACATGTGTGTATGAGTGAGTGAGAACGTGTGTTTGTGAGTGTGTGTGTATATCTGGACTATTACTCAGTACTAAGAAAAAGAAAATCCTGCTGAATATTTAATTAAAATTCTTAAAATTCTACTGAATATTTAAGTAAAAAAATAATGCAAATTCTTTCAGAAAACTGAAGGCAAGTGACTCCATTTCAATGCATTACATGAAATCAACATGACTCAGATGCCAAAATCTGACATTACAAGGAGAAAAATTACAGACCAATGTTCCTGAGACAGAATCCATCAATATATAAAAAGTATTATATACCTAGACCAAGTGGGGTTTATCCCAGTAATGCTAGACTGGTTTACCATCTGAAAATCAATTATGAAAGAAAAACATATTAACAGAATAAATGACAAAGAGAAACACGATCATCTCAATAGAAGGAGAAAAATAAATTCTTGATGAGCTACATGGAAACAAGTGCAAGTTTCTGACGTAGCTAATAGTAAAATGTTATTCATTCAATAATATCATTAAATATTCATTAAGTACCTACTAGGTACCTATTTCTTGGCTCAGAAAACAACAGGAAAAAAATAGGAAAAACCTTCCCCATATAACTTTATTGTTGGTTATATCTTTATTGTTGTCATTATCACTGCAATATCATTATCATTACTTTTACACTGTTGGGAGATCTCTCCTTGAATAGTAGTGACACTCTATGACCCATTTTGACTTGCACATAAGAAGCTGCATATCCAGTTGAATATATATAACTTACCTTGTCTCACTGTAGGCCTGTGTACATTGTATTTCTAAATTTTTAAACCTGAACTACTTTAAACACAATAATCTTTTATTCTCCTTCTTCTTTAGCAGAATAAAAAAAGTATTAACTCTAGTGTAGTTCTAGATATCAAAACAATAATGAAAAATCATAATCAATGATACTTGCAAAGTGCTTTACACCTTTCAAAGCATCTCACGTTGCTTTTATCAAGATCTGATTTGAAAAACTGACCTCACTAAAGAAGGTAACAAAATCTTCATTTTATATATTAGAAAACTGAGATCCAGAGAGATTAAATGATTTGTCCATCACTCAGAGCTATATAATTTCTATACAAACACATCATTTTTCCATCTCTTTTAAATTTCATAAAGAGAGATGGTTTCATAAATATATACCGCCTTTCTTGAAAGTAGTTGCACATGGCTAGTAATTTCCTAAATAGTCTCCTTCAAATGCACTCAGTAATGAAACACTTGCAATATGGTTACTAAGCCTTCTGCTCGGTTGTAAAGTCCATCCATCATAGAATGTACACACTCCTGAGTCATACTGCTATGTCATCAGACCAGCTAAACAGTGAGCAAGAGCCCATGCTGAGGAAAAATCTAGATCAGTGAACTGAGAATTCATAGTATATAACATTAGAATCCAAAATACAAATAATATTCATTGGATTTCTACAAAGGTAATCTATTTTAAAAAATTTCCTTTACTGAAGGAATTTTTAAAGTTTTATTTAGAAGTGTTTTTAAAAATAAGCTGCTCCACATCAACTCAGCTAGAAAAATAATCATCTTTATTTATTTAGCAGAGACTAACTCAAAGTGCTAAAACATGTTCTGGATATTCTTTTACCCACTTTCAGTGAAACTGCCTGTGCACAGCTGACAGGAAGAAATGAAGAAAGGTTTTCCTCTGCTATAAATAAAATACAGAAGTATGAGAAGGAGAGGGGCATTTGAAGTTGGTTGATTTGCTGTTCCTCTTTTAAAAGTCACTAAATTATATGCAAAAATAATTCAATATAGTAAGTTGTTTATGAATTTCTTCAAATGACTGCAAATCTCTGGAAAACAACCTTATTCTGTCACTATTCCTTCAATAAATAATATATATATTATAAAATAATATCACTGGAGAGAAACTAACAAAAGCATTAAGAGATTATGTTTCTGGGCACATGCAGAGCTCATTTTACTTTAATTATACAGTTCTTTAATTTGGTAATTATAAAATATTCTCTGACAAATTAGTTTTGAGTTACTAACTGAGGCATGTAAATTTCATACAGCCACCACTTTTCTGACACACTGTCAGAATGTCACAGTTTTAAAATAATGACAGTACGTGGTATGGCACCACTACTTTTAAAGAAATACATCCACAAGAACTTAATGTTCAGTTGGCTTCTCAAAAGAAAATAGATGAGGAATAAATAGTGGCAGTAGTTTGCCAGCTTATGAAACATGAAATTATCATGGCAAAATTTCAGATTTCATTCATCATCAGCCTTACCATCTACAGCCATACCGCCCTCGACAAGGAGAGTGACTTTTTAGAAATATTTAGCATAAGATTAAGATATTACTGGAGACTGGGGAGAGGAAAAAGGTGAAAATGAAACATTTCTAATTTCAAAAGTGAAGAGAAAACATTACAAAAGGGATTAATGGGGAAAGCAGACTTATTCTCAGGTAAGGAGTGGAGATAAATGCTGAGCTGTTTATCTTTCTATGAATGCTTAGAACGTCCTCTTTAAGAAAGGAAGTTAAGAAGGGCTGGACTACAAGTCACTCTGTATATAGAATGATCCCATTTACCATGTGCCCCATATATCAACAGAAGTGGTGAAGTTGTGGAAGGTATCAGGGCAGAGGCAATGATAGGGAGAGGGTTTTTATGTTTGGGAAAGTGAAAGTTAGTCACACAGTCATGTCTGACTCTTTGCAATTCCATGGACTGCAGCCTGTCTGGCTTCTCTGTCAATGGAATTCTCCAGGCAAGAGTACTGGAGTGGGTTGCCATTTTCTTCTCCAGGGGATCTTCCTGATCCAGGGATCGAACCCAGGTCTCCTGCATTGCAGGCAGATTCTTTACCAGCTGAGCCACTAAGTTCAGTTCAGTTCAGTTCATTTCAGTCGCTCAGTCGTGTCCGACTCTTTGTGACCCCATGAATTGCAGCACTCCAGGCCTCCCTGTCCATCACCAAACCCCCCGAGTTCACTCAGACGCACGTCCATCGAATCAGTGATGCCATCCAGGCATCTCATCCTCGGTCGTCCCCTTCTCCTCCTGCTCCCAATCCCTCCCAGCATCAGAGTCTTTTCCAATGAGTCAACTCTTTGCATGAGGTGGCCAAAGTACTGGAGTTTCAGCTTTAGCATCATTCCTTCCAAAGAAATCCCAGGGCTGATCTCCTTCAGAATGGATTGGTTGGATCTCCTTGTAGTCCAAGGGACTCTCAAGAGTCTTCTCCAACACCACAGCTCAAAAGCATCAATTCTTCGGCGCTCAGCTTTCCTTATAGTCCAACTCTCACATCCATTCATGACCACTGGAAAAACCATAGCCTTGACTACATGGACCTTAGTCAGCAAATATCTCTGCTTTTTAATATGCTGTCTAGGTTGGTCATAACTTTCCTTCCAAGAAGTAAGCGTCTTCTAGTTTCAATTTTTAATCCAAATATTAAGGGGCAAGTTTAAGTCAGTCATGAATTACTATAATTCAAAAAGCTTAGAATTTTTGTTTTTATTGTATTTCTAGGTCCATCACTTTATGGGAAATAGATGGGGAAACAGTGGAAACAGTGTCAGACTTTATATTTCAGGGCTCCAAAATCACTGAAGATGGTGATTGCACCCATGAAATTAAAAGACGCCTACTCCTTGGAAGGAAAGTTATGACCAACCTAGACAGCATATTCGAAAGCAGAGACATTACTTTGCCAACAAAGGTCTGTCTAGTCAAGCCTATGGTTTTTCCAGTGGTCATGTATGGATGTGAGAGTTGGACTATGAAGAAAGCTGAGTGCCAAAGAATTGATACTTTTGAACTATGGTGTTGGAGAAGACTTTTTAGAGTCCTTTGGACTGCAAGGAGATCCAAACAGTCCATTCTGAAGGAGATCGGTCCTGGGTGTTCTTTGGAAGGAATGATGCTAAAGCTGAAACTCCAGTAGTTTGGCCACCTCATGAGAAGAGTTGGCTCATTGGAAAAGACTCTGATGCTGGGAGGGATTGGGGGCAGGAGGAAAAGGGGACTACCGAGGATGAGATGCCTGGATGGCATCACTGATTCGATGGATGTGAGTCTGAGTGAACTCGGGAGTTTGGTGATGGACAGGGAGGCCTGGAGTGCTGCAATTCATGGGGTCACAAAGAGTCAGACACGACTGAGCGATTGAAGTGAACTGAACTGAATGATATCATACAAATGATATAAATGATAGAATTTTAAAGATATCTATCTCAAAACAACAAATTTAAGCTTTTCTTAGGAAAGTTGGGAATTTATCTTCTCTAGTCAGAATGCCTGGGATGAAATTTTCAATCCACGACTTGCTAACTATTGGACTTTGATAGTGCTTTAAAATGTGCCTCAGTTTCCTCACCTGTACAACTGAAATAATAATGGCACATAGCATATGTGGTATCAGTATAAAATGTTATTAGTAGTATTACACTACTACTTCACTACACTTCAGTCTCCTCATTTTATCTTCCCCTGAGATGTGGTCTAGCTATGATTATTCATTCTCTCTCTCTTGTAGGTTTATACTTTTGAATTTTTATTGTTACTTGAATTGGGTTTCTGGAAATATTGGAGATAAGCAGATGTCTTCATTAATACACTAGAAAAAACAATTTGATATTTTGAAAAAGTAACTATACCAATAATCTTTAATGTTTCATCAAGTATAAAAATACCCTGGTCTAGGCAAGAATGACTCTGGTGTTTCCCTCTATGATACTGTCTGATTTAAACACATTTTCTTACATAAGGATGGTTATTTTATTTCCAGTTTATTAATATTTTCACCTAGGAATAATTATTAGCTTTTTCCATGCTTTTTACCCATCTATAGTGGGATTTTTTTCTTTTGATATAGTTCTGTAATTATTAATGAATTCTTGACATTAAGCCACCCCTGGTTGAGGTGAATTATTCTCTTAGGATATTGCTAATTTAATCTGTACTTAGATTTTTGGCCTATATATTTACTCAGAACAAAAGATACTGCTCTGTAGATATATTCTTGTGATAATTTCTGTTGCATTTTTAAGATCAGGATTATGTGATATTCAAAAATTTTAACTGGAGTATTTCCCATGAATTTCTATTCATGCAAACAACAGTGTACTTCTTAAAAATCTGAAAGACTTACTGGTGAAACACTTTGAGGAATAATGCTTAAATAAGGTTTTAAAATTTTTCTTTCATTTCAGATATTTTCCTTTTCACTCCAAAATTATAAGTATTTCACTACTGAATTTTTTCCCGCTATCAAATTTCACAGAAACGTGCTTATAATTTCTATTTCAATTTCTTCACTCACTTTAAAAATAACCATGGTTCACATTTTCCCATAGTTTTATTTCCAAAGGTTTTAAAGTGATTATTTTTAAGAACAAGTTATTAGCTATATGAACTCAACCTTTAATTGTTTTTTCAAATTTTGTTTTTAATTTCATCCAATTCCTTTTATTTCATGCTATGTTAAATTTCATATTTTTAAAAATTTCCTAAAATATTTATTTTTATAGTTTAAATTGAAACTTAACACTACATATTTGCCTGTCAGTATAGTTTTAGGAGGGTTGTTTCCCCTTGAATAGTATTATTTTCTAAATCACTCACAATTACATTTTTAATTTTCGCTAACCCAATAGGTTTTAATGGCTTATTTCTTCCTAGGAACTGTTTATTTTTGTTATATTTTGTTGTTAATTTTTGGTTTTATCACACTGTGATCAGAGAAAACCATGGTATCTTTTGGCACATAACTTAATACCTGAAAATATAAGCAATTAAATTTGACATGATAAACAGATTCCTCACTCTATAGTAAATACTTCATTAGGATCTTTGTGTAGTTTATCTTCTTATATTGGATGTTTGATAAAGTGGCCTCTACTTCCAAAATAAAGAGCAGGTCTCTATTTTCTCAGTGGCATAAGGTACATGTTGATTTCTATAACCATAACAAAATCACTGCAGATGTTGACTGTAGCCATGAAATTAAAAGAGGCTTACTCCTTGGACGGAAAGTTACAACCAACCTAGATAGCATATTAAAAATCAGAGACAATATTTTGCCAACAAAAGTCCATCTAGTCAAGGCTATGATTTTTACAGTAGTCTGTATGGATGTGAGAGTTGAACTGTGAAGAAAGCTGAGTGCTGAAGAATTGATGCTTTTGAACTGTGGTGTTGGAAAAGACTCTTGAGAGTCCCTTGGACTGCAAGGAGATCCAACCAGTCCATCCTAAAGATTAGTCCTGAGTGTTCACTGGATAAACTTATGTTGAAGCTGAAACTCCAATACTTTGGCCACCTGATGTGAAGAGCTGACTCATTTGAAAAGACCCTGATACTAGGAAAGATTGAAAGCAGGAAGAGAAGGGAACGACAGAGCATGAGATGGTTGGATGGCATCACCGACTCAACGGACATGAGTTTGGGTAAACTCCGAGAGCTCATGATGGACAGGGAGGCCTGGCATGCTGCAGTTCATGGGGTCGCAAAGAGTCGGGCACGACTGAGCGACTGAACTGAACTGAACAAAATTAATAGCTCACAGTCTACTATGCATGAAAAGGGATAACTTCCTTTACCTCAACATAAAAAGGGGCCATAATGAGAAGTGATATTTTTCAACCACTTAAACAACCACCATCTTAAATGTTTAAAAAGCAGTTTACAGGTTAACTCATTGATATCTACATATATTCAACAATTTTCCTATTGTCTCATATCCGGGGCAGGGGAGCCAGGAACTGGTTTATGTGTGTGCAAGTGTGATTCTGTTGCCATATTACCCTTCCAACATTCTCTCTCATTTAACTGGCCCAGGTATAGAATATACTAACTTAAAGTATTTTTCATTAATTTGATTAGAAAAATTATATGCCAGAAGAAAAGCAACATTCAAATTTAAGTGACTTGGGAGGAGGTATTTTTAGAAAGATCACACACACACACACACACACACACACACAGCTAGAAATCATATACTTCTGAAAGAAATGAAATGTCCTTGAGCTGGGAATAAGACTCAGAACATGTTAAAATATTTGCTCGTCAGTTTTGTTTCCACCATAATATTGTGGTTGTTAGTTTGACAATGTTTAAGTAAGGGAATAATAGGGAAAATTATTTAGTATCTGTATAAAGCCATTACTCTTCTCCTAGAAAGAACGTTAATGAGAATGAGAACTTTAAAGAGAATCAACGACATTGTCTTTAAATAAGCTTAAATTTTTGAATGCCTGGAAAATGTGGTCATGAAAGGTATACTGAGGCTGACAGAACTGTTATGTGTGTTTCAGTCCTGGTTCTAATACCTTCGTTAGCATCTACCTTTAGATGTTTCTCTCTTTCCCGAGAGACTCTGCAATGACAGTGCTCACCATGGCACTAAACTCAGTTTTTGTGACCCTAAAATTGCAAATGATATTGTTCTATATTTCAGGTGCTACTTATTAACAGTCAAGTGTCAGAAACAGAGTTAGGTAGTGGAATACAGGATGAAAAGAGTAGTTATGGTCTCATCTCCAATGAACTTATAGCAAATAGTTTATCATTTTTTCACCTTGAATAGGATGATTAATTTATAATCATTATTCTTATATGCTTTTCTTGTGTACACAATAGCCATTTTGTTCTTCTTTGGGAATTACTTAAAGGTAATAAAAAGAAAAAGAAGAAAATCAAATGTTTATTTACATCCTACAAACCACAGTACATGGCCAAAGATCACATCTTACTGTATGCCTAACAAAAAGTATAGTCCTCAGCTCCACTTACGTCTGTGGTTATTAGAGTTATTATAAATTTTAATTGAAAATGTGTGTTTCTTAAAAATAAATTAACTGAACATATTGTCTTTTATTTTATAAAGAAACCTAACTTTCCTTTATGCCAAAAGTATCCAGAGACTAATAGCAAAAGTAAAAGATTTATTAAGCAGGGACATTTAAAATAAATGAGATTCAAAATGCATCATGTGATTGATTATCTGATTAAAATTAAACAACTAATCTGAATATGACTGATGGGAAAGATGCTGAAGGAACAATTAAAAGAAAGTAACTTTGATAACTTCAAACAGGTTAGGTTTCTTTTTATTTTCCATTTGCATTTTGTTATTTATACCTGCAATGTGAAACCTTATGATCAGTTTTTCACTCTCTTTATGGTGTGGTAACAGGGAAATTAATTGTTAATTGGTCAGTGCAACTGTACTCATTTACCTCTTATGTCTGTGTCTCTTCCTTCTTGATCTTAAATTTCCCTGTGTTTCTTCTCATCAGAGTAATTTGCCGCCTACATTAGTAAAAACAGGATGCTACAGCGCTAAATGTACTCTTCTCCCTTTTATTTCAGATTATTCTTCCTACATGCTCCAATTTGCATAACTTTATTGTTTTGTGGAGTCTAAGCTTGTGAATTTATTACCAAGGCACCTGCCAATGTTACTGTATTTAAGGAACTGTCAGCAGTTTCTATTTTGGGATTCTAAGTTGGCTACAAAAATTCACTCTGGGCTGAATTTTGGCATGTGTTATAGGGTAACAAACCCACAGTGAATTATTTTTAGAAAGGGGGAGAGGATGGAGGGGAAATAGTTTTTTGGTTGGCTTTTCTTGAGGTACAGAAATATAAAATAGAAAACAGAAGTGATGGTTTCAGAAGAATTCAGAAAGATTAATTCTCTTGGGTTTTTCTGAAGCAGATATCCTTTTCGACCCATTAGTCTACACTGCCAACACATGCCTTGAGAGATTATGGCACAATACTAAAATTATCAATTCTATTTGCATGTGAGATATCTTCCATTAATTTCAATAATGGGACAGGAGCTTCAGGAGAAAAAAAAAATCAACACTCATTAAATGAAGATTAAAGGAGAATCAACAGTAAGTTTCAGGTTCCTGAAAAATGACTAATAATCTGAAGTGACTTACTAGAGTTCACATGTACATTCTCCCTATCAACCTCTACAAAATACACATATTCACTAGCATCACAAAAATGTCACTAATCTGTGAACACTTGGAGGTTTCAGAATACCAGAGACTAATATTCATTCAGTGCATGAACACTGAATCATGCAATTCATTCCATTCCCTCTTAAGACCTTACTACCAAGTGGCCTTCTGGGCATAGGTTGATTTTCCCTGCAGAGTAACTTCCATTGAGATAGCACTAAGTAGGTTCACATGTGCATTCTAAATCATATGTAGCAAAAACACTCTATTTGTAAACCAATATATTTGCATTTTGGTTTTTACATTTAATATCTTGTGAGTTTGGTTAGTACAAGCCTGTCCTTGCATGAGTGCTCTAATCCAAATATACTAATCAAATAACTGTCTCAATCTCCACTGTGAAAGCTCACATCTAGAAACTGTGAGACCAGCCATGACACATAACGAGCACTTAATAAATGAATGAGTAAAGTCAGTGACACACTGTGAAAGCCCTTGAGGGTAGCTGACCTCTCCTAGTAGAACATGTAAATTGCTATGTGGTTTTCTCTCCAATTTCAACAGGAACTCAAGTTCAAAGTGAAAAATAGTCATGGTTTTAAGTTTTTACAATTTCATTTTATTTTAATGAACTACAAAAAAAAAAAAGCATCTTCTAAACCATACCTCATTTCCACTATGATGTTTTCAGTCATAATTACTGCTTAAATAAATAGTCCTTAAACCATGTTAGATTTTTTTCGTATTTGTATGACAACCTATTGCTGAAAGGGACCTTAGAATTCTTCTAACACAACCTCATTTTTACAAAGCAGCAAACTGTTATTATTTCATCTAATCCCACAGCAATTAAAAAAAGGAAGTAACTACCAAAAGTAGATTAAAATAACCAATAAGTTATTCTGTACTAATTAAAATCAGGAAGTTTAGTTAGTCTGATATTAAGAAACAAAGAAACTATTTATGAGAAACTCATATATATTTTTTATGTGTATCCAATTTTTGTTGGTATAGGCTTTTCAACTTTACCTTCAATTTTCTGGTTTATTAATAGTTTTAATTAGCCTTTTCACATTTACATGATGATAATAAAAACAGCAAGTTCCTCAGAAATGTGTGTTTCTAAGCATAAAAATGTATAGGCCAAGTTTTGGCTTTTAGTATTAGGTTTAACCATAGGCAACTCCCTTTTCTGTAGGTCAACTATCATACATTTAACATGGTGCAAACTAATATTTACTTTAAAATAAAGTTTTTCATTGGAGATTTTATGATAGCATAATATTTTGACCAGTATATCTAAGTTCTCATACATAAAATAGCAAGATTTTAGTTACTAGATTTAATTTATAGCAAATAATTTTATCCTAAGAAATACGTTTATTTTCCTAAAATCAACTATTTGTAATCATATATGAGCTCCATGTACTAATCAAAAGTGAAAAACAGATGTTTCTTTACTAAAGTCAGTCCAGTAAATAGCAAGTCAGATGTAAATGATTTCAAATAAACATAAATATGCTGTGACATATCAATATGAATGAATCGTCAACACAAGGGAAGAAAAGTCCCTCAACTCTTAATTGTTTTTACAGATGCACTGAGGTATGCAAAATCATAAGAATATGGTGAAATGATGAAAAATAGGACATTGAGGGGAAGATCTATGTTTACCTGAATATCCTGTATGAGTTAATCATTCAATTAACTACCTAACATCAGCTCTCCTCTAGATTCCAGTGGTAAAGACCTCAGGTTTCCACAAAATGTCAGCGTTCTACAAATATTTAGAAAGAAATGGCTTGCAAAGATGTTTCCATCAAAAAACATGGTCTACACTTGTACAATTTTTCACTGTCCCTTCTTACAGAACTTTAAAAAAATCTGAGCAATTTAAAAGGCCTGAAAAATCCAAAACATATATTCATTTTGGTGACAGATGGACCACGTGCATTGTGAACATGCTCCTCTTCCTAAACAGACCCTTTGTTCCAGGTACCAAAAACATGACAGCATGCTTTGTTGTTTCATACAAAATCAGAAATATATAAGTGGTGAAAGGAATTGAAAACCTGCAGTTTCTAAAGAGAAAGTGAAGCATCCACTGAATGTGCATAAAATAGCCAAGAAAATAATATACTTTTAAATGTCTATTACAAATTTACACTTCCTTTAAGCCTCCCTTAACCAAAATAATTTGTAAAAATATAAAATCCTAAGAGTGCTGTCAGCTCTAAGACAAACATATTATTTTAGAAATTTTTCTCCACATATACATTATGTGAAGAATGCAAGTAGGAAATTTCAATTTAAAATATGTTCAGGAAAGTAAACCCATTATCAGACAAAAATGTAATTTGAAATAAGACAATAACAGGTCTTTACATTTACTATAAAAAATAATATTAAATAAATTAACCACGAACAATTTCACTTCTGCTATATCAGAAGTCCACTGGCCCAGTGTGTCACCTGAAAGTTACTTTCACTGTTTACATCTTTGTACTGAAAACAAAAAACCCAGCTGAATTTATCCATGTTGTCAAACACCATTAATTACAGTTGCCTGTTGAACACCAGTGAGCTTGAACTACATGGGTCCACTTATACTCAGATTTTTTTTTAATAGTAAATACAGTAGTACCATAAAATCCACGCTTGCTGCAATCAATAGAGAACTGCAGATACTGGCAGAATCACCTATTTGAGGGCCAACTGTAAATTATGTGCAGATTTTCCACTGCACGGGGGAGTCAGTGCCTCAAAACTAACCCACAGTATTCAAGGGTCAACTGCATAGCCAGTGACAAAGAGTTATTTCAAAGGATTATTTCTGCCTATATTATACTAGGCCATGTAGTCCATGGGGTCGCAGAGAGTTGGACACAACTGAGCGACATCACTTTCACTTTCATGTGGTTTTACATGACATTTACTCCTTGGAAGAAAAGTTATGACCAACCTAGATAGCATATTGAAAAGCAGAGACATAACTTTGCCAACAAAGGTCTGTCTAGTCAAGGCTATGGTTTTTCCAGTGGTCATGTATGGATGTGAAAGTTGGACTGTGAAGAAAGCTGAGCGCCAAAGAACTGATGCTTTTGAAGTGTGGTGTTGGAGAAGACTCTTGTGAGTCCCTTGGACTGCAAGGAGGTCCAACCAGCCCATTCTGAAGGAGATCAGCCCTGGGATTTCTTTGGAAGGAATGATGCTAAAGCTGAAACTCCAGTACTTTGGCCACCTCATGCGAAGAGTTGACTCATTGGATAAGACTCTGATGCTGGGAGGGATTGGGGGCAGGAGGAGAAGGGGACAACCGAGGATGAGATTGCTGGGTGGCATCACTGACTCAATGGACGTGAGTTTGAGTGAACTCCTGGAGTTGGTGATGGACAGGGTGGCCTGGCGTGCTGCAGTTCATGGGGTCCCAAAGAGTCGGACACAACTGAGCGACTGAACTGAACTGAACTGATGTGAAATATACTCAGACTTGAAATTTTTATATGCTTACTTAAAGCAGCAAAATACATGTACTATAATTCCAATAAAATGTAATAATTTAGTTAATATTATTGAAACTGCTGCTAAGTCGCTTTAGTCGTGTCCAACTCTGTGCGATCCCACAGATGGCAGCCCACTGGGCTCCGCCATCCCTGGGATTCTCCAGGCAAGAACACTGGAGTGGGTTGCCATTTCCTTCTCCAATGCATGAAAGTGAAAAGTGAAAGTGAAGTCGCTCAGTCGTGTCTGACTCAACGACCTCATGGACTGCAGCCTACCAAGCTCCTCCGTCCATGGGAGTTTCCAGGCAAGAGTACTGGAGTGGGACGCCACTGCTTTCTCCGAATAGCCTTCATATTCAAAGTTATACCTGCTTCTGCATAGACTAAGTCTTCACTTCAACAGGAAAGGGACTGAATCACTGCAAGTGATGGAAATTATTTTTTCTGGCTTAACCTGTCTCTTCTTTAGGTTTTTAGAGGTGACAAAAGTAGGAGAGTGATGGTAGTTTTCTTAAATTCCACATATATACACCTCTGCATCAAACATACTAAATAGTTGCCTGTCTCCTATATTTTAATAATCTAACTCATTTTGCTAATACTTTTAATAATAAGTACATGCAGTGATTATACAGAGTTTAATCATGTTCTTTCACTAAATTGCTTTACTTCTGATTGTTCTGGTAACACACAATGGTCAACTTGACAAGAGGAAATCAGTACTATCAAAAGAGAATAATTAAAAATCACCATTTTTTTCTTGATGTCAATAGGGAAAAACAGACCATTTTTGTTGTTTTATTCATTGCTCTCGAATTTAAAAATTAGGGTTTTATTTCAAAAGCACTGAGCATCAAAAATTAAGGTAACTGTAATATTTTCTTCATTTACATGCTTTGTCTTAACCTTGACAGGAGTTTATTTCATCTCTGAGACTTAACATTAGTGGGTCATTTTTATTAACTCTTGATATTTGTTCCTTTCCTCTCAGACAATGATAAAGCTTGTAGGTCAATTGTCCCTAGCAAGCATGAAAAAAATGTAGCTTTCTACTTACATTTATGCTAAGCTTTGCAGTTTATAGCATTTGGAGAATGGCAGAAAAGGAAAAGGGCTCATTGTAACTTTAAGAACTTTCAGACTTTATCAGTCAGAAAAGGAACTTTATACTATTTTCAATTTGAGCTGCAACAATCTGTGGTATTTTAGCATTTGGCATGGATGTCTCATGTCACTTATCACATTATATCCTGCATTATAATTATTTCTGTAAATACTAAAGTCGTTTTGGGGACCTCTAAGCTCCATAAGGGCAAGAGCTATTTCTTATTCATCTTTTTATGCTTTACAAAAATGCTCCTCAGATTTGAGGTGCACACAGATCACCTGGGATTCTTACTAGAATGCAAATTCTTAAGACAATATTTCTGGGATGAGTCCTGAAGCCTTGCAATTCTGACCCACTGCAAGGTTCTGCTAATCCTCCTGGTCTGAAAACCGTCCTGTGAGTAACAAGGGCATACAGCACCTTACACAAACCATCAACCAATTAAGGGTTAGTTTTGGTAGAAATTTAACATTACTGAGCACCAAATGTACCAAATACAGTTGGTAGTTCTCACATCCTTATGAAGTGGATACTATTACTATCTCCATTTTACAGATATAAAAATTCAGCATTAAGAAGTGAAGTAATACGCCTAACTAATGAACATAGTTTTGCCTGATTCAAAGGCCTTGGTTTTTAATCATAACAACGCAATTCCTCATAGCATCTCAGAGCCATAACAAAGAAGGTTGTCCTGGACACACTTCTCCCCTTTTCTCTCAGGGAAAATCTTCCATCCCTCTAGGTCCAGAAAGATGACACTTCTTTGACTTCCTTCCACTGTGCATAATTTCCTGGCTTCCCCTAAGCTTCCCCAGAAATGTTTTACCCTATAAGCGCAGCACTTACCTGACAGCATTACAGTTATCTAGGTGGGGTCCTCTGGTCTTCCCTGGCAGGTGTCAAAAGTTTGAGAGTTGAAACTTGATCTTACTCATTGTTGATACCCCAAAACTTGGTGCAGGGGTGCTTTTGAAAGAAACATGGCCCAGGTACCACTCCCAGGGACTCCAATTAGTCTGGTTAGGGTTAGAATCTAGGCATCAGCATTTTGGTAATTTTTGTAGTATTTCCAATGTTTTCATTATTATATTTGTTACAGTGCCCTTGTGATCAATGATCTGTGATATTACTACTGTAATTGCTCTGGGGACTACTGTATTTGCTTTGGGGCACCACAAACCATACCATCATAAGTCATCAAATCCAATAAATATTGTGTGTGTTCCGGCTGCTTCATTTACAGTCTGTTCCCCTTTCTCCCTCTCTGGCTCCCCAATCCTTGAGACACAACAATATTGAAATTAGGCCACTTTATAACTCTACCATGGCTTCTAAACATTCAAGTAAAAGAAAGAGTTGCACATCTCTCCATTTAAGTCAAAAGCTAGAAACTATAATCAAACTGGGTGAGAAGGGCAAAAAACTAAGCCTCTTGCACCAGAGTTAGCCAGGTCGTGAATGCAAAGATAAGTTCTTGAAGAAAATTAAAAGTCCTACTCCAGTGAACACACGATAATAAGAAATCAAAACAGCTTCATTGCAGATATAAAGTTTTAGTGGTCTGGGTTGGAGATAAAACCAGCCACAACATTCCCTTAACCAAAGCCTAATCCAGAGCAGGCCCTAACTCTCTCTGATTCTATGAAGCCCGAGAGAGGTGAGGAAACTGCAGAAAAAAAGTCCAAACATAGCAGAAGTTGCTTTATAAGATAAGGAAAGAAGCCATCTCCATAACATAAAAACACAAGGTGAAACAGCAAGTGGTGATGGAGAAGCTACACCAGTTTATCAGAAGACTTAACTAAGATAATTAAAGAAGTTATCTATGCCAAGTAATGGGTTTCCCAGTCGGCTCAGAATGGTAAAGAATCTGCCTGCCAATGTAGGAGACACAGGAGATATTGAGTTCAATCCCTGAGTCGGGACAATCCCTTGGAGGAGGAAATGGCAACCCAGTATTCTTGCCTGAGAAATCCCATGACAGAGGAGCCTGACGGGCTAGAGGCCACTGAGTCACAAAGAGTGCTACTGAGCATGTACACATGCATGCCAAGTAACAGTATTTCAGTGTAGGAAAAATGGCCTTATATTGAAAGAAGATGTCATCTACGATTTTCATAGCTAGAGAGGAGAAGTCAATGCTTGCCTTATAAGTTTCAAAGGACAGGATTATTCTCCTGTTACAGGATAATGCATTTGGTGACTTTAAACTGAGGCCACTGAACATTCACCATTCTGAAAATTCTAGTGTTCTCAAGAATTTTGATACACCTACTCTGTCTGTGCTCTATAAATGGAAAAACAAAGCCTGAATGACAGCACATCTGTTTATAACATAGCTTATTAAATATTTTAAGCCCACCACTCAGTAGAAAAGAATCCTTTAAAAATATTACTGCTCATCGATAATGTACCTGGTCACCCAACAGCTCTGCTAAAAATGTACAATGAGATTAACGTTCTTTTCATATCTACTAACACAACATCCATTCATCATCCATGAATCAAAGGGTAATTATGACTTTCAAGTCTCATTTTTTTTTAAGAAATAAATATCGTAAGGCAACAGCTGCTATAGGCAGTGATTTCTCTGATGAATCTGGGCAAAGTCCATTGAAAACATTCTGGAAATGATTCACCATTTTAGATGTCATTAAGAACATTTATGGGGGCAGTCCTAAGATGGTGGAGGAATAAGACGGGGAGATAACTTTTTCCCCCACAAATTCATCAAAAGAACATTTGAACGCTGAGTAAATTCCACAAAACAACTTCTGAATGCCAGCAGAGGACATCAGGAATCCAGAAAAGCAGCCCATGGTCTTCAAAAGAAGGTAGGAAAAAATATAAAAGACAGAGAGATGAAAGAGGTAGGGATGGAGCTCCATCCCGGGAAGGGAGTCTTAAAAAGAGAAAAGTTTCCAAACACCAGGAAACACTCTCACTGCTGAGTCTGTGGCGAGCCTTGGAACCACAGAGGGCAGCATAACTGGGAGGAAAAATAAATAAATAATTAAACCCAACAGATTACATGCCCAACGGTAACTCCCCCAGCAGAGAAGCAGCGCAGACGCCTGCATCTGCCACTAGCAAGCGGGTGCTGGGTAGGGAAGAGTGGGCTTCACTGTTTAGACTAAGGACTGGACCTGAGTGCCCCGAGGGCAATCTGAGGAAACTAACTTGGGCTAGCAAAATAGATTGTGGGATAGCTACCACGTGAAAAGACACCGTCAGGCCCGCCCACAGAACAAAGGACTGAGCAGAGCCAGCCCAGCCGGCTGCAGACCATGCCCCTCCAGTGACAGACAGCCAGAGCCAGAAGGTGGCAATCGCAGCCCCAGAGAGGCATTACCTACCAAACTGCAAGCAGGCTTCCTTGCTAACTAAGACTTCTTGGGATTCTGGACAGTCAACATCTGCCTAAGAAGGTGCACTGGTTGTACACCCAGAAAACTGGGTGAGGTGATAAGTCGCAGCGACCACACTAGCCAAACACCTGGTCACCTGAGCTGCTTGGATCTGGGAAGGGCACAAAACACAGGCCCAACCAAGTCTGCACCTCTGAGGACTACCTGAGTACCTGAATGTGAGCGGCTTAGACCTGGGAAATGCATACAACCCAGGCCAGCCTCAGACAGTTCCCGGCAGAGCAACCTAGAGCCTGAGTAGTGTAGACAGGGAAAGCACACACGCCGTGAGCGGGGGCAAACCCAGTGTGGCCGAGACACTGCGAACACATGCCAGTGTTATTTGTTTGCAGCATCCCTCCCTCCCCACAGCATGACTAAACAAGTGAGCCTAAAAAAATGTCTACCACCACCCCCTTGGGCCAGGGCAGAAATTAGACACTGAAGAGACCAGCAAACAGAAGAAGCTACAACAGAGGGAACCTCCTTGGAAGTGACAGGTGGAATAGATTAAAACCCTGTAGTTAGTACCAACTACATAGGAAGCGGCCTATAGATCTTGATAAATACAAGCGGATCAAAGAACTATCTGAAAATGAACTGACCCCACACTGCCCACAACAACACCAGAGAAAGTCCTAGATATAGTTTTACTATTGTTCTTTATTTTACTTTAATTAAAAAAAAATTTTAAGTCCTTTATTACTCCTTTAATTTTCATTTTTATAACCTACTATTACTTTGCAAAAAAAGAGACCCTATTTTTAAAGCAAACTTTATATATATATATTTTATAATTTTTGTGACTTTTATTACCAATTTTGTACCTTTAAGAACCCAATCTTCAGTACCAATTTTCACTTCGGAGCGAGATTACTGGCTTGACCACTCTCTCCCCCTTTGGACTCTCCTTTTTCCTCCACCAAGTAGCCTCTAGCTTCTATCTCCTCCCCCCACCCCCAACCCCTCTCTTCTCTTCTGTACCTAACTCTGTGAATCTCTTTGTGTGTTCCGGACAGTGGAGAACACTTAGGGAACTGATTACTGGCTGGATCTGTCTCTCTCCTTTTGATTCTTCCCTTTATCCTTCTGGTCACTTCTGTCTCCTTCCTCCTTCTTCTCTTCTCTGTATAACTCCGTCAACATCTCTGAGCGATCCAGACTATGGAGCCCATGTAAGAAAGTGATTACTGGCTAGCTTGCTCTCTCCTTTTTGATTCAACCTCATTTCATTCAGGTCACCTCTATCTCCCTCCTCCCTCTTCTCTTCTCCATGTAACTCTGTGAACCTCTCTGGGTGTTCCTCACTGTGGAGAAATTTTTCATCTTTAACCTAGATGTTTTGTCAACGGTGCTGTATAGATGGAGAAGTCTAGAGGCTACTGTAAAAATAAAACTGAAAACCAGAAGCAGGAGGCTTAATTCCAAATCCTGAGAACACCAGAGAACTCCTGACTCCAGGGAACATTAATCAACAGGAGCTCATCAAACCTCTCCATACCTACACTGAAACCAACCACCACTCAAGGGCCAACAAGTTCCAGAGCAAGGCATACCACACAAATTCTCCAGCAACACAGGAACATACCCTGAGCTTCAATATACAGGCTGCCCAAAGTCACTCCAAATCCATTGACATCTCATAACTCATTACCGGACACTTCATAGCACTCCAGAGAGAAGAAATCCAACTCCACCCACCAGAACACCGACAGAAGCTTCCCTAACCAGGAAACCTTGACAAGCCACCCCTACAAACCCACCCACAGCAAGGAAACTCCACAATAAAGAGAACTCCTCAAACTGCCAGAATACAGAAAGACCACCACAAACGGCAATATAACCAAGATGAAGAGACAGAGGAAAACCCAGCAGGTAAAGGAACAGGATAAATGCCCACCAAATCAAAGAGGAAGAGATAGGGAATCTATCTGAGAAAGAATTCCAAATAATGATAGTGAAAATGATCCAAAATCTTGAAAACAAAATGGAATCACAGATAAATAGCCTAGAGACAAGGATTGAGAAGATGCAAGAAAGGTTTAAAAATGACCTAGAAGAAATAAAAAAGAGTCAATATATAATGAATAATGCAATATATGAGATCAAAAAACACTCTGGAGGGAACAAATAGAATATGGAGGCAGAAGATACAATTAGTGAGGCAGAAGATAGAGTGGTAGAAATAAATGAATCAGAGAGGAAAAAAGAAAAATGAATTAAAAGAAATGAGGACAATCTCCGAGACCTCTGGGACAATGTTAAATGCCCCAACATTTGAATTATAGGAGTCCCAAAAGAAGAAGAAGACAAAAAGAAAGACCATGAGAAAATACTTGAGGAGATAATAGTTGAAAACGTCTTTAAAATGGGGAAGGAAATAATCACCCAAGACCAAGAAACCCAGAAAGTCCCAAACAGGATAAATCCAAGGCAAAAACCCCCAATATTAATCAAATTAACAAAGATCAAACACAAAGAACAACTATTAAAAGCAGCAAGGGAAAAACAACAAATAACACACAAGGGGATTCCAATAAGGATAACAGCTGATCTT
Organism: Nanger dama; assembly: GCA_917880005.1. Classification (NCBI taxonomy): domain Eukaryota; kingdom Metazoa; phylum Chordata; class Mammalia; order Artiodactyla; family Bovidae; genus Nanger; species Nanger dama. Next base: position 34,851,052 of record CAKJTW010000007.1, read on the forward strand.
TCAATAGAAACTCTTCAAGCCAGAAGGGAATGGCAGGACATACGTAAGTGATGAAAGAAAAGAATCTACAGCCTAGATTACTGTACCCAGGAAGGATCTCATCAAAAGCTTTACAGACAAGCAAAAACAGAGAGAATTCCCAACCACCAAACCAGCTCTCCAACAAATGCTAAAGAATCTTCTCTAGACATGAAACACAAAAGACGCATATAAACTCGAACCCAAAACAATAAAGTAAATGGCAAGAGGATCATACTTATCAATAATGACCTTAAACATAAATGGGTTGAATGCCCGAACCAAAAGACAAAGACTGGCTGAATGGATACAAAAACAAGACCCCTATATATGCTGTCTACAAGAGACACATCTCAAAACAAAGGACACATACAGATTGAAAATGAAGGGCTGGAAAAAGACATTCCATGCAAATAGAGACCAAAAGAAAGCAGGAGTAGCAATACTCATATCTGATAAAATAGACTTTAAAACAAAGGCTGTGAAAAGAGACAAAGAAGGACACAACATAATGATCAAAGTATTAATCCAAGAAGAAGACATAACAATTATAAATATATATGCACCCAACATAGGAGCACTGCAATATGTAAGACAAATGCTAACAAGTATGAAAGGGGAAATTAACAATAACACAATAATAGGGGGAGACTTTAATACCCCCACTCACACCTATGGAGAGATCAACAGAAAATTAACAAGGAAACACAAAATTTAATGATCAAATAGACCAGTTAGACTTAATTGATATCTATAGGACATTTCACCCCCAAAACAAAGAAGTTCACCTTTTTCTCAAGCGCACATGGAACCTTCTCCAGGATAGATCACATCCTGGGCCATAAATCTAGCCTTGATAAATTTAAAAAAAAAATTGAATCATTGCAAGCATCTTTTCTGACCACAGTGCATTAAGATTAGATCTCAATTACAGGAGACAAACTATTAAAAATTCCAACATATGGAGGCTGAACAACACACTGCTGAATAACTAACAAATCTCAGAAGAAATCGAAAAAGAAATCAAAATATGCATAGAAACAAATGAAAATGAAAACACAATAACCCAAAACCTGTAGGACACTGTAAAAGCAGTGCTATGGGGAAGGTTCATAGCAATTCAGGCATCCCTCAAGAAACAAGAAAAAAAGTCAAATAAATAACCTAAGTCTACACCCAAAGCAACTAGAAAAGGAAGAAATGAAGAACCCTAGGGCTAGTAGAAGGAAAGAAATGTTAAAAATTAGGGCAGAAATAAATGCAAAAGAAACAAAAGAGACCATAGCAAAAATCAACAAAGCCAAAAGCTGGTTCTTTGAAAGGATAAATAAAATTGACAAACCATTAGCCAGACTCATCAAGAAACAAAGGGAGAAAAATCAAATCAATAAAATTAGAAATGAAAATGGAGAGATCACAGCAGACAACACAGAAATACAAAGGATCATAGGAGACTACTATCAGCAATTCTAAAATGCCAATAAAATGGACAACTTGGAAGAAATGGACAAATTCTTAGGAAAGTACAACTTTCCAAAACTGAACCAGGAAGAAATAGATCTTAATAGACCCATCACAAGCACAGAAATTGAAACTGTAATCAGAAATCTTCTAGCAAACAAAAGCCCAGGTCCAAATGGCTTCACAGCTCAACTCCACCAAAAATTTAGAGAAGAGCTAACACCTATCCTACTCAAACTCTTCCAGAAAACTGCAGAGGAAGGTAAACTACTAAACTCATTCTATGAGGCCACCATCACCCTAATACCAAAACCCGACAAAGATGCCACACAAAAAAAGAAAACTGTAGGCCAATATCACTGATGAACATAGACGCAAAAATCCTTAACAAAATTCTAGCAATCAGAATCCAACAACACATTAAAAGATCATACATCATGACCAAGTGGGCTTTATCCCAGGGATGCAAGGATTCTTCAATATCCGCAAATCAATCAATGTAATACACCACATTAACAAACTGAAAAAAAAGCCATATGATTATCTCAATAGATGCAGAGAAAGCCTTTGACAAAATTGAACATCCATTTATGATAAAAACTCTCCAGAAAGCAGGATTAGAAGGAACATACCTCAACATAATAAAAGTTATATATGACAAACCCACAGCAAACATTATCCTCAGTGGTGAAAAATTGAAAGCATTACCCCTAGTCAGGAACAAGACAAGGGTGCCCACTTTAACCACTACTATTCAACATAGTTTTGGAAGTTTTGGCCACAGCAATCAGAGCAGAAAAAGAAATAAAAGAAATCCAAATTGGAAAAGAAGAAGTAAATATCTCACTGTTTGCAGATGTCATGATCCTTTACATAGAAAACCCTAAATACTTCACCAGAAAATTACTAGAGCTAATCAATGAATACAGTAAAGTTGCAGGATATAAAATCAACACACAGAAATTCCTTGCATTCCTATACACTAATAAAGAGAAAATAGAAAAATTAAGGAAACAATTCCATTCACCATTGCAACGAAAAGAATAAAATACTTAGGAATACTCCTACCTAAAGAAACAAAATACCTATATATCGAAAACTATAAAACAATGGTGAAAGAAATCAAAGAGGTCACTAATAGATGGAAAAATATACCATGCTCACGGATCGGAAGAATCAATATAGTGAAAATGAGTATACTACCCAAAGCAATCTACAGATTCAGTGCAATCCCTATCAAGCTAGCAACGGTATTTTTCACAGGGCTAGAACAAATAATTTCACAATTTGTATGGAAATACAAAAAACCTCAAATAGCCAAAGCAATCTTGAGAAAGAAGAATGGAACTGGAGGAATCAACTTGACTGACTTCAGGTTCTACTACAAAGCCACAGTCATCAAGAAAATATGGTACTGGCACAAAGACAGAAATATAGATCAGTGGAACAAAATAGAAAGCCCAGGATAAATCCACACACCTATGGACACCTTATTTTTGACAAAGGAGGCAAGAATATACAACAGAGAAAAGATAATCTCTTTAACAAGTGGTGCTGGAAAACTGGTCAACCACTTGTAAAAGAATGAAACTAGAACACTTTCTAACACCATTCACAAAAACAAACCCAAAATGGATTAAAGATCTAAATGTAAAACCAGAAACTATAAAACTCCTAGAGGAGAACATAGGCAAAACACTCTCCGACATAAATCACAGCAGGATCGTCTATGACCCACCTCCCAGAATATTGGAAATAAAAGCAAAAATAAACAGATGGGACCTAATTAAAATTAAAAGCTTCTGCACAGCAAAGGAAACTATAAGCAAGGTGAAAAGACAGCCTTCAGAATGGGAGAAAATAATAGCAAATGAAGCAACTGACAAGCAATTAATCTCAAAAATACACAAGCACCTCCTGTAGCTCAACTCCAGAAAAATAAATGACCCAATCAAAAAATGGGCCAAAGAACTAAACAGACATTTCTCCAAAGAAGACATAGAGATGACTAACAAACACATGAAAAGATGCTCAACATCACTCATTATCAGAGAAATGCAAATCAAAACCACAATTAGGTACCATTTTACGCCAGTCAGAATGGCTGCGATCCAAAAGTCTACAAGCAATAAATGCTGGAGAGGGTGTGGAGAAAAGGGAACCCTCTTACACTGTTGGTGGGAATGCAACCTAGTACAGCCACTATGGAGAACAGTGTGGAGATTCCTTTAAAAAGTGGAAATAGAACTGCCATATGACCCAGCAATCCCACTGCTGGGTATATGCACCGAGGAAACCAGAATTGAAAGAGACACGTGTACCCCAATGTTCATTGCAGCACTGTTTATAATAGCCAGGAGATGGAAGCAACCTAGATGTCCAGCAGACAAATGGATAAGAAAGCCATGGTACATATACACAATGGAGTATTACTCAGCCATTAAAAAGAATACATTTGAATCAGTTCTAATGAGATGGATGAAATTGGAGCCTATTGTACAGAGTGAAGTAAGTCAGAAAGAAAAATACCAATATAGTATACTAATGCATATATATGGAATTTAGAAAGATGGTAATGATAACCCTGTATATGACATAGCAAAAGAGACACAGATGTATAGAATAGTCTTTTGGACTCTGTGGGAGAGGGTGAGGGTGGATGATTTGGGAGAATGGCATTGAAACATGCATAATGTCATATGTGAAACGAATCACCAGTCCAGGTTCAATGCATGATACAGGATGCTTTTTTTTTTCTTGTTTAAAGTATTTATTTAGAACAAGAAGAGAAAGTGGCTTGAGCCTCACCTTCCAGTTAATCTACCTCCGGCAGAGCCACAGTAAGGCCTGATCACCTCTCCTGGGCCAGGCCCTCATCAACCCCACCGCTCTACCCTAGGGAGCCACACACAGCTGACTGAGTGAAGGTGTGGGATAAAGCACAGGCCCCACGGCTACAAATCTGATGAGAGGCAACCCATGGAAGTTTTAAAGCAAGGTGACCACTCACAGCCCCGACTCCTGTCCCTGAGCTCCAGCTCTGCCAGTGGCCTTGAACCCCCCTCCCCAAATGGAAGAGACTGCCCTTCAGAACACCTAACTTCTTTACCCAAGGTGGGGGCATGGAGTTAGTCCTGAATCCTAGGATTCTCTCCTGTTCTCTTTTTTTTTTTAATTTTTTAAATTTATTTTTTAATACTTTATTTTACATTACAATACTGTATTTGTTTTGCCATACATTGACATGAATCAGCCACAGGTGTCCACGATCTCCCAATGCGAAAGCCCCCTCCCACCTCCCACCCCACATCCTCTCCCTGAATCATCCCATGCACCAGCCCCATGCGTCCTGCATCCTGTATTGAACATAGACTGGCGCTTCATTCTTACAAGATAGTATACATGCTCTCCTGTTCTCTTTCCACTTGCCGTCCCACCTCCTCCACCAGTGACTCACCTCACCACACTGTATCCAACCCAGCCCCCCAGAGTTAAAAAGCCCAGGGATGACCCAGAGGGATGGTATGGGGAAGGAGGTGGGAGGGGGTTCAGGATGGGGAACATGTGTATACCCGTGGCATATTCATGTTGACCTATGGGAAAACAAATACGGTATTGTAAAGAAATTAGCCTCCAATTAAAATAAATAAATTTAAAAAAAAAGAACTTTTGTGACTCCTGGCAATAGGTCAAGATATCAATATTAACAGAATCCATCTCTAAGAATATTGGAAACCCATGTGGATTCCAACCCACATGGATGACTTTGAGGGTTCAAAGTTCAATGGAGGAATAATTGCAGATATAATAGAAATAGCAAGAAAATTAGAATTAGAAGTGGAGCTTGAAGATGTTCCTGAATTGCTACAATCTCATGATAAAACTTTCACAGATGAGGAGCTCCTTCCTGTGGATGAGCAAGGAAAGTGGTTCCTTAAGATGGAATCTATCACTGGGGAAGATGCTATGAAGATTGTTGAAATAGCAGAAAAGAATTTAGAAAATTACATAAACTTAGTTGATAAAGCAGCAGCACCAGAGAAGACTGACTCCAAGTTTGAAAGAACTTCAACTGTGGGTAGCTGCTATGAAACAGCACTGCATGCTACAGAGAAATTGTTCATGAAAGAGTTCATCAATTCAGCAAACCTCTGTCGTCTTATTTCAAGAAATTGCCACAGACAACCCAACTTTCAGCAACCACCACCCAGATCAGTCAGCAGCTAATAACAAGGAGGCAACACCCTCTACCAGCAAAAATTATAGTTAGCTAAAGGCTCATATTTTTTTAGCAATATAGTAAATTTAACTTAAGGTATGTTCATTGTTTATTAGACATAATGCTACTGCACTCTTAATAGACTACAGTGTAATGTAAACAGAATTTTTATGTGCACTGGAAACAATTTTTGTGACTCATTTTCTTGCTATATTTGCTTAATAGTGGTGATCTGGAACTGAACCAACAATCTCTCCAAGGTATGCTCTGTCCATATCTGTCTGTTTTCTCTTCTTGTGCCCCCTAACTGGAAAAGCAGTGTCACCCTGTGAAATCAGCATTCAGCAGTCTCCACACCAGCATACTGTCAAGATAAAAACAAACAAACAAAAAGCACTTTGCCTCTATCTGCAGAATTAAACCTTTTCAATATGAAAATATAATCTCTTGTTAAGTAGAAGATAAGAGCTGCTGTGTATCCAAAGTGATATGCTCATGTTAAGTAAACTCTGTAAATTATTTTCCCTGACAAAGAAAGATGTTTTTAACTATACTCCTGAAAGGAAATTGGACTCTGTGGTATCTGATGCGGTAATCCACAAAAATTAGCTACTCTGTGATAGTTTATGTTCATGAAAATTACACTCCATACCCTCTCCTCAATATCAAAAACACTTTTTCCTACACCCAAAGCCTGTAATTATGATAAAGAAACAAGCTAAGTAGTCCAAATTAAAATGCTTGTGTTCAAATCCTGAAGAACTGGAATACAAACAAAATAATTCTCTGATTATGCCACAAGTTTACAGGTGAACAGTGATTAAAGCTGCTAAATCTACAGAAAGGACAAGATGATTTTATGTTAGAGATGATTTACTTATAGATGAGGTTTTTTCCCCTACATGCCATTGTTAGAAGATATTCCAGATGAAAGAGAAAGGACCTTGGGAGGCTTAGTGATGTGGAAGCTATACATTTCTTCCACCAGAAATCTCAAAGGAATTCTCACCTAAAATAAGACTGAAATAAATTTAACTAGTTTGAAATTTTAAGTATCTCTTTGAAATTGAGGCTGATACATAATAGAATGCAGAAATACTTACATTTTTGCCCTACTTTTGATATACATTCTAAATGAAACATTCAAAGCTTCAAAAACGTTACAGCTCTCCAATTTAAAAAAAAAAACAACGGACATCAACATTTCTATGGCTCTATTGTAATCAGGGTGCACCTCACTTGAGGCTCACTACTCAGTTTGATTGGAACTTGGCTTAGTTCAGGAAAGAAAAGTTTGGAAGGTGATTATTCATGTGTACTACCAAAAATCAGACAGGAATGTGAACCTTGGATAAAAACACAATATATGAAGTTATTCTCAGACAGACTCATCTTTCTGGAACTCACCAGTACCTACAATTTTAAGAGTACTCTCTGAACCAAATCAAGCAACCAGTTTTCAGTTAATTTTCTTATTCTTGTAATTCCACAATCACACATATACATATTCTTTAAAAACTTATAAAGTGGTTCTGTGGTTAAAGTAGGAGTCTATTTATGTAGATATTGAGAGTATCATCAGTTTCAAGCACTTCTTGCTGTATCTCACACATTGCATGGAATACAATAAATGTTGAAAACACATATGAGACAGGTAAGAAGATGAATGAAACGAATGGACGGATAATGAATAGATAAAATGAGGAGATCAAGATGGTTCTGAAGGCCTGGGAGGAAGGAGAATAACATGAAATGGAAAAAACAGAAAAAAAATTTGTAGATATGAAAAACAATTTTCATCAGGTTCATAATGTAGATGCAAGCCAGATCTGACTTGTGTATATATCCCTAGGCCTTGAAGTGTGGATAGTAGAATCTTTTACAGTTGACTCTTGAACAACATGGGTCTCAACTGCACAGGGCCACTTATATGTGGATTTTTTCCAGTAAATATATCCTATAGTACCATACGATCCTAACCTGGTTGAATCCTAGGATGTGGAACTGTAGATGTAAGGGGCCTACTGTAAATTTGCAGGTAGATTTTCAACTGTGCCCCTCAAACCTGCATTGTTCAAGGGTCAAATATAGTTTAAACCATATGAAACTGCCTGATCTACAAAAATGGCCATTGCATATGATTCAGCTGCAGATAAGTATTTTTATAGTCAATGCTAATTAACTATTTACTCTCTTCCTCCCAACCATGACTTGGATAAATATGCCAGGAATTGGACAATTGGTAAGTTCATCTAAAGATGCTATAGGACTGCTTGAGATCACACTGCTAGTCACAGGTGGAGCAGGGGTCAGCAGTCAGGGTTTACCTCTAGCCCAAACCTCCCTCTATAACACCATTTTGACAGTGAGATGGTCCAAAGAAGAAACAAAGTGAAAAGAAAAGCAAGTGTCACACTTAGCTGCCACTCAGAATTTCACTGAGGGACAAAATTGTATCTACCAAAATAGAGTGCCTTTCTTCCTCATGCACCAGAGAACAAGGGAATAAAAGTGAGTCAGCAGAAAAAATGACAGTTCCCTTAATTTCCATGAGTTAGTGGCATTTTTCAGAGCAAATTCCAAGTTTGCCAAATTCAAGAGTCTGCTGGTGATTAGTCAAGGAGATTGACAATAAGGGATGCTTGCTTAAAAGAGTTATGGTCCTGCTATGACACATCTTTCAGGGTTGGACAGGAGAACCAGTGCCATTATTATTGTCCTGAAAAAATGAGTTTGTACCATTCACAGTACAGCTCCTCTTTTCAGCTGGGAGTTAAAGACAGATTTCCAAGTTTCACAGGAGTGTCATTTAGCAAATTTAATGAGAGATCAACCATGGAGCACGTGGAGGAAGAACAAAAAACTATAGATACTTAACTATAAATGGTAACTGTAAAGAATATAGTTAAGTAACTGATCAACCCAAACTACTCACAGAAGCACATAATATTGGCCAGGGTTGGGACGGGAGTATGCTGAAAGCTGACTTGAAAATTTTTCACAAAACTCTTTAATAGTCTCAAACTTGCTAGTGCAGTCCAAGAGGCTGTTACTGTAAGCATCCTTGATGATCAGTAGGCATCTCAATGTGGTTGCATGTCCTCAAGACTTTTTCCCTGAGATTTTCTGATGAGCCTGTTAAAAATCTATGAAAAGCCAGGCTGCGTATGGTGAGCAGCAGGTGCTAAGATAACTTGGGCTGTAGAGTGAGAGAAAATCTTTTGTTCCCACCATCATGAGTTGTTAAGGTTATAAAACTTGGAGCTGAAAATCAGTCAACAATAACAAAAACCTGCTGCACTAACCAAAATAGATTCTATATGTGAAAAAGAAAATTACTTTTTCTCACTCAGTTTGTCCTCCAAGGGGAAAAAACACAGGAAATACTGGGTGGGTGTTGCAACTATCTTCAGTTAATGGTAATGCTAAATGGCAACACTATTATTTTAAGTAATTGCAAAGACTTTTCAAAAGCCTTCAATAATGGTTTCAGTAATTTTTAACCCTAGCTCTGGATTGCAAATACATCTTTACTTTTTTTTTTTTTTTCAAATTTGGATGGCTAATAGTTGGAGAAACACAATGAAGTGCCTCTTAAATTTAGCCTTTTCTATATTTTTGCCAGGGCTAAATTGCAAGCACTATATCAGTGAGTTGTAAAAGTCAAATAAAGAAATTAAATTTAGCACAGTATTTACAATGGTGATTTCTCATTCTAATAATATTGGGAGCTCATAAAATTTAAGGTGTGCAAATATGGCAGATTTGTTAAGCTTATTTTTAAATTTATGGGCATCAACAAATATCATAGTCCACAAATATTTTATTTGATACAATTTTTTAAAATATGCCTAGCAATTTGCTTAAAACATTCATAGGCTTCCATTTTATTGGTTACTAGATGAGTTTTTATTTGTAAATGCATTAGGTCTATGTTTAAGCTGCTTCTTTGGCTTTCGAGTTTATGTTTAAATGCACAAACATAAAAAGGAGATAACTAAAAGATATTTTAAGATCTGAGAGGCAATTTTGAAAGGTTTACTGAACCCCAGGCTAAATCTTCACCAGCAACAGAAACAGAATTATTAAGTACCAAAATAATAATAATAAAAAAATCACCATCAAGTCTTTCTAAGGGTTACTAGAGCTGCAAAGCACCCAACAATCACAACAACCATTACTAACAACATTTAATGTTTGTTGATTATAAGCATTTGTCATAACTGAACAAAGGAATCCTTCCTCTTCTCCCTAATTGAGAAGGTCTGGAAGAGGCCCGAGATTCTGCATTTCCAGCATCTCATGGGTGTGATGCTCTTGCTTCAGATCCAAAGGCCAGACTTTGAGGATCAAAGTCTATTATGTACTAAGCACTATGTAAGGCCTATGTTTTTACACTGAACTTTCTTAACCACCCTATGATATAGGTAGCATTATTCTACTCATCAGTGGAGGAAACTGAGTAAAAGAGAGATTTCAAATAACCAGCAAGTGACAGAAGCAAAATATGAACTCATGCCTCTTTGAAGTCAAAGGCCCTGGGTCTATAATATTTCACTGCCTTCATTTCTCGAGAAAAGAATTTCTAATGACTAGTAATTAATGTTATCTACAAACAACAATCTAATCCTGAATGAATCGATTCAAATCAATTGCAGAGCAGTTTTAAAAGTTCACTGCTTAGGATCCACTGCAGTATACTTCTTTTTCAATAAATGTGCTAGGAATTGAGAATTCTAACTATCTTTGCATCTCCACAGGTGACTCTTGGAATCACTAAAGTTATTCGTTATTCTATCTGAATAAAAACTCACTGCAATAAATGCCATCTACATTCCATTTGTTACTAAAAATGACAAGTATATGGTGTGGATGCAGATCAAGTATGTTGGCCTGAGGGAAAACATGTCACCTTTAGAAAAGGTTAGATGTTTATTTAGTATTTTATATTGGATGACACACAAAATGTAACCTTTCAATTAATCCTTAGGCTTGCACTATAGTCCTTTCAAATTCTCCCTTATTTGATTAAACCCTCTGATCCAAAACATGACAGCATATCCGCATTGTAATTCAGACCACCATTCTATTCTAAAACCTCCCAAGGAGGCCAAAACATTGGATGAGGCTGGCTCTGATAGGGTTCTTTTCCTGTCTACTTCCATGCTGTTTTGAAGGCAAGCACTTGTGGTCACAAAATATATGATTAGTGACAGTCCCTGCTCATGATCATTATCAAATTTTCTAGCGTTAAATACGGAGAAGGCAATGGCACCCGACTACAGTATTCTTGCCTGAAAAATCCCATGGACAGAGCCTGACGGGCTGCAGTCCATGGGGTCGCAAAGAGTCGGACACGACTGAGTGACTTCACTTTCACTTTTCACTTTCATGCATTGGAGAAGGAAATGGCAACCCATTCCAGTGCTCTTGCCTGGAGAATCCCAGGGACGGGGGGAGCCTGGTGGGCTGCCGTCTATGGAGTCACACAGTGTCAGACACGACTGAAGCGACTTAGCAGCAGCGTTAAGTAAGACAGTATTCTCTCTACAATTCCACTTTTACTGGCAAATTTTCCAGTAGAACCAACCATTATAAAGGATTTTTACACTGAACCATTTGGGCAAGGTGGAACAATGATGTTTATGAAGAAACCTCAAGAACACAAACGTTCAGTTCAGTTCAGTTCAGTCGCTCAGTCGTGTCCAACTCTTTGCGACCCCATGAATCACAGCACGCCAGGCCTCCCTGTCCATAACCAACTCCAGGAGTTCACTCAGACTCACGTTCATCGAGTCAGTGATGCCATTCAGCCATCTCATTCTCTGTCATCCCCTTCTCCTCCTGCCCCTAATCCTTCCCAGCATCAGTCTTTTCCAATGAGTCAACTCTTTGCATGGGGTGGCCAAAGTACTGGACTTTCAGCTTTAGCATCATTCCTTCCAAAGAAATCCCAGGGCTGATCTCCTCCAGAATGGACTGGTTGGATCTCCTTGCAGTCCAAGGGACTCTCAAGAGTCTTCTCCAACACCACACTTCAAAAGCATCAATTCTTTGGCGCTCAGCCTTCTTCACAGTCCAACTCTCACATCCATACATGACCACAGGAAAAACCACAGCCTTGACTAGACGAACCTTAGTTGGCAAAGTAACGTCTCTGCTTTTAAATATACTGTCTTGGTTGGTCATAACTTTTCTTCCAAGCGTCTTTTAATTTCATGCCTGCAGTCACCATCTACAGTGATTTTGGAACCCAAAAATATAAAGTCTGACACTGTTTCCACTGTTTCTCCATATACTTCCCATAAAGTGATGGGATTGGATGCCATGATCTTTGTTTTCTGAATGTTGAGCTTTAAAACCAGCTTTTTCTCTTTCCTCTTTCACTTTCATCAAGAGTCTCTTTAGTTCTTCTTCACTTTCTGCCGTAGGATGGTATCATCTGCATATCTGAGGTGATTGATATTTCTCCCGGCAATCTTGATTCCAGCTTGTGTTTCTTCTAGTCCAGCATTTCTCATGATGTACTCTGCATAGAAGTTAAATAAACAGGGTGACAATATACAGCCTTGACGTACTCCTTTTCCTATTTGGAACCAGTCTGTTGTTCCATGTCCAGTTCTAACTGTTGCTTCCTGGCCTGCATACAGATCTCTCAAGAGGCAGGTTAGGTGGTTTGGTATTCCCATCTCTTTCAGAATTTTCCACAGTTTATTGTGATCCACACAGTCAAAGGCTTTGGCATAGTCAATAAAGCAGAAGTAGACATTTTCCTGGAACTCTCTTGCCTTTTCCATGATCCAGCGGATGTTGGTAATTTGATCTCTGGTTCCTCTGCCTTTTCTAATACCAGCTTGAACATCACAGAGTTCATGGTTCATGTATTGCTGAAGCCTGGCTTGGAGAATTTTGAGCATTATCTTACTAGCATGTGAGATGAGTGCAATTGTGTGGCAGTTTGAGCATTCTTTGGCATTGCCTTTCTTTGGGATTGGAATGAAAACTGACCTTTTCCAGTCCTGTGGCCACTGCTGAGTTTTCCAAATTTGCTGGCATATTGAGTGCAGCACTTTCACAGTGTCATCTTTCAGGATTTGAAATAGCTCAATTGAATTCCATCACCTCCACTAGCTTTGTTCGTAGAGATGCTTTCTAAGACCCACTTGACTTCACATTCCAAGATGTCTGGCTCTAGATGAGTGATCACATCATCATGATTATCTGGGTCATGAAGATCTTTTTGTACAGTTCTTCTGTGTATTCTTGCCACCTCTTCTTAATATCTTCTGCTTCTGTTAGGTCCAGACCATTTCTGTCCTTTATCAAGCCCATCTTTGCATGAAATGTTCCCTTGGTATCTCTAATTTTCTTGAAGAGATCTCTAGTCTTTCCCATTCTGTTCTTTTCCTCTATTTCTTTGCATTGATCACTGAAGAAGGCTTTCTTATCTCTTCTTGCCCTTCTTTGGAACTCTGCATTCAGATGCTTATATCTTTCTTTCCTTTTTCTTTTGCTTTTCACTTCTTTTCTTTTCACAGCTATTTGTAAGGCCTCCCCAGATAGCCATTTTGCTTTTTTACATTTCTTTTCCATGGGGATGGTCTTGATCCCTGTCTCCTGTACACTGTCACAAACCTCCATCCATAGTTCATAAGGCACTCTATCTATCAGATCTAGGCCCTTAAATCTATTTCTCACTTCCACTGTATAATCATAAGGGATTTGATTTAGGTCATACCTGAATGGTCTAGCGGTTTTCCCTACTTTCTTCAATTTCAGTCTGAATTTGGTAGTAAGGAGTTCATGATCTGAGTCATAGTCAGCTCCTGGTCTTGTTTTCATTGACTGTATAGAGTTTCTCCATCTTTGGCTGCAAAGAATATAATCAATCTGATTTCGGTGTTGACCATCTGGTGATGTCCACGTGTAGAGTCTTCTCTTGTGTTGTTGGAAGAGGGTGTTTGCTATGACCAGTGCATTTTCTTGGCAAAACTCTATTAGTCTTTGCCCTGCTTCATTCCGCATTCCAAGGCCAAATTTGCCTGTTACTCCAGGTGTTTCTTGACTTCCTACTTTAGCATTCCAGTCCCCTATCATGAAAAGGACATCTTTTGGGGTGTTAGTTCTGAAAGGTTTTGTAGGTCTTCATAAAACTGTTCAACTTCAGCTTCTTCAACATTACTGGTTGGGGCATAGGCTTGGATAACTGTGATATTGAACGGTTTGCCTTGGAGACAAACAGAGATCATTCTGTTGTTTTTGAGGTTGCATCCAAGTACTGCATTTCAGACTCTTGTGTTGACCATGATGGCTACTCCATTTCTTCTGTGGGCTTCCTGTCCACAGCAGTAGATATAATGGTCAGCTGAGTTAAATACACCCATTCCAGTCCATTTTAGTTTGCTGATTCCTAGAACGTCGACGTTCACTCTTGCCATCTCTTGTTTGACCACTTCCAATTTGCCTTGATTCATGGACCTGACATTCCAGGTTCCTATGCAATATTGCTCTTTACAGCATCGGATCTTGCTTCTATCACCAGTCACAGCCACAGCTGGGTACTGTTTTTGCTTTGGCTCCATTCCTTCATTCTTTCTGGAGTTATTTCTCCACTGATCTCCAGCAGCATATTAGGCACCTACTGACCTGGGGAGTTCCTCTTTTGGTATCCTATCATTTTGCCTTTTTATACTGTTCATGAAGTTCTCAAGGCAAGAATACTGAAGTGGCTTGCCATTCCCTTCTTCAGTGGACCACATCTGTCAGACCTCTCCACCATGACCCACACATCTTGGGTTGCCCTGCAGGCATGGCTTGGTTTCACTGGGTTAGACAAGGCTGTGGTCCTAGTGTGATTAGATTGACCAGTTTTCTGTGAGTATGGTTTCAGTGTGTCTTCTCTCTGATGCCCTCTTGCAACACCTACCATCCTACCTGGGTTTCTCTTACCTTGGGTGTGGAGTATCTTTCACGGCTGCTCCAGCAAAGCACAGCCGCTGCTCCTTACCTTTGACGAAACGTAGTGCTTAATAAAAATAAATGAAATACAGAGTGGGGCCTTAGACCATCAATTTTTCCCAAAGTATAAAGCTCTTAACTAACACATCATTGTTAATCAACTATGCTCCAATACAAAATAAAAATTAAAAGGGAAAAGTTCTACCAGCCTTCACAAGATTTCCACAGGCTGCCAGAAGCTTTTCAGCTGTCTCATCATTACTTTTAGGCAGTAGTTGATTTAGTAGTTACCAGAGAAAACAGACTCATAACCAAGGTAGCATGTCATCAGTGATAAACTGAAACCAGTCAGTAAACCAGTGCTTGGAAAAGATACATGAAAGTCAGAGATTCTACTATTTTTGTTAATGTAATTAGATATTCACGTATAATCTTTCTTTTCATGTCTTCAAAACTCTGCTTTAAAACTCAAGTTTACCAGACAGAAGTCAAGCATACTCAATGTTAGCAGTTCCTTCATCAAAATATATAAAAAGCAATTGCTTCAAGAGAAGATTACAGGGACTTCCCTAGTCATCCAGTGGCTAAGACTCTGCCTCCCAGTGCATGGGGCCTGGGTTTGATCTCTTTTAGGGAACTAGATCTTGCAGGCTGCAACTAAAAGATCCATCATGCTGCAATTAAGCCAAATAAATAGAGAAGATAATATGTTGTTTTCTAGAATAATCAGAAATTCATGGCAAATTACTGCTGTACTCAAAAAGATCTGGAGTACATGTCACAAAGGTCCTCAACCACATCTCAAATTCACTATTATATTACACACACAGAAATATTTTAACGTGGGTAATTTTTAAAAGGACTCTTATTCTAAAGAGAACTCCATATTGATTTTGGTGGGTACTGTGCAGCACAATGGGCTTCTCTGGTGGCTCAGTGGTAAAGAATACGCCTGCTTATGCAGGAAACACAAGCTCAATCCTTGGGTTGGGAAGATCCCCTGGAGGAGGAAATGGCAACCCACTCCAGTATTCTTATCTGGGAAATCCCATGGACAGAGTAGCCTGGCAGGCTACAGTCCATGGGCTCCCGAGAGTTGGACACATTTTAAGCGACAATAGCAGTGCAACACAATACCAGTACACATTGTACTACCTCACAATGAAAAGATTCCAAATGTCGTAATTCTCAGTATGTATGTATTGCATGTGCATATTTTAGCAAATAACCCCAAACTGAGCTCAAATTATCACTGAAAATATTCTGTTAATATGACACTTAAGAGTATTTATTAATAGAAACATCTCTTCTTTGCATATCTTATAGAGAAAATATTCATAATGTGGCCCCTGGACCAGGAGCAGCTGCATCACCCAATGCAAAAGCTCAGAGTTCATCTCTGATCTACTGAATCAGTCTCTGCATTTTAACAAGATCCCCAAGTGACTCACAGACACCTTAAAGCTTGAGAAACACTAATGTAGCAGTCATCCAGCTAGGTATTTCACATTAGCTAGATTTTATTCATCATTACCATTTTATAGATGAAGAAATAAGATTCAATAATAACTTTCCAAAAGTCATATAAATAGGAGGGGACCAATGCAGACCCAGGGACACCAGATACAAAAGTCCAACTTGTTTCTCTGCTGTGATGTCCCCTTAGGGTGAACATCTTATACAGAGGCTACAAATAGATGTTGAATAGTGTGCAAAGTTTAGAACACATTTTTCAGGAGATGCCTCAGAGTTCTCAATCTACCTTCAAAGGGGTCTATATCCTCCCAAAGTTTAACGCTCTCTTCTTGAAATTCTTATTTATAGGCATAGGAACAAAGAAACAATTGAAAAGCAAACCAGAAAAATTTATTTTCTTAGCATTAACCCCTTAGTCCTTGAAATTTGGAGAGGACCACTACAAATGATAAAGTCATATTCCAAGCAGCAATTTTCATTTTTATATGTCCTTTGAAAAATCTGTGATCATGCATTTTCCCTCTGCTGAGTTAAGGATACTTAAGAACTTTTAAAAAAAGAAGAAATGAAAACAAAGGACACTTTGTGCTGAAACTAAGCCTAACTAAATTCAGCTCATCACTACAGATTTTAAAAAGCAGAGTGGTAAAAATTTAGCTTTGGGAATTCATCTATTAGTATTATCTGGGTTGTAATATTATCTCTATCTTATGTTGTATATATAATCCTTAGAAAGTCATGTGTTTTTCTAAATCTTAGTTTCCGAATGTAAATTGAAAAAAAGAATAGTACTGATTCCTATGTTTGTTTCTTTATTATGTAAGATAATATGGACAGTGGGCTTAGTGAAGTGCCTGGCAATATAATAAGCACTCATAACTACAGTCAGTTATTTTAAAAGTGCTATTATCTTACCAATAATTATTATATTAATAAGTAACTTACAGAATTTTTCCAGGGTCTATAAAAGCTATTAATCAAGTTTTAAAATCTTTGCAAATAAAAGGTTGGGCATCTGAGGAGTGAGCACTGGCTTAAAAGTAAAGAGAAAAAGAGAGGGGTAACCTAAACTCCTTTTAGTTACAATTTTAAGGTGAATTGGTGGTTCACAAAGTGTGGTCTCCAAACCAACAGTTACACCTTGACTGGGTGCTTCTTAGAAAGTCAGTTCTCTAGTCTCTCTTCATACCTACTAAACCAAAACTCTGGAGGCAGGACCAGTAATCTGTGTTATTTTACAAGACCTCCAGCTGATTCTGATGCATGTTGAAGCTGGAGATTCGCTGGGCAAAGACCATCTCTGAAAGCAAATATACCCCTACGCAGTCTCTAAAGGTCCCTCTTTAGTTTGTGGACACCCAAGGCTGTCATTAAATCTCTTGTGATCTGTGACATATGTAATCATAAAGATCTTCCCAGGAAGAGATGAGACTGTGGAGGCAGAGAAAAATGCATATTTGCATAAATATGCAGCTCTCAACTTCCTAGAGTTAGGTTATAATCCCCCTAGAACTCCCCACACCTCACTAGAGGGGATTAATTTAATCACTAAATTATGTAGTGCTGTGAACATTTGCATCAAAATAACTATCATCATTTTCTACAGAAATAAATTTCAAGCATCTGATCCTAGCCTAAGGCCTGTACTTTACTAAGGCAAACTAAACATCTATTTAGGCTTAAAGAAGAGAGGTGTCAATTAATAAGTACAGTGAGAGACAGTATAAAGTATAGAGGTGATTGTGAACCCTTGCTGCCCATTTTCCTAACCCAGCTCCCTCAGTTACAAGCTCTGTGACCTTGAGCAACTAATGAAACATCATTTGGCCCAATCTTTATCTACTTCAAGTGGAAAATAGTAGTAGTACTCATAAGATGTCAAAGATTGAAGGAATTCATACATGTAGAACACATAGAACAGTGCCTGATGGCTAGTAAAGGCTCAATAAATGTTCATTTTCAAGAAGATACATGAAACAGAACAAAAATATTGGTTTCTTTATTGTTGGTCTTATAAAAAGAAAAATGCCTCATGTTTGGATACTCAGTGACATCTACAACAAGACCACAGTGTTTATGTGATTACTGTTACCTAATCACTCGCTTCACGTACTTTTGTCAGGTTTTGTTTTTTCAACCAGATCTCTGAGAACAACTGAGGACAAAGTCCTTTCTTATGTTTCCTTGAATCCTCCACTGTGCCATCTTCATAATAGCTGCTTAACACACATTTATCTGTGATGATACAACATGAGCAGCAAAAATAATAATTGTAAAAAATGCAAAAGTTGTGATTCATTTGTTTTTAAAAAGCTAGCCACAAAATTAGAAATACATTCATGTAACTAAGTAGTACTAAACTTATTTTAAATTTATTAAATATATTGCTAAAAAGGCATATACCTATCGAGTAATTTCTAGAGTATCAACCATAACAACTCAACTCAGTTGTTTCGTGAAGCTAGAGACAAACCACCTTCTTTAAATATTATAAAACACCTATTTCTCAAGGACACAAAGCCTGTTTATGGCATTGCACATAAAGACTGATGAAGGTTATACCATCTAGCCCTCTAAAACTTCTTTAGGTTGTTGTACTAATGCTCCAACAGAGATAAAAAGAAAGCTATTATCTGAAATAAAACCTCAGCTTCAATGTGCTGCCATATTTCCAGCCATTCCTTATCAAACCTAACTATAAACAGTATCTTCAAACTACAGTCCAGTCTAATTTATGATTTATTTCCCCACTTCTCCTGTCTCTCTGTCCTGGAATGCTTCAGTTTCACAGAGAAGCAGCGTCACGTTTCACAAGTTTAGTTTAGAAACAGTCACTGCAGATCCACTGCAAATGGGACATTGTTCCCTTGCTTGGCTGTGATGTGAAGATAGGGCAGGCATATCACTGTCTCCAGAGTACAATGGCTTCCTTGCTCACATTTCCTTCCTCTGTTTCACTCACTAACAGTGCAGCTACCAGTTTCTATAGTTCCTGTCACCAGGGAACTGTCCAACATAATTTGGCAAAGGAATTATTTCACTCTGTAAGAAGAGAGGATACTAAAAGAATAATCTCTTGCTGGGATGTTGGCCATCTAATTAAATTCAGAAGGGTATTGATTCCGTCCACTTAGATTAACTTTACTTCTATATACAACCAAATTATAGATTCAAATTAACCAATACAGGCCACTGAAACACCTCCAAAAATGTATCAAATATCTCTAAATGAAATTTTGCACTTGAATGTGTTTGCAGTCCAATCTAGATTGCTATTTTCTATTGCTATTTTTAACATGAGCTTCTAGCACAAAAAGGATAAATTAAGGTGTATTAAGCATCGTGGAGGCCACATGATTTTGCAAACAAAGCAAGCAGAAACTTTATAATGCTCATTAAGGGTATTTAATTATTCCAGAGATTTGTAAAATATTCAGGAGTAGCATTTTAAATTAAATTGTTGGCATGTGTAATAATTTTTCACCTAAGACATAACACATTATAAAATCATTTACATATATTAAAATCTAAATATTCCAAAGTTCACACATGGTGACAAGGATATCACATCTTGAATCCTAAGTTTGGCTAACCAATATCTGGGTAGTATATTCCACATCTTTACTAATGCTGAGCAAGAGGAAATGAAGTTACTATTTGGATCTGAGTCTTAATAATTTTCAGTGTCAGGTCATAAATCTCTTGACAGGAAAATATTACATTCTGAAATCACTTCTCAAAGAATCTGCAGCATTGTTTTCTTCAGCATATGTGCTACATAGCACCAATTTTGTTATCTCTGAGTTGGTGTGAATATAATTGAGTCAAAAAACATAGGATGGACCAAATCACTCACCTATACACTTCTACTAACTTTCCACTTGATTGCCCTGCTGGCCTGTTTCTCATGTAATTATCACTAATATTGAATATTCTTTGTCTGAAATTGGCTAAAACATTCTTAAAATGCATGGATGGCAGAAAACTCAGATAGTGAAGTTAGGTTTTCTTTATAAACTTAAACAGCTAACAGAACTGTTTTAAGAACAGGATAAAGCAATAGGTAATCATGCATTTAAGAAAATAGACATCTTCCATGTAATTTTCCAAATCTCTATGAATAACAAAATAAATCTGAAAAAGTTTTAATGGTTGTGAAGAATAAAAAGATAGAACTTTCAGTGCACAAACATTTTGTTCTTTTAGAAATAAACACTCAACATCCTGAATCAACCCACTAAACTGTTAGCAAATTGTGTTCCTTGAACCTTTTCACAGGGACCACTTTATCTTACAAGACTGAAGAAGGTAAGATATAAAGATTTCTTAACACGATTACTGTTCAGAAGCTAAAAATAGATAGCCAAGAAAATTGAGATCAAGCAACTTCCTGACACAAATTTGACCTTATTTAACAGACTGATCTTTATTAGAACCTCATGAAGATCTAAGGGGCTGTGAATCTTCTAAGAGTAAAAGACCACACAGAGAACACATAGCCCTAAAGGCAATTGCATTTAAAATAATGAAGCTTGCATAAGATTAGAAATTACCTAATGTCTGCTAATAGAAAGCCTGTTAAATTTTAGAAAAATCCACACAACGAAATACTATGTAGCTATGAAAAAAGGAGGAGGCAGGTTGGTACTCCTACATATGGAAAAAAACTCTGTGAAGTACTATCAGGAGAATAAAAGCAAGGCATAGAAAATATGTTATGTTTACATTTCACACATACACACACACAGCACTGCTAAAGATTCTGAAGGACCATATAAGAAACAGGTATCAGTGACTAATTCAGGAGAGAAAAATCAGAAAAAAAGGGGGGGATATATATATAGACTTTTCACTCTGTGGCTTTTCTATCTTTGAATTTTGTACCTTTACATATAATACATATTTTAGAATCATATCTAGTAGCACTGCTGCTGCTGCTGCTGTTGCTAAGTTACTGGAGTGGGTTGCCATTTCCTTCTCCAATACATGAAAGTGAAAAGTGAAAGTGAAGTCGCTCAGTTGTGTCCAACTCTTAGTGACCCCATGGACTGCAGCCCACCAGGCTCCTCCATCCATGGGATTTGCCAGGCAAGAGTACTGGAGTGGGGGTGCCATTGCCTTTTCTTCTAGTAGCACTAGGGAAAGACTATTGTCTGTGTCCAATAATGCTCAGCCAAGCTAGCAGTCTTCCGCATTTAACCGCATGCCCTACAAAGAGTCAGGACAAAAAGCCTGACAAGATGCAATTAATTCCCATTTCATCTTCTCTTCACTCACTGGGAAACTCTACATATTAAAGACTGTTTTAATTTCGAATAAACATCTTTTCTACCAACTATTTCTTGGATTATTTAAAGTAAATTTCCCATGGCAGCACAAAGAAGGTGGTTTGGTGGCAATAGTCACGTCCCTTCCAAATTAATCTCTATCAGCCTCTTCACAAAAGCTTCCCCAAATAAGCACATATTCTAAGTTTTAAAAAGGTGCCTTCAGTGGAAAGACAGCTCCAAAGCCAGTCCCTTCCCTTCATCTCTAAGTGTTTTTAATTAGAAAGTCTAAGGCCAGAGTACACTGTTACCACACTTGAGAGAAAAATTTCCCATTTACTACAGTCCTCCTAGATTGTATGACAATCTAAAGGTTTTGAGTAGGCAAGACAGATGTGGTATGAGAGGGCTTTGAGGAGAGTCTGCCCAAGTCTGAACTCTGGATTTTCCACTTAGTAAATCTGGGCAACTTACAGGGACTCTGAATGTCTCTCTCATCTGTAAAATATGGATTAATAATACTATCTAATCTTATAACACAGTTTTTGATTCTGCAGGATGCAATCCATTATGATGAGTGATAAAATGAATTTTCTGGTTCATAACTGGCATTTATTTAAATGAATGAAACAAATAATATAGAAAAATGAGTCTGAAACATAGTAAAACTTTATGATAGTAAAAGTTTACATAGTAAAAGTTTACTATTAATATACCATATATAAACGGTGGGATTACATACTATTAAGTCTCAATTTCTCTTTGGGGATAATGTTCAAAAGTTTAAAAGCCTCTTCTTTATGAGGGTTGACTATGAGGGAAAAACATCCTCATATTAATACAAATACCAAGTAGTTAGTACAATGCCTGGCACTTAAGCACTCTGTTACCTTCTGTGATCTTTGTTATAATAATGATAACTTACCTTTGTCATCATCATCATCTGCAGAATTCAGATTACACAAACCCTTAGTTCAGTTCAGTTCAGTTCAGCCGCTCAGTCGTGTCCGACTCTTTGCGACCCCATGAATTGCAGCACACCAGGCCTCCATGTCCATCACCAACTCCCGGAGTTTACCCAAACTAATGTCCATCGAGTTGGTGATGCCATCCACCCATCTCATCCTCTGTTGTCACCTTCTCCTCATGCTCCGAATCCCTCCCAGCATCGGGGTCTTTTCCAGTGAGTCAGCTCTTCGCAAGAGGTAGCCAAAGTATTGGAGTTTCAGCTTTAGCATCAGTCCTTCCAATGAACACCCAGGACTGATCTCCTTTAGAATGGATTGGTTGGATCTCCTTGCAGTCCAAGGGACTCTCAAGAGTCTTCAACACCACAGTTCAAAAGCATCAATTCATCAGCATTCAGCTTTCTTCACAGTCCAACTCTCACATCATACATGGCCACTGGAAAAACCATAGCCTTGTCTAGACTGACCTTTGATGACCAAGTAATGTGTCTGCTTTTGAATATGCTACCTAGTTTGGTCTTAACTTTCCTCCCAAGGAGTAAGCGTCTTTTAATTTCATGGCTACAGTGATTCTGGAGCCCCCAAAATAAAGTGTGACACTGTTTCCGCTGTTTCCCCATCTATTCCCATTGAAGTGATGGGACAGACACCATGATCTTAGTTTTCTGAATGTTGAGCTTCAAGTCAACATTTTCACTCACTTCTTTCACTTTTATCAAGAGGTTTTTAGCTCCTCTTCACTTTCTGTGATAAGGGTGGTGTCATCTGCATATCTGAGGTTATTGAGATTTCTCCCGGCAGTCTTGATTCCAGCTTGTGCTTCTTCCATCCCAGCGTTTCTCATGATGTACTCTGCATAGAAGTTAAATAAGCAGGGTGACAATATACAGCCTTGACGTACTCCTTTTCCTATTTGGAACCAGTCTGTTGTTCCATGTCCAGCTCTAAGTGTTGCTTCCTGACCTGCATATAGGTTTCTCAAGAGGCAGGTCAGGGTACTCTGGTATTCCCATCTCTTTCAGAATTTTCCACTGTTTGCTGTGATTCACATAGTCAAAGGCTTTGGCATAGTCAATAAAGCAGAAATAGATGTTTTTCTGGAACTCTCTTACTTTTTCAATGATCCAGCGGATGTTGGCAATTTGACCTCTGGTTCCTCTGCCTTTTCTAATACCAGCTTGAACATCTGGAAATTCACAGTTCACATATTGCTGAAGCCTGGCCTGGAGAATTTTGAGCATTACTTTACTAGCATGTGAGATGAGTGCAACTGTGTGGCAGTTTGAGCATTCTTTGGCATTGCCTTTCTTTGGGATTGGAATGAAAATTGACCTTTTCCAGTCCTGTGGCCACTGCTGAATTTTCCAAATTTGCTAGCATATTGAGTGCAGCACTCTCACAGCACCATCTTTCAGGATTTGAAATAGTTCTACTGGAATTCCATCACCTCCACTAGTTCACAGTGATGCTTTTTAAGGCCCACTTGACTTCACATTCCAGGATGTCTGGCTCTAGGTAAGTGATCACACCATCCTGATTATTTGGGTTGTGAAGGTCTTTATACAGTTCTGTGTATTCTTGCAACTTCTTCTTAATATCTTCTGCTTCTGTTAAGTCCAGACCATTTCTGTCCTTTATCGAGCCCATCTTTGCATGAAATGTTCCCTTGGTATCTCTAATTTTCTTGGAGAGATCTCTCCTCTTTCTCATTTTGTTGTTTTCCTCTATTTCTTTGCATTGATTGCTGAGGAAGGCTTTCTTATCTCTTCTTGCTATTCTTTGGAACTCTGCATTCAGATACTTATATCTTTCCTTTTCTCCTTTGTTTTTCGCCTCTTTTCTTTTCACAACTATTTGTAAACCTTCCCCAGACAGCCATTTTGCTTTTCTGCATTTCTTTTCCATAGGGATGGTCTTGATCCCTGTCTCCTGTACAATGTCACAAACCTCCGTCCATAGTTCATCAGGCACTCTATCTATCAGATCTAGGCCCTTAAATCTATTTCTCACTTCCACTGTATAATCATAAGGGATTTGATTTAGGGCATACCTGAATAGTCTAGCGGTTTTCCCCCACTTCCTTCAATTTCAGTCTGAATTTGGAAATAAGGAATTCATGATCTGAGCCACAGTCAGCTCCCAGTCTTGTTTTTGCTGACTGTATAGGGCTTCTCCATCTTTGGCTGCAAAGAATATAATCAATCTGATTTCGGTGTTGACCATCTGGTGATGTCCATGTGTAGAGTCTTCTCTTGTGTTGTTGGAAGAGGGTGTTTGCTATGACCAGTGCATTTTCTTGGCAAAACTCTATTAGTCTTTGCCCTGCTTCATTCCGCATTCCAAGGCCAAATTTGCCTGTTACTCCAGGTGTTTCTTGATTTCCTACTTTAGCATTCCAGTCCCCTATCATGAAAAGGACATCTTTTTGGGGTGTTAGTTCTGACAGGTTTTGTAGGTCTTCATAAAACTGTTCAACTTCAGCTTCTTCAACATTACTGGTTGGGGCATAGGCTTGGATAACTGTGATATTGAACGGTTTGCCTTGGAGACAAACAGAGATCATTCTGTCATTTTTGAGGTTGCACCCAAGTACTGCATTTCAGACTCTTGTGTTGACCATGATGGCTACTCCATTTCTTCTGTGGGCTTCCTGTCCACAGCAGTAGATATAATGGTCAGCTGAGTTAAATACACCCATTCCAGTCCATTTTAGTTTGCTGATTCCTAGAACGTCGACGTTCACTCTTGCCATCTCTTGTTTGACCACTTCCAATTTGCCTTGATTCATGGACCTGACATTCCAGGTTCCTATGCAATATTGCTCTTTACAGCATCGGACCTTGCTTCTATCACTAGTCACATCCACAGCTGGGTGTTGTTTTTGCTTTGGCTCCATCCCTTCATTCTTTCTGGAGTTATTTCTCCACTGATCTCCAGTAGCATATTAGGCACCTACTGACCTGGGGAGTTCCTCTTTTGATATCCTATCATTTTGCCTTTTCAAACTGTTTATGGGGTTCTCAAGGATAGAATACTGAAGTGATTTGCCATTCCCTTCTCCAGTGGATCACATTCTATCGGATCTGTTCACAATGACCCATCCATCTTGGGTGGCCCCACAGGGCATGGCTTAGTTTCGTTGAGTTAGACAAGGCTGTGGTCTGTGTGATCAGATTGGCTAGTCTTCTGTGATTATTTGTATCTTATGAAGAATAAGATACAAATCTTACTAAATTTTAAATAACAATATTAAAATAGCTATAGAAATAACTGTCAGTGGTAACTTGTAAAACTTAACCAGAAAATAGAAATAATAAGTTTATTCAACATGATTTCAGGTAAGAGAGATATTGAATTTAGGAACCCTCAGCAATCTGATAAATAATAAATGTGTATGTGTGAAGGGAATTCCTACAGGTTCATGATGACCTGGAAGAAATATCAACTTCTCTTGCCTTTGATTCTATGTTTTCAAAGGAACAACCCATTATTAACACTACATCTCACCTGCAGTGATATAAGAAGGCAGGGCACCGAATGAGATTCATCAACCTCTGGACAAGGACATCCCCAACTCTGAATATTAACTTGTGCACAGTAAGAAGAAACTAGAGGAGTTAAACGTGAGTATTGTATAATTTTTATTTTTATGATCCTCATTGAATTTGAAATATAAAACTGGCATTCTGATTTGCACATATGTTCCCTAGGAGTCTGGTGAGCATGAAGCAATTGCTTAGACACAAAGCAATTTCTTCTTTACCAGCCAAACCAAGTTTCAAGACCACATGGCTAGAATAATGTGAGCACACTAAGAGATATTATCACCCTGAGAAGGCCTTCTGGGCCACCAAACACTGGCCACCAAAGAAATATGCACATTCCAGTGGTCAGTCGCTCATTCATGTCCAACTCTTTGCGACCCCATGAATTGCATCATGCCAGGCCTCCTTGTCCATCACCAACTCCCAGACTTCACTCAAACTCATGTCCATCGAGTCAGTGATGCCATCCAGGCATCTCATTCTCTGTCATACCCTTCTCCTCCAGTGGCAGAACTCAATCTAAAACCTTGTGATAGAAAACCAAGACTCCTTGAGTTGACACAGGTCAAGGTTGAGGGTGGAAGGAGCCCGGAATATTTCCTTCAGCATTCCCCTCCAATTACTTCTCTTTCCACATCGCAGACTTTGAAAGCCTCTATTCTATCTCTGTAGTTCTCAATTGATGGCATTCATCAGAACCATCAGGAAGGCTTTTAGAACCTAGATGGCTGGACTCCACCAGTGTCTGATTTAAAAGGCCTGGTGTGAAGCCTAACAACTTGCATTTCTTAGACGTTATCAGGTGACACGGATGCTCCTGGTCCAGTAACTTTTGGAGAGCCAACAATTTTGAGAGCCATTGCCCTATCATATTTCTTGAACACACTTGCTTAAAATAACAAAAACACAGGGATCACTTGTGTTTTATTCCTTTGCAACTAATGTGAGAAATTTAAATATTTTTATTATTTTAGCATTCTAAAAATTCAAGATATAAAAGTAATTGGATTTGATAGTGTTTTTCCAACCAGTTTTAAATCCTCGTGATTCAGCAACATTAACTGAGAGCACACTCACCAGAGCATGAAAAAAAGGCTCTGATAAAGTGCTATAGCAACAAATGTTCCTAAAAGTTCTTTAGGTTCTGTTTGCTTACAGAACAATAAATGTTCCCTGTTTGGAAATAATCCCCAAATGTTCCCTCTTGTTTTAACTGCCTGAATTCTTAACATACGCGGTACACATATTGTAATCTATGACTGAATGGAGCCCTTTCCTTTCTCAGGGAGAATGGAAGGATGTTATTTTCGGGAACAGTGAGGCTACCTTTACCATTTTTTTCTAACTGGCAAAATACTGCAATAAAGTATTGCTCAACTCAGTCTGAAACAATTTTCCCATCTGTCAAAATATTTTAAATAGTATCAAGCTGGTATTACTTTGTCAAAACATTTCATCAGAGACAGTATCTAAATTTAAACAAGCAGTTCCTCGAACTATGTAAGTAAGGTGAATAAACTGTCACCGACACAATATATTTTTTCTGGAAAATCTGCAAAGTCTCATTAGAATGACCTTGAAGGAAATGGGTGTTTAAACCAAGGATAAATGTCCAGTGGGTAGAGGAAAATGAATACTGCATTAAAGGCTGAACATTTCATTGTCCTAGGAATGACATACTCCCATTCTCCCCAAACTGTTTGGGGAAACAGTATGAATAAAAGGAAAATAATGGCTAGCAATCTTTCATATTGACAATATATGTAATATATTTTGGCTTTATACAGTCTCTACTTCTTTCTGTTATAATATAGCACAAGAAAAAGATTAAGAGAACATCTATCCAGGTCAGACCTAACATGCTTTCTCCACAAAGCATCACAATCATCTACATAGGCTACCAAAACTTTTACATCTTCCAAAAATTTTTAATCTACTATCATGTACCAAATGCAAATCAAATATCACTTCAGGGGAAGTACATTGTATTCATGACCAACAATAAGACTGCAAACTTTCCACAGGTCAAATAATTACAGATCAGAGTTTAAGTGTTTTCCTTACAGGAAAAATTTTCCTTTTTGTATATGGTCAAACAAACTAACATGAATATGAAGGAAACAGAGCTAAAATAGGGAATTTCATCATCTTTGATGTTTACTGTATTCTGTGAAGGCCTGGTCTTACAAATTTCTCAGTCTAAGGAATCTAGTTGACCAAAACCAAGCTCATCAGAAGTCTTAAACAATCAAATTTGGTTCACAATACTGTTAAAATGTTAAACTGGTCAGAAGTGTAAAAATAAACTAAGAAAATTTAAAAATAAACTAAGAAAAAGTGCTGCAGTTTTCATTTAAATTGGAGAAACTGTTAATTCATACATAAAGAATATTTATCATTTTTCAGAATCATGAGATAACTTTTTACAAAGAATCTAACTTATCTGTAAAATTTTCATATATATGTATTTTGCTAGTCTCTGAAATATTTCTCTTCTGCTTTTTGCTGGACTTCAAGTATTTTCATTACCAAGAGAGTATACCTGGTGAAATGAAGAATCTTAGATGCATTCTTTTCCCACAGTGATCTTTGGTGTTCATCAATGATGTAGAGACGTGAAAGTTGCTCAGTCATCTCCAACTCTTTGAGACCCCATGGACTATACAGTCCATTGAATTTTCGAGGCCAGAATACTGGAGTGGGTAGCCGTTCCCTTCTCTAGGGGATCTTCCCAACCCAGGGATAGAACCCAGGTCTCCCACATTGCAGGCAGATTCTTTACCTGCTGAACCATAAGGGAAGCCCTCATGAAAGATATAAGTAAGTTGCTTTTACATATGTGATTACTGTTTTTAAACTATCACTATGATTGTGTTATGAGGTTGTAACATTACAAATGTTTTTAGAGTCTAAGAATGACTAAGGACTTAATATGAGAAAATAACAATATAACAATAAGGATTTTGGCTTTTTTTTAATGGCCCTAAATAATAATCATTATTTTCTTAAAAAATCTTCAAGATGATTCTCACCATAAGAGACTTTTCTAATATGCATCAGGCAGAAATTTCACCAATGTGTATTCTTTTTATTCTCGTGGATTGATAAGTGTAAACGTCCATGCAGACTGAAGCATCTGTTACTTTCCCACAGACACGAAACTCATAAATAGTGGAACCCAGATGTGAACTCAGAAACTACGGTTTCAAAGCAAAATTCCTCCACCTCAAAAAGGATAGAACTATCTCCCTCAAACAGTATACAATTCAGCTATGAGCCAAGACATTAGCACATGATAGATTTAATTATAAAGGTGAGAAATAACAATGCAAATTAAATAAAAGACATGTCACAATGTGAACTGTGCAGTGGGTATAAGGAATGAGGCCACTCCTGGCTCATACCACCACAAGAGATGGCTAACAAAAGGACTGCTAAAGTGGATATGGAGAAAATGAAGGCTAGTAAGTGGGAGGTATTTCATATGTCCATAATACCAGAAGGACTGTGAGTAAATAATCTAATTGAAGAATTTATATGGAAAAATATTGGTGAGGCTAGAAAAACAGTTGAAAAGATTGTGAAAGTCTCGAATTTAAGTCTAGAGTTAAGACTTAATCATACCAGCATTGGTATCCATCCAAGGGTTGTGAGCAGAAGTTCCTCGATCAGAGGCGTTCGAGAGAAGTATTCAGCAGTAGCATGAACGGAACAGTATATGAAGAGAGACCAAAGCTGTGTGTGGAAGTACTAGAATCTACTAGTCAACTTCATTGTCTCACTATCATCTTTTATTGTCTTACAAATGCTGCTACCTCAAACCACATAAACACAGTTTGGGAACATGTCTAAAGCTGCTTCGCTCAGATTTACATCTGAAAACGTGCTGTAGCAGATGCTATTGACAAGCTTCCATGCCTATTTGCCTTTACCATGCAGTATCTATTGGCAAGACTTTGATTTCCAACTGCTTGTACCTGTATTTCTTTTCCAGTGGTCATAACACTCCGACATCCACTTTAAGTTCCCTCCAGCAGCCCTAAGTCAGTGACTAAGGTCACAAGTTGGCATATAAATACCTCTGCTCCCTCCCTCTGGGTGGAGTATCTCTCAAGAGAATGCTGTGCACTGACTCCCTCAGTTCTCCAGGTAGATTTAAGCCTTAGTTATTGACGGTAGTAACTTACTTTATATCATATTATCTTGGGGATTACTTCCTATTACCTTATTCATTTCCCTTATGGAGGTTTCCTAGAATCTTCTCTCAAATAAAGGGCTTAAACTTGATTCCTTTCTCCAGGGCCTGCTCAGGCCTGAGGTAGATCCAAACTAAAACACATCATGGTCTTTCAGTCCACTCACCTTGGCTCAAATTACTTTCCTTTCTCTAACAGTCTCTCAAAACACAGAAAGTACCTTCTTCCGCCCCTATTCAAGGCTCCCTGATCATCCCAGTCCATTGTGCCAGCTCCCATTCCTGAACCTTTAAAACAATTATTGCCATTGCTTTGTATTTGTTCTACATCACATGGTGTGTTGTATGTATGTCTTATCTTCTCATCAACTGAACTCCCACCTAAAGATCAGCAAGTTTGCTTCTCTTCAGCCTTTATGTGATACACCAGAGCTTTATGTCATTCAAATGGCTGTTGATAACTATCGTTGGCTTATAGGTCTCTCTGTTGGCTTACAGGTCAGAAAAGCTGTAAAAATAAAAGGGGAATCACACTTTCTTGAGTTTAGAGTTTAGATATTAGTTCTTCAAAAATACATGGTTTGGAAGAGTAAAAGCACTTTTGTCAACACGTGGGTGAAGCTGGATCAAAACCATTTGAGGTTCCAGCCAGCAAGTGAGAGAAAGAACATGGAGAGTAACAAACAAAAATCCTAAAGCACTGATCTAGAAGTGACACACATCACTCACATTCTGTTCATAAGAATTTTATCACATGGTTACACCAACATAGGTTTTCCTGGTGGCTCAGACAGTAAAGCGTCCGCCTGCAGTGCAGGAGACCTGGGTTCGATCCCTGGGTTGGGAAGATCCCCTGGAGAAGGAAATGGCACCCTACTCCAGTACTCTTCCTTGCCTGGAAAATCCCATGGATGGAGGAGCCTGGTGGGCCGTAGTCCATGGAGTCGCAAAGAGTTGGAGAGGACTGAGCAACTTCACTTTCACTTTCACACCTACATAAATGGGGAATGAGGACTGTAGTGCCTAGATGGTCAGTCATATGCTCAGCTACAATTTTATTTCCATGGAGCAAAGGGGAAAGGATTTTGAAAAACAAGGATTTAAAAAGCTGCCTCTGCTAGAGACTCCAACGCCTATGCTTTTCAACAAAAAGAATCTAGGTCTCACTCTACAGCTACCCTTCTTCCATTTCTGAAAACTTAACAGCTTATTATGCTAGTTACTTGACTGTGTTACAGTAGGGATGAGATTACCACACACTTAACTCATGTTCTGTCCTTTTCGTGAAAAACTAACACTCTCTTAGTGGCTCATTTTTGCTACTGCATCTGGTGAAATCATATGCTTTTAAGAAAAGCCATGAAAAGACCAACTGACAAAATCATACTTACTATTATTGTATATGTGGAAATTAGGACCCAAAAAGTTAGTTAACTAAGTGAAGCCTTAACTACTGTTATCTAGTAAATTAAGATATAGAAACCTGCAAACAGAAAAGCATGGAACTAATATTTATTGGACACCTACCATTGTAAGTGCCTTAATTAATTCAAACAAAGAATTACTGAGTACTCATTATGCCCTGAACACTGTACCAGAGACTAGACACTGTCTTGCCTTCCAGAAGGTTAGTTTCTAGTTTGACATAATTATTTAATTTTAACTTTACTACCACCCTGTAGAGTGGACAGTGTAGATGAGGACATAGAGACTGATAAAGTCAATTTGTCTACATCTTTTGGAAGGTTAGGCTAAAGTTTTATATTAAGTATTTCATTTTACCTTCATTATTACTTTATAAAGAAGACATTATAGATAAGAAATTAAGACTCAGAAAGGTAAACTCCATTTGCAAATGTCACCAAGTTAGTCAATGATATTGTTGATGTTAAAACCCAGATATCTTGGCTGCAAGAACAATGCCCTTTCCATGATGTCCAGACTCTCAGCTCCAACCATACCACACATTAGCAATGACTTAACCAAAAAAAAAAAAAAATCACACACTTGTTATCATCATCTGCATCTGGACTTTTTCTCATTTGCTGACTGAAATGATACATAAAAATTACATATGCTAAGTGAGTCCCCATCGGAACCATTATTAGGGAACTGTGCAGATGGGCATACGTCACAAGTGGCAATTAAGTGTATAAAATCAGCAGCCCTGACCCAAGAGTGTAAACAAACAAGCAGGCCAGGGAATATTATTAATCACATGCACATTGTCTACTTAATTGCAACTTGACTCTTAAAGTTAGAAGAGAAATTTCCACTTAAGGAAACTGTCGACTGATGGTGACACCTCTGTCCTTAATATCTGAATACTGTAGATTTCAGAGACCTGAATATATGACTTCAGAGTCATCAAAACATTAAACTGAATCACTTCATCAAATGCACATGCATAAAAATACTAAAGGAGATTTGTACAAAATCCATCTTCCTAAGTATTGAATTCTGTGGCAGTTGAGAAGGAAAAGGAAAACATAGATGTGCTAAGACCTTATCACCTGAGAACATTTACATAACAAGGTAGACTTTTTTCTATTGCATCATTCTTTTACCCTCATTATGGAACAAAAGTACCTGGTGGAGAAGTAGGAGAAAGCAATGGTACTCCTCACTGAAGGCAGATTTATTATGATTTAATTTGTATTTTATGAGTTACAAATAAAGATAATCTGGTGGTGTATTCTATAGTCATGTTTATTGTTGTATACTTATTTATATACTTATACATAAATTCAAATGCAGAGGTCAAAGCTTTGGTCTCTTTCTACATTTAAATACTTAGTTACATGAAAGAAAGAATTAAGCTACTTTCTCAGTGGGATACTAGATGAAAACTAAAATCTCTGGCATAAAATAGAACAATAAATCACTTCATACACAAAAAAAAATCTAATGTGTCTAGACTGTTTTTGCTATATTTATATTCACTGTAAACTTAAAGACAATTTCATGTTCTACCAATCTTAAATTAACTTGCTCCATTTGAATATACAGATATTATATCTATCCACGTAGATAATAGCTCATGATAATATGACCTTAAATTATTCTGATACTTATGTTGAGAATCTAGAAAGTTTCAACTGAACATTTAATGTGAGAGAATATTTCTTTAAGCAATTTTACACAAAATGAGTATAATATGACCTTTGGATGCATATGCAATAAACAGTTCATTTTTTTAAATCTATATTGCAGGAAAAAGTGTTTTTAACTAAAGGAAAAAAATGTTTGAACTTCTTAACTTGCTCTAAAAGACCAAATTAAATTATTTAACTGTGCTTAATTCTTTAATTGACAGTATTTTTCTCACCATGGCATGAAAAGAATTTTGCAAGCAGTTCTTGAGGAGCCATCCCACGTTGAAGGTCAGGAAGGGTGGCGGTGAGGAGATACCCCTCATCCAAGGTAAGGAACAGTGGCTGCGCTTTGCTGGAGCAGCCGTGAAGAGATACCTCACGCCCAAGGTAAGAGAAACCCAAGTAAGATGGTAGGTGTTGCAAGAGGACATCAGAGGGAAAACACACTGAAACCATACACACAGAAAACTAGGCGACAGCCTTGTCTAAGTCGATGAAACTAAGCCATGCCTGCGGGGCAACACAAGACGGGGCGGGTCATGGTGGAGAGGTCTGACATAACAGTGGTCCACTGGAGAAGGGAATGGCAAATCATTTCAGTATTCTTGCCTTGAGAACCCCATGAACAGTATGAAAAGGCAAAATGATAGGATACTGAAAGAGGAACTCCCCAGGTCAGTAGATGCCTAATATGCTACTGGAGATCAGTGGAGAAATAACTCCAGAAAGAATGAAGGGATGGAGCCAAAGCAAAAACAGTACCCAGCTGTGGCTGTGACTGGTGATAGAAGCAAGATCCGATGCTGTAAAGAGCAATATTGCATAGGAACCTGGAATGTCAGGTCCATGAATCAAGGCAAATTGGAAGTGGTCAAACAAGAGATGGCAAGAGTGAACGTCGACGTTCTAGGAATAGCAAACTAAAATGGACTGGAATGGGTGAATTTAACTCAGATGACCATTATATCTACTACTGCGGGCAGGAAGCCCACAGAAGAAATGGAGTAGCCATCATGGTCAACACAAGACTCTGAAATGCAGTACTTGGATGCAATCTCAAAAAGACAGAATGATCTCTGTTCGTTTCCAAGGCAAATCATTCAATATCACAGTTATCCAAGTCTATGCCCCAACCAGTAACGCTGAAGAAGCTGAAGTTGAACAGTACTATGAAGACCTATAAGACCTTTTAGAACTAACACCCAAAAGATGTCCTTTTCATAAGAGAGGGCCCGAATGCAAAAGTAGGAAGTCAAGAAACACCTGGAGTAACAGGCAAATTTGGCCTTGGAGTACAGAATGAAGCAGGGCAAAGACTAATAGAGTTTTGCCAAGAAAATGCACTGGTCATAGCAAACACCCTCTTCCAACAACACAAGAGAAGACTCTACACATGGACATCACCAGATGGTCAACACCAAAATCAGAGTGATTGTATTCTTTGCAGCCAAAGATGGAGAAGGTCTATACAGTTAACAAAAACAAGATCAGGAGCTTACTGTGGCTCAGATCATGAACCCCTTATTGCCAAATTCAGACTGAAATTGAAGGAAGTGGGGAAAACCGCTAGACTATTCAGGTATGACCTAAATCAAATCCCTTATGATTATACAGTGGAAGTGAGAAATAGATTTAAGGGCCTAGATCTGATAGATAGAGTGCCTGATGAACTATGGACGGAGGTTTGTGACATTGTACAGGAGACAGGGATCAAGACCATCCCTATGGAAAAGAAATGCAAAAAGCAAAATGGCTGTCTGGGGAGGCCTTACAAATAGCTGTGAAAAGAAGAGAAGTGAAAAGCAAAGGAGAAAAGGAAAGATATAAGCATCTGAATGCAGAGTGCCAAAGAACAGCAATAAGAGATAAGAAAGCCTTTTTCAGCAATCAATGCAAAGAAATTGAGGACAAGAAAAGAATGGGAAAGACTAGAGATCTCTTCAAAAAAATTAGAGATACCAAGGGAACATTTCATGCAAAGATGGGCTCGATAAAGGACAGAAATGGTCTGGACTTAACAGAAGCAGAAGATATTAAGAAGAGGTGGCAAGAATACACAGAAGAACTGTACAAAAAGATCTTTACAACCCGAAAAATCATGATGGTGTGATCACTAATCTAGAGCCAGACATCTAGGAATGTGAAGTCAAGTAGTCAAGTGGGTATTAGAAAGCATCACTACAAACAAAGCTAGTGGAGGTGATGGAATTCCAGTTGAACTATTTCAAATCCTGAAAGATTATGCTGTGAAAGTGCTGCACTCAATATCCTAGCAAATTTGGAAAACTCAGCAGTGGCCACAGGACTGGAAAAGATCAGTTTTCATTCCAATCCCAAAGAAAGGCAATGCCAAAGAATGCTCAAACTACTGCACAATTGCACTCATCTCATATACTAGTAAAGTAATGCTCAAAATACTCCAAGCCAGGCTTGAGCAATACATGAACTGTGAACTTCCAGATGTTCGAGCTGGTTTTAGAAAAGGCAGAGGAACCAGAGATCAAATTGCTGACATCCGCTGGATTATGGAAAAAGAAAAAGAGTTCCAGAAAAACATCTATTTCTGCTTTATTGACTATGCCAAAGCCTTTCACTGTGTGGATCACAACAAACTGGGGAAACTTCTTCAAGAGATGGGAATACCAGACCACCTCACCTGCCTCTTGAGAAATCTGTATGCAGGTCAGGAAGCAACAGTTAGAACTGGACATGGAACAACAAACTGGTTCCAAATAGGAAAAGGAGTACGTCAAGGCTGTATATTGTAACCTTGCTTATTTAACTTCTATGCAGAGTACATCATGAGAAACGCTGGGATGGAAGAAGTACAAGCTGGAATCAGGATTCCTGGGAGAAATACCAATAACCTCAGATATTCAGATGACAAGACGCTTATGGAAGAAAGTGAAGAAGAACTAAAAAGTCTCTTGATGAAAGTGAAAGAGGAGAGTGAAAAAGTTGGCTTAAAGCTCAGCATTCAGAAAACCAAGATCATGGCATCCGGTCCCATCACTTCACGGCAAATAGATGGGGAAACAGTGGAAACAGTCTCAGACTTTAGTTATGGGGGCTTCAAAATCACTGCAGATGGTAATTGCAGCCATGAAATTAAAAGATGCTTCCTCCTTGGAAAAAAGTTATGACCAACCTAGATAGCATATTCAAAAGCAGAGACATTACTTTGCCGATTAAGGTCCGTCTAGTCAAGGCTGTGATTTTTCCAGTGGTCATGTATGGATGTGAGAGTTGGACTCTGAAGAAGGCTGAACACCAAAGAATTGATGCTTTTGAACTGTGGTGTTGGAGAAGACTCTTGAGAGTCCCTTGGATTGCAAGGAGACCCAACCAGTTCATTCTGAAGGAGATCAGCCCCGGGTGTTCTTTGGCAGGAATGATGCTAAAGCTGAAAGTCCAGTACTTTGGCCATCTCATGTGAAGAGTTGACTCACTGGAAAAAACTCTGATGCTGGGAGGGATTAGGGGCAGGAGGAAAAGGGGACGAAAGAGGATGAGATGGCTGGATGGCATCACTGACTCGATGGGCGTGAAACTGAGTGAACTCCGGGAGATGGTGATGGATAGGGAGGCCTGGCATGCTGTGATTCATGGGGTCGCAAAGAGTCGGACACGACTGAGTGACTGAACTAAACTAAACTGAACTAAAGAATCCATGATTTCAGAGTTTTAAACTGCTGTTTTGTAACCATTGGAGAAGGAAATGGCAACCCAGTCCAGTATCCTTGCCTGGAGAATCCCATGGACAGAGGAGCCTGGTGGGCTACAGTCCATGTGGTCACAAGAGTCAGACACAACTGAGAAACTAAACTTTTAACCTTTTAACCACACAGACAGGTCAGAAGCTTGTAGAGTGGCACCAGTTAGATGTATCTTCTCTCCAGGACCAAGTAACGGGATTTCTGGGTGAACATGGGCAACTGGATGGACTTTCTAGCAGTCCCACTAAAAAATGTGCCCGTTCAGTAAGTATGACTGAGAAGTGGTGATGGGCAATTAAATATAATTTTATAGAAGTGCCTTGTGTAAAATATTTGAGGTTAAGATGGTAAAGATAATAATGTAAGTGGCAGACAGTTAAAATATGTGGCTGTACAGCATCTTACGTTTTGATAGTTTCCCACATAAGGGTTCTTTCTTCTCAGTGAAATTGCAAGATTCATATTTCCAGTCTCACTTGCCACCAGGGTTAGGCATGGGACCTAAGGCCTGGATTTAGAACTGAACAATGTGAATGTGTAACACTGAGGAGGGCAGCTCACCTGTGAGCCCAGTAACAGAGAAACCCACTCTTTGAGAGGCAGTACTGTTTGGACTGTTGGAATCCAGGTTTAAGCAGCAGCAGAAATGATATTTTTGCTAGAACATCTCTCATGGTGTAGTTGGGTATTATTTCTGATTACATAGCTATAGGCCCTAGCTCTCAGGCCCACCTAAAGATTATTTCTATATTTAATTCTATAATATGCTATTACTAGGCAGACCTACTTGATAATTGATAGCAAAATTAGTTTTAAGTAAGAGACCTTCAAAGTTTTGGGAATCTTTCATTGATTATGGGAACTATTTGGGTTTGATGGCAGTGAGGATGGAAGCAATTATAGAGAATCTGACTTTAGTAGTCTAGTACCATGCAGTAATGAAACAGTTCCTTAAATTATTACCGAAAGTAAAGTGAACATTTAAGGAGAGGAATGGCACCCCCACTCCAGTACTTTTGCCTAGAAAATCCCATGGACAGAGGAGCCTGGTAGGCTGCAGTCCATGGCGTCGCTAGGAGTCGGACTTGACTGAGTGACTTCACTTTCACTTTTCACTTTCATGCATTGGAGAAGGAAATGGCAACCCACTCCAGTGTTCTTGCCTGGAGAATCCCAGGGACGGGGGAGCCTGGTGAGCCACCGTCTATGGGGTCACACGGACACGACTGAAGCTACTTAGCAGCAGCAGCAGCAAAATGATTGTGTTTCTCCTAAAAGTAACTTTTTGTCACTTAAATATATGAAATTATGCTTGTTTTCCTAAATATTCAGGAATTTTTGGGCACATATAAATAAGAAAAGGCTTTGCCTAGCTTTAATACAGCCTACACAAAGAGTCAGACATGACTTAGTGACTAAACAACAAAAAATGTTTACTTGGAATAGTTTTGAGTCGTATGTAGTTCAAGAACTTGAAAACATATACTTATTAAGATATATACGTGCATTTATTACTTAAGGTATTTTCAAAATAAAAACAGAATAAATTTGTTCTTGTGGTATGTTAATTTTATTTTGAAAATAAAAACCTTCACATATAATTAATGTATGGCTTTAGAATCTGATTTCTTCTACTCAGCACAGAAAATATTTTATATATTACTCAATATATTTTTGTAGTGGTTTACTCAACTTACTTTAAAACATCCTTGATTCCACTGTGTTTCTTCACTAAGGTATAGATAAGTCAAAGTAAACCTGATATTTATAGAAGGATGCCTTCTACTTACTAAAATCAGATCCTATTCTTGATATTCCTTGGAAAAGTCAGCATAGCATCTAGTGACAGACAGCACCAGGAGGAAGAAAAGAATCAAATATTAGGGTGGTAATATGTGAGTTCCTGGGAAAGTTGCTTAATATCTCTCAGAACCTGAGGTATTTTATCTATAAAAGTTTACATACTAAAGAATACCTTTTCAAGAGTCTCTAGAGAAGCCTTCAAATTTTAACTTCTATGACTAAAACATGTAGTTCACTGGAATTCAGAAGGGAAAGTGTTTGCTAAGGTGAAGGTGAACTGGGGTCCTTTCCTCTGTGAAGCTTCCCTCTCCATTATAAAGCCCCACATGACTGATCCTAGAGATTTTCTTTGTATGCATGTTCAGTCGCTCAATCGTGTTGGACTCTTTGTGACCCCATGGACTAGCCGCCCAGACTCCCTGTCCATGGGATTTCCCGGGCAAGAATACTGGATTGGGTTGCCATTTCCTCCTGCAGGGGATAGTCCTGACCCAGGGATCGAACCTGCATCTCTTATGTCTCCTGCATTAGCAGGCAAATTCTTTCCCAGTGAGCCACCTGAAGAGATTTTCCTTTACTACCAAATCAATTGTACTTTTCAACCAGGTAGAATTCCTCCCAGCTTTCTCTAGATGGCACCAACCCAATTTCTGAACTGTGTCAAGCCATGAATTTTATTCAGTGACAATCTTTTTTCTCTAACCTCACAAGATGAACAAATACTTTTTCCCCCCAGATTGTAAAAATCAAATTATGCCACCTCATTTCAAGGAAAAGATCTGCAATGCCAGCCAGACCAAAAACACCATTTGTATGCAAACAGAGTTAAACTACTTGGAAAAGTATCCTTGCCAGTAGAGTGTGGTATCATTAAACACACAACTAAATCTGAAGCAGAAGTAGTAGGAAAAAATATATCTTGAAATGTGATAGGGTCCATTACGCTTCTTGATGAGATTATTTGCCTCTCCAATACATTACCCAAAGGCTGTTACAAAACTGAGGGAATATATTACACTGGAATTATCAGAACCTTTCTAAGTAGGTCAAATTAGAAGCAAAAAAAATGCTTCAAATTTTATGCAGTGTTAAAAAATAAATCTTAGGAGCTGTACAGCCAAGGTGCTAATAACTTTTTTTTAAGACATACTTTTGCATAAACATTAAATATACCACCTTAAAATGCAGAGTCACATACCTGAGGCTGATCTTTCACTGTCATCTTAATTCAGTTTTTAATAATAAACAATTTTAATTATATAAATATCTTTATTCATTTGGAAATTTAAGTAGGGCTTTAAAAAGTTTACAAATCTCATCATTTTGAACCAAACAGATTCAGTCTTAACTAAATATAAAATACTATTTCTCCTACCTGCTGGGTTTTCATTAATGATGTTGTCACAAAACCACAAAAGTCTTGTTATAATATTTTTAACAAAATTTTGGTTTTCTGGTTGAATAAATTTTTAGTTTTCTGTGCCCACTATCTGGGGAGCTCAACCCAGGACTCTGTGATAAACTAGAGGGGTGGAATCGGGTGGGAGGGGTAAGTTCATGAGGGAAGGGACATTCGTACACTTGTGGCTGATTCATGTTGTTGTATGGCAGAAGTCAACACAATACTGTAAAACAGTTATCCTCCAAATAAAAATAAACACAAAAAGAAAATTTTAGTTTTCTTATATGTGTGTGTTCAGTCATGTCTGACTCCTTGCGACTTCCATGGACTGTAGCCCACCAGGTGAAGTTTCCCTCATCTCCTGCATTGCCAGCAAATTCTTTACCACTGTGCCACCTAGGAAGTCCGTTAGTTTTCACACAGGTAAATCTAAAAGAGCAGGTTTACTATCTGTCTGTATAACTTCTCATATGGAAATAGTTAAGACACCCAGAAGCTGTAACATATGCCTAAGCATGTCCTATGCAGGAATATGATAATATAAAAATTAATTTAAGAATCAAGCTTATTGATTCACGTGCAAGTTGATAAAATAAAGTTAACTACTGTAAAACTTTCTTCTAAAAATCATCTCAGGTAAGAAAGTTGTAAAAATTTAGGTCTTCCTTAAATATTCTATCATTGTGTAGATAAAGGTTAGATAAATATGGACCAAAAAATTACTTGTATAAATAAATAATATTAATATAGGCCCCTGTTTGACTTACATCTGCCACAGTACCTGAACAGTCCTACATTAAGCACCACTTTGGGTGCAGACATGAAGCCCCCAGTGAAGATGCCACCTGGGAGTGAATACATTAGGCCAATAATAGTGTATTGTGAATTACTGTGAATAATACAGACTTGACACATCAGCATTAGTAACTAGCAGGCCTCTGAGGAAAGGGAATGTAGAACTGACAACATTTAAATTGGTGTAAGAGAGGAAAGAGCAGAGTGAAATCCCTTAGGCCTAGGCCCTAACAGGTAGGAAAGAAGGTTTATGAAAAGAGAAAAGCCAAAAGGTAGAAAAATGTTTTTAAATAATTTTACTCATTATCTAGATCAAACTCTTATTTTGAAGAGGTGAACATTTAGGACCAAAGAAACTCACAAAAGGGGAATGCCAGCCTTAAAACAAACATTGGTGATGTCACAATTTTACTTAGCACTGATGCCACTTCTACTTCTTCCAATAAATCACACTCCTTTTTAAACAGGGTCAAAAACTTGTTTGATGTAATATAAAAATTCCAAATCAAACCATGTCATATTTATTGTCACAAGAATCCAACTTAGCTTTGAATGCTAATCTACTACAATAGTGCATATTGAAAAGAGAGAAAGAAAAAGCATATAGAATAGAAATAAGTTGATAAAGGATTTTAAAACAAAAGTAAGCTAAAAGCAAAAGCAAAAGTTCATTTTGTTTTTGTTTTTTTTTTAATCCCACCATTACCTATGGGCATTCCCCAAGCACAGAATCTCTTTTGTCCCTACTTTTCTTCATTTCATGTGGCTTCCACTGAAGACTCTAAAATATTCATCTCCAGTTCAGCCATCTCAACAAAGACTACATCCCTATCTGGAACTGCTCTGAAAGAGCAAACTCTTAGATGTCCTGTTGCCATGGCAAAGTGAGGTCCAGATAATGAACACAGTACTTCAATCTTCTTGAAGGAAGACACAGAGTGCAAAATCAATCTCACTCTGTATGCTTCTTGTCCTCTGTCTCTTTCTGTGCTTCTGTTAATAAAACCTCCATTCTACCACCATGTTTAAAACAGTCGTTTTGATCTTAGGCTCATCCTTTATCCATGAATGCAGACAAATCACAAACGATGTCTACCCTTTTCTAACAGTGCCACTGTTCTCAACCTCGGTGCAAGGCCCCACGGCCATACACCTACATTTCTCAGGCCTTCACTGTTTTATTCTTTCCACTCTTTCCCTTGTCAATACATCCTATAGACATAGACATTTTTTTAATTGTGAAAAAAAATATAACATGAGATCTACTCATGTAGATCTCATGAGTAAGTATACTCATTTTTAAGTATAGCAGTATGGTACAGTATTGTTCACTATAAGCATAGTGTTGTACATCAGATCACTAGAAGTTTTTCATCTTATATGACTGAAACTCAGTATCCATTGTACAGCAACTTCCCATTTCCCCTTTCCCCAGTCCCTGGCCACCACCTTTTCTTGCTTCCTCTTACTGTGAGTTTGACTAATTTAGATAACTCACAGAAGTGGAATCATGCAGTACTTGTTCTTCTGTGACTAGTTTATTTCACTAAGCATAATGTGCTCAAGGCTAATTCATGTTGTAACATATAACAAGATTTTATTTTTTCTGGCTAAATAATATTCAATCACATATATGTTATATACCTCATCCACTCATCTATTAATGGGCATACAGGTTGTTTCCACCTCTTGGTTATTGTGAACTGAATATGCAAAGAACACAGGAGTACTAATATATCATTGAGCTATCGATAAATACTCAGAAATGGAATTCTTGAATCATATATTAGTTCTAGTTTTTAATTTTTGAGACACATCCATATTGTTTTAGATAGCTCTGAACCATTTTCACCTAGAGCCAGACATCCTGGAATGGGAAGTCAAGTGGGCCTTAAGAAGCATCACTACAAACAAAGCTAGTGGAGGTGATGGAATCCCAGTTGAACTATTTCAAATCCTGAAACATGATGCTGTGAAAGTGCTGCACTCAATATGCCAGCAAATTTGGAAAACTCAGCAGTGGCCACAGGACTGGAAAAGATCAGTTTTCATTCCAATCCCAAAGAAAGGCAATGCAAAAGAATGCTCAAACTACCGCACAATTGCACTCATCTCACATGTTAGTAGAGTAATGCTCAAAATTCTCCAGGCCAGGCTTAAGCAATACGTGAACCATGAACTTCCTGATGTTCAAGCTGGTTTTAGAAAGGGCAGAGGAACCAGAGATCAAATTGCCAACATCTGCTGGATCATCGAAAAAGCAAGAGAGTTCCAGAAAAACATCTATTTCTGCTTTATTGACTATGCCAAAGCCTTTGACTGTGTGGATCACAACAAACTGGGGAAAATTCTTCAAGAGATGGGAATACCAGAGTATTTGACCTGCCTCTTGAGAAACCTATATGCAGGTCAGGAAGCAACAGTTAGAACTGGACATGGAACAACAGACTGGTTCCAAACAGGAAAAGGAGTATGTCAAGGCTGTATATTGT
Source organism: Nanger dama (assembly GCA_917880005.1). Classification (NCBI taxonomy): domain Eukaryota; kingdom Metazoa; phylum Chordata; class Mammalia; order Artiodactyla; family Bovidae; genus Nanger; species Nanger dama. The sequence continues at coordinate 34,894,462 of CAKJTW010000007.1, forward strand.
CACCCTGCTTATTTAACTTCTATGCAGAGTACATTATGAGAAACGCTGGGATGGAAGAAGCACAAGCTGGAATCAAGACTGCCAGGAGAAATATCAATAACTTCAGATATGCAGAGGACACCACCATTATGGCAGAAAAAGGAACTAAAAGTCTCTTGATGAAACTGAAAGAGGAGAGTGAAAAAGTTGGGTAAAGCTCAACATTCAGAAAATGAAGATCATGGCATCTGGTCCCATCACTTCATGGCAAATATTAGGGGAAACAGTAGAAACAGTCCCAGACTTTATTTTGGGGGGCTCCAAAATCACTGCAGATGGTGATTGTAGCCATGAAATTAGAATACGCTTACTCCTTGGAAAGAAAGTTATTACCAACCAAGATAGCATATTGAAAAGCAGAGACATTACTTTGCCGACTAAGGTCCATCTAGTCAAGGCTATGGTTTTTCCAGTGGTCATGTATTGCTGTGAGAGTTGGAGTGTGAAGAAAGTTGAGAGCCAAAGAATTGATGCTTTTGAACTGTGGTGTTGGAGAAGACTCTTGAGAGTCCCTTGGATTGCAAGGATATACAACCAGTTCATTCTAAAGGAGATCAGTCTTGGGTGTTCATTGGAAGGATTGATGCTAAAGCTGAAACTCTAGTACTTTGGCCACCTTTTGAGAAGAGTTGACTCATCAGAAAAGACTCTGATGCTGGGAGGGATTGGGGGCAGGAGGAGAAGGGGACGACAGAGGATGAGATGGCTGGATGGCATCACCAACTCGATGGACATGAGTTTGGGTGAACTCCAGGAGTTGGTGATGGACAGGGAGGCCTGGTGTGCTGTGATTCATGGAGTCACAAAGAGTTGGACACCACTGAGTGACTGAACTGAAATGAACCATTTTACATTCCCACCAATAGTGCATAAGGATTCCAATTTCTCCACAACACCATCAGCCGTTGTTATTTTGTTTCATTTTTAATGTCTGTCTAACAGTTGTGAGGTGATGTATCATTGTTTTGATTTGTGTTTTCTTGATAATTAGCAACAGTGAGCATCTTTCCATATACCCACTAGCCTTTGTATTTCTTCTCTGGAGAAATATCTAAGTCCTTTAAAATCAGATCACTTGGTTTTTGCTATTGAGTTGTAGGAGGTCCTTATATTTGTTGACTATTAACCCCTTATCAGAGCTTGCAAATATTTTCTCCCATTCCATAAGGTGTCTTTTTACTATGTTGGCGGTTTTCTTTGCTGTGCAGAAGCTGTTTCGTTTGATGTAGATCACTTGTCTATTTTTGCTTTTGTTGCCTGTGCTTCTGGTGTCATATCCAAGAAACCATTGCTAAGGCTAACAATATAAAGCTTTCTCCCTATATTATTTCCTAGGAGCTTTGTGGCTTTAGGTATTATGCTTTAAGTCTTTAATCCATTTTGAGTTGATTTTTGAGTCTGCTGTAAGATAATGGTCTAATTTTATAGACAGAAGCATTTAAAAACCCTAATTTGATATCATTTTAGGTGCATATATATCAAACTTTAATTCAAATTAAAGAAACAATAAACAAAACTTCGTAACTGTGTTTGTTTTCAGGTGGGTAAAAGGGGTGGGGAGTCACAAAGAGGATTCATTCATAATGGTCATATTCAATTTCCTAAATTGGTTATGTGTACCTAGTAGTAAATTATATTTTTACATCAGTTCAGTCGCTCAGTCGTGTCTGACTCTTTGCACATACTTCAACACAATTTTAGATATATGAACTATAATATAATATACTGAAAACCAAAATGTTTTATTTTAAAGAAAGAGATGGGACCTTTTAGGTTTTTTAAAAATATATCTAATAACTTTCAAGGTTACTTTTTAACATTAAAACTTCCCTAATATATACTTTCACATAGGAACTAACTCTACTTAAAGGTTCAGACTCTGATGTAAAAAGTCTTAACATCCATTGGGTGGAGCACTGTCTTCTACTTCTAACCATATAGATAAATTCTGTTAGAAATTAATTCAGCAGAGGCATTTCATACAAATGTGTTTTACTTTTATTGATTTTTTCTTTCTACCAAGTCTCAGAATCAATATGAAATTCAAAGATCACTTACTATACAAACTTATTGGTATACCATGAAAAACACAGAATGAGATCCCCACTTGTTTGCAAAAAAACAAAAACAAAAAACCCCCAAACTTAAAAACTATGATTGCCAACCCCTCAGGTTGGGCATTGCCTATTACATCATAGTCAATATGTCAGGTTTCTCAGCCTCTGCACTATTGACATTTTTGGCCAAATAAATCTTTGTTTTGTGAGATGCCCTGCATGTTGGAAGATATTTAGCAGCATCCTTGGCCTCTTCCCATCAGAAGCTAGTAGCATATTTTACCCCAAATGTGACATTCAAAAATGTCTCCAGACATTGCCAGATATTTCCTCAGTATAAAACTGACCATAGTTGAGAACCACCTCTGTGAATGACACCCATGAGAGATGCCCTCATCTATAATACCTAGCTGCCTTGACACTGAAAATACAAATATGAAGAAAGTGCAGACTTTAAGCAATTTATACTTTAGGGGAGATAAATTCAGACTGGCATAAATAGTTAAATATAATTAAGAATAAATTTATTTACTGCCACTTAGGAAAATAACATGACTTTTAATAACATGACTCTTAAATCTTATTCTTATTGAGTTAGTCAATAGTAAAATTGATTAGCAAACATGTCAAAATGCAATAACATCTTAAAGAAATTAAATATTCAACTTATTGTATGTCAATCAGCTCCACATTACTAAATTCCATTATATTTTTTGATAATTTATTAGCTTTTAATTAGCATTGGATATGGGGGTTTCCCTGGTGTCTTGGATAGTAAAGAATCTGCCTGCAATAAGGGAGACCTGGGTTCAATCCCTGGGTTGGGAAGATCCCCAACCCAGAGATCTTCCCAACCCAGAGAGAAAGGAATGGCTATCTACTATAGTATTCTTGCCTGAGAATTCCATGAACAGAGGAGCCTGGAAGGCTACAGTTCATGGGTGGCAAAGAGTCAAACACAACTGAGCAATTTTCACTCATGTGGGTAACAATTCATTCCTCCTGAATATTCTATGCCTTCTGGTTTTCTTTTTTGTCTAACTACTATGTATTCATCTCCTTTACTATTTTTCCTCTGTCTTTTAAATTTTGGAGTTTCCCATGGTTAAGTTCTAAACCGTCAGCTTTTCTCACTTCTTACCATCTTCTTAAGTGATCATATCTATTTCTATTGCATCACATACCATCTTCATGCCATCAACTGCCTACTTGACATGCTGCCTTGAATCTTTCAAAAGCATTTCAATTGAGATGTCCAAGACTGCTCTCTTCCAATCTGCCCCACCTTCATACATGATAGTTCCCTTGATCCAGCTGCTCATGCCACAGAATTATGATTGCTATTTTCCTCACTCCTACTTTCACATCCAATCCTATTGATTATATTGGATCTCTCAACTCTGTTCACTGGCACTACTTCCAGGCTACCATCATTTCTGGACTAGGCTAATCTAATGGTCTTCTAATTTCTTTTCATGTGTACTAATCTTGTTTCTTGAGAATCTGTTCTCTGCTGCTGCTAAGTCACTTCAGTCATGTCCGACTCTGTGAGACCCCATATGGCAGCTCACCAGGCTCCCCCTGTCCCTGGGATTCTCCAGGCAAAAACACTGGAGTGTGTTGCCATTTCCTTCTCCAATGCATGAAACTGTAAAGTGAAAGTGAAGTCGCCCAGTCATGTCCAACTCTTAGCGACCCCATGGACTACAGCCTACCAGGTTCCTCTGTCCATGGGGTTTCCCAGGCAAGAGTACCAGAGTGGGGTGCCATTGCCTCAGATCATGTAACTTCCCGTGTAAACTTTCAATCACTTCTAATTGCACTTAGAATAATATGCAACCTCTCTACCATGATCTATTGGGCCTTGCATGTTCTAGACTCTTCTGCTTACACTTCCAAGCAACTTTCCCCTTTTACATATTTCAACCATACTGGCCTTTAATCTCTTTCTCAGAGAGGCCAAACTCTTTACCACTCTGGCAAATGCAGCTCACCTGTGATGAGAAGGATCTGTCATTCAGGCTCATCTTAAAGTGAACCTTTTTTGAGAGGCTTCCCATGATCTTCCAAATTATATTACAACATGTTATATAAATATTTAACATGTATCATAACAAATGATTTATAGGCCACTCCTATGAGCTTGTATCATTTTGCAGGTAAAGAAATCGAGGCTTATGAAAGTCAGCAAGATACCCCCAAATCAGAGAGTAACAGGGTTCAAACCATGACTTTCTTCTCTCTTATCCATACACACAAACTGCCTTCCCCGATGTAGCTGGTTCAAGGAAGAAAAAATATATTTTATGAACTATAGCTTCACTCACATCCTACAACTGTGTTTCACCCACTGGTCTATAAACCTGAGGGTAGGAGTTGTGATTATTGTTTTCTGAAACTTCAAGGCAAGTGACACTAAAAATTGTGACTAAATGACTAAAAGAACAAAAAGAGAGAACTGATTTCAAGGAAAAGTAATGTTTTAGTTATTTAAGACTTTTTACATTGGTGATATAAAAACGGGACAAATGTTAAATATTAGTATAGACATGGAGAATCTGGGAGCATGGAAGCATTGCTAGTCAGTCACCTGGTGGCAGTGACTAAGCCCATCAGAAGTTACATCAATGCATTCTCTAAGTCTGTGAGTGTCTTTCTAAGGCACAGTCAGGGAGTTTGGGATGGACATGTACACTGCTATATTTAAACTGGGTAACCAACAATGACCTACCATACAGAACATGGAACTCTGCTCAATGTTATGTGGCAGCCTGGATGGGAAGGCAGTTGTGGGGAGAATGGATACATGTATATGTATGGTTGAGTCCCTTTGCTATTCATCTGAAACTGTCACAACGTTGGTTGTTAATCAGCCTATACCCCAATACAAAATAAATTTTTTCAAAAAAGAAATTACATTAGTGCATCAAGCTAAAATGGCAATCCTGAACCTGTTTTTAACCACAGATGGATACGAAAATTTCCAATGCTGAATTCTACTTTTCTAGCTGTAAATCCTGTGTTCTTATAAGATAAGATAAAGACATTACAGGAAAACATACATAAACAGTTAATGGAAAGAATGATTTGCAATCACCATACTAAATTATATCTTTGCTTTCTCAAAGGCTTAAGAATCCAAGGATGCCTTATAACAATGATGTTTCCCACTTCACTCCCTCCACCACTGGCAGACTCAACTCCATTTATCCTCCCACTTCTCTGCAAAAAGATGGCAAGATTTCAAATCTCTTCCAAAGCTTCTAAAGAAATTCTTTGCTAATTCTATCAAGATGACAAAAGTACTGTAGTCAATGAAGGAAAGATTAAAGTAAAGATAAAAGATTGCTGAATGTATCCAATTGCCTGATAAGTCAATCATTCTATATCTGATGTTTTCCTTTTTAGTTTGAAATTCCAGATAACATCCCTTTCAGTGAAGGAAATTTTGTTTAAACACTATTACTCCACTGAAGGGAAAAAATATTCTCCCAAGTTGTGAAATTAACCTCTCCCTTCATTCACACGTTTGGTTCTATTTTTACAGTTGTACCAGTAATCTAAAAGAAAAAGCACTGAAAGCTAATTCCAGGTTTCTAAAATGTCTGACTGTGCATGTTCCAGTTCTCTACAGCACCTCCCAGAAGATATGGCCAATTTCTATTTCTGTAGTGCATCAATGTTTATCATTTGTTTTACAACAGCACTGCATGTTCTCAAAAATTGACTTAGATGAATTTCACCCATCGTTTACAAAAACTCAAGAGAGACAAATGGCCTTAAAAACAAAATCCACCACTGAGGCATGGTTGATTTACTAAAAGATCATTTCTTTTTTTACCTTCTCAGTTCAATATTTACTTCATTACAGTGGTAACTCCACCACGCCCACCCCCACTAGCCTCTGTATTTGTCAAGATTTCTGACAAATTTCCAGCTTATGATTAGGCATTATGAAAATTCACTGTGGGAAAAAGAAAACTATTACTACACAAAAGCTTTTCTATTTAATTTGTTTTAAAGGATTATTGATGACTTTCACCTTAAGGAAAGCTACAATCCAAACTGTGGATGCATTTTGACTGCACATGTATAAATAAGTTGATTCCTTATGGACAAATGCTCTAAGACTTGGTTAAGTCAGAACTGAACAAAATCCTGATTGTCGCCTATTCCCTGGGTAAGCAAATTTCTTAATCCCTCTGTGCCTCATGTCCCTTATCTATATTATATATGTTATCTTTGAAAATACCACCTAGCGCAGTATCAGGCACATAGTAAATGGTCAGTAGATAGCAGCCATCAGTATCTGTATGAATACTATGGAGAAGTAAGAGAGTAAGGAAGGTCCTCACCACCCCATTTGTTGCCATTAGACTTTTTCCATCCTCATTACTAATGAAAACAATATCGGGACAACTGGTGGCCCTAGAAGGCAGAGGTAAGCCCGGAGAGCTGGGTCACTGAGAGGAAAGAACATAAGCCTGTATGTGAGGTGACCTCGCAGGCCCAGCAGGGCTGTCTAAACCCAACTACAACACAACCCCTTGCAGGGAGTAGAGGAGCCTATGACTCTTCCCTCAGATGAACAACTCCTTGCTCTGTGAGCTTAGACAAATTTCTACTCCCACATCTACAAAGTGAGAGGACGGACAAGACTAGTTCTCACACTCATTTCAGAGATAACTAACTCATGAGTTGGTGTTGAAGGTTTTTCTGGACCCAGGAGCAAGAAAGAGATCTTAGTGGAGATTTTTCTTAGACTCATATCACAAAATAACCAGGAGAAAAACAATAGTCAGAAGACAACCAAGTATATTCAAACATGTCTGCTTCCTATTTGAATGAATCTCATTCCTACTCAGTTCAGTTGCTCAGTTGTGTCCGACCCTTTGCCACCCCATGGACTGCAGCATGCCAGGCTTCCCTATCCATCACCAACTCTTGGAGCTTTTCAGCAACTAGCTGTGGGGTACAGCTACTAACCTACATCGAGTACTCTCTGCTCTCAGCAATTTGCAAAGCTTAATAGGCATTGCCTCATTGTCTCCTAACCTGGAAAAATCAGTACTATTATCCTATTATCTTCATTTGCCAAGTGAGGAAACTGAAGCATAGAAACATTGTGAAACTTCCACAAGGACACTGAATTGCAATGGAATCAAAATTTGACCCTAGCCTGGCTCCATAGTCGATGATCTGAACTATCATCCTCTACTCCCACTTCCACTGGTAAAGCAGCCATTGGGAAATTAGTTTGCTTTCTCTGATTCATAACTGAATTTCTACGATAATATTTCTCTAAAAATTACATTACTCAGCTGGTATGAGCCTTTAGGAGATTCTTGGCCTCTTTCATTTAACGTTCACAATAGGCACATTTCAAATACTGCAATTCAACCAGACTAAAGTGACACAGAGGTATGGATGAAACTCCATGGGTTCTGACTTCATAACTCTCCAAGCTACATGAGAGCTGCCCGGGAATCTATACACTGTTCACACTACTTTTGTTTGTGTTTGAGATTCACCATACTAAAAGTGAAAAGCAATAAACAGTTCAATCACAGAGAAGATAACCTAAGAACTTAAGCTGTTTCAGGATCCAGAAGGACATTTGAGTTCAGTAAGTCAATGCCTCTGCTGACAGTTTCAAAGTCAGGATTTCAGGAACTGAGAGTGCAGGAACTTACTTGTCAAGAATTTTATGAATACAAGAATCCTCCCCTCAGTATATTTTAGTCTTGTCTATCAAGAACAATAAAAACATTCCCAGAATTGAATCAGTTGCTCACTCAGATGTTTGCTGTTGTTAGAGCTACAGTTGCTGATGGGAAAAGCTTTTGCTTCCCTCCTTGTAATAAGTTTATCTTTCCACAGTCCACAAATTACTGAAGACCATCTGCATAATCAAACTTTAAAACTTCTGCCCCAATATCCTTTTCACAGCTGTCGTACATGATTAAAGGAAAGAAACTTACCCGTTCTGTTGTGCATTCCCTCTTTGCCAAAATGTACTGTGGTTTCAAAAACTAGCCCAGTTCTTCTGAACTTTTCTGTATCGGTTATAATATTTAAGAGCCACAAGGAAGGGAAGTGGTTAGTCAACTTGCTAATTTTATCAGTCCCTCCCACTGGTTAAATAGTACCTGATGCTACAGACACAAAATCAGTTTTCTAGCTTACTTCCTTGCATGACTTTATAAAAACAGCATAATTCAAGGGGAAAGACAGTGAAGGTATCTAGTTCTATCTAGTTCATAGGCATGAGAAAGTTAATGAATGAACATTTTATTAGTATTAATAAGAAGCCTAACAGACTACAAAAACCAGCAATTCAACAAAATGAAGAGGAGGAGGTGGAGATAGAATGTGTGTCAGCTGCATATCTATGCAAACTCCATCAGTTGGGTGGAAAAGGGAGTGATTTTAATGCAATCAGAGGACGAGTGGGAAGTAGCTGGTGTTTCATTCCTTGATAAATTATTCTCTCCTGGAATGCAGCCAGTTTACCAGATATAGATACTTTCACAGTGTGGGGCCCTGGCCTGGGCGATTCTCTTCCTCTGGAGTTTAGCAGTTAAAGCATAGGACAAAGCAGTAGATATATGCCTATAGATGAGGGAAAATAAAAAGTACTCTGAGGAAGCTATAAACAGTTTTCCAGGTGAAATATCTGCAATAAGTGAGCAGAAAATGCAGGACTTAAGACATTTTTAATAAAATAAAATACTTTTATATGTTGATCCAACTTCAAAAGATTGCAACATATAAAAACACTGTCACCTGAGAATCATCAGAGCCATCACTGGCTCCCACTAACTGTGGGCAAGCAGACTTTGAGCACTGCAGGGCTTCCCATCTTTGAAGAGAAAATAAATCACCAGATTTTTATGTAAATCTTCTTTATCAAAATACTGGCAAAACCCTTTCAGGTTACATAAAATTTGTCTGCAGGCTGACGTGATCTCTGCCCTAGGTATTAGTTGCTCAATAAAAAATATTGTAATGACATTTACAAAATATGATATATCAAAGATACGATATTCAATATAACGTGCAGATGACAAGACTTCGGTCTCACCTTGTAAAACACATTTATAGATGAATGATATAGAATAGACTCTGGAGTAGCTACCAATGTGTTAACAGGAATTTTCCATGGATCAGTTCAGTTCAGTTACTCAGTCGTGTCCAACTCTTTGAGACCTCATGAACCGCAGTAAGCCAGGCCTCCCTGTCCATCACCAATGCCCAGAGTCCACCCAAACCCATGTCCATTGTGTCGGTGATGCCATCCAACCATCTCATTCTCTGTCGTCCCCTTCCCCTTCTGTCCTCAATCTTTCCTAGCATTAGGGTCTTTTCAAATGAGTCAGCTCTCCACATCAGGTGGCCAAAGTATTGGAGTTTCAGCCTCAGCTTGAACATCAGTCCCTCCAATGAACACCCAGGACTGATCCCCTTTAGGATGGTCTGGTTGGATCTCCTTGCAGTCCAAGAGACTCTCAAGTGTCTTCTCCAACACCACAGTTCAAATGCATCAATTCTTCTGCACTCAGCTTTCTTTATAGTCCAACTCTCATATCCATACATGACCACTGGAAAAATCATAGCCTTGACTAGACAGACTTTGTTGGCAAAATAATGTCTCTGCTTTTTAACATGTTGCCTAGGTTGGTCATAACTTTCCTTCCAAGGAGTAAGTGTCTTTTAATTTCATGGCTGCAATCACGATCCGCAGTGATTTTGGAGTCCAGAAAAATTAAGTCAGCCACTGTTTCCACTGTTTCCCCATCCATTTGCCATCAAGTGATGGGACTGGATGCCATAATCTTAGTTTTCTGAATGTTGAGCTTTAAGCCAACTTTCTCCTTCTCTTCTTTCACTTTCATCAAGAGGCTCTTTAGTTCTTCTTCACTTTCTGCGATAAGGGTGGTGTCATCGACAAATCTGAGGTTATTGATATTTCTCCCGGCAATCTGGATTCCAGCTTGTGGTTCTTCCAGCCCAGCGTTTCTCATGATGTACTCTGCATAGAAGTTAAATAAGCAGGGTGACAATATACAGCCTTTTCCTATTTGGAACCAGTCTGTTGTTCCATGTCCAGTTCTAACTGTTGCTTCCTGACCTGCATATAGGTTTCTCAAGAGGCAGGTCAGGTGGTCTGGTATTCCCCTCTCCTTCAGAATTTTCCACAGTTCATTGTGATCCACATAGTCAAAGGCTTTGGCACAGTCAATAAAGCAGAAATAGATGTTTTTCTGGAACCCTTGCTTTTTCAATGATCCAGCAGATGTTGGCAATTTGATCTCTGGTTCCTCTGCCTTTTCTAAAACCAGCTTGAATATCTGGAAGTTCATGGTTCACGTATTGCTCAAGCCTGGCCTAGAGAATTTTGAGCATTACTTTACTAGCATGTGAGATGAGTGCAACTGTGTGGTAGTTGAGCATTCTTTGGCATTACTTTGGCACTTCTTTGGAATTGGAATGAAAACTGACCTTTTCCAGTCCTGTGGTCACTGCTGAGTTTTCCAAATTTGCTGGCATATTGAGTACAGCACTTTCACAGCATCATCTTTTAGAATTTGAAATAGCTCCTCTGGAATTCCATCACCTCCACTAGCTTTGTTCATGGTGATGCTTCGTAAGGCCCACCTGACTTCACATTTCCAGGGACATGGGACATGGGTTTTTATTTTCGATTTACCATTTTCTAATTTCCCAAAAGGTTTTATAGTAGGAAACATTTAGTTTTTTAAAAATAATCAAAGGAAAGTAACTATGAAAAACTCTCTGAAGATATTCAGAAAAGACCAGAGATGAAACGGATTGACAAATGAAGAATCTCTCAAATACTCTATTCTGCTCTGTCTTGAGCATTAGCTAAAGATCAGAAGTAAAAATTAAGATGTCTGAAAATCAGAAGAGGGATGTACCAAAGTAATAAGATTCATTACCGTGTGTCTTAGATATATAAGTCATTACTTTATCTCCTTTATTAGGTAGCCAGAGCTCATATAGGCAGGATTTAAGACTGAATGCATAACACAGAAAGCACTGAAATAACTATGTGCCAATCCAGGGCTTGAAAAGAGGTAAAAATAAATTTCCCTATGAACTAAATGGACATGAGTTTGAGCAAGCTCCAGGAGTTGGTGATGAACAGGGAGGCCTGGCATGCTGTAGTCTGTGGGGCAGCAAAGAGTCAGACACAGCTGAGCAACTGAAATGAACTGAACTGATGAGCTAAATAATAGTAAATGTAACCTTTAAAAAGAAGGTTACATTGGTAGAGACCAATTTAACTACATTTTCCTATTTACAAAATTAATATTAGAAGGTGAGTCATTTTGATTTCAATAAAATTATTTTATTAATTTCCTCTAAGGCTTTAGAAACACTTTATGAAATCTCTTTTATAAGCCAGTCTAATTCTTCAGTCTGTTGAAGACCTAGATCACATTTTACTCCTTTAAAAACTTATCTCCCTCTCCAAATTAGAAATATTTAATTAGAAATGTTTCAAAGCTGATCCTCCTAGGTATCAAGCATGACATCCTGGAAAAACATGCTCATGTCATTTAAAAAATCATACCTAATAATCATACCATTTAAAGTGTACTCTATACACACTACAGTTACTACTGAATTCTACAGTTACTACTGAATTTTTGCAAATTATGAAATGCATCGGTGACTGTGTATAAAGTAATTGCTAGAATCATAGTAAAAGGTGTGGAACTGATAATATAATTTTGGAGATGTTACCTTATTTTTTGTTAGGGAGTACAGTCCCGCTGCTGATTACTTTGAAAAGAAATTCACTCTTTCTCCAGTCTTAAGGTCTAGGTTTATTGATGCTTCAGTCCTTAAATATTTTTAAGTTTATTCATTTCCATTGTGCAGAATCCAAAGACTATAGAGATTATGAAATAAATCTTTTCTTTCAGTTATATCTTTCAATTTTGATGACAAAATCAGATATTTGCAGGTTTGAAAGCTGCTCACTCAGTTCAGTTCAGTTCAGTTCAGTTCAGTCGCTCAGGCATGTCCGACTCTTCGCGACCCCATGAATCGCAGCATGCCAGGCCTCCCTGTTCATCAACATCTCCAGGAGTTCACTCAGACTTACATCCATCGAGTCAGTGATGCCGTCTAGCTATCTCATCCTCGGTCATCCCCTTCTCCTCCTGCCCCCAGTCCCTCCCAGCATCAGAGTCTTTTCCAATGAGTCAACTCTGCATGAGGTGGCCAAAGTACTGGAGTTTCAGCTTCAGCATCATTCCTTCCAAAGAGATCCCAGGGTTGATCTCCTTTAGAATGGACTGGTTGGATCTCCTTGCAGTCGAAGGGACTCTCAAGAGTCTTCTCTAACACCACAGTTCAAAAGCATCAGTTCTTTGGTGCTCAGCCTTCTTCACAGTCCAACTCTCACATCCATACATGACCACAGGAAAAACCATAGCCTTGACTAGACGGACCTTAGTCGGCAAAGTAATGTCTCTGCTTTTGAATATACTATCTAGGTTGGTCATAACTTTTCTTCCAAGGAGTAAGCGTGTTTTAATTTCATGGCTGCAGTCACCATCTGCAGTGATTTTGGAGCCCCCAAAAATAAAGTGTGACACTGTTTCCACTGTTTCCCCATCTATTTCCCATGAAGTGATGGGACCAGATGCCATGACCTTCGTTTTCTGAATGTTGAGCTTTAAACCAACTTTTTCACTCTCCTCTTTCACTTTCATCAAGAGGCTTTTTAGCTCCTCTTCACTTTCTGCCATGAGGGTGGTCTCATCTGCATATCTGAGGTTATTGATATTTCTCCCGGCAATCTTGATTCCAGCTTGTGCTTCTTCCATCCCAGCGTTTCTCATGATGTACTCTGCATAGAAGTTAAATAAGCAGGATGACAATATACAGCCTTGACGGACTCCTTTTTCTATTTGGAAACAGTCTGTTGTTCCATGTCCAGTTCTAACTGTTGCTTCCTGACCTGCATACAGATTTCTCAAGAGGCAGGTCAGGTGGTATGGTATTCCCATCTCTTTCAGAATTTTCCACAGTTTATTGTGATCCACAGAGTCAAAGGCTTTGGCATAGTCAATAAAGCCGAAATAGATGTTTTTCTGGAACTCTCTTGCGTTTTCCATGATCCAGCGGATGTTGGCAATTTGATCTCTGGTTCCTCTGCCTTTTCTAAATCCAGCTTGAACACCAGGGAGTTCATGGTTGAAAGCTGCTAGTTCGACATTATTGGGGAATCCAAAGTAAACAAAACAAAATTACCAACTGCCCAGCATAAAAGGAGACATGAAAAACTATTTCATAAGCTGAGTGTCACCCAACACATCTTTCTGAGTATCACCCAACACATTCCAAAAGTAGTCTCTTTAAAATGCTGTAAAAATTGGATTAAACTTGCTTCTAAAGCAATTATTTTTGGCCAAGATCTAGCTTATAAACATATATTCAAAAATTTTTACAACTGCCATATGAATACAACATATCTACTACTTGCTGAAGAGAAAGGGACACCATCCTGCAGTTGTTTGTGCATCTGTGTGTGTGTGTGTCTTCCTCAATAAATTAACATATAGTATTCAACTTCACTAGTAATCAAATAAATGCAAATTATTAAAGATTAACATTTTTACCTATCAATTCATGCTCATACATGATGATTGAGAAGGTCTCTCATATATTACTGATAGGCGTATAGATTAGTACACCTTTCCTGGAAAAAAAAATCACAGTATATCAAGAATCTTTTTAAAAGTTCACACTTTTTGAGACTGACTCTATTTCTAGGAATCATTTCTGAAGAAAAGATAATCAAAGATGTAGATTTTTATTTCTGTAAATAAATGTCTATCGCACTGCTACTTTAAAATCTGAACAACTTTAAACCATCTATATCCTGAATATAAGGGGAATAATCAAGGAAACTATGATATAATTATAGGACAGATTATAATATAACTTCTATAAGTCATGACATTAAAAATATTTAATGACACTAAAAACATTCATAACACAATGCTGAGTAAGGGGGAAAAGACACAAAAATATGTGTGTATTATTATCCCATAATCTTGGAACACAAACACACACTCCATTCACACCTTCACACTTCACATGCAAAATGTATCACACACATTTGATAGAAAACAGAATTTTTAAAATGTCCAAAACATGAAGAGGAATTATTTCTGAATGGTATGGTTATAGGTAAGTTTTATATTCTTTTTATCTCTTTTTAAAGCAAGTTTTCTACTTTGAACACCAGGGCAAAAATAAAATTTGATTATAAACAAATATTAGCAAAAATATTTGTACTTTTCATGAATACTAGAATCTTATGTATCACAGTGTCTTTTACTTGATATTTTTGAACCAATTTTATCTTGTCATTACTTTAGCTTTGTGGATTTTTATTTTATTCCTTGATAAAGTGAAGCCCACCTGGCAACCCAGGATACTTAGGCTGAAATCAGCCCTGTGTTAACAAAGAAGAGATTGTCAGCTAGTCATCTTTTAGTTACTTCACAGGAGATTCATTTACTCTTAAAAGTAGACTGCTAAAATTCACATCCAATTTATTGTTTAATTTATAGGCAAAATTTTACCTGGGACAACAGCCATACTGAGTACTAGATTTAAATCAAGTGAAAGAGAAAAGAAATTTATCTTTATTTGGGCTTCATAATACCAGATGCTTGAAAGTTGTTTGTTTGTTTGTTTGTTTTTTTAACTCATTTAATTATCACAACCATCCTGAGGGTTCAGTACTCTTACATTTATTTTATAGATGAAGAGACTAATTTATCCAAAGACTAAGTAAATAGACTAAGTCCTCATATTTGGTAAATGGAGAACCAGAACCAACTACAGATAATTCTGACTATGAAACCAATGTCCAGCACTATACAGAGAGGTTTCTTTTGGAATCCAGATAGTATACCTGTGGTAGTCTTAAAATTACTGACAACTTAAAGAACAAAATCTTTGAGGATCATGAATTTAAGGAGATTAAAAATGGGAAATAAACTAACTTTTCTCAAAGATTAAATAAGAGCTAACAAAGAATAGGAAAAAGCATACAATTGAATATGTAACTGAGGACATCTTCTCCAAACCAAGTTAGGACACGGATCTAAACATAAGAAATAAGAGTACTATATACATACAAGTATGTGTGTTTAAACTGACATCTTGCATATTTTTATAAATACTAAATAAAACTCATAATTATTTTCATTGATTTTAAAGGGAGAAAGTTTTAATTATTTTATAAATGTATTTTATCACAAAATGAAATAATAAAAATATATGAGGACAAAAGTAAGTGCTGTATCATAATCTTATACTGAAAAGCCATTGCTAAGTGGCAACATCCCAGACTTCTTTCTGTTTATGTACATAAGGATCATAGTAGCACCACAGAAAATGAAGTTTGGGTAAACTGGCCAAACTGTATACTTAGTGACATGAGGCAGGGTTTGAACAGTTACCTATCTAACTCCTCTTAATTTTGCCCCGTGCTGTGAAGGGGTAGGTAGAATACTTCACAAACACAGGAACTGAGAGGAGGTTTGTTTTTATTTGTTTTTAATATTTTTCCAAAATTTAAAGTGTTAAATTGGTTGATCCTGACATTCATTACTGTTTCCCTTTGAACAAATCATTTAATTCCTAAGGCCAAAGATTCCCATCAATAAGTAATGACGATAACCTCCAAAAGTTCTGGAAAAGTCAATGACTCAGTGACTAAATGGAATGATATCTTAGAACTTAAAAATCTCTGTTTTAGAGCAACACAACATACTTAACATAAAAATTCAGCGATATCCTTTGAACTGTAAATAAAGGATTAGGATACCATTTGGGCCATGTGTACTGACAACCCATTCTGCAAAGAGGAATAATAATCAGTGCACCAAATTATGGTCAGTTGTTACAATTTCTGCTCATAAACTTGGTGTTTAACCAACTTTAAAAATAAATCTTACTCACCTTTGATTTACTCTCTTTCTCCTTATATTATTACTGAGCTCTACTATGAAATGCCCCCTATACTTTTGAAGTGTATTTTGAGTGTTAGTATCCCAAGGATCAGAAAAGGGTCAAAGGTTTTCACATGCTCTTATTCCTTTTGAAAAGCAGTGCCTAAAAGTTATCCAGAATTTCCAACAATTCTTTCAACTTTAATTCCAAAAGTGAGAAAATTTTATCATTCAAACACTGCTAATGCTGTTCGTGAGGAGACTGGGCTATATTAAGTGAAGACAGGCCTTCAACCAGGCAACAAAGAAGAGGGAATGCACAGTCCATTTAGCTGTAGACTCACTCTGCAATGCAGTTACAAACCTTTTTGCCTTGTGGGATATAAAGGTGTGAGTTCCTCATAAACTCACATACAATCAAGTGAATTGAACTGTTCAAGAAGTTTTCACAAAGTAATAATTTCTTTCTCCCAGTGTAAATACAACTTCCCTTTTTGGAAGAGGTCCTGGGACCTTGCAATGTCTTGTTTAAGATGAATAATCATGATGTATCACTCTCATCTATTTCTCTAAAAAGTGAAATATTTTCATTTCTCAATATTAGAGAGGCTTGGCCACCATTTCAGGATTTTCCTGAGAAATATCCATAACATATCATGAGGTGAGGTGAGGTGAAGTCGCTCAGTCATGTCCGACTCTTTGCGACCCCATGGACTGTAACCTACTAGGCTTCTCCGTCCATGGGATTCTCCAGGCAAGAATACTGGAGTGGATTGCCATTTCCTTCTCCAGGGGATCTTCCCGACCCAGGGATTGAACCTGGGTCTCCCGCATTGGAGGCAGACGCTTTAACCTCTGAACATACCATGAGTCACTAGCTATACTGTCTCAGAAATGTTATTAAACACTCTGCCTTTATTTTCTCATTTACAAAAAGTGGGCTTATAATGCCTATTTCATAGAATTTCTGTGAATATTCAGCAAGGTCAATTATATAAACAGCCTTCATACACGGCCTGGTGGCTCAGATGGTAAAGTGTCTGTCTACAGTGTGGGAGACCTGGGTTCGATCCCTGGGTTGGAAAGTTCCCTGCAGAAGGAAAAGGCAACCCACTCCAGTACTCTTGCCTGGAAAATCCCATGGACAGAGGAGCCTGGTGTCCATGGGGTCGCAAAGAGTCGGACACAACTGAGCAACTTCACTTTCACTTTCATACAGGGACTAGTACATTGTAAATGGCCAAAGTGGAAACCTGCAATTACTATAACTAGACAAAAACAATATTTAAATAGTTTTCTCCTACCCATTCTGAGAGGGATGTTATAATATCTTTTCATTGTATGTGTATGTATTTTTTAAGGTGACTCTAGGCTCATTTGGCCCTTCTTCTAGAGCCTTACTATACAGTTTTTAAAATCCTTTCAGGATCTACAATCCCATTGAATCAGCAATAAAACATGTACTGAGTGAGATTCAGGCAAATAACTATTCAACAGAAGTCCTTTCAATTTTTAATTACTCCTGCTTCCCTCTCCAAGTTCACTGTTATTCTCTGATTTTTAATCTTGAAAGTCAGTCAGGGTACATTATTTATGTTATATTCAATAGGGAGAAAAAGAAGAAAAAGAATTTTATTGAGGACACTAACTCTAACCTTGAAATGTTATTTTCTGAACATTTGTTCTGCTCACTGAGCAAATTTTAGTCTTCAAGTCAGATGTCTAAATACAGTATTTGAGCTCTGTTTAAGGCTAAAAATATAGACTTTTCACAAGGTGATGGTTACAAAGGAAGGTGTTTACAATATAGTTCAATAGGAAGAAGCTAACTGAACATTAGCTATACAGTTCTGCCAGAAGAATTTCTCATCTCCACTGAAGCTTTGGAGTCAAATTATCCTTTGAAATACATTTTTCTTGAAAAGAAAGTCAGTTAAGTAAGGGTTTTCTGAAGTCCTTCACCAGATTCTCAATTTTCTTCACATGAAACTGCAAGTCATGGAAGTCTTTGTCAGCCTCTCTCTCAAATAGAGTACCCATAAAAGCATGCTCCACAAAGAGTAAGTCTGAACAAGAAGTATGGTTACAAAGCTCATGAAATATCTTTCTCATCGTAAGAAAAATCTATTAGTAGATGTCAATGAATAGTTATGATACTTACTAATAACACAAAACACACAGCCACCATCAGAAAAGTTTATTATCCTTCAAGAAACACATACTATTGCCTGATCCTGTCTCAGACTCACAGACAAAGCTCTATTCCATCTTAGAAGCTCACATTTGGTCTTCCTCAGGTATATATTCCGAAAGTAAAAGATCAAGAAGGTCCAGATGGGAACAGCAGGATAAAACAAAGCCCTGAAATGGATAATGCTGACACTATTGTCAAATGTTATGTGAAGTCCACTTAATTTTTAAAATGTTACTCCTTTTCAGAAACTGGAAAATTTAAAATTGGATGAACAAAGGGAGACTAGGATACATAAAAATTTTGATGTGCTCATGAGCAATTACTGCATAAATGAATGAATGAACAGAAATGTTCTTAGTGATATTAGAAAATCTCAATAGGTTATTTTATTATCTGAATACCCTCTTTAAATATTTATTATAAGTAAGTTTCATGTGGCTCACCTGTCTTTTTAATACTTTAATCCTCAGGTTCTAGAAACATATCTGATAGAGATAGTTCCTTAACAAATATTTGCTGAAACAATGAATACATTTTCATTTTATTTTTACTTTCCTTCTAATCTTTCAATCATTTTTAAGAGTGATTCACAATTATTCTCCTAAACCTCTGAGAATTCCCCTTTCAACACTCAGAATTCCCCTTTCAACACTAAACAGAAGAGATAAGTGAAGAATGGAAGTCATAATTCCTTAATAAAATTTTCATGCAAGAAATAATATTTGGCCAATTTACACATAGCACATGATTTAAGCCTTTGAGAAAACTAGTTTCTAGGCAACAACTGTCCTTATTAAATGGGTAAAATGCAAACATAAACACATATTGGAAATACACTTGGCATCAACTTCATCATGAAGTCACTGGGTAGAAAAGATCAGAGCATGAAAATTTTCCTAAGTATTTATTTTATAATTATAATAAACAGAATTGCCTATACACTTACTTTTTAGTAAGAACATGGGTAAAATTGATGGTGTGAAATCAAGGCAGGAAGAGAGCAAGACAAAACAACTAACAAAGGAGAGCACAATTTTAAACCCCAAAGAAAGTACATATAGACTGTATGTGCTAAGTTGCTTCAGTTGTGTCTGACTCTTTGTGAGCCATGGACTAGTGGTCTACCAGGCTCCTCTGTCCATACAATGCTCCAGACAAGAATACTGGATGACTTGTCATGCCTCCTCCAAGGGATCGCCCCTACCCAGGGATCAAGCCCATGTCTCTTACATCTCCTGGACTGGCAGGACGGTTCTTTACCACTAGCCCCACCTGGGGGGCTCCTCTATCTAGACAACGTTGGATCAAATACCTTTAGGAAAAAACATGCTGTTTTTACATTAACAATTTCTCTTTTTTTATTTTTGCAATTTAGTTTCACTTTATTGAATGGTGAATTGAGTTTGATACACGCTTAGACTGGAGTTCAAATTTTTTCAAATTTATTTCTAAAATGACAAAGTTTACTTTAAAACTCCCAAACTTCCACATCCATGTTTCTCAGTTCCAGAACAGGATAGCTGCTTCCATAGCAGAGGCAGTTCTTATTATGGTGGTTAAATTTCAATAGAAAAAAAAATCATTATTCTTTCTTGAATTACCAAACACTTCTTTCATGCCTTTCAAAGTAACCTTTTAAAACAGCATGTGAAATGTACAAAAGATTATGTCTCTCTATATAAGCACATATTCACAATGTCCTAGGGCATTAGTTCAGCAAGAAAAATTTCTGATGTTTTAAAGTTAATTTTTAAAAAAATGCTAAAGAAATAACTGCATCATATAGAATGCAAGTACTTCTCTTTTACCATGTTACATTAAAGGCACATCTAAATTTAGACATATGTAGATAAACATTCCAATCCTTGAAAAACCCTAGACCACAGAGGTTCTAGGGAAAAGTCTGTATTATATTAAACATGAGACTCCATTTCCTTGTTTTGAATTATTGGTGCTGCTGTGGCAACAGCACAATAGAGAACTTTGCTGCACTCTCAGCAGAGCTATTTATACTGTTTAACCTCTTCACTGGGTGTTCTTCCTCTACCGAGTTCTTCTATTAAGCAGTCCATTCAAAGTTTTTTTTTTTAATTGTTGCTAAATGTGAACAAACAAAACTTAGCTTTGAACTCTTTAGGCAAACATTCTGGACATAAAACCAATATCTTGAATTATTTTAAGTAACTGAATACCCATTTCACAGATCACAGAATTCTGAAATAAAAGGATCATTTCCTGAAAGAAGTGACATCTGGATTCTGAATGCTCTGAAAATTTACCAAACTTTCCAGAAATGGGACATGGCTGGTTAACTGATAATTAAAATACCTCAAAGGAGAACTTTTCAAAGAAAGTTCAAGATGATGTTCCTTTGTGAGTGTAGGATGAAGTCAACACAGTGACACAGAGCTGGAATAGGACTAAAGTCAATTAGTTGCATGAAGATACACATCACAAAATTTTATTTATTACTTCCCTCTGGAATTGATCAACTGAATTGATCAACTTGATTTAACATGTGGAACTATATAAAAAGTTTCCTTTTAATTGGTAAATTGGCTAAATACCAAGTTTAATTGAAGGTAAGATGTTTTAACAAAATCTTTTGAACACAGTAACTCAAATTAATCTTCATATTTGGAAATGACCAAGACATTTGAAAGGAGTTCTAGGAAAGGAGAAAATGAAGTAGGAAAATTAACCATCAGTGAGTCTGTTTCAATGTCTGAGAAATGTTTGGAGTGAGGGGTGATATTAGAAGATATTAGAAGCAGGCAGAAATGATTAAAATGGAAAAAGAGGATTATAAATCTTATGTATAAATGATAATTCCACTTCTCCAGTTTCGTCTCTCATCCCCCACACCCACTATTCCAGGTACAAGGCATTTTTCATTTCTAGCCAACACTTCCCATCTTCTACTGATCTGCACTTGATGTTCCACTTGTCAGCCCTACCTCCCACCCTTTTTTGCTAGCAAGCTCACATGCACCTTTTTGAATCAGCTATCTTCTCCATCCCCTGCCAACTGTCCCTCACTTATGCAGAACTTACAGCTGTTTCTTCAACATCACAGGCCATCATTCCTGCTTCTTCCTGAGTACTCACATCTTATCATGAAAGTGTTTTGTCTGGGGGAGCGAAAAAGATGGCGGAGGAATAGGATGGGGAAAACACTTTCTCCCTCTCTACCTCATCAAAAGAACATTTCAACGCTGAGTAAATTCCACAAAATAACTTCTGACTGCTGGCAGAGGACATCAGGCAGCCAGCAAAGCAGATCATTGGCTTCAAAACCAGGTAGGAATTATTTTAAAGGACAAAGATAGAGACAAAGGAGGTAGGGAGGGAACCCCAGCACGGGAAGGGAATCTCGTCCCAGGAAGAGACTCTTAAAAAGAGAGGTTCCCTAAAATTGGGGAACTTTCTCACAGCTGTGTATGAGGCGAGCCCTGGAAGCACAGAGGGCAACATAACAGGAAAGAAGAGTAAATAAATAATTAAAACCAACAGATTACGAATTCAACAGTATAACCCCTAGCGGAGAAGCAGCGCAAACGCCTGCGTCCAACAGTAGTGGGGGGCTGGGCAGGGAGGATCGTGCCTGTGACAGTGCTTTCTAAGAATTGGGCCACGGGAGACGCAGGCTGCAGGGCTTTTCTCGAGATTCGGGGCATAACGGGCCAGAATCGGGTCTGCGCATGGCTAGAAAGAACTATTTTGGTCTAGCAAACCAGACTGTGGGATAGATAACACGCGAAATGCTCGAACATAAGACACCGACAGGCCCGCGCACAGAACAAAGGACGGATTGGCAATAGCCGGCTGCAGACCATCCCCCTCCGGCAACAGGCAGCCAGAGCCTTAAGTGCTGGAAGGGGGCAATTGCAGCTCAAGAGAGACGTTACCTACCAAATTGCAAGCAGGTTTCTTTACTGAGACTTCTGGGGGACTCTAAACAGTCATCATCTGCCTGAGAAAGAGCCCTGGCGGAGCTCCTAGAAAATTGAGTGACCCGGAAAGCCCAGAAAACGCAACAATAGTGCGCGCCAAACTCCCTAGCCACTCAGACTTGGGAAGGGAACATAGCCCAGGGTCAACCAAACCCGACCCTTGGAGGGGGCTTCCTGAGCGCCAAACCTGAGCGGCTTAGACTGGGGAAGTGCATGAAGCATAGGGCAGGCCCCACGTGGTTATCCCACAGAGCAAGAAGGGGCAAGCCCAGTGCAGAGTTCACCACCACCCTCCCTGTGTCAAGACAGAAATCAGACGCAGAAGAGAAAAGCAAACAGAGGAAGTCAAACAGAGGGAACTGCCTTGGTAGCGACCCCACACAGTCCACAAGGACAGAGAAAGTGCCAGATATACCATTACTACTTTTATGATCAAAAATTTTTTTGGGGGAATGATGTGGGAGCATGAAAATTTTTTTTTAAGAATTTTTTTCTTTCTTTAAAAATTTTTTTCTTTTTTAAATTTGTTTTTTCTTTTTCTTTTTCGTCTTTTTTTCTAAACTTGCTTAAATTTTTAAGTCTTCTATATTCCTATTTATTATTTTTATAACCTAATAATACTATTCCAAAAAAAAAAAAACCCTATCATTAAAGCAAACGCCGTATATAGTCCTATTGGTGGAGGAAGTTGTCTTTTAATGATTCTGGAGTCTTTTATTTTATTTTACTTTTTTCCTTTTTTTTTAAATTTTTCTCTCCTTCTTCTTCTTCTCTTCAATATTTTATCTTTGAAAATCCAATCTCTACTCCAGATTTTTAATCTCAGCATTTTGGTATTTGCTGCCAATTTTGTACTTTTAAAAACCTAATCTTCAGTACCCAATTTTACATGAGTGCGAGACTACTGGCTTGACCACTCTCTCCCCCTTTGGAATCTCTCTTTTCTCCACCTGGTGGCTTCTCTCTCCTCCCTCCCCCCTCCTCTTCTCTACCCAACTCTATGAATATCTGTGTGCTCCAGAAGGTGGAGAATTCTCAGGAAACTGGTCACTGGCCGGATCTGTATCCCTCCTTTGCATCTCGCTCTTTTATCCTCCGGTCCACCTCTATCTACTTCCTCCCTCTCCTCTTCCATGTATAACTCTGTGACCACCTCTGAGAGGTCCAGACTTTGGAGCGCACACAAGAAAGTGGTTATGGGCTAGCTTGCTTTTTCCTCTTTGATTCCACCTCATCCCATTCCACTCACCTCTAACTACCCCCTCCCTCTTCTCTCCTCCAAGTAACTCACCGATCCTCGAGGGACAACCCTCAAGGTGGAGAAACCTATCATCATTAACCTAGATGTTTTAACATTAGTGCTGAATAGATGGAGAAATCATGAGGCTAATCTAAAAATAAATCTGAAAACCAGAATCAGGAGGCGTAAGTCCAAATCCTGAGATCATGAAAGAATTCCTGAATACAGGGAACATTATCCAATTAGAGCTCATCAAACGCCTTCATACCTATACTGAAATTGAGCACCGCCCAAGGGCCAACAAGCTCCAGAGCAAGACATACCACGCAAATTCTCCAGCAACACAGGAACAAGCCCCTGAGCTTCAATATACAGGCAGCTCAAAATACTCCAAAACCATTGACGTCTCATAACCCATTACTTCACACTTCACAGCACTCCAGAGAGAGGAAATCCAGCTACACCCACCAGAACTCCAACCCAAGCCTCCCTAATCAAGAAACTTTGACAAGCCACTGATATAATCCCAAACACAGAGAGGAAGCTCTATAAGAAAGACAATTCCACAAATTCCCAGAATATAGAAAAGCCACCCAAGCGCAGCAATATAACCAAGATGAAGAGACAGAGGAATACCCAGCAGGTAAAGGAACAAGAGACATGCCCACCAAACCAAACAAAAGAGGAAGAGATAGGGAATCTACCCGAGAAAGAATTCCGAATACTGATAGTGAAAATGACCCAAAATCTTGAAATCAAAATGGAATCACAGTTAAATAGCCTGGGGTCAAGGATTGAGAAGATGCAAGAAAGGTTTAACAAGGACCTAGAAGAAATAAAAAAGAGTCAACATATAATGAATAATGCAATAAATGAGATCAGAAACACTCTGGAGGCTACAAATAGTAGAATATCGGAGGCAGAAGATAGGATTAGTGAAATAGAAGATAGAATGGTAGAAATAAATGAATCAGCGAGGGAAAAAGAAAGGCGAATTAAAAGAAATGAGGACAACCTCAGAGACCTCCAAGACAATATGAAATGCTCCAACATTCGAATTATAGGAGTCCCAGAAGAAGAAGACAAAAGAAAGACCATGAGAAAATACTTGAGGAGATAATAGTTGAAAACTTCCCTAAAATGGGGAAGGAAATAATCACCCAAGTCCAAGAAACCTAGAGAGTGCCAAACAGGATAAACCCAAGGCGAAACACCCCAAGACATATTTTAATCAAACTAACAAAGACCAAACACAAAGAACAAATATTAAAAGCAGCAAGGGAAAAACAACAAATAACACACAAGGGGATCCTCATAAGAATAACTGCAGATCTTTCAATAGAAACTCTTCAGGCCAGGAGGGAATGGCAAGACATACTTAAAGTGATGAAAGATAATAACCTTCAGCCAAGACTACTGTACCCAGCAAGGATATCATTCAAACATGAAGGAGAAGTCAAAAGCTTTACAGACAAGCAAAAGCTGAGAGAATTCAGCACCACCAAACCAGCTCTCCAACAAATACTAAAGGATAGACTTTAGAAAAGAAACACAAAAGGACGGATAAACCCAAACCCAAAACAATAAAGTAAATGGCAACAGGAGCATACTTATCAATAATTACCTTAAATGTAAATGGGTTGACTGCCCCAACCAAAAGGCAAAGACTGGCTGAATGGATACAAAAATGAGATCCCTATATATGCTGCCTACAAGAGACGCACCTCAAAACAACGGACACATACAGACTAAAAGTGAAGGGCTGGAAAAAGATTTTCCATGCAAATAGAGACCAAAAGAAAGCAGGAGTAGCAATACTCATATCTGATAAAATAGACTTTAAAACAAAGGCTGTGAAAAGGGACAAAGAAGGCCACTACATAATGATTAAAGGATCAATCCAAGAAGAAGATATAACAATTATAAATACATATGCACCCAACATAGGAACACCGCAATATGTAAGACAATTGTTAACAAGCATGAAAGGGGAAATTAATAATAACACAATAATAGTGGGAGAATTTAATACCCCACTCACACCTATGGACAGATCAACTAAACAGAAAATTAACAAAGAAACGCAAACATTAAAAACGATACAAAAGACCATTTAGACCTAATTGATATCTATAGGACATTTCACCCCAAAACAATGAATTTCACCTTTTACTCAAGTGCACACGGAACCTTTTCCAGGATAGATCACATTCTGGGTCATAAATCTATCCTTGATAAATTCAAAAAAATCGAAATTATTCCAAGCATCTTCTCTGACCATCATGCACTAAGGTTAGATCTCAATTATAGGAGAAAAAGTATTAAAAATTCCAACATTTGGAGGCTGAACAACACCCTTCTGAATAATCAACAAATCGCAGAAGAAATCAAAAATGAAATCAAAACATGCATCGAAATGAATGAAAATGAAAACAAAACTACACAGAACCTGTGGGACACTATAAAAACAGTCCTAAGAGGAAAGTTCATAGCAATACAGGCATACCTCAAGAAACAAGAAAAAAGTCAAATAAATAACCTAACTCTACACCTAAAGCAACTAGAAAAGGAAGAAATGGAGAAACCCAGAGTCAGTAGAAGGAAAGAAATCCTAAAAATTAGGGCAGAAATAAATGCAAAAGAAACAAAAGAGACCATAGCAAAAGTCAGCAAAGCAAAAAGCTGGTTCTTTGAAAGGATAAATAAAATTGACAAACCATTAGCCAGACTCATCAAGAAACAAAGAGAGAAAAATCAAATCAACAAAATTAGAAATGAAAATGGAGCGATCACAACAGACAACTCAGAAATACAAAGAATCATAAGAGACTACTATCAGCAATTATATGCCAATAAAATGCACAACGTGGAAGAAATGGACAAATTCTTAGAAAAGTACAGCTTTCCAAAACTGAACCAGGAAGAAATAGAAAATCTTAGCAGACCCATCACAAGCATGGAAATTGAAACTGTAATCAGAAATCTTCCAGCAAACAAAAGCCCAGGCCCAGACGGCTTCACAGCTGAATTCCACCAAAAATTTCGAGAAGAGCTAACACCTATCTTACTGAAACTATTCCAGAAAATTGCAGAGGAAGCTAAACTTCCAAACTCATTCTATGAGTCCACCATCACCCTAATACCAAAACCTGACAATGACACCACAAAAAAGAAAACTACAGGCCAATACACTGATGAACATAGATGCAAAAATCCTCAACAAAATCATAGTAATCAGAATCCAGCAACACATTAAAAAGATCATACACCATGACCAAGTGGGCTTTATCCCAGGGATGCAAGGATTCTTCAATATCCGCAAGTCAATCAATGTAATTCATCACATTAACAAACTGAGAAATAAAAATCATATCATTATTTCAATAGATGCAGAAAAAGCCTTTGACAAAATTCAACTTCCATTTATGATAAAAACTCTCCAGAAAGCAGGAATAGAAGGAACATACCTCAACATAATAAAAGCTATATATGACAAACCCACAGCTAACATTATCCTCAATGGTGAAAATTTGAAACCATTTCCCCTAAAGTCAGGAACAAGACAAGGGGGTCCACTTTCAACACTACTCTTCAACATCATACTGGAAGTTTTGGCCACAGCAATCAGAACAGAAAAAGAAATACAAGGAATTCAAATTGGAAAAGAAGAAGTAAAACTCTCACTGTTTGCAGATGACATGATCCTCTACATAGAAAATCCTAAAGACTCGACCAGAAAACTACTAGAGCTAATCAAGGAATATAGTAAAGTTGCAGGATAGAAAATCAACACTCAGAAATCCCTTGCATTCCTATACACTAATAATGAGAAAATAGAAAAAGAAATTAAGGAAACAATTCCATTCACCATTGCAACGAAAAGAATAAAATACTTAGGGATACACCTACTTAAAGAAACTAAAGACCTATATATCGAAAACTATAAAACACTTATGAAAGAAATCAAAGAGGACACTAATAGATGGAGAAATATACCATGCTCATGGGTCAGAAGAGTCAATACAGTGAAAATGAGTATACTACCCAAAGCAATCTACAGATTCAATGCAATTCCCATCAAGCTACCAGCAGTATTTTTCACAGAACTAGATCAAATAATCTCAAGATTTGTACGGAAATACAAAGAACCTCGAATAGCTAAAGCAATCTTGAGAAAGAAGAATGGAACTGGAGGAATCAACTTGCCTGACTTCAGGCTCTACTACAAAGCCAGAGTCAGACAGTATGGTACTGGCACAAAGACAGAACTATAGATCAATGGAACAAAATAGAAAGCCCTGAGATAAACCCACACACCTATGGACACCTTATCTTCGACAAAGGAGGCAAGAATATACAATGGAGTACAGACAGTCTCTTTAACAAGTGGTGCTGGGAAAACTGGTCTACCACTTGTAAAAGAATGAAACTAGACCTCTTGCTAACACCATACACAAAAATAAACTCAAAATGGATTAAAGATCTAAATGTAAGACCAGAAACTATAAAACTCCTAGAGGAGAACATAGGCAAAACACTCTCCAACATAAATCACAGCAGGATCCTCTATGATCCACCTCCCAGTATAATGGAAATAAAAGCAAAAATAAACAAATGGGATCTAATTAAAATTAAAAGCTTCTGCACAACAAAGGAAACTATAAGCAAGGTGAAAAGACAGCCTTCTGAATGGGAGAAAACAATAGCAAATGAAACAACTGACAAACAACTAATTTCAAAGATATAGAAGCAACTTATGCAGCTCAACTCCAGAAAAATAAATGATCCAATAAAAAAATGGGCCAAAGAACTAAATAGGCATTTCTCCAAAGAAGACATACGGATGGCTAACAAACACATGAAAAGATGCTCAACATCACTCATTATCAGAGAAATGCAAATCAAGACCACAATGAGGTACCATCTCACACCAGTCAGAATGGCTGCGATCCAAAAGTCTACAAGCAATAAATGCTGGAGAGGATGTGGAGAAAAGGGAACCCTCTTACACTGCTGGTGGGAATGCAAACTAGTACAGCCACTATGGAGAACAGTATGGAGATTCCTTAAAAATTGCAAATAGAACTGCCTTATGACCCAGCAATCCCACTGCTGGGCATACACACCGAAGAAACCAGAATTGAAAGAGACACATGTACCCCAATGTTCATTGCAGCATTGTTTATAATAGCCAGGTCATGGAAGCAACCTAGATGTCCATCAGCAGATGAATGGATAAGAAAGCTGTGGTGCATATACACAATGGAGTACTACTCAGCCCTTAAAAGAATAAATTTGACCCAGTCCTAATGAGATGGATGAAATTGGAACCGATTATACAGAGTGAAGTAAGCCAGAAAGAAAAACACCAATACAGTATACTGATACATATATATGGAATTTAGAAGATAGTAATGATGACCCTCTATGTGAGACAACAAAAGAGACACAGAGGTATAGAACGGACTTTTGGACTCTGAGGGAGAGGAAAAGGGTGGGATGGTTTGGGAGAATGGCATTGAAACATGTATACTATCTTGTAAGAAACGAAGCCCCAGTCTATGTTCAATGCAGGATGCAGGATGCATGGGGCTGGTGCACAGGATGATTCAGGTAGATGATGTGGGGTGGGAGGTGGGAGGGGGCTTCAGCATTGGGAGATTGTGTTCACCTGTGGCTGATTCATGTCAATGTATGGCAAAAAAAATAATAATAATAATAAATAAATTTAAAAATAAAATAAAAAAAAAGAAAGAAAGTGTTTTGTCTACTTCTCATACTACACTGGGGCCTCCTCTAAACCAGAATTCATAGAAGATTCACTCATTCATCTTTGTACCTCCAGTTATTTTAGAATCATGCTATAATTACTGAATGAATGGGAGTCATGGTATCAAAGTGAATTTAAAATGAGTAATAAAAAACCATAACATGTTTTCAAAAATAACATGTTTCAAAATGCAAGTTTGCTGATAATCGAATGCAAGAAGAAATTAAGAGTATGAAGAAAACTGGAAGGGATACAAAAAGAAAAATTTAGGAAAAAAACAAAGAAGCCATTTCTGTTACTGTTTACCATGGCTGCAAACTTAATTACTGAGAAAATATTCACCAATTAAATTTTATTTTGAAGTGAATATTATAAAAGCCAAAAAAAGCATTATTTCTAGTTTTATATTTGGCTTATTTTAAAAAGTAAGTTCAATAAGCTGTCATTTCAACTATTTATGATTTCATTATAAAATGTAACACCACCCACTTTCAATGAAGAAAAATATCATGTATCCTCTCTTATTAAAACCTATGCCCTCTAGAGGTGCTGTCAAGCTGAGAAATAGCATGTCAGTAGCAAATTATTTCTACTGTAGCATAATATGTGCTACAGAGACAGATGTCCCTATTCAAAATGCAAATGCAATGATCAATCACAACTCAGAGCATTCCTGAAAACCAAAGTGCCACAGTTAAAACACAATTACAGAAAGACATGCTAAAATAATATCAAGAAATTGATACAGGATGAATGCATTACCTAAGAACTACAAGAATATTTGCAGAACATGTGTGGATTTTGTGTTTTGCTAAGGATCCATATAAAAATTTTAAATGCATTGTTAGGGGAATTACTGCACCAAGGTCCATACTTGCTATTGGGTGACCTCTCCTTTGCCTTTTCCTACTTTGCTTGGAGCTATCCATCTGATACACATACCTTGCTGCTACTGCTGCTAAGTCACTTCAGTCGTGTCTGACTCTGTGTGACCCCATACACCACAGCCCACAAGGCTCCCCCGTCCCTGGGATTCTCCAGGCAAGAATACTGGAGTGGGTTGCCATTTCCTTCTCCAATGCATGAAAGTGAAAAGTGAAAGGGAAGTCACTCAGTCTTGTTCAACTCTTTGTGATCCCATGGACTGCAGCTTACCAGGCTCCTCCGTCCATGGGATTTTCCAGGCAAAAGTACTGGAGTGGGATGCCATCACCTTCTCCTTGCCTAATTAATTCCATTTCTGGTTTCACAAAGAATTTAGGAGAAAATTAATAATATACCCATCTGAATGCAGAGTTTGAAAGAATAGCGAGGACAGATAAGAAAGCCTTCCTCAGTGATCAATGCAAAGAAATAGAGGAAAACAACAGAATGGGAAAGACTAGAGATCTCTTCAAGAAAAGTAGAGATACCAAGAGAACATTTCATGCAAAGATGGGCACAATAAACTACAGAAATGTTATGGACCTAACAGAAGCAGAAAACATTAAGAAGAGGTGGAAAGAATACACAGAACTATAAAAAAGATCTTCATGACCCAGATAACCATGATGATATGAACAATCACCTAGAGCCAGACATACTGGAATACAAAGTTAAGTGGGCCTTAGGCAACACTCTATGAACAAACATAGTGGAGTTGATGGAAGCCCAGTTGTGTTATTTAAAATATTAAAAGATGGTGCTGTTAAAGTGCTGCACTCAATACACCAGCAAATTTGGAAAACTCATCAGTGACCATAGAACTGGAAAGGTCAGTTTTCATTCAAAAAGCAATGCCAAAGAATGCTCAAACTACTGCACAATTGTGATCATCTTACATGATAGCAAAGTAATGCTCAAAATTCTCCAAGCCAGGCTTCAACAGTCCATGAACCAAGAACTTCCAGGTGTTCATGCTGGATTTAGAAAAGGCTGAGGAACCAGAGATCAAATTGCCAACATTCACTGGGTCATCGAAAAAAGCAAGAGAGTTCCAGAAAAGGATCTACTTCTGCTTTATTGACTATGCCAAAGCCTTTGACTGTGTGGCTCACAACAAACTGTGGAAAATCCTTCAAGAGGTGGGAATACGAGACCACCCTACCTGCCTCCTGAGAAATCTGTAGCAGATCAAGAAGCAACATTTAGAACCAACATGAAACAACAACTAGTTCCAAATTAGGAAAGGAGCACATCAAAGCTGTATATTGTCATGCTGCTTATTTAATTTACAGGCAGAGAACACTGTGTGAAATACTGGGTTGGAGGAAGCACAAGCTGGAATCAGGACTGCCAGAAGAAATTTCAGTAATCTCAGATATGCAGATGACACCACCATTATGGCAGAAAGCAAAGAACTAAAGAGCCTTTTGATGAAAGTGAAAAGGAGAGTGAAAAAGTTGGCTTAAAACTCAACATTCAAAAACTTAGTATCATGTCATTTGGTCCCATCACTTCATGGCAAATAGATATGGAAACAGTGAGAGACTTTATTTTGTGGGGCTCTAAAATCAGTGCAGATGGTGACTGCAGCCACGAAATTAAAAGAAACTTGCTTCTTGGAAGAAAAGCTATGACCAACTAAGACAGCATATTAAAAAGCAGAGACATGACTTTGATGACAAAGGTCCGTCTAGTCAAAGCTACAGTTTGTCCAGTAGTCATGTATTGATGTGAGAGTTGGACTGTAAAGGAAGCTGAGTGCCGAAGAATTGATGCTTTTGAACTGTGGTGTTGGAGAAGGCTCTTGATCTCCTTACACTGCAAGGAGATCCAACCAGTTAATCCTAAGCGAAATCAGTCCTGAATATTCACTGGAAGGACTCATGCTGTAACTCCAATACTCTGGTCACCTGATGCGAAGAACTGACTCATTTGAAAAGACCCTGATGCTGGGAAAGATTGAAGGCAGGAGGAGAAGGGGGACAACGGATGATGAGATGGTTGGATGGTATCACTGCTGCGATGGTCGTGAGTTTGAGCAAGCTCTGGGAGTCAGTGATGGATGAGGAGCCTGGTGTGCTGCAGTCCATGGAGTCAAAAAGAGATGGACATGACTGAGTCACTGAACTGAATCAAACT
Organism: Nanger dama; assembly: GCA_917880005.1. Taxonomy (NCBI): domain Eukaryota; kingdom Metazoa; phylum Chordata; class Mammalia; order Artiodactyla; family Bovidae; genus Nanger; species Nanger dama. The sequence continues at coordinate 34,926,784 of CAKJTW010000007.1, forward strand.
CCTAAACATGTCTTTGATTTTATATGTATGTTACCCTTAATTATACATAGCAGCCCAAACCTATTTTTTTCAGATTCATCTGTGATTATGTATACATATATGCACATATATAATATGTCTAGTTCATTCATTATTAAAGTCACCTAACTCCATTGCATGAAAAACCCTCGAAGTATTTATTCAATTTCCTATTGATGGATAGACTGATTCTAGTTCTTCATTAGTATACACAATGATGAAATAAACATTCCTCTACATGTCTCTTTGTACACAAAATGAGAAAGTATCTTTTGGGGATGATACTTCAAAATGGTACTGCTAGGCATTCGAATATACACAACTTTTTTGTATGTATGAATAAATGACTCTCTTAAGTGGTACTAACTTACCCTCTCCAGTACAAAATAGTACAAAAGTTTATACTGTTCTGTATCTTCAGCAACACTTGGTGCTGCAGAATTTTATATTTTGTCAGTCTGATGGGTGAATGAAATTGAACAATATTTATTTTTAACTTGCATTTGCCTTATCAATATTTTAGATTGTATTGGTCATTTGAACTTCTCTTGATTAGAATTGTCTATTCTTATTTGTCCTGTTTGCCACTGGGTTTTGCCTTTCTTTTTGGTACCCTAAGACAGAGGACCTGAAGAACTATGGACAGAAGTTCGTAACATTCTACAGGAGGCAGTGACCAAAACCATTGTCAATGAAAAGAAATGCAAAAAGGCAAATGGTTGTCTGAGGAAACCTTACAAGTATCTGACAAAAGAAGCAAAAGGCAAAGGAGCTTCTGCACAACAAAGGAAACTATAAGCAAGGTGAAAAGACAGCCTTCTGAATGGGAGAAAATAATAGCAAACTAAGCAACTGACAACTAATCTAAAAAGTATAAAAGCAACTCCTGCAGCTCAATTCCAGAAAAATAAACAACCCAATCAAAATATGGGCCAAAAAACTAAACAGATATTTCTTCAAAGAAGACATACAGATGGCTAACAAACACATGAAAAGATGCTCAACATCACTCATTATCAGAGAAATGCAAACCAAAACCACAATGAGGTACCATTTCACGCCAGTCAGAATGGCTGTGATCCAAAAGTCTACAAGCAATAAATGCTGGAGAGAGTGTGGAGCAAAAGGAACCCTCTTACACTGTTGGTGGGAATGCAAACTAGTACAGCCACTATGGAGAACAGTATGGAGATTCCTTTAAAAATTGCAAATAGAACTGCCTTATGACCCAGCAATCCCACTGCTGGGCATACACACCAAGGAAACCCGAACTGAAAGAGACACATGTACCTCAATGTTCATCACAGCACTGTTTATAATAGGCACGACATGGAAGCAACCTAGATGTCCATCAGCAGACGAATGGATAAGAAAGCTGTGGTACATATACACAATGGAGTATTACTCAGCCATTAAAAAGAATACATTTGAATCGGTTCTAATGAGGTGGATGAAACTGGAGCCTATTATACAGAATGAAGTAAGCCTGAAAGAAAAACACCAATTCAGGATACTAACACATATATATGGAATTTAGAAAGATGCTGTTTCCTGTATGCGAAACAGCAAAAGAGACACAGATGTATATTTCAGTCTTTTGGACTCTGTGGGAGAGGGAGAGGGTGGGATTATTTGGGAAAATGGCATTGAAACATGTATAATATCATATATGAAACGAATCACCAGTCCAGGTTCGATGCATGATACTGGATGCTTGGGCTGGTGCACTGGGATGACCCAGAGCGATGGTACAGGGAGGGAAGTGGGGGGGGGGTTCAAGATGGGGAACACGTGTATACCTGTGGTGGATTCATGTTGACGTATGGCAAAACCAATACAATACTGTAAAGTAATTAACCTCCAATTAAAATAAATAAATTTATATATTTTAAAAAGGCAAAGGAGAATGGAAAGATATACCCAACTGAATGCAGAGTTCCAAAGAATAGCAAGGAGAGATAAGAAATCAATCTTAGATGAACAATGCAAAGAAATAGAAGAAAATAACAGAATGGGAAATACTAGAGTTATCTTCAAGAAAATTAGGAATACTAAGGGAATATTTCATGTAAAGACAGGCACAATAAAGGACAGAAATGGTAAGGACCTAACAGAAGCATAAGAGATTAAGAAGAGGTGGCAAGAATACACACACACAAAAAAACTGTATGAAGAAAAGTGTTAATGATCGGGATAACCATGATGGTGTGGTCACTCACATAGAGTCAGACATCTGGAATGTGAAGTCAAGTGGGCTTCCCTGGTGGCTCAGAGGTTAAAGTGTCTGCCCACAATGCAGGAGACCTGGGTTCGATCCTTGGGTCAGGAAGATTCCCCTGGAGAAGGAAATGGCAACCCACTCCAGTATTCTTGCCTGGAGAATCCCATGGATGGCAGAACCTGATGGGCTACAGTGTGCGGGGGTCGCAAAGAGTTGGACACAACTGAGCGACTTCACTTTCACTGAAAAAAGCTGATGGAGGTGATGGAATTCCAGCTGAGCTATTCCAAATCCTAAAAGATGATTTGTTCAATATTATTTTTTCTTTTCTATCCCTTTACACTTCCATGTAAATTTGATAATTAGATTGTTGAATTTCAGTAAAACTTCTGTTAGAGTCTTAATTGCAATTTGACCAAACCCATAGTTCAATTTGCAAAGAATTAACAACTTAATAACACTGAGTATTCTAATTCATGAGAACAGCATCTCTTTCCATTTAACTGAATCTTCTCAAATGATTTTCATTAAAGATAATTTTAGTAAATATATTTGGTACCTTTTATCACATTTATTCCTGTTTTTGCTGTTGTTTAGTCACTAAGTCATCTCTTACTCTAATGCAACTGCATGGACTATAGCCCACCAGGCTTCTCTGGGATTTCCCAGCCAAGAATACTGGAATGGGTTGTCACTTCCTTCTCCAGGAAATCTTCCCAACTCTAGGTTTCTTTTATTTTTGAGTCTAACATTAGATGTAGCTTAAATTGTATTTTCTGATTATGGAAATATGTCTTCCTGATATTAGTTTCATTTCTCATTATATATTTAGTGCTCCTTATGTGTATATTGATTATGAATAAATGAATGACAAACTAAACCCTTTTTCTATAAAATCTTGTGACATTTCAATGAAAATTGAAAATTGAAAAAATCTATAATGATGATGAGTATAAACATACAACTGAGTATAATTTTGTTTTAATTTCAATGGAGCTAAGATTAACATTTGAAAAACTTCAGCCAAAAATGACCCAAAATTTTAGAGATAATTTCCAAACAAGCTGTCTAAGAATGAGAAGAAAACGTTGCAGATGGCTGCCTTTCAGACAGTATCAAGAAGAGAAAGCTAAAACCAAAGAGAAAAAAATTTAAACAGTTTTAAAATTTTGACTCATAATAAAGGGTCTAGTATTATTTATCAAGGAAAAAATTACTCCTACATTCTACTGATTCCTTGAAGGTTTTACTTTAACATTCAAAGACACATAATGAATGTATATTTGTATATATGTGTGTGTATGTATGTATGCATTTAATCTTAACTAGGTCCCTGTCAAGAAAGAATATGCTTACATGGCTAAAAATATAATTAGGAGACTCAAAAATGTGTTACTTTTCAGATGAGAAAAAGCACTCATTCAACATTGTTAAGATTTTAAAATAATGTTTCTTTTAGCAGAAAATGATCAGATTGCAAAAACTACAGTTTTTAATGTAGTGAGCATTCACCCTACAAAAATAAAAATAAAAATAAACAATTGAGATATTTCTCTTCCATAACAATTTATTGTGCAATTAAAATCTACACATTTCCAAAGTTCCATATAATACAATTCAAAATTCTTGATAGTAAAAGAAAAACAGCATTAGATGCCTTGTCCTTGTTGCACAAACATTGTACAACTCAACATTATTTCAGAATTGCCTCTGATGCATCTTATTATTACTCCTTATTCTTTTTTCTTTTTACATATAAGTCGGTTTTATTCTTTTTAATTTTATTTTTACTTTATTTTACTTTACAATACGTATTGGTTTTGCCATACATTGACATGAATCTGCCACGGGTGTATACGAGCTCCCAATCCTGCATCCCCCTCCCACCTCCCACCCCATATCATCTCTCTGGATCATCCCCACACACCAGCTCCAAGCATCCTGTATTCTGTATCGAACATAGGCTGGTGCTTCGTTTCTTACATGATAGTATACATGTTTCAATGCCATTCTCCCAAACCATCCCACCCTCTCCCTCAGAGTCCAAAAGTCCGTTCTATACATCTGTGTCTCTCTTGCTGTCTCCCATACAGGGTCATCATTACCATCTTTCTAAATTCCATATATATGTGTCAGTATCCTGTATTGGTGTTTTTCTTTCTGGTTTACTTCACTTTGTACAATAGGCTCCAGTTTCATCCATCTCATTAGAACTGATTCAAATGTATTCTTTTTAATGGCTGAGTAATACTCCATTGTGTATATGTACCATGGCTTTCTTATCCATTTGTCTGCTGGACATCTAGGTTGCTTCCATCTCCTGGCTATTATAAACAGTGCTGCAATGAACATTGGCGTACACGTGTCTCTTTCAATTCTGGTTTCCTCAGTGTGTATGCCCAGCAGTGGGATTGCTGGGTCATATGGCAGTTCTATTTCCACTTTTAAAGGAATCTCCACACTGTTCTCCACTGTGGCTGTACTAGTTTGCATTCCCACCAGCAGTGTAAGAGGGTTCCCTTTTCTCCATATCCTCTCCAGCATTTACTGCTTGTAGACTTTTGGATCGCAGTCATTCTGACTGGTGTGAAATGGTACCTCATTGTGGTCTTGATTTGCATTTCTCTGATAATGAGTGATGTTGAGCATCTTTTCATGTGTTTGTTAGCCATCCATATGTCTTCTTTGAAGAAATGTCTGTTTAGTTCTTTGGCCCATTTTTTGATTAAGTCATTTATTTTTCTGAACTTGAGCTGCATAAGTTGCTTGTATATTTTGAGATTAGTTGTTTGTCAGTTGTTTCATTTGCTATTGTTTTCTCCCATTCAGAAGGCTGTCTTTTCACCTTGCTTATAGTTTCCTTTGTTGTGCAGAAGCTTTTAATTTTAGTTAGGTCCCATTTGTTTATTTTTGCTTTTATTTTCAATATTCTGGGAATTGGATCATAGAGGATCCTGCTGTGATTTATGTTGGAGAGTGTTTTGCCTATGTTCTCCTCTAGGAGTTTTATAGTTTCTGGTCTTACGTTTAGATCTTTAATCCATTTTGAGTTTATTTTTGTGTGTGGTGTTAGAAAGTGATCTAGTTTCATTCTTCTACAAATGGTTGACCAGTTTTCCCAGCACCACTTGTTAAAGAGATTGTCTTTACTCCATTGTATATTCTTGCCTCCTTTGCCGAAGATAAGGTATCCATAAATGTGTGGATTTATCTCAGGGCTTTCTATCTTGTTCCATTGATCTATATTTCTGTCTTTGTGCCAGTACCATACTGTCTGACTCTGGCTTTGTAGTAGAGCCTGAAGTCAGCCAGGTTGATTCCTCCAGTTCCATTCTTCTTTCTCAAGATTGCTTTGGCCATTCGAGGTTTTTTGTATTGCCATACAAAACTTTAAATTATTTGTTCTAGTTCTGTGAAAAATACCGCTGGTAGCTTGATAGGGATTGCACTGAATCTGTAGATTGCTTTGGGTAGTATACTCATTTTCACTATATTGATTCTTCTGATCCATGAACATGGTATATTTATCCATCTATTAGTGTCCTCTTTGATTTCTTTCATAAGTGTTTTATAGTTTTCCATATATAGATCTTTAGTTTCTTTAGGTAGATATATTCCTAAGTATTTTATTCTTTTCGTTGCAATGGTGAATGGAATTGTTTCCTTAATTTCTTTTTCTATTTTCTCATTATTAGTGTATAGGAATGCAAGGGATTTCTGTGTGTTGATTTTATATCCTGCAACTTTACTATATTCCTTGATTAGCTCTAGTAATTTTCTAGTGGAGTTTTTAGGATTTTCTATGTAGAGGATCATGTCATCTGCAAACAGTGAGAGATTTACTTCTTCTTTTCCAATTTGGATTCCTTTTATTTCTTTTTCTGCCCTGATTGCTGTGGCCAAAAGTTCCAGAACTATGTTGAATAGTAGTGGTTAAAGTGGGCACCCTTGTCTTGTTCCTGACTTTAGGGGAAATGCTTTCTATTTTTCACCATTGAGGATAATGTTTGCTGTGGGTTTGTCATATATAACTTTTATTATGTTGAGGTATGTTCCTTCTAATCCTGCTTTCTGGAGAGTTTTTATCATAAATGGATGTTCAATTTTGTCAAAGGCCTTCTCTGCATCTATTGAGATAATCATATGGCCTTTATTTTTCAATTTGTTAATGTGGTGAATTACACTGATTGATTTGCGGATATTGAAGAATCCTTGCATCCCTGGGATAAAGCCCACTTGATCATGATGTATGATCTTTTTAATGTGTTGTTGGATTCTGATTGCTAGAATTTTGTTAAGGATTTTTGCATCTGTGTTCATCAGTGATACTGGCCTGTAGTTTTCTTTTTGTGTGGCGTCTTTGTCAGGTTTAGGTATTAGGGTGATGGTGGCCTCATAGAATGAGTTTGGAAGTTTAGCTTCCTCTGAAATTTTCTGGAAGAGTCTCAGTAGGATAGGTGTTAGCTCTTCTCGAAATTTTTGGTAGAATTCAGCTGTGAAGCCGTCTGGGCCTGGGCTTTTGTTTGCTGGAAGATTTCTGATTACAGTTTCAACTTCTGTGCTTGTGATGGGTCTGTTAAGATTTTCTATTTCTTCCTGGTCAGTTTTGGAAAGTTGTACTTTTCTAAGAATTTGTCCATTTCTTCCACACTGTCCATTTTATTGGCATATAATTGCTGGTAGTAGTCTCTTATGATCCTTTGTATTTCTGTGTTGTCTGTTGTGATCTCTCCATTTTCATTTCTAATTTTATTGATTTGATTTTTCTCTCTTTGTTTCTTGATGAGTCTGGCTAATGGTTTGTCAATTTTATTTATCCTTTCAAAGAACCAGCTTTTTGCTTTGTTGATTTTTGCTATGGTCTCTTTTGTTTCTTTTGCATTTATTTCTGCCCTAATTTTTAACATTTCTTTCCTTCTACTAACTCTGGATTTCTCCATTTCTTCCTTTTCTAGTTGCTTTAGGTGTAGAGTTAGGTTATTTATTTGACTTTTTTCTTGTTTCTTGAGGTATGCCTGTATTGCTATGAACTTTCTTCTTAGCACTGCTGCCTTTATAGTGTCCCACAGGTTTTGGGTTTTTGTGTTTTCATTTTCATTCATTTCTATACATATTTTGATTTATTTTTTGATTTCTTCTGTGATTTGTTGGTTATTCAGAAGCATGTTGTTCAGCCTCCATATGTTGGAATTTTTAATACTTTTTCTCTTGTAATTGAGATCTAATCTTAATGCATTATGGTCAGAAAAGATGCTTGGAATGGTTTCAATTCTTTTGAATTTATAAAGGTTAGATTTATGGCCCAGGATGTGATCTATCCTGGAGAAAGTTCCGTGAGCACTTGGGAAATAGGTGAAATTCATTGTTTTGGGGTGAAATGTCCTATAGATATCAATTAGGTCTAACTGGTCTATTGTATCATTTAAAGTTTGCGTTTCTTTGTTAATTTTCTGTTAAGTTAATCTGTCCATAGATGTGAGTGGGGTATTAAAGTCTCCCATTATTATTGTTATTGTTAATTTCCCCTTTCATACTTGTTAGCATTTGTCTTACATATTGCGGTGCTCCTATGTTGGGTGCATATATATTTATAATTGTTATATCTTCTTCTTGGATTGATCCTTTGATCATTATGTAATGGCCTTCTTTGTCTCTTTTCACAGCCTTTGTTTTAAAGTCTATTTTATCGGATATGAGTATTGCTACTCCTGCTTTCTTTTGGTCTCTATTTGCATGGAATATCTTTTTCCAACCCTTCACTTTCAGTCTAGATGTGTCCCTTGTTTTGAGGTGGGTCTCTTGTAGACAACACATATAGTGGTCTTGTTTTTGTATCCATTCAGCCAGTCTTTGCCTTTTGGTTGGGGTATTCAACTCATTTACATTTAAGGCCATTATTGATAAGTATGATCCCATTGCCATTTACTTTATTGTTTTGGGTTCAGGTTTATATGCCCTTTTTGTGTTTCCTGTCTAAAGAATATCCTTTAGCATTTGTTGGAGAGCTGGTTTGGTGGTGCTGAATTCTCTCAGTTTTTGCTTGTCTGTAACGCTTTTGATTTCTCCATATTTGAATGAGATCCTTCCTGGGTACAGTAATCTGGGATGTAGGTTATTTTCTTTCATCAGTTTAAGTATGTCTTGCCATTCCCTCCTGGCCTGAAGAGTTTCTATTGAAAGAGCTGCAGTTATCCTTATGGGAATCCCCTTGTGTGTTATTTGTTGTTTTTCCCTTGCTGCTTTTAATATTTGTTCTTTGTGTTTGGTCTTTGTTAATTTGATTAATATATGTCTTGGGGTGTTTTGCCTTGGGTTTATCCTGTTTGGAACTCTCTAGGTTTCTTGGACTTGAGTTATTATTTCCTTCCCCAATTTAGAGAAATTTTCAACTATTATCTCCTCAAGTATTTTCTCATGGTATTTCTTTTTGTCTTCTTCTTCTGGGACTCCTACAGTTCGAATGTTGGAGCATTTCATATTGTCTTGGAGGTCTCTGAGATTGTCCTCATTTCTTTTAATTCGTGTTTCTTTTTTTCTCTCTGATTCATTTATTTCTACCATTCTATCTTCTATTTCACTAATCCTATTCTACTATTTGTTACCTCCAGAGTGTTTCTGATCTCATTTATTGCATTATTCATTATATATTGACTCTTTTTTGTTTCTTCTAGGTCCTTGTTAAACTTTTCTTGCATCTTCTCAATCCTTATCTCCAGGCTACTTATCTGTGATTCCATTTTTATTTCAAGATTTTGGATCATTTTCACTATCGATATTCAGAATTCTTTCTCAGGTAGATTCCCTATCTCTTCCTCTTTTGTTTGGTTTGGTGGGCTTTTCTCCTGTTCCTTTATCTGCTGGGTATTCCTCTGTCTCTTCATCTTGGTTATATCGCTGCATTTGAGGTGGCCTTTCTATATTCCAGGAATTTGTGGAGTTCTCTTTTTATGGAAATTCCTCACTGTGGGTGAGGTTGTATCAGTGGCTTGTCAAGGTTTCTTGGTTAGGGAGGCTTGTGTTGGAGTTCTAGTGGGTGGAGCTGGATTTCTTCTCTCTGGAGTGCTATGAAGCGTCCATTAATGGGTTATGAGACATCAGTGGTTTTGGAGTAACTTTGAGCTGCCTGTATATTGAAGCTCAGGGGTGTGTTCCCGTGTTGCTGGAGAATTTGTGTGGTATGTCTTGCTCTGCAACTTGTTGGCCCTTGGGTGGTGCTTGGTTTCAGTGTAGGTATGGAGGCGTTTGATGAGCTCCTATCAATGAATGTTCCCTGGATTCAAGATTACTCTGATGTTCTCAGGATTTGGACTTAAGTTTCCTGCTTCTGGTTTTCAGTTTTATTTTTACAATAGCCTCAAGACTTCTACATCTATACAGCACCGATGATAAAACATCTAGGTTAAAGATGAAAGGTTTCTCCACATTGAGGGACACCCAGAGAGGTTCACTGCTTCCCCAGGCGCAGTCCTGTAGCAGAGGCTGGGGAAGAATCCCTCCGTCTCCACAGTCACTTTCCACTCTCTCCCTTCCAGTTCCAACATGCAATATCTTCTCCCATGGCTGTGTCTGAGGCCCTTGTTCATATAAATTCTGCTGAGCCACTCTCCTGAAGAAGCATCAGTCTTGAGCAAGAAGCCAGTTTCCATCGAGGTCAACCTACGACCCTGGGGTACACGGAAGTTCGGTCAGCATCTCTAGTGGGTACTACGAAAGTGTTCCGCAAACCGCGCTGGCACTTGTGCAAATCCTACTCCTTATTCTTAAAGAGGCTAGAATTAAGATTTCTTCATTCCGGCATGCACTGATTCATCAAACATTTATTAAATTTTACAGATGTGCTAGACATTTCTTAGATACTAGAGATAAAGTGGTGAATGGAATGTCCCTGATTTCTGCTTTCCCAGAAGCTTACAGGCTCCTGGAAAACACAGACATTAAAAAGAGACTCATCACTTTGTATTAAAGTGCTGTGGCAAGGGAAGTACAGGATGCTATGTCCACAATTGGGGTCCCAATGGAAAAGGCAGTCGAATGCCCACCTTGAGGAAGTACCATTCTAACCAAGTCTTGAAGTAAACTTGGGAATTAGGAACAAAAAAGTATTCAGGCTGAGTGAAAGTCATGGGGTGCAAGAAATGCAAGATCACAGTAACTGTAGGATCTAAATTTAGTCTATGCAGTTGGATAGAGGAAAGCAGGAGGGAGACTAGTGCCAAATGTTTGATCTCTGACTTCTTAGTTAAGCATATGGCAACTTGAAACTTTCAGGTTCTACATGATGATGAGGAGGCAGAAAGGGGAACTCCGAATGTTCTAAACTGTGAATCTTTCCAAGAAATATGTAAGTACCTAAAATGTCCTTAGGCAAAAGAGCTGAGATTAATTCACTAATAGATCAAATAAAATCTCACTTAAATGTACACATCTATTCATACATGCAGCTAGATAGCCACACAAATGAATCTCGCTGATAACTGAGAAAGTGTAATTCTTTTTTAAAAAATCACACATTGTGTATTTGTAGCATCTGTATTTCCTCCCTAGTTACAGTTCCTGAAAAAATATTTTACTGTAAAATAATGACCAGGAATAACGGTAAGAAGTGATCAATGTTACATATGGATGTTTGCAATTCAGAAAACTATGTAGAAACGGTCTCTTCTACATTTTAAGGAATTTCTACACAATAGTTATTAAATACACTGAGTATTTTTTCCAATTATGTGTAGTATGCCAAATCAATTATAATGCTGTGTGTGTTCTTGCCAAGTAACAAAGTTACAACAAAAATCAAATAATATAATTATAGGAACATTTGGGTAACTTAATTTCAAAAGTAGTAAGTAGAGCTTATAATTCACTCTTGGCTTTTCATTAAAAAAATGAACAAAATGCCATTTCAAATGACTATATAAAATCCACTCAGATTTAGCTGGTTTTCTGTATCTTTTATTTGGATTTTCTAAAGACCAAAGAAAAAGAAGGCATCTTGTTAATAAAAATTCAGAAGGTGCACAGAAAATCTAACCATAATTCCGGAAGGAACCAGGACTAATAATTTAGCATTTACCCTCCTATTGTTGTTTATTCACGTAGTAGTAAGATACCAAGAGTCGGACATGACTTAGTGACTAAACAACAACAGAAATACATATATTTAAAAAAATCATTCTTTTGGCTTATAACCTACTTCTCACAAAAACAGTGTCATTTAAAAGGTTTGCTAAAAAAAATAATAAAAATAAAAGGTTTGCTAGACAACCTATTTTGTAAATGTGCAATATTCCATAGCATAAATGCAGCATGTTACCTTGGGCATTTTCTACATTACTAGGCATTCAGGTATTTTTCTAATTTTTTCCTCTTTATAAATAATGCAGCATTGAGCTTTTTTATTTTATGCTATTCTACTAATGGCTCAGATAGTAAAGCGTCTGCCCACAATGCAGGAGACTCAGGTTCGATCCCAAGGTCGGTAAGACCCCCTGGAGAAGGAAATGGCAACCCATTCCAGTATTCTTGCCTTAGAAAATCCCATGGATGGAGGAGCCTGGTGGGCTAACAGTCCATGGAGTCAAGAAGAGTCAGATACGACTGAGCGACTTCACTTTCACTTTTCATTCTACAAATAGCATGGGGAGTCAGTGGCAGAGAAAGTGATAGTAAAATAAGTTACCTTCTTCTCTGTCACCTTTTGAAAAAAATGTGTGCAAACATTTATTGAGGTCCAGCCTTATGCCAGGCACCTTGTTAAGTACTGAGGATACAGAGATGAGTAGGAACCAATACACTTGCCAGAAGCCCTCTGTCTAGCACAGAGGTTCTCAACCGAGATGACTTTGTTCCACAGTGGTCATCTAAGCGATGCCTGGAGACAGTTTTGGTTGTCACAACATGTAGGGAGGGAACTACCGGCATTTAGTGCATAGATGGCAGAGATGTTGCTAAACATCCATAATGCACAGGCTGGGCAACCACAGCAAAGAACTGTCCAGTCCAAAAGGCCAATAAAAGGTGTTGAGGTTGGGAAACCCTGACTGAGCCCTTTCCTGGAGTCTGCCTGCCTCTATCAAACTTATGATGTCCTCTCACCCCAACATTTAAGTTATAAAAGATCAAGGAGTACACCAATAATCTCCATGAAACTACATTTTTAAGTTAACAGAACGGTGTCATTTCCATACTCAGATTTCAAAGCCAATGACTCCATATATTGATCAATGAACTCTGGGGACTGGTAGGTGTGGGGATTTTACATGTGGAACACACTTCAGGCTCTATTCAGTATAACATCTTCCACTCTCTTTTAAACCTTTAAACTTTAGGATTTTGTCAGGCAAGGAAATGAAAACAAGGTATTTTTAACTACCTGCTCAATTGCTTGGAAAATTACCTCTTAAAACATCTGAACACCCACTTCTCATTTTTTCCAAAGCTCTAGAGTAGCCAAGTGATATTAACCACTGGAATTCCTTGATGAGGAAATACCATTTTTCAAAGTATGTTAGGACAACTTGTTTTGTTTTTCAAGCTCTGTATTCTGGGACAGATACAGCTATAGATACAGATGTCCATCTGCAATGCAAATAATCATGAATTTGCTGCAAACCCTACAGTAGCACCTATAGAAGAGAATGGCAACCCACTCCAATATTCTTGCCTGAAGAATCTCGTGGACAGAGGAGTTTGGCAGGGTACAGTCCATGGGGTTGCAAAGAGTTGGACACAGCTGAGTGAATGAGCATGCATGCATTTACAGCAGCATTTTCTCTGAATTCAATACTCAATTTTGATAGACCTATATGAGCTTTCAAAGGACAACAAACTCTTGGCAGCAATGGAAATCTAGATATTTATAAGCTCTTGAACTACAAATGCAATACATATTAGGCAAAATAAAAAATCCTTATATTGTGTAGTGCTATATACAATGAGATTGTACAATTCCTTTAGTCTTCCATCTGTTCAAATAACCATAGCACAGCGGGAGGAAATAAAAGCTACTCAGTTGTCTCCTCATTGCCTGACCTTGGAATAAATGGTCCAGCTCTAGAAAAGAAGTTATCCTTCTTTCTGATAAATTTCTTTCAAATGGTTACCAATTTAAGGAAGATGTCAAAGCAGCCCATCAGTAAATACCTCATCACATAAAACATCAAATGTCAACCACTCCCATTACTGAAAACACTGGCTTGGAAAACAAACAAGAGCAAAATGGCTCACTGCTTTTAATCAGTGTAATGAATATCATTAACTCAATCTGCAAACTCCCTACTCACCAGAAGTGAATTATTTACCTCTAATATCTTTCCAATGGTTTCGTTTTCTCTTTAAACTTTAATTAAAATCAAACATATTTGAAAATTGAAGTCTAAGCCTAAAAAGGATTTTCAGCAACAACAACACAAAATTAACTTTGGTTCTGACAGCCTCTCTGATATATGAAAATTCTGCAACTCAGTCAGAAACATAGTTCTTAAACTCAAATATCCATAAAAGCAGATAAAAATTCATGATATTAAAAAATTTCTGTGGAAAAAACTCAGTATGCTGAATACTACAGATACATGACAAATAAGATATAGAGTCAAAGAAATTATTAGCCCAAGCAACTTATACATCAATTATGCTTGTTAACAAAACATGGAAATTGATAAGTTCTTGAAAAATAATTATAAAGTACAAAATATAATCGATATTTTGTAAGCATGTTTGAAAATTTTTCTACTGTTCTCTAATATCTGAATATTTTAACAAGCTTAGTGCTTTTATTAGGTCTATTAAATATCCAAGTTTTCATGAAATATTAATTGATCAAAAAATATCTATTTTCAATTACTCCAGTAGCCGTGAGTAGCACCAACATCAAATTAGTTGATGCTACTTAAAATTGATGGAGTTCATTCTTGGTGCTCAGCATTCTATCAAATTCTAAGAGAACAGTAAAATTGGAAATATACTATTAGAATGACTTCAGAGTATTTTTGTTGAAATTTTCATAGTATTTATATTTTTGGTTGAGATTTTCATAGTATTTATGTATCCACTTTTTAATGAGTCTTCTTACCTGGAGAATCCCAGGGACAGAAGAGCCTGGAGGGCTACAGTCTATGGAGTCGGAAAAGAGTTGGACATGACTTAGCAACTAAACAACAACATCCAACTAATACTTATGATCTACCATGGACATAGCAATGTAAAATCAGAGTATTTTTGAAGCACAAAATATTTTCATTTAAGGAAACAAATGAAAATAGGGCCTTTGATAAAAATATGCTGGGTATCATGAGGGAAACAAGTCCTCAGACTAGAGAAATATGCATAGACTCCCTTTCTGACTCGGCTCTAACTTCTGGGTGTTCATCAGCCACACCACAATAGTTCGGTCAGGAAGAGGAAAAAAAAAACTATTTGTAAATGAATAATATATTCCTTTTTGGTGAGTATTTAGATTTTTTTTTTAATATATCTGACCTCCAAACTTAAAATTCTTCGAAAGAAAATGGCATCAGCAGATAGCTCATAAAATATTGCTCCCAACAACATTTTTTTTGTATATTGTGATTTTTGCTTTGGCTTCCTCTTTCAATAATCATATAGATCATTATATTTGAAAATAAAACACCATTCAACTCAAACACCCAATGCTGATTTCTCCTTTTTCTAAAGAGTAATAATCGCAAGATACATTTTTCACCACCTAACACGGACTGAAATTAAATTAAACTCACCTTAAAAATGGTCTTGCTGTTCTTCAATAAGCATCAAGACTTAAACACATATCCTCTGAACTGAACAAAGCATTACAATGAACATATATAGATACTTCTGTGCACAATGTCTGAATATCTGCAGAGTAACTAAGTAGTTTTCCCTAATGGCACTAAAGTATATGGCAAAAAGTAAATGTGAAAGATGTGATCTACTAACACTATTCTGGAGAAGGGAATGGCAATCCACTCCAGTACTTCTGCCTGGAAAATAATGGGAGTCAATGTTTTTTAAGGGTACATAACCAAAAAAACTTTTTAATTTTAAAATTTTGTCTAGTTAAAACCTAAAATTGAAGCAGGGGCTTTGGGGCATCATTAAAACAGTAAATTATCTTTCCCCATAAGAACTAAGTCACATATCAGGCATACATGGGTAAGACTGTCTCAACAGAAATCATCTTTTCTAAAACAAAAATGTGTTAATCCTTCAAAATGAATTCCTGGCCTCTACATTCATGTCCCTTTTACGTGAATGTAAAATATTAGTATATATACAGTTATTAGCAAACTAAATTTAGTTTGCTAAATTTAGCAAACTAAAATTTCTCATCCCTAATTTTACCATCCTGTAAACAAAGCACTTTGTTAGTACAATAACAAAAAATATTTTTTTAACCATAGTACATCTAAAACTTCTTTAAAATTAACATTAATATTTACATGTGTATATTTATTCCCTTTTCTTCTTTTCAGTTCAGTTCAGTTCAGTCACTCAGTTGTGCCCAACTCTTTGCGAGCCCATGAATCGCAGCACGCCAGGCCTCCCTGTCCATCACCATCTCATGGAGTTCACTCAGACTCACATCCATCGAGTCAGTGATGCCATCCAGCCATCTCATCCTCGGTCGTCCCCTTCTCCTCCTGCCCCCAATCCCTCCCAGCATCAGAGTCTTTTCCAATGAGTCAACTCTTCACATGAGGTGGCCAAAGTACTGGAGTTTCAGCATTAGCATCATTCCTTCCAAAGAAATCCCAGGGCTGATCTCCTTCAGAATGGGCTGGTTGGATCTCCTTGCAGTCCAAGGGACTCCCAAGAGTCTTCTCCAACACCACAGTTCTAAAGCATCGATTCTTCAGCACTCAGCCTTCTTCACAGTCCAACTCTCACATCCACACATGACCACAGGAAAAACCATAGCCTTGACTAGATGGACCTTAGTCGGCAAAGTAATGTCTCTGCTTTTGAATATGCTATCTAGGTTGGTCATAACTTTTCTTCCAAGGAGTAAGCATCTAATTTCATGGCTGCAGTGACTTTGTCAGCCAAAAATAAAGTCTGACACTGTTTCCACTGTTTCCCCATCTATTTCCCATGAAGTGATGGGACCGGATGCCATGATCTTTGTTTTCTGAATGTTGAGCTTTAAGCCAACTTTGTCACTCTCCTCTTTCTCTTCCATCAAGAGGCTTTTTAGCTCCTCTTCACTTTCTGCCATAAGGGTGGTGTCATCTGCTTATCTGAGGTTATTGATATTTCTCCTGGCAATCTTGATTCCAGCTTTTGTTTCTTCCAGTCCAGTGTTTCTCATGATGTCCCCTGCATAGAAGTTAAATGAGCAGGGTGACAATATACAGCCTTGACGTACTCCTTTTCCTATTTGGAACCAGTCTGTTGTTCCATGTCCAGTTCTAACTGCTGCTTCCTGACCTGCATACAGATTTCTTAAGAGGCAGGTTAGGTGGTCTGGTATTCCCATCTCTTTCAGAATTTTCCACAGTTTATTGTGATCCACACAGTCAAAGGCTTTGGCTGGTTACTTAGGAGCATGTTAATTCCCACATATTTATGAATTTACCAAATTTCTTTCTGTTTTTGATTTCTAATTTTATTCTACTGTTGTTGGAGACTGCATCTTTCCTTTCTGTCTTTTGAAATTTGTTGATACTTGTTTTATGGCCTAGCATATATGAGCTAGAGAACACACCTGTGCACACAACTTGTGTACCTGAAATAAAAGTGCACCCGGCTGCTCTTGGTTGGAATGTTTTATGGAAATGTTATTAAAATCTTCTGTTTTCTTGTAGATCATTTGTCTAGTTCTTCTATCCTTTATTTAAAAATGGAGTGATGAAGTCTCCAACTATTATTGTTAAACTTTCTATTCCTCATTTAATTCTGTTAATTTTGGCTTCATGTATTTCGGGACTCATTACTTTGTGCATAAATGTTTATAACTATTATGCCTTCTTCATGGATTGACCGTTTGTCATTACAAAAGATACTTCTTTATCTCTAGAAACTTTTGTTTTAAAAACTATTTTGTCTGATACTAGTATCACTCTCTTTTGGTTACTGTTTTGCATGGTTTATCTCTTTCAACTTTCATTTTCAACCAATTTGTCTTTGTATCTAACATATTTCTTATATATAGGCTACAGAAAGATGATGTTTTATTATCCATTCTGCCAGTATCTCACTTTTGCTTGGATTATGTAATTCATTTACACTGCATAAGTTACTGATAAGACTTATCTCTTCTATTTTGCTATTCATTTTCTATGTCATGTCTGTTTTATCCTGCTTTGATTCCACTACTGGCTTATTTATGTTAGTTATTTTATGGTATACCATTTTAATTTCATTCTTGTTTCTTTTAGTATATTTTTAGTTGTTTCCTTAATCTCTGGGGATTAAAATTATCTTATTTTACAATCTAATTCCTTGATAGCTCAGTTGGTAAAGAATCCACCTGCAATGCAGGAGACCCAGGTTCGATTCCTGGGTAGGGGAGATCCACTGGAAAAGGGATAGGCTACCCAATCCAGTATTCTTGGGCTTCCCTTGTGGCTCAGTTGGTAAAGAATCCACGTGCAATGCGAGAGACTTGGGTTCAATCCCTGGATTGGGAAGATCCCTTGGAGAAGGGAAAGGCTACCCAATCCAGTATTCTGGCCTAGAGAATTCCATGGACTGTGTAGTCCATGGGGTCGCAAAGAGTCAGACTCCACTGAGTGACTTTCACTTTCACAGTCTAACTCAGATTAATATTATCTTCACTTCAATATCATACAAAACTTTTGCTACTTTAGCTTTGTTCCTTTCCCTGTTCTTTATCATAGAAATTATTTCCTTATACACTATAAGCCCATTAACATGGTTTTATAGTTTATGCAGTTGATTTAAAATCAAGAGAAAAAGTTATGAACAAAAATAAATTTAAAACTTAGTTACCTTTATTAGTGTTCTTTATTGTATCATATGGATTTGAATTGTGTAGTATGTTTTCATTTTAGCCTGAACAAATTTTTTTTTTTTTTTTTTTTAGTATTTCTTATAGGGCAGGTCTGCTAGTGAAAAATTTTTGTCAATTTTTGTTTATCTTGGAATGTCTTAATTTCTCCTTCACTTTTGAAGGACAGTTTTGCTAGATATAAAATCTTTGGCTTATTTGTCTTTCAGCACATTGAATATGTAACCTTCTAGTCTTCATGGTTTCTGAAGAGAAATCACTTGTCAATTTCACCAAGAATTCTTTCATTTCATGAGTCACTTATCTTTTCCTCCTTACAAGATTCTGTGTTTTGCTTCATCAGTTTGACTATGAGGTATCTAAGAATTGTTCTCTTCCAGTATGTTCGACTTGGTTTTGCTGAGCTTCTTGGATGTGCATATTAACGTGTGTTATCAAATCTAGGGGAATTTTCAGCCATTATTTCTTTAAATACTCTTTCTGCTCCTTCCTCTCCTATCCTTTTGGAACTTCCAACAAGCACATATTGTTATTTAGCTATTGGAGTCCCACAGATCTCTGAGGCTCTGTTCATTTTTCCTCATTCTTTTACTTCTCTGTTCTTCAGAATGAATAATCTCAATTGACATATCTTTAAGTTCACTAATTTTTCCTTCTGCCAGCTCAATCTGATGTTAAGCTCCTCTAAGTAAATTCATTATACCTTTCAACTCTAGAATTTCTATTTTTTTAATAATGTCTAACTCTTTATTGATATTGCCTGTTTGGTGACACACTGTTGTCATATCTTTCTTTAATTCTTTAAACATGGTTTCCATTATTTTTTAACATATTTATAAATATTTCATGTAATTTCTTTCTCTAGCAACTCCGATGTCTGGGCTACCTCAGGGACAGTTTTCATTGACTTTTCTCTCCTGTATATTGGTTATAACTTTCCATTTACTTTTTAGGTTTTTGCATATCTGATACTTTTTGTTGAGAACTAGACATCTTAGACAATAGAATGTGGTAACTCTGAAAATCAAATTTTTCTCTCACCTCCAGGATTTGTTGTTTTGTTTGTTTGTTACTGCTGTTGCTGCTTCTGCTGTTGTTTGCCAGGTTACTTTCCTGAATTCTCTGAAGCTTGTATTTTGTCATGTATGGTCACTGAAGTCACTATTTACACTTCTGATCAACTAATGATTAGACAAAGATTTATTTAAATGACTTCAACCAATATGTCTCATAGCATTAGCCAAGAGGCTCTGTGTGCATTTGGGGGCACAGATTCCCTGCTTTGGCAGACAGTCTACAACTGTGGCTTTGCCTTCAGTTTTTTCCTGTATAGAAGCTCCATGTCAGGCAGATTTGAGAGACTAATTCCTTCTTAGGCCTTTCCTGGACATGTGTATTTCTTTACACATTCCCCTAAAGTAGGTGCTTGGAGAAGGCAATGGCACCCCACTCCAGTACTCTTGCCTGGAAAATCCCATGGACAGAGGAGCCTGGTAGCCTGCAGTCCATGGAGTCACGAAGAGTTGGACGTGACTGAGTGACTTCACTTTCACTTTCACTTTTATGCATTGGAGAAGGAAATGCTTGGAGAAGGCAATGGCACCCCACTCCAGTACTCTTGCCTGGAAAATCCCATGGACGGAGGAGCCTGGTAGCCTGCAGTCCATGGAGTCACGAAGACTTGGACGTGACTGAGCGACTTCACTTTCACTTTCATGCATTGGAGAAGGAAATGCTTGAAGAAGGCAATGGCACCCCACTCCAATACTCTTGTCTGGAAAATCCCATGGACGGAGGAGCCTGGTAGCTTGCAGTCCATGGGGTCACGAAGAGTCGGACGTGACTGAGCGACTTCACTTTCACTTTCACTTTCACTTTTATGCATTGGAGAAGGAATTCTCCAGTGTTCCTGCCTGGAGAATCCCAGGGATGGTGGAGCCTGATGGGCTGCCGTCTATGGGGACGCACAGAGTCGGACACAACTGAAGTGACTTAGCAGCAGCAAAGTAGGTGCTAACAAAAGTTCCATTTTATTATAAAGCAAGACACTGAAGTATCCTCAAATTCTTATTAAATAACATAGAACTAAATCTATCATGGATCTGTCCTTTTTCCAGTAGCTAATATTTCTCCGGTTAGTCCTTAGGATCATGGTTCCATACTCATCAGAACAAATTTCTCTACCTATTTTATAGATTATTTAAAAAAAAATACAGAACCCAGTCTAAGCATTAAAAGTCAGAAGGTTAAATAGTTTACATATTAAATAAAACCTTGAAGATAATAGTGTCCAGAAAATGCCAAAGTGCTTCTTTCTTCAAATTCAGCTCAGTTCAGTTCAGTTAGTTCACTCACTCAGTAGCGTCTGACTCTTTGCAACCAATGGACTGTAGCACATCAGGCCTTCCTGTCCATCACCAACTCCCGGAGTTCACTCAAACTCATGTCCATTGAATCAGTGATGCCATCCAACCATCTCATCCTCTGTCATCTACTTCCTCTCCTGCCGTCAATCTTTCCCAGGGTCATTTCAAATGATCAGTTCTTTGTAACAGGTGGCCAGAGTATTGGAGTTTCAGCTTCAACATCAGTCCTTCCAATGAACACTCAGGACTGATTTCCTTTAGGATGGACTGGTTGGATTTCCTTGCAGTCCAAGGGACTCTCAAGGGTCTTCTCCAACACCACAGTTCAAAAGCATCACTTCTTCAGCACTCAGCTTTCTTCACAGTCCAACTCTCACATCCATACATGACTACTGGAAAAACAATAGCTTTGACCAGACGACCTTTGTTGGCAAAGTAATGTCTCTGCTTTTTAATATACTATCTAGGTAGGTCATAACTTTTATTCCAAGGAGGACGCATCTTTTAATTTTATGACTGCAGTCACCGTCTGCAGTGATTTTGGAGCCCAAAAACATAAAGTCTGTTTTCACTGTTTACCCCATCTATTTGCCATGAACTGATGGGACCAGACGCCATGACATTAATTTTCTGAATGTTGAGTTTTATGCCAACTTTTTCACTCTCCTCTTTCACCTTCATCAAGAGGCTCTTTAGTTCTTCTTTGCTTTCTGCCATAAAGGTGGTATAATCTGCATATCTGAGGTTATTGAGATTTCACCTGGCAATCTTGATTCCAGTTTGTGCTTCAACCAGCCCAGTGTTTCTCATGATGTACTCTGCATATAAGTTAAATAAGCAGGGTGACAATATACAGCCTTGACATACTCCTTTTTCATTTGGAACCAGTCTGTTGTTTCATGTCCAGTCCTAACTGTTGCTTCCTGACCTGCATATAGATTTCTAAAGAGGCAGGTCAGGTGGTCTGTATTCCCATCTCTTTCAGAATTTTCCACAGTCTGTTGTAATCCACATAGTCAAATGCTTTGGCATAGTCAATAAAGCAGAAATAGATGTTTTTCTGGAACTCTCTTGCTTTTTCGATGATCCAACGGATGTTTGCCATTTGATTTCTGGGTCTTGCGCTTTTTTTAAATCAAGCTTAAACATCTGGAAGTTCACAGCTCATGTCTTGTTGAAGTCTGGCTTGGAGAATTTTGAGCATTACTTTACTAGCATGTGAGATGAGTGCAACTGTGCAGTAGTTTGAGCATTCTTTGGCATTGCCCTTCTTTGGGAATGGAATGAAAACTGACCTTTTGCAGTCCTGTGGCCACTGCTGAGTTTTCCAAATATGCTGACATATTGAATGCAGCGTTTTCACAGCATCATCTGTTACGATTTGAAATAGCTCCACTAGCTTTGTTCTAGTGATGCTTACTAAGGTCCACTTGACTTCACATTCCAGGATGTATGGCTCTAGGTGAGTGATCACACCATTGTGATCATCTGGGTCATGAAGATGTTTTTTGTACAGTTCTTCTGTGTATTTTTGCCACCTCTTCTTAATGTTCTGCTTCTGTTAGGTCCATACCATTTCTGTCCTTTATTGGGCCCACCTTTGTATGAAATGTTCCCTTGGTATCTCTAATTTGCTTGAAGAGATTTCTAGTCTTTCCCATTCTATTGTTTTCCTCTATTTCTTTGCACTGATCACTGAAGAAGGCTTTCTTATCTCTCCTTGCTATTCTTTGGAACTCTGTATTCAAATGGGTATATCTTTCCTTTTCTCCTTTGCTTTTCACTTTTCCTCTTTTCACAGCTATTTATAAGGCCTCCTAGACAGCCATTTTGCCTTTTTGCATTTCTTTTTCTTGGGGATGGTCTTGATCCCTGTCTCCTGTACAATGTCATGAACCTCCATCCATAGTTCTTCAGGCATTCTGTCTATCAGATCTATTCCCTTCAATCTATTTGTCACTTCCACTGTATAATCATAATGGATTTGATTTAGATCATACCTGAATGGTCTACTGATTTTGCCTACTTTCTTCAATTTAAGTCTGAATTTGGCAATAAAGAATTCATGATCTGAGCCACAGTCAGTTCCCAGTCTTGTTTTCACTGACTGTACAGAGCTTCTCCACCTTTTGCTGCAAAGAATATAATCAGTCTGATTTCATTGTTGACCATCTGGTGATGTCCATGTGGAGTCTTCTCTTGTGTTGGAAGAGGGTGTTTGCTATGACCAGTGTGTTCTCTTGGCAAAACTCTATTAGCCTTTACCCTACTTTCTGTACTACAAGGCCAAATTTGCCTGTTACTCTGGGTGTTTATTGACTTCCTACTTTTGCATTCCAGTCCCCTATAAAGAAAATGACATCATTTTTTTTGGTGTTCTTCAAATTAAGATTCTAAAACTCCCAACATCAGCATCTCCTCGTGCAGTCAGCTCTCCCACCAAAAGTTTTGTGGTTTTCACACATGCATAGCACACATGGCTAATTTAGAAAGGGACTTATTACCGAGGTCTTTGACTTCACAGGCTTCTTCAGGGACCTTCCTCTGAAATGATAGTTTAATATTTCCAGTGCTACTTTCTTATTCAGATACCACCTTAAGAGTACTCTACATGAGGATGAGAATGAGCACAGTAGTACACCAAACGTATTTAAAGCTTTTGCTAAAAGTCATCTGACTCTGAACTAGGATATTTCTGGGACGAATCCCTCATCTTTTTGTTCCCAGATATAGCTAGGTAAGAAGGAGCTAGCCAAATAAGAGACTTATTGTGCTCACAACTTAACATATCAAAATCAATTCACACATTTCAGAAGTTCCACTTTACTAAATTCCTATAAAATGAGAACCTGCTTTTAAGATGAGTCACTGGATTTCATGTTACGCTATTGAAAATTAATGCGTGATATTTTTAATATGAAAGCTCTTAATTAATAAATAACAGCTGGCTTAAACTTAGCTTACTAATGATCAAAGTTGGATATAACAGATCTTTCTAAATTTTATTAAACCTCAACAGGTTTAATCTTCTGAAATAAGAAAACAGACTCTTATCAAATGATACATAGTTATAGTAAGGGACATTACAATACTATTCTATTTTTAACTCTTTGGAAAGGAAACAAGTTTTGTAAGTGAGAAAATCTAGTAATGAAATGTAAAGTGCAAATTTATACACAAAAGAACCAAGATAGGCAAAAGTTAAGGTCCTTGGGTTAACAACCATTCAGTTGTGTTAAACTTAGTACATGTTAATTAGGCTATTAAATGTGTATTTTAATGTGCCACAGGTGAAATGCAGAGGAGTTAATTCTTCTATGAGAACTTAATTTCTATACTTTTTGCTCTCCCATGTTTAAAAATGCAACCTTTGAGTTGGGTTAATATAGCCCTTTGCAGTTAATTGCTTTGTTTTATTTTAAAAGAAAAGAACAAAGCAACTGACAGTATGTAATATTATTCATGTTTAAACAGTCCTTTTTGGTTTTAAAAATAATACCTTAGTAAAGAGAATACATTAGAGTGTGTGTTTATATCTTTGCTAAGTCAAATCTGCTTTTATCAGATTGTATTAATAAGCAGCAAATCACTATGTTAAAGGGACTCAAAAGAAATAATCATTTATGCTGTGTGCTCAGTTGCTTTGGTCGTGTCTGACTCTTTGCAACCCTATGGACTGTAGCCTGCCAAGCTCCTCTGAACATGGGATTCTCCAGGCAAGAACAATGGAGTATGTTGCTGTGCCCTCCTCCAGGAAATCTTCCCAACCCAGGGATCAAACCCACATCTCACGACTCCTGTACAGGCAACCAGGTTCTTTACCACTAGCACCACCTGAGAGTCTTCTCTTGTGTTGGAAGAGGGTGTTTGCTATGACCAGTGTGTTCTCTTGGCAAAACTCTGTTAGCCTTTGCCCTGCTTCACTGTGTACTCCAAGGTCAAATTTGCCTGTTACTCCAGGTGTTTCTTGACTTCCTACTTTTGCATTCCAGCCTCCTATAATAATGAAAAGTACATTTTTGGGGGTGTTAGTTCTAAAAGGTCTTGGATGTCTTCATAGAACCATTCAAATTCAGCTTCTGCAGCATTACTGGTTGGGGCTTAGACTTGGATTACTATGATATTGAATGGTTTGCCTTGGAAAAGAACAGAGATCATTCTGTCCTTTTTAAGATTGCATCCAAGTACTGCATTTCGGACTTTTGTTAACCATCATGGCTACTCAATTTCTTATAAGGGATTCTGGCCCACAGTAGTAGATATAATGGCTATCATTACCTCCTAGCCACTCCTTTATTCCTACCCTTGTACACTAAGCATAGTTTCAAAAGCTAATCCAAATTCCAACTCCACCACTTATTATCTCCATGACTTTGCATAAATTGTTAGTTTCTTATAAATTTAAGTTTTCTTATCACCAAAGAAGAAAAAATAGGAATTTCTCCTGATTTGTCACACTGACTAAATGAGATATAACATTTTAAAAATTCTAACATACACAGTACTATATAAGAGATAACCAACAAGGACCCTACTGTTTATCACAGGGAACTCTACTCAATAGTCTATGATAACCTATATGAAAAAAAAAATCTGTGAATCTTAAAGAAGAATGAAATATTTATATGTGTAACTGAATCAGGTAGCTGTGCACCTAAAACTAACATAATACTGTAAATCATCTATATGCCATAAAGTTAAACTTTTTTAAAAGCTCTGAAAATAGTCCCTGACAAAGAATAAGCACCCAATAAATGCTAGCCTTCTCAATAGCACTACCATAAATACTCAAAAATATTGTTAAAAAACATCTTTGACTAGCAAGGCTGTGACCAGGTTTAAACGGTAGCCATTTAAACTGATTAGAGGCATACGTTGCTAGAATAGGTTTGACTTATAATTACTGTAGTGATCATCAGTCATTGTTCATTCAAATATTTACTGAGTGCCTCCTGAGTGCTAACTAGATTCTATGCAGGGAAGAAAAATAAGACAATTTCTCTTAAAGGCTACATTACTGCAGAAACACAGGACAAATACACACATCAGTGTAAAGTGAGGGAAATTATGTTAACCGAAGTATAAAGTGCTTGAAGGTGGGGAGCTGATACCTGGGAAAAAGGATTATTGAGCTAAGAAATAATTCTAAAGATTTTTAAAATCATGAATATATTCCTTTGATTCCACATGCATGGTAAAATTGGGCTCCAAGGTAGATTTCAAGAGTAAACATTAATTTTTTTTATTCAATCAATCTTTATTGAAGACCTACAATCAATATTTATTGAGGACCTACAAACTACTAAATATTTCACTAAATCTCATACAGCACTCAGGGATGAAAACAGGCTGTTGTTCTATATCAATAAAATCGTGTTCCTTTTAGAAAAACAAAAAAACTCCTTCAATCATTACACTCGATTTTGGCAAACTTTTAATTCCTACTTGAGTATTTCTTGAGGAAAACTGTAAGATTCATTCTAGTTTACATTAACTAAAAACAGCACTTGCTTTCAAAGATGTGAATCAAAATTATTACATTGTCAAAATAGTAAATTGGAACGGAGAATCCTACTGATGTTAAGACCTATTTTCTCACTTTTAAAATGGCTTTCTCTTCCTTTTTTCTTTTAGAAGGTATATTTTAAGAGTATAAACTGGATTAGATCACACAGATCTTCAGTTCAATTGTGAGCTAAGACAAATTATCTCTCTGAGCCAAGTTTACTCATCTGTAAAAATATGAATAATAGGACTAACTATCACAGCACCTTGTTTATATCTTGTAATTCTTATTTCATCAGGTCAACTTGATTACAACAAAGTCTCCCTGCTACATTGCTTCTAGAAAACAGCTACCATGTTTTGTTCATCTTTACAACCCCAAGTACTTAAACATAGTACTTCACACATATTAGGCAATACCTAATTATTCAAATGTCTAAAACCTTTCCTCCTACTTGGTGATGCAAAAAAATCACATCCACCCTTAATCAACAAAATAACATATTTTTATTTCATATATATTTTCCAGGGAAACAATATATAAGGTCTAACTCAGTTACGAGAAATAATACTGTGGAATTTTTTTATTTTTGACAAAAATTGTGTTTATTGAAGGTGTGCATGCCTTGTTTTATATACATATACAGTGTAAAATAATTACCACGATCAAACTAATTAACAGCTATCACCTTCCAGAGTTGCCATTTTGTATGTGTGTGTCAAGAAATAATTTCAAGTATACACTACATTATTACTGACTACAGTCACCATAGTTGTTCATAAGATCCCCAGAATTTATTCATCTTATAGGTGAAAGTTTATACCCTTTGATCTATTAAAGATTATCTAAATGTCCAGTAAGCATCATCTGAGATACTTGCAATCAGTATTCCTCAATAATCCCTGAAGATTCTGACTCAGTAGATCTGAGATGGGATCTGAAAGTCCAGATATCTAACAAGTCCCCAGGTGATGCTGAAATGTCTCCTTAGCAAATCCACTCTCATTGCCTGATCTCAAAATCACTCATAGTTTGTGCCTGGTGTTCATTTTTTGGCTTCCATAGAAGTGTTTTCCGAGACACTACTTTGGGCATTAAACAATCAGCCAAAATCATTATAAAAGAATACTTTTAAAAGTCTTAAAACAACCTTTGTCCTATTTACTTGTTAGGATAGGTTTGAAGATATTCATTATTTAATTTACTGTTTGCTGTAGGGCTTCTCTCCTAGGACTGGTCACAGAGATTTCTCCTTGCACTTGGTATTAGAAGAGTGGTGCTCCTTCTGAAAAACTGGCTTGATCTTATACTGCAGACAATATTAATCTTATAAATCTATAGTCTGCCCTTATTTTCTGTGGCTGCTAGAGAACTCAGGGACAGTTATGTGGAACCTTTATTTATAGAAAATGAGGAGTACCTCCAGGATCTTATACACAACTTTATCTTCAATAATTCATCCATTCTTTTCTTCCCTTATTTTTACTAACATTTATTTCCCTAAATTTTGTCCTTTGGGTTGTTACATTTATATATTTTAAACAGACTTAAAATATAACAACACAAAATAAGAGAGAAATGGAAGTATAAAAGGGGGAAAATAACATATTTTAAGAAGTAGAAAACACATGCATTTTAGTTCTTAAACATTCTGCCATTATCTATTATAAAAACTATAAAGCAGTTTTTAAAACTAACTTTTTATTTGTTGACTTCAAATTACTTTTAAGAAAATCAGGTCTCCAATATCATCACCATCATTTCCATTATTGATGGAAATGGATTATCTTAGAGCAGTAAGACAGAAAACTGATTGGAAAGATAGCAATGGTTTGTCACTGGCTACCTGAAATGCTTGAAATTCTCTGATGATATGCTGTTAATCTCGTCACTCAGTCTGGAGGTTAAGAGACCTTGCAATTCTCCCACCTATTTTCTCTGAAATCTAATCACAACTCTGAACTCTGACAGAATTTATTATCCACACTACCTTTTTCTATCTCCCAAATGATACTCAGTGTTGTTACTATAACATTATATTTTTTGTGTTTTTGAATAAAGTTTACCTAGCATCCTACTTTCCATGTAGTCAGAATTAATGTTACTTTCTACAAGATCAGGAGCCGACTGTGGCTCAGATCATGAACTCCTTATTGGCAAATTCAGACTGAAATTGAAGAAAGTAGGGAAAACCGCTAGACCATTCAGGAATGACCTCAATCAAATCCCTTATGATTATACAGTGGAAGTGAGAAATAGATTTAAGGGCCTAGATTTGATAGAGAGAGTGTCTGAAGAACTATGGAATGAGGTTCGTGACATTGTACAGGAGACAGGGATCAAGACCATCCCCATGGAAAAGAAATGCAAAAAGCAAAATGGCTGTCTGGGGATGCCTTACAAATAGCTGTGAAAGGAAGAGAGGCAAAAAGTAAAGGAGAAAAGGAAAGATATAAGCATCCGAATGCAGAGTTCCAAAGAATAGCAAGGAGAGATAAGAAAGCCTTCTTCAGCGATCAATGCAAAGAAATAGAGGAAAACAATAGAATGGGAAAGACTAGAGATCTCTTCAAGAAATTTAGAGATACCAAAGGAACATTTCATGCAAAGATGGGCTCAAAAAGGACCCAAATGATATGGACCTAACAGAAGCAGAAGATATTAAAAAGAGGTGGCAAGAATACACAGAAGAACTGTACAAGAAAGATCTTCACAACCCAGCTGATCACAATGGTGTGATCACTCATCTAGAGCCAGACATCCTGGAATGTGAAGTCAAGTGGGCCTTAGAAAGCATCATTATGAACAAAGCTAGTGGAGGTGATGGAATTCCAGTTGAGCTGTTTCAAATCCTGAAAGATGATGCTGTAAAAGTGCTGCACTCAATATGCTAGCAAATTTGGAAACCTCAGCAGTGGCCACAGGACTGGTGGAAAAGGTCAGTTTTCATTCCAGTCCCAAAGAAGGGCAATGCCAAAGAATGCTCAAACTACCGCAAAATTAATTGCATTCATCTCACATACTAGTAAAGTAAATCTCAAAATTCTCCAAGTCAGGCTTTAGCAGTCTGTGAATCGTGAACTTCCTGATTTTCAAGCTCGTTTTAGAAAAGGCAGAGGAACCAGAGATCAAATTGCTGACATCCCCTGGATTATGGAAAAAGCAAAAGAGTTCCAGAAAAACATCTATTTCGGCTTTATGGACTATGCCAAAGCCTTTGACTGCGTGGATCACAGTAAATTGTGGAAAATTCTGAAAGACATGGGAATATCAGACCACTTGACCTGCTTCTTGAGAGATCTGTATGCAGGTCAGGAAGCAACCGGTT
The DNA here is from genome assembly GCA_917880005.1 of Nanger dama. Classification (NCBI taxonomy): domain Eukaryota; kingdom Metazoa; phylum Chordata; class Mammalia; order Artiodactyla; family Bovidae; genus Nanger; species Nanger dama. The sequence continues at coordinate 34,956,187 of CAKJTW010000007.1, forward strand.
AGAACTGGACATGGAACAACAGACTGGTTTCAAATAGGAAAAGGAGTACGTCAAGGCTGCATATTGTCACCCTGCTCATTTAACTTATATGCAGAGTACATCATGAGAAACGCTGGACTGGAAGAAGCACAAGCTGGAATCAAGATTGCTGGGAGAAATATCAATAACCTCAGATATGCAGATGCCACCACTCTCATGGCAGAAAGTGAAGAGGAACTAAAAAGCCTCTTGATGAAAGTGAAGAGGAGAGTGAAAAAGCTGGCTTAAAGCTCAACATTCAGAAAACGAAGATCATGGCATCTGGTCCCATCACTTCATGGGAAATAGATGGGGAAACAGTGGAAACAGTGTCAGACTTTATTTTGGGGGGCTCTAAAATCACTGCAGATGATGATTACAGCCATAAAATTAAAAGACGCTTACTCCTTGGAAGGAAAGTTATGACCAACCAAGATACCATATTCAAAAGCAGAGACATTAGGTCCGTCTAGTCAAGGCTATGGTTTTTCCAGTGGTCATGTATTGCTGTGAGAGTTGGACTGTGAAGAAGGCTGAGCACCAAAGAATTGATGCTTTTGAACTGTGGTGTTGGAGAAGACTCTTGAGAGTCCCTTGGATTGCAAGGAGATCCAACCAGCCCATTCTGAAGGAGATCAGCCCTGGGATTTATTTGGAAGGAATCATGCTAAAGCTGAAACTCCAGTACTTTGGCCACCTCATGCGAAGAGTTGACTCAATGGAAAAGACTCTGATGCTGGGAGCGATTGGGGGCAGGAGGAGAAGGGGACGACCGAGGATGAGATGGCTGGATGGCATCACTGACTCGATGGATGTGAGTCTGAGTGAACTCTGGGAGTTGGTGATGGACAGGGAGGCCTGGCCTGCTGTGATTCATGGGGTCGGAAAGAGTCGGACACGACTGAGCAACTAAACTGAACTGAACTCTGCTTACTAAGTAACACATGACTATTTCTATATAGGAACCTTAAGATAGGGTCATTGCACAATATTCTTGGACATTCAACACAGTAGTAAGAAATAAAAATCTGGGAAAAAAGAAAATAATAATAGCCCTTTAAGTCATTAAGAGAAGAAAAGCCCTTGATTTGCTATGATGACAAGGATTCTTAAGAGTCAAGTAAAATTGTGAAGTCAACCTCGGCAATTAAAAATTTTTAAAATAATGTTTTCAAAGCTCTCTTAACAGCTTTACCTCATTGTAGACACTCATCAGTGTCTCATCAAAGTTGTCCATAAAGCTGCCTGGCTTTTTTCTAATATGTTAACTTTTAAAGCTATCTAGCTCATGGCCACAATGTGTTTTCAAGCTGAGTGATTTCTCCAGTTCTTTTAAGAATCTCATTCTCCAGCCAAATCAGTCCTTTTACTCATTGCCAATAGCTCCTCTATCATCCCCTTGTCTTGCTCATGCCATCTTCCCTGCCTGAAGTACTACTCATGTCTATCACACACTAAATCCTAGCTATATTTCAAGATCCAATGAAAATGTTCCTTCCTCCAGACAGTGTCTTTCCCTGTTCTCCAAACTGAAAGGAATCTCACTCTGCCACATTCATACTACTTATAATCTGTTCCTGACTCCTTACATAATACTTGATTTTGTAAGAAAAATCTTTGGTCACATTTTTTCTGTATAAATTATCTGCCAACTGATTCACTTCATGTTCTTCACTAACTTTCTTAGTTAGTTTTTTTTTTAATTATTAATACCCTAAAACACCTACCTAGTCCCTACAACTTCAAATGTCTATTGAATGAACCTATCAGTGAATTCCTCGTAGATGTGCATTAGCAGGTCACCATAAAGCAGAAAAGACTATTTGCTTGACTTATGAAATAAGTCTCTTTTAATCACAACTGCCACTTATATGTGTTTGTGTGTGTAAGCTTACATTCAAAGGTTTGCAAAACACATGTTAAATGCATAAATTGCTTAGTCTGTGTATTCCAGTTCTGATTATTCTTGGCATAGTCTCCTTCACAGAGGCTGATAAGAGCTACTCATAAAATTCAACTCTACATAATAGTACTCGACTTGGTACTACTGCACTTAATAAAGCACTTCAAAATTCATATCAAAGTACAGAGTGCTCTGAACTATAATATTCAAATTATTCTAGATGTGTGATTAAATATGCTGTAAAATTATTCTCCAGAACACTTATTTTATTTGTTGAAGAACATATGTTCTTCCTCAAAATAACTTGCTATTTTTGAACTATTACTCAGCCACACACTTCCTACAAGCAGCAAAGGTTACCTCAGATAAACCTAGATTTTACAATATTTGAAAACTTTCCCCTGCTACTCTAGGCCAAATGAAAAATCATGAGTCATAGGTGAATGACAGGAACAGTCTTGGAGGTAATTTTTCCTTAATGCAAGTAGCCTAAAATAAAACTTGTTTAGCAATTAATATTTTATAAAACTCTCATATACATTATTTTGTTTGCTTCAAAACAAGGATGCAAACAAATGTTAGTCTTGTCTTAATTTTTCAGAGGCTGCAATCAAATCTGAGGTTAATTAAGTGAATGGAGATACCCAAATGTAGATGTACCTCTTTACACTATCACATTTAGATTAAGATTTGAAGCACTGAATTTGTCACTTTTCATTTCCATTTGAACTGTCTTTGGGTAGTCATTTAAAAAAATATAGCTGCTTCCAAACTGGCCAATTAATTTGATATGTCTTCCTCCTTGTTGCTTTTTGGTTATTTTTCATATGTTTCACTGACTTTAAGTTGTAAACCTCTAAAGTATTTCAAATGATCAGGAAGTTTTAAATCAGTCCAGAATGTTTAAACACTGCATCAGAGGCCATGCTGTGTTTCCGAGTCCTGTTTCCTTTTCTGTTAGGGCAAAGGACTAGATTACATTTCCCAGGATTGTTTGGTGGAATCATGTGTTTAAATTATGGCCAGAAAAGGTGGTCAAAGTGATGGTTAACATTTCCAGGTCTGGATTACAGTAACACACTTTAATGTACTCCTTATTGCCCTCTCTTGTTTACAGGCCAGGTGCAAAGGATCCACTGGGAGCTCCAAGCCTTCCTTGACACCAAAGGCACTCAGTAGAAGAAGCCAGGATTCCTAAATGACTGAGGACAGCAAAAGCTCCCAAAACTTGCCCCACTACCATCAACATTAACTTGAATTAGATGGTGATATGGAGAGAAATAATCCTTTATTATAATAAACTATAAGGATTTGATTTTGGCAATCTGATCGCTAGAAAAACAAGAGAGTTCCAGAAAAACATCTACTGCTTTACTGATTATGCCAAAGTCTCTGACTGTGTGGATCACAACAAACTGTGGAAAATTCTTCAAGAGATGGGAATATAAGAAGCAAGTTAGAACAAGACAGGGAACAATAGACTGGTTCCAAATAGGGAAAGGAGTATGTCAAGGCTGTATATTGTCAGAGTACATCATGAGAAATGCCCAGCTGGATGAAGCACAAGCTGGAATCAAGATTGTCAGGAGAAATATAAATAACCTCAGATAAGCAGTGACACCACCCTTATGGCAGAAAATAAAAAGGAAATAAAGAGCCCCTTGATGAAAATGAAAGAAACTAAAGAGTCTCCTGAGGAGGCTGAAAAAGGACAGTGAAAAGCTGGCTTAAAACTCAACATTCAAAAACTGAAGATCATGGCAAACAATCCCATGACAAACCTAGACAGTATAATAAAAAGCAGAGACATTACTTTGCCGACAAAGTTCCATCTACTCAAAGCTATGGTTTGCCCAGTAGTCATGAATGGATGTGAGAATTGGACTGTAAAGAAACCCGAGTGCCAAAGAATCGATGCTTTTGAACTGTGATGGTGGAGAAGACTCTTGAGAGTCCCTTAGATTGCAAGGAGATCAAACCAGTTCATCCTAAAGGAAATCAGCCCTGAATATTCTTTGGAAGGACTGATGCTGAAACTGAAACTCCAATACTTTGGCCACCTGATTCACTGGAAAAGACTCTGGTGCTGGGAAAGATTGAAAGCAGGAGGAGAAGGGGACAACAGAGGATGAGATGGTTGGATGGTATCACTGACTCGATGGACAGGAGTTTGAACATCCTCTGGGAGTTGGTGATGGACAGAGAAGCCTGGTGTTCTGCAGTCCACGGGGTCACAAAAAGTCAGACACAACTGAGCAACTGAACTGATCAAGATTTGGGGCTTATTCAGTTCTGTCACAAATCTTAATTTAAATATGAATGATTCTTTTTTAATAAATATTTTACAAACAAAGCTTGTGATTTCTGGTACTAATTTCCCATATATCATTGCCTTTCATAATCTGTGTCTCTATGAGTGTGTTTTGGTGTTAAGCAGGCTAGTTAAGGAAACAAAGAAATAAGTTTTAAAGTGTTAAATAGTGGGCTATATAGTGCCTTCCAAACATGGCAATAGTAAAGTATTCTTAATTTGGGTATTTTTAAAGTCATTCTTAACTATGTTTCAGTCATGTCCAATTCTTTGGGACCCTATGGACTATAACCTGCCAGGTTCCTCTGTCCATGGGATTCTCCAGGCAAGAATACTAGAGTGGGTTGCCATGCATTTCTCCGGGGGATCTTCCAGATCCAAGGATCAAATCCAGATCTTCTGTTTCTCCTGCACTGCAAGTGTATTTTTTTACCCACTGAGCCATCTGGGAAGCCTATACAGGATATATTTTTGTTGTTGATGTTGTTCAGTCGCCAAGTTGTGTCCGACTCTTTGTGATCCCATAGACTGTGGCACACCAGGTCTCCCTGTCCCTAACCATCTCCTGGAGTTTGCCCAAGTTCATGTCAATTTAATCGGTGATGCCATCCAACCATCTCATCTTCTGTCAGTCCTTCTTCTCTTGCCTTCATTCTTTCCCAGCATCAGGGTGTTTTCCAGTGAGTTGGCTCTTCATATCAGGTGGCCAAAGTATTGAAGTTTCAGCTTCAATATCAGTCCTTCCAATGAATATTTAGGACTGATTTCCTTTAGGATGGACTGGTCGGGTCGCCTTGCTGTCCAATGACTCTCAAGAGTCTTCTCTCCAGGACCACATTTCAAAAGCATCAATTCTTCAGCACTCAGCCTTCATTATGGTCCAACTCTCACATTAGAACATAACTACTGGAAAAACCATAGCTTTGACTATATGGACTTTTGTTGGCAAAGTGATGTCTTTGCATATACACATAAATAAATGTCCTATACATGGGATAGGGTAAGCTCATTTTATAGGACATATAGTTAAACTACTTTTGTATACTGGGTATACTTTTGTATACTTTTGTTATACTGAGTCTAATATATGGATATAATGTTCACATGTTAATGGTACAGCAAATAGTGTTTATCACCCATGAAGAGAGGAGAAGTTTACACAGTCCTCAGCTATCAGACACCTGATCTATGGCTCTCCAGATAGCTCCAGAAACAGTGACTGCACTGCCTCAAACCACCACTCTGGATTTGAGAATTGCCGCAACTATTTGTAGCTACACATTTCTCTTGTTGATGACCTCACATATTTCACAATTTTTGGTCTAACTTCCTTATTGAAATATCAACCTCATGAGAGCAGACTAGCTTTTATTTAGTTTGTACTGCTCTGTGCTGATAAATGCTGAATGTTCTCAAGACCAACTTACTGGCATGTAAAAAGGTTTATAGATATTTTCTTAGATGACAGTGATAAAAGTGAAAATCTAAAGGGATATAAAAATTCAATGAATCTGTTTTGGAAACTGTACTTGCAAGGGACATAAATGTGTATAGGGTACATGAAAAAGTGGAAGTAAAGCTAGTCACACAGTTGTGTCCAACTCTGTGATCCCATGGACTGTAGCCTGCCAGGCTCCTCTGCCCATGAAATTCTCCAGGCAAGAGTGCTGGAGTGGGTTGCCATTTCCTTTTCCAGGGTATCTTCCCTACCCATGGATCAAACCCAGGTCTCCTTCATTGGAGGCAGATTCTTTACCAACTGAGCTACTAGGGAAGGCCATAGGGTACCTAATTTCCTTTAATTCACACTGCAATTATAATGAAATATGTTTCTGATGGTAACTTCATAGTAGTTTGCAGAATTGGTAGATATCTAAATTTGCAAGGCACACACATGTACAAAGTCATTCACCTGTTACTCCTCAAAATTTAAAAGCTTATACATTAAATGGAAATTTTATGAATGAAGGTGACAGCATCACCTTGACACATTACAAGACGTCCATCATTTTTTTTTTTAACTGCAGGTAAAGGCCTATCTTAAAAGGTTCGAGGGACCAATTGCTAATGTAGCTTCCATTTGCTTTCACTCAGTTCAGTTCAGTTGCTCAGTCTTGTCCGACTCTTTGTCACCCCGTGAATCGCAGCACGCCAGGCCTCCCTGCTCATCACCATCTCCCAGAGTTCACTCAGACTCATGTCCATCGAGTCCGTGATGCCATCCAGCCATCTCCTCCTCTGTTGTCCCCTTCTCTTCCTGCCCCCAGTCCCTCCCAGCATCAGAGTCTTTTCCAATGAGTCAACTCTTCTCATGAGGTGGACAAAGTACTGGACTTTCAGCTTTAGCATCATTCCTCCCAAAGAAGTCTCAGGGTTGATCTCCTTCAGGTTGCTTTCACTAGTATTACAAAAATTTGCTCTTAGAACCTTCTGCCCTCTACGTACCTTAAATTCTACCTTGGAACTTAATATAGTGAAGGCTTTGATATCTGGGTAGTAATTCATTCACTGAAAAATATTTATTGAGCACTGACTATATGTCATGCCCTCAGCTATGTGTTAAAGGTACAGAGTAGTAATCTTGGAGTTAAATTATCAAAGAAAGTGCACATTAAGCCCATTATTAGGAGTGAGAACAAAGAGATGATGGAAAGACAAGTGTTAACCACCAATAGCAACTGATGGTTTTCAGGCACATAACAGCTGAGAGGCTACTGAGTAAGAAGCATCCTCTTTGCCTTTTGCTGAAGATTCAGACCATTCAGACCATTCTTCCAAGAACATGCAAGGTGTGTTTTTGGTTACCCAGGAAATTTATTCTGTTTTATTGATACTAACATCCTAGTTGGAAGCAAATAATTACTTCCTTCTAGATTCTGCCTCTAAATTCAGTGCTGTTTTCTCTTCTAATCTTTCTACTTTTGCTTAAATAGGTACATCCCAACTTCAATAATGTGATAATTCAAAGAGATAAAAGCATTTTCACAACTTTACAGAAGTATCATATCTAAATACAGAACGCATGTTCCTTGCTATTTCAATAGTCCATCATTGCTCCCATTATTAAGATCTTACTGACAATTTTATCTAAACAATGTGTGCTTTTATGTTCTCACTAGATTATCACCTATTTCAGAGCTGGAAAAACATTAGTTTTCATTGGATTTTATCAATTCCTGGAGAATTTTGCCTAAAATTAGTGGGCCTATTAATAATGAATTAAATCTTTATATGTACAAGCTCTTATAGTTTTCTACCTGCAGAGAGAGCATAATATTTTTTTTTCAAGGAAGATTGCTTGACTAAAAGAAATCTTAATGACACTAGTACTTAATTATTAAGTTACTTAATTGATGCTTTCTCTCAGAAAAACAGAAAGATTATTCATTGATCAGGACAATTTGGGGGTGGGAGGGTAGACAGCTGTAAGCAACAGCAAACACTAAGATATTTACCCACTTGGAGGAACTTCAAGAAATAACCCCTCACATGTACAACTATCCACTCAAAAAGACACATTAGAAAGGTTTTATGAAAATAGTCTGTTTTCTATTTAAAAGCCCTTAAGCTTTTGCCTATTTTTAAGAAATACATCCTAAAATAGGGAAGTGTGAAGAATATGAAATATTTTAAAAATTAAGATTGTTCTGAGTTTTTAAAAACTTTTTACTGGAGTATACTTAATTTACAATGTTGTATTAGGTTCAGGTGTACAGCAAAGTCAATCAGTTATACATATACAGATATCCACTCTTTTTTTAGATTCTATTCCCATATAGGTCATTACAGAGTATTGAGTAGAGTCCCCCATGCTATACAGAAAGTTCTTATTAGTTATCTATTGTATATATATGAGTGTACATATGTCAGTCCCACGCTCCCAATTTATCCCTTCTTGCCCTTTATCCCCTAGAAACTGTACATTCATTTTCCACATTCATGACTCTGCTTCTACTTTGTAAATAAATTCACCACCTTTTTTTTAAGATTCCACTTATAATCAATTATCATATGATATTTATCTTTCTGTGTTTGACTTACTTCACTCAGTATGACAATCTCTAGGTCATACATGTTGCTGCAAATGGCATTATTTTGTCTTTTTATGACTGAGTAATATTCCACTGCATATACATACCGCATCTTTATACATGCCCCTGTTGACAGACATTTAGATTGCTTCCATGTCCTGGCTACTGTCAACAGTGCTGTAATGAACACTGGGGTGCACATATCTTTTGAAATTATGGTTTTCTCCAGGTATATGCCCAGAGGTAGGATAGTTAAATCATATGGTAACTCTATTATTTAGTCTTTTAAGGAACTTCCATATTGTTATTCATAGTGACTGTACCAATTTACATTCCCACCAACAGTGTAGGAGAAGTCCCTTCTCTTCACACCCTCTCAAGCATTTATCATTTGTAGATTTTTCATTGATGGCCATTCTGACTGGTGTGAGATGACACCTCATTGTATTTTGCTTTGCTTTTCTCTAATAATCAGTAATGTTTAGCGTCTTTTCTTGTGCTTTTTGACCATCTATATTTGGGCTTCCCAGGTGGTTCAGTGGTAAAGAATCTGCCTGCCAGTGCAGGAGAGGTAGGAGACATAGGTTCAATCTCTGGGTGGGGAAGATCTCCTGGAGGAGGAAATGGCAACCCACTCCAGAGCCTGGCATGCAACAGTCCATTGGGTTGCCAAGAGTCAGATATGACTGAATACATATGCACGTCTTCTTTGGAGAAATGTCTGTTTAGATCTTCTGCCCATTTTTTGATTGGTTTATTTTTTTAGTATATATTGAGATATATGAGCTGTTTTTGTATATTTTGGAGGTTAATCCCTTACTGATTCCTTTGTCTGCAAAGATTTTCTCCCATTCTAAGGGTTGTCTTTTGATTTTTTCTGCTGAATTTTATGATAACAGATGCAACAGCTTTTCCCCCAATTGTATCACTAAGATTTCAGCTGCAGTAAGTCTGAATCTTAGATTCAAAGCTAGAAATGAAAGTGACATTTTGTAGCGCAGCATTGTGTATTTGATTAAATTACAATGCAAGAAATGTTGCAGAATGACTGTCTTTAGATAGATGTTGAATAACATAAACCATGCTGAATATACATTGACTCAATGAAGGAATCCTCATCTTTGCATCACATTTAATACAATGCTTAGCACATACTGAAGTGAAGTCTTTTAGTCGTGTCCGACTCTTTGCGACCCCATGGCCTGTAGCCTACCAGGCTTCTTTGTCCATGGGATTTTCCAGGCAATAGTCCTGGAGTAGATTACCATTTCCTTCTCCAGGGGATCTTCCCTACCCAGGGATCGAACCTGGGTCTCCCGGCATTGTAGACAGATACTTTATCGTCTGAGCCACCAGGGATCCACTACATATTCAATAAGATGGACTCTCCTTCCCCTGACCTAGTGAGAAAGCTTTTACAGAACCATTCATCTAAGACTTCTCTTGAATCTCATATTGTGGCCTCCTGCATCTCATGTAGTAGATTCAAGAAACTGATCTTAATTTGAAATATTCAGGTTGCAAAGCAATCTATCAAACGAAAGAGTAGGGTAGCATGCCTCAATCCAGTGAAATCCTCAGTTCCCAGGCACCCATAAAATTATCTGTTATCATTTATAAACACTCACTGGGCGCTTAAGTGGGTAAAGGAACAAGCTCACCATGAAACAGCTCACCAGAAGATACTGTGAGAGGTGATAACTCAAAAGCTGCAAAACCAATTCAGCCAAGCTACATGACAAAACAGCAAGTCCAGTGAATGCAAGGGTTTCCTCCCTTTTATCGTACAGCTACTTTTTAGAAAGCTGAAGCTTCTGAATTTCATTAGAGCACAAAACTAGTTCAAACAGTATTGTTTTTTATAATACTACTGTTAATGGTCATCCAGGGTTCATCTGCCTTTCAGTTATTAGAACATGTAAGAAAAGTTAAATTATTTTCACCTCACCAACTTTAGAACCCTATTTATGATTAAAAAGCATTAGAAACATCAAATAGAAAAATCAATTAGCAAATCTGCAATTGCTTCCTTAATGTACTATATTTTAAAATTTTAATTATCCCAGACAAAACTTTATTAGCTAAGTTATACATAATGCAATTTTATGGACCTATATAACCATGAAGGAAGGTGAAGGTGAAGTCGCTCAGTCGTGTCCGACTCTTTGCGACCCCATGGACTGTAACCTACTAGGCTTCTCCATCCATGGGATTCTCCAGGCAAGAATACTGGAGTGGATTGCCATTTCCTTCTCCAGGGGATCTTCCCAACCCAGGGTTCGAACCCGGGTCTCCCGCATTGGAGGCAGACACTTTAACCTCTGAGCCACCAGGGAGTTAAATAAGCATAGTAAAGGCCTTAAAATAAGCATTGTATATAATGTCCTGTTTTTCCATGGGACTGAGAAGAAAGACTATTCAGATTCTCGCCATGACTTTTAGATTTTCCGAATTTTCTTAGCGAAATAGTTATATACTAACCTATAAGAAGTACATAAACAAACTCTTTACTGGATAGTTTTTGAAAGCATTTTATTCTGTAAAACACTACATTTATTATTAGTGATTAATCTGCCTGCCAGTGCAGGAGACACAAGAGATAGGGTTTGTTCCCTGGGTCGAGAAGATCCCTTAGAGAGGGAAACAACAACCCACTCCAGTACTCTTGCCTGGAGAATCCGATGGACAGAGGAGCCTGGTGGGTCACAGTCTATGCAGTCCCAAAAAGTTGGACACGGCTGAGTGACTAAGCAGCAACAGAAGGAGAATCTTCTCTTCCCTCAGATTTGTTTCTCACCCCTCACTATCTTGCTCATAAACTGATGTTTCTTTTTAAATGTCCTAAGAATCTGTGGGGAATAAAATGAAACTATACTTTGCAGAGAAAAGTATCACTCCCATGAATTAACTATGTACTGCTATAATTATAAAATAAGAGATGATAAGATTTCTAGTAAAAGAGAGAAGCTGAAGAAGGGGGTACAACTCCATTTCTTTCATCTCCTTTCCAAGCTGCTGCTGCTAAGTCGTTTCAGTCATGTCCAACTCTGTGACTCTGTGTGACCCCATAGACGGCAGCGCACCAGGTTCCCTAGTCCCTGGGATTCTCCAGGCAAGAACACTGGAGTGGGTTGCCATTTCCTTGTCCAATGCATGAAAGTGAAAAGTGAAGGTGAATTCGCTCAGTTGTGTCTGACTCTTAGCAACCACATGGACTGCAGCTGACCAGGCTCCTCCATCCATGGGATTTTCCAGGCAAGATTACTGGAGTGGGCTGCTATTACCTTCTCCATCTTTTCTAAGAAAATCCTTCAAATATATGTCTCTACTCATTGTTTCAGTTCCTCTTTTCCTATTCTCTCTTAAACCCATTCCAATCTGACTTACAAGCTAATCACACAACCCAAACTGCCTCACACAATGCTAGTTTCAGTCAATTCAACAGCATTTCATGCAGGTGATGACATCTCCCACGTGGTTCACTTTTTTCACTTGGTTCCCAAAACATGACACAGTCATGAATTTCCTCCTACCTTGGTTCCTTCTTTCTGGTACTTTTGTGCCCCTCATCATTGAGGAGGAGATACCCCAGTATTTAATTAACACTTGGCCTCTTCTTATTATCTGTTCACATTCAGTCCCCTGGAGACTTTCTCCACTTTCATGGCATTATATACCATGTCTATGCTAATAACTCCCAATTTTTATCTCTACTCCAGGCCAGGCCACTTTCCAGAACTACACACACACATATCTAACCATCTGCTTGACCTTTTTCATTTGAGTGAACAGACATCTCAGACTCACCCCAACTTAACCATTTACTTGATACTCCCTGACCCCTAAAACCTGCCTCAGCTGCAGCCTGCTCATCTCAGTTGATGGCAACTTCATCCTTCTAATCACTAAGGTCAGAATCCCTGGAGCAATCCTTGATGTCACTTTTCTATCACACCTCAAATCCAAATCATCGGAAAGTCCTGTTGGCCCTAGCTTCAGAATTCAGCCCCTTCTAAGTACTTCACAATGGCCAACCTTGCCTCAGCCATCATCTTCTTAGTCAGTCTTCTTCTTTCCACCTTTACACACACACGCGTGTGCGTGCACCCACACACATCCCACAATCTACTCTTCCAGTAGATTTTAATCCCTTGGTTTAAAACTCTGGAATGGTTCTTTCTTTCATTCAGAGTAAATGTCATAGTATTTAAAATGGCTGAAAAGGGATTCAGCTCTCTGTTACTTCACTGACTTTTCTCCTCAGTAAGCTTCCTTTCGCTTACTGTGCTCTAGACCACGGTAGCTTCTTGGTCTTCCTCAAAATGCTAACACACACATGGACAGAAGCAGTGGTTGGCAGAGACTGGGACAGGGGAACAGAGGGGAAGACGGGATGGGGGTAACTGCTTGATGTGTATGAAGTCTCCTTTGTGGGTGATGAAAACATTCTTGAATTAGATAATAGCGATGTTTCCACACGGTGAATGTACTAAATGCCACTGAATTATACACTTAAAATGGTGAACTTTATGTTATATGCATTTTGCCACAATTTTTTAAAATACCAAACACACTTCCAACCTTTGCTCTAACTGTTTTCCTCTGCTCAGAGCCGTGTTCTTGCTTTAAATACCCACTTGATTAACTCTCTTCCACCTTTAAGTGTTTGTTCAATACTACATGCTCAGTGAGGTCAACTCTGATCATTCTATTTAATACAGTGAACTGCTCCTTACTCTGTATCTCCCTTATCCCACTCAACCTTTTCCACCCCCACACCATCTATTTTCTAACACACTGATAATTTACTTTTGAATACATGTATTGTTTATTGTCTCCTTTGCTCAAATGAAAGCTCCATAGGGGAGGTCGTTGTCTGCTGGGTTCAGTGATGGATTCCAGGTGCCCAGATAGTGCCTGCTACATATATGCACTCTGTAAATATTTTTTTTTCCATCTTCACATCCTATAAACGGTGGCCTTAAAAGCAACCTCAGCATCCTTGAAGTTGGTAATTCTGAATTAGTCTTAAAAAGAAAATCCAGATAGTTGAGTGCCTCCAAGACAAATCCTAATGGGTCCTTCACAGTGGGATACTAAATGTACTGAGCTAGAGTTATGTGTGAAAATGGAGGAGCAAATGAAAGCTCAGTGTTAGAAATAGGGCTATCCTTTGAGGGGGCACAGCAGGGCGGGGGGCAGGGGGTGAGGTGGGGTGGGGGTGGTCTAATAGTTTCCAGATATTTAGAGAAGATAAGGATTACAATTTTATAGGATATAAGAGGACCCTGGAGAAGGAAATGGCAACCCACTTCAGTACTCTTGCCTGGAGAATCCCATGGAGGGAGGAGCCTAGTAGGCTACAGTCCATGGGGTCGCAAAGAGTCGGACACAACTGAGCAACAAACTACTACTACTAAGATGTATCTATCTGATAGCATGACTTCTGAGGGGACAATACCACAAGAGGACGCCTGCTGGCAGCCTATGACGGGGAAAGAGTCTGTACTAAGCACTAAAGCTTTGGGAGCTGAAGCAACATTTTCCCAGCTGTCCCAGAGTGAAACCAGCTGCCAGTGAAGCCACACAAATTGAACTGACACCATATGCCTAAGTGAAGAGCCCAGGAGGAATAACCAACATAGCTTGAAAATTAAATCTCATCCCCTCTCTAGAACCAAATAAGCCTCAACATGCTTATATATATGTGGGAAGAAGGAGGAATCAAGACTGAGTGAGATTTGTCTTACTGTCAATTTTGGTTACAAGAGAATAAACTGAAGACTGAGCTGTTTCAACATTTTATTAAGCAGTACTGATCTGTAAGCTCATAGAAACCAAGGATAACACGCCATTTGTCTGCAACTGCTTTTGTAACTAATGTAGCCCCTTCCACATAGTAACTGTCAAGCCTTGAATGAACAATGACTTAAAATAAGATGAATGGGAATCTGTTTGCCTTTTGCAGTAGTTTAATACTTTTCTAGAAAAATACCACTTCAATTCAGCTGCCAATAAGTATGGTAGTGAGGTTTTGTTTTTATTTTGGGTCCTGGAAATTTTGTCTCTTATTACTAGAACTCTAGTTTCTGTTGCAAAAAGAATCGCATCTCCACCCCCTGAGTCCCCACCCTCCTGCAAAATTTGCTTTTCTTTTACTGTTGCTCGGCTGTTCACTTGCTCATATTTGGGAAGTTACTCATTTTATTTTAAAACTTACTTTTAAGCCCTTGCCTCAAAAAGAAAAAGCCTTCTTGTCATGCTGGGTTATTCAGCAACAATCTATTGCCCTCCATGGGATAAACTCAGCCTTCACCCCCACAGTTTATCTGCTTTGGGAGCTCGATTACTGCCTCATAAAACAGCACAACAGTACTATTATCACATAATCATTATCATTACCTCACTTTCAGCCATACAGATCCTTCTAATCCTGAACATCTTGCCTTTCTAATCTTGCTATATCTATCCTCTCCTGCTGTGAAACTCGTGTGTTCCATTTTCACAGAAGCTTAATGCCATCACAAATGGAAAAATAAGATATATTTTTTAACTAGGCTGCATTTTATTGATACCACTGAGTTATACAGGAATTTAAAATAGCTCCATGTTTCATTTAAGTAAACAGAACAAAAGTGTGGGTAGCAGTGTGAGTTGATCTTAGCCTAGCGTAGATCTTAGCCTAGCCTACCCAATTTCATTTTTCTGGCTTTTGTCATATCATTTAGGACAGATTCAATATGACACTCCCAAGTGGGGACTACTCAGTTAGCAACAGAATTATTTCCACCCTGAGTAAAGTCTGGAAGAAGCAATGCCATTCTACTAAGATTTACTCAGAGGTTGGAAATAATCACTATTTAACTGTGTCTTCCCCAGGTCCATGGCACAATGGATATCCAAAGTAAATTCCTTCTTTGATCACTTTGGCAAAAAAGGGCCTTTCTAACTTTATCAAGACATAATTCATGCCTCCAAGCTTAAAAGAAGCAGACATAGATTTCCAGTCCTTACAACCAATAAAAACAAAGTTAAGAGAATTTTATAGCCCCATCAGTTAAATAAAATAATCAGAGTCCACATTTATTCATGTCAATAGAGCTTTCCTTTTTTATGTTTGCCACTTAATGTTTGTTTTTAACACTAATAATATAAAAATTTTAAAAATAAAAATATAAAGGGTGAATGAATGAATACTGAAAAAAATTATAAACACTTAAAATTCCAACCACTCTCAATAATCACAGTCAATATTTTGATATTAACATTTTATATCTTTTCATAGATAAGCAGTTAAAACAAAATACTTATTTTCCAAAAAACTGAATCACCCAACATATACTATTCCATGCTCCTTTATTCCATTTAACAATAGAGCATGAAGGTCTTCTTGGTCAACAAAATGTGAAACAGATAAATTTACTTTTTCTAATAAGACTCATATTCTAAAGGTACATAATAGATGAAGGGATTCATAAGAACTGTACGCATAGACTTTGGAGTCAATAGAAACATTAAAGGAAAATCTGAGAAAAGAATCTGAAGTGAAGATATAGGGGGTAAAGTAGAAGGCAAAAAGAAACATATAAAAAGCCATGATTAGCACACAAACTTCATTCTGCACCATGTCACTCTGAAACATAGATTAGTGAGAAAATAATTACTGTCCTTCCTAAAGACTAGACAATGGTATAAACATATGCCATAAATTCCTCTCTAAAGAAGAAAATGAGGAAGAACACAAGAAAACTGAGGAAATATCATAGATTAATGGTAATATCTTATCAGATTAGATCATCCCAGGGATTTAAATTCAATTTTATATCCCTAAAATTCCTATCCAGCAATTTTTTTCCCAAAACAAATCAGTTAGATTTCTGCTTCTGCCTATAACTTAGGGCTTATAAGTATCTGAGAAAACTCTCCTCAAAAGTAGTGCATGGATTATGATAAGAAAAAAATAATTATAAATCTTACAATTTCAATTCTTCATCAAGATGTATCTAATCCTTATGTATACTAAACTCTGGACTATGTATTCAGAGATCCCTCAAAGGAACACAATAATAAGGAAATTTTAAGTAAGAGAATGTGACAGAGCATTGTACTGAGAAAAGACAAACAGACACTCCAATGGATCCCTTATCATGGACTGAGAAAAAAAACACATGACTCAGAAGAGTCTGAAATAGGTAGAGCATCCCAGTAGTTGAAAGCAAGGTCTTCACAGGTCATAAACTAAAGCTCAATTCATACTGTTCTCAAAATTTTGCAGAAGTCCCAGAACTGAGTTGGTGTGGTATAACAGAGGTTGGTTATATGATAGAAGCATAGCAATTTCCAGATAGACCCATATTCCACCTTATCTCCCGCTCATATCATTGCACCTCCTTATGGCATATATTTAAAAGCCAAAATATTGATGCCAAAGAATTGATGCTTTTGAACTGTGATGTTGGAGAAGACTCTTGAGAGTCCTTTGGACAGCAAGGAGACCAAACCAGTCGATCATAATGGAAATCAGTCCTGAATGTTCATTGGAAGGACTGATGTTGAAGCTCCAATACCTTGGCCACCTGTTGCAAAGAGTCAACAAATTAGAAAAGACCTTGATGCTGGGAAAGATTGAAGGCAGGAAGAGAAGGAGATGACAGAGGATGAAATACTTGGATGGAATCGCCAACTCAATGGACATGAGTTTGAGCAAGCTCTGGGAGATGGTGAAGGACAGGGAAGCCTGGTGTGCTGCAGTCCTTGGGGTTGCAAAGAGTTGGACACAACTGAGTGGCTGAACAACAATAACTGCATTTCATGGACCGAGCCGCAAGTTCCACTATTTTATTCGTTATGTGTGTTGAGACTTACACTGCAACTAGCAACAGCATCCAGTCAGGTACATAACCACTATGATATTCAGGCAATTCAGTATTGGGGAATTGCAAAACTTGGCATGTAACCGTGGGTGAGCCAAGTGACCAGAAAACTTCTAGCTAAATTACACTAAAGTGTTGTTGACCTAGAATTTTAATTGAATGATGGTGTTGCATTTTAAATCATTAATTTAATAGAAAACAATTTTTCTTTACTGTTTTGTCTTACTATGACACTTTGGCATACATATAGTGGAAAACACAAAGAGGCAATAAGTAAGAGGCTACAGTCTAACTCTTAGAAACATCTATGAAAAGTTCCTGAAACAGCTAAGAGTCAAGGAGAACAGAAATAATGCAGGAAAGAAAAAAATTTTAAAAAGCCAGCAAAGTGAAGATTCCTTTTCTCTGTTTAATATCAAGGAAGA
Source organism: Nanger dama (assembly GCA_917880005.1). NCBI lineage: Eukaryota > Metazoa > Chordata > Mammalia > Artiodactyla > Bovidae > Nanger > Nanger dama. The sequence goes on from CAKJTW010000007.1 coordinate 34,973,748, forward strand.
CCATAAACCCAACTATGGCAACAATGTGGCATTTCCCAGAAGGAATTCCCAAAGAGAACATTAACAGATCCTACATTTTCTTTTGAGAAGGGATGTGCTCTCTGAATTTTCAGTATACACTTAGTTTCATAAAGTAGCAATTAACAAACTAATTAGCTAAAGAAGCATAATTGATAAACAGTAAAGCTTGAGAAGAAAGTATTGGTACCTTGAACTTAACATTTTGAGTCTTGACTAAGGGTCTCCTTGGCCTTAGACAGGACTTTTCAATTTGAGGGCCTGGGAAGCCCTCAATTTCCTAAAGACATCTCCTAATTTCTACAGTAAAGTTTTCACAGTTTGAATCCTGACTATATCTAGGGTAGTAGTGATGCTATTAAATTCCAGATAGTCAAGGAAGTTCTCAATGATAAGATGGCAAATGAGCCAAGACCTAAAGGGAAAGAGGAGTAGCAAGCATTGTAAATACCTAAGGGAAGAGGGAAAGGGAAATGCAAATGCCCTGGAGCAGGTCTGTATTTGCTGTATGTGAATGGCACTCCACTCCAGTACTCTTGCCTTGATAATCCCATGGGCGGAGGAGCCTGGTAGTCTGCAGTCCATGGGGTCGATAAGAGTCAGACAGGACTGAGCAACTTCACTTTCACTTTCATGCGTTGAAGAAAGAAATGGCAACCCACTCCAGTGTTTTTGCCTGGAGAATCCCAGGGACGGGGGAGCCTGGTGGGCTGCCATCTATGGGGTTGTGCAGAGTCGGACACGACTGAAGTTCTTAGCAGCAGCAGCAGCAAGAACCAGCAAGGAGGCCAGTGTGGAGTAAAACAAGCAAGGGAGAGGGTTTGCAGATGAATGCAGAAGGGCATATGTGGGGTGTATATCACTTACAGCGCTATGGAAGAAGATGAGTATTCTAGATTTTGTTCTAGATGAGAACTCACTGGATACTTACAAGCAGAGGAGTAACATGATATAACTTTCGGTAAGATCTTTCTGGCTATTGTGTGAGAAATTAACCACATGGGGGAAAGATGGAAGCAGAAAGTTAATTTAGGCTACTCGAGAGTCCAGGAAATAGTTTTTCTCAGAGGAATTCTCCCACCAACTGTTCAGAAACTAGAATAAAATATTCTTCATATTTTTATAGTAAAAATAGAAACTTGAATAACTGGTGAATTACAAATAAGTGCAATTTTTAAATAAGTTCCAATATAAGAAAGGTACTTTTTCAGTAGGGGAAAGGGCAGTATAGCACAGGAAATCATTAGACAATGCAAGTCCAGCACAACAAAAGCCCCAAATCACAACTGAAATCTAAGAGTATAGCTGACCACTTCTGGTTAAGGCTTTCATCAATATCCAAGTAGGAAATCATGAAGAATATCATGGCAGTTTTAATAGTATAGTGTTCGCAAGTATGTGTATGTTAAATCGTTTCAGTCGTGTCTGGCTCTTTGCGACCCTATGGACCATGGCCTGCCAGGCTCCTCTGTCCATGGGATTCTCCTGGCAAGAATACTAAAGTGGGTTGCCATGCCCTCTTCCAGAGGATCTTCTCTACCTAGGGATCGGATGAGAGTCTCTTAGGTATCCTGCAATGGCAGGCAGTTCTTTACCACCAGCACCATCTGGGAAGCCATTTAGATACTAAGCAGTATTTGCCTTTGTAAATTTCCAAGTTAAAAATCATTTCTGACACTGCCAAGGACATAAGAATGACCACATGGACATAAAGAACACTGGAATCTGCTGTACTGGATGAAGTCCAAGTTATCAAGAGAAAATATGCAGTACATGTCACAGAAGAGGCAAACTGCACAAGGATTACATCCTTTTAAATGTGTTGCCTCATACATTTCATGCAATATTTCTTTAAATGTTAGTTGTCTTTATTTATCTTGGAACTTTTACCCTGTATTATGATAAAAGTAGATTAAAATTCCGGGAACTATTAACTGTTCCCAAAAGGCACTCCCATTCTCCTGTGGCAACTTAATATATTTGAATCTGAGCCCATTTTTTATTAAACTATAGGAAGACTTTGCCAGGTCTCTGCTAAAATTTATCACTCTATTTCTCTTTCCTATCATCTGAAATGTGTTTGAAGAATATCAAAGGTACATCTAAAATAGAACTTTATTTTTAACTTCTTTCACCACTTGAAAAGAGCAGCGTTGTCAATGACGCTGATCTATGGGTGAAGGAAAGAAACCAAGGTGGTCAGAAAGGCAGCTCAAAGTTTTCACAAAGTCCTTGGTCAGCTTTTATGTACATCAAAATGAAACCTACAGCCCCTGATGACTGAAAGCCTTCATCTGCTGGCAGCCTCTCTCGAACCTCCCCTTCACACTGTGTGGTTGCCGGGCCTCTTCCTTTCCAAGACAGAATTCATATTCCTCCTTTGTGAGTATAGGGTCTATTCAAAGCAACCTACATAAAATGGGGTTCCTTCTTTTTCTCATGGCAGTTTAAACTGTTTTAAAGGGATGTGTCTTTCTGCTTGCACATGATCCTAATTTTTCTCTAGCTTGCTGGGGATATTCTGTCACCTTTTATTTTGGGTTTGCCTTTCAGGGAAAAACAAATACAAAAAGGTGTCAAATTTGACACTTCAAAGTATCTTGGTAAACTAGGCAATTTCCAACCATGTGTGAACTCCCCCAAAAAAATCTTTAGGATAAACTTTAAATACCCATTATTATACCTAGGGTTAAAAACTACCTGGGAAAACAACTCATAAGCATTACCATTACAAAGCTGAATGCCTAAGGCAATGTTCCTGACCACCTCAAAAGCTGGTGATTTGCCTCTGGAGTCTTCCACTCCTCCTCACTAATAGGCCTGGAAGTTACAGACAATTAATTATTAGATTATGTAACTCCCACTGCTTAACATTCTATGGTTTTACTGCAAGTGTACTGCTTTTCAGTGAGGGGTGCAATTTCATCAGCTCACTCGTCTGCGTCTTTGTGCTCCTTAATCCTGGCTTCCCAGGGTTTTTCTTTAATTGGTTCGGCCTTCTTTGGCCCTCAATCAGCCTGATTTTATTCATGGCTTCCCAATGAAGATGACTGAATCTGAAAATTATGGTGCCAGTCTTACAGCCATGTTAGATACAAACACTCATCTAAAACCTCTACACTGATAGAATCTGTCTTTCTGTGATTAATGAAAGCACATTTTTGCAAGCTTCTGAAATCTACACTGTGCTGGTGAAAAACTGGAGGAACCACTCACTACACTAGTTATGTAGTTGTGAGCCACAGCACGTATGTCTGGCACTGTAGAAAGCACACTGGCTAAGGAACCACAAGTGGAGTAGGATATGGCAACCCACTCTAGTATTCTTGCCTGGAAAGTTCCACTGACAGAGGAGCCTGGAAGGGTATAGTCCATGGGGTCGCAAAGAATCAGACACAACTGAGCAACTGAGCACAGGGAACCATAAGACTTGTCTTGGTTGCAGTTTATTTCACCACATGTCTTTGTATGCAGTGCCATCACTCTGAGCATCAGTTTACTCACCCGTAAATCAGGAATTAAACTACCTATCTCAATGGGGTTTGGTCAGAGATAAATGAAATGAGTGGTAAAATGCTTTGCCAATTATGAATACTATAGAAATTAAGCGATTTAACTATTATTGGTATTCACAAATTCTAATGTCCTTATTATTGTGGCAATAAATAGCTCTTAAGAACTTGATGATCCTTCTATTATTAAAAAGTTAATTAAAAAGACCTTCGTTAGCATGTGCAATCAAGTTCACTGTGCTAACTGCTTCACTAAAATTTCTACTGCTAAAATAACGTGAAAGGGGGACTTCCCTGGCAGTCTAATGGTTAAGACTCCATGCTTCCACTGCAGGGCACAGGTTCAACTTCTGGTTAGGGAACTTAAAATCCCACATGCCATGTGGCACAGCCAAAAAAACAATAAAATAAAATGGCATGGGATGTTATATGCCTTATATGCCTCTTCCACATCAGAACCTCTGTATTGTTTCCACAAATAGTAGGATTCAGTTTCTTAAAATTCCACTTTCAGGTATTACCCAAACCACCATTACCCCAGGGCCAGGCCAAGCTTTTAAATTCCATCTTAGTGATTTTCCTTAATTGAAGCCACTCAACAGCAAAAAGATGATTCTAAGTTCTAATATATTCTGGTTAGTAATCTGGCTATGTCAGAAATATACGACTAGGCATTTTCAAATCATTAAGGATATATTTCACACGCTGCTAAAACTAACTACTACTCATGCCCTCTACAAACACTGTTATGAGCTCAAGAAGTGACTGTTTCTCAGGGATTTTCAGTAGCCAGTTACCCTGGAGTCCCCAAGTGCATCAAAACCTGGAGTCACCAGCCTATCAGAGATGTGGGATCAATCAACATCAGTGAAAGAAGCAGAGGAAATGCCCAGTCGTGGTCTTAAATTAGATGGGTCAAGATTAGGGTGATCAACTGTTCCAGTTTGTCCAGGACTCAGAGGTTCCAGGAATATGAGACTTTCCGTTTCAAAACAGAAAAAAGTCTCATGCACTCTGGGATAAGCTGGTTACTAGTTAAGACTGGTGAGAAATGCCATGCTGAAGGAGAACCACAAAGCACAATCAGGTCAGTGAGGTCAAAGCCATGGAGCTGGGGGCAGGGTTACCATGCAAAGGCTAAAGGAAAGTAACATAGATCACATTTTGCCACAGCTTACTATTTCATACGCTCTACATCTCCACCCCACAGCTGTGCATAAAGAGTCAACTCAGTTAAATAAACTGCCATCTGACACTACATGAGGTATTAAGATCTATACGTTCACGTCATCATTTGGTTCATTTCAGAACAAAATTTCAAGCACATCCAAAGTGTACACAGAAAATTCAGTCTTGTAAGCCACAAACCCAGGTGTGTATGCAGTGTATCTATCTTAATTTCCCTTAACCCAAACTTAATTTCTACCTTAAATCCCCAGTTCCAGCTAATAGCAGACAACTTAATTGAGTCACTTCAAGTAAATGCAATCAAATTAGTGATTACTCAGTTATTCCTGATTTAAATACTGTCAGCTTGGAATGAGACACCCAAGTCTTCTCTTCTTTAAGATTCCTCCAACCTCTCTACAGTTCCTGGATATGGGGAGGGGGAAGATCTAGGGCTCCTGTCAAATTTCATCAAGTATCAGAATCATCAGGAGGGCTTGTTAATTAAAGATCACTGATATCAGCACCAGTTTCAGATTCAGCAGGTCTAGGGTGGGAGGCCCAAGAATTTGCATTCTTAACAAGTTCCCGGGTGATGCTGTCTCAGGGATCATACTTTGAGAGCTAATGCCACGTTAGAGCTCTTCTGGGCTTCCCTCATAGCTCAGTCAGTAAAGAATCTGCCTGCAATGCAGGAGATCTGGGTTCCGATTCTTTCCTGGGTCGGGAATATCCCCTGGAGGAGGAAATGGCAACCCACTCCAGTATTCTTACCTGGAGAATCCCATGGATAGAGGAGTCTGGTGGGCTACAGTCCATGGGGTCGCCAACAGTAGGACACAACTTAGCAACTAAACTACTACTACAGTTAGAGCTCTTCTAGGTGACTTTAAAGTGAAGTGAAGTGAAGTCGCTCAGTCGTGTCCAGTGCCTCGTTAGTTTTCTTTCACTGTCTGAACTGTCTTCCTTGAGCTTTTGATCACTCCCTATGGCTAGAAAATAACTGCTAGTGAGGGTGGAATGAATGCTTTACCTGTCTATACTTGGCAACACTTGGGGCTGTAGAAGTACTTCAACACTTTGAGTACTCAGAATTATTGTCTTGTTACATGCCTGGTGGCTCATCTGGTAAAGAATCCGCCTGTAATGCGTGAGACTGGGTTCAATCCCTGAGTTGGGAAGATCCACTGGAGAAGGGAAAGGCTACCCACTCCAGTATTCTGGCCTAGAGAATTCCATTGACTGTATAGTCCATGGGGTCACAAAGAGTTGGACATGAGTGAGCAACCTTCACTTTCACTTAACTTTCACTACATCCATAGTATCATCCCCTCAGCATTTACATGTAGCTCCCCTTGGATGCATCCTGTAGCTTGTTAAGTAGTAAAGAAGAATGATTTGAGCAGTAGTCCAGAAACTTCTAAATCAGGCTTTGCATCTTAATAGCCACGTAACCTTCATCAGGCTTCCCTGGTGGCTCAGAGGTTAAAGCATCTGCCTCCATGCGGGAGACCCAGGTTCAATACCTGGGTTGGGAAGATCCCCTGGAGAAGGAAATGGCAATCCACTCCAGTATTCTTGCCTGGAGAATCCCATGGACGGATAAGCCTAGTAGATTACAGTCCATGGGGTCGCAAAGAGTTGAACACGACTGAGTGCCCTCACCTCACCTCAACCTTCGTCAGGGCTTCCCTGGCAGCTTAATGGTAAAGAATCTGCTACAATGCAGGAGATACAGGTTAGATCCCTGGGTCAGGAAGATGCCCTAGAAAAGGAAATGGCAACCCATTCCAGTATTCTTGCCTGGAGAATCCCATGAACAGAGGGGCCTGGTGGGCTACAGTCCATAGCGTCGCAGGGTCGGACACAACTTAGCAAACCAAACAACAAATACAACGTTGGACAAATTCTTTACATTTACCATCTCTCAGTTTCTAATCTATAGAATAAAACTAGTATCTCTCCTGTCATGGCAATCTCACAGAAGATCTATAGAACTCAAAGGTAATGTCTGAGAATATGCTTTGAAAATAATTAATGGTTATATTTAAGGTAAAATATCTGTTACTGTGCATATAACTTCCCATCAGCCTATACAGTTACCTTTACAAAAGCTGGATAGTCATCCCTCAGTATACATAAGGAATTGGTACCAGGACCCTTCTCCCCCAAATCTGCAGATGCCCAAGTCCCTTATAAAATGTTTCAGTCCACCCTCATATCCATGGGCTCTTCATTTGTGCATTCAGTCAACCATGAATAGAAATTCTTTCCAACTCCACATTTAATGACATTAATTTGGTAGCTTTAAAATCAGCAAATGCTACAAATCAGGACTTGTGTGCCAGTGGGTTGTTTATTTTCAGAAAGCCAGTTCTTAAATGGGCTTCCCTGGTAGCTCAGATGGTAAAGAATCTACCTGCAATGCAGGAGACCCGAGTTTGATTTCATTTATCCACATATCACTGCTTACAGGACATACTGAGATTTGATAGTTATATTTCCAGTGTTAGTTTTTGATAAGGTGATAAAAATATACTTTTCTCTCCTTTATACCACACAAAATTTTATCATCTAAGCAAGACATATTAATATATATACAACTATGGTATGTTACCAAATTCTCTACCTTCAGCAGTGATTTTCAACCTAAAGTGGGATAAGAATCATCTAGGAGGCCTTGTTTAAATTGCAAATTTCAGGGTGCTACCCCTAAGAATCTGAACAAGAGTCTGAGGAAGGATCTTAAAGGGGCATTTTTACAAGCTCTGGAGGTATTCCAAACTGGTTGGTGGTCTTACGGTGACATGTGGAGCTGATAATGAAACATAAAATCCACAATTTGGCTTTTAAGTCCTTTACCAACTGATCACAAAATCCCTTCTCCCCATCTCCAATTGCTCTGCAGTGTATGCCTGTCCTGAATTGAAAAGATACCATCACTCAACTGCAACAGAATCCTTGGAATTTTATTTACTTATTTGCTAAGTTTCCTACAGTATGGCTCGAGAGCTTGCTAATGTGGACCCTGGGATGAGAAGATAAAATAAATTTCATAGCCTTTAAGCTAGCAAACTTAGTAACTGTTTCAAGGGCACATGCTGGCAATGAGTCAGAAACAAGTGAAATCTTGCAAAAAGTGGCAAGAAAAGGGGTTAAAGAGAGAAGAAGGAATGTCTATGTATGCATTTCCCCACAGAATATAGAATAATGCTGATCATTTTTGTTGAAGCAATTTTATTTTAGTCACAAAAGTCTTACTATATAAAAATAACTTGTTTTATAAATGAGCTGTCAAACCCTTGGAGAAGCCAACCATGAACAATTTGTTATTGGTTATATTTCCATTATTGTCACTATTTAATCCATAGTTTAGTGATTAATGGTTTTCTAAGAAAACTTGTTTGAGGTATAAAGAATGAAATCTGTTACTGGAGGAAGACCCAACAAGATTCATTTGTCTCGGTGGCTCATCAGTACTGAAACCGACATCACACAATTAATGGTCCAAGAGATGAAATAGGACTCCTATTCTGTTATGTCTCCTCTATTTAAGTTTTCAAAAATGAAAAATAATGAGAAAATGAGTAAAACAAATTGCTTGATATGCCAAGAAGCAAAATAACTCCATTAAAATAATTAGAATTTCATCTCAAATTATTAGACACTGCTGTTTCACTGGAGAAAAATCCAAGTCTGGGGTGATGCCCTGATAAATGTGAGTATAATTTATGGCACTGCCATTAGAAATATTTGAAAGGGGGTTCTTCCTGAAGCTTGATAAGCCTCTAGACATGCTTCTCTTAGAATTAAAAGGCTGCTTTGGGGAAACTATCTCAAAAGTTTTATATCAGAACGGTTTGTTTGTTAGTTTAACTAAGTTTCCTACATATCTGAAAGAATATGCAACTCAAAAGTGAATATATGTTATGAGTCTAATGCTCATAGATTCATAGAAATTATGTTTACAAACATACCAGATTGGAAAAGGCAACAGAAAGTGATAATAATAATTTATTTGTTTAGGAATAGGCGATTGGGCATTAAATTTTCCACTGCACAATACAAATTAAGAATGCTGATAATAATTCAACTTAGCTTTATAGCACATGATCAATCTGCATCCCTGAACAGTCAGTAAATAAAATATTATTTTAATCCAATCTGACTGTTCTTGCCTGGAGAATCCCAGGGACAGGGGAGCCTGGTGGGCTGCCGTCTATGGGGTTGCACAGAGTTGGACAAGACTGAAGTGACTTAGCAGCAGACTTCATGTTATAAACTATTTTTGAGCACCAACTATGAGAAAGGCACTTTGCTAACATCATGAGGAACAGAGAGTCAAAGATTCATTTGAATCCATGACATCAGGCAACTTGAAATCTAGTGGAGAAAAAGCACATGAAAACAAATAGCTATGACAGAAACTAAAATATAAAGTGCCTTGGAAAGCACTAGGGAGGAAATGATTAGTTCCAAATAGTGGAATGGATGAAGATTTTACACAGAAGATGGCAAAAGAAAGAAGTCCATAATTTTCCTGAGATGTGGAGCCTTGTAACAGTGGTTGACAGGTATATCTCAGAAAGTATTGGGAACTATAGCAACAAAGGGAGAAAAATGAGGAGAGGCTTAAATCATACCATGTAATGATTATACTGCAACCCTGGGCTTTTGGTTGCCAATCCTCTAGCATGAGCTTGGCACAAAGCAAGCACTGGACATATTTGGTGGACAGGCAGTCAAGCCCAGTAGTTATCAAGGAGGAGGACTACTACTGCTAGTACAGCCATGAAAGTGTAAGATTCTACCTAGACGATAAGCTAGTGTTGCCAATGTGAAAGTGCAGGCTGTGTCTCATTTTATATGTGCTTAAATGTTATGTCTCATGGTGATCAAGCAACACAAATCACAAATGTACTTATTTTAACTTCAGTGGAAATTAACTTGCTCTCATTTTGCTATTACAAAACTGTTATCTATATATCAGTGAGCATTTTCCACATGTTCATATATGATTTTACATGTTTTCATCAGTTTTAACAAGGAAAAACAAATATACTTTCTTTGATACCAAAAGGATAAGAAAAGCTTAGAGAACATTACTCTTAAATCAAATAGTACTTCAATTAACATATACAAGTAATATTTCCTTCGTTTTTTTTTTGTTGTTGTTGTTTGTTTGTTTTTTGGCTGCACCACACAGCATGTGGGATCCCTAATTCCCTGACCAGCTGACCAGGGATCAAACCCTGGGTCCTTGGCAGTGAAAGCATGGAATCCTAACCACTGGGCTGTCATGAATTCCCTACAAGTAGTATTTCGAGTAACAAACACCCCTGGAAGATGATACCTAAATCAAAGCCAAAGTGGTGAAAAATATTGTATCTATTTCATTCTACACCCTGGACTCCAACTCATATACAGCCTCTGGCTCTTCACATACCAAAAATCACTACTCTTACCATTCTGTTTTAACCAGTACCCTTTCACATTGAAATTAACCCTAAATATTTTTATTTTTAGAGCTCTCTATTGGAAATAATTTTTTTCCTAAATAAGAAAAGGCATTTTCTCACTTTAAAGGACACCTGAGTAGTTCTACTCCCTATTAAGCCTACCTAGCTGGTTCTTGTGCGTGAGCTAAGTTGCTTCAGTTATGTCTGACTCTTTGCAATCCCACAAACTGCAGCCCACCAGGCTCCTCTGTCCATGGGATTCTCCAGGCAAGAATACTGGAGTGGATTGCCATGCCCTCCCTCGGGGATTTCCTGATCCAGAGATAGAATCCACATCTCCTGTGTCTTCTGCACTGGCAGGCAGGTTATTTACCACTAGCGTCACCTGGAAAGCTGATTCTTAGGTTATCCTAAACATCAGTCCATAAGGTGTCTATTCCTGTATTGGGCGCAGCCCCATGTGAGGGGATACAGCTTGATCATCATAAAATGCGGAGAAATTCAGATGCCACTTGCTTATGACCCAGTGGATCTGTGTACTGAAAAAGCTTGCACAATTGAACATAGTGGCCCTTCCCCTTGAAGGACAATTCAGTTTAATTCTTGTGATATGACTTGGGGAGGGAGGTCTACAGCACAGTCTCTACAACTGGTCCCTTGCTCTCCTGAGATCCTGGCTAAGGCTATACAGGAAACTTTAGGGAACAGAGAACATATATTACATATGAAGGGAACCTGAATCATCCCAGCAAAGGGCTGTCTGCCAGCAAGTCCCTTCCTCTAAGCTTGTCCCCAGTGGATTGGCCTCCTCCGTGTATAAACCAATCCCCAATCTTCACCTCCTTGAATCTTCACAGCTTAAGCTTTTACTTAAAATTAAGATATTTCTATTGCTATTTAAAATTGCTGATGTGTACTCTTACTTATTTGAAATGCATCCTCTGCTTCCCAGATTATTTCTGCCTGAGATTATGAAGTCTCTAATAAACAATTATAGTACTGGAAAACATTAATTTAATTAATAGAGCTATTACTGCACCCAGTAAATAATGTTGATGATCACAGGATTTTTCTTTTCTTTTTACTTTTTTTCTTTACTACTTTTTTTTTTCTTTTTAAACTTTTATTTTATATTGGAGTATAGCCAATTAACAATGATACTTGCAGGTAGCCAGCAAAGGGACTCAGCCATACATATACATGTATACATTCTCCCCCAAATTCCCCTCCCATCTAGGCTGCCACATCACACTGAGTAGAGTTCCCTGTTCTATACATTAGGACCTTGTTGGTTATCCATTTTAAATATAGCAGTGTGTACATGCTGAGCCCAAACTCCCTACTTAGATGATGATAGATTTTTTAAATCAAGTTTTAAAATCACTTTTAAAAATGCTATTTATTTATGCTTTTCACCTACTTCCAAGAGGATTTGAGATGGCTTCCAGCACAAAAGATCAAAACCCATTCATACTGAATACAAAACCAAAGTCAAATAATAAAGAAGAAATGACATCAGAAAACCCAGAGAGAACTCCCTTTGAGTATAAAGCTGAACTCTTATTCAAAAGAACTTCACAGGTCATACAGGATAATAAACCCTGTTCTGATGCTGTGATCAAAGAGGAATTTATCATATGAACCTTTCTGTATAATTGACCAGGCAACATAATGAGTAAGGACCTTAACAGCAGTTTTCACAAACCACTCAAAGGCATCTTGCACGATCAGTTTTTCATGGGTTGTGTGACACGTGCAGCTGCACAACACAGCACCTCAACTTTAGAAGAGCCCCAAACTTGGTTTACACTCTGCTCTGTCATCTCAAAATTCTTAAATATTTTTAGTAAGGGTTCCCACATCTTCATTTCATACTCGCACAGCAAACTACATGGCCAGTCCTGTCACCTTTCATACAGCTAATTGTTATGCCAGCCCCTAAAGGATATTTCTCCTTTGGCAATATAAAGTACAGTATTTTAAGAATTCATCCAAATTTTTATTATAAAAAATAATTCACCATGGATATATAACATCCCCCCCACCAAACCCACCAATCTTAAATCCTGTAAATACTAAACACAAGCAATAGCACTCTTTTATTTTCAAAAAGGAAGAAAAGTCATTATTTTTCTCCCTTCATATATTTAAGTTCAAGACATTTTTCATCAGAAATAACATATTTATCATAATGTTTTAGATATAGTTAGATGTCTTAACAAAATCTGCAAACAGGCTTCTGATTTAAAATCAGTTGCCCAGCTAGATGAAATGCAGCTTCATCAAACTGAAGAATTTGACCTCTGGATACGCCTTCCATGTTTTCCCCTTGAACTGATTGTTTTAAGAGATAAATTTTTAAATGTGTTTGAAGAGAAGTAAAATATCCTCAGAGGCCATTTTGTACCTTATCCTGCCTTCAAATCTGTTATAATTACTCCTTCCTACCAGAGGGACAGACTCCTACTTTGTTTTTTATACATTTTTGCACATAACTGAAAGATATCTTTCCCATATATAACACGTCAGGTAAAACAGAACTTGGCAGTTGCTGTCCATATGATTGATGAAAACTATTTCCGCATTAGACGCCCTATTAGCACACCAAGTACAACACCAGAGCTGTTGTTCAGGGTGCCTGAAGCTACCATGATCCTAGCATCCTTCCCTCCTAGTTTAACCAACTACAATCTATGTACAAGAGCTATATCACTGGGAAAGACATCTCAGCCTGCCTGTAGCTTAGAATCTCATGGGAAACAGAGAAAAATAAGTGTATAATTACTACACTGTGTATATGTGACATAGCGTAATTACAAAGGAAGGAATCAGAGGTTATTATTAATGTGATATTACTAAATATGTGATATTATTAAACTTATTCTAAAATATTTAGCTTTATTAACAACTCAGAATTTAACTGAACAGGTGAAGTTTTATTATCATTTCAGAACTGAACCTAATATGTGTGAAGCTAGAAGTTAAATTACTGTGAATTAATGAAGCTTAAGTTCAGGGCCCTTTACTTGCCTACAGGTGCCTTCCAAGACTTTTTCACTAATTTTTTATTTGTAATTTTGTATCCTTTTCTTAAAGAGGGCCCCCAAACTGTATAAAATCCATAATCCACAAAGCCTTGTGTCCTCCTCTGCATGGGTCATACTGACTTTTGACCTTCCCACAGTGTCCCTTCAGAATGACAGGCTCACCTGGCTGTAAGCTGTAAGCTAATGGTAGTTCCACTTTACTACCTCATGGACTCATAAAGATAACAGGACTAGTTCAGAAGACTGCAAACATTTTCCTATTCAGCTAAATTTTCTCAGACTAAACCCTCTTCTTGAGCTTGAAGCCACAGTGCTAATTCCAGCCTTTTCCTACTGAAAGTATAAAAATAAGAGCAGGAGGGCTTATGCGTTTTCATGTTGATCCTAGAACCAAAGAGAGAGAAAGGGTAAAAGGAGAAAAGGTGTGCAGGGAAAGAAAAAGTCATTAGACTGCAGCTTCTTTCTTGAATTTCTCACTTCTTGGTCCCATCCCACAGTCTGCTTGAGCTTTCAAGGCAACCTCCTCAGAGGGAAGGAAATATAACTTGCCTATTTTTCTCTAGAAATATTTCCCTCTAATGTCGCAGGTTTTCTTTATAACAATGACAGAGAACAAAGGGATTACCTTATGGGTGAAACTGTGTTTTTACAGGACTTTATGGTATTATAAAATACTTTTTAATCAAAGGAGTACATACTGATGACAAAAAATTGTTTTAATCCTCATTTTCAGTAAACTCGTCTGTTTTATTTACTGATAAAGTTATCTATAAATAACAATGAGGTTATTTGTGAGCATAATTTTTCTTTATTAAAAATACTTGGCAAGAATAAAAATAATGAAAATAAGAATAGGAATAGTAAATTCTTAGAGCATTCAGCAACCACTTTTATTTTATGAAAGTGCCTGGAACTAAAAGTTTAAAGGTGTTTGCAATTCTTTTGACATCAAACATTAATATTTCCACCAGGTAAAGCACAGTGATTGGAACTGCAGGCTACAGAAATTCAATTCACAAGATGTCATGTCCAGCAAAATTTATTTTGCTTTATTCTGTATAGACACACAAATCTTTTGATCATATATAGACTAAAGACTGCCATGAGACTTAAATATAATTATTATAACAAAAGGGAAGATAAATATTTTAAAGGTATAAAACAGTGGTTTAGAAAAAGCCACATTCAAAGCGTACAATTCATCTGGTAACTACTAACAGGTCATACTGTTCCAAATCAAGAACACAAATTTCCGAAAGTACTAGGAAAAAAATTATTTGGAAGCTTTTATGACATGATACAAAAGCTGTAAAGATAATAAAATGATAATATTCTCTCAGAGGAAAAATGACAACAGTCAGCAGGCTACACTGTTAGCTGATGCTGAGGGACTTTCAGCCAGGTAGCTTTAAGATTATCTTTCTCATTTAAATTTGGAAGTTTTATCAGATATAGTTCTAGGCTCTTTATATGTAACTAAGAGGAATGCTAATAACAAATTATTATCTTTTGAAATAGAGCAGCCTTTAAATAGCTGTATTTTTGTAGCATTTAAGAGCAATTGGCTGGACTACACATTTCAGGTAATCTATGCACTTTTAGCAAGTTCAGTTTTAATGGAAATATGCTTTCTCAAAACCAAACTTAACTTTCCTTTGTTCTTCCATAAATCAGAACTCTTACAAAACATCAACAGCACCTTGTAGTAAACAGTGGCAGTAAACAGCAAAACTGCACGTGTTCTGTCAAAAACTGTCTTGTTTCATTCAATTAACTGGATTTTAAAGAAAACTAAATAAAATATTCAAAAGTATTAATATTAGAATGTTTCTATGAGAAGATGAGAAGTCTAATTAAATTCATGGCTACACTAGCTTGACATAAATTCACAAATCAATATTTCAAATATAGCACTCAAAACATATTTCTGCGTGTGCAGCCCACTGTCTCTCCTCTATATTTAAATGACTTGCCCTTCAAACGCAAAATGTACAAAATTATCCTGATCTCCTGCACATCTCCTGCCACAAACCTCCTTTCCTTGCATGTCACTAATAGGTCTCTTTCCTTCCACCTTTACTTCCCTTCAAGCCAAAATGAACTTCCCTTTAAACACCACCTGAATTACGTTTGCTCTATTTGAAACTCTCCAAATGTTTCCAGTTGCCCTTTATTCACCTGTACTTGGCTCACAATGAACTTTGAGGTTTGGGCAGAGCTTACACACCCATTCCACTCCTTGTCTCACAGTTTAGGCTGTGACCAGCCAAGCTACATTGTATTGAATTCCATAGATGTATCTAGATATCTCTCATCTTGTCCAAAAAATCTTTCCCAACACAACCCCTTATTCCTTCAGCTTAAATCTCACTTGCACTGAGGTACCAGACTAGTTTAGGTTCCCACAGTAGACCATACTTCCTTTCTCATCAATCCTAATTTACCAAACATTATTACTGTTCTTTTGTTGGGAAAAGAGGCGAAAATGCTTCTTCTCCACTCCTGAAGTTTCTCTCACAGGGAAGGAGCATTACTGGGGGTGACACTACAACTCTTCCCTCATAGAAAGAGGAAAGACTGACCTAGTGAATTTTAAAGGAGCAACACAGAGTCTCTCTCCTTTTGCTTCCCGGGAGCCATTTTACCCACAGGGAACATGTGTTTTGCTTCTCAATGCTATCAGCCTCACAGAGGCCAGGGGCTTCTCTTTGTAGACGAGTCTGCTGTTGCTCATCCCTACAGAAACACTATGAGTAAACCTCTTAATGTTAGAAAGCCCACTTCTCCTGAACACTCTTAACAGCAGCTGTCTCAGTATAAAGGAAATATTTTTGGTTCGCATCCTCTAGACTCTATTCTTTCATTTCTCATTTTATTTAGAAATCAGGCAGGGGCAATGAGTGATTTTTACTGGGAACACTCAAGCTCCCCAAATTATAATTAATTATGTGCTATCTTTGGTGATAGTCTACACATTCTAGAAAGACAAGGATTATATGTCTGCTCTTCTGTTATATTCCTTGCAATCCAGCAAGTGCCTGGTCAATAGTAGGTGCTCCATAAATTGTTGTTTATTGAATAAAGAAATAAACAGATGCCATCTTTCCAAATTATCCACTATTCTGGCACTGCTATTACCACCAATTAAGCTGTAGCTATTCTTAATACACTTTTACTTCCAAACCCTATCCAACTTTTTCTAATAAATTTTTGACTCTTGACATCAAGTTGATATACTTTCAAAATTCCTAATAATAGCACTCTATTTAAAATAACCCACAAATTGGAAACCAATGAGCTAGCACATTAAGAACTCACTAATTTGAAGATTTTCATTTTCATCCATTAGTTGACTGCAGAAAAAATCACACATTTAGAAAACAGTTCAAAGGGCAATTTCACCAATACTTCAACCTTAAACTTCTACATATTCTACATTTGCATTATCCAGGAACATACAATAAACCATAGAAATGTTAAGTACAGTTCAAGAGACTGAAACGAGGCAAGTTAGCTTTTGGAAAGTAGAATAACATGCTAATGAATTACATTATGACTAAAGTTAAAAGAGATTAATCATATTTTGAGAGTTTCTGGAATTCTCAACTTTAAACTTTTTATTGAGCACAAGAACAGTTGTTTGTAATTCTAGATATGTTTCCTAATAAATTTATAAAATTACTATTTTATCTTTAAGTCCTTCAACAAGACTGATACATTCCTGAGTATGACTCATTTAAAATCAGGGGACAAACTTTCCCTTTGATTAAACAAATCCAGACCTAATGTATAGTATAGGGAACTATATTCAATATCTTATAATAATCTATAATGGAAACTCTGAAAAGGACACACACACACACACATATATATACATCTCCAGTTACATATATATGTATAACTGAATCACTGTTGCACACCTGAAAATAACATATTGTAAATTAAGTATACTTCAATTTAAAAAACCAAACATAATTTTATGATGAATTCTAACAGGAAAATATAAATCATATAATAAAAATATCTGTCAGAAAATGTTTTTTCTTATAAAGTATGTGTTATTTTTAAGTGGAGAATGCCTGCATAAACTAATTTGTGGCAACTTCATTTTTATTCATTCAATTATATTTAAAAGTCCATGTATATGCATGAATATATAGTTAAACATTCTTGTAAGATTTATCTCTAGACTTGAAGAAAATATAACATGTATTCTCAAAATCTCAGAATTATGATGTTACTGAGTAAAACATAGTAAAGGATTATATGTCAATATCTTTCTTTTGAATTTATGACAAAAGGAAAAACATTCCACAAAGAATGGTAAATGAAGATCTAACTCATACAGGACAGGAACAAAATGTGCAATAAGCAGAAGTCTTTTGGGATGTATTTTTAAACAGGAGGTTTTGAAAACTCCAAATTTAGCTTCATAAAAAGAGGTAGTGCAAGTGTGAAGCATGTGGTCATTTTGGCATACTCTGTGTATAACTTCTCTCTTTACCTATATAAGGATATAATAAAGCTGCAGAAATGTGCAAAGCAGAAATCCTCCAGTTCTGTTTATTCATTTTCAGTCAGGTAGTAAAACATCCTAATGTTCCATGAAGAAATCTTCAAGATGCAATACCAAAATAGCCTGCTAAAAAGAAATCAACAACTTCCTTTTTAGATAGTAAGCAGTTTAAAGGAAAGGACTGGTGGGGGATTTGTTTTTAGTTTAGTTTACTTGTTGTTTTTTTAAGCCACTTTTATCTGCAAGGGTAAGTCAGTTTTACTAAATTTTCATCATTTTTACTGTTGCATTTTTTTCATACTGTCATGCCCCTTTCTTCCTCTTCTACCCCCAATAGCCTCCACTTCCGCTCATGTATTCTGTGGATGTCAGTGTGGGCATCAGAGACCTTCATCTTTTTCCATTTCATTTCTTCTTCATTATCCTTTCTCCTTTTTCTGGCTCCCTCTGGCCTTCTTTCACTACTATAATTACTTTCCAGCCTCATATTTCTTTTGAAATTGAATTTCTAAGACACTCTCCATTCACTAATTCTACAGTCTTTGGTAATGCTCTGTAGAGAAAATGTAAACTAAGGCCTCCCTCCTCTTGGTTTTCTGAGACACCGCAGCAATGGAAAGAACAACAAAGAATTTCTGCATGTGAATGGGTGAGATGTTACTGTGTTCCTCAATCTCAAGGGAATACAGAACTCTTTCTATAACCTACATATATGGCAAAAGCATGCAAAAATTGGGGAAAAATCAAACCTGTTCACTTAGAACTAAAAATACTTGTTCTGAACATTTAAATGTGAAGTTCTGACTACCTGAATAGGCCTACATGACTTACTGTTTGATTTTGAAGAATTTAGGTCCCTGAAAAACACTGTAGTTTCAAATAAAATTGTTAAATGGATGGCCAGAACCCAAATCAACCAATAATCATGAACATATGAATGACTCATACAAGCTACAATAAAACTGGATTTTAACATGTTACCACCTCATTAAATAATCCTGGGCTATCAAGATACCAAACTATTTCTCACTCTCTGACACTGAGTGTACAAAAAGAGGATATGTACTACTATAATAATCACAAAATGCAAATCAGATTAATAAACATTCATGACATGTAACATGCACCCTTGTTCCAATGCTGCTGTTATTGTTTAGTCGCTCAGTGATGTCCAGCGTTTTTTGCAGCCCCATGGACTATAACCCGCCAGGCTCCTCTGTCCATGGGATTTCCCAAGCAAGAATACTGGAGTGGGTTGTGATTCCTCTTTCCAGAGGATCTTCCAGATCCAAGTCTCCTACATTGGCAGGCAGATTCTTTACCACTGAGCCACCAGGGAGGCCCTGTCACAATGATACACAATTATAAATTTGAAAGAGAACCAGCACAATCAAGATCTAACCTAGGAATACACTTAAAATTACAAAACGTAAATGAAGACAACTGTTCAACTTTGCTAAAAATGTTCATCAAAAGACATACTATTTTCATAAATAGAATGATCAATATTGTAAAGATGTTAACTGTTCAATTAGAAATACTGTAATTACAAACTATTTCTTTTATATTTTTCAGTTGGAGGATAATTGCTTTATTGATAAACTATTTTAAAAGGAGAATCTGCAAACTGAATTTAATGTACTGATTCTGGAAAAAAAATGTGGAAGAATAGTCAAGAAAAATTTTAAAGAGAAAATAAAAATGGAGACTTTCCTTTTACATATGAAAATTACTTTAAACTCGAGTAATTTAAACAGTATAATATTAGCAAGGAAATAATATGATTATTGCAATAAAAACTCTACAAACACGTGTGTGTATATATATATATATTTATTTATAGGCTCCTTGGTGACTCAGATGCTAAAGATTCTGCCTGGAATGCAGGAGACCCAGGTTTGATCTTTGGATTGGGAAAATCTGTAGAAGAGAATGGCAACCCACTCCAGTATTCTTGCCTGGAGAATTCTATGGACAGAGGAGCCTGGGAGGCTACATACACTGCAGGGGGTCACAAAGAGTTGGACACAACTGAGCGACTAACACTTTTATTTTACACATATATTTATTATAAGATGAAAATGAAATTAAATAAATTCTTACCTCACAGTGTTGAAAATATTAACTCCACTGTAATTATTTAAATTTTTATAAACAAAGAGTAGAAACAACAAGGGAACTTTTGTGGTTTGTTTCATTAATCTTGGGGTTTAGAGAGGCAATGCCTGCTTGTATTTGAAATGTGGCACTATCAGTCAAAACTCTGTAATCTTGAATAAGTTACTAACCCAAGTTACCTACCCATCATCTATGAAAAGAAAATTAATAGACCCTATTCATAGAGTTGTTGTGAGGATTCAATGAGAATGTGCACATAAAATGCTTAGGTACCCAATAAAGTTAGTTGTGATTTTTATTCTTAGCATGGAAATAAAATCAGAAACCATAAAAAAGAATGACATATGTGTGTTTGCCAAGTTTTAAAATATATTTCTGCAACAAATATCACAATAAAAATAGAGGGAAAATGTATGTAAACACAGTCAGCCCTTTGTATCCATGGATGCAGATTTTGCCAATACAAAAGGCCCAGTGTACCAGGCCAATTTACATAAGGAAGTTGAGCATTCCTGGATTTGAGTATCCATGGACTCCTGGAGCGAAGCCACTGTGGATACCAAGACACAATCATGCTTACAGCACATGTCAGGATATATTAAAAGTCCTTTAAATCAATGTGAAAAATAAGTATGTTAGGAAAGGTATGGCATATGAGATAAGTTGTTCCCAAAGAGCTGCCTGTTGTCAAATTCAGACTTAAACTGAAGAAAGTAGAGAAAACCACTAGACCATTTAGGTATGACCTAAATCAAATCCCTGACGATTATACAGTGGAAGTGAAAAATAGAGTCAAGGGATTAGATCTGATAGACAAAGTGCCTGAAAAACTATGGATGGAGGTTCCTGATACTGTACAGGAGGCAGTGATCAAGACCATCCCCAAGGAAAAGAAATGCAAAAAGCAAAATGGTAGGCTGAGGAGGCATTACACATAGCTGTGAAAAGAAGAGAAGCAAAAGGCAAAGGAGAAAAGGAAAGACATACCCATTCGACTGCAGAGTTCCAAAGAATAGCAAAGAGAGATAAGACAGCCTTTCTCAGTGATCAATGCAAAGAAGTAGAGGAAAACAATAGGAAGGGAAAGCCCAGAGATCTCTTTAAGAAATTAGAGATACCAAGGGAACATTTAATGCAAAGATGGTCACAATAAAGGACAGAGACGGTATGGACCTAACAGAAGCAGAAGATATTAATAACAGGTGACAAGAATACACATAAGAACTATACAAAAAGATCTTCATAACCCAGTTAATCACGATGGTGTGATCACCAACCAAGAGCCAGAAAATCTGGAAGGTGAAGTCAAGTGGGCCTTAGGAAGCATCACTACAAAGAAAGCTAGTGGAGGTGACATAATTCTAGTTGAGCTATTTCAAATCCTAAAAGATCATGCTGTGAAAGTGCTGCACTCAACATGCTTGCAAATGTGGAAAACTCAGCAGTGGCCACAGGACTTGAAAAAGTCAGTTTTCATTCAAATCCCAAAGAAAGGCAATGCCAAAGAATGCTTAAACTACCGTACAATTACACTCATCTCACATGCTAGTAAAGTAATGCTCACAATTCTCCAAGCCAGGCTTCAGCAATACGTGAACCATTAACTTCCAGATGTTCAAGCTGAATTTAGAAAAAAACAGAGGAACCAGAAATCAAATCACCAATGTCCGCTGGACCATCAAAAAAGCAAGAGAGTTCCAGAAAAACATCTATTTCTGCTTTATTGACTATGCCAAAGCCTTTTACTATGTGGACCACAACAAACTCTGGAATATCTTCAAGAGATGGGAATACCAGACCACCTGACCTGCTTCTTGAGAAATCTGTATGCAGGTCAGGAAGCAACAGTTAGAACTGGACATGGAACAAAAGATTGGTTCCAAATAGGAAAAGGAGTCCGTCAAGGCTGTATATTGTCACCCTGCTTATTTAACTTCTATGCAGAGTACATCATGAGAAACGCTGGACTGGAAGAAACACAAGCTGGAATCAAGAATTCCGGGAGAAACATCAATAACCTCAGATATGCAGATGACACCACCCTTATGGCAGAAAGTGAAGAGGACCTAAAATGTCTCTTGATGACAGTGAAAGAGGAGAGTGAAAAAGTTGGCTTAAAGCTCAACATTCAGAAAACGAAGATCATGGCACCTGGTCCCATCACTTCATGGGAAATAGATGGGGAAACAGTGGAAATAGTGTCAAACTTTATTTTGGGGGGCTCCAAAATCACTGCAGAGGGTGACTGCAGCCATGAAATTAAAAGACGCTTACTTCTTGGAAGAAAAGTTATGACCAACCTAGATAGTATATTGAAAAGCAGAGACATTACTTTGCCGACTAAGGTCTGTCTAGTCAAGGTTACGATTTTTCCAGTGGTCATGTATGGCTGTGAGAGTTGGACTGTGAAGAAGGCTGAGCACTGAAGAATTGATGCTATTGAACTGCAGTGTTGAGGAAGACTCTTGGGAGGCCCTTCGACTGCAAGGAGATCCAACCAGTCCATTCTGAAAGAGATCAACCCTGGGATTTCTTTGGAAGGAATGATACTAAAGCTGAAACTCCAGTACTCTGGCCACCTCATGCGAAGAGTTGACTCATCGGAAAAGACTCTGATGTTGGGAGGGATTGGGGGCAGGAGGAGAAGGGGACAATCGAGGATGAGATGGCTGGATGGCATCACTAACTTGATGGACATGAGTCTGAGTGAACTCCAGGAGATGGTGATGGACAGGGAGGCCTGGCGTGCTGCGATTCATGGGGTCGCAAAGAGTCGGACACGACTGAGCGATTGAACTGAACTGAACTGAACTCCTTGGAAGAAAAGTTATGACCAAACTAGACAGCACATTAAAAAGCAGAGACATTACATTTCCAACAAAGGTCTATCTAGTCAAAGCTATGGTTTTTCCAGTAGTCATGTATGGATGGGAGAGCTGGACTATAAAGAAAGCTGGGCACTGAAGAATTGATGCTTTTGAACTGTGGTGTTGGAGAAGACTCTTGAGAGTCCCTTAGACTGCAAGAAGATCCAAGCAGTCCATCCTAAAGGAAATCAGTCCTGAATATTCACTGGAAAGACTGATGTTGAAGCTGAAACTCCAATTCTTTGGCCACATGATGCGAGGAGCTGACTCATAGGAAAAGACCCAGATGATGGGAAAGATTGAGGGCAGGAGGAGAAGAGGACCACAGAGGTTGAAATGGCTGGATGGCATCACTGACTCAATGGACATAAGTTTGAGTAAACTCCAGGAGTTGATGATGGACAGGGATTTCTGGTGTGCTGCAGTCCATGGGGTCGCAAAGAGTCAGACACGACTGAGTGACTGACCTGAACTGAACTGAAAAAAACTTTAAAGGCTTACAATGACAGTTTTTTCAATCTCACTAGTAATCAAAGAAATATGTTTCTTTTTTCTTCTGTGATTGGCAAAAATTGATTATTCGCACTTCTATAAAAGAGTAAGTCAAAAAAACTTTCTCATTTAATACTGATGAGAGAATAAATTGGTGAAACCTTTTAGAGGAGCAGTTTATGAAAGAATATGGAAATCTAAGTGTGCATTACCTTTCCCTTAACAATCCTTTTGGCATGAATTTAGCCTAGAGAAATAAACAAATGTGCAAAAACAGGTATTTCTTCACACTGTCGTTAAGACCGCAAAACAAATCAATAATCAAAAAGTAAATATGTAATTCCTGAAGCAGAAAGTAGATCAATATTCAATAAGAAAAAGCAAATTAAAGAATAGTATATGTAGTGAGTGATAGTTGCTCAGTCATGCCCAACTCTTTGCAAGCCCATGGAGTCTAGCCTGCAAGGCCTCTCTGTCCCTGGAATTCTCCAGGCAAGATTACTGGAGTGGACTGCCATTTCCTTCTCCAAGTATATGTAGTATGTATAATCAATTCTATTTAAAATATGTAGATAGCAATATAGGTTTATAATTTGTAAAGAAAAAGTTCTGAAAATATATATTAAAGTGTAATCAGTGGTCATCTCAGTAAGGTAAGATTTTAGGAAGATTTCACTTTTTCATTTATTCCATTCAGTTCACTTCAGTTCAGTTGCTCAGTCATGTCCGACTCTTTGCGACCCCATGAATCGCAGCACGCCAGGCCTCCCTGTCCATCACCAACTCCCAGAGTTCGCTCAGACTCACGTCCATCGAGTCAGTGATGTCATCCAGCCATCTCATCCTCTGTCATCCCCTTCTCCTCCTGCCCCCAATCCCTCCCAGTATTAGTCTTTTCCAATGAGTCAACTCTTCACATGAGGTGGCCAAAGTACTGGAGTTTCAGCTTTAGCATCATTCCTTCCAAAGAAATCCCAGGGCTGATCTCCTTCAGAATGGACTGGTTGGATCTCTTTGCAGTCCAAGGAGACTCCCAAGAGTCTTCTCCAACACCACAGTTCAAAAGCATCAATTCTTCAGTGCTTAGCCTTCTTCACAGTCCAACTCTCACATCCATACATGACCACTGGAAAACGATAGCCTTGACTAGACGGACCTTAGTCGGCAAAGTAATGTCTCTGCTTTTGAATATGCTATCTACCTTGGTCATAACTTTTCTTTCAAGAAGTAAGCGTCTTTTAATTTCATGGCTGCAGTCACCATCTGCAGTGATTTTGGAGCCCCAAAAAATAAAGACAGCCACTGTTTCCATTGTTTCCCCATCTATTTCCCATGAAGTGATGGGACTGGATGCCATGATCTTTGTTTTCTGAATGTTGAGCTTTAAGCCAACTTTGTCACTCTCCTCTTTCTCTCTTTCATCAAGAGGCTTTTTAGTTCCTCTTCACTTTCTACCATAACGGTGGTATCATCTGCATATCTGAGGTTATTGATATTTCTCCCAGCAATCTTGATTCCAGCTTGTGCTTCTTCCAGTCCAGCATTTCTCATGAAGTACTCTGCATATAAGTTAAATAAGCAGGGTGACAATATACAGCCTTGACGGAATCCTTTTCCTATTTGGAACCAGTCTCTTGTTCCATGTCCAGTTCTAACTGCTGTTTCCTGACCTGCATACAGATTTCTCAAGAGGCAGGTCATGTGGTCTGGTATTCCCATCTCTTTCAGAATTTTCCACAGTTTATTGTGATCCACACAGTCAAAGGCTTTGTACTGCCTAAATACTTTCTAATGTTTACAAATTACTTTTATAATAATAAAAGTTGTACATTTCCATTTTGGAAAAAGTAAAGGATTAAGAATTTCATATAATAATTAGTCTCCTAGTTAGTTTCTCACATACTGCTAACAGTTACCTGCCTTTTAAAAATACTTTTACTTAGTTTCAATAAGATCCTTGTCAAGAATTGATATATACTTAAGTGTTAATTTCCTTTTAAAAAGAACTGCAATTAAAAGAAATTCACAAGCATGTTTCTCAGTTCAGAGTTTAATACCCAAGTATCATCTCCATTATTATTTGAATTATAACCCATAGCAGGAAGAAGATATAGAGAAATCTTAGTAACAAAAATATGTTCAATTTAATTCAACTTTTAAAATGTTTTTTATACTTTCAAACTTAAGAAGTTTCCTAAAGCTTACTTTTTCATCATAATTTTAAGGAGAATCATTTCTTATCATTAATAATAAATTAATCCATTTTTTTCAGAAACTATAGTTATGTGGAAAATTCATGATTATAAAGTAGAAACAAAACTTGATTGTTTTTTTCAACAATGATGAGCATTAGAATCTTCTTAAAATCAAATATTTTGCATTTTCCACAGTTTTCAACATTTTACTAAAGCAAGCTATTACTATATTTAAATATGAAAGACCACCACCAAATTTAGTGAAAAATTTCACTTCCTCAGGAAACAGAGGAACAGCCCTATGACCAGATATTATACCCACAGTAAGAATTAGGTTGGAGTCCTCCAAGGGAGACTGACTTCCTTATTTCCATCTCATAAAAAATGAACAATACGGTTCTTAGTTTAGAGTTCATTTCTCCTGCCAAAAGTTGTGCATCTCCATATTCTCTTAGGAAGCATCATGTTAGAAAACAGAGCATTCCACACACTCAACCAGATGTCTAATTCTGAGAAAGGTTACTGTACACCATCAGTAAAATGGGAATAATATTACGAGCTTTATAAGGATATTTGGAGACTAAATGGCATGCTGAGGCTAACATGCACAATACAATAGAGGGGCTTAAAAATACTACTTCCTTCCCAGCTTTCTGCAGTCAGGATAATTCACAGTGAGTATACCATGGAAGAAAACAGAATGTGAAATACTACACTAATTATAACTGTATAATTATATAACTGTCAAAGCACACTTTTTATTGGCCTACTTGAAAAATTAAGTGCTTAAAAATACAGTCAACCAAAGGTAAGTAACCACTAACCAACAGTCTCACATTTTAATTTCCTTTTTCTCCCCCTTTTAAACAATATATTCCTAAAGGAATAACAAGAAACACCATGGGAAACCTCTTGAGCAGAAGAGAAATAATGGTTCCAGTGTATAGAAGGCAATGGCACCCCACTCCAGTATTCTTGCCTGGAAAATCCCATGGACGGAGGAGCCTGGTGGGCTGCAGTTCATGGGGTCACTAAGAGTCAGAGACAACTGAGTGACTTCCCTTTCACTTTTCACTTTCATGCATTGGAGAAGGAAATGGCAACCTACTCCAATGTTCTTGCCTGGAGAATCTCAAGGATGGGAGAGCCTGGTGGGTGCAGTCTTTGGGGTTGCACAGAGTCAGACACGACTGAAGCGACTTAGCAGCAGCAGCAGTGTATAGAAACTGATCACTGCATCCCTGGATTGCTGAGCTTTCAGCATGCAACTTTGTATCTGGATTATGTCAAAGACACTGCATCACTTCTCCCCATGTCTGCCAAACCCTAGCAGCATTACTACTTCTGTTACAGAAGCTTCAAGTGCTGATCTATGTCTGTTTAATCTCTTCTGTCTTATGATCAAGGTTCTCAGTATTCTGATTACACCTTCTCTATCCATACTGAATCCCAAACACAGATTTTCTATTTAAGTTAGGTCAGTGTACTCGTGGCAGAACATGACATGGATATCAGTTTCTGTGAGTGTCCAGGCCATCCTCACATTTAGGACACTTCTTCCTTACTCTTGTGCAAGTCCATCTATTCTTCAAATCCAGTCTGAGACCTCCCCTCCCCTCAGGAAAATCATGAATGTAGATATATTTATACCTTAGGGTTAGTGCCACAGAATTTATCATATCTATCAGTTTCATTTTTATGTTCATACTAATAGCCTTCGGTTTGCTTTGACTGGTATCATCCTCAATTCAGAGTCAAGATCATGGCAACTATGATTCTATTTTGAATAGCTTAAATAACTTTATAATAAGTATAACAACAGCAGAATTCTTCACTAGTATAAAAATAAACATTTCTCAATGCCCTCCTTCATCACATAAATTCTTCGTCAGAATTATGGCATAAATTTAATATTTACATACAAAACACTGGATTTTTCATCTTTGTTAGGTCTTGTGAAGATACTGTTTTCCAAGAATAATATATATTTCCGTATTTAGTCTGGTTGCTTCCATACACATATCGTGTACTTGTGTGTGCCAGACACTATGTGTATATTATATAATTTTGAAAAAATGTAGCAAGCTAGGCATTTTTACTCCTTTTTACTAGTAAGAAAACAGAGGCAGAAAGAGCCAAAACAACAAGGCAAGTGAGCAAGAGCTGAGTGTCAACTAAAGACCTTCAGATTCCAAGGTACCTCTGCGGTGTTCTACTCCCTCCTGTCTGCCAATGTGTTCTCATGGTGCCTAAGCCTCTTAAAGACATTTAAGTTTAAAATCAATTTTCATCAAGATATCAAATTAACATATTTGTCTTTCTCCTTCTGACTTATTTCACTTAGCTTAATTCCCTCAATGTCCATTCATATTGTACAAATGACAAGGTTTCATTCTTTTTTAACTTAGTAGTATTCTTCTGTGTGTCTATCCATGTGTGTGTGTGTGTGTGTGTGTGTGTGTGTGTGTGTGTGTGTACCACATCATTTTTATCCATATATCCATTGAGGCACTTAGGTTGTTTCCATATCTTGTCTATTCTAGATAATGCTACAATGAACACAGGTGAATAGCTCTTTTCTAATTAGAACTTTTGCATTTTTGAATAAATACCTAGAAGGAGTAGCTGGCTCATATGGTAGTTCTAATCTTAATTATTTTTAAATTTAAATTTATTTTAATTGGAAGCTAATTACTTTACAATATTGTATTGGTTTTGCCATACATCAGCATGAATCTGCCACTGGTGTACACGTGTTCCCAATCCTGAACCTCCCTCCCACCTCCCTCCCCATACCATCCCTCTGGGTCATCCCAGTGCACCAGCCCAAGCATCCTGTATTTTGCATCAAACCTAGACTGGTGATTTGTTTCATATATGATATTATACATTTCAATGCTATTGTCCCAAATCATCCCACCCTCTCCCTCTCCCACAGAGTCCAAAAGACTATTCTATACATCTGTGTCTCTTTTGCTATCTCTCATACAGGGTTATCGTTACCATCTTTCTAAATTCCATACACATATATTAGTATACTGTATTGGTATTTTTTGTTCTGGCTTACTTCACTCTGTGTAATCAGCTCCAGTTTTATCCACTTCATTAGACTTGATTCAAATGTATTCTTTTTAATAGCTGAGTAATATTCCATTGTGTATATGTATCACAGCTTTCTTATCCATTCATCTGCTGATGGACATCTAGGTTGCTTCCATGTCCTGGCTATTATAAACAGTGCTGCGATGAACATTGGGGTACATGTGTCTCTTTCAATTCTGGTTTCCTCAGTGTGTATGCCCAGCAGTGGGATTGCTGGGTCATAAGGCAGTTCTACTTCCAGTATTTTAAGGAATCTCCACACTATTCTCCATAGTGGCTGTACTAGTTTGCATTCACACCAAGAGTGTAAGAGGGTTCCCTTTGCTCCACACTCTCTCCAGCATTTATTGCTTGTAGACTTTTGGATCACAGCCATTCTGACTGGCATGAAATGGTACCTCATTGTGGTTTTGATTTGCATTTCTCTGATAATGAGTGATGTTGAGCATCTTTTCATGTGTTTCTTAGCCATCTGTATGTCTCCTTTGGAGAAATGTCTGTTTAGTTCTTTGGCCCATTTTTTGACTGGGTCGTTTATTTTTCTGGAGTTGAGCTGCATAAGTTGCTTGTATATTTTGAGATTAGTTGTTTGTCAGTTGCTTTATTTGCTATTCTTTTCTCCCATTCTGAAGGCTGTCTTTTCACCTTGCTTATAGTTTCCTTTGTTGTGCAGAAGCTTTTAATTTTAACTAGGTCCCATTTATTTTTGCTTTTATTTCTAGTAATCTTAATTTTTGAGAAATCTCCATACTGTTTTCCGTAATGGCTACACTAATTTACACTCCCGTCAACATTTTACAACAATTCCCTTTTCTCTGCATACTCTCTAACATTTTTCATCCCATTTATTGTAAAGGAATTTATTTATTGAAAAGGCCGTCCTTTCTCTACTGTATGTACTCTGCATCTTTGTCCTAGGTTAATTGTCCAGAGTATCCATATATGTGTGGGTTAATTTCTAGGCTCTTAATTATATTCCATTGATCCATGTGTGTGTTTTTGTGCCAGTGCCGTATTATTTTTGATTACTACAGCTTTGTAGTATAATTAGAAATCAGGGAGCATGGTGTTGTGCTTAGTCACTCAGTCATGTCCAACTCTTTACAACCCCGTGGACTATAACCCGGCAGGCTTCTCAGTCCATGGGGATTCTCCAGGCAAGAATACTGGAGTGGGTTGCCATGCCCTCCTCCAGGGTATCTTCCCAACCCAGGGATCAAACCCAGGTCTCCCACATTGCAGGCAGATTCTTTATGGTCTGAGCCACTAGAGATGTTTCAGCTTTGTTTGTTCTCAAGATTGTTTTGGCTATTCAAGTTCTTTTGTGGTTCTATACAGATTATAGAATTACTTGTTCTAGTTGTGTTAAATATGTCACCAGCATTTTGATAGGGCCTGCGTTGAATCTGTAGATGGCTTTTGGTTAGTATGGACCTTTTAACAACATTAATTTTTCCAATTCATGAGCATGAAATATCATTCCACTTTTTGTGTCTTCTTCAATTTCTTACACCAGTGCCAGAGTTTTCAATGTAAAGGTCTTTACCGTCTCTGTTAAATTTATTCCCATGTATTTTCTTTTTTTTATGCAAATAAGATTGTCTTAATTTCTCTTTCTGATAGTTTATTATGAATGTATAGAAATGCAATAGATTTCTATATACCAATTTTATTACCTGCAACTTTGTTAAATTCAATTATCAGTTCTAATAATTTTTTGGTGGAGTCTTTAGGGTTTTATACATACAGTGTCATATTATTTGCAAATAAGGCAGTTTAATGTCTTCATTTCTGATTTAGATGTCTTTAATTTCTTTCCCTTATCTAATTGCTATGTCTAGAACTTTTAATACTCTGTTGGATAAAAGTAGTAAGTGAAGGCATCCTTGTCTTGTTCCTGATCTTAGAGGAAAAGCTTTCAGCTTTTCACCATTGAGTATAATGTCAGCTGTGAGTTATCATATACAGCCTTTGTTATCCTGAGGTACATTCTCTCCATACTTTGTTGAGAGTTTTTAATCATAAATGGATGTTGAATCTTGCCAAATACTTTTTATGCATCTATTGAATGATCATATGATTTTTACCCTTAATTCTCTTAATGCAATATATCACAATTGATTTGCAGATCTGAACAATCTTTGCATCCATTGATTAAATCCTACTTGATCATGACGTACAATCATTTTTCATATTGTTTGATCTGACTTAATATTTTGTTGAGGATTTTTGCAACAATTTTCTTCAGGAGTATTGGCCTATAATTTTCTTTTTTTGCAATGTTCTTGTCTGGTTCTGGTATCAACGTAATGCTGGCTTTGTAAAATGCATTTGGAAGATTTCCTTCCTCTTCAAATTTTTGGAAGAGTTTGAGAAAAGATAATAAATCTTCTTTGAATGTTTTGTAGCATTTGCCAGTAAAACCATCTGGTCATGGGTTTTTGTTTGTTGGCTCTTATTTTTATATATTCATCCACTTTATCTTTTTTGATTGGTGAATTTAAACCATTGTCATTTAAATTCATTATTGATAGGTATATACTTATTGCCATTTTGTTCACAGTTTTCTGGCTATTTTGTGGTTCCTCTCTGTTCCTTTCTTCTTCTCTGTCTCTCTTCCTTTGCATTTTGGTGGTTTTCTTCAATGTTATGTTTAGATTCCTTTCTCATTTTCTTCTGTGCATTTATCAGAACTTTTTAGCTTGTTGCTATGAGCTTCACATATAATATCCTTTTTCTTATTCTTTGGCTGGAACATATTACTCTGTCTCATCATTTTGCCTTATTCTCTATGTTTATGTCTATGTATTAGGTAATCAGCTACCACTCCCAGTGTTGAAGGAATGGTTCATGTAGATGTCCCATGGAGCTCAAAAGCTCAATCTTACTTGGCCACCAGAGCCAGGCATTCAAGGGGTGTCCCCTATATGGACTATGTGAGCCCTCCTTTTATGGTGAGGCATGACTGCTGCCAGACTCTCGTGGGTGAAGCTGGCCCCCAGAAATAACTGCAGAGTTCAGTCATGGTGAGTACTGGGGGCTGGCCCCTAAATGGCTGTGGGGCTTGTCTGAGGCTGCTGCCAGGTACCAGTGGGTGGGTTTAAGGCCTTGCTGGCCCTGTGAAGTCACAGGGGTGAGCGGGGCTCTTAGTAAGGTGTGCCTACTGGCATTACCAGGTTAAAGAGAGAATTCCAAAATGGTTCCTGCCAGTGCTGGTATTGGCAAGATAGCTTAAGATCACAAAAACGGCTCCCACCAGTGTCTCAGACCTCAAAGAACATGCAGACTGGCTCCTGTATCTCCAGTAGACAATTCAGGATTAGTGAGTCCTCTTTACCAAAAGCCCATGCACTTATCAATCTGATGTTTTTGTGGTTTTCAGGCTGAATGAGTCTGCATTTTGAGCCTTTTAAGAACAGATGTTCTGTTCTCTGTAGTTATAGTTTTCTGGAGATATCCTCTGTTGGTTTTCAAAGTCAGATATTCTAGGGGGCTCATCTCTGCTCTGCAGGACCTACGAAACAGGGAGCATGATGTGGAGCTCAAACTCCTCAATGTGCAGGCAAAATATATCTTCATGATCCTTCCTGACTGTGGATTACTATAGCTAGGGTGTGTTTTTCCTTGACCAGTCCTATCAGTTTCTTTTACCTGTCTCAATCTGTCCTTTTATCCTTTGTTGTGGAGACTCTATGTTCATCCAGTTTTCAAAGAGAATTTTTCCATATGCAGTTGTAGATGTGTTGTGTCCGTGGGAGCAGTTGAGTTCAGGATTCTCTTACATCACCGTCTATGATTGTAGTTTCTCTAAAGTGTTCCATAAGGTAATTTAATGTCCTTAGGTATGTGTGGTAACTAATTTTCAAGGTGACCCAAAGCTCTCCTCTTTCTGGCATTTACTTTTGTATATCATAACCCCCACACTGTATCAAAGTTTGGTAAGTGTGATCAACAGAATACAGAAGAAGGGATAATACATCACTCCTCAGTGTAGTTCATGAAAGACGCTCTCTATCTCACATTCTACCTCACTCTCTTGGATCACTCACTCTGGAGGAAGAAAGCAGCCCTGTGAAGAGCCCTAGATGGCAAGGATCTAAGACTTTCTGCTAAGAGCCAGTGAGGAACTAAGTCTTCTAACCAATAACTATGAGTGGACTGTATTGGAATGGGTCCTCCAACTCTGCTAAGGCCTTCAGATGACCCCAGCCAATGGCTTAAATGCAACTCAATGAGACACAGAGCCAGAAGAGCCTAACAAAGCCACTCCCAGATTCCTAACTTTCAGAAACTGTGTAAGAAAATAAATATTTGGTTATTTAAGTTATTAATTTTAGGGCAATTTGTTACACAGCCATGACAACTTATAAAGTATGTTTCTCTGTATATTCCAAGTTTCTATGGATAATATATACTGCTTTTAAAATTATGGAGAGAACAAAATATTATTTTAAAACAGTAAACATTGCTTGTCAGTGTAATCCTGATGCAGACATTTAAAATTAAATCTGCTGTCAATTTTTCAAGCTGAATTCTTCCAAAGGATTCTAACATAGGCAACATACATATGCTAGTCAAGGAGCAGAGAGGTCCTATGTCAGCAATAAAATAAATTCTTCATTTAAATTAGAAAACCTATAAGGTGCCTGGAATGGCCATCTGCAAACAAAGAATAAAAATAAAGACTTCCCTAGTGGTGCAGTGGAGAAGCATCTGCCTGCTAACGTTGGGGACATGGGTTTGATTCCTGGTCTGGGAAGATTCCACATGCCACAAAGCAACTAAAGCCCGTATGCCACAACCACTCAGCCCATTCTCTAGGGCCCATGATCCACAACTATCAAACCCAGGTGCCACAATTATGAAGCCCCTGTGCCTAAAACCTGTGCTCTACAACAAGGCAAGTCACCTCAATGAGGATGCACCACAATGAAGAGAAGACCCTGTTCACCACAACTAGAGAAAGCCCATGTACTTCAATAAAGACCCAGCACAACCAATAAGAAAGAAAATTAACTAAATATTCAATGCATATATTCAAATAGTCGTTTTTAAAGGAGATTAAACTATATCTAATGAAAGCAGGAAGAAAGAACTACTAAAGATAACAATAATTACTAATTTTTTAAAACAGTAAAACACTTATTTACTAATAAATAAAGCCAAAGGTATTTGGATAAGTAAAGAAGAAAAGAAAAGACAATCCTCCATATTTTAGAAAAAGACTAAAAATAAAATGAGAAAATTAGAAATAGATAAAGTCACTAACACCGAAGAGACTTTAAAAATTTTTAAATGCTATGTATAATTGGTTGGTTAAAAAAAAAAAAATGTCCATTTCAATGAAATTAGAAGATTTTTTCCAGAAGAGTAGAATATATACCTAAACAGACTAAGAGTTGTGAAGAAACTGAAATAAACAACTATTGCCAAATAAACTTTCTAGAACACAATGATTTTAAGTTAGTTCTTTTAAACACTGAAGGAATAGAGAACTTTGGAAATATCTCTTCAAAATCGATTTTAGGATGTTAAAGTAACCCTCACTCTTCTGCTAGTTAATATGGAAAAAGTCCCTTCCTCAAGATACTTTATACTGCTTTCATCAGGAAAACTGTCATAGCTATACAAATTATGATATACTAGGTGAAAATGTGCAAGCTATATGATCAGAAGTGATGGTCTAATAACACACTAAAACTTGAAAAAAAAGCTGACAAAACAGAAAACAACAGGTCAGTATTATTTATCAAGACAGAGATAAAAACAGATGAAATACACATCAAACTCAGATGCATGTTAAAATAATAAGAAAAACATATCCAGTTGAATTTATTTCAGTAACTTCAGAATGATTGACTATTGGGAAATCTCCTAATAAACTGATGACATCAATAGGTCAAGAGCAATGAAAACAGAACCACCTTCTCAAAAAATATGTAGTCATCTGGATACATGTCTATAGATTAGTAAGCCAGAATAATTCAATAATATAATACAGACTCTCTGTCTTCAGCTTAGTCAGCATCCTATTAAACATTTGGCAAAGTCATTTTCAATACACCCAGATGGACATAAGCCCTTAACTAGCATTAGGATGAAATTCTTACCAGTTTTACCAAAATCTTACCAATCTTACCAATACAACAGAAAAAGAACTAAGATTTATGAATACTGGAATGGTAGACTACATGTACATAGAATATTACTGCTTATCTTTTAAAAACAGGAGATTTAACTGAAATCCATTAAAAGTACTGAGATTTTTAGTAACCCTTTCAACATGCCAGTAATAGTTGTAAAGTTTTCAGGAAAAAGCCCCATTCACATATAACTAACCAATCATTCAATCAATCTTCTTTCTTTCTCCTCTTCTCTTCCCTCTCTCTTTCTCTCTCACCACCACCCTCCACCCACCCACCAACCCCCACCCCCAACAGAGACACACACACATATCATACTGCTACACACCTAGAAACAGAATTATGGTAATCTAATGAAAAAAGAAAGGCAGAAGTAGGCCTTTGGAAGAAGTTCAGGACAGGAGAAGTCATAGTGAAGAAATGACAACTCTGAAAGCCATCTTATATATTAATCTGATGTACCAAGATGAATGACACATTTCTCCTCAAGGAACAAGAAGTGTTTCAGAAATTGTCTAAATATGTATATATATATGATTGACAATAACAGTTTGGAATACATTAAAGGAGCCTAAGGATATATAACATACATTCCAGTACTTGTCTTTTCTTCAGGAAAACAAAGGTAACAAGTCTCCCTAAGATGTAAAAAATAAAAGGTTTCCCTTCATCTACCTATTTTCTTTGGAAACACTAAACCTCCAAAAGTCATAATATTCTGAGAGCAGGTTTTAAGTCACATAAGAACAAGGCTTTCTTTTGTTGCCAATGCCAAAAGCTCTTAGAGGACAAGAATGTAGTTACTTCATTAGATGCTGGATATTTCTTTATTAAATCATTTAAACAAAGTGTACTAATTCTTTTTAATATAAATTTATTTCATTGGAGGTTACTTTACAATATTGTATTGATTTTGCCATACATCAACATGAATCCGCCACAGGTATACACATGTTCCCCATCCTGAACCCCTCTCCCTCCTCCCCTCCCCATACCATCCCTCTGGGTTGTCCCACTGCACCAGCCCCAAGCATCCAGTATCAAGCATGGAACCTGGACTGGCGATTCGTTTCATAGATGATATTATACATGTTTCAATGCCATTCTCCCAAATCATCCCACCCCTCTCCCTCTCCCACAGAGTCCAAAAGACTGTTCTATACGTCTATACATTTTGCTGTCTCACATACAGGGTTATCATTACCATCTTTCTAAATCCATATATATGCGTTAGTATACTGCATTGGTGTTTTTCTTTCTGGCTTACTTCACTCTATATAATAGGCTCTAGTTTTAAACAAAGCACACTAATTCTTAAGCTACTAATCTTCATCTAGTGAAAAAGGAATAATTCACACACATTAGCATAAATGTGGACAAAGCTGGCAGCAACTGATTTTCATGTATCCTTTTCCTTCCATTGCATCAATGACAGCACCTCACAAATTAATAGAAAACTGATATAGTTTGGCTAAATCAGCCAAACTGATTTCAAGTCATTTCAAGTTATACATCTCTACATAAAGAAAAAACTGAGACTTTCCCCTGGTTCTTTATGATGTCTTTCTTCTAATGATGTTGAAATGCTTTTTCAATTGGAAAAAAGCATCAGAGTTTATCACAAACAATAACAGAGTTTATACTTAAATTCGTGACTACAACTGTATCAGATATGAAAAGGGAGATAAGTAACCATTTAAGCACAATGTTGTATAATAAATAGAAGAGAAATAAAGTTTTTTAGAAAATAATATTTTGATCCATTTATCCATTTCATTTCAAGAAAACAACAAAGAACACCAAATATTCACTGAGAAACAGTATAAGCCCATTCCTAAACCACAGTGACTTAAGCATAAGCTTTTCTACTATTTTATATTATCCTTTCAGGAGTAGCAGTTTATAATTTCTTATGTAAATAATTACAACAATATAATCTCACCCAAAGGTCAGGAATAATAAAATCTTTTCCATGATCCATCAGTTTGTTTTGGGTAGACAGAGCCACAACTAAAATGTTTTTATAAATAATGCTTTATTTCCTGCTGAATGTGACATGGTATGTAGGTATGACCTGATGCATTCATTACTGAATTTCCTTATCTTATTATTTAGTTTACTAGACAAAGTCATAAAAGTAGGATTTAACTTTGGTAAATGTCACAAACATTCACTTTCTATGCTATTTCATGTCATATAAGTGCTTACAAGTTTCTCCAAGTACAACATACCAGTGTAATTCTTATCTACATACTAGAAAAGTGCCAAAATGAGATTTTCCTCAATGATGACTTTTAAGTTGCATCAGTTATAATATATCTAATGAAGTGGAGTGAAAGAGATTAGAACATTTCACATATTAATCTGAGTTTAAAACAAATTGCAAGATGTATCACTGTAATACAAGGTTGGGCAGAAGCATGTATTTATCTCTGGGGAAAATTAAAAGCTCTGGCTAAGTCAAATGCCACTTTTCATAGCTTAATGGGTAGAATTAAAAATCTTGAGTCAGACAGACCATTGAAACAACAGAAGCTTCAAATTCTGACTCTGACACTTTCTGTATGATGCTGAATAATTATACTGCAGAGCCACTGCTCCTTCATCTGTAAAACAGGATAAAAATATGTGCCTTGTAATGTTGTTATATTGTTTTGAGGTTTAGATGCAATAATGTATGAAGTGATTAACAGAGTTCCTGATACTATAGGAAGAGTAAACAAACCTGTAGCTATTATTATAGTGAAGTTTATGTTCTAATACCACTAACTCAGTACATGAAATATCCTCTCCTTTTTAAACTGGGTAAGGAAAAACAAAAACAAAAACACTGCTGAGAGACAACTAATCTTACAATGCTAGAAATCTTGGAACTAACTATAGAAGATTTATGACACAAGAGATCTTTCAGAGGTCATTCAGTTCAGTTCAGTCGCTCAGTCGTGTCTGTCTCTTTACGACCCCATGGACTGCACAATGCCATGCTTTTCTGTCCATCTCCATCTCCCAAAGCTTGCTCAAACTCATGTCCATTGAGTCGGAGATGCCATCCAACCATCTTATCCTCTGTCATCCCCTTCTCTTGCCTTCAGTCTTTCCCAGCATTAGGTCTTTTCAAATGAGTCAGCTCTTCGCATCAGGTGGCCAAAGTACTGGAGCTTCAGCTTCAAACATCAGTCCTTCAAAATGAATATTCAGGACTGATTTCCTTAACAATTGACTGGTTTGATCTCCTTGCAGTCCAAGGGACTCTCAAGAATCTTCTCCAACACCACAGCTCAAAAACATCAATTCTTCAGTGCTCAGCTTTTTATAGTCCAATTCTCACATCCATACATCACTACTTGAAAAACCATAGCTTGGACTAGACAGACCTTTGTTGGCAAAGTATCTTTGTCAGAGGTATTTAGCAATATATTATTCCTGCCTGATAGATGTCTCAAGAAATAAAGTAGAGAATAGTTCATCATATGTAAGGGTGATGAACTATTACCCTTAATGTTATAAGGGTAATAACATTAACCTTCAGTTTCACAAAGCATGCTGAATCCAAGCTTAGGTCTTGTGTGAACAACCACAAACACTTAACTTTGCTGTTTTATCTGAGCCAATTGAGAGCTGGATAAAATTTAAAAGCTAATATCAATAACTATGTCTGCAATCATCTTCAGTAGGTGAAAATCAGTCATGGTAACATACAGCTAATAAATAAAATACCAATGGTAATGAAAGCAAAACCCCCAGAAATACCACATAAATAATGGTCTGTGGACAAATAATAATTCAATAACTGTTATCAGATTTATAGTAATTAGATCTGTGTAGAAAGCTGAAAACTAGCCAAACCATCCTTCTACAGGTAAAGCAGACATAATTATAAAATATGGAAAACAGTGGTCTCTCATCAATAAACTAGATTTTAAGAAGGAAAACAGAGGGAGTAGGTAATGAATACTCATTGTAACTTAAATTTCAAACCTAGAAGTTAACCACTGGCATACAGTAAATGGAACAGTGCTTTCTCCTCTAAACAGATATTTTCATAACCTGTTAAAAGTATTCTTTGTCCCACCCTAGAGGGAAAAATTATTAAAATAAATTAACATTTTACTATGTCTCTAATTGGAAGTGGCTGTTCTCAACAAATATGTTTATCAAACAGTGTGACTGGCAAAATGTATTACTGTAGCTGCAGTTATCCAAATTACATGCTGTCTAAAGCAAAAGGGCAAAAGCCATCTGGCTCATATAACTTGCATTTTCTAGACAGCTTGCAGCTGGTTCTGATTAAGCACCATCTCAGAACTCTGAAGAGATCTATTTTTATCCCTGGAAGTGTATTTTTAGGGCTCACACATCCAAGGCACAAGGCGTTTACTTTAGTAAGTGAACAACTACCTTCCATTAGGAAAAGGTTTATGTGAAACTGTGGTTTGGTCTTCAGCTGTACAAGATGGACTGCATGCCGAATAGGTTGGCCTGAAACCTAATTTTGAGAACCTGTCCCTCTGTTTCCAAGTGTTCCAAAGGAGGGACACAGAAAAGCCTTGTCTTACCCTCTAAGGAAATAAAAGAAGACAGCTGAGCAAGAAACTTGACTGTATCATTTTATCTGTCCTAGGAGGCTGGAACAACTATTCTCCCATTGTGCAGACGAGCTAACAGTGGTGTGGAGAGGCTAAAGAACATGCTTAATTGGAAAAGGCAGTGAATGATGCACCCAGTGCATCACCAGAGGATAAGGATAAAACACCTTTATCCTCTAGCTCTATAGCCTAAGCTCTTAAGCACAAAATTATGATCTCTTACCAGTGACAAGGTTAATAATGAACTTTAATAATTCATTTTATCATAACATTTAATAATATCATTCAAAGAAGTAATCAAACATTTTGATGTAAGAAACAGAACACTCTATATCTGAATCTTACAATAATAAAGATGAATAATAAAGTTTTTTCTTCTAATTTAAATCTCCATAGTGGTACTACTTCCTATTCATCATCATCCTACTCATCACATTAAGAGGAAGTCAAGAGCTAGATGGAAACCTGCAAAACACAGAGTACTAATAGGGCCACATTGACTATTATAGACCTCTGCCCAAGGAAACAGTCAATGAATCATTAAGCCAAGTGAACAGCTTGATTCTTTAGTAACTAAATAGTTCTCACCCAAGGGAATTGTGTGTCTCAAACACCCACTCTCCTCCCTTCCCTCCATAATTCCTTACACCCTTCCAAGTCTCCTCCTCCTCATCTCAATGAGCCTGCCTTAACGCTTCTCAGTCTTTCCCTATTAACAATCTGTACTCAACATAATAGAAAATGATCACAATAGCCATAATTTACATTAATAAACTTATGCTATATATTACTTTAAATATTATTTATTTTCCCAGTTAGACTGCAATGTCCATCATTACAGGGGCCAGGTCTTCACTGTACATTTTTCATCCCCAGTGCTTGGCACAAATAAACAGGACTCAGAAGTGCTTACTGATTTGATGGCCACAAAAATCACTTTTTCCAGGCACAGATTTAGAATACCAAGTCTCCCTAGTTCTCTCCAGATTAGAGCTTTCTTCCTGTTGATCACCAGTTTAGGAGATACCACCTACATAACTTGTCTCAAGGACCAAGTCAAATGACAGCAACAGAATACTATGACTTAATAAGAAGAAAAATCAAGAGAATCTGAACACTTTCATAGAAGCTCATCATTCCTCATTGGCAAAGGCAAATATCAAATCATTTCAGATATCCCTGATATTAGACTTCCCTCAATATACCACAATGCTGTCAGCCTGAAAACATCAGAAACTCAATGTTAAATTTGTTTTTAAGATATTATATCAGGGCCTGGAATTCTAAATTTTTAAATCCCTTAGACTTAAATGTTGGGACTGTGAGTTAGTGGGCTTCTATCAGTGAATTTTCACACAAGCACAAAGATGCAAAAGCACAGTCCAACAAGAGCTTTGGAAGCTGCTTTTTAAAAGGTAGATGAAATCAGTTTCATAGATGGTCACTGATGGGATTCCCAAATCACATGTCAAAGACTGACATTTTTTCTTTCACTGTTAGATATTCTCCTTCCACAGGTATAATTACACATTACTGCATTTCCAGGGACTCTGCATGCATTTAAAGTAATTATGGCCATATTTACCTTCACAACTCCAAAGGAAAGGAAAGGGTGCCCTGTATAAAAATGTCAGGGAGTATTTCATCCCTGTTCTTGACATCATTGCCATGCTCTCCTTACAAATAAATACCTTCTGATGATAAAAACAGAAAATAATGAATGGCTGCCAAGTTTCCTCTCCTCTAGACTGTCATGGAGGATTAAGTGTTAAAATGATGAACCTGGCTATAAGTAAAAAGGATTACTTCAATATGAATAAATAAAAATTGCCAATCAATAACAAGAGAAACTATTTCATACTCCAGTTCAGAAGGAGAAAAGAAAATTTAAATTTAATTCACTAACATTAGCTGAGCATTACTCATATTAACTTAGTTTTGGGTCCACATAAAAGTAGCAACTCCTTAAAAACAAAAACAATAGTTTCCTGATTCCAGAAGTCTGTGTGCCACAGGGTACAAAGAGAGAACAGGGAGCCACTGTTTTAAAATAGGCCTGGTAAGTGAGTAAATTGAGATCATTGAGCCACTGGTGGCTCAGTGGTAGAGAACCCGCCTGCCAATGCAGAAGACATGGGCTCGATCCCAGGGTCAGGAAGATCCCCTGGAAGAGGAAATGGCAACCCACTTCAGTATTCTTGCCTGGAAAATTTCACGTACAGAGGAGCCTGGCAGGCTACAGTCCATGGAGTCGCAAAAGCATTGGATATGACTTAGCAACTAAACAACAAGAACAACAAAATGGCTAAAATATAATGAACTGCTTTCAATAGTTCTAAAGGTAAAATGTGAGTTTTCTTGAAAAAGGTGTAAAATCATGGTACAAGCTGATTTACCTTACATTGTCTAAAAATAAGAAGCTCTCTTAGCTGAAACTTGCTGCTGCTCCTGCTAAGTCACTTCAGTCGTGTCCGACTCTGTGCAACCCCATAGGCAGCAGCCCACCAGGCTCCGCCGTCCCTGCGATTCTCCAGGCAAGAACACTGGAGTGGGTGGCCATTTCCTTCTCCAATGCATGAATGTGAAAAGTGAAAGTGAAGTTGCTCATTCACATCCGACTCTTCGTGACCACATGGACTGTAGCCTACCACACTCCTCTGTCCATGGGATTTTCCAGGTAAGAGTACTGGAGTGGCGTGCCATTGCCTTCTCCGGAGCTGAAACTTGTGGTTCTTCAATTAGAGAAAGACTTCCAAAGCTGATGATTCTAGTAAGCAATTTACTAAATTTGAATTTTTTTTAAATTCAAAGTTTCTCCACTAGACTATAAGTGTCCTGATAGCCAGATCTAAGTGCTTTAAGGCTGTATCACTGAATGCAGCAGACTATCTGGATTATACTGGAAAGTGGAAAGTGAATGAAAGTGAAAGCATTAGTGGCTCAGTCCTGTCTCTTTGCGACCCCATAGACTGCAGCCTTCTAGGCTCCTCTGCCCATGGGATTCTCCAGGCAAGAACACTGGAGTGGGTGGCCATTCTCTTCTCCAGGGGATCTTCCTGACTCAGGGATCAAACTCTGATTCCTGCATTATAGGCAGATTCTTTACTGTCTGAGCCACCAGGGAAGCCTGGTGGATTATACTAGGTGTTCAATAAATTTCTGATGAACACAACTAAATGTGAAAAAATTCCTATTATGTGTCTCGGTTTCTTCATCATATTGGATAACAAGTATATGGTATACATTGTTTGTACTCAGTTCAGTTCAGCTCAGTCGCTCAGCCATGTCCGACTTTTTGCGACTCCCATGAACTGCAGCACACCAGGCCTCCCTGTCCATCACCAACTCCTGGAGTTCACTCAGATTCACGTCCATCGAGTCCGTGATGCCATCCAGCCATCTCATCCTCTGTCGTCCCCTTCTCCTCCTGCCCCCAGTCCCTCCCAGCATCAGAGTCTTTTCCAATGAGTCAACTCTTCGCATGAGGTGGCCAAAGTACTGGAGTTTCAGCTTTAGCATCATTTCTTCCAAAGAAATCCCAGGGCTGATCTCCTTCAGAATAGATTGTTGGATCTCCGTGCAGTCCAAGGGACTCTTCAGAGTCTTCTCCAACACTGCAGTTCAAAAGCATCAATTCTTCAGCGCTCAGCCTTCTTCACAGTCCAACTCTCACATCCATACATGACCACAGGAAAAACCATAGCCTTGACTAGACGGACCTTAGTCAGCAAAGTAATGTCTCTGCTTTCTCTCTAGGTTGGTCATAACTTTTCTTCCAAGGAGTAAGCGTCTTTTAATTTCATGGCTGAATTCACCATCTGCAATGATTTTGGAGGGGGCCCTTAATAGCCAAAAGAGCTCCAACATCAGTGTCAAAAATTACACATTCTTTTTCCTTAAGCTCCAACTACTCTGATTTCAACCAAGGAAAATCTAATCTCACTCTTCTGATGGTTGTACTGTCATCAACAATCAGATCTGCACCTCAGTGTTTCAATTAAGCAATCTGATTCAGAAGATAACAGCAGCCTTAGATTCAATTTACTTAACTGATTATATTTAACACAAACATAATTAATACAGAGCAAAGTGTATCTTAAGTAAAAGTCATAAGTGCTTAGCAAGAAACATACCTGTGGAATTTCAAGGTCAAAGACTTGGGGTTTGAGCCAAAATTCAGCACTTACTAGTAATGTGATCTTGAGCCAATCTTTCCCAAAATTACCAGTCTCCCATATTAAATGAGGACCATAAGGCTCTTACCTCATGGAGGTATCAGTAGAATACCTTATGTATGATAAGATATGAAAAAGCTCCTATCATTTTGCTCTTATATAAGCAATTGATCAATAAAGTTTT
Source organism: Nanger dama (assembly GCA_917880005.1). Lineage (NCBI taxonomy): Eukaryota > Metazoa > Chordata > Mammalia > Artiodactyla > Bovidae > Nanger > Nanger dama. Next base: position 35,017,329 of record CAKJTW010000007.1, read on the forward strand.
GTTTAATCAGAATGTAAAAGGGCACAAAACCAGAAAAATTACTAGCTCTTTCCATTAAAATATCCATGCCTGCAACAGTATATGGGCAGTAACAGACCAAAAGCACTAAAAGAGCTTAAAAATAATGACATAAGAAATAAAGAAAGTAAGATTTAAGGAAAAGGAAAGCTGCTAAATACGGTATGTTGACAGTTTTGTTTATTCAGTGGATTAGAATTTAACCAAGGGGTATTAAGTGGTATGTAATAAAACCAAATACAAAAAGCACACCTGAGTAAGGGAGAGGTCCTTTTGACTCAAATATCATTTCAAAACTACTACTCAGGATTTACATGCCATGTAATTGATACAGCATCTTCCAGTCTCTCACTGTTTTTCATTTCTTCATGCTTCAGTTTAATTTTTATTGTTCAGCTTTCTTTCCTTTCTCACTGACAGCTAGATCCATTTTTTTATTGTTGCTAAATTTTCTTCCTGTACTCTATGCTACCAAGGACAACTTTGCTGCAATTTAAAATGGACAGCAGAACCCTTTGGATGCAAGTGACTAAGCCCAACCCACAAGTTAAAAATGGTTTTAGATTGGAGGAGTTATTTTTGTTTTGTGTGCTGCAGCTAATGTTAGGGTAGAAGAGGGAGCTAGATGTTGAGATAGAAAATGTGAAAGGTTGTGATCTGGGTAACTAATAAGAAACATTTGAAACTGTCTCTCCATAGAAGATTCAGTAACTTTTCTACATCACATTTATCATGTCTACTCTTCTCTCCCAAACATTTCTTATGTTTTCTCCACACTTAAATTAGGTACCTAAAAGGTGGATCTGAAATCATTCACAGGAAAATCAGTTATTCTAAATGGAACTTTTATTACTAAGCACATCACTTGGTACACACTTTATAAAGGAATATCTTTTAGAATATCTTCTAGAAATTAGAGATTTACATTACAGAGTTTTTCCTGAATGAATGCAACAAATGCAATTTCTTCATGAATGAATGAATGCAATTTGCTTTTTTAAAAATACACAAATATATAGACTTAATATACTTAAACAATTATAATAAATAAACAATGTATGTGTGTGTGTATGGTAAGAGACATCAAAAAATATTTTTAAAATTTAAAAAATGTTTTACTACTTTTTATTACAGCTTTCTACTTAATATTTTCCTGATAATGAATCCTTTCTTCTCTGTACTTTTCTCCTTTATTAAGTTGAATATGTTCTTATATAATACCTTAAATGATTTTTTTGAATGAAGCAATGCTTACATTAAATAAACACTTGGACTTAAATTTATTATCAAATGCCTGACAATCCACTCCCTGCACTTGAACTTACTCTGAAGTCATAGTATTTAAACCACTGAAGTAATTTTGCCAAATTCCCTCCTAATTTGTGCTCCCAAAAGCGAATTGCTTAAAGGCCATAGATTTATTCAAGCCAATGGCTCTGTGTATACCAAAACTGTTTTGTATGATTCATATAGGAAATTAACTTCTCCATATTCTTTCATCTTCCACAGCCACAAGAATACTCAAGTAATTGAAAGGCTGAAATTCACAAGAGTCTCTCCGGGTATATTTCTACCACTACATCAACACCTTTCTTTTTATAATGGGATCCTGGCCAAGAGAAGTGTTCTTGTATACAAAAAGAGTTACCCAGAAAGAAAGTCAAGACAGGTTTCCACTGGGATTTGTTTATTTACGTCACTGAGGTCCTACTTATTCCTGACCTAATTTGAAAATATGAAAATATTTCTAAGTAAAGCCCAGTTTAGAAAGCTAAAATAATGAAGTAAATTTTACTCCGCATCTGAACAGTAGGGTTTGAATAACCAATATAAGCAGAATTCCAGAAATGATTACCATTTTACGTGCATTTATTTTCCAAAACTCTTAACACCTTTATCCCCTCCTTGTCACCAATTAACAGCTGCAATGACAGAAACTATAATTCACATGCCAAAAATGATAAATCTGAAGGTTCCATGGCTATAGAATACAGATTGTTTCCTACAATTTCATTCTTATTTTCCTAAGAATACGGCTTTCTTGGTGCAAGAATTTCTCATTGGCCTATTGCTGGCTTCAAAACTTAACTATTTAGTAAATATCAATGTCACTTCTATGCTTGTATCATATGTATATGCTAAACCCTACCAAATCCCATAAGTATTTTCAGTGAATGTGGGAATACTTCCCAATAAAAACAACAAGAGATGAAGAAGTACGTGTTCCAATTTTCTGTGTGCGTGTTAAATCCAAAATAAAGGCTTTTTAAAAGAAGTAAATAAAATAATTGCTGAGAGATTGTCACAAACAATATTAATAACATGTACATGTTTAACTTAAAACTTTTCTAACAAAAATTTCATATTAAACTATAGAACTTAACTGGGAAATAAATGACACAGACATTAATTCTGAATGAGGAGATTACAAAATTTAAAAATTTTAAAGTCATTTTGTAGACATAATAAAGCAGCAATTATAATTAAAACTGCCACTAGAACTAGAAAATATAAATACATGAAAATACACTATTTTCAGTGCTATTAATTCCACAGTCCTTCATTCACCTTTTTTTAGTTTTGATCACATTATAGTACAAATGCCTTTTACATGGAAAATTTGATTATCAGGAGTAGGGAAACTGGACAATTTTAAATTCAATGTCCATACTTTCTTTGAAACACAGGAGAAGCTCAAAGATATTCTAAAAAGAAGAGCTGATTCTATTATATTTTAACACATATTATAAAGCAATAATAATTTAAATGTGGTTTTGACATCAAATTTTAAATAGCCCAACGAACATGAATAGAAAGTCCAGGAAAGTATCTATATGCTTTATAATATAATAGTATGACAAAATACTATTATAATATTAATAGTATGACAAAAAAGGGAATTAAAAACAATGGAGGTAGGAGAAGAAAGCTATTTAATAAATGATATTGAGATAATTGTTTTGAGGAGAAAATGAGTCAAAATTTATACTATACAGTATAATTATAAAACTAATCTGTTCTCATTCTATCTCTATATACTTTTATATACTTTAATATACTTGCATACATTTATATTTTATATAAATATATATTATATTGTATATACTTGTATATATTTATATATTATATATAATGTAATTCATAAAATATTAGCATGAAACAGAATTGAATATTTTTGAAAGTATGATAGCTTTCTAAACTTTGAGTCAATAAAAGAAAAAATATGTTAAGTTTGTGTAGCTGTTTAATCTTTAATACTAATCAAGCAGTAGTCATTGTAAAAGGAAAACAACATATTGCAGAAATATGTTTAACAAGTACAAGAGATAAAAGGTTGTTGTTTATGTTACAAAGGCCAGGGTGGGGGCACGGTGAACAATGTGACAGAGAAACATAAAATCCAGAAGAAAACAAGTCAATAACACAAACACGTATGAGGGGAAATCAAATTAATAAGCACACTTAACAAAAAAGAACATTCAAGCATTTTATTTATCAAAGAAATGCAAATTAAACCAACACTGAAGTGCCACTTTTCATTTAACTAATAAATATAAAAACTCTAAGAAACAATCTCTGATATTGTCAGGTTCTTAGACAAGTAAAACAGATAAACCCATACATTACTGTTGGCAATTTACACTAGAAAGCAATTTGACAAAGCACTTCAAAAGCCGTATTTTAATAATCACATTCTTTGATCTATAAAAATTCAAAATCTTTAACCTGACAATACCAGGCCAGAAAGCTTAAAATGAGTAAATAACTCCAAAAAGGAAGGAAGGAAGAGAGGGAGGGAAAGAGGAAGGAAGGAAAGGACATTTTCAAAAAGATTTTTGTGGTGATGTAATTTATAGTAGCAAATGTTGTTAAGTCTAAATCTTTAACATCAGGGGAATGATTAAGTAAACTAGATGATCAAACAACTGCTCTTGAAAAATCACTCATTAAAGAGTATAATACATGTAAAGGGCAATATAAACTGAAACCGAGTAAGATCTGAAACTAAAAGAAAACAGACAAAATAAACAAGTCAGTATGTTAAGGCACAGTTTCTTTCTAATTGTAGTATTTTTATTCTATAATTTAAAACTGAGAGAAAAGTTATTAAATAAATTATTAGTAGATTTTCAAAATTAGGGATATTAGGACCACATATGAGGCCAAAGCTAAAAACAAAATTAATTCCTCTGAAAGAAATTACAATTTCTGGGATGTAATACCTATCCAGGTATTACAATTGAGAAAAGGCTAAGAATAATAAGGAAATTAGTACTTTAAATAATGGAAACTATTTTCTCCATGGAGATCAAAAATTAAAGCTAATTTTAAGCTAAAAAATGGTAAGTTAATTGACTTATTCAAAAAAAAGGAAAACAGAAAAAGAATATTATTTAGAAACCTTTCCTTGTGACTAGTTTTTTGTTGTTTTTTTCCTTCCCCCTCACTTTTCTCCACCAATCATCCCTCTTCATTCTTGTGCCTCAAAGTAGCCCTTTGGTGTCTAAGAAAAGCAAGATTACAATCAGCTTTTGTATACATTCACCACGTGGACACAAACTGTAACATTAGCTTTAAAAAGGAACACTGACGCAGAGATTTGGAAAAAAGGCAGGCTACCCCTTATATCTGTATAACAATATCTGCAAAATAATCTTTCTTCTACTTAAAATTTCATTAATGTAACCAAAATGAGAAAATTTGTTATGCCACAATAACGGGTGTTCATACAACTCTACCCAGATCAGCCACTGTGTTGAGACACATCTGGTGTGCCAGAAACAAACGAGGAAGTGGTGTGTGGGAAGAAAGAAAATTTAAAGTTGTCAAACATATATATTTAGGCATTGAACATAATCTGTGATTCTAATTATTTTCCTAGTATTTATGTAGTCAAGTTAATTATCATAAAACTAAAGTAAACTTTTAGGCTCACTCAGAACTTCTCCTTCAATATTTTTCAAATTTCCATGCCTACATAATACTTCCTACACAAACATACATATATTAGATTATGAAATGTTCTACTATGGCCCTAAGTATTATATTATCCTACATTCCTCTGAAATATCCAATTATTTTATGCTTGTTGATATCTGTCAATAGTTGGAGAATTGCTATCTAAATAGTTCCCTTCTAATGTGAGCTACTGTGAATATGGGACAATTTTAGTGCCAACATCAACACTGATGAAGCCAATACATACGGTGAGAAATATATTGTCTGAAATCATCAAATAATTTCACACAAACAAAAAGTCAAGGTTAATTATTAATGGTAAATTATATAAAATTAAGGCTTTAATCTTTGATGCATAGTTCTTTTTAAAAATAAAGCCAAGATATCAATGTATATATATGGAATCTAGAAAAATGGTACTGATGAAGCTGTTTGCAGGGCAGGAATAGAGACACAGACATAGAAGAATGGATTTATGGACACAGTGGGGGAAGGAGAGGGTGGGATAAATTGAGAGACTAGCACTGACATATATACACTACCAAGTCTAAAATATATAGCTAGTGGGAAGCTCCAGTATAGCACAGTGAGTTCAGCTCACTGCTCTGTAATGACCTACGGGGATTGGGGGTCAGGGGGTGGGTGGGGGGTGGTTAGAAGTGAGGCTCAAGAGGAAGGGGACACATGTATATTTAGAGCTGATTTACTTTACTGAACAGCAGAAACTAACACAACAACATTGTAAAGCCTGACCTTCCAGTTAAAAATAAATTTTTTAAAAAGCCCAGGAACACCTCAGAAAAAGTCCAGTTTTCCTAAATAATAGTATACTGAGAAAACATTTAAAAATACAGATGAACCTTGACCCATCAACCCAATTAGGAATGGGAAGACTGTATAACAGCTAACATTTATAGAGCACATATGATATTTCAGACACTGTTTTAAAATGCTTTATGTCTATTAATTCATTTAATCCCTTACAAGAACTTTTGAGGCAGATACCATTAGTCAGTATGCCCACTGTGCATTGACCAAACTGAATATTAGAGATCACAAAAGTTGGTGTTGGAACTGAGTTTCCACCCAGGTATCTGGAGCCCAAGGTCTCCACCATACTCCACTGCCTAGGCACTTTCTAGTGTGTGCCATGCCTTTCCCTGTGCTGTCTCCCGTGCGTCATCTGCTAGTTTACACTATAACAGATACTTGCCATGTCCATTAAGCAAAAACAGCTTGACGATTCAAGAGACATCAGCTATACCATGTCTCCAGAAACAGTTCATCTTAAAGATAATTTTGATTCTAAGAACAGTATTAGAACATCTGAAATTTTAATATGATAAAACATGAAAACTCAGATTTACATTTCTGTAATTCAGCATTTTTTTTCTCTAAATGGGCTTCAACCTACTCAATAGAAATAAATGACTAGTAAACATAACAGTTGGGGGAAAGGGCATGAGTACCAGAACATTCAGATTTTTAAATTATATTTAATTTACCTCTGAATTAAGAACAAGTATCTGCACATTAGTGCAACATACTTCACAAGGCAAGAAATCCTAAGAGGAAAAAAAATATCCCCTTTAAGGAAGGAAACTATTATATGTTCTCTGGGTTGTCATAGATTACTATCTTAAAGACCTAATGCAGAAGGTAAAGAAACAAGATACTCATTAAAACTATCTTGGAAAAAAAAAAAAAGTGAAACCTATCTACATAAAAAAAAAAAATCAATTAAAGTTCTACGACCTGAAATTTTACTTAATTCAGGCCCACTTCAGCTCAGTTCAGTCACTTGGTCATGTCCAAATATTTTCAACCCCATGAGCTACAGCACACCAGGCCTCCTTGTCCAACACCAACTCCCGGAGCCTACCCAAACTAATGTCCATTGAGTCAGTGATGGCATCAAATCATCTCATCCTCTGACATCCCCATCTCCTCCTGCCATCAATCTTTCTCAGCATCAGGGTCTTTTCAAATGAGTCAGCTCTTTGCATCAGGTGGCCAAAGTATTGGAATTTCAGCTTCAGCATCAATCCTTCCAATGACTATTCCAGACTGATTTCTTTTAGAACAGATTGGTTTGATCTCCTTGCAGTCCAAGGGACTCTCAAGAGTCTTCTCCAACACCATAGTTCAAAATCATCAGTTTTTCAGCACTCAGCTTTCTTCACAGTCCAACTCTCACATCCATACATGACTACTGGAAAAACCATAGCCTTGACTAGATGGACCTTTGTTGGCAAAGTAATGTCTCTGATTTTTAATATGCTATCTAGGTTAGTCATAACTTTCCTTCCAAGGAGTAAGCGTCTTTTAATTTCATGGCTGCAGTCACCATCTGCAGTGATTTTGGAGCCCAAAAAACAAAGTCAGCCACTGTTTCAACTGGTTCCCCATCTATTTGCCATGAAGTGATGGGACCGGATGCCATGATCTTCGTTTTCTGAATGCTGAGCTTTAAGCCAGCTTTTTCACTCTCCTCTTTCATTGTCATCAAGAGGCCCTTTAGTTCTTCACTTTCTGCCATAAGGGTGGTGTCATCTGCATATCTGAGATTATTGATGTTTCTCCCAGCAATCTTGATTCCAGCTTGTGTTTCATCCAGCATAGTGTTTCTCATAATCTACACTGCATATGAGTTAAATAAGCAGGATGACAATATACAGCCTTGATGTACTCCTTTTCCTATTTAGAACCAGTCTGTTGTTCCATGTCCAGTTTTAACTGTTGCTTCCTGACTTGCATATAGGTTTCTCAAGAGACAGGTCAGGTGATCTGGTATTCCCATCTTTTTCAGAATTTTCCACAGTTTGTTGTGATCCACACAGTCAAAGGCTTTGGCATAGTCAATAAAGGAGAAATAGATGTTTTTCTAGAACTCTCTTGCTTTTTCCATAATCCAGTGGATGTTGGCAACTTAATCTCTGGTTCCTCTGCTTTTCTAAAAGCAGCTTGAACATCTGGAAGTTCATGGTTCACGTATTGCTGAAGCCTGGCTTGGGGAATTTTGAGCATTACTTTACTAGTATGTGAGATGAGTGCAATTGTGCAGTAGCTTGAGCATTCTTTGGCATTGCCTTGCTTAGGAATCGAATGAAAACTGACCTTTTCCAATCTTGTGGCCACTGCTGAGTTTTCCAAATTTGCTGACATACTGAGTGCAGGACTCTCACAGCATCATCTTTTAGGATTTGAAATAGCTCAACTGGAATTCCATCACCTCCACTAGCTTTGTTTGTAGTGATGCTTCTTAAGGCCCACTTGACTTCACATTCCAGGATGTCTGGTTCTAGGTGAGTGATCACACCATCGTAATTAACTGGGTCGTGAAGATCTTTTTTGTACAGTTCTTCTGTGTATTCTTGCCACCTCTTCTTAATATCTTCTGCTTCTGTTAGGTCCATACCATTTCTGTCCTTTATCGAGCCCATCTTTGCATGAAATGTTCCCTTGGTATCTCTAATTTTCTTGAAGAGATCTCTAGTCTTTCCCATTCTATTGTTTTCCTCTAATTCAGGCCCAGAGGAACATAAAAACAAAACAAATAAAATCATTTGAATCTTCTTGTAAATAGCTGGAATATATATATTAAAATATAATGGTGGGTGCTGGCAGGGGTCTAGAGTTTCAACAAAGATAGCAAATAGAAGAGATTATTCTTCTTAAAAATGTCAGAAGAAGAGAAAGGGCCTGGTTATGAGATGATAGAGAAATTAGTCATTTCCCATTATTGTGAAGTATTCTGAGTACATGGATAAGGTTCATTACCAGCTGTTTAATTCTCATTTATTTTCCTCAATTGTAAATAATCAGTTGCCTAGGATGACTTCACTACCCTGGCTTTCTCAACTCTATGCAGGAGAATAATGGGAAAATAACTCATCTTTCAGCAGGGAGAAAATGTAAATGATGTTGCTATTAGGACACTGGTGGTAAAACAAGAGAAAAAAAAAAAGACAAAGATACCAGAAGGCAAGGGACTTGAAAGGCATTGCTTCTGATGGATGGGGCACTGCTGCTCTGATTGGCCACAGTCCTGGACAAGATCCTGGCAAGAGTGTCCTGGCTCTTGGGGTCTCTCAGAGGCACTCCTCTCCTGAGGGTGGCCGTTCATGGGAGTTGGATGGGGACATGCAGTTAGTTCCACTTTCCATCTATGACCCAGTGGCTAAGTTCAATAGGGGGTTTGGGAGAGGCACAGGAAGCCAGGTTCAGCCTTGGGTCTATGACATGTTCTAAAACCCAACATTGTTTGTAATTATTATGCAGTCATTCTGAATCTGTCCTCTTTCCTATATTCGTTTATACCCTGGAATCCCAACCAAATACAAAACAAAAATTTTGGCTGGTTTTCCAAACTAATATGAAGCATGACAAATTAAATTTAAAAAGCATTAAGGAAAACTACCTAAAGATACAAAATCTGAGATAGGGAATGGGGGCATATGTTTAAACAATCCCTGGGGCTTCAGTAGACTGGCTATGCTGCAAGGGGGTCAGGAGTTACAGCCTAAAGTGCCATAGCTTCCTGTGACAAGGAACTGGGCACGGTCCCCTATGTTTAAAATGACAGGGCTGGACCAAACTATCTCTAGGGTACCTAAGGCACCAACATTGTAAGATGTTGTAACTAAAATTAACTACCTTTGGCAGCACCTTTAAAGAAAAAAAATGAAAACCCATATCAGTCCCACATCACCAGAAAAGTCAGCCAAGAGCCAAAGCATTCCCTCTTTAAGAAAGAAGAAAATGCTGTAGATCTGCAGTGGCTTTAGAAACTTCTGAGAAGGGAAAAAATTATAATAAGGAATTAAAATAGGACACTAACCTCTGAAAAGATCAGATACAAGAACAAGAAGCACTGAGCTAAAGGAAAAGTAGTCACTCTGTATTATTTTTAAAATAAATGTGTCCTCAGATATATTCTTAAAAATAGTGAATCTTCGACTTCCCAGTGGTGTTAGTCCATTACCAAAACTCAATAAAATCCCAAATTAGCTTGCAGATGAATTACAGCTTTTACAGTTTATACTGAATCCAGTGTGATCCTATAGACAAGATGGGCCAAACTACTCAGAAAATGCCAAGAAACATTAGAGCCAGGCCAAAAGTGCTAAAACGTTCCACTGACATACAACCAACATGAAGCTTTCACTGGAAGATACAACCTCTCGAAGTGAAGTTTTCCAGCGATCCAGCCAAAACTCAGAGATTATTGAAAAAAGCTTTCCAAATCCAAAATGGTTCCAAGCAGAGGTGTCTATAAGAGAGAGATTCTGCATGAGAATTTATCACTTACAACCAGTGGATTCAATTGCTGATCCCATTCTATCAGAGGGTTTTAATTCTTCGTGGAAATTCCTTACAAATTATAGGTAACCACAGTCTGAGCAGAACTAGAACTTCTGTATATTTTTAAACAAGTCAATTGCTTCAATGAGATAAGTACATTATTTCCACCAGACAGATAATTGTTTTCTTGTTCAATTGCATTACATGTGTGTATCCAGGTATAAAATGTTACAAGTGGAAAATTACTGAGAAGCAAAGTAGTCATTAGGGTGACTTATAAATGGAACAAAAGATGTCACGAGTTTCACTAATGCTTTTTATGTTACTGAATAAGTAGATTTTATTATTTAATCTCCTCTAAATCTGATTGCAAACAGTAGTAGATCCTTGTGCCTGATACACAATACAAACTAAACTAGGATGCCACTTGACCAACATGAACCACTAAATGTGGATACAGATAGACACAAAATAAAAATTAATTCAAGGATTAATTACTTGCTTTCACAAGAAATCCAGGAAGTTGGGATCTGTGGGAAGTAAAATTAACTTTAAAGTATTATAATTGCAAATAAATAATATTTCTAGATTTTACTTTGTGAATAGAGGAACTGTATCTGAAAAGTACATATCAGACTGTCATTATAACACTGTTTATTTTCTGAGAGAATTCTTAACTTCAGTTCAATTCAGTTCAGTTCAGTCGCTGAGTCATGTCCGACTCTTTGCGACCCCATGATATGTAGCACGCCAGGCTGCCCTGTCCATCACCAACTCCCAGAGTTCACTCAGGTCCATCGAGTCAATCATGCCATCCAGCCATCTCATTCTCTGTCGTCCTCTTCTCCTCCTGCCCCTAATCCCTCCCAGCATCAGAGTCTTTTCCAATGAGTCAACTCTTCGCATGAGGTAGCCAAAGTATTGGAGTTTCAGCTTTAGCATCATGTCTTCCAAAGAACACCCAGGACTGATCTCCCTTAGAATGGACTGGTTGGATCTCCTTGCTGTTCAGGGGACTCTCAAGAGTCTTCTCCAACACCACAGTTCAAAAGCATCAATTCTTCGGCTCTCAGCTTTCTTCACAGTCCAGCTCTCACATCCATACATGACTACTAGAAAAACCGTAGCCTTGACTAGATGGAACTTTGTTAGCAAAGTAATGTCTCTGCCTTTCAAAATGCTATCTAGGTTGGTCATAACTTTCCTTCCAAGGAGTAAGCATCTTTTAATTTCATGGCTGCAATCATCATCTGCAGTGATTTTTGGAGCCCCCAAAATAAAGTGTGACACTGTTTCCACTGTTTCCCCATCTGTTTCCCATGAAGTGATGGGACCAGATGCCATGACCTTCGTTTTCTGAATGTTGAGCTTTAAGCAACTTTTTCACTCTCCTCTTTCACTTTCATCAAGAGGCCCTTTAGTTCCCCTTCACTTTCTGCCATAAGGGTGGTGTCCTCTGCATATTTGAGGTTATTGAAATTTCTCCTGGCAATCTTGAGTCCAGCTTGTGCTTCTTCCAGTCCAGTGTTTCTCATGATGTACTCTGCATATAAGTTAAATAAGCAGGGTGATAATATACAGCCTTGACGTACTCCTTTTCCTTTGGAACCAGTCTGTTGTTCTGTGTCCAGTTCTAACTGTTGCTTCCTGACCTGCATACAGGTTTCTCAAGACGCAGGTCAGGTGTTAACTGTCCTTAATTAAGGAGCCTTAAAGCAAGTAACAGAGATATTAAATGACATAAAAAACAACATCAGTACTTTTAAAGACAGATTATTTCCAAATGGAAGTTGTATGGTAACTGAGCAAGAATGACCACAGACAGTGTCTTTGTATAACAGACAATTAGAAGACAAAAAGAAGGTAGACAATTAGAATGATAAAACAATATCTAACACACAATAAACATTCTGGGGACTCACGAAGTTCCATTTAATAAAGAAAATGTTGGTTTTTAATTAATTCAGATTAAAGTTTATGCCATTTCTTCCCTAACCAATAGTTTTTGTGTCTAGTATATTAACATACACAAAGTATATTTTTAAAATAGAGATGTCATATTTTCTCCAAACTACATTTACAAATTCACAATACTTCAAATTATACAGCAGAAAAAAAAACTGTTAAAGGGCCTGGACTACAATTTAACTATAACACATTGATCAAATACCCACAATTGATACTGGATATATCTTATTGGAATATGCCATTCAGAACAGAAAGTATTCTTCGAAAGCAAATTAAAAACAGGTATTGTGAGATTGTCTGATGTTAATATAGATCATGAAACATATGAGGAGGTGCAATATAACTGAATAAAATACAGTAAACACACAGGATCATTTTCACCAGTGATTCCTCTCTTTTTTAACTTCATAAGCTGATTCTTTGAGGAAATACTAAGAGTAAAAAATCTTTGCAATAGGAATAAAAATTCCATGAAAACTAAAATTTCTTTACAGCTTTTGGAATTTAAGAAAAATGCTGGTTATATTTTTCTCCTGAGTTTTTGTTTAACAGCTTTATTCATTTTGACCATATAAAGTAGTTAGGCCTACTGTAAAAAAAAAAAAAAATTTAGAAACATCTTTAATATTTAGGAAGAAAATGTTTTGATCCAAAGCTAGTTTTTAGAAAACATTATATAAAAGCTTTGATTTACTTCATATATATTACAATATTTTGACTCATACCAAATTAATAAAAACTTTTTAAAAAAGAGGTGATGAAGATTAGCTATAAATTTTATTTTCTGAATTTACTCAATGCTACCTCTGCAGTTTAGAACTGAAAAGATACAGATTATGTCTTTCTGACATATAGATATTTTCCCCAGTATTATTCATCTGTAAGGAATCTTGAAAATTCTTAAGCCAATCTTTACATTTTTAGGAAAAGTAATTAAAGTTCCAGGAATTAAGAGGTGAAGCATGACTCTATACATCTGCTTGACTGTCAAGTCAAGCATAGAGCAAAGCTTAATTCCTGTTTCAGTCTTTTCAAAGTGAAAAAAAAAAGCAAAAGCAATGTCCAGAGATTCTTGAGCATCTGATAAACAACATTTAAAACTGGGGAAACAGGAGAGGGTAAATAGTTGTCCTTGTGGGACTCCCATTCTAGTGTGCGAGACAGACAAACCAATGTCAAGAGTGAGAGCTCTGTCAGCAACTAGTTTTCTGTGCACTGACTCATCTTTCTCCTCCATCCCCGTAATTCCTTCCTGAAAAGACTCAAATCCTTGTCCTCTGCTCCTCTATCCCACTGCCCTGTGGACTCTGCTCTCTCAAGTGACTTCTGTTCTCCCGCTTGCAGATGATTCCAAGATGCCACACCCAGTCTAAGCAACACAGCTGCCTACCTTACTGCAGCCACTCAAAATAACTTCACTTGAATCTCCAATTTCACTTCAGAGTCAACTAAACCAAAATCAAACAAAATCTCCCTCAAAACGGACTTCCTATTTTCAATTTCCCTGTTTCTATTACTACAGTCATTATTCTCCACAATTCTTAATCCCAAATTTTCAGTCATCTTTAACTCATCTGTGGCACCTATATTTAGTCAGTCTTCATATCCTGTGTGTATTAGTCAGGGTTCTCCAGAAAAACAAAGATTTATTATTATAAGATATTGGTTCACACCATTTTGGGGCTAGCAAGTCCAAAATCTGCAGAGAGTTGACTGAAGTACCAGTTTCTGTATCAAGGCTAGTTCAGTTCAGTTCAGTTCAGTCACTCAGTCATGTCTGACTCTTTGAGACACCATGGACTACAGCACATCAGGCCTCCCTGTCTATTACCAACTCCCAGAGTTTACTCAAACTCATGTCCATTGAGTCAGTGATGCCATCCAACCATCTCATCCTCTGTTGTTCCCTTCTCCTCCTGCTTTCAATCTTTCCCAGCATCCTGATGAGTCTCTTCAAATGAGTCAGTTCTTCACATCAGGTGGCCAAAGTATTGGAGTTTCAGCTCCAGCATCAGTCCTTACAATGAATATTCAGGACTGATCTCCTTTAGGATGGACTGGTTGGATCTCCTTGCAGTCCAAAGGACTCTCAAGAGTCTTCTCCAACACCACAGTTCAAAAGCATCAATTCTTCAGTGCTCAGCTTTCTTTATAGTCCAACTCTCACATCCATACATGACTACTTGAAAAACCATAGCTTTGACTAGACGGACCTTTGGATAGTAGGGTGATAAAAAACCAGGAAGAACCAAGGTACCAGTGTAACAGCTATTAGGCAGAATGCACTCTCATTCTGGGAAGATGAGACTTTTGTTCTACTTAGACCTTAACAAGCTGGATGAGGCCCATTCACATTACAAAGGTTCAATCTGCTTTACTCAGTCTACAGATTTAAATTTTAATATTGTCCAAAAACATACTCAGAGAAACACCCAGAATAATGCTGGATCAAATATACTGGCACCCAGTGGCCCAGTCAAATTGATGCAAAAAATTAACCATCACACTATGATTTTACTGTTCAAAAGTTTCACGTTCCTTTCCCATCCTCATTCTCACTACCATTATCTCAGTTCAGGTCCTATGATCTCCTACTGGTTTCCAGCACAAGGATGTAAACCAGCTCCTCCCATCCTTTAGTTCAGAGAGCACCAGGTACACTGTGGATACAATTATTTTCAAAAAGTTGTTTTCATCATATCATTCTTATTCTATTCCTTAACTCACAATGGCATCTTACACCAAATATATCCAATTATTTTCCTTATAATATACTGTTCTATATAATATAGCCCTACCTGGCTTACTGACCTGTTTCTTCCATCATACTCCTAAATCAGAACCTACATTATAAGTGGCCAACAGTTAAAGTATGCTTTTCACTCATCAACACCCTTTCTCTACACAATATACTCTCTTTCTCTAGAAAGTACTGTGCACTCTACTCCACCTAAACCAATCCTATCTCTCTATTAAGATTTGTCTCCAGCTTCAACTCCTTTCTGAAGCTTTCCTAATTCTTGTTGCTGTTTAGCTGCTAAGTTCCATCCAATTCTTTGTGACCCCATGGACTGTAGCCCACCGGCTCCTCTGTCCACGGGATTTCCTAGGCAAGAGTATTGGAATGGGTTGCCATTTCTTCCTCCAGGGGGTTTTCCTGATGCAGGGAACGAACCCATGTTGCCTGCATTGGTGGGCAGATTCTTTACCACTGAGCCACCTGGGAAGCCCTATATATATGCACATACATACATACATTCATATATATATATTATATATATACAAAATGAAATACTGCTAACATATATATAAGAAATTTACAAAAATGGCAAGTATACTACTATAAAGAATCAGAACACAAGCAAAGAATGGCTGAAAAACAAGAGATTAATATCAGTAGAAGAATACTTGAATATAAGGTAGCGCCTCAGAAGCAAAAATGTCTATAATAATGAGAATGCTAAGCCCACAACTTGAGTGGGGCCAAGGAAAACCAGGTATGGCTGAAGATGGAGCTAAGTCACTTCTAACCAAGGTAGCTGAAGTCCATAAAGTATAGGTGAAATTCTGTTTTGTTCCTTATCTGTGATCCTAAAAAACAAAGATTTTCTGTAATTTACTTGGCAATAAATCTAAATGCATCTAGCAACAACAACTGGCCTAGAAAGACATACAGCTGTTTACTGTCTTTATCTCATTTAGCATTAATATCTATGAATTTCACTGCAGAAACACTGTTTTTATTATGGGGAACTATCCTAGATCTCCTTGAAGGTGACATGACGTGTAACACTAAGTATACGCTCCATACTATACTATTTTTAAATCTTATAAATTCTCAGTTCCAAAACACACCCGGCCCCTAGGATTTTAGATAAGATTCTATGGATCTTAGATTTTGAGATTCCACAGAAAGAACCAGTCAGATATACAAAAGGATCTCTCATCCAAAAAGGTTTCAGAGTGCATGGAAGATCCGTTTAGAATAGTTTTCTTAAACGGAGGATATCTTTTCAGTGCCACACACATTCTATCATCGATCACTTTTGCAATCAGTGGCAAAGTTTCTTTTATTAAATAATATTAGTTACAAGAAAAAAATAATATGCCAATCATGAACTTTTACCTTTTCCCTCCCCTTACAATGCCAAGAATACCAGAAAAAAAAAAAAGTTGTAAAACAGCATTCTCTTTGCCTCCTATAACCTTAATAGATAGTTTCCTGGAATTGTCTATTCAAACAGAAAATTAATTTCCATGCACAGCTGGAAATACCACATTGGCAGGCAAGAAAAACATCAAACACCAGTAGATTAAATAGAAAGTGGAAGAACTAAAAAACAACAAAATAGAACTTACTCAGTAAGGTGGTCATGTGAGAAAAGACTTCTGCCTGTTAATATAGGAATATATCTCGTAAGTGAAGTAGCAATAATCAAGGAAGCTTTGGATCCGGAAAACAACTAGGTGATGATATCATTCAAGAAGTTTTTCTAGTGTTGTATGAAAGAAGAAAAACTCAGCAACTGTCTTGGGGATGAAAGGTCCTCAAACCTGCATAATACATACATGGTTAATTACAGCCACCCACTTCATGGCATATAACCATGGGTTTTTTTCTTTACTTTAGGGTGATGGAAAAGTTCTTAAGATGGATATTGGTGATAGCTGCTCTGTCTCACATTGGTAGAGGCTTTAAAGACTGAGAACTTGAAAAACAAAAGAAGTACTCTTCTCTCTCCACCGACAAGATCAGGCTCTGGTGATCCATCTATCTCCTTCCACTGCCCTGAACCTAATGGGTATCCTGCTTTGTACTGACAACCATCAAGGAAAAGCAGGCTCATGCTGCCATCTGGGCACTACTCCCTGATGCATAACTGCCTCAGGAAATGACTTGTGTGGCCAATAATCAACTAATAACCAAACTAAACCAAGTAATTTACTTTGCACAACCATTTTAAAAACAAAAGAAGGAAAGACAGAAAACAGAACACTACCTTCAGGAACTGCCACACAGAAAGGCAAACAAAAAACAGCAACAACATGGGAAGGACAAAATTCCACATGGCATCCAGACAGGGGACCCCTTGGTTCTGCTGCCTTGATTGTCCGATTGTCAGAGAAAATTTTTTAAAAACCTCCATCAGCTTTTAGTGTAGGACTGACCCTTTGTAAATAGCAACAGGGAGAAAGTTCAATAAAAATCAATGTGTTATTAAAAGTAAGATAGAAAAAAAAATTCTACATGAACTTGATCACTGTATGACTTTCTAATGATTGAAAGGTTGAGTTCAAGATGCCAGAACACTTCCAGATAAAGCATACCAGAGTTCCAAAGTGGCATATTGTGTTATAAAACATGGACCTATATCTCTATTATCTTTGGCAAACAATCTCAAAATATCTCATACTTTGGTAAATTCAAAGGGATATCCCACAACCAAAATGAGGGCTCAATTTGTTTGAATATTTATTTTTCACAGAGGAGAAGGTAAGTGGCTGGCAAAATACCTGCCACAAAGCAAGAATTCAATATATATTTGTAGAACTGAACTGAAACAAGTGTTAGATTACCTGCATCTACTGATGAAATCTATCAGGTCATCATTCCAACTTTCTACCTGTTTGAACCTATAAAAAATAACTGGCCTTATCAATACAGAAAGGCTCTGTTTTTTTCCACTGGGTATCACAAGTACCAACACCCCACAGCAAGCTGCTCAGAGGCTCAGTGAAGACTCATCTCCCCAGAATCAGCATCTTCGACCTAACTCCTTTTAACAAAGGTGAGGTGAATTTGCTCAATCGTGTCCGACTCTACAACCCCGTGGACTGTAACCTACTAGGCTTCTCTGTTCATGGGATTCTCCAGGCAAGAATACTGGAGTGGATTGCCATTTCCTTCTCCAGGGGATCTTCCTGACCCAGGGATCGAACCCAGGTCTCCAGCATTGGAGGCAGACGCTTTAACCTCTGAGCCACCAGGGAAGCCTTTTAACAAAAATACAGAAATTTTAAATTATAAGGCAGGGAATGTAAAGGATGCATAGGTGATCAGAACAAATTCTAATAATGAGAGAGAGACCTATTGATAGATAAGCCACCTCAAGAAGACTCCCTCAAAAAACCGGGAGTCAGCTCTTTCAATTTCTTCATCTGAAAAATGGGAAGACTCAATCAATTGCTTTCAAGCTTCTACAAGCGCTACTCATACTGAAAAAGACATTTCATATTAAATACAGTATATTTATATATATACAGAAATGTGCTTATTTATACATATATAGAAATTAACCCTTAAATCTTCCAATGTGGATGCACTCTGGTATGGTGTTTTATTCTATTTAATTGTTTAACTGCAACCACTCAGTAGATCTCATGGCACACTAATAGTTCATGACATGCCGTTTGTAAAACACTGGACTAGATGATTTCTTTCCAGCTCATTAAATTAAAACCGATGACTTTTACTTAGAAGCAATTAGAAAATATCTACCACTCCCAAATGCTAGTTCCTCAGTGAACTTTCCAAAGCCAATTCCTGAGTGAAATGATATAATCCCTACAAATCTTTGCCTTCCCTTCTTCTTCACAGTAAACACTCATGATTCTTTCCACTCAAAAAGATTTAAAAGTGATTTTTTTCAGGGTGCATGAATATTACCAAGCCTAATAACAGAAGCAAGCAACAGGGATTCTGCAATAAAAACTTAAACATCTACCAAAGGAACTCCTTTTACTCATAAAGAAGTACATTTGAATCTTTGTAAGCCATCAGGCAACAGCTAAAGCAGCCAAAAGCCAAAACAAGAGTGGAAGCAAACCATATAGATTTTGATTTTAATTACATAAAATATATTTCAAAGTAGTTGCATTCTCCCTTCCAAATTATAGAGTTTGTTCACTCAAATAAGAATATTTTGACTTTCTATAATAGCATCTATTGTCACTTTTGTAGATTTTCTTAAATGGCTTCCTTCTTCCACAGCACCCCCATCTCATCCCACCACCTCTCCACCACCTTTAGTAATGTCCCAAACTAGTGGGTGTGCAGGAATCTCTGGTGAAAAATGAGCTAGCTTTGAGTAAAACAATCTTCTCAATCACAACTGGAGCCTTTTCAGTATATAGCTGGGGAAAAGCATTGTTTGTATCTATCATCATAGCTTAAAATCCACCTAAAATATTATCTGATCAAAGGTACTGCAATCTTGACATGGAAAACTAACAGTATCATTTGTACTTGTCAATGATTTCAAAATGCTTTATTATAAATCTTCTCTTAGTTCCTAGGTCTTCAGGGCAAAGAATAAATATGTTCTTTATAATACCTTATAAATTATATGTATATTTTTACAATAAATTATAAAAATAAGATTTTAGTTTGTATTATACATTTTTAGTTTATAAAAATAAAATGTAAAGTATCCAAGTCTTAAATTTAAAAAGCACTTCGATTGATAAATATCAGAGAAATACTGATGTCAAAAAATTAGGTCCATTCTAATCCTATAATCAAAGCAATCTGTGTATTTTCCAAACTTGGCAAGACATATTTTTATTTTTAATTTTTGAACTACTAATCCTGGAGGGAAAACAACCACCATTAATTTCCTCTTCAGTCACTAGTTGTCTGTGCCATGTGTTTTTATCACTTCCTGCCACAAGGAAATACATTTGGAACAAAGAAAGATAGTCAAAAGAGAGTTCTCTAGGTTAGTCTAAAATCATTCTTTTAGGAATTGAGAGTGTAAACATATTTCAGTAATAGCACTGGATGATAAAACTACTCAGAAAACCTTCACATTTCTTTATTACATGACTTCATTCAATGCTCAAAAAGGTTTGTAAAGATTATTTGGTAAATAAACTAAGCAGGTTAAATTAGGTAACACTTTTTCACCCACACAGCTAATAAAAACCAGAGGCAGAATTTAAATTCCTTCCACTTCATACCCAATCTCACAGTGGACACTATAACACAGTTTTTCCTATAAACTTTTTGATCAAGTTGTAAGTTTTTACTTTACCATATTTGTCCAAACCATCATGGTTTTTTGTGTATGTGTGGTGGGAAAAGTGATCAAAAGATGTTGTAAATGATGATAAGAACATGAGGACTAATTTATCATTTTATAGCTAAGTTGTATTCAACAGTGATTTATTCAGTCCTAGGTACCAAGTAGTACATTAAATATAGGGAAAGTGAAAGTGAAGTCGCTTAGTCATGTCCGACTCTTTACGGTCCCGTGGACTGTAGGCTTCTCTGTCTATGGGATTTTCCAGGCAAGAGTACTGGAGTGGGTTGCAATTTCCTTCTCCAGGGGATTTCCTGATGCAGGGATCGAACCCAGGTCTCCTGCACTGCAGGCAGACACTTTACCCTCTGAGTCACCAGGGAAGCCTAAATATAGGGATCCTAAACAAAAATACAAATTATAGATCATAATCCTAGGAGTTAGTAAGAAATTTAGTAAAAACCTATCTTAGTCTGCTCAAGCTGCGTAACAAAATACTATGGCCCATGGGTTTTAAAGCAACTGATAAAGGATTAATCTCCAAAATATACAAGCAGCTCAAATAGCTCAATATCAGAAAAACAAAACTCAATCAAAAAGTGTGTAGGAGACCTAAACAAACATTTCCCCAAAGAAGACATATAGATGGCCAGTAAACATATGAAAAAATGCTCAACATCGCTCATTACTAGAGAAATGCAAACCAAAAATACAATGATGTATCACCTCACATCACTCAGAATGGCCATCATTAAAAAAAATCTACAGACAATAAATGCTGGAGAGGATGTGGAGAAAAGAGAAAACGCTCCTGCACTGTTTGTGGGAATGTAAATTGATACAGCCACTATGGAGAACAATATGGAGATGTCTTAAAAACTAGGAATAAAACTACCATATGACCCAGTACACCCACTACTGGGAATATACCCTGAGAAAACTACA
The DNA here is from genome assembly GCA_917880005.1 of Nanger dama. Classification (NCBI taxonomy): domain Eukaryota; kingdom Metazoa; phylum Chordata; class Mammalia; order Artiodactyla; family Bovidae; genus Nanger; species Nanger dama. The sequence continues at coordinate 35,038,544 of CAKJTW010000007.1, forward strand.
ATTCAAAAAGACACATGCATCCCAATATTCACTACAGCACTACTGACAATAGCCAGGACATGGAAGCAACCTAAATGCCCAACAACAGATGAATGGATAAAGATGTAATACATACATACAATGGAATATTACTCAGCCATAATGGGAATGAATTTCAGTCTGCTATAGTGAGGCACATGAACCTAGAGCCTGTTATACAGAGTGAAGTAAGTCATAAAGATAAACATATATTATATATTGTATATTAACACACATATTAGGAATCCAGAAAAATATTACAGATGAACCCATTTATAGGGGAGAATTGGAGATGCAGGCACAGAGAATGGACTTGTGGAAACAGCCAGGGAAGGAGAGGGTAAGATGAACTGAGAAACTCCCACTAACATATATACACTATCATGTGTGAAATAGGTAACTAGTGGGAAGCTGCTGTTTTAAAAAGGGAGCCCAACCTGGTCCTCAGCGACAACTTAGAGAGATGGGATGAGAGGAGAGTGGGAGGATCAAGAGGGAGGGGAGATATATATATAATGAACGGGCTTCCCTGGTGGCTCAGCGGTTAAAGTGTCTGCCTCCAATGCAGGAGACCCAGGTTCGATCCCTGGGTCGGGAAGATCCCCTGGAGAAGGAAATGGCAATCCACTCCAGTATTCTTGCCTGGAGAATCCCATGGACAGAGAAGCCTAGTAGGTTACAGTCCACAGGGTCGCAAAGAGTCGGACACGACTGAGTGACTTCACCTCACCTCCCCTCACCTCATATATATATGATGAAAGATTGGCCTTGTTGTACAGCAAAAACTAATACAGCATTGGAAAGCGGTTCAGTTCAGTTCAATCGTCCAGTCAAGTCTGACTCTTTGAGACTCCCATGAACCACAAGACGCCAGGCCTCCCTGCCCATCACCATCTCCAAGTTTACCCAAACTCATCCACTAAGTCATTGATGCCATCCAACCATCTCATCCTCTGTCATCCCCTTCTCCTCTTGCCGTCAATCTTTCCCAGTATCAGGGTCTTTTCAAATGAGTCAGCTCTTCACATCAGGTGGCCAAAGTTTTGGAGTTTCAGCTTCAATATCAGTCCTTTCAATGAATACCCAGGACTGATCTCCTTTAGGATGAACTGGTTGGATCTCCTTGCAGTCCAAGGGACTCTCAAGAGTCTCCTTCAACATCACAGTTCAAAAACATCAATTCTTTGGTGCTCAGCTTTCTTTAGAGTCCAACTCTCACATCCATACATGACCACTGGAAAAACCATAGCCTTGACTAGATGGACCTTAGTCAGCAAAGTAATGTCTCTGCTTTTCAATATGCTATCTAGGTTGGTCATTTCTTCCAAGGAGTAGGCGTCTTTTAATTTCATGGCTGCAATCACCATCTGCAGTGATTTTGGAGCCTCCCAAAATAAAGACAGCCACTGTTTCCACTGTTTCCCTACCTATTTCCCATGAAGTGATGGGACCAGATACCATGATCTTTGTTTTCTGAATGTTGAGCTTTAGCCTTTTTCACTCTCCTCTTTTACTTTCATCAAGAGGCTTTTAGTTGCTCTTCACTTTCTGCCATAAGGATGGTGTCATCTGCATACCTGAGGTTATTGATATTTCTCCCGGCAATCTTGATTCCAGCTTGTGTTTCTTCCAGTCCAGCATTTCTCATGATGTACTCTACTGCTACTGCTAAGTCACTTCAGTCGTGTCCAACTCTGCATGACCCCATAGACGGCAGCACATCAGGCTCTGCTGTCCCTGGGTTTCTCCAGGCAAGAACACTGGAGTGGGTTGCCATTTCCTTCTCCAATGCATGAAAGTGAAAAGTGAAAGTGAAGTCGCTCAGTCGTGTCTGACCCTCAGAGAACCCATGGACTGCAGCCTTCCAGGCTCTTCCGCCCATGGGATTTTCCAGGCAAGAGTACTGGAGTGGAGTGCCATTGCCTTCTCTTCAACCCAGCGTTTCTCACGATGTACTCCGCATAAAAGTTAAATAAGCAGGGTGACAATATACAGCCTTGACGTACTCCTTTTCCTATTTAAAACCAGTCTGTTGTTCCATATCCAGTTCTAACTGTTGCTTCCTGACTTGTATACAGATTTCTCAAGAGGCAGGTCAGGTGGTCTGGTATTCCCATCTCTTTCAGAATTTTCCACTGTGAAGATTAAAAGATATTATATGCAACACATGATTATGTTATTGTTGTTGTCTATTCACCCAGTCATGTCCAACTCTTTACGACCCCATGGACTGCAGCACACTAGACCTCTCTGTCACCATCTCCCGAAGCTTGCCCAAGTTCATGTCCATTGCATCAGTGACACCATCCAGTCATTTCATCCTCTGACGCCCTCTTCTCCTTCTTCCCTCAATCTTTCCAAGATCAGAGACTTTTCCAATCAGTCAGTTGTTTGCATCAGATGACCAAAATGGAGCTTTAGCATCAGTCCTTCCAGTGAGTATTCAGGGTTGATTTCCCTTAAGATTGACTGATTTAATCTCCTTGCTATCCAAGGAACTTTCAAGAGTCTTCTCCAGCACCACAGTTTGAAGGCATCAATTCTTTGGTGTTCTGCCTTCTATAGAGTCCAGCTCTCACAACCATACGTGGGACACTGGGAAGACCATAACCTTCACTATATGGACTTTGTTGACAGAGTAGTATCTCTGTTTCTCAATATACTGTCTAGGTTTGCCATAGCCTTCCTGCCAAGAAGCAATTGCCTTCTGATTTCATGGTTACAGTCACCATCCACTGTGATTTTAGAGCCCAAGAAGAGGAAACCTGCCACTACTTCCACCTTTTCCCCCTTCTATATGCCAGGCAGTAATGGGGCTGGATTGCCATGATCTTAGCTTTTTTTTTTAATATTTAGTTTTAAGCTGGCTCTTTCACTCTCTTCCTTCACCAACATCAAGAAGCTCTAAAGAGTTCCTTATATCTGAGGTTGTTGATATTTCTCACGCCTATCTCAATTCTAGCTTGTAACTCATCCAGCCTGGCATTTGTTAACGATACACTCAGCGTATAGGGTGACAGCAAACAGGGTGACAGCAGATAGCCCTGTTGTACTACTTTCTCAGTCTTGAACCAATCAGTTGTTCCGAACATGGTTCTAATTGCTGCTTCTTGACCAACATACAGGTACCTCAGGAGACAGGTGAGATGGTTTGGTATTTCCCTCTCTCTAAAAGCTTCCCACAGTTTGTTATGATCCAAACAGTCAAAGGCTTTAGTGTAGCCAATGAAACAGAGGTAGACGGTTTTCTGGAACTCCCTTGCTTTCTCTATGATCCAGTGAATGTTGGCAATTTGCTCTCTGGTTCCTCTTCCTTCTCTAAATCAAGCTTGGACATCTGAAAATTCTTGGTTCACATAATGCTTAAGCCTAGCATGCACGATTTTAAGCATGAGCTCACATGATTCATACTAAGCACTTAAAAGGCAATTTCATATTTTCCTGCTTTTATTTTCCCTGACTTTTACTTTCAATGAATTAAAACCATTCCAGACACAGTAGGCACTCAATATATACTTGTTGAATAAGTGAATTACTACTACTATTAGCAATTTTATTGAAGACTGAGAAAAGATCATGGGATTTGCCCATTAGACAGTAATTGGTGCATTTAGAGATTGCTTAAATGCCTAGGGGTTTTGAACACTTGGAGGAAAGTGTTTCTTACAAAGCCAGTCAAAGGGTTTTGGTGAGGACATTCTAAATCCAGTAGCATCGTAGTGTACAGAGTTTCTTCAAGTTTTATTGTTTTGTTTTGTTTTTTATTCTGAGTGTTAAAGATAATGGCTTCCAGCTAGAAGATAAAAATCTGTTTTGTTGGCATTAATATTTTTTAAAATTTGCTTTATTTAGAGTTTTTACAGTGTATTATCCCTTCATGTATCACTGCCTTGTCATGGTGAAGGGGTTTGCATAACTCAAAGAAGCTATTAGCCATGCCATGTAGGGCCACCCAAGAAGGACAGGTCATAGTGGAGAGTTCTGACAAAATGTGATACACTGAAGGAGAGAATGGCAAACCACTCCAATATACTACCCCTGAAAACCCCACAAACTGTATAAAGAGGCAAAAATATATGACACTGAAAAACAAGACCCCCATGTTGGAAGGTGTCCAATATGCTACCGGGGGAAAAGTGGAGGACAACTATCAATAGCTCTAGAAAGAATGAAGCAGCTTGGCTAAAGCAGACACAACGATCAGTTGTAGATGTGTCTGGTGATGAAAGTAAAATTTGATGCTGTAAAAAACAGTATTTCACAGGAAACTGGGATGTTAGGTTCATGAATCAAGGTAAATTGTACATGGTCAAGCAGGAGATCGAAGAGTAAACATGAACATCTTAGGAATCAGTGAACTAAAATGGACAGGAATGGGTGAATTTAATTCAGGTGATCATCAACACAGTATATTATCCCATTCAATCTTCATTCCCTTGGGTCAAGGAATTTGGTTACTACTACCCCATTTTGTTCAGTCACTAAGCTGTATCCAATTTTTGTGATCCCATGGACTGCAGCACACCAGACCCCTCTGTCCTTCACTATCTCCCAGAGTTTGCTCAAATTCATGTTCACTGAATTGGTGATGCTATCTAACCATCCCATCCCCTGCTATCACCTTCTCCTTTTGCCTTCAATCTCTCCCAGCATCAGAATCTTTTCCAGTGAGTCAGCTCTTCGCGTCAGGTGGCCAAAGTATTGGAGTTTCAGTTTCAGCAACAGTTCTTCCAATATATATTCAGGGTTGAGTTCCTTTAGGACTGACTGATTTGATCTCCTTTCAGTCCAAGGGACTTTACATGACTCCTGGAAAAATCATAGCTTTGACTATACTGAACTTTGTTGGCAAAGTGATCGTTCAGTTCAGTTCAGTTCAGTTCAGTTCAGTTGCTTAGTCGAATCCAACTCTTTGTGAACCCATGAATCGCAGCACGCCAGGACTCCCTGTCCATCACCAACTCCCGGAGTTCACTCAAACTCACGTCCATCGAGTCAGTGATGCCATCAAGCCATCTCATCCTCTGTCGTCCCTTTCTCCTCCTGCCCCCAATCCCTCCCAGCATCAGAGTCTTTTCCAATGAGTCAACTCTTCACATAAGGTAGCCAAAGTACTAGAGTTTCAGCTTTAGCATCATTCCTTCCAAAGAAATCCCAGGGCTGATCTCCTTCAAAATGGACTTGTTAGATCTCCTTGCAGTCCAAGGGACTCTCAAGAATCTTCTCCAACACCACAGCTCAAAAGCATCAATTCTTCAGCACTCAGCTTTCTTCATAGTCCAACTCTCACATCCATACATGACCACTGTAAAAACCATAGCCTTGACTAGATGGACCTTTGTTGGCAAAGTAATGTCTCTGCTTTTGAATATGCTATCTAGGTTGGTCATAACTTTCCTTCCAAGGAGTAAGCGTCTTTTCATTTCATGGCTGCAATCACCATCTGCAGTGATTTTGAAGCCAAAAAAACACAAAGTTTGACACTGTTTCCACTGTTTCCCCATCTATTTGCCATGAAGTGATATGACCAGATGCCATGATCTTCATTTTCTGAATGTTGAGCGTTAAGCCAACTTTTTCCCTCTCTTTCACTTTCATCAAGAGGCTTTTTAGTTCCTCTTCACTTTCTGCCATAAGGGTGGTGTCATCTGCATATCTGAGGTTATTGACATTTCTCCCGGCAATCTTGATTCCAGCTTGTGCTTCTTCCAGCCCAGCTTTTCTCATGATGTACTCTGCATATATGTTAAATAAGCAGGGTGACAATATACAGCCTTGACGTACTCCTTTTCCTATTTGGAACCAGTCTGTTGTGATCATTAAAGATGCAGAAATAGAGATTCAGAATTGAGTGACCTTTATGGCATGAGTTCAGTGGCATAAGTTCATATCCTGAGGTCTTTGTGAAGTTTTGAGAATACTGTTCTTTCCTCAAAATCCAACTTGCACCAGAGAACATCCATCTTCCTGCTAGTCCAGTGCCAGCGGCAGATGGTAACAGTTCACCTGCTCCCTGTTAGCTGCCACAGAAAAATCTGCCATTCTCTTGGGAAAAATCAGTAAAGTCTTCTTTGAAACCTTTCCTGTAAAGAAGGTACAAGCTTTAACTTCTGGTCTCAATACACTGGTTAAACAGAAAAAGTCATCTCCATACTGGTATACTATAACTTTGTACCACTGCCTGTGGTGTTGGGCTGCTTGAATTCACATCATAGTTTTACCTCTAACTAGATGCACGCTAAAAAGTAATGTTCAAAATTCTCCAAGCCAGGCTTCAGCAGTACATGAACCATGAACTTCCAGATGTTCAAGCTGGTTTTAGAAAAGGCAGAGGAACAAGAGACCAAATTGCCAACATCCACTGGACCACAGAAAAAGTAAGAGAGTTCCAGAAAAACATCTATTTATCCTTTATTGACTATGCCAAAGCCTTTGACTGTGTGGATCACAATAAACTGTGGAAAATTCTTCAAAAGATGGAAATACCAGACCACCTGACCTGCCTCTTGAGAAACCTGTATGCAGGTCAGCAAGCAGCAGTTAGATCATGGAACAGACTGGTTCCAAATAGGAAAAGGAGTACATCAAGGCTGTATATTGTCACCCTGCTTATTTAACTTTTATGCAGAGTACATCATGAGAAACGCTGGGTTGTAAGAAGTACAAGCTTGAATCAAGATTGCCAGGAGGAATATCAATAACCTCAGATATGCAGACAATACCACCCTTATGGCAGAAAGTGAAGAAGAACTAAAGGGCCTCTTGATGAAAGTGAAAGAGGAGAGTGGAAAAGTTGGCTTAAAGCTCAACATTCAGAAAACGAAGATCATGGCATCTGGTCCCATCACTTCATGGCAAATAGATGGGGAAACAGTGGCTGACTTTACTTTTGGACTCCAAAATCACTGCAGGTGGTGATTGCAGCCATGAAATTAAAAGATGCTTACTTCTTGGAAGGAAAGTTATGACCAACCAAGATAGCATATTGAAAAGCAGAGACATTACTTTGCCAATAAAGTTCTGTCTAGTCAAGGCTATGGTTTTTCCAGTGGTCATGTATGGATTTGAGAGTTGGACTCTAAAGAAAGCTGAGAGCTGAAGAATTGATGCTTTTGAACTGTGGTGTTGGAGTAGATCCTTGGACTGCAAGGAGTTCCAGCCAGTCCATCCTAAAGGAGATCAGTTCTGGGTGTTCATTGGAAGGACTGATGCTGAAGCTGAAACTCCAATACTTTGGCCATACTGATGCAAAGATAATGATGTGAAGAGCTGACTCATTTGAAAAGACCCTGATGCTGGGAAACACTGAGGGCAAGAAAACGAGACGACAGAGAATGAGATGGTTGGATGGCATCACCAACTCAATGGACATGAGTTTGGGTAAACTCTGGGAGTTGGTGATGGACAGGGAGGCCTGGCATGCTGCGGTTCATGAGCAACTGAAGTAAGTAAGATGGACAATCTTGGACATGTTATTCATGTCTCTGAGACTAGCTTCTCATCTTTAAAATGGGGAATTTAGAAAATAGCACCTACTCTATAAGCTTTTCACTATGATTAAATGAGGTACCATATAAACAGCACTTGGCACACTTAGAACTTAAAATATAATGAACACTCAGTACACATTCATTACTATTCAGCAATTCATGATATCCCAGTCTGACATAGGAGGCAACCCAGGTCCAGAACAATCATAACACTTTGCATATAGAGATCAAACATCACTTTGCAACACTAACCATGCTTTTATTATGGGGAAAAATAACACTCAAAATAATGACTGAATTTTTCATTGAATGCAAGTGTCACATTCACTCCATTGATTCTGAATTATTTATTTGTAAATCAATGTACACTTTGAGTTTATAAACTGGAATGATGGGGCAGAACATTAGACTTATAGTTGAGATTCAACAATCTTAAACGTAAGAAAATAAGGGAGTTCATAAACACACAGAAAAAAATGCCTTTTAAAACATACAAATATGTATTCTCATGTATCCTTGTAACAATTATTATATAAATGAGATTAATTTGTCTCCTTCCAAAATAGAAGAACTACAAGTTTAGTTTTCATAACTAAATAGACAGTATTTCCTTTTTTAGAAAGTACATGTCATCTCCTAAACATAAGAATTTTCTGTTTACTTACTTCCTCTTGCTCTTTTGTTTCTTTTAATAGTAGTTCTCAACATTAGTTGAGAATTTCAGGTTTTCTTTTTGTTTTTAAGCTCTATAGATGAGTTAACACAAAGCTCAAACTGAGAATCACTAGCTTACCAGATGTCTTTCAAACAAGTGATGAACATCTTTGCCTTGACTGCCATCTGTAAATAGTTTTTGTTATTTTTTTAACTACAAATCATCATTTGGCTTACTCTTGAAAGTCAATCTTGACTTTCAAAGGAAGTTAGTTTTATTTCCCTTGATACTAAACACTTTTGTGAGAGTTTCATTCTCTTAATTTGCCTAATAAAGTTAGGTGGGATAAGTTATGTAAAAAGACCACACAATACCCAGCATTAAATTATAGTACTAGAAAAAAGAAGGACATACAGGCTATAGTTTAGAGCTCCACAGTATTTTTAAGAAGTTAGGTATAATGTTAGTATTTGAGTTAAAATTATAGATTAATGACAAAAGTACTATGATTTCTTGAAAAATGACACAAGAAATAAAACTGTATGATGTTAAAATATTTGATATAAACATAAAGTTATTCTGAAATTTTTTATATTCAATATATGAAACATTCAGGTAAACATACTAGATTCAGACATCAATCCTAAAGGAAATCTGTCCTGAATATTCATTGGAAGGACTGATGTTGAAGCTGAAACTCCAAAACTTTGGCTACCTGATGCAAATAACTGACTCATTTGAAAAACCTGATGCTGGGAAAGATTGAAGGCGGGAGAAGGAGATGACAGAGGATGAGATGGTTGGATGGCATTACCAACTCAATGGGCATAAGTTTGAGTAAACTCCGGGAGTTGGTGATGGACAGGGAGGCCTGGCGTGCTGCAATCCATGGAGTCGCAAAGAATAGGACTGAGCAACTGAACTGAACTGATGTAATAACGAGGGGAAAGAACAAAACAAGCATGGGAAACTTGATCTGGTTAAACTGACATTGAACAAAGTACAACACAACCTATCCGTCAAAGGCAATAATTTTATTTCTTAGGTTATATAATAGTGCCCTTTTTTGGAGAAGGCAATGGCACCCCCACTCCAGTACTCTTGCCTGGAAAATCCCATGGATGGAGGAGCCTGGTGGGCTGCAGTCCATGGGGTCACTAAGAGTCAGACACAACTGAGCGACTTCACTTTGACTTTTCACTTTTATGCACTGGAGAAGGAAATGGCAACCCGTTCCAGTATTCTTGCCTAGAGAATCCCAGGGACGGGGGGAGCCTGGTGGGCTGCCGTCTATGGGGTCGCACAGAGTCTGACATGACTGAAGCAACTTAGCAGTAGCAGCAGTGAGAACAGTGGAATGAAAGAGTTTCAGGCGCTCTGAAAGGAAGCGGAAGGGAAAGACACATTCAACAGTCAAGACTCCTCACTCCTCATTTATATGTTCTCTGTTCTTTCAACATCTTAGTTTATAAACTGTTTACATGACAAAAATATTGAACTACTTTGTCAATCTTCTTACCCTACCATAACCTTTCTATAGAGTAGGCCTCCTCTACTTGAAAAACATAAGAGTATGGTTAGAATATGTAATCCAACAAAGACCCTAAGGATTTGAAACTAAATCGAGTTCACAGATACAGGTAAGAGAAGTTAAGATAATATTTTGATCTATCTCCTTCAAGCAATTGAAGTTACTAAGGGGAATCTTACACAGAGTAGAAAACATTCAGCATTGAAACATTGGTTCATTTGCCTATTTAAACAATTGGGGATTTTCACAATGAATCATGTGCTGAGTCAGACTCAAAGAGGGATAAAATACAGTACCTGAAAGTTTTAATGAGGGTTGGTCCTTGGCCTTCTGTTCTTTTCTCTTTCTTTCATCTTTTAATTCACAAGGTGATGCTCACTAATTTGACTTCTCTTCAGATGATTTTTAAACTCCTCTGGTCCAACTTCTTTTCATCAACTTTACCCTCAAGCTAGCCATGATAACTATTTGTATCAACAATACAAACTCTAGGTTGCCTAGATCCTGGTCCTAAATGTTCCACTTTATTTACTATGAGACCTTAATAGAGCAAGGTACTTAACGTCTCAAATCTCAATTTCCCCACCTGTAAAATTGGAATAACAATATCAACCTCAAGAGTTACAAAAAGAATTCCATGGCCAAGATTTTACCTAATAAAAAGAACTCAGCAAATGTTAGCTATCTTTTCTATCAATATCCCTCACTCCTATTAATTTCAGCCTCATTCCTGAACACCAAAACTAGCTTTGTTACTTCCTACTATGTTTTTCTGTCTTCTATCCTTTACCATATCCTGGATATTCGTCTTTTGAAGCATTAAAAAAAAAAAAACCCTAACTCTCCTTTTTTTCCCCCTCATTGATGCCTTCCTGCAATATTTACAGAGTACATAGAGGTCCAGCTATCATGTTTCTAAATTTTTAAAAAGTATAAAATCAACCTATCATCTGTTAAATAAATATGTTCTACACTCCCATCTTGAAAAATTATACCTTAGAAATGCCCTAGAAGAACAGGTTTTAAATTTAGATTTATCAGGCATGTCTGGGTTCTGGGCCAGAAGTCTGAGCAAAGGGAGAATCAAGGCCTAGACTTTGAACCCTGGCCTCTACTTCCAGCCACAACCCACCTCCTTTCCCCATCTCCACACCTCTGTGGGTTCTCTTCCCACCACTTTCCCTTACAGCCATCTTTGAAAACTTACCCCTCCATCAAGGACATTTCAAACACTTCCTTCTCCAAATTCCCCTTGAGCCAGGTATGATCTCATCCCCCTCTGAGTATCCAGATTGTCTCTATATATTCTAATCACACTAATGGCATTTTGTCTTGCACTTTTATCAGTACCTATGTGTTTGTCTTCCTAGTTAAAGGCAGCTTCTAATCCATCAGTGATTCTCTGTGCTCAATGTTAACAGCATGTAAAAACCTACTGATTAGCCTTTTAAGGAAAAAATAAAAAAACCCACTGAGCTCCACCCCGAACAAAGCAGAATGTGGAATGAAGAAGCAGGCATGGTTATTTTTTAAAACTCTACTGCTAATACTGAGTTGATAAGAGCTGTATAAAATTATATATTCTTTGGGCTTCCCAGGTGGCACTAGTGATAAAGAACCTGCCTGCCAATACAGGAGATGTAAGAGACACAGATTCAATCTCTGGGTCAGGAAGATCCCCCAGAGGAGGGAATGGCAACCCACTCCAGTGTTCTGAAAAATCTCATGAACAGAGCAACCTGGCGGGCTACAGTCCATAGGGTCACAGAGTTGTACCTGACTGAGTGCGCACCCATATATTCTTTGCAGGGCAAGGTCTATAAACACATTCTTCTGAATTGAATTTAAGCTAATTCATGTTTTTCCCACTGCAAAACACTTTCTGGTCTACAGGCTGCATGTAACTCTTAGACTTACTGAAAAAATTTACCAGTGCTGAAGAATGATGGTCACTTATGCTCTAGAATTATGCAAAAGGAGACATACACAAAATTAATCTTATTCTGGATCAAGTTGTCTCCTTTACCTTTCTCTCTGCATTTATTCTGTACGGTACATCTTATTGACCACATAATGAACTTCTTAAAGGCATGGTCAGCATGTTATTCCTAATATCCAGCATAGTATGTGGCACACAGTGGGCATGAAATAAAAGTTTAGTGAATGGGTGAATGAATGATCCAAATGCATGGATAGAAATATAAGCCAGCAGGAATTCAGAAACTATTTCAGTTGTTTGGTAGGCTGAATAATGACCCCTTAAAAGATATCCACCTCCTCATCCCTGGAACCTGTGACTATTACCTCAAATGGCAATAAAAAAGAAGAAAAAAAAAAGGAATCACCGATGTGATTAAAGATTTCAAGGTGAAGAGACAAATCATATGCATCCTTATAATAGGGAGGGAAAGGGAGGTTTGATACACATAAAGGAGGAGACAGCAATGTGACCTCAGAGGCAGATGACAGAATGATGCAATCACAAAGTAAGGAATGCTGGTGGCTGCCAGAAGCTGGAGGAGGCAAGGACCAGATCCTTCCCTAGAGCCTCCAGGGAGACGGCCCCTCTGCTTATACCCTGACTTCACTTCAATGAACTGATTTTGGACCTTTGCCCCCAGAACTATAAGTGAATAAATTTCAGTTGTTTTAAGCCATCAGGTTTGTGGTAATTATAGCAGCCACAGGAAACAAGCACAAGATGGAAAACTTATATACAGAGAGGTAAAATGACTTTTTCCAAAGCCCCAAGTTAGGGCAGAACTGGGCTTTTGATAGAGATTTTCTACTCCTTCAGGTACTCTTATTTTTTCCATTTTACTATGCTAACTGCTACATATTTCAAAATCCACAGAGGCCTCTAACTCTTTGATTTAAATCTGAGTAACAATTAGAGCCTCATCTATGACCACAGAATGGAAACTGTAAAAATTATAAATCTCTCATGCCAATCTTATTAGCAGCTTATCTGGTCTGACCAAAAAAAAAAAAAAAAGTCATCTGACAAACTTGTTGCTAATATCAGGTCCAAAAAGATACTCAGGGCAAATATTTCACTAAACCACGTGTAATCAATACATGCTCAGTCACTAAGTCACGTCTGACTCTTTCGCAACCTCATGGACTGTAGCCTGCCAGGCTCCTAATGGGATTCTGCAGGCAAGAATATTGGAGTGGGTTGCCATTTCCTTCTCCAATGTAATCAGTATACAACAATAATGGTGGAGGTGGGAGGAGCACTCACATGGAAAATGGTATAAAAACACAGCAAAAGTTGAAGTAAGGCAACAAATGTATTCACTATTCGGAGTGGGATAGAGCAGAATCTCTATAATACAATAAGAAAGAGGAAAGATGTAATTCCATTTGCTGAAAAGTGAGCAATACTGGAAACTGTGTTAGAACCTGGAAATGGTGATCCTTCTCATCAGTATGGAAAGAAACTATACACACAGAGTTTACAGAGACATTCACAAAAGGGTAGTTTACAAGTTCAAGTTGAGCAAAAATTACAAATTTATGTACAATAATTCTAAAAGAACACTAGATCTTTTACTATGCTTTTTCACAATTATACCTTTTAGGTACCAATGTAACAGTCATGACATATTTTCCAAGCAAGGAAACTGGGATAAAGAGAGATTTAATAAATAATAGATAGATGACAGGTAACAACTATTTCCAGAGCTTATGTTTAAGTCTCTGGGCTTTTACTAGTATCTTCAAATATGGATTTTGATAATTTCTCATTAATAGATAAGGTAACAAAGTATTCAAAGCAAGAGATATGGGTCTATTTAGATCTGATGAGTGTGAACTTTTTTCCACAGGAGTTGTGGGGAGAGGTAGAGAATACTAAAGAATACAAAGAAGGCAGAAATATCAAACCTTCTTGCCTCAGACATTGGTTAAGAGCATATAACCACAACAGGATATAAACATTTCCTTAATGATCCTACAGTTATAACAAGCAAAATAAACAATCGAACCTTCACATGTCCCTATTCCCTAAGGACCTCAGGTTTACTTTGTAGTTTAAAAATTAGTCACTTATTTAGACTGAGCAAATCTCTATGGATTTGGGGAGTTCACTATCAACTAATGTGTTATAGCATTGTTGTTGGTGGATGTTACCCCACAGGAAGCTGGACCATTGCATCATTCAGGGTAAAGACATATTTGTTATGCACGTGACAAAGAAAACCCTACCCTAAGATGTCCCACAGAGAGCTGTGAAAGACATGCAGTGCTTGTCTGTTCCACATCTGTTCTTTTCATGATCTTGAGAAAATGAACATTCTTGCAGATATGAAAGGAACCCGATATGACTAGGTATGTGCCAAAGTAAGACATCACTCTGTCCAGCAAATATCATACTGCAACACTGTCAAGCCAAAAACATCTTTAATGGAAACATAGAAAGTTTAAGATCCCAATGTAATCTTTATGAAGACGTTACCTATTATATTAACATGCTTATAAGAGGAACTGAAAACTTACAGATTGAAAAGTCTTAAGGTTTTAAACCAGCTGTTTATACATACTGTATATAAAGTGCTCAGACATCAAGGGCATAAAAAGTTAAGTGTTAATAATACAGTATGCAAAAAATTACATGAGTTTTTAAAAGTTTAAAGGAAGATGATCCAATCAACTCTAAACCAACTTTAAAAAATCTCCTGCTTAATCACAACTCAAAATTCTTTTAACTTTTTGTTTTCTTAAGGCAAAAAGAAATTTTTCTATTTTCTTTTCTTAAATATACTATGCATTTTTATAAGGAGGGAGGTAGCTTATAAGTATTGCAACAGGGAGAGGTTGAAGGTACTAAAACGAAAAAGGATGCAGCTGCTTCTACCACTTTGCTAGCTAATGCCATCCCAAATTTAGAGACTTTTCTGCCTTTAGGGAACTCAGTGTGTGACTGCAAGTCTTGCAAACAATAAGCACCCTACCGCAATGTTTACTTTTCAAGGGACAGACAAGCAACACTAGAAAGAGAAAAAACATTTCAATGTGTAGAACTAAACAGAGGAAAGGAACATCTCAAAATCATCATTCAGAAGTAAAGAGAACAGAAAGCCAACAAATGAGCACATAAGAAGAAACAAAGGGAAGGGATATGCTTTTCCAGAGATTGAGCATCTTGGTTTTGCTCAAATGTTTTCAACAGCTTCCCCACCCTCCAAGACAGTACCACTATCATCAGCCTTCTCTCAAAGCCTTTCATTTTTCACTTGTTTGGTTCCATTGATATGCTAGGCAGCATACTGGTTAATTAAGTAAGCAACTGGAAGTAACATAGCCAACTACTTTATTTTATATCAAAAGAAAAAAAAAATCAGAAACATGTCCTTCTCTCTTACAGAGCTATTACTAAGACAACGTTCAGCATCAAGAGATAAGTTCCATAAATGAGAGGTAGCAGATGTCAGAGGAGCTCATGAAGGCTTCACAGAACCATCGAATTGAATTCTCTGTCTTGAAAGATGAACAAAAACATTCATTTCCCAAGATACAGAGAGGTGGAGACTATTGGGAAAAAGCACTCTCAGCAATTAGAAAGGTGCATTTAAAGGTCTAAACGCAGAAAAGCAGGACCTGTGAAAGGCACACAGCTCCACGTGATGATCAGAACAGAGTTCAGGACTTATTGAGGAGAAAGAGGAAGATAAATCTGGAAAGGGTACAAACACAGGTATACATCAGGTAGGGGTGATGGACAGCCACTGATAATTCTTAAGAAGGCAGTGACTTGATTAGATTTAGGCTGAAGGAAGCATAATCTCATAGTATAAAACAGACGTGCTACCAGGAAGTTCAGAGCCAATTCCATTCCTTTTCTGCAACTTTACAGAACCTAAGTATATGTAGTAAAGGTGTTTACTTTATACAATTTTCCTTTCTTTATTTTCTTTTTCATGTATTTTACTTTTTAAACTTATTATATAGATCCCAAATCCTGTTTGGAGTTAGGCAGCATAAAAGAAAAATAAAGAAAGGTAGGAAGGCAGATGGCTAAGCAGATTATCAATTCTCCCAACAGAAGGGAAAATGAACTCTTCTTTGACATGTGTTATTGAAACTCAGAAATTCAATAACATGCATTATCTAACACAAGTTATGGTATATATTCTTTTTCCCCTGTCTATAATTGGCTTCCTGACTTTTCCTACTAATTGCTAGGTCCTTTAACTGAAATACAATTACCTTTAAAGTCTGTTTACCTATATATTTTTCACTTTAAACATAAAGCCAAAATAAGACACATTAATTCAATTCTCCATTAAATTAAGCACAATATTATAGGCACAAAGATATATATATATATGTAATTAAAAACCATAAAAACAATGCAAAAACAATTGTCACAGCATATACTCTTATTTTCTAAAAGCAGTTTTTAAAATATCTCTAACTATAATGCTTATTTAATACAACATTTAATGAGAGAAGACAAGACTTTAGGAAGAATTATTTCAGTCACTGGATTAATAATTTATTATCACAGTATGCCCTAAATGATAGTTACATTTCCAAAATGTCCACATTCTTGAACACACTGGGCAAACATCTGGGATGCCCATGACAAACCAAACAAGTACTACAATGACATGCATTATTTTTCCTATCAGATAGAGCTTTTTAAAGAGAGGTTCAAGGTAAAGTTTTGACTTTGCCCATTTGCAAAGCAGTCTTAGATCTCCAGAAAGCACTCAAAATCTCAAGATCAGAAATATATTAAAGTCATGACAAATAAGTTTATCTACATTTTCTATGACTTCCTTAAAAATCACTGCAGATGGTGATTGCAGCCATGAAATGAAAAGACGCTTACTCCTTGGAAGGAATGATGCTGAAGCTGAAACTCCAGTGCTTTGGTCACCTCATGCTAAGAGATGACTCATCAGAAAAGACTCTGATGCTGGGAGAGATTGGGGGCAGGAAGAGAAGGGGACAACAGAGGATGAGATGGCTGGATGGCATCACGGACTCGATGGATGTGAGTTTGGGTGAACTCCAGGAGATGGTGATGGACAGGGAGGCCTGGCATGCTGCAATTCATGGGGTCGCAAAGAGGCAGACACAACTGAGCGACTGAACTGAACTGAACTCCTTGGAAGGAAGGTTATGACCAACCTAGACAGCATATTAAAAAGCAGAGACATTAGTTTGCCAACAAAGGTCCGTCTAGTCAAGGCTATGGTTTTTCCAGTGGTCATGTATGGATGTGAGAGTTGGACTGTGAAGAAAGCTGAGAGCTGAAGAATTGATGCTTTTGAACTGTGGTGTTGGAGAAGACTCTTGGGAGTCCCTTGGACTACAAGGAGATCCAACCAGTCCACTCTAAAGGAGATCAGTCCTGGCTGTTCATTGGAAGGATTGGTGCTAAAGCTGAAACCCCAATACTTTGGCCACCTCATGCGAAGAGTTGACTCATTGGAAAAAACCCTAATGCTGGGAGGGATTGGGGGCAGGAGGAGAAAGGGACGACAGAGGATGAGATGGCTGGATGGCATCACCAACTCAATGGAAGTGAGTTTGAGTGAACTCCGGGAGATGGTGATGGATAGGGAGGCCTGGCGTGCTGTGATTCATGAGGTCGCAAAGAGTGAGACAGGACTGAGTGACTGAATTGAAGGAAACCTTTCTTTAGAATCATGCCAAATAGTGAAACAGTGTAGCTGTTAGAACATTCAAGTTCTTGTTGTTAGAGGGTCGGTCAGTCAGTCAGTCAGTTCAGTCGCTCAGTCATGTCTGACTCTTTGCGACCCCATGATTCACAGCACGCCAGGCCTCCCTGTCCATCACCAACTCCCGGAGTTCACTCAAACTCACATCCATCGAGTCCGTGATGCCATCCAGCCATCTCATCCTCAGTCACCCCTTCTTCTCCTGCCCCCAATCTCTCCCAGCATCAGAGTCCTTACCAATGAGTCAACTCTTCGCATGAGGTGACCAAAGTACTGGAGTTTCAGCTTTAGCATCATCCCTTCCAAAGAACACCCAGCGCTGATCTCCTTTAGAATGGACTGGTTGGATCTCCTTGCCGTTCAAGGGACTCTCAAAAGTCTCTCCAACACCACAGTTCTTGGAAGAAAATTTATGTCAACCTAGACAGCATATTGAAAAGCAGAGACATTACTTTGCCAACAAAGGTCCGTCTAGTCAAGGCTATGGTTTTTCCAGTGGTCATGTATGGATGTGAGAGTTGGACTGTGAAGAAAGCTGAGTGCTGAAGAATTGATGCTTTTGAACCGTGGTGTTGTTAGAGGGTACTCACCAGAAAATGAGCATAATATATATAATGTTAAATATGTTTCCTTAACTAGTTTATGGGATTCCTGGGTGGCTTAGTGGTAGAGAATCCACCTGCCAATGAAGGAGACATTGGATTCAGTCCCTGGGTCAGGAAAATTCCCTGGAGAAGGAAATGGCAACCCACTTCAATATTCTTGCCTGGGAAATTCCATGGACAGAGGAGCCTGGACGCCTACAATCCATGGGTTGCGAAAGAGTTGGACACAATTTATTGACTAAAAACAGCAACAACTCATGTACAAAAGTCATGTCAGTGACAACTGAAGACTGCAGAAGAATCATGCCAGTTTATCTGAAATTATAGTGACAAAGAAGTAATAGTCACAATTCTTAACATTTACTTACTGGAGTCACACTTTTAAACACATTCATAGTTTAAATATGATGATGAAAATCTAAGCCAAATAAGCCATAGTTAATAAACACTTGTTTTACATTGATCTTTTCATGAATGCAGTTCAAAACAATGCTGAACTTTTTGAACATACACAAGCAAAATTGGGTACATCTGCAAAATACACGTGGACAGCCTTTTGTTTATAGGATTATGTGGACATTTATAGAGTATTTTTTTCCTCTGTGTACTTTGGAGCTGGCTCCTCAGAATACCAGAGAATGTGTGTGTACATGTGTGCCCATGTGTGATTGTTTTGCAACGCTACAATGATTTTTAGGTATTAGAGTTATGTAGGGCCACATATGTCCAATAAATAACACTCAAAATGTTTTACCTTCTGTGATTCTCTATATATTTCTTAATTTTTGTCTGTCATCTTTTGAAAATGGCAAAATTATTGTGGCAAATTCTAACTGCAGAAGAAATTCCCCAGCTTGGCCAGTTGCCAGTGGAGCTATAATATCAGTAATGAAGAAAAAGTTTTCTTAGAAGTTAAAAGTCTGGAAGAAAAGGTTAATTACGTAGAACTGCCTGACAAGCAACCATCTATCATAAAAGGAAAGAGCTTTATATAATCAAGTGCCAGAAAGTTATCATGAAAAAAATAAGACTTCAAACCATTTTACAGAGTACCTCAGAGTTTTCTACTTCCTCTTAATCAAAACAGATTTTAAAGAAAAACTCATCAATAATTTAGCCATGAGTCTTTCATTTTGGACATTAAAGTATCTGAAGAAACAGAAATCAACACACAGAACATGCATTGATAAAATGCATTGATTGTAATTTGTAAAGATAAACATGACAAAATTAAACCTGTAGTAATGCCTCACCTATTAGAAACTCAGAATTTTCTTGTTCTATATAGCAAGATGGTTAGATAGCATCACCAACTCAATGGACATGAATCTAAGCAAATCCCAGGGATAGTGAAGGACAGGGGACCCTGGTGTGCTGCAATTCATGAGGTCAGAAAGAGTCGAACACGACTTAGCAACCGAACAACACATAGCAAGAACCAAGAAAATCCCATACTGAGAAGTTTAGATTTAGCAATGGTACAAGAATGAATCACTTAACTGTGAAGTTGCAGTATTTAAAAAAAATGAAAACAATATTTAATAAAATTTAACATGAAATATTTCTCACTTATACTATACTCTGTGATCAAATTCTGTTACAACAAACTTCAAGGGAAAAATTTATTCCATTATCTTAGAATATTGTTTTGAACACTACTTGAAATAGATAATTAGCTGGGAGCCTGAAATTATTTTAGTTAAATCAAGATTACTGTAATAAGATTAAGCCTGTATTTCATTAAAAAGCCAACTGATCAGATTCATCTGGGGAAGCCATAACCTTGATTTGTCTACAGTTCTATTTCATTTGCCATTCATTTTTTATGGTAACTCATTGTGAACAAATTTAAGAAAAACATACCCACTTGGACAATATGATATTTGTTTGTAGCTTTGTCCTGGTTTTAGTTTCCTACTTAATGACTAAATGGCACCACAGTGGGTAATGCACTGGAGTAAAAGTGGTGAATCATTAAAGACTTTGTAAATTTTAAAAACAGGGGCAGGCCTTCTGGGCCCCATATGCTTCTAGAAAACCCAATGTTGTGCTGTATTAATTGAACCATGAAGCTTTTATTAGTGCTCTTTAAAATTGCTTGCAGTGAAGCTTTTATTAATGCTTGCCCTCAAATTGCTTATACTACTTAGCATTTCCATGAGATTTTTTTATTTCAAAGAAGTTTTTGATCATTAATTATATCTCCTCTACATTTCTATAAGAGAACTCAGCTGTTTAGCAAAATAGAGGCATAAAAGGAAACTCAACTAATTTTTGCCTAAGGTTTGCCACAGAAAAAAAGAAAAGGAATATTAATAGAATATAAGATCTTTCCATAAACCTTTAGTTTGTATAAATAGCCAGGTCTCTCTCAATAAGGTGGATAGTTGTTATAAGTGTTCCCACAATGGTGGAGAAAACAGAAATGAGCCACCTATATACAATTGGCTTTGAAAACTAAAACTACAAGACTTAGGAATACAGTTACTATAGTAACTCTGCTATCCAGACTCACCGAGGAGCCCATCAAGCCACAACATTATGAAATCCCAGGGGGCATGAGGCCTATTGTGTTCTGTGTCTGGAAAATTCCTTTGGGTGGATTTTCATCAAAATTACATTATATACATTCAACTCATCAAAATTAAAAGTCACACTGGAATCACTCCAGAGTTCATATAGCCTAATTTATTTACTCTTAAAAATGTTCAGACTCAAATCATGTTTTCTATCACCTTGGGATCATTCTAAAAATTTGATCTGGGTTAAATAATTAGAAATTTGTTCTGAGGAAGAAAAAAATGTATTCTACCTATAAGAATCTCTTTGGTTCATCTCCACGTAAAAACAGAATGTCTTACTAGCAGAGAAAACATTAAGATTAATATCTAGAATTTCAGAATTTCATTACAAATTATTACTTCCTCTAGTTTTCAATAGTACTAGGTTTTTATGTATCAGAAAGCAAAATAAGTGAGCTATAGCTTAGCATGTCTTTTTTTTTTTTTTTTTTTAATTCAGTGGTGTGGGGAGTGGTCAGAGAACCTGTATTTTGACAAGAGCATCAGATGATATTTATTACCTGACATGGTTGGAAAACTCCAGGTTAGATGAGCCCTAAAGTCTTCCCTTCTGAATTGTGGCAATCCTGATAAAAATA
Source organism: Nanger dama (assembly GCA_917880005.1). Lineage (NCBI taxonomy): Eukaryota > Metazoa > Chordata > Mammalia > Artiodactyla > Bovidae > Nanger > Nanger dama. The sequence continues at coordinate 35,059,697 of CAKJTW010000007.1, forward strand.
AATTACCAGAATGTCATACAGACTGCTATACAGAAGAAGTTAACTTCTGTTCCTATAATTATTAAAATACTTAACACACTGAATGCACCAAAACTATTTACACTTCTGTCTCTCTTATTAAAGGGTACGCCCATAAGGGCAGAAACCGTGATTTTAGTACTGTTTGTGACCCCACTGAATAACACACTGCTTAGTACAAAATATATGTATGACTGAGTGAGTGAAAGTCACTCAGTCATGTCCAACTCTTTGAGACACCAGGGACTATACAGTCCATGGAATTCTCTAGGCCAGAATACTGGAGTGGGTAGCCTTTCCCTTCTCCAGGGCATCTTCCCAACCTAGGGATCGAACCCAGGTCTCCTGCATTGCAGGTGGATTCTTTACCAGCTGAGCCACAAGGGAAGCCCAAGAATACTGCAGTGGGTAGCCTGTCCCTTCTCCAGCGGATCTTCCCGACCCAGGAATCAAACCGGGGTCTCCTTCATTGCAGGCGATTCTTTACCAACTGAGCTATCAGGGAAGCCCAAATACACGCATAGTTAAGTTTTGAATGAACGACTATCTTAACTGCATCAGCTAGCTGCCAGTCTTATGCATGTCTCCATTCAGACTCCTCAGAGCCCAAAAGCAATGCCCAGTGCTCTAACCAAGAACATTATTGGAGAAGCAAGATTAAAATAAAAATCAGTGTATCCCATATTCAGAAATCAGTATTTACTGTTTGACTGAATATATGATCGAGTACTTGATAGTACTCTTGCCTGGAAAATCCCATGGACAGGGGAGCCTGGTGGGCTGCCGTCCACGGGGTCACACAGAGTCGGACACGACTGAGTGCCTTCACTTTCACTTTTCACTTTCATGCATTGGAGAAGGAAATGGCAACCCACTCCAGTGTTCCTGCCTGGAGAATCCCAGGGACAGGGGAGCCTGGTAGGCTGCTGTCTACGGGGTCACACAGAGTCGATCACGACTGAAGCGACTTAGCAGCAGCAGCAGAGAACTTCTATGAGAATTTTGTCAATACCTGAGGAAAATAAGACTTACACCATCCCAGAACCAATTTTCCAGACAAACAGAAATACTCTATCTGAAATACGATAAAGAATTTCTGGAACAACTGGAGTGAGACTATTTTTCTGGTGTACAATAACTCCTTGGAGCCCTTTGCAGAACAAAAGCAAAATAAATGGATGGTGATTGCATAAGACCAATTTAATTCTTTTAGAAAGTTTTTTTTTTTTTTAAGGAGATGTGAGAAAAACACTTTTTCTAAGTCAAACAATTAGGTTACTTCTCACCAGTAGAATATATATGGCATCGTGAGATACAAGCTAATAGTAGCTGAAGAATGTTTTAATGTTTGTGGCTAGAACATTTTCCTTTATATAAATGCAAAGTGCATTTCAGGTCTCTCTGATCGCAGTTTGTATTTGGAATAAACAGAAAAAGATTCCCACTGCACTGCCTGATCCATTTGCTATGACTTTCTTCAATTTAGAGTTCATCCATAAGAACTTTCCAAACATAACTGATTAAGACCTCTGTATAATGCTGCTCTCAGCAGACCAGAAGTATTTATAAGAAAGTCCATCAGAAAAATTTTAATGACTCTAAAGTCAAATGAGCTTCACTTGGTGACTGTCTCATTTATTATCCACACTTCTTCTAACTGAACAATTATCATGACTGGCAATAACCTCCTCAGCAAAATAGCAGCCTCAAAGGAAATTTTCATATTACAAAATCAGTACTCTTGGGGGCAGGGTATGCTGATTTCAGCTGTCAAATGTTACCAGTAGTGAGCTATGTTAGGTATCTATAGGATTAATCCAAGTATTTGGTATTAATTTACTTTGTCTTTTGAAAACGGGTCCAGTATATTTGATCATCTTATTAAATATTGCATTTACATCTAGGAACTCTGAGTCTTTATATAATGCTACAAATTGAGCATTAGAAGTTGAATTTAAGTGCTACTCACTCCTTCTCTATACACACCTTAAAACATGGATTCACGTCCCTTCTTACACAAACAACAGTCTATGCTGCACAGACAATAAGATTTCTATTTAACCCTAAACTCCTTTAATCATATATATTTTTTCTCTTTCAAAAGTTAGGTGTATGCATTCATCTGTTTTCCTTTTCTCTTTTACCTCACAAAGTTTAGTAAATGTTACTTCTGACCATCTGTTCCTAACATGTACACTTCGTTTCTATAGCTTTTTGCCCAGTATACTTCACCTCTTAAGCAGTTACCTCAACAACAAAAATGTCACTCCCACATTCTGTTCCACACATAAGATGAGAAAATTAAGAGTGGAATAACTCTTACATTGATCTCTCAATAAAAACTCATTACTTTCAGAATGAAATTGGATGTAATACAGACATACCTGAGAAAAGATCTAAGATGTCCATAGATCACATTAAGCATCACCACAGAATTTCTCACCTGCTTGTCTTCCTGCCATTTGTTCCACTTTTTTTTAACCAGGTGAAATTTTTAAATATTTCTTATTACATTGTATCAATTCTCTTTTTCAAATAAGGTGATCAAAATATTTCTGTATTCATTCATTGCCAAGTATATACCTTTAAACAGGCCTTTACTGGCTAAACTGGGAATCTAACGGCTACAATAGTGTTCTAACAGGATTGTGTGTTTCACATTAAAAATAAGAGGGTCCAGTTTGAAATTCTGCCATTTGCAAAACATGAATGGACATTAAGAGAATTATACTGAGTGAAATAAGTTAGAGAAACAAATACTGTATGATATCTCTTACATGTGGAATCTAAAAAGTACAACAAACTAGTGAATGTAACCAAAAAGAAACAGACTTACAGAGAAAAAAATTAGTGATTACCATGAGGGAGAAGAAAGGGGAGAGTGGCAATATACAGATACAACTTGTCATATATAAAATAAGCTACAAGTATATATTAAACAACATGGAGAATGTAGCCAATATTTTACAACAACTATAAATGGAAAGTAATCTTTAAAAATTGTGAACCACTATATTGTATACCTGTAGCTTACATAATATTACACATCAACTATACTTCACTAAAAAAAAGAAGAAAATAAGTGAATCCAATAACTATTTAAAAGCTAAATTTTATAAGTTGAGTTTAATTATAATTTGGATCCAAAATTTCCCACATAGTTTCATCCTTCATTAGCCTTAATGAGATCTGCATTTTGTGTCCATTTCAAGATTACAAATTCAGGTAGAAATAACAAAACTACTTTCCCATGGTTCTATCTGGCCTGTCATTCTCTGTGAAATAAAAGTGGGAGGTAAACAAACAATGTGGAGAAGATATGGGGAAGATGAGTAGAGAATAAAGAGACATAGACAATTTTATAAAAATATATTAAAAGTATAGTTTCTGGTCTTAAGAATTAAGGGAACTCCCTGTATAAATTCTAAACAGTAACTTGTAGAAATGGAGTAAGTTTTCTGCCACATCTGTACTTAGCCAATTTGCTCCAACTTCTTTCAGTATGTTTTTTAACGATTCCAACACATTCTACCACAAGAAAAAAAAAGTTTGACTATGATATTTCTAAATTAAATGTGTCTTTTAAATTATGTAATTTTGAAACATTAAATTTATATATAAATAAATATATATACTCCCACTGACAGAGAAAATATACATACAGTAAGTCCCTTACATATGAACCTTAACGATGTGAACACGTGTGCTGGCCCCTCTATGCCAGCTGTTGCACTACTCTTTCTAAGGTACTGTACTGTAAGATTAAAAATGTTTCACTTTTCTGCTTGTTTTTCATGCATGTGTCATATAAACCTATTACAGTACAGTACCATACAACTGATTGTGTTAGTTGGGTACCCAGGTTAACTTTGTTGGACTTACTAACAAACTGAACTTACAAATGCACTCTTGGAATGGAACTCATTCATATGTAGGGGACTTACTGTAATACATATTTTTAAGGTAATACATTCATATATAAGATGCAAATATCATTTTAAGTTCAACTCAATAGAAAGGACTGTAATTCTATACTTAATTGTGATAAGTAATGCAGGTCACACAGAGGGCTGCCTGTGAGGGTAGGGGTGTGGGGCCAAGAGTGAGTGGGGAGCAGGCAGAGGTGGAGGAAGGAACAGGTATAGCAGGCTAGACCTGTGCTTCCCAAAGTGTAGTCCCCAGGCAGCAGCAGCATCACCTAGAGAAACCTGTAAATACTGCAATTCCTGGGACACACCTAAGACCTGAATAAAAAAAAAAAAAAAAAATGGAGTAGTAGCTTCATTTCAACAAGCCCTCCCACTGATGCTAAAGTTTGAGAACTCGTGAGCTACAGGGACTCAGATATAAGAAGCCTTAGGTAACTTCATCTCATATTCAAATAATAATGCCAATTATAAATCATGACTGTGACTAAAGATTCTGGAATATCTTTACTACATCATTTAGAATGAACATATACAGTTACACTCTCCAATAATTTCTAGTTCCAAATTCAACACAGAAACTGGCAACTTGCTGGGGATGTGGAGAAGGCTGATGAGACACTGAAATTTCAGAGCAGCTGATCTGGGTGTGGCCAGCCCTCCACAGAGTGAAAATCTTGGCAAAAGATTTCCCTTTATAAGCTGAGTAAAATATTATACTAGCTTCAACCTCAGGAGTTGGATAACTCAAGGATATCAATATGCTGAAATATTTTTAAAGAATACACAGAAATAAATACTTCCATAATGATCCAAACAGAAAATTCTTTTTAAATTTGTCTATGTTTAACATGTGATATCTGAAGCTATTCCATCATTCTGAAGATTTGGATCGTGTTTGTTCCAAAAGTGACACCCTGTTCCTGGAGAAATGGGTGTTGGCTGTGCTGATCACAACACTACAAGAGCCACACATTAACTGGACTCAGAGGAAGCAGGTGTTGAGATTATAATTAAATATGTATATAGGAAACAGGAGTGGCAGCAAAGAAGGGTGGAGAAGAAAAATATCCTTCCTGTGTGTCACAGAGATGGAAGAGGAGTAAATTCACAAGCTGACTTGCAAAGCCCATGACACCATTTAAAAAGCATACAGACAGATATTTTGGTCAGAAGACTATGGATGTAGACTTAGATGCCTACATCATATTTAATAAATGTTTATAACTTCATAAAATTCACCCCAAATGTTACATTTGCAGCAGAAGAATTAAAGTCTACTGCTCAGATAACAAAGCAAATGAAATTAATTGCCTGGACTGCAAGCTGGTTATGTAATAGAGGACTGGCTATAGAACACAGTTCAAAATTCATTATATCGACCAAACTTCATCAGGGAAAAAAAGTCATTTCACAATTTAAATGGCTTAACTTGAAGCAATACAAAACAACATCTTTCATACTAAATTTGTTTAAAGTTTAAAAAGCAACCAGACTGACCGGACCGCACTGGTGAACTCATCATGGGAATAAGGAGAAGGACTGATGGGCCGAGATGCAGACTCACAGCCTTCTGTTAGCTGGCAATGCTGGTCCACGAGAAGCTGGTCTAGGGGGAACCTAGAATGTAAGAAAAATGCCTGTGTATTATATACGTTACATCAAGCCACACAGGAAAAGAAACATAAGAGGACCAGCCTTGAGTTTCAGTTCAGCCACAGCTCGACGGAGAGTCTCTGAGGTAGTCACATCAACCTCTCAGGTTTCTTAAGTCTTCATTTATAAAGAGCAAATTTACCAAAGCACAAAAATATGCAAACACTAAAATAAAATAATAGATGTGAAAGGAATACGTGAAAAGCACTTCATGTTATTGTTGTTTAGTTGCTAAGTCATGTCCGACTCTTTTGCGACCCCATGAACTATATAGTCCACCAGGCTTCTCTGTTCATGGGATTCCCCAAGTAAGAATACTAGAGTGGATTGTCACTCCTTTCTCCAAGGGATCTTCCCAACCCAGGGACTGAACCTGAGTCTCCTGCATTGGCAGGCAGATTATTTACCACTGAGTCACCTGGGAAGCCTGAAAAGCACTCCATGTAATTATAATTAGTTTCTTATTTACAATTATAACTAATTTGTTGTTATCATTATTATAGAAATTTAAAATTTTAATTAAATTCTAATTATAATAAGTATCTCATTATACAGTATTCTTAGTTATTACTGTTACAGATTTCCTTCTGAAGGTAAGAACTTCTTGCCAAAAACACTGTAATAGACTAAAAAGAAGTATAACAAACACGCTGTAAACTACAAGGGTGACAAAAAATTCTCATTACAATTTCCATTTCTTCTTGAAGTCTTTTGCAATCTTGTTCCAGTCAAAAGCAATAACAGCCATAGTCTTTCCAGGGGTGGCACTTACAGGATGCACTTCTTGAGAGGAATTTAAGGGACTTTCTGTTTTTAATTTTAATATACTCTCATTTCTAGACACTGCAGCAAAGAGCAATAGGAAGGACATTTTCCCAACAGCTTACTGGAATTTCAAAGTTTAAAAATCAAGAGAAGAAAGAAGCTCTTAAAATTGTACTTAATGAGTTTCTTACTAAAATAGTATATCCCAATTGCACTATTTTTATAGACAGTATGCTGTAACTCTGAGAACCATACATCTTTTTATCTTGAAAATCCAACATATTTATTGTGACTCATTTTCCAATCAGTATTGTGAAAGTGTTATTACTATTTTGTCCAAATGTATAAAGCAGATATAAATACATATTTCCCTTGAACAACCATATAATATCACTAAGAATACCTATAACACTTCAAATGGTCTCAAAATAGAAATATGATAGTTATACTGACACATATATATGGAATTTAGAAAGATAGTAATGATGACCCTCTATGTGAGACAACAAAGAGACACAGAGGTATAGAACGAACTTTTGGCCTCTGAGGGAGAGGGAGAGGGTGGGATGATTTGGGAGAATGGCATTGAAACATGTATACTATCATGTAAGAAACGAAGCACCAGTCTATGTTCAATACAGGATACCGGATGCTTGGGGCTGGTGCACAGGATGATCCAGGGAGAAGATATGGGGTGGGAGGTGGGAAGGGGCTTCGGCATTGGGAGATCGTGTACACCTGTGGCTGATTCATGTCAATGTATGGCAAAACAAATACAGTATTGTAATGTAGAATAAAGTATTAAAAAAATAAATAAATAAAAATAAAAATAGGTAGTGTAATCAATTCTAACAGGCTAATTCTTACCACATCATTCATGCTGGATATACATTATGATTTAGAAACAATAAAATGCATATTTTCATAAATCTCCTTCAAAAATTTATACAGATGTGCTACTTTATCAGCATTACTTAAAGAATCTTAATTTCCAGGTTGATGAGAAAGCAGTATTTATAAAAAAAAAATGAAAAGTGAAGAGCAAAAATTTGATTTCTATATCAGCAAATAGACAGTGGCTTCCAAATAAAAAGATGTCAGTATTATATTTTTAATGTAATAACATCATTTGCATAGTTCTTTAGTTATAAAGTACTTTTAGACATATTACTATATTTTACATTATTTTCGCATCAACCATGCTAATGGATACTCGTAACTCCCTTCTCTATCCTTATAGGTGAGAAAATTGATATGTCATATGCTTCACAATTAATGAAGCAAAGTGAAAGTTAAAATTGAGTGAAATTTGAATTTATAGACTACCTAAAATTGATGACTGTGGACTTTGAGATTTTGACATTTTAGTTTTTCTACATTGCAATCTAAAATATTTTAAAATGCTCTAGATACATTCTTGATTCTCAATAGCACAGTTTGATTTCAAATAAAAAATAACAAAAAGCAAGGGACAGGAAACTTTAAGAGACTTTAAGTAAAGTCTCTTTAAGTAAACTCTTTAACTTTAAGTAAAGCAGTATTGGAGGGTACTTTCCTTCAAAGGCAGTTAGTCTGTGTTTTTAAAAAAATTATTTTAAATCTATAATGCCACTTTGTACAATTGACACTTGTATACTTCAAATAAAACTCAATTTAACCAATAATTTCCAAAAGTTAAACATACATACAAAGCCAAAGTTTTGCTACCTGTCCCAAAATCTAAAATTAAAAAGATGTTTCTATTTCTACACACTTCTGCCATTTATTTCCACAAACATACGACAACTGTCCATGGCCATTTATTGATACATAATTGTATCAATACATAACTGTAGAGTTTTATCTTCAAAGCTCTAGACTTGAGGTGCAAAGTGAATCTCAAGTGGAAATATGAATTTGGTTTCCAAAATACCACATTAAATACCTTTCAAAAATGTAAGCTACTCTCTGTGCCATTCAACCTTTTTAATAACTGCCTAATCATTACACATTCTTCTAACATTATGAAAGCTTTGCTATCTGAACACTGTTGTAAAGAAAATTAACATGCATTTCTATGTTGATACATACTAGTTTCCACTTATGATATCCACATTTCCGACAAGCTACATTAAAACAAAGTTACCGCAGTAATAGTTACTGTGCTGCATAACTGAAATATGGCCATTTAAAGAGCTCTCCTAAAATGTTTCAGGGATATGGGTACTCTACATGTATATGCATATGGGGTGTGTGCGTCTGTGTGCGTGCATCAGAGCCTCCACACACTTTACTCATGGACAACAAGATCAGTGGATGAGTAGTCCTATTCACACCTTTTAGCGACAAAATTGATTCAGAATTCGGCACAAATTAAGACTATTTTTAGTTGCCTGGAAAAGAAAGAGGGGCCAGTGGTGGAATATTTGTCAATGAAAAAGGACAATATATTCTTAGATCTTCCCAAGTTTCTTTATCTAAATGGACTGCAGAAAACAGACTATTTTCTTCAGAATAGGGAGGTTTTCCCCTACAATATTAGTCATTCTTACTATAAGTTTGAACTACAAATAATAGGAAACTGACCTTCATGTGGTAGATAAGTGAAAAAAAAAGAATAAAGTTACGCTGATTATTTGTGAATACAGATTATTAAAGCAGATACAGAACTACTGCCTTCAAATAATAGTTTCAATTAACTTGCACCTTAATTTGTCCACGCTGTAAAAAATGTATACACACACATATATATGCACTTAAGGAGATAATATAAGCACAGCAAGAGCAAAACTGCTGCTATAAACCTTTTCCCTACTGAGAGCAAAGAATGGTTATTTTGGGTCAACTGTATTCCTTGAGGGCTTCCCTGGTAGCTCAGTTGATAAAGAATCTGCCTGCAATGCAGGAGACCCGGGTTCAATTCCTAGGTTAGGAAAATCCCCTGGAGAAGGAAATGGCAAGCCACTCCAGTATTCTTGCCTGGAGAATCCCATGGACAGAGACTGGCAGGCTACAGTCAATGAGGTCGCAAGAGTCGGACACGACTTAGCAGCTAAACCACCACCACCATATTCCTTGAGGGACCTGGATCCACAATAGGGAGTTAAGAGTCTGCTTCAAAGAAGTCATCTCTGACAAGTTGGTCAGCTGCCTGCAAATAAATCAGTGCCATTATCCTGGGATAGAGCACAGGGCAATAGCCCAAGGGGATGACATCTTGCAATGCTTTAGCCTACCTCTGCAGCCAGGGAAAGAGGGCATTAACACATTACAGTGACCTAGCCCACACTGTGCTTATCATTAACATTATTGTGAAGGTGGTTCCACAGATCCTTGAACTATTCCACCTGCTTTCCATAATGTTCTATAATGGGCAAGTTAGCAGAGCTTTACAGATCACAAAGAATTTGCACAAGGATTATTTCCTCTGATCTTCACAACAGCACTGGAGTATATTAAGCCATTTTTATCCCCATTTTATAGATGAAGACTTTGAGGCTTAGGGAAGTTTTGAGAATTTGTTAACAGACATGCAGATGACAAATGGGAGGGCTGGCCTTCTCCTTTTAGCCCACCCCTCTCTTTGTTGCATCACAGGGAATCACAGGCTGTTCTAGTAAAGCTGCTTGAATATCAAGACTCTATCTACCTAGTGATCACAATTTCAGTACTGACTCACTGAGTTGCAGATCTTTACTAAAGAACTTACCTAGTCATTGAACAGACTGAACTCAATAACCAGTGATGATAAAGTAAATAGTTACAATAAATGTCTACAGGAATTCTCACAATATAAGCTTTCAAATTTGACTAAGACTTCATCTTCCTACCACAATCTTTATTTTGATTTTTAAAACTATAACCTAAGCTTATTATAGTTTTTTTTTTTTTTCTTTTGGGCAATTGGTATTAGGAAAAAGTGGAATGATTTTGTAGTCTATGTAACTAATAAGAACTGTGTCTCTAAAATATTTTTCTCAGACTTAGGGCAAGTTGTAGTGCACAGCTCAGTCTAAAAAATCATTCACACTTATTTGCAAGTCCTTCTCTTCTGTGATGGAGCCATTAGCCCCAAGTCCTCAGCTTCATGGGCTGACTCAATTCATAGAACCCACTGTATGGTGCATTGAGTTCATGAGGAGGTTCATCAGACCTGCAGTGTCTATCTTATGCCTCAAAACCTAATATTCTGCCATAATTTTATCTTTTGGAGAAAAATGCTAGAAAAATCACTCAACATTCGACTCAATTAAACAAACTCTTAATTGTGTACATACCAGATACTCTGCTACCCATGATGAAAATTTTCAATTCTCTACTTCTCACATTTCCCAAAGATAGTCATCAAAGCCAGAACACTGATGTCTTAAAAGCATCTTTTGTATCTGGGCTCTCCGTTCCCTTTCAGTGAATACTGTCTCGGTTCAAGTAATTATTTATTCTTGATTACATTGTTTATCTAGCCTTCTAGCTGGTAACTTTGCCTCCAAGGAATGTCTGAATGATTTAATTAGTAAATAAAATGTGGTGACCTATAAACTCCTTAGATGGCGTTCAAGTTCCTTCATAATTTATTTCCTCTCACCCCTATTTCTCTCCTGCCTTCTTTTCCTCACACATAACTCCTATGGTTCCAGATAATCTGTCATTATTCCTAGGGTGATATTCAACATTATCAACTACAGCTGAGGCAGAGGCATTGAGAAATCAGAATGAACACCTATATGAGCAGCTATGTGGCTATACTTAAACACATAAGATGACTGTGGGATTAATTCTTTCTGTATAGTATTGTTCACATTTCCATGCTTTTGTGCCTCCTTCCCTGTAAAATACTATCATCTCTTCTCTACCTCCCAGCTCAAATTCTTTAAAGCCATGTTCAAGTGAGAAATTTTAACCAATCACTTCAAGTAAATGGTCAGCTTCCTCATCTATGTTCCCACTGTGTCTTGTACCCCTTATGTCAGATAATAAGAGCACCTCTTATATTAGTGACATACTTTTACTCATCATGAGACTATGGTCCTCGTTTCAGGGATTGCACTATACCATCTCTGCAGTCCCCATACCTACCACCTGCCTGGTATGTAAAGGAACACAATAAATTCTTCGAGGAAAAGGGCTAAACCAATAAAACTTCACTTGCCTACCTTTGGGGCAGAACCATTTATCCAATTTGTTAGTATAAAGTTCTGAAGGACTAGAACACTGTCCTTTGACTTATATCAATGAAAGAAATAAAAATACTCTGGAGCATGAACCACCATTTAGAAAGAGTAGACCCAGACAAGGTGTGGGTCTTCATGAATCAGGCTAAGATAGCAGACACCCCAAAACAAATTTGCCTATAAATTAGATTGTCCTAGATAATGTTTATTATTAAGGGTTTTAAACTGAAGTGATTTCTCAGATCACTGGAAAGTTTCAGCTTCTCATCTCATTCGTTTCAGGTTTTCCTCAGCCTGAGGAAATTCATTTATTCATTAGACAAGTTCTACAAATTTACAACTGCATCAAAATAATCGAACTAGTATTCATCAAGAGACAGGAGAATGGGATATAGAGATTTAAGGATACTCGTTCCCCTTCAACTTCAGTAGCAGAAGCAGGACTGAAAAATAAAACTAATGACCACACTTAAGTTGTCTTAAACAATAGAACCCTTGGGACCCTGTGGACTCTGGGGACTGTAAAACTAGTTGACAGGCACTCTCAGAGCACAGGTAAGAAGAGAACGGCCACTGGAGGGCCACACAGCAAACATACACTCTGTGCTAATAAGTTCTCTTCTAAGACTTTTTAGGAGAACCATTTAAGCACAGGCTACATTGCAGGGTGTAACACAAAGCACAGAAGGTATTTCTGAAGGTTAGTTATGTATACATTTTGCATATTTAAAATAGGATTCAGTAGCCTATACTATAAATATAACACAATGGTAGTATCTAAAAATATATATAACACAATCAGAAATGGTCTGCTGGATAATTCATTTTATAAGAAGAAATTCTGCCAACTTCAGAGCCTGTACTAATAAAGACAAGCTTTTTCTTAGTAAGCATTGAGTTTAAAACCACACGGCTTAGCCCCAGGGTATCCAGCACCCAAATCATATCTCAAACAGCTTCTATGAAGACTATTTCATCAAAATCCTTCTTGCACTGATTTCTATGAGAGCACCTTTGAAAGCCCCTACCTACAACTTCCCTTCTTGGACAATAGGGAATAGTAAGTCACAGCTACCATTATCATCAGTGTGAGTTTAAAATGAGAATCACAATGCCTGGAAACTGCAGGATATACAAGCCTCCTCTTAGTCATGGCAAAGAGGCTGTTTTAAAAAAAAAAAAAAGCGTTGTCTACTTGTAAATACACACGAGACCAAAGTCTAAAATAGAATTGAGAAAAGGGAGTAATAGTCGAAGTGAAGGAACTTGCAACAGACAACCTCTGATACCTGTGCAGCAGGAGGGCTTTGTGATCTATACACTATAACCTTCCCTGCAGAAAACTTGCCTGATCAAGCGTGCTTAAAAGAACCTGGCTTGCAGCCTACTACCCTGCCAGTGTGGAGACATGGGTCATGATCAGCAAGTCAAATACAAAAGACCTTTATCCATCAGTGCAATTTAGATCGACATGGTTCTTTCTTTCAAACTTCAATACTGAATACATTTAAATTTTTTTCTGTTTTTTTTTTTTTTTTTTAAATCCTGCAATCTACCTACTAAAGATCTGAAAATCGCTTCATGCAGCAAAGTGCCCATGTAAGATGTCTCACTAGCTGGGTGATCAGGTAGTCAATTAACCTCTCTGAGCCTCAGTTGCTTAAACAAGAATTATTTAACTTTCCAGGTCACTGTGAGGCTTGGACAAATAGTAAATGCAAAGTAATTGGTATGGAGTAGGTGCTCAAAAATGTTGGCTATTATTATCATTATTCATATAGAAACTGTGTTTTACTTCAGGCCGAGTTCCATCCCAGGAGAAAACAGTGACACACGGTGCCTCTCACCCTGCAATGCAGCTGTTAATCTTTCGCACTCCACTAGGCTTACAATAAGGATCTAATTACTAAAACTTTTTCCTTTCTTTGCTTTTTTTCTTTTAGGAGGCAAATGTCTACCCTAAGGAAAAATACTGTGCTATTATTTGCTTTGGAATATACCACGTTTGGGCTTCCCTGGTGGCTCAGCAATAAAGAATCTACCTGCAATGCAGGAGTCACACGAGACATGGGTTCAATCCCTGAGTTTCGAAGATCTCCAGAGGAAGGCATGGCAACCCACTCCAGTATTCCTGCCTGGAGAATCCCCAAGGACAGAGGAGCCTGGCGGGCCACCGTTCAAAAGGTCACAAAGAGTCAGAAACAACTGAAGCAGCTTAGTACACAAGCACATACCATGTTTGCCCTAATCTCTCACTGGTATTACTAAATATTTAATATATATATACATAAACTTCAAAACTCGTTTGGGTAATGACATAAAGTAAAACATTACTATGTTAAAAAACAGATGTTTTTTTGTTCCTAAAAATAAAATTAAGAATAACTATCATTTTGTAGAAATTTGAAGAGAAACATGAAGTATATTCCCTGAGTACATATAAATTCCTCTCCAAAGAACTTTTCATCTTGGGAATTTCAACTGACCTAAGGGCTTCTCTTTCTATTTTGGGCAGGATTTCACTGGTTATGTTACTCAGTGCTCTAGCTACTGCTAGTGTTCAGTCCAATTTTGAGCCAGCCAAGACACATCTTCATACATGGACAGGTAAGCACTTCAGGTGAAGAAATGATAACAGCAGAATATTCACACAAGAAGAAAAACGGGATAAGCCCTGGACTACCAGGACCACTCAAAAAAATGTGAAATACGTGGAACTCTTCCCCAACCAACACCTATGTTGTCATTGATTCCTTTTATTCCCTGCTATCTTTGATCCTCTTTTCCACTAGGCTTCTCCAAGGTCTCTTCCAATTGAATAGGTCATTTTAGTCTCTGATCCCTTTCCAAACAACCCATTTTTACTAATGAATTGAATCAACCTTCTATCTTCCATTTTTATGTCCTTCTCATCCTCTTCCAAAGAACTCTATTTTATACATAAGATTTATCTCAATTCCACCCCTCTCTGGTTCTTTTTCACTTATGCATGTCCTTTTTCTACAGAGGTTTCCTTAGAACACACATCAGTATTTTCAAATACCCCTAAAATTCCAGAAAATAGTTAGACAGGAAAATTGAATCATCATATCAGATATCTTGTTCTTTCATCTTCACTCTACCAATTAATATTGACTTTTCTAACTTACAGAAATTTTGTATTCAAGTTAATATATCACCCAGGTTCATGTTACAAAACTCTGTGAGCTATATTTAGCATGGCACCAACAGTTTTAACAGAGATTGAATTTAGCATGCACTGTTAGGCTTGGGGTTCCTCAGGGGCTTGGCAGTAAAGAATCCGCCTGAAATGCAGGAGACATGGTTTCAATCCCTGGGTCGAGAAGATGCCCTGGAGGAGGAAATGGCAGCCCACCCCACTATTCTTGCCTGGGAAACCCCAGGGGCAGAGGAGCCTGGAGGATGACAGCCCACGGGGTCGCTCAGAACAGGACATGACTGAGTGACTGAACCACCACCACTACTGAGTGCTTACTGTGCATGCTCAGTACAGAGCTGAAGGCGTAGCTCAGATGATTTCTGTCTCACACATAGCACACCAGGGATTTCTTAGAGTGCTATCTAAGGACTCCCCTAAAAATACAGATTAAGATACTTGGAACTTACCTAGAAACTTCAGTATCAGAATCTGTGTAGCAAGAGTCCAGAAACGGCATTTTAAACAAATTCCCACAATGATTCTTTTTTTAAATATAAATTTATTTATTTTAATTGGAGGCTAATGACTTTACAATATTGTATTGGTTTTGCCATACATCCACAATGATTCTTAAGTAAGCCAAAGTGTGAGAAGCACTAGAGGAATGACATATATGTAAACAATTAAGAAACAACAAAACAGAGAGAATAACGTAGTGCAAACTGGCTTTGGAGTCTGACAGACCATAATGAAAATTCCACCTTCCCAATTTCTTGCTATATTTTCATGGTTAAATTACCCTACCACTCTGACCTTCCTGTTATAACTGTTATAACTTATAACTGACCTTCCAGTTATAAGATGTTGGCTCTAATAACTACTTGTAGGATCACTAGGGACAAATGACAATACATTTAAAGTACTCAGCACAATGCTCAATAAATGGGAAATATCATTATGAAAGTCATGGCCTCTGTGTTACAAACTGCCCCTAGAATCGTGAAACATCACAGCCCTAATAAGTATAATTTTTTAAAGGGAACAGGACAGCATATGCACTATAAGAATTCAGGAAAGGGAGTTGTCACTGTAATCAGAGGTAGAAGGAAAGCTACCCTGAAACAGCTGGGATGCAGCTTTAGGATGTTGGATTTTAAATCAAACATGCATGGTTGGCAAAAATGTCCTCCTTTCCCAAGGGTCCTGAAGACTTAATGAATTGTAAAGTTTTAAGAAACAATTTTAAAGTTACCTCACTGTGTCATTCAACTATCCTGTGATGGAAACAATCTACATTTGAATTCCCATATCATAAAATATAAGTGTTAAAATTATCCTCAAAATTATTTCAAGTTCTATGCTAGTAACAGGATGTTAGTAGTTTGTTTTATGTAGCACCTTGTATTCCTGACAAGACAGTAGGACTGTATACATACTGCTTCTCAAGTATGTTGTGTTGTTGATATACAAAATGACAGTGCTGGCCTGCCTCCTCGGGGAGGGAGATCCTTTGGGTTTCTATACTGTTATTACTAATAGGTTGTAACTATTTTATCACTGCTTGGAAGAACCTATGAACAATGTCCACTGAGGGTCAGGAAGGTCAAGAAGATGAAGATTAACCTGCTCCAGGAAGCTAATTGGCTCAGGATAAAATCAAGCCTCTTGATCCCATTAGTAAAACACACTAATCAATTAAGCTAACACACTCAGAGCCAAACCTATTAAACCTTATAATTCCTGGAGAAGAATAAAGAGCAATTACTCCCCTCCTTCAAAAAAAAAAAAAAATGAAGAGAATTACAAAACCTGCAAAAAATAAGATAACGGTTACCAAATATATAAATACAGTCTCAGAACTCAAAACAAACACAGCACTCAATCCACAAGACACTTATTCCCTCTGAGTGAAAAGGCCTTCTCTGAAACTGAATATCTGAATAAAAACAAAGGGGCTAAAACAAACCATTTTATCGCAGGCAACTTCTATTAATGTCACAGAGGGGAAGAAATACAATCTTTTCTTTCATATTCTACTTCTGGAGGAAAAAATAAGCATATGTACATACATATATATCTGCACATATTAAAATAAACTGAGACAGATCAACACATATAAATAGCTCAATGCAACATCTGTGGCAGTCTTTAAGACTGTATTAAAGTCCTTGCTGTTTATCAGGTTGGTAAATCATATCAGCTCCTAGATATTTAAATTGCCAGTTGCTGGGCAACCAGAGCTCTGTCAACTGTCACTCACTCTTAAGTTCCTCTGCAACACTCCTTTAAGAAAAAAAAAAATAGTGAAAAATTCTTGAGATGCTTTTTTTTGGGCATAAGAAATGCACTTAATTTTATCCCTGAGCTTAAAGTGTCTAAGAATTGAGTGATACTGTGAAAATGTTCAGTGAGTTGGAGGAGGGGCAGTGTGTGAATCACATAGTGAGGTGGGTGAGTATCTAGACAGAAAAGTCGAGGGACTTCACTAAAGGAAACTTCCCTTTCAGAACATAGTCCACAGTAGAGACATGCTTGTGATAGAAGCCTTCTAAAAGAAACTATGCACTTTGTAGGAAATTGGTGATTCTCAACAAAACTGATGTCTAGTCATTTTTATATTCACATGCTCATCACTGAAGAATAAGTACTACAGTCATGGTAATTATTCCTTGCTTCTGAAACTGCCCTTTTTTTCCTGGATAGTTAGAAACAAAGTGATATGCCATTGTCTCATGAAAATTTCTGCATTGTGAATGTTGTTTTATTTTCTTGGATGTAAATTAGTATCTATTACTTACTCAGTCCAAGAGTTAAGTTATTTACCAGTATAATAAAACCCTTCAAGGTAAGTAAGGCAGTTTTCTCAGCCATGAAGATAATATAATGTGGCATCTATGCAGGTCACTCTGTTAATACAAGTAGGTCTAGAATTGCCACTCCCTTACTCTCTGGGCCATGGGTTTGAACCAGATCACCTCTAAAGTTCTTCCTAGAAAAAACACTTCATAAATCCATCAGTCTTTAAATAATGTAGCTCTCAGTTGTAGCCTATACAAAATTGAGCCAACCCAATAAATCACACTTGCTTGTATCAGTACATTTCACAGATATGGATAGAAACACACAAACCTAAAAAGAAAATTATTAAAATGTGTAATTTGCTCTGTTATATATTTAAAAATAAAAGGGGTATCTTTATGACTTCAGTATATCTATATGACTTCAAGTAGGATATTCTTTCTTAAACAAGATGTAATTTCTCCCTTTGAAATTTAAAACTTTGTACAATAAAACAAACTTTTAAAAAGTATAATGATAAATCACACAGAGGAAAAAATCAGCAAGAAAACCAAGTAAACCAAAAAGAACAATTTAGAAATAGAAAAGAAATGGGCAATAAACTGAAAGTAAAACTTCAGCAGCCAATAATTCCATGAACAGACTCTCAGTGAGATACCAATCACATCCATCAGACTGGATATCATTTTAAAATCTTAAAACCCTAGCGTTTGTAAGTATATGGAACAACTAAAAGCCTCACACACATACAGAAGCAGTGTAAATACATGTATCACTTAGAAGAGCAATTTAAAATTATTTAGTGAAGTGGGAGAGCTATAACTGTGGTAGGCAGAATAAAAGCCTTGCCAAAGACGGCATTCACCAAAGATGGCCTAATCCCCAGACCCCGTAAATAAATTACGTTACAGAGCAAAAGGGAATTAAAGTTGCAGACAGAATTAAGTTTGCTAGTAAATGACCTTAAAATAGAGACATTATCCCGTATTATTCAGATGGGCCCCAATGTATTCACCATGGTTCTTAGAAGTGGAGGACAGACAGAAGAAGGCAGTTAGACGGAGCTGTGACAGTAGAATAATCAGAGAGATAAAGTATTGCTGACTCTGAAGACAGAGGAAGGAGGCCACAATCCAAAGAATGTGAGCATTCTCTAGATGTGTAAAAGTCAGGAAATGAATTCCCCGTACAGATTTTGTAAGAAAAACAGCTCTGTCAACCTGGATTTTAGCCCACTGAGATTCATGTCAGACTTCTAATCTCCATAAGACTAAGATAATAAATTTGTGTTGTTTTTAGCCAGCAGGTTTGAGGTAGTTTGTTTTAACAACAACAGAAAGTTAATAAATGACCCAGCAATTCTACTCCTAGGGAAATTCCCTCACCTTCCTTCTTGGACAAAATCGCAAGAATGTTCAAGGTAAAATTATTCAGAACTGAAATTTTGGAAACAGTCTAAATGTCCATCAACATAAGAATGAATATATAAACACTGTCATGATTTAGATAATAGAATACTACACAGTAATTAATATAAAGGACCACGAGCTATATAAATCAACATGGATACATCTGAAAACTTATGGTAAATGAATAAAAATAATAAACTAAAGCATGGTTTCTGTAAAATACCATCTGTATAGGGTTAAAAACATACAAAGTGATATGATGATATATGAGGGTAAATAATGCAGTAGTTAAAGAGTAAGTAAATGGATGGGAATGATAAACACTGTACTCAGGATAGTGGCTACCTCTGTGGACTAAAATGGACAGACGCTTCAAGTATGTCTTGAATGCTTTATTTTATAAAACAAAAACAAAAGTTCTAAGGAAAATAAGACAAAACATGAAGATCTGACAATTATATAGTGAGTAGATGACAATTAAATGTATCATACATATTTTCTGTATTCTGAAACATTTCATAAATTTTAAAAAACATGTTTCAATGATGTACTTTTCATGTGTCCACTGGCAAGCAGAGAAACTGATTCTTCCCAAGTTCACAGAAAATGATCTCACCCAAGGAATTATGTATCCCTATTAACTTGCCAATTAAAAGACAAAAATACCAAAAAGCAAATATCAATATTTGACCCAATTTTTGTAACCTTCCAAATGTACACTGAAGCAAGCAGATTTTTATTTTTCCTTTTATTTTAAGCAATTTCATTTTAACACCTGAAAGTCAAGAAGTAATTCACATTGGGAAGATTTCTTCTCTGCCTCCAAACAGGCACACCCAGGTGTAAAGAGATCTATTTGTAAGTGGGTATTTATGAAACAGACCATAATAAGAATGCTGTCACCTTTCAGACAAAAAGAAAGATGGTTCATTTAGAAACACAATATTGAAATAAATTGTTAAATGATAAAATAACATCCTACTTCGCATCAACAAAACCCTACATCAATAAGGATAAATAAGCCTATTAGCTAAAGACAAAATGTCGAGGAAAGCCATAAATCTACTTCTGTGGTTTAATATTTTTCCTTTATTATTTACACTCCTATTACACACACTTCCATTCCTATTTTTCTCTTTTTTAAGTGGCAATGTTTGTCTAATGCCTCAAGGGCATTATGAGAAGATTAGGAGATAACCATTATTTTTCTTGAGAAAATGTAAAACATGACGGGGGTTTCCACTTTGACAACTTTTCTTCCTGATGTTTGGATGGCACCACCAATTCAATGGACATGAGTTTGAGCAAACTCCGGGAGACTGTGAAGGACAGGGAAGTCTGGCGTGCTGCAGACCAGGTCGCAGAGTCAGACACAATTGAGCAACTGAACAACAACAACCTCCTGAACCGGAAAACTTTAACTGTTTCTCTAGGAAGCATTCATAACTTAAAATATGGAAACTAAATTGTTCTTGCCAGAAGAAAAAAAAAAGCACACAAAAAATTTAAGAATAATGTTTAAATATATGACAGGTAAACTGTAAGAACTGTTTGCCACCCACTGTTATTCTAATAAAGCTTACTTAATCTCTTAAACAAGCTAAGGTCCTTTTCTTTTAAGCCTGAGAAAACTAAATTAATTATATTTAGTCCTGGGTGGCACACAATTTAATATCTGTGCCTGCAATATGCCAACCACAACATAAAAGGCAATAGTAGCACCTCCAAAGACAAACAACTGTTTTCCTGACTGGTCAAGCCTAAATCCAATTAAATTTATGCTTCAATCAATTCTGAAGATCAAAAATGAAGACTTGTCATATCATTTATACCTAAAGTAAAAGATAAACATTTTATTCCAGTTTAGATTATTTCATCTTTTTTCTTTCCTGTTTCTTTTTCTCTAATCATTCAGCATGAAGACCCTCTGGCTGGTGAATCAACATTCCTACATATCATCTACACACCTCTTCTCTAGAGAATTATCATCTGTTGTTCCACTCACTTCTTATGAGAGATATTCCTTCTCTCACTAGGATCATTTTCTCTTTAAGCACCTACTTTTATTCCTTCTAAGTTAACTGCCTTAAACTTAATACAATAGGTGTCTCTAAATCCATCTGGCTGTTCTTCTTTCCTTTAGAGGAAATTAATTCCCCACTGACCTCTGACGGATCACCTCTACCTGAACACAACCTCTGTGAAAAGCTCAAATCCATTCTATTAATGAGTAACTGATAAGCATTTAAAAGATGGTCTCTACACTGATATACCTCTGAAGGCTCTATTTACTGGTTTATTTCATTAAGTCTTTTGTGAGTAATCCAGCATCCCTCTGTTATGTTATGTAGTCACTCAATTATTTGAATACTACCAAGTTTCCTTCAAATCTTAATTAAAGGCCCTCTTCTCATTTAAATAAGGCTTAATACCTTGAGCCCCATAATTATGCATAGCTCTCACCACCAACTGGTGTTAACCTAGTCTCTGACTGGCATATGCTTACATAATACACTGGCAAATGTGAAACAGCATAGCCTTCACCAGCTCAGTCTATCCGAAAACATACTACTATATTCAAAGTCATGACATCACCCTGGCTTATTACTTGAAATTACTTATCTCCATGTGAAATTATCTTGCTTAGTCAATGCTTTCTTTTGAGTGTATATCTCCTACTGTCAGATTACAAACTCCATGAAAGTAAAAATGAAGTTTAATTCACAGGAACCAGAAGAAAATGCCTGGCATAGGCTAGACAGTCTACATATATTATTAACTGTTCAAATAAAATGCATCTAAATTCTGCTTCTCAAAAATTTTCACCTGACAAACATATTTGGGATCACTTAGTGACCTAAATCTTACAATTCCTAAGTGACAGTCAAAAATTGTGGAAACACAAAGTAGTGAAACTTAGTCTTTGAGAACAAGAAGGGTTCCCAGAGTTGTTGAGGACAAGCTAAGTCCTGAAGGAGGAACAGGAAAATGCCATTCAAAATACTTATTTATAATAAACACACTACTGCAATGTCTTTCATTTTTTTAGACTTCAGGAGGTTTGAGATTTCAAGAAGGTTAGGAGAAGCATCAAAGGTACAAGGAACAGAACTGTGAGCATTCTGGAAGAAATGGATGGTCTAGAAACTGCTGGTCAATTGCCTGGGTGATGGCTGAGGAGAAGACAAGGAGAGGAAGGTCAAGGAGTGATACTGGGAGTTATGAGGGCAGATCATGAAAAGAGGGCAGTGGGAACCTCTGAAAGGGTTTAAACAAACGTAGGACATAATTGGGTTAACATTTAGAAGAAAAGAATTTGGCAGTCTCAAATGGTTCATATTTCAGAGGAGGGAATGACGGAAGCACGAAGACTGGGTAAGAAGCTGCTGCTGCTGCTGCTAAGTCTCTTCAGTCATGTCCAAGTCTGTGCAACCCCATAGATGGCAGCCCACCAGGCTCCCCTGTCCCTAGGATTCTCCAGGCAAGAACACTGGAGTGGGTTGCCATTTCCTTCCCCAATACATAAAAGTGAAAAGTGAAAGTGAAGTCGCTCAGTCGTGTCCAACCCTCAGCGACGCCATGGACTGCAGCCTACCAGGCTCCTCCATCCATGGGATTTTCCAGGCAAGAGTACTGGAGTTGGGTGCCACTGCCTTCCCCAAGAAGCTGGTGCTGCTACTGCTGCTAAGTCGAGTCAGTCGTGTTCGACTCTGTGCAACCCCATAGACGGCAGGCCACCGGGCTCCGCCATCCCTGGGATTCTCCAGGCAAGAACACTGGAGTGGGTTGCCATTTCCTTCTCCAATGCATGAAAGTAAAGTGAAAGTAAAGTCGCTCAGTTTTATCCAACTCTTAGCGACCCCATGGACTGCAGCCTACCAGGCTCCTCCGCCCATGGGATTTTCCAGGCCAGAGTACTGGAGTGAGGTGCCAATTACAGGATCCCAAATAAAACATGAAGGGAAACTGAGACAATGGGAGTGAGGTTAGACTGGAGAGAATGGATCACAGGAGTACTCAAGAAGGTAGGACCAATAGGGCTAAATGATAAAAGGGATGAGTGAAAGCAGAGGTCAAACATGACCCCCAAGGTTTCTGATTTGGTGATCCAAACGGAGATCCCCACCACAGAAATCAGAAATAAGAAATGAGGAAAAGTAACTCAGAAGTCTACTTTCCCTGAACTGAAGTAAGGAAATATGTCAATATGTTAATGATTTCCTCTGAAAACTGGTATTTAAGATAATTTTATCTACTTTAGCCTTTTAATTTCCAAATTTTCTAAAATAAAACACATATTATTCACAATCAGGAAACGTTATTTCCAATTTTTTTCAATAAAATTGCTTTTATTATTTTATTTATTTACTTCCCACTAAAGAGTCTAAGAGAAGGCAATGGCAGCCCACTCCAATACTCTTGCCTGGAAAATCCCATGGACGGAGGAGCCTGGTAGGCTGCAGTCCATGGGGTCGCTGAGGGTCGGACACGACCAAGCAACTTCACTTTCACTTTTCACTTTCATGCACTGGAGAAGGAAATGGCAACCCACTCCAGTGTTCTTGCCTGGAGAATCCCAGGGACTGGGGAGCCTGGTGGGCTGCTGTCTATGGAGTCACACAGAGTCAGACACGACTGAAGTGACTTAGCAGCAAAGAGTCTAAAAGTTACTAAAATCAAAACTAAGAGTGACATGTAGATAGATTTAGAGGATTGGAGAGAGGTGGTTTGTTTTGTTTTGTTTTGGTATAAATGTACCCAGTAACAGAAGACTATTAAGTGAACCATGTCAAACTGGGCTTTTCTCTTCTTCTAATGAGATTATCTGCTACATGTCATAGAAATTTTGTGTAATGTCTTCTATTAAAATATATCATGCCCAGCCATATTCAGCACCAAATTAATAGGTAAAATAAAAGGGATATTCACTTCCCTTAAACTTATTAGCTTGCTTTCAATTTTTACTTAATTAGAGCAAGCTATCTTACATACTTAACATCTCGACATGGTAATTCAAAAGGATTCTGCCATTCTTGTCAATAAACAACTTATATAACATGCCATCTTCACAAAAGGGTGACCACAAGAATCATATAGATTTCTCAGAAGTGTCTTAATGTAGTGAGCTGTGTGGTAAGTGTTAACAAAGCATAACTCCATCTTCTGATTCCTCCGGGAATTTCTTCTCCAGGCTTTAGAAAGAATTATTATTATTATTACTTGTCCAAAATGCAAATATGCCACTGCAGAGATTTATGCACTCAACAACAGTGAGTGGAACATGGAATATACCAGTTTACAAAAGATGAGCAGAATAAAACTTCCTGACTTCATGGAGCTTACATTCAAGTGAGAAAGCAGCAGTGGGCAGAGTTTTGGAAGTATCTCCACAAAATTACTATAAATCTAAAGTGGTTCAAAACCTATGGAAGAGTAGAAATGAAGGACCCTGGTAGGACCAAATAAGCCTAACAACTAAATCCAGTGCTTCAGAGCATGCTGCTGATATAATGGAAGATTTTAAGGGGAAAGTTTTGCTTCTTCAGCTTGGTGTATTGTTTGCTGCCATGGGATAACTCCACAGACTTGGGAGCAGGAAGAACGGGAATCACAAAATGTGTACATACAATTGAATACTCATGACCTGCCAAGTTTACATTTAAAGTAAATGCTACGTTTACATTTAAAGTTAAAAATGTAGCAAATAAATAATGTGATTAAGTCATAAAGTGAGAGAACATAGATATAGTAAACTAGAGCCCAGAACAGAGGTCAAGTTCAGGAATCAATCCTGGTTCTACCACTGAGTTGTGTTTTGGAACAGTTACTTATTGAGTCTCAGTCTCTAATCTGTAAAAGGAGAGCACTTAACTAGATCTCTTAACTAGAAACACAGTCTGTTTCTTTACAGTTTTCCCTTTCTATACTGCTACTGCTAAGTCACTTCAGTCATGTCCGATTCTGTGTGACCCCATAGACGGCAGCCCACCAGGCTCCCCCATCCCTGGGATTCTCCAGGCAAGAACACTGGAGTGGGTTGCCATTTCCTTCTCCAGTGCATGAAAGTGAAAAGTGAAAGTGAAGTTGCTCGGTCGGTCATGTCCAACCCTCAGCGACGCCATGGACTGCAGCCTACCAGGCTCCTCCGCCCATGGGATTTTCCAGGCAAGAGTACTGGAGTGGGGTGCCATTGCCAGGATACTTTTAATAGAACAAGTTTTCTATATGATAATCTGACACTTATACAAAAGTAGATGCTGTCTAGAATTTTACATCATTAACTGTTGGATTCTTCACAATAATTACTAATTCTGTATTTCCTGACCTTTGGGCTGTAATTTTTTGTATTATACAGCTTCCTTGGTGGCTCAAACAGTTAAAGAATCTACCTGTAATGCAAGAGATCCAGGTTCAATCCCTGGGTCAGGAAGATTTCCTGGAGAAAGGAATGGCAACCCACTCTAGGATTCTTGCCTGGAGAATCCCATGAATAGAGGAGCCTGGAGGGCTATGCTCCATGGGGTCACAAAGAGTCAGACACGACTGAGTGACTAATACTGACCTGCCAAACCCTCTGGAAGGAGGTTTGACTGAGTTTCACTTCAAAGAAAGTAAAAGCAGCCCTCTGGGGGTTGAGATGAGGGGTCTTAGAGGGCAAGATGAAAGCTATTACTCTGATTTGAGATGAGCTGGTCCAGAAAGAACAAAAACAACATGGTCAGTTGTCACTTCTGCTCAAAGCAGAGAAACAGTTAAGGGATGAACAGAATTCTAATTCCCCTGCATGATGAAGATAGGACAACAAAATTTTATGTGATGATACTGACCTTATCCCAGTAACAAGGGATGTTGCTGTAACAAGTTGGGGCAGCACATAAGACTTCAGTGAACTTAATCTTTAAACATGTATTTTTGGGTAGGGGAGAAGAACCTCAGGGAGTAAGAAAGAATTGCTAGAGTGAGTGTGTGTGAAAGATGCTCAGTCAAGTCCGACTCTTTACAACCCCATGGACTATACAGTCCATGGAATTCTCCAGGCCAGGATACTGAAGTTGAGTAGCCTTCCCCTTCTCAAGGGGATTTTCCCAACCCAGGGATCAAACACAGGTCTCCCCAACTGCAGGTGGATTCTTCACCCGCTGAGCCCCAAGAGAAGTGGGTAGGAAGGATTATAAGAAGTGATGGGTCCCTGGGGGATTACTCTGCTCCCGTTGACTATTTTGGAAGCAACTTGTATTTTGGATAGAGTTTCATTGGGTCAAATTAAGTCACTTCTTTAGGCCAAAGGAAGATACTTTTAATCCCTTCCATATCTCCTAAAATATGCTCACAACAAGTGGGGAAATGGGGATTCTTTATCATTCTAAAACAATGAAGGACTAGTATCAATTCATTAAGAACCAAGGACTTGTCAAGGAAAATCAGGAGTAAATGAACTGATAGGGTGTTGTAGGCCCTATCCAGTATGCACCTCTTGTATTCCAAATACTACTTACACAGATATTTATAAATATCTTGTGATATCACCTATAAGAGTCATCTAAAAAGAATAATATACATGAACTTATATATAAAACAAAGTCACAGACTTAAAGAATTAACTTATGGTTACCAACCAGGGGGAAGAGTAGCGGAGAGGGACAGATTGAGAGTTTGGGATCGACATGCACACCCTGCCATATTTAAAATGGATAACAAACATAATGTACTGTATAGCACAGGGAAGTCTGCCTAATACTCTTTAACAACCTAAATGGGAAAAGAATTTGAAAAAGAATAGATACATTATATGTATAACTAAATCATTCTGCTGTACACCTGAAACTAACACAATATTATCAATCAACTATGCTTCAATATAAAACTTTCTTAAATTTTTTAAAGAAAGTAAACTTAGAGATGCTTGATTCAACATTTAAAAAATAAAATCTATGCAGCAAGTATTTTAAAAACAATGTATTAGAACTTGACCATAACTTGGTAGTTATTTCGGCTTGGTAATAATGAAATGACACAAGTAACTAAACAGAAAGGATCTATGAAAACACAAAGATGTAAAAGATGAGCTCCAGTTCCACACCATGCCCATCCCCAGCCCCACGCTATTCTGAGAACCCTAAAGTAGACACGCCACTAGAAAATACAAATGCCAGCAGTTGAACATTTTATATGATGAATCAGGCTGTCTCAATATCTAGACCACAAGTACCCTGGTGTGTTGAAAATTTGCTCTATTTATTCAGAACTGTTAGTCCTGCCCTGGACTTAATATTCCTTTCTGAATACCAAAGTTTTAAAAGTATTTACTATGCAAAATTTCCTGCCCAACTGAAGCAGCAGCTCAGGAAGCAGAGCTCTGCCTGTGGGCTCTGAAGGGTGTTTTAGACTCTGTGCACCTGGGATCAAAGGCAGGATTTTCAGATAACTTTAAAGCCTTTGCTAGAACACTCAGGAAATGTTCAAGGTTTTTAAATTTATCACCAGACGTAGGGGGAAAAGACTTTTTCAAATAGATAATTTTTCCACAGTCCTGAAAGTGCTTTTTTAACAAACCATAATCACCTCACTCAGATGCACTGCAACTAGCAAGGGAACGATAACAGTTTACTTTTGAAAGGACTCTGCAAAATAATCATTACCAAACAATAGAAGCTATGCTTCAGCAGGGCCCTTGGTTCAATTTTAAAATGCTTGAAGACTAATACGGCTTGCTAATCAGGGCACACAACATCTCAGCAGCTGAAGAACCTTGTTTTCATAGTGACTGGTTTATTCTCAAGACAACTGCTATTCATTGAGAATTTTATTTCTGTGAAGGTACAGGAAATCAAATTCCATTGTAGTCATTTAATTTTAAAAAAACTTACAATTTGATTTCCCATTCAAAATATGAGTGACCTCCAAATTAAATGCTATTATCAACAGAACTGCTTTGTTTTAAATTTGATATTACTCTTACAAGAGAAAATTTAAAGAAAGAAGAACAGGATATATATTCAATGACATAGGTATATATTAAAAACTTTGGTACTGAAAGAAAAAATTAATGTTACTTTTTCAAAGTATTGCATACCAAGCAGTAATATAAAAAGCCTAAGTTATTATAATTAGGTGACTAATTATAATAGTCACTTGGTGACTCAGATGGTAAAGAACCTGCCTGCAGTGCGGTGTAGTTATTTGTACTGCTAAATAGTAGGAAAATCTTGAATAATCAATTATCTAAACATAATTACTAACAATTTCGCCTACAGAATACAAAGTATTGATACACCTTGCTAATTTTGTTTACTTGAATTAAAACAAAAATAAGGAGATGGAATGAAATCTAGATCTAGCCAGAGTGACATAACTTATTCTAAGTTCTGGGGAAGAAAATATATAAGTTTTTCTAATTTTGGTGTGCTCAAAGAAAAAAACTTGTAAAACAACTTATACACTGGTCTTCCAATCTTTAAAAATACAACAAAATTTATACCAATTAATCATTTCTTTAGACCAATTGTGTCTTTGAAGAAACAGAGGCCATTCCCCTGATGCCAACAATCCCTAAGCAGGGTGTTACCTTGCCACCACTGGTTTTTCATCAGAGGCTCCTCCCTGGCTGTGGGGGAAAGGCCTGCATCCTGCCCTTAATTTATTCATGGACTGAGGTTAGTGGAGAACCTGGATTTCTCTGTGGTGCTTTATTAGTTTCTAAGGTTATCCTAAAAATTATTACAAACTTGGTGCCTCGAAACAACAGAATTTCTTCTCCTACAGAAGCAAAAGGCAAAGGAGAAAAGGAAAGATACACCCATTTGAATGCAGAGTTCCAAAGAATAGCAAGGAGAGATAAGAAAGCCTTCCTCAGTGATCAAGGCAAAGAAATAAAGGAAAACAATAGAATGGGAAAGACTAGAGATCTCTTCCAGAAAATTAAAGCTACAAAGGGAACATTTCATGCAAAGATGGTCACAATAAAGGACAGAAATGGTATGGACCTAAGAGAAGCAGAAGACATTATGAAGAGGTGGCAAGAATACACAGAAGAACTATACAAAATAGATCTTTTTGACCGAGATAACCATGATGCTGTGATCACTGACCTAGAGCCAGGCATCCTGGAGTGCAAAGTCAAGTGGGCCTTAGGAAGCATCACTATGAACAAAGCTAGTGGAGGTGATGGAATTTCAGGTGAGCTATTTCAAATCCTAAAAGATGATGCTGTGAAAGTGCTGCACTCAATATGTCAGCAATTTTGGAAAACTCAGCAGTGGCCACAGGACTGGAAAAGGTCAGTTTTCATTTCAATCCCAAAGAAAGGCAATGCCAAAGAGTGTTCAAGTGCACTCATCCCACACACTAGCAAAGTAATGCTCAAATTCTCCAAGCAAGGCTTCAACAGTCCATGAACCGAGAGTTTCCAAATGTTCAAGCTGGATTTTAAAAAGGCAGAGGCACTAGAGATCAAATTGGCAACGTTCACTGGATCACAAAAAAAAGCAAGAGAATTTCAGAAGAACATCTACTTCTGCTTTATTGACTACACCAAAGCCTTTGACTGTGTAATCACAACAAACTGTAGAAATTCTTTGAGAGACAGGAATACCAGACCACCTGACCGGCCTCCTGAGAAATCTGTATGCAGGTCAAGAAGCAACAGTTAGAACCAGATATGGAACAACAGATTGGTTCCAATTTGGGAAAGGAGTACATCAAGGCTGTATATTGTCACCCTGCTTATTTAACTTATATGCAGAGTACATCATGCAAAATGCCAGTCTGGATGAAGCATAAGCTGGAATCAAGACTGCTGGGAGAAATATCAATAACCCCAGATATGCAAATGATACCACTCTATGGCAGAAAGTGAAGAACGAAGAGCCTCTTGATGAAAGTGAAAGAGGAGAGTGAAAAAGCTGGCTTAAAACTCAACATTCAGAAAACCAAGATCATGGCATCCTGTCCCATCACTTCATGGCAAAGATGGTCACAATAGAAACAATGGAAACAATGCAAACAGTGAAAGACTTTATTTTGAGGGGCTCCAAAATCACTGTAGATGGTGACTGCAGACATGAAATTAAAAGATGCTTACTCCTTGGAAGGAAAGCTATGGCCAACTTAGCATATTAAAAAGCAGAGACATTACTTTGATGACAAAGGTTTGTCTAGTCAAAGCTATGGTGTTTCCAGTAGCCATGTATGGATGTGAGAGTTGGACTATAAAGAAAGCTGAGCACCGAAGAACTGATGCTTTTGAACTGTAATGCTAGAGAAGACTTTTAGAGTTCCTTGGACAGCAAGGAGATCAAACCAGTCCATTATAAAGGAAATCAGTCCTGAATATTCATTGGAAGGACTGATGCTGAAGCTGAAGCTCCAAACTTCAGCTACATGATGCAAAGAACTGACTCGTTAGAAAAGACCCTGATGCTGGGAAAGATAGAAGGCAGGGGAAGGGGATGACCGGGGATGAGATGGTTGGATGGCATCACCAACTCAATCGACATGAATTTGAACAAGCTCCAGGAGTTGATGATGGACAAGGAAGCCTGGTGTGCTTCGGTCCATGGGATCGCAAAGATTCAGACATGACTGAGTGACAGAACTGAGCTGACAGAAGTTCTGGAAGTCTAAAGTCCAACAACAATTTCACTGTACAAGGTGTCAGCAGGACCCCAATCCTGCCAGAAGCTCTCAGAGAGGATGTGTTTCTTGCCATTTCTGGTGGCTGTTGCTATTCCTTGACTGTGGCAGCATCACTCCAGGCACTGGCCCCAAGGTCACATTGCCTTCTCCTTTTCCGTATGTATCAAATGTCCCTCTGCCTCCCACTTAGGAGGATATATGTGAATGCATTTAGGGCCCACCTAGATAATACACAACAATCACAGTAGTTGCAAATTCTTTAATCATAAATGCCAAGACCCTTTTCAGCCATATAATATAGCACTTACAAGTTCCAAGGATAAGGAAGTGGGTGTCTTATGCGGTGCCGTTATTCAGCCTACTACAGGTGTCTCATACAATCCAATATATTACAAAGCAGCTTGTAAAACTTGCCAATTTATTTCTCTGTGACTCTCCAAAAATGAAAGAATAGCAAAACACAGTACATGTGGATTGTAAGTGAAGCATTAGATGTTTCATAATTTCTTGATGCTGGGGGATGAAATAAAATGTCATAAAAGTAAAAATTACAATGGGCATTTCAATGATATCTGATAAAATTATATATTTAATATTCATAAGCATATTTTTCACTCTAAAATACATTATTTTTTGTTAAATTTTAATCACATCTGACTATCTAGTTTAGAAATTGAAAATTACTAGAACTGCTAGTAAATGCAATCATAACATTTATTTGCTGGGACTCTACTACATCTCATACTAGAAGTCATTATCATAGAGTTCAAGAAAGAAGAGAATCAACCACTCTGAACTGAGAGAGTCCCTAGTTTACACTCCAGCCTTGTCCCTGACAAAGTGAATGACTTCAGGCAAGTACTTATGCTCAATTTGCTAATCTGTGATGTGAGAGATGTCCCTAGAAGTTTCTCTGCCAATCAGCATTCATAATGAAACAGAACTGAGCCCTAAATTCTTTAGCTGGTGCAAGTCCAAAGTAATCCTACCTCTTTTGCCACCGGTTCCTGGCAAGCTTATAGCCTGTCACTTTCTCTACTTCTTGGGCTTCTTTCAGCACTGTGTCTACCTGGGCCAAGAGCCCAAGTCTATAAAGCAGGTACATGTGCACACACATGTACACAAAATAATAATAATATAAATAAACTGTATCAAAAGCTTCCCACCATCCTGTTCTTTGACTCATTTTTTCTCCCCCTCTTATCTCTATTCTACACTTCTTCAATCTCAGATAAACCCAGGAACTTCAAGCCCTCCTCACACTACTGTGCCATGCAGCTCCTATTCTGGCATCAGGGACAAGAAGAGGGCCCTTGAAAGGAGAGAGGGAGAGGAAAGCATCAGGTAGATGAGAAGTCCCTGGTTTCCCTGGATCCCTTATTAAGATTGCAGGCTAAAGGTTTCTCTGCTGAAAAGGGATTTTCACTTTTGTCAAACTGATAAGAAATTTTCTCCACATTCTTACATATTAACTAAGGCTAATACTACCCACTTGGAAAGGTAGTGGTGAGAATTAAAAGAGAAAATATATGTAAAATAATTTTGCACTCTGCCAGGCACATATTACAAACTAAATATTGTGCATCATTATTTTTTACACTTAAGAAAAAATTTATTGAAGTATAATTTGTTTATAAAGTGTTAATTTCTATTGTAAAGTGATTCAGTTATACATATATATTCTTTTCATATTGTTTTATTATTATTTTTAATATTACTCAGATGACCATTGTATCTACTACTGCAGGCAGGAATCCCTCAGAAGAAATGGAGTAGCCATCATGGTCAAGAAAAGAGTCCGAAATTAGTACTTGGATGCAATCTCAAAAACGACAGAATAATCTCTGTTCGTTTCCAAGGCAAACCATTCAATATCACAGTTATCCAAGTCTATGCTCCAACCAGTAATGCTGAAGAAGCTGAAGTTGAATGGTTTTATGAAGACCTACAAGACCTTTTAGAACTAATACGCAAAAAAGATGTCCTTCTCATTATAGGGGACTGGAATGCTAAAGTAGGAAGTCAGGAAACACTTGGAGTAACAGGCAAATTTGGCCTTGGAAAGCGAAATGAAGCAGGGCAAAGACTAATAGAGTTTTGCCAAGAAAATTAACTGGTCAGAGCAAACACTCTCTTCCAACAACACAAGAGAAGACTACACATGGACATCACCAGATGGTCAACACCAAAATCAGATTGGTTATATTCTATGCAGCCAAAGATGGAGAAGCGCTATACTGTCAACAAAAACAAGACCAGGAGCTGACTGTGGCTCAGATCATGAACTCCTTATTGCCAAATTCAGACTTAAATTGAAGAAAGTAGGGAAAACGGCTAGACCATTCAGGTATGACCTCAATCAAATCCCTTATGATTATACAGTGGAAGTGAGAAACAGATTTAAGGGCCTAGATCTGATAGATAGAGTGCCTGATGAGCTATGGAATGAGGTTCATGACATTGTACAGGAGACAGGGATCAAGACCATCCCCATGGAAAAGAAATGCAAAAAAGCAAAATGGCTGTCTGGGGAGGCCTTACAAGTAGCTGTGAAAGAAGAGGTGAAAAGAAAAGGAGAAAAGGAAAGATATAAGAATCTGAATACAGAGTTCAAAGAATAGCAAGAAGAGATAAGAAAGCCTTCTTCAGCGATCAATGCAAAGAAATAGAGGAAAACAACAGAATGAGAAGGACTAGAGATCTCTTCAAGAAAATTAGAGATTCCAAGGGAACATTTCATGCAAAGATGGGCTTGATAAAGGACAGAAATGGTATGGACCTAACAGAAGCAGAAGATATTAAGAAGAGGTGGCAAGAATACATGGAAGAACTGTACAAAAAGATCTTCATGACCCAGATAATCATGATGATGTGATCACTCATCTAGAGCCAGTCATCTTGGAATGTGAAGTCAAGTGGGCCTTAGAAAGCATCACTATGAACAAAGCTAGTGGAGGTGATGGAATCCCAGTTGAGCTGTTTCAAATCCTGAAAGATGATGCTGTGAAAGTGCTGCACTCAATATGCTAGCAAATTTGGAAAACTCAGCAGTGGCCACAGGACTGGAAAAAGTCAGTTTTCCTTTCAATCCCAAAGAAAGGAAATGCCAAAGAATGCTCAAACTACTGCACAATTGCACTCATCCCACATAGTACTAAAGTAATGCTCAAAATTCTCCAAGCCAGGCTTCAACAATACATGAACCGTGAACTCCCTGATGTTCAAGCTGATTTTAGAAAAGGCAGAGGAACCAGAGATCAAATTGGCAACATCCGTTGCATCATGGAAAAAGTAAGAGAGTTCCAGAAAAACATCTATTTCTGCTTTATTGACTATGCCAAAGCCTTTCACTGTGTGGATCACAATAAACTGTGGAAAATTCTGAAAGACATGGGAATACTAGACCACCTGACCTGCCTCTTGAGAAATCTGTATGCAGGTCAGGAAGCAACAGTTAGAACTGGACATGGAACAACAGACTGGTTCCAAATAGGAAAAGGAGTCCGTCAAGGCTGTATATTGTCACCCTGCTTATTTAACTTCTATGCAGAGTACATCATGAGAAACGCTGGACTGGAAGAAACACAAGCTGGAATCAAGACTGCCAGGAGAAATATCAATAACCTCAGATATGCAGATGACACCACCCTTATGGCAGAAAGTGAAGAGGAGCTAAAAAGCCTCTTGATAAAAGTGAAGAAGAGAGTCAAAATGTTAGCTCAAAGCTCGATATTCAGAAAACAAAGATCATGGCATCCGGTCCCATCACTTCATGGGAAATAGATGGGCAAACAGTGGAAACAGTGTCACACTTTATTTTTGGGGCTCCAAAATCACTGCATATGGTGACTGCAGCCATGAAATTAGAAGATGCTTACTCCTTGGAAGAAAAGTTATGACCAACCTAGATAGTATATTCAAAAGCAGAGACATTACTTTGCCAACTAAGGTCCATTTAGTCAAGGCTATGGTTTTTCCTGTGGTCATGTATGGATGTGAGAGTTGGACTGTGAAGAAGGCTGAGTGCCGAAGAATTGATGCTTTTGAACTGTGGTGTTGAAGAAGACTCTTGAGAGTCCCTTGGACTGCAAGGAGATCCAACCAGTCCATTCTGAAGGAGATCAGCCCTGGGATTTCTTTGGAAGGAATGATGCTAAAGCTGAAAGTCCAGTACTTGGGCCACCTCATGCGAAGAGCTGATTCATTGGAAAAGACTCTGATACTGGGAGGGATTCGGGGCAGGAGGAGAAGGGGACGACCAAGGATGAGATGGCTGGATGGCATCACTGGACTCGATGGACGTGAGTCTGAGTGAACTCCGGGAGATGGTAATGAACAGGGAGGCCTGGCGTGCTGCGATTCATGGGGTCGCAAAGAGTTGGACACGACTGTGGGACTGAACGAACTGATTACTAGGATGCTACAGGGATTTAAATTAGATCTGCTTACATATAAACTATATGAGAATCTATAGTCAATATTCTTAAATGGACTAAAAACTCACTGTAATCAGAATCATACTTTGATTCAATGCTATATTCTAGAGAGTTGTCATGCATAAAAACAAATGCCAATGAATTCCATTCTGAAAACAATCTTGCATAGCTATATTTTTAGTTTCTCAGAAATGGCCTGATTTTCTTTTCCCTGGATTAACAGAATTCCTTCTAAAATCCCTAATGTAGCAAATAAAATATTTCTGGTTTTAGTCAAATATTATTTAGGTTGAGGGTGGGGTTGCACATGGAGATGAGGCTGAGAACTAGAAACATAAATCTGATTCAGAATTACCCTCAGTGTTTAAGAATGAGCGATAGTGTTGCTAACTAATACTGACAACTTACAATTGACCCTCTTCTTTTTATGTTTTACACAGCCTCTGTAACTAATTTATGTCTTTTAGAATCATATCCAATTTCAACTGCCTCAAATAGGGCCATGCATGAAAATTTCTAAGCTATATTCAATCCATGAATTTTGATAGTGACAGATAAGTACAGCTAATGGTAAAAATTAACCACTAGCTTCACTAGTTTTGATCCATCAGAGTTATAAAGGAATTTACATGGTCACCCAAAGGTTCATTTCTTTCCCAAGCAGCTCTTTAATAACACTTCTTAATTAATATATACTATGACATTAGTGAAAAATAATATGCTATCCAACAGAATTAGGGATAAAGCAGGTCAATTTTGTATTGCTCAGACACATGGGAATTTAGTCTCTGGAATACCAAGCTTCTTGGTAAGGATATCTAAACTTTAGGGCAGTCCCACAGCATGAATACAAAAATACTGTGGTGTCAAGGAGCCAGAACAGTTATAGGAAACTTCCTTCCACAAGGCTATTCTCACAGTGGTTGTAATAGACCAATTCCAGGAGGGTGAACATTATAATTAAAGCTAAATTTTACTCTGTTGGCTCTGCCTGAAAAGAGGTACACAGGCATTTTTTTAAACTATGTGTGTGTATATATATATTTCTTCACATACATACACATATAGCTACATGTGTACATACATGTGTGTATATATATACACACACACACACACACACACAGATATGTAGATATAGATTTTTTAAAAGAATAACTTCAAATAAGAAAACAAGAAAATAAAATGTAACACCACAGAAATGTGTGCTTGCCATAGCAACTTCCAATAGCCAAATGGATTTCTCTGAGTAAGCGATATGAAAGCATTTAAAGAAACATGCTGTTTCCCCCTTTTTCTTACAATAATCATTTTTTCCACTTGCTGTCCACTTGGTTATCCGACTCAAGTGCCATTTGAAATGCAAAACAATCAACAAAAACTGAGCCCATTAACTCATTAAAAAGGTGTTCATATATACAGAATATACTAAGTGAAAAATGTTCAGATCTGCTGAATAATGTGTGTTTTCTGTAATTGTAAAATTAAGCCCAGAGATAATAACCAGAAAAAAACAGACATCACACGCTGCTAAAAATAAGTTGATGCCAAAGCTTCCAGACTTAGCTCCTAACGCTCCCTAAAATGACAAGAAGTCATGCTGTTTCTAGTTTCAAGTCGTGGATATTTGACAAGTCTTCTCATATGTTATCCAGAATATCACCACCACTTAGCTAAAAGCCCAGTGGATTGTTTTTCTTAAGAGAATGACATGAGGAATGAACAGCTCTAAATATATTACGAGGTTCTGACATGTCCAAAGACTACAATTATTTTGTGATTAATCCTGCTTTTTACTGACATGCCATGGGTAATTTCCGGGAGAATTTGTCCTTCTTTAAGCCAGAGTTCACATCTCTGCTGTTTTTGTTGTTGTTCATTTCCAAAGTAGTTTATGACAAAAGCTTAAGGATGATGAGTTGAGGGTGGGGAGCAGAAGTTTGAATCAAGATTTGTTTTCCTTATCAAACAGACCACTCATACAGTCTGTTTCCACGGTGAGCAGTTGCATCTATGTTTGAGACCAGAGGACTCAGTTAGGCCAGGATTCAAAGTTCACAGGCAGCTTATTTAATTCTGAGAACTATTTGGCTTCCCTGGTAGCTCCAGAGGATAAAGCGTCTGCCTGCAATGCAGGAGACCCGGGTTTGATCCCAGGATTGGGAAGATCCCCTGGAGAAGGAAATGGCAACCCACTCCAGTATTCTTGCCTGGAGAATCCCATGGACAGAGGAGCCTGGTGGGCTACAGTCCACAAGATCGCAAAGAGTCGGACACAACTGAGCGACTTCACTTTCCTTTTCACTTTAACTGGAGGATGCTCTACAAACATAAAATCGAATAAAGTCACCTTATTCAGGGGAAGGGGAGCAGGGCACATTGGGATTGTGATATAAAGAAACAATATCATTTGGAAAATAATTCCTCATTGTCGCTCTTACACGACCCATCTCACTAAAAACTGATTCAGGCTAAACTCTTCATTTTATGGAAAAGAAAACTAAGGCCTCAAGGTCCAAAGAACTCAGCCAAGGTCATTTAATGATTCTATGATGTTTTCTGAATAATCTTACTTGAAAAAAATACATTGTCTTTGGAAGAGATTATTAAATTCTCATACTTAATTTGGAAGATGATATTAAATTTTTTGATCCCCTACATAGAATACAGCTGAAAACTTTGATCGCAACTTTTGAGTATACTCAGATATGACAAAATATTTTGCCTATTATTCCTCATATTACTACAATCTTATGAGAGTTTCTAAACACTTTTAATATAGTTATATTTTGCTTCTTTAGTTAGCAATTTGGAGACTGCTGTGGATTTTGGAAGCTACTAATTGTCTGAAGAAAAGAGAAATAACATGCCTGGGACACGTTGGCACACTGAAGGCAAGAAAAAGCCCTTAATTGCTGTGACTTGGGAGCAAAGAAAGGAAAGCAAATGAACAGGCAATAGAGAATTTTTCAAAAGAGGCATGCATGTGAAGGTGTTAGAGAATGGAACACATTCAACTCACTTCTTAAGTCTCTAATTACCACCTGGCCCAAGGAACAAGTAGTGATTCTCCATAATCTATCTCTTGCCATTTGCTGAAATAGCTCTTATATACTTGACATCAGCCTCTTCTCTGCCTAGAACAAATTGGGGGTTTGTCTTAAATTTTGACACAAATTAACTACCATTACATCATAATTTTTAAATTCTGTATTGCTCATACTGAAAGACCAAAAACGAGTAAGCATAATAGCCTGCCTAGATCTGCTTTCATTGAGGAGAGGGTATAAAGTCCTTTGCTAGAATTAAGCTATTCACAGCCTTACGATGGCAGTGTTTGATTTCACTCTCCTCTCTTACTTATACATCAGAGTCCTTTCCTTCTCTGGGTCGACAAAGCTTTGGCCCAGGAGGGACATTTACTAGTCCTTTTCTATCTTCAAAAGATGCTTTCTATAACTGACTTTAGAAAGTAGTTCAATAGTATACACTGTACCTCCCACTCCATCCCACAAGCGGTCTGGTCAAAAATAAATGAAGGTTAAGACTTCTTCATCTTTTTCCTCAGTAGGAAGAACAATCTCTTAATTTTCTAGAAACAAAGGAATTCTGAATAATGCTACTAGGCTAGTTTTTTAACCATAACATTCTGATTCTCAGTACTCTGTGGATATCTAACCAACAATCAAACAGTGCTATTAGTTATCAATATATTAAGTTCATTACAACAAGTATTGAGCAACTGCATTATCACTGCTTTATTTTTAAAGCAGAGTCCACCTTAAAAAAAAAAAACTGAAACAGATTTTAAGTATTTTTCTTTACATGTGCCATTGAAAACACCAAAATGTAAACTCCTCTAGTTTTGTTTTGTTTATAAACTGATATTCAGATCTTCCTCAACATACAATGGGGCTGCATCTTGATGAATCCAATGCAAGTTTAAAACATGGTAAGTTGAAAAAGCATTTAATTCCTCTAACCTACCAAACATCATAGCTTACCCTACCCTACTTTAAACATGCTCAGAACACTTGCATTAGCCTACAGTTGGGAAAAATCCTATAACGTGAAGCCTATTTTGTTTCAAAAAATGAAAATTATTGAATATCTCATGTAACTTGCTGAAAATTGTACTGAAAGTAAAAAACAGAATGGCTGTGTGGGAACAGAATGGTTGTAAGTGGATCGTTGTTTACCCTTATGATTCTGTGGATGCCTGGGAACTGAGGGTCACTGCCGCTGTCCAGCACCAGAAGAGTATAGCATACTGCATATCGCTAGTCTAGGAAAGGATCAAAACTCAAAATTCAAAGAATGGTTTCTACTAAACACATATCTGATTCACAGCGTGGTAAAGTCAAAAATCAAAAATCAAGCCATTGTTAAGTCAGGGGCTGTCTCCATTTGAAAGGCTTAGGTGCTTGTGTTATTTTCTCTCTGGTTAGGAAATACATGGGGAGAAATAATCTCTGGAACCAGATAAGGAAACAAATGCAACAGTATTGTTTCTGGAAGAACAGCCTCTGAAATATTTCATCTCA
Organism: Nanger dama; assembly: GCA_917880005.1. Taxonomy (NCBI): domain Eukaryota; kingdom Metazoa; phylum Chordata; class Mammalia; order Artiodactyla; family Bovidae; genus Nanger; species Nanger dama. Next base: position 35,099,191 of record CAKJTW010000007.1, read on the forward strand.
TGTTAAAAGAGCAAGGAAGCAATGAGGAGGGGAACAAAGAAGGGGGAGAAAAAGAATGAAGGGAGGGAGGAAGAAAAGGGAAAGGGAAGAGAATCAAGACTCAGATGCATTAATTATGAGAGAGAGAGGTATGGTACATCAGGCCCATTAACAAGATATTTTACTTAACTTCCATTATTTAAATGAAACATGCCATTCATCTCCATGAATAAGCCTGCTCTGTGTGTAGTCAAATCTAAGTGCATTACAGTCTGCAGAGACCTTGGTGAACAGTTCTTCAGATCCACTGCTTCTATTCCAACAAATCTGCACATACTTGAGTTGGTTCTTGTAATCACATAGCTACCCTAAGTCAATCCTGTGAAGTAATTCTACAAGAGTTTCATAAGACTTGGATATTTCCAACTCTGTTGGAGCCAGTACCAAAATAATTAAGACCTCAGAATTCATGCAGTCTCAGTCAGTCAGTCAGTTCAGCCGCTCAGTCGTGTCTGACTCTGTGACCCCATGGACTGCAGCACGCCAGGCCTTCCTGTCCATCACAACTCCTGGAGTTTACTCAAACTCATGTCCATTGAGTCAGTGATGTCATCCAACTATCCCATTTTCTGTTGTCCCCTTCTCCTCCTGCCTTCAATCTTTCCCAGCATCAGGCTCTTTTAAAATGAGTCAGCTCTTCACGTTAGGTGGCCAAAGTATTGGAGTTTCAGCTTCAGCATCAGTCCTTCCAATGAATATTCAGAACTGATTTCCTTTAGGATGAACTGGCTGGATCTCCCTTCAGTCCAAGGGACTCTCAAAAGTCTTCAACACTACAGTCCAAAAGTATCAATTCTTTGGCACTCAGCTTTCTTTATAGTCCAACTCTCACATCCATACATGACTACTGGAAAAACCAAAGCTTTGACTAGACGGGCTTTTATTGACAAAATAATGTCTCTGCTTTTTAATATGCTATCTAGGTTGGTATAACTTTTCTTCCAAGGAGCAAGCAAATTTACATTCATGGCTGCAGTCACCATCTGCAGTAATTTGGGAGCCCAAAAAGATAAAGTCTCTCACTATTTCCACTAATTTCCCATTTATTTGCCATGGAAGTGATGAGACCAGATGCCATGATCGTGGTTTTCTGAATGTTGAGTTTTAAGCCAGGTTTTTCACTCTCCTTTTTCACTTTCATTAAGAGGCTCTTTAGTTCTTCGCTTTCTGCCTTAAGGGGTGGTATTATTTGCATATCCGAGGTTATAGATATTTCTCCCGGCAATCTTGATTCCAGCTTGTGCTTCATCCAACCCAGCATTTCTCATGAGGTACTCTGCATGTAAGTTAAATAAGCAGGGTGACAATATACAGCCTTGACGTACTTCCTTTCCTATTTGGAACCAGTCTGTTGTTTCATGTCCAGTTCTAACTGTTGCTTCTTGACCTGCATACAGATTCTCAGGAGGAAAGCAAAGTGATCTGGTATTCCTATCTCTTGAAGAATTTTCCACAGTTTATTGTGATCCACACAGTTAAAGGCTTTGGCATAGTCAATAAAGCAGAAATAGATGTTTTTCTGGAACTCTTTTGCTTTTTTGATGATCCAACGTATGGTGGCAATTTGATCTCTGGTTTCTCTGTCTTTTCTAAACCCAACTTGAACATCTGGAAGTTCACAGTTCATGTACTATTGAAGCCTGGCTTGGAGAATTTTGAGCATTACTTTACTGGCGTGTGAGATGAGTGCAATTGTGCAGTAGTTTAAGCATTCTTTGGCGTTGCTTTTCTTTGGAACTGGAATGAAAACTTGTTGGGGGCCAGTGTGAGGAACTCCGCCCATTGCAAAGGTCATGAGGAAGGACGCTTGGCATACGCAAAACTGTGATCAAGCCTCAGGAAATCCCCTGTTCCCGAGCATCTACCCCCAAAACCAGAGTACTTTACGGGGAGCTCTCCCCCCATAACCATTTCTCTCGGAGAAGGAGTTAACTTGCAGCTCCAGTTAATAAAAATTTTTTGGGCGTGACAAGAGTGTTTCAACTTACGAACTCTGAAGGTTCTCTGGCCTGCCTGATCAGGTTCATCCGGCCGCATGTAATTGTTTATAACCCCCAACTGTGAGAGACACGAGATGCTTTAAAACTTTCTAAATACAGACTCTTTTGAGAAGTTAGAAGATCATTAGTATAGTATTAGTGGGTTGATTAGGAATTATATTGGTGAAGGGTTTTTTTCATTTGTCGTGCCAATAATTACTGCTAATTCCCTGCCCTGAGTGTGACAAGGGTGTCTCAGGTCAAATCTCCCTGCTGAAAGACTAGCTTGTGTGACAACCTCTCAACCATAAACAGCACAGAGAGTTTGGAGTATTAGCATAGGGCTTTTCTCATTTGATTGCCACCAGGCCTCCATATCCTTAGGCACCTGGGAATATATTAATCAATGTATCTGGAATATAGAAAAGGAAATATAGTAGTTTTTGATGTTAGCACTATTAGACTTTTTGAATTAATGAATTTTCTCTTTTGTTATAGATCACTGTACTTTGTTATAAATCACTGTGTCCTTGCTAGGTAAAAATGTAACTTTATCACTAAGTAGATCTTAAAAGGAACATTGGTAAAAGGATTTTCATTTGTTGGGCTGATGTTTGCTGCTAAATCTCTATATTCCCTGCCCTTACAATGAATATAGCTAGCATATAGGAAAAATAAGTATTAACCTTTAAGCATATAGGAAAAATAAGTATTAACCTTTAAGATTAATCATGTTAACCTTGGGTTAAGTAAATTCCTTTCCTAGTTGTAACTCACTACACGCCCACCCTATAGGAATGCAACTTTATTTGGAGGGTGGCGCCTGATTTAAGAAAAAAAATCACCCCTGGAAAAATAAGTTTTCTGGTTAACTGACCGGTATCAGAAAGGGCCATAAAATGTCAGCAGACCTCATGGTCAGAAGATGATGTAAAAACTCATAAGACTTTTGTATAATTTTATATGAAGCACCTGATTGTGACAAGGGTCAGGTCTGCTGACCCCCTTGTGACTCTGTATTCATCCCTATGTATAACAAAAGGTATAAAAACAAACCTGAATAATAAAGAAATAGGATCAGTTTCTGGAAAGACTGATTGCCCCGTGTCATTTCTTTTTTGCTCCCCGCTTTCCTGGCTGAATTCCCATCTGGTATGGGGGTATGCACCAAGCCTACTAACTCTGCCTGGGCTTCTAAGATCGGACCAGGAGACCTCAGTGCCTCCTCTCCTTCTGGAGAACGGAAAGACGCCTGTGGCCTACGTAGGTGGTGATTAGTATTCCACTTAAACCAGTTATTCAGCCTCTTTTTCTCCACTAATTTTCCTACTACACTATCTGTTTCTAATCAATCTCTATATATAATTTAAAAGTTTTTTTTCCAGGACGCCTATTCCGTCCCCACCTTCAAATTACCCTGGATCCACCGGGGCTGGACCCCGGCAAAAACTGACCTTTTCCAGTCCTGTGGCCACTGCTGAGTTACCCAAATTTGCTGGCATATTGAGTGCAGCACTTTCACAGTATCATCTTTTAGGATTTGAAATAGCTCAACTAGAATTTCATCACCTCCACTGGCTTTGTTCATAGTGATGCTTCCTAAGCCCCACTTGACTTTGCATTCCAGGATGTCTGGCTCTAGGTGAGTGATCACACCGTCATGGTTATCTGGGTCATGAAGATCTTTTTTTTATAGTTCTTCTGTGTATTCTTGCTACCTCTTCTTAATATCTTCTGCTTCTGTTAGATCCAGACCATTTCTATCCTTTAATGATCCCATCTTTGCATGAAAAGTTCTCTTGGTATTTCTAATTTTCTTGAAGATATCTCTAGTCTTTGCCATTCTACTGTTTTCCTCTATTTCTTGCATTGATCACTGAAGAAGGCTTTCTTATCTCTCCTTGCTACTCTTTGGAACTCTGCATTCAAATGGGTATATCTTTCATTTTCTCCTTTGCCTTTCACTTCTCTTCTTTTCACAGCTATCTGTAAGGCCTCCTCAGACCGATTTTGCCTTTTTGCATTTCTTTTTCATGGGGATGGTCTTGATCACTGCCTCCTATGAAAGTGAAAGTGAAGTCACTCAGTCATGTCCGACTCTTTGAGACCCCATGGACTGTAGCCTATCAGGCTCCTCTGTTCATGGGATTTTCCAGGCAAGAGTGCTGGAGCAGATTGCCATTTCCTTCTCCAGGGGATCTTCCCAACCCAGGAATCGAACCTGGGTCTTCCACATTGTGGGCAGATGCTTTACCGTCTCCTATAAAAAGTCACAAACCTCCAACCATAGTTCTTCAGGCATTCTGTCAATCAGATCTAATTCCTTGAATCTATTTCTCACTTCCACTATATAATCATATGGGATTTGATTTAGATCATACCTGAATGGTCTAGTGTTTTTCCCTATTTTCTTCAATTTAAGTCTAAATTTCACAATAAGGAGTTCATGATCTGAACCACAGTCAGCTCCTGGTCTTGTTTTTGCTGACTGTATAGAGTTTCTCCATCTTTGGCTGCAAAGAACATAATCAGTTTGACTTCAGTATTGACCACCTGGTGATGTCCATGTGTAGAGTCTTCTCTTGTGTTGTTGGAAGAGGGTCTTTGCTATGACCAGTGCATTCTCCTAGCAAAACTCTATTAGCCTTTGCCCTGCTTCATTTCGCCTTCCAAGGCCAAATTTGCCTGTTACTCCAAGTATTTCTTAACTTCCTACTTTTATATTCCAGTCCCCTATAATGAAAAGGACACATTTTTTGTTTGTTAGTGCTAGAAGGTCTTGCAGGTCTTCATAAAACAGTTCAAATTCAGCTTCAGCCAAGGTCCAGAGTCAAAATGATTCTTTCCATAATATAGTCAACAACAGGTAGCGCTAGTTCAGTTTAGTTGCTTAGTCATGTCCAACCCTTTGCGACCCAATGAACCACAGCACGTCAGGCCTCCCTGTCCATCACCAACTCCCAGAGTCCACCCAAATCCATGTCCATTGAGTCGGTGATGCCATCCAACCATCTTATCCTCTGTCGTCCCCTTCTCCTCCTACCCTCAATCCCTCCCAGCATCAGGGTCTTTTCCAATGAGTGAGCTCTTCGCATCAAGTATCCAAAGTATTGAAGTTTCAGCTTCAACATCAGTCCTTCCTATGAACACCCAGGACTGATCTCCTTTAGGATGGACTGGTTGGATCTCCTTGCAGTCCAAGGGACTCTCAAGAGTCTTCTCCAACACCACAGGTCAAAAGCATCAATCCTTCAGCACTCAGCCTTCTTTATAGTCCAACTCTCACATCCATACATGACCACTGGAAAAACCATAGCCTTGACTAGATGGACTTTTGTTGACAAAGTAATGTCTCTGCTTTTGAATATACTATCTAGGTTGGTCATAAACTTCCCTTCCAACTGGTGGCACTAGTGGTAAAAAAAAAAAAAAAAAAATCCATCTGCCAATGCAGGAGACATAAAAGATAAGTGCACAGTAATCCACCCTAGTATTCTTGTCTGGAAAATTCCATGCACAGAAGAGCCTGGCAGGCTATAGTCCATGGAGTCCCAAAGAGTCAGACACAACTGAAGCAACTTAGCATATACACACACATAGTCAACAATACACCATTTCTGCTAAGTGTTCTCAAAAGGTTTAGGGCCCCTATTAAATGCTTCGTAGTAATTTGCTACTGCTGCTAAGTCGCTTCAGTCGTGTCCAACTCTGTGCGACCCCATAGACGGCAGTCCACCAGACTCCCTCGTCCCTGGGATTCTCCAGGCAAGAACACTGGAGTGGGCTGCCATTTCCTTCTCCAATGCAGGAAAGTGAAAAGTGAATATGAAGTTGCTCAGTCGTGAACGACTCCTAGCGATCTCATGGACTGCAGCCTACCAGGATCCTCCATTCATGGGATTTGCCAGGCAAGAGTACTGGAGTGGGGTGCCATTGCCTTCTCCACAAAGTAACTTGATAATAAACCTATCCCTGTAATATACCCAGTGATTTTCCAGGCCATTCTTTGAGGTACTAGGGGCAAAGATACAAGTGTCCTAGAATTCTGGTAGAGTGGTAGGCACTGGTTTGAATTAGCTGAATAAGTGGTTGGATGCTAAGAGCTAACTTCTCTCATTGTATTCTAATTACTCAAGAAAGAAAAAATGTTCTGTACAACACTGTTTTTCACTAAAAGTGAAAATAAAGCTTTAGATCGGTAGCAATCTCAATCATCCACTAAATTTCTAAAACGTATTTTAGAATACAGTTTATTTTGAAAATGCACCAAAATCATATTTAAGATGTGTAAAGTACGTGGGAATCATAAGCAAGAAAATGAGCAACTATGATCATCAAATTTTAGATAGAATAAAAAATACACTTAAAATCATAAACTTAGGGCGTCTGAGAAAATAGATTACTAGAATAACTAAAAGAAGGGTTTCAAAATTAGTTTCCACTTTCTTTGCACCAAGTCTGATGTTCTGGCCTCTGCAGTTACCATATGTTTAAGTATTAGCTATAGCAAGTGATGTTAATAAATACATAACCTGGAAAAATTACGCATGAAGCCATTAGCTCTGATCAACAGGGTACCCAAATTACTGATATTTCATCAGATTAGTCATTGGATGCTTTGAAAATCAGTGAGAATAAGATTCTCACTTAATGGTCTTCAGCAGGGAAACTTCGAACTAAAAAAAATTTTTTTAAATGGGGTTTATTCTGTTCAGTTGCTATGTAGTAAGTGTCTACCACACGACAGGCTTCTCTGTGCTTCACTATCTCCTGGAATTTGCTCAGATTCATATTAATTGAGTCGGTGATGCTATCTAACCATCTCATTCTGTGCTACTCCCTTCTCCATTTGCCTTCCATTTTTCCCAGCATCAAGGTCTTTTCCAGTAAGTCAGCTCTTCACGTCAGGTGGCCAAAGTATTGGAGTTTCAACATCAGTTCTTCCAATGAATATTCACGGGTGAATTCCTTTAGGATTGACCAGTTTGATCTCCTTGGTGTCCAAGGGATTCTTAAGAGTCTTTTCCAACATCACAGTTCAAAAACATCAGTTCTTTGACACTCAGCTTTCTTTCTAGTCCAGTTCTCATATGAAAGTGAAGTTGCTCAGTCGTGTCCGACTCTTTGCAACCCCCATGCACTATAGTCTACCAGGCTCCTCAGTCCATGGAATTTTCCGGGCAAGGGTACTGGAGTGGGTTGCCATTTCCTTCTCCAGGGTATCTTCCCGACCCAGGGACTGAACCCGGGTCTCCTGCATTGCAGGCAATGCTCTTATATCGGTACATAATTACTGGGAAAATGATAGTTTTAACTATGCAGGCCTTTGTCAGCAAAGTGATGTCTCTGCTTTTAATATGCTGTCTAGCTTTGTCACAGCTTTCTTTCCTGGTCTGAATGTTTGTGCTCCTCCAAAATTCATGTGTTGACATCCTAACCCCCAAGTTGATGCTATTATGAGGTAGGGCCTTTTAGAGGTGATTAGATCAAGAGGGCAGAGGCTTTACAAATGAGATTAGTGCCCTTATAAAAGTGGCCCCTGAGAGATCTTAGCCCCTTCTACCACAAGCTCTCACCAGACACAGAATTTTCCAGCTCCTTGGATTTTCCAGCCCCTAGAACTATGAGAAATAAACATGTTTACAAGTCACAAGATGTAGTATTTTGTTACAGTAGCCTGAACACAGTAAGACGGGGTTAATAAACTAAAGCGAGCAGCAAAGGGCAGGGTGGCAGGGTGTTGGGGCCTGAACAATGTGAATACCTGGAAAAAGAGAGAGGTGAGGAAGACACTAGTAAGGTTGCCAAATGTAGCAAATAATAATAATGATAATACAGGATGCCCAAATAAATTAAATTTCCAAATAACAAATATTTTCAATATAAATATGTTCATGAAATATTTGGGACATACTTGCAATGAAAAAACTTATTTGTCAATATGACAAAATTCCAACTTAATTGAGAATCCTGTATTTTATCTGGCACAGGTGAAGAGGAACATAAATTTACAGATCATATGACTTTGGTTCACCTCCCAGCTCCACTACTGACCTTAGACAAGCTCTTTAAATTCTCTGAAAATTGCTTGGAACCTGAAAGTGTTCTTGCAGCACCAAAAATAATATTAAAGTGCCAATGCATCAGTAACTATTCATTTATCTGCTTGCCCTCATGTACTTAAGAATTCTGTTCAGGGTTGGCTTAGACTCAGAAGACATTTTTTTATGCGGGTTACTAATTTTATTCCCAATTGCTCCTCCTTGAACCTAGACAGTATATAAGGTGCTTAAAACCTTGGCTTATAATCAAACTACTACTAATATCTTTAATCCAAACCAAAACACAGTACAACTTGGGGAAAATGTTTATAGCAAACTGATAGCCAGCATTAATAAATCTCTCACCCTCCAAAATTGGTAGTTTCCACAGAACGACTGGACTTTCTGTGGCCAATAAACTAAATTGAAAAATCTCCAGCCAACTGTAATAAACACAGAATTGAAAGCTAATAAAACACCACAGGGCATTTCAAGGTAACTCAGCAGGAGAGAGCTCACCAATATAGATGTGTTTACAGATGGCAACTAAAAATATAATAATTAATCTGCTTTTGAACTAATGAACAAATCACATGCTTCCTTAAAATACAAAGCACAAAACTCTTAACTGCTAATTAAGTTCAGGAGTGGAATAAACACTTGATTTGCAATAAAGGATAAGGCTCATAAACAGTAATATACAGCCATCCAAGTCCTGCTTGTCTGCCTCAGAAAATACAAGTGCCCTATTGAGGATGTAAAAATTGACATGACACTATCATTCACCTGTGGTTTTTAAGTCTCAACAAGATCCAAAATCGTTTATTATAAGATGAAGGTACTTCCTTAAGGATCTTTTACAAAGGAATTACTCCAAACTGGTTATAAGGATGTTAAATATAGTATTTTTACAATAATAATGATAATGTTTAAAGCTGTACAAGTTCAACCACAGAAAACATAAGTGAATCAATACTAGAGATCCTATAAATCAGTTATTCTCATTCTCCTTTATAAGTATTCAGAGTCGTTGACTACATGAATAAAAATTCCTTGTACAGAATTAAATGGAATCAGATTCTTGCTCACTGACAAAAGAGGAAAGAAAGAAGACAAGTAGACAGACAAATGAGAATCAAACCAGGAGCCCACAAATTACAGCCCAAGAGAAAAAAAATCTGACTTTTGGCTTCCCTTAGCATAGCCCACAAGGTGAAAGTGGCTTTCACACTTTTAAATGATTGAAAACTATCAAAAGAAAAAATATTTCATGACATTAAGATTATGTGAAACTGAAGGAAACACAAGGAAGTTGTCCATAAATAAAGTTTCATTGGAACATAGTCACGCCCATTTGTTTACCTAAACTGTGCTTTTGTGGTGCAGCAGCAGAATGGAATACTTAGAACACAAGCCATATGGCCCACAAAGCCCAAAATATTTACGTTCTTATCTTTTGCTGAGAAAGTATGCTGACTCCTGAGGTAGACAGATAAGTAGGTAGATAACACAAGCTGTAATCCTCCACCATCTACACTTCAAAAGTTCCACTAGAAATCCAAAGCATAATAATTAAAATCACCACAGTACTTTGTGATGTATTTTATCATCACTTAAAAACAAAACATATTTATCATGAGCCAGTATTATTGCTATATTTGGTTATATATATGCTTTCCCTTAGAAATGGACATTTAGGAAAACCCAGAAACTTGAGTTGCAGCAGGATTTCTGCTATTCTCTCTGTGCAGGATTTCTCTGCCTTCCCTCTCCCACTGCCTCATGGCCCAGAATCCCTTCCCTGCCAGCTGCTGATCCCCAAGCAACACCTTGGGTAGGCCAGGGCAGTGTCCAAGGTGCCAGGGATTGGCAGTGTCTGAGGGGGCATGATGGGTGCTGAGGCTACTCTCCCACCTTCTACCCTCCCAGCCCAGGGCAGAAGCTGGGAGAGTAACCTCACTACCCTTGTGGCTGTTCTCAGTCACCAACTTCATTCAATACCCTTTTCCCCTTCTTCCTTATCAAATCTGGATTTTTCTCTGAAATATAAATAGATCTTACTTCAGTACTTTTGATTCAAGGAGGCACTAGTATTGTTCTTTATGTACTTTTAACTTCCCCTGACGGAGAAGGTGAAGAAGGTCACTCCACACCACCACCACTCTCATCTATTTCCTCTACTGCTAACAGTATAAAAAAAAAAAAATTAGAGAACATCAATCAAGTTATCTGTCCTAAAATACTGCCTGTAACAAAGAAGATGCCCAATAAACATTTGTTGACTAAGTTAAGGAATAAATGAATCTATCCTACCTGCTTCTTTTATAGAAACTAGCCGAGGGAGGAATCACATGATTTTCAGGAGGCTGGAGCCAGCTAAAACAAAAATTTGAATTTTATGACCTTCCCTTTGCCCCAGGCCATAGCTCCTTAGTGTCACACAATATGTGACATTCACTCAACAGAACATTCCACCTTCTTCTTTGTCAACAGATCTTCAAATGAGCTTGGCAACATGCTGAGAGGAGGTGAGCATCTGCCTCATGCCCTACAACATGAACTACAACTCATCCTAAGGCTTAGACTCTAAGCCAGCTCTAGCAATCTGATTTTCAGTGGCCAGTGATTGGTTTAGAAGTGGACTTCTAACTCAGAGTCCATTTGGGAGACACTTTCTTACTTAATAAGATTAAGAGGTCACTTCTCATTCTTTCACCATTCAAAGTTTGTGACACAAGAACAAGATTCTTATGCCTCAGTAGATATAACTGTGGGGTTATTCAGGGGCTTCTCAGGTGGCTCAATGGTAAAGAATCCACCTGCCAATGCAGGAGATATGGGTTTGATCCCTGGGTTGGGAAGATCCTCTGGAGGAGGAAAAGGCAACCCACTCTAATACTCTTGCCTGGAGAAGCCCATGGACAGAGAAGCCTGGCGGGCTACAGTGGATGGGGGCTGCAGAGTCAGACATGATTGAGTGACTGAGTACAGATGCACACAACCTAATCTAGAGCCTTGAATTCACTGAGTTGTTGAATTAACCAATGTTGAAACTGCCTGTTCCAGACTTCTTATCTGAGAGAAAAAAACCTTATATTCAAGTTGAGCACTCTCCTGCCTGGAACAAAAAGCATGTTGAATCATGTATCCACCCTTGAAAGATGACCCATTCCCTGCCTTAGCCATCATCCTGCCATAGTCTTCACCATAGGTTACAGGCACTATAGACAGGATCATAAGAAAAAAACGCTGGTTCTCACTGTCAAGATGGCAGGGGGACTTTAAGTGCCCAGCTCTGCTCCAGTGAAGCTCTAGTCTATTCCAAGCCAAACTCCAAATGCCTTTATAATAATAGAAATATTATTATATATGTTGTGTGGGCCCCATGATGATTTTAGAGAAGAAACTGTACAATATGGTTTAAATAGGCTTTTGTGGGTTGGCCTGGAAACCTAACATTGTTTCTATGGAAAAATGCTTTAAACTCCAAATGACTCTGTTCGAACTGAACTTTGGAATGCAACCTGTTTTAAATTGGGGGATTGTGTATGTGTTTACAATTAAAATACACAGGGATGAAAGTGAGTTATCAACTGCAAAAATCACATTTGGACTGTGGTTTTAAATTGATCAATAACCCATTGTCATTTTGGATAAAATAGCCCTGAATAAAAAGGGGTCATGACTTCCAGCAGTACCAAATAACAATGCAAAATCAGAACCAAGATAACCTACTAGACTCCATTTTAAAGTAATTTTCTGTTGGAGGAGGAGGTTACTTTACAAACTAAATGGTGCCCACCCTACCAAAACCTGTCACTGTAACCAGTGTGTCTTTAAACCCACTGGGAAATATTTCATGCAGTAATTTGAATGAGTACATGAAAATCCATCCCCTCGCCGCGAGGGAAAAAAATTAAAATAGCAGAGACCTTTGTATCTAAGGATGAATCCAAATTCTTAGAAGTTCTGCCTTCAAGTCAACCAACAACTATAACATGATTCCCTCTCCCCCTACATCTCCATTTTTTGATCCAGGTACCAAGGATGAGTCAGGGTATAGCAGAAACAGTACTTCCTAATTACTGTGGTTTATATCTCTATTTCCTCAGATTGTAAAGTGAAAATAATACCATCCAGGTCCCAGGGCTGTAGTGACATTTACACACAGCATCACCCAACACTATGCCTGAAACCACAAAGTCCTCAGAGTCAGTTCACTACTTTCTGTCCGCTCTTCTCTCCCACAAGAATATCGCCCTCATATAAGATATCCAAACTCTCTCCAACCTACACACATAACTGACAACCAGAGTTTATTCTACTGGTAAATATGCATATGGTGTCTAAAGAAAATCAAGTCTAACATAATCTTTCAACTGTATGTGAAATGAATTAACATTTCTGTCTTACATAAAATATTATGATTGAATGCTATGGGGACTTTTCAATACTGCAATGACTGTAACTTGTATTTAAATTCTGCTGAAACCATGGATCTTGATGTGGGCTTTCTGAGGATTAGCATATTGAAAAAACACAGGGGTAGCTTTGTTTCATAAAAGGGAGAAAAAGAAGCAAATTAACAATATCAGTTCAAATCAGGATTTGATATAATTCAGAGAGTGTAATCTTTGCCTCACAATCTCCTCATCTTTTCCTTGTGAACTATTACGCTTCAGAGGGTCCAAAACTATTCTCTTTCACACAATAGCTTTTTAACTTAAAAATAAAATGCAATGATAAGTGAATGCCTGTGAAAATAAAGTCTGTAGTTAACATAAGGCAGTAAGATTACACCTCAGTTTTCTTAATGCATTGAAATTAACACTGAAAAGTTGGAATTCATTCTTTCAGTTAACTTGACTGCCACACTGAGCATATCTCTGTGTATTGCTTCCTTATATGTTCAGTTTTGGGGTGCTGATTAGAAGCTGTCTATTTTCAATCCTCTATAGATAATTTCAAGGTGCAACTTGCATACTGTTATGGTGCTCTCCTTACCTTGGCTGCATGTCCTGTCTTTCCTCTGTTTATTAAATCTACCAACTGGCAGAATGAATACTAGGTAGATCAAAGAGGTGCCCTTGTTCTATGTGATTATCCCAGAAAGCAAATGAAGCTGCTGCCACAAGTCTCAGAATAAAACCTGACTCTTTATGCAAATTTAAAATTCTATGGCACTGTAACCTTACCCAGGGCAGCTGTCTGTATTTTTCAATGTATAAGTCCCTAAAGATGCTATATGAAAGGTAGTATTTTGGCAAGAAATTAATATTATAGAAGAATGAGTCTTGTCAATTTTCCTAGGCCACATTTCCCACTTACAAAATGTAATATTCAAATAAAATAATTTAATTTTCCCCACCTCTTACACTCCAATTGCCTTATTTATCTGTCAAACTTTATCCCCAAATTGATATTTATCACTGATCAGAGAAGTAAATAAAGCACATTTTCTTCATGGGGCTCGCCACACTTCTTTTCCCAAAGTACAATTAGGCCTTGCTCACATCTCTCTATCTTCTGTTATGCTTTGAGTCCAAACACCCACAATCTACCTTTCTGCCTACATGGAAGTAAACTCTCATTCCTTAAGTACTCACAGAGTCTTCGATTCCTTAACAGCCAGCAAGCTCTACAAATCACCATCACGCCCAAGAGAGGAGCAAATCAAAATGCTTTTGAAAGATACAAAGAGAAGCAAAAACTAAAAGCTCTCATTCTTAATCTAAAAACAATGCATATGTATGAGCAACACTAAACTCTAAATATACATTTTGTATTTCACCCACACTGCTTATGACTACAGATTTTTGCCAAAAATATTACATTTAAGTATAATACCTCAACTTTTGAAGATCTCTAGTCCCCCCTCCATCTTTTCTTCCTACTACTTACCTCCAACCCAAATACGTTACTACAGACTTCCAGGTAAAGGACAGAAAATATTCTCATAAGAGGGATGAAGAGACTGAGGTGGACACTTTCCACAATGGGGAAAGGGAGGAAAAGATTTCTATTTGAGTGCCATCTCTTAGTTTAAGAAGACTGAGCAGTAGAGACTGAAACAGAATGCTGGTTAATGAAAATTTAAAAATTAACCATTGTGAACCTCAGCTGTAAGACAGGTTTAAATCTTCTATGATCATCATGTATACAAGTTAAACAAGATACTGACTCTAAAGCAGCCTTGGCACTACTAGGAATCTGAGTCAGATAATTCTCTGTTGTGGGGGCTGTCCTGTACACTGCAGGACGTTTAAGCAGTATCTTTGGCCTCTACCCACTAGATGCCAGTAGCACTCCTCTCTTCTGCTGTGATAACCTATAATGTCTCCAGATATTGCCAAATATCCCTGGGAGAGCAAAGCCTTCCCCTATGGAGTGTCAGCGAATTATCTGGCCCATAATAAATGCTTACTCACTTAATGGTAGCAGTCAACATTATCGTTATCCATTAGATTTTGGTTTCCAGATTAAAAAAAAAAAAAAAAAACTGTGGTATTATTTGCATTTTGAACTTCCTATATATTACCCATGAAAATGTTCTTTGGTGGCAAAGATGGCAAGCATAGCAAGGTCATGGCAAACATCCAATGGGTTGATCAACACTTGATAAAATGCATTCTCAATATGACCTCTACAGTCTTTTGTAGGTTGAGAAGGAATTTGGGAGAAGTTAAAGGGAATCTAAAAACTCCACAGCTCTGACACATGAAGAAAGCTATTACCACAAAGCTCCCAGTCCTAATGTTAATTTGTATAGAGGTGTGACCAAAATACTGACACAGTTACTCCAGTCCAGCAGATATTTCACTTCACCATGACAGGTATATGGAGAAATCCAAATTAGACAGTCAGACTTTCCAGAGTCTATTTACTGTCCAAGTACATTTTCCCAGTAAATGTTTCTGGTAAACTGGCTAAACTCCTCAAACTCTCTTCCTGTTTCCTACACTATACTGCCCAGTTCTTCAGGAGACTGACAGTTCCCTAGGGTCTAGAAGACAGAAGACAAATTTAACCAAGACAAGTTTGGGTAGCAAGAAACCGGTAGCTTCAGTCTCTCTACTGTGCCATAACAAACATTTTCGATGGCAAACATCCTCAGCTGAGATAGAACAGACAGTCTTTCACATTTCACTTAACCAACATACATTGCTTGGTCAGATCAGTTTTGCCTCTAAGACCTACTCAAATACTACTGCTTGCTGTATTTTCTAAGAGTTTTAATATTAGAGGCATGTGACACAGTGTCTCTGCCTTCCAAGGAAACAGCATGGAATGGACTTATTATGCACTCTGATTGCAGCTAAAACATCCTTTCTATTATCAGATTGTAACTCACCATTTACTAAAAGGCCCATGTTAGGGGTGGAGTGTAAAGTTTGTAACCATATCCTTGAATGGGAGAATATAAGCAACCAAAAGCTAAGCAAAAGTATTGAATTTCTGCTTGTCCTTAATTACGGTAACTAAGGATATATCAGTATTATCCTAGAAGAGCTTTAAACATTAAGAAAGAAGCCAAGTTCATCTTTGATATTCCCATGGAGATGCACCTGCCACCCTCTAGCCTAAGCTACTCCATTCAGCACACCATTTTTTTCAGATGTTTCCAGATTTCCCACACTTACCTGCTTTGGCCAGTATCTCTTAGAGCCCAGATGTCTAGCTTCCAAGTTTATCATTAATCTGATAAATTAGTCCATGTCACTGTGTCAATGGCCTTCTCTAACAGAAACATATAAAAACAGACTCCAGAGGCAAAAGAAGAACGAAGACCAGTAATTTTTACTACGCCTCATTTTGTACACCATGGAATAACAGTATCACTATCTCATTCACTGCTGTACAAATACAGTATCTAAGACAAAAAGAATATGAACAATGGCAGTTACATCATTAAATTCCTCTATTACATCCTAACTTGAAATAGTTCCAAAAATGAAACTTTCAAGTAAGTCAGAAAATAAGGAAATTATACTAATTTTTGTTCAAAATAAAAAGAGTCAAATATATCAGAGAAGTTTAAAAATATTTACTCTCTGTTCTGCACATGGAGAAAGTGTGAAATGGCCAAAGTGATTGTAACATCCCACTCCAATGCCTTTCACCCCCTTCTACGCAGATTAAGTCAAGTTACATATCTGTTGTTACCTTTCCCATCAAGGAAACATAAATACTAACACTTTTTCAGCTCTAACTCTCATGTTCAAGTCTCTGAGGGGACAAGACAAGAAAACATGGGGAGTCACAGAGAAATGTCATTATTTGATTCATTTGTAAAGTACGGATAATAATACATTCCTCATAGAATTCTTATAAAAAGTAAATAAAACCATGTGTGTTAAGCAGT
This sequence comes from Nanger dama, assembly GCA_917880005.1. Taxonomy (NCBI): domain Eukaryota; kingdom Metazoa; phylum Chordata; class Mammalia; order Artiodactyla; family Bovidae; genus Nanger; species Nanger dama. The sequence goes on from CAKJTW010000007.1 coordinate 35,115,612, forward strand.
GAGCCCTGGGTCTAGATAGGCAAAATTCCCCTAAATGATGGCTACTATTACTCACAAGGGTGGGAGAGCCTCTCTTCAACAATGAAGCAAATGAGACCCAGAGAGATTAAGTAATGCTGCAACGGTATGTGATGCAGGAAGAAACAAAACCCAATTTTCTGATGTTTATGTTAAGATCAAAGGGAGAGGTAGGAAGACGTGAAGCTACAGAAGAAAGCAAATCCACAGAACACTACCACTGCCTCTCTCCATCACTGCTCCACTGTTACCTCTAATGTCAGTTTCTGAGGGCTGCCATAACTACTGTAGACTAAGTGGTTGATGACAAGAGATACGTCTTCTCTCATAGTTCTAGAAGCCAGAAGTCTGAAATCAGGGCGTCAGCAAGGTCATGTTTCCTCTAAGACTCTGGGTGGACTCCTTCCTCACCTCTCCTCCTGGTGGCTGGCAATCCTTTGCATTCCTTGGCTTGCTGCTGCATCACATCATCTCTACCTCTGTTGTCACAGGTGTTCTCCCTGTGTGTCTACCTCTGTTCCTCGGATAAGGGCATCAATCATATTGGATTAACAGCCCACCCTACTTCAGTATGACCTCATCGTAACTTGATTATATCTACAATGACCCTCTTTCTAAATAAGGTCACTTTCACAGGTAGGTTAGGACTTGAATGTATCTTTTAGGGAACATAATCTTACCCACAATAGCTCTGTCATTTATAGACATTTTTCTTTTTGGCTTGGGGTTTGGGGGTCAGTCCCAAAGCTACAATTCCAAAGTTTACTGAAATGATATTCATGCTAATGGGCCAATTCAGAATTACAGTAACAAAAAGGCAACTATGTCTACTTAACCATGTTTACTTCCCAAGCTCATTAGTGGTTCCATGTGGTGAGAAAAATTTCCCACTCACTGTATCAAATTTAGCACATTTATTTAGTCTGAGTCAATGCCTGAAATATCCTTTCATACATTTAAGCCAATTTTCCCCAAGGTCATGCAGCAAGATAGAAGTCACAGATCTTTCTCCTGTAAGTGAATTACTATAAAATACAGCACTGAATTTGGGTAAAACAGAGTTAGGTGGTGAAATGTGCCTAGAATAATACAGAGTTGATATTTTCATGTACCAATTTTTTATTATATTTTATTTTATACACATTTGAATCAAAATCAAAGCAGTGCTGGTCTAGAATGAACTATAATTTAATATGAATGTTTCGGTAATGAAGTAGATTATTTTTTGAGACTGAGTAGCCATCACATTTTCTTTCCAATCACACTCTACTATATGAGGAAATACACATTACTTTCTATTAAATCCTATAAGAAAAATGATGATTGAAGAATAAAAAATGATCAATTTTCCCTTATCATAAAATATCACAAGTAACATAAAATGTAACTTTTCCTACAGGTATAATTTTTCATCATTGCTAAATTTTCATGTCCAATTTTCTCACCCTAGAATCTTCCTAATATAAATTAAGCTAATTTTGAGTTTAAAAAATTTACTCAGTCACCTAAAAATGAATTAATCTGAGCTCTGATCACATGTGTAAGACATAGTAATCTATATCAAATTTTTATTAACATACACCAGATAAATAGCTAAAACAGCTACCAAACTTGATCTGGCAGAAGAAAGTTGTCTCTCCACATGAAGCCAGTGAGAAATACCAGAAGACCTTTCTGGAATTTTATAATGTAGATGAAATTTTCTTTTTAGAAATAAAAATTGCATTTTATAGAAAACTGCTGCTAAGTCACACAGATACAAATCAACCACATGCCTAACTGCATACAAGCAGTGTGGTGAAGAACTTCAGGGTTCACATGGAGTCAGGTCAGACGGCCTGGGTTGGAAACCATGCCTTGGAAACTGTGAAAAATTAAGAAAGCTACTGAATCTCTCAATGTTCTCATCTGTAAAACAGGGATGATGATACTAGTACTAATATCTTGGATTTTAATGAATAATAAAAGAAATGACTATAAAATCTTTGGCATAGTACCTAATTATTATTAAGATTACAGATTCACACCTGGCAGGTATGGCAAACTGCCTGGTTTCAAATCACAGCTGCTGTTAATTACTGGCATTGAAACCTCGGGCAAGAAACCTAACCTCTATGAACATCAGATTCTTCAAAAGGAGAAAATAACAGTAACAACGTACTTCAAGGATATAAAATAACACATGAATCACTTAGCCCAATACTGGAAGACAATAAGATCTCAGAAAAATATATATGTCTCATGATATCTTCATAGTGAAATTCACCTTTGCAAATAATTTAATATTTGGCTTTTCATTTATGTGCACTGAAAATTTTTCTCAGAAATCCAAAATAAAGAATTATTCTACAGCTTGAGGGTCAGAAATATTTTATTTTTGCAGGGGTGAATAGTTCAGGATTGATCTAGACAGGGGTTTTAGAAGTATATTCACTATAGAACCATTCTCAGTGCTCCCAAGTAGTCCACAGATAGACAGTTTACTTAAACTTCATTCTTTTCTAATATTTTTAGCTGCAATGAGAGAAACTAACACTTCAAACAAGAAGTCTTGGTGTACAGTCCCACACCGACCAGAAAATAACCCAGCAACGTATGCAGCTATACTTGTTTAAATCATTCAGATGCCAAAAGTATTATCAGGCAGATTCTCAGATTATTTTCTTCCTTGCTGTTCTTTTTTTTTCATAGGAGCCTTCCCGGCAACCATGCTTGGTACTGAAATTCTGTTAACATTGGTACCCTTTCAATTTCAGGGTTGTATCCTATTTCCTGGACTGCCCTCTCCAGACTGACACTGAAAGAAGGATCCTCTCTTTCAGAATGACTATCTCATAACCTACATTCCAGCTAAAAGTAGAGTCAAGATGAATGCCAACAAAACTTCTTCCAGGCCTGCAGGGAAAGAGACCAAAACGGTGTGCTTTCCAGGTGAAAGTGAAAGAAAGTGAAGTCGCTCAGTCATGTCTGACTCTTTGTGACCCGTGGACTGTAGCATACCAGGCTCTTCCATCTATGGGATTCTCCAGGCAAGAATACTGGAGTGGGTTGCCATTTCCTTCTCCAGGGGATCTTCCCGACCCAGGGATCGAACTCTGGTCTCCCACATTGCAGGCAGATGCTTTACCCTCTGAGCCACCAAGGAAGCTTTCCAGGTGAGACAGCCTTAAATAGATAAGCAAAGCTTGAGATGTCCCCCTTTGGCAAACACTGCTAATGAGCCACCAAGACCATCCTCTACCTACCACCTTCTCCTTCTCAGTCTCCCACTACAGATGCCAAAAAGCCAAAGTCACTTTCCAGACTCCCCTGTACCTAGGGGTGGCCAATAAGGTCTAAACAGAACTCTGAGGAAGTGTCTCTAAAGCTTTTTCTTTCATGATTAAATAGGACACACGTGTTGCCTGGTGCTATCCGTTCCCTGTCCCCCATCCTTTTATCCACCTTGTACATTAACATAACATTGAGACCAGCAGTAGCATCTTGCAACCATGACTCAGTTAACAAACACAGGACCAGCTGTGTGAGGAGGGCTACAACAGTATTCTAAGTCTAACAACACTAACACAGAGTGAGGCATTATTCTCCCAAAAGTCAAGGCTGAGGCCTTGTAATCCTCAGCCAGATGGACGATGTGCTATTGAACTGCAAAGGAGGTAACTACAGCTGTTAAGACTCAAAAATGACAGCCATAATGGCAACTGAGAGCCAAAGGCATGCAATATTCAATACTAATACCCATATTCAGCATAATCAGCTCGTATCAGTACCTGAGTATTCAGCATAATTATTTAATGTATTTTGAGAAAACAGATATGAAAAGACTTGAGATATTAAAGTACTATGAAAATATAAATTTTTCATATTCTTGTAATTCAATTGAAAAAAATAAGGGCTGTAGATAATGGTGGAAAACTAATAGAACTGAGACAGCATAAGCAAAATGTTATTCATTTCTTTGATTGAAGCATATATATAAATATGAGTGTGTTAAAAGCAAGAATCCAAGTGAAAAAGTCATAAATTATAACGCTGAAAAAAGTCATGTTCCAAAATAAATCTTGTTTTCTTCAGCAGTCTGGATAACATTTTACCTTGTGTTCAAACTATCCATGCATGCAATGAATGCAGTTTTGTCAACCTCAAATTATTCCCCATATCTGATCGTCTTGTAGAAATTCAACCCGTGTCCACGGAAATGTAGCACTACACTGCAGAGCTCAGTAAAACAAATACTACTTGGCATTTAAATACATGAGGTGCTTTTAAATGGTCTCTCACTTTATTCAAAGCTTTCCACCTGGAAAAAACAGACTAAAAATACAACACAATACTTCAGAGATTAAATCAGTATAAAAACTTTCCCTGGTCAATCACAGTATTAACCTCTTATTCCATAATTTATTCATAAATTAACAGATACCTTTCTGAGTTTCTTTCTGCCTACTTCTTATATTACAATTTATTGATGTAAAAGATTTTAAGGTACTTGTACTTGAATTTACCACATCTTGCATGATCATTCCTCATCCTTTCAGGAATAGGCATCCACCATGTGCTCAAGGTTAATTTTCCCCCAGTAGTCTGCATCTTATTTCCTACCATTTCTTTGCCACATTCTTCCAACATTTATTTTTACCTTGTTCTGCACCATCAATCTCTCCCCCTCTATTGGCTCCTCTCTTTAGGGCTATAAATCTTTTGAAGTAAAGACACAAAAAGAACAAAAGTATAAAAGTCCCCAAACCTGCAAATGTCTTCTGGGTACCTATAACCTATTACCAAGAAAACACCTTTTTTCTGCCATGCTTTTCAAAAGAGTGGTTCCATCCATGGAATCAAATCCATCTGATTCCATTCATATCCTCCATATATAGCCATTATGTGCTAGTAAGTGTTCAGCAATTAGCTCACATAACATAAACACATTTTTATGTATGTATGTATGAAGCAAAAGGCAAAGGAAAAAAGGAAAGATATACCAATTTGAATGCAGAGTTCCAAAGAATGGCAAAGAGAGATAAGAAAGCCTTCCTCAGTGATCAATGCAAAGAAATAGAGGGAAAAAAATAGAATGGGAAGGACTAGAGACCTCTTCAAGAAAATGAGAGATAGCAAAGGAACATTTCGTGCAAAGATGGGCACAGTAAAGGACAGAAATGGTATGGACCTAACAGAAGCAGAAGACATTAAGAAGAGGTGGCAAATATACACAGAAGAACTATACAAAAAGATCTTTATGACCCAGATAACCACAATGGTGTGATCACTCACCTAGAGCCAGACATCCTGGAATGCGAAGTCAAGTGGGCCTTAGGAAGCATCACTATGAACAAAGCTAGTGGAGGTGATGGAATTCCAGGTGAGCTATTTCAAATACTAAAAGATGATACTGTGAAAGTGCTGCACTCAATATGCCAGCAAATTTGGAAAACTCAGTAGTGGCCACAGGACTGGAAAAGGTCAGCTTTCATTCCAATCCCAAGGAAAAGCAATGCCAAAGAATGCTCAAACTACCACACAATTGCAATCATCTCACATCCTAGCAAAGTAATGTTCAAAATTCTCCAAGTCAGTCTTCAACAGTACATGAACAGTGAACTTCCAGATGTTCAAGCTGGATTTAGAAAAGGCAGAGAAATCAGAGATCAAATTGCCAACATCCACTGGATCATCGAAAAAGCAAGAGAGTTTCAGAAAAACATCTACTTCTGCCTTATTGACTATGCCAAAGCCGTTGACTGTGTGGATCACAACAAACTGTGGAAAATTCTTCAAGAAACGGGAATACTAGACCACCTGACCTGCCTCCTAAGAAATCTGTATGCAGGTCAAGAAGCAACCAGTTAGAACTGGACGTGGAACAACAGACTGGTTCCAAATAGGGAAAGGAGTACGTCAAGCTTGTATATTGTCACCCTGCTTATTTAACTTATATACAGAGTACATCGTGTGAAATGCTGGGCTGGAGGAAGCACAAGCTAGAATCAAGATTGCTGGGAGAAATATCAATAACCTCAGATATGAAGATGACACCACCCTTATGGCAGAAAGCGAAGAGGAGCTAAAAAGCCTCTTGATGAAAGTGAAAGAGGAGAGTGAAAAAGTTGGCTTAAAGCTCAACAATCAGAAAACGAAGATCATGGCATCCGGTCCCATCACTTCATGGCAAACAGATGAGGAAACAATGGAAACAGTGGCAGACTTTACTTTTTGGAGCTCCAAAATCACTGCAGATGGTGACTGCAGCCATGAAATTAAATGATGCTTGCTCCTTGAAAGGAAAGCTATGACCAACTTAGACAGCATATTAAAAAGCAAAGACATTATTTTGCCAAAGAAGTCCATCTAGTCAAAGCTATGGTGTTTTCACTCATCATGTACTGGATGTGAGAGTTGGACTATAAAGAAAGCTGAGCACGAAGAATTGATGCTTTGGAACTGTGGTGTTTGAGAAGACTCTTGAGAGACCCCTGGACTGCAAGGAGATCCAACCAGTCCATTGTAAGGGAAATCAGTCCTGAATATTAATTGGAAGGACTGAGGCTGAAGCTGAATCTCCAATACTGTGACCAGCTGATGCGAAAAACTGACTCATTGAAAAAGAACCTGATGCTGGGAAAGACTGAAGGCCGGAAGAGAAGGAGACAACAGAGGATGAGGTGGTTGGATGGCATCACCAACTCAATGCACATGAGCTTGAGTAAACTCTGGGAGTTGGTGATGAACAGGGAAGTCTGGCGTGCTGCAATCCATGGTGTTGCCAAAAAGTCGGACACGACTGAACAACTGAACTGAACTGATGTATGTATCTCTATACATTTATGTTTATTATAACTTTTACCAATACAAGGCACACAATTTATACATGATATACAATATTCTTTACAGTAACAAAGAATACATATAGACAGCTGTTTCTTATTAAATGCTTTCACTGACATTTATCAAATGTAGATGTGCTGGCATGAAAGTTGGTTGAACCTTTCTTTTGAATAATAAGACAAAAGTGAAACAATGAATATATATGTTAAAGTTTCTCTTGCTCAGTCAAAAATGGGAGCAATTTCTTCACTAAAGTGGATAATAGTTTATGTATTTCGAGAACAATTGTTAAGACCATTTCCTCAATTTTCTGTGTGCCACTCACAATGTAACTGCTACATCTTCAACATATTTTAGAGTTTAGTCTGCATTATTTACAATATTTCTAACACCTTAAGTCTAGAAAATCAACAAAACAATATCTCTGATGCGTAACATTTGCCAGTTTCTATGGTGTAAATACTCATGGTAGGGCTCATTTCAAGATACTAAAGTGAACACAGACTTCAGAATAGATGTACACTTGCACATCATTATACACTGCATATCTACCATTTAGGTAAAACAGACCTAAGTAAACTTAAGAGCATAGATAAAAGATAATGCAGTAAAATGATTAAAGAGCATAAGTCCTGAATACTTATTAAATTTATTTTGAATAAAATTTATTAATTGTAAGTGTACATAATATAATTTTCAATAATGGCTATATTTAACAACTAGCTTGCACAATTTCTGAAAAGTTAAAAATCTGGTTCTCAGAAATGAGCATAAGCCAGCTCCAGTGCACCGTTGCATGAAAATACGGCTTATACACCTTCCATTCTACTGTACCTGCTCTTGGTACAGTCAACGAGGACTTGCAGTTCCAAAGCCACGGAACTTTTGTATACCTATCTTATGTTATCTCTATGCCACAGCCCAACCCTCTCAATACACCCTTCAACTACTCTGCTATCCTTTCACAGATGTATTTTAGGACTTCAGTCATCCACCATTCTCCTTAAATATTCATGCTATTCTAGCCTCAGTCCCCTTTCCTGCTCATGTAGGCTATCTAATGGTTTCAGTTAGTAACTATTCACCAATGACCCCCAAATCTCCATCACAGACCAGACTGTTCTGCTAAATTCCAGAATGAACTGCAACCACACTGACTTAGGTCACTTTCTTATATGCTTACTAGTTAAGTAATCTGTAGAGTAATTATTTATGTCTGTCTCTCCTACTAGGCTGTAAGCCTCACAGGAATGTGGAATATTGTGCCTTTTTTTCTTGCCATATCTCAGAATCTACCATGTTCTCTAGCACAGTGATTACTCCAGGAATCAATAAAGGTACAGATGACTAACCAATAAGCATTTCAAATGCAACAAGTATAAAACAGAACTCAGTAAGTGTCCCTCAACATGCATTTCTCTTCTGAATCCCAGTCACATCAAATGATGTCAATATCCAACCCTGCTCCCTCTGAGAGAGCCCTAGATTTCATCTTTCCCTTATTCTTCTTATCCAGCCATTCACCACAGTCTACCTTCTCATCTCCTAAATATCTTTCAAAGCTGTTCCCTTTTCTGCATCATTATTCCTGCTACGTTAGTTTAGATTCATTCTTGCCAGGACCACTGCAATGGCCTCCAGGGCTCCTTGCTCCTGTCTCTCTTTGCTAAGTTGCTAAGTCACTTCAGTTGTGTCCGACTCTGTGCGACCCCATAGACGGCAACCCACCAGGCTCCCCTGTCCCTGGGATTCTCCAGGCAAGAGCACTGGAGTGGGTTGCCATTTCCTTCTCCAATGCATGAAAGTGAAAAGTGAAAGGGAAGTCGCTCAGTTGTGTCCGACTCTTAGCGACTCCATGGACTGGAGCCCACCTGGCTCCTCCGTCCATGGGATTTTCCAGGCAAGAGTACTGGAGTGGGGTGCCATTGCCTTCTCCACCTGTCTCTCTTACTCTAAGTCAAATGCACAGTGCCTCCAAAACGATCTTTTTAAAATCGTGACTATGGCCATCTCTGTCTAACAATCTATCAGTGGTGCTCTACCAGGTAGGGGATGAACTCCAAACTATGTTGCCCAGAACTTACAAGACTCTCCACGGTCAGAACTCCATCTGGCTTCCCAGCCTCATAATCTTCCACTTTTCCATGAAGAGCCTACACTGTATCTGCACTCACATGATTATAGTTCCCCGCTCTCTTTCCTGTCTCTGAGGCCTATGTACATTTACTTCTCTCAGCCTGGAATATCCTCTCTCTGTTGTTTACATGGCAATCAAGGGTAACCATAAGTTTCTTTGATATTGTGAAGTGTTTTTGACCCCCAAGGAAAATCCCTCCTCCATACTTTCATAATAGTCTTCTATGACTGTACTTAGCCCCTTCCATAATGGCCCATTTTGAACATTTATTTTCCCCCACCAGACTAAGAATGTCTGCTCCAAATCAACTATATCTACCACAAGAACAAGCATGTAGTAAGAACCCAGCACCCTAGTATGACTGTAAAATGAAAAACCCTTTATTCTGCAGAGAAAATACATATGCAAGTAGCTGCTGTCCCTTTCAAAGCCACTCACCTTGAAAGTTATCTGCTTAGTTTAATGATGGTGGCATTATTCCAAGTATTTTTGGAAGGCAACTTTCAGAACTGTCTGGGGAACATTCTTTAAATTATCTCAAGTCAGGCCAAAAACCATCATGCTGAACACATCTGAGGCCTAGGAGGAACATAGGGCAAGTAATACAGTTCTGTGTATAAAATGAACAATGAAATATGTGAAAGATAATGTAATGATTGATTCAGGGCAGCTAATAAACTGGCTCAGAGTTATACAGAACCTCAGAGAATCTCAGAAAATATTTTATTATTTGTCATTTATTATAGGTTCACAATATGGAATCTATCAGCACCAGTAATTTGCTTGATCTACCTCATGAAGCTCTTCAAATTAGCATTTCCCAAAGAATATACAATGTGAATATAGGGGAGGGTAGTGATTAAAGAAATTTAGTACACAGCATTAAACAAAGTGAAAAAGATTTATTTACTCTCAGATTTTTCAGAGCTATTAATATCTTAATATGACTCTCCATGAAGTCCATCTATGATCCATGGGGTTTCTCAAATTCTTTTAATTCCATAATCGTTTTCTGGCAGATGCTGTAGGATTAATGTTCCATATACTTTGGGAAACTTTGCATTGAATGGGACTGGATGCATCTTCATGAAATAAAGACTTGTAACCTGAAACTACACTGAAACCAAAAGCTACACAGAAGGTTACTGAGAATTTATTCTAAGTGCCTTACATAATGTACCTCATTTACCCTTACAACAGATTCTCACAACAATCCTACAGAATAGTATTATATTATAGTATAGGTAGTAATGGGGTCCCCAGTGCACAGTTAAGGAAAGAAAGGCTAATCAAAGTTAAGTAACCAATGAGACACTACACAGCTAGTTAGCAATAGAGACAGAATATCACCCTGTCCTAACCAACACATGGGTCCAAAAGTTTAACCTGACCATTGAGTGTGTTCTCACTTGCACCATCTCTTAAACTTAGCTCCCTCTCTCCTGAGTTTACCATTCCTTTATAAACTCTTTATTTTCACATGGCTGTGTGTGCATACTCAGTCACTCAGTCATGTCTGACTCTTCGTGATCCCACAGATTGCAGCCCACCAGGCTCCTCTGTCTATGGGATTTCCAAGGCAAGAATACTCGAGTGGGTTGCCATTTTCTCCTCCAGGGGATCTTCTCTACCCAGGGATCAAACACGCATCTCCTGCATTGACAGACAGATTCTTTACTGTTGGAGCCCCCAGGGAAGCCCTTTCACATGGCTGAAAAGAAAGTGGAAGTCGCTTAGTCATGTCTGACTCTTTGCGACCCCATGGACTATATATAGCCTGCCAGGCTCCTCTGTTCATGGAATTCTCCAGGCCAGAATACTGGAGTGGGTAGCTGCTCCCTCCTCCTGGGGATCTTCTCAACCCAGGGATCGAACCCAGGTCTCCCACAATTCAGGCAGATTCTTTACTGTCCAAGCCACCAGGGAAGCCCTTCACATGGTTAATTCCTAGGTATTATGTTAAGGTTCATTTTATCCACTTTTCTTGTGATGCCTTCACTGCCAACTGCCTAAAAATAGTCATTCCCATTGTACCTTATTCCTTTCATGCAACTTATATTTCCTATCTTATACAAACTGCATAGGAAGGCCAGTTTCACACATTCTTATGAAAAAAAGCTTTTGATTGGCTAACAGATCCCTAAGTGTATGGCCTAACCACATGCCTACTCCTTTCTCTGGGTAAATTTGGATCAATGCCATAATAATAAATGTGAAATACTGCTTTAAACATTTCAAAGCATCTTCAGGAGTTATCATTTCATTTATATCTCAACTTTGAAAGGAAGAAAATTTATCTTTGTAAAAAAATAGAGCTTTAAAAAGCTAAGCACCTCAAAAGTTAATCAGCATACCCACTCACCTAGCACAGTACTTATGCACATAATCTAATGGCTGAGTAAATGCTTGTGTTAGGCTAACTTAAATTCTGATATTTTTCACACTTGAACACTTCTCACAGAGTGGTGTACTATCTCCCTATATAGCAGATTCTACTAATGCCCACCCACTTTCCCCTGGCCATTACTACTCAACTGTATGCTCACAGGCTTCCATCTGCCAACACTGCTATTTTGTTGCCTAGGGTTTTCACTGGACCCACACAGCAGGCTGGAAGCTGCCCTCCACTAAGGAGCCCTATAGTGTAACATGCAGCTCCCTTGCTTTCTGGATAGATAATTCCAAGGGGGACTTTCTACAATTTCCCCAAGAAGATTTAGGTTTCAGTTGCCCCAAATTGTAGACAGTTTAATACAACCCTCTACTGAAGAGGCTATCAGAGGATGAGATGGCTGGACAGCATCGCCAATGCAGTGAACATGAACTTGGGCAAACTCTGGGAGGTGGTGAGGAACAGGGATGCCTGGCATGCTACAGTCCATGGGGTCGCAAAGAGTAGGGCATGACTGGGCTACTGAAAAACACTGACTTACGTACTTCTACTCATGTGTTCTCTTTTTCCTAAATAAGCTACCAGCTCTCAAACCTTTGTCTCAGGGTCTGAGAAACAAGACACTATAGGACAGGAAAAAATTTTCAGTTTTAAAAACTAAAGGTTAAAAAGCAAGGGATCGTTTATAAATAATTAAGTATAATCACATTTTCAAAAAAAAACACTAAACAGCCACTATTTGCTACTGCATGGTGAAAAAATCCAAACTGGAAATTAACATTACATGAATTGATTTTCTGACATGAAAAGGTAAAGTACAGAAAACACTCTTAAATCTGTTGGGGAAAGTGCCATTTTAATACCCCTCCACTTAGGACTTAAATCTAACACCCTCCTTAGATGCATAGGTTGAAAAAAGTGAAAATTCTCACATTTTCTTGTTTTACTATTTTTGAAATAGCTTTATAAAGGGTGTGTGTGTGTAAGGGGCAGAGGGTGGGGAAGGAGGGAAAGAGGGAGGATATTTGAGTAGGGAAGAGAGAAATAAGAAAAGATCAGGTTGTGTTTAATGAAGGCATCTTTAAACAGTCCTCAGATCTCTAATCTTCAGTAACGCAAATACAAGCTGTCTTCTCCCATTTGATGTCATTGAACATGTCCATTCATTTATTCAAATTTTGCTAAATACTTTCTATGGAGAATTACTAGGATTTACATGTATAGCTAGAAAAATAAGAGAGACAGAGCTATGCCCAAGGAGTTGCTTGGGAGATGGGGAAACAGAAAGCTAAATAGTTAACCTTCAGGGTGATAAGGATCTTCTCTATGGTTCAGACAGTAAAGAATCTACCTACAATGCAGGAGACCTGGGTTCAGTCCTCAGGTCGGGAAGATCCTCTGGAGAAGGTAATGGCAAACCACTCTACTATTCTTGTCTGGAGAATCCCATGGAAAGAAGAGCCTGGCGGGCTACAGTTCATGGGGTCGTAAAGAGTCGGACATAACTAAGTGACTAACGCTATTACACTACACTACCAGGGTGATAAGGATTGTCCAGGGTGTTTGGGGGTCACAGAGGAGATGCTCCTAGCCTATATAGGGTGAACTGGGGAGGCAGGCAATCTAGATTAAGACTCTGACATGATTTTTGCTTTCAAATATGGTCACCTACACTCAGTCCATATATTTTATCTAAAATTAAAAACTATAAAACATAAACACTTACATGCCACTGAAATTTAGAAGAGCGTCTTTCTAGGTTTTCAGATTGCAAAATTTGGATCAACTCCAAGTTAATCTCTTTTCATTTTGTAGGGTGCTCCTGCCTGGCTCTGGAGAATATACCTAATCCTCCTCTAGAGTAATCCAGCACTGGTGTGTAAGAATAAATTCCAGAGGAAGTGAGAGCTGAAGTAAAATTTGAAGGAAAATTAGGAATTCTCTAGATGGGGAGAGGGAGGGAAAAGTGGGTAGAAGTCTTCTGGCAAAACTGTGGAAATGGATAGTACTGAGCATGGAACTCTGAGGGCAGTTAAGAGGTAAGCACAGGGGGAGGCGGCAGGTCAGAGACATGAGAAGACTAAAATACCAGGAAATGAGACTGGGGAGATGAGCAAAAGTCAGATTTGCTATGGTCTCTGATTTTTTTTTTTAAGATATAATTCAGATAGCATAAAATTCACCCTTTATACTTTGTAACTCAGTGATTTTTTAGTATATTCAGAGCCTGCAACCATTTAGCCCTATCTAATTCCAGAACATTTTTATCACCCTAAAAGAAACCCATATCCATTAGCACTTACATCCCATTTCCCCTCCTGCCAGATCCTGGCAACCACTACTTTATTTTCGTCACTGGATATTTCATATAAATTGAATTATACAATATATGACCTTATAAAGGGCCTTACAAATCTGGCTTTCTTCACTTGGCATAATGTTTTCAAGGTTCATCCATATTGTAGCATGAAACAGTCAGTACTTCATTCTTTTCGTTATGGACCACTGTGTGAAGATCGCACATTTATTGTTCATCAGTTAGTGGACATTTGGGTTGTTTCCACTTCTTGGCTCATAGTTAGCAATATTCTTATATACATTTTTGTCTAGAACTATGTTTTCAATTCCCTTACGCATATAACTTGCAGTGGAATTACTAATTAATATGGTAACTTTATGTTTAACTTTTTGAGCAATTGATAGACTGTCTTCCAAAGTGGCTATACCATTTTATATTCACATCAATTCTAAAAAGTCTAGTCATCTAGCAAGCAAGTGAGACACTCAAAGTCTTAAGTCATATTAAATTTTTAATTTTTAAGAGGTCACTCCAGAATCAGTATGGAGGATGATTTAAAGGATTTGGATTAAGGAAAAAAAAAAAAAGGCAGAGAAGACTGTTAGAATCCTACTGCAAGTAAGCAATAAGAAACAAGTCAGTCTAACTAGCAGAGCAGTAGTAGGGATGGAGAGGAGGAATTGGAATTTAAAAGGAAGGGGAAGAAAAGTGATATAACTTTTAGAAAAGACTGATTTAAAACTTAAATTACCCAGGAAGATAAATATCATAAACTTAAATGCCTAGAAGATCAGATGAGTAATGGAAATAAATAAAACATATAAGATGTAAACAATAGGGAGTGGGAAGGGGTAGCTATAACTAAGAAGAAAGAATACATCCACTCTAAAGAAGTAGCTATAACTCAGCTCCGACCACCTAATGTGATGGGGAATGCAGGTGCAGTATTGTCAGAAAGAGAAGCCAAAATCTGGATTTCATGTTAAACATCCTGATCTTTAACTACTGCCAATGGATAAAACATTTCTTTGAGTTCTGTGCAATATCAACAAAACATGCCCATGAGCTGCCAATTTGTGATCTCTCTAACAAAGAGTAAAAGGGACAGTGAGCCAAGAATCAGAGTATGCCCACAGGAAGGGGTGGATTAAAGAAGATTCCACGATGAGACGAAGGAGAGAGCAGAAGCAGAGGATGAAATTGTAATGGTGTGACTTCCCAGTGGTTCTGGGACAACAGACTGCTAGAAGGGGACTAGTAAAATAGCACAGGGAGCCATTCACATTGCAGAATGAAACATGGACTTTGGATTTGACTTTGACAACTATGAAATAAAAAACATGGGAAAATGGAAAAAAAAAAATTTTGCTAACTGTGAAAAGTAGAAAGTTAAAAGACAAAGGTCTCTCTCTCTTCCCAAACACTGTTTCCTTCAAAAGTCAGTAAGATTATGTGCCTCAAATCTTTAAGTTTTTCAGAAAAAGAGTCAGATGGGTTTCCCTGGTGGCTCAGCTGGTAAAGAATGGGTTTGATCCCCGGGTTAGGAAGATCCCCTGGAGAAGGAAAAGGCTACCCACTCCCATATTCTGGCCTGGAGAATGCCATGGACTGTATAGTCCATGGGGTTGCAAAGGGTCAGACATGACTGAGCGACTTTCACTTTCTTTCTTCAGCTTATAAACACTGAAATAGTGCAATTTTAAAAAAATGAAATCCCGTGAAGAAATTTGGATCTCTATAATATAAGACCACTGGCTCTCAAGCTTACAACTTAAAAATGGAATTATTTATATTCCCTATAAAGAAAAAAAACTTGCTGGTATATGACAGAGACCCAGACTAACAGCAGCTTAGGACTTCCCAGGTGGCCCAGTGGTAAAGAATCCACCTGCAATGAAGGAAACACAAGAGACATGGGTTCGATTCCTGGGTCAGAAAGATCCCCTGGAGAAGGAAATAGCAGCCAAATCCAGTATTCTTGCCTGGGAAATACCACGAACAGAGGAACCAGGAGGGTTATAGTCCATGGGTCACAAAGAGTCAGACACAATTAGAGCATGGACACACTTGGTTAAACAACCTATAAGTTTCTTGCTCACTCATATGAAACCCCAAGCTGTTATGGCAGCTCTGCATCAAAAAGTCATCATCACTATGCCAGCCTTTTAAAAAAATCATGCTGCTCTGCCATTTTTATAGGGCTGGCCTCTTCAGCAAGGTCCAAGTGAGTATACCACCATATCCACATCCCAGTCATTGAGAAGGGGAAGGAGAGAGCACCCCAAGCCTTTGATGGGCATCAGGAAGTCACACAAGTCACTTCCGCTTACACTGTACAACCAGCACTATATACCACGTGGCATAATTCCTAGCTGCAAGGGAGGCTGAGAAATGTCATCTTTATTCTGTAGGGGTCTATCCCCAGTGAAAATTCAGGGGCTCTACATCCAAGGACGATGGAGAAAGGGGATACTGTGAGACAACTAGCGGTCTCCTCCACAGAGTGACATTCAATTTTTAAGATTCTGTTCTTAAAGTTCTATAAATAATTTATATTTTGGTTCAGTTTTACAAGGGAATATAAATCTGGCCTAACCTTTATGCTTAAATATTGGAAACACAGCAATGTAACATTGCCACAATTTTGGCTTCATCGTGCTGGTATTTATGACAGTGCTGAAGAAAGTTAAAGTTAATTTTAATCTGTTCTTACAAAATTATTTTCCTAAGAATTCTAAAGGAATTATAGTCTTCTTGCCATGCTTAACAACTAGCTTTCAAAAGACTGCATTAAAAACTCAAATTATAAAATAAAAAAATCATTGACATATTCCTACAGCATATGGAACTATACTACCTCAAAGATTCTTTTAAATTAACACAGTCAATTGTGCCCTTACTGCCAGAAAACTGTTTAAGTAATAAGTATGCACTACAGCAAGATATGCTCCTGAATTCTGACACTTATTCTCATATTAATTCACAATACTACATTTTATCAAACACTAGAAAAAAACTAAAAATGAAATAGTTCACCAGCTCATGGTTCACTACTGCTTGATATGTGAACATTCTTTTAAGACTTATCCATGAACTATAGAATCTTGTAAATATGTATATATATATATATATATATATATATATATATATGAGGAGAGAGAGAGAGAGAGAGAGAGAGGAACTCCTTAAAAGTTATAGAATTTAAGACAGTAATTTATTGGCTGTTTTATAATGATTCAGATCTATAAATTCAAGAGTATATTATTTAAAAGCTTTTTAGCTTCAACCTTCCTTAAAAAGAAAAAGAAAAACTAGGTACTTCCCTACAGTAGCATTTTTATCCACTTAAAAGCATATAATTTATTATGTTTAACAAATTTAACATCTTAATTTTTGAATGGGCTTCCCAGGTGGCGCTAGTGGTAAAGAACCCACCTGCCAAATTAGAGACATAAGAGACATCGGTTCAATCACTGGGTTGAGATCTCTGGAGGAGGAAATGGCAACCCGCTCCATGAATGGCTTGCTTTAAGAATGGTTTTGGAAAAAAAGAATAGTTTTGAATGGCCAGGGCAATGATTAATATCATCAAGCATAATGTAGTACATAACTATTAAAACAATTTTTGAAAATATGTTTACATTACGAAGTATTCATTACAGTAAGTTTGGAAACTACTGAAAAGTAGAAAGAATACTACAATAAACTGGATTAAATTGAGTATTAAATACATAAATTGTGTCAAAAATTACCTTAACCAATAGGATGTTACATGAAAGAGCAAATGAATGGAGCATACCTACTTCCAATCAAGACAGTAACAATGATGGGAACTGTCCCCCTGCCTGAAAAAAATGAAACTACTGTATAATAGTTTTCAAATCTCAACTACAGGAGAAAAACTATTAAAAATTCCAACATTTGGAGGCTGAACAACACCCTTCTGAATAATCAACAAATCACAGAAGAAATCAAAAAGAAATTTAAATATGCATAGAAACGAATGAAAATGAAAACACAACTACACAAAACCTGTGGGACACTATAAAAGCAGTCCTAAGAGGAAAGTTCATAGCAATACAGGCATACCTCAAGAAATATGAAAAAGTCAAATAAATAACCTAACTCTACACCTAAAGCAACTAGAAAAGGAAGAAATAGAGAACCCCAGAGTTAGTAGAAGGAAAGAAATCCTAAAAATTAGGGCAGAAATAAATGCAAAAGAAACAAAAGATACCATAGCAAAAATCAACAAAGCAAAAAGCTGGTTCTTTGAAAGGATAAATAAAATTGACAAACCATTAGCCAGACTCATCAAGAAACAAAGAGAAAAAAATTAAATCAATAAAATTAGAAATGAAAATGGAGAAATAACGACAGACAACACAGAAATACAAAGAATCATAAGAGACTACTATCAGCAATTAGATGCCAATAAAATGGACAACTTGGAAGAAATGGACAAATTCTTAGAAAAGTACAACTTTCCAAAACTGAACCAGGAAGAAATAGAAAATCTTAACAGACCCATCACAAGCATGGAAATTGAAACTGTAATCAGAAATCTTCCAGCAAACAAAAGCCCAGGTCCAGACGGCTTCACAGCTGAATTCTACCAAAAATTTCAAGAAGAGCTAACACCTATCTTACTGAAACTATTCCAGAAAATTGCAGAGGAAAGTAAACTTCCAAACTCATTCTATGAGGCCACCATCACCCTAATTCCAAAACCTGACAAAGATGCCACAAAAAAGAAAACTACAGGCCAATATCACTGATGAACATAGATGCAAAAATTCTTAACAAAAGTCTAGCACTCAGAATCCAACAACACATTAAAAAGATCATACATCATGATCAAGTGGGCTTTATCCCAGGGATGCAAGGATTCTTCAATATCCGCAAATCAATCAATGTAATTCACCACATTAACAAATTGAAAAATAAAAGTTATATGATTATCTCAATATATGCAGAGAAGGCCTTTGATAAAATTCAACATCCATGTATGATAAAAACCCTCCAGAAAGCAGGAATAGAAGGAACGTACCTCAACATAATAAAAGCTATATATGACAAACCCATAGCAAACATTATCCTCAATGGTGAAAAATTGAAAGCATTTCCCCTAAAATCAGGAATAAGACAAGGGTGCCCACTTTCACCACTACTATTCAATATAGTTCTGGAAGTTTTGGCCACAGCAATCAGAACAGAAAAAGAAATAAAAGGAATCCAAATTGGAAAAGAAGAAGTAAAACTCTCACTGTTTGCAGATGACATGATCCTCTACATAGGAAATCCTAAAGACTCGACCAGAAAACTACTAGAGCTAATCAATGAATATAGTAAAGTTGCAGGATATAAAATCAACACTCAGAAATCCCTTGCATTCCAATACACTAATAATGAGAAAACAGAAAAAGAAGTTAAGGAAACAATTCCATTCACCATTGCAACGAAAAGAATAAAATACTTAGGAATATACCTACCTAAAGAAACTAAAGACCTATATATCTAAAACTATAAAACACTAATGAAAGAAATCAAAGAGGACACTAATAGATGGAGAAATATACCATGTTCATGGATCGGAAGAGTCAATATAGTAAAAATGAGTACACTACCCAAAGCAATCTACAGATTCAATGCAATCCCTATCAAGCTACCAACAGTATTTTTCACAGAACTAGAACAAACAATCTCAAGATTTGTATGGAAACACAAAAAACCTCGAATAGCAAAAGCAATCTTGAGAAAGAAGAATGGAACTGGAGGAATCAACCTGGCTGACTTCAGGCTCTACTACAAAGCCACAGTCATTAAGACAGTATGGTACTGGCATAAAGACAGAAAAATAGATCAATGGAACAAAATAGAAAGCCCTGAGATAAATCCACACACATATGGGCACCTTATCTTCGACAAAGGAGGCAAGAACATACAGTGGAGTAAAGACAGTCTCTTTAACAGGTGGTGTTGGGAAAACTGGTCAACCACTTGTAAAAGAATGAAACTAGATCACTTTCTAACACCACGCACAAAAATAAACTCAAAATGGATTAAAGATCTAAATGTAAGAGCAGAAACTATAAAGCTCCTAGAGGAGAACATAGGCAAAACATTCTCTGACATAAATCACAGCAGGATCCTCTATGATCCACCACCCAGTATAATGGAAATAAAAGCAAAAATAAACAAATGGGATCTAATTAAAATTAAAAGCTTCTGCACAACAAAGGAAACTATAAGTAAGGTGAAAAGACAGCCTTCTGAATGGGAGAAAACAATAGCAAATGAAGCAACTGACAAACAACTAATCTCAAAGATATACAGGCAACTTATGCAGCTCAACTCCAGAAAAATAAACGACCCAATCAAAAAATGGGCCAAAGAACTAAATAGGCATTTCTCCAAAGAAGACATACGGATGGCTAACAAACACATGAAAAGATGCTCAACATCACTCATTATCAGAGAAATGCAAATCAAGACCACAATGAAGTACCATTTCACACCAGTCAGAATGGCTGCGATCCAAAAGTCTACAAGCAATAAATGCTGGAGAGGATGTGGAGAAAAGGGAACCCTCTTACACTGTTGGTGGGAATGCAAATTAGTACAGCTATTATGGAAAACAGTGTGGAGATTCCTTAAAAAATTGCAAATAGAACTGCCTTATGACCCAGCAATCCCACTGCTGGGCATACACACCGAGGAAACCAGAATTGAAAGAGACACATATACCCCAATGTTCATTGCAGCATTGTTTATAATTGCCAGGACATGGAAACAACCTAGATGTCCATCAGCAGATGAATGGATAAGAAAGCTGTGGTACATATACACAATGGAGTACTACTCAGCCCTTAAAAAGAATAAATTTGACTCAGTTCTAGTGAGATGGATGAAACTGGAGCCGAGTATACAGAGTGAAGTAAGCCAGAAAGAAAAACACCAATACAGTATACTGACACATATATATATGGAATTTAGAAAGATAGTAATGATGACCCTCTATGTGAGACAACAAAAGAGACACAGAGGTATAGAACAGACTTCTGGCCTCTGAAGTAGAGGGAGAGGGTGGGATGATTTGCGAGAATGACATTGAAACATGTATACTATCATATAAGATATGAAGCGCCAGTCTATGTTCAATATAGGATACAGGATGCTTGGGGCTGGTGTACGGGATGATCCGGGGAGACTGTGTGGGGTGGGAGGTGGGAGGGAGCTTCGGCATTGGGAGATCATGTACACATGTGGCTGATTCATGTCAATGTATGGCAAAACCAATACAGTATTGTAAAGTAGAATAAAGTATTAAAAATAATAATAATAATAAAATTTAAAAAAAAAAAAAAGACAAGAAAAGCATAATGTGAACCCTTAGAAATGGGAAACTGATGACATTAGCCCTATTACTCACCCAGCTTCCAGACACTGGCTCTGGAAAGGAAAATTGAGGCAGAGCCTGGCACAAACTCTGAACTGAAGAAATGTATCTGAGAAATCAGATAAATCAGAGCAGCTAAAACCCTCAGGACAGAGTATGAGAGGGAGGAAAGCCAAACAGAGAGCAATCTCTAAAGATCTGTAGATACCTGTGCAGCTATTGAGCAGAGTACTGATCAGCATATATATATATGAGGAAGCAACCCACAGCAAGGAAAAGAAACACACAATGCAGGAAATTGTGCTCGTTCCCACCAGCCAGACCGAAAAACCTGATAATTCACCAAGTTGAGGGTAGAGGACTCAGAGACTAATCTAAAAAAAAGACCTAAAAGGACTGAATTGTTTCCAAGTAATTAACTGCATTCCATTAAAAAAAATGCTCAAGAAGATTTATAGAGATATAAAATATATCCAGCACTGTATAAGATAAAACTTACAATGTCTGGTATTCACCAAAAATTACCAGGCATGCAAAGAAGTACGAAAATATAACCTATAATAAGGAGAAAAATCAACCCAAAAAACTGACCAAAAACTAAAAAAGATGTTAGAATTTGCAGACCAGGTCATTAAAACAGTTACTATAAATTTACTCCATATGTTTGAAGCAATTTAAGTAGAGACATGGAAGACTTTTAAAACACTCAAACCAAACTTCAAGAGATGAAAACTACAATGTATGAGATTAAAAACACACTAAGTGTGATTATTGGTAGTGAACTTAAAGACACAGCAATAAAAACTACCCATAATGAAACACACACAAAAAAATTAATTTAAAAATTTAAAAGAGCATCAATAATTCTAATATACCTGTAATTGGAGTTCCTAAAAGAGAGGAGGGAAAACAAAAACAATTGAAGAAGTAACGACTGGACTTCCCTGGTAGCCCAATGGATAAAAATCCACCTGCCGATGGAGGTTCAATCCCTGGTCTGGGAGGATTCCACATACTGTGGAGCAACTAAATCTGTGCACCACAACTGCTGAGCTGATGCTCTAGAGCCCCTGAGCCACAATCACTGAGCCTGTGTGCTGCAGCTACCGAAGCCCAGGTACTCTAGAGTCTGTGTGCTACAACTACTGAAGCCCAGGCAACTAGAGCCTGTGCTCCACAACAAAAGAAGCGACTGCAGTGAGAGAAGCCTACTCACAATGAAGAGTAGTCCCTGCTCGCCACAACTACAGAAAGTCCACAATAATTAATTAATTAATTAATTAAATGTTTAAAAAAGAAGCCATGTTCTCAAAAAATAATGACTTAGTTTTTTCAGACATGATGGAAATTATAAATCCACAGGTATAAGTTCAATGAGACCAAAACATGACTCTTGAAGAAAGTTTAACCAAGACACATCATATATCAAACTCTTCAAAACCAATGAAAACAGGAAAATCCTTAAAGACATGTTATATATAAAAGGAACAAAAACAAGGATGACAGCAGATTTCTCACTAAAAAAACAATGCAAGTGAGAACAACAGTGGAACAACATACTTAAAGTATTTTAAAAGAGAAAAAGGCTAATTTAGAATAAGAAAGGTTAAACGAAGTCCTTCACACAGAAGTAAGATGACACCAAATGGAAATGGTGTGAAAAGCGTGAAAGTAAATGAAGGAATAAACAGGACGAGCACTGACAATAGCAACCACATGAGTAAACATAAGAGATTTGCTTTTATTAAGTAAATTTTTAAAAAATATTATTGTTTAATCTGATAATGTAGAATGTGGTCTATGAGACTGCTTTTGTTGTTTAGTCACTCAGTCATATCTGACACTTTTGCAATCCCATGGACTGTAGTCCACCAGGCTTCTCTGTCCATAGGATATCCCAGGCAAGAATACTGGAGTGGGTTGCCATTTCCCTCCCAAGGATAGTTCCGGACTCAAGGACTGAACCTGCATCTCCTGCATTGGCAGAAAGATTCTTTCCCACTGAACCACCTGGGAAGCCCATAGGTTTATAAGATATGTAAGAAAAACAGAAATAAATGTTACTGTGTTTTCAATAGTTACTTGAAAATTATAAATTCACACAAGAATATTTCTGAGCTACTATTCTAGAGAAATTAAAATTTGAAAACCATTCTTCTGATATCTCATGCCATGTGGCTTACATTTTTATATTTGGCTTGAGTAGTCCTTAGCATTATGCTATCGAAAATATAATTTAAGTTGAACTTAATACATTTGTTTTCACAGAGAAAAAGCAACAATTTGAAAATGATGTTCTAGTAAAGAAATATCTCACAAGGTTCGGCAATGGCTTTTGCTGAACTTTATAAATAAAAGAAAACAACTGCTGTTTCACTACAAAGTTAAATTCATCAAATATTTAATGTAGGTAACTGTTTAAAATT
This sequence comes from Nanger dama, assembly GCA_917880005.1. NCBI lineage: Eukaryota > Metazoa > Chordata > Mammalia > Artiodactyla > Bovidae > Nanger > Nanger dama. The sequence continues at coordinate 35,139,108 of CAKJTW010000007.1, forward strand.
GGGTCAAACAGATAAGTAAATTAAAATTATATTTATAGCACAAGTCACAAAACGATGTTCCCTTCATTGCTCCCCAAACCAGCTCAAAATGAGCAATTAACATAATATACATCATTTGGGCTTTTATGAGAATGTTTATTAGGAAGGTTAAAGGGAGAAGATAACAAAGCAGTTCTCATCATTAAGAGGCAGATGAAAGCAATCATAAAACCACAGCACAGTGGGCATTCACGAGTGCAAAGTTCTATACACAGCTACTGAATTTTTCTCCTTTCTTATGAAATCTATTCAAAAGCATACCTAAAAGTTCTTTCAGTGAGTAGCTCTATAGTAGAATGAAAGTGGAAATTAAAATATACAAAGGAGATGTGTCTTTTGGGTAATAAGAGAAAAAGCAGACTTCAAGATGAAAACCTAATAAAGGCAAACTACTTTGGAAATAGGTTAACTCAGCATCCTTGAAAAGAAATTCTGATGCCCACTCAAGTTTGGGAACTACTACTTAAGTCTAAAATAAAATGAACAAAAAGCAAGAAGTCCCATGCCAAAATCTGTGCATTCAAATTTTGCCATATAAGACAACTATTAAATCTCCAGCAGTAGAGGATGAATGGAAAATTCTAAAGTGTTTCTGCTTGTCAGCAGATTCATTTCTATTTATTTGAATATTCAGTTCAGTTCAGTTCGGTCACTCAATCGTGTCCGATTCTTTGTGACCCCATGAATCACAGCACGCCAGGCCTCCCTGTCCATCACCAACTCCCGGAGTTCACTCAGACTCACGTCTAGTGAGTCAGTGATGCCATTCAGCCATGTCATCCTCTGTCGTCCCCTTCTCCTCCTGTCCCCAATCCCTCTCAGTATCAGAGTCTTTTCCAATGAGTCAACTCTTCACATGAGGTGGCCAGAGTACTGGAGTTTCAGCTTTAGCATCATTCCTTCCAAAGAAATCCCAGGGCCGATCTCCTTCAGAATGGACTGGTTGGATCTCCTTGCAGTCCAAGGGACTCTCAAGAGTCTTCTCCAACACCACAGTTCAAAAGTTTCAATTATTCGACACTCAGCCTTCTTCACAGTCCAACTCTATGTCCATACATGACCACAGGAAAAACCATAGCCTTGACTAGACGGACCTTAGTCAGCAAAGCAATGTCTCTGCTTTTGAATATGCTATCGAGGTTGGTCATAACTTTTCTTCCAAGGAGTAAGCGTCTTTTAATTTCATGGCTGCAGTCACCATCTGCAGTGATTTTGGAGCCCAAAAAATAAAGTCTGAGACTGTTTCCACTGTTTCTCCATCTATTTCCCATGAAGTGATGAGACCGGATGACATTATCTTCGTTTTCTGAATGTTGAGCTTTAAGCCAACTTTTAGCTCTCCTCTTTCACTTTCATCAAGAGGCTTTTAGTTCCTCTTCACTTTCTGCCATAAGAGTGGTGTCATCTACATATCTGAGGTTATTGATATTTCTCCCGGCAATCTTGATTCCAGCTTGTGCTTCTTCCAGTCCAGCATTTCTCATGAAGTACTCTGCATATAAGTTAAATAAGCAGGGTGACAATATACAGCCTTGACGTACTCCTTTTCCTATTTGGAACCACTCTGTTGTTCCATGTCTCTATAACCATTACATATTACTAGATTCAGCATTCTTGAAAGAATTAACGAAACCAATATACATGAATATTTTCAACACTGAACCTCAATAAACTTATGACGGATTTCAGTCTAAGTCTTGCTCTGGAAGTGCCACAGTCACATAAAAGATTTTGGATACTTATTGGAAGTAGTTTCTCCCATTCTAAATAGAAAATCCTGTTGTATTTATTTCATGTATTTTGATACCAGCTGTGAAGCTTGTTATGGTGGAATTACATCTTACATATGGATTGAGTTATATAATGTTTTTAAATTCACATGATGCTTCTTCATTTCTTCTCCCCAGAAAGGGCAAAAGAACAAGAAAGGCAAAGAAATCAACAGAAGAGAAGGAATATTCAAATACATTTTTTAAGAATATGGTGAACTCAAAATCTTTTCATAGTATCAGCATACATTGCTAAGTCACTTCAGTCATGTCCAACTCTATGCGAACCCATAGACAGCAGCCCACCAGGCTCTGCTGTCCCTGGGATTCTCCAGGCAAGAGCGCTGGAGTGGGTTGCCATTGCCTTCTCTAATGCATGAAAGTGAAAAGTGAAAGTGAAGTCGCTCAGTTGTGTCTGACTCTTAATGACCCCATGGACTATAGCCTACCAGGCTCCTCTGCCCATGGGATTCTCCAGGCAAGAGTACTGGAGTGGGGTGCCACTGCTTCTCCACAGCATACATTACTACATCAGATAAAGGCTAGCATAGCATAAACATCATTTTAAATGATGATCATCATAGTGATATGGAGAATCCAAGTTTAAATGGTTTATTAGGAAAGAAAGGATTAAAATAGTGGGACTAGCAGATACAAGAAAATCTGAGCCATTAAAAAAGTGAATATAAAATTTATCTGGTAAAGCAGTCGGTGTCAGGCCCATAGACTCTTAAGGAAATGATAAAAACCAAATTAGAAGGTGACGTGAATGAAGAGATAACATGCAGTGTTGGGCATCTGGGAAAAGAATGAAACCAAACTGATGGAATGTACTGCACCATGTTTAAAAGTCATAGAAATAACAATAACATTCAAGTAAAACCAAAAAAATGTAGCTGTGCTGCAGATGTGAACAAATGAGTTTGAGAATGGAGTCATTATATCTGGACCTAGGCTGCCTACTGGCCACATGATTGTACAGTAGTCCCATCCCCATTTTATCTGCAGAGGATACATTCCAAGACCCTCAGAGGATGCCTGAAAATATGACAGTACCAACTCTACATACACTATGTTTTTTCAGATGTGTGTCTGTGCGTGTGTGTTTAATCTATAGACTAAGTTTAACCTATAAATTAGGCACAGTAAGAGAATATCTAAACTGCCAGCATCACTACTTTTGCATTTTGTGGCCATTATTAAGTAAAATAAGGATTACTTGAGCACGAGAACTACAATAATGAGACAGTCAATCTGAAAACTAAGAAAGCTACTAAGTGACAAACAGGCCAGAAGCATATACAGTGTGGATACACTGGACAAAGGGATGATTCACATCACAGGCAGGACAGAGTGGGACAGCAAGAGATTTCATCACACTGCCCACAATGGCATGCAATTTAAAACCTGTGAATTGTTTATTTTTGGGATTTTTCATTTAATATTTTCAGACCACAGCTGACCATGGGTGATTGAAACTATAGAAAGTGAAACCATGGATAAAAGACTGCTGTTGCTACTGCTTAGTTGCTTTAGTCATATCCAGCTCTGTGTGACTCTATGGACTGCAGCCTGCCAGGCTCTTTTGTCCATGGGATTCTCCAGGCAAGAATACTGGAGTGGGTTGCCATGCCCTCCTCCAGGGGATCTTCCTGACCCAGGGATCAAACCCAGGTCTTCCTCATTGCAGGCAGACTCTTTACCACCCGAGCCACCAGGGAAGCCCAAGAATACTGAAGTGGGAAGCTTTTCCCTTCTCCAGGGTAAATTCTCAACCCAGGAATTGAACTAGGGTCTACTGCATTGCAGGCAGATTCTTTACCAGCTGAGCTACCTGGGAAGCCCCAAAGGGCTACTACTATATATTTTATAAGTATATATATATGTGTGTGTCTGTGTGTGTGTATGTGTGGGTGTATGTCAGGCATGTGTGTATATACATATACATATGTAATTAAAAATAAATGATGCAGGCTCTCAGCCTAACTCCCTACTTTTCAAGTGCTCAAAAGTCACAGACAGAGAAGATTTCTATTGAAAAGCACTGATCTGTACAGCTACTGGAGATGCCTTGTATGTGAAAGATGAAACTAACACACACATACACACACACAGAAAGCCAATAACTCACCCATTCTTTCTTGTAGAACAATTTATTGGGCATTCCTCATGTGAGAATCACTATGCTAGGAATTTGGAATCCATAGATTAAAACAAAACAGTCCCTGCACTCAAGGACCTCACAAGAACAGTAAGAAATAATGACTATAAAGAGTTGATCAAATACCAAATACTAGGGTACTGGGTACTGGGTCCAACTATCAGAAACGCACTTAGTGATGTAGAAGAAAACAAAAAATAGTAACCAAGTTCTCTCTGCCTTCAAGGGGCTTACAGCCTGGCTAATGACACACAGGGCTTCCCCAGTGGCTCAGTGGTAAAGAATCTGCCTGCCAATGCCAAAGACACAGGTTCTATCTCCCTGGATTTGGAAGATCCCCTGCAGAAAGAAACGATAACTCACTCCAGTATTCTTCCTTGGGAAATACCATGGACAGAGAAGCCTGGTGGGATCACCAGTCCATGGGATCACAAAAGAGTTAGACACAACTGAGCAACTAAACAACAAAAACAACACACTACACAGAGTAAGAAGTAAAATGTTTTAAGTGGCAATTAATATTTGAGACTATGTCTTCAAACTGAGATCCATCGAGTTTGATGTGGAATTATTTCTTCCATTTTGTGTTTTCATTGGAATGATAATCTAATAATGCATTCTAATTAATTTCTGGATAAGCATCTTAAAACTAAATACTACCAATGAATTTTCATTCTGGCCTCTGCTGTTGATGTTCTCAATCATGCATGTACTAGGTGAAGGCCTAAATAGTTTGCTAAATAAATAAAGTCTGATGGAGTGGGGTGTGGCGGGGAGGTGAGGATGAATTGAGGCATTAGAGAACACAGGGTAGGGCTTCCCAGGTGGCACCAGTGGTGTAAAGAGCCCGTCTGCGAATGCAGGAAACATAAGAGACACGGGTTCAGTCCCTGGGTTGGGAAGATCCCCTGGAGGAGAGCATGGCAACCCACTCCAATATTCTTGCCTGGAGAATCCCATCGACAAGCGCCTGGTGGGCTACAGTCCATGGGGTCACGAAGAGTCAGACATGACTGAGGCGACTTAGCATGCATGCAGAACACATGGTAGAAGAGGTATCCAGAAGCGCCTGCACCACAGTTGCTAAAATCACCATCACGTTGAGAGTGAAGGCAATGCGCGCATCCTGTCTCTGTGGAGCTCCTATACGGCCTGTTCTCCACTCCTGCAGTGTTTGGGTACAGCTTACACATTTGATTTAGAATTCAGGAACTTCACAATGCTAATCACATCTTTAAGAGAACAAAAAGAAGTTATGGTAAAACTTCATTAAAACTGACATTTGAAGATTATTTACTGGTAAGAGTTTTCATCACATATGAAGTCTGATTACCTTGAACCAGCAAACGAAGCTTTGATGGTAATTTTTAATCTACATTTTAAAAGGACACTTTCTATATTAATATAAAACAGGAACAGATTAAATAAGAATAGAATCTGAGGCTACATCTTTATACTCTTAAACCCAACACTGGCAACGTAACTTCAACAATACAATATCATTTGAAAAATAATTCAATATTGTTCCTTTTTAATTTCATCAACTCTGTTGCTCACATTTAATATTTTCTCATTGGCTTTGGTTTTATAATTTGTGAAATTTGTAATTAAAAGTGTTTGTATTTTGTACTGTGTTCCTGCATACATAACTCAAATGTTTAATAAGGATAACCCTAGGTTAACACTGGGCTTACCAGGTAACTCAGCTGGTAAAGAATCCACCTGCAATCCAGGAGACCCCAGTTCAATTCCTGGGTCAGGAAGTTCCCCTGGAGAAAGGACAGTCTACCCACTTCAGTATTCTTGGGTTTCCCTCGTGGCTCAGGTGATAAAGAATCCACATGCAATTCAGGAGACCTGGGTTCAATCCCTGGGTAGGGAAGATCCCCTGGAGGAGGGCATGGCAACTCACTCCAGTATTCTTGCCTGGAGAATCCCCAGGGACATGGCAGGAGAGGAGCATGGCGGGCTACAGTCCACAAAGAGACAGACACGGCTGAGCAACTAAGCACAGCACAGCACAGGTTCACACTATTCAGACCAGTCACCTTTGCTACCACTCATCCTACAGTGTCTTATTTAAAGAGAGTGCTCATTAAGAAGCCAACCCCTCTCTTCTCTCCTTTCTGTCTAGATGTGAGAGGCCTTGGACCTCTCTCTAGTGAGCCACAGAGGAACTGAAAAGAAATCACAAATACATATTTAAATCGTTCCATATATTAAATATACTACCATATTTCAAGGGCTTCCCTGATAGCTCAGTTGGTAAAGAATCTGCCTGCAATGCAGGAGACCCCAGTTTGATTCCCAGGTCAGGAAGATCCACTAGTGAAGGGATAGGCTACCCACTCCAGTATTCTTGGGCTTCTCTTGTGGCTCAGATGGTAAAGAATCTGCCTGCAATGCAGGAGACCTGGGTTCAATCCCTGGGTTGGGAAAATCTCCTGGAGAAGAGAAAAGCTACCCACTCCAGTATTCTGGCCTGGAGAAGTCCATGGACTGTGTAGTCCATGGGGTCACAAAGAGCTGGACATGACTGAATGACTTTCACACACCATATTTCAAAAGTACAAAGATGCTGTTTTGAGTAATAAAGGCCAATTTTGTAAAGACTTTACTCATATGGTAGCCTTTTTTATTATGGATTTTCTTAATCAAATCGACACTAAAATTCAACTTGTAAGCCTGCATGAACCACTGTCATAGTCCTAAATTACTGCGGGACTCAGAGGAGAACGAGATCACCGTGAGCCGCCAAAATCAAGAGGAAGCATCACAAAAGAAGAAGGACTTAAGTTGGGCCCAGAGAAAAAGGAAAGGAAAGCCAAAAGGGGCAGTTTCTTAAGTAAAACCACAGAGGAGGAAAGTGTGAGTTAAATAAGAGATGGATATGGTAGTTCTAGGAGTATTAGATTCAAAAACACACTGCAAATGCTTGGCTAACAGAAATCTCTACTACAGAGTACTCTTGACTGCAAGGGGCAGAAATTCAATTTATTGCTCATATAACATAATCCCAGAAAAATCAGTGGTAAAACAGCCTTGAGAATGCATGGGTTCAGGAAGTGAAAAACTGAAATGTCCTTGCTACTTGTTCCCTACCCACCACGTGCATGCATACACATACTCATGCACTCACACATGCATACATGCACATCTTTTCTTTACAGGTTGATTTATTCTCTCAAGCTGTCTTTCCCATCATCTAAAATCTAAACCACTTGGTAGCTCCAAGCTTAAGGCTTAAATCCTTAAAGGTGTAAGGCAGGGAGTGGCAAGAGTTAAAAATGGGAAGATAATAAAGCTAGGCTAGGTCCAGTCTCTGAGAGAACCTAGGTGTCACACTAAGGAGCTTTGGCTTTTATAGTCAAATCTAGCCTAAGCTCAGTCAGAAATCTAAAACCTGTGTGAAGAAATGTATTTATTTCAAAAATTCCTGAGCTGTAGCTTGCTCTGATGAAGTTACTGCAGTCACCCATAATCAGGCTGAATGGCTCACAATTTCCCTCTTTGAGAACAGTCCTACTCCAGAAGGGCAGATACCTGAGCCACAATGGTGCCATCCCAATACCCTACCTACCTGCCACAGATAAATGGTACATAGCTATATAACTTACCTAAATCAGAGTGCAGTTTGGGAATACTCAGTTTTAAATACTTACATTTTGATTCAAATACCCAGGCAAATCTTAAAGGAAATATTCAAATACCCAGGAAATCTTCCTCAGTCCATGCTGGGACACAGGGTACAACTTTGTAAAATTAACAGAATACAGATAAGTCCCACACTGAGCTTGTATTTTGCAATAGAGCAGCAAGGGGATCTGGGCCAATGATTCCAATCAATGGAACTAGATCCATTTAAAGAAGAGATTTAAGTACATAAAACAGAAGGGGAAAAAAGTAGAATATCTATGAATAGAATTCAGAGGCACCACAGAGTAGAAAGGGGAACTGAGTAACAGAAGAACAAAGGATGAATGTCTCAATAGACATTTCAAGTAGATCAAAACAGTGGCATCTACTGAAAAAGCTATAGAAAGAATCTTATGACCAAAAAGGCAATGAGAATTCATAGTTTCCTGATTGAATTTAACAGGAGAAATCTACATATAGGAGAGAAAGGAGACACAGAGTTTTTGATTTCTGCCAAAACGATAAGTAGAAATAAAAATACAGAGATTCCACTCCACATTCTTACTTTTTTTTTTTAAATTCTTACTTTTTATATGGAAGGGATACGGATAATCTGTACTTCCTGCTGGGGAAATAAAAGAACGCATGATGCAGCACACTCTCTCACTCCTCTCTCTAACCCTCATCTTCCAGTACCCAGCTCTCTCAAGATGAATGAAGGAATCCAAGAGCAACTGTAGTGCTGACATTCATTTCAATGGAAAAAAAAAAAAAAAAACCCACAAGCTTTTGCCCTGGAAACTTCGCTTACTGCATGTAAGTATGAGATGTGTATTACAAGACTATGGGTTTTCAATTCAGACCTACATTCAAACCCTGGTTCCACTCCTATCTAAATGACTATTAGCATTTCACCTTTCAAAGCCTCCGTTTATCTGGAGAGAGAGGAAGGAAGAAAGAGGAGGTGAACTAGGGAAACTTGAACTCAGTTGCTAGAGATGAGAGGAAGATTAGATAAAATCATTCCTGCAGAGTTTGGGCATTAGTTATGTTCAACTGACCCCCATTCCCATAAACAATGCCCCATAATCACTGGGCCACAGATGTACAGTGGACCTAAGAGGATCTCTAGCCTCTAAGATAAAAGGAGACCACGCTGTGGGACTCCAAATCACAGGGCTGGTTCCCTGTAAAGATTGGTGGAACAGGTCCCTTAAAAATCTTTCCCACATGGAATACATTGGAGACTAATTCCTAGACTAACATTCACACCAGTGATTCAGACTCCTTGCTTATAACCACTCCTAAATGAGGCCTCACCACCACCATTCTCCTAAATCCCAAAGAGTTTTCTTTCAAAAGAGTTGCATAGCTCTAGCTACTCTATAGTTCAATTCCATCTCCAGATGGTCATCATGCTTACCTTGGTCAAAAACTTCATCATTTCCTTAAGCAGTCATTTGCTCATAATATTTCTCCTTCCTTCTGTGGCAGTGAATACATCATTCTTTCTGGCCATAAACAACTGAATGCCACTATTGAATATGGAATATCCTCTCTTAAGAAAGAGTCCACCTTCCCCTCTAGAAGTTGGTGTGCCAACAGCGATGGAATCAGTTCTTCAGAGTGATTCTGAGCACCTTTCTGACTACGTGACTTCTAGATGGGGAATCAGTTGAAACAGTGTCAGACTTTATTTTGGGGGCTCCAAAATCACTGCAGATGGTGATTGCAGCCATGAAATTAGAAGACGCTTACTCCTTGGAAGAAAAGTTATGACCAACCTAGATAGCATATTCAAAAGCAGAGACATTACTTTGCCGACTAAGGTCCATCTAGTCAAGGCTATGGTTTTTCCTGTGGTCATGTATGGATGTGAGAATTGGACTGTGAAGAAGGCTGAGTGCCGAAGAATTGAAGCTTTTGAACTGTGGTGTTGGAGAAGACTCTTGAGAGTCCCTTGGACTGCAAGGAGATCCAACCAGTCCATTCTGAAGGAGATCAGCCCTGGGATTTCTTTGGAAGGAATGATGCTAAAGCTGAAACTCCAGTACTTTGGCCACCTGATTTGAAGAGCTGACTCATTGGAAAAGACTCTGATGCTGGGAGGGATTGGGGGCAGGAGAAGAAGGGGACGACAGAGGATGAGATGGCTGGATGGCATCACGGACTCGATGGACGTGAGTCTGAGTGAACCCCGAGAGATGTTGATAAACAGGGAGGCCTGGCGTGCTGTGATTCATGGCGTCGCAAAGAGTCAGACATGACTGAGTGACTGAACTGAACTGAACTGAAGCCAGGTCTGCCGTCTAGCCTAGAGATTCTGTGAACTAGTCAATGCGGTGGAGATATGCCAAGGTAACCTCCAATGAATCATGTCCTTGTATAGTTCCCTCCTCTTAAGTTTGGGTAGAACATGTGACTTGCTTCTAATAAATAAAAGATGGCAAAGGTGATAGATGTCACTCTTGATTAGATTGTTATATGAAAAGGTGATGTCACGTTATTCACATATGTTATAGCATATGGGAGCAAAAGACTTTCTAATAGGCTTTGAATAGCAGATGCCATGCTGTAAGCGGGTCACTCATGCCTGTGAGAGGGTCACATGGCAAAGAACAGCAAGCAGGCTCTAGGAGCTATGAGTGGTCTCTGATAGCCAACAAGAAAATGGCAACCTCAGTCCTATAATCACAAAGATATGAATTTTACCAACAACCTAAGAAAGCTTGGAAGCAGGTCTTTCCGCGGTGAATCTCTGATAACACAGCAGCACTGATGAACACCTGGTGAGATCCCTGAACAGAGGATTCAGTTGAGCCATGTGTGAACTCCTGCGCATTGAAACTGAGATCCTAAGTATGTGTTTTTAAGCTGCTAAATTTGTAGTAATGTGTTACAAAGCAACAGAAAACAAACTGAGTCAATAACGTCTACTAAGTTTATGTAATACCTAAAGTAACTTAAGTTATACCTAAAGTAACTTAAGTTAATTTCGATGATTTGCTACCAAATATCTTCAGTGATAACTGAGTGATTCGAATCCTATTCTTCTTCTAGTGGCCAATTCAAATTCCACTCATCACTATTCCATTCAAACTAGGTTAGTCTACACCCATCTTCTTACCACAGATTCTGTAGAAATGTGAAGAACATATCATTTCCAGTAACCTCAACTTTTCTCAATCTCACCAGCAGTCTATACTCTCTCAGGTGCAGCAAAGAATATAAAGAATGGTTGTTTTCTTCTTTGGGTGTCCTAAACAGAATTAATTATAGTAAACAGCAAGTCACCCTTGAATAGTCACTTCTTTTTCAATATTTCACATTTAAAAATTATTTTAATGAGCTCTCATAAAACATACATTTGGGGGAAAGAACAGTTTTATGTACACACACACACATACACACACACACACACACACACACACACATATATTAACCTAATACAGTAGAGAGCTCCTGGTACCATCTGCTTATTCAAAAATACTGGAAGTACTTTCATCAAATACATGAGAGCTTGTATAAGATTACATATGATCGATACTATTGTCTATGAAATTGCAAAGATTTCTTCTGCATCCTGGATAATGTATTATACTTTTAAATCTAATAATTTTATATAAAAAGTCTATCATCTTGGCTCTTACAAATCATGTGGGCAATTACTCCCAATAATTCTGGTGAAATTTGAAGGAGAGGTTATCTGGGAGCATGAAGAAAAAGTCATAAAAGCATTAATACCTTCCCTGCTCCTGTCACGTCAGTCGTGTCCGACTCTGTGTGACCCCATAGACGGCAGCCCACCAGACTCCAGTCCCTGGGATTTTCCAGGCAAGCATACTGGAGTGGGTTGCCATTTCCTTCTCCAGTGCAGGAAAGTGAAAAGTGAAAGTGAAGTTGCTCAGTCGTGTCCGACTCTCTTGAGACCCCATGGACTGTAGCCTACCAGGCTCCTCCATCTATGGGATTTCCCAGGCAAGAGTACTGGAGTGGGTTGCCATTACCTTCCCTACAGAAGATCAAATTGCTATCCTTTTTCTTTTTGTTAAAGTCTGATTTATCTAGGAAAGAGGTCTATACAGAAAGAAATGACTAGATAACTGCATAAACTCTCTATTTAAAGAAGCAGAGCTAATATAAGAAAGCGGATGTCCTAACACCCCAAACAACATGTACCTTAATTGATACTAGCTGCTTATATAGTGGACTTCCCTTACTGTTCTCTGTCAATACTCTCTTCAAAAATCACATTCTAAGTTCTCTCACCAGTGAGCCTGATGATCCTCAAGCTTAACAACAATGCTGATAAACTTCAAAGCAGCTCTGACCAACAAAAGGGCAGCATGCAGTTGATAAGGAGGCAAAGGGATGTGTGGGATATGGACTGACTGCAAGAATGGATACCCCTCAGAGGTGGGTATAACTGATTTAAAACCAGTTACAAGAGTCCTGGTCCTCCCCAACTAGCAGGCAAACTAGGACTATATTGACTGGCATAAAATCTACCTGCACATCTACCAAGTTCAGCATTTTAAACATCTAGGAAAGTTTGGGGCTTCCCTGGCAGTCCAGTGGTTAAGACTCCACACTTCCACTGCAGGGGGCGCAGGTTTGGAAGGCATGCTGAACTTTGGAAGTTCAGTATGCCCTGAGGTGGAGCCAAAAAAAGCAGGTTTATGTTTATGTTAAACATGTAGGAAAGTTTAATTTATGGAAATGTCATAGCATAGCCATGGGAGCAGCTTGCCATTGTGAACAGGATTCAGGAAATATAGTTGTTATCCTCAGCTTCACACTGATTCACTGGTGTGTGACCTTGGGTCTATCAGTGTACCTGCTGTGTTCTTCTGAAAATGAGAATGATGTATCTTCCTACCTATCTCTCAAATGTTTTGAAGAATCACCAGAAAAGGAAACAGTTATAACCACAAGCTAGGAAACAACAGTATGTATCTGTGGATATGTGCAATAAAAATTATGATGTCTTTGTTGAAAGGAAAGGGTTTCAAACAATAAAAGCTCCCACTAACTTAAATACTCATATAAATTACATTTTTAAAACATTCTATGGAAGCAAAAATAAAAAGCCATATTTGGATGTAATAACAAAAAATGTCCATGACTACAATATTTCACTAATGAGAAGGTACAGATGCTACATACAGAAGGATTTTATGATGTCCATATGCTTCTCAAATGACTCTCCTTGTTAGCTACTTCTCTGTATCGCTATTTAAGAATAACCTACACCTTCCTCACTGAGCAAGTGTAAATTACAATATAATATGTTGTAATATTTAAACAAATTCAAAATAGAAGTAATGCTAATAAAAAGAAATAAAAACTTTACAACCCTAAAACAACCTTCAACACAGAGATTAATATAAATGTGAACTATGTGTATCATTTAAACTAGTTAATTAAAAAGGTTGTCTGGTCAGTTACCTTCATGATTTAAAACCCAAATATTATCCAAATACATGCCAAATATACACAATAAGTATTTACAGATAGTGCCAGTAACTTCATAAAGCAACTCTATTATAATAATGAGCATAAAACAATTGCAACAGTCTGCGACAATTTATAAAATAACCTTTTTGATTTCAGAAGAGCCTTTCTTATTTTTATAGAAGACAGCCACTCTCCAGCCAGTTATTTGGTCTGATTTTTCCAATAAAGACCAGATCAATAGGCTGAATCAACTGCAGAAAGAGAGAAACAGGAAAACTGAAGGAAAAAAAGAAAAGCAAAAAACCCACCTCCCTCCTAACCTTAAACTGGTACTTAGCTTAAAACTCTAAACTTCCTTCTGCACAACCATGTATGTATCTAATGGTGTCCAATCTGTAACAGGGAAGACCGACTCAGGAAGAGAAAGGGGAAAGCATCTCTCCCTCTAGCTGGCAGGCTGATATCAAAAGTCAGATTCAGGATTCCTGCTCTATATGCACCTGTTTGAGACTGAAACACATATGAAAACATTCACTTTTTCCCCACACAGAAAATAACATATCCCAAGAAAATGAGTCTCTTCTTGAGATTTGCCTCATTCAAACAAAATGGATGAAAATAAATTACAAGAAAGCTTTACAACTGACAAAATTATTGTCCTTTTGAAAATATAATATTCTTATTAAACATTTTAAATACAAATGCCTTCCAAAAAAAAAAAAAAAAAACCAAAAACAAATGCTTTCCAGAAGGCATGTCAGTGATTTGATGTTTGAGTAATTAAATTGATCCAAACTGGAACAGTGGTTTAAAAGGAAAAGAAGGACTAATTATCTGTGGTAAAAGCAAATATCACAATAATTTCCATAATAAACATCCAAAGTACCAAAGAGTAGTTCAAAAGATATCCCTTCCAAACATGATAATTTTAATTGTCCTCATTTACCAACTGCAACTTATTCTGTGCTGGTATTAATTACAGGATTTAAAAGATTTCTAGAACATCAGAAAATAACATCCAGACCTTTTCAGATGTCTAAGGATTTTCTTTCCAAATAATTTATTTTTCTTCAATATAGATTCTCTACGTAATTATTCCCGTTTCCTAGATGTCAACAACTGCCAGATTTGAAAACATAATTGTACTCCAAATACCTGTAATTCCTAAATCTTACCTTTATGATAAATCTCAGCACTTCAAGAATATTTGTTGAATAAGCATTGTTATGCCACTTAGGGAGAAAAATAAATTAACTCTTCATTTTCTTTTCCAGTTAAACTTTTAAAGCCCTTCTTACCTCACTCCCACATTTTACATATACCCATGCATTACTACACACAACACAGATATACAATGAGATCTGTGTAGATATTTCATTTCTCACAGATTTCAAAATGTTAGTTACTTCATCTAAAAGTTCCTTTCAAGAGTGTATACACACCTCCCCGGCAGGGGAAACAAACACGAAGGATCTTCCGGAAATTGGAGCATGGGAGACTGCGGAATCTGCAGTTCCACCGCCCAGGAACCGCGTCCTCTGCCCCCGCAGCCCCTCTCCTCTCCCCCTCCCCGCTCCGGTCCCCGCGCTCAGGCCTCTGACCCCGGACCGCTTACTGCAGACCGGGGGGCAACCTCCCTAGCTAGACCGCCGCCGCCCGCTCGGCACTCGGGGAACGCCCCCGTCCCTCCTCGGCTCCCTCAGGTCCCCGCTGTGACACCCTCAGGTGGCGTTAATTAACCAGTTTACCTCAGGAAGTTTACGATTCATCACTCTCCTTCCACTAGCCAAGCAACAGCTTTATCTCCCATGCCCCAGGCTCCAGAACTTTTCTTAAACACGGAATTCAGACGTAAGGACTTGGAACTGAGGTCCCCGTGAAACGTCAAAGGTACCCCCACTAAGTGTTGCTTCCCTCAAGCAACACGTTGGCAGTACAAACTTTTCATTCATAACTCCACTCCAGCATCCACTGTGGGGGGTGTGTCGGGGGTGGGGCTGGGGGCATGAACCTTCGCCTCAGTCTAGCAAATGTCAAGGTCTGCACCAAAAAGATCACCTGGCCCCGAACTTGTGACAAAGGCGCCCTTAAACTCACCGACCTCCGGGCTGCGAGATGCCGGGTCCCGACTGGGATTCTGTTAACCTGGGGAGCCCCAGCCAGGAATCCAGCGGAGCATCCGGAGGACGCTCGGCCCCCGTTCCCAGGGCTTTCCCCGGGCACCAGCCGGCGGCCAGGCTGTGGTGCCACTCACCTCCGCCCGCTCCCGCCAGGGCTATCGCGCCCTCCTTCGCCCCGCTCCGATGACCCCCTAACTTCTCCCCCCTTCGCCCCACAGCCATCGTTCGAGGAGAAGAGAATGGCGAGGCAGAAGCAAAGGGGTGACTGAAAGTTGACTCAGGGACCGCCGCCGCTCCGCCAGCAGGGACTTACCGGCCGCGACAGGCGCCTGAGGAGGAGACGGCGGCGAGGGCGGCGGGCTCGGCGGAGCGGGCTGGGTGCGCGGGGTGCGCGCTACGCGATGTGCGGGATGCGCCGCCGCCGCCGCCGCCGCCGCGGCCACCGCGGCGCGGGGTTGGGGGTGGTTTGGGAGGGCGGCCGCGCGGCTGCGAGCTGTGAGCAGAGTCGGTGGCGGCGCGCGGAAGATTGGCTAAAAATAGCAACTCTCTGGGAGGGGGTGGGGGGCGGAGGTGGGAGGGAGACTGGGAGGCCGGGCCGGGAGCCCCGGCGCGGCGGAGGCTGGGCGGAGCCGGGTGGGAAGAGAGGCTGGACCCGCGGCAGGAGCGCGGACCCAAGCACCGGAGAGCCGGGAGGCCCCGGCGCGGGGCAGCGCGGGGTGCGGGGACACCTGGCCGCGCGGCCGAGACGCGGGCAGGACGCGGAAGGGATTGGGGGAACCCAGGGAGCCGCCTGGAGTCCAGCGGCGGGGAACTCCGGGCCGGACCGGCGATTGTTTCCCGGGGAAGGACGGGGCGCCTGAACGAGCCGGGATTGCTGAAGCGAAACACGCCCACGCGCGACGCAAGGTGCTGGCCGAGCGGCCGGGGGCTCTCGTTCCTCGTGCCGGGCCCCTGGGCTGCCCGCGGCCGGGCCGAGGACGGTGAGGCGAAGGCGCCAGCCTCTCAGGTGCGCGTAGCGCCGTGTTGGGAGGCTCCACAGCTCCCAGACTTCTTTTTGAGAGAGGAGAGCGCTGTGGGGCGGTACCTGGAGCGTCCCTAGAGATGCTTGGAGTTTAAAGGATCATTCAAGGGAATTTTCCATTTGGGGTTTTAATGACCAAATGGGAAGAAACGTGAGGAAATATGGTGACTGCTACTGGGAACATAAATTAGGTTTGTGGCGTCTTAAGACTGAACAGAGCCCCGTCCGCTCTGAAACCAACCTAAAAGAAGGGAGGTAGAGTTAGTAGGTTCGAGAACTGTAGAGGTGATCCCCTTCAGCGGTTAGTAAGTTCATTTTGTGGACTTTTTTAAAACTTCTGTAACCTATTCCATATTAAAGTATCACTAATACTTACAGAATCCTTTAAAACGTAGAACGCTTAAAAGGTTTTTTAAAATGTAATCCTAAACATACTTCTCATAAGTTAACATGTGATCATTCAAAAAGGATGTTTATGGTATAAGCTATTACTAATCTGACCCTAAACAAATTAAAGCTAGTGTTTCTACATATACATGTATGGTTTCTTCTATGGCATCTCAAACACGGACTCAAATCCATGAGCTGACTCCTGATCAGGATGTGAAGAACAAGAGAGACATAACCAAGTGTCCTAATTCTCAGAAGGAAAACTGGTTTCAGAAGAGTGATGTGATTTGACCAGGGTCTCTGAGTAGGTGCCAGGGTTCAGTTTAATCCATAAGATTAAATAAAGCTAAACTACCAATTTTGTATGGAGAAGGAAATGGCAACCCACTCCAGTACTCTTGCCTGGAAAATCCCATGGACAGAGAAGCCTGGTAGGCTACAGTCCATGGGGTCTCAAAGAGTCAGACAGGACTGAGCGACTTCACTTTCACTTTCACCAATGCTGTAAGACTAGTATAATTTTGAGAAAGTTCATGGTATGGTGCCTGTAATTTGATTTAAAATAGCTCAGCATTCATAGAAGAATGAAGGTGTTCTGTGGTTAGATTTAACCCTCACTTTGCACTAATGGAGAATTCACACTCCAAACGTGGTCAGTTTAGTTCCAGTTCAGTTCTGTGGCTCAGTCATGCCCGACTCTTTGTGACCCCATGGACTACAGCACGCCCAGGCTTCCCTGTCTTTCACGAACTCCTGGAGCTTGCTCAGACTCATCTCCAAAGAGTCAGTGATGCCATTCAATCACCTCATCCTCTGTCGTCTCCCTTCTCCTCCTGCCTTCAATCTTTCCCAGCATCAGGGTCTTTTCCAGTGAGTCAGTTCTTCCCATAAGGTGACCACTACCTTTAAATACAAAGGTCATATTCCTAAACGGCCTTTGGTGCTAGAGCTTCATCTAGCTTAAGTTTCTGTCTACACTAGGAAATGAATTGATTAGGAAGATGAATCTTGTAATGGATTTTCAGTGGTGAAATCTGTTGTGCTGACAATAATAAACTCATTCCTGCATGAATTCTGTTCAGTCGCTAAGTCGTGTCTGACTTTGCAACCCCATGAATCGCAGCACGCCAGGCCTCCCTGTCCATCACCAACTTCCCGAGTTCACTCAGACTCACGTCCATCGAGTCCATGATGCCATCCAGCCATCTCATCCTCTGTGCCCTTCTCCACCTGTCCCCAATCCCTCCCAGCATCAGAATCTTTTCCAATAAGTCAACTCTTCGCATGAGTTGGCCAAAGTACTGGAGTTTCAGCTTCAGCATCATTCCTTCCAAAGAAATCCCAGGGCTGATCTCCTTTAGAATGGACTGGTTGGATCTCCTTGCAATCCAAGGGCCTCTCAAGAGTCTTCTCCAACACCACAGTTCAAAAGCATCAATTCTTCGATGCTCAGCCTTCTTCACAGTCCAACTCTCACATCCATACATGACCACAGGAAAAACCATAGCCTTGACTAGATGGACCTTAGTCGGTAAAGTAATGTCTCTGCTTTTGAATATGCTATCTAAGTCGATCATAACTTTTCTTCCAAGGAGTAAGTGTCTTTTAATTTCATGGCTGCAATTACCATCTTCAGTGATTTTAGAGCCCCCCAAAATAAAGTCTGCCACTGTTTCCACTGTTTCCCCATCTATTTCCCATGAAGTGATGGACCGTATGCCATGATCTTAGCTTTCTGAATGTTGAGCTTTAAGCCAACTTTTTCACTCTCCTCTTTCACTTTCATCAAGAGGCTTTTAGTTCCTCTTCACTTTCTGCCATAAGGGTGGTATCATCTGCATATCTGAAGTTATTGATATTTCTCCCAGCAATCTTGATTCCAGCTTGTGCTTCTTCCAGCCCAGCGTTTCTCATGATGTAATCTGCATATAAGTTAAATAAGCAGGGTGACAATATACAGCCTTGACATACTCTTTTTCCTATTTGGAACCAGTCTGTTGTTCCATGTCCAGTTCTAACTGGTTGCTTCCTGATCTGCATATAGGTTTCTCAAGAGGCAGGTCAGGTGGTCTGGTATTCCCATCTCTTTCAGAATTTTCCAGTTTATCGTGATTCACACAGTCAAAGGCTTTGGCATGTCAATAAAGCAGAAATAGACGTTTTTCTGGAATTCTCTTGCTTTTCGATGATCCAGAGAATGTTGGCAATTTGATCTCTTGTTCCTCTGCCTTTTCTAAAATCAGCTTGAACATCTGGAAGTTCATGGTTCACGTATTGCTGAAGCCTGGCTTGGAGAATTTTGAGCATTACTTTACTAGCGTGTGAGATGAGTGCAATTATGCGGTAGTTTGAGCATTCTTTGGCACTGCCTTTCTTTGGGATTGGAATGAAAACTGACCTTTTCCAGTCCTGTGGCCACTGCTGAGTTTTCCAAATTTGCTAGCATATTGAGTGCAGCACTTTCACAGCATCATCTTTCAGGATTTTAAACAGCTCAACTGGGATTCCATCACCTCCACTAGCTTTGTTTGTAGTGATGCTTTCTAAGGCCCAGTTGACTTCTTGTTCCAAGATGTCTGGCTCTAGGTTAGTGAGCGATCACACTATCGTGATTAGCTTGGTCGTGAAGATCTTTTTTGTACAGTTCTTCTGTGTATTCTTGCCACCTCTTCTTAATATCTTCTGCTTCTGTTAGGTTCATACCATTTCTGTCCTTTATTGAGCCCATCTTTGCATGAAATGTTCCCTTGGTATCTCTAATTTTCTTGAAGAGATCTCTAGTCTTTCCTATTCTGTTGTTTTCCTCTATTTCTTTGCATTGATTGCTGAAGAAAGCTTTCTTATCTCTTCTTGCTATTCCTTGGAACTCTGCATTCAGATGCTTATATCTTTCCTTTTCTCCTTTGCTTTCCACTTCTCTTCTTTTCATAGCTATTTGTAAGGCCTCCCAGACAGCCATTTTGCTTTTTTGCATTTTTCCATGGGGATGGTCTTGATCCCTGTCTCCTGTATAATGTCACGAACCTCCATCCATAGTTCATCAGGCAATCTATCTATCAGATCTAGTCCTTTAAATCTATTTCTCACTTCCACTGTATAATCATAGGGGATTTGATTTAGGTCATATCTGAATGGTCTAGCAGTTCCCTACTTTCTTCAATTTAAGTCTGAATTTGGCAATAAAGAGTTCATGATCTGAGCCACAGTCAGCTCCCAGTCTTGTTTTTGTTGACTGTATAGAGCTTCTCCACCTTTGGCTGCAAAGAATATAACCAGTCTGATTTCGGTGTTGACCATCTGGTGATGTCCATGTGTAGAGTCTTCTCTTGTGTTGTTGGAAGAGGGTGTTTGCTATGACCAGTGCGTTCTCTTGGCAAAACTCTATTAGTCTTTGCCCTGCTTCATTCTGTATTCCAAGGCCAAGTGTGTGTGTACTCCAGGTGTTTCTTGACTTCCTACTTTTGCATTCCAGTCCCCTATAATGAAAAGGACATTTTTTGGGGGTGTTAGTTCTAAAAGGCCTTGTAGGTCTTCATAGAACCATTCAACTTCTGCTTCTTCCTTGGTCACACAAAAGTCAGATACAATTGAGTGACAGCACATTCACACAACTAAACAGTCAGAGAACATAGACACCTCATTCATATTTCTTGTAATTTTTAAACAGGCTATACTTTACAGAAATTTAGAAGATAATGTAGAGAGTTTTAATATATCCCCCCACATACACAGTTAATTTTTCTGTTACTAACATCTTACATTAGTACTGTATTCTTGTTACAATTAGTGAACTAATGTGTGTCTGTTAGTCACAAATGTGTCCAACTGTTACACCCCCATGAACTGCAGCCTACCAGTGTTGATACTTTACTATTAACTGGAATCCATAGCTTATTCATATTTCCCTAGGTTTTTACCTAATGTCTGTATTTTGTTTGAGGATTCCATAAAGGATCCCACCTTCTATTTAGTGATCATGTCTTCTCAGGCTCCTCTTGGCTGTGACAGTTTCTCAGACTTCCCTTGTTTCTCATGACAATGACAGTTTTCAAGAATAATGACCAAGTATATTGCAGGGTGCCCCACTTTTATAATTTGTCTTAACATTTTTCTCATGATGCAACTGAGTTTATGGGATTTGGAATGAAGATCATAGAGGTAAAATGCCTTTTCAGCATATCATAGAAAGAGTACATACAAGCAACACGATTTATCACTGTTGATTTTACCAGGTTGAAACAGTGTTTGGAAGGAAGTCACTATGGACAGCCCACATGTAAGGAGTGGGGAGTCAGTCCTGCCTCCTTTAGGGTAGTATATCTATGTAACTTTCTGGAATTTTTACTTTTACTTTTTCTCAAGATATCAGCATTGTGCCCCCCACCACCATAGGCTGTTAGGGTTAGGGTTAGGTTTTAAACCTAGCAAAACTAGGTTTAAACAAAAATTTTCCCTCTAGGAAATTTTTTTCAATAAAAGTAAAAGCATTATGATAAATCTCCATTCTTTAAAAATGTTAGACACAGAGGGAAGATAAATGAGGTATTTGTGATGATGGTGGTGGTAATGATGCTAGATGTTGTATAGTTTTCTTTCTAGGGAAAAGTATTGCATAAATTTTATTTCTGTTTGAAATGTTTTGTGGCAGCCCCCAGGGGGCCAAATCTCCCACTATGCTCATTACCCTTATGACTTATTCTAGCCAATGAAATATTTGCAGAAGTGATGTGCCACTTTCAAGTGCAATCTCTAACAACCTTCGTGTTGTTCCTCTATTTGTCTTTGCCCTCAGCCACTAGATTAGCATTTTTGCAAATAAGGACAGCCCCTTCCAGAAATGAAGGCCACACAGAGTCCTCCACCATATCACAGAGGACATAAACGTCAGCAAGGAATAAACCACTAAGATTTGGGGGTTTGCTTTATCACACCTTTGCCTGACCTATCCAGTCAGACTGCAGAGTCCTTCCTGAGTTCCTAAAATTAGAGTACCAAGTGCTATGCTTGATTCAGTTCTCTTCAGTGATCACCTCTGAGGTATAGCCTTTCAAGACCTGTTTATGTTTGGTTATGATATAGTATGTTTGAAAATGATTTCCTATTAGGTTTAAAAATCCCATCCTTTAGTTATGACACTGTCAACAAAATTAATTGAATATTCACTAAATTTTTTTCTGAATATTAGTTTTAGGGTGATGCCATTTTAAAAGATATAATATTTAGAAGTGATAGAGAAAGACATTTAGCTAGAATAATATACCAGAGGTAGATTTTACTATAAAGCAAATGAGGCTTCCACTTCAGAGACCCTCATTTGCAAAGATGCCTTCCAAGACTCTGTATTTATAATGTAGTATTATTTTATTTAGTAGGGCCCCAAATACGTCTCAGCTTCAGATGCACCAGACCTGGCTCTTCCCTTGTATACTACAATATATGAAAGGATGAAAAAAGAGCTATAAGAGTTATAAGAATAACAGGCAACATTCCCAGTCTTTGTATGTGACTTCCCAGAAAGTGTTCTGTGCAAGGTGGCCCTGACGTTTGGGTTCCCTAGTTAGATTTAAAACTGAGTCAGCATGTGCATCTTTAATAAGAGAAGAGGATATATCCAACATCGGGCAGAGCCTCTTGAACTATCCAACCTGCAAGGCCAGTTCTGTATACCCACTGTAGCATCTTCCCATCATGGGGCTTTCATTTTGTTTGTAACCCCCTCAAAATCTGTGAACACGATATTAGTCTTCTCCATTAAAGTTCTACTTTTCACTGAGATAATTTTTCCTAGAAGTCATTTTATTTTGAGAATAATTTTTCTCATGGTTGCTCATAATCTCCTCAGAAGAATTAAATAACTATTTTTTCTGAATTAATTTTGTCCATTTCTAGGTCTGCAACAATGGATCCTGTACGGGTCATCATCTGTTCAAGAATTCCCCATTGAAGGGAGAGGTCTGTGCAGAAATAGAGGTTGGAATGTTACCCATTAAGGATTTCTTTCTCTTGCTAAATATTGAATGGAAACTAGATGAATATGTTGCCTCTATTTTTAATAATTCCTTTCTTATGCAAAAATGTGTGGGTCATAGTAAAGTTTAATCACAAGCCCTTGCTCATTTATGAAATACTCTGAACTGCAATTAGTCATGTACAAATGTGAAGTGCTATTATCACCTTCATGTTAGCAGGCTGTCAAACCAAGTTTTTGAATTATGAAACAATCAAAGAAAAGCCTTGGTTTTTTATACATTCACAGTGAATTTCTTTTAAAATAAAGGTTTTCATATCCATGTAAAGTGACCTATGTGCCTCAAGTCTGTAGCTAATCAGCTTACACTGAAATAAAAGATCTCAAAATCTAGATGTATATTTAAATGCATATGCCTATATCTATACATAATACTGGTGGGTAAATTAAAGTATTTGTAGTTAAAATAATTCTTACCTAAATTTTATGCTAATTAAGTTAAAGGAAGAACTTGAACGAATTAGGGCTATTTGTGGGCTGTTTTTCAGTATGCTTGAACTCTTATAGCTCTTATAAAGTATTACCTTATGACGTGAAAGTACAAATTTAATGTTACCCTTTGAACTTAGGCTGTTTAACCAGCTGCATAATGTTGTTTGCCACATGAATAAAACATATACACATTTAAGGATGCCTTCCTTTTAGAGGTGTCTATTTTCAGTCCTCTAAGAGGTAAAGTTTGCTTTCAGCTGTGGTAAATCTAAATAAACAGTAGCTTGGGCAAGCTAAAAGTTTTATTTTTTTAACAATATAAGAAATCTGGAGATAGAAAGCTGCTGGTATTGGTTTGGTAGCTCAAGGATAGAAGGCCAAGGTTTTGTGATTTTTCAAGGCCTTTTCCTTATTGTCTAAAATGGCTGTTGCTGCACCAGACATCAAATCTACTTTCTACAGAGTAAGAAAAGGCAAAGGTGAGGGGAATATAAAGTGGGTAACATATGTATCAAGGGAACTGAAACTTTATCAGAATTCACAAACACACTACTACCTACTTCTCACTAACCACAACTATGTCATTCCTCACCCCTGTCGGGAAGGGATGCTGGGATAGCAAACTTTATTTCATATTTCTTTACTTAGTGTTTTTTTCCAGCCTCTATATTAGAAAATGACAAGGGAAAGAGAGTTTGAGTGGATGAGTGAATCCACTTATAATATCTGCCAAAACTCCAAAGTTAAGTTTCAAAAAATTGATATTGGCTCTACTAGAAAAATTCTGTTAATTTCTTAAAAGACTGTGTTGTGTTATAGAATTTCAGGGAGTTTCAGAAGTTTGTTACCCTGATTTTAGTTATCAAATCTAATCCAATATTTACAAATAAGGAAACTGAGACCCAGAAGTTCTAAGTAATAGCCCAAAGGCTTAGTTGGGTCTTAATTTTTCCAGAACTAAGAGCCCCTCTCTGATCTAACTCACCTTCTGGGGTCAGCATCCTTCTTCAAGTGAAATTCCTGCCCAACCTGCCTTTTCTGATGGAAGGTAGGAAGAGAAGAGGAAGGGAGGGAGGGAAAGGAAGGGAGAAAGTATGTCTACCATCCTTTTCTAAGTCATTACTTTCTTCTAAGCCAAATCACATACATAGTAAATATTTTCCAAAACATTGATATTATTCAGATTAGTATTTAAAGATAGTTTAACACTATAACCCTCCAGAAAGGAGGGTTATATTCTAAATATTCTACTGTTAGTAACTCTGCAGTGATTATTTCTAAGCATTCAGAACACTGGGAATGTACCTTCTTTGTCTAAAGATTATTGTAATTGTCTATAAAGGAGCACATTCTCTTCTATAGTTCAATGACTACCTAAGAAGATAGGATACAATGATAAAAATAGTCTTAAGAAAGTTTAAATGCAGGAAAAAGATTAATTTGGGGAGTGATTATTAACAAAAAGTTATTTG
Source organism: Nanger dama (assembly GCA_917880005.1). Lineage (NCBI taxonomy): Eukaryota > Metazoa > Chordata > Mammalia > Artiodactyla > Bovidae > Nanger > Nanger dama. The sequence goes on from CAKJTW010000007.1 coordinate 35,163,633, forward strand.
TTATATAACAGTTTTGATCATTGAAATTTATAATCATGTAGTGTTAAGTAGAGTTGGAAAATCTAGAAGAATCTTTCATAAAATTTATAAACAAGTGTTTAAAAAATTTAATCTCTGAATTTTATTACATAATGAGCTTTTCTAGTAACTTCAGAATTCTCAATTTTTATTTTAATTCAATTCAGGAACACAGAGAAAGTATTAAGTAAATTAATTCCCATTATACCATTGTCTATTTTTTAATAATGTATAGTAATGTGAATTTATGTTTAAAATTATAAGCATTATTTCTCCCAAGCACAAGAATAGCAATAAGCAACTTTTAAATGATCTGAGTGTCACTGGCAGACAATTCTTAAAAGAGAAAACACCAACGTTTTAACTAAATTTTCATAAATTGCCATGTTACTCTTAACCAAGTATCAAATATGAGACAATGGTGGAACAGAGTGGAGGGTAACATGAACTTGTTTTTAAGGATGGCAGTGCTCTGAGGTCAAGTCTTTCTTTGGACAAATGATCAACCTCAATAAGCCATAGAACATGTATTTTACTCTATAAAAAAGAAACAAAGCCCTCCAGGTATAAAGACAGTGAACAAGTAACAGTCTGACAATGAATTATCTTGGCATATTTGCTTTCTCTGAGTTATGCACAATTACAAACAGCTCCCTCAAATCTCAAAGGTTTATTTCATGCTCATGAAATTGGTCCTTAGTATCTCAGCTTCCAGGCTCCTCCATGATGTATCTGTTTGCAGGCTTAGACACATAGAGCAAGGCTATCTCAAAAGTATATTCTTGGCAAAGAGAGCACAGCTCTGGTGGACACTGGTTCTAAAAGCTTCTGTTTGGAAGTTGCATACGTCAATTCCCTTCATATTTCATTAGCAAAGACAAGTTACTTAGCCAAGTATAACTTTAATGCAGTAGGAAGTACAATCTTCTCACAGAGAGGAGCCTCAAATAGTATTGATATAATATTACATGGTAATAATATAATAATATTTATTAAAGATTTCCTATACACCAAGCATTAGGCTAGGTAGCAGTACACAGACTGTCCCATTTAATTGTTACGACAATCCTAAAATTCGGGTACTAATAGTTATCTCCATTAAAGAAGAGGAAATTGAGATAGAGAAAAGTTAATTAATGCTGAAATCCTAGAGCTAACGTGTGAATTGGAGACTAAATTCAAACACAGGCAGTCCGCCTTCAGAACCTAGCTCCTAACCAGTGTGCTGAAGTAACACACAAAGTGCTAGTCCACAGTTTACAGCTGCCTCTCCTTTTTTTTTCTTTCTTTCTTTTCTCTAGCTCCTCAACAAAACATTGTCTAAGTGCGTCAGCATATGCACTGAGAACACATAAACTTATCACATAAAATGTTGTATACAGCTGACCTTTGAAGAATAGAATTAGGGGTGCCAACCCCATGTAGCTGAAAATCCGTGTATAAGTTTACAGGTGGACTCCCATCCTTGATTCCACACCCACAGACTCAACCAAGCTTGGGTCACATAGTACTGTACTACATATTTATTGGAAAAATTCTGCATATAAGTGGACCTGCACCATTCAAACCTGTGTTGTTCAAGGGTCAACTGTATTTGTTTTATCCCTACTATTCCAGAGTTCTAATCCTGGCCCTCTGATATACTAAAAAAGAGGAGTTTTATTTTTAATTAAATTATGCTTTGACTATATATCACAATTTATGGTAAACCACTCACTTTGAATAGACAAACAGATGACTGAATGGATAAATAAATGAACAAAATATTGACTGAGTACATTATTAAATGTGTTAGTTCATTTTGGGTTCCATTCTTAACTGTTCATTTATACCCTACTCTTCATCATCTGGGCTTTTGTATAATCGGTAATCAGTATCTGAGTCTTACTGAGTCACATTTTCCGTTTTATCTCAATGGAATTTCGGTTTCACAGTAATCAGATCACATTTTCAGTTTAAGGAAATATTTCTTCCATTCTTTCCAGGCCCACTGTTATTCTCAGTCTGGCTCTGTGCCCAGAAGACTGGCCTCTGCAGACTGCATCACCTGGTCTTTCTTGCCTTTGGACTACTGGCTGGCTTTTGTTTGTGGAAAGCTCAGAAAGAGAAGTCACACCATACTTAGTCTGACCACTTCCACTCTGCCTAATGAGCCATAATTTGGCAGGGATCGCATTCTTCTGTAGTCAGCAGCTCCCACAGAAGCAGCTCTCATAGGGTTCTGCTCAAATGCTTTCACCCCTCAACACTTCAGGCTGTGGGACATTAAGGACTGTTGCTATTTCTGAGCTGTATGTACTTCTCTACAACTTGTTGCCTCCTCTCACACTGTCCACATTTCTATAAGAAGAGTGACTCAATCCCTCTTTTCTCCTTTGGTTGTGCCACCTGTTTTCCTCCTTGGGCTGTAATATAGGCTAACAACCACCTGTACTAAGAATAAAGTTTTAAATTAGTCAACCACAAAATGCTGTTTGCAGCTACCATATAGTTATTTCATCATCACAAGAGTAAGGTTAAATAGTTGTTTTAAGGTACATGCGGGGAGCTCACCAAGCCAAAACTCTAAGTCACTTATCAAGAACACTGGATTTTCCCACCCAACAAGTGGAATGTGTGTATTCCTCCAAGTTTCAGCCTTACTGAAAAGGAAACACCACTGTGTGTGTGTTTCAATTTAAAATATACATATGTATCTTCAGTGGGCTTATCTAACACAATCTAAGATTAGTATTGACATGAAAAGAAACAGGGTGCATGAAAGTGGATCTTCCATATAAAACATGTGAATTACAGAGCAAAAAGTAATCTGTTTTTAAATACTTGTGACAGAAAAACATTCTTTCCATTATAGTGTGTTTTTAGGTGACATGATTGAAGAAAGTAATATTGTGATCAGTCTTCAAAAGAGGCTGTCCAATACTCCCCAACTCCAAAGGCAAATTTAGAATAGATGGTCTAACACCATAATAAGATATTAAGAGAATTGGAAGAATAGAAAATGTCACCATTTATGAAGAAAAGGGAAAAAATTCTCCCAACATCAAACAGCAAATTCAACAATGCAAAACCACAATTACTTTTGCACCACTAATACCTCTTCTAGATGCTTTTGTTTTATCTTAAAGAAACTGACTTTCCTTAAATGAATCCAGAGAATGGTAAATCCCCAGTCCCACCAATAATCTCCTCCTACTCTTCAAAAAGAGACTTTAGAGGAGGCTGTTCAAAATGGAGACACAGAAAGATCCTGAACTTACTTCCTCCCATGGACACAACAAACATATACCCACACGTGTATTGATCCCCTCTGAAAAACACCTGAGAGCTAGCTGAACACCTGCTCCACAACAAAGAATAAAAGGATGACATCAAGTTGAGCAGGAGAAGCAGAGAAGCACTCTTACCAAGAACCCATGCCCTGACATCCAATAGGGAGGGAATCTCACCAGACAAGTGCTTCTCTTGAAGAAGCAAGGCCTTGGCACCCAATATCAAGCAACCCACCCCCTGAAATCTATACAAGACAGAAGAGCACCCAAAATGCTTGGCTTAGAAAATCAACGGGGCTGCCATCCAAGGATGCTAAAATCCTATAGGACACCAAGACTCTCATCTTAAAGGGCTCCCATGCAAGCTCACTCACCCCAAGACCTTGCAAAACAGCAGCAGTTTGAAAAGTGATGGAGACATCTGTGAATATGAAGAATCGGTTAGAGAGATGGGCATGCTGGAAACACTCCCCAGAGACTGAGACACTACCAGACACTGATGCTTCTTTCCTATCTAACCAGTACAGGCAGGCAGCCAGGACACGGGGGCAAGCAATAGATCATGGGCACTACTACCATGCTGCTGAAGCCAGAGAGCTCCAGTGGCTTGCAGCACTCCCCCACTTCCTTGCTGGAACAGGTGGGCTTGAACAGTTGTAGTTTTCTCCTTCCTAGCTAAAGTCTGCCAGCTCGAAACTCCCCTCCCCGCTCTGGGGCTGGTGTTCTCCCATTCTTTGCCTAAAGCCAACACGGGTGCAGAGACAAGGCATTCCCATGGTGGACAGCTGAAACTGGTGGATATAAATAGTTAAATCATTTTCTAGTTGCCTTTCTAAACAAAAGAACAAATCCTGGCCCCTATACTCTCCAGCTACCTACCTAAAGCTAGCAGGCTTTTTGGTCCATGAAATTCTCCAGGCAGGAATACTGAAGTGGGTTGCCATTCTCTTCTCCAGGGGATCTTCCTGATCCTGGGATGGAACCCAGGTCTCCCACAATGCAGGCAGATTCTTTACCATCTGAGCTACTGGGGAAGCTTGGCTAAAATGAGCAGGTGAATGAAATTCACTCAGGGGACACATCTTGATCTCTTGGCCCTGGTGACCAAGGAGGCCAGCTTTTCTGAGCTCCTACACAACTGTAATGATATTGGCTCTTGGTAGGCACTACTTTCTACTTAGCCTGAAGTTTTACCCTGCAGGACAGACTTAAAGTTATGCTCTCATCTGGAGGGTAAGGAGGTGCTTTTAGGAAACATAAGCAGGGAGATACCATCCTTCCACACCCCATTAGCTGTACGAAGACTCCTCAGAAAGGAGCTTATACACTTTTCAGGAACCCCAATTTTTGCAACTGTTCCCAGGGTACACCTCCAGATCTCCCATCTGGAGGCCAGCTGGGATTAAGACAATGGCCCCACAGGATGCCTACTTTAAAAGCTGCTGCCTGAGGGTCTGGCATGCAATGAGCCCGAAACTAAGTGCTAAATAAGATTTTTCTCTTTGGAACACTGAGACGCTTCAGCAAACCCCCAACAACAGGGGCATATCAAGACTAAATCAGGCAGTTCTTCTTAACAGAGTCACGACAGGCAAGTATCCTGATGAGATCCAACCTCCCTACACAGTGGATAGGCCACAACTGGGTCAGCAAGCACACTAAGACAATTCCCTCCCTGCAGCAGCCAAGCCCTAATCTGCCTGGGTAGGTGCCCTGAGCCCTGCCCTCACTGCAGCACAGCAGCCATGGCCCTAACACAGAGAGCAAGTGCGTGCAGCCCACACAAAGAATGCCCATACCGTGGCATGGTGGTTCTGATGGCCAGGAGACATTGTGCTTCTGGGTCACAAAGAAAAGCCACTACTTCAAGAGTGAGGGCCTGTGCGCCACAACTACTGAGCCTGCGCTCTAGAGCCTTCGAGCTGCAACTACCAAGCCTCAGTGCTGCAACTACTGAAGCCCCTGTGCTCTAGAGCCCTGAGCCACAACTAGTGAGACCATGTGCCACCACTACCGAAGCCTGTGCTCCTAGAGCCTGAGCTCTACAACAAGAGAAGCCACTGCAAGCAGAAGCCTGCGCACCACAACTAGAGGGTAGCTCCCACTCGCTGCAACTAGAGAAAACATGCACAAAGCAACAACAACCCCGGAAAGCAAAAAATAAATAAATAAATATATGAAATAATTTTTTAAAAGGACTGAGGAAGCTTGTAAAGTACAGTAGGAAATAATGACATAAAAATAGTTGATCAAATACCTTAAGATATAAAATGGAAGCAGAAAGATGAAAAATCCACAGGACACAGTGAAAACAGTTCTAAGAGAGAGATTCATACCAATAAAGGCTTATTTTAAGAAATCAGAAAAATGTCAAATAAACAACTTAACTTTAAAGGAACTAGAAAAAAACAAAGCTGAAAATTAATAGAAGGAAGAAAATAATAAAGATCAGATATGAAACAGAGACAAAAGAAACAATAGGAAAAAAAAAGAATCAATAAAACCAAGAATTGGTTCTTTGAAAATATAAATAAAACTGAAAAAAAGAAACCAAATAAAATCAGAAATGAGAAATTCCACTTCATAAAAGAATACTATGAATAATTAGACAACAAATTAGACAATCTAGAAGATAAGTTTCTAGAAATATACAATCTTCTTAGAGTGAATCACGAAGAAACAACATCTGAATAGACCAATTACTAGTCAAAGAATTGAAACCATGATCAGAAAATTCTCAAGAAACAAAAGTCTAGATGACTTCACAGGTAAATTCTACCCAACATTTAAAAATTTAATATCTAACTCTCTCAAATTGTTCCCAAAAAATTAAAGGGAGAAAATACTCCCCAAATTTATTTTACAAGGCCAGCATTACCCTGATTCCAAAACCAGATAGATACACTACAAAAAAAGAAAATTGTAGGCCGAAAACATCCTTGATGAACATAGATGCAAAAAGCCCCAACAAAATATTAACAAATCAATTCAACAATATAGTAAAAGGTTCACACAATATGATAAAGTGAGATTAATTCTAAGGCTACAAGGATCTTTAATATCTTCAAGTCAACCAACATGATACATCAAAGTAAGAAACCAAAAGGCAAAAAGCATATAATTATCCCAACAGATTAGAAAAAAGCATTTGACTAATTTCAACATCCATTTATGATTTTTAAAAAATCAACAGACTAGGTAGAGGGAATAAAAGGTCATATATGACAAATCTACAGCTAATATCATATTCAACAGTGGAAAACTGAAAGCTTTTCCTCTAAGACAAGGATTGCCATTTTTATTCAGTATAGAAGTCCTAGCCACAGCAATTAGGGAAGAAAAAGAAATGTGCTCTGTGTGTGTGTGTGTGTGTGTGCGTGCGTGTGCATTCAGTCAAGTCTGATTCCCAGGAATAAATTTAACCAAGAAGGTGAAAGACCTGTACTCTGAAATCTGTTAAGACATTAATAAAAGAAATTGAAGACAACATAAATGGAAAGATATACTGTGTTCATGGATTGAAAGAATCAGTATTCAAAAAAAGAAAGAATCAATATTTTTTAAAATAAAGCCAGAAAAAAAAAACACCAATACAGTATACTGACACATATATATGGTATTTAGAAAGATGGTAATGATGACCCTGTATGCGAGACAGCAAAAGAGACACAGATGTATAGAACGGACTTTTGGACTCTGAAGGAGAGGGAGAAGGTGGGATGATTTGGGAGAATGGCATTGAAACATGTATACTATCATGTAAGAAACGAAGTGCCAGTCTTTGTTTGATACAGGATACAGGATGCTTGGGGCTGGTGCACGAGGATGATCCAGAGAGATGATATAGGGTGGGAGGTGGGAGGGGGGTTCAGGATTGGGAGCTCATATACACCCGTGGCGGATTCATGTCAATGTATGGCAAAACCAATACAGTATTGTAAAGTAAAATAAAGTAAAAATAAAATTTAAAAAAGCACCCTCCAAAGGCCAATTCTCATACTAAGATGTCATTGAATAAATACCTTTGATTTCAGCAAAAAAAAAAAAAAAATCCATACTTTCCAGAGCAATCTACAGCTTCATGAAATTTCTATCAAAATGCCAATGACATTTTTCACAGAACTAGAACAAATAATTTTAAAATTTATATGGGAACCACAAAAGACCCAGAGTTGCCAAATCAGTCTTGAGAATAAAGAACAAAGCTAGAGGTATCATGCTCCCTGATTTCAAATGTCCTACAAAGCTACTGTAATTAAAGTACAGTATGGTACTGACACAAAAACAGACACATAGATCAATGGAACATAACAAAGAGCCCAAAAATAAACCTATGCTTATACAGTCAATATAATGGGAAAAATATAGTCTTTTCAATAAATGGAAAACTAGACAGCTACATGCGAAAGAATGAAATAGAACCACTTTCTTACATTATATTTAAAAAACTCAAAATGAATTAAATGTAAAGCCTGAAACCATAAAGTTCGACAAGAAAATATAGGCAGTACTCTCTTTGACATTAGTCTGAGCAATTTTTTTTTGCACATGTCTCTTTAGGCAGGGGCAACACACAAAAAAATAAGCAAATGTAACTACTACAAAGCTAAAATTAAAAAAGCTTTCACACAGTGAAAAACTCATCAATAAAACAAAAAGGCAACCTACTAAATAAAAGATATTTCTAATTATATATCTAATAAGGGATTGACATAAAAAATGTATAAAGAACTCATACAACTGAATATCAAAGAAATAAGAAATACAATTAAAAATGGGCAGAGGATCTGAGTAGACATTTTCCCAGAGAAGACATTCAGATGATCAATAGGCACATAAAAAGATGCCCAACATCACTAATCATCAGGAAAATGTAAATCAAACCACAATGAGATATTATCTCACACCTGTCAGAATAACTATTATCAAAAAGACAAGAAACAACTGTCAGCAAGGATGTGGAGAAAGGGGAACACTAGTGTACCTTGGTGGGAATCTAAATTGGTACAGCCACTATGGAAAACAGTATGGAAGCTCCTCAAAAAACTAAAACTAGAACTACCATACAATCCAGCAATTCTACTTCGAGTATTTATTCAAAGAATACAAAAACACTAATTTGAAAAGACATATGTATCCCTACGTTCACTGCAGCAATATTTACAATAGCCAAGATATGGAAGCAACTGAAGTGTCCATCAATAAATAAACAGATAAAGAAGATGTGATATACATATCCAATGAAGTATTACTCAGTCATAAAACAAAGAATTAATCTTGCCATTTGCAAAATCACAGATGGACCTAGAAGACAGACAAATACCATATGATTTCATTTATATGTGGACTCTAAAAAGCAAAATAAATGAACAAATAAAACAAAGTGAGAACAAACTCAAAAATACAGAGAATAATCTTGTAGTTGCCGGAGGGAAAGGAGTTGGGGGTTGGATGAAATAGGTGAAAGGGATTAAGAGATATAAAGTTCCAGCTATAAAATAAGTACATATGGGTATGGAATGTACAGAATAGGGAAGACAGTCAGTAACATTATAACAATTCTGTATGATGGCAGATGTTAGCTAGATTTATCATGGACCATCATTTTGTAATGTATAAAAATATTGAATCACTATGTTGTACACCTGAAACTAATGAAATACTATGTATCGATTATAATTCAATTAAGAAAAGACTTTGATCTTTTGGTCTGGAAGAAAAACTTTCTAGTGTCTGTTGAAAACCCTTGAAAATAGAAATCAACAACTATATTTTATGGGGTGTTACTCATCTCATAACAGTTGCAAACTTCAGTACTTTAAAAAAGTATTTTGGATTTGTAATATGTTTATTAAAATATGTGTCTTTACCCCCACTGCTTTGTGTATTGCTCAGACTTGTCCCTTTAATACTCAAGAACAAAGTGCTATTTTTCTTAACTCTTTGGCTTACTGGGAATAAAGGCATTTTTGTCATCTCTAAATATGAAATTCATCCATGATTTTTAAAATATGCTACTTTATAGCCTGATAAAGACAGGTTAAAAAATAGGGCACAAGAGATATAAATTAATGTTAAGTAAAAGCTTACTGGGGAAAATATTCTTTCCTGACTACTTTTCTTACTTAGAAGTTTAAAAAGATGAAGAAGCCTTCCCCAGAAAGGACTGGGGAATTTTAGAAGAACTGATAGGCTATATTCACAAATCCTTATATTGAAATGTTATTTTAATATATTTCATATGGAATTATAGAAAATCCTCTTTCTTCCTATTTCAATATGATTTAACCTCAATGGTAGCCAAAATATTTATTCTACAACAAATTCTTTTAGAGATTAATTCCTATATTTCATAATAATGAGTTTCCTACAATTTTAATATAAATCTAAGGTCTATGAGACAAACTTTAACTGTTTGATGAGAATACTCTATTTGGAATTTTGAGTTAAATACAGTGGACTGAACATGTATTTGTCACAGGTTCTCCTAAAACCCCATTAAAATGACAACAAAGATTTTTAAAGCATAAATCCAGAGTACAAAAAGAATGGGAAAGATGATAATAGCAGCACAATTTCTGGGTGGAAACAAGGCGGATGAATTATAACTGATTTAGAAGCCAAGAGAAAACAAAAAACAGATATGTCAACTCACAACTCAAGAATTGGAAGTAACAGATACCGCTAAGTGGAACTGGCTGGTGGATACAATACTGCAGAGTACAGAGGTAGATAATACCAGCTCTGAAAATTTTCATTTGCCCTTAGGAGATGATTTAATAATGAACCACCAGGTGACTGGGGAAACTGAGGAGACAGATCTGTATATTACATTGATAACTACACTGTGTGTAGACGGATTTGAAATGCCAGCACCCACGGGAGACTGTCCAGGTGATACCCAGACTTTAGGATTGAATTAACATTCCCTGGAAATGGGATATGATCTCTGAAGGAGAGATTCTAGAAATCTTGTAGGCTGAGAGTGAGATTTCCCTAAAAGAAAAAGAAGATATGTACTATGAATGTCTGAAAATGGAAATGCTTATTGCAGAGTGTGTGTTTGGGGGCCAGGGGGAGAGAAAGACAAGGATTTGAAAACAAAGAATATAATAAGAACTCAAGCTTTCAGTTGCCTACAATGCTTCAATAATTCCGATATATCCTTGTAGCCTGGTGTGGGTGGCTATTGCAGGGAATGAAAATAAGATAGTGAAGGGGATGGTGTCTGTCCCACATGGAATGCTCTAGAGGAGCACCTGCTGGGAGAGAGCAACAACACGGTTCAGAAAGTGGCTCACAGCAGAGTGAGAGGAGACAGAGAGACGCACAGGACCAGGAGAAGCAGCTGAGGGCAGGCAGCTCAAGAAGAGGTGTGAAAAAAAATTCTCTCAGTCTCAAATATTCTGGTAGGAGGTGACCAGGAGGGAATGTTGCAGTCCGCTTCTCAAAACAGACACTGAGACAGAGATTAGTGTGTGATAGGCACAGCCCTCAGGATCAAACCGCTTGAGCGGAAGAGAAGGCAGCAAGATAGCAGAGGAAAGAGGCTGCAATGAAGCCACAACTCCGTCCTGGCTGACTGCACAGAGAGCCCTGGAGCTGGGATGGCCCTTTCCAGTTGTTCTGAGTTGGGGTGAGGAACCTGAGCCATTTTTATCCTTATTTCAAAGGCATGGAATTTGAGTAAGAAGGTTCTCTTTAACAGAGGACAGTTCTTCCCATAAGCTGAGGAAATAAGTCCCTCTGTTCTGAACAGGGGATTTGGACAGCACAGTGCAGTATCCATGATAGTAGAGAAGACTAGTATAAGGGAAAACGTTAAAATAGAACATATACTGGTTTATATCCAATTATCCAGTGATGCATATTTATATGGCAGAGGAAGAGAGTTTGAAAATAATTATATTAACATGAATAAGTAATAGGATGGTAAAGATTAGTAAAAAGATTGTGAAAATATGATCAAAAATTTCTTGGCATTTTATATTGTTCCTTATTCAAATTATGACCAAATAAAAATAATACATTCTCAGCATACATTGTAGTTCTTATCCAAACTAGGGAACAAATGTGCATTGATTTGGAGAGTTACCTCTTCAACACCCAGTCTCTTTCTTTCCTCTATTCTCTGTTTTCTTTTTTTTCTCTCTACCTCCCTTTCACACACACACACACATACACACAGGCAAAAACACACACACTTAAAAAGACCTGGGGTTTTTGGTAAAGTACTTTGGATAAGTACTTTGATATGGACAGCTAGTCACCTAAAAGACAAACATGAGTTTCAATAGAAGATTGCAGAGCTGCTTTGTAGAAGAAATAGATTTGGTTAAATGTAGATAGGGGTTTTGTTTTGTGGAGGGTGAAGAGTAAACAAGCCTAAAACCAAAAGTGAATTATTTGGATAGTAAGGGAAGTTCTGAGAAATAGTGAAGGGGCAGGGGGAGAAGAATGAAGATGTGACAGCTAGTAGCCTAAGAAAAACTGAGGGGCAAGAGCAAAGGAGGAGATTTTTATTATATTTCATCTGTACAGTGTGCACTGTCAACCTTCTTCTCTGTCAAATCACAAAATCTGAAATAAATGTTTTCATCATTTGCCAGTATGTTCTGGAGTTGGATGTTTTCTGCTATGTTTTATTTTGTTTTGAACTGCAACAAAGTGTGATTAGTACTCTCTCCTAGGGCTAGGGGCCTTGGGTTGGAAGGCTCAGTAGTGCTACTAGTGGTCAGCCCTACCGCAACAAACAGTTTTCACAGGGAAGAAGATGATGATTGAAGTTGAAAGCTAAAGTAGAGAAAGGATCTGTGCTCAAGGTGAGCAACAGACCAACTAGAAGTGTGTCAGAGTAAACAAGTAAAATCAACTTGTTTACACCATCACCATCAGAAAAGACAAAAGCACTGGAACTGGGAATTTTATTTCATGAACAAATCCATTCTTATCTATTTAAAACTCTCTCTGGGGTCGCACAGAGTCAGACACGACTAGAAGCGACTTAGCAGCAGCAGCAGCATATATGAATGATTTTCAAATGTATACCTTAGCCCCCATCTCTTCCCTCATTGTAAGTTTTGTACCTGCTATTCAACAAGCTCATTTAGATGTCAAAACCAAGCGTCCCATCCTCCCTCTGCAATCCATTTACTGGAGTTTTTCCCAACTCCCAAACTCCCAACTACTCAAGCCAAATACCTGGATTTATGTTTAATTTCACTCTTTCTTTCATACACTATCTCCAATCCATTAGCAAAATCCTGGTATCTCTACCTTCAAAATACATCCAGAATTTGATCCTGTCTCACCACCAACACCATTCCTTCAAGCTGTCATTACCTCCCACTTGGATCATTTCATTAGCCTCTTAACTAGTCTCCTGCTTGTACTCTTGTCATACTACAACTTATTTTCAAGATAGAAACCAGAACAAATAAAAGTCAAAGTCTTAACAGTGGCCTGCAAGATCCCTAGATAACTGATCTACTTCCCACTGGCTTCTTCTGACCTCATGTCTCTTAACACTATGCCTCCCTTGAACATGCCAGGCACAATACTGTCCAGACCTTCTGCACTTGGTATTTCCTTTGTAGCAATGCTCTTCTCCCAAATATATGCTCCACACATCCCATCATGTGAGTTAGTTATTCACAAGTCACTTACTAAAATTGAACACCCCTCACATTCTGTCATTTTTTTAATCTCCCTTCCTTCCTTATTTCTATTTGAAGTACTGCATTTTTACTTATTTATTTGAGTACTATACATCTCCCCTTCACTTCTACTTGATGCAAACTCCACAAGGTTAGAGATTTTTTTTCCTATTCGGTGTTGTGTACCTAACCATCTAGAACAGTATTTGGTACATAGTAGACATGCAATGACATGTATACATGCAATGAAATTGACTGAATAAATTCTGAGTATTTTAGAATGTTAACGTCTGCATCTTGACCTTTATTTTGAGGATTTTATCAAGTCTCTTTATTTTGAGGATTTTATCAAGTGTCTATATTGATCTAACTGATGCTTCTAATTGATTCTCTTAAAATAGGAGAATTTCATTATCTGTCTTACTTTCTAGTATTTTTTTATTCCAAGTTGCTCAGTTTTGCTGTTAAGTTAGGTTACCTGCCGAACTTAATCTTATTAACAGTAGTATATGCAGGCAGCAATATAAGAGATGCTTGTGATCCAAACTCCCCAAATCTCAACCCCTCCCTGGCAATTCACTCCTTGTGTAAATACAGAATTGCATATAACATTTCTAACAGAATGGAATCATTTGAGGGATGTAAAATGGAAAACTGAGTGGATAGCTTGAGAGAAAAACACTGGAAAGTCATAATTTGCCTTTCATAAATTCACACAAGTGAGAAATTCATCTAAAAATGGAAATTCTAAAACAACCAGAAAAAATTACAAACCAACATTTTGTTTTTCTTTTTTTCTTTTGTAAAGTGGCTTCCATTTCCTGTGATTTTATCCCCCAAAGGGACTCTCTACATTGGGAAACGCACTCCTGGGGCACATCTGTTCCTTCATCCTCATCAGTTGGCAACACTCAATGAATGCCCCCTGTTGCTACCAAATACTATGATGTGTTTAAAAGAATCAGATGACCCTTTCCTTACTCGCCTTAATTTTTCCAAATGGAATGAGGAGCATTGGGAAAGCAAAATACTTCCTTAATTCACACTCCACTTCCACTAAAGCTGAATTTGTAATTAGTCAGAAGAAGGCCACACTAGTGTTTACACTATCTCTAAAGAACATATTTTTAAACAAATAAAATTTCCACAAAATTTCAGGAAACTCTTTAAAAATATATTCAGATACTATTAAGCACTTAAAAGCACTCATTTGCACATGACTCATTATCATGTTATTTAGAAATAATTTTGATCTAGTTATTAGGAACCATTCAACAAAGGATATCTAAACCAACTTTTCTCTCAGAGCTAGTTATGGTATCTTCCTTTAAAAAGAAAAAAAAATACTGTAATTATTTGTAAATATTTTCTTCAGGCTTCATTAATCTAACTAAAGATTCTACATATTAAATATGTGAGTGCTCTTTCTATGCTTATAACAAGGTTTGAAACATTCTTATAACTAACTGAAGTTATACAGAAATACAACTGCAACCTAAGTAGGGGGTAAAAGAAGGAAGGCTGAAAGAAGGGAGGAAGAAACAGAATGTTAAAGTAAATGATCACATATATTAATTTTAATCCTAACTCTTCTATCATTATGAGAGGCAACAAGGCATAGGCGGTTAAGAACTCTAGAGTCAGATTTCCTGGATTCATGGCTGGCTTCATTCCTTACAATCTGAAAAACATGTCACAACCTTTCTGTTCTTCAGTTTCCTCATCTATAAAATGGAGAGATAATAATTATATATACCTCATAATTGTTGCTGTCAAGATCAAGTAGGTTATTGTCTGTAAAGTGCCTAGTTCTGGCACAAAGTAAGTGCTCCATTTATATCAGCACTATTAATTTATTCCTATTGTTATTATGATTGTAACTCATTATCTTTATGTTTAGTGATAACAACTTCCCTGTCACACACCTGCCTTTCAAGCCAAACCAGCAGTGTAGCCAAGAATCACAGAGGTAGGCTGAGCCCAGGCTATGAAAAGGAGGATGAATAATCAACACTGAGATAAGTAAATCAAAAGGAAAAATCAAGATAACACAACTAAATGCTATTAAAGATATGTGAACTTATATTCATTTCTTGGATAGGAGAAGCCAATGATTGATGACTTCACAAATAAGACTGATATGCAGTAATCTAGTAAAGGTTTTAATATAGGTTCCTACCTATAGATGACCACATTTGTCTTAAAGGCTGTCCTTTCAGAGTGTTGGGGTAAAGGAAATAAATTATGCCTTCACCAGTAGAGTCAGAGCCTTAGTCCCTGAAATAAAAACAAATCCATAGGCATTTTAGTGGCTTTACACTCCCAGGTGAAAACAAAGTTCCTGTTTTCATGATAAGCAAGGAAAATGGTCCAGTGTGGGGCCCTAAATGGGAAACCTCAGAGGAAACAAAAAAGGGGGGCCAGTTTGACAGTTGGAAGCGGTTGGAAACTAAGATGTTGCCTGGCAGAAGTGATAGGGGCGGGGTCTAAGTTTGTCAAAGCTTTCGATTGGCTCTCTTGATTTCCATGCAAATGAGGATTTGACCTTTAACATGATTGGTGCGACTGAGGCACATAATGACTTGACCTCTAATGTGATTGGTGCAACTATGGAACGTTCCTCCTAAACCACCCCCTGCTTGCCTATATAAGCTGGGTGTTTGTAGCAATAGAGTGGAACCGCTTCGACAGAACCCCTGTCGTGTCTGATTGTCTCTCACTCGCCAAGGGGCTGGGTTGGCGGACAGCAGGCTCACCTCTCCTCGGGAACCCCTCGGCTTTGCTGAGGGAAGTTCCACTGCCTTCACTCTTTTCTGCGGAGCGTGCTCCCCAGCAGAAACTGGCGCCCAACGTGGGGCACGTGAAGCGGACGGACGGAGGTGGTGTCACCGTGCGGCTCTGAAAGAGGAGCAACGAAGGACCCTAGCAGGGTCACAGCACGGAGCTCCTTTAGAGGAGTATCGCCCGAGGTAATCCGGATTTCAAGGTGGGCCCCTCTCCTTTATGAGGGAAGTGCCAAAAACTCTCTTAGTTTCCTTCTCCTCTTCTTTCCTGATCTGTCCTTAATTCTTTCTTTCTGGAGTTTCAGTGAACAGGCGAACGGTTGTGAAGGCAACTGATAAGTCCTGGCTAGGGCCACTCTCTGGCGGACTTTGAAGGCACCACAACAGGTAAGCCTCAGTAACTAGAGCCCAACCGGGTGAAACTCCCCTTTAATCTTTCTTAACTGAGGACGTGGCCTAGAATCTTCCCTGTGGGCACGGGTCCAGGCACTTAAAGGCCATTAGGGCGCCTGCCACTTGAAGACTCCCGTGACAGGATAAGGGGGTCACGGAACGGGCTAGAAACCTCTAGGGTGCCCGCCCCCAGCAAGAAAATTTCCGTGCAACAACGCAGGCACATAAACTGTTCCAAAAGCATACCATAAGCCCAACTTTCTGGCCACCACCACTCATGGTAGGATTTTTGGTGGTTGTCCTCAGTGACTTTTCTGTCTATTCTCTCTGGGTAGCATGGGAAATAACATTAGCAAGTCTGATGAGCCTGTACTCAAGGTGCTGAGATATATGCTCATAAGCAGGGAACTTGAGATTTCTGACGCTCAGGCCATTAAGGTCTGGGGGATCACATCTAAGGGACCCCTAGTTCCCCAAAATCAGGTCGATGCTTTGGCTGCAGACAAGAGGGACACTTTAAAGAGTGCCCTCAAGGCAGGGGAAGACCTACCGGTCAGAGACCTCCCACTATCCCATTTATGTACACCATCTTAGGGGTCATCAAGATTTACCTGGATTGCTTTCACTAGGAAATTCCCTGGCCGATACAGCGGCCTCCCTTACAATCCAAGCTTGTAACTTACAAGATGCCTATGATCTTCACGATCTTACTCATATAAATTGGAGAGGGCTACATAAAGGTTCCCACAGATCCCTATTAGAGAATTAAAGAAAATTACACATACATGTAAATCTTATCTTCCTTATTTAAAGTACCACCTTTACAGCCCCCAGGAGTAAACCCTCAAGGGCTAAAACCCAATGTGCTGTGGCAAACTGATGTAACCCATTATTCCCCTTTTGGAAAACTTAGTATGTCTTTGTGTCTATCGACACTTACTCTCATCCCTGCTGGGCTACTGCCCACACAGGAGAAAAGGCAAAACATGCTCAAAGCCATTTTTTACAATGTTTTTCTACGTTGGGCCTTCCCCATCAAATAAAAACAGATAATGGTCCTTGTTTCATCAGCCAGAGCTTACAGAAATTCTTCCAACAATGGCACATTCGTCATAACACCGGAATCCCACATAACCCCCAAGGACAAGCCATAATTGAGCGCCACCATCAAAATTTAAAGGCTCAATTACAAAAACATAAAGGGGGAATAAGCCCTCACCAGCAACTTGGAATGGCACTCTTTACTTTAAACATCTTAAATTTTTCAAAAAATGAACTGATACCATGTTTTCAAAAACATTGGTCTAATCAAGAAATAAAACCTGAAATACAAGTGAGATGGAAAGACCCCATCACTGGTCAATGGAAGGGGCCCGATCCACTCCTTACAATGGAGAGAGGATTCAGATGCATATTCCCCATTGGGGACCCCAGCCCTATATGGGTGCCAGCAAGGAATCTTAAATTTACACCACAAGAGAGGTCAAATCTCAAAATTTGACACAGATTAAAGAGACATTCACATATTGAGCCCAAGAACAAAAGTTCTTGAGGCGATCTTTTCTTCCTTTATAGATCATTGATGCGGCGACCCTGGTGGACACTGCTCCTGGTGATCATCGGATTACCTATCCTCTCCTTGCTGACCTTCATTACCTATCCTCTCCTTGCTGACCTTCATCATTGCCATCTCAAACCAGCTTGAACACCTGAGATCCGCCATAATGGGACTTCAACAACAGTTGGACTTTTATGCAAGAGCATTGACTGTCTTAACAAGGTTAAATTGTGATGTTAGATATCATAATTTCTGTTTTATGGCTTTTCTGGTTCTTAGTGAAATGTTAAAAAGGTTATGCTTGCCCAGGTCATGGAAGAGGAGCCCCATGTTGGGGACCCACAAAACCCCTGGATTAATTTAGCCCTTCGAGATTAACGGAGACAGAAGAGTTCTAGATGCCCATCATCTAGAGAGATTCTGCCTAGCCCCCAAGAGGTGGCTGGATAGTCAGTGACGGGTAAGACCCTCAGAGGAGGGCAACCTAAGACAGGCACAGCCGCAAGAGGGGCTGGCAAGGCTGGAGAGGCTGGCCGCCTACAGCTTTACGCCTTGCTCTACAGAACATCATCAATACAACTGTCTCGAGGGCTTAAATAAAATAAAAAGGGGGAGATGTGGGGCCCTAAATGGGAAACCTCACAGGAAAAAAAGGGGGGGCCAGTTTGACAGTTGGAAGCGGTTGGAAACTAAGATGTTGCCTGGCAGAAGTGATAGGGGCGGGGTCTATGTTTGTCAAAGCTTTTGATTGGCTCTCTTTATTTCCATGCAAACGAGGATTTGACCTTTAACATGATTGGTGTGACTGAAGGCACATAATGACTTGACCTCTAATGTGATTGGTGCAACTATGGAAAGTCCCTCCTAAACCACCCCCTGTTTGCCTATATAAGCTGGGTGTTTGTAGCAATAAAGTGGAAACCGCTTCGACAGAACCCCTGTCGTGTCTGATTGTCTCTCACTCGCCAAGGGGCTGGGTTGGCGGACAGCAGGCTCACCTCTCCTCAGGAACCCCTCGGCTTTGCTGAGGGAAGTTCCACTGCCTCCACTCTTTCTGCGGAGTGTGCCCCCAGCAGTCCAGATGACTTTATGTTCTGACAAAAGAAAGTAAAAGGGCTACAAATCAACTTACAAAAGAAGGAATTTATGGTACTTATTGACCAGCAACTATTTCCTCTAGAACAGCAATAGCTTGCATATATCATTCTCTTTTGAAGTGAATTCTTACATTTAAAAAGCATCTCTATAATTTATAATAAGCATAAAGGATAAATATTACCATGTGGAGTAACTATTAATATTTTTAACATTAAATACATTTAGGTTCTTTATGTTTTATAGAACCTAAGGGACTAGTGCTTGCATGCTCAGTCGTGTCTGACTCTTTGAGAACCCAGGGACTGTAGTCCACAAGGCTCCTCTGTCCATGGGATTCTCCAGTCAAGAATACTGGAGTAAGTTGCCATTACCTCCTCCACAGGATCTTCCTGTCCCAGCAATCGAACCCACGTCTCCTGTGTCTCCTGCCTTGCAGGTAGATTCTTTACTACTTGAGTCATGAAGGAAGGTCCAAAGGCTGGCTTGTCAGGAGTGGGATTCGAACCCATGCTTCCAGGGGAGACTGGGACCTGAACGCAGCAACTTTAGACGGCTACACTGCTCGACCATCCTAAAAGGACTAAGCCAAGGTCAAATGGCTCATAAACTCGAGAACCACATTCAGATTCTAAGTCAAATTCATTCAGCATTCAGGAACTTTTATCTAGCATACCTTATTTGTTGAAGTATTATGCTAAGTTCTAAGGCTGCAATTACTCTTTTGCTCTTCAGTGGTTTTCAGTCTTGAGGCAATAACAGAAAAGCAACAAAGCTATTACAATACAATGATAACAGAAGTTTCATTCATTCATTCAATATTTATTTAGTGTCTGCTGTATTGGTCAAAGTTCTAGCAAGAAATAGCATACAAGTATTTAACAGAATAGTTCAGCAAAAACGAAAGTCACTCAGTCCTGTCCAACTCTTTGTGACCCCATGGACTATGCAGTCCATGGAATTCTCTAGGCCAGAATACTGGAGTGGGTAGCCTTTCCCTTCTCCAGAGGATCTTCCTGACCCAGAAATCCAACCAGGGTCTCCTGCATTGCAGGCGGATTCTTTACCAACTAAGCTATCAAGGAAGCCCGCAAATAGAAAGAGGACACTGTGGTCGCATGGGCAGGGAAGTGAACCTGGACCTCCTAACTTCCCTAATAGCTCAGTTGGCAGGAGACTCCGTTAGATTCCTGGGTCAGAAAGATCCCCTGAAGAAAGGATAGGCTACCCATTCCAGTATTCTTGGGCTTCCCTTGTGGCTCAGCTGGTGAAGAATTCGCCTGTAATCAGGAGACCTGGGTTCGATCCTTGGGTTGGGAAGATCCCCTGGAGAAGGGAAAGGCTAGCCACTCCAGTATTCTGGCCTGGAGAACATGGACTGTGTAGTCCATGGGGTCGCAAAGAGTCAGACATGACTTTCACTTTCATTTTTTTCTTCTCAGTTCAGCGAAGGCCTCTTTACAGTTACAAGTGCAGTTAAGGAACGAACAGCCAGTAGTAAAGCACCCAGATACTACCAGCAGGGAGACTCCATTACTCTATTACTTCCAAACCATGGAAGAAAGACTTCTTTACAAGGGAACTGGCCAGAGAGAATCCCAACCACTATAATTTAGTTAAGGTCAATGGCAAACATGTGGTACTCTCAAACTAGGACAATTTAAGTCCATGGGGTCACAAGAGTCAGACACTACTGAGTAACTGAACAACAAAAAGAAAGTAAGGTTTAACTAAGGCACAATTTGCAAAGGGAGAATAGACCTTAAAAACCAAGATAAGGATGCAGTCCCTGTGATCTAGGAGGAGAGTCTTGTAGAGAGGGCCATGTTGGGAGGAGCATATCCTTTGACTGTGAAACATCATCACCTGACGATGCTCCAGGGAGGGGACCAGGTTAACAAATACACCAAACTCACAGGAGATGGCAAGAATGAACATCAACATTTTAGGAATCAGTGAACTAAAATGGACTGGAATGGGTGAATTTAACTCAGATGACCATTATATCTACTACTGTTGGCAAGAATCCCTTAGAAGAAATGGAATAACCCTCACAGTCAACAAAAAGAGTCTGAAATGCAGTACTTGGATGTAATCTCAGAAAGAAAAGAATGACCTCTGTTCATTTCCAAGGAAAACCATTCAATAACACAGTAATCCAAGTCTATGCCATGACCAGTAATGCTGAAGAAGCTGAAGTTGAACAGTTCTGTGAAGACCTATAACACCTTCTAGAACTAACACCCCAAAACTATGTCCTTTTTATTATAGGGGACTGGAATCCAAAAGTAGGAAGTCAAGAGATACCTGGAGTAACAGGCAAGTTTGGCCTTGGAATACAAAATGAAGTAGGCTAACAGAGTTAGCCTGGAGAAGGCAATGGCACCCCACTCCAGTACTCTTGCCTGGAAAATCCCATGGACGGAGGAGCCTGGTAGGCTGCAGTCCATGGGGTTGCTAAGGGTCAGCCACGACTGCGCAACTTCACTTTCACTTTTCATTTTCATGCATTGGAGAAAGAAATGGCAACCCACTCCAGTGTTCTTGCCTGGAGAATCCCAGGGACAGGGAGCCTGTTGGGCTGCCGTCTCTGGGGTCACACAGAGTCGGACACGACTGAAGCGACTTAGCAGCAGCAGCAGCAACAGAGCTAGCCAAGAGAACACACTGTGTGGCTTAATTCCCTCATATAACTGTGGTTGGAAAAGGGATGTATAGTTGGGCAGGAAAGTAAAATTAAACATTGAAAAAGTAAAATAAAAGGAGAAGGAACCAAATGGCATTTTTCAAAAGCTTGGCTGTTAAGAGCAGATGAGAAGGAAGTTCTGATAGAGGCGCAAAGTTCCTCGAGGAGGTGGGAGAGCTTAGTTTTAGATAGGAGGAGAGGCTCTTCTTCCTTCATAACTGATAAAGAAAGAAGGAAAAGGAATAGATTCTCATAAATTTTAGGTGCATAGCAGGGAATTGAAGAAACTCACACATGATAACTCATCTTTCTCTGTGAAAGATAAGAAATTTTGCACAATTGTATTTCATTCCCCACTCTGTTATGGCTGTCACCTATAAAATAAAGCCATTAAGATACCTCAGAAGATGACTTTCTTTTTAAAGTGAGTAATCCAACTTCAACTTGGTATTTGAGTTAACATCAGCTAATAATCACTTTCTGAAATGTTCTATTCAATTTACATCTCTCGCCTCCTAGAAGGAAGAATGTTAGTGATGAGAAAAGCTGTCAAGTCTCTGATTACTGCCTACAAATGTTATCACTTGCTACTGTTCAACAATATTCTGATGAAAATATTACTACTAATGGAACAACATGCATATGTTCTTAAGACAGAAATAGTACAACTACATTCTGTTTGCTTACAAGTAAAGTAAATTAGCACTGAACAGAGGTGAAGAATAATTCCTTGAGCAAAGTTCTCATGAAATTTTAACTCTGAATGCACACATCTCATAGATAAGATTGCAGAAGTCTTCAGGCTTGAGTACCTTCCTAAAGAAAACTTCATTTCTCAGTAGATACTAGTACAGAATGAAACCAGTTAATGCCATTTTTGAAGACCGAGTTCATATTGTCAGGTATACTATATTGTGTTTATTATCATAAACTTTCTCAAGGGGTCTGACAAAGGACAAAGTGCCAAAAATGCCATCAAATCAACTACAAGCAAATTTCCCACACAGTAGCCACCTATACAGTAGTCTTTCGGGAATTCAAATTTTAAAAAAGCATGTCCAATATCTTCAATGAAAATGACAGAACTGCAAATTTAAATGGAACAGGCTTTTAGGATATGAGTTTAAAAACTAAAGGGTAGGTAATGCAAGAATTTTACATGAAATAAGGAACAGCAAAGAAATTCTTAAAACTATAGAAAGTTTATAATATTTATCAGGAATCTTAAGCTTACTTGAATTAGTAATTTCAACAGTGGGGGCTCTACTAAGGAAATAATTTTGTGTGGACACACTTTATGGGTAAAGACTTCATCACAATATTATTTTTAATTTAGAAATATTTTTAAAGGTTAAGAAAACAATGTCTCCATCAATGGGAGAGTGGGCATATGCAGCAAGGAGATGTTAAGTATACTATATACACCTATTCAATGGAATTTTATATAATCATTATGACTTTTACCATATAATACCATGTAGCTGTTTAATGAAGTAAAGCATAAACATGAAAATGATAGATAGTAAAATATTTTAAAATGTATTAAGTAACAAACAGGCTGCCCAACTATATACCAAGTGTGATCTCAGGGTTGCATGTTTATATATATACATTTTATCTGTATTTATGCATACAAGTTTATGTTTAAATGCAAGGGCAAAATTCTGGAAGGATATACACTAAATTTCACTGTATTTATTACTGTTGCCCTATACACTTATGCATTATTTGAAATTTCTATAACTAGCATGAATTATTCATATAATGAGATAGGAAACAAAGAAATATATATTTTTGCTTTTAAAATAATGTTTGCCAGGTATTTTAAATGACCAAGGAAAATGCAAAATGTAAAGTCTCAAATATGTAACAAAAAATGTTGAAGTATGTCAAAATGAGTAGTAAGATATTAAGTGACTTTTTTTTACTCATTTATGCCTTTTCACACTTTTCAAAATTTCAACAATGAACATTAATTTAATAAGAGACAAATAAACATAAAGCTTTATATATTTATGTGGAATTCCATGTAAAAACACTAGAAATTAATGTGCACCATTGAAAAATTCCCACTAGAATGTGTTTTGAGGTGTACAGTGTTAGTGACAGGCATCTCTTGCCAAGTGTTCATTTATTCCTTTCCAAAAACTATCTTGAGATTTTTTGTAGACTACAGCTCCCAAGTTCCTACCTCCTGGGACTACAGTATGTCTAAACCAATCAAGTATGGACAAATCAGTGGGTAAGGTAACTAAGCTTTTAATGAAAGACTAACCAGTCACATACTGTGTCCGTGCTGCTGTTGCTGCTGCTAAGTCACTTCAGTTGTGTCAGACTCTGTGTGACCCCAGAGACAGCAGCCCACCAGGCTCCGCTGTCCCTGGGCTTCTCCAGGCAAGAACGCTGGAATGGGTTCCCATTTCCTTCTCCAATGCATGAAAGTGAAAAGTGAAAAAGAAGTCAATCAGTTGTGTCCAACTCTTTGCAACCCCATGGACTGCAGCCTACCAGGCTCTTCCGTCCATGGGATTTTCCAGGCAAGAGTACTGGAGTGGGGTGCCATTGCCTTCTTGGACTGTATCCGTGAGCCATTGTCAAATAGATATAAAATACAGATAACAACACTTTTTAAAAAGAGGTTAAAAAGAGGATGCTACTGTGACTTAAAAATTTTAATAAGCTTTGGGTGAGAGAAGGTAGGGAGGGCAAATGTGCAGAACTTAATTTGGGCTTTAAAAGATGGGCAATATTTGACTGAAAGAAAGGAAGTATTTCATATATGGTAGTCATCATTTGGGCTTCCCAGGTAGCTCAGTGGTAAAGAATCCACCTGCCGATGCAGGAGACTCAGGTTCAATCCTTGGGCCAGGAAGACCCCCTGGAGAAGGAAATGGCACTCCAGTATTCTTGCCTGGGAAATCCCATGGACAGATGCGCCTGGAAGGCAACAGTCCATAGCATCACAAAAGAGTCAGACAATGACTTAGCAACCAAACAACAACAAAGTCAAAATTTAGATATAACTGGGTTGAAAATTAACAACTTGTTATGCAGATGTGCAAAGAGAATAGTTTCTTTGTGTTTTATAGTGCTCATGAATGTTTCTCTTGAGCCTGATATTGCAGGGAGTTCGTGGGGAGAGACTGCTGTAGGTGAAACATGCAAACTTACCAAATGTTGGTTTCTCAGTCTCAAACTCTTATTAATTACTCAGTATTTTAAGATTAATGCTCAGTCTTTTAGATTTCCTTCAGGAGGTATGGAAGAATAAGTTATTATACATAAAAAGAATAGTTGGTGTGGTCATGAGGTTGTAAAAATTCCTGATATTTCCTTCTCCATAGACCCACCAAGGTAAAATGGAGACATGCCTCATCCTTTAAATAATGGACGGGTTGAATTTAGCCATGCTATCTTTACCAAGAACAGATGTTAGTTGGGGGATAGTATAGTCTAAATCTCAGTCTAAAGACTGTGAATAGAAATGTTTTCTCAATTAGCAAGATGCCTCCCCCTTCCCAGATTGTGAAATGTCACATTTGGTTTCTTCCATCTGAGAGACCCTACAGAGAAATAATCTCTTCTAAGAAGTTACAAGGCACTTTAAACACTGTTACCTTGTTACTCTAAGAAAGAGCACAGATTCTAGAAATTTCTTTAGGCTTTGTAGTATGGAAGTATGAGGAATCAGAGAGACAGGTATACAAACAATTTTTATAAGCATCTTATTCTTCCCACTCAGCTTTCCAACTGAGCTGTCTTCTTGCATTGCTGACTAAAGGAACTAACTGTCCATGTGTGTCTTCTTCCCAGGGCTCTGCCACAAATCCTGAAGAAGCTAAGAGTTGGAGAGAGATCTAAGCAGAAAGGGCAGCTATATGTTATGCCTTGTGATTCATTCAAAATTGCCTTTTCCCTTCTGACCTTCATCCACTGTCTCTGGGCCAAGTCTGTGAACCTCAGTTCCCCTGCCACTCAGGCTGCACCCATTCTCCATCAAGCACAGTGCCAGGGAAGTTTAAGCACAGCTCTTATCACCAGTCTGGGAAGCCCAGCCACAAACTCCAACTCTAGTCATTGACTTTCCCATGAAGGACAGGATGTGTTTGAATGCTCCACAAACCCCCTCAGGCTCTCTGAGGGACCTGCCACTAAGAAACTATGTCTTGAGCCCTCATCACTTGCCAGGTCCTGAGTTTCAGCTCCATGTTGGAATAAAAAGATGGAAAAGGCACATCTCTACACAAAAACACATCAGATGTGAAGGAGGAATTAGAGACAGAGGTAGGGAAAAAATCCATCTTGAGGCTGGACTGCAGAGGGTCTGAAAAGAGGGTGGGTGCAGAAGTCTGGAAGGTAAACCAGGGCGAGATTACAGAGGATCTTTCATTCTGAGTGAAAATGATAAAATGCGACAAATCTTATTTCTTAAGCAATGGTATTTCTGTGATTTATGTCAACAGTTTATTTTTGAATCTTAAAAAAAGTTATTTTGGTCACTTTAAATATACCACAAGCACATTTTTAAACTCTTAGATTTTGTTAACACCTGCAGCTTTGTCATTGTACAAAATAAGTCACACTAAATGCTAAGTGGAAAAGCTTAAATTAAGTCTTTCAAGAATAGCCTCATCTGGAAACCAGTGCTTATGGTGAGGTTTTGGAACACTACTGCTCTAATACCATGATAATCACTGATGAGCCTTAAGGACATGTGAAGCAAAGAAGGAAATCTGCTTGCTGGTCATTCATCAAAATAATTAGCATCTATTAACACATGATGCTATTCTAAGTGCTTTTAGGAGGCAGATAAAAACATGATTCTCCTTTGACATTCATAAGCCTAAAATAAATTTAATTCAAAAAATCTAATGCTTGAAATCAAAATTCAAGTTGATTGTTCACCTAGCATCATATGTCTAGTATATAATCTTCACTTTTTCAAGAATCACATTGTGATGCCACACACATTTTAGTTATTGAGTGTCTACTCATTATTTATTAACTGAGCACTGATTATGTGCTTGACCTTTGCATATATTACATAGTTTAATCTTTACAGCATCTTATGAGATAGACTTTACTATCCTAATTTCAAAACAAGTAACCTCTCAGCAAGGTTAAGCAACAGGGCTTAGTTACACAGTTAAAAAGGACCCAACCTGGTTTTGCCCAACCAGAGCATTAAGTTAAGAAAATACAAAGTATAGAAGATTACAATGAGGATATATACTGGCGTGGAGGGTCATAAATGTTGGCATGTCTAGTTCTAGTGGAGTCAATTAGCAAATAAGTCCAGATTTAAAGAATAAGTACTTTACTAGAAAAGAGAGATCAGCAGGTTCTAAGATAAATATGAGTGAAAAAGCATGCTGGTCTCAGAGACCTTCCTCTGGTATGTGACTTGATAATCTCAGAATATAGAGTGTGTGTAGAGGAATGATAGAAAGTGGACTATGAAGGAATAAATCACAAAAAGCTTCCTAGAGTTTTGCTTGATAGGAAGGTTTTGTTTCCAGAAAATAAACTTTTATTTAAGGGAATTCTACGATTATCACTGAGGTCCCTAAGCTCAAGTTGCCAAATGAAAAATGTGGCACCCAGGCAAAAATGATATGTACCTTCATCAACCCTTTATTGAGTATCATAATACAACAGAAACTGTGCTTGTCACTGGGGGTACCTGGGTGATTTGGGATGCTCTACTGTGACTGATATTGAAGAGGACTCCTATCACCCATCCCAGCACTCCTCCTTGGTGTAACAGCAATTTACTTTGAGGATTGGCCTTAGACCCATGGCAGTAATGATTTTCCAAATCAAATATAGTAATTTCATCTCTCTCTCAAGTGTTAAAAAGTGAAGTAAAAGTGCAGTCAGTCAGTCGTGTCTGACTCTTTATGATCCTATGAATTCCTCTGTCCATGGAATTTTCTAGGCAAGAATACTGCAGTGGGTTGCCATTCCCTTCTTCAGGGGATCTTCCCAACTCAGGGACTGAACCTGAGGGATCAAATCCCACATCATAGGTGGATTCTTTACCGTCTGAGCCACAAGGGATGTCCTCTCAAGTGATAGGTTGAGGAAAACAAATTTAAGCCAATCATGATTTTAAAATGTCCTTGAGGTTTTTTGTCCATAGGTGGATCCATAATCCAATTTTTAAGAGACTTATAGATGAACTGATTGACATGCCATTTTATTTCAAAAAGAATTTGAGGCAGCCTATGAATATCCTAGCAAATTTGGAAAACTCAGCAGAGGCCACAGGACTGGAAAAGGTGAGTTTTATTCCAATCCCAAAGAAAGGCAATGCCAAAGAATGCTCATACCACACAACTGCACTCATTCACACACTAGTAAAGTAATGCTCAAAATTCTCCAAGCCAGGCTTCAGCAATATGTGAACCGTGAACTTCCAGATGTTCAGCTGGTTTTAGAAAAGGCAGAGGAACCAGAGATCAAATTGCCAACATCGGCTGGATCATGGAAAAAGCAAGAGAGTTCCAGAAAAACATATATTTCTGCTTTATCGACTATGCCAAAGCCTTTGACTGTGTGGATCACAATAAACTGTGGAAAATTCTGAAAGAGATGGGAATACCAGACCACCTGACCTGCCTCCTGAGAAACCTATATGCAGGTCAGGAAGCAACAGTTGGAACTGGACATGGAACAACAGACTGGTTCCAAATAGGAAAAGGAGTACATCAAGGCTGTATATTGTCACCTTGCTTATTTAACTTATATGCAGAGTACATCATGAGAAACACTGGGCTGGAAGAAGCACAAGCTGGAATCAAGATTGCTGGGAGAAGTATCAATAACCTCAGATATGCAGATGACATCACCCTTATGGCAGAAAGTGAAGAGGAACTAAAAAGCCTCAATGAAAGTGAAAGAGGAGAGTGAAAAAGTTGACTTAAAGCTCAACATTCAGAAAACTAAGATCATGGCATCCGGTCCCATCACTTCATCGGAAATAGACGGGGAAACAGTGGAAACAGTGTCAGATTTTATTTGGGGGGGCTCCAAAATCACTGCAGATGGTGATTGCAGCCAGGAAATTAAAAGATGCTTACTCCTTGGAAGGAAAGTTATGACCAACCTAGATAGGATATTGAAAAGCAGAGACATTACTTTGCCAACAAAGGTCTGTCTAGTCAAGGTTATGGTTTTTCCAGTAGTCATGTCTGGATGTGAGAGTTGGACTGTGAAAAAGCTGAGCGCTGAAGAATTGATGCTTTTGAACTGTGGTGTTGGAGAAGACTCTGTCTTGAGAGTCCCTTGGACTGCAAGGAGATCCAACCAGTCCATTCTAAAAGAGATCAGCCCTGGGTGTTCTTTGGAAGGACTGATGCTAAAGCTGAAACTCCAATACTTTGGCCACTTCATGAGAAGAGCTGACTCATTGGAAAAGACTCTGATGCTGGGAGGGATTGGAGGCAGGAGAAGGGGATGACAGAGGATGAGATACCTAGATGGCATCACCAACTGGACATGAGTTTGAGTGAATTCCGGGAGTTGGTAATGGACAGGGAGGCCTGGCATGCTGCAATTCATGGGGTCGCAAAAAGTCGGACACGACTGAGCAACTGAACTGAATTGATGAATATGCATGCAAAATAGAAAAATAAAGATTAAACTAATGACAAATTGAGAATAAGAGGAATAAAAGAATAGTGGATAGGTACTAGAATAAGCAGATATGATCCTTAATGTTTCTAGGAAAGAAAGCACAAAGGAAAACAAATAGTTATAAGAGTCACCAATTGAATGAAACAAGACAGTAACAACAACAGCTTACACTTGTTAAATACTTATGTTCCAAGCACTGTTTAAATATTTATGCTATATTAATTCATTTAATCTATAGATCAACTCTATAAAGTGGGTAAAATTTTTATCCCCACCTTTGCAATGAAAGTGAAGCCCATGAAAATTAAATACATTATCAATGTCTTAAATCTAATAAGCAACAGAGCTAAGAAAAAGATAAATGAGTAGCTCAGGGAAGCGCTGTATTTTTAACACATTGCCAGAGAGAAAGATCTCTCTTGGGTCCTTATAAATGTAGATTTTTGCATTATAATAGTTAACTTGGTTGTGAAATAATGCATAAAATTCCTTGACAGGCAAGTAAGATTTTTTAAGTATACAGGAAAGTCATTGAAGATTAAGATTTAGAAGTAAAATCTGGATGCTCTGAAAAATCTTTGTATTCCCTCTCAGTGGTTATGATCCTTTTCTCTGCCAGATGAGTAAGGTTTTGAGTTTCAAAAATATAGGCTTAAGCTGACTGCAAAATGAATCTTTCATCGGGGTCTGGAAAATCTACTCTCCTAGCAACTATCTTTCAATATATATATATATATATATATATATATATATATATAAAATTCTAATTTGCTATTTGAGGTTTCCAGTAGAATGACTATTTTGAGCAATAGTAATTTCTGTATTCTTTCTTACAATAAATCAAAAGGAAGAAACACCTTTAAAGCCTCAGATATTTTCACAGCAGAATGATCTTACATGTATTTTTCCATCATCAACTTTTTGGATTGTTTTCCACTTGGACAATGATGCTGACATTAAAATCATGAATAAACATCTTGTGACTTATTAGCAGGCATGTGGCTCAGATATGACCTATTTGGTAGTGTCTGCTCTCTACACCTGAGTCACTTGGTTCCTATCCATGCTGTCTGTCCTCTTTTCTTTCCACTAAAAGCCGTTATCAAGAAAGAATCTGAACAACTCACTCCCTTTGAGGCTAAATACAGATGAAGCTTAACACATACCTACTTAAATTTGATCCCCCTTTTCTAAAAAGCAGCTTGAACATCTGGAAGCCTGGCTGAAGTATTGCTGAAGCCTGGCTTGGAGAATTTTGAGAATTACTTTACTGGCGTGTGAGATGAGTGCAATTGTGTGGTAGTTTGAGCATACTTTGGCATTGCCTTTTTGTACTGGAATGAAAACTGACCATTTCCAGTCCTGTGGCCACTGCTGAGTTACCCAAATTTGCTGGCATATTGAGTGCAGTACTTTCACAGCATCATTTTTTAAGATTTGAAATGGCTCAACTGGAATTCCATCACCTCCACTAGCTTTGTTTGTAGTGACAATTCCTAAGACCCACTTGACTTCACATTCCAGGATGTCTGGCTGTAGGTGAGTTATCACACCATCATGATTTTCTGGGTTTTGATGATCTTTTTGTACAGTTCTTCTGTGTATTCTTGTCACCTCTTCTGCTTCTGTTAGGTCTATACCATTTCTGTCCTTTATTGTGTCCATCTTTGCATGAAATGTTACCTTGGTATCTCTAATTTTCATGAAGAGATCTCTAGTCTTTCCCATTCTATTGTTTTTCCTCTATTTCTTTGCACTGATCACTGTGGAAGGCTTTCTTACCTCTCCTTGCTATTCTTTGGAACTCTGCATTCAAATGGGTATATCTTTCCTTTACTCCTCTGCTTTTCTCTTCTCTTCTTTGCACAGCTATTGGTAAGGCTTCCTCAGACAGCCATTTTTCTTTTTGCATTTCTTTTTCTTGGGGATGGTTTTGATCCCTGTCTCCTGTACAATGTCACGAACCTCCATCCATAGTTCATCAGGCACTGTCTATCAGACCTAGACCCTTAAATCTATTTCTCACTTCCACTGTATAATCATAAGGGGTTTAATTTAGGTCATACCTGAATTGTCTAGTGGTTTTCCCTACTTTCTTCAATTTCAGTCTGAATTTGGCAATAAGGAGTTCATGATCTGAGCTATAGTCAGCTCCCGGTCTTGTCCTTGTTGACTGTATAGAGCTTCTCCATCTTTGGCTGCAAAGAATATAATCAATCTGATTTTTGGTGTTGGCCATCTGGTGATGTCCATGTGTAGAGTCTTCTTTTATATTGTTGGAAGAAGGTGTTTGCTATCATCAGTATGTTCTCTTGCAAAACTCTATAAGCCATTGCCCTGCTTCATTCTGTACTACCAAGGCCAAATTTGCCTGTTACTTCAGGTGTTTCTTGACTTCCTACTTTAGCATTTCGGTCCAGCATCTGGTCCCATGACTTCATGGCAAATAGATGGGGAAACAGTGGAAACAGTGACACACTTTACTTTTTTGGCACCTAAATTACTGCAGATGGTGACTGCAGCCATGAAATTAAAAGACACTTGCTCCTTGGAAGAAAATTTATGACCAACTTAGATGGCATATTAAAAAGCAGAGACATTATTTTGCCAACAAAGGTCCGTCTAGTCAAAGCTACGGTTTTTCCAGTAGTCATGTATAGATGTGAGAGTTGGACTATAAGAAAAGCTGAGTTGAAGAATTGATGCTTTTGAACTGTGGTGTTGGAGAAGACTCTTGAGAGTCCCTTGAACTGCAAGGAGATCCAACCAGTCCATCCTAAAGGAGATCAGTCCTGTATATTCATTGGGAGGATTGATGTTGAAGCTGAAACTCCAAAACTTTGGCCACCTGATGCAAATAACTGACTCATTTGAAAAGACCTGATGCTGGGAAAGATTGAAGGTGGGAGGAGAAGGGGACAACAGAGGATGAGATCGTCGGATGGCATCACCGACTCAATGGGCATGAGTTTGAGTAAAGTCCAGGAGTTGGTGATGGACAGGGAGGTCTGGTGTGCTGCAGTCCATGGGGTCACAAAGAGTTGGACACGACTGAGTGACTGAACTGAACTGAACTTAAATTTTCACCCAGCAAAGAATCTGAAGGATCCAGTCACTGAATGTAGAGATTATCTGAAACTAGGGAGCTTCAGCCACTTAGAGAATACTACAAGCTGAGAGAGCAGAATAAGGAAGCTCCCTTATTTGTGTGGAAGAATTTCAAACTTTAAAAAAAGAGTAAGTCAAACTTGCTTTTCAAGAACAGTGCAATTCAACATCTTATCCACAGATCAATACAGTTCTATGAACTCTTTGCTTTCGATTTATGACAAGAACAGTCATCGAGAATGAATTTTTTTTGAGAGAACTAATTTTAGACCAGTTTGACAGATTGATTTTATTTCTATTGCAACAAATAATTTTAAAAATTGAATTTTTCTTTTTCAAAATATTCTTTTTCTGGTGATTCATTTTTATTTTATTTTACAAAAGAATTAGTATGTAATGGATTTGGGTATTAGTTTGAGATCAATATACTATAATATAAATAATTCTGTATTAATTGCATATTCTGTCATATTTTGTTCTAACACAGACAAATGGTACCAGGTGTCAGAGGTTTAAAAATATTTTATGGGAGAAGTCTTTTACCCATTAATTCAACTCTTATATGTGTAAATTAAGAAAAGATTTCTGCTGTTTGTGTAAATCAAATGTATATCCAGAAATCAGTATTTGAGGAACACTATAATTAGGTAATAAAATACTAGATAATAGAAGATAAATCAAATTTCCAGGAGTTATTAGAGAGTAACCAATGAGGAGATCACTAGGTACAAGGGCAGTTATATTTTTAGCAAAAGGCTGATAATGGAGGATGATTAATAGAACCATTAACAAGTTAGAAATAACAGAATCCTATTTATTGTTTTCAATAGGTGAGCTCAAAATAAGGAACAGAGAAGGAAATGGCAACCCACTCCAGTGTTCTTGCCTGGAGAATCCCAGGGACAGAGGAGCCTGGTGGGCTGCCAACCATTGGGTCACACAGAGTCAGACATGACTGAAGCGACTTAGCAGCAGCATCAAAATAAGGAAAAGAATGTTGGAACTAAAAAGATGAGCTGATGGGTAAGAACTGCAGTGCAGTTCCCATAATATACACAGTTTACATATATAAATGTATCCTTGTTGCTATTTTATAATATCCAGAATCACATACTATTAGAGCAAGAAGAAGTCATCACTGTCATATACCATAGCTTTCAAATTTACATACAAGACAACCAAAGACAAACCACTTAAAGTTTAAGTAAACACACCTGAGCGTGCCCAGTACTTAAAAGAAGACCAAGAAGAACAAAAAAACAAGTATTTTGATTCCCATTTCAGTAATTTTATGTGATGACATGTTGGAAGAGACTTTTAAGTAAGCTACCATATTAATTCCTTAGGAAAAGTCTTGTACTCAGAACCTAAAGTAATATATTTTCAAGAAGGAGGCTTAGCTTTTCTTATATAAATCAATGAAAAAATAAGATTTATTTAACAAACTAAATGATTAGCCATAATGGTAGGACCAGAGAAATTTTGCCAAGTAGAGAGAATGTAACTAGGTGAATGATAAAATTTATAAAAATTAGAGAATTTCAGGGTTAGAATAAACCTTAACTAAATCTATATAGAGTCACTGTATATTTTACCCTATCCATAGGAAGAATAGCACTGAATCTAAACCCAAAATTTGGAACTGCCCTCATAGTCAACTAAAGAGTCTGAAATGCAGTACTTGCTGCAATCTCAAAAATGACAGAGTGATCTCGGTTGTTTCCAAAGCACACCATTCAACAGAGAGAAACAGCAAGGACCTAACTGAAGTAGGAGCGATTAAGAAAAGATGGCAAAAATACACAAAAGAACTCTACAAAAAGGTCTTAATGACCCAGATAACCACGATGGTGTGATCATTCACCTAGAGCTAGACTTCCTGGAGTGTGAAGTCAAGTAGACCTGAAGAAGTATTACTGCAAAGGTAGTGGAGGTGACGGGATTCCAAATCCTAAAAGATGATGCTGTCAAAGTGATGCACTCAATATGCCAGCAAATTTGGAAAATGCAGCAGTGGCCACAAGACTTTTGAAATGTCAGTTTTCACTCAAATCTATTGCACAATGTTTGAACTACTTTACAACTACACTCATTTCACATGCTAGCAAGGTTATGCTCAAAATCCTTTAAGCTAGGTTTCAGCAGTATGTGAACAGAGAACTTCCAGATGTACTAGCTGGGTTTAGAGAGGCAGAGGAACCAGAGATCAAACTGCCAACATTCAATGGATCATAGAGAAAGCAAAGGAGTTTCAGAAAAACATCTGCTTCACTGACTACACCAAAGCCTTTGACTGTGGATCACAACAAACTGTGGAAAATTTTTCAAGATGGGAATACCAGACCACCTTATCTGCCTCCTGAGAAACCTGTATGCAGGTCAAGAAGCAACAGTTAGAACCAGACATGAAACAATAAACTGGTTCCAAATTGAGAAAGGAGTACGTCAAGGTTGTATATTGTCACCCTGTTTACTGAACTTATATGTACAGTACATCATGCATAATGCCAGGCTGGATGAATCACAAGCTGAAATCAAGACTGCCAGGAGAAATATCAACAACTTCAGATATGCAGATGATACCACTCTAATGGCAGAAAGTGAAGAGGAACTAAAGAGCCTCTTGATGAAGGTAAAAGAGGAGAATAAAAAAGCTGGCTTAAAACTTAATATTCAAAAAAGCGAAGATCATGGATGATTTCATGGCAAATAGTGTTGTGTTAGTCCCTCAGTTGTGTCCAACTCTTTGGGACCCCATGAACTGTATCCTGCCAGGCTCCTCTCTCCATGGAATTCTCCAGGCAAGAATACTGGAGTGGGTTGCCATTCTCTTCTCCAGGGTATCTTCCAGAGCCAGGGATTGAATCAGGGTCTCCTGCATTGCAAACAGATTCTTTATTATCTGAGCCACCAAACAGAAAAGGGAAAAGTGACAGATTTTGTTTTCTTGGGTTTCAAAACCACTGCAGATGATGACTGCAGCCATGAAATTAAAAGATATTTGCTCCTTGAAAAGAAAGCTATGACAAATCTAAACAACATATTAAAAAACAGAGATATCCTTTTGCCAACAAAGGTCCATACAGTCAAAGCTATAGTTGTTCCAACAGTCATGTACAGATGTGAGAGTTGAACCATAGAGAAAGCTGAGTGCCAAAAAATTGATGCTTTCGAACTGTGGTGCTGGTAAAGACTTTTGAAAGTCCCATGGACAGCAAAGAGATCAAACAAGTCAATCCTAAAGGAAATCAACTCTGAATACTCACTGGACAGTCTGATGCTAAAGCTGAAGCTCCAATATTTTGGCCTCCCAATGCAAAGAGCTGACTCACTAGAAAAGTCCTTGGTGCTGGGAAAGACTGAAGGCAAAAGGAGAAAGGGGCAGCAGAGGATAAGATGGTTGAATGGCATCACTCACTCAGTAGACATGAGTTTGAGCAAACTCCAGGAGGTAGTGAAGGGAAGCCTGGTGTGCTGCAGTCCATGGGGTGGCAAAGAGTTGGACACGACTTAATGATTGAACAACAACCACAACCAATATGAAGAACAGCAAAGAATCTAAACCCAAAATTTCTATGTTTTTGGACTTGTAAACTCTGCTGACTTATAAAAACAGACACTACTTCCTTAGTACTTTTATAAGCCAGGTACAAAGCTAACCCTTTATTTTAAAGCCTCATAATAAACATTGTGAAGAAGTTATTATTATTAACCTCATTTTACAGATGGGATAATTAAAGAGAAGTCAAGTAAGTTGTACATGTAAACACTGCTAATGTGAGATCAGACTTCGATATGCTTATGTATCCCTCATTCATATTCATTATACCATATAGTGGTCTAAAGTCAGGCAAGGTAACATCATAGGCAGTCATAAAGGCCCTCGAGTCAGAACACCGGAGTTCACATCCAGCCTTTACTGAATACTAAACTGTGTGACTCAGGGAAAGTTACTTAACCTCTCCGTGCTTGTCGTTTTCTTTCCTATAAAATGACAGTGTGGCTATGGTGAGGAATTCTAAGAATTTGGTTTACAGTAAATACTCAATAAATGCTAGCTACCATTACCAAGGGTCAA
Source organism: Nanger dama (assembly GCA_917880005.1). Taxonomy (NCBI): domain Eukaryota; kingdom Metazoa; phylum Chordata; class Mammalia; order Artiodactyla; family Bovidae; genus Nanger; species Nanger dama. The sequence goes on from CAKJTW010000007.1 coordinate 35,199,918, forward strand.
GGATTCAACTCAAGCTAAAGTAGGTCTTTGTTATCCTGGGCACAGCAAAATCAATTTATTAATTCTACTACCCTAATCTGTCTGTCTGGTGGGAGGAAGGCAACTCTGCTTCTACAGTATTTCTCAAAGTCATATTTCCCCTGCTGAAGTAAATAGTCTCAGACATGTTCCCATGCCAGAACTTGTTCAGAGGTATCAGCCTCAAAGGGGTTATCAGTATAACTTGGTAAACAACAACAACAAAAAGGAAATATTCGATGATGGTAATGAAACTGTAAAATTGTAAGCCAAATCAATATTCACTATAAGAAACACTGAATATCATACTTCTAACCAAGCAATATATTGTTTAAAGCAGTGGTTCTCAAAAGTACCTGGACATTAGTCTGAAAAAGTCTTAGTTTGGGTTAAAGTTAAGGTGACCCAGAATTACATAAGGATCTCTGGGGATGGAGCTGAGACATCAAGTTTGGCAAGGGGGTGGTAATCTCCACAGAAGATTCTAATCTGTAACCAAGGTTGAGACTCTGCTTTAATTGCTACCAAGTAAAAATGAAAAATAAAAATTTCCCAAGAGTGAGTCTGGAAATCTGTATTTTCAGAAAACATCCCAATATGATGATTGAACATATTGGGAATTGCTGGTTTAAAACAGGTGAAATTGAAAGTGAAAGTGACTCAGTTGTGTCCAACTCTTAGTGACCCCATGACTATATAGTCCATTGAATTCTCCAGGCCAGAATACTGGAGTGGGTAGCCGCTCCCTTCTCCAGGGGATCTTCCCAACCCAGGGATTGAACCCAGGTCTCCCACATTGCAGGCAGATTCTTTACCAGCTGAGCCACCAGGGCTTCTAAAGAAGCCCTAAGAACATGTAACGCCCCAATAAAATAGCTGAGAGTCTTTATTTACAGTTATGAAGTCTACAGAAACATTGCCAATGGAGTTTTCAGACAAAAAATAGCTGGTAATAGTTTGGATTCCAGATCATAAAATTAGAAATAGAATCATAAGATCTCATTATTTACTAACCTATAAACAACATACAGGAGTTGGAGGTTTAAAGTGAAGTTTAAATGTGTATTTTCCGCTTCCATTACACTTAAACCATAACCCTTAACATTGAGCCAACATAATTCATCTTTTACCTACTAAGAATTATTTCCATAAACAAACTGTATGAAACTCAGTCCTTATAATACAGAAGACACAGTACAAAAATCACAGCTATGTAGCAACCAGGCCAAAATAGTGCTGATTTATAAAACTTAACAGACTTAGAAATAGAAACAAAGCACTAAATATTCATGAAATCCCATACAGTGCCGGCACATAAGTTACATCTCAGTGATCTGTAACTTAGTTATAGGCAAAAAATAATAATCTGAGCACATCCCAGCATATGGAAACTTTCTAGTGTTAAGTTTCACTAATTTTTTGGTCTTATTTTGAGTCATAAATAAATTATGAACATGCTGTAAATAGTCTGTAAATAGTTAGCCATAATCTAAACCTCCCAAAGAAAAGCAAACAAAGATTTAATCAGCAAAACAAGGGCGTAACTATGGAAAGAAGGATTTAATGAAAATCTCTGATTGTAATGTTTTTAGAAAGCGGTAAAGCTCTTAAAGACACAAGTGAAAGAAGCAAGTAAAATTCTGTCCTTCAACAAAGCAACATCATAAACCTATCAAGCAGAACTAAAGAAAACAATCTGTACCATGTACTCTTTGAATTAATCATAAATTCAAGCTATAATCTGATAGTTAACACAACAATCAAGGAAATCTTAATTTCCAATGAGTTACCTTGCCAATTTTCGTTCCAGTTTCATAATATAATTATTCCAATTATTTTTTTTTGCATCCACAGCAATGACAGATGCAAACTTCAAATGCAAACACTATGACTATCATCCATGTTGAAAGTGGAAAGATCAAAAGCATTTCATTGGTAAAATCTAAGAATTTAACCAAAAATCTGATTATTTCAGATATATTGTATTTTTAAAGAAATATAATTCAATTGTTTAAAATTCATTCTTTTTACCCTTTTTGTACCCTGATTTTCTTTTTATCTTCAATGTGTGATAGATCATAATTAACCTGAAGTAGCTCTGGTAGGCTACAGTCCATGGGATCGCTAAGAGTCAGACACAACTGAGCGACTTCACTTTCACTTTTCACTTTCATGCATTGGAGAAGGAAATGGCAACCCACTCCAGTGTTCTTGCCTGGAGAATCCCAGGGACAGAGAAGCCTGGTGGGCTTCAGTCTATGGGTTCACACAGAGTCGGACACGACTGATGTGACTTAACAGCAACAGCAGCAGCAGCTCCGGAAAGTAGTGCTGTTCTTTTACAACTGCTAAAATTAAAAAGAAAAAAAAATTTAGTCTAAGTAGAAAAAAATTATAATCAAGATACACACAGTTGTGTGTGTGAAGGGAGGCTGTTTTCAAATGGCCTTAGTTTACCTGTGATACAAATAAATGCTCAGAGATAATGTATCACCTCCACTGAAATGCTTTTGTTCTTAAAAAAGCAAGTGTGATACTGGGATGCATAAATAGTAGTTAAGCATTAGGAATGTGAAGTGACACATCCAGAATAAAACTATAAATAAATAAAACACTGGTCAGACTCATGTGAGCACAAATTGTTTAGATTCAGAGATTCAAGAGAGAGATGTACAGAGCAGTAAAAATGATCAAAGGATTTAAAAATAGAACCTATAACAAAAGTCTTGACAAAATGATATTATTCAGCAAAGGAATTTTTAATAATGGTTCTCAAGTATATGAAGAGGATGATAGCTGCTCTCCATCTTTACTGAGGAATGAATAAGTAAAAATAAGATTAAATTTCAGGAGAGTAGACTTAAGTGAGATATAAGAGGATATCTTATATCAGCTATGTTTTTTAAAAGAGCAAATCATCAAAAAGATCTGAGGGATTTCCTTCCTTGGAGATATATATTTGTAAGGTATATATTCTTGTTCGAAATGTTTCAGTGAAGTCTTGCTGGGAGGAATAGTCTACTACCATCAGAACTCAGGATAGGAAGACCATGCTTCCCAATCACCATTTACTGCTTTCAAATGCTCTAAAAATGGAGACTTAGTATGTCATCAGAAGAATTAAACACTGAACTATTCAAAAGATTTTGTGGTCTATAATTAAAATATGCTTAGTCCCTGTTAGATAACTAAAGAAAATGAGAAACCATCTTTTTAGTTAACCAATAAGTTTCTACATGGCCTGTGACAAACTTTTTTTTTAAAGAGACTTTACTCTATCCTTACATGTAGAGAAAATCTGCTGTCAACGGATTAGGCTGTCAGTGTCTTCCCAACTCTCACCTGACACAGGAGCACTTCGGTAATGAATCTAGTTCATGAAGTCAGCTGGAACCACGCTCTCTCTGGAACAGGCATACCTTCAGCATGTGACACTCTCATTAAAACTCTCTCCTAATCCCACAGGAGAGATATGGACACAGCAATAATTTGCTGGTTCTATTATACTGTTATCACCACTCCCAGAGGAAGATAAATGCCAAGCGAAAGAAGAAGCTGGAGCAGGTCTCCATGTAGACCAATTCTGCTGTCACTGATCAAAATTTCCAATGCTTGTCTGTATTCTGTGCAAATAAATAGCTAACATTTATGAAGTATATGCTATATACATATAAAAAGTAACTGTTACTAGTGGTTCATAATTATTCTACTTATTTAATTCTCACAATCTGAAGAGGTTGATACTATTATTGCCATCCCTTTTATAGATGAGGAAACTTTGGCAAAGACATGTTAAGTAATTTGCCCAAAGACACCAAGATGTTAAGCTATTGAGCCAGAATTCAAACCCAAATACTCTGGCATCAGACCCTGCATGCAAATTGATAACACGAAACTACCCCTCTGTTGCTGGATTAAATATACAAAAATAAAAACTTGCCTTTTTCCATTCTCCCCACTATACTTGGAAGCATCATTAATCACTACCTTTCTAGGCACCAAACACAGTGCAGAACCAGCCAAAGTTAGTGAAAATAAACTAATGCTTTAAATTTATATATAATTTTCAAGAAATAAAATAATATCTCATTGTCATAAATTCATTTATCCACTGGCAAAACCTCTTTTTTCATGTCTACAAAAAGAAGAAAACAGATTGACACTAATAAGCTGTTTCTTGTTTTTCATTGTAGTTTATTTGAAAAGAGAGCTCATGAATTGAATTGATAAGAAGTAAATTAACATATAAGGATATGAAGCAGAATGTATTTACACAGAAAGTGACTGTTGGTGAAGTAAACTGCTAAAGTCAACAACAATCACAAGCAATATTTTTAAAGCCAAATTACTAGAAGGTAGTATATAGAATATACATTCATTATATATCTTTAGTTTGTCTTATCACTGACCTTAAATTTATAATAAATATAAGAATAACCTTGATTTCAAAGTTCCTAGCAAACATGAGAAAACCAAGTTGGAACTGTAACTGCCATGGCACAAGCACACTCTAGCTAATTCAAAAAATTAGCGCTCTCTCTGAAGGTCCCACTGTGAGCTATTTCTGACAATTTCTCAGACTGTCGGTTTCTGTTACTTATAAATAGCCTGCAGACTTGTCCAGTCCAGTCTCTTTATCAGCCACCATGACACAGTCTCTGCTGCCACTAATCTTCCTGAGATGGCTTCTCTCAAGCACAAGTGTTCTTTGCCTGTGGCAGTTGCTGCTTCCTGCTTCCACCATTCTGCCCTCAGGGAGGGAATATGAGTAACCTCTCACCCTAAATTCTGGATTCAAGAGCTAAGACTAACTATAATTATCTTAGGTTTCAGTTTTACAGATTTCAAGGGTCAAGGGTAATGGAAGTTAAGGCCTGAAGCCTGTCCAAGGTGAAGAGTATCATGGGAGACATTCGACTCATTAAATTGGGGCCCCAAAGCTTTCTATGATTGAAATAAGGATGAACCACAGGTAAACCTGCCCCACGATCTATAGGAGGGAAAGGTGGTTTGTTGTTGAGCATAGCACACAGCAGAGAAAAACAGTGTTAACAAACAGAGGTGAAGGGGCTAGGAGATCTGGATCCATGAGAAGCTGTGAACTTAGGTTACCCTTGCATAGTTCTGCAGCCTAGGGTTATATCAGCTTAACAGGCCAGGGAAACTTAAGGTAGTCCCAGACTAACAGCAACTCAATACAGGAGTCAGAAGCAAATTCTCTCTAGAAGAAAAAAATTTCATTCTAGGCCTCATAGAATTTCCTCAAATAAAATTTCATATGCCATAATGGTACATAGCTAAGTATAAACAAGCACAAAGGAAAAAAGCAAGCATGAGCAAGAAAAACAGCAGATACAGATTTCAAAAACTTCGGATACTGAAATTACTAGATGCATCTTACAAAACAGCTATTGTACTATTTTTTAATAGATTGATGGATCTAGAAATTAACACAGTGAATAAAGTTAGAGAAAGACAAATACTATAAAATCATATCATTTATATCTGAAGTATAAAAAATAATACCAAAATAAATCTATATACAAAACAAAATCAGACTCATAGAAATGGAAAACAAACCTATGGTTACCAAAGGTGAGAGGGAAGTGGGGAGGGGCAAATGAGAAGTATGAGATTAACAGATACAAATTACTAGACATAAAAATAGATAAACAACAAGGGTTAACTCTATAACACAAGGAATTACATTCAATATCTCATAAGAATGTATAATGAAATGCAGTCTGAAAAAAATAACTAAATTATTATTCTGTACTCCTGAAACTAACACAATACTGTAACTCAACTAAAATAAATAAATAGGAAAAATAAAAATACGCTTAACTAGGCTATAACCAACCCAAGTTTCCACCCAAGTTGCACACATCTATTAGAACGGCCAAAATCTAGAACACTGACAGCACCTAATAATGGTGAGAATGTGGTGCCACACAAACTCTCACACATTGTTGGTGGGACTACAAAATGGTACAGTCACTTTGGAAGACAGATTGTCATCTTTCTCACAAAACTAAATATACTCTTACTATACAATCCAGAAATCACACTCCTTCATATTTAACAAAGGAGGTGAAAATTTTCAGTTCAGTTCAGTTCAGTGGCTCGGTCATGTCTGAGCCTTTGCGATCCCATGGACTACAGCATGCCAGGCTTCTCTATCCATCACCAGCTCCTGGAGTTTACTCAAACTAATGTCCATTGAGTCAGTGATGTCATCCAACCATCTCATTCTACTCCTGCCTTCAATCTTTCCCAGCATCAGGGTCTTTTCCAATAGGTCAGCTCTTCTTATCAGGTGGCTAAATATTAGAGTTTAGTTTCAGCATCAGTCTTTCCAATGAATGTTCAGGACTGATTCCCTTTAGAACTGACTAGTTGGATCTCCTTGCAGTCCAAGGGACTCTCAACAGTCTTTTCCAACACCACAGTTCAAAAGCATCAATTCTTAGCACTCAGCTTTCCTTAGAGTCCAACTCTCACATTCATACATGACTACTGGAAAAACCATGGCTTTTACTGGAAGGACCTTTGTTGGCAAAGTAATGTCTCTGCTTTTTAATATGCCATATAAGTTGGTCATAACTTTCCTTCCAAGGAGCAAGTGTCTTTTAATTTCATGGCTGCAGTCACCATCTGCAGTCATTTTGGAGCCCAAAGAAATAAAGTCTGTCACAAGGTAGATTCACCATGTACCATACTGGTAAGTGACATTGATAATAAGGGAGGCTATACATGTGTGAGGGCAGGGAGTTATATGAGAAATTTCTGTACCTTGTTCTCAATTTTGTTGTAAGGTTAAACTGTTCTAAAAATTAAGTTGTTTAAATAACTCAATAAACTGGTTTATAAAATAACAAACCCATATAAAAAGAGATGATAAAGAATCTGCCTGCACTGCAGAAGACCCCGGTTCAATCCCTGAGTTGGGAAGATCCCCTGGAAAGGAAATGGCAACCCACTCCAGTATTCTTGCCTGGAGAATTCCATGGACAGAGGAGCCTAGCAGGCCCCAGACCATGGTGTCACAAAGATTCAGACACTACTAAGTGACTAGTTCAGTTCATTTCAGGTGCTCAGTCTTGTCTGACTCTTTGCGACCCCATGAACCACAGCATGCCAAGCCTCCCTGTCCACCACCAACTCCCAGAGTTCACCTAAACCCATGTCCATTGAGTTGGTGATGCCATTCAACCATCTCATCCTCTGTCGTCCCCTTCTCCTCTTGGCCTCTATCTTTCCCAGCAGCACGGTCTTTTCTAATGAATCAGCTCTTCACATAAGGTGGCCTAAATACTGGAGTTTCAGCTTCAGCATCAATCCTTCCAATGAATATTCAGGACTGATTTCCTTTAGGATGGACTGCTTGGATCTCCTTGCAGTCTAAGGGACTCTCAACAGTCTTCTCCAACACCACAGTTCAAAAGCATCGATTCTTCTCTGCTCAGCTTTCCTTAGAGTCCAACTCTCACATCCATACATGACTACTGGAAAAACCATAGCCTTGACTAGACGGACCTTTGTTGGCAAAGTAATGTCTCTGCTTTTGAAAATGCTATCTAGGTTGATCATAACTTTCCTTCCAAGGAGTAAGCGTCTTTTAATTTCATGGCTGCAATCATCATCTGCATTGATTTTGGGGCCCCCAAAAATAAAGTCTGCCACTGTTTCCACTGTTTCCCCATCTATTTGCCATGAAGTGATGGGACTGGATGCCATGATCTTTGTTTTCTGAATGTTGAGTTTTAAGCCAACTTTTTCACTGTCCTCTTTCACGTTCATCAAGAGGCTCTTTAGTTCTTCTTCTCTCTCTGCCATAAAGGTGGTGTCATCTGCATATCTGAGGTTATTGATATTTCTCCCGGCAATCTTGATTCCAGCTTGTGCTTTCTCCAGCCCAGCACTTCTCATGATGTGCTCTGCACAGAAGTTAAATAAGCAGGGTGACAATATACAGCCTTGATGTACTCCTTTTCCTATTTGAAACCAGTCTGTTGTTCCATGTCCAGTTCTAACTGTTTCTTCCTGACCTGCACATGGATTTCTCAAGAGGCAGGTCAGGTGGTCTGGTATTCCCATCTCTTTCAGAATTTTCCACAGTTTATTGTGATCCACATAGTCAAAGGCTTTGGCATAGTGACTAAGTGACTAACACACACACAAATATGAAAAGAGAATGAGTAAGCTGGAAGACAAGGAAGAGAAGCAGAATACAATGCAGATGCACAAATATTTTTAAAGAAACTGAAACAGGTTCATGGAAAATAGAATGAGAGATATATTTTGAGTTTCATCAGAATTCCAGTGAGAGGAAAGAGAATTAGACAGAAGCGATATTTGAAGAAGCAGTTAAAAAACAATTCACAACCAATGGAAAAACACCAACCTATAGACTCAAGAAACCAAATGAATCTCCAGCAAGTAATTACAAAATTCCACACCTAGACATATAATACTGACTGTGCATCAGAAAGAAATAAAAGGAAAAGGAAAGAAAGAAGGAAATAGAGAAAGGAAGGAAAGAAGAGAGGGATGGAGGAAGGAAAATCAAAATCATCTGGAGGAGAAAAAAAATGTATTATCTTTAAAGAATAGCATTAAAGGAGACTGAGTTCTAAACTCCATGCCAAAGTTTTTCAACAGCAGTATCTTGAAAATCTCTAAGGATATTTTTCAAGCAGATGCAAATGACCCCAAAAGAAAGGCTTAAAATGTAAAAATAAGAGCAAAAGAGTAGGTACATATTGTCACATATACACAGGTGCACGTGTGCTAAGTCCCTTCAGTCGTGTCCATCTCTTTGCAAACCTATGGACCATGCCAGGCTCCTCTGTCCATGGGATTCTCCAGGAAAAAATACTGGAGAGGGTTGCATTCCTTTCTCCAGGGGATCTTCCCGACCCAGGATCGAATCAGAGTCTCTTGCATCTCCTGCATTGGCAGATGGGTTCTTTACCACTAGCGCCACCAGGTATATGTAAATGAACGTTGATTACATACAATAACAATATTAATGTGATCGCGGAAGTAAAAAAAGAGGAGGGAGGAAAGAAGGAAAATAAGAAAATCAACCAAACTTATTGAAACATTACTAACATGACTATATTAACACCAGACAAATTAGAATTTAAGCCAAAAGGCATTACTAGAAAAGTATTACTTTAAAATGATATCTCAATTCATCAAGAAGTTACAGCAACTTAAATTTTTAAATAACAAGCATCAAAATACAGAGAAATTAAACTAGAGAAACACAAGGACAGAGAGATATATAACAATAATCATTGTGGAAATTTTAACATATGTCTCTCAGTATTTGATAAAATCTATTTTTTTTAAATCAGTAAAGATACAGAAAATAAAAATAACATCACAAACAGACATCATCTAATGTGTGTGTGTATGTATATATCACTCAAGAGTATGTACTTTTTCTAGCAGATAAGAAATACTTAGGAAAAGTGACCACCTATGAACATAAGAAAAGTTTTGGCAAATTTCAAAGGACTTAAATCACACAGAGCATGTTGTCTGATTTCAGTCAAGCCCACGCAGCAAGGAAAACCAGCATAGCCAAATAAATAAATAATAAAATGAACAGATTTCTGGTGAAATTGATAAAAAGAAAGAGAATAGTTTCAAAATCTAATACCAGAAATAACAAAGGTAATCATATTAAATACACTGCATATATAAAAATATACAGTAAAAAGGTACTGTGGGAAGTACTGTTAATAAATTTGAAAATTTAGATAAAATAAGAAATTTTGCAGAAAAATAAAACTTTAGAAAACTGACCAAAACATGGAAATATGTACATAAATAATAATCTATAACCTAAATGTAACTGATAACCATTAGAAAAACTGAATAAGTAGTCAAATATCTTCTGGTGCAGTTCCACCTAATGTCACAATTTATACAACTTTTCCATAGAATAAAAAGATGAAATGCTCTCCAACTCATACATAGGTAGCATAACCTTGCTTTCTTAACCTAGAAATTAACCCAAAATTATGGTCTAAATTCTCTCATAAAGGTACAAGAAAATATTCTAAATAAAATGGGCTAACTGAATCAACTAATATATAAAAAGGACAATATTTCATGATTGAATTGGGTTTATCCTATGAATGTAAGCTCTCTTTAACATTAGAAAAGAAATCATTATAATTTACCATATTAAGAGAATAACCACGAAAAATCATAACAATCATGAAAGAGGCAGGAAAAACACTTGATATAATCCAAGTCCCTTTCTTGATTAAAAAAAAGAAGTAGAAACTTTCAAAAAACTAATAATAGGATGGATTTAACCTTATAGATGGAGAAGGCAATGGCACCCCACTCCAGTACTCTTGCCTGGAAAATCCCATGGACAGAGGAGCCTGGTAGGCTGCAGTCCATGGGGGTCGTGAAGAGTTGGACACGACTGAGCAACTTCACTTTCATGCATTGGAGAAGGAAATGGCAACCCACTCCATTGTTCTTGCCTGGAGAATCCCAGGGACGGTGGAGCCTGCTGGGCTGCCATCTATGGGGTCGCACAGAGTTGGACATGACTGACGCGACTTAGCAGTAGCAGCAGCAACCTTTTACAGTATTTCCTAAATACAACATACAAACATCATACATAATGGTAAAACATTAAAAATTTTTCCTTTTAAAATTAGAAATAAGGCAAGAAGGCCCACTTGTCACCACTTCTAGTCAATCTGACATTAGAGGTCTAGCTAGCACCACAAGGCAAGAAGGAGGGAAAGTACAAGCAATAGAATGAAGAGCTATGTTGTTATTTATTTCCAGATGATATATGGCTTATATAGAAACATTTAAAAGTCATAAATAAATTTTTCAGAACAGACACAAAATTTAGACTATCAAATATTTACTACGTAGTAGAAAATACAATTTCCCATGATACCATTTAAATCATATAAAATGAAGTGCCTGGAAATACCTTAAAATGTAAAAATACATATCTGAAGATAGATTTCTATGGAAAAATTACAATAACTTATTGTCATTTAATAGAGTAATTTAAAAGAGAAAAAGCTGGGAGCTGCAGCTGCCACCTGTCCCTAGCATCTCAAGAGAGTACTGTACCACATATTGCTAGCCCAGGAAAAGATCAAAATCGAACTTCAGTTTATAATGAAAGCTATTTCTTTTACAATGTCGCAAAGTTGAAAAACTGTTAGTTGAACCAATGTAAGTTGGAAAGAGTCTGAACAATGGTTTCCTCCCAAATGGCAACATCAGATCAAATTAGCAAGTATTTACTCTGTACAATACTTAGGATCATCTTATTACTCAGCCATTAAAAAGAATACATTTGAATCAGTTCTAATGAGGTGGATGAAACTGGAGCCTATTATAAAGAGTGAAGTAAGCCAGAAAGAAAAACACCAATACAGTATACTAACACATATATATGGAATTTAGCAAGATGGTAATGACAACCCTGTATGCGAGACAGCAAAAGAGACACAGATGTTTCGAATGGACTTTTGGATTCTGTGGGAGAGGGAGAGGGTGAAATGATTTGGGAGAATGGCATTGAAACATGTATACTACCGTGTAAGAAACGAATCGCCAGTCTATGTTTGATACAGGATACAGGATGCTTGGGGCTGGTGTATGGAGATGATCCAGAGAGATGATATGGGGTGGGAGGTGGGGGGGGGTTCAGGATTGGGAACTCATATACACCTGTGGCTGATTCATGTCAATGTATGGCAAAACCAATACAGTATTGTAAGGCAAAATAAAGTAAAAATAAAAATTGTTTTAAAAATACTTAGGATCATCTTAGACGTGCTTTTCAGAGTTTGATGAAAAGACTTTCTCGGTGATGAATACTGTACAATACTCAAGGAGGGGAAATGAGATAATAAACAGGAGAGCCTCTTCAGTTCAGTTCAGTTGCTCAGTCATGTCCGACTCTTTGCCACCCCATGAATTGCAGCACACCAGGCCACCCTGTCCATCACCAATTCCCGGAGTTCACTCAAACTCATGTCCATCGAGTCCGTGATGCCATCCAGCCATCTCATCCTCAGTCGTCCCCTTCTCCTCCTGCCCCCAATCCTTCCCAGCATCAGAATCTTTTCCAGTGAGTCAGCTCTTCGCATGAGGTGTCCAAAGTACTGGAGTTTCAGCTTTAGCATCATTCCTTCCAAAGTCTCTTAGTTTCATTTCATTCAATTCTTCAGTGCTAATTAAGTGCTGCTGCTGCTGCTGCTATGTCACTTCAGTCGTGTCCAACTCTTTGTGACCCCATAGATGGCAGCCCACCAGGCTCCCCCCATCCCTGGGATTCTCCCGGCAAGAACACTGGAGTGGGTTGCCATTTCCTTCTCCAATGCATGGAAGTGAAAAGTGAAAGGAAAGTCACTCAGTCTTGTCTGACTCTTTCGCGACCCCATGGACCGCAGCCTATCAGGCTCCTCTGTCCATGGGATTTTCCAGGCAAGAGTACTGGAGTGGGGTGCCATCCCCTTCTCTGAATTCAGTGCTAATAAGTGGTAATTAGTTTTCAGTTGTTCAAATAAGTAATGGATATTTTTAAATACCCCAAATAAGAATTCACATCTTACATGTATTTGCTGAAGTATTTCTGGAACATACTATAGGTATTTTAAGTTGAAGGATATAAATATATATACATATATATGTATATATACATATGTATATATATACAGTTCATAAAGGACTATGTGATATTTTAAACCAATATTTATATGTACAAAAGAACACGAAAAGATCTAGAAGCAAAATAAAATATGCCAAACTTACAAGGGCTAGTAAAATGAGTGGAAGCAAAGTAAATCAATGAGTACCTTTTATCTTCCCAAATGGTAAAATAAATGTAAATGATGCAAACTAGTGGTTCTCAAAAGTGTGGTCACCAGAACAGCAGCATCAGCATTATCTGGTGTCTTGTAAGAAACATGAAGTCTGGAGGCCGCCCTCGGGGACTGACTGATCAATAACTATAGGGAAGAGGCTCTGGAATCTCATACTCTCTACTGGTGATCCTGCTGCCAATAAAATTGGAGAATCACTGAACCATTTCAAAACCATACGACATTCAATATATTCTTATGTGAATGGACAATTGGGCTTAATGTTTATTCAGTTCACTTCAATTCAGTTCAGTTGCTCAGCTGTGTCCGAATCTTTGCGATCCCATGAATCACAGCACACCAGGCCTCCCTGTCCATTACCATCTCTTGGAGTTCACTCAGACTCACGTCCATCGAGTCCGTGATGCCATCCGGCCATCTCATCCTCGGTCAGCCCCTTCTCCTCCTGCCCCCAATCCTCCCAGCATCAGAGTCTTCTCCAGTGAGTCCACTCTTCTCATGAGGTGGCCAAAGTACTGGAGTTTCAGCTTTAGCATCATTCCTTCCAAAGAAATCCCAGGGTTGATCTCTTTCAGAATGGACTGGTTGGATCTCCTTGCAGTCCAAGGGACTCTCAAGAGTCTTCTCCAACACCACAGTTCAAAAGCATCAATTCTTCGGCATTCAGCCTTCTTCACAGTCCAACTCTCACATTCATACATGACCACTGGAAAAACCATAGCCTTGACTAGACGGACCTTAGTCGGCAAAGTAATGTCTCTGCTTTTGAATATACTATCTAGGTTGGTCATAACTTTTTCTTCAAGGACTAAGCGTTTTTAATTTAATGGCTGCAGTCACCATCTGGAGTGATTTTGAGCCCCCAAAAATAAAGTCTGACACTGTTTCCACTGTTTCTCCATCTATTTCCCATGAAGTCATGGGACCAGATGCCATGATCTTCGTTTTCTGAATGTTGAGCTTTAAGCCAACTTTTTCACTCTACTCTTTCACTTTCATCAAGAGGCTTTTTAGTTCCTCTTCACTTTCTGCCATAAGAGTGGTATCATCTGCATATCTGAGGTTATTGATATTTCTCCCGGCAATCTTGACTCCAGCTTGTGTTTCTTCCAGTCCAGCGTTTCTCATGATGTACTCTGCACAGAAGTTAAACAAGCAGGATGACAATATACAGCCTTGACATACTCCTTTTCCCAGTTGGAACCAGTCTGTTGTTCCATGTCCAGTTCTAACTGTTGCTTCCTGACCTGCATACAGATTTCTCATGAGGCAGGTTAGGTGGTCTGGTATTCCCATCCCTTGAAGAATTTTCCACAGTTTATTGTGATCCACACAGTCAAAGGCTTTGGCATAGTCTATAAAGCAGAAATAGATGTGTTTCTGGAACCCTCTTGCTTTTTCCATGATCCAGCCGATGTTGGCAATTTGATCTCTGGTTCCTCTGCCCTTTCTTAAACCAGCTTGAACATCTGGAAGTTCACGGTTCACGTATTGCTAAAGCCTGGCTTGGAGAATTTTGAGCATTACTTTACTAGCATGTGAGATGAGTGCAATTGTGCAGTAGTTTGAGCATTCTTTGGCATTGCCTCCTTTGGAATTGGAATGAAAACTGACCTTTTCCAGTCCTGTGGCCACTGCTGAGTTTTCCAAATTTGGTGGCATATTGAGTGCAGCACTTTCACAGCATCATCTTTCAGGATTTGAAACAGCTCAGCTGGAATTCCATCATCTCCACTAGCTTTGTTCGTAGTGATGCTTTCTAAGGCCCACTTGACTTCACATTCCAATATGTCTGGCTCTAGATGAGTGATCACATCATCATGATTATCTGAGTCGTGAAGACCTTTTTGTACAGTTCTTCCATGTATTCTTGCCACTTCTTAATATCTTCTGCTTCTGTTATCGAGCCCATCTTTGCATGAAATGTTCCCTTTATATCTCTCATTTTCTTGAAGAGATCTCTAGTCTTTCCCATTCTGTTCTTGTCCTCTATTTCTTTGCACTGATTGCTGAAGAAGGCTTTCTTATCTCTTCTTGCTATTTTTGGAACTCTGCATTCAGATGCTTACATCTTTCATTTTCTCCTTTGCTTTTCGCCTCTCTTCTTTTCACAGCTATTTGGAAGGCCTCCTCAGACAGCCATTTTGCTTTTTTGCATCTCTTTTCCGTGGGGATGGTCTTGATCCCTGTCTCCTGTACAATGTCACGAACATCATTCCATAGTTCATCAGGCACTCTATCTATCAGATCTAGGCCCTTAAATCTATTTCTTACTTCCACTATATAATCATAAGGGATTTGATTTAGGTCATACCTGAATGGTCTAGCAGTTTTCCCTATTTTCTTCAATTTAAGTCTGAATTTGGCAATAAGGAGTTCATGATCTGAGCCACAGTCAGCTCCTGGTCTTGTTTTTGTTGATTGTATAGAGTTTCTCCATCTTTGGCTGAATAGAATATAATCAATCTGATTTCGGTGTTGACCATCTGGTGATGTCCATGTGTAGAGTCTTCTCTTGTGTTGTTGGAAGAGGGTGTTTACTCTGACCAGTTAATTTTCTTGGCAAAACTCTATTAGTCTTTGCCTTGCTTCATTCCACATTCCAAGGCCAAATTTGCCTGTTACTCCAGGTGTTTCTTGACTTCCTACTTTAGCATTCCAGTCCCTTATAATGAAAAGGACATCTTTTTTGGGTGTTAGTTCTAAAAGGTCTTGTAGGTCTTCATAACACCGTTCAACTTCAGCCTCTTCAGCATTACTGGTTGGGGCATAGACTTGGATTACTGTGATACTGAATGGTTTGCCTTGGAAACGAACAGAGATCATTCTGTCGTTTTTGAGATTGCATCCAAGTACTGCATTTCGGACTCTCTAGCTGACCATGATGGCTACTCCATTTCTTCTAAGGGATTCCTGCCCACAGTAGTAGATATAATGGTCATCTGAGTTAAATTCACCCATTCCAGTCCATTTTAGTTCGCTGATTCCTAGAGTGTCGACGTTCACCCTTGCCATCTCTTGTTTGACTACTTCCAATTTGCCTTGATTCATGAACCTGACATTCCAGGTTATGAAGATTAAATGATCACAATAGAAGTGAAAAACAACATCTTGTTTTGAATAGCATAAATGGAACTTGCATTTTGTCAAATTAACAGAAGTATCTTTTTACTAGTTTCAGGAAACTGATATTCTACATGAGAAGGGAAAGATCTATTATCAATAGCTACCTTAAAATACTTTAAAATATTTCACATAAATATTTAGAGAGATACGTTTATTGAAATTAACCAGTTATGGAACCTATCCATATATTGCCTCAATTATATTGCAGCACACCTAACATTATTATTCCAAGACTATTTTTTCATACTAAGATTTTTAAGTTCACTAGAAAGTTTTTTAATTCCAAAATGTATTTAAAAAATACCATCATAAGTCTAATATAATACTCAAAATTAAAGTCACATTTCTGAATAACAAAATTTTGTCTTTTTCTTCTATTTGTTTCACTCATATTTACTTACCTAATCACCATCTTCACATCTATTGTATAAAATGACAGATTTCCAACTAAAAGCTCAGTAAACACACACAGTAGTCAACTTTAATTGTAAACAATCACAAAACAAACTTTAAAGCATTTTTACCAATATAAAGCTCTGTGGGAAACTGTTTTCTCAAAGTATTGTAGATGATTATTATGAACAAAATAAAAGAGGTAAAGTACTGTTACAATAATGATCTGGAACTGTGAGTCAAATGAGGAAGATTAAAGGCACAAAGAAACTCTTCCTAATAAATAAGCAGAAAACTGCTGGAAAAGAAAAATGTTACTTTTTGAAATTAACTGCCAAACATTCTCAACCTACACAAAGCTGTCATAAAGGACATCTAAATCTGTCCTTGTTTGTAACGTGTGTTGTGACAAGATTTGACAGTTTATCAAAGAACTATAATTGCCACCTAAACATCTAGCATTTTGTCAACTGCAAGCGTGTTTAGTGAAAGCATTTATTTTACTTAAAATACAACAACCATTTTTCTCCACTTTCTGAAAGAACTGCCTGAATTTCTTTTCTCCTTAGCTGATCAAGTTGTATCAAGGCTCTCTGAATTATTTATGTTGGAATTGTGAAGGGTAAAAGAATAATCAGTAAAGCAAGAAACTATCACCAAGGTAATAGATATATTCTGGGTATTGACTCAGAAGACCTTCAAAAAAATAGCAATTCTTACAGATTTGTAAAGATGACATTTAAATATGCTGGCCTTGGGAAGGATAAAGATAAGGCATTTTCTCCGTATCACAATTTCTGTTTCCAGAGTAATTTATTAAGAAACAATGTCTTAAATAGAGAGAATGTATTATTCAATGGGCATTATGCCTATCTGTAACTTTGGTCTGAAACAGTGACAAGACAGATGTCTTTCTCAATCTACAGAGACTAAAATAAACAGTAGCTAAATCCCTTTACAGCAGATCCATGTAACAGAAATATCAGAGTAATAAAGATATTTCCATAACATTACTAATCACTTATCTCTTTCTGGAAATAATTTTTTAAAGTAAAAGGATTTTCCAGTCTTAGTTTTGGGGTTTTGTCCTTTGTTGTAGATATTCAATAGAAGAGTAAAAATTTTGTGCAACAATTTCTGCATGACCTTTTGACTTTTCGTTCATTCTGACAGACCTCAAATAAAAAGCCAAGCATGATACACTAAGAAAAGCCCTATTTGGAAATTCTGTGTCCTAATCCACATTCTGCCTCAAATTACCTGTTAGATCCCAGGCAACTTGCTTCATTTCTCTGAGCCTTGGTTCCCTATCTGTGAATTGGGATGTTAGACCTGGTGGTTTCTAAGGTCATTTCTATCTTTAACATTTTCTGATTCTAGACAAATCCCTGAAAGTGTGAGGTGTTGCAAGAGCGAGAGCATGGAGCAAAAATAGCAGCAACACAAAAATTTCTCCTACTTAACACCTCAAGGAAAATGCAACCAACTATGGTTTTTAATGTTTACATTAGCATTCACTTTGAGTTGGGTAATAATAAGTCTATTTAAAAACCTGTTTTTTTCTTTAAAAACTGAAAACTGTGCGACACATTGACAACACTAAGAGAAAAATCATTTTAATCAAAGCTGCAAGTACTTTTCAGTGCTGCTAAATTAAGCCACAGAATTTTCTTTAGAAATCACTGTATGTAATCTTGGCTGAGGATGAGAATTATATAGTATAGGTGTGTCTGTGGATTTTGTGATAGGAAAGAACATGAATGAAGGGTTATGGACTGAAATGAGCTGCTATAGATTCAAAAAATTATTTAATAATTTCAAAATATTATAAAATAATTATTTTGGTTTTAGATGGAATAAAAATATCCCAGAACCAAATGTCAAATGCACGATTAACATGATAAAGTTTTCTGATCTCTAATGTCTACGTTATTTTTACGACACAGTTTGTTGTCGAAACTCCTGATATCTATGATCCCCTCCACTTCTCAGCCCATAACTCCAACCCCTAATGCATTTGGAAGCAGTGTACTTAAATTTGCTAGCAAAGATGTTAATCATCATATATATATTTTTAGTCTTTTTTAAATTATAAAAGTAATGAAGGTTCAAACACCACATTAACAATGTCAATAAATTGTGCACAACTAACCCCAACTACTATTAACCTACTCCCATCTCCAAAGGTAATCATAATAAAAATAAGATGCTAATAATCCTCCTGCCAATGAAGGGGACACGGGTTTGATCACTGATCCAGGAAGATTCCACTTGTCTCAAGGTAACTAACCCTACATGCTGCAACTATTGAAGCCTGAGTGCCCTAGAGGCAGTGCTCTACAATAAGAAAAGCCACTGCAAAGAGAACCCGGTGCCCCACAACTAGAGAGTAGCCCCGCTGGCCCCAACTAGAGAATGCCCACATGCAGCAAGGAAGACCCAGGCAGCTAAGAATAAATAAATGATTTTTTAAAGACTTCCATAATTATTTGATGTTTTGACTATATTACTTAATTTTAAATACATAAAAATATTATGCATATTTTTATTAATTTGTTTCACACTTAAAAATATACTAGAGATACTTCTATATGATTTCTTTCACATGACTACTACAATCTCTTTAACAGCAGCCCTGTGTACCAACTATATATTACCTGATAATTTAGCTATTGAGAGACATGTATTGGTTTCCATATTTCACTTTTATAAGCAATTCTAGAGAGTTACTATTCATCATTCACCATCTTGTACTCTGTAAATGGCTCAACAACTTGACACACATAATACCTCAGGAAATTTTGACTAAATGGATTAATACAGAAAGAAATAGTTATCAATATATTTTAAGAATATTTCTAGTGAGTAGATTCCTAGAAGACACATTGAGTCAACGGTTACATGAAAAATTTCCCTCACAAAATCCCTCACTTAAACATCCCATTAGAGTAGAAGGAATTATCTATCATAATTTTGGCTCAACTGGTGTGTGAAAATGTATCATTTTCTTCATTTTTAGTGTTTTTTTAAAATATGTTTATTCTTACTTACCTTTCCTCGCTTGGAAGAACTCAGGACACATTCTAGATATTCCTCCAGTCCAGAACTTTTCGAAGTTACGTTTTTGCCTAACAGAAATTTTATATTTTCACTTATTCCGATTTAAGCTGCCCTTGGAAACTAAAACAGGCACTAACAAAAGCGGGGGAATAGTTCACGAACTGAAAAAAGGTTTAATTCTCTTTAGTTTACAAGTGTGAAGTCCGTTCCAAGCAGGAATTTTTTTTTTTTAAGATCTAGGGTAGCAGTTTAAAGTCGCGCACTGCCTGACGGAACCGGAAGCACAGAGTAACAACCAGAAGCCGTTAGTTGAGTCTGTAGTATCTGGCGCCTGAGGTGGCGCCTGGCGTAGTCTGCAGTCTTGAGTTTTGTTCCTGTCTCAGCTACCAGCGTGATCAATGGACGCAAAGAGCCTCCTTCAATTGACCGAAAAGCCAAATATCAAAATCTTCAGCGGCAGCTCCCACCGGGACTTATCCCAGAAAATCGCCGACCGATTGGGCCTGGAGCTGGGCAAGGTGGTGACCAAGAAATTAAGCAACCAGGAAACCTGCGTAGAATTTGGCGAGAGTGTGCAAGGAGAGGATGTCTACATAGTGCAGAGTGGCTGTGGCAAAATCAATGACAATTTGATGGAGCTTTTGATCATGATTAATGCCTGCAAGATTGCTTCAGCAGGCCGGGTTACCGCGGTTATCCCGTGCTTCCCATATGCCCGGCAGGATAAGAGAGGTGAGAGCCGAGCCCCGATCTCCGCCAAACTTGTTGCAGATATGTTGTCAACAGCAGGCGCAGATCATATCATCACGATGGACCTACATGCTTCTCAAATTCAGGGCTTTTTTGATATCCCAGTAGACAATTTGTGTGCAGAACCCGCTGTCCTGAAGTGGATAAAGGAGAGTATCTCTGAGTGGAGGAGCTGCACGGTAGTCTCCCCAGATGCTGGTGGAGCTAAGAGAGCGACCTCCATTGCAGACAGATTGAATGTGGACTTTGCCTTGATTCACAAAGAACGGAAGAAAGCTACTGAAGCGGACGGAATGGTACTAGTGGGAGATGTAAAGTATCGTGTGGCTATCCTTGTGGATGACGTGGCTGACACTTGTGGTACAATCTGCCACGCAGCCGACAAACTTCTCTCAGCTGGAGCCACCAGAGTTTATGCGATCTTGACTCATGGAATCTTTTCTGGCCCAGCCATTACTCGCATGAACAGTGCAGGCTTTGAAGCAGTCATAGTCACCAATACCGTACCTCAGAATGATAAGATGAAGCACTGCTCCAAAATACAGGTGATCGACATCTCCATGATTCTTGCAGAAGCCATCAGAAGAACTCACAGTGGGAAATCTGCCTCCTACCTGTTCAGCCATGTCCCATTATAATAGAATAATGTTGGGAGTTGTGTATTAAATAAAATAAGATAAAATATATCCTCACCATTAGTTTCCCTTGATGTTTGATTAAAAGTTTGACAGAATACCCTGCTTGCTACAGCGTAGCTTTCTAATCCCACATCATGTATATTAGATGTTTATTTTAGATTGGAGAAAGACTGATGGAGAATAATTGCTAGAATTTCCTATCTAGGTCATCTCATTCTGGCTTCTTTGATGAGTTTGTGACCCTTGCAGCTTTAACTACAGGTCAGCTGCTGACTTCAGACTTTGAAGGTGTTGTGTGGAGTTCTTTGAAAGTAACTGGGGAAACTTAGTGTACTTAATATGGGAATGCTTCAGGGTTTACTTTATCCAGAATAGCTAACAATGCAGCCAACCCAGTCCACCATTGCCACCACCATATCTCCATACCACCAACCCCTCCCTATTCCCTGTATTCCATCCCCACCCCATCTCCAAGTATCATAAGTTCTCTAAGATCTGTGCCAAATTACATGAAGAGCCCTGTGCAACCCAAACCTAGTTTACCTGGTTGCTGAGCCACCTGCAAGGCCAGAGCAGCAGCTTTCAGATTGAATAGCCATTGGGGGAGAATCATGAGAATATGCTACTTGAGAGGAAGAAAATAACTCTGTCACCATGTTTAGAGACTATGTGTTTTTTTTTCAATTTATTTTTAATTAAAGATAATTGGTTTACAGAATTTTGTTAGTTACTACTAAACATCAACATGAATCAGCCAGAGGTAAGAGACTATGTATTTTTTGTTTCTTCACTATACCTGTTCTTTTTGATTTAGCTTTACTTCCAACCATCTTAATATTTTCCTGGTCAAATGTCTTTTGAATCCAAATTACCAATGTAGAAGTCTTCTGGAAAGCAAATCCACTTCATACTATATAGTATCCAAAATTTGCATTATATAGTGTCTAAAATCTCTAAAGTTTTTGCTGTAGCTTAATCTAAATCTGAAGTTATTGATATTTCTCCTGGCAATCTTGATTCCAGCTTGTGCTTCTTCCAGCCCAGCATTTCTCATGATGTACTCTGCATATAAGTTAAGTTAGCAGGGTGACAATATACAGCCTTGATGTGCTCCTTTTCCTATTTGGAACCAGTCGGCTGTTTCTTGTCCAGTTCCAACTGTTGCTTCCTGACCTGCATATAGGTTTCTCAAGAGGCAGGTCTGGTAATCTGGTATTCCCATTTCTTTCAGAATTTTCCAGTTTATTGTGATCCACACAGTCAAAGGCTTTGGCATGTCAATAAAGCAGAAATAGATGTTTTTCTGGAACTCACTTCCTTTTTCCATGATCCAGCGGATGTTGGCAATTTGATCTCTGGTTCCTCTGCCTTTTCTAAAACCAGCTTGAACATCTGGACATTCACAGTTCACGTATTGCTGGAGCCTGGCTTGGAGAATTTTGAGCATTACTTTACTAGCATGTGAGATGAGTGCAATTGTGCAGTAGTTTGAGCATTCTTTAGCATTGCCTTTCTTTGGGATTGGAATGAAAACTGACCTTTTCCAGTCCTGTGGCCACTGCTGAGTTTTCCAAATTTGGTGGCATATTGAGTGCAGCACTTTCACAGCATCATCTTTCAGGATTTGAAACAGCTCAACTGGAATTCCATCACCTCCACTAGCTTTGTTCATAGTGATGCTTTCTAAGGCCCACTTGACTTCACATTCCAAGATGTCTGGCTCTAGAAGAGTGATCACATCATCATGATTATCTGGGTCTTGAATATCTTTTTTGTACAGTTCTTCTGTGTATTCTTGCCACCTCTTCTTAATATCTTCTGCTTCTGTTAGGTCCAGACCATTTCTGTCCTTTATCAAGCCCATCTTTGCATGAAATGTTCCCTTGATATCTCTCATTTTCTTGAAGAGATCTCTAGTCTTTCCCATTCTGTTGTTTTCCTCTATTTCTTTGCATTGATCGCTGAAGAAGCCTTTCTTATCTCTTCTTGCTATTCTTTGGAGCTCTGCATTCAGATGCTTATATCTTTTCCTTTTTTTCCTATTGCATAGGAACCTGAAATGTCAGGTCCATGAATCAAGGCAAATTGGAAGTAGTCAAACAAAAGATGGCAAGGGTGAACATCGACATTCTAGGAATCAGCAAACTAAAATGGACTGGAATGGGTGAATTTAACTCAGATGACCATTATATCTACTGCTGTGGGCAAGAATCCCTCAGAAGAAATGGAGTAGCCATCATGGTTAACAAAAGAGTCCGAAATGCAGTACTTGGATGAAATCTCAAAAACGACAGAATGATCTCTGTTCGTTTCCAAGGCAAACCATTCAGTATCACAGTTATCCAAGTCTATGCCCCAATCAGTAATGCTGAAGAAGCCGAAGTTGAATGGTTTTATGAAGACCTACAAGACCTTTTAGAACTAACACCCAAAAATGATGTCCTTGTCATTATAAGGGACTGGAATGCTAAAGTAGGAAGTCAAGAAACACCTGGAGTAACAGGCAAATTTGGCCTTGGAATGGGGGAATGAAGCAAGGCAAAGACTAATAGAGTTTTGCCAAGAAAATTAACTGGTCAGAGCAAACACCCTCTTCCAACAACACAAGAGAAGACTCTACACATGAACATCACCAGATGGTCAACACCGAAATCAGATTGATTATATTCTGTGCAGCCAATGATGGAGAAGCTCTATACTGTCAACAAAAACAAGACCAGGAGCTGACTGTGGCTCAGATCATGAACCCCTTATTGCCAAACTCGACTTAAATTGAAGAAAATAGGGAAAACTGCTAGACCATTCAGGTATGACCTCAATCAAATCCCTTATGATTATACAGTGGAAGTGAGAAATAGATTTAAGGGCCTAGATCTGATAGATAGAGTGCCTGATGAACTATGGAATGATGTTCGTGACATTGTACAGGAGACAGGGATCAAGACCATCCCCATGGAAAAGAAATGCAAAAAGCAAAATGGCTATCTGGAGAGGCCTTACAAATAGCTGTGAAAAGAGAGGCAAAAAGCAAAGGAGAAAACGAAAGATATAAGCATCTGAATGCAGAGGGGCTAGGATTAGTCTGTCTATATTAACTGTCTTGTTTAGTTTGGAAAGGCTGTTAATGACATGAATGACTGACATTATGGAAGAAAAAACTTTAAATAAAAGTTTTCTAAAGTTTAAGAACAAGCAAGAGAAGACAAGAATAGGAAAATCCTATCCTTCCAAAAATCCTAGACAGAAAAAAAAAAGGGCATGTTGTTGTTCATTCCATCAGTCCTGTCTGTCCAGCTCCCGACCCCATGGACTGTAGGATGCCAGGCTTCCCTGTCCTTCACCTTCTCCCAGAGCTTGCTCAGACTTATGTCCATTGGAGTCCATGGATGGAGTCATGGATGGAGTCCATGATACCATCCAACCATCTCGTCCCTTGTTGTCCCTTTCTCCTCCTGACATATGGCACAGTAACAAAGTAAATACATCCAGCTGAGTATAGAAAATAGATGAGGAAGAAAACAAAGTAGAAAATACCAAATATTTGTTATCACTACTAAAGTCAATACGTTAAATTAAGAGATCAGTTATCAGAATGAGCAGCAAAAATATCTAATGACATGCTGTTTAGGGGAGACACATCAAAACAAAAAAACTGGATATAAAAGGATGATGAAAAACATACCAAGTAAATGCTTACCAAGAGAAACTAGGAGTGTTACTTCCAGTCAAAGTAAAAACATAATATTTTTCTGATTATGAATCTTTATGAACCTAACAATTCAACATCAAAGTTTAAGGAAAAAAAAATCCGTGAGAATATAAGGAGAAATGTATAACTTACAGAGTGAAATTTTAATAGAACTCTCACATAAATAATCAAGAAAAGATACTATAGGATTTAAATAACTCCATATCACATTAACTATGCATAAAATTTAAATAATTCACATTTTCCTAGCTTAAATGAAAACATTTATAATATTAAAGATGCAATAAGTCAGAAAAGTCTTCATAAATCTTTAAAAAGAATTTATAAAGACCATATATAGTAAATGGATATACAATCATCCTGAATATACTTTGAAAAATTAAATTCTCAGTAAAATAGTAATAGAATGAGGCTTGCTTGATTTGATAAAGAAAATCTACTAGAGACCTACAAAGATATACTTAATGATGAAGTATTGAAAATACTTCAGGCAACTTTCAAAGCCAGCGAAATAAGGCAAAAAGAAAAGAGCTAGTAATACCACGAGGTAAAGAGGCAAATTCTCATTACTTGCAAATGTCATGATTGTCAACAAAAAAATCCAGCAGTGAAAAAATCTATTTCTACAAGAGGTCAGTAAAGTGTCTGTACATCAGATAAATAAAATAATAGCCTTTTCTAAATACCAACAAATCCTAATTGAAAAAAATTTCCGCAACCTGGCACTGAAAGTAAAAGTGAAAGTGAAGTCGGTCAGTTGTGTCTGACCAGGCTCCTTCATCCATGGGATTTTCCCAGCAAGAGCACCAGAGTGGGTTGTCATTTCCTTCTCCAGGGGATCTTCCCAACCCGGGGATGGAAACCAGGTCTTCCACATTCAAGGCAGACACTTTACCATCTGAGCCACCAGGGACTAGAGCATGGAAATTTTTTTTAGAGCAATAAAATCTCCATAATAACCAGTAATAAATCCCCAAACTGTAGGGCTTGTATGAAAAACAAGTGCTAAAAGATACAAAAAATATCTGAATAAATGCATTATGATTCTAAATATGAAGAACAATATGAGTTACCTCAAATCTAGTCAATATAAACCCAGTAAAAATCTGAAGATTTTTAAAGAAAACTTGTAAGCTTTTCTTAAAGTTAATCTATAAAAATGAGGTTTAAAATATTCAAGTTCTTTTTGAAAATGTTCTTATACTACAATATATTAAACATTGTAAAGCTACAGTGATCAGACTGATGTAAGATGCAGGAATGAACACATGAATTAATACTACAGAATTTAGATTCCTGAAACAGATCTAGGTATACTTACGGGAATTTAGTACACACATAGCCTATTTATTGGAGGGATTGTGTTACTGGAAAAAATGAGCATAACTGAATCAATTCTATAGGAGAATCATTACAAAGTCCCTCTGGAGATGCTTTCCTGATACACTGATTTGGCAACCACCCTTGAAATTTACTCAGATTCTCTGAAATGGGGGATAAGATTCCCGCCATAGTTGTTTGTTTTTGTTTTTTCCCTAAGTATCTTCACACAAATGTTGATCAGTCAGATAATGGTGATGCTAATAATGGGCTTCTTAATGTCAATTGTCATTTATCAATTAGACTTCCTTTGTGGCTCAGATGGTAAAGAATTTCCCTGCAATGAGGGATCTAGCTCCTTGATGATCTTAACTTTCTACTATCTTGATTATATCCTAGAAAGCACCTCCAGCCTCTTTAAAATTTCCACTTCAAGTACCATCATAACATTATACTTTGTTTATATGAAGAATAACCAATATTACTTTTACATATATAAGCAGTAATTTTAGAGAAACTGTTCTGAGAATATGAAATAGATGAATAGTAAATACCACATACTGCAGAATGTATTCACCCCATGGTTAGAAAAGTAGCAGGTTCCCTAGCTGAAAGTTACAGTGTGCTTGTGCTTATTGGCTAAAAGTTGTTTAATATACTCAGTAATATCACATACCAGTTCATATATATGATAAAACTGTCATATAATGTCACTGGATAAATAACACACCAATCAGTCTAAATAACTCACTACTAACTGGGATACCAGTTTTGTTTTTGTTCTGTTTTGCCTTTAAATGATGCACAAAAGTAAAACCCAGAAGGAATGGTTATAAAAAACAAACTGTAAAGCCCTGGAAGAACATGTGGAATAGCTTTTATACTCTTGTAAAAGAGAATTTGTAGAAATTTATAAAAAATGAGATTGAGACATGACTTCCAGGATTCTACAGACAGGAAATAATAGGCTGACAAGAGCGACTCAGCTGCAGATATGCGGTACTCTTTGAGAAAAATAAAGATGACCCTAAGGGCAGAGATGCCAAGAGTGGTGAAAAGGCCAGCAGTGTCATTGAGAGAGGGCTAGAGGCTGGCTGAGCCTTTGCTATGAACCCAGAGACTGATGGAGCCACCGTTGCAGCCCTCAAGGCTGGAGTTTTGGACCCAGCAAGTGGAGCATCAAGTCACAGAGAATTATTCCCAGCCCTTAGTACCTAAAGAAATCTGCCCTATGGGATTTCAAACCTGCTGGGGATGGGCAACTCCTTTATTCCTTCAGATTTCTCGCTTTGGGAATAGGAGTGTATATCCTATGCCTGCTTCATCGTTGTATTTTGGAAGCAGATAACTTGTTTTCTATGTTCACTGGTCCACAGATGGAGAAAAGTTTTGCTCCCGGATGTTTCACTCATCTCTGATTCAAATGATTTAATCATGAGATTTGGGATTTTTGAACGGATGATATTTAGATGAGATTTGGAACTTAGGAGTTGAGGTTGTAATGAGTTGAGACTTTGAGGGAATGTTGGGATGAGGTGAATGTGTTTTGTATGGATAGAAATTTGGCAGGGGCTAGAGAGCAGACTGTAGTGAGTTCAACAGAGGCCCCTCCCACAAAAGATACATCGGTGTCATAACATAACCCCCCGAAACCTTATTTGGATAAGGTGCCTTTATTTAGATAAAAGGTCTTTGTAGATATAATTAGGTTTCAGTTTAGTTCTGTTCAGTTGCTCAGTCATGTCTGACTCTTCATGACCCCATGAACTGCAGCAGGACAGGCCTCCCTGTCCATCACCAACTCCTGGAGTTCACTCAAACTCATGTCCATTGAGTCGGTGATGCCATCCAACCAACTCATCCTCTGTGGTCCCCTTCTCCTGCTACCTTCAATCTTTCCCAGCATGAGGGTCTTTTCAAAAGAGTCACTTCTTTGCATTAGGTGGCCAAAGTATTGGAGTTTCTAGTTTTAACATCGGTCCTTCCAATGAAGACCCAGAACTGATCTCCTTTAGGATGGACTGGTTGGATCTCCTTGCAGTCCAAGGGACTTTCAAGAGTCTTCTCCAACACCATAGTTCAAAAGCATCAATTCTCTGGTATTCAACTTTCTTTATAGTCCAACTCTTACATCTGTAATTAGGTTTAGGTTTCCAGATAAGATCATCCAGGGCTTAGGGCGGGCCTTAAAATCAATGACAGGTGTCCTTAAAGGTGAAAAGCAGAGGGATATTTGAGAGAGAGACCCAGAGGAGAAAGTGACATGATGATGGAGGCAGACATTGGAGTGGTGTATCTACAAGCCAAGGATTGTCAAGAATTACAGCAGCCCCCAGAAGCAAGGAGAGATCTATCCAAATTCTCCCTCAAGACCTTCAGAAACACTCAAGTGTATTGATACCTTTATCTCAGAATTTTGTCCTATAGAACTATGAAAGAACTTCTGTCATTTCCAGTCATCCAGTTTGTGGGAATTTGTTACTGGAGCTGTAGGAAACTCATACAGAGTCTATACCAGGAAACAGGGCACTACTGTAACCAGCACCTAAAAATGTGGATGTGGTGTTGGAATTAAGTATGGAGAATATACTTGGAAGAATGCAATTTTAGTGTACTTTTTATTTTGAAAAAGTTCAACAGAAGATAGATTTCAAACTTAGGTTGTGTTTAGATGGTCTGTACAAACTTCAAGGTGAAGACAGCTTCATTTTCTATGACATTCTGGATCTGCTGCAGGCATTCTTCTGTCTAAATGGAGCATTTTGCAGTGCAGCTTGGGGTGCAATCATTAGTTATTTTATGAGAAAATTGATTTCTGTGAATAACACAGTCCAGCTCAGCATCCATGAATTTAGAGAATATAACCTGGTGATCTATTGAATGCTTATCAAGCGAGGTAGAAAATTCTAATCTTGGTAAGCCACTGGATCTATGGCCCTTTGGTGCCCAAGAAGCGCTCCCTTCAAACATGATACAACAACTTTCAAAATACCATTCTTCAAACTTATGAGGTCTCCTATGCTTAAAAATACACTTAAATTATGTTCTTAAGTCATCATTTTATACTCGAAAGGGACCTGGATTTTGCCTTAGCACTGCCTAGGATTTTTGGCTAGGTTCCTGAAAGACTTGGAAGAATTTTGAGGTGTGTGATAATAAGAGCTTAAATTACTTTGAAAAGACTATTGGTAGAGATAGAGACAAAAAGGAGATTCCTGGGAAAGCTCAGAAAGAAGTGAAGAGGATGGTGTGACTCACAGATCCAATCTACCATCT
This sequence comes from Nanger dama, assembly GCA_917880005.1. NCBI lineage: Eukaryota > Metazoa > Chordata > Mammalia > Artiodactyla > Bovidae > Nanger > Nanger dama. The sequence continues at coordinate 35,229,095 of CAKJTW010000007.1, forward strand.
GAGCAGAAGGCAGGAGTGGTCATACTTATGCAAGAAGGATTGGTTAGGTTCTCTGTTATTTCATGGTGGGGACCCCATGACAGACACAAAATCAAAGCAGACAGAGACAGGATAAAATAAGTACTGTCACTAAGGGCTATTGTTCAACCCACCACATTGCATATTTTCCCTTCTCTGATTATCTTTTTGGATCCCTTATTAAAAGGTATGTTCTTTTCTGGATAGATCTTCTCTATCTCCTAACTTCCTCATATTTTTCATCACTTATTCTTTGTCAGTGGGTTAATGGTTAAATCTTTTAATTTCATCCTCTAGTTTAATTCAGTCAGTTCAGTTACTAATTAATTCTATGATTCATCCCATCTATTGATGAGATGGGATGAGATTCTCCTTTCAACATCAACAATCATGCTTTTAACATTCACATACTTTTTTGTTTTTCACAGCAGCCTCTTTTTTTTGTGGTTGTTATCATTGATATTATTTTTCATTTTATGGAATACAGTATCTTAGTTCTACAATTATATTTAACCTTTAATTCTATTTCCCAATATTAGCTGTTTTATTGAGGATGTACTGTAATAGAGAAAAAGAAGGATAGCCTTTCCTTTGCGGTGCATATTTTGACTTCTGGCTTCAAAGATTTCCTAGCTATTGGGGTGACCATAACTTACTTTGGATATTGCACTTTTCAAGCCTAAAAGCCCTCTGTGAAATTATTCCCTCTTGCTTCTAAGAACCAGACTCACAAATTGTCTCTCATGGCAAAATGCTGAAGTCCACTGTTATAACAGTTGGAGACAGTCACTACCATTTCACTGCTCTTTATTTTCTATATATAATTTTATTTATTTATTTAATGTTTGCTCTGACTCTTCATTGCTTTGCACAGGCTTTCTCTTTCTCTCGTGGGTGCTACTCTTCGTTGCGGTACTGAATCTCCTCGTTGCGCTGGCTTCTCCTGTTGCAGAGCTCAGGCTCTAGGGTGTGAGGCCTCCAGTGGTTGCAGCACTCAGGGCTCAGTAGTTGTGGCACATGCACTTAGCTGCTCTTTGGAATGTGGAATATTCCTGGACCAGGGATAGAACCCATGTCCCCTGCATTGGCAGGTGGATTCCTATCTACAGTGACACCAGAGAAGTTCTCCACTGCTCTTCAATGTATTGCGTGTGTGTTAGTTGCTCAGTTGTGTCAGACGCTTTGCAATCCCATGGACTGTAGCTCCCCAGGCTCCTCTGTCCTTGGAATTCTCCAGGCAAGAATACTGGAGTGGGATGCCATTCCCTTCTCCAGGAGATCTTCCCAACCCAGGGATCAAACCTGGGTCTCCTGCACTGCAGGCAGATTCTTTACTGTCTGAGCCACAAGGGAAGCCTTTTAATGTATTAACTTAATTCAATAAATTGCTCATAGACCCATTTCTCAGTACCTGATAACCCTTTGAGAATTAATCTAGAAATTTGCTACACAACTTCCTTGTGGGGGATTATTTTATCTTTATGAACTTTAATTCTTTAGTTCCATTAGGATTTTTTAGCAGTTGGTTTCCGTGTACTTTGTATCAACTGGAAATTGTTTACTTGTCTTGTCTTTTGATGGCTTCCCTTGAGGCTAAGTGTTTATTTATTTATTTTTATTGCCCTTTCTACTTCTCTTTGATCTTTCTAAAAACTATTATAAGATGTATGACTATTTTCTTATCAAGATGTCTTCTTCACTTTTTATAACTCTATAGTACAGAGACTTTCCCCCAACTCTTTTGGTCTTCTCAAACTTCTTCCCTATCATCCCAGTGATACAGCTCATTTCAGCTTTTGTGGACCAACCTGAAGTGTGGAGGCCTTGTCATAGACTAGTATCTAAGGTAAACACTTGCTTACCGTAATATGATCCTCCATATTCCCTATGTACTTCTGCCAGATTTATTCCTAAAATGGTACTTTTGTTAGTTTAATTCCATGACCAAATTTTCATTTTTTTATTACTTACCAAAAAATCCACCCTTTATTTTGATATATAGCCACCAAAATCTGGCCCACTACTCTCACTATAAACACTCCACTTGGGACTTCCCTGGTGGTCCAGCAGTTGAGAATCTTCCCTGCAATGCACGGGATGTGGGTTTGATCCCTGGTCAGGAAGCCAAGATCCCACATGCTGAGTACCAACTAACCCCACGTGCAGTGACAAGAAATCCCACATGACACAAGGAAGGTCCCACATGCTGCAACTAAGACTTGATGCAGCCAAATAATCACATGAATGTAAAAAATAAATTCTCCACCCTAGACCCAGGAAATATATGCACATTTCTGCCATAATTCCTCTGTACCATCACCTAACTCCAATAGTCTCTCTGTTATCCTCCACTTGACTAAATCTTACTTTCCATTTCTTTTATAAACATCTCAATATCTGACCTCCTCTGTCTCCCATAAACTCTTACTATTTTCATTATTCTCTACAATGTTGCCTTCTCTTGTGAGATTAATTTGGGTAGTCATTAAGAGTTGGCAATATTTCACATATTTTTGTATCTTTGAGATGCTTCATATAATGTTTAATACTAAGCAGTCAGGTATTAAGGCTTGGTTGATTTTTTTTTAAAGATATAAACAGTACCTAATGATGGGTAAACCTACAAATATATAAGCAGGTTGTTTTAAATGACAACCTAAAGATTCTTATTTATTTAAAAGCAATTGGAAACTATGGTGGCTTTTTAGGTATGTTTTCAGTATATGGTTGTTGTACATTAGGAGAAGAATGTCCTTGCATTGTGCAAAGTACGCTGGACTAGTAAGCCTATGCAACTGGGAGAACAAATGTGTCCAGGTGGGTTCCATTTTTAAAAATTAGGCCAACATAATATTTTTTTTTATTTGCAGTAACAAAGAAGCCCTCACTTTCTTAATCCCTAATGCAGGCATGAGTTGTTTACTGGAACTCAGTCTGAGTATAAATTCCTAAATGTAACACTGACAGTATCTCTCTTATCAGATGACATGATTAATGATGTTTTCTTCAGAGTGGCTTCAGTTAGTGTTTATTAAGATGCTTCCCAATTCCTAATGCTATTTCAAAGATACAGTCAGATGATTATACTTATGAGCACCCTGAAGAATCAGAAAAGATAAGGCAGTGATTGAATGGTTTTAAATAATACATTTTACCCAGATTTAATTATTATGCAACTAGTGACTCTTTCTCTGTTTTCTTATTTGTCATTGTTTCCTTGTTCTCTAGGAAAGCCATTACTTTCTTTATCCTGATTTCATTGCAGATGCTATGCAATGACTGGTATAACTCATTGCTTAGAGCAAGGAAAGAGCCAGGAGCCTCCCTTTTACAAAATGAAAATGTTTGGTTGTCAGATAGGCAATGAATCTGCTTCACACATTTAAAATCGTGCTTTTCTTCCTCCTCTTTGCTTACCATTTGGGTTTTTCACTTAACAGCCCTACCACTTGAAAGAGAATTAAGGACACCAGCCCTGTGAGGGTCTCCAGGAAAGATATACCATGCAAGGGAACAGCAAAGGCAAAGACTGAGGTGAGAACATGTACATGTTAGAACAGAAAGAAGACCAGTCTGGCTGGAGCAGAACAAACAAGAGGAAACCCTCTGCTGAATGCGGTTAAAAGTTAGTAAGTTGAACAAAGCAAGCTGGATAAAGGAAGCTATCACATGCTTTGAATTTCTCTAATCACTAGTCACCATCAAATTGATTTATGGTTTGCCCCTGGCCTATAAATGCTCAAGTCTCTACTGGGAAGATTATGTCTTAAGTTATTACTGCTTAATAAGTTAATGTTTGCCTTCACAGGGACTTTCTGAATGCAAAAGCAATTCAAATATTCTCAAACTTGCCAGATCATAAAATTCCTGACTTCCCACTCTCAACCTCCTGAATCTCCAGAGAGGAGGCCTGCCAAACAGTATTTTTAAACAATTAATCCAGATGACTCTTATAATCAGGCAAACTTAGGAAATACAACTCCCCAAAGTGAGCTAAATATAACTTTGAATGTCGAAGGCAGTTTTGAGCAGTAGCGTCCCAAATTACATACTGCTTTACTAATGTTTGTGGCAGTTCTAGACAACTCAAGGTACATGAGTTGCCATTTTCCTCTCCCATGACCATGGTCCTCATCTCTGATGAATCCCAAGGTACTTCCTTGACTCTAGAGATAACTTCAGATTTCTTCTCCATGCAGGAATCCAAAGCCACTACCAAGAGATAAGATCTGACATAGGAAATGAAACTTACATGACATCCCTCTTATAGGGTTATCTCTAGACCAAGCAGATGTCTCAGGTGATTTTTATTTTGAGCAATATTGAATTAATACATAAAAATGTATTTGTGTTTGGGGATTGATCTGTAAGGATAATTTTGGGTTTTGGACTCAGAAATATATTGATACAGACTTTATTGCTTCAGAATCTGAAAAAAAGGATTTTGAAATTTCTTTTATAAAAGTTTACATATACAAACATATTTCTGGAGCATGGGGCAATGAAAATAAAAATTAGCTTTAGAATTAGATAAACCTTAATTCCCATTCCTGAATATACTGCTTACCAACTATATTATCACCCAGTTAATATATGTCTTTGAATCTCTGATTCTTCATCTCCATAATGGAGACAAAATATCTTACACAATCGCTGTGATTCAAGATGAACATGTGTGAAACAGCTAGAACAGTTTTGGTCACATGGTGTGTACATGAAATAAAGCCTAGATTTCCTCCTTTCCTTTGCTTGAAACAGAAATCTCCTTCTATTAATAGACTTGCTTAGGAGACTGTTTCCTGTGTTCCTCTATTTGGTAACAGAATTTGGATAGTATAATGTGGAAATCTTAAGAAATACTCTAAAATGTTATTTATTCAAAGTTTGATAACTTACACATATTCAAACAAGCAAAATCCTCAGTTAACCTTTTTAGTGTATAGGTATATGCCCTAGACTTGTAAGGAAACCATGGAATCACACTCCCTTAGAATTAAATAGTACTCTCAACATCATTAGTAGAATATACTGAATTCCTACAAGCAAATGATAAAAAGATAAGCTCAAATTGGGGCCTCATTTACAAAAATACGGGTCCTGGAGTTAATAAAGAATTGTTCAAAATTATGCTTTCTGCTTCTTCAGGAAAGAATAATGGCTGAGTTCTATGCAATCTCCAATTTTTAAAAGTAATATTACATTGTATGTGCTCTACTACCATGAAGAGTCAGAAAAGTTAAATGAACCTAAGAAAAATAAATATAAGAATAAATATAAATATAAAAATAAGAAGACTAAAAAATAAGACTATAAAAATAAATATAAGAAGTCCAGAAAATTCTCCTAAATGAATCTAAATGAATCAGAAGAATATAATCTCTGAAGAGAATAGTAATTCAACATTTTACTGAAGTTGAATGCAAATACCTCCTCAAATTTTTCCAACTTCTCTGCTTCCTCTGTCCCTCAAGCATGTATACTTCTTCAAAATATGGATCATTTGGTTAAAATTTCAGAAAGTTAAATGTTTGGCTCTTACTACCTGCCTTTCCTATTTGTTTTGTATATTTCATTAGTCCTGGCTAATGAATTTCTCTGATCATTAGAAATTCAGTGAATTTCCTAAGAAGTTTGAAAGGATTCTGTAAGAAATGACCATTGTATCCCTTATAGTGCTTAAGACAGTAATAGTAGGCATGAAATAAACTGGAAAAAAAATACTCATTTGGTATAAAAAGCGCCCTTTGGCAAATCTATTTCCACTGAAAACACACTGGTCACTAAGTTGTGATTTAGTTGTGCACTATACAGTGATTCAATCATGTGATCCTTTTCTCCGTCAAAGCCATCTGAGTATCAGAGAAAACATAAGGTGGCTCTGCCTCAGTAAAGAAGAAACAGGTGTTATAACTGTGGAAACCTCTCCGGAAAGGAATGAATATAAAGATTCCTCTTCTATGAATCAGTGAATTGTTTAATGCAAAAGACATGGTAGAGGAGACATGCCTAGAGATGCTGACCTGGATTACAAACAGTGGGATGCTGGTAAAGGTTTAACAACCAGGTTTCTGGAAAACTTAGGTCCTAACTGGCACTGTTTGCATATTTTCATGAAATAGATACTCCTTCTGCCAAGTTCAAGCTACCAACACATCCTCACTGAACATGAAATTGGGAAGCGTGTGCACAACAGGTCCAGTGGGCAGGAAGGAGCCAGTCCAGGACACTCTTACATATGAGTTTAGGACGGTTACTGTGAGAGCTTTCTGAAATCAACATGAGGCTTGTAAATTCTCTCATATCATTCAGTCTCCTGAGGTGACAGGGAGTGAACCCCTTATTGAAAAGGGCCTAATTGCTTTTATTAAAATAAGACCAGTGAAAGAAGGTTCTGAAAAGACTAAGTCCTAATCTGTGGTCCCCCTGCTTGTCTATATAAGCTGGGAGTTTGCAACAATAAAGCAGAACTGCTTCAACGGAACCCCCTGTCGTGTCTGATTGTCTCTCGCTGGGCTGGGTTGGTGGACAGCAGGCTCACCTCTCCTCGGGACCCCTCAGCTTTGCTGAGGGAAGTTCCACTGCCTCTACTCTTTCTGCAGAGCTCCCCCGCACTAATCCTCAAATTATCTTTGGAGGCAGATAACCCAGTGTTGCAGAATATATAGAAATGCTTCCCATCCATTTTTCTGTTCTTAAAATAATCTGTTTTTTAACAAATAATATTATTTCATATAGCAATCTTGAGCAGACTTTGAAAGTTTCCTGTGAGCCCACTTGGTCTTAACTATTGTTTTAAGTGAAGACCTAAAAAAAAAATCAATGGCTTGGTCCCTGCCTCAGTATTATAAAACGTCTTTTCTTTTTCTTTGGATATAGGCCCTAGAAGATTCTTATGAGAAGAATTTGTTTGTTTGTTTTTTTCTCAATAGTAATCTATGTTAGTCAGTTTAGGCTGTTATAACAACATACTATAAACTGAGTGGCTTAAACAAATGTTTTTCACAGTCCTGAAGGCTAGAGAGTTGAAGATCAAGGTGCTGGCCAACATGATGTCTGATGAGCACATTCTTCTCAGCTTGCAGCCTTCTTACCACATCTTCAGAACGGGGAGAGAGAGTTTGTGTCTCCCCCTCTTTTTATCAGGATGTTAATCCTATCATGAAGGTCCCACCCTGACATCCTAATTTCAGCCTAATTACCTCCCAAAGGACTGGGCTAGGTGTTAGTACTTCAACATATGAGTTTAGGGGAGATGCAAACATTCGCTCTACAGTACACTTACTTTCATATAACAGTAGAAACAGAAGATGAAGGGCTGTGGCCAGAACTGAGGGCAGAAGGAAGCAGAGGACACATAAACTAGAGCAGAAAGCCTGACGCAGAGTTCAGCTTAACTAAAAAAACAAACAAAAATGTTTTCTTCCACTTGGACCAACTGGGACTCTAGGTTGGACTATAGGTAGGTCCTATAGTAGTTGTAGGAAAGTACAGGAAAGAAGGGCTCCCTTGGTAGCTCAGCTGGTAAACAATGCACCTGCAATGCAAGAGATCTGGGTTCAATCCCTGGGTTGAGATCCCCTGGAGAAGGGCATGGCAACCCACTCCAGTATTCTTGCTGGAGAATCCCCATGGACAGAGGAGCCTGGCGGGCTACAGTCCATGGGGTCACAAAAAGTCAGACACAACTGAGCAACTAAGGACAATACAGGTAAGAAACCGTTTGGAATTAGTCAACCGAAAAGTAAGCAACCTGATCTAGCTAAAAGGTTACAAAAATAAATTGGTATTAAAGTGATCTGTACAAAATAAGTTTGGACAACTTTGATTTATTTAAATGAATAAAAACAAAATGTTAATTTATGGACATAATTCGGTAGGCTAATTAGTCATGCAGTACAGCATTGCCCTTCGACAGTTTATTTCCATCAGCAGAATTAATCACAGCAGAGCAGATGTAGTAGGGACAATCCAAGGTTAAAACAAAATGATACAAAATAATGAACTAGAGTACAAAATGATAACCTGGAGAAAGTAATGATTTATTATTCTGCCAGAGCCTTCTGTGGATTGTGCGACCACTTTATGCAAGCCTGTCTCCCTTTTAACCAGATATCTCTGATTCTAGTGATCTTTTACTTTGCATTAATTTTATCTGCCTTTGAAGGTAATGCAACTGTGAAAAGAGCCAATTAGTTTTGCACCATCGAGAAGAACAATGAAATGTGACTTAAGAAAACAAAGATAAAATTAACTGTCTAAATGAGACTACCCAGCAATCTCATCTTTACTATTTTCTTATAGGGCTAGAGCACCATACGTTCAGCATCATAAACTGAAGGACAAGTATAAGGATATTTGAGTTGGTTCAAAGACATGCTGTACTGAACACAATTCTCTCAGAGTTACATTAACCAGTAATTTAATGCTAACTTTCCACAGGACTTGATATCTGTATCTACATCTAAGGATTACATTACAGACAAACACAGGCATCAAGGTAGCACTGTGAGGAACCAAATCCCTTTTAAAAGCTCTGTTTGGAATCTTGATTATGAAACAAAATGAGCAAGAGAGTCTTCAATTGAACATCATCTAGCTTCATTATACCATCACTATTGTTTTCCTGTTGCTTCAGTATACTCAAGAATATTTCAAAGTTTCAGTTGCTGAGCTGTTGAGAAAATGAAGCACTTTTGGAGGTAAACTTTTACATCTCTTGTGTTTAGTCACTTATGCTTCTGGTAAGAAATGGATGCAAATTATGGCTGAATAATACAAACCTGTTATATTTTTCAGATCTCATTTATTTATCATATAAAACGATCAATTTCAGTTTCAATAAGTTTTTTTTGAGGGTTTAGAAAAATTGTCAATGAAGGATTGTATTTCTTAAGCCAAGAAACTGGCACACATAGATCATGGAACATACCAGAGAGCCCAGAACTCACACTCATATGGCCAATTAATCTACAACAAAGGAGGCACAAATATACAGTGGAGAAAGGACAGTCTTTTCAATAAACAGTGCTAGGAAAACTGGACAGTCACATGCAACAGAATTAAACTAGACTACTTCTTTCATCATGCACACAAATTAACCCAAAATTGGTAAAAGACTTAAAAGTGAAAGGAAACCATAAAGCTCTAGAAGAAAATATAGGTAATAAGCTCCTTGATATAAGTCTTGGCAGTGTTTTATTGAACCTGACTCTGAAAGCAAAGACAACAAAAACAAAAATAAACAAGTGGGACTGCATCAAAATGCAAAGCTTCTGCACAGCAAAAGAAATCATCAATGAAATTAAAAGGCAACCTACAGAATGAAAGGAAAATTTGCAAATCATACATCTGATAAGGGGTTAATATCCAAAATATATAAAGAACTCATAGACCTCAATATAATAATTTTTATTAAAAAATGCACAGAAAATTTAAGTAGGCATTTTTCCAGAGAGAGCATACAGATATCCACTAGGCATATGAAAATGCTCAACATCACTAACCTTCAGGAAAATGCAAATCAAAACCACAGTGAGATGTCACCTCACACCAGTTAGAGTGTATGTGTGTGTGCAGTTAGTCACTCAGTTGTGTCCAATACTTTGCAACCCCATGGACTGTAGCCTGCCAGGATCCTCTGTCCATAAGATTATAGAGGCAAGAAAACTGGATTGGGTAGCTACTTCCTTCTCTAGGGGATCTTCCTGACCAAGGGATCGAACCTAGGTCTCCTGCATTGCAGGCAGATTCTTTACTATCTGAGCCACTAGGGAAGCCACTGTTAGAGTGGCTATTAGTAAAAAGACAAGAACTAAGAAGTGTAGGCAAAGATGTAGAGAAAAGAGAACCCTTGTGCATTATTGGTGGAAATGTAAATTGGAGCATCCACTAAGGAAAACAGTATGAAAGGTCTTCAGAAAATTAGAAGTGGAACTACCATATGATCCAGCAATTCCACTCTGAGTATTTATCCAAAGAAAATGAAAACACTAATTCAAAAAAAAAAAAAAATGTACCCCTGTGTTCATTGCAGCACTATTTACAACAACTAAGATATCAATAACCTCAGATATGCAGATGACACCACCCTTATGGCAGAAAGTGAAGAGGAACTAAAAAGCCTCTTGATGAAAATGAAAGTGGAGAATGAAAAAGTTGGCTTAAAGCTCAACATTCGGAAAACTAAGATCATGGCATCTGGTCCCATCACTTCATGGGAAATAGATGGGGAAACAGTGGAAACAGTGTCAGACTTTATTTTGAGGGGCTCCAAAATCACTGCAGATGGTGGCTGCAGCCATGAAATTAAAAGACGCTTACTCCTTGGAAGGAAAGTTATGACCAACCTAGATAGCATATTCAAAAGCAGAGACATTACTTTGCCAACAGAAGTCCACCTAGTCAAGGCTATGGTTTTTCCAGTGGTCATGCATGGATGTGAGAGTTGGACTGTAAAGAAAGCTGAGCGCTGACGAATTGATGCTTTAGAACTGTGGTGTTGGAGAAGACTCTTGAGAGTCCCTTGGACTGCAAGGAGGTCCAATCAGTCCATCCTAAAGGAGATCAGTCCTGGGTGTTCATTGGAAGGAATGATCCTAAAGCTGAAACTCCAGTACTTTGGCCATCTCATGCAAAGAGTTGACTCATTGGAAAAGACCCTGAGAAAGGGAGGGTTTAGGGGCAAGAGGAGAAGGGGACGACAGAGGATAAGATGGCTGGATGATATCACCGACTCGATGGACATGAGTTCGAGTGAATTCCAGAAGTTGGTGATGGACAAGGAGGCCTAGTGTGCTGCGATTCATGGGGTCGCAAAGAGTCGGACACGACTGAGCAGCTGAACTGAAGATATGGAAACAACCTAAGTGTCCATCAGCGGATAAAGAAAATAGTGTATATACAGACACACACACACATACACACTGAAATACTATTAAGCCTTTAAAAAGAAAGATTGTTTTCCCATTTCCCAAAATATGAATAGACTTTGAGGGCATTATGTTAAGTGAAATAAGTCAGGCAGAAAGATAAATACTGTATGATATCATATGATACCATATTTTTATGTGAAATCTAAAAAACAAAACAAACTAATAAAGTAAACAAAAACCCAAGCGAATATATACAGAGAACAGCTTGGTGGTAGCGAGAAGTGGGCAAAACAGGTGAAGGGAATCAGTACAAAAGGTACAAACTTCAAGTTACAAATAAATGTCATAAGGATGTAATATACAGCATGGTGTGCACGTGCATGCTAAGTCACTCTTCAGTTCAGTCACTCAGTTGTGTCCAACTCTTTGCGAGCCCATGAATCGCAGCATGCCAGGCCTCCCTGTCCATCACCATCTCTCGGAGTTCACTCAGACTCACGTCCATCGAGTCCGTGATGCCATCCAGCCATCTCATCCTCGGTCAGCCCCTTCTCCTCCTGCCCCCAATCCCTCCCAGCATCAGAGTCTTCTCCAGTGAGTCCACTCTTCTCATGAGGTGGCCAAAGTACTGGAGTTTCAGCTTTAGCATCATTCCTTCCAAAGAAATCCCAGGGCTGATCTCCTTCAGAATGGACTGGTTGGATCTCCTTGCAGTCCAAGGGACTCTCAAGAGTCTTCTCCAACACCACAGTTCAAAAGCATCAATTCTTCGGCGCTCAGCCTTCTTCACGGTCCAACTCTCGCATCCATACATGACCACAGGAAAAACCATAGCCTTAACTAGGGGACCTTAGTCGGCAAAGTAATGTCTCTGCTTTTGAAAATACTATCTAGGTTGGTCATAACTTTTCTTCCAAGGAGTAAGCGAGTCATGTCCAACTCTTTGCAACCCTATGGATGCACCAGGCTCCTCTGTCCATGGGATTCTCTAGGCAAGAATACTGGATTATCATGCCCTCCTCCAGGGAGTCTTCCCCACCCAGGGATTGCACCTGTATCTTTTGTCTCCTGCATTTGCAGGCAAGCTCTTACCACTAGTGCCACCTGGGAAGCCTGTACAGCATGGTAACTGCATTTAATAATATAATATTGCATATTTGAAACTTGTTGAGAGAGTAAATCTAAAAAACCTTCATCACAAGAAAAAGAAAGAGAAAAAAATGGAAACTATTCAGGTGGTAGTGGTAACTAAACATTGTGATGATCATTTCACAAAATGTACAAATGTCAAATCTCTGTGTTGTGCACCTGAAACCTAATCTAATGTTATGTGTCAATTATACCAACACATTAAAAAAGAAACTAGTACTAAAAATAGAAAAAAATTTTAATTGAATTATTTAACCTTATAGAAATCTATATGGCAAAGCAACAATGAAAGCAAATAACAATCTTGAATACATGCATGATATATATGACAAATGATTTATAGCTTTAGTGTGTAAAGAGAAATAAATGAATCAGAGAAATGATGATCATCTCAGAAAAAAAATGAACAAAAACAATCATGAATAATTCACAGAAGGAAAACTAGGGCAAAATAAATTGAGAATGGGATGGAATTTAAGCTTCCTTGTAATGCAAGAAAGAAAATTAAAATAAAACATATAGTTTTTTTTTACTTCCAAATAGAAAAAAACTAACAATTAATTCTCAGTACTATATGGGCTTCCTTATAGTTCAGTCAGTAAAGATTCTGCCTGCAACGCAGGAGACCAGAGTTCGATTCCTGGGTCAGTAAGATCCTCTGGAGAAGGAAATGGCCAACCACTACAATAGTTTCGCCTGGAGAATCCCATGGATAGAGGAGCCTGGCAGGCTACAGCCCATGGGGTTGCAAAGAATCAGGACACGGCTGAGCAACTAAATCACCACCACAATATTATTTGGGCTTAGTATGAGCATGTGCATGCTCAGTCGCTCAGTCCTGTCTGATCCTTTGTGACCCCATGGACTGAAGCCCACCAGGCTCCTCTATGGAATTTTCCAGGTAAGAATACTGGAGTGGGTTGTCATTCCCTCCTCCGGGGATATTCCTGACCCAGGGATTGAACATGCATCTCCTACATTGGCAGGCAGATTATCACTGAGCCACCTGGTTTAGGCTAATATATTAATGCATACGTTGTTTGCAAAAGTATAAATTTGAGGATTTTTGAGGTCTATTTTGAATTGTTTATGCTTTTTGATTCAGTAATTCCAGTAGTTAATAATGTGCCCTAGGAAAGTAATCACATATGTGCTCAGAAATTTTGCTAAGAGGATATTGTTGTTACTGTTGCTTAAGGTAGTGAAGACTAAATGACAACCTAAAGTTTATTAACTAAATTAAAGTGCATCCACTCAAGGACACAGTGGATCCATGAAAGCTATGGTTCATGAACCTGTCTGCAATTGAGAATCATCTGAAGATATTTTTAAAATTCCAAAGCCTGGGCCACTTTTCAAAAATCATTATTTCTGAGAGTGAGACTGAGGTATCATTATTTTTTAAGCTCCCAGTTGCAGTGAACAATGTTGTTTGGAAACTATTATATTAAGGTGATATCACAAAAATGTATTGCCATGAAGGAATGTTTATAATATATTGCTTTGTCTAAAAGACAAGATGCAAAATAGTATTACTGAAGATATAGCAGTGTCCTTCAGAGTACTAACTGGTGTTCTGTGTGCAAGGTGAATCATTACTGAAGGGGCAGTCTTAAGCCTTTGATGACACCATCCACCTTTACCAAATCAAACTGGGCAGCCAGTCTGTGAGCTGGTCATAAGCTCAGGGTATCTTGGCATCAAAATCTCTGACCAACTTTACATCCGTCCACATCCAGTAGCATTGACATACACACACTACCACATGTAAAGTAGATAGCTAGCAGGAAGCTTCTGTATTGCACAGGGAGCTCAGCTCAATGCTCTGTGATGACCTAGAGTGGTGGGATGAGGCGGGAAGGAGATTCAAGAGGGAGGGGATACGTGTATACATATAGCTGATTCACTTCGTTGCACAGCCGAAATTAGCACAACAATGTAAAGCAATTATATTCCAATTAAAAGAAAAATCTCTGACCAAATGGAGTAAGCTGTGTCAATCAGAATCTTGCTCTGAGTAAACTGCAACTGTGAATTTTGAAGGAATCAGGCAGTGAGACTGAAGCTGAAATGATGTATAAGGAAAGTCTTAAGGCAGAGAAGGGGCCAGGAAAAAAGTAACATAATAAACAAGAAGACAGCATTAGTGAAAGCTGTGAGGTAGTGAGAGACTAATGGATGAGCAAGAGACAGGTGGGAGAGACAAGTTTGAAAAGACATGCAAAATAGGGACCCACCAAGAGAGTATCTGAAGTGTGGTATTAATACAGATCCACAAACATTTGTTTGGAGTGTCAGAATGTCCTCTTTCTGAGTAACCATCTTAAAAACAATTGTGCTTTAATATTAATCACTTGTCAGTATTTTTAGGCAGATGTTTTAGCATTAAAGACCTAGCACACCAATGATATTCAACCCAAGGTTTAGTATCTTTGAGGATATTTGAAGACACTCTGTATGGAACTTAAATATTGACAGTATATGTTAAGAAAATAAATGTTCAGATCTTTGTTTTTAAAATGAATTTTTTTCTTGGACGTGCCTGTGGTCAAAATATCATGTCTATTTTCCTTACTTAGCTTCACTTTCCCTAATGCTTTTTTCTATTTTACTTAAAAACAACAACAAAACCATATCTCTCACCCATTCTGAATTTACAAACTGCATTGTATAAAGATTCAGTTCAGTTCAGTTCAGTCGCTCAGTCATGTCTGACTCTCTGCGACACCGTGGACTGCAGCATGCCAGGCCTCCCTGTCCATCACCAACTCTTGGAGTTACTCAAACTTAAGTCCATTGAGTCGGTGATGCCATCCAACTGTCTCATCCTCTGTCATCTGCTTCTCCTCCTGCCCTCAATCTTGCCCAGCATCAGGGTCTTTTCCAATGAATCAGTTCTTCACATCAGGTGGCCAAAGTATTGTATAAAGTATATAAAGTAGTGCATAAAGATTATGAGGTGCCAAACAACAGTTCAAAATTTTGGCGTCTGGAAGCCTCCTTTAATCAAGACACTGTTTGGGTCTCTGTTATGTTTTTTAAAAAATGATTTCAAGAAGGAGGTAGTGAAATATAATATATATAATACATGTTGTATTTTTTTACTTCTTATGACCATCTCAAGTTTTGGTTAAAAAAAAAGTGGTGGAGGTAGCTTAATAGGTTTCAGAGTCCTTTTAACATAGACTCATATGACATATATTTTCAGTAACATTTGCTAAAATATCAGATACTGTAAATTTGTATTTGTCTTTTCTTTGGGTAGGTCTCCTGTTCACCATCACATGTCAACTACTTCTCTATGTATTTTTCCATTCCTGCCACATACTTATTCAAATTTAGGCTAACTTAGATGAAATGTGCTATGAATTCTTTCATAATCACTTAGAAACAACAATAAAAAAATTTGTAAGTCATATACTTGTAAGTGGGCTTCCCTGGTGGCTCAGATGGTAAAGAATCCACCTGCAATGCAGGAAACCTGGGTTCAGTCCCTGCGTTGGAAAGATCCCTTAGAGGAGGGCATGGCAACGCACTCCAGTATTCTTACCTGGAGAATCCCCATGGACAGAAGAGCCTGGCGGGCTATAGTCCATGAGGTAGCAAAGAGTTGGACACAACTGAGCAACTAAGCACAGTATAGCATATACTCATAAGTGAATGCTCAATTTCCAAAATTTGTCTCGTTTTAGGAATAGGGCATACTCACCTGTGGATATGACCTTTATTGAAGAAAAAGTATCCATTTTATTAAGAAATATATTTCCAAAGAAATCTTAATTTAATATTTAATAATAAATTATAAAAATGCAATTCATTTATCTATCATTGATTATTTAATATTAAATATAATTATAACACAATACAAAAGAATTTTCCAAAAATGGTAGTAGATAATAAGTGAATTTTCAAATGTCATTTTATATGTATATTTTGCTTCAGAGAGGTATAAAAATGCAATGAATAAATCTTTTGAAACACAAATACTTCAAAAATAAAAATAGATTCTATTAGGACAAGAAAAATCAGTGAGGGTAAATGTAATGGAAATATGAGTATAAGAAGGAAAAGGGATAATGTGTACTGTCTGACAAAAACATCTTGATAGATTTTTCAAATGTATGACTGTGGGCACCAAATCACTGTGACATTAGATTCCATTAGCTATACTTAAGAGCTCTGTAACAGTTTTAAGTTAAAATGTTAATATTTTAATATTACAGACATGGCACATTTGTTAGCTTTTAAGCCCATGATTTAAAATGTAAATATTTACTTAAAATGAGCAATTGGGTATCTGAATTCTTCAAAACAGTTTTAGGGAATAATAAAAATGATTGAAGATTCATATATGGGACACTTTAGATTTAGTCTATAATATTTTCTTACCATCATAATTGAGTTTTTGAAGACATGGAAAAACATTCAAAATATATTGCTTATTAAGTGACTGTCATAATGTGATACATTGCAATTTTTTAAATCTAGAATAAAATGTTAAAAATGTAATACTATTATTAATTTTAGCATATTTTGTCAATTATTTAAAAAGTGTTCATCAGATTATATATAATATTAAATGCTAAAATATTACCAATGATTATCTCTGAGTGGTAAAATTACATGTGAATTATTTTCATTTTTGTTTATCTCTGTCTTTAATTTATAATAAAGACATATGCAATATTACTTACATTGTAACAAAAATTTTAAAATAAAACAGCAAAGTGTATTCTTTGATCTGGACATCAACAACTTTTCTAAGCAAAAACAATAACAACAACAAAATTTCCTGCAGAATTAGACCCTTTCACAGTAATCTTTAAAGTTTGTGACAAATGCTAAAATAAAACCTTGTTTCTTTATCCTAAATTCAACTGTCTTTATCTAGGATTCTCAGGACATTTATTCTGAATAAGGAGTGCAGAATCAGAACCCCTAATAGCAATGGTACTACATCACTAAAAATATGCTGTGTACATCTTTGTAAAAAGGCCAATCAGCAGAAAACATATTCTACAAAGGCACCTCCTGCGTGGTCCTGAATTATAACTTGCCTTAACTGAAAAATATAGGAACTAAAGAACACAGAAATAGTAGTCAACTTACATTCTAAATTAAGTGTGAATTATTATTCTTCAAGGAGTTCTGAGGCTGTTCAGTGTGTATTAAATCTTGAACAAGTTACAGGATTTTGGAACTGAACAGTAATTGGTTTGTAAAACTGGCTTAGGCATTTCCATCTGCACACATAAAATTTTGATTAATTTTCTTTTGTGCTATGTGGTGAGGCATAGCAATGTATTTTGACATTGAGATCTTATCCACATTTAGAGGACTGAAAGGTCATTGTACTTTCACTCTCTGTAAAGACATTGCTTGATAATAATAGACTGTACAAAAATAGTACCAGGTGATACTTGGCTCCCAGTCACATGGAGTGCTGCTTTATCTATACCTACACTTTTCAAAGGACTCAATTCTACAAACATTGGACTGAACACGGATTGTGTTAGTTTCATCCTGCATATTTTAGAAATATCCTGACTAGAAATTCTCCTGATTACCCTATGTCTCTTTGTGTCTCTTTCTTCAACTCTATAATGTCCCCTTAACTCAAAATATAGAAAACAAAGTTTGACAGGGAATGTAAATAATTATAATAAGCAATATTCTAACAAAAATAAAATATTCTGATAAGGAAAGATGGAATTTTACTTAATCTAGCTCAGTGGGTTAGTGAAATAGAACTTTGAATGCCAAATGGAATATAAAGGCAAGACCATCTGTTTTGAACCTACACGTATTTCAAATGTACAGGTTATGGGATTCTGTGGGTTATATCTAAGCACTTAAGGAAGAGAGCACTTGGATTTCATGTGACAATAGGAGACATTATTCCCCTTAGAAGTGGGACTTTGATTGAAATAGAAGCAGCTTAAAATAAAATACAGTGATGAACAATGCAAATTCCCTTTGATTTGAATGAGGCCTCATAGAAAGGATAAACTGCACTAAGTTTGTACTGCACTCCAAACCAATCCTCAGTCACAGAAAGATTCTATTTTTCATTTTAATATGTGATTTATTGTCCAGAGCTAGCTGGTGAAGGATCCTCCTGCAATGCCTGACATCCCAGTTCAATCCCTGGAGAAGGGATAGGCTACCCACTCCAGTATTCTTGGGCTTCTCTGGTGGCTCAGCTGTAAAGGAATCCACTTGAAATGTGGGAGACCTGGGTTCAATGCCTCTGTTGGGAAGATGCCTTGGAGGAGGGCATGGCAACCCAATCCAGTATTCTTGCCTGGAGAATCCCCAAGGACAGAGGAGCCTGGTGGGCCTCAGTCCATGAGGTCACAAAGAGTCCAAAGAGTCGGACACAACTGAGTGTGACTAAGCACTGCAGAGCACATTGCGATTACTGATGAACACAAAACAACTTCATAAAAGCAGATTTTTGTGCTAGATTTTGCTAGCTCTTCTATGGTTCATCATCACGATCTCACTCTTAAATTGTTCACACACACACTCCAAAACTTTCTTAGCTTATTTGGAGATTGACAGTGACTATCATAATTTCACAGTTGCTTCTGATGAAGAGTTAGGAACAATAGACTTGAACACCAGAATTTGAACCCCAGTGCTAATACTGACAATGTTTGACATTTGATAAGGTACTTAACATCCAAACATTTGTTTCATCATTCTTTACGTGGAAATGGTAACATCTGCCTCATGCTGGTGCAAGGAAAAAAATGAGGTAATAGGAAAAGATCTTCCACTGTTTGTAATACATAATAGTTCCTCAAGAAGTGTTCTGTGGCACTTTATCCTTCTGTACCACCTATTTTAATAATTTTAATTAGGCAAACTTATTTTAATAATTTTAATTTATTAAAAATCAGCTATGGGAGAATCTCTGTAGCACCAGTAACTATGTGAAAAGAATACTCCACTCATCCAAAGTTCATTGAATTCAGTCAGAAATCAATCTATATTAGACTGAATTCCAGTTTGCAATTGCTTTGTTCATGCTCTGTATTAACACTAACATGCTCCAATGTACTTACCTTATTGGTGCATTTGTTTAATGAATGTCCTTAATAATTCCATCAATGTCAATGCTATTTATTCTAAACTTTTTAATTGCCTTTGAACTTCAGTACAGAGTTGTTACATTAAAAAGTAGAATAAAAGTCTAAGAAACAAATGTGTCTTGATTTGGCTAAAAATCCAAAGGCAAATGGTGACAAAAGAATCTGAAGCTATGGATAGACTTACTTTTAGTAAAGATCAAATTATTGAAGGCTTACTGCAAGGAAAAGTGTATTAATAAAAATCTTGCAAATGCAGGATTAACCACAAAGCAATTAATGAAAAGCTGTGTCACTCATTCATATGTGAAGAAAATATTAAATAGTCATTTCCATGCTGTTGTGACCTTTGTTTCCTGGGCAATGACAACTTTAGAAGCAATCAAACCTTAGTGAGTAATCACATTAGTGACTGCGTCTATTTGCTACATAGATTTTTCTTGGGACTTCAAATTCTCTTTTCCTGTGGGGCTATTAAAAAATATTGAGAGTACTAGTCAATTATCCCAAGAAATGCTGCTCTGGAAATTTCCATGGGTATGGTAAAGGGTAAGTTAATTAGAATAAAAGAAACAACTCCCGATTTTCTTTATCAACTTCCATCTGTTGTTTAGAAATCAAAATTACAACATACTTTCACTGATAAAAGTGCAGACCCCTAACAGTAAACAAGGGAGATTTACAATCCCTTTTTCTACTAGAGAAAGGTTCTAGCTCAATTCCCCTATAACTGGAACACTGAGTAGATAAAAGCTCAGTGTAGTAAAATCTCTACTTATGCAATTCAGCATCACCATGGAAACATCTCCCCCTCAGTGAAATAATGAGATGGTAATGAAAACAGCTGCCACATAATGAGCCTAGGCACAAGCAGAGGCCGAGTTCTTCATGCAAAAAGTGAATGACAGGACGGTCGACTAGATGGAGGTGGGATGAGCAAGGAGTAAGAAGAAAGCCATCAGTGGGTATTGTAGGAAACGGCAGGAACAATGCCATAAAATTCTAATATCAAAGTGCTCAGGTTTTGATTTTTGCAAATTTTGGTACAGAGTTTGTGACATTCCCAGTGCAGAGACAAATGTGGTATACAAATTGAGTTTTGATTTTCTGAGTTCAACCTAACATTTTAAACATTTAACATATCAAACTATGTAGCTTGACCATTCAGGGTTCCACATTCTGCTGGGTCCTCGGGAATTTGTGTCAAATGGTAACAACATCAGGATGCCAGGAGGATAGTTATATTTGGGGGACATGAAAGGATATGATGTCATCCCTTAGAGCACTCCCAAGTGAATAGAAACTACACCTGCCTCCTCCAATGTAACCTGGGCCCTCTGATATGAAGATTATGAGCAGAAATTGGTAGGAACTAAATATATACATTTGTGAGTATACTACCCAAAGCAATCTACAGATTCAATGCGATTCCCATCAAGCTACCAGCAGTATTTTTCTCAGAACTAGATCAAATAATCTCAAGATTTGTATGGAAATACAAAAAACCTCGAATAGCCAAAGCAATCTTGAGAAAGAAAAATGGAACTGGAGGAATCAACTTGCCTGACTTCAGGCTCTACTACAAAGCCACAGTCATTAAGACAGTATGGTACTGGCACCAAGACAGAAATATAGATCAATGGAACAAAATCGAAAGCCCTGAGATTAACCCACATACCTATGGACACCTTATCTTCGACAAAGGAGGCAAGAATATACAATGGAATAAAGATAGTCTCGTTAACAGGTGGTGCTGGGAAAACTGGTCAACCACTTGTGAAAGAATGAAACTAGACCCCTCTCTAACACCATACACAAAAATAAACTCAAAATGGATTAAAGATCTAAATGTAAGACCAGAAACTATAAAACTCCTAGAGGAGAACATAGGCAAAACACTCTCTGACATAAATCACAGCAGGATCCTCTATGATCCAACTCCCAGTATACTGGAAATAAAAGCAAAGATAAACAAATGGGATCTAATTAAAATTAAAAGCTTCTGCACAACAAAGGAAACTATAAGCAAGGTGAAAAGACAGCCTTCTGAATGGGAGAAAACAATAGCAAATGAAACAACTGACAAACAACTAATCTCAAAGATATATAAGCAACTTATGCAGCTCAACTCCAGAAAAATAAATGATCCAATAAAAAAATGGGCCAAAGAACTAAATAGGCATTTCTCCAAAGAAGACATACGGATGGCTAACAAACACATGAAAAGATGCTCAACATCACTTATTATCAGAGAAATGCAAATCAAGACCACAATGAGGTACCATTTCACAC
This sequence comes from Nanger dama, assembly GCA_917880005.1. Taxonomy (NCBI): domain Eukaryota; kingdom Metazoa; phylum Chordata; class Mammalia; order Artiodactyla; family Bovidae; genus Nanger; species Nanger dama. The sequence goes on from CAKJTW010000007.1 coordinate 35,250,519, forward strand.
CAGTCAGAATGGCTGCGATCCAAAAGTCTACAAGCAATAAATGCTGGAGAGGATGTGGAGAAAAGGGAACCCTCTTACACTGCTGGTGGGAATGCAAACTAGTACAGCCATTATGGAAAACAGTGTGGAGATTCCTTAAAAAATTGCAAATAGAACTGCCTTATGACCCAGCAATCCCACTGCTGGGCATACACACTGAGGAAACCAGAAGTGAAAGAGACACATGTACCCCAATGTTCATTGCAGCGCTGTTTATAATAGCCAGGACATGGAAGCAACCTAGATGTCCATCAGCAGATGAATGGATAAGAAAGCTGTGGTTCATATACACTATGGAATACTACTCAGCCCTTAAAAAGAATAAATTTGACTCAGTTCTAATGAGATGGATGGAATTGGAACCAATTATACAGAGTGAAGTAAGCCAGAAGGAAAAACACCAATACAGTATACTGACACATATATATGGAATTTAGAAGACAGTGATGATGACCCTATATGTGAGACAACAAGAGACACAGAGGTATAGAGTCGACTTTTGGACTCTGAGGGAGAGGGAAAGGGTGGGATGGTATGGGAGAATTGCAATGAAACATGTATACTTTCCTGTAAGAAACGAAACGCTAATCTATGTTCAATGTAAGATGCAGGAGGCATGGGGCTGATGCACAGGATGATTCAAGTAGAGGATGGGGGGTGGGAGGTGGGAGGGGATTTGGCATTGGGAGATTGTGTTCACCTATGGCTGATTCGTGTCAATGTATGGCAAAACAAATACAGTATTGTAATTAAAAAAATAAATTAATTTAATTTAATAAATAAATAAATAAATATATACATTTGTTATTGTTTAGTTGCTAAGGCGTGTTCAACTCTTTGCGATCCCATAGACTGTAGCACATCAGGCTCCTCTGTCCATGGGATTTCCCAGGCAAGAATACTGGAGTGGATTGTCATTTCCTCCTCCAGCATATCTTCCCAACCCAGTAATCAGATCGAACCCACATCTCCTGCACATATATACATACACAGACACACACATCACATGTATATTTGTCTGTATGTGTGTGTACCCTGAATCACTTTGCTGAACATCTAAAACTAATACAACATTGTAAATATACTTTAGTAAAAATTAATTTAGCAAAATAATTAAAATTTTTTGTTTCTAAAAAAAAAAAAGAGAGGAATTAATTTGAATTCTGGCACTTTCATATACCAATTGTGACCAGGAGCAAATGTCTCTAATTCTAAATTTCTTTACCTGTAAGATGAAGTCAATAATAGTACTTGCCACAAGTGGCTGTGAAAATTAAATGAGATAATGCTTGTACAATACCAGTCACAATGAGTGTTCAAATATTCAGTTCAGTTCACTTCAGTTGCTCAGTCATGTCCAGCTCTTTGCAACCCCATGGACCGCAGCATGCCAGGCCTCCCTGTCCATCACCAACTCCTGGAGTTTACTCAAACTCATGTCCATTGAGTCGGTGATGTCATCCAACCATCTCATCTTCTGTCGTCCCATTCTCCTCCTACCCTCAATCTTTACCAGCATCAGAGTCTTTTCCAGTGAGTCAGTTCTTCGCATCAGGTGGTCAAAGTATGGGAATTTCAGTTTCAACATCAGTCTTTCCAATGAATATTCAGGACTGATTCCCTTTAGGATAGACTCGTTGAACCTCCTTGCAGTCCAAGGGACTCTCAAGAGTCTTCAACACCACAGTTCAAAAGCATCAGTTCTTCGGCACTCAGCTTTCTTTATAGTCCAACTCTCACATCCATACATGACTACTGGAAAAACCATAGCCTTGACTAGATGGACCTTTGTTGACAAAGTCATGTCTTTGCTTTTAATATGCTGTCTGCTGCTGTGTCACTTCAGTCGTGTCCGACTCTGCACGACTCACCAGAGGGCAGCCCACCAGGCTCCCTTGTCTCTGGGATTCTCCCCGTCTAGGTTGGTCATAATTTTTCTTCCAAGGGGTCTTTTATTTTCATGGCTGCAATCACCATCGGCAGTGATTTGGGGGCCCCCAAAAATAAAGTCTGCCACTGTTTCTACCGTTTCCCCATCTATTTCCCATGAAGTGATGGGACCGGATGCCATGACCTTAGTTTTCTAAATGTTGAGCTCTAAGCCAACTTTTTCACTCTCCTCTTTCACTTTCAAGAGGTTTTTAGTTCTTCTGCACTTTCTGCCATAAGGGTGGTGTCATTTACATATCTGAGGTTATTGATATTTCTCCCGGCAATCTTGATTCCAGCTTGTGTTTCATCCAGCCCAGCATTTCTCATGATGTACTTTACATATAAGTTAAATAAGCAAGGTGACAGTATACAGCCTTGATGTACTCCTTTTCCCATTTGGAACCAGTCTGTTGTTCCATGTCCAGTTCTAACTGTTGCTTCCTGACCTGCATACAGATTTCTCAAGAGGCAGGTCAGGTGGTCTGCTATTCCAATCTCTTGAAGAATTATCCACAGTTTGTAGTTCAGATATTAATTACTATTTATTTTATTACAAGTAAACAGGCTGACAGATGGCAAAAGCTTTGGGGAGACTGTATACCACATTTTTAAAAAGATGTTCATATAGTATTAAAAGACCAACTGAGATTGGGTGGCCCATGTTTGGAATTGCCCCATTCTATATATTAATATTCTATAAACATGCTTCACAGCCTGGATATAACAGAGGGGGGGGTAAAGACAAGCTATATAACTTATACAGAGTTAAAATTTCTCAGGAAGGGTTGACCAAAATATTTAAGGGTGCTACTGAGATGTACCTCACACTGTGAGGTACATCATCTAATGAAAAGCAAGTGTCACGGGCAGATACAAGTGAGGGCTGCAAGAGAATGCAGATATTCTTGAAGTTGAAAGGAAGTAGAGAGGAGGCTAGAATGAGGCATCTAAATGTTGAGGAAATAAAAGCAGTTATTCATAAGAGTTCCATGTCCATGGGCAGTGTACCTTCAAAGGCAGGTGGGGCTGGTTAAGAGTCAAAAGTGCTGTCAAAACATCTCACATCAGGAAGTCAATATCCCAGCTTCTCCTGGCCAGGTCAACTTATTTGTACTACCTGTCTCCTACTCCACTGGAATTTGACTGGCTTTCTCAGATGACTCAGAGTCCTTCTCCTTCACTATCCAGTAGTGAACACTATTTTCTCTCCCCACTGTTGGGTTCCCATGCAGTAAGGAGTTCTGCAAGCGTCCTCTTTTGGGATCCTGCCCAGGCCATGACTCTGCTCCCTGGTATTGGTCAAACCCTTCCTTTCAGCTCAACCCTGTAGCCCAGGGTTGTTCTTGATTAATAGCATCTTCATATATTAACCTTTCTGCTCTCTCCTCCCTCAGTCTGGCTGCTGAAGTGCTCCTAGGTGTCTCAAGAGATCACTATCAATGGCTGGTGCAATGTCTCCTCCCTCTGACTGGTTTTAGTTGAAGTAGAAGGAAGAATGCTAAAACTTTCATCTTTACATGTATAATCAGAAAACCTCTGCTGATGACAGAGGGATGATGAGAGACATTCACTGTTAGATAATGTATCACTTTGGCAGTTGTGTTTGGTGATGGTTTAGTCACTAAGTCATGTCTGACTCTTGCTGTAGCCTACAAGGCTCCTGTGTCCGTGGGATTTTTCAGAAAAGAATAATGGAGTGGGTTGCCATTTCCTTCTCCAGGGTATATCAAACGTGAGACTCCTGCTTTGCGGGTAGATTCTTTACCGACTGAGCCACCAGGGGAAAATGTGCAGTCAGTTACTCAAATGCACAGAAATGGTGGTGAAAATCTCATATTTTTGCCATTTCAATGTCTTAAACTTGGTATCATTAAAATTCGATGTCTTTGAGACAAACAGGAAGAAGAAAATTTCCCTTCTCCTTTTCTTCTCCTCTTCAGTCTTCCTTGCTCTCCCCTAAGTGAACTGAGTTCCCTGGGAATCTGTACATCAGCTTGGTGTATCTCTGTGTTGAAGATGAGTGTGGGGGAGAGCTGTAATCTGGTTAGCTGTCTCTTGTCACACCTGGCCTTCAGGCATCATGACCTGACACCTGCTATGTCTGGCTAATTTTAGCCTTTGAAATCATGAGCTGCCATCTGTTGTTGAGAGCCAAGATATGGTGCTGGTTTAGTACCTGGTTGGGCTTCCCTGGTGGCTCAGATGGTAAAAAGAGTCTGCCTGTAATGCGGGAGACTTGGATTCCATCCCTTTGTTGGGAAGATCCTCTGGAGAAGGTAACGGCTACCCACTCCAGTATTCTGGCCTTGAGGCTGTATGGTCTCAAGGACTGTATGGTCCATGGGGTCTCAAATATTCGGAAACAACTCAGTGACTTTCACTTCACTTAGAACTTGGTCACGTGATCTCAGGCATTTGGAGCTTTTCTCATCCTAACTTCAGCCCTTTGCTGGTCCTCCAGATTTTCAACTCTTCTGTATACCTCTTGAGAGTTCCAGAACACCCAAGTCTTTTCCCTTTCCCATACTGAAATATGTGTCCATCTCTGTGAGACCTTCAGTCTCTGCTGCCCAAACTCTTCCTCCAGGCACAGACATCAAAGTCCTACACATGGAGGTTTTTGCAGAGCTTCTGTAAAGGGCCTTTGTTTTTCTTTCTTTGCCTTGAATTCCCTCTAAACCTATTGGGGTTTTCTAGATTAGGGGGATCTAAATCTTTGTCATCTTCTTGACGCCTAGCTGAAATTTTATCATTTTTCGTAGTGGTGAAAAAGATGCCTTAACATTAAATAGTAGATTCTTTCCATTTTGGGATTTGTAATATAAATCAAATTTTCAAACCATAGATTGTGACTCATTAATAGTTTATAAAATAAATGAATTTTTCTTAAAAATTAAATAGAATCAAACCAAACAGAAAATACTACTCTAGCACATGATAAAAATAATTACTGTTTCATAAAACTTCTGTTTTATTTCTCTGTGTATTGTATGTTGGATATGTATTTGTTTCTGTGAGTTACTATCAAAAAAAGTTTGAAAGGCTCTGGTATCAACTATGCTCAGTTCTCCAAAAATTGACTTTTGGGAACCTAAATATTTGCCTCCTTCTAATTGTTTGACTCTAGCAACTCAAAACGCTTTACTCTATTATTTATCTTTGCTCTGAATTTTCAGAAATAACTGCTGCTAAGTTGCTTCAGTCGTGTCTGACTCTGTGAGGCCCCACAGACGGCAGCCCACCAGGCTCCCCATCCCTGGGATTCTCCAGGCAAGAACACTGGAGGGGGTTGCCATTTCCTTCTCCAGTGCGTGAAAGTGAAGTCACTCAGTCGTGTCCGACTCTTAGCGACCCCAAGGACTGTAGCCCACCAGGCTCCTCCATCTATGGGATTTTCCAGGCAAGAGTACTGGAGTGGGGTGCCATCGCCTCCTCCAATCAGTGCTTTATTCCATATTCTATGGGTTGGCCAAAAACTCATTTGGATTTTCCTATAAGATGTTATGAATTTTTTGGTCAACCCAATATTTTGTCTTCTTCCAAGGCAATGAATAGCACTGGATGATTGGGTAAAGATGCTTATGACAAGAAGACAAGGAAGAAAAACGAAACCTGGGACTGAAATCTTCATATATTTTTCTAATAAATGGTCTCCAAATGTATACCAACAGTTAATTCCCCAAGAAGGTGAAAATAAAAGGATTTACATAGTTCCATATAAAAGAAGCCATGATCCTTTTATGCAATAACTATATATAACATTTATTGAATAACTAACATATGCCAGAAATAGGAACACAAGCATAGGTAAGAAATTTCTGTTCACATCCTAACTGCATAGACACACAAATATAATAAGTAATTCAGTAATTGCTAGCAATGCAACTCAATGCAAAGAGCTAAAGATCCAAAGAAGAAGAATGTCAAATTTCAAAATTTTAGAATGGCTACTCTATTCAAATGTTTCCTAGGCAAAGAGTGGGAGCAATGGTAGGTAGAAAGAATAGCAAACAGAAAGAACAGCAAACTTGGAAAAAGTACACATATGCACAGTGTGTGTTCAGAGTGTCTGGACAGAAGGTAGAAGGCATGAATGCAGCGAGAGGAGGCCAACACAAAGACTGAGGATAGCCTAAACAGTGGGAGGTTCTCAACCCAGTCCTGCCAGTCATATACATGATCAATTTCATTGTTATATGCCATGCTTAGGAATTTGTACTTTTGTAGGAGATGAAAGCCAGGAAGTTTTAAACAAATGTGTGAGGCTTCAGTGTATTTTAGAAAGATGAGTGCAGTGGAGAAATATTGCTAAGTGAAAAATAAAATTGGCAGAATCAAAAAGAACATGGCGACCAAACTGAAGGTAGGGATTAGGGGAGCCAAGAACATTCCCAATTCTCCTAGCTCGGGAAATGTGTAGATGGATAGTGGTGCCTGAGAGGTGGCCCATGAAAGAAAGAGCCAACTTGAGAAATGCAGAATCTTAACAGCAATTTGGCATAATAGGGGAAGAAACCATAATCAAGAGTGTAGGAGAATTTAGTGTGAGCTTCCAGGAAGGGAAGACTGACAGGAAAATGTGTATCAATCATTAAGACAGTCCTTCTCACAGGTTTTATGAGATTTTCTGGCTGCATCAGAATCAGGCAGAGTGAGCTTCTCACCTTTTGAGATGGCCCATACTTGGGCTGAAGAGTGTATTTCTCCCAAGGCCTTTCTCGTCTTTTTGAGATGGACTGCTTTCCAGGTGGCAATAGTGATAAAGAATCCGCCTGCCAATGCAGGAGATTCAGGAGACGTGGGTTCAATCCCTGGTTTGGAAACATCCCTCGGCATGGCAATGCACTCCAGTATTCTTGCCTGGAGAATCCCGTGGACAAGGTAGCCGGGCAGGTTACAGTCCATAGGGTTGCAAAGAGCTGGACATGACTGAAGGGACTTAGTATATGCACAATTTCCACCTATAGAATGTATATCTGTCTAAACAAATTCACTGCTTACCTATTGCTTTTTCTCTCACTGAATTCTTTCAGTGATGAGACTTAAAGAACCTAAGCTTCATTATATTGTTCATACTGTGCATGGGTTTTGGAAGGACTGATGCTGAAGCTGAAACTCCGATACTTTAGTCACCTGATGCGAAGAGCTGACTCATTTGAAAAGACTCTGATGTTGGGAAAGTTTGAACGTAGGAGGAGAAGGGGACGACAGAGGATGAGATGGTTGGACGGCATCACCAACTCAATGGACGTGAGTTTGAGTGAACTCCGTGAGTTGGTGACGGACAGGGAGGCTTGGTGTGCTGCAGTCCATGGGATCGCAGAGAGTCGGACACGACTCAGTGACTGAACTGAACTGGACTGAAGCTTCATTAAGTCCTAAGACCAGCTAGACTAACTTCCCTGTCATCACTGACACTGTGGGGGACACTGTCTATAGCATTCCTTTGTGACAACTTTTTAGGCACTACCACTTGTTTGGGAGAATACCTTGAAAGGGATAGCATCTAAAATCACTAGCTTTAATGACCGTGTGACCATATAGGATCAAAGCTGACAGAGAGGATTCTTCTCAACATTTCTCCCAGTTGGCTCAACAGTTACGGCCCCTCCCTCAGACGTCACTAAAGCATGCTGCTGCAGCTGCTGCTAAGTCACTTCAGTTGTGTCCAACTCTGCGCGACCCCAAAGATGACAGCCCACCGGGCTCCCCATCCCTGGGACTCTCCAGGCAAGAATACTGGAGTGGGTTGCCATTTCCTTCTCCAGTGCATGAAAGTGAAAAGTGAAAGTAAAGTCACTCAGTCGTGTCCGACTCTTAGTGACCCCATGGACTGCAGCCCACCAGGCTCCTCCATCCATGGGATTTTCCAGGCAAGAGTACTGGGGTGGGGTGGCATAGTCACCCCGAAACTGCTCCAGGCCCTGCTGTGGGGCAGCGGGCAACCCTGTGTCCTAAAGGTGTAGGGTCTTTTTGTGTTAGGCGAGAACAGTACTGGCTAAAACAGGATTTCTCTCTCCTGGATTTTTACCCTGATGACCTACGTGAAGAACAGACCCCTTGTCCTTCCTTGAGACCAGAGGAAGAAACTGCAGGCACTTCAAAGGAGAACACTGAAATGACTTGATTTCGAAATGAATGACAGGGTTTTTTCTCAGGGTTTTAAAATAAGTATATTTTATAAAGAGAATTGTGCTAAATATATCAATTAAAATTTTTTTCCCCTAAAAAAAAATGAGAGAGTGGGAGAATATATAACCTGAATATAATACCAGGATGGGGCCTGAGGTGACAAATACAGCTGAAGGCTGAGGTAGTCTGTTGCACCTGGAATAGACAGAGACAGGCAGTAGGTGGTGGTAGAGGTAAATCCCTGTAAGGGGGAAATCGACTGTGATCTGAGAGGCTTCCCTGGTGGCTCAGATGGTTAAAAAAATCTGCCTGCAATGTAGGAGACCTGAGTTTGATCCCTGGGTCAGGAAGATTCCCTGGAGAAGGAACTGGCTACCCACTCCAGTATTCTTGCCTGGCCTATATCCATAATCTTGCAAAGAGTTGGACACAACTGAGTGACTAACACATACATACACACATGTGTACATATGCTACACACATGTTGTCATCTGAGGAAAGTGTCCAGTGGGCAACAATGATATAAAATTCAGAGAAGGGTATGATTTAGGAATCCCAGCAGGCAGACAACTATCCTAGCAGGAGACCTGTTTACTGGGTGGAGTCTTGGGAGAGAATTCTAGTGCCTGAAGGGGAAACTAACAACAAAATACAAAGGACTTACAGATCTACGGGAAATGGAATACTTTGTGGGTTAAGTAGGGACCTAGGTAGGGAAACTGACAGAAAAGCCTGGTGGGCTACAGTCCATGGGGTCGCAAAGAGTTGGTCATGACTCAGCAACTAAATAGCAAAACAAGCAAGGAAACAAAAACAAAGATCCGTGGGTACAGTTAGAGAAGTGGATCTTAGAATCCAAATAGAAGACTAATTAGCTCATCGAGAATATCATAGAGAAAGCTGCTGATAAAAAACTGAATTCAAAAGTGTCTGCCGATCAACTATACTTCATTTTTAAGAAGTCAAATGAAAAAGAGTTTGCCAGTGTTTCTCCACCTGGCCTGTACATTACTCTTGGGGAAATCTGAACAAACATCTTTGCGTTGTAGCCAATCTAAATGAATTAAAATCAGAATCTCTGGGGAGTGGATTTCTGGCATTGATATTCAAACCAAAAAGCTATTCAAATATTCTAAGCCAAAGTTGAGAAACACAAATCTAGCTCCTTCTCAGCCTTAGCTTCCCAATGTAATCACCTAGGTATCTTTAAAATTTTTCTGAAGCCAAGGCTTCCCTAGTAGTCAAGTGGTTAAGAGTTCACTTTGCAATGCAGGGGACGTGAGTTCGATCACTGGTCCAGGAAGATCCCACATGCTGAGGGGCCCATACATGCAGCCCATGTGCCACAACTACTGAGCTTACACTCTGGAGCCTGAGAGCCACAACTCCTGAAGCCCTAGCACCCTAGAGTCTCTGCTCCACAACAAGAGAAGCCACCACAATAAGAAGCTTGCACACCACAACTAGAGAGCGGCCCCCACTTTCCGCAATTAGAGAAAGCCCACATGCGGCACTGAAGACCCAGCACAACCAAGCACAAACTAAAAAAAAAAAGTTTCTGAGGCCAAACGCTACCCCAAAGCGTAGAATCTTCTAATTTAATGAGTCCGGGGTTTGACTTGGACATCAGGGTTTTTTAAAGGTTCCTAGATGATCTTAATGTACAGCAAAGATGGAGAGTCATGGTCCAGAGTATACTGTCCAGTATGGTAACCCCTGGGCTTCCCAGGTGGCGCTAGGGCTAAAGAACCTACCTGCCAATTCAGGAGATGTAAGAGACATGGGTTTGATCCCTGGGTCGGGAAGATCCCCTGGAAGAGGGTATGGCTACCCACTCCAGTATTCTTGCCTGGATAATCTCACAGACAGAGGAGCCTGGTGGGCTACAGTCCATGGGGTCGCAAAGCGTCGACATGACTGAAGTGACTTAACACGAACTCACGCACCTGGTAGGTAACCCCTAGACACACGTGGCTATTAAGGCACATGAAATGCTACTAGTCTGAATCAAGATGTGCTGTAAGTATAAAATACACACTGAATTTCAAAGACTCACTATGAAAATAATAAGGTATAGCATTCATTAATAATTTGATACCGGTTATATGTTTCAATGCTAAATATTTTAGATATGTTGGGTTAAAGTTACTCTTTTTACTTTTAAAAATATGACTACTAGAACATTCTAAATTACATATGTGACTCATTATATTTCTATGTTTCCAACTCCAAGTCCCAGTTGGTTCTAAAGAACTGCAATAAGCTAAGCCTAGGGTAGACCCAGGAAACAGTTCCAGAGAAGGGAAAATGGCCTGTGGCCAAAATTCTCTGTCCCTTGAACAATCCCTTATTTCTGCCCCTTATACAACTCCTATTTTATCATAAAATTGAAGAACAAGGGGGTTAAAAGGAGCATTAAAAGTCATTTTTCATCTTATTAAAAGAACTATATATTTTACTTTACATCATTGTCCTAAATGAAATTCTTCCCATTAGCCATTCTTATTAGGTAACAAGCCTTCTCCTTTAGTAAAGTAAATAACTTGAGACTAAAGAAACTATTACTCACTGACACAGAATTCAAACTAATTCAATCAGCTTGCTTTCCTCATAGTACTTAATGGAAGGTTGTAAGGGAGGAATCTGTACTCCAAGACTGGAGATGAGATGACTGGGAACAGTGAGTGCCCTGAAAATAGAACAGCCTCAGAGAAGTCTTACAAAAGGCTCTCAGGGCAGAAAGAAGACACTGTGAATACAGACCAGGAGGAGATAGTTGGGGGAAAGAAAAGGACACTAAAAGGGAATCAAGAAGCTTTTTCATTTCAACATCTTGCCTGTTTCCAAGGAAACCAGGGAAAGAAAACTAGACTTCTTTTCTAGCAGTTCCCAGAAATCTAATACCAAAGTATTAAAGTTTAGTGATACTGTAAGTTAAAGAGGCTTTTAAAAATTAAGAATTGCCCATGCAGAACACTAATTGCTAAATGGAAAATTCCTCACAAAAAGTTAGCTACAAACAGCACCCAAACTTTCTAAATGGTAACACGTGGAATATACGTGGACAAAACTGAGCATATAATATGCTCAGTGGGTGGTAGCTTTACAACTTGAAGTTTTTTGCACTTTTGATGGCTAATATCCTAGAGATGGATACTTCATACAAGAAAGGAAGTGTTCATTTCCCTTCTGTGTACCAGAGTCTGCCCTAATGGGCAGTTTCACAGAGTCAATAACAAGAGACTGGGCCCAGGAGTCTAAATCTGATTGGTAACTTTTTGATAGCCAATAATGGGTGGCATCACTGACTCAATGAATGCGAGTCTGAGTGAACTCCGGGAGTTGGTGATGGACAGGGAGGCCTGGCGTGCTGTGATTCATGGGGTCGCAAAGAATCGGACACAACTGAGCGACTGAACTGAACTGAACTGAATTACTTTAAAAGGTTATGTTCCATGTTCCTTGAGGAGTTTCTCTTTCTCCTAATCACTTCCTCATATGAATTTGTATATCATTTCAACCAATTTTCAATGTACAACATGTAGCAAATGCAAGATTCTTCTTTAAGCTGAGGCATTCTGCTCTAGGGTACAAGACAGCCTCAGGACAGCAGGAAAAAAATCTCTAGCCAAGCAAAGGACACCTGAAGATAATTTTGAATTGACAAGTTCAGTCTCTCAGTTGTATCCAACTCTTTGCAACCCCATGGACTGCAGCACACTGGGGACTCCCCTTCTATCACCAACTCCTGGGTTTTACTCAAACTCATGCTCATTGAGTTGGTGATGCCATCCAACAATCTCATCCTCTGTCATCCCATTCTACTCCCACATTCAGTCTTTCCCAGCATCAGGGTATTTCCCAGTGAGTCAGTTCTTCGAATTGGGTGGCCAAAGTATTGGCATTTCAGCTTCGGCATCAGTCCTTCCAATGAATATACAGGACTAATTTCCTTTAGAATGGACTGGTTGGATCTCTCTGCAGTCCAAGGGACTCTCAAGAGTCTTCTCCAACACTACAGTTCAAAAGCATCAATTCTTAAGTGCTCAGCTTTCCTTATAGTCCAACTCTCACATCCATACATGACCACTGGAAAAACCATAGCCTTGACTAGACAACCATTGCTGGCAAAGAGTAATGTCTCTGCTTTTTAATATGATATCTAGGTTGGTCATAACTTTTCAAGAAGAAAAGTCTTTTAATCTCATGGCTGCAGTCACCATCTGCAGTGATTTTGGAGCCCCCCAAAATAAAGTCTGACACTGTTTCCCCATTTATTTCCCATGAAGTGATGGGACCAGATGCCATGATCTTCGTTTTCTGAATGTTGAGCTTCAAGCCAACTTTTTCACTCTCCTCTTTCACTTTCATCAAGAGGCTTTTTAGTTCACTTTCTGCCATAAGGGTGGTGTCATCTGCATATCTGAGGTTATTGATATTTCTCTTGGCAATCTTGATTCCAGCTTGTGATTCATCCAGCCCACCGTTTCTCATGATGTACTCTGCAAATAAGTTAAATAACCAGGGTGACAATATACAGCCTTGACGTACTCCTTTTCCTATTTGAGCCTCTACTCTAAATGCATTGCTCAACTGCTCAGTCATGTCTGACTCTTTGCGACTCCATGAACTGTAGCCCTCTAGGCTCCTCTCTGCCCATGGGATTTTCCAGGCAAGAATATTGGAGTGGGATACCATTACCTTCTCTAGGGGATCTTTCCAACCCAGGGATTGAACCTGCTTCTCTTATGTCTCCTGCACTGGCAGACAGATTCTTTACCACTAGAACCACTTGAGAAGCCCCCAGATGCATTACTGGTTCATTAAAAAAAAAAAAAAAAAAAAGGCAAGCAATCAAACAAAAGTCTCACATCATCTTTGTGAGAATACCCAGATTTAACTGAAAACTTTAACAAGAGAAAATTCTAAGATTACAAACAATGTGTTTAGTCAATAGGTTTATGAATGCTTTGATCTGCCGGGAGCCAGCACCGGAGATCCCACCCATGACAAAGTCATGCAGGACTCGAGGGACTCCTGGGCCATCCAACCCATGACAAGGTCATGCAGAAAAGTCCTGATAAGCAAGGCTTCAGGACTCGATGGACCCCCTGGATCTGCTTGAGCATCTACACCCAAACCAGAATCTGTCTGTCTTACTATTTTATGTCTTTCACCAGCTCTTCTGACAATAGCAGGGGGCTGTCCCTTGACCATATTTCTCTGGAAAGAGTTAACTTAGGGCTTTAGTTTATAAATCTCCTGGGCATGAAAGGAGTGTTTCAAACCCCCTGTTCGCATTCTAGCTTACTTGGCAGGTGTATCCAGACTCTTGCAACATTGTTGAGCCTATGCTTGCTGCCAAGTTCTCACATCCCTTATCCATTGTGTTCCAGGGAGTACATATAGTTAAGATATAGAAATAACAAGAAGCAGCCTTAGCATTAGCAACATTAGACTTTGAGTTAATAAGTTCTTTCTTCGTTGTAACCTGCTGAATCTTTGTTCCATAAAAATGTAACTCTGTACTTTAAGAGTGATGCAGGCCAGGAATTTAAGAAGAAACACTTTAAGGGAAAATTATTGTTCTGGCTGACCAACATTTATCAAAAAGAGGCCATGGAATATTAACAGGCCTCCGGGACAGAAGATGATGTACAAAAAATAAGACTCTTGCGGAAAAGAACCTAGTATTGATAAAAGTTAATACTGATGGAATGTTGAGTTGACTCTGTATTTTTCACCTTGCTGTATGTACAACTCAGGGTATAAAAGCCCCAAGAAGAATAAAGTAAAGGGGCGTCACTCACTGAAGCCTGGTCACCCCATGTCTCTTTCTATATCTCTTTCTCTTTCTTCATTCGCTGATGTCGTCCATCCTGAGGATATCCCTGGACTCCACTGAGGCTGGACCTTGGCATAGATCCTTACTTGTATCTTGAAGGGCTCGATTTTTCCCAGTTTATAAACCAAGGTCCACTGCTCAGAACTTTGAGTATCAAGCTGTTTGCTGATTGAGTCTCATAAACTTCTCCTCATCTAATGCAGTTCATTTTAAACCCTAAGATTTTATTCATCTCTTTCTCAACCGATAGCAAATGGTTCTAATTTGACTGAGTATATAGTTGATAGCTCTTTACAAAAAGAAACACTTTATTGCCACCAAATTACAGGTCTGTGAATTTTAACAGATTTTTCTTCTCAAACATGAACTGATTTCTTTCTCAATTAAAAAACAAGTCTGTGAGTTTTCAGACTTTATTAGGAACTCAAGTTAAAGCATAGAAAAGCAACTGAGAGAGGAGTCGAAGAGGCTCTTGTAGCCACACTAAACCTTACAAACTCTCTAGGAAAATGCGGCCAGTATGGAACTGGTTGTGTACCAAATTCCTAGCAGGGCTTTTACAGTTCCTTCTTTATATGACATAATTACTGTTTAAAATTTTTATAACTCATACACGTCTAACTTAGAATAACATTGGCCCAAATGGACAAGCATGTCATACTAATCCATAGCATTTCTAAATAGTTTTTATTAGAACAATATCATTTTTCCTTGTGATTATTAATGAAACCCCTGCTTCTTAACTTAGTGCTTCGTCACCCAGAATAAAGACTACCTTTCTCAGCTGCCCAGGTAGCTAAGTATGGGTACTAAATAAGTTCTGTTAAATAGGATAGAAGTGGAAGTGATGAGAACAATTTTTAAGAGGCCCTCTTAAAGTGAGAGGAGTTAATGGGTTAAAGCATAACTCGCTGAAAGATATAGCCACCTGAAAACTGTAAATGTAAGCTTAACTGGTAAAAGGGTCTTTGTAGATGTAATTAAGTGAAGGATCATGAGACAAGATCATCCTGGATTTAGGGTGGGCCCTGAATCTCATGACAGTTTTCTTAGACGAGATAGGCAGAGGGATATTTGAGACCCTGAGACATCCAAGGCAGATGGCAATGTGAGGACAGGGCAGAACGTGGAGCTAAGCAGCTCCACATCAAGGAATATCTAGAGCAATCAGATGCTAGAAGAGGCAAGGAAGTGTTCTCCAGTTAGAACTTCAGAGGAAGTACGGCCCTGTCTACACCTTGATTTCAAATTTCTGACCTCCAAAACTGTAAGAGAATGTTTCTTTTGTTTTAGACCAGCATTTTTGTAGCTGTGTTTTTCAGCAGCCTGAGGAAACTAATGCAAAAGCTATGCATTCTTCTTTCCCTTCCCCTTTCCCGATGACTGGTAATGAAAGATGCAACTCCCAAAGCAGCATGGGGCCATGAAGGAGGCTTGGAAATGCAAGGAGGAAACAGCAGAGTAACTCTGCCACCACTGTTCATTGTTGGAACTGACCACCTTGAGAGTCCTTAAAATGGGTAGGAAATATATTCTTTAAACCACGGTTGTTTCCTATTCCTCACATCTAAAACCTAATGCTGACCAAAACCTCTTACATGATGCTTACTTTCTGCGGTTAGTTTGTCATCTTTCTGAGAGCCACCCTGATATAGGATTCATCTCTCTATTCATTTCAGATGTTGATATTTGCACCTTACATAGCATGGCCACTCAAATACTTGTTGACTAGATGGATGGATTGGATTTTAAATCTTTATGTCAGTTTATAGAAGATTAAGTTTCTGATCTTAATCAAAACCCAATAAATCCTGAATTTTATCAATAAAGTTTACTCTGTGGTGATAGGCACAGAAAAAGAAGTCAAAGGAAATTAGGAGATTTTAGCCATTTTTAAGAGAATGTAAGACAGAGGTACAACTTATTTTTAAGTTCCTGTAGTTTTTAGTTTCTACTCCCCTCTTCTTCCTGTTCTTGCCCAAATGAAAGGTCCTTTTCTCACAAAAATGTGTCTGTGTGTTGTTAAGGAAATGTTGTAAAACTTCATGTAAAACATGATGGCGAGTTCCAGAGGCCTAATAATGACTAGAAAGTGAACTTCAACAGTCTTCTACCAAAATCACAAATTAAGAAAGAAACTAGGGACATTAAATTATAAAGTATAATGTGTGTGTGGGGGGAGACTTTAGAGGGATAAACTTTAACTTCTCCAAAGCCAATATCTTCCACTGATGAAGGTGGAGAGAGGTAAATTTAAGAAAACTTCTTCAGATCTGAGTAGTGACTAGTGACAGAGTGACACAGCTTGTCACTGCCTCAGAGAGAAAGAAACAAGAGGAGTGACTTGCAGTTCTTCTTTTAGTGTGTAATGTGACAATCCCCATGTTTACAATAATCAGGAAAGGGGCTTGATTTGTTATTTTTACCTGTGCTCAAGCAGATAGTTGGAGTAGAGCAATGACAATAGCCTTGCCAATAGTGATATTCAGATTTGGTGTTAACACTAGTCTAAGGCATATGATTTCCAGATTCCCATTATATATATGTTCAGAGTGATCTCTTTCATTTTGGTTCACTACATTTAATTATCACTTTGTTCTCAATGTCCCATAGCTTTGTGTGTATATGAAAATAAAATAAACTCCATATATTCAAATTCAGTATTCAATGTCACTTGAAGTAATGAAGTCGATAAAAGATGACTCCAATAGATGACTAATATCCCCATGTCTTACTCTTATGTACACATGTACTCATTCAATATTTAGTGTGTGTGTGTGTGTGTATTCAAGTCAATAAAAGATGACTCCAATAGATGACTAATATCCCCATGTCTTACTCTTATGTACATATGTATTCATTCAATATTTAATGTGTGTGTGTGATTCCAGGATTACAAGGTTAAATCAAATACAAGTCTGTCTTTCAAAAAGGTTATACTTCTCATAGATGAATAAAGCAGAAATTAGTAGCTTTCCCCTATATCATCCTCTCTGTTTCATCTAGTAATATAACCTCCACTGAAAAAAAAAGAATTAGGGATATGGCCAGTGGAATAAAGGCTGCCTTTTCAGCTGACCTGGTTGCTAGATGTGTATGTGTGATTCAATCCTGGATAACAAAATACAGGTATAAGTGGGGTATATAACTTTCAGAAAGAATCCTTTTAAAATGCAAACATACTGTTCTTCTTTTATCTTCAGCTGATGAGATTCCTGACATAGCCCCAGTCAAGCCCCAGCTTGACCAACCATCTTGGACCAAGTGACTGGAACCATGTGCCAGATTAGGGCTGAGCAAAGACATAAAAGAATCTAGATTGGTGACACTATGGAGCACTGCAACAGCTCTTAGCTGCTGCCTTCTGGACTTTAGATGATTGAGAAAACAAAATTATCTGTTTAAGCTCTATTGTTTTGGATTATTAGGGTAATTTTTAGCTACATGGAGCTTAATCCTACTGAAAACTAGGGTACGAGATGCATCTAGAACATGAGAACAGTCATAAAGAGAGCAAAATAAAATGCCAAGGGTACTTGGAAAACAGAGATTAATTCTAGTTTAAGAAGGCTATGTAGAGACAGTTGCATTTGAATCACATAGGGTTTAGGTATGTGGAAGTGAGATGGCATTCCAGTGTCAGGCATGGAAAGATACTGATGGGAAATAGACCTGAAAGGGTAGCCAGGAGCCAGACAGTGTAAGGACTTGAATACTACCCTAAGAAGTTTGGGTTTTACACAATAAGCAATGGGAAGTCATTTAAAGCTTTTGTAGATGATTAGTCCTCTTTTGGGGGAAGATTATTGAGAGGTCATATAATTGCAGACCATATCCAGCCCTTGATAATGAGAATACCTGACGATGCTAGGATAGTTCTTTCCAATCTTTTTCACATAAGAGCATACATAGAAGTAATATTTGTATAACACCCTGGGTTAAATGGATGAGGTCAACTGGCTCCATGCTGAGCTGTTTCAGGCCCCACCTGGGAGCCCTAACACCTCTGAGGATCAATATGACAGCATTCCTATTATCTATCTCTTTGGGATACTGCAGTTAGGAATGTGCTGTGCCACAGGGATGTTTTAGGTAGACATATTTATGTGAATGGTATAGAAATGGAACTTGAGTGAAATAAAAGATTCTGTTTTATTATTAGAGTCAGTATCTTTGACTTCTATATAAACCCTGAAGAGTATCATTCAATAAAATGAGAGTACAGATGATGATATTACAATGCATATATATCTCTCCATCTACACATATTATAAATATATGTGTATATATATGTATACACACACATATACCTATATAGAGACATATACATATATCAAGGAGAAATGCAGACACCCAGTTTTACCAAATATAATTTCATATTCACTTTTATAAACAATTAGACACATTTTGGAAATTGTTCATTTTCTCACTTCAGTGACTAATATTCTCACCCCCTACACCCATGCCATATGGCTTTTTCCTATGTTCCTTTTAATTGTAGGAGAGTATGGAGACAGTGATGGGCCCCGGGAGTCAGAGTCATGCAACTCCATAAATACAAACTTTTCATGAGTTTGTCATATTGACCAGTCTCTTGAGGTTCTAGTTGATACATTTTATTAATTTTTATAAAGAGGTTAGTAAGAATAACTAATACAGAATATTTGCTGCCAGTCACTGTACAAACATAATCTTTTTTTCAAGCTTGCAACAATACAGTCAAGTAGATATTATTACTACCCTCACTTTAAAGGAAACTTAATTTGGGGACAATTTAAATCCATATTAATTTTTCTCTTGTTAGAACTAAAAATAATGAAAGAACTATGAAGTGGCGAGTTATTTGGGTGATAAATGCTTGGAGTTATTCTCTATAACCCATTTTAGTGTCCTTATGAATTTAAGGCAAAACAAAATGCCTATGCAGAGTGGTTTAGGGGAAGTGTTGTTTTTATTTGGGCAGTCTGATGAGGATTTTGGTCTTTGATGACCCCCAAAACACTAGCTTTAGCTATTTCCATCAACGAGATGCAGAGAGAAACTCAGATATAAGTCATTTTCCTTTTGATGTATACTTTTCCTTCAAATAAGTTAATCATTTTTTTTCATTTCAGAAAATTCAATGTCTTGAATTCAACATCCTTGATATTTCTGGAAATTAGTGTATTCATGAAAATTATTCATCCTAAATTTTATTCTGCATGATAGAAACACAACTTTGACACAGAATGGTTGCCATGATTTGAAGATTATATTCCTCAAAAAAAAAAAAAGATTAAAACATTCATCTTTATTCTTTTTTGCTTCATTTCATCAACTTAATGAAATCAAGAATGACAAGATACATGGAAAACCTGCATCTCAAACCATGATTTTATTCCTAAAATCAAACCTATTTTTAACAGCAACTGAGAGCCAGAGACTAATTTTTACACAAAATTATGCATTCATGGAAAAACTGTGAATGAAGCTACTGCTTGTTAAATGAACATAAGTAAGTGATGGAGTAAAGTGCCACCTAGAGTTGAAATTTTACTTCAGTTCAAAATATAATATAAAAATGATCCTAACAATATGAGATGGTTTAATGCCCCAATATTTACATGAACACAGAAGTGCTTTACTTCTGAAACTTAATGTCTGTCTATATTTGAAAGTTCTTCCCTAAAAAACTAATATTTTTATGAGGAAAACAAAAGACTACTAGAAGTAAAATATGTTGACATTTTTTGACTATACTTATAAAAATGAGTCTTTGGGAAAATATATTTAATATATTAACATAGATCTGTACTCCAAAAATATCAAAGTATTAGGATACCTTATGTTATAAATTCCTAGGACAAAAATATATTCAGCCCAACTCTTGCATGCATAGTCTATTTGTTTTTCTGCTTCACTTATAGCCTCACTGGGGGCCAAAGTCTTATTGCACACCAGGATCACTGTCAAAATCTGGATGAACTATTCAGATTTAAATGTGACAGTTACTTGTTCTAAGGCCTGAAAAGCTGAATTTTCACTTCCTTAACTAGGTTGTTCTAAAATCACACCCTTGTCAGAAACTGAAATTCATATAATAGCCATAGTGGAACCCACTCAGCTGAATACATGGTGAACAGCTCATTCTCTTTATATATTTGCACCTACATACAAGTGTGAAAAGGACTGCTACATCTTAACCACTCACATGCAAAGTGTATGTAACCACTCACAAATCAAGCTGTATTTTGGATGTGTCATACTGTGAATATGGATTTTTGGGGTCAAGCAAAGAATGTCTATGAGATGAAGATTTAAAAGTAAGCCATGTAACTCTGTATCAGCACAATTCTCTGATTGTATGTTTATCACCTGAATACCCTCACATTTCAACCCTGACCATGATTTATCTTTAAGTCTCTCGGTGCGTGGAAAATAAGCTGTAGACTCCTCTCTGCCTCATATAATGTCCTAATTTCTCCTATTCCAGTATTTCCTCATTCTTATTTACCCTACCCACTTTTCCAGCCCCAAATCATTATCCTCATTCTTTTACATAAAATTCCCTTTCAACAATCCTTTCCCCCTCATTTCCATTCCTCTCCCTTGTGACTGCCATGACCCAATCCCCTGAGGGTGTATTTGTGCTTAATCCTGTCTATTTTTCATAACTTCTTTCTCCTCTGGGTTCTCTGTAGGTATCTTTGCCTCCCTTATTTTCCCCCTAAGAAGCTCTTGCCTTTGCTGCTTCTACAATCAGCCAGAAAGGTTTCCTCCTCACTCCCTAGCAATTTCTGTGTTGTTAAATTGTATTTTACTTCTCAGTATTTGATATTTGTACCCTATTCTTTCAGTTCAACTTGCTTAGAAGTTCCTCTGTGCTTTCTGTTTCCTTTCTTCTCCCACTTCCACTAAGCGATTTTTGTCTGTTCTAGAGGATTCCAAACTTCATTCTTCATTGCCTTCTTGGTTTCTACTCCCACGTCCAACCATAACATTAGTGTCTTGCTGTTTATGTTGAATATCTTGCAACATGAATTGAACACTCCTTGTGTGAAAGGCATTATTTTCTGTATTCTGCAATATTTATCACTTCATGTTTTTAAAAGCCTCCATGAACTGCATATTATTGCCTCCAATTTGCAGATAAGGAAACTCATGCATGAAAAGTTTAAGTAATTGGGCCAAGGAAATACAGGCAGTAAGTAGTAAAGCTGGAATCTGAACATCATAAGATTAGGCTCCAGAGTTCATAGACGAGTCACTAGGCTCCATGGCGTCCATGCTCAGCACTTCTCTAAACTTTTCTTCCTAATTAGTTCTACTGTACATGAGTGCTGAATCTCAAAAGACATCAGACCACCTAGATTTAGGTTTCTTTCGGAGAAGGGTGGGAAAGTCAGCTCACTTCAGTCTACTGCAATAAAAATGTATCAAGGTGGACTTCTCCGGTGGTCCCGTGATTAAGACACCACTCTTCCACTGCAAGGGACACAGTTTAATCCCCATCAAGGAACTAAGATCCCACAAGCAGCATGGCAAAGGAAAAATAAAATAAAAAGGCACCAAAGGTACCATGAATTCAGGAAGCTCTGTTGTAAACAGAAAAATGGTGGCAATTATTTGGAGTCAGACAAACTGGGATTTCATTCTAGGATCTACCACCTGTGTGACTTGGTGTGATTGTTTGATGTTTCTAGTTCCTCTTGTGTGAAATGGAAATTGGTATTTGTCTTTAGCCTAAGTTATGATTCTAATGCAAAGTTAATGTTCTAACTTTTTTCTTCCCCTTTCTGCTCCCAGTTGTGTCTCTCCCAATCTAATAGTGTCTTTTGGCTGCTGCTATCTGAACTGATAAAGAGCTGGAGCCCCAGACCCACTCTTTTCCCCTCTAATCTTCCCTAATTGTTCACTCTGGTAATTTTTGAGTCTTGTCAACATCTGGAAATGACAGCCTTTTTTTTTTAAATAAAACTTGCTAGAAGTAATAAGTAAACCCCTAGAGAGTAAAAGATATTTTCTACAAAAATAAGTGACAAATGGGAAAACCATATGCCAATGTAGGATGATTAAAAGGATTTTCACAACTGTCATAGAAATCATATCATTTAGATACCTGTTTAGTTTATGTGGGATGGGTAAGTTAGGCACATACAAGTTAGACAAATTTACACATACATGTATCAATTAGTATACATAGTATATATAATATAAGTCATAGGTTTTTGAGGAGATACTAGATGAGATAATGCAAGTCAAATTGTTACCAACTCTCTCATGTTGGGGCTCAACAAGGGTCTTCCTCTCTTGTGTTGCTTGCATTAATGGAATGAGACCGAGTTCAGTTCAGAAGCAAAGGGAAGTTTTATTCTTTCATTAGAGAATAGAGGCTCCTAAACTGGATCTCCAGAAAACATGTTCTCCTAGACAGGCCATGAGCAGAGCTACTTTATAGGGTCTCTGCAGTGAGGCAGGAGGGGCTTTTCTCCTTAGTCTGTTGCAGCAGTGCTGGGCTGGCTCCATATTGCATTGCTGGGCACAGCAGTCTCTCAGCACATGACCAGAAGCTGCCATCTTGAATCGAGGTGTCCTGGGCAGCGCTACAGCAGGTGACCTGCAGAACTGAGGTGTCAGACATGGCAATTCTGTGCTGGGACCTCTAATCCTACATGGGACCTCTAATCCTACCACACATCCCCCAATTGGCAAGTGAAACCAGACTGCGTACAAAAGAAAAAAGGAAGACCTTATCACCTGGATTCCATCTTATTTTTCCAGAAGACTCCGTGGGCTTTGGCAGTAACAAAATGCAGGTACACAGTAAGTGCTTAATAAATATGTTACTGTTTTCATTGCCACTTTATGAATCTGTCACGTGACTATTCAGTTCAGTTGCTCAATCGTGTCTGACTCTTTGTGACCCAGCAGACTGCAGCATACCAGCCTTCCCTGTCCATCACCAACTCCCTGAATCTTGCTCAAATTCATGTCCATGGAGTCGGTAATGCCATCCAACTATCTCATCCTCTGTCATTCCTCTTCTCTTCCTGCCTGCAATCTTTCCCAGAATCAAGGTCTTCTCTAATGAGTCAACTCTTACAGAATGTAAACTATGTGACTATTCAAAATCTGACTAATGTTCCATACAAACAAAAACAACAGAACATGCCCACTTGAGAAGTAAATAGAACTTTGCTCTTGTAATTGTATCTTTTCAGATTGGTGTAATGAGTTATAGTACTCATACATCACCAACTGTAATTTATTTTAATTTTGATCTGTATTAGGCTTTTAAAAATAATGTAGAATGAATAGGGCTCTCAGAGATATCCCATAATTGGGAATTTTGTTGTTGCTTAGCCGCTAAGTTATGTGCTAAGGTGCTTCAGTCGTGTTCAACTCTTTGTGATCCCATGGGCTGTAGCCCACCAGGCTCCCTGTCCAAGGGAGTCCAGGGGATTCTCCAGGCAGGAATACTGGCGTGAGTTACCATGCCCTCCTCCAGGGGATCTTCCCAACCCAGGGATCGAACCTATGTCTCTACATGTCCTGCATTGCAGGATGATTTTTACCAGCTGAGCCACAAGGGAAGCCCGATGAAAGTGAAAGTCACTCAGTTGTGTCTGACTGTTTGTGACCCTATGGACTATACAGTCCATGGAATTCTCCAGGCCAGAATACTGGAATGGGTAGCCTTTCCCTTCTCCAAGGGATCTTCCCAATGCAGGGGATCGAACCCAGGTGTCCCACATTGCAGGAGGATTTTTTACCAGCTGAGCCACCAGGGAAGCATATTTTCTTCTTTACAAATTATTTAGTCTAGTCCAAAGATTTAAAAATCATGCTGCCTTTTTATCAACACAGCTCCCAAGAAAATTTTGTTAGTTCTTCACATTTGAGAAGGGCTTGGTATTTTCAAAGAACTTCAAATATTAATTAAACAACATCCTTATGAAGCAGGTCAGTAAGTACCTTTATCTTTCAGAGTAGGCAAACAGGATACAGTGAGGTAATATAGTGATTTGCCTTAGGTCATGAACTAGCTCATCATTTGAACTGACTTCCTATCAGTTAAAGGGTCTGTGGTTCAATCTGATAGGTTAAACTACAACAAACAAAATATCAAAATACTAATTTGTGTACCATTGTATTTTGTGAGTCATTGGTGTATCCTGTCCCGTGCATCATGAATCTGAGTTTTACATCTAATAATCTCGTTACCTGAAGTGACCTTCTTTCCTTAGTCTCTTTGTTTTTCCAGCTAATTTCTACTCATGGTTTATAACTTGCTTTATAACTTGCCTGTAAGCTCCTCTTAGAAGTCTTCCCCAACTTGCTGTCTGATTTAGAATCTACTATTCATTGTTCATACAGCCGTCTGGATTCCACTGACTACATTCTATTGTGACAAATGGGCTTTCCGAAGGGGAAAACTATTGTATCTTTATATTCTCAAACACAATACCTAGCATATGTTACTTGCTTAAAACTATTTTTGAATGAAAAATGTATAAATGATATACATATTAGTCAGGATAGGAGAGGATATGCCATAATAACAAACCCAGCCTAAGTCTATTTTTCACTTAGTAAGTAGAAGGAGGCTCTGCTCCAATAACTTAAGGATACAGGCTGACAAGACTGTACCATCTTGTGGTGCTGGAATGCCTGAAGCAGGTAAGCTTCTAAGTTGCCAAGACAAGAGAAGACAATGCTGGAGGACTGCACACTCAAAATTAAATTCACCTGTGATAGTCATTTCCAATGTTTCCATCACTGGCCAGAAGTACTCACATCACACTCCAAGGTTCACAGACAATGTCTTTCCTTGGTGTGTCTTTTAAATCTCTAGTCTGTGTGCACTCAATGGCCAGCACTGGTCTTCTTCAGCAGCCTGCCTGTGAGCTACTGGGACTCCTTTGTCCAGAGAACCAGGAGGTCACATACCCCCTCTTCCCAGTGGCTGTTGATTAATGGCTGTCTTGGGCAGGAATATGAGCTCAACTCTTTTTCCTTAACTTAGGACCACTCAGAGATATCACCTACCCTCCAGAATTCTCTTGAGGGAGCATGGTAAAGCCAGCCCTCTGTGGGTGTTTAGCTTATACTCTTGCTCGATTTTATTTCATTCTTGTTTTGCTTCTCTCACTTCTTTATCATTCTCTCTTGGGAACATTGCCTTAATCCATCACTTGCTCACACATTTTTATTCTAGAGGCTGCATTTGGGGAGCTCAAGCTATGAGAGTACCACCTAACTAAAACCTGGGCAGAGCAGTGTGATGCACAGTATTTCCAGCAAGGCTAGATACAGGTGAGCATTGTAATGTCTATCATACATAATGAAAGCAACTTGCTGATTAAGGGGCAAATGACATAGGTTTAGCCAGCTAACTCTATCAAAGAGGACTGGGCATGGAAAGGAGACAGGATTATACTGAAAATGGTCGCTGAAAAGAGTGACTTCTCCACTGGTTAAGGTGCTGGGGAAGCCAGGCCAGTAGTTCAAATTGCGAAGTTGAAAGAAGCCCTGGGCTTGGTTCTAACAGGAGCCATTATTTGAGGAGAACCAATTATGCAGTAATAATGGAGAAGGAAATGGCAATTCACTTCAGTATTCTTGCCAGGGAAATCCCATGGACAGAGGAGCCTGGCCGGCTATAGTCCGTGGGGTGGCAAAGAGTGGATTAGGATTGAGCAACTAACAATAATGATCATAGGCCATGCAAGGAGTCCATGCCACAACAGGGTAATAAGTATTAATTGTATTTACAGGTAAATGCAAATACTGGAAGAAGTCAGTTTTATGGTTCCGGGTTATTACTTCACAACTTGTCCTCAGTCTGTGACTAATGGTGTGGGAATTTGGACTAGGAGGTGACCTTTTTGTGGGGAGCTGGTAGTAAATTTTAATGCAGGGTCACCAGGTATTAGAGAAGCAGGCTAGAGTCTCCAGTCTCAGCGGAATGTCATATTGAAAAGCAAAGGCAGAGCCCCAGGTGTCTTAAGTGAGCAGTACCGTGGGGGTAAAGGCAGGCTGCACTGGAGACGCCTCTGGCCGAGGGACACACACGTGACGATACTGGTCCTTCGGTTGCAGGCTTCAGCTCCAAACCCTCTGACTGGTTTTCCCTGTTCCGGTGAGTATAGGCTCAACTTCCCATTGACTAGAGATTCCCTCACAATAAAGGCTTCCTCTTAATAAAATACTTCCTTTTAATGCTTCTAGATTTTGAGTCATATAACCACATCTTAAAATCTCTCTTACTTTCAAAACAGACTCACAGACTTAGAGAATGAATTTGTGGTTACCAGGGGGAAAGGTAAGGGAGAGAGATAGTCAGGGAGTTAGGGGCTGACATGTACACACTGCTAAATTTAAAATAAGAAACCAACCAGGAAAAAAAAGTCCCTTGTTTTGCTCTAGTACTTATATGATTTAATATTTTACATTTAGATCTCCGATACATTCAGAGTTTTCTCTTTTGTATGGGCAAGGTATGCACCTAGTTTTGTCTTTCCAAAATTATATCTAATATTCTCATACAATTATTTGAAGTCTATCATTTCTCCCAGTGAATTAAAATGACCCCTTTATCATTCACTAAATTCCATATGTGTTTAGTTGGAACTATTTCTGGACACAGTATTCTATTTCATTGGCCTCTCTATTCTTGCATCCACTCCCCACATTTTTAGTTATAGAGGCTTTGTAGTATGTTTTTTATCACATAGGTCTAGTTTTCCCTCAGATTGTCTTTAGAATTTCCCTATCTATTATAGAATGTGAACTCTAGAATAATCCATCTTCATCAAACACACTTCAGGGGATTTTTATTTAGACAACATTAAATTCATATACTAACTTAGAGAGAATTTACATCTTTATAATACTGAGTTTTCCTGTTAAAAAATAAAGAATGTCTTTCCATTTCTTTAGATCTACTTTCTGAGTTTGAGTATTGAAGTTTTCCTTAGGTTAAACACATTTTATGTTAAGGTTATATCCAAGTATTAATACTTTGGATGTTACTATAAATATTTTTCTTTAATCGTATGATTTAAGTGGTTATTTTTCTGTGAAAGTTATTTCTTTCATATGTTAATTTAACATTGCTGTTGTTGTCCAGTTGCTAAGTTGTGTCCAACTCTTTGCACCCCCATGGACTGTACGTAGCCCACCAGGCTCCTCTGTCCATGGGATTTCCCAGGCAAGAATACTGGAGTGGGTTGCCTTTTCCTTATCCAGGGAATCGTCTCAACCCAAGGATTGAACCGGTGTTTCCTGCTTGGCAGGTGGATTCTTTACCACTGAACCACCAGGGAAGCCCTAATTTAACATCTGCTATTAATACCTTGGGCTTCCCTTGTGGCTCAGCTGGTAAAGATTCCGCCTGCAATGCAGGAGACCTGGGTTAAAACTTTTTTCTTACTTGCGCTAGTCTTAGCATTGCTTCTCTTCTGTGTTCTAGCTATACAAATGTATTATATATTATTAGATATAGCTTCACTTTTTCGTTTTTGATTCTTATACTTCTGCTTGTTCTCACTTATGTGACTGAATTGGCACCTCTGATCCAAGTTTAACACTTGGATCAGATGCTTTAACCTCTGAGCCACCAGGGAAGCTAAGTTTAAACTAGTGGAGCTAAATAGGCATTCTTGCTTTGTTCCTGACTTTGTCGGGACTGCCTCCAGTGGTTCCCTGTATATTCTTCATGTTGTGGGGAGGTGTATCAATTTGTAGAGCTTTTAAAACATATCTAGAGGACATTCCATTGTGGTCCAGTGGTTAGGACTCCATGCTGTCACTGTGAAGGCCATGGGTTGGGCAACTAATTTCCACAATCAGTGCTCCACACTCAAAAATAAACTTCATATGTCTTTATTAAAAAAAAAAATAAACATATCTAATTCTGTATGGATTAGGACCTGAGTATTTGTTTTATAAAAAGCTTTGAAAGTGACTTTAATATAGTATAAACGCAAACTTGAGTATTTTGACTATGTATTCCATATGATGTGTATCAGTATACAAATTAATCGAACATTTGAGTCACACTTTGTGCAGAAAGATAAGCATATCTTTCCTTCAAGGAGCTCAATGTAGTAGAAGAGAAAGACCTACAAACTGATGGTTGTATATAATTATTACATTGTGGAAAGTGTTTCATTACTTGCATCTTTGCAGAAAGTTGGCTTTATATATGTACCCTTAACTTTTACAAAAGTGTGTCTTATGATACTGTTAATTCTCTGCTTTTATTATTCAAAATTGCCCTTCATTAATAGTCACTGACTGATAAAGTTATGATGATGTCCTACAGAAATTACAGTTTCCTGTCTTATTTCCCCACCCCTTCTTGTTATTTTCAAATTGCAGATGAGTTGATTATGACAAACAGTCACACCCAATTGTCAGTTACTGGTATTTTCATAATTATTTAATCATCAGAGACCAGTTTTCTCTTCAGTTTAGTTCAGTCGCTCAGTCGTGTCCGACTCTTTGCGATCCCATGAATCGCAACACACCAGGCCTCCCTGTTCATCACCATCTCCCAGAGTTCACTCAGACTCAATGTCCATTGAGTCCATGATGCCATCCAGCCATCTCACCCTCTGTCGTCCCCTTCTCCTCCTGCCCCCAATCCCTCCCAGCATCAGAGTCTTTTCCAATGAGTCAACTCTTCGCACGAGGTGGCCCAAGTACTGGAATTTCAGCTTTAGCATCATTCCTTCCAAAGAAATCCCAGGGTTGATCTCCTTAAGAATGGACTGGTTGGATCTCCTTGCAGTCCAAGGGACTCTCAAGAGTCTTCTCCAACACCACAGTTCAAAAGCATCAATTCTTCGGCACTCAGCCTTCTTCACAGTCCAACTCTCACATCCATACATGACCACAGGAAAAACCATAGCCTTGACTAGACGGACCTTAGTCAACAAAGTAATGTCTCTGCTTTTGAATATGCTATCTAGGTTGGTCATAACTTTCCTTCCAAGGAGTAAGGTCTTTTAATTTCATGGCTGCAGTCACCATCTGGAGTGATTTTGGAGCCCCCAAAAAAAAAGTCAGTCACTATTTCCACTGTTTGCCCATCTATTTCCCATGAAGTGATGGGACCAGATGCCATGATCTTCTTTTTCTGAATGTTGAGCTTTAAGCCAACTTTTTCACTCTCCTCTTTTACTTTCATCAAGAGGCTTTTTAGTTCCTCTTCACTTTCTGCCATAAGAGTGGTGTCATCTGCATATCTGAGATTATTGATATTTCTCCCGGCAATCTTGACTCCAGCTTGTGTTTCTTCCAGTCCAGCGTTTCTCATGATGTACTCTGCATAGAAGTTAAACAAGCAGGATGACAATATACAGCCTTGACATACTCCTTCTCCCATTTGGAACCAGTCTGTTGTTCCATGTCCAGTTCTAACTGTTGCTTCTTGACCTGCATACAGATTTCTCATGAGGCAGGTCAGGTGGTCTGGTATTCCCATCTCTTTCAGAATTTTCCACAGTTTATTGTGATCCACACAATCAAAGGCTTTGGCATAGCCAATAAAGCAGAAATATTGTTTTTCTGGAACTCTCTTGCTTTTTGTATGATCCAGCGGACGTTGGCAATTTGATCTCTGGTTCCTCTGCCTTTTCTAAAACCAGCTTGAACATCAGGGAGTTCACAGTTCACGTATTGCTGAAGCCTGGCTTGGAGAATTTTGAGCATTACTTTACTAGCATGTGAGATGAGTGCAATTGTGCAGTAGTTTGAGCATTCTTTGGCATTGCCTTTATTTGGGATTGGAATGAAAACTGACCTTTTCCAGTCCTGTGGCCACTGCTGAGTTTTCCAAATTTGCTGACATATTGAGTGCAGCACTTTCACAGCATCATCTTTCAGGATTTGAAATAGCTCAACTGGAATTCCATCACCTCCACTAGCTTTGTTCATAGTGATGCTTTCTAAGGCCCACTTGACTTCACATTCCAGGATGTCTGGCTCTAGATGAGTGATCACATCATCATAATTATCTGGGTCGTGAAGATCTTTTTTGTACAGTTCTTCCATGTATTCTTGCCACCTCTTAAAATTATGAAAATAATTGTTTTTGAAAGCAAAGGAATTCTTCTATTTTTATTAAAAGATTACACTAACATTTTAAATATTGTATACTGATCCCAAACCAACCATGTTTTTTTCCTCTCAGTGTCTTTTGATTTCATTCTCTTAAAATTTCACAACCACTTTCAAATTTGGGGAGAGTTAAAAAGATGGGTTAAGGAGAGTTAAAAAATGGTCATGTTATCTAAATTGTCCTGATGCTTGGGGTGGGGGATAGGAATGGAACTTTTGGAAGAAAGGAAATGAAATTTTAAACTTAAAGTGGGCCACAGAATTTTTAAAATTAGACATAGTGAAGTAAGCTTTTGGTCTCCTCTGTAC
Organism: Nanger dama; assembly: GCA_917880005.1. Classification (NCBI taxonomy): domain Eukaryota; kingdom Metazoa; phylum Chordata; class Mammalia; order Artiodactyla; family Bovidae; genus Nanger; species Nanger dama. The sequence goes on from CAKJTW010000007.1 coordinate 35,280,883, forward strand.
TTCTGCCTGAATTGTTGCACCTTTTGGAAATCTTTCTCTTCACTTGCAGGTGCTTTCAGTTACTAGTGAATTGAAAGTGAACGTGAAAGAGTTAGTTTCACTCCTGTCTGACTCTTTGACCCCATGGACTGGAGCCCACCAGGCTCCTCTGACCAGGGAGATTCCCAGGCAAGAATACTGGAGTGGGTTGCCATTCCCTTCTCCAGGGGCTCTTCCCTACCAGGGATCGAATCCAGGTCTCCCACACTGTGGGCAGATTTTTTACTACCTGAGTCACCAATAAACTAGAAAAGATAAAAGGTTAGGGAATGGTATAAAAGAGAAGTTACCAAGATGGCTGCTTAGGACTAATTCTAGATGCTATATTTCAGGAGATACTGAGTAAAGAATATTTAAAGTTTTTTTTCTAGCTTCCTGTTTATTAAAGTGAGGGACCTCGGGCAGAGGCTCTTTCTAGAAACAAAGGTTTTTATTGATAACTAGGCTGTTATCTTATGAGAACAAGCTTGCAAATGAGAAATAGTTACAAGAAGAGACCCAGTAGAAGACCATCCACCAAGCCTCACTGGAACCCTGTTAGCTGTGAAAGATCACACTATTTGCCTTTCTTCTAGAAATGTCAATATTAGTGGCATCACTGATTGTTTTATTGTCATTTGGTATTATCTGCTTTTTATATGTAGGAGGAAATTTATGTAGATATCTAAGTAACTTGTATGAAATAGAAAATGGTATTTAATGATTATTCTTCTGAAATAAAACGTTACATTCCTAAAGGCTTGAAACACTGTTCATATTTTCTGTTTTGATAGTTTCTCTACATTTCATGAGGTAAGTGTACTAAGCATATCAGTGAACTGTGCATATCATTTGCTTGTAATTTTCACCCTGATAGTATCAGAGTGAAAATGCCCTAACTCTCAATGCTATGTGCAGGCCAGTGTGTGTTGCTTTTTATACGCCTCAGTATATCTAGAGTCTTTATTGTGAAGAGTTGCCACGTGGATCTGTTGGTTATCTATTTTGCCCTTTTGGACTCTGTTTGCATGTTACATGGAATAACAACTTAAATATGTGTCAAGCTCAGTTTTACAGTTTATTTTTAGTTGGGGTAGGTTATTTTGATGTCAGTGTAAGGCATCTTATGGAAGAAATGAATAATATCAATAAGTAGATAATGAAGAGTAAAAGAACCACATATTTATAGTCCCAAACTGATTTTTGCATCTAACTTTTTCTTCTTAGAGCTGAACACCTACAGTTGTGATAACTTACACTTCTATTATAATGAGCTATCATGAAAATCCGAGTTTTAAAGTTAGAGACATCCAGGGGTCAATGTCTTATTCTTATTGTACTAAGCCAATAAGGCTTAGGATGACAAAATATTAGGATTACAAAATATTAGGATGACAAAATATTGTTTCTGTTTGGTGATCAGGGCCTTCACAACATTCTGTGTCATGCTTATCTGTGAATCTATTTGTACACATTTGGATGAACATTATAGCCAATAGCACAAGCACTACTGATGAAGACAATTACAGACTCCAAGATAATTACAGATTGTAGCCTTAGAAGTTGTACTAGCCCAACTACCCATTAAATACATATAACCCACTCTGTAGCTTTTGAACTAAGGCTAGAATTTTCTTCTGTGTATCAATTAATTATCCTCAACTTAATGGTTTATGTGATTTAGAGAAGCAACACTAAATTTCAACTAAGAGTCAAGTTTAAATGTAGTAACTTTTTTGTTAAAATGGTCCTGTTAACTTGATAGCTTTATCTCTTAAACTCTCATTACTAGACTTACCAATTAACCTGAAGTCTTAGTCTAGTTGTATTCAGTATAAGCCTGAAACTTTGCTTATTCATTACTGCCTTGATAGGATATTTATAATGTTGTCTATTGGCTTTGATGACAAACTTTTATTATTTTTATAGAAATTTAAATGTATCATATTTTAATTTTCAAACAAAATTTATTTTCAAAGGCATTTTGACTGTTACTTTATTTATGTCCACGCATATTTTAAATGAGAGTTAAATAATTTCTTTTAGTGCAATAGGTGCAATCAATCAAAATTCTTACAAAAGCTAACAAAATATTGCTTCAGTTAGGTGAGTGGGACCTGCAGAGCCTTCTATGTCATGCTTATCCAAGCAATAAATTACTTTAAGACAAAAATCATCCTCTGAAATTGCTTTCGCTTTTTCTGAAGTGAAGATATTGGCTACCTAGTATTGGGAATACTTTATTTTGCTTCTTATCGAATACAGTTATTTTCTGCTTGAGAGCTAACATCACAAGACAACAAGATGGATTCTTAGTTTTTACTGTTTTCTCATTCATAGTAAGCCCAGTTTTGCCCCCAGTAAAGATGCTTCCTGTCCTATAGTATAATTTCATCAGCCTCTTAACTTGGAAGTCTTTCTGAAAGTAATCTTAAAACAACTGTTGCATCTTTATCATATTGGGATTTAATGCCTGATATTATTTCCTTGGGCTTCCCAGGTGTCACAGTGGTAAAGAATCCGCCTGCCAATGCAGGAAACATAAGAGATGCAGGTTCAATTCCCAGGTCAGGAAGATCCCCTGGTGTAGGAAATGGCAACCAGCTCCAACTTCTTGATTGGAAAATTCCATGAACAGAGAAGTCTGGTGGGCTACAGTCCATGGGGTTGCAAAGAGATGGACATGACAGAGCAACTGAGCACACACACACACACACACACACACACACACACAATTTCCTTGAAAGTGGCTTCTAAACATGGATATAAGTCATTTTTAAAGTTTTTATAGAATATAGATACTGACTTCTATTAGATGTTCATCTTTCTTGAAGTTTTGTTAAGTCGAATGAATAACAAGTGCCTCCCATTTTAGTATCTCTTGAGAAATATGCTAACAATATCACACATATAGAAATAGGCTAGTATGTGAAGAAAGTAACAACAAGGAAGGAATTAAATGAAAACTAAGTGTCTTTGGGATTTAAGACTCTTAGGAAGACTTTAAAATCTAGGTTAAAAACATCAGGCAAAGACAAACTCAAATTCATATTCAGGTGAATGTAACCACCTCTAGGTTAGTATAAAATATATGCTGAGCAAATTTTGACATAGAAAGCTATTGACTTAGTTTATTTTGATTCACATTATCTTAAATAAGCATTTGTGGGTTTATAGGTCTTCTTGTGAAGCTAAAGGAAGCTATGACCCTATTCTCTGAGGGGAGGAAATGCATTTACACACAAACACACAAAATCTTGCACACAATTTCAAGCAGTTTACAGACTCACTGAAGTCTGCCCATTAACTGCATGGGGGTTTGTATTAGGGCTTTAATACTGCAACTGATAGAAAACCAGCTCATGCCATCTTGAGGCAAAGATAAATGTATATCAGTTCACATAACTGGGAAGACATTGAAATAAAGAAATGGCTATAAGAAGAACCTGGTCTGGAAACTCAACATCACTAGGACCTACTCAGTCTGCATTCTTTTCTGTTTGTCTCTACCTCTCTTTGTATGTTAATTTCATTTTCTAATGTTGCTAAAAATTCCTTCTTCATATGGCTGAGAACATACCTGCCAGCAGATCCGACTTAGCAACCTTAGGAAAAATAGCACTCCTGAGCATCCAGGTCTCAAAACCAGAGAAGGACTTGATCATTCAAGTCATAACCAACTAAATATGAGACTGGAGGAATGAGACGTAAGCTGGCAAGTAATAACAAACTGAGGCTAATAAGAAGGAATGAATTTGAGTCAGTAGAACTGAGGTGGATGAACCTAGAACCTGTCGCGAAGTGAAGTGAAAATTGCTCAGTGGAGTCCGACTCTGTGAGCCCATGTGTAGCCTGCCAGGCTCCTCCATCCATGATTCTTCAGGCAAGAATACTAGAGTGGGTAGCCGCTCCTTTCTCCAGGGGATCTTCCCAGCCCAGAGATGGAACCCAGGTCTCCCGCACTGCAGGAAGATTTTGTACCGTCTGAACCACTGGGGACACCCAAGAACCCTGAAGTGGGTACAGAGTGAAATAAGTCAGAGAGAGAAAAACAAATATCATGTATTAATGGCATACATACGGAATCTAAAAAATGGTACTGATGAACCTATTTGCAGGGCAGGAATAGAGACACAGACATAGAGACATGTGGACACAGTAGGGGGAAGGGGAAGGTGGGACAAATTGAGCGAGTAGCATTGAAACATACACATTACCGTGTGTAAAGCAGAGAGCCAGTGGGAAGTTGCCGTATAACATATAGGGAGCTCAGCCCAGGGCTCTTTGATGACCTAGGAGGACAGGATGGGGCGGTAGGAAGGAGTCTCAAGAGGGAGGAGATGCTTGTGGCAGATTCACATGTTGTACAGCAGAAACCAACACAACATTGTAAAGTAATCATCCTCCAATTAAAAAAAAAACTAAGGCTGTGTAAAAGGTGCCGGAGGGTCAGTAACAGACAGTAATGAGCTGGTAAGCTGACTCTCTGGAAATAAAATGCACGATGCATATATTTAAAGATGCATATATATTTATCAAATATTTTATAGATATAAAGAATAAATGACACATAGTTTTTCAGTTCAGTCACTCAGTTGTCTCAGACTCTTTGCAACCCCATGAACTGCAGCATGCCAGGCCTCCCTGTCCATCACCAACTCCCGGAGTTCACCCAAATTCATGTCCATTGAGTCTGTGATGCCAAGAAACCATCTCATCCTCCGTTGTCCCCTTCTCCTCCTGCCCTCAATCTTTCCCAGCATCAAGGTCTTTTCAAATGAGTCAGCTCTTAGCATCAGGTGGCCAAAGTATTGCAGTTTCAGCTTCAACATAAGTCCTTCAATGAACACCCAGGACTGATCTCCTTTAGGATGGACTGGCTGGATCTCCTTGCAGTCCAAAGGACTCTCAAGAGTCTTCTCCAACACCACAGTTCAAAAGCATCAATTCTTTTGTGCTCAGCTTTCTTCACAGTCCAACTCTCACATCCATACATGACCATTGGAAAAACCATAGCCTTGAGTAGATGGACCTTTGTTGACAAAGTAATGTCTCTGCTTTTGAATATGCTATCTAGGTTGGTCATAACTTTCATTCCAAGGAGAAAGCATCTTTTAATGTCATGGCTGCAATCACCATCTGCAGTGATTTTGGAGCCCAAAAAAATAAAGTCAGTCACTATTTCCACTGTTTCCCCATCTATTTGCCATGAAGTGATGTGACCAGATGCCATGATCTTTCTTTTCTGAATGTTGAGCTTTAAGCCAACTTTTTCGCTCTCCTCTTTCACTTTCATCAGGAGGGTTTTTAGTTCCTCTTCACTTTCTGCCATAAGGGTGGTGTCATCTGCATACCTGAGGTTATTGATATTTCTGCCAGCAATCTTGATTCCAGCTTGTGTTTCTTCCAGCCCAGTGTTTCTCATGATGTACTCTGCATAGAAGTTAAATAAGCAGGGTGACAATGTAGAGCCTTGACATACTCCTTCTCCCATTTGGAACCAGTCTGTTGTTCCATGTCCAGTTCTAACTGTCGCTTCCTGACCTGCATATAGGTTTCTCAAGAGGCAGGTCAGGTGGTCTGGTATTCCCATCTCTTTCAGAATTTTCCACAGTTTATAGTGATCCATACAGTCAAAGGCTTTGGCATAGTCAATAAAGCAGAAATATTGTTTTTCTGGAACTCTCTTGCTTTTTCCATGATCCAGCGGACGTTGGCAATTTGATCTCTGGTTCCTCTGCCTTTTCGAAAACCAGCTTGAACATCAGGGAGTTCACGGTTCACATATTCCTGAAGCCTGGCTTGGAGAATTTTGAGCATTACTTTACTAGCATGTGAGATGAGTGCAATTGTGCAGTAGTTTGAGCATTCTTTGGCATTGCCTTTATTTGGGATTGGAATGAAAACTGACCTTTTCCAGTCCTGTGGCCACTGCTGAGTTTTCCAAATTTGCTGGCATATTGAGTGCAGCACTTTCACAGCATCATCTTTCAGGATTTGAAATAGCTCAACTGGAATTCCATCACCTCCACTAGCTTTGTTGGTAGTGATGTTTCTTAAGGCCCACTTAACTTCACATTCCAGGATGTCTGGCTCTAGATGAGTGATCACACCATCGTGATTATCTGGGTTGTGAAGATCTTCTTTATACAGTTCTTCCATGTATTCTTGCCCCCTCTTCTTAATATCTTCAAAAATGATATAATGTTCAATATTTTTATTATTTGAGTATAGCCAATTGATTCTCTTTTAATGCTTTTTGTTGATTTTTGCTGTTCCTATATCCTGGCTAAACTGTGGTTGCAACTGACAGGTCTTTGATGAACATGAAGATGGTTTATATTTCATTTTTCATTGACAAGTAAAATGTTAGAAATCCATTCATTTGTCAGTGTGGGAAACAATTTATTTGCTGAATTGGATAATAATTTTTGAACAGTGGAAGCTTCTCTAATTTTTATGTGTTATTTACAATGTGGCAACTAGTCATTTACAATGTGACACTTTTAAAGTTTAATATGCATTATTAACATATTCTTGATCATTTCCCTAATTCTAAAAAATCAAAAAAATGATAATTCAAATCATAGTTTGTTATAATTGCCAATTTCCATGATGTAAATATTCCCACCAAAGCAGATTTTAAATACTAATCAATAAACAAAAAGTTGGAAAGAAATGAAAACTAGCACACTATTCTATAGAATTTTCACCATACTCTAAGCATAAATAACTTCAGTAATAGATAATAATAAAGAGTAGTATAATAATTGGGAAGTGAAGATTTGTGTTTATTACCTTTGTTTTATTATAATGTGTTTAATTATAAATTTATATACTCTATTTTTAAATAATTACTATATCTAAAACTTGACTAGTAAATTTCCAAGAATTTTAACAGTTTCCCTAGTTCATGAGTCAGTTCAAACCAGTTCTAGCACACCACTAGTGATGGTTTGCATGAGTCCTATGAAGAAATGGTAGTGAAGAAATAATAATAACTTGAAGTTATTGTGAAATAGAGAGCTAACATGTGAAATTAAGGTTCTGCCATGACATCTCTGTGATTTATCTAAAACAATATAATCAATAAATACAGCAAAGTGGGTATTCCACATTAGACACACTCAAATTTCAATGGCTTTAATTTATCATTTGACAAGTTTTAGATTATTCACTATTTTGGATTTTTCAAAACCATTTTCTCTTTTTATTAGTGTTTGTGATTGAGAAGTTATTTTATCACATTTACAAAAAGTGTAATTTCCATAAGCTTTATATTTTAGTTAGAAAAGGAAGTGAAATCAAGATCTCTGAAAGCCTTTTCTGCTCCTTCACTGATGTGTGTGATTAAAATCTGACTTCTATTTCTTCACATTATAAACTCTATCAGAATCTCTTTCACACTCTAGTAATTTTCTTAAAAAACTATACTAGACAAAGTGGGAAAATGAATACTGGGAATATGCTGTTTATCTCAGATATAGTGCTATCTTTTAGTGAATATGCTTTGACCAAGAAATAAGAATAAAGGAAAATGATAGCGAGAAACATTTTTTATATTTAATTTAATACTCTACTTTTATGTATTTAACATTGAATACAGAGGTGTCTGCTTGTTGGCTTTCCAACAACTCAAATCTTCATGTGCTTTAATCAGTAGAAGAAATGGATAAATAAGAGTAATTGCTGAATAAATTAAGTTAAAAACTGGGTAGTAATTGTGTCATTTAGTAATTATTCTGTCTTTGATGTTGCACATAGACCTATTGCTTTTAAACATTGCATAGTTGAAGGAGTCTTTTGGGCCTAGAAAAGAAAACAACAGTCTCAAAGGCCCTTGCTGAATCATTTAACTTTGGAGAAAACAAAACAGAACTTTAGGTCCTGCCCTGATGCTCCAGGCCAGTTGCATCTATCTGGGACTTATCACCCCCTGTCCAGAAACCTTCCACCTCCTACACCTGCCCAAAAGACTTACCACCCCCTGTCCAACTACAAATGCCACCTCAACTAAAAAATACCCAAAACATCCCGCCTGATTAACGTTTCCCTTATGGCTTCCGCAAGCCTCCATACAAATATGGAGCCTCCCTGATCCCTCGAGCTCAGCCCGGTCGTTAGGCCGACTGTCGCCCCTCCTTGCCTGAATAAAGGTAACCTACTTCTGTTGAGGTCGTCTTTCCTCTTTCTGCTTGACCCAAAGTATACCTTACATTCTTGGCGCAGAAACTCAGGAAGGGGCGAGGCACTCAGCTCACTCTCTCTCACTCTCCCTCCCTCTCTTTGCTTTCCCTTTTCCCGGAGTCTGGGAGCTCAAACATCCGAGCTCACTTTTCTGCCAGGGCTCAGTTCCCCTCCGGGGTGCCCAGTGCCTTCGTGAGCGGTGCAAGCCTCGTGCTAAGGCTTTATTGCCGCTTTGCATACACCCAGGCCTCGGCTCTACCCCCTCTCCCTCTCTCTCTCTCTCTGACGACCTCCAGAATAGGGAACTCTTGCCATTCGACTGCTCTACACGCAACACTCCACTCAAGCCAGCCCCTAGATTAAGGTAAGATCCAAACGGTGTTCTAGAGGCGCCCTAGAACTCAGTCCTCTCCAATCCCGGCCCAGGGCCACTCTGTAGGTGACAGTGGGGGACGCTCCACCTCGACACAGAGCTCTATTGCGACTACCGGTGACGACTCGAGCTCTCAGTAGGAGCCTCTGCTTGCTTTTCAATTATGAGGTCTGGCCAGTCTGTCCCAAAAGATTCGCCTCTGACCTGTGTTCTCAAAAGTCTCAAACCACTCTCACTCACTGAACTCAAAGCTAACCGTTTAAAAACACTCTGTACACAGATTTGGCCTCAATACCAATTAGACAATCAAGACCGCTGGCCTGAAGCTGGAACATTTGACTTTAACATTCTTCAAAATCTCACAGACTTCCTTAAGCGGAATGGCAAGTGGTCGGAGGTCCCCTAAGCCGAAGCCTTTTGGCCCTTCAGAGCAGGCCCTCCCTATGCAAGGCCTGCTCCACCCATGAGGTTCTTCTATGCACCTTGCCTCCCAAGCAAAAGGGCTCTTCTTCCTCAGCTAACCGCAGACCGAGAACTTCCGCACCCCCAGAGTTAGACCCGAGGAGGAGCCCCCTCCCTACCCGCCACCCCGCCAACCATCTCCTTCCCCTTCATCCAACTCACCTACTGGCCCGGAAACCTCTCCTGACTCCCCCTTGATCCCGCTACCCCATCTCCCCGACTCCCCCTCCCCATTTCCTCCCGCCCCTGCCACAGGGTCACATACCAACACATGTTTCCCCTGAGAGAGGTGGCAGGACCAGAGGGCCCCACTCGAGTCCAAATGCCATTTGCATTGTCAGATATGAGCCAGATAGAAGAAAAGTTAAGATCATGTTCTGAAGATCCTACCAGATACAGAAAAGAACTCCTGAGACTCTCCCAGGCCTGTAACCTCACATGGAGTGCTGTATATTATATCCTAAAAAATGCCACTCTCACCCCTGACAAAAAGACCGTATCTGGCAAGCGGCAAAAGCCCATGCTGATCATTTACATAGTCAAGACCGGGAGAGCCCAGTTGCTGATGAGGCGGTGCCTCAGTTAGATCCCCACTGGACTTACCAGCCTGGTGACCCAGGTATCAGGAGACTCAATCATATGATTACCTACATTCTAGAAGGAATGCAAAAAAAAACACCTCATATCCATGTCAATTATGATAAAGTCAGAGAAATCACCCAAGGGGCAGATGAAAATCCAGCCTTATTCTTGGCACACCTCACAGAAGCAGTCCAGAAGTATACCAATCTAGATATCATCACCCCTGCTGAGTTACTCTACCTTCAGGTTCAATTCATCAGCCAGTCTTCCCCTGACATCAGACGTAAGCTTCGACAACTAGGAAAGGGCCCTGAGACCCCCTCAAAGAAACCTTCTAAAAGTAGCCTTCAAGATGTTCAATAATAGAGAGGAGGAGGCTAAGAAAGAAAAAGAAGGTGAGAGAAAAGCTAAATATGCCTTTTTGGCGGCAGCAATTAAGGGAAGAGATCAGCCTGGCCCAAGTCATCCCAGAACAGGGCTTAAGAGCCCCCGCCCTCCGGACCCTGCTTCCCATGCAACCAGTCAGGACACTGGGCAAAGGTATGCCCAAACCCATGGCCCCCCACAAAAGCATGCCCAGCCTGTGGCCCATGGGGACACTGGAAGATGGACTGTCCCTAGGGATGCCCTAGAACCCCTGGGGAGGTCCCCACCTCCCAGACCTGGAGAGTGGAATGTCCACAGGGACACCCTGGCGCCTCTGGGGAAATCCCTGCTTCTCCCCAGAACCCCAACCCAACCCTATGAGAGTTGTTCCAATGACGGGGCTTGGGTTCCAGCCCCCCTGGCCTGTGTACTGAACACAAATTCGGAACTTAGGGTAGAAGGAGTAGTGGCCGGAAAAACACCTCTTTTATAGTAGACACTGGAGCCACTTTCTCTCTCTTAACTTCCTACTCTGGCCCAACTCAAAACTCAGAACTCACAATCAAGGGAGTCTCTGGAGTTCCCCTAAGGCCAAAAATCAGCCCTCCATTACTCTGTCAATTTGAAAAATCGGCCCTTATACACTCATTCCTCATAATGCCTCATTGCCCAATGGCACTCTTAGGGAGAGATTTGTTATCCAAATTGGGAGTCTTTATTACCATACCCCCTCGATACAGTCTCTATATTCTACATGCAGATGACACCTGGACAGTCCCTATCCCTCACCTCTGACCTTCCTTTGGATCCACCCGCCTTAGACCCTCAAGTCTGGGGCACTGATCACCCATCCATAGCCAAACATCATCCCCCAGTCCACATTACCCTAAAAGACCCCACGACTATGATCACCCAACAACAGTACTCTCTCACCTCGGAGGCCCACAAGGGACTTAAGCCTATCATAGACCGTCTTCTTCAAGCCTCTATCTTAATTCCTACCCATTCACCACACAACATCCCTATTCTGGCAGTAAGGAAGGCACCAAACTCTTGGAGACTGATCCAAGATCTGCGAAAAGTCAATGAGGGCATCACATCGACATTCCCAGTAGTCTCTAACCCTGACACCCTACTGTCTACCATACCCCGACTGCAACCCACTTCATGGTATTAGATCTCAAAGATGCCTTTTTCACCATCCCCCTCCACCCCCCTCTCCCAACCCCTTTTCGCCTTCACCTGGCAAGACCCCAAGACTCACGTTTCCCAACAACTAACATGGACAGTTCTCCCCCAGGGGTTCAGAGACAGTCCCTGCCTTTTGGACAGGCTTTACAAAAGGATCTACAGACACTCGACCTAGCCCCAAGTCATCTCCTCCAATACGTAGATGACCTCCTCCTTTGTAGCCCAACCTGAAAACTCTGCCTCCAACATACTGCCAAACTCCTTGGGGCCCTGGGATCCTGGGGGTTTGGGTATCCCAATCTAAGGCCCAAATAGCCCAGACAAACATCACCTACCTGGGGCTCTCCATATCCCATCAATAAAGAACTATTCCCCCAGATAGAATCCAGGCCTTAATTAACAGTCCACTTCCAAAAATGAAAACAGAACTCCTGTCACTCCTCGGCCTCCTGAACTTTTCCGTATCTGTATCTTTTTCCGTAACTTCCCCCTCATTGCAAAGCTGCTCTATGAGGCAACTCAAGGATGTCTGGATGAGTTCCTTTAACCCCCTCCTCACTGGCCAATCCTCTTCGCCAGCTCACCCAGAGCCTCCTCCGAGTGCCAACTCTCCACCTGCCAGATCACACCAGACCATTCTTTCTCTGCACATTCCAACCAAGGACAGGCCTTGGGACTTCTGTGTCAGCAGGCTGGAGAGACCTGGGCTCCCATAGCCTATCTATAAAAACAGCTTGACATGCTGACCAAGGGGTGGCCTCCCTGCATACAGGCCATGGCTGCTATCGCAGCGCTCGTACCCGAAGCAAATAAACTCTCTAGACATGCCCCTTTAACAGTCTGTTCTCCATACACCTTCCAAGACTTACCATCACATTGGGCTTTCCTCTCCCTTCCCTTCCCCCTTCTAGGGTACAGGTCCCACATGCCTTTCTCCTTGACCCTCAGCTCTCATTCTCCCCTGCTGTCCCCTTAACCCCGCCAGCTTATTACCCATGTCCTCTAAAACAGACTCCCTCCTACATAACTGCAGCCTAACAGTAGATCTTACCCAAAACCCCTTCCAACATTTAACAGACCAGCCCATCCTAGAGCCAGACACCCCACACTGGTTCGCTGATGGCAGCTCTCAAAAATCCCCACCCTTTGCAGCAGGATATGCCATCATCCAGGGGGACCTTTGTCACAATCATGAAACCCAGACAATTAAAGTGTCCCCTCTGCCACCTCATACCACCTCCCAACAGGCAGAACTGAGAGCTCTCACCAGAGCTTTAACTCTGGCTAAGAAATCTAAGGGTTAACATCCACACAGACTCCAAATATGCCTGTAACATACTTCACTCAAACATCCTAATATGGAGAGAAAGAGGTTTCCTAACCCCAAAAGGAGCCTCCATTATTAATTCAGACCTGATCCACAAACTTCTAGAGGCAGCACTCTTACCAAACAAAGCTGTCATCCTCCACTGTAGGGGACATCAAAGGGAAGTCTCATATCAGCCTACAACAGTGCTGCAGACCAGAAGCAAAGGAGATAGCCCTGTCCCATCCCTCCCTCCAGTCCCCTGGCATCTTAGCTCTGACTCCTCCAGACCCTCCCACCACCAGAGAAATCCTCTCTTATCTACACTCACTTTTTCATCCCTCATCCAAGACACTCCAACAGTTCCTCCATAACCACTTCCCCATATCCAATGCTGACCAACAATATTTAGATAACCTTACCCACTCCTGTCAAACATGTCAACGTACTAACCCCAATTCCAACCTTAAACCAACATCCTTTCCAACCCATCAAATGCGAGGCAGCCTCCCAACACAGGATTGGCAGATTTTACTCATATGTCTCCCGTTCCGGAGAGGCAGATACCTCCTGGTTCTTGTGGACACCTTTTCGGGATGGGTAGAAACATTTCCCACTACAAACAAAAGAGCCCACGCCATGGCCCAAATCCTCCTCACAGAAATTATCCCCAGGTTTGGCCAGCCTTTATCCCTACAGTCTGATAAGGGCCCAGAATTTACATCCAAGGTCACCCAACAACTTGTCCAATTCTTACAGATACCCTGGAAATTTCACATTCCATACCATCTCCAGTCCTCAGGAAAGGTAGAAAGGATGAATAAAATAATCAAAGAAACCCTTACCAAACTAACCCTCGAAGTACATCTGGATTGGACTAAACTTTTGCCAATTGTTCTCCTCAGAATATGGGCTTTGCCCAGAAAGCCCCTGGGGCTGAGCCCCTTTGAGGTGATGTATGGAAGGCCATACTCCCTCCTGGATGCCCCTGAACCTCCTCCCATACCAAGCTTCTTACACGCCCCTCTGCTAGCGGAACTCCGCAATGCCCTCTGGAAATACGTCAACCACAACTAGCATGCCCCTGACCCCCAAGCCTCCCTGCCCGCTTTATAAATTGGGGATATGGTCTATCTGTCTGATAATCCCCAGAGTGACCTAACCTCAAAGTGGCAGGGACCATTCAAAATTATCCTCCTTACCCCAACTGCAGCTAAACTCAAGAAGGTCACCTCCTAGGTACACCTCTCTCACCTAAAACAGGTCACCTCCTTAACTGACCCTTCTCAGGTCTCCCTCTCAGGACCCATCTCCTCAAAATTCACCTGGTGACAACCTCTGTTGACCATCCAAGATGACACTGAATGACCTGGACTCTCCCCAACCTACAACTGTTCCTGACCCTACTACCAGACCTCTGGGCCAGCGCCCGACAGGAACCTCCTTCAAAGACCTGACTACACTGATGTCTCAACTGTGGCTCCAGGGAACCTTCTATAACCTGACTGCAGACGAAATTGATTTTTTTACTCTCATTCTCTACATCATTCTACATCCTAAAGAACACTGTTCCCCCTCAGATTAAAACAACCACTAACTTGGGGCCTTTTCCCCCTCGCCCTGACTGGCCTCTCCCTGTCTCTCTAACTGTAACTGCACTCTCAATCTTAATCCCTGCTATAGGCCTAGTAACTATCTCCCCTCAGGACTGGCCACCTATCCTTCGTCTTTCCGTGGGTATCGCCTGCGTTGCTAGCTGTGTTCCACTCCTAGGGAGCTATTTCCTCTGCACTGCCTAACTAACAGCCCCATGACTCCTCTGTTCCTTATCCGTGCTGCTCTCCCCAGCCTTCTGGCTACTCCCTGCCCCTGCTCTGACATTTATTCCTGTGTGCATTCCTCATGTTATGATACAGCTCCAAAACCATGCACCATGAACCTCGGGGTGGGAAGTCCAAATCCCTACTCACTGTTAAAGTACAAAAGAGAGGGAGTTTCATGAGTACCTGCCATAAGCCAAATGGAAGAAACATGTTTCTATCCCATTAACCACTGGGGGTACTCAGATGGGGGTGGGGTACTAGATCAAAATCAGGAAAAGAAACAAGAACTAGTCATAAAAACATAATTTCCTGGTTACAGGCGACCCCTGAGCCTTATTAAAGCCTAGACCTCCTTTCCCAATTACGGCCTCTCCTAAAACCTCCCTCTGGCAACCAACACCTTACCCGCCTTCTCAACTCTTCCTTCCAGTTCTTCCAGTACACCCAACACACATCCCAGTGTTGGACATGCATGTCACTCTCTCCCTCACCACATATAGCAATTCCTTTACCTTCAACCTGGCTGTTACAGGGCAACTATGTCTCCCCTTCCTAACAAAAAACTACACAACTCACTGGGCCAGTCTCTGACAATGTCCTACTCTCAGCCTCTTCAAACCTAACCTGTATTAACTACTCTAGTCCCAACTACACTAGGCTTACAAACTCTGCTCCCTCCTCCTGTTCCACTTGGGTTCTTTGGAACAGCACAAAGAATTGCACCAGTCTAGGAATCTTCATTCTCTGTGGGACCTATGCATATTCAATCATGTCTCCCCTTGGACCCCCCTGGACCTTGCATCTTGGTCTTCCTGACCCCGGGCCTAACATTCCTCAAGAAAGAAGAGGTAGAACAAATAGTCTACCTGCAAGGGGAACTTTCCCACAGGATAAGACGAGCTGTCATAGCCCCCCCTCCTGATTGGGACTGGCATAGCAGCAGCCCTAGGCAGCAGGATTGGAGGCATCTCAACCTCTGCCCACTTCTGCTACAAGCTGTCCCAAGAACTTAATGAAGACATGGAACAGGTAGTAGAGTCCTTCGTTTCAATCCAAAGACAAATTAACTCATTAGCTTCTGTGGCCCTACACAATAGGCGAGCCCTGGACCTTCTCACCACAGAAAAAGGAGGGACCTACCTTTTCCTAGGAGAGGACTGCTGCTATTTTGTTAATGAAACAGGCATAGACCAGGGCAGAGTCAAAGAACTTAGAGACAGAACTGAACGCCACAGAAATGAGTTACAAAACCTTTACAGTCCCCAAAGCCTGTTCCAACAGGTCCTCCTTTGGTTGCTCCCTTTCTTGGGACCATTGGTACTTATCATTCTGTTCCTCTTATTTGGACCCTGTCTCTTCGATCTCTTTCAAAGGTTTCTCCAAGAATGGATTTGGGCCATCTCTCAAGATCAGGTCAAGACCATTCTTCTTCTTGAGAGCCTCACCCCAAGCTCAGAAAAAGGAGACCCTGGGCCCTAGGACGATCCTCCATTCCAGACCCAAAACAGTTGCCCCTATTCAACAGGAAGTAGCCAGAGAGATACGATGCCCTTTTCCCCATTTTTTTTTTTTTTTAATGATTTCAGGGTCTGGAATGAAGGAATCTTTTGGGCCTAGAAAAGAAAACAACAGTTTCGAAGGCCGTTACTGAATCATCTAACTTTGGAGAAAACAAAACAGAACTTTAGGTCCTGCCCTGATGCTCCAGGCCAGTTGCATCTATCTGGGACCTATCACTCCCTGTCCGGAAACCTTTCACCCCCTACACCTGCCCAAAAGATTTACCACCCCCTGCCCAACTACAAATGCCATCTCAACTAAAAGATACCCGAAACATCCCGCTGATTAACGTTTCCCTTATCGCTTCCACAAGCCTCCCTACAAATACGGACGGAGCCTCCTTGATCCCTCTCTGAGATCAGCCTGGTCGTCAGGCCAACTGTCGCCCCTCCTTGCCTGAATAAAGGTAACCTACTTCTGTTGAGGTCGTCTTTCTTTTTCTGCCTCGGCCCAAACTATACCTTACAATAGTTGTAAAACATTATTATTTTTTCACCGTATGTTTTACATTTTAGTATCTACTTCTTAAAATGAGCAAAGCAAAGAAAAACATACAATTATGCAAAATACAGCATACCAAGCGTGTTTCTGAGGAATTGGTTAAAAGAAAAGGGACGATGAATGAGACTAATAAATAAGGAAAAGATAACCTGAACCTTAGGAGAAAAATCATTAGAAATGACTGAAAATAAATTTACATTAGTGGCCTTTCATGTAAAAAATGGAAGACTTTGCAAATTAACTGTACTTAGCTTCTTAAAAATGTCCATGGGCGGCAGCAAAATAGGGCCTGCTGGCGGAGTCACAACCTGTACTTTGTGGTTTTGCTGGTTAAAGACCACAGGGTCACCCTGTTGTGCTCCAGTGGGGCTCAGAGAGAGCTTATGACCGTAGTTATGAAGGATACTGTAGGGACTAGGGATTAGCCTAAGGAGAAAGAAGAAGAGTTCATTAATGATGGATTTGTCAACATCAGAAGCAGATGAGGAGAGGGAGATCTAATTCATCTGCACAATCACAAAACCATAAGCCTCTGAGGGGAAAAAAGTAAAAGAGAATAGAACTGGCACAGCTGAAGTCTGGCACCTCACTTGGAAAGGCAGGACAAACGAAAGAAACAGACCAAATACCCTCTGGTTACGGGGCAGGTAAGGCAAGAGGCGCAGGTCAGTAGATCTGACACAGACGCAAGAAAATCATATTGCTGTCAATGATAAAGAGGCCTCAAGGGGGCTTTGTGAAATCAGCTGAATATATAATGCATGCCAATCAATAAGAAAAATTTGATAAATATATGAGATTAGCATTTTACAATCAGGAGAGGTAAAGAGTGTTTACACTAGAGAAGAACTGTGCTTAGACTTGACAAATTCACAGAACAAATCAGAATGATATGGGGCTCATCCCTTTATCTATTCTCATATGAGGTTGCGGGGAAGTGAGTAAACTGGAAAATCATGTCACCATTAGATAAACAATGGTTTATTCCAAGAGATCCTCAAGAGCTCTGGATTGTAAAAGGCAGGAAATGTTTGGGGGAAAGAGGTGTTTTATTGGCCATTCAAAGGATATATTATCTCTTAGATCTGAGGCTGAGCAGGTATGTGTTAGGGAAGGTATAGGAGGACAAAGAATTAGATTTCAAGTCAGAAACTTGAAATCCATTTGCTGTTTATTAGCAGAGTACTCTTAGACAAATTAAATAACCTTCTCAGCTTTAATTTCTTCATTTTAAAATGGGGCTAACCATAAGGTTTAAAGATGAGATGTACAGAATGCACCTGGCACAGAAGAGGCATTTAGAAACATTAGTTTCCTTGTCACCAAGTGAACTGTTCAATTTGGGAGAGTCAGAGGTAAGGAGTATCTGTAAGACATCCCCAGGGCAAAACCTTGCAAATAACCAGGAAGTCATTCTTTGATGAAATTCCTGAGTCAAACTTAGTCTGGTCTGAACCCTCCTTTAGTTCCTTTAGTTTGGAAAGGCTCTCGGAATTTTCAGAGCACTTGGTCATTGGTGCTGGTTCATGCCTATCTCTTATTTACATTTTTATATTCCATTAACTTCCTGGTTTTCTTCTCTGAGAAGACAGAAACAGCATCTTCAATCCATTCCCTTCTCCCAGAAATCTTTAGGAGCTATCTGTGTGTCTATGTGTGTGCCTATGTATGTGTCTGTCTAATCTGTAACACCCA
Organism: Nanger dama; assembly: GCA_917880005.1. Lineage (NCBI taxonomy): Eukaryota > Metazoa > Chordata > Mammalia > Artiodactyla > Bovidae > Nanger > Nanger dama. The sequence continues at coordinate 35,298,947 of CAKJTW010000007.1, forward strand.
GGCCATGACTTAAAGTGGCTCTCCTTAAAAATATGTGTAGCTATTGAGAATCTACTTAAGTAATATTACTTCAGACAGCACCCTCACTTGGGGAGGAAGGCTTATGAGAAGGGGGAGGATTTCTCAGGTTAGACACTTTCTATTGTCAATAAACAGAAGTCACAGGGGGTTTTAACACTGTAACAACAACTCATGATAATAAAAGAATTTGTCACTTGTGCAAAGTTCAAAGTTATTTTAATTAATTAATTTATTTTTTTTTAATCTAGTGGGCAGATTCTCCTGTGCAGTTCCTTCCACATCAAGCCTTTGTTATCTCAAAGGTCAAGGTCACCTTGGGAGGTGGAAAGAGAGGAGAATTGCTGCATTTCTTTGAGCTAGCTCATGGGGTCATTACTCAACCCCACCTAGAGAGGCAGGATTTGTACTCTCCCTAAATGCTCAGGAGGAAAATGAAATGATTAAGCCAATACAACATCATTATGCCACAGAATGATTTAGAAAGCTACAATGAAATATTCTCCCTATCTCAAAAACCAGGGGCTCACAGATTAACAATTTACTTCTAAAGAATAAAAAATGAAATTTAGAAGATGGTAACTCAATTACACTTTTCACAGTATAGAGTTTCAGTGTAATCAAAATTTCTGGTATAACTATAAAGTATAAACTTGATGAACTACTCAGAGACACAGTTTCAAACAAAACAAAAGTTTTTGTTTAGGAAATCAACAGTTTTTCACAGAGTACTACAATATAATTAAGATGGTGATAATACAGAACTTAATTTCAAGTTAAGAAAATTCCATTTTAAAAATAATTCTGTAACTCTTAAGTTTAGGATTGCCAGAATGGCCATTTTTTCATTCAATTTTAAGCATAATATATACCAAAGTAATATTTTGCTCACATTTGCTTGCCTGTGATATTTCCCCCTTCAATTTCCTTCCCTAAACAGTGCAAACAGTGATATACAAAGAAGGGCAAGATGCCTTGTATTTTAATTATATGATCATAAGATTTGAAGGGAAAGCCAGATCTCATCTGTTTCTAATCCTCCTCCTCACTTTGAGGCTAAATTATATCAGCCAAAAATGCAAAGATGATAAATCATGTCTTTGTACCTTCTAACTATTAGAAATTGAGTGATAATGGGTATTTTATTAAGAATTCTATAGCACTGTGATCTTTAAAAGTTGACTAGTGAGCTCATTTAAGTTTTAGTGAATAGAATAACGTGCAAACAAATGAGGAAATTCCATGATTCTATTAAAGGCTACTCTGGTAAACAGCCAATCACAGGCTTTGACCCAGAAGGTAGACATCTCACTTGGAGAAACACAGTTTTAACAAAAGGGATTCCTTAATTTATCCTTCTGCCACTCCTACTGATAAAAACCAACATGTCCCGTTCATAGCAGAACACTTAGCTCTCTGTTAGCAACAGAAAGAACACTTCCCCAACAACAGGAAAACTTGAAAAGGACATCTATTTTTAAAAATAAAATGTGAAGCCCTCAGCACTTTGCTGATTTAGTGAACAAGAGAAATCTTATCCATCCAAATTAGGTGGATTATAGGTTTCAAGAATAATACGCTTTTTATTTGATTATTTGCTTTGTGTTTTATACAACAGCACTCTTCTTGGCATTTCTGCTGATTTCTCTGTTCATGGATGTGTACATGGTCATTATAATGTAGGAAGGGTCTCATTTTAAGTGGAAAGGTGATAGCTCAAGGAGTTCACAGCAGCCTCTACTCAATAGCAAGGTTTTTGAGAAAGGTGATGATGAACATGCTTGCTGAAGGAAAGGGATAAGAAATTGAACTGCAACTTACTATCATAAGTAGCACAGTTTTAAAACTGGAAGAAACCTGAGAGGGCATCTGATCTTGAGCTGCAATGCACTGCCCAATTCTTCAAGTAACAACTGACTATTCATGTACACAGTATATTAGTGTTAATCTAATTATATGTTTCAACCTCCTAACTTTATAGAAAAGACACTGAAGCTCAAAAAATGATGAATTTTCACTTCCAAGGTTTACTCCTATTTAATAGTGAAGACAGCAGAACACCTTCACAGAACTTACACAGCACTGGGGGAACGGACTCTTGGAGGCACAGACAGAACCTTGTGCACCAGGACCCAGGAGAAAGGAGCAGTGACCCCACAGGTGACTGACCCAGACTTGCTGTGAGTGTCCAGGAGTCCCAGGCAGAGGCGGAGGTTGGTGGGGGACTGTTGCAGGGTTGGGGGAACTGAGTGGAGCAGTGTGTGCATGGGACCTTTTGAAGGAGGCCACCATTATCTTCATTACCCCGACCATAGTTTGGCCTCAGGTAAGTAACAGGGAGGGATCACACCAACAGAAAAGTGGAATAAAGATTTACTGAGCATGGCCTGGCCCATCAGAACAAGACCCAGTTTCCCCCTCAGTCAGTCTCTCCCATTAGGAAGCTTCCATTAGCCTCTTATCTTTCTCCATCATGGGGCAGACAGACAGACAACCACAATCACAGAAAACTAACCAATCTGATCATATGGACCACAGCCTTGTTTAACTCAATGAAACTATGCAGGGCCACCCAAGATGGATGGGTCATGGTGGAGAGTTATGACAAAACATGGTCCACTGGAGAAGGGAATGGCAAACCACTTCAGTATTCTTGCCTTGAGAACCCAATGAACAGTATGAAAAGGCAAAAAGATAGGACAGTGAAAGATGAACTCCCAGGTCAGTAGGTGACCAATATGCTACCAGAAATCAGTAGAGAAATAACTTCAGAAAGAATGAAGAGAAGGAGCCAAAGCAAAAACAACACCCAATTGTTGATAAGAATGGTGATGGAAGTCAAGTCCAATGCAGTAAAAGAGAAAAATTGCATAGGAACCTAGAATGTTAGGTCTATGAATCAAGGCAAACTGGAAGTGGTCAAACAGGAGATGGCAAGAGTGAACATTGACATTTTAGGAATCAGTGAACTAAAATGGACTTGAATGGGTGAATTTAACTCAGATGACCATTATATCCACTACTGTGGGCAAGAATCCCCTTAGAAGAAATGGCATAGCCATCACTGTCAAAAAGACTCTGAAATGCAGTACTTGGATACAATCTCAAAAATGACAGAATGATCTCTGTTCATCTCCAAGGCAAACCATTCAGTATCACAGTTATCCAAGTCTATGCCCTGACCATTAACGCTAAAGAAGCTGAAGTTGAACGGTGCTATGAAGACCTACAAGACCTTCTAGAGCTAACACCCCAAAAGATGTCCTTTTAATTATAGGGCACAGGAATGCAAAAGTAGGAAGTTAAGAAATACCTGGGATGTGAACATGAAGTGACTCAGTTGTATCTGACTCTTTCCGACCCCATGGACTGTAGCCTACCAGGTTCTTCTGTCCATGGGATTTTCCAGGCAATAGTACTGGAATGGATTGCCGTTTCCTTCTCCAAGGGATGTTCCCAACCCAGGGATCAAACCCAGGTCTCCTGCATCTAGACAGACACTTTACCGTCTGAGCCAAGAAATACCTGGAGTAACAGGCAAATTTGGCCTTGGACTACAGAATGAAGCAGGGCAAAGGCTAATAGAGTTCTGCTGAGAGGACGCACTGGACATAGCAAACCCCTCATCCAACAACACAAGAGAAGACTACACGTGGACATTACCAGATGGTCAATACCGAAATCAGACTGATTATATTATTTGCAGCTAAAGATGGAGAAGCTATATAGTCAGCAAAAACAAGACCATGAGCTGACTGTGGCTCAGAACATGAACACCTTATCACCAAATTCAGACTGAAATTGAAGAAAGTAGGGAAAACCACTACACCACTGAGGTATGATCTAAATCAAATCCCTTATGATTATACAGTGGAAGTGAGAAACATATTCAAGGGATTAGATCTGATAGACAGAGTGCCTGAAGAACTATGGACAGAGGTTGTGACATTGTACAGGAGGCAGGGATCAAGACCATCCCCATGAAAAAGAAATGCAAAAAGGCAAAATGGCTGTCTGAGGAGGGCTTACAAATAGCTGTGAAAAGGAGAGAAGTGAAAGGCAAAGGAAAAAACGAAAGATATAAGCATCTGAATGCACAGTTCCAAATGACAGCAAGGAAAGATAAGAAAGCCTTCCTCGGTGATCAATGCAAAGAAAGAGGACAAGAACAGAATGGGAAAGACCAGAGTTCTCTTCAAGAAAACTAGAGATACCAAGAGAACATTTCATGCAAAGATGGGCACAATAAAAGACAGAAATGGTATGGACCTAACAGAAGCAGAAGATATTAAGAAGAGGTGGCAGAAATACACAGAAGAACTGTACAAAAATGATCTTCATGACCCAGAAAATCAAGATGGTGTGATCACTCACCTAGAGCCAGACATCCTGGAATGTGAAGTAAAGTGGGCCTTAGGAAACATCACTACCAACAAAGCTAGTGGAGGTGATGGAATTCCAGTAGAGCTATTTCAAATCCTGAAAGATGATGCTGTGAAAGTGCTGCACTCAGTATGCCAGCAAATTTGGAAAACTCAGCAGTGGCCACAGGACTGGAAAAGGTCAGTTTTCATTCCAATCCCAAAGAAAGGCAATGCCAAAGAATGCTCAAACTACTGCACAATTGCACTCATCTCAACCACTAGTAAAGTAATGCTCAAAATTCTCCAAGCCAGGCTTCAGCAATACATGAACCATGAACTTCCAGATGTTCAAGCTGGTTTTCGAAAAGGCAGAGGAACCAGAGATCAAATTGCCAACATCCATTGGATCACAGATAAAGCAAGAGAATTCCAGAAAAACATCTATTTCTGCTTCATTGTCTACACCAAAGCCTTTGACAGTGTGGATCTCGACAAACTGTGGAAAATTCTGAAAGAGACAGGATTATCAGAGCACCTTACCTCCCTCTTGAGAAATCTGGATGCAGGTCAAGAAGGAACAGTTAGAACCAGATATGGAACAACAAACTGGTTCCAAATAGGAAAAGGAGTATGTCAAGGCTGTACACTGTCACCCTGCTTATTTAACTTATATGCAGAGTACATCTGAGAAATGCTGAGCTGGATAAAGCACAAGCTGGAATCAAGATTTCCAGGAGAAATATCAATAACTTCAGATATGCAGATGGCACCATCCTTATGGCAAAAAGTGAAGAACTAAAGAGCCTCTTGATGAAAGTGAAAGAGGAGAGTGAAAAAGTTGGCTTAAAGCTCAACATTCAGAATACGAAGATCATGGCATCTGGTTCCATCACTTCATGGCAAATGGATGGGTAAAGAGTGGAAAGAGTGGCTGACTTTAGTTTTTGGGGCTCCAAAATCACTGCAGATCGTGACTGTAGCCATGAAATTAAAAGACGCTTACTCCTTGGAAGGAAAGTTATGACCAACCTAGACAGCATATTAAAAAGCAGAGACATTACTTTGTCAGCAAAGGTTCATCTAGTGAAGGTTACGGTTTTTCCAGTAGTCATGTATAGATGTGAAAGTTGGACTATAAAGAAAGCTGAGGGCCGAAATATTGATGCTTTTGAACTGTGGAGTTGGAGAAGACTCTTGAGAGTCCCTTTGACCTTAAGGAGATCCAACTAGTCCATCCGAAAGGAAATCAGTCCTGAATATTCGCTGGAAGGACTGATGCTGAAGCTGAAACTCCAATACTTTGGCTACCTGATTTGAAGAACCAACTCACTAGAAAAGACCCTGATGCTGGGAAAGATTGAAGGGGGGAGGAGAAGGGGATGACAGAGGATGAGATGGTTGCTTGGCATCACCGATTCAATGGACATGAATTTGAGTAAACTCTGGGAGTTGGTGATGGACATGGAGGCCTGGCGCATTGCAGTCCTAGGGGTCGCAAAGAGTCAGACATGACTAAGCGTCATGAATAGCGAGACAGGACGACAATGCAAATCTTTTCAGGCATCTATTCTCATTTCACTGACAATATTATGTGGCATGTGTCTAATTCCCATTCCATTGGTGGCTCAGATGGTAAAGAACCTGCCTGCCAATGCAGGAGATCAGGCTTGATACCTGGGTTGGGAAGATCCCCTGGAGAAGGAATGGCAACTCATTCCAGGATTCTTGCCTGGGAAATCCCATGAACAGAGGAGCCTTGCAGGCTACAGTCCGTGGAATAGCAAGACAGTTGGATACGCCTTAGTGAGTGCTTCCCTGTGGCTCAGATGGTAAAGATTCAGCCTGCAACATGGGAAACCTGGGTTTGATCCCTGGGTTGGGAAGCTTCCTTGGAGGAGGGCATGGAAACCCACTCCAGTATTCTTGCCTGGAGAATTCCCGTGGACTGGGGAGCCTGGCATCCTACAGTCCATAAGGTCGCAAAGAGTCGGACACGACCGAGTGACTAAGCACACACACACATAGTGACTAAACAACAACAACAAAAAACCCCAAAACTATTACAGTTATTTTCAAATTTAAATTTTTATTTGAAATTGAAAGATCACCATATATGCAAGGGTAAAGGCAGGTCTTATTAACTTTGTGCTAAATAATGTAATATGTTACTTTTTAAAAACACTAGTGAGTCTTAGAACAATTTTATTTTTACCTTTGTTGTTAAGCTAGTAAATTAGGAAGCAATATAAATGCAGTCTTTGATTTTGCCCTTACTCTTGTAAAAATGGAACTAGCTGAGGTAAGCCTTAAATAAGTAGATATATTTGGTTCTGCCTATGAGTACTGATTCCTCTTCTCATTTCCTTCTCTGCAGATACAGGAGGTCAAATGTCGATCACTATTCTTAGGATTCACATAAGAAATTGGGGATAAGATCATTGAAAAATTTTAGTTTTTAAAGTTAACTAACTTTAGTTTTAAAATAGCTGATTTGTTGGAAAAGATCTTGATGCTGGGAAAGACTGAAGGCAAAAGAAGGGGAGCACCAGAGGCTGTGATGGTTAGATAGCATCACTGACTCAATGGACATGAATTTGAGCAAATTCCGGGAGATAGCGAAGGACAGGGAAGCCTGGCATGCTGCACATATAGATAGATAGATATCTCTATCTATATCCAAGTGAAGTTTCTTTTATAAAATCATTCATTGTTTGGGTCTGAAAAAATGTGAAGTGTAAAAGTAATTTCACTATGCATTTCTCTTTATGTTTAGGGCTGTGAAACTATTCTCTATGATATGATATTATACAGTTGTCAAAAGTCAGCACAAAGAGTGAAACTTATGGTGTGCGAACTTAAAAATTCAAATTATTGAGGAGGTTGGGAGAATCTCAAGAAAGAAAGTAGACTGCAACAAGAGAACTCTAAATGACCTCACTGAAGGGGGGTGGAGGAAAAGGTACTGAACTAAGCAACTTTGGAAATGACTGAAGCTTGGGCTTCCCTGGTGGCTCAGAGGTTAAAGCGTCTACCTCCAATGCGGGAGACCTGGGTTCAATCTCTGGGTCGGGAAGATCCCCTGGAGAAGGAAATGGAAACCCACTCCAGTATTCTTGTCTGGAGAATCCCATGGATGGAGGAGCCTGGCAGGCACTAGTCCACGGGGTTGCAAAGAGTCGGACACGACTGAGTGACTTCACCTCACCTATAAGACTAAAGATAAAAGAAACTGCACCTAGACACTGTACTCAGTTATCAGTAATGATTCTGATACTGCTATACATGCATACTGAAATTTAACAATTGAAATGGATGGCTGATAATAGGAATCAGGTTTCTCACTGTTGGAGTGAAAATTTATAGATAAGCAAAGAAAGCAGGCTAGAATCATCCATTTGGTAATGGGTTAGAGTTGGAGACATTCCTATGAATTCATGCTTATTTTACTATGGGAATCAGTTTAGTTCAGTCATGTCCAACTCTTTGCAATCCCATGAATCGCAGCATGCCAGGCCTCTCTGTCCATGACCAACTCCTGGAGTTCACCCAAATTCATGTCCATCAAGTTGGTGATGCCATCCAGCCATCTCATCCTCTGTCATCCCCTTCTCCTACCCCCAATCCCTCCCAGCATCAGAGTCTTTTCCAATGAGTCAACTCTTCTTTGCCATAAAGTGATGGGACCAGATGTCATGATCTTCGTTTTCTGAATGTTGAGCTTTAAGCCAACTTTTTCGCTTTCCTCTTTCACTTTCATCAAGAGGCTCTTCAGTTCCTCTTCACTTTCTGCCATAAGGGTGGTGTCATCTGCATATCTGAGGTTATTAATATTTCTCCTGGCAATCTTGATTCCAGTTTGTGCTTCTTCCAGCCCAGTGTTTCTCATGATGTCCTCTGCATATAAGTTAAATAAGCAAGGTGACAATATACAGCCTTGACATACTCCTTTTCCTATTTGGAGCCAGTCTGTGTTCCATGTCCAGTTCTAACTGTTGCTTCCTGACCTGCATATAGGTTTCTTAAGAGGCAGGTCAGGTGGTCTGGTATTACCATCTCTTTCAGAATTTTCCACAGTTTATTGTGATCCACACAGTCAAAGTCTTTAGCATAGTCAATAACGCATAAATAGACATTTTTCTGGAACTCTCTTGGTTTTTCCATAATCCACTGGATGCTGGCAATTTGATCTCTGGTTCCTCTGTCTTTTCTAAAACCAGCTTGAACATCTGGGAAGTTCATGGATCACGTATTGCTGAAGCCTAGCTTTGAGAATTTTGAGCTTTACTTTACATAGTTTTAAACAGAAATACATATAATGGATGTATATCTATGACTTAATACACATGCATACATTTCCTTGCTTTCTCAGCCACAAGAGCTGAGAAAAGAATACCTCTAGGTATTCTAGAAAAGAATACCTCTAGGTTCTAGATTTGTTTCCAGAAACCAAGAACAGATCTTGGTTTCTAATACGATTCTCCAAAAAGGAACCAGACTTCCTTAGAGAAATGACTGATTCTAGAAGTGAGGTATGATGAGTCTGGAGAATCTTATAGTATGAGAAATTAAGGAAGTATTTAAAATCAAGAACAAAAAAAAATCCTACACTGATGGGATTGTATTAAAAGGACATAGGACAGATGAAAGAACTCCCAATGGCCAAAGCTGAGACAGTTTGAGCAAACAAATAAGACAGTATTGGATTTATCCCAAAGTATAAAATAAATATGTGAGTACATACTCATACAAACAAATGATTGAATCAATAAAAAATGGAGGAAACAAGTGTCTTATGCAAAGCAATTTGAAATAATTTATGTAGATCTATACTCAAAGAAGGTCTTCTTCAATGAACAAGGCAAAGAAATACAGGAAAACAATAGAATGGGAAAGACTAGAGATCTTTTCAAGAAAACTGGAGATACCAAAGGAATAGTTCATGGAAGTATGGGCATGATAAAGGACAGAAACCTTAAGGACCTAACACAAGCCAGAAGAGATTAAAAAGAAGTGTAAAGAATATACAGACCTAGACAAAAGGTCTGAATGACCTGGATAACTATAATGGTGTGGTCACTTACCTAGAGCCAGATATCCTAGAGTGGGAAGACAAGTGGATCTCAAGAAGCATTAGTATGAACAAAGCTAGTGGAGGTGACAGAATTCCAGCTGAGCTATTTAAAATCCTAAAAGATGATGCTGTCAAAGTGCTGTACTCAACATGTCAGCAAATTTGGAAAACTCAGCAATGGCCACAGGATTGAAAAAGATCAGTTTCATACTAATCCCTAAGAAGAGCAATGCCAAAGAATGTTCAGTCTCTTGAATAACTGTGCTCATTTCACATACTTCCAAGTTTATGATCAAATATCCTTCAAGCTAGGCTTCAGCAATATGTGAACTGAGAACTTCCAGATGTACAAGCTGGGTTTCAAAGAGGCAGAGGAACCAGAGGTCAAATTGCCAACATTCACTGGATCATGGAGAAAGCAAGGGAGCTCCAGAAAAAAATCTACTTCTTTGACTACGCTGAAGCCTTTGACTGTGTGGATTACAATCATCTGGAAAATTCTTACAGAGATGGGAGTGCAAGACCACCTTACCTGCCTCCTGAGAAATCTGTTATACAGGTCAAGAAGCCTCAGTTGGAACCAGACATGGAACAACAGACTGGTTCCAAATTGGAAAAGGAGTACATCAAGGCTATATACCACCCTGCTTAACTTCTATGCAGAGTACATCATGCGAAATGCTGGGATGGATGAAGCACAGGCTGGAATAGAGATTTCCAGGAGAAATATCAACAACCTCAGATATGCAGAAGATACTACTCTAATATCAGAAAGCAAAGGGGAACTAAAGAGCCTCTGGATGAAGGTGAAAGAGCCAGTGAAAAAGCTGGCTTAAAACTCAACATTCAAAAATTTAAGATCATGGCATCTGGTCCTATGACTTCATTGCAAATAGAAGGGGGAAATGTGGAAGTGGTGACAGATTTTATTTTCTTGAACTCCAATATAACTCAGATGGTGACAGCAGCCATGAAATGAAAAGACTCCTTGGAAGAAAAGCTATGAAAAACCTAGACAGCGTATTAAAAAGCAGAGACATCACTTTGTCAACAAAGTCAAAGCTATGGTTTTTCCAGTAGTCATGTATGGATGTGAGAGTTGGACTATAAAGAAAGCTGAGCACTGAAGAATTGATGCTTTTGAACTGCGGTGTTGGAGAAGACTCTTGAGAGTCCCTTGGACTGCAAGGCGATCAAACCAGTCAATCCTAAAGGAAATCAGTCCTGAATATTCATTGGAAGGACTGATGATTAAGCTCCAATACTTTGACCACCTGATGTAAAGAGCTGACTTATTGGAAAAGGCTCTCATGCTGGGAAAGATTTGAAGGCAAAAGGAGAAAGGGGCAGCATAGGATGAGATGGTTAGAAAGCATCCCCGACTCAATGGATATGAATTTGAGCAAACTGCGAGACAGTGGAAGACAGGGGTGGGGGTGGGGGTGGGGCTGGTGCCCTGCAATCCATGGGGTTGCAAAGACTGGGACGTGACTTAGGGACTGAACAACATACTCAAAAGAGGATGTGGTGATTGAGGTCAACATCAGGATCATGTTGATCGCATGTATCCTTGATAGGTGATCTAAGTTAAGTTACTAAACCTCTCACAGCCTGGAGGTTATTAAGATCTACTGGGATAGTCATTTTCAATTGTTAAATGTATGTGAAATGTCACCCTCAGCACCTGGCCCATACACTGAAAAACAGTATCAACAACTGAGAAATAACTCTTTGAAAAGTGCTCAAGGCTTAATTTTTATGGTGTACAAATATTTGTTTTAAAAATTACTGAGTGAGGTTGTCAGTGATCTAGCAAAACCTCTGAAATATACTACAGACCTATACATATTCATAATAAAGTCGTTTCTTTGACGATCTTGGTACCATTGTGGAGCTATTATTGAAGAGATTTGTGAATATTATTATTTTATGACTCTATATGATGTTAGAGAAACTTCATATTATATCTGCCTCTCTCTTAGTCTTGAGTTGCCTCAGTATTTTTTCAAAAATACTGTTTTACCTGGTGTCTGAGTGATTCCCTGGGCCCAGCAAAGGGACCAAGTCTCCAGAGCCTTGAAGACAAGGGGTGACACCTCAAAGTACAGACTCATTTTCTACTCTACCTCCACTGGCTGAGCAGCTGCCAAGAACAAAGGTCGCATCTCCCGATACCTGGCAAACAAATGCAGTATGGCTCACGAATCTATTGCTTCTCTGAGGTGCCCACCAGTGTTTTGGGGGAGAAGCTTCGAAAACAAGTTGAGGAACAGCTGTCCTTCTATGAGACTGGAGAGATTCCCCGAAAGAATCTGGATGTCATGAAGGAGGCAATGGTTCAGGTAGAGGAAGCGGCTGCTGAGATTACTAGGAAGCTCGAGAAACAGGAGAAGAAACGCTTGAAGAAGGAAAAGAAAAGGCTGGCTGCAATTGCCCTGGCTTCTTCAGAAAATAGCAGTGATGTAGAGGAGTGTGAGGAGACAAGTGAAAGACCCACAAAGAAGAAAAAGCAAAAGCCCCTGGAGGCTCTTCAGGAGAATGCAGTGGAAGACCCATCTGTCTCTTTTTCCAAACCCAAGAAAAAGAAATTTTCTCCAAGGAAGAGCTAGTTAGTAGTGATCTTGAAGAGACAGCTGGTACTGGAAGTCTTTCCAAGAGGAAGAAATCTTTTCCCAAAGAGGAACCAGTTACTGACCCTGATGAGTCAGAAAACAAGAGGGTCCCTAAGAAAAAGCAGAAATTGTCTTCCAAGGAGGAGCCACTCAGCAGTGGACCTGAAGAGGCTGCTGCCAGCAAGAGCAGTGGCTCCAAGAAAAGAAAAAGCTCCGAAGCTATCCCAGGAAAGTTAGAATGGACATCTTCCTAGTGGGGCATAACTTAACAGAGGCATTCCTTATCCCATCCCCTAGAGCCCAATAAAAATAAAAACAAACAAAAAAAAAGTTTGAAGAAAAAAGCACATGCTGAGCTATTTGAAGCTAGGCTTCAGATCACTCTTACTTTGAAATTTCTTACTGGTGTCATATTAAAGCTATAAAAACGAATCAGGATATCCTGCTGTTGTCTGTTTTATAATGTGTCTCTTCTGTCGGCAATGTATTATTTCAATACTGACACACTGACTCTCACACTGGACCTTACTAATGAACATATGGTACTATTTAATGTTCAATAGGGGTGATAGGTGACACTGATGGCACTGCTTCATGAATAAACTATAGCGAGCAAAATGGCTTAAGGAACCAAAGGATTAAATGCGCCAGCTGTTCATAGATGGAATTTGCTTGGGAGATTGACATTACACTTTCCCAGTTTCTCAGAAAGGATTACAGCCAATATGTGACAACCTGAATATGTAGAATATTTTATTTTCTTTGCTTTAAAATTAAAAAGACAAACTAGATATTCTGAATTGTTGCTCTAAGTTTAGAAATCACCAGCAATGCCCTATTTAAAAGCATCACACACTTGATTTGTGCCTCTGACCTTTTGTCATCCTTTTTGTGTTAACTGGACAAACTGGCTGCTGAGGAATTAAACCTTTTGCAGTAACAACCAGATGTATCCTTATCATGTTTCCTAAGATGGATTGTTTTATTTTGTTTTAAATTTCTGATTGATAGTTAAAAAACCTGGCATCTTAGGTCAGCCTGTCCCAAGTTTCCTTTACAAGTGATAGGATGTTTTTAAGACCACATGGAATGAAACTGCAATCTGTGCCAAATTAGATGTTTACTTATTTTTTTTTTTTAAAGCTAGCTGCTTCTGTAAGCATTCTCTTTCCCAGCTTCCATAAGTCTCTGAAATGGCAACCTCACTTTGTTGCTTCCCTTGCTAACGAAATTAATTTTAACTCATGCTCAAGGTACATATCCCTAAGGAAAAAAAATTTTTTTAACATATTTTATCTTTTATCCCCCTATCCTATTACCACCACTGAAAATATCAGCAGTTACATAAGGTTAAGGGAAAGGCTCAGCTTACAATTCTGTCATAAACTTCTCTCCAGCATTCTATTGACAGTAAAAGTAATTCCCCACTAACATGAAGATAAGAAAACACAATGGTCAATTAAAAAAAATTCAACACCAGTGATTCTTTTAAAATTCAGTTTTAATTACGCCTTTTCCTCTCAGGGTCTTTTAGGAGGATGCTGGGGGTGGGTTAATATTTTAAATGTAGTCTTCCTTAGAAAAAATGACATTTGAGCAAAGATGGAACAGAAGTGAGAAATCTAGCCATGCGGGTATCTGGTGGAAAGATGCTTCCAGATAAATAGTCAGTGCAAAGGCCCCAGGGCTAGAAGGATACCATGCTTACAGGAGCAATGCTTAGTAGAAATGAGGTCAGAGAGGTGGATGTGGGCTGGGACTGCGGAGACTATATAGCACAAGGGCTTTTTTAGGTCATAGAAAGAACTCTGGGTAAGAAAACTTGGGAGTTAATGATTTTGACTTGCTCTTTGGTCTACAAACTCCTAAACGTTAAAAGTATACCCATGTCATATTACAGGTTGGTACAAACCTCAAGTTGTGTCTACACTTAATTTACCACCTTTAAAACAAGTGAAAATGCCTTGCTTCTGGAATGGGAAAAATTCGTGAAACAAAATTACTCAGGGCAGACCCTAAATTACAGTTTTAATTTACTAGTTGGTATCTTAAATATTAATGAGCCTCCTGTTTTATTTATACATTGGAACAGTTGTCTTTTTCCAGGTTCTTGTCTCTAGTATCTCTTCATTTCCCTTAGTATCTTAGGCCAGATAGTATTTTCCAATCTTATTTCCTATTCATGGCTTATGCTATCAATATCAGTAACACATTTTATTCTGTTGCAGAGGTCGAATTTTGCTGGCCCTTTAATATGGAAATTATGTATCAGATGTAGATCAAAGCAACACAAAATTACTTGCCTCAATTAGTTGAATTGAGTAAAATCAGGATTTATCTTGAATTTCTGACTACCAAAATGAACCATCCCGTTTCCTTGATGAGGACACGAGGAAACACAAGGTCCTTAACGCCTTGAGAATTTAAGAGTAACGTATTAAGTAAATTTCATTTTACACAATAGTACTACCGTTAGGGAAGGGGGACAGGTGACTCCACTAGAGAGGAGCTTCTACTGGTTTTAAGTTTTCCGAAATGCCTTCGTATCCCCTTAAAAGAGATGGAAGGATTCTGCATGTCAAATTTGAAAACTTGTCAATTTCCTTGGAAACTGGTTTCTTACAACAGGGCAACACACTTTATAGAGAGCTGATTCAGGTAAACTACTTTCAAGTCATCTAGTTGCAGGTTTAGAACGGTGTCTGTCTCAGGGCTTCTATGCATGCTGGGTTCCAGAGCTCTGTCCCATTTAAGTCATGACTATTTACAATGATACCTGCTGAAATTTGCTATGATATACACACAAACACACATTGTGTCAAGAAGCCAGTAGAGCTCAGACCTCAGTTAAAAAGCAAAACTGGCTTTGATTTTTTAGAAATTTCTCATGAGGGGCAAAACCAAGACCTCATTGTTATACAGGTGCTAGCCAATCTTCGAATCAGCGACAGTCTAACTGCTACGATATGGGTAAAGCTGATATGCCTGTATAGCTTCTACTACCCGTCGCGCACCCCAGTAGAGAACTCGCTGAGGATTGGTAAGGACAAAGGAAAGTTTCTGGGAAAGTTTAGAAGGAGAAAGACTGGGCAGGGAGAAGTTTCAGATCATATTTTAGCCACAGACAGTGGAGAAAGACTGCTCTTAGGTCGCCGCAGGGCCAGGGAAATGAGAGAAGGAAGTTTTTCTCTTGGACCTCTGCCTCCTTATCCCCGAGACGCGCGAGGTCCGCCGCGCCATCCATCGAAGCCTCGGTCTTTGCCGCTCCACCCCAGGGCCGATCGACCTCGGCGTGCGGCCGAAGATAAGCGGTCGCCTCGGGCGCTCGCGCCCGCTCCCGGGCCGGCCCCGCGCTGGGGCCTATCTGCCCTCCCGGCGGCCCCAACTCAGCCACTGCGCCCTGCCCGGGGCCCCTGGCCACTAGCGCTGAGCTGGTCTCCGGCCGCCCGCCTCCGTTTCCCAGCGCGCCGGCGCTATGGCGACAGTCACGAGACGCCGGCGGCCCCTGCGCCCGCCAATGGGAGCGCACGTCGCCGGGAGACGCGGACGTCGCTCTTCCAAGATGGCGGCGCGTCCGTCGCGAGCAGCCGGGCAGGGGGGAAGCCAGCGAAGCCGAGTAAAGCCGCCGCCCGGGAGAGGATTGAAGGAGCTGTTGCCGCCGTTGGCGGCGGCTCAGGCAGTTTTCGCTGCTGCTACGGCTGTTGCCATGCGGCGAGGCTAGGGAGGAGCTCACTTCCCCGGGGTGTAATAATGTTAACAGAGGTAAGCGGCGACAGCGGCCAGTGTTTACCTGTGAAATGGGGAAGGGGCCGGCGCTGGCCGGTCAGATAACATCATTTCAGCCGCTGGCGGGCCGACCTTTGGTGGCGGGCCCCCGGGGCCGAGCAGCAGCGGGGATCCTACAAGTGCCCCCTGAATAGGAGCGGTGCTGACTCAACAGTCCCACCACCTCTGGCTTGCCTGTGCCTCTGGTTTCGCGTTGCCCCTCGCCCGTCGCCCCTGGCACTGGTCTCCCTCCCGCTGTCGCTGCCTGCTGACTCGCCGCTCCCTTCGTGGCGTCCCCTTACGCGCTGCTCTGTGGCAGCGTCGGTCTCTCTGCGTTCGTGCTGGTTCCTGTTCCCCTACGGTGTGCTCGAGGTGTCTCCCTTCTCGCGTCCCTGGCCTCTAGGGCCCTCCGCTTCCCAGCTCGGTCAGCATCCTGGGCTTGTCCCTCGGCCAGTCTGGCTGGTTTCCCACCCCCACCTTGACTCCTTGGTGAAGAGGACTTCTTTGTCTAAGGGGACACTTGGGTAGCCCGGGTACGTTAACGCCCTATCGCACACCCCTCACCTTTCGCTTAAATCGTGGGAATCAGAAAGTTGAGTTTAGCATCTGTCCTCTTGATTTGCTTGAGGCTCCCTTGGTACTTTCAGTGGAACAGTTTTGGGTGTTTGTTTTTTTTTCCCCTTGGTCCTCAAATGGAAGTAGGGCACGTGTGACGAGCCAATCAGTTTCCCTTTTCTGTTGTCTGATGTCCATTCCAAAAGTAGACTTTTTGAAGAAGCAGAGTTTGCCTTCTGTCGCAGTACTTTAAGGGGAAGAACAAAATTGATGTAACTAGGTACTTGACCCCACAGTTAGGTGTTGTGGTATATGCTCTTGGGTGTCATTGAAGATAAATTCTGAGGCTTGTGGATTTGAGGAAATGTCTTAGAAGCTACTCACTTGAAGTCCTGTGAAAATTCGAGTGTCAGCTGTCAGGGACCAGTTTGGGCATCTTTGTGGGCTGAACTAAGGATAGGAAGAAATTTTAATGGGCAGTGGGAGGTATTCTTACTTGTACTGATAGAGAGAAATGTGTGTAGATGAGTGGCTTTTGTTGTGTGAAAACATGGTAATAGAGGACCTGTCCTATTTTATTGTGGAGAAGGCAATGGCAACCCACTCCAGTACTCTTGCCTGGAAAATCCCATGGACGGAGGAGCCTGGTAGGTTGCAGTCCATGGGGTCGCGAAGAGTCAGACACTGTGAGGAACTTCATACTTTGGTATTTGTACTTGATAATATGTACAGAGCTTGGCATATGATGTTCCTGGTCAGTCCTTATTGGTTGATTTTAGCTCATGAACTACTTCTAGTAGTTTGTAGTTCATTTTGTGTTTCTATATCCCATAGATTCTTTTTTTCACTCAGTAGTTAATTTTATTTCCAGAGATTATGGTACATCATAAGCTTCTGTTGTCATTAGCAGTATTAGGTTTGGGAAAAAGATAAGTATCAGAAGTTTTATTTTTACCTTTAGTGTGATATTTTGTGGGAAAGATTAGCCTTATAATTTTTCAGTGCTGTTGATAATATACAGTATTTTATGAGATGATCTTTTGATTAAATTTGGCTTAGGTTAGCAGCCATTGAAGAGTTGTAATCCTTTCACATGAACTCAGTGCTACTAGTAAAATGGAGAAGGCTGAATTTTCTAAGCATCTGTGTTTAATTGTTTAAATTATTTTTGGCCATGCTACATGGCTTGTAGGATCTCAGTTCTCTGACCTGGGATTGAACCTGGGCCATGGGCAGTGAAAGCCTGAAATCGTAGCCACGAGGCCACCTGGGAATTCCCCTAAGCTTCCCTGTTTTAAAATAATTTCATGTTTCAGTGAGATATTTTCAATAGTAAGTCAGTCATTGTAGTTAGAGGTGCTTTAGTTGTGTGTGTGTGTAGTTAGATGTGCTTTAGTTGTGTGTGTGTACAGGTACGTGTGTGTGCTGCACTTAGCTTTTAAGAGTCAGAGCGTTCCAACCTCGGCTATCTCTGCTGAGTCCATTGTTAACAACTACCCTGGATTGTTTCTCCAAAGTAAGGCCCATATTAAATGCTACTTGGATCTTATCTATGTCTGTGAGTAATCATTTTATAGATTAGAAAACTGAAGCCCAGGGACTTGTCCAAGGCCAAATAATTATTAGTGGCAGAGGTGAAACTGGAATCCCATCTCCTGACTAGGTACAGAACTCCGACCATGTTGCTCCCTATGAGTAATTTTCAGCTCTCTTCATAGATTTTAAAACATAGTGCTGCTTTAAGCTGAAAAGTATTATTACTTGAGAAAGACCTTTTGCTTGACCTTAGGGTTTTTTGGACCACATTCAGAAATAGTCCTGTTTTGAAATATTTTGGATATAAAGTGATACTCAGTGTTGATTTACTAAAATTGTAGTGTGAGATTTCTTCTTAGTGCTTCTTGTAGTGCTAACTTAGATATCAACATGTTTGGGGGCTGTGATTTGTTTTATGTGAGATCTCAGGATGTATAATGATGAGCTCTGTTCAGTGAGTGTATACTGTGCCCAGAAAGTGGTGAATCATACAGTCTGCTTAGTTCTTTCATATCACAACATTGGGGCGGGTGATAGCCCCATTAGCCAGATAAGAAGACTGAGGCTGAGAATTAAAATAGCTTGCTTAAAAATTATACAACTGGTTGAGTCAGTAGTCACACCTAGGAACTCATTCCAAATTGTTTGTTGTTTCTGTGGCTCAGTATGGAATGCATCATTAATCTCTTTTTTTTTTTTTTTGTAGCTCATAATCATCAGTACACTGTTTTTAGTTTGGTTGTTTTTTTTTAAACTGAGGTGGGGATGTGAAAAATGTAGCTACTTAATGTAGCATTCATATCAAACGAGAATAAGCATTCATGTGAAGCTTTTCACTTTTGCATTTTGTCAGACTAGGTCTTTGAACATTTGCAGAAGTGAGAAACCATGCAGGTGTTCAATTAAGGGCTACATTAAATTAAGCTGAAAGGAAAATTTTCTCCAGTTGAGCAAATTCATTTGTATACACTGAACTCAGATACCTGTGAGATATGATAGATTAGTGTGATTTGAAAGTAGAGCCCCAGTGGATCATTATGCTGGTTTTTTTTTTTTTTAATGTAAAGAGAAGTTATTAACATAGTTCTCAATTTAAGTTTTTGACTTTGTTTTGTTTTCATTCTAAATACTATTGAAGTATTTAGAAGACGCACTAGCTATATTTGTGTATTTGTGTCCTTTGCATTTCCATATATGGATGAGAGGATTTTTTTTTTTCCACTTGATGTCCATTTAACTTTTTTCAGGACTTCTTAATTTTAATGTTCCTCCTATAACATTTGTCCAATAATTTGTAAATACTGTACTTGAAAATTATTTGTTTAAAACTCACTTATCCTCTGTGTGTGTGCTAAGTCGCTTCATGTCTGACTCTGTGACCCCATGGACTGTAGCCCATCAGGATCCTCTGTCCATGGGGATTCTTCAGGCAAGAATCCTGGATGGGTTGCCATGCCCTCCTCCAGGGATCTTCCCTAACCAGGAATTGAACTCCCATTTCTTCTGTTTACCTGCATTGTTAGCACCACCTGGGAAGTGCCACTCTTTTTAAAATAGGAGTGAATTTCAACATATCAGACTTAGGGCATGGGTAAGTGAGTAGTTACTCCAAAATCACTGCAGATGGTGATTGCAGCCATGAAAATAAAAGATGCTTACTCCTTGGAAGGAAAGTTATGACCAACCTAAATATCATATTAAAAAACAGAGATATTACTTTGCCAGCAAAGGTCCGTCTGGTCAAGGCTATGGTTTTTCCAGTGGTCATGTATGGATGTGAGAGTTGGACTGTGAAGAAAGTTGAGTGCCGAAGAATTGATGCTTTTGAACTGTGGTGTTGGAGAAGACTCTTGAGAATCCCTTGGACTGAAAGAGATCCAACCAGTGCATCCTAAAGGAGACCAGTCCTGGGTGTTCATTGGAAGAACTGATGCTAAAGCTGAAACCCCAATACTTTGGCCACCTCATGCAAAGAGTTGACTCATTGGAAAAGACCATGATGCTGGGAGGGATTGGGGGCAGGAGGAGAAGGGGACGACAGAGGATGAGATGGCTGGATGGCATCACCGACTCAGTGAATGTGAGTTTGAGTGAACTCTGGGAGTTGGTGATGGACAGGGAGTCCTGGCGTGCTGCGATTCATGGGGTCCAAAGAGTCTGACATGACTGAGCGACTGAATTGAACTGAACTGAAAGGTAGGACAGTATGCTGAATTTGGCCCAGTGCTATGGCATACTGTGGAGGTTATCTTTGTATGAGAACCAATCAGCAGTCTGTTGACATGCGTGCTTTTAAAAATAGTGAATAAAAATTGTAGTTATTTAAACTTAGTAGTTGTTTGGGTTGTGTGCAAATATGGGGCATAATGAATGGCACCCCACTCCGGTACTCTTACTGGAAAATCCCATGGACGAAGGAGCTTGGTAGGCTGCAGTCCATGGCGTCGCTAAGAGTTGGGCTCGACTGAGCGACTTCACTTTCACTTTTCACTTTCACGCATTGGAGAAGGAAATGGCAACCCACTCCAGTACTCTTACCTGGAGAATCCTGGGGATAGAGGAGCCTAGTGGGCTGCCCTCTCTGGGGTTGCACAGAGTTGGACACGACTGAAGTGACTTAGCAGCAGCAGCAGCAGTAAATGTTACTTACTGGTGTGCTAAGTAAGTTCCATCCAGATTTATTGATTTTTTCGTATATTAATGCTAATTCTTGATTTTGTGTTAACAAATATGTACAGATGGGTAAGGCATAAGCTGCTGCTCTTTTAGAAGTCCCAGGTTAATAGTTGTTGCTGCTGCTGCTGCTAAGTCGCTTCAGTCGTGTCCGACTCCGTGCAACCCCATAGATGGCAGCCCACCAGGCTCCCCCGTCCCTGGGATTCTCCAGCCAAGAACACTGGAGTGGGTTGCCATTTCCTTCTCCAATGCACAAAAGTGAAAAGTCAAAGTGAAGTCGCTGTCGTATCTGACCCTCAGCGACCCCATGGACTGTAGCCCACCAGGCTCCTCTGTCCATGGGATTTTCCAGGCAAGAGTACTGGAGTGGGGGTGCCATTGCCTAGGAGTACAATTTTGTGATTCAAGTACATTTGGAAGATTTGCCTACGGAAAATTAAATAGGACTTCTTATAGCTTTTGATAGGTGCTTTACTCTCAGAGAAAGTGTTAGAATTTGTGTCAAATTGCGTATAGACTGTGATGGTTAATTTTATGTGTCGACCGGCCTTGGAGTGTCACATTAAACAGTATTTCCGGGTATAGTGGTGAGGGTATAACAGGACAAGATTAGCATTTGAAGTGGTAGACTCCTTAGAGTAGATTGCTCTCTGCAGTGTAGGTGGGCACTGTCTAGTCTGTTGAGTGCCTGAGGAAGACAATGGGAAGAAGGAATTTGCCTCTTTTTCTGCTTCACTGTTTGAGTGCCAGCTCAAATGTGCCCTTTCATCTTCTACCCTTGGGCCATGATTTATACCATCAGCTTCCCTGATTCTCAGGCCTTTGGGCTGAATTACACCACTGGCTCTCCTGTCCTTCCAGCTTGCAGAAAGGAGAAGGTGAGACTTCTCAGCTGCCATAAGCTTGTGAGCCAGCCCCTCATAATAAATCTCTTAAAAAAAAATTTCTTATTGGTTCTGTTTCTCTGGAGAACCCTGTCTTAATATAAAGACTTAAAAGAGTCTGTTGTCTTTTGCTTTGGGAAACCCTGAGATGTGACGAGTTGTGCATCAGAGGAGATCTTTGGACTATCAGAGCTCTTTTTAAAAGACACACCATATACACTCTTGCTCATAGTAAGTGCTTAAGAAAAAATTATGACTTGATTTTGTTGATTAATATATTTGTTCAGAGACACACACTTGTGGTGGCGACCTATGTTTCATTTTTTTTTGCCCCATTGATTCCAGATTTTCAGAGAGCTTATACATAAATTATTCTTACTTCATATTTATTTTCATTATATTTTATTACTGTAGCACACATATATCCATTTTTCATCACTTCTGATTAACAACTAGCTAACTCATTGATAGTATTGCAAACAAAAGCAAATATGTTTGAATTTTTAGTTAAACCCTATAACTTTATATTAGGTAAGTCTTGCTTTTCCATTTGGCATTTCAGAATATTAAAAAGAGGTTTTAGATTTCCATAACCATCCTTCCATGTCCTGGGTTTGGAGATACTGATGTTCAGATGGATTGTTCCAAAGTTTTTTATTGACCACTGTTTCATAAGAATTGGGCTTCCCTGGTGGCTCAGATGGTTAAGAATCTTCCTGTAGTGTGGGAGATCTGGGTTTGATCCCTGGGTCAGAAAGATCCCCTGGAGAAGGGAATGGCAACCCACTCCAGTATTCTTGCTTGGAGAATCCGATGGACAGAGGAGACTGGCGGGCTATAGTCTATGGGGTTGCAAAGAGTCAGATACAACTGAGCAACTAACACTTTTACTTTCACAAAAATCAATATAAAATATTTAGTTTCTTAACTAGTCCACTGTGTTTAAAAGTTTTGCACTAATTGCCACAAGTTTATAAAATTATTTTATTTGAGGAAATAATGGAATTAAATTTGGAAGAACTGAGTACAAATGTTTGTAGTTTAAAAGATAACAAGGCATTGGTTTGTGAATAGTAAGGCCACACTTGAGAAATCGCTCTTCGTTTCTGTGTGCAGTAACTAGCAGCACATACACACAGTTTTGCAGATTGTAAAAGGTGCTTTATCTCTTAATCATCACATTGCTAGATGTGCTTATGTTTATGTTCAGTGTCATTTCTAGTTTATCTATGGAATAGAGTATGCTTAAAGAGGAAAAAAGGCTATGAGAGGATGTTTGAAATAGATTGTTTTAGGTGGGATCAAGTAAGCTCTATTAGCTGACTAATAGTGGAAAAGGAGAGAGTGTGAGCTTCTGAAAGAGGAAGAAAAACAGGTTCTATCACGGCTGAGAGTTTCTGATGCTGGCCACTCGCTAACTAGCCGTTTGATGGCAAAGCTGTGACTTGATGGCATTCCTCTGTGAGGTTCAAGGCTGTGACTTTTTAAACTGTGTTTTGAAATTTTGTGGTTTCAGAGACCAAGTGCCCCCTCAATTGATGGTACTTTAACATTGACTTTCCTTTTTTTTTTTTTTTTTTTCCATTTTTTGAATCAAGTGGACAGCTCTGTTTTATCATGTTAAAAGTGGTTAAAATGTGAATAATAGGTTGGAGTCATGGTGTTAGATACTTTGTCGATTAGCTACCTCAATAGCGAGGCTACCCAAGTATGACCTATATGTTAAGCATTACAGGGATGAGAGTTAACTTCATGATTTATTTATGATGTGGCACTGGGAAAGTTGTTTGAACTTTCTGAGTCTTAGTTTCCTTCTATGTAAAACAGAGATGATAACACCTTCCTAGTTACTCTCATATTGTTGTAAAAATTGAATAAATGGTAGAGTAGAACTCTTTGTAAACTCAATCATTATACAAATATTAGTGGTTAATATACAATTTTTTTTCCTCTCTGTGCACTTACATGAATTCAAACCCTAGGCTCCATCTAGCTTTATGGCTTACTAGCTTCTCAGTGGGTGGGTGGATCTCAGGAGAAAAGAGGGTGTCTTCTGGCTATTGGTACAATAACAAGGGAGTCAGGGATTAGACTGAAAGAAGGGAAAGAAAAAGAGAATAGACTGACAGTATGTCTTGGCAGCTAGTGATGAGGGTAGTTTCTTGTGTGGTTGGTAAACTGATTCCAAAGAATTCTGCAAGGGAAGTTCCAAAAATATTTTGGAAAAGGTTGCTTATTTGGGGGTTCATAGTCATTTTGTGTACATATTATGAAATATTTGTGGCAAAAGAAATCTTTTATTTTTAACCAACCCCTGGTAAGTTCTAAAAAGGAAAAGCTGTTGTTTTGTACAGTGTTTAAAAAGCTTTGATAGTAACTTTTCCTGAAGATTACTTTCTGTGGGTCACTTTGTTTACCAAATGTACATACCCCTACTGTGTGGTAGGCACATGCTAAGTTCTGGTGCTGAAGTTGCCTCTGACCTGAAACCTCCCCTCAGAAAATTCACCGTCAGAGCTAATGCTGGCAGTTTGGCCATCAGTCAGCGGAAGCCTTGAGGTTTTTTTTTTTTGTCAGGATAAAACATAGTATAATTAAAAGGTGAAAAATTAAGAGGAATAAGAGTTTGGAGAATTTGTAATTAACAGGTAATTACTTGCCCCCCTTTTTTTTTTAATAACTCCAGGTGAAACTACCAGTTTGGATGAGATGGCAGTTCTAAAATGAACTGCTTCTTACAAGTGAAGAGTTGACCCATTTCTACTGTTTCTGTTTGCTCCAAGCTAACTCACAGAAGTGAAAAGAAAAATTGGTGAATTTGTCTTTTTTGTTTGCTTTGTTTTTCTGAAAAAAGCTCTTTATCACTCCTTAGGAGGTCTACCAAATTTTACTGAAAAACCTGGCTGAATTCCATTACCTTGGTAAAAGTACTACTTGGTCCCTACCCTCATCCATGGGGCTTTCCTGGTGGCTCAGATGGTAAAGCGTCTGTCTACAATGCGGGAGACCTGGGTTCGATCCCCTGGGTTGGGAAGATCTGCTGGAGAAGGAAACAGCAGTCCACTCCAGTACTACTGCCTGGAAAATCCCATGGACAGAGGAGCCTGATAAGTTACAGTCCATGGGGTCGCAAAGAGTTGGACAAGACTGAGCGGCTTCACTTTCACTTTCACCCTCATACATTACATATTCATGTGAACTCCTGAATATGTGGTTTACTGTTGTGTTCCTTGTGTCTGGAACACAGCTTAACACTTAGTCCTCACTAAATAGTTGTCGAATAAAAGAATGTTGAATATTCCCTCCAATAAAATGAAAGTAAATTGAAAAATTACTAGGACAAAAATTGTTTCTGATAAATTTAAACTGTCACATTAATTACCCTTTAAAGACTGGTTGGTATCTAACTCCATAAGGGTTTTTAAAATACACACTGTGGTTGAAAATTATGTTTGAGATCACAAAACACACAAAAGTTTGACCAAAAAAATAGCTAACATCAGGCATTTAGTTAGAATGTAATTCTGTTTTAATTTTTCCAACAGGGAAAAATATGATTAGGTTGGTGTAATCTTAGCTTTTATGTAATAAATTATAAATGCAAGAACAACTTGGATTTTATTTTATATCTCTTACTGCTTTATTTATATGATTTCATTTGTATTCCAGAACTAGATAAACTTAAAGCTTTGTTTATAATAGTACAGTAATGCACATTTTTATGTGCTTTGTGGAGTGTTTCATGTTTGTATGACCTTTAATGCTGTCTT
This sequence comes from Nanger dama, assembly GCA_917880005.1. Taxonomy (NCBI): domain Eukaryota; kingdom Metazoa; phylum Chordata; class Mammalia; order Artiodactyla; family Bovidae; genus Nanger; species Nanger dama. The sequence continues at coordinate 35,324,198 of CAKJTW010000007.1, forward strand.
GAAATTTGCAGGAGTAAAATTTGGTCATGAAAGGAAATTTGGGGAGTACATTTTCTAGGAGGGCAGCTGCTACCATGATCTCTTACCTAAAATATCTCTCCATGTCACTCTTACTATTTGCTCATTTCACTCATCTCTGTTTCCATTGTATATTCAGGAATAACATGTACCAGAAAAATTTAATAATATAATTCTGCTGTGTTCAGTGGTGAAAATTAAACTGGCTTAATAGTCTTTCAGTTAGTACCAGAGGCTCATACACAATCTGGAATAATTCAGCACTGTTAGATTATTGCACCATTTTCTCCAGTTTCCTGAGGGGCTTTTAATTCTGATGCAGCCAAGAGACTCCTAAGGTGAATCCTGCTTTGCTTTCGACCTTAGCCCGGCATTATTGGAGAGTCTTTTGAGTGGTACTCCTGTTTAAACCTGACTTGCATTTGCTCCTGGAACCCTGGAGTTATTTTTAGCTTGGCTGTGGCTTGGCACGTGAGAGAGTTTGTGATTCTTTGTATTGTGACATCTTTTATTTTCAGGCTAGTGTTGTGTGACGACAGGACAAGTAGGGAGAATGGCTCTTGGCTCACTGTCATTTGAGGCTTGGAATTTATAAAACTGGTTGAAATTGTGCAGTTTTCGTGGAAGAGCAGAGTCTGAAATAAAATTTCACCTCCGTTTAATTTCACCTCAGCTTGGGGAAATAATGGTCTGATTTTAAGATACTCTGATACTATGTATTACTAGTGTTTCTCCAAGTCATGATATACCTTAGAATTTGTTCTTAATTTCTCTTCCTGAGATTATTTGAGGTGGCATTTTTCCCCCTCAGAATTTTCCTCAGGGTGTTAATTAGATTGCAACTATTACTATAACCAGCTACTTTAATGTCTAGTGTTAATTGCTAATACCTGATGCTTTTTTCTTGTGTACTACCTGAGTGCTCAACACTTAAACTGTTGCAGTGGTATAATTCTGGTAAGAGTTAGCAGAATAAGAGGAAATGGGCCAGAGGGAGGGTAGAGGCAACTTGAAATGTATAGCACAGCAAAGGTACAGAAAAAGAAACTGAAATGATAGGCTGTACAAATAATGGGTATATTCATTATATAAAAATGTTAGAAAAGTTGATTAGGCTTAAGAGTATTTTATATAAGAAATGTTTTTGAACCAAGTTCTACGAGTTAATGTCTGATAGCTCATAATATTCAGTCAAATACTAAGCACTAATGTAAAATTTATAAGATTGCAGAAGTTAGTGAGGTTATCTTTCTGCTGGAACTCAAAAGAGTGTTATCATCTATGTCTTTATCTCTTCTAAACACAGATTGAACATTCTTCCATTCTTAATTTCTGAAGAAGAGTACATGCTTTTGGTTAAGACTGACAGTTGGTGTCAGATTATTTGGATATGAATCTGTAAGTTTTGTCAGTTTGGAGTATTTTGACCTTAGAAAGTTATTCACCTTTATGAACTCAGTTTTCTCATCGGTGTAACTTTTAAATTAATGATCCTTAGCCCATAGAGTTGTTCTCACTATTAAGTGAAATAGCATGTTAAGTACTGCACACAGTATTTCCCACAGTAACACCCAAAAATATCTAGATTTTATTATTATTTCCTCAGAAGTAAATAACAGATAGTTTATTTATTTAAACCACTTGTTTAAAATTTGTTCGAAGTTGTGTTTTGTGTTTTGTCTTTGTTTCATTGGATAAGTTTTAAAATGTCAGATCAAATAAAGTAATTCCCTTTTGACCCAGATGATCTAATTCTTCCCTTACTTTCTCAGTCCTTATTAACTTTCTAATGTATGTGTTGTACTAGGGCTAAATTTAGACTAAATATCAGGAGGACATCAGGAGAGGTGACACTTGCATACCACTGACCAGTAATTTCTTCGGGCCATTAAAGCTTTCACTGTAGGTGAAGTGAAAGCTTTCACTGTAGGTGTAGTATTCTCATGTTATGCTTTGAAAAGTGTCAGCATTGTGTATTTTTCTGCTATGGGAAATACTATGGTTCTTGTAAATTTAATCAAGTTTTATGTAAAGTAACTCAGAATTTATATAAGCTTTTCTCTTGAATTGTTCCTTTATAGAGAATAGAAAAAGATGAGGAATGTAAAAATCCTTTGTTTAAAAGAAGATATGTAGTTAGCTTTTAGTACTGTATAGTAGGTTAAGAAAAGGACTTTCATTTGTAAATTATTAATTGTACTGTACATCTAAATATGGGTATTAAGAACATAAATAATTGCAATTCCTTTATTCAGCAGCTCCTTATCTGCATTCCTGTAATATTCCTGTATATTCGAGGAGAGGAGTGTTCGTGTGATAATAATGTTTACTTAGCTGAAGATTGTGCCATCAAGGTTTCTGCGGGTGAATCTATGCCTGTCTCTATTTTCCTTACTATAATTTTTTTTGCCTCCTTGTCATTTTTGCTTTGTGGATATGTTGATTTTTTCCCCCCTCATCTCTGTCTTGTATTACTCTCTTCTGTGTCTGTAGTTCTGCAGCATCCTTTCTCAGTTTTTTTCCTTGACCTTCACCCTTTTCTCTCCCTCTGAAGTAAATTTAACAGGCCACAATAAAGAGTTTAGCTTTTATTTTTTTAAGTTATATTCCACTTAATAGGTTTAAAAATATTTTCCATTGCTAATTTAAAAGGCAAATGTACACACAGTTTATATATATATATTTTAAATAATACAACTCAGTATAACTTCCTTTTGTGTTGTATGCCTTCTTGCCTGAATTAGTTGATTAAAAAGCCTCATAATCTTAGAGTTAATGAATGATATTGAGCTTTATTTTTTATGTGAATCAAGAATATCTTGTTGTACTTTCAGGATCATTGTTTTGTTGTGTTGTTACTGTACAGCCTTCAGGAACATGAAGGAAATTTTTCTGAACCTGTATCAACTCTAGAATATACCTTGGAGAGTTATCTGAATAGTAATACCTACAAAAATCTACATCAGATTCTTAAGGAGTACCAAGGACTTTAAGATATGTCAGTTTAGTCACTTCGGGTTTTTCTGATAAATAGAATTTTTAAATCTTAATAAATCTCTTTTATTTGATTCTTTAGATACGTGTGCAGAATTTTGCCCATCACTTCTACATCATTAAAAAAATAACAAACCTACTTGAGAGCCAGTGTGAAATCATGGTTCAGGACTTGCTTGAACTTTAAACCAAGCCTTAGTTCATAGTCTGCTTCTGTGTCTTAAGCTGTTCTTCATCTGTAGATTAGAGTTAGTAATGTAGCATGTCATAGAGTTGTTGTGAGAATTAGAAATATATGTAAAGTGGTTAGCAAAGCACTAAGCAGTTAATACTAAGCACTCCTTTAAAATAGGATGCTGCTTTTCATAAGAAAGAAAAGGAGAAGTAGGAGATTGGTGACAGTTCAGTATTAGGCTGTGCTTTGAACATCTAACTACTGTGACTTTCCCTTTGTTATCTATTATGGGGAAAAGCAGAAGCTGAATTGTCAATATTGGGACTTTTTATTTTTGTATTGTTAAATTCTTATATGAATGAGGCAAAGGAACACTTATGAATATGGCCTGTTTTATCTTATATTGTACTAGTTAACTGCCGTGGTAAAAGTTTTGTGTACTTTAGTAGAGAATAGTTTGTCAGTCTTCTGATGTATTAGCTGAATTCATTCTTTCTAACTTACTTTTGTAAGAGGAGCTTAAGGTAATTCACTGTGTGATTGAGTTTATTTTCCCACAAGCCATATGGGAGGATTCTAGTTTCTTTACTTTCTTGAGAATATTTATTATTATCTATATCTCAGTAGTGGTTTTGATTTGCATTTCCTTAATGTCTAGTAGAGTTTCCCTGGTGGCTCATTGGTAGAGAATCCACCTGCCAAAGCAGCAGACGTGGGTTTGATCCTTGGGTCAGGAAGATGTCTGGAGAAGGAAATGGCAACCCACTCAAGTATCCTTCCTGGAGAATCCCATGGACAGAGGAGCCTTGTGGGCTACAGTCCATGTGGTCGTGAAACAGTTAAATACGACTTAGTGACTAAACAACAACAAGCATATTCTGAGTCTCTGGGTCTTGACTGTGCAGATCCCTAACTAGGCTGGCTTATTCTTTGAGCAGCACTCCACGTCCAGGAGTTGCAGCTCAGTCATGATTGTCTTGAAGATCATTTCTGACTGTGGTCCAGCTGCCTCTTCACAGTTGCTTGGAGCAGTGTGTCTGCCCTTATCACCTCCACCTTGTTACTCTTATACTTATTAATGTTTTAAAAATTTTATTTACTACTTAAGTAAACCTTGACAATATACAAATTAGTTCAGTTCAGTCACTCAGTTGTGTTTGACTCTGTGACCCCATAGATTACAGCACGCCAACCTTCCCTGTCCTTCAGTATCTTCCAGAGCTCGCTCAGATTCATGTCCATTGAGTCAGTGATGCCATCCAACCATCCCATCCTCTGTCGTCCCCTTCTCCTCCTGCCTTCTATCTTTCCCAGCATCAGGGTCTTTTCCAGTGAGTTGGATCTTCCCATCAGGTGGTCAGAGTATTGGAACTTCTGCTTCAGCATCAGTCCTTCCAGTGAATATTCAGAACTGATTTCCTTTACGATTGACTGGCCTGATCTCCTTGCAGTCCAAGGGACTCTAAACAGTCTTCTCCAACACGACAGTTCAAAAGCATCAATTCTTCGGCACTCAACTTTCTTTATAGTCCAACTTTCACATCCATACATGACCACTGGAAAAACCATAGCTTTGACTAGATGGACCTTTGTTGGCAAAGTAATGTCTCTGCTTTTAAATATGCTATCTAGGTGGGTCATAACTTTCCTTCCAAGGAGTAAGTGCCTTTTAATCATGGCTGCAGTCACCATCTGCAGTGATTTTGGAGCCCCAAAACATAAAAGTCTGTCACTGTTTCATTCTTTCCCCATCTATTTGCCATGAAGTAATGGGACTGGATGCCATGATCTTACTTTTTCTGAATGTTGAGTTTTAAGCCAGTTTTTTCACTCTCCTCTTTCACTTTCATCAAGAGACTCTAATTCCTCTTTGCTTTTTGCCGTAACAGTGGTGTTATCTGTGTATCCGAGGTTATTGACATTTCTCCCAGCAATCTTGATTCCAGCCTGTGATTCATCCAGCCTGGCGTTTTGCATGATGTACTTACTCTACATGAGCTATATGCCTTGATGTACTCCTTTCCCAGTTTTGAACCAGTCTCTTGTTCTGTGTCCAGTTTTAACTGTTGCTTCTTGACCTGCATCTAGACTTCTCCGTAGGCAGATTAGGTGATCTGCGATTCCCATCTCTTGAAGAATTTTCCATAGCTTGTTGTGATCCTCACAGTCAAAGGCTTTAGCATATTCAGTGAAGCAGAAGTAGATGTTTTTCTGGAACTCTCTTGCTTTTTCTGTGACCCAGCGGATGTAGGCCATTTGATCTCTGGTTCTTCTGCCTTTTCTAAATCCATCTTGAACATCTGGAAGTTCTTGTTTCATGTACTACTGAAGCCTAGCTTGGAGAATTTTGAACATTACTTTGCTAGCACATGAGATGAGTGCAGTTGTGTGGTAGTTGGAACATTCTTTGTCATTGCCTTTCTTTGAGATTGAAATGAAAACTGACCTTTTCCAGTCCTGTGCCCACTGCTGATTTTTCCAAATTTGCTGGCATATTGAGGGAAGCACTTTTACAGCATCATCATTTAGAATTTTAAATAGCTCAGCTGGAATTCCATCACCTCCACTGTCTTTGTTTATAGTAATGCTTCCCAAGCCCCACTTGACTTAGCACTCCAGGATGTCCGGCTCTAGGTGAGCGATCACACCATTGTGGTTACCTAGGTCATTAAGTGGAGAAGGGAGTGGCACCCCACTCCAGTACTCTTGCCTAGAAAATCCCATGGATGGAGGAGCTTGGTAGGCTGCAGTCCATGGGGTTGCGAAGAGTCGGACACAACTGAAGCGACTTAGCAGCAGCAGCAGGTCATTAAGTGTCCATTTTTAAGATTTTTTCCACAGCAAATTCATTTTAAAGGTTATGTATTGAGCTGTTCCCTTATTATTACCATAGTTTGACTAACTGTTTTGCCCTGCTTTCTTAAGCCAGGTGTCAGTTTCATGTTTTTCACATGGTGGAATACAAGTTTTATGATCATGATCGTTGCTTGATAGAAATAAACACCCATAGTAGTGTTGCCACTTAAATATTTTAAATGGCCGTTGATTGAATGTAAATAAAATGAGTTACGGATATGATGTATCTTTTGTAGGAAAAGTGATATGTGTAGTTTAAAAATAATAAAGTATTATTTGCAATATATATATATTTAAAAAGTTCATGCAGCTTGAAAAGTAAACCAGTTTAGAAGAATGTTTAGTAAAAGTGAAAGTATTGTTTGCTTTCTGTGTTTTAAAAACAGTCTGGGAACGAACTTACACATGAGAGAATATTTTCATTAAATTAAAAAGTTACTCTTAAAGGTGGCAGTGTAAATTATCTTTTCCTGCTTTTATAAGCTTCTGAAGTGTTTGTCTGCCTTTTCTAGTAGAGTTTATTTATTGTTGCACTTTTTACTCCTGTCTTCTCTTCCCTTTCGCTATAGAGAGTAGTTGCTCACTGAGTTGATTTGACACAGAAACCAAGGGCAAGTTACATCTAAGTGTTAAGATGCCAGTTAATGATAAGAAAAGAAGGTAGTCTGGTGAAGATTATCACTAGGAAAAAAATATTGATGTGTTATAACACTGATTTAGATGACTAGTGAGAATATCTGTATTCTGGATATACTTATTCAGGGTATACTGGATGTGCCAGATGTTATTCTTGGCACCAAGAATACATCAGTGAACAAAACATACACAGTTTATGTCCTCTTGAGACTTACAGGAAAATAAGCAGAAAATTCCAACTTCATATGATAAATAAAGATAGTGGCAAGAGAGTGGTTGAAATGATGAACCGTGGAGTCTGATCTGAATAGGGAAGTGAATGCAGAAGTAGGCTAAGTAAGGAGAAAGTAGAAGAATTAGGCATCTGCAATTCTGAATAATAATGAAAATAGATCTAACAGGTTTAAATAGTGTAGAACTGGAAGATTGTGAACAGAGTGTAAGATAGTCACATTTCCCATCCAGAGAAGACAGAATGATGAAGTTTGATGTGTGGTCTTACAGTGGCAAAAGAGGACTTGCAATGAAAGTTGGTGGAAGTGAAATGCTTATGATGTTAACAGTAGAGTTGGGAGTTCCCTGGTGGTCTGGTGGTTAGGATTTAGCACTTTAACTGCTGTGGCCCTTGTTCAATCCCTGGTTGGGGAACTGATACCCCACAAGTGGTGCAGTGTGTTCAAAAAAACAAAGCAAAACAAAGAGTGTTGAATGGATGTATGTTGAAATAATTCAAGGTTATACAGTACTTAGGATAGAGAAGCTTGTCATGTGCTATGTGTCAAGAGTTTTGAGTGAATGATTAGGAATGCCTTGGGGATCAGTGGCTTGTACCTGTGACTGCACATTGCAAAATCACCTGGGGAACTTTGCAACCTACCAATGTTACTTATCCTAACTTTGCTGCATGTTAGATAATAGCCAGTTCCCAGCCTCAGCTGTTCTGATTTAATTTGTATGGGGGTGTAATCTGGGCAGTGGGACTTTAAAAAGCCCCTAGGTAATTGTGATGTGCAGCAGTTGCACAGTAACAGGGTTGTTGTTGTTGTTGTTTTTTCCTTTTTACAGGAAACTGGCTGAGAGTTATGGTTAGGACGATGACCCTTCATTGTGAAGTTGGGGTACTTCATAAATGAAAAAATAAGCAACCTTTGAGAGTGCTGCAGGGAAGCAGCTTTTATGTAAAGCAAACAGTGAAATTGTTGATGATATAGATGCATTTATTTTTATCATAGAGCAGAATAAACCCAGAGGGAGGTTTTGGGAGGAAGGGAAGCAACGAGAAGTTGGATAAAGGAGTAAGTAACAAGAACAGTACAGTGGTTAGAGTACAGGAGAGGACTGATAACTGCATTTATCTTTTGGTAGTGACATGGCAATGATAACAGGGCATCATGGGTTCAGAATTGGTCTGGAAAATACATTTAGTGGTCCCATGGTCGATGAGAGTTGGGAATTGGGTGAATGGCTCTCAGGAGTCAGTTTAAGACCTAGGTGGGCTAAACTTCATAGGAAGTCCTAGCTCTGTATTATTCTGTCTGTTAACGGATGTGGATTGGTTGTGTAAGATCCATGGAGAAGCCCAGCATTTCACACTGCTGTTCCACAAGCTCCTAGGGAGTGTTGAGAGGACTGGTCTTTTTTGTTACCACAATAGCAGGAGGCAGCTCTGGAGTGTCAGGGTCTGGTTAGTTCCGCCCAGCATAGCTCTTCTCACTCCAGCATGCTTACTTGTGTGAGTCGGACCCTCTGCTATACCTAAGAATAGCAAAGCCTTTGCTTTTTCTTTATTTTTACACTTGATGCTTTTCAGGAACAATTTTAATTGCAGATTTTTTTCAGTGTTGAAGAAATGGTGTAGACTTAGAAACAGTGAAAAGGGACCTTGTATATTACCTAGGGAAACTTTGTACATTAGAATTTTATGCATAGAGGATTGAGATGAGTTTCATAAACCATTCAGTCCGGATTAACTAAAGTATAAACTATATATAGAACTAGAAATTTATAATTGTTTCAGTGATTCAAATTTGTCAGGATAAATTAGTTTACTGCACTTCATTTGTTTAATTTGATACATAACTTGACTTTTTGCATTGTTAAGCTTGAGAGATGTCAACAGAGTGTAGCAAATTTATTTTTCTTTTAAATTAAAGCTTTTTAAAGTATAATACTAGTAGACTTCAAGAGCTACTCTAGTTATACAAATGAACTATGGAATTACTTCTGAAAGATGAGTACATTCAAAAGCATCAAAAATTTTAATGTATTTTTGGTCACAATAGGTAAGTAGTATAGACATCGATTTTGTGGTAGCTGGATATATAAATAAGAAAATTGTACGCTAAGTGGAAAATATACTTTTGCATAATTACCGTATATTATGTCAACTAGTAATTTAAACCCATGTGCCCTTACTAAGCAGAACATATGTCCATGATTAAAAGCTGCTATACTTTTAAAAATTAATTGATTTTGTATTCAGTGATCTTATTTCACGCTTGAATTATAAAAGGAAAATTAACTTTTTGATGTTGTGACACCAAGCATATTATGCCTATGATGGGTCATAGGGGTTTAGGTTACATTGCAAGGATGCTTTTAATAGCCAATTGTGACATGCATCTTTTTTATATGTATCTTTTGTGTTCATGGTTTTCAGATGTGCTTAGCAAGATGACTGAAGAGCAGTTATTGGTAAATGATGCTTGTTTCCCTTTTCTCTTTTTTTGGTTTTGCGTTCATTGATTTACCTATGTTTAGGTGGGTGTGAATGATACCCATTTTTCTAAAGCTCAATTGATATTTATTTAAAAAAAAAAAAGCTGCACAACAAGTCAGTTGGCTCCAGTCATTTGTGGGCACATCTCATAGTTTAGTTTGCCAATACAGATTGAAACAGTTCATAGGAGTGTTATTAAGATAGTTCTTTGGCTGTGGCAGCTGACATCATTTGGCTTAAGTTTTCTAGACCAAAATTATTTCTGCTATATTATATGGTGGGAAATTCTGATAACTCAGGTCAACATTTGTTATGTTAGAATATAGCCAAAGCTGCTTCCTGAGGAAAATTTTGGCTTGCTTATGTGGCTTTAGTCTGCCAGCTTACAAGAGTTGTGAGAACACTAGTTCGGCCCTTTAGTATTTATGGTTTACCTTATTTTTAGCTGTATATATTATTAGATTAGGGCTTCCCTGGTGGCCCAGAAGGTAAAGAATCTGCCTGCAGTGCGGGAGGTCTCTATTCGACCCCTGGGTTGGGAAGATCCCCTGGAGGAGGAACTAGCGTGGCAACCCACTCTAGTATTCTTGCTTGCAGAAACAGTCCTGTGAACCTGGCGGGCTACATTCCATGGGGTCCCAAAGAGTAGGACACGACTGAGCAACTAAGCTCAGCACAGCACAGCGCATTAATAGATTAACTCTGAGTCTGAAATACAGACTACCAACAGTCAGTGACTGCAGGTTACATAATGCTCAGCACCTCTTAAAGCCTGAAAGAATTGATGTTAAGGGAAAAGATGCCTGAGAGTTATGTAATCCAGTCTTTCTTCTAGATTTGCAAATTTCATTTATTTATTTGTAATTGTGGTTAGGTTCTCTAACTTCTGTCCTTGGATATAGCATGACTACTAGAAAATTACAATGTTAGAACACATTAGTTTTACTTCTGCAGAATTGCCTTTATTGACTTGCCTTTTAATGTTTATGTCCACCTAATTTAAAGTCATTATGAGAGGCAGTTTTGTTAAACTTTATAATGACTTTCATGTAAAACTGTCAGAGAAGATTAACCAGTACTTCATGCTTTTTTTTCCCCAGATAAATTCCTATTTGATAAAATTCTTTAAAAATTCAGAGCTGCAGATATAGAGCAACAGTTAATGAGAGGAAGCTTAGATATCATCTGTTCCCAACCTGTTTACAGATGAAGAAATTGAGGCTCAGAGAGGTCAGCTATAAGTGGTTGGCCTAGAACCTGGTTCTAGAAATTGTGTCTTCCAACAGCTGACCCAGTTTTTTTTTTTTTTCTTATTTTAAAGTTTTCAAAAAATTGAGGTGACAGTGAAATTGACATAAGATAGTTACCATTTTAAAATGAACAATTCACTGGCATTTAGTATAATCACAGAGATGTGCGGTCACCTCTATCTAGTTCTAAAACACTTTCATCACCCCTAAAGGAAGATTGTACCCACTACAGCTGCTTCCCATTTTCTTCCCCCAGCAGTTGGCAGCCATCGTTCTACATTCTGTCTTATGGATTTTTCTAGTCTGGGTATTTCATATAAATGGAATCACATAATATCTACCATTTGAGCCTGGCTTCTTTCACTTAGCATAATGTCCTGTCCCCATTGTAGCATATATCATTCGTGCCTCATTCCTTCTTATGGTTGAATAATAAATACTTTTTTGTAAGGAGAGACCACAATTTGCTTATCCATTTATTCATTAGTGGACATTTAGACTATTTCCATCTTTTGGCTGTGAACATATACATATACGTATTTTGAGTTTTCAGTCCTAGATATATTCCTAGGCATATAATTTCTCAGTCATATGGTAGTTGCATGTTTAAAGTTTTGAGTAACTGTCAGTCCATTTTACACAATGGCTACATTATTTTATTAATACATATTAATACTTATTAATACATATCCCCAGTTTCCTTTCTACTTCTCTTTGTAAAATCATGGTGACTTGAAAAGGAAAATGAACCAAAGATCAATTTGTTTTTTTAGGGTGTCAACTTTTATTTGATACATCTTATAAAATAGATTTTTCAAACAGGTTTATGTTTTTTTCTAGAGGTTTATTGAATATGATCTTGCTTTGTTCCTTTCATTCAAACTGAAGTGAAGTTGTCCTCCTTCATTTCTTTTCTCTCACTATATTTATGTTGTTGGAATCCATAAGAATGGTTTTAGGGGTGCATGCATGCTAAGTTGTGTCTGACTCTTGTGACCCCATGGGCTATAAGCTGCCAGGCTCCTCTGTCCATGGGATTCTCCAGGCGAGACTACTGCAGTGGGTTGCATTTCCTTCTCCAGGGGATCTTCCAGACCCAGGGATCAAACCCGCCTCTCTTAACATCTGCATTGGCAGGTGGATTCTTCACTGCTAGCGCTACCTGGAAGCCCTTTAGAGGTCTGCTGCTGCTAAGTCACTTCAGTTGTGTCTGACCCTGTGCGACCCCTTAGACCGCAGCCCACCAGGCTCCTCCATCCCTGGGATTCCCCAGGCAAGAACACTGGAGTGTGTTGCCATTTCCTTCTCCAATGCATGAAAGTAAAAGTGAAAGTGAAGTCGGCTCAGTCGTGTCCGACTCTTAGCGACCCCACGGACTGCAGCCTACCAGGCTTCTCTGTCCATAGGATTTTCCAGACAACAGTACTGGAGTGGGGTGCCATTAATCTGTTTACTGTACAAAGTAAAATGAAAATGATGAAAAAGAAAAAATAGAGAAAAATAATAGTGAAAATAGTCTTAGGTACCTTCAAGGTTGTTTATAGGCTCTGACTTTAGTGCGGGTGAGATTTCTTTGTGTTCTACTTTTGCAAAGAGCTTGGCAGTTGTTTTTTGTCTCTTTATCCATCCTGCCACTATAACTTACTTGTGAAAACAATGCTTTGTATTATGCTTGATAAATGGGTAATGTAGAAATTTCAAAGTAAATGGTTTAAGATAGGGTAAATAGTCATTAGATACCTTAAGTTTTTGAGTAAGGTTGATTTTAATTTAGTTTGGAGTAAATAATGACCTTCTGACATTATTAAAGTCTGCCTATTTCTTTCAGTATTTCATTTTTTAATTTGATTTTTGTCATAAAATGACCCTGTTATATTTACCAGGAAAAAAAGTTAAGATGCTAATGTCAACTCTGAAAGATCTAATTGAATTTTTCTGTTAATAGAGAATATATTAATAGAATATAAACTTATATCTGTAGTACTGAGGAAAGAATCTGAAGGTCATTGTTTTTATGTCTTTAGTTTTAAAGATAGAGACCTACTGAAAAGGTCTTTAGCTTTATGAAAAGTATGAGCAATGTTCGACTTTTTTTAAAGCATATAAGGCACAGAGATTCTGGAATTACCTTCAGTGATGAGAATTTTATAAGGGACTGGGGAAATTTGTGAAAAAGAGCCTTCTTAGATAGCCAGACTTCACAGTATACCAGAAATGGTTGCTTTTCCTGATTTCAAATAGACTGAGACCTAGACTGGAGTTAAACACATGTCTGACCACCAGAACATTTTATATATATACATATACACACACACAGACACAACAGATCTAGCTACATGGTTAGACACCCACAGACACATACACACAGACATACAGAGACACACAGAGACACAGAGACACAGACACAGACACAGAAACCACCCCACCCCACCCCCTGCCCCAGAGCTAGCTACATGGTTACCCTGTGACACTCCCTAGCATTAGGCTTTTATCATTGCCTATGCAGTGCTACGCTGGTGCTCGGCGGAGAAGGCAGTGGCACCCCACCCCAGTACTCTTGTCTGGAAAATCCCATGGACAGAGGAGCCTGGTAGGCTGCAGTCCATGGGGTCACTGAGTCAGACACGACTGAGCAACTTCACTTTCACTTTTCACTTTCATGTATTGGAGAAGGAAATGGCAACCCACTCCATGTTCTTGCCTGGAGAATCCCAGGGACGGGGGAGTCTGGTGGGCTGCCGTCTATGGGGTCGCACAGAGTTGGACACGACTGAAGTGACTTAGCAGCTTAGCAGCATGCTGGTGCTGTGCCATCATGATTTACTCTGTTACACTCTCACTGCTACTTTTATTCTCATTACCCTCAGCTGACAGTCGCAAGAGATTTTATTGGGTAGATGACAGTCACCACTTACTCTTGATTACCTATATTATTTGATAGAGCTGTTCTGTTTGGCTGTCTCATGGACCATTAAACCAGCTATAGAAATCTACCCTTGTAACTATGACCCAGTGTGATGAGAGTCATTCTTATAATTCAGAGCATGGTGATCTATACTTCAGGAATCCTTCGGAAGATGGTTTAAACCGTAGTCGGCAGGCATTTTTAAGAAGCTCAAGAAGGGAGGCAGTGTATCAGATGAGTGCTTTGTCCTCAGCGGCAGTTTCATTTTTTTCACATAGATAACTATATTTGCTTCAGGTACTGCTTTTTGGATTTCTGGTAGTCTTAATGATGATCTCAATAGCAAAATAATTTATTATATATAACCCAGTTAAGGGTTTTAGGATAGAGCCTTTTTATTCTCAGTTTACATTCTCCTTGCATTTACAGAAATTCACAAGAGACTTACAAGGAGTTGCCTTGAGCATATCTGTGAATTTGTTACATATACACTTACACACACCCCTGACTATCATCTCAAGTTAATTTTTAAGCCATTTAAGTGTAAGAAGTATGTAATTCAGTTCCTTTTAGAAGTGAGTAAACAAATGTTGACAGACATTTTGATTGCCCAGGGTCACATGATCTGTGAGCAGAGCTCAGATTAGAAAGCATAGCTACTTGTGTATTACAGTGTGTGGTATCTATTTAGACTTGAAACAAAAATGACTTCCATATTGTTGGCATTTATCTAATCTTGTGTAGGAATTTTTCCAGTTATTACTTGTCATTGTAAGGAATAGACATATACCCTAGTTATGTCACATAAAACAGAGAATCCAGGGTAGTACAGTGGAATGCAGCTGGTCCTGTGGGAACTGAAATGCTGACCTAAAATCTCAGTTCTCTCTCTTTCAGGGAATCACAGAGTCTCTTGTCTTGTCCTTTTAGAGTGTTATCTGCCTCATTTCCGTTTTTCTCATTTGGTTTCCTTGCTTACTGAGTGGCCTGTATGTCCCCTTAAAATTCCAGTCCCAGAATATACATACCCCTTTCCAGGTTCAGTGCCCATCATCGACTGGCAGCAGTTTTTAACTTTTCAGGTTACCGCAGAAAGAGTCTAGCTCAGTTTGCTGATGGAGCCCGGTCTCACCAAGTATATACACTGTGTGCCTTGGTACACAGCCATGGTATTCCTTGGCTGTCTTTGTGTCAGGTGTGTATTCCTGGTACAGTCAAGGTTGGAGATGAGGCAGAGAAAGATGTGTAGGTTAATGCGATTCTCAGGGCTGTGGATATGAAGATGAGATCGGTACATGCCTTTTACAGTATGTAAGAATTACTGATTTCATTTTTAGTTGTTTGTTTAGTAAACTACTAAATAGATCTTATTTTGAATGGCAAAGACTGAATAGACATTATCATGGGATATCTCTAGATCCCATACATTTCTGATATTTTTAAGTTTATTAAATGTAAATAAATCTCAAAAGTAATAGCTCTTAAGAGTGGAGATACATGCTTTTAGGGAATGTTTCTTTTAAGGATTCCCCCCTTTGGTCAGATTATTTTTTTAATGCTTGTTTTTAATATTTTATGGTCCATTTTTTTTTGTGTGTGTGTGAATGAGTGTTTAGTCTAATAGAAAGGGAGATACCCCTGAATTCATGCATGCATCCATACATATCATAGAATCTTTGTATTGTGTTCCAGGAATTTTCCTAGCTGTGGCACATTAAGTTGAATATGGTGTTTGCTCTGCTCTTAAAGAATTCTGTGTTTTGGAAGCTGAGCTGTCTCTAATGAAAGAGGTCAGACTCTCTTTGAACCTTTGATTCCTTCACCTGCTGCTCTGTGCGTCATGCCTTATCTCACTTCTGCTTTTTACTGGATCCTTCCCCAGAGCCTGAGTGTGCGCGTGTGTGTGCTCAGTCATGTCCCATTCTTTTGTGACCCCACAGACTGTACCTGCCAGGCTCCTCTGTCCATGGAATTTACTAGGCAAGAATAGTGGAGTGGGTTGCCATTTCTTCCCATCCGAAAACCTGATATATCTATACAAATCTGTTCCCACTCACCTCTGAACTACTGCAGTCTATTTTTGTGTTTACTACTCTTTAGATGTCACTCTCAGTTACCTTCTAGTTGTCAAATCCTCTGGATATTTACTGGCCTTTACCTACTGAGCTCTTCTCCTTTAGACCTGTTGATCATGCTTTCTAAGATTGTAGGGCTCCATCCATTACTGGTTCTTTTTATACCTTTCTGAGCTTACCTTCTCAAGTCATCTTCATGAGCTTCATTTTGCCTTTTCTGCTTCTTAAAATGTTGATGTTACCAGTATTTCATCCTTGACTTTCTGCTCTCTTCATAATATGCTTCATTGTCTTTTTTTTTAGATGACTGTGTGGTGATCAGTTCTGACTATCAGGCCTGAATATTCCCCTGAAGATAACTTGTACTACTATATCCATTTGCTTGCTGGCTGTCTTCACTTGAGCTCTGCATATATCTTTACTCATGTCCCATACTGAACTGCACTTCTTCATCCACAAAACAAAACAGCAAACATGCCGTCCTCCAGCCCTGTTTCTTGTATCTTGTTTAGGGTAACTAGTTGTTTAGTCAGCTTAAGAAGCTGTGATGACGGCTCTTTCTCACGCTCCATGCAGTCTGTTGATTTGTTGATCAGATCTTCCAGATATTTCTCCAGTATGCAGATTGCCATTCATCACACCTGCTTTTGCTCTATTTCTGGCTTTTAGGTAATATGACTATAATTGCTCTTTATAGATTTTCCTGGCTATTTCAAATCTTGCACATAATTGATAGAATGATTTAAACTTGAACATTACATATGCCTCTGACAATCTATCCTTTAAAACAACTTGCAGTGGCTTCCCTGTGGGATACTCTTTTTGCTTCAGTGCCTACTCCTCTTGTCTTCTCATTGTCAGTTGCCCTCTTCTTCACTTGGCTGTGTCCTGTTAGCCTCTGAGATTAATCTTACATGTCACCTTTCTCAGGATGTGTCCTCTGATTTGTCGCCCCTCCTCCTTTTTAGGCTGGGTTGGAGTACCTGCTCCTTCTTACTAGTGCCTTGTAATAGCTGATGCATGTTTGTCATTTTCTTACTGTATTATTTTATATGTAATTCTCCTCCTCCACAAGATTGTGAGCTTATTGAGACCTAGAACAATCCTTGACTTGCAGAACCTGCCTGTAGGGAGCACATGCTGGACTTTACTAAATGTTTGATCAATGAGTGAAAGACGTTTCTG
The DNA here is from genome assembly GCA_917880005.1 of Nanger dama. NCBI lineage: Eukaryota > Metazoa > Chordata > Mammalia > Artiodactyla > Bovidae > Nanger > Nanger dama. The sequence goes on from CAKJTW010000007.1 coordinate 35,341,011, forward strand.
GTCTAGAAAAGGTAGATGTGCATAAATAATTGCTATAGAACTTTAAATAGTGCAGTGGAGACAGGGAATGCGAGGACTGAACCTTCTAGCTGGGAAGGGAGAGGTGCTTCTAAGGGAAGACTTAATTTATAGAAGATAGAAGTTTGAGCTGATTCTTGAAGGGAACTTGATAGAGCTTTTGCTAGGAAGAGAGAATCCATCCCAGAGAACAAAAGCAAGAGAACAGGTCCTACTCATGAAAAAGCCAGGTATTTCTAATTCAGAGGTCATTTTGGCCTTTGAAAAAAGGAGGATAGAATAGAGGAGAGGCAGGGTGGAAGATTGACTAGAGGAGAAGCAGCAATTGTAGTCTTGCAGGCCTGAGCAAAGGTCTTATCTCAGGCTTTGGTGTTGAGGAGAGGGAGGGCCACAAGAGATGCTTAAGCTGTAAAATATAACTAATTAGTTGAGTGTGAGAGTTCTAAGAGGGCAGTTCAGGATAACTCTTAAGATTTCTTTTTCAGAGATTGATTAGGTGCTGGTATCTCCTTTTAATTTAAATAAAGGAATATAGGAAATTTGGGGTATGATATAAATTTAATTTTAGACATGATGAGTTTGAAGTACCTGTGAGAAATTCAGGCAAAAACGTTCAGCATACTGTTGAATGTAAGTGTTAAGAGACTCAGGAGGTGTATCTGGATTGGAGACACAGCTTTGGAAGTCATGGTACATATGAGGTAGTTAGAAGTAAACAAGGTTACTTAGGGCTTGCATATATAGCACGGCTTGCTGTAGGAGAGCAAAAACAGAATCCTGGGACTTGCAGGTGTTCTTCTGCTTAAAGATAATCCGGAATACTTGGAAAGAGGTATCAATTTCCCTTTATTCTTTCCAACTTTATCAGATTTCAGAAACTTCCTCTTTGCAGCCCCTGTTTGTTTCTTTCATTCTTTGTTGTTGTTCAGTTGCTCAGTCATGTCCAACTCTTTGCGACCCCATGGACTACAGCACACTAGGCTTCCCTGTCCTTCACCATCTCCTGGACTTTGCTCAAACGCACATCCTTTGAGTCGGTGATGCCATCCAGCCATCTTGTCCTCTCTCACCTTGGTCTCCTTCTGCCTTTAATCTTTCCCAGTATCAGGGTCTTTTCCAATGAGTCAGTTCTTTGCATCGGGTGGCCAGAGTAGTAGAGGTTCAACATCAGTCCTTCCAATGAATATTCAGGGTTGATTTCCTTTAGGATTGACTGGTTTGATCTTGCTGTCTAAGGGATCCTCAAGAGTCTTCTCCAATACCACAGTTCTAAGACATCAGTTCTTTGGTGCTCAGCCTTTTTATTGCCCAACTCTCACATCCTGCTGGAAAAGACTGCTGGACTACATGACTGCTGGGAAAGCCATAACTTTGACTATACAGACCTTTATTGGCAGAGTAATGTCTCTGCTTTTACTACGATGTCTAGGTTTGTTATTGCTTTTCTTCCAAGGAACAAGCGTCTTTTAATTTTATGGCTGCAGTTACAGTCTGCAGTGATTTTGGAGCACAAGAAAATAAAGTTTGCCATTGTTTTCATTGTTACCCCATCTATTTGCAATGAAGTAATGGGACTGGATCCCATGAACTCGTTTTTTTGAATGTTGAGTTTTAAGCCACCTTTTTCACTCTCCTCTTTACCTTCATCAAGAGGCTCTTCCCTTTCTGCCATAAGGGTGGTGTCATCGGCATATCTGAGGTTATTGATACTTCTCTGGCAGTCTTGATTCCAGCTTGTGCTTTATCCAGCCCGGTATTTCACATGATGTACTCTACATATAAGTTAAATAAGCACAGTGACAATATATAGCCTTGATGTACTTTCACAATTTGGAACCAGTCTGTTTTTCCATGTCCGGGGTTTCTCAGAAGGCAGGTAAGGTGGTCTGATATTCCCATCTCTTGAAGAATTTTCCAGTTTGTTGTAATCCACACAGTCAAAGACTTTAGCATGGTCAATGAAGCAGAAGTAGATGCTTTCCTGGAATTCTCTTGTGTTTCCTGTGATCCAGTGGATGTTGGCAATTTGACCTCTGGTTCCTCTACCTTTTCTAAATCCAGCTTGAATATCTGGAAGTTCTCGGCTCATGTACTGTTGAAGCCTAACTTGAAGAATTTTGAGTATTACCTTGCTAGCATGTGAAATGAGCATACTTGTATGGTAGTTTGAACATTCTTTGGCATTGCTTTTCTTTGGGATTAGAATGAAAACTGACCTTTTCCAGTCCTGCGCCCACTGCTGAGTTTTCCAAATTTGCTGGCATAGTGAGTGCAGCACTTTAACAGCAGCGTCTTTTAGCATTTGAAATAGCTCAGCTGGAGTTCTGTTGCCTCTGCTAGCTTTGTTCATAGTAATGCTTCTTGAGGCCCACTTGTCTTCACACTCTAGCATGTCTGGCTGTAGGTGAGTCATCACACCCTCATGGTTATCCAGGTCATGATGATCTTTTTGTACAGTTCTTCTGTGTATTTTTGCCACCTCTTAACATCTGCTTTTGTTAGGTCCATACCATCTCTGTCCTTTATTTAGCCCATCTTTGCATGAAGCATTCCCTTGCTATCTCCAGTTCTCTTGAAGAGATCTCTCTTTCCCATTCTGTTGTTTTCCTCTGTTTCTTTGCTTTGTTCACTTAAAGAGGCTTTGTTCACTTTGTCATCTCTCCTTGCTATTTTTGGAACTCTTGATTTATATGGGTGTATCTTTCCTTTTCTCTTTTGCCTTTTCGTTTCTTTTTTTTTCTCAGCTATTTGTAAGGCCTCCTCAGACAGCCATTTTGCCTTTTGCATTTCTTTTCCTTGGAGATGGTTTTGATCACCACATCTTGTACAGTATTATGAACCTCTTTCCATACACAGTTCTTCAGGCACTCTATCAGATCTAATCCCTTGAATATATTTGTCACTTCCACTGTATAATCGTAAAAGATATGATTTCATTTCAATTCATTCTTTATGCAGCTGGTATCTTCTTGAGGCTGTTAGTTTATTCCTCTTTGAAGTGTCTGTTGACAAACTAAACTAGGGAAAAGGAAGTGCTTAAATCATTTATGTGAATTCACATCCCTTCATGAAACGGGCATAGGTATTCTAAGTTTACTTCTACTAAGAAACAGACTGCCATTTTTTTAAACATATTACATTCTCGGTTTATCTTTTGTGTTTCCTTTTTTGATGGTGATATAGATACAGATAGATATTTTTCTTCTTTCTTTAAAATAACTATAAAGTGATATCTCACATCTTGCAGGTATATCTTGTAGCATGTGTTGGGACTGTGGCAATCCCAGCTTCGTGGCTCATTTTCATGGAGATTGTTGCTACTCAGCTTTATTCCATTATTGCCTTGCAGAGATGATTCCTGATTTTTCTATTTTTTGAGAAAAGTTGTTTTATTCTTAGGTGATTCAAAAAATTTTATTCAGAATTTAACAAAATAATGTCCTGGCAATTTTTGATCCCTTTCTTGAACTTTAAATTCTTTGTATCAAAGACCAACCCTCATGACCTACTGAAATGTCTGAGATAGGTTTGGTTCTGTTACATACTAGGGTAGGAGAGGAAACTTGACTTGAAAACCTCAGTTGACTAGTGGAAAGGAGACAGGCTCAATCCCTTGATTTTAAAGATTGAGTAATAATGAGCCATGAAGTCAGATGGGCTGAGACTATCCCATTTTCAGTAAGTTAGCTAGTAGTGAATCCTCCCCACCTCAGTTCCTGACTTGCTGAGGTTTTGATCCTGGATACCATGGTCAGTGACTTGAAACTAGAGTGTTTAGTTAGGGAGGATATTTTTCTATTATTTTATTATGCATATTTAAGTACAAAATTAAACACACATACAAATGCAACTTTGGTATTTTGCCACCAGAATGTAACCCACATGAATAATAATGTTTCTGTCACTTGGTGGGTTTCAAGTTCTGAGTATAATTTGTTAGGGCTTGCTATATTATCTTTATTTGTTTTGAGTCAAAGTAAAGGCTTTTTACAGAAAAATCTCCTTATTCCATAGGAAAATCAGGGTGATATGTTGGAACTCGCCTTTGGCTTTTCTGCTTATGCTCCATGGGAGGGAAAAGGAATGATTCCTGCAAGTGGAACTTTCATAGTTTTGAGTGTACATGTTCCCTTTTAGCAACAACTTTCCTTTGTAATAAATTCCATTTGTATACATGTTAGATCTCATAATTAAAAATTATATTTAAAAAGCTGTCCCACAAGTTCTTAGGATTTGATTGTTGATTTTGATCTAGCTGGCTTTTGACCACACCAGATTATATTATGAGAGGAATTTACACACTAGGTATCCGGAATAAAGACAGTGATTTTCTTTGGGAGGAGTGGCATTTCCATGGAGCTGGTTGAAGTATATGTTAATGTGTTATGTCAACTAAAATTCTGATCACCTAACAATTTTCCTTAACTATATTACATGTATTTTGTGTATGTTCTCTTAGGTTTTCCTGTATCAGAGATGTTGATCTCTTATTTCCTATACTAAGATGAGAGATTATGAAATTTGTGAAATCAATCTAAATAATTGATTTTAATGTAAAAATAGGTTTCTTTATACTTTATTTAAAGTTGAATGAATTTTGAGCAGTTTTACAGTTGAGTTTTGCACTTTTGGGCATTGATAAGGCTGGTTATGACTGTGTACCAGTTTTTATAATTAATCACTGATAGTATCTTGTTACCATTGTCTCCTTTTGTAAAACTATCTGGTGCTTGTGATTATTTATATGTAGTTTTTAAAAGACTTTTTAAAAGAGTAGTTTTAGATTTGTAACAAAATGAAAAGGAAGGTACAGAGATTTCACATGTGCTCCCTGCTCTCACACAGTCTCTTTCATTATCAACCTCTCTCACCAGAATGCTACTTTTTTTTTTTTAACCAAAGATGAACCTGTATAGACATGATAATCACCCAAAGTCCATAATTTATTTTGGTAAATTCAAAACTCTTGTTATTGTGTGTTCTGTTGGCTTAGATAAAAAATAATAATGTATATCCATCATTATAATAACTTGCACGGTATTTTCACTGTCCTAAAAATTGTCTGTGCTCTGCCAGTTCATCACCCAGTCTTATACCGCACCCTATCTTTTTATTGTCTCCATAGTGTTGTCTTTCAGAATGTCATATACTTGGAATCATACAGTAAGTAGCCTTTTTGCATTAGCTTCTTTCACTCTGTAGCATGCATTTAAAGTTCCTCAATGTCTTTCCATGGTTTGGTAGCTCACTTCTTTTTAGCGCTGAGCAATACTCCGTTGTCTGGGTGTACCACAATTTATATATCCAGTCATTTACTTTAGGATGTCTTGGTGCTTCCATGTTTTGGCAGTTATGAATAAGTTGATTTACGTTTTTGTGTGGACATGAGTTTTCAGTTCTCTTGGATAAATCCCAAGGAGTATGATTGCTGTATGGTAAAGAGTGTGTTTAGTTTTGTAAGGAATTGCCAAACTATCTTCCAATGTGGCTGTATGCTTTTGCCTTGCTGCCAGTGAGTTCCTATTGCTCCACATTCTTGCTAGCATTTAGTTATCCTGTATTTTAGCCATTCTGATTGGTATGTGGTGGTATCTTACTTTGTTTTTAATTTGTGTCTCCCTGGGGACATATGATGTGGAGCATCTTTTCATGTGCTTATTTGCCATCTGTATATTCTTTGGGGCTTCCTTGGTGGCTCAGATGGTAAAGAATCTGCCTCTAGTTTAGGAGACCTGGGTTCAATCCCTTGGTTGGAAAGATCCCCTGGAGAAGGTAATGGCAGTCCACTCCAGTATTCTTACCTGGAGAATTTCACAGACAGAGAAGCCTGGGGTTGCAAAGAGTTGAACACAACTTAGCGACTTTCACTTTCATATCTTCTTTGGTGAGATGTCTGTTAAAATCTGTGGCCCATTTTTTAACCAGAATTTATTTCCTTACTGTTGAGTTTTAAGAGTTATTTGTCATTTTGGATAAAAGGCCTTTATTAGATATGTCATTTGTAAATATTTTTCCCTAGTCTGTGGCTTGTCTTTTAATTATCATAATACTATCTTTTGCAGACGTTTTAAATTTTAATGACATCTAGTTTATCAGTTTTTTCATAGATTATGTCTGGTGTTACATCTAAAAAGGCATCACCATACTCAAAGTCATCTATGTTATCTTCTGGAGGTTTATAGTTTTATGTTTTACGTTTAGGTATATGGTCCATTTTGAGATAATTTTTGTGAAAAGTATACGATCTATGTCTTAGATTAGTTATTTATTTTGCATGTGGATGTCTGATTTTGATAGCACCATTTGTTGAAAAGACTGTCTTTTGGTTTTGTGTAGTTTTGGAAACTGTTCAATACTGTATTTATCCCTCACAACTTACTTTGTTGCCTTTTATAGATGGAATCTTAAATAGACTTAGACATAAAAGTATAAATAGCCTTAAGCATTGGGCTTAAGTTCAGAAAACAAATGATATTCTCTGTCCTACTTATGAGTCAAAGAGTACTTCCCCTTTGGCATACTCTTCTGTAGTGCTAGCATTTAAAAATCTTTGTTCACTTGGAATTTTACTAATCAGTTTCCAATAATACCATTTTGATGGAAAGAAATGGGTAACTGTAAAGAAAAAAGATTGATTTTTCTTGTTCACCTGCAAAACTGCTTTTGGAAGACAAAGCAAATTTATCACTACTGTTTAAGCTCTGGAGGACTTATCTTTTTGTATTCTCAAACATTTTGTAACTTTTCATTATGGCACTTACTACAATTGTTTATCATTCCATGTGTATTTTGCCTTCCTAGTTTGTGAGCATTTTGAGGGCAGAAACTGCTTGCTTCATCTTTGTATGATTAAGGCCCAATACATAGCTATCCAATTATTATAGGATCAGTGTAACCTCCCAAAACAATAATTTTAGAAGACAGTAGTTCTTATTTAAAATGGATACATAACCCACATAGGATGTTAAAACTCATTACTTAAAGTAGCTCCAGATTTAAAAGAATCTTTGTCTTGATTGAATAGCCAAGTGTATATTGCTTTACTGTCAATTAATCACAGAAATCTTTTAATCCCAAGTCTCTGGGCTATGAACATTTAGCATTTTATGGACTGTTATTTCTGGTATTGATTGCTTAAGAAATGCAAGTGCATTTACTGTATAGGTGAATTTTGTGATTATTGTGTGTTTTAAAAAATGTTTTTAGTTGAAGAATTTCAGACCTTAAAAGTAGAAAGATGAGTATAATGGACTTCCCTTTGTCACACCCAGCTCAGACATTTATCACCTCATGGTTAATTATATTTTGTGTTGATCCTTTTTCATTTTTCCCCTACTGTCTACTTCCAGGATTATTTTGAAGCATATTCTAGATCATATGATTTCATCTTTAAGATTTCATCATGCATCTCTAAAACATTAAGGGTTCTTTTTGTTAAAGCATAATAGCTGGTACCATTCATTATATCAAGCCAAAAATAAACAGCAACTTGTTAATGTCATTAAAAAATGTTTATAATTACCCAGTTTCTCTTCCTTCTTTCCCTCCTCATCCTCCTTCTTCTCTCTCCACTGTATTTTTGTTAAATCAAGTTGAATAAGTTTGCATATTGCAGTGTTAACCTACAGATTCTCCTTAACCTTCCTCTCCCCTCCTCCTCTTTTTTCCTCCTTGCCCTGTATTTGTTGAAGGAATTGGGTCTTCTTCCCTTTACTGTTTCTCATAGTCTGAATTTTGCTTAGTTCACCTCCATGATGTATTGTAACATTTTCTCAGTCTTTGTGCATTTCCTCAGTCAAATTCAGGTTTGATTTCCCCCACTCCCCCCCACAAAACTTTGATTGATGGTGATGTTGAAACTGAAACTCCAGTACTTTGGCCACCTGATGCGAAGAACTGACTCATTGGAAAAGACCCTGATGCTGGGAAAGATTGAAGGTGGGAGGAGAAGGGGCTGACAGAGGATAAGAGGATTGGATCACATCACCAACTCAATGAACATAAGTTTGAGTAAACTCCAGGAGTTGGTGATGGACAGGAGGCCCGGTGTGCTGCAGTCCATGGGGTCGCAAAGAGTCGAACACAACTGAGTGACTGAACTGAATTGATGTGTATTTTTATTCCAAGAGGCATGTGTGTTTGGTTCATATTCTCTCTTTCTCTCTTTTCCTTCTTTCTCCCTCCCCACCTCCAATGCCTTACTTAGACTGCTAGATCACTAATATGTTCAGTTCAGTTCAGTTTAGTCACTCAGTCGTGTCTGACTGTCTGCGACCTCATGAATAACAGCACGCCAGGCCTCCCTGTCCATCACTATCTCCTGGAGTTCACTCAGACTCACGTCCATGATGCCATTCAGCCATCTCATCCTCGGTCGTCCCCTTCTCCTCCTGCCCCCAATCCCTCCCAGCATCAGAGTCTTTTCCAATGAGTCAACTCATCACATGAGGTGGCCAAAGTACTGGAGTTTCAGCTTTAGCATCACTCCTTCCAAAGAACACCCAGGGTTGATCTCCTTTAGAATGGACTGGTTGGATCTCCTTGCAGTCCAAGGGACTCTCAAGAGTCTTCTCCAACATCACAGTTCAAAAGCATCAATTCTTAATATGTTAGGGATTGCAATATGGCAATATTCTGTCATTTCTTATTTGAATTTTTCTCCTTAAAGAGAAACTGATTTTTATCAACTCTCTGATCACCCCAGTAAATGCCTAGTTCTCTCACACTTTTCAAAAATAGTTGATTCTTTAGAACCCTTCAAAGATCAGTGAAACTTAAAAGTATCTACAATTTCATGAACTCAGATATTTGAAGTTGTTATTGTTAACTGATTCCATTTTTAGCCTGGTGAAACCTTCAGGTTGTCTGCTGAGTTTGACATTTTTTCAGTAATCTTTGGTAGCTTTCTGGTATGATAAAGTGTTCGGGACCCATCTTAAACTCATTTCCTGCTCTAGCCTTGGAATTAACCATTCCTCCAATAGCCTGAGTTCATTTTGTTGGAACTGTCAACACTATTTTTTTACTGAAGCAATGATTCACAGTTAAATTACTATATTTTAAAATCACTTGAAATACTTCCTCTATGTGGTTTTTCCACATTGTTAGTATATACAGTTAGACTTTCAAATTTCACTTTGCTTTTTAGAGATTGGTTTTGAAATTCTTTTTATGTGTAAGATGTTTATACCAGTACAAAATTAGATATGCAGGGCAAAGTATTTTCAAAGTGCCTAGTTCTCATACCTATCCTCTTTTACTCCATTTTCTCCATTCTTTGTAGATCATTTAAAAATGTTTCTGTATATCCTTACATTTAAAAGAATAAGCAAATGTTTCTATATTTATAACTGTTACCCTCCCTTTATTGGATGAATGATAGCTATACATACTTTTCTTTACTGGTATGTAATTGAATTAAAAAATAATCTGGGTACATATGCTAATACAAGAAAATTTGTTCAAAATGTACAAAATTGGCATTTTCTAAATATTGATGAGTTTGATTAGCTTGCATAGTTACATATTCAGCGGTCTTATTCTTTAGTAGCTTTAAAACTTGCTTTGATCAGTTATTTTTAAGGGAATACTTTTCCTTTTTACATGTCATTTATATATACATAATACATATATACACACACATATTTGTTTAGGAATGAGGCTGATATATATATATATATAATGAGACTGATATATATGTGTATATAAATTAAAAATAGACATTTATCTGTCAAATGGAAACATAAGGAAAATAATTTTCTTTTTGATAAAGATTAAAAGTTTATTTTAAAAACTTTTTACTAGTTTTTTAGTTATTTATTATTAAGGCACAAAAGCATTGTGTGTAGTTAGAAAAATATAGCTTCTAAAAAGCACCTTTGGTTAATTTATTTCAGCTTTATGTATCTTCTGGGCCTTTTATCAGAAATTCAGGAAACCTTGTTAATGTGGTTTTGCAGTTGGAGGCTTTGAGCCTGCTCAAAGCCTGTCAGGACTGTTCTTTGCTATACTGCTCCATCCACATTTTAAATACTTTTATTATTCTTTCTGTATAAGGGAAAGCATTCAGTAAATACAGTCTTTTGTTTTTTCAATACTGTAGTTTCTTTTAGACTCTAATTCCAGTGGTTCCCAATGTATGGGCTGTGGGGGTGGGGAAAGGTTCTGCAGCCCAACTTAGTGTGTATTCTGAATAAGCAAATGCCTATGAATGTACCTGTTATTTATTCAAACTGTATATAGTTATTTTGTAATTGATGGAATCTCATTTAAAAGACACAAATAATTGTATCACTTTTTGTTTTCTTTGTTATTGGATGCTAGATGTGCTAATTATATAGCAGTATGTGACCTTTTATAACTACTGCTCTAATAAAAAATTAAAGGGCCTGTTAAAGTACACATACCTACATATGTGTACATAATTAATTTTTGAAAATATGTAAAAATTTAACTGTAGACCTCCATTTTAAGGGAGAGAGTTCTGTTACTAGAGAACTGAGTACATGGGGCTAGTGTATATGTGTGTATATAACACATTAATATATACACATATACACACATATACATATATACGGCTTCCCTAGTGGCTCAGATGGTAAGGCGTCTGTCTGCAATGCAGGAGAGCTGGGTTCAATCCCTGGGTTGGGAAGATCCCCGGAGAAGGAAATGGCAAACCACTCTAGTATTCTTGCCTGGAAAATCCCACGGACCACGGAGCCTGGTAGGTTACCGCCCATGGGGTCACAAAGAGTTGGACACGACTGAGTGACTTCACTTCACTTCATACATATATACATACATATACATATATACATATCTGAGCACCCCTGGTTGGGAGTGGGAGGAGAAAGTCCACAGGTACCCAGTGGCCATAATCTTTGCCAGCTGGGCAGTTGACCGTCTCAAAGAGAAGGCCCTCTGTCCTTCCTGGCCCAGCAGCTGGATTGAAAACATGCACCATATCATGCTGGTGTTTAATCATCCTCACAAGGATATACTAGTTGTGAGTGGAAGAGGATCTTTATTTACATGTCCCCAGAGTATCAAAGAGGGATTTGGGACCAACTTAGCTAAATGTACTGATGGTCCCTCTGAGACAGCCTCCCCGTGCTGCCTCCCTGAATGGGAAGTAGTGATGTAGGCTGGTGTAGGGTATGTTGAAACCTTTTTTTCAACCTTTTCCTTTTTTTTTTTTTTTTTGAGATTGGGGCCTTGTTGTGGGTTATGCTGGTAGGAATGTGTAGCTCTGCCTGCAGTCCTAAGGTGGGAATGAGAAGGAGGACTTCAATTTAGGGTCCTTTTCTTTTCACTTTCCCTTTCCTTTTCTTGCCCTTTCCTTTTTCCTCCCTTTTGCCCTTCTCCTGTCTCTTTCTGTTACTTCCCTAATTTTACTTCTCTCTTTAGTAAATGAATTAATTGGTTCCATTTTTACTGAACAGCTTCTTTGTAGCAGGCCTTGGTTAAATTACTGTATATTGTTGAATGAACCAAAGTTCAGTGTCAGGGGCTCAGTCTATTGCAATTACTTACAGATGGAATAAGGTAGAAGGAAAACAATCTATAGCTTCAATAAGGCCATTCTTCTTCTGGGTACTTATTTTTGTTGTGGAATTCCTGTATATAGTTTCTGTGACCCAGGTTGGCGCTGAAGTAATATCAGCTTTATGAGTCTCAGCCCTGTCTGGCTGGCTGCCCTATGCCATGTAATGTGTTGAGACATACCAGGTGAATATAACAGAGTGGCTGACTCACTCTTTTGAGACTCTTTAGTATAGTACAGTTGCGTCCAGCTCTTGTGTGACTCCATGGACTGCAGCATGCCGGGTTTCCCTGTCCATCACCAACTCCCATAGCTTACTCAAACTCATGTCCATTGAGTTGGTGATGCCATCCAACCATCTCATCCTCTGTCATCCCCTTCTCTTCCTGCCTTCCAATCTTTCCTAGCATCAGGGTCTTTTCCAGTGAGTCAGTTCTTCACATCAGGTGGCCAAAGGATTGGAGCTTCAGCTTTAGCATCAGTTCTGCCAATGAATATCCAGGACTGATTTCCCTTAGGCTGGACTGGTTGGATCTCCTTGCGGTCCAAGGGACTGTCAAGAGTCTTCTCCAACACCACAGTTCAAAAGCATCAATCTTCGGTGCTCAGCTTTCTTTATAGTCCAACTCTCACATCCGTACGTGATTAGTGAAAACACCATAGTTTTGACTAGATGGACCTTTGTTGGCAAAATAATGTCTTTGCTTTTTAATATGCTGTCTAAGTTGGTCATAGCTTTTCTTTCAGGGAGCAAGCATCTTTTAATGTCATGGCTGCAGTCACCATCTGCAGTAATTTTGTAGCCCAAAAAGTAAAGTCTGCCAAAACTCATCTGTTTGCCATGAAGTGATGGGACCAGATGCCATGATCTTCGTTTTCTGAATGTTGAGCTTTAAGCCAACTTTTTCACTCTCCTCTTTCGCTTTCATCAAGAGGCTCTTTAGTTCTCCTTCGCTTTCTTCCATAAGGGTGGTGTCATCTGCATATCTGAGGTTATTGATATTTCTTCCAGCAGTCTTGATTCCAGCTTGTGCTTCATCCAGCCGCATGTTTCTCATGGTGTACTCTGCATATAAGTTAAATAAGCAGGGTGACAGTATACAGCCTTTATGTACTCCTTTGCTGATTTGGAACCAGTCAGTTGTTCCATGTCCAGTTCTAACTGTTGCTTCTTGACCTGCATATAGATTTCTCAGGAGACAGGTCAGATGGTCTGGTATTCCCATCTCTTGAAGAATTTCCCACAGTTTTTTGTAATCTACAGAGTCAAAGGCTTTGGCATAGTCAATAAAGCAGAAGTAGATGTTTTTTCTGGAACTCTCTTGCTTTTTTGATGATCCAACAGATGTCAGGAATTTGATTTCTGGTTTCTTAGGAGAGTCCAAAGTCTGTTCTCTGGAAGCTCTGACAGTCTGTTCTTCCTGTGATCGAAAATAGCTGTTTCCACTTAGCCCCACTCTCCACATGTAACCGGGAGAGTTTATGCCTGGCTCTACATCAAAGTTACTTAATCAGTCTGCCTTTGATAGACTTGACTTGAGAGATAATTTCACAACTCAGCTCCTTGATTGTGCTAGTGTGAATTCTGAATCAAAGAGAGGTTAGTGATTTTGCAGAGGTTACACAGAACTTTAGTGGCAAACTGGAACCTGTAATTTCTGATTCTGTTTTTAGAACTGTATTATGCCACCTTTCCTATCATAGAAGTCTGTGATGAGGATCAAATGAGATAAATGGCAGTATGAATTAATAGACATGAAATACTACAATGTAAATTACTTCCACATGCTTTCTACTATCAGGAGGCATGGAAAACTTTTACATTATCACTTCTTGATTCTTAAGCATAATGGCAGCAGGGGTCATTTTTATGTCTTTGTGTGTCTCTCTGCTCAAGGCCAAACTGATATGCATAACTGATATATGCATGCTAGTAAACTGATATCTTTTGAAACCAAAATTATTTCCATCATTTATGTAAGGAATATGTGGATGAACTGATTATCTAATAAAACTTATATTTTATGTTTAATATACTTTGTACTCAAATCAGGAATTTATTACATTCATTACAAGTAGTTTTCTGACTGTAATTTCTTGGGAGGTATGTTAAGCTGATTAATAAAAGAAACCACTCATTTATGTTTTTAATTTTTTTTTCTTTCTGTGACTTTTAACTTCAGGCAGTTGTCAATTGCAAATTTTAAGGTTCCTTAGGAGTCAGAATTTGAATAGAATCAAATCCCACTCTTACTAGCTGTGTGACCTTGGACCATTTTTTTATTTTTTTTTTTTTGGACCATTTTATTCCCTGTGCTTTAGTTTCTCTGTTGTTAAACTGGGAATAATAATAGTGATTAAGCTAAAATTGATCACTAGACCAGTGGTCTCCAACCTTTTTGGCACCAGGGACCCATTTCATGGAGTATGATTTTTCCATGGACCAGGGAGAAGGGGGATGGGTTTGGGATGATTCAAGTGCGTTACCTCTATTGTGTACTTTATTTTTATTTTTGTTACATCAGCTCCACCTCAGATCAATAGGCATTAGACCCCAGAGTTTAGGGATGCCGGCACTAGAGCATAGACTCACTTACTACCCAGAGGAACCATACAACATAGATGAAGAAATGAAGGCATGAAGCGGTTACACAGTTAATAAATAATGAAAGTTAGATTTCCATTCAGTTGAACTCCAGACTTCATGATTTTTGAACACTGTCCTGTATTACCTTCTTGATTACTTCTTAAGTCGTTCTGAGGAGGACATGAGGTGCACATGTAGAATGCTTGGTACGGTTTTAGTTTTCAGAGGTTCTGGAATTGTGAGTAAGGTTTTGTGGACTTAGGGATTAGTTTTGGTAGCATTATAGATATATAATTGTCCTTAGTTCTGAACAGCTCTGGTAAATTATTAGAAATGAAACTATCACAAACCCCATCCCAGACATAATGGACCAGAATCTGCACTTTAAGAACCTGCATTTTAGATCCTTAAAGTTTGAGAAGTACTGCAGGAGATGATTTTGGAGGTTTCTTCCATCTTACAGTTGTGTGTTGATAACCTTAGGGAAGCAGACATATGGATATTTCAGTGTTGTTATTGTGTTTGGAGAAGAAAATAGTAATTTTAATGAAATATTATTTTACGGAAAAGTATTATTTTAACAAAAATCACTGTTATATGGATTTATTTCTATTCTTTGGCTTCCATTCTGAATTTGTAAAAAATTTCTGATGTAGTACAAAACTGTCCTAAATTGTATCATCCTGTGTCATCTAAGAAAATAATCAGAACTCAAAAACTTTGAATGGTTTTAGATGAAATATTTTTCTTAATCTCACTGGATAATAAGATTATAATATTAGCCAAACATATAAATGGGAACCCTAAATATAACATAAAACTTCTTATTTTGGACAGTTCTCTATACTGATGTTTCATTGTTCAGTTCAGTTCAGTTGCTCAGTCATGTCCGACTCTTTGCGACCCCATGAACTGCAGCAGACTAGGCCTCCCTGTTCTTCACCAACTCCCGGAGTTCACTCAGACTCACGTCCACTGAGTCGGTGATGCCATCCAGCCATCTCATCTTCTGTCGTCCCCTTCTCCTCCTGCCCCCAGTCCCTCCCAGCATCGGGGTCTTTTCCAATGAGTCAGCTCTTTGCATCAGGTGGCCAAAGTATTAGAGTTTCAGCTTCAACATCAGTCCTTCCAATGAACACCTGGGACTGATCTCCTTTAAGATGGACTGGTTGGATCTCCTTGCAGTCCAAGGGACTCTCAAGAGTCTTCTCCAACACCACAGTTCAAAAGCATCGATTCTTCGGCGCTCAGCTTTCTTTATAGTTCGACTCTCACATCTATACATGACCACAGGAAAAACCATAGCCTTGACTAGACGGACCTTTGCTGGCAAAGTAGTGTCTCTGCTTTTTAATATGCTGTCTAACTTGGTCATAACTTTCCTTCCAAGGAGTCTTTTAATTTCATTGCTGCTATCACGATCTGCAGTGGTTTTGGAGCCCAGAAAAATAAAGTCTGACACTGTTTCCACTGTTTCCCCATCTGCTATGAAATGACGGGACCGGATGCTATGATGTTAGTTTTTCTAAATGTTGAGCTTTAAGCCAACTTTTTCCACTCTCCTCTTTCACTTTCATCAAGAGACTTTTAGTTCCTCTTTACTTTCTGCCATAAGGGTGGTGTCATCCGCATGTCTGAGATTATTGATATTTCTCCCGGCAGTCTTGATTCCAGCTTGTGCTTCCTCCAGCTCAGTGTTTCTCATGATGTACTCTGCATATATGTTAAATAAGCAGGGTGACAATATACAGCCGTGTCATACTCCTTTTCCTATTTGGAACCAGTCTTTTGTTCCATGTCCAGTTCTAACTGTTGCTTCCTGACCTGCATACAGATTTCTCAAAGAGGCAGGTCAGGTGGTATGGTATGCTCACCTCTATCGGAATTTTCCATAGTTTATTGTGATCCACACAGTCAAAGTCTTTGGCATAGTCAATAAAGCAGAAACAGATGATCCAGTGAATGTTGCCAATTTGATTTCTGGTTCCTTTGCCTTTTCTAAAACCAGCTTGAACATCTGGAAGTTAACGGTTCACGTATTGCTGAAGCCTGGCTTGGAGAATTTTAGGCATTACTTTACTTACTATTTGAAGTTAAATATTATAAGATTAACCACAAAACAAATGTGCACTTGACTTACTTGATTGGAAATGTTTAATTTTCTTAATCCCTGTAATATAGAAATTTCTCTCAAACTTAGTTGAGATAAAGGGTCTTCTGTAGTTTTTTTTTTTTTCATTTTCATGTAACAGTAATGTCTGTTTTGTTTACTGTTAATTCACTAGTGTTTGGCACATTGTAGGTATTCACAAATATTTGTCAAATGGATGAATTAAGAGTTTGTTTTTTTGATGACTTTTGCTACCATCTTCCAACACGTAGGAAGAGACTTGTAAGATTCTGAAAATTTGAGTTTTAGACAGTTGAGCATCTCTTCACATTAAATAAATGACTTAATAATCTTTCCCATATTTCTTTCTTGAAAATCTTTTTAATTTTTAAATTTCTTGAAATTCAAACAGATGGAAAACATGTTTATACTTTTTAAAGCAAATGCCTTGTTAAGAACCAGGACATTTGAGTATTATTTGAGAAGCCCCTAGTGTATTGTCCTCCAGCTGCATGCTGCCTTCCTTCTTTAATCTCCAGAGACAGCCATTTTGCTTGGTTTCATAAAACCTCTGAATAGTAAGTTGTTAATTTACTTAAGTTGTAAGTTGTTTACCAGTAAGTTGTTTAGCTTTGAAAACTGGCTAGCAAGCATTAATATAACTTTGTAAGGAAGGAGTAGTATTGCTAATATTGGGTCAGATCTCACTGAAGAAGGTAGGTTGGATAAATTATCTGGGTCATGGTCTGGTTTGGTTTTCCTGAGAGTTTATAAGAACGCTTTTCAGGAAAGTCAGTGTAAAGTTTTATTTGAGTGGATCTTGGTTGAAATAGCATCTGTTTCTTGTAGTTGGCCATCTCGCAGTACTGTAGTGTGGATCAGGTAACTGGGTGTTCTGCGGACGTATTGTCAGAGGGACTAAACACTCTGTACTTTCTTCTAAGCCACCATGGCCTAGTTTTAGCTCTTATATAGAAGTCAGGGGAGGCACAGCCTGGTTCCCCAAACATGGAGTCTTGTAGCCTAGGTCTTACCTTAATCAGGAGGAAGTAGTGGTGGGTTCCTGCAGTCCTGCCCCCTGCCCCCAGTTTTCACCTACTCTTTAGTCATGGGAGTCATCAGGCAAATTTTTACTTTCAAGGGACTTTGAATCTTCTACCATGGGATCTTCTCCATGGGATGCGGTTGGGAGTCCAGAGATAGTCGTGGTTTTACGTGTCTTTCCAGCTGTGATTGGTACAAAATTTCAGAAGGTCAGACCCTCAGGTTTCATTCAGTGATTGCCCTCAATTTCCTAGTGTTTGGCCTCAGCGACAAACCAGACCACATTACTATTCCATATTCAAGCAGGCCAGCATCGTGAAGGTGCTTTGCAGCATCTGGGACTTCAGAACCGTAGGATCAACCTGTTGTCTCACAACTATTAGGGATATTGTTGCTCAGAAGCTGTTGTGTAAGTTCAAGCAGAATTGATCTGGTCTGCTTACCATGTAGAGTTTCTTTTTATCAAGTGTAGGTTATTTCCTGAGACTGCCTGTCCTCTCCTCCAAAAACTTCTCAGAGATAGAGGCATGCTGTCACTCTGCCTCACGTAGTTGATGAGGAATTCTGTTGAGATCTCACCCAGTCTTCAGGCTGTGCACCCACCGCTCTGCGAGTGAGCTGTGGGACATGTGGGCAGGGATATGTGACAGTGATGGGAATGTGGCTGTTGACAGTCTTTGCAGTACATCAGTCAGAGGAAGTTCAGAAGATGCTGGTAGGAGCTCTGTCTGTTTCCATTCCCATGTATTTTATCTATGGGCCATTGGATCCAGTGAATCTCTAGGGTTTTTGGAGCCATGTAGGAAAACACTGATGTGGTCCACAGTGTCGATTCTGGATGACCACATCAGCCACTGTCCACAGCTAGAGGATTCATGGGCTTCTTGACTGCATATATGGACTTAATCAACTCATTCTGAGCTGGACAGAATAGCTTCCCGGTACTGCCTCCCCTATTCCTTGTGCTGTGCTCGCTTCAGTCGTATCTGACTCTTTGCAGCTCTATGTTTTGTAGCCCTCCCGGTTCCTCTGTCCATGCGATTTTCCAGACAAGAATACTGGAGTGGATTGCCATTTCCTCCTCCAGAGAATCTTCCTGACCCAGGGATTGAACCTATGTCTCTTTTGACTCTTGCTTTGGCAGGTGTGTTCTTTATTACTAGCATTACCTGAGAACCCCTCTTCCTTATCTGTTGTGTATTCCAATTAGGAAAAAAAATGCCCCAAAGAGGTTCTGGCCACCAAACACTTCTCTTACAGAAGTCCACTTGACCCACATTGGTGAACAGCATATGATAAAAAGCCAGCAGAAGCTGTGAGGGTGACCTGATAGTCCGCCTTCCGTTCCTTTGACATCTGATCAAGTTGGACTTGCCTTTGTCTTTGAGTTATTAGGAAGTTCTGATGGGCCCTGCTGCTCATTGATGCAAAAATTTGACATTCTTTTGCATAAGAGTCTTTGGAACACTTCTGTGGACTTTCTGAAACGTACTGATTTCTGGTCCTGACTGAAATTATCTAGAAGTGCTGCCTTCACCACCCTTGAATGGCTTTGAGATCTCTAAGTGACACTGCTTCAAGTGAGAGTCTCCTTCATCATAACTTTGGTTTTGGTTCCATTAGCTGCTTCTATTTGTAGGCATTTTGTTAGACTTTAGTTTAAATAATGCCGTATTCCAAGTATACTTTAAGACTATGATTTACCTACATGGATTATATTTTTATATTCTGTAAGGATACTAAACCAGTAGACACGTACCCTAGCAGAGTAGTTTAACCTTATTAAGTGTGTTTCATTTCAGAATAAATTGAACTAAATTCCTAAAATTACAGGCTGTAAAGACAATAGTCTTTGTGCTAGAGATTTACTGTTACTTGCTGTTAAAACTGGTCTTTCTAGGTACTGATGGTGGGACTCTTCATACCTTAGTGTATGGAGGCAGGTCCCTCCTGAGCTGGAGTGGAGAGGATCTTGTACAGTCCACATCACCAGGCTGAATGTTTATTGACCGCTTAACCTTCTTGTTGGTTGTCCCAGAGAAAGTTCTTCATGTAGCTTAGCAGTTCCTGTACTTTACAGACAGGAAAGTTTCAGAAACTTTAAGAACAAAGGCTGAAAGGCCTATAAGCAAATGGTGCTAAATACTTTTTTAAAAGCCACAGTTTCATTGTTTTGTTTAAAACAGGATTATTAAACAGTGATTAAAAAATTTTTATTAGCAGCTTCAAGTATAACAACTGGAATAAGTCTTTATTTTCTATATATATAAATGAATTTTGACAGAAAAAAAAAGGGGGTCAGGGAAGACCACTTCTGTAGGTGCAGTAGTATCCCCAGCTGATTCAAGGAGCTGATCAGGAAGGCAGAGTAGAAACTTCATCAACAGGCATTGTTGTCTGGTTAAAAAGATGAGTGGCCAGGGTGAGGAAAAAAGGTAAAAATATGAATGAAATAGAGTTGTGTAGGCCTTAAGTAGAAGAAAAAATTAAAAAGCCCTTTACTGAGGGATATAAAAGAAGATATAAATAAAGGGAAAAGTACTATTTGGGGATAGGAAGACTCACTATTATAAATTCTTAAATCTTATCCAAGATTCTGTTCATGTGTTAGTTAATCATTGGAAACTTCTTAGACCAGTTATAATTTATTTTCCTCCATAGCCTTCGTCCCCATCTGATACTAATTTTGTTGTTTATTCACTGAGTTCTGTCTGACTGTTTGCACCCCTGTAAACTGCAGTTAACCAGGCTTCCCTGTCCATCACCAATTCCAGAAGCTAGCTGAAACTCATGTTCATTGAGTTGGCGATGCCATCCAACCATCTCATCCTCTGTTGCCCCCTTTTCCTCCTGCCCTCAATCTTTAACAGCATCGGGGTCTTTTCCTGTGAGTTGGCTCTTTGCATCAGGTGACCAAGGTATTGGAGCTTCAGCATCAGTCCTTTCAATGAATATTCGTGGTTGATTTCCCTTTCAGTTAAGTTCAGTTCAGTCGCTCAGTCGTGTCTGACTCTTTGCGACCCCATGAATCGCATCACGCCAGGCCTCCCTGTTCATCACCATCTCTCGGAGTTCACTCAGACTCACATCCATTGAGTCCGTGATGCCATCCAGCCATCTCATCCTTGGTCGTCCCCTTCTCCTCGTGCCCCCAATCCCTCCCAGCATCAGAGTCTTTTCCAGTGAGTCAGCTCTTCCCATGAGGTGGCCAAAGTACTGGAGTTTCAGCTTTAGCATCATTCCTTCCAAAGAAATCCCAGGGTTGATCTTCAGAATGGACTGGTTGGATCTCCTTGCAGTCCAAGGGACTCTCAAGAGTCTTCTCCAACACCACAGTTCAAAAGCATCAATTCTTCAGCGCTCAGCCTTCTTCACAGTCCAACTCTCACATCCATACATGACCACAGGAAAAACCATAGCCTTGACTAGACAGACGGTAGTCGGCAA
This sequence comes from Nanger dama, assembly GCA_917880005.1. NCBI lineage: Eukaryota > Metazoa > Chordata > Mammalia > Artiodactyla > Bovidae > Nanger > Nanger dama. The sequence goes on from CAKJTW010000007.1 coordinate 35,361,759, forward strand.
AGTAATGTCTCTGCTTTTGAATATGCTATCTAGGTTGGTCATAACTTTTCTTCCAAGGAGTAAGCTTCTTTTAATTTCATGGCTGCAGTCACCATCCGCAGTGATTTTGGAGCCCCGAAAATAAAGTCTGAAACGGTTTCCACTGTGTCCCCATCTATTTCCCATGAAGTGATGGGACCGGATGCCATGATCTTCGTTTTCTGAATGTTGAGCTTTAAGCCAACTTTTTCACTCTCCTCTTTCACCTTCATCAAAAGGCCCTTTAGCTCCTCTTCACTTTCTGCCATGAGGGTGGTGTCTTCTGCACATCTGAGGTTATTGATATTTCTCCTGGCAATCTTGATTTCCCTTAGGATTGATTAATCTCCTTGAAGTCCAAAGGACTCTGAAGAGTCTTCTCCAGCACCAGAATTTGAAAATACCAATTCTTTGGCCCTCAGCCGTCTTTATGTTTCAACTCTCATTTGTACACTACTGGAAAAACCATAGCTTTGACTATACAGACCTTTGTTAGCCAAGTCATGTCTCTGATATACTGTCTAGGTTTGTCAGAGCTTTCCTTCCAGGGAACAAGTGTCTTTTAATTCCATGGCTTCAGTCACTGTCTGCAGTGATTTGGGATCCCAAGAAAATAAAATCTGTCACTGTTTTCTCCTTTTCCCCTTCTATTTGCCATGATGGGACCAGATGGGATGATCTTAATTTTGTGAACATTGAGTTTTAAGCTAGCTTTTTCATTCTCCTCTTTAACTAAATATATTTATTTCTGTCTTTTTTTCTTCTGCAATGTAAACTTATGAAGGTATATAAATTCATGAGAGTGTGCTTGTTGTTCTTCCCTTATTAGAATGTCTTATTCCTTGTGAGAGTCCCAGCACTTTGAAGTTAGAGCACAGAGGAAGCAATCAATGACTGGTGAATGAATAAATAAGTAAAACTTTCTCTCATAATCCATAGTACTTATTGTCTGTTCCATAGTTTTTTGGTCATTGATTTTGTTCAGTTTAGCATATTTTCTATTATTTTCTTTTGGTTCAGTGTCTAGTTGTTTCATTCCTGTAAAACATTCTTCTCTGTGCTCTTTGATGGCAGCAGTGGGACAGATACATCCTTTGTATACCTCACAGTAGAAGGCAAATGGATGCAGGAACTTGTTGAACTGAAAACATTTATTTACTCATAATAAATTGCTAGAATCCAATTTGCTTTCAACAAATGAGTGTTTTTAATAGATAATACAGTGTATTTCTAAATGAAATAGGATTTGTTTATAAAATGGAGAATTTTTAGAGATGTTTTGTTGTACTCATGGTAAATTTTGGTAACTGTAAGTTGTGCAATTATAATTTTACAAATCTCTACACATAATTTGAGCAAAAGAAAAATATAATTTTCAGTGAGAGATGGATTTCTTACCTTGAAATTTTAATTTTTAAAAAGTCTCATGCTATAGTTTTAAAAAAGAGTATTCTAAACAAGTAAAATCTGTACCTTTTATACCTGGTATTGCATATATAAATATGTAAATGTTTTTATTATAAGTACTTTATCACTTATTATGCCAGTATATCATTCAAGAGTTTATATAACTTTTTCTTGTTCGTCTGTTTTCCCGGTGGATTTTTAAAACACTGCTGATACACTATAAATTTATTTTTACTTACAGATTTGATATATTATTGGAAATAAATTTCCAGTAATGTACTGTCAAAAGTAAATGTTTTTAAAATTATTGAAACAGTACTGTGAAATGCTTAAAAGGAAAAAATATAAACTATGAAAAAGTTTTGTTGGTTCTTTTCTAGTTCCTATGGAAAGTTATTTATTTATTAAAAAGGTTTTTTTCCTGCTTTGTTTCAGACCAGTCTATCCATATGGGGATGGGGAAGCCTTGGCATAGTCCTTTCTCTAATAACATTTGGACCCTTTGTAATATTTTATTTGGCATTTTATATCCTCTGCTTTGTGGGTGGGTAAGTATTCTCAATGATAATTTTGTAGTTTATGTCACGTTCAGTTGTTCAGAATGGAAACATGACCATGATACCTCAATAAGAAAAAAAACATGACCTTGAGAAATGGCAGTATGCTTTGTGAATGCTGTTATTTTTACCAAAGTTAAAAATAGTAAAATTAAGAATATCGATAGTTATGATTTGTACCAGCAGTAGGGGTAGTTATATTCAAAAATAAATTTTCTTTTATGGTGATTAAACTTTTTGTATTATTTGAAAAGTTAAGAATTTTTATTCTTTTGGTGTTCTGTAAAATTTTTAAATACTTTTGTTGAAGTTCTGTGAAATTTTTTAGATAAGGTGAGATATAGATAGGCTATAGAAGAACCACTAAAAACTCTGGATTAAACATTAAGGCACATGAAAGGATCTGAAATTCCAAGTTCATTTTATGTCATAAATTGATCTGTTATTCTGTTCCAAATTATTGATCTCACTGAAACTTGCTGCCACAGTAAGAGGACTTCAATTTATATACTAACAAGCATCCCCAAATCATCTCAGGATCAGTTAATTAAGCATTCCCAGGTTACTCAGTTACAGTTAATGAGTATCATAATTCCTGAGTCAAAAATCTTTCTTATTTTGGCTCTCATTATGAAGAACGATGGTCCTTTCTTTAATGTAGCTTTATATAGTTTAATGCCTTATGAATTTTAAAAGCAAAAGCAGGCTTTTGTATATATTAAGTAAAATAATTACTATAATATATAAAATAATATAAATAAAAGTATATAAGTAAAATAATATAACTGAAAGTCATCTATGTTTTACTGTTTTTTTCCCTCATTAAATTTCAAAAATATGTTTTGTTCTTTTGCCTACTTAACATGCAAGTCAGAAGAGAATTAATACATTTTCTTATGGAAGCTACCAGGTGTTTTTTAATTGGGGATGGTTTTGGCTAGTCAAACTTAAGTTTTTGAGTTCTGCAATTTACCTGTATACAGTGTTGATAATGTATACATTCTGCTTAATCACTTATTTTGTAATGTAAAGAAAACCTTTGATGTTTTTTCTTTCTTCCTTTTGGATTGTTATTTTTGGATAGTTTAAATACCATTGTGGGTTATTTAATGGCGTTCTGTTATGTTTGGTCATGCACTTTTCTACAGCACCTGCTTTTTCTTAAACCTCAAGGCTGAAGCTATGAATTAGGTTCTAAGATCAGACTGTTCTTAGCTTTCTTTCCTACTGTCACACTGTGGGCAAAGGTGCACATTTTATCAGTCTGGTTTATTATAATGTTTTTAGAAATACATGTTAATATAAGCATTTTATTGTGTCTAGGTAAAACTGAAATACAAGACCAACTTGATTCTTAGTAGTAATGTTTGATACAACACAGATATATGAAATGTGCTTATAATTCTGTGGCCAGTCTTTTAAAAAAAACAGAATTGAGGACATAAATTGACTTGAGTGTATCTGTTTCTCCACCTGCCTCCCTGTGCTGAAGAGCAGTAATGTAGCAGATAGCCACAAAAAGCAGAGGACCTCGAAAATCTCCCTTTCAGTAGCTGAGGCTGATTGTGTTTAATTTTTCACTTTCGCTTCTTGTCACTATACTCTTTCAATCATTGTAAGATTACTGTATATCATTATAAAATTAAAATTTAATTTTCATTTATGGATTTCCTGTCTACTCAGTAGTGCTTCAATTTGTTTGGTCAATTTTAAATGTAGGAAATACTGATAGCATTTAATCAATACTTAAAATAGTTCTAGACCAGTATTTGTCTTACTTTGAATCCATAATTCTTTTAAAAATAGCTTTTTGGGATATATTTATGTTTCTTTTTAAATTCCAGACTTATTTCAAGTGAATTATAAATTGGATCATCTTTTCCCTGTATAGCCTTTGTTTATATTCCTAGTGGCAAGTTATCTCTCTCTCTAATTAGTTAACAGACTTATAGAAATACATCTCATTTGTCTTTATCCTTGGTTATTAGCTTACCTGCTTAATTAATGAAGGCTTATTATCCTAAAGTTTGAAAATGTTGCCTGAGATTCTTATGAAATAATATTGAATGAAAACTTGGAAAGGCATTATTGTATAAATTCACAAAATGTTTATGGTTTTTTAAACTTCAAAACTTAACAAAATCTGTCAATTCCTTGCCTTGCCAAAGTCACAAACTGACTGTTTAGTGCATAATAAGTCGTCTATTAAATCAAAAATATGTGTTAAATTGTAGTGAAATTTTGTTTTGTATCTATAATTAAATTTCTTTCAGGGGTTTTGTTGTTACTCTCCTGTTTGGAAAAACAAACTCAGAGAAGTACCTAGAGCAGTGTGAACATTCATTTCTCCCTCCAACATCAACTGGGATTCCTAAGGTAAGAAGGGTAAAGGAATGTAAAACCTTAAAGTGTTGCTGTGTGTAGTGTTGATAATGTGATCACTTTTATATGGCTTGGCACATTTTCCTATAGTTCACTAATGCTCACTATAAATTTATGAGAGACTACTGATTCAGGCTTAGAAAATGCATGTTGGATGTTAAAAGTGAGCATGCAAATTTGAGGAAAAGATAAAAATTTAGAATCTTTTTCTGCTGTCTTAACATAGAATTTTGATGCATCACAGCATCATGTCATTGTCAATTATTGAAATGTCAGTGAATGTACTATTTTGAGTGAATTAAATTCATAGGAACCAGAGTGGGAAAATGGACACTTTTTCTTAAACTCACTTGAAAAGTAGAGCTTGCAGTTAGGCTATGCTGTTTCTATAATTTTGTTAACTCAAGCTCAATTTTATGTCTTTCATGTTGCAATTTTTCTTTTTTTCAAATATCGTACTTATATAAATAAAATTGAAATTCCATACTAGATGCAGGCTTCAGATTCGCAGTGCCTTCAGTTACTATTGTGGGATTGTAATGACTTTTCTTGTATGAAGATGAAGAGAAGAAAATGGTCTGGAGTCGGTGCCAGTAACTGAATTTTATAATTATTAACATGTCCATTATGTGCTAATATTACTTTCATATTGATAAGTAAATACAGTTTTTCTAATACTTAGTGTAACCTTTAAAATAATCTCTGAGACCTACCTTTGCCCTGCTTTAAAACTCCTGTTAATGTGTATTCTCTGCATTTGCTTACACCTTTCTGAGATAATGAACCTTTTTTTAATTGAAGTATAGTTGGCTTATAGTGTTGTATTTTTTTCTTTTTTATTTTTATACTTTCCAATATTGTATTGATTTTGCCACACATCAACATGAATCCGCCAGAATTGAAAGAGACACGTGTACCCCAATGTTCATCGCAGCACTGTTTTATAATAGCCAGGACATGGAAGCAACCTAGATGTCCATCAGCAGATGAATGGATAAGAAAGCTGTGGTACATATACAGTGTTATATTAATTTCTGCTGTACAGCAAAGTGACTCAGTTACACACAGACATGCATTCTTTTTTAAATGTTCTTTTCCATTATGGTTTATCCCAGATTTGATACAGTTCCCTGTGCTATACAGTAGGACCTTGTTGTTTGTCCATTCTAAGTGTAACAGTTTGCATCTTCTAACCCAGAACTCCCAGTCATTCCTTCTCCCTCCCCTCTTCCCTCATGGCAACCACAAATCTGTTCTCTGTGTCTTATCATTCTGGTTCATAGATAGGTTCATTTGCACCATATATTAGATTCAACATATAAGCGATACCATGTGGTATATGTCTTTCTCTTTCTGACTTGCTTCATTTAGTATAATAATCTCTAGTCACATCCATGTTGCTGCAGATGGCATTATGCCGTTCTTTTTATGGCAGAGAAGTATTCTGTACTTTACACACACCCCTTTTATTTAGCTTGATGGACATTTAGTTTGTTTCCATGTCTTGGCTGTTGTGAATAGTGCTGCTCTGAACATAGAGGTGCATGTATCTTTTTGAATTACAGTTTTGTCCAGGTATATATGCCCAGGGATGGGATTGCCGGATCATATGGTAGCTCTATTTTTGGTTTTCTGAGGACCCTCCATACTGTTTTCCATAGTGGCAACATCAACTTACATTCCCACTAACAGTGTTGGGAGGGTTTCCCTTTCCCTACACCCTCTCCAGCATTTGTTATTTGTAGACTTTAATGATGGTCATTCTGACTGGTGTAAGGTGGGTGGTACCTCACTGTAGTTTTATTTGCATTTCTTTGATAATGAGTGATGTTGAGCATCCTTTCATGTGCCTGCTGGCCATTTGTATGTCTTCTTGAAGAAATGTCTATTAAGGTCTTCTGCCCATTTTTCATTTGGATTGTTTGACTTTATGCCTTTTCTTTTTGAATCACTTCTTAGCCATCAATAATTTCTATTCATTTGAATGGTACATAGAGAGGATGATGCAAAATATTTAAGAATTATGATTTTAAAAGGCAATAAATCATAAACAAGTTTGGTTAAATATGATCTATTTTTTGGTATATGGTATAAATAGTGATTTTGATTTGCTTTTTCTAAAATGATTTCTAAGTATATTTTATGAAATAACCGTAGTGGTTGCATGGGATAACTTGAAACTTATGTTTTTAATGTGCATTTGTGCTTAAAAATTTTTTTTTGTCTGTTCATGACTGTGCTGGCTCTTTGTGCTATGTAGGCTTTTCTCTAGTTGTGGCACATGGGGCTACTTTGTAGTTGCCGTGTGTGGGCTTCTCATTGTACATAGTTTCTCTTATTGCACAATGCATGTGCTCTGGAGTGCGTGAGCTTCAGTAGTTGCTGCATTTTCGCTCAGCAGTTACGGCTCTCCGGCTCTAGAGCACAGGCTTAGCAGTTACAGTGCATGGGCTTAGCTGCTCCGCATCAGGTGGAATCCTCCCAGATCAGGGACAAATCTGTGTCTCCTGCATTGGCAGTTGTATTCTTCACCACTGAGCCACCAGGGAAGCCCTGGTTTGTATTAATTAAAGAGCATCCAACTACTTTTACCGTATTTCCAGGTCACTGATCTTTCTGAAAACTATAGACAAAAGAAATTAATATTTTTTAGTTGCTGAGAACCATCCCTTAGTAAAAGTTAACTAAAAATATGTTAATTTGGCAGCTGGTATACTCCTTTGGGCTGGGAGGGAGAAGGAAATAGGGGGTGTGTTTAATAAAGACCATTATTAATTTGACTCACCTGAAACACTAATTTATGGTTTTAAATTTTCATTTAAATATGATAACAGTATACCTGATATTTTCAGTTTCTCACATGCTAAATAATGTTTGCTGATTATTGTTACTGAAGATATCTAGTTTTGTTAATTTGAGACATAGTGTTTGCTTGATACCTGAGTCTCAAGAAATAAGGTTATTTATTAGCTTGGAGATAGTGACAGGGATGTTACAGTGAATATTTAGTTAGAAATAAGCTATAGAGATTTTGAATCAAGAAACTATCCAACAAAACATTATGATTCCCTTTCAGTGCTTAGAAGAAATGAAACGGGAAGCCAGAACTATAAAGATTGATAGACGATTGACAGGTGCCAATATAATTGATGAACCTCTCCAGCAAGTGAGTTTCAGTATGTGGTATTTGAATTCCATATATTGTGTTCTGGGTGCATTTCTCTTGAAATACTAAAAAGTAATTTTGCTATTTATGTAATATGCTAGAAATTCATTATAATGCTATTCTTGGATTCTCAATGTAAACTTGCTGCCTTATTTATGAACTTATTTATACGTGTTTGCTTTGTATTAAAGCCTTTTGGTTGAATTTACATTGATAAAAGTTTTTACTGACATCTGATAGTTTCTAATTGTTTTAAGAGTTAAAATGTTGCTCTTCAAAAATTTTTGCTCTTCAGCTGATGACTAAGCTAGTGGTTTGATAAGTCAGAGGTTTTTCTACTAGTTTTGTTACTTTTTAAAATAGATATTACTGGCTTCATTCAAAAATACTTTAAAAATTAAAATTATTATCTCCCAAAATATTTTCATTGATGCTCAGTTATATGACTATTGCAAATAATGTGTACCTTAAAATTCTAAATATTATTTTATAGATAAACCCTTATTTAGTTTATCTGATTTTCAGAAAAATTATACATTACATTGTATGATTTGCCATTTATTGGGTAACAATGCTGTTGACACTATCACTGATATTAGAATTAAGTGAATTATGTCATTTGACTGCAATGAATCTGATTATACTCTGAAAGAAAACATTTTTTTCAAGATTACTAGGATCTCTTGATATTATTTTTCATCTCATTCCATCTAACTAAAACTCTTCATTGTATTTTAGCATTGGAAATTAATGTTTCTGCAAGCTACATCTTTAACCTGAATTTGGGTAGGGCTTCACCATAGATAATTCTTCAATTAAAAAAAAATTAGACAGTGGATGAATGCTTTTTAGCATATTGATGCTGTTATAATGAAGATAGTTATTTACTACCACAATTTATTAGGTAGAGAATACATGAAAATTTCAAATAATCTTTTTTAAGTTTTGGTTTGCCACTGTTACTTTTTAAATCCTTAAAAACTGTATTTTTTCCTGTATTTTTGTTTTAGGTTATCCAGTTTTCCTTGAGGGATTATGTCCAGTATTGGTATTATACACTAAGTGATGATGAATCTTTTCTTCTTGAAATTAGGCAGACTGTTCAGAATGCACTCATTCAGTTTGCTACTAGGTAAGGTCACTGCATTGTATTTATGCAGAAAAATTTAAATATTGTTTGTATCAATAGGGAAAATAAATGGAAGGAGAAAATTAGTTATTCCAAGGTAAGTAGAGCAAGTAGATTGTTATTGTGGGATAACTCTTAGTTTACGGAACTAGAGCCCTGAAACACCTTTACTCTTTTACAACTGCAGAATGTTTATCTCGACTAATCCCTGTTTTCTAAGTCTGTATGTCAATTTCTTCCTCAGAACCCAGTTGTCCAATCATGTGACAGTTCAGAGTCTTTCATCCCACTTATTGATAATACTTTTTCCCCTCTTACCCAGATACTTTTTTTTTTTTAATTGCAATATCATTCTTTTATTATATTGTTCTGGAAATAAGATTTAGTACAGTTAAACTCAAAGTAAATACTGAACCAGGTGGCAGGACCAGACAGTCAGAACATGATTCAGAAATCTGACAGTGAAAGACACTCTTAGACATGATTAGGAGGTGTATCACTGTCATAAAACAGTAGGGCAGGGGAGGGGTTCTGAAACATAAGGCAGGATCAGGTCCTGTACCTTAGACTTTGAGGAGCTTGTCTCAGATTGGTGTAAGGACTGGTTTATATTCTGATGCCAACTGACCGCTAGAAACCTCAGAAGGTTTTTGTTATTGTTGGCATTTTTAGCATTAATATTTATATAAATAATGTATGAAATATATAAATATGTGTGTTTGGTGCACATATATATCTATATATATTTGTATGTCTGTGTGTATGGTAAAAGTAAATGTAAACATATAAACAGGATGGATCCCAATCTTCTAGAATCATTTCCTCTGGAGTAACAGAGGAAATATTTGTTTGAATCCCATGCAGTTTACATTTGTCTTCTACTGGAATAACTAGAGTCTCTTTGACAGTTACCTGGCCACAGAATAGTATAGGATTAGTTTCTGGCAAGACAAATAAGCTAGCTTGCTCTTCCTTATTGGTCACACCTTAGCATGGTTCCTGCCAATCTCCTACTCAAGCAGGGCTTTAGTAATAAACAAAGCACTAGCAAAAAATTCCCAGAGTTACTGCATTTCCACCCTTTTGAGTAAGTCTTTGCTTGGCTTGGACTGAGAACCCATGCCCCATAGGTACTGTTCTGACTAGATTGTATGAAATGAGTGGGAGCAAGAGACAAAATGGCTAGAGCAAAATTGGAGCCACTGATCCCCATCTGGAGATACAACTTAAGATGCCCACAGACTTGCAGTGAAAAGGTACAGAGGAATGGAGTGGCAGGGCTTATGTCTTGGGGAAAGCAAGGTGTCCTTGCAAGGTGTCCTTGCTTGGCTTCACTTAATCGGCCTTGCCCTGGGCAGCCATAGCCTCCATGACGCCACACATGGGCTCTTCATTTCCCAGGGAACTGCATGGGCTTGATGGGCTGCAAGTTCTTGTGCAGTGGGAATGGTGCGACTCCACGATAGCCTCTTCAGAGAGCCCCTCCAGAGGGCTGATGATGCCCTGAAGGCTGATGCTAAGGGATATATTCACTGCCTTCTCCCCCTCCTCCATCTGGGGAACTATTTTTTCATTCCAAAGGGGCAGAACTCTATCAGTAGTGTCCTTCAGACTTTCACAGGAGGGTAGCTGGTGGTTATTGAGGTCTGCATACCTGCAGTCTTACTGGTGTTGCTATTGAAGGGATGGTCAGGCTTCACTGGAGATGGTAGAACATCACAGCATCTCCAGATCTTTCCCTGGGCCTCATCCTGCTTGGCAGCAACATCTGCCTTATTGAGGCTAAGTCTGCACTACTGGCAGCCACAGTTGATTAGTGGCATCCCGTGTACTCCAGACAGTCCCAGTTGCTTGCTTCTGCACATGGTGAAGCAGATGTCAGATTCATAACCATTATCTTGTAGCACCTGCATGTTGTGCTTCAGCTCCTGAGGCCCACTGTGCCCGTGTTGGCTTCTTACCAACCAGTGAAGCCATCCTCCGGGTCCATGTACTCTCAGCACCACCTTATAGCCATCCATGGCGGTGGTTCTGGGGGATAGATTTGGGTGCACTGAGGTTCCAAAATCAACCCAGATAGTCTGCTTTATTCAAGTGTTGTGAGAAGAGCTCAGTGTAACTGCCCACTTATCTTAAGCATATACCTAATGGAGTCCTCTTCAGTTCAGTTCATTCGCTCAGTTGTGTCCGACTCTTTGCGACCCCATGAATCGCAGCACGCCAGGCCTCCCTGTCCATCACTAACTCCCAGAGTTCACTCAGATTCACGTCCATTGAGTCCGTGATGCCATCCAGCCATCTCATCCTCAGTCATCCCCTTCTCCTCTTGCCCCTAATCCCTCCCAGCATCAGAGTCTTTTCTAATGAGTCAACTCTTCGCATGAGGTGGCCAAAGTACTGGAGTTTCAGCTTCAGCATCATTCCATCCAAAGAAATCTCAGGGTTGATCTTCAGAATGAACTGGTTGGATCTCCTTGCAGTCCAAGGGACTCTCAAGAGTCTTCTCCAACACCACAGTTCAAAAGCATCAATTCTTTGGCACTCAGCCTTCTTCACAGTCCAACTCTCACATCCATACATGACCACAGGAAAAACCATTAGCCTTGACTAGATGAACCTTAGTTGGCAAAGTAATGTCTCTGCTTTTGAATATACTATCTAGGTTGGTCATAACTTTTCTTCCAAGGAGTAAGCGTCTTTTAATTTCATGGCTGCAGTCACCATCTGCAGTGATTTTGGAGCCCCCCAAAATAAAGTCTGACACCGTTTCCACTGTTTCCCCATCTATTTCCCATGAAGTGATGGGACCAGATGCCATGATCTTCATTTTCTGAATGTTGAGCTTTAAGAAGAACTCAAAGGAGCAGTCGATGGAGAATATTCAGTTTATTTATTTACTTTCAGAAGAGAAGTACATTTTAATGAGATTTCCTTTAAGAAACTTTTCTGAGATATACTAAAATTCTCAATTTACAAACACCCCCTTATATACTGCCTAAATATTTTGGTCTGTTTCCTTGTATTTAAACTACTTGATTTTTAAGGGGCCGTTTCATGTGCAGAAATTATTTACACTTGAAAGAAAGGATTTTATCTTTGGGTAGGTTTGCTATCTTTTTCTTTTTTTTTTTAATAGAAGATTTTTCTACCCAGTACATGCAGTGATTTTCCTACAAGCCTATAGCCTCAAGGCAGGAGGCTACATTGCTGTGTCACATGTAGGTTCTCAAATCAGAAGGTGTTATTCTCTAGCCAGCCCCTCTCCTTCCCCACTTAGGTTCTTGAAAGGCACTTTTGTATTTCTGAGAGTCGTGGAGAGTAGAGCTTTGCCCTAGGGGTCTTTCTTTTTTTCTGTTTCTGTCTGAATAGATATTTCCAGCTCATGCTGCCCTGTCAAGACTTTCCTTCTATAATTCAGTTGATCTTAAGGTTTAGAGTGGAAGATGAATTCCTCAGCCTCCGGTCACTGAGGCAGGCTTCAGTAGGTTTCACAGTTTGAATTTTAACCTTACTTAGATTGGAGCCCCTTCTCTTTTATGATTAACAGCAAATATTTGGAAAGTAGCCAACCATAATTATGAGTGTAGATGCGCTGTGGAATATAGAAAATATACTGACATGTAATCAAAGAAGTCAGAAATTGGATTTTATGTCCTTTAGTTCATACATGTAACATTATTGCATATTAGGTATTGTTTAAGATCATTATTCTGAATCCATTGGTCACTCCTTTTTATAATAACACCTTTCTAATGACTTTCCCTCCCCTCTCTGCAAAGATGGGAGTAAGAAGAGTTCATTATTCTTTTGTCTGCCTGCGTAAGATTATATTAGAATATAAAAAATTTTAGACCTACAAAGAGTTTTGAACTAGTAATTGAAAGACTTGAGTGAGTTTGTATCCTCTTCTCTCATTTAGCTATGGGACTGTGAGCAAGTATTCTAAATTTTTTGGATTTTGGTTTTTCTCATGTGTGAAATAAGTGTCATAAATACCTGCCCTGTACTGTATTCCTCACAGGGTTTTGGTCTAGAGCAAATTCATGTGTTCTTTTAACTCACATTTTGTGTCTACTTTGCCTCAGCCAGATGCTGCCAATACAGCTGTGAATGAAGCAAAAATCCCTGGTCGGTAGAATGTAATGGTGATAGTTCATGTGAAAATGTTTTAAAAATTATGAAGAAATTTAGAAATTTAAGTTTTTATGTCACCCTTCACCCATAATTTCACAGATGAGGAAGCTAAATTACAGAAAGATTAAGCAGTTAGTCCAAGAGTATCTGTTTAGTTGGGAGCAGAGTAAGAATTAGAATTGTTCTTAACAGTCACTATTCTGTCCTCCAGTCCCTACCAGATATACTGTGATCTAGATTATCATCTTAGTTTCCTCCACCTTTCTGTCATATCACTGCAGTGCTTTGCCTGTTCTTTGATCTTCTAACTACCTTTTCTTTAAACTTCCTGTTATAGTTTCCCCCCACCCCTTCTCTAGCATTCTATTATTGTTCAATTCCTCAGTCATATCCAGCTCTTTTGCGACCCCATGGACTGTAGCCCACCAGGCCCCTCTGTCCATGGGATTCTCCAGGAAAGGATACTGGAGTGGGTTGCCATTTCCTTCTCTACTAACATTCTATGCTTTCAAGCTAAATATTGAGTGATATAAGAAGAAGCAAGTTTCTTCCATCCTAGACTGATCTGAATTTTGTCTTTGCTTGGTTGTTGGCCTTAAGTTTTGGGGCAAATTAATCAGCCTCTCTTGAGCTTTAGTTTCCTTATTCATAAAAAGCTGATAATGCTACTTTTGAGACTACTTTCAGGCTAAAAACGATATGATATAAAAGTCTGTAGCATATTGTGAAGCTCAGTTAATGTTTGTGCCTTCTCAATGAATGACTTTATTTTTGTCTTTCATTGGCTTTTTCTAGTAAAGCCATACTAAAATATATGTCTTCGCAGGGACTCCTTGACTATTTCCAATGAGAATATCAAGAAAATTAAGTGCTTATAATCATTACTTGAATACTTCTTGAATTCTTATTCTTGTCTGCTGTGCACTGTGAAGCGTACATTCTCTTCTCTCCTTCAAATATCAATCTTGTAGTTTTTAAACAGGGGCCCATGAAGCCTTGAATATTTAAGCAAAATTTTCTGTGCTTTTTTTTTTCTTCTGAGTGGTTCCATAGATTTTATTTTCAAAAAGGGCCTATGAACCACAGAAAGATTTAGAACCACCAAATTCTAGTGTTCATATTTTTTGGCACCTTGAGGAAACAATCACAGAATATTGGCATCAAACAAAATGCTAATTTTGTTATAACAGGAGGGAAAGGATGTATGTAGAGTCTGAAGTTCTGGTTTTGAGCTTTAGTTTTGTTATTTATTAAGTTCTATGGCACTGGAAATAGATGGAGAAATAGTGGAAACAGTGTCAGACTTTATTTTTGGGGGCTCCAAAATCACTGCAGATGGTTACTGCAGCCATGAAATTAAAAAAGCTTACTCCTTGGAAGAAAAGTTATGACCAAGCTAGATAGCATATTCAAAAGCAGAGACATTACTTTGCCAACTAAGGTTTGTCTAGTCAGGGCTATGGTTTTTCTAGTAGTCATGAATGGATGTGAGAGTTGGACTGTGAAGAAGGCTGAGCACCGAAGAATTGATGCTTTTGAACTGTGGTGTTGGAGAAGACTCTTGAGAGTCCTTTGGACTGCAAGGAGATCCAACCAGTCCATTCTGAAGGAGATCAGCCCTTTCTTTGGAAGGAATGATGCTAAAGCTGAAACTCCAGTACTTTGGCCACCTCATGCGAAGAGTTGACTCATTGGAAAAGAGTCTGATGCTGGAAGGGATTGGGGGCAGAAGAAGAAGGGGATGACTGAGGATGAGATGGCTGGATGGCATCACTGACTTGATGGACATGAGTCTGAGTGAACTCCGGGAGTTGGTGATGGACAGGGAGGCCTGGCGTGCTGCGATTCATGGGGTCACAAAGAGTCAGACACCACTGAGCGACTGAACTGAACTGAACTGATGGCACTGGTGGTGCAGCGGTAAAGAATCCACCTGCCAGTGTGGGAGATGGTGGTTTGATCCCTGGGTTGGGAAGATCCTCTGGAGAAGGAAAGGCAACCCATTCTAGTACTCTTGTTTGGGAAATCCCAGCGACAGAGGAACCTGGCAAGCTATTATAGTCCATGGGTCACAGGAAGTCGGACATGACTTAGTGACTAAACAACATGACCTTGAATGGATAAGAAACATAAATTCTTTGCATCTAGTGATAACCTGTATCTGCTTATCAGGTTGTTGTTAAGATTAAATGGCATCAGATATGAGAGAATACATTGTAATGCTAACATGTCATCCTAACCTTAGTACCTGTTTCTAGTAGCAGTTTGGGAAAGGAAACCTTCCCAGGGAACTCTTTAGTTCTCTGTGGAACCTGGGTGTTAAGCTGGAACTTTAGGGGTTGAATCTGGGATGATCTGTATATTTTTAATTCTCTCTTCAAATAAGATAGCATGACATCGGAGAGAAAGCCCTGGGAGCTCTGTATTGTAATTCTACCTGTTCCATTAAGTTACAGTATACTTAGAAAATTTCCTAACTTATCTGTAAAATACTGCTACTGATACTTGTCACAAACTCTGAGTTGTGAGGGGCAAATGAGATGATATGTATGAAGTATTTCATAAAGTGTTTGTCAACCAATAAATGATTTTTTGAGCAAGTTATTTAACTTTCTGTGCCTCAATCTCAGCATCAGTGAAATGAGGTAATTTTCTCATAGGGTTGTTGTAATAATTATATGAGAGAAAAGAACATGTAAAACACCATAGGAATCTGACACATAGTATGTATTCAGTGAATGTTAACTTCTTTCTTATTGTTTTTGTTATTTCTTACATTCCTGGGAATATATGCACAAGACAGATTCTCTTGTCTTCTTAGCTTCATTGTTTTTTAAGGGGGAAGGGCAGAGGAAACAAAATTAAAACACATGAAATGGAGAGAAAGTGGTTATTTGGGTGGTATTTAAAGGATTTGATCTAGAGATAGAATGGACCAGAGTACCTGATCAAAACCTGATGTGGATTGAGGCCAAAACTGGACTTCAAGAATGGGTGTATAGAGGTAGAGGTTAGTGGTTAATTTTATATTTTTATAATTCTTATACCATACTGTTCACCCACTTTAAGTTGTTGGCTCTTAGTGTATTAGTGTATTCAGCCTTTATCACAGTTAATTTAAGAATGTTTTAATGGCCCCATCAAGAAACCTGATATGCACTAATCAGTCTCTACCCATAGCCCCCACAAGGCTTCTACCTCTAGGTAGTCAACTATATATATTTTTTCTATGTCTTTATCGACATTTTACATGAATGAAATAATATATGATCTTTTGTGACTAGCTTCTTTCACTTAGTGAATGTTTTCAAGGTTCATCCTTGTTGTTTCAGTTCAGTTGAATTGCTCAGTTGTGTCCAACTCTTTGCAACCCCGTGGACCACAGCATGCCAGGCCTCCCTGTCCATCACCAACTCCCAGAGTTTACTCAAACTCATCCCCACTGAGTCAGTGATACCATCCAACCATCTTATCCTGTGTCGTCCCCTTCTCCTCCTGCCTTCAATCTTCACCCTTGTTGTAGCGTATATTATTACTTACTCCTTTTCATTGCTGAATAATTTTCCATTACAGTGTACAACTTCTTTGTATACTTCTTAATAATTATTATTCAAGAAATAGGAAAAATATTGGAATAAATCTCATACAAAGAAGTTGTACACTGTATGATTTTAGGTGTGTTAAAATTTGTAAATATGTGAGCATAGCAAACAGTAAGAGAAAAGAATAGTAAAATATTAACAGTGATCTTTGGATTGTGGATGTGTGGCTAATTTATATCTGATATAGAAAAATCTAAAGAAAGAAATGACATTTTACAAAATAGGCATGCATTATTCTTGTAGCTCAAGACAGGAACATTTGGTGCTCAGCACTAAAAAAAAATATATCTAGGATGACTTTTTTCAACTAAATTTTTTTCCTGTTTTTTATATTATTATGAGCACATAAATAAAAGAATCCTTTTTTCAGCTATATATGACATGTTTTGTACAGACAGCCATTGTATCCTTACTTCCTTGGGAAGTTATCTTGAAATTAGTGCTTAAATATAGTTGTTTTTGTACATAATGGGGTAGTCAATACTCAATAGATTATTGTTAACTGAGTTTCCATTTATGACTTCTTGGTAATTTTTTTCCCACAGAATTTAATGTATTTCACTGTTGGGTCTATGAATGTTTCATTTATCAGATAAATTTTACTGAAAACCATGTTTATTAAAATAATAACATGAATTTAATTTTTAATACTTAACATTATACTTAAGATGCACACTTAGCCCCAGGTTGTTATTTATTTATTTTTTTCATGTAGCTTAAGGCTTCCAGCTCTGTGTTTTTTATACTCAACCTCTAAAATAGGTGAGTGTGCTTTATGTGTGTTCTTCTAATTTTTTCTTTATATTTGGAGATTGAAGTTCTTTAGAACTTCTGCATTGTTGACCTCTTTGAAGCATTGGCGCCAAAGATGTAGAACTGGATGGATTTCTTATGTGGAGTTGTAGTTCACTGAGTACCATTTCCATACCATGGCTATATAAAACTGTAGGCCCAGACTTTTCTCCGTTTCTACCAATTTGTTTATAACTTTTATGAGTCAGAAGATTTCGTGTAGTTGAAGGTGTAGCAGATAAACTGAATTGAAACTCAGGAATCCTGTTTTTGTTTTAACAAAACTTTTCTCTCAGTAACTAATCTGGAATAAGTAATTTATGTCTTTGGTTTGTGGTAATTCTTTCAGATCTCTTTCAGTTCTGAAATACTGAGATTCCCTGATTGGTTATTACTAATCTTGATCTGTTTGCCTTCACTCATATCTCCTCTTCAGAACACTCACATTCTCGTATCACACCCCACATTTTGAATACCATTTGGAGAGTTATTTTTAGATTTAATTTACTTTGGGATTAAAGTACTTCTCTGGTCTGCTGTTTTACTGGTAGTAAATCTTAAAGTAGGATGATGATAAACTGTATTTAAACCTTTTATTACATTTCTGCATGGTCAGAAAGGGTGCAAGACTTCAAACATTTAAGATATTTACTAGACCAGTCTTTTCCCTATAGTTAAGCAGTTTTGTATCAATGAAACTTGACAGTTTTTTGCTTGATTATCCAAACTATTGCTTTTCTCTTTAGAATACTAGAACAATAAATTTGTAGTTTTGTAAGCCTGCTACTTTAAGTTCCCACTGTGGATTTTCAGCTGTGAGCATAAAGTCACTGCATGTGGGGTTGGGAGAGAGATGTGCTCATTTGGCTGTCTCCCTGCAGCACATGGGGCTTCCCAGGTGGAGCTAGAGGTAGAGAGCCCACCTGCTAATGCAGGAGGTGCCGGAGACATGGATTCGATCCCTAGGTCAGGAAAGATCCCCTGGGGAAGCGAATCCCATACAGAAGAGCCTGGCGGGCTACAGCCCATAGGATAGCAAAGAGTCGGACTTGACTGAAGCGACTTAGCACGCACACATGCTGCAGCACACGTGGGAGGAGGTGCAGCTGAGGGAAGGGGGAGGACTAATCAGTAACCATAAAGCAGTGAAACTCGTGTCCTCATGGTTGCTAACTGAGCTCCTGTGGAAGAGTGATTCTCCATGTATTTTTGAGGATTATGGCAGAGAGTGAGCGTAAGTTTAATGTAACTTTAGGAATGTTGTGAAAAAATCAGTTTAATTGTTTTATACTCAGTCCTTATAACTAAACTCTTGAAGTAGTTTTTAAAAGGGAAGCAGAGATGCTCTAGGGAAGTGGTTATGGTAATTTGAAATATTTATGAGCAAATTGAGACTGGAAGAAGGGAAAGTCTTTAAATGGATTTAGAAGCAAGTTTATACTTCTTTGCTTTAAAAATATTGCTCAAATTCAGTTTTAGGCTGAAGCTTTTGATGCTAACAAAGTACTCCCTCAAGGACTCTTAAGGATGGAAACATGTAAAAGTTTATGTATTTTAAAGAGTATATATCCTTTATGATAGTGAATTCTGGGAGGGGTTAACTGTCTGATTCAGTGACTCAAGGAAGGAATTTTTTTCTTTTACAGATAGGTCACTCACTTTTGGCAAAAGGTGGCTGTGAGTCAGGTGATCATAAAATCTAGCGGAATAGAACTTCTCAAAATGTCTTCAAAGATGCTTTTCAAAATCTACCCAGTAAAACTAGGAATTTTGGTAGTGACTTTAAAAAAAAAATGTCTGATATTTCTTCTTTAGAAAGTAAAAGACCTCATTTAGGAGATCAATACATATTATTGTATTTTATGCAGTTGTTATTATATTGCCCTTATTGATTAATACACATTTTAAAAGCCTTTATATGTGATAAGTGTATATGACTTTTGATATATAGTCACACATATACAAACACAAATACTATACAGTGTATATACTATGTAATATACTGTGTCATTCTTAATGTTTTAAAATAATATCTTAGTGATAATTCCTGTGAAAAAATAATAGAGCACAGGCATGAAGCATTTATCATAGGATTGTTTCTGTGGGAAGATCAGTTGACTGTTTTCATTTTGATATAAAGGACCTTTTCCAGGACAGTGTTGTGCCAAGTGTGTGAAGACTGCCTCTGCTGCCCAGCAGTCACCCACTTCTTTAGTTAGGCAAGTCTACATGACGACTACATGATCAACTACGGATTGATCATGCTCATTCCCTTCTTTTTGCTTGTTCCTATATCCTTACTTTCCCTGTTAAATGGTACTCATTCATCAATCATGTACTCATTCATCAATCATAGTACTCATTCATCAAGATTTTTTAAATTCATCTTTTAAATTCATGACATAGCACTTCTGCACTTCATTCATTCATGACATAGCACTTAACTTCTGCTTATTTCTGTGTGAGTATTGTAAAAAAATTGTAAACTCTTTTTTGGAATGGTACGAGTTCTGTACTACTGTAGTAGAAATTCTCTTTAGTTATCCAGTCCATTCCCTTTTTATGACATACTGACTCATGCCTGCAGCATGAAAGCTAGGCTAATAGACTACTTTCTTGTACTTCTGCCCATTTCTGTTCCCACTTTCTGAGATTTAAACTTATCAAAAGTCACTTGTATTAACAGATTCTTGGGCAAAGAAAGTTTCATATAATAAGTCTGTGGTGTGAGCTGAACACGGATGAACAAGACAATTGACTGTGTTAAAAAGGAAGTTGTATTTGTTTCTGAACCTGTGTACCCTGGTTATACTTTTATTATTGTCATATAATTTAATTTACTCCTACCTATTTTGAAGAAATATGAGTATGACAGGGTAGTTCCTGTGAAAATGAGGTCACTTGCTTTGGAATTTACTCAGAGTAAGTTGCTAAATAGATTGCAATTGAATTAGGTGTGCAAAAGACAACTACAAAAGACTGGTGAAAAGCCTTGAAAGACTTACTCTGCGTTCAGATTTGCTTACAAATGTCCTTAGTCGTTAGGTCATTTAAAAGAAACTGGAAATCATAACTTCTTCAGTGTGAGAATGATTTATTCAAAATAAAGGCTACATTAATAACACTTAGCAAAATGTTAGTCAAAAGGTCTTGTCTTGGTCTTACATCGAATGATTTATATGATTGAAATTAAAATGACATACATTCATGATTCCCTCTTTTGATCAGATATTTTATTTACCCATTATCACTTTTCCATGTACTGTGTTCCTGTGTGCCTGCGTATGTGTGTGTTGTATTTGGTTAATCATAGATTCTTAAAGCTGTAAGTGTCCCTAGAGAAAAACTGTGGGATGTGATATGACTTGCTGAATTTCACAACTACTGAAATGGTATGTCTTTTACTTGAATCAAGGGCATGTATGCTAGTCCAGGCCTCTTTACAGAAGTCTTTAATTGATTTTGAGGTGTGTTTTGTATTACTGATGATAAGCCGTATACTGCTTAGAATAGATGGAACCAGTGAAGCAATTTTGTAATCTCAGTCTCAGCCCCATATTTGGGACATTCATTGCCTTTTTTAGGCTTTAGCATTAAGTAGCTTTAGGTTTTAGAGAGGGGAAAAAGAGCTGCTCAATCAATGTGTGTCCTATTTCAGAACTTTAAGGAGTAAGGAAGAAGCTATTCTAGGTGGTTCATGTGGCCATTCTCCAGGCACCTGTTAACAGTGCTCTGACCCTGAAAGAGAAATCAATAAATCAGTATGTATTGAGTGCCTCCAGTGTTTAACATATTATTTAGCCATTGGGAACAACACTGTGAATAAAAAAACACAGTGGAATAAAACAGATGAAATCCCTGACTTATCTCAGCAATTGAATTATTTAACTGCAGATTCTAAGTGCTATAGAACTAAGCACTGTAACCAGAGGTCTCCAGACCTAGTGTGAGGGAGTACAGCAGAGGGTGAGGGTCAATGCAGGGTGCTGTGTGTGGAGCCAACATTTTAGATAAACTTGAAAGTATATATGGGAATTGTCGGGGGAATGTGGAGGAGGGAAAGTAAATTTGTAGGGAGTAGACAGGGTGAGCAAACTTGGCAGAGGAAATAGTCTGTCCAGAGGCACTGAGATAAGAACAGAACCAAAGAGGAAGGAAGAGAGCGAAACAGACGATGAGGAAGTAAGCAGGGACCCAGATATGCATGATCAGGGAGTCATTAAAGTATTTTTAAAGCTCTTGTTTTGTATTATCATACTTGTATTTTTAAAAGATCACTCTGGCTCCTCTATGGAAAATAGAATGAAGGGAGAGACAAGAAAGGACATGGGAGACCAATTAAAAGGCCAGGAATAAGATGCTGGTATTAGAGGCATACCTAATATATATATTCAGAGAGGTACACTGTATAGTTTGACTGTTGCATTTGTTCTTTGAGACTTCATTTCTTATTTGCATTCCTAGTTAACCATTGTAATTCATGCAGTCATTCTATCAAGATGTATAAGCTACAGGAACCTACTGTAAATTTTATTTTTGGGGGGTAGGGTTGAATACTATCCATATTCTCTTGGTCATATAGGAAGTATGCTCTCATTTTTAAATTCAAGAAATGAAAGCTTCTAAGTAGTAATAAAAGTGAAGATAATAGGATTCATTGTATAATAATCTATAACAGCACTATACATGGAACAGAACACATACAATTTGAAAGATTCTGCTTCTAAATTTGTTAAAATGAACCTTTTATGGGTTAAATGAATTTATGGTCTATACCAAGTAAATTTTGTTCTTATACAAATTTTCAAGTTTAGATGATTTTGTACAGATATTCATGTAAGGATTTTTGAAAGATGCTTACACAGATAGTGCTTTTCTCTTTAAAATAAGACACAAAGATTCTAGAGACCTATAAGTTTAAGTATTTAAGTTTTATGTTGAGACTGAATATTGCTATTTAGTGTATTCTTATATACATGGCTCATATAGTCTAATGATAACCCTTCTGAAAATCTGAGAGCTCAGGTTACCTAACCCTTCTGCAAATCTGAGAGCTCAGGTTACCTTTATTTTTATTAAGTTGACTTGTATTTCATGTACTTATAATTTACTTTCCATGTGTATAATAGATTATAATTGCACATTAAAAAGTATATTAATGTTAATAATTTGTTTTTATTTGAAAACAGCTGTCTGATATTCCTCAGTGCTGTTACCACATTTATAAGATTTTTCCCCCAAAACAGTAATCAAATTAACTTACTCACTTGCTTTTTTTTGTATGGTGAATTAGCATGATGACTTATGGTATACTTTTTTTTCCTCCAGTATTGCTCAGCATCTTTATGACTAGACTCTTTGCCTTCTGTTTGGTATGTTCCTAAAGGGATGAATTAATTTTAGTGTTAATATAAAGAAAACGGCATTGAAAAAAATGCTTGTTTAAAGATATCACTTAATCAAAAGAGATGAGTAATCTGTTTTGTATTTATCTAGTATTTGTTATGTTTCACTGGTATGCTAGATTAGCGGTGTTTGTTGAAGTCTTTTATAATAGTACTAGGTAGCTTAATATACCACCTTTTTCATGGGTAAGTGTGGTATTTTATACATTATTCTTTAAACCATTTCCAAGTGACTATAGTTATTTTGAATAATTGAGTTTTTAAGTGTTTATATATGCAAACAGAAACCAATCAGGCTCACACCAGAGGTATTTGGTTCAAAACTTGGACTGTAACTAAATGGAAAAATGTGGAGAATTCAGAAAGGGTTCAGAAAGAATCAAAAATCCCAAGTATTCTTTTAAAAAGAAGCAAAAGCATTCTCAGTTCTTAATGTGTCGTTATGTCTGGGATGAGAAATTGCCTGTTGTCTTTCCTTTTTTTAATTTTAAGCACTTAGTACTTTTAAGCTTCAACACAAAGTACTTCAAAGAATACTGTTCAAGAGTTTAAATAGATTTGATAAACTATGGGTCTTTTGAAAAGGAATGCTAAGATGTAATACTAATTAAATGGACAAAATCTCAGTATGAATAAATTCAGTCTGTGATGATCATGTTGTTTTTCAATAGTTGTTTTGAATAAATTTATTTTTTGATTTAAAAAGTCATCCTTTTATGTAATGTGTTTGTTATAAGGTCTAAAGAAATAGACTGGCAACCTTATTTTACTACACGCCTTGTAGATGATTTTGGCACACACCTACGAGTATTCAGAAAGGCCCAACAAAAGATAACAGAGAAAGATGATCAAGTGAAAGGTAATAATATCTTTATCCCCTTTGACAATTAGGATTTTAAAATCTGTTTTTCTTTATTATTCTCTAATCTTGAATTGTTCCTTTTCTGTCCAGGTACAGCAGAAGATCTTGTAGATACCTTCTTTGAAGTTGAAGTTGAAATGGAAAAGGACGTTTGCCGTGACCTAGTGTGCACTTCTCCCAAAGATGAAGAAGGTTTTCTTTTTAATTTAACTTTTGAGCATATTAACTGTTCACATTAGTAGAGTCAAGTTAGCAGAACCATTTAACAAATACCAGGGTAAAATCTAAGAGTGAAGTTATTCTTAGAGGACAGGAAGCTTAGTAAAAACACTACTACTCATTTCATCTTTTAACTCTTAAAAGTAAATTTCCAGATTCTTTTTTCTTTTAAAGAGAGCCTTTTCAATTGAAGAGAACTTCTTTTGTTGTCTTTTAAAATATAGCAAACACAAACATTTTATCTTTATGAATTTACTTTTTTGATCTGTAGTTATTTTTTCTTCATCTTGAGTTTACTATTTCTTATTCAACAGTATACCTATTATCGTAAATATTTTCTAAGGGAATGATGATAATGTTTCAAATGGAATTTATAGAGTTGAATTGACTTTTCTTTTTGAGAGGGTAGACCAGATAAATTTTAGTTGAGGATATTGTCTTTTCCTAGTTTTACAATAACCAAGTCCGTGCTACTTGGCATATTGTTTTGATTATCAGTTATATAATTACCTTTCCAGGAAGTGTCAGCATATGAATGAGTCAGAAAAGCATTGCTAGTTGTGGAAATTGTTTTCTTAGATTTTTAAAATGTGCTCAGCTTTTCTATTTCTTTGCCTTCTTTTCTGCTCTTTTCCTTTTTCTTCTTTCTTTTTATATTTATTATGCAATTCAGTTTTTAATTGCTACTACTTTAGCATTAATGTGAAATAACTAAATATAAGAAATAGAATGATGTATAGTGGTTTTATGTAAATCAAGCCCTCTTCAGTCAGTAAAATAGAAGAGCATGTTCTTTTTCTTATTACCTGCCAAGTTAGTGGAGGTTCTTTCTAGAAAAAGAATTGTAAGTATATTTTTAAATGTGCAGATAGCTTAAGCATGTAGAGATGTGTGGTAGAAGAGTAGAGTACTTGGTGCAGCGGAAACTTTTGGGGAAAAACACTTTTGTAATTGAAGTTTCTCAGCAACTCAAGACATAGGGTTCAGTTCAGTTCAGTCGCTCAGTTATGTCCAACTCTTTGCGACTCCATGAATCGCAGCACGCCAGGCCTCCCTGTCCATCACCAGCTCCCGGAATTTACTCAAACTCATGTCCATCGAGGCAGCGATGCCATCTAGCCATCTCATAGATGAACTGGGCAAAGTAAAAGTGTGTATTACTTTGATTAATGAATATCTGCTATTTGGAGAATAACAAAGATTTTTATTGAATACTGATTAATTACTAAGATAATAAGCTTGTATAGTCAGCAAACTGCTTAATCCTGCCACTTTATTTGTGTTTTATATCAAGAGTAGGTGGAGATTTTGTATTTTCTGTTGTTATAGTTTCCTTTTTTATTTCTAGGATTCCTAAGGGATTTGTGTGAGGTCTTATTATATTTATTGCTACCTCCTGGAGATTTCCAGAACAAGATCATGCGATACTTTGTCAGGGTAAGCTTAAACGTGTAACAAATATATGGCTGTAAAGAAACTTAGTGTAGTGATTACCAAATTTTTGGTCCCAGGACCCTGTTACACACTTAAAAATTATTAAGGACCCCAAATAGCTTCTGTTTATGTGGGCTTTGTCTATCAATGTTTATTGTATTGTAAATATTAAAACTAAGGAATTTTGGAACACAGAAATACACAAGCATATTCCATTAACTGTCCTGCTCCATTCTGAAAATACCACTGTTTGCTTTCCTTTCCCTACACCCCAGAGGTTCTTGGACAACACCTCAGTTCCTGAACTGTGCTTTTTGCTTATTATTATTTAAGCAGTATCAATTTAGCAGTATCCTAGTAGCTCTCTAACTTGAGTTCAGTGTACTTTCAGGTAGGGTAATGATACTGTGAAATGAATAGAAAATGCTTGATTTTGATGGGAAGAGTTTGATAGATTATATACATTGAAGACCCTGGAAAGGGAATGGCAACCTACTTCAGTATTCTTGCCTAGAGAATTCCATGGACAGAGGAGCCTGGTGGGCTACAGTCCATGGGGTCACAAAGAGTCAGATACAACTTTGCCTGTGTGTACTGAACTGTAACTTCCTCCAATTTTAAAGGAAAACTGGAGAAGGAAATGGCAATCCACTCCGGTGTTCTTGCCTGGAGAATCCCAGGGATGGGGGAGCCTGGTGGGCTGCTGTCTATGGGGTTGCACAGAGTCGGACACGACTAAAGCTACTTAGTAGTAGTAGTAGTAGTATACATTGAAGACTTGGGCTGGTCATTATCAACATCTGCCATGTCTATGTCTAGATTCACATCTACCACTGAAGGAAGATACTGCTAATCAGTCATCATATTCATTCATGCTTATTATTTGGACAATCTTTGCCTGCCTGATACACTGCTTAACTTTTAAATATACAAGTTGTACAATTCTGTGCCTTCTTGCTCATCCACCCCTGTGACTTTAAACACCATCCAAATGCTAATAACTTTCAAATCTATATCTTTCCCTTCTGAACTGTCCACGAGCTGCCTACTAAAATCACTATTTCATTGATGCACAGCCCTTTTAAACTTTGCATGCACAAGATGGAAGTCTTACTCTTGCCTCCAAATCCTGTCTACCTTTTATAAGTCTTTTCTTCATCCCTGTAATGACCACCCAGCAAATGTTTTAAATCTTAAGTCCTTTTTAAAGGCTTACAATAAGACTGTGGATGAGTGGCTTTGTTTAACCTCTCTGGCCTTCATTCCATGCCATCATTGTATTCCAACCACACAGGCTTTTTCAGAGTGCCATTTCTCTCCGCTATAGGGTTATCTTATGCTCTTTTTCTTCATCTGCTTAGAATGATTTGCCTTATTCTCTTGGCTAAATTACATGTGTCCCTCATATCTCACTTCCTCAGAAATACCTCCTTCTCTAAAAGCCCCCTCATAATTCCCTATTAGTATAGATAGGTACTGTATTCCTTCTTAACATTTACCATATTTTAACATGAAAGTTTGATTGTTGGGTTAACTTGCTCTTTCTGCTAACGGAATCCCAAGCCCTAGAGGACAGGGGCCATTTCTTCATTTCTGTATTCTGTATCACTGGGTACTTACTGGTTTACACAGTGCCTGCCACATAGCATATACCAATCAGATAGTCAGTTTTAATGCATAGTTCAGTTGAGTTCAGTGTGCGACTCTTTGCAACCCTATGGACCACAGCACACCAGTCCTCCCTGTCCATCACCAACTACTGGGGTTTACTCAGACTCATGTCCATTGAGTAGGTGATGTCATCCAGCCATCTCATCCTCTGTCATCCCCTTCTCCTTCTCTTTCAGTCTTTCCCAGCGTCATGGTCTTTTCCAGTGAGTCAGTTCTTTGCATCAGGTGGCCAGAAGATTGGAGTTTCAGCTTCAGGATCTGTCCTTCCAATAAATATTCAGGACTGATTTCCTTTAGGATGGACTGGTTGGATCTCCTTGCAGTCCAAGGGACTCTCAAGAGTCTTCTCCAACACCACAGTTCAAAAGCATCAATTCTTTGGTGCTCAACTTTCTTTATAGTCCAACTCTCATATCCATACATGACCACAGGAAAAACCACTAGTTTTGACTAGATGGACCTTTGTTGGCAAAGTAATGTCTCTGCTTTTTACTATGCTGTCTATGTTTGTCATAACTTTTCTTTCAAGGAGTAAATGTCTTTTAATTTCATGGCTGCAGTCACCATCTGCAGTGATTTTGGAGCCCCAAAAATAAAGTCAGTCACTATTTCCACTGTTTCCCCATCTTTTTGCCATGAAGTGATGGGACCAGATGCCATGACCTTAGTTTCCTGAATGTTGACTTTTAAGCCAACTTTTTCACTCTCCTCTTTCACTTTCATCAAGAGGCTCTTTAGTTTTTCTTCGCTTCTGCCATAAGGAATGTTGTCATCTGCATATCTGAGGTTATTGATATTTCTCTCGGCAATCTTGATCCCAGCTTGTGCTTCTTCCAGCCCAGCGTTTCTCATGATGTACTCTGCATATGAGTTAAATAAACAGAGTGACAGTATACAGCCTTGATGTGCTTCATTCCTTATTTGGAACCAGTCTGTTGTTCCATGTACAGTTCTAGCTGTTGCTTCCTGACCTGCATACAGGTTTCTCAAGAGGCAGGTCAGATGGTCTGGTATTTGCATCTTTAAGAATTTTCGACGGTTTGTTGTGATCCACACAGTCAAAGGCTTTGGCATAGTTAATAAAGCAGAAATAGATGTTTTTCTTAATTGACTCTCTTGCTTTATCCATGGTCCAACGGATGTTGGCAATTTGATCTCTGGTTCCTCTGCCTTTTCTAAATCCAGCCTGAACATCTGGAAGTTCATGGTTCACGTATTGTTGAAGCCTGGCTTGGAGAATTTTAAGCATTACTTGACTAGCATGTAAGATGAGTGCCATTGTACATTAGTTTGAGCATTCTTTGTCATTGCCTTTGTTTGGGTTTGGAATGAAAACTGGCCTTTTCCAGTCCTATGGCCACTGCTGAGTTTTCTAAATTTTCTGACATACTGAGTGCAGCACTTTCACAGCATCATCTTTCAGGATTTGAAATAACTCTACTGGAATTTCATCATCTCCTCTAGCTTTGTTTGTAGTGATGCTTCCTAAGGCCCACTTGAGTTCACATTCCAGGATGTCTGACTCTAGGTGAGTGATCACACCATTGTGATTATCTGGGTCTTGAAGATCTTTTTTGTACAGTTCTTCTTTGTATTCTTGCCACCTCTTCTTAATATCATCTGCTTCTGTTAGGTCCATACCATTTCTGTCCTTTATCAAGCCCATCTTTGAATGAAATGTTTCCTTGGTGTCTCTAATTTTCTTGAGGAGAACTGTGATGCTGCTGCTGCTAAGTCATTTCAGTTGTGTCCAACTCTGTGCGACCCTGTAGACGTCAGCCCACCAGGCTTCCCCGCCCCTGGGTTTCTCCAGCAAGAACACTGGAGTGGGTTGCCATTTCCTTTTCCAGTGCAGGAAAGTGAAAAGTGAAAGTGAAGTCGCTCAGTCATGTCTGACTCTTCAGGACCCCATGGACCGCGGCCTGCGGTGGGGTGCCATTGCTGTCTGCATGAAGAGAACTCTAGTCTTTCGCATTCTGTTTTCCTCTATTTCTTTGCACTGATCATACTTTGAGAGCTAATGCCATGTTAGAGCTCTTCCGGGCTTCCCTCATAGCTCAGTCAGTAAAGAATCTGCTGCAATGCAGGAGACCCAGATTCGATCCCTGGATTGGGAAGATCCCCTGGAGAAGGACATGGCTACCCCACTCCAGTATTCTTGCCTGGTGAATCCCATGGACAGAGGAGTCTGGTGGGCTATAGTCCATGAGGTTGCAGAGTCATACATGACTGAGCAACTAAACACACAGATACACACATACACATGACTAACTAAACTCTTTCATGAGGCAAATTAGGAATCAAAGTAGTTTTCAGAGACATAAGGATTATTTGCGTTAGCTAATATGAAGTAGTAAACTTACTCAAAAATGTTACCCATATGTTTTTTATTTACTTTGAAAATAAACTTTCAATAAAGCATTTTTGTTTGTAAATTTTATCATTACAGAATACATTTAAAAATTTGAGCGTTTGTAGTCACATACATAATTTGAGGGAAGAAATTAGATAAATATAATTTTTAAAAGTTAGAGATTAGACAATGGCATTGAAACATGTATACTATCATGTAAGAAACGAATTGCTAGTCTAGGTTCGATGCAGGATACAGGATGCCTGGGCCTGGTGCACTGGGATGACCCAGAGAGATGCTATGGGGAGGGAGGTGGGGGGGGGTTCAGGGTTGGGAACTCATGTACACCTGTGGTGGATTCATGTTAATGTATGGCAAAACCAATACAGTATTGTAAAGTAAAAAAATAAAATTTTTAAATAAATAAATAAAAGTTAGAGATTAAAGGTGATCCAGAATAAGCAATTTTCTCATTTGAGATTGGACGATGTCTTAAAACACTTTTCAAAAGTTCGTGGAGCCTCCACTAGTGCCTTTTAGAACTATTAATTGACCATGGGGTAAAAGTTGTCAAAGAGTTGTAAAGCTTACAGAAGTAGAATATATATAAAATATTTCTCTAAAGGAAACAAAGTGAAGGCTCTCTTCTATGAACCTACACCAGAAAATGGCACAGATAAATTAGAAATCTGGAAAGGAATAAATAAATTGGTCCTTTACTTAGAAAAGTGAAACATCCTGTTAAACTTGTGGCTATTTAGCCTTTCTAGTATTCATAAGAAATGCTATTTCATAAATCTAGATATCACAAGCATAGAGGACTGAAGACTAAACAGGTAGACTAACAGGTAGACTATTGTCTAAGTTTGAAAGTGAAAATGAAGTCGCTCAGTCATGTCCTACTCTTTGCGACACCATGGGACTGTAGCCTGCCAGGCTCCTCTGTCCATGGGATTCTCCAGGCAAGAATACTGGAGTGGGTTGCCATTTCCTTCTCCAGGATATCTTCCCAACCCAAGGATTGAACCTCGGTTCCCCCACATTGTAGGCAGAGGCTTTACTGTCTGAGCCACTTAGTTTCTTGATTTGCACTGTTTAATGTTTATCAAAGTCATGCTATATTTAAGACAGTGACCTTGAGAAGATAAGAGTATTTTCGAAGAGAGATAAATCTTTTATCTCTTTTAACTAATCTCCACTCACATACAAAAAGTTCCTAAAGAACTGTAGTGTATTAAGAGAAGTGGAAGACACAGAATTACTTAAAGAATGGTATGTGATAAATGCCATAAATACAAAGCATGAGTGTATTTTAAACATATAAGTGAATAGTGTTCATCAGAACAATCAGGGTTTATTTAACTGGAAAATTAATTCTGTAGTCAGTCCTAGGAGGAGAGCCAGAATCTTGATAAAAGTGTAAACAGCTGCAGAGAATGAGAAGGTATAGTCAAAGAATATTAAGTGATTGTATTACCATAAATGTTATTGTATTTTTATTATCCTGTATTAGATAAATTTCAAACAGACAGGTATAGAGAGTTAATACAGTAGACACTTACGCACCAACAAACCAGATTTAAGCATTTTGCTGTAGTTGTCTAGCCCTCCCTTGACTCCCTTGAAGGCAGTCACTGTTCTGATTGTTATCTTTTCTTTTTTGTTTTTATACCTTTAATATAGATGTAGGAGTCCATAAATACATATAGTGCCATGTTTTGCCTTTTAAAAATGGATATAAATGCTGACTGTTTAGAGGTATACTTTTGCTTTTTTTCACTCAACTGTACTTACTATTGTGGCCATATATCTAAGTTGATATAGATGGCTTCATCTTATTCAACTGATGTATGCTAGCTCATCTTTTTGTAAGTCATGTCATTTACCAAGTTTACTTTTATCTATACCTTACCTTTCTTCAGTTACAGCATTGAAGTAGGAAATTAACACTGTGCTATTGATTTGAAAAGTGTATGAGATTAAATTTGTTTTTGTGTTTTAAAATTTTTGTCCAGGAAATCCTTGCACGTGGAGTTCTTCTTCCATTGATAAATCAACTCAGTGATCCTGATTATATTAATCAATATATCATATGGATGGTATGTACTTTCTAAAATGCAGCTCTTGTTTTTAAAACAGTTTTTTAAAAGGTATAAATATGATTTGGAGGTCAGGATGATTAAGCAGTAATTTATTAAAGAAATTAAAAATATATCTCCAGGTAATCTTTTATATTTTCAATATTTTGTTTGCTTATGTGTTGAATGTACTAGCCAGATTTCCCTTAAGGAAGTAGGTTGATAAGATAATCTTCCTTACAGTGTTCCTGCTGTTTCTACTTATTTAAATTTAAAAAAGGATGTTTTCTTATCTGTGTGTATAGATGATAAGTACTTCCTAAAACTGCTGTTTGATTTCAAATTAATCTGAACTACTTAAGTACCATGCAATTTAAATTTTATGCTAAATAGTAGAGGAAAATATAGAGGGAAGAACTTTAGATTGAGAATAAGATCTAAGTTCTAGATACGTTTCTGTACGTTGCGTAGTATGTCAATAAGATAACTCATAGTTTTCTCATTCATCAGATACATCAAAGGGTTAGTGGTTATTAAGTTTGCTAGTTCTAATTTTTTTTTCTGATTATATATGCTTTTCCTCAG
The DNA here is from genome assembly GCA_917880005.1 of Nanger dama. Lineage (NCBI taxonomy): Eukaryota > Metazoa > Chordata > Mammalia > Artiodactyla > Bovidae > Nanger > Nanger dama. The sequence continues at coordinate 35,393,553 of CAKJTW010000007.1, forward strand.
TAAATTAATGGTTGAGGAAGTGTGTGTAAATGGGCCATTGCTGGGAATTACTTTGGTGGTTACCTAAGTCTTTGATTCCTTTTTGTGAATCTGAAATTTCTCTCCCACATTGTCTTCTTTTACTCATTCTAGCTTTTCTAGGACGGAAGTATTTGATTGTTCTTTGTTTACAATCATATCCATTATCAGACTTGCCATTTTGCATTGTTGTTGCTATTACAGTGTTTGTCTCTCCCATCAGATTATGGGTTCCTGTAGGCAGAAATTGTCTTCCCTAGTCTTGTGTTCCTAGAATCTTTCATGGAGTTTATAGAACTTAATTTTTCATTTCCTTTGTCAGCTTATTTACAGTCCTGGTAGGCTGTACCTAGAACTTCAAAAATTTGCATATCCCCATAACTGAAAGAAAAAAAAAACCTTTGGTTGGGAATTCTGCTCCTGAAATTTAAAGTGCTAATAAACAAGATTATAACAATCCGATTTAAGACTACTAATGGCAATCTTGCTAATAATACTAAAAAAAGTGAATGCAATATAAGTGTTCAACATAGGCACAATTGCATTCATTTCACATGCTATCAAGGTAATGCTCAAAATCCTTCAGGCCAGGCTTCAACAGTACATGAACTGAGAATCTCCAGATGTACGAGGAGGATTTAGAAAAGGCAGAGGAACCAGAGATCAAATTGCCAACTTCCGTTAGTTCAGTTCAGTTCAGTCGCTCAGTCGTGTCCGACTTTCCGCGACCCCATGAGTCGCAGCACGCCAGGCCTCCCTGTCCATCACCATCTCTCAGAGTTCACTTAGACTCACGTCCGTTGAGTCCGTGATGCCATCCAGCCATCTCATCTTCGGTTGTCCCCTTCTCCTCCTGCCCTCAATCCCTCCCAGCATCAGAGTCTTTTCCAATGAGTCAACTCTTCTCATGAGGTGGCCGAAGTACTGGAGCTTCAGCTTCAGCATCATTCCTTCCAAAGAAATCCCAGGGTTGATCTCCTTCAGAATGGACTGGTTGGATCTCCTTGCAGTCCAAGGGACTCTCAAGAGTCTTCTCCAACACCACAGTTCAAAAGCAATTCTTTGGTGCTAAGCCTTCTTCACAGTCCAACTCTCACATCCATACATGACCACAGGAAAAACCATAACCTTGACTAGATGGACCTTAGTTGGCAAAGTAATGTCTCTGAATATACTGTCTAGGTTGGTCATAACTTTTCTTCCAAGGATTAATCGTCTTTTAATTTTATGGCTGCAGTCACCATCTGCAGTGATTTTGGAGCCCCAAAAATAAAGTGTGACACTGTTTCCACTGTTTGCCCATCTATTTCCCATGAAGTGATGGGACCGGATGCCATGATCTTCATTTTCTGAATGTTGAGCTTTAGGCCAACTTTTTCACTCTCCTCTTTCACTTTCATCAAGAGGCTTTTTAACTCCTCTTCACTTTCTGCCATAAGGGTGGTGTCATCTGCATATCTGAGGTTATTGATGTTTCTCCTGGCAATCTTGATTCCAGCTTGTGTTTCTTCCAGTCCAGCGTTTCTCATGATGTACTCTGCATATAAGTTAAATAAGCAGGCTGACAATATATAGCCTTGACGTACTCCTTTTCCCATTTGGAACCAGTCTGTTGTTCCATGTCCAGTTCTAACTGTTGCTTCCTGACCTGCATACATATTTCTTAAGAGGCAGGTCAGGTGATCTGGTATTCCCATCTCTTTCAGAATTTTCCACAGTTTATTGTGATCCACACAGTCAAAGGCTTTGGCATACTCAATAAAGCAGAAGTAGATGTTTTTCTGGAACTCTCTTGGTTTTTTGATGATCCAGTGAATGTTGACAATTTGATCTCTGGTTCCTCTGCCTTTTCTAAAACCAGCTTGAACATCAGGGAGTTCATGGTTCACGTATTGCTGAAGCCTGGCTTGCAGAATTTTGAGCATTAGTTTACTAGCATGTGAGATGAGTGCAATCGTGCGGTAGTTTGAGCATTCTTTGGTATTGCCTTTCTTTGGAATTGGAATGAAAAGTAACCTCTTTCAGTCCTGCGGCCACTGCTGAGTTTTCCAAATTTGCTGGCATATTGAATGCAGCACTCTTCTGTTAGATCATAGAAAAAACAAGGAAATTCTAGAAAAAACTACTTCTGCTTCATTGACTATGCTGAAGCCTCTGACTGTGGATCACAACAAACTGTGGAAAATTCTTCAAAAGTTGGGAATACCAGACCACCATACCTGCCTCCTGAGAAACCTGTATGAAGATCAAGAAGCAACAGTTAGAACCGATCATGGAACAACAGACTGTTTCAAAATTGGGAAAGGAGTATATCAAGGCTGTACATTGTCACCTTGCTTATTTAATGTACATGCAAAGTACATCATGCAAAATGCTGAGCTGGATGCAGCTCAGTCTGGAATCTCGATTGCCTGAAGAAATATCAGTAACCTCAGATACGCAGATGAGACCACCGTTATGGCAGAAAGTGAAGAGGAACGGAAGAGTGTTTTGAATAAAGTGGAAGAGGAGAGTGAAAAAGCTGGCTTGAAACTCAACATCCAAAAGACTAAGATCATGGCATCTGGTCCCATCACTTCACAGCAGGTAGATGGGGAAACAGTGGGAACAGTGAGAGATTTTACTTTCTTGGGCTCCAAAATCACTGTGGACAGTGACTGCAGCCATGACACTAAAACACACTTGCTCCTTGGAAGAAAAGCTGTGACAAACCTGGACAGCATATTAAAAAGCAGAAAAATCAGTGTGCTAACACACGTCTGTCTAGTCAAAGCTGGTTTTTCTAGTAGTCATGTACAGATGTGCAGATTGGACTGTAAAGAAAGCCGAGAGCTGAATAATTGACGCTTTTGAACTGTGGCATTGGAGAAGACTCTTTGAGAGTCCCTTGGACAGCAAGGAAATCCAGCCAGTCAATCCTAAAGGGAATCAGTCCTAAATATTCATTGGAAGGACTGATGCTGAAGCTGAAGCTCCCATACTTTGGCCACCTGTGAAGAGCTGACTCACTGGAAAAGACCCCGATGCTGGGAAGGATTGAGGGCAGGAGGATAAGGGGGTGACAGAGGATGAGATGGTTGGATGGCATCACCAGCTCAGTGGACATGAGTTTGAGCAAGCTCTGGGAGTTAGTGACGGACAGGAAAGCCTCTTGTGTGCTACATTCATGAGGTCACCGAGTCGGACAGGACTGAGCAACTGAACAGCAAAATAGAGGAATAGTTTAGGAATACTGATGCAGTAAATACTGTTTATACTCTGATGATAGTATGTCTTTATGAATATGAAAAGATGTGTTTATTTTTTATGTAAAAGGGCAACTAAAAATGATGTGTGTATAAATATCTATTCCTTTAAAAATAAATATATAAGTAATTATATATTAATGAATGACTCTGATTCTGATAAGTTGTATACTGTTTAGAGAGGTCAGTCAATTCAGTTGCTGAGTCCTGTCTGACTCTTTGCAACCCCATGGACTGCAGCACACCAGGCTTCCCTGTCCATTACCAACTTGTAGAGCTTGCCCAAACTCGTACATTGAGTTGATGATGCCACCCATCCATCTCATCCTCTGTTGTAGAGAGATAGGATCCTGAAAATTTTAAGTTTTCTTTTTGTTTATTTCACTTTACTACAAGTACTGGTTATGTCATAAGTGATTTTTAAGAAGTAGGATAAAGGTAAAATTTTAAAACGTTTAAGTAGTAAAGTAAAAGTAAATACCTTTAAAAAGAATTTTTTTGTAACACAAAAATGAATATCATATACTAACCTTAAAAAGTCAGTTTACAGTACTGTATAATCTTACCTATAGTACAGAACAGGATGCAAGTTTACTAGAATATTATGGTTATCTCACACTCATGGAATTAGGAATTATTTTCGTTTCTATTTTTCTTTACTTTTCACTTTCTATTTTGCTGAGCTTATATTAGTATATAATTAGTTACATGGTAAAAACATTTTTGAGGGACTTAGCACATACTCAGAACAGAATTCAAGCCACCAGATTTTTACTTGTTCTCTGCATAGTTGGCCTGGTACTATTATTATGTATCATGGTTGGGGGTCTTTTTATTTAAAACAGTGATTGATCACTATTGTGCTTTGCTGTAAAATATCAAAAATATATTTAAAAGAGAAAAATATATCAATAAAATATCTTTAGCTTGCTTTGTTGTCCGGTTTATTCTCTTGACATTATTTATGTGGAAAACCCTTTGCACATAGGTATTATAAAATTGGCTCAGTTCTTACTCTTTCTGCCAGGTAAATTTCATATTAATGATACCTAATTGTATAGTTTATTTGAAAGGAAAAGTTTAGAGCAATGTAGTAGTAACATATATCCTCCAAGTAAAATGTTCATATTACTTAACAGAAGTTTTAAGTTTTTAAGTCATTTCTAAAGATAGTACTGGCCAATTTGCATTATTTATCTCAAAATATATATTTTATATCTTTTGGGGACAAACTAGTTAATTGTAAACTTTTCTCTCTGACTGTGGAATAGTTTACTTAATCGGTTTATATCTGCTCCTACTGTGGAATAGTTTACTTAATCGGTTTATATCTGCTCCTACTAGAGCAGATTAGTGAACAGCTGTTTACTTGTTTCTTAATGTATTCTTAGAAAAATCAGGTCTTTAATAACTTACTTCTTTTATTATTGAAGTAAAATTTACACAAAGTGAGAGACATCGCCAAGTAGTTATCTGAAGTTGTGTTATAATTTTGTACTTTTACTTGCACTGTTTGAAAATGTGAAGACCAAATTTGGTCTCTCCACATTCTGATAGATATTTGGCATTCTCATTTTGTTATGGTTAATTTGCACATCCTTGATGATTAATAATTTTAAACATTTTTTCAGGTGCTTATTGCCCCCCTTCTTTTCCCCACAGTTCTGAACTTTGGCAATCACCAGTACTTGGACTCCTGTTTAGAATGGACAACCAAGTTGGCTACCTTTCCATAGTTCCCTTTACTGTTTTATTTGGCTTAAATTTATTGACAGTCATAGTTATTAGATCCTTTACAACATTCTCAGCTGCCTTTCTTCTCTCTCTGTTTATTATTTGCTTGGTGAAACCACATTCAGGTTAAATCCAACTTAATATTCTACTCCATTCTTAATCTTAAATAGCAAGCGGCTGGAGAAGGATCAAATAACAGTTATTCATGTCATTACAGTGATTCTGTTAAATTTATGTCCGAGAATGCCACTCTTAATGTTTAAAATTCTCCAGTGACTTTTCATCCCATTCACAGTGAAAGCCAAACCATTTACTAAACCTTATCATGTTTGCTTTCCCATTAGCACTCATCTCCCTTGCTCTTTTGCATGTCTTTGTTTTAGTTCTAGTCACCACGGCTTCCCTGCTGGCATCAGACATTTTGAACGTGCTCTTTACTTCATAGTGTGCTATATATCTTTCTTACTTTGTTAATAGTCTGTGACCCAGGAGAATTTAAGTACCATGAGTAGAGAGATTTTCATTTTGTTTGAGAACAGTTGTGCCTGGCACACAGTAGGTACTCAAGATTCTGTTTTCATTTAAGTGAGTCTCCCTCCCATCTGTGTTGTAAACTTTATTTTCAGATCCGTGATTCTAATTGCAACTATGAGGCCTTTATGAACATTATTAAATTGAGTGACAATATTGGAGAGCTCGAAGCAGTCAGAGATAAAGCAGCAGAAGAATTACAGTATCTTCGATCTCTAGATACAGCTGGTGATGGTAAGTAATTTATTTAAGAATAAGAATGTTTTACTTCTTTAACAATTACTGTATATTCAAACAAAACTTGAATTAACCTAAATGTCATTTTATGTTATTAATGGTTTTCACCTTAACTGAATCTGACTTTTATTATGCTAATATGTTCTGAGAATAAAGCATAATAGTTTTCTGAATGTGAGACTCTTATTATTGCAGTTATTGCTAAAGATAATTTGCATAGTTTAATTTTAATTAAATAATTTAACTATAAAATTTCATTATTTTTTAAATAAATAATTACGGTATTCATTGGTTATTAAGTTAAATTATAGTAAGTGTATATTTAAAGTATTTCACAAGTAACACTGCCACTTTACCTCATAATCAATTTATTTTTAGATATCAACACCATCAAAAATCAAATAAATAGCTTATTATTTGTGAAGAAAGTATGTGACTCAAGAATACAACGGTTGCAGTCAGGCAAAGTGAGTAAAATACTCTTGAATTAATATTTAACTATAGATAATTTCTCTTCATTAAAATATCCAGCAAATGACAAAAGGTTGAGTATTAACCAGTGTGGCATTTTACAGAAGAACTAAAAATTTAAAAAAAATTTATATTATACAATGTAGTGTAAATATTTATTAAAACAAGCTAATGAGATTAAAATATTGCATGAAAAGTAATTTTTTTTCTTGATTTATGTTTTTATCTACTCATGTGTTATTTATTCAAAATTCAACATTTATTGAATTTTGTACATTGGACACCATTTTAGACGGAAATCTCTCCACGAAGCTTACATTTTAGTTGCAGAATCAGAAAATAAACCAATATATAAATTGATATATTATGTAAAAAATGTAAAAGTAAGTGAAATGTGAAAAAAATAAAATGTAAAAAAAAAAACTAAAATGTGAAAGAAAATAAGTAAAGCAAAGTAGGGTGGTAGAGAATGTCAAAGTGGTTTAGATAGATGCTGAGAGATCTGGTGACATTTGAGCACAGAGAGATCTGAATAATATGAGAGAATCATGTGAAATTTTTTTAAATCTTTCATGCAAAGGTGAGAGCAAATGTGAAGTCCCTGGAATAGGAAAGTGCCTGCTGAGTTAGAGGAGGTCATTGTGACTGTTATGGAATGTATGATAGGATTTGTAGTAGGAATGAGATTAGAGAGGAACCTTAGGGGTTAGATCATACATGGTTTTGCCTTCCGTAGTAAGATTTTTTAAAATCTGACTGTGATAGAAATCCATTGGAGATTCGACCTGGCAAGTGACATAATCTGACTTATGAGGTAAAATGATTATTTGGGCTCTTTGTGATGAGTAGATTGTGGTGGAGTGGTGGAGACAAGAATGGAAACTAACAGATCGTTTACATGACTCTTGTTTTTGTTTAGTAAGAGATGTCTGGGGGTTCATGTGAGAAGTTAATTAGAGACAATATTTGCTAATGTATTAAATATGGGTTGAGAGAGAAAAAGAACTCAAGGATGATTCCAGAGTTTTTTAGACTGAGCACCTGCATGTATAGTGTTGTTATTCACTAAAATGAATAAAACTGAGGAAGGAGGAAATTTGGAAGAGAGAATCAAGTTTTGAATGTTTAGCTTGAGATCCCTGTTTGATGTTAAAGTAGACATTCTAATTGGTAAATTCAAGTTCAAGGGAAATTTCTTGAATGAAACAAACCTTGAGAATCCTCAGGATTATCAGCTGCTTGTTTAAAGTTGAGAGATTGGATGAGATTACTTAAGAGAATGAGTTTAAGAAAGAAGATATCAAAGACTTTGTCCTGAGGCACTTCAGTTACTAGTGTTTAAGACAAAGTGAAAGATCTAGCCAAACAAACTGTAAATGACTATTGAGATTGAAGGGAAGGAGTGTGATATCCTAGAAGCAAAGTATAGAAAATGCCAAAAAAAGTGAGAGATCAGCTGTATCACAGACTACTAATAAGTTGAGTAAGATGAAGATTTAGAATTGACTGTTGGGTTTGCCACAGGGGTGTTATTGGTGATCCATGAGAGCATTTTGGTTGAATAGTGGAGAAAAACCCTGATGAGAGTCAGTCAGGAGAAAATGGGAAGAAATGAATTAGAAACCGTCATTATAGGTAGCTGTTTGGATGAGTTTCATTGTAAAAGAGAGCAGAGATTTGGGGCTTTGAAACAAATTTTTACTACCTTTAGTTTTTAGTGTAGTCACCTTTTTTATGCTGGTTTTCTATTGGAAATTGCTTTGTGACTGGTCTTGTAATTTTGCAGTATACTTACATTCCTTAAGGAATAGAAGACTTATTTTTAAATTTTGAGTTTAGTTGGTTAGTTTAATTATAACTTACACATTATTTGAGGCCTGTATTTATCATAAATGTGTGTGCAGGTATATGTATGTCTGTCTTTGTTCAGTTAACTGTATTTAAAAATGAATTTATATACACATGTAAATTCAGAATAGAAGAAAAATATGGTTTCACTTGTGATTGTTGTTTCTTTATCTAGTTACCCTACCTAGATCTTACAGTTAGTGATGCTTGTGTACTGCAGGCTAAATCGCTTCAGCCGTGTTCGACTTTTGCCGAGCCTATGGACTGTAGCCTGTTGGGTTCCTCTGTCCATGGGATTCTCAAGGAAAGAATACTGGACTAGATTTCCATGCCCTCCTCCAGGGGATCTTTCCCACCCAGGGAATGAACCCTTCTCTCTTAGGTCTCTTGCACTGGCAGGCAGATTCCTTACTGCTGAGCCACCAGGGAAGCCCCTGGTGATCCTTAAGCATCATTATTTAAGTCTGTTTGCCTAAATACTTTTTGATACTGAATTCCTTTTAAAATTTAGAAACCTTGTTTGGAAGCTTGTCAACTCTAATTTGAATATGAATCTTTACCTTTTTAAATTGCTCAGTCATAGCATGTATTCCTTTGGATGAAAATTCAGAATCTTCAGAGATATACTGCTCATCTTAAAGTCTTCGAGATGCTTTATTCTTTTTATTACAAATAAAGTGATAGTGAATACTCTTCTCCATCCCATATCTATAGAGATGCTGCTGGATAGAACCAAGAAGTGATAAAATCTGAGGAAGGAAGACTTATATAGGGGGAATCATGTGCTGGTACTAGATTGCTTTGTTGTTCAGTCGCTCAGTCGTGTCCAACTCTGTGACCTCATGGACTGCAACACACCAGGTTTCCCTGTCCTTCACCATCTCCTGAAGTTCGCTCAAATCTACGTCCATCAAGTCAGTAATTCCATCCAGCCATCTCATCCTCTGTTGTCCCCTTCTTCTCCTGCCTTCTATCTTTCCCAGCATCATGGTCTTTTTTGGTGAGTTGACTCTTCCCATCAGATGGCCAAAATATTGGAGCTTCAGCTTCAACATTAGTCCTAATGAATATTTAGGATTGACTGGTTTGATCTCCTTGCAGTCCAAGGGACTCTGAAGAGTCTTCTTCAACACCACAGTTTGAAAGCGTCATTCTTTGGCGTTCAGTCTTCTCTATAGTCCAACTTTCAGTACTGGAAAAACCATAGCTTTGACTATGTGGACCTTTGTCGACAAGGTGATGTCTCTGCTTTTTAATAGGCTATAGTAGGTTTGTCATAGCTTTTCTTTCAAAAACGCTAAATTCTTTTAATTTCATGGCTGCAGTTACCTTCCACGGTGATTTTGGAGCCCGAGAAAATAGTCTGTCAGTTTCCATTTTTTCCCTTCTATTTGCCATGAAGTGATGGGACCGGATGCCATGATCTTAGTTTTCTGAATGTTGAGTTTTAAGCCAGTTTTTTTACTCTCGTCTTTCACCTTCATCAAGAAGCTCTTTAGTTCCTCTTCACTTTCTGCCATTAGGGTGATGTCATCTGCATGTCTGAGTTTACTGATATTTCTCCAGGAAATCTTGATTTCAGCTTGAGCTTCATCAAGCCTAGCATTTTGCATGATGTCATCTGCATGTAAGTTAAATAAACAAGGAGAAGGCAGTGGCACCCCCACTCCAGTACTCTTGCCTGGAAAATCCCATGGATGGAGGAGCCTGGAAGGCTGCAGTCCATGGGGTCGCTGAGGGTCGGACACAACTGAGCAACTTCTTTTCACTTTTCACTTTCACGCACTGGAGAAGGAAATGGCAGCCCACTCCAGTGTTCTTTCCTGGAGAAATCTGTGGACAGAGGAGCCTGGTGGGCTGCCGTCTATGGGGTCGCACAGAGTCGGACGTGACTGAAGTGACTTAGCAGCAGTAGCAGTAAATAAGCAAGGTGACAGTGTACAGCCTTGTAATACTGCTTTCCCAGTTTTGAACCAGTCTGTTGTCCCATTGACTGATTTCTCACTGTTACTTCTTTACTATATACAGGTTTTTCAGGAGGCAGGTAGGTGGTCTGGTATTCCCATCTCTTTCAGAATTTTCCACAGTGTGTTGTGATCCACACAGTCAGAGGCTTTAGCATAGTTAGTGAAGCAGGTGTTTTTTTGTAACTCTCTTGCTTTTTCGATGATCCAGCGGATGTTGGCTATTTGATCTGGTTCCTCTGCCTTTTCTAAATCCAGCTTATACATCTGGAAGTTCTTGCTTCACATACTGTTGAAGTCCAGCTTGAAGGATTTTGTCCTTTTAACCTTGCTAGTATGTGAAATGAGTGCAGTTTTCAGTAGATTGCTTTACCCCAGTAATGTCAAATCAGTAATCTGTTGTTCTTATGTACTTATATGAAGAGATACTAATTACAAGAGAAGTTTTTTTCTCCTCTTTTCAAATCATCTTGCTTTTCCTTTATGTATCACTTATGCCTAATTTCGGAGAAGGCAATGGCACCCCACTCCAGTACTCTTGTCTGGAAAATCCCATGGATGGAAGAGCCTGGTAGGCTGCAGTCCATGGGGTCACTAAGAGTCGGACACGACTGAGCGACTTCACTTTCACTTTTCACATTCATGCACTGGAGAAGGAAATGGCAATCCACTCCATTTTTCCTGCCGGTAGAATCCCAGGGACGGGGGAGCCTAGTGGGCTGCCGTCTATGGGGTCGCACAGAGTTGGACACGACTGAAGTGACTTAGCAGCAGCAGCAGCAGCAGCAGCAGCATGCCTAATTTAGTATCTGCCCCTAAATAAGGCAGCCGTATCTAACTTTCAGAAAACCTGTGCATCTTTTTTTTGAAAATAGAGGTTTGTGAGTATGGATTTGGGAATGCAGAGAAGCTGGTGGAAATCATTTCAGGAAACATTGTTGGTTTTTGTGGAAAGGGCATCAGACTTTGAGGACGTTGACTCATTCTAACCAGCTTTGCAATCATAGGCAACATTTCTGACCATCAACTTTCTTACCTGTTGAGTGGGATTGGTGATGCTTATACAATAGGATTGCTATGGAGATTTAATGAAGTAATATGTGTAATGTACCTAACGCAGTGCTGGACGTCTAGATTCTCTAAACTTTGAATCCGTTAAAAACTTCTTTCTCTGTATATGGGTAGTTTCCTTGCTTTGAAGTTTATGTAATTTACCATTTAGGTAGACTGAAAAGAAACACATTTTCTACAAAGATTATAGAATTTTTACCCAATTAGCAAACCTACTAGTTAGGAATATATATGTATATTTTTCTAGTAGATAGACTTCAGCCTCTACTTGAAATACTGGGGTTTGTTTATTCTTCATCATAATAGCCCCTTTAGTCCCTATCATGTTCATTTTTGTTTGAAATGGGTAAAAATAGAGAATACATGAAAATACATTTAGGTATATTTTTTATTAGAAGAAATGAGTGCTTATTGTGCTTTTAATGTATATTTAGTAAGCAGCTCTTAAAATAACTCTAGGAAATTAAGTGAGCTGATACTTTTTATTGGTAACCCACCTGTACAAGAAGAAAAAACTTTATTCCATTTTAACTTAATTGACTGTGAAGAAAGTTGAGTGCCAAAGAATTGATGCTTTTGAACTGTGGTGTTGGAGAAGACTCTTGAGAGTCCTTTGGACTGCAAGGAGATCCAACCAGTCCATCCTAAAGGAGATCATTCCTCAGTGTTCTTTGGAAGGAATGATGCTAAAGCTGAAACTCCAGTACTTTGGCCACCTCATGCGAAGAGTTGACTCATTGGAAAAGACTTTGATGCTGGGAGGGATTGGGGGCAGGAGAAGGGGATGACATATATGAGATGGCTGGATGGCATCACGGACTCGATGGACATGAGTCTGAGTGAACTCTGAGAGATGGTGATGAACAGGGAGGCCTGGCGTGATGCGATTCATGGGGTCACAAAGAGTTGGACACAGCTGAGCGACTGAACTGAACTGAACTGACTGAAGAATCTTTAACGTAGTGAGAGAATAGATGAGATGTTAATCTGCAAAAACTTTTATTTGTAGGAGATAAATACTGTGAAATTGGCAGCAAACTTTGGGAAACTTTGCACAGTCCCCTGGACAGCATTCTTGTAGACAATGTTGCACTACAGTTTTTTATGGGTAGGTAAATCCATTTTATAAAAATAATATAACCCTCAAGTTTTTTTATAATTGTATATATTGTTAAATTTTAAATACTTGATATTAGGCATGCCATATATATCTCTCTTCCACTCCTCATTTTCTGAAATATCCCCATTTTTTTTAGAAACCATAGGGATAGAGATTTGTTTGGTTTTAAGGAAATAAATGCTTATTGCATTTCCAATTTGTATTTGCTAATCTGCTTTTAAATAAACCCCAAGAGATTCTACTTGAATTTTAATTATTTGTAAAAGAGACTTCATCAGGAAAGCATGGTATATATAACCTGCTTGTATCATTTTTTGTGCATGAATGGGGGAAGGGTCTTATTTTTATACCATTTTATATATAAATGTTTATTGATTTTATTCATGTTACAGAGTTACTTTTATGTAGGGGATGTTTCCAGCAAAACTCCCTGAGTCTTCATATTCATGAACAAAAAGAAATGCATCGCTTATTGAAGAGCCCAATCCTTATTTTTAATATATGTGATATAATAGCAATATTATGATTAATAATTTTTATTGAGAATGGAAGCTGAATGTTGGTGAAGTAGTTTATTTCTGATGAAGCCTTCCCTGGCAGCTTTATTCCCAAGAGGTGCTTTCATGAAAAATCAGATGTTTTTTAAAATGCACTTCCATTTCTAGTTACTGCATAATTGGTCTCTTCAGCTTAACCAATTTATGATATGACCTTTTTTTTTAACCTCTAGCATTTTCTAAACATGTTCAAAACTCAGAGTTTTAAGTATTTGAAACTTTCAAATATTTCTTTCTTAACTTGTCTTACAGCCTTATGCACTCAAAAATCTGTGATTTTAATATCTCTTATGAATTTTGCTTGGTAGACTACATGCAGCAAACTGGAGGTCAGGCACATCTCTTCTTTTGGATGACAGTGGAAGGATACCGGGTTACAGCTCAGCAGCAGCTAGAAGTTTTATCAAGTCGTCAGAAAGACGGAAAACATCAAACCAACCAAACCAAAGGTCTTTTAAGAGCAGCTGCTGTTGGAATTTATGAACAGTATTTATCAGAAAAGGTGAGGATGTACTTTGATTTATTTGAGGATGCATTTTGTTTTCTTCTTTGACAGTGTCATTAATAATGGTAGATTATTAATAATTAAAATTAATAATGATACTGCCAAAGAAGATAATAATGATTGGTAGTACTTGTAAACATCCATTGTTCATGCTGCTATGCACAACTGTCTTACATTGCCTTGTTTTATCCTGAACATAGTATTTTGTATATTATTCTCATTTTATAGGTGAAGAAATTGATTGAATTAGAAAATTGACCCTGTCCAGGGTCATGTGGATACTAAATAACAGAGTTAAGATTCAGGGTCACACAACTTTGAATAATAGGAAGTAAGAGGTAAACCTTGAAAACAGTAACTAAAACAGAGCTGGAGTGGCTATACTAATATTAGATAATAGATTTTAAGACAAAAAACATTACTAGATAAACAAGGAACATTTTATAATAGATCAATTGATCAGGATGATAAAACAACAAAGCACACGTACATGAAGAACAAACTGACAGAACTGAGGGAGAAATGGACAATTCAATAATAATAGTTGGAGACTTCAATACTCCCTCTCAAAAACTGATAAAACAGTTTGATAGAAAATGACCAAGGATGTATAAGAATTGAACAGTACTTTAGACTAATTAGACAAAATACATCTGTAGAATACTTCTCCCTGACAACAGTGTTATTTTCAAGCATACACATAGAACATTCTCCAGGATAGATCATGCTGCTGCTGCTTCATATCACTTCAGTCGTGTCCAACTCTGTGCGACCCAATGGACGGCAGCCCAGCAGGCTCCTCTGTACCTGGGATTCTCTAGGCAAGAATACTGGAGTGGGTTGCCATTTCCTTCTCCAGTGCATGCATGCACGCTAAGTCGCTTCAGTTGTGTCCGACTGTGTGACCCCATAGATGGCAGCCCACCAGGCTCCTCTGTCCACAGATTTCTCCAGGTAAGAATACTGGAATGGGCTGCCATTTTCTTCTCCAGGATAAGTCATAAGATAGGCCATAAAACAACTCTCATTTTAGAGGCATTAAAATTATATATAAGTATGTCCGTTTCTCATAGTAGAATTAATTAGAAATCAAGAACAAAAGGGATTTGAGGAAATCTATAAATATTTGAAAATTAAGCAACAAATTTCTAAATAGTGTCTGTGTCAAAAATGTCAGAAGGAAATATTTTCAACTGAATGAAAATGAAAAAAAAATACATCAAAATTTATGGAATTCAGTTAAAGAAATGCGTAAAGGCAAATGTGTAGCTTTAAATGCATGATTAGAAAGGAGAAAGATGTCACATCAGCAATACACATTTTCATCGTAAAAATCTAGAAAAAAAAGCATGACAAATCTAAGCAAACAGAAGGAAGGAAATAGTAAAGATCAAAGTAGAAATCAGTGAAATAGAAAGACAGTAGTGAAAAATCAGTAGCACAATCAAAAGTTGTAAAATAAACAATGAAATTTAGAAACCTTTAGCTCAGTTGGCCAAGAAAAAAAGATACAGATCACCAAAATCATGAATGAAGGAGAAAGCATCACCACTGACTATAGAAATTAAAGGGACTACAAGGAAATACTGTTGTTGCTTAGTCACTAAGTCGTATCCAACTCTTTCATGACCCCATAGACTATAGCCTGCCAGGCTCCTCTGTCCATGGGATTTCCCAGGCAAGAATACTGGAATAAGTTGTGATTTCCTTCTCCAGGGGATCTTCCCAACCCAGGTATCAGACCCTGTATTGATAGGTGGATTCACCACTGAGCCACTTGGGAAGCCCTATAAAGAAGTATTACAAACAACTTTATTAGACAGTTTAGATGAAATGGACAAATTTGTGGGAATACACTAATTGTCAGACTGACTCAAGAAGAAATAGACAATACAGTAAATGAATTTAATTAATAATTAAAAATCGTCTTTCAAAGAAAAGCCCAGGCCTAAATGGTTTTACTAGTGAATTCTATCATATGTTTCAAGAGGAAATAATACCAGTATTTCACAGACTCTTGCAGAAAATAGAGAAAAAGGAAACACTTTACAATTCATTTTAAGAATTTAGTGTTACTCTCATATCAAAGATAAAGCCATCATTTAGAAAACTACAGACTGATGTCCCTCAAGAATATGGCCAGTAATCCTCAAGAGTCACACTCCAGTATTTTTAATGACTATGCTGTAATACCTTTTAGTTCATACTTATTAGCACAGAATTATATTTTAAGTATATATATTATTTGGAAATGACTCATTTGTGCATTTGCTTACATTTTTGCCTTATGAAATATATTGTATTTAAAAGAGTATGCGTTTTAAGAATAATAGTATAGCAAATGCCTTTATACACTCAATTCAGCGTTAGAAGTAGAACGTCCGTTGTATTTTAAAGGGCTTCCCTTGTGGCTCAGCTGGTAAAGAATCCACTTGAAATGCTGGACACCTGGGTTCAATCCCTGGGTTGGGAAGATTACCTGGAGGCTACCCACTCCAGTATTCAGACCTGGAGAATTCCATGGACTATATAGTCAGTGGGTCGCAAAGGGTCGGATATGACTGAGTTACTTATCTGTATTTTTAAAAGATCCCTATGCTAGCCTTTGCCTGTCCTTACTTTCTTGCTTTCCGATAAAGCCAGTTTTCTCTAATTATTCATTTACTTTCCCATACAGTTTTCCTGTACCTATATGTTCTAAATAATACTACCGCTTCAGCTTTATGAGGTTTTGACATTACAAAAATGTCAGGAGAGATAACTTTAGACATTTGCCTTCCAGATGGCTGTCATTGTTGCCAGCAGTAGAAAAGATGCCATTGTTGGCAGTAATCATATTTTTTTAGCATGGGACAAGAGTAATATCCATCTTTCATTTGAAAATATATTAAAAATGTGTGTGGTGAAAAGAATTACAGTAAACAGAAATTTATATGATTTTTCTCTAAAACTATTGAATGATTTTTGAAGGAACTAAATTAACCTTGAAATAAATGTACAGAACTGAGTACACGTAGGCTATAGCAAGAACTCATACAATGAAGAAAATAACTCATTTTTTGAAAATAAAGCTATTGAGAACTCAGATATCACCAGAAAGGAACAGCCAGCTTAAACACAGTTTCCTTACTCTCTTTAATAAAACTATAATTTCTTTGGAATGCTCCTTTATTCTCACACGTTTAAATGATCTATGTGTTTTAGAACCATTTTCCTTGAAAAGGAGAGATGGTTAACTTATGACATCCTTTATGCTTTGAAGTACTTTAAAAATGGGCATTTAGACATGGGCAACCTGTATGATGAATTCATATATGCAGACAACCTGATTGACAAACAGCTGGTCTACCAAACCTGGAGATACAAAGTTGATGGATACTTTTTTGGGAAAGCTGGAAACACATCCCTGTAGGTCTAAAAACCTGCTGTTTTTAGTGAGTAAAATCCCATTATTCTTTGCCTAAATGATTTTATTAGAAGATATTTCACTCCATGTCATGACATTACAGTGGTAAGAGAAATGTGATAATGGCTCAAGAGCAGAGCTGAAGCTTATAGTGAATTTTATTCTATAGTTGATTGTATTTAGTTATACCACTGTATAAAATAAAGGGTTGTCCTGAAGACTGCAAGCAGATCAGAAAAGTATTGTTTATTTTTTTTTAAATTAAATTTATTTTTTAAATTACAATACTGTATTTGTTTTGCCATACATTGACACGAATCAGCCATAGGTGAACACAATCTCCCAATGCCGAAGCCCCCTCCCACCTCCCACCCCACATCCTCTACTTGAAAGGCACACAAAAATACCCTACAAGATCATAGAATAAAAGGTAAATGTAATTGTTTATTTTTTATTAAATATAAATGTATCTATTTATTAGTCCTGTTACGTGTATAATCTTTTAAAAAGTCTTAGATATATATATTTTAAGAATAAACAGTGGTACTGCCTACCAATTTTAAATTTAGGTAAAAAGTTTAAAAAATGTTAAAATAAGTTTCTGTATCAGAGAACAGGAATAGTATTAAGTAAATTGTTTTGTTTTCTCAAACATATTTTTTGATTAGTCCCATTAATTATCAGTTGCCACTGTTAACTAGTCATTTTGTTTAAACTCTCACATCCATACATGACCACAGGAAAAACCATAGCCTTGACTAGATGGACCTTAGTTGGCAAAGTAAGGTTTCTGCTTTTGAATATACTGTCTAGGTTGGTCATAACTTTTCTTCCAAGGAGTAAGCGTCTTTTAATTTCATGGCTGCAGTCACCATCTAGATCTAAGATAGAGTGCCTGATGAACTATGGAATGAGGTTCGTGACATTGTACAGGAGACAGGGATCAAGACCATCCCCATGGAAAAGAAATGCAAAAAAGCAAAATGGCTGTCTGGGTAGGCCTTACAAATAGCTGTGAAAGAAGAGAAGTGAAAAGCAAAGGAGAAAAAGAAAGATATAAGCATCTGAATGCAGAGTTCCAAAGAATAGCAAGAAGAGATAAGAAAGCCTTCTTCAGCAATCAATGCAAAGAAATAGAGGAAAAGAACAGAATGGGGAAGACTAGAGATCTCTTCAAGAAAATTAGAGGGAACATTTCTTGCAAAGATGGGCTCGATAAAGGACAGAAATGGTCTGGACCTAACAGAAGCAGAAGATATTAAGAAGAGGTGGCAAGAATACATAGAAGAATTGTACAAAAAGATCTTCATGACCCAGATAATCACGATGATGTGATCACTAATCTAGAGCCAGACATATTGGAATGTGAAGTCAAGTGGGCCTTAGAAAGTATCACTATGAACAAAGCTAGTGGAGGTGATGGAATTCCAGTTGAGCTGTTTTAAATCCTGAAAGATGATGCTGTGAAAGTGCTGCACTCAATATGCCAGCAAATTTGGAAAACTCAGCAGTGGCCCCAGGACTGGAAAAGGTCAGTTTTCATTCCAATCCCAAAGAAAGGCAATGCCAAAGAATGCTCAAACTACTGCACAATTGCACTCATCTCACACACTGGTAAACTAATGCTCAAAATTCTCCAACCCAGGCTTCAGCAATATGTGAACCATGAACTCCCTGATGTTCAAGCTGGTTTTTGAAAAGGCATAGGAACCAGAGATCAAATTACCAACATCTGCTGGATCATGAAAAAGCAAGAGAGTTCCAGAAAAACATCTATTTTTACTTTATTGACTATGCCAAAGCCTTTGACTGTGTGGATCACAATAAACTGTGGAAAA
This sequence comes from Nanger dama, assembly GCA_917880005.1. Classification (NCBI taxonomy): domain Eukaryota; kingdom Metazoa; phylum Chordata; class Mammalia; order Artiodactyla; family Bovidae; genus Nanger; species Nanger dama. Next base: position 35,412,098 of record CAKJTW010000007.1, read on the forward strand.
TTCTTCAAGGGATGGGAATACCAGACCACCTAACCTGCCTCTTCAGAAATCTATATGCAGACCAGGAAGCAACAGTTAGAACTGGATATGGAACAACAGACTGGTTCCAAATAGGAAAAGGAATATGTCAAGGCTGTATATTGTCACCCTAGTTATTTAACTTATATGCAGAGTACATCATGAGAAACGCTGAACTGGAAGAAACACAAGCTGGAATCAAGATTGCCGGGAGAAATCTCAATAACCTCAGATATGTAGATGACACCACCATTATGGCAGAAAGTGAAGAGGAACTAAAAGCCTCTTGATGAAAGTGAAAGTGGAGAGTGAAAAGTTGGCTTAAAGCTCAACATTCAGAAAACGAAGATCATGGCATCCGGTCCCATCACTTCCTGGGAAATAGATGGGGAACCAGTGGAAACATATTCCAAGGATAAGGTTTAACCCAATTCTGTGTACCTGAGATTATAGAAAAAATTAAGCTAGATAAATTGAAAATGTTATTTTCCAAATTTGTCTTTTATTTCCTAGAAACTGAGTTTAGTGAGCACATGAAGGGCACATGAAAGGACAGAAACTACCTTAAGTCATGTTCCTCTTTGATCTTTGTCACATAGTTGAAGCTGTTGAGTTCTGTTCTTCAGGGTGAGGAGTTGGGGGAGGGAACACCACACCCATACACAAACAAATAATAGGTAAGTGTCCTTTTCTTCTTCCTCCAAAACCCCCTCACAAGAACCAAAAAGTACCACCACACTACCTCTCTGAGTTTACTTCTAGGAGTGTTGAATTAACAAGGGGACATTAGAAATTGTATAGTCCTTATGCTGCACATTTATACCCTCCTGTTTACTTACTTAAAAATTTTTTTTAATTTTGTTCAAGAATGGTTGATACATAATATTGTGTTAATTTCTGCTATGCCACAAAGTGATTCATTTACGCAAATATACATTCCTTTTTCATATTTTTCTCCATTATGGTTTTTCACAAAGTATTGAGTGTGGTTCCCTGGGCTATACAGTAGGACCTTGTTGTTTATCACTGTATGATTACTAGTTTGCATCTGCTAATCCCAAGCTTCTATTCCATCACTCCTGCATCCTCTCTCCCCCATGGCAGTCTCAGGTCTGTTCTCTGTGTTCATGAGTCTTGTTTCTCTTTTGTGAGGTGAAGTCGCTCAGTTCTCTGTGTTCATGAGTCTTGTTTCTCTTTTGTGTGGTGAAGTCACTCAGTTCTCTGTGTTCATGAGTCTTGTTTCTCTTTTGTGAGGTGAAGTCGCTCAGTTGTGTTCTGACTCTTTGCAACTCTGTAGCCTACCAGGCTCTTCCGTCCATGGGATTTTCCAGCCAAGATTACTGGAGTGGGTTGCCATTTCCTTCTCCAGGGGATCTTCCCGACCCAGGGATCAAACCTGGATCCCCCACATTCTAGGCTGACGCTTCACTGTCAGAGCCACCAGGGGATAAGTTCATTTGTGTCATGTTTTACGTCGTGCATTTAAGTGATACGGTAATTTGTCTTTCTCTCTCTTACCTATTTGGTTAGTATGATAATCTCTAGGTCTGTCCATGTTGCTGCATATGACTTTATTTCATTCCTTTTTATGGCTGAGAAATACTCTATTGTATATGTACCACATCTTCTTTATCCTTTCATCTCTCGTTGAACATTGAGGTTGTTACTATGCCTTGGGTATTGTGAATAGTTCTACTTTGAACATAAGAGTGCATTTACCTTTAAATTACAGTTTTGTCTGGATGTATGCCCAGGATACTTACATACTTTTTCTTCTCTTCTTGATTTATCTATTCTGTTCCTTAGATAGTCTAACAGATAGCATAGAGAAATTGCTTAAACAGTGCGTTCTTTTGGTACTGTCTCTAAAAGTTACCATCATTTAATCACTCATTTATTCTCCATAGCCTTCAGACTTAAAAATACAACAGTTAACATGCTGAGGCATGTCTGTAATATCTATCACATTATGCACCTTGAGATGAAAGTTATTGAAACAAAGTAACTTTTCAAATTTTTTTCTGTCCCTTATCATACTGATACTTAGCTGCAGTATTATAAAACTGAATTAGGATAAAGATAGTCTCTTTTAAGTGCCATTCAAAAGGATTGTTTCTAGTGTTAAAAGATAAGTAGCAACATGGCATACTCTTTTGAGATTTTATTAAATATACATCTAAGACTACTGAGTGCTCAACACTAACTCGTGGTGACAGTATTTCCTATGTGCTGGACACGTAAGTCTTATGTAAATTTCTTTTCACCCTCACAATAATCATATGTAGTATTTATCTCCATTTTACAGATTGAGTAAGTGAAGCCTTGTGAGAGGAAACTTGCTCAGCAAAAGTTAAGATTTAAATCCACGTTTTTCTAACAAGTCTCCTGTGTAGTACCTCATGGCCAGAAAAATGCTAGCTGTGATTTCAGCCTTTAAACATCAAGGTGTCATTTACAAACCAAGGATTTTTGGCAGTTACTTTTAGTACTATGATTCCATTATTTAATTTTCCTACTTTGGCTCCCTGAAGCGAAGAGCCAACTCAGCAGAAAAGACCCTGATGCTGGGAAAGATTGAGGGCAGGAGGAGAAGGGAGCGACAGAGATTGAGATGGTTGGATGGCATCACTGACTCAATGGACGTGACTTTGAGCAAACTCAGGGAGATAGGGAAGGACAGGGAAGCTTAGCATGCTGCAGTCCATGGGGTAGCAAAGAGTCAGATATGACTGAGTGAACAACAAATTATTTAATTCTCCTACTGTGAAGGCTTAACTTGTATTTAGAAATTTCAAAGATCAATGCTACTTGTGTTTTTCTCTGTTTGTCAGGCATCTCCGAGAGTTACTGTTGATGATTATTTGGTAGCAAAATTAGCAGATACTTTGAATCATGATGATCCAACCCTGAAATCTTTGATGACATTCAAAGGAAGGTATTATGTACAACATTTATCATTATATTTTTTGAAAACAATGTATATGTCTATATGCAGGTAATTTGTCTGTAAAAGGTTATTGAAATGTTATGCAAGTACAGTGTGATAACTAAAAAGATGTGTTATGGTAATAACACTTCACAAAGTAGCCAGCTTTTCTTTGCTTATTTACTGTAGAAATGTGGGAAATCCCTATGCTGGGTTATTTACTTTGAATCTGGCTGAAGTGACAGATATAGATTCTAGAATTTTATGAATGGATGATGTATAAATAACAGATTCATTTATTTTAATATGTGCTTTGAGCCTTTATTTGGATTTGTTTCTTAGAGAACACTACTTTGTAGAGCATTATATATAACTGCTGTCATGTGACTTATTTTGCAGTAGGGCTCTCTTCAGTATAATTTAGATGCTAGAGGGGCCAGAAAGATATCACTAGCTGTGACATAGTCTTATTACTGACATCTTATAAATATGGAGCCTATAATTCATTACAGTAATACCTCTGTCTAGCTTTTGTTGAAATCTTATTAGTGGAAATTAGTGCATTATTATTTGTATTAATGATTAAATATCTTGATTTATTTCAATAAGGTATATGAATTGATGCTTCGAGATGAAAGATTTTATCCTTCCTTCAGGCAGAATGCACTTTATGTCCGCATGTTAGCTGAGCTGGATATGTTAAAAGATCCTAGTTTCAGAGGATCAGATGATGGTGATGGAGGTAAGATAGCACACATTGTACATTTATCTGTGTATATATGTATGCTGCTGCTGCTGCTAAGTCACTTCAGTCGTGTCCGACTCTGTGCGACCCCATAGATGGCAGCCAACCACGCTCCCCGTACCTGGGATTCTCCAGGCAAGAACACTGGAGTGGGTTGCCATTTCCTTCTCCAATGCATGAAAGTGAAAAGTGAATATTCCTGTGTATATTCTGCTTACCAACGGAAATCCTTTCAAATAGCATAAAAATGTTCTTAAAGCTGAAATATAAATTGTAATATATTTTAAAATCTATGAATAAATGATGAAGTTTACTTACTATACTAAATTAAAATGTTAAAATCTGATAACAAATTAGAACATAACTGTTGAGCCTAGAATTCCTTTTTCTTTTAATTTATTTTTTAATTGAAGGATAATTCCTTTACAGAATTTTGTTGTTTTCCATCACACATCAAGAATCAGCTATAGGCGCACCCATGTCCCCTCCCTCCTAAACTGTCTCTCATCTCCTTCCTCATCCCACCCTTCCAGATTGTTACAGAACCCCTGTTTGTGAGTTTTATAGCAAATTCCCATTGGCTGTCTTATTTTACATATGATGTACATTTCCATGTTACTCTCTCCATACATCTCACCCTCTCTCTCTTCCCCTCCTCCTGTGCCTATAAGTTCTCTGTGTCTGTTTCTCCATTGCTGCCCTGAAAATAAATTGACTGGTACCATCTTTCTAGATTCCATATATATTCGTTAGTATACGATATTTATATTTCTCTTTCTGATTTACTTCACTCTGTATAAGCAGCTCTGGATTTGTCCACCTCATTAGAACTGACTCAAGTGCATTCCTTTTATGACTGAGTAATATTCCATTGTATATATGTACCACAGCATCTGTATCAGTTCATCTGTCGATGGACATCTAAGGTTGCTTCCATGTTCTAGCTGTTGTAAATAGTGCTGCACTGAACATTGGGTTACATGTGTCTTTTTCAATTTTGGTTTCCTCAGGGTGTATGCTTAGTAATGGGATTGCTGGGTCATATGGTGGTTTTATTCCTAGTTTTTAAGGAATCTCCCTACTGTCTTCCATAGTGACTGTGTCAATTTACATTCCCACTAGCAATGCAAGGATTCCCTTTTCTCCACATCCTCTCCAGCATTTATTGTTCATAGATTTTTTTGATGATGGCCATTCTGACTGGTGTGAGGTGATATCTCACTGTAGTTTTGATTTGCATTTCTCAAATAATGAGTGGTGATGAGCATCGTTTCATGTGTTTGTTAGCCCTTTGTATGTCTTCTTTGGAGAGATGTCTGTTTAGGTCTTTTCCCCACTTTGTGATTGGGTTGTTTTTCTGGTATTGAGTTGTATGAACTGCTTGTATATTTTGGAAATTAATTCTTTGTCAGTTGTTTCCTTTGCTATTACTTTCTCCCACTCTGAGGGTTGTCTTTTCACCTTGTTTGTCGTTTCCTTTGCTGTGCAAAAACTTTTAAGTTTAATTAGGTCTCACTTGTTTACTTTTATTTTGTTTCCATTACTCTAGGTAGTGGGTCATAGAGAGTCTTGCTTTAATTTATGTCATTGAGTGTTCTGCTATGTTTTCCTCTAAAAGTTTTGTACCTTCTTTACATTAGATCTTTAATTCATTTTGAGTTTATCTTTGTGTATGGCATTAGGAAGTGTTCTAATTTCATTCTTTTATACATAGTTATCCAGTTCTCTCAGCACCACTTATTGAAGAGGTTATCTCTGCCCCATTGTATATTCTTGCCTTCTTAGTGAAAAATAAGGTACCCATATGTGCATGGATTTATCTCTGGGCTCTCTATCATGTACCATTGGTCTATATTTCTGCCTTTGTGCCAGTACCATACTGTCTTGATGACTGTAACTTTGTACTATAGACTGAAGTCAGGAAGGGTTGATCCCTCCAGCTCCATTTTCTTTCTCAAGACTGCTTTGGCTATTTAGGGTCTTTTGTGTTTCCATATGAATTGTGAAATTTTTTGTTCTAATTCTGTGAAAAATGTTGTTGGTAATTTGATAGGAATCTTTGAATCTGTAGATTGCATTTGGTAATTCAGTCATTTTCATAACATTTATTCTTCCAACCCAGGAACTTGGTATATCTCTCCTTCTGTTTAATGTTGTCTTTGATTTCTTTCATCATTATAATTTTCCATATACAGTTCTTTTGTCTCCTTCAGTTCAGTTCAGTCACTCAGTCATGTCCGACTCTTTGTGACCCCATGAACTGCAGTACGCCAGGCCTCCCTGTCCCATCACCAACTCTCAGAGTCCACCCATCCCATGTCCATTGTGTCAGTGACGCCATCCAACTGTCTCATCCTCTGTCGTCCCCTTCTCCTCCTGCCCTCAATCTTTCCCAGCATCAAGGTCTTTTCAAATGAGTCAACTCTGCATCAGGTGGCCAAATATTGGAGTTTCAGCTTCAACATCAGTCCCTCCAGTGAACACCCAGGACTGATCTCTTTTAGGATGGACTGGTTGGATCTCCTTGCAGTCCAAGTGACTCTCAAGAGTCTTCTCCAACACCACAGTTCAAAAGCATCAATTCTCTGCACTCAGCTTTCTTTATAGTCCAACTCTCACATCCATACATGACCACTGGAAAAACCATAGCCTTGACTAGACAGACCTTTGTTGGTAAAGTAATGTCTCTGCTTTTTAATATGCTAGCTAGGTTGGTCATAACTTTCCTTCCAAGGAGTAAGCGTCTTTTAATTTCCTGGCTGCACTCACCATCCACAGTGATTTTGGAGCCCAGAAAAATAGCCACGGTTTCCACTCTTTCCCCATTTATTTCCCATGAAGTGATGGGACTGGATGCCATGATCTTCATTTTCTGAATGTTGAGCTTTAAGCCAACTTTTCACTCTCTTCTTTCACTTTCGTCAAGAGGCTCTTTAGTTCTTCACTTTCTGCCATAAGGGTGGTGTCGTCTGCATATCTGAGGTTATTGATATTTCTGCCGGCAATCTTGATCCCTGCTTGTGCTTCCTGCAGCCCAGTGTTTCTCATGATGTACTCTGCATATAAGTTATATAAGCAGGGTGACAATATACAGCCTTGATGTACTCCTTTTCTTATTTGGAACCAGTCTGTTGTTCCATGTCCAGTTCTAACTGTTGCTTTCTGACCTGCATATAGGTTTTTCAAGAGGCAGGTCAGGTGGTCTGGTATTCCTATCTCTTTCAGAATTTTCCACAGTTTATTGTGATCCACAGTTAAAGGCTTTGGCATAGTCAATAGGTAGGTTTATTCCCAGAAATTTCATTATTTTTGTTGCAGTGGTAAATGGAATTGATTGCTTAATTTCTCTTTCTAATTTTTCATTGTAAGTATATAGAAATGCTAATGATTTCTGTGTATTGACCTTGCATCCCATGGCTTTGCTAAATTCACTGATAGCTCTAGTAATTTTCTGATAGTTTCTTTTGGGTTTTCTATGTATAGTGTCATGTCATCTGCAAATAGTGAGTTTTATTTCTTCTTTTTCCAATCTGGATTTCTTTATTTCTTATTACCATACCTAGGACTCCCAAAACTATGTTGAATAATAGTGGTAAGAGAGGACACACTTGTCTTGTTCCTGATCATAGAGGGAATGCTTTCAGTTTTTCACCATTGAGAATAATGTTTGCTGCAGGCTTATCATATTGCCTTTACTGTATTGAGGTAGGTTCCAACATTTTTTGAAGCGTCTTTGTCATAGATGGGTGCTGAATTTTGTCAAAGGATTTTTCTGCATCTGTTGAGATGGTCTTATGGTTTTTATCTTTCAGTTTTTTAATATGATGTATCTATTGACAGATTTGTGTACATTGAAGAATTGTTGCATCTATGGAGTAAACCCAACTTGATCATGGTATATGAGCTTTTTAATGTGTTGTTGAATTCTCTTTGTTAGAATTTTGTTGAGGACTTTTGCATCTGTGTTCCTCAGTGATACTGACCTGTAATTTTCTTTTTTGTGTGTTGTCTTTGACTGGTTTTGGTATCAGAGTGAGTGTGGCCCTGTAGAATGAGTTTGGAAGTATTCCTTCCTCTGAAGGTTTTTTGAAGATTTTCAGAAAAATAGACATTAGCTCTTCTATAAATGTTTAATAGAATTCCCCTGTGAAGCCACCTGGCCCTAGGCTTTTGTTTTTTGGGAAATTTTGGATCACAGTTTTGATTTCATTGTTTCTAATTGGCTTGTTCATAATTTCTTTTTTTTCCTGATTCCGTCTTGGGAGGTAGAACTTTTCTAAGAATCTGTCCATTTCCTCTTGGTTGTCCATTTTATTAGCCATATAGTTGCTCATAATATCCTCATATGATCTTTTGTGTTGTCTGTTGTCACCTCTACTTTTTCATCTCTAATTTTGTTGATTTGATTTTTCTTCCTTTCTTTCTTGATGAGTCTGGCTATTGGGCTGTCAATTTGATTTTCTCAAAGAAACAGCTTTTAGTTTTATTAATCTTTGCTATTGTTTCCTTCACTTCTTTTTATTTGTTTCTCCTCTGATCTTTATGATTTCTTTCCTTCAACTGACTTTGGGATTTTTTGTTCTTTTTCCAGCTGCTCTGTATGTAGACTTAGGTTGTCTATTTGATGCTTTTCTTGTTTCTTGAGGTAGAATTTATTGCTATAAACTTCCCTCCTTAGAACTGCTTTTGCTGAATCCCATAGGTTTTGGGTTGTCATGTTTTTGTTGTCATTTGTTTTTAAGAATCTTTGGATTATTTAAGAATCTTTAAGAAATCTTAATCTTTAAGAATTTTTTCTCCAGTAACCTCTTTGTTATTTAGTAACGTATTATTTAATCTCCATGAGTTTGTGTTTTTTGCAGTTTCTTTTTTCCTGTAGTTGATATCTAGTCTCATAACATTGTGGTCAGAGAAGATACTTGATACAGTTTCAGTTTTCTTAAATTTACTGAGGCTTGATTTGTGACCCAAGGTGTGGTCTGTCCTGAACAATATTCCATGTGCCCTTAAGAAGAAAGTGTATTTTTCTGCATTTGGTGGAATGTCCTGTGAAGATACCAGTGAGGTCCATTTGGTCTAATGTTTCATTTAACGTTTGTGTTTCCTTATTGATTCTCTGTTTTGTTGATCTGTCCATCAGTGTCAGTGGGATGTTAAAGTCTGCTACTATTGCTGTATTACTGTTGATTTCCCGTCTTATGCCTGTTAGTGTTTTCCTTTTATATGTATTGAGATGCGCCTGTGTTGGGTGCATAAATATTTACAATTTTATGTCTTCTTCTTGGATTAATCCCTTGAACACTGTGTTGTGTCTTTCCTTCTCTCTTATAATATTCTTTATCTTAACGTCTATTTTGTCAGAAGTAAGGATTGCCACTCTGGCTTTCTTTAGGTTTCCCTTTGCATGCACTCTCTTTTTCTGTCCTTTTACTCTCAGTTTCTGTAGGTCTGACGTGGGTCTCTTGTATGCAGCATATATGTGGGTCTTGCTTTTGTATCCGTTTAGTCAGTCTGTATCTTTTGGTTGGTGCATTTTATCTGTTTACATTTAAAGTAATTATATATGTTCCTATTGGCATTTTCTTAATTGTTTTGGGTTTGTTTTTGTAGGTCTTTCTTTTCTCTTGTGTTTACTGGGTATGTAAGTCCATTTAGTATTTGTTGTAAGGCTGGTTTGGTGGTGCTAAATTCTCTTAACATTTGCTTGTCTGTGAAGCTTTTGATTTCTCCAATTTTGAATGAGATCTTTGCTGGGTAAGGTAATCTTGGTTATAGATTTTTTTTCTTTCAGTACTTTAAATATATCCTGCCATTCCCTTCTGGCCTGCAGAGTTTCTGCTGAAAGATCTGCTGTTAAGCATATGGGTTTTCCCTTACTGCTTTTAAAATCTTTGTATTTAATCTGTGTTAGCTTTATTAATATGTGTCTCGATGTATTTCTCCTTGGGTTTATCCTGTAAGGGACTGTGTGCTTCTTGAACCTGATTGACTGTTTCCTTTCCCATGTTGGGGAAGTTTTCAGCTATAATTTCTTCAGAAATTATCTCAGTGCCTTTGTTTTTGCTTACTCTGCTGGAATTCCCTATAACTCCAGTGTTGGTGTGTTTAATATTGTCCCAGAAGTCTCTGAGGCTGTCTTCAATTTTTTTCATTCTTTTTCCTTTATTCTGCTCTTCAGCAGTTATTTTCACCATTCTCTTTCAGCTCACTTATCCATTCTTCTGCCTCAGTTATTCTAATATTGGTTCCTTCTAGAGTGTTTTTAATTTCAGTAATTGTGTTATTTATACCTGTTTGGTTATTCTTTATTTCTTCTGTGTCCTTGGTGACTGTATTAACTGTGTTAATTATTTCTTGCTTCTTTTCCATTCTATTTCAAAGACTTTGGAGTATCTTTACTGTCATTATTCTGAATTCTCTTTCAGATAGATTGCTTATTTCATTTTTGTTTATTTGGTCTTGCGACTGTCTGTCTTGTTCTTGGGTTTGTGCTGTATTTCTGTCTTTTCTTTTTTTCTTTTTTTCTAACTTGTTCCACTCTCCCAGGCTTTAGGGTTGTATTCCTTCTTCGTTTTGGTTTTGGCTGTTGGAGGGAGAGTTTGCTGGTCTGAGTGGCTTGTATTGACTTTTTATTAGGGGTGACTAGTGCCTGTGTTCTAGTGGGAGGAGATCAAGCAGGTAGGTAATTACAGAAATAATGGGGCATGCACATTCTCTTCCACACATACAGTCGTAAGGAAAGTATTCTAAAGAAAAGAGTGCAGGAGATAGACTTGGTGAACAAGGGAAACCAAATGTGATATCAGTCAATTAAAAACAGAGCTAACTAATGCTCAGTCTGGAAAACTGAGCCTAAGCAGATTGCCAACTGAGGAATATAGCAAAGAGAGCACAAGAATTTAACTTAGTGAAGAAAGAAAGAGTGAAGGAAAAAAGGAAAAGAAAAGAAAAACAAAGAAGAGAGGGAGAGAAAAGAGGATTTTTCTTTAAATTCTTTAAGCATGTTTTCAAAGGGATTGTTACCCCAATATTTTTATGGTAGTTTCTTTTTGCTTGTAAGTAATAATTGTCATGATTAATGATAGGATCATTGAGAAGATTAAATGAGATAACAAGTGATGATTGAATGTCCCATAAACTGTAAAACATTGTAAAAACATTTTTCTCTGTTTTTAATTGTACTCTGTTCCAAATCCTGTATACTATAAGCCAGAAGAAGCTACAAGAGTCATTTATTCCAGTATTTGAGTTCTCTTCTGTTCACGTTGTATAGTGAAGAAAACAGACGTTAAGAGTGTTAACACTTTGATTTTGCTCCTTTTCTACTACTTATTACCTACGTGATGTTGGCCAAACACTTAATATCTTTAGGCCTCATTTTTCTGAGTTATAAATGTAGACTAATATTCTTCTTGTAGTAATATCCTACCTCAGAGTTGTCATATTTTAACAGAATTCTGTATGTAAAAATGATATATAAACTAAAACACAAATATCAGTTTTTCTTCATAGTAAATAACTGGCTGTTTAAGAACAGTGCGAGAGGCAGCCCTTAGACAGTTTGCAGACTTTAGGCCTGATGACCAGTTTTACTAGTGATTCAGTGCAGAAGTACTTATTAAACTCTAATGAAGTATCGAGGATTTGATAAACTTTCTAGCAAATAAGCTGTGTAAATACAAAGTAAATGGGAAAACTTTACTAAGTATTTAAGAGAGTGCTTTAATTTTGCTCATTTACTTATAAAGTAGAGTTAATGGACAGGACCACTTAAAGTTGGAGATATAATAGATGTATTAAGTGGTTAGCACTGCTTTAGCAAATGCCTCTATTTTGGAAGCTCTCTAGCCTCCCCCTCTTTACTACCCATCCTCCCCACTCCTTATTCTATATTAGTGAGACTTTACTTTTTAAATAATATAAGAAATATAAAAATTTGTATGTTACAATAGCTTTTATATTGATTGTTGATCTAGTATCTTGGTTATTTGTAAAACTGTAGTAAAATTCAGTGTACTTCGAGTTTATTATGTATTTTATCTATTTACTATCTCTGTTGAAAAATCTTTTACAGAGCTGATACGGAATTTGTAGTAGAAACTCTCCTTCCTTAAAGGACTATTATAAATGTTTTCATTGTATATTTTAGTTTTCTCAACTTTAGAAATTTGCTCAGTGTTGTGAAATGGAATTGCTATCTGACCCAGAAAGAAAGAAGATAAATCATAAGCAGTTAATTTATAATCATCTATGTATTATATAATGATCATAGTAGCAATATATTTTGTGGGAGTAGTTTTTCATCTTGTAGTGTAAAAACTCTTCCAGAATCTTCTAAACTGACTTTTAGTTTCCATTTATATTTGTCTTGTATGTGACTGATGGAAGCAAATTATTTATGTGATCTCAAACTTCCCAAAATGTCATACTTACTTAAAACACAAAGTAGATGAAGAGATTTTTTTTTTCTTCTGTAGCTGATTTTGATCTGAATCAAATGAACTCTTTAATGCCAGTCATTGAGTAGTCCCTCACATTGGAATCATTGATAGTAGTTTGGAATTAATATATACACATACATCTTTTGTCTGTCTGAGACATTGCTTTTTAACATTCCATGTCCTAATTAATGAGCTCTTACATGTTTTATAACTGAGAAATAGCCTAATACTTTTTGAAACCATGTTAAATGTATGGAATCATGGGTATAATTTGAAACATTTTTATTAAAAATGGGTGTTATGTGTATTTGTCAGTGCTTAGGTTTTAGGCATTTGCTACAAGTACTTATAATTTTCTTGTTTGTATAGGATTGTTTAATTAAAATAGACCTTTCTGGTTATAAATTCAGTTTCTGAGTTTTAAAAATTAAGCTTCCTGATACTTTGTGTATTTTTTAAAGTCCTGAAATTCTGGCTGCTTTTTAGACATTTTGAAATAATGATCCAATCTAGTGTTTAATGTGTAGCTGGCCCCCCCCACTTTTTTTTTTTTAATGTAGGTTAATTGAACACAGAGTTAGTGGGTAAAGTCTTACCATGTATAATAGTATCCTGTGGTAGTTTTTATTTGTTTTAGAAGAAATTCATTCCTATTTAAGTAAATTTCATTCTTATTTAAACTTCTGTAGGTAGGTAGGTACCTAGGTAGGTAGGTACCTGGATGGCTTGCTTACCCATGCTCTCTCTCTTCCGTCTTCCTTGTCTTTGTCCTGAGATTGCCTTCTTTAGTTAGTTTAGCTCTAAGTTATTTTTGGGATAGATGTTTTTTCCTTTATTAAAACAAATTCACAGACTTATAAATAGTTAAATTATGCTTTCCCTTTTAAATTTTAATTTCAATCACATTTTTCCTCATCATGTCAAACAATAGCTTCTTTGTTCTCTAATATCTTTAAGCAGTTGTAAAAGTCTTGATTAAATATAGATCTCCATTTGCTTTAGACAATCTAAATTTCTGAGTCTATTGCTAAGCAAGAAAGTAAACCATGCCTTCTTTTGCTCCATTGTTCTTGTTGTTTAGTTGGTAAGTTCTGACTTTTTGCAGCTACATGGGCTGTATCCTATTAGGCTCCTCTGTCCATGGGATTTCCCAAACAAGAATACTGGAGTGGGTTGCCATTTCCTTCTCCAGGGAATCTTCCCAGGCCAGGGATCAAACCCATGTCTCCTGCATTTCCAGATGGGTTCTTTACCACTGAGCCACCAGGGAAGCTGCTATTTTGCTCCTAGTTTTTCTTTTAATTTGACGTGTCTTTGGTGGGAAGGCTTAAGAGGTGGGTGGACCAAAGAAGGTAGGCATATAATTGAATAAGGAGGATAGAGAACTATTTTTTTTTATCCATTTTAATTATCTTAGGTGAAATTTCCTATTTTTGGGTTCAGAGGTTTGAGGAACTGAGAAATGTTCTTGGACAGTTAGAGGTGTTGAAGTTGGAAGGCAACACCAGCTGCCTCTGGCAATAGTAATAGAAATTTCCTTTGAAGATGCATCTCGAGATCCAACCTATAAATAATATCTGAGCTAAAGCCTTTGACTGTGTGTATCACAATAAACTGTGAAAATTCTTCAAGAGATGGGAATACCAGACCACCTGACCTGCCTCTTGAGAAACCTATATGCAGGTCAGGAAGCAACAGTTAGAACTGGACTTGGAACAACAGACTGGTTCCAAATAGGAAAAGGAGTACGTCAAGACTGTATACTGTCACCCTGCTTATTTAACTTATATGCAGAGTACATCATGAGAAATGCTGGGCTGGAGGAAGCACAAGCAGGGATCAAGATTTCTGGGAGAAATATCAATAACCTCAGATATGGAGATGATACCACCCTTATGGCAGAAAGAGCAGAGGAACTAAAAAGCCTCTTGATGAAAGTGAAAGAGGAGAGTGAAAAGTTGGCTTAAAGCTCAACATTCAGAAAGCTAAGATCATGGCATCCAGTCTCATCACTTCATGGCAAATGGGGAAACAGTGGAAACAGTGTCAGACTTTATTTTTGGGGGCTCCAAAATCACTGCAGATGGTGACTGCAGCCATGACATTAAAAGATGCTTAGTCCTTGGAAGCGGAGAAGGCAGTGGCAACCCACTCCAGTACTGTTGTCTGGGAAAATCCCATGGACGGAGGAGCCTGGCAGGCTGCAGTCCATGGGGTCGAGAAGAGTTGGACACAACTGAGCGACTTCGCTTCACTTTTCACTTTCATGCGTTGGAGAAGGAAATGACAACCCACTCCAGTGTTCTTGCCTGGAGAATCCCAGGGACGGGAGGCGCCTGTTAGGCTGCCGTCTATGAGGTTGCACAGTCAGACATGACTGAAGCGACTTAGCAGCAGCAACTCCTTGGAAGAAAAATTATGACCAACTTAGATAACATATTCAAAAGCAGAGACATTACTTTGCCAACAAAGTTCCATTAGTCAAGGCTATGGTTTTTCCAGTGGTCATGTATGGATGTGAGAGTTGGACTGTGAAGAAAGCTGAGCACCGAAGAATTGATGCTTTTGAACTGTGGTGTTGGAGAAGACTCTTGAGAGTCACTTGGACTGCAAGGAGATCCAACCAGTCCTTTCTGAAGGAGATCAGCCCTGGGATTTCTTTGGAAGGAATGATGCTAAAGCTGAAACTCCAGTACTTTGGCCAGCTCATGTGAAGAGTTGACTCATTGGAAAAGACTCTGATGCTGGGAGGGATTGGGGGCAGGAGGAGAAGGGGACGACCGAGGATGAGATGGCTGGATGGCATCATTGACTCAGTGGACGTGAGTCTGAGTGAACTCAGAGAATAGTGATGGACAGGGAGGCCTGGTATGCTGCGATTCATGGGGTCACAAAGAGTTGGACACAACTGAGCGACTGAACTGAACTGAACTGATATGCTACAAGCCATATAGAAACTTTAAACTGTTTATGAATATTGCTTTGACGTATATTCCTTTGTGTTTTTAACAGAGTGATATCTTAATTGGTAATTTGATCAGATATATACTATATATCTTTATACTATATTTCCTTTTTCTGAGGAAAAAGATATTACTTTTAATAATTACTCTCTAACATTAATTTTAAAAATAATTTCTAGTTGATTTTTAATTAAATGAAATTACTCATGGAATTTTATGTATCTTTTGTTCTAATTGTATATTGATATAAGAATCTATACTTCAGCATTTTTGATCCAGATCAACCATGAATAAGTAGACTTTATTGGTTTAATAAACAACTTTTTATCTTTCATATTAAAGAATAATTTTATTGTAATATTATTCCAGTGAGACAGAAGTAACAAAATACCTCTGACATTTCCTATTGTGAAATGTCATTCATTTCAAATGACAATTTCAGATGTCATTCTGCAGTGATTACCTCATGTTTACATTTATATTAGACAATTTAATATGATACTATGAGAATAAAATATATAAAATGCTCTTTTGGGTACATAAATGCCTTTTTTGGGGGCAGACAAGTTAGGTACATGAAACAACCTGGCTTAGAAAACCGTGAACACAGGTGTTTGGGAGTAGTGTACCACAGGTTTCTTGATTGTTCTTTCTTGGCTTCTGTGGCTTTCATTCTTGGTGTTTGAACCTTAGATAGCTAAAGCACTGTTCCAAGAGTTTTTGACTGTATACTAAGTTGAATTTTCCTTCTCACAGAATCTTTTAATGGGTCTCCTACAGGAAGCATAAATTTGGTAAGTACTGTTATGACTAGTTTAATTCTTAAATGGCCTGAAAATAATATGAAAAACTGAGCCTTAACATATGTAAATAAATGATATATTAGAACCCTCAAATCATCCTTTATAAGAAGCTGTTGCACTTCTATAGAAATATTAAATTCACATATAAGGGATCTGTGGGTTAGAACTTAATGAAATGAAGTTTATTTTCTTTTTAGAAAATGGGTTTAAACCACCTGCCTGATTTAGTTGCAAGTGATAATAATGATTTCATTATTTTCAACCTCCGTATTTAATATTTCACTCTGATCAGTGCTATGATGGGCAGTAAATTTATGACACATAAATGTTTACACTGGAATTAGTTTTTTCTTCTTGTAATTAGAAAAGAAATATAAAACTGGTTGGGATGCCTGAAAACCTAAAGATATTTCTTAAGTCCATACTAACAAGTTCAGGTTATTGAGAAAATAAAAATAAAAACATTTTTTTAAGCTTAGAGGGTTTTACAAGAATTAAGCAACTGTATTGTGTGATTACAGGTTTAAAAATGACACATTTTTAGCATATAAACTTCACTGGCATTTTATATATTCAAGGTGAAATGTGAAATAATGAATATTGCAGTTCTCTTATATAACCATGCTTGCCATTGGATACCTTGTTTCATAAAATGCTACTAGGGAGAAATATTAGTGTTGTATGCAAGTTTCTGTCCAGAATTTGTTGAGGATGGGGAGAGATTGTTTGCTTTGTTTTTCCTTCTACTACCTACATGACTTTTTCTTTTGAACTTTTTGCACTAGATAAGTAGTTGAGAGGTTCATTGTTTTATGTTCCTTAGTATGACATTTATTTCTAAATGACCTTATTGTATAAATGTTCCATTATTGTACAATGTATGCTGCTGCTGCTGCTAAGTTACTTCAGTCGTGTCCGACTCTGTGCCACCCCATAGACGGCAGCCCACTAGTCCCCTCTGTCCCTGGGATTCTCTAGTCAAGAATACTGGAGTGGGTTGCCGTTTCCTTCTCTAATGCATGAAAGTGAAAAGTGAAAGTGAAGGTGCAACGTATAACCTTTAACAAAACACTAAAGCAGATCAGCCATAGTGTTATGTCAGATATTTTGTAACGTTTTAAGTATTTTCCTCAATTCTCTGGTATTGTTACCATTTCCTTCTAATATTCCGTAGAGCTATGAGAAAAAGGAATAGTTCCTGGAGACTGAACAGTGTTAGCGATATAATACCCATTAGGAAGAAAAAAATTTCCAAATATGATGAAACTTTACCTTGCATTGAAATTATTTAGTATTCATGTTTGTAGTTCTTGTACAAGTGTTTAAACACTATTAAAAAATATTTTTTCTTCATTCCCTATCTGGAATAAATACTTTTTCAAATAAAAGAGATTCCTTTTATCATATAGTGATATAAAGCAAAACAGTCTGTGAATTGAAAAAGGTGACACTTGACATCAGTGACTTACAGTTTTTGTTTTTCACACAAATCTGTTAAATCTAAGCTTTTAAGTAGCTGGAGTCTTTAGGATTCTTTTTTTAAAATACATAGATAAATTTGAATAAACAGTTGCATTTTAACAATAGTTTGATTACAAAAATTGTTCTTAAGACTACTGTTTTTTCATATTTAATGAAGATAATATTTATTAATTGTATTAAAATTATAAACTGAATCATTATAGTTTATTCCAGCAAACTGAACAAAGAAAATATTTAATGTGGTGGTTTACTCATTTTTTGATTGAGATTAGCACATAGATATAAGCATTTTTGAAGTGCCATTGTAGTTCTGTTTGCTAAATTGATTATCATAGTAAATTTCAAATTTTGGTTTTTATCCTAGCATAATGTTACAGAAAACACTTCTTTTTTGGCAAAAGTTCAAGAATCTTAACCGATGGTCACTTTGCAAGCTGTGTTTTATTTCAGGACAACATTAATGCACTTGTTTTGAAATCACAGTTTTCTTTGATTAATCAGTACTTATAAATCACAGTGTAGTTCATGGTTATAATGTCATCAGTTGTAACTTTATATAGTCTAGTTGATATTAACACATGCATTATAACTGTGACTAATGGTTAAGAGACATTTCACTGAATTTTTTTCATCATACTTAATGCAAATATTAATTGCATATTTTACGTGTGCTAGAAAAGGCATTTATATGTAGTATTTTTCAGCAGCTTCTGGCTTGCATAAGATACTAACATGGTTAAAGTAATAAGAAAACAGCATATAACTTTTTATATGTTTACCTACAAAGGAAGGTTACCAGTAATAATAATGCTTTTTGAAAAAAAGGTGATTGTTTTATATTCCTTGTGCTAGCTTATAGTTAGAAGAAGATACAGTAGATAACAATTTTAAATTTTGTAGAATATTCCATTTCCTTTGGGGTTCTATCTTTCATGTAAAAATAATCCTAAAACAAAGGTTCTGCTATTTGTCAAAATGTTTTGTTGTAGATCAGTTTAAAAATTAATGCATTTTAATTCTTTTCAAAGTATTTTCATTCACATTATATCCTGATAGAGTTGGAGGACAGATATTACACCATTACCATTGGGAAAACTGAAATACAAGAAAGCCTTACTGATATGGCTAAAGTTTATTAAGGTTATCAGTGGCGAAGTCTGGACTAGATCTAATTTAATTGAATGGTTTTCCCACTCTACTTGTGGATCATCTGTATGGAGTTACCAAATTTGTTTCTTCTGATGATCAGTCTTTAGTAGATAGAATTTTGGCTTTCTTCTTAGGATGCAATTGCTTAATTTTAAATGGCTTTATGTCATATCCATGACTGCATTAAGGTCATTTAGATGACTCATTAATAACTGGTAATACCAGATTAGGAATCCAAAGTTCATTCAGATCCCATGGTTTTTCAAGTGTAAAATATATCTGAATCATATACTGTCTGTGTGTTATAGGTCCATAAGACCACTCCTGTGTTCACTGATTTACTAAGAGGACTCACCCCAGCATAGCTGTATTCACAGCTAAAATTTATTATAGCGGAAGGATATAAAGCAGAATCAGCAAAGGGAAAAGGTGGATGGAGCAAAGTCCAGAGAAAACCCGGCTCAAGTTTCCGCAAATCTCCCCTGGAAGTCACATAGCACAGACTTAATTGCGCTGGCAGTGACTATGACAACATGTGTGAAATGTTGCTACCAGGAAAGCTCATCTGCCCAGGGTTTTTACTGGAGGTAGATCACACAAGGCACCATTTGTCTGCATACACTAAACTGACTCCCAGAAGGAAAGCAGGTGTTTGGTATAAACCACATTGTCTATACAGATAGTTTAGGTAGAGTAAGCCACTTTAGCAGTTAGGAATGATGGGAACTTTTTCTAAATCTAACTTCCAAGATATTGTCCCAGGCCATCCTTTCTAAGGAGAGCAACTTAAGGTCTGTTGTGTTAACTCTTTTCCATACAGTCTCGCCTTCATTATATGCTTATGTTCCCTTCTGTGTGTGGTGTGTAGACATGGAGCAAAAAAGTTTTGAGCCAAAGTGTGGGTGTGTAGACATGGAGCAAAAAGTTTTGAGCCAAAGTCGATAGTTATAAAATTTATTCTGAATCAATCAGTAGTATTTTTTGTTTATGGAATTATTATTTTTTAAAATAACTAAAGCTTAACTAGATTCACTTCATTTAGTAAATAATCATAATATTAGCTAAAATTTTTTGTGTTAGGCAGTCTTCTAAATGTTTTACATGTCTTCATTTAGTCCTCACATACCGTTTGTTGTAGGTACAATTATGATAAGGAGTCTAACTAAAATTATTTCTAAGTTAACAAGAGTGTTAATACAAAGTTGGCTCTAATATATTTCAACATTAAAAAAGTCAAATGTTGATTTAAGAACATGTCTACTTGGGGAGGGAAGTGGGAGGGGAGTTCAGGATAGGGAACACATGTACACCCATGGCAGATTTCATGTCTGTGTATGGCAAAACCAATACAATATTGTAAAGTAAAAAATGATAATAAAAAAGAACATGTCTACTTATTTTTATCTACATTTTTTCTTGCCATATATTGAATGTGATTGGGAAGAAGCAAATTATAGTATGTGGACAGGTAATGAAGGAAGAAATAATCTGATGTATTTATTAAGTTGATTATTAAATTACTTTGTTTTACGGTTTAATCTTCTCTTTCTCCTATTAGATAAACAAAGAGAATTATTGTTTGTGAGAGAGATGTACAGATAAGGACATAGAGCAAAAATGAGTAATGTATATGATATAGAAATCTTTAACACTTTCTTTCCTATAGAATTTAAAATTTTTGTTTTCTAATTTTTTTCCTCATCAGTCTTTAGATGACCTTTCAAATGTATCTTCTGATGACTCAGTACAACTTCACGCTTACATTTCAGACACTGGTAAGAGACTTTGGTTTAATTATTACTTAAAAACTATTGAGTATCATGACCCCTACCTTATCTTCCACATTTATTTTTACAAATGATTTTTCTGTTCATTAGCCATATTTTCAGGTTACTTTTTTTTCTGTAGCATATTCTTCATTAAATTCTATAATGTTTATTATTGTATATGTATTTCCTTTGTTTAAGGTTGTTACTGTTATCATTTGAAAAAGGGTAAATTCTGAGCACTTTGTCATTGCTGGTAAACTTTGAAACCAATCTTTTCTTTAAGTCTAGCTGATAATTGTCTGCATAATTCTTATTAAATTATTTTGGGGCAGGTTTTAGTTTGCTGTTTGTTTTTATACATGCAGAAGTCAGTAGATTTATGGGTAAATGAAGCTTTTGTATAGGAGAACAAGAAATAAAAACAAGAAATGCTTGAATGAGGTGAGATTCATGACTGAATTAGCATGTGTGCAAAATGGCTAGTGAATTGAGGAAAAAATAATTTCATCATTGTATTGAGTTATTAGATAATGTCAGTGATGGTTTTCTTATCTGGCTTCTCATGATTCTTATGTGGATCTCTCTTTTCTGAGGATTCTGATATTCTAGCTGTTTTGTCCATTCATTCAACAAGTATTTATCAGCTTCTTAAAAGATATGGAACCATAATACTAAGCATTTTTAATAAGTTGTTATTTCTGTCAGACAAAATTATGTATAATTACTAAAGAGGCAGTACACTAGAGTGGTTAAGAGCACAACTTTTTATCTAAATTACTTGGGTTTAAACCCCAGCTTTGCCTCTTAATAGTTGGGTGAACTTGGATGAGTCTTAAATTCTCTGTATCTTAATTCTTCATCTCTGAAATGGGATAATAGTAATATTTGCCTCACAGAACTAATAAACTAATTGTATTAGTAGTTACATGGTGGGCATTATATATTAGTGTGTGTTTGATAAACATTTGCTAGTTGGGCGTCAGAATCTCTCTGAGTCTGGATCCCATGTCCTCAGCCTTATGATAGGAAGTAGAACTAGTGCAGTGCACTTAAGGAATGATTCTTGGACTAGTGGACTGGCCTTCATTGAGGAATCTTGTTTTAAAAAATAGTGGCTAGGTTAGACATATGCTTGGTGATGAGATTTATTTCGGTCCTAGTCCTTATCTGGTTATAGATTAGTAACAAAGAGGTTGCACAGCACCTGCTATGAGTAGTAACATTGTCCTGATGAAAACACAACTTCTTATTTCCACTGTAATATCTCACCATCATCTTAAAATGTAGCCTCATTATCTTTTAAAATCAAATTACTTTGTATCTTAGGGCTTGCTTTATAATAGCCCCATATTCTTCCTTTTGTGCACCCACCCTAGTCTGATCTCCTTGCCTATCAGATTTGTAACAAATCTGATTATTATTTTTTAAAATGCTTTCTGACATTCCTTTCTTCTTTCCTTTTCTATTTCTTACTAGTTTCCTTGTTTTTATTAACTCCTTGTTGGTTATGGTTTGTTGCCTAAGTGGCCCCTGATTTCTGTTTTCCTTTCCTAAACCTTTCTTGAACACAGCATGTAAAGCCATTGCCTTGTTGACACGCTGACACTGTTGAGTGATGGTGGTTTTTAATGTGATGGAAGTGTTGTACAGTTTGTTCTGCATAGGTCTCCGAGTGAAGGATAATTGAAAGAGGTGAACAGTGAATAATAATCTCTGACAGCAAGATGACCCGGGTCTATCCCCAGTCTTCAGTTCAGTCACTCAGTCGTGTCCAACTCTTTGCAACTCCGTGAATCACAGCATGCCAGGCCTCCCTGTCCATCATCAACTCCCAGAGTCCACCCAAACCCATATCCGTTGAGTTGGTGATGCCATCCAGCCATCTTATCCTCTGTTGTCCCATTCTTCTCCTGCCCTCAATCTTTTCCAGCATCAGAGTCTTTTCAAATGAGTCAGCTCTTCGCATCAGATGGCCAAAGTATTAGAGTTTCAGCTTCAACATCAGTCCCGTCTTATATTTTGTCACATCAGGAACACTGATATTAGATGGAAAGGAAATGAAGGACAATTCTGAATGCAAAGTGCAAATTTTAGAAAAACTTTCATGAAAACCTGGGAGAGATTTCTATAGAACTGCATTTGCCAGTATAGATTTGTAGCAGATTTGTGATTAATTTAATAAGAAGGTGCTCACACCTTTCTTTGCCTAAGTATGTACAAAATACAAAATATTTAGTCAGCTCCAACGCTTGGCCACTTGTTTTTTTACAAGAGCAATTTATACTCTGGTCAACATGATAGTCTAAACTGCTATGCAAAATTTTGCATCCTACACATAGAGAAGCTGAAAACAGTAGAATAAAAATATCTAAAAGGGGAAATCTACAGGTGGAATAGACTATGAGGAAAAGCAAATATAGGGAGATGAAGAGGAGTTGAAGCCAAAGAGCTTATAAGAGTGTAAAGACTGCTCTTTTGCTTTTGATAGCATTTCTATGTCCTCAAATTTAAAAGAGGCACAAATGGGCTAAGGCAGAGGAAAGCCTGGAACCACAGGCCTTTGCATAAAGCCCAGATTCACAGAGGGTGACTTGATAGGAAAGAGGAACTAGAAGAACTTAACCTACTGTCAGAGGAAAGAACAAAGAATGTCAAGGTCATGGTTGGGAATGGTATCACTCATATGAAATTGAAAGGCTGTCTTATATCACATGTGGGTGATGTAAGATTCAGCCATCCTCAAGTAGTTGTGTGCCACATGGAGTATGATAAAAATAATCATAGAGATAAAGTAAGGCAAGAATACCACACTGTAAAAAGAACCACATCCAGTTATAGAAATCAAAAATAGTTATTGAAATTAAGGTGAGTGAATTAATTAAAAGGCAGACCAGGTACAGATGAATGGAGACTTAGTAAACTGTTGGAGACCTGAAAAGGTGATCTTGAGTAGAATACAACATGGCTTTGGGATGGGAAAATGGAAAATGAGAAAGAATTATTCAGAGTACATCTCTTTACTTAAGATCTGTACAAAATAGGAATAGGTCAAGATTGCCTGACTTGGATGGTTTCTGTCAATTCAGTAGGAAAAAATGACTTCTTAGAAAAGTCTTCAGACTAAATTACACTTGTAAATTGCTATATGTTTTGAATGAGCAAGATTTGCCAAAAGATCAGATAGATCTTGTTGTTTGTTGTTGTTTTAGTCACTCAGTCTTGTCATTGGCTATAGCCCACCAGGCTCCTCTGTCCATGGGATTCTCCAGGCAAGAATACTGGAATGGGTTGCCATTTCCTCCTCGAGGGGATCTTCCCAACCCAGGGATCAAACCTGCATCTCCTTCACTGGCAGGCGGATTCTTTACCACACAGCCACCTGGGAAGTCCAGATAGATCTTACCCTGTAGCTTTTGCTTGCAGTTCGGTTTCAGAGCTATCAATATTAATTGAGTTACAGCTGAACAGTGAAGGCTAACACAGAAGGTATTGTTTTGTTTCTGTTAAAAGCTCTTTGGAAAGAGAATCCAAAGTGGACATCACTGTGTAGTTGGTAGTGTCATGATAGCCTTGTAGATCATTTTGTAATGTAACCAACACATACAATATCTTATGGCTGTGAGTACAGATGACAGGAATCTATTTTATCCTGGTGACATCCTTTTGTCTTATCTGTCATTTCAAATTCTCCATTTCATGTTGTCCTTTTTGTTTTCATTCTTCATCTTCCTCCTTTTTGTGTCTTTTGTTCCTCTTCATTTTGTCTAAAATGACTAGTATATGCTCACTATGACCCATATGCTGTGGCAGGCGTTTGTAATGATCACGGCAAGACATACGCATTGTATGCCATCACTGTACACCGGCGCAATGTGAACACTGAGGAGATGTGGAAAACCTACCGTCGTTACAGTGACTTCCACGACTTCCACATGAGGATCACCGAACAGGTAGTGAGATTTTTCAAGTTTGTGTACTTTATATTGTTCCGTGATTCCATGTTTGATTCTAAATGGTTGTGAGCAATGCTAAGGTACTGACCAAAGCTAAGAAAATAAGGTAACAGTTTTTTATAATCAACAGTGAATGTTAGAATGGTTTTGTCCATTTAATTAATAAATTTTAAACAGTCCTAATCATTGTGGACTAGTGACAAAATACCAAGATATACCTTGGAAAATTAGAATAAATGTGTATGTCTGATTTTAAGAAAGTGTGTATGTCTTGTCCTTTGCTTAGGTATTTGTGTTTATTTGACATAGATAGAGATCATTGTAAGACATTGTGTGATTTTCTGTTTGGTAATATAATTTAAAGCTGTGGTTATTTTAAATGGCATCCTTTCCCAACTACTAACAGGTAAATCCTCCATTAAGTTGTATGAAGAACCAAAACCTAAATTATATTTAAAATTAACCAAATAATGATTTTAATTCTTACCAAATACAGCTCTCTTGTTTCATAGGCGTATGAGGACTCTTAAACATAACAAATGTAAACATTTTTAGTTTTTCTCTGTTTTATCTTCTATTAAATATTTTTTCTTTTTAACTTAGAACAAAATAATCAGCGGATAAATTGGAATAGGTAATCTGAAATTTATTTTAAGTCACAATGATCTTTCATGCAATGTTTTACAATATACAATTATTAGTAAGCCAATAAAATAGTAATAATGATGACATATGATTGGGTGAACTAAAGCTTTGAAATGACATTTTACTACATAAATAATCAGAAAATATATCTTTCACTTAGGATGTAGAAAATGTATGGTTGGCACCATAATTATCTTATTAAATATTTTTTAAATAGAGTGAGATAACCTACTAATAATGCTTTAAAATGTTTAGAAACCAGGTTATTATTGACTCCACAAGCCCATATTAAAAAGACTGTTTTTAATTATATTCATAAGAAAGTTAATAACTCTGGGCATCTCTTCTGTTGTTCTTGTTAAATAGATCTCCATGTTTAGCTTGATTTGTTTGCAAAGGTGAAAGAATTTTCTGCCCCCAAAATTCCTGTTTGATATATTTTTTAAATCACATAGTTCATATATCTCTTCCTTTTCATTCTCACACTTTAACCTAACATGGCAAATTTTAAAGTAATGTGAATTACTGAGAGTCGTTTTAGTTACTTGCAAATGTATGGGAATTTGGTATAATGTGAAATTTTCCTTGTGTGAATAGTTGTAATTTTTTTCTACTGTTAAGAGGAATAATCATTGCTTAAAGATTCTAGGCTGACTGTAAATACTGTGTTTATAGATTGACAAATATAAAGAACATACTTAAAAAAACTATCAATAGAACAATTCATGTAGAAAATTTACTTTTCAGTACAGCACCAAAATTAAATGCAACTAACTGATAAAGCACAATTCAGTTTTAAAGTGCTCAGTGCAGACAAATGAAGTGGATGTGTTAAAGTTACAGTAGTATGTGATTACTAAAGCATATGAACTGCTTTTGGAGCTTAAGAAATTAAAACCTAAGCTTGTTAAGTGAAATTTTAGGTTTAAAGAAAGTACTAAACACTTGTAAATAAGACTCATACTGTTTGCCTTTTAGTTCTGCCTTATTTATATTTTTAGTTTTATTTTATATTTATATTTTTAAAACAAATCCTATAAGAAAATGCAGTGAACTTTTAGTTTACTGGTGGCAATAGTACAACCAGTGGACGCAAATAAATTTTAACTCTAAGTATTAAAATTAATTTAGAACAGATTTTGTTTCTTTAACTTTGTGACATAAATTTTTTTTCCCATTCTAAGCATTTGAATTATTATGTTTTCTTTAATGTTTTATGATTTTATAGTCTTAGTTTGATACTTTATGGATAAAGATTATAGGATTAAAAGAAAATAATTAAGGGATGAGATGGAGAGGGAGGTGGGAAGGGAGTTCAGGATGAAATGTTTTTTTCCTTTTTTAATTTAAGGGAAAAAAATAATTAAAATGTTGAATGTCAAATTATTTTAGAAATGATCCCACCTCTACCAGTTAATTATTCAGCACATGAACAAGACAGACCGAGTCCTTGCCTCTAAGAGCTTGCGTTCCAGTGGATAACTCAGTTTTATTGGATGACTTATTCCTAAATATGTAGCTTATGTTTATAAATAAAATACCAATGATTTAAAAATATTAAATATGCATTAAGATAACTGAATAAAATGTATTTATGTGTTTGGATATAAATGAACTTTGAATCTTTCTAATAAAAAATTCTAAATGTTTTTCAAATTTTCTAGACCTGACATATTCAGTGTGGAAAGATAAAATCTTTGGGTTTGGAATGTCTGTGATTTATGTATAGTATTTGAGTTCTTTGTGAACATTGAAATGCGTCTTAATTTATGTTAATTCTTTAGGTAGGTTTCTTTTTTTTCTGCATTCATTTAAAAATATTTTTGTGACTTTTTGGCAGAGGAAATCCTATTACTTTGCAGGCAATGGACTACTTTGTACTTGTAAATAATCTTTTAAATATCAAACTAATAATGAATTAATATAGAGTATTAAATTTTTCCGTTTTTCTTCCTTTTACAATAACAGTATTTGAGAAAGGTTCCGATACAGACAGATAATTTTAAAACCAGCTTGATAATTTAGACTTTAAGAAAATAACTGTTACATTTAAATTTTTATTAGTAAGGTTTAATGTTTCAAAATTTTGGAAATTATTGATTTGAGGAGTACTGCTATATTCCCTAGGTGTGTTAGTTTACTAGAACTGCCATAACAAAATACCCAGCTTAAACCACAGAAATCTGTTTTCTTATAGTTTTGGAAGCTAGAAGTCCAAGATCAGGTTGTTGGCAAGTTTGATTTCTCTTGAGTCAGCTCTCCTTGGCGTTCAGATGGTGCTGAATATGGCCTCACATGACTTTTTCATTGTATGCTCCCATTCCTGATGGCTCTTTGAATTCCTCTTATAAGGGCTTTGTTTTGATTTTATTCCCTCTCTGAAGGGCTTGTCTCCAAATACAGCCACTTCTGAAGTACTGGAGGTTAAGGTTTCAACATGTGAATTATGAGGAAATAAAATACATTGGTAATGCCTAAATAAACCACACATTCTGTAAAATTCAATCAGTAGTTTAAGATACCATTGAAAAGTCATATTCCAGGAAACTAAATATCTTTTAGGACACCTTGAAAAATGTAAATTTACTTCTATAAAATGTGGTTTTAAAAAATTAAAATCAAGATATTATACATTCATATTCAATAAAAACCCATTCTTACACTTTTGTGAACCACCAATTTGTTACTACAGCATTCCTGAAAATTACTGCCCCCACTTTTTTTTCCCTGGCTAGAGTAAAAGAACTACTTTTAACTTTCATGCATAACATGTGATGAACTTGTCACATTATAACTCCAAGCAACCATCTGATTTGCCATTCCATTTAATAATTTATCAGAATCTTCCAGTTTGGGGATGAAAATTATCCTACACCTTTTCATTTCCTCTTTTCTTTAGTCTCTGCACCAAGAATGAGTTTTCTTTACACACTCATTATTGTCTGTTGTTATTTAATCAAAGAATGGTTTTAGAAAGCTTGTTGCATCCTGGATATGTATCGCACAGGAAAAGCAATGAAGCTCCTCATTGAAGTTTTAGATACTAGATATTGTTGGCCAAGTACAATAACTTGCTGAATGACGTTGTTCTTCCACTTTGTTAGCAGCTAGTATGGTTAAAATCTGTGCTTTAACAAGGCATAGTGGATTGCTAACTATCTGGACTTTTGAAGGTGAAGTCTATAGATGCTAAACTTCAGATATGTACACTTGTTTTTGTTAGTGGCTTTACAAATATAAGATATATGCTATATAGCTCTTTTATTTCCTTAGTTATTATGAATTTATTTTTCATGTAGTTTCATGCAGGGAAAAAGTATCAGTGTTATACTATATGTCATTATATAGACAGAGTTATACCTGTAATCTATATTTTGAAGTTTGCCTCTTCTACTTTTAGTAGTTAGCTATTACAGTGATTAACTGATTTGAAATCGTCAATATAAAAATATTTGCTTGAGTTTTTTCAAGAAACCAGAAACTCGTAACTTTGATTATTAATAGTTTATTTGCTGATACTTTATTCTTGTCAAAGGTTTTTAAACAAAATGTTTTTAAAACCTTTTGTTATGAAAATTCTGAATGATCTTAAAATCAGAGCGATTATTAAAATGAAAAACCATGTGGTTCATCAGTTATCCATGTTTGTCATTCTTAGAAAATAACTTCTTTGTAATAACATTAGAACTGGGGTTTGGATATATTTGCACAGTATTTTATATTTTCTGATTTTGGCTTAATAAGATAAAATCTATTGCAAAACCTGTTTAAGACACTTCTGATACATAGAGAAATTGTCACTTGGAAAATACTTTTCTCTTTTTTTAAAAATAATCTAAGATTATTGAATGTATTTTGTTTTGTAGTTTGAAAATCTGTCAAGCATATTAAAGCTTCCTGGTAAAAAGACTTTTAATAATATGGATAGAGATTTTTAGAAAAGAGAAAGAAAGATCTAAATTCATATTTGCAGGTAAGTTCAGGTTTATTATTACTCATAGGTTTCATTTTAATAGAGCAGACAAATACAGCTGGCTCTCTTTGGTAGAGAATGTTTTTACTGTAATAGTGAGATAGCAGCCACTTTTGATGTGCTGAGATGTGACTTGCAATCTGATCAGTAATTTATGAACATTATTTCTCTGTTTATTAATTTAGAAGTTTGCTGGACACTCAGTGCTAGAAATTTTACCTTCAGGTTTGAATGAAAACATAGCCACCCTCCCCCTACCCACACCACCCCACACACCCACACCTGTACACACACGCACATTCAGTGCTAGAAATCTTACCTTCAGGATGAGTAAATACCCATACCCACACCCACACCTACACACACACACACACACACACACACCCGGCAGATTTCACTTCTGAAATAATAAAATGTGTCTCATAAGTTATTTCCTGCGTAAGGACTGTCAGAAATAACTTTATTTTAGAAAGTAGTACCCAAATACCAGGTTTATAATATCATGTTATGGTTTTTATACTAATGAATGATTTATAAAGATATCTCATCTGTTAATCTTAGCTCCCCACTTCACTCTTTAGGAGTCAGCAAATTCAAGCCTACAGACCATATCCAGCCTGCCACCTGTTTTATTAGAGTTTATTATATTATTAGAACACAGCCACCCATTTCGTTTACTGCTGTCTATGACTGCTTTTCGGAGAAGACAGTGGCACCCCACTCCAGTACTCTTGCCTGGAAAATCCCATGGGTGGAGGAGCCTGGTAGGCTCCAGTCCATGGGGTCGCTAAGAGTCAGACATGACTGAGCGACTTCACTTTCACTTTTCACTCTCATGCATTGGAGAAGGAAATGGCAACCCACTCCAGTGTTCTTGCCTGAAGAATCCCAGGGATGGGGGAGCCTGGTGGGCTGCCGTCTGTGGGGTCGCACAGAGTCGGACACGACTGAAGCATCTTGGCAGCGGGCGGCAGCGGCAGCATGACTGCTTTTACAGTACTGCATTGGAGTTGAGTAGTTGCAGCAGACTATGGATCACAGAATGTAAAATAATTTATTATATAAACTGTACATAAAACATTTACTGACCATGTCCTAATAGTTAGTGAAATTTAGCCAATACTATACTTGATATTTGGGGGAAGTTTTCTCTCTCTTAAACATTTATAAGTTTAATTGAGTTTGCTTACAACTATTTTATAGCACTACAGTTGACTGAAAGGATAGAAAAAACATATAAATCTGCTGTTATTCACCTTTATCTTCTGGCTTAAGGCTAAATGATATTATTTATATGACTTGTTAAACATTTTGATTTTTTAGAATGTATTAACTTTAGTTGCATTAAAATCTGTATCAATTCTTTATAAAATTTAGAAAATAAGCACCTTTTTTGAAACCTGGTGCCATAAATGTATGTTTTAGTTGTGGCTGTACTGTCTGCGTCTTAGCTAATGATCTCAATATATCAAAACATGTTTCATTGAAGGAATTAAGCTAGAATGTTAGACTATATCATTTTGTAAAAGCAACAGTTTGTTTTGGGCCCTCTTTTTAATACTTAAAAGTTTTAATTTTAATTGTTTTATGTACTTTCCATTAAATGAGAATGTGAATAACAGCATTTAACTACTATGGCTCTTCTTAGTTATAAGCTCTAAAACCTGAAAATGGAATAGTAAATAACATTTTGAGGAATTCCCTGGCAATCCAGTGGTTAGGACTTCAAACTTCCACTGTAGGGGGAACTAAGAGGCCACATGCCACGTGGTGAGGCTAAAGTAAATAGATAGATAAGAGATAAATGTGTTAATATTTTAAAAAATAACAGCATTTTTACTATACATTATTACCTTTCTAGCAGATGACATTGTAAGTAGTAGTTAATTTCCAGTACCCTATCAATAAAAGATGCCTCTTATTTTTCCTGTTAGTTACTTTTAACTCCTGAAATGATGAAAGCGTCTCCAGCCTTGGCTCACTATGTATATGATTTCCTTGAGAACAAAGCCTACAGTAAAGGGAAAGGAGATTTTGCTCGCAAGGTAAGCAGACCATTGCATTGGCTTTCTTCATAGGTCTGTTTTTCTTACTTTGTTTTCAGTAAAAGAAGATAATTTATATTTATGTGTATGTTTTAAAACTAGAAATCTTATTAAATGTTCTTTGGCATCTTCTGTGCTTTATCAAAGAGTCAGACAGTCTGAGTGACTAAACTGAAGCTTTATCAAGCCTACTATATATAGGCATATCTAATAAACTCCTGTTTTTACAGGTAGATTAAAATCTAGTAGTAGCTGGAAAGGGAGGGAAAAAAAAAGCTTTGTTTCTGAAATGATGCTTTAAGGAAAGTTGGCCTAAGACAAGCCACAAGTTTTCATTAGTTTAAGAAGGAGCTGTTAATCCTTCTTATTGGGAGGAAATGTCTTTTAATTGGAATAAGGATAGTAAAAATGTTAAGTAGACTCTGTCCCTGAAAGTATTTATGCCTTTTGAGTGAGATAGTTATTTTTAGATTTTTAGGGACACAGGCCTGTTCTGGAAATAAGATACTAGGTTAAGACAATAAATGATTTACTGCTCAGGTTGGGTGAGAGAGCTCACTTGGTGAGAAGGCAAACAGTAGAATCAGGCAGCGTTTGGTTCAAATTCCTGTTCTGCCATTTATTAGTTGTGGCCTGCAAAGTGTTACTTGACCTCTGGGCCTTTAGTTTCCTCAAGATTGAAGGTGTTAATCCTAAATTTAGAGCGTGTGTGAATCACATGAAATAATCTATGTATGACAGTGCTTGTCTGAATCAGTGTTGGCTCTTAGAAGTAGTAACAATAGTAACAGGAGCTGCAGCATTAGTTGGGGAAACTGTAAGCAGGAATTCTGTGTATTATTTTTGCAACTTTTTAAAAGTCTGAAGTTATTTCAAAATGAAAATTAAAAGACTTCCCCACCTCTCATCCCCTGTAAAAAGACTAACTTGTTTTAAAAAGATTAAGGAATTGGTACAACTAAGAATTAACAACTGTAAGAACTTCAGAAGATCTCTCAAGGACACCATGGTTTAACATCTAAGTGAATGTTAATATTTCTAAATGGAATGTTTTATTTTAATAAATTCTAGGTTATGTATTTTATAATGATGGGGGAAAATATGGTGACCTTATCTTTGTATTTCATGATTGAAGTGATTGAGTTTTAATTCCAACTCTAAAATAGCTTTATTATTAATGGAGATGCATGTCAATATTCTATCTTTTTTATGTTTACCTTAGTTTATCTCTTAAGATTGCATCTATTTGAGATAAATTATAAATTGATAATAGCCTTTTGAGATAAAAGAAGCATTATATTGTTTAGTCGCTAAACTTTGTCCAACTCTGTGACTCCATGGACTGCAGCATGCCAAGCTTCCCTGTCCTTCATTATCTCCCAGAGTTTGCTCAAACTCATGTCCATTGAGTCCTTCTCCATAGCCCCTTTTTCCTCCTGCCCTCAGTGTTTCCCAGCATCAGGGTCTTTTCCAGTGAATTAGCTCTTCATATCAGGTGGCCAGAGTATTGGAGCTTCTGCTTCAGCATCAGTCCTTCCAGTGATATTCAGGGTTGATTTCCTTCAGGATTGACTGGTTTGAGCATTATATTAAATGTAGGCAACTTTTTTTTTACCACCCTACAGTAGTATGTGCATATGTGTGTGTGTGTATGTATGTATGTATGTGTTTATCTCCAAATAGTTACATGTCACTTTTTAAAAAATTACTACTAGGGTCTTAAAAATCCTTTTGAGTCATTTCTGGGAATCCACAGTAACATACATTTTCATAAATCATATTAATAATTACTAAGTTCATCTTGACATCTTTCAGATTGTTGGGATAATTTTCATGGATATCAAGAGGAGTTTTCAGCTACATTTCCTTTTGGATAAATTGCAGTTTAATATTTTCCTTGTATTTCACTGGAAATTAAATAGCTATTAGATTTGTATTTCACTGGAAATTAAATAGCTATTAGAGAAAATAATCTACAAACATTTTATCAGTGGCTAATCGTGTGGAGAAGACTCTTGAGAGTCCCTTGGGCTGCAAGGAGATCCAACCAGTCCATCCTAAAGGAGATCAGTCCTGGGTGTTCATTGGAAGGACTGAAGTTGAAGCTGAAACTCCAGTGCTTTGGCCATCTGATGTGAAGAACCGACTCATTGGAAAAGACCCTGATGCTTGGAAAGATTGAGGGCAGAAGGAGAAAGGGACAACAGAGGATGAGATGGTTGGATGGCATCACCAACTCAATGGACGTGGGTTTGGGTGTATGGGAGGCCTGGTGTGCTGCGGTTTATGGGGTCTCAAAGACTCGGATACAACTGAGCTTCTGAACTGAACTGAATCAGAGCTTGAGAAATAATACTTTATAACACATTATCTTGGTCACACAATTTGCCTAGCTTTGCAAAATTTATGGGCCAGTTCCTAGAAGGAATAATAGACCAGTAGTCTTCCTCTATGCACACAGTATCTTTCCAGTTTTTTTTTTTTTAATCATAGTGTAATGGCCTTTTTAAGCTGTAAGTAGGGACCTAAATTTAAATTCAAATTCCCTTGTTTGCATTTTTTAACTGATACAAATAACTGAGGTGACAATTGAATGAATAGCTAACATCTGGTTAAGTCAGGCAAAGTATACACTTTTGCAGGCAATAATTTACTTGTCTGCTTGGTAATTTGTAATTGTCTTTTTTTTTTGCTCTAAACATCTGTTTTAAGACATATCTTGCTGCTGGAAATGTTAGATTGTGATAGACTGATTTTATGCTTGTAAAATTCTACTTTTTTCATGGTTGAGAGACACAATCATGTGTAGAGGGTTTTCCATGCTCCTTTGCTCCCTCCCACTTTCCACCACCAATACAAATGTTTAAGCTTTACCCTCAGAAATTGGATGGTGAAGAAACAGGAACAAAAGGGAAATGGATCCTGAAGGACTAGGATTGGTGCTCAGACAACTATTTTTAATTATTATGTAACTCATGGTATAGATTTAAGTTCTCTTATTTTGAAAGAGTGGTAGTGGTAGTTAGCCTCATGCCTGGGCTTCCCAGGAGGCACTGGTGGTAAAGAACCTGCCTGCCAATGCAGCAGGCATAAGAAACGTGGATTCGATCCCTGGTGGGACAAGATCCCCTTGATGGAGGGCATGGCAACCCACTCCGGTATGCTTGCCTGGAGAATTCCATGGACAGAGAAGCCTGGTGGGCTACTGTCCATGGGGTCACAAAGAGTCAGACATGACTGAAGCGAATTAGCATAGCATAGCCTCAAGCTGGAGAAGGCAATGGCACCCCCACTCCAGTACTCTTGCCTGGAAAATCCCATGGATGGAGGAGCCTGGTAGGCTGCAGTCCATGGGGTCGCTAAAAGTAGGGATGACTGAGCAACTTCACTTTCACTTTTCACTTTCATGCATTGGAGAAGGAAATGGCAACCCACTCCAGTGTTCTTGCCTGGAGAATCCCAGGGACGGGGGAGCCTGGTGGGCTGTCGTCTGTGGGGTCGCACAGAGTCGGACACAACTGAAGCGACTTAGCAGCAGCAGCAGCCTTAAGCCTGGAGAGCAACTGAGGTTGTATTCATTTAACCAACTTAAGATTGTATTAGCTGAACCCATGTTTCCACTGTGAAGTGTAAGATATATAAAATTCTAAAGTACTTTTAATGGTGTTCAAACAATTTTTAATGTAAGTTATAGATTCAAATGAAATTTATGCCTTTTATGCTTCTGAAATTCTACCTTATCTGTGAACATTAAAACTTAGTTGAATGGTGGCCATTTTTCCTAAAGTTGTACATTTTAAGTGTGGTATTCTCATGTTTATCTCTCTTAAGAATTCTTGTATTCTGAAACACTGGCAATAATGTCAGTATAGAAGTAATGTCCTGACTGATTTGAACACACTGTTCTGGTTAACTGAAAATTACTATTGTATATAGAATTAGAATTAACACACATACATATATATTATAATTTTACACCCAAATATATATACGTATATATAATTTTACACACAAGTGCACGTGTACACACGATGGTTGACTTCTTTTTACCCCCTTGTAAGATTACAAGGGGTAATCTGTATCTCTCCAGTGGCAGCGGTGTTCAAGCCTCTCTTCCTTATTCCTCACCTTTGGTTCTACTGTGAATTTGTTGTGCTGTGACAGTGTCCCTCCTAGAGGTTGTATTTTCCAGCAAGCGTATCTGTAAGACTGTTGTCCCTGCTTACGCCAGAGAATTATTCAAACTTTTACAGTTAATCTTGAAATTCCCTTTTGTTGTTATTGTTTATTACAGTACCTATTTCACCTTTTCTGGTTTTCTTGTTGAAACTCATAAAAGCATATTAAATAATTTTATCTTATTAATATCTGTTAACATTGTGTTTCTTAAACAGTGAGGTTCAGTGCTTTTTACTATGATTGCCATTGTTTGTTTTTTTTTCTTCCTGCGTGGAACATAATTTGTTTCTGTGGTAGTCTTTATAAGATTCAACACTTGCTGGAAAATATTCTTAGTATTGTTTGACTTTGGTTTGGTGTCTGGTTTTTATTTTCTCCTTTCCTTCCCTTCCTCCTCCTCTCCCTCCCTCCCTCCTTCTCTCTTTCTTTCATTTGTTTTGTTTGTTTTTATCTGTTAAAAATCAAGATCCCATATGCATCTACTTTGGGTTCTTTATTAGATGGCTCTCCCTTTCCTAATTGAAACTGTCTGGCATCTGTTAGAGTCAGAATGTCAATTTTAAAGCTTCCTATCCCTCTGAGATTATTTCTTTATATATCTCTTAGCATATTTTCTTTATGGTTTTTCTATTCTGCCTTAGTAAAATATGGCTTGCATGTCTGTTTTGCAGCTTCTCTTTTTCCTAATAGATTCCAGATTCCTTCCATAGATTCTAATCGAGGATGAAACCTATCCTAAAAACTACTTTGTTAAATAAGTCTTAGTTCTTTGAGCCTTCTGTTTATTGTATCTGCTCATTTACTTTTCAATATTGCTTAGAATATCTATGTCATTGTTCCCTTGAATCACGGCAGAAGTATGTTGTGGCTGTTTATACTTGGATAAGTTTCTATTTGGGAAAACTCTTCATTTTTTTCAGAGGCTTTCTTAGTAAGAAGGCAACCCAAGGTTTATATTCATTTTCTTCCAGTAAATATATCACTTGTATATTTGTGTCTGAAAATACATTTTAAAGATACTCTGAAGACAACAGTTCGGTACTTTTAAAAGGCAATGAGTTATTATAGACTGGAAAGTTATTACACCTTTCGTGTGTTGCAGTTGGTTTGCTGAGGCGTCTCATTTGATTAATAAACTTGATATAGTGAAGTCATGATATAATATCTTTTTCCTTTTAGATGGACACTTTTGTAAATCCACTTCGAAATTCTATGAGGAATGTTTCAAATGCAGTCAAATCCCTTCCTGATAGCTTGGCAGAGGGAATGACTAAAATGTCGGACAACATGGGCAAAATGTCAGAAAGATTAGGTCAAGATATAAGGCAATCATTTTTCAAGGTAAGAAGATGTTTTCAGTAATGTCTGAAGGAAATGATTTTTAAGTCAATTAAGATTTTACTGAGCTCCTGCTTAGATTTACCTTATTTCTCTTTGTTAGTCCAAAGCTCTCTAGACACATAGTCTCATAAAGAATTAAAAAACTAAAGAGAATTAATTATCAAAAGTGGAAACTGTAAAATGCACTCACTTCTCAGTCTCTATTGCAATACAATTTAAAAATTAATTTAAAGCACATTTAAAATTAGTGAAGTTAACATTCTTTGTACTGTTTTATTCTATTGTACCATATTTATTCTATAATGTTAAAATTTATAGCAAAACAAGTACATGCTATTGTGTAAACTATACTAGTATTCATCAGCAAACATAAATTTCTCCTGAGTCACACGACTAAGATTCACAAGATGAAAGGGAGGAAGAGTCTTTCAACATCATCGATCCTTAGTATGTAGATACCTGTGAGAGGAACAGAGGAGTTTGCTTGGGAGCATTTTCATTATGCTAGTAGTGGATACTGGTGAATCAAGTAGTTTTTTGCTCCCCAGTGTACATTAAAAAATAATTTTGACTTAGTTATTTAAAGTTATAATCAAGACTATGAAAGAAATCATGTAGGTATTAGAACTTTCTGTTTGTTAGATCATGTTTCCATGAAGAAGAAAGATATATATAAACACAGAATTTATTTATTGTAAGAGACAGTTCCTAAAATATAGTGTGTGTAAATCATACTCTTCTGTCAACTCTCATATCTTCTCTGAGGCTCCATCTGAGCTTCTAATCGTGGGCCAGTGCACTGCCACTGAAGGGAGGGCTGTCTGGTGCCGCTTCTGCCAGTAGCCACCCATATGACTGCATGCAGAAGCCACTGGACTTCCGCAGGCTTCTTTTTCCTGACCAGTACGTGCAGGGCTTATAACAGGTGATCTTGGTGGTCGTTCCTATACTGAGAAATGATTACCAGCTAGCACTGGTCTTTCTGTCCCTTTTCTCAGTAGCTTACCTTATGTAACAGTTAATTAATTTCTTTCAGCCTGTTAACATACTGCAAGGCTCTTCATGATAGAAGAAAAAAGATTGCAGTTCTATTCTCTGACTGTGCTAGTCACTTTTGTCTTTAAATCATTTAACATTTCTTAGCTTTAAATTCTAAAAAGTATGGAGGTTTGAAAAACTAATATCACCTTCCAACTAAAAATGAATCCTTTTTTTTTTAAGGAAAAAAAATCTGTTGATAGTGAAATCATTACCCTTTTATATTTGGTTTTTAATTTTAGATAGTTAATACTTTGTTAATGCTCTATAAATTTTGTTTAACTATTGACCCCAGAATCAAATCAAGTGCTCTTTATCATATTTGATGCTTATTTCAGTTTACTATCTTGTATTCTTTTCATTTTCTGCTTTAGTGTGTTTACTTTTTTTTTTTTAATACTAGGTTCCTCCTTTAATTCCCAAAACTGATTCAGATCCTGAACACTGTCGAGTTTCAGCTCAACTTGATGATACTGTGAGTTAATTTTTGTTTTGGTAGCAGTCAATTTTTGGAATTCAAATCATACTTTGCAGATCTTTTAAACTTTTTAATGAACTGTAATATGTATATGTCATTAATGTACTCATATTTTAAACATTAAGTTTGATGAATTCTTACAAACTAAACATACCCAAGTAACCAGCACTATAAACAAGAAGCAGAACGTTGCCAGTACCCCAGAAAGCCCCTAATGCTCTCTTCCTATCACTGTCCTCTCCCCTGCCAAGGATAATCACTATCCTGACTTCTACCCTGCTTTTATACTTTATATAGATGAAACTGTAAGGTATGTACTCCTTTCATTCTGGCTTTTTTGTTCAACATTGTGGTAGTCTTCCATGTTGTTCTGTGTGATTGTGGTTTCTTCGTTCTTGTGGCCTTACAGTACCACATTTTGTAAATATAATACAATTTATTTGCTATGTTATGAACAGTACTCCTATAAACGTTTGAGTACATATCTTTTGATTAAATAAGTATATATACATCTCTCTGTACCCAGAAATGGAATTGCTTGGTCAGGGGTTATGAATATATTCAATTTTAATAGATACTCTCAAATAGTTTTCCACACTGTTTGTACCACTTACATTACCATCAGCAATGAATGAAAATTTCAGGGGTTCACAGCCTACCAGAATTCAATATGTTTATGTTATGCCTTTTTAATTTTAGCCATTCTGGTTGTTGTGTCTCATATGGATTTACATTTCTCTGATGACTGTAAAAATTGTGAACCTCTTTTTATAAGTCTGTTGTCTCTTTGAGTGTCCTGTCTTATATGTCTAGTCCTTTCCCCATTTTTCTGTTGGCTTGGCTGTCTGTCTTTGTCTTTGATTAGTAAGAGTACATTGTATAATCTGAGTATTGGTTATTTGTCAGATACAAGTTATTTGTATATTGTAAATATCTTCCACTTTGTGTGCGTTTATTCTGTTTATAATCTGTGTCCACTGCACAGTCACATAGATGTTCTCCTATGCTTTTCTTCAAACATCATTTTTCTTCACCATGCCAAAACTTAGATTTGCCATTCATCTAGGATTGACTGTTGTGTGTAGAATGATGTAGGAGTCCGGTTGACCTAAGCACTATTTATTGAGAAGGCCTGCTTTCCCCAGTGTATGTTTCTCCCTTGTTACAAGTTAAATTATTTTATATATTTGAGTCTGTGCTTTATATTCTGTCCTATTATGCAGATTTATTTTAAAGTTATCATTATCCCCCTTCAGTTTCTCATTGATTTCTTTATAGTAAACTGTCTTAAACAAAGATAATACTTTTGTTTATTCAAGAATATAAGAATATTTTAGAATGTTTATTATGTGTTGTACTCTTTTAATATCCATAGCATTATGCCTTTTAGTAAATGTTTATAATTTGTTCATTATAATTGTTATGTGGCACTAAACTCATAAATATACTTGATCAGAGAATAGAGCAGTATTGCGAGTAGATAAGCCATGAACTTTTGATATGTAAAGACAAGGCACACTTAAGAAAATGTTTACAACACAGTGAAAAATGAATGACTCATGCTGTTTTCTCAGTATTCAAATTGCAACATTGATGAGGAAATAGAAAAGAGTAGCTTAGTGATCAAAGAATTATAAAATTGCTAGCAGTTATGCAGTTTGTTGCAGTTCTAGATCTGCACCTTTCTTGTTTTCTCT
This sequence comes from Nanger dama, assembly GCA_917880005.1. NCBI lineage: Eukaryota > Metazoa > Chordata > Mammalia > Artiodactyla > Bovidae > Nanger > Nanger dama. The sequence goes on from CAKJTW010000007.1 coordinate 35,451,743, forward strand.
ATATATTTCCACATTAAAGGATTCTTATTGTCTTTCTTTACTTTTTATATCATTAATTGAATATTCCCATGGTGAAAGTGTACAAATTTTTACTTGTTAAAAATTAAAAGAAAATTCTAGTAATTTAGTCACCTTTTGTAATGTTAGCTGTGTACTGGATTTTATTTCAGGTTCTTTATTATAAGAATATCTAATATGTACAACTCACTAACCAAGCAAAGCAAAATGTTCTGTGTAGATTTTATTTTGTTCTATTGAATAAAAAATGTTGAGAATATTTTGTCCTTTTGAAAAAGCTGCTCCAGAGAATAGGCAGAGGGGCTAGCTAGCATGCATTATAAACTAACAGAGACTCTACTAAAAGATCCCAAATCCTAAGGTCATCATGAATCCACTTAGAGAAGTTTTTTTCAGCGCAGCTTTGGAGTTTACTCATCATTGTAGATTTGTTGAATTCTATTTTCTGTCAAAACAGATGTTAAAAGTATTTTTTGCTAACTTAGAATAAAAAGTCAGTTATAAAGGCTATAGTACAACTTGTTCTCCAGCCTGTAAAGAATAGTAATCATTTGGTAAAAGCAACAAAATTAGCCATTCATAAGAGATAGATAACTCAAATAAATGTATCTCATTTCTTCCCATTATTTTCTCAGGTGGATGATAATATTCCACTTAGGGTAATGCTCCTTCTCATGGATGAAGTATTCGACTTAAAAGAGAGAAACCAGTGGTTGCGAAGGAATATCAAAAACCTACTTCAACAACTTATAAGAGCTACATATGGTGATACTATTAATAGGTACCACTTTAAAAAAAAAAAAACTACTTAGAGAGCTGATCTTACTTAGCTTTTAAAGTTTTACTTTTAGAAGTAGATTGCCCAAACTTTTGTAGGGGAATTTCTTTCTGTGGGCCTTTGAAGAAGGTTATTGAAGCATTCTATTGCTCTCAGGGATAATCTACACACAAATTAAGTTGCTTACTCCATGAAAGAAGTAATGTTTCTCTATTTGATTTACCTTCTAAAATCTTGACCATACTCATTTAAATTTCTTTACTTTCAGAAAAATAGTTGACCATGTTGATTGGATGACCTCACCGGAGCAAGTAGCCGACTTAGTGAAACGTTTCAGGTATATCTTAAGACACAGTCTTCTGCAGGTAGCACAGAGTTGAGCATTGTTATCACTAACTTTTATTGCGTTCCTTTTCTTTTTGGCCATAACATTGGTTTTAATGGTTTTAATCATCAGTGATGAGCAAAAAGACTTGTAAAAAATTATAATAAGCATTTATCCCTTGGACTTACTAATCTTTGTTTTCTTTAGAACCAGAATAGAAAAAAAAATTGTAAATGAAAAAGCTTTTTAGATCTTAGGCTACATTTTATCACAGTAATGTGGCTTTAAAATAATTGAAATATTAGTATAGACATGGTGTGGTCATATAATCAGATTAACTAGTTTTGGAGATTACTCTTTCTCAGTTGTATTTGCTAACTTTGATTTTAAGTGAGATATTTTAGAAATTTGTCTCTGACCATGGTCTAAATTTTTATTTAGATCCTTTTATTTATTTTTATTTAGGCTCTTTTATTTAGAGGTTTTATTTAGAACCTCTGAAAAGGTTCAGATTAAGAGCAGTGATACTCCAGTTCATATATTGATTCTCCAGAAATGTTCTCAGCCCCTGCTCTGTGTCTAGTCCACTTAACTGGGGACTGAGAGGTAAGATTCAGTCCCTTCAAGGAATGCATGGCACAGCAGAGAAATAAACATCTTTTCTAACAGTGAGAGATAAGCAGACACAAATATGCATGGCATCATGTCCTTTGAAGTAACAGAAACAAGAAGACAACTATCAATAGCGTACAATATTTATTTGGCACCATCCAACTACTTGACTATGGCCACTTTCTGATTTTATCCTCCTTTATGAGATAGGGGTTTTTGTTTCCATTTTGTTACAAGGAAATTGAGAATTTGAGACGTTCAACAGCTTGCCCAAAGGCTCATGTGCTAGAAAGTTGGGGAAACAAGTTTCTCTAATCTGAAGCAGAGTTTCTCCTCACTGTACCATATTGTTTCTAAAAGCTGACCTACCTTCCCTGGCATGTTTATTCTCTGTTTCAGGGTGGGTAAATATTGTTCCTCTGGAGGGCACATTGGAGTCACTTGAAGAGCTTTAAAAAGTACTGATCCTTAGGTTCCATTTGCAGAGAGTCTGACTTAACGCATCTGGTGGAAGGCCTGGACATTGAGTGTTTAAAGCTCCCAGGTGTTTCTAATGTGCAGTCAGTTAAGAACTGTTCTGCCCAGGCTCTCTCTGAGACCAGGTAGAAGATCCCAGGTAGAAGCTTAGAAACACATTCAAAAATCAAATATCAGAGGACATAAAGCCTCTTCCTGTATATATTCATATATGCAATAAATGCATTAAATGTAGTAACTTCATTACCTCTCATTGCCTTGAAGAACTAGGGAACAGTAATCAGCACACTGTAAAGTAAAGAAGAATGAGTTATATAGGTGAAAGAAACATTGTAATCAACACAGCTATAAGATGTGGGTGCAGTTACCCAGGGCATACTTTTGTTGTTCTTTTCTTGTGTAAACCTTGCATTTAGTTACTATCTGTTGAATATCACACCTGTATAGAATTTCAGAAATGTTTCCTTTTTCTGTTTGCATTTATGTTTTCTGTAGAAAATTAGAATAATTTTACCAACTTGTATCATTAGAAAATGAAAATGTTTACAAAATTTATTTAATCTTCTTAAATAGAGATGCCTTTTGGCCAAATGGCATTTTAGCCGAGACTATCCCATGCAGAGATAAAGGTATTCGAATGAGAACAAGAGTTGCAGGAAAAACTAAATTACTTTCAATTATGCCAGGTAAGTGAACATTTTTAGCATAAATCTCAATTTGTACTTCCGAATTTATGGCATGCATTGAGCATTCCAAATTCAGCTGTCTTTTGACTATAATAACATCAATTTGATGGCTTATATACCAGGAGGCATTTTGCTAGTTATTTCTCATATATGTTTAACTAATCCTCATAATATTATTAGAGAAGAAAATGGCAACCCACTCCAGTACTCTTGCCTGGAAAAATTCCATGGATGGAGGAGCCTGGTAGGCTACAGTCTATGGGGTCGCAAAGAGTTGGACACAACTGAATGACTTCACTTTCTTTCTTTCTATAGTTCCTTTTGGAGAAGGAAATGACAACCTGTTCTTGCCTGGAGAATCCCATGGACAGAGGGGCCTAGTATGCTATGCTCTGTGGGGTTGCAAAAAGTCAGACACGACTAAGCGACCAACACACATACACATACACACACACACAAATATAACAATATTATAAAGCCTAGGGAGCTTTTAACATCACACCTTTAAATATGAGGGAAAAAAATCAGCTCAAAGGGGTTGAGTATAAATACCCAAGGTCGATTCCCTGGTATCTACCTTGGAATAGATGGTAAAGAATCTGCCTGCAGTGCAGGAGACTGGGGTTTGATACCTGGATCGGGAAGATCCCTTGGGGAAAGCAATGGCCACCTACTCTAGTATCCTTGCCTGGAGGTCCATAGACAGAGAAGCCTGGTGTGCTATAGTTACTCCATGGGGAATTCTATGGACAGAGGAGCCTGGTGAGCTATAGTCCACAGGGTCACAAAGAGTTGGACACGACTGAGCAACTAAAACACACACACCCGAGGTTTAAGGAGTGAGTATTGAAACTCTGACTTAGCTTTGAGTTCTTGAAACCACTGTATTCAACCACTTCAATAAAAATTATACTTTTAACCACTTCACTTTGCTGTCTTGAAACTTTTAAGAATAAAGTTGATAATAAAATCTGTGACAGATGAAAGGGAAAGTCACTCAGTCGTGTCTGATTCTTTGTGACCCCGTATACAGTCCCTGGAATTCTCCAGGCCAGAATACTGGAATGGGTAGCCTTTCCGTTCTCCAGGGTATCTCCCCAACCCAGGAATCAAATAAGGATCTCCTGAATTGCAGGCAGATTCTTTACCAACTGAGCTATCAGGGAAGCCCATGACAGATGAAAGGGCTAATAATAAAGTATAATGAAGTATAAGGTTTTCAGAAAGAATATTTGTTCTGTTTAAGAGAACAAACACACTTTTTCAAAGAATCCCTTTGAAACATGCTTAATCTCTGCTAAAACATGATCCTAAAGAAAGTATACATGGTGGCATTCTTTTTGGTGTAATTTGAATTATTTTAGAACTCTGCTATCTCACTAACTTAGATTTACTTTGTCCATTTGTCTTCTCTCCAGTAAGAGAAGTTTTGTTTGGTTGGGTGGTTGATTTCTCCTATGGTGATAAATGTCTTTTAAAATACCTAGATATCTCTTCTCCACATTTTAATTATAGATGTAAGGAATAGAAAAATATTTAAGTTTTCAGTATCTATTTCTTTTCCTATAATTCTGTTTTTCTTTAAATTTTCATTATAGATTTTAATCTATAATTCTGTTCTGTCCATTAAATTGGATATTTGCCCCATGGCTATTTATTCCACCCGACTATACTGTTGCATTTGGAGATAAAAAGCAAGTTATAGAAATAACATTTTAGAAAAATAAAGAGAAACAGTAGCCTAGGATATTAATATACTTTTATAATAAACCAGATGGTTCTTAAGACATACTCAGTTATGGAGCAGAAAGAAATCTTAATGCATTTATACAATAAATATTTATTGAGAGCATTTCGTGAGCCAGACACTATTCTTTACACTGATCTTTGCCTCCTTAGAGTTTACATTCCACTAGGGGGACACAGAAGACATACAAAAGAAATAGATGGAGCAGAGTATATTGGATAGTGCTAAGAGCCAAGGAGACAGATAGTGCAGGAAAATGGAAATGACAGGTGAGTCGCAGTTGTGAGTGGGTGACACTTACATGAAGACTTGAAGGAGGTGAGGAAAGATATAAAAACAGGCATGTTTATATGTACAGAATTCCTCACTTGTTTTTTAGTGAATTTAAAAACTATTTGCTTAAAATTATATTGTACCGTACTTAGAAACATACTTTTTGGGAGTTGCGTGTTTCTTTTGAAAGCAATAAAGTGCTGTTTGGGGGCCCTGTTTATAAATAATTAGGAATGGTCCTACATGCTCTTCCCATGCTCAAGTGTCTATAGTAACTTGATGTTGCCTGTGAGTAAACTCCAAATGTGCTCACCCTGCCGGTTGGAGCACTGCCAGTTTTCCATTCTTTTCACCACTTTTCTTTACAGGAATCCTAAAACTGAGCCAAGTTGTTCTACCCCATTTCTTGAGCCTGTCTTGTTTGTTTGTTTTCCCCACTTGGTGCCCATTTCCTTATTCATGTTCTTAAATCCTTTGTCTGTTTGTACCAATCAGATTCTGCCAATGCACTGTTAGTGTGTTGCAAGTTTTTTTTATCAGAGATCAAGTTTCCACATTTCTTTGTAGTATTTCTCATTGTGCATTAGATGGAGAATATTTTTATAGTGCTTTAGTGTTTACAGATCACTTTTCACTTTATCTCATCAAAGCTTTATAAACTCACAGTAATAATGATATTGGTTATTATAAATTCCCATTTTACAGATGAGGAAAGAAACTCAGGGTGCGTGAATTATATGGGTATTAAGGGACAGGCCTTCCCAGATGGCTCAGTGGTAAATAATCTGCCTGCCAATGCAGGAGACACAGGGGACGTGGGTTCCATCCCTGTATCGGCAATATCCCATAGAAGTGGAAATGGCAACCCACTCAAGTATTCTTGCCTGGAAAATCCCACAGACAGGGGAGCCTGGTGGTCTGCCGTCCATGGGGTCACAAAGAGTCGGACACAGCTGAGTAACGTTAAGGGACAAGATTATAACACTTAATTTGGGGTTTCTGAGTCTGGGTCCTGCTTTGTCTGTTGTTGTTTTGCCTCCCAATACCACATAAGTGCGTGCATGACTGTGACGTATATAAGTTTTAAGTCAGTTATTAAACTTATATTAAGGTCATTCACTGAATACTGGTTATTTATCAGTCACTTAGATGTGTACTTTACATGTTTTAACTTAGAATACTTTTGGCCTTGTATTTCCTTTGAATAATGAGTTGTGTTTATTTCCCCTCACCTTATTTAGATGAACTGAAGCACATTATTGGAGCTGAGACAACACGGAAAGGTATTCTTCGTGTTTTTGAAATGTTTCAGCACAACCAGTTAAATAGAAGACTGGTTTATGTCTTTTTGGAAGGCTTTTGGAAACCTTATTTCCACAGTATAAATTTCGTGACCTTTTCAACAAACTGCATTCACGGTCAAAGCAGATGCAAAAATATAAACAGAAACTTCAAACGACTCAAGCGCCTTCTTTACAGAAAAGGTGACACTCCAATCTCTGAAACTGGTGTTCATTTTGTCCAGGACTAATGGTATGGACGAATCTTCTGGGGGCTTAACTCATATACTGTTGTGTCTGCACCACTCTTTTTAGTGTCTCAGAATAGATTATTACTACATCATATGACTGCCATTCTTCCCATCATTGTCTGTAATCCAGCCACTTGTACCAAGAGAGATTTCTGTGTCTTAAATGATTTGGTGCATATTTTTGCAACACTGAGAGGATACTGCCTACAACTCAAGCAAGAATGACATTGGTCTCTTCCGTTTCAAACTAATCAGCATTCTCCAGCAATGACAAAGTGCCAGAGTGTATATATGAGAGCTAAGGAAAGCACAAAACAATGGTTCACAGATAAATTGGCTAATTTAACAGTGGGAAACTGTGCAATGTACTGTTTGGAGGGGTTTGTTTTGCATAATGGTTTTATATATCTTTGTCGGAATTTTGATATAGTGTAGATTAGCCAGTTGAATGATCTTGAAACATATGTTTCAGGTCTAGGGAAAATGACAGAATGCCCTTAAAGTATGAAGTGACATATCCAAATTACACTTTTGTTTTCATGACATAAAAACCTAGTGTAAAATAAAACCAGTCACAACCAAAGTTTGATTGGATTTGTTATTCATTGGTAGAAAACAGATTTTAAGTAATTCTTCTGTGTCTTAAGGGCTGTAGTTTGCTCTTATGATACTCATAATTAAGTTTCATTTTGGCATTCTGTGTGCACAAAGAAGCATATGGTGGCTCTTACTTAAGTTTTGAAGTTATTGCAGCTTTCTTTAAGAGATTACTGATTATATAATAGAGGCTAGAATTTGTTGAAGGAACTGCCAAATACTTCTTAAAATATGGAAATTTTTAAAAAGTACTCTTGAAAGTTACTCTATGATAATTTTAAATTGTGTGATCTAGACATACGTTAGGTGATTGCAAAAATAGCAAATCAAAGGATTAAATGAGCTTATAAGTCATATGTAAATGTACAAATTCCTAACTCTATTACAGTGTACATATATGAAAAGAAATAATGAAAACAGACTATAATATTTTTTAAAATACGCTTTTATTTATATTTTGCATAATGTAAAATTCTACTAAATAAAGCAAGTTGGCAAAACCCCTCGGTGTATACATTTAAGTCCCTAAAATAATTTTATACCAACAACAAAATACCTTTTCCAGTTTTGGAGCTTCTGCATTTCCTATAGTTTTCTCAGTCTCCATTTGTCCATCTTGGAAGTCTTCATATGTTTTATATGCAGGATTTCTGCATAGTTTAACTTCCACTGACTAAGTGTTTGGGTGTCTCAGCGTTTTTTGTTTTGAAAATATTTAACACTAAAACCTTATAATAGTGAAGCTATTTATCAGACCACTGAGCCAAGATGCTGGTGTTAAGAGAACTTCCGGGTGCTTAGGATAAAGGGACAGAGTATTGGTATCCCAGTTGTTTGGGAGTTTTAAAATTGGGACAAGATGGTATTGTCTTGTTCTTGCTGAGATCCTACTTATGAAGCAAAGCCTGATAGAATAAAGCCTTCCTTTAAAGCTTTATGATAATGATCATATTTATTAATAATGCTGTTATGCATACTTATAGTTTGCATATATTCAGCCTGTGTTGCATGTCTTCAGAATTACATAAATTAAATACCTTTCATTTAAACTTCCAAATGAGAAAAGATCTTTATTGACTCTGGTGGAAGAAATAATATTTCTTCTCATTGTATCTTCCTGCCCCAGGCTTTAGAAGAAACATGTGAAACATGTCTGTAGGAAGCATCAGCGTGGCCATAAGTGCAATGATTTTCAGATACACCCCTGCCCATTTCCAGTATATTTTTGACATAAGTAAATATTAAGAGTAAACAGAAGAATTCATGTAAGAGTCTACTGTGTACATGTGAAAACGCATTTCTAGATAATGTGAGGAACGCTGGCCATCAACCAGGGAAGGGTCATGCAGTATTGCAGATTTTCATGAAGCCCTGCAAGATAACTGCAGTCATACCAAAAACTATTAGAGTAAATGGGTTTTTAAAATAATTTTTATTTAAAAGAGTTTATATTTCAAAAGCAGAAACGTCAAATGGTAGTCTCTGTAAATGGTTGTGCATCTTCTCTTTGCACATCTGTGTTTTACATCAGAGAAAGCCGTGGTCATGCTAAAATTAGATATACTTTTGAGTGATTTGGTCGAGCTGTGTGTAAAATATTTAACCCATAGGTACAGTGTACTATGTTTAATGAAGTTACTACATTTATTGCATATATGAATATATACAGGAAGAGGCTTTATGTCTTCTGATATTTGATTTTTGAATGTGTTTTTAAGTCAGTGGTGCCTTTAGGCAAGAACCTTCAAAATTAATCATTCTTTGAGTTTTTCTGATTTTTCAGGTAACATAAACTATTTAGAAACCATCACTACTAACTTACAGTTCATTCCTCTAAAAAATTGATTGTATGATTTAAATATAATACTTAGATGGGCATTTCCTGTGATTAGGGTTTTCTGAATAGTTGCTGAAAACAATTGTGCCATTGACCAATGGATGCACTTGGTTAGCCTTAATTTTTATTTTAAAAACATTTAAAACTTTCTTGAATATAGCAGTTCCTTCATTTTAAGTTTCTGCTGTGAATGTTTGGGAAAAATCAAACAGTTAAGCACTACTAGAAAGCGTACCAATTTTTAAAAAATTAAGAACAATATAAAATTTCACAATCTAAAATTTTAATTTGTGCAATATTTTCATTTAATGCATGTGTATTTGAGTAATTGTAAAATAAATGAATTTTTAATGTTTTGAGATCTAGTTAAACTGTCTTCTTAACCCAACAACTTACATTCCGTTGTTGTTGCATCCTTTATTTAAGGACTTGTTTTAAAAGTCGTTTTGTCACTCCTTGTAAAATTCTTTTGTTATTAGTAAATTTTGCTTATAGGAGCATGGCTCCTGTATTACAAGGGAAAAATATAAAGAGCACATTTTAGGATTACAATTGTTTAAAGATAACTTGTGCATATCATTGTACAATAAGTGTCAACTGTGTGCCTAACTATTCTATCAATACTTCTTTAACAAAGAAGAAACAGCAATCAGAATGTCAGTTATTTTTATTGAACTAAAAGATTTAAAATTTTATTTGGTTTGCATTATGTTTTGTCCATTAGAAAATACTAATAAAGTATTAACAAACCTTTTTGTTGAATTTTATTTGATAGTGATGTATTTTTATTACTTTTAAAAAGTGCTTGTTCAGTTGTCTTTCCTTTAGTGTATGTGTGTATTTTCCTTTCTTTTCAGTTTGGAAATCAAGCAACTCAAGTTCCAGGTTGATGGATAAACTACTGGGTGATTACTGACTTACTGCAACAAGCTGAATTTACTTTTTCCTTTCATGGGACAAGTAATTTACTACCTCAGCATTAAAGAAACTTCATTCTTTCCTACATACAAAATTATAATTTTCCCATAAAGGGAAAGACCTATAAGTAATCTGTTAACAGTTTTTGCTTGACCTCCTTTTAAATTCATAATATGCCTGCTATGATGAGGTTTCAGTGTTAAAGGCAGTAGATTGAGTACTGTGCAAGGTAGCTCTGCCTCACTGGTCATAGTATTTGCAGCCATCTTGGATCTGGATCCACAGACCTCAGACATCAGTGTGATTGCTCCTCCCCTAACAGGGGCAGTCATATTGTTTCTCGAAATACTTACTGTAAAATATTGACCCCTTTAAGATGTTCATGAAGAAATAATTTTATACTTTTATGTAACTTATGCAAATCTATATACTATCCAAAACCCTGAAATTTTCCTTCACAATTCAAATGATTATATCAAAGGTTCTAAAAAAGTTATAAAGAGCTCTGCTTAACTTTGCTTTTCTAACTTCCCAAACTTAGTTAACTATAGAATCTTTTATAAATATCTATGAAATGGTTTCCTAAGTGGCTCAGGCGGTAAAGAATCTGCCTGCAGTGCAGGAGACTCGGGTTCAATCCTTGGGTCGGGAAGATCCCTGCAGAAGGGAATGGCTACCCACTCCAGTATTCTTGCCTGGGGAATTCCATGGACAGAGGAGCCTGGTGGGCTACAGCCCATGGTGTTTCAGAGAGTTGGACATGACTGGGCAACTAAGACTTCCATTTCAGGGGAGAAGAAAACAAAGTGAAGCCTTTTAAATTAGGAAATAGAAACTTGAGACAAAACCAGTGGATTTAGGACACAGTGTTACGGGGGATTTTGTTTTTGTTTTTCTGGGGGTTTTTTTTAACATCATTCCAGTGCAGAGTTCGGTGTTTGAAAGAGAGGAGAATTTGAAAAATTAATGGCACATATTGAAGTTGAATTTGCCTCTGGGTAGAAGGCAATGGCACCCCACCCCAGTACTCTTGCCTGGAAAATCCCATGGATGGAGGAGCCTGGCAGGCTGCAGTCCATGAAGTTGCTAAGAGTCGGACACGACTGAGCGACTTCACTTTCACTTTTACTTTCATGCATTGGAGAAGGAAATGGCAACCCACCCCAGTATTCTTGCCTGGAGAATCCCAGGGACAGGGGAGCCTGTTGGGCTGTCTATGGGGTCGCACAGAGTTGGACACGACTGAAGCAACTTAGCAGCAGCGCCAGAATAATGAATTCAGTGAGGGATAATAGAGTATTGTCTCATGAGAAGGAGGAAAGGTGCTTGCCAAGGATCTTGCTGATATGATCAAAGAGTGAAGTATTAGTTGCTGAGTCACATCCAACTCTGCAACCCAATGGACTCTTTGTAAGCCAGCCAGGCTCCTCTGTCCATGGAATTCTCCAGGCAAGAACATTGGAGTGGGCAGCCAGAGGATCTTCCTGACCCAGGGGTTGAACCCAGATTTCCTGCATTGCAGGCAGATTCTTCACCGTTTGAGCCACCTGGGAAGCCCGATCAAAGAGTTGTTCAGTCACTCAGTCATGTCTGACTCTGCGACCCCATGGACTACAGCATGCCAGCCTTCCCTGTCCTTTACCATCTCCCAGAGCTTGCTCAAACTCACATCCATCAAGTCAGTGATGCCATCCAACCATCTCATCCTCTTTCGTCCGCTTCTCCTGCTTTCAATCTTTCCCAACATGAAGTTCTTTTCCAATGAGCTTTTGCATCAGGTGGCCAAAGTATTGGAGCTTCAGCATCAGTCCTTTTGATGAATATTAAGGATTGATTTTCTTTAGGATTGACAGGTTTGATCTTACAGTCCAGGGGACTAGGAAATGCAAAGAAGAGAGAAATGTAATACAGGTCAGCTTTCAAAATGTGCGCCAGACATTGATCCATATATAATAGGGAGATGCTATTTTTGATCTAGGATCTAAGGCAGCATCCAAGAACTTGGTATTTCACATACACAAAATATTAATGGAGTGAAAATTATACTTGTGTCTGTTTACCAATGCACAGTGTATAATAATTGTATGAAATGTGATATTTTAATTAAGATGGTAAACATGAACTATTACATATCTTTGAGTGGAATAAAACAATAAGTCTACTTGTTTGTTGGAAAACTTCAAGACTACCACTTGATGATTAACTAGGAGGGCTCACAGGACTGTGCCTTCAGTCATACAGTAAAGACTTCTTACAGCAAAGTGATACAGAAGAAGATCAACAGGAAAGGATGCACATGGCTAAGTTTGAGGGAAGCTGGCCACAAGCTTACAAAGTTCTCTCCCAATGCAGTCTTGCAGGATATACTTAATTTCCCCCTAGCAATGACTTGTGACAACAGGTGTGAAATGTGGTTGGTTAAGGATGCTCATTCAAGACTGCCTGACACCAAAATGCTGGAAAATGTGTGTTCCACACACAAACCATATGTTATATACAAACAGTTTACACATGGTGAGCCACTTTTATCAGTTTGGGGAATGGTAGGAATATTCCTAAAATCTAAGTACTCAAATACCTGAGAACGGAGGCCAGTGTTACAAGCAGACCTTTCAAAGGATAGCAGTCATACCTGCTATGTTGACTCTCTCTTGCACAGCTATATACCTTGATCCAAAGAAATGGCTAGTAGAAGGTGATGAGTTGCACTGAAGATCTTTACAATTTATCCCTGTGTAGAAGCCTAGAAGTGAAAACACCAGGATTTAGATGCAGGTGAAAGGGTTATGCAGGTGAAATAAAATGATTATGATAATGTTATATGTTGCAATCCAAGAAGCTGCAGGAACCTATTTGTGTATTTCCAATAAGATTCCATCAGCAAACAGTTTTATGGCACTTAGTATCACAAGATCTTTTAGAACTAATACCCAAAAAAGATGTCCTTTTCATTATAGGGGACTGGAATGCTAAAGTAGGAAGTCAAGAAACACCTGGAGTAACAGGCAAATTTGGCGTTGGAATGCGGAATGAAGCAGGGCAAAGACTAATAGAGTTTTGCTAAGAAAATGCACTGGTCAGAGCAAACACCCTCTTCCAACAACACAAGAGGACTCTACACATGGACATCACCAGATGGTCAATACCAAAATCAAATTGATTATATTCTTTGAGCCAAAGATGGAGAAGCTCTATCCAATAAGCAAAAACAAGACCAGGTGCTGACTGTGGCTCAGATCATGAGCTCCTTATTGCCAAATTCAGACTTAAATTGAAGAAAGTAGGGAAAACTGCTAGACCATTCAGGTATGACCTAAATCATATCCCTTATGATTATACAGTGGAAGTGAGATAGATTTAAGGGACTAGATCTGATCGAATGCATGATGAACTATGGACTGAGGTTCGTTACACTGTACAGGAGAGAGGGATCAAGACCATCTCCATGGGAAAGAAATGCAAAAAGCAAAATGGCTGTCTGGGGAGACCTTACAAATACCTGTGAAAAGAAGCAAAAGCAAAGGAGAAAAGGAAAGGTATAAGTGTCTGAATGCAGAGTTCCAAAGAATAGCAAGAAGAGATAAGAAAGCCCTCCTCAGCAATCAATGCAAAGAAATAGAGGAAAAGAACAGAATGGGAAAGACTAGAGATCTCTTCAAGAAAATTAGAGACACCAAGGGAATATTTCATGCACAGATGGGCTCGATAAAGGACAGAAATGGTCTGGACCTAACAGAAGCAGAAGCTATTAAGAAGAGGTGGCAAGAATACACAGAAGAACTGTACAAAAAGATCTTCACGACCAAGATAATCACAATGGTGTGATCACTCACCTAGAGCCAGACATCCTGGAATGTGAAGTCAAGTGGGCCTTAGAAAGTATCACTATGAACAAAGCTAGTGGAGGTGATGAAATTCCAGTAGAGGTATTTCAAATCCTGAAAGATGATACTGTGAAAGTGCTGCACTCAATATGCCAGCAAATTTGGAAAACTCAGCAGGGGCCACAGAACTGGAAAAGGTCAGTTTTCATTCCAGTCCCAGAGAAAGGCAATGCCAAAGACTGCTCAAACTACCGCACGATTCCACTCATCTCACATGCTAGTAACATTCTCCAAGCCAGGCTTCAGCAATATGTGAACCGTGAACTTCCTGATGTTCAAGCTGGTTTTAGAAAAGGCAGAGGAACCAGAGATCAAATTGCCAACACCTGCTGGATCATGGAAAAAGCAAGAGAGTTCCAGAAAAACATCTACTTCTGCTTTATTGACTATGCCAAAGCCTTTGACTGTGTGGATCACAATAAACTGGAAAATTCTGAAAGAGATGGGAATACCAGACCACCTGACCTGCCTCTTAAGAAATTTGTATGTGGGTCAGGAAGCAACAGAAATGGACATGGAACAACAGACTGGTTCCAAATAGGAAAAGGAGTACATCAAGGCTGTATATTGTCACCCTGCTTATATAGCTTCTATGCAGAGTACATCATGAGAAACGCTGGACTGGAAGAAGCAGAAGCTAGAATCAAGATTGCCGGGAGAAATATCAATAAGCTCAGATATGCAGATGACACCACCCTTATGGCAGAAAGTGAAGAGGAGTTAAAAAGCCTCTTGATGAAAGTGAAAGAGGAGAGTGAAAAAGTTGGCTTAAAGCTCAACATTCAGAAAACAAAGATCATGGCATCCAGTCCCATCACTTCATGGCAAATAGATGGGGAAACAGTGGAAACAGTGTCAGACTGTATTTTGGGGGCTCCAAAATCACTGCAGATGGTGACTGCAGCCATGAACTTAAAAGACACTTACTCCTTGGAAGAAAAGTTATGACCAACCTAGATAGCATGTTGAAGAGCAGAGACATTACTTTGCCAACAAAGGTCCGTCTAGTCAAGGCTATGGTTTTTCCAGTGTTCATGTATGGATATGAGAGTTGGACTGTGAAGAAAGCTGAGTGCCGAAGAATTGATGCTTTTGAACTGTGGTGCTGGAAAAGACTCTTGAGAGTTCCTTGGACTGCAAGGAAATCCAACCAGTCCATTCTGAAAGAGATGAGCCCTGGGATTTCTTTGGAAGGAATGATGCTAAAGCTGAAACTCCAGTACTTTGGCCTCCTCATGTGAAGAGCTGACTCATTGGAAAAGACTTTGATGCTGGGAGGGATTGCGGGCAGGAGGAGAAGGGGACGACCAAGGATGAGATGGCTGGATGGCATCACTGACTTGATGGACGTGAGTCTGAGTGAACTCGGAGTTGGTGATGGACAGAGAGGCCTGGCATGCTGCCATTTATGAGGTCGCAAAGAGTTGGACATGATTGAGCGACTGAACTGAACTGAATCACAGTTTTTTGAAGTGTAGATACTATTGATACTTCTAGTTTATAGATGGGAAAACTCACGCATACCAAAGTTTGAGACTTGATAAGTGATCAGGCTGAAATTTGAACTCTGGTGATCTAGTCTTTAACAGCATCATCTTTTTGAATCTGAAATGGCTCAACTGGAATTCCATCACCTCCACTAGCCTTGTTTGTAGTGATGCATCCTAATGTCCACTTGACTTCACATTCTAAGATGTCTGGCTCTAGGTGAGTGAGTACACCATTGTGGTTGTCTGGGGCATGAAGATCTTTTTGTATAGTTCTTCTGTGTATTCTTGCCACCTCTTCCTAATATCTTTTGCTTCTGTTGTTAGGTCCATATCATTTATGTCCTTTATTGTGCCCATCTTTGCATGAAATGTCTCAGACTTTCTTGAAGAAATCTCTAGTCTTTCCCATTCTGCTATTTTCCTCTATTTCTTTGCATTGATCACTGAGGAATGCTTTAAAAAAATTCTTTTAATGCATCTGTATCTCTTTTGCTGTCTCGCACACTGGGTTATCGTTAAAGGGTGGGATGATTTGGGAGAATGGCATTGAAACATGTATAATATCATATAAGAAACGAATCGCCAGTCTAGGTTCGATGCAGGGTGCAGGATGCTTGGTGCTGGTGCACTGGGATGACTCGAAGGGATGGTGTGTGTGTGGGGGGAGTGGTTTGAGGGGGTTTGGGATTGGGGACACGTGTACACCCCTGGGGATTCATGTTGATGTATGGCAAAACCAATACAATATTATAAAGTAAAAAGCAAAAATAAATCAACCTAAAAATTTTTTTTTTATTGAAGGATAATTGCTTTACAGAATTTTGTTGTTTTCTGTCAAACCTTAACATGAATCAGCCATATGTTTACATATATCCCTTCCCTTTTGAACCTCCCTCCCAATCTCCCTCCCCATCTCACCCCTGTAGGTTGATACAGAGCCCCTGTTTGAGTTTCCTGAGCCATACAGCAAATTCCCATTGGCTATGTAATTTACATATGGTAATGAAAGTTTCCATGCTACTCTTTCCATACATCTCACCCTCTCCTACCCTCTCCCCATGTCAGTAAGTCTATTCTCTGTCTGCTTCTCCATTGCTGCCCTGTAATAAGTTCTTAAGAACCATTTTTCTATATTCCCTGTATGTGCATTAGAATATGATATTTATCTTTTTCTGACTCACTTCACTCTATTATAGTTTCTAGGTTCATCCACCTCATCAGAACTGACTCAAATGTGTTCCTTTTTATGGCTGAGTATGTGTATATGTACCACAACTTCTTTATCCATCATCTGTCAATGGGCATCTTGGTTGCTTCCATGTTCTAGCTGTTGTAAATAGTGCTGCAATGAACAGTGGGATACATGTGTATTTTTCGATTTTGGTTTCCTTTGAGTATATGTCTAGGAGTGGGATTGCTGGGTCATGTGGTGGTTTTATTCCTAGTTTTTTAAGGAATTTCCGTACCGTCTTCCATAGTGGCTGTATCAATTTACATTCCCACCAACAGTGCAAGAGCATTCCCTTTTCTCCACACCCTCTCCAGCATTTATTATTTGTAGATTTTTTGATGATGGCCATTCTTACCTGTCTGAGGTGATATCTTATTGTGGTTTTGATATGCATTTCTCTAATACTGAGCAATGTTGAACATCTTTTCATGTGTTTGGTAGCCATCTGTATGTCTTCTTTGGAGAGATGTCTGTGTAGGTGTTTTTCCCACTTTTTGATTGGGTTGTTTGTTTTCCTGGTATTGAGTTGTATGAGCTGCTTGTATATTTTGGAAATAAATCTTTTGTCAGTTGTTTCATTTGCTGTTATTTTCTCCCATCCCAAGGGTTGTCTTTTTACCTTGCTTATAGTTCCTTTGCTGTGCAAAAGCTTTTTAAGTTTAATCAGATCCTACTGTTTACTTTTGTTTTTTCTTTCTATTACTCTAGGAAGTGGATCATAGAAAATCTTGCTTTGATTTATGTCATCGAGTGTTCTGCCTATGTTTTTCTCTAAAAATTTTAAAGTTTCTAGTCTTACATTGAGGTCTTTAATCCATTTTGAGTTTATCTTTGTGTATGGCATTAGGAAGTGTTCTGATTTCATTCTTTTACATGTAGCTGTCCAGTTTTCCCACCATCATTTATTGAAGAGGCTGTTTTTGCCTCATTGTATATTCTTGCTTCCTTTGTCAAAAATAAGTTACCCATAGGTACTTGGGTTAATTTCTGAGGTTTCTATCTTGTTCCATTGGTCTATATTTCTGTTTTTATGCCAGTACCATACTGTCTTGATGACTATCTTTGTAGTATAACTTGAAGTCAGGGTGGTTGATTCCTCCAGCTCCGTTCTTCTTTCTCAAGACTGCTTTGGCTATTTGGGATCTTTTATGTTTCCATATGAACTGTGAAAAATTTTGTCCTAGTTTTGTGAAAAATGCCATTGGTAATTTGATAGGGATCACATTGAATCTGTAGATTATGAGGAACACTTTTTATCTCTCCTTAAAGTATATCTTTACTTTTCTCTTTTGCCTTTGCCCTCTCTTCTTTTCTCAGCTATTTGTAAGGCCTCCTCAGACAACCATTTCTTCTTCTTGGGGATGGTCTTGATCACTGCCTCCTGTACAGTGTCCATAGTTCTTCAGGCACTCTGTCTATCAAATCTAATCCCTTGAATCTATTTGTCACTTCTACTGCTGCTAAAGTGCTACACTTAATATACCAGCAAATTTGGAAAACTCAGCAGTGGCCACAGAACTGGAAAAGGTCAGTTTTCATTCCAGTCTCAAAAAGGCAATGCCAAAAATGTTCAAACTACCACACAATTGCACTCATCTCACATGCTAGCAAAATTATGCTCAAAATTCTCCAAGCCAGGCATCAACCATATGTGAACTGTGAATGTCCAGATGTTCAAGCTGGATCTAGAAAAGTCAGAGGAACCAGAGATCAAATGACCAACATCCACTGGATCACTGAAAATCAATAGAGTTACAGAAAAACATCTGCTTTATTGACTACGCCAAAGCCTTTGATTGTGTGGATCACAACAAACTCTGGAAAATTCTTCCAGAGATGGGAATACCAGACCACCTGACCTGCCTCCTGAGAAAT
This sequence comes from Nanger dama, assembly GCA_917880005.1. Taxonomy (NCBI): domain Eukaryota; kingdom Metazoa; phylum Chordata; class Mammalia; order Artiodactyla; family Bovidae; genus Nanger; species Nanger dama. Next base: position 35,470,022 of record CAKJTW010000007.1, read on the forward strand.
CTGTATGCAGGTCAAGAAGCAACAGTTAGAATTGGAAAAACAGACTTGTTCCAAATCAGGAAAGGAGTACGTCAAGGTTGTATATTGTCACCTTGCTTATTTAACTTATATGCAGAGTCCATCATGAGAAACGCTGGACTAGAAGAAACACAAGCTGGAATCAAGATTGCCTGGAGAAATATCAATAACCTCAGATATGCAGATGACACCACCCTTATGGGCAGAAAGTGAAGAGGAGTTTAAGAGCCTCTTGATGAAAGTGAAAGAGCAGAGTGAAAAAGTTGGCTTAAAACTCAACATTCAGAAAACTAAGATCATGGCATCTGGTCCCATCACTTCATGGCAAATAGATGGGGAAACTGGAAATAGTGAAAGACTTTATTTTAGTGGGTTGCAGATGGTGACTGCAGCCATGAAATTAAAAGATGCCTGCTCCTTGGAAGAAAGGCTATGACCAACCTAGACAGCATATTAAAAATCAGAGACATTACTTTGCCAACAAAGGTCCGTGTAGTCAAAGCTATGGTTTTACCAGTAGTCATGTATGGATGTGAGAGTTGGATTATAAAGAAAGCTGAGCACCGAAGAAATGATGCTTTTGAACTGCAGTGTTGGAGAAGACTTTTGAGAGTCCCTTGGACTGCAAGGCGATCCAACCTGTCCATCCTAAAGGAAATCAGTCCTGAATATTCATTCGAAGGACTGATACTGAAGGTCGAATACTTTGGCCACCTGATGGGAAGAGCCAACTCATTTGAAAAGACCCTGATGCTGGGAAAGATTGAAGGTGGGAGGAGGCGGGGACGACAGAGGATGAGATGGTATGATGGCATCACCAACTTGATGGACATGAGTTTGAGTAAGCTTCGAGAGTTGGTGATGGACCAGGAAGCCCAGCGTGCTGCAGTCCTTGGGGTTTCCAAGAGTTGGACACGACTGAGCGACTGAATGAACTGATCTGAGTCTAGAGTCAGTGCCACACTTTCTCAACAGTAGTGTTATTGATAGCAATATTTTAGGCTACCTATTCCTTTTGGAGCTGTCCTATGCATTAAAGATGTTCAGTAGCTAAACAGTGCCAGTAGCACTTCCCCCACTCTGAGTTTTGACAAACAAAAATGTCTCCAGACCTTGCCAAATGATATCTGGGGGCAAAACTGCCACCAATTAAGAACTACTGATCTGTGCTCTCTTGTAAAAAATACAGTAGGAACTGAAGACTTTGATTCTGGGTATTGTCTTTTCTCTGCAAGCAACACCTGACAAATTTGTGTCTGGTCGTGTAGGGAGAATGTAAGTGGGGCCCCTCTCCCTACTTTAAGAGGAAAAGGCTAGAGGCAGTAAAATCAAATATTCTCACTTGTCTTGATGTAAGTAGGCATAGTTTTCCTAGCTGGGAAGAGACTTTGCAACTGAGATAAACAAGAAACACGAGGTTTTTTCTTGGTGTTTAAAAATGAGAGATGAAAGATTACATGAGAAAATTGCGTTTCACTCCCATGACCAGGCTATTAACTCAGTAACATTGATGCTTCTGGGATATTTTTTTATCTCAGATAACTGTTGTTCTTTTTATTTTGTGAACCAATCCTTCTAGAGTCTGAAAATTCCCTCACAGTCTTCTTTACAAGCAAAAGCCTTTCCTAAAATCCCCTTGTGTCTGTTTCCCTTTGACAAGTAAAGGGCTCGGAGATGCACAGGTGACTCACCTTCTGCCCTGAGTTTGCCTCTTTAGATGAACCTCAGTCAACAATTGGAGCTTTCACCCTGGCTGACTGTTTCTACTTTGCCCTTCTGGTTCTTTCTCTGAGCCTTGGTCAATCTGGTTCTGATTTTGATTAGTGCATAGCTGTTTCATTTCTCGATTGGTAGAAGCAATGTGGAGAAGCTGATTTTTCTGTGGTCTGACTTTCTGATTCTCTCTCAAGCAGCCATCTGCTTTTTTGTTTTCCTGTCTTGAGGCGTGTTAAGAATCCTTACTGGCATTTCAGATCTAGGTTTACCCAGGCCAATACCTGGTCTTGCCTTGAGATTAAGAAGTTCACATTGCCGCCTACACCTACTAATGGTGTTCATTCTTCCAGAGGTAGAATCCTCCATGTTGTTTTATTTACACAGCGCTTAAATAAGCTAAAAAGGACATTCAAGGAAAAAGTTTTTGTGCCTGCTTGAAAGATGGTGGCTCCTTCCATCCTTTGTGTTCTGACCACTCTCCTTCCAAAGCTGCTACGACAAATTGGTGAGTTTTGTTCTTTATTTTTGATTCATGGATAAGGTTGTATAAGTGAGCCTGCTTCTTGTGCATGCGTGTGTGTGTAAGTGCATAAGTGGGAAAACTTTTAAGAAGTAATTAGCCTTTTATAAATGGTCTGTATATAATTATAATCCTATATTTGTGGCTGGCATTCACCCATGTTATTGTCTCTCAACTTCTGGGAATTGATTGAGCTTTCAAATTGTTTATATGCACTACTGAGGATATCTAATTCAGATATACAGATTAACCATCAAGTAGAATTCATGCAAAACTTTTTTAAAAAATTGAAATTGGTTTCATGTGGTTGTAGAGTATGAGTGATTGAAATTAAGAACTTCCCTTGGTTCTTATAACAGTTTTATAAAAGAGTCTGTAAGTATGGTGGAATGGAACTGCAGACTGAATATAAAAGATTCCTTCTGGTTTGTCACAAACTTTCTTGACTTCCTGTGCAACCTGAAAGGTGCTGAGTAGCCTGATTTTTCTTTCTCATTTCTTTAAAAACAAAACTCCATGGTGAGACAGGTAAAAATAGGAAAAGGAGCTTTATGTTAAAGACAAAACAAAATATAAATACTGAAATAGTAAGAAATCCAAAACTCAGTTCCTCCAGAGTTCCTTTACACTGCTCAGGAGATGGGTAAAATTCTTTTATCAAAGTATGAAGCATTTTCTAAGTGTATTTATTGATAGACATATGCCTTTGCTTATATCCCTACAAAATTAAAAATTTAGATAAAAAGACTAAGTAGGACTTAAATACGTTTAAAGTGAAAGAACAAAATAATTTTCAGAGAGAAACTTTAAAAAAGTCCATTGGATTAGTTCGTTAGCTCTTTAATGAAACTCAAATACTTGCTGGAAAAGGTGGGTGAAAAAATTAGCCATTCTTTAAATTAATGGCCTGATTACCTAGGATAATAACACAAGAAACAAAGGTGTATGTGTACAACAAGAAGAAATAACAAGAAAAATGCTCATCCTTGTTTTAATAATTAGGTGTGTAAATGCATAAAAATCTAGATATTACTACCAAACAAAGGGAGTACTTGGACAAACTAGACAGCTTTAATAATTTTGGTTTGAAACAAGTGTATATTTTTACCTGGTGTGAAAAGTAATAATACTCTACAGTTTCTAACTTATACAAAATTTGGACGAGCTTTCCTATGAAAAGCATAATTTGAATGCCACAAATTTCCTGCACTGATTTAAGTAATGTTTGTCTCCACAAAATAATTAATGTTATGAAAACTCTAAAACGGTGTTTGACCGCATTAGCAATTTTAGACTGGGGATAAGTTACCCCTCTCAGAACATTTGAGAATGTCTGGACATTTTTGACTGTCAGGGCTGGAGAAATTGCTGCCAGCATCTTAATGATAGGGCCAGGAATTCTGCTAAATATCCTATACATAAGATAGAATATATATCTCATGCTATAATATATATATAGCATAATAATAGTATAATATAGTATTTATATATATATATATATATATATAGCACCTCACAACAAAGAATTGTTTGCTCCAGAATGTCAATAGCACTGAGGTTGCAAAACCCTGAACTAAATGTAATTATAAAAAAAAGTATTTATTCCTCTGATGCTACAGGTCATAAGCCAATGCTATGTAGATAATTATTGCATTTACAATGCCTCTGTAAAAAAAAAACCTGCCGTAATTGTTTTGGAACTTCATGTATGTTATTACATATATCAGCAACTCATTCTTTTTACTTTTATACTAATCCAGAGTATGAATATACTACAATTACTTTATCCACTCAACAGTTGAAAGGACATTTGGGTTGTTTCAAGATTTTGATAATGAAGAATAAAGCTGCTATAAACATTGTTGTACAATAAAAAATTTGGTTCCTAGGAGGTAGACTTTAAATCCATGGACTTTTGTGAGCATTAGGATTGTCTTTGCTCTTAATGAGTTCCTTCAATCATTTTTGAGTTTTTACTAAGGAGGTAGTTGACTTAGGATGGGGTTTGTCACCACAGAAATCAATCTGTATGATTAACGGTTTGGGGCTTTGAGCCTGCTGACCTCTGGGGAGAGGAGGAGGGCTGGAGATTGAATTCAGCCAATGGCCAATGATTTCAGTCATATCTCTCTGTGATGAAAGCTCAGTAAGAACTCTAGACATCAAAGCTCAGTAGAGCATCCTGGCTGGAGAGCACTGCCACCGTGTGCCAGTGAGTGTGGCCACCCACCCTGATTCCGAGGGGAGGGAAGAAAGCATGGAGGCTCCATGTTGTGGGACCTCCCAGACCTTATTCTTGGTGTCTCATTTCTTGACTGATCCTGATTTTTATCTTTATAATAAAACCAGAATAATGATTTATTGCTTTTCTGAATTCTGTGAGCATGTTCAGTGAATTATCGAACCTGAGGGGACTGTGGTGACTCCCAGTTAATCACAAATGCCAGTGGCCTGGGCACCCCCAAGTGTGGCTGGCATCAGGAATACGGGCAGTCGTGTTGGAGACTGTGCCTTTAAACCTGTGGATTGTGGTAATAACTCCTAGTGGTTAACATCAAAATTGTATTTTAGTACACTAGCTGCTGTCAGAGTAAGTTCTCAGTACACGTCTGTGTGTAGACATATGCTATCATTGTCTTGGGTGAATTTCTCTGAGAAGGATGGGTAGGTTATATAATAAGTATGTATTTTATTGAATCTTTCAGTCCATGAATTGGTATGACTTCTCTGTTGTCTAGTTTCATTAAACAAGTTTTTTACATTTTTTAGATTTAATAATGTTTCATTTTTTATGTTATTGCAAATGGTACTGTAATTTAACTTCTAAATGTTCACTGCTGATACAGAGAAATGCAGTTTTATATTGATCTTCTACTCTGTGACCTTGCTGAGCCCACTTAAAGATTCCTTGAGATTTTCTATATAGATAATCATGTCATCTGTTAATAAAGGCTGTTTTAAATCTTCATTTCCAGTGTGAATGTCCCCTTTCCCATCTCCCTCCCTCGCCCTTGCACTCCTGGTTTACTTCATTGACTAAGAACTGTTTGGGGATAGGAATGATGAGAGTGGCGTCCCTGCCTTAATGTTCTTTCACCATTAAGTTTGGAGGTGGACTGTAGGGTTTTTGTAAATACTCTTCAGCAGGCTGAGGGAGTTCCCCTTACTCCCTATTTACTGACAGTTTTGATCACAAATGGATGTTGATGGTTTTCAAATACTTTGCCTGCATCATTTTCAGTGATCATATGGTTGTTATTTTTCAGTCTGTTGATGTGATGTGGTGATTTTCCAATGTTGAATATACTTTGCATTTCTGAGATTAATCCCAGTTGCTCATGATTTATTATCCTTTTTATAAATTTTTGGATTTGAACCACTATTACTAAATTTTTTTATGCCTGTGATCATGAAAGATACTCGACATTAGTTTTCCTGTAATGTCTGGCTTTAATAACAGGGTAATAGTTTCATAAAATGAGTTGGAAAGTGTTCTGTCTTCTATATTCTGAAAGAATGTATAAAAATTTGGTATTGTTTCTTCCAAATTGTTAGAGTTCACCTGTGAGGCCACAAGGGCCTAGAGTTTTCTGGGGTTCTTTTGTTTTTTTGGGTGGAAAATATTGAACTATGAATTCAATGTCTTTCATAGAATTATTCAGGTTGTTTTTCTCTTGAGAAAACTGTTAGTAGACGTCTTCCAAGGAATTTGTCCATTTCATTTAAGTGAGGGTTTCTCAACCAAAGTGGTGTTTGGACAGGATGATTCTTTGTTGTGGGAGAGTATCCCATGCATGATGGATGTTTAGCTGCATCCCAGACCTCTACTCACTAGACACCAGGGCCAGGTCTCCCTCTTGTGTCTTCAGATATTTCACCAAGGGTGTGCTTGCTCTTGGTTGGGAACTGCAGCTCTGTGTTATCAAGTCCATTGGCATAGTTTCTCATAGTGCTCCCCTCCTATCTTTTGATGTATGTAAGCTCCATGGGATCCATTTCCTCTTTTATTTATGATATTGTTAATCTGTGCCTTTTTCTTTTCTCCATCCTCCTTCTGCTCTGCCTCCTCTTTCTTTCATCAGTTTAGCTAGAGTTTAATTAATTTTATTAATAATTGCAAAGAACTATTTTTTATTTCATGGATTTCCATTCATTTTATGCTTTTAGTTTCATTTATTTCTGCTCTAATCTTTCTTTTTGTTCTGCTTAAATTTGCTGGGGTTTTTCATAGTTATTTAAGATGAAAACTTGGATCACTAATTTGAGAACTTTGTTTACTAATGTATTTATTTAAAACTATAAATTTCCCTCTAAGTATGATTTAGTTACATCCCATAAATTTGGAATTGTTTTTTATTCATTTTCATGTAATTAGAAAGATATTTCTATCTGACTCCTTCTTTGACCTGTGAGTTATTTAGCAGTACGTTTAATTTCTAAACATTTTTTGATATTTTCATATATCTGCTATTGATTACTAGTTTATTTATGTTTTGATTAGAGAAAATATTTGCTATTCTTTTAACTTTGTTGAGGTTTGTTTTGTGGCCCAGAATGTAATCTATCTTGGTGAATTGTTGATATGCACTTGAAAATAATGTGTATTTGGGTGGAATGTTCAATGACTATTGGTTAGGTCAAATTGTTTGGTTGTAATATTCTGGCCTATATCTTTACCTTTTTCCTCCCTACTTTTATCTTTCAGTTACTGAAAGAGGAGTGTTGGTATTGAAGTCTTAATTGCAATTGTGATTTTATGTTTTGTTTTAGTCTGTCAGATTGCTTCATTTGTGAGCCTTTGTTCATACCCATATTTAAGATTTTTCTGTCTGTATAATGATGTATTTATCATTGCCTAATGTTCTTCTTTATCCCTGCTAATATTCTTTGTTCTTATGTCTACTTTGTCTAACATTAATAAAGGCCTTAAAAAATACTTCAGGCTAGACTTAGCCCATGGGCTATAGTGTTAAGAAGTTTCTCACTGATAAGCCATAGTTGGCTGTTTTTGTTGTTATTGGTTTGTTTGTTTTATATTCTTATCTCTGGCTTTTGAGTATTTAAACCAACTTTATTTAATTATTAAATGGTTGAATTTATATAGCCCATGGTTAAGTCTAGCCAGTGTGATGTAATTTTTGTTTGTTTCTTTATGTACATTATATCCTTTTTAAAAAATGCTAGCAGACTTCAGGATTATTTTCTTTATCTTTGCTTCACAGCAGTTTGACTATGATCTATCTAGATTTGTATGTGCTTTTGCATGTAGAGTCTATGTGCACACGTGTTCTTTTTATCTTGCTTGGAACAATTACTGAGTTTCTCGTGATTTTGCATATTTCATTATTTTTGGAAAATTAGTGAAAGTGAAAAGTGAACATCACTCAGTCGTGTCTGACTCCTTGTGACCCCATGGACTATATAGTCCATGGAATTTTCCAGGCCAGAATACTGGAGTGGGTAGCCTTTCCCTTCTCCAAGGGATCTTCCCAACCCAGGGATTGAACCCAGGTCTTTGGCATTGCAGGCAGATTCTTTACCAGCTGAGCCACAAGGGAAGCCCCCAAATTATCTTCATCCATTTCTTCTTTCTTGTTCTCTTACTTTTTCTGGGATTCCACTCTTTCATTTGTTAGTTCTGTGGAGGGCATCACTACATTTTTGTGATTTGTTTGCATTCTTTTGTCTCTTGTGTTCAGTCCAGAAGAGAGGATTTGATTGATTCATCCAATCAGCATCCAGTTTAGGGCATTCCTGTTGGGTGGAGATTTCATGATGGACCACCTCAGAGGTCCACCTTAGATCAGGAGCCATTCTCTGTCTGGTCATCTATGGCAGTGCATTATAGTATAGAGCGTGGTTGCCTACAGCTGATGGTCTCAGCAGGCACTGGAGGCAAGGAGATTTCTGATAGATGTCATGGACGTGTCCAGCATCTCAGGTATGGCAAATTGTCCATCCAGTAAAGCTTACAAGGGAGAGAAAGTAGGAAAAGGAGAATCACTTTGGGGAGAGGAAAATTAAGATCATTTTCATATTCCTTTCTTGTGCTGTTTCATGGAGTGAGGCAGCTTGCAGTGAGGGAAAATAGAGAAGGAACACTAGGATACAATTCTCAGCTATCATTCTGTGACCCACTGGCTCTGTACCCTGGTCACCGACAAAATCCTTCTGGGTTTGGGGACAACTCGAGCCTCAGCTGTGCTCATCTGACACTTGAAGAGAATGACCCCTAGAAACTTGGGCTGCACACAGGATTGTGGAACATGTTTAATGCTGTGTACTAGCTAGTGGCCCTGTTTCTGTGCAGTGAAAGTCATGGTTGCAGACCATTTCTTTGGTAAGTTACCAACTCTGGCTGCTGTCCAGTGATTTGGAAGGAAATAAAACTATTGTTCTACATCCACAGGATTATATATTCAGAATGCCAATTCCAAGAAGAAATCGCATTTTAACCAAGAATAAATAACATTTTCAAAGTTGTATCATGTTGGTGTTGCTTTTAATCTCATAGCAGAAGATCTGTCCAGGGACTCAGACATGTCTGAAGAACTCGGATCAGGCTGGCTAGGGCTCCCTTGGCGTGAAGGACTGAGAAGACTTTTGAGATGAAAGAAGCTTCTTAGAACCTCTTCTAAGGGCAGAGTTCAAGAATAGTAGGCCTTGAAGGAAGAGTAGGATGTCTTACTCATTTAAATGGCCCTCAAGTCCTGTTTCCACTTTGAGTCTGAAAGATAAAAGTATAAAGGAAGATTGGTCAAAAATGAATAAAGCCAGGATCCTGAGGGCATGAGGTGTCAGGAACTTGGGTGTCAGCACCAAGAGATAATCCCTCAGTATGGAGCTCATTGGTTTGCAACTGGACACAGAAGTGACAATGAGGACCTCAGCAGCCATGATGATGCCCTCTACAAGTTAATTAGCACAACACAGTGACCCCAAGTGGACAAGGAAGAAAAGGCTGAGAGCCAAAGGGTAGCCAGGAAGACTAGGTGAAGAAACACCGAGATGCCTACTAGGACAATTTGAGGGAAACTTCAAGTATGTGCAGGGCCCCCAGCAAGGGTGAGTGGAGCCAGAGACTCACAAGTGGCTATCTTACAACCCCATGTTTACTTGCAGGCTGTGCTGGCAAAGCTCGTTGGCCATTACCTAGATATGTACTTTGGGTCTCCTGCTTGGAGTTCATGAAGCATCAGGGGCACATGAGGACTGCTTTGGACTAAGACAAACCCATCAGTTGTCTTCTGATATAAGCTTGAAACTTTCTAAAATCCTTCCAATAAAAAGTTCAGGCTTAAGAATAGGTAATCCTTAGAATGCCTAAGAATGCTCAAATTATTACAAAATTGCACTCGTCTCACATGCTAGTAAAGTAATGCTCAAAATTCTCCAAGCCAGGTTTCAGCAATGTGTGAACCATGAACTTCCGGATGGTCAAGCTGGTTTTAGCAAAGGCAGAGGAACCAGAGATCAAATTTCCAACATTTACTGTATCATCAAAAAACCAAGAGAGTTCCAGAAAAAATCTACTTCTGCTTTATTGACTATGCCAAAGCCTTTGACGGTGTGGATCTGAAAGACATGGGAATACCAGACCACCTGACCTGCCTCTTGAGAAATCTGTATGCAGGCCAGGAAGCAAGAGTTAGAACTGGACATGAAACAACAGACTGGTTCCAAATCAGGAAAAGAGTATGTCAAGGCTGTATATTGTCACCATGCTTATTTAACTTATATGCAGAGTACATCATGAGAAACGCTGGACAGGAAGAAGCACAAGCTGGAATCAAGATTGCCAGGAGAAATACCAATAACCTCAGATATGCAGATGACACCACCCTTATGGCAGAAAGTGAAGAGGAACTAAAAAGCCTCTTGATGAAGGTGAAAGAGGAGAGTGAAAAAGTTGGCTTAAAACTCAACATTCAGAAAACTAAGATCATGGCATCTGGTCCCATCATTTCATGTGAAATAGATGGGGAAACAGCGGAAATAGTTGCAGACTTTATTTTTGGAGGCTCCAAGATCACTGCAGATGGTGACTGCAGTCATGAAATTAAAAGACGCTTACTCTTTGGAAGAAAAGTTATGACCAACCTAGACAGCATATTAAAAAGCAGAGACATTATTTTGCCAACAAAGGTCCATCTAATCAAGGCTGTGGTTTTTCCAGTAGTCATGTATGGATGTGAGAGTTGGACTGTAAAGAAAGCTGAGCGTTGAAGAATTGATGCTTTTGAACTATGGTGTTGGAGAAGACTTTGAGAGTCCCTTGGGCTGCAAGGAGATCCAACTAGTCCATCCTAAAGGAAATCAGTCCTGAATGTTCATTAGAAGGACTGATGTTGAAGCTGAAAGTCCAATACTTTGGCTACCTGATAAGAAGAGCTGATTAATTTGAAAAGACTCTGATCCTGGGAAAGATTGAAGGCAGGAGGAGAAGGAGATGACAGAGGATGAGATGGTTGAATGGCATCACCGACTCAATGGACATGAGTTTGAGGAAACTCCGGGAGTTGGTAATGGACAGGGAGCCCTGGCTTGCTGCAGTCCATAGGATTGCAAAGAATCAGACATGACTGAGCAACTGAACTGAACTGAATCCTTAGACTATTGAAAAATTATAATAAAAGGACAGTTGCACTGTTCAGGTAGTGCTTGAAAAGGTTAGTTTCTGAAAGACACATCTTTATTTTTTTGTTTTTAATTGGAAGATAATTGTTTTACAATGTTGTGTTCGTTTCTTCTATACAACAACATGAATCAACTGTAAGTATACATATATTCCCTACTTCTTGAGCCTCCCTGCCACCCACACCCCCAAACTCACCCCTCCAGGTCATCACAGAGCACTAGGCTGAGCTCCCTGTGCTATACAACCACATCCCACTAGCTATTTTACACATGGTAAATATGTGTGTACATTACACATATATAGTATACACAAATATATATGCACTTATATGGTATACACATATATACACACACATATATGTGTATGTGAGTTTGTGTTTAGTCACTCAGTCATGTCTGAATCTGTGACTCCATCAACTGTAGCTCACCTGGATCCTCTGTCCATGGGATTTCCCAGGCAAGAATACTGGAGTAGGTTGCCATTTCCTTCTCCAAATATATGTGAATCAGTTCAGTTCAGTCACTGAGTCATGTCCAACTCTTTGCGACCCCATGAATCACAGCACGCCAGGCATACTATCACCAACTCCCGGAGTTCACTCATGTCCATTGAGTCAGTTGGTGATGCCATCCAGCCATCTCATCCTCGGTCATCCCCTTCTCCTCCTGACCCCAATCCCTCCAGCATCAGAGTCTTTTCCAATGAGTCAACTCTTCGCATGAGGTGGCCAAAGTATTGGAATTTCAGCTTTAGCGTCAGTCCTTCCAAAGAGCACCCAGGACTGATCTCCTTTAGAATGGACTGGTTGGATCTCCTTGCAGTCCAAGTGACTCTCAAGAGTCTTCTCCAACACCACAGTTCAAAAGCATCAATTCTTCAGTGCTCAGCTTTCTTCACAGTCCAACTCTCATATCCATACATGACTACTGGAAAAACCATAGCTTTGACTAGATGGACCTTAGTTGGCAAAGTAATGTCTCTGCTTTTTGAATATGCTATCTAGGTTGGTCATAACTTTCCTTCCAAGTAGTAAGTATCTTTTAATTTCCTGGCTGCAATCACCATCTGTAGTGATCTTGGAGCCCCCCAAAAATAAAGTCTGCCACTGTTTCCACTGTTTCCCCATCTATTTCCCATGAAGTGATGGGACCAGATGCCATGATCTTCGTTTTCTGAATGTTGAGCTTTAAGCCAACTTCTTCACTCTCCTCTTTCACTTTCATCAAGAGGCTTTCTAGTTCCTCTTCACTTTCTGCCATAAAGGTGGTGTCATCTGCATATCTGAGGTTATTGATATTTCTCCCAGCAATCTCGATTCCAGCTTGTGCTTATTCCCGCCCAGCATTTCTCATGATGTATTCTGCATATAAGTTACAAATATATACATATATGTGGTAGCGTATATATTTCAATCCCTCTCTCGCAATTGCCGTACCGTCTCCTTCCCCCACTGTCTCCACAAGTCTGTTCTCTACAGATGTCAAAGACACATCTTTAAATTCATATGCAATGTGAAATAATTGAGCACTTGAGATTGCTGGGGAACAGAGGATACTACTCAGCAACAGGTGTTATTTCTTTTTCTCTTCAGTAAATCAAAAGGTCAAAGAAGCATGAAATTTTCTGTAATGCAGCTTAGCTGCTTATCATACACAAAGAAATGAAATTGTGAAAAGATGCCCTTTGGCACCTGTTTCTGCCATCTTGGTTTGTTTTTCTTCCCACGGCATTTTATACCTCCTAATTTAATTTGTGACTGACCCCTTCTTCCCAGCTGCTCAGGTTTAAAGAGTACACCCACATTCATCTGGGGTTATTGGAACTTAACACGGGGCAGGGGTTGAACTAAGAGCGCTGGCCCCATCACACGCAGGTCTTGTGGCTCAGCGCTCTCACTGCCTTATCCCACTATCCATGGGTAACTTGAGACTCTTGGGTCTGATATGGGGTCTGGAGAGTTTAAAAACTGTTCGAAAGTCTATCCCATTCAAACAGGCTTTCCAGGGGATTAAAGGGACTTTGGGTCACAAAGTGGCCCATGCTGGAGCTCTGTGATAATGAAAAGCGACTTTAGTTAGAGCAGCCCCTATGGTATTCTCTCCACATTCTTGAGTCAAGCTGCCATTTTGTCGTGGTTTGAGGGGAATATGGGCAGATCCTGAAAGCCAACAGCAGACACACATTCCAAACTAAGAGTTTGGTTAGAGGTAGTGTGTTTTCTCTTCAAGGTCGCAGATGATGTGAAATTAATCCCAATCCCCACGGCTGCTGTTTTCTCAAAGGTACCTGCAGAGTTGGGTGGGCAGTCTCATCTGAATTAGAAAGTCTCATCAGGGGAGTGGCACAATAATCTTCATCACCCAGGACAGTGGTTTCCTAGACCTGTTTGCTTCTGAAGCTGTCACTGTGCAAACACCTTTCCTTCCTTCTGTAGCTTCCCCATATTGGCTGTAACATGGTACATTACATAGGCCATAAATGTCTCTGCAGGACTGAAATAATATTTGAGTATAATGGCAAAAATATATACTATTATGTGTAACATAGATAGCCAGTGGGAATTTTCTGTACGACACAGGATGGATGGAAGAGAGGTTCAAGAAGGAGGGGACATAGGTATACCTATGACTGATCTGATTCATGTTGATACATGATGGAAACAACACAATATTGTAAAGCTCCCTTCTCCAGGAGATCTTCCCAACCCAGGTATCAAACCCACATCTCCCGGATTGCAAGTGGATTCTTTACCAGCTGAGCCACAAGGGAAGCAAAGATTGGGTAGTCTATCTCTTCTCCAGTGGATCTTCCCAACCCAGGAATCGAACTGGGGTTTCCTGCATTGAAGGCAGATTCTTTACCAACTGAACTACCACGGAAACCCTAATATTGTAAAACAATTATCCTCCAATTAAATATAAATTAATTTTTAAAAAACACACACAAAATAAGGCCAAGGCTTCTGGCTTCCTTGTAAATCGAAAACATGGTCCCTAAAGGAACAAAATAAATCCACAAAAAATCCAAAATCCAAAATACATGAGAGAATTTGCTTTATGATAAGCAGGACATCACATATCAGTGGGGGAAAGAAGGCAATTTAATAATGGGTGTTATGAAAATATCTTGTTCACTCCTCACCAGTATATCATGATAAACTTAAAATACATTAAAAATCCCAGATGTAAAAAAGAAAGCATGAAAAAAATCAAGGAGATATTGGGAGAATTTTATTATATCCTTGAAGTGAAAAAGGTCTTTCTGGTGATGACTCCAAATCCAAAAGATATGAAAGGAAAAATTAATTCAAGTACATGCCGCTGCTGCTAAGTCACTTCAGTCGTGTCTGACTCTGTGCGACCCCATAGACGGCAGCCCACCAGGCTCCCCGTTCCTGGGATTCTCCAGGCAAGAACACTGGAGTAGGTTGCCATTTTCCTTCTCCAATGCATGAAAGTGAAAAGTGAAAGTGAAGTCGCTCAGTCATCTCCGACTCTTAGCGACCCCATGGACTGCAGCCCACCAGGCTCCCCCATCCATGGGATTCTCCAGGCAAGAGTACTGGAGTGGGTGCCATTGCCTTCTCCAATTCAAGTACATAAAAGAAAAATAACTTTTCATGGTAAATTACATCATAACCATATCAAAAATCAAATGATCAACTGGAAAGAAAATTGTTGCAACAAAGGCTGAATGCCCAGCACATAAGATGCCTCAAAAGTCATTTTGAAAAATAATTATTCTACATGTAAAGGCAGTACATTATACACAGGCTTTTAGCTCAGTGATAGCTTCTTCATGTTTTTTCATCTGTTCTTCATTGTTTGGGGAATATGTGATTTCTTAATCCAGTCCCTTATGGAAGGAAATATGGATGTGTATTTTCTAATCTTTTGCTTTAAATCACTTTTTAAAGAAAAACAATTTTGATGTTCAAGAGCCTAAACTGCCTGTGGGTTCCAATTTTGGCTATTTTCAATTTTAAGCTGCTTAACCTTGACCTTGGGCCTCTCTGTTTCCTTACCAGCATTGTGGGTTGTAAGGTAATAGTATCAATAAGATGAGATTTTTGTGAGGATTCCATGTGTTAATATCTAGGTAAAGGACTTAGAATAGTACCTGGCCAATGATACTTTCTATTAGTTATTCAGTTCAGTTCAGTTCAGTCACTCAGTTGTGTCCGACTCTTTGAGACCCCATGAATCGCAGCACGCCAGGCCTCCCTGTCCATCACCAATACCCAGAGTTCACTCAGACTCACGTTCATCAAGTCAGTGATGCCATCCAGCCATCTCATCCTCTGTCGTCCCCTTCTCCTCCTGCCCCCAATCCCTCCCAGCATCAGAGTCTTTTCCAGTGGGTCAACTCTTTGCATCAGGTGGCGAAAGTACTGGAGTTTCAGCTTTAGCATCATTCCTTCCAAAGAAATCCCAGGGTTGATCTCCTTCAGAATTGACTGGTTGGATCTTCTTGCAGTCCAAGGGACTCTCAAGAGTCTTTTCCAACACCACAGTTCAAAAGCATCAGTTCTTCAGCACTCAGCCTTCTTCACAGTCCAACTCTCACATCCATTCATGACTACTGGAAAAACCATAGCCTTGACTACATGGACCTTTGTTGGCAAAGTAATGTCTCTGCTTTTGAATATGCTATCTAGGTTGGTCATAACTTTCCTTCCAAGGAGTAAGCGTCTTTTAATTTCATGGCTACAGTCACCATCTGCAGTGATTTTGGAGCCCAAAAAAATAAAGTCTGACACTGTTTCCACTGTTTATCCATCTATTTCCCATTGAGTGATGGGACCGGATGCCATGATCTTCGTTTTCTGAATGTTAAGCTTTAAGCCAACTTTTTCACTCTCCTCTTTTACTTTCATCAAGAGGCTTTTTAGTTCCTCTTCACTTTCTGCCATAAGGGTGGTGTCATCTGCATATCTGAGGTAATTGATATTTCTCCCAGCAATCTCGATTCCAGCTTGTGTTTCTTCCAGTCCAGCGTTTCTCATGATGTACTCTGCATAGAAGTTAAATAAGCAGGGTGACAATATACAGCCTTGATGTACTCCTTTTCCTATTTGGAACCAGTCTGTTGTTCCATGTCCAGTTCTAACTGTTGCTTCCTAGCCTGCATACAGGTTTCTCAAGAGGCAGGTCAGGTGGTCTGGTATGCCCATCTCTTTCAGAATTTTCCACAGTTTATTGTGATCCACATAGTCAAAGGCTTTGGCATAGTCAATAAAGCAGAAATAGATGTTTTTCTGGAACTCTCTTGCTTTTTCGATGATCCAGTGGATGTTGGCAATTTGATCTCTGATTCCTCTGCCTTTTCTAAAACCAGCTTGAACATCAGGAAGTTCACGGTTCACGTATTGCTGAAGGCTAGCTTGGAGAATTACTTGTTGATATTACTATTATTATCACTGTGTGTCAAACAATATATGCTTTGTGTGTGTGTGCACAAGCACACTCAGTCCCTCAGTTGTGTCTGACTCTTTGCAACCCCATGGATTGTAGCCCACCAGGTTCCTACATCCATGGAATTTCCCAGGCAAGAAAATGGGAGTGAGTTACCATTTCTTTCTCAAGAGAATCTTCCTGACCCAGGGATCAAACCTGGGTCTCCTGTATTGCTCCAATATGCTTTCAATTGGCTTGGCTTTAAATAAACCTGTATTTTTATAATGTTTAGAACCCATAGTAAAAGAGAACTTCAGGGGGAGATTCTATTTCTTCAAGGCAAAAGTGGGATCCAGCAAAGAGGAAATTACTCTCTTACTTGCTGTTTCTGGGGTTTAGTGAAGAATTGCTTAGAAATGCAGCCTGACAGGCAGGAGGCTGTATGTCAGAATATGTGGGACCAGCTCTGGAATCTGCATGTTAATAGGCATCCCAAGGGGTTCTCCGCAGGTGGTCCCAGACAAAAATTTGAGAAAGTACTGCTAACTGTCCCCTGGGTGGGTATTTGAATTGTAAGCATAGTAACTTAGAAAAATTGGTCAGGTTCAAGTTTCTTAAAAGTTAAGTCAGTGTTTTAACTATAGCAAACATCCTAAATGAGTCCAGAAGAGAAAATGTTGAGTGTACCAAGGCAGGATCCTTTTGTAACTGCCTTCAGGGTACGCTGCTTTTCTGTGTTTTGTATTCTAATTTATACTGCAAGTCCTTGAGGTCCGTAAAGTTGGTCTCCAGTTTCTTCAATGCCCTCCAAGTCCAGAGCATAGTCTCTGAGGTTATTCTTTTTATACTTTAATACATTTTAGAGCTTCTAAAGAAAAAAGTTCTAATGCTGCTTCAAGACTTCTTGCTACTCTGTAACAGCAAGACTCAGCGGTATACAAGAAAGACCACAGGCTTCATATTCAGTCAAACCTCAGGGCATCAATTGCTAGGAAATGTTGGGAATTTACTAAACTTCCCTGGCAATCAACTGGGTCATTGATAATTCTTAAAGGCTACAGTTATTCCAGTGAGTTAATATTTGTAAAGAGTATGCCATATAGCAAGTGTTCAGTGAATAGTAGAAAGTATTTGATTAGAGCTGATTTTTCCAGGTGATTCCCTTTTGGCTGTCTCATGCCCCCTCCTGGACAGTCCAGAACCTGGATTAAGCAAGGGTCAGCTCACCTGCTTCAAATTAAAAGTCATGCAGTTTCCAGAGGCAGTGTATCAGCAAGAGTCTGAAATCAAAGCTAGATAGTCCAACTGAGACGAAATTCCTAGAGAAAAGCACTGGGTGGAAACTAGAGAAATCAGATAAGGATGGCAGGCAGAGCCCAGAGTTATCTGAATAATAATATTAAATGTGATAATTACTTTCTGCTTGTATTTACATGTCTAGAATTCACATACATTATCTCAGTTAATCTGAACCAAAATTCTACAGGACAGCTGCTGCTATTTAGTTGCTAAGTTGTATCTGAATCTTTGTGACCCTGTGGACTGTAGCCTAGCAGATTCCTCTATCCATGGGATTTCCCAGGCAAGAACACTGGAGTAGGTTACCATTTCCTTCTGCAGGGATCTTCCCAACCCAGGGATCAAACCCACATCTCTTGCTTGGCAAGCATCTCCTGTTTGGTAGGCAGATTCTTTACCACTGAGCCACCTGGGAAGCCAGAAACAGGGGAGTAAATAAATCTTCATGACCTTGGATTGGCAACAGTACCAAAAACACAGACCAAAGGAAAAAGTAGATAAACTGAGTTTCATCCAACTGAGAGTTTTATTTCAAAGAGCACTATCAAGAAAGTGAAAAGGCCACCCACAAAGAGAAAATACTTGGAAATCATGTACCTGATAAGAGACTTGTGTCCAGAATATATAAAGAATTCTTACAACTCACAGAACAAAGGACAAATTACCCAATTAAAAAATGGGCAGAGGATCGGAATAGACCTTGTTCTGAAGAAGATACACAAATAGCCAGTAGCATGTGAAAAGATGGCCATGTCATTAGTCACTGTAAATCCAAGTCACAAGGAGATATCACTTCATATTCACCTGTGAGGTGGCTTTAATAAAAAATACAGACAACAAAGATGTGGAGATAATAGAAACCTCACACAATGCTGGTGAGAATGTAAAAATAGTGCAACCAGTTTGGACAACAGTTTGGTAGTGCCTCAAATTGTTTAACACAGAGTTACCATACGACCAGGAGTTCTAACCATATTCTCAAGAGAAATGAAAATGAATGTCCACACAAAATCTTACATGAACGTTCATAGCAGCATTTTTCCTAACAGCCCAAGGTAGGAAACAGCACAGATGTCCATCAATTGATGAATGGATACACAAAATGTGGCATATGTATACAATGGAATATCTGGCAATAATAAAGAATAAGTGTTGTATGTGCTACAACATGGATAAAACTTGAAAACATACAAAAGAAAATAGTCACAAAAGGCCACATAATGTGGCCATTTAGGGAGATCTACAGAGATAGAAAGTAGATTAGTGGTTTCCAGGAGCTGAGGAAGAAAGGATGGTATAGGATGACTGCTCATGAGGGTATGCGGTTCCTTTTAGGGTGATGAAAATGTTCTGGAATTAGTGCTGATAGTATAACTGTGAATTGACTTAAAACAACAGCAACCACAAAGAACTGTTTTCTTTAAATGTGTGAATTCTATGGCATGGAAATTACATCTCAGTAAAGCTGTTAATAAATGAAAATTCAAAATATCTTATGAAGTAAATATTACTTTTATTGAATAGATAGAGTAACTACTCCTTCCTAAAGGCCAAACGAATTAATGATGGAGCCAGAATTCAAAACCAGTCTGTCAGATCCAAAGTCTGGATTCTTGATCAGAATGTGCTAATGCTAGAAGGCCTTCTTGAGCTAGAGAGAGAAGCTGAGGTAACTTTCACTACTCACCTGTGGTCTGGGACCTGCTAAAGAGGGAGCTCTTTCTTAGTCATCAGGCCTGACTTCTAAGCCAGATTTGTTCCGACACTGCTCCGGTTCACCATGTCATTGAGAAGTCACCTCAGGAGTCATTCACTGGTTGCTAAGACTTTGACCAAATGGATTAACGTGGGAGCACAAAAGACTCTGTCCCGTGGCAAAGAACGTTCACTGGGAAATGCTGAGTCCAGGTGATCCAGACTTTGCTGTGTTTCAGCATCACCTGATAATCTTGTTGAAAAAATACAGATATCCAGTTCCCATTCCAGACACACTGGGTCAAAAATGGGACGTTCTTGCCTGGTGAGTGTTGTCAGCTGAGTGGGATAAGGGCAGAGAATGTGGTGATAACTGATAGGTTTCTACCAATAGGTGTTGCTAATAACTAAGAAGCTCCCGGAAGTTATGCCAGTTCCAGCCCTGGAGGTGCTCTTAGAAAGCCTCTGTCTGCAAGAAGCTGCCCCCCTACCTATGGTCTGAGGAGGTCAGAAGGCCTTATTTCAAGTTGGAAACCACAATAATGGCCCAAGGAACAAAGCTTTCATTTGGGGGCATCCAGTACAGGAAGGAAAGTTATGACCAACCTAGATAGCATATTCAAAAGCAGAGACATTACTTTGCCAACAAAGGTCCGTCTAGTCAAGGCTATGGTTTTTCCAGTGGTCATGTAGGGATGTGAGAGTTGGACTGTGAAGAAAGCTGAGTGCTGAAGAATTGATGCTCTTGAACTGTGGTGTTAGAGAAGACTCTTGGGAGTCCCTTGGACTGCAAGGAGATCCAACCAGTCCATTCTAAAGATCAGTCCTGGGTGTTCTTTGGAAGAACTGATGCTAAAGTTGAAACTCCAATACTTTGGCCACCTGATGCGAAGAGTTGACTCATTGGAAAAGATGCTTTTCTGATGCTGGGAGGGCTTGAGGGCAGGAGGAGAAGGGGGACGGCCGAGGATGAGATGGCTGGATGGTATCATCGACTCGATGGACATAAGTTTGGGTGATCCCCAGGAGTTTGTGATGGACAGGGAGGCCTGGCATGCTGTGATTCATGGAGTCACAAATAGTCGGACATGACTGAGTGACTGGACTGAACTGAATATATGATTTGACCATACCGATAAAAATCATGTCTTCCAGCAGAAGAGACACAGATGTATAGAACAGACTTTTGGACTCTGTGGGAGAGTGAGAGGGTGGGATGATTTGGGAGAATGGCATTGAAACGTATACTATCATGTAAGAAATGAATCGCCAGTCTAGGTTTGGTACAGGATATAGGATGCTTGTGGCCGGTGCACTGGGATGACCCAGAGAGATGATATGGGGAGACAGGTGGGAGGGGGTTCAGGATTGGGAACTCATGTACACCCGTGGCGGATTCATGTCAATGTATGGCAAAACCAGTACAGTAACCAATACAGTAGTGTAAAGTAAAATAAAAATTTTAAAAAAATCATGTCTTCTTTTGAAAGCTAGTCAAATAATCAAGAAAAATATAAACTTTTAAGTAGAATTCATCTTGTCTTTCCACCAGAGAAAAACATTGTTATATACTTTGATGAATGCACCCCCAGATATGACTCTGAGCCCATGTACGTATAGAGAAAATCTTACACAAATTTACATAAATGAGACAATGCAGTCCATACAGGATACCTTTTAAACCTGCTATCACTATCTTCAAGATCCCCATGTTTTAGGGAGAAAATACTTTTTTTTTAATTGTTTTGGTTGTGTTGAGTCTTTGTTGCTGCATGCAGGCTTTTCCTAGTTGCAGAAAGTGGGAGACACTCTCTGTTGAGGTTCACGGGCTTCTCATTGCAGTGGTTTCTCGTGCTGTAGAGAACAGGCTGTGGGCGCGTGGGCTGCAGCGGCTGCGGCTGGTGGACTGCAGCGCGCAGGCTCGGTAGTTGTGCTGCGTGGGCTTGGCTGCCCCACAGTATGTGGGATCTTCCCAGGCCAGGGATCGCACGTGCGTCGCCTGCATTTGCAGCAGATTCTTATCCACTGTACCACCAGAGAAGTCCAGAAATACTTCATTTTTAATGAAAGAGAACAAGTAAGGTTGAAGTTTTCTGTGGTTTCATAACAGACACCATTATATTAATATATGAAGCATAGTCAGTGTACATATCCCAAACCAACAGATTCCCAAATTTTCATAGATATTTGTGTCACTGTTCTTTTCTTCTGTGTTACAAAGCTAATAAAAAGTAGATTAAGGTAAACAGTGAATTTTTACCATAATTTTTAGCAGTGCAGAGAATAGTATGGTTGGCAAAAATTTTGAGTGCTTTCTAGATGCATGAATGTGTGAAAGCTCTTAAACAAAAGTATCATGGTGTTTGAGAGTTTATAAATTTTAGGTTAATTTTTCTAGATACAATAGAATATTAGGGATTGCTTTTTCATTCTGAATTTCTCTGCAATTCTAAATTTCTACTGGGGCAAGAATAGACTTACAAGCTATCCTATAAACTTCATTGTACTTTGTAATAACTATGCATTAAAATGTTCCAATAAACTGACAAATTTCTGTTCACTGACAGAAATTCTAGAATATTTCAAAGCCAGGCTTTATGTTCCAATAATCATTCTTTTTATCTTCAGGGAATTAAACAGAATATTTTCTACTTTTACACTGAGAGATGCACTTGAGATTGGAGTTCTTAATTCTAATCAAGAGTGAGAGGTGAATTCATACAGAAAAAAATTAGGTGGAAGAAACTTTGTTTTGAAACACAGTTTTTTATTTCCCATGAAGTGAGAGCTGGTCCTAACAACATTGATTTGTTGCTCAAGAGAAGTGCTCAACTTGATCTGCAGAAATAATGAGAAAGAGCAAATCCTTTTTATTCACAGATAAATGAACTACTATAAGATTTAAGGAAACATCTGGAACAAACGGACAGAAATCTCTTGTGCTACATTTAAATATAAAGACATGAATTTGACACTTTTTTCTCCATATATAACTGCCTTTTCCCACTGTTGGTATGAATCCATTTTCTTTTTTTAGAGGTTAAGTTCCTCCCTCTAGAAAGTACTAAAATTCTCTTGGGATATCCATAAATAAGCAAAAGAAAATTAATTTTTTAATTTCAAGGGATTTTGCACATATATAACTTTTCTGCTTGTTATCACCTCCATCCTTGTAACTGGGCAACTTGACAAAAGTGAAAATTAAATTTTCTCAAAAAAGCATAGAAATACCAGCCACTTATTAAACATTTTCCTTTTTATATGTCCCAAGGGACCATGCGGGCTCACAGAGTCTGCTAATCCAGACCATACAGGATCCATTTTTTTTTTTCCTATCTGAACCTGATGACAGTGCCTGGGGGTGCAAATAAATAAAACCAGTTACTGGCTTTTAAAGGGTTAATGTTAGAGTTCACCTCTGTATTTGATAATTTGCTTTTAGCAGTTTTAATCACTGACTAACCAAATATCATCACATGGTGGTAATGACAGAGCCAAGAAACCAAGGAGAAAATATTAAAAAGAAAATTATCAGTTGGTATTAACAGTACTGGGTATATCCAACTTTCCTTCCAAAGAACAGTATTAGAATGAACTGGACATGTTCACACTGCTGTATTTAAAATGAATGATGAACAGGACCGACTGTGTAGCACAGGGAACTCTGCTCAATATTCTGTAATAATCCAAATGGGGAAAGAACTTGAAACAGAATAGATACATGTATATGTATAACTGAATCACTTTGCTCTATGCCTGTTAGTCAGCCATGGGCTTCCCTGGTGGCTCAGAGGGTAAAGTGTCTGCCTGCAATGCAGGAGACCTGGGTTTGATCCCTGGGTCAGGAAGATCCCCTGGAAAAGAAAATGGCAACCCACTCTTGCCTGGAAAATCCCATGGACAGAGAAGCCTGGTGGGCTACAGTCCATGGGATCGCAAAGAGTCAGAACAGCTGAGTGACTTCACTCAACTATACACCATGCATAATCAGCTATACTCCCATATAATATAAAGATCATCTTTCTAATATAAAGATCTTTTAAAAAGATCCTTAAGAAGAATGAACTTGAGGCCCCTTTCATACATGTGGACACCCCAATTGGACAGAAAGTCCCATGTATGCAGAAAAGTTTCTGAAGGTAATCCTTTGAATGTTGTACCTCTGTGTCGCCGAACATCAAACCTCGGGGTGAGAACTTGCAGCTCGATTACTCTTTGCATAGATGTGAATGTTGGGGCAACTGAACTGGAAGCCCAAGTTGGAGTATTCAGTCCTAATGAATGCTCGCTTCTTTAGACAGAGATAGTTATTTTTCAGGAAGATGCCAGGCTAAGTTTATACAATTGTCAAAGTGAGGCAAAGGTGTCAGCCTGGGCCACTGAACTGCATTCAGGAGGAGTGAAGTGAAGTGAACTGAAGTGTAGCCGCTCAGTCGTGTCCGACTCTTTGCTACCCCATGGACTGTAGCCCACCAGGCTTCTCTGTCCATGGGATTCTCTAGGCAAGAATACTGGAGTGGGTTGCCGTTTCCTTCTCCAGGGGATCTTCCCGACCCAGGGGTCAAACCCGGGTCTCCAGCATCGGAGGCAGACGCTTTACCCTCTGAGCCACCAGGGAAGAGCACAAAGCCTGATTCATATGGCCCTGCTGGGATTTTGCTGCTATTTTGAGGTCGTGAGCAAGGCAGAGAAATTACTTACGGAAGTGTGGGGCACTACTGAGACAACTAGAAAACCTTTGGAGACAGCATGAGAGACAAGCTGCATAGAGGGGATTCACCGCTCTGCACTGCTCAGACAGCAAGAACATCCGAGCGGCAGAAGCCTAAGCAGGAGGCCTGGAAGAAATTACAAAGGGAAGAGATGCTCAGGTCTGAGAAGCACCAGGCCACTGTGTAGACGAGGCCTCCTGCAGTGACCACCATTTAGATAACAAACATCACAATCCTCTTACATAGATTTACTGAAATAGAAGCAGAAAAAAACAGAGTGTAGTCGAATATGGTAACTATAGTCTATATATTAAATAGATTTCAGTCTTAGCTAGCCTTGGGATCAGAAAATTTAAGCCCTGTGTATCTCATTTACCTTAAAGAAATTAATGTAGAAGTAGATGAGAATGCAATTTCAAACTATAAATACAGTATTATCATTAACATCGTGACTGTTCTGTGAATCTGAGAGAGTAGAATCTTTGCTAGTCTTCAGCCTTATTCCACAGTATAATTTATTATTAAATTTTTATATCAAGTGGCAAGACATGATCTTGAATTAGGCCCTGAATGGAAATACCTTTATACCATGAAAAGCTTGACTTACTGAGCACCAGTCCAAAAGATGAGAGTCAAAAAGATGCTTTAGGCACTGAGATAAACGGGCAGAGCTGAGGAGATGCCTGTCTGTAAGCTCCTGGTGCAAGTCCATGTTGGACATGGTAGAGAAATCATGACTCTAGCCTGAAACTTTCTAAGCAAACAGTAGTAGTGTCCAAAGCAGCAGGATTGATCTTTGGCTCCTGGCAATAGCAGAGTAGTTAATTGAAGACAAACTCTCCAGCCGAGCACATCTAGAAACCCTCAGTTCAGTTCAGTTCAGTTGCTGACTTATCTACTCTTTGCAACTGCATGGACTGAAGCATTCCAGGCTTCCCTGTCCATCACCAACTCTCA
Source organism: Nanger dama (assembly GCA_917880005.1). Taxonomy (NCBI): domain Eukaryota; kingdom Metazoa; phylum Chordata; class Mammalia; order Artiodactyla; family Bovidae; genus Nanger; species Nanger dama. The sequence goes on from CAKJTW010000007.1 coordinate 35,494,973, forward strand.
GAGCTTGCTCAAACTCATGTCCATCAAGTCAGTGATACCATTCAACCATCTCATCCTCTGTAGTCCCCTTCTTCTGCCTTCAATCTTTCGTAGCGTCAGGGTCTTTTCTAATGAGTCAGCTTTTCACATCAGGTGACAAAAGTATTGAAGCTCCAGCTTCAGCATCAGTCCTTTCAATGAATATTCAGGACTGATTTCCTTTAGGGTTGACTGGTTTGTGCAAGCGACTGCTGTCCTGGTGACTCTCAAGAGTCTTCTCCAACAGCAGAGTTCAAAAACACCAGCTTTCTGGTGCTCAGCTTTCTTTATGGTCCAACTCTCACATCCATACATAACTACTAGAAAAACCATAGCCTTGACTAGATGGACCTTTATTGGCAAAGTAATGTCTCTGCTTTTTAATATGCTCTTTAGGTTTGTCATAGCTTTTCTTCTAAGGAGCAAGTGTCTTTTAAGCATCTTTTAAATCCTGGAATGTGAAGTCAAGTGGGCCTTAGAAAGCATCACTATGAACAAAGCTAGTGGAGGTGATGGAATTCCAGTTATTTCAAATCCTGAAAGATGATGCTGTGAAAGTGCTGCACTCAATATGCCAGCAAATTTGGAAAACTCAGCAGTGACCACAGGACTGGAAAAGGTCAGTTTTCATTCCAATCCCAAAGAAAGGCAATGCCAAAGACTGCTCAAACTACTGCACAATTGCACTCACCTCACACCCTAGTAAAGTAATGCTCAAAATTCTCCAAGCCGGGCTTGAACAATACGTGAACTGTGAACTTCCTGATGTTCAAGCTGGTTTTAGAAAAGGTAGGGGAACCAGAGATCAAATTGCCAACATCCGCTGGATCATGAAAAAAGCAAGAGAGTTCCAGAAAAACATTTATTTCTGCTTTATTGACTATGCCAAAGACTTTAACTGTGCGGATCACAGTAAACTGGGGAAAATTCTGAAAGAGATGGGAATACCAGACCACCTGACCTGCCTCTTGAGAAACCTGTATGCAGGTCAGGAAGCAACAGTTAGAACTGGACGTGGAACCACAAACTGGTTCCAAATAGGAAAAGGAATATGTCAAGATTGTATATTGTCACCCTGCTTATTTAACTTATATGCAGAGTACATCATGAGAAATGCTGGGCTGGAAGAAGCACAAGCTGGAATCAAGACTGCTGGGAGAACTATCAATAATCTCAGATATGCAGATGACACCACCCTTATGGCAGAAAGTGAAGAGGAGCTAAAGAGCCTCTTGATGAAAGTGAAAGAGGAGAGTAAAAATGTTGGCTTAAAGCTCAACATTCAGAAAATGAAGAACATGGCGTCCGGTCCCATCACTTCATGGGAAATAGATGGGGAAACAGTGGAAGCAGTGTCAGACTTTATTTTGGGGGCTCCAAAATCACTGCAGATGGTGATTGCAGCCAGGAAATTAAAAGACGCTTACTCCTTGGAAGGAAAGTTATGACCAACCTAGATAGCATATTCAAAAGCAGAGACATTACTTTGCCAACAAAGGTCCATGTAGTCAAGGCTATGCTTTTTCCAGTGGTCATGTATGGATGTGAGAGTTGGAGTGTGAAGAAAGCTGAATGCTGAAGAATTGATGCTTGTGAACTGTGGTGTTGGAGAAGACTCTTGAAAGACCCTTGGACTGCAAGGAGATCCAACCAGTCCATTCTAAAGGAGATCAGTCCTGGATGTTCTTTGGAAGGACTGATGCTAAAGCTGAAACTCCAGTACTTTGGCCACCTGATGCGAAGAGTTGACTCGTTGGAAAAGACTCAGATGCTGGGAGGGACTGGGGGCAGGAGGAGAAGGGGACAGCAGAGGATGAGATGGCTGGATCGCATCACCAACTTGATGGGCATGAGTTTGAGTAGACTCTGGGAGTTTGTGACGGACAGCGAGGCCTGGCATGCTGTGATTCATGGGGTCGCAGAGTCGGACACGACTGAGCGACTGAACTGAACTGAAACCCAGACAAAGGAAACAAGCACTGGTTTGGTTTTGTTTTCTTTCAGAATATAAATATTTTAATCATCCAAACAGCAAGCTCAATATCTGTTCCAAATTCTTTATTATACATCATGGTTGCACAATTTGAGACTAGTTAAATACTATTGGCTTTCAATTTTTCTTTGAATGTTTTCCAGATTACTACATGCAAGTGACCATAAAAATATTTGGCATTTTAAAAATCTGAAGCTCTTAACAGGCACTTACATGAAGGAAAACATCATTCATGCATATCCACATTTACAACTGGTGCTCCAGCACGTAGTACATGGAAATTTTTGCCAGTTAAAAAGTTGGTAACTGACCATTTTTCAAAGAGCCACTGTAGTAAAATAGGCTTAAAGAAGTGTAATTTGAGTTACTTAGCTTACTCATAAAGTCAGGTTAACTGACAAGACTCAAGCCCTGGTTTTAAGACATTAGATTACTTACGGAGGCAATCAGAAATAGAAGCACCAAGATCCCAAGGAGAAAGGAAGTGCCCTGAGGGGTGTACCTTACTCCTCAAAACATTAATGCATTTGTGACACCAAACCAAGATGCTTAGAAATCAATCAGCTGCTGCTAAGAGGCTAGAAAATTGAGTAAAGCTTTGAGCTATCTCACAAGGGTGCAGAGATAAAAATGAGGATTTCAGAGTCCACCAAGGAGTAGGAAAACTGGAAACACCCATACTTCCAGTGAAGATGTTAAAAGGGATTACACCCAGGAGTAAAAGTATTTGGAAAAATTCCAGCACTGGTAAAGACTGAAACTCACCTTTGAAATGATTAAAGCCCATATTGGATTAAGATGATCTGCCAATACTATTATCTATCTCCATGTCCTCTCCTCCAAAAAATAAAGTAGATCTTCTCTGAAAGAATATAACATCAACCAGAGACTCAAATTATCTCTGGAATTCATTATTTTCATTCATTTTATTGTGCAACAAAGTATAAATGATTAAAAGCACACAGGGACTTCGCCGGTGGCTCAGTGGTAAAGAGTCCGCCTCCAGTGCAGGAGATGCAGGTTCAGTCCCTGGTTCAGGAAGATCCCCTGGCGAAGGAGGTGGCAGCCCGCTCCCGTAGTCTTGCCTGTGAAACTCCATGGACAGAAGAGCCTGGTTGGTTACAGTCTCTGGGGTCACAAAAGAGTCAGATATGACTTAGTGACTAAACAATAACAAAAAACAGACAAGAAAAATATATTAGAAATCAATAGGTAATTCAGTTATTGGAGTTTTTCAACACAGATTTTAAAATGACTTTTAAGTAGTATTTCAACAAAGTAAATATGAGTATTTCATCAAAAACTGAAATTTATACAAAGTAAAATAGAATTCAAGTACTGAAAGATAATTTTATAGCTGAGTTTGATAAGTGAAATATCTCAGGATTAGTGAACAGAAAGATAAAATATGAGAAAACATACAGATGAGGAGGAAAAAGAAGATACAAAGCACACTGAAAAGTTCTAAAGGTGCAGATACTTAACAGTAGTCTCTAAAACAGACAACAAAATGGAACAAAAGCAATATTTGAAAAGATACTGAGAAATCTCTGAAACAGATGAAAGATACCAGATTGAAAAAGCTCTATTAACCTCAAGTAGAATAAATACAAAGATAGTGCACTTCAGCATATCCTAGTAGAGCTGTTAAATACCAAAGACTAAGAGAAAATATTAAGAGAAGCCAAAAGAAAAAAAAAAAAAAACCTTTGAAGAAGAAACAACAAGCTGGGTTCTCCACAAAAGTGGTAAAAACCAGGACTTCCATGACGGTCCAGTAGCTGAGACTCCATGCTTTCACTGCAGGGAATGCAGTTTCCACCCCTGGTTGGGAAAATAAGATGCTACTGTTAGACCTCATGGTCTCCTGCCAGGGATCCGTCGCCCAAAAGAATCTCCAAGACTTGGACTCGATGCAATCAGCAAGAGGATTTATTAGGCCGGTGCGCTGGGGTTCGATCACCACCAGGGAAGAATGAACCCCGAACATTTGTTACAGAGCAGTTTTTAAGCACAAAATCCACAAACGGGTACAGCTAGGGTGGAGCGACCTGATTGGTGTACAGGTCTTGACATTTTCAGGGATAGGTTTATTTGTTATCAGGTCGACATGGCTGGACGAGCTGCATTTTTACTGTTAACCCGTTCTCTGGAAAATAATTTCCTGGAATGGTTTTTGAGATTAACATCCCCCAGAGGCTGCATACCTTAGATATGAGCCCCTTACACATTCTTGAGATAAAGGTTTGTCTTAAGATTACCAGGAGGGCCTGTTTCCCTAAGGCTCTAGTGAAACTTTAACCTTTATTCTTATCCTTATCCACCTTTCCTCTCACTACAAGCCATGTGGAACAGCCAAAAAATAAAGAAAAGAAAAAAAAATGGTGAAAGCCAGAAGCAATGTAATAATACCTTTTAAAGTCCTAAAAGAAGTAGATGCCAATCTAGGCTAATATATTCAATGAAGAAGTCTTTTAAAAATGAAGCAAAATAAATATATTTGCAAATAAAAACAAGGAGAATTTTGCCATTACCTCTAGACTCACACTAAAAGAAACATCTAAAGTGAGTTTTCAGAGAGAGGTGAGAGAATGGAACTGCAGAAGGAATCGAAGAGTAATGGAAAGGCTAAATCCATGGGTAAATCTAAATAGTTTGTTACAACATTTAAGAATAATGTTTTATGTGCTTAAAATTGGAAGAATGAAAATATGTGATAATTATAGCACAGAAGACAGGAACATGAATAATAGAATCAAAGTGTTATAAGATTCTTGAACTATCTGGGAATGGGAACTGACAAAAGTAAGAAGTCAGTGATGCCTGTTATAATCTCTAATAACTAAAATAATATATAACTAGCAAGCTAACACAGGGGGATAATGATAAATGATAAAATAGTTGAATGATAGGAAGGCAAAAAAGGGAAGAAAAGGTAACATGCAACAAGTGAACCAAATAGAAACAAAAAGATAAGGTGTTAGATTCAAACCCGAATATACATATTTTATAATACATTAAATATAAATGTAATTCATAAAAAGTCAAGGATTATCAGACTAGATTAAAACATAAAATATGACATTCAAGAAATACACCTTATAGATGAAAAAAATGAATGAAAATAAGTGGATGAAAAAATATGAATGCAAATAGTGTAGCTATACTTGCATCAGATAAGTTTATGTCCTGAAGCTTCTTTACTTTTAGTAAAGAGATAGAAAGGGACACCTCCTAATGATAAAAGGATCAGTACATCAGGAAGTTGTATATTTTTTTGTTTGTATGCATCTACTAAGATAGTCTCAGCTTCAAAATATATAAAACCAACTTGACAAGATAAATGACAAAAGTAGACAAATCTATAGTCATGGTGGGGGATGTAACACACTTCTCTCAGTAACTGATAGAACAAATGCACAAAATAAACCCTTAGTCACACGATATCTGAATAATGAAATTTTCAAATTTGACCAAATAATATATGGTCATAGTTTTAGATGTGATAATGGAATGTTGATTGTATTGTATTTTTAAAATGTATTTTATCATTGTATTGTGTCAATACAAAAAGGTCTGAGGATCATAATCTTAGAAGAGTGAAGGGAACAGAAACTGGATTGGAAAAGTAAATGGAAGCACAAATAGAAAAGTTGTCTGGTCTGAACTCTACCCACAATATTGGGGCAACACTGGAAAAGAATTGTCACACAAAGAAATAATTTCAAAATATAATCTTCACAACTTAGGTGGCTTATCATTATGCTCCAAAAAATAAAATTTATTGAAGTGTAATTGATTTACAGTGTTGTGTTAATTACTAGTGTGCAGTAAAGTAACTCAGTTCTCTCTATATATATGTATGTATGTATGTATATATGCTGAGTCGCTAAGGCATATCTGATTCTTTGCAACCCGATGGATTGCAGGATGCTAGGCGTCCCTGTCCTTCACCATCCTTTCGAGTTTGCTCAAACTCATGTCTACTGAGTTGGTGATGTCATCCAACCGTCTGATCCTCTGCTGCCCCCTTCTCTTCCTGTCCTTAATTTTCCCCAGCATCAGGGTATATTTATGGGTATTTGGTGACTCAGGAGTAAAGACCACACCTGTCAATGCAGAAGGCTTGAGTTCAATCCCTGGGTAGAGAAAGATCACCTGGAAGACGGCACAGCAACCCACTCTAGTATTCTTGCTTGGGAGATCCCATGTAGCCTGGAGGGCTATAGTCCATGGTGTCACAAAGAGTCAGACACAACTTAGAGACTAAACAACAACAAAATCTCTTTAATGATATATAGTCTTTGTAATATTCTTTTCCATTATGGTTTATCACAGGATATTGAATTTAGTTCCATGTGTTATACAGTAGGACTAAGCTGTTTATCCTTTCTACATATACTAGTTGGCGTCTGTGAATTCCAAACTCCCAGTTTATCCCTCCCCCTTCCACATCCCACCCCGCTGGCAACCACTAGTCTGTTCTGTATGTCTGTGAGTCTGTTTCTGTTTAATAGGTAAGCTCATCTGTGTCATGTTTTAGATTCCACATACAAGTGATATTGTATGGTATTTGTTTTTCTCTTACTGATTTACTTCACTTAGTATGATAATCTCTAGGTATATCTATGTTATTGCAAACAGCATTATTTCATTCTTTTTTATGGCTGAGTAATATTCCATATATATATATATATATATATATATGTAAATATATACACACCCATCTTCTTTATCCATTCATCTGTTTATGGACATAAGGAGTTTCCATGTCTTGAATATTATGAATAGCACTGCTATGAAAATAGGGGTGCAGGTATCTTTATGAATTATAGTCTTGTCTGTATATATGCCTAGGAGTGGGATTGCTGGATCATATGGTAGCTCTGCTTTAAGTTTTTTGAGGAAACTCCGTACTGTTCTCCATAGTGGCTGTACCAATTTATATTCCTGCCAACAGTGTAGAGAGGGTTCCCCTTTCTCCACACTCCATTTGCCTCAAAAATTTCTAAGTGTGACAATGATGTGAAATATTTAAAAAGCATTCTTACCAATATAACTCAATGATTTAGCAGAATTTTATGTATATCTGCTAACTGAATAATATTTTGTTTTAAATCAATAAAAGGAGTCTCCTGTATCTTCTGTCACAATGTGCTATTTATTTGACATTTTGCAACAATTTCATTTTTTCAGTGAGATATTTTCAGCAAAATGCATAAATGGAAATGCTACAATAAATAATTGAGATTCTTCCAAAGAAGAATATAGAAGTCCTAATGGGTGCACTCATCTCACACGCTAGTAAAGTAATGCTCAAAATTCTCCAAGCCAGGCTTCAACAATATATGAACTGTGAAATTCCAGATGTTCAAACTGATTTTAGAAAAGGTAGAGGAACCAGAGGTCAAATTGCCAACATCCATTGGATTATCAAAAAAGCAAGAGACTTCCAGAAAAACATCTATTTCTGCTTTATTGACTATGCCAAAACCTTTGACTATGTGGATCACCACAAATGAAAGTTCTGAAAGAGATGGGAATACCAGACCACCTGACCTGCCTCCTGAGAAACCTGTATGCAGGTCAGGAAGCAACAGTTAGAACTGGACGTGGAACCACAAACTGGTTCCAAATAGGAAAAGGAATATGTCAAGATTGTATATTGTCACCCTGCTTATTTAACTTATATGCAGAGTACATCATGAGAAATGCTGGGCTGGAAGAAGCACAAGCTGGAATCAAGACTGCTGGGAGAACTATCAATAATCTCAGATATGCAGATGACACCACCCTTATGGCAGAAAGTGAAGAGGAGCTAAAGAGCCTCTTGATGAAAGTGAAAGAGGAGAGTAAAAATGTTGGCTTAAAGCTCAACATTCAGAAAATGAAGAACATGGCGTCCGGTCCCATCACTTCATGGGAAATAGATGGGGAAACAGTGGAAGCAGTGTCAGACTTTATTTTGGGGGGCTCCAAAATCACTGCAGATGGTGATTGCAGCCAGGAAATTAAAAGACGCTTACTCCTTGGAAGGAAAGTTATGACCAACCTAGATAGCATATTCAAAAGCAGAGACATTACTTTGCCAACAAAGGTCCATGTAGTCAAGGCTATGCTTTTTCCAGTGGTCATGTATGGATGTGAGAGTTGGAGTGTGAAGAAAGCTGAATGCTGAAGAATTGATGCTTGTGAACTGTGGTGTTGGAGAAGACTCTTGAAAGACCCTTGGACTGCAAGGAGATCCAACCAGTCCATTCTAAAGGAGATCAGTCCTGGATGTTCTTTGGAAGGACTGATGCTAAAGCTGAAACTCCAGTACTTTGGCCACCTGATGCGAAGAGTTGACTCGTTGGAAAAGACTCAGATGCTGGGAGGGACTGGGGGCAGGAGGAGAAGGGGACAGCAGAGGATGAGATGGCTGGATCGCATCACCAACTTGATGGGCATGAGTTTGAGTAGACTCTGGGAGTTTGTGACGGACAGCGAGGCCTGGCGTGCTGTGATTCATGGGGTCGCAGAGTCGGACACGACTGAGCGACTGAACTGAACTGAAACCCAGACAAAGGAAACAAGCACTGGTTTGGTTTTTGTTTTCTTTCAGAATATAAATATTTTAATCATCCAAACAGCAAGCTCAATATCTGTTCCAAATTCTTTATTATACATCATGGTTGCACAATTTGAGACTAGTTAAATACTATTGGCTTTCAATTTTTCTTTGAATGTTTTCCAGATTACTACATGCAAGTGACCATAAAAATATTTGGCATTTTAAAAATCTGAAGCTCTTAACAGGCACTTACATGAAGGAAAACATCATTCATGCATATCCACATTTACAACTGGTGCTCCAGCACGTAGTACATGGAAATTTTTGCCAGTTAAAAAGTTGGTAACTGACCATTTTTCAAAGAGCCACTGTAGTAAAATAGGCTTAAAGAAGTGTAATTTGAGTTACTTAGCTTACTCATAAAGTCAGGTTAACTGACAAGACTCAAGCCCTGGTTTTAAGACATTAGATTACTTACGGAGGCAATCAGAAATAGAAGCACCAAGATCCCAAGGAGAAAGGAAGTGCCCTGAGGGGTGTACCTTACTCCTCAAAACATTAATGCATTTGTGACACCAAACCAAGATGCTTAGAAATCAATCAGCTGCTGCTAAGAGGCTAGAAAATTGAGTAAAGCTTTGAGCTATCTCACAAGGGTGCAGAGATAAAAATGAGGATTTCAGAGTCCACCAAGGAGTAGGAAAACTGGAAACACCCATACTTCCAGTGAAGATGTTAAAGGGATTACACCCAGGAGTAAAAGTATTTGGAAAAATTCCAGCACTGGTAAAGACTGAAACTCACCTTTGAAATGATTAAAGCCCATATTGGATTAAGATGATCTGCCAATACTATTATCTATCTCCATGTCCTCTCCTCCAAAAATAAAGTAGATCTTCTCTGAAAGAATATAACATCAACCAGAGACTCAAATTATCTCTGGAATTCATTATTTTCATTCATTTTATTGTGCAACAAAGTATAAATGATTAAAAGCACACAGGGACTTCGCCGGTGGCTCAGTGGTAAAGAGTCCGCCTCCAGTGCAGGAGATGCAGGTTCAGTCCCTGGTTCAGGAAGATCCCCTGGCGAAGGAGGTGGCAGCCCGCTCCCGTAGTCTTGCCTGTGAAACTCCATGGACAGAAGAGCCTGGTTGGTTACAGTCTCTGGGGTCACAAAAGAGTCAGATATGACTTAGTGACTAAACAATAACAAAAAACAGACAAGAAAAATATATTAGAAATCAATAGGTAATTCAGTTATTGGAGTTTTTCAACACAGATTTTAAAATGACTTTTAAGTAGTATTTCAACAAAGTAAATATGAGTATTTCATCAAAAACTGAAATTTATACAAAGTAAAATAGAATTCAAGTACTGAAAGATAATTTTATAGCTGAGTTTGATAAGTGAAATATCTCAGGATTAGTGAACAGAAAGATAAAATATGAGAAAACATACAGATGAGGAGGAAAAAGAAGATACAAAGCACACTGAAAAGTTCTAAAGGTGCAGATACTTAACAGTAGTCTCTAAAACAGACAACAAAATGGAACAAAAGCAATATTTGAAAAGATACTGAGAAATCTCTGAAACAGATGAAAGATACCAGATTGAAAAAGCTCTATTAACCTCAAGTAGAATAAATACAAAGATAGTGCACTTCAGCATATCCTAGTAGAGCTGTTAAATACCAAAGACTAAGAGAAAATATTAAGAGAAGCCAAGAAAAAAAAAAAAAAAAACCTTTGAAGAAGAAACAACAAGCTGGGTTCTCCACAAAGTGGTAAAAACCAGGACTTCCATGACGGTCCAGTAGCTGAGACTCCATGCTTTCACTGCAGGGAATGCAGTTTCCACCCCTGGTTGGGGAAAATAAGATGCTACTGTTAGACCTCATGGTCTCCTGCCAGGGATCCGTCGCCCAAAAGAATCTCCAAGACTTGGACTCGATGCAATCAGCAAGAGGATTTATTAGGCCGGTGCGCTGGGGTTCGATCACCACCAGGGAAGAATGAACCCCGAACATTTGTTACAGAGCAGTTTTTAAGCACAAAATCCACAAACGGGTACAGCTAGGGTGGAGCGACCTGATTGGTGTACAGGTCTTGACATTTTCAGGGATAGGTTTATTTGTTATCAGGTCGACATGGCTGGACGAGCTGCATTTTTACTGTTAACCCGTTCTCTGGAAAATAATTTCCTGGAATGGTTTTTGAGATTAACATCCCCCAGAGGCTGCATACCTTAGATATGAGCCCCTTACACATTCTTGAGATAAAGGTTTGTCTTAAGATTACCAGGAGGGCCTGTTTCCCTAAGGCTCTAGTGAAACTTTAACCTTTATTCTTATCCTTATCCACCTTTCCTCTCACTACAAGCCATGTGGAACAGCCAAAAAATAAAGAAAAGAAAAAAAAAAATGGTGAAAGCCAGAAGCAATGTAATAATACCTTTTAAAGTCCTAAAAGAAGTAGATGCCAATCTAGGCTAATATATTCAATGAAGAAGTCTTTTAAAAATGAAGCAAAATAAATATATTTGCAAATAAAAACAAGGAGAATTTTGCCATTACCTCTAGACTCACACTAAAAGAAACATCTAAAGTGAGTTTTCAGAGAGAGGTGAGAGAATGGAACTGCAGAAGGAATCGAAGAGTAATGGAAAGGCTAAATCCATGGGTAAATCTAAATAGTTTGTTACAACATTTAAGAATAATGTTTTATGTGCTTAAAATTGGAAGAATGAAAATATGTGATAATTATAGCACAGAAGACAGGAACATGAATAATAGAATCAAAGTGTTATAAGATTCTTGAACTATCTGGGAATGGGAACTGACAAAAGTAAGAAGTCAGTGATGCCTGTTATAATCTCTAATAACTAAAATAATATATAACTAGCAAGCTAACACAGGGGGATAATGATAAATGATAAAATAGTTGAATGATAGGAAGGCAAAAAAGGGAAGAAAAGGTAACATGCAACAAGTGAACCAAATAGAAACAAAAAGATAAGGTGTTAGATTCAAACCCGAATATACATATTTTATAATACATTAAATATAAATGTAATTCATAAAAAGTCAAGGATTATCAGACTAGATTAAAACATAAAATATGACATTCAAGAAATACACCTTATAGATGAAAAAAATGAATGAAAATAAGTGGATGAAAAAATATGAATGCAAATAGTGTAGCTATACTTGCATCAGATAAGTTTATGTCCTGAAGCTTCTTTACTTTTAGTAAAGAGATAGAAAGGACACCTCCTAATGATAAAAGGATCAGTACATCAGGAAGTTGTATATTTTTTTGTTTGTATGCATCTACTAAGATAGTCTCAGCTTCAAAATATATAAAACCAACTTGACAAGATAAATGACAAAAGTAGACAAATCTATAGTCATGGTGGGGGATGTAACACACTTCTCTCAGTAACTGATAGAACAAATGCACAAAATAAACCCTTAGTCACACGATATCTGAATAATGAAATTTTCAAATTTGACCAAATAATATATGGTCATAGTTTTAGATGTGATAATGGAATGTTGATTGTATTGTATTTTTTAAAATGTATTTTATCATTGTATTGTGTCAATACAAAAAGGTCTGAGGATCATAATCTTAGAAGAGTGAAGGGAACAGAAACTGGATTGGAAAAGTAAATGGAAGCACAAATAGAAAAGTTGTCTGGTCTGAACTCTACCCACAATATTGGGGCAACACTGGAAAAGAATTGTCACACAAAGAAATAATTTCAAAATATAATCTTCACAACTTAGGTGGCTTATCATTATGCTCCAAAAATAAAATTTATTGAAGTGTAATTGATTTACAGTGTTGTGTTAATTACTAGTGTGCAGTAAAGTAACTCAGTTCTCTCTATATATATATGTATGTATGTATATATGCTGAGTCGCTAAGGCATATCTGATTCTTTGCAACCCGATGGATTGCAGGATGCTAGGCGTCCCTGTCCTTCACCATCCTTTCGAGTTTGCTCAAACTCATGTCTACTGAGTTGGTGATGTCATCCAACCGTCTGATCCTCTGCTGCCCCCTTCTCTTCCTGTCCTTAATTTTCCCCAGCATCAGGGTATATTTATGGGTATTTGGTGACTCAGGAGTAAAGACCACACCTGTCAATGCAGAAGGCTTGAGTTCAATCCCTGGGTAGAGAAAGATCACCTGGAAGACGGCACAGCAACCCACTCTAGTATTCTTGCTTGGGAGATCCCATGTAGCCTGGAGGGCTATAGTCCATGGTGTCACAAAGAGTCAGACACAACTTAGAGACTAAACAACAACAAAATCTCTTTAATGATATATAGTCTTTGTAATATTCTTTTCCATTATGGTTTATCACAGGATATTGAATTTAGTTCCATGTGTTATACAGTAGGACTAAGCTGTTTATCCTTTCTACATATACTAGTTGGCGTCTGTGAATTCCAAACTCCCAGTTTATCCCTCCCCCTTCCACATCCCACCCCGCTGGCAACCACTAGTCTGTTCTGTATGTCTGTGAGTCTGTTTCTGTTTAATAGGTAAGCTCATCTGTGTCATGTTTTAGATTCCACATACAAGTGATATTGTATGGTATTTGTTTTTCTCTTACTGATTTACTTCACTTAGTATGATAATCTCTAGGTATATCTATGTTATTGCAAACAGCATTATTTCATTCTTTTTATGGCTGAGTAATATTCCATATATATATATATATATATATATGTAAATATATACACACCCATCTTCTTTATCCATTCATCTGTTTATGGACATAAGGAGTTTCCATGTCTTGAATATTATGAATAGCACTGCTATGAAAATAGGGGTGCAGGTATCTTTATGAATTATAGTCTTGTCTGTATATATGCCTAGGAGTGGGATTGCTGGATCATATGGTAGCTCTGCTTTAAGTTTTTTGAGGAAACTCCGTACTGTTCTCCATAGTGGCTGTACCAATTTATATTCCTGCCAACAGTGTAGAGAGGGTTCCCCTTTCTCCACACTCCATTTGCCTCAAAAATTTCTAAGTGTGACAATGATGTGAAATATTTAAAAAGCATTCTTACCAATATAACTCAATGATTTAGCAGAATTTTATGTATATCTGCTAACTGAATAATATTTTGTTTTAAATCAATAAAAGGAGTCTCCTGTATCTTCTGTCACAATGTGCTATTTATTTGACATTTTGCAACAATTTCATTTTTTCAGTGAGATATTTTCAGCAAAATGCATAAATGGAAATGCTACAATAAATAATTGAGATTCTTCCAAAGAAGAATATAGAAGTCCTAATGGGTGCACTCATCTCACACGCTAGTAAAGTAATGCTCAAAATTCTCCAAGCCAGGCTTCAACAATATATGAACTGTGAAATTCCAGATGTTCAAACTGATTTTAGAAAAGGTAGAGGAACCAGAGGTCAAATTGCCAACATCCATTGGATTATCAAAAAAGCAAGAGACTTCCAGAAAAACATCTATTTCTGCTTTATTGACTATGCCAAAACCTTTGACTATGTGGATCACCACAAATGAAAGTTCTGAAAGAGATGGGAATACCAGACCACCTGACCTGCCTCCTGAGAAACCTGTATGCAGGTCAGGAAGCAACAGTTAGAACTGGACTTGAAACAACAGACTGGTTCCAAATCAGGAAAGGAGTATGTCAAGGTTGTATATTGTCACTCTGCTTATTTAAATTTTATGCAGAGTAAATCATGAGAAATGCTGGCCTGGATGGAGCCCAAGCTGAAATCAAGATTGCCAGGAGAAATACCAATAACCTCAGATATGCAGAGGACACCACCCTTATGGCAGAAAGTGAAGAACTAAAGAGCCTCTTGATGAAAGTAAAAGAGGAGAGTGAAAAAGTTGGCTTAAAGCTTAACATTCAGAAAACTAAGATCATGGCATCCGTCCCATCACTTCATGCCAAATAGATGGGGCAACAGTGGAAACAGTGGCAGACTTTACTTTTGGGGCTCCAAAATCACTGCAGATGGTGACTGCAGCCATGAAATTAAAAGACACTTACTCCTTGGAAGGAAAGTTATGACCAACCTAGACAGCATATTAAAAAGCAGAGACATTACTTTGCAACAAAGTCCGTCTAGTCAAAGCTATGTTTTCTTCAGTAGTCATGTATGGATGTGAGAGTTGGACCATAAAGAAAGCTGAGCACTGAAGAATTGATGCTTTTGAACTGTGGTGTTGGAGAAGACTCTTGAGAGTCCCTTGGACTGCAAGGAGATCCAACCAGTCCATCCTAAAGGAAATCAGTCCTGAATACTCATTGGAAGGACTGACACTGAAGCTGAAACTCCAATACTTTGGCCACCTGATGCGAAGAACTGACTCATTGGAAAAGACCCTGATGGTGGGAAAGATTGAAGGTGAGAGGAGAAGGGGATGACAGAGGATGAGATGGTTGGATGGGATCACCGACTCAATGGGCATGAGTTTGAGTAAAGTCCAGGAGTTGGTGATGGGCAGGGAGCCCTGGCGTACTGCAGTCCATGGTGTCACAAAGAGTCAGACACAATTGAGCGATTGTACTGAACTGAACTGAATCAATCCACTTCTTTTTACCCTAGTTAAATTATGATTTACTCATAAAGTCAATTTTTTGTTTAGTTAAATCTTCCTAGAAATTCCAGCTAATATATTCTATTTATTTTTAAAAATGGATAAATCACAGAAAGTGGTATCATAAAGGACACATGAATCTTTAAATGTTATCATCAGAAGCTTTAAAGAGCTTTTAATTGGATTGTATTTTCAAATTAATAGTTTAAGCTAATCATTTTCTAATTACTAAAAAAACAGAAGATCTGGAAATTCTGTTGGGAAGCTTTTTTAAAATTATGTAAAACTGTCTAATAGCTCTCATTAAGCTTTCTTTTATTGGCTCAGATGGTAAAGCGTCTGCCTGCAATGCAGGAGACCCAGGTTTGATCCCTGGGTTGGGAAGATACCCTGGAGAAGGAAATGGCAACCCACTCCAGTACTCTTGCCTGGAAATTCCATGGACTGAGGAGCTTGGTAGGTTACAGTCCATGGGGTTGCAAAGAGTAGGACATGACTGAACGACTTCACTTTTACTTTAATAATCTCGTTTCTTTACAGCTTAATAAGGAGTTCACTTAAGCTTTAAAATACATTTTAGAGGAGTTCATGTAATTTAACAATATTTTAAATTTTTCCTCAATTTTTTGATATATAAAAAATTGATATATAAAAAATTAGCAATAATATTCAATAATAGTATCAAGCATGAAAACAAGCTCAAATAATTTCCTTTGGATGGTCAACTTCTTTCTTTCTTTCTTTCTTTTTTACTTTATTCTACGTTACAATACTTTATTTGTTTTGTCATACATTGACATGAATCAGCCTCAGGTGTACATGATCTCCCAATACCAAAGCCCCCTCCCACCTCCCACCCCATATCATCTCTCTGGATCATCCCTGCACCAGCCCCAAGAATCCTGTATCCTGTACTGAACATAGACTGGCGCTTCATTTCTTACATGATAGTATACATGTTTCAATGCCATTCTCCCAAATCATCACACCCTCTCCCTCTCCCTCAGGATAAGATATACAAACTCTTCTCATATCTTTGTGTATTTTATAAAATCATCTATCATTTAAGAAATTACTCTTAATTTTATGAGTAGAACTAACAGCATCTGTTGATTTATTGAGTTTCTTACCACAATTCTTAGCAATCAATTGTCAAGGAATAATTAGTTTCTAAAGCGCTTGGTTCTACTTTTAAAAGCTGCTGTAAATGATGTGAATAAACAGAGTTGCAACTTTAACCTGTTGCTTAAATGACAGCTTTGAAAAAGGTAATATTAATACCTTCCCTGTTAACTAATTTCAGACATTGATAACTCTTTTATATTTTGTCATTTCTTTATATTACTTTTTCTTCCTAAAACTGTTATATGTCCTTATTATTACACAGTAGACTTGTTCATTTCATTGCTATTGATTAGACAGCTGATTGCCATCTTTTACCATCTTATTGGTTATTCTTGTTGTTCAGTTTCTCAGTTGTGTCTGACTCTTTGTGACCCCATGGACTGCAGCATGCTAGGCTTCTCTGTCCTTCACTATGTCCCGGAGTTTACTCAAATTCATGTCCACTGGATCAGTGATGCCATCCAACCATCTCATGCTCTGTTGCCACCTTTCCTCCTGCCCTCAATATTTCTTTAATGGAAGATAATACATCATTTCATTTAGATTTGTTTTCCTTCATCACACTGAGAAACCTGTCATACAGGCTGTAAGATCACCTTTTCTCCAACATTGGATGCTTTATTCCATCTCTGATCGTTTGTACTATTCGATGAGCCTTCTGGTTAGAAGACTTTTTAAAACTTTCAATGGCACTATTTATAGTTTTAAAACTTTATATGCTTACAAATATTGATAACTCCTTTTTGCCAACTTTATTAATATATTTATTGTGAAATGTCCATTCACCTAGGCAGGTTCATTTCTTCAGTTAAAAAAAAAAAGAAAAAAAAACACTAGCACATTTGCTGGGCTGAGAGCTGGTCTATTCCAGGATGGGCAGAAAGTGAAAGTGAAAGTTGCTCCATCATGTATGCCTCTTTGCGACCCCATGGACTAGAGTCCGTGGAATTCTCCAGGCAAGAATACTGGAGTGGGTAGCCTTTCTCTTCTCCAGGGGATCTTCCCAACCCAGGGATCAGACCCAGGTCTCCCACATTGCAGGCGGATTCTTTACCAGCTCAGGCACCAGGGAGGCCCAGAGGAGTTGTTAAATAATGAAATATTTCCTTTCCAATTGATAAATAACCTCTTTTCTGGGTCTCAGAGTTTTTAAAGCAGTGTGTACAGATATACTTTGTGTTTATATATAAGACAGCAATAGAGTCTAGGCTCAGATGTTTTTGGACAGGTATCATGTATTTTTTCTTATCCAGATGACTCTCTGGGAAAATATATGAACATTCACAGGAATGTGGGGTAGATTTTTATAGTGCTGGACTGTCTGGTCTCACATTAATATCAACAGTGTTTCTCAGGCATTGGACAGTCAAAAATGTGCCTCATTTCAGCTCAGTTCAGTCGCTCAGTCGTGTCCGACTCTTTGCGACCCAATGAATCACAGCACGCCAGGCCTCCCTGTCCATCACCAACTCCCAGAGTTCACTCAGACTCACATCCATCGAGTTGGTGATGCCATCCAGCCATCTCATCCTCGGTCGTCCACTTCTCCTCCTGCCCCCAGTCCCTCCCAGCATCAGAGTCTTTTCCAACGAGTCAACTCTTCGCATCAGGTGGCCAAAGTACTGGAGTTTCAGCTTTAGCATCATTCCTTCCAAAGAAATCCCAGGGCTGATCTCCTTCATAATGGACTGGTTGGATCTCCTTGCTGTCCAAGGGACTCTCAAGAGTCTTCAACACCACAGTTCAAAAGCATCAATTCTTAAGCATTCAGCTTTGTTCACAGTCCAACTCTCACTTTCCAAAACTTTTTGTGAAAAACAACTGTTCCTGTTGAGAAACCTTGAATTAACTTTTTATTATATGTTGTTGTTCAGTCACTTAGTTGTGTCCGAATCTTTGTGAACCCATGGATCACAGCACACCAGGATCCTTTGACCTCCACAATCTCCTGGAGTTTGTTCAAACTCATATCCATTGAGCCGGTGATGCTATCCAACCATCTCTTCCTCTGCCCCTCATATTCCTAGCAAGAACATATTTTCGCCAACACTGGGTGCTTTATTCTGACTGTTATCATTTGTGCTACTTAATGATCCTTCTGATTAGAAGATTTTTAAAAACTTCAGTGGCAATATTTATTGTTTTCAATACTAGTATATCCCTCTGCTTTGGCCCATAAAGAAACTTGAGTCAAAACATTGAGCTTTAGTTGTTCTCTTTGAAAAGCCAGAATAGACTGATCTGTTTTATTTCCGTATCAACTGAGAATATGGGGCAAATAAGAACAAAACTGCAGGGAAGAGGATTTAGCTAATAAGAACATTATTTGAAATAAGAAATATCCTGAGTGCATGTGATTTTCCCATGAGCATAACAATAATAAAATAATTGCAATTTAGTGAAGAATTACTTTGTGCCAGGCTCTGTGATTATTGTTTTACATTTTAAAATTATATTTGATACTCTCAACAGGCTAATCAGGAATGGGTATTGCTATCTATCCTTGGTAGCTCAGACAGTAAAGAATCTGCCTGCAGTGCAGGAGACCCAGTTCCATCCTTGGGTCAGGAAGATCCCCTGGAGGAGGGCAAGGCAACCACTCCAGCCGTATTCTTGCCTGGAGAATTCCATTGACAGAGGAGGCTGGCGGGCTACGGTCCATGGGGTCACATAGAGCTGGACATGACTGAGTGGCTAACACCTTCACTTGGAGGAAAGCTATTCTCAGGAAACCTCCAGCAGTGTGCTCTTAGCCTTATGACTGGTTTCCAAGCAAGCAGGCTCTCTGAGGATGGGGGTTTGGAATTGGTTGTTCCTTCCTAGGAATAAAATGTGAACGGTTGAGAGTACAGCCAACATTATCTATTGTGGTTTTCTGCACCATTATATCCTAGGACCTTGATTCTTTTTTTTAAGATTTTATGTGTAGTTTCTGTTTTATAAGAGTCTCTTCCCCTCAATTTCCAAAATTGAGCTATTAACTTGAGCCAACCATTTATTATCTTTTAGCAATTTGTCATGCCACTCCTTGAATTCTTGGACTGATTACCAGAGTTTTGTTTTTATATAGGAGCAATTAAGCTCTTTCAGTATCTGATTGTTTCTGTAAATAGATACAAATTGCTATTTGGAGATAAATGATTTCTAGCAGAAACTTGGAGCATCAATGTATTGGATAGAAAGAAGCCATTTAGTCTAAATATTTGTTGGAGAAAACAATGTCTTTGTTAATCTCTGTCATTTGGAAGTGAAATGTTGATTCTTCCATGAGATTCTGATCTGTTGATATGTTATTGATGGTGATATTTGGACTCAGAAAGAAGTGAGATGAGGCAAAAATAGAGGGCTATTTGGACGTCAGGCAAATGTATTCTAATTGTGTAATGACGCTAGAAAATAACTACAGAATTACTGTTACTGCTTCAGTAAAGGAAGTTTTGGTGAGGATAGCCAGGCCCACATTGAATGGGATAGAAATATTAAGCATTTTCTACCTTGCCTCTAACTTTGCATCTCTACGACAATAGAAGTGCATGCTCAGGTGTGTTCAACTCTGTGACCCCATGGACTGTAGCCTGCCAGGTTCCTCTGTTCATGGAATTTTCAAACAGGAATACTGGAGCGAGTTGCCATTCACTTCTTCAGGAGTCTTCCCAGCACAGGGATCAAACCTGCTCTGGCAGGTGGATTCTTCACCACTAGCGCCACTTGCGGCAGGAGGTGTTCATATAGATTTAGTCCCTGGATTATTTCTTACCAGTATTCTCAGGAAAACAGAAGTTAATAAGAGGAAGTGCAGGTCTTACATGTACTCACAGATCTGTTTTCTGAATTGTTGGAAAATATTAAGAGACTGTGACATCATCGTGTCTTCTGGTGATGAAATCTCTTACTCTAAACCCAGTTCAGACTAATATTTAATGAATAAAGACAAGATGGTCAGGATGTGGGTTTCAAAGGTAATATAATTCCAGAGGTCAGAGTCTGTCTCTGAGGGGTAGGGAGCTGTCAGGAACTCTGAGAAGAATTAGTCGAAGTACACATGTGTGCAAGACTGGAGAGTGTTCTGTGTAGTAATGAGTGTTCCAGGAATTGGGAACATGTATCCAAAAGCTGTGTGTAGAGTGTGTGGCACAGTCTGACCGTGGAGAGAAGCGACCCAAGGTAGTAGACGGGTAGTGCTGGCGCCATCCTGTGGCCTCTTTGGGGACCTGGTCTCAAAAAATACCACTTTGGATCCCAGCATGCATGAGTACTTAGCCATGTCCAGTTCTTTGTAACCTCATGGATTATAGGGCTCTGGGCTCCTCTGTCCATGGAATTTTCTAGGCAAGAATACTGGAGTGAGTTGCCATTTCCTTCTCCAGGGGATTCTCCCAACCCAGGGACTGGACCCATGCATCCTCCAGTTGGCAGGCAGATTCTTTACCAACTCTGCCACCTGGGAAGATTCCCAGAGTGTGCCCCTCAATTATTTGATATTATTATTTGATAATGACAGTAAGGAATCTGCCTGCAATGCAGGAGAGTCAGATTCGATCCCTGGGTCGGGATCCCCTGGAGGAGGAAATGGCAGCCCACTCCAGTGTTCTGACCTGGGAAATCCCACGGACAGAGAAGCCTGGCATGCTCAGTCCATGGGTCGCAGAGAGTCGGAGATGACTGAGTGACTAACACAAATACGTCATTTGATAGTATAAGGCTAACAAATCCAACTTGATTGTATATTTTCAACTACATGGGCAAATCAGGTGCCAAGGCTGAGACTTTATACCATGAATGGAGATATGTGATCTATTTTTAAATAGCTAGGGGTTTTTTGGTAGAAAACAGAGTAAGCAAAAGCTTTTATGTTTAGATATAAACTGTCCCTTACTATTCGCAGGGCACTCACTCTAGGACTCCCAAGGATACGGAGCTCTGCTGCTGCTGCTGCTGCTGCTAAGTCGCTTCAGTCGTGTCCAACTCTGTGCGACTCCATAGACGGCAGCCCACGAGGCTCCCCCCGTCCCTGGGATTCTCCAGGCAAGAACACTGGGGTGGGTTGCCATTTCCTTCTCCAATGCATGAAAGTGAAAAGTGAAAGTGAAGTCGCTCAGTCATGTCCGACTCTTCGCGACCCCATGGGCTGCAGACTACCCAGGGTCCTCCATCCATGGGATTTTCCAGGCAAGAGTACTGGAGTGGGGTCTGGGGATGCTTATATCTCTTCTATGAAATGGCCTTTCCCAGCCACTCCTCTGCATCCCCTAGATGCAGAGGGTCCTGCACCCACAAAATGGTGGGCTAGTGGGCTGACTACTCATCCTTAGACAGTGCATGGAAGAAGGAAAGAGGGAAATAGAAAATGAAGCAGAGGAGTGAAGAGGGCGAGTGCCAGGAAGGGCTTTGTGGAGCTGGTCACATTTGCTATCAACAGCAACCTACTACTTTACTCCACAGGGGCATTTTCTGAGAGGCTGCATGAACAACTGTGGTTTAGAAAAGAGTTTATCTGGTAAGCCCCATTTCCCATGGGTCAGAGATTTACCCCACAGGGTATTAACTCTTCACAGAGTGTTAACTCCACACACACCTCCAGGGTGTACACACTTAGTCGTTTTTTGTTTTGGAGTATAATTACTTCACAATGTTACATTAGTTTCTGCTGATACAATGAAGTGAATCAGCTATATGGATACATATATCCTCTCCCTCCTCCTTGCCCCCACCCCACCCATCAAAGCGCTCCCTGCATTGTACAGCAGCCTCCTGCTAGCTGTCTATTTTACA
Source organism: Nanger dama (assembly GCA_917880005.1). Lineage (NCBI taxonomy): Eukaryota > Metazoa > Chordata > Mammalia > Artiodactyla > Bovidae > Nanger > Nanger dama. The sequence goes on from CAKJTW010000007.1 coordinate 35,517,040, forward strand.
CATGGAAGTGTATATATATCAATCTAATCTCGCAGTTTGTCCCCTCGACCCCTACCCCCCAACCCATGTCTACATTCTCTACGTCTCCATCTTTATTCCTGTCGTGCAGATAGTTTCATCTGTACTATTTTTCTGGATTCCACATATATGCCTTACATACAGTATTTGTTTTTCTCTTTCTGACTGATTTCACTCTGTATGACAGATTCTGGGTGCATCCACACCTCTACAAATGACCCAGTTTCAACCCTTTTAGTGGCTGAGTAATATTCCTTTGTATATCTGTACCACATCTCTATCCATTCATCTGCTGATGAGCATTTTGGTTGCTTCCATGTCCTGGCCATTGTACTCACCTGATCTTTAAGAGAGTCCCTGGCTTCTCAGGCTTCAGCAGCAATGGTGAAGACGGAGAGGAGGGGAAGAGGCATGGGCTTGTGGACATAAGGCAATACTTTGGGGCCTGTGGCAGGGATGCTTAAGCAAAGCAAGTGGCCATGAGGCCTGGAGGTAGGTGCTGCCTGGAGAACCAGAGGTAGTAATGAATCCTGATTCAGGGGGTGACTTGTGCTGGGCAGTCTCGCCCGTGAATATCTGGCCCTCCACATGAGTCAAGATAAAACTCACTTAACCCTCTGTATCCAGAGAGTCCCATCATAAGAGAGGCTCTCTTTGATCTCTCTACAGGCAGCAGGACACACAGCAGCTGGTCCTCAGTCTTCTACTAAGGAGATGAGAACGCGATTTTTTTTTAGTACACACTTAAGATAGAGGATGGGAAATAGCTGAAAACACAAGCTGGTATGACTTTAAGGAAGAGTGTTAACTCAGGTAAGAGCAAGTTCAGAAGTTGGTGGATTCAGCAGCTGATTCATGCTCAAGCCCTCTGCTTTCAAATAGGTTACCATCTGCACAGATTCCTTCCTTCCTTCCTTTTAATTTTTTTTTAGAGAAATAGTCATATGTTCCAACATCACAAAATTTTCCCATTTCTCTCTGTACAGCCGCCTATCACTCCGAGAAACAAAATTCAGCTGTTTGTCAGCTGTGTCACAACTTCATAAGAAAAGTTGCCAGTTTCTCAGCTAGAAAAATGAGTTGGTTTCTCATTTCTTTCTTCCTTATATTTTCCATTCAAGTAAGTTCACATTCCTGAATTCCTTTATTTACCATACCTCCTCTTTCTATAGTGTATTTTGTACATGTAAGATTCTTTGTTTGCAAACAGTGGTAAAAATGTGGCTAACTTATGCAAAACTTGCATTTATTAAAATTTTATCTATGCTAGTAGAATCTGCAGGAATCAACTCGGGAAAAAAAAACATGACAGGTAAATCACAGCCAAAATTCTGCCATAGAATGGTCTGCCTAGGGGTAGTACTGCTGGTAGCTTTGTCATCTTATTAAACCTGTCCACAGCCAGCTGGATCCACTGTGCCTGCCAAGCCCCTCCCCATGTCTAACTGCTTAACCCTGCCACTGGGGAATGATTCCTCATCATTATGCTTTGTTGAAAATCATGAAAGGTTACTAGTACATGTATTTCAGGAGTGGAGACGTTTATAATTGAATTGATTTTTTTCAGTCCCTGTTTGTCTCTAAAGACTTGATCTTTCAAACAATGAATCTTAAACATTATCCATTAGCAAACTTAATTATTATGTGAGCTGTTTTCCCATTGGGGTTTCACTATAAAAGACTGATGTTGTCTCCCCATTGATTTTACTTCAGTTTTAATCAAATATAATCAGATAATTTGAATTTTCTGCCAGAGTATTTGGCATGTTTTCTGGCAACTAAATGAATACTAAATGAATTTATTGAGTGTTCATAGCTTGAAATTTTCTGGTGATAGCGTTTATTGGTTTTCTCTTTGTAATTAAACCAAATAAGCTAACATTCCTAGGTACCCAAGCAGAGAGAACATGACTTAAACGTTCGTTAGACTGGGTTTGTTATTTTGTGAAATTGTGCTGATGGACACACTGAACCATGCAAGATGAGATAGGAAATATAATAAACCCCACATATTAGCCACAGAGCAAAGTCTACTTTTACCTAAGTTGTCCAGAGTTTTCAGTACCAGCTGAGGAGGAAAAGGCCTGGGTAATGCTGGCTTATATTACCCATCCAAGTGTGATTACAGCTAGGAAAAAAAAAAAAGATTTTTTTTTCATCCAGAGGGGTTTTTCTCCAAGGAACCTCAAGACTGTGACTACATTTTGCAGATGTTTTCAATGTATTTAGTTAAATAAAACAGTAGAAGTCAATAAAAAACTTAATTTTAGAAATGAGATCTATAAGGCATACATGAATAAAATGTTGAACTGACTCTTTAATCCTTAAGATAGCATTTAAGATGCTATGTTGAATTAGGCAAAATGTTTCATAAATACCTACATTTACTTCATAAATACCTACAAGGGCTTTCAAAAGGAAGAAACCAGAACACAGAGGGCTATGCAGAATTCTTTCTATTTATAAAGTTAATTAACAGCATCAATGACTAGATTATTTTGTTTTTCATACTGTACAAGGAAACAGTGCCATTTAGGCCCTTTGCTGTAACCACAGACTAGCATAAGAATGGGCTGTTCATGGATTTGATTCTGCTAAAATTGCATATGGGAAATTCTAGCTACATAAACCTAGAAACAGAGCCTTTTTTTTTTTTGTCCCCTAGACAACACAAAAGATCAGTGTTTAAAAGAGTAGTGTATTGACATCAGATGGCAGTTATATAGGAAATATTTATAAGTGGCCTCACTGCACGATCAGTGACCTTGTTTTAGGGCAAACTGGCAGGAGGCTGTCCTCTTTCTACCTGGATGACAGCACTGGATGAGCAAAATGGGGCCAACTGGGAGAGCATCCATCACTCTTACGAGCATGGCCTTCTGGAAAGGCTGTTTAGCCCCTGGAGATACTTCAAAAGAGCCCTTGGAAGCCTGTGGAATGCAGGTTTCCTCCACGAACTTGAAAAGGCTTTGGGAACTACCTGATTTCTCAGGCCAGAATGGATTCTGTACTTGGCAGAAATGAAACACGCTGAATCAGATCCATTACAGACTCAACCAGAGTCTGTGGCTCTTGACCTTGTAAAGATCAGGCGCTCCCTTTCAAATTCCTGACACTGTAATCCTAGTTGAGAGGTACAGATTGGGGGCTGACCTGTGATTTTCAGGTTTCCTTTTGATCTTCCAGCCCTCCTCATTTGCCGCCTGGCCACATGTGCGTTACTGTGCATAACTGTCCCTGCACTCTCCCTAGAGAGCTGCGCACCTGCTCTCTGCCAGCCGCCCCTTTGAAGTGATGAGCTTCATTTCACAGGGTGCCCCATCCCTTCCCTGCCCCTCCCCAACCCCTCTCTGTCCCTTTAAACACCCCCCCCACCAAACTAGGCTCCTAGTTTAAGCCGGAGGTGCTGATGTGATCTCTTTACATCTTGACTTCCCAGGGAAATGTATACCATGATCTTCAATGATTTTATAACCAATAAGACTGATACCATTTTGCAAACATTACTCAGTGTCATTATTAAACTGGGCCTCTTTCTATGGGTAACTAACAATTTCCACAATATAATCCAGCACAGAAATATCTTGGCACTCTCCTTTAAGTTTTATGCTGTAAGAACATAGCTGTGAAGTTCATGTGGACTCACTCATAATTTTCAAGTTATTTTAATCATTTATCAAACCATTTAATCATTTATCAAAGGGCAAGAAGTGCACCTATTCTTCTGAGTCTTTTAGCACAATGACTAACAACAGTTATTTGATCTATGTATTCGTTAGCGATTATTTAGAGGCAAAACAAACAAAATCTTGATTTTTCTACTTCTTAGATGCAACTTGAAAATAAGATCAGCTTCTTCTTCTTCTTTTTTTTTTTTCTACTTTAACTGTGCCATGTGGCTTGTGGGATCTTAGTTCATCAAGCAGGGACTAAACCCAGGCCCACTGCAGTGAAAACAACAAGTCCTAACCACTAGATGGCCAGGGAATTCCCAAGATCAACTTCTTTACAAAGAAACATCTTAATTTAATCAATATCATTACAGAATGCAGAGCCTAGAATAATGCTGATGATCTTCTCATCTTGGAGCTTTCAATATTAAATTTTAAAGGATGTGCTGATCCAGGGGATAACGGGATAGAGTTCTGCTTCATTTTGTTAGCTTAGCATGGGTTTCTTAAGTTCTAGGAGGCTTGAGTTCCTCATCTATAAAGTGAGGGTAATAATTATTCCCTCACAGGGTTCAATGAGAATATGCATGTTTGTACTCAGTCGTGTCCGATTCTTTGAGACCCCATGGACTGTAGCCCACCAGGCTCCTCTGTCCATAGGATTCTCCAGGCAAGAATGCTGGAGTGGGTTATCATGCTCTACTCCAGGGGATCTTCCTGACCCAGGGACTGAACCCATGTCTCCTGTGTCTCCTGCATTGCAGGTGGATTCTTTACCACTGCACCACCTGGGAACTGTGCTGTAAAAGTACTGCCACCCGCCTCACAAGCAGGCTGCCTGACACTGTGTATGTGGGAGAACCGATTGAACCCACTTCCTTCTCCTGGGGGCTAAGTGAGAGTCTACGACTCAGGTCTTTTTCTCTAGTGCCTTCAGGTGAGACACATACTCTTGGTCCCCTCTACCTTCTTCCAAGTTGACTACTTACTCATTACCAACCCCTAGCGGCTGCAGTCATGGGGTCGCTAGGAGTCGGACACGGCTGAGAGACTTCACTTTTCACTTTCATGCACTGGAGAAGGAAATGGCAGCCCACTCCAGCGTTCTTGCCTGGAGAATCCCAGGGACGGGGGAGCCCGGTGGGCTGCCGTCTGTGGGGTCGCACAGAGTCGGACACGACTGAAGTGACTTAGCAGCAGCAGGAGCAGCAATGGCCTCATCTAGCAATTCTGGTTTCGGAGGGGCTGGTTTTTAAAAGCTAGCGTTTGCTACCTTCCCAGGGTGAGTTTATGGGCTTCCCAGGTGGTGCTATGATAAAGGAGCCACTTGCCAATGCATGAGACCTAAGAGCTGTGGGTTTGATCCCTGGGTTGGGAAGATGCCTTGGAGGAGGGCCTCGAAACCCACTCCAGCATTCTTGCCTGAAGAACCTATGGACTGAAGAGCCGGGTGGGCTACAGTTCACAGGGCTGCAAAAGTCAGATACCATGAAGGGAGTTAGCATGCAGCATGCAGGGCAAATTTACAATATTTTTCCCACTGGCTATTTTAATCAAAATCCTAAACACTCATGTTTGGAGCCCCCTCAGTTTGACAATGAAAAAGTTTTAAGACGTGATTGATGAATTGTTTTAATTGGAAATGTACTGACATTGAAAACTTCATAAACTTCTTTAACTCAGTGTAATTACTTAGTCAAATTTTTATATAGCAAACTTAAACCTGTTTCAATTTTTCTTACTTTTTAAAGAAATTTTTTATAGAATCCTCTTCTATGGAAAGTTTACAACAAAAACTGATTTATTGATTTTTTTAACCTATTGCCATTATAGGACTTTTGTCCTATTGGCAAAAAATGGTAAAAAATTAAAAAAAAAAAGGTAAGGATTTGCTATTTCAAATACTGAAAGATGGTGCTGTGAAAGTGCTGCACTCAATATGCCAGCAAATTTGGAAAACTCAGCAGTGGCCCCAAGACTGGAAAACATCAGTTTTCATTCCAATCCCAAAGAAAGGCAATGCCAAAGAATGCTCAAACTACTGCACAGTTGCACTCATCTCACACGCTAGTAAAGTAATGCTCAAAATTCTCCAAGCCAGGCTTCAGCAATACATGAACTGTGAACTTCCTGATGTTCAAGCTGGTTTTAGAAAAGGCAGAGGAACCAGAGATCAAATTGCCAACATATACTGGATCATGGAAAAAGCAAAAGATTTCCAGAAAAACATCTATTTCTGCTTTATTGACTATGCCAAAGCCTTTGACTGTGTGGGTCACAATAAACTGTGGAAAATTCTGAAAGAGATGGGAATACCAGACCACCTGACCTGCCTCTTGAAAAACCTATATGCAGGTCAGGAAGCAACAGTTAGAACTGGACATGGAACAACAGACTGGTTCCAAATAGGAAAAGGAGTAGGTCAAGGCTGTATATTGTCACCCTGCTTATTTAACTTATATGCAGAGTCCATCATGAGAAATGCTGGACTGGAAGAAACACAAGCTGGAATCAAGATTACCGGGAGAAATATCAATAACCTCAGATATGCAGATGACACCACCCTTATGGCAGAAAGTGAAGAGGAGCTAAAAAGCCTCCTGATGAAGGTGAAAGAGGAGAGTGAAAAAGTTGGCTTAAAGCTCAACATTCAGAAAACAAAGATCATGGCATCCAGTCCCATCACTTCATGGGAAATAGATGGGGAAATAGTGGAAACAGTGTCAGACTTTATTTTTGGGGGCTTCAAAATCACTGCAGATAGTGACTATAGCCATGAAATTAGAAGACGCTTACTCCTTGGAAGAAAAGTTATGATCAACCTAGATAGCATATTCAAAAGCAGAGACATTACTTTGCCAACAAAGGTCCACGTAGTCAAGGCTATGGTTTTTCCAGTAGTCATGTATGGATGTGAGACTTGGACTGTGAAGAAGGCAGAGCACCGAAAAATTGATGCTTTTGAACTGTGGTGCTGGAGAAGACTCTTGAGAGTCCCTTGGACTGCAAGGAGATCCAACCAGTCCATTCTAAAGGAGATCAGCCCTGGGATTTCTTTGGAAGGAATGTTGCTAAAGCTGAAACTCCAGTACTTTGGCCACCTGATGCGAACAGTTGATTCATTGGAAAATAATCTGATGCTGGAGGGATTGGGGACAGGAGGAGAAGGGGACAACAGAAGATGAGGTGGCAGGATGGCATCACTGACTCTATGGACGCGAGTCTGAGTGAACTGCGGGAGTTGGTGATGGACCCGGGAGGCCTGGCGTGCTGCGATCCATGGGGTTGCAAAGAGTCGGACATGACTGAGAAACTGAACTGAACTTATTATAGGACTTTTAGGGGGCATTATTTAATTTTTTAATTTATGAAAATTGTCTAACCCTCAGAATAATTGAATGAAGAGTAAAATAAATGTTCCTATGCCCCATTCATAAATTTATTAAATATTACCACAAATGCTCCAGCTGTTTCAGAAATTTCTCTTTCCCCAAATCATTGAGAATAGGATGCAGAATCATGGTACTTTACCCCTGGACACTTCAGCATGTCTATGCCAAGAACAAGTAAACTGTACTTCCACAATCAGCTTCTTCATTGTCTTGGGTTCATAGTCAAGAAGGGGAAAAGGATTGGAGGAACATTGGTAGAATCAATGAACACAAAGTCCATGTTGAGTTGTCAGTTGTCCCCAAACTATCCTTGGTAGTTTTTTTGTTTTTCTTTTTTGATCTAAGGTCCAATCAGCTTCATGCCTTACCTGTGTGCATACTAAGTCGCTTTCGTTGTGTCTCTTTGTGACCCTATGGACTGTAGCCTGCCAGGCTCCTCTGTCCACGAGATTCTCCCGGCAAGAATACTGGAGTGGGTTGCCACACCCTCCTCCAGGGGATCTTCCTGACCCAGGATTGAACCTGGTCTCTTACATCTCCTGCATTGGCAGACATGTTCTTTACCACTAGTGCCACCTGGGAAGCCCTTCACGCCTTACATAGGCTCTTAATTCTCTTGTGGGAGCCAAACTGATGCTTTCCCCTTCTTATGATTATATAGGTCATCACTATCAAGAGAAAAAGCACTTTGAGATAGGAAAAAGTAACTAGGTCACTCTAAAAGTTTTGATCCTGAAACACATGCACATACAAGGTAAATTTGAAAATTTAGCATAAATCTAAAGTCCCTAGCAAAAGCAAACATATTCTGAAGTTTTACAGTACTAATATTGGAATATATTTCACGATCTATGTTGGTATGTTAATCATAAGAGAAAGTTGTCGTATTTCCACTAGGAGCAGGCTAATGTGAACTTGAGAAGTTTTGAGTTTTTTCCTCTAAATGCATGCATGATTTTTTATGATAGATGACCACATGGCTCGCTAAGCAAAGAATAGTGGCAAGATTAAAACTGGCTAAAGTTCCATGGTTAAAATGGCCAAGTTAAACAGCGGGGGCCAAGTTAAACTGATCTGACTTTCCTTCAGTTCAGCTGCAGGGAAAGTCTGTTTGACTTCATGAAACAGATTATTCTTTTCTGATCTGTAGTGTAGAAGATGCACCCAAGGTGGCTTCTGACATTTTATTGAATGTAACGGCCTCTATTTTCAGTGCAAATTGGTATTTTCTAGTAAATTATCAGAAAGAAGAATTTGGTGACATGGTAGTTCTGTTGCTCAAATCTAAACATGTCAAAACCAGTCCCATTGACTATGTTGTTTGCTTGTGTTTGTGCCAGTTACAATGTGGGCTTTTACCTGCCAGTTGGTTTAAGTTTAAAACAAGCTGTTCTTAGGCAATGAGGACTAATTGGCCAGATGCTAGTGGTTTCTTAAGGAAAACTCGTACCTTTGTTGCAGTCTTTTTCTGTGATACTCATACCTTCAGTCTTGCCTCTATAAATAACAGTTGGTCCAAACTTAAGAACTGTTGAGAATGGATGGAAAATGAATGGAGAGACTGATAAAATAATTTGGGGCCAATTTTCCTGTCTTTAAGTTTCACATCAAGAAATTACCATATGTTTTACAGAGGTTAAGAGATTGCCATTCTCCTAGCTCAGCTGCTAATCAGCTATTTTATCTTTGACTCTTTTACACAATAGCTCTTCACCTGTAAAATGGAAGTAATGATACTTCCCCTCTCTAGTTGACAAGGGTGCTGTAAACATCTAAATTAAATTGTGCCTATCCATAGACAAGCAATTCAGTTCAGTTCAGTTCAGTCGCTCAGTCGTGTCTGACTCTTTGTGACCCCATGAATCACAGCACACCAGGCCTCCCTGTTCACCACCATCTCCCGGAGTTCACTCAGACTCACGTCCATTGCGTCAGTGATGCCATCCAACCATCTCATCCTCTGTCATCCCCTTCTCCTCCTGCCCCCAATCCCTCCCAGCATCAGAGTCTTTTCCAGTGAGTCAACTCTTCGCATCAGGTGGCCAAAGTACTGGAGTTTCAGCTTTAGCATCATTCCTTCCAAAGAAATCCCAGGGCTGATCTTCAGAATGGACTGGTTGGATCTCCTTGCAGTCCAAGGGTCTTTCAAGAGTCATCTCCAATACCACAGTTCAAAAGCATCAATTCTTTGGCACTCAGCCTTCTTCACAGTCCAACTCTCACATCCATACATGACCACAGGAAAAACCATAGCCTTGACTAGACGGACCTTAGTTGGCAAAGTAATGTCTTTGCTTTTCAACAAGCAATAGTGGTATTTTAAAGAGCCAAAAAAATAAAAGTAAAGCATTTCTGTTATTTCTGTAGCTATAGAACAGTATGAAACAATTGTATATTTTCTGTACCTACTTTATCATACTATGTCACTATTTTTACTTTAGTGACTGTGGGAGTAACACTTAAGGAATGAGTGTGAGCTTCTGCCTTTGAGATGATATAATATGGTGATTCTTTCAAGTCATTGTTTATTTAAAAACTGGAAAACGTCCAAGGATTTACTTTCTTTTTCCCTTAGCAAGTAAGTTATTATGAATATCAGTCTGTGTTGACAATGGGCTTTTAATGTAAAAGGACTGCTGGAAGCACACATCTCTGGATCAGTGATCACTAGCCTGCAGGAAATGAGCAGACTGGAGATCAGCCTGGAGCCTAGGTAGGCTCCCCTGGTTCTGAATGCCCAGGTTGCGGCAGCAGCTCCTGAAGTGAGGAGAGGTTGCAGGAGAGGAGAGGTGCTCATCCTGAGTAATAAGATTCTCAGAGGACACAGACCTGTTCTAGTAAGAGGGTGCTGATTGGGGAGGGTGGAACTGAGGTGCTGATTGGGGAGGGTGGAACTGAGAATAACATGACAACTGTCATTTGGGGTCTCTTCTGACCCATCAGTGGCTCAGATGGTAAAGAATCTCTTTGCAATACAGGATACCCAAGTTCGATCCCTGAGTCAGGAAGATCCTGTGGAGAGGGGAATGGCAACCTACTCTAGTATTCTTGCCTGGAGAATCCCATGGAGAGAGGAGCCTGGTGGGCTACAGTTCATGGGGTCACAAAGAGCTGGACATGCCTAACACATACACTTGACCCAATCCATAAAATAGATTTCACAGGAAAAGACTGTGAGCAGAGCAGAAAGAGAGAGGTTCACAGAGAGCCTTGCTGAGCCATTAGGGGCCTGAGGTGCCTGTGTTTGGGGTGCTGTGTCATCAGTAGAGATTTGCAGCCTTGCATTGGCAGATGGGGAACTCTGGTGCCAGTAACTATGAAAGTGACAGAACTGGGGCAAAGGGCGTCCCCATCACCTGGTACTCCCCTGGACTCTAGGAATCATTATGTAGTAGGGTGTGTGTGTGTGTGTGTGTGTGTGTGTGTGTGTGTGTGTGTGTGTGTGTGTGTGTGTTGGGGAAGGTCTCTGGGAGAAGTCACTCAAAACTGTCTATGATCAAAGTGGATGCAGAGCCTGAGACACCATTTCGCACTCTTATTGGTGGTGGTGATTTAGTTGCTATGTCGTGTCCAACTCTTGTGACCCCATGGACTGTGGCCCACCAGGCTCCTCTGTCCATGGAGATTCTCCAGGCAGGAATACTGGTGTGGGTTGCCATTTCCTGCTCCAGGGGGATCTTCCTGACCCAGGAACTGAAGCTGGGTCTCCTGCATTGCAGGCAGATTCTTCACCAACTGAGCTACAAGGGAAGCCCTCCCAGTATTTTTGGAACCATCTATTTTGTCCTAGATCAGGGCAGCAGTTGGCTTAATAATTTAAAAATGGTGGAGGATGAGGTACAGTAAGGTGACTGCACTCGATGACTGTCACCTGCATGCTTAACAATGGTTAGGATGGTAAATTTTACATTATGTGTAGTTCACCACAATTAATAAATTGGGGGGGTGGTTACAGGTGACTTTTCCTTTTCAGGACTGAAAGAAGAAACTTAATTTAATAAATGGAATAATGTGGGACGAAGGATAGCCTCACAGGGACTTCTGCCAGCCAGGCTGAATGATCACCCACTCTGGTTGGGCCATTAGCTCTCCCATCTGCTCATTAATCCCTGTACCTTGAACAGAGATGGGTGCCGACTGCAGTCCTTCAATCCGCTTTCCAATAGGATATCCAAATTACATTCCCTGAACTGAACTTTTCCAGAGCAGATGTTTGAAGACTTCTCAGTCCTCTGGTTAAAAATTGTCCTTTATCTTCTTGATTGATGGCAGCCTTTCATTTGATGATCAAACGAAGCCACTCATAATTCTGTTAGAGATGTCGTAGACGGCCCTTAGGAGAATATTTGTACCCCGAGGACTCTTGGCCTTCAATGCTGCTTCACTCTGCCAGCAGCACGGGTGTTAGTGCACTGCGCATGCACTTTCTTCCACTATTTAAATTACCTGCTCTTCCCTTAGCGCTCTTAAGATCAGGCCTCTGTTGGGTGATGCTTGAAATGGCAGTCACTTGAGGGAAAAGCCTCAAGTACTAGACAAGCCACTTGTGAAACCTGACCCTGTCAAGTTCTGGAATTCTTCTATTGTCACACTCACTGTGCTATTAAGAAAGGTTTTGTCTTATCCACTCAACCCAGGAAGGGGTTGGGGAAATGTAATTCTTGTGTGGTGAGAAAGAAAATAACTCTGTATTATTTTAAAATCTGTATTTTCTTTTAGAAACCAGAAAATGAAAAGAACATCTTTTCTTTAGAATGAGGAAAACTGTTAGAGGACTCAATAACAAAATTGAAGTGGCTGAAACATTCAGGGAAATACACATTTGGACATGTAACTTGCTCTGCCTACTGGATTTCCCTTCTGGCTGTAAGAATAGCACCTCACAAAGCAAGTGAGAGATTTATGTATTTTAGTTTTCTTAGACACTAAATCACATAACCAGCCCAGAAACAGATTGGCGAACACTGACCAGTGACTGCTTATTCTTGGCTGTAAGATAAAACAGTGTAGCAGTGCTGATAAGCATAAATAAAAGAATCTTCAGTTTTGAGGGCATAAGGAAACCTATACACTCTCAGAAAAGTGCTCTTTCTTTTTAAAAAAAAATCAGAATATAATTGCTTTACAATGCTGGGTTATTTTCCATTGTACAAAAACATGAATCAGCTGTGTGTGTGCTGTGCTCAGTTGTGTCTGACTCTTTTGACCCCATGGACTGCAGTCTGCCAGGCTTCTCTGTCCATGGAGTTTTCCAGGCAAGAATACTGGGGCAGGTAGCCATTTCCTTCTTCAGGGGATCTTCCCAACCTAGGGATCGAACCGGCATCTGTTGCATTGGCAGGCAGATTCTTTACCACTAGTGCCACATGGAACGTGAGTCAGCTATAAGTATACAAATATTCCTTGCCTCTCAGACCTCCGTCCCACCTCACCCCTCATCCCATCCTTCTAGGTCATCGTAGAGCACTGAGTTGAGCTTCCTGTGCAGAAAAACATGCTCATTCATTGTCAGGTGCCTGAAATGATGTTATTATTTTTCTATAGTTTAAGGTCTTATGTATACGTGTACCTGGGAGGAGGTAAGCCACTTTATCAAAGTGAGGGACTAGCTATTTTAAAATCACCTAGGATACTTGTTAAAATAAAGATTTGGTACCAAAACCCTCTGAACAAGAAATTTGGAAATCTAAATTTTAACAAGGCCCCAGGTGAGTTTTTCCCTAGCAAGATCAATATCACTGTTTTAATCCTTTAGTAGTCATTTTGCTGTAATTGAGCTACTGTAATGGGGTAAAAGTTGGGTGGAGATGAGATCTAAAGGGCATTCAGAAGAGAGCAGGGAGGATAGGGCAGCACCTAAAGAGAGGAAGAAAAGGGAGGGAAAAGCTAACTGGTTATAGTCTGGTACCCCTACCAGTACTCTTGCCTGAAGAATCCCATGGACGGAGGAGCCTGGTGGGCTGCAGTCCATGGGGTTGTGAACAGTCGGACGTGACTGAACAACTTCACTTTCACTTTTCACTTTCATACATTGGAGAAGGAAATGGCAACCCACTCCAGTGTTCTTGCCTGGAGAATCCCGGGACGGGGGAGCCTGGTGGGCTGCCGTCTATGGGGTCGCAGAGAGTCAGACACGACTGAAGTGACTTAGCAGCAGCAGCATAGTCTGGTAGGAGAGAATGTGACATTGGAATTTGATATTTGGAGGGATCTTGAGGGTGTTTCAGAACATGCATCATGTAGGAATCAAAGAAGAAGATAAAAATTCAAACCATAGACAAACTGGAAGGAATGGAGCAGAAATACTATTTTGTGGTGGAGGAATGCTTGCTTGTAACTCTTAGAAATAACACAAGAAATCACACAGTGAAAGATGACTTACAACTTCATAAAAACATGACATTTTAACATTCCCAAACAGAGTAACAGGAATGAATATGACAAAATATAAGCACAAATTTACCAAAAATACAAATAAAAAATTATGGGAGTATTTTAATATGTATTATACATGTATATATGAATATGACATGTATGTACATGTATATAATATATATGTATGTGTACTATAGGCCAGGAATTTGCACATATTTATCTAACTGAGTCCTTAACAATTGCCCTGTGCGCATGTATGCTAAGTCGCTTCAGTCATGTCCGACTCTGCAGTCCCATGGATTGCAGCCCACCAGGCTCCTCTCCACGGGATTCTGCAGGCAAGAGTACTGGAATGGGGTGCCATGCCCTCCTCCAGGGGATTTTCCTGACTCAGGGTTTAAACCCGAGTCTCTTATGCCTCCTGCACTGGCAGGCAGGCTCTTTACTGCTAGGGCCATCTGAGAAGCCTTTTTATGGCCCGATTGGAAAAATAACTCAGGACTCCAAAGTGTAAGTTTTGGTTGATATAGTAGTCAGATGGGTGTGTCTGACTGTAGAGTTCACATTCTTCCCACTGGGCGCAGAGCCTCCACCCTGTGGTTTGGACCGTCAGCTGCTCACACGAGCCATGTTGTCCCCCTTCTTTTAAGGATGCCGGTAGACTGCATTGCCCAGACCCTCTGTGTGACTGAGTGTATTGAATGGATTCACAGTGGAAAGAAATGTTCCGTATGCAGGCCTGGCCTAGTCCTATGAATGCTCATCTTTTTCCTTTCCCTTTTCTGGCTAACTGGAATAGAGATGCATTGCAAGGCAACTTTGGAGCTGAGAGTTTAAGATGGTACAGCCTCCATGGCCTGGGGTCTCAGTCATTATATAGAGGGTGCATAAGCAAAGAACAAATTCCTTGTGTACTTGAACCACGACACACTTAGACCTATTGCTTACAAGGATTATTCTGTTGTAGCTAATATTCCTGTGAAGAAATCATAACACTTCTAAAACTCCAGGGACAAATGACCAAATGATAAGTAAACAAGCGTTTATATAATAGGAAACATACCCAATAAGTACATGCACAGAGCCATGTTCTATCTAGAGAACACTTAAAGAATTGTAAATTAAAATACGAAATGTGCTGACAAGACTGTGGGGAACAACATACATTCACACAACAATGAGACATTATATGTTGGTGCCATCTTTTTGGAGGGAAATTAGGGAATATTTATTAAGAGGCATTGTAATATTTATCCTTTTAAAATTGAAACCTGTTCCAAAATTATTATTTGAGATAAAGTCACCAGTATAAAATTGTACTTATGTTAGCAAACCAACCAACCAACCTAAAATATAAAAACCAGTGTATTAATCAGGGTTCTGCAGAGAAACAGAACCAATAAGATGTGTATGTGTGTATACACATACACATATATGAAGGAGAGAAAATAATTGATTTATTTATTTTAGGAAATTGGCCCTTGTGATTATGGAGGCTTAGCAAGTCCAAAATCTGCAGGTAGTTCATCAAACAAGAGACCCAGGGAAGACTTGCAATTTGAGTTTCAAGAGAGTCTGCTGGCAGATTCCCTCCTTTTGTGAAGAAGTTAGTTTTTTTTCTATTAAGGCCTTCCACTGACTGGGGGAGGCCCACCCACACGTGGAGAGTAATATCCTTTCCTCAGGGACTTGCGGTCCTGTGGTTGAGATTGCATGCCTCCAATGCGGGAGGCATGGGTTTTATCCCTGGTTGGGGGAACTAATATCCCACCTGTTGTGTGATGCAGTCAAGAAAGTCTTAAACAAAAAAAAAGTAAATATACTTTCCTCAAAGTTTATTAAGTGCTAATCTTATATAAAAAATAACTTCACAGAAATACCTATAATAATACGTGACCAAATATCTGGGTACTGTGACCTAGCCTTGTTAATACTTAATCGTCACAGCTAGTATAACTAAATATCCAAAAACTGAGAAATGATTTATCAAATCGTGGCGACTGATTTAGTGGAATATCATAGTCATTCAAAATTATGAATATGAAAATGAGATATTAATAGAAACAGGGAAAATGACATTTTTTTCTCATTCCGAAGCTTACTGATGCCCCGACTGCTGAGCTGTGTGTGTGCTGACCCTCATCTCAAGAAGTCCATAGCCCAGGAGACAGCAGTTGTGGGAGATGCTGTGTGTGGTGGGGCAAGCAGGCTGCACTGGTGGAAGGTGGGGGTTAGTGACTTATAAAGCTGAAGGACGGAGAAGGCAGAGGCACCCACTCCAGCACTCTTGCCTGGAAAATCCCATGGACGGAGGGAGCCTGGTGGGCTGCAGTTCAAGGACTCTCGAAGAGTCAGACACGACTGAGCGACTTCACTTTCACTTTTCACTTTCATGCATTGAAGAAGGAAATGGCAACCCACTCCAGTGTTCTTGCCTGGAGAATCCCAGGGATGGGGAGCCTGGTGGGCTGCCATCTCTGGGGTCGCAGAGAGTCGGACACGACTGAAGCCACTTAGCAGCAGCAGCCGCCGCCACAAACCTGAAGGAGTGGGCCAAGCTCAGCCCATGGGACCCTGGAAGATGAATGTGACACGGAGGATTCGGATTTTGCCCTATAGCCATGGGAGTTGTTTTTGAAGTTTTTTTTTTTTTTTAAAGAGAATAGCTTTGTTCTTGTAGGACATGGTTTTGTGTTAAAATAGGGATTGGTACATTGTGAGGCCTAAGGCCGAGAGACCAATTAACTAGGCCTGGTGAGAAATGACTTGCGGCCTTAATAAACTGATGGCAACAGAAATGAACAGAGGGAAGAGATTCCAGGGAAACACACAAGAGGCAGAATCAATGGCATCTGACGACGCTGGGTACAGGGATTGGAGGGGAGGAAAAACATGAGGAGAACTTCCAGATTTTTGGCTTGGCTGCTTCCCAACAGAGATACATAACAGAGCAGGAGAAGTAATCTGGAGGGAGAGGAACATGAGATTTTGAGTCCACTTCTGAATACACTTCACTTCGTTTCATGTACTTCGTAGACAGCTGCAGTGAAGGCTCAGTTAGGAAACAAGCAGCAAAGCAATTATTTGAAGAGAAAGAAATGAAAGAAGGGGTTAGTCAAGGAGAAACCAATAGGGGGCGCTTGTGTGACACACGGGGCTTCCCCTGGTGGCGCTTGTGGTCAAGAACCCGCCTGCCAATGCAGGAGATGCAAGAGACTGGGTTTGATCCCTGAGTCAAGAGGATCCCTTGAAGGAGGGCATGGCAACCCACTCCAGTATTCTTGCTTGGAGAATCCCCATGGGTGGAGGAGCCTGGCGGGCTACAGTCTATAGCATCACAAAAGGGCGGACATGACTCTAGAGACTCGGCACGCGTGCCGGTGACAGAGTTAGCTATGGCAGGGAGCATCTCCCATCCCAGGGCTGAGAAAACAAAGGCAAGAAATCAGCGACTTTAGATCAAAGAAGAGATGCTGTATTGATTCAGGATAGATGGATGAGGCATGATCAGGGGCTGGACCAGGAGGACTGAAAATAAGCAGGTGACTGGAAACTAGCTGCTGGGGGATGGGAGGCACTGTTGTCAGTGAGGCTCACAGGGTAGGAAGGGGACTGCGGAAGGAGTGATATTCTGTCTTCCTCCATCTCCCCTTGTATGCAGAGTGTAACCCACTGGGGGAAGGGAACTGTCATTTGCATAGTAAAAGTTCCAGTATCACAGAGAACAGTTTGAAGATGAAAACAAACAAACAAAAAAACCATTTAATTTAGAAAACTTAATATTAGAAACAAGAAAGTCTGAGAAATCAGTGATCTCCATCATTGCTAACTTTTGAGTTTCCATCTCAAAAGTTAGGAAAGACACCAAATTAAAGAAAGAAGAAAACAATATTAAAGATAAGTGAAGTGAAGTGAAGCCGCTCAGTCGTGTCCGACTTTTTGTGACCCCATGGACTGTAGCCTACCAGGCTCCTCTGTCCGTGGGATTCTCCAGGCAAGAGTACTGGAGTGGGTTGCCATTTCCTTCTCCAGGAGATCTTCCCAACACCAGGGATCGAACCCAGGTCTTCTGCATTGTGGGCAGATGCTTTACCATCTGAGCCACCAGGGAAGCCATATTAAAGATAAGAGCATTAATTAAGGACAATGGAAATCAATGTATCATAGAGAAAATCAACAGAACCAAAAGTTGTTTCCAAAAAAAATAGTAGAATTGATAAACTATTAGTAAGACTGATCATAATAAATTAGAGAAGGCAAAATTCACCAATATCTTAGCCAAAGAGAGGATATTACTACATAGGCATTAAACAGAGAGAGATGCTATTAAGAACAACTTGACTCAATGCTTTTGAAATCCTTCCAAACTGAAAAATGAAAGGAAATGTTTCTTTGATGTTCCAGCCCTGGAGGCCCAAACCTACTAAATCAGGGCTGCCCTGTCATTGCAGAAGAAACCCTCTGATTTTAGAAAATCTAGGGTGGCAGCACCTTTGGTTCTTCTGAGATGAGCAAATGCTCGTCCATAGGACTAGGAAGATATTCACTGTGGTTTATTCACACAGTGACCAGACTTGCTACACACTCACGTTATGTCAAGAAAGAAGCCTGACACAGAAGACTGCCCTGTGTATTTGAAGTTCAAAGGAGGGTAAAACTGATTGATGATGGTGGAAACCAGAATCATGGTTGTCTTTGCAGGAGAATGAGTGACTGGGATGAGACATGAAAGAAGCATCTGAAGAGCTAGATTACAGATGGTCATGGTGAATATTAGAGAAAATTCATTAAGTTGTCCTGGTATCATTTATGTAATTTTCTATATGCATGTTTTCTGTATGCATATTTCACTTAATGAAAATTATACTTTAAAAATTCTACTGGGTATGACTCGGGGAACTCAAATGGGGCCTCTGTGACAACCTAGAAGGGTGGGATGGGGTGGAGAGATTGGAGGGGAGGCTCAAGAGGGAGGGGACATATGTATACCTATGGCTAAACCATGTTGATGTATGGCAGAAACCAACACAATATTGTAATTATCCTTAAATTAAAAATAAATAAAGAAAAAAAATTCCACCGGGCCAGAGATTCTACCCATGAGTCTCATTTCTCTCCTCCTCTTTCTTGACCCTGTTGTCTTCTAATCTGCTTCCATCCTTCGCTTGCAACCAGGTCGGCAACCTCTTTAATCAGGAAGGACTGGAGGTCTGGTTCGTAATTGCTGGAGATGTTGAAATACCTTTTGGTTTTCATTAGGGAGATGTCATCAGCTGGATTTCATCTGTACTGGCTGTTTGCGCTGATGGCGGTTACTCTGCAAAGCTGTCAACAAGAGTCCCGAGGGAAGAGGGGCTCTTTCCTAATGCCACTCTCCTCAACTGAGGCCTTGGAGGAAAATGCTGGTTCAAAATGCTGGGCAGATGGAAATTTTATAAATCACTCTAGCTTTACACAAGGAAAAGGATACCTCTGGGAGTTTTTTCCGCAATGATTGTCTTGTCACTAACAAATATGCCCCTGACAGTTAAGGCTATAGGCTTGCTATTACCCTGGTATTTTCACTGTTTAACTTTTTTGTGGCTACTCGCTTCAGGTGTTACTTACATAGTAATAGCTGGAAAGGATTGAATTTTAAAAGTATACATTACAGAATAGTCATACAGAAATAGTAAAAAAGATACACATTAACGTTCACAAGGGACACACACAGACACACATTAATACTTTTGTATACATCCCCAAGTACTTAAATTTGGTCAATTTGGAGAAAAAAAAATCATGTAAGCAGTTAGGTAAATTGTCATAGAAGCTAAAATGGTAGATCCCTGGCTTTTTTTTTTTTTTTTTCAATTTCCTGAATAGGTTTCATGTAGTCAGGTTGTGCACACATGGCTTTCATATACTTGCAAACACTTAGATTAACAACAATCTTTTCATCACTTGATCTAAGGTTTGAATGGGTTCTGGCTCAATTCTCTAAGTAGCTGCAGATGGGTGTGGGGCTGAGTGAGCTGCGGAAGTCAGACATGGCTCCAGGGGACTGGAGCAAATCCAATCACAGGCAGGAGATCTGACTACGGCCTTGATGATCTTGGGGTACCAGCTTTTTACTGGTTGTCATACATTAAGAAGTATTTTCAGCAGATGACAGTGGAAACAGAACCCTTGACAGCCTACCTCTTGGTCTCTTGCTTTCATTTAAAAAATGTTTTAAAGCTTTACTACTTGCCCCTGGACAATTGCTAAGGATTTCTGAGGTGCTCTTAGTGCTTCATCTGTAGTGCAATGGCTGTGATTTTAAGGCAAGCAATAAAGCCCTTATGATAATTATTTAAATTAAAAAAATTTAAATGTTTATTCTACAAAGTTTCTGACAGGCCTAAAACATAAGGAATTAAAGAATATACACTCACATGCCTTCAACAGATTAAGGAAAACAATATTATTGATGAGCTTCAAATGGTCCTGTGTGTGCTACTCCTTTTTCTCATAATCCTCCTCTACCCTCCAAGAGCATTCATTTCTTCAATCAGATGCTTATCACTGCACAAACTCTTTAATGCTTTTTATATATTTCTGATGTTTAACATTTATTATGTATTATGTACAATCCTTAATACACATGAATCGGCCATAGGCACACGAGTCCCCTGCCTCCTAAATCCCCCTTCCATCTCCCTCCCCACACCATCCCTCCAGGTTGTCATGGCTTTGGGTACCCTGCATCATACATCAAACTCCCACTGCCTGTCTATTTTATGTATGGTAATGTATATGTTTCAATGCTATTTTCTCAAACCATGCCACCCTCCCCTTCTCCCTCTGCATCCAAAAATCTGTTCCTTATGTCCGTGTCTCCTTCGGTGCCCTGCACGTAGGGTCATTGGCATTCTTTCTAGATTCCATACAAATGCATTAATATATGATACTTGTCCTTCTCTTTCTGATGTACTTCACTCTGTATAATAGGCTCTAGGTTCATCTACCTCATTAGAATGGACTCAAATGCATTCCTTTTCACAGCTGAGTAATATTCCATTGTGCATGGGCACCACAACTTCCTTATCCATTCATTTGTCAGTGGACATCTAGATTGCTGCCATGTCCTAGCTATTGTAAATAATGCTGCAATGAACACGGAGGTACATGTGTCATTTTAAATTCTGGTTTCCTCAGGACATATGCCCAGCAGTGGGTTTGCTAGGTTGTACAATAGTTTTATTCCTGGTTTTTTAAGGAATCTCCATACCCTTCTCCATTGCTGTGTCATCAGTTTGCATTCCCACCAACAGTGTAAGAGGGAATCCCCTTTTCTCCACACTCTCTCTGGCATTTATTATTTGCAGGCTTTTTGATGGTGATCATTCTGACTGGTGAATACTTCATTACTTTTTAATGGATGAATGCTATTCTATTGTATGAGTATACATACTATATTTAGCTATTTGTCCAGTTGATAGACTTTTGGGTTATTTTCACCTTTTGACCACTATAAATAATGCTGCCATGAACATTTGCATACACGTGTTAAATAAGTTTTCAATTATCTTGGATATACACTTAGGAAATGGGATTGCTGGGTTCACATTTTGAGGACTTGTCAAACTATTAATATTTTTTAAAGTGTCTGTACCATTTTACATTCCCATCAGCAATATGAGGGTTCCAATTCTCCCTGTCATTGTCTATATTTGTTATTATCTTCTTTAAAATTATTATTATAGCCATTCTAAGGAACGTTATGACCAACCTAGACGGCATATTCAAAAGCAGAGACATTACTTTGTCGACTAAGGTCTGTCTAGTCAAGGCTATGGTTTTTCCAGTGGTCATGTATAGATGTGAGAGTTGGTCTGTGAAGATGGCTGAGCACCGAAGAATTGATGCTTTTGAACTGTGGTGTTGGAGAAGACTCTTGAGAGTCACTTGGACTGCAAGGAGATCCAACCAGTCCATTCTGAAGGAGATCAACCCTGGGATTTCTTTGGAAGGAATGATGCTAAGGCTGAAACTCCAGTACTTTGGCCACCTCATGTGAAGAGTTGACTCATTGGAAAAGACTCTGATGCTGGGAGGGATTGGGGGCAGGAGGAGAAGGGGACGACTGAGGATGAGATGGCTGGATGGCATCACGGACTCGATGGACGTGAGTCTGAGTGAACTCCGGGAGATGGTGATGGACAGGGAGGCCTGGTGTGCTGTGATTCATGGGGTCACAGAGAGTCGGATACGACTGAGCAACTGAACTGAACTGAACTGAACTGAGTGGGTGTGAAGTAGTATCTCATTGTGATATTATTTTTAATTTCCCTCATAACAAGTAGTGATGTTGGTTATCTTATTGTTTACTTATGGGTCATTTGCATACCTTCTTTGGAGGAATCTCTATTCAAAATTTTTCCTATTTTAAAATTGGGTTGTGTGTCCTTTAACTGTTGAGGTCTGGAAGTGCTTTATATATTCTGGACGTTAGATTCTCATCAGATATATGATTTATGATTATTTTCTCTCACACTCTGGGTTGTCTTCTCACTTTCTGGATAGTGTGCTTTTGAAGCACTAATCTTTTTAATTTTGACTAAGTCAATTTATGTACTTTTTCTTTCTATTTCTTATACTTTGATCTTAGAAATCACTGCCAAATTCAAGGTCACAAAAATTTATACCTATGTTTTCTTCTAAGAATTTTACAGTTCTAGCTCTTACATTTTGATCAATTCTAAGTTAATTTTTGTACAAGGTGTGAAATAAGGTCCAAATTTATTCTTTGCATGTGGATAACAGTTATCTCAGCACCATTTGTTGGAAACACTTTTCTTCCCTCACTGAACTATCCTGGCACCCTTGTCAAAATCAATTGACTGTAGATGTATGAGTTTATTTCTGGATTCTCATTTCTATACCATTAGTCTCTGTTTGGGCTTCCCAGGTGGAACTGGTGGTAAAAAAATCTGCCTGCCATTGCAGGAGACATAAGAGACATGAGTTCGATCCCTGTGTTGGGAAGCTTCCCTAGAGGAGGGCATGGTAACCCACTCCGGTATTCTTGCTTGGAAAGTCCCATGGACAAAGGAGCCTGGCAGGCTATAGTTCATAGGGTAGCAGAGAGTTAGACACAACTGAAGTGACTTAGCACACACACACAACTGTATTTACACTTATATCAATAACACAGTCTTGACTATGACAGTTTTGTAGTAAGTTTTAAAATCAAGAAGGGGGACGTCCAGCTGTGTTCTTTTTCAAGATTGCTTTGGTTATTCTGGATCGCTTGAGTGTCTGTATGCATTTTAGGAACAGTTTGTCTTGAGAAAAATGCAGTTAAATTTTTTTCTAGGAATTGTGTTGAATCTATTTTGTAAAGCATTATCATCTGAAGAAGTTTGGAAGATCTTAACAATATCTTATAGTCCATGAACTTGGGGTATTTTTCTATTTAGTAAGGTCTTCAATATTCCAATGATATTTTCTAGTTTTCAGTGTTCAAGTCTAGCAATTCTTTTGTTAAATTTATTTCTAAATTTCTAAACTTTATTGGTTTTGATTCTATTATAAATGAACTAGTTTTCTTAATTTTTGGATTGTTCATTGCTAGTGAACACGTTGTATTTTGTCCAAGAATGACCTTTACAAATAGCCCTTAGAAATGGCTTAACAGAAAACATGACTATTGTGATATGAAGTCTTTAGAGGGAACATTAAGGCTACATAGGTAATTTCTAGTAACTGCTTACAGTTTATACTTCTGAATTTGAGTTTAGCCTCCTAAGAGAAGATCGAGATTATATATTCATCCTTGTAACAAATAAGTTGTCAGTGAGTTATTCACAGCTAGTGCACATTAAGAGAGGCACACAAAAAGCATTCACTTTTAAAAGGAGCATCTGGGAAATTCTTTTATTCTTTTGACTTCAGGCACTGTAATTCTGAAGTCTGATTAGTAACTTTCCTTTTGTTCACATAGTCGGAATGTTATAAAGTTTATAGTGTTCTATAAAATAGACTTCTGTAAAACGTATTTCGCTATCCCCTGAGGATAGATTCAAGTCTCAGAGATACTGTACGAAGCACTATTGTGTCTCTCCTGAATTTTTACAGTCTCCAAAAGTGCCTATAAAGTGCATTAGATAATCAAAAAGGGTCTTGGTACCCCAGCTTATCCTGTCGCTAACCAAACAATACTCTTTCAATTCCCTTCCTTTCCAGGGTTGAAGCAAGAGAATGTGTAGCTCTTTATGAAGCCAGGATCACTCTGTCAATTTCTGAGAAGACAAAAGGCAACTTTTCTTAAGACTTTTCTTTTCAACATGACCATGGACAAAAGTCTTCTGTTTCACTGAGTTATTGGCTCAGTTGGGTCGGACCTTTGCGACCCCGGAGATTATGTTGGCCTAAACAGCTAGCTGAGGGACCTTGGGGAACCACCCCGACTGTTGCGTAGCACTGCCCTCTTGTGGGGAAACTCAAAAAACTGATCGACTAGAAAACGAATCCTCAGTGCAACTGCTGCCCGTCTGTTTATAATAAAACTGTATAGTCCAACAGGAAGCTAAATTTTGTAAACCACCTGTTTTTACCACAGACTTCTGTCACAGGTTCACAAAACCTCAAATATTACATTTTTGTCTTAAAAGAACATTTCCAGGGTTTTAATAATCATCACCTGCCTTGCTCCTGCCTCCCCACCCCCGAAGTTAATGTCAAGTTCCTCAGATTTCTAAAACCTCAAAGCATTTCAACAACTGAGTGTCGTGAAACGACGTCAAGTGTGGTTGCTCCTCAGCAGTGAGCGCTCCCTTCGGAACAGCGGGGAGTGCGCTAGATGGCGGAAAGCCGGAAAGCCACGGGGGCTGTCGGTTTATTTTCAGAGCTGCTGCTGCCCCCTTCTTTTGCTGAGGAGAAACCGGACCAGAGAAACGCAGGAATCTCCAAAGCACAGGATTCAGAGGCTGCGTCTCTTGCGTTTTGGTTTAGCCCTGTTACTGCTACAGGACGAGATAGGATGTGATTCCTTCAAGGCGGCAGCCACTCGTGTAGCGTTTCTGTGAAACTGACGGACAGGCACCGTGGTGAACACGGAACAGAGAGAGTGTCTCACCCATCAACGTTCATTCTCCTTTTCAACCTCGATTCCCCGATCCTTATCCTTCTGTCCCTTGAAAAACGTTGCTTTTTGAAAGAATGAAGATGTGGAAAGGCAGGAAGAGTTCAGCAAGAACCAGTGAGAGGGGCGTTCTGTGGTGGTTTGGGCCTTGCTGAGTCGCTTCAGTCGCGTCTGACTCTGTGAGCTCATGGGCGGTAGCCCAGCAGGCTCCCTCTGTCCACTGGATTCTCCAGGCAAGAATACTGGAGCGTGTTGCGCGCCCTCCTCTAGGGGATCTTCCTGACCCAGGGATAGAACCTGCGCCTCTTACATCCCCAGCTTTGGCAGGCTGGTTCTTTACCACTAGCGCCACCTGGTTTGTGCCTTGAAAGTGAAAGTGAAAGTGAGGTGAAGTCGCTCAGTCGTGTCCGACTCTTTGCGACCCCGTGGACTGTAGCCTACCAGGCTCCTCCGTCCATGGGATTCTCCAGGCAAGGATGCTGGAGTGGGTTGCCGTTTCCTTCTCCAGGGATCTTCCTGACCCAGGGGTCAAATCTGGGTCACCTGCATTGCAGGCAGACGCTTTAACATCTGAGCCACCAGGAAAGTGGAAAAGGGGGATTAAAACTATGGAATAGAGAGAAGGGCCTTCTTCTTGCTTTCCTGCTCTGTCTTTTCCCGTCCCTCACACCTCACAGCCCACCTGTCTGTTTTAAGTAGCTGACTGAAGTATGCTTTGAAAATTACAAATTGACATAATTGCATTGCTTTTCCCCCAAACTGATTCTCTCTTTTTCATACACACACACACAGACACACACACACCCCATTTTCCTACTCTATCACCCAATGTTCAGGTCTGGTCAAAAGACACATTTCACAAGCCCTGGTTGAAAATGTGTATGTCTGGATCAGAAACTGGAGGTTGATCTCCTATGAGCAGTTAAGGCTTTGACACTGAGTTCTCTCCTGAATTTCCTTTTACTTATTCACTCACTCAGTGTTACGTATTAAGCATCATTTCTGTGACTGCTGCTCAGGGTCATGTGGGTTTCACACTGTACAGTGCTTTTGGCAGCCCAGTGTAGAGCCCCCAAGCTCTATGAGAGCCTCTTGTTCTCGTAGAGCTTGCAGTCTAGCAGGATGAGACCGTATCTGATGGTCAGTTTGGATGTCTCAGTCACCTTCAGTGTCACTCAAGTCTAGGTTCATCAGCCTTTCTCACCCAGAAACCCAAGCTGTGGATTCGGCTGGCAGTCATTCCAGGCATCTCTGCTCTCCCTCCATCCTTCAGCTACTCCGTCCTATTGTGTCTCTCTGTGAGCCTCACAACTGTGTGTAGACCGTGTGTGCTGTGCAAGGGCACCCGAGTGACGAGTAAATGGGACTGAAGGCTGTGACCCACGCTTCACCCGGCAGCAGTCTGCCTCGGGGGACAGAGGGCAAAGGGGCTCCTTTTCTAGCTATATACCAATGGGGCTCCAAGAAGATCCTTCCCTCTAATCCATCTGCCCACAGAAGGTGACTTGGTGACTTTTTCTAATCGGTACAAAGGTTTCTTCGAGAGTAGTAGCTAACTCTTTACTAGGTTAATTCAATCACATTCTACCAATCCACCTTCACATGCTTCTGGTTAGGATGATTTTTATAAAACTCAAAACCCACCATTGTATGCCATGCCTAAAATTCTTTTGTATCCCACTATTCTTAGAAAAGCCTGCTTGAAAGCCTACAAGATAATTCCTAATATGGTGCCAGCTCCATCGTCATCAGAGCTCCATTTTTATACCCTGCTGTTGAGTTCTATGGAGCGTGTCTCAGTCCCTCAATGCTTCATGTTGTCTTTGCCTCTGTCCCAGTATGGACTTTTGTTCGTTTCCCCTCTCCCCCAAATTCATATTTTGAAGTCCTGCTGCTGCTGCTGCTGCTAAGTCACTTCAGTTGTGTCCAACTCTGTGTGACCCCATAGATGGCAGCCCACCAGGCTCCCCCGTCCCTGGATTCTCCAGGCAAGAACACTGGAGTGGGTTGCCATTTCCTTCTCCAATGCATGAAAGTGAAAAGTGAAAGTGAAGTCACTCTGTCGTGTCCAGCTCTTCATGACCCCAATTACCCCAATTGCCTTTGGAAGGTAATTAGATTTAGCTGAGGTCATGAGGGTTGAACAGTTATGATGCGATTGTGTCTGTGTGTGTTAAGTTACTTCAGCTGTGTCCAACTCTTTGCGATGCTATGGACTATAGCCTGCCAGGCTTCTCTGTCCATGGGATTTTCTAGGCGAGAATACTAGAGTGGGTTGCCATGCCCTCCTCCAGGGGATCTTCCCAACCCAGGGATTGAACGTACATCTCTTATGTCTCTTACATTGGCAGGCTGGTTCTTTTCCACTAGGTGGTCTTGGGAGCCCATGATGAGATTATTGCCCTTAGAATAAGAGATATGAGATCTCACTCTCTCTCCTGTTCCTCACCATGTGAGGATCCAACAAGGAGACAGTCATCCATAAGCTGGGAAAGGACTTTCAGCAGGAACTGTTCTGGCCTGTGTCTTCATCTTTGACTTACGGTCCTCGAGAAATGTGAGAAAAAAAGTTTATTGTTTAAGTCAGCCAGACTGTAGTATTTTGTTATAGCAGCTCATGCAGACTTATACAATTCTTTCAGGTGCTTTCCCCTACACTGGGGAGAGTCATATTCTTTTTCACTTACCTCGCTTCTCATCTTTCAAGATCTTTGTTCACATGTGGTTTGCCTCTGGCATTAATTATCTCTGCAATGTAATTGACTTCTGTGTCCTCCTTGGAACATTACTTCTTGGGTACGCAAGAAGTATGTTTAAATAAATACATCAAACCTATGTTTAAAATGTCAGAAAAATCTACTCCTACTTCTTTGGAGTTCCTTCTAGAAAGAGATGGTCATGTGAAGGATGAGTGTTCCAGTGGAGAAACGTGTGGTACAAACAACCAAACCAAACAAATGAAAGACCTCTGGGGACTTCCTGGCAGTCCAGGAGGTAGGTCTTTGCCTTCCAATGCAGGGGACATGCATTCGATTCCTAGTCAGGTAGCTAAGATCCCACATGCCTTGCAGCCAAAAAGCGAAATATAAAATGGAAGCAGTATTGTAACAATAAAGACTTTAAAAAGGATCCACATCAAAAGAAGAGTTAAAAAAAAAAAGACATTTGGTAAGTGTGTGCAGGGGATAGAGGAAGGAATAGAATTCCCAGTAGATGTTTAAAGTACATGCTTAAAGGGCTTCACATGTGGTGCTAATGGCGAAGAACCCACCTGCCAGTGCAGGAGACATAAAAGACATGGGTTCAATCCCTGGGTTGGGAAGGTCCCCTGGAGGAGGGCATGGCAACCCACTCCAGTATTCTTGCCTGGAGAATCCCATGTACAGAGAAGCCTGGTGGGTTACAGTCCATGGGGTCACATAGAGTTGGACACAACTGAACTGACTTAGCATGCACACACATGCTTAGATCACCAGCAGATTGGGACACAAAAACACATGGAAAAAGACTGAAAGAAAAATGGGTAGTTTAGAGAAGGGATTGCATAAGAGTCTGACCTTTGTTGAAATTCCTTTTACTTACTTCAGGGTTTAGACCTTTGAAAATATATGATATTAACTGTGGTAGGTGGTGGTGGAGTGGGTGGGGAGCCTTATCTCTCAGGCTCAGGACTTCTGAAGATCTCCATCCAGTCTTGGGAGGGGGTTGAATAAAACTCTTGATCAGAGTTCAACTTTCTGGCTTCCAGTAAATCTCTCAGCTTTTGAATTCATGTGGCAGGGCACAATTTCATGATTCTAGAATGAAACTTGAGGGGGTTGGAGCTTGAAAGGACAGGCAATCCATATTTTTATATTAAGGCACAAGATTTGCTTCAAACACTAGTCTTTGCTTGAGATTGGTGAGCACTCAGGGACAAAGACCCGATGGAAAGGGGCGCCCCATCTTCATTCAGCTCCTCTGAGGCACTCCCAGCTAACCTCCCCTCCCCCCACCCCCACACACACACACACACACACACACACACACACACACACACACACACACACACACACACACCCCCGAGGGCAGCAGACTGCCCTTCTTGACTTACAGTCTTCATTTCAGATGGCTCTGGAGACCCATTCTAACCTGACTTTACCTTTGTAGAGAAGTTAATGGGAAACCCTACTGTAAGATTTATTAAGGCCCAGAAATCTCTCATTGAAAAGATTTCTGTATCTTGAGGAGGGAAAAAAGGCCAGAATTAAGACAAGGAGTGAGATGTGAGATCAGAAAAAAATATCAGGGAGAGTTAAGAGACTCAGTCATGACATAAATCAAAGATGGGAATGTTTAACTTCGAGAACAGAGGAAGAATTTAACCACCCGGACAGAAAGAAAATACGGACAGACATCTTGTTAAACTGTATTTCTGCTGTTTATGATCTTGAGTATCTTTATCTCCCTTTTATTGACAGAGATTTCTCTCTGATGAAATCACTTCAGTGAGTAAGAAAGGCTTCCTCCACTGGCCTCAGCCAGGATGAGGGCCTCCGGGACATGCATCATTGTTTGCAGGGCTTTGCTTGGAGTGATGCAAGACCCAGGCGGCAACCTGCAACCGCACTGGCCTCCCCAAATGCTTCAGGCCTTGTTCTAGACAGTATTTCTTTTTAGGCTAAGGGGTGGCAGGCTGCCCACACTGCTTTCTTCCCAGGACCAAATGAAACCTTCTTTAAGTGTTACTACATGTTAATAAACATAGTCAGTGAAATCCACTTAAAAAGAATGACCTGTTTATGAAAGAAACCTTTTGAAAGACAGAATATTTTTCCCTGTGGGCCAGAGCTTAGGAAGAAAAACAAAGAGCTCTTTCAAAGGCTTAAAGAATGATGGAGGATGGATTCTGACTTTCTAACTACAAAAATAATGATACTTTTAGCTCCAACCTGCCTTGCTCCAGGGAGCTGTAAATATTCTTTACAGGGACAGATTGAGTCTTTCCAACTTTGTACTCACAGGCT
This sequence comes from Nanger dama, assembly GCA_917880005.1. NCBI lineage: Eukaryota > Metazoa > Chordata > Mammalia > Artiodactyla > Bovidae > Nanger > Nanger dama. The sequence continues at coordinate 35,546,609 of CAKJTW010000007.1, forward strand.
ATTGGAGCTCGTTAAGGGAGAGGGATGTTAGCCTGAACTTATATACCAAGAAACTGAGGCAGCAGAACTTGAAGTGATGCGTTTGGCACCACCAAATAGCTTACAGGTCATGGCGAGGACAGACCAAGCAGAGACTGACTGTATCTATAACATGTGAATATCTCCTGACATCAAGATGAGCTGCCTTCTCTTTCTGTCGTTATCTTCTTCTAGTCCCTTTCCTCCCTGTCTTCAAAGTTATATTTCATTGATTCTTTATGTTAATGCCTATATTTTATTTATTTATTTTTAATTTTAAAAACCTGTCTTATTGAAGTATAGTTGCTTTACTATTTTGTATCAATTTCTGCTGTACAGCAAAGTGGATCAGTTATATGTTTACATAAAACAAAAGTGAAAGTGTTAAGCACTCAGTCGTGTCCAACTCTTTACAACCCCATGGACTGTAGCTTGCCAGGCTCCTCTGTCCATCCTCTGTGGCAATGTCCAACATTCTCCAGGCAAGAATACTGGAATGGGTTGCCATTCCCTTCTCCAGGGGATCTTCCCTGCCCAGGGATCGAATCTGGGTCTCCTGCCTTGCAGGCAGATTCTTTACTGTCTGAGCCATAAATGAAGCCTAATGTATACATATATTCCCTCTTTTTAGATTTTCTTCCCATTTAGATCACCACAGAGCTTTGAGTTCCCTGTGCTATACTGCAGGTTCTACATTAGCTATCTATTTTATACATAGTAATGTATATATGTTCATCCCAATCTCCCAGTTCATCTCACCCTCCCTTGGTAACCATAAGTTTGTTCTTTACACCTGTGCCTCTGTTTCTACTTTGTGGATAAGTTCATCTGTAGCATTTTTCTGGAGTCCACATCTAAGTGATATTATATAATATTTGTTTTACTCTGTCTGATGTACTTCGCTCAGTATGACAGTCTCTAGGTCCATCCGTTTTGCTGCAGATGGCATTATTTTGTTCTTTTCTGTGGCTGAATAATATTCCATTGTATTTGTGTGCCACATCTTCTTTATCCATTCCTCTGTTGATGGACATTTAGGTTGCTTCCTGTTGGGGGCCAGTGTGAGGAACTCCGCCCATGGCAAAGGTCATGAGGAAAAAGAAGCTTGGCATACGCAAAGGTGTGATCAAGCCTCAGGAAATCCCCTGTTCCCGAGCATCTACCCCAAAACCAGAGTACTTTACGGGGAGCTCTCCCCCATAACCATTTCTCTCAGAGAAGGAGTTAACTTGCAGCCCCAGTTAATAAAAATTCCTGGGTGTGACAAGAGTGTTTCAACTTACAAACTCTGAAGGTTCTCTAGCCTGCCTGATCAGGTTGTCCAGCCGCATGTGATTGTTTACAGCCTCCCAACTGTGAGAGGCATGGGATGCTTTAAAACTTTCTAAACACAGACTCTTTTGAGAAGTTAGAAGATTATTAGTATAGTATTAGTGGGTTGATTAGGAATTATATTGGTAAAGGGTTTTTTTCATTTGTCATGCCAACAATTACTGCTAATTCCCTGCCTTGAGTGTGACAAGGGTGGCTCAGGTCAAACCTCTCTGCTGACAGACTAGCTTGTGTGACAACCTCTCAACCATAAACAGCACAGAGAGTTTGGAGTATTAGCATAGGGCTTTTCTCATTTAATTGCCGCCAGGCCTTCATATCCTTAGGCACCTGAGAATATATTAATCAATGTATTTGGAATATAGAAAAGGAAATATAGTAGTTTGATGTTAGCAATATTAGACGTTTTGAGTTAATGAATTTTCTCTTTTGTTATAGACTACTGTACTTTGTTATAAATCACTATGTCCTTGCTATGCAAAAATGTAACCTTATCACTATCTTAAGACTAAATAGATTGTAAAGGGAACATTGGTAAAGGGTTTTCATTTGTTGGACTGATGTTTGCTGCTAAATCTCCATATTCCCTGCCCTTATAATAAATATAACTAACATATAGGAGAAATAAGTATTAACCTTCAAGCATATAAGAGAAATAAGTATTAACCTTTAAGACTAATCATGTTAAACCTTAGGTTAAGTAAATTCCTTTCTTGATTGTAACTCACTACACCCTCACCCTATAGGAATGCAACTTTATTTGGAGGGTGGTGCCTAAAAAAATCACTCCTGGAAAAATAAGCTTTCTGGTTAACTGACCAGTATCAGAAAGGGCCATAAAATGTCAGCGGACCTCATGGTCAGAAGATGATGTAAAAACTCATAAGACCTTTGTATAATTTTATATGAAACACCTGATTGTGACAAGGGTCAGGTCTGCTGACCCCCGCATGACTCTGTATTCATCCCTATGTGTAACAAAAGGTATATAAACAAACCTGAAAAATAAAGAAATCGGATCAGTTCCAGAAACACTGATTCCCTCATGTCGTTCCTTTCTGCTCCCCAATTTTCTGGCTGAATTCCCATCTGGTGCATAGGACCCACCAAGCCTACTAATTTTGCCTGGGCTTCTAAGATCAGACTGGGGGGTCCTCAGTGCCTCCTCTCCTTCGGGAGAACGGGAAGACGCCTGCGGCCTAACATAGGTGGTGGTTGGTGCCCTGTGTTAACCAAGTTATTCGGCCTCTTTTTCTCTGCTAAATTCCTAGTCCCTCTCTATCTGTAATTAATTAAGTTTTTCTAGGACGCCAACTCCGTCCCCACCTTCAAATTACCCTGGATCTACCAGGGCTGGACCCTGGCAGCTTCCATGTCCTGGCTATTGTGAATAGTGCTGCAATGAACACTGAAGTGCATGTCTTTTTGAATTACAATTTTCCCCGGGTATATGCCCAAGAATAGGATTGCTGTGTAGTTCTATTTTTAGTTTTTTGAGGAACCTCTGTACTATTCTCCACAGCGGCTGTATCGATTTTTAATACCACCAATAGTGTCAGAGGTTTCCCTTTTCTCCACATCCTCTCCAGCATTTATTGTTTGTAGATTTTTTGATGATGGCCATTCTGTTTCATTGGTTTCAAGAGACAGACACCAGGTAGAACTTTCTTCCTTAAGGCTTTTTATTTTGTACTCAAAAACATTAATTAATATCAGACATTGACCATAGTGTTTTCTCATCCTTCTGTGGTGGATTTTCTCCACCTCGGTTCACATGGTGGGATAGTGAAAATCTTCCCCACCTGCAAGTCTTGGGAGGCACACCTGGACAGAATCATCCACGTCCAGCTTCAGGTATCTAGTCTGTTCAGTTCATCTTCCCAGGGTAAGGTGACTGCGTCCTTCCTTTGTTCTAAAGTTGATATACAGTGATGTTATCCTGTTATAAACACGTTCCTTTCTCATTTGGGTCTCTGAGACATGAGCTTGGAAAAACTTTTAGGACACAAGGCAAAACAAAGACTGCAGTGATTACATACTTTCCATTCCTCCCTTTTTATTTTATTTAAATTATCTCTTTAAATGGAATGGCCCAAGCCTTGGGGCATTATGCATTCTGATGACATTAGGTTCATCCTTTTCCTTCTCAAAGGGGAGGATTGTCACATGGAAAATACATGCCTACAAGGATATATACATACAAAGATTTTATGACACAATTTTACAGATAGCAGTGTTTTGGGTTGTTGTCGGGGTCACAGTGTGGTTGTATGTATGTGAGGCATTTTGTACAATCGAGCCCGGTGTATGTATATTTTATTATTGTTGCTTTGGACAGAAGGTGGCTGACAAAATATTTCTTCTCTTGAGACATTAGACTGGTCTGGAATAAAAACGCTTGGAGAAGTGACTAGAAGTCAGGTAATGAAGGGAGATGGACCAGATTTAGAGCGAGTCGCATGGGGGAGACATGCCCTTCCCCTCTGCACTGTAACTTTCCCCACTGAACCCAGAGGAGAGAGGTGGTTTTAGATCACAGCAAGGAACTTGTTTTCTACCTAAAAATGGTTTCCTCTTTTGAGAACTGCCTGAGCAGAATGGCTGCCTTAATGAAAAGTAATGTTAGCACACTGCAGTGCCAGTGGCCTTAGATGACCTATCTCAGACTTGTCTGAGCACAGCATGAGGAAAACCAGATACATTCAGCCCTGAATGCCCATCATACCAGTGGTGCTTCAAAGAATAATCCCAGGAATGACCACACTCCCTATGCTGTTCTTCTTGCCCATGTGTGCTTTCATCAACTGTAGAAACTTACAGTAGTCTCGAGGAGATGGAGGCTTCCCCGGTGGCTCAGTGGTAAAGAACCTGCATGCCATTGAAGGCCTAGGTCAGGAAAATCCCTGGAGAAGGAAATGGCAACCCATTTCCAGTATACTTAAGTGGGAAATGCCATGGACAGAAGAGCCTGGGCTACATTCCATGGAGTGGCAAAAGAGTCAGACAGGTTCTAGCAAATAAGTAACAAAATAACAGGGAAGATAGGGTTGGGAGCTGGAATGTCTTTCAGTGGAGCCAAATGAAAGTTTGCCAAAATGTGGGTATTAAGGTTAATGTCTTGGAATCAGGTACTGACAGAGATCACCTTAAAACATGCCAATATGTCTTACTGCATAAAGGATTTATTCTAACTTACTAACTTACTTCTAAATTATTTCATCAAAGGAGAGGATTCTTTTATGTGTGGCCTCCAAATTAGTCAGGAGGTAAGTCTGTGGTCATTATTTCAGAGATCAAACTAACAATGATAGTCCTAGCAACTCAATAAAGACTTTTTTCATAACAAACATCTTTTCTGACAACAATTGTATGAAACTAGAAATTAATGACAAGAAAAAAACTGGAAAACTTGCTGGAACATATATGGAGATTAAACAACAATCAGTGAAGAAATAAGAACAACCAATGGGTCACTGGAGAGACCAGCAAAGCCCTCAACACCTTCCTGATCTGGAGATAAAACCATCAAAATGTTATGCCACCTTCTCACATGCTCACATCTTCAAGTCCAAGCCCATTCTTCCATCCCCTTTACCCCTCAGACTATCTGATTTAATTCTCCCAAATGAGTTAAGTTTTTCCATAAATTAATATCCAAGGCCAGTAGGAGTAAGGTGGGATGGTGGTGGGTTGTGGATTTTGGGGCAACGGACAATGCCTTGCTCGTTCTTGTAACATAAAATGTCGGAAGTAAGGAAAGATAAGCCTTGACTACCCTCACAGAATAAGAAAGAGAAGATGCCTTCTGTAATGAGAATAAAATAAATTAGCTTGTCAGTTCACCTGGCATAATCGTAAACGTCACATTGCTCCACATTTACCCAGAGCAGAAACGAAACTTGATTGAGGGACACAAACTAGAGGAACATGTGGCATCCCTATTAACACGCCAGCAGCTGGAACATCCCAGTGCTTTGCCTTTCATTTAATCCTCATAGTAGTCCCACAAAGGTACTACTATTCTCCCCTTCAGAGAAGGGCAGAGAGGCCCAGAAAGAGTAGGTATCTTGCTGTGATTGACATCGCTCTGCTCAGTCGCTTCAGTCGTGTCCAGCTGTTTGTGACCCCATGGACTGTAGCTCTTTAGAATGCTCTGTCCATGGGATTCTCCAGGCAAGAATGCTGGAGTGGGTTGCCATTTCCTTCTCCAGGGAATCCTCCCAACCCAGGGACTGAACCCACATCTCCTGTCTCTTCTGCTTTGGCAGGCAGGTTCTTTACCACCAGAGCCACCTAGGAGGCCCAGGTAAGGTTAAATGAGGTCATAAAGGTGGGATCCTAATTCTATTAGATTGGTGACCTTATAAGAAGAGGAAGAGAGAGAAATCTTTCTTCACGTGCATACCAAGGAAAGGTCATTTGAGGACACAGTGAGAAAGTGGCCTTCTGCAAGGGAGAAGCAGAGCCCTCACTAGAACCCAATTTTGGACACAGAGCTTCCAAACTGTAAGAAAAAAATTTCTGTTAATTCACCTAGTCTATGATATTTTATTATGGCAGCCCAGGTCAACTAACACATAGGGTTTTGTCGTAAGAGGACCAATGAAGGATTTTAATTTTGAAAAACTCACAGGGAGGCACCATAGACTGTTGATATTATATAGCAGCATTTCCTTATAAAAAAGACCGTGTTAGTTTTTGTTTTTTTTTTAATTGACTGATTCATTTATTTGTTATCCTGGGAGTAACCTGGTCAACAGAAAAAGCAGTTTTAACCTTAAGGGGCTTTAGGATGTATTTGTACACTCAGGTGTCTTTGCAATTGCTTTCCCTCCATCAAATCAGCTCAAAGACAATACTAAAAGAACTTTAAAGCCATTTCCCCTGCACAGTCCTGAAGTGGAAATTCTGATTTCAGTGGTCTGTATATTGGCATGAAATAAAATGATCATTTCTAACTCTTGACCTTAGGGCCATTTGAAATCCCCAGAGGTATCAAAGATCTGATAAAACAGGTCTAGAACAGTAGGCATTTGATATGAATATACAATTATACACAATATTTTCTTTAGGTTGACTCATCTTTCAAAATTATAAGTATTAAAAATAATATCTATGAGCTAGTAGGCATGATGAGTTACTTATATTTTTTTATCATATGCTAAAATAAATAAATATTAAAATAAAAATAGTTAATCCTTGTCACCTATACTGATTTTCTTTTTGTCCCTGTTTAGTCGCTAAGTCGTGTCTCTTTTGTGACCCCATGGACTGTAGCATGCCAGGCTCTTCTGTCCATGGGATTCTCCAGGCAGGAATACTGGAGTGGGTTACCATTCCCTTCTTCAGGGGATCTTCCCAACCCAGGGATCCAACCTGGGTCTCCTGCATTGGCAGGTGGACTCTTTACCTCCAGGAAACCCAAACTGATTTCATTTTGTTGCCAGAGATGCTCAGGGAAATACTGTGAAAGCTCTGAGGAGTTTCAGTTGAACTCAGAGATGTAGAACTTCTGTTTACAGGGTGACTGTGATATCACCATGAGAGTTCACAACCAGTTCATTTGACTTAATGCTAAAAAATTCATAACATGCATGATTTTCTCTAAAATTCAAGGTGGTTTTAACTTCTGATATTTTGTCTTTTTACATTATAGTAGCCCTGAATAAGGGCTTCCCAGGTGTCAATACTGGTAAAGAACTCGCCTGCCAATGCAGCAGACCCAGATTCGATCCCTGGGTCGGGAAGTTCCCCTGGAGAAGGAAATGGCTATCCACTCCACTGTTCTTGTGTAGAGAATCCCATGGACAGAGAGCTATAGTGTATGGGGTTGCAAAGAGTCAGACATGACTGAAGTAACTTAGCATGCATGCAGCCCTGAATAAATGCCTGTTTTCATGAGTGAAATTTTAGTTTAGGGTTTGTTTGCATGTATGGGCCAGCTGTAGATATTTTTGCATTAACTTTTTCATCTAAAAATAGATGCTGTGCATTGAATGACTTGCTAAGTATCTCAAGGGACTTCTCAGTTAAATTTTTAATTTATTCTTATATCTTAATTATTTTTTAAAAGGAGCTAGCTCCCAACTGATTCCAATTCCTTCCCACATACAGTGTCTCATTCCCTTACTGTCACTGGGTTAATATTCCTTAGTGTTTCAACTCCTTGCTTTAAAACTTTCACTCACTCTCTTGCCCTGGTATTAAAAAGCCTTGCTACCACGTTCCGTATTTAGTTTATCTTTAGGCATCTTCATCCCAGTAATGTTGAACTGTTTATTTTTCTTACATACTTAACACTTTCTTATGTTGACTCATGTTTACACTTTGGAGTGGCCTTTGTCCCATCTTCTGTGTCCCAATTCTACTCTTTCTTTACAGGTTTATCTTAACTGTCACATCTTTTCTTGAAACCTTCTCTTATCTCTGAGTTTAAAAACACTGCTTCACCTTCCAAAATTTCATCTCAGTTTGTATCTCCTTTATGACTTTCATTGCAAGCTTGCCTTGTGGTTACCTCTGTAACTATATGTGTCAACATGCTTCGTCTTCTCTGATGCCATATAGACCTTTTAGGAAGGGCCTATATATATAACAACTTCCTCTAGAAAAGTCTAACACAGGCATATAGTAGCATTTAGGACATATTTTCTTTAATTAATAAGTAAGTGAATATTTGAGCATCAAAAGTCTGCTTGTGTGTGAGAGAGAGTTAGAAATGTACCTAGTTTTAGGATCCCCCAGATATAATGTAATGCCACTGAAATACATAAATGTTAAATCAACTTTGTGTGAGTGAGCTAGGTCTATGGCAGCCTTTGGGATCTAGAAACTTTCAAGTACATTAATGGTTACAGCTAAGGCTGGAGCAATTCTAGGCACTGAGGACAGTTTTGGAGTCGGTCAGACTTTCCTCTTGCCCCTGGACCAGCAGCATCGGCATCTCCTGAAGTTTGTGAAAAATGCAAATTCCTGGGTCCTTCCCAGTCCTAGTGCATAAGAAACTCTAGAGGTGCAGCCAAGCAGTCTGTATTTTAGCCAGACTGGACGCTTCTGATGCATATCCACCTGTAAGAACCACTGGCTTGGAGGAAGTTCTAGGAGGGCTTGTCCTCAGTCTTGATGCTTGTTGGTTCTGCCATAAAATAGGGCTTTTAGAGTTACTGACTGATGGAGTATAAATCTTGTCAGTGAGCCTGTAATAGTGCCTGCTCAATCTCAGTGCAGGCTTCCCTGGTGCCACAGTGGTAAAGAATCCGCCTGCCAAGCAGGAGATGTGGGTTCGATCCCTGGGTCAGGAAGATCCCCTGGAGAAGGAAATGGCAACCCACTCCAGTTTACTTGCCTGGGAAATCCCATGGATGGAGGAGTCTGGTCCATGGGGTCACAAAGAGTTGGACACGACTTAGTGACTAAACAACAACAATATCAGTGGATGAACCAACAGATGGTGCTTTAGGAGCCTGTCTTTGATATTCCACTCTCATCAGACTCGTTGGGAGAAACTTCCACTCACAGCAGCTTAACAAATGAATAATGCTGCACGTAACTGAGAAATTGATGTGAAATGAAGCAGGAATGGTTAGCTTCCTATCAACCGACTAGTGAAGGTCCCGCTGGGACTCATGTCCCAGGTTCAGCACGCTCTTTGACTCTGAGTGGCCTGGATGTTCCTGTTTTCCCATGACTTCCATTTCTCAAGCACAGCACCGTCCTCTTGGTTGGTTTCTCTGCCACAGTGCAGCAGTCAGCGTTGGTCGACTGACCCAAGATGCATTCTCTGTATCCTGGCAGCACCCAAGAGTGTTCCCCAGCATCTGCCTCTCCTCCATGTGAGTCAGATTCTGATTAGGGTATTCCTGACCTTGCTGCGTTCTAGGACCTAGGACTTCAGCCCTCCCTTCAGAATCCATGCTACTGGTTGGATTAGGGTAGTTCCTAATTCGGGTAGCCCCATCTCCACAGCTGAGACTCAGGGAGGACTGTGCAGGTGACCCAGTTCTGGTTAGTAGATTGAAGGCAAGTCTGCTAGTGGCATTCTATGAGTTGACTACTTTTTTAGTAAGGGATACACAAGGAGAAAAGGGCCTAGGACTTTGGTGTGTGAAGATGCAGTTCTTGGAATCCAGACAGCTTTCTTGGGCCACAGACACATCCTAGGCAACATGCTGGGGCCAGCAGAGCAGAGTACGTGGAGGGAACCTGGCTGCTGATAACACTGCTGAGCCATTGAATCGACTCCCTGGGAGCTGCCTGCCTCAGGACTTCGGTTCTAGGAGATAATAAATCCACTTCTGCCTGGAGTTTATTAAGTATTTATGATTGCTGTTCCTCTCCCCTTGATTTCTCTTGAAAAATAAAAGGACTCGATGTGATGGCATCTTTAAATTACTTCCAGCTCTAACAATCGACGATCCTTTGCTCAAAGCATCGTGTGTGTAGTTTCAAGGTGTGACAAGATTTGGCAGGAGAGGAGTCTGGAGAGGGAGCAAGTATTGTCCAAATTAGGGTCATATTTTTCTAAGGTCCTTGAGGCAGCATCAAGGTGAGGCTCTGGGGGGAGCAGCATGGATTCTGAGGGGAGGGCTGAAGTCTTAGGTCCTAGAACACAGCAGGGTCAGGAATCCATAGGCAAAGCCAGACATTGACGATAACAACTAGGAATAAGGTGTAGAACAAGGCAAGAGAATTGCTAATGAATGATTTGCTTGCCTGAAATCAGACTTCATAGTATACGTTCCCCTTGGGCCCTCTAAGGTACCAAGCAAAGGAGATATATTAACATTGAGTCCGACAGGCCAGTGATCTCCTTGGGGATATCACCAGATCAGGAATCCTTTGGTTGTCCAGACTCTGAATTGCTTAGCAGGTCTACCCATAAATTCCTGGGTAGGTCGGCTGTTTCAGACCGTCTCTGTTACTTCCTGTAGCTCCCTTTCTTCTCCAATTTTCTTTTACTGGTGATTTTCTACATTCACATGTTTCAGTTATTAGTCTTACTGCATAGTGGTGCAATTGCTAACCTTTTCAGATGTCTTGCAAAGCAAATTTAAATAAACCGCAAAATGTGGTTAAAATACCGTTAAAAAGAGGATGTTTACTTTGGTTTCCACCATTTTTTGGTCAACATTGCCACCTAGTGGTAGAATAATTTTAAAATGGTGTGTGACTTTCATTGTGATATTTTGGTTTCAAGGATCTTGAAGTGGTAAAATTATGAACAAGAGGAGACAATAATTGTGATTCAACTTAAATGTATTATTCTAAGCCTGAGAAGGTGGTGACTTAGGGAAAATCCTTTAGACTCGCTCAAGTAATTACATGATTTACAGAAACTCTTAATTTGTTCAGATTTTTGTTGCTTCCTCAGTTTTGTTCCCTTACATTTAAAGAAATCTTAACCAAAGTTAGCCACTTCCTGGTGGTAATCATAAAGAAAAACAAATAACAAGAAAAATGAGTTTCAAGTGAACCAAGGTTTATGTTCCTTTTCTCTTTGAAATGTTTGTTTTGCCTCTTCGTTCCTCTCAGTCTGTCAGTTTATGAAAATTCCTCCTTCTCTTGTGTATGTTTCAATAAAGATATTTAATGTATTCTGAACCATCTAGCAAGATTTATAGTTTGAGGCAGGGCCAGGGTGGGGCCCGAGATTCTGAATTTCTATCAAGCTTTCCCCAAACTCCAAGACTGATACCAGGGGACTACATTTTAAACCATAAAAATGACTACATGTTCAACAACCCCAAATCTTTCTTTAGAATGGTTCAGAAAACTGTATGTTCTGTTTGGGTGAAGGAGGAACATAAAGTACTTTGCCTTAAGCAGCATCTCAGCTGAGGTGGCTAATTTCTTTTTGGGCTGACATTGGGGGATGGGGGAGGGTCCTGCAGAAAGTGAAACCACAGCTGCTTGCAGGACTTAACGACAATGTCAGTGACTGTTTCTGCACTTGGCCATGACCGTGGCTCTTTCTGGGGAATCAGAGATAACTGGAACCTGGCAAGTATCGTCCCTGCGGCCATCCTAGGCCAGACAGTTGCAAGGAAGTTCTAAATGGGTTTGCACATTGCAATCACCTGGGAAGTTTAAACACTTAGTATTATTTGGGCCCCCTAACTGGACAGCAGCATTTTCAGAGCTCCCGGGTGATTCTCGTGTACAGTGAGACTGAGCTGCACTGTGAACGCAAAGGCAAGTAACAGGCCGAAAGGACACCGGTTTCTCCTCCCTTTGCTTTGTACTCATCACCAGCTCAGCCTGAAGCGAAGACTCAGGAAGCCCTCTGCTGGAGAGGAATTTAGCTCTGAGCTGCCTCGGCAACCATTCATTCTCTCAGGCTCAACCGATCTGCAGCCCAAAGGGATGAGCGTGCCTGAAAGCAAATCCGGTTCCTCCCCAACGTCTCTAGGGCTTGGTGGATTTCATATTACATTATAATGTCACACCCACCTGCTCTCCTCCAGGCCAGCTGAGGTCATGTGATAAGGCTGCTACATCCTGAAGAAAGGGTTTTGGCTTTCATAAGGACAAGCGCTGGATCGCTTTTTTTCTTCTGGGAGTTCTGAATCACACGGTCTGAAAGCAGTCCTTGTGAGGCTTGCGGAGTCAGAAATGTTTTCCAGATTTTTTTCTTCAGAACTTTTCATATGGGATCCTGGGAGTTCTGACCTAGAGCTAAAATGCCTCTTGACTTTGAAAATGAATTAGGAATAATTGTTTTCGGCTGCTTCTGCCACGTGTGTATTATATATACATATATGGATGGATGGATATGTGTAAAACAGAGTAATACATAGGCTGGAAACTTGAATGAGAAGAATAAGAATTTCAAGATAAAGTAATGACCTGTTTCTTCAATCTTGTCATTTTGTTGTTGTTGTTGTTGTTAGCTATTTACAGAGAGAGAGAAAGAGAGAGTGTGATTGTGTTATATTATGTGAAAACACAGGGCATTATTCTATCCTCCTCTGGGGTCTTCTGTATCTTTTGTGCCTGCTAAGTCATTTCAATCCTGTCCAACTCTCTGCGACCCCATGGACTGTAGCCCGCCAGGCTCCTCTGTCCCTGGGATTTCCCAGGCAAGAATCCTAGAAGGGGTTGTCATTTTCTCATCCAGGGGATCTTCCCGACCCAAGGATCGAACCTGTCTCTACGTCTGCTGTACTGGCAGGCGGGTTCTTTACTACTAGGACCACCTAGGGAGCCCCTTCTGCATTTAGGCCCTGTTAATCACATCTTCTTGAAACTGTTTCCTCTCTTGCTTTCATGACATCACTGCCTCCTGATTCTCTTTCAACCTTGCTGGTTGCTCTTCTATCTCCTATTCTTCTCCCTCAAATGCAGAAGGTCTGGGTAATCCATCCTTGACTTTTCTCCCCCACTTAATCTCTCCCACTGAGGGGAGGGGTACAGCTCACACCCCTTCCTCCCAGCTGTACTCATCACTCTGCCAGGACACTATGCCACTTTACACAACTGTGTAAAGTCCAGAGCATCAGACACTGTTTTCTTTTCTCACTGACTCCCTCCATAAGTCCAGCAGAAACCTGACATTCAACACATCCCAAACTATGCCCTTCATCCCATCTCACAGCTTCTGTTTACTGAGCAACTCCCGTGTGCCAGACACACGGGTCACGGGAGGCTCAGGAGGGAACAAGACACAAACTGTTCTTCCCTTCAGGAAACATATTCTAGTGGAGGAGATGGACAGAAACCAACGGTGTGTCATGTCAGGAAGGGGTGAGGCAGGGTAATTGGATGGAGGATGATGGGGCTCACAGTTTAGGTAAAGTCAGGGAAGGCTTCTCTGAGGAGGTGTCTTGGAGCCCAGACTTGTGTAAGGTGCATGGGCGAGTCATGGCTTCTCTGCAGGGACTGTGTTCCCGGCAGAGGCTTTTCGCCCACACCACCGCTTAGTTGCTCAAGTTAGGAATTTGGGTGTGCTTATGTATCCTTTTGCTGACCCCTCACCACCCCCAAATTCATTAGACCTATTATTCTTGGACCTAAGCATGCAGTTGCAAACAGAACTGCCAGGTGAGCATGAGCAGAGCTTTGCAGGGACCCCGCATGTGCTGCCTGCTCAGTTGCTGAAGTTGGGTCTGATACTTTGAGACTCCCATGAGCTGTAGCCCACCAGGCTCCTCTGTCAATAGGATTTCCCAGAAGACTGCTGGAGTGGGCTGCCAGTTCCTTCTCCAGGGGATCTTCCTCACCCAGGGATAGAACCCCGGTCTCTTGCTCTGCAGAAAGATTCTTTACCACTGGGGCCACGTGGGAAGCCCTGGGACTCGACATTGGTGGTGGTGTGGTCACTAAGTTGTGTCCGACTCTTGCAAATTCATGGACTGTAGTCTGCCGGGCTCCTCTGTCCATGGAATTCTCCAGGAAAGAATATTGGAGTGGGTTGCCATTTCCTCCTCCAGGGAATCTTCCCGACCCAGGAACTGAACCTAGGTCTCCTGCATCGCAGGCAGATTCCTTACTGACTGAGCTGTGAGGGAAGCCCTACGACCCAACACAGGGAGATTCAATTTGTCAGTTGATAACCTCTGAAGTCTAGAAACTGCAAGAGGTTGTGGGTGAGTAGTGCATCCTATGTAACACGAAAACCCATGTTGTGCTTGTGCTTGTGATGGGCAGGAAAATTTTACCAGTGCTCACTTTATCTAGTGTAGCACTCCTCAGTGCGTCACGTATCCTATGGCCACCACTGAAGTAGCTGTTTATCCCTGAGTGGGACACCAAAAGCATATTTGGAGTATGAATCAGAGAACTGGGGGGCCTGTGATTGTGATTATGGAAACTGAGCCGGAAGGTTCGCATGGTCATTATTTATCTTCTTTAGCCTCATTTTGTTGCTCTCTACAATTGCTGTAGCATTCCTATTAATCTTTTAGCGGAGGTGTTGGAAAACTGTTCTAGGATTTCATTTTGTAAGCATATTTCTAGAATTCCTATAGATATGTGTGCTGTTTTAATTTTTCAATGAACAAATGAATATTTCGAGTGTTCAGCAAACTGGTATTGAGTGGTACTAGGGTACTAGGGCTTCCCTGTGGAGAAGGAAATGGCAACCCACTCCAGTGTTCTTGCCTGGAGAATCCCAGGGACGGGGAGCCTGGTGGGCTACAGTCCCTGGGGTTGCAAAAGAGTCGGACACGACTGAACGACTTCACTTTCACTTTCTCAGTGGTAAAAAATCTGCCTGGCAAACAGGAGGCCGGGTTCCATTCTGATTCCATCCCTGGGTCCAGAAGATCCCCTGGAGAAGGAAATGGCAATCCACTCCAGTGATCTTACCTGGGAAATCTCATGGATGGGGAGTCTGGCAGGCTACAGTCCACGGGGTCACAAAGAGTTCGAGACGATATAGCTACTAAACAGCAGCATGGGCCAGTTAAGAAAGGGAGACAGGATTCAATAGAGTATGGAGGCAGAGAGGCAGCTCACCCAGGAACTCTGAGTTGGGTGTGGACCAGATATTGTTGGTTCTCTGCTCCACAGCCACTCTCTCCATCTTCCTGTATAAAAGGGCCTTGATTAAAAGAAAAAAATAAAGATATTAGACATGAGGCAGCAACACAAGCAGAGCAGGTGGGTTCCATTCAAGGGATAAATCATCCTTGGTTTAAGCTAATCACGTAATTCTAGTCCTCCCTGCTCTGATTGATTGGTTGGACAAATCAACTGACCCTATTCTGGCCAATGAGATAAAAGAGCTGCTCTGAAACAGGTTTCCTCTTTTGTCATGCTGCTGCTGCTGCTAAGTCGCTTCAGTCATGTCCAGCTCTGTGACCCCATAGACGGCAGCCCACCAGCCCCCCCGTCCCTGGGATTCTCCAGGCAAGAACACTGGAGTGGGTTGCCATTTCCTTCTCCAATGCATGAAAGTGAAGAGTGAAACTGAAGTCGCTCAGTCGTGTCCCGCTCTTAGCGACCCCATAGACTGCAACCTACCATGCTCCTCCGTCCACGGGATTTTCCAGGCAAGAATACTGGAGTGGGTCACCAGTGCCTTCTCCCTCTTTTGTCATAAATGAGAGGAAAGGGGGTTGATGGTTTTGCTTTTTCTTCTCACCTTTGAGTGTGTTTTTTGAGGTGATAGTGGTTAGAGCTTGAGGGACAATATTTCTAACTCAGTGAGGATGAAATAGAGTGCACGGACGGAACAGGGGTAGGCTCTGAACGACACCTTGGAGCAATAGAGCCAACTGCACTACTGACTTTTCTGAGCTCCTCATTCTGTGAGGTAAGCATGCCTGATGCCTGTTTCCGGCATCTTTGGTTGGTCATTAATTACCAGCACCTGAAAAAGCCTTGTTAGATAGGTCTCTCAATAAAGTAAGGTACAAATCCTTAAAGAAACAGTATAGGGAGGTTCTCAGGCCAGGGGAAATCAAGGAGGCTTTTTCCTACAAGAGGTAAACTTTGAGTTGATTTTGAAGAACAGGTGGAAATCCACGAGGTAACAACTCAGGGGGCTCATCCACCTGGAGGAAGGGCGTGTGGAATGGATTGAGCCAGATAGCACCTGCACCCAATAGAGTAATTCACGGTTTTGAGGTATGCAGAATATTCTAGCTTTTCAGTGGAATAGATTCATGGCATTTGTGGGTTTAGCATTCGTTTGCAAGTGATCTTTCAGGTCAGTTCAGTTGCTCAGTCATGTCCGACTCTTTGCTACCCATGGACTGCAGCACGCCAGGCCTCCTGTCCATCACCAACTCCAGGAGTTTACTCAAACTCATGACCAATGAGTTGGTGATGTCATCCAACCATCTCATCCTCTGTCGTCCCCTTCTCCTCCTGCCCTCAGTCCCTCCCCGAATCAGGGTCTTTTCAAATGAGTCAGTTTTTCGCATCAGGTGGCCAAAGGATTGTAATTTCAGCTTCAGCATCAGTCCTTCCAATGAATATTCAGGACTGATTTCCTTTAGGATGGACTGGTTGGATCTCCTTCCAGTCAGTCCAAGAGACTCTCAGGAGTCTTTTCCAACACCATAGTTGAAAAGCATCAATTCTTTGGCTCTCAGCTTTCTTTATAGTCCAACTCTCACATCCATACATGACTACTGGAAAAATCAAAGCTTTGACTAGGTGGACCTTTGTTGGCAAAGTAATGTCTCTGCTTTTAAATATGCTGTCTAGGTTGGTCATAACTTTTCTTTCAAGGAGCAAGCGTCTTTTAATTTCATAGCTTCAGTCACCATCTGCAGTGATTTTGGAGGCCCCCCAAATAAAGTGATCTTTAAAGGCCTGTGATTATGCATATAATTTGTAATGTACAATAACCTGTGATTAGTTCACAACTTGAATCTAAACCTTGGTGGTTTTCAGTCTCGGAAGTAGACTGTGTCCTGTGGGCAGTGAGTGAGTCTCAAGCCGACTAGGGAGCAGAGAGTAAAGCTTCCCAGTTTTTGGCCAATAACTCAGTAACTTTTACTAAACATTAGATGTTGGTTTCCCTGGTTAGCTTTGCTCATTTGAGAAGCAGGTGTCAGGATGGGTATTAAGCATGCAAGGAGTTTAATTAGGGAACTGCCTTAGGAGAGCTGGGTGAGGCCGTCAGGCTGAGGATGGGTTTTCATGCAGAGAGACAAGAACCCGAGAGAAGGTTGGGTAGAAGTGCCTGAGACACTGTCCAGCCTAAGAAGGTCCCCAGAGACCCTCTGAAAAGTTCCCTATCTCCCAGGAACAGGCCTGCCTCCATGTTCCTGCCCCACACAAAGCAGCCAGTGGGAAGCATGACTTCATGGCACATGTGAAAACGGATTTCAGAGCAGCTGGGATCGTTTTCTACTAAACTCCCTGCAGTTGGAGGTTGAGGAGGGTAGTCTTTCTTTACCAACTTTTTCTGTTTTTTTTTGAGGGGGCGGGGAGGGAGGGGAACCCTACTAAGACTGATGATGGAAGTAAAGAGAAAATAGCTAAAATATTTGTATCTTTCATAGGAAAAATCGGCTCATTTGGGGGTCATGGAATTCTTTCAGAATTTGATTTCAAATACTGACTCTATCCCAAGGAAAATTTACATGAACAAAAGGGCCTCTGGTCTAGCATGACTCCTTCATCTCAAGTTCCTAGATTCTCAGCTTCTCCATGGTTCAGTTTCCCAAAATTGTGTCTGCAGCCTCTCTGTAGCTTTCCACTTGCTGAGATCTGAACTTTTATCAAGTGCTGATGCAACTTTTGGTATGAACTCATGGGTTCAACAGCTACATATATATTTTTCTCTTGTGAGGTACGTCACCTTAGAATACTTCCAGCTTGCTTTTCAGGCTCTCTTGGGTACACTTCCTGATCTCTGAACTCTCTGAATCCTTGTTGAGTGTTAATTTCTGGAACATTCACAGGATGAGATGGCTTCTGTGTTTAGATCTTGACCATTGCCTTGTCCACTTGGTTAGTTAGGACCTCTTCTTTCTTTCCTCTCTTGTATGGTCCTTTTTTTCTGAAGTATGAGGTTAATACTCTGAACTGTGATTTTGATTCTATCCTTAACGCTTAAAGGTATGTACCCTTTTTATGTTCCTGCCAATTCCTGTGCTCACATAATTGGAAAAATCAAATATACAATACATACATAGACATCCTTTCACATGTAGTATTAAAAATACATATGTGGTTGATTTTTGTTTTTAGGATAGTTATGTTCTACAGAGTTGCGCTAAACACTGAACTAGAGAATATAGAACCACCACATAGCAGGGATGTTTGTATATAGATGCACATATCATACCTAGATTGTAATCTTAAATGCTGAACACAATTAGTAATCTTTGTTTTACAAAAGAGAAAATGAGGGTCAGAGTGTGAAGTTGACTTGCCTGAGTGAATGATATCTTGACACCCTACGCATGTCTACAAATGACCATTAAAGCATGCAAGTATTGATTTTAGTGTTACAGATAGATTTTAGCCAGTAGGCAAATTCATAGGTATGAAATCTATGAATGATGAGGATCGACTGTACAAGGTAAAAAAAAAAATTAAAAATGCAAAAGGGCAGACGATGAAAAGTCTGTCTCTTCTTCTCTACCCTCAGAGCCCCCTGTTTTCCCAGCTCCCCAGTCCTCAGGGAACGGCTATCATCAATCTCTTACTGATCCTTTCAGAGGATCCTCATAATAGCATGTTGGACAAAACTTCTGGTTAAAAATAGAGGATTTGAATTCTAACAGATCTAGCCTCAAAAAAATGTGCACACATTCGGGCAAGTAAGTTATTCAAACTCTCTAGACCTCAGTTTCCTCAAATCTAAACTGAAGGCAATATTCTCATTTACTGGGCAGGCCTCAGTGAGAGGATTAAACTTTCACATATGCAAAGTACTTGTCACTGAAAACAGCTTGTGTGGCCACTGTGGTGTCTATCTGCAGAGCCCACAAGCCCCCCCAGAGCTTCCCACAGCCTCTGACCTCCTCACTGTGATAGTGATTTTCCCTGTCCCACTGTCTGTAACCAACCCATGTGTCCTTAACTTTGAGTTCAAGTTCACAGTGAAGGATTTGGCTAGAGGGGGAGGATCGTTGATTGACTAGCAGTTTTAGGCCAATCAGACTACTGAGAAGATTTATGGAAAGGGTCATCCAGACTTTTTTAAAGGACTGGTATCAGTTTGGGTTGAACTTTGGCCAAAACCAGAGAGAGGAGAAAGGAAGATACAATCTGAAGGAGAAGAGGCATTTCCTGATTCAAATTAATAGAAAAGTGTGGCCTCAGTACGATTACACTCAGTGTAAGCACTCAGTGACACACAAATATTCTTTCCTTCTTCCTTCTTAAGTGGAAAAATCAGTTTTCTCCCAGGAAAATGAAATACTCTGCCTTTCCAAATAAATTTCAGGCATCGATCCGGCTTTAAATGGTCTATGTGAAAGTGGTTCTCTTGAGAGACTCAAAATGCATTTTCCTCCTGCAAATTAAAATTATTTTTCAATTACACATATATTTTCATGTGTTAGATGTGCTGCTGTTGGCAAAGCCTTTAGGAAGGATTAGCATAGGAACTGCTATTATTTATTAAAAAATGGAGGGGTTTATCTGCTCAAATCTTTCCTGCAGTCAATTGGGCAGCATATAAGTAAATGTAAAAATAAAATAGAAGACTGTACTTGAATTGTTTATCTGCTTTATCTTCCCAGGCAAAGCTGTCTGGAGCTTGGTTGTTTCTGCATGTGCTTGGAATACTGATATTTCCCTGCTTTGTACTGTGTGTCTTGAAGATTTAATTCCTTTTGACTTCAAAGGGAAAAATGATAGCATATACATCAAGTTTCTGTTTTGAGGAGGGTTTCAGAAGCGTCTCTGCTTTTTTAGAGAAAATAAAAGCCCTCTGTTTGCTCACTCGCTTAGGAGCAGCTACTCTCATAAATGTGAATTCAAATTTCTCACAGTTTTAAGTTCAGAACAGACTGTCTAAAATAGCCTTGTGCCTTTTCTGTATCCTTTAACATTTCGTAAGTATGTAGCCTCAAAACAATTAAGTTGAAATAATGGTAAGTAACATTTATTCTGGTCATTGAACATGTTAATTCTTTTCCATTTCTGAGGTCTTTGCTCTGGACCTATATACTTGGAAAGGTGGGAGCCTTTTATGACTCTGCTCCCTAGAAATTCTGACTGCAAATATGAACATGGAGGTGGTCACTTACTGCTCCCATCTCTATATCAAGGTGTGGGAAGACGTGAATCACTGGATGCTGTGAAAACGTTTTCCTGGCCCAGTTAGCCTCACTAAAGTAAATTCTTTCTGGGCAGACTGTGAGTGCGTGTGTGCTCAGTCATGTCCAGCCCTTTGTGACCCCGTGGGCTGCAGCACGTCAGGCCTCCCTGTCCATCACCAACTCCCAGAGCTCACTCAAACTCATGTCCATTGAGTCAGTGATGCCATCCAACCATCTCATCCTCTGTTGTCCCCTTTTCCTCCCACCTTCAATCTTTCCCAGCACCAGAGTCTTTTTAAATGAGTCAGTTCTTCGCATCACGTGGCCAAAGGATTGTAGTTTCAGCTTCACCATCAGTCCAACGAATATTCAGGACTGATTTCTTTTAGGATGGACTGGATGGATCTCCTTCCAGTCTAAGGGACTCTCAAGAGTCTTTTCCAACAACACAGTTCAAAAGTATCAATTCTTTAGCTCTCAGCTTTCTTTATAGTCCGATTCTCACATCCACACATGACCACTGGAAAAACCAAAGCTTTGACTAGAAAGACTTTGTTGGCAAAGTAATGTCTCTGCTTTTTAATATGCTGTCTAGTTTGGTCATAACTTTTCTTCCAAAGAGTAAGTGTCTTTTAATTTCATGGCTGCAATCACCATCTACAGTGATTTTGGAGCCCCCAAAATAAAGTCTACCACTGTTTCTACTCTTTCCTCATCTATTTGCCATGAAGTGGGACAGATGCCATGATCTTAGTTTTCTGAATGTTAAGCTTTAAGCCAACTTTTTTCGCTCTCCTCTTTTCACTTTCATCAAGAAGCTCTTTAGTTCTTCTTCACTTTCTGCCATAAAGGTGGTATCATCCACATAACTGAGGTTATTGATATTTCTCCCAGCAATCTTGATTCCAGCTTGGGCTTCATCCAGTCCAGCATTTCTCATGATGTACTCTGCATATAAGTTAAATAGGCAGGGTGACTATACACAGCCTTGACATACTCCTTTCCTGATTTGGAACCAGTCTGTTGTTCCATGCCCAATTCTAACTGTTGCTTCTTGATCTGCATACAGATTTCTTAAGAGGCAGGTCAGGTTGTCTGGTATCCCCATCTCTTTCAGAATTTTCCGTAGTTTATTGCAATCCACACAGTCAAAGGCTTTGGCATAGTCAATAAAGCAGAAGTAGATGTTTTTCTGGAACTCTCTTGCTTTTTCAATGATCCAACAGATGTTGGCAATTTGATCTCTGGTTCCTCTGCCTTTTCTAAATCTAGCTTGAACATGTGCAAGTTCACGGTTCATGTATTGCTGAAGCCTGGCTTGGAGCATTTTGAGCATTACTTTGCTAGTGTGTGAGATGAGTGCAATTGTGCAGTAGTTTGAGCATTCTTTGGCATTGCCTTTCTTTGCGACTGGAATGAAAACTGACCTTTTCCAGTCCTGTGGCCCCTGCTGAGTTTTCCATATTTGCTGGCATATTGAGTACAGCACTTTCACAGCATCATCTTTCAGAATTTGAAACATCTCAACTGGAATTCCATCACCTCCACTAGCTTTGTTCATTGTGATGCTTCCTAAGGCCCACTTGACTTCACATTCCAGGATGTCTGGCTCTAGGTGAGTGATCACACCATCATGATTATCTGGGTTGTGAAGATCTTTTTGTACAGTTCTTCTGTGTATTCTTGTCACTTATTCTTACTATCTTCTGCTTCTGTTAGGGTCCATACCATTTGTGTCCTTTATCGTGCCTATCTTTGCATGAAATGTTCCCTTGGTATCTCTAATTTTCTTGAAGAGATCTCTAGTCTTTCCCATTCTATTGTTTTTCTCTTTTTCTTTGCACTGATCACTGAAGAAGGCTTTCTTATCTCTCCTTGCTATTCTTTGGAACTCTGCATTCAAATGGGTATATCTTTCCTTTTCTCCTTTGCTTTCACCTCTGTTCTCTTCACAGCTATTTGTAAGGCCTCCCCAGACAGCCATTTTGCTTTTTTGCATTTCTTTTTCTTGGGGATGGTCTTGCTCCCTGTCTCCTGTACAATGTCATGAACTTCTGTTCTTAGTTCATCAGGCATTCTGTCTATCAGACCTACCATAACCATTCACAAATAATTTGCAGATCTCAATGAAATGAATGAGACATTCTCCCTTTTCATTTAGCTCTATTTTAAAACTTAGAAAATTAATAGATTTTTAAAATAATAATTTTTAATTTTCTTCCTATCTCAATAAAATTTGTCATTCTGTGCTCCATAACTGGAATTTCCCCTCACGTTAATCCCCTTAAGAGGGAAAAAGGTTCCCCGACCTGTGCCAAATGATGATTTCATGAGACCAAGTTGCAACCAATAGCTGAAAAGGGGGAAATATGGTTCTTGTTCTTGGGATGCTTACTATTTGGCTAGTGAGAACACACATGGAATTATTTGCAGTGATAGAGAAGTGATAAATGTGGTTGTGGTTTAGATAAGTGGTTCTCAACTTGTTTTTTCTGCTACTACACACATGTAACTTGAAGTTCATGGATGTATGCACACCCATGGGTATAATCCTGGTCAAATGAAATTCTTTAGAAAGTAGCTGTAACCCCACCTCCTCTCTCTCCTATTCATGAAAACAGAATGCAAGTGAATAAGCAGGCTAGTATTTAAAGAATATCCTTAAACTTGCATTTCTTTAAAATGCCGGTTTTTAAAAACTTTGCTACTTTGTCATTAGTAATGAATTTCTTGCAGTTCATTTCCTAACTGATGGCCCATACAGTTCAGATGTTGAAAGGAGCTGATTTCTGTGATAACTGGTGCTTGGGTTTATAATATTGCTGAGATCTGGCCCCACAAACACACACACAATTGCAAAGTTATCAGTCTGTTAGTATGTCTGTCTCAGAATGAGGACAACCTGCAGACCTGAACATAGTTTCTTGCGATTAACACTGTTGAGTTTCTGGACAAACATACTGTGTGTCTCTTGCCCCATATGCTAGATGTCCTGTATCTGAATGCCGTGGAAACTTAGAGCTGGTGTTCCTGCTGACATCAGAGAATGACACTCCTTCAGAGCTCAGAATTTCAGTGGCAGAAGTGCTTCGAGATGCCAGACCCATTCACTTGGGACATAAGTGTCTCTTTCCAGGAGCCCCTGAACAGCAGCCTGACCATGTGACTTATTTTGTCCATTTAAATAATGAGAAGGGACATATGTCACTTATAGGTGGGCGCTCTGTGAGCTGTCACATGTTCCACTGTTGCTTTTCTCCTTTTGTTGTGAGAGCAGCTCTCGCTCCCCAGATGAAGGGCTACCTTGGAATGCAAAGGTGTGGCTGCTGCTACTAAGTCACTTTAGTCGCGTCTGACTCTGTGCGACCCCATAGACAGCAGCCCGCCAGGCTCCTCTGTCCCTGGGATTCTCCAGGCAAGAAAAAAGGTGTGGAGTTGAACTGAAGTGCATCTGCAGTTAGCAGATGTGAGCAAGAAGAGCACCTTGGTTATAAACCACAAAGATTATGAGATCATATTTTGTTTGTGTGTTTTCAACCAGTCATAAGCTGCTGCTGACAAGTGCTCAGCCATGTCCTGATTCTTTGCAACTCCATGGACTGTAGCCTGCCAGGCTCTTCTGTCCATGGGATTTTTCCAGGCAAGAATACTGGAGTGGGTTGCCATTTCCTTCTCCAAATCATAAGTTAGCTGATTGATTATACACAGTGTCATGGGAATTTCATCCGTTTCATAGAGCCTTGGTTTCAAGTTTGATCTTTCCCATTGTATGGGCATGTTCCTTCTGTAAGAACTCAGTTTTCTCATCAACAAATTGGGAATAGAAAAATATATATTTTTAACCGTTACAAAAAACTAACTGAAAAGACATTGTAACAAAATGTATGAAATCAAGGAGCAACTCCTCTCAGAAGGAAACCATTTTAAGCATGCTGCTGCTGCTGCTGCTGCTGCTAAGTCGCTCAGTCGTGTCCGACTCTGTGCGATCCCATAGATGGCAGCCCACCAGGCTCCACCGTCCCTGGGATTCTCCAAGCAAGAACACTGGAGTGGGTTGCCATTTCTCTCTTCAATGCATGAAAGTGAAAAGTGAAAGTGAAGTCGCTCAGTCATATCCGACTCTTCACCACCCCATGGACTGCAGCCCACCAAGCTCCTCCATCCACGAGATTTTCCAGGCAAGAGTACTGGAGTGGGGTGCCAGTGCCTTCTCTGTTTTAAGCATGAGGAAGATCCTAAGTTGCTAATCCACGTACCTACTTTCCTTACTCACTCTGAAGGTATAAAATCTAACTGCAGGTTTGGTGGGTATTGACTCTTAGAAAGGTATCTCTATCTGAGCAGCTTGCATATAGCAGAAGCTCAATACATGGCAGCTACTATTACTGTAAGAACTTGGCTTCTCTATTGTAATTGATGGTATTTAAACAATAATGTTATTCAACATTTTAAGGGTTTTCACGTTTAAAGCATGTGACAGCTGTTGCTTACTTGGCGGTGGTTTTTTTTTTTTTCCCTGAACATGGATCTTCTTTAGAAAAGGACCAATTCATCTTTCCATCCTAGGCTCTAGCATATAAAAGGTGTCTAAATAACACTTGGATGTAAAAAAATTTGGAGTTTAATTGTAGCTGTTTTAAAATAATAAAGGTAAGAATTTTTAAAATGTTAATATTTTTCAATGTGTGATCTGAGATCTGCATCAGAAACTTGAGGGATGGAGTTGCATAGGAATGTGGAGGGGAAACTGCTTGTTAAAATGCTGGTTCCAGACCTACTCAGTCAAAATCTCTGAGATGGGGAGGGTTGGTGCTCAAGGACCCTGGATTTTAATAGGAATTCCAGATGACTCCTGGAAATGCTGAATTTTGGGGAATTGCTTTTCCAATGATAGAAAGCTCATAATAAGAATGACCCACTCGAAGTGGTGTGAAAACCAACTAGAAAGCTTGTGCAAATGTAGATTCAGTGAACTCCCTCAGACTGTCAGATCCAGTGGGTCTGTGGCGGAGGCCAGGAGTCTGCTTTTTTTTTTTTTTTTTTACCAAACATCCTTTCTGTGTCCCTTCCCCTGGCCCCAGTATCCAGTGCTGCAGGTGTCTGAACGTTAAGCTTTGAGAAACAGGAACTAGCTTCTCTTCTTTTTCCTGATTTGATCACTGCTATTCCCATGATGATTTCATGTTCTTGCATTTAACTGAAAAGTGAAGAATATTTACACGTGTCTCTGTCTGGATTTCACCTACACCAGACTGTGATCATGGGGAAAGCATAAGTAAGCACGTGATTCTTTTGGCTGTGGTTCGTGGGGAGGGATCTGTGAAGTGCTTGAAGTTGACCCCAGAGTGACCCATGTTGCCCCTGTCTAGCATGAGCACTAATAAATATGTCCTTGAGACAGGTCAGTGTTATGCCTGCCTGCAAAGCTTGCTCAAGTGGTGTAGATGGAGGTAACTATGCTCGTTAGTGCTTCCTGAGTCCTAGGCACTCTGCTGCTGAGCTGAGTTACCTAACTCCAGAGGAGATTGGAACATGGGCGTGATAGCAGTGGGGTTTTTGATTCAGGGGTTGGCAAAGAACACCGAAGTCCTGGAAGAAACTGACTCTTCGTTCCTTCTGTGGGGACATCCTCCACATCAGAAATGGGGACTGCCAAGTGTTGGGTCAGGAAGCTCCCTGGAGAAGGAAATGGCAACCCACTCCAGTATTCTTGCAGGGAAAAGCTCATGGTCAGAGGAGCCTGGCAGGCTATAGTCCATGGGGTCGCAAAGAGTCAGATGACTGAAGTGATTAAACACACACTTACACACAAGCATATGGTATTGCAGCCTCTACCCTGGGGTACCCACAGGAGCTGGATCCTGGGGGCTGGAGGCTGACTCTCGTGGTCACCTGCCCTACGCACAGTTGCACTGCCAGCTGTGTGTGTGTGTGTGTGTTGGGGCTGGAGTGTACAGAGGAGTCGGGGTGGGTGGGTGTGTCTGACCCTGACCTCTCAGCAACCAGGCACATCCCGGGAAGGGGGGGGGGCCAGAGAACAGTGGTGGAATGTGAGCCCCACTCTGTGGACTTGACCCAGTGGTCCCCATCTGAGGGCCACAGTGGAGGCAAGGTGTGAGGAGGAGGGAAAAAGGCTGGTTTCCAGGGTGTCAGGATTCAGGCAGAGGACTGAGAACCCATCAGGGAGCCTTGGGGAAGTGCAAGAGGCAGGACTATGTGTGAACTGAAGCTCTAAATCATTGGTGCAAAACAAAGCCCAATTTGTAAAGAAATTCACTATGGTAAGTAAAAGCATTAAATACCATTGCTGGGCCATTTTGAGTGAGGGACCCTGTGCAGCCACCTGGTCACAGGTCCCTGAAGCCAGCCTCGAGTGTGGAGACCAAGCCTTTTTGCTCCTCTCCCATAGAAACAAAGGGGATTTTTGGGTTCTCAGTTTTTCACAGGTGTTGAGGAGTCTCCTCATTGTTCTTGCATGGATAGAGCAAAACAAACTTCTGGACCAAAATAGTATTGCAAAATAAAATCGCAAATCAGTACGTGTTTTTGTTCTTTTGCTCTAAGTTTTTGTTCTTTTGTTTGTGTTTTGGTGATGAGCAATGATTACAAAGTGTTATTAAAGGTCTAAGTAACTCTTCCCTCTTTGGGGATCATTTAAGGGATTTTTTTCTTTTTTTCCTTGAGAAGTCCCTGTAGACTTCTGTCTTAGATGCCCACAGGGAACATGGTCTAATTCTAGGGAGATGACATCGGTTTCTTCTGAGAGAGACCACATGCGCATTTGATGTGGATATATAATATTTTCCACATGTGACCACAAAGCAGCCCAAATCCTCCATCACAAGAGACATGATTATGACTTTAAATAAACCCAGGGAAAACAGCAGGTGATGAGGGTAAATAAAACTGACTAGTAGGTTCTCCTTGCCTCTGAGGCTTCCATTTAATAATTAATACAACTTTAGAGGCCACTAAAAGGTACTCTCTGGGGATTATATTGATAAGAGCAATGAGATGTACTGTGTAACATGGTTTTCCTTGTCAACTTGAAGACAATTTGCATGCTTTTTCTTGCTAAATCAGAGTAGCATTATGGTCTAATGTCTTTTCAAGGGGTGTGTGGCTATTGGGTGGAAATGACATTGGCTGGCCTTCATGCTTTCAGACTTTTTCATGGGAATAGAGGAAAATAATTTTTTTCTGACTCCTGTGTTCCATGTAGTTCTTTTTAAGCTGATGTGTTTTGAAGTTGTGTGGATATCAAGTAGATTTACAGTTAGAGATGCTGAATGGCACAATAGTGGTTGTCTTCTAAGAGAAAGTAAATAGGACAATACTGTCAACTCTTGAAGTCTCTGGGGTTTCGCAGAGATAGCTTCCAAGGGGTTGGCTTCTTTGAGGAAAAGAAGGCAGAGCAGGGTGATTCTCTTCTGATGTTTGAGGATGAATGTCTGGTGTGCTGGAGAAGAGGAAGTGCTTTGTCCTAATTGTGTTTCCCTTCTTTTTTTCCACTGTAGCTTCATTTCCTTATTTTCTTTGTTCCTTCGTCCATATTACTTGCTGACCTACTGTATATTTCCTTGATTATTTCTCAACTATCACCCCAGCAGCGTATAAACAACATGACGGCACGGACTGCATGCTTTGTTCTCTTCTGTACACCCAGCCCCTAGCCCAGCGAGTACAGAGACAATAATAGGTGACGGCCGCTAACGCTGAGTGCAGGCTTGATAGTGTTCTAACCCACCTGACGTTGGTATCACTTGATCCTCACAATAGCCCTTGGAGATAATATTTTAATCCCTGTTTCGTAACGGGGAAAGCTAAAGCCTAGAAAACTTGAGCAAATTTCCCGGAATTCACACTGTTGGCGAGTGGGAGAACAATGATTTGAACCGAGGCTGAGTGCTCCGTCGTCTGCATCTAGAGCTTCACGGAGGCGGGAACCGTGACTGCCTGCTTTCCTCCACCCCCAACACATACTGAGCTCTCAATGAATGTTTTCTGAGTAGATGAATGTTCGGCCTGAAGCGTGACATCCCTGTCCAAAAGAGGGGCGGTGGCCGTGGGAGACTGACGGTGCGGAGGTGAGCTACAGGGACTGGCTTCTTCTCGGGCCGCTGGGTGTGGCTTGTTTTCGGGACGCTATCCCTCACACTTGTGAGGGGAGCTTCTTCACCTTCTGCCCACTCTTCCCTCACCCACATACGGGTTTCTGGGGGCCAGGGGCTGTTCTGGAAGAAACAGACTTGCCCATCCTTCCAGGTAACTGCGTTCCTCTGATGTGCAGCTGAGCCAATGACATCGGTAGCACCTTCATGTCCCCAGATCAGTGTCCGGGATCTCATCCGTGGGTCTTATAAGTTGCTTAGCCCAAGAAGAGTGTGGTCTCCATTCCCTCAGGTTGTATTCACTTGATGTCACTTCCTGGGTCACTCAGACAGTAAAGAATCAGCCTGCAATGCGGGAGACCCAGGTTCACCTGAGTTGGGAAGATCTTCTGGAGAAGGAAATGGCAACCCACTCCAGTACTCTTGACTGGAAAATTCCATGGACAGAGCCTGGCAAGCTATAGCCATGGGGTAGCAAAGAGCCGAACACAACTGAACAACTAACGCACACACATATACGTGCACATAAAGGGCTCTTCCTGGGGACAAGCCTTCCTTTCACTGTCTCTCTTTTTAAAAAATTTCTGGATTAAAAAACTAATTTATTTCTAGTTTTTTGCTGTGCTGGGTCTTCGTTGCCACACGAGAGCTTTCTATATTTGTGCGTGGGCCCTGTGGGCGCTTTCTTCTTGCAAAGCACAGGCTCTGGCCTTGTGGCCTTGTGGGGCATGGGCTTAGCTGCCCCATGGCATGTGAAATCTTCCCAGACCAGGGATCCAACACATGTTGCCTGCCTCGGCAGGTGTATGTTTGAGGGGCTGTGGTGGTGTGTATTTGCTGGTTTGTGTACCTAGTTGGGAGGGAAAAGGCAGAAGGTGCCAACAGGGAAGTCCCTCTTCTCTTTTCTTTTGTCAAACTAAATATCCTCTGAGGGGTGTGTGTGTGTGTGAGAGAGAGAGAGTGTGTGTGTGAGTGTAAGTGAAGGAGGAAAGGAACAGGCCAAGCTAACTCCATCTTGAAAAAGAAGGAAACTCCATCTTACATTCCCGGTCAACTTTGTACTGTGTGCCTGGTAGCCATGGAGATCACATACCTACGACTGAACAGACCTCCTGGACAGATAGACCCCAGATTCCATTCCAAGATTTCCCTTCTCCAGAAAGAATGTAATAATCCCCTATGTAGTCAATCACCTTTGTAATCTTTATGCCACCCATTGGTGTAGGTTACAGTGTATAAGCAACTGACTCTCCTGATTATGAATCATGGCTGTAACCTGATTGTATCTCCCTTTAACATTTTCCAGGCTAGGTCTAAGGAATTTGGGGATGTGAGCTTGAGCACGTACACTTAAGGCATGTAAAGTTTTCACAAAAGTCTGTCGAGGTCCCTGGCTAAAGAGGATACTCTGCCTTGGACCCGCTGGTGTAATAAACTGCCCTCCACTATCCACGCTGTCCTTCAGACTGAGTTTATTTCCCAGAGTGTTTGACTATAACCTAAGTATGTGTGAGAGAGAAGTTACTGTGGCTGGGCCCAGAAAGCATTTTTTTAGCCTTAACAACAATTATAAAACACTCCATTTCCCTTATTCTCTCTTATTGCCACACAGTGTTAAGATGTGAGCCCCACAGCAGCTTTAGAAAAGCATGTTACTTCTGTGTGTGTGTTTGTGGGGCTGTGGTGGTGTGTATTTGCAGGCTTGTGTACCTAGTTGCGAGGGAAAAGGCAGAAAGTGCCAAGGTACAGCTGCATGGAAGCTAGGTTTCAAGTAACAAATACAAAGGTGTCTCTGTGGTTGGGACTGTTAGGCTTTGTAGCCTATTAACACACACAGTGGGGTGGGGGTCATCGTGCCTCGCCTGCTTGGAAGTAACATACTGCACCCCTACTGGGACACAAAGGCTGCCTTGGGAATCAGGGTGCTCACACACTTGAGGGCGGGCCTCTCAACTAAGAAGGAAGTAAGCAAAATAGAAGAGGCCTTCATCTGTGGGCACCTAACAAGCTGAGTCCTGCTTCTGTTACCAGGGAAGTTGGTTTTAGAATCAACATTTGAGATAAGCCCATAAAAACTGAACAAAGAAATTGAACTACTGTTTCACAATCAAGTTTCTGATAATCATAAAGGATGCCTTGGGACTATCCCATACATCCACCAACAAGGCACATATGTTAATAGTATAAAATTCATTTGGCAGCAAATGTCCTTTTTCTTATCATGTATTCTCATAGGTGAACTTGTGAGCTTAAATTTTGTCAAATACATCTGATCAGGAAAGGTCATTCAAGCCTTTAGCTTATATCAGTGGTTTTAGTTTTTAAGCTATCTTCATCCTTCTATTAATAATTCTAAAGTTTGGTTTGGAGACAAAAAGCCCCTTGGAAAGGAATTATAACAGATATGGTTTGCTTCTGCTTGGCTGGTCATCATAGACTTTATAGACTTAGGCACTAGAAAATCACATCAGTTCAATTCAGTTCAGTCGCTCAGTCATGTCTGACTCTTTGCGACCCCATGAATTGCAGCACACCAGGCCTCCCTGTCCATCACCAGCTCCCACAGTTCACGCACACTCATGTCCATCGAGTCCATGATGTCATCCAGCCATCTCCTCCTCAGTCGTCCCCTTCTCCTCCTGCCCCCAATCCCTCCCAGCATCAGAGTCTTTGCCAGTGAGTCAACTCTTTGCATGAGGTGGCCAAAGTACTGGAGTTTCAGCTTTAACATCATTCCTTCCAAAGAACACCCAGGGCTCATCTCCTTCAGAATGGACTGGTTGGATCTCCTTGCAGTCCAAGGGACTCTCAAGAGTCTTCTCCAACACCACACTTCAAAAGCATCAATTCTTCAGCGCTCAGCCATCTTCACAGACCAACTCTCACATCCATACATGACCACAGGAAAAACCATAGTCTTGACTAGATGGACCTTAGTCAGCAAAGTAATGTCTGCTTTTGAATACGCTATCTAGGTTGGTCATAACTTTTCTTCCAAGGAGTAAGCATCTTCTAATTTCATGGCTGCAGTCACCATCTGCAGTGATTTTGGAGCCCCCAAAATAAAGTCTGACACTGCTTCCACTGTTTCCCCATCTATTTCCCATGAAGTGGTGGGACCTGATGCCATGATCTTCGTTTTCTGAATGTTGAGCTTTAAGCCAGCTTTTTTTCTCTCCTCTTTCACTTTCATCAAGAGGCTTTTTAGTCCCTCTTCACTTTCTGCCATAAGGGTGATGTTATCTGCATATCTGAGGTTATTGATATTTCTCCCGGCAATCTTGATTCCAGCTTGTGCTTTATCCAGTCTAGCATTTCTCATGATGGACTCTGCATATAAGTTAAATAAGCAGGGTGACAATATACAGCCTTGACATACTCCTTTCCCTATTTGGAACCAGTCTGTGTTGCATGTCCAGTTCTAACTGTTGCCTCCTGACCTGCATACAGATTTCTCAAGAGGCAGGTCAGGTGGTCTGGTATTCCCATCTCTTTCAGAATTTTCCACAGTTTATAGTGATCCACACAGTCAAAGGCTTTGGCATAGTCAATAAAGCAGAAATAGATGTTTTTCTGGAACTCTCTTGCTTTTTCCATGATCCAGCGGATGTTGGCAGTTTGCTCTCTGGTTCCTCTGCCTTTTCTAAATCTAGCTTGAACATCTGCAAGGTCATGGTTCACGTATTGCTGAAGCCTGGCTTGGAGAATTTTGTGCATTACTTTACTAGCATGTGAGATGGGTGCAATTGTACGGTGGTTTGAGCATTCTTTGGCATTGCCTTTCTTTGGGATTGGAATGAAAACTGACCTTTTCCAGTCCTGGGGCCACTGCTGAGTTTTCCAAATTTGCTGGCATATTGAGTGCAGCACTTTCACAGCATCATCTTTCAGGATTTGAAACAGCTCCACTGGATTTCCATCACCTCCACTGGCTTTGTTTGTAGTGATGCTTTCTAAGGCCCACTTGACTTCACATTCCAATATATCTGCCTCTAGATTAGTGATCACATCATCATGATTATCTGGGTTGTGAAGATCTTTTTGTACAGTTCTTCTGTGTATTCTTGTCACCTCTTCTTAATGTCTTCTGCTTCTGTTAGGTCCAGACCATTTCTGTCCTTTATCGAGCCCATCTTTGCATGAAATGTTCCCTTGGTATCTCTGATTTTCTTGAAGAGATCTCTAGTCTTTCCCATTCTGTTGTTTTCCTCTATTTCTTTGCATTGATCCCTGAAGAATGCTTTCTTATCTCTTCTTGCTATTCTTTGGAACTCTGCATTCAGATGCTTATATCTTTCCTTTTCTCCTTTGCTTTTCACCTCTTTTCTTTTCACAGCTATTTGTAAGGCCTCCTCAGACAGCCATTTTGCTTTTTGCATTTCTTTTCCATGGGGATGGTCTTGATCCCTGTCTCCTGTACAATGTCACAAACCTCATTCCATAATTCATCAGACACTCTATCAGATCTAGGCTCTTAAATCTATTTCTCACTTCCACTGTATAATCATAAGGGATATGAAACCAAGCCATGCCTTCTTGGCAACCCAAGATGGGCAAGTCATGGTGGAGAGGTCTGACAGAACGTGGTCCACTGGAGAAGGGAATTGCAAGCCACTTCAGTATTCTTGCCTTGAGAACCCCATGAACAGTATGAAAAGGCAAAATGATAGGATACCAAAAGAGGAACTCCCCAGGTCATTAGGTGACCAATATGCTACTGGAGGTCAGTGGAGAAATAACTCCAGAAAGAATGAAGGGATGGAGCCAAAGCAAAAACAATACCCAGTTGTGCATGTGACTGGTGATAGAAGCAAGATCCAATGCTGTAAAGAGCAATATTGTATAGGAACTTGGAATGTCAGGTCCATGAATCAAGGCAAATTGGAAGTGGTCAAACAAAAGATGGCAAGGGTGAATGTCAACATTCTAGGAATCAGTGAACTAAAATGGACTGGAATGGGTGAATTTGACTCAGATGACCATTATATCTACTACTGGGGGCAGGAATCCCTCAGAAGAAATGGAGTAGCCATCATGGTCAACAAAAGAGTCTGAAATGCAGTACTTGGATGCAATCTCAAAAATGACAGAATGATCTCTGTCTCCAAGGCAAACCATTCAATATCACAGTTATCCAAGTCTATGCCCCAACTAGAAACGCTGAAGAAGCTGAAACTGAACGGTTTTATGAAGACCTACAAGACCTTTTATAACTAACACCCAGAAAAGATGTCCTTTTCATTATAGGGGGCTGGAATGCAAAAGTAGGAAGTCAAGAAACACCTGGAGTAACAGGCAGATTTGGCCTTGGAATACAGAATGAAGCAGGGCAAAGACTAATAGGGTTTTGCCAAGAAAATGCACTGGTCATAGCAAACAGCCTCTTCTAACAACACAAGATAAGACTCTACACATGGACATCACCAGATGGTCAACACCGAAATCAGATTGATTATATTCTCTGCAGCCAAAGATGGAGAAGCTCTATACAGTCAACAAAAACAAGACCAGGAGCTGACTGTGGCTCAGATCATGAACTCCTTATTATCAAGTTCAGACTTAAATTGAAGAAAGTAGGGAAAACCGCTAGAAAATCACATCAGTGCTTCAAAAATCTTGAACTATGATGTTAAAGAGTAATTATAAAGAAGAATGTATCTGATGTGAGTCCATGGTAACAATTTTTACAGGCTCAAAGAAAACTATGGTGATCTTTTTACAAGACTAAACTCTTTCTAGATCATTACTAAGCACAGGATAGGTCATTAGTTCCTTGCTTTAAAAAAAAAAAAAACAGGAGAATAAAAGTGTGCTGATTCTCTCTCATTTTGTGGAGGAAAAAGCTAGTAATAGTAATTTTGTGGAGGAAATTTTGTGGAGCATTTTTGTGGAGGAAAAAGCAAGTAAGCAATAGACATAGTACATTATAAGTAAGATATGCACTAAGTTAGGTGGTGTGTTAAGAATTAAAAAAAGATATTATGGAGATAGAGAAATTAGGAGTGGGATGAAAGATACATGGCAATTTACAGTAGGGTGGTTAGTTTGGCTTTCCTGAGAGGGTGATACTTGATTAAATATTTACAGGAGGTGGGGACTTCCCTTTGGCTCAGCTGGTAAAGAATCCGCCTGCAATGCAGGAAACCTGGGTTTGATCCTGGGTTGGGAAGATCCCCTGGAGAAGGGAAAGGCTACCCACTCCAGTATTTTGGCCTGGAGAATTTCATGGACTGAAAGTTATACTTTGCCGACTAAGGTCCATCTAGTCAAGGCTATGATTTTTCCTGTTGTCATGTATGGATATGAGAGTTGGACTGTGAAGAAGGCTGAGAGCCGAAGAATTAATGCTTTTGAATTGTGGTGTTGGAGAAGACTCTTGAGAGTCCTTTGGACTGCAAGGAGATCCAACCAGTCCATTCTGAAGGAGATCAACCCTGGGATTTCTTTGAAAGGAATGATGTTAAAGCTGAAACTCCAGTACTTTGACCACCTCATGCGAAGAGCTGACTCATTGGAAAAGACTCTGTTGCTGGGAGGGATTGGGGGCAGGAGGAGAAGGGGACGACCGAGGATGAGATGGCTGGATGGCATCACTGACTCGATGGACGTGAGTCTGAGTGAACTCTGAGAGATGGTAATGAACAGGGAGGCCTGGTGTGCTGTGATTCATGGGGTCGCAAAGAGTCGGACACGACTGAGTGACTGAAGTGAACTGATAGTCCATGGGGTCGCAAAGAGTCAGACATAACTGAGTGACTTTCACTTTCACTTTACGGGAGGGGAGGGGGTTAGTCGTGTAGATATCTAGGGGATGAACAGTTCAGGCAAAGGCAACAAGCCAGTGTGAATACCCTGTGTGAGCACACTCAGCATGTGTGAGAATAGCCAGGAAGCCTATGGGGCTGGTGTGTAAATGAGTAATAGCACTTGAGGTCAGAGCAGAGGGGAGTTTAGCATCTTTTAGGTCAAGGAAGGACTTTGACTCTTACTGGAAAGGGAAGCCATCGCAGGATTTTTAGCTGAAGGATAAGTTGATCAGGCTGACTTAAAAGGATAAGTCTGACTGTACTCTGGATGATCAAGAGTAGAAGTAAGGAGACCAGTTAGGCTATTGCAGTCATCTAGGTGTCTTGTCTATTGAACAGCAAGTTACCTCCAAACTTGCTAGTTTAAAACAACAAAGGTATTATTTCATAGTTTGTCAGTCAAGAATTTAGGCATGGCTTATCTGGGTCCTCTGACTCAGGGTGTCTCCTAAAGATGTGATCAAGGTATCAGCTCAAGGCTTGATTAGGGGAGGATTCACTTCTAAACTCACTCAAATGGAAGTTAGCTCCTTGTGGGTTATTGAACTGATCTCTTAATATTGGTCACAGACCATCCTCAGATTCTTGTCATAATATCCTCTTCCTTGGAGAGCTTACACCATGGCAACTTACTTCAGGAGAGCAAATGAGTAAGAAGGGGAGGCACGGAGGGAGTGAGAGAGATTGATTTGGAAGTCAGAGTATTTTAAAACTGGAGTTTCTAATATCACATTTCCCCAAATATGTGAATAAAGATTCATCAAACAAAAACCCAACCCCCCAAATCACTAATATCCTGTTAGTTCTGTCATATTCTTTCTATCAGAAATAAGACACTAACTCCCACACATACTCAAGAGGAAGAGACTGTACAGGGGTGTGAATATCAGGAGCTGGGATCACATCCAGCCATTTTAAAAGCTGCCTAACGAACTTTACAAGAGATGATGCTAGAGTAGTAGCAATAGGGGTGATGAGAAGTGGTGTCAAAATATACAGAAAATCTTGGAACTATAATTCATGACCTATTTTTATTATTGTGTAGATAACTTTGGGCACCTTGTATAATATTAATACTTCTGGGCTTTTAATTGAAAGTCTACTCACCTATAAATAATTAAAACATAGAGTTTAGCCAAAATTTACAAAGCTAATACATGATAGACCCCGTTTTAAACCCTGGCAATCTGTATTTACACTGTTAGTCTGAGAAGGATGCTAGGAATAATGAAGTAGATAAACTATTTTGTAAAATGCAATGTGTTATACAGATACAAGTCAAGCATAGGCACAAAAGTAGTAATCTACAATTTGAGCAGTGCTGGGCAAAGGATGGAGCCCTTCTGTCTTTCCATGTGTGTCTCATTTATTTCTGTGGATGTGGAAGCAGAAACTGATGCCTTCTGTAGCGTGTTTCTACAGAGTATGGCAGTGTTTAGAAGCTACCTAGGATAAAGCCATATGGATTTTGACCTAGAACTCAATAACAGGCTAGAGCAGTAAGGATGGCTGGGAACAGATGGAGAATTTAATTTATGGTGGGGCTAGTTCTGTTTTCAACAAAGAAGGCATGTGACCCTAATGAGGCATAATGGCTTAACAGGACCTTGCAGTGCCATGAGGTCTGGTTCAAAGTAACATCGACGAGAGAGTAGGAAGCTCAGGGTAGGCCTTGTGAAGCTGGGTCAGGCTGGCTAGTATTGGCAGTGGAGTGAGTCTGTTGAACTAGTAAAATGCTGTGAGGCCAAAGCCTTGATAACGTTTGGATAATGGAGCCACTGACAGCCATTCTAATATTTATATAGAAACTCTAGATTTCTCGTGAGTAGTTTTTGTGTGATACTTCTGTTTCCCTTTTATTTCATATTATCTGTATCTTTATATTTTACAGGAATTTCTTGGTACCATATAGTTTTTACCTAGTGTGACAGTCTCTGCCTTTTATTTAGTGTTTAGATTATGTTTAATGCAAATAACAATATGAATTAGTTTTAAATATATAATTTTGCTTCTTGTTTTTATTTGTACCATCTGTTCTTTGTGCCTCCTTTCTGCCTTCTTTTGGATTGAGTATTTTTCTGAATTTAATTTTATCTTCACTGTTGACTTATTAGCTATACATCGTATTTTTAGAAGTTACTCTGAGTTACACTGAATAATGTACATTTTAACTTATAGCCAACTTTCAAATAATGTTATATCAACATATAATTTGTGAATCTCATAGCAGTATACTTTCATTTCTCTCTTCCATTCTTGATGCTTTTGTTGCCCTAAGTTTTATTTCTGTGTATGTTCTTATAATATATTGTTACTATTTTTGCCTTAATCAGTTATCTTTTAAAGAAATTAACAAATGAGAAATAAGAGCTTTTTATTTACCAGCATATTTGCTATTTCTGGCGTTCAT
Organism: Nanger dama; assembly: GCA_917880005.1. NCBI lineage: Eukaryota > Metazoa > Chordata > Mammalia > Artiodactyla > Bovidae > Nanger > Nanger dama. Next base: position 35,583,957 of record CAKJTW010000007.1, read on the forward strand.
TATTCCTCTGTGAGGATCCAGATGTCCATCTAGTATCATTTTCTTTTGCCTGAAAAATATCCTTTTATGTTTCCTATGGTGCAGGTTATACAGTGATTCAGCTTTTACTTTTCTAAAAAGGCTTTTATCTTTCCTTCATTTTAAAAGATCTTTTCACAGGACATATTTCTAGGTTAACATTTGTTTTTTCTTTTTTAGTGTGATTGAAAAAACACACATAAAATTCACTACCTGAACCATTCTAAGTGTATAGTTCAGTAGTGTTAAGTATATTTACATGATTTTAAAATAGATCTCCATAACTCTTTCATCTTACAAATTTGAAACTCTGTAACCATTAAAAATAGTTCTTCCTTTCCCCTTCTTCCAAGCCTAAACCCCTTCTACTTTGCATTTCTATGATTTCTATGACTTCTTGAGGCATCTCATCTAAGTAGAATCATATTGTATTTGTCCTCTTCCCCCTCCCCCTCCCAAACTTTAAACTTTTTATTTTGTACTGCGGTATATAGCCAGTTAACAATGCTGTGGTAGTTTGAGGTGAACAGAAAGGGGTCTCAGCCATACATGCATATGTCCTCTTGTAACTGGATTATTTCACTTAGCATGGTGCCCTCAAAGTTTATCCATGCTGCAATGTGTGCCAGGATTTCTTTGCTTTTTCAGGCTGCATAGTATTCCATTCTATGTATATATCACACTTTATTTATGCACGTATCTTTTGATGGACATTTGCGTTGATTCCAATTCTTGGCTGTTATAACTAACACTATTTTCAGTGTAGGTATGCAAATATCTCTTTGAGGCCCTGCTTTCAATTCTTTTGGATATCTACTCAAAAGTGGGATTGCTGAGTCATACGGTAGTTTTATTTTTATTTTTTGAGGTACTCTCATACTGTTTTCCATAGCAGTTGTACCATTTTACAATCTCATCATCAGGGTTGGAGCAAGGGTTCCAGCTTCTCCACCTACTCACCAATATTTGTTTCTTTTTGTTTTGTTTACTAGCATCTGTCTTGATGGCTTTGAGGTGATGGCTCATTGTGCTTTGGGTTTGTATCTCTCTGGCAGTTATTGATTTTGAATGATTATGAGTATTTTCATATGTTTGTTTTCCATTTGTATATCATATTTGGAAAAATGTCTTTTCAAGTCCTTTGCTGATTTTTACATTGAGTTTTTTGTTGTTGTTGTTGAAATTTTAGTTCTTATAGCTCAGTTGGTAAAGAATCTTCCTGCAATGTAGGAGTCCTGGGTTCAGTCCCTGGATTGAGAAGATCCCCTGGAGAAGGGAAAGGCAACCCACTCCAGTATTCTGGCCTAGAGAATTCCATGGACTGTATAGTTCATGGGTTCGCAAAGAGTCAGACACAACTGAGCAACTTTCATGTTTCATATACTCTAGATACCCCTTATCAGATAAATGATTTGGAAATATTTTCTCCTATTTCATAGATTGCCTTTTTATTCTGTTTGCTGTGTATTTTGATGAACAGAAGTTTTTAAGTTTGATGCAGACTCATTTGTCCACTTTTTATTTCTGTTTCCTATGAATATTCATTTATTCTTTCAGCACTTTAACATGCTCTTTCATTGTATTCTAGTTTATATAGTTTCCGATGAGAAGTCTGTGATATTCTTAGCTTTGTTCCTTTGAATTTAATGTGTCTTTATTCCTCTGGCTCTTTTAAAATATTTCCTCTTTATTAATGGTTTTAAGCAAGTTGATTGTTTTCCTTTATTGTGATTTTGTTTTATTCCTTCTTGGATTTTGTTGAGTCTCTTAAATTTGTGAATTTGTACTTTTCATCAATTTTGGAATATTTTCAAACATTATTTCTTCAAATATTCTTTTCATTTTTCCTCCTCCTCCTCGTAGAACTTCAATTACAGTTATGTTAAAGCTGTTAATATTGTTCCGTAGATCACCAAAACTTATTTAGCTTTTAGTGATTTCTTTTCTTTTTATGCTTCATATAGTTTCTACTCCTAGCTTCACATTTGCTGATGTTTTCTTCTGCAGTGTCTAATCTGCTGTTGATCCTATTCAGTAAAATTTTTATTTCTGACACTTGATTTTTTTGTTGTTTGTTTGTTTCTACTGACTTTTTTCCTGGTTATAGTTTGTTTTCCTTGCTTCTTTTCCTGCCTAGTAATACTTTGGGATCAGGTTGAGGACAAGGTTTTTCTGTTTGAGTCTTTTCTTTTAGTAATTATTTAAAAAAATTTGTTTTTTTGGCCATGCTGTGTGGCGTGTGCTATCTGAGTTTCCCCACCAGGGACTGAACCTGCAATCCTCTGCAGGGGAAGTGTGGAGTCTTAACCACTGGACTGACAGGAAAGTCCCAGCATCAGTGTTTACTGGATAAGGCCAGATAGAGGATTATTATGGATTGAATTTTGACCAAAATTTATATACTGGAGTCTTATTCCCCAGGACCTCAACATGTGTCTTTATTTGGAGATAGCATCTTTATAGAGGTAATCAAGTAAAAGTGAGGTCATTGAGATGGGTCATTGTGCAATATGACTGCTGTTCTGATAAAATGGAGAAATTTGGACAAAGAGATGCATAATAGAGGGAATATGATGTGAAGAGACAAAGAGAAGCTGTCCATTTTAAGCCAGAGAATGAGGCTTCTCTCAAAGCCCTCAAAAGGAATTGACCCTACCAACAGCTTGATCTCAGACTGCTAGCCTCAAAAACTGGGAGATAATAAATCTCTGTTTTAAGCCACTCATTTTGTGGTACTTTGTCATGGCAGCCCTTGGAAACTAATACGAGCATTTATGCAGAACTATAAATTATAGACTGACTTGGTGAGAGGAAGAGGCATGTAGGAGCAATGGGCCACCATGGACGCTCGTGTATGCTGTCTGTGAGATAGGTGGGCAGCCAGTGCTCCTTCTTATCCAGTTTATGGATGGAAACAAATGCCACCCAGACTGAGCAGAACAGGGCAAGGCAGCAGGCCTTGCCTCAGGTTTACTAAGAGCTTACTATTTTTTGCTTATCTGATTGAGAAGGATTTAGAAGGAAAAGTAGAATAAGACTTGAATTTTCTGTGTGAGTTGTGAGGGGATTTGATGGCTTCAAAAGAGATTACTTGGAGTGCAGAGATGGTTTGAAAGAAAAACACACAAATACTCTAAACTTTGCCATTGGCATTTAAGAAACTTAATATCTTACTACAGCAGGGTTACTTTATACTCCACTGCTCTGAAGGATTGTAAGATGTATGGAACATGTATAAATCTTATTTTAATTAAATGCTTAGGACTTCTAAAGGTCTACTCTATTTCTCTCTCTGCTTCTCTCTCTCTGAATTATGTGGGTGACAGTGCAGATTTTTTTGATCCCTGACTCATCCTTTTACCTACCTACACATTTGTTTATAATGAAAAAAATTTTTAGGCAGTTGAAATGGGAGCTGTCTTAATATACAAAACAAAGAAGGAGGTCCAAATGTTACCTCCCAAACAGTTAGACTTTATTAAGAGAGGAAGTAAAAAGCCCCCAGACATTCACTTTAGTGGGGAGTGAGGCATCTGGAGAGGCCTGTCAGAAATCTGTTACAGTGGATGTCATACCCACTATGCTGGCCCGGGTCGAATTTAAAACTAAGTTGGTCGGGCCTTCTTGATTTCATTACAGCAGTTCCTAGGCTGAGAGGAGTTAAGCCAAAAAGGTTTTCATTAATGCGCCTTCTCCCTGAAGATTTTTAGACTTGCAGTTTCAAAGAAAGCTAGATACCACCATGAGCCAAACTATTTAGTGAGATGTTTCTCCTCTGGGAGAAAGCCATTTGCTCAGATTCCAGCTTTTCAAATGTCAAATGTTATTCATCCCCACTTTGGCTCTTGTAAGCATGTGTAGTCCCTTCTTTTCAATGTTTCATTTGAGAATGTTTTCTTCTACTAGTAGCTTAGGGAACTTTTACTTGCCGTTTGAAATCTAACCCTGGTACACAAAAAGGATGACTAATCCTACTTACTGGAATTTCAATGTTTTCATCAAAGCTGCAGTTTCCATTTCCAATTTTATATAATAAGGGCAAAATACCAACTGGCAAGCATATTCTTTTTCTTTGTTGATTGTGATACATCACAATATCTCCTGAGTTGTAATTAAAAGGGAAGTTTCATAATGGTGATTTAGCAATTGAAAGAAAACTGTATCCAAGTGTATTTAAAGAGAGAATGGCTCATGATCTATGTATACAGTTAAGATATTTGCTCTGAAGCACTTAAAGTCAACCTTGCAGCTGCTTTTTTTTTTTTTTTAATCATCTGTACAGCAGGACATTAGGTTGCAGAATTCTAGGCAATAAGCATACACTGGATTCATGGCCAATGGAAAGATTTTAGACCAACATACAAATACTCATGCCGTTGGAATGGCTTAGTAAAGCAATCATTGTGATGGCCATTGGAAAGATGAGAGCAGTTAACCAAAACCAAATTTTTATCTTTGTCCATAGCAGTATTTTATTACTTCCTTCTGCCCTTAGCACTCCAAAAATGGATTTCTAGAACGCGGTTGGGAAGAACTCTTATCAGGAAGGTGGAATTGACTTGAGACTTACTAGTGTGTGCTAAGTCACTTCAGTCGCGTCCAACTCTTTGTGACCCAATGGACTGTAGCCCGCCACGCTCCTCTGTCCATGGGATTTTCCAGACAGGAATACTGGAGTGGGTTGCCATGCCTTCTTCCAAGGGATCTTCCTGACCCAGGGTTCAAACCTGCATCTCTTATGTCTCCTGTATTTGCAAGTTGGTTACCACGCATGCCACCTGGGAAGCCCAAGACTTACTAGGCAGCTCTTTTAAGGCAAAATCTGACTAAAGGGAATATAGATATTAACTTCTGATAGACTGAGATTTCCCAGTCTTACTTTTTAACAGAATCACTTGGAGATTAATGAAAATATAGATCCCCAGATCCCATTCTCAGAGTTTCTGATTCAGTGGGTCAGTGTGTATATACAGTTGTTTTGAGGTTATTCAGAGCACAGTTATGATAGGGGACCTTTGCCAGTTTGAGTAACTGTGGCAACAAAGTAATTATTCTGATTTTTTGATCTCCTATGTAGGGTCCACTGAATTTGTTATGAAAGGGTAAACCTTTTCGTTCTTTGTTTAATCAGTAGATCAGTCCCAACCTCCTGTTCTTTGAATGGCTTCTTGACTCCTCAGGGGAGTTGTGTGCCAATTGACAAGCAATCAGCTGGAATCTTCCTTAGAAAACCAGTGTCCTGGATGGAGCTGGGTGGATACCAGAAACATTGTAGAACTACTTGAAAATATATTTTGCCCAGACCTTCTGAATCATAATCTTAGGAGGGACCTAGATCTCTATTGTTATATAGGCTTTGGAGTTCATTTTGAAAAGCAGTTTATTTTGAGAATCTGAATTATACCAATGTGGCAAAGTGTTGATTACTGGTATTGGGTACTAACTGAAGCCGAATCGCCTATTTGCTGTTGTTCAGTCCCTCAGCTGCATCTGACTCTTTGCATCCCCGTGGACTGCAGCATTCCAGGTTCCCCTGTCCTTCACTGTATCCCGGAGTTTGCTTAAACTCATGTCCATCGAGTCAGTGATGCCATCCAACCATCTCATCCTCTGTTTCCCCCTTCTCCTCCTGCCCTCAATCTTTCCCAGCATCAGAGTCTTTCCCAATGAGTCAGCTCTTCCTATCAGGTGGCCAAGGTATTGGAGCTTCAGCTTCAGTATCATTCCTTCCAATAAATATTCAGGGTTGATTCACTTTAGGGTTGATGGTTTGAATCACCAATACAGAAATCATATTAGTTTGACTAAGATGATTGAAACTGTTCATTTCACCGTTTATGATTACTTTATGCATGTGATCATTAGATATTTGGTAATAGGCCTAAGTCCTCTAGAGAAGAGCAGGAGAGATCTTTAACACTTAAAGCTCTCAGATACAGCTTAAGGTGAATCTTGAAGTATGGATAGGATCTGAATGGGTTCGGATCTCACTGGAGTGGTGAGCAGGGAATTCTAGGTGAGGGAAATGAACCAGTGAAGTGATTACCATGGGAACTAGAAGGCCAGGCTAGCAGGACAATGTATTAACAGAGTGCAAACTCGATAGTGAGAAATAATGGAATATAAAATTGCAGAGTGGACTGAGACCTAGGGAGTGGCTTGCACTTGCAAAAGAATAATTAGGAATCATTACAACATTTTTGTGTGTGCCCGGGAATAAAGTGCTAGTGTTTTATTTTGGTATGGTGTGCACAAGTTCAGGAGGCAAGGCTGTGGCAATAATGCAGAATAAGGAGTCAGAATTTAGTAGTGGCTAGGGTAGGCTGCCGTCTGTGTGGTCTCACAGAGTCGGACACGACTGAAGCGACTTAGCAGCAGCAGCAGGAAATAACAGGAGGGCAGATTTGGTAAATAATATGTATATTGAGCATGAGCACAATATGTATAAAAGTAGCCTAAAAGAACAGCATTTCCTTTGTAGATTATTTCAAAATTTTCTGCTTAAGAAGTGGCCATCTCATCAGAAGAAGGCAAACAATAGCTATCTCCACAATTGTGAAATAGCTTCTTTGGTCAAATTGGCTGCTTTTAAAAATGATCAGCAAAAGCCTTCGGACAACATTAACAATTTTTTTTTATGTGCACAGGCAACACTTTTTCAACTTAATCTCAGTATACAGTCACTCTAGTTTTTTGTTCATGTCACAAGCAGACAGACATTCAGATATTTATTTGAGTATTGTGAATAAGCAGGTAAGAGGAATGAGTATACTTAACTGTAAAGCTGTTTGAATAGTTTTTTCTTTTATTTTGCATAATGTTTGCAACTTTTCAATGCTTTATACACACATAGTACTCTTTGACACGGGTTCAACAGACATCCTAGAATTTTCCTGGCTTCCTATCATCCTGCCCCTATGTATCTTTGAAGAGCCATTTCAAAAATTCCCTCTTGGATGGATCTTTCCTTGGGGGCTCCTTTGCATGGCTCACTTTCAGTCTGATGGTTGCTGTTGCTCTTCATTCCTCTTCTCTCACTCGCAGAGTCCTGGTGCCACAGGACATATTCAGCAGAGGTCTCTGGTTCAGGGCAGCAGATGGCCTATGTAAGAATCAGAGGACTCTTTCTATTACCAGAGGAATGTAAGATGTCAGAGTCCCAGACTAGCGGGGGGTTTGGGGAGGCGATCTCTGAAATCTGTAGGTCTTGGAGCAAGACAGGGAAGCAATAAGAGTCAGAAAGGACTTGGAACAAAGTCTGCTTTGAGATGCAAACATATCAGGACCCAGGTTAACAAAGTAGCTGAAAAGTATGAAGGTATTTACTTCATATGAACGAGCTTCCAGTTCAGTTCCAGAGACACTCATGCATGGGCACTGGGGTCATGGCATTGAATAAAGCTGGCCATAGCCTTTGCTTTTATAGCTCCTTCCCTCAAAATGAGCTCAACTTATGGGGGAAGAAAGGATTTTAAAGTGTATACCAATATATTATATTCTTTCACACTATGGCAGTGACATGTGAATAACTTGAGTCTTGCTAGAAGCAAAGCCTTCAGATTTTATTAGATCCATTAGTGAGTGTTTCTTCATGTTATTAAGTATGAAAATGAAACTGAATTATGGACATATTTGAACACCATGGATATTGGGTGCTAGTTGCTTAAAATGGAAACAAAGTACTGTGGGATGAGGTTTTCATATAACATTTTCTCAGAAGACTTGTCAAATTTGTCTTACTTTTTTTCCCCCTTCTTTTGGAAATCCCAAGATTGCAATGGTTTTAAGTTTAGAAATTGCTAAGTTTTAATTCATCTCCAGTCACATGTTAAAGAATGGTCCCAATTATTACAGTGAACAAAACATGAAAGATAATTTGTCTAATAGTTTCAAATACATGATGCCAATTTGCATTTTCCTTAATGATGAAAACTCCTATCTAGTTATGTGAATCTTTTGACTGAGAGTTGAAGATTGGACTTTGAGCTAATGCTTAGATTAATTTCATCTGATGTTAATCTGCCTTGTGCTCGTTTGCAAAGTCATGTCTGATTCTTTATGACCCCATGGACTATAGCCCACCAGACTATAGCCCACTCAGACTCTGTCCATGGGATTTCCCAGGCAAGAATACTGGATTGGGTTGCCTTTTCCTTCTCCAGTTAATCTGCCTTAGTGAGTACAATTAAGTCAAATTATAACTTGTGTATGTTAGAGTACATTTTCTGACTCGTCTGTGGGCTCCTACAATTCCTCCTTCATTCCAGTGTCTGCTCTGCCATGGGAGAAAATGATAGGAGACACCACCCCAACAGTGTCCTCTGTTGTAGCTTAGGTTACTTCTACAGGGAAACATTAATATTCATCCTAGTTTAAGCATCTTAATTGAGCATCACTGGCTGGACAGGCCAGTGACTTGCTGGAAGATTAATTTTCAGGGTCTTTCCACTCTCTGCCTTGGTTACATCCTCAACTGAAATTCAAGCCTGAAATTAAAAAGAGGATGCTCTTAAATCAACCCTTGAAGATGTCTTACCTAAACTTATGACAGTTGTTCTTTAAATATGAAAACTTTGATTTTTCTGAAAGAAAATGATTATTTTTCAGCATCAAGAAACTCTGAAGTATCAGCATTTCCAAGAAGAATGTCATGTCTTTCTTCCTTTGCTTTCTACATGGATGTTTCAGTTCAGTTCAGTCACTCAGTCGTGTCTGACTCTTTGCGGCCCCATGGACTACAGCATGCCAGGCCTCCCTGTCCATCACCAACTCCTGGAGTTTACTCAAACTCATGTCCATTGAGTCGGTGATGCCATCTAACCATCTTATTCTCTGTCATTCCCTTCTCCTCCTGCCTTCAGTCTTTCCCAGCATCAGGGTCTTTTCCAGTGAGTCAGCTCTTCGCATCAGGTGGCCAAAGTATTGGACTTTCAGCTTCAACATCAGTCCTTCCAATGAACATTCAGGAATGGTTGGATCTTCTTGCAGTCCAAGGGACTCTCAAGAGTCTTCTCCAACACCACAGTTCAAAAGCAGATGTTTAGAAGCTGGATAACACTGTTAGAATGTTAATTCATGTTTTGGGTTCAGTTTCATAGCTCAACATCTGGTATTTATTATGGGCTCACCTGGGGCTTATCTCATTTTGTTATTTTTTAACACTATGGCTCACATTTTTAAAGATCATTTTAGACACTGACTTTTGACACTGTTAAGGTCTCTTCTCCCAGGGCAGTGCTGTTAATATTAGATATTTGGCCTTTTTTCTTTCAGTGCCAGAAACTCCCAGCAGATGTCATTGTAAGGCAGATTTGTTTGGCAAGGCTTTTCTAGACTAGCAAATAGAATTGTTGCCCATCACCTGTCATAGGGCTGTGTGTATTGGGTACTGGATTTAATTCATGTAGTCTCACCAGGGTGGGGATTGTTATAAAAATATAAAGAGACTCCTGGGGTTCTTGCTGCCTTTATGTGATCTGAGAACATTGTTTTCCTTCAGTGTAAATTAGAGAAGAAAGAACAGCAGCCTTGCACTCAAACGTCTCCTGGGCTGTCGAGCTTAACACAAGGCACTGTGCTCTGATGGTGCAGCATGGCAACAGGGGAGGACAAAGTTGTGGAAACACAGACAGGGAGGGAGCTGGGATTTAAAATGAAGCAGGGTCATTGACTTGGGGATTCTGTGTCCTTAGTACCAAAGGGAAAATACAAAAATGGGCATTAAAAACTTATGTCCTTGCCTTGCCCCAGGTTTCCCTGGTGGCTCAGACGATAAAGAATGCACCTGCAGTGCAGGAGACCTGAGTTCAATCCCTGGGTCAGGAAGATGCCCTGGAGAAGGGAAGGGCTACCCACTCTACTGTTCTTACTTGGAGAATTCCATGGACAGAGGAGCCTGGTGGGCTACAGTCCCTGGGTTTGCAAAGAGTCAGACACAACTGAATGACTAACATTTTACCATGTCCAGTAGATCACAATGACTGATACTTATGTTAAAAAAAAAGAGAGTTATATTGGAACCACCCAACATTTCATGGGTGTCAAATTCAGTTAGAAAATATAGTTTCTCCCAGGAAAGGCCAGGGAACATTGACTTATTTGCTGTCAATGTAAATGAAAGTCAAATCTAAATTCTGATTAGGCTCCACCTAGACAGGCAATGATTAATGTTTTCCAGGTTTATTAAGGCATAACCGACAAACTGAATATATTTAGGTATTCCACTTGAAGATTTGATTAACATATACATTGTGAAATGATTATACAGCTAATTAGTGTATTCAAATCAATTTGTACTTTTTTTTGTTTGCTTGTTTGTTTATGGTGAGAATGCTTAATTTACTCTTCTCAGCAAATTCAAGTGTACGGTAGAGTATTATTAACTGTAGTCACCATGCTATACATTGTACCTCCAGAACTTATTCAGCTTCTAACTGAGAATTTGTAACCTTTGACCAACATCTCCCCATTCCTCCCACCCACTAGTCCCTGGCAATCATCATTCTACACTGTAGTTTCTGTATTACTGTTTTGATTTTTAGATTCCACATGTAAGTGATACTATACAGTATTTGTCTTTCTCTGGTTTATCTCATTTAGCACAATGCCCTCTGGGTTCATCCATGTTGCTGAAAATGGTAGCATTTCCTTATTTTTCTATGGCTGAATAATATTCCATTATATGCATGTGTGTATATATACACATAGACACAGCAAACGTTCTTTATCCATTCATTTGTTGATGGTCACTTACATTGCTTCCATGTCTTGCCTATTATAAATAATACTGCAATAAACATTTCATTTCCTTTGGATATATATACACACAAAGGAGTGGATTGCTGTATCAGATGGTAGTTCTAATAGTTTGAGAAACTTCCCTACTATTTTCCATAGTGGCTGTACCACTTTACATTTTCACCAGCAGTGTACCAGGGTTTCCTTTTCTCCACATCCTGGACAGCATTGATCTCTTGTCTTTTGGGTAACAGCCATCACAGGAGGTGTGGGATAGATCTCATTGTGGTTTTGATTTGTGTTTCCCTGATTAGTGATGTTCACTACTCTTTCATATACCTGTCAGCCATTTGGGTGTGTTTGGGGAAATGTCTGCAGATCTTTGCCCATATTATAATCAGATTATTGGGGTTTTTTGCTATCAAGTTATATAAGTTCCTTATACATTTTGAACAGTAACCTCTTATCAGATAAATGGTTTGCAAATGTGTCTTTGCATTTTGTTGGTTGCTTGTTCTAAGAATTTATCTGTTTCTTTAGGTTGTTCAATGTATTGGCCAATAATTGTTTGTGGTTGTCTCTTATTGTATTTTGTGTTTCTGTGTTATCAGTTCTAACAGCTCATTCTTTCTTTTTATTTATCTGAGTTTTCTTTTTCCTTTAGCCTGGCTAATAGTTTGTCAATTTTGTTTTATGTTTTCGCAAAGCAATTCTCAGGTTCATTGGTCTTTTATGTTGATTCTCTGGTCTCTATTTCATTTATTTCTGCTCTGATCTTTGTTGTTTCCTTCCTTTTATCAACTTTGAGCTTGCAAGTGAAAGTTGCTCAGTTGTGTCTGACTCTTTGCGACCCCATGGACTGCAGTCCATGGAATTCTCCAGGCCAGAATACTGGAATGGGTAGCTTTTCCTTTCTCCAGGGGATCTTCCCAACCTAGGGATCGAACCCAGGTTTCCTGCATTGCAGGCAGATTCTTTACCAGCTGAGCCACAAGGGTAGCCCAAGAATACTGGAGTGGGTAGCCTATCCCTTCTCCAGTGGATCTTCCTGACCCAGGAATCAAACCGGGGTCTCCTGCATTGCAGGTGGATTCTTTACCAACTGAGCTATCAGGGAAGCCCATAGGTTGTTCTGTTTCTAGTTCCCTAAGGTGTAAAGTTTAGATGATTGATTTGAATATTTATTATCTATCTTTTTTCTTAAGTGTTTCTTGCTATAACCTTCTCTCTTAGAAATGCTTTTGTGCATTCTGTAAGCTTTGATATGTTGTATTTCCATTTTGTTTCAGTATATTTTTGATTTCTCTTTTGATTTCTTCAGTGATTCATTGGTTGTTTAGAAATGTGTTTAAGTTTCAAATATATGTGAATTTTCCAGTTTTATTGCTGTTATTGATTTCTAGTATCATACCATTATGGTATGATAAAAGAAGATACTTGATATGATTTCAGTCTTTACTTTGTTAAGACTTGTTTCATGACCTAACATATGATCTATCATGGAGAATGTTCCCTGAATGCTTGAGAAGAGTATACCTAGTCTTCTGACTTGAAGTTGACAAACTGATTGATGGAGAGTTTCCTGGACTGGGGCAAAGGGGCCCATTTTTTAGACTATATTGTATTGTACTTAATTTAATCTGGCTTCTCAAATCATTGCCAGTATTAAAAATAGGTACATGCTGTGCATAATTCTACCCTATATCTTAGCAAAATTACGACATTAATGATAGTATTGATGACAGAAGAATCTTTTTATTTTAGTTTGCTTCCATTGCATTTAATTCCAGAGCTGTTCCCATTTAGAGCAGTCCTAGGGTGGGAACAAATTATATTTCAAACGGATAAACTCCTTTTGGTGTGATAAAAGTGGAGATGGCAGTTAAATTGGAGAAACGATGGAAGGAGGAAAAGAAGGAAAGGAAAGCAGGCAGCTTACTTTGAAGGTGAAAAAGCAGTTCTTAGTTTTGGTTTCTTTTGATCTCTCCTGGGAAGACATTTGCTTACTTGCACTACTAGTTAAATTAAATAGAACAATAAATACTTATTTTTTAAAGTTAGATCTATACAAATCCTTCCTAGGCATTTTAGTTAAAACTTTTTCCCTCAAGCATTTGATCTTATAAAGGAAAATGGCATAATCAGCTTGCGAATAATAGTTTGAAGAAGTATTTATCAGAGTGAGCATATCCTGTGGTAAACAGAGCAAGTGGAAAACCAAATTCCAATTGCCATTCATTCTCCATCAGAGAAATTTAATCACAGTGGGTATATGTAATTCCTATTTCAAAGAAGGCAGCATTTTTGGAAAGGATAAGAATAATTACTCCCATGTAACTTAAAGACTTTTTCCATTGCTGAATTTAAGCATCTGGGGAGAATTCCCTGAGCAACTTTAGGTGCATCTGAAAATGGGATTGATCTTTGAGCTTTACGGCCTCATGCCAGGATTCTGACTGCTGCCTTTTTCTGTTAGTGGGATATTGTTTTGGGGTAAGATCTTACATAACTTTGGCAGAGAGCCCCTCATTTTCTGCTTCTGGGTGAATTGCTGAAGCTGAATTGTTGGTGTTCCGGACTTCATTCCAACCTCAAAGTATAATGATCCCAGACAGCCTGGAGTGGGGAAAAAGTGTGCTAGCTTCTAACAACGTTATTTTGTGAGTCAGGCAGCTTGAGGTCCTGGAAAGGGTGCTGAGCTGGGTGTTAGGAGGTTTTGGTTCTTGTCCTAGTTCTGCTCCGATTGGGTGATTTTTGGCTCCAGCACTTCAATATGAAGCTTCTTTCTTCAAGGCTTAAGAATGTGGTCAGAATTTTACAATTCCTTAGAGAAAAATTAAACCTTAATTGCATTTTTCTTTCTCAGGAATTCTTTCCAGCTTGTTTTTTTTTGTGGGAGTCGGGGGGGCTGGGGTGGGGGGTCACACTGACATATGAAATCCAATTTATGTGTTATATTTTAGATACTTTAATTCTAATACGTATACCCATAATCCACTTTGTTGATGAAGAAAATGGGGCAAAGACAGCCTAAATTTCTTGATCACAATTTTTATCACTTGAGGTGATAACAGAGACCTAAGTAGTTTAAGTTATGTTTCTGTTATTTTCAAATCTCTTCCTAAGAGATTCCCTATTTAGATAGGATATGGTTTTTGCCATGAGACTTTAATGTGGTTAAAAGATAGGCCTCTGATAAAGACACAGGGGCTCCAGACACAAGGTGTGGCTGCCCAGGCTGCTCTGTCTCCCAGGGAAGCCTTAAGTAGATTGCTTGATTGAACCTAAAATACTGTTGTTTCAAGAAAAGAACAAGCAGTAGGTTCTTAGGGCAAAGTGTAATGAAGGTCTATGAACCCACATTTATTTTTTACCTTCATGGTTATAGGTACTCAGTTACCATCTCCTCAAATACAACTTGTCTTCCATTAAGCTAAAACAGATAAAGAGTTCTCCTCCATTTGCAAACACAGTAGCCACAATAACCTCCAACACACATGCGCGCCTGCGGGTACTGGCTCACGCAGCCCCTACATATTTCCTTTTGTTCTCACAGGATCCGATGAGGCAGGGCTGATTATTATCCACAGTTTACAGATGAGGAAACTGAAGCTTGGAGAGATTAGCTAATTTACTCAAAATCTTCTAAAGCCACGAATCTTTCAGCTATATTTTGCCAGTCTTCGAAATTCTATTTCTCTTGCCTACTCTTCCCTGTTCTCTTTTGTTGTTGTTGAATATTCATCATTGACTGGCTCCAGCTTGGAAGCAAGATCAGGTACTTTAATTTCCTGGTTTTCATGGAACTTGATGCAGATGAAGGCAGCTTAGAAATAGTATATCCCACATAATTCTTCAAAATAGATAATTTGTTATGACCCAGTACGTGAATTTAAGTATCAGGAGAGTCATTTTGTCATATGGACTAGATTTTGGTAGTGTTTACCCTACTTTAAGGAAAGTCTTAATTGCAAAACTCTGTATTTACTCAGAAAATAGATGAAGTGGTTATTATTTACTTTACAAAAACATTTTTTGCTTACAAAGATTAATAACAAGGCCTTTTAAATGTAATTTTTCTCCAACACATTAGGTACTATGTGAATGTGTTTAGAATCTCCGAGTTATGGTAGAAAAGAAGATGATTCTTTTTGTGTGTGTTTAAAAAAGGGTTGGTGGATGTTAATAGTGTGGGAGGTGTATATGTGGGAACTGGGGATAAACAGGAACTCTCTCTTGTTTCCACTCAGTTTTGCTGTGAACCAAAACTACTCTTAAAAAATAAAGTTTACTAATAAAAAACAAGGGGATAAGTTAGAATTACAGCTCTGTGACTTACTATTTGTGTAATATTGAATAAGTCATCTGAATCTTAAGCTTTTAGTCTATAAAATGAAAATAATAATAAACCCCATACCAATGCTGAGACGTTTCGCTGAACATAACTATTTATCTCTCTCTATTGGCTCTTTTTGAGTACTAAAGAGAGGAAATGCGGGTTCCTTCCCTCCTCAATTCCCTTAGGTCGCATGTGAGAGACATGGTAACTTTAGGCAGAATAGGACTAAATTCAAATATTCTACCTCCTCTTCTGATGCATTTTTGTCACCATCCCACACACTTACCAGAAACCCAGCTTGACATACAGTGAGAGATGCCCACTTGTGCAGGGTGTAGCTTGTGTGATCCATGACATGGAGGATGCTCACCAAGTTGGTTGGCAGAAGAACCTATTTGGTAGGTTTTATTTTTTAAGGTCATCCTTGGTAAGCTGTACTGGGTATATTTTCCAGGCCCTGTTCAGTTGCCCTGTAATCATTTTCAACAGCTTAAAGCTGTAAGGAGGGTGCAGAAGCAGTGTGGTAAGGAACAATAGAAGAGGCCTCTTCATCAGGATGCCTAACTGTGCTCTCAAGTCCAGAGGCAGACTTGAAGCCTAGTGGTTTTGACAGGTGAAAAGCTGTGTGCTTTAGGCACGGATGAGCCTCTCCCAGAAAAGGATAACTTACTCTATCTCCTAGATGGTTTAATTGCCTAGCTGCCAGATGTTTCCTACAAGAACACCTATTCTACAAAGCAGAGGTTTTTAACCTTGGCATCAAGAACTGCTTTGAGAAGCTGATGAAAACCATAGACCCACTCCTCAGAAGATACACACACACACACACACCAACATTTACAGAACCAAGACAGCCAAGAAGAGTCAGCAAGAACTGTCTCAACAAACAAAACACACCAACCTTGACAGAACTTTTGAACTGAATTTGAGAGAGTGAAACTCTGCTGTAAAATAACTCAGACATTAGAAACACACAAAGAAAACAAATACTGGAAAATAAAACAAGGTAAAATGCTGCTGCTTCCTCTTTAAAAAATGAGTCCCTAAAATGAGTCAACTTCAAAAAATATTGAACCTAAAAGGTTATTTCTTACTGTGAATGAATGAAACGAGGTTTGGGCTGCCCATAGACATGGTGGTCAAGAGCCAAGAAGGATCAGTAAGAACTGTCTCAGCAACAGACAAAACACAACAACAACAAAACTACCTAATTCTAATGAAACAAAGGCAACCAGTATTTAAAGTATTTAGTTAAATAATAATTCTTAAGTATATTCTTCCTTTCCTTACATCACAAGCACATTATCTAGGCTTTAAGAAACATGTCCAGAATAAACAATTACACATTGTAGCAAAAGAGTGCTTTGGGAGAAAGTCTCCAGATGGGAAAAATGGGATCAAAAGACTATCTGATAAGGAAGCTCTCTGGTGGTCCTGTGGTTGGGACCATGAGCTTTCAGTGCGGGGGCATGGGTTCAATCCTTGGCCGGGGAACTAAGATCCTGCAGGCCACATGGCACAGCCAGAAAAATAGAAACATCTGAAAAAAATACAAAAAGACTATCTGATACATTAGAGCATGTGGAGGATTGTTTTGAGAGGGTATTTGAAAGTGAAGGAAGAATTAGCTATAGTGACAGAGAACTAAACTGAATAAATAATAAAAATTGAAATGGTACTTTCTGGAAAATTAAAAGTTGTGCATGAACGAATTATAGTTCACCACTTGGTTTAGCTGCAGGCAGTTAACGTAGCCATACTAATTTAAACATAACTGGGGATCAAGAAAGGGTACCAATTTTCATCTTTCTTATTAAGAACTGAATAGATTATACTTTAAATGAGTAAGTCAAGAAATCCCAGCATAAGCACAATTTTTAGAAATGGGGGATAAATATTTGAAAAACAAAAGTCACTAACAGTGCTTAGTTGGGAGATTGAGCTTACACCTATGATAGGCAAGAGTCAGCAATTTTTTAATACAACTTTTTAAGGTCATATAACAGATCTTTTCAAAATTCATATAATGGATCTTTAAAAGAAATTGTTTTACACAAAACCCCATGTTTCTGGGTCAAGTGCTACACAGAAATCCAAATCTGATAATACTGGAGTCCAACTCAAGCCCATCTTGGACCTGAGAACCACTGGCCCCTTGCAAAGGGACATATGTCCTCACCCTCTTTTCTCAGCCAGCCCTGTCCCTCCTTGTGCGTTGTGTTTTCCAGGTCTCCTTTTTTGATGAATCTTTGTATTACTGTGTATTAAGAACATTTATTTGGAGTTCAATAATTCTATTCAGTTTTACTCCAATTTGTTTCTTTTACTTCACATATAATTTTTAAAAACATATTTTAAAAATCATACATATAGTGTGTTGCTAATCATGTAGCATTTTTTTCTATCTATCTCTAAGGCTGCCCAAAGGTGTCTGGAATTGTGTCAACAAAGATAATATGGGCCAATATGGGAAGATGGATATAGTTGATTTATTGCTTTCTTTCTGGGTGATTTTCTATGTCGCTCGACTTTTTTAACAAAATACTGTTATTTTTGTAAAAAGAAATAACAATGTGATATCTTAAAAGTAGTTTCATCTACTTACCAACTCGTTTTGAAACTCTTTTGATAAGTGAAATGGTATTTTTGTCTTTACCGCTCTGTGTAACTAATTGCCAGGACTAATTCCTTATCAGGCTTAACTTTTGTGTTTCTACCCAGCTGTATCTGCAAACATGTAAGCTTTCTGAGGTCAGATATTTTAATTGTGTGTGTGTGTGTTTTGTTTTTATAGGCATATCCCTAGTGCTTGGAGTGGAGCCAAGCATGTGGTAGAAAACAGTTTATGAGACTACATAGATAAAGAACCTGTTACACCTTTCACAGTAACTAGTATGTTAGCAAAAGTGTTTCTAAGAAGTGCATAAATGTTCCTAGGTATTCCTCATACCCTTTTGAAAGTTCTCAAAACACCTTTATAAATTCCCTCTAACGACAGCTTTACAAGGCAGCTATCAGGCCCATGGGACTGGAGATTTTAGTTGCATAACGGCCCTTGGTTGTTCCTTAATTCCAGAACTGACCAGTGTAAGACGGGTGTGACAGTGCAGTGCCTCTTCAAAGGAGCAGTAGGGGAAACAGTGACTCATCCTGTAGAGAGAATGGAAATGACGGTTCACATAAAAATGTCTACACTTTTAGTGAAGCTGAGAGCTTCAGAGGGTGGAGGGCGGAGGAGCGTGGGGTAGGGAGTCCTCATCTGCCCACCGCGCATGTCCAAGCTGCGTGGGGTGGGCTGCATGACAGCGGTTCCCAGAGCCAGGGCTCTGACTTTGTCAGCACCACGGCTCCTTGCCTCCCTTTATCCTTTAGGCTCTGGGGGATTCTGTCAACTTTCCTTTTCTCTGTAAACCCATCCGTGGCTGTGGGGTAAGAACAACCCTGCTTCCCCCAACCCAAGATGTTTTTCTTGTCTCTTTGCTCCTGTAGCATTTTGGATACAAGAAAATGTACTAATTCAGAGCTAATGTTTCTGGTTAGACAGACTTGGATTTGAACCCTTTGCCAACTTATGGACTTGGACAAGGAACCCAGCATCTTTAGAGTGTCTATTTGTTAATTTGTGATAGTACCTACGTATAGTATCATTGTGAGCTACTAAATAAAAACATTCAGGTAAAGCACTTAGCACAGTGCCTGGCAGTGTGTTAGCTAGTACAGCAGTTACTGTTACAAGCATTTGTTCATATATTTGTCCCCTCTAGTAATGAACCCTTTCCAAGACAAAGATCATGTCTTAGTCTCCTTTGGAATCCCATTTGCTTAGCAACATAACTTGAGTATAGAAGTTGCTCAATAAATCTTTGACTAATGTATAATTGCATATAGGTATTTTTACATGTAATATGTATCACACATATGTATATCTATACTATAGAATAAGATGAAATGGTCCTTTGAAGCTCTAATTTGCTTATGAATGTGGATAGGGACGATCCCCTGGAGAAGGGAAGGGCAACCTGCTCCAGTATTCTTACCAGGAGAATTCCATAGCCAGAGGAGCCTAGCAGGCTACAATCCATGGAGTTGCAAAGAGCTGGACATGGCTGAGCGACTAACACTTAGTCTTAATCCTGTGGATAGCATTATTAGAACAATGATACATAGCACTCTGGAAATTCTGATTTATTTGTATTGGAGATTTTCTCCCACCATAATTGGAACTTTTCCAAGTTAGTTACTCGTGGTCTCCAGAAATTGGACCCAGTTGCCAAGAAAGGAGTTGGCATTTCCTTGCACTAGAAACCTACATTCTCTGGGCCACTTTTGGACTCAGCTGGAAGAGAGGATGGAGGGCTTTGGGACAGCTTTATCCTTTGGGGCCAGGAAGGTGCTGCAGGTCTTTCTGTTTAGGAATCTCTCTTCCATGATGTCCAGCTCCTCCCCAGAGTCAGATTTTTTATGATATGCAACTTGATGAGTGATGATACTGTCACAAATGGAAACTCAGGGACCAACGTTTGGGAGGAGAAAAGTTAGCTTCTGAAATTTTGAGTTTCCATTGATCTTGTATTTAAGTGGATGTTCCAAGAAGATAGGAGATAATAATGTTATGGAGGTAAAAGTGTGGTTCACAACATCAGCTTCTCTGAGAGATCCCAAAGCCTGAGGACTGAGATAGCTATCTGAAGTCATTTTAAGCTGTTTTAAGTGATTTCTTTTGGATATCTGTTCATCTCAAGTGTGCTTATCATGCTGTTTAGCTGGTAAAGAGAATCACATAGTCTACTTACTATAGAGCTGGTTTTGATTCCACAAATAAACTGGGGAACTGAGAGTACATTCTCAAGGAGATCTACAATATATGCATACCTCATTTTATTGTGATATAATTTATTGCACTTTGCAGATACTTGATTTTTACAAACTGAAAGCTTGTGACAACCCCATGATGAGTAAATTCATTGGTGCCATTTTTCCAGCTGTGTTTTCTCACTTTGTATCTCTGTCACCTTTTGGTAATTCTCATAATATTTCAAATTTTTCATTGTTATTATTTTTGTTATGGTGATCCGTAGTTAGTGATCCTTGCTACTATTGTAGCAGTTTTGTGATGGCACAGGTCACGCCCATATAAGATGTAAACAATTGTTGAAATGATAACAAAGCATTAGGAATATTATATAGACTTAGCTGACAAAGCAGCAGCAAAATTTAAGAGGATTGACTCCAATTTTTAAAGAAATGCTATCAAACAGCATTTCATGCTACAGATGGAAGTTTGCCCCATCGATGGGGCAAAGTTTATTGTTGTCTTATTTTAAGAAATTGCTAGAGTCACGCCAACCTTCAGCAATCACCCTCCTGATCAGTCAGCACTCATCAACATCAGGCAGGACCCTCTTCCAGCAAAAAGACTACGACTCATCGAAGGTTGAGATGATCATTAGCAATTTTTAGCAATAAAATATTTTCAAGTTAAAGTATGTACTTATTTTTTTCAGACATGCTGTTGCACATTCAGTAGACTATATACAGTACAGTGTCAGCCTAACTTTGTGTGCACTGAGAAACCAAAATAATTATGTAACTCACTTTATTTTGATATTTGCTTTATTATGGTGGTCTGGAATATGCCTCACAGTATCTCCAAGGCATGCTTGTAGATGTCTGTCTCCACGTACAGAACAGTGCCCACTGAAACCTCAGTACAGCTTTGACCACCCTTCTTCTGCAACTAGTGGTTTGCAACAGAAATCAATTCTTGGAAATGGAACTGCTGACCTTTGTGAACTTGATTTCATTCATGTGCAGAAACCATCTTCAGCTATTTGCGAGTTAAGGCCTGGAAGCATTGGAGCAGACCAAATGTCAGGAAGAGAGAGAAAAAGGAAAAGAGGAGTAAAATTCTAGACAGGAGGTCAGAAGAAGATTTTATGAAAATGGCAAACTAGTATGGAGAAAAGAAAACAGGAGAGGGAGAGAGATGGAATATGCTGGGAATATCCAAGAAGAGAAATCAAGAAACAAGAGGTTGGGGGGTGGTTAGTGTGGAAAATGATACCTCCTCTGACCCTTGAGGGCAGGGTGCAGAGGCACAGTGAGAATCAAGGCCATTTAGCAATGAGCGGGATATTTGTAAGACTGTCACATTATTGTTCTGTAATGGTGTATCAATAAGATTACCATTTATCGAGTTATTTCTTTGTGCCACACGTTCAGTTCAGTACAGTTCACTAGCTCAGTCGTGTTTGATTCTTTGCAACCCCATGGACTGCAGCATGCCAGACCTTCCTTTCCATCACCGACTCCTGGAGTTTACCCAAACTCATGTCCATTGAGTCGGTGAAGTCAAAAACCCATCTTATCCTTGGTCGTCCCCTTCTCTTCCTGTCTTCAGTCTTTCCCAGAATCAGGGTCTTTTCAAATGAGTCAGTTCTTTTGCATCAGGTGGCCAAAGTATTGGAGTTTCAGCTTCAGCATCAGTCCTTCCAATGAACACTCAGGATTGATCTCCTTTAGCATGGATTAGTTGGATCTCCTTTCAGTCCAAGGGACTCTCAAGAGTCTTCTCCAACACCATAGTTCAAAAGTGTCAATTCTTCAGCTCTTAGCTTTCTTTATAGTCCAACTCTCACATCCATACATGACTACTGGAACAACAAAAGATTTGACTAGATGAACCTTTACTGGCAAAGTAATGTTTTTGCTTTTTAATATGGTGTCCAGGTTGGTCATAACTTTTCTCTCAAGGAGTAAGCATCTTTTAATTTCATGGCTGCAGTCACCATCTGCGGTGATTTTGGAGTCCCCCAAAATAAAATGTGCCACTGTTTCTACATCTGTTTGCCATGAAGTGATGGGACAGGATGCCATGATCTTCATTTTCTGAATGTTGAGCTTTAAGCCAACTTTTTCGCTTTCCTCTTTCACTTTCATCAAGAGGCTCTTTAGTTCTTCTTCACTTTCTGCCATAATGGCCGTGTCATCTGCATATCTGAGGTTATTGATATTTCTCCTGGCAATCTTGATTCCAGCTTGTGCTTCAACCAGCCCAGCGTTTCTCATGATGTACTCTGCACAGAAGTTAAATAAGCAGGGTGACAATATACAGCCTTGACATACTCCTTTCCCTATTTGGAAACAGTCTGTTGTTCCATGTCCAGTTCTAACTGTTGCTTCCTGACCTGCATACAGATATCACAAGAGGCAGGTCAGGTGGTCTGGTATTCCCATCTCTTTCAGAATTTTCCACAGTTTATTGTGATCCACACAAGTCAAAGGCTTTGGCATAGTCAATAAAGCAGAAATAGATGTTTTTCTGGAACTCTCTTGCTTTTTTCCATGATCCAGCGGATGTTGGCAATTTGATCTCTGGCTCCTTTGCCTTTTCTAAATCCTGCTTGAACATCTGGAATTTCATGGTTCATATATTGCTGAAGCCTGGCTTGGAGAATTCTGAGCATTACTAGTGCATGGGATGAGTGCAATTGTGCGGTAGTTTGAGTATTCTTTGGCATTACCTTTCTTTGGGATTGGAATGAAAACTGACCTTTTCCAGTCCTGTGGCCACTGCTGAGTTTTCCAAATTTGCTGACATATTGAGTATAGCACTTTCACAGCATCATCTTTTAGGATTTGAAATAGCTCAACTGGAATTCCATCACCTCCAGTAGCTTTGTTCATAGTGATGCTTCCTAAGGCCCACTTGACTTCACATTCCAGGATGTCTGGCTCTAGGTGAGTGATCACACCATCATGATTATCTGCCACACATTAATTCCTTTAATTCTCATGACAATCCTCAAGGTAGGTGTTATCACTGTTTTATAGAGGAGGAAGCTGAGACTTAGAAAGTATAACAACCCTAGATTACACTGTAAGTAGGCAGACATCTTGAGCCCATATATCTGTATGACTTCTTGACCTGCCTTTCTGCCAGTTATGAAAATCTGATGAAAGCAGAAGCTTCTACCCTCTGATTAAAAAGAAAAAACAGCTCAAAGGCTCATAGCCATCGCATTTTACAACTGCGGGAATTTTGTGACCACCCCCTCCAGAATCCATGTATGAACGCCTGTGGGTGTGTTGACACATTAAGAGCAATGAGCCAATTTTCAACAAAATAACCTTGAAATATATGTTAGTTTTCCAGGTTGTCACAATATGGTGCTATTTGTCAAACATGTTTGTAGCTCCAGCTTGAGAACACACTCAGAACCTATTTCCTGGACACGAAATCAGTCCCAGTTATTTACTTTTGTTTTCTCCCAAGAGTATTTTTTGTCGTGCTTTGTTCATTATCTTTGGCTGAATGACTTTGGGCTATTTTTGAAATTGCAAACCATTCTCAGAAGAGTCCATCATTAAGGAAATCCAGAGACTGTGCAGTAGGCTCTGAAAGAAACCCTATGGGGGGTTTTAGAAGGGATCCTGTCCAAGGTTAAACCATGAGATGAGGAACTCTTCTCAAATACGACCATGTGTTGGTTACATGTGCTGACTGTGGTTATTATTTTAAGGACAGTCATGCATATTTCAGTGTATATGCCATTTAAAAATATTACTTTGAAGATATACTAAATTTGATTGTTTTAAGTTATCTAGTAAAGCGACTTGCATCAAGATTATTGGAAATATCTAGATCTTTATCACTTGTGTAGGTACAATTTAGTATCACTTTGGAGACATGGTTCGATCCACGTGGCAGGAAGATCCCCTGGAGTAGGTAATAGCCGCTCACTCCAGTATTCTTGCCTGGGAAGTCCCATGGACAGAGGAGCCTGGAGGGCTACAGTCATGGAGTCACAAAGAGTCGGACACGACTGAGTGTGTACATGCAAATTGTCTTTGAAAATCTAATCCTTCAGTGAACCTGTATAGAAATAGTATATATCTCAGTCACTTGACTTGTTTGTTTCTATAATCTGGTTAATTTTCTTTTTTCTGTTAAAATCCAGTTAATTTTCAATGATCTGAGAAGTTACTGAATAATTATACCTAAATGAACGGTTAAAAAATTTTTTTCTTATGGCAGTTTTCACTGTATTGTCTTTGCTCCTAAAGCCAGATTGAAATGTTATCCATTCTAAAAATCATTTTTGTTTTGGGAATATGATGTTACTCTTTGGATCATGGGCTCTAGTTCTAGAACTGTTTGAACTCACTTTGGATGTTTAAGTTATTAGTTGTATTGACTGGAAAATTGCTTCTTTCTGACCACATACCCATATGGTGCTTAAAAGCCAGAAGCTGTTTATTTTGTACATAGATGTCGGTTAGTAGAAGGGTACGATTAAGATTTCCACAGTCTCATTTTACCGCCATCTCACTTAAATGGTGACTGACGTTGTTGATGTGTGTCTGTACCAACATCATGGGCTCCCCTTTTGAATGGGCTTTAGGGCTGCAGAAGTGGTTATACTTTTCACATTCCAGTTTGAATGTTTGAAGCATGATTCTCACCTTTTCAAAAATTTCTTTCTCCCCTCCCTCCCTTCTTTCCTTCCATTCTGTCTGCCACACGGATACACCCTTTCACAAGTTCTTATGGGCAATACAATCCCATCACACAACTCCATCAGTAACTAATTGTTGGGTCATTGATAAGATAGGCTTTGGTACACATGGCTGTTTCAAGTCCAGGTACTTGTTCTCTATGACTTTCTGTCTCGTAGAGATAGTGATTCCAGTGTACTATGGCTGACGACCATTGACTTAAGGCAGATGACATTCTTCATATTTCCTCGGGACATTTAGTGTTGGTTCCTACTACTCAAGATGTGATCCAGGAACCAGCAATATCAGCATGACCTGGGAGTTTGTTAGAAAAGCAGAATGCCAGGCCCCACCCTAGATCTGCTGACTTGGTATTTGTGTTTTAACAAGACCCACTTGTGATTTACATGCACACCAGAGTTTGAGTGGCACTGATTTAGATATTTCTACATAAGCTCATAGAGTTGGACACGACTGAACAACTTCACTTCACTTCACATAAGCTCAAATACAAAGAAACTGCAGAAATGCTAAATTGCTGTATTTTGGGTGATGGATAATAGAAAAAAAAAAACTGCAAGCAGACTGAATAAACATAACTTTATTTAGCAAGCAGTGGGTATAAATATGTGAAATAGTTAAATTCCAGATATTTGGATTATTCTCTTTATCCTTTGAAATTGGTTATTTTTCCATTTCCATTGCCTTTCATGTTAAGTTTGGGCTCTGTTCTGACTCACTGACTAAAGCTCATTATCTGAATCAACATTTTAAATTTGCTTCTCTTGGGAGTAAGATTTTGTGGTTTCATCTCATACGAAACCACAGGTCTTGTGAAGTAATCTAATTTCATCCCAAGTTAGTAGCAAGGATTAAGGATGCGACCAACTGACCAAAAACATGTTGTAAACACAATATGCTACCACAGGTCTGGATCAAAAACTAAACATTCAGCCTAGAAATTTACTTCTCAATCTGCAGAACTCTGTAGATCTAGCTGGATCCCCTGCTAGCATTCTACTGTCTCCTGAGCCATTGTTTGGTGGGATGTTGAAATGGGTCCCTCTTCTCTCTTACTCTCCTGGTGGAAGAGAAAGTGGTATAAGCCTTGTAGAAGGCAATTTGGGGAACATGCATCAAAAGCACTCAGAAACGCATATGCTATGATCTTGTAATTCCACTGCTAGAAATGTATTTTCAGATAATCATATATATGGATTTATAAGTGAAATGGGATGTCAGTTCTATAACAACATAGCTAGAATATCTATAGGAGACTAAAGAATGCTTCTGCTCCTGCATCACAGGCAGCCCTCTGTCTGTCTGCTCTCTGCCCAGCATGTTGCCCACTTCCACCCCCCACCCCCAACCCCACCTCAATCTTGCCCCTCAAGACTTCCTCAAAACCATGGACATTCTTGTAGAAAATCATCTGCTACCACTTAGGATTCAGTTTCCTCACTGGGCACAAAGTTTAGAATAAAGGCAGTGTTTCTTAGAATATTACCTATACAGAT
Organism: Nanger dama; assembly: GCA_917880005.1. Classification (NCBI taxonomy): domain Eukaryota; kingdom Metazoa; phylum Chordata; class Mammalia; order Artiodactyla; family Bovidae; genus Nanger; species Nanger dama. The sequence continues at coordinate 35,610,066 of CAKJTW010000007.1, forward strand.
GACCTGAGTGAGAATCATTTTGCCTGCTTGTATAAAACAAAGATTTCTGGGCCTGAATTATTGCAGCATCCTGTGAATAGAAAGTTATTTTCTTTTTATGCAGAAGAAACTAAGGTTCAGAGAGACTTTCATTTTACACTTGTTGAGAGGTAAGAGCTGCAGTTTGAACCCACTTCTGTGATTTAAGGGATCAGACAGTAAACAGTCTGCCTGTAATGCAGGAGACCTGGGTTTGATCCCTGAGCTGGGAAGATCTCCTGGAGAAGGGAATGGCAACTCACTCCAGTATTCTTACCTAGAGAATCCCATGGACAGAGGAGCCTGGCAGGCTATAGTTCATGGGGTTGCAAGACTGAGTCACACACACATACACACAATGAATGGACTTAATTCCAGTGCTTGCTCTAAGTGCTGGACAGACAGACCCCTGTCCTTCTGAGGTTACATCCTAGCAGGGAGGACTGTGAAGACTATTGTCACATGCCCCATGTGGTTCCTTAGAGTGGCTTTTTCAGTGAAAATATTTTGAGAATCTTTACGAAATAGTGGAAGATCTGGTTTTGACTTTTTCTTGTCACTTTTTTTGAGTTATAGAGAATGAGAGATACTGCTCTGCACATATTTAATATTCAGTAGCTACTGAAAAGTGCTGCATCTTACTTTTAAATTACAGACCTCTCTAGTACTATTGCTCTGCTTAGAAAGATGGTGCTGTTCTGTGAACTGGAACGAGACTGACTCCAGTTCTGTGGGTTACGTTTTCTCTGATGTATGAGCCTTGTTTCTTATTCCAGGGAAGTCTGGTTTCCTGGCTGGTAGTTGCAGATTTGATCCTGCCTTCAACCTATGCTGCTTTTATCTCCTTTAAACTCTTTGAACTGATTCCTGTTAGGAAAAATAAATCTCATTTAAAGCATTAAAGAAGAACACCTATTGAGCACTTCTTATATGCCCAGCACTGGACAAAGTTGGGGGAGCAGTGGTGGGGGTACCGAGTGAGCTAAGCACTCAAGAACTAGTGTCCTTATGGATTCAGATCACTTTCTCAGTAGAGGCATGCCTCATTTTGTTGTGTTTCACATTAATATATATATATATATATATATATATATATTTTTTTTTTTTTTAATGAATTGAAGGTTTGTGGCAACTCTGCACTGAGCAAAAACTATGTGCTGTGTGCGTGCTTAGTTGCTAGCTCGTGTCTGACTCTTTTGTGACCCCATGGACTATAGCCTGCCAGGCTCCTCTGTCCACAGGATTCTCTAGGCAAGAATACTGAAATGAGTTGCCATTTCCTTCTCCAGGGAATCTTCCTGACCCAGGAATCGAACCCTCATCTTCTGCATTGCAGGTGAATTCTTTACCACTGAGCCACCCGGGCAGCCCAGATGCTCATTTACCATTAGAAAAACCCCAAGGGCCCTTAAGAATTGTGCTGAAATCTACTCAGTCTGTGCTTTATAAATGGAACAACAAAGCCAGGACGACAGCGCATCTGTTTACAAGATGGTTTACTGACTATTTTAAGCCCACTCTTGAGATCTGCTCAGAGAAAAAAGTTTCCTTTGAAAATATTACTCTCATTAACAGTGCACCTGGTCACCCAAGAGCTCTGATGGTTAATGTTGTGCCTGCTAATGAAATAGCACCCATGGATCCAGGAGTGATTTCAATTTTCAAACCTTATTCTTTAAGAAATAGATTTTGTAAGAATATAGGTGCCTCAGGTAGTGATCCTTCTGGTGGATCTGGGAGAAGTAGATTCAGAACCTCCTGGAAAGGATTTATATTCTAGATGCCATTAAGAACATTCATGATTTGTGGGAAGGGGTCAGAATATCAACAATAACAAGAGTCTGGAAGAAGTTGATTTCAACCCTTATGGATGACTTTGAGGATTTTGAGACTTCAGTGGAGGGAGTACTTGCAGATGTAGTAGAAACAGCAAGAGAACTAGAATTATAAATGGAGCCTGAAGATGTGACTGAATCGCTGCCATCTCATGATAAAACTTTCACGAATGAAGAGTTTCTTCCTTATGGATGAGCAAAGAATATTATTTCTTCAGATGAAATCTACTCGTGGTGAAGATGCTATAAACAGTGTTGAAAAGACAGCAAAGGACTTAGAATATTGCATAAACTTAGTTGATGAAGCAGTGGCAGACTTTGAGAAGATTAACTCTAGTTGTGAAAGAAGTTCTATGGGTACAATGCTATCATACTGCATTGCATGTTGCAGAAAAATCATTTGTGAGTCTATCTATGTGGCAAATTTCATTGTTTTAAGAAACTGTCACACCCACCCCAGCTTCCAGCAACTACCACTCTGATCAGTCAGTTAGTTACCATCAACATCAAGGCAAGACCCTTCACCAGCAAAAAGATTACAACTTACTGAAAGCTCTGATGATGTTTAGTATTTTTAGTAATAAAATATTTTAAATTAAGGTTTCTACATTTTTTCAGACATAATGCTTTGCACACTTAACAGACTATGGTATTGTGTAAACATAACTTTTATATGCAGTTGTTCAGTCACTCAGTTGGGTCCGACTCTTTGAGACCCCACCAATGAAAGCTCAAAATTTCATGTAACTAAGTTTATTGTGATATTTGCTTTATTGTGGTGGTGTGAAACCAAACTTGTCATGTCTCCAAGGAGTGCCTATAGTCTGCTTTTTAAATCCTTTCTCCATTTTGCTAAGATTTGATCTAAAATTTAGTTGATTAAGAAAATGAGCAATTAAGGTGCGGCTTTGTATATATATCTATCTCACTGGAAATGCAGCAGTGTGACAGCCTGCATAATTGAAAGTGTTCCTTCCAAGGAGAAGACCCACAGTTGGTTAATTCCCAGTGTTAAAACTGTGAACCCATTTTTGGGGGGTAAGTTTTGTTAAAGGATCTGGTTGCTTTGGAAATCCTGCCTTACTATTTACTGCTGTTTCATTATATTTGATCTTCAGTTTTATGGGTGGCTTTGGTTAGTGATGGTAACACCAGAGAATTATGTAGGCTTCAATAGAACGAAAGGAGGAATGGAACTGATTAAGAATAAGTCAGCTTTTTCATATACAGGAAGGAGGAATAGTGAAGAAGCAGCAACACATCCTTAAAATGACTCAGTAATTTACTAGGGCATTTTGAAGCCTCGCTAAAAATTAACAAATTGATCTTAATGCATCTTGTCTCATTTTGTTGGAAGGTTGCCCAGTGCCTTGAGATGCTCAAAGGCTCAAATAAGAATCTCTACCAAATGGCAGTCATCTAACATTGGAAAACCAGCTCTCTTTGCTACTGATTATAGTGAAGCAAAGACAGAGCAAGGTGGGCCCTTCTCTAGGGTGATTTTTACAAAATTTACATTTTGTTTTATTGACCACACAAAGAAGCAATCTGCCAAGTGTTGCTACTGCATCTGAGATTTGTCTCACTTGAGATTATAAATGCCTTTGCTGAACACCAGCTCTGTCTACTGGAGAAGGCAATGGCAGCCCACTCCAGTACTCTTGCCTGGAGAATCCCAGGGACGGGGGAGCCTGGTGGGCTGTCGTCTATGGGGTCGCACAGAGTCGGACACGACTGAAGCGACTTAGCAGCAGCAGCAGCAGCAGCGCAGCAGCAGCTCTATCTACACCCGTTTAAGTAAATTAGATTAGATTTAAATTCTAAGTCTCTATGAACTGCTTAAGCTCACCATCGTGAAATGGAAGAAACAAGACTAGGAAGCTGACCTGACCCTGTGGTCTGCTAGCATGGTTAGGTCACGGCTCTGTCTTTGTCCTGTTCATTCTTACTGGAGGAGCTGCTGTCCTTTGGCTATTTGTCATTCTCATCAACAAATCAAGGGGTCTCTTGTGAATATTCATTCCCTGATTGTTTCATCTGCCAGGACACCAGTTATGCATCATTTTGCATGTATCATCACTTTATATGAAAACTTATGATAGCAGGAGCCATTCAGTTAGAAATGGCCCTCAGAATTCTCAAATCCATGCCTTTCCGTTTGGCTCTATAGCCTCACCTTAGGGTCTATTCCTTACCTACAGACTTCGAACTAGAATGTGGAAGAGTCACACCAAGTCTCTTCCCTTTGCTTATCTCTGTCTACTTCCCAAGCGTTGATCACACCCCTTCTGTTTTATTCATTTCTTCAACATGCACACATACACACACACACAATGCATCCTCTACCATTCTTAGTTGTTATTTTTAAGTAGGATAACTTGCTAATACTTTTCAAGCAAACTTCTAGACATATCTGGAAAGTGTCAAAAAAATTTCTCAGTATTCCTAGTCGACACATCCATGCATCATATATTAACAGTATTTTTTTCCAGTGGCCTGTGTTTATGAATCTTTTAAAGCTACCATTTTAGTTTTCAGAGAAATGGTATATACTGCTTTTTCAATTCACATTTCATGGATTTACATAAAATGTCATTGCTGCTGCTGCTGCTGCTGCTAAGTCGCTCCAGTCGTGTCCGACTCTGTGCGACCCCATAGACGGCAGCCCATCAGGCTCTCCCCGTCCCTGGGATTCTCCAGGCAAGAACACTGGAGTGGGCTGCCATTTCCTTCTCCAATGCATGAAAGTGAAAAGTGAAAGTGAAGTTGCTCCGTCGAGTCTGACTCTTACGACCCCATGGACTGCAGCCTACCAGGCTCCTCCATCCATGGGATTTTCCAGGCAAGAGTACTGGAGTGGGGTGCCACTGTCATTGCTTGTACGTGGTTAAAATAATGGCATCAGAATTTGCAGTTTTGAGAACTAAGAACAAGTGACAACACAGCAGTTAGGAGTGAACATGTGCAAGGATAGCAGAGGGGAATGCAACAGCAGTAAGTGATCAGTATTCCACGGACGTCAGCAGGCATTAGGTAATCTCGTGGCTTGATTAAGAGAAGATTGGCTAAGAAAGCTGTAATAACTGTGAATAACATTTATGCAAGGTTTATTCTGGGCCGAGCCCTGTGTTAATTACTTAATATAGTCTCTCATCTAACCTTTAAGGTAACTATGAAAGTTAGACATTAGTACCCCCATTTATGCAAGGGAAAACTATTTCTGCTAAGTAGCTTGTCCAAGATCATAATGCTAGAAAGTAACAGTTAAAAATCCCCTAGCTCTCTCCAGAGACCTGATTTTTAACCATCTTGCTATATCATAGTAATTTTTTGACTAACAACTCAAAAATATTATAATTATGGAGAGAATGCAGATATCACTAAAAGGCTCCATTTTACTAAAGAAATCATTTTCTTTACTTGGTGTCCATTTGTTGTTCCTCCTGTTACAGGGATTCACAGGAAAAGTTTTGTTGAAGGAGCATGGAAAAATACAGGCAGTGACTTTGGAGTTCTGTATAAACGAGGGCAAAGAGACCAAATGTCTCCTCCTGCTCTGAGTTATTCATTAGAACATTTCCAGTTGAGTAGCGAGTGATGCCACATTTAATATAGCCTCAGGACTTCCATGAGGTCTATTAGCTTGCACTTTCCTAAGTTAGGAACACAAAGACTTTATGACAGACATTTGTTTTCTTGTGGTTCTTTGTACTGTTGCTCTGCTCTGTTAGTTTAAGTCCTTCAGTTTTGATGAAGTCTTTGATGTCTGATTAGAGAGGATAATTAGGATAATTAGGGGAGGTTTGTGGCTTTTACTGGTGATTTAGACAGTGACATGTTTATGGCTAAGCTATGGGATCAACCATATTTCATTTATATATATATATATATATATATTCACATCTCTTATGTTTAGGAAAGAATATTCTGAAACTAAGTTGAAAGTAGAAGATTGACCTTGACTTTAGGACATAAGTCTTGGAGTAAGCCAACCATTTGTTTTGGGAGGTTTCTAGAGCTGATGAAGAAAACTGTCTAAAAGTCCTCATCCTTCGTGAATCAGCTGGTGCTGTTGCTCTGCACTCTGTTTAATCAAGTCAAGGTAAATCTGGGTTTAATAGATTTTTGGAATCTCCTGTACCTAAATGGAATGCTTTTGCCTTAAGTGAATTTGACACTCCACTCCCTAGAGTGCCTTTATCATCAGCGTGTTTTCTTCACACCTTTTGCATATTTTCATGCATTAGGAAGTCACTTCTCTTGTGACTTTGAGTGTTGACATGGATTACATGGTTTACCCAGATCAGCCTCTCCTTCCCCTGGTGATGTGCTGCTAAAGGTCTAACAATGGGCTCTTATTGGGAAGAGAGTTGGCCCTGATGGATAGTATTTGGCGATGTATGTGGTAAAAAAAAAAAAAAAAAATCTTCCCTTCTGGCTTATGTGAGGCACCACTGTGGTTGGGCTGGGAAGAGATGTGAACAGTCAGTTCTCACGAGGTAGTCTGAGCAGGCAATCTGTCCCTTATCAAGTAGCACAATTGTGTGAGTTCACTTCTGATGTTGACCAGTGGGAATGCAATGAAAAGTTGCTCTGGGGAATTCCCTGCGGGTCCAGTAGTCAAGACTCTAGGCTTTCACTGCTGGGGCCTTAGGGTCCATCCCTGGTCAGGGAACAAAGATCCTGCAAATGTAGCATGGCTAAAAAAAAAAAAAATTTCCTCTGGCAGTGTGTCCATACTGAGTTTTCAAGCTATTTCTTCTCAACTCTTTTACTTACATACTCTTGAGAGTCCCTTGAACTGCAAGGAGATCCAACCAGTCCATTCTGAAGGAGATCAGCCCTGGGATTTCTTTGGAAGGAATGATGCTAAAGCTGAAACTCCAGTACTTTGGCCACCTCATGTAAAGAGTTGACTCACTGGCAAAGACTCTGATGCTGGGAGGGACTGGGGGCAGGAGGAGAAGGGGATGACAGAGGATGAGATGGCTGGATGGCATCACTGACTCAATGGACGTGAGTCTGAGTGAACTCTGGGAGTTGGTGATGGACAGGGAGGCCCGGCGTGCTGCGATTCATGGGGTCACAAAGAGTCTTGACACAACTGAGCGACAGAACTGAACTGAAACATTTCATTTTAGAGCTTATCTATGTGTAAGTGTGTATATGTTCTTTGTGTGTGTGTGTGTGTGTGTGTGTGTATGCACACATATATTGGTGGTGGTGTTTAATCATTAAGTTGTGTCTGACTCTGCAACCTCATGGACTGTAACCCGCCAGGCTCCTCTGTCCATGGCATGTCCCAGGCAGGAATACTGGAGCTGGGTTGCCATTTCCTCCTCCAAAGGATCTTCCCAACCCAGGGATCGGTTCTGCATCACCTGCATTGGCAGGCAGATTCTTTGCCACTGAGCCACCTGGGAAGCCCACACACATATATAAACATACATATGCTATTTATATGTATTAAAATTGATACTCCATTCCAGGTTTTCATTTTGGGTTTTGTCATACCACATTTTCTTAATGTTTTCAAGAGTCTTGAGTCCCGTCTCTTTAACTTGTTTTGCTCAGCCTCCTGAGTAATAAAATCAGTAGTCAATCAGTAATAAAATTGTCTTAGGCCTGAGCCCCTCACTTTCAACTCTTCTTCCAGTATATCCCCACAGATTTTCCCAGTGCAAACTTACTGTGGTGGGATAGACATTTTTTTTTTTTTTTTCTTTCAAGAAGGGAAACAATGCAAATGTGGCACCAGCCAGTTTCACGCAAGCTCTTCCTAACCTTTGAACAGGATTTCAAGTGCAAGTAAGATGATTCCATTGATCTTTTAATGATAGAATGAAAGGGGGTTAATTTCTCTCGAAACATCCCCGGTTTTTTATGGCTATCATGGTCTGAAGCTCCCTGTGTTACACTGGATACCATCAGCAGGATGAAACATGGAAGAATACTACCACCCACTGGTCCTTCCTCCTCAAGACAAGATTTCCAAACGTTAGATGGGTTGGCTCTTCTCGGTAAGGTTTTGGTCCCTTTACAGTTGGTACAAGTAGTGACTGCAGTTGTCAAAATGAAGCAGAGGGTCAAACGTGGAAAATCCCTTCTGCCTCACACATACAGAAATGATAGAGGAAATACCATCAAAGCTCAGAAAGCAAACAAAAGGACAAGTGGCCCCAAGACAAAATAAATATTTTGGGGGCCTCGGAATGTTATAGGAATGCCTGAGAGTGAGCTGTGTTGGCGCTGCCGCCTCTGAAGTCTTCCTCTCCTGTCACCTTCCCAACTCAGCTTCCCTGAACACCACGCTATGGCAACTTCTCTTTCTCCACCCAGACAAGCACTCGCCCTCTTCTCTGCTTCATTTTTATCCTTTGCTGTTGCTGTTCAGTTGCTCAGTCATGTCTTTCTCTTTGTGACCCCATGGACTGCAGCATGCCAGGCATCCCTGTCCTTCACAATCGCCCAGAGTTTGTTCAAACTCGTGTCCGGTGAGTCGGTGATGCCATCCAACCATCTCATTCTCTGTCGCCCCCTTCTCCATTCCTTAGTCTTTCCTAGGATCAGGGTCTTTTCCAGTCAGTTGGCTCTTCACATCAGGTGAATGAAGTATTAGAGCTTCAGCTTCAGCATTAGTTCTTCCAGTGAATATTCAGGGTTGATTTCCTTCAGGATTGACTGGTTTGATCTCTTTGCTGTCCAAGGGACTCTCAAGAGTCTTTTCCAGCACCACAGTTTGAAGTTCATTTTTATCCTTAGTACTGATTATCCCTTAACATACTGTGTGCCTTATTAATTTATCTTATTGTCAGACCAGGGTGTCAGGCTCAGGAGGACAGGGCTTTTGTCTTTCAAATATTTGTGAATGAATAACTGAATGATAACACATGTAATGCATTTATCAAAGTAGTAGCATGTGGTAAATGTCCAATGAATGTTGTTATTATTGTTAGTCTTATTATTAACATACAGTTCTTAGTGTTGGCAGAATCTGATGTTTCCTGTTTTTTACTTCATTTCTGTCTGTCTCCTCTGTCCCTCAGCTGTCTTTGTGTCTATTTACTACCCATTTTTCTCCACTATTCTTTCTTTCTTCCTCTTTGTCCAGTATTGAACCCAGTGCCCTGTGTGTGTGGAGAATAGCACAGGCCCCTGCAGACCCTCAGTTTCTGAGTTCAGGCTGTTTGTAGGTATCTGGTGGCCGATAGGGAGAGGGCAGTGGGAGAATAAGGGGGCTCCTGGCATTGGTAGGGCAGGAAGACCCCTCCTCATCCGTCATCTATCTCAACTTCACTGCTGTGTCCACAGGGTTATTTAGCTTCTGTGAGATCAGAGCCTAAAGTTCTTGCTGATTCATATCAAACTACACAGATAAAATACAGTCACAGTGGATTGGCGATTTGGGGACACATTACTTCTGTATAATAAAACCTGGGCTTTTCAAAATTTGTATTTTTTTTTGATTGAAAAATATAGTTAATTTATAATGTGCCAGTCTCTGCTGTATAGCAGACTGACTCAGTTCTATACATGTAGACATTCTTTTTTAAATTTAATGATTTTTTTTTCCCATTATGGCTTGTCACAGGATATTAAATATATTTCCTTGTGCTATGCACAGTGGGACCTTGGTGTGTATTCATCCTATATATAGTAGCTTGCATATGCTGATCCAAACTCCCAGACCTTCCTGCCCCACCCTCTTGGCAACTGTAAGTCATTTCTCTAGGTCTGTGAGTCTATTTCTGTTTTGTAGATATAGGTTCATTTGTGCCATATTTTAGATTCCATATTTTAGATTCCATATTTTATGATTTATATCATATGTCTTTCTCTTTCTGACGGACTTCATTTAGTATGGTCATCTCTAGGTGTATCTGTGTTGCTGTACATGGCATTAGTTCACTCTTTTTATGGCTGAACAATATTCCATTGTATATAGGCACCACATCTTCTTTATCCATTCATCTGTAGGTGGGCATTTAGGTTGTTTCCATGTCTTGGCTATTGTGAAAAGTACTCTATGAACATAGGGGTGCATATATATTTTTGAATTATAGTCTTGTCTGGATATATGCCTAGGAGTGGGATTGCTGGATCATATGATGGGCTCTATTTTTGGATTTCTGAGGAACTTCCATGCTATTTTCTATAGTGGCAGTACCAACTTATATGTCCACCAACAGTGTAGGAGCACTGCATTTTTTCCACACCCTCTTCAGCATTTGTTATTTGTAGACTTTCAAAAAGTTTGTGGGAGGAAGAAGCAAGATATAACCTATAACCAAGATATAGGAGGTGTACAGGGCATTAAGAACTCGATTTTAGTGCTGAAGCAATGTATTTTTTTAATTAATTGATTTATTTAAATTAATTTATTTTAATTGGAGGCTAACTTTACCATATTGTAGTGGTTTTGCCATACATTGACATGAATTAGCCATGTGTGTCCATGTGTCCCCCATCCTGAACCCCCTCAGCTCCCTCCCCATCCCATCCCTCAGGGTTGTCCCAGTGCACCGGCTTTGAGTGTGCCGTTTCATGCACTGAACTTGGACTGGTCATCTATTTCACATATTCTAATATACATGTTTCAATGCTGTTCTCTCAAATCATCCCTCACCTTCTCCCACAGAGTTCAAAAGTCTGTTCTTTATATCTGTGTCTCTTTTTCTGTCTTGCATATAGGGTCATTGTTAACATCTTTCTAAATTCCACATAAATATATATATATATATATATATATGCATTAATATACTGTATTGGTCTTTTTCTTTCTGACTTACTTCACTCTGTATAATAGGCTCCAGTTGCATCATTAGATGAACTGATTAGAACTCAGTTAAAACTGATTAGAACTGATTCAAATGCATTCTTTTTAATAGCTGAGTAATATTCCATTGTGTATATGTACCACAACTTTCTTATCCATTAGTCTGCTCATGGATATCTAGGTTGCTTCCATGTCCTGGCTATTATAAACAGTGCTGCAATGAATATTGGGATACACATGTCTCTTTCAATTCTGGTTTCCTCGGTGTGTATGCCCAGCAGTGGGCTTGCTGGGTCATAAGGCAGTTCTATTTCCAGTTTTTAAAGAATCTCCACACTGTTCTCCATAGTGGCTGCACTGGTTTGCATTCCCACCAACAGTGTAAGTTCCCTTTTCTCTGCACCCTCTCCAGCATTTATTGTTTGTAGACTTTTGATGGCAGCCATTCTGACCAGCGTGAGATAGTACCTCATTGTGGTTTTGATTTGCATTTCTCTGATAATGAGTGATGTTGAGCATCTTTTCATGTGTTTGTTAGCCATCTGTATGTCTTCTTTGGAGAAATGTCTGTTTAGTTCTTTGGCCCGTTTTTTGATTGGGTCATTTATTTTTCTGGTATTGAGCTGCATGAGCTGCTTGTATATTTTTGAGATTAATTCTTGGTCAGTTGCTTTGTTTGAAGCAATGTATTTTCCCTCCATAAGATGATAAACACAGCTTCTCCTCCCCAAAGAAATAAGGAATTGTGATATTGGCTTTACTATCTGAGGCCCTCCCTTGTTAGATCCCAGTCACAGTCAGGATTTAAGCTGTGTTGATGGAAGGATAAAATGATGAATCCCCTGCATTTGATGAGAGGGAAGCTGTCAATTTTTCTTGGTGAGAAAAAAGTGAAACATGTGGCTTGTTCCTATTAGCACTTTGTGAAATTTATTGTGTCCTTCATAATAGTCCTCAGCAAATGGGAAACATATTTTGAAGAAGTGACTGAGGGATTTTATCTCTCATAAATAGTAGGATAGTTGGTTGAAGGAATGAGACGGTTAAGAGCACCAAGAAATCATAGTGTTCAAGCTGAATTGAACATATCTTTCTGTTTTGAAAACAAGATGACCATAAACTAGGTCAAATGGTCATCCTCCACACACCTAACTACTGCCTTATCAATGTATGTTTACTATACTGATTTGTTTCAAGATGACATTCATCTTTGCTAAATCTCAGCAGAGAAGATGAAGTACTGAGATCCTCAGGTAGCGGCAGAAAGTGGGAGATGTTGACTAGAGGCCTCTTAGACATGAGAAGAGCTCTCCAGGATAACTTTCTCTGATGATTACTCTGCCTCATGAGAACTCCCCACCCTGGCTGATGCCCAGAGCTGCTTGGAGCCACAGCGGTGGGTGCTTGAGGTAGTGGTAAAGATTGTTGAGAAATTTCATGAAGCAGGAACTTATTCCACAACAGGTAGCCCCATGCTTAGGGGTGTTGGCTGCCCATCAGTTGTGGGGAACCATTGCCTTTTCATGCTGGGAGGAGCCTTGAAATATGCTCTGCCCTATTTCCATTGCTACAGCCTCTGAGGCTAGACAGGCCACTCTGTTTAACTAGCTATGTGACTCTCTAAAAGTTGCTCAAACATTCTGAGCCTCAGTTTCTTTAGCAATAAGATAGGAACAATGCTTGCTTGCAGTGTTGTCCTCATAGAGGACATTTAATTAGTTAACTTTTTTTTAAAATTAAGCATCTACTATGTGCCAGACCTGTGTTGCCGTTGTTCAGTTGCTCGGTCATGTCCAACTCTTTGTGACCCCATGGACTGCAGCACACCAGGCTTCCCTGTCCTTCACTATCTCCTCAAGTTTGCTCAAACTCATGCCCATTGAGTTGGTGAGGCCATCCAACCATCTCATCCTCTGCTGCCCTCTTCTTTTGTCTTCAGTGTTTCCCAGCATCAGGGTCTTCTCTAATGAGTCGGCTCTTTACCACATCAGATGGCCAAAATATTGGAGCTTCAACTTCAGCATCAGTCCTTCCAATGAATATTCAGAGTTGATTTCCTTTAGGGTTGAGTGGTTGATCTTGCTGTCCAAGGGTCTCTCAAGAGTCTCCTTGAGCAGTACAATTCTAAAGACCTGTGTTAGATAATGGGAATACAAAAGTGAGCAAAAGAAATACTGAGCTTGCTCTCATGGAACTTATAATCCATATTAAATGGTGACTGGCACACAGTAGGGTCTTAGAAAATGGTAGCTATCTTATTATTCACTTAAAAATGAGAGTGTTGCAGCTAAGAGGTTAAGTGACCTGCTCCAAATTTCAGTTTCTCCTGATATAGGCAAGACTTGATATTTTGGCCTATAATCTAAAATCAAACACTTTTCAGAGAGGCCAGTCATGGTGTCCATGGCCTTTGTGATGAGATGGATATTTTGATTCATTTGGAGGCAATATTTCCTAACTACACCTCTGGCTAGCATGAGTGCCCCCAGCATGGCCAGGCATTACCAGGTCAGACTTATTTCCCATGGAATTTTCCAGGCCTGAATACTGGAGTGGGTAGCCTTTCTCTTCTCCAGGGGAATTTTTCCAACCCAGGGAATGAACCAAGGTCTCACCTACATTGCAGGCAGATTCTTTACCAACTGAGCCACAAGGGAAGCCCAACAGTACTGGAGTGGGTAGCCTATGCCTTCTCTAAAGGATATTCCTGACCCAGGAATCAAACCAGCATCTCCTGAACTGCAGGTGGATTCTTTACCAAGTGAGCTATCAGGGAAGCCTCTTACTTCAATTATAATAATTTAAAAAATTATTAGTTCATTTTATGTGAAATTTGTTATCCTCTTGTAGACCCTTAGAAAATCTGTACAAAAAAATCAGTACTATAAATCATAGGCTTAGCATTAAATGAGCTTTGATTTGCCTGGACCACAGAAGTGGTAATGAGAATGATGTCCATAATGGAACACGATGACTCCCATCAGAAGACTCATATGAGAAATGTGATGCTTTAGAACCCACAAAATTTTTACTTTCTCCTTTCTAACAACCGAGAACCATGAAAATAATGGTTTGCTTCTTTTGCCAAATCTGCACAAAACTTTGGATTCAAAATTAATTTCCAGTCACAAGGAATGTATATGTCCTTGAAGTTAGGGGTATATGTTTTCTTTCGCTTCTTTGGTTCCAATGTGTTTCATGTATATGATTTTATTGTCTGTATGTCCTTTGATGTGAAGTGAAAGTCACTCAGTCGTGTCCAACTCTTTGTGACCCCATGGACTATACAGTCCATGGAATTCTCCAGGCCAGAATACTGGAGTGGGTAGCCTTTCCCTTCTCCAGGGATAGGCCAGAGATGTATGTCCTTTAATCTGAGTTAATTACCAGAAGAATATGTTAAAAACAACAACAACAACAAAAACGGCTTTCCTTGGTAGGGCGGAGAGTGCCAGTACAGGAAAAATAAAAGTAATGAGGGAGACAGTGGGGAAAAACATGAATGAGGATGATCCTGGACAGTTATTTTGCTGTCAACCTCTTTAAGGCTTTCCTGGTGGCTCAGTGGTAAAGGACTCGCCTGCCAATGCAGGAGATGCTAAGAGACGGGGGTTTGATACCTGGGTTGGGAAGATCCCCTGGAGGAGGGAATGGAAACCCTCTCCAGTATTCTTGTCTGAAGAATCCCATGGAGAGAGGAACCTGGCAGGCTACAGTCCATGAGGTTGCAAAGAGTAGGATACAACTGAGCGACTGAACAACAAACCCCTTTACACTTTCTGTCTGCTGCTAATGAATGTAGCCCAAGGACCTGTGACCTTTTGATTGACCTAGATCCAGTCTCAAAACAGCCCTTTCCTTTGGTCGCTGTGTACATTTGCAGGCATATTGGATAAGGCACAGCAGTTAGAAACTTTTTGGTCCCATATTTCCTGTTTGTCTAGATTTGCAAGCTCAGTTTTGTCTCAGCTTCCAGCACGTTTGCTGTGATTATTAAGATTTTCTTTTTCAGGACCAGAGCTACCTTTCCCCTATTTTCTTTCCCTTTGTGCACCAAGTGCTCTTCAGGTTTCTGCAGAAGAGCATGTTTTCTGTTCACTGCTTTTCCCTTCTCTGCTTGTTGCTATCGAGAAGGGAAATACAAATAAAATATTTGGACCCAACTCTTAAGCAGGAATATGTTTTGAGCAAGTAAAGCTATAAAAACATCATAAAACTCCCCAGATTTACCCCCAGCTCTCCAGCCTAGGGACAGAATGAGGCCACAGTAAGAGTCACAGAGCAGCCCGTTTCTGGCCCAGCTCAGCTGGTGATATGCCTGCAATGCAAGGCTCTTGCTGGTGGAAGGGGTCACTGGGTTCTCCACCATACACTCACCAAAGGTCATGAATGACCTGCTCTCTTTGCCCTCAGGGGTCCCATTGTTCTGTGTTTCTCCAGGGATCCTCTCCTGCCTGTAACTCTGAGGACTCCTTTTGAGGACCCTCTTCCTGATGCTCCATCCTCCTGGCCACAGGCTGGGGGCTGTGGTTAGAGCAGTTCCTCTGCTCCTATCCTACCATCTCCAGGCTCCTCTGATCAGGGCTGTACCCTGTTACCAGGTACAAAGCCCGAGTACCTATGTCCTCAACTGTCCACAGGCCCTTGGGCATGACTGTCTTTACACTTGACCTGCTCATTAATTTTCTGGACTAGTGTGGAGACTGCCATATGCCCAGATTTGTCGTCCCTCTTCCGTATAATTGGGCTGCCTAGCTAGAGCCTACCTTTTCCCTCTCCCCTGCAGCTAGGTTAAGGCCATGGTGCTGAGAGCTCACTCATGGGATATTCGGGTTGACATTTTTGGTCACTTACTTGAAGAGGAAGTGTTGGCCTTATATTCATACATCACTGTTCCCCCTTTCCCTGGGGACATCAGACACACTGATGAGGACAGAAATTTGAATTTTGGAAAATATGTATCTGCCACTGTGAACCTGACAACATCTCACTGCCTAGAAACTTTTATTCTGAGGTTGGCAGTGATATGAATGAACCTGATTTTCTGCTGTAGTACAAGAAAATGTATCAGCATTTGGCAGTTTGGCATAACTCAGTGAACCAGTAATTTCCAAAGGGTAGATGCATGATGTTATGAAATCACACAGGGGTAAAAGAGCCCGTGTGTGGAAAACATCTAGTGTAAAATAAGAAACTTTGCTTTTATGTTTGATATTTTTGATATAAGTAATCAATGTGCAATCACCATTGTATAGATTTTAATGTGATAGAGTATAAAAAGCTCAGATTTCATATTGCAACAACCTTTTTAGAAAGTACCACTTGCGTTTTGGCATAGTATTAAAGAACAACACTCACAACCATCTGGAAAGGCTGTTACACTACTGTCCCTTTTCTCAGCTATATAGTTGTGTGAGGCCAGATTCTCTTCACACATTTTAACTAAAGCAACCTGCTGCACTAGACTGGACATTCAGTCGTCACCCCCACTGTCACCATGTCGTCTATTATTAAGCCAGACACGAAAGAGATTTTAAAACAATGTAAATAATGCCAGTCTTTACACTTTAAGACATAATTTTTTAAAAATAAGTTAAATTGTGTTAGCATACAATAGGTTCATCATTGCTTTAAAAAGAAATTAATGAACAAATGTTAATAAGTAGTTTTTCTATTTTTGAATACAGTCAGTGTCAATAGATACTTCCCACATAAACAGATTTCTCTGGGGTCCTCAATAATTTTTGAATGTAAAGGTGTCCTGAGACCAAAACATTTGTGAACCCTTGCCTTCAATATGGCAGAGCTACATGTTAGACTCACCTGGGACCATTGAGTGAGCTCTTAGAACATAGTGATCTCCTTCCAGATATGGTATATGAGAAAATAAGATACCTCTATTTTGTCTGAGCTGCTTGTATATTGGGGCCACTTTGCTACAGCATCTTGGCCCATATTCTAAATAATATATTAATATTAGTCTAGAAATTGATCTAATGTACACAATTAGAATCATTATTTCCCTTTAAGACCTCATCAATGTCCCCAAATTGAGATTGTGTATGTGGACTCTTTATCAAGAAGAGCCTGGATAGTTGACCAATGACTTTTTCTTAATTTTTAGGCAAAATCATTGTTGGGCTGCTTGTTCATCCCAACATATCAAGTCAGTTGTCCTTTTCGTGAGGGACCTCTGGATTCTTAAATGGTGGAGTTTTTAAGAAGTAAACTGCCCATGTCCATATTCTGGGATCTCTTTTGCATAAGGTTTTAATCTTCATTCTGTCTTTGTTCTCTTAATGTCAATGTGTTTGGCCTCGTTATTATGGTAATAATTTTTTTTTTTTCTGAAACAACAATAAAGACGTGGTTTTACAAGTCCAGAGTCTAATCCAGTACCATGGAAAAATACTTGAATGTGAAACTTTCTGGAAAATTCATTATTGTTCATCATGTTTATAATAAAAGTCCCTAGAATACCAAAATCACATTTCACTAATTTCCCTTTACTAGACTTTCTGGAAACCTTTCCAAATTCCATAGCATAGAGTGATTTTTCTAGTCTCTGAATCTTCTTCAGCAGTTCTTTCTCAGTTAATTATGTTGGCACATCCCGTCAATGAATATCACCTTTGGTTGTCCTGTTTCCTGGCTCTACATGTGTGATCTGTCTCTCCAGTGTGGTAGTGATGTGCCCAAGGGTGTCAGTCATCATTTATTTATCTTGTATCTAGGTATCCTATAGTGCATGTGTGCGTGCATGTTCAGTCGTGTCTGACTCTGTGGACTGCAGCCCACCAGGCTCCTCTGTCCATGGAATTCTCCAGGCAAGAATACTGGAGTGGGTTGCTATTTCCTTCTCTAGCAGATCTTCCCAACCCAGGGATCGCGTCTCTTGTGTCTCCTGCATTGGCAGGTAGATTCTTTAACACTGTGCCATGTCTCCTATAGAGTCCTAGGTTAATAATGAATCTGAATTAAACAGGCTTGGATGTCATTTCCTTTTCTCACTGAGCAGCCAAAGAGACACCTCGAGGCAAGGAACCCTGAGTAGAGTTGTCAGATGCATGTGGTGTACTTTCTGGGACAGTAAGAAAATTCCTCCGCCCTGCCTACAGATCTCTGCCCCTATCTTCCCCTCCACATTTGCACAGAGATGTCTAATAGTAACTTTCTGAGAAACTGTTAGGCTGAAAATAGAGTGAAGTGTTTTTCTTTTAAACTACTTTATTGAGGTATGATTGACATATGAAAGGCTATAGATATGTAATGTATGGAGCTTGTTACGTTTGGAGATAAGTATACACTTTAGGAAACCAAAGTCACTATTAGGAACAAGGTATTTAAAATGCAGATATCTATCAGCAGGGGCAAGATAGTGGCTTACACTCACAATTCTTGCCTGGTTCTTTTCTAGAAAAATTAGTGGAGGGTGGAAAATGAACAGAATGTCCGAGATGAAAAAATATGCTAAAAAGGAAAGCAATGACCTGCTTTATACTTTAACAGGTCAGCTCTGGTCTGGACTAGCAAACTGAAGAATCAGAGGATATTTCCTTGAGTTTGAATCAGATGTGGCGGAGACTGTTCTAGGAAATGCCTGGCCCAAATCTTAGCTCCCTTATTACAGACCATGTGACCTTAGGAAAAATACTTCATTTCTCTGGGTCTGAGAACTCCTAGTTGGCTAATGAGATTACTTCTTGGCTTATTGTGAAGATTAAACGAGTGTCTAATAAATATTAATGATCAGAGGGCCCTTTTCTTAGTTTAAACCATCCTCACTGTAAGAAAGAATAAGCCTGTTCTCTCAGGAGTGGTGTGGGAGGTGAGGGTGGGGCTGATGCCTGAGAGATGCTGTTTCCTCCCTAAATGCTTTCTTTCTAGGGGCAGTGGTCCTCTGACTTTTGGAACAGAGGAGTTGCTTTTTGTTTTCCTGAAGGTTTGAAACTGCCAGGGTGTAAATATGAGGGGAGATATGGATAATGAAAAATGTCTGAGCAGGTTGAAGTGAGTGTGGGGAGGATGGCACTGATGTCTATGAGAGTGATCTTGTCCCAGAAAGGAACCATCTAGAATGAGCCACACTTGACCCTTGAAAAACATGGCTTTGAATTGCAAGGATCCACGCATATGTTGATTTTTTTCTTTTTTGTCAATTGTAAATACTACAGTCCTATTAGATCCTGGTTGGTTAAATCCAAAGATATAGAACTATGGATGTAGGAGGCCAACTGTAAGTTAGACTTGGATGTATACTCTGGCTGCAGAGGGTCAGCACCCCTAAGACCTCTTTATTGTTTAAGGGTCAACTGTAGTTCCTTGACTCCTGGGAATTCCACCAAGCTGTGGAAAGGAGGAAGTCTCTTCCAGGCATTTCCTGGAAGAAAGATAGATATAAGCTTATTCCCACTTTAGAATAAGGCCCAGTGAACTGACTTGAAGGAAAGTCATGCAGATGAACTCCAAGGCAAGTGCTCCTTTGATAACTATGATGCCTTTCCTGCACACTTCAGAAATGAACTGAACAGTTAAAGTGCCAAAATCCAAAGAATATTCTAGAAGTCCATGTGAAACCTCTCAGAAGTAGATTTGACCTCTAATGTAGGGTGGGAGTGCCTTTTAAATAGTTTAGAAATCTAATGTTTATGTTACATCAATTTTTCATAGACCTCACCTCCTCTGAAGACAGCACTTCCTGCCAGCTCCTGAAACACCCTTGAAGTGGTGGGCATCATGACTCACAGTCAGGTAAACATTCCTTTTAGACACATATCAGCAGGTTTGTTATTCCATTACTGTCCAAACAGCAGAAACCTCAGGAGGTAAAATTGGATTAATGTTGAAGAATTCAGTCTCACCTGTTCTCTTTTATTCAAATCAAACTTTTAAAACATGCACTCTGGGGAGTTCATTTTTGCTCCCAGTAAGGGATCAGGGAAAGATGTGTGGCAGGTCTCAGTCTTTGGAGTCAAGCCTTATTCTGGAACTGTTTCATTTGGAGGTGAGGTGAAGTCGCTCAGTTGTGTCCAACTCTTTGCGACCCCGTGGACTGTAACCTACTAGGCTTCTCTGTCCATGGGATTCTCCAGGCAAGAATACTGGAGTGGATTGCCATTTCCTTCTCCAGGGGATCTTCCCAACCCAGGTATCAAACCCGGGTCTCCTGCATTGGAGGCAGATGCTTTAAGCTCTGAGCCACCAGGGAAGCCCCCTGTTTCATTTGGAAACCACACCTAACTCGCAGTAAGGAAATTATCTGACATAAACCACGACTACGTGCAGGTAGAGAAAAGGAAGGAGTTGGCATCAAACAGCACCTTGTATAAGGGGAATCAACAGAATTCTATAAAATGCCCACTAGCTACTCAAGGTGGAAAAATGGCTTGCTTACAGTGGAAACTGGTCATGTGGGTCAATAAAATGGTCAGATTCATATACCTTAGCCATAAATCTCATGTCATAAAATCATGGCCAATGACCAGATTCTCATACATGATTTCCTCAACTAATCTGTAAATAGTATAAAGTACTATAATATCTGTAGTGTACATTGGATTAAGGGAACATATATTTTATATCAACCATAGAAGCTAAAGGTTCTAGTACACAGTGAGAGTCAATTACATACATATCCGTGGATTTCATAGTTTGTTAAGATGCTGCAAATGTTTGAGTAGTCCCCAAGTTTTAATTTTTTTAGTTTGCAGAGTAAAAGATTTTCTTTTATGTATTAATTAATTTAATAAATACTCAAAGCATCTAAACCAAGCACTAACTCCGATCCTTACCGGTTGATTAAACTTTGGCAGTTACCTAACCTTTCTGCCTCAGTTTCCTCATATGTAAAATCAAAGAAACTTTAGTACTTAACCTCCTAAGGTTGTTGCAGCTATTAAATGGATGAATACCTATGAAGTGCTTAGAATATTGTCTCAGTGGTAGGAGACACATCTGTTAAGTTGCTGCATACTAAATTACCCTAAAGTTTAGAGGCTTAAAACAACACATTTATTATCTCATAATTTTTGTGGATCAGGAATCTGAGCATGGTTTAAGATGAGTCTTCTACTTTTCAGGCTGAAATCAGGGTGTCCCCTTGGTTGTCATTGCAAGGCTCAGCTCTGGGAAAACCTGCTTCCAAGCTCATATGTGTATTTGTTGGCAGGATTTAGTTCCTCCATAGCTGTTGGCCAGTGATTACCCTCAGTTCACTGCCATTTAGGTCTTTCCAACACGGCACCTTGGTTTGTCAAAGTATGCAACATGAGAAGTCAAGAGATAGAATCAGCAAGCAAACTGCAGTTCATAGCTTTTTACAACCTAATTAGGGAAGTGATCTTCCATCACTCTTGCCATATTTATTGATTAGACATGAGTCACTAGGCCTGGCCCACACTTAAGGAGATGGAATTACACAATTCCAGTGTGACTATCGGGGTCAGCAATCGTTGGAGTTCACGTTAGAAGCTGCCTACCACGATGGTGAACAATGCAAATTTGAGGATTACATGCTTATTGGGGGAGACAGACGTTAAAAAGAATTCTAGAATAAAATAGCAATTAGACATTGTGATAAGCACTATGAATTGGAAACAATGTTTGATGACAAATTACAATCTTGATACCTGTTTTGAGTTGGTATTTTTCAAATGAAGTCATCTTTGAGGAAATAATTTTTAGTTTCAGATGTGAAGGGTGAGTGAAGTGAGCCAAGAGTGGAGTCAGGAGAAAGGTGAACCCTTCAGAAGAGTGAACAGATGGTGTGTAGGCCCTTGAAGGAGGGGAGCACCTAGAGTTGGCCCCTCCATGTGGCTTGGGATTATTTTCTCTGCACATGGCTAGTTTTTGGGATAGAGTGCTCCAAGGGAAGAAAATAGAAGCAGCAGCTGTAAGGTCAGCTTAACAGGCATTCTTTCCACTGTATTATATTGATCAAAGCAGTTACAAATCTATATCAGAGTCAAGGGGTTCCAAACTCTGCTTTTGATGGGAGGAGGAGCATACTTATATCAGAACAGAAGAGTTGTTTGGGACTCTCCAGGACAAAGAACCACATCTGGTGATTTTAGCAAGAGTCATTTATTTTCAAGTTAAATATCAGATAAGAAAGAAACCAAAGAAATCATGTGTGGGTCCCTCTTTAAGACCCTTGGGTAGTTTGGGAAGTGAGACTTAGAGGGAGGCCTGGAAGAAGACGGGGGTGAAGAGAAGACTTTAAAGTGATGTTGTGTGTTTTAGGGACTGGTCTTCTGGAGAGGGTCATGATAGAAGTAGGCTGGTGGATGAAACAACATTTCTGAGAGATGGAAAAGGAAGGAATTCAGAATACATATTTGGGGGAATTGAGCTTTGATGGGAAAAATTTTTCCATTGTCACAGGAAAAAAGGATACAAATGGTGTTGAAGGCTGACTTTTCATTAGTGTTGGGGATCCCAGGTAGTGTAAACAGCAATACACAGCAAAGTGGGAGTACTCTGAGTGCTGAGACATTGTAAGGGAGAGAGGAAGAGGGCTGTTGCCACAGATGTGGCTGAACCCAATCAAGGAAAGATGTTTTTTTTTTTAGTTTAATTAGTGTATTGTTACCTTACGAGATTGTTTTATTTCAGGATTTATTCTTGTTTTATCCCCTGAACAGGGAACAGCACAAGAAACATTTTAGTCACTTGCATGTTTTGTTTGTCTCTTCTACTAGCTTTCTTTTACGTTAAACTAAGCGAACTTAAGACAAGAAACATATCAGAAGCAGAAGGACCCCTCACCCCAGTGAGAGGAAATATATCACTGGGTTGCAGATCAGCTCTATCTTGAGGTTTGATTGAACATTTGTATAAGAAACACTTATAAAAAAACTGTCAGATATTGTTTACAGCCCATTCTGATGCCCATTATTTCTTATATAGGACCATGCATGCTTTACTCTTTCTGAATTTTGTTCTCAGAAGATTTTTCTTTTGAAGAAGATGGCCTGTTTCATTTGTTGGGTGATGAAAATGCGAAATCAATCACTTTTTCTTTAGCTACCCTCCTTTTTTGCATTGCATGTCAGGAGCTCAGACTTAAAATTTAGGGCTGCACCACAGTATTAATTGATGGTGAAGGCATAACACAGAATTTGAAATTTTGTCTCTAAACCACAGTTTATTCATCTTTCAAATGAGATAACTTTGGAACCTACCTCTTAGGATTATTTTAAGGATTAAATGAGTTAATACAAGTGAAGTACTTAAAATTACTGCTTGAAATTTGACTGCTAATTCTATTGGTCTCAACTGTATCCTTCAATTTACAGTGATTGATTTGTAAATATATAAATACCCAGTTTTCTGTGCTCACATGTTGTTTTTTTTTGGGGTACTCTCTAGTTTCTGCAGAGACTAGGTTATTTCTAAGAAATTATCCAGTTCTTTGATATCATATATTTTATGATTCTTCTCTAGGGAGGTACAGGGAAATAATATATTCTCAAGGCAACATATAATCAATATGAGTAGCTCTGATTTAACACTTAGGGACTCGAACTGGAGAGTGGATGTTAACACTTGTGATATACTTCTCACTGTAAATTTTTTTCTACCTGATTTGAATGGATGGGCTGAACAAACAACGGGCTTATTGGCTCATGTTATCTTGGAAAAGGCAGGATAAGAAGGCTTCAAAAATTTTGACCTGTAGGGACATAGGATCTACATATATAACAAACACTTTACATCAGCATGAGAAAAATAGACCCAAGGGGATATACAATACTTGAGGTACCCGGTAATCTTACTTAAACATGTACTTATCCAGTCACTTAAACCTGGTGTCATGAGATAATAATTTTCTTATTCAAACAAAGTTGATGGGCAGTTTTTTAGAATGTTGTAGAGAGAATGGATGTATTAAGTAGACGACTGGAATAGATAAACTTTAATATCCTTCCAACTCTTAATATTCCTGGTTTTATGATCTTGTCCTCAGAGCATTGGGTCTGGATTTTCTGCACTCAGTGCAATGGTCTCATTTGTGATTAGGGTGAGTCATTTTGATTTCATCATGGGGCTAGGTGTCAGGGCATTCCAAACAAAGGCAATCAGACTTTCCCCTGTGTATACTAAATTAATCCCTCTGAGGCCAACTTAACTGTTGCTCTAAGATTTGGCTCTAAGTGTTCATTCTTTCAGATCATGGCATGGGTTTAGGGTTATCAAACTCTGGTTAAGGGTTGGGTAGGTTCAATGTACATCTGCGTGAAATCAGGTTTTTTTTCTTTCATTTTTCATCTTGCTTGGCCTGAAAAACAAATATACCAGAGGGATTTCTTCTATCTGAAGTTTCAGGAATTCACTGGATACCACCCAAGGCTTTAGTCAGACTAAAGTCTCTTTACTAGATTTGATGCTTCATTTGTACTGTTATGATTATGTGGGTGTATGCTCGAAGTTTAGGGCAAGAGTATGAGAGGAGAAAGGCAGTTATCTAGAGTCTAAGGTGTGGGCAATGTGAGATGCTGTCCTTATACCCTGAATATGCCAGAATGAAATTCACTCTGTAAGAAAGAAATGGGATGCTATAAATACACTTCCCTCTCATCAGTTCAGTCCCTCAGTCATGTCCAACTTGTTGTGACCCCATGGACTGCAGCATGCCATGCTTCCCTGTCCTTCACCATCTCCTAGAGCTTGCTCAAACTCATGTCCATTGAGCTGGGGATGCCATCCAACCATCTCGTCCTCTGTTGTCCCCTTCTCCTCCTGCCTTCAATCTTTCCCAGCATCAGGGTCTTTTCTAATGAGTTGGCTTCTCACATCAGGTGGCCAAAGTATTGGCCTTTCAGCTTCAGCATCAGTCATTCCAATGACTATTCAGTGTTGATCTCCTTTAGCATTGAGTGGTTTGATCTCCTTGCTGTCCAAAGAACTCTCAAGAGTCTTCTCCAACACCACAGTTCAAAAGCACAGTTCACTCTCATACTGATCCTGTATTTGAATGTGCAGATGCAATCTCATTACTCAGAAAAAAGACCCCTGGCTTAGCTGTGCCCAGCATCCTGAGAGATGTTGAGTATTACATGAATACTAGACTAGTAGATAATCACTACCAAGGACTGCTTATGATCTGTCATTGATAATCAAAATCTGTCTGGGCTTTCCTTTTAGTCCTTGATAATGTCAAACTTGCTAGGAAAAATTGGCAAAAATGTAAGATTTTGGGTTAATTCTCTTTAATATGCATTTTACTAGGCTATCAGGTTTTGTTTTTTTGTTTTTTTTTCATTGTAGACAATCTTCCATTGATCTCTAATGGTTTAAACTATATGCTGGATACATTTCAATGGCAAAAACTGGGCTTCATTAACTCTCTTTTATATTAATATCTTAGTTTCTTCTCAAGAGGAGTCAAAAGTAACTAATGTCTTCAGACTTTTTGATGACTAAGAAACAGGATTTAGTTCCAAGTGCTAAAAGGATTAAAGAAGGCAATTTAAGTTTTTATTTAACACTTCACAAAAATAGACTGTCTCCATTGGGCCAACTTCAAAATGGGATGAAGGGGCAGGGAGCTTTTAAGATAAAGAAGAACAAAGAAGAGAAAAACAGAAAATATCTAATTAGCTGGAGCCATGTAGTCAATATGTTTGGATGCTTGTGGTGAGAAGGAATAAGGAAATAAGCGTAGGGCTCAGAGTAAGGGTGGCCTTTGGGAATTGGCTGACCAGATAATAGTGCATTTCTGGTCAAGCAGAGCATTTAATTGGACATGAAAGCTAAACAGAAAAAAAAAAGGAACTAAGTTTAGATTTGCTGATGTGGCACTCTGGGCAGCAGAAGCTCCATCTTGGGCCTAGACAGTAATTTCAACACAGGTAATGCGTTAAAAACTGGACTTTCAGCTTCCATTTCTTCAGGTTATCCTAGGTGGTCTAGCAAGTGTGGCATACAGCTGCACACTTTCCTCCCAGGGCAGAGTTGGTATGTCAAAAAGAAGGGTCAGCTAGAGGGCAAGAGGCAGAGAAGAGGCCCAGGTGAGCAGGCAGGATCTGCTTCCCCTGGGCCTAGCACATCGTCTGCTTGGTGTGTGTGGTGCTTAGCGGTGGCCACCTGGTAGACACTGGTTGATGAATGACTGTATGAAAGCGGAATTAATCTGGACAGACAAGTTGGGTTAGCTCTAAATCTCCCCTCTGTTTGCTTGGGAAAGCTAAATTCAATCCAGCTGTTCTTCAGACTGCCAAGCCACTTTCAAGCAAGTTCCTTTCTATTTCTTTCATTTCTATTTATTCCCCCTTGGGTGCTGAAGAAGTAAATGCTTCACCAATTATTTATTCTTTATAAGAGTTGACTCTTTGTACTTGACATTTTCTTAATTGTTCACATTCTGCATATTTGCTTATTTTCCCTGATGCTGTTCTATTCCCAGTAACATCTTATTATGAGACTCTAGTGATGAAAGTGCAGGGAGATTTCCTATCCAGGCCTTCTTATTTGTCCTTTCTGCATGTCCCTGTTACAAATTTCCCCTAATGCCAATTTTCATAACTAAGCTGAGTGCACCATTGGCTTTGAAGTTTGAAGGTGTCGTAGCTCCTGCATTTAGAACAAACTGTTCTAAAAATTCATGTTTGTGCGTGCTAAGTCACTTCAATCATGTCTGACTCTGTGTGACCCCATGGACTGTAG
Organism: Nanger dama; assembly: GCA_917880005.1. Taxonomy (NCBI): domain Eukaryota; kingdom Metazoa; phylum Chordata; class Mammalia; order Artiodactyla; family Bovidae; genus Nanger; species Nanger dama. The sequence continues at coordinate 35,636,361 of CAKJTW010000007.1, forward strand.
CCTGCCAGGCTTCTTTGTCTATGGGGACTCTTCAGGCAAGATTACTGGAGTGGGTTGCCATGTCCTCCTCCAGGGGATCTTCCTGACCCAGGGATCGAACCCACGTCTCTTATGTTTCCTGCATTGGCAGGTGGATTCTCCACCACTAGTTTAACCGGGGAAACCCTGTAAAAATTCATACTGATGTAAAACTCAGCTCTTTCTCAGAAACTGCTTTTAGAATAGATGTGACACGTGACCAGCAGGTGAGAACATATCTATCGGGTGAATTCATACATGAGCTGCACTAGGGAGGCCTGCCTTCTGGCACCACTAGGTGATGCAGGATATGGTCATAGGAATAAAGAAGGAAGATCAGAAAAACTGAAAAACTGAATCAGAGCACCCCCTGCAACTCCAACCTTCAGTCAGCCAAACTTAGGAAGAAAATCTATTAGCATTAGAATCAGTTTTAGGAAAAAAAAAACAAAACACCCAACAGTCTATTCTATAATGCTGTTCATTTTAATGTCTTCTAATTCTTGTTCACATACTACTACTGTTTTTAAAACAGCAATGATTATAAGATGTATGCAACTTTAAATTGTTTTTTGTCTTTATACCATTGCTTTCTTTGTCATATATATAATTTACCTTGTTTCTGCTCTCATTTGCCATGTATTTTCCTTTCTTCTTAAATGTTAGCTAACATTATTATTTCTACTTTAAACTTCTGAATTATTTTGCAGCCCAGTGTAGAAAGGCAACCAAAGCCCAGCCATACTCACACTTCCTCTCCCCCTTCTCTTGCCCCTCTCCATTTCCCCGCTTCCCCTCCTCTTCTACCTCTCCCCCACTGCCCTTCTCTCCTCTTCCCCCACCTCTGCTCCGTTTCCCATCTCCTTCTCTCTTTCTGGTACAACTGAATTGGTTTAATAAACCATCCTCTTAAGTTAGTAAGAAAAACGTCCTAATATATCTAGACATGGCCCTTATTTTATGACCTTTCCTTACCTCATCCCCAGACCTGGGTTCCACTGGCAAAATATCCTTATGTTCAGATGGTTCTTTGGAGGTATTCCTTGACTAGTCAGATGCTTCTGTATCCTTAAGGCAAGTCTTTCCTCCTTTTCTGAAAAGAGATTTGAAATTTCCTCATATTTTCCACATTCATTTTGTTGTCCTGGTTTCAGTGATAAATGCAGAGCAGTGGTTCTCAAATTTTAATGTGCTTGTTATCACTTGGAGGCTTGTTAAAATAGATTCCTGGACTCCACCCTCAGAAGCTCTCGTTTAGTAGATCTTGGGTGGGCCCAACAACTAGTATTTCCTGGTGACATTGGTCATGATGATCAACCACTCTTTGAGAACTGCCTCATTTCAGGAGTTCTCTCTCTCTCTCTCTCTCTCTCTCTCTATATATATATATATATATATATATATATATATATATATATATATTTTTTTTTTTTTTTTTTTTTGGGGGTCAAAGCATAGGTATTGGAGATTATTTAAAGGAGAGTGACTTGCCTCAGGCCAGAAACCCAAGGTTTTACTGTGTGTGTGTGTGTGTGTGTGTGTGTGGTTTAGACATGTATGATTCTGAGGCTGAAAGGTACCTCTGCCATCAAAAACCATCTAACTACTCATCAATCCTGGGAAGAGTTATGTGCTTTTATTTAGCAAAGAGGTCAGGTCTTTTTATTAATAAGTTGTAAGTAAGACCCTTAGAGAAGAAAATGGCAACTCATTCCAGGATTCTTGCCTGGAGAATTTCCTGGACAGAGGAGCCTGGCGGGCTACAGTCCTTAGGGTCACAAGAGTCATACACTACTTAGTGACTAAACCACTAAATCACTGGGTGAGACCCTACCACGAGTCTATAGGAAAGTCCAAAAATTCATTGCATACAATGTGGAATGTCATTATTTCCATGTTAATAAAAGAGCTGTGGAAAGCCAGCTGGTCGAGTAGGAGCCTATAGCAGTTGGCCTCATATTTAAACATATATTAATCGCAAGCCAATTAACTATAACACTTTAGTTACCTCTAATCCTTGGTCTCTTCAGACTGGAGTAATCAAAATAAAACTTTTTAGATATGTAATGCAAAAAGATCAGCTGATTTGGGGATTTGGGCTAGCAATGGAAAACACAGAGGGAGGAGCAACATTAGACTTTCAGCAAGACAGGGAAAAATGTTTAGGGAAAATCACAGACACCTCTCCTCCTTCCTTTTTCTAGTTCTTCCTTTTTCTAGTTCTTTCTTTCTAGACATGGCCCTTATTTTATGACCTTTCCTTACCTCATCCCCAGACCTGGGTTCCACTGGCAAAATATCCTTATGTTCAGATGGTTCTTTGGAGGTATTCCTTGACTAGTCAGATGCTTCTGTATCCTTAAGGCAAGTCGAGTGAACATAAACTTAATATAGGGCCAGGTACATGGTGAAAGTGAAAGTCACCCAGTCGTGTCCAACTCTTTGCAACCCATGGATCATACAGTACCCAGAATTCTCTAGGGCAGAATACTGGAGTGGGTAGCCATTCCCTTCTCCAGGGGATCTTCCCAACCCAGGGGTTGAACCCAAGTATTCAATAAATATTTGCTACATAAAGAAGAGAATGAATGAAACGAGGAGGATGTGAAGTTTTGTGGGAGTGAAGAATTAGGTGATGATACTGCTGCTGAGTGTCATTTTCAAGGCCCAAAGTGACCTTAGAGATGGTCCTGCCGCAGAGACTACTACAGAAATATTATCCCACATGTGGGGTTTAGATATAAGTGTACAGCGCAGGTCCTCCTGAGAGCATGACATGGTAGGCTGGCTGTCAACCATCATTACCATCTCAGTGTGAATTTGTGTTTCCCACCAAATGTGATATGACTGGGGCATTTTATGGAGAAAGGGAGATCTGGATGATTAGGAGGGAGGGTGAATTTTTGGCTTGGGGCATTTGCTGAGCAGGCTGCCCCTAGTGCCCAGGCTCATAGAAAAGGGACAATCAGAGAGGGACAGAAGGTAGACTAGGCAGGGGAGAGGAGTGACAAAATCTGCCTACCTCTCAGGGATCAACCCTGCTCTTAGGATTCTTTATGCCAAGAATCATCAGATCACCTAGAGGCCTTTCATTGAAACATGGGCTGCTGGCTCCATCCTCGGGCATTCTGATTCAGCGCCTTCAGAAATACTAAATTTACTTTTCAAACAAGTTCCCAGATGATGCTGTCTGAGCACCACAGTTTGAGACACATCACTTTAGTCATTTCTGTGTGCAGTGCAAACTTCTCAGTTAATCCTTTATCTCTAGTAATAAAAGTAAGGAGATTAGCAATAGCTGTAATATGCTTTAAAGACATATGTTTAAATTTTTAGAATTTATGTTTTATTGGGAAGGAATTGCTTCCCAGTTGGCTCATAGGTAAAGAATCTGCCTGCCAATGCAGGAGACATGGATTCGATCCCTGGGTCATGAATATCCCCTGGAGAAGGAAATGGCAACCCACTCCAGTATTCTTGCCTGGGAAATCCTATGGACAGAAGAGCCTGGTTGCCTACAGTCCATGGAGTTGAAAAATTGTTGGACAGGACTTAGCAACTAAACAACAACAATTGCTTTGCAAAGTTGTGTTCAGTTCAGTTGCTCAGTCAGGTCCAACTCTTTGCCACCCCATGAACCGCAGCATGCCAGGCCTCCCTGTCTATTACCAACTCCCAGAGTTTACCCAAACCCATGTCCATCGAGTCAGTGATGCCATCTAACCATCTCATCCTCTGTTGTCCCCTTCTCCTCCTGCCCGCAATCTTTTCTAGCATCAGGGTCTTTTCAAATGAGTCAACTCTTCACATAGGTGGCCAAAGTATTGGAGTTTCAGCTTCAACATCAGGCCTTCCAATGAACACCCAGCACTGATCTCCTTTAGGATGGACTGGTTGAATCTCCCTGCAGTCCAAGGGACTCTAAAGAGTCTTCTCCAACACTGCAGTTCAAAAGCATCAATTCTTTGGAGCTCAGCTTTCTTTATAGTCCATCTCTCACATCCATACATGACCACTGGAAAAACCATAGCCTTGACTAGATGGACCTTTGTTGGCAAAGTAATGTCTCTGCTTTTTAATATGCTATTTCTGCTTTTTAATATGCTGTCTAGGTTGGTCATAACTTTCCTTCCAAGGAGTAAGCATCTTTTAATTTCATGGCTGCAGTCACCATCTGCAGTGATTTTGGAGCCCAGAAAAATAAAGTCAGCCATTGTTTCCACTCTTTCCCCATCTACTTGCCATGAAGTAATGGGACCAGATGCCATGATCTTAGTTTTCTGAATGTAAAATTGTGTTAGTCTGTGCTATACAATGAAGTGTATCAGCTATCTGTATACATATATCCCCTCCTCGTGACCCTTCTTCCCTGCTTCCATCTCACTCCCCTAACTCCTCTAGGTCATCACAGAGCACCAATATGAACTCCCTTTATAGAAGGCTCCCACCAGCTATCTCTTTATACATGGTGGTGAATAATTAAAATTTGTTTTGCATGATATGGTTTTAATTGATACAGATGGACTAGAAATGTATTATAGACCTCATGTTCTTTCCAGTAGGGCATAAAATTAAAAAAAAATTATCAGATCCAAATAAATTTAAAAAATGAATTGTTTTAATCAAGTAATAAGATTTACATGTTATATTTTGGCAGGAAATCCCATGGCTGTGTATTTTGGAGCTTTTTTTTTCAGATTTGTATATAATATTTTCCCTACATCATTGAACTTCATTAGAAAAGAAAACCGTTGTCCCTAATTATGAATGAAAATAAAGGTTTAAAAAATGTGGTCTGTAGGTTTGTGTGGGAGTGTGTGTGTGTGCATGCATACATGATCACAGAGGAAAAGGAGGCCTCATGTAACAGTTCAATATCATGGATGATTTAGATAAGTGTAAGTCAAGGCAAATACTTAAAATTTCCATCTTAGCTTGGGAAACCCAGCATACAATAACCAGAAGTTTTCTGTCATAGTAAACATGTTTTACATCCCTTTTATGTTTTAACAACAGTTGCTTGAACCTACATTAACTTCATGATTTTACTCTTAGTAGAGTCAGTCTTATATTTATTTTCCTTGTGATAAACAGCTGTGATGAGGGGAAGCTTTACATCAGTTTCATGACAGTGATAATAGCAATAATCATAATCTATATGAACTATCTGATTATTCAGGATATAGTTTCATACAAACTATTGTTTCTTCTGATTACCATAAATAAATCAAGATGCTAATATTAAGTTCACTGATGTTATAAAGTCACTTTGAAGTGCTTAAAAGCAAATATCATCATTTTCTGTGTTACATATTGGATCCAGGGATCTTCAGCAATGAACTGCTTCACCTATACTTACTCAGGCTGGGTTAATATAAGAGAAATAAGAGTAAGTGATCCAGAAATTTCAGCCAGCTTCACATCCAGAGCATGTTGATTGCATGGTAATCAGTGTGCAGAAATAGGTGGGAGACAGGACGAGAAGCCAAACCAGTTGAAAAGTATCATTGAGCAATAAGAATCAATTTAATCCAGCTTAACTGAGGTGCTATTGTGAAGAAAGAAAATCAACTGAGGGTACTAAAAAGGCCTCCCAGCTCTATTGGAGTACTATTTACTTTACAAGTATTTAGATATGTGAAGGGCTACAGCTTCCTTGCATGCATGCTGAATCACTTCAGTCATGCCTGACTTTTGTAACCCTATGGACTGTAGCCCACCAGACTTCTCTGTCCATGGGATTCTCCAGGCAAGAATACTGGAGTGGCTTGCTGTACCCTCCTCCAGGGGATCTTCTTGACCCAGGGGTTGAAGCTGCCTCTCTTGCCTTCTCCTGTATTGGCAGGCAGGTTCTTTACCATTGGTGCCACCTGGGAAGCTTCCTTAGAATCATGCTTACTTTATAAAAGGGAATTATGGAGTTATGTAACTGAGAAAATTTCCCTGATAATGTATGTTTAAACAAAGAATGTAATATTTATATGTATGACTGATTTATTTTGCCATATAGCAGAAATGAACACAACATTGTAAATCAACTATTACTCCAATAAAAATTAAAAAGCAAAAACAAAGAGTGTAATCACTCAGTCAATTTCTTCTGTTGTGGAAGGAACATAGAGTTGAAGAATTTATTGTAGATTTAAAAGATAAAATAATACCCATCATAAAGATGGAAATAAAATTCCAGATTTTGAAATTTATGTATTTTCAGACATCTAAAATAGAAAACCCTCTTCAGGCTAAATGGCTTGAAACAGACTAGAAATTAAGAGGTGTTTAAAGGAGAGGAAGGGGTCTTCCTAGGTGGCTCAGTGGTAGAGAATCTGCCTGCTAGTGCTGGAGACACAGGCTCAATCCCTGGGTCAGGAAGATCCTCTAGAGAAAGAAATGGCAACCCACTCCAGTATTCTTGCCTGGGAAATTTCATGAACAGAGGAGCCTGGTGAGCCACAGTCCATAGGGTTGCAAAGAGTTGGACACAACATATTGACTAAACAACAACAACAAGAAGAGAGGAAAGGAAGTGTGACTGAGTCAGGGGGGAAGTGAGACGTAAACTCACCTTTAGAAGCGGGGTACTTCTTAGATGGGCTTCCCTCGTGGCTCAGCTGGCAAAGAATCCATCTGCAATGTGGGAGAACTGGGTTTGATTCCTGGGTTGGGAAAATCCCTAGAGAAGGGAAGGGCTACTCGCTCTAGGATTCCAGTACTCCAACTATTGGATTATATAGTTCATGGGGTTGTAAAGAGTCAGACATGACCAAGTGACTTTCATTTCCCCTCATAGCTCAGCTGGTAAAGAATCCTCCTGCAATGCAGGAGACCGCAGTTCAATTCCTGGGTCAGGAAGAGCCACTGGAGAAGGGATAGGCTACCCACTCCAGTATTCTTGTGCTTCCCTTGTGGCTCAGCTGGTAAAGAATCCACCTGCAATGCAGGAGACCTGGATTCGATCCCCAGGTTGGGAAGATTCCCCTGGAGAAGTGAAAGGCTACCTACTCCAGTATTCTGGCCTGGAGAATTCCTTGGACTGTATAGTCCATGGGGTCACAAAGAGTCAGACACAACTGAGTGACTTTCACTTCTTAGGTGATGGTGATGAGGAGAGAAGAACCTTTCTACAACTGCCCCTCTAAAGAGGGCAAAACCCCCTAGAGTCTATAGGGCTAGCACAGAAGACTGTAAGACTGTGGAGGCTGTTGTTGTTGTTAGTTTTGCCTAGCAAGCTGTCCCACTGTCCTTTGTCTAGAGTCCAGGAGACAGAGTTCTTGGTGAGCTGTCTTTCTTCAATGTTTAGCCTATCTCAGTAAATAATAGCTTCGTTTTTGGCTTTGGTTACTTAGAATTGGGTCTCTGCCATTTCATGAAAATAGGTCTTCACACAGGTGTGCTTTCTAACTCATTATAGCTGGCAAACTTCTGTAGGAAAATCTTTTAAAATGCTACTTTCTGAATATTATTTCTCTTCACATAGTCTTTTATGGCACTCTTTGTTCCTGTATCAAGTCTATATATTCCTTTGGCTTAATTGCAAAGTCAAAAGGGTGATATTGGTGAGCCTCCAGAGTTTCAAAGCACTAAATAGTCTAGGGTGCAACTTCAGAATAACTAGTCTGAATGTGCTAGTTCATTTTGGAGACTGTAATGAGTTAGTCTCTAAGAGTGACAAAATTCTTAATGGTGTCTGGTGGGAGGTCATTGCCATCATCGATGGCATCAGGGCTGAATCTAAATTTAAAATTTGGACTCATATAAGCTCAACCTGCAGGGCTTTTTGCGGAGTACCCGGGGATTTTCAGAATATGGGAATCTTTTGTGCTTCAAGATGCTACAGAGCAGAAAATGGACTCATTTGATAAATGCCAGAGTACTCTGTCTTTCCAAGTATACTTCCCAGGTGATTCAGGCACCTTTTTCGAAGAACTTTGCTAGTCTTTGGACTTCTTTACAGAAGTAATGGAGCACTAGAATATAATTTCCAAATCTTCAACTGGTCATCAGAGGCTTGATTGGCTAGCATTCATGAAAATGCCTTCTTTAATGCACAGAGATAGCATGTGTTGGATTCGTAGACTGTCATGATTTATTGCTTAACCATCTGGGAGTTGGCAGAATGTGTTCTGCTAAGCAGATTTTCCTTTATTTTTTCAACCAATGATTTTTATTTGATTGTACTAGAATTCATATGTTTTTCGTTAATTTGCAATTAACTCATATCAAGATGTTATTTTGTATGAGCAATTTAACATCCATCAGACCCTCTAAGTATTATTTTTATAATGCTCTATGTTCCTTTTGATTTAGAAAGCAGTCGGCATGGCATTAAAGACAGATGACACAAAGGTATAGCCTGGATTTGGCTCAAAGAGGAGAGCAGGTCCCAGTAAATATTGAATGAGAGCCAATAAAGTTGTTTTGTTTTAAAATTTATTACATATAGTTGCTTTACAATGTTGTGTTAGTTTCTACTGAACAGCAAGGTGAATCAGTTATATGTATGTGTGTGCATATATGTGTGTGTGTGTGTGTGTGTGTGTGTGTGTGTGTGTGTGTATATATATATATATATATCCTCTTTTTTGACTTCCTTCCATTTAGCTCCTCACGGAGCACTGAGTAGAGTTCCCTCTGCTACACAGCAGGTTCTCATTAGTTATCTCATAGTATCAATAGTGTGTGGGCTTCCCTGATGGCTCAGTGGTAAAGAATCTGCTTGTACTGCAGGAGATGCAGGTTCCACCCCTGGGTTGGGAAGATCCCCTGGAGAAGGAAATGTCAACCCACTCCAGTATTCTTACCTGGGAAATCCCATGGACAGAGGAGCCTGGTGGGCTCTAGTCCTTGGAGTCACAGAAGGGTTGGACCAGACTTGGTGACTGAACAACAATGTGAATAGTGCATATATGCCAGCCTCCCAATTCATCCTGTCCCCCTTCCCCTGCTTGGTATCCATACATTTATACTCTACATCTGTGTCTCTATTTCTGCTTTGTAAATAAGATTGTCTATAATAATTTTTTCAGATTCCACATATATGCTTTAATTTATGGTATTTGCTTTTGTCTTTCTACTTTATTGCATTCTCTATGACAGTCTCTGGGTGTCTCCATGTCTTTACAGATGACCCAGTTTCATTCTTTTTTATGGCCGAGTAAAATTCCATTACATAAATGGACCACATCTTCTTTATCCATTCCTCTGTTGATGGACATTTAGTTTGTTTCCAAATCCTGATTATTGTAAACAGTGCTGCAGTGAACATGGGGTGCATGTGTCTTTTTGAATTATGGTTTTCCCTGTGTGTATGTCCAGTAGTGGATTTGCTGGGTCTTGTGGTAATATTATTTTTGGTGTTTTAAAGTGAAAGGCAAAGGAAAAAAGGAAAGATATACCTATATGAATGCAGAGTTCGAAAGAATAGCAAGGAGAGGTAAGAAAGCCTTCCTCAGTGATCAATGCAAAGAAGTAGAGGAATACATCAGAATAGGAAAGACTAGAGATTTCCTCAAGAAAGATAGAGATACCAAGGGAACATTTCATGCAAAGATGAACATAATAAAGGACAGAAATAGTATGGACCTAACAGAAACAGAAGATATTAAGAAGAGGTGGAAACAATACATAGAAGAACTGTACAAAAAATTTCTTCATGACCCAGATAACCACGATGGTGTGATCACTCACCTAGAGCCAGACATCCTGGAATGTGAAGTCAAGTGGGCCTTAGGAAGCATCACGAAACAGTGGAAACAGTGTCAGACTTAATTTTTTTGGACTCCAAAATCACTGCAGATAGTGACTGCATCCATGAAATTAAAAGACGCTTACTCCTTGGAAGAAAAGTTATGACCAACCTAGATAGCATATTCAAAAGCAGAGACATTACTTTGCCGACTAAGGTCCATCTAGTCAAGGCTATGGTTTTTCCTGTGGTCATGTATGGATGTGAGAGTTGGACTGTGAAGAAGGCTGAGTGCTGAAGAATTGATGCTTTTGAACTGTGGTGTTGGAGAAGACTCTTGAGAGTCTCTTCGACTGCAAGGAGATCCAACCAGTCCATTCTGAAGGAGATCAACCCTGGGATTTCTTTGGAAGGAATGATGCTAAAGCTGAAACTCCAGTACTTTGGCCACCTCATGCGAAGAGTGACTCATTGGGAAAGACTCTGATGCTGGGAGGGACTGGGGGAGGAGGAGAAGGGGATGACTGAGGATGAGATGGCTGGATGGCATCACGGACTTGATGGACGTTGAGTCTGAGTGAACCGCGAGAGATGCTGATGAACAGGGAGTCCTGGCGTGCTGCGATTCATGGGGTCACAAAGAGTCAGACACGACTGAGCAACTGAACTGAACTGAATTGAAGGGGAGGTGATGGAATTCCAAATGAGCTCAAAGATGATACTGTTTAAATATTGCACTCAATATGCAAGGAAATTTGCACTTACCTGACACACAGGCAAAGTAATACTCAAAATTCTCCAAGCTAAGTTTCAACAGTATGTGAACTAGAAACATCCAGATGTTCAAGCTGGATTTAGAAAAGGCAGAGGAACCAGAGATCAAATTGCCAACATCTGTTGGGTCATAGAAAAAGCAAGAGAGTTCCACAAAAGTATCTATTTCTGCTTCATTGACTACACCAAAGCCTTTGATAGTGTTGATCACAACACACTGGAAGATTCTTCAAGAGATGGGAATACCAGACCACCTGACCTGCCTCTTGAGAAACCTATATGCAGGTCAGGAAGCAACAGTTAGAACTGGACATGGAACAACAGACTGGTTCCAGATCGGAAAAGGAGTATGTCAAGGCTGTATATTGTCACTCTGCTTATTTAACTTATATGGAAAAGGAGTACATAAATGCTGTATATTGTCAGCCTGCTTATTTGACTTATATGCAGAGTACATCATGCAAAATACTGGACTGGATGAAGCACAAGCTGGAATCAAGATTGCCAGAAGAAATATCAATAACCTCTCATATGCAGATGATACCACCCTTATGGCAGAAAGTGAAGAGGAACTAAAGAGCCTCTTGATGAAAGTGAAAGAGGAGAGTGAAAAACCTGGCTTAAAACTCAACATTCAAAAAATGAAGATCATGGCATCTGACCCTATCACTTCATGGCAAATAGATGAGGAAACAATGGAAACAGTGATAGATTTTATTTTCTTTGGCTCCAAAATCACTGCAGGTGGTGACTGCAGCCGTGAAATTAAAAGATGTTTGCTCCTTGGATGTAAAGCTATCACAAATCTAGACAGCATATTAAAAAGCAGACATTACTTGGCCTACAAAGGTCCATCTAGACAAGGCTACAGTTTTTCCAGTAGTCATCCTATGAATGTGAGAGCACATAAAGAAGATTGAGCACTGAAGAACTGATGCTTTTGAACTGTGGTGTTGGAAAAGGTTCTTGAGAGTCCCTTGAACTGCAAGGAGATAAAGCCAGTCAACCCTAAAGAAATCTGTTCTGAATATTCATTGGAAGCACTGATGCTGAAGCTCCAAAACATTGGCCACCTGATGTGAGGAGCTGATTCATTAGAAAAGACCCTGATGCTGGGAAATATTGAAGGCAGGAGGAGAAGTGGACGACAAAGGATGAGATTGGTTGGATGGCATCATCGACCTAATGAAGATGAGTTTGAGCAAATTCCAGGAAATGGTGAAGGACAGGGAAGCCTGGAATTTTAGTCCATGGGGTTGCAAAGAGTTGGATACGACTGAGTAACTGAGCAACAACAAAGGAACAAGGAACTGCCATTCTGTTCCCTGCAGTGGGTATATCAATTTATTCCTTCCACAGTGGAAGAGGATTTCCTTTTCTCCACACCCTCTCCAGCCTTTACTGTTTGTAGATTTTGTGATGATGGCTGTTCTGGCAGATGGTAGGTGATACTTCATTGTAGTTTTGATTAGCATTTCTCTAATAATCAGCGATGTTGAGCATCTTTTCATGTGCCTACTGGCCATCTGTATGCCTTATTTTGGAGAAAAGATAGATCTACCAATTTTTTTATTGGGTTGTTGGTATTTCTTTGATATTGAGCTGCATGAGCTGCTTATACATTTTGGAGATTGATCCTTTGCCATTTCCTTATTTTGGAAATATTTTCTCCCATTCAGAGTTATCTTTTGTCTTATTTATGGTTTCCTTTGCTCTGCAAAAGCTTCAGTAAGTGGTGCTGGGAAAACTGGGCAGATAATTTCAAAAGAATGAAATTAGAACATTCCCTAAAACCATATACAAAAATAAACTTGAAATGAATTAAAGATCTATATGTACGGCCAGATACCATAAAACTCTTAGGCGGAAACATAGGCACAAGAGCACTTAATGAGAATAAAAACAAAAATAAATAAACGGAAAGAACTGATAAAATTTAACTGAAATTAATTAGAAATGGAAGCCTAGGTATCAGTTTAACTAGTTGTTAGATGATAAGCATTCCTTGCCTTGATTTTCTTTTCTCTTTAATGGGAATAATGAGAGTATTCTGAATATAAAAGGATATAAAATTATAAAAAAATTTTGAAAGATGAGACCAAGTTCAAGGAAAGTAAGTATGAGATTCTTGTCCTTCAAACCTTTCTTCCTCAGTGTTATTGTTAGACTTAGTTGATACTAAGATGAATGTTGCCTCTGCCACATAGTCTCCAAATTATAAACTAATATGGGTGATGTTTTGGAAACATCTTCCAGTGTCATTATTTCATATTTCCATATTGTGTGCATACATGCTCAGTTGCTCGGTCATGTCCAACTCTTTGTGACCCAATGGACTGTAGCCCATCAGGCTCCTCTGTCCATGGGATTCTCCAGGCAGGAATACTGGAGTGGGTTGCCATGAAAATATTGCAGTTTGAATGGATAAGCATAGGATTTTGTGTCAGAATTGCCTATATTTGTGACATGAAATTGGAAGTAAGTTAATTGTCTTGTTCATTCGATGCTTTTCTCCTTTTTTGGAGGAACACGGGGGCAAAGAGGGTGTGATGCAAACACTGGGGGAATTTCCCTATGAGGCATTGTTACTCTACCTGCCTGAATCATAAAAATGGGAATATTTTCCTTTACAGAGTTGTATATTCAATTTATAAACTAATGTATAAACATATAATTTTAACATATACATTAGTGATGTAATTTTCACTGGAATTGCTACAGTAGTAATCATTTATTACACATAGCGTTATCCCCATTACTCTGTTGAAAGGAGATTGTTCTTTTTCTTACTAAACTAGGAAGATTCTCACAACCCCTTTTCACGAGAATCTTCAGGATGGAGGGAGGGGCATGCAGCTGCTGGAGAGGCTCTGTTCAGGCTCCCCTCACTCCTCCCAATTGAACTTCTGGACCAGCCTCTGGCTTGCCTGCCCATCCTCCCCTTGTTCCCAATTAGCCTACAGTCCGCTGCCAGAATTCACCTTCTAAATTACAACTCCAATGAGGTAATTCAACAGAGCATAAATTTTCTTGACTCCACATTGGCTATTAAATTAGATAAATGTACCCAAGTGACATTCTGAATTCTCTTGAATATCATTAAACATTTTTTAAATGTCTGATAAGACCTTTGCATTTTTATTTTTAATGCTTTGTCCAACTTGATGACTTGCTCTTCCCCAGATACCAGCCTGCTTCCTTTCTTGGGAAAGTCATTTTCCTCAAAAATCTTCCTGTTGAATTCCTTTGTATTACATAGCTATACTTAGTTGCTCAGTCATGTCCAGCTCTTTGCAACCCCATGGACTGTAGCCTGCCAGGCTCCTCTGTCCATGGGGATTCTCCAGGCAAGAATACTGGAGTGAGTAGCCTATCCCTTCTCCAGGGGATCTTCCTGACCCAGGAGTTGAATCGGTGGTCTCCTGCATTGCAGGCGGATTCCTTACCAGCTGAGCTACCTTACGTAAGGCCTATGTAGAAAGCCACTGCCTCCATGAAGCCTGCCCTGTTCTCCCAACAGCTTTTGTGTCAGTGATGAAGGCTTGTCCTCTCATGTGAGTTACTGTGGTTGTTTACTTGCTAAGTCCTGTCCTTGCAACCCCACTGACTGTAGCCCACCAGCTTCCTGTGTCCACTGGATTTCCCAGGCGAGAATACCAGAGTGTGTTGCCATGTCCTTCTCCAGGGGATCTTCCCAACCCAGGGATGAAAACCATGTCTTCAAATTGCAGACAAATTCTTTACCACTGAGACACCAGGGAGGCCCTTAATGTGAGTCAGTGTGAACCTTTTAGAGGCAGGCCTGGTGTGTGTCATCATTGTCTTCTACCACACAGATAATTCCAACACTGATGCTTAAACACACCTCCAGTGAATATTTCTTGGGCTGAAAATTGAGTTTGAGTGCTTTTTTAGCTTTTCTTCACTCACCCTGTAGTTTCTACTACTTGAACGGAGCTTGGGACACCTACACACATTCTTCTTCAACAAGTTTTGGCAGTAGCTTCCCTACTTGACTTGTTAGTACCTTTTAAAAACTACTTGTCCCATTGCTAGACTTCAAGGTGTTAAATCCTTCTGTTCCTCCTGTTTATTTTCTCTTGCGTTGGCTCCCCAAACTGCATTTTAAATTAAAAAAAAAATACAGAGTGGGTTGAGTCCATAGCACCTTTCAAGGTGCCTAGAAAGTACCCTGTTATACAGATGGTCAATTGCTAGTTATTGATTGACTAATGTTGATGAAAGTGAAAGAGGAGAGTGAAAAAGTTGGCTTAAAGCTCAGCATTCAGAAAACTAAGGTCATGGCATCTGGTCCCATCACTTCATGGCAAATAGATGGGCAAATAGTGGAAACAGTGGCACACTTTATTTTCTTGGGCTCCAAAATCACTGCAGATGGTGACTGCAGACATGAAATTAAAAGACACTCCCTGGAAGGAAAGTTATGACCAACCTAGATAGCATACTGAAAAGCAGAGACATTACTTTGCCAACAAAGGTCTGTCTAGTCAAGGCTATGGTTTTTCCAGTAGTCATGTATGAGTGTGAGTGAAGGTTGGACTATAAAGAAAGCTTAGCACTGAAGAATTGATGCTTTTGAACTGTGGTGTTGGAGAAGACTGTTGAGAGTACCTTGGACTGCAAGGAGATCCAACCAGTCCATCCCAAAGGAAATCAGTCCTGAGTGTTCATTGGAAGGACTGATGTTGAAGCTGAAACTCCAATACTTTGGCCACCTGATGTGAAGAGCTGACTCATTGGAAAAGACCCTGATGCTGGGAAAGATTGAAGGCGGGAGGAGAAGGGGATGACAGAGGATGAGATGGTTGGATGGCAACCAACTCAATGGACATGAGTTTGGGTAAACTCCAGGAGTTGGTGATGGACAGGGAGGCCTGGCTTGCTGTGGTCTGTGGGGTTGCAAAGAGTCAGACACGATTGAGCAACTGAACCGAACTGAATCCCAACAATGGGAGTAAATGGCTTACAAGGGAGAGGTCAACTTTGTCACCTGTTATGGTTGGGCCTCCCAGAAAGTCCAGTTTGCTGTAGACCTTCGGGAAAGAAGCACTGATGAAGTTTAGATCAGAATCTAGCCTTGATGAATTTACCATAAATCATTATTGAGCAAATCCTATTTCTTATTTTTGAAAAGGTTCAGGATGCATTTAAATTACTCAACTTAAACTAACAGAGGTTAGAGTTGTCCTGGTTAGTCTGCCAGAGATTGCTAAGTGAAACAGTGGAGGGCTCTCGCCTTTATTTGGAGTGAAGGGTTTTGTTGATGGATTAATTCTTCCTTGAGGGGTTACGTGTACACCTTGTGTAGCTGCCGCTGGTTGAGTGGTGATGGCTGGCAGCTACAATGGGAGGAGCATGTCCGTATCTCTGGAGACTTAATATGTTATAATCCACATTTCTGAGCCCCACCCACTCTTGCAGTTTCTGATTCATATGATTTGAATTGGAAATCAAATATGCTTTTTTTTTGTTTGTTTTAGAAAAGTTCTGAGCTGATTCTGATGTACATCTATATGCAAAGCTGTTGGTTTGGATTTGGGGATATCTTGACATGCAAGAATAAGTTTGTTTGTTTGTTTGTTTCAGGTAAAGATAGCTGGAAGCAAAGAGAAAGGAAGAAGCACTTGACTTTGCTTTGTGTGCTGTGGCTTAGTTGTTCAGTCATGTCTGACTGTTTGCGACCCCATGGACTGTATCCTGCCAGGCTCCTCTGCCCATGGGGATTCTTCAGGCAAGAATACTGAAGTGGGTTGCCATGCCTTCCTCCTCCAGAGAATCTTCCCAACCCAGGGATTGAAGCTAGGTCTCTGGCATTGCAGGCAGATTGGTTACCGTCTGAGCCACCAGAGAAGTCCACTTGATTTTGCTATTTGTATATAATTATTTATGAAGAAAACTATAGGTATATTAATGAGCTTCTTCTGCCTATTATAATACTTAGAGTCAAAGAAATACACACTTCTAAGTATAGAAAGGATTTGCTTTGCAAGCTCTGAGCATTTGTGGGCTTCCCAGGCAGTGCTAGTGGTAAAGAAACTACCTGCCAATGCAGAAGTCATAAAAGATGGTAGTTCCATCCCTGGGTTGGGAAGATCCCCTGGACGAGGGCATGGCAACCCACTTAAGAGTTCTTGCCTGGACAGAGGAGCCTGGTGGGCTACAGTCGTGAGGATTGCAAAGTTGGACATGACTAAAGCGACTTAGCATGAGTATTTAAAATTTCACTTTCCTTTTATCCTAAAGGAAAGTTTTTAGTGCTCATTCCATTATGGGAGTCTTTTGTAACTAAGTCCTTTTCCAGCTGTTCCTTCTATTCAAAGGGGAAGTGTGATTCCTGCCGCCACCCCCCCGCCACCCCCCGGCCCCTGGAAGTCTCCTTGTTGCCCTGCATTCAGTTCAGTTCAGTTCAGTCACTCAGTCGTGTCCAACTTTTTGTGACCTGAATCACAGCACGCCAGGCCTCCCTGTCCACCACCAACTCCCCGGAGTTCACTCAGACTCACCTCCATCAAGTCGGTGATGCCACCCAGCCATCTCATCCTCTGTCGTCCCCTTCTCCTCCTGCCCCCAGTCCCTCCCAGCATCAGAGTCTTTTCCAATGAATCAACTCTTTGCATTAGGTGGCCAAAATACTGGAGTTTCAGCTTTAGCATCATTCCTTCCAAAGAAATCCCAGGGCTGATCTCCTTCAGAATGGACTGGTTGGATCTCCTTGCAGTCGAAGAGACTCTCAAGAGTCTTCTCCAACACCACAGTTCAAAAGCATCAATTCTTTGGCATTCAGCTTTCTTCACAGTCCAACTCTCATATCCATACATGACCACTGGAAAACCATAGCCTTGACTAGACGGACCTTTGTTGGCAAAGTAATGTCTCTGCTTTTGAATATGCTATCTAGGTTGGTCATAACTTTTCTTCCAAGGAGTAAGTGTCTTTTAATTTCATGGCTGCAGTCACCATCTGCAGTGATTTTGGAGCCCCCCAAAATAATATCTGACACTGTTTCCACTGTTTCCCCATCTATTTGCCATGAAGTGATGGGACCAGAAGCCATGATCTTAGTTTTCTGAATGCTGAGCTTTAAGCCAACTTTTTCACTCTCCTCTTTCACTTTCATCAAGAGTCTTTTTAGTTCCTCTGCACTTTCTGCCATAAGGGTGATGTCATCTGCATATCTAAGGTTATTGATATTTTTCCTGGAAATCTTGATTCCAGTTGTGCTTCCTCCAGCCCAGTATTTCTCATGATGTACTCTGCATATAATTTAAATAAGCAGGGTGACAATATACAGCCTTGACGTACTCCTTTTCCTTTTTGGAACCAGTCTGTTGTTCCATGTCCAGTTCTAACTGTTGCTTCCTGACCCGCATATAGGTTTCTCAAGAGGCAGGTCAGGTGGTCTGGTATTCCCGTCTCTTTCAGAATTTTCCACAGTTTATTGTGATCCACTCAGTCAAAAGCTTTGGCAAAGTCAATAAGGCAGAAATAGATGTTTTTCTGGAACTCTCTTGCTTTTTTGATGATCCACCAGACATTGGCAATTTGGTCTCTGGTACCTCTGCCTTTTCTAAATCCAGCTGGAACATCTGAAAGTTCATGGTTCATGTATTGCTGAAGCCTGGCTTGGAGAATTTTGAGCATTACTTTACTAGTGCATGAGAAGAGTGCAATTGTGTGGTAGTTTGGACCTATAGCTGTTACTAATTGCCCCATTCAGAGCCCTGTTCCATTTATTTATTTCCCTGTCTTCTTAAATGGGCTACACAGTTTTAAATCTGAACACTTCAAAATCATCAAACAAAACGAGTAGAGAGAGATGATCTATGGCTATTATTAGTATGAACTGTGCTTAAAAATTTCTCAGGAAACCACAAGCATTAGTCTGGCGGGAGGTATAGCACTGAGCATCACCCACAGCTGTGCCGTATGGATGCCTTTATTCATGAAACAGACTTTCAACAGAGCCCTTTTGGTACCTATGTCCCCTTCAGTGGGAGTAGAATTTTGTTCTAGAAAAATGTTCTATCAAGGAAGAAATCCTGTAAACATTGACTGAGTAGCTCATGGGCCAGACTTTGTAGAGGGCACAATGGGATCCTTGAAATGGCCTTGTGAATTGATGTCATTCGCATGTTTCATATGAGAACATTGAGAATGAGGGAATTACATAATTTGCCCAAGAACAGTCTAACTACTTGATGTGGGTTTCCTATGTCACTCACTTCCCCTAATTCAACACCTGCCTGGCCCACTAGCCTAAGGCAACCATGGCTTAAAACAGAGAAATTATAAAAGTCAGACTCAGTGTCTGCCTTTAGTGTCCCTTCCTTCCACGTGAGGGATTCTAGTGCAGCACATGAATGTGGCATTTGGAGAACATATGCTCTTACTTTCAACAGAAAAGACCTACCTCTCAAAAAATGAACAGTCTTATAATCTAATTTATTTAGAAGTTTCAGTTCAGTTAATGAGTTAACAGGACTTTACCCCCACCTCCAATTCTGCCTTTGACTTTGTTGGTTAGAAGACTTTTGACTTGAGGCAGCATCTTCAGTGAATTCTATACATTTCAGCTCAATTTTGTTTACTGGGACTCAGCCCAGCTTTCAGTTTCCAAGATCACCTCTAAGCTAAAGCCCTGAGTAGTTCTTGCTCCATCTTTTAGTGCTGGGTGCCTCCAGAATGTTGTGAGCTTCCCTAGTGGCTCAGTTAGTAAAGAATCTGCCTGTGATGCAGGAGACAACCTGCAATGTAGGAGACTCAGGTTTGATCCCTGGGCAGGGAAGATCCCCTGGAAAAGGAAATGGAAACCTGCTATAGGATTCTTGCCTGGAGAATTCCATGGACAGAGGAGCCTGGAGGGCTACAGTCCATGGGGTCACAAGCGTCGGACATGACTTAGTGACTAAGTCACCACCACCAGAGCCCTGGAATGGGCGGAGGAAGTGGGGAAAGGGCGTTATCATTTTGTTCGCTGGCCCTGTTAGATTTTTCCTGGTTGCTTGTCGATGTGTCTATACTGGCCTTTGGTGCCTCTGTGGGACAGCACCCAAGTCTGGACCTCCTCCTGGGGAGCAGCCATGCAGTCTGCCCACTACCCAGCTCTCTGATGTTGGAATCTTGTATTTTCCAGTTCCACAAATCCCCACCGTGAGCAGTCTAGCCGCAGCTTCCAGCTGCCACAGTCTAGCCTTTGGCCAGAACATGGTAAGCAGTTTTCCTGGGTCAGCTTCCAAGAAAGACAGCTGTGGCTCAGCTGGTTTCTGCAGGGTCCACTTGGCCCTTCAGAACTGAAGTATGTTTTCTACATCAACAGACTCCTCTTTCTACCACAATGTCCTCCTCCTTCTCTTTTCCCTTGCTCAGATAGACGGAGGCTAAACTTACCTACAAACAGCCTCCTCTCTTGTATGAAAGCCCTCTTGGACTGGTCCCTAATCATCTTTCTACTTCCCAGGTTATCCAGAGAAAGGAATGCCCCTACTTGGGAGAGAGTGATCCCTTCTATTCACAGCCAGTGTCTTCCCCTCACCCTTTTCTTGTGCAACAGTCATGCCAATCTTGCTTGCAATTAGAATCACCTGGGGAACTTAGTTTCCAGTCACTTGGGGTGGCAGTGCCGACCAATTCAATTGTTATTTCTACAGGAGGGATCCAGATATTGGATCTGCCAGCTCCCAGGTAATTCTAATGTGTAGCCAAGACTGAGAACTCTTGTGTGTAGATCATAATCAGTGGGTCTGTTTTTGCCACCCTTTAAATGTCCTGGCAGGTTATCTGCTGACCACTTTTTAAAACGTGGATACTTCTGCTATGCTGGGAAAACTTTCCTTCAATGTCCTATTATCCAGGATGAAATGACATCCTGGAGAAGAGAAAGTGAAGTGAAACAAAGGGCTCACTGCTTTCTCCAACCGTGGCCCCTGAAAGGGAGGCGACCATAAAGCTCAACAAGTGTTTGTGCTGTGATTGACCTGTCTAGACGAGTGCAGGCATTTCCACGCCTTCATTTCCAGGACAAATAAAAGCAGGACCTTCATGTGGTTAGTTTTTGCTCTTTCTCCCTAGTTGTTTGTTTAAAACAATGCATGATGCCGAAGCTTTTTCTGTTGTGGTTTACCTAGTCATGGTTTGGTTGTAGGGAGATGTGAGATGAGTGTAGCTGAGAAGAGAAAAAAATTCCATCTGTGAAATTGAGAAACACAACCAACTCTGAAGTTTGTGGAGAAAAGGAAGCATTTTTGATGTAGAGATAGCCAAGAGCCTCAGTGACTGGGATGAGGAAAACCTGTCTTGCCTGTGTGGAGACAGACATTTTAGAGTAGAGAAAACATTTAGGATCAGGACTGTTGTGTTCTGGCCTTGACTCTGCCCCTAACTGGTTGAGTGAGGTAGTGGTTAATTACATGACATGTAGGGTCTACAAAAGGTGAGTCTGGGAGCTGATCCTGGCTTTGCCGTTAAACAGGCGAAGCTTCCTAACTTCTCTGTGCCCCAGTTTCCTCATCTGTAAAATGATGATCACAGTGGCATTGACATCAGGATTGTTAAGAGGATTCAATGAGTTAATTTTCTAAACTGTACTACATAAGCAGATGTTGAATAAAAAATAAATTTGGGCAACTCATTGAATTTTCTGCACTTCCATTTCCTTAGCTCTAAAACATAGAGCTTATTGTGATTTCCTGTGAAATAATCCTACCCAGGTTTGGTGCTTTTTACTTTCTTGGTTATTATTATTATTTTTGGCTCTTGTTTATTTATATACAATTGCAGTAGATAAAATATGCCTCCCCCAAATTCATATGTTAAAATTCTGACTCTCAATGTGATGGGAATAGGACTTGGGGGCCTTTGGGATGTAATTATGTCAAGAGGAACTAAAAGCCTCTTGATGAAAGTGAAAGTGGAGAGTGAAAAAGTTGGCCTAAAGCTCAACATTCAGAAAACAAAGATTATGACATCCGGTCCCATTACTTCATGGGAAATAGATGGGGAAACAGTGGAAACAGTGTCAGACTATTTTTTGGGCTCCAAAATTACTGCAGATGGTGATTGCAGCCATGAAATTAAAAGACGCTTACTCCTTGGAAGAAAAGTTATGACCAACCTAGATAGCATATTCAAAAGCAGAGACATTACTTTGTTGACTAAGGTCCGTCTAGTCAAGGCTATGGTTTTTCCTGTGGTCATGTATAGATGTGAGAGTTGGACTGTGAAGAAGGCTGAGTGCCGAAGAATTGATGCTTTTGAACTATGGTGTTGGAGAAGACTCTTGAGAGTCTCTTCGACTGCAAGGAGATCCAACCAGTCCATTCTGAAGGAGATCAGCCCTGGGATTTCTTTGGAAGGAATGATGCTAAAGCTGAAACTCCAGTACTTTGGCCACCTCATGTGAAGAGATGACTCATTGGAAAAGACTCTGATGTTGGGAGGGATTGGGGGCAGGAGGAAAAGCGGATGACCGAGGATGAGATGGCTGGATGGCATCACCAACTCAATGGACATGAGTTTGAGTAAACTCCGGGAGTTGGTGATGGACAGGGAGGCCTGGCGTGCTGTGATTCATGGGGTCGCAGAGTCGGACATGACTGAGCGACTGAACTGAACTGATGTCAAAGGGTGACATTACATTGGTTTTTTATTCTAATTTTTCTAGAATACCAAAGAGATGGAAGTTTGAATTATATGCAAAAAGTAATTTTTGTTTTATTATGTACCAGGCTGACACTTAGATAACACAATAGAGTTTTATTGCAAGGAAAGGTAAACTTAAACAGCAAATAATTTGGGGGATTCTGAAGAAAATCCTTTTGCTATAATTACTTGATACTTGTGGAAGCAGGGAGAAAGTTCCATGAAAAGGTTATTTGTTAACACTGATTCTTCAAATAGTAGTTCCAGACTTAGGCAAGAAGAATTTCTGGCTATAAAGAATTATTTACCTTCGTATTCTAACAAATACATATGGAATCTAGAAAGATGGTACTGAAGAATTTATTTACAGGGTAGCAATGGAGAAATAGACATAGAGCATAGACTTACGGACATGAGGAGAGGGGAGGAGAGGATGAGATGTAGGGAAAGAGTAACAGGGAAACTTACATTACCATATGTAAAACACATAGCCAATGGGAATTTGCTATATGGCTCAGGAAACTCAAACAGGGGCTCTGTATCATCCTAGAGGGGGTGGGATGGGCAGGAAGATGGGAGGGAGGTTCAAAAGGAAGGGGATATATGTATACCTATGGTTGATTCATGTTGGAGTTTGACAGAGAACAGCAGAGAGAGTTCTGTAGAGCAATTATCCTTCAATAAAATTAATTAAAATCATTTGCCTTCATATGAGCAAGAAAGAGTTGGTATAATTTTTTTCTCTGTGTTTCATTATTTATTTTGAAAATGACTCTAGAGTGCTGAGATTAAATAGTTTATTATACCCCTTGAATTCTGATATATTTCACCAATTGTCCATGTTTAACTTATGGGTCTCCCCAGGTCAGTAAGTGCACAATATGCTACTGGACATCAGTGGAGAAATAACTCCAGAAAGAATGAAGGGAAGGAGCCAAAGTGAAAACACTACCCAGCTATGGATGTGACTGTTGATAGAAGCAAGGTCCGATGCTGTAAAGAGCAAAACTGCATCAGTTCAGTTCAGTTCTGTTCAGTCGCTCAGTCATGTCCGACTCTTTGCAACCCTATGAATTGCAGCATGCCAGGCCTCCTTGTCCATCACCATCTCCCGGAGTTCACTCAGACTCAAGTTCACCAAGTGAGTGATGCCATCCAGCCATCTCATCCTCTGTTGTCCCCTTCTCCTCCTGCCCCCAATTCTTCCCAGCATCAGAGTCTTTTCCAATGAGTCAACACTTCGCATGAGGTGGCCAAAGTACTGGAGTTTCAGCTTCAGCATCATTCCTTTCAAAAAAATCCCAGGGTTGATCTCCTTTAGAATGGACTGGTTGGATCTCCTTGCAGTCCAAGGGACTCTCAAGAGTCTTCTCCAACACCACAGTTCAAAAGCATCAATTCTTTGGCGCTCAGCCTTCTTCACAGTCCAGTAGGAACCTGGAATGTCAGGTCCATGAATCAAGGCAAATTGGAAGCAGACGAACAAGAGATGGCAAGAGAGAACATCGACATTCTAGGAATCAGCGAACTAAAATGGACTGGAATGGGTGAATTTAACTCAGATGACCATTATAGCTACTACTGCGGGCAGGAATCCCTCAAAAGAGATGGAGTAGCCATCATGGTCAACAAAAGAGTCTGAAATCAGTACTTGGATGCAATCTCAAAAATGACAGAATGATCTCTGTTCGTCTCCAAGGCAAACCATT
Organism: Nanger dama; assembly: GCA_917880005.1. Lineage (NCBI taxonomy): Eukaryota > Metazoa > Chordata > Mammalia > Artiodactyla > Bovidae > Nanger > Nanger dama. Next base: position 35,660,205 of record CAKJTW010000007.1, read on the forward strand.
CAATATCACAGTTATCCAAGTCTATGCCCCAACCAGTAACGCTGAAGAAGCTGAAGTTGAACGGTTCTATGAAGACCTACAAGACCTTTTAGAACTAACACTCCAAAAAAGATGTCCTTTTCATTATAGGGGACTGGAATGCAAAAGTAGGAAGTCAAGAAACACCTGGAGTAACAGGCAAATTTGGCCTTGGAATGTGGAATGAAGCAGGGCAAAGGCTAATAGAGTCTTGCCAAGAGAACGCACTGGTCATAGTAAACACCCTCTTCCAACAACACAGGAAAATACTGTACACATGGACATCACCAGATGGTCAACACCAAAATCAGATTGATTATATTGTTTCCAGCCAAAGATGGAGAAGCTCTATATAGTCAACAAAAACAAGACCAGGAGCTGACTGTGGCTCAGATCATGAACTCCTTATTACCAAATTCCGACTCAAATTGAAGAAAGTAGAGGAAACTGCTAGACCATTCAGGTATGACCTAAATCAAATCCCTTATGATTATACAGTGGGAGTGAGAAATAGATTTAAGGGCCTAGATCTGATAGAGTGCCTGATGAACTATGGAATGAGGTTCGTGACATTGTACAGGAAACAGGGATCAAGATCATGCCCATGGAAAAGAAATGCAAAAAGCAAAATGGCTGTCTGGGGAGGCCTTACAAATACCTGTGAAAAGAAGAGAGGCGAAAAGCAAAGGAGAAAAGGAAAGATATAAGCATCTGAATTCAGAGTTCCAGAGAATAGCAAGAAGAGATAAGAAAGCCTTCTTCAGCGATCAATGCAAATAAATAGAGGAAAAGAACAGAATGGGAAAGACTAGAGATCTCTTCAAGAAAATTAGAGATACCAAGGGAACATTTCATGCAAAGATGGGCTTGATAAATGACAGAAATGGTCTGGACCTAACAGAAGCAGAAGATATTAAGAAGAGGTGGCAAGAATACACAGAAGAACTGTACAAAAAAGATCTTCACGACCCAGATAATCATGATTGTGTGATCACATATCTAGAGCCAGACATCCTGGAATGTGAAGTCAAGTGGGCCTTAGAAAACATCACTATGAACAAAGCTAGTGGAGGTGATGGAATTCCAGTGGAGTTGTTTCAGATCCTGAAAGATGATGCTGTGAAAGCGCTGCACTCAATATGCCAGCAAATTTGGAAAACTCAGCAGTGGCCACAGGACTGGAAAAAGTCAGTTTTCATTCCAATCCCAAAGAAAGGCAATGCCAGAGAATGCTCAAACTACCATACAATTGCACTCATCTCACATGCTAGTAAAGTAATGCTCAAAATTCTCCAAGCCAGGCTTCAGCAATACATGAACCGTGAACTTGCAGATGTTCAAGCTGGTTTTAGAAAAGGCAGAGGAACTAGAGATCAAGTTGCCACCATATGCTGGATCATGGAAAAAGCAAGAGAGTTCCAGAAAAACATCTATTTCTACCTTATTAACTGCGTGGATCACAATAGACTGTGGAAAATTCTGAAAGAGATGGGAATACCAGACCACCTGACCTGCCTCTTAAGAAACCTGTATGCAGGTCAGGAAGCAACAGTTAGAACTGGACATGAAAAAACAGACTGGTTCCAAATAGGAAAAGGAGTACGTCAAGGTTGTATATTGTCACTCTGCTTATTTAACTTCTATGCAGAGTACATCATGAGAAACACTGGACTGGAAGAAAGACAAGCTGGAATCAAGATTGCTGGGAGAAATATCAATAACCTCAGTAATGCAGATGACACCACACTTATGGCAGAAAGTACAGAAGAACTAAAAAGCCTCTTGATGAAAGTGAAAGTGGAGAGTGAAAAAGTTGTCCTAAAGTTCAACATTTGGAAAATGAAGATCATCGCATCCGGTCCCATCACTTCATAGCAGATAGATGGTGGAACAGTGTCAGACTTTATTTTTCTGGGCTCCAAAATCACTGCAGTTGGTGACTGCAGCCATGAAATTAAAAGATGCTTATTCCTTGGAAGAAAAGGTATGACCAACCTGGATAGCATGTTAAAAACCAGAGACATTACTTTGTCAACAGATTTCTGTCTAGTCAAGTTATGATTTTTCCAGTAGTCTGTATGGATGTGAGATTTGGACTATAAAGAAAGCAGAGTGCTGAAGAATTGTTGCTTTTGAACTGTGGTGTTGAAGACTTTTGAGAGTTCTTTGGCCTGCAGGGAGATCCAACCAGTCCATCCTAAAAGGAAGTCAGTTCTGTGTGTTCATTGGTAGGACTGTTTTTGAAGCTAAGACGCCAATACTTTGTCCACCTCATGCAAAGAACTGACTCATTGGAAAAGACCCTGTTGCTGGGAAAGACTGAGGGCAGGAGGAGAAGGAGACGACAGAGGATAAAATGGTTGGATGGCATCATCAACTCAATGGACATGGGTTTGGGTGGACTCCGGAAGTTGGTGATAGATGTGGAGGCCTGGTGTGCTGCGGTTCATGGGGTTGCAAAGAGTTGGACATGACTGAGCTAGTGAACTGAACATGTCTTTAAATTTGCCTTTTTAAAGAAAATTTTATCCAGATACATGGTTAAATACTCAAGCAGTATAATAAAATACATGACAAAAGTCTGTTTTCCGCCATCCTCCCTTACCTCAATCCACACCCCCTGCCATCTCCCTTTGGCCCCATTCCCACCCCCAGAAACAATTGGTGTTATCAATGTCTTGGGACTCAGTTAAATCAGAGAGTGTTTTCTGGCCATCTGACTGAAAGTACTTGCCCAAATCACTCTCTCTATTAGAACATATTGCTTTATTTTCATTAAGGCACTTAATCACTATCTCACATGTTCTTACTTATTTTGAGTATCTGTTTATAACTCACCATCTCCCACTCCTGGTGTAGAAAGTTAATTCCTGGAGAGCATGGACTTTCTTTGTTTCCTTAGTGTTGCGTCTTCTTCTCCTAGGAAGGTGCCTGAGAAAGACTAGGTGCCTGTTCAGTGTTTGCTAAAAGTCAAATCCTTTAGTAAGCTTTGTTGTTGTTTAGTCACCCAGTTGTGTGAGACTCTTTGTTACTCCATGGACTATAGGTAGCCCACCAGGTTCCTCTGTGCAATGAGATTTCCTAAGTCAGAATACTGGATTGGGATGCCATTTCCTTCTCCAGGGGATCTTCTCAATCCAGGGATTGAATCCATATCTTCTGCATCAGCCAATGATTCTTTACTAAGCCGCCAGGGAAGCCAACTGTATTTATTGTGCTATATAGAAAACCAATACTGTCTTTTCCTTAGAGGGAGAACTGTGTTTTTCAAGACTCTCTTCCTTAGAGGGAGAACTGTATGTTTCAAGGCTCTTCACTCTATCCATGTCCTTAAAAAGATAGTTGGAAACAAAGGTGGTCATTGCATCTATTTGCCAGACGTGCAGAAATGCAGGAGGCTCATGGAGAATTAATGCTCAGCATCCCAGTTTGGGCTGTGAAGTTGCTGTAAGCATTAACAGGGACATTTCATATGGACATATGTTTTCATTTATCTTGGATAAATACCTAGGAGTAGAATTTCTGGTTTAAATTGTAAGGGTGTGTTGATTTTTCAAAGGAAATGCCATATTGTTCTCCAAAGTGGTAATATCATTTTGCATTGGTCCCAACAATGTTGAAATTTCTAGCTGCTACACACCATCACCAGCATTTGGGATTTAAAAACTGTAGCCAATTTAGAGGGTTGGTGGGAATTTTCCATTAGTTTTAAAATACATTTCTTCAATGACTGATGATATTGAATATTTTTCTTAATTTTTTCCATCTACTTCTCTTTTGGGTAAAGTATTTGTTTAACTATTTCATTAAAATTGTGGGTTATTTGTCTTATTATTATTATTGAGGTTTCAGAGTTCTTTATATACTCTGGACACATGTTCTTTACTGGATATCGTGGGGAGAGAATTTATGGATTTTTCATGTTTCTGCAGATTATAAGCGGAAACACTGACAGTTCTTGTTCCATACTGTCTTTATAGAGGTGTTTTGTGTGGCAAAATAGCCTTAGACAATTGAGATAATGTCTCCCTTTGGGGAAAGAAAATTTATTTGCTGTCTAGGGTAATAAAGATAGCATCACCCAGGTTTGCTTGCAGCTCTTAAAAGAAAATGGCTTTCCTAAGCTTGAAATCAATGAGTTGTGGTGAAATCTACCGTGTGTGCACATACACTAGGGCCTAGCTGCTTGTGGATAGCACATAGGTGCTTGTTCTGCTGTGAGTAATGAAGTCCTTCATCTGTGACCCAGGAGTCTCAGGTCTTCTGCTAGAATCTGTGAAACTGTGGCAGGATGACATGCCAGTTTGCTAGGAGCATAAAATCTCTGACCTTTTATAGCTAGCTTCTTACAGACAGGTTTCCAAAAATTTTTTTCTCAGTCCATGAGAAATTTCTTTGATTTTCTTAACATTAGCTTTTAAATACTTAAATTGTGATGAAATCTAATTCATATTTTTAAAAATATAATCCCTGCTTCTTATGCCTTATAGTCATAAAATTGCGGCTAACTCAAGGACAGAAGGATATTTTTCCTGTTTTCTTTTAGAAGCTTTATAACTTTAGGTTTTACGTTTAAACCTACAAGTCATTTTGAGTTAGTTTTTATATTTGGTATGAGGTTTATTATTATTTTAAAATAAGGTTATTCAATTGTTCAGCATCATTTGTTGAAAAATTGTCCTCTCTTTGTTGAATTTCCTAAGCATCTCAATCAATTCAAATTGGCTAAAAATGGATGGTCTATTTATGTATTTCCTATTCTGTTTCATTCATCTGTATGTATATTTTTAAGTCACACTATTTGGATTATTAAAGTTTTATACTAAAGTCTTAAAATTAGGTGGCATAATTTCCACAACTGTTCTTTTTGAAAACTGTTTTATATATTCAAGATCATTTGCATTTCCATGGCATTTGAAGATCATCTTGATAATTTCCACATCAAAGAAGTTTCTGGAGTTTTTATTGGGATTGTGTTGAACTTTTGATCTATTTGGGGAGAAATGACATGTTTCTAATACTGAATCTTTTTGTGAACACGGTATCATCTCTTAATTTCTTTGGTCTTTTTAAATTTCTCTCAGTAGTGTTTTGTATTTACCACTTACATATCTTGTAAATATTTTTGTTGAGTTTATCCCTCAATATTTAACATTTTCTGGTGTGATTATAAATGATACCACTTTGTTGTAAATTTTAATTTCCAACTGTTCTTTGCTAGCATATAGAAATACAGTGAATTTTTATATATCTTACTGCCTTGCTTATTAACTCCTTAATTTTAACAGAGTTTCTTTGTGGGTAGACTCCACAGATTTTTCCACGTAATCATATCTTCTGGGAGTAACACCCACCCCCACCCCTAATTTGTAGACATTTGATTTCTTTTTCATGTCTTAATGTACTGGATAGGATGTCTACAACAGTGTTGAATGGAAATAGGTTGGACATCCTTGTCTTGTTCTTGAACTAACAGGGAAGTACTTAGTCTTTCACCATTTAATACAAAATGTTAGTAGTAGGTTTTCCTAAATGCCCTTTCTTAGTCTCAAGTTCCCCTCTGGTTCTAGTTTGCTAAGAGTTTGTATTATGAATGGATGTTAAATTTGGTCAAGGGCCTTTTCTGTGTCTGTTGATCTTTCCTTTTATAGACTCTAGGATTGATTAGTTACATTGATTTTTGAATGTTAAAGCAGCCTTACGTTTCTGGAGTAAAACCAATATGGCTATGTTGTTTTAGTATATGTAGTAGGATTAAATTTATTAAAATATTGTTAAAAATATTTGTCACATGTTCCTAAGAAATATTGGTCTTTAGGGCTTTTAAAAATTGCATTTCTTTTCTGGTTTTGGTATCAGGTTAATGATGCCCTCAGAATGAGTAGGGAAGAGTCCTCACTCCTTTATTTTCTAGAAGAGTTCATGTATATATGGCACTATTTCTTGAGTGTTTTGGAGAATTCACAAGTCAAGCTATCTGTGTCTGAACTTTTCTTTTGCAGGAAGATTTGAAACTGTAAATTTATTTTCTTTAATAAATATAGGGCAATTCAGGTTATCTTTTTCTTTCTGATGAGCTTTGGCAGATCATGTTTTTCAAGGAATTTAACCATTCCATCAAATTTATCAAAAGTATTGACATACACTTGTTCATCATCTTTCCTCATTATCCTTTTAATATCTATATAGTCATGGCCCCACTCATTTCTGATTTGATAATTTGTGTTTTCTTTCTCTCTCCTCCTTTCTTCTCTCTGTATTTATGTCCAGTGTTTTCCAAACTTAAATGGATATAAAAATTTACTCTGAAATCATTTTCTTTCTTTCTCAAAGAGTTTTTCTAATTTGTTTCTTTGTTTCTGTTCACACCTGTTTCTGTTCACACCTGTTTTAGTATATCTGCAAAAAAATAATTCATCTTTATCTTTTGAAGATTTTTCTTTTTCTGGATGTAGAATTCCAGATTATGTTTGCTTTTATTCTTTTCATTGTCTTCTGGTTTACAGTGTTTCTGACTAAAATTTCATGGTACTGTTATCTTTGTTTCTTAATATGTAATATGTCTTTTCTCCTCTGGTTAAAATGTTTTTAAAACTTATTTTCATAATAATTTGATTGTCATGTGACTTAGTGTAGTTTTCTTTTTCTCCAGTCTTTGACTATTGAAATGATTGGATTTGTGGGGTTTTTAAAGCCTTCAACATCTTTTAAATTTTTATCAGATCTTTCCTTTCATCTTAATCTCCTTTCACTTTCCTATTTCTTTGCATAGGTAAGCTAAATGAGAACACACTCTTTTTGCAGTAACTATGTACTTTTATAAGACGGATGATTAAAACAAATTTTTTTTTCAATTTAAAACTATCGTTTTTGCCTTTTATGCCAATCAACAGAAAAGTAAGTTGAGTAATATTATTTCTACAGTTATAGAAAATAAATCTCTCTCTATATATGTACACACATACACCTTCTTCAACATGGGACATGCTACACAGCTGCTTTTATAAATGATCTCTTTGTTTTTTCTATTTTTATTATTAATTGGTTAATAGGACACTGATTCTTTACAGTTTTATGCAGTTCAGTTCAGTTCAGTCGCTCAGTCGTGTCCGACTCTTTGCGATCCCATGAATCGCAGCACACCAGGCCTCCCTGTCCATCACCAGTTCTCGGAGTTCACTCAGACTTGCCTCCATCGAGTCAGTGGTGCCATCCAGCCATCTCATCCTCGGTCGTCCCCTTCTCCTCCTGCCCCCAATCCCTCCCAGCATCAGAGTCTTTTCCAACGAGTCAACTCTTCGCATGAGGTGGCCAAAGTACTGGAGTTTTAGCTTTAGCATCATTCCCTCAAAAGAAATCCCAAGGTTCATCTCCTTCAGAATGGACTGGCTGGATCTCCTTGCAGTCCAAGGGACTCTCAAGAGTCTTCTCCAACACCACAGTTCAAAAGCATCCATTCTTTGGCACTCTGCTTCTTCACAGTCCAACTCTCATATCTACACATGACCACTGGAAAAACCATAGCCTTGACTAGACCTTAGTCAACAAAGTAATGTCTCTGCTTTTGAATATGCTATCTAGGTTGGTCATAACTTTTCTTCCAAGGAGTAAGCATCTTTTAATTTCATGGCTGCAGTCACTATCTGCAGTGATTTTGGAGCCCCCAAAATAAAGTCTGACACTGTTTCCACTGTTTCTCCATCTATTTCCCATGGAGTGATAGGACCAGATGCCATGATTTTCGTTTTCTGAATGTTGAACTTTAAGCCAGCTTTTTCACTCTTCTCTTTTACTTTCATCAAGAGGCTTTTTAGTTCCTCTTCACTTTCTGCCATAAGGGTGGTGTCATCTGCATATCTGAGGTTATTGATATTTCTCCTGGCAATCTTGATTCCCGCTTGTGTTTCTTCCAGTCCAGCGTTTCTCATGATGTACTCTGCATAGCAGTTAAATAACCAGGGTGACAATATACAGCCTTGATGTACTCCTTTATGCAAATACAACATATATGTAGTTTTGGGTAAATGAATAAACTGTTATATGCTGTAGTCTTATTGTGGTATTTTTAAGGTTTAAGATCAGAGTGGACAGATTAGATTGAAACTCTAGCCACTGTCTTTTGAGTAGTTTTAACTATTTTAGACATATCAAAATTATTTTTCTAGAACTTTATCTTAAGGAAGTTGATAGTTTTACTGTTTGGCTCTGTATGTATCCATCACATTGTCACATGGTTGAATGATTGTTGATATTTAACAGAAAAGGATTTAAGCTAATAACCTGTGCTCAGGTCCAAAAGAAGTGTAAGAATCAGAGGTCTGTTATGTGCTCTCAAATAAACTAGTTCTGTGACTGATATTGTCAGGTGTAGCACAAGGATTACCTGTTCTATCTAAATTGGTAACTGAGTTATCTCTGGGTGTTTGAAAGGTCTTTTAATCCCATTAATACGTGCAGTACTTTAAAATGTCTTGGTAATCTCCTCAACATCTCATGAGATAAACAGAAAGAAATTAATATATTTATGCAAATTTAGTAACTACAGCATTAAGAATTGAGGTACTTTTCCAAGCCTATGCAAGGCATCAGTATCAGAATAGCCTTTGGATTGCTTGGGTAAATTCATTCTGATTCTGGTATCTGATGAGTCACGTGGGTGACTATTCAAGAAATTTTTATCCTCAGTTCTGCTATTTCTGTGGGTATCACTGTTTTGGTTATTTGAAACCAAGGATACTCATTAAGTCCTTAATTTGGACACAACTGGTAAAAATGGTCAGTTTATTCTTTTAAAAAATGCAATGGCATTAGGATAGTCATGAGAATTAAAGTATGTTAGAAGCATCTGCTCTGCAGTCAAGAAACCCTGTCGCTCATGTTAATCTCTTCCTCAAACATTCAAAACTATGCCTTGAAGGGGAGTTATTCTGAAAAGTTGTGAGTGTGTTATATGGCCTACATGCTCAGTCATGTCCAACTCTTTGTGACCCCATGGACTATAGACCGCCAGACTCCTCTGTTATTTTCTAGGCACGAATACTAAAGTGGGTTGCTGTTTTCTTCTTCAGTGAATTGCATGTGTGTATGTATGCATGTATGTACAATACATACCTATGTATGTATATCTTTGAGGCAGAGGAGAAGGGAGAAACTGTTTATAGGGCAGTGAGGATTGCAGTGGTTTGAAGCTGAACAAATAAGTTTGTTTTTAATGTCAGGAATTTGGAAGGAAAGTGATGGCAACAGTGAAGCTGGGTTTGAAATGTCTTTTCTAGTGATTGATTTTATTATGAAAGACGTTTCCCATTCATAGGTAAAATGCTACCACCTTAAGGAATTTTATAGGAAGAAGATATTCTTCCTAATCTCATATATAGAAACTAATCATTTAAGTAGTTAATTTTAGTCATATAATAAAGTCTGCAGTGGTTGTTTGTTGGCATCAGTTCAGCTCCTTAATGCCTCCATCGTAGGTTGAGAATCCTTTTATCTTTTAACTCCATTGTCCTTATTTTCTTTTCTTTTGTCTTGAGAATTGCTGCTTTATGGTCACAAGATTGCCTCCCAAGCTTCTGCTGTGTTCCCTTTCAGCAGGAACACAAATATGCTAAAAACCTACCAGCTGAATTCCCTGCATGTCTCACGGCCAGGACTGGATCATGGAACTATGTCTAGCTCTGAGGGAAGATGGGAAACTGACTTAGTTTCATCCTAATCCATCCCCAGAGTCTGGGCGCATTGCTACTAAGGAATAAGGTATGGGGTTAAATCTTAGGCAGCAATAAACAGAGTCTGTCACAGAAGGCATATTTTTATCCTTCATTACCATAACCTAAGTAATACTCTTCCAGATAAAGTAGTCTGTGTACTCATTAAAGGAGACTTACCTTGTATTCTAACATTCTTTATTCTTTAAATACCAACATGCCTCTGTGAAGTTTCTGTGTTTATTAACTGTGTCTCTCTTAGTTTTGTAGAGGGAAACTCAATTTGTCAAAGATTTGATTACAGATCCACAATAGGAAGGAAATATAACCACCCCCTGCCAAATGTGCAATTATAAATGATTAAAACTTTCACAAAAGCAAAAGATACTCCTAAATTTAAGCTGTATAGTAGTTGCACAGGAAATATGTGTGTCCCCATTTGATGCTAGAATCTTTGACAGTAAGGAAATACCAAAGTTTGAGTTATATCTGTTACGTCACTTAATTATCAAGATATTGGAGTAAACCTTTGAAATATAAGTTTAATAAGTATATAGTAAATACCTACTCTGTTTCGGGAACTGTGTTAGCACAGTGGAGACAAAAGGTGCAAATTAAAATTTTCCTTTAACCTCACAATGAAATGACATAAATATCTCGATAACACAGGGAATTAAGTATTCAAAATCTAACAGTGAGTTGGGATTTTTGTCACCAAGATGACTCAGGAGTCTTGAAGTACGAGGGTATAAGTATAGGGCTAGGTAGTCAGTTTTAAACAAAATAAATAGTGTTGATGAAATTCCCCAAACACTGTTTTTCCAATTTGATGATATAGGAAAAGTAAAAGTGTTAGTTGCTCAGTCACGTTGACATTTTTGTAACCCCATGGACTGTAGCCCACAAACCTCCTCTGTCCATGAGATTTCCTAGGAAAGAACACTGGTGTGGGTTGCCATTCCCTTCTCCAGGGGATCTTCCTGACCCAGGGATTGATCTGGTCTTCTGAGTAGCATGTAGATTCCTTACTGTCTGAGCCACAAGGGAAGCCGTGGTGAGGATATAGAGATAGAACAAGTATTTGATGATAGTTTGTTTCCACTTTCAAGCCAAGCATTTTGACATTCTGAAGGTACAGTTTGTTTCATAAGCAAAAGAGATAGTGCTGTTATATTGAGAAGACATTTTCACATGTTACATACAGTGTTCATTCTAGGGACACAGGAATAAGAAAATAATTGAAGAAATTTATTTTGAAGTGATCCAGACATTCAGTTTGGAAATAGGATTACTTGGGCCCCATGATAAAGAACATGCCAAGGGGGTTCTGATCTCCATTTTAGAGATGTGGAAACTAATCTCAGAATCAGGAACTTGCCCAAGTTTTTGCAAACTATACGGCAATAATGGCAGTACTGGCAACCCTAAAAGGTTGGAGTATAAAATTTCTGAATCCATTTCATATAGCTGACCCAATGGTGCTCAGTCTCACTCACACAGAATAACACAGGGAGCTTTAAAAATACTGGAGACTGGCCCCCACCCTATACCCATTAATCCAGATCTCTGGTGCGTGGGACTCAGGCAAACAGGCAAACACTTCTTCAGGTGATTCTCTTGTGTAGCCAAGGTTGAAAACCAGTGATTATGCTATAAACCTGAGAATATGATGAGCTGGGTTGTGGAATCAGGATGATCCGTAGCCGGTGGGTTCTCATATCTTATTTCCTGACCTGAAAGCAAAGGCAGACAGACTCCTTGTGTTTTGTTTGGAATAGCGTTGTCATGTAACATCACCCTTTCTAGCCATTCTTTCTTCTGTTTTCAAGTGACTCATGCTGAACAGTACACTTATTTCATGTTACAGCTTGGTTCTTTACGTGGTTGTCCCAATGCCCCATTTATCATTGTGGTCATGGGCACAACCCAGAAACTTAGAACAATGCAAGTCATTTAGAAATTCAAAACATGATTTCTGGTAATGCTGCAGGAAGTATTTTAAGGTTAATTTTTATTTCCATGGTATCTTGGACTCCTTCCTGAAGTAGTTTAAAAACTGATTATTGGCAGAGAGGAGAAATATGTGGAAGGGATTTGGGTATACACTGAGATATGTGTGACTGGTCCTGATTTAAATGTTGGAAATGACAGTTGAGTCACTGATGGCTTTTTAAATTCTGAATCTTATCTTTACTGGAATACTTATCTTAACACTACCTGGGTAAAGATTTGTTAGAGAATTCAACTCATTCTTTTAAAGGAACTGAGATCCTAGTTTTATCACATACACACACATATACACACACAGAGGAATTTTCTTCCTTTTAGATAAAATGAAGGAAAGGAGAAATGAATTCTGTTAGATATATTCTGACTCAAGACAAAGAGTCTAAATATGGTGGTCATCTCAGAGTCATTCTTTGTCCAAACCTTAGATAGACAGATTTTTTTCCGTGGTCTTTGGTTCATCACTGCTGTTCCTCACACATCTTTGAGATTTTGGATGTATGCTCCTGCTGCTGCTGCTGCTAAGTCACTTCAGTCATGTATATGTGCTTAAAAAAATTGCACATCTCACTTTACTCCCCTGCCTAGAGCAGTCTGTGAAAATGACCTATTTGAATTACAAACTTACCATTCACCAGGCAGGGGACTTTGAACGAGTTGCTTAACTTCTCTAAGAATGAGTTCAATCATCTCCAAAATGAAGATAACTCTATCTGTGGCTTACGATGGCTGTAGGAATTAAAATGAGATAATTTATGTAAAGCATCTAGTACAAATTCTGGGACATGGTAGTTATTCAATAAATGTAATCTGTCTTGTCTTTTCCTTCCCTTTCCCTCTATCAAAATACGTTCTCAGGAAGAAACTGATGGCAGTTGTTATACATAAGTGAGAACTTGTCCATTTTTTTCATTTTTAGGATACTGTAAAGAAGTAGATGTCCACTGAGAGTGGTGGTGATAGTAATAGAGTTATGCTTACTGTGTCCTTTACTATGAAAGTTACTGATTAGCTGGCTTATTGTCTTTATAGAAATTTAATACCAAAGAAGTCATTCCATGCAGGCAGCTTTCTACTCTGCATGCAGGAGACCTACCCGAGTCACATTCAGGGATGTGTTTGTGCAGGTGGCACTGAATGGCTATTTCAGTCTGACTTGTCCTCAGAGCTGTATCCCAGCTGACTCAGGATAAGAGTAATCATGAAAGTGAGGAACTAGAGGGCAGGTGTGGGAAAGCAATTAGGCTGGACTTCTGTGAAAATTCTTACAAAGAAGTAACTGATTAGGGAATGGAAAATATGATCTTCAGCCATTTGGTGCCCCACTAGACATACATACCTGGGCTTCCCAGGTGGCGCTAGTGATTAAGAACCTGCCTGGCAACACAGGAGACACAAGAGATGTGGATTCAATCACTGGGTTGAGAAGATCCCCTGGAAGAGGGTATGGGAACTCACTCCAGGATTCTTGCCTGGAGAATCCCATGGACAGAGGAGCCTGGTGGGCTACAGTCCAGGGGGTCACAAAGAGTCAGACACAACTGAGGCCACTTAGCATGCAGACAAACAGGCATACAACAGCCCAGTCCACTTCAAACTGGAGGATGTGAGAAAATCTGTAAGGGAGGCCTGAACTGTCTTTAAAATATCTCTCAGACACTCGTTGCTGGGATACTTGTCAGAAGTGCCCTAAGTCTATTTTTCTAGAGACATGAAACTCTTATTCAAGGACTTGTGGAGAGAAGGCAGACATGGCTTCAGACTCTGTTCTCAGTTTTTACTGGAGGGCGTACCTCATTTACAAAAAGAGATTTAGATTATGTGATCCTGTAAAACTTGGCATAGAGAAACTGAAAGCAAATATTTACCCTACAAGGACGGTTTAGCCATGTTAAGGTATTGAGACTTACCTTGTATGATTTTAAGGAAGTTTATTGAGTTATTAATGCAATGATGTTATCTCTGATTAAGAAATGTTAGGAAACTGCTGTCAGATTTCTGGTAAATATTTAACAATACTTGTGAATCAGACAGCAGAAATGGAGTAAAATCCGCCCACCCCATCCCCCTCCCTTAAAAAGCCACATTTTTCTTTTGGCTCAAATCAAAGTAATATACTTTGTCCTATGCAACTGCCCTCTCTGTCACTGTGCATCTTTTAAGTTTCTGGGTCAGCACTGTGGGGAAATTGACACAGTTTCCAAAGGATCCTCAGATAAGTTTGCTCCATTGTGTTGATTCATATGAAGACACACAATACCTAATATTTATTGAGAATATCCTAAAATGCCTTAATCCTGACTTTGACCAAGGAAAATAAGAGGTCTTTTTGCTTCTTCATTTCTCTCTGTCTGTGGTATGTGTGTGTGTTGTGTGTGTGCGTGCACGTCTGTGGGTTTGTCCATATGAATGTGTTCAGAAAGAATATTTGCAACAGTGTTGAGATCCTGAATGCCGAGACAAAATTTCCTTCAACAAATGATGGTGTTGTGTGGAAAATTCTTTTGGTGTCAATTCTACCTAATACATTTCAGCCCTTTTATAGCCTGGGGGTTGTGATAGTTGATGCCATGGGAGTCCAGAATATTGGCATGTGACTTCAAAGAAGAGATCAAAGAGAGAAATTCTAGAGGAGTTCCAAGTGTGTTCTGTAGCTGTTGGTGGAGAGTAGCAAACATTTATAATTCACTAGTAGCGTCTACACCACATTGAATGGAATAGAGATTTGGTACTCGTTTCGTTATTCATCTGTTGTCTCCCGACATTGATAGCACACACCAATTAGAATAATTAGCTAATTGACCAGGCTCTACTTTGTCTTTTGTTTTACAGACAGTCCTAGACTATAGATGCCAAATGTGTGGTTCTGTCCTTGTGGATAATTCTTAAGATGACTTCGGGCCAGTCTAAACATTGCCTAGGGATTGTTTATCATGGCTGATTTAATACTCCTCCTGAAGCATGTACACTATTAATTTGTGCTGAGGAATTTCCAGCAAAGCAAACATTTACACAAAGAGGGTGATTCCCTTCGAGCTGCAGGGGTGGATCAAGCCAGTGGGACCAAAATAGAAATGACTATGTCGAGGTCCTCAGGACTTTAATCACATTTAATGACTATACAGATTGCACCAGAAGGATGTGATGTCTCTTTGTGGCTGTGCAGTGTATCCTGTGGTGTATTTATGTGGCAGCAATAGAGGGGCCTTACTGTGGCTTTCACCCCAACTCCATTTACTGGCTGTTAGTAGAAAGACAGAGTTGGCATATTTAAAAACACAGAGAAGAGGGCAAGGCAAAGAAGTGGAAGGATATGAGAAAAAGGGAGGTTTTCCAGAATTACCAAGAGTTCATTCCACAGAATAAGTCCTTCTCAACTGCTTCTTGTTCATGGAAATCTTTTCACCTGCCTTGCCAAAGCCTAGAAGATGATATCTGGGAGATATTAAGCAATCCAGAAAGTTTATTCATCGGCTTTGATTCATCTTTATTCATGAAAGAGCAGAGAAATCAAAGTTATTTTTCTCCCTCTCCCCAGAGTTCAGGATGTATAATGCCTTAATGGCTTGTTCCCTATTTTGAGCAAATACGTGAGTCAAATTTGATATACTGACTCACAACTATGAGTCAGTATATCACATTGGGGCCAATCCTGTTCTGTTAGGAGAAATGAAGACTTCCTCTTGGCACATATTTTAGCTCTGGATTGAAACTGAATAATCAACATCTTTGGTTAAATTGTTGAATTTGGAAAGTAAACTGAAATACACCGGCAATCAGTGATCTCCTCATCTCTCACAGATGGCACTGGTTTTAGGACATGAAGCCTTGTGCATTTAGGGCTCCTATTTGAAATCAGTGCCCTTTCTGAGGGCTTCTCACTCAGTGAGTTTGAATTTAAGATCAAGTGGTTCTGGGTGTTGCAAGGAAACAGCAAACTGGAGTAGAGTCTACCTAACAGAGACTCCCAGTCCACTGCAAAGAACATCCCTGTTGCGTGGGATTGAACCTGAACTCTAACACCCCAGAGACCACCACAATTTAACCTTTGGGACCAAAGCACAAGAGCTAAGATGAAGGCACTCTGTATGATCTGTGATCGAATTATTGCTAACTATGAATTAGTAATGCTGGAAATACATTTTTTTGAGATGAAAATATTTGAGATCTGAAGGAAGAACAGACTAATAGCTGACTCATTCCACCAAAGGAAAGCTTCAAAGAAGTAACCCAATCAAGACAATGAATTGCTTGATTTTTAGAAGAAAAAACATCTGGCACTTTTCAATGAATAATGAAATGAATGTAAAAGCAGAATTTTCTCTCTCTGAAATCGAAAGAATCCCTCAAGTTGTGAAGATATTTTATCAACCTTCTTAATTCTTTGTAGGAATTTTGGATTTTAGCTATCTTTACAGATTGTTTTGATATCGTCATAAAAGCTTCCTAAATGGGGGTATTTCCAGCTCTCATAAATGTCAAAGCCACACCCAGTCTTCTCCTGTGTCCTTAGGGGTGCCTATCCCTTGCCTGTTCCTAGAGGGTTGGGCTGAGATTTGAATGTTGAAGCCCAGGGAAATCAGACCCTGTTTAGGAGCAGCTAGACTAGGTGAGCAGAGTTACCTGGACACACTGGGCTAGTTTGCAGGGATGTGAAACAAGGACTTACAGATTGCAATGGTATGTCTGGTGAAGTCCACTGAGTCTGGAAATCAATAATATATCTATTGGATCTTATTGTGGTTTTGTTTTCCAGCATGGGTATCTACTATGTGCCCAACACAATGCTAAAAGATCTCTTCGCGCTCTTGCCCCACACACTATAATACACCCTGAGCTTTTCCCTTTGTTACCTAGACTGACAACAACATGGTCTGACAGAAAGTAGGAGGACTTTTGAATGAGAGTTCCAAGTTTATACCTGAGCACTGGCCTTCACTTGTGTGACCTTCAGTTCTTCATATTTCCTGAATCTCACATTACTGACTTACAGATAAAAGCATCTGCTATATTTAAAATAGTTGGCAAGCTTAGTACAATTTTTTAAATGAAGTTCTCATTTTAGACTTGAGCAAAGTATTAAGGGAAATAGAGCAATAAAACAAATGAAAGAAACAAATATGTGTGGAAAATAATATTTATGAGGGAAAATGGAAGACCAGTTGGGACACAGGCAGCTTATGAACCAAGGAAAGGATAGTTGCCTGGGCAAGGATTTGAAAGGTCTGCTGCTGAATGAGTCGACTGTGTCCCAGAACTGGGTTCCAGACTTCCCCTCTAGCTTGTGTGGTCAGATTGATAGTAAAGGGGCTATCCTCATTCTGTTTGTCAGAACCATCTGTCAGAGGGCCAAGCCCGTCCTTTGTGTTATCAGGAGGAGTGGGCCTGTATCTTTAATGTGGAGAGAGGTAATTTGTGTAGAATCACCAGCCTGCTCTGAGTTGGGAGTTGTATATCTAGAGCAGGTGGCACCTGAGTCAAAGCTGAACATTATATTATGAGTTTCTCCTGGGCATGGCCTTTTCTGTCTGGCAAGTCTGTGTGAGTTTACATAAAACTGAGAAAAACAGAGGGCTAAATATGCAAGTTCCTGCAAGACGGGGATATCATATTTAAATTTTTCCTTTTCTTTTGTTATATGTTTGCTTTTCCAATTTTTACCTTTTTTCATTACTGTAATGCTTTGGGGATTCTTTGGAAAATGAGCAGTGTATACTCAGCTGTCACAGAGTTAGCACTGACCTGGCCGGGAGTACGGGGTGAACGACAGCAGTGTGTTAAGTCAGGGCTGTAGTCTGGAGCAGAGTGAGAGTGGAAGTTCTTGGGGGTCTCTGGACACAGAATCTTGGGGGTCAGAGAATCATTTTGTGCCTACTTCAGAAATGTGGTTCAGTTATAATCCCACTCCAGAGTCTCTTTCTGCTCCTCTGCTTCATACACCCATTTGGGGTGGGTATGTAGGTCCAACCTGAAGTTAGAAAGTTAGATATCTACAGGTATAATTTTCCCCTGATCAAAACACACTATACCTGCTTCAGTTGGCAGTCCAGAGGGAAGCAGAGCCTCTGGGGTGGGAGACAGACTGAATGGAGAGCAGGAATGGGTGGAGTGTGTAATCCATGAAGAGGAAATTGAACGTTGATTATGTTCAGATGGCCCATGGAATTTTGATTAATGCCAACAGGGAGAGCAGCCAGTTGTGAGAATGATGTCCTTCAGTGAGTGAGAGATGCTGAGAACCAGGTCACAGCTGCAGTGGCCAGGCTTAGGCAGAAGTAGGTATAGTTGAGCTGGAAAAACAGAAAGGAAGGCAGAGTGTACAGGCAAAGCTGCAGTTAGGGGGTAGGTCAGTGGATGGAGAATAAGGAGGTTCTTGTCTTTATGCTTCTAATTTCAGTGAAATAAGACACAAGGTTATCAGCTTGTAGTGAGAAAGGGAGGTGTGTTGGGAGTTATGACTGGGAAGTGAATGGCAGAGGAAATGAGATCACTGGAGATGAGCTGGTCCAGAAACTGAAAAGCCAAGATAACAGAAAGATTTTCCATAGGAATACAGCTGTGTATATAAGAATGGTGATGGGGAGACAGAGAAAGCCATGAGCTGAACTCTTCAAGAAATGAGGGGCAATCAGATGGATCTCTGTAGATTATTGTAGCAAGGAGAGAGATTGGGTGCTCTAGACACAGGCATGACTTCTGCTGAAAGTTGCTGTGTTTGTATTATTGTCATGGAAAAGAATAAAGATCTGGAAGCAGAGTTAAATGGCAAGGACAACTGCTGACAGTGGTCTGGTAGCTCAAGCTCAAGGGTGAAACAGCAAGACAGTGAGAGGTTTTTAGGGGAAGCAAGTCCTCAAGGGAATCCAGATTTCAGACGGGGCAAGAAGGTATAGGAAACAGTCATATGGGGAGACTGAGGTCACCTGGGGATTGTGCTGACTGGAGATTGGGAATGCAGAGAAGAGCAGGAAAGATGAATGTGGGCTCTGGAAAGTGGGTCCAATGAGAGGACAACAAATAGCCATAAGGAAATGATGGTCTGGGTGATAAGGGATGACGTGGAAATTTCAGAAGAATGAAAATATTCTTATGAGCATATTTGGGGGGATATAGAGGCTATGGGTTTCCCTGGTGGCTCAGTGGTAAAGAATCTACCTGCAATGCCGGAGGCACAGGAAATGCGTGTTTGAGCCCTGGCTGGGGAAGACCCCCTGGAGGAGGAAATGGCAACCCATTCCAGTATTCTTGCCTGGAGAATCCCATAGACAGGGGAGCATGATGAGCTACATAGTGTCAAAAGAGTCGGACACAGCTGAAGCGTCTGAGCACACATGTATACATAGAAGCTATACGATTTAGCTTTATCATCATCGTCAGATTGCTTAAGTGCTTGTCACTTGGATACAGCCAATTTCAGATTTGATCTGTTAGTGTAAGTTCTGTCTCCTTCCTGGAACATGTTTATTACTACTGATTCATGAGACTTGAAATAAACTTAGAGACCTCTAGTTGACTTGTCCCTCTGTGTGTGGTCAGTTTTATGGAGGTTTATTTTATATACAGTAAGAAGTGAGATTTATCCTTTATGTGTATCATTTTATGAGTTTTGATAAATGCATATACTATCAATTCAAGATCTATACTCATTCTAATAACTCCCAATATTCACTTATGTTTATAATCAGCACCTTATTCCTGCCCTCAGCACTTGACAACCATTGATCTGTTTTGGTTCCTATAATTTTTGCCATTTTCAGAACGATAGCTAAAAGGACTCATGTAGTATGTGGACTTTTGAGCCTAGCTTCTGTCCCTTAAACACAGTGCAGCTGAAATTCTTTCTTGTTGTGTATAGCAGGAGTTTGTTCCTTCTTTGTGCTGTTATTCCATTTGATGGATGTAACACTTTTTATTTTTTAATTTGCTAGTTGAAGAGCCTGTGTTTTATTTTTAGTTTTTGTTGATTATGAGTAAAGCCACTGTAAACATTTAAGTATGTATACGTTTTTGTGGGAACATAAGTTTTCATTTTTCTTGGGTGAAAATCAAGGAGATTGTTGAATCATATGGTAAATGAATGTTTAACTCATAAGAAACTGCAAAGCTAATGTCCAGAGTGGCTGCAGCATTTTGCATTCCTGCCGGCCGTGCACGAGAGCTTCAGCTGCTCCTCATCCTTCCACTCTTGATGCTGTCAGTTGTGTAAGACTGTTTTTTGACCAATCAAGTGGGTGTGTGGTGCTATCACATTGTGGTTATAATTTGTACTTTCCTAATGACTAAGGATGGTAAGCATCTTTTCATGAGCATATTTTCCATTTATTTGTATTTCTTCTTTGTTCAAATCTTTTGCCTATTTATTTTTCTTACTATTGAATTTGAAGCTTTTACCTAACATGTCTTTCAAAAATATTCTATCCAAGGCAGCTTCTCTATCTTAATTTTCTTAACAGCATATTTGGAAGAACAGAAGTTTGTATTTTAATAAATTTCACTTTATCAATTTTATAAATAAAGGATTATATTTTTGTAGCTAACAAATCACTGCCTAACCTAACCTAACCAGTTCCCTGGTAGCTCAGATGGTAAAGCATCTGCCTACAATGCAGGAGACCTGGGTTCGATCCCTGGGTTGGAAAGATCCCCTGGAGAAGGAAATGGCAACCCACTCCAGTATTCATGCCTGGAAAATCCTATGGACCAAGGAGCCTGGTAGGCTACAGTCCATGGGGTTGCAAAGAGTCGGACACGACTGAGCAACATCATCATACTAATAACCTAAGGTCACAAGTATTTTTGCTATGTTTTCTTCTAGGTATGCTATACTTTAGAGTTTGTGTATAGTCCTTGACCTTAGTGTAAAGATCAAGGATTATTATTTTTTTGAATGTTGAAGTCTGGTTTTTCTAGCAGCATTTGTTGTAAAGACTGTCCTTTATCATTTTAATTACCTTTGCACCTTTAGTGAAAAGTTAGTTGACCATATCTGTCTTGGTGTAATTCTGGGCTTTCCATTTTATTCCATTGAATATAGTTAGTACCATATTTCCTTGATTAATGTTACTTTATAGAAAGCCTTGAAATCAGGTACTGTGAGTCCTCCAGCAGTAATGAGTCATCCATTACATGAACGTGTAATATATCTCCATTTACTTAGCTGTTCTTTCAATTTCTTCATTAGTTCTTATAGTTTTCAATATATGGATGGTGATAATATTTTGTTAGATTTATACCTGATAATTTCATGCTTTTATTTGTGATAACAAATATACCTGATAAAATTTTTACTTTAGTTAGTTCAGTTGCTCAGTCGTGTCCGACTCTTTGCGACCCCATGAATCGCAGCACGCCAGGCCTCCCTGTCCATCACCAACTCCCGAAGTTCACTCAGACTCCCATCCATCGAGTCAGTGATGCCATCCAGTCATCTCATCTTCTGTCATCCCCTTCTCCTCCTGCCCCCAATCCCTCCCAGCATCAGAGTCTTTTCCAATAAGTCAACTCTTTGCATGAGGTGGCCAAAGCACTGGAGTTTCAGCCTTAGCATCATTCCTTCCAAAGAAATCCCAAAGTTGATCTCTTTCAGAATGGACTGGTTGGATCTCCTTGCAGTCCAAGGGACTCTCAAGAGTCTTCTCCAACACCACAGTTCAAAAGCATCAATTCATGGCACTCAGCCTTCTTCACAGTCCAACTTTCATATCCATACATGACTACTGGAAAACCATAGCCTTGACTAGACGGACCTTAGTCGGCAAAGTAATGTCTCTGCTTTTGAATATGCTATCTAGGTTGGTCATAACTTTTCTTCCAAGGAGTAAGTGTCTTTTAAATTCATGGCTGCAATCACCATCTGCAGTGATTTGGGAGCCCAAAATAATAAAGTCTGACACTGTTTCCACTGTTTCCCCATCTATTTCCCATGAAGTGATGGGACCAGATGCCATGATCTTCGTTTTCTGAATGTTGAGCTTTAAGCCAACTTTTTCACTTTCCTCTTTCACTTTCATCAAGAGGCTTTTAGTTCCTCTTCACTTTGTGCCATAAGGGTGATGTCATCTGCATATCTGAGGTTATTGATATTTCTCCCGGCAATCTTGATTCCAGCTTGTGTAAATTTTCAATGGTTATTGTAAGTATATCAAAATGAAATTGATTTTTTCTATTGCCCTTTATCTGTGACACTTTACTAGAGTCTGTAGAATGTTTGGTATTTTCTTTCTTGTCTGAAAGTAGTAGCTTTTTTCTTCTTTCCAATTCTTATTCCTCTTTATTTATTTTTGTCTTCTTATTGTACTGGCTTCAAATTCCAGTGTGATCTTAAATAGAGGTGGTAAGAGTATGTACTGTTGACTTTCTCATGGTATTAAGGGAAAAACATTGTGTCTCTACATTAAGTGTAGTTTAGCTGAACTCTTTACATAGATAGACTTGGTCAGACTGAGGAAGTTCCCTTTTATTCCTAGCTGAGCACTTTTATCATAAATGGATGTTGAATTTTATCAAATGATTTTTCTGCACCAATGAGATAATTATATTCTTACGTCTATTTATGTAGTGAATAACATAGACTGATTTTCTAATGTTGAACTAGCTCTGTATCCTCAGGGTAACCTCATTTGTCCATGATGCATTATTTTATTTTGTAAATATTGCTGAATTTTACCTGCTAAGATTTTGTTGAGGATTTTAATGTTGATGTTGAGGGACACTGCTGGCTTATAGTTTTCTATTCATTGTAATTTCTTCATCTCGTTTTGGTATTAGGGTATTGCTGGCCTCATAAGATGAGTTGGAAAGTTTCCCTTTCAATTCTAGTTTTTGGAAGCTTTTATGTATAATCCATGTTATATCTTCTTTAAGTTTTTGTAGAATTTTCCAGTCAATCCATGTGGTCCTAGAGATTTTTCTTGTTGGGAAGTTTTAAGTATAAATTAAATTTCTTTAAGAGATAGATACTCATTCAGGTTTTTTTTTTGTCTCATCCTAAGTATACTTTGGCAGTTATTATAGCATCTTGCAAAGAATTTGTCCATTCCTTTTGAGTTGTTGAATTACTGATACTTGTATTTCCTCCCCACCTCCTGTCACTTTCCTTCTCCCTCTCTTTTTAATGTCAGTTTGCTTAGAGGTTTATTAATTTTATAATCTTTAAAAAACCTGGCCTTTGGTTTCATTATTATTATTATTCATTTTATTGATTTATCTCTTCTCATTTTTATAGTTTTCCCCTACTGGCTTTGGATTTAATTTGTATTCTTTTTCTAGCTTCTTAAGGTAGAAACTTAGCTAATTGCTTTGAACCCTGTCTTCTTTTTAAATATAGACTTTTAATGCTATAAATTTTCCTTTGAGTTTTTTTTTTGAACTATGAGTTATTTATAAGGCTGTTTAATTTCCAAATATGTAGAAATTTTTAACATATTTTTATTGTTGAATTCTAGGTTAATTATTTTAGTATCATAGAACATACTTTATATGATTTTAATGACTATAAATTGGTTGAGATTTGTTTCATGAGACAGAATGTGGTCTGTCTTCTTGAGTGTTCCTTGTACACTTGAAAAGAACAGTTATTGTGCTGGTTTTGTTTTTTCTTTTCTATATATATATGTATACACACACATAAATACAGAGTTAGTACACGTTGGTTGCTACTTCTGTTCAGGTTCCATGTTACTAATTTTCTCCTACTTATTTAGACAGAGGACTATGTAAGTTTACAACTCTAATTGTGAGTGTTTCCATTTATGTTTTTGGTCAGCTTTCATATTTGCATTGTGAATATTGTTATCGCACGTTTAGGATTGTAATGCCTTTATTTGTAATGTAATTTATTTAATCCTAAAAATATTCCTTATTCCGAAATCCACTTTGTCAAAACAGTCACTCCATCTTCCTTTTGGCTAATGTTAATATGGTAAATCTTTCTCATGCTTTTTGTTGTTGTTCAGGCACTCAGTTGTGTTCGACTCTTTGTGACCGCATGAATTGCAACATGCCACGCTTCCCTGTCTTTCACCATCTCCCAGCGTTTGCTCAAACTTATGTATGTCCATTGAGTTGGTGATGTCATCTCATGCTTTTGCTTTTAACCCGTTTGAGTCTTTCGGTTCAAACTGGTTTTATTATAATCAGCATATATTTGCATGTTGCTTTTTCTCTTCTGATAATCTCTGGCTTTTATTTAATTTGCTTTGGCCATTTGCCTTTAAAATAATTATTGACATGGTTGAATTAAAATTTACCGTTTTACTTGTTATTTTCATTCCATTCTTTGTTCCCTTTTTCCCTACATGCTAGTGGATTATTTTTTAATTTCTACTTTATTAAACTCCTTTACTGAATTTTTTTATCACATTTAAAAAATATTTTCCTCCTGTCATACCACTGGCAGTGTGTGCATGTGCTCAGTTGTGTGCAACTCTTTGTGACCCCATGGACTGTGCCCACCAGGCTCCTCTGTCCATGGAATTTTCCCTGCAGGAATACTGAAGTGGGTTGCCATTTCCTCTCCCAGGAATCTTACTTACCCTGGGATCTTACCCTGCATCTCCTATATCAACAGGCAAATTTTTTTACTACTGAGCCACCTGGGAAGCTCCACCAGTGGCAATATACATCTCTAACTGCCATCTTCCTGCATGTAATATTATACCTCTTAAAGTGTAGGAGACAGGGATCAAGACCATCCTCATGGAAAAAAAATGCAAAACAGCAAAATGGCTGTCTGGGGAGGCCTTACAAATACCTGTGGAAAGAACAGAGGCAAAAAGCAAAGGAGAAAAGGAAAGATATAAGCATCTGAATGCAGAGTTCCAAAGAAGAGCAAGAAGAGATAAGAAAGCCTTCCTCAGAGATCAATGCAAAGAAATAGAGGAAAACAACAGAATGGGAAAGACTAGAGATCTCTTCAAGAAAATCGGAGACACCAAGGGAACATTCCATGTAAAGATGGGCTTGATAAAGGACAAAAATGGTCTGGACCTAACAGAAGCAGAAGATATTAAGAAGAGGTGGCAAGAATACACGGAAGAATGCTACAAAAAAGATCTTCACAATCCAGATAATCACAATGGTGTGATCACTCACCTAGAGCCCGACATCCTGGAATGTGATTTCAAGTGGGCCTTAGAAAGCATCACTATGAACAAAGCTAGTGGAGGTGATGGAATTCCAGTGGAACTATTCAAATCCTGAAAGATGATGCTGTGAAAGTGCTGCACTCAATATGCCAGCAAATTTGGAAAACTCAGCAGTGGCCACAGGACTGGAAAATGTCAGTTTTCATTCCATTCCCAAAGAAAGGCAATGCCAAAGAATGCCCAAACTACCACACAATTGCACTCATCTCACACGCTAGTAAAGTAATGCTCAAAATCCTCCAAGCCAGGCTTCAGCAATACATGAACCATGAACTTCCAGATGTTCAAGCTGGTTTTAGAAAAGGCAGAGGAACCAGAGATCAAATTGCCAACACCCTCTGGATCATGGAAAAAGCAAGAGAGTTCCAGAAAAATATCTATTTCTGCTTTATTGACTATGCCAAAGCCTTTGACTGCGTGGATCACAATAAACTGTGGAAAATTCTGAAAGAGAATGGAATACCAGAGCACCTGACCTGCCTCTTGAGAAACCTATATGCAGGTCAGGAAGCAACAGTTAGAACTGGACATGGAACCACAGACTAGTTCCAAATAGGAAAAGGAGTACGTCAAGGCTGTATGTTGTCACTCTGCTTATTTAACTTATATGCAGAGTACATCATGAGAAATGCTGGACTTGAAGAAGCACAAGCTGGAATCAAGATTGCCAGGAGAAATATCAATAACCTCAGATATGCAGATGACACCACCCTTATGACAGAAAGTGAAGAGGAACTAAAAGCCTCTTGATGAAAGTGAAAGAGGAGAGTGAAAAAGTTGACTTAAAGCTCAACATTCAGAAAATGAAGATCATGGCATCTGGTCCCATCACTTCATGGGAACTAGATGGAGAAACATGGAAACAGTGTCAGACTTTATTTTGGGGGCTCCAAAATCATTGCAGATGGTGACTGCAGCCATGAAATTAAAAGACACTTACTCCTTGGAAGGAAAGTTATGACCAACCTAGATAGCATATTCAAAAGCAGAGACATTACTTTGTTGACTAAGGTCCGTCTAGTCAAGGCTATGGTTTTTCCTGTGGTCATGTATGGATGTGAGAGTTGGACTGTGAAGAAGGCTAAGCGCCGAAGAATGGATGCTTTTGAACTGTGGTGTTGGAGAAGACTCTTGAGAGTCCCTTGGACTGCAAGGAGATCCAACCAGTCCATTCTGGAGGAGATCGGCCCTGGGATTTCTTTTGAGGGAATGATGCTAAAGCTGAAACTCCAGTACTTTGGCCACCTCATGTGAAGAACTGACTCATTGGAAAAGACTCTGATGCTGGGAGGTATTGGGGGCAAGAGGAGAAAGGGACAACAGAGGATGAGATGGCTATATGGCATCACTGACTCGATGGACGTGAGTCTGAGTGAACTCCGGGAGTTGGTGATGGACAGGGAGGCCTGGTGTGCTGCGATTCATGGGGTCGCAAAGAGTCAGACACGACTGAGCAACTGAACTGAACTGAACTGAATGTGTAGGTTTAAGAAACTTACAGCAGTATACTTCCAATTCTGCTCTCTCAGACTTTGAGCTATTGTTGCTATAATATTACTTTATGTAGTCTATAAAGACAGAGTAAATTTGTGCTACTTTTACTTTGGACATCAGTTTTTTTAATGCCATTAAAAATGAGAAGAATGTTTTATGTTTGCTTCATCTTAACCATTTCCAGAGATCTTTAATTCTTTCTATAAATCCAAGTTTCCATCTTATATTTTTCCTCCTTGAAGAATTTCCTTTTACATTTTTAATGCATGTGTGCCAGTAATTCTCTTATCTTTTTTTCTGAAAAATTCATTAATTTGGCATCTTTTTTGAAGGCTGTTTCATAAAGTATAGAATTCTCAGTGTCAAGGTTTTCATTATTCTTTTATTTTTCCCTTTCAACATAATGTCTGGTCCTCATACTTTCTGATTAAGAAACTTTTTCAACTTTACTTCTGTTCCACTACATGTAATGTGGTCTTTTGTCTGGTTGTTTTTAAGATTTTCTTTTTGGTTTTTGACATGTTGTATACATGTCTATTTAAAAATGTATCTAGCTCACTTGGAAATCTGAGCTTCTGGGATCTATGCATTTGATATCCATCATTTTTGGAAAATTCTTGATCATCATCTCTTCAAATCTTTATCCTATTCTATTTTCTTTTTTGTTTTCTGGATTTTCAACCAGTTTATATTAGACCATTTGATATCCCATTTTTAGCCCTTGGAGAATCTCATCTGTTTCATTTGTTCTCTTGATGTTTCAGCTTAGATATTTTTTATTGATCTGTCTTCACATTAGCTGAATTTTTTTTTACATCATGTCTGTTGAAGTAACAGTTGAGTGCATTCTTCATTTCTGTTTCTGTGTATTTGTTTCTAGCATTTCCAGTTGACTCTTCTGCTAATTTTCACATCTTCACTTAAACTCACTATCTGTTCACACATGTTGACCAACTTTCCTGCTAGATCCTTTAACATCTTTATTATAGTAATTTAAAATTCACTATATTATGACCTAACATATGGGTTATCTCTGGTTCTCTTTGGTTCTGTCAGTTGCGTTTACTTTTTATCAGTGGATTGCTTTGTCTTTACCTTTTTGAATGTCTTGCTAATTTCTCACTGAATAGTGGGTATCATGCGTAGAATAGTAGAGAGTGAGTTAACTAGAGGTAACCAGTATTTATGCTTGGAAATGGGTTCATCTGTTTTCTCTGGGCTGTTACTGTGGCATGTTAGGTCAGTCTACTCAGAGCCGAGCTGGGCTTGGCTTATGTTGCTGCTGAGGGTTCACTCATCGTATCCACAACTTCACATTTCTCTAGTATTACCTTTGTTTACTGTGAGATCTCATTCATCAGTGGATTTTTCTTAATGTTTCTGTTCTACCTTTTTCAGCAATAGACCTTCTCTACCCATACTTCAGAGTGGTTTTGTCTCCATTCTTGCCACTCTCATCTTGGTGGGCTGCTGTTGCTTGTTTTGGGGGTTTTACTACATGAGGCAGGAGAGGTATTCTTTGTTTTATTGGTGGAGAATCATGAAGTCATGGAGAATGACAGATATGGCACAAATTATCCTCCCTCCTACAATTTCTAGGCATTCCTTTTTTAAGTCCCACCCTTGAACTTTAGGACTGTATTGAAAATTTTAACTGGGTTTGTCTTATTCACTTAGGTAGCAGCCTTGGCTTCCTTCTGGTTTCATTAGGAAGCCCAGGCTCATATTCCCTCTCTCCTTAAAAATATCTGTATTTTCTTAGACTTTATGATGGTTGTGATATCAGTTCTGTAGGTTCAAGAAAAATCAAGATTTATAGTTTATCCAATTTTTCCTAGTTGATAAAATAGAAGCAATCCTCTCTCTATATTTCTACATCCCAGGCATAAGCCAGAGGAAAGTACGGGCTTTTTAGTAAAAGTTTCTAGTATTTTTTCACTTGTATTCATACAAGAATGGGTAATGGAACATTTTGATCTTGATTTTATTTTGATACTTACTTTGATCAGAAGTAGAGTTTGGCTTATGAAACCCTGAACCCAGTCTGTACAGTTTCACAAAAGAGACAGTCTACAGAAGGTGATTCCACTTGAAAAAAATCAAATCTTGGGGCAGTGACTTGTCCTTATAGCCACTGGGGTGATCTGTCCCCTATTTCCTGCCAAACTATGGACAAAAATGAGTCACAGGCACATTGCTAAATATACCAACAGCCCTGCAAAGTGTTTCAGGGGCATATCCATCAATTATAGTCATGAGAAAGGTCATCATAGTACAGGCTTTCATCATACTTCAGCTCTCCCTCCAGTTTGCCTTGGGTGTGTTGAAATGCTGTGATTGTTCAGTAAGAAGCAGTGTTCATTTCTGAAGACAACTTACTGGAAATGAATAAATATCTGAGGGAGACCATCCCATTTAAAAGCCTGTTTCCTTATTCAAAAGCTTTTTGTGTAATAAAAGTATCTCAAAAACTCTTCTGTGAGATTAATCAACCTCATTCCCTGTAAACCATTGATTAGAGTCCATAACTTTAGCTCAAAAAGATTAGCTGTAGACTTGGATGCCAGCCATTTTCACTGAATCCCTTCTCATATACTTCTGTTAATAACAAAAGCATTGTTGATAATGCTGCTGTGTCCCTTCTTTCAAGCTTGGTGGGCATTTCTGAAACTATAACCCTGGAAGCATTGGACAATCCATAAAGTCCTCTGACATTTTAATGTGGCTATAAAATATGGTGAAATCTTACAGAAAGCTACCCTCCAAATCAGCCTTGGATAAAAGAAAATTGTTCTGAATCCCATTATTTTGAATAGTGTTCCCTTCCTACCAAAAACAATGATCCTGGCATTTTCCCATAGCCTATATAAATAAAATCAGATAACAGGGATCAGGAAACCAGAAAACATTTCAAAAGTATTAAAAGATTTTCTGAAGCCAATACTCATACTCTAGCATTTTTTAGTTTTATTATCCTCTTGGTAAACTGTAATTGAAAGCAGTTCATACTTTCCTTTTCTAGCTTTCAGTCCCAAATCATATGGATTTGTCAAACCTCAGGAGATTATTCATCAAAATGGTTAATTTCATTAACAAGTTTCCATGTTTTGCCCACATTTTGGCATATTAGTTTCCCCCTGCATATTAAAGGTCATATTTTGCACATGCTATTCAGATGAATTCCAAAAGAAATCACATTGTTTCTTGCTTGCTTATGATTTGAAATGTATACATTTTCCTCTCCAATTAATTTGGAGTTTTTTTTTTTTTAAACAGTGCTTCATCACTTATTGTTATTCATTCTCTGTATATTTGTACTAACCATGAGTGAGGAAGTTCTTAAACTGCTAAGTTGATGATCAGTCACAGCTCTGTGAAGATCTGGAACCACATCACAAGTCTTTTGACCCAAAAGTAGAACATATTTATTTTGAATGAAGAGTGACATTAGTGAAGACCAAGCTGTTTGGACATGTTTTTGTTTGTACTAGAATGAAATTAATCAAACCAGAAAAAATTGCCTAGCAACATCTGCCATTAAAAAGATTCCATAACAAAAACTGAACCACATGGAGGATAAGATAGAAGACAGCCCAAACCTTGTCTAGATAAGAGTCACGGTCTGTACATGGAACTGTCTTTAGTCCTAAAGAGAGATGATAGAATGAAAATTAGATACAGAGGAGCAACTAGATTAATTTCAGCCAGCATGTATTGGGGCTTCCTTGTATGGGCTCACTGGTTAAAAATCCACCGACCAGTTCAGGCGATACAGGAAACCTGGGTTCAGTTCCTAGGTCAGGAAGATCCCTTGGAGAAGGGAATGGCTGCCCACTCCAGTATCCTTGCCTGGAAAATCCTATGGACAGAGAAGCCTGGCATTCCATGAGGTTTCTAAGAATTGGTCATGACTAAGCATACGTGTGCTCACACAAAGCATATACTGAGCACCTACTAGATTTCTTATCCTGCACTAGGAGCACTATCAACATTTTATTTAATCCTCATAAAACTAATGATCTCCATTTACAGAAAAACAGAGCCATGTAGGTCAAAACCAGTCAAGTCAAAGCCCAACACCCAACTTTTAGAGGCTTGCTAGATTCTTATCACTTATAGGGACCTGTGCTCACTTAGTTGTGTCTGACTCTTTGTGATCCCATGAACTGTAACCCACCAGGCTTCTGTGTCCATGGGATTCTTCAGGCAAGAATACTGGAGTGGGTTGCCATTTCCTTCTACAATAGGGACTTAGGCAAATTAACTACCTTCTAATTGTAGCTGAAAAGTAGTGTACTTGGAAATACAGATTTTTACAGCTTTGAAGTAGAGTTACGTAGAAAGTTAATTGGAATTTTCAATTTTTCAAACTTTCTGTTAGTATTAAAACAGACTTCTTTATATTAAAACAGACACATAAGTGGTAGGCTGTATTTAGGTAGACTTTCAAAGAGGCGGCAGTGATGGGCAAAGCTGACTGTGGCTGCAATCACTTACTAGGAGAGTGATTATGGAAGTGAGGTTCAAGAGTGAGGTTTAGTTTTGGGGTTGCAGAGTCTTGCCAAAAATAAACTTTAAATCTGTACATACCAAAATTCAAATTATCTTCTTTCTACTAAAAAAAAACCCAAAACATAGAGATTTGAGTTGTAGCCGAGGAAAGAAGATCACAGCTGAAAATAACAGAGAAAATTTTTAAGAAGGATCATTCTACCAGGGTGGGGGTTAGGGGTACACTATGGATTAACATGAAGGCTTGCTTCAGTGGTAGATGAAAATCCAGCAATGCTTAGAACTTGGTAGCATAGATGATTAGTTTCTGGGACATCTGATTTAGAAGACATTGGTTTCTTTTCCAGTATTTGTGAGGCCGTGGGGAAAGCACATATCCGGTGAAAAGGGGATTTTTCTTAAGAGTTTTGCACTGCTAAGTAATCTGCATGGTCCATATTTGTCATTTTATTTGTTAATGAATCTTTTGTGGTTTTGCTTCAAGAATGATTTGAGAAGCTGTATGGTCTTTTCTATATTCCTAACAGTGCTAGTGGAAATGAGGAAAATAAGCCAGGAAAGAAACTAATGACCTTTTGCGGGGTTTCTGAACCTTTGGTTATGGTTTTCAACACATGATAACCATCTTGTGAGTCACCTGATTTAGAAATTTACATGGTTTTCTTGGTCAGTTACATTTTTGGAGTGTAGGTTTGTATGTGTCTCTCTCTGTGTTTGTAGTTTCTTTTCTCTGTGTTTCATAATCTAAGCCAGTCAGCATGCTATAGATGTTTACCTTGCCAGTTTCAAAGTTACAGGACTCAGAACAAATTAGGAAGGGGTAGGCAACCTAATAAGTCACAGCCTTCTCAGCAGGTTTGGTTCTTCTCCACCTCCCTTAACCTCTCTCCTAACAGGCTATTGTGTTGACTTTAGAGTGAGCAAAACCAGGCTTTTCTTGAGTCTTTATCCATCTACATGAGCTGTGAAGAAGGTCATGTTATCCAGGCCAGAAGAAAACGTAGAACAAGATAGAAGTGGGATCTTAGACATGCTTAATGAGTTTAATTCTACTCTTCAAATTTGGCAGAGAAAAAAATTTGTCTCTCTTGGCAGAGGAGAACATTGTCTCTGAACTTCATACTGAATTCATCAGAAATGAACAAGCTAGTGAACTGGAGTCCCCTGAGACTCACTTGGCCTCACTTCTAACAGTATTAAAAAAAAAAAAAAAGCTATTCTTTGTACTGAGTCTCCTCAGCTTCAGTCTTCTCCCTCATCTCTCTGCATCTTCTTTCCCTAAAACACATACACAAAGGCATATTCCTTATGGATATAAAAATCCCAGCCTAGGTCAGTGAGCTCAGGGGCACTATTCTCCCCTTTCTCACTCAGAGTTTTCTGTGTGTACTAACCTCATGGGGTCTAGTTCTCACATCTACTCTAAGACCATTGTTAGGAATCTTCAAGATTACCAAATCAAGAGAAATATAGTAGATATGACCTTCTAGCATGTTTTCTAAAAATTCCATAGGATCTAAAAACATACATATAATCCTCTTAGGTAAACGATACATTTACAGTGAATTATAAGTAAAAGTAATTTTCTGTAATTGGAGATCCAATAGAATTTTGACTTTAAGAAAGGCAAAACAAGATGGGAAAATGTTTAGTAAAGTAGTCTATGAATCTTGAGATTTATTTATCCCACCGTGTCCAATTATTTTGTAATAATAGCTGTTAATGGAAGGTTGACCCTCTTATCAAATTTTTAAGTATAACACAGTATTGATAACTATAGGTACTGTGCCGTACCTATAGGATCTCTAGGATTTATCTTATATAAACAAATCATTGTTCCCTTTTACTAATGCTTCCCCATTTTTCCCTCCTTCCAACCCCTGACAACCACCATTCTACTCTCTGCTTTTATGAGGTTGATTTTGTTAGATTGCTTGTATAAGTAGAATCACGTGGTATTTGCCCTTCTATGTCTGTCTTATTTCACTTAGCATAATGTCCCTCAGGTTTATCCATGTTGTCACAAATGGCAAAATTTCCTGAATAAACATATACATTCTAGTTATATACCACATTTTGTTTTTCTGTTCATCCATCAATGGACTTGTTTCCATGTCTTGCCAAACACAGGACTACAGATCTCTCTTTGAGATCCTGATTTCAGTTCTTTTGGATATGTACCCCAAAGTGGAATTGCTGGATTATATAGTAGTCCTATTTTTAACTTATTGTGGAACTGTCACACTGATCTCCATAGTGACTCTACTAATTTACATTCCCACCAAGAGTATACTAGGATTTTTTTTTTTTTTTTACTACATCCTGGGTTTTGAAGAAAATGTCATCACAGCTTAGTATATGGGTGATTTCAGCAGAAACTTAGGTATTTTGGAATAAATACTTATTTGTGGGAAATATTTTTGAAGCTTTGCATGTAGATAGAATCTCTGGATACAGTGGTTGGTTTCTGGTGAACCAGTCTGAGAGGCTGACGGCAGGGCAGTTACATGTCAGTGTCTGGGCCAGATAGGATATAGAATTGGAAAGTGGGTAAAGTTTGGCTATATCCTTGACTCCTTCTTTTGCACTCTTCTGCTTCCCTTCCCTCAGTAGTATATCCGCCCCCCTCTTATTAATCTAACATCTTTACCCACTGAAGAAAAGTTGTAGGATAGCATGAGCCCATGCATATAACCGTGGGGGCCAAGAATCTTCTCCAAGTCAGGATTGGGACGGTTCTCATTCAAATGGCCTTGTTACCAACTAAAGATTTCTCTGGAAATATGTGTGTGTTTGTGCACATATGTGTGTGTGAGCGAGCGAGCAAGCATGTGTGTATGTACACGTGTATGTGCACAAAAGAGAAAACCGAGGCCTGGGAAACATGGGAAAATGGACTGATGCCTGTGACCTTCAGACCCAAATGTTTCATAAGCCACTGCTGCTTATTTTCTTTCCACGTTCTTCACACACACACACCCCTGCAAGGGGATTTGTTAAGCACAGTACCACAGGAATGTTGTTTTTCTGTCTACTTGTTCCAGATTGCCAAAAGGCTAAAATTCCACCTGGAACCCTAAAATTTCAAATAACACTGAGCAGCTAGGTCAATGGCTTGGCTTGGAGAGGAGGACGTGCCCCACAGGAAAGACCCATTCTCCCTGTCTGCAGACCTTCCTTAATCCCTGCAATTGAGGAGTCAGTGTACGGTAGGGGAAGAAAAGCCTCCTTTTGGAAAACGTTTCAATAATGACATTGCATTCCTTTGCTGTTGACTATCTTTTGTTTTGGAAGCAGATGGACTGTCATATTGAGGCTGGAAGCCTTTTCTGTGATGCTCATAAAAGCTACTCATTTTGTTTCCTATAATAAAAGGAATAAAAATCTCAATTTAGAAAAATTAGATAACACCAAAGGATGGGAAAAAAAAGGAGACACCCTACCATCTCACTAGACAAATAAAATTTTATTCATATTTTGATGACTATCCTTCTAGTTCTAAATTTAAAAAAGAAGGAAAGAAAGAAACAGGTCTCTGTGTGTGTAGCTGGTGGGGGAGAGAGAGGGAGAGAGGAGCATATTTGTCATAATGCTTTGTAGCCCCCTCCTTTGATATTTTAGCTCATTTTGGACATTTTTCCATGACACCAAATATTCCTGTTTAACAGTGATTCCCTACCAGGGGCAATGTTCAGTCCCTGTGGACGTTTGGTAACATCTGAGAATTTTTGCTCCTGGCATCTTCTGGCTACAAGTTCAGGATGCTGTTGCACATCCGTTGGCATGAAGGACAGCCCCACAAAGATTATGTGGTCTAAAATGTCAATAATGCTGAAGTTTAGAAATCCTCTTTTAGAACATTAAATAGCTACCTATCATTCTATCCTAAGATAGAATTATCCATTACTTCACTGTTGGAAATTTATATTGTTTCCACATTTTTTTTTCTATTTTAAACAAACTGTTGAATATTCGTGGTCACACATTTTTGTGTATATTTGCTTAGGTTGAACTTGAAGAGACTCTTAGACATGAAATTGGTGGATCAAAGGAAGTGGAGTTTGGAGCCTTTAATCACTGTTCTCAGATTTTTCTGTGGGAGGATGACTTCAATTAATAGTTCCATGTGTATGCTAACTCTATCTTTATGCTTTTTTTTTTGGTTAGTAAAGTCCACATTCTTAGAATGTCCCACAGTTGATTCGAAGGGATTTTAGATTGTGTTCAGTTCATGCAAAATTCATCAAGGAAACAGGAAGAGCAGCATCTGTGGGGTCATGACTTCACTCTTACCATTCACAAGTGGTTCTGGTGAAAAAGAAATCAAGAGTGGAGGTTTGTGACACTCATTAATTTCTGATCTACATTTTGGTGAAAGGATTGAATGTCTAAACCTTGCCATAGCCAGTGGGCAGAAAGAAAAATGGTTTGACCAGAATTTATATCAGGTATTTGCTGTTGTTCCGTTTTCAGTCATAGCCAACTCTTTGCAACCCCACAGACTGCGGCACTCCAGTCTTCTTTGCCCTTCACCATCACCGGGAATTTGCTCAAATTCATGATCATTGAGTCAGTCATGTCTTCCAACCATATCATCCTCTGTTGCCCCCTTCACCTCCATCTCTTAATCTTTTCTAGCATCAGCGTCTTTTCTATTGAGTCAGCTCTTCACATCAGGTGGCCAAAGTATTGGAGCTTCAGCATCAGTTCAGTTCAGTCGTTCAATCATGTCTGACTCTTTGCGACCCCATGAATTACAGCACACCAGGACTCCCTGTCCATCACCAATTCCCAGAGTTCATTCAGACTCACATTCATCAAGTCGGTGATGCCATCCAGCCATCTCATCCTCTGTTGTCCCCTTCTCCTCCTGCCCCTAATCCCTCCCAGCATCAAAGTCTTTTCCAATAAGTTAACTCTTTGCATGAGGTGGCCAAAGTACTGGAGTTTCAGCTTTAGCACCATTCCTTCCAAAGAAATCCCGGGCTGATCTCCTTCAGAATGGATTGGTTGAATCTCCTTGCAGTCCAAGGGACTCTCAAGAGTCTTCTCCAACACCACAGTTCAAAAGCATCAGTTCTTTAGTGCTCAGCTTTCTTCACAGTCCAACACTCACATTCATACATGACTACTGGGAAAACCATAGCCTTGACTAGACGGACCTTTGTTGGCAAAGTAATGTCTCTGCTTTTAAATTTGCTGTCTAGGTTGGTCATAAACTTCTTTCCAAGGAGTAAGTGTCTTTTAATTTCATGGCTGCAGTCACCATCTGCAGTGATTTGGGAGCCCCCCAAAATAAAGTCTGACACTGTTTCCACTGTTTCTCCATCTATTTGCCATGAAGTGATGGGACCAGATGCTATGATCTTAGTTTTCTGAATGTTGAGCTTTAAGCCAACTTTTTCACTCTCCTCTTTCACTTTCATTAAGAGGGTTTTTAGTTCCTCTTTCCTTTCTGCCATAAGGGTGGTGTCATCTGCATATCTAAGGTTATTGATAGTTCTCCCAGCAATCTTGATCCCCCAGCTTGTGCTTCTTCCAGTCCAGCGTTTCTCATGATGTACTCTGCATAGAAGTTAAATAAGCAGGGTGACAATATACAGCCTTGACTTACTCCTTTTCCTATTTGGAACTAGTCTGTGGTTCCATGTCCAGTTCTAACTGTTGCTTCCTGACCTGCATATAGGTTTCTCAAGAGGCAGGTCAGGTGCTCTGGTATTCCCATCTCTTTCAGAATTTTCCACAGTTTATTGTGATCCATGCAGTCAAAGGCTTTGGCATAGTCAATAAAGCAGAAATATATATTTTTCTGGAACTCTCTTGCTTTTTCCATGATCCAGGGGGTGTTGCAATTTGATCTCTGGTTCCTTTGCCTTTTCTAGAACCAGCTTGAACATCTGGAAGTTCACAGT
Source organism: Nanger dama (assembly GCA_917880005.1). Classification (NCBI taxonomy): domain Eukaryota; kingdom Metazoa; phylum Chordata; class Mammalia; order Artiodactyla; family Bovidae; genus Nanger; species Nanger dama. The sequence continues at coordinate 35,697,000 of CAKJTW010000007.1, forward strand.
TCACATATTACTGAAGCCTGTCTTGAAGAATTTTGAGCATTACTTTAGTAGCGTGTGAAGGTGAAGTCGTTCAGTCGTGTCCGACTCTTTGCCACCCCGTGGACTAACCTACTAGAATTCTCCATCCATGGGATTCTCAGGGAAGAATACTGGAGTAGATTGCCATTTCCTTCTCCAGGGGATCTTCCTGACCCAGGGATTGAACCCAGGTCTCCTGCATTGGAGGCAGACACTTTAACCTCTAAGTCACCAGGGAAGCCCCTTACTAGCATGTGAGATGAGTGCAATTGTGCATCTGAGCAATCTTTGACATTGCCTTTCTTTGGGATTGGAATGAAAACTGACCTTTTCCAGTCCTGTGGCCACTGCTGAGTTTTCCATATTTGCTGGCATATTGAGTGCAGCACTTTCACAGCATCATCTTTCAGGATTTGAAATAGCTCTACTGGAATTCCATCACCTCCACTAGCTTTATTCATAGTGATGCTTTCTAAGGCCCACTTGAAATCACATTCCAGGATGTCTGGCTTTAGGTGAGTCTTGGTCATGAAGATCTTTTTGTATAGTTCTTCTGTGTATTCTTGCCACCTCTTCTTAATATCTTCTGCTTCTGTTAGGTCCATACCATTTCTGTCCTTTATCGAGCCTATCTTTGCATAAAATGTTCCCTTGGTATCTCTAATTTTCTTGAAGAGATCTCTAGTCTTTCCCATTCTGTTGTTTTCCTCTATTTCTTTGCATTGATCTCTGAGGAAGGCTTTCTTATCTCTTCTTGCTATTCAGGTGAAGATATCTTTCCTTTTCTCCTTTGCTTTTCACTTCTCTTCTTTTCATAGTTATTTGTAAGGCCTCCCCAGACAGCCATTTTGCTTTTTGCATTTCTTTTCCATGGGGATGGTCTTGATCCCTGTCTCCCGTACAATGTCACAAACCTCCGACCATAGTTCATCAGGCACTCTATCTATGAGATCTAGGCCCTTAAATCTATTTCTCACTCCCACTGTATAATCATAACAGATTTGATTTAGGACATACCTGAATGGTCTAGTGGTTTTCCCTACTTTCTTCAATTTAAGTCTGAATTTGGCAATAAGGAGTTTACGATCTGAGCCACAGTTAGCTCCTGGTCTTGTTTTTGCTGTCTGTATACAGCTTCTCCATCTTTGGCTGGAAACAGTATAATCAATCTGATTTTGGTGTTGACCATCTGGTGATGTCTATGTGTAGAGTCTTCTCTTGTGTTGTTGGAAGAGGGTGTTTACTATGATCAATGCGTTCTCCTGGCAAGACTCTATTAGCCTTTGCCCTGCTTCATTCCACATTCCAAGGCCAAATTTGCCTGTTACTCCAGGTGTTTCTTGACTTCCTACTTTTGCATTCCTGTCCCCTATAATGAAAAGAACATCTTTTTTGGGTGTTAGTTCTAAAAGGTCTTGTAGGTCTTCTAGAACTGTTCAGTTTCAGCTTCTTCAGTGTTACTGATTGGGACATAGACTTGGATAACTGTGATACTGAATGGTTTGCCTTGGAAACGAACAGAGATCATTCTGTCATTTTTGAGATTGCATCCAAGTACTAATTTCGGACTCTTTTGTTGACCATGATGGCTACTCCATTTCTTCTGAGGGATTCCTGCCCACAGTAGTAGCTATAATGGTCATCTGAGTTAAATTCACCCATTATAGCCCCTTTTAGTTTGCTGACTCCTAGAATGTCGACATTCTTTCTTGACATCTCCTGTCTGACAACTTCAGTTTGCCTTGATTCATGAGGTTCCTATGCAGTATTGCTCTTTACAGCATTGGATCTTGCTTCTATCACCAGTCACATCCACAACTGGGTTTTGTTTTTCCTTTGGCTCCATCCCTTCATTCTTTCTGGAGTCAACATCCAAAGAATATTCAGGACTTTTGTCCTTTAGGATTGACCAGTTTGATCACCTTGCTGTCCAAGGGACTCCCAAGAGCCTTCTCCAGCACCACAATTTGAAAACATTGGTGCTCAGCCTTCTTTATGGACAACTGTCACATCTAGTATACATGAATACTAGAAAAACCATTACTTTGACTATACTTGACTTAGAATAGTTGAGTTAGTTCCCCAGGTTATGAACATTTTCTCTGTTAGATCCTGCAGTGAGTCCAGTGTGGACATCTCTCCATTATTTCCTTGGTCATTGTCCTTTTCGTCATGATAGCATTCTTTGATCAGAGCCTGTTCTGGTTGAAATCACCAATATGTACAACTGACCTTGAAAAATGTTGCTCCCACGACAGAACATCCAGCTTTGAAAAATGGCATTGTCCTATGTCAGAGTATTATATATGGATATAGATGTTTTCCTACTTCAAATTTGTCATTTTAAAATTCTTCCTTCAAAATATTTGTGTTATAATCTGATTATTTTTCTTTAACATTTCTCTTCCTTAGTAACCTTGGATAGGTGTTGACTTGAAAATTCATTGTAATGTTAAACTTTGTGTGTACTATTTTTCAAAGTGTCTCTTGACATGTGTGCGTAGATGTCTGTAAACCATCTTTTAGTTGCCTGGAGGAGGTACACTTATGCTTTCAATTTCCACTAAATTCAAAATGCCTTGAGATCATGGTTAATGCCTTTTCACGTCTCTTCCTAAGAGCCCAGCACTGTACCTGCTGATCAGATTTCCACATGTTATCAAAACAACGAGTGTGACACATTCCCCAGCATCTGTAACATCACACCTTATAAAGGTTAAATAAAATGAAGAAAAATAGTTGCTCATTGAATCTTTCAATTTTCTTCTTTCCTCCTTCCTTTTATCTTTCTCCCTCTCTCTCTTTTTCTTTTTTTCCTTTCTTTCTTATTAAAAAAATTATTGCTATATTTCTGGAGCTAGGCAGGCAGGGAAATGTAGTAAAAAATAAGACAACCTGAACCCTTGGCTTTTTTAGGTTTAACCAGCTGTGTCTAAGTCTGACCTCCGGCATCATTTTCAACGGGCTTCACTGGTGGCTCAGTGGCAAGTATATGCCTGCCAATGCAGGAGACCCAGGAGATGCAGATTCGATCCCTGGGTAAGTAAGATCCCCTGGAGGAGGGAATGACAACCCAGTCCAGTATTCTTGCTTGGAGAATCGCATGGACAGTGGATCCTGGTGGGATAGAGTCCTTGGGGTCGCAAAAGTGTCAGACACAGCTTCGCAACTCAACAACAATCCTTTTCAAGATTCTGATAAGTAGGAAGTACAGTACTTCAGTGTTTATGCTGTTTTTCCTTAAAGAATGAGGAAGCACTGACCACACACAGGCAATTTTTTTCAGTGTTTTGTTGTAAAGCCGATGGCTTATCACTCTTTCCAGAAAATGAAGCCAGTCTAATTTCAAAGAATTCAAACTGTTATCTCATTAGAAATATTGCATTTCCTGTCTTGCACAATAACAAGTTTGACTTTGCATTGCAGAGACTCTGGGGAGAGTGTCATTTCCTTGAAGCAGCTCTTCTGGACGTTTTAGTAGTATTTGCCCATCACCAGAAAATTTGCCATTTGCTACTGACATCTTTGAGACAGAGTATATTAACAGTGGGATCTTGAACCTTACCAATTCCCCTATTGTCTAAATGCAAAGCATGTGATACCATGCTGGGCAAAAGATAGCCACTGTGCAGTTGATGGCTCTGTAGGATAACAGTAGGCACATTTGTCTTGCTGTTATGAAAGGAATGCATTCAGATTTTGCCATCAAGCATCACATTGTCTTTAGTTTCTATAGACACACTTTATCAGATTCCTTAGATTCCTTTCTGTTCCTACCATGTGTTTAATTTTTCAAAATCAGAAAAAACTTCTAAACTGCATCTAGTGCTTTTACTGTGCCTAACGGAATGATTATATGATTCCCAATCTGCTAATGTGTTGAATCAATGATATTCTTATATTATGCTAACCTTTCATTTCAACCCAAATTGATCATGGTGACTTATATTCATGGATGGATTTGTTCTGCTAATATTTTATTTAGATACTTCTAGGTTCAAGAGTGAGTTTGGACTCCAAGTTTCTCTCACTTAATGATCTTCTCTGGTTTTGGTCACAAAATTTTACTAGTTTCAGAAAATGAGTTGGATAGTATTCTTTGTTTTTCTGTTTTCTGGATTAAGGTTTGTAAGATTCTCATTTATGGACCATAAAATGATTGGTAGACTGTGCTTGCTGTCATGACATTTAGTCCTGGTGTTTTCCTTTTGGGATGATTATAAGCTATTGATTAATTTTATTAATTTTAGTGTTTCAGTGGATGCATGCTAAGTTGCTTCAGTCGTGTCTGATTCTTTGTGATCCCATAGACTGTAGCCCTCCAGGCTTCTCTGTCCAAGGGATTCTCCAGGCAAGAAAACTGGAGTGGGTTACTATGACCTCCTCCAGGGGATCTTCCCAACCCAGGGATCAAACCCGTGTCTGTTTACATCTTCTGCATTGGCAGGGAGGCACTTTACCACCAGAGCCACCTGGGAAGACCAAGTTTTTCATATTTTTAGTATTTCTCCTTGAATAAAGTTACCTAATCATATTTTAAAATTTATTCACTTTAGCTGTTTTCAAATTTAGTGGAATTTTAGAATATCTTAATAAGTTTTGGGAGTTGGTGATGGACAGGGAGGCCTGGCATGCTGCGATTCATGGGGCCGAAAGAGTCGGACAAGACTGAGCGACTGAACTGAACTGAATAAGCTTTTATCTCTCTCATCATGCCCTCCCCTTTCAATTTCTAATGTTTGTGAATTTTGTATTGTTTTCTCAATCAGTCATGCCAGTGTTTTTCTATTTATTAGTTGTTTAAAAAGAAAATTCCAACTTTTAGATTTTGGGTTATCTCTATTGTATCTTTTGTTTTCTATTTAATTTTTATTTATTTCTGTTCTTTCATTAGTTCCTTTTTACTACTTTCATTGGGCTTTGTTATGTCAAGTTGTTGTTTATTAACTTTCAGATTTTATGTTATTAAAATTTCTTAACAGAATCAATGTTTAAGTATGGCTTTAAGCTATATTCTATAAGTTTTGATATGCATGACTATTTCATTATCTTTCAGCTCTAGTATTTGCAGTTTCCATTATGATTTTCATTTGTTTTTTTAATTATTGGAAGTATGTTTTTAATTTCCAAATATGTTACAGTTTCTAATTATCTCTGAATAGTGTGTTGAGGTCAGGTCATGTGATCTGCATGATATAAATCCTTGAAAACTTATGAGACTTTCTTTAGCAACTTTTATGAGTTTTTTCTTTATGAATAGGTACCCACGTCTGAGGCCAGGGTGGCAACCGAGAGGAGCAACTCCATGCCCAAGGAGTGGTGGCTGCCTGGGTGCAGGAGGGCCTAGAGGAGCCAAGACGGGGCGGGTCATGGTGGAGAGGTCGGACAGAATGTGGTCCACTGGAGAAGGGAATGGCAAACCACTTTAGTATTCTTGCCTTGAGAACCCCGTGAACAGTATGAAAAGGCAAAATGATAGGATACTGAAAGAGGTACTCTCCAGGTCAGTAGGTGCCTAATATGCTACTAGAGGTCAGCTGAGAAATAAATCCAGAAAGAATGAAGGGATAGAGCCAAAGTAAAAACAATACCCAGCTGTGGATGTGACTGGTGATAGAAGCAAGGTCCGATGCTATAAAGAGCAATATTGCATAGAAACCTGGAATGTCAGGTCTATGAATCAAGGCAAATTGGAAGTGGTCAAACAGGAGATGGCAAGGGTGAATGTCGACATTCTAGGAATCAGTGAACTAAAATGGACTGGAATGGGTGAATTTAACTCAGATGACCATTATATCTACTATTGCAGGCAGGAATCCCTCAGAAGAAATGGAGTAGCCATCATGGTCAACAAAAGAGTCCGAAATTAGTACTTGGATGCAATCTCAAAAATGACAGAATGATCTCTGTTCGTTTCCAAGGTAAACCATTCAGTATCACAGTTATCCAAGTCTATGCCCCAACCAGTAATGCTGAAGAAGCTGGAATTGAACGGTTCTGTGAAGACCTTTTAGACCTACAAGACCTTTTAGAACTAACACCCAAAAAGATGTTCTTTTCATTATAGGGGACAGGAATGCAAAAGTAGGAAGTCAAGAAACACCTGGAGTAACAGCAAATTTGGTCTTGGAGTACAGAATGAAGCAGGGCAAAGACTAATAGGGTTTTGCCAAGAAAATGCACTGGTCATAGCAAACATCCTCTTCCAACAACACAAGAGAAGACTCTACACATGGACATCACCAGATGGTCAACACTGAAATCAGATTGATTATATTGTTTCCAGCCAAAGATGGAGAAGCTCTATACAGTCAGCAAAAACAAGACCAGGAACTGACTGTGGCCCAGATCATGAACTCCTTATTGCCAAATTCAGACTTAAATTGAAGAAAGTAGGGAAAACCACTAGACCATTCAGGTATGCCCTAAATCAAATCCCTAATGTTTATACAGTGGGAGTGAGAAATAGATTTAAGGGCCTAGATCTGATAGAGTGCCTGATGAACTATGGAATGAGGTTCGTGACATTGTATGGGAGACAGGGATCAAGACCATCCCCATGGAAAAGAAATGCAAAAAGCAAAATGGCTGTCTGGGGAAGCCTTACAAATAGCTGTGAAAAGAAGAGAGGTGAAAAGCCAAGGAGAAAGGGAAAGATATAAGCATTTGAATGCAGAGTTCCAAAGAATAGCAAGAAGAGATAAGAAAAACTTCTGCAATCAATGCAAAGAAATAGAGGAAAAGAACAGAATGGGAAAGACTAGAGACCTCTTCAAGAAAATTAGAGATATCAAGGGAACATTTCATGCAAAATGGGCTCAATAAAGGACAGCAATGGTCTGGACCTAACAGAAGCAGAAGATATTAAGAAGAGGTGGCAAGAATACACAGAAGAACTGTACAGAAGGGTCTTCATGACCTAGATTATCACGATGGTGTGATCACTCATAGAGAATCAGACATCTTTCAATGTGAAGTCAAGTGGGCCTAGAAAGCATCATTATGAACAAAGCTAGCGGAGGTGATGGAGTGCCAGTAGAGCTATTTCAAATCCTGAAAGATGATGCTGTTACAGTGTTGCACTCAATATGCCAGCAAATTTGGAAAACCCAGCAGGGGCCACAGGACTGGAAAAGGTCAGTTTTCATTCCAATCCCAAAGAAAGGCAATGCCAAAGAATGCTCAATTGCACAGTTTCACTCATCTCACACACTAGTAAAGTAATGCTCAAAATTCTCCAAGCCAGGCTTCAGCAATATGTGAACCGTGAACTTCCTGATGTTCAAGCTGGTTTTAGGAAAGGCAGAAGAACCAGAGATCAAATTGCCAACATCCACTGGATCATGGAAAAAGCAAGAGAGTTCCAGAAAAATATCTATTTCTGCTTTATTGACTATGCCAAAGCCTTTGACTGTGTGGATCACAGTAAACTGTGGAAAATTCTGAAAGAGAATGGAATACCAGACCACGTAACCTGCCTTTGAGAAATCTGTATGCAGGTCAGGAAACAACAGTTAGAACTGGACATGGAACAACAGCCTGGTTCCAAATAGGAAAAGGAGTACGTCAAGGCTGTATATTGTGACCCTGCTTATTTAACTTATATGCAGAGTACATCATGAGAAATGCTGGACTGGAAGAAACACAAGCTGGAATCAAGATTGTGGGAGAAATATCAATAACCTCAGATATGCAGATAACACCACCCTTATGGCAGAAAGTGAAGAGGAGCTAAAAAGCCTCATGATGAAAGTCAAAGAGGAGAGTGAAAAAGTTGACTCAAAGCTCAACATTCAGAAAATGAAGATCATGGCATCCAGTCCCATCACTCCACGGGAAATAGATGGGGAAAGAGTGAAAACAGTGTCAGAGTTTTTTTTGGGGGCAGGGGGCTCCAAAATCATAGCACTTGGTGACTACAGCCATGAAATTAGAAGACACTTACTCTTTGGAAGAAAATTTGTGACCAACCTAGATAGTATATTCAAAAGCAGAGACATTACTTTGCTGACTGAGGTCCGTCTAGTCAAGGCTATGGTTTTTCCAGTGGTCATGTATTAGTGTGAAAGTTGGACTGTGAAGAAGGCTGAGCGCCGAAGAATTGATGTTTTTGAACTGTGGTGTTGGAGAAGACTCTTAATGAGTCCCTTGGACTGCAAGGAGATCCAACCAGTCCATTCTGAAGAGATCAGCCCTGAGATTTCTTTGGAAGGAATGATGCTAAAGCTGAAACTCCAGGACTTTGGCCACCTCATGTGAAGAGTTGACTCATTGGAAAAGACCCTGATGCTGGGAGGGATTGGGGGCAGGAGGAGAAGGGGACAACAGAGGATGAGATGGCTGGATGGCATCACCGAGTCTATGGACACGAGTCTGAGTGAACTCTGGGAGTTGCTGATGGACAGGGAGTCCTGGTGTGCTGCGATTCATCGGGTCGCAAAGAGTTGGTCAAGGCTGAGCAACTGAACTGAACTGATAATGAAATTCATATGTCAATAATATTAAAATATGTAAATATACTCTTGAAATATTCTACAGCCTGACTGATATTTTTGTCTCATTAATTAATTACTGAAGTTTTTTTTTAAACCTCCCACTGTAGTGATAGACATTTATTATCATTTGCAGTTCTGTAGACTCTTCCTTTATGTATTTTGATGTATATTGTTAGTTATATACAAATTTAAAACTTTTGCCTCTACCTGGTTTAAATCTTTTATTTTTATGGCATGACCAGATCAATTTCTGGTAACATTTTATCCTAAATTATGTTTTAACTTGCATCATTTCAGCTAATCAACCTTTCTTTTGCTTATGTTTGCCTGATATGTCTTTTTCTATTTTCTTACTTTCAGAGCTCACCTTATCTTTTTTTCTTAATGGGCACAATTTGATGATTTTATTAAATGTATATGGTCATATATTTGTCCTACAGTCTGGTAGTGGACTATTTCCATATCCCCAAAGAGTTTCTTCATGACCATTTGTAGTTAATTTCTTCCATCTCTAATCCACAATTGATCTGCCTCTTCTCTCTATAAATTTGGCTTTGGACATTTCATAAATTCAGTTGTCTGCTATACAGTCTTTTGTATCTGCTTTCTTTGGCTCACCATAATTTTTTGACATTCATCCTTTTGCATCGTGCTCACCTCTTTTCATTGCTGCATATTAGTCCATCTCAGGCTATGTTTAAGATTTTTTTCTTTACTTCAGTGTTCCATGATTTTTATCCTACTTGTAATTCACTGGAATCCTAAACCTAAAAATCCAACAGTTCTTCAAAATTTCCAATCATCATCTTTTGAGTAATAACTTCCACTTTATTCTCTCATTTTTGTATTACTAAGACTCTGATATACGTAAATATTAGGTCTTCCTGTTTTATCCCTCATGTTTTTTAACTTGTAACCATACTTTCTATCTCACTCTAAATTCTGGACCATTTCTTCAGATTTTTCTGTCAGTTTGATTGTGTTCTCATCTTTCATTTATGATTTGTTGTTTAACCTATACAAACAGTTTTTATATCTAAATATATATTTTTTAATTTCTAGGAATTTTATATATTTATCAGAACTGTCTGGTTTATGCTTTTCTTATTTATATTAATACACTATATAGACATATAAAACACACTTTATATTTGTTTTCAGTTAATTCTGGTATCTAAAACTGTTGCAAATCCGAATTTACTATGTTTTTCTGATCACTCTGTCATGCTGTCCTATTTCTTTGCATGCACTGTGATTTTTTTACTTTGAAGTCATAATCCTTGATTTAATAGATTATTTCACGTCTAACTGCAAGTATGTTGCTTCACGTGTGCCTTTGTTTCTTCTCGACATGTTTGGCTTCTAATTCACTGAAGTGGTGACTACATAAAGATATAACCCCTACTGGTTATGAACTTTGTTTCTTCTTCTTCTGTCATTTTTGTGTTATTAATATGTACACAGTGTCTCAAAAAGCTCATTTTTCCCTTTTATAAACTTTGTTCACTTTTTCGCTTCTTACTTAATGTTTTTATTTACCAGAAAGAAGAAATCAGAGATTTTAAGCCAACTGAGGGTGTTTGAGGTCAAGAGTGTAATGGTAAATGCCTTACATACCCAATTTTGACTCTCTCTTAACTAAAGGCCAAAACTTGATGATGAGTTAATGAAGCAGACACTTGTCTGTCTATTTTATAGGGCATGGTTAGTGACCCTGCAGTGTCCTCTCTTTATATCCTGCATGTTGTAATGAATGATGTCATTAGAAAATCATCTTTTTCTGCAAGGAGATGTATTAGCCCTTGGATGTTACTCAACCCACAAGTTAATTCAATCCTCATTTTTCTTCTCCTTTTCTTCTCTTTCCAAGGTTGCATAAATAGTTTAAATATAGTATATACATATTTTGCAGGCCTTATTGTCGCAGAATCATATGGCCAAGTGGTTTCTTCTACCCACTTGCCCAAATATAGAAAAGGCAGCACTTCATACATGAATTGTAAATTACATTTTATGATATAAAGAAGTAGGAGAACAGTATTAAATCTTAGTCAGATATACATTTCCTATTACTTGCTGCCATGAGACATGTATTTCAGTACTTTCGCAATACATTTCTGGGTTTCCTGTAGAGAAAACCATCTCTGTGTTTGAAGTGCTATCATTACCCGTGGATTAGGGACTAGTAAAATTAGTACATTCAAAGTCAGTACTGTCATATATTGTAATAGTGATTTTGAAATAGCTAATGTAAGTGAGTCTCTTCATCTAAAATCTTACTTCTAAATAATGTAAGTCATTTTCATGAATATGCAAATTTTCTCTCCTATGTGAAAAAGAAATACCTGGCCCATTGTGGGTGTTTAATAACTTTTACAGTGTAAATTGAATAGATGTCCTATTTGTGATCTGGGAAATCATGTTTTATATCTTATATGATGCCACACTTTAGGGGCATAACTTCAAACTCTGTGGTCTCAGGATAAATATTTTTTTAATTCAAAAGGTTACTCTTTACTCTGAGCAACAAAGAATTAATGCTTCTGAATTGTGGTGCTGGAGAAGACTCTTAAGAGTCCTTTGGAAAGCAAGGGAGATCACACCAGTCAATCTGAAAGGAAATCAACCTTGAATATTCATTGGAAGGACTGATGCTGAAGCTGTAACACTTTGGCCACTTGATGCGAAGAGCCAACTCATTGGAAAAGACCTTGATGTTGGCAAAGACTGAGGGTAGGAAGGGAAGCAGGCAACAGAGGATGAGATGGTTGGATGGCATCACCGACTCGATGGACGTGAGTCTGAGCAAACTCTGGAAGATAGTGAAGGACAGGGAAGCCTGGCATGCTGCAGTCACAAAGAGTCTGACAAGACTTGCCACTGAACAATAACAACAACTTTTCACAATATTTGTAGTAGTAGGTGGAAGGGTTTGGGGATCTTGCCTGTTTTGGTGTCTCAAACTAATATGAGGCTGTATTTAGAACTTGGATGTAGACCCAGTCCAAAGTGTTTTCCTCCAGATCAAAAGAATAAGTAAATTTGAATATGCACTCAGATTTGTTCATTGGTTTGGTATAAAAAAGGAGCAAATATTTCAAATTTTTAAAGCAGTCTGTTTTATTTCATTTCTTGAGCAGATGATCCTTGAACACCAGTGCAGATGTTTCCTTGTACAGACTGAGTCTAACTCTACATAACAGTTCAGTTCAGTCACTCAGTTGTGTCCGACTCTTTGCAACCCCATGAACTGCAGCACGCCAGGCCTCCCGGTCCATCACCAACTTCCAGAGTTCACTCAGACTGACGTCCATTGAGTCGGTGATGCCATCCAGCCATCTCATCCTCTGTCGTCCCCTTCTCCTCCTACCCCGAATCCCTCCCAGCATCAGGGTCTTTTCCAATGAGTCAACTCTTCACATGAGGTGGCCAAAGTCCTGGAGTTTCAGCTTTAGTATCATTCCTTCCAAAGAAATCCCAGGGCTGATCTCCTTCAGAATGGACTGGTTGGATCTCCTTGCAGTCCAAGGGACTCTTGAGAGTCTTCTCCAACACCACCTACATAACAGGGTACCTGGTGAAAAGGGATTTAATTTTTTATCCATTTATTAATGAATTATATCTTTTGGGAGGTGGTGGTGTGGGGCAGGATAGAATGTGTTGGTCACAGGCAGTGTCAATTTCTGGAACTGAAAATGTCAGGGGCCAAACCATCCTGGATTGGATACAGTCACCATGATTGATACTTTATTTATATCACTGTAGCCAGACATCTACCACCAACCCAAGATCTAAAATAAAACTCTGAAGTAATTTTCTGTCTGAATGCAGATACTGGGTCCTGGCATGTTATGTTTACAGTTTAGTAAAGTGAATGGAGGTGAAGGCAGTTTGACTATGACTTACATAGGGAGAAGAGATGATTTTCTTGAAAAGGAGTTATATTAGGTTTTAATGGACCCAAGATTATCTAGTGAGTTAAGCCATACTTTGGAGAACATAGTGTGCCACTTTTGACTGGGCAAGTTCCTCCACTGAGTCTTCTAATTCTGTAGCCGTATCTATCTATGATAATTAAATTGATTTATTACCTTATTTTTTCAAATCTTTGTCCATAGTAGCATATCTACTTTTTATGTGACTTCCCCCGACCCCTTCATCCCCAAACACCTGTTTCTTGTTTTCAGTATCCTCTTTGTCTCTTTGAAGATATTTCATATGTTGACTTTCAAATGTTGTTTGGGGTTTATTAATTCTGGTTTAGTAAAGATGATACACAGTTTTTCGTTTAATGATGGTGCTCCTAAGATGCTCAATGTCACTCTTCCCATTAAATTACTATTTCCCATAGCACTTTAACAACCTTAGATAGTAATGTGGGAGGAGACTCTCTTGCTGAGCTTAGCTGGTGGGGTGGCTCTTATTAGTTTCCCCTGGGAGACATTTTAAAGACTTGGCATAAGGATGGAGACGACGAAGTAGAAGGATGGGAGGAGGAAATGCTTAAGGGTGAACAGATCTGCTCCGATGCATGTTGTTTTTCACCTCTTGGGCCAGTCAGAACTGTGCTTTAAATCACACTGGGCCATTTCCAGTGGGTGCTGGACTGGCTCCTGCTTTCCTCCTTCAGGGTGGTGATGGACAGGGCAGTGATCCGCTCAAGGAAATAGAGGGAAATGGTCACATAAAAACCCTTCTTCACCCCCACTTACTGTGTCCTTGAATCTCGAGGGTTGCCTGAGCTCTAGTGGGAGAAACCAGGAAGGTGGAGATGGCTGGAGATGAGAGTGACAGCCGCTGGATGACTCAACAGTGTGACTGGACCGCACATGTAGCAAGGGACAAGGAAGGGGATATTTGTGCAAGGCACATCACTACTTCCTGCTCTTTGCTATCAGTAAGTTGGTTCTTGAAAGCACTTCCTCCCCTGTTTCTTGTTCATTAGTCTTGAACAGCGTAATTCATCCTGCATGGAGTGAAGAAACAGTTCCAGAAGCCTTTCCTTGGACCCTCACTTTCCTTGTCCTGTGGTTCACCAGGGGTTATACAATTATTAGTGGGTCTTTTGCATTTCATCATTTATGCTCCTGTCTGATGAGTCATCTATTTTATTTTTAGGCAGTCTGATGTGGTAGTTGTGTCAACAGGCAGTTATAAAAACCAAGTATCTGTAAATCTTTCTGATAAATATTTGTGAAGTTTCAAAATTCTTATGTCTCATCAGTGTAAGTCAGTCTGCAAGACAGGCTCCTAGGAAAGCCGTGTGGGGACACACAGCATATTCTGGCCATGGGAACTTCCTTCTGGGGATAAAGAGGAGGGAACTCAGAAGAGCCTTCCGCAAAGATAAATTTGTTTTCATGGAAGACAGATAGTTTCATATGCTGATACTAAACTTTATTGAGAACAGGTAATGAAAGCTTCACTTTGGTGAGTGGGAAAGTTTGGGAGATCAAAAGTCTCATTTAAGTATGGCTAAATAAAAGTCTATCAGAAGAGTTTGCTTTCATTCTCCTAGAATAGAGGCAAGATTCTATATAAAGTAGTAGTATGAGGAAGATAAATTTAAATGAAGGTTATATACATTAAAAACTATAAATATGCAAAGATAAATATGCTTTAGAATAACTAACCTTTGGAATATTTTCCTGAATTTTGAACATGGACAAGAATATCCCTCTTTTAAAAAAGAAATTTTGGGGGCTATGCCGTGCAGCGTGTGGGGTCTTAGTTCCCTAATCAGGGATGGAACTTGCGCCCCCTGCTTTGGGAGCACGGAGTCCTAACCACATAGCTGCCAGTGAAGCCCCAAATATCCCACTTTCCCACCCAAGCCCTCCCTAAAACTAACTGATTAGCGGAAAGAGAAACATGGTAGAGAGCAAAATCTCCCCTGAGCCAACTACATGAGTTGGACTGCATAGTACAAAATTAGAAACAGCTTTGGTTTTCTCCTACCATTAAAAAAACCACTTCTTTGTCAGATATTCATTCCTTTCTCACAGGTAGGAGATACTTTCTGGTCACTTTCAGTTTCTTTTTAAAAGTATGAAAAGTACTTCCATATCCACTTTAAAGCCCTTCCTTTCGCCTCGACCTGATCCAGAAGGTTGGGGGAGGATGCAGTGAGTCTTCTGTGTTCCTTAGTTGATACCCTCCTGACATGACATCCTTCATCTCAGGGTTGGATGGAATAGAGGAGTAAGGTAGAAAGAGGAAGAAAAGTCTTATTTACCTAACAGGTACTGTCTGGACATCTTACTTGGTGGCAAGTGCTCTCTGGCATGGCCGACTTCTAATGCTGACTCTTCTATTAAAAATAGGGCAGCGGTGAGTTTTCTGTTAATCTCATGGGCATCCTGCCCCCCCACCCCCATCTCGGACCCTACACGGTCTCTTGCTGTGGAGATGTTCTCTTTGGTTGAGCCATTTCATCTTGCTCACTTTGGCTGATCTGGTGGTATCCACCACTCTATAGCTTTGTCTGAAATGAGGTCATTCAGATGGGGCAAATGAAAGACAGTCTTGGGTGAATTTCCTTTGAGGTTACTCAACCTTGTGGACTTCTACACTCTTCCAGCTCTGGTAATTTAGGCCATTTTTTTAGACGTTGATCACCCTGTCACTTGTATATCTTGGGACAGGATCACAAGTCTGTTGCTCACGAAGGCAGCTACATGAGTATGTGTTGTACATGAGTATGTGTACCAGACTTCAGCAGTCTTCCTTTATAAACTCAAATGCCATAAAATGCATAATGTATGTGGAAAACGATGTATGTGAGTGAAACAAGGCATAGACAAACAAGTTGGAGACATTTAAATTGTTTCAGTACAATATGAATCCCAAATAGTAATATTAAGTTTTCCCTGGACAAATTTGGATGGAATAGGAGAGCAGGAAATTAAGATGACTAATTTGATGAAGATGAGTTTTGGAGACAAATGATTGTGTTTTAAGACCCAGTTGAGGCTGGGGTAAGGTATGATACTTCGTATGATCTGTATGATACTACACCGAAGACGCTAGACATCAGTCTGACTGTGCACAGGGCTCCCTGACTGGGGCAGTGGGAGTTTCGGAGAGTTGAGTATGTTTTTCTCTGAAACTGCCTGTAGATGTCACTACAGTAAATGACTCCTGTATCCTTGATTTGATGGTGGGGCAAAAAAACCCACAGAAAAGTAAAGTAAAACATGATATTTTGTAAAGTCCATATATCTTATGATATTAACAGCATCGAAGGCATGGCATCAACAACATTTCAATTCACAGTTTTGCAAACCATCCTTTCTGTTTTACTGCTGCGATTTATCCTAAACAATGAAAGTATGTTTAGCAACAGTCTTCAGTTTAGAGCAGGGAGGGGAAATCCCTCCATTCTCTCTTCCCCCACAAACTCCTCTCTTTCAGGGCGGGAGGCACAATTCTCTCCTTTACCCTTAGAGATATTGTCCCCAAGCTGAGAATATTTTTGCCTCATGAAAGGAAAAGAATGATATAGGCACTGACTGTAAAAAGAGAAGGGATGTGGAGAAAACATTTTTTTTTTTTTTAAATTAATTAATTAATTTATTTTTTAAATTACAATACTGTATTTGTGGCAACATATAATTCTACAAGCATTTAAATGGGCTTTTCCTTCTGCATTGACTTTAAAAACCACCTGTAAATTTTGATCATCTCAAAAGATAGCATTTCCCTCTACTTCCAGGGAAGGGAAAGTGAAAAGTGAAAGCATTAGTCACTCAGTCATGTCCAACTCTTTGCAACCCCATGTACTGTAGCCCCCAGGCTCCTCTATCCTTGCAATTCTCCAAGCAGTAATACTGGAATGGGTTGCCATTCCTTTTTCCAGGGGATCTTTCTGACCCAGGGAAAGCTAGTGCAAAATGATCTAGGGGCCTGGGAGAGTATTCAGTGATGTTACCCAAGAAGCCTTTGTCACCTGTATCTTGATACAGCGGAGGGATGTTTTTGGCTGGGATCATATTCTGTGTGCCATTTTTCTTACCTGAATGCTACAGCATTTCATCATGGGATGGCCAAGACTGAGACCCACTGAAAGACAAATGCCCAGTAAAGAAGAGGAATTTACACAGCTTCAGAGCTATGTTAATAGAATATGAACATATTTTCTTATGTTAACAAGAATTTTGTAGGCCTCCTTAGGAAAAGAATTTTCCTTCTCCTTGGGAAAAGAAACCTATGGTAATTAAAGTGAAGTCCAAGCAAATGAAAACATAGACCCTGAGAATAAGGCCTCTGAAAAAAAAAGTTATGTGTTAATGAAAGATAGCTCAGGGCAGAAAGACATGAAATACTGAGAATTACTAGTAGAATCTAGAAGAAAAAAATGGTAGACAGAACAGAGACTAATCTTGTAGTTTTTCTAGACTAAGTGTTATATTACCTGCTCCATGAGAGGAAGAACTGATAAACTGGCCTTAAGACTCCATTATATATTTTTTATACTTTGTGATGAATAGGCATATGCAAATAGTAATACATAATCTTACATATTTAATACATTAATAATATATTCAAATTCCCATTCTAAGTAAGGATTTAGGCCTTTTACCGATACAGTTTTTGTCCTTATAAAGGCCTGGGCAAAGAACTCTGTCTGGTATTATTATTTATACATATTTGAAGAGAATGGACCTTATTTGCATGGCATGGTCATGACACTGGTGTCTAGATTGCAGAAAAATAAAGAACAGCCTTTGCAAAATTCTGCCTTAATGACACTTAATTATGCTTAGAATTTTTTTCTCTTCGATAATATTACCACAAAAGGAAAACGACCCCATTCAGTTGATATAGTAAAAATTTTTTAAGTTATGCATTGCATTGAAGAGGTTTCTCAAAAAGTTAAACATAAGATTGTCGTATGGCTCAGTAATTCCAGTCCTGGGCATATACTAATGAGAGCATATGTTTACACAAAAACATGACTATGAATGTTTAAAGGAACATTATTTATGGTAACCCAAAGGTAGAAACAGTTAGCACATGTAAGCAACCTAAGTGTCCATCAGCAGGGGAATGGATAGAGATGTGGTACATACATTCAGTGGAATATTTCTCTGCTATAAATGGAATGAAATACTGCCATTTGCAGCAACATGGATGGACCTAGAAAGTGTCATACAGAGTGAAGTCAGAAAGAGAAAGGCAAATGCTGTATAATAAAATTTTTATGTGAAATTAGAAAAATGGTACAGATGAACTTATTGCAAAGAGAGTCACAGATGCAGAGAACAAACATGTTTACCAGAGGAGAAGGAAGGGTGGGATGAGATTGAGATTGACATATAAATGCTACTGTCTATAAAATAGATAACTAATGAGAACTTAATGTGTAACAGAAAGAACTCTAGCTACTTAGTGCTCTGGAGTGACCTAGACAGGAAGGAAATCTAAAAAGAGTAGATGTATATCTATGTCTGATTCACTTCGCTGTGCAGCAGAAAAGAACAAAACATATATCAATATACTCCAATATCAATTAGTTTTAAAAAAAGATTCCACCTCTCTTTTTTTCTTGCTGGGACAGAGAAAAACATTTGGGAGACACGTAATATACTGGGGTAGAAAGAAGGCTATGGTCTTTTATTAGTCACTCTGAAGAGGACCTTTTCCCTAGTGTAGCCTGATCAGTGAATACAAATGTGTCACTGTCCAAAGTAAATGAGTCACATTAAATTTTTGTGGGTGGAGGGTTCCTAAAATAGACAGTGGACTTAAACAATAACTCTGCAGGGTTTTGTGTGTATATGCATTGACATTATATGGGAAACCAATTTCAATATTTCTGTGTTTGTATTGAGAGTATAGTTATACTAAACTATAAGATCACTCAAAAAACTGCAAGCATAATTATTTTAAGGACAATAACTTTTTTAGCAGTGAGCAAGTTAAAATGGCTCCTGCGGTAACCTTCCACTTCCAAGCAATATGGATAGTTTACCTTCAGGTCAGGATGCTCCTGTCATTAGAGTTTACTCCAGGGGCTTTGAGTATGAAGTGTGTTTATGAAAGCCCAGTGGAGTTTTATAATTAGCAAAGCCCCAAGTACGCTTCCAGCTATATCACGTGACACTCAGGCTGCAGACTGAGGTTCTCAAGTATTTTCTCGTGGACCTGGGGCAGTTTCTTTGCTTTGTCATGTGCTATTGCTCTTCTGGCTCAGGGTGGATTTGTACGATTTGGCTATTTTGGTACTGGGCACCAAGCACCAATGAATTGGCAACTATATCTGTGGTGACACTTTATTAATCCCACTTGATTGTTTATTTTACTTCGTCCTTAGCATTTTTAAACGTACACTTAAAAGATGTTTAAGCAATATTTTCCTCCAGGAACAAAAAAATAAATCTAAGAACAAAACTTCTACATAGTTTGTTGCATCAAAATTTATTCAAAAATATTTGCTGATTTATTAACATTCCTTTTTCAAAGGACTTAAGGTGGCTGTAAAGTTATTTCACTGTCTTAGTATCAAAAGTGAAAATAGAAGTCATACAGTAAATAAAGGTATAAAGAATATATAAGTGACTATATATTTACAAAAAATGAAATAAAGAAGAAATATTAAATTCTGAATTTAATAATGATTTTTGATAGATTTTAGCCAGCCTATGGAAGATTCATTTTTTTCTTAACATTAAACAGCATTTCCTTTTTTTTTAAATTGAACTATACTTGATTTATAATGGAGTGTTATTAATAATTTCAGCTATAGAGCAAAATGATACAGTTATACATGTATCTACTCTTTTCAGATTTTATTCCATTACAGATTATTACAAGATACTAAACATGAATATGTTTCCCTATGCTATGCAGTATGTCTTACTGAACAGTATTTCTGGTTTTAGATGTTAGCATTAGTAGACTTAGCACATGCGTTTCTGTCCCTTCCCTCTTGAAATTGCAATATATGGTAGTAAAGGAATCAACTCATGAAAGGGAGATAATGGGAGGAGAAATATTCTTGTATAAGACACCAATAAATTTCTAGAAGATGCGAGGAAGATAGAACTGTTAACAGATTAAAAATAATTCGTAGCAGTCTAGAACCATAGGAGGGAATGCAATGATAACAAGATGCTTGAGCTGTATAGCAGAACTCCAGAGATGATCTCAGCTCGGAGAAGATGAGCAGTGGAAGCATGAGGAAGGGAATCCAAACTGGAAGATTAATCGAAAGATTGACCATTGAATGAATGAAGAGTAGGACTGCAGCATCCCTTCCTTCCTGCCCATCGGCTTTTCAGGACAGGTGGAGTGCAGGCATTTTTAAGCAGCCTAATATAGAACTTTCAGGTAAAAACAAAGAGGAACAAAACAGTAATAACAAGATAGCCCTAAAACCACTTTTTAAAAGAAATCAAATGAATAAAATTAGGTCTTCCAGTATAAAGTCCTTCTTCTCCTGGCATTTGAAAGCTGTCTTTACCCCAGTGTAAATGCCTAATTTACCTTTGCATGCTAAGTCCATTCAGTCATGTCCAACTCTGTGTGACCCTATAGACTGTAGCCTGCCAGGATTCTCTGTCCATGAGATTCCCCAGGCAAGAATACTGGAGTGGGAGGCAATGCCTTTCCACTGCTCACCTTAATATGAAGCCTGCCGGTAGACCAGGCTGCACTCTGAACTTTGAGCTGAGCATCATCTTTGTGTGAGACCTAGCTTTAAAATTAAAATAATTAAACAGCAGCCTAGGACACTGATAGTCATTATCATAGAAAATCAATTCAATCTATTATTCTTGTCTGTCAAAAGCCAGTCAAAGGTCATAAAAATATGAATCAACCCAGTAGCATTAAAAAGACAAAGAAAAATATTTGCTTTAGAGGAAACAGATAATTTAGAGAAAAGAAGATAATTTTAAAGGAAGTTAATTGTCATCCTCATGAAAGTTTGAAAGAATCAGTTCAGTTCAGTCACTCAGTCACTCTTTGCGACCCCATGGACTGCAGCACGCCAGGTCTCCCTGTCCATCACCAACTCCTGGAGCTTGCTCAAACTCATGTCCATTGAGTTGATGATTCCATCCAACCATCTCATCCTCTGTCATCCCCTTCTCCTCCTGCCCTCAATCTTTCTAAGCATCAGGGTCTTTTCAAATGAGTCAATTCTTCATATCACGTGGCCAAGTATTGGAATTTCAGCTTCAATATCAGTCCTTCCAATGAATATTCAGGACTAATTTCCTTTAGGATGGACTGGTTGGATCTCTTTGCAGTCCAAGGGACTCTTAAGAGTCTTCTCCAATACCATAGTTCAAAAGCATTAATTCTTTGGCACTCACCTTTCTTTATAGTCCAACCGTCACATCCATACATGACCACTGGAAAAACCATAGCCTTGACTAGATGGACCTTTGTTGGCAAAGTAATGTCTCTGCTTTTGCATATGCTGTCTAGGTTGGTCATAACTTTCCGTCCAAGGAGTAAGTGTCTTTTAATTTCATGACTGCAGTCACTATCTGCAGTGATTTTGGAGCCCCCCAAATAAAGTCTGACACTGTTTCCACTGTTTCCACATCTGTTTGCCATGAAGTGATGGGACTAGATGCCATGATCTTCGTTTTCTGAATGTTGAGCTTTAAGCCAACTTTTTCACTCTCCACTTTCACTTTCATCAAGAGGCTTTTTAGTTCCTCTTCACTTTCTGCCGTAAGGGTGGTGTCATCTGCATATCTGAGGTTATTGATATTTCTCCCAGCAATCTTGATTCCAGCTTGTGCTTCCTCCAGCCCAGCGTTTCTCATGATATACTCTGCATATAAGTTAAATAAGCAGGGTGACAATATACAGCCTTGACGTACTCCTTTTCCTATTTGGAACCAGTCTGTTGTTCCATGTCCAGTTCTAACTGTTGCTTCCTGACCTGCATATAGATTTCTCAAGAGGCAGGTCAGGTGGTCTGGTATTCCCATCTCTTTCAGAATTTTGCACAGTTTATTTATTGTGATCTACATAGTTAAAGGCTGTGGCATAGCCAATAAAGCAGAAATAGATGTTTTTCCTGAAATTTTTGCTTTTTCAGTGATCCAGCGGATGTTGGCAATTTGATCTCTGGTTCCTCTGCCTTTTCTAAAACCAGCTTGAACATCTGGAAATTCATGGTTCACATATTGCTGACTTGGAGGATTTTGAGCATTACTTTGCTAGCGTGTGAGATGAGTGCAATTGTGTGGTAGTTTTACCATTCTTTGGCATTGCCTTTCTTTGGGAATGGAATGAAAACTGACCTTTCCAGTCTTTTGGCCACTGTTGAGTTTTCCAAGTTTGCTGGCATATTGAGTGCAGCACTTTCACAGCATCATCTTTCAGGATTTGAAACAGCTCCACTGGAATTCCATCACCTCCACTAGATTTGTTCGTAGTGATGCTTCCTAAGGCCCACTTGACTTCACATTCTAGGGTGTCTGGCTCTAGGTGAGTGATCACACCATCATGATTATCTGGATTGTGAAGATCTTTTTTTGTACAGTTCTTCTGTGTATTCTTGCCACCTCTTCTTAATATCTTCTGCTTCTGTTAGGTCCATACCATTTTTGTCCTTTATCAAGCCCATCTTTGCATGAAATGTTCCCTTGGTATCTCTAATTTTCTTGAAGAGATCTCTAGTCTTTCCCATTCTGTTGTTTTCCTCTATTTCTTTGCACTGATCACCAAGGAAGGCTTTCTTGTCTCTCCTTGCTATTCTTTGGAACTCTGCATTCAGATGGATATATCTTTCCTTTTCTTCTTTGCTTTTCATTTCTCTTCTTTCCCAGCTATTTGTAAGGCCTCCTCAGACAGCCATTTTGCTTTTTTGCACTTCTTTTTCTTGGGGATGATCTTGATCACTGCCTCCTCTACAATGTCACAAACCTCCATTCATAGTTCATCAGGCACTGTGTGTATCAGATCTAGTCCCTTAAATCTATTTCTCACTTCCACTGTATAATCGTAAGGGATTTGATTTAGGGCATATCTGAATGGTCTAGTGGTTTTCCCTACTTTCTTCAATTTAAGTCTGAATTTGACAATAAGGGTTTCATGATCTGAGCCATAGTCAGCTCCCACTGACTGTATAGAGCGTCTTCATCTTTGGCTGCAAAGAATATAATCGATCTGATTTTGGTGTTGACCATTCTGTGATATCCATTTGTAGAGTCTTCTCTTGTGTTGTTGGAAGAGGGTGTTTTCTAGGACCAGTGTGTTCTGTTGGCAAAGCTCTATGAGCCTTTGCCCTGCTTCATTCTGCACTCCAAGGCCAAATTTGCCTGTTACCAGGTGTTTCTTGACTTCCTACTTCTGCATTCTAGTCGTCTATAATGAAAAGGACATCTTTTTTTGGATGTTAGTTATAGAAGGTCTTGTAGGTCTTCATAGAACCGTTCAGCTTCTTCAGCATTACTTGTTGGGGCATAGACTTGGATTATTGTGATATTTGAAAGGATATAGCATCCAAAAATAAGAAAATGAAACTATTAAAAAGCACAAATGGAGGACAAAAATTAATTAGTGCTTTGTCACTGATGACTGCAAAAATATGATACCTATTAATGTAAAAATAAGAAAATCAGAACAGAGAAAATACTAAGAAGAAAGAAAAAGTGAAAAATATGGAGGATTAATCAAGGGAGCTTGATGTTGATCTAAGAGAAAAAGAACATAGGATAGTGGAAGGGAGAAAGTTAGTGATGAAAAAATTGAAGAAAAGTTGCCAACAAGAATTATTGAACATTGTAAAGGTCTATTAAATTCCCAGAATGTTGAAACACATGTTCATATTGTAAATTTAAAAAACAAGAAATTTTAAAAAGTAAAGCTCACATCTAGGTTACAGAGAACATGTCATATTTATGATTTATGAAAATCTGTCAGTTTGACTGTAGAGAGCTTATCACCAGTGTTGGATCCTAGAAGCAATGAAGCAATGCCTTGGAAACACTGAGAAAATATTCTAGGCTTAGTCACAGTGGCAATCATGTAAGATGGTAAAATATAGCTTTTTTCAAATTTTCAGAAACATTTTTAAGAGGTTACTTTTTAAACTGGAAGTCTAATTTCATAAACTTTAATTAACTTTTTTCTATGAAGTTTACTTGAAGATTTGCTTAAGTGAAGCAAAAGTGAAAACCAAGAAATTGAATGCCATGGGAGAAAAATACTGAAGAATTAACCCAGGAGTAACTTGAGAATAAATCCTAGCACATTGACTAACATAGGAAACCTAGAAAGCTCTTGGTTCCCATTATGTTCAGGTATAATTATGGCAGAGACCAGCAGGCCTGAGCAGATGCCTGGGGTTAGAGGAAAGAGGCAGAAAGAACTAAGGACAAGGACAAGAAATGAGACTGCAGAGTTGTTGGAGATAAGTTACAGTTCATTCAGATTGTGTGATTCTTTTTCCTAAGAGTAAATGTAAGCTAACTCTTACAGTTGAAAATTGTTGACAGGTAGAAACAGTGTTTAAAATAGAATTAGACTTGAATGTATGTGACACCAAAAACCCCTCAAAAATTAATAGTGGCTTTAAAAGTTTTATTCCCTTCTACAAACCAAGTCCCATAGTCAAAGTCCTACTATAGAATTTCATAATTTCCTCAAAGCCCCAGACTCCATCTAGCTTTTTTCTGTGCTACCTAGAGGATATGGCTCTTGTCAGAACTGTCTTCATTCCTCCCAGAAGGAGGGAGAAAAATGGAGATGAAGGACACCACCCTTCCTTAGTAGAAATGGCTCACACCATTTCTATGTATATCTCACTGACTAAACGTTAGTCATATGACTAGGGGAAGTGGAGTGGGACTGTGTACCTGCTAATACTTTTGAGGTTGGATGAAGTGTCTAGTCAAGGCTATGGTTTTTCCAGTAGTCATGTATGGATGTGAGAGTAGGACCTTGAAGAAAGCTGAGAGCTGAAGAATTGATACTTTTGAACTGTGGTGTTGGAGAAGACTCTTGAGAGTCCCTTGGACTGCAAAGAGATACAACCAGTCCATTCTAATGGAGATCAGTCCTAGGTGTTCTTTGGAAGGAATGATGCTAAAGCTGAAACTCCAGTACTTTGGCCACCTGATGTGAAGAGTTGACTCACTGGAAAGACCCTGATGCTGGGAGGGATTGGGGGCGGGAGGAAAAGGGGACAACAGAGGATGAGATGGCTGGATGGCATCACTCACTCAATGGATGTGAGTTTGAGTGAATTACGGGAGTTGGTCCCAAAGAGTCAGACCTGGTGGCTCAGACAGTAAAGTGTATGTCTACAATGCAGGAGACCTGGGTTCGATCCCTGGGTCGGGAAGATTCCCTAGAGAAGGAAACGGCAACCCACTCCAGTACTCTTGCCTAGAAAATCCCATGGATGGAGGAGCTTGGTGCAGGCTACTGTCCATGGGGTCGCAAAGAGTCGGGCACGACTGAGCCACTTTACTTCTTCACTTCAAAGAGACTGAACTGAACTGAAGCTATTTGTGAAGGAAAAATGGACAGATAATTGGGCACTACAGAGAGCGTTTTCAACTGACTCCAAAAATAAGTTCTTTTGGTGGTAATTTTTATAGGCTTTAATAGCCGTATTTTACTACCCATTGTATTGACTTTAAAACTTTAATTGTATGTGGTGAGACATGAAATGCAAAGCTCTTTAGGAAAATAGATTTGCTAAGTGAGGGCATTAGACTTTTCATAAGGGTCCATTAATTGATATGAATATAAAATATTTTTATTAGGTTAATATGTTATACCTTTATATATTACTACTCTTTATGTGGATACGCTTCTGACTTACATAATTTCACTTAACTGAATTCATTATAGTTTATCGTTGTGTAATTCATCAGTGAACACTTGCACGCTTAGAATTGTTATCATGGTTGTGGGCAGGGCAGATTGTAATTTGAGGGTAGGAAAATTTCTAATTAAAAAAAAATTAACTTCATTCTAAAGAGAGCTGGAAACCATTCTTATCAGATTTTATTACAAAGGTTTATTTGTGTGTTATTTATTTTTGACTGTATTTTATATGCTCTACCTTTTTTTTTCTTTTCCCTGGCTTCTTTCACTTGCTTCTACTACTTTTTATTATGTTGCAATGTTGCTGTTTTATTTTTGTAAGACATCTTATAGTGTTTTGGGAACAAGATGAGTATAAACACAAAATCTGATAATAGGTTCCCCTCTCATTGTAGCCAGGCACTGGCTATTGGAGCCAAAACTTTTAAATCTAGAAATTGCAAAAGTCTTCCCATCTGGGTATAAAAGAGATTAGTTCCAAGATGCATTAGCAGTGGACTTTAGATATTTAATTATTCTTTGAAGTTAAATCCATTTTTTTCCCTCTGTTTCTTTGAAATGGCTTGAAATTTGCCATGAATTTCCAGCTGACTTCTGGTTTCAAATTTCCTAGAATTATGGTCTCCTTTTAAACCCCAAATCAGATTTTGGCAGTGCTTTCATTTCTTCAACACCTTACTGATCATGTCTTTTGCCTATATGTTGCCTTCCTTCATTTCTTCATTTTCATTCTTTGGATATTTAATGTCATTGTCATCCATCATAAACTCTTTGAATCTTGAGTGGTTCTATTTGCTTTGTCTTCTGTTTCTTCTCCTTCTGTGATGGCTGTGAGATATCAAGTGTTTTCCTTGGGGATTTTCATTTCTCTCTTACATTTATTTTTAGCTTGCTCTGGGGCTATTGAACCCAGACTTCCTCTCATTTAATCCTGCGTTTCTATGGATTATCTCATCATCATATCCAAACATAATTGCCAAATGTACAGTCTTCATCTTGGCTTGGGTCAATCCTCCTGATCTTTTATGAACCACACTGAGATCTTTGAAGTACTAGTTCCTCTCTCCACTGATGGCTGCTGGCAGAGAGAGACAGGCTGCCTGAGATTGATGGGGGTTGGGGATGGGCAGGCATAGCTGCCAAATAGTTGTGGCATCATAAACAGTGCAGATTGCCTTGCCAAAAACTACGCATTGACTTTGTTTGGCTTCCAGAGTGATGAGGTAAGGCTTCATATTGAAATAAGTTGGAGACTGTGAAAGACTAAACTACCATCAAGTACTTAAAGTAATCGTTTTCAAATGCAAAACATTTTAAAAAGTAAAAATGATTGTCACTCTGCACAGATTATAGATTTCCTTTTTGCTTGAAGAATTTGACGTTTGCAATGATTTACCAGAGTCAGTATTGGTGGACCTAAGCTGAATATAACTTGAGCTATGCAGTAGTTCCACTCATCGCCAGAGATAGGAATACTGAAAGCATGCAAAATACAATAATAAGAAGGATCATGTGCAAGGAGAGAAAATATACCTGGTATTAAATGCCTCTAGTTCACATTACATAGAGTATACAGGTTTTATTAAGTTAAGAAATAATCCAGGTGCAGGAGGAGAAGGGCTGACAGAGGATGAGATGGTTGGATGGCATCATCAACACAATGGACATGGGTTTGAACAAATTCTGGGAGATAGTGAAGGACTGGGAAGCCTGGCATGCTGCAGTCCATGGGCTGCAAAAAGACAAAGTCTGAGCAACTGAACAACAACAACAGACCCAGGTGCTAATCAACAGTGCACAAATCCATAGAAAGCTAGCTGGAGTTCTGGTCAGGAAGTCCATAGTCCATCACTGGCTAATACAAGTGCTTCTGTTTTTTACGTCTCAGTTGACAACCAGTATGGGAATTAACATAATGATGATCAGAAATTAACTTTTATTGGTGAAGTTGGCAGCTTACAAATTAGCATAATTTCACTGCATAATGAAATTAGAAGTTTTCAGGAAAAAATGTTTTGGTTAAAAATGTTTGAGACACTCTACACACTTGTATGAATGTAGAACAAGAAACCAGCAAGGCTTATACTCTTGTCTCTTAAAATAGGACCCAATGCTTGATCCCTAAATAATACTGAGATAAGCCATTGGTTTAGAAGATTTCATGTTGTCTGGAGTTGACTACCAGGTACTAGATACTGCTTCTGGAAGGTTGTCATATCTGGCTTCAGTTAATTTTTCATCCAGGTGGAAATCTGTCCAGTTAAAAGGATGGAGCTGGCATTTTAGTGAAATTACAGTACAGACTATTTTTGCCTCCTTGTTAATAAATAATTATTTAATAACTGTAAGTATAGGAAAATGTTGTATAAGACTTGCTTTTATTGTAACCTGGTAGATCATTTTATTGAATGGTTAACTTCCAAACCAACTTCAGAAGACATGAGACTGAAGTGTGTAATATTGGCTATTCTTGTTACTTAAAATTTCTGCTATTTTGAAGAATTAAAAACTTGTTATTTTCTTTAAATTTATTTTTACTTTGATTATTGCTAAGGAAGATGTTAATTTTTAAGTGTTAACTGTGTGTATCTCCAGTTTTGTCAGTGCTTAGTTCATGATCTTCATTGATTTAGCTAGCAGATATTTTACCCAGATATTTCTTTTTTTTTTTCCCAGATATTTCTTACTATTGAGGTTTATGGTTTTTTTTTTTTTTTAATTGACAGAATTTTGAAAATTTTAGATCTTTAACTCTAGCAATACGTTCCTTGTTTTTGAGTTTAAGCTTTTTCCCTCCACTCCCATGACTGGCAAATTTGCTTACTTAACTTTTATTATTTTTTAGATGTAATTTATTATTAGTTTAAAAATTTTACATTTAATTTTCATCATTCTGGAGTTGTTTCAGAACTGTTTATCAAGCAAATCTTCCCTTTTTATTTATTTGCAATGCCTTATTTGTTACATATTTGATTCTTAAATTGTTGTTAGTATCATGTTCTTCAAATTATTAGAACTTGATAACATATTTTAATATTTGTTAGGGTTAAACTCCTTTCACCCATTACTCTTCTTTTTAAAAATTTTCTGAACTCCTTTTGTCATTTATTCTTGTATGAAATCTAAAAGTATTTTATCCAGTTTCAAAAGAAGCTCTTCTTGAAATTTTGATAGAATTTTTGCCCATTTATGAATTAATTAAAATATAGTATCTTGAAAGGGGGCTTCGGCATTGGGAGATTGTGTTCACCTATGGCTGATTCGTGTCAATGTATGGCAAAACAAATACAGTATTGTAATTAAAAAAATAAATAAATTTAATTTAAAAAATAAAAAAATATTTAAAAAAAAAAAGTAAAAGTGAAGTTGCAGTTGTGCCCAACTCTTTATGGCCCCATGGACAGTAGCCTGCACCATGCTCCTCTGTCCATGGGATTTTCCAGGCAAGAGTACTGGAGTGGGTTGTCATTGCCTTTGCCAGGGAATCTTTCTGACCCAGGGATTGAACCCAAGTCTCCCGCATTGTAGGCAGACGTTTTACCATCTGAGCCACCAGGGAAGTCCAAACTAATGTTCTAATATTTTATGAATTAATTAAAAGATAGTATCTTACTAATGTTCTATTATCTCATCCATGAACATGGGATATTTCACCATATATTCAGGTTGTTATTTAGATGAATAACCCAGAAAAGATATTCATGATTCTTATACATGTCTTGAAAAGACTATTTCTACATATTTTATGTTAATGAGGATTATGAACATCCTTTGTCCGTTCTAGACTTTAAATAGAGCTATCTAATATAGTTTCTATTAAGAAAATGGTGGTAGAGAAAAAAAGATGGCAGAGGAATAGGACGGGGAGAACACTTTCTCCCTCTCTACCTCATCAAAAGAACATTTCAACGCTGAGCAAATTCCACAAAATAACTTCTGACTGCTGGCAGAGGACATCAGGCATCCAGCAAAGCAGATCATTGGCTTCAAAACCTGGTAGGAATTATTTTATTTTATTTTATTTTAAAGAACTAAGAGAGCGACAAAGGAGGTAGGGAGGGAATCCCGGCACGGGGAAGGGAATCCCGTCCCAGGAAGAGACTCTTAAAGAGAGAGGTTCCCTAAAATTGGGGAACTTTCTCACAGCTGTGCATGGGGCGAGCCCTGGAAGCACAGAGGGCAACATAACAAGAAGGAAGAATAAATAAATAATTAAAACCAACAGATTATGAATTCAACAGTATAACCCCCAGCGGATAAGCAGCGCAAACGCCTGCGTCCGACAGCAGTGGGGGTTGGGCAGGGAGGAGCGCGCCCGCGACCGTGCTCTCTAAGAATTGGGCCGCGTGGGAGACGTAGGCTGCAGGGCTTTCTCGAGAATCTGGGCGTAACGGGGCCAGAATCGGGTCCGCGCGTGGATAGAACGAATTATCCCGGACTAGCAAACGAGACTGGGGGATAACTAACACGCGAAATGCCCGAACATAAGGCACTGACAGGCCCGCGCACAGAACAAAGGACCGATTGGAAATAGCCGACTGCAGACCATCCCCCACCGGCGACAGGCAGCCAGAGCCTTAAGCGCTGAAAGAGGGCAGTCGCAGCTCAAGAGAGTCATTACCTACCAAATTGCAAGCGGGCCTCTTTGATGAGACTTCTGGGGGTATCTGAGTGGTCATCATTTGCCTGAAAAGAGCCCCGGCGGAGATCCCAGAAAATTGAGCGACCCGCAAAGCCCAGAAGATGCAACAATAGTCCGCGCCAAACTCCCTAGCCACTCGGACTTGGGACCAAACCCGGCACCCGGAGGGGACTTCCTGAGCGCCAATCCTGAGCGGCTTAAACCGGGAATTGCATGAAACATAGGGCAGGCCCCACACGGTTATCCCGCGGATTGAGAAGGGGCAAGCCCAGTGCAGAGCTCACCACCACCCTCTCTGTGGCAAGACAGAAATCAGACACGGAAGAGACCAGCAAACAGAGGAAGGCAAACAGAGGGAACTGCCTTGGTAGCGACCCCACACAGTCCTCAACGGCAGAGAAAGCGACAGATACGCCGTCTCTACTTTAATGATCAAAAAAAAAAATTTTTTTTTGGGGGGGTGATGTGGAAGCGTGATTTTTTTTTAAGAATTTTTTTTCTTTCTTTAAAAATTATTTTTTTTCCTTTTTAAATTTGTTTATCCTTTTCTTTTTCATCCTTTTTTCCCCTAAACTTCCTTAAATTTTAAATCTTCTATATTTCTAGTTATTATTTTTATAACCTAATATTACTTAAAAAAAAAAACCCTATCATTTAAGCAAACGCCGTATGTAGTCTTAATGGTGAAGGAAGTTGTCTTTTAATAATTCTGGAATCTTTTATTATATTTTACTAATTTTTTTCTTTTTCTCTATTTTTTTTTAATGCCTCTCTCCTCATTATTCTTCTCTTCAATAATCTATCTTTGAAAAGCCAATCTATACTCCAGTTTTTTAATCTTGGCATTTTGGTATTTGTTGCCAATTTTGTACTTTTAAAAACCTAATCCTCAGTACCCAGTTTTACATGAGTGCGAGACTACTGGCTTAACCACTCTCTCCACCTCTGGAATCTCTCTTTTCCCCACCAGGTGGCTTTTGTCTCCTCCCTCACCCTCCCCCTCTCTACCCAACTCTATGAATCTCTGTGTGTTCCAGAAGGAGGAGAACTCTAAGGGAACTGGTCACTGAACGGATCTGTATCCCTCCTTCCCATCTCCCTCTTTTATCCTCCTGACCACCTCTATCTACTTCCTTCCTCTCCTCTTCCGAGTATAACTCTGTGACCACCTCTGAGCGGTCCAGACTTCGGAGCACACACAAGAAAGTGGCTACGGGCTAACTTCCTTTTCCCTCTTTTGATTCCACCTCATCCCATTCCACTCACCTCTAACTACTCCCTCCCTCTTCTCTCCTCCAAGTAACCCACCTATCCTCTAGGGACGACCCTCAAGGTGGAGAAACCTATCATCATTAACCTAGATGTTTTAACATTAGTGCTGAATAGATGGAGAAATCATGAGGCTATTCTAAAAATAAATCTGAAAACCAGAATCAGGAGGCGTAATTCCAAATCCTGTGATCAACAAAGAGTTCCTGAACACAGGGAATATTATCCAATTAGAGCTCATCAAACGCCTTCATACCTATACTAAAACTGAGCACTGCCCAAGGGCCAACAAGCTCCAGAGCAAGACATACCACGCATATTCTCCAGCAACACAAGAACAAGCCCCTGAGCTTCAATACATAGGCAACTCAAAATACTCCAAAACCATTGACGTCTCATAACCCATTACTTCACACGTCACAACACTCCAGAGAGAGGAAATCCAGATCCACCCACCAGAATTCCAACACAAGCCTCCCTGATCAAGAAACTTTGACAAACCAGTGATATAACACCAAACACAGAGAGGAAACTCTATAATAAAGAGAACTCCACAAATTCCCAGAATATAGAAAAGCCACCCCAAACGCAGCAATATAACCAGGATGAAGAGACAGAGGAATTCCCAGCAGGTAAAGGAACAGGAGACATGCCCACCAAACCAAACAAAAGAGGAAGAGATAGGGAATCTACCTGAGAAAGAATTCCGAATAATGATAGTGAAAATGATCCAAAATCTTGAAATCAAAATGGAATCACAGATAAATAGCCTGGGGTCAAGGATTGAGAAGATGCAAGAAAGGTTTAACAAGGACCTAGAAGAAATAAAAAAGAGTCAACATATAATGAATAATGCAATAAATGAGATCAGAAACACTCTGGAGGCTACAAATAGTAGAATATCGGAGGCAGAAGATAGGATTAGTGAAATAGAAGATAGAATGGTAGAAATAAATGAATCAGCGAGGGAAAAAGAAAGACGAATTAAAAGAAATGAGGACAACCTCAGAGACCTCCAAGACAATATGAAACACTCCAACATTCGAATTATAGGAGTCCCAGAAGAAGAAGACAAAAAGAAAGACCATGAGAAAATACTTGAGGAGATAATAGTTGAAAACTTCCCTAAAATGGGGAAGGAAATAATCACCCAAGTCCAAGAAACCCAGAGAGTGCCAAACAGGATAAACCCAAGGCGGAACACTCCAAGACATATTTTAATCAAACTAACAAAGACCAAACACAAAGAACAATTACTAAAAGCAGCAAGGGAAAAACAACAAATAACACACAAGGGGATTCCCATAAGAATAACTGCAGATCTTTCAATAGAAACTCTTCAGGCCAGGAGGGAATGGCAAGACATACTTAAAGTGATGAAAGATAATAACCTTCAGCCAAGACTACTGTACCCAGCAAGGATCTCATTCAAATATGAAGGAGAAATCAAAAGCTTTCCAGACAAGCAAAAGCTGAGAGAATTCAGCACCACCAAACCAGCTCTCCAACAAATACTAAAGGATAGACTTTAGAAAGGAAACACAAAAAGGACGTATAAACCCGAACCCAAAACAATAAAGTAAATGGCAACAGGAGCATACTTATCAATAATTACCTTAAATGTAAATGGGTTGAATGCCCCAACCAAAAGGCAAAGACTGGCTGAATGGATACAAAAACAAGATCCCTATATATGCTGCCACAAGAGACCCACCTCAAAACAACGGACACATACAGACTAAAAGTGAAGGGCTGGAAAAAGATATTCCATGCAAATAAAGACCAAAAGAAAGCAGGAGTAGCAATACTCATATCCGATAAAATAGACTTTAAAACAAAGGCTGTGAAAAGGGACAAAGAAGGCCACTACATAATGATTAAAGGATCGATCCAAGAAGAAGATATAACAATTATAAATATATATGCACCCAACATAGGAGCACCGCAATATGTAAGACAATTGCTAACAAGCATGAAAGGGGAAATTAATAATAACACAATAATAGTGGGAGACTTTAATACCCCACTCACACCTATGGACAGATCAACTAAGCAGAAAATTAACAAAGAAACGCAAACATTAAACGATACAATAGACCAGTTAGACCTAATTGATATCTATAGGACATTTCACCCCAAAACAATGAATTTCACCTTTTACTCAAGTGCACACGGAACCTTCTCCAGAATAGATCACATTCTGGGTCATAAATCTAACCTTGATAAATTCAAAAAAATTGAAATTATTCCAAGCATCTTCTCTGACCATAATGCACTAAGGTTAGATCTCAATTATAGGAGAAAAACTGTTAAAAATTCCAACATTTGGAGGCTGAACAACACCCTACTGAATAATCAACAAATCACAGAAGAAATCAAAAAAGAAATCAAAATATGCATCGAAACAAATGAAAATGAAAACACAACTACACAGAACCTTTGGGACACTATAAAAGCAGTCCTAAGAGGAAAGTTCATAGCAATACAGGCATACCTCAAGAAACAAGAAAAAAGTCAAATAAATAACCTAACTCTACACCTAAAGCAACTAGAGAAGGAAGAAATAGAGAACCCCAGAGTTAGTAGAAGGAAAGAAATCCTAAAAATTAGGGCAGAAATAAATGCAAAGGAAACAAAAGAGACCATAGCAAAAATCAACAAAGCAAAAAGCTGGTTCTTTGAAAGGATAAATAAAATTGACAAACCATTAGCCAGACTCATCAAGAAACAAAGAGAAAAAAATCAAATCAACAAAATTAGAAATGAAAATGGAGAGATCACAACAGACAACTCAGAAATACAAAGAATCATAAGAGACTACTATCAGCAATTATATGCCAATAAAATGGACAACTTGGAAGAAATGGACAAATTCTTAGAAAAGTACAATTTTCCAAAACTGAACCAGGAAGAAATAGAAAATCTTAACAGACCCATCACAAGCACGGAAATTGAAACTGTAATCAGAAATCTTCCAGCAAACAAAAGCCCAGGTCCAGACGGCTTCACAGCTGAATTCTACCAAAAATTTCGAGAAGAGCTAACACCTATCTTACTGAAACTATTCCAGAAAATTGCAGAGGAAGGTAAACTGCCAAACTCATTCTATGAGGCCACCATCACCCTAATACCAAAACCTGACAAAGACACCACAAAAAAAGAAAACTACAGGCCAATATCACTGATGAACATAGATGCAAAAATCCTCAACAAAATCCTAGCAATCAGAATCCAGCAACACATTAAAAAGATCATACACCATGACCAAGTGGGCTTTATTCCAGGGATGCAAGGATTCTTCAATATCCGCAAGTCAATCAATGTAATTCATCACATTAACAAACTGAGAAATAAAAATCACATGATTATCTCAATAGATGCAGAAAAAGCCTTTGACAAAATTCAGCATCCATTTATGATAAAAATGCTCCAGAAAGCAGGAATAGAAGGAACATACCTCAACATAATAAAAGCTATATATGACAAACCCACAGCTCACATTATCCTCAATGGCGAAAAATTGAAACCATTTCCCCTAAAGTCAGGAACAAGACAAGGGTGTCCACTTTCACCACTACTCTTCAACATCGTACTGGAAGTTTTGGCCACAGCAATCAGAGCAGAAAAAGAAATAAAAGGAATCCAAATTGGAAAAGAAGAAGTAAAACTCTCACTGTTTGCAGATGACATGATCCTCTACATAGAAAATCCTAAAGACTCGACCAGAAAACTACTAGAGCTAATCAGTGAATATAGTAAAGTTGCAGGATATAAAATCAACACTCAGAAATCCCTTGCATTCCTATACACTAATAATGAGAAAGTAGAAAAAGAAGTTAAGGAAACAATTCCATTCACCATTGCAACGAAAAGAATAAAATACTTAGGAATATTCCTACCTAAAGAAACTAAAGACCTATATATCGAAAACTATAAAACACTGATGAAAGAAATCAAAGAAGACACTAATAGATGGAGGAATATACCATGCTCATGGGTTGGAAGAATCAATATAGTGAAAATGAGTATACTACCCAAAGCAATCTACAGATTCAATGCAATTCCCATCAAGCTACCAGCAGTATTTTTCTCAGAACTAGATCAAATAATCTCAAGATTTGTATGGAAATACAAAAAACCTCGAATAGCCAAAGCAATCTTGAGAAAGAAGAATGGAACTGGAGGAATCAACTTGCCTGACTTCAGGCTCTACTACAAAGCCACAGTCATTAAGACAGTATGGTACTGGCACAAAGACAGAAATATAGATCAATGGAACAAAATCGAAAGCCCTGAGATTAACCCACATACCTATGGACACCTTATCTTCGACAAAGGAGGCAAGAATATACAATGGAGTAAAGACAGTCTCTTTAACAGGTGGTGCTGGGAAAACTGGTCAACCACTTGTAAAAGAATGAAATTAGACCCCTCTCTAACACCATACACAAAAATAAACTCAAAATGGATTAAAGATCTAAATGTAAGGCCTGAAACTATAAAACTCCTAGAGGAGAACATAGGCAAAACACTCTCCGACATAAATCACAGCAGGATCCTCTATGATCCATCTCCCAGTATAATGGAAATAAAAGCAAAGATAAACAAATGGGATCTAATTAAAATTAAAAGCTTCTGCACAACAAAGGAAACTATAAGCAAGGTGAAAAGACAGCCTTCTGAATGGGAGAAAACAATAGCAAATGAAACAACTGACAAACAACTAATCTCAAAGATATATAAGCAACTTATGCAGCTCAACTCCAGAAAAATAAACGATCCAATAAAAAAAATGGGCCAAAGAACTAAATAGGCATTTCTCCAAAGAAGACATACGGATGGCTAACAAACACATGAAAAAATGCTCAACATCACTCATTATCAGAGAAATGCAAATCAAGACCACAATGAGGTATCATTTCACACCAGTCAGAATGGCTGCGATCCAAAAGTCTACAAGCAATAAATGCTGGAGAGGGTGTGGAGAAAAGGGAACCCTCTTACACTGCTGGTGGGAATGCAAACTAGTACAGCCATTATGGAAAACAGTGTGGAGATTCCTTAAAAAATTGCAAATAGAACTGCCTTATGACCCAGCAATCCCACTGCTGGGCATACACCATGAGGAAACCAGAATTGAAAGAGACACATGTACCCCAATGTTCATTGCAGCGCTGTTTATAATAGCCAGGACATGGAAGCAACCTAGATGTCCATCAGCAGATGAATGGATAAGAAAGCTGTGGTTCATATACACTATGGAATACTACTCAGCCCTTAAAAAGAATAAATTTGACTCAGTTCTAATGAGATGGATGGAATTGGAACCGATTATACAGAGTGAAGTAAGCCAGAAAGAAAAACACCAATACAGTATACTGACACATATATATGGAATTTAGAAGACAGTAATGATGACCCTATATGTGAGACAACAAGAGACACAGAGGTATAGAGTGGACTTTTGGACTCTGAGGGAGAGGGAAAGGGTGGGATGGTTTGGGAGAATGGCAGTGAAGCATGTGTATTTTCCTGTAAGAAACGAAGCGCTAATCTATGTTTGGTGTAGGATACAGGATGCATGGGGCTGATGCACAGGATGATTCAGGTAGAGGATGTGGGGTGGGAGGTGGGAGGGGATTCGGCATTGGGCGATTGTGTTCACCTATGGCTGATTCATGTCAATGTATGGCAAAACAAATACAGTATTGTAATTTAAAAAATAAATAAATTTAATTACAAGAAAAAAAAAAGAAAATGGTGACTGGTTTTAGATAGACTACTATATTTGCATATAAATAAATATGTTTTAAATTCTAGTTTTTAAAATAGTTTTAAAAACAGGATGGGTCTGACTTTTACCAAAATGATTTTTAACAGCTGTGTTGTGATAATCAAACATTTTGTATGTTTGTTTTGGGTCTTTTGATATGATATTTTACATGAAAAATTTCCCAGTTATTAAACTCTGTATCCAGAGAGATGTTTTCTAAGTTAAAACTTAATGAATCCCAGTATATATAATAATTTATTACATCTCTTGCATAGAGATTATATTATTGTGTATTTAAAATTTTTACCTAAATGTTTCTTTTTGTTTTTATTAAACAATCATATTTTAAGTCTGGAAAGCAAACAATGAAAAAATATATATTAAGACTGAGTTTTCCCCACCTTTTATTTATTTATTTATTGCCTCGGGCTCAGGAACAGATATTTAGTTTGGAAAGATTTGTCTCTTTTCAATTATACTTGGAAAATGTACTGTTTCACAAAATGGCTTGTTAATGTTTTCTTTCACATAACTTATTCCTTCTCCTACTGGTTTCAGGAAATTATCTGTGGCCAAGGCTGTTTTGTTATTTTTGTTAGTATGTGACTCACATCCTTCTGTCTTCTTTCATTTAGTCTTAAACAAACGTAAAGGATATGATCAAGGGACTGAGGCTATGCAGCAATGTCATAAAAGAATCATTATTTAATGAACACTTTTGTATTTTATACAAATGCACTATATATGACCTAAGTGTTGAACATTTGGGACTTAATGATTGTTATCTTTTAAAAATTGAAATTTTTGGATTGAGGTGCTTTATGCCACCCTTCTAGGGGAGGCCCTCATTAACCACATTTTTCTTGGGGCTCAGGTTTTGTGACCCTTGAATAGTATTCTATACAAATTCCATTGAAGTGTAGGAGATCAAGAGAGTGATTATATGTTTTAGAAATCTTTTCACTGGACAGTACCCCTGGGAAAACTTGAGGATACAGATTTGTCTCTATAGAGTACAAAATACGACTCTTCAATACAGACATTTGTACCATGTAGACATGGACCAAAGAATTGATGCTTTTGAACTGTGGTGTTGGAGAAGACTCTTGAGAGTCCCTTGGACTGCAAGGAGATCCAACCAGTCCATTCTGAAGGAGATCAGCCCTGGAATTTCTTTGGATGGAATGATGCTAAAGCTGAAACTCCAGTACTTTGGCCACCTCATACGAAGAGTTGACTCATTGGAAAAGACTCTGATGCTGGGAGGGATTGGGGGCAGAAGGAGAAGGGGACGACCGAGGATGAGATGGCTGGATGGCATCACGGACTCGATGGACGTGAGTCTGAGTGAACTCCGGGAGTTGGTGATGGACAAGGAGGCCTGGGGTGCTACGATTCATGGGGTCGCAAAGAGTTGGGCACGACTGAGAGACTGGACTGAACTGAACTGAGACATGGACCAAGTATCTAGAAGACATCCCATAGTTAAACTGTTATGATAAAAAGTGAGAGTGAAGTCACTCAGTCATGTCTGACTCTTTGTAACCCCATGAACTGTAGTCTACCAGACTCCTCTGTCCGTGGGATTCTCCAGGCAAGAATATTGGAGTGGGTTGCCATTTCCTTCTCCAAACTATTATGATACATACCAGCAAATGGCATTGACCATGATATTGATTAAATCATTTTAACTTCAGGGATATGAAGAATCTGAATAGTTACACAAAAAATAGGGAGTAGGAAGTCAATCATATGATGAAGAAAAGAGAGTCAGCATTGTTATTTCTTTATCAGATTATAGATTGAAAATAACAAGAACAACTTCAGGGATGCTGTATCATCCACTGGAAAGAGCAGGGGAAGAAGACACTTGTGGTTGTGAATACGCTCTACCACTTTCTTGTGTAGTTGGACAAGTTAACTTCATTCAGGCTCAGTTTTCTTATTGATAAAATAGAACTGATAGTAACCATATCATAGAGTTATTTTATCCCATGGGTGAGTATATGTTTGTGTGCATGTGTTTCTCCTAGTCCTTTGCTGTTTAAAGACATCCAGACCAGTAGTATGGGCATGACCTGGAACCTGGTTGTAAATACAGAATCTTAGTCCCACCTATGGGGCTTCCTCTGGGAAGGCAATGGCACCCCTCTCCAGTACTCTTGCCTGGAAAATCCCATGGATGGAAGGGCCTGTTGGGCTGCTGTCTATGGGGTCCCACAGAGTCGGACACAACTGAAGTGACTTAGCAGCAGCAGCATGGGGCTTCCCAGGTGGCACTAATGGTAAATAATTTGCCTGTCAGTGCAGGAGACTTAAGAAAGGTGGGTTTGATTGTTCAGTTGGAAAGATCCTCTGGAGTAGAAAATGGCAACCCATTCCAGTATTCTTGCCTAAAAATTCCACTAACAGAGGAGCCTGATAGTTACTGAATTACAACCTGCATTTCAACAAGATCTCTTAGGAGATTCATTTTTACAGTTAAGAAGAACTGATGGGGTCACACAGAGTCGGGCATGACTGAAGTGACTAGCAGCAGCAGTAGCCCAGCCTACCACAGTACTTAGCACAAGGTTGTGCTCAGTTAAAATAGTTTTTCTCCTCTCAAATTAAATGAGTTTCAATACATGAACTTGCCTCCTTACCACATAAAAAAAAAAAAAAAAAACCTTCCCCAACAAAAACTCGAGCAACAAGTATTGTCACAAAATATGCGACTGGCACGTTCTCTCATTTTGACCTTACTCTAGGTGGTCCTTCTATACAGAAAATATATTTGGGATCCCCTCCTCTTTTCATTATTTATGCTTACTACCTGACATAGGATGCTAAAATTGAGTTTTGAATAAGACAGCACTACAAAAAAGATGTGAATTTTCAAACACATTGTAAATTGCATTGTAAATGCAAAATTCATCATTTCCATAATTGCTGGAGGATATCGTGAGTCAGAGAGTGGATTAGAAGAGCAGATTTAGAGCAGAAGGTATCCTTGGAGAAATCTGTTCTGTGAGTCCATACCGCTTTGGAGAGAGAGTGCCTGCTCATCTTCATCAAAGCCAGTGATGGAGAGACTTTCAAGAGCATGTAGGGAGCTTAACATGTGACTTTTACACTGAGCCTTTCTGGTAGCCTTGCTACCGGGTATATTCAGAGAACAAAACAATGATAGCTGCTGTGTTGGTGATGGAGCCATTAGAAAAAGGAATGTTGTGATTTACCTGTACATTTATAGATGGCAGGTCAAGAAATGTTTGTTTCCCATGGGAAAATGTTTAAAAGTTTTTATGTGCTGAAAAATGAATTCTCAAAACAAAACAAAAAAACTGAAATGAAAACAGTGCTCCCCGACACCCAAGTTAGTAGTGTTTGTCTGTTTCTCTGGTGTAAATATCACCATTATGACCAATTACAAGCTATCAATATGGCATCATTGAACATGGGGTTTGAAAGAAATGAGTACAGTCTGCTGTGTGTGAGCTTCTAAGAGCTAGCTCTAGAATATCACTGCAGAAAGAGAGAGAATGAAGGAGGGAGGCAGGGAGGGGGGGGGCAGAAGGGATAGAGGGAGGAAGGGAGGGAGAAAGAAGAGAATGGAAACCAAATGCCAAGGAGCTTACTGAATGTGGATTCTAGTCTCAGTAAGACGGAGAATTCACAACCATTTGGAGTCGTTATATCCTCTCAGAGCAAAGAATTTGTCCTTGGAGTATCTAATCAGAGACTCTGATAACTCCATCCAGATGCTCTCTGAGAGGGCCAGTTTAAAAATCTACAGGTTTGGAGAATGTGGAGCCTGATGACCACAGGAAGGCCCATTATAATCTCACATGTTCTCTTTTCTTACCACTAACCCTTGGAAGAAGAAAAAGAGGCCAGAGAGCTGGGGGAAGCAGGCCCAAACTGGGGTTAGAGGAAAGAAGACTTACTGTTAAATCCAGTTTGAAATTTTTATTACTATCCTGAACTAGACATTCTAATGACTAAATTGAGTTTCTGTTTGTCTAAAAGTATCCTTAGGAATGTTTGTTATCTAAGAATGAGCCTGTAGGTTTTCATCTGGAGCTAGAGGAAACCACCTCTACTGAACAAACTTTAGAGGATAATTGTGGGGGAAAAGAAATCCACATTCAATTAAGTTTGTAAATTATGATTGTTCAATATAGCAATTAACATAGA
Organism: Nanger dama; assembly: GCA_917880005.1. Lineage (NCBI taxonomy): Eukaryota > Metazoa > Chordata > Mammalia > Artiodactyla > Bovidae > Nanger > Nanger dama. The sequence continues at coordinate 35,738,179 of CAKJTW010000007.1, forward strand.
CCTCTTAGTCTTCTAGCTGAAGATTTAACCTATAGGTCAAACTTCAGTCCATCATGGATACTCCCTGACATTGCCTTAACAATTAAAGTGTATTTTGTAGCACTCCTTCCCCCCCGCCCCCCAGATTTCTGTATGAATTTTGTTCCTCCAAGATTAGATATTATTTCTTCTACTTTGTAAACTTTCCTCCTCTGCTAAAACTTTATGACCCTCATTTCCCGGTAAAGGGTGTGGTTGGCAACTGCTTGATAAAAGAATGGAATTAAATTTTATTTTCAGTAATTTTTGTTGTTGTTCAAGAAATGATTAAAATACTCATGAAAAGAGAAGTACTATAAATTTCTTTTACTTAACTAATCCTTTATGGGAAATTTGACCTTTATCATGGTCATATTACTGAGGAAAATAGATTATTTTAAACTTTCTTATTACATTGTATTCTTGAAAAATACAAGAATACATGTTTGCAATGCAAAAATACATATTTCCAATGGACATGTTCCTGAAAATATAATTTAGAAATTAATACTTTATCGGATTAAAAGTTACAACTTTTCATTCAAATGGTATCTAGTTTTATCGTACCTTCCAAATGAGGAGGGAAGTTTCAGGTCCACTCTGACGGAAAGCAAGGCCTCTGACAAAAAGACACTTGATAGAAATGCTATGTCCTCAACATATATAAGGCTTGGTAAAGAATCTGACTGCCAATGCAGGAGATGTGAGTTCGATCCCTGGGTCAGAAAGATCCCTGGAGAAGGAAATGGCAGCCCACTCCAGTATTCTTACCTGGAGAATCCCATGGACAGAGGAACCTGGAGGGCTACAATCCATGGGGTTACAAAGAGTTGGACAGGACTTAGTGATTAAACAGCAACAAATGTAAATTTATGTACATTTATATATATAAACATAATATATATATATTATCTCCTGGCATAATAGCTGTCCCTAGCATTCTTAGAGAACTGGAAATGTTCCTTAAAGAGCTGTATGAGTAGGAGGCTAGACCCTGAGAACTTGATTGGCACCAAGGTTCAGGGGAAAAAGGGAGATAATGCCTGTACCTAAGACAGATCAGGAAACCTTTGTTACTTTTTCAGATGAGGAAGGAGATGAGAGAACATGTGGAATGAAGGATGGAGAGGAGAATCAACAAGATGAAGGGAACTGATATTACGTAGTAAAATGTCAGTGGCAGTCCCTGATGATGCTATAATAAAAGGGAATTTTAAGATAGCTGATACTTACTATTTACTTTCAAGTTGATTTTGTGGCTGGAACATAAGTATTTATGTGCTTTCTATTCCATAAATCATTTATGCCTTCACATTCTTAATCTGTTGAATATTTGTTTTGTAGAAACCAGGAAGATATATTTCAATTGGGGTATATTGGGTTGGGATATATTGGTTGGGGTGGAGGAGATATAAAGCAAGTGCGAAAACAGAATTCTAGATCAAGAAGCCACAAAAATGAAGATCTTTATCCCATTTCCTCATACTTTGTTGAATTTGTTCAGAACATAGGGAGAATTTTTATTTCCAAAAGACATGGACTTGCTTGGAGTGAAGTCGTTAGTCAAACTAATGGGTATTGTGCAGCTGTCCTTTGGGTTACAGAAAAATCTCCTGTCATTGCCTACATTGATATCTTGACTTGTGTTTTAACTTTTGTTTTTGAAGAAGACATCTAACAGGCTTATTGTAAATTTTATACATACATCACTGCAGCCTTTTTCTTAAACATTCTTGAAGTCAAAACATTAGGAATTAGTAAACAGTTTTCTTATGAAAAGCTTAGCTGGTCAATTCATCCATTTGAATGGAAAAAATATTTGAGCAGCAAATTAATGGTGAGGAATAACTATAAATCAGCTGCCCACATTAGCACCATGGCACAGTGCCTGACATCTGGATCTATACCATACAGCATCAATATCATCACACTTAAAATTAGAAATCAATGAGCCAGAAAAAAACAGTGTTATTGTGCAAGTCCCATAAAATTAAATTGTTCTAATATATTAAAATAAATTGTGCACTATGAAGGAAAAGGACAAGTTTTTTCTTGTGAGCTAGTATTGTAAGGCTATAAATGAACTTCCTGGATTGTCTGGTTCTTCTCTGTCTTTCTCAAAGCTTTTTTTCTTTTACTCATATCTATATTTTCTCTTTGACATAGTGAATGTCATCTAACAGCAGTCAAAAGACATAGGTTTACTGGAAACAAAATATGAATAATTGGATCTCTCAAGGTATATGCTGACTATACTTGAAGAATATAATTTGAGTACCCATGTAGTAAAGAAAAATCACAACTTACAAAACTATTAAAAAAAAAAAATTCAACTGCACTCTACATAGAAAAAGAAGAAAATAGTCTGCAAAAGAGAAACAGACCAATATTAATTTGATTCTGAGGTTACCTAAATCAAGGAAACCACATATGTTGTATAAGGAAATTTCATGTAAGCTGAAAGTTAACTGGTCTATACAATTTATTCCTTATTCTGTTTTGTTAGTTTTTTATATTCAACTAAAATAAAAATTCTTCTTTTGAAAAATAATTAAATTTTAATCTTTTTGAATTTTTAAAATAAAAAGATCAAGTTAATTTCCTATATTATTTTTTTTATTTTTGAAGTTTATTTTTATTGAAGTATAGTTGAATTACCATGTTGTATTAATCACTGCTTATGGCAGAGTGACTCAGTTATACATGTATATACATTCTTTTACATGCTTTTTCTATTATGGTTTATCACAGGATGCAGAATATACTTCCCTGTGTTATATAGTGATGCCTTGTTTTCTATACATTCTATATATACCAGTTTGCATATAGGTACGTATAATACAAAATTTGCTAATAAAAAATCCAAATTTAACACTTTTCCATGCCCCTTCCCCTGACAGCTACCAGTGTGTTCTCTTTATGATTCTGTTTCACAAATAGGTTCATTTATGTCGTATTTTAGATTGAACATATAAATAATATTGTATGATATTTGTCTTTATCTTTCTGACTTCATTTAGTATGATAGTCTCTAGTTGTATCCACGTTGCGGCAAATGGCATTGTTTCCTTTGTGGCTAAGTAATATTCCATTGCATATATGTGCCACATATTCTTTACCACGCCTCTTTTAATGGACTTTTAAGTTTTCCATACCTTGTCTATTGTGAATACAGTGCTGCTGTGAACACAGGGGGTGCATATATCTTTTTGAATTATGGTTTTGGTCTGGATATATGTGCAGAAGTGGGAGTGCTGGACCATATGGTAATTCTGCTTTAATTTTCTGAGGAACTCATACTGCTTTACATCATGGTTGTACCAACTTACATTCCCACTAGCAGTGTAGGAGAGGGTTCTCTTTTCTCCACACCCTCTCTAGCATTTGTTATTTGTAGACTTTTTAATCATGGCTATTTTGACTAGTGTGAGGTGGTACCTCATTGCAGTTTTGATTTGCATTTCTCTAGTAATTAGCAATGTTGAGCTAATTATTCATGTGCATATTGGCCATCTGCATTTCTTCTTTGGAGCAATATCTCTTTAGGTCTTCTGTCCTTTTTTCTATTGGATTTTCTGTTTTCCTGTTGTCAAGTTGTATGAACTGTTTGTATATTTTGAAAATTAAGTCCTCATCAGTTGTATTATTTGCAAATATTTTCTACCATTCTGTAGGTTGTCTTTTTGTTTTGTTTGTGGTTTCCTTTGCTGTGCAAAAGTTTGTAAGTTTGATTAGATTCCATTTATTTGTCTTCATTTTTATTTCTATTGCCTTGGGAGACTGACTTAAGAAAACATTGGTATGATTTATGTCAGAGAATGATTTGCCAATACTCTCTTCTAGGAGTTTTATGCTATCTTGTCTTATGTTTTAGTCTTTAAGCCATTTTGTGTATGGTGACAAGGTGTGTTCTAACTTGTTGATTTATCGCGGATGGCTGCGAGAGCCTGGCCGGCGCACTAAGTGCAGCCGAGAGGAGCTACCCCACGTCTGAGGTCAGGGGCAGCAGCGTAGAGTACCAGGCTGCGATGGTGAGGAATGGCCGAAAGGAGCTACCCCGCATCTGAGGTCAGTGGTAGCAGGGAGGAGCTACCCGCGTCTGAGGTCAGGGGTGGCGGCCAGTGGGAGACACCCCGTGTCCGAGGTCAGTGGCGGCTGGGAGGAGACACCCGTATCTGAGGCCTGTGGTGGCTGGGAAGGGGCACCCCGCGTCCGAAGTCAGGGCGGCAGCTGGGTGGAGCTAGCCCATGTCCAAGGCCAGGGGCAGCCGGGGGAGACACCCCACGTCCGAGGTCAGGGGCAGCCAGGGGAGACACCCTGTGTCCGAGGTCAGGGGCGGCCAGAAGAAGCCACCTCGCGCTCAAGGCCAGGGCAGGTGACGCTGAGGAGACACCGTGAGCCTGAGGCCAGGGGCAGCAGCTGGGAGGATCCACCTTGCACCCGAGGCCAGGAGCGGTAACCTGAGGAGCCACCCCGAGCTTGAGACTGAGGCCAGGGCTGGCAGTTGAAAGGAGCCACCCAGGGCCGAGGCCAGGGCTGGAGACCGGGAGGGTCAACCCGAGGAGTGGTGGCTGTGCAGGAGCAGGAGGGCCAAGAGGAGCTATCCCACATTGAAGGTCAGGAAGGAGGCGGTTAAGGAGATACCCCTCTTTCAAGGTAAGAAACAGCAGCTGTGCTTTACTGGAGCAGCCGTGGAAAGATACACCATGCTCAAGGTAAGAGAAACCCAAGTAAGATGGTAGGTGTTGCAAGAGGGCATCAGAGGGCAGACACACTGAAACCATACTCACAGAAAACTAGTCAATCTAATCACACTAGGACCACAGCCTTGTCTAACTCAATGAAACCAAGCCATGCCTGCGGGGCAACCCAAGATGGTCGGCTCATGGTGGAGACAGAATGTGGTCCACTGGAGAAAGGAATGGCAAGCCACTTCAGTATTCTTGCCTTGAGAACCCCATGAACAGCATGAAAAGGCAAAATGATAGCATACTGAAAGAGGAACTCCCCAGGTCAGTAGGTGCCCAATATGCTACTGGATATCAGTGGCGAAATAACTCCAAAGAACAAAGGGATGGAGCCAAAGCAAAAACAATACCCAGTTGTTCATGTGACTGGTGATAGAAGCAAGATCCGATGCTGTAAAGAGCAATATTGCATAGGAACCTGGAATGTCAGGTCCATGAATCAAGGCAAATTGGAAGTGGTCAAACAAGAGATGGCAAGGGTGAACGTCAACATTCTAGGAATCAGTGAACTAAAATGGACTGGAATGGGTGAATTTAACTCAGATGACCATTATATCTACTATTGCAGCAGGAATCCCTCAGAAGAAATGGAGTAGCCATCATGGTCAACAAAAGAGTCCGAAATGCAGTACTTGGATGCAATCTTAAAAACGACAGAATGATCTCTGTTCATTTCCAAGGCAAACCATTCAATATCACAGTTATCCAAGTCTATGCCCCAACCAGTAATGCTGAAGAAGCCGAAGTTGAACGGTTTTTTGAAGACCTACAAGACCTTTTAGAACTAACACCCAAAAAAGATGTCCTTTTCATTATAGGCGACTGGAATGCTGAAGTAGGAAGTCAAGAAGCACCTGGAGTAACAGGCAAATTTGGCCTTGGAATGCGGAATGAAGCAGGGCAAAGACTAATAGGGTTTTGCCAAGAAAATGCACTGGTCATAGCAAACACCCTCTTCCAACAACACAAGAGAAGACTCTACACATGGACATCATCAGATGGTCAAACTGAAATGAGACTGATTATATTCTTTGCAGCCAGTGATGGAGAAGCTCTATACAGTCAACAAAAACAAGACCAGGAGTTGACTGTGGTTCAGATCATGAACTCCTTATTGCCAAAATCAGACTGAAATTGAAGAAAGTAGGGAAAACCGCTAGACCATTCAGGTATGACCTAAATCAAATCTGTTATGATTATACAGTGGAAGTGAGAAATAGATTTAAGGGCCTAGATCTGATAGACAGAGTGCCTGATGAACTATGGAATGAGGTTCGTGACATTGTACAGGAGACAGGGATCAAGACCATCCTCATGGAAAAGGAATACAAAAAAGCAAAATGGCTGTCTGGGGAGGCCTTACAAATAGCTGTGAAAAGAAGAGAGGTGAAAAACAAAGGAGAAAAGGAAAGATATAAGCATCTGAATGCAGAGTTCCAAAGACTAGCAAGAAGAGATAAGAAAACCTTCTTCAGCGATCAATGCAAAGAAATAGAGGAAAAGAACAGAATGGGAAAGACTAGAGATCTCTTCAAGAAAATTAGAGATATCAAGGGAACATTTCATGCAAAGATGGGCTTGATAAAGGACAGAAATGGTCTGGACCTAACAGAAGCAGAAGATATTAAGAAGAGGTGGCAAGAATACATGGAAGAACTGTACAAAAAGATCTTCAAGACCCAAATAATCATGATGATGTGATCACTCATCTAAAGCCAGACATCTTGGAATGTGAAGTCAAGTGGACCTTAGAAAGCATCACTACGAACAAAGCTAAGGGAAGTGATGGAATTCCAGTGGAGCTGTTTCAAATTCTGAAAGATGATGCAGTGAAAGTGCTGCACTCAATATGCCAGCATATTTGGAAAACTCAGCAGTGGGCACAGGACTGGAAAAAGGTCAGTTTTCAATCCAATCCCAAAGAAAGGCAATGCCAAAGAATGCTCCAACTATGGCACAATTGCACTCATCTCACATGCTAGTAAATTAATGCTCAAAATTCTCCAAGCCAGGCTTCAGCAATACGTGAACCGTGAACTTCCTGATGTTCAAGCTGGTTTTAGAAAAGGCAGAGGAACCAGAGATCAAATTGCCAACATCTGCTGGATCATGGAAAAAGCAAGAGAGTTCCAGAAAAACATCTATTTCTGCTTTATTGACTATGCCCAAGCCTTTGACTGTGTGGATCACAATAAACTGTGGAAAATTCTGAAAGAGATGGGAATACCAGACCACCTAACCTGCCTCTTGGGAAATCTGTATCTAGGTCAGAAAGCAACAGTTAGAACTGGACATGGAACAATGGACTGGTTCCAAATAGGAAAATGAGTACGTCAGGCTCTAGATTGTCACCCTGCTTATTTAACTTCTATGTAGAGTCCATCATAAGAAACGCTGGGCTGAAAGAAGCACAAGCTGGAATCAAGTTAGCCGGGAGAAATATCAATAACCTCAGATATGGAGATGACACCACCCTTATGGCAGAAAGTGAAGAGGAGCTAAAGGGCCTCTTGATGATGGTGAAAGAGGAGAGTGAAAAAGTTTGCTTAAAGCTCAACATTCAGAAAACGAAGATCATGGCATCCAGTCCCATCACTTCATGGGAAATTGATGGGGAAACAGTGTCAGACTTTATTTTTTGGGTGCCAAAATCACTGCAGATGGTGACTGCAGCCATGAAATTAAAAGACGCTTACTCCTTGGAAGAAAAATTATGACCAACCTAGATAGCATATTCAAAAGCAGAGACATTACTTTGCCGACTAAGGTCCTTCTAGTCAAGGCTATGGTTTTTCCTGTGGTTTTGTATGGATGTGAGAGTTGGACTGTGAAGAGGGCTGAGCACTGAAGAATTGATGCTTTTGAACTGTGGTGTTGGAGAAGACTCTTGAGAGTCCCTTGGACTGCCAGGAGATCCAACCAGTCCATTCTGAAGGAGATCAGCCTTGGGATTTCTTTGGAAGGAATGATGCTAAAGCTGAAACTCCAGTACTTTGGCCACCTCATGCGAAAAGTTGACTCATTGGAAAAGACTGTGATGCTGGGGGGTTTGGGGGCAGGAGGAGAAGGGGACGACCGAGGATGAGATGGCTGGATGGCATCACGGACTCGATGGACATGAGTCTGCATCAACTCCGAGAGATGGTGATAAATAGGGAGGCCTGGCGTACTGCGATTCATGGGGTTGCAAAGAGTCGGACACGACTGAGCGACTGAACTGACTGATCCAACTTTCCCAACACCAGTTGGTAAAGAGACTGTCTTTTCCCATTCTACATTCACATCTCTTTTGCTGATGATTAATTTACCATACGTGTATGAGTTTATTTCTGAACTTTCTATTCTATTCCATTGATCTAATGTCTGTTTTCATGCCAATACCATGTTATTTTGACTACTGTAGCTTTGATGTATTGTCTGAGGTCTTGGATTATTATTCCTCCTATTTCATCCTTCTTTGATATTGCTTTGGCAATTTTGGGTCTTTTATGGTTCCATATGAATTTTACAATTATTTATCCTAATTCTGTGGAAGAAAAGTTATGACCAACCTAGATAGCATATTCAAAAGCAGAGACATTTCCAGCAAAGGTCCGTCTAGTCAAGGCTATGGTTTTTCCAGTGGTCATGTATGGATGTGAGAGTTGGACTGTGAAGAAGGCTGAGTGCCAAAGAATTGATGCTTTTGAACTGTGGTGTTGGAGAAGACTCTTGAGAGTCCCTTGGACTGCAAGGAGATCCAATCAGTTGTTTCTAAAGGAGATCAGTCCTGGGTGTTCTTTGGAAGGACTGATGCTGAAGCTGAAACTCCAATACTTTGGCTACCTCGTGCAAAGAGTTGACTCATTGGAAAAGACTCTGATGCTGGAAGGCATTATGGGCAGGAGGAGAAGGGGACGACAGAGGATGAGATGGCTGGATGCCATCACCAACTCAATAGACAGGAATTTGAGTGAACTCCGGGAGTTGGTGATGGACAGGGAGGCCTGGCATGCTGTGATTCATGGGGTCACAAAGACACGACTGAGCAACTGAACTGAATTCTGTGGAAAAAGGTCACAAGTAATTAAGGCATCACAGTAAATTTGTAGATTGCTTTGGGTAGTTTGGCATTTTAACAATATTTATTCTTCCAGTCCAAAGGCAATGGTCCTATAATACTTTTAGATACTATACTTAAAAAAAAAAAATTTCAATACTCTTTCCTCAATAATTGATATAGTGAGTGAAATGTAAATCAGTAATGATGTTGACAAACTGACTGGAATTAACAGCCAACTAAACCTAATTAGCATTTATGTAGTACTTATTATCAAGTAACCATACAACATTTACCAATATATACTATATAATGGGTTATAAATATGTGATAATATATATAAAATAATTAGAAAACATGTAATAAAGTAGAAACCACACAGGGTTTGTTCTTTGATCACAACAGTTTAGGAACGAATAGCCAAAAGGCAATCAAAATGTCTTCAGATATTTGGAAATTAAACAGTGTTTTTCATTAAAAACACAAGACCAATGGAAAAAAATCATGAACAGAATTAGAAGTAAACAAAACCTAAAACACATTAAAGTGTGGAGGATATAGCTAAAGCAATGCAAAATGCATAAAAGAAACTTTACAGTTTATGGGCTCACTAAAATAGAAGGAATTACACATAAATTCTCTAAACCCTCAGTTTAATTAGAGAAGAGCTATTTGATCCCAAAATTAAAAGGAGGAAATCAGTTAATTTGAATCAGGAAAGCTTGAGAGAAAATATGGAAACAAAGCATATTTTTGAAAGATCAATACAATTAAAAATCTCTGTGGAAACTGCCAAAGGAAAAATGAGAGGAGAAATATTAATATCAGAAAATTTTAAAAAGGGCAATCACTGCAGAGTGTAAAGACACACAAAAATGAGAGGAAGCCAGCACTCCTCTTATACCATAATCACACAAAGACATATAAGAAAATTATGGAGGTTGATATTTCTTAAAATTGATATAAACACTCTTAAAGAAACCAGTAATATACAGCTGGGATAATCCATCATGTCCAAGTAGGATTTATCTCAGAAATGTGTTTGGATTCACCTTTGAAAAGTCAGTGAAGTTGATATAATTACCATAATAAAGATGAAAAAAAATCCCTATTATTTTTATTTATTATAAAAATGCCTAGAAAACTGTTAGAGGGAACTTCATCTACCTGAAGTCACTCAGTTCAGTTCAGTCGCTCAGTCGTGTCTGACTCTTTGCAACCCCATGGACTGCAGCATACCAAGCTTCCCTGTCCATCACCAACTCCTGGAGCTTGCTCAAACTCATGTCCATCGAGTCAATGATGCCATCCAACCATCTCATCCTCTGTCGTCCCCTTCTCCTCCTGCCTTCAATATTTCCCAGCATCAAGGTCTTTTCCAACGAGTCAGCTTTTCACATCAGGTGGCCAAAGTATTGGAGCTTCAGCTTCAGCATCAATCCTTCCAGTGAATATTCAGGGCTGATTTCCTTTAGGATTGACTGGTTTGATCTCCTTGCAGTCCAAGGGACTCTCAACAGTTCTCCAACACCATAGTTCAAAAGCATCTGTTCTTCGGTGCTCAACTTTCTTTATGGCCAGCTCTCACATCCCTACATGACTACTGGAAAAACCATAGCTTTGACTAGATGGATCTTTGTTGGCAAAGTAATGTATCTGCTTTTTAATATGCTGTTTAGGTTTGTTATGGCTTTTCTTCCAAGGAGCAAGCGTCTTTTAATTTCATGGCTGCAGTCACCATCTGCAGTGATTTTGAAACCCAAGAACATAAAGTCTATCACTGTTTCCATTGTTTTCCATCTATTTGCCATGAAGTAATGGGACCAGATCAGATGCCATGGACCAGATGCCATGATCTTTGTTCTTTGAATGTTGAGTTTAAGCCAGCTTTTTCACTCTCCTCTTTCACTTTCATCAAAAGGCTCTTTGTTTCTTCTTCACTTTCTGCCATAAGGGTGGTGTCATCTGCATATCTGAAGTTATTGATATTTCTCCCGGCAATCTTGATTCCAGCTTGTGCTTTATCCAGTCCAGCATTTCACATGATGGACTCTGCATATAAGTTAAATAAGCAAGGTGACAATATAGAGCCTTGATGTACTCCTTTTCCTATTTGGAACCAGTCCATTGTTCCATGTCCAGTTCTAACTGTTGCTTCTTGACCTGCATACAGATTTCTCAGGAGGCAGGTCAGGTGGTCTGGTATTCCCATCTTTTGAAGAATTTCCCACAGTTTGTTGTGATCCACACAGTCAAAGACTTTGGCATAGTTAATAAAGCAGAAGAGGATGTTTTTCTGGAATTATCTTGCTTTTTTGATGATCCAACGGATATTGGCAATTTGATCTCTGGTTCCTCTGCCTTTTCTAAATCCAGCTTAAACATCTGGTAGTTCACATACTGTTGAAGCCTAGCCCGGAGAATTTTGAATATTACTTTTCCTAGGGTGTGAGATGAGTGCAATCATGTGGTTATTTGAACATTCTTTGACTTTGTAATGAAAACTGACCTTTTCCAATCCTGTGGCCACTGCTGAGTTTTCCAAATTTGCTGGCATTTTGGGTACAGCACTTTTGTAGCATCATCTTTGAGGATATGAAACAGCTATTTCACATAGCTGTATTCTGTCACCTCACTAGCTTTGTTTTAGTGATGCTTCCTAAGGCCCACTCGACTTCGCATTCCAGGATGTCTGACTCTAGGCGAATGATCACACCATCGTGGTTATCTGGGTCATGAAGATCTTTTTGTACAGTTCTTCTGTATATTCTTGCCACCCTTCTTAATATCTTCTGCTTCTGTTAGGTCCATACCATTTCTGTCCTTTATTTTGACTATCTTTGCATGAGATGTTCCCTTGGTATCTCTAATTTTTTTGAAGAGATCTCTAGTCTTTCCTATCGTGTTGTTTGCCTCTATTTGCACTGATCACTTAGAAAGGCTGTCTTACTCTCCTTGCTATTCTTTGGAACTCTGCATTCAGATGGACATATCTTTCGTTTTTCTCCTTTACCTTTTGCTTCTCTTCTTTTCTTAGCTATTTGTAAGATCTCCTCAGACAACCATTTTGCCTTTTTGCTTATCTTTTACTTGGGGATGGTTTTGATCACTGCCTCTAGTACAGTGTCATAAACCTCCGTCCATAGTTCTTCAGGCACTCTATCAGATCTAATCCCTTGAATCTGTTTGTCACTTCCACTGTATAATCGTTAAGGGATTTGATTTAGGTCGTAACTGAATGGTGTAGTGGTTTCCCCCATTTTCTTCAATTTAAGTCTGAATTTGGAAATAAGGAGTTCATGATCTGAGCCATAAACTACTCCAATCTTGTTTTTCGTGACTGTATAGAGCTTCTTCCTCTTTGGCTGCAAAGAATATAATCAATCTGATTTCAGTATTGACCATCGTGATGTCCATGTTTAGAGTCCTCTCTTGTGTCATTGGAAGAGGGTGTTTTCTATGGATCAGTACATTCTCTTGGTAAAACTCTGTAAGCCTTTGCCCTGCTTCATTTTGTACTTCAAGGTCAAACAAACTCTCCTGTTACTTCAGGTATCTCTTGACTTCCTAGTTTTGCATTCCAGTCCCCTATGATAATAAGGACATCATTTTTGGTGTTAGTTCTAGAAGGTATTCATTGAACCATTCAGCTTCTTCAGCATTACTGGTTGAGCCATAGACCTGGATAATTGTGATGCTGAATGGTTTGCCTTGGAAATGAACAGAGATCATTCTGTCATTTTTGAGATTGCACCCAAGTACTGTATTTCAGACTCTTGTTGACTATGGTGGCTACTCCATTTCTTCTAAGGGATTCTTGCCTGCAGTAGTAGATATAATGGTCATCTGAATTGAACTCACCTATTCTGGTCCATTTTAGTTCACTAATTCCTAAAATGTTGATATTCACTCTTGTCGTCTCCTGTTTGACCACTTCCAACTTACCTTGATTCATGGACCTAACATTCAAGGTTCCTAAGCAATATTGCTCTTTACTGCATTGAACTTTACTTCCATTACCAGTCACATCCATAACTGGGCATTGTTTTCACTTTGGCTCCATCTCTTCATTCTTTCTGGAGCTATTTCTCCACTCTTTTCCAGGAGCATACTGGGCACTTACTGACCTGGGGATTATATCTTTCAGGATCATATCTTTTTTCCTTTTCATACTGTTCATGGGGTTCTCAAGGCAAGAATATTTAAGTGGTTTGCCATTCCCTTCTCCAGTGGACCATGTTTTGTCAGAACTCTTCACCATGACTCATCGTCTTGGATGGCCCTACATGGCATGGCTCATAGTTTCGTTGAGATAGCAAAGGCTGTGATCCATGTGATGAGTTTAGTTAGTTTTCTGTGATTGTGGTTTTGTCTGTCTGCCCTCTGATGGAAAGTTTAAGAAGCATGTGGGAGCTCCCTGATCAGAGACACTGGCTGAATCTGGGTAATCTGGGTCTTGTTCTAATGGGCGGGGTCATGCTCAGTAAATCTTTAATCCAGTAAATCTTTTCTATTGATGGACAGGCTGTGTTCCCTCCCTATTATTTGGCCTGAGGTCATTATTAAGAGTAAAAGGCTAAATGCTTCTTAACTTGAAGATCACAAACAAGGCAAGGATGCCAATGCAGACCACTTCTATTTAACATTTTATTGAAGGTGTAATTTCATGGCTGCAGTCACCATCTGCAATGATTTCAAAGCCCCTCAAAATAAAGTCTCTTACTGTTTCCATTGTTTCCCCATCTGTTTGCCATGAAGTGATGGGACTGGATGCCATCCAGTAGTCATATATGGATGTGAGAGTTGGACTATAAAGAAAGCTGAGTGCCAAAAAATTAATGTTTTTGAACTGTGGTGCTGGAGAAAAGCCTCAAGAGTCCCTTGGACTATAAGGAGATCCAACCAGTCAATCCTAAAGGAAATCAGTCCTGAATATTCATTGGAAAGACTGATGCTGAAGCTGAAACTCTAATACTTTGGCCACCTGATGCAAAGAACAGACTCACTGGAAAAGACCCTGATGCTGGGAAAGATTGAAGGAGGAAGGAGAAGGAGTCGACAGAGGATGTGATGGTTGGATGGCATCACTGACGCAATGGACATGAGTTTGAATAGGCTCTGGGAGTTAGTGATGGACAGGGAAACCTGGTATGCTGCAGTCCACAGGGTCGCAAAGAGTTGGACATGACTGAGTGGCTGAACTAAACTGACCTAGTGTAATAAAGCAAAACAAAAAGAAAAACATTCAGATTAAAAAGGAAGAAGTAGAATTTCTTACTTGTAAATAATGTGACCAGCTATTTAGAAAACTCAATGGATTAAAAAGTGCTACTAAAATTAATAAATGAGATTAGCTACCTATAAGGTGCAGTGATGAACTTAAGAGAACTGTAACTGCAAAATAGAAATAACAGAATCCAGTTTACTTGGAGGCTGGTTACCCCCCCTCATTTGAATATGTGTCATTGATGATGCTGTATCCCATGTGTACAGCACAAATGACTTAATTTCATCTATACATATAAGCTAAACAACCCGACTTCAGTCTTTGTGTAGATCATTAGCAGATAAAAATATTTGGTAGACAAAGTCATGTGATTGCATTTTGGGTTTGTTTATGAAATTTAATCTGTGTAACACATCCAATCTCAGAACTGTTTGGCTATTCATATTTATATATTGAGGGAGAATACAATGGAGACATTATTCATTATAGGTAGACTGTTTTATGATAGTGAAAGCTGTCATTTCTCTGTTATCAGAAATATTGCACAAGCATCACTTGGGGTATAAGAATCTACTCATGGGCATTGTTTTTTACTAAGAGGCATTATTTATGATTGTTTACTTACTAGTTTGGCCAACATCAGATCTTGAAGTTAATAATACACTAAAAACATACAACCTGGGGGACACAGCATGGTTTCTCATAACCAACAGAAAAAAATACCTTAATTGCTTAGTTACACTGATAGTTGTTTATTTCTATCATAATTCAAATACAGCATTTTCAAAGAAACTTAACTCTGTGAACATTCCCTACATCCACTTCAGAAAATAATCACTGTGCATCTATAGTTTACAACTACTGGCAAAGAGTGTGATTCTCCCAGTATTTATATATTGTAAATCTGCCAGCTGTCTTAAAATACATGAATCATTAGCATATGAAGGGATAAAAAATAAAGATGAGAGTTAATGGTTAGAAGTTGGTAGAGGGTTAAAAGCTTTCTTATTGGAATGAAATGAAGGATTTTAGAATCTATCACCAACAAAACAAAACAAAACAGAAGGCAAGTAGGTTCTTTGTCATTTACTTGTTCCTATTTATTGTAGAATATCCATGTGCATGTGAAAATATTAATCAAGTTTAAAGGCAAAGAACTGAGAGTGTGGTAGCAGTTTATAAATATTCTAAGGGTGTAAATGTCCTGTAAAGACAGGTTTTACCATTGAACATGAGAAAAGAGTGGACATGAAGCAGAGCCATAAATTTAAGGCAAATGAAAATGTAGTTCAAGTATTTAGAGGAAAAACTATTTCATGAATAATCATCTCCATTAATTATTTTGGCTTAAAATGCAACAATTTATTAAAGAACATGGTTTTTTTCTTTGTGTACATCCCAAGTCTCTATTTACTCTTTAATTTTTAAAAAGCTCTGGCCCATTTAGAGGTATAACAGCTAAGTGAAGTAGACATTTGAGCTCACAGAGCTAAACTCCTGCAGACTGATTGGGCATCAAACCATAAAATATTCCACATGAATAGAGAAAGCTTTTTGGAGGTACAGTTCTGGTGCTCTTGTCTATAAGAGACTGGACTGTTTATGGGAGGGGAAAGCAGCATTTAAAATGCTTCATAACTTGAGAAAGCTTGTTTGTTATGTAAAGCATAAATAAATAAGGCATTATTTTTACACATCGTCAGAATACCTGTGAGCATGTGCCTTTATTAAAAAGCTTTTTGTATCTTCACTCTTTTTGAGTTGTTAGTAATTTGTGTATGTGCTTCCCCCAATATCCTTGTAGCTCCCTGTGGGAAACTGTGACTCCCCTGAGATTGTTTTTCACTCTGTTTTAGAAAATCATGGAGCAAGCAAATGAGCCACCAGAAAAAAAAAATTACTACAAGCCCTTACATGTGTCTCCCTACAAGCTGTTTTCTCTTTACTGTAATTGTTATGCTGGAACTCATAGTAACAGCCAGTGCTAATTACAAGCTCTGTCACTAGCATAAATATAAATATTCCACCCTGAGCAGTCAGGTGAGAGACTAAGCCCCCACCATTCAGTGTCAGTTGAGCCATATCTGGATTCTGCACCTGTATTCAGCTATTTTTATTTTCCCATGAAACTGAAGTCAAAATGAATTTGATACACACAAAAATAAAGTTCTAGGGATTGCTTCAGATGGATGTGTATGTCCTTAAGTCACTAAATATGAAGGGTTAGGCTTCTAGTTTTTCAACATTATCTTAATATAATTTCTCTGCAATGAAATCATGTGGTTTATAGTGTTTGGGATGTCATTAAATGGTAAGCTTGCTAGTACACAGAATCTGGAGTTTTTAGCCAACATTTCAAACAGTTTAATGTTCTGGTGACGAATAAGTATCTGCCTGACAGTTTTGAATGGCGATACTATCTTATCATTAAGAACATACAGATCAATATCGTAATTGGAGACTATAGACTCAGTTTTTCTAAGATTGGCATACACAAAATAGTGCTGGCAAATCAAATCTAGTCTTCTATGACTGCTTTCATTATAATGGTAGGGTTGCATGGTTGCAACAGAGATGTTATTTCCTGCAAAGCCTGAATTATCAGTTACATGACCTTTTATAGAAAAAATTGCTAGCTTTTGCTCTAAAGCAACATAAACATATTAATTTTTTAACTTATAAACTGAAGAAAAGGGTGGACTTAAAGCAATCTTTGGGGCTTCCCTGGTGGCTCAGTGATAAAGAATCAGCTTGCAATGCAGGAGACGTGGGTTTGATCTCTGGGTCAGGAAGATATTCTGGAGAAGAAAAAGGCAACCCACTCCAGTATTCTTGCCTGGAGAATCCCATGGACAGGGAAGGCTGGCGGGCTGCAGTCCGTGGGGTATCAAAAGAGTCGGGCACGACTTAGTGACTAAACAACAGTGAAACAATCTTTTTTATTTGAAACAATCTTTAAAATTTGATATTTGAATTCTGTTTCTGCCTGCTCATGACTGCATTAGTATTTAAAATGGAACATTTTACAGCTGCATTATGAGTTGAATCTTACATGAAGCTCTCGTAACTTGCTTAATAATCACATTCTGTTCCTGTCATCAAGGCAAAGAGTGGTTAAATCCAAAAGCAGTGTTACAAGGCCCTTGGAGGAGTTGTCACCATTGAACTGTAAAGTAGCAAGGTGGTGGCACCTGAAGTATGCTTGATTCAAGTAATATGTTGATGAGAGAGCAAACCCTCCCTTAAGAAGTCAGACCTGAACATCTGTTATAAATCCCTTGACCCACAATGGGTGTCCCAACCCTTATGGCCTACAATTCTAGTTATGTGCTCAAACTTGGAGGTAGCTTTAGGGAAGTTCAGATTGAGTGAGAAATAGTTACTCTTAACTGTGACCTAAGAAACGTATCAAGGATGGTAGTGAGCAGAGAGACAAGTTCCCAGCTATAACCCATTTTTCTTGATTTAAAATATAATTGAACTTTCTGTTTGTTACCATTCAAATTGTTATATGTCTAAATCTCATAGGCTCAATGTTTTTATAATTAATTCATAGTTATCCTTAGGAAAATGGCCCATAATAAAACAACCTTCTAAACCCAAATCAACCAGTGGAAAAACAAGTGTATTTGGTGAGGACAGATACAGGACAAATATAAGCAAAACCTAGGTTTTCTTTGTGTTAGCAGTGTGGAATGGGAAAATATTTCATTCATAATAATGATGAAAATTATTTAGCAGTAAATTTAACCAAAAAGATTCAGAGCCAGTTGTGTAGAATTTTATTAAGGATAATAAAAAATTAATTTAGTAGAAAGCATACTAATTCTTGGATGAGAATGTTTAATAACATAAAATGTCAGTGTTATAATTATATAAATATAATATAGTTCCTATTAGAATCCCAACATAGTTTCTGTAATAAATTGCATAAAAGGCTTTTTAAAAATTGTGTGGAAAAATTAATACCCAACAATAGCCAATAATACTTTAGAAAAAAAATAATAAGAGGGGAGTTGCCTTACTAGTTATTAGAATACAGAAGAGACCTACCTATGAAATCAATATGATTTGGGTGTAAATATAGAAAAATAGATCGGTGGAACCGAATAGAGGATCAAGAAGTGATCCTCAGTATATGTAAAAATGTATTTTAATTCAGAGGAAAATATATAGTTTATTAAGTTATGCCTCACACCAATTATTCTTTTGAAATAAAGGAAAGTGAGACCCCTAATTGGCCTTTGTCCCATATCATGAGAGGCTTGAGCCTATTTCCCGGAATACCTCATCCCACATTTTCAAGTTTCATCCACATTCCCTCCACATGGCGGGTGGCCATACACTTGACCACTGTTTGGGCTTAAAGGAATACCTGCTCCTACAGCCTTGTCTGCCCTCAGAGGGATGTGCTCAGGGAGGAGAGGGCCTCCCTCGCAGAGACCGTTTGGGCAGGCATTCTGGGATCCTGCAGCAGACTCCAGTTTGTTAGGAGAACATGGACTCAGAAGGGGCATTAACCTTTGGCCTTTCAGACTACTTGCCCATTAAGAGGCACATGTTCAGAGGAGGGCCAGATCAGTGCCCTTTAAAAAGTGTAGGCTAGGGCAAGCTATCTTTTGACTGATAATAATATTGTCATGTTATTTTTCTGTCTGCCACCACAATTGTAACAACATCTCCATCAGTCAGGATCTAGGAGTAAAGATAACTTTGAGTACAATTTCCTAAAAGTGGAAATATACCACGATTAAGAAATATTTGCAGTATTTTGGAGTCATTTGTCATAACAGCATAACGTGGTTTTTCTTACTGATCAACATACATATATGTGTGCAAACATGTCTGTGTGTGCATGTGTGTGTATATATTTTCATAGTGAGTGAGTGAAAGTCACTCAGTTGTGTCTGACTCTGTGACCCCATGGACTCTACAGTCCGTGGAATTCTCTAGGCCAGAATACTGGAGTAGGTAGACTTTCCCTTCTCCAGGGGATCTTCCCAACCCAGGGATCAAACCCAGTTCTCCCACATTGCAGGCGGATTCTTTACCAGCTGAGCCACAAGGGAAGGCCATATGTTTATAAGCATATACGTAAATATTTATCAACTTGTTTGTCAACATGGGTTACTAGTCAGGAAAGATATAATCAGAGGTTAGAAGAACAGAAAGAAATGGGAAGTGTAAGATTAAAAAAAAATGAAAAGGGAAATAGTAAAATGATAGAGTGCATTCTTATAGAAGTGCGAATTCTCTGTGGCTCAGATGGTAAAGAATCTCTCTGCAATGCAGGAGACCCAGGTTCGATCCCTGGGTCAGGAAGAGCCTCTGGAGGAGGAAATGGCACTCCATTTCCATGGAGGGGAGGATGTGGTGGCTACCCACTCCAGTAATTCTTGCCTGGAGAACTCCATGGACTGACGAGCGTGGTGGGCTACTGTCCATGTGGTCACAAAGGGTTGGACACAGCTGAGTGACTAACCCACACATAAGATATAATGCCACTTATCTAAAATGAAGCACTTCCCTGATGGCTCAGTGGTAAAGAATTCACCCACAAATACAGGAGATGTGGGTTCAGTCCCTGGGTTGGGAAGATCCCCTGGAGAAGACATAGCAACCCACTCCAGTATTCTTGCCTGGGAAATCCCATGGACAGAGGAGCCTGGCAGGCTCCAGTGACTGAACAACAGCAACAATGTAAAATGAGATGTTTATGATATTCGTGCATAAGAAGATGCAGGAAAAGATGGGCACTAAATGTTAATAGTGATCATTTCAGGGTAGGATACCAAGTGATAGCTTACTTGGCACTTTATGTCATTTGAATTTTCTAAGTGATAATTTTATTTAAGTAGCAAGAGAGTAACAATGAAACCATTTTCTATATAGAAGAAAAAAAAGATTAATTTGAGGGAAAGTGAGCCAGTTTTTCTCCTTGAATTGAACTGCCTAAATTAATTCTGGTCCCTTGACTGCAACCTTTTGTGGTTTGTTCCCAGAATTTATCCAGATTTCAACAGTTTTGCAGAACAGAAATCATGAAGTTTTATCACAGTTTCTTTAAATGTATTGGCTAATTTGTCAGGGAAAAAGACATTGTCATTCAGGTAGTTCTGTGCTGCCCGTATGGGCACATTATCTTTATGCTGAGAGTATATTTTTCGCCTAGAGCTTGATTCAGTTATCTAGCATCAAGGATTCATAATAGAAGTCAGACTCTCAGACTAGTTGCACAATCAAAAGATTTATCTAGGGAGGGAACTTAGGAGATCTGGAAAAGATGCTGTAAAACCCATAAGAGGAAAAAATTATTCTTTCAACATTCCTTGCTTAGGGCCTGGTCCAGTCTCCCAGATGCCTCCTTTTAGCCAGTATTTCTGCTTGCCATTTATAAACGTTGGGTAACATTTAAAAGAAAACAAGAATTATATCTTAAAGTAGATAAAAATAACCAAGATACCATAATAAAATGACAAGATAAAGGGGCATAAAATAAAATACAAATAACCAAGATAACATAATAAAACAGTAGGATAAAGTGGCAAGAATAAAAGTCCAGAATTAACAGGATATCATTAAAATTAGAGATGAGACAATGAAAGCTAAAGAAACTAAAAGATTAAAGAAAAGAAAATTGAGCTGAAAAGTAAATAATATCTTAAGGGCCAAAGTAAGTGAAGTAATGAAAGAGAACATATCAATTAGAGAATATAATAAAATGAAATTAGAAATAAGGACAGAATCCAGGGATTAGCTGGGCTGAAACTGCTGTGAACAGTTCTTGGGCTTCATGTTCAATTCTTCTTCCTAAGCTGGAAGTGTGTTGGCAGGGATTTGGGGGCTTTGAGGCTCCCAGATGGATGATTTCAGGAGAGCAGAGCCCTGAGGTTTTGGCCCTGAAACTTCCTTCTTGTATTTTTCCTGTCATGACCCCACCCATCTCTTCCAGTCAGGCGAAGTTGACTCTGATAGCTCCCCAAACATGTAACTGATGCAATCTTTACTTGGACACATACTCAAATATTTGCATTTCTTTGTACTAGTTTCTTTGGCCAAGGAGAAAGAATAATAATAATAATAATAGAAACACTCAACAAAAATCCCCTAAATTTCACATTTAGTCCTTACGCTCATTTTTAAAAGAGAAATCACTCTTACCCATTAGCTCCTCTCAATCTGATAGCTGGTTTAAACTACATCTGTGTCAGTGCCCATTCATATTACAAAATTATAATATTTACTTCATTTTGTGTAAAGGAAATTCTTTAAAAATCTGATTTTCCTCTCATTATCTAGTGTATAATGCAATTGATACAGACTGATTTGGGTCTCAAAATCTATCAATAATTCTACCAAGGCTTGAAACAAACTTAAATGGAATGGATATCACTGGGATATAAACAACACATTTTTCTTACTTGGAGTAACTTTAGATCATTTTATTTGATTAACCTGCAGTTATTATATCATAATGAAAATTATTTGAATTAAACAAATGCCCTTGAATAACTTGACTGTTGTAGTAAGCATACATGCCACATATAAAAAGAGCCACATGCGTGTATTCCCTATAAACAGGCAGCAGATGATAAATATTACATTGAAAGTGACATACAAGAACAATTGTGGTTTAGAAAAATCTTGAAATCTGGGGAAATCTGATAAAGACTCTTGTTCTGTAATAAGAAGGCCAGGAACGAGGCCATTTAGAGAATTATGCATTGACTATTGTCATCTAGTCATTCATTTCTGAATTAGTGACCACTGTCCTTGGGGAGAATTTTCAGCAGTATAATCTGCAAAACCTCTTCAGCGGTAGTTATTTATTCAAGAATAACAATAACAACCAAGCTAGGATTGTCTTTTCCAACTCTGCGTGACTCTGTGGACTGTTGCCTGCCAGGCTCTTCTGTTCATGGGATTCTCCAGGCAAGAATCCTGGAGTGGGTTGCTGTGCCCTCCTCCAGGGGATCTTCCTGACCCAGGGATCAAACCAGCATCTCTTATGGCTCCTGCACTGACAGGTGGGGTCTTTACCACTAATGGTACCTGGGAAGCTCTTTTAAGGATTAACTAAACTTAATATTTCAGTTCAATGTTTCAAACGTAGGCTAAGCGTACTCAGAATAGTCCTAACTCATTTAAACTGGTTTTGAGGTCTCAGTTCTAAGACAAGCCTAGGTACGGGTGGACATTTTGGCAGCTGGGAAACAGCAGTAATGATGGTGGCTCCATACAGACTGTGTGACAGCACTGCCTGATAGACAGAGCTCCAAAGCTGCCCTGAAAGAGACAGAACTCGGCATATAGTGAAGAGCCGCCTAACCACCAGGGTAATTGGGACTCCTCCTGTGTCATAACTCACTTTGCTGAAGCAGGTTAATAAGGATTTCAGCTACTTTTGGATCAAACATCCTTGAAAAACCACACACTCTCAAGCACTTTGGGGAATGGCACTGTTACCATTTATTTTTAACTCCCTTCCAACACAAGTTCTTAACACTGTCACAATCAAGGTAGACTGATCAAGAAGGTCCAGTTTACCCCTTTTCTAGGGCTTACTGATCTCAGACAAAACAGCACTCTTCCTGCAAGAAGCATTGAGCTCAGCAGCATACTCAAAACTGTTATTTAAATCCCTGGGCTCCTGATCATCTTTATTTCAGATGAAGCACTTGGAAGAGTTTGCAGAACTAGTACCTGCCCTGGAATTACAGTCACCACCTGTAACTTCATTGCTTTGCACAGTGAATCTAGATTGTGTCCAGTGCTTAGAAAAGATTCACACAATCTCTAGTCTACCCAGCACTACTGTTGCTGGCACCGCCACCCCTCCCCCATCCCCATATCATGGAAGAAGCCATCAGTTCAGAAGATTGGGTATATTCATTTCTCTTTGTCTCATTTGTGTAGATCAGCACTGCTAAAATCCAGTTCAGCTATTTCAAATCCTGAAAGATGATGCTGTGAAAGTGCTGCACTCAATATGCCAGCAAATTTGGAAAACTCAGCAGTGGCCACAGGACTAGAAAAGGTCAGTTTTCATTCCAATCCCAAAGAAAGGCAATGCCAAAGAATGCTCAAACTACCGCACAATGGCACTCAGCTCACACACAAGCAAAGTAATGCTCAAAATCCTCCAAACCAGATTTCAACAGTATGTGAACTGTGAACTTCCAGATGTTCAAGCTGGTTTTAGAAAAGGCAGATGAAATTGCCAATATCCGTTGGATCATTGAAAATGCAAGGCTGTTCCAAAAACATCTTTTTATGCTTTATTGACTATGATAAAGCCTTTGAGTGTCTGGACCACAACAAACCCTGGACCACAAGAAACCCTGGAAAATTCTGAAAGAGATGGGAATACCAGACCACCTGACCTGCCTCCTGAGAAATCTATATGCAGGTCAGGAAGCAACAGTTAGAACTGGACATGGAAAAACAGACTGGTTTCAAATAGGGAAAGGAATACTTCAAGGCTGTATATTGTCACCCTGCTTATTTAACTTATATGCAGAGTCCATCATGAGAAATGCTGAGCTGGATGAAGCACAAGCTGGAATCAAGATTGCTCGGAGAAATATCAGTAACCTCAGATATGGAGATTGACACCACCCTTATGGCAGAAAGTGAAGAGGTACTAAAAAGCCTCTTGATGAAAGTGCAAGAGGAGAATGGAAAAAGTTGGCTTAAAGCTCAATATTCAGGAAACTAAGATCATGGCATCTGGTCCCATCACTTCATGGCAAATAGATGGGCAAATAGTGGAAACAGTGGCACACTTTATTTTCTTGGGCTCCAAAATCACTGCAGATGGTGACTGCAGCCATGAAATTAAAAGACACTTACTCCCTGGAAGGAAAGTTATGACCAACCTAGACAGCATATTAAAAAGCAGAGGCATTACTTTGCCAACAAAGGTCCATCCTTTCCAAGCTATGGTTTTTCCAGTGGTCATGTATGGATGTGAGAGTTGAACTATAGAGAATGCTAAGCACTGAAGAATTGATGCTTTTGAACTGTGGTATTGGAGAAGACTCTTGAGAGTCGCTTGGACTGCAAAGAGATCCAACTAGTCCATCCTAAAGGAAATCAGTCCTGAATATTCTTTGGGAGGACTGATGCTGAAGCTGAAGCTTCAATACTTTGGCCACCTGATGTGAAGAGCTGACTCATTTGAAAAGACCCTGATGCTGGGAACGATTGAAAGCAGGAGGATAAGGGGATGATGGAGGATGAGATGGTGGGATGGCATCACCAACTCAATGGACATGAGTTTGAGTGAACTCCAGGAGTTGGTGATGGACAGGGAGGCCTGGCGTGCCTCAGTCCATGGGGTCGCAAAGAGTCGGACACGACTGAGCGACTGAAGTGAATTGAACTGACTGGTGATGCAAGAACAAGTATCTGGGCTTGTTTCATGTTGCCTGACCTTGCTGTTTTCCTGTGAAGCCTGCCACAGAGACTAAAGAAAACCAGAAGGTTTAGACCAAGCTACCAGGGCTCCCAGGGTTGTAGAGATGTAGCACCCAGGGGAACAAGAGGCACATTGGACAAGAGTTTATTTGAAAAGCCCACTATAACCCACTTTTTGCCCAGCAAGCCTCTTGTCTACCCCAGGTTCAACAATAATGTTTAGTTTAACTCACATCTTTAAAAGCCTGGCCATGCACCCCACATTCCCCAACTAGGCAGCTCGTAAAACAGCATCCAATGATTACTCATTGTTTGCCAATCAAACTTCCCTGTTTGAATTTTCTCCCACCTCTTGGATTCCCCATTATTCATTGTTCTCTGTCCTATCTCTGTAAGCATCTACTGCATGTTTCCTAACTAGACTTTTGGTCCTAGAATTCTGATAGTCTCTTGCATTTCACATAATCTCTCTAAAAGCAATGATGGATATTGACCTTCTCCCTCTCTTTTGGTATCATCTGTATATTTCCTTATCTGCTTAGCATTCTTGCAGACCAGGGAGATGTTGGACAAGGCTAAGACCAAGAGAAAATTGTTGAAAATAGTTCACTTCAACAAAAATTAGTTCAACCCAGTTCTACCTTTAAGAAATCTGGTTCAAAAGGATTCAGATTAGGTTAGTGTATTAAAATTTACCTTTTAACAAAAATCGCTTATCAAATTGACATCTAATTTCTCTCCATCTAGTTTCAGTTCCGATCAATAGTCTGTTCAGCAGGCAACAATAGTAAATTGAAAGAGGAATGTTTTTTTCTCTTTGGCACCTTAAAGTCTTTTGGCTGTGAAAGAATTATTTACTCAAAAGGGTATCATATTTATATGTCATGAGTCTATTTAGAGTATAAGATAGAAATTTCATTTTGAGAAACATCAGATGAAGTATTTTGATCAAATAGATTTTGAAATCTTAGAAAAACATAAATTAAAAACCAGACCACTTCCAACCTTATTTCTTTGAATTTCTAAATTTAAAGATAAAATCATCAGTGCCTAAGAATATGATGACAGAAGGCAGCATAAGTTTAAAATCCAATATTATTAAGGGAAATGGAGAAAGAAAAGCAAATGTTGGAACTATGCAAACTATTTCCACTTGAAATGTAGTTCTTAAACTTTCAGACGTTGACTAATACTTTTCAAAATATCTCATCAACACCAAAAAAGTATATATTTTTAGGTACCAAATGGTTTCAAATTCTAAAGAAAGGAGTCTTTTTCTGTTAAAAGGATAAAGAAGTACAGTGTAGAAGTCATTTTGCTTTCAAGGAGTGTTTATATTCAGAGTTTTTGTTTAACCTACCTAAACATCTTTTTATGCACCATGTTTTTTCAATCAGTTTTTTGGCAACATATCTTAAATTTAGAATTAAAACCATTTCATTGAAGGCTTTCAGGAAAGAGAGAATGAAAAATTAAGTGCTGATTTCAGACTTATTGAAGTCTCTGCCTAAATCTGCTTTGGAGAATTAATAGTGCCAAAGTTATTTCATTTGTGACTTATTTACCATTTGGCTGAAATGAGAGAATAGAAATCATTATCTTATCACATCTTTGCCTCCAGGGCCAGCAATTTCCCTTCAGTGACTGCCTCCTGAGACAATTTTTTTAAATGAAAAAGTGGTATTTGTATTAAATGTAGATATTCTTTTGGTCTCTACTGAGATATCTTGTCACACTTGATGGATGATACTTTAATTTTGTACTGTCCTTTGTGAAAAGTTTAGTACTTTTGGTACCTCTTGTATAATATGCAAAACAATCAGTTGTTGGGTGGCTCTTTGCCATTAATATGTGAAAATCAATGGTATCACCATATGAATCTAAGTGATTTGAGTGGAAATGCCTTGGGAAGGGGAATAAAACTATATATTGTTGAATCAGAAGGTTAAGAGATGGAAAAGATCTTTGAGATCATTTAGTCCAAACTTATTTTAGTTGGAGTCACAGAATTAAAACCTAGATAGTTTGGAGTTTTGCTCTAAATCCCACAGATTATTTAAGGCAAGAATCAGGCCTGGCTTTCAAAGTCCTGTTGTGGAAATGAATAAAATAAGTGTCCACAGTGTACTTTTAAGCAAAAGGAATCTCTGATGCTGTTCAGTTGCCCACAAGCACTTTCAGTCAAGCCATATATTGTGAATATCATGATTCAGTTATAATAATAAAACCTTTTGTTTTCATTTGAAGTTGGGCCACAAATACTCAAACATGCAGTTGGCAGAAAGCTAAATTTCCATCAAAGAATTTTGTTTTGTTTAGCTGATTTTTCCCATCTGAGTCAATGGCCAACACAGCCAGTTTTGTAGTTAATTTAAGAGGCAAATATTGGATAACTTTAGGTAATAATGGTAATTACTGCATGTGACTTATGAGGCTTACTACAATCCTTTGAGTTTAGTTTCATTTCTGGGAAATGGTCTAAGACATAGTTCTCAACTTTGGATGAACATTGGAATCACCCAGGCAGGCTTTGAAAATACAAATGTCTAAGTTGCAGCCAGAGATTTTTGATTGGTTGTTGCTATCACATGGACATCAGATTTTATTTTGAAAGCTCTCTGGGGAATCTAACATAGAACTCAGTTGAGAACCACTCAGTAGGGAAATGGGGCTACTGTCATTGTGGCTGGTTAGTGGCCACTGGAAATTTCAGCTGATGGTCTAGTCATCTTAAAAATCTCTATTTCTGTTTTGTGTTCCAAAGCTAATGTGGTAGCTACTGTGTTCAGTTCAGTTCAGTCGCTCAGTCGTGTCCAACTCTTTGCGACCCCATGAATCGCAGCACGCCAGGCCTCCCTGTCCATCACCATCTCCTGGAGTTCACTCAGACTCACGTCCATCGAGTCCGTGATGCCATCCAGCCATCTCATCCTCAGTCCTCTCATCCTCAGTTGTCCTCTTCTCCTCCTGTCTCCAATCCCTCCCAGCATCAGAGTCTTTTCCAATGAGTCAACTCTTTGCATGAGGTGGCCAAAGTACTGGAGTTTCAGCTTTAGCATCATTCCTTCCAAAGAAATCCCAGAGTTGATCTCCTTCAGAATGGACTGGTTGGATCTCCTTGCAGTCCAAGGAAATCTCAAGAGTCTTCTCCAACACCACAGTTCAAAAGCATTAATTCTTTGGCACTCAGCCTTCTTCACAGTCCAACTCTCACATCCATACATGACCACAGGAAAAACCATAGCCTTGACTAGACGGACCTTAGTCGGCAAAGTAATGTCTGCTTTTGAATATGCTGTCTAGGTTGGTCATAACTTTTCTTCCAAGGAGTAAGCATCTTTTAATTTCATGGCTGCAATCACCATCTGCAGTGATTTGGGAGCCCAAAATAATAAAGTCTGACACTGTTTCCACTGTTTCTCCATCTATTTCCCATGAAGTGATGGGACCGGATGCCATGATCTTCGTTTTCTGAATGTTGACCTTCAAGCCAACTTTTTCACTCTCCTCTTTCACTTTCATCAAGAGGCTTTTTAGCTCCTCTTCACTTTCTGCCATAAGGGTGGTGTCATCTGCATGTTAGGGGTCTCAAAATACAAGATGATTCCTTTTTTTTTTTCCTTTGGTCTTTAAGGCCCTTGTTCCCTGAGGAAATCTGATTTGGATTCCAGTATTCTCCGGTCCTAGAGTGTGGGCATATAAGTGTGAACCAGGTGCTCTGCCATGTTGGGTCAGAGTTCCCCATGGCCTGCTGCCTGGCCTTTAGGGAGCACTCATGTCCATATTCTGCAGGATGCACAAATCAGTAAATCAGTGCTAAGATGCATCTCTTTTTCATCTCATTTAGACCTTAAATACACTTTGATATTGTTTCTCATATTGTTGCTGTGTTGCACGATTAAGTTTATTTAATCGTACAGGTGAGGAAAAGAAACAGAAATGGATAAGGTGAGAATGTGAAAGTATCTCTCCATTGCCAAGGTTAATAAAAGGAACTTGTTAAATTTTTCTCTATTTTGAAACTCACTCCAGAATAGTACGTCTGTTCTGTTTGCAAACTAGACCCTTCCAGAGTACTTTCCTGGAGGAGGGCACGACAATCCCATGGAGAGAGGAGCCTGGAGGGCTCAGTCCATGGGGTCACACAGAGTCAGACACGACTGAAATGACTTCGCAGCAGCAGCAGCAGAGTACTTTCAGTGGAAACTAGCTAACCTCCATATTAACCATAGGAAGTAAATACATCCTGGATGCTAACTTTAAAGCTGAATGGATAGTTACGTGTGTGAGATGGAACTCAGCTGAACCTCAAACCTTGGGACTTTCAAGTTGGGGTTTGTCTAAAATCATGTTTTCTTTGCCTTATAGCATTTTATATTAACATTTTTTCTCTCCTGTTTGGTTGTCTCTGGTGTTTTGGCTTTGGTTTCCATTGGTCTGAATTTTACATGTTACATGGACTGGGTTTCAATAACAGTATCTGAAACATGTCTTCCAAATTGGCAAAAAGCTGTGGTTATTTTTTTGCTCTTGAAGTAATAACAATCAAGTAGCCACACATGTTGTTATATTTATATTGATGATAAGATAAGTGACAGTTTCACCAGCTGTATCAGATGCAATGAACTATTTCTCTGATACTTTTTATAATCCCCTTTTACTTGTCTGAAATTAAATTCATAGAATAAACAAATCTACTTATATGTATAATTTAAAATGTATATTATCATAACATAAAGGAACATGAATAAATATAAGAAAAGTGCTTTATCATAAAATCATATATATGCCAATATGTACATGCACAACCACCATTTCACAAAAAGGCAAATGAAGCCTTGCACATTTCCTAAGGTCTACCTCTTTGAGAGGCATTGCCTGTGACATAACCTTCCTACTACAAGGCAGATTCCTAACCCTCCTCCAAATTCTCCATGCTTTATTTCTCAAACTATTCTGCTTCTCTCTGCTTTATCTAGTTTTTATTTTTGTGCAGAAACAACATTACTGGCTGTTCCAGCTCCTTCTCCCAGTCTGATTGACAGCTCATCCAATTTCATTCCTTTTTTTTAACAGAGAAAGTCTTTTCTTTTTAAATTTTCATACCACTTAAATTTTTTTTAAATTTTATAACTAACAATGTTGTGTTAGTTTCAGGTGTATAGCAAAGTGATTCAGTTATACTTATATGTATATCTATTCTTATAAAAATTATTTTACTTGGGAGTTCAATCCAAATGTATTCACTCAGGTAAAGGAACTATCTTCTTAGAGTTCAGGATCATTAAGATAGTAAGCAATGCCTGTTGAATACCTTAACAGTCTAAAGAGAGGACCATTGAAAAACAGTTACAGTTCTTAGCTTTCATGAGTCTGGCTTAGGATGAAGGAGCTGGAAAACTTGGTTCCTAGGTAAAATTTCCAGTTTCTTTCTTTTGCTCAGCTTCTGATTTGACACCTCTGGCTGAAGCTGTTCTAGGCAGCCAAAATAGTTAAAATTTTAACAGCCTGACCTCTGACAGAAAGCAAGTCCATCTGTTATAGATTGAAAGAAAATTCGTTTGAGATCCATGTGAATTACTTGTTTTTCCCAAACTATTTACTCATTATATATTTAAAGGTCACAAGTATACATCTGTAACTTGCTGGGAATTTATTCACTGCTGGTAAGTTAAAAGAGGCTGCCCTGTTTTTGATTACTGGTTGGTATTTCTGTCTGTGAGCTCCGACCTTCTAACTTAGAAGTAGAATAGGATAGCTTTGTTTCAACATTCTGAATATTTCCAAGATGACCATCAGAACCGGATGCAGCGCTAACCGCTTCAGAAACCTTGATCTTAAGCAGGAAACTCACGTTGCTGCCACAGTGGCCAGATCTGATGGGTATAAGTTTCAGCTAAAGCATTGCCAAGTGTCTATTGGATAAAGCAATCTCTTTCAGTTATTTATTTTTATTCTCTTTAGAAACACTGTTATTTGGATGGAAGAATGAACAGTTATCAATAGTTTTCTCCACATGGTGAGATTGTATGTGATTTCCATTTGCATGGTTAGGCTTTTCCATATTTTGAAACTTGTCACTATAAACAAGAGGTTTTTTTTTTTAATGAAAAAGAAAAGTGCCATAGATTATCATAGTTATCAGTATTGTTCATTTTATGTTTCAAATGAGTGTCTCATCATCAGTTGCTTTGGGCAAGGTACTTGAGGGTTTCCCTGGTGGCTCAGACAGTAATGGGTCTGCCTGCAGTACAGGAGACCTGGTTTTGATCCCTGGGTCTGGAAGATCCCCTGGAGAAGGGAATGGCTACCCACTCCAGTATTCTGCCTGGAGAATTCCAGGGACTGAGAAGCTTGGTGGGCTATAGTTCCTGGGATCTCAAAGAATTGGCCATGAGCTGAGAAACTTAACACATACATAAGGTACTTGAGGAAGAACTTAACCAAGACTCTAGTGCTTCTTACATTTTAAAATCAACTGGGGTAGTATTTAAATAGAGTGTAATTCAGCAAATCTGGTGGCGGAGGTTGGGGGAGTGTACCTAAAATCTTGCATCAACTTTACAAAGTCCTTGATGATGCTGACACCGCTGGTCTAATAACCAGACTTTGAATAGCAAGGTTCTGACCAGTGGTTTCAAACTTCGATCACATCACAATCATGTGGAGGGCTTGTTAAAGTGCATACTGCTTCTCATCACTGGGCCCCCTAGTCCTCACCAGTTTCTGATTTAGTAGATCAGGTTGGCCTGAGAATGCGTGTTCCCAGTTGATGGTGGTTGCTGTTTCAGAAACTTTGTGATCATTGTGTCTGAGCCCTGTTAATCAAAGCCTGGTTCGCACACAGCATCAGCATCACTTGAGAGCTTGGTGGAAATGCAGAGTCTTAGGCCCAAGTTGATTTAGATCTACTAAATCAAAACCCACATTTTAAAAATTCCTCAGGTGATTTCATACATTAAAATTTGAGAGGCACCACCTAGACAATGTCTTAGTTACTCTTCATCAGTGACTCCTTAAGTTACTTCTATAATAATCAGCTGCAAGCTTATAGAAGTCCTAATGCTCAGAGTGAACCTCAGAATAATTCTGTATTTTGAGGGCTAGAGCTGAGGTAGCATTCATTTCTAAAATTCCCCAGGGATTCCAGTGTACCGTCAAACTGGGGAACCACACTGTAGCTAGAACTGGAGAATGGAAAAGTCCTCATCTTATTTGCTGATAGATGGAGCTTTGGGGGCACCCATTTTCCTGTTTCCACCTTGTCAGGCAGTATGTCATCAGCCGTTGGGCCAACAGGAAACACTCTGGGCCAGCATTAAATTGCCTTGATATGCTACATTTTAGGAACCTGCTTGTACATTTTGCCTGTATTACCTGGCCTCACTTAGCTTTAGCTTTCTCACACACAAACAGGAGTAGCAGTTCTTGTATTCTGCCATCTCTGGGCCAAGCCCTTGCAACCCAAGGACATGTAGGTTATATCTCCCCTACTTTACTAAATATTAATGTATTCCAGCCTCTGTAAGATTTAATGGGAACAGAAAGATCTGCTGCATGGATATTATGTACCAGGATGCTTATTAAGCTACTTTATTGAGATAAACAGTTCATAATTGAACAGACAATGAGCTGATTTATGTGATGGATCAGGTTGAGTAAAATGCTCTCCTTAACCACATGTTGGTCATTTTCCCTAAAAGCATAGATTGATCTTATGTGAATATATGAGCAGGAACACTTGCCATTATAAGCCTGTCTGAATATTCTCAAGCCTTAAAATCTTTCCTAGGCCAGCCAAGAGTTTGTGATTGATTGTTGGTTTTGGAAAAAAATCACACATTACTCACCTATGAAGAAGTGTTGGATTGCTATCACTTCTGAGAGTGATCAAGACTGCTTTTGATTCTGGATAATGTTTCTTAGTTTTATGTTCCGGGAAAGGGTGAAGTACATTTCTACGTTTATAACATAGGAATTTCTGTATGCACCAGGGCCTTGATCTATTTTGTTTTGGCAACAGAATCATACTTAAGAGGATGGAATTTATTCTAAATCCCTTCTCAGAGAGGAGGAATCTGTTTGAAATGTTTTTGGTGCCTTTGTATCTCTCTCAACTTTTAAGTTTATTTAAATTGTTGACTCAACTAGTACCACTTGTCAGGCTAGAGGTTCCCATACGTTTGCCACCTGCTGCCTGAATTAGCGCTCCTTTCCCTTTTCCTAGGAAGGTATGCGTGCACGTGTCGCTT
Organism: Nanger dama; assembly: GCA_917880005.1. Taxonomy (NCBI): domain Eukaryota; kingdom Metazoa; phylum Chordata; class Mammalia; order Artiodactyla; family Bovidae; genus Nanger; species Nanger dama. The sequence goes on from CAKJTW010000007.1 coordinate 35,770,882, forward strand.
AGTCCCGTCAACTCTTTGTGACGCTGTAGACCATAGCCCACCAGGCTCCTCTGTCCATGGGGGATTCTCCAGACAAGAATCCTGGAGTGGGGTGCCATGCCTTCCCTTAGTGGATCTTTCCCTGAGTGTCTCCTGTATTGGCAGGCGGGTTCTTTACCACTAGCGCCACCTGGGAAGCCCTTCTAGGAAGGCAGCATCTGTTGATTTTTCACTCCTCCCTGCCTTCCTGATTCTCATCCACAGAGGACACCTCTCCCAGCACCTCGGGTGTCTCTTTCATGAAGTGGGTTTTCCTGCCATGGTGCTCTCTACCCTGTGCTGGGCCCCCTGAGGGCAACAGTGCAGTTGTACACAGAGTTCCACGTGGGGTTTTGCCTGAGCCAAGGACACAGCTTTCCAGTTGGTTCCTAAGATCTTTCCCTAATGTGCCCATAAGTGTGTTGATTTTTATGTAAAGAGTTTTGTTTTCCTGTTTTTTTTTTTTTTTATTCTGGTGTATATTTTGGATGTGACAGAAAACAAAATCCTCCCAGTTGCCTTTCCCAGCTGTAGCTGAGAATTCAATGTCAGTTACTCTGTAAGGACCAGAGGGATTTTTTTTTTTCTAACGCTATTTACTTGGATTAGTCAAATTAACCAAATAATTGCCAAATAGTCCTTTCTCTCTGGCTGATGGGATACAGAAGAGGAATGACACTGAGTGGTTGTCTCAGAGATGGATACCTACACGATGCGGTGCTGTGAGCTGCAGGCACTATGTCAGCAAATCTCTGGAACTTCCTCACCCAGCACAACTGAGACTGTGTACCCATTAAGCAGCAACTCCTCATTGTTCTCACCCCCAGACCCTGGAAGCTACTATTGCAGTCTCTGCTTCTAGGAGTTTGATTGCTTTAGATTTCCCCTAAAAGTGGAATCAGCTTCCCAGGTGGCTTAGTAGTAAAGAATCATCTGCAATGCAGGAGATATGAGTTTGATCCATGGGTCAAAAAGATCCCCTGGAGAAGGAAGTGTCAACTTATTCCAGTATTCTTGCCTGGGAAATCCCATGGACAGGGGAGCCTGGTGGACTGCAGTCCATGGGTTTGCAAAGAATCGGACATGATTTAGCAACTAAACAGCAACAAAAAGTGGAATCATGTAGCATTTGTTTTTCTTTTTTTTTTTTTAATTTTTAAATTAAATTTATTTATTTTTTTAATTACAATACTGTATTTGTTTTGCCATACATTGACACGAATCAGCCATAGGTGAACACAATCGCCCAATGCCGAAGCCCCCTCCCACCTCCCACCCCACATCCTCTACCTGAATCATCCTGTGCATCAGCCCCATGCATCTTGCATCCTACACCAAACATAGATTAGCGCTTCGTTTCTTACAGGAAAATACACATGCTTCACTGCCATTCTCCCAAACCATCCCACCCTTTCCCTCTCCCTCAGAGTCCAAAAGTCCACTTAGCATCTTCCTTCAGGTTCATCCATGCTGTTGCAAATGACAGTTTTTTTTCAAGCTGGAATAGTGTTCTATTGTGTATATATATACCACATCTTAAAAATTCATTCCTCTATAGAGGGATACTTGAGTTGTTTTTGTATCTTGACTACTGTGAATAATGATGCAGTGAAAATGGGAATAAAGATAATCTCCTGAAGAGCCTGATTTTAATTCTTTTAGATGTAAACACAGAAGAGGGATTGTTGGATCATGTAGTAGTTTTTACCTTTAACTTGTTTAGGAGTCTCCATGCTATTTTTCGTAATTGCTCCAAAGTAGATCTCATGTGAAGTATCCTTATCAAAAACAAAAAAACATGGAAGTATAGTCAATATCTTGTAATAACCTATGATGGAAAATAATCTGAAAAAGAGTATATACATATAACTGAATCACCTGGCTGTATACTTGAAACTAACCTAATATTGTAAATCATACTTTAGAGGAAAAAACCCTAAAAACAAAAGCTAAAAGGATACAAGGAAATTTTAGGGAGATGTTGAGTATATCTACTACCTTTCATGGTGATGGTATCATAGGTGTTTTTTTATATCTAGACCCATCAAACTGTACACATCAAATATGTGCATGTCTTTGTGTATTAATTGCATCTCAATACAGCTGTTCAAAAAGAAGTTTCTAGGTGACTCTGACTCATGACTCTATGGCTAAGGATGAGAGAATGTATGCAACTAATCTTTTTTTCTAATTTTTATTTTATATTGGATACAGTTGATTATCAGTGTTTGTTATTTTTGGGTTTATAGCAGAGTAACTCAGTTATATATATACATATTTCTTTTTCAAATTCTTTTCCCATTTAGGTTATTATAGAATGCCAAGCACAGTTCCCTGCCACTATACAGAAGGTTCTTGCTTGCCTGTTTTAAATAAGGTAGTGTGTACAGGTCAATCCCAAACTCCCAGTCTATCCCTATTTCCATTTCCCCCAGTAACAGTGACCATAAGTTAGTTCTCTAAATCTGTGAGTCTGTCTTGGTTTTGTAAGTAAATTTATTTGTATCATTTTTTAATTGCATGTAAGCAGATAGGATATTTGTCTTTTCTGTCTGACTTATTTCACTTACTATGATAAACTCCAAATCCATCCATGTTGCTGTAAATGGCATTGTTTCATTCTTTCATTCATCCATACTGAGTAGTATTTCATTGTGTAGATATACCACATCTTCTTTCTTCATTCATCCATTAATAGAAATTTAAATTTCTTCCGTGTCTTGGTTATTTTATGCAGTGCTGCAATGAACATTGGAGTGCTTGCATCCTTTTGAACCCTTTTTCTTTTCTCCAAAATTTATTGTCAGGAGTGGAATTGCTGGATCACATGGTAGTTCTATTTTCAGTTTTTAAGGAACCTCCACACTGTTCTCCATAGTGGCTATACTAATTTACATTCCCACCAACAGTGTAGGAGGCTCCCTCTTTTCTCCATACCCTTTCCAACATTTATTGTTTGTAGATTTCTTTTGATTGCCATTCTGACTGGTGTGAGACAATATCTCATTGTAATTTTGACTTGCATTTCTCTAATAATTAGTGATATTGAGCATCTTTTCATGTGCTTTTTGGCCATGTGCATATCTTCCTTGGAGAAATGTCTATTTAGGTCTTCCATCCATTTGCCGATTGGGTTGTTTGTTTCTTTGATGTTGAGCTGCATAAGTTATTTGTAGATTTTGGAGACTAATCCCTTGTTGGTTGCATCATTTGCAAATATTTTCTCCTATTCTGTGGGTTGTCTTTTCATTTTTTTTCCATTTTGTTTATGGTTTCCTTTCCTTTAATGAGGTCCCATTGGTTTATTTTTGTTTTTATTTCCATTACTCTAGGAGATGGCTCAAAAAGATACTGCTGCAATTTATGTCAAAGGGTGAAAGTCAGAAGGTTCAAGGAGATTAGCTACATGTCTGCTGCCATTACATTTCAAATAATTCTGGAACCCTGCCAGTCTTAAAAGCTGAGAGCTTTAGCTAAGGTGTTTCTCTGCCAGGCATAAGTTCTATACAAATATTACAGGGACACCATTTTACTCAGGTTGAAAAAGAAATTCCCGTCATAAATCTTCTAGAGAAACTAAGTAAAACAAATTCTTATTATATGGAAGATTCAAAATTAAGGTTCTTAGATGGTCTTCCTCCTCGTTGTTAGTATTAATGTTTAACAGTCATGTTTCAAAGTGTGAGAATGAAAGGGTTGATTTGTAGCATTTGACAGTTTCTGTGGTATAAAGAATCCATGACTGATTTTAAACTACTGGGTAGAGATTTTCTCAGTGGACTCTTGCAAGGTGGTATGACGTTGCCCAGATCTGGCACACTGATGTATTGTTGTTCAGTCATTCAGTTGTTTTCAACTCTTTGTGACCCCATAAACTGCATCATGCCAGGCCGGGCTTCTGTGTCCTTCCCTATCTCCCATAATTTGCTCAAACTCATGTCTGTTGAGTCAGTGATGCCATCCAACCAGCTCATCCTCTGTTGCCCCCTTCTTCTCTTGCCCTCAGTCTTTCCAAGCATCAGAGTCTTTTCCAGTGGGCCTCAGTATATCTTTGAGATTTCCTCAGACTAGTAAATTTCTGTGTCACTTGAAAGTGCAAGGAAAATGAGATGTGAAAATCCAGAAAATTGTAAATGTTCTGGTACCTCATATAAAGTGGTGTTCATTGAACACGAGGTACCAAAATAATTGCAATTTTTTGACTTCCAGAATCTCAATTTCCTTGTACTTTCAAGTGACACAGAAACTTATTAGTCTGAGGGAATCTCAAAGATGTATTTTCCCCTGGCAGATGTTATCTTCAAAATCTGCTCCTGTACTGCTATGTTTGATTCAGGAGGGATTTAGAATCATCTCAGGAATCTCTAGTTAAGTGTATTTTCTTAACTGGCCAAAGATCCCGCAAAACTGTGTAAAAAGCAGTAAGTATCAGTAAGCTACTGATAGTATATTCAGGATTCAAGGTGGAAAGCCTAAATCATAAATCACAGTACAGAGAATGTATAAGACTGATTTAAAAGTCATCTAAAGCCATATTTCTCCTTGCTAAATCCATATATGTCAATGGCTATTGAAAATCGTAAAAAATGTGATGGGCTCCTAGAAAAGTTATGTCCTTTATTTCCTAGTTAAAACCACAAAATCTGTCTGTGAATAATGATATTAGTTGAGACTTTGCCAGTTTTTGTTGTTCATTCATGTCTTACTCTTTGCAACCCCAATGGACTGTATGTAGCATGCCATGCTTCCCTGTCCTTCACTATCTCCTGGAGTTTGCTCAAACTCATGTCCATTGAGTCAACAATACTATCCAAGCATGTTGTCCTCTGTTGTCCCCTTCTCTTCCTGCCCTCAATCTTTCCCAACATCAGAGTCTTTTCCAGTGAGTCAGCTCTTTGCATCAGATGGCCAAAGTATTGGAGCTTCAGCATCAGTTCTTCTAATGAATATTCAGGGTTGCTGCTGCTAAAGTCGCTTCAGTCGTGTCTGACTCTCTGCAACCCCAGAGACTGCGGCAGCCCATGAGGCTCCCTCGTCCCTGGGATTCTTCAGGCAAGAACACTGGAGTGGGTTGCCATTTCCTTCTTCAGTGCATGAAAATGAAAAGTGAAAGTGAAGTTGCTCAGTCATGTCTGACTCTTAGCAACCCCATGGACTGAAGCCCACCAGGCTCCTCTGTCCATGGGATTTTCCAGGCAAGAGTGCTGGAGTGGGGTGCCATTGCCTTCTCTGATATTCGGGGTAGATTTCCTTTAGGATTGACTGGTTTGATCTCCTTGCCCATTTTACAGTCTGTAATTTCATTATAAGAGTAATTTTAAAAATTATAATACTCAATGTGATTTTTAAAATATATGCCTGCTCCCTTTAACCTCAAGAGTCCAACATGCTTGAGAAGAGATGACTAACAGTGTGACAGCGTCCCTACTTGTACTGCCATCTCTCATTGAGAAACTCTTATCTAAAGACTGACTAACCTGCCAGAGGTCACTTAGAACAGCTAGTGAGGCAGCCCTTTCCTAATTATAGAAACAAATGAAATATCACCCTTTGGCTAACTAGATTTTATGTTAAAAATTTGATGTGTATGTTTCTGTTTTGTCCTTATGGGAAAATCCTTTGGAAACTAATTTAAAAATGTGGAAAGTAAAGCATTCAACTTAAAAAAAAATTCCATATGTTCTAATGCTTATGGCTAGGAAAATCCTCTGTCAATAACCAAGGTAGACAGAGTTGCATAGACATTTAAACACAATAGGTATTGTATGAAAGGTATGTTTCTTAGGCTAACATCGGATTTGGGGCCCCACAATAAATCCTGAGCAGAATGATATGGAAGTCCTGATTTGGCGATAATATGTCACATAAGCAAAATGCAGTTCTGTTCATTGTTGCTACTGTTGTTTGGTTATCTCAGGATTCTTGGGGGATACCAACTAAATGAGGTGAACAGGACACAATTATCTGAAGTAATCTACTAATTTTGATCATTGCTTTGGTCATTATTTTGTATATTGGCATTTGAACATGTGAAGTGTGAATTGATATTATTTTTTTAAAGAAATTGTAGGTTGAGGGAACCCTCATAATTGAAGATTGTGGTTAATGCTTTTCCAGAGTTAGTTTCCCAGATCACCATGGTTGTTTTGTTGGTTATGTCATTCTTGTTACTAGGGAAGAAAGTTATTAATTGATGAGAAACATTATATTATATTTGGTTTTCTAGTGAATATATTTAAGTTCTGTTTACACACACACACATACATATAATGGTGTCCTTCCTTCATAATTGGATAAACTAGTTTTAATTCTAGCTCTGTCATTTTCTCATAGTGACTTAGGGCAAACTGTGTTCTTTCAAACCTGTCTTTTTTTTTTAAAAATATTTACCTTCTAGGTATGTTGTGAGGATTTTATGATAAAATATGTACAGAGCATTTAACACAGCTCTGGCTCTTAGCATATAATGAATTATATACACATATGCACATAAAGACATAAATATAGAGCTGTGCATAGAAATATACATATAGACATGTGTGTATGTTGTAAACAGACATAAATATAACTCCCACACATGTGGGATTTAATCCTTTTGCACAGTCCCTGCACAAGTTGACATATTTTTCTAGGAATCTCTTGATAGCTTTTGTAGCCTGAATGTCATCAGAGACAATATAAATTGCTAAGAAGATGAAGAATGCATTAATTCTTTCATAGTCAGAAAAGGATTCCTATTGCCTGTGGGAAGACATGACAATATGTGGTAGGATAGGGACTTTTTAAAAAAGTTTGATTCCAGCATACTTATTTCATAGATTCTCATGTATAAGTGTCCTGTGACCAAACAAGTTATGTGAACAGATCTATAGGATGAGAGATGAACAGGTGATCACTGGTCCTACCTCATTTACGTAGGAAACTGAAACCTAGAGAACTAGCAAAGTGGCATTTGAAGATTCACACATTGAAACTAAGCAGGGAATGACTTGCCTTTTCATGTTGACAATGCTGAGGAACTCACTCGTTAGGACTTGTATGATCATAACCTCAAAACATTTTGAAGACAATGTGAATCATCCAATCTGAGGACAGGGGAATAAGTTTTCAAAGATGAAATATCTTGAAACCTACTTAATATTCAATGGGAAGCAAAGAAATAGCAGAAGCAGTAAATGATTTAACCACTTTGTTTCAAAGGTCATACATGATGGTTAATTAGTTAGCGTGAACTTTGTGAGGGTAGGAAAAGTGCATAATTCACTTTTGAACCCTAGCCAATAAGAAGCATCAGAAAAGTTTGCATTGTGAGGTAGCTGGAATACTGTTGATAAGTCGCTTCAGTCGTGTCCGACTCTGTGCGATTCCATAGATGGCAGCCCACCAGGCTCTGCCATCCCTGGGATTCTCCAGGCAAGAAACTGGAGTGGGTTGCCATTTCCTTCTCCAATTCATGAAAGTAAAAGTGAAAGTGAAGTTGCTCAGTCGTGTCCGACTCCTTGCAACCCCATGGACTGCAGCCCACCAGGCTCCTCTATCCATGGGATTTTCCAGGCAAGAGTACTGGAGTGGGGTGCCATCGCCTACCTGGAATACTACAGGTTCTCAATTAATGTGTGAACACTTAACATCTATTGCATAAGTGTTTGTTGAATTAAATTTAGAGGCTGTAGTCATGCCATGCCACTTAGCACAATGGTATTGATTTTGGCATCACCCGTGCTCATACATTTTCTAACATGGAAGCAAGGAGGGGAAACAGTGAACAGGTTAAAGATAAAAATTCTCCCACTCTGTCTTATTCCATAAAGTACAATTTATGGAATTTACGTACAAATACATAAACTAGAAAAACCACAAGCAAAGGGATCACATTTGGAACATCATTAAAGAAAAGTCTGTAATGTGTTTGTGTTCAAGAGTTTTACTCTTGGTGAACCTAAACTTCTTGTTTGAAAGACAAAAGGCTTATTTTCCAAATGACTTCAAATGCAATGAATCGCTATGGAGCTATTAGTTACTAGTAACATTTTAACATAGTAATATAAGTGAATACAAAATAGATAAACTCGAATCTCCTGAATTCCTATATAATTCAACGTAAATGGAAAAGATTTTAGTAAATATTTTTTGGATTTCTTAATCAACTCGGGCAGTCTGTAAGTAGTCTTGTAGCTGAATGATCAAAATGTATGTAAATCTGCCTATCCTTGGTCAAGCTTTCATTCACTGCTTCTGTACACATTCAGTGAGCATCTACAGTGTGCCAAGGCAGCAAGTAGTTATTGTTTAGGCACTTGACAAAAGTTTCCCTGAAGGGCTCTGAATGTTCAAGATCCAAAGGGAAAAACATTCTCTAATTCTTTGTATCATCCTGACCCTGGCACGTGGTGTATACATGGTTGGCTGTAGCATGCCAATGTGCAAGAGTGATAAATTAGCTCAATTAGGTGTCATCTTGCAAACAAGCCAGTAATGTACTTTACCTTCCATCAGCTATTTGAATCTCTTTGATATATTTCCTGCATCTGCAATTACGAATACTTTTTTCTTCTTCCTTGTCTTGGTTGGTGTCTTAAGGCTATATGTCATATTTCATTTGGTTCATACATTATATGAACTTATGGTAGATGTCTCCTATATCTGCATTGGTTTCTCAGGTGGAATAGATTGCATAAACTCTAATAACCCTTGCAAAGTCTTTAGCACCAGTATAAACATTAAGAGAAACAAATATAAATGTTAGAATATGAGTCACTTTAAGAATCAGAGGTTTGTTTTTGTGTGTTTTCTAAGTGTGTCGAAAACTGAAAGTTTTATAAAAAGTTGATGATTGGCTCTTTCAGAAATTGGATTTTGGAAAGCTAGAATGATGTTCCCCAAAGTTCCTAATATACTAGGTCAAACTATCACAATATAGCATTACAAAGTAATAACAATAGTCAAAGTGGCCTTGACCTGCTTTGTGATCTCAGAACCCTAGAATTGATAAAGTTGATTCTTTGAAAGTAGCACATATAGGGATGTTGTCTTAAGAAGGTAAACCATCTTTATAAAATAAAGAATAAAGGCAAACTGTTAAGTAATCCTGAGAAGTTCTTGCATAACTCTGTGAAGGACTCCCATCATTTTGAACAACTTCAGACTTTGGAAATCATTATACAACACATACATAAGCTCCTTATAGCTAATACATGCTAAGTATCCTATGTGTATATGCTTAGTCATGTCGGGCTCTCTGTGACCTCTTGGACTCTAGACTACCAGGATCCTCTGTCCGAGGGATTTTTCAGGCAAGACTACTGGACTGTGTTGCCATTTCCTTCTCTAGGGGATCTTCCTGACCCAAGGATCGAACATGTGTTTCCTGTGTCTCCTTGCATCATGGGCAGATTCTTTACCACTGAACCACTTGGGAAGCCCAAATATTCTATGAACATATATAAGATAAGTTGGCAGGTGAAATTTAGTAGATAGCTAGTGTGAAGGTGAGAAACCTAGATCAAGAGGGATAATAAACTGGGAGCAAAGAACAGAACTTTTTTTTTTTCACAATTTCTGGAACATAATTCACAGTATTACATTTTATCTCATGGCTCAGTGCTACACATACATACATACAAACAAAAGTAAAAATACTTACCCTTACCACCACAAAGAATGCTTTCTATGCAGTGGACACTTTCTAGTATTTTCTGTTCTATTGTATATACTCCTTTAAAATACCATGTCCATTATATATATATTTATATTTTATATATATATTTATTTATATATATATATATATATATCTTACTAAAAGATAGTGATTGTAAGTTGCAGTTTGACAATTACTGAAATTAAAGGGCAGGTGCACCCCAGAAGCTGTAGTAGGGGCAAGGCTGGAGAAGTGCTGGGGGAAGTCCAGTAGGATGAGGCTAGTGAGGCAGTTTAGGGAGGTACTTACTCTAACAGACTGACCCTTTCCTTGCAGGGCCTGTGAGTGAGTGCTTCCCTAAATTTTGCCTTCTTGCATCTCACTCCACATCTTGGTCACAGCTCTGAGGATCAAAAGAGCTTCCTTAATGGGGACCCAACCATTTCATTCGGTTTAAAGAATAGTATCAGAATCAGGAAGGTAAATGACACCAGGAGAAAACTCAAAGAAAGAAAAGTGGAACATTTTAGGATAAATAGTAAGGTCAGAAGGTCACCCAACTGGCTACAACTTGGAAGAGAATGTTCCAGAGGGTAGATCTAAGTTAGAGAGTTCCAAGCAAAGAGGAGAGCTACCAAAGTCAAAGAGTTAACCTAGGGAGACTGGATCATGCTAGTCAGTAGTCTGGCTGGGATGAAGCATTTGTTTTCCAGAGCAGTGCTTTGGGTGAGGATTATGCTTATCAGACAAAACTGGAACAGTGGTTTAAACAAATAGGGGAGTTATTTTTGTCATAGTGTTGAAAGTTTTTGTCTAGATGTAGAAAATCCAAAACTGTTTTAAAGATCCCATGAAAAACCCAGCCTTCCTGTTCCATCATCCTTAGCATAGACTTTCATCTTCATGGATATAATGGTCTTAGGTCTTATTGGCTAGGACTCTGCTCATAGGTTCACTGTGTATCTGTGAGTGAGGGTAAGATATGTTGCTTTTCATTTGGGTTCATTGTTGCCTTCTGTCAAAATGATGGGCTTCTGTTAACAAGCAAGAATGAAAGAATGGATGGGTAACCTGTACTGTCTGCCACACACAAGAGGACCCAGTCCTAGTATGACCAACCCATGTGGAATAGGTACTGAGAGCATCTTCTGGTGAAGGAAGTGATTTCATTCCCCCTTTACTCCATGGGCTCAAGGGCAAGCAAAGGGCAGCACTAAGATGGAAGCTCCTCTTTGGCTCTAAAGGCAGGTTTTTTCCCATGACTCTATGGTGCTCTCTGAGGCTGAGTTAGTATATGCCGCTCCTCCTGTTTAAGTTTTCATCTATGAGCTCATGTGGCTGGATGTTCTCTTTCTTTTATAAAATAAGAGACATTTATTAAGAGGCATACATGAGTTAGCTGATGGCTTTCAGAGAGGACAGCATAAGGTTGGAGAAAGTGAGACTCTTACATTAAACTATCCCAGAATTTAGATTCTAGAGAAAACCAAAAGCAAGCAGAAATGTCACAGTTTTTCCTTCTCTTTGGAGGTATAATGGATCAGAGAACATCTGGTTGAGATTGTCTGTAGGGGATGTCCAGTGCCAACCCCTGGGCTGCAGAGATTCTCAACACATGGGCCACTGACTATGTTGGTCAGAATCATTGGGTCTCTTCTAAAAAAATCAAAATATATTATAAAACTTTGTATTTGTGAGTTCAATTTTCCTTCTGAATTTGATTTGTGTTCAATAAAGTATTGATATGTTTTCAAAAAAAAAAAGGAAAATCAAGACTCTAGATAAATACTCCTGCCATAGGAAATCAGAATCTCTGTGGTTAGGACCTGAGGATGTTAGTTTTAATAGTTTCCCCAGGTTAATTATGATGTGTAATATAGTTTGGGATCCATTGTTATAAAGTATCAATTAGAGCATTTATTGAGTACCTACTTGGGCAAACAATGGGTCAGGCATAGATATGTTTTGTTTAATCAGAACAAGATCCATTCTCTTATTCTCATTTTGTTACTGGGAGGTTTGGATTCAGGAAGGTTAAGTATCTTTGCAAAATCAATTGGCCCTTAGGTAGTACAGCTGAGATTCCTTCCTGGCCTGCCTTCCAGCCATCTTGCATCCTGAGCACCAGACTAAGTGTGGAGAATAGGTATATTCTATTTGTTCCCTCATCCTACTAGGTGGCCCACATAAGTAGATCTTCTGGGTCCATTAGTCAGTTGAGTGTGTAATTTGGGAAGGATGCCTAGACGAATACTATGTGGTATGAATGAAGTGAAGAGAATTACAGATGGAAACAGTGCTCTGGAATTCTTCATATGCTAACTTTGTGGTTATAGTAGGGCTTTTCAACCTTGGTGCTATTGACATTTGAGACCTGATTAACTGTGATGGGGGACTGTCCTGTGCATTGCAGGATATTTAGTAGCACTCTTGGGCTTTAACTAATAGATGCCAATAACAGCCCTCCCCCTTCTCCACCAGTTGTGACAGTCACCAAAAGTGTGTGCAGATTTTCCAAATGACTCCTGGGGACAAAATCACCCCTTGTGGAGAACCGCTGGGTGGAGATATAAATCTTTGTAAAAGTCCATCCAACTGCTTCCCTGATAGAGAATTCTAATTCTGCCTGGAAACAAGGCCATGTGAGAGCCAGAGGGGACCCTCCAGGGTGTTTAGGCATGCTTGACTCACAGGAGAGTAGGCTCCTTCCTTTGTTAGGGGAGCTAATCCCAGGGAAGAGAGGAGAGAAGGAAAACAGCAGATGTACCAGAAACCTGCCCCTGAATCAGGGCTGGCATAGCAACAGAGCAGCAGGGATGCGCCAGGGGCGAGTTTTCACTTGGCTTTGAGACTGTTGTTTTTTTGGAGGAGTTATTATTTTTTTTAACCAGAATCATTTCATTTGAGTTGGGAAAGCAGTAAATAATTAAGCTAATTTGTTTGCGTATGTGGTTCAAAGAAGCCTCCAGAAACTGTAGTCCCCTAATCCTAGATGGAGAAGCCTAGCAGGAAGGCGAAGTCTCATCAGTGTAATGTGCTGGATGCAAGGCTGGGGAAGGGCTGACTTGAATTATTCATCCTCGACATCTGGAAGGTCAATTGGCTTTTACAACTTGATTATATTTTGGATTGGCGTACACTTTGTTGTCAAATGTTTCTAAGCTACGATTAACTATTTAAGCACTCTGCAAATTATTTAAATCTATAACAAGTAATTCCACTTAGACTGGGGATAGCGGTGACAAGTGTATCCATATTTCTTACATATTCTCTCTGCCTGAACCAAGTGTCCACTTCTTGCCTTTTTCCTCTTCTCATTTATTTACTTTATTTGGTTGTTTCTCTTCCTTTGTTCCTTCACCTTGTGGTCCCCTGATTCTTGTATCTATGTGATACAGGTTGGGTTGTTTTCATAGTAAGTTGAGAATGTGAAGACTTAGAAAAACTTGTCAGTCACCAAGCTGATTCAGCTTTCAAAGTGGCTCAGTGGTCAGAATTTAAATGGCTCTTTTTAAGATTGACTCTATCCAAGATTTGAATAACATTGGGTAACTAAATAATAATAATAATAATCAGGCTGAAGTATAGAAGAGCAAGGAAATGGAGGGGGGACTCATATCCCTGTGCTATACCCAAGGACAGTGATAAGTAGGACCCAGGTGGGCTGTGATCAGTTTCCTGGAAAGAAAGATGATTAGACCAAGAACATTCTGCATTACCTTAATACAATATTTTAGCATCATGCATTATTAATATCGTTTGTACCTTCTGACTGCTATGCTAACAGTGCAGGTTTTTATGTAAAAGGCTAATTTCTATGTGTTAAATGAAATTCATAATTTAGTTTCAAATTTCTAGAAAATTCAATTTTTAACATGTAAAATTCATTACAGAATGAATTAGGGCAACTCTTAAAAATATTTCTTTAACATCAACACACTGTCCACTACAAGTTAATGGCTGGTTTGGTTTTAAAATGGTGCAACTTAAAACAGTTGTTTCAGTAATAATTCCATTTGTGTTGCCTACTTCCATCTGTGTAAACTGAAAGTTTATTAGTGTGTGGTCACTCCTCATATTTAATTATTTTTGGAAAATAGATGACCACCACTCCTGTTATTTTTGACAATTTTCTTTCATCCTTTATTTGTTCTCCTTAACTATTTAATATTAAGTGTCAAATGTTTTTATATTTTCTATGTTTCTATATAGTCATTTAATTGTTATTCTAATGGCTGCCTTATTAGCCATCATTATACTATGTTGACTTACAAACATTTAGCACTTCTTTATTAAAGGATATATTAGTAGTTTTGAATTTATTGATACTTGAAATGATGTTGGAAAAAACTTCCCTGTGCACATATTTTTCTCTTACTGAATCACTTTATTCCAGGATAAGAAATTTGCAAATCTACTTTGAGTCATGACTGATGAGTTTTTATCAGAGATTTTAGAAGAGTAGTCCTTTGAAATAACCATTAAGAATTTGGAATATTATATATGTTTTGACCCAGTAATTGCTCTTCTAAAATTAATAAAAGAGTAATAACTTTACATGCATGTTGAGATCAAATAAGAATACTCATCCTTACACTTTTGTTTATTATATGAATAAAATGAACACAACTAGGCTTAATAACAATTAACTGAGCTTAATAACAAATAATAAAATTGAATAAAATAAAATCTAGAGGCTGTTTAACAAGAGATCATTTTTTAAAAAAGAGGTGACTAATGAAATAAAACATTTATATTTTACATAAAATTATCTTGTAGACAAATAATAGTAACAATAGGCTGCTGCTGTTGTGGCTAAGTTGCCTCAGTCGTGTCTGACTCTGTGCAACCCTATAGACGGCAGCCCACCAGGCTCCCCCGTCCTGGGATTCTCCAGACAAGAACACTGGAACGGGTGGCCATTTCCTTCTTCAATGCATGAAAGTGAAAAGTGCAAGGGAAGTCACTCAGTCGTGTCCTACTCTTTGCGACCCCATGGACTGTAGCCTACCAGGCTCCTCTGCCCATGGGATTTTCCAGGCAAGAGTACTGGAGTGGGGTGCCATCGTCTTCTCCGAGTAACAATATGCAGTAATAGTATAATAGCAACAACTAACACTTTAAGCATCTGATATGTGTCAGGTGGGGCTTCCCAGGTGGCTCAGTGGTAAAGAATCTTCCTGCCAATGCAGAGAGAAGCAGGATCAATCCTTGAGTCAGGAAGATCCCCTGCGGTAGGAAATGGCAACCCACTCCAGTATTCTTGTCTGGGAAATTCCATGGACAGAAGAGCCTGGCAGGCTATAATCTATGGGATCACAAAGATTAGAACATGATTGAATGACTAAGCACACATGTATGTGTGTCAGGTTTTGTGGGAAGCTTTTCATGTCCTGTGCATTGTCTCATTTAATGCTTACCACTCCGAAATGATCATTCATTCAACAAATATTGTGTCTATTATATATGAATATTTTACAAAATGCTGGACATATTAGGTTGATACAAAAGTAACTGAGGTTTCTTACTGTGAATTTTAAATCATTGTAACTAGGTTCAAGCACCTCTTTATTACTCAAAATATGAACCATTACAATCTGCACATTTTTGCCAACGAGAACTAAATTGGTTTATTCCCATAGCATAAAAATCCATGCTTCAGGATTCAGTGAACTCTTGGAAAGCATTTTCTGCCTCCTGCTGGTTGTGGAAGCATTTTCCCTGCAAAAAGTTGTCAAGATACTTGAAGAAGTGGTAGTCTTGGCAAGAGGTCAGGTGAAGATAGCAGATGAGGCAAAACTTGGTCACCCAATTCATTCAGCTTTTGAAGTGTTGGTTGTTGTCCTGAAGAATTGGAGACTTTCTCTTGACCAGTGCTGGCTGCAGGTATTGCAATTGTCAGTGCATCTCACTGATTTACTGAGCATACCTCTCAAACGTAATGGTTTCACCACGATTCAGAAAGCTGTAATGGATCAGACAGGCAGCAGATCACGAAACAGTGGTCATGACCTTTTTTGGTGCAAGTTTGGCCTTGGGAAGTGCTTTAGAGCTTCTTGGTCCAGCCACTAAGCTGGTCATTGCCAGTTGTCTTCTAAAATCCACTTTTCATTGTACATCACAATCTGATGGAGAAATGATTTCTTGTTGTATGTAGAATAAGAGAAGATGACACTTCAGAGTGATGATTTTTTGATTTTCAGTCAACTCATGAGGCACCCACTTATTGAACTTTCTCACCTTTCTAATTTGATTCAAATGCTGAATGACCATAGAATGGTTGATGCTGAGTTCTTTAGCAACTTCTCATGTAGATGTTAGGGGATCAGCTTCAATGATTGCTCTCAACTGGTCATTGTCAACTTCCAATAGCTGGCCCATCTTCAAAATTCTCATCACCTTTGCAAAACTTCTTGAACCACCACTGCACTGTACATTAGTTAGCATTTCCTGGGTCAAATGTGTTGCTGATGTTGCAAAGTTGTCTCCGCTGCTTTAGGACCCATTTTGAACTTTAAAAAATTTCTTGAATTTACTTCTTGTCTAACATAATTTCCATAATCTAAAATAAATATAAAATAAATAGCAAGCAATAAGTCATTAACAAGAAACATAAGTGAGAAATGTACATTAAAATGATATATAACATAACCACATTTTTAAAAAGAATATATCCCAATATCAAATGACAAATTTCAACAATGCAAAACCACAATTACTTTTGCACCAGCCTAATACAATGCTGCACACCATACAGCCCTGCAATTATGCTTAGAAGAAGTTTGTGGACTGTGGATCAGATGCACAGTAATTGCATCACTGGGGAGGGGCAGATGGGTGAGAGAGAAGGACAGAACATAAGAGCCTCTGCTCTTTCTGACATCTCCATCGTTCCTCAGGCCCAGGTATGTCCTCTGCATGCAGGAGAGAGTGAGCAATTCTTGCAGCTATAAAGTGTTTTCTGGGACTCATTAGACCTCACAAATAGAGATGGAGAAGCCTAGTTAAGTTTCTGAGGCTCTAGACATGGTTACCTGAGTTCAAAGTCTGGCTTCCATACTGGGTAGTAGCCTTAGACAAGTGACTCAGCTTCTCCTGGCCCCAGTTTCCTCTAGTGAAAAATGGGATAAATAGTAGTTCCTACTTTTGAAGTTATGATAATTAAATTATGATTCATTTCAGATATGTAATACAGGATGTTAACTTTAGCTCTTACTACTGCCAGCTTTCCTGGGGATATTGTGGTTGGAATCTGAAAGTTTTTCCTTTTCCTTTTCCTGATACTAGCCCGTGTCATTGTTGACTTCAGTATACTTTACTGCCAATTGCATTCCTACTAAAGGCAGAACCAGAGCAAAAGCAATTGTTTGCAGAACTGTATATTATATGTATATATTTCATATATAATGTGATGTCAAACAGTTGAGACTGTGAACACTATATTCCACATAAAAGCTTCAAGTTTCACTAATATTGCTGCTGCTGCTGCTAAGTCACTTGTCGTGTCCGACTCTGTAGGAGATAAATAATTGAAAGGTCTAAATTACCTCTGATAATTTCATCTAGTCCAGGCATTGGTTTTTTAAGATGATTTACAGTGTTGTGCCAATCTCTGCTGTATAGCAAAGTGACTCAGTTATACACATATGTACATTCTTTCTTATATGCTTTATCATTATGTTTTTATCACAGGATATTGAATACAGCTCCTTGTGCTATACATTAAAGTGAAAATGAAAGTCACTCAGTCATGTCTGACTCTTTTACAGTCCATGGAATTCTCCAGGCCAGAATTCTAGAATGGGTAGCTTTTCCCTCCTCCAGGGGATCTTCCTAACCCAGGGGTCGAACCCAGGTCTCCCACATTGCAGGTGGATTCTTTACCAGCTGGGTCACAAAGGAAGCCCAAGAATACTGGAGTGGATAGCCTATCCCTTCTCTGGTGGATCTTCCCAACTCAGGAATCGAACTGGGGTCTCCTGCATTGCAGGCAGATTCTTTACCAACTGAGCTACAGGAAAGCTGTGCTATATATTAAGACCTTGGTATTTATCCATCCTATATATACTAGTTTGCCCCTGCTAATCCCCAATTCCCAATCCTCCCTCCCCATCTCCATTTGGCAGCTACGAATCTGTTCTCTATGTCTATGACTCTGTTTCTGTTTTGCAGATAAGTTCATTTGCACCATATTTTAGATTCCACATATAGATGATATCATATGGTATTTGTCTTTCTGACTTACTTCACTTAGTATGATAATCTCTTGTTGCATCCATGTTGCTGCAAATGGCAATGTTTTGTTCTTTTTATGACTGAGTAATATTCCATCACATATATGTACCATTTCTTCTTCGTCTACTCATCTATTAGTGGACTCTTCAGTTGTTTCCATGTTTTGGCTATTGAAAATGTGCTGCTATGAACATAGGGGTACATGTATCTTTTGAATTATAGTTTTGTCCAGGTATATTCCCAAGAGTAGGATTGCTAGATCACATGTAGTTGTATTTTTAGTGTTCTAGGGAACTCCCATAATGTTTTCCATAGTGGCTACACCAACTTATTTTGCTTATAATATTGTGTTGGTTTCTGCCAGTCATCAACATAAATCAGCCATAGGTATAACATGCCCCCTCCTTCCTGAGTCTGCCTCCCACTTCCCACCCTGTCCCACCCTTCTAGGTTGTCGCAGAGCACTAGGCTTGAGCTCCCTGCATCATACAGCTAATTCCCCCTGGCTATCTATTTTACATCTGCTAATGTTATGTCTCAGCACTACTCTCGGTTCATCCCACCCTCTCCTTCCCCTACTGTGTCCACATGTATGTCCTCTATGTCTATTTCTCCATTGCTGCCCTGCTAATAGGTTCATTAGCACCATCTTTCTAGATTCCATATATATGCATGAATATGACATTTTTCTCTTTCTGACTTACTTCACTCTGTATAATAGGCTCTAGATTCATCTGTCTCATCAAAACTGATTCAAATGCATTCTTTTTATGGCTGAGTAATATTGCATTCGGAGAAGGCAATGGCAACCCACTCCAGTACTCTTGCCTGGAAAATCCCATGGACGGAGGTGCCTGGTAGGCTTCAGTCCATGGGGTCGCTAAGAGTCAGACACAACTGAGTGACTGCACTTTCACTTTTCACTTTCTTGCATTGGAGAAGGAAATGGCAACCCACTCCAGTGTTCTTGTCTGGAGAATCCCAGGGACGGGGGAGCCTGGTAGACTGCCGTCTATGGGGTCGCACAGAGTCGGACACAACTAAAGCGACTTAGCAGCAGCAGCAGCAGCAATATTGCATTGTACATATATGTACCACAACTTTTTTAATCTATTCATCTGTTGATGGACATCTAGGTTGCTTCTATGTCCTAGCTCTTATAAACAGTGCTGCAGTGAATATTGGGGTACATTCCATATCAATTCTTAATGATTTAGATACCTGATTTGTGAAATAGAGATTATGCCACTAGGGAGAAATGCTGTTTGTGGAATTAGACATTGGGGTGAGAATTCTGTAAAATAAAAATATTCTGAATTTCAATGTCACATGGCTGTGAGATGAAATGGGAACTGCTTCTCTAGGAAAAGTGCTTTGATTAAAGTATTTTCTTTTCATCTGTTAAAAGGAGTATGTCCCAAGAGTCCTCTTAGCATTCTCCATTTCAGAATTATATGATTTTATGAGGTACCATTTCACACCAGTCAGAATGGCTGTGATCCAAAAGTCTACAAGCAATAAATGCTGGAGAGGATGTGGAGAAAAGGGAACCCTCTTACACTGCTGGTGGGAATGCAAACTAGTACAGCCATTATGGAAAACAGTGTGGAGATTCCTTAAAAAATTGCAAATAGAACTGCCTTATGACCCAGCAATCCCACTGCTGGGCATACACACTGAGGAAACCAGAATTGAAAGAGACACATGTACCCCAATGTTCATTGCAGCGCTGTTTATAATAGCCAGGACATGGAAGCAACCTAGATGTCCATCAGCAGATGAATGGATAAGAAAGCTGTGGTACATATACACTATGGAATACTACTCAGCCCTTAAAAAGAATAAATTTGACTCAGTTCTAATGAGATGGATGAAATTGGAACCAATTATACAGAGTGAAGTAAGCCAGAAAGAAAAACACCAATACAGTGTACTGACACATATATATGGAATTTAGAAGACAGTAATGATGACCCTGTATGTGAGACAACCAAGAGACACAGAGGTATAGAGTGGACTTTTGGACTCTGAGGGAGAGGAAAGGGTGGGATGGTTTGGGAGAATGGCAATGAAACATGTATATTTTCGTGTAAGAAATGAAGCGCCAATCTATGTTCAATGTAGGATGCAGGATGCATGGGGCTGATGCACAGGATGATTCAAGTAGAGGATGTGGGGTGGGAGGTGGGAGGGGCTTCAGCATTGGGAGATTGTGTTCACCTATGGCTGATTCGTGTCAATGTATGGCAAAACAAATACAGTATTGTAATTAAAAAAAAAAGAATGAATTAAAAAGTGAATTTGGAAAAAAAATAAAAATAAAAATAAAAAACTGTTGAATTTAAAATTCAGGTGAATTCATTAAAATTCACCTGAAGGTAGAAATTTGAAGCTCTCATGTTCCATCAGTACTTTTGAAACATAACTGCCCTAGCTATTTACTGTCTTTCAAGGACCAGTAATCTATAAATATCAACATCAGTCTCTGTAAAGATGAAACACCGACAAGGATACAGACCACACCTCCACACTAGACTACCAGCAGAAACTTCCAGTTCACCTTTTACACCTGTGATCCAAAGGTAAGAATTTGTAAGCTGCTATAGCCCTCAGTTTAGATAAGCATTCAGATGACAACAGCTTGATGATGATAAAGATAATGACTTTCCATTATCTGTAATCTTTCACCTGGCAGAACTTCAAAGAAGTTTTTCATCAGAAAAAATAAGCCATGCAGAAATTTAGTTAATTTCAGGAGAGGTGCTTTTTCTTTTTATCTGTCACAAACAGACATTGAATTTTATCAAAAGCTTTTTCTGCATCTTTTGAGATGATCAACATGGTTTTTATTCTTAAGTTCGTCGATGTGGTGTATCATATTCATTGATTTGTGGATATTAAATCCTTGCATCCCTGGGATAACCCCCTTGATTATGGTGTATGATCCTTTTAACATTGCTAGATTCAATTTGATGAATTTTGAATCTATGTTCATCAGTGATATTGGCTTTTAATATTCTATTTTTTTTGTTATATCTTTGTCTGCATTTGGTGTCAGGGAAATGATACCCTCATAGAATGAGCTCAGAAATGCTCCTTTCTTTGTAATTTTTGGGTTAGTTGAGGAAGACTTGATATTAACCCTTCTCTAAGTATTTGGTAATTCACCTCTGAAGTCATCTTGTCCTGGACTTTGTTGAGAATTTTTAAATTACCGATTCAATTTCAGTCCTGATAATTTGTCTGTTTACATTGTATTTTTCTTCCTGGTGCAGTCTTGGGAGATTGTAGATTTCTAAGAATTTAGAAGTCCATTTCTTCTAGGTTGTCCATTTTATTGGCATATAGTTGTTTTTAGTGTTTTCTTATGATCTTTTGTATTTCTATGGTGTATCTTTATCATTTCTTTCCTTCTGCTGACTTTGGGTTTTGTTTTTCTTCTTTCTCTAGATCCTTCCATTGTAAGGTTGGTGTGCTTATTTGAGATGTTTCTTATTTTCAGTAGTTCCTTCTTTATGTCTTTAGTCGTCGTTTCTGATTTTTTTTTCCTGCTGTTTGTTCTGAAAATAGTTGTGATTTTGGAGTGCTTGTGAGAGGAAGTGGCGTTCAGGGTTTCTCAGGATCTCAGAACGCATCTTCAGGATGCGTTCTGCTATCTTGGTCGAACTCCCCCATAACTTTATATAATGAGATCATCATTTTAAATGGGTCTGGCACACAGTAGCCATTTCATAAAGCTTAATTCCTTTTCCTTTTCCTACACCAGTACAGTCTGAACTTGACACATATGGAATGAAGACACAGCAGGCATTCGGGTGATTCTCTTCTTCCTTGTCCCCATGGGGTCTTGGAGCTCACTTACAAGAGCTGATTTTGCGCATCCATCAGTTCCCAGTTCTGTGCTTACTGATGTGACATTGGTAATTTAAAATAAACATCGTGGTAATATTCATGCCATAAAAACTGACTAATTTTACAAATAAGCACTGTCTTGTTGTTTTGAAATGACTGTTAAACTTTTTTTTAATTGTTTTAAAGCCTTTGTGTGTTTTTTTAAAATTTTTTAAAAATACTTTATTCTACATTACAATACTGTATTTGTTCTGCCATACATTGACATGAATCAGCCACAGGTGTCCACGATCTCCCAATGCTGAAGCCCCCTCCCACCTCCCACCCCACATCATCTCCCTGAATCATCCTGTGCACCAGCACCATGCATCCTGTATCCTGTATTGAACATAAACTGGTGCTTCATTCTTACAAGATAGTATAAATGTTTCACAATGCCATTCTCCCAGATCATCCCACCCTCTCTCCCTCAGAGTCCAAAACTTTTATCAGTACATCCCTACTAATGTCTATCAGTTTCTTCAAGACTGTATCTTGTTATCATTCAAGGCTGCATTAAGTGTCTCATTTCGACTACCCACTCCAGTATTCTTGCTTGGAGAATCCCATGGACAGAGGACGCTGGTGGGCTACAGTGGGGTCACAAAGAGTTAGACATGACTGAGTGACTAACACTTTGACTTTTCACTTCTTTGTCATGACCAATAAATTTAACCAAGTTCAACTGAAAACAGAAAGTTTCAACTGGATAAATACTATATTCTTAACAAGTGAATTTCTCTGTGGCTTTTTTTTGAGGGGTGGTAAAAACGCACAACATGAAATTGACCATCTTCACCATGTTTAAGTGTTCTCTTCAGTAGTGTTAAGTGTGGCTTGTTTTTGTCTTCTCTAGCAAGGTTTACATGGATAAGGCGATGGCACCCCTCTCTAGTACTCTTGCCTGGAAAATCCCACGGACGGAGGAGCCTGGTAGGCTGCACTCTATGGGGTCGCGAAGAGTCGGACACGACTGAGCGACCTCACTTTCACTTTTCACTTTCTTGCATTGGAGAAGGAAATGGCAACCCACTCCAGTGTTTTTGCCTGGAGAATCCCAGGGATGGGGGAGCCTGGTGGGCTGCCATCTATGGGGTCACACAGAGTCAGACATGACTAAAGTGACTTAGCAGCAACAGCAGCAGCAAGGTTTATGAGGTGGAGGATGGGTGTGATTATAAAGTCTAAATGGTTTTATTTGTGAGAAGGTGGTTAAATTCTATTATGGGCATGCTTAGTTCTTACAATTAGTTTTTGATTGATTTATTTCTGGCAGGCTCCATGGTGATCATTTTCAATGATGTGCTGGTAGAGCTGTTCCTTCATGTAGAGAGATTCTGAGCAGTTAAAACACCTAGAATGTCCAAAATAGTACAGTATAGATAAAGTTAGCATGAAATTTCTATAATCGTAATGAGAGAGAAAGAGGAGAGTTAGTTAACATAATTCACTTGGGATTCCATCTGGTTAGAATTTTCGTTATGTAATTATAAAACTAATTTCTTGGATTTGAAACAGAGACCATACTTTTTGACAGTTTCTGGTGTGATTTAATCATCCACACATGTCCACTCATATTGTTCAAATGAGACAGGGGATTTCAAATATTTTCAGCTCCACTTAAAGTGGATAAATTGTGATAGAAACAGCTGAGGTGAATAGTTTCTGGGCTCATTTGCAGTGAGGTCTAGAGTCTGAGTCCTGAGTAGGCAGTTCCTCAGAAAGTGATTGTGGTATATGGTGCATCACAGAATGTGGCACAGAAGTTTGGACTGTGAGTCATTCCTCCCTACCATTTTTACCCCATTCACTAGCTTTGTGACCTTGGGCACATCATTGAAAACTTCCTAGGCCTTAATTTTCTGTCTATAAAATACAGAAAATAATACCTATTGGACAGAAATGTTTTAAAAATTAAGTGAAATAATGTATATGAATATCCCTGTACACTGTACTGTCGTCTTCATAAATGTAAAGTATGAATGCCTCTACTCAATTTTTAGTTACAGGTTATCTTCTTCATGTACAGCCAACCATTTACATGTATTGAATGTCTGCATACTACTTTTTAATACTTTTTGGCACCGACCATCTGAAAGATACTGTATGGGGCCTTTGGGATACCAAGATCAATCTAAAATGACCCCTGCCCTCAAGTTCTGCTGCTAAGTTGCTTCAGTTGTGTCCAACTCTGTGTAACCCCATAGACGGCAGCCCACCAGGCTCCACCATCCCTGGGATTCTCCAAGCAAGAACACTGGAGTGGGTACCCTCAAGCAGCTAAACCCAAACCTAATTGTTATTTAACCTGAGTATCTATCACCAGTTATTTCATATTACAAAGCCTTACCTAAAAAGCTGTAGAAACACCAAGTATCTGCTCATGATTTTTATATTATGCAGTCCTTCAGCAAAGTGTATAGCAAACAGCCAGCTTGGAGGACAGCCTTTACTGGAAAAGTGTTTCTGGAGAAGGGTACTTTGCAACATTGAGTTTCAGTTCAGTTCAGTTGCTCAGTTGTGTCTGACTCTTTGTGACCCCATGAACCACAGCACGCCAGGCCTCCCTGTCCATCACCAACTCCTGGAGCTTATCCAAACTCATGTCCATTGAGTTGGTGACACCATCCAACCATCTCATACTCTGTCGTCCCCTTCTTCTCCTGCCCTCAATCTTTCCCAGCAACAGGGTCTTTTCAAATGAGTCAGCTCTTCACATCAGGTGGCCAAAGTATTGGAGTCTCAGCTTCAGCATCAGTGCTTCCGATGAATACTCAGGACTGATATCCTTAAGGATGGACTGGTTGGATCTCTTTGCAGTCCAATGGACTCTCAAGAGTCTTCTCCAACACCACAGGTCGAAAGCATCAATTCTTTGGCACCCAGCTTTCTTTATAGTCTAACTCTCACATCCAATCATGACTACTGGAAAAACCATAGCCTTGAGTAGATGGACTTTTGTTGACAAAGTAATGTCTCTGCTTTTTAATGTGATATCTAGGTTGATCATAACTTTCCTTCCAAGGAGTAAGTGTCTTTTAATTTCATGGCTGCAGTCACCATCTGCAGTGATTTTGGAGCCCCCCAAAATAAAGTCAGCCACTGTTTCCACTGTTTCTCCATCTATTTGCCATGAAGTAATGGGACCAGATGCCATGATCTTCGTTTTCTGAATGTTGAGCTTTAAGCCAACTTTTTCACTCTCCTCTTTCACTTTCATCAAGAGGCTCTTTAGTTCTTTTTCACTTTCAGCCACAAGGGTAGTATTATCTGCAAATATGAGGTTATTGATATTTCTCCCGGCAATCTTGATTCCACATTGAGTTTGGGTAGCAATATTTTTATTTCTGATCATACATTTTCTATATAATGCAGTTAGAATTTAGCTCAGTAGAATACACATTCATTTCTTTTTAAAACATAGTCTTATCTACTTTTATGACTACAAATACAGTCCCTGAAGTGGATACTGCCACACTGTAATATCCATCAAGGCTCTCCTATAGATTTGAAAGACTTCTATCTCTAGCTACTTGGAGTATCTCAGAGTGCCACAAAGTGGGTGGCTTAAAACAATAGAAATTTGTTCTCTCACAGTTTTAAAGACTAGAAGCTCAAAATCAAGATGTTGGGACCGCCATGTTCCTTCCAGAGCCTCCATAGAAAAATACTTCCTTGATTCTTCTGGTTGCAGTTAGCCACAGACATTTGATTTCAGTCTCTGTCCTCACGTGATAGTCTCCCTTTGTGTTCCTAGATTCATGTCCAAATTTTCCTCCTCTTTTAAAGACACCAGTCATATTGGATTAAGCCCCACTCAAATTCAGTGTGGCTTCCTTGGTGGCTCAGATAGTAAAGAAACTGCCTGCAATGCGGAGACCTAAGTTCCATCCCTGGGTTGAGAAGACCCCCTGGGGGAGGGCATGGTAAGCCACTCCAGTGTTCCCACTGGGAGAACTCCATGGATGGAGGCGCCGGGTGGGCTGCAGTCCTTAGGGTCACAAAGAGTCAGACAGGACTGAGCAACTAACACTTTTCATTTCAGATTCAACTTGCTCCCAGTTTAACTTGCTTACATTTACAAAAACTATTTCTAAATAAGATTGCAGTCACAGATATCAAGTATTAGGACTTGAATGTGTCTTTGGGGAAACATAATTCAGTTCATAACATCCTGATTATTTATTTATTTTTATTAATAAGACATTACTGTGGCACTTTAATAAACACTGAAACATGGTTCAGGAAAATTCAGTTTTATGTTACTGTAATCCTACTGAATAAATGGGAAAGGGAGCAGAAAGTATACTTACTTGTGACTTATGAAGCAGCTCAGAAAGTAATAATCTTAATTAAACTCACTAAGCTGTAGAGTACAAGCAGAATATGTTTTCTGTGTTCTGAGGACCAAGAAGGTATCTTGAGCCCTCTGCTATACTTCATACCTTCAAAAGTATAAATGCACTGATATCTTAAGAATATTTGGGGACAACAAAAGGAAAAAATAAATGGAGTTAAGTTTAAAAGCATCTGCACAGCCTAGGAAACCATTAGCACAATGAAAAGGCAACCTAGAAAATCAGGTTAATCCAAAGCATTCAAGAAATGCATACTACTCAGTAGCAAAAAAACCAAAACAATTAACAAATGAACAAATGATCTAAATAGACATTTTTTCCCAAAGAATATATTCAGATGCCCAAGGCCTGGAAAATTACTAACCTTTCAGAAATGCAGATCAGAAGTGCAATATAAAGTTCAGTTCAGTCGCTCATCATGTCCGACTCTTTGCGACCCCATGGATTGCAGCACGCCAGGCCTCTCTGTCCATCACCAACTCCTGGAGTTCACTCAGACTCATGTCCGTCGAGTCCGTGATGCCATCCAGCCATCTCATCCTCTGTCGTCCTCTTCTCCTCCTGCCCCCAATCCCTCCCAACATCAGAGTCTTTTCCAATGAGTCAACTCTTCACATGAGGTGGCCAAAGTACTGGAGTTTCAGCTTTACCATCATTCCTTCCAAAGAAATCCCAGGGTTGATCTCCTTCAGAATGGACTGGTTGGAACTCCTTGCAGTCCAGGAGACTCTCAAGAGTCTTCTCCTAACATCACAGTTCAAAAGCATCAATTCTTCAGTGCTCAGCCTTCTTCACAGTCCAACTCTCATATACATACATGACCACAGGAAAAACCATAGCCTTGACTAGATGGACCTTAGTCGGCAAAGTAATGTTTCTGCTTTTGAATATGCTATCTAGGTTGGTCATAACTTTTCTTCCAAGGAGTAAGCATCTTCTAATTTCATGGCTGCAGTCCCATGTGCAGTAATTTTGGAGCTCCCAAATAAAAAGTCTGACACTGTTTCCACTGTTTCCCCATCTATTTCCCATGAAGTGACGGGACTGGATGCCATGATCTCCGTTTTCTGAATGTTGAGCTTTAAGCCAGCTTTTCCACTCTCCTTTTTCACTTTCATCAAAAGGCTTTTTAGGTCCCCTTCACTTTCTGCCATAAGGGTGGTGTCATCTGCATATTTGAGGTTATTGATATTTCTCCCGGCAGTCTTGATTCCAGCTTGTGTTTCTTCCAACCCAGCCTTTCTCATGATGTACTCTGCATGTAAGTTAAATAAACAGGGTGACAATATACAACCTTGACGTACTCCTTTTCCTATTTGGAACAAGTCTGTTGTTTCATGTCCCCTTCTAACTGTTGCTTCCTGACCTGCATACAGATTTCCCAAGAGGCAGGTCAGGTGGTCTGGTATTCCCATCTCTTTCAGAATTTTCCACAGTTTATTGTGATCCACACAGTCAAAGGCTTTGGCATAGTCAATAAAGCAGAAATAGATGTTTTTCTTAACTCTCTTGCCTTTTCCATGATCTAGCGGATGTTGGCAATTTGATCTGGTTCTTCTGCCTTTTCTAAAACCAGCTTGAACATCAGGAAGTTCACGGTTCATGTATTGGAGAATTTTGAGCATTACTTTACTAGCATGTGAGATGAGTGCAATTGTGCCATAGTTGGAGCATTCTTCATTGCCTTTCTTTGGGATTAGAATGAAAACTGACCTTTGCCAGTCTTGTGGCCACTGCTGAGTTTTCCAAATTTGCTGGCATATGAGTGCAGCACTTTCACAGCATCATCTTTCAGGATTTGAAATAGCTCCACTGGAATTCCATCACCTCCACTAGCTTTGTTCATAGTGATGCTTTCTAAGGCCCACTTGACTTCACATTCCAGGATGTCTGGCTCTAGGTGAGTGATCACACCATCGTGATTTTCCGGGTCATGAAGATCTTTTTGTACAGTTCTTCCATGTATTCTTGCCACCTCTTCTTAATATCTTCTGCTTCTGTTAGGTCCAGACCATTTCTGTCCTTTATCGAGCCCATCTTTGCATGAAATGTTCCCTTGGTATCTATAATTTTCTTTAAGAGATCTCTAGTCTTTCCCATTCTGTTGTTTTCCTCTATTTCTTTGCATTGATTGCTGAAGAAGGCTTTCTTATCTCTTCTTGCTATTCTTTGGAACTCTGCATTCAGATGCTTATATCTTTCCTTTTCTCCTTGGCTTTTGCCTCTCTTCTTTTCACAGCTATTTGTAAGGCCTCCCCAGACAGCCGTTTTGCTTTTTTGCATTTCTTTTCCATGGAGATGGTCTTGATCCCTTCTCCTGTACAATGTCACAAACCTCATTCCATAGATCATCAGGCACTCTATCTATCAGATCTGGGCCCTTAAATCTATTTCTCACTTCTACTGTATAATCATAAGGGATTTGATTGAGGTCATATCTGAATGGTCTAGAGGTTTTCCCTACTTTCTTCAATTTAAATCTGAATTTGGCAATAAGGAGTTCATGGTTAGCTATTATTAAAAAGACATGATATAATAATTTGGATGTGGGGAAAAGGGAATGCTGTACACTATGACAAACAATATGAATGTTTCTGAAGAAGTGAAAAATAGAACCACCATCTGATCCAGCAATTGCATTTCTGGATATATATAACCACTCCCTGCAAGTGAAATTACTGTCTTCAACATATATCTGTAGTCTTATGTTCACAGCATTATTCATAATAACACAGGAATAGAAATGACATGTCTTTTCATGAATGAATGGTTCAAGAAAATGTGGTATATATACACAATGGTATGTTAATCAGCCTTGAAGAAGGAAATCCTGTCATCTGCACCAATGATGAACCTAGAGGGCCTTATGCTAAGTGAAATACCAATAAAACAGATAGAAAATGACAAAAACCACATGATAGCACTTATATGTAGAATTCTAAAAGAAAAAGAAGTCAAGCTTATAGAAACACAGAATAGAAAAGTGGTTGCCAGAGAATGAGGGAGATAGGAAGAGATTGGTAAAAGTGTATAAACTTTCAGTTATAAGATCAATAAAGGTTGAGTAATGTGTAAAGAAAGAAAAGAAAGTGAAGTCGCTCAGTTGTGTCTGACTCTTTGTGACCCCATGGACTATAGCCTACCAGGCTCCTCTGTCCATGGGATTTTCCAAGCAAGAATACTGAAGTGGATTGCCATTTTCTTCTCCAGGAGATCTTCCCACCCCAGGGATCGAACCCGGGTCTCCCACATTGTAGGCAGATGCTTTACCGTCTGAGCTACCAGGGAAGTGATGATTATAGTTGATGATAATGTGTAACTGAAATTTGCTGAGAAAGTTGAGGTCACTTCCCAGGTGGCACTAATGGTAATGAACCTGCCTGCCAGTGCAGGAGACCTAAGAGATGCGAGTTCAGTTACTGGGCTGGGAAGATCCCCTGGAGAAGGAAATGGTAACCTGCTCCAGTATTCTTGCTGGGAAATCCATGGACAGCTGGCAGGCTGCAGCCCACAGGATCGCATAGTCACATAGAGTCAGACACTGCTGAAGTACCTTAGCACAGAAGAGAGGTGAACTTAAATAATGTTCTTACCAAAAAAAAAAAAAAAATTGAGAGGGATGTGAATGACCTTATTGTGACTAAATGTTACAAGGCACATTCTGAAACTATCTCATAGTGTGGTTCTTTAAACTATGGCATATAAAAACAGGTGTCCACACCAGCAGGCTACTGTCATAAGCAGCATTTGGTGTCATGGAAGATGAATTAGAAGCTGTCACAGGACCTGCCATAGCAGCAGCTTCCCCTCCAGGGTTACAGGAGCCCCTCAGGTAGTCAGTCGCTGTGACTCTGGGAGCTCTATCTGACGACAGCTGAGAGCAAAGGCCGTGACATCTAGCTTCCAGTGCTGCAGTATGATCTTTCTTCTCTTTTTGCTTTTTCTCCGCAAAACATTGACAGTGAAGACCTTTACTGGGGGTGGGGAGTGATATGAATCATTGCAAATAGAAATCATTTTAGTTAATAGACAAAAGAAGCTGATCTGGAAACCAAGGATAATATTGTGTGTAAAGTAAATTTGAACGTTCATAAAAAAATAAAACTGTGGTTTTTTTAATGTTCTATTTTGTGTTTTGTTTGATTTATTAGGGCACATGATAGTGTCTCCTGTATTTGGTGAAAATAAAATTATTTTGTAAACCTGAATAAGGGCATAAAGCAAGAACTTCTAAATCTAGAGTCTGCTAAGGTAGATTTAGTGAAAAGTCCTAAACCTTAAAATAGGGGGCTAAGTAGAAATGATTGTTATGTGATTATTTTATCCTATCATATAGTGATCGTTAATAATGACAGAAAAGACAAGACCTTGATTTTAATTATGCCAGAGGTTTGTAAAACTTCAAAAATCATCTCATGTCAAGAGAATGTGTATATTCCTGTCTAGGAGTTGATGCTGTGGCTGTGAATTAACAACTTTGGATTCTAATTTAGTGTGAATTTTTTTTTACTCAAGAAAAGAGACATTTTTCAACAGAAAAAAAAATTGGCTCATGGTACACGAATACATAATTTGAACTATATTTTAATACCTCAAGTGTAAATGAATGAAAAGCATATGAATTACATCGTCTTTAAAATATCCAAGTCAAAAGCATAAGGAGAATATGTGCTTGACAAAATCAGACACACACACACACACACACACACACACACACACACTCTTAGCTATTCCACATGGATTTCATTCTTTTATTTGTAGTTTGTTTCCTGTCCTTTATGTGCTGTAAAAATTATCTTTATTTCAGAAACAGTGCAAATAGCATTGCATGATATTTAAATAAACTCAAATGTCTTCTTGCATTCCATTTTTTTTCAAGGCTATGCTAAAACTAAAAGGAATGGAAATAACCTATTCCAAATATAAGGAGGTTTGGAATGTTTTAATTGATACCATATTCCTATTAATAAGTCTAGTCTTTTTCATCTTCTTCAGAGTCCACTTGTCTTGTTTTTGTTACTGTCCAGTCATTAAGTGGTGTCTGACTCTTTCGCGACTCCATGGACTGTAACATAGATGAATTCATGGTCCTTATTTAATAGTTCCACTCCAGTTCAGATTTTGTTTCAAGTTATATCTGTGATTGGAACTATTTTTTTCCTTAATGTCTTTTTTTTTCCTTCCAGTTTTAAAAGCATTCTCCATTCTAATACTCAAATATGTCATAAAATATTACTTCTTCCAATAAAGCTTTTTAAAGCTATTGGGGGAAAGATGGTATTTTTATGGGTAGAATAAAAAAATCATTCAACTATACAAGAGTTTGGTTTGCCATAGGGAAACTCCTGGTTCGTTTCCTTGAGACAAAACTCTTTCATCCTTAGTCTTGGAAACTTAATCAATCTAAGAAGTATTAACACTTTTGCAGTTGTTCAATAGTCATCTGAATGAGCTCCTAGCCCTTGACAATGGCAGGTGTGGGTGGAGGGTAGCACTGTGCCCAGGCCACATTAGATATGTAGCTGTGGATCCTGAATGTGAGAACAGTGCCATATCAGTATCTTTGAAATGCTTGATTAGGAAGCAACAGAGGCTCCTTTTCTGAAAGTGGTTAAGGGTATTTAATCATGTTTGTTAAGGCCACAGGTACACAGAAACTTCTACAATAGCCTTTGTAAGTCAGTGTGTGATAGTCACACCACATTCTCTCTAAAACTCACAAACTCAGAAGCAAATGAGAAAAATAGACAAATGATGTATATATCCATTTGATGTGAATATTACATCCTAATGGAAGGCAAGTGTATTCCTATCATCAAGTGGTAGAGAAGTCTGAAAGCCACTGTGAATGCTTAGTCACCAAGCCATGTCTAACTCTGTGACCCCATGGACTGTAGCCCTCCAAGTTCCTCCATCCATGGGATTCTCCAGGCAAGAATACTGGAGTGGGTTGCTGTTTCCTCCTCCAGAGGATCCTCCCCACCCAGGAATCAAACCTGCATCTCTCGCATCGGTAGGCAGATTCTTTACCACTGAGCTTCCTGGGAAGCCTCATTAGGATTCATTAATCAGATATTTCAAATCTTATATTCTTGAACAACACAGGTTTTGAAGTACATGGGTCTATTTACATGCAAGTGTTTTTGGTTTTTTCTTTTAATGGCAGATATTATGGTTCTACAGAAGCTCAGCTGGTTGAATATGCAGATGCAGAACTGTAGATACAAGGAATTTAGGGATAGAGAAGGCAGACTCTAAGTTATGTTTAGACTTTGAACTGCATGCAGGGTTGGTGCTTCTAATACCCAAATTGTTCAAGGGTTAGCTGTGAACATAAATGAGAAATAAACTCCTTCTTGGCAGAAAGAACCTATGGGCAATGTTTTTCTATTTCTAAAATATAAATTACTTGAATCTTTTCTACATAAAAAATACATATAAAGACTAAATATTCTCCCACAATAATTGGCTTAATTTAATTGCTCACAATATACCATTCTAATTCTTACTCTGCAGAATCCAAAGTGGTATTTTTATGACTAACATAGTAATGTCTGTTAGCTTTTTCCCTTAAAGAAGTCAAGAGAAAATATTTTATTCAGCTGATAAGAATGAAGGTAGAAGTTGAAATGCAAAAGGTAGTGACACTTATTAGCTAATCAAGTTTATTACTGATCATTCTTCATGTTTTTGTGATTGAAAAATATTCTGATCTTGAAACTAAATAATAGTAAATTTTCAAGTCCAAAATTCAAGTACTGATTCTACCAACAACCTGATGAATAATCTAAGCCTAGGCACCCAGCCTAGCCATAAAAAATGTTTCCGAAGTCCTGACATTTGTGGAACCGTTTCCTGAGATAGATAAGAATAAAATTATTTACCTTATGATGGTGTTATGAGGATCAGGTGAAGAATGTTTGTGAAATAATTTTATATCTTTAAAAATATTTATGATTGCTTTAAAAAAACTCATCTGAGAACATTTACAAGATCGTATTGGTTTTATTTAGGGATTCATGAAACAGGTAGCATGCAGTCTAGCAGATACAAAGGAGCTGCAAAGAATTATACAAGGCAAGAGATTTTGTCAGCCGAAGGGAGCAGGAACAAGGAAGTTGTACAAGGCAGGAAAAATCAGATTGATTTTTGAAGGTTACTTTCCTTATAAGGGATGGTGGGGCTCTATCAGACAGATTACCCAAATGATGGTGATAAGAAGTAATGACTACTGGTTTTTCCAGTAGTCATGCATGGATGTGAGAGTTGGAGTATAAAGAAAACTGAGCACTGAAGAATTGATGCTCTTGAACAGTGGTGTTGGAGAAGACTCTTGAAAGTCCCTTGGACTGCAAGGAGATCCAACCAGTCTATCCTAAAGGAAAACAGCCCTGAATATTCATTGGAAGAACTGATGCTGAAACTGAAGCTCTAGTACTTCGGCCACCTGATGTGAAGAACTGACTCACTGGAAAAGACTCTTATGCTGGGCAAGATTGAAGATAGGAGGAGAAGGGGAGGACAGATGATGAGATGGTTGGATGGTATCACCAACTCAATGGACATGAGCTTGAGTGAACTCCAGGTGATAGTGAAGGATAGGGAAGCCTGGCATGCTGCAGTCTATGGGGTCGCAATAGTTAGACATGATGGAGCAACTGAACTGAACTGGTGATCAGAAGAGTCCTGATTAGTTTGAGATTCCACATCTGGGAGAGTTGAAACTGTAATTAAGTCTCAGTTTGGTGATGTAGGGCTTAGTGTAAGTGACTTCTTTGGGGGAGCTAATGTTTGTTTTTAGTTGCCTAGTGACTGTTGACAAAGGAATTGTGTTAATAATTATTTCAGTGTGATTAACATATTTCTGCACTATTTATCATTACCCATATGATATTTATACTATATTAGGCAATGGCACCCCACTCCAGTACTCTTGCCTGGAGAATCCCAGGGACGGGGGGAGCCTGCTGGGCTGCCTGTCTATGGGGTCACACAGAGTCGGACACGACTGAAGCGACTTAGCAGCAGCAGCAAACCAAAACCTTAAGGAATCCAAGTATTGGCTAAAACATTAGATTTATTTCACCTTGGATATCAACTAGGAATTTGCCTCAGGGCAATGAGAAGACAAAGTTAGTCTTTCAAAGAGCACTGACAAGAAGAGAGCAGAGGAAGTGAGAGGTCGGAGAAGTGTGAGGGTAGGCCTCTAGAGTCACAGGAAGAGAGGCTCTACCTCCCACGCAGTGTCTCAAGTGTTCTCAGCTCGTGAGAGAGCTTTAGAGCAACCTCCAGTATCTCAGTGTTTGGGCTGTGCTCTGTTGTTTGGGAGGGAGTCCGGGCTTGCTTCTGAACCTCCTTCCCCAGAGGCAGAGGGGAAGAGGCTGACTCTGGGTCTCTACAGCTGGTCGGTGCTGCCATCACCATCTCTCTGCCTGTGGTCCCCGTTGCTCTCAGCTCTGGAGCTGGCCTCCTCTAAGTCAGCCTCACCTGCCCCCACACCCTGCCCAGTCTGCCGCTGCTGACCCCTCAGACCCACCAAGCCCCAGGGCTTTTCTCCCTGTGGGGGAATGGAGAGAAACTTTATTCCTATCTCATGAACAACTTTCTCCAAGAGAGAATCCCATAGTAGGACTGGGGAGCCTCAGTTGCACAGTTTGCTCCTAGGCAGGGTGAACTAGAAATCTGGGCAAGAAAGGAAAGGAGGATTATTATAGGGTGGTGGTGGTGGTAAGGGGCTTCCCAGGTGACTCAGTGGTAAAGATCCCTGAGTGAGGAAATTCCCCTGGAGGAGGAAATGAAAACACACTCCACCCTTCTTGCCTGAAAAATCCTATGGACAGAGGGGCCCAGCGGGCTACATTCCATGGGGTTGCAAAGAGACAGACATGACTGAGCAAAACTGAGCATGCACACACCTTAACTTAGTGTGGTAATCATTTTATAATATATACACATATCAAAGCATTATATTGAACACAGTAATGCAGTGTTATATGTCAATTGTATCTCAGTAAAACTTGAAAAAAGAAGACAATTATTTCTACCTATATAGGCTTTATTTCTAAATATGTTCAAAATACAATTAACAGTAAAAGGAACACATTAGACATAGTTTCTATGGACCACTCACGTTTGTTGCAAAAACACTTACTTTGGCTACATAAACTTAAAAAAAAATTTTTATTGGAGTGTAATTGATTTACAATGTTGTGTTAGTTTTAGATGTACAGCAAAGTGAATCACTTACACAGACACATACACCTACTCTTTTAAAGTTCTTTTCCCACATACCTCATTACAGAGTATTGAATAGAGTCCCCTGTGCTATATAGGAGGTACTTCTTGGTTGTCTATTTAATATTTAGTAGTAGTCTGTACATGTCAATCCTCGTTTCCCGATTGATCCCTCCCTTTCTTCCCCCCTTGTAAACGTAAAACCTTGACTCTATTTCTGTTTTGCAAATAAGTTCTTTGTAACAGATTCTACATATAGGCAATATTGCATGATATATGTCTTTCTGTTTGACTTCATTCAGTATTACAATATCTAGGTTCATCCATATTGCTGCAAATGGCATTGTTTCATATTTTATGGCTGAGTAATATATATACAGTATACGTATTGTATATATGTATATTATACATATACATACATCCATCTTCTTTATCCATTCCTCTGTCAATAGAAATTTAGTTTAACCCACATCCTGGCTATTGTAAATAGTGCTACAGTTAATTTTGGGAGTACGTGTATTCTTGTGAATTGTGATTTTCTTCAGGTATATGCTCAGAAGTGGGATTGCTAGATTGTATGGTATCTCTATTTTTAGTATTTTTAGTTTTACTGTTCTACATAGTGGCTGTAGCAGGGTACATTCCCATCAACAGCATAGGAGGGGTCCCTTTTCTCTACTCTCTCTCCAGCATTTATTGTTTGTAGGTTTTTGATGATGGCCATTCTAATAAGTGTGAGGTAAAATCTCATTGTACTTTTGATTTGCATTTCTCTAATAACTCCTGATGTTGAACATGTTTTAATGTGTGTTTTTTTAGCCATTTGTATGTCTTCTTTGGAGAAATGTCTGTTTAGATCTTCCACCCATTTTTTGATAGGGTTGTTTTTGGTATTGAGCTGCATGAACTGTTTGTATATTTTGAAGATTAATCCCTTGTCAGTTGCTTCATTAGCAAATATTTTCTTCTATTCAGAAGACTGTCTTTTTGTTTCATTTATAGCTTTCCTTGCTGTGCAAAAGCTTATAAGTTTAATCAGGTCCCTTTTATTTATTTTTGGTTTTATTTTCATTAAATGAATCATAGAAGATCTTGCTGTAATTTATAGGCGGAATGTTCTATGTTTTCCTTTGAGAGTTTTATAGTATCTGGTCTTAAATTTAGCTCTTTAATCCATTTTGAGTTTATCTTTGTGTATGGTATTAGGGAGTGTTCTAATTTCATTATTTTACATGTAGTTGTCTGATTTTCACAGCACCCTTTATTAAAGAGACTGTCTTTTCTCCATTATATATTCCTGCCTCCTTTGTCAAGGATTAGGTGACCATAGGTACATGGATTTATTGCTGGACTTTCTGTCCTATGTCCATTCATTTATATTTTGTTTTTGTGACAGTACCATACTGTTTTGATTACTGTAGCTTTGTAGTATAGTCTGAAGTCAGCAGACTGATCTTCCAGCTCCATTTTTCCTTCTTAAAATTGATTTGACTATTTGGGGTCTTTTGTGTTTCCATAGAATAAAACAGTATATTTTAAAGTTAAAAGGAATGGAATTTAGAAAGATAGTAATGATGACCCTGTATGTGAGACAACAAAAGAGACACAGAGGTATAGAATGGACTTTTGGCCTCTGAGGAAGACGGAGAGGGTGAAATGATAGGGAGAATGGCATTGAAACATGTATACTATCATGTAAGAAATGAAGCACCAGTCTATGTTCAATACAGGATGCAGGATGCTTGGGGTTGGTGCACGGAGATGATCCAGAGAGATGATATGGGGTGGGAGGTGGGAGGGGCTTTGGGATTGGGAGATTGTGTACACCTGTGGCTGATTCATGTCAATGTATGGAAAAACCAATATAGTATTATAATGTAGAATAAAGTAAAAATAAAATAAAATTAAAAAAAGAAAGCTGAGCACAGAAGAATTGATGCTTTTGAACTGTGGTGTTGGAGAAGACTCTTGAGAGTCCCTTGGACTGCAAGGAAATCCAATTAGTCCATCCTAAAGGAAATCAGTCCTGGGTATTCATTGGAGGGACTGATGTTAAAGCTGAAACTCCGATCCTTTGGCCACCTGATGCAAAGAGCTGACTCGTTGGAAAAGACCCAGATGCTGGGAAAGATTAAGGGCAGGAGAAGAAGGGGATGTCAGAGGATGAGATGGTTGGGTGGCATCACCAACTCAATGGACATGAGTTTGGGAGTTGGTGATGGACAGGGAGGCCTGGCATGCTGTGGTACATGGGGTCACAAAGAGTCAGACACGACTGAGCAACTGAACTGTTAAGATTCACTGACAGATTTAACAGCAGATTAGACATGCTAAAGAGAATCAGCAAATTAGAAGATAGAACTAAACTAGTTTTTTCATGTAAAAGAATCATAGAGGATAGAGTGAGAAGATCTAATACATATCTGATTGGAAATTCTAAGATGAGAAAATAAATAGATAATACTTTCAGCAGGATTTGAAAAAAAAAAAAAACACAAACAATTAACACCTAGACATGAGATAACAAAAATGCAGAGCATTGAAAACAAAGACATAACCTTAAAACCATCAGGAGAAATGGCCAATTACCTCCAATGGAACAGAAATGAGGCAGACATGTGACTTTGCAACTGCAAAAAAGTAAACCAGAAGAAGAATATTTTTGATATTTGATATTATGATCAGAGAAAATGACTGTCAGTCTTGAATTATTATTAACCAGTGGAAATATCTTTCAAAAATGAGGATTAAATAAAGGCATTTTCAGGTAAACAAAAGCTGACTTTGCCATTAACAGAGCCTCACTGAGTGAAACTGTATGGATTCTCCATCAAGAGGGAAAATGATCTTAGAGGGATGGTTAAGGATGCAGGAAGGAAATGGTGACTATATTAAGAGGTAAATAATAAATACATATAAACAACAACAAAAGATGTGGTACATATATGCAACGGAATATTACTCAGTCATTGAAAAGAATAAAATAATGCCATTTGCAGCAACATCAGTTCAGGTCAGTTCAGTCGCTCAGTGGTGTCCGACTCTTTGCGACCCCATGAATCGCAGCACACCAGGCCTCCCTGTTCATCACTATCTCTCTCAGACTCACTCAGACTCACATCCATCGAGTCCATGATGCCATCCAGCCATCTCATCCTCTGTCGTCCCCTTCTCTTCCTGCCCCCAATCCCTCCCAGCATCAGAGTCTTTTCCAATGAGTCAACTCTTTGCATGAGGTGGCCAAAGTACTGAAGTTTCAGCTTTAGCATCATTCCTTCCAAAGAAAGGGTTGATCTTCAGAATGGACTGGTTGGATCTCCTTGCAGTCCAAGGGACTCTCAAGAGTCTTCTCCAACACCACAGTGCAAAAGCATCAATTCTTTGGCACTCAGCCTTCTTTACAGTCCAACTCTCACATCCATACATGACCACAGGAAAAACTATAGCATTGACTAGACGGACCTTAGTCAGCAAAGTAATGTCTCTGCTTTTGAATATGCTATCTAGGTTGGTCATAACTTTTCTTCCAAGGAGTAAGCATCTTCTAATTTCATGGCTGCAGTCACCATCTGCAGTGATTTTGGATCCCCCCAAAATAAAGTCTGACACTGTTTCTACTGTTTGCCCATCTATTTCCCATGAAGTGACGGGACTGGATGCCATGATCTCCGTTTTCTGAATGTTGAGCTTTAAGCCAGCTTTTCCACTCTCCTTTTTCACTTTCATCAAAAGGCTTTTTAGGTCCCCTTCACTTTCTGCCATAAGGGTGGTGTCATCTGCATATTTGAGGTTATTGATATTTCTCCCGGCAGTCTTGATTCCAGCTTGTGCTTCATCCAGCTCAGCATTTCTCATGATGTACTCTGCATGTAAGTTAAATAAGCAGGGTGACAATATACAGCCTTGACGTACTCCTTTTCCTATTTGGAACCAGTCTGTTGTTCCATGTCCAGTTATAACTGTTGCTTCCTGACCTGCATGCAGATTTGTCAAGAGGAAGGTCAGGTGGTCTGGTATTCCCATCTCTTTCAGAATTTTCCACAGTTTATTGTGATCCACACTGTCAAAGGCTTTGGCATAGTCAATAAAGCAGAAATAAATGTTTTTCTGGAACTCTCTTGCTTTTTCCATGATCCAGCGGATGCTGGCAATTTGATCTCTGGTTCCTCTGCCTTTTCTAAAACCAGTTTGAACATCAGGAAGTTCACAGTTCACGTATTGCTGAAGCCTGGCTTGGAGAATTTTGAGCATTACTTTACTAGCATGTGAGATGAGTGCAATTGTGCGGTAGTTTGAGCATTCTTTGGCATTGCCTTTCTTTAGATTGCCAGGTCCATAGATGGACCCAGAGACTCACACTGAGTAGACTAAGTCAGAAGGAGAAATATCATACAATATCCCTTACATGTGGTATCTGAAAAGAAATGATATAAATGAACTTACTTACAAAGCAGAGAGACTCACAGACTACTAACTTATGGCTGCTGGGGGAAGGGATACTTAGGGAGTTTGGGATGGTCATGTGCACACTGCTGCATTTAAAATGGATAACAACAAGGACCTATTGTATAGCATATGGAACTCTGTTCAGTTTCACGTAGCAGCCTGGATGGGAGGTGAATCTGTGGGAGAATGGATACATATATATGTATAGCTGAGTTCCTTCAACATTCACCTGAAACTATCACAACATTGTTAATCAGCTGTACCCCAATACAAATAATAAGTTCAAAGTGTGGGGAGAAGACTAAAAAAAAAAATAAAATTGAAAAAATTTAAAAAAAAATAAAAGGAACTTTAGAGATCATCTAACCCAACTCTTTGGAGAAGGCAATGGCACCCCACTCCAGTACTCTTGCCTGGAAAATCCCATGGATGGAGGAGCCTGGTGGGCTGCAATCCATGGGGTCGCTGAGGGTCGGACACGACTGAGCAACTTCACTTTCACTTTTCACTTTCATGCATTGGAGAAGGAAATGGCAACCCACTCCAATGTTCTTGCCTGGAGAATCCCAGGGATGGGGAAGCCTGGTGGGCTACCGTCTATGGGATCACACAGAGTTGGATACTACTGCAGTGACTTAGCAGTAGCAACCCAACTCTTTCATTTTACAGGTGGCTGATATGAGATCTTGGGAATTTAACAAGTTGAAGAGCCATAGCCTAATGCCTAACTTACAATTTGCTGTTCTTTTTACTATCCTGCATGTCTGCTAATAATAACTAGTATTTTCTGAATGCTTACTAGGTGCTAAGTACTATTCCAAGAACTTTACACTTATTCATTTTAATTATTAAGTTATTAATACTCATAATAAGCTTTTGAAGAAAGTTTTATTAAAATATAATTTTCTAGCTAAGACACAGGGTATTAAAGAGTCTTTCCCAAGGCCATACATCTAATAAGTTCTGCAGAGCCAGAATTCAAAACCCAACACAGGAGACCACATTCTTAACAATTATGCTATTCTATTCTTTATTCCATTTGGTCCAGTCCTTATGACTCTATTGAAATAAATACTTTACTGTTAAAATTTCTGAGGTCTCATAACATATCTACGTTCATTTAACCTCAGTCCGTCCCATCATTACTCTCTGTAGGAAATACTGTTTATGTTTAAAGTTCTGCTTGACTATTCTTTTAAGATTCTTAAAAATTTTTTTTTATTTTATATTGAAGTATATTTGATTTACAATGTTGTGTCAGTTTCAGGTATATAGCAAAGTGATTCAATTATTGCTTGAGTATTCTTAATTTTTCTCTATTTGTGTTAGTAAAAGCTGATACCATATTTGCATGTAATCATTGCTCACTGAAATGAGCTTTCTATGAAATTGATTGGTTATTGACTGATCAGTGTAAGAAATCTGTTTGCAAAGATAGTAAAGTAAGAAATTATTACTCATGGGTATGCTTGCCTATCTCTGATCTTGACCTTTGTCATTATTCATTAAATTACCTCTTTCCAACATGTAAATTTTAAAAGAATAAGATCATCTTATTGATCTTCAGAGCATCTGCCACTTGGTTCTAGGCAATAGGGATTCAACATTTTTCCTTTTTCCTAAGAATAAATAAATAGGATTTTCCCTTTTTCAACCTCTTAAATAAAAGCAGTGAAATTTCAGGAAACAATATTACTTCTCTCATGTCCCTTGCTATTATAAAATCTGAACTTCATAATTCAACTGGATTTTCATTGAAATTCACCACACTCCCCTCCGCAGCTGTGGTCTCAAAATACCATTTCTGTATTTATTTTAGCCCATGGAATTACTGCTCAGAGAAACCACAGAGTCAATCAGACTCAAAATGGCCCAAATCCTTCCTGCTTTGGAGTTTTCCATCTTCAGATCAAAGCATTTCATGCCCGTCAGCAACTTTTTAAAATGCATTTGCTCCTCATATGCACAACTTCCATTTAAAAAGACTCTCCTTGGCTGACTTCTCTGATGAAGTTGTCTGCTTGCCAAGAGAACAACACTAATGCAGAAGTAACACAGGACCCTTCAGGTCCTCTTTGTCAATGATCTGGTATTACAGATAATGGCCAACTTCCGATGTGGACAAACCACCATTCTTTGTACCAGCAACAGAGAAAACTGGCTTTCAGTGTGATCAGTGAAGATAATGAAGACAAATATAACCTGTTTATATGTGAAAATCATTTAAGAGGGGAATTAAAGAACCAATAGAAGCAATTATTGGGAGCTATCAAATAGTGCCATGTCATTAGTACTGAATTTGTGAGTTTTGTTTATTTTAGCTTCAGCTTGCATATGTCCAGTGGGGTTGATAAAACTTAGAAATGTCTTTCATACCTTTATTTTTTAAAATCTGATTTTATTTGAATAGTCTCAGTTGCCTTCTTTTAATGAGAGAAAAAACAATACATGCAGAATAATAGATTTGGAAAAGACTAACTCAAATTCCCAAGGGCAGTAATCTCTTGGAAAAAGTTAATATTCATGAGTTATGGGAAACTGATGAAAGCCAGCACATCATTTTTCTATGATCCAAGTCTTCAGTTTTTTTGCTCACAGCCAAACCAGGCTTTATAATAAAATTGTTATTACTTTAAGGCGAAGAAAGCAGCAAACACATGTTATTGAGCCTTTATAACCTCAACAATAATAAATCTAGGGTTTATATTTATGAATACCTTAAACTCATGCTAAGTCTTCGTATAAAACTTCCATCTATTTTTGAAAGCAGTTTTTTTCCTTTGTTTCCTCAAATTTGCTATACTACTAAAACAGAGTTGGATAAAATTTGGCCTCAGTAGCCTACTTTCATTTCTGTAATTGTCCTAAATCAATGCATCAAGGTTCCAGTTCAACTTGCTGATTTACCTATAGAATGTTCATTTTGTATCACATAGCGATTATAACTATACAAAATGAAAAAAAAATTTTCAGGGGTTTCCACTCTTAGAACGCTAGGTTAAGCAGATCTAGACTATTCTTATTCATTTTCATGGTTATGGCCTTCTCTTAGGAAAAGAGTGATAGTTTCTGAAATGGTGAGCAAATCTGGATATTTTCATATATCTGCATATGTACATCATCTTGACTTTTAGGGAGAGAACTTTATGAAAAAATAGAACTGCCTTATGATCCAGCAATCCCACTGCTGGG
Source organism: Nanger dama (assembly GCA_917880005.1). Classification (NCBI taxonomy): domain Eukaryota; kingdom Metazoa; phylum Chordata; class Mammalia; order Artiodactyla; family Bovidae; genus Nanger; species Nanger dama. The sequence continues at coordinate 35,813,893 of CAKJTW010000007.1, forward strand.
CATACACACCGAGGAAACCAGAATTGAAAGAGACACATGTACCCCAATGTTCATTGCAGCACTGTTTATTATAGCCAGGACATGGAAGCAACCTAGATGTCCATCAGCAGATGAATGGATAAGAAAGCTGTGGTACATATACACAATGGAGTACTACTCAGCCCTTAAAAAGAATAAATTCGACTCAGTTCTAATGAGATGGATGAAATTGGAGCCGATTATACAGAGTGAAGTAAGCCAGAAAGAAAAACACCAATACAGTATACTGACACATATATATGGAATTTAGAAGGATAGTAATGAAGACCCTCTATGTGAGACAACAAAAGAGACTCAGAGGTATGGAACGGACTTTTGGACTCTGAGGGAGAGGGAGAGGGTGGGATGATTTGGGAGAACAGCATTGAAACATGTATACTATTTTTGTAAGAATGAAGCGCCAGTCTATGTTCAATACAGGATACAGGACGCATGGGGCTGGTGCACGGGATGATTCAGGGAGAGGATGTGGGGTGGGAGGTGGGAGGGGGCTTTGGCATTGGGAGATCGTGGACACCTGTGGTGATTCATGTCAATGTATGGCAAAACAAATACAGTATTGTAATGTAGAATAAAGTATTAAAAAAAAAGAATTATCTCAGAATTCTGGAATAAAAAGAAAAAAAAAAGGACTAAAGAAGTGGCTGGATGGGAAAGTAGCACTTGGCTTGGCAATGTGATAACTTGGTTGATAGTGAAAGAGAGGTTCCCTTTCATTTTTATATACAGTTCTTCCAGGAAAAGATTCCTTGGATTTGCTTTATCTTGTTCTGGTATGGAAAAGAAAAATAATGGTGCACTCATAGGACCACTTTTACAACATGCAGTGTTCTTACAGATGTACATTTTTGTTTGTTTAATGGGCTTGTAAGTCTATAAAAGGGCATGAACCTTAAGTCCATCAATAAAAGCTTGATTCATCTCAGCAACAGGTGAGAAAGATGTGTATTATGTAGAATGTCATATGAGTCACCCCATACTAATTGTTAATTAGCCAAAGACATGTATAGAAATTTTCAGCAATTAGTGGAGAGATCAATAGAAAACATCTATATTTAATTAGCCATATGGTTTGTTTTACTGGAATTGCATGTCTCTCCCACTGTGTCTGGCTTTTCGGACTTCACAAGTCCTGTCTGTACATACACATACTTCATTTGTTGGGGTTATTCAGGAAAGTGAGCAGAATTAGGATCATATTCAAATCATATTTAGCTATGTTGCTAGAAATGCGATTGAACTAAGAGGTATTTCCATCCTTTGAGTAGCAGGAAGTCTGGTTTTGAGTGAACAAAGTATACTGTTTTAACTCCTTCACATATCATGGTGATATGTTAGAGATGATTTCAGGAATGATGGCAAGTGTAAGCTCCATAGTCAGTCACTTTCTATAAAGTTGACTTTCAATTTAGTCAAAACTTTAAGGAATCTGTGACATAATGTACATCCTTTTCCCATGCCCAACAGAGAAAACCAGGGCTGCAACAACTATATAATGCAACTTACCTCTTCAAGCCTTATGTGGAATAATTTATTTTTCTATTTATGGTTGTTAGTTCTGTCTCCCCTAAAAGACTCCTTGGAAATGTAAGGAAGAGAAACTATGGTTCTGAACCCAGTAATCAGCCTTGTCTGTGATTGACCTATGGTACATCAGCTTTGTCTGGAATAAAGAAGCACAGGTGCCCTATCAATATAATTAGTTAGGTGGCCCTTCATATGAACTATTTTATCCCTGTTCTTGTTAATTTATCCTTATTCCCCTCTAGAAAATTTACCAGTCAGATATGTAGTGGTCCTTACCATCTCAAGAGGTTATTGTGAAATGACATCTCTCAGGCAAGAAAACCTAAATATCACAACTCTCAAATCTCATATAGACTTTCATGGAGTAAAATAATTGACATCTTCTCAAGTCAATAATGTTCAGTCAGGCATATTTTTTTCAGGGTGAAGATGAAATCTTTTAGAATGAAAGTGAAGTCTTAAAATTCCAAATAGCAAAGAGGTTCATGAGCGGAACTTGATCAGAAACAGTGGACTCTTGGACAGTTTATTTGAACTGGTCTGTCTTTGATTAAACCAAGAACTCATAGTGCCTTTTTTTCTAGCTTCTTCAGCAACTCTAATTAATCACAGAATTTTGGCATTGATCTTTCCACCAAGTCCATGAGTGCTCTTTGAATGAATGATGATTATTTCTTTGTGTTAAGTCTCTCTGCCCTAAGGCTATCAAAATTTCATAGTTGGGTTTCTGCACATTCTTCAAAGCTTTCTCTTTCAACTTTTGCCTAAACACAACATGACAGAACAAGATTCATCCTCTGGATCTATGAGCTAATCTCATTCAAATGCCTGGTGATGAGAGCACTGAAACCTGTTAACCAAAGCACAGGGCTTTTGGAGAAAGTATATTTGAAAGTGGTGTCTCTAAGAAGTGTAGAAAAGACTGTGTCTTGATAAGAGCATTTGGACCAGGTAGCCATCAACCCATGTAGATTTGGGGGACTAGAGAGGCCCCTACAGAGCAGTAAAGTTTACAGAGTCAGCATAAAGAGCCAAAGGGTCAGAAAATAGTATTAGTTGCCTGTTTCTTTATTCTGGACTCTTTCTAGATTATTGAAGTCAAAGAGGTTTTCACCCCTCCCTGTACTAATAATCTAGAACTCTCCATGTAGTGTGGCCAGACTTATCTGATGAAGACTTAGCATTGTGCATCTTGCTTTTAGCTAAGCTCTGTTGTGTAAACTGAATCTCTGTCTTCCCATTTTATTCTCTTGAAATAATAAACAACTCTAACTCCGCTTTCTTGCTCTGAGTTTCTTTGTCATTTCATGGCAGCAAAGCATCACAATGACTGCTTTTCCCACTCATCTTTAATATTCTCCAAATTCTTTGAGCCAGTCCGCAGTGCCTTTCTTCCTTTTCCTTTCTCCTTCCTCCCTCATCTCTCCAGTCTACCTGCCTTGCACCTACAGTTCTAAATATCTCTCAGAAGGGCTTCTCATGCTCCATGCCTAGCTTAGTCTTCAGCAGTTGGCAGAGCAACTCCTTGCTTCCCAGAGACTCAGCAGAAAGAAGTATTTGATAGAAGAGAAATGGATATGTAGTCAAGGAACTTTTAGGAATTCTTGAGTTTGGGGGAAAAGTTCAAAGGAAAAATGCAAAGCCTGTGGGAAAGGTTTAGAGGAAACAAGACATACTTACTGAGATACAGCTACTGGGAGCTAAGGATTGTTATACAGTGAATTACAGTACCTGGAAGCAAAACAATAGGCTAGTTTCTGAAATCATGCTCCAGGGGAAAATATATGGTCTAATTGTCATAAATGTATGTCATTATGGTAAAAATGTTTTGATAAATAGGAAGACAAGGTAAAATCAGATCCAACTTTAAGATGACTCACTCATATGTGAAGATAGATGGATAGAAGACCAAGTAGAATAAATCTTCTGTAGAAATTGATGTCCATGGCTTTTTAACATCATGGATGTGGACCATTAGCTCAGTACATCATTAATCTGATTTTGCAAGGATTTCAAGGCCCATGTTGCTCACTTGACCATGTGGATTACTCTCATTCATTACTTTTTTTGTTCATTCTGTTATGTGTCAGTTGCTGAGGACATAAGGACAGTTCTGAAACTAATTGAATACATTTCTGCACCAGGCTCTATATCAGATGTTTTATCTTTGATAGTGTAATTAATCCTGACAATTATCCTTAAGGATGAGTTATATTATTCCCATTTTACAAAGGATAAAACTGAGGTTTAAGGTGGTTAAACAACAAGGTCATGTGCTGATAAAAATTAAAACCTGGACTTCATTTGAAACCTGCCTGATTCCACTGATCAGGCATTTCACAACCTGTCTACATTTACAGCTCTAAGTCCATTATCTTAAACCATGATGTCCTGCCAAGAGATTTGGGGGTTTAACATAAATTCCAGGGAGCCTCAGGGGGATATGATATACAAGGAAGGGAGTTATAATTTTCAGGTCAAATGATGTAACGGGGTCAACAGACTTTGGAACCTTCACTCACTTACGTAAGCTGACACTTTTAGATGCGATGAAAGGGCTTATCACAGTCATCTTTCCCAGATTTCAGTACAGAACAGTGACACTTCTTTAATTTACTGATTTAAAGATCAGTGTTTTTCATTTGTTTACTTAACAAACAGTTATGAAGAGCCTATGATATACAGAGCAATGTGACAGGCAATAGGGATATATAAAATCCATAAGAAATGATCAAAGACTTCAGGGTCTTTTTAATCTCAGGCGAGAAGTAATGTTACAAATATGTACAAATAAATTTTATCAAACTTAAGAAACCATCGATTTTAAGATGCACTGTTTTATCTACCACCAAGGAAAAAGAATGTCAAATTAACTCTCAGGCTCTCAATTGTAAAATTTGAGTATACATGTTAGAATCAATTAAATAGAGTAAGTAAGTACCATGCTACATGTAAGTACATTGGCAGTGATGCTCTTAGGGCTGAGATGAGGATCGGGAAAGAAAAGGATCAGAAAAATCTTTCCCAGCAAACTGACTTAAATTATTTTAACTGAATATAGTTGTTTTATAATGTTAATGTCTGTCGTACAGCAAAGTGACTCAGTGATGCATATGTATAGACATTCTTTTTTTTTTTCCATTATGGCTTATCACAAAGTGTTGAATATAGTTCTCTGTGATATAGAGTAGGATCCTGTTGTTTATCCATTCTGTGTGTGATATTTTGCATCTACTAACCCCAAACTCCCAGTCCACCCCCTCCCCACCCCTCTCCACCTTGGCAGCCACAAGGCTGTATCTGAGAGTCTGTTTCTGTTTAATTTATAGGTTCACTTGTGCCATATTTTCGATTACACATATAAGTAATATATGGTATTTGTCTTTCTCTTTCTGACTTGACTTCACCTAGTATGCTAATCCCTGTGTGTGTGTTAGTCACTCAGCTTTGTGATCCCATGGACTATATAGCCTGCCAGGCTTCTCTGTCCATGGAATACTCAAAGGCAAGAATACTGGAGTGGGTTGCTATTTCTTCCTCCAGGGGATCTTCCCGACCTAGGGACTGAACCCAGGTCTCCTGCATTGCAGACAGATTCTTTACTGTTTGAGTCACCAGGGAATCCCAAATTGATAATCCCTAGTCATATCCATGTTGGTTCAAATGGCATTATTTCATTCTTTCTGATGGCTGAATTCCATTGTTTACATGGACCACATCTTCTTTATCCATTCATCTGTCATGGACATTAAGGTTGTTTTCATGTCTTGGCTATTGTGAATAGTGTTGCTATGAACATTGGAGTGCATGTTTCTTTTGAATTAGTTTTTCTGGATATATTCCCAGGAGTTCAATCATATGGTAATTCTATTTTTAGTTTTCTGAGGAACCTTCGTACTGTTTTCCAGCCTGGCTGTACCAACTTACCGTCCTACTGAAGAACTTAGATTAAAAATTTAAGCTCAGGAGGCAAGGCCATAGCCTCCCAGAAAATAGTTTTCTCCTTATCGGGAGGCAAGGACATAGCCTCCCAGAAAATAGCTTTCTCTGTTTCAACTTAGTTGCTCTCTGTAAGTTTTCCCACCAATCAAGCGTATCCCCCGCACCTATGGCCTCTACTTCAATGTATCCCATAACCCGACTCCATCCCCACCTGCCTGTGATTTTTGTATAAAAACCCCTCACTACTGACACTAGGGGTTCACTCTTCCCCAGGAGACTGAACCCCGGTGCGCCGGCTTAAATAAATCCTCTTGCTTATTGCATCGAATTCGAGCCATTGTGGTCTTTGGAGCGACAGGTCCTGAGAAAAGGCCACGAGGTCTTACACTACCAACAGTATAGGAGCATTCCCTTTTTTCCATACCTTCTCTAGCATGTTATTCACAGACTTTTTAATGTTAGCCATTCTTACTAGTGCGAGGTGGTACTTCATCAAGCAAAGTGACTTTTGAGTTGAATTTATAGGTGGAAGGTTGGAAAGAAGTTGTGAAGCATATTCCATGCATAAGAAACAGAATGAGTGAATAGTGTGGCTGGGGTGATTAATAGATTGGGCAGCCAGAGCATTGCTGGAGGGCTAGAAAAGGGTGCTGAGGCAATGTGTTGATCTGATATGGCTCCCGAGTTGCAGGCCTGTCTGAGAGGTCTTGAAAACCATGCCCGGAGGCTTGCTTCAACCTAATGTAGGCAGTATGATGCTGCTGAAGAAATTCAAGTGGGAAGTAGAGTCTCTCTGGACATTTTCCCCTTCCTTCCAGCCACCAACTAGAGACTTCATAGATACCTGTTTTTATATCATACCATTGCCACTTCAAACTTCACGCAACTCTTTTCCCTGCCGCACCTCTATAGTCACAAAGATGATCCAAACTTCTGATTCTAAGATTGGCTATAAGATTCTAGTATGTTCCATGCTTTCCCTCCTCTAGTTCTCCTGTTATCTCCTCTCTCTCACTTCCTTTTGCCCTGATCTTTATTCTTTGACATAAAAGTTTGTCCTCTAGCTCTGTCACTAACTATTTGGCTCTCCATGAGGAATTTATTTAATCTCTTGGAAATCAGGGTTTCCACTCCAGTAAAATGGGATATAGTCTGCATATCTAAAGAATGAAATGAGTATGTGTGCGTTAAAGAATTTTATAATCTGCTAGGTAGCATCTAAATAGAAGTGATTTACAAACTGTGATGCTGACATAGTATTGGCTCAGCAGGCCTGTTTCTTGAGTCAGCTGGAGGGTGACCATCTGACAGCATAGAGATCCTCTCTTCAAGGGGTGTTCTGACCTGCTGGTGAGTTGGTTTCTGAGCAGGTATGCGCCAGTCATAGACTTCCTGCCTTGCCCTGGCTCATTCCCAGCTTCCCCATATCTGGCCCTCTGTGCCAAACTTGATATGGCAACTCTGTTGTTAATTTTTTAAGGAACCTTCATTTTTTTCCCGTAGTGGGTGCACCAATTTACATTCCTACCAACAGTGCACCTTTTTGGCACAAGGGGCTGATTTTGTGGAAGACAGTTTTTCCATAGACTAGGGATGAGGGGATGGTTTGGGGATGATTGAAGTACATGACATTTATTGTGTACTTTATTTCTATTATTATTAAATCAATTGCACCTCAGATCATCAGGCATTAGATATTGGAGGCTGGGGACCCTTGATGTACAGGGCTTGCCTTTTCCCACATCCTCACTGTGATTGGTATCTCCTCTTTCTGATGGTAGCCATTTTAACACGTAGGTGAGAACTCTTTTGATTTGCATTTCTTTGATGACTGGCACCTTTTCATCTACTGTTTTCCATTTGAATATGTTCTTTGGAAAAAAAGGCCATTCAGCTCCTTTTAAAATTGGGTCAATTGTTTTTTGCTGTTGAGTTGTGTGAGTTCTTTATATAATTTGGATATTAACCCCTTATCCGATATGTGGTTTACAAATATTTTTCCCCATTCCATGGGTTGTATTTTAATTTTTCTGATAATTTTGTTTTCTGTGCAAAATATTTTTAGTTTGATGTGATTCTGATCAGTGTTAAGAAATCTTTTCAGTTTTCTGCCAGTTTTGTGGACTGTCTCTTACATTTAAGTCTTTAATCCATTTTGAGTTAATTTTCATGAGTGGCATAAGATAGGGATTTAATTTTATTATTTTGCATGTGAATGAATATCCAGTTTTCCCAGCCATTTATTGACGATATTATCTTCTCCAGTGAGCACTCTTAGCTGTCTTGTCAAATGTTGTTGTTGTTTAGTGGCTAAGTCATGTCTGACCCTTTTGCAACCCCATGGACTGTAGCCCACCAGGCTCCTCTATCCATGGGGTTTCCCAGGCAAGAATACTAGAGTGGGTTGCCATTTCCTTCTCCAAGAGATCTTCCTGACCCAGGAATCGAACTTACATCTCCTGCATTGGCAGGTGGATTCTTTACCATTAGTTGACTATATATGCATAGATTTATTTCTAGACTCTCTATTATTGTTTCATTCTGTATCTGTTTTTATGACACTATTGCACTCTTGATTACTGTAGTTTTTAAATACAGATTGAAATCAGGAGGTATGATAACTTCTTTGTTCTTCTTTCTCAAGATTGCTTTGGCTATTCAAGGTCTTTTGTGGTTCCCAGTGAATTTTATGATTTTTTAAAAATTTTCTGTTAAAAAATGTCGTTGGAATTTTGATAGGAATTGGATTGAATTCATAGATTGCCTGAGATTTTATGGACATTTTAACAATGTTAATTCTTCATAACACACTTTTTAAAAATATTCAATGCTGAATGTATTTTTTGATAAAAATTATTTCCTTATAGCCAAAGCTTGCTTTTATTTATCAATGGCATTTAAAATTTTTTAGAACTCTAGAATCTTAAAATTATAACAGTTCTGACAATCATGTTTGCCATTTCTCAAAAGTAATGGATTTTAAATAGTCTTATCAGAGGCCTATTTATTTTCAAAGGCTTTCAGGGAAGATATTACATAACTTCTTTAGCAGATGCTTTGGGTACCCCACCCTTATTCTCTCAGTGTCTGTATATCGTTAGATAGCGGCACTGAGGAAGGCTGAAAGATCTGGGTAGAGAACCCCGTGGAAGCAGTCCTTCACCAGCCAGTGGCAGGAGCTGGTAGCTGAATACTCCAGCTTCCTCTTGTCTCAGATGGGACAACACTATGTGTGTTCCACGCAGGGGATTGAGCCCCTGTTATCTAGAGTGATAACCTGTTCATTATTAAATTCTCTATTGACTTCCTTCCTCGTGCTCCGCACCTAAGGTCATTACTAAATTGTGTGGACCCAAATAATTGTCTCACGGTCTGCTTTTTTGGGGAAATCCAACCTAAAACCCCCTTAATTAATTTTTCTAAAACTGTATCCAGCCAGCACCAAACTGCACTTTAGCATATTCCCTCACCAGTGATATATACAAGGGAAACGTGCCTGGATGCCATTTCAAAAAGCATTTCTCACAGTTATCCAAGCCAGAAGAACAATGTATCAGAATGTCAGTTTTCACATATGATTTTCATAACAGCAGTTGTCTATATAATAAAACAGGCAAAATATCCTCATGAAAAGGTTTTTCAAATTAAATAAAATATTATTACAAGAATTTCTACATCTTCTTGTATAATAAAAGGAAGGACTTTTTTCAGGTATCTTTCATAAGTTGGGCTTCCCTTGTAGCTCAGTCGGTAAAGACTTTGCCTGCATTGCAGGAGACCTGGGTTTGACCCCTGGGTGGGGAAGATCCCCTGGAGAAGGAAATGGCAACCCACTCCAGTATCTTGTTTGGAGAACTCCATGGACAGAAGAGGTTTTTCAAATTAAATGAAATATTCTCATTACAAGAATTTCTACATTTTCTTGCATAATAAAAGGAAGAACTTTTTTTCAGGTATCTTTCATAAGTTATTGGGCCATGCCTTTCCACTTCTGGCTCTGATGAATTATCACTTGCTTTACAGAGACTTCTGGGGAGATATTGGGAGAGAAAGAGGTGATGGAGTGGTGGGACAGGTCATGTATTTATCAGCCTGTGATACTATTTAGTCTGATGGTAACCAGACTACATTTTTCCCTAATTGGGAGGTAGTGGTTGAGGTCAGCAGATGTGTTTGTTGGCAAGTATATTGATTTCTCTGCTACTGTCCTACTGTAGATCAAATAATTAAGTCTAGCATTAATTGAACTGAGGTGAAGATGAAGATGAGCTTGTATTTTAGAAATTTGTACTTTATCACTTTTTGATAACCAAAATTTTTATTCTTTCATGGATCATTAATCTATTGCTTACTTCCTGCATATATTCATTTGTCTTAAACCAAATCCCCCAAAACATAGACTCAGAAACAGAGATTTGCATGAAAGGGGTTTATTGGAACCTGAGCACCAGGGAGTGCAGGGAGCCAGAGCGGCTGGCTGTGATTCAGCTGCAACAGGACCTCAGTCAGTCTCACAGGGGAGCTCTGCAGCTGATGGGCCTTCAGAGATGGCTTGAATTGAGGCCACAGGGGCCAACTCTTCCAACTCCCTCAACTCCCTTCCCCCAATCAGCTGCCCCAGTGCTGATGCACCCTGTGAGGGTGACTCCCTCCACCTCAAGGAAATTCCCAGAGAGGACTCAGCTCTAAGCCAAGCTGCAAGTAACTGGGGAAATACAAGCCTCTGCCCTTAGTGGGGGACTGGGTGACATATCATAGCCTCCACTGTAGCGAGTGTGTGTGTTGGTCAGAGTGTGAGAACTTCTGTGAAAGAAAACCCAATATTTCATTTACTCAAATATTCTGAGTAATAGTAAATCAAGTGGTTTGATTTCCAAGTTTCAAATCATTAGAGTGCAACAAATACACTTTAAGCCAAAGCTATGAAAATATAATTTAGTTTTTCTAGCTGACCCAGAGGTAGGATAAACCAATCCAAATCTTACAGAGCTTTAAGAACATTTATTAGCAAGGAGAAGCTTAGGGGTATACACAGTCACAGCTTCCTGACTGACAGATGATAGATACCTTGTTTCATCTGACAGTAGCACTTAAACTTTATTGATATTAGTTCACTGGCCTCTGTGTCCCTTTTTGTCTCTTGGTTGCTGTTGTTTCTGTGGCTAATCCAAGACTTCTTTGCTGCCTCTGGGAGGCAGTCATTTGGAAGGTGGCTCTAAGACCAGTTCTGGGATAGGTTTTTGTTGTTAAGTCACTAAGTCGTGTCCGACTCCGCCACCCCATGGACTGTAGCACACCAGGCTTCTCTGTCCTTCACTATCTCCCAGAGTTTGCTCAGTTTGCTCAGTTTGCTCAGTGATAGCATCCAACCACGTCAGCCTCTTTCATCTCTTCTCTTCTTGCCCTCAGTCTTTCACAGCATCAGGGTCTCTTCCAGTGACTTGCCTCTTTGCATCAGGTGGCCAATGTTTTGGAGCTTCATCTTCAGCCTTAGTCCTTCCAGTGAATATTCAGGGTTGATTTCCTTTAGGATTGACTGGTTTGATCTACTTGCAGTCCAATTAGTCCAAGTAGATCTTGAAGCCTCTCAAGAGTCTTCTCCAACACCACAATTTGAAAGAATCAATTCTTTGGCACTTAGCCTTCTTCATGGTCCAACTCTCACATCCATACATGACCCCTGGAAAAACCAAAGCTTAGACTATATGGACCTTTGTTGGCAGAGACGTCTCTGCTTTTTAATATGCTATCTAGCTTTGTCATAGCTTTTCTTCCAGGGAGCAAACATCTTGGTTAGGTAGTGGGCCTATAAGGGGAACCTGCTGACTAGGTAATTCCCTGAGCTGAAAGATCCATTCCACCTTCCTTTGCAACCCAATGCTCTCCCAGCTCCTGTGGTAACATCCCATGGGATATTCTGCTGTTTCCCCTTACCCTCAGGGCAGTCCTCTTGGATAGGTTGTCAACCCGAGAAGCCCACCTAAGTGCCTTCTATGGTATCTCTGGAAACTCATGCATTTCTCTGCAAATACTGCCTTCCCTATTCAGCTGTCTTTCTTCCCTCACACTCTGTGGGTATAGGCCAGGTCTACTGCAAGGACAATTCTCAGGCAAAGAGAAAATCCTACTCTGTCTGTTTCTATGTCTGCATTTGAATGATTACCTAATCAATGAATCCCCAGCACTTAATACAATATCTAAGACAGAGAAAGAATTGAATAAATTTTAGCTGAGTGAACAAAGGTTTAGCTACTCAATAGCTCTTTTCAAAAAAATTTTTTGGACTTTCAAAAGATTTATCTGAAGTCACAGTCCAAGTGCTCCCTCCCATTCCCTCTCATTCTATTTTCACTGGGGAACAACATCTGGTCCCTAGCCTCTTTATAAAGACTGTTCTACACACCAAGACTGCGATTAAGTCACCCGCAGTCTTTTCCTCTTTGGCCAACCAACATCATTTCCATGATCCCTTCCTTATAAGCCTGGCTTTCCAACCCTTTAATCATCTCTGCTCTCTTCAGGAGCCAAATGTCCCACTTACTTTTAAACTATGGAGACCCAAGTGAAATCTATCATAATGACGTTGTAAAAGTTTGGCAAATTTCAAGGGAAACTAACATCTGTTTGGTCCTTTCTCATTATCTTCTTATGCCTTTTCATTAAGAAATTCCCAGGAAAAGCTGTAAAATTTATTTTTTAATTAATTCAACAATTTTCCTTCTAGTGTAAGTCTTCCTATTTGTATGCATTTGATTTCTATGCAAAAAAAATGGATTCATAAATGGATTTCTAAGCTCACAAATGTTTTAAAATATCTTGCACATATTTTTAGGGTCTAACTGCAGAATACAGATCTTTTTACTCTTAATTTAAAAAAAAAATTTTTGTACTAATACTCAGCAATGACATTGCTTTTGAATAACTTGTTCTTTAACTTAAAAATATTTTTGTTATTTTTTATTCAAACATTTTCCATGCACTTGATTAGACCCATTGAATAAGAATAAAAATAATAACTGTGATTACATAGCACCTACTCTGTTCCAGGCAAGTGATTTAGATGTATTAACATGTTTAATATAAATAACCCAGTGAGCCAGCTGCTGTGTGCTATGTGTGTGCCCAGTCACTCAGCTGTGTCTGGCTCTTTGTGACCCCATGGACTGTAGCCCTCCAAGCTCCTCTGTCCATGGAATTTTCCCGGCAAGAATACTGGAATGGGTTACCGTTTCCTACTTTAGGGTATCTTCCTGACCCAGGGATCAAACTGATGTCTCCTGTGTGTCCTGCGCTGGCAGGCAGATTCTTTACCACTGTACCACCTGGGAAGTCCTGAGTCAGCAACTGTTGTCTTCCCCTTTTTCAGATGAAGAAGTTGAGGGACAGAGAGGCTAAGGACTTCCCCAAGATAGCATAGCAAATGAGGTTCAGAACTGGAATTTAAACCCTGGAAACCTAGCCCTAAAACTTATGATCTTGTGACAATGTATTGCCATACGTTTATGAATATAAGGGTGAACTGATTTTTAAAGAATGTTCTTTTTGTTAGTGGTCTTTAATACACTCAAGCAGAATTTTTCTTTGTATTTAAAGATGATTTTTCTAATACAGCTATTATTCTTGAGTACTGATATTGGTTTGACTGAAGAAATGACGCTGGCTAATACACTCTCATTACTCCCTTATGTGAAGGGAGAATTAACTTACTTTTTGCTTTGAGAATGTGAATCCTGCAGTTGCTAAATATCGGGGAGTCTAATTTCCTTTAAGGCCAACATAGAGCTCATCTCGCCAGCATGAACTGCAAACATTACTTCCAGGAGCCCTATCAATTTGCGCCAAAGAGCTAGGATGTACATTTTGGGCTTCCCACAAGTACAAAGAGTGCTTGATCTTGCCTTGAGTGATATTTCATTCTGGAGCTGGTTTTCCAGAACAGATGTTTCTATTGTTACCACCCAGGTCTTCCTGTGGAGCTTTCAGAAACCCCGCTGCCTTTTCAGAGAACACTTGAGGCATTTTCCAGAGAACTCTCTGTACTATTAGTGATAGTAAAGCAGTAAGCTTATTCTGTCTCTGGTTCTTTGGGTTGTTCTTTATATGTTTCATTTAAACTTTGGGGGAAAAATAAAGAATCTTATGTCATTTGGGATCACAAAGTAAACATTATATTCAAAACTCGTAAAAAACCCAGTTCTGCAGGTACCTATTTAAGAGAGATTATCTGAAAAAACCCACTGCCTTGTTTCCAAATGTAACTCTGTCCTTACCGTCTATGTGTGGTGTTGTTTAGTTGCAAAGTAGTGTCTGACTCTTTTGACCCCATGGACGGTAGCCCGCCAGGTTCCTCTGCCCATGAGATTCTCCAGGCAAGAAAACTAGAGTGGGTTGCCAGTTCCTCCTACAGAGGAACTTCCCAACCCAGGGCTCGAACCCATGTCTCCTGCTTGGCAGGCAGACTCTTTACGACTGAGCCACCTGGGAAAACCACGGTCTATATATAGGACAGGAAAAAATATTTGCAGTCATGAATAGGCATTTGAAAACATTTTGGCAGATGCTCTTTAACACTCTAATGTTTCAAAATGTTTTCAAAATGATGATTTCCCCTTTAAAAATATGATGTGCATGCAGTTTCAGGGTAGGATCTGCCTATATTAAGACATACTTAGGCAGCACATATATTTCCCAGTGTGCCATGATTTTTAAAGGAGTTGTGGCCAAATGTTAACAATGTTTCTCTCTCAGGATGTGGAATTGGCAACTGTTAGGGATAATGATAGCTATTTTACATTTTTTCAATTTTTTTCATCTGAATTGAGTGTCTGGATTTCTTTTTAAACTCGGCACCGTGTCTTTTGTTAGTTATCAGAGCAGTGAGATTATGAGCCACTTTGTTTTCACACGTTGTTTTCAACTTTAACAGAAATATTACTTAAAATGCAAAGCATTTCTTCACTTGCTCAGAAAATTGTAAGCAGTTGATGTATTTAGATAGCTGGTCAGTTAGACATGGAGAGGGATCATTTTAGAATTTTAGCCCTGAAAGGATACAGCCTTATGTCTTTATGATAAAGCACTGAATTTAAATGAAACTAAATGGTTTGTCCCAGTTACACAGCTAGCTAGTGGGAAAGCTAGAACTAAAATCCAGGTCTTCTAACTCTAGACAGTACTCTTCCTATGAAACCATCCCACTTGCCTTAAGAGTTCATTATTTTTGAGAATACTTACCTATTTACTGGCTGTGCTGGGTCTTTACTGCTGTGCGTGGGCTTTCCCTTGTTGCGGATAGCGGGTGCTTTTCTCCAGTTGCAGTACGTGGGCTTCTCATTGCTGTAGCTTCTCTTGTGGTTCCTGGACTCTACAGCGCAGGGTCAGTAGCTGTGGGACACAGGCCTAGTTGCTCCACAGCATGTGGGATCTTCTCGGACCAGGGACTGAACCAGTGTCCCTTGCATTACAAGATGGATTCTTAGCCACTGGACCACCAGGGAAGCCCAAGATTTAATTATATATATTTTCAAAATAGTATTGTATTTTGTTACTGTAAAATTTTGCAAATATATTCCATTCATTTAATTGTATCATAAAGCCAAACTTTAGAAGAGGTGTAAATACATGTAAGCAATAGATATCATGATTCATAGGTCAAGTGAATTGCACCCATGTTACATCAGGTATTAAGTGGTGGAAAATTCACTCATTTTAAACATGAGATGGTGCTCACTAAGGGGAATAGTCATTCTTGAGGGATGGCAGATTCCAGGTGAAGATAATGATCTCTTCTAATAATTTATATGCTACCGTTCTTCTGTTGGATTATAACAAGAACTTCTAGTTGAGCCTCATGTGTGTGTGTTTGTTACTCAATCATGTCCAACTTTTTGTGAGTCCATGGACTGTAGCCCACCAGGCTCCTCTATCCATGAAATTCTCCAGGCAAGAATACTGGAGTGGGTTGCCATGCCCTTCTTTAGGGGATCTTCTGGACCCAGGGATTGAACCTGGGTATCCTGCATTGCAGGCAGATTCTTTAGGGCTTGGAGCTACCCAGGAATCCTCTTTGCTCTTCTGTCCATGGAATTTTCCAGGCAGAAAATCTTCCAGGCAAGAATACTGGAATGGATTGCTATTTCCCTCTCCAGGGAATCTTCCCAACCCATGGATTAAACCCAAGTCTCCTACATCTCTTGCATTAGCAGGCAGATTCTTTACCACTCTGCCAGGTGGGAAGCCCAAAGGGCCTAATGAAAACTCTTTAATTCTAAAAAAATCTTTCTATTAAAAATAAAAATGTTGGTAGAGTGGAGACACATGTGTTCCTGTAAAGCATGATAAATAGTATGTTTCCTTCAAGGATTTTGCAGTCATGAAAACAAGGGGAGAGGGAAAAAAAAAAAACTAAGTAATTTTAGACTAGAGGGAAGTAAGAAGCATGAAAAATTACCAGCCTTGATGCTGAAATCTAGTTCAAAGGCAGACTTTGTTAAAAATACACCTAAATAGAAGAGAACATGCAATCCCTGCTTTCTCCTAATGGAGTCTTATTATTTCCTACTATTATTTATAAAAAGCCTTAGCTCAGCTCTTAGAATCAGTGAATAGAGACATAGGAGCCTCATGTATCCTTTTTCTGTAACTTGTGGAAACATATGTGCTCTGCTCCTTGGACTGCTGACCTCCAAAAGTGAGGAAACAGAAGCAGCGACATAGCACCAACATGGCACTCAGTCATTGCTGGCTGAACAAATGAATCACAACCTGTTAACTACTTGTCCCTCTCTGCTCTAAACCCATATGTAAGCTTTGAAAAGTCTAGAGAAAGTTTATTTCTACTTCTTTCCTTTCTGTCACTCTGTATTAGAAAGAAAGAAAAATGGATCCTGGATAATTTCCAGGCATATTCTTGGAGGAAAAAAATAGAGAAATTGTGACCTATAGATTTTTGTGATCAAATAAGTTCTCATTATTTGACCATTACCGCTTTCCTGGAGAAGATTGTCATGGCTAGTAACCTTTCATTTGTGGTTTTCTTTTATTTAATAGTATGAATGGTAAGTGAAATATTATTTTTATTTTCATTTTTTCATATGTAAAAATGGAGGCTTTGACAAGTAACTGGTCACACAGAGAAGTCACTGGCTCAAGAGTGGAGCTGGTGTAATGGGTTTGAAGAAGAGCCTGGATAAGAAGAGGCAGGTGCCAAAGCAGTGAAATGAGAGAAGTTGTTGGCTCTGAGTGAGAAGACAAACCTGAGAGATAGAGGGATGACTCACCAGGAAGCAGAACAAGCACAAAAGGTCAGCTTTTTCTCATAGATAAAGGAAAACTTGAGTGTCATATTTCTGACATGATGCAAACACAGCCTGGACACTTCGGCAAAAACGTAACATGTCCAGAGTACAGCTTTTCTAGAAAAGCCTTTGAGTAAGATTAAAATATAGGGGAAAAATGGCATACCTATTGGAATTTACAGGTAAGGAAAGGATTTACTCTGGATTCCTTGTCACATCTTTAGGAATAAAGAGAGAAATGTCTTAGGAATTTTTATTTCAAAACAAAGGGAAATGAGAGAGAACTGTGCAAAAATGATATTGTAAAGTTAATTTTAGCACACAGTTGCTGCCATTCAAACTAAGAAGTAGGGCTTCCCAGGTGGCACTAGTGGTGGAGAATGTGCCTGCCAGTGCAGGAGATGCGGGCTCTGTCCCTGGATTGGGAAGATCCCCTGAAGGAGATGGCAACCCACTCCAGGGTTCTTGCCTGGAAAATCCTGTGGCGTGGAGGACTACAGTCCTCGCAGCCGCAAAAGAGTCAGAGGTGACTGAAGCAGCTTAGCATGCAGGCGTGCAGACGAAGAAACAGCTTTTTCAATATTGTTCCTACAGACTTAATTCATTATCAGTTGAATTAGGACTGAGATGGTGAAGACAGAGGAGAAAGAGCTAAATGTGAAAATCTTCAAGAGGATGTGGCAAGCCATTAAAATTCATTGATTCAAGCAACCCATTACAACATTTTCCAGCCTGCTTATTGAAGCTGTGGAAAAACGGGGAACTCACATTTCTCTCTCTTGGATGTGGAAAGTTTAAATTACAAGAAGATGGAGAGGAAGGAAAGGGCCAAAGGAAGGAAAACCATGATTCAGTTATGGCTAATCTGAATTTATTGGTGTTTCTCAGTTTAACAAAAGGCAGAGACCAAACAAAAGGATGAAAATGAGATAAAAATGCAATTAATTTATACACCAAAAGAGGAGCAAAAGGGCCTTTCTTCAGTGAAGCTTATAAAGACGAGGAGAAACACTCACTGTCTAGACTCCAGTTAGTTATTCTTTATTATAATACAGTAAGAGCAGGCATGCTATCTAATTCGCGTGCCTACAAGACAGCATGAAAAGTTCACTTGACCATTCTGAATATGCGTATAACACATGATATAGAAACTTTTTCTTAGACCTTAGAATTACTACCATTTATTGCTTCCCATGTTCAAGGTATTCAAGCTGGTGGCTCAGTGGTTAAGAATTCACCTGCAAGTGCAGGAGCCGCAGGAGACATGATTCAGTCCCTGAGTTGGGAAGATCCCCTGGAGGAGGACACAGCAACCCACCCCAGCATTCTTGCCTGAAAAATACCATGGACAGAAGAGCCTGGTGGGCTACAGTCCATGAGGTTGCAAAGAGTCAGAAACAACTGAGTGCATGCACACACACACACACACACACACACACACACACACACACACACACATGTTCTAGATACTATTCAAGGCAATTTAGGTTGTATTTCATTGAATTCCTCTAACAGCTCTGTAAAGCAGGCAAACTCACAGATACAGTAGGTGAGGAATTGAAGATAAGTGAAGGTGTAGTTTATCTAAGGTCATGTAACCAGTGAACAGAGAAGCCAAAGTCTAAGGACAGACTCTAAGGATAAGTCTCCGATGCAGAGCTCAGACTCTTTCTACCATGCCCTGCTCTCTATCCCCTCTATCTTATCCTAGAAGGTATGTGTAGTTTGACGAGGAAGAGAAAGTCTACTGAGGACTTAGAAACCAAGGTCAGTACTCTCGGATGGAGAGGACTAAATAAAAGAGTTTAAGATGTCAATGCAGACACCTAGGGGGTGCATATTGCGAGCAGAGCACCTAGGTAGCAGAGTGCTTGGCGTAGCATAGGGAATCAATGTCTGGTGATATTGATGGAGGACAAAGCAGAGCTAGGAGTAGGCTTAGGCTGGATAAACAGTTGGCCACACAGAAAGATTTTTTTTTCCTTTGAATGAAGTTTATAGGGGTTTGTGTAAAGTCATCATTTCAAAGAAATGGAAGGAAGCATATACCTGAGGTCATGCCTGAGATAGGGTTCCTGAAGAACTGGAAAAGAAACATCCCTTCCAGATCTGAAAGTTGGAGGCATGGTCTCTAAATGTGTCCCCCTTCCCCCCACCGACCCCATAGAATGTGTCCTTATTTCATCAGTCATCTCGCGAGACAGACAAGACCTTTCAGAGTTGGAGCTTCAAAAGGTTTAGAATATATATTTTCTTTACAAGTGCTTATTTTGACATTTATTTCTGTTAAACTTGTAAAGCTGGCTCTGTGTTAAGTGCTTGCCAGGAGAAAGTGATGGTTTGGTTCCTTTTCTCAGGCATGCTGTAGATCACAAGGGGCTATTCATCAACATTGCAATCTGAGTTTTCACATCATCTTGTAAAAAGGTTCATTTTTTTCTCACGACATACTGAAAGGATTTCAGGGCACTCATCGTGACCTTGAACATTTTTTTAAAGAAAAAAAATAGGCATTTGAAATGAACACTGCAAGTATTTAGAGGTAACTGATTTTGATAAGATTGTTGTGTGGAGAATTTCTACTAAATAGCATAGCTGTAGAAAGAGGCAGTCAAGCATAAAACCCTAGGTGACAATGACTAAAAGACCAAATAAAAGTTGTTTTTTTGGAAATATCATATCTTTTAAGGAGTCTTAACATGTCTGAACAATACCTAGGTCCCCATCTTGTCAAAGTTATGACTATAAGTTAGCTAATTTCTTTGCTCTACATTGTGAACATGTCCAGGGTAAAACTTTCTTCAGTCCCTTTCTTTTTATGTCTTGGTAGAAAATTATTAGAAAAGAATTTTTTTCAAAAAATATCTGTAAGTATTTCATGGTTTCTGATTGTAAAAAGTAAGGCATTATTTTCACCTTTCCAAAAGAAGAACATAAATAATCATCAGACTCAGTTTGCAAACTACAGAACAATGTGAAAGGAAGCATAATCACCATCCAAAGATAGAAGTTTTGTGTATTTCCCACAGGGCTTCCTGGGGGCTGGAGAAGAATGGCATGTTTTGATAGGGCTTTTGTTCAGGCTGCCATGATGAGGACCTATGCAGTTCTTGTTTTTCCCTGTGACTGTTGCCTTTAAGAGACCAATGGTTAGAAAATGCCAAGTCTGTGTTTTCCAAGAAATAGAAAGAAATGATTTCTTCCACTCTAAAGAGTAATAACCTTGTGTATAGAAAGTGAACAGCTCAAAAGATGGCTGAGAACAGCTGCTTCAAATGTGTGCCTTTTCAAAGTTATGTACACTATTATCCAATCTGAAATTTTAGCATACTTTTTTTCTGGGATTTTTTTTTTTTAATTAACAAGCTTTATTTTTTAAGCACAGTTTTCACAGCCAAAAGGAAAAAGAAAATGGACAGATAACTCTTTAGATTATCAGTTCAGTTCAGTTGCTCAGTTGTGTCTGACTCTTTGCAACCCTGTGGACTGTAGCACATCAGGCTTCCCTGTCCATCTTTACATTATAGATGACTTCAAATTTTCCAAAGTCAGTCTGCATGATTTTGCATATTCCTGATTCACAGAAGACTCCTTGGTGACTGGGCAGCAACCTCTCCCCTCCTAATTTGGGTGAGGTTCCCAGGTTCCTCGTCTCATTTTTCTTTCAGGGATGATGTACCATGAAACTATTCTCACACTTAAAGATACTCATGGATTTCAGGTATGCATCTCTTTTTCTAGACAGAGGCTATTAATTGCACCCTGTTCTGAAATAAATCCCTCTCTACCTATCTTTTCAAAGAATCCTTTAATTCAGGCATCCAGCTACACAGCCTAATTGTTGAAAATGTTCCACAGTTCTTTGGATAGGTATTAATTTTACTGGTTTCTTGTTCCATTATTATTTTCATATCTGTCTTTCTTGGATTTATGTTTCATTTGCTTTACTACTTTCACAGTGGCTCTTTGCACATCTGATACGTTTAAATTAGCTAGTTTTTATGTAATCCCTATTAACAATGTCTCAGAACAGGTGCTTAATGAAGCATACTTTCAAAAACAATGTTTGAGCTTCCCCAGTAGCTCAGATGGTAAAGAATCTCCCTGCAATGTGGGAGACCTGGGTTTGATCCCTAGGTTGGGGAGATTCCGTGGAGAATGGTATTTGTGCCAGGAGAATTCCATACAAAGGAGCCTAGCAAGCTATAGTCCATGGGGTCACAGAGATTATATGTTTACTCATCTTATTGTGACTGGAAACACTGAGATTTTTGAAGCCAGATTTGATTTCATTTTTAAGATGAAACATTCCTATGACCAAAAGACTCTCATAAATATTGGTTTAAATGGGCTCCATACAAATAATTACCAGGAATACACATTTATTTTATTTTAATAATGAAATATCAGTTATAGTTTCTCTCTCTGTTTCACTGTACTGCTTAGTTACAGACAAAGAGAAATAGAAAATTAAACATGGTTCACTAAAGTCTTAAAAGCGTCTCAGAAAGGTAGGATGAAGCTGTAGGTTTATTAGTATCTCTTCTACTCCATTGCTCTTACCCTCATCATAGGTAAATTAAATCATGGTTATGTATATAATATAAGAAGATAACACATCCTATGCTTGTGAGCCAATATTACTACTGAGCTTTGTATGGCCAAAATTACCTTTGCCAACAGTTTATGGAAAAGGAGAAAAGGTTTGAGTAAGAACAAATGCTAAGATAAGGAGTGTTTAGCAACACTATTTTACAATAAGGCTTTCATTCATAGCTGGAAATTTCCATTCTCCTGGTCTACCCCTCTCCTCTCCAGTTATCTGTACTTGAAATTCATTGCCAAGGATCCCAAACTATAGTGTGAAAGTGTTTGAAAAAACTATAAAGACTGCAAGCTCTGGAAATATAGAGTCACATCTAAGAGACAACTCTCTCATTGGAGTTTGGTTACATAAGGATTTTCTGGGTATGGAAAATGAATGCCATGGGCTTCCCCTGTATGTCCTGGAGTAGTCCTGCCCTGCCTATCAGAATTCCTACTTGAGGACTTGAAACGTGATTTGATTTCAGCCTCCACAGTGTACACACGGCAGATCTACAAATGGCTTCTAAGGCTTTTGATGTTCACGAAGAGGAAAGAGCAGGGAGCTGTTTCCTGGAAGACTATGGGGCACTAGGGAGCACTAAAGAAAGAAACAATGGCAAGGAAATGTCAGTCCTCTGCACTCATTATGTTCCTGTGAACAATAAATTTCATGAGTTTTGGGTCCTTGAATGGACGTGTTACAGGTTCCAGTCCTGTTCCCAGCACTGTCTTGGGGACCATACAGATTTATACTTGAAAAAACAACCAACATTGTACCTACTTCCACAAGACAGCTAAGGGGATACTGGGCTATTTTAATTACAGACAGTATGAAAAACCTTTTGGAATATTTGTAGTTCAAAGATTTATTTAAAAATGTGGTTGAATTGAGTCTTACTTGTATCAAATCTTTCCAGCCTTCAATTCTTCCTTTTAATTTTCTCCTTCTTCAGGATAGAGAACACTAGAAAAATAATCTCTATATTTCTACATCAACCAGAAAGAATGCCTCTGACTTTCAGTATGTTTCCTACAGCTGTGATATGAATGTATTGTTTTGTTCTTAAAGTAAGCATTGAGAGTTTTTAAAGTTACAACAAATGGGGTTGATTTTTAAAATTTTAAGCATAGTTATTCAAATAGAAATCATTTGTGGATTTTATTTCCCACAGAACTTTCTGTTTTTGCCAAACAACTACCCTAATTTTTATTTTTTCTGACCTTAACACACAATAATACTTTACAGGTTTTTAATGGGTTTTGTATGACTCAGACGTTTCACATGCTTTATCCAGAACACATCATCCAAACCCTTAGACTGCTCCAAGGTTAGAGAAAGAAGTCATGGTAATCTGGACAAAGCCTTCCTCAGAAATTCACGCATGAACCATTCAACTGACAAAGCCTCAGCCAGAATCTAATCTGCTCTTAAGTTTATTACCTTGGGACTTTCAGGGCTGAATGTAGTTGAACAGCAAATTATCAACTAGTAAATATCACCTGTAATTTCCAAAGAACTGTGTTAGAAACAAAAAGTCCAAGTCATGGTTCATATAACCAAAAAGGAATGACTCCCCATCCCTGTCATGTTTTTAGAGAGGTATCTTAGGAGAATTATTCCATACTCAAATTCCACTGTGACATTCAGTATTAACTAAGGCATTTGGGAATGAGAGTTATTGAAATTTCAGACATTTCCAGACTTGGTTTCTCTCTCCCCCTTTCCTCTCATGTCTGTATTTAGGGCTGTGCGTAATGTTTCTCATTTCCCCTCCTCTTTTTCAAATAATTATCAATCCCTTAAGAGAACATAAATGAGGGTGAGATAGAGTCTATTCTTTGAGTGTTAAGCCCTTAGTAATACTCTATATTGGACTTCCCACGTGGTACAGTGGTAAAGCGTCTGTCTACTTGCCAATGCAAGAGACACAGGAGATGCAGGTTCGATCCTAGGGTCAGGAAGATCCCTTGGAGAAGGAAATGGCAACTCACTCCAGTATCCTTGCCTGGGAAATTCCATGGATAGAGAAGCCTGGCAGGTTACAGCCCATGGGGTTGCAAAGAATCGGACATGACTGAGCAACTGAGCACAGAACAGCACTTTAAAAACATGATCTTCTTTAATCTTTACTTCTCACTTTAATGTTGGTAATTCTCATAGCTAATAGATATTCACTCTTAAAAATCCCATTCTCCCCTTTTTCCTGGGCATGTGGCCTCCCTGTTCATGATCACATTTGTCTGTTTCCCCTGCTCCTCCACTCACGTCCTATTGGTGAGAACAAGTCTTGTGATCAGTAGCAGGTAAGGCCAAGAGCACAGCCTTTGTGTGTGTGACTTATATGCGGAAAATTGCTTGTCCTGGACTTGCTCTTTGCCTGCTTCTTTTCATGCAGGCTGGCTGGATTTGCTGAGAGCCAGCTGTGCCCTCGTAAAGGTGGAAGAGGGCCTACAGGATGGAAAGAATTCTTGTTCCTAAATGCATTAGAGGAGAGGAAATGCCCACCTTAAAATGGATCCACAAGGAGGAGAGACATAAACCTCTAAGTCACTGCCTTTAAAAAAAAAAAAAATCACATATTTTGAGGTCGATTTCTTTTAGCAGCTTAATCTTTGCCTCAACAAAGAAATATTTATTGATTTCATTTTACTGATCAAGAAAAGATTCAACAGGGGCAAGCTGCACACACAGCAGGGTCAGGTTGGTTTATTTTTCTTCCTCAGTTCTTGTCTCCTTTCAACAAAAATTTGTAACAATGGACTAAAGGGTTTAAAACAATAGGCAAGTTACAGCTCAGTTCAGCTCAAGCAGATAGATCTTTTATTAGATAGATACTCCCAAGACATGAGAGCAGGCTGACCCCAGAGTAGTTGTTCTCCTCATCCCTCTTGACCTCCCTCTGTTTATTCTTCCCATCCCCTCCTTATGGTTGTGCCCTGTGCATAATAGGGCTTGTATCCACCACCAGACAATGAAAGGGAATGCAAGTGTGCATACACTCGAGGCAGATTGACAGTTGCAGCTTATGTAGCAGCGGGCTCTGTTGTATATGTCTTTCCATAATTCAGTCTGTTGTTATCAGATGTATATATGTGGAGAGTATTTATGAACCTCTAGTGAACTCCGGGAATTGGGGGCAGGAGGAGAAGGGGACAACAGAGGATGAGATGGCCGGATGGCATCACTGACTCGATGGACGTGAGTCTGAGTGAACCCCGAGGGTTGGTGATGGACAGGGAGGCCTGGCGTGCTGGGATTCATGGGTCGCAAAGAGTCACAAAGAGTTGGATACGACTGAGCTGAACTGAACTGCTGAGCAACTGAACCGAACTGAATGGGCTCCTAGCTGCCTAAGGTTACTTAAGGCAGCCCCTGTGGTTAGTTTGTATCCACTGTGTGCCCAGGGCACGCCTACAGGAGTTGGAAAAGTCTCTGGTTATTTTTGTAGCCTATCTGTGAGCTCACTCATGTCTTTCCTGGGTGTGTCTGGGGTGGGCTTTAGAGACCAGCTGACATCCCTTCCCAACTAGGCCACCCCTTGTTGCTCATGCCTAACTTCCTACCTAATACTCGGGCTTTCCCAGCCTCACCTCTTGCTCAGCAGAGTGTATTTCCACTGAGCCACTTGAACAAAATCCAAAATTCGGTTGGCCCCAGGACCAGAGAACACTCACCTCTTAAGTCAGAAGTGTTTTTATTCTATTTCTGGATCTCAAATGAGCACCTTTTGTTTAGTGGTTCTCCTCCAGGGGTTTGCTTTCTTGGAACAGTCCATCCACTTGCAGCAAGTTTGAAATAAGAGCTTTCAGGGTTGTAGGTCATGTGGTATCAGCCCAGTTGATCTCAACACCTCTGACAAACAGTAGCGAAAGAAAGGACTCTTTCCACATGAGTTTCTTGTCTGTCCCTGAATTTTAGGGAGGAAATTATTTCTTACCCCCAAAGCTATCATCTTGTTATACAAAGGCCAAATAAATATAATTAACCCCGAATTTGTGTTTGGCTGACCAATCAGCACAGTCATAAAAAGATAATGTTCATGAAATAAATGACGAGACCTCCTTGACAAGTCAGTAAGGAAAAAATCTTGAGATAAATCCAGACGAATGGGAAATCAGCTGGAAGACATCAAACAGGCAAAGCAGGTGCGCTGGCCTGTGTTTGGGAAGATGAAGCACAGCATGAGGCATTGTGCACTTACACAAAAGTGAGATCTGTAACCTTTGTCAGGCTTTGAACTGAGCTAAATGCATGACTTATTTAAGAAGAGCTGGTCGCTGGGAACTGGTTGAACTAAGAGTGTCAAGACCAATTCTGAAGATGTTTTCTCTTATTTAGCCTGTTTTCCTGTGCTCTGAGGATTGCCAAGCAGTCAGTGGCAGATGGCCCTTCTGCTAAGTGTGTTTTAAGTGATGTGAGGGATGGCATGATGAACCATTTCCCCAGAGAAGCAGGAAGAAGAAATTATTTTAAAACAGTGCCTCTGTAGTGTGGGTGGGTATAAAACACGCAAGGGGGGAGCAGACCTTTGACAAAACAACCCTGGGCCAAAGAGCCCAGAATGACTTGAGCGTGCATCTGTGGGGGCTCAACAGGCACAAAAGTGTGGATACTTTATGCCAGCACAACCTGGCAAGGGCAACAGAATCTTGCATCCAGCAACATGCTTCCATTTTCCAGAAAAGGCTGCCTTGCCACAGTAAAGGGAGATTTCGTTATCACAAATGATTCCCCTCTGGCATGGTTCATTAGGCCCACAATAATCGCCTCCTTCATTTTGGGCCTCTAGAAATGCTTCAGAAGTCCAAGCATGCAAACATACATACACATATACTGAAGAGGGCCAGGAGTCTGATTTCCAATAATTTTTGGCTAAGAGCCTTTCCTAATTTCTCACACAAAAATATGAACACTAAGAAAAGCCGCCCAAAATTTGAATTTTCAGAATCTGAGAACTTTTATATCTACCCACAAGATGAACAGAACTGGATTGAAAAATGCATTTGAGACCCACCAATGCCAAATCCTTGCAACAGAGCAAGTGGCCCAGCTGGAAGTAAAGTAGAGAAATTCCCAAACCATTTGTCTTTGGGGTACAAAACCTCAGAACTCTACCAGCAAGAAAATGGAGGCCCTGCCTCATACTCCTGGACAGGTATCCTGCTTTATGAAGTGCACCACCACTCAGGCAGCGTCTCCTATGCAAGTCAGAGACGGATGCTGGCCAAAAAACAACTTGAAAGGAGTGTGGAAGAACTTGGAGAGTTCCCAGATTTAATAAGTGCAAATACAGGATGCCCAGTTAAATTTGAATTTCACATAAACTACACATAGTATTTTAATGTAACTGTGTCCCATACAATAAGTGGGACCAATAACATAATCTTTTAGTTTGAGTATATCCCACAAGTATTGGTGACACACTTACACTAAAAAATTATCTGCAGTTCTGTTTCACATTCAAACCTAACTGGGCACCCTGTGCTGAATCTGGCGTCTGGAGGAAGGGAGAAAAGAGAGCAGTGTCACCGCAATACATCCCAGAGAGACAGATGTTACAGATGAAAGTGTGGGAAGTTGAGGGAAGACCTAGGAAGTCCTTGTAACAATGCTAACCGCATGTACAAATTTACGTTTATTGAATCTGTTCAGAACAGCTTAGCCTGGGAAGGAGAACACTTCAAATCAACCTAATACAGATAAAAGTCACTAACAGTGAAGACTGCCACTTAGAACCTAAGAACTGGGCTAGACTGTATAGTCACTGATCTATCTCCTAGCTGATTTATCGCTAGATTCTAATAGATGATGAATGTCTTGAAAGGAAGTCCACATTCTCATCAATTGACACTGAGTCTAGACAGAGCTCCTTTTATTAAGAATAAAGAAGAATAAACAAAACAAGGGAAAGTATATCAGAGAAAGTAACTACTAGCCAAAGAATGTAAGTACTTTTTATATTGCTTGACATACTCCATTTGCACTCCATGAAACAAGAGACAGGAGTCATGCAGATGAACTGACAAGCAAAGTATGCGAGATTAAGAGGCTTTGCTGCTGCTGCTGCTGTGCCGTGCTCAGTTGCATTCAACTCTTAGGGACCCTGTGGATGTAGCCTGCCGCGATCCTTTGTCCAGGGGATTTTCCAGGCAAGAATACTGGAGTGGGTTGCCATTTCCTACTTCAGAGGATCTTCCTGACCTAGGGACCAAACCTGCATCTGCTACATTGGCAGATGGATTCTTGACTGCTGCACCACTTGGAAAACTCAGAAATTTTAAGAATTTATAATTAAGTATATAGTAGAAGTATTGAAACTGTTATGGAGTCAATGAAGGACTTAACAATGTAAAACATTGTTTCAGAGTTTAAATATGAGATGCTCTCAGAACTCATAAGTCAAAGATGAGATGAAGAATAGCAGGAATGGACAGAGAACCCTGCAAGTTTCAAGAATAACAAAAATTCTAGATTAAAAAGGGAAAAAGGTTTGCTTAACACTTGCCTTCTACAAATATACATGTCAGTAGAGAGTGTGGAGAAATGTCTATAGAATTTGAGCCAAAATTGGTCCCCCAATGTCCACAGTTACCTAAATTATTATTCTTGTGTTCTCATATGTGAAAGATTGGAAAACATATCATATGTACATGTTTTTTGAAAGTAAATTTGAGAAATATAACAGATGTTCAAGAAATTAATTTAAGAATTTAAAACTAGGTAAGTCTTTGGAGAAAGTGCCACGATGCTTTCTGTAATCATCTGAGGAGCAGGATCCTTTCATGCTGGTGAAACAGTGTTGTTTACAGCAGCGGTTCTCATATGTGGATTTGCACAAAGAATTACTGGGGAAGCATTCAAAACTGCAAGCAATTAAGTCTCATTTCAGATTAATTAAATCAGAAATTCAGAGGAAGGAGGTGTGGAAGTGAGTGTTTAGTGCTTTGAAAGCTCCACATTTGAGTTTTTAAAAATTTTTATTGGAGTTTAATTGCTTTACAATGTTGTGTTGGTTTCTGTTGTACAGCAAAATGAATGATCTAGAGTTTACATCTGTCTCCTCTTTTTTGGATTCCTTTCCCATTGGGCTCATCACAGAGCACTGAGTAGAGTTCCCTTTGCTATATAGTAGGTTCTCATTAGTTCTCTATTTTACACATGGTATCAATAGTGTATATATGTCAATCCCAATATCTCAATTCATCCCACCCTCCCTGCTTGATATCTGTACATTTGTTCTCTATGTCTTTGTATCTCTCTCTGCTTTGCAAGTGAGATCATCTATACCATTTTTCTAGATTCCACATTTGTGTATTAATATATGATATTTGATTTGCTCTTTCGGACTGACTTCTACTTTTGAGTTTAATGTGTGGCCAGGATTGAGACACATTGTTTAGATACAGAACAAGCATGAGAGTGGAGGGTCTGGGCTTAAATTCCTTGCCTGTGACTTGTGGAGCAAGTAGTGTTCACAGGCAAGTGGCTCCATTATCTAGACTTAGTTTATTAATTTTAAAAGAAGCTTTGATAATAATAGTGGTAATAACAGTAATACCTGTAATAACAGTAATACGCTGGGCTGGAGGAAGCACAAGCTGGAATCAAGATTGCCAGGAGAAATATCAATAATCTCAGATATGCAGATGACACCACCCTTCTGGCAGAAAGTGAAGAAGAATTAAAGAGCTTCTCAATGAAAGTGAGAGAGGAGAGTGAAAAAGTTGGCTTAAAGCTCAACATTCTGAAAACTAAGACCATGGCTCTTGTCCCATCACTTCATGGCAATAGATGAGGAAACAGTGGAAATAGTGTCATACTTTCTATTTCTGGGCTCCAAAATCACTGCAGATGGCGGCTGCAGCCATGAAATTAAAAGACGCTTACTCCTTGGAAGGAAAGTTATGACCAACCTAGACACCATATTAAAAAGCAGTGACGTTACTTTGCCAGTAAGGTCCATCTAGTCAAGGCTATGGTTTTTTCAGTGGTCATGTATGGATGGATGTGAGAGTTTGACTCTAAAGAAATCTGAGTGCCGAAGAATTGGTGCTTTTGAACTGTAGTGTTAGAGAAGGCTTTTGAGAATCCCTAGGACTGCAAGGGAGGAGGCAATGGCACCCCACTCGAGTACTCTTGCCTGGAAAATCCCATGGATGCAGAAGCCTGGTAGGCTGCAGTCCATGAGGTCACTAAGCGTTGAGCACAAATGAGCGGCTTCAATTTTACTTTTCACTTTCATGCACTGAGAAGGAAATGGCAACCCACTCCAGTGTTCTTGCCTGGAGAATCCCAGGGACAGAGGAGCCTGGTGAGCTGCTGTCTATGGGGTCACACAGAGTTGGACACGACTGAAGTGACTTAGCAGCAGCAGCAGGACTGCAAGGAGATCCATCCAGTCCATCCTAAAAGAGATCAGTCCTTAGGTGTTCATTGCAAGGACTGATGTCGAAGCTGAAACTCCAATACTTTGGCCACATGATTTGAAGAGCTGACTCATTTGAAAAGACCCTGATACTGGGAAAGATTGAAGCCAGGAGGAGAAGGGGATGACAGAGGATGAGATGGTTGAATGGCATCACTGACTCAATGGACATGAGTTTGAGTAACCTCTGGTAGTTGGTGATGGACAGGGAAGCCTGGTGTGCTGCGGTCCATGGGATGGCAAAGAGTTGGACATGGCTGAGTGACTGAACTGAACTGAACTGAAACTTGGTCATATTTTCCAACACCTATCTTACAAAATTTAGTACACTACTATTTATTATTCTGCATGTATTTGCCCTAAGTAAAGTTTAATTTCCTGTGAGGGTTGTAGGAAGAAGACAGAGTGATGTGGAAAGAATCCTTAATAATTTTTAAAATGCTCATGATATGGTATTGAAGTAAAAAGAAATTGGACATTAAATTGAATATACGGTGTTGACTCAATTATGGAAAATTGCATAAAGCCAAGACTGGAAAAATAAGATGTTGGCAGTGGTTATCTCTTAATGGTCTGATTATAAGGAAATTGTGTATATTTTCTTCATATTTTTCTCTATTTCCCCAAGGTGTATTTATTAATCCTATAATATGTCAAAATGTTTTATAAAGAAAAAGAACCACAACACAAAATGGCAAATTAACAGAATCAAACTTTTCAGAAAACATGTGTTATAAAACTAGAAGAATAGTATATCAAGGAAAGAACAAGATGATGAAGGAGTAGGTGGATGTAGAGTACATCTCTCTTCATGGATATATCAGGAATATACCTTCAGACACAACGGCATGCGGAACACCAATTAAGAACAGACAGGAATACCTGCCAGGTGGAAAAGAATATATAAAACCATGCAAAACCTGGTAGGATGAAAGAACTAGGGGAAAAACAGGAGTGTTAGTGGACTGGATCTGCCCTCATCAGGTCGGGGAACTGAAGCAGGGGTCCAATCCCGACAGCAGGGCACTTGTCTGAGTCAGAGGAGAAACATTTAAGGCTGAGAGTGAAACAGCTGATCTCTGGCAGCCTAAATGGAATGAGAATCAGACAGTCCTTGCCACAGCCATACAAACCCCCAGACAGGGACTCAGGTCCCCTGGAAGGGGCAGCAGCAGGGAGCTGGAGTTCAGGGATTGTGGAGCAATCCCAGGGCGTGGGCTGCTGTTGACTGTGGAGAGCCGGATCCAGGGGATATGAGGGAGGAGATTTTGGTGAGAAATTCTTGTGGAGAAAAGCCGGGCAACCATGGAAGCAAGGTAATACTGCTGAGTCAAGTGTGGAGCCATCACCATAGCCCTCTCTCTCCACACATCAGTATTGGCAGCTGAACAATAGAGAGACTGGCCCATCAAATACCTGATGTGTGGATCTACAGAGTAGGACCCCAGCTGGGGCGGAGGGGGGGCCTCTATGTGTCTAAATGGGCAGAGCTACAGAGAAAGATTGGCCAAAGAGGCCTTCTGATCACCAGCTACCAAAAGCTTGAAAAAAGACTTAGATAGGGCCATGACTCCTGCAGCAGAGACAGTCCGTGTCCCTGCACACTTGGCACGCCAGGGACTCTGCAAGCCAAGCAGCTGCGCCACCTTACACTCCAACCCTCACTGGGGTCGAGCTGCCACAGGCAAAGTCTTGCGTCTATGTGTGCAGGGTTCCTTTGGTTGTGTCCAGCTCTTTGCAACCCTGTAGACTGTGGCCTGCCAAGCTTCTCTGTCAGGGGAGATTCTCCAGGCAAGAATACTGGAGCGTACTGGGCAATACTGGTTGTCATACCCATCTAGAGCACTGTATTTCCTGCTGCCCTAGCTGCCAACTCCCCTGAGTACCTGGTGCTGCCAGAACCCCTGCGACTCAAGCAGCTGCACCACCTCCACAGCTGGCCCTCACAGGGGCAAACCCAAGTCCTCCAGGGCATGAATTGCTCCTAGAGCAAATCCCAGTGGATGACCCGTATGCATAGGTGGAAATAAAACCACAGTTGTCACCCAGGGGCAGTGTGGCTAAGGAAGAAGGCCCAAAAATTTCTCACCAACTGTACAAGCCGCAGATTAAATCCACACAATCAACTAGGCAGACTCTGTGTCTATGAACTATATAAAAGGACATTTAAAAAGACATTGCAAGCTCCCACAAAAGAAAACGCACTAGTTCTGATCACTGTGGACACTGGAGGCAAGAACACACAAGAGTAGGACCAGATTAGAATCTGAGCTGACCTCACATCAGCACAGATCCAGAGATCAGCGCAGTGTTGGAGGGCATCCTAGGGAGATGAGGTGGACTGTGGTTCCCAGCAAGGGAAAGGACTCTAACAGCAGTGACTTAAGAAAAACATTTATTATGCTTATGTTTTGACTTGTTAAGTAGATTCTTTGGATTTTCCTTTTTCTTCTTTTACCCCCCTCTGCTGTAGTTGTCAATTTTATTGGCACTATGAAATCTAATTAAGCTTTTGAGCTTTTTTTTTCCTCAGTCACATTTTTTATTGTTGTTATAAACCTCTGCTTCTAGTTGGACTTTTGCAGTTCTGTGGAGATCTTTTATTTTTTCTCTATTTTTTTAACTTTGATTTTTAATTTTTCAACCTACTGTTATTTTTTCTACATTTATTCCTTTGTCTGCTTTTCCTACTGCTCTTTCCCCTTGCAGTTAATCTTTAATGCATATAAATCTTCTTTATATAACTCTGTGCATATCTATTCTTTCATTCCTCTGCTCTCAACATATTTGTTAGTTTTATTTTCATGCTTTATTCCCCATTGGCACCTTGCTTTAGCTTTGTTTTCCAGTTTGTGCTTTAGTTAGTGTTGTTCTTAACTGGTAAATATAATTTTTGGATTCCTTTGTTCTCTGGGTCAATCTACTGTACTTTACTTTTGTTGGACTGTTTTGATTTTGCTTATGGGTGCATATGTATATGCATATATTCAGTCACCCTTTTAATTTTTACTATAAAACTGTGCCTCTATATTGGGCTTTTGGAGTTCTGTGGCGTTCCCCCCTTTTCTTTCTTCTTCCTTTTTTTCTTTTCTCTTTTTATAGTTTTAACTTTTTAAAACCTATTATATTTTTTCTACATTTATTCCTTTGTTTGCCTTTCCTACTGTTCTTTTCCCCTTGCAGTTAATTTTTAATGTATATAAATCTTCCTCATCTACCTCTGTTTAACTTTGCGTGTCTATTCTTTCTTTCCTTTCTGCTCAACATATTTGTTAGTTTGTTTTCACTGCTTTATTCCCCACATGACATCTTACTTTAGTTTTGTTTTCCAGTTCATGCTTAAGTTAGTTTTGTTCTTAAATGGTAAATATAATATTTTTTATTTCCTTTGTTTGCCAGGTCAATCTACTGTACTTTATTTTTATTGGACTGTTTTGACTTTGCTTATGGGTATATATATATATATGTGTGTGACTTCCCTGGTGGCTCAGAGGTTAAAGCGTCTGCCTCCAATACAGGAGATCCAGGTTCGATCCCTGGGTCGGGAAGATCCCCTGGAAAAGGAAATGGCAAACCACTCCAGTATTCTTGCCTGGAGAATCCCATGGACTGAGGAGCCTGGTGGGCTGCAGTCCACAGGGTCGCAAAGAGTTGGACACGACTGAGCGACTTTACTTACTTACTTACTTACTTACTATATATATGTGTGTGTATGTATATTCCATTATTTTATTATTATTTGCCTGATTTTGTAACTGCCATTTGTCTCGGGTTCATCTTTGGTTTCTCATTTTGGGGTATTTATTTTAATCTCACTTAAATACCATAAAAAACCACTTGTGGAATCTTCATTCCTGACTAGGGCTCAAGCCCTGAGCCTTTGGAGTGGGAGCATTGACTCTAAGACCCTAGACTACCAGAGAACTAACCCTGGGGAGGATCAAAAGTGAGAACTCACACAGAGGAAACCACTTGAATACAAGGCCTGGCATCACCCAACTACCAGTAGACCCTGTGCAGGATGCCTCATTTAAACAACAAACAAAATGAAAATACAAATTCAGTCATCAACAGACAGGATTACCACCTCAAGCAGCCTTGCAAATCAGATAAAATACAAACAAACAAAAACTCAGCACAAATCTCACCCTATATGAAGCTTACACACCACTAGAACAACCTTAAGAGGGCAGAAACCAAAAGGAAGAAAGAATTCAACCTTGAAGCCTGAGAAAAGGAGACCTCAAACACAAGTTAAAAAATAATAATAATGAAAAGGCAGAGAAATACTACAAAAATGAAGAAACAAACTAGAAATACAGAAGTCCAAATAAATGAGGAGGAAATAGGCAAACGACCTGAAAAAGAAAATTCAGACTAATGATAGTAAAAATGATCAAAAACCTTGAAAACAAAATGGAGAAAATGCAAGAATCAATTAACAAACATCAAGAAGAATTAAAGAATAAACATACAGAGACAAACAACACAATTACTGAAATCAAAAATACTCTAGAAGGAATCAAAATATCTTAAGCAGAAGAATGAATCAGTGAGCTGGAAGATAAAATGGTGGAAAAACTTCTGAAGAGCAGAATAAAGTAAAAAGAATGAAAAGAGCTGAAGATAGTCTCAGAGACCTCTGAGACAATATCAAACACAGCAACATTCGAATTATAGGGGTCCCAGAAGAAGAAGAGAAAAAAAAAGGAAATTAAAAAAAAACTTTTAAGAGATTATAGCTGAAAATTTTCCTAACATGGAAAAAGAAATAGTCAATCAAGTCCAAGAAGCACAGAGAGTCCCATACAGGATAAACCCAGGGAGAAACATGCCAAGACATACTAATCAAACTAACAAAGACTAAACGCATGAAAGAATATTAAAAGAAGCAAGGGAAAAACAATAAGTAATATACATGGGAACCCCATACATTTAACAGCTGATCTTTCAGCAGAAATTCTGTGGGCCAGAAAGGAATAGCAGGATATATTTAAAGTACTGAAAGGGAAAAATCTACCACCAAGATTACTGTATATGGCAAGAATCTCATTCAAAATTGTTGGAGAAATAAAAAGCTTTTCAGACAAGCAGAAGTTGAGAATTCAGTACCACCAAACCAGCATTACAACAAATGTTAAAGGGATTATATAGTCAAGAGATACAAAAGAAGAAAAAAAGATCCATAAAATCAACCCTGATTAATTAAGGAAATGCCAATAAAAACATATATATAAATAATTACTTTAAATGTAAATGGATTAAATGCTCCAACCAAAAGACACAGACTGGCTGAGTGGATACAAAAGCAAGACTCATATATACGCTGTCTACAAGAAACCCACTTTAGACTGAAAGACACATATAGACTGAAACTGAGAGGATGGAAAAATATATCCCATGCAAATGGGAAGCAAAAGAAAGCTGAAGTAGCAATCATCATATCAGACAAAATAGACCTTAAAATAAAGAAGATTATAAGAGATAAAGAAGCACACTACATAAAGATCAAGGGATCCATGCAAGAGTAGGAATAAGAATTATAAATATCTTTGCACCCAACAGAGGAGCACCTCAATACATAAGACAAACACTAACAGACATAAAAGGAGAAATTGACAGTAACACAATAATAATAGACTTTTAACACCCCACTCACACCAATGGACATATCATCAAAACAGAAGATTAATAAGGAAACACAAGTCTTAAATGATACATTATATGAGATAGATCTCATTGATATCTTCAAGACATTCCATCCAAATGAAAAAGAATACACCTTCTTCTCAAGTGCACATGGAACATTTTCCAAGATAGACATCTTGGGTCACAAATCCAACCTCAGTATATTTAATAAAATTGAAACTGTATCAAGCATCTTTTTTGACCACAACTCTTCTCTATGAGACTAGATATCAATTACAAGAAGAAAAAAAAACTGTAAGAAACATAGATACATGAGACTAAACAATCCATTTCTAAATAACCAACAAGTTACTGAAGAAATCAAAAGGGAAATCAAAACATTTCCCAAAACAAATGACAATGAAAACACGATCACTCAGAACCTGTGAGTTGCAGCAAAGCAGTTCTAAGAGGGAAGTTTATAGGAATACAATCCTAACTCAAGAAACAAGACAAACATCAAATAGACAAACTAACTTTACACCAACAATAACTTGGGAAAAAAAAAAAGAGCAACCCCCAACATTAATAGAAGCTAAGAAATCAGAAATATCAGAGCAGAAATATGTAAAAGAAATGAAAGAAACAATAGTAAAGATTAATAAAACTAAAAGCTGGTTCTTTGAGAACATAAACAAAATTGACAAACTTTAAGAAGATTCACCAAGAAAAAAAGAATCAAATCAACAAAATTAGAAATCAATAAGGAGAGGTTACAACAGACAATGCAGAAATACAAAGATTATAAGAGACTATTATGAACAACTATATGGCAATAAAATGGATAACCTGGAAGAAATGTACAGATTCTTAGAAGACTTCAATCTTCCCAGACTGAACCAGGAAGAAATAGAAATTATGAACAATCCAATTGCAAGCACTGAAATGGAAGCTGTGATAAAAAATCTCCCAAAAACAAAAGCCCAGGACCAGATAGCGTCACAGGAGAATTCTATCAAACATTTAGAAAAGAGCTAATGCCTATTCTTCTAAAACTCTTTAAAAAATTCGAGAGGAAGGAACACTTCCAAACTCATTCTGTAAGGCCACCATCATCCTGATACCAAAACCAGACAAAGACAACACAAAAATGAAAACTACAGGTGAATATCACTGAAGAACATAGATGCAAAAATGCTCAACAAAATTTTAGCAAACAGAATTCACCAACACATCAAAAAGCTCATACACCATTATCAAGTTGGGTTTATTCCAGGGATGCAAGGATTCTTCAATATATGCAAATCAATCAATGTGATACACCATATTAACAAATTGAAAGATAAAAACCATATGATAATCTCAAAAGATTCAGAAAAAGCCTTTGACAAAATTCAGCACCAAACTCTTCAAAAAATGGGCATAGAAGGAACCTACCTCAACATAGTAAAGGCCATGTATGATAGGCCTACAGCAAACCTTATTGTCAGTGGTGAAAAGCTGAAGGCATTTTCTCTAAGATCAGGAACAAGACAAGCATGTCCACTTTGGCCACTGTTTTTCAACATAGTTCTGGAAGTCCTAGCTACAGCAATCAGAGAAGAAAAAGAAATAAAAGGAATCCAGTTTGGAAAAGAGAAATAAAGCTCTCACTGTTTGCAGATGACATGATACTATACATAGAAAACCCTAAAGATAGTATCAGAAAATGACTAGAGCTAATCAGTGAATTTAGGAAAGTTGCAGGATACAAAATCAATACACAGAAATCACTTGCATTTCTCTATACTAACAATGAAAAATCAGAGAAATTAGGGAAACAATCCCATTCGCCATTGCAACAAAAAGGATTAAATATCTAGGAATAAATTTACCTAAGGAGGCAAAAGAACTGTACACAGAAAAATATAAGTTGCTGATGAAAGAAACCAAAAATGACATAAACAGATGGAGAGATATTCCATGTTCCTGGGTAGGAAGAATCAATATTGTGAAAATGACTATACTACTAAACACAATCTAGAGATTCAATGCAATCCCTGTCAAATTACCAATGGCATTTTTCACAGAACTAGAACAAAAAATTTCACAATTCATATGGAAACACAAAAGACTCTGAATAGCCAAAGCAGTCTTGAGAAAGAAGAATGGAGCTGGAAGAATCAACCTTCCTGACTTCAGATTATACTACAGAGCTACAGTCATCAAGACAGTATGGTACTGGCACAAAAACAGAAATACAGACCAATGGAACAAGATAGAAAGCCCAGAAATAAACCCATGCACCTATGGGTAGCTTATTTTGGACTGCTGCTGCTGCTAAGTCATTTCAGTCATGTCTGACTCTATGCGATCCCATAGATGGCAGCTCACCAGGCTCTCCTGTCCCTGGGATTCTCCAGGCAAGAACACTGGAGTGGGTTTCCATTTCCTTCTCCAATACATGAAAGTGAAAAGTGACAGTGAAGTTGCTCAGTTGTGTCTGACCCTTAGCAACCCCATGGACTGCAGCCCCCCAGGCTCTTCCATCATGGGATTTTCCAGGCAAGAGTACTGGAGTGGGGTGCCATTGCCTTCTCCTATTTTGGACAAAGGAGGCAAGAATATACAATGGGGCAAATACAGCCTCTTCAATAAATGGTGCTGGGAAAACTAGACAGCAACATGTAAAATAATAAAATTAGGATACTTTCTAATACCATATACAAAGATAAACTCAAAATGGATTAAAGACCTTAATATAAGACCAGAAATGATAAAACTCTTAGAGGAAAGCATAGGCAGAACACTCAATAACATAAAGCAAGATCCTCTAATACCTACCTCCTAGAGTAATGGAAATAAAAACAAAAGTAAGCAAGTGGGACCTGATTAAATTAAATTTAAAAGCTTTTGCACAGCAAAGGAAACTATAAGCAAGGTGAAAACATAACCCTCAGAATGGGAGAAAATAATAGCAAATGAAACAACTGACAAAGGATTAATTTCCAAAATATACAAGCAGCTCATACAACTCAATCCCAGAAAAGCAAACAACCCAGTCAAAAAGTGGGAAAAAGATCTAAACAGGCATTTATCCAAAGAAGATTTATAGATGGCTAACAAACACATGAAAAGATGCTCAACATTGCTCATTATTAGACAATTGCAAGTCAAAACTGCGACCGAAAAGCAACAATGCTGGAGAGGATGTGGAGAAAAGGAAATGCTCTTGCACTTTTGGTGGGAATGTAAATTGATCGAGCCACGGTATGGAGATTCCCTAAAAAACTCGGAATAAAACCACCATATTACCCAGCAATCCCACTCCTAGGCGTATGCCCTTAGGAAACCAAAATTGAAAAAGACACCTCTATCCCATTTTTCATTGCAGCACTATTTAAAATAGCTAGAACATGGAAACAACCTAGATGTCCATCAACAGATGAATGGATAAAGAAGTTGTGGTAGATATACACAATGTATATGTACTTTTCACTTAGCCATAAAAAGAATGCATTTGAGTCGGTTCTAATGAGGTGGGTGAACCTAGAACCTATTATACAGAGTGAAGTGAGTCAGAAAGAGAAAGATAAATATCATATTCTAATGCATATATACGGATTCTAGAAAAATGGTACTAAAGAATTTATTTTCAGGGAAGCAATGAAGAAACAGACATAGAGATTAGACTTATGGACATGAGGAAAAGGGAGGAGAGGGTGAGATGTGTGGAAGGAGTAACATGGAAGCTTACATTACCATATGTAAAATAGATACCCGATGGGAATTTGCTGTATGGCTCAGAAAACTCAAACAGGGGCTCTGTATCAACCTAGAGGGGTGGTTTTGGGGAGGGAGATGGGAGGGAATTTCAAAAGGAAGGGGAAATATATCTACCTACTTCATGTTGAAATGAATATTCATGCTGAGATTTGACAGAAAACAACAAAATTCTGTAAAGTAATTATCCTTCAATAAAAAATTAATTTAGAAAAATGAAAAAGAACAGTATATGAAAAATTTTAATAACATGTACTGGAATATATATGAATGGCAAATAGGTATATGAAAACTTGCTGAATGTCACTATGAATAAAATGCAAATTAAAGTCACAGTGAACTATTATACCCATCTAATCATTTACTGATATTGTTATATTATTATATGAAATGATTTATAAATATTATATTTAATGTATATTGTATATTTTGATAAATTATATTTATGATCTAAATTAATCAGAAACTGAAATTTTAAAATGACTGATAACAGCTAATAATAGCCAGAACATACATCTATACTCAGTGTTGGCAGTAATACCTATAATAGAAAAAACTTGAAAAGCCTATAGAAATTGTCAGTAAATTATTATACCACTTCAAATCAGAATAATTGGCAACCAACAAAAATTATGTTTTGAAAGAATTTTAAATGATAGGATAAAAGCTTATTATACTGAGAAAATGTGTCAGATATCAATAATAGTTAATCTTTGTTGGTGGTAAAAAACATAATTTTTTTCAAATTATTGAAAGAAATTTTTGAAATTTCTTGAAATTTTTGAAATTTTTGAAATTTTTGAAATTTTTGAAATTTCTTGAAATTTTTGAAATTTCTTAAAATTTTTGAATTTTTGAAATTTTTGAATTTTTGAAATTTCTTGAAATTTTTGAAAATTTTCAAATTTCTTTCCAAATGTTAGCATATATTCCTTACATTATAGACCTTCTCTATCTTTGGCTGCAAAGAATATAATCAATCTGATTTCAGTATTGACCATCTGGTGAGGTCCATTTGTAGAGTCTTCTCTTGTGTTATTGGAAGAAGGTGTTTGCTTTGACCAGTGCATTCTCTTGGAAAAACTCTGTTAGCCTATGACTGCTTCACTTTGTACTCCAAGGCCAAATTTGCCTATTACTCCAGGTATCTCTTGACTTCCTACATTTGCATTCCAGTCCCATATAATGAAAAGGACATCTTTTAAGGTGTTAGTTCTAGAAGGTCTTGTAGGCCTTCATAGAACCATTCAACTTCAGCTTCTTCAGCATTACTGGTCAGAGCATAGACTTGGATTACTGTGATATTGAATGGTTTGCCTTGGAAACAAACCGAGATCATGCTGTCATTTTTGAGATTGTATCTAAATACTGCATTTAGGACTCTTGTTGATTGTGACGGCTACTCCATTTCCTCTAAGGGATTCTTGCCCAAAGTAGTAGATATAATGGTCATCTGAGTTAAATTCACTCATTCCAGTCCATTTTTGGTTCACTGACTCCTAAAATGTCGATGTTCACTCTTGCCATCTCCTGTTTGACGATTTCCAATTTGCCTTGATTCATGGACCTAACATTCCAGGTTCCTGTGCGATATTGCTCTTTACAGCAACAGACTTTACTTTCACCACCAGTCACATCCACAAATGGGTGTTGTTTTTGCTTTGGCTCCGTCTCTTCACTCTTTCTGGAGTTATTTCTATACTGATCTCCAGTAGCATATTGGGCACCTACCAACCTGGGGAGTTCATCTTTCAGTGTCCCATCTTTTTGCCCTTTCATACTGTTCATGGGCTTCTCAAGGCAAGAACACTGAAGTCGTTTGTCATACCCTTCTCCAGTGGAACATGTTTTGTCAGAAGCTCTATACAGAAGGAAAAAACAGACCAGGAGCTGACTGTGGCTCAGATCATGAACTCCTTATTGCCAAATTCAGACTTAAATTGAAGAAAGTAGGGAAAACCACTAGACCATTCAGGTATGACCTAAATCAAATCCCTTAGGATTATACAGTGGAGTGACAAATAGATTCAAGGGACTAGATCTGATAGAGTGCCTGAAGAACTATGGATGAAGGTTTGGGACATCATACAGGAGGCAGTGATCAAGATCATCTCCAAGAAAAAGAAATCCAAAAGGCAAAATGGTTGTCTGAGGAAACCTTACAAATAGTTGAGAAAAGAAAAATGAAAAGCAAAGGAGAAAAGGAAAGATATACCTATTTGAATGCAGAGTTCCGAAGAATAGCAAGGACAGATGAGAAAGCCTTCTTCAGTGATCAGTGCAAAGAAATAGAGGAAAACAACAGAATGGGAAAGACTAAAGATCTTTTCAAGAAAATTAGAGATACCAAGGGAACATTTCATGCAAAGATGGGCTCAATAAAGGACAGAAATGGTATGGACCTAACAGAAGCAAAAGATATTAAGAAAAGGTAGCAAGAATACACAGATAAACTATACAAAAAGATCTTCATGACCCAGATAATCACGATGGTGTGATCACCAACCTAGAGCCAAACATCCTGTAATGCAAAGTTAGACGGGCCTTAGGAAGCATCACTATGAACAAAGCTAGTAGAGGTGATGGAATTCCAGTGGAGCTATTTCAAATCCTGGAAGATGATGCTGTGAAAGTGCTGCACTCAGTATGCCAACAAAATTTGAAAACTCAGCAGTGGCCTCAGGACTTGAATAGGTCAGTTTTCATTCCAGTCCCAAAGAAGGGCAATGCCTAAGAATGTTGTAACTGCCACACAGTTGCACTTATCTCACACGCTAGCAAATTAATGCTCAAAATTCTCCAAGCCAGGCTTCAACAGTATGTGAACCATGAACTTCCAGATGTTCCAGCTGGATTTAGAAAAGACAGAGGAACCAGAGATCAAATTGCCAACATCCATTGGATCATAGAAAAGGAATGAGAATTCCAAAAACGTATACTTCTGCTTTATTGACTATGCCAAAGCCTTTGATGGTATAGATTATAACAAACTGGAAAATTCTGAAAGAGATGGGAACAGCAGACATCTGACTTTCCTCCTGAGAAATCTGTATGCAGATCAAGCAAAAACAGTTAGAACTGGATGAGGAACAACAGACTGGTTCCAAATAGGGAAAGGATTATGTCAAGGCTGTATATTGTCACCCTGCTTATTTAACTTCTATGTGAAGTGCCAGGCAGGATGAAGCACAAGCTGGAGTCAAGACTGCTGGGAGAAATATCAATAACCTTAGACATGCAGATGTCACCACCGTTATGGCAGAAAGTGAAGAGGAGCTAAAGAGCCTGTTGATGAAAGTGAAAGAGGAGAGTGAAAAAGCTGGCTTAAAACTCAACATTCCAAAAACTAAGATCACTGGCATCCAGTCCCATCATTTCTTGGCAACAGATGGGGAACAATGGAAACAGTGACAGACTTTGTTTTCCTGGGCTCCAAAATCACTGCAGATGACGACTACAGCCATGAAAGTAAGAAGTTTGCTCCTTGGAAGAAAAGCTATGACCAACCTAGACAGTATATTAAAAAGCAGAGACATTATTTTTCCAACAAAGGTCCAACTAAGTCAAAGCTATGTTTTTTCCCCTTATTCATGCATGGATATGAGAGCTGGCCTAGAAAGAAAGCTGCTGCTGCTGCTGCTGCTGTAAGTCGCTTCAGTTGTGTCCGACTCTGTGCGATCCCATAGACGGCAGCCCACCAGGCTCCCCCGTCCCTGGGATTCTCCAGGCAAGAACACTGGAGTGGGTTGCCATTTCCTTCTCAGTGCATGAAAGTGAAAAGTGAAAGTAAAGTCGCTCAGTTGTGCCCGACTCTTTGTGACTCCATGGACTGCTGACCACCAGGCTCCCTCTGTCCATGGGATTTTCCAGGCAAGAGTACTGGAGTGGGGTGCCATTACCTTCTCTAGAAAGAAAGCTGAGCACCAATGAATTGATGCTTTTGAACTGTGGTGTTGACGAAGAATCTTGAGAGTCCCTTGGACTACAAGGAGATCAAACCAGTCAATCCTAAAGTACTGAATATTCTTTGGAAGGACTGATGCTGAAGCTGAATCCTTTGGCCACCTGATGCAAAGAACTGACTTATTTGAAAAGCCCCTGATGCTGGGAAAGATTGAAGGCAGG
The DNA here is from genome assembly GCA_917880005.1 of Nanger dama. Taxonomy (NCBI): domain Eukaryota; kingdom Metazoa; phylum Chordata; class Mammalia; order Artiodactyla; family Bovidae; genus Nanger; species Nanger dama. Next base: position 35,857,226 of record CAKJTW010000007.1, read on the forward strand.
AAGAGAAGGTGATGACAGAGGATGATATGGTTGGATGGCATCAGCGACTCGCTGGACATGAGTCTGAGCAAGCTCTTGGAGTTGGTGTTGGACAGGGAAGCCTGGTGTGCTGCAGTCCATGGGGTGGCAAAGAGGAGGAGACAATTGAGAAACTGAACTGAACTGATGCTGAAGTTGAACCTCCAATACTTTGGCCACCTGATGCAAAGAATTAACTCATTGGAAAATACTCTGATGCTGGGAAAGTTAGGGCAAAAGGAAAAGAATGGCAGCTGAGGATGAGATGGTTAGAGAGAATCACTAACTCGATAGACCTGAATCTGGGAGACAGTGGAGGATAGAGGAGCCTGGTAGGCTATAGTCTGTGTGGTTGCAAACACTTCAGACGTGACTTAGCGACATGAACAACAACAAAAACAATGGCAATAGTGCGCAAAATGTGGTGTGTATCCCTGCTTGTCTCTGGAGTCAAAAACTATTTTCATAATACTACTAAGACATTATTTACCTTTTTTATAGTAAAATAAAATATTTCTGATGTTTCAAAAATAATAGATAAAATTTCTAGTGCCTTAATTTGAATCAAAGTAGTTACACAAAACCGTACGTATTCTTTGTTACCACATACTCACTGCAAAAAATAAAGAATATATATAATATATATAAATAAAGTAAATTAATATATTTATTTACTATAAAGTAAATTATATAAATACAGCAAATAAAAATATTTGCTTTAGAATGTCCATAAAGAAGCAACAGAGATTGCTTTATCAAATCTTAGTCCTTGAGTTCACGTGTTTTTAATATTTTCTATGACACAATAGGAAACACACCTAAAGTATACAAAGTATGATGATTGTTTTAAGGACAAGAACTTCGGCTATTGTTGTATTGAAATTCAAGCTTAACAGTCTGCCAATACTTAAAGACTTCTCTGATAAAGTTAATTTAGTATTATAGGATGTGATTTTTTTTTAATGTTACATGATGAATGGGTTTACATTTGGAAGAACTATATAGCTCATTGAAACAGTATTTTCTAAACAACCAGAGAATGATCATATAAAATTATACTTGGATGAAAGATCCATCCAAAGTACAAGAAAGGCCTTTAAACTAACAGAATAGGAAAAGTTCACTGATAGTTTCAGATTCCATATTGCAACTAACTTTAAAAAATTATTTATTTTTAATTGATTGATGATTAGTTTACAATATTGGTTTGATTTCTGCCATATATCAACATGAATTAACCATAGGTGTACATATGTCCCCTCCTTCTTGAGTCTCCCACCCATTCCCACCCCTCTCGGTTATTACAGAGCCCCCATTTGAGTTCTCTGAGTCATACAGCAAATTCCCATTGGCTGTCTATTTACATATGTGAGTATATACATCCATGCTAATCTCTCCATTTATCTCACCCTCTTCTCCTCCACCCTTTTCCATAGTCCGCTCTCTATGTCTGTGTCTCCATTGCTGCTCTGTGAGTAGATTAATCTGTACCATCCTTCTAGATTCCATATATATGTGTTAATATATGATATATGTTTTTCTCTTTGTGATCTACTTCACTCTGTAATATGCTCTAGGTTCACCCACCTCATTAAAGCTGACTTAAATGTGCTCCTTTTATGGCTGGGTAGTATTCCTTTGTATATATGTACCACAACTTCTTTAGCCGTTCATCTGTTGATGGACATGTAGGTTGCTTCCATGTTCTAGCTATTGTAAATAGTGCTGCAGTGAACACTGGGGGTACATGTGTCTTTTTCAGTTCTGGTTTCTTCAGGATATATGACTTGAGGTTGTATTGCTGGGTCATGTGGTGGTTTTACTCCTAGTTTTTTAAGGAATCTTTGTACTGTCCTTCGTAGTGGCAATATCAATTTACATTCCCACCAGCAGTGTAGGTGCAGCTAACTTTTAGAAGCTAGTGTTAAAATATTCTTTCCTTCTTCAACCATGAGTATGAGGTAGGTTTATATATATGTATTTCAACCAAAATAGCATATTACAGTGGATTGAATGCAAAAGTGAATATGATAATCCACTGAAGTGATTTTCAATAAGTTCCTGAGTTCCTGTGTTTAGAAGCTGCACAGGTACTATTTCAGATAAATGAGGATTATGATCATATTTCTGGTACATTTATTCAGCAAAGCAAAGGAAACAGCCTTTTCTTACAAAATTATCTTATTGGGACATTTCCTCTGTTGCCTTACATATTGGAAAGAAAAAAATCAATTGTAACTGTTTGTTTTTTAGAAGTTATCCTAATATTATTGACCCCCATATCAAATACATATTATTCCAGTATATCAGTCAGGATGTGTTTAGCAACATATAAAACCAAAATTTCAGTGAAAAAGTTTATTTTTTCTTACACAAAAAGAAGTTATGATAGATCCTCTAAGGCTGGTGTGGCGGTTGCAGAAGATGGTCAGTGTTGGAGGCATGTTACAGCTTTCTGCCTTGGCTTCCTTAGCTTATGATTTTAATCTTCATGTTTAAAGGGGGCCACGCTATGCACATGCTCCAGGCAGAAGAAGGTGACAGGGGAGCAGAGAATATCAGAACTGTGAACTGGCTTTCCACCTCAGTGGCCTGAGCTGCGATACATGACTGCTCACAGCAGAAAGAGATGCTGAGACACTGAGTTTTAATAGTCACTGTCCTGTGGCTGCAGTGGGCTGGGGAGAGATGGGTCTGAAACATAGGTTGGAGCAGGCAGTCCAAGTGTCAGTGGTATCTAGTAAGACAGAAGGAATGGAAAGAAAAAGAAGAGCCCCAGTCTAGCTGGCTAGCCCCAGAAAAAATGGAAGCAGGCGTGTACTTCCTCCTGGGTGAAGTGAATAACAATGGGATTGACAGGGTGGCCAAAGGTGCTACAGACATATTCTGTTGAGAAGCAAAGAGTAAATGCAGAACTTAGCATTCTTAAAATCAAGAAGAAAAAGAGTCGGCTTTTAATTTGCCTTGTAGGAAGAACAATGATCATTTTAGGATTTATAACCTAATTACAGAATAGAAAAATTTGCAGCTGCAAAACTTTTTATGTGGCCTGCAGCATGCAGGGGAGCTAAAAGAAGGAAACCCTAAATGACGTCTGTGAGCCAGTCCTTACTAGAGACAGTTATCTGAAGATGACACCACAGATCCAGAACCAGTAAGGAAGGCTTCATTCCTTCCACATTCACTGTTTATCGAGCAGAACTGTGTGTCTGGTCTCTAGAGTTGGCATGAAGCAGTGAGTACGGTAGTCAAACATGACACTATGGTAAGAACCCGCCTGCCAGTGCAGGAGAAGCAAGAGCTGCAGATTCAGCCCCTGGGTCAGGAAGAGCCCCCGGAATGGGAAATGGCAACCTACTCCAGTATTCTTGCTTGGAAAATTCCACGGAAAGAAAAGTCTGGTGGGCTACAGTCCATGGGGTCGCAAAGAGTCGGATACAACTGAGCACACACAACACACACACACAATGAGTAAGGTTTAGGTTTTCATCTCAATGAACTCAACATCCCAGAGAGATATGCTCAGAATCTTTGCCCATTTCATTACTTACAGAGGCTTGATGAGCCAACTGATGTAAAACTGTATAAAAAAAAGTCTTGTTCTGACATCAAGAACTTGGCCCTTATTTTATATACTTTATGCTAAAAATACAGTTTGCTCTGCAGTTAGGGCACCGAGTACATACTAAATGACTTAGTGACTCTTACTGGATAAGATCCTGAAGATAATTTTCTTGAAGCCAAATTCTTGGAAATTAAAGTCAGAAGGAGAGAAGAGAGCCATATAACTTTGCTCAAAACAGGTTATTAATTGTTCCTGCAACAAGAGGGGGAATTTGAGGAGCAAAGATTGGCCTGGAAGTTTCTTTCAGCTAGAAGAAGTGACTAAATTTTAATTTTCTTTCTTGGAAGAAGATAGGAATGCATAGAATACTTTATATTTGAAGATTGAAATTAGATACGTTCATAAGCATTCCAAAACTTCAGTGGTAGAAAATAATTGTATATATAATATTTTGTCATATGATGTTTTTTAATCTTGTTTTTATAAAAAATTTTTCAGCCAAAATTTATCTGAAGCAGCTGTTAAACTTCTTGATGAGTTTTTCTGGTTTGAAATCTGCTTTTAGTCCCAAATAAAACCAAATACCTACTCAGATATTTGAAACAGTTTACCAAGATTAAATACACCCCAACCGTAACAGTTTTGTGGGTTTGAAATTCTAAATTCTGCTTTCAAAACTATTTCAAAAATCTTTAATCTGGGGAGAAAGGAGATAAAGAAATTTGTGAGTTTATATGGCCTTTAGGGGAAGTTGGAAGGATAGATATATAATACTTAAGCCATATTCTGTCTTGCTGTGTGTGTTCAGTTGTGTCTGACTCTCTGTTATCCCACGGACTGTACCCCGCCAGGCCCTCTGTCCATGGAGTTTTTCAGGCAAGAATACTGGAGTGGATTGCCATTTCCTCCTCCAGGGAATCTTCCAGACCCAGAATCAAACCCATCTCTCTTGTGTGTCCTGCATTGGCAGGCATTTTCTTTACCACTGAACCACCTGGGAAGCCCACTTTAGCCATACCTCCAGGTGGTACTAGTGGTAAAGAATCCACCTACAGTGGAGACAGGGGAGAAGTGGGTTTAATTCCTGGGTGGGGAAGATTCCCTGGAGGAGGGCATGTCAACCCACTCCAGTATTCTTGCCTAGAGAATCCCATGGACTGAGAAAGCTGGCGGGCTACAGTTGAAAAAGTCACACACACCTGAGCAATTAAGCACACTATTGAAATTTCCAACCTTTTCAACCCAGAGAGGCCCACTAAGTCAATTCAGCTTCTGTATAACTTTGGATGCAATATTGTAGCATTCATTTCTTTATACCCACTATAGTATTGGAATATCTTGTAGTATCAACCTCTTTATTATGAAAAATTTGTGCTTGTTTTGGAGGGGGAAGATCAATTAAATATATATTGGGAAACCTTTATGGATATCAATTCTCTGCTTAGCTTTAAGTTTAAGCTAATGTTATTTCTGGTTCTGCATCTGTTACTCTAATGAAGCAATTACTTCAACAGCTGAAACTTTATTTTCTTTATTCTTTACTTGTTCTGTTAAAAGTTCATACGTCTATAGTAAAATTTAGACTTTTATTTTAAAAAGTCATTTTGCTTGTGTGTAAAAGCCAAGGCATTTTTAATATAGATATCTAGTGTTAGTATAATAAATACAGATTTTAAATTCAGTGAAAAAGAGAAGGGGAAAACATAGAGTCCTGGAGTGAAGAAGATCTGAACTTTGTCCCAGTTGTGCCATCAACCAGTTGTTCAGTTCAGTTCAGTTCAGTCGCTCAGTCGTGTCCAACTCTTTGCGACCCCATGAATCGCAGCACGCCAGGCCTCGCTGTCCATCACCAACTCCCGGAGTTCACTCAGATTCGTGTCCATAGAGTCAGTGATGCCATCCAGCCATCTTATCCTCTGTTGTCCCCTTCTCCTCCTGCCCCCAGTCCCTCCCAGCATCAAAGTCTTTCCCAATGAGTCAACTCTTCGCATGAAGTGGCCAGAGTACTGGAGTTTCAGCTTTAGCATCATTCCTTCCAAAGAAATCCCAGGGCTGATCTCCTTCAGAATGGACTGGTTGGATCTCCTTGCAGTCCAAGGGACTCTCAAGAGTCTTCTCCAACACCACAGTTCAAAAGCATCAATTCTTCGGCACTCAGCCTTCTTCACAGTCCAACTCTCACATCCATACAAAACCACAGGAGAAACCATAGCCTTGACTAGACGGACCTTAATCTTTCTTAAATCTCTGTTTCTTCATATAAAAGAGTTACGATATTAAGACAAAATATCTATAAGGTTTTGTGTATTTTTCAAATTTCATAAATCTCCTAAGTATTAGAGAACAGTCTATATTTTATTTGCTATTGATGTATCTTTAAGTCTTTCCAGGATATTAGCACCCCAATGTTGCAACATCATGGGGTACTTTATACCTTACAAATTTGCATATTATATACACTGTTAGATTATTATCTATTATCTCTTTAGGCATTATCTTCTAGGTAGACTTAATTCCAGGGACTAAAACAAATTGTTTAATGGGAATGTTTCCATTGAATAAAGAATAAGATTTGTACTTCCAAAGTCTCATCTAGTATTTTTGTAAAATGTATGACCTATTATATATAAATTCAAGGCACGCTTAACAGTCATCAAGACTGTTCAGCTCTTCATGATATTAAAAGGAAGCTACACATTACAGCTTAGAAAGTAAATGTATAAATTTTGCAAAAATCATACCCATGACCCCACTCTTTTTCACTGACATCATGTATCAAAGTATAATTTTATCCAGGACCCTGTTCAATATTTACTGCTGCTGCTGCTGCTAAATCGCTTCAGTTGTGTCCAACTCTGTGCGACCCCATAGATGGCAGCCTACCAGGCTCCTCCGTCCCTGGGATTCTCCAGGCAAGAATACTGGAGTGGGTTGCCATTTCCTTCTCCAATGAATGAAAGTGAAAACGGAAAGTGAAGTCTCTCAGTTGTGCCTGACTCTCAGTGACCCCATGGACTGCAGCCCGCCAGGCTCCTCTGTCCATGGGATTTTCCAGGCAAGAGTACCAATCATTTCACTTTTCTTAAAATCTACTTCTAAAGATAAACTTGATTTCATAGGACTCTAACACTCTTTGTTGAATTTATCATCTACATTACTTAGATTACAGAAATGTGTTTTTAATGCAAAACTTCATAGGAGGTTATTTAGATGATTATTTCAGAATATACTAGTGGGAGTATATTAGCATTTCCCTTTCACTGTTGTTCACAAGTGATTGTGATGGTTTTACCCTGTCCACAATAGTTTATTGTTCTTCTGCTGACTTTTTGCTGAGTTTCAGACTGACATGATATTTCTCACCCCAAGCCCTCTCAGGTAATAAAACTGTTGTAATTGCCCTCTGGGTCATCTTTATTTGATCTATAACAAGTCATTCCAAGAAGCACACATATGCACACAAAAACTCATTCACCAATACACACATATACCTGTCATTCCATGACTTTCATACTCCTTTGCACTTTTGAACATTACTCTCTCCTTTCATGTACTCAGTAAACTTTTATTGGGCATCTTTTATGTACTGGGCACTGTGCTAAGTGTTGTGGACCTAAAGGTAAATATTCCATGTTTTTAACATTAAGCAGAGTGCAGTCTATTGGCTAATACAGACATACAACTGACAGTGTAGTGATTAGGTGCTATAAGTGAGATAAGTGCAAAGAGCAAAGATAAAGCGGAGTTGGAAGGCTATCTAGGGAAAAAAATTAAAATTGAAAGTAAGAGTGAAGGCAGGAGTCTGGTGCTACCATTTTTAAAGATACTGTAGAGCTGGGACCTGGCATTCTCTTGATCCTCAAGGGAATCCTGGTTATTCTCCCACACTGTGTGATCCCCATACAAAAGATGATTATCAAAGCCTCCTAGCTTGCCAACACAGCTCATCCATTCTCATTCCTCAGATGAAATCCCCTCTCACTCCTGGGCTCCTGCATCTGGTTACCATCTCCAACCTTCTATTGTTCACCAACACCCTTGCCGTTCCTCCGCTTTCACCAAGGACCTCAGACTTGGATCATCATTTCCCCTTGCCACCATTTTCCTGGCCAGTTTCAACATCAGTGCCTATGACCCCATCTAACCAACTTTCTTCACAGTTCTCCAATCTCTTGGATGCCAGAGACCATCACCATTCTCCAGACCCCTCCTGGACTTCATCAGCATCCTCTTATTTTCCTGTTATGGATTCATAAACTCTTGGCAGTTCCTTCCGTTCACATTTCTCTGAATCCCTTATTTCCTGCACTCCATTTACTTGACCACATGAAGAACACCGGTGCTTTTTACTTTCCTTTTTATCTCTGTCCTTCCCCTCTCTGTTTTCTGTTTCTGACTTGCATCTCCCTAAGCCCCAGAAACTCATGAATGTATCACTGAACCCAGGTGTGCCTATTGTGGTACCTTGCGAGGAAAACACGACGCTTAGCTCATTCTTTCCTCTGCTCTTGCACCTGAGGGTCTTGGCACAACTGGAGAGAAGGGAAAAACATATGTGGTGACATATTTGGGATCTCCAACTTGATGCAGACCCCTGCTCTCTTTCCCCGCCCCACAAAAATCATCTTAAACTTCAACCAGTCTCCTTGATGCCCTGACTTGCTATTTTACCTACTACTTTCTACAGATGACTAAAATCCAAATTCACAAGAGGACAGTGACCATCAGACCAGCAACTCTTTGACTTTTTGACCTCCTTAAGCCAAGGTCTGTATGTATCATAAGCTGTCCTTCCAGTTTTAGTGGGAGGAAAGACACCCACTTTGGATGAAGGCTGTTCTTTCCACCTTTACCCAGTTCCCATTTCCTCCTGTGTGGATCAGATGCCTTCTCTTTTCTCTAGGCAGCCTTTCATTTCCTTGTCCAAACTTGAACATTAACATTCAAGTTTCTCTAATGAAAACACCGGGACCCTTTTCTGATTCTGTTTGCTACTCCATCTACTTCTTTTCTTTCTCTTCTTTTCACACCTAAGTGTCCACCAAAAAAAAAAAAAAAAGGGGAGAGAGAGAGAGAGAGAGAGAGAGAGAGACCATGCACTCAGCCTCCAGAGTCCTCACCTTCCTCCCATGCGTTGGTGGCATTGCTCAGTCACTCAGGCATGTCTGACTCTTTGTGACCCCATGGACTGCAGCACAGAAGGCTTCCCTGTCCTCTACTATCTTCTAGAGTTTGCTTAAACTCAAGTCCGTTGGGTCAGTGATGCCATCCAACCATGTCATCCTGTCACCCACTTCTCCTCCTGCCCTCAATCTTGCCCAGCATCAGAGTGTTTTTCAGTGAGTCAGCTCTTCACATCAGGTGGCTAAAGTATTGGAGCCTCAGCATCAGTCCTTCCAATTGGTTTTATACGAATGTGCCCACATTATTGGTATTCTTCTGCAGCTTCATTTGTTGTTTTTGCTCCATATTAGCTCTGTGCAATTTATCTTCACCGATACAGGGTGACTGGTGTGTAATGCATTACGTCATGGGAGTTTACTATAATGGACATTATTTTCAGTTATTGCTATTATTACATTGAGCAACATAGAAATGCAGCTTTTGTAGGTTAAAAATATATGATTATCAGGGTTCAGTATGGTTTAGTCTCTGCAAACAGCCCTGCTGTAAACATTCCTGTACATATCTTCTTATATTTACGAATATATCTCTCAATTTGGGTCACTTAAAATGTATTTTAAAAAGTATGAATTTCTCCATGAAAGGATTGACCATGTTTTGTTAAAATGCTTCCTAATTACCTGCATTTGTTTTTATAATTTACATTTTCTTTTTAAATTTTTTGATATTATATGGTTACTGACCTAAGCCCTTTTATTATTTCAAATCATTTGTAGCTTTCTTTTGGGTTTTTTACGAAGGCGATGATGTCTTCTACAACTGAGATTTCTTTCTATACTCTTTATATCCTTACATATTATCATTCTCTTATTTTCTTGTACTTCCTGGGATCCTCAGTTCAAGGCTAGTGTGTGTGGTAACAGTAGGAATCTTCTGTTGTGCTTTTTAAAGAGAATGATGTTACCATTTATCAATGACTATGATGTTTCCTGTGCAATTATTATAGATCTTTTTGCCAATTAGGAAAGTATCCTTCAATTCTAAGTTTACTAAGAATTTCTAATACAAGTGAATATTGTCTGTCTGCATAAATGAAATGATTTTCTGGTTTTTAGCATTTTTTTCTGTGAATTTATATTAATAGTTTTTAAAATGTCTAGCTTTTTTATTTCTTGGATAACGCTAACTTAGTAAAATGTGTGTGTGTGTGTGTGTGTGTGTCTGTGTGTGTGTGCTTTAAAACGCTCATTTTTATTTATTTATTTGGCTGTGCTGGGTCTTCATTACAGCTGTGTGGGATCTTTCAGTCGTGGCATGTGGGATATTTAGTTGCGGCACGTGAACTCTTAGTTGCAGTATGTAGGGCCTAGTTCCCTGACCAGGGATCCAACTTGGGCCCCTGCACTGGCAGGATGGAGTCTTAGCCACTGACCCACTAGGGAAGTCCTTGTGTGTGTTAATTGAGACCTATAATTTTTCCTTTGAAATTTTCATTATTGGGTTTTGAAATCAAGATTATTATAACAACCTTATAAAACAAGTAAAGAGAGGAATGTGTCATTTTTTTTTGTTTTCTGGAAGAATTTATGTGATGTTGGAATTATTTGCTCCTCAGATATCTAGTAGAATTTGTTGTCAAACTGTAGACTTGAGTTTTTTTGGTGAGTGAAGATGACGGTTTAATTTCTTCACTGGTTATAGGATCAAACAGATTTTCTAGCTCTTTCATAAATCAGTTTTGTAAGAGAAAATTTTCTATAAATACACCCATTTCATCTACATTGTCATAATCTAAAGTCTGTAGCATTCTGTGAACTATTTTATCTGTAAGTTGCTTGTTTTGATATAGAATTTTTCATAATTGTTTAGTTCTAAAATTTCCCGATACCCATTTTGATCGCCTTGTGTTAATTAGAAGTATTTTCAGATTTCTAAAGATGAGTCTATTCATAATCTTCAAACTTAATTTTATTGCAGTTAGAGAATGTGACCCATATCATATCAAATAGCTCATGTTTATTAAACTAGTTTTATAGTTTATTACATGGTTTCTATATGTTTATATAGTTAGTACATATCATGTTGCTTATAAATTATGTATTGTCTCTAATTATATTGTTCTTTACATAATGCAGTTAGTTCAAGCATGTTATTTGTTTTCTCAAAGTCTTTTCTCTCTTACTGACTTTTTGATCAGTTTGATCTATCAGTTGCCACGCAGTATGTCTCAACAGTGCCAACTATGATTTGTGACTCTCTCCTGCTAATTTTTACTATTTACATTTTCAATTGTTCAATTTAGTGCATGGGATATTCTTATCATTAGGTAGTGAGACCCTCTAACTGAAATACTGCTTTTTACCTTAAGGTCTATTTTATCTGACATGATTATAATCACATTAAATTTTGTCCATTATGTCATTGTTAAAAATGTTTGTTTATACTTTAGATTCCTGGTATATATTGATTAATTTATACCATCTTATTTTGTTCTCTGTATCCATGCTTAGTACGGTTTAAAATTAATCTGTATCTTTTTGAACTTTATACAAGGACTTTAGCTTGCTTAAACTCTAATCATACTCTTTCTGACTTACTCACTGTTTTAGTTTTATCTTTTTTTTTTTTTGTCCCAACTTCTTTGTGCTGAACACACCCTCAGGTAACCCCCTATGAGTCATGGCTTTGGATAATTCTCTCCCCTTGAGCTTGGGCAGAATTATGCCTTGCTTCTAACTGATAGAATATTGTAAAAATAATGGGATGTCACTCCCTTGATAAGATTACATTATATGGCAAAGGTGATGGGGATGTTTCTGTGTTATGTTATACAGTCTGGTGAGAGATTCTCCTTCCTAGTTTGAAGAAATTCGCAGCCCTGTTGTGAGGGATGTACGAAATGGGAAGGCCTCTAGGAACTAAGGGTTGTCCCTAGCTGTCAGCCAGTAAAAGGTCTGGGCCCTCAGTAATAGAGCCTCAGGGAAATTATTCTGCTAAAAATGTGGATGAGCTTGAAGTGAATCATTCTGCTGTGGGCCCTCCAGATGAGCTCACAGCTTTGTTTATACCTTGATTTCAGCCCTGTGATACCCAGATCAGAGAACCTGTTAAACTGGGTCCCAATTCTCCCTGGAAACTTAAGGAAAACACGTATGTGGTCTTAAGCCCCTGAATTTGTGGCATATGTCATTACTCAGTAACAGAAAATGAATACACTCTCAAGTTAGACTTCACTATTTTATAGAGTTAGTACTTGTTTGTGTGCATGTATAGTCACTTCAGTCGTTCCAATTCTTTGCGACCCTATGGGCTGTAGCCCACCAGGCTCCTCTCTCCATGGGATTCTCCAGGCAAGAATACTGGAGTTGGTTGCCATTTCCTCCTACAGGAGATCTTCCTGACCCTGTGTCTCCTGTGTCTCCTGCATTGGCAGACAGGTTCTTAACCACTAGTGCCAGGTGGGAAGCCTAGATTTGCTTATATTTACCACTTTATTTGCTACCTTTTCTTCTTAAAGTCAGTACTTTTTTCTGAAATCATTTTCCTTTCCCTTGAAGAATGTATTTTAGAATATTCAATAGGGAGGAACTGCTTGTAGGAATTTTTTTGATTTAGTTATATCTTGAAGTTTTATTCTACTACCATACAATTCTAAGTCTATAGCTTAGAATTGTAATTTTTCATAAATTTGATATTATTTCACAGTTTGGGGGCTTCCACTGTTGTCATTTAGAATTCAGTTATTATTCTAATTTTTTTATACATAATGTTTTTCTCTCTGGGTTTTTAAAGTTCTGTGGCATTTGTATTCTGCTGCTGCTAAGTCACTTCAGTTGTGTCCGACTCTATGCAACCCCGTAGACGGGAGCCCACCAGGCTTCCCTGTCCTTTGGATTCTCCAGGCAAGAACACTGGAGTGGGTTGCCATTTCCTTCTCCAATGCATGAAAGTGAAAAGTGAAAGTGAAGTCGCTCAGTCATGTTCGACCCTCAGTGACCCCATGGACTGCAGCCTTCCAGGCTCCTCCATCCATAGGATTTTCCAGGCAGGAGTACTGGAGTGGGGTGCCACTGCCTTCTCCAATGCATGAATTCGCTCAGTCGTGTCTGACCCTCAGCGACTCCAAGGACTGTAGCCTTCCAAGCTCCTCCATCCATGGGATTCTCCAGGCAAGAGTATTCTACAGCTTGGTTAAGGTTGGGATTATTTTGCTCCCTGAATCTGAGGATTCCTGTCATCTGGAACTTCTCTGCTATTTTGCCCTCCAAAATAATTTCTCTAATTTTATGCTATTTCTTTTTGGGATTCTGATTTGACTTGTGTTACTTGTATCATGTATGCCTCTTAATTGATCTTATATTCCATCTGTCTGTCTGTGCTCTCTTGGGACTAATTGCTTTATGTCGCTATTTCTGGTTTAGTCATTTTTTCAGTCACGTCTAGTAGGCTAAATAGACAGTTATTATTTTTATTAATTCCCAATTTTATGTCTGTATGTCCAATTTATTTTTTATTCCAAATAATATTATCTTTATAGTCATTTCTTTTTTGTTCATACATTTGATTTTTGTGTGTTTTACTTTAAATGATTACATACTAATTTCATACCGTGAACATGACAGATGTAATATCACAACTCTTTCTTGGTCGAATTTTGTGTTTATCTTTTCTGCTGATATTTACTCCTACTCCTCCTTTCCTAGTTTACTTTGTACTTAAGTTCTGTGGTGACCTGGGAATTTGACATATGGAAAAACTGAGGCTTGATTTGATGGTTGATTCGTCTAGAGAAAGTTATCATTTCCTTTTGACAGGAACTTAGGGAAGCTTTAAGACAGGGATTGCCTTTTCAGACTACCCAAGCAGGGAGATATGACACCTTAGACTGTATGAGGACTAGCTAGGGCTTATGAACCCAGAGATATTTTGTTTGTTTTCATTCAAGGAAGATTTAATGTATTTGGGCATTTTTTTTTTCTAGTTTACACTTTCACTGAAGATGTAATTCTTCACTGATCCCAGAACTGAATGCCAGCTCTCCTGCAGATCTGATTTTGTCAAGGTCAAAATTTCTAGGTTTCTGAAATTAACAGATGGTTTTGGTGCTTATAACTCTTTAAATTGATTCTTCCCAGAACTTTTGGCCTCTTATGACTTAGTTTCTTTTACTCTTTCCAACTTGGCTATGCATTAATATATGTTTTTAATTTTGTATCTACTACTTTTGGGAGCTAGGATAAGCAGCAGTATCATTTTTCAGGATATTTACTCTGCCAATATTGTTGGAAAAGGAAGTTTCTGTCTACTTTTCACCTTCCTATAACCAAGGTTTGCCCTTAGCATTTTGTAGAATCTGCCTTGTTCAGGTCACCAATGACATTGTAAGTCCTAAATAAAATAAAGGCATCAGACTTTTTCTCACTTTGCAGTCTTACAAACTTGTTCACTTTCTCCATGAATTTCTCTTCTTCCATGTTATTATCTGATGCCTCTCCCATATTCCATAGGCATGCACACTGACACACAACACTAATTTGAAATTTGCCAGTAAGGCAATGGCACCCCACTCCAGTACTTTTGCCTGGAAAATCCCATGGATGGAGGAGCCTGGTGGGCTGCAGTCCATGGGGTCGCGAAGAGTCGGACATGACTGAGCTACTTCACTTTCACTTTTCACTTTCATGCATTGGAGAAGGAAATGGCAGCCCACTCTAGTGTTCTTGCCTGGAGAATCCCAGGGACGGGGGAGCCTGGTGGGCTGCCATCTATGAGGTCACACAGAGTCGGACACAGCTGAAGCGACTTAGCAGCAGCAGCAGCAGTATCAACTCCTAGGATATTTTCATACTATTTTCCTAATAATGTCTGCTAAGAAATATTCCAAACCAAGCACATTTTCCTAACCCTCTTTCTGTTCAACAGGCTATTGGCCATATATCTCAATGCCTCTCTTTCTTATTGCATGAATGGCTTGTCTCTCAAGCCTGCTCTGTCATTCATCTAATCTAAAAATGCACCAGCCCATTTGAGAAGTTGCTTAGTACTTAAAAATCCTATCATTTCCTGATTTTATTGTACCCTGCTTCATGGTTGATTGATTTGCTGTGAATTACCAGTGAATAAATGGCTAGGTGCTTGTTTTAGTGGCAACCATCCAATTCTACAGTAGCGATAAAAGTCACCTTCAATAAAGCTCTTGTTGGAATGATTGGGGTGGGAGTTCCAGAGTTATAAGTCACTTAACCACCAGAACATTAGTTTGAGGTCTGGTTTTCACCTGTGCCCCTGAGGCAGGATGCAGGATAATCTGTGACTCAAGAAATGGCTAGTAGAGGGGTAGCTTGGGGCTACTCTGAATATTCTTATGATACCTACCTCTCCATGTTTTGTAGTAAAGTATCTTTTTATATAAAATTTGTAAATTATGCTCATCAAAGGAAATTTGATTGGAAATGTTATGGAGGGAATGTCACTGAATATCAGATGGTAAGATCTGGACTTAACAGCTTTCGGAGCTGGCAAGAAACTGGGAGGAAGACTGTGCTGAGGAAAGCCCCTGTCTGCACCAGCAGCAGACCTATCCGGTCCAGTTTCCCCTTCTGTTCCAGCTCCTGAGTTGCAGGCTCCTTCCCTGACTCCTCATTCACTCTGTCCTCTAAATAGTCCTCTTCCTGCTGTCTGTGTGTTCCCAGTTATCTCTTCTCCACTCCACCTAAGCTCCTATGTGCAGTTCTTGACTCCAGATTTACCCTCATGATTCCCGTGAATGTGCTGTTAGCTCTGATGGCCTTCTGAGTTTAAGGTACAATTTCAAATTCCTTCTGGTTATTTTGTTTAGAGGCACCTAAAATTCAACATGGACTATAGCCTGCCAGGCTACTCTGTCCATGGAACTCTCGAGGCAGGAATACTGGAGGGGGTAGCCATTTCCTTCTCCAGGAGATCTTTCTGACCCAGGGATTGAAACCTGGTCTCCCACATTGGAGGCAGATTCCTGTCTGAACCACCATGGAAGCCCAAAATTCAACATGACTGAAACTGAACTTTCTCCCTACTTGTCAGCTGTCAGCTCTTATCATACCAGCACTGAAAAAATCTCTTAGTACTGTATTCCTTTCAAATTGCTCCATGAAATTAAAGAAAGCCTAAAAAAATAATAAAATAAAGCCTAAATATAGCCAAGGAATAAACCATTTTGCTTAATCATTAATTGTAATTTTACCCACAGCTCTATTGTTCTTGATGCAAGATGTTCTATTGTTCACCTCTAAGTAAAGAAGTTAAGCATGCTTTGTACTTTCTAAGTTCCTCTTAACCTTGAAGATTTACTCTCACCTCTAGGTTTACAGCTAAGTCCCTCATGGCTGATACTGCTGAAAGCTTCATTTAATAACATATTAATATTCATATAAACATTAATAACATTAATAACATATTAATGTTCATATAACATTAATATTAATAACATTCATATTAATAACATATTAATAACATATTAATGTTCATATAAAAGAAATTATCTCACTAGAATTGCTTAATTGAAAAAAAAGATTTAATGATAAAGACAAAAGCCGATATTAAATCTCTAAGTAATTGTAGACAATAGACAGGAAGAAAATAGCCCCAAACCATTGGCTTCCCACAACTCTAAACCCAACATCTCTCACTTCCTGCTTGAAGCAAAAGAAAGCAGAGAGACTTCATTCCACATGTTGCCATGGTCACAAGATAAATATGAGGTGTTATGATTTCTAAATCAATAAAGATGGTTCTGCTGCTCCTTTGGCAGCTGCTTGAGCCAGCCACTTCCTCTTCCCAACTCCAGTCAACAGTTCTCACATCTTCTGAGAAAATTAGTGGATGATATTTCCTCGAGCCTCTGCTGCTGAGGTTGCCCACATTCAGGTAAAAGCACAGGAAATGGCTAAACCACTAAAAAGCCATTCCTGAAAAACAGAAGTAGAAAAAGAATTTTACACATAAAAAGAGAAGTTGAGATGTTGTGGGGGAGGGGGTGAGGCGACAACTCAGTGAACATCCTCTCAAGATAAAATAAAATAAAATTGAAGTGTCGGCTGCTATATTGGCAGAAGCCAAGACCGGTCTTTTTATAGCCACTCAGAGTGTCTTCAGGATTTCCAAGTGTTTAGATATCTTCAACTTCAACACCTGGGGCAACAGGAAGGGTGTAGACAACCCTGTTAGCTGTGCCCTTTGGAAAAGAAACTGGGTGAGCTCTTCAGTACTGCTGATCATTTCCCTTTTGTGAAGATAGGAAGAATTTAGTGACCTTTCCATGTAGCTTTATTTGAATTCTATGTAAGAGCAAAAGAAGAACATGATCACATTTCTTTTACATTTATTAGGTTTTTAAGGTCTGCTTTTGGATTCCCTGGTGGCTCAGTGGTAAAGAATCTGCCTGCCAATACAGGAGACATAGGTTCAATCCCTGGGTCGGGAAGATCCCCTGGAGAAGGAAATGGCAACCCACTCTGGTATTCTTGCCTGGGAAATCCAATGGACAGAGGAGTCTGGTGGGCTATGGTCCATGCGGTTTCAGAGAGTCTGAGGCAACTTAGTGATTAAACAACAACACAAGGTCTACCTTAGGAGAAAATGAGCCAAGAAGAAACTAGTGGTACATACGCTTCAGGAAAAAAAGAAAAAATAGTCCTGGTCTCATAGTTGACTGTCTGCTTTGACGAAGGTTGAGTTTGGCATTCAGGTTACTGGGTCTTATTTCTTTGTATCTTAAGTTTTATTGTGTAGATGTTGAGTAATAAGGTGAGAGAAAGAGAGAGAGAGGATATGAATTCACAGTATTCATTGTAGCTTGATTTGATTTGAACTGGAAAGGATAGAGGGTTGCTACGAAGAAAACCAGAAGATTTAGAATAGCTGCCTTGGTGCAGAGAGAGAAGATAGGAGCCATCTAGGACTGGATTAAGGAAGAGTTTGGGTCAAACTGAGGCAAGGGACTGCAGCGGCCTTTCTGAAAGTGAGACAGTTCTAGGAGTGACAATGGGAAAAGAGAATTGAAAAATATTTTTCTGCCTCATGATTGAATGTCTCTTGGGCACTTTTCAAGATGCTTCCATAGAGAATTAAACTGCTTTTTAGCTGTGGTTTGTTGGTGCCCCTTGGATTGCAATGGTATCCTGAGTTGGGCTGTAAGGAAGAAGCCAAAATTTCTACTGTTCACGTAACTTGAATCCACCCTACCACAACAGGCTTTACATTTTCCTTAAGAAGAACCTACGTGGGTGTGACGGCAACATTTGTACTGGTCCCACCAGTACAGAGTTAAATAATTTAATTCTTTGATCACAATAGTTTGTTAGCTTAGTCCTTGTTATACTAGTATTTATTGTTACTGAGTGGGTGTGTTGAGTAAGGAGTTGTGTTAAGTGCTATGCATGAGATAGTTTGGTTAATCCCTCTAAGAACTCTAGGAGGTCGGTGCTATTTTTATGCATATTTAAAGGCTGAAGACACTGAGACGCGGATTTAACAATTTGCTCAGTCATACAGCAAATAAGTGGCTAAACCAGGATTTGAATGGAAGCTGTCTGACCTCCAAGCCTGAGATTTTAAGCTCTGCCTCAAAGGATCTGTTTGACTTACATTAATCTGAAAATGGAACCATTAAGACAATTTCATATTTAGAGTTTAAAAATACGTACTTAGATTTTTTTAAAGCAGAGGCAGTGGTAATATACCCCTAAGTCCTGTCTTTGAGTTGACTGGACTAATCTTTCACTGGGAAAATGATATTGCTGTCCTTTGAAGAGAAAATGACACCTGGATCCTGTCACTAGAGCTTCCTCCTCAAGAGAGGGATTTGAAGTTGAAAAATGTTTCCTTTTCCTTAAAGCTATTCCACACACGCTTACAGTTAAGTGGGAGGATTTTATGCTGTGAGATTGACTCGTTTCCTTCTTTTCTCAAATCTAAGAGATCCTAGAGACAAGCAAAACAGGATCTGCCACCAGGATAGACTCTTTGTCATTCATCATCTTTGAATATCACACATCATGAAATGTGACATCAGTTACCCTCAAGAAACAAATAAATGGCCCAAGAAGACAGAGGGAGTTCTATTTCTAGCTTCTCATTCCACAGTTTCAAAACTTGACTTTCGTAGATTTGCAGGCGGACTTTGCAAACAATATCATGTTCTTCCAGATGGCTAAGAAAATGAATGAATATGTGAAAGAAAAAAAGGCATTTTGTTTCTTTAGATCTTGACATTACAGCGACTATCTTTTTAATCATGTTCACATGCACACACACACACACACACACACACACACACAGCCCTACCTTCCAGCTTGTACTCTGAGTCTCCACAATGGTATGTATACCACATTACATACACATGTACACATACACAAAACACTTATACATATCAAAACATTTTGATGTTTAAGTCACAATTCTTTTTAAGACTAAAGCTTTAAACAACATTATTGATGACTTCCAAACTGTAAGCTTCTAGCAGTTGAAGAATGTAGAGTTCTGGAAAGTCCCTAATGGATGCCACCTCACAGATAAAAACTTGTACTTTGAACAACTGCCTCTCAAAACATACTCCCTCATACATTATTCACATGGGTTATCTGACACATGTAATGAGAATAGTAATGTGACATGATTAACCTTAGAAAGGTGAGAATGACAAATGGCTGCCCCAAAATATATTCACCTACATGCAGAATGTGTTCCTTTATGAAAAGCATTCTGAGAGGAAATGAATAATTGTACCTTGAATTGGATATATGAATATACAACACACAAATACAAATAATGCACTAAGGTAAGCCTATCCTGGTTTCAGAAAATTACAGATTTTTTTTTTTAAAGGAGAAAATCCTGGAAACTAAACCCTAAAGTTCTTTTTCTACCTTTCCTCTCTTTTAAGTGCTTTTTGACATGATTATTTGTAATTTTGAAATTACAAAATTCAAATTGTGTTCAATACAAAAGTGTTTTCTTTAAGGACTTTGGAAGTGTTTTAATATCCTGACTGCAGAAAATGCATGTCACATCCATGTATACATGTACACACACAAATGCACACGTGCACACACACATGCCACACCCATGTATACATGTTCACAGAGAAACACACACATGCACACACAAATGCATGGGGGTTTGCCTGTGCATGGGCGTGCACACACACCTTTTCCAGCTTTGACTCTGTCTCCCTGCTTTCACTATATACCTATCAACAGCCAGAATGATTTCTTTACAAATTGTGTCTTGCTCTCTTGTGCTCTCTTTGGCTTCCAGTTTTAATCAGGATAAAAGACAAAGCCTTGTCTCTGGCTATCAAGGTCTGGTGTGATTTGACTTTTAACTCTTCAACTCGTGCTCTTCTGTCCAACCCTTTGTTTGTGATCTCCTACCACTGGGGTCTCATTGCTGTTTTTCCCACAAGCCAAGCTCATTTCCATCCCTGAGGTTTTTGTCAGCCTGAAATGTTCTCTTCTTATGGCTGGCTCCTCACTTTTCCCTAGTTACTCCCTCCCTAAGAAAAGCTATCCCTTATCATCCAACTTGAAGTCAGTCTCTCCCGTGATGCTGTTCTCTGCTCATTTCTGCATAAACTTGTTACAGTCAGTGTCTTCTACTAGACTGTCAGTTAAAAGGCAGGAACGATATCTGCTTAATTTTCCATTATATATTTAGAACCTAGCACATTGATACACGGGTGTAGGCACATGTACTTATATAATTAAACCATCAACTTCCTTTCAAATAAAAAATGTTTTACACTAAGTCACATGACTTAGTGACTAAGCAACAACAGAGCCTACTTTTCAGACTAATGGGGCAACTATTAAGAAAGAGAAGCTAGTATTTGCTTATAAAAATGTACAGATAAATTGATACAGTATACAAACTTCAGAACAACATATGAACAATCTTAAGGCAAGGTTTGGATGACTGTTTGTTAAGCTACATTTGGTGGCAAAAAACTTTCATTATCTTTCTTAGATGGTTGAGGAAAAATCCCCTTCATTTTTACTTCATACTGCCTCCAGTTATCTCACAAGAAACTGAAGTTACAGTGAATTTTACAATGAAGTGAGACAATATGAGACACCCAATATAGCTGCTGGTAGACCTCTTAGCCAATAACTGATTAACTAAGGAGATGTCACTAG
Source organism: Nanger dama (assembly GCA_917880005.1). NCBI lineage: Eukaryota > Metazoa > Chordata > Mammalia > Artiodactyla > Bovidae > Nanger > Nanger dama. The sequence goes on from CAKJTW010000007.1 coordinate 35,878,106, forward strand.
CATCTTTTCTGGAAGAATTCCAACCTGAAATTTTGGTCAGTCTCATTGATTACCTGAGATATGGTGGGCAAGGTCATCTCAGACCTTAAAACTCACTTTTATTGTATCACAATAACTATCTTAAAATTTGCCCCATCATCCATGTTGGCTCCCCAACTATTTTGATAATGGAAAGTAGAAAACAAAACCTGTCAGAGTGATGGTTTCTATGGTGTAGACCAGGGAACAAGTTGGCCAAATTCTTCATTGTCCACAGTTATTTTGGTGCTGTGTTGACCCTGTCTTTAGCTTTAGACATTCTTCCAAGTAGTCACTGAAATTATCATATTTCAAAATGGTCTTGTTGATGGCTGCTACTTACTAAGGCATGGAAAATAGCATCTGTCAGTTAAGATGGCTCTAAAGAAACTTAGAGAATATTTCCATCATTTTTTGAATAACATGAGTTGGATCACTTTACATATCTCAGTTGCCATATTGGTTCACAAATAGAATTAAATTTCTCCCTACAATGCAGACTTTTTGATTGCACTTTTGGAAAATGAAAAAATAACTCTTGGTGCACTGCAGGTCCATCCTCTGAGTGACTTCTCTTTCCTTAATGCCATCTTCCAGCTCTTCCTTAGCATAGAGCTCTTCCTCATTGTTGCTAACTTCACTGCCGTCACTAGTTCAGTAGTATTTGCTTATTATCTTGTGGTAAGCCAGTACTCTTTCCTGGAAAATCCCATGGACGGAGGAGCCTGGTAGGCTGTGGTCCATGGGGTCTCTAAGAGTCGGACACGACTGAGTGACTTCACTTTCACTTTTCATTTTTATGCATTGGAGAAGGAAATGGCAACCCACTCCAGTGTTCTTTCCTGGAGAATCCTAGGGATGGGGGAGCCTGGTGGGCTGCCATCTATGGGGTCACACAGAGTCGGACACAACTGAAGCGACTTAGCAGCAGCAGCAGCAAGCCTACTTTTGGTGTTTCCCAGATGACTCAATGATAAAGAATCTGCCTGCCAATGCAGAAGACATAGATTCTATTCTTGGTTGAGAAGACCCCTGGAAAAGGAGATGGCTACCCACTCCAATATTCTTGCCTGGGAAATCTCATGGACAGAGGAGCCTGGCAGGCTTGAGTCCATGGGGTCACAAAGAGTTGGTTACGACTTAGTGACTAAACAACAATAAAACCTACTTTTCAGACTAATGATGTAAATATTGAGAAAGAGAAACTAGTACTTGCTTATAAAAATGTATAGATAAATTTACGCAGTGTACAAACTTCAGAAAAACATACGGACAGTCTTAAGGCAAGCTTTGGACCACTGTTTGTTAAGCTACATTTGGTGATAGAAAACTTTTATTATCTTTCTTTAGATGGTTGAGTAAAAATCCATCAGGAGATGAATGGATAAGAAAGCTGTGGTACATATACACAATGGAGTATTACTCAGCCATTAAAAAGAATACATTTGAATCAGTTCTAATGAGATGGATGAAACTGGAGCCGATTATACAAAGTGAAGTAAGCCAGAAAGAAAAACACCAATACAGTATACTAACACATATATATGGAATTTAGAAAGATGGTAATGACGACCCTGTATGCAAGACAGCAAAAGAGACACAGATGTGCAGAGTGGACTTTCAGACTCTGAGGGAGAGGGAGAGGGTGGGATGATTTGGGAGAATGGCATTGAAACATGTATACAATCATGTAAGAAACAAATTGCCAGTCTATGTTCGATGCAGGATGCAGGATGCTTGGGGCTGTGCACGAGGATGATCCAGAGGGATGATGTGGGGTGGGAGGTGGGAGGGGGTTCATGTCTGGGAGCTTATGTACACCCGTGGTGAATTCATGTCAATGTATGCCAAACCAATACTGTACTGTAAAGTAAAATAAAGTAAAAAAAAATCCAAATTATTGTTCAAATATGTATGTGTATTTCAGTTTTTAAAATTCAGACACATATTAATCTTATAGCTGGGCAAACAAAAGAGAAACCAAGTTTCTAACTCCAGCATAATATATTTTGAAAAATAAACAAATAAACAAACAAAAGACAAACCAATAGTCACTGTGATGGATCTATAAGCAACACATTTCAGATGTGTTACCAAAAAATTTATTATAAAACTTGTATAATCCCAGGTAAATTATACTTAGGAAGAAGTTTGTCAGTTGAGGAACATACCTCACAATTTTGGCTTGGAACAATACTTTTCAAATGTTAGTGATTGCTTCTTTTTTAACCCAAGGGCATAGAAATGTGAATTGGTTCAATGAATTTATAAAAAAAAAAGTGGAAAGCAAATAGGAATTTATTAGTATTGGATGCTTTGGTGATTATGTAACATAAAAATCTGGCTGAAGTGCTTTGGCAAGTATGCAGTGCATCATACAGTATCATAACTTATGGTGTTTGGAAGAACAATAAAAGCTGCTAAGATACTGTGGTTTTGAACTTGGCAAACGAGTTGTAGAATGAAATTGGCCCATCCACTTTCATAAGAACTTTCACAGTGGATAACAGACTCTCCAAGTATCACATATAATGAAGTAATAAGCAACTTACTATGTTGAATCCTACTGTAACCTTTTAAGTTTTCACATATTAAGAGTGTCTTAAAGGGAGGTTATTTTATAGAGAAAGATCCCTGGAACATCTATAGATGAACCTTTTAAATATAGTTTTAAGTCTTCCTTGATGGCTCAGATGGTAAAGTGTCTGCCTGCAACACGGGAGACCCAGGTTCGATTCCTGGGTCAGGAAGATCCTCCGGAGAAGGAAATGGCAATCCACTGTAGCACTCCTGCCTGGGAAAATCCCATGGACGGAGGAGCCTGATGGGCTACAGTCCATGGGGTCACAAAGAATCGGACATGACTAAGTGACTTCACTTCACTCTCACTTAAATATAGTTTAAGAAGATCATACTTTATCTTATATTAAGGAGAAATTGCAATATATCAGTGTTGTAATTTAACAGCAAAAAGTAGAAACACTGACAGATTTTCTTTTCCTGGGCTCCAAATTCACTGTGGACAGTGACTGCAGCCATGTAATTAAAAGGTGGTTGCTCCTTGGAAGAAGAAGTGTGATAAATCTGGACAGTTTATTAAAAAGCAGACACATCATTTGCCGACAAATGCCCATATAGTCAAAACTATGGTTTTTTCAGTAGACATGTATGGATGTGAGAGTTGGGCCATAAGAAAGGCAAAGTGCTGAAGAATCAATGCTTTCAAATTGGGATGCTGGAGAAGATTCTTGAGAGCCCTTTGGACAGCACGGAGATCAAACCAGTCAGTCCTAAAGGAAATCAACCCTAAATATTCACTGGAAGGATTGATGCTGAAGCTGAAGCTCCAATAATTTGACTACCTGATGCAAAGAGCCAACTCATTGGAACAGACCTTGCTATTAGGAAAGATGAGGGCAGGAGGAGAAGGGGGTAACAGAGGATGAGATGCTTGGATGGCATCACAACTCAGTGGACATGAGTTTGACCAAACTCCAGGAGATAGTGGAGGACAGGGAAGCCTTATGTGCTGCAGTCCTTGGGGCAGCATAGGGTTGGACATGATTTAGCAACTGAACAACAAGCACATTTAGTGAGTACCTCCTGTGTGCTGGTATCTATAAATGATACAAATATTAGTAAGAGAAGACAGATTCTTCTTTGAAGAATTTGTTTTGTGCTCTCCCATGTAGACATATGGGCCTCCCAGGTGGCTCAATAGTAAAGAATCCACTTGCCAATGCAGGAGACATAGGAGATGCGGGTTTGATTCCTGGGTTGGGAAAATCCCTTGGGGGAAGATCCCTTGGAGGAAGCTATGGCAACCGACTCCAGTGTTCTTTTGGGGAAAATTGTATGGACAGGGGAGCCTCGTGGGCTGCAGTCCATGAGGTCAAAAGACTTGGGCATGACTGAGCATGTACACGTGTAGGCATATAGCCATAATAGGTCTGTATGCAAAATAATATAAGTTTATAAGAGAGGTAAAATATTTGGATGTTTCAGGTAGTGGGTCAGGAAAAGCCTCTGCTGGTGTCACCCTCTAGTCACTAGGGGAGAGCTGACTATTGCCGTTTTCACAGTCAACAGCAAAACATGAATCAATAAGTAAAACCATTTTCTCCAAAGACAGAAGAATAATATGTGAAGGAGCATAGGATAAAGAAAAGGAAATCCTTAAGTATGCTTATTTAAGATATTACAATATTGAGTGGAGCATTCATTCATTTCATGGGAGGATGGAAGAGTTTAATTTCCCTCTTTGTGGTGCTTTTTTTTCCCCATGAGTGCTGATATAGCTGATGTGTTCTTTATGGGATTGTCCAGGGTTCTGAAGCGGTATCTGTTTAGGGCTTTTTGGGAAAAAGAGGCACCTCTTATTCTTGGCATTGTATTGATAATAAAAGGATAAGGGCAGTAGGTGAATTATAAGTGACCGAGCTCTGTGCACTAAAGCAGGAGAGAGCTGAAGATTTGTTCCTAGTCCTTATTTGGAAATCAGGAACCTGTCACATTTTTTTGGAGTGAATCCCATGAAAATAACCCTCAGAAATAAGCAGAGGTGTTGTCATAGGCCCCTGGCAGCTCATAAAGGATTTTAGGGTTTGGCTTCCCAGCTGTTTCTCCTTTACAAGCTTTATGAAAAATCTTTTGAAGTTAACCTTGAAAGTCACAAAGGATTTCAAATGAAAAAAAAACAAAAACGGAAGAACATTCTAGAAAAAGGAAAGGAAATAGTGCATATGCAGCTATGCAGAAGAATGGTGCAGGTTGGGAATAGAGGTAGCAGAGCTGGGAAAAGATGTGAGTGCTGAAGAATTGATGCATTTGAACTGTGGTGTTGGAGAAAACGCTTGGGAGTCCCTTGGATTGAAAGGAGATCCAATCAGTCCATCCTAAAGGAGACCAGTCCTGGGTGTTCATTGGAAGGACTGATGCTGAAGCTGAAACTCCAATACTTTGGCCACCTCATTCGAAGAGTTGACTCATTGGAAAAGACCCTGATGCTCGGGGGATTGGGGGCAGGAGGAGAAGGGGACAACAGAGGATGAGATGGCTGGATGGCATCACGAGATGGCTGGATGGCATCACCGACTCGATGGACATGAGTTTGAGTTAACTCCAGGAGTTGGTGATGGACAGAGAGGCCTGGTGTGCTGTGATTCATGGGGTTGCAAAGAGTTGGACACGACCAAGTGACTGAACTGAACTGAACTGAAGCATTTCAGGAGAGGCAATGCTGGAAAGAAAGGTCGGGGTCATACTGAAGGCCAGGATGAAAAAGTCATGATAAATTTAGCAAAAGTTAATATGTCTCCAAAATTTCTGCTTGAACATATGCTGCTAAATCACTTCAGTTGTGTCCGACTCTGTGCAAACACATAGACAGCAGCCCACCAGGCTCCTCTGTTCCTGGGATTCTCCAGGCAAGAATACTGGAGTGGGTTGGCATTTCCTTCTCCAGTGCATGCATGCTTGAACATATGACCAACGTACTTTTCATATGTTCTCTAGGAAGGGGCCTTTTTTCCTCTTTCCATATCTGTCCCTTGAATCCATTCTGTAGACTTCACCCTCTCATTCCTGGATGGAATCTTGTGTAAATCTGGTAGTTTACCCAGGTAATAAATAATTAGTTTCGTTTTCCAAGTATTGAAATGACTTGTTCAGTGTAATATCAAAACCAAAGCTGTCATCCAAAATACAACGTCTGTTCTTTATTGAGCTGGAAATCTTTTTTTTTTTTTTTTAATGTACACTTATTTATTTTTATTCAGGGTTTGATTTGAGGATTATTAAGTTCTAACATATGTACAACACATTTCATTGTGTTTCACTGGTTAGTGAGTTTTAGCAGATTTTATTTTATCCTGTAATAGCACTGTGATCAGGATTAGAGAATATTTACACTCTAACAGAGCTTATTCTCAGTCCCTTTGGAGAAGGCAATGGCACCCCCACTCCAGTACTCCTGCCTGGGAAATCCCATGGGCGGAGGAGCCTGGTGGGCTGCAGTCCATGGGGTCACAAAGAGTTGAACACGACTGAGCGACTTCACTTTCACTTTTCACTTTCATGCATTGGAGAAGGAAATGGCAGCCCACTCCAGTGTTCTTGCCTGGAGAGTCCCAGGGACGGGGGAGCCTGGTGGGCTACTGTCTATGGGGTCACACAGAGTCGGACATGACTGAAGTGACTTAGCAGCAGCAGCAACAGAGCTTATTCTCAGTCCCTTGCAGTCTCCCCATCTCCCAGTCCTTGCCAGTCATTCATATGATTTCTATCCCTATACTTTTGCCTTTTCTAAAATGTCATATAAATGAAATCATAGAGTATTGTTTTTTGGTTGGGATTTTTTTCTCTATCATAATTCTTTGTGTATTCATCCAAGTTGTTCATATATCAGTACATTTTTCTGCTGCTGAATAGTATGCCATTGTATGATATACCTCAATTAGTTATCCATGGAGCATCAGTGAATATTTGAGTTGTGTCCAATTTTCATCTGTTATGAAATAAAGATGCTACATAAAAGTCTTTATAGAGAAATACGTGTTCTCTTGGCTTAATACCTAGAAATGAAACTACTGGGATATATGATGTATATGTCCCAATGCATGCATGCACGCTAAGTTGCTTCAGTCATGCCCGGGTCATGCCCGGCTCTGTGCAACCTCGTGGACAAACAGCCCACCAGGCTCCGCCGTCCACAGGATTCTCCAGGCAAGAATACTGGAGTGGGTTGCCAGTTCCTTCTCCAGATATATGATAAGCATGTACTTAATTTTATATAAGAAACTGCCAAAATATTTTCCAAAGTGGCTTTCCCATTTTGTACTCCTATCAGCAATGTATGAGAATTGTCCACTGTAGCAATTATAGTGGATATGTTCGAAATAATGTTTGAAGTTATCTTTTCTAATGACATCATTGCCTGGTTTTGGTATAAAGGGAATTCTGGCCTCATAAAATGACTGTGGAGGAATTCCTTCTCTTACGTTTTCTGGAAGAGTTTACTTTGTCCATAAGTATTTATTAGAATTCACCAGTGAAGCCATCTGAGCCTGGCTTTTTTCCCCAGGAAAAACTTTTTTTTTCCTTTTGTTTTATCAATATATGGCTGATATACAGCACTGTATAAATTGAAGATGTGCAGCATAATAACTTGAGTTACATATATTACAAAATGATTACAAAAAGTTTATTTTTATCATCATATACAGATACCAAAATAAAAGAATTTTTTCCTTTTCTGGTGAGAACTTTCCAGATCTACTCTCTTAGAAACTTTCAAATAGATCTTCCAGCAGTGTTTACTATAGTCATCCTGCTGTACATCCTCAATACTGATTTACCTTCTAACAGGAAATTTGTAATTTTTGACCAGCTTCATCCAAGTTTCCATGAGCTGGGAATCTTGCTTTGGGAATAGGGAGTAGTTGTTGCTTTTCTGCCTTGAAACACACCTCCTTCCTTATTGTAGATGCATTTTCTTGTGATTGAAGAAAGGCAGAGGAAAGAGGGATGTGATTTCTTGATTGGTATAGTTAATAGGGCACTAGTATGTGACAGAGGATGAGATGACTACATAAGATCACTGACTCAATGGACATGAATTTGAACAAACTCTGGGAGATGGTGAAGGACAGGGAAGCCTGGCATGCTGCAGTCTGTGGGGTTGCAAAATGCTGGACACAGCTTAGCAACTAAACAACAACAATAACCCTCTAGTTGTGGCAGATAACAAAAGCTGACTCTCTTGTAGGGAACTTTGCAGAGTTCCTTGACCCCTGTGCCCCGTTCACTTCCCAGACCTCTCACTGCCCCTGCCTGGAGTCCTCTCAGTTTCAGTAATGGGTATTTCTATAATCACGGCCAAAAGCCCTCTTCCTTTTTAAGAGAGCTTGCAGCCAGCTCCCCACCTAGCCCATGGGAAATGTGCACCCTTTATTTACCATTGGTCAAAGAAGAGCCTTTTATTTATTCCCTTTGCCTTCTCACAATGCTGCCAGTTTATTGCTCCAGATTTAAAATTTTTAGACCATTCCCAGGCCTACACTCCAAAGAAATATGACAAATTCTTCAAGTGGTTCTTTCAAAACTCTCTTCATTCATTTGACACAAATAGGAAGACTTCCTTCCCCTACCCCATGGGAGAAATACATAACACACTTACTCATTGCTTCAAAATTATTACTACCTTCTTCTCCATGAAAGGATTTATTCTATATAACTGGATATGGGTAATTGGTTGGACAGTTTAGCTTATGCACCTCCATTTAGGATCTTGGGCTTCTTGGAACTTTACTCGTTTTAGGGACTTCTGCCAAAATTTGGCAACAGAGAAGGTTTAATTTAACATCCTATTCCATGCATAAACAGGAGACTTGGTGTTATGCATGGCATATCTAAAGTTCTGGACTGGGCTGCCATTTCCTTCTCCAGGGGATCTTCCCAACCCAAGGACTGAACCTGGGTCTCCTGCATTGCAGACAGACGCTTTGCCATCTGAGCCACCAGGGAAACTCATCCAAAGGTCTACTTGTGAGTTATTTATACCATTCTCCTTCATTATTAAAGTTAACCAGATCTGTCTGGAGAGCTAATTTAAAATCCTGATTGAGAGTTATAAATCTGTTCTCTCCTACATTCTTAGAAGTTTATGTATCATTTCAACCTCAGGCCAAAAATATTTTATAATTTTTTTGTGTGTTTGTTTTTGATGATTACTGAGGTTTTTCCTTTGTTTGTTTACCCAGAATTATGAAACAATTGTTTGCAGAATATTTTGCCTTGTATGGCTTTTTACAGCAAAAAAAAATTAGGTAGACTATTTGGAGAAGACCTGGTAAGAATACTTAAGAATTTAAAATTAGTGATCAGAAGTTTCTCATGTATATATGAGATTTGTATAAAATTATTTTTAATGGCTTTAGAACTTATATGCAAAAAGCATTGCATCTTCAAAGTAATCACTATAGACAGAGCTGTCATTTCTCAAAGTATTTAAACACAGTCTTACTGCATCATAGTCATATCTAATATAAATATGTGATACCAGTAAATAGCACGCATACTGCTATAAGTATTCATAACAATCACAAGATTTAAACTAGACACAGTAGCTGATTTTAAAGTTCTTCTGTATTCCAATCAGTTCAGTTCAGTCGCTCAGTCGTGTCCGACTCTTCGCGACACCATGAATGGCAGCACGCCAGGCCTCCCTGTCCATCACCATCTCCCGGAGTTCATTCAGACTCAACGTTCATCGAGTCAGTGATGCCATATTGTTAAACTTTAGTGTAAAGTGAAAGTGTCAGTCACTCAGTTGTATTTGACTCTCTGCAACCCTGTGGACTGTAGCCCGCCAGACTTCTCTCTCTCTGGAATTTTCCAGGCAAGAATACTGGAGTGGATTGCTATTCCATTCTCCAGGGGATCTTCCTGACCCAGGGATCAAACCTGGATCTCCTGCATTACAGGCAGATTCTTAATCATCTGAGTCACCAGGGATTTTAAAGTTCTTCTGTATTCCAAATAGAATATTATTAAACTTTAGCATAATAGCATTTGATATTTCAGTACTAGTCATATGGCCTTTATTTTGTAAAACTCAGTCCTTATTTTGCATGACTCTTGAAGCTACCCATGACTGAACTACGTTATAGTCTAGACACTTATTTCCACACATCATAAGGAAACTCAGAAAATGACAACAAACCCCTGCCCATTAGCCACATACTTTTTTTTCTTCTTGGCTAAAATCTGTGACATTCAATAGGACACTGTACCAGCACCAACTCTTGGCTTGATGACTTTAGTTTCTTCAAAATGTCTTAAAACTTAAGTCCCAGACCAACTGTAATGTTTTTTTTGTTCTATTAATATTTGGATTTTGTAAGACTTTATTGATTTCTCCACAATGTACATATGTGACTTAAGACAGAGCTGTTGGTATTAATTACTTAGATATTTAGAGAAAATAAATGTTTTTCTTAAATTTTGATCATTTTCTCAGTTGTACTGCCAAATCAATAAATTGAATAGAAGTTGAATAAGAATTATTAAAGACCCAATTATATCTACATTTTTAAATTGAAAGAAAATAGACATGACTATTTCATAAGTATCTAAAGAAGCAAGAGCTTCCTAGATTTAAAAAGCATGAAAGAAATCACAATTGAAAAAGCAAAAGATAAAAATTCTAAACTTTATCTTTCTGGAAATAACTGAAATAGATAGCCACTCTATTAAACATAGACATAAGCTAAGTAATTCCAGTGGGAATATTATGTTACTTCTGTTTTAGAACTATTTATTCAGAATGATGAGAAAAATACTAAGATGTCTAATAAATTAACATTCAAAGAACTAGCATGGACTTCACAAAAGAGAAGATATAAAAGGGCAATTTGCATAAAAGTATCTCCACTCAATGGAAGGGACATAAAAATACATATAAAGATATGTTTCCCCATGAACTTAGCCAATTAAAGTTATTAAAAAAATTCAGTGTTAGTGATATGTGGCTACTAGAGTACACTTTAGTGACTATATCTGGGAACTATAATTTTAAAAACTGTTTTGGAAAACAATTTAGTAATGTGCATAGTTGTTGTTTAGTCACTAAGTTGTATCTGACTCTTTTTGTGACCTCAGGAACTGTAGCCCAACAGGCTCCTCTGTCCTTGGAATTCTCCAGGCAAGAACACTGAAGTGAGTAGCCATTCCCTTCTCCAGGGGATCTATTCAACCCAAGGATCGAACCTAGGTCTCCTGCATTGTCAGGTAGATTCTTTACCACTGAGCTACAAGGAAAGCCCAATGTCCATTATTAGTCTTCAAATAATCATGTCTCTCAATCCAGTCTTGGACACCAAATGATAGTTATAGTGCCATTTAAATGACAAAAATAAAAGGAATTTAAATGTCAGTATAAAGAAAATGGTCAAGTAAATTATGGCACAGTAACATGATGGAATGCTTTGATTCTACATAAAAGATACGTAATTCTTAAAAATTACTCTGCTTAAAAAGCAGAGTTGTCTGCAGCCTGCCATTTTTCATATCCCCACTTAGTAGCTGTGTGTCTGTGGGCAAGTGACATATCCTCATAACACACAATGATTGTCTTAATTTTAAAAAGGGGAAATTATTGAAGCATTTGATTTAATAAAGAAAGGCATGATATCTGTGCTCTTGAAGTTAAAAATTCAACAGAGGACTAAAGTTAAGAACAGAAAGAACTATTATTTTGGGCAAAAGATATTAATTACTAGCAGAAAGAAAGTAGGGGATTTATCCAGCTGAGGATGGATGAGACGCTTAGCAGGGAAGTAGCATTTAGTTAATACCTGACTGAGTTAGATTAAATACATGGGAAGATCTACCCTTTTCCAACTGTGACAACAAGGATAAAGGCAAGAATTGAAAGGAACAGTTGCCAACAAATCACTTGGACCAGTTGGAACCTATGCTACTTGGACAAAAGTTCAAAAGGTTGTTTGGCATTCTACAGTGGAAGGTCTTAATTATCTTCTGAAAGCAATTGGGTGTATTCAGGTTTTTATTATCCACCACCTATTTAGAGGAGGCTATAAATGAAGTTTAACTCTCACTGAAATATTACCTTCTACCTAAAAATATTAAACTATAAAGCAAACAATATTGCCACAGGCCTTTGATTCTTCAAAATGAATAAATTCTTTTTTAAGCAGGATAATATATAATTACATTTGCTTTCATTTATTTTTATCTGAGGTATAGATTTTTGTTTTCTTTTATTTTTTAATTAAAGGATAATTCCTATACAGAACTTTGCTGTTTTCTGTCAAACATCAACAAGAATCAGCCATAAGTATACATTTGTCCCCTTCTTCTTGAACCTCCCTCCCATCTCCCTCCCACTGCCACCCCTCTAGGTTGATACAGAGCCCCTCTTTGAGTTTCCTGAGTCATACAGCAAATTCCCATTGGCTATCTATTTTGTATATGGTGATGTAAGTTTCCGTGTTATTCTCTCCATACCTCTCACCTTCTCTTCCCTCCCCCCACCCCATGTCCATAAGTCTGTTCTCTGTCTATTTCTCCACTGCTGCCCTACAAATAAATTCATTGCTACTAGAATTCTTGATTCTAGAATACTAGAATTCTACTAGAGTTCTAGATTCCATATATATGCATTAGTATATAATATTATTTATTTATTTAAATATAAATTTATTTATTTTAATTGGAGGTTAATTACTTTACAATATTGTATTGGTTTTGCCATACATCAGCATGAATCCCCACAGGTATACACGTGTTCCCCATTCTGAACCCCCTCCCTCCTCCCTCCCCGTACTATCCCTCTGGGTTGTCTCAGTGCACCAGCACAAGAATCACAGGTTTGATGCATGATAGTATATGATATTTATCTTTCTCTTTCTGACTTACTTCCCTCTGTATAATAGTCTCTAAGTTCATCCACCTCATTAGAACTGACTCAAATGTGTTCCTTTTTATGTCTGAGTAATATTCCATTGTATATATGTACCACAGCTTCTTTATCCGTTCATCTATGGACATCTAGGTTGCTTCCATGTTCTGGCTATTGTAAATATAATGAGCACTGGGGATACATGTGTCTCTTTCAATTTCGGTTTCCTCAGGGTATATGCCTTGGAGTGGGATTGCTGGGTCATATGGTAGTTTTATTCCTAGTTGTTTTTTTTTTTCCTTTTTAAGGAATCTCCAACTGTCTTCCATAGTGGCTGTATCAATTTACATTCCCACGAACAGTGCGAGAGGATTCCCTTTTCTCCATACCCTCTCCAGCATTTATTGTCTGTAGACTTTTTGATGATGACCATTCTGACTGGTGTGAGGTGATACCTCATTGCAGTTTTGATTTGCATTTCTCTAATAATGAGTGATGTTGAGCAGCTTTTCATGTGTTTGTTAACCATCTGTATGTCTTTGAAAAACTGTCCGTTTAGGTCTTTTTCCCACTTTTTGATTGGGTTGTTTGTTTCTCTGGGATTGAGTTGTATGAGATACTTGTATATTTTGGAAATTAATCTTTTGTCAGTCATTTCATCAAAACGAATGAATTTCATAGTAACTTGCTCACATTAGTAACTAAGGTTCTCTGGTATCTGATTGCACCTGACTTCCCCAAGCTCTGCCCCTGGTGGGCAGAGCTATCATCAATCTCCTGAACAAATATTCCTTCCCACATTTTCAACTTTGGTCAAGAAATCCTTCTGTTCTCCTGCTTATCTTTTTGACTGCAATGCAGATTTAAATTTTTCTATACTCAGCTCATGTGTGCCAGGTCAGTCCTCTGTGTCTCTCTGTGCTTTTTCTCTCCTAAGACATGTTTAGTCTGTTGTGTACTGCCTTAAGATCCCTCAATATTCTTGCCATGAGTATATGTTTTGGGCCTGGTATTCATTTTAAGGAATTAAAAGTATATTTGGGTTCAGAGTCAACTGTGATACTTCTTGGTATCTTCCGTGGACATCATATAGTCAGTGTTCAGCTCATTTTTTTCAGTGTTTATTGCTTTGATGTAATCAATAAACTACTAAGCAACACTCTGGATGTACAAGAAGAACTTACCTCGCAGGTCCCATTCTGTTTCTACTCAGGAAATAGACTTAATTTTCTTGTGAAATCCATGAATGTTTAGTTGTTGTTAGTGTCTGTGCAGTTCTTATAAAACTTATAACAAGTTCTAGATACTTAGCCATTATTTCCAAATAACCATAGTCAAACCAGGTTGGTTTCTAGTCTAAGGTTATCTCCTTGTATGATTTTTAGTTGTAAACGAAAATAATAATATCTATATTTAGAACATTGCTTGTTTTAAATGCACTGCATAACGTTTACAGTTTAAAGCAGCCCATTTGGAGTCAGTTGAATTCGGCTTCAGTTTTGCAGCTAATAAAAAAGATGTATAAAACCTAGAAAAGGTCCAGTTGATAGTGGGAGGATACTTAATTAAGACATGTCATGACAAATGCCCTGAGAGGTAATATTGAGATTTATAACTGATCACTTTTCCTTTCATCCTTGATACAGGCATGCACATGAAATATTTGTAATTTCAACCTAGTTTCATATTAAAAATAGCACTGGCAAGGATTTTTAAATGACAGACCTCAGAGATTGGCAAGGGTGTAAAAAAAACGAGCCCTTTCCTACATCGCCAGTGAGGGTGTTGATTGGTTCCACATACAGCAGTATAATTGAATACACATTGCCAGAGGCTTTGCATATCTTTTAATATAGCTGTCTTCTAGGAATTTTTCCTAAGGAAATAACCCTGGGTGTGCACTCAAATATGGCTATCAAGATGCTTGTTGTGTTCATTTTTATAATGTTTGGAATATCAAATCTCTATGCTGTACACCAGTGAGTCCCACAAAAGCACAGCAACTAAAAGATACTTATCACTGAATGATTAACACAGTGATAAACTGGCAAAGACCAAAATGTCCTACGTTTGAAATTCTGAAATTTTACAATGATTGATAAAAATAATTTATAACACACATACCATACACTGACATAGTGTTGTAGGTCAGTTATACTTTAAGAACAGACTTGTAGAAAAAGATCAGATATGTGGCTTCCAGAGGTGGGGGATGAGGGGAGAAGAAATTGAGTAAGAGTGGTCAGAAGGTGCAAGCTTCCAGTTGAACGAATAAATAAGTACTAGGGATGTAAGTTACAACATGATAAATGTAATTAAGACTGCTATATGCAATATAGGAGGGCTTCCCTGATAGCTCAGTTGGTAAGGAGTCTGCCTGCAATTCGGGAGACCTGGGTCCCATTCCTGGGTTGGGAAGATCCCCTGGAGAAGGGAAAGGCTACCCATTTCAGTATGTGATATAGTTGTTTCACAGTATGTGAAAGTTGTTGAGAGTAAATCCTAAGTGTTCTCATCACAAGGGGAAAATATTTTTTCTTTTATTTTGTATCTATATGAGATGCTGGATGTTCACTAAACCTTTTATGGTAATCATTTCCTGATGTATATAAGTCAAATTATTGTGTTGTGCACCTTAAACATATACGGTGCTTATGTCAGTTATATGCCAACAAAATTGGGAGAAAAAAATTCAGAGTGATAAAAAAATTAATAATGGCATACCAAAAATATTGAATTATAACACTGTAAATGGAGAAATTATAAATTTCATTGTGAGATTAGACATAGATAAGTAAGTGAATTACATCTCAGTAAAGCTGTTTAAAAACAAAAAAACTGCTATTTGGAAAACCATGGCCCATAGACCAAATCTGGCCCATCATGTTTTTTTGTAAATAAAATCCTATTTGAACAACAACATGCAATGACAAAAATCCTGTGAAAGCAATAGCAGCAAAAAAGATGTTTATCACTGAATGATTAACGTAGTGAAAAATTGGAAAAGACCAATGTCCAGCATTTGAAATTCTGAAATTTTAGAATGATGAAAGTAATTTATAATACATGCACACACACCTATATATACACAGAGCCACTGGATATAGCCGTCTCATGATGTTCTGGGAAAATATTTTCTGGAAAAATTTTCATAGTACAGTCAGTCCAATTAACAAACTTACAAATACTTGCTGAAAAACAAAAATGTGCCTGACATTGGATGTAGGCTCAGCTGATATAAAAATGTCAAGAGACATACTACAACCACAACAAATTAATTTCAGGTACTTCTGTGGATTATAAGGAGAATAAAATCAGGGTGATGTGATGAAGAGTGACAGGTAGGCTAGGGAGGGGCTGCTTTGTCTAGACAGGTCAGGGAAGGCCTCTCTACAGAGGTGACAGATGAATTGAAACCTGAATGAGGCAGGCACATGTAGATCTGGGGGAGAATATTTTAAGCAGAAGAAACAGCAGTGGAAAGGCCTTACACAAAAACGAGATTATAAGGCCTATAAAGATGTGTATCAGAATGTTAACTAATAATGGGTATTTCCTACTAGTGAGATTGCAGATTCACTTTAGAGCAAATACTTTATTGTATTTGCTTACCTGTAATAGCCTACTTTTTTCTATAATCAACATGGACTTTTAGTAAGAAAAAGAAAAGGTAATATAATAATAAAGTACCACTTTCATCTACATACTTTAGGTGGCAGTTTCCCAAAATGACGGCTTACAGTAACAAAGATAAGGTCTTAACCTTGAAAATGGCGGGGGGGGGGGGGGGGCATGCTTTGCCAGCTGTATGAATGAAATGGCCTATTTTATAAATCATTCTTATCTTGCTGGTTTCTTTGATTGGAAAGTAATTCACTGAACCTAGATAAGTGTTCCTAAGGAAGCATGAGGATAGTTTAGAGCTGCACATTTACTGAAGAAACTAATTCTGGATATAACATGATGGTCACGCATAGTTCGGGGCAAATTTATTTTGGCTCAGTGTTATGATAAACAAAATGCATCCCACTTTATAAAATCAAACAGGAGTTGAGCAGCAGTAACATGACTGCCAGTAACACAAATCCACATTTAGAAGCAAACAAGCTCAACACCATCTTCTGTACAGGGCTTACATATAGTACTGACTCCTAGGGAGGGAAAATAAGACATCTGCTTTCTATTGATTCTGTATGGAGCAACTCACTGAATCATCACATTTCTTTCCAGTGAAATAAGCACTTTGGTCTTTGGTCCATTTTCCGATAAGAGGTTAATAAATGATCCAAATGAAAATACACATTTCAAATCATGCTGTATAGTGATTCTGAGTTTCTTTTGTTTAAATCAGTTTGACTTAATCTCTAAACATTGGTTGTTTGCTGTGGCAGCAGAGAGAAATATGATTAGAACCACACAGCTGGTTAATTCACTAAAGATGCAGCAGGTCTATGGAGAAAGGAACTATTCCTTTGCAAATAATGTAAAGTTAACAGTGCAGAGGTTCTTTGGCAAAGAAGGAGAAGGCTTTGACCTCTGCTGTGCTAAATTTTTATGAGCAGTTTTACCACAAAATTGAAATTAAGTTATGTGTGGGATTTGGCTTAAGTGTACCTTTGGGGATACAGAAGAAGGGGAGGATGGATGTTTTGGAGGAAGACCAGGAGAAAACTCACTTTCTGTAAAATTTGTCTTTACTTTGGCTCTGCCTGAGGATTTTTAGGATTTATCTGATCTCAGAAGTTCTATCAGACTTTACCTTTTAATGAAAAGCAGGTTAGACTTAGAGTCCTAAGGGGCTCACTTGGTAGAAACTTTAATTAAAGTTGAAGGTTTGTAAGAATATTTATATTAAACCTCTCAGTCTTCTCATTTTTCTTTCAGATGCATCTACTATTTTTAAAAAGTTTTTTAAATTTCTCTGAAGGAATGAGTCTATGGTTTAAAGCCATTTATAAAGCAGACAGAGCTGTGGGCTTTCTGTAGACCAAAGGACCTCACAGAGTCTTGGGAGGACAGACAATAAAGAATAGTGTTTGCTTGGATTACATGGAAATCAAATAAAAATGCGTCAGATTAATATCTTGAATAATGGAATTGTCAGAACATTTGTAGTTATTTGGAAGTGCTAAAAGGGTTATTGTAGTTACTGCATTTATAAATAAAAAGATTGGCCCTTCAGAGGGCATGATAAAAAACGGTATCTTGCAAATGATGGAAATTCATAGAAATTGTAAAATCTTTAAATAAATTGCTGATTTGGATCTATTTTTACAAAGGTTGCTAGAAATCAGTAAAGATTCAAAAAAACATTTTATTTATCCCAAAATACCTGTTAGAATTAATCAAAATATTGGAAAACATAAACCAAATGAAGTATTAGTAAACAGAATAAATAAAACATCAGTTCTTCCCTGATCGTGACCAGTTGGTGATTATTATGTGCAGTTATTAAAATGAGCAATCCTGCAAATGTTTAAAAAATTTTTTTTTTTTTTTTGCTAACTAAAACCCTTCTGTGACTTAGCCAAGGTGCACTGGACAGTTGTACCTGCAAGTGCAAATTGACTACATTTCCAAGTCTTTGGCTAGTAGTGAAAGGTATAGACAGCATTCCTTTAAATACATGAATAAATACACAAAATAGGTCCAGAAGTGGCCTATTCTCTAAATTTCATGAAGGGAGCAATCTTCAGGACAACCTGAAGTTGTGGACTATTTGTGTCTTTTGCAACAGTTGCATATTTATATTTTCTTTTCAGGTTTGTCATAAAAATGAAGTATTTTAAACACACGTGTCAAATTAGATTTTTCTTTAAAGAATTTAAATATAATGAGGTAATTTGCCCACTACAAAGTTTTTTAGATCTTGGAAGAGGTACAATGATACCTTTTTAAAAATATTGAGATATAATTGACACAAACATGATTCTTTCACATATGTAACAATGATTCAATATACATATATCTTGCGAAATGATCATCACAATAACTTTAGTTCATATCCAGTATCATATCTAGTTAAAATTTCTTTCTTCTGATAAGAACTTTTAAGAATATTTGAAGATGCAGAAGAGTACCTTAAACTCAAAATATAACATTTATTTTAAAAGTTAATAAAGCTCACACATACCATTTTAAACTGCAAGTTGTAAAGATATTTAGAGCATTTAAATAAAACATGAGAAACTATAGTTTCAAAACTGTTTCGAACTCTCTTGATGATAAAATTATGAGAAAAGCAATAAAATCTAATAGTAAAGTCAAGATAAATTATTCAAACATCTAGAAAAATATTGTAACAAAAGGTTTTCATAGGTAAACTGAAACACATCAGCGGAATGCTGAAGGATTGTGAGGCTTGTGAGGAGCCCTCCCTGGCCATGGGACACTCATGTGTAGTCCATGACTCATGACTGCAGAAATGCTCTAAGTATCCAGGCGTTGGTGTCAAAGGTAGACCAAATATTAGTAACATGTAGCCTGTTCTCTCTTCATATAAAAAAGTAAATTTAATCTAAGTTCTGATATCAACTCCCTGTACCCTATTGGATCCTTCAGTGTGTTTCCTGGGGGGCAAGAACAATGCTTTAAAGACTAACCCTCTTAGGCGTTTTTGTGCTTTAAAATTCTACCATCAGGTCACTGTAACACTTATGTCCATAACTGATCCATTAGGCTCTGGTCCTAATAAATTTAATTATTCATCTAATTGAATGGTTAACATTCCTTCTGTGACTACTGGTCAATTTTTCCATAATAATATATACTTAACTTTAGCCAGTTAACATAATCATATTAATCCTTTAGTCTCTGAGGAAGAAAAATAAAGATGCTTGACTGTTTTGTATGTAATTTGTCTGAACACTTCTGTTTTTCTCCATGTTTAAAATATTTGGGGAGATATATATAAATATATAGTAACATAATTTATAGAAAGCTATTATTCATGGCAATATACCACTCAGAGAATATTAACATCCTAAAAAACTACATCATAAGAAAGTGCTTTGGGATGAGTCTTGAGTGAGAGGTTTTAGGATAAATCCTAAGAGCTGTGTGATTAAAAATAGTAAAACCCAGTCTGTTAGACATGCTGCCCAGAAATTCTCAGAACCCTCTACTAATCTAGGGACTACATTATTAGGGTTGGAAAGATGGGGACTCATTCAACTGAACTCAGTTAGTTCCACTTAAAGATAACCTGTGGTGGAGAGAAGGAGCCCAGACAAGGGAGCCCTCTAAGTGCCTGAACGGGAGGAGCTAGGGAGAAAGACTGGCCAAAGAGGCCTTCTGATTGGCAGCTACAAGAGGCTTGAAAAAACACTCTGATAGGGCCCCAACTCCTGCAGTGGAGACAGTCTGTGTCCCTGCACACTTGGTGCCGCCAGGGTTCCAGCAAGCCAAGCAGATGTGCCTGCCACCTTCACACACAACTCTCACGGGGGCAGAGCTGCCACAGGCAAAAAAAAGTCTCGCATTTATGCACACACGATCACTTCAGTCAGGTCCAACTTTTTTCGACCCTGTGGACTGTGGCCTGCCAGGCTTCTCTGTCAGAGAGGGGTTCTCCCGGCAAGAGTACTGGAGTGTATTGGCCAAGATGGATTGCCATGCCCTCCAGAGCACTGTTTCCTGCTGCCCTGGCCGCCAACTCCCCTGAGGACCTGGTGCTGCCGGAACCCCCTGCAACCTAAGCGGCTGTACCCTCTCCACACCTGGCCCTCACTGGGGCAAACCCAAGCCCTCCAGGGCAGCCTCAGGAGCAAACCCCAGTGGACGACCCACGTGCAGAGGTGGAAATAAAACCACAGTTGAAACCCAGGGGCAGTGTGGCTGAGGAAGAATAACCAAAACCTTCCCACCAGCTGTACGAGCTGCAGATTAAATCCACACAATCAAGTAGGCAGACTCTGTGTCTGTGGAATATATAAAAGTCCATCGAGAGCGCCCACAAAAGAAAACACACTGGCTCTGATAGCTGTGGACATTGGAGGCAAGAACACACAGGAGTAGGGCCAGATCAGAATCTGAGCAGCCCCCCAGCAGGTCCAGAGATCAGCACAGGGTCGGAGGGCATCCTAGGGAGGTGAGGTGGACTGCGACTCCCAGCAAGGAAAAGGACTCTGACAGCAGACTCAAGAAAAACATTTATTATTCTTATTCTTTTACTTGTTCTATAGAGTCTTTTGGACCCCCCCCCTTTTCTCCCCACTCTGTTGTACTTGTTGATTTTATTGGCACTAAGAAATACGGTTAACCTTTTGAGCTTTTTTTTTTTCTTCCTCAGTCACATTTTTTATTGTTGTCATAAGCCTCAGCCTCTATGTTGGGCTTTTGCAGTTCTGTGGAGTGTTCCTCTTTTTATTTCTTTTCTCTTTTTTTTAATTTTAATTTTTTTTATTATTTTTTATATAAATTTATTTATTTTAATTGGAGGCTAATTGCTTTACAATAGTATAGTGCTTTTGCCATGCATTGACATGAATCTGCAACGGGGGTACATGTGTTCCCCTCATTTTAACTTTTAAAACATACTATCATTTTTTCTACATTTAATTCTTTGTTTGCTTTCCCTACTGTTCTTTTCCCCTTGCAAATAATCTTTAACTTATATAAATCTTCCTTATCCATCTCCATTTGCATATCTAGTCTTTCTTTTCTTTATCACCTTTCCTCTCAACATATTTGTTAGTTTTATTTTCATTGCTTTATTCCCCAATTGGCACCTCGCTTTAGTTTTGTTTTCCTGTTTGTGCTTTAATTAGTTTTGTTCTGGCAGATATAATTTTTGATTTCCTTTGTTCACTGGGTCAATCTATTGTGCTTTACTTTTGTTGGACTGCTTTGATTTTGCTTATGGGTGTATATGTATATGTGTATATTCAGTCACATTTTCTATTGTTGTTATAAACCTCTATCTCTACATTATACTTTTGCAGTTCTGTGGCGTTTTCCTTTTTTTCCCCTTTTTTCTTTCTTCTTCCATTTTTTCTTTTTCTATAATTTAAACATTTTAAGCCTATTTTATTTTTTCTACATTTATTCCTTTGTTTGCCTTTCCTTCTGTTCTTTTCACCTTGCAGTTAATGTATATAAATCTTCATCTATCTCTGTTTAACTTTGCATATCTATTCTGTCTTTCTTTCCATTCATTTCAACCTATTTGTTAGTTTCTTTTCATTGCTTTATTCCCCATGCGGCACCTTGCTCTAGTTTTGTTTTTCAGTTTGCGCTTAAGTTAGTTTAGTTCTTAACTGGTAAATAATAATTTTTATTTCCTTTGTTTGCTGGATCAGTCTACTGTACTTTATTTTTGTTGGATGGTTTTCACTATGTATATGTGTATATTCCATTATTTTAATTATTATTTGCCTGATTTTGTAACTGCCATTTGGGGTTTATCTTCAGTTTCTCGTTTTTGGATATTTGTTTTAATTTCACTTAATGCCATAACAAACCACTTGTGGAATCTTCGTTCCTGACCAGAGATGAAGCCCTGAGCCTTGGGAGTGGGAGCACTAACTCCAAGACCCTCAACTACCAGAGAACTAACCCTGGGGAGTATCAAATAGTGAGAACTCACACAGGGGAAACCACTTGAATACAAGACTCAGCATTACCCTGTGCAGGATGCCACATCTGAACAACAAAACAAAAATACAAACCCAATCATCAGGAGACAGGATTACCACCTCACTCAGCCTTGCCCATCAGAGGAAAAACAAACAAAGAAAAACTTGGCACAAATCCCACACTATACAAAGCTCACATAAACCACTGGACCAACCTTAGAGGTGTGAAAACCAAGAGGAAGAAAGAATTCAACCTTCTTCAAGGAAAGAATTCAACTTTCTTTGAAGCCTGGGAAAAGGAGACCTCAAAAACAATAACTTTTAAAAAAGGCAAAGAAATACTACACAAATGAAGGAACAAACTAGAAACACAGAAGTCCAAATAAATGAAGAGGAAATAGGAAAATTATGTGAAGAATAATTCAGAATAGTGATAGTAAAGATGATCAGAAACCTTGAAAACAAAATGGAGAAAATGCAAGAATCAATTAGCAAAGACCTAGAAGAATTAAAGAATAAACATACAGAGAAAACAACACAATTTTTGAAATAAAAAGTACTCTAGAAGGAATCAGTCGGAGAAGGCAGTGGCAGCCCACTCCAGTACTCTCGCCTGGAAAATCCCATGGACGGAGGAGCCTGGAGGGCTGCAGTCCATGGGGTCGCTGAGGGTCGGACGCAACTGAGCGACTTCACTTTGACTTTTCACTTTCATGCACTGGAGAAGGAAATGGCAACCCACTCCAGTGTTCTTGCCTGGAGAATCCCAGGGACAGAGGAGCCTGGTGGGCTGCCGTCTCTGGGGTCGCACAGAGTCAGACACGACTGAAGTGACTTAGCAGCAGCAGCAGCAGCAGCAGAAGGAATCAATAGCAGACTATCTGAGGCAGAAGAACAAATCATAAGCTGGAAGATAAAATGATGGAAACAACAGCTAAAGAGCAGAATAAAGTAAAAAGAATGAAAAGAGTTGAGGATAGTCTCAGTGACATCTGGGACAACATCAAATGCACCAACATTCAAATTATAGGGGTCCCAGAAGAAGAGAAAAAGAAAGGGAATGAAAAAATTTCTTAAGAGATTATAGTTGAAAATTTCTCCAATATGGAAAAGGAAATAGTCAAGTCCAAGAGGCACGAAGAGTCCCATACAGGATAAACCCAGGGAGAAACATGCCAAGACACATACTAATCAAACTAACACAGACTAAACACATAGAAAGTATATTAAAAGCAGCAAGAGAAAAACAATAAGTAACGTACAAGGGAAATCCCATATGCTTAGCAGCTGTTCTTTCAGCAGAAACTCTGCAGGCCAGAAGGGAGTAGCAGGATATATTTAAAGTACTGAAAGGGAAAAATCTACAACCAAGATTACTGTACCTGGCAAGGATCTCATTCAAAATTGATGGAGAAATAAAAAGCTTTTCAGACAAGCAAAAGTTAAGAGAATTCAGTACCACCAAACCAGCTTTACAACAAATGTTAAAGGGACTTTTAGGGTCAAGAAATACAACAGAAGAAAAAAGATCTATAAAATCAACTCAAATCAATTAAGAAAATGTCAGTAGGAACATATATATCAATAATTACTTTAAATATAAATGGATTAAATGCTCCAACCAAAAGACACAGACTGGCTAAATGGATTAAAAAAAAAAAGACCCTATATATGCTGTCTACAAAAAACCCACTTCAGACCTAAAGACACGTATAGACTGAAAGTGAGAGGATGGAAAAATATATTCCATGCAAATGGGAAGCAAAGAAAGCTGAAGTAGCAATCATCATATCAGACAAAATAGACCTTAAAATAAAGAAGATTACAAGAGATAAGGAAGGACAATACATATTGATCAAGGGATCAATCCAAGAGAAAGACATAACAATTGTAAATATCTATACACCCAACATAGGAGCACCTCAATACATAAGATTAACATAAATAAACAAAAAAGGAGAAATTGACAGTAAAACAATAATAGTAGAATTTAACACCCCACTCACACCAATGGACATATCATCAAAACAAAAAATCATTAAGGAAACACAAGTCTTAAATGATACATTAGATGAGATGGATCTCACTGATATCTTCAGGACATTCCATCCAAATGAAGAAGAATACACCTTCTTCTCAAGGGCACATGGAACATTCTCCGGGACAGACATCTTGGGTCACAAATCCAGCCTCAGTAAATTTAATAAAGTTGAAATCATATCAAGCATCTTCTCTTACCACAATGCTATGAAACTAGATATCAATTACCAGAAAGGAAAAAAAAAAAAACTGTTAAGAAACACAGACACATGGAGATTAAACAACACATTTCTAAATAAGCAACAGGTTACTAAAGAAATCAAAATGGAAATCAAAACATTTCTAGAAACAAACAACAATGAAAACAAGACAACTCAAAACTGTGAGATGCAGCAAAAGCAGTTCTAAGAGGGAAGTTTATAGCAATAAAATCCTACCTCAAAAAAAAACACAAGAAAAACACTGAATAGAAAACCTAACTTTACACCTAAAGCAACTGGAAAAAAAGAACAACCACCACCACAACCACCCCACCACCACCACCAAAATTAGAAGGAAAGAACTCATAAAAATCTGAGCAGAAATAAATGAAAAAGAAATGAAAGAAACAACAGTAGAGATTGATAAAACTAAAAGCTTGTTCTTTGAGAAGATAAACAAAATTGACAAACCCTTAGCCAGACTCATCAAGAACAAAAGAGAGAAGAATCAAATCAACAAAATTAAAAATAAGAAAAGAGAGGTTACAACAGACAGTACAGAAATGCAATGGATTATAAGAGACTACTATGAACAACTATATGGCAATAATATGGATAACCTGGAAGAAATGGACAGATTCTTATAAAAGTTCAGTCTTTCAAGAATGAACCAGGAAGAAATAGAAATTATGACCAACACAATTACAAGCACTGAAACGGAAGCTGTGATCAAAAGTCTCCCAAAAGACAAAAGCCCAGGACCAGATGGCTTCACAGGAAAATTCTATCAGACATTTAGAGAAGAGCTATTGCCTGTCTTTCTGAAACTTTTTCCAAAGATTGGAGAGGAAGAAACACTTCCAAATTTATCCTATGAGGCCACTATCACCCTGATACCAAAACCAGACAAAGAAAACACACAAAAAGAAAACTACAGATCAGTATCACTGATGAACATAGATGCAAAAATCCTCATAAAATTTTAGCAAACAGAATTCAGCAACATATCAAAAGCTCATACACCATGATCAAGCTGGGTTTATTACGGAGATGCAAGAATTCTTCAATATATGCAAATCAATCAATGCAATACATCATATTAACAAATTGAAAGATTAAAACCATATGATTATCTCAATAGATGCAGAAAAAGCCTTTGACAAAATTCAGCACCAAACTCTTCAAAAAATGGGCATAGAAAGAACCTACCTCAACATAGTAAAGGCCATGTATGATAAACCTACAGCAAACCTTATTGTCAATGGTGAAAAGCTGAAGGCATTTCCCCTAAGATTAGGAACAAGACAAGGGTGTCCACTTTGGCCGCTATTATTCAACATAGTTCTGGAAGTCCTAGCTACAGCAATCAGAGAAGAAAAAGAAACAAAAGGAATCCAGATGGGAAAAGGAGTAAAGCTCTCACTGTTTGTAGATGATATGCCAGGCTCTGTCCATGGGATTTTCCAGGCAAGAGTACTAGAGTGGGGTGCCATTGCCTTCTCTGGATACTATACATAGAAAACCCTAAAGATAATATCAGAAAATGACTAGAGCTAATCAGTGAATGTTTTGTACAGTTCTTCTTGCCACCTCTTCTTAATATCTTCTGCTTCTGTTAGGTCCAGACCATTTCTGTCCTTTATCGAGCCCATCTTTCCATGAAATGTTCCCTTGGTATCTCTAATTTTCTTAAAGAGATCTAGTCTTTCCTATTCTGTTGTTTTCCTCTATTTCTTTGCATTGATCCCCGAGGAAGGCTTTCTTATCTCTCCTTGCTATTCTTTGGAACTCTGAATTCAAATAGGAATATCTTTCCTTTTCTCCTTTTCTTTTCACAGCTATTTGTAAGGCCTCCTCAGACAGTCATTTTGCTTTTTTTTGCATTTCTTTTCCATGGGGATCATCTTGATCCCTGTCTCCTGTACGGTGTCGCAAACCTCATTCCATAGTTCATCAGGCACTCTGTCTATCAGATCTAGTGGAAACAGTGCCAGACTTTATTTGGGGGGGGCCTCCAAAATCACTGCAGATAGTGATTGCAGCCATGAAATTAAAAGACGCTTACTCCTTGGAAGAAAAATTATGACCAACCTAGATAGCATATTCAAAAGCAGAGACATTACTTTGCCAACAAAGGTCCATCTCGTCAAGGCTATGGGTTTTCCAGTGGTCATGTATGGACGTGAGAATTGGACTATGAAGAAAGCTGAGCTCCAAAGAATCAATGCTTTTGAACTGTGATGTTGGAGAAGACTCTCGAGAGTGCCTTGGACTGCACAGAGATCCAACCAATCCTAAAGGAGACCAATCCTGGCTATTCTTTGGAAGGACTGATGCTGAGGCTGAAACTCTAATACTTTGGCCACCTCATGTGAAGAGTTGACTCATTGGAAAAGACCGTGATGCTGGAAGGGTTGGAAACAGGAGGAAAAGGGGATGACAGAGGATGAGATGGCTGGATGGCATCACCAACTTGATGAACATGAGTTTGGGTGAACTCTGGGAGTTGGTGATGGACAGGGAGGCTTGGCATGCTGTGATTCATAGGGTCAAAAGAGTCGGACATGACTGAGCAACTGAACTGAATCAGTGAATTTAGCAAAGTTGCAGGATACAAAATCAATGCACAGAAATCACTTGCATTTCTCTATACTAACAATGAAAAATCAGAAAGAGAAACTAAGGAATCAATCCCATTCACCATTGCAACAAAAAGGATTAAATATCTAGGAATAAACTTACTGAAGGAGACAAACGGTAAAGCATCTGCCTACAATGTGGGAGACCCAGGTTTAATCCCTGGGTCAGGAAGATCTGGAGAAGGGAATGGCAACCCACTCAAGTATTCTTGCCCCCCCCAAAAAAAAAGCAGTTCAAAGAACTACTGGGGACTTCCCTTGTGGCTCAGATGGTTAAGCGTCTGCCTACAATGTGGGAGACCTGGGTTCAATCCCTGGGTCAGGAAGATCTCCTGGAGAAGGAAATGGCAACCCACTCCAGTTTCTTGCCTGGAAAATCCCATGGACAGAAGAGCCTGGCAGGCTACAGTCGATGGGGTCGCAAAGAGTCAGACACCACTGAGTGACTTCACTTACTTAAGGAAACAAAAGAACTGTACACAGAAAATTATAAGACACTGATGAAAGAAATCAAAGATGACATAAACAGAGGAAGAGATATTCCATGTTCCTGAGTAGGAAGAATCAATATTGTGAAAATGACTATACTACTAAATGCAATCTATAGATTCAATGTGATCCCTATCAAATTACCAATGGTGTTTTGGTAATGTCAAACAGAACTAGAACAAAAATTCTAGTTCAACGAACTAGAACATAAAATTTCAAAATTCATATGGAAACACAAAAGACCCTGAATAGCCAAAGCAGTCCTGAGAAAAAAGAATGGAGCTGGGGGAATCAACCTTCCTGACTTCAGACTATAGTACAAAGCTACAGTCATCAAGGCAGTATGGTACTGGCACAAAAACAGAAATACAGGCTAATGGAACAAGATAGATAACCCAGAAATAAACCCATACACCTATGGGTACATTATTTTTGACAAAGGAGTCAAGAATATACAATGGGGCAAAGACAGCCTCTTCAATAAATGGTGCTGGGAAAACTGGACAGCTACATGTAAAATAATGAAATCAGAACACTTCCTAACACCATACACAAAGATAAACACAAAATGAATTAAAGACCTAAATGTAAGACTAGAAGCAATAAAACTCTTAGAGGAAAACATAGGCAGAACACTCGATGACATAAATCAAAGCTAGATCCTCTAATACCCACCTCTTAGAGTAATGGACATAAAAACAAAAGTGAACAAGTGGGACCTGATTAAACTTAAAAGCTTTTTCACAGCAAAGGAAACTATAAGCAAGGTGAAAAGACAGCCCTGAGAATGGGAGAAAATAATAGCAAATGAAACACCTGACAAAGGATTACTTTCCAAAACATAGAAGTGGCTCATACAACTCAATCCCAGAAAAACAAACAACCCAATTAAAAAGTGGGGAAAAGACCTAAACAGACTTTTCTCCAAAGAAGACATACAAATGTCTAACACACACATGAAAAGATGCTCAACATTGCTCATTATTAGAGAAATGCAAATGAGTGAAGTCGCTCAGTCGTGTCCAACTCTTTGTGACCTGATAGACTGTAGCCTACCAAGCTCCTCTGTACATGGGACTTTCTAGGCAACAGTACTGGAGTGGATTGCCATTTCCTTCTCCAGGGGATCTTCCCGACCCAGGGATCGAACCCAGTTCTCCCACATTGTAGATAGACACTTTATCGTCTGAGCCACCAGGGAAGTCTATTATTAGAGAAATGCAAATCAAAACTACAATGAGATATCACCTCACATTGGTCAGAATAGCCCTCATCAAAGAGTGTACAAACAATAAATGCTGGAAAGGATGTGGAGGAAAGGGAACACTCTTGCACTGTTGGTGGAAATGTAAATTGATACAGCCTCTATGGAAGATAGTATGGAGATTCCTTAAAAAACTAGGAATAAACCCACCATATGACCTAGCAATCCCATCCTAGGCATATACCCCGAGGAAACCAAAATTGAAAGAGACACCTGTATCCCATTATTTATTGAAGCACTATTTACAATAGCTAGAACATGGAAGCAACCACGATGTCCATCAACAGATGTATGGATAAAGAATTTGTGGTACATATACACAAGAGAATATTACTCAGCCATAAAAGAAATGCATTTAAGTCAGTTCTGATGAGGTGGATGAACCTATAACTTATAGAGTGAAGTGAGTCAGAAACAGAAAGATAAATACCATATTCTAACGCATATATATGGAATCTAGAAAAATGATACTGAAGAATTTATTTACAGGTAATAATGGAGAAACAGACATAGAGAATAGATTTATGGACATAGGGAGAGGGGCAGAGAGGGTGAGTTATGGAAAGAGTAACATGGAAACTTATATTACCATATGTAAAATAGACAGCCAATGGGAATTTCTGTATGGTTCAGGAAATTCAAACAGGGGCTCTGTATCAACCCTAAGGGGTGGGATGGGGAGGGAAGTGGGAGAGAATTTTTAAAGGGAAGGGATATATGTATACCTATGGCTGATTCATGTTGAGGTTTGACAGAAAACAGCAAAATTCTTGGAGAAGGAAATGGCAACCCACTCCAGTGTTCTTGCCTAGAGAATCCTGTGGACAGAGGAGCCTGGTGGGCTGCTGTCCATAGGGTTGCATAGAGTCAGACACGACTGAAGCAACTTATCATGGATGCATGCGTTGAAGAAGGAAATGGCAACCCATCCAATATTCTTGCCTGGAGAATCTCAGTAACGGAGGAGTCTGGTGGGCTGCCGTCTATGGGGTTGCACAGAGTTGGACATGACTGAAGCAACTTAGCAGCAGCAGCAGCAGCAAAATTCTGTAAAGCAATTATCCTTCAGTGAAAAATAACTTAAGTAAAAAAAAAACAAAAAACAAAAACCTACCTCCAAAAAAAAAAGATAACCAGTGGTGGATGAATGTAAGTATCTAGAGAGCTCACGTGCCTTCATGTTTGGTAGAGAGAAGGTAAGAGTACTTCATTATTTGGTAATCCTGGCTAACTTTCTTTTAAATTGCCTTTTAAAACTTGACAATTTTAATGTGCATTTCAAAGTCCTTTAGGTGAATATTCTTGGTTCAAATTCCATGATATTTTGAATAAATCTGTAACATTATACATTACTGCAGATATAACTGTGATTTAACAGCCATTAGATAAAATCTTTTGCCTTCAATGCCTGTCATTTTGAGTATGATTTTGATTGTGAGTACGTCTAGTCAAGGCTATGGTTTTTCCTGTGGTCATGTATGGATGTGAGAGTTGGACTGTGAAGAAGGTTGAGCCCCGAAGAATTGATGCTTTTGAACTGTGGTGTTGGAGAAGACTCTTGAGAGTCCCTTGGACTGCAAGGAGATCCAACCAGTCCATTCTGAAGGAGATCAGCCCTGGGATTTCTTTGGAAGGAATGATGCTAAAGCTGAAACTCCAGTACTTTGGCACCTCATGCGAAGAGTTGACTCATTGGAAAAGACTCTGATGCTGGGAGGGATTGGGAGCAGGAGGAGAAGGGGACGACAGAGGATGAGATGGCTGGATGGCATAACTGACTCAATGGACGTGAGTCTGAGTGAACTCCGGGAGTTGGTGATGGACAGGGAGGCCTGGTGTGCTGCAATTCATGGGGTCGCAAAGAGTTGGACACGACTTAGCGACTGAAATGAATTGAACACAACACCTCAGAGAGCTATTTCAAATCCTGAAAGATGATGCTGTGAAAGTGCTGCACTAAATATGCCAGCAAATTTGGAAAACACAGCAGAGGCCACAGGACTGGAGAAGGTCAGTTTTCATTCCAATCCAAAAGAAAGGCAGTGCCAAAGAATGCTCAAACTACTGCACAATTGGACTCATCTCACACACTAGCAAAGTAATGCTCAAAATTCTCCAAGCTAGGCTTCAGCAATACATGAACCACGAACTTCCAGATGTTCAGCTGGTTTTAGAAAAGGCAGAGGAACCAGAGATCAAATGGCCAACATCCGCTGGATCATGGAAAAAGCAAGAGAGTTCCAGATAAACATCTATTTCTGCTTTATTGACTATGCCAAAGCCTTTGACTGTGTGGATCACAATAAACTGTGGAAAATTCTGAGAAAGATGAAAATACCAGACCACCTGACCTGCCTCTTGAGAAATCTGTATGCAGGTCAGGAAGCAACAGTTAGAACTGGACATGGAACAACAGACTGGTTCCAAATCAGAAAAGGAGTGTGTCAAGGCTGTATATTATCACCCTGCTTATTTAATTTATATGCAGAGTACATCATGAGAAACGCTGGACTGGAAGAAACACAAGCTGGAATCAAGATTGCCGGGAGAAATATCAATAATCTCAGATATGCAGATGATACCACCCTTATGGCAGAAAGTGAAGAGGAACTAAAAGCCTCTTGATGAAAATGAAAGAGGAGAGTGAAAAAAGTTGGCTTAAAGCTCAACATTCAGAAAACGAAGATCATGGCATCCGGTCCCATCACTTCATGGGAAATAGATGGGGAAACAGTGGAAACAGTGTTAGACTTTATTTTGGGGGGCTCCAAAATCACTGCAGATGGTAACTGCAGCCATGAAATTAAAAGATGCTTACTCCTTGGAAGAAAAGTTATGACCAACCTAGATAGCATATTCAAAAGCAGAGACATTACTTTGCTGACTAAGGTCTGTCTAGTCAAGGCTATGGTTTTTCCAGTGGTCATGCATAGATGTGAGAGTTGAACTGTGAAGAATGCTGAGTGCCAAAGAATTGATGCTTTTGAACTGTGGTGTTGGAGAAGACTCTTGAGAGTCCCTTGGACTGCAAGGAGATCCAACCAGTCCATTCTGAAGGAGATCAGCCCTGGGATTTCTTTGGAAGGAATGATGCTAAAGCTCAAACTCCAGTACTTTGGCCACCTCATGCGAAGAGTTGACTCATTGGAAAAGACTCTGATGCTGGGAGGGATTGGGAGCAGGAGAAGAAGGGGACGACAGAGGATGAGATGGCTGGATGGCATCACGGACTCGATGGACGTGAGTCTGAGTGAACTCCGGGAGTTGGTGATGGACAGGGAGGCCTATCGTGCTGCGATTTATGGGTCACAAAGAATCGGACATGACTGTGTGACTGAACGGAACCAACACCTCAAAGAGTTTCAGTCCATCATAGAGATCACCCCTGACACACTCCTATTATGAATTTCTCTTTCTGTAAGAGTCATAGAAAGTCTCAGATGGCATGTCACTGCATGTCACATGTGGCTGCAAAGGGGATAGAAATTTAGCTCCTAATGTTTAGCAGTTCATTGCTCAGTGTTGAACCTACCTTCCAGTTTAAAGAGATCTATTGTTTTGTGATGTTAATTCCCAAGTAGATAATTAGTTATTTTATTGTTTGAGACACATGATCAATAATTTAAAAACAGAACCACGAAGAGGTAGAATGTGCTCTACCAAGCACAACCCTGTTGTAATTTTTTTTTTTCCTTCGGAAATAGTATCAAGGGTTCCCATAAATTTTAGAGAACAGCATATATCAGTTTAGGAAACACCTTTTGAACTATATGTCACCAATTTAAAAACTAATGATGCCTTAATTCTGGAAATGACAACCAAATGAAAGGTATTTTCAGGTCCTTGGAAGCACAATACCATGAGAGGGAGGGAAGGAAAATAGCTTCTTTGGGAAAACACAGGCACACCCACACACATGGACATCTACACAGTAACCCATGACAATCCACTCATGTTCCTTCACACATGTGTGTATTTGTGCCTTTGAATGTTCTCATTGCTAAGTTTTGCTATGTATTTTCTATGGGCCTATTCATTTAGCTATTTTTCTAAGTCAGTAATTTATGCAAAGCATTTCACTGTGTCTCTAACACCCAGACCAAGCCTCTAGAGCACAGAACATTCACAATTAATCAATTAATGGGCTTCATGTATTTTTGTTTCCAAACATTGAGTTGTGTCTTGACTGAGGTTCATTTTTACTTGTCTCAAACCTGTAATTATAAATATTACAAGTGAAGTAAGTGTAACAAGGAAGAAATTTGCTGTGTCTATGAAAATTCAGTTTAAAGTTCTAATATGTTTTAAGAAGGGGAATCATTAAAATTAAAAAATGCTTTTGAACTAATTGTGGGAAGAAAAGTTGTTACAAGAAATCAGGGAATAAAATGTTACCATTTATGGACATTCTGCACTCTGCTCTCTTTAGGAGTGTCTCTGAGTTCTTACTCCATTTTTTTAAAAAATGGGGCTAGTAGTTAATTACAGATATGAGAAATATAAGAAAGACAGTGACAGACTCTTATCAGTCGATCTATTTCTAAGAAAAAGGCTTGACTTTATATCAAAAGATCAATTAAAAGATGTATAATTTTTATGTTTTTGGTTAAAATTTTTAAGACATGTATACATCATGTTTTCAGAAAAGTTCACATTTAATTGGATATTTCAACTAATCAATTACCTATTAGCCTGAATCTCAGCATAGAAAGTGCTTTTAGTACAATTAATTGGTGTGGTCCCATTCTGTAAAGTATGTGAATCACCTTACAAAAACACAGATATTTTTATAAAGTTATATAAAACATATATGTGTAAAATGTACGAAATATTATGTAAAAGTGTAATGTCAAAGCTGAGATTTTAAGGAGAAAAGGGGAAAAAGGAGAGAAAATAATAAAGCCAGTTTTATTTAGTTCTTGAGATTAAGTTATAGATTTCAGACACATTAGTTTTTGAATGGCCAAACAAAGAGAGGTCAACCACAAAATTCATAGCATCCACATTGAAATAAAAGAGAAAAATGAAAGCAGTCTAGTTGCTTAGGCAAAATGCAGCTTTTTCTGCTACTGAGAAAAATTTGATAAATAGCATATCAATCTGACATGGTTGTTTGAATTCTAAAATAGAGTTGAAATAAATTACAATTTAAAAACTCCAAAAGACTTTATGGAATGGTAGTATTTCAGTGTAAACTTCCAAGATAAGCTTATATGAATACCAGGTCATTTCTGTGTATTCAAGTTTACCAGAAACAGTTCATGGCCTATCTCATTATTTGTCACTGCAATCAGAGTGTAGGTGGCATCATAGTACCATTTTAAAGATACAAATCTGATGCCAGAGGCCAGGGTTGGAGGATAAGCAAGCAAGAGACCAAGTCCCAGGATACCACACCCCTGCCCAACATCAGGCTGACACTTACCTTCTCAAGTATTTTTATTCCATTCCACTGAACCTAATCTTTGGACAGTTTCCCTGAATTGCTTTTGCTTATATTTATAATCAAAACTGCTGGCCTATTAGAATCACCTGGGCAGTTTTAAAATATACTTTTGGGCTTCACACTCCAGCCAGAGATTCTGATTCAATCAGTCTAGGGAAGGACTTGGCATCAGTATTTTTAAAATCACCCTGGACTGAGACCTGTGGAAGTAAGATAAGCATTTCTTTACCCTTAACATAAACGATGCTTTGAAAAATAAGGTCCTGATCTGCATCTTCTGGGTTTACTGTCCCCTTAGGATGTGCCATAAATCTTTTTCTCCTGTTTTCCCTATCTCCTTCCCATCCAACACTTCTGTGCCTTTTTATGACTGAGTAGTATTCGACTGTATATATGTTCCACACCTCCTTTATCCATTCCTCCGCCAGTGGACATTTATGCTGCCTTCATGTCCTGGCTGTTGTAAACAGTGCTGCAGTGAACATCGGCATGCATGTATCTTTTTGAATTATGGCTTTCTCGGGGTACATGCCCAGAAGTGAGATTGCTGGGTCATATGGCAGCTCTATTTCTGGTCTTTTCAAGAGCCTCCATACTGTTCTCCATTGTGGCTTCATCAATTTATATTCCCTGCAACAGGGTTCTCTTTTCTCCACACCCTCTCCAGCATTTATCGTTTGTAGATTTTTCATGATGGTCATTATGACCAGTGTGAGGTGATCTGCATTTCTCTAATAATTAGTGATGTTGAGCATCTTTTTCTGTACCTTTTGGCCATCTATATGTCTTCTTTGGAGAAGTGTCTATTTAGATCTTCCACCCATTTTTTGATTGGGTTGTTATTGTTTTCTTGGTATTGAGCTGGATGAGCTGTTTGCATATTTTGGAGATTAATCCTTTCTCAGTTGCTTTATTTGCAAATGTTTTCTCCCATTGTGAGGGTTGCCCTTTCATCTTGTTTATGGTTTTCTTGGTGGCTCAGATGGTAAAATGTCTGTCTACAACGCGGAGACCTGGGTTCCATCCCTGGGTCAGGAAGATCCACTGGAGAAGGAAACGGCAATCACTCCAGTACTATTGCCTGGCAATCCCATGGACAGATGAGCCTGATAAGTTACAGTCCATGGGGTCGCAAAGAGTCGGACACGACTGAGTGACTTCACTTCACTTGCTGTACAAAAGCTTTTAAATTTAATTAGGTCCTACTTGTTTATTTTTATTTTTCATTAGTCTAGGAGGTGGGTCAAAGAATCTTGCTGTGATTTATGTCAAAGAGTGTTCTTCCTATATTGTCCTCTGAGAGGAAATATTAATGCATATATGTAGAATTAAAAGAAAAAAACAGAAGGAACAGGTAAAGAGAATGAAAACAAAATCAATAGCAGTAATTAGGGTATTTATCACTGTTTTTCCTTTAGAATTAATTCTTTGATTATATTTATATTCATTGTAAATGCTGTGATAATATCAAATAAAATTTTCAAGAAAATAGAAAAGATCACCCAAATCTCATATGCCAATACAGCTATTTTGATTCTAATTCATACCCACAGGTATATTTATATTTTCATTGTAAATGCTTAATAAATGTAGGCTATTACTATAATTCCAAAAAAAAAAAAAAACTTAGTGGTTTTAAACACCATCTCACAGTCCCTTCAGATTCCATGGGTCAGGGATCTATCTGGACATGATGGCTTATCTCTGGTCCATGATGTAGGGGGACTTATCTCTGGTCCATGGCTGCAGGGGGACTTGAATGGCAGTGGATGGGAATCATCCAGAGTTATCTTCCCTCAGGGCTCTGGGCCCAGGCTGGAATGACAAGAAGGCTGGCTGCAGCTGAGATTGTCCCTGGTGCCTTCCACAGGCACTGTCCATGTACTCTGGATGTCCCCACAGCTCTGCCTTCTATGGCAGCTTAAGGCTCTGAGAACAAAAGTTCTGACTGACATTCACTGGCCTTTCCAGCTGTGGACAGCCAGTCTGCCTCCCATCTGGTGAACTCTGTTGACTGAAGCAGACACAGACCTGTTCAGAGCCCAGAGGAGACCAACATCCCACAGGTGCTTTAGACTCAAGAATAAAGTCTCTTTATGTCTCCCTCAAAGTACATAGGGCATCCCAGATGGCTCAGTGGTAAAGAACCCACCTCCCAATGCAGGAGATGTGATGTGAGTTCAGTCCCTGGGTCGGAAAGATCCCCTGGAGAAAGGGATGGCAACCCACTTCAGTATTCTTGCCTGGGAAATTCCATATACTGAGGAGCCTGGCAGGCTACAGTCCATGAGATTGCAGAGTCGGACATGACTGAAGTAACCCAGCATGTGAAGTACATAATGTCTACCTTAATGGGAAGGTAGACATTAATAAATTATTTGTTGAGCTAGTACAGCTGTTATACCATAGTTTAGAATGATTTTTAAACCTACTGGAAAATAATAAAACTGAGCTCTTTAAAGTGCACTTTACTTAGCAAGCAAACTGTCTAAACAAGCTCCCCAACATAGTCAGAGCAGAGTATCAATGAAAAGATAGCTACACTATGATCTCAAAACCTTTTTAATAGATATGACACATCTATTATAAATAGGATCTAGATTAAAAGAATGGTTCAAATCAAGCTAATCTAGAAGACAGATTAAAAGCCAGGGTTCTATGATTTTGTTACTTAGCAAGATCTTTGATAAAACACAGAGCAAAATTCAGGATTTTTAGGGATCATTTTTTAGTTTTCCTTTCATTTCCATGAAACAAGTTACAATTATAGGGCATCTCAATAATCTTTTCAGGAAGCCTAGCTCCTGGTTTTAATACAACAATGAAAAGTCCCAGATTTCTATCAGTATGTTGGATTAAAATTAATCAGTCAATGAATTTTTTCCAGACCTAGTCCTTATTTACTATAATTGGTTTAGGCAATTAGCTGGCTCCCTACCAATTTTTAACTAAGTTAATTTGAAGTTTATTTTAACATTGCAATACAGTGAATAATACCCCTCCCCCAAATCCTAATCCCTAGAACCCATGAATATGTTACTTTACATCATAAGAGACTTTGCAGATGTGATTAAGGAATTTTGAATGGAGAGATTAGCCTGGATAATCTGAGTGGGCCCACCTTAATCTTGAAAGTCTTTATTAGAGGCAGACAGGAGACCAGATGAGTAGAAGTAAACAGAAGCAAGAGGTTGGAGTGATATTAAGTCATGAGCCAAAGAATGCAGATAGCTTCTAGAAACTGACAAAGGCAAGTTTTAAAACAAATTTCAAACTAAACTTAGTTAAAAATTGGTAGGAAGCCAGCTAATTACCTAAACCAGTTATAGCAAGAAAATCATTTCTCCTCCAGTTCCAGAAGCAACTAGGCTCATTAACACTTTGGCTTTAGCCCAGTGAGCTGATTTTTGGGCTTCTGACCTCTCGAATGATAAGATAATAAATTTGTGTTGTTTTAAGCTAAGTTTATGGCAATTGGTTATAATAGCAATAGGAAACTAATAAAAACATTCAGGATAGACATCTGTACCTTTCATTAGATTGGTCCAAGTACTGGTGTTAATATTGATTCCTACACCATCTACTTCATCACTGTAAAAATATTAATGTCAGCTTTTGTTGGCTTAGATTTCTTTGACTACTTGAGAAAATACTGTACATGGCCATCCTGGAGAAAACTTTAAAGTCAAAATCCAGAATTAAAAAATCAGATGAAGACTGGCCCTTTCACCAAAGGATGTTTTGTTTAATCAAAGGCAGATTTATTGCATGAGTCTTAAATATTGAGCCATACTAAAACTTTCTAAAGTGAGTCAGCTTAGAAAATTGCAACTTGCTTCCCAATTTTGAGAGCATATCTATTGCATAAAAAAATCAAGCAAGGAAGGAAGTGATAAACAAAGATAAAAATAAAAAGAAAAATTTAAAAAATGAATGTAATTTCTTTTTGAGCACAGAGAACTCTACAATAGGCTTGGCATTATTAACCTGTATGCTTTCCTTATATTCCTGAAATATGCTGAGTTGTAAAAATTAAGATAAATGATGTGGTGATGTCTGGCTTAGCATCTGCCACATGATGGGTGTATAAGTAATATTAGTAGAGTGTGAACAGAGGTGGTGTGGCGTACAGGGCAACAGGCTATTTATTGGGAGGTGATGGACATCCCCAGCTTAGAGCAGAAAGAGAGAGAGAGACCAGCTTTTCCTTTTCCTTTTCAGTAGAGGAGAGGGGAAATGGGGCCCCCTTAGTCTGGCCCTGTGCCAGGGCCTTGAGCTATTAATATTAGCAACCATAAATAATTTGTGTTGACACTGACACACTTCTCAGCCATCCCGTTTTCATAATGTTAGTGAGTCCACAAACATGAAGTGAGGTTTTAAGTACTTGACCTATGTGTTTTACTTATGGGCTCTCTTAACAGTGAGCTAACAATGGAGTAACAAGTGTGCCCTTAGCAGACCATTGTTGTTCAGCATTTGCCAAAAGGCAAATGTCTGATTGATTGCGCTCTTTCTCTCCTGCTGTCTCTTTTGTCAATACTACAGTGAGAAAGCTTTTCTCAGAATCCTGTGGTGTCTGTTGTAAGCTGACCTACTGTCGCTGAATGGAAATGCAAGCTGTTCCAGAATTTAGCTAGCTAACTAGAGGGTTGAGAAGCTATGCGTAGTGGGCAAGGAATTTTATCTCGAAGTGGTGTTTGTACATTTGCATTTTATGGAAGACTGAAGACATTTCACACCCTAGCTGGATACTTCCTGATCTGGGGACATGTTGCTGCCTCCACACAGTTCAGGTCTCACCTCTTCTAAGCTTGTACTGATGATGTTGAAGACAAGTACCGATTCCTCCTCACTCCCCACCACAGCAGCAAAGACTCCATCTTGACCTGCATTCTGAGATTTTGCTTAACTGAGGTTTGAACCATTGAAAAATGGAATATTGATGGTATCAGTTCAGTTCAGTTCAGTCGCTCAGTCGTGTCCGATTCTTTGTGACGCCATGAATCGCAGTACGCCAGGCCTCCCTGTATAGTACTTCACTATTGGAACAGAAAGAAACGTGACCAATAGTAATAAGGGTCTTTCTGACTTAAATTCAGTGTATGACCTCAAGATGCAGGAAGAACTCTAAGATTCCTTTTAGATCTAAACGTGTATAATTTTATGTTTTAAATCAGTTGTAAATGTTAGCCATCTTTTCTAACACAGTGCTATTACTTTTTAAAGCAGTGGTTTCCAGCTTGAGGTGATTTTGCCTCCTATGGAACATTTGGCAATTTCTAGAGACACTTGTGGTTGTCATGACTGCTGGTGTGGTGCTACTGGCATCTAGTGGGTTGCAGCAGACTATTAGTCCCCCCCATTCATATGTTTGCATACCTTATTTATTCATTCATATAACTGATGTGATGGTATTGGAGATGGAGCCTTTGGGAAGTAATTAGGTCATGAGCCCCTATGATGAAATGACTGTCCTTGTAAAAAGAGGAAGAGTGCGAACTCTTGATCTCTTTTTACCAAGTGAAGATCTGAAAAGACAGCTCTCTATAAACCAGGAAGAAAGCCTTCACCAAGAACTTAATCATGCTGACACCCTGGTTGTGATCTTCTAGCCCCCAGAACTATGAGAAATAAATGTACTGTTTCAGCCACCTTATCTGTTATAGAGAGTATAA
The DNA here is from genome assembly GCA_917880005.1 of Nanger dama. Lineage (NCBI taxonomy): Eukaryota > Metazoa > Chordata > Mammalia > Artiodactyla > Bovidae > Nanger > Nanger dama. The sequence goes on from CAKJTW010000007.1 coordinate 35,917,876, forward strand.
TGTGTGTGTGTTAGTTGCTCAGTTGTGTCCGACTCTTTACAACCTCATGGACTATAGCCCACTAGGCTCCTCTGTCCATGGGATCCTCCAGGCAAGAATACTGGAATGGGTTGCCATTTCTTTCTCCAGGGGATCTTTCCAACCCAGGTATTGAACATGGGTCTCCTGCATGGCAGGCAAATGCTTTACCATCTGAGCTACTAGGGAAGCCCCAAGGTATAACATAGGGTATTATAATATATCATATAGGATGTTCTATTCTAGCAGCCTGAGCTAAGACATGACCAGAGCCCAGAGTTGCTGCTGAAGAATTCTGCAGAGCACAGGACAGCTCCCCACAACCAAGATCGACCAATCCCCAAATGGCAGGTGTGCTGAAGCCAAGAAACCTATGAATGAGAGTCTGTGGGAGAAGGTTAAGGAACGCAACTTGTTATAAGCAGAAGCTCACAGTTGTATTTCCTGGGAACAGTTTGCTAGTTGCGTAATTGCAAGTTTTGCAATGTTGATTATTACTTAAGAGGAAGCAAAGCATGCTCCAATTGAGTGGGAGAAACAGACGTGAACTTTCTGAATTATGAGGTTCCTCTGCCAAGGACATTCAGAAGTACAATTTGAGTGCTTACACAAATAGAAGACATTTAAACGTATCCATCCTCTTAATTTTACTTTTTTTTCTGAAAAGAGCACTCACAAGAAATTCCATTTACCTTAGGCACAGCAAAATAATTTTCTGATGGGAACTCCTTACCATTACTAGGACAAAATGAATTCTCAGTGGGAAGTCTTGCTTACCTTTCAGCTGGAGGCTGAGATCCATTCCCACAAGACCCGGGTGTCGCCTAATACACACTTGATATTCGAACCTGTAGCCAGGCTACATGGGTTCCACCTGGGAGCTTGTTAGCAGTGCAGAATCTCAGGCCCAGCCTTGATTTCCCTGAATTAGAATCTGCATTGTTGCAAGATGTGGGTGGAGGGTGGAGGTAGATGGCTAAGCATGTTTCAGATCAGGATGCATTGCCAGATGATCTTCATTCTATGGTAATCAAGCCCTAATTTTTGAGCCTGTGAATGAAATGCATTTCACTCCTTTCAAAATATGTGGGCACTTATTAATGACCAGTGCTAGGCTTCCCTGTTGGTTTAGATGGTAAAGAATGTGCCTACAATACAGGAGACTTGGGTTTGATCCCTGGGTCAGGAAGATCCCCTGAAGAAAGAAATGGCAACCCACTCCAGTATTCTTGCCTGGGAAATCACATGGATGGAAGAGCCTGGTGGACTACAGTCTATGGGATCACAAAGAGTTGGATACAACTGAGACTAACATTTTCACTTTCTGCTGTATTGGGCAAATCAGTTCACCTTTTGGGCTTCAGTAGGACTGCAAGCAGATCCAACCAGTCCATTCTGAAGGAGATCAACCCTGGGATTTCTTTGGAAGGAATGATGCTAAAGCTCAAACTCCAGTACTTTGGCCACCTCATGCGAAGAGTTGACTCATTGGAAAAGACTCTGATGCTGGGAGGGATTGGAGGCAGGAGGAGAAGGGGACGACAGAGGATGAGATGGCTGGATGGCATCACGGACTCGATGGACGTGAGTCTGTGAACTCCGGGAGTTGGTGATGGACAGGGAGGCCTGGCATCCTGCGATTCATGGAGTTGCAAAGAGTCAGACACGACTGAGAAACTGAACTGAACTGAAGTCTCAATTTTTGAAAAGAGGGAGTGGCGATTAAAGAATCTCTAAGTTCTGTTCCACTTCTAACATGATAGGAATAAATATAATTTTTTCACCCAAAATAAATATCATTTATAGCTGCCTGAGTTACTGTGGTGAATGTAAACTTAAAGAGAAGGTCTCTGGCCAGTACTTACCATCAATGCACATAGAAAGAGACCCATGTCAATTCATAGCCACTGGATTTGTATGTAAAATATTCTACCTCCTGCCTGCTGAAGTCGGGGTGTGCCCCCCTCTTGACTGGCACTTGGATCTGCTCTCTGTAGGAGCATTGCTTTCCTCCCTGTTTACCTGCATCATGTGTAAATGAACCATGACCAAACACCCACCTTGGTGGGCTAGGACAGTAAACAGTCTGCCTACAGTGTGGGAAACCCAGGTTTGATACCTGAGTCAGGAAGATCCCTTGAAGAAGGGAATGGCTACCTACTGTAGTATTCTTGCCTGGGGAATTCCATGGACAGAGGAGCCTGGAGGGCTACAGTCCATGGGGTCACAAAGAGTCGGACACAACTGAGCGACTAACACTTTTACTTCAAGTAGCAGCCTTGTCTGTACAAGCAGGCTCCACCTGGTGGTGCCATGTGGGCTCCTGTGCAATGCCTACTTCTTCCTGGTCACGCCACTTAAGTCCCAAAGGAGAAGTCATCCAGCTGCTTTCTTCCAGCCTGTTGCACTTGAAAACAGGAAGCCTGGGTTTTAGGAAGATCTTGCAAGACAACTCACAAAGAAGAAAAGTGTTTGCAATCATGCTTCTTTCAAGAGCTGCTCCTGGAGTGTGATTTCAGAAATGCTAGTTTGGCTTTTTGGTTTTGCACAATCCAAGAGACCATAAGGTCACAGACACCAGCCCAACCACAACACCACCAAACCTCTGAAGCACAGGCAGGGCACTCAGAGTTCTTTTTCCTCTGGAAAAATTGAATAATTAAGCAGAAAAGTGATATTTCTTCTTACTATAAACCAGAGCTTAGAAAAATATAATGGTTTTTATTGTCTAGGTAGCCAGTGCAAACTGCTCCATGATTTAGAGTTGGAAATAATGTCACATTTCTTCATTTCCCAAGGCAAATTAGAACTAGGCCCAGCTACTAGCCATTAGATGAGCAAAGCATCCACAATTAATGTCCTCGCTCAAGGGTGTTTAAGAACTCAGAGAGCCTTTGCAGGTGGTGAGGTGGGAGGCTTGGAGGGGTGGGCATCTGGACTGTGGCTCCTGCAGACCTAATGTGGTCCTTACGCCAGGCTTTGTCACACACAGTCCACCTAGCCTTGCAGGCGCATCCATGTAAATTTTCTGCCTGGGCCTGTGGGGTCTCCTCAGATGAGATAACCTACTTCCACTGTCCCTTAGAAAGACATCAGATGTTAAAAAAGTCGAGCTCTTCTACACCTCAAGCAGGAAAAAAATGTATCTTTCCTTCATTCCTTGACATGTCCCAGTCTGCCTTCTATCATAATAGGTAGGAATTATAAAATGATTATTAATATTTGGTGCACTTTTGAACACTGTAGTAGGATTTACATTGCTATAATATTTTCAGAGGGCAGTTTGGCTGTTATCTTTCAATATTTTAAATGTACATATACTTTATGTTAGATATTCCAATATGAAGAATTTAAAAATATCTCAAAGTATACAAAGATATACATATAAAGATGATTATTCCTTCCTTGTTTGTAAAATAGTTAGAAAAAATTGTAAACAACCTAAGCTTCCATTAATAGGGGATAGTTGGATAATTTGTGGCATGTGCATACAGTAAATCACTACCCAAACTCCTAGTAAGAAAAAACTGAATCATTCCATAGAAAATATGTTAAGTGAAAAAGCTTCATACACCCACACACAAATGAAACAGTGAAATAATTGCACATAGAGTATGATAGTATATACATCAATGCAGCAGGCCATTAAATTTTTACAATTTAAAAATGGTAAATTCTGGAAAATGGTTTTAAAAAAATGAAACTTTGACTTTTTGTTTTATGCATTTCTTTATACACTTTGCAACAGCAGGAACTACATTTGCAAATATAGGTTTAAATTTGGCTGTTTACATTGAAAATATATTACACCTATAATCTGAAAGAAATAATAAAGATGAACATATTTTCATTATATAGTATCACCAATCCCACCACTGTTCTGTAATGAGCAAACTGTCAGCCCTTATTCATTATGCATAATTTATTGTGTCAAAGGCCTCTCTTCTCGGCTTCTGTGTGAATAATTGTCTCCTTTCTAAGTGATCCAATCTGTTTGGTGATCTTTTACAACTATGCTCCACAGAGCAAAGAACTATTTACTTGTTTCAAGGGGGCTATTGGAAAAGAGAAAGATACAGGAATTAGGTGTGCTCAGACCTGTCTGATTCTTTGCGACCCTGTGGACTGTAGCCTATCAGGCTCCTCTGTCCGTGGGATTCTCCAGGCAAGAATACTTTTACTTTAGGGGAAAAAATAATTCTTTGGTTCCTTCCTCCATTTTTTAATTGAGGGTTTGTGTTTTTTAAAACTATTGGGTTTCTATATATGAAATTTTATGAATCTCATGAAAATTTTTCATGAAATTTTTTATTATTGGGTTATTATACATGAGGTCCATGTATAGCTTGGATATTAACTTTTTATTGGATATGGGGTTGGACTTTTAGTTTCTTGATTGTTTCCTTTGCTGAGTAGAAGCTTTGTAGTTTGTTGCAGTCCCACTTGCTGATTTTTACATTTGTTGCCTTTTCTTTTGGTGTCAAATTCAAAAAAAATCATTGCTAAGGCCAAAGTCAAAGACCTTAACCACTTCCATTTTCTTTTAAGATTTTAAGAATTTCAGATATTACTTTCAAGTCTTTAATTCTTGTGTATCATGTAAGGTGGAGGTCCAGGTTCATTCATTTCATTTAATTATCCAGTTTTCTCAGTACCTCTTATTGAAGAGACTATCTTTTCCCACTGAGTATATTTAGATCCCTTGAAAAATATTAGTTGACCATATATGAAAGGGTTTATTTCAGGGCTATCTATCCTGTTCCATTCATCAATAAGGCTATTTTTATACCAATACCACACTGTTTTAGTTACCATAGCTTTGTAATGTAGTTTGAAATCAGGGAGTGTGATATCTTCAACTTTGTATTTAATCTCAGGATGACTTTGGCTATCTGGGGTCTTTTGTGGTTCCATACATATTTTAAGGTTTCTTTTTTTTCCCTCTCTCTCTCTCTATCTTTGAAAAATGCCATTTGAATGCTATAGATATTGTGCTGAACCCAGAGATTGCTTTGGGTAGTATGGCCTTCTTAACAAAATTCTTCTAATTCATGAGCACAGAATATCTTTTGTGTGTCTTCTTCATTTTTTTCCATCAATATCTTATAGTTTTCAGTGTATAGATCTTTCACCATCTTGCTTAAATTTATTCCTAAGTAGTGTATTATTTTATGATGCTATTGTAAATAGGACTGTTCATTTCTCTGATAATTCATTGTTAGTATGTTAAAACATAACTGATTTTTGTATATTGTGTTTGTGTCCTGCAACTTTACTGAATTTGTTTATTAGTTATTTAGCTATTATTTAGTGGAGGATTTTGAATTTTCTTTTTCTAAAAAGTTTTTATTGCTTTATAGTTGCTTTACAATTTGTGTTAGTTTCTTCTGTACAGCAGAGTGAATATGCTATACACACACACACACACACACACACACACATATATACACACATAAATATATATACATACACACACATATATGTATATATAACACATATATATCTCCTCTGTTTTGGATTTCCTTCCCATTTCAGTTCAGTTCAGTTCAGTCGATCAGTCGTGTCTGACTCTTTGCGACCCCATGAATTGCAGCACGCCAGGCTTCCCTGTGCATCGCCAACTCCTGGAGTTCACTCAAACTCACATCCATCGAGTCGGTGATGCCATCCAGCCATCTCATCCTCGGTCGTCCCCTTCTCCTCCTGCCTCCAATCCCTCCCAGCATCAGAGTCTTTTCCAATGAGTCAACTCTTCGCATGAGGTGGCCAGAGTACTGGAGTTTCAGCTTTAGCATCATTCCTTCCAAAGAACACCCAGGACTGATCTCCTTCAGAATGGACTGGTTGGATCTCCTTGCAGTCCAAGGGACTCTCCAAGACCACAGTTCAAAAGCTTCAATTCTTTGGCATACAGCCATTTAGCTCCCTTCCCATTTAGGTCACCACTAATATGCAGAGTCCATCATGAGAAATGCTGGGTTGGAAGATGCACAAGCTGGAATCAAGATTGCCGGGAGAAATATCAATAACCTCAGATATGCAGATGACACCACCCTTATGGCAGAAAGTGAAAAGGAACTAAAAAGCCTCTTGATGAAAGTGAAAGAGGAGAGTTGAAAAGTTGGCTTAAAAGTTGGCTTAAAGCTCAACATTCAGAAAACTAAGATCATGGCATCTGGTCCCATCACTTCATGGGAAATAGATGGAGAAACAGTGGAAACAGTGTCAGACTTTATTTTTGGGGGCTCCAAAATTACTGCAGATGGTGACTGAACCCAAGAAATTAAAAGATGCTTACTCCTTGGAAGGAAAGTTATGACCAACCTAGATAGCATATTCAAAAGCAGAGGTATTGCAAAAAGCAGAGGACCTTGCAACAAAGGTCCATCTAGTCAAGGCTGTGGTTTTCCAGTAGTCATGTATGGATGTGAGAGTTGGACTGTGAAGAAAGCTGAGTGCCAAAGAATTGATGTTTTTGAACTGTGGTATTGAAGAAGACTCTTGACAGTCTTTTGTACTGCAAGGAGATCCAACCAGTCCATCCTAAAGGAGACCAGTCCTGGGTGTTCATTGGAAGGACTGATGCTGAGGCTGAAACTCCAATACTTTGGCCACCTCATGCGAAGAGTTGACTCATTGGAAAAGACCCTGATGCTAGGAGGGATTGGGGGCAGGAGGAGAAGAGGACGACTGAGGATGAGATAGTTGGATGGCATCACCAACTCGATGGACATGAGTTTGAGTGAACTCCGGGAGTTGGTGATGGACAGGGAGGCCTGGTGTGCTGTGATTCATGGGGTCAGAAAGAGTCGGACAGGACTGAGTGACTGAACTGAACTGAACTAGGTCACCACAGAGTACTAGTAGCATTTTCTGTGCTATACAGTAGATTCTTATTAGTTATCTATTTCATATACAGTATCAATAATGTATATATTTCAATCCTAATCCTTCAATCCTAATCCTTCAGTTCACCCACCTTTATGGTTGGTATCCATACATTTGTTTTCTACATCTGTATCTGTATTCTGTATTTCTGACTTGTAAATAAGATAGTCTATACCATTTTTTTTTAGATTTCACAATATACTCTAATATGATATTTGTTTTCTGACTTCACTCTGTATGACAGTCTCTAGATTCATCCATGTCTCTACAAATGACCCAATTTCATTCCTTTTTATGGTTGAGAAATATTCCATTGTATATATGTACCACATCTTCTTGATCTACTCCTCTACTGATGAATATTTAGGTAGCTTCCATGTCCTGACTACTGTAAATAGTGCTGCAGTGAACATTAGAGTGCATGTGTCTCTGAGTTATGGTTCTATCAAGGTGTATGCCCAGTAGTGGGATTTCTGGGTCAATGGTAGCATTGAGTTTTGCTTTCTGAGGAATCTCCATGCTGTTTTCCATAGTACCTGTATCAATTTACATTCCCATCAACAATACAAGAGTGTTCCCTTTCCTCCACACCCTCTCCAACATTTATTGTTAGTAGATTTTTTTGATGATGGCCATTCTGACTGGTGTGATGTGATATTTCATTGTAGTTTTGAGTTGCATTTCTCTAATGATTAGTGGACATTTCATGCAAAGATGGATACAATAAAGGACAGAAACAGTATGGACCTAACAAAAGCAGAAGATATTAAGAAAAGGTAGCAAGGACACACAGATGAACTATACAAAAGATGTTAATAACCCAGATAACCACCATGGTGTTATCATTCACCTAGAGACAGACATCCTGGAGTGTGAAGTCAAGTGGAACTTAGAAGAAGCATCACTATTAACAAAGCTACTGGAGGTGATGGAATTCTAGCTAAACTATTTAAAATCCCCAAAGATGATGCTGTGAAAGTGCTGCACTCAATATGCCAGCAAATTTGGAAAACTCAACAGGGGCCACAGGACTGGAAAAGGTCAGTTTTCATTCCAATCCCAAAGAAAGGCAATGCCAAAGAATGTCCAAACTACTGCGTGATTGCACTCATCTCACACACTAGCAAAGTAATGCTCAAAATTCTCCAAGCCAGGCTTCAACAGTACATGCACCAAGAAATTTCAAATGTACAAGCTGGATTTAGAAAAGGCAGAGGAACCAGAGATCGAATTGCCAACATCCGTTGGATCATAGAACAAATGAGAATTCCAGAAAAGCATCTACATCTGTTTCATTGACTATGCTAAAGACTTTAACTCTGTGGACAAAAAAGTGTGGAAAATTCTTCAAGAGATGGGAATATCAGACCATTTTACCTGCCTCCTGAGGAAATCTGTACGTAGGTCAAGAAGAAACAGTTAGAACCAAGCATGGAACAGTGGACTGGTTCCAGATTGGGAAAGGAGTACATCAAGGCTGCATGTTGTCACTCTGCATGCCTATTTAACTTGCATGCAAAGAATATCATGAGAAATGCTGGTCTGGATGAAGCATAAGTTGGAATCAGGATTGCTAGGAGAAATATCAATAACCTCAGATATGCAGATGACACTACTCTTAAGGCAGAAAGCGAAGAGGAACTAAAGAGTCTCTCTTGATGAAAGTGAAGGAGTAGAATGGAAAAGCTGTCCTAAAACTCAACATTATAAAAACTAAGATCATGGCATTGGATCCCATCACTTCATGGGAAATAGATGGGGAAACAGTGGAAACAGTGACAGACTTTATTTTCTTGGGCTCCAAATTCACTGCAGATGGTGACTGCAGCTATGAAATAAAAAGATGCTTGCTCCTTGGAAGAAAAGCTATGACAAACCTAGATAGCATATTAAAAAACAGAGATATTACTTTGCTAACAAAGGTCCATCTAGTCAAAGCTATGGTTTTCCCAGTAGTTATATATTGGTGTGAGAGCTGGACCATAAAGAAAGATGAGCACCAAATAATTGATGATTTTGAACTGTGGTGCTGGAGAAGACTCTTCAGAGTACCTTGGAGAGCAAGATGATCAAATTAGTCAATCCTAAAGGAAATCAATCCTGAATATTTATTGGAAGGATTGATGCTGAAGCTGAAACTCCAATACTTTGAATACCTGATGTGAAGAACTGACTCATTGGAAAAGACCCTGATGCTGGGAAAGATTGAAGGCAGGAGGAGAAGGGGATAACAGAGGATGAGATGGTTGGATGGCATCACTGACTTTATGGACATGAATTTAAGCAGGCTCTGGGAGTTGTTGATAGACAGGGAAGCCTAGCGTGCTGCAGTCCATGGCATCCCTGAGTTGGACATGACTGAGCAACCGAACTGAATGATTAGTGATGTTGAGGATCTTTTTATGTACCTCTTGGCCATGTGTCTCTGTAGAAATGTCTATTTAAGTCTCCTACCCATTTTTTGAATGGATTGTTTGTTTGTTTTTGGTATTGAGCTGCATGGGTTATTTGTATATTTTGGAGATTAATCCTTTGTCAGTTGCTTCATGTACAAATATTTGCTCCCATTCTGAGGGTTGTCCTTTTATCTTGTTTATGGTTTCCTTTGCTGTGCAAAAGCTTTGAAGTTTAATTATATCCCATTTGTTTATTTTTGTTTTTATTTTCATTACTCTAGGGAGGTGGGTCAAAAAGTTCTTGCTATGATTTATGTCAAAGAGCGTTCTGTGTTTTCAAAACTTTGTGACACAGCTGGTCTGTGGCAGATTGAATTTTCTTTATGTAATAGCACAGCATCTGCAAATAGAGACAATTTTATCCTTTCTGATTTTGATGGCCTTTATTTATTTACTTGACCTTATTGCTCTGACTAGGATTTCCAGTACTGTATTGAATAGAAATAACAAGAGTGAGCATCCTTGTATTGTTCCAGATCTTAGAGGAAAAGTTTCAGCTTTTCACTGTTGAGTGTGATATTAGCTGTGGGCTTGTCATTTATGGCCTTTTTTATGTTGTGGTACATCCCCTCTCCAGCAAGATGCTTGGAAGATTTTATCATGAAATGATGTGAAATTTTGTGGAATGCTTTCTCTATGTTGACTGAGATGATTATACGATTTTTTATTCTCCATTTTGTTAATGTGGTATATCACAATATTTGATTTGTGAAACAGTGTCAGACTTTAATTTGGGGGCTCCAAAATCACTGCAGATGGTGACTGCAGCCATGAAATTAGAAGACGCTTACTCCTTGGAAGAAAAGTTATGACCAACATAGATATTATATTCAAAAGCAGAGACATTACTTTGCTGATTAAGGTCTGTCTAGTCAAGGCTATGGTTTTCCTGTGGTCATGTATGGATGTGAGAGTTGGACTGTGAAGAAGGCTGAGCGCCGAAGAATTGATGCTTTTGAACTGTGATGTTGGAGAAGACTCTTGAGAGTCCCTTGGACTGCAAGGAGATCCAACCAGTCCATTCTGAAGGAGATCAGCCCTGGGATTTCTTTGGAAGGAATGATGCTAAAGCTGAAACTCCAGTACTTTGGCCACCTCATGCAAAGAGTTGACTCACTGGAAAAGACTCTGATGCTGGGAAGGATTGGGGGCAGGAGGAGAAGGGGACGACTGAGGATGAGATGGCTAGATGGCATCACGGACTCGATGGACATGAGCCTGAGTGAACTCCGAGAGATGGTGATGAACAGGGAGGCCTGGCATGCTGCGATTCATGGGGTTGCAAAGAGTCAGACACGACCGAGCGACTGAACTGAACTGAAACCAACTTTGCTTTACTGGAGTAAATTCCAGTTGATTATGGTATATGATCCTTCTAATGTATTGTTGAATTCAGTTTGCTAACATTTTGTTGATGGTTTTTACATCTATGTTTATTGAAGAAATTGTCCTGTAATTTTCATTTCAGTGTCTTTGGCTTTGGTATGATATTAACACTACCTTTGTAAAATGAGTTTAGAAGTGTTCTTTCATCTTATTTTTTTTTTTAATAGTTTGAGGAGGATTGGTATTAATTCTTATTTAAATGTTTGGTTAAATTTACAAGTGGCTATTTACTGGAAGGTTTTTGATTTGTGATTCAATCTCCTTAGTAGCAATTAGTCTATTAAGATTTTCTATTTTTTTCATGAATCAATCTTGGTAATTTACATATTTCTAAGAATATATCCATTTCTTATAGGTTGTCTAATTTGTTATTAATAATAATAATAATTGTTTATAGTCCTCTCTTATGATTCTTTGTATTCTTTGGTATTAATTACAGTGCTCCCTCTTTCATTTCTAATTTTATTTATTTGAGCGCATCTCTCTTTTTTTCTGGGTTAGTCTGCCTAAAGGTTCAGCAATTTTGTTTGTCCTTTCAAAGAACCAGCTCTTAGTTTCACTGACTTTTTCCTATTTTTTTAGCCTCTGTTTCATTAATTTCATCTTTGTATTTCCTTCCTTCTTTTGACTTTGGGCTTGGTTCTTTTTCTAGTTCCTTATATTGTAAAGTTAAGCTGTTTATTTCAGATCTTTCTTGTTTCCTAATCTAGACATTTATCACTATGAAATTTCTCTTAGAACTGCTTTTTCTGCATAGCATAATTTGGTATGTTGTGCTTTCATGTTCACTTATTTCAAGATATTTTTATTGCACTTTGATTTTGTCTTTGATCCATTGGTTGTTCAGAAGTGTAGTATTTAATTTCCACATTCTTGTGAATTTTTCCAGTTTTCTTCTTATAGTTGACTTCTTGTTTCTTATTATTGTGGTTGAAAAAGATGCTTGATATGATTTCAATCTCCTTAAATTTATTAAAACTGAGAAGAATGTGTTCTGCTTTCAATAGAAATGTACTGTAAATGTCTGTTAGGTCCATCTCCTCTAACATAGCTTGGGTTCATTTTCTTATTGATTTTCTGTTGATGAGACCTTTCACTGTTGAAAGTGGGATATTTAAATCCCTTAGTACTTTTGTATTGAAATTTATTTCTCTCTTCAGATAAGTTAATATTTTCTTTAAAGATATAGAGCTCTTATAAAGGGTTTATGCATATTTATTGACAAAATAGCCACCAGATGAATGGACTCCTTTATCATTATGTAAAGCTTTCTTTGTCTCTTGTTTAAGTTTTTGGTTAAAAATCTATATTTTCTAATATAAGTATAGCTGCTGCTGCTTTCTCTTGGCTTCCATTTGCATGGGATATATGTTTCCATCCCTTAAGTTTCAGGCTATGTGTGTCCTTAAATCTAAAATGCATCTCTTGTAGATAGCATATAGTTGGTTCTTGTTTTTTGTATCCATTCTGTAACTCTATGTCTTTTGACTGGAGACTTTAGTTTATTTCTATTTGACTATTGACAGATATGGACTTATTACCATTTTGTGAATTGTTTTCTTGTTATTTGATAAATCCTTTGTTCCTTTCTTCCTCTTTTGTTTTCTTCCTTTGTGATTTGATAACTTTCTATAGTGGTATTCTTAGATTCCTTTTTCTTTACCTTTTGTGTATCTACTACAAGTTTTTACTTTGTGGTTAACATGTCTTACATAAAACGTTATATTTGTAATTGTCTATTTTAAGCTGATAACATTTTCAAGTGCACACAAAGGTCTAAATTTTAGCTCTCTCTGCATTTTGTGTTCTGATGTCAAAATTTACATATTTTAGCTTTGTATATGGGCTTCCCTGGTAGCTCAGCTGGTAATGAATCCATCTGTGGTGCAGGAGACCTGGATTCGATCCCTGTGTTGGAAGGGCACGGCAGCTCACACCAGCATTCTTGCCTAGAGAATCCTGGTGGGCAGAGGAGCCTGGTGGGCTATGGTCCAGGGGGTTGCACAGAGTCAGACACGACTGAGCGACTAAGCACAGCACAGCAGGCCTCTGTATATGTTAACAAATTATTGAAATTGTAGTTATTTTAATGTATTTGTCCATTAATCCTTGTACTAAAGTTATAAGTGATTTTCCCACCCCCTTTGCCATATTAAAATATTCTGAAGTAAATTGTATATTTACTTTTTACCAGTGAGTTTTATGCTATCATTCTTTTGTTTCAGCTTGTAAAATCCTCTGTAACTTTTCATGTAAGGCTGGTCAAGTCATGATGAACTCCTTTAGCTTGTGTTTGTTTAGAAAACTCTTTGTTTTTCCTTCCATTTTGAAAGGCAATTTTGCAGTAGAATATTCTTGTGGGCAGGTTGTTTTCTTTCACCATTCCAGTTAAATCATGCCACTCCCTTCTGCCTTGCATGTTTCTGCTGAAAATTTTGATCATAGGGTTTCCTTACATGTAAAAAGTTAGTTTTGTCTTGCTGCTTTTTTTCCTTGTCTTTAACTTTTGATTATTTAATTATGATATATCTTGGTGTGATCTCTTTGGATTCTTTTTATTTCAAATTCTGTTGGCTTCCTGAATTTGAAAATCTGTTCATGTTTGCAGGTTAGGGAAATTTTCAGTCATTATTTCTTTGAATAAACTTTCTGCTCCTTTCTCTCTCTTTCTGGTTTGAATATTGGTCTGCCTATTGGTGTCGCATAGTTCCTTAAGCTATTTCATTTTTTTTTCATTCATTTTTCCTTTTACTCCTTGATTGGATGAATTCCACTGCTTGTTGTTGAATTTCTGTATCTTTTCTTTTAGTTGATCTAGTCTGCTGCTAAACCTCTCTGTTGAATTTTTCAGCTGAATTATAGTCTCAGCTCTGTGATTTTTCACTGTTTTAAAATATTTTCTGTCTCTTTGTTGAAATTCTTCCTTTGTTGATGCATTGCTGTCCTAACCTTGATGAGCATCTTTATGAGCATATTTTGAACTGTCTATCAGGTTAGTTACTAATATCTGTGTCATTAAGATCTGTTTCTGGAGGTTTATCTTGCTCTTTTATTTGAAAAGCATTTTCCTGTTTCTTCATTTTTCTTGACTGTCTGTGTTGGTTTCTATGCATGAGGTAAAGCAGCCCCTTTCCCAGTCTTGACCAAGTGGTCTCATGTAAGAGATGAAACTCATCAATCAGTCCAGCCTGACATCTTGGCTTTCTCTCAAGACTTTGTATTTAACCAAGTTGCCCTCTTTGTTCTTAGGGATTCCCAGGAGTTGAGGGCATACCAAAACCTGTCAGTGTCCCTAGAAGGAGGATCACGCTCAGGACCTAGAATGTGGACCATCAGGTGGAAGGGAGTGTATGGAGTTAAGTCCCTCTCAAGGAGGAACCAGAGATGGGCATTTTTTCGCCTCTGCTTGCCCTGTATTGGATCCAGGCATATTGTTGCAGGGATTTACCTGAGGTTGTCACAGTCTTGTTGAACATGTGAAGGGAGGCCCCTGGCATGTCATTAGCTGACACACCAGGGATTTGCCCGTGGGCAGCAATTGTGAAACCTGTGGCGTAGACATATGCATAAGCCCCTGCCAGGGAGATACTGGCGACCTGGAGCAGGCTGCTAGGAGACCATGAGAGAGGTGTTTGTTAGTTTCCATGATTTCTGAGAACTTTCAGCTATCCCCTGTATGTGTGCTACATTAAAAGCCTACATTTTAGGCAGAAGATATACAGATGGACTCCTTTGGGGGAAAGACTAGGAGATGCACAACTTTGTCTGCCCTCTCTCTACCAAAACCTGGAAGAATAGCTCTACTGCAAGCACTTGCACACCCGTTAACAACTATTTCTTTATTTGCTATAGTCTTGTGGATCCAAGCCTTATTAGCCTTAAGAATTAGAAGTTTTAGGGAGCATATACCTCTGTTGAGAGTTTTAAAAGTTGGGGTATTAACTGTTGGACAAACTCCTTGCTCCGCAAGGAGAATCTGGAAGTTAGGAGTTCCCTTCCAATTGTATGGTCCTGTGTCAGGTCATGGCAAGCATGTGTCTCAGCTTTTCCTAGCCATGTGATGCAGGCTATTTTCTAATATGCCTGCAGATACATAGGGGTTGTTCCCTAGTTTCAGATTTCTTTCAGAGGTAATTGCTCTTTGTGTAGCCATAGATCCAGTGTGTACATAGGAAGAGGCTCCTCTGTTGCCATCTTGGCTTACACCCCTGTTCAGAATTATCTTAGTGGTTTATATCAAACCTTTAGATACTTATGGATTTTTAACTGAATCAATTAAGGAGGATTGAGGAATTTGGCTCCTCTATTGTGTATGATGGCACCATTATAAAACTAGAAAAAAAATCTGCTATCATGAACTTTGCTGACATGCATTCCAAATTGAACGATGAATGTTAACTATTCACCCAGTATCAGTTAAGTCTGGTACCACAGCTTCTAGTAATCAAGAATTATTAGAACCAGAATTATTTTTCTTGATTTTTACATGCTTTATTTTGTCACTTTATCAAATTACTCCAAAAGAAGAAGATAAATTTGATTAGAATGAGAACACATAAAATAGTATAGCAGGAGTAGAAAAATAAATGCAAAATGATAGCAGAGA
Source organism: Nanger dama (assembly GCA_917880005.1). Classification (NCBI taxonomy): domain Eukaryota; kingdom Metazoa; phylum Chordata; class Mammalia; order Artiodactyla; family Bovidae; genus Nanger; species Nanger dama. The sequence continues at coordinate 35,933,230 of CAKJTW010000007.1, forward strand.
AATAAATTGGAGTGAAAAGTTAATACAAGTTAGGAAGAGATGAAAATAGAACACAAATGTACAGTCTGTAGGAGCATAAATCATTGATCTAGTTGTGCCCTGACTTGGCTTTACTCTTCTTGGTGTTCAGAATAAAAAGAGACTCCATTATAATTTGATGAGGTGAAAACATGCTGTTTTCCTAGTTCTGATACTAAAAAAGGCAAATGGGTCTTTTTGAAGGGACTTAAATGCAATCGCTACAGTAATTGCCATAATATATCTCATAAGACTGCTTCTCTTACTACCTCTCAAAAAAACCCTAAAAACCTCCCAAGATAAGCTCAGTGAAACTCTTTCTGCATATGGTTCAAAGTAATAAGGCTAAACTACAGAGTATTTTTATGGTGAAGCTGGATCAAAAGAAAAGCTTGTGGTATTTTTATAGATGATATAGAGAAGAGCTTCTATAGTGGGTACTTGAGATGTAGAAACAACATTCAACTTTCCACATAGTAAAAACCTGGATTGAACGAATCTGTGTGCTTAAACAGAGAAATGACAGATGATTTCAGTGTGGTTGGGTGTGTCCTAGGTCTTCCAAGTTGTATTTGAAAAATAAGGACTCTGAGCCATAGGTACAATCCAAGAGAAGAACCTGGGATCTTTGCCATAGATCATATTTTTCTCAAAGTACTTTCCTTGACATACTAATATCATGTGATAATGAGGTCTGAAAATGGTTCTAGTGTCAAATAGATTCGGTGAATATTGCACATCAGTTCCATTTCTTGGAAAAGTAGTAGTAGTAATGCCTGGTAATAACACACACAAAAAAATACTACATAGCACAGTAATACATTCAGTTCATATCAGTCGCTCAGTCATGTCCGATTCTTTGCGACCCCATGAATTGCAGCATGCCAGGCCTCCCTGTTCATCACCATCTCTCGGAGTTGACTCAGACTCATGTCCGTCGAGTCCGTGATGCCATCCAGCCATCTCATCCTTGGTCGTCCCCTTCTCCTCGTGCCCCCAATCCCTCCCAGCATCAGAGTCTTTTCCAGTGAGTCAACTCATCGTATGAGGTGGCCTAAGTACTAGAATTTCAGCTTTAGCATCATTCCTTCTAAAGAAATCCCAGGGTTGATCTCCTTCAGAATGGACTGGTTGGATCTCCTTGCAGTCCAAGGGACTCTCAAGAGTCTTCTCTAACACCACAGTTCAAAAGCATCAATTCTTTGGCGCTCAGCCTTCTTCACAGTCCAACTCTCACATTATTACGTGACCACAGGAAAAACCATAGATTTGACTAGATGGACCTTCGTCGGCAAAGTAATGTCTCTGCTTTTGAATATAATATCTAGGTTGGTCATAACTTTTCTTCCAAGGAGTAAGCATCTTTTAATTTCATGGCTGCAGTCACCATCTGCAGTGATTTTGGAGCCCCCCAAAATAAAGTCTGACACTGTTTTCCACTGTTTCCCCATCTAGTTCCCATGAAGTGATGGGACCAGATGCCATGATCTTCGTTTTCTGAATGTTGAGCTTTAAGCCAACTTTTTCACACTCTTGCACTTTCACCAAGAGGCTTTTTAGCTTCTCTTCACTTTCTGCCATAAGGGTGGTATCATCTGCATATCTGAGGTGACTAATATTTCTCCCGGCAATCTTGATTCCAGCTTGTGCATCTTCCAACCCAGCGTTTCTCATGATGTACTCTGCATGTAAGTTAAATAAGCAGGGTGACAGTATACAGCCGTGACGTCCTCCTTTTCCTATATGGAACCAGTCTGTTGTTCCATGTCCAGTTCTAACTGTTGCTTCCTGACCTTCATACAGATTTCTCAAGAGGCAGGTCAGGTGGTCTGGTATTCTCATCTCTTTGAGAATTTTCCACAGTGTATTGTGATCCACACAGTCAAAGGCTTTGGCATAGTCAATAAAGAAGAAATAGATGTTTTTCTGGAACTCTTGATTTTTCCATGATCCAGCGGATGTTGGCAATTTGATCTCTGGTTCCTCTGCCTTTTCTAAAACCAGCTTGAACATCAGGGAGTTCACGGTTCATGTGTTGCTGAAGCCTGGCTTGGAGAATTTTGAGCATTCCTTTACTAGTGTGTGAGATGAGTGCAATTGTGCAGTAGTTTGAACATTCTTTGGCATTGCCTTTCTTTGGAATTGGGATGAAAACTGACCTTTTCCAGTCCTGTGGCCACTGCTGAGTTTTCCAAATTTGCTGGCATATTGATTGCAACACTTTCACAGCGTCATCTTTCATGATTTGAAACAGCTCAACTGGAATTCCATCACCTCCACTAGCTTTGATCCTAGTGATGCTCTCTAAGGCCCACTTGACTTCACATTCCAAGATGTCTGGCTCTAGATTAGTGATCACATCATCATGATTATCTGGGTCCTGAAGATCTTTTTGTACAGTTCTTCCATGTATTCTTGCCACCTCTTCTTAATGTCTTCTGTTTCTGTTAGGTCCATACCATTTCTGTCCTTTATTGAGCCCATCTTTGCATGAAATGTTCCCTTGGTATCTCTAATTTTCTTGAAGAGATCTCTAGTCTTTTCCCATTCTGTTCTTTTCCTCTATTTCTTTACATTGATCGCTAAAGAAGGCTTTCTTATCTCTTCTTGCTATTCTTTGGAACTCTGCATTCAGATGCTTATATCTTTCCTTTTCTCCTTTGTTTTTCACCTCTCTTCTTTTCACAGCTATTTGTAAGGCCTCCCCAGACAGCCATTTTGTTTTTTTGCATTTCTTTTCCATGGGGATGGTCTTGATCCCCGTCTCCCATACAATGTCATGAACCTCATTCCATGGTTCATCAGGCACTCTATCTATCAGATCTAGGCCCTTAAATCTATTTCTCACTTCCACTGTATAATAATAAGGGATTTGATTTAGGTCATACCTGAATGGTCTAGCGTTTTTCCCTATGTTCTTCAATTTAAGTCTGAATTTGGCAATAAGGAGTTCATGATCTGAGCCACAGTCAGCTCCTGGTTTTGTTTTTGTTGACAGTATAGAGCTTCTCCATCTTTGGCTGGAAACAATATAATCAATCTGATTTTGGTGTTGACCATCTGGTAATGTCCATGTGTAGAGTCTTCTCTTGTGTTTTGGGAAGAGGATGTTTGCTATGACCAGTGCATTTTCTTGGCAAAAACTCTATTAGTCTTTGCCCTGCTTCATTTCGCATTCCAAAGCCAAATTTGCCTGTTACTCCACGTGTTTCTTGACTTCCTACTTTAGCATTCCAGTCCCCTATAATGAAAAGGACATCTTTTTTTGGTGTTAGTTCTAAAAGGTCTTATAGGTCTTCATAAGACCGTTCAACTTCAGCTTCTTCAGCATTACTGGTTGGGGCATAGACTTGGATAAATGTGATATTGAATGATTTGCCTTGGAAATGAACTGAGATCATTCTGTCATTTTGAGATTGCATCCTAGTACTGCATTTCAGACTCTTTTGTTGACCATGATGGCTACTCCATTTCTTCTGAGGGATTCCTGCCAGCAGTAGTAGATATAATGGTCATCTGAGTTAAACTCACCCATTCTAGTCCATCTTCACTGATTCCTAGAATGCTGACGTTCACCCTTGCCATCTCTTGTTTGACCACTTCCAATTTGCCTTGATTCATGGACCTGACATTCCAGGTTCCTATGCAATATTGCTCTTTACAGCATCAGATCTTGCTTCTATCACCAGTCACATGCACAACTGGGTAATGTTTTTGCTTTGGCTCCATCCCTTCATTCTTTCTGGAGTTATTTCTCCACTGATCTCCAGTAGCATATTGGGCACCTACTGACCTGGGGAGTTCCTCTTTTGGTATCCTATCATTTTGCCTTTTCATACTGTTCATGGGGTTCTCAAGGCAAGAATACTGAAGTGGCTTGCCATTCCCTTCTCCAGTGGACCACGTTCTGTCAGCCCTCTCCACCATGACCCAACCATCTTGGGTTGCCCTGCAGGCATGGCTTGGTTTCACTGAGTTAGACAAGACTGTGGTCCTAGTGTGATTAGATTGACTAGTTTTCTCTGAGTATGGTTTCAGTGTGTCTGCCCTCTGATGCCCTCTTGCAACACCTACCATCTTACCTGGGTTTCTCTTACCTTGGCCGTGGGGTATCTCTTCACGGCTACTCCAGCAAAGCACAGCCGCTGCTCCTTACCTTGAACGACGGGTATCTCCTTACCGCCGCCGTTTCTGACCTTCAATGCGGGACCGCTCCTATAGGCCCTCCTGCGCCCGCACAGCCACTCCTCCTCAGGTTGCTCCTTCCAGCTGCTGGCCCTGGCTTCGGGCTCGGGGTGGCTCCTCAGGGTCACTGCCCTGGGCTTCGAGCGCAAGGTGGCTTCTTCTGGCCACCCTTGACCTCGGACTCAGGGTGTTTCTCCCCCCCGCCGACCCTGACCTCGGACGTGGGTTGTCTCCTCCCGGCCGCAAGTGGCCTCGGAAGCAGGGTAGCTCCACCCAGCCACTGCCCTGACCTCGGATGTAGGATGTCTCCTCCTGGCCGCCACTGACCTGGGTCGCGGGGTAGCTCCTCTCAGTCGCTGCCCTGACCTCAGACACAGGATAGCTCCTCTCGGCCGTTCCTGTGCCATCGCAGCCTGGCACTCTAGGCTGCTGCCCCTGACCTTGGACGTGGGGTAGCTCCTCTGGGCTGCACTTAGTGTGCCAGCCCGGCTCTCACAGAGAACCATAATGAAGGAATCTAATTAACTTTTCTTTGCTGAGTGTTTCCCAAACTTATTTGATTATCAAATCCACATGTTAATATTTGGTATGACTAATATTCTATAAAACAGACCCTGAAAAATATCTCGTAGTTTCTGATGACATTGACTCAATGTGTTATTAAGATTAAAACCACTTTAAAATACATCAGTGTGAAGAACATTCTAGGAAACAAAACAGTAGACATTGATGTAGAGCTCCTTCATACCGGCAGCCAGAATAGGATTCTGGTACATCTACTTCAAACAAGTATAAAATGGACATAGGGCTTCTTCAAAACCCCAGAATGCTAATGAAAATTTATATAAGGATGTTTAGAACATGGAAGGTAGTGAGAAGTCAAAATTCTTTCTATACGACAAAATCTTTTTGGTAACTTGATTTTTAAATGGATTTTCAGATGCGATAGTTAGTGAATTCAGGGAAAACATGGAAATCTATTATCTCAGTGTTGATATTTTTTTAAAGTGAAGTATTTTCAAGATTTTTAGTCCAATTGGCAATTTAGAATTTTTTCTTGTATATATATATATATATATATGTATCAAATGCAAGATGACATTTTGTCAGTGGCCTTAGTGCAGAGGCACATGTCAATTTTCTAGGAACCATAAAGTTCTGTCAAGAGCAAAGAGCCATCTTGAATATTCTAGCTGTTGTGAATGTTGAGTGGGAGACATTTGTTTCATATCTGTCTAGAATCAAGCAGAGAGACCTCTTGAAAGATTGGTCAGTCAGATGGCCAGATGATTCTTAAGTCTGGTTATGACAGTTTACATGACAGAAGAAGGTCATTTTAGGTAGTGCCCGCGTGCATGCTAAGTTGCTTCAGTCTTGTCGACTCTGTGTGACCCCCATGGATTTTAGCCCACTAGGCTCCTCTATCCATGGGATTTTCCAGGCAAGAATACTGGGGTGGGTGGCCATGCTCTAGGGGATCTTCCTGACCCAGGGATTGAACCTGCATCTCTTATGCCTCCTGCATTGGCAGGTGGGTTCTTTACCACTAGTACTCCCTCATTAGCATTAATTATCTCACATTCTAGCTTTCAGTTTCCTCAACTGTAGGGATTCCTCACTAGTCTTTCTTTAGCAGATTCCATGCAAATATTCCTGCCCTGCTATCTGAAGTTTAACCCACAGTATAGCAGCTCAACTTCAAGAGAAACTTTAACTGCTTGATGCATGTAGTTAAACCAGTGATTCAGTTCCTGTTGTATCTTATTGAAGACCAACGTGAATTATTTAAGAAAAATTTTTGAACTTGGAGGTAAGGTGACTTCCACACAGTTTTGATCCTACCAGTTACTGGCTGTGTAGGGTTACATAATCTTCTTGAATTCTTCTTTTTCCAAAAGCTCACCTTATATAGTCATTGGCAGTTCTGATAATGGTTGTGAAATTGGTGTCCAAATACAGCACTGTGTGTCCAAATACACTGCCCTGCATTCAGCAAAGAAAAGCTTTCAGACAGTTCTGGGTCACTTATTCTCTTTGAATAGTTTTTTCTTCAGCCTATCTGTGTGATAACATCATGGTCTAGGTAAAAACGTGTTTTTTTCCCCATAGCACCATAGATGCATAGTTGAAAATTGCATTCTCAAAAGGCTTTATTAATTGTAAAAGAAGAACCAACACTTAGCTGTATAGCTGATATTGCTTATATAAGATCTGAATTACTGGAGTAAAGCCATTCTTCTCCTAGGAATCTGGCCAATTATTCAGGTTATTTGCAAAGACCAGACACATTTATCAGGACCCTTCTTTAGAAACAGAATGCAGGCTATAAGCAACATATTTCCTGGCCTCTGACATGAGCTAAATATCTGGAAAAGGCGAAGCTGTAATGAAACTGTGTTGGCTGTGTTCTCCCATGTTTTCTTTGCCATGCCCAGGCAAGACTGGAGCTTACCAGGCACCACCATCATCCATAAAGGGGAGGTCCTTTTGAGGCCCAGATGTAGCTGAGGTGGAGCAGAGGGATGGGGACTACTGCAGAGGGGCAGGAGAGGGGCAGAGAACGGCTCTTCTGTTTGTTTCTAGACGTGATCATAAGTGTAGTGTTAGTCATTCAGTTGTGTCCGACTCTTTACCACCCCAGGGACTAGAGCCCACTAGGTTCCTCTATGCATGGGATTCTCTAGGTAAAAATACTGGAATGGGGTAGCCATTCCCTTCTCAGGGGATCTTCACAACCCAGGGATCGAACCCGGGTCTCCTGCATTGCAGGCAGATTCTTTACTGTCTGAGCCACCAGGAAGCCCCAATTATAATCAGACATGATAAAAATCGGGGAGTAATTGTTTTCTTCCCAAAGGGGAAGGGAAGAAAATCCCTTCTTAAAATCCATAACCACTGTATTAGTTTCCTGTTGGTGTTGTTACAGATTACCACAAACTTAATGGCTTAAAACAATGCAAATTAATTATCTTAAAATCCTGGTGATCAGAAGCCCTAAAATCAAGCCTGTGACAGGGGCCTCCCTTCTGAAGGCAAGAGAGGAGAATTGGTTTCCTTGCCTTTTCCAGCTTCTAGAGATTGCCTGAATTCCTTGGCCTGTGGTCCTCTATCTTAGGCCAACAGCAGAGTATATTCAAATTTCTCTCTCCTTCTGTCATCACCTCTCCTCTTTTGACTCTGACCCTCCTCCCTTCTTCTTATAAGGACACTTATGATCACATGAGTCCACCAAGGTAACAGAAGACAAGCATTCCATCTCAAGGATTTTCCCTAGTAACATCTGTGAAGACCTTTGTGCTATCTAATCTGGGATTATAATATGCACATCTTTGGGGGAACCATTATTTTATCTACCACCACCATCCTTGTTGTTTTGATTGCTTTTTAAAATAGTTTCATTGTGTGTAAAATTGGGACAATGATATTAACCCCATGGGGATATAAAGTCAATGAGATAGCCTGGCTTCAGCCATCATAACAAAACACTTGCATAGTGGCTGTTAGAAGACTTTTATGTGTTCTTAATTCAGAGATGCAGAGTTGAGATTCTGCTCTCACTGCTTCCACTTTGCCCTCGGTTTTCTCACTTTTTAAATGTACAACTTGAGTTCGCATCAACCTATGAGTAATGTCTCAAGTTTCAATATAACCCCACCTATAAAAGAAAGGGCTTCCCAGGTGGCTCAGTGGTAAAGAACCCACCTACCAATGCAGGAGCTGTGGATTCAGTTATTGGGTCAGGAAGATCTCTTGGAGAAGGAAATGCAACCCACTCCAGTATTCTTGTCTGAGAAATCCCATAGACAGAGGAGCCTGGCGGGTACAGTCCATGGAGGGTGGGGAGTGGTCACAAAAGAGTCAGACACAACTTAGTGGCTGAACAACAACAAAACTTGAGTTTTCTCATCAGCCTGTGAGTAATGACTCAAGTTTCAATCTGACTCCACCTATAAAAGAAAGCACTTTGAACCTCCTCACAATCTCACCCACTTCTTTATAGGAATGTTAAGGCACCGTCCTGCATATATCCACACACCAGTTCTCCCAAGTCCTTTCTACTCTGGGCCCTTTTGGTTCACTCAAATCCAGTAAAGAGAGCAGATAATCTGAGGAATAGGAACTAGTAGAAGATATAGGAAAACTATGATTGGGACTATTAGATGAGTCAAAAGTCAAGTAGTTCAAGCACAATTAAGTTCACAGTGTCAGAAAGAATGATCATGATAAATGTCATCACCTCTGTGAAAGGCAGACAAAATTGAAACTGTAATTCACAGTCATCATCCCCTCATTTGAAGGCTACTTCTGTCTTGAGCCAATCTGTCTGCTGTTAATGCTCCCAAGTTTAATTGGCTAATATTTTCTCTAAAAGCACTCATGGATAGCATATTTATCTCTCTCAGTACACTCACTGACTGTATCTTTATAAGGATAATTTATATCCTACCTTAAAAGAATTTGTGGCAGCTGACATGAAAACTTAAAAAGTGTTGTCTAGAGGGAAGTGATGGATGAAGCAGGGGGAGTAGTCAGCAAACATGCATGCTAAGTCACTTCAGTCCTGTCTGCCTCTTTGGGATCCTGTGGACTGTAGCCCACTAGGCTTCTCAGTCCATGGGATTCTCCAGGCAAGAATGCTGGAATGGGTTGCCATGCCCTCCAGGGAATTTTCCTGACCCGGGGATCAAACCTGCCTCTCTTACCTTCTCCTGCACTGGCAGATGGGTTCTTTACCACTAGTACCACCTGGGACACCCAACAGCAGTCAGGCAGAAGCACAAATAAATTTGCCAGAAATACAGCCCGAGGGAAGCTGTTGCACTGAGTACATATCTGAATTCTGTGCTTTCTGGCAGCATGGAGAGGTAGATGTAAATAAATTAGATAGCACTTTGCTTGAAGAGAATTATTTTTTCTCAGTCTGAACTCTGACTTAGTTCTGCATCTCAAAGGTGCCACTGAACAAAATAATGGACAGTGGAAAGGGCCCGAAACTGAAATTTTTACCAAATTAGGTTGCCTTATAATAATGATGATGGTGATAGTTGTGATGGTCAGGTTTGGACAAAAAAATATTTTCTGTTACTTGGGTTTTTATGAGAAAGGATGAACACTTCTAGCCTCTTGTCTTATCCCTTAATTTTCCCCTTGGAGGAAGGCTGGGTGGGAGATGGCCACGGTTCAATTTCCTCAAATATATGAAGCAAACCTTTCAATGGTCTTGGGCATGAGGAATTTGGATCCTTTTCCCCTTTCTTGATCTCTCTGGAACTGTAAGAGACAGTGACATGGAAAAGCAGACTGGCTCTGCCCACTGAGAATGATCCCAGAATAGTCTTCACATGGGTCTAGATTAAAGACTGAGGAATGGAGTGGTCAATTCCCATTTGACTCTTCTAAGTTATAGTTTCTAATGATGATGACATTTTCCTCCATTACTTTTTATTTCTTTTTTAAATTATTATTATTATTTTATTTTATTTTTTTACTTTACAATACTGTATTGATTTTGCCATATATCAATATGAATCCACCACGGGTGTATATAAGTTCCAACTCCTGAACCCCCACCGACCTCCCTCCCCATACCATCCCTCTGTGTTATCCCACTGCACCAACCCCAAGAATCCTGTATCCTGCATCGAACCTAGACTGGCGATTCATTTCTTATATGATATTATACATGTTTCCATGCCATTCTCTCAAATCATCCCGCCCTCTCCCTCTTCCACAGAGTCAAAAAGTCTGTTCTGTACATCTGCGTCTCTTTAGCTGTCTCGCATACAGGGTTATCATTACCATCTTTCTAAATTCCATATATATGTGTTAGTATACTGTATTGGTGTTTTTCTTTCTGGCTTACTTCACTCAGTACAATCAGCTCCAGTTTCATCCACCTCATTTGAACTGATTCAAATGTATTCTTTTTGATGGCTGAGTAATACTCCATTGTGTATACATACCACAGCTTTCTTATCCATTCATCTGCTGATGGACATCTAGGTTGCTTCCATGTCCTGGCTATTATAAACAGTGCTGTGATGAACATTGGGGTACACATGTCTCTTTCAATTCTAGTTTCCTTGGTGTGTATGCCCAGCAGTGGGATTGCTAGCATCAAAATTCAGATGGAATTGAGAAGTGTTGTTTATTTTTGGTCTTGGTCCTTTAGGTTACCCACCAAAATCTGTTTCTTCTTTTTCCAGAGAAATAGAATTTTTGCTGGGCAGATGGTTGCAGCCAGGTATAATCTGAGGACTAAGTCCACGGGTACCAAAGTTGGGTGGGAAAAAAATGTATGCAAGTTGTGACTTTAGCTCTTAAAGATCCTGGGCCTGAACAAGTTCTTTCCTTTCCTTTCTCCTGGTAGGAAAAGGCAGTGACTGGAGCACACTGAAGCTAGAATAGTTGCCCCACAAGCCTGGGAAGCATTTTGGAGCAGAGCCCACATCCACTTACATGAAAAAAAGCCCAATTTTGAAATAACTCATTCTTTGGTCTCTTCATTATACCAAGCTGCTCACCTAACTCCAAACCAATACGGACTCCAAAACCAATAAGAGCTAACAATTCTTTGGCATTTTTTTGGAGTTTTTGTTTTTTTGTTTTATATCAACATGTATGTGTTTAACAGTGTTGCGTTTGTTTGATGTGTACAGCAAAGTGATTCAGTTATACATGTACATGTATCTATTCTTTTTCAACCCATTTAGGTTATTACAGAATATTGAGCAGTTTCCTGTGCTAAACAGTAACTCCTTGTTGCTTACCTATTTTAAATATAGCAGTGTGTACATGTCAATCTTAAGCTCCCAGTCTATCCCTCCCACTCACCCTTTCCCACTGGTAACCATAAGTTCATTCTCTAGGTCTATTTCTGTTTTGTAAATAAGTTTGTTTGTATCATTTTGTTTACATTCCACCTATAAGCTATATCATATGATATTTGTCTTTCTCTGTCTGACTTACTTCACTTAGTATGATCATCTTCAGGTCCATCCATTATTTCATTCTTTTTAATGGCTGAGTAATATTCCATTGTGTCTATGTACTACATCTTCTTTATCCATTCATTTATTTTTGGACATTTAGGTTGCTTCCATGGCTTGGTTATTGTAAACAGCCTTGTAATGAACGTTGTGGCACATTATCCTTTTAAACCATGTTTTTCTCTGGACCATATGGTAGGTCTATTTTAGTCTTTCGGGGACCTTCCATAGTGGCTATACCAGTTTACATTCCCATTTCTCTGAACCCTCTCTAGCATTTATTAGTTGTAGATTTTTTGATGATGACCATTGTGACTGGTGTGAGGTGATATCTCATTGTAGTTTTCATTTGGATTTCTCTAATAATTAGCAATGTTGAGACTTTTTCCATGTTGGCCATTTGTATGTCTTCTTTGGAGAAATGTATATTTAGTCTTCTGCCCATTCTTTGACTGGATTATTTGTTTTGGTGATATTAAGCTTCATGAGCTGTTTGTAAGTTTTGGAGACTAATCCCTTGTCAGTTGTATCATTTGCAAATATTGTATTCCTTCTTGTGGTTGTCTTTTTGTTTGGTCTAGGATTTCCTTTGCTGTGCTAAAGATTTTGAGTTTAATTAGGTCTCATCTGTTTTGTTTTATGGCCATAACTTTAGGAGATGGCTCAAAAATATTGCTATGATTTATGTGTCAGCATCTGTTTGTGTTATCTTCCATTCCTTTCATTAGTATCTTATAGTTTTTGGAGTACAGGACTTTTGTCTCCTTAAGTAGGTTTATTCTTAGGTATATTATTTTTGATGCAGTAGGAAATGGGATAATTTCTTTAATTTCTCTTTCTGAACTTTCATTGTTATTGTATAGAAATGCAATGGATTTCTATGTATTAATTTGTATCTTGCAATTTTACTGAATTTATTGATGAACTCTATTAGTTTTCTGGTGGCAGCTTTAAGATTTTCTCTGTGTAGTATCATGTCATCTGCAAACATCAGTGACAGTTTTACTTCTTTTCCAGTTTGATTCCTTTTATTTCTTTTTCTTCTCTGATTACCATGGCTAGGACTTCAAACATCATGTTGAATCAAAGTGGTGAGAATGGATATTCTTGTCTTGTTCCTAATCTTAGAAGAAATAAATGCTTTTAGCTTTTCATCATTTTGAGTATGATGTTAGCTGTAGGTTTGTCATATATGGTCTTTACTACATTGAGGTATGTTCCCTCTATGCCCATGTTCTGGAGAGCTTTTATTATAAATGAGTGTTGAATTCTGTCAAAAGCTTTTTCTGCATCCATTGAAATGATCGTATGGTTTTTATTCTTCAATTTACTGATGCAGTGTATCACACTGGTTGATTTGCAGATAATAAAATGTCCCTGCATCCCTGGGATAAATCCCACTTGATCATGGTATATGATCTTTTTAATGTGTTGTTGGATTCATCAGCAATATTGGCCTGCAATTTTCTTCTTTTTTTGTGTGATATCTTTCTCTGGTTTTGGTATTGGGGTGATGGTGGCCCCTTGAGTCTGGAAGAATTCCTTCTTCTGCAATTTTTTGGAATAGTTTCAGAAGGTTAATAGTTAACTTTTCTCTAAATGTTTGATAGAATTCGCCTATGAAGCCATCTGGTCCTACAATTTTGTTTGTTGGAAGTTGTAAAGTCAGTTTTAATTTCAGTACTTGTGGTCAATTCTCTTTAACACTTAATATCATGTACCAGGATCTGTGTGGAGCACATTACATGTATTATGTCACCTGGGTCTCATCAATACCCTTTTAGGTAAAGTCATTACATTCTTTTTTGAGGAAGGAACAAAGACACAGAAAGGTCAAATAAGCAACTTATACTACACACACAGCAAAGGAGCAGAGTCAGAGTTCCAACACAGTGTCCCCTGCCTTGACTCTTAAACATCATGATGTCTTGCCCTTTACAAGGACTTGGAGTAGAGAACTGAAGGCAGGGTTTCTCTATGTCCATGGAGAGTCAGAACAATGTGACTTGAGGATAGAAAATATTTCAGGTTTGCCATGCACCCCCTTGCAAGCCCTGGAGAGGGGAAGGGCTACCCACTCCAGTATTCTGGTCTGGAGAATTCCATGGACTATATAGACCATGGGGTTGCAAAGAGTTGGACATGACTGAGTGACTTTCAGTCACTTCACTCCCTTGAAAATAACTGAAATTATTTGAATTGTCTGTGAAGTTAAAACATGGAGGCAGTCAGTAGAAGAAGGATGAGAATTTTAGGTAGAAGGGCAAGCAGAACCCATCAGGATAAGTGCTGGAGACTGTTCTCTGTGGGGCTCTTGTGTTTCTGCATGTGCTCGCAAGCAGAGGCACTGGCTGCTTTTTTCTGAACCATCTTTTCAAGGAAGTTTGTATAGTGAACAGCCTGAGAAGATATTGAACGTATTTCCTTTCAAAGGAAAGGGTCAGGCGTGTCTACCACCATCTTAAAAGATTTGGGTTCCCTAAGTTCAGGGCTCTTTTCCTATAACTGTGTGTGGGGATGTTTGTCTTGCCTTGTAGGGAACCAACACAATTGCGTATGCTGGCTGCTATTACTATCTTAATTAATCAACCACCCTTTGCCTCTGACCCAGAAATCATATGTCTTTTTGCTGTTAGTTAATGTGTTGGTTTGAATGTAGGGGAGAGTCTTAAACTATTCAGAGTTCTTGACAATAAAGTAAGTTTTTCTATTCCCTTTTAATTGCAATGAATCACTCAGTATTCAAAGGCAGTTGGTCTGGATTTTCTACCTGTCAGTTGATTGAATAAGAAGAAAGGAAAGTCTTTAAAGATAATGAAAATTAACACCCTTGAAATAGATATTCATTTAGTGAGAATTCATGTTAACCCAGTTCTGAAACCCAGTTCCAAATCATGTTGACAAAGTTTCAAAATTAGATTTCAGTACTTTCAAATGTCAACAAATACATAGTCTAAAATGTTTTGAAAATACAGCACGATGAGGAAATGGAGTTGATAAATTTTTAGACATTCCACAAGGATTAGGATGTCCAAATTTACCTGAAAGGAGGGTGAAACTATAATTCTGAATAGAAAGAAAATAAAAATTTCATACATAGTAGTTAAAAAATAGTTATTTAAATATTTTGATTTCCCTAACTGGAGAATAAAACCAGTCTCTTGTGTTGGGGAAAAATTACTGGTTTAGAACTCAAAATAGGTGAGATCATTTTATCAACTAATTGTGCAACTTCCACAAGATAGTATCTGGGCCTTGTTCTTTCTTCAAGCATAAAACAGGGTTCATGAAATACATCATCTCGAAGCTCACATCTAACATGGAAGTTAATGGAATCCTAGACTCTCAGAAGTAGAAGGAAACAGTAGCGATAAAGTGTAACATTTCAGAATTTTAAATTATTTTCTCAGCATAAATTCTAAGTGGTGTTTCTAGAGACAGGAAGATCATTACTTTTCAATGAATCAGTTTATTTCATCTCTAGAGATATTTCAATAATGGTCTTCTTTATATTAAGTAAAATCTGTCATTGTTATTCAGTCACTAAATCATGTCTGACTGTTTGCAAACCCATGGACTGCAGCATGCCAGACTTCACTATTTCCTGTCCTTCACTATTTCCTGGAGTTTGCTCAAACTCATGTCACTTGAGTCAGTGATGCCATCCAACCATCTCATCCTCTGTTGCTCCCTTCTCCTCTTGCTCTCAGTCTTTCCCAGCCTCAGGGTCTTTTCTGATGAGTTGATGCTTCACATTAGGTGGCCAAAATATTGGCGCTTCTGCTTCAGCAACAGTCCTTTCAATGTGAATATTCAGGGTTGATTTCCTTTAGGACTGACTGGTTTGATCTCCTTGCTGTCCATGAGACTCTCAAGAGTCTTCTCCAACTCCATAGTTCAAAAGCATCAATTTTTTGGCACTCAGCCTTCTTTATGGTCCAACTCTCAATCCATACATAACTACTACAAAAACCATAGCTTTGACTAGATGGACCGTTGTCAGCAAAGTGATGTCTCTGTTTTTTAATATGTTGTCTAGGTTTGTCATAGCTTTTCTTCCTAGGAGCAAGCATCTTTTAATTTCATGCCTACCATCACCATCCACAGTGATTCTGGAGGCCAATAAAATAAAATCTGTCACTGCTTCCATTGTTTTCCCATCTATTTGACATGAAGTTAATGGACTGAATGTCATGATCTTTGTTTTTTGAATGCTGAGTTCTGAGCCAGCTTTTCACTCTCCTCTTTCACCTTCATCAAGAGGCTCTTTAGTTCCTATTGTAAATTTTATCATTGATCCTGGATTAACTTCTGGACCATAAATAATCTCTTTTTCCCCAATTCTAGTTTATTAGTTATTTGAAGTAGGTAATCACGTCACAGACCTCTTCTCTTTTCTAATCTATGAATCCCTGATTTCTATAAGTGTTTCTACATATGAGTCTTGTGTTCCTTCAAATCCTGGCTGGATTTAAATTGTAAGCTGTTTCATGCACACTCGTATACTTTAGACACCAAACAGAATTCTGTCCATCACTCTTCCTGAAGTTTTTCTAGAAGTGGAAGAACTAGGATCAGAAAATGACCCCCAAGGGCAGTGGATCCTGTCCACAGTGGTGATGGTGGGGCTGGGGGTTGGATAGGAAGCCAGGACTGATTCTGCCGCAGTTCAGTTTGGTTCAGTCGCTCAGTGGTGTCCGACTCTTTGCGACCCCATGAATTGCAGCACGCCAGGCCTCCCTGTCCATCACCAACTCCCAGAGTTCACTCAGACTCATGTCCATCAAGTCCATGATGCCATCCAGCCATCTCATCCTCTGTCGTCCCCTTCTACTCCTGCCCCTAATCCCTCCCAGCATCAGAGTCTTTTCCAATGAGTCAACTCTTCACATGAAGTGGCCAAAGTACTGGAGTTTCAGCTTCAGCATCATTCCTTCCAAAGAAATCCCAGGGCTGATCTCCTTTAGAATGGACTGGTTGGATCTCCTTGCAGTCCAAGGGACTCTCAAGAGTCTTCTCCAACACCACAGTTCAAAAGCATCAATTCTTCAGCGCTCAGCTTTCTTTACAGTCCAACTCTCAAATCCCTACATGACCACTGGAAAAACCATAGCCTTGACTAGACGGACCTTAGTCAGCAAAGTAATGTCTCTGCTTTGGAATATGCTATCTAGATTGGTCATAACTTTCCTTCCAAGGAATAAGTGTCACTTAATTTCATGGCTGCAGTCACCATCTGCAGTATTCTGCCTAGTGGAATTTAAAAGTCTAAACGCATCAGCACAGGAAAGCTAATGGAGCCAAACTAAATTCTGTCAAGCATGTGCACATACCAGGGGAAGAGGTTAACTACCCTCTTCCCCTGGTAAATGTGATTTTCTCAGTTGGGAGCCAAAGGATCAATTGGAGTCACTCAAGTTACAGTGTAGCTTGGGACAGGCCTCCCTAGTCTAATACTTATATTGGAAGATTATCCTGATGGTTTTCATATTTTAATGTAACACATCTCATCAGAGGAGTTTGTTAAAGGTGACCCTCAGAAACCAATAGATTCATTCTCTAAGTCTGTGAGTCTGTTTCTGTTTAGTAAGTACATTCATTTGTATCATTTTTTAAGATTCTACTATGAGAGATATTATGTGATATTTGACTTTCTCTGATTTCACTTAGTGTGAGATCTCCAGGTCCATCTATATTGCTACAAATGACATTATTTCATTCTTTTTAATAGATGAGTATTATTTCATTATCTACATGTACCACACCTTCCTTATCCATTCATCTATCTATGAAACATTCAGTTTGCATCCATGTCTTGGCTATTGTCAACAGCCCTGCAATGAACACTGAGGTGCATGTATCCATTCCAATCATATATTTCTCAGGAAACATGCCCAGAAGTGGGACTGCTAGATCTTATGGTAGTTTTTTAAAGAAGTTCCATACTGCTTACCACCAATAGTACAACAGAGTTCCCTTTACACCACACCCTCTCCAGCATTTAGTTTGTAGATCTTTTCACGATGGCTATTATGACTGGTGTGAAGTGGCATCTCACTGTAGTTTTAATTTAGATTTCTCTAATAATTAGTGATGTTGAACATCTTTTCATGTGCCTCTTGCTCTCTGTATGTCTTCTTTGGAGGAATGTCTATTTAGATCTTTTATTTAGAAACGAGAGGGGGACCAAGAGCAATAAAATATTATCATGTTACAGAAGCCAAGGTAAGAAAGTATCAAGGAAGAAAGATTTCTTGACTTAACAGAATATTTTTACAAATTGGTAGTAAATTCACACTGTGAAGATTTAAGGAATAGGTCAGTAATGAAGAAAGCAAGTCATAGCAAGCTGCATCTAAATAAGATGTAAAACAATAAAAATGAATGAGTGAATGGACAGATGGAAAAAGAATGTAGTAGTAGTGTGATTTATTGTCCTTAGCAGAAAATGGATGATGCTTGTGTGCTGGAGAAACCAACATGTTCAAAGTCTGAAAATGCAAGAAAAAGGAGTAGGGAAAGCCTGAGAGGATAACTGATCGATAAAAACATAAAGGTAAAAAGGAGGAAACTGATTATCACATCAGACTTTCTTTGAGTCAAGTCAGAGATAATATCATTGGTGAGAGTGAGAAGATGGAGATACCATGGCAACCATAAAATGACAGGTTAACAAGGCAGAAATCTTTTTATCTCTTATATGTAGGAAGTCATGAGGTAGGCAGACAGGGTTTATTTTGTGGTTTCAAGTCATGAGGTACCCTGGCTTGTCCTGTTTTCGCGTCACCATCCTAGTTTAACGGCTTCTGTCTTCAAGGTTCAGAAGAGCTGCTGAATCTCCACTGATCACACCCATGTGTGCTGGCTAGAAAGGAAAAGCACAAAAGCACAGAAGACTTCTTGCAGCTGCATTAGTTCTATTTCAGCATCCTTTTCGGAAGTATCACAAAAGTTTTGCTTTCCTATAGTTAGCCAGATCTTATATTAGCTATACCTATTGACTGAGTGACTGAACCGAACTGATTGATAAAGGAGTCTGGAAAATGTAGTCCTTTTTCTCCCTCAATGATCAGAGAAAAGTCAGGGTTCTCTTACAGAGAAAGAAGGAAGATGTTGCTGGTGTTAGGTAATTGTCAGTCTTTGCCATAGACGTGGTAAAAGTTTGTGTGTTGTTCAG
This sequence comes from Nanger dama, assembly GCA_917880005.1. Taxonomy (NCBI): domain Eukaryota; kingdom Metazoa; phylum Chordata; class Mammalia; order Artiodactyla; family Bovidae; genus Nanger; species Nanger dama. The sequence continues at coordinate 35,951,599 of CAKJTW010000007.1, forward strand.
TCTCTCAGTTGTGTCCAACTCTGCAACCCCACGGATTGCAGCACACCAGGCTCCCCATCCTTCACTCTGGGAGTTTGCTCAGATTCATGTCATAGAGTCGGTGATGCCATCCAACCATCTCATCCTCTGCCGTCCCCTTCTCCTCCTACCTTTAATCTTTCCCAGCATCAGGCTCTTTTCCAATGAGTCAATTCTTTGCATCAGGTGGCCAAAGTATTGGAGTTTCAGCTTCAACACCAGTCCTTCCAATGAATATTCAGGACTGATTTCCTTTAGGATGGACTGGTTGGATCTCCTTGCAGTCCAAGGGACTCTCAAGAGTCTTCTCCAACACCACAGTTCAAAAGCATCAATTCTTCAGCACTCAGCCTTCTTTCTAGTCCAACTCTCACATCCGTACATGACTACTGGAAAAACCATAGGTTTGACTATAAGGATATTTGTTAGCAAAGTAATGTCTCTGCTTTTTAATACACTGTCTAGGTTTGTCTTAGCTTTCCTTCCAGGTCAGTTTGTGGTGAGGGCATTATTACAGTTTTGTCACTTTGTCTAGCAAAACTGCTTATCAGGAAAAGAAGTGGCCAGGCTATGTGCTGTGTTGATGGGTTCTGGCCAGTGCTATGGACTGGAGTGTCAGTTGCCTATAAGGAAATGGGCAGTTTCAGGCTAGAAGCAAACACATTGCTGATGCCCTGATAGTGAGGTCCAGGCCGATGGACTGAAAAAGAACAATGTGTACTCACAAGGCTGGAGATCACAAGAAGGGCAAAGAGTTAGCTGAACAAAGAAGAAAGGATCATGAAAGTGGAAGAGGGTGTGATTAAAAAAGGAAATTTGAAGTTGGCAAAAAATTAGGCAGTTACAAGTGCTCAAGTTTGAGATGTGATTGTTTTTAGCTGGAATGGAAAAATAGATGTTATATTGATGTGTACAAGTTCTGGAAACATGCCTAGAAGGATCATTGATAAGGATGATAATCAGGAGATTAAAACAGAAAGGAGCATTGGAGACTAAAAACCTAGATATTCATGAAATAAACAGGAAACAGAATGAGAAGGAACAGTACCAATGTAGAGACTTACCTACAACTGAGGTTGACTGGAAATCACAGGGAAATAGTAATCACGGACATTTATTCAGTACATGCTATGTGACAGTCAACAAACTGTGTTTTTAATACAAAATGATTTTTAAATAAACTATTTAGGAATAATTTTAGATTTACGTAGAAGTTGTAAAGATACAGAGTTCCTTTATTCTCTCCATTCATTTTCCTCTAAATTTAACCTCTTATGTAACCATGGTACTTTGGTAAAACTAGGAAATGATACTGGTCCAATACTATCACCTAAATTTTAATCTGGCTTTCTGCAGGTGTTCCACTAAAGCCTCTTTTCTGTTGCAGAATGCTGTCCAAGATACTCTATTATATTTTGTATTTATCAACAGAATGTCTCCTTAGTCTTCTAATCTGTGAAAATGTCTCAGTCTCCAGTTTCTTGACTTTGATTCTTTGAAGAACACTCCCAGAAATCTTGTGGAATCTCTCTCAATTTGGAGTTTCTCTGACATTTTTCTCATGATTAGACTAGGGTTCAGAGAATACAGTGGCACCCCACTCCAGCACTCTTGCCTGGAAAATCCCATGGACAGAGGAGCCTGGTAGGCTGCAGTCCACGGGGTCAGGAAGAGTCAGACACGACTGAGTGACTTCATTTTCACTTTCATGTATTGGAGAAGGAAATGGCAACCCACTCCAGTGTTCTTGCCTGGAGAATCCCAGGGATGGCGGAGCCCGGTGGCATGCCGTCTATGGAGTTGCACAGAGTTGGACACGACTGAAGCACTTAGCAGCAGCAGCACACTAGGGTTACGTGTTTTTGAGAAAACACCACAGAGCAGAAGTGTACTGATTGTACCATTATATCTGAGAGGAACACCATGACTTACCATTGTCAGATTCGACTGCTTGGTTAAAGCGGTGCTAGACAGATTCCTACAATGCCAACTTTTAACTTTTTCCCTTTCTCTACTGTCTTCTTTGGAAGCAAGAGGCTGAGTTTAGCCCACACTTAAGGGAAGGGGGTATTAAGCTCCTTGGAAGCTTAATTATCTATTAGAAGGCATTTTTATCTATACTCAGGATTCTTCTATTAGGAAGATTTGCCCTTTTCTCCATTTATGCAGCACTTTATATCAGCATGGATTCATGGATATTTCATTCCTTGGGTTGTAATCCAATACTGTTATCGTTTTGCTCAAATTGTTCCCCATTTTGGCCTCCTGAGAACTGTTTTTACATAAAGTCTCTGTGGAATCCCCCCAACAATGCAGTGAAGCATTACTGTTATCCTTATTTTGTAGAAACAAACCCAGGCTGAGAGAGAGGAAGAAACCTTCCCAGTGATTCAGTCGTATGTGTGGTGAAGCCAGGAGTCTGACCTCAGTGTCTGAGTGTTTAGCTCTACTCTGCTGCTCTTGGAGGGAAAGGATGCTCTACGAATACAGATCAAAGATAAAGTATCTCTATCACCATTTCAGAGGTAAGATATGTTTTTGAGAGGATCGTCACAAAAGCAGTCGTTGCAGAGAGGATGTGCTTCCAAAGGGTCAGTGTGAAGAGAAGGAAGCACAAAGAGTGATCAGAAATGAGACTCTCGGCAGGTGGGAGGACAGGAGAGTAATTGAAGCGATAATCGGGTGCAGGGCAACTAACACCACAGAAGCGAATGGAGGAAAGAAATTCATTGAGGCTACAATACATTTGGCCGCAGGGCCACAGAGAACCAGCCTATGGTAAGAAGGAAGTTAAGTGAACTTCAACAGAGCAACGTAATGGGAGAAAAACAAGATTTCAGGAGCTCAACACTGTTTTAGAGAAAGGAGGCAAAGAAGTGATAAAGAAAGGGATGCAGAAGTAAGTAACATTTTTTCCAGATATTGGATGACCTGTGCACAGATAAGCTTATAGGAGAGAAAAAAGATCCTGGAAGAGGAAAATACAATGCTTTACAATGTTAATTTCTGTTGTACAAAGTGGTTCAGTTGTACATACACATACATTAACAATAATCTTTTCCGTTATAGTGTATCATACTGAATACAGTTCTCTGTGGTTCCATGTCCAGTTCTAACTGTTGCTTCCTGACCTGCATATAGGTTTCTCAAGAGGCAGGTCAGGTGGTCTGGTATTCCCATCTCTTGAAGAATTTTCCACAGTGTATTGCGATCCATACAGTCAAAGGCTTTAGCATGGTCAATAAAGTAGAAATAGATGTTTTCCTGGAACTCTCTTGCTTTTCCATGATCCAGCGGATGTTGGCAATTTGATCTCTGGTTCCTCTGCCTTTTCTAAAACCAACTTGAACACGTGGAAGTTCATGGTTCACGTATTGCTGAAGCCTGGCTTGGAGAATTTTGAGCATTACTTTACTAGCGTGTGAGATGAGCACAATTGTGCAGTAGTTTGAGCATTCTTTGGCATTCTCTTTCTTTGGACTGGAATGAAAGCAGACCTTTTCCAGTCCTGTGGCCACTGCTGAGTTTTCCAAATTTGCTGGCATATTTAGTGCAGCACTTTCACAGCATCATCTTTCAGGATTTGAAATAGCTCAACTAGAATTCCATCACCTCCACTAGCTTTGTTCCTAGTGATGCTTCCTAAGGCCCACTTGACTTCACATTCCAGGATGTCTGGCTCTAGGTGAGTGATCATACCATCGTGATTATCTTGGTCGTGAAGATCTTTTTTGTATAGTTCTTCTGTGTATTCTTTCCACCTCTTCTTAATATCTTCTGCTTCTGTTAGGCCCATACCATTTCTGTCCTTTATTGAGTCCATCTTTGCATGAAATGTTCCCTTGGTATCTCTAATTTTCTTGAAGAGATCTCTAGTCCCTTGGACTGCAAGGAGATCCAACCAGTCCATTCTGAAGGAGATCAGCCCTGGGTGTTCTTTGGAGGGAATGATGCTAAAGCTGAAGCTCCAGTACTTTGGCCACCTCATGCGAAGAGTTGACTCATTGGAAAAGACTCTGATGCTGGGAGGGATTGGGGGCAGGAGGAGAAGGGGATGACAGAGGATGAGATGGCTGGATGGCATCACCGACTCAATGGACGTGAGTTTGAGTGAACTCCAGGAGTTGGTGATGGACAGGGAGGCCTAGCCTGCTGCAATTCATGGGGTCACAAAGAGTCGGACACGACTGAGTGACTGAACTGAACTGAACTGATAGTTCTCTGTGCTATACAGTAGGACCTTGTTTATCCATTCCATATATAATAGCTTACATCTGCTAATCCTCCTCATGGACATAAGAGAACAGACTTGTCATTCTCAAGGGGGTGGGCAAGGGTTGAGGGAGGGATAGAGTGGGAAGCTGGGGTTAGGAAGGGTGTTTAATCTTGAAGGCGAGGGATCTTCTTCTCCCTCATTAGAGGTTTGCTTAAGAGCAGAGGCCAATGGTACTGCTGGGGTCAAAGTACATTGTCACTTAGGATGTGCTGTGGGGCTTTGATAGTTTCAGTTGTATTCATGGAACTGGAAGCATGGTCCTCTGGAGACATTGGGAAAAAACTTGAGCAATATTCCTTAGTCTGGTGAGTATCTAATAACATCCCTGGTCAACGTCTGATAGGCTTGATAATAGGGGGCAAGTTGAAGTCATTCATACTGAAGGAAACCAATTGACTAAATGAAAGCAGGCATCAGGAATATGATTATCTGGATTTTTTTTCTTGGTTCTTTGAGATCAAATATTTGAAACTGAATATATTATGCACTTTTCAGACAAAAGACAGTGTTAGTCTTTCTCAAACGTTCAGACTCAGGTGTAATGCGAATTTGCTATGTTACTATCAAGTTGTTATGATTAGGAATAAGTGTAAAATTAATGAAAACTTTTTCTCAGGAATTTTTCTTCAAATAATGCCAACTGCAGAATTCAAGGTGAGTGTTTAATAGTTATGAATGTAATACCAAAGGCTTAACATGCCATTTATATTTGATAGAGACATAAGTTCGGGCAATAACTTTTCTTATTTAAGCACAAAATAGAACATGGGTTGTTTAAAATTCTTTTCATAAATATTCTTAAAATACTATTAAAATGGAATTAATACTACCACCACTAAACTATAACACTGATTGTGCAAGGTTTAAAAGAACAGTCCATTGCAGAAGCATTTTAATCTATGAGTTTCCTTGAAGTCTTTTTTATATTCCAGTAAAGCCCAAAATATCCAGGGGAGCAGAACTTCATAAGAAGTTTAGGAATTATTGACATAACCTATCCTTAAATATTATAGTTGCCTTCATCTGACATAATTATAATACTATACTATAAGTGCTCATTTCCTTTATGTGGACCAAAAATAATTTGCGTTAAAACATACTATTCATACTTGGTGATTATTTTATTACCATAAATTATTGTATACAATTTTTTGATAAGGATATTATAAATCATATTTTAAACAAAAATGTATGCATGGCATATGTAAGCAGTAACATCTTGAAGGAGAAAACACCCATGAAAATATTTACCTAAAATTTAGTAATACTGAAAAACACTAGATTGTGCAGAGTAATGGTTAAAAGCTATGTGTAAAACACTGAAACACTGGTAAATCTTCAGGTACTGGAGGGACAACCTGGCATAGGAAAAAGATCAGAGTAGAAACAGCCACATCCTTAGAAGTGCACATCATCGAAAAATAAATCCCTCAATATAGCATTACACAAAGATTCTTCCTTTGGCACTTAGCAATACAGACAAAGGTGTATTGGGTTTAATGTGATTTTATTATTAGGTAAACTTTAGTTACTTTATATAGATAAAAATACACAATATTGCTTTAAATTTTTAAGTATATACTTGATCGTCAACATATTCACGTACAGTTTAGAAGCCTGTTTTTCCCTCACTAAACAGTTCATCCAGTAACATGTGGAAGAGACTAACAAAAATTATTTAGATGAAGACTTTTCATGAAAGGTTTCAATGTAAAAGTGGAATATTAATCTGGTCTAAATCTTTAGTGATTCCTCCTGCTACAAACAAATTATGAAATGTTTTAGACAAATTTATTTTTTCAACACTTGAATTCATTGTCCAGGTTCAAAATTCTGTCGGAAAATGCATAAAACTGACTTAGCTATTGTGTCTGAAGTCACTTTTATATACACTGATTTACTAAAAAAGAAAAGTAATGTATTTTAACACTACATTTCAGTTTGGGATTTCATTGTGTTTTTATAAAATACATGCAAAACATGTCTATGCCTTTCAGCTGTCCTATTTAAGTAAAAGAAAGTCAGATAGTGGCACTTTTAAGTCAGCCAAGGATGGTAAAGTTATTAGTGGTCTGATTAATTTGCTTACTTAAAAAGACACAGTGATAAAATATGTTAAGACCCAAACAAGTTATTTATGTGCATATATAAGGTATGCACTATTTTTAAATGAAAGACTGAAAACATTTTACAAATATTGTTGTTCATTAAAAACTATACAATGCACAATTTTTTCACTTATACCAATACTTTGCACCAAACATTGCTATATTTAATCTTAACACTCCTCAAATATGAGAAAAACAAATAGTTTCCACTGTACTAAGAAGTGAAATTTATAAAGTCAACATATTACATTTTAAAGGATTACAGGTAAAACAGTTTTAAAGAATTTATACATATTGAAATGGGTGCTGTACTTATTAAAGAGCTAAAAATAAAGCTGCTTCTCTTCATTTTAAGTTAATACTCAGGGTTGCATTTAACAGCAGATTCTTTACAGGGCAACATTCAACTATTAAGGTGGAGACTTTAGTAAAGCTAAATGGTGATATATCTCTTACTTCTGAAAACTCTTGAAACTTTAGTGCTGCTCTCTTACAATAACTAAAAGAAAAAAATTTAGGAATATATTTCCACTTCCAAAATTTTTCAACGTAAGGCACACGGCAACATTAAAATCTAGAAACAACTAGAGTAAGTAATAAATATTTCTCTTTTCAACCATTATTTGCTCTTTACCTGAAGAAAGTGGATGAGTAGTGCAGTTGAAACATGCCTAGATTAATAACAATGACTGAATTTAAGAAATACCAATAATATTTGTGTGCAGAATGTTATCAATTTTAAAAGAAAAAGTATATTTTATGTAAATATGTATTTTACATAAAATATACTCCCTACAGTGTTATAGGTAGAAAAAGTGTGAGGCACTTACATTACCAAAGAGAGAGGAGCATATTGAGATTATCTTTTTATACAAGCACCAAACCACTTGTTTTAACCTCTGAGATAAAAGCAGAAGCTAAAAGTAAAAGGAAATAGTTCATATTTGGTACACTAATAATCTACAAGTTCAAAATTCAAAATATTTGATTTTAATCTGATGGAAGTAATTCCACCAGAGAAAATTTTTTCATATTTAAAAGTGTCAAAATATCTCCCTGAAAAAGTTCTGTATATTCTGTGGTATTATTTCAGAATACTGTAAACTGTAGATGGTATTTCACTCCTCTGAGACAGCATACTATTCTAATGATGGTAGTATAGGTGATTAACTCCTCTTATTACAAACCAGATTTTAATGTTTTTATAACAGTAAAAATAACACGTACATCACTGCCTCCATGTGAACTTGCTGGCATCCAACAAGGACAGTCTTATTACTCTGTGATGCTTCACAAACTACTCAAAAACCAAGGTGAGGAATGGGCTGGGAATTACAGGAACCCACTGGATGTCAAATCAGGGTAAGGTCTGGCTTCTGATGGGTGCAGATGGGTGGCAGGCTGAGTGTCACTCATGCTGTTTAATTCAGCTGGATACGTTTCATTTAAAATTGCTCCATTCTGAAACTGCAAACAGCAATGCAACTTATTAGAACAGGTCCTTCATATATATTAAACCATTCGATACGTGAAAATGTAGTTCTAAAATCTTTATCTTCCAAGTTGTTCTTGTTAAACTTCAAACTCCTTTACTGCTATTTTAACTCATTCAGTGAAGTCGTATTGAACACAGGTGTCGGTTGCACTTACAATCTTTCAGTTTCTCCGTTAGACAGTATAGGCGAGTGATATCATTGTCTCCCTGTAGATGTGGCACTCCACTGACTATTTGATCAGTGAAATGCCTTTGGTTTGGGCAGGAACCACTGGATCAGAAAGTACCAGTCACGAACCACAGTTACTATTCTCTGTCATAAGTCTGCTTTGACCAGATTGTATCTCAGTAAGTTTTAGGTACCAATAAACTAACTACATTCAAGATCACTACACTGGACTAGAGATAACCCAGAACTTTCTGAAAAGTGGCAAGTTATGATTTGCAAGAGGTTTCTTAATATGCCTTATATACTATATACCATGGGTATGATTTCTAGAGCCAATTTTATTCATAATATGCTTTCCAAGTGCTACTAAAATTATTGTCCTAATTATGGAAATAAAAATTACCAAAGTAAAATGCTTGCTCTTGCCTTTTAACAATGAAATTTAGTCTCATTTCCATAAGTGCTACTGGAAAAAAGGAGGGAAGGGAGGACCTTGAGACACACAGTTCTGCAGAATAATAATTAGTTGGTGATGGACAGGGAATCCTGGCATGCTGCAGTCCATGGGGTTGCAAAGAGTCGGACACGAGTGAGTGACTGACCTGAATAATTCCTAATAGTTCTGTAGGTTTTTATAGATTAAAGAACTTTTTGAATCTTAGTATAATTAATGAAAGTAATGGATTATAATCATACCTTTAATTGCTTCAAATGAAATTTCCCTTTCAAAAGCCTGTGTAACATTAGGTTCCAGTCCTTCTAAACTGTGTCAAGTTTTCAAAGAGAAAGTAATAATCGCCCAGCAAAAGGTAGGTTTTGGATAAACTACTTTCATCACTCAATACAATGCACATCAGCAACTGTCTTTAAAGAGACTGTGTGCTAAGTCACTTCAGTCGTGTCCTACATAGTGGGATCCTATGGACTGTAGCCCACCAGGCTCCTCTGTCCATGGGATTTTCCAGGCAAGAATACCAGAGTGGGCTGCCATTTCCTCCTCCAGGGTATATTCCCAACCCGGGGATGGAACCTGTGTCTCTTATGTCTCCTGCATCGGCAGGCGGGTTCTTTACCACTGCTGCTGCTGCTGCTGCTGCTGCTGCTGCTGCTGAGTCGCTTCAGTCGTGCCCGACTCTGTGCGACCCCAGAGACGGCAGCCCACCAGGCTCCCCTGTCCTTGGGATTCTCCAGGCAAGAACACTGGAGTGGGTTGCCATTTCCTTCTCCAATGTATGAAAGTGAAAGTGAAGTCACTCAGTCGTGCCCGACTCTTAGTGACCCCATGAACTGCAGCCCACCAGGCTCCTCCGTCCATGGGATTCTCCAGGCAAGAGTACTGGAGTGGGGTGCCATCGCCTTTACCACTAGCGCCACCCAAAAAAGACTGTCTAGAGCAGTGCTAGTCAACAGAAATATGTGAGCCACAGATGGAGTTCCAATTTTTTTCAGATTTAATAACTTTTTTTTTTAAGTTGCTCTGTCATTTCCAAGTCTTTGTGACCCCATGGACTGTAGACCTCTAGGCTCCTCTGTTCATGGAATGCTCCAAGCCAGAATACTGGAGTAGCTAGCCATTCCCCTCTCCAGAAGATCTTCCCAGCCCAGGGATTGAACCCAGGTCTGCTGCATTGCAGGCGGATTCTTTACTGTCTGAGCCACCAAGGAAGTCCAATAACTCCTTGGGGGAATATATAGGTCCAGAATTCTTACTATTCATAAGGAAGTAACACAAAACAGTGGGAAAGAGAGCTGGTGCTAATGCAGGCCCTCTTCAGAATATAATTTTACCTAATTCACTTCTCTACAGTTTACAAGTTATCCACCTGTGCTTATTTTGCAGCAATGTTGTGAGATAGACTGTAACTCATTGTTAAATTTTCATATAACTGAACAATGTCAGGAATGAGGATAAGAAATTTTTTCACAGTCTTTTTCTAGGGAAAAACTTCATATGTAATCAAACAAACCAAGTGTATAAAAAAGATCAGGAAAAAACAATTAATGAGAAAGCTGCAAATGACATTTTATAAACTATTATTATAGTCTTATTGGGATTTGCTTCACAACTAAAATATACAACATGAACTCAGTATTTTCTAATGGAAAAGCATAAAGGCAAGCATAAGACATTCCTGGGTGGTCACAAAGAGCAGCAATCATTAGGAAGTACTTTAAGTTACCATGTTGGTAGAAGGGTCTGAATGACACATTTTAAAACATCCAGCTTGAGTCTTGTGATAGAAAGCCAGATAAGTTACCTTTCTTATTTTTCTTCAGATACCAGGGGAAAAAACTATTTTACCTTGAAGGATAAAATGAAGATAGAACACCGAGGAGCCTAGAACTTTTAACAGAGATCACCTAGGTTAAAGTATTTGAAGGAAGCACATCGATACTCAGTTTCAACAGGAAGAGAGTCAACATTTAATAATAATGAGTATAATCTATAAAAATACTGAGACACTGTGTTATATACCTGAAAATGTAAATTAACTATGTCAGGAAAAAAAAGAGCTTTGAAAAACTATTTTTAAAACCTTAAAGCTTTCTAAGTCAGCATGTTTAAAAGGTCAGATTTTTAAAAAAATCAACATTATTCTAAACAGTGTACTTTTAACTAATTTTACTTGGTAATTTTACTTTTAACTTATGTATTCATACTGTTTCATCCTTGATTTCTTTTAAATATGATATACTTGTATTAGTAATGTAAAAGTACCAGCTTACACAAAATAGTCACAAATAAAATTAGAAATGTTCTCCCATACATGCTACAGATAAAATGTTAAAATCGGTCACTGACAGAAAACTCATAATTTACATCTGTTTATAATTTATGAAGAGGCATTTGAAAGGACTTACTCAGTTTGAGAACACCCTTACCTTGTTTACAAATGCCTGTGAGCCCGGCGTGGTTGGGTTGTACGGCATCTGAGCCAGCTGGCTGTGCTGAAGATCTGGCTGGCACTGGAACATTGAAACAGCCCCGGTGTAACACGTCTGAGGAGCTACCATGGCCGACTGTGGATTGAGTCCATGCTGTTGGTTTTCAGGAACTTGTAAACATGAGACAAAATCTTCTAAATTAGAAGCAGTAGTAGGGTATGGGGCTGGTTCAAAATTGCCCATGGGAAAGTCTAACTGTGTACCCTGAGGTTGCGGTGGCAACCCAGGTTGACTACAGGGTATCAAGTTCTGGGGGTAAGGCATAGGATCAAGTTCAGGTTTGTAGGGAAACTCTTGACTAGTCCCAGGTAAGTCTGCAAAGACATTGTACTGCTGGAGGTCTTGCTGAGGACAATTCAAAGGCACAGATTGGTTACAGCTCCAGTCTGCAAACATGTTGTTAACTTGCATATGCTTCATTTTTCTGACACAGTTGCTGCTGCTGCTCCACTGCTGTGTGCATCTGATGGGGCTGCAGCTGCTGCTGGTCTAACTGGAGCTGCTCCTGGACCATACAGCTAGGGTTCAGAGCCATGGGTGGCTGCTGAGGGTACCCTGAACACCTGAAGGTAGGCTTATTTAAAGAGTCTTCAACATAGGTCAGAATTTCATCTGTTAAGTCAATATCTCTGAAGTCATCTTCACCAGAAAAGTCAGTTCTGAAAAATTCCTCATTCTGTTGCATGTGTTGGATGTCTTCAAAATCAATGCCTAGGTGTTTCATAATGCTGTACAAGTCACTGTTTCTGTTATCTGCAAAGAGCCCGGCATGATCTCCAGAGAGAGTTGGGTTCATGTCCTGAGACTGGTTGATCTGCTCATGTTTCAGGATACTGTCACTCCCCATAGGTACAACACTGTTTTGCCAGTTACTGCACTCATTCAGAGAGTCACTGAAAAAATTCCTTTCAAATGGTGTACTAGTTGAAGCAGGATAGAGGTAAATAGCCTCGTCTTGTTGCATCATGGCATTCAGGAGGGAACTGGGGTTGAGGGAATCCTTACTTAGAGTTGATGTGGCAGTTGACTCTTTTCCACCAGCACCATTTTTAGTCTTTATTGGTAAGGGATCCATTATGGAAGGAAAAGGGTTGCTTATCTCATATAGAATGGCATCTCCAGTGGTAAACATAAATGGCAAGCTCATATTGCGTTTGTTTAAGTGCTCCGTTCCTTCTTCATCTCTGCAATTGGGCACAAGAAAGTTTGCATGTATTTGAAAAAGCTGTATCCTAAACATTTCCAAAATAAAAATTTTAAAAAGAAAAACTAGCACGCAAAATACACAGTAGTTAAGTTTGCTAGAGGTGAACATAAATTTGAGAGAAATCTTTCTGATGACAAGTACTTAAAATTGTTTAGATAAATTTAGATAAAATTTGTCCAAAAATTTAATTGTACTCTCAGATTCCATCCCTACCTGAAAAAATAAATTCTGAATGGAATACAGATCCAGATAAACAAGTGAGGCATGCTGAAATATCAAGCTCGAAAGGAAGATTGACATATGAAAATTATGAACTCTTTTCCCATGCAAAAATTTTAAGTTAGGTTAAGGCATGGAATAAGTGTCATAGTTTCATATATACTATGTAGTGTGTATATGTGTAAAATTTAATACTGGTATTAGGTAAAGAGCTCCAAATGGGTCTAACCATCTCTTAATGACTAATAGAACAAGCAAACAACAAGAGCAAATGTATAAAAACATGAACAAAACAAACCAGACCACTGATACATAAAGAATACTATACATACAAAAGAACACGTAGTCTTGACAAGAGTATGTAGGATATTTTATCAACACTGACCATATACTACATTATAAAATAAGCCACAACAAATTTCAAAGGACTGAATTCCTTCAGGCTATTGTCTAACCTCAGTGCAATTAAAGTCAAGTAACAAAAAGACAACTAGAAAATCCCCTAGTATGGAACAGGACATAACACTATGTTTCTAAATAATTCCTGAATAAACAAGTCAAAATAAATATTACTAGCACATATTTTCAACTGAATGATAAAGACAAAGGACTGCAGTTAAAAATTATACTTAAAGAAAAACTAATACCTTAACCAAATACATTAAAAAGAAAAAGGTGGAAAGAAATTCAAATTATACCCAAGAAGAGTAGAAGAAAGGAAATAATTATGAACAGACATAAATGAGTAACAAATGTATAACAAGAAAAAAATAAATAAAACAAAAGCTGACTCCTTGAGAAGGATAATAAAATTAATGGCCTTCTAGGAACAGTGATGAAGACAGGGCACAAATTCCTAATACCAGAAAATATTTCTTAAAATTATATGAGTACAGAACTTATAGAACAGAAAGAAAATTAAGAGCATAAAGGAGAAAAATCATGATGTTGATGAATGCGAAGTAAGTATTTGGTGTAAAAATTCAACAACCACTCATGATGATGATATTCTTCTGGTAAACTAAAGAAAGGGATGCTTTTAAACCTGAAACAATAAACTCAGTATTTACAAAAATAACAAAAGACTACTTACAAATATCATATGAAATGATCAAGTATTTGAAGTCTTTCTCCCTTAAAGTTGGGAATAAGACCAAAATGAATTATCATTATCTCCATTGCATTCTACTGAGGGCCTGGCCAGTACAATGGAAGAACTTTAAAAACAGAACAAAACTAAGTCTAAAGGTTAAAGGAAAAAAATTATTTGCAAACAACATAGGACATATTAGAAAAACCTTAAAAAAGTCTATAGACACCTTATTAGAATTAATAAGTGAGAGGAAGTAAGGTCACTAGATATAAAACACCAATATTAAAAACTCAACTATTTCTATATATTAAAATTATATGTAATATATATGCACACCATTTAAAACAACATCACAGAACATATCTAGGAATAAAATTAAAATATGTATTAGACTCAGGTAAGAACAATACAGCCCATTATAAAGATAAAACATGGGTACATACACATGGACTACCATATTCATGGGTTGCAGGATTCAATATAAAGATGTTAATTTTTCCAAAAGGAACTATAATTTCAATATAGTCCCATTAAAAATCTCAACAGATTTTCCCATAGGAATTGGCAACTGATTTCTAAATATATACGGAAATATAAAGGGTAAAGAAGAGGCCAAGACTATATCCAAGGAGAACAAAAATTCTGACCAAACAAGATGGTGGCCATAAAGATATCAAGGCATATCAAGATACAGAACAGTTAAGACAATGTGCTTTGGAATAAAACCAGACAACTTGACCAATGGAACTGAGAAGCAGAATCACAGATACAATCCTCTGATTGAAATGTAGTGCAGTGAGGAAAAAGTGGTCTTTTCAAAAAAATCATCTTTTAAATAAATGTTACTAGTCGACTAAATGTCCATATAAGGGAAAAAGACTAATTGTGATCCTTACCCTCAAAGCCACGTACACAAATCAATTCTCCAGAGTAGAGAAAATGTGTGCAATGTGAATATCTGACAACATACCCACTTATAGAACATATGAGAAACTTAAGAATCACTGCCTGCTTATTAGCAAACACATGCTAAATAAAGCACTATTATATTTTTATTTTAACAGAAGACCCTGGCTTTTTTCACCTTACTTTCAGATACCCAGGATGAACCCTTGGAGTTTTTGTTAATTATTCTCTTCAATAGCTCTACATCCATAGTTGTTCAAGAAAGTTGGTTAACTCTGATTTCTCTGTGTCTTTAACTTACCTAGGCTTTTCTCTACACATATTACCTTTTTGATGTTTATTTCCAGTGTAAATTCTCCTTGAAGTTACTTTAAGGTTTTCATGTAAGAGAATTTCTAAACCAAAGTGTTAAAAATAAAAAAACCCAAAACATGAAACATTCTAGGTCTTTGTGCTTACGTTAGAGGTCTCTGAGTTGCAATGATATAATCTGGTCTTCCATTTTTATAAACTAAGCGTGCATTTGACTGCACCCAAGCCCATCGATTGTCTTTTGTAAGAAGCCTGAACACTATCATGCCACTCTCTCCAGTCTTAATCACTAAAAAAACAAACAAACAAAATTAAATTAGCAAATCTAAAATCAACACAGTAAAGAAAATCTCTGTAATATTTCTGGATGTAATTCATGTATCACCAAAGATGATACATACACTGATGACTTCTAAGCAGACTATATTGAAATGCACAAAGATAGTTCTTCAGCATTGCTGTTTTTTTCCTATTTCAGACTAAATTTATTATTTAAATGATTCAAGGAAAGATTAAGTCAGACAATTCAAGTAATATGTGAAACTACAGAGAGTATAGTTTGGGGGAGGGGGATTGTTTTCATTTTTAAAAGGGAACACGTCCTACAGTCTAATATTTTCCTATACAATTTTAAAGTATATTCTGGGATTCCATGGTGGCTCAGATGGTAAAGAATCAGCCTGCAATGCAAGAGATGCAGGTTCAATCTCTGGGTCAGGAAGACCCCCTGGAGAAGGGAATGGCAACCCACTCCAGTATTCTTGCCAGGAGAATTCCATGAAGAGGAGCCTGGTGGGCTACAGTCTGTGGGGGTTACAAAGAGGCAGACATAACTGAGCAACTAACACTTTCACTATATTAACAAAGTTATGAAATAAATTGATGAGACAATGGCCATTTTCAGAGTAATTAAACTATTTCATTTCTGTGTGGCAGCTAATGAATTAAAAGTCTAATTCCAGTTTCTCACAGTTGTGTAATACTGAGTAGAAGCTAATCCAGATAGTTTCCTTAAACACTTTTACATCAGTAATAATCTAAAACATGTCCTAGAGTATAAGGTATTTTCTTGGTCAAGTTCATAAGAAACTACAACTTACTTCGGATGTGGTACTCAGCACAATAGAGCATATCAGCAGCATGAACAAACTGGTATCCTGATCCTCTCACGCACAGCTCTGCTTCAGTGTAGCCTAAAACAAGTTTTCCTCTGTTCAAAGGGAAAACAACAACAAAATTAAAATTTAACACAAATGAAGTCACCTACATAAATTATTTAGTTATTTTCTGCACTATGTTGACACTCAGAATTTCACACTAGCAGGTAGAAATGAACACATTTCTATAATTGTTCTCTTTTGTATATGTCTGCAAATTTCAGTTTTAGATAATTT
Organism: Nanger dama; assembly: GCA_917880005.1. Classification (NCBI taxonomy): domain Eukaryota; kingdom Metazoa; phylum Chordata; class Mammalia; order Artiodactyla; family Bovidae; genus Nanger; species Nanger dama. The sequence continues at coordinate 35,967,742 of CAKJTW010000007.1, forward strand.
TCATGGTCTTCATTCAGGAGAATAATCACTAAAGATGGGTCTACCAGAGTAGATTATATAGATAAAATACAAAATCTTTAATTATATTTCAGAATACTTTTATTTCATTTGGAGGGGCAGGGTTTCTCAAACCTGTATGCATTCCCATACTAGGAAGGAGAAAAGCAGTAACATACTTTGGTTACTGAACTTCCAGGGCAAAGAGTCAAACTTCGTACAATGTAAAACAAGCCAGCAATAAATGGATACTGAATCTTATTAATATAAACACATCATCTATAATACAGAAATTGTGGCAATACTGTAAGATATAAAATAAATGATCTGTGAATGTGATGAAATTATTTTAAAAAGCTATGCTACAACTATGAACTAATACTAGCTACTATGATAATAAACAAAGTTATAAACTATACCACATGGAAAATACATATATAAAACAGACTTATTGCAATAAAATACACATTTGGTAAAATAAACCCAAAAAAGTTTCACTTACTTGGCATCACAACCAGTAGGTGTGAAGTCGAGTTTGTGTTTGGTTCTAAAGATGAAATTTTTGGTTCGAATTTCAAGTATGGATGGTGGCTGCAGTGGAGTAGCTATTGCAAACAAAGCCAACTGAGGTGGAAGTATTGATCCATCTTTCCCTTTCTTGTTCTGTCCATGAAGATATTTCAATCTCCCCTGGAAATTCATTGCCTTAAGAAACAAAAAGTTCATTAAGATTAATGCTGTATAAAGGTTTCATACCATCCCAGTCTGATCACTGTGACAGAAAGATATTTTCTGGGCTGTGAGTTTGCCCTGGGGTGAAAAGTGACAATAGTGGGAAGTTGAGTAGGCATTACAGCCAATAGGAAGCTTTTGGGACTGGCTGGTTGCTTCTACAAAATGTCTGTTAGATCTTCATAGCATATGCCTGTTCTCTGGAGATGGTTGAGAGACTTAGTTTCCAATCAATCTTTTCCAGAGGAAAGCAGTAAGCCACATTTCTGCTCAACTCCAGTCTGAAGTTAAGAGGTCTGAAGAAAGAACAAAGCACAGAGAATGGAATCCAGCTCTTGGAGAATATAAAAAGTGGAATTTCCTTATACAACTTACCTGTTAAATTAGCATACAATCACTTCAGTTTCAGCCTTTTTAAATAAAAGCTTTGTTTTTAAAAACTTTTGAAAAATAAATAAAATGGTTCCTTTTTAAAGGGCTCAATCAAGGCCATTTTCAGTGTTTTGATAATTCCACAAAAGTTCATGAGGCTATCAAATGCTATTGTCGTTCCCTTCTTCCCAGGAAGCCCATTAAAAATATCTTAAAAGATAGCATGAGACTGTCCTCAAGGGACTGCTAAGTGACTCACTCCTTATTTTAACAGATCACAATAGGAAGACCTACATAGTTTTCTGAGCTTGCAGCTGCCCTAGCATCTATGTCTAGCATGGGTCCGTGCACAGTGCATGCTCAAAATCTATTTCCTGAACAAATGAATTGTGATAAAGTCAGCAAGTACACATTAATTTTCAAATATACTTGGGCTAGAGTCCATAGCTCAGAGTATATTTCAAAACTCAAGGAAATCTTTTTCTGTAGAAAGAAAACACAACTGTTCAAAAACACTAAAATGAATCGTAAAACCATATAAAGAATTCAGACCTCTTTTGGGATAAAGAATAATTTTCGAAGACGGAGGAAACAATCATGACCATGACCAATTTGGTTGCTTAAAACAGTACTGACCAGGCCACGGGGTGACTCTGACGTCCATATGACACCAGTACAAGGGAGAAAAGGCCCCATTACACAAAGAAATTTCACCTAGAAATATATACTAGTTGATCATCAGTACAAGGAAAACTATCTCAAAGCACAATTCTAATACTGGGTAAGCAAAATTCAGACATAAACACACCAACAAAAATCATTTTGTTAACAGATCTGTGGTGGAGTGCACTGTCTTAAGCATACAAGTGAGAGCCTGGACGATCTACCTCCCACTCCTAGTGTTCTCCCTTTGCTGGTCATCCTGGGAATTCACACAGGATGTTGTGATGGAGTTCACGCCAGCGCATGCGAGTTCACACTACACAAGAGTGTCTCATACCAGAGGAGGATCCTGCAGTCATGAATATACATTTTTCTACATGGCAGTTATTCTAGCCATTTGGAAAATGCCATGATAATTTTTCTGTCTAGTAGACGTTAAACCCAAAGAGGATAATAAGCAGTCTGCCACCAAAAAGTGCTACATAATTATCTTATTCCTCCAAAGTCCTAAAGAAGGGCAAAAATACAAGGGTCAATGTTATTCCATTCAGTCTTTGTTATACTGCATCCTAAAGGATAGAGGCTCTGAGTTACGGAAGATATTTTCAAAAATCTAAAAAGACTTTTAAAAAGTTACTTTCCTTTATAAAACTATTTAATTAAGTAGTTTTTTATAACCCAAACTCAAATACATTCAAATTTGTTTCACTTTTCTTTTTAATTTTCTACAACGTAATAGTAAATGCCAGTATAAGATGCTGCACCTTACCAGAAAACCAGATGAATTATCTAGCAGACACCTGAGTCGGCAGACGAAGCACCTCTCCATAAACGAAGAGTTCTCTGGAGGAATCTGGTCTGGGTTATAATACCTGGCTGGCTGGGAGAGTCCATTAGCTTCTATATAAATAAATAGCAACACAAAGTTACTTTCCATTTTGCTAAAAATTAAGTATTTGGGCTTCTCAGGTGGTCCTAGTGCTAAAGAACCCATCTGCCAGTGCAAGAAACATAAGAGACACGTGTTCGGTCCCTGGGTTGGGAAGATTCCCTGAGGGACGGCACGGCAACCCACTTCAGTGTTCTTGCCTAGAGAATCCCTTGGACAGAAGAGCCAGGCAGGCTACAGTCCATGGGGTCGCAAAGAGTCAGACACAACTGAGCGACTCAGCACAGCACAGCACAAGTGTCTGAATAGCTGAAATCTGTGTTCATTTCTAAACCAAAGCTATATTCTGATTATTAAAAAAATCACTTTCAGAACAGGAGCTAGTGAAAAATTAAAATGTACTGAATAATACTTTTACTACATAGAACTTTACCTATTCAGTTGTTTTTACTTCTATTGAGCTATCACTGTCAACAATTTCTATATTTTGTAACACCTTTTTCTCCTTTTTAACATTTTTACATATGTATGAAGACACTGTTTTTGTTGAAAAAAGTATCTTTTAATTCTTCCATCTGCCAGTTTGCTTTTATATTTGGTGCATTTTAAACATGGAACAATATATACACACTCCAGAATTAACCTTATACATTCCATCCCCTCTTTCACAACAGTGTAAGAATTATTTTTATACACTATATTACTGAGTATATGGCTATTACTTTATCACTTGGAATTTATCAATGGCTGTCATCTCTCGAGATCCTCCTTAGGTCATCAGGCTTCTTGTGACCTGGTTCTGGCTCACGGCTACAGATTCATGTCTTTCCCCTTCTTACTCATCTTCACTGTGGAGTTCCATCCCCCTAAAGATTCTCTGCCTCCTTTCAGAGAATTCAATTCCCAACACAACCTTTTGGTAAACATTCTTACCATCAATTCTTTGTCCGGAGTCTGGACACTGTTGAGGGTTTAATGCCCAGTGCAGCTGGCGCTGAAATTCAGCTCGGTCTTCGGTATGGATCAGTTCATACACACTCTGATGGATGACATCAGACTAAAGAAAAAGAAACAAAAAAAATTAACAAGTAGCACTGATTTTTAAAAGGGCTTCCTTGGTAGCTCAGCGGTAAAGAATCTGCCTACCAACGCAGGAGACACAGGAGACGTGGGTTCAATCCCCAGAGTGGGAAGATCCCTGGAGGAGAAAGTGGCAATCTACCCCACTTTTCTTGCCTGGAGAATCCTAAGGGCAGAGGAGCCTAGCAGGCTATGGTCCATGGGGTTGCAGAGTCAGATGTGGCTGAGTGACGGAGCACGCATACACTGATTTTTAAAACTGTGGTTTATTAATTTCAAAACCTAGTTGCCAGATCACAGGGTGCTTTTTAGTGGTGATATATGCAAATCAAACAATTGCAAAGCTCTTCTGGAATTCAAGACAAGAAAAGCTAGAAAGACACAAGCACTACAGCTGACAAGTCAAAGGTTATTTGCCATCACTTCCCTAAGTGAACCACTTTTTAGTCAAATAAGTCACGTTCCTGTTCCTCAACTGCAGCACATTAGGTTCTGCTGATTTTTATTTATTGATCTTTTAAAATAGAGCCTCTTATACAGAGTGAAGTAAGTCAGAAAGAGAAGCACAAGTATCATATATTAACACATATATATGGAATCTAGATAAAGCAGTACTGATGAACCTAGTAGAGAATGAACTTGTGGACACAGCAGGGGAAGGTGAGGAAGGGATGAGCTGAGAGGAGCGCACTGACACATGTTTGCTATCATGGGCAGAACAGACAGTGGGAAGCTGCTACATGCCACAGGGAGCCCAGCCTGGCGCTCTGTGATGACCTAGAGGGCTGGGGAGAGGGGAGGGAGGCTTACGAGGAAGGGGTTCATATGTATACAATTATGACTGATTTGCGTTGTTGTACAGCAGAAACCACACAACACTGTAGGACAATTTTCCACCAATTAAAGAAAAATTTTTTAAGTCTTCCTTTGACAAAACTTGTCTGAACATTCAGTTAAATCTGACTTCTCTCAGCTTGAAGTATTACATACTTCCTTCACTGCTCTCTAACAATTTTCCTGACATGAAATTTTGATTTCTAGTAGATTCTCTAAAACTAAGGGATTATGCCTTTACAAAGGTCAGAGTCTTTCCTCCACCTCTTGCTTCTCAGCATTTACTACAGTGCTGAGACCTTAGCCTTTCCACCATTAGTGTTCTAACTTTTCTATTGCAATTCACAGCAAGAAATATTTTCCATCCATTGTGTGTGTTTGTGTGTGCATATAGACATGGAAAAAAGTTCCACAGAGCACTTTTATGTGTGACAATATTGTATTTCCTATTTTATTTTAAGCAGCTAAAAAGAATGACTGGTGATCCTCTATATCAATTTCATCACCCACTCATGAGTCATGACCTGCAGTTTTAAAAATGGTGCCATAAACCACCATCAATGTCAGATATACATGTTTTCTTAAAGAATATTCAAGTTAGGTATACATATGAAGAAAAAAAAAGATTGGGAACTAGCTAAGCTTTTTTATCTCTTAACTGTTATGAATCAATCAAATAGTAAGTTAGTTATGTAATGAAGTTTCTAACAGGTTTTTCCATGGATATTAATACATTTCCTTTAAAATTCAAAAATACTTAGGTTTGGTGTCAGGAGCCAGATTCCACCACGTTAGCTATCCGGACTTGAACCTTCCTATGAACCTTTTCTAACATAAAGTCATCTCTATGCCATCCATTACGCAACTGCCAGAGTCATCTTGTGAAATACAGATTGGAGCATATGCATTCCCTTCAACAAAAGTATTTAGTGGCTTCTATAGTGTGTATGACATAATTTAAACTTCAGGCCGTGTAACAGTGCAGACAGTGCTATTCAACCATCAGTCTTGGCACCATCTGTTGAGCCTGTTAGAAATAAAATACATGGGCTCCGCTATGAAATACTGAATCAGATTATATGGGACTGATGCTCATCAATTTAATGACGTTTTATCAAGTTCTTCGGTGATTCTGGAGAACATTAGAAATTAAGAGCTACTGATATGTAACAGTAGCGAGCATTCAAGTGTACTTACAAACTGTTCCCAAATCATATTGGATGTTTTCGCCCCTCAAATACACAGAACACCTTATGAATCCATATTCACCATATACTTGGTAACATTAAACCAGACACACTTACCTCCTTCAAGGCCTTCCAGTCTACTGCCTACAGTATGGCTAGCTTTTCTTCTCTGCATTCCCTCCACAACTGTCCACTCATCTGGACCCCACAGTCTCTTCAGATTAAATACCATTTCCTTCAGGAAAACTTTTATAATCCACACAAGTAGGAATTAAAGGGATAAGCCACAGTATTTTGCTTGTACCTTTACATATCACCTCATTCATTTCAGAGTTACCACTTGCCCTCCAATTTCCATAACTAATTTAATGGCAAATATTCTCCTGCCTGCCCCCATCCAAACCCCATCTGCTCTTTCTTATACATAAGAATTCCTTATAAATGAAAGAGGAAACACAAAACCCATGAATCACATGTATCTTTAAGGAAATTATAATGCAGGAAAATATTAAAAACATAAAAATATATTAGCTGCAAACATATACTTTTTATTCTATAACATAGTTCAATTATATTTTAATCTAAAAACTATCACTTGTGTCCCTAAAGTATAAGATAAATAAAAAGTAGTAAGTTAATTTTAAAAAGAATTTTTTAATGACCTAAGGAAACTGTATTTACCTGCTGAAACCCCAGGTAATCTTGTATGGTAGAAGATGCATAGAAAACCAAAGCATCTGTAGTGACAACCAGTACAAAGCCATTTAGTGCCTACAACGAGAAAAGTTAGAAAATTAGTAATGTGACTAACAATACTATCATCCGTTAAGTACTGACTTCAGTTAAGGTTATTACTTTTACTGACGAAAAATCTCCTAAATCGTCAAAATGATTACACCCCAGAAATGCAGAGACATCACACCCCTAGTGGTGAAAAGAATCCATTCTTTTGATTTGGCCAAAGAAAATCTTAGAGCTCACTGAATACTCTACCACAATGACTTGAATAGAATATTGACTTCTTCTTCCTCATGCTCTATAGATTTTGTTTTTAATATACTAGACATGTTCGCTAAACATAATTGTATACATATCATTTACTGCACCCTGTCACACTGCTTTTAAAGGAAGACAGCATGTAAGGATGTTGATTAGAGCCTTGGAAGAAATTTGATAGCAGAAAATCTCTGTGTAAAGATAGTTTAAGCACTAATGCAGTTTGAAATTTAGATACTCTCAAAGTATTATAAAACATTGAAAACATTTTTATTTTAGAAAAGGAATACAAATGGACTATACATTAGAACTAATAATACATGTAAGACAAGTATATAGCAAATTAAGTTCTATTTAATATAATTACTAATAATATTTAGGTTTAAAGCTATCATATTTTATATGTGTTATTTCTATCTGTTAACCTATATACTATGCTACTTTTTCCACTTTGCCTCCCTTGGGGCAATTATTTTTTATTATCCCTTTTTCTTTCTTTTAGTTTAGAAGTTATGCTCTCTCTTCCTATTCTTTTAGTGGTTGTTCGAGTCCTTTGTTAATATCTCTATATGGTAATAAAAGTATTTAGATCACCCTAAGAATTCATTGTGATCACATCTTTTAAATCTCAAGCCCTCATTATTGCCTGCTTGAGTTCAACTCAGTACTTGTTTTTCTTCATGCTATATGTGCTGATTGTTAAACCCTCCTGAGACACTCTTTTCTCTGTAAAGCGAGACATGGAATGGTTTAGTTTAAGAACCACATAGTTTGGAGTCAGAATTTGGACTAGATTCTTCTGTCTCTTACCAACAGTGTGCTTTGTTATTTACCGGTTCGAGCTTTAGTGTCCCTGACTGAAAAACAGGCTCTTTATCAGGTGGATAGGATGGCTGTGTCTCACCTAACACAATGCCTGGCACAGAGTTGGCACTCACCTCATGTGAGGCAACATGCAGCTGTGGAAATGAGCAGACCAAGTACTACCAGATCATGCTTTGTGAACTACAGGGGCACATAAATGATAGCAAGTAGTCTGCTTAGCACTTAATAAAATGTCACACACCAGACAGGACGCATGCTCAGTAATGAGATTCACAAATGACCCAGCCGTCGCCCCTGTGCTTATGATGCCCACACACTAGGAAATACTCACACTGTCAGACAGGGTGAAAAAAAACACAGTGACTGTCTTCCTTTTCACCCAATCCCTTTCACCTTCAGGATCCCTAGTCTATATTACACTTCTGAGAGCCTGACTATACAGACAACAAACAGCACCTATTCTTTAACAATCACTTTTCTAAATGGTTTTTTATGTATTCAAGTAACTTTTAATTCCCTCAGCAATCCACAGAAGTAGGTGTCACAGTCCAGGACATGGAAGTGAAGAGCCGAGAGCTAGGAACAAGCTGAACCACAAGGGAGAGATTGGCTCTACAGTTTGCCCACGTGGCATTGTACGTCGTATCATGATCTGCTGCCTTTAAGTGTTACTAATCACCAACTGTTGTATGGCTGTAACTCACATAATCACAACTGGGATCTGAGATCCTTGACTTCACATATTACGCCTTATCATGCCTGGTAATTTCCCCAAGATGAAGAATGGCAATGGCACCCACCAAGAACTAAAATGTCTAATGATTAACACCCCCCAAATTGAGCATTCTTAAATTTTACTTGGTTGTAGTAGGGTTATGTCCATTCCTGCTTTTTTGTTTTGAAAATATCTTCCTTCCAGACAACAGTATCCATTGATCATATGCATATTATTTTGGAGAATAACATGTTTTCTAAAGAGTGAAAGAAATTTAGTACTTTCCAATAAATTCATTAGTGTATTCCAGGAGACACGAAGATAATTTAGGGTATGCCAGTAACTTTTAGACAAATGTTAACTGTCAGAAATAAACCAAAAATTCTCTTAAAAATATACATTACATATCAGTTATATATATATAATGATCTGAAATATCATACGGAATGAAGTTATACTGAATTACTATCTCAGCAAGTTAAAAGAAGGAATAAATTTGGTAATTACATACTAACAAAATTATTATTATTAGTCACAGTCACAACTATCTGAAAATCATGTTGAGCTACACTTACTATTTAATAAGAGAAATGAACTGCAATTAATACTGTCATTTATAATTTGAACTGTTGTTATTTAAAAAATGAAGCTGTAGATTTTAATAAGCACAATATTAGGTATCACCAGACAGAACATAATGAAAAGATAAAAAGTTACTTATTGTTTTATTTTCATTCCTTACAAGACAGTAATAAATTTAATAAAGAAAATAAATATTTTAAACTTCTGTTAAATATTTAAAAACATTTTCTTCATGTGCCTCCTTTGTTAAAAACAAAGGCAAAGACTCACCAAAGTTATAAGCCAAATAGTGTGCTGTACCTCTGGACATACCTCTTTGGTAACTAGTTGATAACCACACATTATGGTAACTGTACATAATGAAATATCCCATTTTCACATGTCTACTATGCTTTTGGTCATCTACTTCATATGGGAGAATAGGTACTGTCCTAAGTAAGGGTTTCCCAGATTGCGGTAGGGCTAAAGAACCCACCTGTCAACACAAGAGACCTAAGGGACAGGGATTCGAACCCTGAGAAGATCACCTGGAGGAAGAAATGGCAACCCACTCCAGTATTCTTGCCTGGAAAATCCCATGGACAGAGGAGCATGGGCGGGCTACAGTCCATTGGGTTGGAAAGAGTCAGACATGGCTGAAATGATTTAGCATGTCCTAAGCAAATTGTATAGTATGTGATGCCTCCTGCTGCAGAATAATCTACAAATGGCATAAAACAGAATTAATGACGGACTATTCATTTTAAATATTTAAATGCTTCCAATTTTTAGAAAATTAAAAGTGAACACCAGCTTGCAGCAGTATATTTTTATTCTGGGCCCTTGACATAGGATATGTTGACAATCTGTCTAAATGTTTTAGGGGAAAATAAAAATCACTGGCCCATAATTTAAGCCAGTTTAAGATAAGAAGTGTGAAACATACCACATTTGTCTATTTTCACCTGAGATAAAGAACTTCCTTATTACGTTACTACATAAACCGAGATGTATTTAATCACATTGTGTGTGTGTGTCCGTGGGTGTGGTGTGTATGCGTGCATGCACATGCTCAGTCATGTCCAACTCTTTGTGGCCCCCATGGACTGTAGCCTGCCAGGCTCCTCTATGAGATTTCAGAGGCAGAAATACTGGAGTGGGTTGCCATTTCCTTCTCTAGAGGATCATCCCAACCCAGAGATCAAACTGGCATCTCCTGTGTCTCCTGCAAGGGCAGACGGATTCTCTATCACTGTATGACCTGGGAAGCCCGCTATGTCTAATCATATTAAGCTGCAATTATTAGAATGCTTTCCTGTGACCTAAGGGGTCTTTGTGTTTCAGCTAATATATCAATACATAGAAATCCTCAACCAGAGGCAGGAGAATGATTTATGGTTGAATATATTTAACTTTTTTCTAACATAATGGAAGCAAAGTTAATTTTTCCTATCAGGGATTTGAACACAATTATAAAATTATAATTTGTTATATACAATTTTATAAATTATAATAAAATGTTATAAATTGTCAGGTTACACTTAAGCATTTACTGAATGAATGGAGTTACTGAAACTTACAGCTACTTTTTATCACAGTTGCAAATTAAGTTCAAATCTCAGGTCACTGGGTAGAATTAAAAGTCATTATGTAGAATTAAAAGTTCTGTAGAATTAAAAATCTGTAATAATAGTACAGATTACAGCACACATCTTTTTAATTTTGAGTTTCTTCTATTTAATATTTTTAAACTGAAGTACAGTTACTTTGCAGTACTGAGTTAGTTTCAAGTATATAGCAAAGTGATTCAGTTATGCATATGTACATTCTTTATAGCATACATCTTCTTTCTTTAACAGAATAAATATCTGAGAATTTAACTGAGAATCGAGCATTTTATCAGCTCCAGGAGAAAGAAAAATAGGAAAAGATTTCAAATACTTTCACAGACAAATCTACCAGAAACTCTCAGAGTTCTAATGCATGACAATAGGGCTGATAGAGGCTTAAAAAAATCTATAGCATGTTGGTAAGTCATACACAGCTGCTAAAAGAAAATGTAGTTACAAGAACACATTGTTCAGGTTAAGAACAATTTCAAACTAGTAAATAAAATTATTTTAATGGAACTATATTCCTAAAAACATATACCTAAAACCAATGTCTTAATGGGAACCTTTAAAATGATCTAGAATTTTTTGCTATTTAAAGAAATGCAACAGGGAAAGTGATAACTAGACTTTTAATACTTTATAAAATTCCATTTATTCATGTACTAGCATTATACCACTACTGTAGTTCAGATGAAATTGCTATGAATCACTGAGTCCTAAAGAAACGAGGGACAGTTAAAAGGCTGTTAACTAATTTTCCATTTATAATGGTTCTAATGTAAAAGAACTCTATCTACTACAATTTACCTGTAGTAAGAATTCTCCTTCCTGCAAGTTCAGGCCTTCTCTGAATTTGGTTCTACAGTTGTCCTGGACTCCATTCCTGTCAGCTGGGGAGGACTTTAATGCAACTAGGGAAAAAAGAGGGAAAAACAAGGATACAGTAGTTAGTTTTTAAAATAAGCAATTTCAAAGAGCTCTAAGAAAAAAAAAATAAACCTATGTACACCGGAAAAGACAGAATTTGAAAAATTGGTATCTACTGGTACTGCAATGACTAAGTAAATAATCCTTTGCCAATGGGCAGTTTCTATAATGTCAGCTGACAGATTCTTAAAGACAATTTTGATGAGTTCACTATATGATTTTTGGCATATTAAGAAGTTTCAAGTAAACTGTTTCCCAGGTGGCACGATTGGTCAAGAATCCTTCCTGGCAATGCAGAAGACCCAGGTTTGACTCCTGGGTTGGGAAGATGCCCTGGAGAAGGAAATAGCAACCCACTCTAGTATTCTTGGAAAAGCCCATGGACAGAGGAGCCTGGTGGGCTATAGTCCCTGGGGTCACGAAGAGTCGGACACAACCGAGCAAACATTATTATTATTCAAAGAACTGGATGACATTGCTATAACACTCCTCTGGTTCTCATCTATTTAGAATAATAAGGTTCCTCACAACCTAATCTATAAAAAAATTTTATCTCTCTATATAATCATCTAACTTCTGTGAACTAGGGGTGGTAAGAGAAAGAATCAATTAAACCCTTTATTAAAGAGATATATGTCCATTAAAGTTAGGATCCTCTAGTTTTAGGGTAAAACAAACTGTTAGTATTGTTATTAACTTCATATGAAATTTCTAATTCAACTCATGGAGAATTAACATCTTTATGATGTTGAATCAGTCTGTCCAAGAACATGTATGTTTCTCCATTTGTTCAAGTCTCTATTCTTTGTCCCACTAGAATGCTTTAAAGTTGTCCACAAAAAAGATTTGCACATGTATTTTTATGTCTGTTCCTAGGTATTACACCTTGTAACGTGGCTTCTCTTTCATTAAGTGAAGTGAAATCACTCGTGTCTGACTCTTTGCAGTCCCATGGACTGTAGCCTACCAGGCATTTCCGTCCATGGGATTTTCCAGGCAAGAGCACTAGCAGACTGCTTGGGGACTGCTTATGTGAAGGATAGGCGGATGGGATTGTGAGATACTTACAGTAGGAGATACCATGCTGTCAAGAAGCATGTATCACCACCTTCCCATCTCTCTCCGTGTGTGTGTGTGTGTGTGTGTATGTGTGTGTGTGTGTGTGTGTATGCATTTAGTCTGGGAGACAGCACAGCTGAACAAAAATGACAGCCACCATTTACTTATTCAGCGTTTTCCTGAGCACTGTCAAATATTCTCTCAGTTAAAACATGTGGACATTAATTATCACAGAGAATTGAGTTCAAATCTCAGCTCTGCCATTTCCTAAATGTGGGAGCTTTTGAGCCTGTCTCCTGGTACGTAAAATGGTAATTGAGAAAACAAAAATTACCCTGCAGGAGCTGTTGTAAAAATAATTCAAATATGTGTGAAATTTCCAGCACAGAAGAACTCAATATTACTTCAGTAAATGGTAGCTTTACTTATTAGCAGTACTTCCCAGAGCTTATGGATTTCCCTGTTGTAAAGTATGGACTTTTAGACACTATTATACCTTTCTATTTTCCTGATCTTTTTGTAACCTGTGATATTTGAATAAGAGAAGCCATTAAGCAAAACAAACCTTGACATTCTTTTTAAGATCTCTTACTTCATTAAATTTTTATGTGCTACGTATAATTGGGCTCAGTGATAAACCAGAGATTTATTAATAACCAAATTTCCTCTCAGTTTGAGAAAAGCATTCCATAGAAAACATTTTCATGTTTGAAGTATATTTTCTGGTAAATCACCAATGCATGCGTCATATTTCAACCTTATGCCAAGTTCTGGCCTTTGCAACTTTTAAAATATGTCTCTGAAAGAAGAGGCCAAAACACTGGCCTCTGAATATAACAATTCCAAAAGGCCACAGAGCAGATTTCCTTAGGCCAAAAACAGTTTGAGGTAAACTAACTGATCTAACAGTTCGCCAAGACCAAAGGAAAACGCTCAATCTCTTCTCACTGAAAGGTAAAGGACAGAAAGGTTCTTCTCTCCTTTATATCCTGTTTCTCCCCTTTATATCCTGTAAGTTCTCTTGTTTGCTTTCTAGCGGCTGCACTTGCTGGAATCCATTAAAGCCTCACAATGTCAGGGTTAACTACACTCTCCTACTTTTCCAAAAGCTCCAGCATGAAGGAGAGGAGCACTGACAGGCAAGATACCGGAGTGGGTTGCCATTCCCTTCTGCAGGAATCTTCCTGACCCAGGAATCGAACCCAGGTCTCCCACACTGCAGACAGATTCTTTACGGTCTGAGCCACCAGGGAAGCCCAATATATATACTGCCATGTGTAAAACAGCTAGCTTCTGGGAAGCTGCCGTACAACACATGGCGCTCATCAGTGGCTCTGGGATGACCAAGAGGGCTGGGATGGGGGTGAGGTGGGAGGGAGGCTCAAAAGGGAGGATGTGTATCTATACTTATGGCTGATTCACTTTTTGTTGTACAACAGAAACTAGCACAACACTGTAAAGCAATTATACTCCAATAATACAATAAAAGGCAAAAAGTTATACCAAATATTGGTTAAGATTTGTCCTTAAGAAAACAAAATCCAAACCCTGATATTATGAAAGAAGCAAAATCATCCTAAAAATAGATATAAATAGTGTCAAATTTAAATGTCTAAATTTTATCAGGAATCTTTAAAATTAACTTTCAATCAAAATAATCTATGTCAGTTCCCACTAGTATTACTGGACCGCTGAGAAGCTGAATAAGAAATGAAAGAGGCCATTCATCTCAGTAACTTATTTGTTTCTGGTCTTGTATGGAAGATATCAGCCAATGTAATTAGACATTAGACAGACTGCCTTTAAGTAGGGTACATAAGCCATGGAAATAAAGAACTAGAAAAGAATGCCAAAAATATTAAGTACCAGCATGGAATTTAATTAAACATTAGAGAAACTTGAAAGAGACAAAGTATAAACTCTTTCTAAACAACACTTACAGTTCTAACTGTTGGAGGGACAATACTTAATAGGTGTAACTACTGATTAAGTAGGAAAAGTGATGAGTGCATTTTGGAGAAGGATCACTAAGGTTCTTCCAAAGACAAGCAAACAAGTACTTCTGTTGCTCTCATGTTTAAGGCTAATAATCACTTAAGAATTTAAGTAAATATTGTGCAAAGATCAGTCCAGGAAGGGTACACTCCCTTCCCATCCTCACTTAAAAAATACTAATATGACTTTTAGAAAACTCAGATCCTAGAGACTTGCCCCAAATTATGTAATTTTTTTCCCTTCCATGAATCTGTCCTCTATTTCTTGATTTCATACCTACCACCTCTGCCTTCTAGGAGATGTATTAATAATACTCACTTTCACATGCACATTTCTTGCTTTGATTAGAAAGCAACAGAAGAGTAAGAAGCAGATGTGGGGAGATGACCTTCCTATCATCTGAGTGCCCTTCAATAATTTCCTTAGTAATAATGTGTGATACTCAGAGTCACAATCTATGCCAAGCCATTTCAGGGATTACATCTTATTTAATCTTCACAAGAGTTCTAAGAGACTGGCCTTATTGTCCTTTCAGGAGATTAGGAAACTGGGGACTTAAGGAGGTTAAGAAACTTTCCCAAGGTTATACCTTGAAATGGTAAAGCCTAGATAAGAACCCAGGTAGCTAGACCCCAATAGCATGAGCTATTACCAACCACCTACCAGACTTCTCTCCCATGCTAACCACCTGTGATTTTCCTTTCCTCATCTTTAAATTAGGACAGTGATACCTCTGGAGACAGATTCTTATGAGGCCTAGATAGCATGCGGAGTACTTGGGTAATGCCTGAATCTATAACTGACAGTCAAGTATAGAGAGAGTAGGCTGTACACTGAGTTATACACCCTCAAACCACGATGGCAGCTGACACTGAAAGTTACACACCAGGGATAACTGAGTGTTCTCTCATCTCTAACCAGGGAGCATTAACGAGTGTCTGACAGGACTGCTATGATGACTATAAACATAAATTTGAAGCTATTTCAAACTTATAAATTGTTATAAAAATTACATGCATAATCAGATGGAGAAGACACTTTAATCATCACACCCTAGAATTAAATACATGGTAGTTTACAGAAACAAAATATACTATCTGAAAACAAGTCCTGAGTCAATTCTGCTATTGGGAGATCTCTGCCCTACTGCACAGACCTTGTTAAAACCCTTCCCGCATCTGTAGGAACAGCACATCTTCCAAAGTCTGCAGTAAGGCTCTGACTTTGAGCATTCAGTGGGATATTAAGGTTACAGACCATCACAACATTTCAACTATTTCCTCTTTGAGAGATCAATGAAACAGCTGTACAAGAATTTAATTGATAATAGAATTTAGAGTGTAAATATGTCACAGCATTATCAGATTATAAGATTTTAATTATTACCAACTGATTCAAGTCTTTTCCCCCATATTCAAGTCTTATTTCCACATGCACTTAACTGTATCCACGTTTCTTAACATGGCACTTTCTTTCCTTACATAGCAAAGCTGAGATTTCCATTTCTCCCTACAAGCCAAATATTTCCTTTGCATAAACATGCTCTGAATTGTTAGAGAAATTCATGGGGAACAAATATTGGCATGTAGTAAACTATACTTTGTATTTTGTTACTGTAGTTGGCATTTAAACAGAAGGATGTCATGATATATGCCTTGCCAGGAAAAAGCATGTCTTTTTAATCTCTGTTGATATAAATTCAATTTCTTTTACAATAATATTTATCTCCCCCCTTTATTACCTCTGGCAGGAAAAGTTTAAGTTCTATTCCACATTCATATAAGCATGTAAGCGAGCAAAACTATCACCAAAAATTAAAAAGGCCTAAATAATGCAGTATTTCTTGAATATAAGGGCTTCCCTGGTGGCTCAGAGGTTAAAGCATCTGCTCCCAATGAGGGAGACCCGGGTTCGATCCCTGGGTCAGGAAGATCCCCTGGAGAAGGAAATGGCAACCCCCTCCAGTATTCTTGCCTGGAGAATCCCATGGATGGAGAAGCCTGGCAGGCTACAGTCCACAGGGTTGCAAAGAGTCAGATATGACTGAGCAACTTCACTATGCTATACTATTGAATATAAAAATACTATATTACTTAATACTACATCCCCCAATTGAGTATGGATGAGTATTTACAAATAATTACCAATCATATATAAGTGTACCTAAAGGGAGTTTCTTCTAGATCCTTTGAGGCTTTAAGATATTTCGCTTCAGTAACATGAAGTTTGCTTTTCGGTAAAGGGAAGTATTGCCCTTTTGTGAGAAAGAAAAAATTGAAGTTTTAAAAAAAACTGAGACAACCCAGAGGGATGGTACGGGGGAGGGAGGAGGGAAGGGGGGTTCAGGATGGGGAACACGGGTATACCTGTGGCAGAGTCATGTTGATGTATGGCAAAACCAATACAATATTATAAAGTAATTAACCTTCAATTAAAATAAATAAATTAATATTTTTAAAAAACCAAAAAACCCATGTTGTATTCTAGGAGAATATATACATATTATATTTTCCTAAGTCTCTAGGAGACAAAGATGTATGTAGTTCAGTGCTTTATGATGATAGTCACAGATTATTTTTTCTGCCTGAAAGTTTCTACCCCTCAAGGCAGAATAAAAGTAAATTTGGCTTTTAAAAATGCAAATGTTAATTTATAATGAGTGAATGTAGGATAAAGTGGTGGTTACTATTCTTAGAAAATCTAAAAAAATAAACAACCCATCATTCTGAAGTTGAAAAAAGTCCTTCAAGTTAGATCACGTGGAAACTATCTAACTTACTCTCCATCAAGTGGAAACTGACTTTGAATGATATTACTCAAAATTTTTCAGTTTTACATTTTAGTTACATGCAATTCTACTTTAACTACATGTTAGGCCTCTGAATTAATGAAACCAACCAGAGCAATTAGTTTACCTTTTCAGTGGAAACTGAGTTGCAGTTGACTTTCCATATAAACAGTGAAATTAAAACTGCATTCTAAGTAGGAGAATTGAATCAACCACAGCAGTGATTCTCAAACTTTCTCAGACATCAGAATCATCTGGAAGACTATTAAAACACATTGTGGGACCCCAGCCTCTAGAATTCTGATTCTGAAGGCCTAGTACGGGGCCCTCAGTCTGCTTCATTAACAAGTTCCCAAGAGATGCTGAAGAGCAGATACCACTGCTCCGAGTGGCTCAGAAAATCAAGATTGAGGAAGTAACTCACAATGTTCTGGATATCATTCCCTCAAATCCTCTAAAATTATCATTCATCTGCTTAAAGAGTTCATTATTAACATGAATGTCTTCAGGAAGGAATTCTCATCTCAATTTTATAAAGATGAATGTAGAACCACAGAATTGACGACTGAAACCCAGGGCAGTAACAAAAAATTCTATACGTACAGCTGACCCGTGAACAACATGGGGTTTGATCTGGGCAGGTCCACATAGATATGGGTTTTTCCCCCAGTAAATAACACAGCACTACATGATCCATGATGGGCTGAATCCACGGAGGCAGAACTTTGGATACAGAGGAACCATGGATGTGGAGAGCTGATTGTAAAGTTTCATGCCTATTTTTGACTAATCTTCATGTTGTGCAAGGGTCAACTATAAACAATTTTAATTTCAGAATCTGGTTCACAAAGATCTTACTATTTAGGATAAATCCACTACAAACTTACAACATCAGAAGGCAAGCATTCGCACTGTCCATGTTGAGAATATGAAAACTCTGTGGAACAGTGAGGATACAGGTCTCATCTAAAGCCACCGGGTTAGGTAACTGAACCACCTCCAAGTCCCCTTCCTGCTGGTGTGCTCCTTACACAATCTCCCTCTACTGGGCCAGGACAGACAGAGGGGAGCTGCCTCTGTGACCGAGTCTAGACACTATCAACAGTCCAGTGGGCAACAGCATATTCTGTCAAGCTGACCATAAAAGCACTCTCACAACATGCGGGCAAACTTAAGGCTGAATGAAGTGAAAGTTGCTAGGTCATGTCCGACTCTTTGCGACCCCATGGACTGCAACCTGCCAGGCTCTTCCGTCCATGGGATTCTCCAGGCAAAAATATTGAAGTGGGTAGCCATCCTCTTCTCCTGGAGATCTTCCAGACCCAGGGTCTGAACCCAGGTCCACCACCCCACCCTTTGCAAGCAGATTCTTTACCATCTGAGCTACCAGGGAAGCCCAATTTAAGGCTGAAAGAATGCAATACAGAAAACTTTAGGTTCCAGTTGATCCCATTTTACGGTCTCTCCTCTCAACCTCCCACTGTGGGCACCTGGATTGCTCAATGTTTCTATGGACAACCAAGAACCAGAAATTACATCCTATAGTATTATTATTTTTCTGTGGACTTTAATTTCATTTTAGTTTGTACTTTCAGGTGTAATTTTCTCCTTGACCCTCTAAGAACTTGAAACACCAAATGAGGTCATCTTTAAGCCAAACATCACCATAATGACGTTTGCTGAAACTGTATCACAATTTCATGTTACACACACACACACACACACACACACACACACACACACACACACACACACATGCTATCCTCTCTCTCTGCCCATTCCTAAAACATTTTATCTTTGGTATTTTCCTTTTATTCTATAGGCTTTCCCCAGGAATATTTTATTCATTTTCATGGTTTAAAATACTATTCCAACGACACTATGATGACCCAAATTTAAATCTCCAGCTATGAACAAATAACTGACTTTGACCAACAGATTAAAAATGACTGATCACCCCATGCACCTCTGGTCAATTAATCTATGACAAAGGGGGCAAGACTACACAATGATGGAAAGACAGTGTCTTCAACAAATGGTGCTGGGAAAGCCGGACAGCTACCTGTAAAAAATGAAATCAGATCATTCTTTAATACCATACACAAAAAATAAGCTCAAAATAGATTAAAGACTTAAATGAGAGACTGGATACTATACAACTATGAAAACATAGGCAGAACACTCTGTGACATAAGTCACAGCAAGATATTTTGATCTGTCTCCTAGAATAATGGAAATAAAACCAAAAATAAACGGGACCAAATTAAACTCAAAAACTTGCACAGCAAAGGAAACCATAAACAAAATGAGAAGACAATCCACAGATTGGGAGACAATATTTGCAAATGATGTGACTGACAAGGGATTAGTTTCCAAAATGTACAAACAGCACATGAAGCTTAATACCATCAAAAATAATCCAATCAAAAATGGGCAGAAGACTTAAATAGATATTTCTCCAAAGAAGACATAAAGGTAGCCAAGAGGCACATGAAAAGATATTCAACATCATTAATAATGAAATGCAAATGAGGTATCATCTCACACCAGTCAAAATGGGCACATGCACCCTAATGTTCATTGCAGCACTGTTTCCAAGAGCAACCTAAATGTCATCAACAGAGGAATGGTTAAAGAAGAGTGTGTGTGTGTGTGTGTGTGTGTGTGTGTGTGTGTGTATATGTATGCAATGGAATATTACTCAGCCATTAAAAAGAATGAAATAATGCTGTTTGCAATAACATGGATGGACTTAGAGACTCTCATACTGAGTGAAGTAAGTCAGACAGGGAAAGAGAAATATATGATATCCATTATATGTGGAATCTAAAAAGAAGTGATACAAATTAACTTATTTACAAAAACAGAAACAGACTTACAGACTTAAGAGATAGAACTTATGGTTACGGGAAGTGGGGGACAGTTAGGGAGTCTGGGATTGGTTTGTATACACTGTTATATTTAAAGTGGATAACCAGCAAGGCCCTACTGTATAACACAGGGAACTCTGCTCAATGTTATGTGGCAGCCTAGATGGGAGAGGAATTTGAGGAAGAATGGATACATGTATATGTATCACCAAGCCCCTTCACTGTTCACCTGAAACTATCACAACACTGTTAATCAACTATACTCCAATATAAAATAAAAAGTTTAAAAAGGATACCACACCAAAAAAGTTGATCAAAAAGTCAAAAAGCCATAAAAGCATTAAAAAATAATACATGTATATATAATTACTGAATAAATAGTGGTAGTGTTACTGTGTCTCATTACAGACCCTCAAGGGATTAATTTTACATTATATGTGAAAATAGTTTCTAAAACACTATAACAGGGCAGATGTATATTTCCATTAACCAACAGTGAAGTCTCACAAAAAGTCTCACAAAGTCTCTCAAACTAAAATTTAACTGAAGACATTTACAACCTGTACTGGGTGGGGAGCGGGGGAGAGAAAACTACAAAACTTGGGCTGGCTTTAATACTTCCCCAGTGGTAATCTTCCTTTAAAAAGAAAGCTAAGCCCATAAATTTATAACCAACTGGAACTGCTCATGGCCAAGCAAGTAAGGCTCAAGGATCCTAGAGTCATATAACACTAGGAAATGATCAAAGGGAAAACCCATTAAAGCAGTAAATTTAAGAGAGACAAGAAAGAAGCAAAACATATTATAAAGAACATAATGAGTGCAGGTTCTGATATGCACGTCACTGTGTTTTTAAAGAATACTTGCCAAAGCAAAGAAAAACACGCTAGATAAAAGTATCCTATATAAAATATCATAAAATAATTTTGTCATTTTATTTATTTATTCATACAATTTAAGGGTTTCCCAGGTGGCTCAGTCAATAAAGAATCTGCCAGCAAGGCAGGAGACTTGGGTTTGACCCTTGGGTTGGGAAGATCCCCGGGAGAAAGAAACAGCAGCCTGTTCCACTGTTCTTGCCTGGAAAATCCCATGGACAGAGGAGCCTGGCAGCCTACAGTCTGTAGGGTCATAAGACTTGGACACGACTAAGCCACCACCCATAGAATTTAATGCCTCTTTTGCTGTAAGTTAGACTATACGTGAAAAGAGACATTAAATTCCTGACCCATATAGGTCATATTATTAAATATAAGAGCCAGGACTTGAATGTACTACACCCTGACTCAATAAGAAAGTCCTACCATTCTTTTCATGTATCCATGTTTTCATATGCATGGATCTGGTTATATTAAGTCCATAAATTAAAATTTAAAGGAATCTCTAAATTTTATGAGTTTATTTATGGAAGGTATCATGAATGTTAGAGTTTTCATGTTTTCAGGTTCTGGGGAAAAAAACACATAAATTACCATTTGAATACAGTGGGTTAACAAAACAACACTATTGGATGATTTCAAATGTGTTGATCTTTTAGGACATTTCTAGAAGAAATTATAGTTGCTATGTATGATACTGGAAGTTTTGTGAATTACTTGGCCTACACTATTTTTTTTTTTACAAAAGGAAATAAAGTTAGCATACAAATTCAGTGAATGTAAAAACACATATATGAACACTTTAAACTTTTATATCAACCCTTAAAAAGGCTTTTACTGCTTATTCAAGCTCATTCTTCAAATGTATACTTCAAATATATATATATATACACACACACACTTTTCAAGATAATGTTCTGAAATTGAGAGAAACACTCAAGCTAAAGATGAATAAACACAATAACTCTTTTTGAAAACCTAATGAACTGGAAGTGAATTATTAAATATCTACAAAAGGAAGATCAAGAAAAAAGCACATAGAATTTCTAATTTAAAACAGTCTACCAAGATCTATGGTAAACACTGAGGTTGAATACATTTTAGATCATCACATAACAGAAGTTAATGCTTCTCATCCCTCTTCTTACAGCGTTTTTTGACTCTCTGAATTTAAAATACTCGAATGTGTGAAATGTGTATGCTTTGTAAGACAGTGGTTATTTAAGCATGCACAGTGATTCATGATTCACTGCCCCTGTGTTACCCAGATTTCTGTGCCGTGTGTACTAAGCTGCTTCAGTTATGTCACGTTAGCTTTGCGACCCTATGGACTGTAGCCCACCAGGCTCCTCTGTCCATGAGATTCTCCGGGCAAGACTATGGGAGTGGGTTACCAGTCCCTCCTCCAGGAATCTTCCCCACCCAGGGATTGAACCTACATCTCTGGCATCTCCTGCACTGGTAGGTGGGTTCTTTACCACTAGCTGGGAAGCCCCATCTAGTTTTACAAATAACCAGAAAACTGTCCCCCGTGACAGCTGCAAATGCAGAACTTTGAAATTACAAATTCAGATCCCCAAACTCACCTCTAGACACAATCACCTTTTTCCTATTTCTGAGTTTTCCTTTCCACACATTAAATCTGTACATCTTCATTGTAAAGATGTCATGAAGAGTAACTCATGACTGAGGTATAATGAAGGATGTAATATTTCACAGTTAAAGACTATATTTAAAGGGACAACAAGTACTATGGATATTTTACAGAATGAACAATTCCACATGTCCTTGACACTTATATTGTCTCAAAGAAAGAAAACTTTCCTGCCTTTTTTTACTTTATTATAGATATTTGTGTTTCAACACAGAAGTGGATTAGTCATTCTCATTAATTTTGGGGAGGGCTGTCAAAAAGTAGAATAATGTAAATGATACTTACATGATGATGAATATTTTTTTAAATGATAATGAAATCTAATTCAACATTGTTCACAAGTTGAAGTTACTCTTACTAAGAATAAAGCATTACCATAGTGATTCAGACTGGCTAACAAGCACAACGTCCACTCTTTGATCCTGGCTTTAAGATATACAATGAAGAAGGAAACAACCCTTTTCCTTCACGTCAATCAATTTCAAAGACTAGGTTACATGCAACCTCCCAAATCTAAGTCTCTCTTAATAAACTACTATTGATCACAGTCATTAAGTTATTTAAATTTTATTCTAAATATTTTCCATCTCAGAGGTAATATGATACGTGAGTTTAAAACTTGATTGTGACATAGGTCTTCCTTATATTTTCTACTTTAAAAAAAAAATTAGAAAAGGACAGTTTAGTTTTAACATCTGAAATCTGATAGAAAAGTATGACCACAATGTTAAAGATTTCAAGCTTTCACACTGACTTGCCAGGTCACAGGTCCACTTGGTCATTTTCTGTCCCGAGGCTTGCTTCTCTTGGATTTAATCTATCAAGCAGCAAAAACTGCATTTTCCTATGTTCCTATTTAATTACTAACATCAGAAAACAGCAGTTTGGAATTTTTAAAATTTGTTTTCTAAAGATAGACAAGACTCTACAGAAATACTTCACAGATACATAATTTAGAAAAGCCTTTCAACTGTTACGCTGGGAAGAATGGAAGGTAATCCAAAAGAGCAATGCTGCTGAGGAAACTGAACAGAACTTAAAACACTTACAATTCCAATTAATCTAGTATTAATATGTGGTTGTTAATCCTTAAACATGTCTAAATGTGTCCATGGTGCAGAAATTAAAATGTCCCTATATTCTGGGATTTTTCATCTATCGAATGTACAAAAAGAGAGAGAGCTTTTTCCTTTTATGTTCAGAGTCCTAATTGTACGTCCCATTGGCGCTGACAAAACTTAAAAATACACCTAGACTGGCAGACCACTGGTAAGTGCAACAGAGACAGCCAACAAGGAAGAAAACGACCCTGGCCCAGGAGCAAGATAATAAACACAACGTGAAGGCAGAGAAGCCAGGAACGCAAGGGGCTGCAGGGAGAGCGCGGCGAAAGGGCAGTGCGAAGGTCAGTTCAAAGCAGACTGGGTCCTTCAGTACTTCCACATGTCTCACTATATGATTCCGCCAAAGGATGAAAGAGCACGTAAAAACCTCTTACTGCTCTAGCTCCTTAAAACAAACATTCCCTGCATCTGTAGATTCTGAAATAAGAAAATAAAATAATTAACAGAACTAATCACAATCATTGTACGTGGCTATTCACAGCGAGATTATCTGGAAATTGCAAAATATTAACATCATAAACCAAGCCCCAGAGACACATTTCATATAAAGTATATAATTCAGAATTTCAACATGAATTTTACATTGTTTTTCAGATATGTTAATACAGTTATTAGACTTTCTGAGTGCCCACTCCGGGGCAGGCACTGTCTGAAGTATTTAAGGTGTAACAATAAACACAATATTCTCAAGGACCTTCTATTCTAGTGAAAAAATAGGCAATACGTGGCATGTTTAAATGTACCAAAAAATATAAAGCATTGTATTATGAAAATGAAAATGCTGTAATGATTACTTCATCTATAAAATAAGTAGAAATTACAAACTGAAAATTCTCTGGGCTTTACTATCTACAATACCTGTAGTTCAAGAGTTTTCAAGGATTAAACATTCAAAGACTTCCTGCATTATTTCCTTAGTTGAAACTAAAACTAATAACTAACAAGCTTCTAATCCTTTTCCCTCCCTTGAAAATACTCCCTAACTGTTGCATTATAAACATTTCATGTGCACACTTTTAAAGGATTTCACATACTGTATTTGTCACAGTGTATAAGACACTCGATCTTAAACTATTAGAGGGCAGAAAAGCCTTCCTCCCCCTCTTTTTTTCTTCTTCATGAATTTAGCACAGGCACAGTATTTAGAATAAATAAACCACAATCTTGAATTATAAAAGGTATTTAAAACCATTTTAGTTTCATAATGGTACAGAAACACCTTCTAACTTTACCATAATGACTGAGTTTTGTTCAAGTACTCTAAAGTTACAGTTTAGAATGTCCTGATTAATTAAAAATGGATCAAGATTAATGTTGTACTTGAAATTTAAGTGCTGCTTTTCAGACAGTCATAGAAATAGAGTCATGGCTTCACAGTTTAAGAAGATCCCATCCAAGTTGGATTATTTAAACTTGCAATAAATAGATGTATTTTCTTGGAAAAATATCTATTGTTACAGTAGAACTTGAGTTTCCTTTCTAACAAGATTGTATGATTACTCGTTTATATTGTTCTTTCCGCAGGAATTAACACACCCCTGTTTGCATCCTGTTATTCACTTAGAGCTTCCCTTCGCTCTACTCTTTCCCTAACAGTGGGAGAGTGGTTTTCACCACACACAGAAATCCTAATCACTGTCCTCATGCTCCGCATTTCCCTGTTTGCACTTAGTATCTGTTTAGGTCATAACGATCACCTGAAAATTTTATTCTCTGTGTGCTTTCAAAATACTGCATTGCCTTCCTAGACCACTGGTGGTCTGGGGGAGACTTTGGGATTTTTCACTGATTATTTTGCTCACCTTCTACCTAACTCTATTCCTGTATTGAACAACCCTACAATAACTGCTTAGAGTACACATTCCACTGAACCTCAAGCAAACACACATAAGTCTTTCTAAAACTGTCGACACCTGGATTTGTCTTTCTAAAGACAAAGAAAAAATATTTAAGTAACATAGGGCATAAAATCAGATTAAATCATTGTCCTAAACTTATCTAGATTGCTTATAAAAATACAGATTCCTGGGTTCTGGATAAACCTAATCAGAATTAGCGAAAGAAAGGTCACATCCTAGAATGTGCATTTAACAACCTTTCCAAGTTATGCTGAGGCACACTTAAGTATAAAAACCAGTAATTCAAAGGACCTCAAATGAAAGATACTTTGATTGATGAAGGAATGACACTAAGAGGGTAATAAGAGCCTACTGTCAAATACACTGAACCAGAATAAAACATAAACTCATTAGTGAAGAGCCCAGAAAACCCTTTTTAACAAGTAACAATTCCATAATGAGCCCTGCTAAACTATGACATTCTTTATAAGGTAGATTTTGCAAACGCTTTTACTTGTGGGATTTAACAGGATATACATCCAATCATGAAAAAATATGTATAGATTTTAATTAAATATGCATATATTAATGTGTGTATGTATATGTGTAAGCATAAACACATATACACACATAGAGAGAGAAAGCCTTGAAAGCAGTAAGTATTAATATATTAGTACTTAAACAGCACACTGGCTATCCTCTAAGCAGCTTCAATTCTGCCCCACTGCTTCTAAACAGGAAAATCCTACACATTTCCCATGAGAGAGGAGCAGGAAACAAAAAGGCAAAATGATCATGTCAGTACATCTTTATCAGAGTGAAGGAAGAGTGCCTCCTTGTTTCTAGACTATAAACTCTCTAAGGGCAGAGACCACTTCGTACGTGTCACAGAGGCCCCATCACAGGTCTGACAGCACCGCATGTGAAGAGATGCTGAAGGTCAGGACTGCATCCCAAGAAGCTGGGAGTGCCCCTGAGGTTACAGTCGACAACAGGAGCTCCCAAACTTGCCACCACAACAGAGTATTGGATTCCAGTGCGCTCAGTAAGGCTCAAGATCTGTTAGAAATGCCCAGTGGACAACTAATGCCGACCATCTGCGGACTAACAGCTTGAGAATCACAGACCGAGGGAAAAGTCTTCAGGATTTTGCTATATATATTGTTCCCAGAAGTAACTGAGATGTGGTCTGCAAAAACAACAGAGGGAATCTGGAAAGTTAGTTTCTAGCTCCTGTCACAAAATGACTGTACAGCTGATGCACAGACACACCACTCAAAATCTCATAACACCCCAAAGATGAAGGGTCTGGAAAATTCAAAGACTTTTTATACAGAACAGAAGAAATGTGAAGTATCTACTATGAACCTTTAAATATATAACCCTCCCTGAAATTATCATCCTGAGATCAGTGTATATTGCTCAGATTTGCAATGACTGAACTAGTCATTTTAACCCAACTAGTTTTTAACCCAAAATAAACAACATATGGCAGGCAAACAAACCTATAAATAAAAAAGATGCTCAGACTAAACACAGCAAACCATCTAAACACAAACCTAAAGCGAAATAACTGTCTTGCAATATTCTGCACACAAACTGAGAATTCAAGCAACTGTAACTGTGTCAAGGGCAGCACCGTTAGCATCATCTGACCATCTGTAAGAAGTGCGAAATCTCTGAGGACAGTGAAACCTACTGAATAGGCATCTTCATCTTATCAGGGTCCCTATGTGATTGTGAGCATGTTAAAGGTTAAGAAGCGCTGACATAAGTCATTGAGATTTTATCATTAATTCTCTACTGCTGCTGGTCAAATGGCATGATACATTTAAAAGACTGAACAGTTTCTAAAAACTCTGACATAAAAACAGAAAAAGAGAAGACAGACAAAAGAGAAATCGAGGAATTCTTTTGCATGAAGAGACACACTGAAACATTATTTCCAAACCAAAACTTCCATTTAAAATACTTTATGACTACGATAGACTGTACGATTAACAAAGATCATCTAGTTCAAATCTCTTGCTTTCAGCTGAGTCAAGTGATGCTAAAAGATTAAAGTAAACTAGTTGTCAGTGGCACACTGGAGACCGAAAGCCAAGTCAAGTCCACAGCCTCCAATAATGAAATGCTCTTCCCAGTGGAAGAAGATATTTTATTACATTTTCCTGGAGTGAACATATAGTTAATTATAAAGCAGCAGAACTATACATAACTTTCAAAGGACAAACAAAATGATATACCTGTGAAACACAGAGAAGGAAACCCAGCAAAAGTATATCATAGTAGTTAATATGTCTCATTCTTTTCATTAAAAAAAGACCTCAAAAATTTGAGTTGGAAGGAGAAGAACCGGAAAGTGTCATACTTAACATGTGTTATAATTTTCAAAGAATGACATGCGAATCCTTTAAGTGGCAGCATCTGTTTAATGAAGAAATCGGGAGAACTGATTTTTAGAAATATTAAAAATGAGGCTTTGCTACCCAAGTTTTATTCAACAGCAATACACAAATCTTTTTCACATAAGGCTAATGTTTTCAGTTTTCAACACAGAAGCAGTAACAGCCATAAGCAACATCAATACTTGGTAAGCGACTATAGAGAAATTAAACCCTTCTGTCTTACCATCAAAGAAGCTCTTGGCTCTGAGATAACTGACACTGAGCCTAAGAACGGAAAGTTTGTCCAGCTTGTTAATAACATCTTGTGGGAAAGGCAGCAGGCTGGCCAGACGGTCCAGTTCTGTATTAAGTCGGTCTCTATGCCTCTTTGAAGGATTCGATTTGATTCCTTCCGCTGGGACTGGCTTGACACTGAAAAACAAACAGAATTCCGTACAATGTATGAAAATCTAGAGAGCAAACATTTTTATCACGTTATAACATCTCAACTATTTTTCTAACAAAACATCTAAAACCTATGGCAAGTTTATATAAATTTTTTCCAAAATGCTTATTTCACATCTTAATTAAGAAAAACAAGATAATAGGTAAACTCTTGTGTAATGTTTTATTAAAAACTATAAACCCATCACAGGAAAACGCCAAGCACCTCTTCCGCACCTCATACATCTGTGACATGGTTCCCAATGAACAAATCTACTAGGGTTTTTTTCTCCCTCAAACACAGCCATTGCTAGGGGAAAGAACGAAATCTCCATAAGTTATGTAAAATTATGCCTCCTTTGCTATCTTTCACAAGAATCATCTTGGCATCACTTAGGTTGTAGAGAAACAGAAATGACCTTAAATAAAAAGCTGTTTCATCATCACCCTCAGCTTCCTGTATTAAACACTTTTCATCCTGACAGTGAGAACTTCTCAAAGCCATTCTTGCATCTCCACAGGGTCCTCCAGCCACCTAATGGGGTCCTCCAATATTAAGGCAAGACAAATCTGACCTCGGTTATTAGTATTTATTGACCGACAAATATTAGAGGTTAACTGCTTACCCGCAATTACTGGCAAATTTTATCTTTATGACATAATTTGTATCTCAATTAGAAAATCCAATAAAATTCCATCATTTAGCAGGATTTTCATCTGAGAGAAAAGATACTAATGGGTAGGAGTAGATCTTGAGTTCAGAAATGGGAAACTGAACTTCACACAAAGGCCTTTCCCAGGATTTCATAACAGAAATCCATAAAAATGAATTTACAGATTATCAGATACCCAATGTTAAAATATAGAGAAGATATTAAAAAAGTCATTTTAGATCATGTCTCTGCACCCTTCCATTTACCAGAAAATATAAAGAATATTAAGAACAGTCTTAAGATGAAGAGTTCTTCCTCTAGTTTTACTGAAGAAGACAAAGTATCTTTGATGATTCAAATCATAGTATTTTAAAAAGTATAAATTGGCTTGAGTATAATGCTATTAATTTGATTCAATCAAAACATTTCTAGATAGCATGCTTTCAATGTTATATGAAGTAACATGAAGAAGTAATACTTATTTTAAAGAAGTAATACTTCATGCAAGAATATGATAGAAAGCAATAAGAAAATTCAGCGTATTTTTACATTGTCCCTAATGGGTAATTTCTTCAGAACTTGTCTATTTCTTTTTGTTTCTGTTATAGTTCATGTCATTCCTACAAAAAAATAAGAGTATGAAATTGGTAAAGTGGCATAGATACAAAATAAGTCCTAGATACTTTCTTCCAGACTTTGTGCATAACTCCATACCTAGTCGAAACTGGAGACTATCTCTCTAGCTATTTTCCCTAATCACATGTAAAATGAAACTCAAGTCATATCTAATTACTGCATTTCTCCAATTAATCAACTGAATTTCAACTTTTCCTTATAATGCATGTCCACCCAATTGAATAATTCTCTACCAACCAATCACCTGTTAAATATTTGTTTGCACCTATCATGTCCTGGGCAGTCCCAGAAAACATTCTTCTCCTCTACAGTGAGAGTGTTACAGGAGCTGAGGACATTAAGCAACTGCTTGAAAAAGATTTTTATACAAAAGGTGGTATATGAGCTGAACCTTGAAAGGTGAACAGGATTTCAGGAGGCGGCACAAGTGAGAAATGGTCAACAGTGAGAGGAACTGTCTGAGAAGCTCAGAGTGCAAGAGAGAGACGGGGAAGCAGGTAAGGGCCAACTCCCTTCAACAATATTGACCACCCACCACGTGCCACACCCAGAACACTGAGCTGTGAACAAAACATACTAAAGCCCCTGTTCTCCGGAAGCTTACATTCGGATGGGAGGATCCAGAAATACATAAATGAAGAAAGAAACAAATAAGCAAATAACTTTCCAGGCTGGTAAGTGTTGAGAAGAAAAATACAGCAAGATAAGGAAGGAAGGAGTGACGTGGTGCTGGTTTTGATCTGCAAGGAAGGTCTCTTGATGCGATGGTTTAGCACAGACAGGGATACAGTGAAGGAGTGAGCCATGTGGGCATCTGATGAAAAAAATTCTTGAAAGAGGAAACAGCAGGTTTCCCCACAGAAATGATATGAAGTTGGCCCTTGGTAACGGGAAGTCAGCTTCAGCTCTCAGCTGGGGTTTACATGACCAGTCTTGGGCTGCCCTAACTCTGGTGATGGAGGGGATGGGATGCAGGGCAGACCACAGTATAGCCAGTCCTCTTTTCTCAAATATAAATCTGTCACTCTTCTGATCCAAACCACTCGGCAGCTCTGCACAGTCCACGTTCCTTAACCTAACGACGAAACCCCCTCTTGATCTCTCTATGGCCCCGGACTCTTTCTCTGGTCTCTGATCCCCCAGGCAAAACCTTTCTTGCTTGTTATTCTCCAGAGCAAAGACAGGACTTAAGTCACCACTGCGTACTCTGATGTTCTCATACACGTTACTCCCCAGTATCCCTGTGTTCTGTCGCAGCAGCTTCAAGTTCTGTTCAGTTAGCTCATGTTTGCCGTCTTCCCCGACCCACTCCTCTGATCCCTCCCATCCAACTAGGCACTGTGAGCATCTTATGCAAGTGCCTTCAATAGCCATTCCACAAGGGAGTATTCTGGGCTGATAGCGTTTCCCACAACTGAAAATAAAATCCAGTTGTGTGCTCTTGGGAGCTTTCCAGTCATGATTATAAAACACTGGGGAGAAGACAGTAACACAAACATTGAAGCAAGACAAGCTGCTAAGACACAGAAAGAAATAACAGAACAGTTGGAGAAAGAGGTTCCATGGTGCTTCTACATGTGATATTGCTGCCTGTCTAGTACTGGCTCTTTGCAGAAGTCAGGCCTGCGCTAGCAGAGACTATTTCTTTATGCACTGCAAACTGTCCACAGTACTAATGTATCACTATGCACGTACTGGAATATTTAGCAAAGATCAAATTTCCAAAGTGTTATGCAATGCATATTGCATATACTTATGTGTTACTCTTATTACGATATAAACTTCATTATTTTGTATCTTCAATGCTCAGCATAGTATTTGACGCAATTGATGGCTGCTGATTAGAAGAGTCCAGAAAGGAAACGACTGGAGCCTGACCAAAAGGAGTGATTGTGGGGTAGTAAGGATGGCCTGGCTTGAGATTTTTTAACAGCACTTTGAATCCACCACAAAGCTCATATGTAGCCAGACTCAAATGGTCACTCAACCAAACTGACTTGCTGACTTCCTAGGTACAGAGAGTAACAGGAAAAAAAAAAAAAATGGTGAGGAGAGGACACAAATGACTGGGATTTGGAGCTCAGGATAACAACTACATTTTCTAATGGAAGGTATGCCAAACAGAGAGAAGATACTCAAGGGTAGACCTCAGTGATGTCAACAATTAGGTATAAAGTTGAGGAAAGGCAGTGGGCAAAAAGAGGACAGAGAAGAATCAATAAGGCAGACAGGAAAAGAATCAGGGTAGAATATTTTGCAGGTCACAGAACAAAGTCAAATGCACAAAGTTACTAAGGAAAGTCAGGGCTGAGAAGTACCTACTGGACTTGGCATTTCAGATCCACTGTTGTTAAAGCTGAAGGAATAGATCTGACAAACCTTTTCACTGATTTTGTGAGAAATATTCACAACTATTTTGTGAAAATACTTCACCCTTATCCAGACCTATTTAAGATGCACCAAACAGTAAAAAGAGAGAGTACCTGAGTTATGCAAGTATTACTTCTGTATTCTCTTCAAACCTATGCCAAAACACACTGCCAACCATCTATTCAAACAAAAGGCTAACATTTGAAATATAAATAAATGTCTCCAAAAGACTGGATTTGAGATATTTTGAATTCACACATCTTCTGAGAGACGGGTGATGCTGATCATGTAAAGGAGTCAATTTATGATTTTTTTAAACCTTAACCACAAAAATCTTGTCCAAACCTGTAAACCAAAACTGTTGTGAAAGCAAGCCTTCAGCTGACTGCATGCCATGCTTTGCTTTAGAAGCCGTGTGTGCCATAAGTACTGGTGTAACAGGCCCAGTGGTATGTCCAATGCCAGCTAGCATGCTCCTTGTAAAGCCTTTTAATATCGCGAGCTAATCTGTCTCTTAGGCTCATAATTTGTGCTCAGTATTTGAAACACAGTTAAAAAACATAAGGACCCAGTTTAAAGTACTGTAATCGTAGATGTTCATATTTTTATGTGACATTTACCATAAAACCTCAAAATGACATGCAAAGACTGTTTCAGTAATCCTATGAGATTAAGGTGACATTTTCTAACGGAGATTACCTATCACAGGACTGAGTCTGCTCTATCAGCTTTTTCCTGTGAATGATTTAATCTACTCTCACTGCTTCAAGCTACTTACCAATAACTTGTTTATTTCCAGTCTCTGTACCTGAATGTCCTCAAGTTCATGTTTTTCAGAACTCTGAGCACCCCTTCTCTGCATCTACAACGGTATGACTCTCATTCCAATAGCTAGGATATTGAAGTATTTCTCAATAAATCTGTCTACCATATCCCATTAAGCCCAGCTCCAAACACATTCATTCTTAATTTCCTCCCTATGGCTTCAGTGCATACTTATTTATCTCTAAATGCTGAATATTTACCATCATAAATTATAGGCCTAATGTGATACTGGAGAGGGGAATCTAAGACATGAATAAAGCCAGATTTCACATTCAGCTCAATACAGCTGGATATCTACTTCCCTATGTGAGGCAAAAAAGGTCTACAACAACTTCGGAGCATCCTGACTGGCAGTTACTTGTAAGGAGTCTTAATTTCTCAGTTACTCTCCTGTTCCCACTCCATAGCTATGATGGCTTCTTCCCTTTCCTGCTTCTGCTATGCTTAAGGAGCAGTGATAAGGTACAAACAACATGTAATCTTTAGCACAAGACTTTCACAATGAAAGCCAGAACATGAAATACGCCCTGGAAACCACTGTTACTTCCAAAATCCTAAAAGAAAAAAACAAATTAAGGATGATCCCTTTAGCCTCTTCTGTTTTGAATATGCACTTTTTTTCTAAGTATTTTCCTTGGAACCATATAGAATACATCTACCATATGTAAAGCACTAAAACATGAAAAATTTTAAGTGGTGGGCAATTGCTAAATTAACAGTCTCAGATTGTCTACTATGTGCATGGTACTAGGAAGCTCTAGTTACTACAAAGACAAAGAAAAGACATCTGTCTTTTCAGAGCTTGTCTTTCTTGCTCGGAGAAGATGCACTCTATAACATGGCAAAAATCAAACATAATGTATTGCTCAATAATGTAGGTGCCTTAAAAGTCATGCTGGAGAGTTAAGGAAGGTAAGATTCGGCTATAGGTAGAATCAAGGGGGAAGGTTTCATGGAGATGTGGCTTCTCAATCAGGTCTTAAGAGATACGTAAATCGCTTCCAGTTCTATGATGGCTGAGTACATGGCTATCTGCAACTATCCTTCTCTTCCAGAAAACCATGCCAAACGAGGAAATCAGAGACAGAAACACAAAATCTGTCTTGGATAAAGCAAAGACATAGCTAAACCCAGATGTAAACACAGATATAAACAATATGAAGATGAAAAATAGGTAAACAATGAAATCGATGACAGTGGAGAACAGAAAGGAAATGTAATCAGAGTGTGTCACTTAACTCAGCAGTAAACAATATATACAGTTTAAAAAATAATGAAACACTGCAAGTGAACTGAATCCAAAACTGTTATAAAACTATATTGGGAGGATGAAGAAGAGATTAAATAGCATTGATAACCATAACTATCACAATAAAAGATCATCAGATAATGCTTAGTATGCCAAACTTAACGTTATACATGTATTTTTGACTTCTTAATGTACATGTGTTGTTTAAAATGAATACTTTTCAAAATAATATTTCATTAAAAACAAGGTAAAAGAGCAAACTGGAAAACATAAGGCAAAGAAAACTAGTATGTAAAGGACATCTCTAATAGAAAAATCTGCAAACATACTATTATTCCACACATACAATCTCAGCATAGAAGTTCAATTGCCCATCCCATCTTTTTGCCTATGAAGTTGACAATGAATATTTGTAAAGCAAAAATGCAAGGATATAGGCTCCCCTACAGACTACCAATAGGAATATAATTTTTTTGGTAATCTGACAGTATGTTTCAGAGCATATTTGGCTCAACCTTAAAATTACATCCTATCTTTGTACCCTAAATTTCCACTTACAGAAATTTTTCCCAAAGGAATGAACTAAAAATTCATACAGAAATTCACAAAACTCAAGGATATTCTTTGAAGTACTACCTGAAGTATTTAAAGATTGGAAAGAAAAAATTTCTGCCTCAAAATAAATTACAGAACATTAGCAGAAGGGACTACTCTGCTGCCACTGAAAACAGCGTTTTGCAGGAGGTGAGGCTGGTAGTAGCTCAATGCAAATAGAAGGAAAGGAACGTAAGAAGGCAGGGCACGAATGTACATATGGAGTGAAACAAGCTCACTGTCAGGTAGGGGCAATGTTGAATAATTTATTTCAGAACACTATTCGAGAAAAACAGTGAGCATTATAAGGAAATCTCCATATACGGGTGTACCATACGCATCACTGAACATATTCACCTGGATGATATTGTGAAGTTGAAACAAACACAAGCTTTGGAGCCAAAAGACCTGGAATCTGATATTCAAACTCAGCCTTTCATTTACTACCTAACAACTTTGAATCTGAACCTTAGGTCCCTATAGAGGAAACTGAAATAATAATAAAAACTTCTCATAGTACTACTATAAAAATGAAATAAAATGATGCCTGCAGAGCACTGTGCATGCCTGTGTCACAGTAAACACTAACAAAGGGTAGTTTTTTGTTACATTAAACCAGTATGCAAAAAAATCAATTTTAAAAGAAGCGAAGAAATAGAAAGGTACTGGTGTCAAAGATTTGATGGCATTAATTTCTAAGCAACTGTCTTAATTATGTGCATCAATAAGCACGTACTATGTTAAGTTTTTCACTAGTGGAGTGCCATATGTCATCACCCACAATTGAGAACATATTAGTAGACTGCCTCTTACTGTCTCACAGGAGAAATGGTTATTCTGTGACAGTGTAGACTAAAAGTATTTAAGAATGAAATTTAAAAGTTTCTGTTTCATCTCTATCATTAGCAGCCTTTACAGATTATCAAACACTTTTCTCCTGCTAATTTTAGTTGTGAGAGTGGCGGTGTAGGTGTGGACTGCCCTGCCTTATTGATCCATCACTTGCCCGGACCAACAAAAGCAAGGAAACCAGACTATACCTTTCAGTTTAGAACTACTGTTTTTCAATCTATATCTCACTGTTTCTTCTTTTCATCATTTATTTTGAATAAGTTGCTGCTGCTGCTGCTAAGTCACTTCAGTTGTGTCCGACTCTGTGTGACCCCATACACGGCAGCCCACCAGGCCCCCCCCGGGCTAAAAGTATTTAAGAATGAAGCTAAGTCGCTTCAGTCGTGTCTAACTCTGGGCGACCCTATGGACAGCAGCCCACCAGGCTCCTCTTCCACAGGATTCTCTAGGCAAGAATACAGGAGTGGGTTGCCATTTCCTTCTGCTTTAATAGGTTACCTATAGCTAATCACTTTCACTCATTTATTTCATAGTTCCAACATGTAAGAGCCTCTACAGCCACTACGTGTAAACTATCTGAAGGAAGCTACTTGAAAGAAATAAGTATGTAACTAAAAGACTTTTTAAAAGAAGCTACTTAGGTAATTGTATCATAGTATGTTTATAACAAACATTTTCAAGAAAACGTTGCAAAATTTTATTCAACTAAGTAGGCATGGATGTAACTGAGATTCATTTAGTTTAGATAGAATGAATAGCAATTTTGTAAACACAGCAAGGAAGACACTGCTTTTCTATTACTGTTATTAGTGTGTTACCAAAGTTAAAGGGTCACCTAAAGGCTGAGAGTTATTTCTAATTCTGACACTTCATGATAGCTGTGATCATCACTACTGTTGATATCATTTTCAGGTGTAGATTTTATTTAATCAACACCTATTATTTGCCAACATTCAGCACTAATTTTCTGCAGAAATGGTAAACTGAAGTACCACTAAAACTTTTTATGTATTAACAAAGCATAAAGACTACAAAAACACATCCAAAGTTATTTTCATTGGTGGGGGGGAATCCAGACTCTAATTCAGTACTGCGCTTTTCATCTATCTTCATGATGCAAAGTAATTAAAGAAATGAATAACAGGTCTTTCACCACCAAAGAAAACTACTGATAAAAGAAGAAGATGGTTTAAGTAAAAATATTGCTTTTTCTTAAATTTAAGGTTTGTTTGTTTGTTTTTGGAGCAGGTTTATTTTAATGAACATTTAAGGAAACAGAGTAGAACCTATTCCTACGATATCTTTGAAAATCTCTTTAGATACATAGATTGGATTCAGGGCTGCTTCAGGTCCTTTAATATTCTACCCTTCATTACCCTAAAAGAAAGGAAACATTTATTGAGTGTCTACTAAGCACAAGATACTTTAGTGGGATTAAACTGAACACGTTTAAAATCATTTTGTACTATCAATGATAATTTTGAATGTTGGACTTCACCACTAGGGGGAGTTTACCTTGTTTAATAAATACCATCGAAGACAGGGAGATCTTCAGGTTAAAATGATGTCACCCATTTGATTTTAAAATTTTATAGAATTCTGTATTTAAATGGTCATTTTATTAATAGTTCTATGATTATGTTACAACGTATTTTCTTCTAAGTAAAATACAGTGGCTCACTTACAAGGTCAAAGTTAAACAGATCTTAATATCATTTTCAGCTCAAACAAGATGAATTTTTCCGACAATATACCACCATATTAGAGTGTCTATTAGTTATAAACTAGTAATTTAACTTAAAAAAACATTAAAATACTGGGTTTATGGCTCCATTCTTAAAATGGACTCTAACTGCATTTTAAGTTCATCATTTTTCATTCAGTTAAAAACAATTTAAAAACAATTTCCCGTGATTCTGTAAATGTCAGCACTAGGCTTTTCTTATGGGGCAGTGACATTTTAAGGCGTTTGTAGGATTAGAAGCCATGCATGATGCTCAGTAAAGATCTGATAAACATCTCTACTAACTAAATAGAATAAGGGTGAATGTGGAAATACTTTGGTTGTATTACAGGAGATATTAAACACAAATATATTAAAGTCTTAGAAAGCATATTTAATTGCTAAGATCAAAAGATACACCCTTAAAAAAAAGAAAATGTGCAATAATATATTTAAAGGGAAAATCTTCAATAAAATGTTAACAAGAAGCCCAAAATGTAAAACTTTAAAATGAATACAAAAATTAAACCATTTCATTGAAGTCACCTAGGTCCTGTGTAACATACTTCCTGAAATGCAATAACTTACAAATTCTCAGGTTTTCTAACTATACAAATAAAACCTATGATACACATATATATTATACATTATGTCAAGTGTACTATTGTATTAAATAAAATACACAGAGATGTCTGTGATGCCTTTCAATTTTAAATAACCATCAAGGACAAAGTCAAATTAGACAAGCACATTTTTTTATAAGAAACCATTCTATAAAACACAAGTATTGTAAACCAATGTCAACAGAATTGCCAAGACAAAAACTGCTGACTTGACAGTATTCCTGTCAACCATGCTGCAGGATAAGTCTTCCAAATTTTAATCAGTCTATTTATAGATGAATATCCTCTGTTGATGCCAAGTCTAAATCTGAAGGACTACAATCACTGAAATTCTAAAAGGAAATTAAAACCCCAGAATACTGAAACCTTTAAACTGGTCTTTAATATTAATCTTAAACTGCTATTTTTCTGGTTTGGATTAGTGACCTAAATTTAGTCTTAAGCCACATGCACACTTCTGATTTGTTCTAAGTAACCGTTTAAAGTGTTCTTAAAATTGTTTATGAAAGTTTGAAAAATGTGAAGTAAAATAACTCAAGGATAATAATTAGGAATAAACACATGAACATTGCCAACTCGCAAAAGTAAATCTGTGTTAAGCACGGATTTTTTTTTTTTTTTTTCTGAAAAAATTAAAGTATTTACCATAATCACACAAATATCCCACCAAAACAAACAAACCTAAGTTTGTACTTTATTGACCAAACTTTGAAGTAGAGGGAAAAGGGAATTAAGAGAATGATGCTAAGAATGGAAACGTCTGTTTCAATAATTCCATCTCCAAATCATTTGCAGACCCTAAAACCACCTTCAAAATGATAAATCTCCCCCAAAGATGACTTAAAATACAAATCTTCTACTGTATCCTGGCTACTACACTCACTCAAAGCTGCTACCACCTCTATACATTTTATTGATATGTTCACGCTGAGCGCTACAAAATTACTGCCAAATAAGTAAATAAGAGTATAACGGAAAGCCAGTTTCAGGGAACCAAAAATACCTTCAGAGGCACTCAGCGCCTTTCTTGCACACAGCACGTGTTTAGCTATTTAAAGCATCTCCCTCTACCAGGAGTAGAATGGTGACCGTCCTCTAACCTAACAGAGGAGGATATTAAATGTGAAAGGGGATTTCAAGACGGGCTTAGGTTAACTAATCCACCAGCCCCACAGGGCAGAGGAGAGCTGTCAACAAATTAGGACCACAGCATAGTGAACAGCGCTGCAAATGGCTGGAGGTGTGAAAGGGTGCTCTGGAGAAGGGGTTAGGGGGCAGAGAACAGGGAACACAATTTTTAAAATGCAATCATTAATCACGGAAAAATCCAAGGCCTGGGGTTCTCGACTGGCCTCCAAATCTTGATTCCACAGACTGCACAGGGAAGGGACCTAATCCCCTGGCCTCGGGGATTTGGGGGCGGGGGTGCGGCAGTGTCCCGCGCCTGAGCGCCCACCTCCCGACCGCACAGAGGACAGGCTCCGGAGACTCACGTTTTCTGCACCGGCTTCCGCCGCTTACGACTGGCGTAGGTGATGTTAGCGCTGCTGCTGTTCATGGTGCCTGGCTGGCTGCGGCTCCTCCCAGGCGCGGACGGCCCTGTCCCCGGGACCCGGCGGCAACCGGGACGGGGTTCCACTTAACCGCGGCTGCTCCACCTGCGCCCTCCCGGGGCGATGGCGGAGACACAGCACCCCAGGAGCCGCAGGGCTTCTGCAGACCCGCACGTCCAGGTGCGCGGCCCGGGCCTGGCGCCGGGGGGCGAGGGGGCGGAGACCGGGGAGACTGGAGGCGCAGGTGCCGTCTGTACCAGCTGAGGCGGCGCCGCGCTGCCCGCAGGTGAGGCGGCGCAAACGGAGGAGGAGCCTGGGCTGTCTGTTTGAAATCCCGGCCTGGGTCGCTCGCTGTGGCGGCGCGCCCCGTGACCGTCGCTGCGGCCCCTTGGGTGAGGGAGGCGCCGCCGCGCTGCGCTGCTCCCGGGATTTCCCGATCCCGGGTGCTTCCCGCCTGCGGAGCTCGGACTCCGGCCGCCGCTACGGGTGCCACCAGCTTCCGCTCGGCTATGCGGCTACCTCTGGTCTGAGCCGGTGGTCCCAGTCACGCTCTCAGAACCTAGCGTCAAGGGAACTCGCCCTGCGATGCCTCCCGCTGCTGCTTGCACCGGCTGAATAGCAGAAGCGCCCCCGACCTCTCTCCAGCCCCGCCCCGCCCCTCGTGGCCCCGCCCCATCCTACTTGGCCCCGCCCTTCGCTATATTTCCCTTGAGGGCCCCACCCTCCCGGCACGTGATGACGTAAGGCGTAATGACCCCCTCCCCTCCAGTAGCCATCTTCTTGAGGTCAAGGGGAAGAATCTGTGGACACATTTCCAGTCCAGAAAGACATGTGTAGCCAAACTCTTTGTAATCAGACAACCTCAAGGAAAGAAATGCCAAGTAGTGAGATTAAATTTACCTTTGCAAGAGACAGTGAGTCAGCTAACTTTTGGCTAAGCGTTACAGTGAGCTGGCAGATAACCTGTGGAACTAGAAATCTTCCTAGAGGAGAAGGCTTCAGGAGGCCACATCTGAGTTGAACTTGAAGGCTAGGCATTTTTCTTGTCTTTCTGTTTTGAGTTTGATTTTTGTCTCTGTACAAGACAGTATAGTATCTTTTCCCCAACCAGAATAACTGTTAAACTACAGTCAGATTTCAGGAAGGTGGGAAGGCAGGCAGCAGGAGGCATTTGAGAATAAGCAGTCTGATATAGCTGGAGAGAGAGAAGCTGGAAGTGAAATCCAGGAATCTAGGGTCAAATCATAAAGCCTGATCAAGAGTCCAGATTTTATTCTGCAGTCAGTGGAAACGTTTGAAGGATCCACAGCAGGCAAGTGACATTCTAGTGTTCTGGAAGTTTTAAATGACAGTGCAAACTGGATTACAGGAGAAAAAGACTGGGAAAAAGACTGGATGCAGAGAGAGTAGTTAGAGTTGTTGAAGTAGTCCAGGTGAAAGTCCAGGGAAGTGACGATGGGATGGAGGGGGAAAAGAGCAGATAATAAGGAAATAGACAAACAAGAGAGAGCAATCTCAGGTACCTCCAAGATTTTCTGACTCCTCCTGTGCCTTTACCCAGAAAAGTAAACACAGGAGTATGTTTTGCTTGTCAGAAGAAGGGCAATCAGACTAAGAAGTCTAGATGAAATCTTGCACCATGTCCATTCCTACATTTCAAAATGTCATCAAGCCATTTCCATCTGGGGAGTTTGTTACCTCACATTCAGAACATCAATAAATTGAACATTGTTTTCTTTAGCTGAAACCTCACTGTCATATACTCAACCATTCTTCTATCAACCCTATGAAATATCTTCAACTCTTTTTACAACTTACATCTAAATATTCCAACAAATACTATTA
Source organism: Nanger dama (assembly GCA_917880005.1). Taxonomy (NCBI): domain Eukaryota; kingdom Metazoa; phylum Chordata; class Mammalia; order Artiodactyla; family Bovidae; genus Nanger; species Nanger dama. Next base: position 36,009,093 of record CAKJTW010000007.1, read on the forward strand.
AATTTTGTGTATTGCAACATCCCTAATTCATCTTCTGCCACATTATTCTTCAATAATAACACAAAAATTGCCCAACTCAAATGCTTTATCATTGAGATTCCTATCCAAATATGGTATGCTTCCCTCCTAGCTAAGTTGGTATAGAATCTGCCTGCAATGAAGGAGACTTGGGTTCGATTCCTGGGTGGGGAAGACCCCTGGGGAAGAAAATGGCAACTCACTCTTGTATTCTTGCCTGGAAAATCCTGTGGACAGAGGAGCCTGGTGGGCTACAGTCCATGGGGTCACACAGAGTTGGACACAACTTAGCAACTAAACCACCACCATGCTCTCAAGGGATATTGTAATGGAGAAGCACATGATTAAGTATGGTCTCCTAGTAGAGAAATTTGACATAGTCATTGAGACAAAGGTAGCTTTCCCAAAATCATGATGGTGGAGTTGAGGTCTGATGGATAAAGTCTTAGAAGTAAAGAGGGGAAGACATTGCGAGTCAATGAAACAGTACAAGCAACATCTCATTAGTGGAAGGAGCCTGGTAAGTTGTATGAGGGACTAAAGCAAGTGCAGGATGAGCAGGGGTGACAGGCATGAATGATCAAATTTATCCTTCAAAATATCACCATATCTTCAGGGTGTAAAAGAGGTAGGAGCAGAATGCAATGGAAATGATAATCCATAGGAAACCATTTGCAGTAGCCCAGCCAATAGATGGTAATTATTGATACAAGGGTGGAGGTGATAATGTAGATGGAAAAAAGTGAACAGGTTCCACAGAATTCAAGGAGGTCCTAAAAGATGGAATGGATGGATATATGACACTGAAGGAAGATGTATCAAAAACTTTTTTGGATTATTTATCAGGCTATGTGAAGATGGCATGTAATGGTGGGAAACTATTAATTTAGCTTGGATCACTTTGGCAACCCACTCCAGTATTCTTGCCTAGAGAATCCTGCAGACAGAGGAACCTGGTGGGCTGCTGTCCATGGGGTTGCACAGAGTTGGACACAACTGAAGTGACTTAGCATGCATGCATACGTTGGAGAAGGAAATGGCAACCCACTCCAGTATTCTTGCCTGGAGAATCCCAGGGACAGATGAGCCTGGTGAGCTGCTATCTATGGGGTCGCACAGAGTCGGACACTACTGAAGCGACTTAGTAGCAGCAGCAGCAGCACTTACAGCTGAGGTAGCTCTGAGCTATCTAAGGTGTGTCAAGTAGGCCACAGGATATATAGGTTTGTAACTCAAAAATGTATGAGCTGGAGATATCAATTCAGAAGTCATCTGCATTTAAGTGACAAGAGATTACGTAGACTGTTGGGTGTGGATATATGCTAGAAAAGGAAGACAAGACCCCAAGGAACTTTAGTTTGTAATATCTAATAACTGCATAGAAGATGATGGTCCTGTAAAACTGTCTGAAAGAGAGTTTCCAGAATGTTAACAGGAGAATAAAAGACTATCTTGTCATAGAGGACAAAGTGGAAAAATGTTGGAGTGGTTCACAGAACTGCATGCTGTTGGGAGGTTCAAATAAGACGAGAACTGAAAATGTCCTTTGTGGCTTCCTACCATGGGGTAATTTTGTGACTTTAGCAAACACTGTTGGTGGGCTAATGGACCTACAAATCAGATGGAAGGGGAACAGAACTGAATTGGAGATGAAGTGATACAGCAAACACAGACAACTCTTCAAAAAAAAGTCTGTGACAGAGACCTAGGACGGCAGCTAGGGGGAGTAAAGGGTTAAATTAGGCGCCCTGTTTTTTTTAAGTGGGTGATATTTAAACAGAGGAGAAAGAGATGAGAGATTGGAATTGACTATGTTAAAAAGACGAAAAACTCTAAGATTAGATGATGAAAATAATAAAGGAAGGGAAAGAATGCTAAAGCAGAAAAGGGGAGTGAGAATTAGTAGTTTAAACAATAGCAGAAACAGCTCCTCTAGAGCTAACTCTTTAGAGTGGTTCACAATGAGGTTATAAGAAATGCAGTCTGTGGGTGTCTTTACTGACTCAAAATCTGAATTTAACAAGATCTCCTGGTAACTGAAATGTACATAAAGGTTAAGAAACATTAATCTACAGAAGCTGGGGGACAGAAGGGTGGTGGGTGAGATAGAATAGGCTGGTAATTTTGGATCAGAAAGATAAAGAAGGTGTGATGAGGAGGGATTTTGAGCATGACCTACAAAAGTACAGGTGTGTTTTGTGGTTGATAGTTTATGTATTTTTTTTTTTTTAATTTTACAAGACAGTAGGGTAAAAGTGATCCAGGATGTGGCAATAGGGTAACTATGTGGACATCAACTCTATATCTTGGATATGTGATGAGAGAAAATAAATAGATACTATTTGGGAGACGATAGCTTTGGGGAGGGCTAGCTTTTAGTTTAAGGGAAAAGATGAAACAAGTTCACAAAGAAGACAATGCATACAGGGGAGTTTGCTGTTTATGGATTAGCAATTCCAGGTGCACAAGATCAACCATCTTTATCTTACCTTCTCTTTATTTCCCCATCCCTGTATTTTTACCCATAGCTATTCTGCCTAAAAATGTATAATCAAATAATCTTCTCTTTGCCTAAAAACTTTAAGGGTGAGAAATGTATAACAAAATATAATTTACCAATACTGTATCTTAAAGCACTTTTCAGAAAACAGATATACTGAATGCATAAAATCCATGAATCAATCGTAATTTACTATTTTCTTAAAAAGTCCACCTTTTTTTTAAAGTTGTTATAGTTATTTAATGCAATTGTTCACTATCTTACTTTGTCCTACACCTATATCCTTACTTTCTGTTCACTTTAGGATTCTGTTTGACTTTAATAGTTGATTTTTATACCAGGATGAAAATAGAATATTAATAAGATTTTCAGAATTCATTTCAATAGTGACATCATACACTTCTCTTAAAATTTGTGCTTAATATGTCAATAAAACCAGGGGCTTTATAGTATAGTGTCATTAAAAAAATAAGCTGCCATTTTCTAGAGACTATCACTTTTCTACTTCTGATATCACTACTGTAGAACATGTTTCTCAAAGTGTGGTCTGGACCTTTGATAAGATTTTGAAATTTTGTATAGGAGTAACTTTTATGAAGTAATATAACTTTTTCTACCAAGGAGCTAAATATAGATCGACAGAATAGGATAGAAAGTCAGCTACACCATGCACCTATGGGAACCATATCTATGACAAAGCAGGCAAGAATATACAAATGGGGAAAGACAATCTCTTCAACAAGTAGTTTTGGGAAAACTAGGCAGCTGCATGTAAAAGAATGAAATTAGAACTTCCCTAATGGTCCAGTGGTTAAGAATCCGTCTGCCAATGCAGGGGACACAGGTTCAGCCCCGAGTCCAGGAAGGCTCCACAGATGGTCCAAGGCAGGACAGCTAAGCCCATGTACCACAACTACTGTGCTCCCAGTCTAGAGGCTGTGCTCCACAGAACAGACGCCACTGCAACGGGAGCCCCGCTCAACGCAACTAGAGTAGCCTCTGCTCACAGAAACTAGAGAAAGCCCACGTGTAGCAACGCACCTAGGATAGCCAAAAATAAATAAAGCTTTTAAAAAAGAATGGAATTAGAACATTCTCTAATACCATACCCCAAAATAACTCAAAATGGATTAGAGACCTAAATGTAAGACCAAATACTATAAAACTCTTAGAGGACAACACAGGCAGAACATTTTATGACATAAATCACAGCAGATATTTTTGATCCATCTTCTAAGAGTAATGAAAATAAAACAAAAACAAACAAATGGGGCCTAACTAGACTTAAAAGCTTTTGCACAGCAAATGAAGCCATAAACAAAATGAAAAGACAACCCACGGAATGGAAAAAAATATTTGCAAATGAAGCAACTGACAAGAGATTAATCACTCAAGTGTACAAATCATGCATGCAGCTCAATATCAAAAACAAACAACCCAATTAAGAAATGGGCAAAAGATCTAGACATTTCTCCAGAGAAGACATACAGATGGCCAAGAGGCATATGAAAAACAGTCAGCATCAATAAGTATCGCGTGCATGCTACGTCCCTTCAGTTGTGCCTGACTCTCTGCAACCCCATGGACTGTAGCCCATCAGGCTCCTCTGTCCATGGGATTCTCCAGGCAAGAATACTGGGCTGGGTTGCCATGCCTTCCTCCAGGGGACCTTCCCAACCCAGGGACTGAACACACATCTTTATGTCTCCTGCACTGGCAGGTGGGTTCTTTCCACTAGCGCCACCTGGGAATCCCCACTAATTATTAGAGAAATGCAGATCAAAACTAGAATGATGTAGCACATCAAACCACTCAGAATGGCCGTTATCAAAAAAGTTACAAACAATAAATGCTGGAATGGGTGTGGAGAAAACAGACCCCTCCTATACTGTTATTGGAAAAGTAAATTGATATAGCCACTCTGGAGAACAGTATGGAGGTTCCTTAAAAACTAAGAGTAACCATATGATTCAGCAATCCCACTCTTGGACATATATCTGGAGAAAACCATAATTCAAATAGACACATGTGCCCTAATGTTCATTGCAGCACTATTTACAATAGCCAGGACATGGAAGCAACCTAAATGTCCATTGATGGAGGAATGAATAAATAAGTTGTGGTACAAATATATATATAAAATGGAATACTACTCAGCCATAAAAAGAATGAAATAATGCCACTTGCAGCAACATGGATGGACCTAGAGATCGGCATACTGAGTGAAGGAAGTCAGAGAAAGACAACTATTATATGACACTGCTTATATGTGGAATCTAAAGAAGAGGGTACAAATGAACGTGTTTACAAAACATAAAGAATACCATGTCTAAAAGAAACTTACAGCTACTAAAAAGGAAAGAGAGGAAGGATAAATTGGAAGATTGGGGCTGACATATACACACTACTATTAAATATATATTAAAAAGTTAATAAGGATCTACTCTATAGCATAGAGAACTCTACTCAGTAGTCTGTAATGGCCTATATGAGAAACAAAAACCTGAAAAGAGTGGTATATATATATATATATATATATGTATGTATATATATATAGATAGATACATATCTATATACATATATATACATATATACATATAGATATACATATACATATATATGTGTATATATACATATATGTATATATATAGATATATATACATATACATATATACATATACATATATATGTGTGTATATATAGATATATATACACACACATATATGATTCACTTTACTGTACACCTGAGATCAACAGTGTAAATCAACTATACTCCAGTAAAAAATAACTTAATAATAAAACCATACTTTGAAAAAAAAGAAATTTTCTTGTAAAATTATTTTGCCTGTAAGAGTTTATGAATATTTTACTGTCTTATCCAAAGCAAGGTTATGCTTTTACTTAGTTTAGATGAGATTAGTTTCTGAGGTTCCCAATGTAGCTATATGTGTATGGGTTCCTTTTCACTGATAAATATTATGAGAAAAAGAAAGTTTTAGCAATGCTATTATAAAAAGCTGCTGTTTTAGAATTAATAATTGAATGCTAACCTTATTCTGTCAGAGTATGTGCACTCATTCATTTCATCTGGCAAGGTTTTAGCTCCTATAATATACTGGACTGTGGGATACAGTGCTAATACCAGACATATTCCTAGCCGCTTAGAACTTAATTCTAACTAGAGAGAGAAGAATTCATCAAGTAGTTATACAAATAAATGTATGTATAATTGCTGCTCTGAGAGGTGGTATGAAATGACTACTCTGAATAGGTTAATTTGACTTGCTTAAGGGAGGCTGCCCTTAGGAAGTATGAGCCGAACTGTGAGGCAAAGGTAAGCATTTTGTAGGTGACACGGGGAGGGGAGGTGTGCCCCATGCAGACATTTATTACTATTTTTACCTTCTCTTGAGTCCTGCAACTTCTTAGCCCAGGCCTTCAGAATGATCTATTTCACTTATTCTCTGTTTCTACATCTCAGATCACATAGTGTTAGTTACATTAAATATTTAAGAGAGTATAGCCCATCCTTCACAAACTGTGTACTGAGGCACCCCAAGGGCATCACACAAAGTCAAAGAGGCACCCTCATGGGATATTTAAAATTTTCAAAGCCAACAAAGTGACATCAGCTTGACAGTATGCAAGACACTACCTTCAATTAGCTTAGAACTTTACCATGAAACTGTACTCAGTCCTTTTGATTACATCTTATGAGACAGTTTTGTAAGCTGCTGTTATAACACTCAAGAACCATGGGAAATGACTGTGGAATAGGAAATGAAGGTATTGGTTTCCTATTCAATTCAAAGTTTTCAGAAAGATGTAAAGTACCCAACAAACATGCACATACTGTTAACAATATAACAAAAATTTTTTTAATTTATGTGCATTATTTTGTGAAATAGCAACTAAGTAGTTATGACAGGTATACATAATAAGTTCAGACCTAACTACTTAATAACTGGAATTGTTATTAATAGGTATTTCTTTTTAGCCTCCAAAACATGAAAAAGTTCTGTGACACTAAGAGAGCCATGAACTGGGAAAATTCGGGAATCTTTGGCATAGCTAAACCTTTCATTAACCTGAAAAACCTCAGGGCCAACAAGATAAAGTGGCCTGCGAATCAGCGAAGAATTCAGGTCTTGTGACCTCTATTCCAGTCAAAAAATATATTTTATCTCACTGTGAACTAACTTGATTCATTTCTTAAAAATAATCTGTTTACAATTGCCTGCCCTGACTCTAACACAAAAGAACAGATGTAAACATCTAAGGGCTATTTCTAAATGCTTACTGCCCTCTTCCCTTGCTTAGATATTCTACACAATGTCATAATCAGAAGCAAGAAAAAGTAACACCTTTTCGGTTAATGCTAACCTGAACACTGATAAGAAAACTAAAATCATACTTAGGAATAATCTGTTATTCATCAAAATTATTTCTGTTTACTTAGGAATAATGCTTTGTTGTCAGAAATGTTAAGATTTTTTTGAAAAATGTTGTCTGTAAAAATATTAACATGTATTAGGTTCAGATTTTGCCTTTTGCTTGCTGGGTCTTTTATTCTTATGAATGTAAAACTTGATTTTGAAAAAGTTATGAAGTTTTATATTTTACAGGCCAAGACTCATGTCTGACATTAAATTTGCTTGAGCCCTTGATATTCCAGGAAACAGATGGCAGATAAGCGAAAGAAGACTCCAGTGAAATTTCTGCACTTCTCTGGTTTGGGAACAAACTTAAAAGCCAATGTCCCCATTTTGCAGCATCCACAGACTGAAGAATTTATGTGTACAGTAGTTACTTGTGCCTTTTGAGAATTTAGCTGCTTTAAGCTAATATCAAATTACTCATTTTGCTGTATCCACTAGATACTTACATATACTAAACTGCTAGTAGCTTCCATTACCTTACAAATATTTTTCATTTCTTCTTGTATTGTACATTTGAAATTTCCTCTTTATACACCTTTTGCTTATACTGCCTGACTTGCATAAAACTGTCTAATGCATCAGAAGTCAGGATTTATATGTGTAAGATGTATACTAAACTAATTGCTTTAAAAAAATCTTTTGGGAAAAATGTTAACTTGCACCCCAAGTAAAATCTCCTCACATTAATGCTATGCAGTGATGTGAGGGTTCATAGAACCTTCCTAAAGCAAAGTCTATAGCAAGCATCAGAACCATCTGCCATTACTGGTAAGTATACTGATAGAGGAGATCTGGTTACATAATTAATCAAGGGGATGTCGCTGAGGGTGGAGTGTCCTGTGTATCAGTGGGTTCTCCACCCTTCCCTGCTAAGGCAGGGTGAAAGAATTTCCTTGTAAAATTGTAAACTTTAGTTGAGCTTCTTTCCTGCCTGGACCTAGATCGAGTTGCCATCTGCCTTTACAGTGGTGGGAGTCTTGAAGGGAATAGGTTATAAGGATTCAATTTATTCCCAGCTTTTGGATACATCTTACTCTTTACATCCTTGTTTTAAGTTGAATCCATTCTGGTTATTTGGGTCTATAAATAATAACATAAAGCAAATGGGTTTCAGAAAAAAAAAGCATGGAAATCAGTAACTGTTTTGGAGTACATTGGTATTTAATGAAATGCTAACTGGTTATTTTATAATGTAAATAATTCTTATCTAAATTCTTCAGGAAATAGGACTTTAAAAATATTTATTAGATACTGTGTCTTTCCATATTTCCTCATTTAAACTAAGATTTTGTGATCCCAGATTTGTGTCATTTTTTTGCATGATTCTTTGAGGCAAAGCACCACTACCACCACCACCACCACCAAGACATACACTTACGTTAGTAAAAATACCAATCTAAATCAGCTGGAGTGTTTTGATAGTATTTAAAAAGCATATGAAAGGTTGAAAATGCAAACTTTGACTCATTTTTCCTCGAATAACTCAGAGTTGAATGCTAACTTTGCAAGAACTAGGTCTTCTATGTAGTACCATGAATTTAACCTCTTCTTTTAACTGTAACACAGTATAACTAATAAACCTAAACAGAGATGTCTAAATAGACATTATCTAGTAATTGATATTTTAATGTATAAAAGTGTCTGTACCTCAATCATTAAATGTGCCATATAAAAAAATGTTCCCAAAGTTGATTTAAAAAGCATGTGGAATGAAAGTTGTGATTACATTTATATTAATGAGATATTAGAGATACATTAACAATTTTCCATTTATCCAAATACTTTATTTGTATATTCCATATTTTAAATTTTAATATTGAAGTATACACTTAGGAAGATTTCTCAAAGCGGAGTTTCAGCCTTCTGTTTTTCTTTTATGCATGATTAAAATTCAAGAGAATTTAGCATCCCAAGTTTTTTCCTTTTAAATGTTTTCCTTGCACTGTTAGCAGAAAATGCAAACAAATAAAGATAAGGGACAAATATTGCCAGACTGGCTGTTTTACCCAGTAGAAAGAAAGCCGCTAATGTACTTTAATGATGTCCTTTCCCCCATTTTAATAAGAAGGTTTGTGTTGTTCTGACATTAAATGGATTAACCAGCAAGCCTGCTGAGAAAAATACTCAAAGGTATTAAACCCTTGCAGTGTTGGTTTAACTGTAAGTACTGTAAAATAAGATTAAGTCTGAGTTTGGAAGAAGAACTAGATTTGACATAAGACTAAAAGGTAACAATATTCACAGATGCCTGAATTAATGCTTCATTGAAAAATATAATTAGCACAAGATTTGAAAATATGTCTCCTTTGGCAAATGTCTTCAGAGAGTAATCAGTGCTAGAGACTGATGTAGTGGAAAGAGCACTGGGCAAGTGGCCAAAATCTCTGAACTCACATTTACTGCTCCAGCACTCGCTAGTTCTGTGACCTTGGATGAGAAATTTCGAAAGCCTTTGAATCGCATGAGGTGGATGTGGCTGGTTGGCAACCATTCCCCCTTTGTAGTATGCATCCCTGGACTGCAGTAGCTCGAAGGCTAAAAATCACACTTCCCAGATTCCTGCACAATTAAAGTTGCAGATGCAACTGATGTTCACCCAATTAGGTGCGCCGGTTGAGATTTAGGAGGCAGAAGTCAAGTGGAGGTCATCTTCCTGCTGCTTGTATTGTTTTCTGCTAATAAGTAAGATGGCAAAGACATGACTTTCGTGTGATGGCGTCCAGCATCCAAGTTCTACATTTCATGGGTTTTGAGAGGCTATTGTGGCAGCAGTGGTGGTTTCTTGATTCCTTAATTGTAGCTGCAGTGGGCACTTTTGAACTCAAATTCTGTATTGACTTCTGGATTCCTCACCTTTCCGACGGAAGCAGAAGTAGAGGTTCCCCTAGTAGGTCAGCTCTGCAGTGTTCTGGAGCACAGCCTCCATCTCTAGCCTTTCCAATTATTTTTTAAGCTTTTAATTCCCTGTATTTAGTTTCCATCTCCTTAAAGAACCTGGGTCTTATTCTGGTTCCTTTCCTGATACATACATATGCACATTTCATTCAAACCTCATAGGGTCATTGAGAAAACCAATCTGTGCTATTCAAGTATATTGAATATTGTTTCCTCCTTTTAAAAAAAAAAATAATGGGTGTTCGTGACATTACAAGCAGCTGTTAAAAATGTCTCATGGTACTTCCCTGTCATTAATTTCACTTGGATAATATTGGTCTAAACACATTGGTTCTGTTGGGCAAATAACAGAAGCAGCAATTGCACATTCTATAGGTATCTAGATATTATAAATCTATAGTCCTAGGAAAGCCCATGACTTTGGATGGAACCTTTCTTATAAGTGAAATTAAAATCTTCCCTTCAATTTTATATGTTCCTGTTACTATTATATTTCTAAGATGATAATAATTAGAAGCACTGTGGATGATTATGCAAGTGGAAATGGACTGACAGTCTGTCAAGATTTTGAGCAGATTTGGAAAAATTTGGCTGTGTGCTCTCTGACCTCATACTTTCTAAAGTAATAAAATAACCCAACCTTTTTCTACCATCCTTTTCCCCACAAGAAGTTTTTGCTGCATCTATTCATGAGTTGGACATGACTGAGCAACTGAACTGAACTGAACTGATGGCACCAAGAGAATTTTTATCTTTAAAAGATAAAAATGCCACATGCCAAACCATCATGAAGGCATCAATATTTTTCAAATCAGGTACGTATTTCCTGACTTTGCCTCACCACTCTCTGATGTCAACCTGGCTACTGACTCATTTCCATTTCTGTGTGTGTCTTTTCCTGTGCCCTTGAGACAGACAGACACACAGACACACACACACACACACAAACCCTTCCCTTATACATCCATGTATAGAGATAAAGCTAGGAATAATTTTGGTCTCTCAGGACTTAAATTCATTTACTTGGACCTCAATTATGATAAACACTCTCCAGTTTTCCCCAGTGGGAGAATTCAGAAAACAAAAGAACTACACTGAATATTTATGACCTTCTTTATATTTGGGGGCTTGTGGCTCAGCTGGTAAAGAATCCGTCTGCAATGTGGGAGACCTGGGTTCAATCCCTGGGTTGGGAAGATCCCCTGGAATCATGGGGTCGCAAAGAGTGGGACACGACTGAGTAACTTTCACTTTATATAATTTTAAATATTGGACAAAATCGCTCGCTGGCTCCAGTAGTGTCCAACTCTTTGAGGCCCTGTGAACTGTAGCCCACCAGGATCCTCTGTCCATGAGACTATTCAGGCAAGAATACTGGAGGAGTGAGTTGCCACGCTGTCCTCTGGGGGATCTTCCCAAACCCACATCTCTTCTGTTTCCTGCATTGGCAAGCGAGTTCTTTACCACTAGTACCACCTAAGCCTATGGAACATAGTAAACTGCATCCCGCTGTCTAGTGTGCTGTGTATAAAAGCGTATTTATTTACCCCCATATATGAAAACTTCTATCATATAAACCCATTTTCTTGATTACATGTAAAAGTTTGTTTTGGGCTAATTCTAAATCTTAGTAAAATAATTCCTAATAGTTCCTAATGTTCCTTAGTAACATTCCTAAATCTGTACCTCAAATTCCCCATTCCATCTTAAATACTGCCGCAAACTTTGTTCTGAAAACTTTGTTCTGAATAAATGTCACTTCCCTTCTCAAGAACCTATAATTTCTTCTTGTTCACAAATCAAGTTGAATTAGCCGTACTAAGATATCCCAGAAACTAATCTATCTTTACTTTATCTAATTGTTTCTTCCACATTCCAGAAAACGTCTCCACTTTAATCAGACTAATTTACTTGTGATTTCCTGAATATGCCAAATTCATACTTTTCTCTTCATCATGTCAGAAAACCTACTCTCCACTTATTCAACCTGAACCTATCAGTCTCATAAAGTACTTCCTTGTATCATGTGTTTGTTCTTTACATTAACTTTTATTTTATCATTTATTTTTCATTAATAAACCATAATTCTCATGTAACTGAAAAACATGTTGGTGAAATGTTAAGTACTTCATGTGTGTTTAATTGAGTTGAATTTATATACTAAACACAATAGAGCCTAGACATTTGAACTTAAACATCCTAAAACTTACACTTTTGTTATATTTAATCTGGAGTCAAAGAAAGAAGAAATACGGTGTTTCAGGAAGTTAAGTATGCTTTTTTTTTTCATTTTTCATTCACCCAAATCTCTGTGAACCATTTTATGATCGTGGCCTTTTCTGAATTTTAATCTCTGACATATTTCAAAGTACCTCCCTGATAAATTGGTAAAATTTGTTGCATTTCATCATCATTCAATGTTGATGAATTTACAGAATGTCTTTTGAAATGACATTCTTGAGAAAGATAAGTTCCTTAGATATTCCATAGCCTAGGGAGCAGGATTTCCTAAAACTGCTGCTCTTAGCTAAGCTGCACACCTATTTCTGTAGAGAGTCAACTTGTCACCAAAACAAAATTAATATTGCATTCTCTTTTAGTCAAGGACACATTAAACATTTAGTGCAGCACACATCCCTCAGGAATGCAGGATCATAAACAATTAGTTGCATATACTTCTTATCAGATAAGGTAGCTTTTAGAATGTGCTGTGCTACTGCTTAAAATTCACTGCTGACCACTAAGTACTGCACCAATGAAGACACTAGAGGCTGGCATAATTTATCCCTAATAATTATGAACTTTAAATGGCAATCCACTCCAGTATTCTTGCCTGCAGAATCCCATAGACGGAGAAGCCTAGTAGGTTACAGTCCATGGGGTTGCAAAGAGTCGGACACAACTGAGCGACTTCACCTTCACCTCTACCTTATTTTTGCTACAAACCCTGACATGATTATTATAATTGCATTCTATATTTAAATATCTTCTGTGGTGTATAGCAACCAAAATATTAGTCACAATGGTAACTCAGTAATTGGTTTACTTGATTGTTGGATGGGCTGTTGTGTGTCTATCTCTAGGCCAATGACCAGACTTTGTTATTGTGATGAAACTTAAAAGGAGTATTAATAGCTTGGTGCATTCACTTCAGTATAAACAGTACTAGTCAGAAAAAGGCTAGTTAAGTGGTCTACTGTCTTTCTTAGGATTTATTCGTGTTTCTGTAAGTAGTGTTTTTATATTAAAAGTTTTAATACATTTGCATTCACTTCCCTTATAGCTTTTGTAAACTATGTAAACTACAATTGTTTTCAATTCTCAAAAATGAATAACCTCTATCTTTTCCACTTAATCCTTTTAAAAAGTGAAAATTAGTGTTCATCAGATAGAGATTCTGCACATTTTACATACTTTCATTTAGTCTTACAACCAACCCTATGAAACAAGTGCTTTTAAAAATAATTCAAATAAAATTTATATACCATAAAATTCACCATTTTAAAGGATGCCAATTGAGTGGTTTTTAGTGCATTTAGATGGTTATGAAACCATCAATACAAACTAATTCCAGAACATTTTCATCACTGCCAAACCCTATATTCTTTAGCAGTCACACTGCATTCCCCTTACTGCCAGCTTTAAGAAAACATTAATTCACTTGCTGCCTCTAGGGATCTGTCTATTCTGGACATTTCATATAAATGGAATCATACAGTATATAGCCTTTTGGATCAGCTTTGTTCATTTGGCCTAACATCTTCAAAGTTCATCTGTGTTCTACTGTGTATCAATACTTCATTCCTTTTTATATATGGTGTTGATGCATCTATCACATTTTGCCTATCCATTAATCAGTTGATAGGCAACTGGGTAGCTTCCATTTTTGGCTATCTTGAAGAATGCTACTATGAACATTCATAAACAAGTTTTTGCATGGATATATGCTTACTCCTTGGAAGGAAAGTTATGACCAACCTATACAGCATATTAAAAAGCAGAGACATTACTTTGTCAACAAAGGTTCATCTAGTCAAGGCTGTGGTTTTTCCAGTAGTCATGTATGGATGTGAGAGTTGGACTATAAAGAAAGTTGAGTGCCAAAGAATTGATGTTTCTGAACTGTGGTGTTGGAGATGACTCTTGAGAGTCCCTTGGATTGCAAGGAAATCCAACCAGTCCATCCTAAAGGAGATCAGTCCTAGGTGTTCATTGGAAGGACTGATGTTGAAGCTGAAACTCCAATATTTTGGCTACCTGATGTGAAAAACTGACTCATTTGAAAAGACCCTGATGCTGGGAAAGATTTAGGGCAGGAGGAGACGGGGATGACAGAGGATGAGATGGCTGGATGGCATTACCGACTCAATGGACATGAGTTTGAGTAAACTCCAGGAATTGGTGATGGACAGGGAGGCCTGGTGTGCTGCGGTTCATGGGGTCACAAAGAGTCAGACACTACTGAGTGACTGAACTGAACGGAACTGATGTCTTCATTTCTCTTGGGTATATATCTAGAAGTAAAATGCTGGGTCATAGAGTAATTCTATGTTTAACTTTCTGAAGAACTGCTTTCCAAGTGGTTGTACCATTTCATATTCTCACCAGCAATGTATTAGCATTTCAATTTCACCATATTTTTGCCAAAAATTGTCGTTATTGTTCTATTTTTAATTATAGTCCTCTTAGTAAGTATGCAGTGGTATTTCACTATACTTTTGATTTTAATTTTACAATAGCTAATGTTAGGCATATTTGTGTGTGTGTGTGTGTGTGTGTGTGTGCCATCTGTATGTCTTCCATGGAGAAATCTCTGTTCATTTCCTTTCCTAATTTTAATTAGGTCATTTTGCTATTGTGTTGTAGGAGTATTTTATATATTCTGACTACTACGCTCTTATCAAATCGATTTCATTCTGTGGACTGCCTTTTCACTATCTTTAGTGTCTTTTCATGCACAGAAGTTTTAAATTTTGATGAAGTCCAATTAGTCTACTTTTTTCTGTGGCTACTTATGCTTTTGGTGTCTTTTGTTGAAAAGACTATTTTTTCCTCCACTGAACTGTGTTGACACCATCCCTCCATTGTCTTCCTTTTAAACAGATTTGCAAGGGCTTTCTCAGATCACTTCCAAGATTTTTCTTACTTTTTATTTTGACATTTCTAAAATCTCATCTCTTGCACAAAACAATTATCATACCAAGTAACAAGTTAAGAAGTACCATCTTGCTCTATCCCTTTATGGGGATTCCCTGATGGCTCAGCGGTAAAGAATCTGCCTGCAGTGCCGGAGATGCAGGTTCAACATCTGGATTGGGAAGATCCTTGGAGAACGGAATGGCAACCTGCTGCAGTATTCTGCTTGGGAGATCCCATGGACAGAGGAGCCTGGCGGGCTACAGTCCATGAGCTCACAGAGAGTCAGACACAACTGAGCACACCCGCACTCGTATCCCCTGTAACAATCAATCTTTTCTTCAGACGTGTGTCAGCTTGTCAGAGTTAAAGGCAAACTTCAGGAAAATAATGTAATCAGTGTAAATTCTAAAGTTTTATATACTTTATATACACACACATATGTGTGTATATATATGTATATATACATACACATGTATATATACACACACACACACATATAGAGAGAGAGAGGAACTGATCATATCAAAGATAAGTTCTGTTGTGGTTTCTTCTTCTGTATAAAGATGTCTTATCTCAAAGGCAGATAAAGACTGAATACCATCCATTACACAAACATTTATTGAATAGCTACCTAGCATCACTGATGCTAGGAAAACTAGCATCTCTCCTCAAGGGACTTAGCTAGGAATGGCGAAAGATCAGTACACATAAGATCACATTCCAGCCCTGTGGCAGGGACAGAAGTGTATGAGAACAGGAAACAACTCATCCTTTCTTGGGGAGTTACTCAGAAGGTGGCACTCAATGAATTGATCTTGAAACTGAAAGACTTTGAACAACAGGGAAGGGCATATGATTTTCCAGTCAACTAGATGACATATAAGGCAGAGAAATACTAGAGGAAAGCATGACATATTGAGAAAAGGATCAATACTTTGGTGTGACTAGATGCACAACTGAGGACTGAGAGGTAGGTTGAGGCCATACTGTAAACTGGGCTGATGAGTATGGACTTAATCCTCTGGCCAGTGGAAATCATAGGCATTTTAGAATAGGAAATGATCCCGTGCTTATCATATGTTATGTTATTGCAGTGATCTGCTTCCAACTCTAAAACTGCTATTATACTATAAGAGACTGTGTAACACAGTAGTCTAATACTTGGACCCTATAAATACAAATGGCAGTTCAAATTGACTCTTTTCAACCACATAGTTAGGTAATTATAAGTAGGTCTCATCACTTCATGGCAAATAGAAGGGGGGAAAAGTGGGAACAGTGGAAGATTTTATTTTCTTGAGTTTCAAAATCACTGTGGACAGTGAGTGCAGCCATAATATTAAGTCTCTTGCTCCATGGAAGGCAATGTATGATGAATCTAGACAGCATATTAAAAAGCAAACACATTACTTTGCTGACAAAGGTTCGTATAGTCAAAGCTATGGTTTTTCCAGTAGTCATGTATGGATGTCAGAGTTGGACTATAAAGAAAGCTGAGCAGCAAAGAACTGATGCTTTTGAGCTGTGGTGCTGGAGAAGACTCCTGAGAGTCTCTTGGACTAGAAGGAGATCAAAACAGTCAATCCTAATGGAAATCAACCCTGAATATTCATTGGTAGGACAGATGCTGAAGCTGAAGCGCCAACATTTTGGTCATGTGATGCGAAGAGCCAAATCACTGGAAAAGACCCTGATGCTGGGAAAGATTGAAGGCAAAAGGAGAAGAGGGCGGCAGAGTATAAGGTGGTTGGATAACATCATGGACTTGATGGACATGAGTTTGAGCAAATTCTGGGAGATAGTAAAGGGCAGGGAAGTCTGGTGTACTATAGTCCATGGGGTTGTAAACAGTCAGACACAACAGACTGAACTTACACACACACACACATAATCTCTCTGAGGCTCTGTTTCCCCACCTGTAAACCTCACAGACTTGTGAGAATCAAATAAAATAATACAGGTGAAACTTGGAACATATTACATGCTCAAGAAATGATAGTTATATAAGAATTTCTTTGACAACTGTCCTGTCTTTCCAATGCTAAATGCCATGAGTGGGACTTCAATCACTACTTGGGAATGAATGAGTTTAAGGGGTTAGTCCAGTAGCATTTTGAAATACAGGTCTAAAGCTTAAGAGTGAGTCTGGGCATTGTAGCTAATGGCCATGAATCAGGATTCATCTAAAGAGAAATTAGAAATGAAGCTCTGATAGCTGCAAAGCTCCACCAGAGACAGCAGTACATAAAAAGAGAGTATTTCTCGGGAAGGAGCAACTTTCATTGCATGGTGTAGGAGCACAGAATCTATGTAAAATTTCTGAAAACTCTGTACCCTTTTCCACCCAAGGAGAAGGTGCATGTATGTTGAATGTTTTGCATGCCATTTTAGGGGTTTATAGACACCATACTCATCCCAAGATCCCCGATTTAAGAAGTAACAAAATAATGAAGAATCAAAGTATGAGACTTGGAAGGAGTAGAAAAGGAAAAAATCCATACTGGAATATATATTAAGATAGATTGTAATGTGGTGATAATTTAAGAACCTGGCCTTTCTACTGGTGATGTGAAATAGGAAATCAGAATAACTGTTCAGTGTGTGGATGGATTTATCAATATAGCGAAGTTCAAATCAAATATCTAGCAATTTTAAGCTAGGCAAGAATAAGCCTCTTAGAGTGCTGACAACTTTCTGGTCAAACATTTCATGGATTTTCTCAAACTACACTACTGCTGCTGCTGCTGCTGAGTCACTTCAGTCGTGTCCAACTCTGTGCGACCCCATAGACGGCAGCCCACCAGGCTCCTCTGTCCCCGGGATTCTCCAGGCAAGAACACTGGAGTGGGTTGCCATTTCCTTCTCCAGTGCATGAAAGTGAAAAGTGAAAGTGAAGTCGCTCAGTCGTGCCTGGCTCTTAGCGACCCCATGGACTGCAGCCCACCAGGCTCCTCCATCCATGGGATCTTCCAGGCAAGAGTACTGGAGTGGGCTGCCATTGCCTTCTCCACTACTAGTCAAATTTAAAGTTGACACCAAGCCAAATGCATTGTATCTATATTGTTTTTCAAATGCATGTTTCTCATCACCCTAAGAATGGCAAGCCCATAGACTGTCCAGACAATGATGTTTTCTACTTCCTAAGCTTATGAAAAACTTCCATTTAGATGTAGTGGTTTATGTAGGCTTCCCAGATGGCACTGGTGGTAAAGAACCTACCTGCCAAGGCAGGAGATATGAGATGTGGGTTCAATCCCTGGGTTGGGAAGATCTCCTGGAGTAGGAAATGGCAACCCACTCCAACATTCTTGCCTGGAAAATTGCGTGGATAGAGAAGCGTGGCAGGCTACAAGTTCATGGGGTCGCAAAGAGTCAGACACAGCTAAAGTGACTTAGCGTGCATGCATGCAGACATAGTGGTTTACATAGACACAGTGGTAGAAAAATCTTTCTAAAATCCATGTTTCTTTCTAATGCAAATCTGTTTTCCATGCTTAATCTCCTTATCTCTTTCTAAAGGAAATGGAAAGAAAGGTTAAAAGGTCCTTAGAGTTGTATTGCTAACTAGTTCTATTGACGAGGTGAGGTCTTTCTTTTAGAGTAATTAGATTCTGCTCATTTCTTTAGGCTAGAATGCTTTAGCATCTTATTTTAACTGGTAGTAAACTGTAAGGCTGGATGTGATTTTTGCTCTGCCTGTTATGCATAACTAAAATGAACTAGTCAAGGAAGCTTGGATAGGGGTGGAGGGATACACTAGAGACAGGTATGTGTTTTTCTGTGTATTTCAATAATTATCCAATCTTTATTAAGAACCTATTGTGTCTGAGGAAATATGTTAAGTGTTGAAAAGACAAAGATAAATATGACATGTCTCTTTTTCAAAACCTCCTCTTAAGCTAGTTGAGGAGTCAACATATAAATAATAATCCACAGAGGAGAACAAGTTTAGCCTCTTTGGTCTTAGTGGGATGGGGTGGTGTCATGGAATTCACAAAGAAAAGGTGACATCTGAGAAAACAGTTGAAAGATGAAATATGAATTTACCTGAAAGATAAGAATGAGGAGGAGAATTCCAGGTAAAGGGAACAGCATGTTCAAAGTTAGGGTGGCATAAGCAAATGTAGCGTGGTCCTCGAATTACAAGAAGTTGTGTTGTGGTATAAAAAGTGGGAGGAGGATAAACGGGCTGCCAAATATTCTGCATTTTATGAACAAATTACCATATGTTTGTATTAACAAGTAGAGTAGTTGTTGTTTAGTCACTAAGTCCTGTCTGACTCTTTGTGACCCAATGGACCGTAGCCCACCAGGCACCTTCCCTGGGATTTCCCAGCCAAGAATGCTGGAGTGGGTTGCCATTTCCTCTTCCAGAGGATTTTCCTGACCTGGGGATCAAGCCTGCATCTGCTGCATTCCTGCACTGGCAGGCAGATTCTTTACCACTCTGCCACCGGGAAAGCCCTGATTAGGTGGTTATTAGAATACAAAAGATGAAGGTTATTGGGAATTATTTTACAGGACTCCACTTTAATGTTATGCCATAGATTTTTTTTTTTTGAGAAACACTTTTAGAAATAAACATAAGTTATGGTATACGCCTCTGTTTTTTATGAAAAACTTGTATATATTCTTTAATATCCCATAGCTTGAAAATTACTCCTAGAACTCTGAACCAGGGGAAAAAAATTCTCTTCTTGAACCGTTCAGTTCAGTTCAGTCGCTTAGTCGTGTCTGACTCTTTGCGACCCCATGAATCGCAGCACACCAGCTGTATGATTTCTCAAATTAGATGAGGAAATATCTAACATTTATCAAGTTTAACATTTATCAAATATTTAACATTTATCAAGTTAAAAAGAAATCAAAGTCATATAGATTGTTACCTCTCTAAAGCCTGTGCCTTATCCTAAAATGGAAAGCAGGTGTGTGAAGCTGCTGATGTCAGCTCAGGGCTCAGAGGCTCTGGTCCAGATCTTGAACCTTCCTTAGGGAGAACCAATTTGAGCATCATCGTTCCAAACGATGAAAATGAAGTCTATCATCATGCTTCTCTTTTCCCGTATGAAGCAGTAATCTCAGCTCTAAGGTTTGTTTTGTCTTATACATGTTCCTGTCTGGGATTTCTGAATATAGCTTTTCTCCTCTTCCCCTTTTTTTTTCTTTAATTATTTCAGATTAGCATATTAAGGCTGAAAGAGTAGAAACAACCTCAAATTCATTAAGTTGACTGCATATATTCATTGATCAGTCAATTGTTTCCTCTCTCTTTGATGAAAATAAGTTCACAGGAACAGTTTCCCCAGTAGTTGGAGGCTTTCCCAGCTCCCACTGCAGCTTTCCATAAAGCACATGCTCAGAAGTGGCACGAGTGGTACAGGATCTGCCTGCCAATGCAGGAGACATGAGGGATGCACAGTCAATCCCTGGGTCAGGAAGATCCCCTGGAGAAGGAAAATAGCGACCCGATCCAGTATTCTTGCCTGGAAAATTGCATGGACAGAGGAGCCTGGCAGGCTGCAGTCCATGGGGCTACAAAGAATCAGGCAAGACTGAGCAACTGAATGTATATACACAGAGGCAACTATGAAGGGATACAGGGCAAGCAGATCACTATACATCCCCAATAGCTTCAGTTGGGCTATAGGATTTAAAATGAATATACAATAATGTGAAAAATTATACGGTTAAAATACAAAATTGCTTGTGACTTCTGAGTCCGTGGCAGAAAAACGAATTGGTGCATTTTTTAAAAAATGCATTCTGAGAAAAACATTCACCCACACCAATTTCTATACCCCACACCAACAGATGACACACATACCGTGAAGCTAATAAAACTGATGACAGATATATCTATTTAAGACTATGGATTGTGACTCCCAGACAGCTGGAAAATGATTTACTGGAACAGTTTCTAAATACAGTAGCTGCCTTTTCCATACCAACATTACAACAGTTGGCAACAACTGTGTCCACAGAAGCTTGAGCTCAGGAAACTGGCAATGTCATGTCCCAAAGCTAGGTTTGGAAAGGGCGCTATTTCATGTTAGATCAGATAAATGGCAACCTGAAAAGTCATTGGTGTGACAACTGACTCTGGAACTTTCCAGTTCTCTTTAGATAGATCCACACATCTGCAATAGGTACTTATTTGAAGGAGAGAGAAAAGAGCTTAAAAAATAAATCTCTTCAGCCTTAACATGTTCAATTCAACATTTTGTTGTTGTTGTTCAGAACCTAACATTTGCTTAAAGCTATATTAAGAGGTTCAAGGTTTACAAGATGAGCAGGACATTTAGGTAATATGTAGACCTTTCATGGGAAATGTAAGAGAAAAAAGCAAGAACATCACAAAGTGAAAGTCACTCAGTCATATCCAACTCTCTGCAACCCTATGGAAAGTAGCCACTAGGCTCCTCTGTCCGTGGAATTCTCCAGGCAAGAATAGTGGAGTGTGTAGCCATTCCCTTCTCCAGGGGATCTTCCCAACCCAGGGATTAAACCCCATGTTGTCAGATTCTTTACCATCTGAGCCACCAGGGAAGCCAGAATTTAGGCATTTATTTTGGCATTGTTCCTCATTCTGTAAGATCCAACTACTGTAAGGATCACAACCATGACCTTCTCTCACCTTCAGCTCTCTTCTACTTAAAGTTACTGTTTCTAAGCATCAACTGGAGCACTGGCATGAAACTCTGACCTACTGCAGGAGGTCGTACAATAAGCCTGCACATTTAGTGAGACTAATAGGCGGATCTGCATAGTAGCTAGCTCAGGAGGTGAGCTTGTGCTTCCTTATTCCCTGGCTTTCTGCTTGTGGGATATGGAAAACGCTAGAGTGCTGTTAACTAATTAAAACTCAAAAATTAAAGTTGAGGACCTTTGGGACCCCAAATTAGATCTACTATGATACCTGATTCATCACAATTTCATCATTAGTTCATGCAATTTAGCTAGTAGGAAACAGTATTAGTGGTTCCTATGTTAGATTTCGGATGTCATGCAGACAGGGGAGCATGCCTGTGGGTCAGCATTCTGCCTTCTGCATATGTAGGTTTAGGCTAATCAACTGTCCCTATCTATCTAGGACTGTCCCATTAGCAGGTAAAAGTCTTTGGCAAACCAGGAGAGCTGGTTACTCTAAATTGTAACCAAATGACCTCAAATAGTTCATTTTTCTTTCTTTAAAATTAGAACCTGCAGCTAACATGTAATCACTAGTATTATAGAGTTCTCAATATGTGCCCCATTTTATTCTAACCATTTGAGGAAGATTCTATTATTAACCCCACTTTATTAATGAAGACACTGGGCACTGAGAATTTCAGTAACCAGACCAGATTTTACAGTGAAGATAGATTCCAGCATCCACAGTCTTAAGGACTTTGTGTGAGGGTCTAGGAATAAATAGCACATTGGTGTATTCCTCAATGTGCCTACTTTTATTACTGGCAAAACCATGTATGTTGTGGACTGTATTGTTAGAATGAACTAGGACAGAGTATTCAGCATAAGTACCATTCTCAAGAACATGGCTGTTGTCATTAAGAACATTCTCAAATTGTCATTGCTTGTATAATGTAGCCCATTTTTAAGATTACAATCAATAGCATTTTTGTCAGCAACCTCATAGGGCAAGGAAGTGGAAGGTTATTATGCAGACGATATTCGGAGTTTTAAGATTGCTCTTTGTTTGCTTTAAGATCTGGGGCTCTAGAAGGAAGCATAGTATTTCCATGATATTGGAACTGTTTTGTTCCAGTTTTACAGCCTGCATCTTGTTCATCATTGCTCTGATAAAAGACTTGTCTTTCGTCATGAAGTGTCTTTATGCGCATGCTGAGACATTCTGTCATCCTGCACTTCTTCATGGAATGATCTGTTCAGTGCCCATGGTCTGAGAAGACTGTGAGCTGCCCCAGGGCAAGGACCCTACTTCTTGTACTCAGTATTTTATTATCAGTGTCTGACACAAGGTCTGGTTTACAATGGGCGACCTCCCCTGCTCACTCATGTCTGACTCTTTGTGACCCTATGGACTGTAGCCCAGCAGGCGCCCCTGTCTCTGGAATTTTCCAGGCAAGAATACTGGAGCAGGTTGCCATTTCCTCCTCCAGGAGATCCTTCCAACTCAGGGACTGAACCTACATCTTCTATACTGACAGGCAGTGTCTTTACCCCTGAGCCACCTGGGAAGCCCTTAGAATGGGCACCCAATATATATTTGTTAAATAAAAGGATGAGGAACTTAGGAAGTGAATAAACATCTAGAAGCTTTATAGACACTGAGCCAGAAGTAAAAAATATGGATGCTGGGAATTAAGAAAAAAATGAATTA
The DNA here is from genome assembly GCA_917880005.1 of Nanger dama. Lineage (NCBI taxonomy): Eukaryota > Metazoa > Chordata > Mammalia > Artiodactyla > Bovidae > Nanger > Nanger dama. The sequence continues at coordinate 36,032,425 of CAKJTW010000007.1, forward strand.
GAAAATTTAAACTTTAGACATAGAAATGAACTCAATAAAATGGTATTGTAACATAAACTTAATGTTATCTCATTATTGCAGTTAACATTTATTGGGTGCTTACTATGTGCTTACTACCAGGCTTCCCTGGTGGCTCAGATGGTAAAGCGTCTGCCTACATGCAGGAGATCTGGGTTTGATCCCTGGGTGGGGAAGATCCTCTGGGGAAGGAAATGGCACCCCACTCCAGTACTCTTGCCTGGAAAATCCCAGGGATGGAGGAGCCTGGTAGGCTACAGTCTATGGGGTCGCAAAGAGTCGGACATGACTGAGCGACTTCACTACTATGTGCTAAGCACTGTACCAAGTGATTTTTTAAAAAATTTAATCTCATAAGAAATATACGAAGCAAGTATTATTACTGGCCACAATTTTACATATGAGGAAATGAGCCTTTGAGAGGTTAAGCAGCTCTATTAAGCTCTTGCTGCCAACAGGTAGTGGAACTGAGATGGTAATATTAATACCATATGCTTCCACAGAACTCAGCACTTCCTTATCAGGATACTCTGCACACTTCCCTGTAACTGCTTATTTAGTGTTTGTTTCCCCCCTCTACAAAGGCAGAGTCATATCTAGCATCTTATTCCCAGAACCAAAGTACCCGGCCTTCAGTCAGGATAGCTCAGTGTGTGTTCGTGTGCTCGGTATCTCAGTCATATCCAATTCTTTGTGACCTAACAAGACTGTAGCCCTAGACCACATATTAAAAAGCACACTAAACTTAGATAGCATATTGTAAAGCAGAGACATTACTTCGCTGACAAAGGTCTGTCTAGTCAAAGCTATGGTTTTTCCAGTAGTTCATGTATGGATGTCAGAGTTGGACTATAAAGAAAGCTGAGCACCAAAGAATCGATGCTTTTGAACTGTGGTTTTGGAGAAGACTCTTGAGAGTCCCTTGGACTGCAAGGAGATCCAACCAGTCCATTCTGAAGGAGATCAGCCCTGAATATTCATTGGAAGGAATGATGCTGAAGCTGAAACTCCAATACTTTGGCCACCTGATGCAAAGAGTTGACTCATTGGAAAAGACCCTGATGCTTGGAAAGATTGAAGGCAGAAGGAGAAGCGGATGACAGAGGATGAGATGGTTGGATGGCATCACCAACTCGATGGAAATGAGTTTGAGCAAGCTCCAGGAGTTGGTGATGGACAGAGAAGCCTGGTGTGCTGCTATCCATGGGGTTGCAGAGTCAGTCATGACTGAGTGACTAAACTGAACTGAAGACTGTAGCCCACCAGGCTTTTCTGTCCATGAGATTCTTCAGGCAAGAATATAGGAGTGGGTTTCTAGTTCCTGCTCCAGGGGAATCTCCCTGACCCAAGGATCAAACCCGTGTCTCCTGCATTGGCAGGCTGATTCTTTACCACTGAGCCACTTCTGAAGCCCTAGTAGCTCAACAGTTTTTGTCAAATGAATGAATCCATAAGTTGAAGAATCAATGAACTCATGAGACAACAGGATTTACAAATTATAGAGAAAAATAACTGATCACTAACATTCTTCAAGGATAACAGTATAGATTCCTATTCACTGACATGATTACCCACACTTGGTTTTTAAAAGAGATCACAGCTATAATGACCACACAGTGACACATGTTTGGCACAAAAATAGACTTTCTAAGCAGAGGAGCCAAGTGCTGTGTTGTTGGAAGCTGAGCTGCAAGAAAGGGCAGTAACTTTTTGGCAAAATGTAGACATGAAAACTAGAGATCCTGAATTAACAGTTCTTACAAGTAAGGATGACCTTGGCATAAGGACATTATTAAATAAACTCTCATTGTGGGAGGATATGTCTTTCTACCTTCCTCATGTAGTTATTCCCAACCCAAATAAGAACAAACAAAAGGCAGATGGATTTTTTGTTGGCTTGATCCTACCCTTCTGTAACAGAGAGGGCAGACGGGCACATGGTGACTGATTTAGAGTGGAGCCAGGTTAAAGGCAGGTGAGGACTAGCAGTTCTACCAAGTGAACTGCTTGATATACTCTTGCTAAGTCACTTCAGTCGTGTGTGACTCTGTGAGACCCTATGGACTGTAGCCCGCCAGGCTCCTCTGTCCATGGGGTTCTCCAGACAAGAGTACTGGAGTGGACTGCCATGCCCTTCTCCAGCTCAATATACTGAGGACCACTTATCAACCTAATCCTGTGAAAACTGCACAGAATTTTTCTTGTACAGACCACTCATACGTAAATTTTTCTGGATGAAGATTCAGTGGGGGCTGATAGTAGATGAATAGACGGATGGATTTAGGTAATGACGGTGGCCGTAGAAATGAAGACATTCACTATGAAAATGGAATAAATAATCAAAAAGCTGTGATTCTTCAAGTATATTTGTAAAGTAGGAGCAAAAATTTATGTTTGAAAAGTAAAAAATTAGAAATCTGTAGTTTTAAAAATTCTTTTAATGGTGTATCAGAAAGGGGCACAATTTAATCAACGTGATGATGAGTTTAGTTTTAAGATATGTCAAGCTGGGATAGGGCACAAAATCTAGAAGAACAGTTGGAATTACGAGATTAGAAAGCTCATTTGAGATCTGGATTAAAGACCAAGATTTGGGGATCAACAATATGGATGTGATCAGTGAGGCCATCAATGTAGGTAAATCTGTCCAGAGATAAGAGTGAGAAAACCAGCAAGCCTTAGGAATACCCACAGAAAACAGAAAGATGGTGTAATCAGAGGAGTGGTCATGAAGTTTCTTGTTTAGGAATCTAGAAGTCAAGTGTTTAAAAATTTGGGGTAGGGGGAGGGAAGCAATATTCAAACTTGTTTACTATAACAACGGATTCAAGAAGGAGAAGATGAAGAGCAGACATTTGAATTTGTCGAGAAGGAAAGTCCCTGATACAGAGAATATTGGTTTATGGAAAGCAGCCAAAAGCAAATTAAGGGGTGAGAGGTAAAATGAAGGGAGGCGATAAGTGTACACTTTTCAAGGAAGGACTTTGGGTATAAAAGGAAGGAAAGAAGCATAATGGTGGGAAATGTTAGGGGCACAAGGTTAACAAAATAAAAGGGCACTGATATAATACAGAAGAATCTCCCTGAATTCGAAGCTATTCCCTCATAGTAAATTAGTAGCCCTGAGAGACTCATTAAACTCTGGGAGGGCACAAGGGTATTGTTCCACGCATTGTAGCTGCAGCCTGACAAAGCATAGAGGCTATTATTCATGGCTTTAGGAAAAGCACTTCCTGTCACGTTGGAGAGACTCCTAGGAAATAAAGATACCATTATAAGAAACAGAAGCAGCAGTGTCTGCTTTTCCAGAAGGAAGATATATTTGAAGGTAACTGTCAAATCCTTTAGCATAAAGCTCATCTGCCATGATCAGATTTTAAACCTCTGGCTTAAAAATCAACTTTACATCTGTCCTGTATCATCTTTACATCCCCATTTCTTTCAGTAAAATAAGAAATTTGGAGTTGATGAACTGTAAAAAAAACTTTAAAGCTTTCAAAAATCTATGTTATCTGATTCTTTAGTTTCTCAGATACTACCTGTAAGGAAAGGGAGGGTCTTCATCATTCACAATGCGAAGAATGAACAGAGGAAGTTTTATCTTCTTTTTCACTTCCTCTTTCTCTCCATTTTCTTTCAATTTGCCCTCTTTGGTTTAAAAATGTGTCTTAAAGACTTTATGTATTATAGGTCCCCATGAATGCTAAAAGGAGTCAGAGTCTCTACAAAGCTGACTTTTACATATCTTTTACATATTTTTACAAAATTTTTACATACTTTTTACATATTTTTACTTACCATGTAGCTCCTAGGATTTTTAACAGCATTATCACCTGTACTATCAGAAAAGCAGTGATAATAAAACTTATCATCACCATGTCAATTTCTTTGACCTACTTAAATTTTGAAGACAGAATATACATTATTGAAATAGAGTTCTCATCTGTAGACCTTCGACTTTTGAATTTACTTGGAAAAGTGTAAGAATTCTGCTCTCCTCCATAATTCTATGTTGTACAAACTTTTAATGATATACCTCATAAATGCTAGAGTTACAATATCGAATGTTTCCATTCAATTTGTCACACATTTATTGAAAACCCATTATTGTCAGATTCAGAAGATAGCAAAATGAAGTCAGGGTAGTTACCTACAGGAGCTAAGTATCTAATAGGAGAGGAGAATGGCCACATTTATAATAAGTTTCTTCCAGATCCTAATGCACACTGTAACATGGACTTTTACCACCATTCTCACTTGACTCTGACAGCTGCCCTACAGGGTAAGCATGCATGTTAGTTTCCTACTTTACAGATGATGAAAAAAAAAAAAAAAAGACAGGGAAAGTGACCTGCTCCAAGTTCAAGTTAGTAAAAGATGGACAAAAACCTAAATCTCCCCACTGAAAAAACATCAAGCTCCTTCTCCTCTGTATGGAAGCAGCAGGATCCAAGGAATGTTTGGACCCTTTTAACTAGAATAGATACTTTGGGGTGAAATTGGAGGAGAAGGGTATTATTGGAAGAGATAATGTTAGAAAGCCAGACAAGGATAATTTTTAGAGAAATTTAAATCTCAATCATAGCAAGTTAGATGATACTATGTATAGATTAGGAGCCAACCAAAGATTCTGAGCAGGGGGAAGACAAGGTTAGATCTAATTTTAGGAAAGGAACCTAATGTCCATAGGTAGGCTGGTGAGATGAGCACAACAGTGGAAGCAGTCTAGCTCTTACTACGTGGTCCAAGAAGCTGACAAGGAGAGTCATCGCCAACACAGAGGCAGTGGGGTTGGAAAGGAATGGAAGGGACATGGTTTTTCTAGTGGGAGCTAGCTTTGGATTTATAGGAATGTCACCAGGCCAAGATTCAGGCTGTATGTCATCGTGTCCACTATCCCATCTCTGAATAAAAGCATTCAGTGTTAACAGACAATTTACTATGAGAGGTAGGAGACTTAAAGACCACTTCCTTTAACTAGAATCTACTTGATGATTTCAAGTAATTAACTTGTTCAACAAGCTTTAGTAAGTCTGCATTCCTTTTATTTTATTTTTTTAAATTTTCTTCCTTACACTCTTCCTAAACTCTCTATATAGTGGGTTATGGTATAATTCACCTTGTTGGTTTACTTTCCTTCATTTCACTTTCATGACAGTTTTCTGGTTCCTTCAAAGCAGAAATCCTATTTTAGTGAAACCACATCCATATCATGTCCTCTCTCTGTATCAGTATGTGCCAAGTCACTTCAGTCATGTACAACTCTCTGCCATCCACGGACCATAGCCCACCAGGCTCTTCTATCTATGGGATTCTCCAGGCAAGAATAGTAGAGTGGGTTGCCATGCCCTCCTTCAGGGGATCTTCCCTGCCCAGGGATCGAACCTACAACTCTTTTGTCTTCTGCATTGGCAGGCGGGTTCTTTACCACTAGCTGCTGCTGCTGCTAAGTCACTTCAGTTGTGTCCGACTCTGTGCGACCCCATATACAGCAGCCCATGAGGCTCCCCCATCCCTGGGATTCTCCAGGCAAGAACACTGGAGTGGGTTGCCATTTCCTTCTCCAATGCATGAAAGTGAAAACTGTAAGTAAGTCGCTCAGTCATGTCCGACTCTTAGCGACCCCATGGACTGCAGCTTACCAGGCTCCTCTGTCCATGGGATTTTCCAGGCAAGAGTGCTGAAGCAGGGTGCCATTGCCTTCTCCCACTAGAGCCACCTGGAAAGCCCCTAGTCATACCAGTATAACTTTCCAAATACAATTCAGTTCCATTCCAGGGTTTGTAAAAAGAATGTATGTGAGACTGGACATAATCTCACGCTTTAACCAACACCTATATCTTTACTCAATTGTGGAAAAAATAAACTTTATTTTCCTTATGTACCTGAATTAGAATTGCCTAAACCCCCATTGATCAATGCAGGACATTAGCCCCTCAACCCTGATACTACACTCCGAAGTACTGCTCTGATGCCTAAGGATGCTTTTATATACTCTAATCAACAGATCTCTTATCTTCCATCCTGGCTTCTTCCACAGCGTCTGCTCTCAGCTAGTGACCATCACAGTTACTATCTGTGGCCTTGGACAATATTCTCCTTTTAGCTTTCTGTCAAGGTGGCTAGATCAGGCCCTTTTCTCATTCACTAAACCTGGAGACGAGGCTATAATGTTGAACAAGAAGGATCAGAAATGATGGGAGAGTTCACTTCAGTTCAGTCACTCAGTCGTGTCCGACTCTGTGACCCCATGGGCTGCAATACACCAGGACTCCCTGTCCCTCACCATTCCTGGACTTTACTCAAACTCATGCCCATTGAGTCAGTGATGCCACCCAACCATCCCATCCTCTGTCATCCCCTTCTCCTCCTGCCTTCAATCTTTCCAAGCACCAGGGTCTTTTCCAGTGAGTCAGTTCTTCGCATCAGGTAGCCAAAGGATTGGAGTTTCAGCTTTAGCATCATTCCTTCAAATGAATATTCAAGACTGATTTCCTTTAGGATGTACTGGTTGGATCTCCTTGCAGTGCAAGGGACTCTCAAGAGTCTTCTCCAACACCACAGTTCAAAAGCATCAATTCTTCTGCACTGAGCTTTCTTGATAGTCCAACTCTCACATCCATACATGAGTACTGGAAAAAGCACAACCTTGACTAGACGGACCTTTGTTGACAAAGTAATGTCTCTGCTTTTGAATATGCTGTCTAGCTTGGTCATAACTTTCCTTCCAAGGAGTAAGTGTCTTTTAATTTTATGCCTACAGTCACCATCTGCAGGGATTTCAATGTATAATTTACAGTTGCTGCCTCTCCCCGTGGCCACACTCAGGACCCATCAGGTCCAGACTCTCCAACAGATGTAGCACCCCTTGGCTTCTAGAAAAACTGCAGATGAGTTTCATGAGCAATGAAGCAAATCCAGACTAAGAGTTGAGACTAGAGATGGGGTGTGAATCTCTCTTTCAAGAACTTTGGCTTTCAGAGTGTGTATGACTTGTATAGCATGAAAGGGTCAAATATGTTTCTGTTGTGTGTCAAAGCATGCCTCACCCTGACAGTTTCTCAGTAACTTCAGAAAACACTATCAGTGTAAGCCCAGACGGAGACGAACAACTGAGCTAATGTCTTTCATACTGAAAGGGAATTGAGGGGGAGTTTTCTGCTTTCTCAGCTCCAGAGAATGTGACTCAAGAATTGTGTCATTATCATAAACTTCTTTAATTTAGTTTTGCTTGGGGGAGGGGGAGGACTGGAGTGCTAGTTTTATATGGGAGTTGTGTGAAATTCCCACAGCCTTAATGGCTTAAACAATACAAACGGGTTTTCTTATAGTCTAATAGGTTAGAAGTCCAGCATGGGTTTTTCATTGGGCAAAAAATCAAGGTATTAACAGGGCTGAATTCCTTTCTGGAAGTTCTAGAGGAGGATTTATTCCTTTGGGTTTTCCAGCTTCAAGGGGTGCTCACATTCTTTGACTCATGGGTCCCTTCTTCCATTGTTAAAGGCCACAATGGCAGGGCAAACCCTAAGTAGCACCTTTATAGCCTTTCTTCTACATCATCTCTCTCTTTCTGAACACGGGCAGGAAAGGTTCTCTGCTAAGGAGCATAATTAGATAGAGCCCACTCAAATAATCCCAAATAATCTTCCTATCTTAAAGTCAGCTGACAAGCAACCTTAATTCCATCTGCAACCTTAACTCCCTTCTGCCTGTAACACAATATATTCACAGACTCCAGGAATTTGGACAGGGACATCTTCAGGAGATTGTGGTTGCTTAAAGACAAAGGGCTAAGAAATCAGGAAGACATAGGCATCAGAGTGAAAACTGGACCAAAACAAAACAGGCCACTGGTTCTTAAGACCACTGAGAAATTGATTAAATGTTAAAGAAAAGAGGGGGAAGAAAGTATTTCCCAGGTGAGAGAATATTTATTTACCTTTCAGTATTTTATTTAAGTATAATTCAGGAAGAAATAACGTACCTTAATTGTCCCCAGTTTCTGGTGTTCTTTTGTGTGTGTGTGTGTGTTTTGTGGGGCAGTCCAGACTAGCCTATTCCCGTCTCAATACCCTGTCTGCTAAAGAGATGCTCTGGTGGGAGAATAAACTTTGCGTTTAGCAACTTGTGGGTCAAGTTTATTGGCACCACTTATTCTTGGGTGGAAGAGATCTCTCCCTAAACTAACATGATCTAGGATGAAATAATCCCCAAAGTCACCTCAACCATGTAGGCTGAAGATGTTTCTACTCCCTGCTGCTTCACGGGTATGAAGTGCTCAGCTGTGGCAATCTGCACATGCTAGATGAATGCCATGGCACAGAGAGTGTCAGTAGCTCCGAAACCTGAGGGGGTTATGTCTAAGTAACTGGGGAGTGACGGCGCCCGTTTAGTTGAACACTGGAGTTGAGAGGCACGGAGCTGTACCTCCGGTAGAGACCTCGGCCTAGTGGCTAGGGCTGGGTCCTTCATCCTGCCCATCATCCTAGGTGCTGACCTGAACACTCCTTGACCTGAATCAAGAAGATTCTTCCACATCATGCTTGGCAGGCCAACACTAAAATGTCCCAGTAGGGGGATGCTGTATGGGCCTAGATGAATCAGAACTGAAGCAAGTTCTGGTGCTGGAGAAAGATCCAGAAGATCCCTGGCACATTCCCATTAGTGGCTTGACTGTAAGGAGGTCTACTGTTTCTCCAGGAAAAGGAACAAGGAAAATAAAGCAGGGACATGCGTGCTCAGTCACATCTGACTCTTTGTGACCCCATGGACTCAGCCCACCAGACTCCTCTGTCCATGACATTTTCCAGGCAAGAATCCTGACTGCAGTGGATTGCCATTTCCTCCTCCAGGGGATCTTTCTGGCCAGTGTCTCCTGTGACTCTTGCACTGGCAGGCAGATTCCTTACCTCTGTACCACCTGGGAAGTCAAAACCAGGGACACCAACCAGTACAGACACATTTAGAAGTTAAAACTGAGTTGGGCATATCAGCTGAAAAGCAGCCATCATTTTGGTCCAGCCAAAGTACTAGGCAATTTCTCAAGTCTCAAAAATCCAAAATATATTCTCATAATCCTCCCTCTAGGCAAAGAGGAACTTCTCATCATATCTACTCTTCTAAAGCATGCTACCCTTGATGATTCTAAAAGATCTGTATGTTCTTATCCTATAAAGAAATAGCCCTTTTCTCACTAAAGAGAAAAAAAAAATATTCAAGCTTTATCTTTAGTGTACATCCTTCTATATCATGCTCATCAAAATATTTTATGAAATTTATATTAGATCCTTAATGTATTTATCACTTGATTCCAAACTGAGAACTTTCTAAACATGGGAGTAGCCCTGGGTAAAATTAACATTCCACTTTCCAAACTTCCATTTTAATCACTATGCCCATTACTAGCAGATTTATTCATGCAAAACTGATGCATATTTCCAAAATACACTCTCAGAGTTGAGGAATGTCTAACATTGAATTACCCTGATTCTCTTATAAAATAAAAAATCTGATAAAAGTAATATTGATGTGATCATTCACAGCTATTCCTAATATCTGCTCATTGATAAAATATGATAACAGTAAAAAATCAGCAACAAATTCCCAGAAGAAGCTTTAAGAAATACTTGGGGGAAAGACTGAAGGAAAAAAAAGAGATAAAAATATCAGAGGTGCAAATGCTATGGTTTTCCTGTAAGTCCCTTGAAGTCAATTTTTATTCAACAGATTTTTACTGAAGCCACTGAGGCAGGCATCACAGTACATGCTGGAAGTATAACTAGGACAGGCCAAGAAGATTTTAAAGATACGAGGTTTACTGAGGAGCAGTTTTTGATAAAAAATGATAATAAAAAATGGCGGGAATGGAAAAGGTTTAGCAGAGGAAATGACTAGTCAAGATTTTGTGGGTTCAAGAATACAGTATTTGTATTTGTACAAAACCGTTTTACACCTACATCCTCTTTCTAATGATAGCAAATCTTATGCCAGGACTGGTGTATCAGACATTAAGATTGAAATGTCTAGACGAGACTGATATTCTCAAGGTTCTTAGCAGAATGACTCACTTGGGTATGAAACCACATATACACAAAATAATCACACTTTGCAGTCCAAGGTGGTAGTCTGGCATTTCACGACATTTACTGTCTTAGAAGTGAGTAACCACAGAATGGCAAGTTGCTATACAAAGTAATCTGATAAGACACTTAAGGAAGATGCCCAGAAATTAAAATGAGTTTATGTCTATACTTTCTAGTTCAAGCATCCTTTCCCACTGATATGACTGTACTTAGAGTCAAAACAGGGTCTACCACTTTTAAAATGATTAAATCACACAGTTGAATTTTTGGTTCACTTACTCTGAAGCTTGCAGTGGATAACCTCAAATTTAAATTTTTTCCTTTGCCAAAAATATATCTATAATTTAATTCAAGAGCTTAAAAACAACTAGAGTAGAACCACCAACTCTACCAAAAGGAGTTCAGAAAAAATGAATCATCCATTACTATAAGCATTCAGGATGCTGTCTCACACTAAAAATTCAACAGGTAAATGTAATCAAACACCACCAGAAAATAAAAGCCATTTTAAGTTTGTAGATAACATCAAACAGTATTCCATGAAGAAGGAAAGTATAGGTTGTAAATGGCAGAACTTGCATCCTGAAAGGCAAATATTTGGTATTAAAATCACCACTGTAAACTGAAGTGCCATAAAGAAAAAAAAACACAATGGAACACAAAAGAGGCATCTAAATGCTAATACGTTTGGTTCAAAACTTTTACAAATTTTAAGATGTAGAAATTAATATGAAAGTAAATATTGTGTTTAATAAAAGTAAAACAAATAATAAATAAAACTAAACATTGTGTTTTTAGAACATCAGAAGGCTAGAAAATGTAACATGAGTTACCTACAAAGATAAAAACACAAGTGTGGGAAAAAATCATCAAAAGGGCATTTTAGTGCAGTGAAAATACATTGTGATATGATAATAATGACATATGTCATTATACATTTGCTCAAAGTCACAGAATGCACAACACCAACAGTGAATCCTAGTGTAAACTCGGGACTCTGGGTGACTATAATGCGTCAGTGTAGCTTTATCCTAACTCACCATTCTGGTAAATGACGTTAACAACGGGGAAGGCTCTGCATGTGTAGGGGTTGGGGAAACACAGGAAATCCCTATACCCCTCTCTCAATTATTTGTTAACCCAAAATTGCTCTAAAAAGTTGTCTTAAAAAAAAAGAAAATGGCATTCAAAATTTAGAAGTCAAATAAAATTAATTTTTCTCTTAAAAATTTCATAGAGAATGGAAAATATAATCTAGATATCTTCCTATTAGACAAAGAATAGTGTCATATGAAATGAGGTATAAGGGATACAGTATTTTGAGAAATGTCATGTAGTTATGTTTTTGCCCTTTCTTGAGAAGAGCTGTTTACCAACACCATCTTGGGAATTAAAGGGAGATCAGGAGAGTTGTAGCAGAAAGAAAAAAAAAAAAGAAGAAGAAGAAAAAGAAATTGCCCAAAGGCAATATGCAGACAGACAATAATCTTGAAAGCCAGACTTTGAGAAAAAAAGAATTTCTAGTCAAAAAGAAAGAGGAAGAGGAAAATTTTACCCGTTGGGTCCCAAGGCTTGATAGGAAGAGAAAGGGAGGGGCAGGTTGAAGTCCGAGAGACATGTATAGCTAGACCTCCCCTTTCCAGGCTGAGGTTCTAAAGGGGAGAGGCGTGTGACATGGGACGCAGTGCTCTCAAAGGCTCCTGTGTCAGCCTGCACCCCAAATAGCAGAGAAGCTTGGTGGCAGAGAGTGACAATGCAGAGAGAAGACCTGAGCTTGGCTTCCCTCCACACCTGCTTCCTGTGTGTCCCAGATCAGACCCACATAAGCCTGTGTGCCCTAAGCGGGGCATGTGGAAGTTGAGAGTTAGGCTAGGGGCTCTTTCAGGGAGCTCAGAAGTTGAGGCTCAGCAGCTGTGTAGTCAAGTACCTGTGAGGTCAGCAGGAAGATGACTGTGCTCGACCGAGTCTAGGGTATCTACACTCTAAGTTCCACAGCAAGTGCCTGGACGCTGCTCAGATCAGATGCTCAAGGAGCCCTTCCCGGCCACTTGGCTCAGCCTGCTGACCAACCAGTCAGGTGCTTCACAACAGAGGCCAAAGAGGTTCCAGAGGCTACTCCTGTCTCTACAATGTCAAATAAACCACACTCCCCAAAACCATTATGAAAACCAGTTTGGAAAGGGGCAAGGAAGACAGCCTCTCAGATACTGCTGATTTTACTTGAGATTAATATTATAGTAGATTTAGTTTTTGAATGGACCAAATTTTAGATATTTCTTCCTACCTTGTAGGTACATATCATGAAGATGATCTGATTGTTACAGAGAAAGAAAGAGGCTCCCCTTTCCTTTCAATTCTCAGCGAGAATGTCTGCAAACTTGCTACTCCCATTACGAGCATCTCGTCATTACTGACTTCTTCAGAGTTCTAGAATCTTTTCCTGGGCCCAGATTACCTATGCTCACTTTCCAAGTAAGAATCTCTTTCCTGGGCTCTCAGGACACTGCCCTTCCTTTTCTTTCCCTGTCTATGCAGGATCTGCAGATTTCTAAACTTAGCCACTTCTCAAGGCTCAGTTTTTGGCATCACACGTGGATTCATTCTGTTTGACGTTTTGTTTCATGGGAAACAATTTTATATGCTGTGTGGAAGAAACTACTGGATTGGCCAAAAGTTCATTCGAACATTTCCATAATGTTACTTTTTGCTAACTCAATGTTTCATAAATAAACATAAATTTTGTTATGACCAATTTATTCTACTGTCTATAATTCTGCCTTGGATACCTGTTCTGCCACTTTCCTTAAATGAGTTCAGGAATGTATGGTTCAACTATATTAACCATATATTGATGACCACTCAAGAAGAGGGAGTCTCATCAATAGGATATTGCTCAATAATTTGTTTACTGTTGGTACATACTAGAAACCTGAACTGCTTTGGTTGTGATAAGTACCCTAAAGAAACATACAAGAGAAGTAAGAAAATATTTTTGCTTTAAAGTAAGAAACAAATTGCCAAAGTAAACCAATAAGAAATGTATGCTTCTCAAAGAAAGATAATGGACAAATAAAGAAAGATCTGTCCAACCATTCAATTTGTATATGACCTGATGAAGTTGACAGGATCAATTTTAAGCTTCTGTGTTCACTTTCTTTATTCCAAATGGATGGAGCATTTGAGACAAAGTAACTAAGAAACAACAGTCTGCAAAGTCCAGTGAGCAAGAAAAATCAATTTTAACGAATTCAAATCAGTAAATTTCAACATAACCAGGATTGACAGAGCAGGTACTACTTGACAGATAAATATATAGAGGAACAAAGTATAATCTTGTCCTCAAGGAACTTTACATTTAGCAGGGGGAACAGAGAATTACATCCAGACAGAACCTCAGTACTCTGACAGAAGTGCAGAAACAGGAAACTTTCTTTTATTTTCAGGTAATGGGAATGGCATCTATAAGAAAATGACCAATGAGTTTGCCTCTGAGGATGGGCAGACCATGGGCAATATTCTGAGCGGAGAGAACCATTTGTACAATGGCATTTCCACAAAGCTTATTTCCTGCAAAGGCTTTTATGAATAGTAATTAACTATAGTAGTAAATTAACCCTTAAAACCATAATACAAATGTTTCAAAATTGTTTATTAACATATGTGATATTTATAGCAAAAATATAATTTCTAATTCAAAGTTAAAGACAGTTTCTGTCATTACAGCATTTTATTTCATTGAAGTAAAATTCATGTGTAATTAATCATTTTAAAGTATACCATTTAGTGGTACTAGTACATTTACAATGTTGTACAACCATCCCCTCTCTTGTTTCAAAACTATTAAAGCATTTTAAAAGAATGACTGAAATCATTTGAATGCTCATATATGTATGTGATTTAAACTCATTATCATTCTGTCTCACCCAACACTAACCGGTTCATACTAGAGCTCAGGAGCTATGTATTTCCTGAAGAGTAAAAGTGAAACTTGCTCAGTTGTGTCTAACTCTTTGCGACCCCCATGGACTGTATGGTCCCTGAAATTCTCCAGACCACAATACTGGAGTGGGTAGCCACTCCTTTCTCGAGGTGATCTTCCCAATCCAGGGATCAAAGTTAGGTCTCCTGTATTATGGGTGAATTCTTTACCAGCTGAGCCACCAGGGAAGCCCTAGAAACTATCAAATTAGTCTATACTTTTAGTATTCCACACCTTCAAATTATTTTACTCAGTTCAACAAATTTCAGTTTTTAATGTTTTTAGATAATATGTCCATACAGCTGAGGCCATAAGATGCACATTAAAAGTCCTTATCTGTGGCATATACATACAATGGAATATTATTCAGGTTTAAAAAGGAGGAAATTTTGATATATGACCACAAGATGGATGAAACTGGAGGATGAGATTATAAATTTAAAAAGTCAGTCACAAAAGGACAAATACGGTCATATTTCACTTATATGAGGTAACTAGAGTAGTCAAATTCACAGAGACTGAACGAGTAATGGTATCAGGGGCTGGGAGGAAGGGGAAAACAAAGTTACTGTTTAATGGGTACAGGGTTTCAGTTTGAAGAAGATGAAAACTTTTCTGGAGATGCATGATGGTGTCACTATAATATGAATATATTTAATGGCACTAAACTGTAAACTTAAAAATGATCAAAATGGCAAATTTTATATTACGTATATTTCCCACAATTAACAAATTTTAAAAATTATCCAGATAAACAACATTGTCCCACTAAGATGCACTGAATAAACATTCTCATTGCTATGAGAAAACACAGTAAATGTCTTTATTGGGCTGTAGACACATCATCTTCCTGGTTATATTAACAGCTAAGGATCATTCCAAGGGTGGAAAAATACATGAAATTGACCTAACCAGCAGAAACACAGTATCTCTATGATAACCAGTCGGCTTACATGAGAAAAGACCATTGCTGGTAACAGGGATAAGTCTTCCATCTTAGTTTCTCCTGTTCTAAAACTGCCCTTGTGAGCAAAAGAGAGCAGTATATCCTAACTTACTGCATGTCTGACTTATAATGAGTTAGGGATGATTGTCTTTTAAGAAAAAAAAAATCATTGAAAAGTCTTCTAACCACAGAAAAGTGTTTTGAATGTGTACTGCTTCTGGGGAAGAAAACAAAACTCTGTTTTTAAAAACAAAAGCCAAAACAAGTATTTATGTGGCAGACACATTATATATATTATCTTGTTGACTTTCGTATTTCTGTTGTATGATGGTCATTGTATTACAACTACCCTAAGGAGCCATAATATAGATTTGGGCATTTAAAAGCACAGCTAGGTATCTAAGGAAATGACTAATTTAGAAGACATATATTAATAATTCAAGTAACTTGGGACTAAGATAAAATGCTATAAAATCATAGTCTTTTAAACATTATGTTTGTATGAAAACTCTTCAAAGGCAAAATTATTTTTCAGTGATTTTTGCTTATACTGAATAGTATAATTTAGTATGGCATATCACAAGTACACAAATTATCTAAGTGATGAATGATTAAGAATATTTTTTGATGGATGTTGACTTTAAAGTTAATTTTAAATGTCTTTTAGAACTTTCAGGAAAATGATGCCTTGAGCATAAGTTCATTGAAAACTATCTCAAAATAAAAAGAAGGACTAGAACAGATAAAAGTATTTTTGGCAGGTGGTAGGGGTAAAAATTGGGGAACAAATAATTCCTTATATCCAGAGCAGTTCTTTTGGATTTTGAGCTGCATGAGCTGTTAGTAAATTTTGGAGACTAATACCTTGCAGGTCCTATTGTTTGCAAATATTTTCTACCATTGTGTGGGCTGTCTTTTTATCTTGCCTATGGCTTTCTTTGCTGTGCAAAAGCTTTTGAGTTTAATTAGGCCTCATTTGTCTATTTATTTCCATTGCTCTAGAAGATGATTCAAAAACATACTGCTGCAATTTATGTCAAAGAGTGTTCTGCCTATATTTTCCTCCAAGTGTTCTGTAGTATTCAGTTTTACATTTAGGTCTTTAATCCATTTTGATTTTATTTTTGTGTAAGATGTTAAAGGATGTTCTAATTTCATTTTTTGACTTGTAGCTGTTCAGTTTTCCCAGTACCACTCACTGTATATTCTTGCTCAACCCAATCAAAAAATGGGCAGACCTAAATGGACATTTCTCCAATGAAGACATACAGATGGCCAACACACACATGAAAAGATGCTCAACATCACTCATTATTAGAAAAATTCAAATCAAAACTACAATGAGATAACACCTTACACTGGACAGAATGGTCGTCATCAAGAAACTATCTAAACAATAAATGCTGGAGAGTGTGTGGAGAAAAAGAAACCCTCCTACACTGTTGGTGGGAATATAAATTGGTGCAGCCACCATGGAAAACAGTATGGAGGTTCCTTAAAAACTAAAAATATAGGTAGCATGAAAGAAAGAAAGTTAGTCACACAGTTGTATCTGACTGTTTGCAATTCCATGGACTGCAGCTCCTCTGCCCATGGATTTCTCCTGGCAAGAGTACAGGAGTGGGTTGCCATTTCCTCCTCCAGGGGATCTTCCCCAACTCGGGTATCAAACCCAGGTCTCGCGCATAGCAGGCGGCTTCTTTACCAGCTGAGCTACAAGGGAAGCCCAGATCATAGCTAGCGTATCATCTAGCAATACCACTCCTGGGCATGTATCTGGAGACAAACACAGTCCGAAAGGATACAAACATTCCAATGTTCACTACAGTGTTGTTTACAATAGCCAAGACATAGAAGCAACCTAAATGTCCATCAACAGATGAAAGCAGAAAGATGGGGTACATATAGTCAACAGAATATTACTCGGCTGTAAAAAGAATAAAATAATGCCATTTGCAGCAACATGGATGGACCTAGAGACTGTCATACTAAGTGAAGTAAGTCAGACAGAGAAAGACAAATAATCATGTATGGTTTACATGTGGAATCCAAAAAAAAAGATACAAATGAATTTATTTATAAAACATAAACAGACTCACAGGCTTAGAGAATGAATTTATAAGTTACCAGGGCAAAGGGTGGGAAAGAAGACTAGATTGGGAGTTTGGGACTGACATGTACACACTGCTATGTTTAAAATAGATAACCAACAAGGACATACTGTTTAGCACAGGGAACTCTGCTCGATATACTGTAATAACCTAAATGGGAAAAGAATTTGAAAAGGAATAGACACATGTATATACATAATTGAATCACTTCACTATATACCTGGAACTGACATAATATTGTAAATCAAATATGATCCAATCTAAAATTTAAAAATTTTAATAAACAATACAAGTAATTTGTTAAAGGAAAGGAGCGGATCTGCTTATTATTCATGAATTCTACCTTAAATAATTTCTGCTTATTCTTGGGCTTCCCAAGGCTACAACCTTAGGATGCTGCTCTACATCAGCACAGAAGTCTCCAGTGAATACCACCAACCTGTCTCTTAACCTCATCTTTGCCTCTCCAAAATAGGCTTCTGCTTAGCATTTTTGACATTTCTTTTCCATTCAAACCATGGGCTTCTCCTCTATCCATTTCATAAAAGTTGGTGTACCCATTGTTTGTATTATTAACAAACCAAGAATGTCCTTGATAAACTCATATTTCTCAGCTATCAATTTCATATGCAGATAAAATAAAACTTTGAAATTTCATTTGATATTCTTCCTGCAAGTTCCAGATCAGGATAATTGACTGTATGTTTTTCTGAGCACTAAAGCATTTTGCATTTCAATGAGACTATGATAGGAAATAATTCAATAAATATAGTCTATGCATGAGCTTTGTCTGCCTGTGTGTTGACAATAAACTGAAGTCATAGTTGGGTGCTGACACATAGACATTGGTAGAAATATTAGATATAAACTAGCCCCAAGGAAAGATTGCTATGCCTGAATTTTAAGTAGCAAAGTTTTAGGGTTTGAAAAGTATTTTGTTTAATAAGAAGAGCACCAAATACATGCAGTGAGGAGAAATGGTGATTGTTGGCTGTATATGCTGACAGTGTCCAACATTTATCATGACCAGGGTATGTTCTATAAGCCTTTTAGTCCACACATTAGACAATGTTTACCAGGAGGCAAACAGCACACCAGTAGTTGTCTTGACTTGATTCTCTAAGGCCCCAAAGTAAAATCTTAAATCTTGAACTGATCTTTGGCCTGTGAAATATAAGTGAATCGATCAGAATCTTGGTCTTAAATGTCTCATTACACAGCCTGAGCTGGCACTTGGAAAGGTAAAGTCAGACGTGTAAGCAACTCAAGACATATCACTAGTAAATTAATATGGAGATCCTACATCATTATATTTTCTATTTATGTTTTGAAAGCTCATCTTTAGGCTCTGAACTTATGTGGTCTGGTTATGAACAGTGGTATGTTCAGTGAGGAATGTCGAAAACATTCTCAGCAAACAAGTGCAGCAGTTTTATTCTGAATTAGCTAAAGGGCAAAACACTGTAAAAGAGAAAATGAACCACTCTTTGCTGTCATCAAAAATGAGGAAATGGCTCTAGGCAGTAGCTAAAGAGTCCTTTTGAACTTCAGAAGTTCACTGACTTGGCAGAAGGGAAGATCTTGTTTGCCCTGCTGTTTCTAAAGAACTATTTATCCTCAAATAATTCCAGTAAGTAAGGCACAAGGAAAAAAAAAATCATCAATCTCATTTTTCTAAATATCTCTCATGTCACTATTGTATGTTATACCATATCCAAAGTATGGCTTTAGTGTTTTATGTATATCTTGATATATGAAGCATATTTCTATTTAAAATAGATGATCTATACTTTACAATATTGTATCGGTTTTGTCATACATCAACATGAATCTGCCACGGGTGTACACGTGTTCCCCATATTGAACCCCCTCCCCTCCTCCCTCCCTGTACCATCCCTCTGGGTCATCCCAGTGCACCAGCCCCAAGCATCCAGTATCATGCATGGAACCTGGACTGGCGATTCGTTTCATATATGATATTATACATGTTTCAATGCCATCCTCTCAAATCATCCCACCCTCTCCCTCTCCCAGAGTCCAAAAGACTGTTCTATACATCTGTGTCTCTTTTGCTGTCTTGTATACAGGGTTATTGTTACCATCTTTCTAAATTTCATATATATGCGTTAGTATACTGTATTGGTGTTTTTCTTTCTGGCTTGTTTCACTCTGTATAATAGATTCCAGTTTCATCCACCTCATTAGAATTGATTCAAATGTATTCTTTTTAATGGCTGAGTAATACTCCATTGTGTATTAAAAAAAAGAAAAATAGCATTGAATTTTTATATAGAAAGTAAAAAAATAAAATAGATGATCTAATTACACAAGTAATTACATGCAAAAGCTTAAAGCTATTTTGAAAAATGTTTATCATAAGAAATCAAGGCAAGACAATTTTATCACAGTCAACATTCTTATGTTTTATGCTTTCCCAGCAGTAATGTATAAGCTGTTCTGCATTGTCACTAGCATTTAATACTGTAGTTTTTATTTTAGCCATTTTAACACATGAGCAGTGGTTTTAATTTATATCTCATGAATGGCTAATGATGTTGAATATCTTTTCCTATATTCCTTTGTCTTCTGAATATTCTCTCTAATGGTGTCTAGTAATTTTTTTCATTATGTTTGAACTGGGTTGTTTTCTTACTGTGGTATTTTGTGACTTCCTTTTACTCCAGTGCAAAGTTCCTTGTCAAATATATAATTTCCAAATGTTTTCTGAGTTGCTAGTCTGCCTTTTCACTGTCTTAGACAATTGATTTGGATCAAGTTTCAAAGGCAATGTAGTAAAGAATGGAAAATCTTTATAACAAAAGAATCCTGGAATAAATGGACATTCATATCCAAAATTTAACTTTGATTCATATCCCCAAACAAGAACGTTACCTCAAAATGTATCAGAGACCTAAAACCTAAATTGAAACTGTTAAATCTTGAAGATGGCATTGAAGAAAATATGTGTGATCTTGCATTAGGTGAAAATTTCTTAGATGAGACATCAGAAGCACATTTCTCAAAGAAAAAAAATGCTAAACTAGACTTCATTAAATTTTTTAAAAAGTATGCTCTTGTAAAGACAGACTACTTTTAAAAAATAAAAATACAAGAACTTGGAAATAAGAGGAGGATTCAGCTAAAGGAGTCTATAGGAAATCCCAGAAAAATACGGGGCCCTGGAAGCCAAGTGAAGAAGTTGTGTCAAGAAGGAAGGAGTGATCTACTAGGTCAAAACTGCTGATGGGGAATGATGAATTTGAATTTGAACTGAGGAGTTAACAGAGACAAATTTCCCCAGACTCGAACACCTCTGGCCTCTGTCGTCTTCCTAGTCATGACTCAGCTACCACCAAGGGAGGAGTCATAGCAGCAGCTTTTGCCCATTATCTGATGAGACAGACTTGAACTTGGGACCACAGGCTTTGTATTTGGCACAAGAGGGATTAAATTTAGGCTGATGTACACTGAAACTTCAGTCGTTGTTATATCTGCATTTGTTCATTCCCTCCTTCTTATAGAGCCCCTTCTCTGGGCTTAGTCATCGCTGAACACACAGGGATGCTGGCGACACACTGGTTGCTTTAAATAGGCCCAGTACCTGACAGTGTGGAAATAACAGAACGGGAGAGATGGCAGGCATTAGCCACGCTGGTTAGACTATGATGGCCTCTCCACTGCATTACAAGAATAACTTTATCATTGATTCTAGCGCTTGCAGGCGTTATTAGTCACAGGACTATGAGCACTGTTTGCAATTGTTCTGCTGTTATCGATGGCATGTTTACATCAGTTTTCACATTCTATGAATGTGCCTTTTGTGTGTTTAAACTCATCTTTCATTTCACTTTTTACTCATTTTATGTTTCTTGAGATTTCTTTATCCTTTGCCAAACTAAAGTTGCCATACACCGTAATTTCATTATTAGTCTCTGTGTAGCTCTACTTAAATTTGATCTCTAATTTAGAGTAAATAAGCCAAATGTGAGGACTAGAAAAACATTAATCATGAACAACTGAGATGAGTCTGAAACATATGTATAATCTGTATAAGACGCATGTCCATAAGTTTTGCCACCTCTGGGAAACTGCCAATTAAAAACATATTGATGTATGGAAAAACCGTCACAATATTATAATTATTCCAATTAGAAATAAATACATACAAATTGGCAATAGAGGTGGCAGACACATTTTTGGGGAAAAAAATTCTATTTTCAGCAAGTATCTTCATCAGATAGATTTTCATTACTATAAATCACATGTGTTTGTTGTGAGTACTTTTCAAATATCAAAGAGAATCTAACATAGTGGTTAAGAGCACAGATTCTGTAATTGAAGTGCTTAGGCTCTCAATTCATTTACCAGCTCATTGTGTTACCATGAACAGGTTAATCTCTCTATGCTTCAGTTATTTATCTACACAGAACACACAATATTTGTGCTTACTTTAAGATTATGATGATGATCAAATGAGTATAAGAAGAGTTTCTGGAACATAGTAAGCTATGTTTATATATATAGAAAGGAGCAGCAGCGTTGAGAGAAAACAAGTGCATTGGCTTTTAAGTTAGACAGTTTGGGTTCAAAGCCTGGTCACTACTGCCTACCTAAATGACCTTAGGTAGTTCAGTTAAGCTTGCTGTTCAGTTAACCCGTGCACTTGCAAAACAGGACTCGTAATAGCAGTACTCATTCCTCATAGAGTTGCCATGAAATAGTTCATGTAAAGCAATTAGAACAATACAGTTAGTATCAGCTCTTCTTTTATGACTAGTGTTGAGGTGATGTGTTTCCAAAAATACAGATGAAATCATGGAACACAATCAAATTATTTATAATATACTCAAAAACTAAAATAAGAAAAAAAAAAACTAGGGAAAAATTATAAACTATATTTGCCTGGGTTCCAGCCATTCTGAGTTGAGTTTGGTAATGCAGAGAATTTCCCACAGATAGTGCCTTAAATCCAATAAGAACAGATAACATATAACAGTTAACAGTTAACTGAATGATTTTAAGGTGATCAGAGTGAGTAAATGGCTTGCAATTAATTGATGGTCTATATCTTTATTTATTTGCTGTGAATATGACAATTTATCACTGAGAGGAGCTAAATACTTCACTACTTTTGATGGAGTGTCTGTATGCAATAAATGCCTATCAATGGATATTCAAGTGGTTGTTTAGTGAGCTAAAGAAGAATAGCTATATGTATGGAGGTAAGAAGATAAAAACACATTTTTGACGCTCTAGAGTGAGCTTATAAGAGGACTGAGGAGAGCTGGAGAAACCACAGCAGCCTAGTATCAGCTGACAGGCAGCCACAGGAAAGGGCAAATGCTGGAACCACTGAGCATTTACATGACTGGGTTACCAGGGTCTACAGGCTCTGAGTAACAACCACAAAAATCAAAGACCAATCTATAGCATAAAGAGAACAGAAAGGACTCTTAAGACCACATTAGGCTCTCCTGTGATACTGGCATGTATAAATGATATCCATCAACAACCACAGTACCACCTTCTCAGTTAACACAGCACTACCCTGTCATGGAGAGAGCTAACCTTTTTAAGCAAAATAATTGAACTATTTACACTCTGCAAACCCATCTTCATTGTGCTATGGAAAGAAAGGCTTTTTCACATTTTTCTGTGGTGGGGTCTTCTGATATACTATAAAACTACCAAATGGGGGAAAAGGTTGAAATTTCATTTTAATTATAAAGTTTTTTTTTTTGAGAAAGACAACTTCTGTTAGTAAGTTGACAAAAGAAAAATATGAGGAAGAGTTTAAATAAAGGAAGTTACAACTTTTAATACACACTTAGAAGTTTCCTGAGATACCACAGGAAACTTTCTCCTCAAAACAAGGTTAATTTAACCATTTTAAGAGGATATGTTTGTGCCTAAGGTAATTTGTCCTCACCCTGAAAATTTACCTGAAGATAAAGCTGATTATACTGGGCCCCCTGTCTTGGACCAGGTAATGCCAGAAACTATATTTGGATTCTGAACTTCAGTCATTGTTCTGACTATAATTTAAGTGAGCAAAATGTTTTATATCAGTAGAAAGAAAAACTCTTTTAATAGTAAAATTTGATAAGGTGCACAAATTAAGAATCAAAGACAAAGTTCTGTTTCTCTCATTAAACAGCAAAATTAGATTTACATGTACAATTTTTAATAAAGACTCACATAGAGCTCATTCCTGAGGATTCTTAGGATTTCACTATCTGGCTTTATTATTTGCCACCTAATGGCACTTGTCTAATTAAAAGTAGTAAATATAGTGACAGTCTAGCAATACCACTCAAGATCCAAAAAAGTCTTTGTAGACATGGTGAGTTACTTGCAAACTATTCTTTTCTTCATTTAAGGACAATGTGACAAGAACAACTTCTGTGTCACATTTACTTTATAAATTCTTTTTAAAATGTACAAAGATTAGTGGGTTCTAAGTCTGGAAATAACCAGACCCACATAGCTTTATAGCCAAGGTAAAAGTGAGTGTCCAATTCAAATAAAAATGAAAGTTTCCAGGATTTTCAGAAACTTTTGAACTCATTGCAGTTTGTCAAATTTAGTTAAATTTTAATTGTAGTGTAAATATTATTTATCTTAGAATGAAAAGGATAATTAATCCAAATCTTTTGAAGCAGGCAGAAAGTATTTTATGTAATGTTTTGTTAGATATGGATCAATAAGGAATGAATACCATTCTGCCTGATAACTTCATATACCCCATGCATTTTACTTCCTAATGGTTATTAGGCAGTGGTCTAACAGGTAGTTCTTAAAACTTGGTGGTGAAAAGGTCATGGTGCTAACAAGATTAGATTCATAGCCAATCATCTTCAAAAATGTGTATGAAAAATAAGGGAAACAGAAAGTCTGTGCACTGCGAAAATCAAGTTTCCGGCTCTTCAAAACCCTGTGAGCTGTAAGGTGAAAATAAAGCATCAGAAAATAAAATGTCTGCAAAATTGGGTTTTGTGTGAAACACTTACCTTACTTCCATTAGCAGAATTTTGCACTGAGGTGGTGGAAGAGAGGATATGAGTGTGCACAAATGTTTTTGTTAGAAACAGAGAAATCCCATAACAGCATTTCATACCTTCTGATTCTTCCTTTTCCAGGCACTAAGAAATATTTCTTATGAGTCCAAGAGGACTTCTTTACCAATTTAGGGTCTCGTATCCGACAAGGGCAATGGGAGAAAATGATGAACCTAAAAAATAAACAAATAAAATAAATCTAAATTAACGAAATGAATGGTACAGGATTTTTTTTTCTTCAAGTATTATTTTATTCATTGTTAATTTTTATGGAAGTAGAGTTGATTTACAATATTGTATTAATTTCAGCACATATTTTTTCAGATTCTATATTTTTGTAAGATAATGGTTATAATTTCCTGTGCTACACAGTATAGAATTGTTATCTATTTTATACATAGTAGTTTGTATCTGATAATCCTGTACCCCTAATATGTCCCCCTCCTTCCTCTCCTTTGCTAACCGCAAGTTTATGCCTTTGATATATGATTTGTATTTTTTTGATTCTACATATAAGTGATATCATACAGTATTTGTCTTTCTCTGTCTGACTTATTCACTAATTATGTTTTCTAGGTCAAAAAAAAAAAAAACCCAAAAAACTAAGAACAATGATATGATCATGGGTACTGGATTTTTACTATAATTAGGAATAGCCTTTTTCTTAAACTTAGAAATAAAATAATAACAGTGTGAGCCTGCTTAATGTCACCCCTTTGAACTTAATTCTAGTCTCAAGTGACACTTATTCTTTTTCCCAAAGAGGTGTTAAATATTTTTGAAAGAATAGAGTCCATTAAAGTATATAATGTTTGCTCCAGGTAGCATGTTAAGGATCCATGTTCATAGGAATGAAATGTTACACACTATCTAATCTCTAGTCATGTCATGTGTTCTAGTCTGCTCTGTCTCCTGGAATATCCAAGGAATGAAAAGAGTAGCTAATCTATAGTACACTAAAACAACTAAAGAAAATGAAATTTAAAATATTTGCAAAGGCTGAAAAAAACATGTTTAGAACTGATTCAAAATAAGAGCATTACATATTAAACTGGTGATTTGTAGCCAAAGCTGTATGCAGAGAAAACTTTCTGATTTTAAATGTATTTATTAGAAAATTAGAAAGATTTAAGATAAAAGAACTAAGCAATCAATCCAACAATCTAAAACAATTACAAAAATAAACTTAAGAAAGGAATTAAGATAAATACAAAAATTAATTAATAAAACAAATAACATGATTCAAAAACAAAAGAACTAATTCATTGAAAAGGTATATGAAAAGGTCACTTTTTAAAAAGTTATGAGTAAGGAAAAATAAGGCATAGATTTAAAAATAAGATTACATAAAATTATATTTATAAAAGATTTAAAAATTACTAAAATTAACAAAAGAAGACCTGGAAAATTTAAAAAGACAAAAGAAAGCAGTAACAAACACTGAAATGGTCATGAAGAAATATCTTGCCCCCACCAGCTCTCACCAGAGGAAGTACTAACAAATCTTCTTGAAGAAGATTTCTGACTGGCTGATCAAGGATGCAAAATAACAAAATAGTAACAAATCAAATCCAGGAATTTGCTGTAAAAATAATACAGGATGACCAAGTAGGAATTTATCTTGGGAATGCAAATAGGGCTCAACATTAGAGATCTCTTAAAGAACTGCACAATACTAATATGTTAAAGGATAAACACTATTTGATATGTCACAACTCTGAATAAGAATCCTACAGGTATTCAACATTTTTATGAATATTTTCAAAAGCTTTTTGCAAAATAAAAACACATAATTTCCCTGACTTTATAAAAGGATCTAGCAAAGTCTTACATCAAGCACTCCCCATAATCAAGAGATACTGGAAGCAGACCCACAATTGATCAGTCTTCACATCAGGGTCCCAGTCAGTGTAATAAAATAAGGAAAACAACTCAAATATTAGAAAATGTTACAAAACTGTCATAATTTGAAGATAATTAGGTCCTGAAGACACCAATAAGACAAATTTTAAAACCAATAAGTAAATTTCATCCAAATAGCCAAATACAAAATCAACATATTTAAAAAACCTGTAATTTTTATTCATATCAGAAAACCAACTAAAAATAAAATAAGAGGTCTATTTATAATTAATAATCACATCAAATATTTAGGAATAATCCTAATAAGACTTCACTGAAGGGCATCAAAGAAAACCTAAATAAATTAGGAAAATACTTTTCTTATGAATGAGAAAATTCAGAATTTTAAAGATGTCTATACTGTCTAAAATAATCTATGAATTTAGCAAAATACTAATATAAAAATAAAAGGGTCAGTGACGGGTAATAGGGCAAAGATGGTCAAAACGCACAAACTTCCAGTTATAAGATAAGTAAGTACTAGGGACACATTTTACAATATGTTTAATACAATTGCTGTATACTACATAAAAGTTGTTAAGAGAATAAATCCTAACAGTTCTTATCACAAAGAAACCATTTTCTGTTTTTCTTTTATTTTGTACCTGTATGAGGTGATGGATGTTCACTAAACTTATTGTAGTAAACATTTCTTGATATACTTAGGTCAAATCATTATGATATACACCATAAATTTATATAATGCTGTATATCAATTATATCTCAATAAAAATGGAAGAAAAATAATTTTAAAAGTAAAACAATGTTTTCTGGAAATTTTAAATCTGTTTAAAATCCATTAAGAAGAGCGAATATGTAAAAATAACAAAGATAAATCTATAAAAGAAAACCAAGATGGAATATTCTTGCCTACTACATATCAAACATATTATAAGATCATAGTAATAAGCACAGTAGTGCCACAGAAATTGATAACTAGATTCATGAAATAAGAGCCTAAAAATAGATGAAAGCATACATGCTTACTTAAGATACAATAAGAATGGCATTTTAAATAAATGAGAAAGGGTATATTTTAAAATAAAATTTCTTAGGAAAATAATTTACTTATTGAGAAAGATACAGCTAGTTCACATCTCATAGTCATAAAGACAGATTCCAGATTGTTATAATCTAAGCATAAACATAATAAATTATATTTATCAAATCATATAAATTTATATAATTTTACAAATATATACAATAATTATATATAATTATATAATATAATGACATATTATTATATATTAAATATTATAAATTATATTACTGAATATATTATAATATATAATTATATATAATATATTATATATAATAATATAATATGATATAATATATAATATATATCATATATTATTGTTATTGACATTATTATATATTATTATTAATATTATTATATATTATATATACCATAAAATATGATTATATAAATATATAATTATATAGATTTATAATTTTATACATTTATATATTTAATAACTTACATTTATTAATTTATTATTTATAAATTAATAAATGTATTAAATACAGTACTATAAAAATCTTATAGCATATTTTAATATTATTTCTTTTTGATGTTGCAATCAACAGTGAAAGTCAATTCGCTCAGTCATGTCCAACTCTGCAACCCCTTGAACTGTGGCCTGTCAGGCTCGGTCCATCCATGGGATTCTCCAGGCAGGAGTACTGGAGTGGGTTGCCATTTCCTTCTCCAGGGGATCTTCCTGACCCAGGGATCGAACCTGGGTCTCCTACATTGCAGGCGGACGCTTTACCATCTGAGCCACCAGGGGATCCCTGGAATCAAAAATGTGTTCTTAAATAAAAAATTTCTAACAACAAGGAAACTGAAGTGAATCACACACACACACACACACACACACACACACAAAGGGACTCATAATCTGTGGTAGAGAATATAAAGCCAGAGTTACAGAAAAGAGTACTGACAATCAGGTTTTTGGTATCATAGGCAGTATATTATGATACAATTTCTATAAAAGAGAAATACCAAAGCAATACTATAGATTTTCTCTGTGATTATTGATGTTCATAAATGCATAGAACAAGGTCTAAAAAGTATCCATATTAACCTGATGGTTATGATTGACTACATCAAAGGAGACTAGAATTTAGTATTATTCTAGTCAAACGTACACTGGCTTTGTATATAAGAAGAAAGTGTCTAAGTGTTCATCAATAGATAAATGGATAAAAGAAGATGTGTTTTACACACACATACACACACAGGAACATTACTCATCCATAAGAGAATGAAATATTGCCATTTGTGGATTTCCTGGTGGCTCAGTGGTAAAGAATCTGCCTGCTGGTGCAGGAGATGCAGATTTGATCCCTGGGTCAGGAAGATCTCCCCCAGAAAGGAAATGGCAAGCCACTCCAGCAGCCTCTTCTGGGAAATCCCATGGAAAGAGGTCTGGTGGGCTATAGTTCATGGGGACACAAAATAGTTGGACATGACTTAGTGACTAAAAACAACAACAAATTACCATCTGCAGTAGCATGGATGGATATGATCACATTGAGTGATGTAAGTCAAAGACAAATTTGTATGATATCACTTATATGTGAAATCTAAAACAAACGAACTTATTTACAGAACAGAAAGAGAATCACAGACATAGAAAACTTATGGATACCAAAGGGAAAAAGGAGGAGGAGGGATAAATTAGGAGGATAAGATTAACAGATACACACCACCATATATAAAACAGATAAATAAGAATAATTTACTGTATAGCACAGGAAACAATATTCAATTTCTAGTAATAATCTACAATGTAACAGAATCAGGAAAAAAAGTGTAATTAAATCTCTTTGCTGTATACCTGAAATTAACATTATATATCAACTATACTTATCTGAAAAATAAGAAGAATGTATAAAAATAGTAAATAAGTTAGGTGGTGAGGAATAGTAAATAAGTTAGGTGGTGAGGTAAATTATCATTACAAGGAAAGCTTGACCAATCTATCTTACAACTGCCTAAAGCAATGACAAATGTGGGGAAGATAAATGTTACTAGAAAACAACTGTCTGACTTGACAACTATGAGAATAAAGAATTTGTTTTACCACTTCAGCTGCAACCCCACAGAATCAAGGAACTTTAATTTATTTTATAGTTTAGTAGAGTGAAATGCTTTCAAAATATTTCAAAGGATAAATTATTCCATTTGGAAATAAATGAAATAAACATCATTTATATAACAAATCAAAATGTTTAAAAGTTTCCATTTCTATGTTATTGCCTGAGGCAAACTCTTTATCAAGGTTCTTTGCAGCTTAAATTCATCACGTTAACCCATGGTTCATATTATTTTAAGTCTATTAGTGTTTAAATAAGTTTTAGAAATATCTCTGCTCAAAAACAGTCAATGTTGACCATACAGGATTCAAAAGCAGTATTAACCAAAGGTCACTGAAATGGCCCTAAGAAAATAATCTTTCTAAAAATAAACTCATAGACCAATCTTGTGTATATTTTTTAAACTACATGCTTTAAAAAAAAACTGTAGCTGATTATTTTGTGCAAATTTTAGCTCTACCATCAATCCTGTTTTGATATCCTCACTCTCCAAAAAGACAGAAGAAAGGAAAATAAAAAGTGACTCAGACTTAGATCTTAAACTTTATTAAAATTAATGCCAGTAAAGACTTTTGTGAAAGATAGTTAACACTGCTGGGTTTAGTGAGAAAGTCTTCTCTAAACATTGCTTTTGAGATAGTAATTTAACAACACAGGCAACAACCTTGAAATATACTCAAATGATTGATTATAGTAGGTCTATGTCTGAGAATTTATCCTTAAAAAATAGCAACTGGACAAAGATCAGTATTCTATAATAACCTTTTATTATAGCATTATAGCATCAATTATAACATTTGGGGCAAACTAAAAGTCCAGCAATAGGATACTTATAGTTAAATGCTGATACAGCTGTTGATTACTCATTTAATGTTTATGAAGATGAATTCATGACATGGGAAAATAAAAACACAAGGTACAGAATTGTCTTTGCAATAACAAATGCACACATACATATGTATGCATATCTATGTCTCTCTACCTACCTACCCATGCATAAAAGAGAAGAAATAATTGCCAAATGACTCCTGAGACAAATACGTGATTTTCCCTGAGTGAGTGAGTGAGTGAGTGAAGTTGCTCAGTCGTGTCCGACTCTTTGTGACCCCATGGACTGTAGCCTACTGGTCTCCCTCTGTCCATGGGATTTTCCAGGCAATAGTACTAGAGTGGATTGCCATTTCCTTCTCCATAGCCTATGCCAATGTTTCAACCTAAGTTGGTTCATTGACTACAGGCACTGCAGAAGAGAAGTCTACTGCATAAAGTGAAAAACAGTAGAGCAATTAAAAATATCCCAATCCTCCCTTTCTCTCAGTTCCTATTCCTGGTCCCAGTGGATGATTGTTTAAACAAGCATGTTCTTCTTTCACTGTTTATGGATGGGCTCCTCTTGTTCAGATGTAGCTGCTGCTGGGCCTCTATTTTCCATTTCTTTGCTCATTCTTAGCAAAGTGAGGTGAAGAAGGTGTGTGCACTCTGAGCCCCTTTAAAGCCCCAGCCTCAGAAAGTGGTACTCAGATCTGTAAGTTTAGTATTGCCTCAAAAACAAAGCAAGCTAGAATTTAAAGGCTCTTCAGCATGAGAAATGGAACAAGAGAAGGAACAGAAGGAGAAGGAAAATATAATGTGGATAGCTATGAAAAACCTAGATCTCAAATGATGTGAATGAGCAAGATATTTGCTGTTGTGTTCTTGTCATTGACTGGGGATCATGTTAGAGCCAAAAGCTTCTGGCCATCAGAACAAGGCTAATTTCTCTATGGTCCCTCTTCCTCAAGGTTATTACTTCCATTGTTAGGGAGATAATACATGGCAGTATTTGATACTAAAATGGATTGGAATGGGTGAATTTAACTCAGATGACCATTATATCTACTACTGTGGGCAAGAATCTCTTAGAAGAAATGGAGTAGCCATCATAGTCAACAAAAGAGTCTGAAATGCATTACTTGGATGCAATCTCAAAAAAGACAGAATGATCTTTTTGTTTACAAGACAAACCATTCAGTATCACAGTAATCCAAGTCTATGGCCCGACCAGTAATGCTGAAGAAGCTGAAGTTGAATGGTTTTATAAAGACCTACAAGACCTTCTAGAACTACACCCAGAAAAGACATCCTTTTCATTATAGGGGACTGGAATGCAAAGTAGGAAGTCAAGAAACACCTGGAGTAACAGGCAAATTTGCCCTTGGAGTATAGAATGAAGCAGGGCAAGGCTAATAGAGTTTTGCCAAGAGAAGGTACTGGTCATAGCAAACACCCTCTTCCAAAAACACAAGAAAAGACTCTACATGTGGACCTCACCAGATGGTCAATACCAAAACAAGATTGATTATGTTCTTTGCAGCCAAAGATGGAGAAGCTCTATACAGTCAGCAAAACAAGACTGGAACTGACAGTGGCTCAGATCACAAACTCCTTATTGCCAAATTCAGGCTGAAATTGAAGAAACTAGGGAAAACCACTAGACCATTCAGGCATGACGTAAATCAAATCTCTTATGACTATACAGTGGAAGTGACAAATAGATTCAAGGGATTAGATCTGATAGACAGAGTGCCTGATGAACTATGGATGGAGGTTCATGACATTGTACAGGAGACAGGGATCAAGACCATCCCCAAGAAAAAGAAATGCAAAAAGGCAAAATGGTTGTTTGAGGAGGCCTTACAAATAGTTGTGAAAAGTAGAGTAGTGAAAGGCAAAGGAGAAAAAGGAAAAATATACCCATTTGAATGGAGAGTTCCAAAGAATAGCAAGGACAGATAAGAAAGCCTTCCTCAGTGATCAGTGCAAAGAAATAGAGGAAAACAATAGAATGGGAAAGACTAGAGATCTCTTCAAGAAAATTAGAGATAACAAGGGAACATTTCATGCAAAGATGGCACAATAAAAGACAAAAATGGTATGGACCTAACAGAAGCAGAAGATATTAAGAAGAGGTGGCAAGAATACACAGAACTATACAAAAAAAGATATTCGTGACCCAGATAATCACAATGGTGTGATCACTCACCTAGAGCTAGACATCCTGGAATGTGAAGTCAAGTGGGGCTTAGGAAGCATCACTATGAACAAACCTAGTGGAGGTGATGGAATTCCAGTTGATATTTCAAATCCTAAAAGATAATGCTGTGAAAGGGCTACATTCAATACACCAGCAAATTTGGAAAACTCAGCAGTGGCCACAGGACTGGAAAAGGTCAGTTTTCATTTCAATCCCAAAGAAACGCAATGCCAAAGGATGCTCAGACTACCACACAATTGCACCCATCTCACACGCTAGCAAAGCAATGCTGAAAATTCTCCAAGCAAGGCTTCAACAGTACATGAACTGAGAACTTCCATATATTCAAGCTGGATTTAGAAAAGGCAGAGGAACCAGAGATCAAATTCTTATCATCAAAAAAGCAAGAATTCCAGAAAAAAAAAATCTACTTCTGCTTTATTGACTATGCCAAAGCCTTTGACTGTGTGGATCACAATAAACTGTGGAAAATTCTGAGAGAGATGGGAATACCAGACCCCTGACCTACCTGATGAGAAATCTGTATGTAGGTCAGGAAGCAACAGTTAGAACTGGACATGGAACAACAGACTGGTTCCAAATCAGGAATGGAGTACATCAAGGCTGTGTATTGTCACCTTGCTTATTTAACCTATATGCAGAGCACATCATGAGAAACATTGGGCTGGATGAAGCACAAGCTCAAATCAAGATTTCCAGGAGAAATATCAAAAACCTCAGATGTGCAGATGACACCATCCTTATGGCAGAAAGTGAAGAAGAATTGAAGAGGCTATTGATGAAAGTGAAAGAGGAGATGGCTTAAAGCTCAATATTCAGAAACCTAAGATTATGGCATATGGTCCCATCACTTCATCGCAAATAGATGGGGAAGCAGTGGAAACAGTGACAGACTTTATTTGGGGGCTCCTAAATCACTGCAGATGGTGACTGCAGCCGTAACATTAAAAGGTGCTTGCTCCTTGGAAGAAAAGTTATGATCAACCTAGACAGCATGTTAAAAAGCAGAGACATTACTTTGCCAACAAAGGTCCATCTAGTCAAAGCTATGGTTTTTCCAGTAGTCACATATGGATGTGAGAGTTAGACTATAAAGAAAGCAGAGCTCTGAAGAATTGATGCTTTTGAACCATGGTGTTGGAGAAGACTCTTGAGAGTCCCTTGGACTGCCAGGAGATCCAACCAGTCCATCCTAAAGGAAATCAGTCTTGAATATTCATTGGAAGAACTGATGCTGAAGCTGAACCTCCAATACTTTGGCCCCTTGATGTGAAGAACTGACTCATTGGGAAAGACCCTGATGCTGGGAAAGACTGAAGGCGGGAGGAGAAGGGGACAACAGGATGAGACGGTTGGATCGCATCACCAACTCAATGGACATGAGTCTGAGTAAACTCTGGGAGTTAGTCATGGACAGGGAGGCCTGGCGTGCTGCAGTCTGTGGAGTGACAGAGTTGGACATGACTGAGTGACTGTACTGAACTGAATTGAACTCAGTATTTAATAGCAAGACATTTCTCTCGCCATACTGTTCTGACCACTACAATATTTTTTTGTTTTGGTCAACCTTAACTTTTTAAACCAAAACATGCTTATTATCATGTGAAGTCTGAATATCAGCAGGACCTCTGCCTTGCTTCTCTTTTTCTAAGCCAAGTTGGCCACCTACTTCACTTAACCTCATTTCAGAAAGGTTAGATAACCACAAACTGAACTTGAAAAAATCTGCCTTAGGAACAGACCAACATGTTAGTAACATCTGCATTTAAGTGTTTGGATTACAGGTAAATTTTATTTTATAATTTTTATTTTCTAAAAATTTTTATAGTATGTATTACATTTATACTACAACAAAAGAAAAGAGAAACGAATCTTTGATAATGTTTCATCTTTGTTCAAGCTATTTTAACTGCATTTGAATGAAATCAAATTTATTCATAAGGATATATATAAAATGAGCATAGAAAACAAAACAAAAATCTTGCTGGTATTTACCAGTTTCTATCATTGATTTAATTCTGTTTATCAGACTATGTCACCATATTCTTTACCTTCTTCTAGTCTTTTAAACTTCTGCTTAATCTTCCCAAATTTCCTTACCTAAATTCACCCTTTTATCTTTCCACTTATTTAACGGGACATATCACTCTTTACATTTCTTGCCTCACTCACACCTTAAAAGCTGTAATTGTTATGTTTTGTCTCCTTATACATGCAGATAAATTCCATGTGGAGGACACTGGCTATGTCCTTTTCCTAGGATAATTCCTGGAATGGGAGAACGCTCAATTAATACACATACACACATGCACACACACACATATATATGGATATATACATTCATATATATGCATACATATAGACAGTTTAGTTCAGCTCAGTCGCTCAGTCATGTCTGACTCTGCGACCCCATGAATCACAGCACGCCAGGCCTCCCTGTCCATCACCAATTCCCAGAGTTCACTGAGATTCATGTCCATCGAGTCAATGATGCCATCCAGCCATCTCATCCTCTGTCGTCCCTTTCTCCTCCTGCTCCCAATCCCTCCCAGCATCAAAGTCTTACAATAAGTCAGCTCTTTGCAGGTGGCCAAAGTACTGGAGTTTCAGCTTTAGCATCATTCCTGCCAAAGAAATCCCAGGGTGGATCTCCTTCAGAATGGACTGGTTGGATCTTGCAGTCCAAGGGACTCTCAAGAGTCTTCTCCAACACCATGGTTCAAAAGCATCAATTCTTCAGAGCTCTGCTTTCTTTATAGTCTAACTCTCACATCCATATGTGACTACTGGAAAAACCATAGCTTTGACTAGATGGACCTTTGTTGGCAAAGTAATGTCTCTGCTTTTTAATATGCTGTCTAGGTTGATCATAACTTTTCTTCCAAGGAGCAAGCACCTTTTAATGTTACGGCTGCAGTCACCATCTGCAGTGATTTTGGAGCCCCCAAAAAATAAAGTCTGATACTGTTTCCACTGTTTCCTCATCTATTTCCCATGAAGTGATGGGACCAGATGCCATGATCTTCGTTTTCTGAATGTTGCGCTTTAAGTCAACTTTTTCATTTTCCTCTTTCACTTTCATCAAGAGGTTTTATAGCTCCTCTTCACTTTCTGCCATAAGGGTGGTGTCATCTGCATATATGAGGTTATTGATATTTCTCCCGGCAATCTTGATTCCAGCTTGTGTTTCTTCTTTCTCATGATGTACTCTGCATAGAAGTTAAATAAGCAGCATGAAAATATACAGCCTTGACATACTCCTTTTCCTATTTGGAACAAGTCTGTTGTTCCATGTCCAGTTCTAACTGTTGCTTCCTGACCTGAATACAGATTTCTCAAGAGGCAGGTCAGGTGGTCTGGTATTCCCATCTCTTTCAGAATTTTCCACAGTTTATTGTGATCCACACAGTCAAAGGCTTTGGCATAGTCAATAAAGCAGAAATAGATGTTTTTTTGAACTCTCTTGCTTTTTCCATGATCCAGCGCATGTTGGCAATTTGATCTCTGGTTCCTCTGCCTTTTCTAAAACCAACTTGAACATCAGGAGGTTCACGGTTCACGTATTGTTGAAGCCTGGCTTGGAGAATTTTGAGCATTACTTTACTAGCATGTGAGATGAGTGCAATTGTGCGGCAGTTTGAGCATTCTTTGGCATTGCTTTTCTTTGGGATTAGAATGAAAACTGACCTTTTGCAGTCCTGTGGCCACTGCTGAGTTTTCCAGATTTGTTGGCATATTGAGTGCAGCACTTTCATAGCATCATCTTTCAGGATTTGAAATAGCTCAACTGGAATTCCATCACCTCCACTAGCTTTGTTCATAGTGATGCTTTCTAAGGCCCACTTGACTTCACATTCCAGGATGTCTGGCTCTAGATCAGTGATCACACCATCATGATTATCTGGGTCATGAAGATCTTTTTTGTAAAGTTCTTCTGTGTATTCTTGCCACCTCTTCTTACAGACATATAGACAACACTATTAAATAAATTATACATCATTTTATAGCTTTGTTAGTTTTTCTTTCACATGGACAGGATAATAGCTCCCCATATGTCAGCCTGTTTTTGAGGTAAGTGATTCCTATCCAGTGATGTCAAATAGCTACCAGCTTTGCTTTTATTCTCATGTGAATCAACAATACTTTTACTGAAAATGAATAAAAAGTTTGAATCATGTTGTTTTCACAGGCTTTTAAATTTCTGCATGCAAAAGTATTTCAGACTCCAGTTGGAAAGGAACTGAAGGTACTAACACATTATGATAAAAGCTATTTCCTACAACATCCAGTCTGATTATGTAAACAAAGAATGTTTGGAAAGGTTGTGGAGAAAACAAGAGATTTTAGATGTTAATGACATAAACATCTTAGAACTAGGCTCAAAAAATGACTCCTAACAGTCACTGAATAATTTTGTCTTTCACACCATACAAAATGTATTGCATATGCTCTACTTTGAAATGAATGATCCACATAGTGACAAAAACAAACCACTCTATAGTGCTTCACATGCACCAGGCACTGTTTTAAATGCTTCATGTATGTCAACTCATCTAATCCTGTGCTCAACCCTACGACACGGGGAATTGTTACCCTCCTTAATTTACTGATGTGGAAACTGAGGCACAGAGTGAGCATGTTGGAAAGCAAAAAGCCGTCAGAGCAGCCACCTGAGTTTCCCTTTTGAAGTGCAGTGCTTTAGCTTATAAAGCCATTTATTCCCCTCTCCAGGGTGCCTGTCGGCTGGCCCAGGGTCATGTGGCTAGACAAAGCCAGAATTTGAACAGCCTGGCTTCAGGCTTTCTCCTAACTCTGTCATGCTTCTCTAAAAGACCTGAAACAGATGAGAAGCACAGCCATCCCTTCCATGGGGGTTTGGTTCCAGGACTCTCTGTGGATACCAAAGCTGCAGATGATCAAGTCCCTGGCTGTATTAAGTGAGCCAAGTGTTATCACCTACATACAGGCACCTGGAGTGAGAGTGGGAAGGACACTGGAGTTGGACTCAGAAGTCTCCTGAGAAAATTCTGAGCTCTGTTCCTGAATCAGATACTAATGTAGCTGGTGTTTTCTTAACTCTAAGATGAAAGTACAAACCCTCCATTATTGTGTTTTTGTTTTGAGGCTTCCCTGGTGGCTCAGTAGGAAAGAACCCACCTGCCAATGCAGAGACATTGGTTCAATCCCTGGGTCGAGAAGACCCCTTGGAGAGGGTATGGCAACCCACTTCAGTATTCTTGCCTGGGAAATCCCATGGACAGCAGAGCCTGGAGGGCTATAGTCCGGGGGGTCACAAAAGAATCAGACGATGTAGTGACTAAACAACAACGGACTGAATAGGTGACATCCACTGTATTATTCTTGAGACCTTAACTTACTTTGTGAGGATTCACTCTCTAGACTGTGGCTGCCTTTATTCCTTCTGTAAATAATGGAGCTCATGGAATTATTTAAGCAAACAGTGGACATGAAATGATCAGTATTGCTGATCTCAAATAGGAAGTAGGCTCTCCCCAGGCCTTTTACATTCAAACATTCAACACATTTTTCAAGTGTGCTCAGGAACCAAACTCTGAGAAAGCTCCATAGAAAATAGTAGGATGAAAAGGTATGGTGATTTTTCTCACCAGTCTTAAACAGCAAATGAAATAGGACACCAAAACCAAAACAGAAATGTGTGCCGTGGAGGGCAAAAAAAAGTTCTGTGAATTCAGAGGAAGATGAAGCACTTTGGTGTGGGGAAACTCAGGAAAGGAGACTTTCAGTATATGGATATTAGCAGAAAAAGGGAGCATCACATACAAGGAAATTAGATTCTGTCTGATTCAATGTCAGACTTCCACAGAACATCTAGTTTTTCAAGGCACTGTGCTAACTGGGAAATCAAGGAGAGGAAGATAGTCCCTGAACTCAGAGCTTAGAATTTGGGGGAGACTGTCTAAGTTAGTTCTCTCACCACAGAAGCACAAGGCCAGAAGAACACAGAAAAACTAATCACTGTACTCCTCAGAGATGTAGTTTAAAGAAAAAAGGCAATAATAAAAGAGGAAATTGATGAAGGAGAATTTAGTTCTGCCAATGGGAGACAGAGAGAGTTCAGAGACTACACAAAGAGAAAGAGACAGTTGACCAGAGTCTTAAATGAAGCTTAAGTAGATAATTGCTAAGTAGGTGAAGAGAAGGGAATGATATTTCAAGCAAAGGATACAACATAAAACCATGGATTTTGGTTGTTTCTCTTGTCATATGTGCAGAGAATCACAAAACTTGGGATATGGTAGGGTGGAGATATAACTCTCAATTCTTTATTCTTTTCAGAACAAAGTTGATCTCTCCTTCCACTTTCAAAAATTGTTTCCCAGTACTTGACTTGACCTCAGAATATTCTACAAGGGCACTGATCTCATGAACAGTTAAGTCTGTTTCACATGTCAATCTCCGCTCCCTGCTCAAGCTCGTCCCAGAAGCTGGGACAGGCAGTGTGTGTCGGGGGTGGGGGGCGGAGGAAAGATGCATTCAAGCAAAGGAGGAGCAGGTTTGAAGTGACCGAAGGCAATAAGAGAGAAAAATGATGAATGAAAACCCTAAGCAGTTTGTATTATGAGAAATGTAGTGCATAGAATGGCATAACTCCTTCCCTTTATCCCCTTCTGTGTTATTTTGAAATAAATTTGAGAAAACATATCATGCATCCATAAATATTTTAATATGTATTCCTAAAGACAAAAGCACTTATAATAAAAACACTACAATCAACATACCTAGAAAATTTAATACTATGAACTAACTTCTGAACAGTGAGCCTGAGGAACTTATAGAACATTGAGCTTTGATGATCTAAGAGCTAAAGATGA
This sequence comes from Nanger dama, assembly GCA_917880005.1. NCBI lineage: Eukaryota > Metazoa > Chordata > Mammalia > Artiodactyla > Bovidae > Nanger > Nanger dama. The sequence continues at coordinate 36,071,517 of CAKJTW010000007.1, forward strand.
GGGAGCTTCATTCATCAATATGTGGGAGATGTCAAGGATTAGGAAATAGGTAACATCGCCTAGGAGTCATAAAAGGAAGCAACCAATAGAAGATTGCATTAAATGCAAAATTTGAATAAAGGCCAGAGACATGAGCAGTTAGAAGAACATGAAGATCTGTGAGGACTGGAGGAAGCAAGATATCTCTCCATTTGTGAACAGAATGAGACTTAGGCTGAGCCCTGAAGGACTGGACTTCAGAAGGTGCTGGGGACGGTGGCGATAATCCATCTGAGGAAAATGGGGCCAGTGATTGCGCGGAGCTTGACTGGTAAACGGGCTCACTTCACAGGAAAGAGGGGGTTGGCAGGAAACGAGGTCACCACGCTGGGGAGATTAAAGGTGCATCCAGGATTTAAATTTCATTCACTGTTTCAGTAACTGTTGGTTGAGTGGGTAGAATACACCAGAGATCACGCTAACAGCTAGGGATGGTAAGACTGACGAGATTGATTTATGCTTGTAAGTAGATTTAGATCTGTTCCGAGAACATTTAATCAAAAGTGCCATAATTATAATGTCATTTAATAAATATTTATTAAACATATTTTATAGGTCAGTCACCATGATGATGCTGTGGATACAATGATCATTAAGTCATGGTCCACAAAAAGCCACTGAACCATGAGCAAATTCTGGGGGGATGCGGACACGAGAAAAAGCATTTTGAGGGGAATTTCTTTTTACTATGCACAAAGAATGGGATAAGAACACTTCATCAAGAAGACAAGGTGAAAAACCTTGAACTAAGGGGAAAATAAGAATGGATATAAAGGGATTATATAAGAGATGTATTCATGGAAGAAAATGGTGGGAAAAAGCTGAGTAACTGATATCCCAAAGTTTCAGATGGTGTGTGTGTGTGTGTGTGCACATGTGTGAGCACAATCTTTCAGGTGTGACCATATCAGTTTTCTTTCTGGGTGTCTGAAAGTGTTCTCTGTGATACAATGAGCTCTACAGAGATCACCTTTCCTTTATGCTAAGAAAATTGTAGGTCTAACGCAGCAACATCCTAAAAGGTCTTCCTAAGGATATCAAGTTTCTCTGGAGATGGGGAACTTCCCCCATGCTGACGCGCTGATGTGCAGGTATATTCCCTTCAAATAGCAAGTGTTGTCTTAATAAAGACAGCACAGTGGGTTTCTGGATACCAGTATTGAGGTCACTTAGAGCATTCAGAATGATTCTTAAATGATCGACCAATGTAAACTTGGGTGCTCTCTGCGTTGTTCCCTTGGAGTCAGCAAACATTGCACAGATGAAAGAAAAAAACAACAGTAAATTATTTCCAAGGATTAGAAACAGAAATCCTCAGATGATTCACCGATGATTCAGATTTCTGTGTATCGCTTCTATTCTACTTGTTGCCAAGGGAACTTGGGGCCTACTTCCTACCACACTTCAGCTATAAAAAGTACCAGCAAAAGCCACAGGAGAGTAACTTCTCTACTCTTTTATCAAAAAAAAAAGGCTAACGGCCAATATGTCATTTTCACAGAGAGATTTCAATTTTATCTATGAAGGTGATATCCACGAGACACTGAGATGTCACATGATTATTCTATTTATCTATCAACTCCTTTCATTCAGCTGCTTTACTCAAGCAGGGCATCTCCTATAAAGAACCTAAGATGCCAGTGGAAATTGTCCTTTTTCCATAAAATCCAGACCAAATGCTTTTTTGTTGTTGTTTTTAATCTTTATTTTTTAATTGGAGGATAGTTGCTTTAGTGTTGTGTTGGTTTCTGCTGGACAACAATGAGAATCTGTCATAATTGTGTGTGTGTGTGTGCTCACATGTGCTGTGTGCTTTGCTAAGTCGCTTCAGTCGTGTCTGACTCTGCGACCCCATGGACTGTAGCCCACCAGGCTCCTCTGTCCATGGGGTTCTCTAGGCAAGAATACTGGAGTGGGTAGCCATGACCTCCTCCAGGGGCTCTTCCCAATGCAGGGATGGAACCTGCGTTTCTTAAGCCTACTCCATTGGCAGGCAGATTCTTTACTACTAGCGCCACCATATGTCCCTCCCTTGTGAGCCTCCCACTCTTGCCCGTATCCCACCCTCTAGGTCACTGCGAAGCACTGGACTGAGCTCCCCGTGTTTTATAGCAGCTTCCCACTAGTTATCTATTTCACACATGACAGTGTATATGCTTTTGTATCAATAACCAAAGCCTGGCCAATGTGTGGACCTCAGCCAGGGCTCAAACCCAGAGCCATGCTCTGCCCTGTCTGGGTCATCACAGCAAGAGAAGGACATAAGCCAGGGGAGAGGAAGGCAGTTTGATGACACAGGCGGTCCCATGCACTTTTACTCTTGTTGCCGTGATCTGTTGATCTTTTTCTAGTTGTCATCTTTACGAAGCCACAGAAGAGTATCAGTACAGTCAAACATTCATAGTAGAAAACCAGTCCTGGATGGATAATTTCTATTGCATATATAACCTAAATTTTTTTCCTTAATATGTTCCTTGACTGAAATTCTCATTTAGAAATAGGGCAGGAAGCATACCTCAATGGATAGGTTTCAGGAAGGCAGCAGAAGTCAATAGCACAGACTAGCACACTCTGCTTACAGAGGGCAGAGTCACCCATCTGTTAAGACGGTCTGGAAGCACAAGACAATTGAAAGCATTCCAGAAATATATTTTTTCATTTGACTTTGATGCTTCCTAGAAATTTTGTAAAGAACAAAGTTTTCTCTTTTAAGATGGCGTATTTTCTCTTTATTATTCCCTATGCCCAGAAAAGGGTTTCCCTGGTGGCTCAGTGGTAAAGAATCAACCTGCCAATGCAAGTGACACAGCTTTGACCCTGAGTCAGGAAGATCCCCTGGCTAAAGCCACTCCAGTATTCTCACCTGGGAAATCTCATGGACAGAGGAGCCTGGTGGGCCACAGTCCATAGGGTTACAAAGCGTTGGACATGACTGAGTGACTAAATAATAACAAAGCCAGAAAAAGCCACCAGCTATTCTTGCTTTAGCCCCACCTAAGAGGTACAGAATGCCTAAGATGTGCTTATGCTTAAATTTATATAATATTAGAACACTCCAGATCTTTGAAGGGGCAACATGATAAAATATAAGGCTACAAATTTCAATATTTTAAATGGATGTATTACTTTTGTAATCAACAGTGATTTGTTCTAAAATGCAAAACTTCCCACCTTAAAATCTATCATGAGTTTCCTATTTCTTTGAGAATAAAATCCCAGCTTCTTCTCATGGAATGCAAAACCCCTTATGGCCTCATCTCACATCCCTTTGTACCCGAGCAATGCAGAACTACTTACGGCTCCCAACACCTATGAGTGTCCCATGCCTCTGTGACTTGGCACATGGGCCTCACTAAGCCTGGAATGTCTTTGCTCTTTCTCACCTGATTGATTTCTATTTATTCTCAACACTTAGTTCATAACTATCACCTGCTCTGCTGAGTGTTTCCTGACTCAACTGTCTGTCAAAAGCAATTCTTACATAAGTCTTCTGGCTTTGTCAGTATTTATAACATTGCATGTACACTATATGCTAACTATTGTTCATGTGTGTCTGTAATTTTTCATCTATTACACTGGATAATTCTTGGGAGCCCAGATTCATTTTATTTTTTATCTTTGTATTTTGAGTACTTTGCACAGTTGCTCAATATACATTAAGTTGTGTGTAACATTTTGTTGAAAATTTTTCCATTTTGCAAACCTTATGATGATTAGAGGAAGATGTATTTAAAAGAAATGCAACACTAGATAATGTTAGTGAAACATGAAATAAACTTTGCAAATTTCTGCCTTATAATATCAAACAGAAGACACCTCTGTTCAAGTTTCTTGCTGGATAAACACAGGAAGGGTCAATGCGTCATAAGTCAGATGAATGTAAACGAAAGGGGTATGTACTCAACAAAGAAGAAGAACAACAACAAGGTCTTCTCGACCTCTGATGTTCAGACTAGCTAGTGGAAAAATTAAAGTGTGATTTTTCCGCCTGTCCGAAGAACTCTGAATGAGACCCACATAAACATCTGCTTTAACCAAAGTTATTGGAGCTTTGCAGCAGACCTGCCAACCAAGAAGGGTGAGAATAGCTCATTCTATCAAATTCACTGGGTCATTTGGTCAGAGTGCTCACAGGCCTTGAGCCCGAGTATTTCAGAAGCCCCAACCTTAGCAATGAGGAGTGCAGGTGAGGTGACAGGGCCAGATGTAGGAAAGGAATCTCATTTTGAAACAAGAGTTAACATACTGTCCTCTTCCAGTAAGAGCCTATATATCAATAGTGCAAAGCTTGCTGAGATGGAGACCAGAATTATGCTGAGCTTGTGACTTTTCAACAGCAACTTGGACCTGGCTTGGCAAAATCTCTTATAGCACCAAGCTGAGGTTCCTGAGCTAAAGCAGGAGTCACATCCACTAAGAGGAGAGATGCCCAGACATGCTGAGAAAGCTGTGAGAGAAATAGCCAAATGCTAGAGTAGGGTCAGGAATGAAGAGAAAGTAGACCGGGATAGAAATGAGGAGCAGAGGATTCTTTGAACAAGCACCTGGAACACCAAAAGCCTTTGCCTGGTGTGTGGACAGGTAACCTCATACTCAGCTGCTCAGTTGTGCCCAACTCTTTGCAACCTCATGGACTGTAGCCCACCAGGCTCCTCTATCCGTGGGATTTCCCAGGCAGGAATACCGGAGTGGGTTGCCATTTCCTTCTCCAGAAGATCTTTCTGACCCAGGGATCAAACCCGTGTCTCCAACTTGGCAGGCAAATTCTCTACCACTGAGCCACGAGGGAACCCCCAATCTAGGTGGATAGTGCTTTGTAAATAAAGGGAAAATATTCCCCACTTCTCCTCAGGGGTGATGGTGTTCTTCCCAAAGAAGAGCAGAGAATTTATCTGTTTCAGGGTTTCTAAAGCCCCAGGAAAATTACTATTGGAAATTACTGCCATGGCAGAAGGACTTCTGCACTGACTCCATGGATTCTGGGTTTTAGAAAAGCTGGAGTCTCACATAGAGCCCAAGGTGAGTGTGAGAAAAGGAAGGTAGATTTTAAGCAATTCATCAGGTAATCTCAGTACATGGAAATGTTTAGTGCTTCTCGTCTTCCAAACATGGAAATGGACTCTTGCTCTCCACCAGGGTGTATTTCTCATTTGGATATTGTCATCTAGATGTTCCTCTACCTGGATGTTTTCCAGACAGCCTTGGGCATTTGCAGCCAAGATGTTCAAGACTTCTTAGGATGGTTGAAGATTGGGACTGGCTTCCAATTCTGAAACAAGATAGCTTCAGTGGTATCTTACCCCAGAAGATCACCCCAAAACCATAGGTAACCCAAGGAGGTGCTTTCTACCTTGACAGATGAAACTAGAAGAGCCTGAGCAAGAACCCTAACAGCATTATAAGAATGAAGCCAACCAAACTTACACTGACAGAGCTCAGAAAACCAAACTATCATTAGAACAGACCAGCAAGTCAACTACAGGCTGAACCTAAACAAGACGATTGACCTCTAACACAGAAAATATGAACAGAATCAATGGTCTGCTAACATAATAACCAAAATATTCAGGATACAGTAGAAAATCACTCTTCTTATCAAGAACCAGGAAAAACCATAATCTGAATGGGAAAAGATAATCAGCTGATGCCAGTTACAAGATATATGTGATGCTGGAATGTCTGACAAAGATCTTAAAGCAGTTGTCATAAAGTGCTGTAAAAAAGCAATTACAAGTCCTCATGAAACAAAAGGAAAATTAGAAAATTATAGCAAAGAAATAAAAGTTATGACAATTTGGTGAATAGGGAGATGTTTGGAAATAATATATCCAATAAAGCATTAGTATGCAAAATATATAAAGAACTCCTAAAACTCAGTAGCAAAAACTCAAATAATACAAGGAAAAAAAATGGGGAAAGGACCTGAACATTTTTCTAAAGAGGATATGTGAATATACAGGTACATGAAAACGTACTCAAAATCAGTTCAATTCAGTTCAGTCGCTCAGCCGTGTCCAACTCTTTGCAACCCCATGAATCGCAGCATGCCAGGCCTCCCTGTCCATCACCAACTCCCAGAGTTCACTCAAACTCATGTTCATCGAGTTGGTGATGCCACCCAACCATCTCATCCTCTGTTGTCCCCTTCTCCTCCTGCCCCCAATCCCTCCCAGCATCAGAGTCTTTTCCAATGAGTCAACTCTTTGCATAAGGTGGCCAAAGTATTGGAGTTTCAGCTTTAGCATCAGTCCTTCCAATGAACACCCAGGACTGATCTCTTTTAGAATGGACGGGTTGGATCTCCTTGTAGTCCAAGGGACTCTCAAGAGTCTTCTCCAACACCACAGTTCAAAAGCATCAATTCTTTGGTGCTCAGCTTTCTTCACAGTCCAACTCTCACATCCATACATGACCACTGGAAAAACCATAGCCTTGACTAGACGGACCTTTGTTGGCCAAGTAATGTCTCTGCTTTTAATATGCTGTCTAGGTTGGTCATAACTTTTCTTCCATGGAGCAAGCATCTTTTAATTTCATGGCTGCAGTCACCATCTGCAGTGATTTTGGAGCCCCAAAATAAAGTCTGCCACTGTTTCCACTGTTTCCCCATCTATTTCCCATGAAGTGATGAGACCAGATGCTATGACCTTAGTTTTCTGAATGTTGAATTTTAAGCCAACTTTTTCACTCTCCTCTTTCACTTTCATCAAGAGGCTTTTAGTTCTTCTTCACTCTGCCATAAGGGTGGTATCATCTGCATATCTGAGGTTATTGATATTTCTCCTAGCAATCTTGATTCCAGCTTGTGCTTCATTCAACCCAGCATTTCTCATGATGTACTCTGCATATAGACTAAATAAGCAGGGTTACAATACATAGCCTTGACGTACTCCTTTCCCGATTTGGAACCAATCTGTTTTTCTGTGTCCAGTTCTAACTGTTGCTTCCTGATCTGCATACAGATTTCTCAGGAGGCGGGTCAGCTGGTCTGGTATTACCATCGCCTCAAGAATTTTCCACAGTTTGTTGTGATCCACACAGTCAAAGGCTTTGGCATAGTCAATAAAGCAGAAATAGACACTTTTCTAGAACTCTCGTTTTTTGATGATCTAATGGATGCTGACAATTTGATCTCTGGTTCCTCTGCCTTTTCTAAATCCAGCTTGAATATATGGAAGTTATCAGTTCATGTATTGTTGAAACCTCGCTTGGAGAATTTTCAGCATTGCTTTGCTAGCATGTGAGATGAGTGCAATTGTACGGTAGTTTGAGCATTCTTTGGCATTGCATTTATTTGGGATTGGAATGAGAACTGACATTTTCCAGTCCTGTGGCCACTGCTGAGTTTTCCAAATTTGCTGGAATATAGAGTGCAGCACTAGTGCACCTCCTGGTCATAGCAGCATTATTTACAACAGCTAATTATTTACAACAGCTAACGTGGAAATAATCCCAGTGTATAGGTACAGATAAATGCATAAAAGTGATGTGGGATATATATACACAATGAAATATCACTCAGCCATAAAAAATGAAGAAGTCCTGCCATTTGCAACAACATGGATGGACTTTGAGGGGATTATACTAAGTGAAATAGGTCAGGCAGAGAAAGACACATACCATGCAATCTCAATTATATGTAGAATTTTTAAAAAATAGCAAAGAAAGAAACCAACTCACAGTAAAAGAGATCAGGTTTGTGGCTACCACATTTGGGGAAAGGAGGAGAAATGGGATGGTGGTCAGAAGATATAAAGGTAAAAAAAGAAAGTGATGGAAAGACTTGAGCAAACTTGCATAGTTCCATTTCTAGGTCCACTGCCATGACTCTGGTTGTGTTTCAATCCATCATGATGATTATACAAGGTGTTAAGAGTTGTGGATTGGAATATACCTGGGACAAACAAGGATATGTAGTGTTTCTTACATTTCCTTAGCTATGAACAGTAATTTACCCATCTCTACTTTCCCAATTGGCCTGAGTAAATTAAGATTTTCAGATCAGAATGCATGAGACATAAGAGATTCAGGTTCAATCCCTTGGTTGGGAAGATCCTCTGGAGAAAGAAATGGCAACCCACTCTAGTATTCTTACCTGGAGAAACCCATGAACAAAGGAGCCTGGTGGGCTACAGTCCATGAGGTCACAAAAAATTGGACACAACTGAAGCAGTTTAGCAAGCAAGAAAGAAAAATAATAATTTTCATGCCCTGTTCTGGGGTTACCCAAGATAACCTCATTTGTCATTGTTAAAATTAGCCTCAAGGAACAGTCCACTCTTTTTGTAAAAATGTCCTAGTTTAACTATCACTCAATTCTACATCTAGTTTCTATATAGACAGTCTTACTGAAGTTACCTACACTGAATAGAACGTGAAATCATAGCTGGTGATCAAAATTGCCTATCCAGTTCAGAAACTCAACCTTGAGTTGATCTGCCCCGAGCTTCTAATTCAGCTGGCATTAGCTGAAGTGAATCTTAGTCTTAGAACATTTAGAACATTTAGTAACAGGTGAACTGTTACTTAGCCAGCAGTCAAAACTGACAGGCAGATTCCCAAGAATGTTAGTAAGATCTTCAAGCACTGACAAAGGCAACTTAGATGCCCAGAAAGATTACTGGGATAAAAATTTACAGACAGATGCAGGTGTGACTGCCCAAGACAAAACAGGGAAACACTTCTATGTGCATGTTGGAAAGTCAAGGCAGGAAAGCCCAACCAGAGGTCAGGCCAAGGCAGCTTGAGACGCAATGGGGGCGGTGGGGGGGTGGAAGTGTCTCAGACAATGGCCTTCAACAAGGCTGCCACCTGAAGCTGATTTGTGGTGTGGAGTAAAGGGCCAAAGCAAGAATGCAAGTGAGAGGATGGCATAACAAACAATGGTGCAAAACAAGATTCTGAGTCACAGCTTTAGTGAAGGGAAGCTGAAGTGCCTATCTATGAAAAACTGAGTTCAACTATTTTATCATTTCATGTTGCTGGAAGAGATGCTTCTACTGTGTTTTCAGTTTGTTATGAAATGATGTGTTATGACATAAGATTCAAACTCAAATGTGCCAAAGGTCAGACTGGCTCAATTTGCCCGAAGGAAAGATCATAATGAAAATTCCTAGAGAGGTTAACACATCAAATGTAATTATATCTCAGCCCGTTGGTCAACATTTCTGAGCACATTCTTGGTACAGAGTTCAGTGTGAAGTGCTCTAAACTTCTATTTTATATCAACTCTTTTACTGGTATAAGTTTTATCTTTGAATTAAAAGAGATACACAGTTCTCAAAGATTGTAATAGTTCTCGAGTGAATGACTTTTTTGATTAATGGATTTCTATGTCCAGTCATAAAATATCCCTTCTTTACAATCTTATATTTTCATTTTCCATTGCTTATCAGAAATATTTTGACATATGACCAAAGATAAATAATCCTTAATCAAGGAGAAATATGGTTGATTATATAATCAGGGATAAATAAACTAAAATATATAATTAAATAATTTTGAAATGGCAACATAAATCTAAAGATAAATGAATCAATCTACAAACTAGTAAAGATAATATGGCATAAAGTTATAAATGTGATTCCTTTTCACATATTAATGAGGAAAACAAAATCTCCAGCTATGAACATTGTTTTGCATTATTCCAAGACCTGAGTCTTTTAAAATATTAATGTTTAAAAATATCTAATGTCATTGACAGATGAGTTAATGTATCATCTCATGATATTATTAGCCCAAAGACTTAATATTTGAAATGAATAAGAAAATACTTGCTTTATTTTCCACATAATATTTTTGAGTAAGATACTTCTTTTCCTGTGAAACACTACATGCTCAAAATGTCCAGAGACTCTATTTGAATTCTTGTTCCTAATCAAGCTCTTTAAGCTTTTATTTCAGTTGAAACTCTTTACATTTAAGCTACTTTGTTTGATTAAATTTAATGTGAGGAAACTTCTTATTTGTTCTTTCTCCAGAAAAGGGTAAGTCTTTGATAAACATTTTGTCTCTTATCCTGGTCTATGATCATAAGTGTTTACTGGGAAAGATAAAGTCTCTGAGGTTTTCATCTGGAGATGACTTGTAAAGAGTGCAAACTGTACTCTGCCTAGAACACCACATTACATCAGTCAAAGCTAGAAGAACCCTTTACTTTGATGGTTCTGTTTATAAGCCTTTTCCTTTATTCTCTCATGTTTTTATTATCTTCATTACCCCACTATGGAGCCTACTACTAGCTGAATAACACCAATGCTGCACTGTGCTTAGCTGCTCAGTTGTGTCCAGCCCATGGAGTGTAACCCGCCAGACTCCTCTGCCCACGGAATTCTCCAGGCACGAACACTGGAGTGGGTTGCCATGCCCTCCTCCAGGGGGATCTTCCCAGCCCAGGGATCAAACCTGGTATCCTGTGCTGCAGGCAGATTCTTTACTGTTTGAGCCACCAGGGAAGCAAATGGTAAACATTCAATTAAAAATGGTTTAACAATAAATGAAGGACAGGTATAATCCTAAACATATAGGATCTAGAGTTCTTAAAATTATTCTTAATCATACATGCATAAGTCTTTACAAACCCACTTCTAGATAACATTATCTTCCTCTGGGAAGATCAGTACTATCTTTAGTGGAAAGAGTGTAAGCTGTGCTACATTGAGTAAAGTACTTTGCCTCTCTGAATCTGGGTATTTTCCCCACTAAGGAATTAGACACAAAATACACAAAGAACACGTTGAATATAATAACTATTTCACAAGTGGTAGCCATTATTGTTACCTCTTGTGAGAGCTATTTGAAAGAAGGTCTCCTGAACCACTTTATTTTCATGTATATTTTTATTTTTTCTTACAGTATTATCCAAGTACCACAAAGACATGGAAATATGTGACAAGATGTGAATAATTCATACTGAATTAAAATAAATATGTCAAAGGAAGGATGATTAGTTTTAAAACCAAATTTTTTTTACTCTTTCTGCTTTTTTATATTCATTTCCAATTTTATTGTATTATGATCAGAAAATATAGAAAATGTCGTACTGCGCTTTTGGAATGTATTTTAAAGCTTTCTTAGTGGTCTATTACACAGATTTTAAGAATGGCTCACTAACGCTTCTTTAGGCTATAAAGAAAAACTGTCCTTCAGGAATCGGCATTGAATTCTTTGAAAACTAAAAATACTGTTGGGAGGTGGTGACCTCTTTTTATATAACTTACTCTTTCCTGGAGAAAATCTCCGGGGAAAAGCAGGAGAAAGGGGGTGGTTCAGTGTTCGCCTGCCTTCTAGCTTCCGTCAGCTCTGTACTCGCTCTGGGCATTCTACAGTTGTTATCCCTTAGATAATAAGTAGCTTTGGAGGGTGCTGCCACTTATTTTGTCACAAAAAGAAAATTCAGAAGCTCCTCTGCCAACCTATTGCCCACAGAAGTCCCTTACTCCCTTGTACCCCAGGCCACCCGTCACCTTCACACACCACCACTCCTGCCTTTTATCCACCCAGAGTCACCCTTAGTTTCCATGTTAGTTCATATGAGCCACTCCTCTTTCTTAGGCAGTGCCCACAGTGTTGAGGCTGGGGAGGGGAGCAACATTCTCTATAGTTTTGCTATCTTGTCAGGAATGGGAAATCTCAACATCTGCGATGAGTTAATTTTATCCCAGGAGCCTGTGCTAATTCATGTAAGAGTCCTATGTGAAAACTGCTGTGAAGTGTTTTGAATTATACATCATGTCTGACATTGGGAAGATCATTTATCTTTCTATTAAAATAAAACGCCTACTGACTCTTAGGATAGTCAATGTGAATTTTAAAGATGCTTTGAATAGTCAAAATTCTTAGAAAAGTACCCACTCTATTGCTAGATATAACTCTTTTCCTGGGGAGGGAGAAGATGTTTAAAAAATTAAGAGCCATTCCCCTAAGTCGTGTCCAACTTTTATGACCTTATGGGCTATAGCCCACCAGGCTCCTCTGTCCATGGAATTTCCCAGGCAGGAATACTGGAGTGGGTTGCCATTTCCTTCTCCAGGGGATCTTCTTGACCCAGGGATCAAACCCTGGTCTCCTGCACTGCAAGCAGATTCTTTTCTGACTGAGGCACCAGGTAGCAAAGGGGGGTGGTTTCATCCAGTTTCCAAAGGTGGAGGAAGGCAGTAGCAGTCTCGCTCTGCCTGACTGCCTGAGCTGGACATCCTCCTCTCTGGCCCCCAGACTGGAAATTAAACCATCATTCTTCTTGGTTCTCAGGCTTTCAGATTCGGGCTGGAATACACCACCAGCTCTCCTGGGGCTCCAGCTTGCGGACTGCACATCATGGGACTCCTCCTCCTCAATAATCGTATGAATCAATTCTTTATAATAAATGCCTTTAGATATCAAAACAATTGAGAGACATTCAGCTTGATAATTTGCTGGCACAGTGACTTGCCATACATGCGTATAATCTGTATAATCTCATTATGTTTTAAGCACATGTTGAAACACTTCTTGTGAACAACCTACTAGGGATTACTATGCCCTGGGGGTGGCAAAAGCAGTAGGGAGGGTTAGGGTGATTCTCAGAGGAGCAACTACTTGATGGTGAAAGACTGGTCATTGACTCAGAGTATGTGTCTCTCTGACCATGCCAACTGTCTGGATGTATACGAACATAGTACCATAAAGTACCTCACCTTCATCCTAAAGTGGTCCACCAGAGGGATGGGAAAAACATGGACTGACTTTTCATCATTTCATCTTCTCTATTTCTCAGTATAATCACTTAACACGTTTTCTGTATTACCCGTTCACATATGAGTTCAGCCTTCCTTTCTGAGAAAGAATAGAGCTGACTAACATGGCTAGAGCCAAGGAGGGAAATGTTCTCATCTTTACCAACACAAAATAGGCATTCCCAGTAGAATAAAAGATCTTACCCCAAACAGAAACTCCAAAAGACACAAGAGTTAGAACAGGACCATTTTTGTCGTGTCCAGTACATACTCTGTCAGATACGTCTCCTGTATTCTATATGAAATAAAGGACTGCAAAACCGCAAAGCCAAGAAGCCTAGAGTGGATGGTAAGTGAGCAGAGTTCCTAGGAAAAGAACCTCAATTACATTTGGAACACTTTCAAATACACTACAGCACACCGGGAACACATCAGACAGACACAACTTTCCACTCAGTCCACTTTGTTTTAAAGTCATTTTATTTTACAAGGATTAAAATAAATGCAATGGGCAAAGGAGAAAAGGAAACCTATACCCACTTGAATGCAGAGTTCCAGAGAATAGCCAGAAGAGATAAGAAAGCTCTCCTCAGTGATCAATGCAAAGAAATAGAGGGAAACAATAGCATGGGAAAACTATAGATCTCTTCAAGAACATTGGAGCTACCAAGGGAACATTTTATGCAAAGATGGGCACAATAAAGGACAGAAATGGCATGAACCGAGCGGAAGCAGAAGATATTAAGAAAAGGTGACAAGAATACATGGAAGAACTATGCAAAAGATCTTGATGACCCAGGAAGCCATGACGGTGTGATCACTCACCAAGAGTCAGACATCATGGAGTGCAAAGTCAAGGAGCCTTGGGAAGCCTCACTACGAGCAAAGCTAGTGGAGGTGATGGAATTCCAGGTGAGCTCTTCCGAGTCCAAAAATATGATGCTGTGAAAGTGCTGCACTCAATATGCCAGCAAATTTGGAAAACTCAGAAGTGGCCACAGGACTGGAAAAGGTCAGTTTTCATTCCAATGCCAAAGAATGTTCAGACTATCACACAGATGCACTCATCTCACATGCTAGCAAAGCAATGCTCAAAAATCATCAAGTGAGGCTTCAACAGTATATGAACTGAGAATTTATAAATGTACAAGCTGGGTTTAGAAAAGGCAGAGGACCAGAGATCAAATTGCCAACATCCATTGGATCATCAAAAAAGCAAGAGAGTTCCAGAAAAACATCTACTTCTGCTTTATTGACTATGCCAAAGCCTTTGACTGTGTGGATCACAACAAACTGGAAAATTTTTCAAGAGATAGGAATACCAGACAACCTAACCTTCCTCCTGAGAAATCTGTATGTAAGTCAAGAGAAGCAGCAGTTAGAAACAAACATGAAACAATGGACTGGTTCTAAAGTGGGAAAGGAGTACCTCAAGGCTGTATAATGCAACCCTGCTTATTTAACTTATATGCAGAATACATCATGTGAAATGCTGACTGTCTGAAGTACAAGCAGAAATCAAGATTGCTGGAAGAAATATCAATAACTTCAGATATCAGATGACACTACCCTTATGGCAGAAAGTGAAGACAAACTGAAGAGCCTCTTGATGAAAATGAAAGACAAGAGTAAAAAGCTCGCTTAAAACTCAGAAATCAAAAAACGAAGATCATGGCATCTGGTCCCATCATTTCACGGCAAATGGATGGAGAAGCAGTGGAAACAGTAAGAGACTTTATTTTGGGGGCTCCAAAATCACTGCAGATGGTGACTGCAGCCATAAAATTAAAAGGTGCTTGCTCCTTGGAAGAAAAGTTATGACCACTCTAGACAGCATATTAAAAAGCAGAGATATTACCAACAAAGTTCCATCTAGTCAAAGCTATGGTTTTTCCAGTAGTTATGCATGGATGTGAGAGTTGGACCGTAGAGAAAGCTGAGTGCTGAAGAACTGATGCTTTTGAAGTGTGGTACTGAGAGTCCCTTGGACTCCAAGGAGATCAAACCAGTCAATCCTAAAGGAAATAAGTCCTGAATATTCATTGGAAGGGCTGATGCTGAAGCTGAAGCTCTAATACTTTGGCTACCTGATGAGAAGAACTGCTGCTGCTGCTGCTGCTGCTAAGTCGCTTCAGTCATTTCCGACTCTGCAACCCCATAAACGGTAGCCTACCAGGCTCCCCCGTCCCTGGGATTCTTCAGGCAAGATCACTGGAGTGGGTTGCCATTTCCTTCTCCAATGCATGAAAGTGGAAAGTGAAAGTGAAGTCACTTGATCGTGTCCGATCTCAGCGACCCCACGGACTGCAGCCTACCAGGCTCTTCTGTCCATGGGATTTTCCAGGCAAGAGTACTGGAGTGGGGTGCCATTACCTTCTCCGGATAAGAAGAACTGACTCATTGGAAAAGACCCTGATGCCAGGAAAGATTGAAGGCAGGAGAAGGGAACGACAGAGGGTGAAATTGGTTGGATGGCATCACTGACTCAATGGACATGAGTTTGAGCAAGCTCCGGGAGTTGGTGATGGACAGGGAGGCCTGGCGTGCTGCAGTCCATGCAGAGTCAGACACAACTGAGCGACTGAACTGAACTGAGTGAAAATGATGAACATAATAATAGGTCACATTTAAAATACCTGTAAAAGCTTTTATATAGACACTGACATGGATATACATTTTCAGAGTCCAAAGACTGAGGCGAAATTTAATGTTAATACAATTCAGTAGTAAATACTAATAGACCATAAAATAATGAACGGCACTGAAGTATTCTCATTTGCCTTCACAGATAGGAGCGGTTTCTGAAAAAAAAAAAAAAAGGCTATTTATCTGAGATGGTCACAGATTTGCAAAGTCCATGAATTTGAAGGAATTATTTGGGTTAAATATAAACAAATGACATTTTGCAAATCAAGTCCAAATAATAAACTTAGAGGTATGTGTGAGTGCTTAGTCATAATCTACTCTTTGTGATCCTACAGACTGCAGTTGGCCAAGCTCCTCTGTCCAGGGGATTTTCCTGGCAATAATATTGGAGTGGGTTGCCATTTCCCTCTCCAGTTGATCTCTTTGATCCAAGGACTGAACCACATCTCTTGTCCTCCTGCACTGACAAGTGGTTTCTTTACCAATGTGCCACCTTGGAAGCCTGATAAAGCTTAATTTATACACATATATAGATAAAGAAACATTTTTATTCTATTGTAACCCATCACACATACTATTTTAGAAATCATCACTTTCACATAAGATATTATGAATAGTCATCCTCTTAAATCATGAATTTAATCATGGATATTCTTAGCTTTATTTACCCAGGCCATCGTTACTGGACATTCAAATTGTTTTGAAAGTTTATAGTTATATGTACTTTTTGGTCAGTTTTTAATTAACAAATATTTGGGCATATGTCTCATAGTTCCTATGGGTCAAATACCTGGCAGTGGAAATGCTCAGTCAGAGGTTAAAGGTTTTGAAACATCTTGACACACTTTGCTAAAATCTCCTCCAAAATAGTTATAGCAACAAATACTTCTTCAGCAGTAGGTAAGTGTGCACTTATGAATGTGCTTCTTATAAACACCTATGCCTGGTATTATCACCTAGATCATTTCACATCGTACCTTTGTAGGAAGAACTTCAGCTGCTGGTCAAATGCTTACTATGCCGACATCTGCAGAGGTCAATAATCAAATTACTCATGTAACCTTCATGTACGAGAGGAGCCAGTTCACTTTAACTGTGCAGAATGCTACCAAAACTTGATCTGCAGCCATTATTCTCTAGTTCTTTTGGAGGACAAACTCTGGATAAAGATCGAAAGCTAGTTGCTCTGTGAAGCTGTTTGCAGGTTTGATTATGTAAACATGCAGATGTAATGAGTCAGCGTATCAGATTAACCCACGCAACACACTGAATATCAGACAAGAGTAAGGATTCAGAGGAAAAGAAAAGTGATCCCCAGGGCCAAGATGTAAGTACTGTTTGGCAAAGCTGTATGTCTAAAAATAACAGATGTATCACAAGACCTATTTAAAATCTTAAGTGGGGATTCATTTTGGCTAGAGACTTTTAAAATCATAGGAAATCAACTGTTCTCAACTGTGGCTTCAGAGATACTCAGATTCTTTCCAGGTAGAATAATACGGTATTTTTTCAATCTTCATATAATGGAAAAAGCATAGGAAGAGAACTCAAAAAACCTGATTTTTTAATATCTCAGCTTCTCTATACATACAATATGACTTGGGAGAGTGGGGACACCTTTAAAACAAGAGCTTATTTTTATCAAGTACTCTTTTTCAGGCCTTTGCTGTATGTGTGTGTATGTGTGTGTAATCCTACAGTAACTCCACTGTATATCAAATTATGTATCCCCCTTCTTTTTGCAGCTATAACCCTAAGGATGACAGTCCATAGGCCTTGCCTTGCTTGACTTAGCCTTTGAGTGATGGAGACCTAGTGCTGGCCTCCAGAATCTATGGGCTTAACTGCCACTCTCAGTTGCATATTTGGAAAATGAGAAAACTTAGGGAATCAGACTAGATTTTTCTAAATTTCCCTTTAAGTCTAAAATTCTCTGTAATGCCCATCTTTATTTTTAATAAAAAGTCATATTTCTATGATTGCACAATCAATAAGGGCTGAAGCTGTCATCTAAACCTCCTAGATACATGCATGCTACTTTTAAAATTTATTGGCATTGTTGAGGTAAAATTCATACAAAGTATTCAATTCAATGGCTTTTAGTATATTCACAGAGTTGTACAACCATCACCACAATCAATGTGGAACATTTTAATCACTTCAAGGAGCCCATTAGCCATAACTCCCCATTTCCATTCAAGCCCCTATCTGAAACTCAGCCCTAGGCAATTACTATCTGTTAACTGTCTCCATGGATGCACTACTTTGGAAACTTCATGTAAATGGAATCATATGCTATATAGCCTTCTGTGACTGCCTTCTTAATATATTTTCAAGTTCATAATATTTTGAAGGTTCACCCATGTTTAGTTCAGTTCAGTTCAGTCACTCAGTCATGTCCGACTCTTGTGACCCCATGAACCGCAGCACACCAGGCATCCCTGTCCATAACCAACTTCAGAGTTTACCCAAACTCATGTCCATAACCATCTCATCCTCTGTCGTCCCCTTCTTCTCCTGCTCTCAATCTTTCTCAGCATCAGGGCCTTTTCAAATGAGTCAGCTCTTCACATCAGGTGGCCAAATTATTGGAGCTTCAGTTTCAACATCAGTCCTTCCAGTGAACACCCAGGACTGATCACCATGTTGTAGCCTATATTAATACTCTTCTGTGGTTGAGTATTTCACTGTATGGATATACCACATTTTGTATATCCATTAATTAGTTGATGGATATTTGAATTTGGGTGGTTTACACGTTTTAGCTTTTATAAATACTGATGCTAAAAACATTGGCATATATATATTTTATGTGAAAATATGCTTTCATTTCTCTTGGATATATATCTAAGAATAAAGCTCAGTCATATGCTGACTGTGCTTAACATTTTGAGGAACTGCTAGGCTGTTTTCTAAAGCAACTGCACCATTTTACATTGTCACCAACTGTTCATGAGAGTTCCAATCTTCCCACATCATTACGAACACCTGTTATTATTTTCCTTTTTCTTGGATTATAACTATCTTAGAGGGTACAAAGTGGCATCTCATTGCAATTTTGATTTACACTTCCCTGAGAACTAATGTTGAGCATATTTTCACATTTGGAGAAATGTCTATTTAAACTCTTTGCCTACTTTTTTGAGTTGTCTTTTCATTACTGAATTGGAAGCACTTTTTATATATCTCAGAAATGAGCCTCAGATATGGTTTGAAAAAATTTTCTCCATTCTGTGGGTTAACTTTTCACTAACTTGTTAGCGTTCTTTGAAAGCAAAAGCTTTTAGTATTTATAATGTCCAAGTCACCTATTTTTTCTTTTTGTTTTTATGCTTTTGGTGTCATATCTTAGTCTTTATTGTTTAGTCGCTAAGTGGTGTCTGACTCATTGTGACCCCATGGACTGCAGCACGCCAGGCTCCTCTATCCGTGGAATTCTCCAGACAAGAACACTGGAGGGGACTGCAATTTCCTTCTCCAGGGGATTTTTCTGACCTAGGATTGAACCCACATCTCTAGCTTTGCAGGCGGATTCTTTACCACTGAGCCACCTGTGAAGCCCTCATCATATCTTAGTAATCATTGCCTAATACAAGGTCATAAAGTTTTCCCCCTTTACCTTAAGAGTTTTGAAATTTCGTATCTTACATTTAGGTCTTTGGTCCATTTTGAATTAATTTTTGTATATGGTGTTAGGTAGAGGTCAAACGTGGTCCTTTGTGAAAAATTGTGCTAACACCATCTCTTGATTAGACTACTCTTTCCTCACTGAATTGTTTTGGTGTCCTGTACTGTACCTTGTTTTTCACTTGTAATTTTTCATGTTCTCTTTCTTTCACTTTGCTTTCTTTAACACTTACAATCTAACTGCAAATTCCCTGAGTTTATATGCCCCACCCTCAATATCTGGCAGAATACCGAGTCTGTTAAGGGTTAGTGACTCAGTCATGTCTGACTCTTTGCAACCCCATGGACTGCAGCCTCCCAGGCTCCTCTGTCCACGGGATTCTCCAGGCAAGAATCCTGTAGTGGGTTGCCATTCCCTTCTCCAGGGAATCTTCCTGACCCAGGGATTGACCGGGTCTCCTGCACTGCAGGCAGATTCTTTACCATTTGAGCCACCAGGGAAGCCCACTGAGTCTATAGTAGGTACTTAATAAATACTTAATTGATTTCTTGGTTGCACAATAGGATTAAAGGTATCAAAGGTTAAAGGAAATAATCCAGGAGTTATTACAGAGAAATGAGTTATAAATTTCATCTTACATTGACCTATCTCAACTGATAGTTTTGAAAATAGCAAAACAGTTAACTAATATTTGTCAAACAACCTAAATTAATGTTCTATTAGGAGTCATTTCTAAATCATTACATTCAGATATATTTCTATGTTGGTAAAACTTGCTATTGTAGGGAATTCCTTTATAAAGAATGTAATCTCCAAGGTCTTTTCAAGACATGGAGTCAACTTCTTTCAAATTATTCTTTTAGGTAGTGTATACAACTTACTACATTTTTGTTATTCTATACTCTCCTGTGTGCCCACTAATTACATAGCAAATGGGATGTTTCTACTAGTTATTCAATATAGTAAGATAAACCATCTACAGACAACAGTCCAAATTAAAAGGAACTAATTGTAAAACACTGTGCCTCTTTGTTCAGTGCAAACATCTCTCTCTTCTAGATACTATAGTCATGCTGTCAATTCAGAGAATCTGAGAAGTAGAAAAGAAAAAACAGGTTTCCTCCTGACCTATAAACATGAAACCTATTTTTTTTTAAGTTCTGGTTTTCCTCCATTAAACGGATAATAAATTAATCTAAGACTAATTTTTTAGTTAAGGTTTGCAAGCAAGTCTCTAAAAATGCAAATTATATAATAGGCCCTTGGATTTTTTCCTGTCCTTTTTCTTCATCTTATTAATCTTGCAAGAAATATCATATGTGTCTTTCATAACATTTAATTCTACTGAGGAGATGTTCCTGAATAAAGAAAACAAAGTTCTGATAAATGTTCAACAAAATTCTTATGAAAAAATTTGGAAAGAGGTTTGAGAAATTAAGGCTTCTCTTTTGTTGTCTGAACCAGATGAATGTCAAATTTGAAACACTGGCAAATTTTTGAGCAGTATGTCTTAAAATCTGGAAGTATACAAAGGAAGAGTTCTATAAAATTCAATATGTGAAAAAAAATACTTCAAGAAAATAACATATGTATATAGAAGGAAAACCCAAACTCCCAGTCAGTTCATTTATTTAATCTAGTCAATTGCTCTTTGTTACATTTTACTTTTAAAAAATCTAAATCTGCAGTGGTCAAATGAGGAAATTATCATGAAACATGTGACCTACATCAGGAAATACAAATAAAAATAAGGTCAATAGTTTAAATACTGGTTAGAAAACTGTATTTAAGACTCAGAGAAAAGACAGCCTACGGAATGGGGGAAAATATTTGTAAATGACACAACCAACAAGGGCTTAATCTCCAGTATATACAAACAGCTCATACAACTCAAGAGCCAAAAAAACCAAACAACTCCCATTGAAAAATGGGCAGAAGGCTTTAAGACATTTATCAAAAGCAGACAGACAGATGACCAGTAGTGTAAAAAGATGCTCAAGATCACTAATTATTCAGTTCAGTTCAGTTTAGAGCAAATCGAAATGACAGTGAGGTACCTACCACCTCACACCAGTCAGAATGGCCACTATTTAAAAGTCTACAAACAGTAAATTCTGAAGAGAAAAGGGAGTCCTCCTACGCTGGTGGTAGGAATATAAGTTGGCATAGCCATTATGTGAGTAAGGAGGTTTCTCAGAAAATTAAAAACCATTCCCTAATGAGCCAGCAATCCAACTCCTGGGTATATGCCTGGACAAAACTATAATTTAAAAAGATACATGGACCCCTATGTTCATAGCAGCACTATTCACAACAGCCAAAACATGGAAACATCCTAAATGTCTCCTAGCAGGAGAATGGATAAAGAAGATGTGGTGCATATATACAATGGAATACTACTCAGCCATAAAAAGAACAAACTAACACCATCTGCAGCAACATGGAAGCAACTAGAGATAACTGTCCTAAGTGAAGGTGAAGGTGAAGTCACTCGGTCGTGTCCGACTCTTTGCGACCCTGTGGACTGTAACCTACTAGGCTTCTCTGTCTATGGGATTCTTCAGGCAAGAATACTAGAGTGGATTGCCATTTCCTTCTCCAGGGGATCTTTCTGACCTAGGGATCGAACCCAGGTCTCCTGCATTGGAGGCAGACACTTTAACCTCTGAGCCACCAGGGAAGCCCCTAAGTGAAGTAAGTCAGAAAGACAAATACCATATGATACCACTTAAATGTGGAATGTAAAAGAGGACACAAATGCACCTAGCTAAAAAAAAAAAAAAAAATAGACTCACAGACAGAGATCAGATGTGGCTGCCAGGTGGGAGTGGGCTAGGGAGAGGGATGGCCTGGGAACTTGGCATTGATATAATAGATGCAAACTATTACATTTAGAATAGATAAACAACGAGGTCCTATTGTATAGCACAGGGAACTGTATCCAAGCTCCTGGGATAAATCATAATGGAAAAGAATTTTCAGGAAGTGAAAATCACTTAGTCATGTCCAACTCTTTGTGACCACATGGACTGTAGCCTACCAGGCTCCTCTGTCCATGACATTCTCCAAGCAATAATATTGGAGTGGGTAGTTGTTCCCTTCTCCAGGGGATCTTCCCAAACCAGGTATTGAACCCTGGTCTCCTGCATTGCAGATTAACATTGAGAAAACAAAGTATATATGTGTAAAACTGAGTCACTTTGCTGTACAGCAGATATTGGCACAACACTGTAAATAAATTATATTCCAATAAAAAAGACTTAGATTTGCATGTATCTCATATTTCTTTGGCTATTAATTGAATTGCCCTTTCAACTAGGTTAACTATATCAAGTAATAATTGCCATGAGTGCCTGGCAAATTGCTGATAAAGATCTTCTCCAGGGTAACTGAACTTTCTAAACAGCAGACATTACAGTGAGGTTTAGGAAAGATTAAACTCTTTGTACCTTGCCAAAGGCAATAATTAAAATGGATGGAAACAGCGGTATATAAAACAGCTGTCCTTTCTTCTTCAACAAGAAATCTTGCTGTTTTCCAGTATTAAAAAGGCTAATCTTCTAAGAGAGAACTGAGCTTTTACCATTTCTCTTATTTTTTTCCAGGAAGAACTCCTAAAAGAACAAACAAAAGGAACTTGCACTCTGAGGAAGTGTCTGGCAATTTCAACGCACTGTAATCATTGTCCAGACCCATGGAAACTTGAGGAGGATCAAGTTCAGTATTTTCTTCTGATCTTTGTCTACTTAAGTATCTAATCAGGATTGAGATTCTTATTTATCATCTTCCTCTAGAATTTCTATGCTAATCTTTGAATTTTAGAAAACCAGTAAAAAAAAGCTCCAATTTTTGAAAGGCAAACCTCAGTTTTTATCTAGGCAACTAAAAAGCCTCACTTTAAAAAGGAAAAGAAAATACTGTTTTTATTTATTTATTTATTTTTGAAGCAGAAGACTCTCTTTCAGCCTAAGTGATCATCAATAGAAACTGGTTGTCTCAGTAGCCAGACATGTGAAATTCAACTGAAGTTTTCATTCCAGATTTTATGGTGACTATAACTTATAGGACACAGACTCTAAATGATGAGAGAAGAGAAAAAGAATATTGAATCTAATTGAGATATAGATTACTGAGTGATGAGGAAGAATACACTATATGTTACAGATCCCAGAATGAAGTTCACGTGCTATATGTAATTCATCCTCAGAAAGTCTTTTTAGTAGTTGACAAAAACTGAGGCTCAGAGCAGTTTTGCGGTTTGCTTAATTCAGACTAGTTAATCGAAAGTTGTGATTGTGCCTAAGTGCTCAGCTTCTAAGCCATTGTTTTTATCTCTTATATTTCCAAAGCACATAAATAGGTAAGTCATAGACAATTGTACAAATGGTCCTTTTCTACAGGAAAAGAAGTTCAGTTTCAAATGCAATGAGATATGCTTCCTCAAGTATCAGGCAGGCAAAACCCAAACTACAACAGCAAACTCTGTTGGTGGGACTGTAGGGAAATAGGTACTCTCAACACTCTTGATAGGATTAGAGTATGGCACAAACCCCATGGAGGAAGATTTTCTAAATCTAACCAAAGTACAAATTCTCAACCACACAAGTTGAAAATGATAGAAGAAGAAAGGCTTTCATTTGGTATTATTTGTATAGCAAAAACTAGAAATAACTCACGGATTAAAACCATGGGGTTGCCTGAATTAACTATGACACATTCACACAATTGAGTAATATGCAGTAATAAAGGAGACAGAGGACTATCTTTATGTACTGATATGAGAGAATTGTGGGATATGCTCTTCAATGAAAAAAGCAAGTTACATAAGAGCATATATACTACACTTTTATATAAGAAATGAGGAAATATAGATTGCAAAAAGAACATTGAAAGGATGAACAAAAATGTAACAAAAACTGTTAATTATAGGGACCAGGAAGGGGAAAAAAGGTAGAAAGGTCAGGAGTGGCATCAAGGTATACAGTTTTTAATACAGCTTTGACTTTCATTTCCATACCATTTAAATACATTGCCTTTTTTTTTTTAAGAAGATAAAAAGAAAAAGGACTCCTTAAAACTAGAAACAAGCTTAAGCAAAAATATGTAGCTGCATAAACTGATAACAATCAAAAAATAGGTTTTTTTTCAATAACTTTAGAACATAGGTCTTTGACTGTATATCTTTAGAGACATATTCTACTAGAAAAACAAAAGAATCACAAAGATCCTTTAACTTCCTTTAGTAGTTTTATCACTAGTAATTATTTTAATAGTACCTCAGTTCAATTCAGTTCAGTTGCTCAGTCGTGTTCGACTCTTTGTGACTCCATGAACTGCAGCACATCAGGCCTCCCCGTCCATCACCAACTCCCGGAGTTTACCCAACTCATGCCCATCAAGTCGGTGATGCCATCCAAATATCTCATCCTCTATCATCCCTTTCTCCTCCTGCCCTCAATCTTTCCCAGCATCAGGGTCTTTTCCAATGAGTCAGCTCTTCACATCATGTGACCAAAGGACTGGAGTTTCAGCTTCAACATCAGTCCCTCCAAAGAACAGCCAGGACTTATCTCCTTTAGAATGGACTGGTTGGATCTCCTTGCAGTCCAAGGGACTCTCAAGAATCTTCTCCAACACCACAGTTCAAAAGCATCAATTCTTCTGCACTCAGCTTTCTTTATATTTCAACTTTCACATCGATATACGACACTAGAAAAACCATAGCCTTGCCTAGTTGGACTTTATTCGGCAAAGTAATGTCTCTGCTTTTTAATATATTATCTAGGTTGGTCATAACTTTTCTTCCAAGGAGTAAGTGTCTTTTAATTTCATGGCTGCAGTCACCATCTGCAGTGATTTTGGAGCCCCCAAAATAAAGTCTGACACTGTTTCCACTGTTTCCCCATCTATTTCCCATGAAGTGATGGGACTGGATGCCATGATCTTTGTTCGAATTTTGAGCTTTAAGCCAACTTTTTCACTCCTCCTCTTTCACTTTCATCAACAGGCTCTTTAGTTCCTCTTCACTTTCTGCCATAATGATGGTGTTATCTGCACATCTGAGGTTATTGATATTTCTCCTGGCAATCTTGATTCCAGCTTGTGATTCTTCCAGCCCAGTGTTTCTCATGATGTATTGTGCATAGAACTTAAATAAGCAGGGTGACAATATACAGCCTTCACGTCCTCCTTTTCCTAATTGGAACCAGCCTATTGTTCCATGTCCAGTTCTAACTGTTGCTTCCTGACCTGCATACAGGTTTCTCAAGAGGCAGGTCAGGTGGTCTGGTATTCACATCTCTTTCAGTATTTTCCACAGTTCATTGTGATCCACATAGTCAAAGGCTTTGGCATCGTCAATAAAGCAGAAATAGATGTTTTTCTGGAACTCTCTTGCCTTTTCCATGATCCAGCAGATGTTGGCAATGTGATCTCTGGTTCCTCTGCCTTTTCTAAAACCAGCTTGAACATCAGGAAGTTCATGGTTTATGTATTGCTGAAGCCTGGCTTGGAGAATTTTGAGCATTACTTTACTAGCATGTGAGATGAGTGCAATTGTGCGGCAGTTTGAGCATTCTTTGGCATTGCCTTTCTTTGGGATTGGAATGAAAGCTGACCTTTTCCAGTCCTGTGGCCACTGCTGAGTTTTCCAGATTTGTTGGCATATTGAGTGCAGCACTTTCATAGCATCATCTTTCAGGATTTGAAATAGCTCAACTGGAATTCCATCACCTCCACTAGCTTTGTTCATAGTGATGCTTCCCAAGGCCCACTTGACTTGACACTGCAGGATGTCCAGCTCTAGGTGAGTGATCATACCATCATGATTATCTGGGTCATGAAGATCTTTTTTGTATAGTTCTTTTGTGTATTCTTGCCACCTCTTCTTAATATCTTTTACTTCTGTTAGGTCCATACCATTTCTGTCCTTTATTGAGCCCATCTTAGCATAAAGTGTTCCCTTGGTAGCTCTAATTTTCTTGAAGAGATCTCTAGTCTTTCCCATTCTATTGTTTTCCTCTATTTCTTTGCATTGACTGTTGAGGAAGGCTTTCTTATCTCTCCTTGCTATTCTTTGGAACTCTGCATTCAATGGGTATATCTTTCCTTTTCTCCTTTGCTTTTCACTTCCCTTCTTTTCACAGCTATTTGTAAGGCCTCCTCAGACAGACATTTTGCTTTTTGCATTTTTTTTTCTTGAGGATGGTCTTGATTCCTATCTCCTGTACAATGTCATGAACCTCGGTCCATAGTTCCTCAGGCACTCTATCAGATCTAGTCCCTTAAATCTATTTCTTACTTCCACTGTATAGCCATAAGGGATTTGATTTAGGTCATACCTGAATGGTCTGGTGGTTTTCTCCACTTTCTTCAATTTCAGCCTGAATTTGGCAATAAGGAGTTCATGATCTGAGCCACAGTCCATCCTGGGTCTTGTTTTTGCTGACTATATAGAACTTCTCCATCTTGGCTACAAAGAATATAATCAGTCTGATATTGGTGTCGACCATCTGGGATGTCCATGTGTAGAGCCTTCTCTTGTGTTGTTGGAAGAGGGTGTTTGCTATGACCAGTGTGTTCTCTTGGCAGAACTCTATTAGCCTTTGTGCTTCATTCTGTAATCCAAGGCCAAATTTGCCAGTTACTATTATAAAGCTTTATCATCAAAGACCAAGCTAGGCAAAGAAAATCATTTTTCCGAGGGGATACAAATTAGAGAATAAACTTTGTAGGTAATGGAAGAACTAGAAACAGAGAGGATGTGATAAGGCAACTCAGATTTCTCAGATAGAAAGAAGCCATTCTAACTTGAATTAAGAGACACAAAAGAGAAAAGGTAACGTTCCTGAGCCCAGAGGACCAGATGACATGTTAGAAACTAGAACTAATGTGACCTGTCCTCAGGATCTGGAGCTGCAATGTGGAAACAGCTACATTTAGAGACATCTCCTAAGATACAGAGAAAAGGGTAGAAATACTCTGGTTTCTCCCCACCCACTGGTCTCCCACAGATGACTACCATTAGCTGGTTATGGAAGCTGCTAAAGTGAAGATTATGGAGCCAATCTGAAGATTATGGAGCCGATAAATTGGCTCAAGATGAGCATAGAAGCAACCAAATGTTATTCACCTTATCAGAAATGAAGATTTTCAGTGTTATTGAAAATAAAGAACATTATAAAATCAAAGTTAGGTAAAATCATTAATATTATTAATACTGAATTCAAGCTCTAAACATACACTCACGATTTTTTAAAATATAAATTTATTTATTTTAATTGGAGGCTAATTACTTTAAAAGATTGTATTGGTTTTGCCATATATCAACATGAATCCACCACAGAGTACATGTGTTCCCCATCCTGAAACCCCTCCCACCTTCCTCCTCATACCATCCCTCTGGATCATCCCAGTGCACCAGTCCCGAGCATCCTTTATTGTGCATCAAACCTGGACTGGTGACTTGTTTCACATATGATAACTTACATGTTTCAATGCCATTTTCCCAAATCATCCCACCCTCACCCTGTCCCACAGAGTCCAAAAGACTGTTCTATAACTCTATGTCTCTTTTGCTGTCTCACATACAGGGTTATTGTTACCATCTTTCTAAATTCCATATATATGTGTCAGTATACTGTATTGGTGTTTTTCTTTCTGGCTTACTTCACTGTATAATCGGCTCCAGTTTCATCCACCTCATCAGAACTGAGTCAAATTTCTTCTTTTTAATGGCTGAGTAATACTCCACTGTGTATATGTACCACAGCTTTCTTATCCATTCATCTCCTGATGGACATCTAGGTTGCTTCCATGTCCTGGCTATTATAAACAGTGCTGCAATGAACATTGGGGTACATGTGTCTCTTTCAATTCTGGTTTCCTCGGTGTGTATTCCCAGCAATGGGATTGCTGGGTCATATGGCAGTTCTATTTCCAGTGTTTTAAGGAATCTCCACACTGTTCTCCATAGTGGCTGTACTAGTTTGCATTGCCACCAACAGTGTAAGAGGGTTCCCTTTTCTCCACACCCTCTCCAGCATTTATTGCTTGTAGACTTTTGGATAGCAGCCATTCTGACTGGCGTTAAATGGTACCTCATTGTGGTTTTGATTTGCATTTCTCCGATAATGAGTGTACACTCACAGTTTTAAAGATGCATTTATTTTCTTGTTTCATTTATTGAAATGGCCTAGATGTAATTTCCCTCTAAGATTTAAACAACAGCAACAACAACAACAACAAAAACAGACCACACTTAGACTGACATTTTGGTCCTTAAAAAATTCTCTACTAAAACGATTCAGGGCTCCTGGGAGGAAATGTTGATTCTAGATCTGGGACAGAAAAAGTACAGACTGAGTCTGAGATATTTTGAGTTCCAGATATGGAGAAATGGGAACACTTGTGCACTATGGCTAGAGTGGAAACTGGAAGAGCTCACTCTGGAAATTGGTAGGAAGTTCCTCAGAAAACTAAAAATAGAGCTGCTGTAGGATCCAACAATCACATTTCTGCATATGTCTATCTGAAGGAAACAAAATCAGTCATCAAACAGTTATCTGCACCTACATGTTTACTGTAGAATTATTCATAACAGGCAGTACAAGAGAGGGGTTCCCTAGTGGCTCAGATGGTAAAGAATCTGCCTGTAATGCAAAAGACCTGTGTTGGGAAGATCCCCTGGAGAAGGAAATGGTAACCCACTCCAGTATTCTTGCCAAAAGATTCCCATGAACAGAGGAGCATAGTTGGGTACAGTCCATGAGATCACAAAGAGTTGGACATGATGAGCAATTAACACTTTCACTTTTATTCACAGAAACAACATAAATGTCCATAGACAAAGGGATGGATAAAAATATGTGGAGATATACATACATACACACACACACACATACAGTGGAATATTATTCAGTTATAAGAAAAGAAGGAAATCCTACTATTTGCAATAATATGGATGGACCTTGAGGTCATCATGCTAAGAGAAGTAAGACAGAAAGAAAACACTGTAGGATCTCACTTATGGGTAGTTTTAAAAGCTGAACTCACAGAAATGAAGAGAAGACTGGTTGTTACAAGGGGCTGGGGGTTAGGGAGAAATGAGATGTTGGTGAAAGGCTGTGCACTTTCAGTTATAAGAGGAATAAGTTGTTAAGATGCAATGTTCAGCATGATGACCATAGTTACCAATACTGATTTGTATATACTTGATACTTGCTTAGAGAGTGAATCTCTAGTATTCTCAACACACGCACGCACGCGCACACACACACACACACACACACACACACACACACACAACTAGGTAAGGTGATACTTATGTAGGTTCTTTACCACTGAGCCATCAGGAACGCCCAGTAAGTAACATTACTGTAGTAATTATTTCAAAAGACATATGTATATCAAATCATTATGTTGTATACCTTCAACTTATACAATGCTATTTGTCAACTGTATATCAAAAAAAAATTAGCAAAAATAATGCTAAATACTTAAAGATAGCCTTCAGAATTTAATGGAGTTACCTTAAAAACAAACAATAACTTGAAAAGGCTCCTATTAGCAACAATATTTAATACTAAATGTCATCAAAAAGAAAATTTTATAGTTGATTTAAAATTGACTTCATAAAAATCCTCTAAAGAACAATTAAACTAAAAGGGAAAGTCCAGAAAAATTTTTCATGTGCTGTCATTTGAATTAGATATTAAACCAACTCTTAAGAGGTGCACTCTGTCTCCTGTGATATAATTCAACACACCAGGCACAATGCATTCTAGCCCCAAGTGGATAATTTAAATCTCATCATATTTGGATTGAACTTCCAATTCTTAAAAACTTTCAGGGTTATATTTAAAATACGCTGAGAAGAAGCCATGAGATAAACCCAGATAAATCCAAATCTGCTTTCTTCCATGAAAGAAATGAAACTCTAGATTGTTCTAGACTACACGAGGCTTCAAGGGCTTAACAATCGTATGCAATGCATTGTCCCAGATCAGGTCCTGGTTTTGGACCAAGTGGGGACAACCTGGAGCTATCTGATTATGGCTCTATAGAAAATGAAATTTTAAATTATTGCTCATTTTCTAGGTGTAAAAATGGCTACATTCACTATGGGAACATACGTGGAGCTATCTGATTATGGCTCTATAGAAAATGAAATTTTAAATTATTGCTCATTTTCTAGGTGTAAAAATGACTACATTCATTATGTAGGAAAGTATGTTTAATTTTAAGAGCTGAATCCTGAAAATAATTAGGGTTATACTGTGATGTCTATATTCCTTTCAAATAATTATGCATAATTTTTTTTAACAGAGATATTTAGCATGGTCCTTCATTACATGACTCCAGTTTACTTCTCTCTAATTTCATCTAGCCATAGGGTGAAATAATAAGTATCACCTATTTCTTTACTATACTACTATTTAAAAAATAGCTCCTGTTGAGTCTTCCAGGGAAAGTAAATTTATTTTAACATATGACCATAGTCTTGCTTCAGAGCAAGAATATTTTTTAACCTGAAATTCTTTAATAGATGCCAAAATGTTTGAGAAGCATGCATGGTGTTTATGGAAATATACATTTTTCTTGGATGAAATTTATGTCTTTCATCAGGATGTCAGAGAGGCACGTGGCATTCCTAGTGGATGCCAACAGGCTTGCCAGTGTTACTTTGTAACTCACTGCACTATACCCCTTAAAAGAACTTAAATGCTTAACTATGTTAAGGATCTATAAAATAATCAGATCAAATTAAAATATTAAATGTGAAGCTCATAGTTTCTTTGCTGAACTTTGGGCCTCTTTACAGTATTTCCAAAACTGGTATTTCCATTTTTTCATTGCATGCTGAGGATAAAAGAAACTCTTGAGGGCTATTCCTCTGTATACATTCACATATGTCATAAATGTGTCTTGCTTTCAGACAATGAGAGGATGACAGTTGATTAAAAGATCTTGTCTTTGGAGGCTTCAGTGAAGAAGGGTCATTTAATCCTACACCATTAGCTGGCTCATGTATCTGCCAGTAAAGCCTGAATATTTACTTGGTTTTGGATTAAAGTAAACTGCTGTGGAAATGCTAAAGGCTGGACCATCAGAGGTGGTTCCTGTAGGGGTAAGACTAGAGTTAAGGTGAGAAGGAAGGACATGGACAGGGCTGGTCCCGTCGGCCCGCCACCTGAGCAGTAGTACAGGGTTCCATACTGAAAAGCACCTGGGGCCTGGTTTAATGCTTGGTGGTCACTGCCTTGAAACTCTTAGCCAGTTTTCAACAAGGGGCCCCAGATGTTAGGCAGCAAGTCCTGCCTATGTGGCTTGGCCCAGGGCTTATCTCTGGAGCTGGCTGTAGCTCTGTTCAACTAGCTTCTTGCTCAGCTATTGCTGCCCTCGGTTTCCTTCCTGCAGATAAGGGCTGGGGTGGGGGTGCTCCAGTTAACTGCAAAAGCACAAAAGCCACGAGGGAGCCTGTGCTAGGATGGGAGGGGGATAGGCCGGGAGGAAGGGAGACCTCAGTTGGGAGGAAAAGCCCATCTAAACATTTAATCGTCACTGTCATGGTAATTTCATTCAAGTTACATAACTTTCACTGACAGTGCTCCGTCTTTAAACTTTTAGTAATTCCCCTCCTTCTGCTGCCTCTGACATCCCTATATGAGAAGGGACACCTCATCTGTTGATGGAAAAAGTCTCAAGGCTTTCCTGGACACTACAACTAACAACAGTGCTGAATGGGGCCGAATCCAGCAATTCTCCTATTTTTCTCTCTCAAAATTCAGAAGCACTGCCTTTCAAAATACAGTTGACAATTGTGGCAACATTTTGATGAGGCAGCATTTAAATGTTTGCCTATATTATCAGCGTTAACACTTTTTTTTTTTTTTTTTTGTCTCAAATTCACAGTTGAGCAGAGCTGCTTAGTAGAATGGTGCCATGCACAGCCTGCTCAAGGGAACTCAAAGGCACTCAGAAACTACGATGTCCATACACGTTTACAGGCTTCTCTCCTGGATCTAGCCTCATCATGATAAAGTCCAATGAGTTTTTCAGCAGAGGAAGTGCTCATGATAAGCAGGGTAGACTTTGTTTCTTAATTTTTTCCATGATGGACAAATAGTAGCATCAACAACAACAATATTGATGTAGTTACATATGGTAACAGTACTTACAATGATAGTGTTACCATACCCATAATGATTAATTATTATACACGAGAGACGGATTTGAATACTTACTCTATTTTATTCAATGCTGCCTGAGAAGTACGTGCCGAAATATCCATGTCCTCGGAATCCTTGATGTAGGTACTGAATTATCTTCTATTTATAAAAAGAAAACTGAGACAAAGTGAAATGAATTGCTAGGTAGGTGCTAGGTTATGTACCTATTAACTGACAGAGCAGAAATTTTACCTACTACACATCAGTCAATCATTGGGTCCTATACAGAGATTATTCCTAGCTATTTATCAGCATTTTCGTCTTCATCCCATGACTATCACTCCCTGTCCTTAAGCCTTGTCAGTTTTTTGTGTTTTTTTTTTTGCCTAAACTATTTGAAAATCCTTTTCTTTCTCCATTTGGAGCCTTGTCACCTTCTAGGGCATTCTCTACTACTTTGCCAAGGTGACCTTTTCTAAAGTATGTATTTAATTATATCTTTTAAATAACTCTCCTTTGCTTCCAGATTCCTTAAGAATAAATCTAGTAACTCCCATAAAAGTTATCACCTCAAACAGCCATAAGAAATCCAAGCTCTGAGTGTGATGTTTACAGTTTCCCTAGCATGGGGATTCTCTCCCTGTCATGCTGAGAAATGGGATATCCTTAAATCCCACTGTCATCATGTCCTGCCTTCACTTGTCCACTCTTCTCGGGCTCAGCTCAGACACCACCTCCTCTGTGAAGGCTGTCCCTGAGTTAGGTGCTCCTTTATCTGTTTTCTCTCATATTGCTTATTGCTCTATTTTGCTTATTTTTCTATCTGTGCAGACTTCTAGAAGATAATCTACAAGATTCATGACTGCATCTTGTTCATTATACTGTATACCCAACATCTAAAACAATACCTGGAGTACAGAATAAGCTCAACATATTTGTGCTGAAAAAGTCATGAATTTATGAGCCCAAGCGCTGGTCACTACTTCTGATTCTTAAACTCTATTGGACTATAAGGAGATCAGACTAATCAATCCTAAAGGAAACAACCCTGACTATTCATTGGAAGGACTGATGCTGAAGCTCTGATAGTCTGATCACCTGATGAGAAGAGCCACATCACTGGACAAGACCCTGATGCTGGGAAATAATGAAGGCAGGAGGAGAAGGGGGGTGACACAAGATGAGATGGTCAGATGGCATCACCGACTCAGTGCACATGAGTTTGAGCCAAGTCTGGGAGATGGTGAAGGACTGGAAGCCTAGCGTGCTGTAGTCTATGGGGTCACAAAGAGTCAGACATGACAGAGCGACTGAACTGAGTTCAACTGAAGCTCTATGGAGAGAAGAAGGGACAGGAGGAGAAGTAGAGTCAAGAAGAACCTCACTGTGTGGTGTGCAATCACAAGAACTGTTGTCATATTCTCTCTGGGCCTCACAACATCCTGTAAGGTAAGCATGATTCTGACGTTCAGGAGGGAGAAAGTTTAGAGGCATTATACTACCTGCCCATGGTCACAGAGTTGGGACTCAAATTTTGATTTATATCCCTCAAAAGCCCACATCCTTTCCACTACTCCTAATGATGCCTTGACAAGTTTACCACCAATGAACAGAAAGCATGTTTTCTAATTAAGGCTGAAACTTATTTGAAACAGTATTTTCTAAGGAATTTGTAATAAAGCTTTTTTGCCAGACTCTTTGAACGATGGTTGCCATAAGATGACCAGTGATGCATGGGAAATGACGTAATCAAGCTGACATCTGTAGACCGGGTTGGATTAGATCAAGCCTGCGAAGGCTTTTGAGAGGCTGCTTTATAAAATGACTTATATTGCATAGTCAACAGGTAAGAAAGAGTTTACAGATTTTTTTCCCCTAATTTGTTAGACATGAAGCTAATTTGCATTTTTCTCCAATGATCAGTTTTTTCCTTTGTTACTTATTGTGTAGCATTGATGCAAGAATTCAACGACTTCAATGTAAGCTCTGTATTTGGATAAGCTCTTAAGAACAGGGATCAAGTTTAAAGCAGGGGACTTTCATCTTACCTGTTATTATTACATGTTTATATTCTAGTAAGTAGATACAAAGAACAGACTAGTTTACTATTTCATTGGACCAATGATTGATTTAGACCAGAATTCTGATGCCAAAAGAAAATCCACTCAATGGGCCATGGCAGACTGAGGAAGGGGCATCACTGTTTGCCCTGAGAAATATCTTAATGATCACCTGTATCTCTTGCAGGCTCTTGCTATTAACAAATTACTCAAATCCTTTAAAATATAACATACATTATTCAATTTTCTGTGTTATTCATAGAAGATGGAAAGCAGAAAGACACAAATGAAAGCATCAGAATCATGTAATCACATCACTTAGAACAAAACATCTATTATGTTTTGTGTCCTTCTGGGTTTCTCTTTCCATGTATTCTTCCTAAGTATGTCTTTTCTAAAACTATCTTAATGCCCTTTCTAGGTCAGTTAATTTTGATTTGGCAATATAGCATGCTTATTACCATACATTCAATATTCTTATACAAAACCATTATTTTAATAAGGACATCGTATCTCATCACACAATTTTATTTTACCAGCTCAGAATTACTGAGCATTTGCTGTCCCATCCCATGCACGCATGCTCAGTTGTGTCTGACTCTCTGCAACCTGACAGACTGTAACCCAACAGGCTCCTCTGGCCATGGAATTCTCCAGGCAAGAACACTGCAGTGAGTTGCTATTTCCTTCTCCAGGGGATCTTTCCCACCCAGGGACTGAGCCCCCATCGCCTGCATCTTCTGCATTGGCAGGTGGGTTCTTTACCACTGAGCTATCCAGGAAGCCCCAGTGAGCATTTACATTCTTTCAGTTATTTTGTATATTTAATGATGAAAAATCACCTTGTGACATATCATTGAGCACATCCATCAATATTTTCCTTGTATAATACCTAGTACTTTTGCATACTGCTTATTATTTCTGGCTTATATCATCTGTGCTGTTTCCTAAGTATATATTATCAGAATCAACTACACATTTGATGTAGATATGAGTATGTATACTTTAGTAGAATATCTTCTTAGTATTTTAGTGATCCAGTCCATGAAATAGTTATGATGGACTTGTACTTCGATAGTTAAGTTCTAAGGCAGTATAATTAGAACAATGCCTGGAAAATGTAGATACTCAATAAGTATCTGTTCATGTGTTAATTAGATTAAAAGAAAGTGGCAAATGACTGGAAAATTAGCTCTTTCAGTATGTCATGCTTATTATAGGTTTTTTAATTAATTATTATTTTCTACATATTTTGTGAGAATCTACACTCTTGTCTCTGGGCTTACCAGGTGGCACTAGAGATAAAGAACTCACCTGCCAATGCAGGAGACATAAGAGATAAGGGTTGGTTCCCAGGGTCTGGAAGAGCCCTTGGAGGAGGGCATGGCAACCCTCTGCAGTATTCTTGCCTGGAGAATCCCATAGACAGAGGAGCTAGGTGGGCTACATTCCATGGGGTCACAAAGAGTAGGACAAGACTGAAGTGACTTAGCACGCACACTCTGTCCCCAATTCTTTGATTAATTAACTTCTTTTAAGTAGTTTAGTGGGAGGCAAATCAGCTCGTACAGTATGATGTGTTCATTTTTATAATGGGAGTAGAAAAGATGACATCAGGGAAACACAAAGGAAAACAATAATGTGCTACTACTCTAGATGTGGGAAAGAATATCTAAAATAACCAAAGGACAAATACCACCTAATATTGGACAAGAGGGGAACTTCCCTGGCAGCCCAGCGGTTAAGACTCTGCTTTGCAGTGCAGGGGACATGATTCAGTCTTTGGTCAGGAAATTAAGATCCCACATGCCACAAAGCCCATGTGCCACAACTACTAAACCTGCATGCTATGGAGCCCAAGTGTCACCACCAGAAAGCTTGCAAACTACAACGAAGACCCTGCATGCTGCAACTAAGACCCAACCAAGCCAAATATATATTAAAAAAGCATACCGGGAGGAAGGGCATGGAGTGGAATTCTCCAGCACCATTGGTGGGAGCATAAAATGGTGTAAACATGAAGATTTGTCAGTATTTCTACTAAAGGTGAATATTTACATACTTTTTGAATGAGCAATTCACTCAGAAATACACTCAAGAGAAATGCATACATATGTCACCAAAATGCACGCGTAAGAAGGTCCTCATGAGCCCTATTCTTAACAGCTAGAAGCTGGCAACGATACTAAAGTCTATGAAGCGTGCAATAAAAACATACACTGTGTATATTTCACAGCGGAATACCAGACAGCAAGATAAAGGAGCAAGCTACTGCTGCTTGCAAAACTATGGACTACTCTTAAAATTGGAGTAATAAAATATAGTCAGATAAAATATAAATACTGTTTAACTATATATATATAGTTAAATATAAATACAATTAAATACACACAGTTAAATATTGCATGGGACACAACTATAGAGTCATCCCTTGGCATCTGTAGGGGATTTGTTCCTGGATATCCCCTGTCAAAACCAGAACTGAAAAATGCTCAAGTCCCTATTTAAAATGGCATAGTAATTGCATACAACATACATATACACTTGGTTTCCCAGGTGGCTCAGTGAAGAAGAATTCACTTGCAAATGCAGGAGATACCAGTTCAATTCCTGGGTAAGGAAGACCCCCTGGAGAAGGAAATGGGATCCCGTTCCAGTATTCTTGCCTAGAGAGTTCCATGCACAGAGGAGCCCAGTGGGCTGCAGTCCATGGGTTCACTAAGAGTCAGACACAGTGCAGTGACTGAGCACACATGGACACGTGCATATACCCACGTGGATTCTGAACTATCTCTGGATTCGTTATAATACATAATACAGTGCAAATGCCATGTACATAGTGGCTGGCCCGCAGAAACTTCAAATTTTGCTCTTTAGAACTTAATCGAATTTTTGAAAATATTTTCAATCTGTGGTCAATTGAATCCATGAATGTGGACGCTGTGGATTTTGTGGGCTGACTGTACTAAAAATATATTTATCAGAAATTATTTCCTAAAACTGGCAGCCTTACTGACAAAAAAAAAACACACTGCAACAAAGATGCAAGATATCGAAGAGTACACACCACATAATCACATTTGTACAAAATCCTAAGCCAAGAAAAACAGTCTCAAGGTATTGTGAGTCTAGTTAGTGATAATTTTGGAGACAAAGTGTGACTGGAAGGGGACACTAAGGTGATTTGGGAATGGATAATGGTCTATTTCTTAATCAGGGTAGGTGTTACCAGTATTTACTTTGTAAAAAATCAGCTAGCTGCACGTTCAGATCTGCTTATGTTTAGAATGCATGTTATACAAAACTAGTTTTGTTTTTTTTTAAGAGTCATCATCCTATTTATGTACCACAGGCTACTACCCTACAGGTAAGAATACACGGAAGAACTATACAGAAAAGATCTTCAAGATCCGTAATCAGGATGTGATCACTCATCTAGAGCCAGACATCTTGGAATGTGAAGTCAAGTGGGCCTTAGAAAGCATCACTACGATCAAAGCTAGTGGAGGTGATGGAATTCCAGTGGAGCTGTTTCAAATCCTGAAAGATGATGCTATGAAAGAGCTGCACTCAATATGCCAGTAAATTTGGAAAACTCAGCAGTGGCCACAGGACTGCAAAAGGTCAGTTTTCATTCCAATCCCAAAGAAAGGCAATGCCAAAGAATGCTCAAACTACTGCACAATTGCACTCATCTCACATGCTAGTAAAGTAATGCTCAAAATTCTCCAAGCTAGGCTTCAGCAGTATGTGAACCATGAACTTCCTGATGTTCAAGCTGGTTTTAGAAAAGGCAGAGGAACCAGAGATCACATTGCCAACATGCGCTGGATCATGGAAAAAGCAAGAGAGTTCCAGAAAAACATCTACTTCTGCTTTATTGACTATGCCAAAGCCTTTGACTGTGTGGATCATAATAAACTGTGGAAAATTCTGAAAGAGATGTGAATACCAGACCACCTAACCTGCCTTTTGAGAAATCTGTATGCAGGTCAGGAAGCAACAGTTAGAAGTGGACATGGAACAATAGTTGCTGGTTCCAAATAGGAAAAGGAGGACATCAAGGCTGTATACTGTCACCCTGCTTATTTAACTTCTATGCAGAGTACATCATGAGAAATGCTGGACTGGAAGAAGCACAAGCTGGAATCAAGATTGCTGGGAGAAATATCAATAACCTCAGATATGCAGATGATACCACCCTTAAGGCAGAAAGTGAAGAACTAAAGAGCCCCTTGATGAAAGTGAAAGAGGAAAGTGAAAAAGTTGGTTTAAAGCTCAACATTCAGAAAACAAAGATCATGGCATCCAGTCCCATCACTTCATGGGAAATAGATGGGGAAGCAGTGGAAACAGTGTCAGACTTTATTTTGGGGGCTCCAAAATCACTGCAGATGGTGACTGCAGCCATGAAATTAAAAGACGCTTAGTCCTTGAAGAAAAGTTATGACCAACCTAGATAGTATATTCAAAAGCAGAGACATTACTTTGCTGACTAAGGTCCATCTAGTCAAGGCTATGGTTTTTCCTGTGGTCATGTATGGATGTGAGAGTTGGATTGTGAAGAAGGCCGAGCACCAAAGAATTGATGCTTTTGAACTGTGGTGTTGGAGAAGACTCTTGAGAGTCCCTTGGACTGCAAGGAGATCCAACCAGCCCATTCTGAAGGAGATCAACCCTGGGATCTCTTTGGAAGGAATGATGCTAAAGCTGAAACTCCAGTACTTTGGCCACCTCATGTGAAGAGTTGACTCATTGGAAAAGACTCTGATGCTGGGAGGGATTGAGGGCAGGAGGAGAAGGGGACAACAGAGGATGAGATGGCTGGATGGCATCACGGACTCGATGGAACCAAGTCTGAGTGAACTCCGGGAGATGGTGATGGACAGGGAGGCCTGCCGTGCTGCAATTCATGGGGTCGTGAAGAGTCGGACACAACTGAGTGACTGAACTGAACTGAATGTTGAGAGTGGATTACAAGGAGCTAGGCTGTTGTTAAAAGGCAGATGAACTGATCTGGAATAGGGATTTGAAATGAGGCCATGTTCTAATTATAGAGAAGCAAGGGTAGAGTGTGCATTTGTTATTGAAGATGGTAATATTGGCAAGACATCTAACTCCACATTCAGAAAGAATGAAGAAATCTAGAAACACTCCCATGTATTCGGCAGAGTCTATATATATATTAAGTGAAGTGGTCTCCCTCATTGCAGGCAGATTCTTACCGTCTGAGCCACCAGGGAAGCAGCATATACTAGGTGAAGTGGTCAGGTGACCATTTATGGCTGAAGTGTTGGTGCTTGACCCTAAGGGGCTATATTCAAATCTTAGGCATCACAGAGTCATATATTTATTCTGAAAAATTTCTGTCAAATGATAACAAAAAATAAAACCTAATTTCAACAAAATCTGTACATTCAAACTTTTTTTTCTGAAAAATAAAAGTAAAGTAGAAGAGGCATACTCTTTTAATTCCCACAATGTTCTACTTGAGCTGGTGGTAGCTCTGATGAGAAGCCTAACACCCAGAATGAGAACAGAAGAGCAGAATGCTTACATAGGTCGGTGGGAAGAGAAATGAACTATGAGCTTAGTTTTCAACTATTATACCTGAAGTTCATGGAATATTCAGTTAGAAAGGCACAAAAGGAAGCTGAATAGAGGGAGAGGAGTTGTAGAAGTCTTATCTGGACTGGCAATGTAAATTTGTAAGTCATCAAATTATAGGAGTTAATTGTCACTAAGCAAAGATCAGCCAGCAAGAATAGGGAGTAAGAAGCCAAGAGTTTAAACAGCTCTGGCCTTTAAAGAAAGAATGAGAAGCAGTGTGAAGAAGGCTAAAGATGGTACAGCCAAACAGGTATGGGATAAAAACTAGGAATGAATGGGAAACTGAAACTCTGGATATGGATTGAAAAACACATTTGGTCTTGGCAAGTAGGAACCCCTTGCTGCTGCTGCTAAGTTGCTTCAGTCGTGTCCGACCCTGTGCATCCCCATAGATGGCAGTCCACCAGGATCCCCCATCCCTGGGATTCTCCAGGCAAGAACACTGGAGTGGGTTGCCATTTCCTTCTCCAGTGCATGAAAGTGAAAAATGAAAGTGAAGTCACTCAGTCGTGCCCAGCTCTTGGCGACCCCATGGACTGCAGCCCTCCAGGCTCCTCCGTCCATGGGATTTTCCAGGCAAGAGTACTGAAGTGGGGTTCCATTGCCTTCCCCTTAGTGAGGGCAAATTCAGTGATGTGGCCATCTCAGAGAAATAATGTAGACTGGAGTCAATTAAGCAGGTTGAAAAAGGATTAGGAAGTAGAAAATTTTTTTATCTCGAAGTTCAGTTATGATCAGAAAGATACAGTGATAGGAAGAACATTCAGAACAAATGGGGTGGTGGCTTTTGCTTCCTGGTATTGTTCTAAGATGAGAGAAACTCCGGCATGCTATAGAGTGATGCAAGTCAATAGCTGAAGAGACTGAAATGCAAGTCTGAGGGCTAGCTCAAGATGGTAAAAAAAAAAAAAAAAAGGAAGAAGAAGAAGTAATTTAGACCCAAAATATAAATGAAAAATTGGCTCTGATTATGAGATGGGGGGCTTCATACTTTGAGTGGACCTGGAGTGGATGCATTTGATAATATGTGGTAAGAACTTCTAAAGCGTCTATATAATATTGTGTGGAAGCTTATGTGCTAAGTGTGAGGAAGAGAACACAAAATGGATGGCGAGTGAGTTTTTAAAAAGTAGTAAAAGTATAAAGGAATTATGCAGGTGAGAAGGAGATTAAAGTGACCGGGCAAAACAAGATCTGAATTGCTGAGGGACATTACCCAACACCTGAACTGGGAGGTCATCCACTTTCACGAACACCAAAACCCCTAGTGCTGTCTTCATTTTCAGAAATGATTAGCAGCTCTGAAGACAAGGTGTGCTGGGATATTCTGTGTATGGAACACATCAGCACTTCCAAGTGGACTGAGGCATTCTCAGGGAAGTGGTTGAAATGACATCCCTGGAGTGCAGATGAAAGTGAAGCCACCTGGAACCTGCGGGGGGTGTGGGAGGGGCGGGGGGGATTGTGTAGAGAGACTGGCGATCACAGCGTGATCAGAGGAAGCATCGTGGGAGTAGGCTGTGTGAGAGTGCAGGAGACAAAGGATGCTGTGGTCAGGTTGTAAGCCTTGTCAAAGATTTTGGAGATGGAGTTGTTCCAACTACACATATGTTCCAACAAACGGCCCCAGGAGTTATTGATGAGGTGATCTGGGACTTTCCTCCAATATCTTATATCTCTAGAGTCATGAAAAATTAGGACTGATATTTAAAATGATTCCTCTAAACTTAGAAAATATTTCAGTGACCAAAGAAAGATTTAATAACATTCCACTGACAAACATTAATTCATCATGGGTTGTTCTATTACACTTGCTAAACTAAGAAGGTAGATAAAAACTAGTTTTGACGTTTATTTCAAAGATAAGACTCAAAATAAAATATCTGAGATTTACCCATTGGATACTTGGAAAACAAGTACTAAAAAGACCATTTCATTTAGGAAAGTTCAAATATGGATGATATTTCTTAGTAGTAAACTGAAAATAGGTGAAAGAATAAAAGCCCGAATGAACCTTTTTGGGGGCTGTCAGTGAAATGAGTCACCTCCATTATAATGGCTATTGAACTGTCATGACAAAAGGTGTTGAGACACCACCAAGGAGGGCTGATGGACATTGACACGAGCACATGGGATCAGAGGCTGGAAGGTGGTGCTCCCTTCCCGTTTAGGAGACTGAGAAAAACCCTATGGCTCCTCTCACGCTCCTAGGCGAGGACACTAGGGAAATCTTCCACCCACAAGGCAGAATGCCTGCTCGAAACGAAGCAGAAATTCCAAGGGTACCTCCACAAACGGAGTTATGCCTCGTTCTTATTCATACACACATACTCAGCTCAAATACTCAGCGTGAAGAATTCCTTCTTCAGTCACCCTGATTAATATCCACTAAACCATATGTCCCAAAACTGAGAAACTTGTTCGGGAAAATAGTTGTATTAAGGGCCACCCTCACAGCTGCAAATCAACATTGACACAAGCAGCGGTGAGCTCCGGATGGGAGTTATGATGGGATTTACCAACCTGGAATAAGTTCACTTAAGGTCAAGAGAATGTTTTTCTGTAATTCTGTAAAGAATTATTTCCATGGAAGCATATCCTCAAATTCATCTTGCCTAGACTGTCTATCTGCCACTGATGAATCAAAGTATCTTGAAATATTAAGAAGGGTATTTGAAAACATCTATTCCTTTCCCTCTCCTTTTCCTCTTACGAAAGTGAAAGTTAGAAAAGTTAAACAGCTTCTTAAGGTCATGGCATGAGTTAGCAATGATTTGGTATAAGAGAAAATTTTAATGTTTAAGGATGTATTACTTGGGTGCTTATCAACATAAAGTCGTTATTTGTAGCACTGCGAAAAGTGGAGGATAAATAAAAAGAAACTGGCTATTGGGGCTTGAAATGTCTTATTTGTTTTATTTGTGCCACAAACTCTCAACTGGAATGCTCACAAATTATAATGTTTTGGTTAATTGTTTGACCAAAAATACCTTTGTCTCCATTCTTCATGCTGAAAAGATTTTCTTCCAGAGGCTAGGGTACTTTCTGGCCTTCAAAAGAAGACTATGTTGTATCTAGACAAATAATAACATGTCTGAAGCTGGAAACTTTTTACTTTTTGTGTCCTGCCATGCTCTTTTCATGTTCTTTCTGATCTTATTTAATGTGCCTTCTCATCCTGGGAACTCAGTGCATAGATGATGCTCTGGTACTCCCTTTTCAGATATAACTTTGGTACATGAGCCCAGGCTCTATCAGTGCTCCTCAATCCAGCTGCTGCCCACTGAATTTAGTTGTGAGCTTATTAACAAGCAAATAATTAGGCAGGAGACTCCATGTGAAAAATGCATGCCCATATGTTCTTTCTGCAGTTAAGTCTAGTACTCAGCATTCAGAACACAATTTGAGGTTAATCTCTCCCTCTCTATTCCAGTGAAAATGTAGAATTTGCACTGAGTGGCTTTTTAGTTATTTTGTTTTTTCATTTTTAAGGTGTCAAATGGAGAGAAACTCAATAAAACTAATCAAAGCTAAAATTCCAATATTAATGAAATTCTTCAATATTTACCCATTCCAGAATGATTTGCAACTTAGCAGGTAATTTGTGAAAGGCAAATGTGTAAGTCTAAGAAAGAAATCTCTCAAATTTGAGGCACCAACACAGCCAGAAGGGCTGATATTTGAAAAAAATATTATAATCCACAGCCTATTTTTCAGGTCAGCTCTCATCTTGTTGATCTTCAGAATGATGGGTCTGAATGCTAGTTAATGTCTACCAAAATTTCAGGTACTAATTTATTCCCATCCTTAGCACAGAAGAGATTTAAGTCTACTTTTAAGGAAACACATTATCTATTCTA
Organism: Nanger dama; assembly: GCA_917880005.1. Classification (NCBI taxonomy): domain Eukaryota; kingdom Metazoa; phylum Chordata; class Mammalia; order Artiodactyla; family Bovidae; genus Nanger; species Nanger dama. Next base: position 36,115,242 of record CAKJTW010000007.1, read on the forward strand.
AAATATATAACTTAGAATTGAGGAAGGAAAAGGACATAAGGCAGAGCCAAGAGTGAGAATGAAACAAAAGGCAAAACTGCCAAGTACTATGATCGTAAGAATCTGCCTGACAATGCAGGAGACACAGGAGAGGATCGAGCATTTGATCCCTGGGGAGGGAAGATCCCTGGAGGAGGAAATGGCAACCCACTCCAGGATTCTTGCCTGGGAAATCCCATGGACAGAGGAGCCTGCCAGGATAAAGTTCATGGGGTCGCAGAGTCAGACATGACTGAGCAACTAAGCATACACACACATGATTTCTTAATATCATTCATTAATGCATCCATTCAGTCCCTCATTCACTCATTCGCAAAAGTAAATACCCTCCATTGGTCTGCAACGGTGGCTATGAAATGACAGAGTCCTGCTTCTTGCTTCCTTCTGGCGTCTATTCTAACTGGTGCCTATGCCTTCTGTTGATTTCATATTTTGAATGTTACTCCCGAGTTCTGGGTGTATAACAGAAAGAAAACAAACATGGAACCTCCCTCACAGGATTCTAGCCTCTCAAACAGATAGACATGGACATGAACAACTGCAACAGAGTATAGGAAAATCAAATATAAGGTATTACAGGAACAAAACCTTTTTAAAAAACCCACAAGAATAAAACAATAGTGAGAGAAACTGAACAGCAGCGTGAGTTAACAGGATAAGCAGACATCAACCATGCATGGCTTTGTTCCATTTACAAAGAAGTTTGGACTTGATCCTTCCCTGGTGGCGAAGATGGTAAGGATTTGCCTGCAATGCAGAAGACTCAGGTTTGAATCCTGGGTCAGGAAGATCCCCTGGAGAAGGGAATGGCAACCCACTCCACTATTTTTGCCTGGAGAATTCCATGGACAAAAGAACCTGGCAGGTGACAGCCCACAGAGTTGCAAAGAGTCGGACATGACTGGCTGACTGATTGTTTCACTTACTGGATTTTAAGAGCAAGAATAACGTTGGTATATTTCTCCATCTATTAGTGTCCTCTTTGATTTCTTTCATCAGTGTTTTATAGTTTTCGATATATAGGTCTTTAGTTTCTTTAGGTAGGAATATTCCTAAGTATTTTATTCTTTTCGTTGCAATGGTGAATGGAATTGTTTCCTTAACTTCTTTTTCTACTTTCTCATTGTTAGTGTATAGGAATGCAAGGGATTTCTGAGTGTTGATTTTATATCCTGCAACTTTACTATATTCATTGATTAGCTCTAGTAGTTTTCTGGTCGAGTCTTTAGGATTTTCTATGTAGAGGATCATGTCATCTGCAAACAGTGAGAGTTTTACTTCTTCTTTTCCAATTTGGATTCCTTATATTTCTTTTTCTGCTCTGATTGCTGTGGCCAAAACTTCCAGTACGATGTTGAAGAGTAGTGGTGAAAGTGGACACCCTTGTCTTGTTCCTGACTTTAGGGGAAATGGTTTCAATTTTTCGCCATTGAGGATAATGTTAGCTGTGGGTTTGTCATATATAAAATGGGCCAAAGAACTAAATAGGCATTTCTCCAAAGAAGACAAACGGATGGCTAACAAACACATGAAAAGATGTTCAACATCACTCATTATCAGAGAAATGCAAATCAAGACCACAATGAGGTATCATTTCACACCAGTCAGAATGGCTGCGATCCAAAAGTCTACAAGCAATAAATGCTGGAGAGGATGTGGAGAAAAGGGAACCCTCTTACACTGCTGGTGGGAATGCAAACTAGTACAGCCATTATGGAAAACAGTGTGGAGATTCCTTAAAAATTGCAAATAGAACTGCCTTATGAGCCAGCAATCCCACTGCTGGGCATACACACTGAGGAAACCAGAATTGAGAGACACGTGTACCCCAATGTTCATTGCAGCGCTGTTTATAATAGCCAGGACATGGACGCAGCCTAGATGTCCATCAGCAGATGAATGGATAAGAAAGCTGTGGTACATATACACAATGGAATACTACTCAGCCCTTAAAAAGAATAAATTTGACTCAGTTCTAATGAGATGGATGAAACTGGAGCCAATTATACAGAGTGAAGTAAGCCAGAAAGAAAAACACCAATACAGTATACTGATACATATATATGGAATTTAGAAGACAGTAATGATGACCCTATATGTGAGACAACAAAGAGACACAGAGGTATAGAGTGGACTTTTGGACTCTGAGGGAGAGGGAAAGGGTGGGATGGTTTGGGAGAATGGCAATGAAACATGTATATTCTCTTGTAAGAAACGAAGCGCCAATCTATGTTCAATGTAGGATGCAGGATGCATGGGGCTGATGCACAGGATGATTCAAGTAGAGGATGTGGGGTGGGAGGTGGGAGGGGGCTTCGGCATTGGGAGATTGTGTTCACCTATGGCTGATTCGTGTCAATGTATGGCAAAACAAATACAGTATTGTAATTAAAAAAATAAATAAATTTAATTTAAAAAAAAAAAAAGAATAACGTTGGTAGAGCTGCATGTTGCAGAGATCTCTCTGGCTGAAGTATTGAGGATTGCCTGCTGCCCCCAGCTGGTCAGAACCCACCAGTCAGTCAGGACTCCTCTGTACAGAGGCCAGTTCTGGAAAGTGAAGGGTTAAGGCTGGGATCCTTGATGCTAGAATGAAATGAAGTGAAATCGCTCAGTCGTGTCCGACTCTTTGCGACCCCACGGACAGTAGCCTGCACCAGGCTCCTCCATCTATGGGATTTTCTAGGCAAGAGTACTGGAGTGAGTTGCCATTTCCTTCTCCAGGGAATCTTCCCGACCCAGGGATTGAACCCAGGTCTTCTGCATTGATAGACAGACACTTTACCATCTGAGCCACCAGGGAATGCCAAGGTTCAAATCCTGACTCAGAATGAGGAGCTGTCTTATCTGTGGGCAAGACACTTAAGCTTCTCTTTGCTTCAATTTCCTAATCTGTAAAATGGGGCTGAGTCTCTACCTTAAAAGTAAGTAGCTGTGAGGAACAAAACATAGAAGTAAATAATACAAGTGAAATACTCAGAACTTTGCCCAGCACATATTACTACTCACTGGGTGCTTTACACAGAACTTGTCTCATCCTTATGACAACAACATTTCAAGGGACGGATGATTATCACCATCTTGCCATATTCATAATCTCTCATGATACCTTTCACAGCAATCATTTTTAGGTTCAGTAAAACTTTTTTTTTTGCTAATCCTCTCTCGTTGTCCCTGTTCTGATTGCATTTGGTGATCAACAGTAATTTTAACATTTTGCTTTCCTTTTTTCATCAGCATGCAATTAAAGTTTCAGTTACTATGGTGTGGTTTATGCTGACTTCCTAGACTGAGTCTCAATATGTCATCTCCTAAGAGATGGGGCCTCTCCCTTTAAAAAAAAAAAAAAAAGAAGAAGAAGAAGAAGAAGAAGTGATGTTAGCACCTCCTATGTGTCTAAAGCAAGGGAAAGAAGATAAGGTCTGTGCAGTCTGCCATGGAGCATTTCAGGCCACAAAAGTAGAAGGAAGCGCTGCTGACGCTACCAGCAGAGTGGCCTTCTCTGACCTGAAGGTTTATGCAACTTTTGCAGAAGGGAAGGAACAAAATGACCTGGTTGAGCTAAGACCTGCCAAATTCTGGGTGACACTGAAATAAATATTTCAACAGATAAAATAGGAGGATATTTGTCTATGAAATTTGGGAAACATCTATGGGAAAGGGACTGGTGAAGAGCCCATGCTTTCCTGTATTTGTCTGAAGGAAAAACAGAGCTGTATGCAGGTGTCACATACTTTGTAACAGGCTTTGGTGGAACCAGATGGCCTTATGTCACTGTGCTTGGACATGAAGAATGTGCAAAGATTTTATAGGAATGTTAGGAAACTGAAAACAATTTTTACGATCCACCTTTTCCCCGTGACAAGAAGCACATACAGAGTCACTCAGCACTTTGAGGAAAACACTTGGAACTTTGAGTTGCTACCTGAGAGTAGTCCAGACCAACTGGTACCCTCCTTAATTTGCTCCCACTCAAGATGAAAGCAGAGTTTGGAAAGAAGTCTCTCCAACACAACACCAGAGCCTGCTCATTCTGCTTTGCTTTCTGTGGTTTCAGGTCCACTGTACCTTATAGGTTTTCACTTCTCTAACTTCTCTAACATTTGATTTGAAGCTTTCTTATCTGTTTTTTCTTCTCCATGTTTGTCCTTGATATTGTCTCTTGGTTCCTTTTTGTAGAGGAGGGGCAACCAAACTCAGAATTGCACTTTCCACTCTGCTGTCCAGCTCAGTATCATGGAATTATAGCCCAATGTGGTACACTGGACAGATGGAGAATTGAAGAAAAACCTAAACTTAATCCTGGGTGCCAGGTCATTACTCTTGGACAACCTTTGAGGCCGCTGGAAACCAAGTTCTTGGTTGCTGCGTTGCAGAGGCCATGTCAGCTTCAACATCCTCTGTCCCCAAACCCATAATATATGTTTCCTCTGCAGTAATTATTTATCTAACATTTTTCCACCCTATGAGGGACACGTTGCTTCTCCAAGGAGATTATTCAGATAGCAAGCCTCCAGATATTCAGGAGATTCAGTACCACACTCTTTAGTTATCTGGGAAACCCTGAGGCTACCAAAGGGAAGGCCATGTGCTCTGTTAAAAATCTTTGGGCTCCAGAGACAGAAAAATCTGCGTTCTATTTCAACTCCTCTGCTGAGATCATTGGCAAGTTATTTTAAAAATTATTATTAGAGGTTTTAATAAACATTTACTGAAGTGTCATAAATATGAGGCATGAAAAGAGTAACGAAATTTCCCGAAGTGAACATCCCTATGTAACATCCAGATCAAAAAAAAGAAGACAAAGCCAGCCCTTCAGCAGGTCTCCACATGCCACTCCCTCCAATGTCCCTGACATTTCAGGACACTGAAATGTAACCAACATCAAACACTGCAGATTCCTTGAGCTCATGCTTTACCTTCTTAAATCTCAGGTTCTTCATATGTAAAATTGAGAAAATAAGAGTGAAATGTAAGGTTTAAATGAGATAATCAATAGAAAGTGCTCAGGCAGGACTGGGTATTTAAGAAGCTCTTAGATGGCTGTTCTTAGAACGTGACTGATAATTATTTTCCTACTTGTTTTAGATTGGCCCATCACTTGCCTGTCTGTTGCATGGAGCAGATTCCATCTCTTTCCAAAGACCAAAAGTTACTTTCCCACAACCTTCCAGGTTTTCCACTTGGCCAAGGAAAGTAATGTGTGGCAACTTGTGGGAAAAAACACACACAAAAGTCAATACGAACACACACATGAACAGTCAGGGGGTTGATCTTGGAAAAGCACTGGCAGTCGTCAAAACACATTTGACTAGTGAAACAAAGAAGAGAAACAGAGTGGGAAGAATGGGGTTTTTTTGGGTAGGAAGTGAGGGGAGAGGGTCAGACAGTGGGCTTCTGAAACCAGAGACATTAAATCCAAAGCAGCCACGAGAAGCATAGCCATGAAAAGGTCTGATGCTGCTGGGGCATCAGTGTGGACGCAGGACACAGGATGCTGGGGGAAGCTCAGTGTGCCACCTTACTTTTGGTAATAGGGTACTTTCACCATGGAACTTTTCCTGAGAACTTAGCCCCATGCTTCCTTGACAATAACATCAATCTAGAGGTGTAGATTAGCAGCTAATAGGCCCTGCCTTGACCTCTGGCCACCAAGAAATTTCTTTCACCTTGTCTTTGTATCTCTCAGACCTTGCCTGTTCTCTCTTTATTCTAGTTTACACACCTCCTCACCAAGTCATGGTCCCCTAGCACAGAGGGAGACATTTTTTGGCTGCATAGTAGTTTGCTGTGCAAAGCTCCTGACCCCTAGATTTCATAAAGTTGCCTAACAATGACTTAGAGATGTCATTTCAACTTTTGCACAAAATCAGTTGTTCCTGCACTTATGGTTGCCAAAAGCGGGGTAGAGGGAATGAGGAGAAGAGACAGGTAAGGAGTTTGAGTTCAATGTGCACACACTTCTGCATTTAAAATGGATTACCAACAAGGACCTACTGTATGGCACAGGAAACTCTGCTGTATGTTATGTGACAGCCTAGATGGGAGGAGAGTTTGAGAGAGAATGGATACATGTGTATGTATGGCTGAGTTCCTTTGCTATCCACTTGAAACCATCACATTGTTAATTGGCTATACTCCAATATAAAATAAAAAGTTTTTTTTTTTAAGTCATTTGTTCTTTTGGGAATCCTCTTTTAGACTTTTCCCTAGATTCTGTCCCAGATTAGGAAATTGCTTTCACAGTTGACAGGTATCACAGATTAATGGAAAACATATAACCCTGCAATGGAAAGGCACTCAACAAGCGTTCACTTCCTTAACCCAGCTTTCCATTAGACTCTGAATAACAGCATAGAAATATGTAGAGAGTGCTGGCTTAGGAACCCAGCACATCGTGGTCTGAAATCTGGCTCTGTCCTATGATCTTGAGCAAGTTTTACAACTTTTCTAAGTCTTAAACTGCTCTTTTATGAAATAGGGTTAATAATACTTATACACTACCATTGTGAAGCTAAGTGAAATCATTCAGCTAGAACATCTGGCTTAGCATCAAGAACAAAGTAGAAAATAAATATAACAGTTCTTAATAATAGTCTTAACAAATCTTCCCTGTATTCTAACTTAGCTGTGTTTTATTGATAGCCCTTTACGTAGAACTAATAATAATAATAACAGCAAGTATTTAATGTGCTTTTACAATGTGCTAGATACTGTTTAAAGCAGAGTCTTATTTAAACCTCATAATTACTCTCTGAGTTTGGTGACATTATTTTACCTTACTTGTGAGTTCTACAGGTAAGAAAAACAGATCAAGCCACTTGCCAAAAAGTCCTATAGAAGGAAGGGGTGGAATGAGTTTTGAACTCAAAAGTTTGACTCCAGAGTCCATGATCTTAACCATGTATCATTTGCTTCTCCACCTTTTCTGTTTACAGAATCAATCTAAGACCTGTCCAACATATCTGTAACTTCTTTAAAAAAAAATAAACCATATACAAATGATTTTTTTCAAAGTGTTTGAGTTCAAAGTTTTCAGTCCAGCACACTTACCAAACACATGTGAATTGGATGTGAGAGGACGGTACCTGAGGTTAAATAGTTCACATTTATTTTCATTTGTGTTTCCTAACACTTCCTCCTCCAAATTTTAAATTACAAATAGTAAGTCACATTTTAAAATATCTGCATAATGTCATTCTTTCATGAGATAAGCATAATTTTTCAACAAGTTTGGTTTTTAAGGATTGACTTCTAAATTAGCCATGCTGCAAGATCAGATACACAGATTTGAGAAAATGATTATATTTTGTGGTGATCAGGTAAGGGCCAATTAAAAGTGTGACTCACCATTCTCATATGTCAGTATTCACAACAAAGCTAACAGGAGTTTTAGAATAAGAGTGGGAGCCTGGAGAAAGAATATATTCTCATACAGCTTGTTACTAGATATTCAGATAGTAGACTTGAGATTCCCTGGTAAAGTGTCTGCCTGCAATACGGGAGACCCGGGTTCAATCGCTGGGTCGGGAAGATCCCCTGGAGAAGGAAATGGCAACCCACTCCAGTACTCATGCCTGGAAAATTCCATGGACGGAGAAGCCTGGTGGGCTACAGTTCATGGGGTCGCAAAGAGTTGGACACGACTGAGCGACTTCACTTTCACTTTACTATGGGGCAGATGTTCTGTGCTCAACAGAAAGGACTATGTTAAGTCTTCTACTTTCTTATCATGTAATCTCTTCTATTAATTCCCCTACATTTGAGGTTAGTGTTTTATATAATACAACCCTTCACATCAATTCTTGTGTCTCTGGATTATCCCATCACATCTGGCAATACTCAATAGCATTTCCTTCTTAAACTCACCTCTATTGGCTTCTGTGAGATTTAACTTCTGACTCAACTTCTACCTGTTGAAATACTCATGGGTGCTAGGTACTCTGTGAGCTCTGCAGAAAAGAAAAATAAGACTTGAATCCTTCCTTCAAGATTCATATACTCTAGTTAGGATATATACATAAAAATATGTAGCAGAGTGAAATCACAGAAAGATGCATCAACCCCACTCATAGCTCAGATGAATGGCTGGGTAACTCTATGAAGGGGTATTTGTAGCAAGGAATTACATGGAAGAGATGATGATCGTGCAGCTCTTCACTGATGGATGCACATGTGCAAAGAAGAGAAAAACATCGGAGGCAGAAGGAATGCAGGAGCGCATTCATAAAGGCATGAAACAAGGTACCATATTTAGGAACAGAGAAGTAGTTTCCCATTTTTAAGGGAGAAAGCAAGATGGAGGAGCTCAACTTATATGAAGAATAAGCTTTGCTGTTTATGAAAAATCATGTAATTATCCACTCATTTGTTCATGTATTCATTCATACAAAAATACATTCTCCAACACTTACTATGGGGTTAGACACTATGATAGATCCTGCAGAGAAAATGCTGAGCCAGATAGTTTAGGATCTAAGGGTAGAGATAGACTATTACACAAGAAATTACAATAATGCATAATGGAGCAGGGATCCCAATCTAGGCTAAGGTGTCAAAGTAGGCTCCCTGGAGTATTAATGTTCGATATGATGCAGGTAAGTAGGAGTTAGACAACTGAAGTCTGCAGGAGACAGGGAGGGAAAGAATCCGGCAGTCAGAGGAAACTGCCTCTTCAAAGGCATAGGGACAACAGGGAGCTTGGTACCTCTAAGTAATGAAGAATTTTAGTATGGAGCTGCGGCTGAAGGTTGGGGTTTTGCCACGTGGAGGCAGGGGCTGACTGATAAAAGGGAGAGACCATGTTTAGGAGTTGACACATTTTGAGGAGGGCAAAGGGGAGCCTCTGCAAGGTTTGAGGCAGGGCATTTTAGAAGGATCAAACTGGCAGCACCATAGAGAATGAATTAGAAGGGAGCAAAATTAGGGGATGTTAGACTGCCGCTGCTGCTAAGTCGCTCCAGTCGTGTCTGACTCTGTGTGACCCCATAGACGGCAGCCCACCGGACTCCCCCATCCCTGGGGTTCTCCAGGCAAGAACACTGGAGTGGGTTGCCATTTCCTTCTCCAGTGCATGAAAGTGAAAAGTGAAAGTGAAGTCACTCAGTCGTGTCCAACTCTTCGGCGACTCCATGGACTGCAGCCCACCAGGCTCCTCCATCCATGGGATTTTCCAGGCAAGAGTACTGGAGTGGGGTGCCATTGCCTTCTCCAGATGTTAGACTGGTTAGAAGACTAATGGATAGAGTAACAGCAGTGGTAATGATAATAATCATAATCCTCAGTGGTGGTTAATAAAGGCTTACTATGAGCCAGGCCCTGTGTCAAACGCTTTGTACTTACTTACTTCAAACCTCACAGCCATCCTATGAAGTAGGTACTAATCCCCTTTCACAGATGAGAAAACTGAAGCACAATGATCTGTTCAAGGTCATGCAGATAGTAGGTGACTGAGAATTAAAAGACAAGCCATCTGGCTTTAACACAATTTCCATTATCCTGCTTAGATGTGACACAGGCATCAATTACAGCAGAGAAATGAGAACTGAGAAAACTGAATAGAATTGAGAGCCATTCTGGAAGGAAACCAATAAAATTAAATAAGTCAAAATTAGAGAAGAAAATTACTTTAGCTTTTGCCCTAGGAAGCTACTTTCAGATAGTAAGTGATTTTCTTTAAATGCTTTGTTTATATTAAAGCTCATCAGCTAAAACAGCTCTCTGTTGCTTAAAACACCAAATTCAAATTCATGCTGGTTATTTATTTATAATGTCCTCTGATAAATAGTTCTCCCTTTCATTTATTAATAAGATCAACAAATATTTAATGACCTACTCTAGGCACAGTTCTGTACATTTGTGGAAATTACACAACACACACAGTTCTTGCCCCATGGATATTGGAGAATGTGTTCAAGTTCCAGTTGTGGGTTTTCTATATTAGTGTTAAATACTCAAGGGCAAGGAATGGATGGTATATTTTCTGATTTGATGTACATGGTACAATGTTCTCCTTAGATGTTAGTTTTAAAAAATACACTGATGGAAAAAGATGTTTAAATCAAATCTTTAAATTTCAACAATTTCAAATAATCTATTTTAAAACCTACAGCCAGATCTAGAGACTGTTGATGTTATATATGTCTAAAAAGCAAAAAGAAAGCGTGGTATAAGATGTATTTATCCTTCTTAATGTACCCAAAGTGAAAATGAAATTCAAGATTTAAAATAATATCTTCTAAAAAATAAAATAAGAAAATAATAATGTCTTCTGTATCATGTATTATCATCATTTTCATTGTTGATCAAATCCTAGTTGGACTCAGTTGAAATTAACTTGGAAATAACTGCCTGGTCAATCAGATACATTAACAAGATGCTGACTATCACTGGCTGATTAATTTTGCACGCAGATTGCCTTCGTAACCAGAAAACAGTTGTAATTCAGTCATAAGCTTTAAAATATGTCAACTTAATTAGAAAACTAACTTATTAAATTTTCAGAGGTTTAAAATAAAGACAACGCTGGTCACACATAGTGGTTAATGAGTATAGTCTTAAGAAATTAGAAAAGTTCAACTATGTATTGACATTCTAATTTCACATAATAAAGATTTTTATTAAAAAAAAAAAAAGAACTTGTAAGGTTGGAATACTTATATTGTTCCCAAGGGATTTAAAGTCAGGAAGATAGACCTAATTTTGAATTTGACATGGATTCATTGCAGAAAAGCATATATTCTGAGTGTCCTGGGTCTGTCCTTTTCATGTGCTGGTGAAGATGATGAACAATTGTTACACTACTTTATCCTGTAGTGTCTGTGTTAGTACTGGTTACTTTCACAGAAAGGGTTTCCCACCATTAGTTTGAAATCTAGAAGTTTGTCAAGAATCAAATTTCCATTAAAATAGACTATTTTCCCAATAAGTAATAATCTCCCATTTTAAAAAAATGATTTTTTTAATAGAAAAGCTTAGTGAAACTTATTACAGATCTGGAACTAGGAAGAAATAAGAAATGTGTATACAGTTATTTTCAATATTCCATTCTACTTTCCCCTCGTTTTTTTTCCTTGCCCTAAATGTTAAATACCAGTGCTAAGAAGGTGATTATCTTTTAATAATCAAATTTTGAAATGCTGCTTCAGACAGAAATCAGTAGGACCACAAATCAATGAAATTTCCAACCTAACACTTTAACATATGTCCTAGTCTTTCTGGGTTAACAAACATAGGTTTTCCAGGATAACCAATCACTAGTAACTCAGCTAAATAAAAATTAAACTCCCAAACAATGTACTTCCACATTCTATGTCTAAAGTTATTTTACTGGAAGGACCTAATTGTTGATCTGGATGTTTTAAATTTTTTCAAAGCACAGACAACATGCTATCCAAGTTACAAAACTTAGGGTTTTGTTTATCAGACATTCAATTATGTGAGGAAATTTATGTGACTATCTTCCAAATTCGGAATCATTGTAATTGGACTTATTGTAATCAAAAATCTATGAGTTTACTTAACTTTGGGAGTTCGTTGTGAAGATGTGAAAATCCCCATCTTTGCTTCATGCTGAGGTGAACTGATATTCTCGAATTCAGATGATTCTCCAATCCACAGTCACACTTGTTAAAGGAACAGACAAGCCGTTTAGGACCTTAATTTATTTCCTGAAAAATAATCAGTGACAAATTCTTTTAATATCAATAAATTAACTTTTTCTAATAATTACTAAAAATTCCATTTTCACACACACATACACACAGTCGCAGCCTTTTTGCAGACTGTGGATTTCTGCTCTATAGCCATAATTGATTTCCTTTTTCCTCTTTCTAGACTTGTACTAAGAAAAATGTTTCCGACGTGTGCAGTGTTCCACTCACATAGCCTCTCCCTTCTCATATCACTGCAGGCAGATGCTCCTAATAAGATCTTACGATTTATCTAGAGCTTATTAGACACTTTTACTTGGTGACAATGTAAGTATTTTGTGTAATAAATGAGATTCTTTTTCTTCCATCAGAAAATATGGCTGAAGCTGATAAACTAAGGCTAAATTGAAAACATATTAAATGTACTTGAATCCATTAGACTCAGACTTTGTAAAATGATATTGTTGTGTCATTATGACCTGACTTTTCTATCATCTTTGTTAAAGACTTATGATTTACTGATTTAAAGCCAACTATAATACATGTAAGAGCTTCACAGGTGGCACTAGGGGCAAGGAACTTGCCTGCCAATGCAAGAGACAAGAACGGGTTTGATCCTTGGGTCAAGAAGATTCCCCGGAGGAGGGCATGGCAACCCAACCCAATATTCTTTTTGTTTTTAATTTTTAATTTATTTATTTTTAAATTGAAGAATAATTGCTTTAAAGAATTCTGTTGATTTCTGTCAAACATCAACATTCTTGCCTGGAGAATCCTATGGACAGAGGAGCCTGGTGGGCTACAGTCCATAGGGTCGCACAGAGTCAAACACTACTGAAGTGACTTAGCATGCATGCATAATACATGTATGAAATAACAGAGGTTCAACAACTGACTATAAACAAACCCACTGGCTTATAGTTTCCCTGAATAAAACAGAGTATCAAAAATTCCCAAGTGATGGCAGTGTGGGCCTCACCAGAGGGAAACCTGAATCTGATGGAAGTTGGAGGATAGACAAAGAAAGAAGCAGCTAAGTAGAGGGATCCACTGGGTCAAGTGGCCAGAAAGCAGATCCAAGAGAGGAAGAGTCTTGTGAGGATGTTCAAAGCAGAATATCAAGTCACTCATGGCCGGAACATGAGATAAAACAGTCTAAACCAGCAGGCACTGGTGTCAGACAGATGAGACCACCGTGTTCAGGGAACAGCTGCAGAAGACAGAGACCAAGAGCAGGAGCAAGAAGCAGACAATGACAGAAACTGGGACTCAGAAATAGAAGCCAACACAATTATGCAAAGCAATCATCCTTCAATTAAAAGTAAATAATTAAAAAAAAAAAAAAAGCCACGATCCAGGCAGAGGGACTTGAGAGTCGAGAGAATTTGAGCTGAATCTATAGGAAGAACACTAGAAGGCTGCCTGTGAGAACTGCTGGATATACACCCCAAACCCCTTCATCTCCCAATGACCTGAGATAAAGCCCATCAATCCCAGCTCAGCAGCCCCACAGGGCTTAGCAGGGATGACTTCTGGGTTTAGAAGATTAGGATCCAAAAGCATAGACTTGCAGGACAACGTGATAACCTCTGATACCCCATCTTAGATACCCACCTCTGTTTACACATCCTACTTTTAACAACGTTAAGTCCTTTTTTTAAGAACTATAAATCTTGTCAGGTTTCACAGTTTCAAGGCAGAAGTGTATTACTGATCTTGACTGTTTTTCTCCACCTAGGTAGAATGTCTGCTAGTTAGAAGGCCAGTAAAGCCAACTCAGAGTGAAGCTGAGAAATCTAGAAAGCTTGCCTTCTGTCTTAGTTTCCTATTTACGCAGTACTTTCTCCTTTCTGCAATGTGCTCCATTCTCCCCTAAACGCAGGGTGAGGGTTTGAAAGCCTGCTCTTGAGCCTTTTGACTGAATAACAGATTACAATATAATATTTAGTCAATGTGTTACCTCGAACGACCAGCTTTATTTTAAATAGGCCATCGCTTCCTAATCGCTCTATGATATGAAATTTACATTTAAGAAGAAGAAGTGGGAAGAGTCACATGAGTCAGTAGTTGAAGATGGTCTGGGGTGGGAGCGCGGAGGCGGTGGCAGTAAACCAGTGGTTTAAAATTCCCGTAGTCCTGCTCTTAAAGTGAACTTGGAGGATGTCTTTTAAGGAAGCTTGGAAGTTATATGAGAGAAAGTCCAAAGATACACTTCCTCAAAGATAGCTTGAAACAGACTCCTGAAAACTGAAGGCGAGGAGAAAAGCCATGAACTATGGAAGATGAAAACATTTTTTCCCCAAAGTACTAAGCAATTTCAAACGCTACAGCAATGCTCAAATGATCCTGTGTCTATGCTAAGGAAGCATAAACACCACAGAACAAGATAGTCCAGACGACGCTGCTGCTTTAAGTGTTGTATTCTTTTTGTGGCTGGTAAGTTCCTGCAATGTTAGATGATTATAGTTTAAAAGTGAGTAATCTTATTTGCTGGTCATGGCAGAGATTCAGCTCTTTAAAGGGTATCGTCATTTTTAACATTGCCATTGTTTATTGTTATAAATCTGACAATGGGATTGAATTTTTAGATATTCAGGCCTTTTCCTTATGTACTGGTACCCTAAAGGTAGTCATTTCCGATGGTATTTGGAATTCTGAATCTTAATTCTTTCTCAAGTACAATGGAAACAAACAATCCATTTTAGGTCTTTCCCTGTTTCCTTCCTAAATAAAGGCTTTTCACTTATGCAGGCCCGTGCTCTCCCTATGAATTCAGGTTTAATTCTCATCAGTTGTCTTTCCCCTCTAACAAATGCTTGACTGAGGTGTGAAGCAAGTTTCCAGTGTGTGATAGCTGTACTACTCAAGAAAGGAAAGAGGTTTAATTTGTTGCTTTAAATTCACACACACACACACACACACACACACACACACACACACACACTTCTGACTGAGTAGCTAAAGGCTTTGAAGTTCTTAAACTAAAAAGAAATTTCAAAGTAGCTTTATTTTTACTCTTCAGAATATTCAAAAATAAGGTGACACCATGAGACTTCCAAATGTCGCCCCCACCACAAGAGTCTACATCTACAAAGAAGTATTCACTAAACGACTGGCTCCACACCTCTGAGGACAATATGCCTGCTATGAGCTCTAGGGCCTTAACAAAAATTTAGTTTCAAGCTATCTTTCAGACTTCCCAGGTGGTGCTAGCTGTAAAGAAGTCACGTGACAATGTAGGACACATTAGAGATGTGGGTTTGATGCCTGATTGGAAGATCCCCTGAAGGAGGGTATGGCAGCCGACTCCAGTATTCTTGCCTGTAGAATCCCATGGACAGAGGAGCCTGGCTGGCCACAGTTCATGGGGTCATACCCGAAGTGACCCAGCACACACACAAGGGCAGCAATCAAGTATGTGTCGTGCTCAGTAGCTTCAGTCGTGTCCAAGCCTTCGTGACCAATGGACTGTAGTCCGCTAGGTTCCTCAGCCCATGGGATTCTCCAGGCAAGTATACCGGAGTAGGTTGCCAAGTCCTCCTCAGCAATCAAGTATAAATCTCTATTATTTTTCTCTATGCAAACAAATTATTTTATATTGTTAGAAGTCTTTATCACTTGAAAAAATAAATCTTAGATGTCCCCTTTGCTCTATTGTTGCCATTTTTATTTTTATTCCCAAATGAATTGTCAAATAAGCATTAGATCTTTTATAAAATACACACAATTTTAAGTCTGAATTGACTTTCAGTTCACTTTTCCATTGAATTTAGAAGGTATAAATTCTCAAAATAAGTTTAATGGTTCATATGAAAATTTGTTTAACTTCAAAGTTCACCTTAAAAAATTCATTGGTGCTTACTTGATAGTCTATTCTTAGAAACTATGGCTTTAAAGACAAATTACATTAAATCAACAAGCAGGGAATTCTGTTTTTAGTATCAGGGATTTCCTTTTTAACACATTTTTATTGACTTACGATTGATCCTGCCACAAAGACATTTATTAAACAAAACGTCAAAAACACATAGATCCCATTTTTTTCTGAGTTTCACGTGTATATATCCATGCCATTTTGATCTGCTTGTTTGTTTTTCGCCCATTTCTGCTTACAATACCGCATTTTATCACCAGCCAACTTCAGCTGTCACACTAAAGGAATATTTTAAAAGACACATTTAAACTGACAAAATTGGCAAGCCCAGAAAGAAACAAGAGCACTAAGAGCAAACAGATGTCCGCATCTGGGCAAAAGCCTTTTTCTCTTGAGACAAATAAAATAATAATAACCCCAAGTTGCCAGAGTTTGACACAGTGGGCCAGAACCTATCAGGAGACAGTGGAATAACTTTATAGAAATGAACTCAGAATGCGTGGTTCTACATTAGAACACTTTGGTTCTAACATTATGTGTTCACTTTAACTCCTGCTCTGGTCACTTTCAGATTGTATCTGGCTTTGTCTCCAGGCAGAAAAATATTTCAACTGGTGAGACAATGAGCAATTAAGTTAACCCACCAAATCACTCATCTTTGGTGAAATGTTTGTGTTCATCTAGTTTGTCGAATGCATCAGGTCTGTCACTCCCAGAGCATTTTGGTAACAATTTAATATTCTTAAAGGCAGTATGTCATCTCTCATAAGACGTAATTTCATGGACACTAGCCCAAGCCTTCATGGCAAACAGATAGGGAAACAGTGGAAACAGTGTCAGGCTTTATTTTGGGGGCTCCAAAATCACTGCAGATGGTGACTGCAGCCATGAAATTAAAACACGCTTACTCCTTGGAAGGAAAGTTATGACTAACCTAGACAGCATATTGAAAAGCAGAGACATTACTTGGCCAACAAAGGTCCATCTAGTCAAGGCTATGGTTTTTCCTGTGGTCATGTATGGATGTGAGAGTTGGACTGTGAAGAAAGCTGAGCACCAAAGAATTGATGCTTTTGAACTGTGGTGTTGGAGAAGACTCTTGAGAGTCCCTAGGACTGCAAGGAGATCCAACCAGTCCATTCTAAAGGAGATCAGTCCTGAGTGTTCTTTGGAAGGAATGATGCTAAAGCTGAAATTTCAGTACTTTGGCCACCTCATGAGAAGAGCTGACTCATTGGAAAAGACTCTGATGCTGGGAGGGGTTGGGGGCAGTAGGAGAAGGGGACGACAGAGGATGAGATGGCTAGATGCCATCACTGACTCGAAAGACGTGAGTTTGAGTGAACTCTGGGAGTTGGTGATGGACAGGGAGGCCTGGCGTGTTGCAATTCATGGGGTCACAAAGAGTCAGACACGACTGAGCGACTGAACTGGATTGACTGAGCCCAAGCCCTGCCCCCCCAGCTATATACTTTTGGAACATCACCAAGCTAGTCTGTGGCTGTTTCTATTTTCTCACCAGTAAAAGTGAAAACCTCTTTTCTCTATGAAGTAAACTTTCCTGAGCTCCTCAAAGCCCACAGTCATTCCTTTCTATAGAATAGATATGGGATATGGTAATCTTTTATTTTTATCTAGTTTGTTTCACTTTTTCTATTTCATGTTCAAGGCTCCCATTTCACTTAGCTTACTTTTTTCAAATTCTCCATCTCTTTTTATTGTTACTGTTCTTTCTCGTGCCTTTATCAAGTGTAGTAGAAAAATTTTTGCATATACATATACATAGTATGTATAACATATGTTTTAGACAATTTATGAATTTTTGCCTAGCAAAAATGTTATGACATTTTTATTCCACTTGCTTGATTCAGTGTGAATAGAACACTAGATTTCTAATTTATATTCACTCAATACTTTGATATAGTTCCATGTATTTTGGCATCTAGTATTACTGCTCAGTTCAGTTCAGTTCAGTCGCTCAGTCATGTCCGACAGGAAATTAACAGTGGTGGTAGTTTAGTTCTTCTGTCCATGGGATTTTCCAGGAAAGAATACTGCAGTGGGCCACCTTTTCCTCCTCCAGGGGCTCTTCCTCACCCAGGGATCAAACTCACATCTCCTGCCTCGTAGGCAGATTCTTTACCACTGAGCCACCCAAGAAGCCATGTGTGAGACAATATTATTAACTAAAGGATAGATTTTGTTCAGATTTCACAAAATTATATGCTAGTGCCCATTTTTTTGTTTTCATACCTTACTCAAGACTCCACATTGTATTTAATGCTCAAAATTCTTCAAGTTAGGCTTCAGCCGTACTAGAACTGAGAACTTCCAGATGTACAAACTGGATTTAGAAAAGGCAGAGGAACCAGAGATCAAATTGCCAACATGACTGGATCGTGGAAAAAGCAAGGGAATTCCAAAAGAACATTTACTTCTGCTTTATTAACCACACTAATTGTGTGGATCACAACAAACTGTGGAAAATTCTTAAAGAGACAGGAATACCAGACCACCATACCTGCCTCCTGAGAAACCTGTACACAGGTCAAGAAGCAACAGTTAGAATCACACACGAGACAACAGAATGGTTCAAAATTGGGAAGAGAGTTAGTCAAGGCTGTATATTGTCACCCTGCTTATTTAACTTCTAGGAAGAGTACATTTTGCAAAATGCCAGGCTGGATGACTCACAAGCTGGAATCAAGATTGCCAGGCGAAGTAACAAGAAACTCAGATATGTAGATGACACCACTCTAATGGCAGAAAATGAAAAGGAACTAAAGAGCTTCTTGATGAGGGTAAAGAGGAAAGCAAAAAGCTGGCTGAAAACTCAGCATTCGAAAAACTAAGATCATGGCGTCCAGTTTCATCACTTCATGGCAAAGAGATGGAGAATAAATGGAAATAGTGATACATTTTAGTTTCTTGGGTTCCAAAATCACTGAATATGGTGACTGCAGCCATGAAATTAGAAGATGCTTGCTCCTTGGAAGAAAAGCAAGGATTAACCTGAATAGCCTACTAAAAAGTAGAGCCATTACTTTACTGACAGAGGTCCATATAGTCAAAGCTATGGTCTCTCTAGTAGTCAAGTACAGATTTGAGAGGTGGACCATAAACAAGGCTGAGTGCTGAAGAACTGATACTTTTGAATTATGGTGTTGGAGAAGATTCCTGACGGCAGGGAGATCACACCAGTCAATCCTAAAAGAAATCAGTCCTGAATATTCATTGAAAGGACTTAATGCTGAAGCTGAAGCTCCAATACTTTGGCCACCTGATGTGAAAAGTTGGCTCACTGGAAAAAACCCTGATGATGGGAAAGACTGAGGGCAGGAGGAGAAGGGGGGTGACAGAGGATGAGATGGTTGAATGGCATCAACAACACAGTGGACATGAGTTTGAGCAAACTCAAGGAGATAGTGAAAGACAGGAAAGCCTGGAATGCTGCATTGCATGCGGTCTCAAAGAGCTGAACACGACTTAGGAACTCAACAACAACAGATATACCCATCATTTAGAAAGTGGATATTTATTTTCCCAATATATGGGTTTTTAAAAGTATCCTTGATATTAATTTATGATTTTGATATTAATTTCTATTTAAATGCTCCCATCTCTGCAGTCCCCTCTGTGTTTTTCAGTCTTCTAACTTTATTGAGGCTTTCAATGGTTAAGTCAAAATCTCTCTTAGCAAATGTCACACTCCACTTGAAAATATGTGGGTTATTTTCAAATATCTTTTGATACCTATTTCTAATATAATTCCACAGTGATAAAAAAACCAACGTTGTATGATTTCATTACCCTTAGAGCATGAAAATTTTGCATCTTCAAAAACATCCACCTACTGGTGAGTGAAAATTGTATAAATCTTAATTAGGTTGAACTGGTTCACAGTGCTTTTGGGGTCTATTATAGCCTTCTATTTCTCTGTCTGTTCATTCTACTAATTTTTCAGTTTCAATTTTTGGTACTGAAACTCCAACTAAAAATCTCAATTTATCTACTTAAAAAATAACTGTAATATATAGTGGAACTATATATAACTTTGTATTTTCCCAGTCTCCTGTAAATGTATTATCATACTTTCATAATTTAAAAACTTAAAGTGAAAAAAGAATTGTACCTATGCAGAGCAAATACTGAATAAGTGAATACTACTCACTGTTGCTATCACAGTTACTGATTGGTGTTGAATCTATGTCCCTGTTCCCATTTATATACCCCTGTCATCCCTCAGACTGAATTATATAAAACAACTTTCTCGCTAGTTCAGTTTATTTTTTTCAGAGTCATCAGCTCTCTTTGGCTTAAACACTGCCATCATCGTGTCATTTATGGCTTTTTATAATCTGGCGCAAACATGCAGTTCTAAGAACGTCTCTCACAACTTTGCTGCTGGGCACAGCTGCTCCATGTAGCTGGTACACGTGCTCAATCATACTCTAACACATCTCTGAGTCTGACAAATCATCAGGGCCCAGGTTTTGATCATTTGAACCTACCCTTTATCATGCCTACTTAGATCCTACTAACTTTGTTAGGTCTGCTCTTTTCTCAGGAGAACCATCCAGAAACGATTCAAATTCTCTTTTTCCCCCTTCCAGTTTTATTAAGCCACAATTGACATGCAGCACTGTATCAGTTTAAGGTATAGAGCATAATGATTTGACTTGCATGCATCATGAAATGATTACATTTTATCCTGTGACTCATTTAGTTTTGTAACTGGCAGTTTGTAGCTCTTAACCTCCCTCGTCTATCTCACTCATCCTCCCACCTACTACCTGTCTGGCAGCCACCTGTTTGTCCTCTGTATCTATGACTCTTTTTCTATTTTGTTAAGTTTGTTCATTGCTTTTTAAAATTCCACATATTTGTCTTTCTCTGTGTGACTTATTCACTTCACAAAATACCCTATAGTTCCATCCATGTTGTCACAAATGTCAATTTTTTTCCCTTTCTTATGGCTGATTAACATTCCACTGTGTGTGTGTATATATATGTGTGTGTGTGATAAATATATGTATATATGCATGTATGCATGTGTATATATACACAAACCATATCTTCTTTACTCATTCATCTATCAGCGAACCCTTCATTACTGCCATATCTTGACTACTGTAAATAATATAATGAATATATGGTGCACATATCTTCCCAAATCTATGTTTTGTTTTCTTCAGGAAATTACCCAGAAGTGGAATTGCTAAATCATATGGCAGTCCAACCAGTCCATTCTGAAGGAGATCAGCCCTGGGATTTCTTTGGAAGGAATGATGCTAAAGCTGAAACTCCAGTACTTTGGCCACCTCATGCGAAGAGTTGACTCATTGGAAAAGACTCTGATGCTGGGAGGGATTGGGGGCAGGAGGAGAAGGGGACAACCGAGGATGAGATGGCTGGATGGCATCACGGTCTCGATGGACGTGAGTCTGAGTGAACTCAGGGAGTTGGTGATGGACAGGGAGGCCTGGCGTGCTGCAATTCATGGGGTCGCAAAGAGTCGGACACGACTGAGCAACTGAACTGAACTGAACTGATGGCAATTCTACCTTAAATTCTGAAGAAGCTTCAGCCTGTTTTCCGCGGTGGGTATACCAATTTATAATCACATCAACACCGCATAATGGTTCCCTGTTGCCACATCCTGTCTACCATTTGTTGTCTTTTTGATAATAGCCTTTCTGACAGGTGTGAGGTGGTGCCTCATTGTGGGTTTTGATCTGCATTTTCCTGATGAATGATGTTGAACTTCTTCTCATGTGTCTTTTGGCCATCTATATATCTTCTTTAGAAAAATGTCTATTCAGATCTTCTGCTTATTTTGGGGGGCAGGGGGCGGGGGAGGTCTTCTGTGATAGCTCTGTTGGTAAAGAATCTGCCTGCAATGCAGGAGACCCTGGTTCAATTCCTGGTTGAGAAGATCCACTGGTGAAGGGATAGACTACCTACTCCAGTATTCTTGGGCTTCCCTTGTGGCTCAGCTGATAAAGAATCTGCCTACAATGTGGGAGACTTGAGTTTGATACAAAACTCCCAATTTCTGAAAACAAATTGTTCTTTTTTATGTTGAGTTGTATAATTCTTTGTATATTTAGGACATTAACCCATTACCAGATTATCCTTTACAAGTATCTTCTCCCATGCAGTATGTGACCTTTTAACACTAGTGTCTCTGACATCACTATTTTACATCTTTTTGCTTCATGTATCCCTTAACTATTTTTATGGATCTATTAGGTGTTACTGCTTTCATCTTTTAACCTTCCTACTAGCTTTACAAATGGTTCATCTACCTCCTTTACAGTATATTTGCCTTCAATGAGATTTTTCCTTTTGTAATTCATATTTCTAATTGTGGTCTTTTCCACTTAGAGAAGTCCCCCTTAACACTTCTTATAAGGCTGGTTTAGAGGTGAACTCTTTTAGGTTGTATTTGCCTATAAAGTAATTTCCCTTTACCTCAAATCTGAATGATAGCCTTGCTAGGTATTTTGCTGGTAGCTTTTTTTCCTTTCATTTCTTTAAGTGTATCATGCTAATACATGTGACCTGCAAAGTCTTTGCTGAAAAGTTAGCTGATAGCTTTGTGGACGTTTCCTATACAAAATGAGTTGCTTTTCCCTTGCTAATTTAATTTTTAATCATTAAATTTTGCAATTTTAATTATAATGTATCTTGGCATAGACCTTTTGGGTTGATCTTGTTTGGTATTCTTGGTGTTTTGTGGACCTGGACATCTATTCCTTTCCCAGGTTAGAAAAGTTTTCAGCTAGTATCACTTCAAAAAAGTTTTCTGTCTCTCTCTTTCTTCTGGGATTCCTATAATGCAAATGTTACAATGCTTGATATTGTCCCAGAGGCTTAAATGGTCCTTATTAAAAAAATTTTTTCTGTTCAGCTAGTGTGATTTCCACCACCCTGTCTTCCAGATCACTGATCCATCCCTCTGTCATCAAATCTTCTGCTGATTTCTTCTAGTGTATTTTTACTGTATTCTGCAGCTCTGTTTAGTTTTTCTTTAATTATAACTCTTTGTTAAACTTTTCACTGTGTTCATCCTTTCTGTTCCCAAGTTCTTTGAGCATCTTTATGATTACTCCTTTGAACTCTTTATAGGTAAATTGCTTATCTCCACTTCACCTAATTCTTCTTCTGGGGTTTTAATCTTGCCCCATCATTTGGAAAGTATTTCTCTATTGTCTCAGTTAGCCTAGTTTGCTTTTTTAAATTTCTAATTGTTTGGTGAATTGGTCACATTTCCTTCCTGCCCAGGGAAAAAAAATGGACTCTTGTAGATAACCTATGAGTCCCAGGGGCCCGCTCCCCTCTGGTCTTCAGAGCTGTATACTCTAAGGGTGTCCTATACGCAGCTGTGCCGTTCTTCTGCTGACACGCTGACTACTGTAGGTAGTTAGGTAGGCTTATTTGGATATTTCTACTTGGCTTAGCTTTTCTTCTAGAGAGTTTTATATTGTCCCTTGCTTGGAACATACTCCTTTATCATCTCATTTGGCCCAATTCTCTGTGTTTATCTGTCTACTACGTAAGTCAGTTACATCCCCTTCTGGGAGAAGAGGCCTTATGCAGCAGACATTCTGTGGGCTCAGTGACACTCTCTCCTCAGGCCACCACAGCTATATGAGCTAAGGCAGGGGTCCCCAACCTCTGGGATCTAATGCTTGATGATCTGAGATGCAGTTGATGGAATAACAATAGAAATAAGTGCACAATAAATGTAAAGTGGTTGATTTATCCCGAAACCCTCCCCCTCAACCCTGGTCCATGGGAAAATTGTCTTCCATGAAACTGGCCCCTGGTGCCAAAAAGGTTGCAGACTGCTGATCTAGGGTGTGCCCTTTATGAGCTGAGTGGTTCACTCCGCTGTGGCAAGGCTGCCTACCGTGGATACACTGGTATGCAGTGCCGGCCCCTGGCCTAGTTAGTTGGCTTTCAGGCCCTCCCTGTGTGGAGGCTGCCCACTAGGGTGTAGGACTACACTCTGCAGTGGCTGGTTGCAGCTCCCGGGACTAGTATCAGCTTTCTGGTAGGAGGGATTATGATGCCAGGGCTGGGAATGGCTCTCCAGCGGGTAGGACCAGGTCCTGGGCCTCTTGGTAGGTGGGATTGGGTCCCCATGAGGCTGGCTACTTGGCCTGAGGAGCCCTAGAACTGGTGCTAACTAGGTGGTTGGCAGGTAGGTCCATGGCATTAAAAGGCTAGAGGGAAGATGCTAAGAAATTACTTTAGCATATACGTGCATCTGTTACGCATACCATAAACAGCACTAGATGTCAGTGCTCTGCAAGTTGTATTGAATGAGACATGATTTATTATTTCTGACTAAGGTTTTGTTTTAATTTTCTGCATTTCTTTGAAAAGAATTCTCCTTTAAAGATATCAGGGATGGCAAAATGAAAGCTATTACTGTAATGCACATTTGGAATAATATCAAAATGACAACAAAAAAGAGCTATGGGAGTAATTATTATAGATCTGCTTTTCCTTGTGGAAAATTCTTTAAGAGATGAGAGTACCAAACCACCTTACTTGTCTCCTGAGAAACTTGTTATGTAGATCAAGGAGCAACAGTTAGAACTGGACATGGAACAACAGACTGGTTCAAAATTAGGAAAGGAGTACGACAAGGCTATATACTGTCAACCTGCTTATTTAACTCATATTCAGAGTACATCAGGTAAAATGCCAGGCTGGATGAATTACAAGCTGGAATCAAGACTGCCAGGAAAAATATCAACAACCTCAGATATGCAAATGATATGATCTAACGGCAGAAAGCGAAGAGGAGCTAAAGAGCGTCCTGATGAGGGTGAAAGAGAGAATGAAAAAGTTGGCTTAAGACTCAACACTAAAAAAACCTAAAATCATGCATCTGGTCCCATCACTTCATGGCAAATAGAAGGGGAAAAAATAGAAGCAGTGACAGATTTTATTTTCCTGGGCTCTAAAATCACTGCATACAGTGACTGCAGCCATGAAATTAGAAGATGCTTGCTCCTTGGAAGAAAAGCAATGGATAAACCTAAATAGCATATTAAAAAGCTGAGACATCATTTTGTTGACAAAGGTCCATATAGTCAAAGTTATTGCTTTTCCAATAGTCATGTACAGATGTAAGAGTTGGAACATAAAGAAAGCTGAGCATCTAAAAACTGATGCTTTTTAACTGGTGCTGGATAAGACTCTTGAAAGTCCCTTGGACAGCAAGGAGATCAAACCAGTCAACCCTAAAGTAAATCTACCTTGAATATTCATTAGAAATACTGTTACTAAAACTGAAGCTCCAGTCTTTGGCCACATGATATGAAGAGCCAACTCATTGGAAAAGACTCTGATGTTGAGAAAGACTGAGGGCAGGAGCAGGTGATGGGGGAGGAGAAGAGGATGGAAGAGGATAAGATGGTTGTATAGCATCACCGATGCAATGGACATGAATTTGAGCAAACTCCAGGAGACAGTGGAGGACACAGGAGTCTGATGTGCTGTAGTCCACAGGGGCACAAAGAGATGGACATGACTTAGCAATTGAACAATAACAACATAAGCAATTTTTAAAATATTCTTAACTTCTCATTTTCTAACTTGAAAATTGTTAAGTGGGCAAGGGTGTGTGTGAATGTGTGTGGGTGGGTGTGTGTGTGTACTTCATGTTAACTTGTTCTCAGGGAAGGATCTGTTTGGCTGGGCTTAAATCTAATGTCCTCTCTGGTGATCCTGGCTAACGAGTCATAGTTAGGTTAAAAACAAAAAGTTCTGTGGAAATGCAATTAGAGGGAGAGAAGAGAAATTCTCAAAGGGAGAACTTGGCATTTCTAGAGTAAAAGAAAGGTGCTAGGCAGACAATATATGACAAGACAAATCCACTTCTGACCAGCCCCATCATCTCTCTACCCACTCCAGAAAGGAAGCCCTAGACGTGTTGTGCATTCACTATACCACCTCTCAAACAGCAAGAGCTGGCCACAACTCAGATTTTTTCCAGGTAGCCTATTGGGAGATTTTATCCTTAGTGACATACAATGTAAGAAAAAAAATATATAGGGTTTATCCTAAACTCTTCTGAAAATAATTATATTTTCAAATACTTATAGAACTATAAAAAGCAACTTATGGACAAAACTCTTGACAACACAGAACGATAATAAATTTTAAAATGTGTATTATTTTCCCATTCTAGCCTTTAGTTTCTTTTCTCAGAAGAGATAGCTTAGCAGTTTCCCATGTACTCTTTCAGAAATAGTGCACAGATACATTGTGGAGAAAAGGATATAAGTGACTTCACACATGAATGCACATATGTGTGCATATGTTTGTAAGTAGGTATGTATATGAGTGTGTGTGTATATAGTCCTATGTTTACCTAGTTTACTGTTAAGTGAATAAATCATTATTAATTTTACCCACATTGGTTAGGTATCTAGGTCACTTTTCCTATAGCAAAAGTATTGCAATGAATATTGACATCTGTGTGCCTTTACCAACATATTATATAATAAATTCCTTGATGTAAATTTTGTGGCTCAAAATTATTTTTCAATGTTTTATTATGAAATTGTCCCCGCTACTGTGTCTCACCACTTGTACTCCTACTAACCAAGTATAAGTGCTAATTTCCAAACACTCATCTATACACCATACTATCAGCTTTTCTCTCTTCAGCAACCACTGGAATATATTTGATAATCATGTGGCTCGATGTTTTCACCCTTGTTAGCACCATAACCAGTGATACCCTCTCAGTTGTGTAATAACTTACTTATGCAGTGCAGAGAGTTTCCCCTCTTATGAATGCTAACTTTTTCTCACACTTAAAAGGTGAAAAATTTGTCACATTCTCCTGTGTGTTATCCTCAGCTTTAAAGAACAAAGGAAAAGAACTTGGCTTAGACTGGAGACTATGGCATAGAGCAATAATTTATGTTAATACCACACAACCCCTAAATCAAAATAGGAAAATGGTTCTTAAATGAACCCTTTGCCTTTTAGAATTAATTAGTCCTCCAAGCCAGGGAACAATAATTTAAAGTGGCAATCTTGTAATGTGATCACATTTTAAAAAAAAAACCTTAGTGAGCTTTGTCTTTTAAATGTGACTTGGGGAAAAAATTGAATTTCCTGATTTCAAATAGCCAACTGCTATTACATACTTTGTCATTTCAAAGAGCATCTGTCATCACACAAAGACAAATACATTTCTCAAAAACACATCTGGTATTTTTTTAAACAAGCCTCAGGCCAGCTCCACGCAATAAACAAAAAATGTGCTATAGATAGAGTGGCATTTAATGTTGCTTTTCATTTAACCAGTGAATGTGGAAATGTTTGCATTAAATTAAGTATCAAAAAATCAGCTCTCTCTAAGGCCTTGGAGAAATTTAGAGAGTCTTTTTTCTTTTAATGTATATTTCTCCATATAATAATAAATGATGATGAAATAAAATGTAGTTATGTTCATTCTCTGGAGAATAAATTGCTTGTTGGGATAACATTTGTTAGAGGTTGAGGGCTTAATGCTTGGTGAATAGTATTTTTCTTCTCTGATAGTTCATGTTAAATCTAATTTCCTTGAGAAAGTTCCTGATCTGACGGCTATCAATACTGACCCAGAGCAGGCTCTAACAGTTTTTGTCATTTAATGCACACTTTAAAAATCAACATATGGGGGCATTTCAGAGAAGGATGCAAAATCAGAGGAATATTTTTACAATTCAAGGCAGAGGCCAGGAGCTAACTTTTTTTTCCTACTAAAGTTCTTCAAGTCCCCAGCAGGGTAGAAAATCTATAATTATTCATCATACAGTCCTAGCTCACTCAGAACTGATGGACAGAAGTTTAACATACTGACTGGCATCTGAGATTAAGAGAAACACTGATCATTAGTGTTGAAATGTGTACCTCTCTCCAAAACTGAAAAATGGAGCAGTGTTGTCACTTTAACCAAATATTTAAGGTCGATGAACCTCAGGGAAAGAAGAGGTTCAAACAGCACAGAGTCCTGGGGGTGGGGAGAGTAGTCAGTGCTTGGCCTTGCTGTGCCAGTTTCAAAGTGCAGAGTTACATCTGGTACGTTTAACATGATCTGTGCAAAGTCATGAAAACGTCCTGATAGTATAATATGATCCTATGCATGCAATTAGTTCACATGATTTCTTTTCTATGTGCTTTGCCTCAACAGAAAGTCATCTATGCATCAAAGAAAAAGAATCACTGAATGCAGAAACAATTAGAAATAACAAGAATAAACCTCCATGAAAAGTGGGAAAGGTTGCTTCTAGTTTCCCTAGAAAAGTCATCATAATTTCCTGCTGTGGAGGTGGGAAGTTAGACTCCAACTGTTCCAAAAAATCTCTGTAGGAGATTCTGACTCCACCATCCCACCCCCATTCCAGTTAAGATTTTCTGCACCCTCTTGTCTTATTGGAATGTACATTTGCTGATCAGTGTCAGTGTTATGATATACACATGCTAGTCATCTAAAGGCTTTCCCATCTATCACACAATCCCATACTTCCTTTCATTGATACTATTCAGTTTCAGGAGCATAAAACTGCTCTGTTTCTCCAGTTTTCCACTTTTCATACAGAAAGCAGTCGTTCAAGCTCCCTGAAGAGCAGTGGTGCTGAGCTGGGGAAGTAGAGGGACTTCGAGCCCCAGCAGTTCTCCGCTGGAGTCTGGTGTAGCTCAGACTGGAGAAGTTTCCGTTTTGAATTGTCCTTGAGAATAAGACAGTAGTTGGGGAAGAGTGTCTGCTGCTTTTCCTACTTTCAAGGCCTGACAGGAGCCCACGAAGACCACTGGCTCACCCACACGCAAGGGAGCCACCCCGTCACTCCTCCCCTAGCCCCGGCTTCTCTGCTGATCGGGAGCTGAGCTTAATGCCTGCCTCACTGGGTTGCCCCCGACATTCTTAGAATTTAGTGGGTGATCTTCATCCCCCTCCATCCACCACTGCAGCACAACCCGAACACGGTTCCAAGAGCCGAAAGCAGCAAAAATCCCTTCAGCTCTTCAAAGAGACATCCAATATCCTATTTTCCTTCTATAATTCTTCCTGGTATAACTGTATTTAATCTATTTTTTTTCCATTCCATCCTGATTAAAGTATCCTAAGGTGTGCCCTAAAGGGTTTCACTGGTTTTATTTTTCTTCTTGGCGTTTCTTCAATCTTATAGCACAGTATGCGTTTGGGAAGCTTTGTATCCAGAGCACTAAGATCTCATTTTTCCACTTCTTCAAGCACAAGCAGATGTCCTTTTGCATTCAAAGTTCCATTACAGTTTAGACTTTCAGAGAATAAGCTAGAAAATCACCCAAATCTAAAAAAGCAAACCAAATACCTCTGAGCTCAACTGCTAAAAAATATTCACCCCCAGGTAGGAGTCAGCTAACTTACTAAGGAATCATGGAACTACCAGGTATTACACCCTGATGATAATTCAGAACTAAACAGAGATACACACAACTTATGCCTTAAATGATAAAATATTAGTATTATTATTTCTGTGCAGTCCTTTTCCCACATGGAAGAGTATAAAAACTTAGTTTCTTTGAGGAGATTAGGCAAAGAATTTCCCTGGTGGCTCAGACAGTAAAGAATCCACCTGCATTGTAGGAGACCTTTTGGATCCCTGGGTTGGGGAGATCCCCTGGATGAGACCATGGCAACCCACTTCAGTTTTCTTGCCTGGAAAATTCCCAGAAAAGCCTGGCAGGCTATAGTCCCTGGGGTTGCAAAGAGTCAGACATGACGGAGCGACTAAGCACAGCAGGCAAAGAACTTTTTGTAATTAAAAATTGATATTTTTAATAATGTCTGGGATTGGACAAGACATAAGGGCAAGCAGACAGCTACCTTGATGCTATGAGCTGACAAGTACTAAATGACCCATTTGACCCAAATGGCCTTCCCAGGGACTTCCATGCTGGGCCTGAAACACTTGGTCCTCTGTCAAAATAATTGGCTGAGACCCAGGCCAAACCCCTGGTCTTCACTGCAGTTCAGTTATGGAAAACAAATACTTGTAAAGCCATTACTACCTGCTGAGCACTATTTTCAGAAGCTAACAGACCAGCAGAAAAAAAACATTAGAACAATTAGCAGTAGTTTCAAGTTCTTAAAATGTAAAAACAGCAACAGCAGGATCATTACAGTTCTCCAGGGCCCCTGAAACTTGGGAAGGAAGAGAATAAAGTTTCACAGCAGAGATGATGCTTCAGTGGACCTTGATGAGTGAGTAGAATTTCTTCTGGGAAAGAAAGAAGGAAAGAAGAAAGCACAACATGATCAAACTAGAGAAGCAAGAAAGGTATGACATGTTCTGCAAAAAGTTCCATGAAAAAAATCTCGAGAAATTGAACCCTTGATAGTTAAAAGTAAGCCTGAAAATGGAGCTAAAACAGTAGGATGTGACCAGCTCACGAAGGTCCTTACCAGTCCAAGGAGTTTGGGCTCTTTCTTATGGGGAATGGGAAATGCCTCAGAGGTATCAAGTGGCATCTAAGGCCTGAATTTCAGAAAGTTCTTAAAAAAACAGAAAATGAAGAAGCAGAAGAAGACTGGAGTTTAGAGACAGTTGGCTCGCCTGCAATGCAGACGATGTGCGTTTGACTCCTGGGTCAGAAAGATCCCCTGGAGGAGGAAATGGCAACCGACTCCAGTTTTCTTGCCTAGGAAATCCCATGGACAGAGGAACCTAGTGGGCTACAGTCCATGGGGTTGCACACTCAGACATGACTGAGTAACTGAGCATGCACACACGCATGCACACTAGAGAAAGAAGGCTACTTAATAGGGCTTTGGCATTGGGAGATCGTGGACACCTGTGGCTGATTCATGTCAATGTATGGCAAAACAAATACAGTATTGTAATGTAGAATGAAGTATTAAAAAAAAAAAAAATAAAAAAAGTTTTTAAAAATAGCACACTCTCTTTTAACAGGATCGGGTGCTCTAAGCTCTCAGAGGGTGTGTGTGTGTGTGTGTGTGTGTGTGTGTGTGTGTGTGTGTGTATTAGTCGCTCAGTCGTGTCCCACTCTTTGCAACCCCATGGACTGTAGCCCACCAGGCTCCTCTGTCATGAGATTTACCAGGCAAGGGTACTGGAGTGGGTTGCCATTTCCTTCTCCAGGGGATCTTCCCAACCCAGGGATCGAATCCAGGTCTCTTGCACTACAGGCAGATCCTTTGTTGACTGAGCTACAAGGGAAGGCCCTCTCAGAGGATGGAAAAGAGCAATCTGAGTTGACAACATGGGACAGAGACTTCTCAGTTTTGAAGTGAGAGAGAAAGGGCAGCTTACAAAAATCTTAAGCCAAGGGTGAAGCTGGAGAGATGCCATGCTCAGCTAGTAGCAGCTAATAAGTTGATTAAAAACAATTCAGACAGGAGAAAGTTTGCCAAGGAGTCCACTTTTACAACTTAAACTTTATTGCTTTGATTTCCTAAGCTTAGAGAAATCAAATTTTGCTATTGCATCTGGATTAGCATTAGTTCTAAGTTCAGGAAGGAGGAGAGGAAACATTTACTGTCCCTGAAATAGAAAATATACAAGTACGGTTTTAAGACAGAAATGCTATGATATGCTATGGTATGGCCACTAGTATTAATTAGATTAATCTTCCTGCTGAAAATCACTATATAAGCTACAAACTATATAAACTACAAACACCGGTAGTGTGAAGTTATCACAGAACAATTACAGCAGCCAGAAGGTGAAGAGCCAAGATTGAGAGGTAAAAGGAACCCCAAAGAGGTCAGCCTGAAATCTCTGCTCCTGTTGGCCTTAAAGCGTGTGCTATTTCTTCATTTAGCTTCCAATTAAAATAAATAAATTTGTATTAAAAAAATAAAATCACCATGTATAACAGACGAAGGAAGAGCTCATGGAGCTACACTGAGAACACCCAAGGGAAGAAGCTCAGGAAGGACCAATGAAATATTTGGCTCTTGAGGTCATGTAGTCCCGTGAATAGGATAATCAGAAACAGTAGATGCTCCTTTATAAAGCAAGTCATCTCTCAAGCAAAACCAGATTCCTGGGCCCTGAACAAGCTGCAAATATAATCTAGGATTGTCAGTAGACTCTGAGCTACTCTGTAAACCGTAGCATATTTTTATCCCTTTGAGTGATTCCTCCCTGGTAATAAATGTGAAATATTTGGAAAAGAGCACTCTTTGAAGTTGAAGCCAATCTCATTGATCTTCTCTCAGAAATGGACTTGCTACACAAACAGCTTTCTCAACTCCAAGGAAAACCCCAGTAAAGCAAACATTTTACCTTGTTAAAAGAATTTTTCAAGTCTTGATAATTAACATCTCTTCACATTTACATGAAAGACTTTTACAGAAAATCAGTTAATTCTCTTCTGCAAGTTTAAATTCAGGTTCAGATGTAGTTCAGGCAAATAAAATTATGTAAACAAGTCATAAAATAATCTAATTTCCTCATGTCATCCCCATGATGTAAACTTATCAAAATGAGACTAGGCCAAGGTTGAAGAAAGTAAACTCATCAAATTGAGTTAGAAAAGTCTCTCTAGATACGTTCAAGATAAACTATGGGAGAAATACTGAAACTTCATCTACAGTAAAACAGTTGCATAGTGAATTTAATTCCCTACATGTTTCTTTCTGTTTGTCTTAATAACAAAAAAGGATTTACGTTTCAATAAAACCCAACATAACATTAAGATTAGCAGATATTTGGTCCTGTTTGAAATTTACGTAAGACATTCAGTCCACTCAAAAGGTTCTTGAAATTTGGCCTGTCACAAACGTCCATGAACACATTTTGTCCATGCTGAATGGTTTCAGACAGGACCAAATATCAAGGTCCCTATCACACACATCAGACGTCTTAAAACGTTTTGGACAGGACTAAATTCCGGTAAGGCAAAAGAGTGTAAACAGAAGAGAGAAAAAAACTTAAAAGGTAGTGATATAAAACAGAGTCAGATCTAAAGATAAAAGCAACAGAACAATTTGTTACACAGCACCCTGCACGAATAGAATGGGGCCACTCGTTAGCTTTTAACTTTCCAGCAGCAAGTGATATAAGGAAAAAATGACTGGTTATGGAATTCACAGTTCAGTTCAGTCACTCAGTCGTGTTTGACTCTTTGCGACCCCATGAATGGCAGCACACCAGGCCTCCCAGTCCATCACCAACTCCTGCAGTTCACCCAAACCCATGCCCATCGAGTCGGTGATGCCATCCAATCATCTCATCCTCTGTCGTCTCCTTCTCCTCCTGCCCTCAATCTTTCCCAGCATCACCGTCTTGTCCAATGAGTCAGCTCTTCGCATCATGTGGCCAAAGTACTAGAATTTCAGCTTTAGCACCAGTTCTTCCAATGAACACTCAGAACTGATCTCCTTTAGGATGGACTGGTTGGATCTCCTTGCAGTCCTAGGGACTCTCAAGAGTCTTCTCCAACACCACAGTTCAAAAGCATCAATTCTTTGGCACTCAGCTTTCTTTATAGTCCAACTCTCACATCCATACATGACCACAGGAAAAACCATAGCCTTGACTAGATGGACCTTTGTTGGCAAAGTAATGTCTCTGCTTTTTAATTAATATGCTGTCTAGGTTAGTCATAACTTTCCTTCCAAGGAGTAAGCATCTTTTAGTTTCATGGCTGCAATCACCTTGTGCAATGGTTTTGGAGCCCCCAAAATAAAGTCAGCCACTGTTTCCACTGTTTCCCCATCTATTTCCCATGAAGTGATGGGACCAGATGCCATGATCTTAGTTTTCTGAATGTTGAGCTTTAAGTCATCTGTTTCACTCTCCTCTTTCACTTTCATCAAGAGGTTCTTTAGTTCTCCTTCACTTTCTGCCATAAGGGTGACGTCATCTGAATATCTGAGGTTATTGATATTTCTCCCGGCAATCTTGATTCCAGTCTGTGCTTCCTCTAGCCCAACATTTCTCATGATGTACTCTGCATATAAGTTAAATCATGACCCAGATAATCATGATGGTGTGATCTCTCACCTAGAGCCAGACATCCTGGAATGTGAAGTCAACTGGGCCTTGGGAAGCATCACTATGAACAAAGCTAGTGGAGGTGATGGAATACCAGTTGAGCTATTTCAAATCCTGAAAGATGATGCTGTGAAAGTGCTGCACTCAATATGCCAGCTAATTTGGAAAACTCAGCATGGCCACAGGACTGGAAAAGATCAGTTTTCATTCCAATCCCCAAGAAAGGCCATGCCAAAGAATGCTCAAACTACTGCATAATTGCACTCATCTCACACGCTAGTAAAGTAATACTCAAAATTCTCCCAGCCAGGCTTCAGCAGTATGTGAACCATTAACTTCCAGATGTTCAAGCTGGTTTTAGAAAAGACCGAGGAACCAGAGATCAAACTGCCAACATCTGCTGGATCATGGAAAAAGCAAGAGAGTTCCAGAAAAACATCTACTTCTGCTTTATTGACTATGCCAAAGCCTTTGACTGTGTGGATCACAATAAACTGTGGAAAATTCTGAAAGAGATGGGAATACCAGACCACCTGACCTGCCTCTTGAGAAACCTATATGCAGGTCAGGAAGCAACAGTTAGAACTAGACATGGAACAGACTGGTTCCAAATAGGAAAAGGAGTACGTCAAGGCTGTATATTGTCACCCTGCCTATTTAACTTATATGCAGAGTACATCATGAGAAACATCATGGGCTGGAGGTACCCCTAAAATAGACTCAAGTTGTTTGGTATAAAATCAATATATTCTGATACAAAGACTGGAAAGATACAGTATCCTTATTGTCTTCATCAGCTAGACACCATGGAACACAGTAAGCATCACCTATATAATATACAAAATGGAGAATTTTGCAGCACACACCACAGGCTAACATATCAAATAACCAACTGGACTTCAGTGCTTCTTTTTTTTTTTTTGTAACTGACATAATATATGCATAATAGGACCGTATATAGTGGGAAAATAAGACTGGAGGCAGAATAAGGCAAATACAGATTTCAGTTCTGGCTTAGCCAGGAAATCTGTTACCTTGGGAAGTCACTTCAGTTCTCTGGCATACCATTTCTTAGTCTGTAAAATAGCAAGTCTAAGGTTCATTTCTAAGGTTCTTTCCAGCTCATAGTTTATCTATGCTTCTAAGAAAGAAACCACGTGATTTACAGCAAACTTGAGAGTCAGTAAAAATAACACACATTTCACTCTCACTGTAGGCAAAGTCATTTTGAAACAAAATGAGACAAAGTAGTCTCTTTAGAATAAAACAAACTGTTCCCATATCTTACTTGGTCAAGCATGAACATAACTGAGACTCTTTTATGCCTATCATTTATAAATAGGTACACCCACATTATTAACAATTATGTGCAGGTCTTTATGGCATCAACTCACAAGAACCAGTAACTTTTCAATTACAAGTGGAGTTTCTACCTTGCAAAGACAGGTTGAGCCTGAGTTCACTGAAGTCTGGGCAAGAACTTAAAATGAAACTGCTATGAAAAAATGAACTAATATTTTATGGACACAAACTACAGAAAACATTTTTCTGGGCATTGTAAGAAATGTAAATAAACACACGTTAAACAATACTGGGAACTTCAAAGTTTCTTTCACTCCCTCTGGTAGAATATTTTTTGAAATTAGTCATTTAATTTTTTTAAATTCATTTTTTATTGAGATAACAATGGTTTCAACATTTTATAAATTTCCCACACACACTCTGTGTCTGTGTCTATATACCCTACAGCGTGATCACCACCAAACATTTAGTTTCCATGTGTCGCTTGACAGTTGATCTCCTTTACCACTTTACTTTTCCTCATGGCCCTTCCCATCTGATAACCAGTGCTCTGCTTCTGCATTTACAGGTTTGTTCATTTTTTTGTTTCTTTTTTTCCATCTTATGGTATCTGTCTTTCTCAGTCTGACTTACTGTACTTAGCACAATGCCCTCTATTCATGGAGGTTGGGCATCAGGCCCATCCATGTTGTCGCAAATGGCGAAACTTCACCTTTTTATAGCTGAGTAGTATCACGATCATTTTGTTCCGATAAGTATGTGCGTGTATATCTATCACATCTTCTTTATCCATTTATCTGTTGATGGGCAATGTAAGTTGTTTCCATGTGCTGGCTATTCTAACAATGCTGCAGTGAACATGGGACTGCATGTGTCTTTTGGATTAATGTTTCCCTATCATTAGGATAGGTCATGTATGTGGTCATGTATGGATGTGAGAGTTGGACTGTGAAGAAGGTTGAGCCCCGAAGAATTGATGCTTTTGAACTGTGGTGTTGGAGAAAACTCTTGAGAGCCCCTTGGACTGCAAGGAGATCCAACAAGTCCATTCTGAAGGAGATCAACCCTGGGATTTCTTTGGAAGGAATGATGCTGAAGCTGAAGCTCCAGTACTTTGGCCACCTCATGTGAAGAGTTGACTCATTGTAAAAGACTCTGATGCTGGGAGGGATTGGGGGCAGGAGGAGAAGAGGACGACAGAGGATGAGATGGCTGGATGGCATCACGGACTAGATGGACATGAGTCTGAGTGAATTTCGAGAGATGGTAATGAACAGGGAGGCCTGGCGTGCTGCGATACATAGGGTCGCAAAGAGTCGGACACGACTAAGCGACTGAACTCAACTGAACTGATCATTAGGTTAAATATCCAGAAGTGAAATTACTAAATAAAATGGTAGTTCTAGTCTTAATTTTTTGAGGAATCTCCATACTGTTTTCCATAGTGGCTACCCCAACTTACACTGCCACTATCCACGGCATGTAAGGACGCCAAGAAAAGGACGGCTCCCTTTTCTCCACATCCTTGCCAACACCTGTTCTTGCTTTTTTTTGATAATAGCCATTCCAATGGTTATGAGTGATATCTCACTAACCACATTGTGCTTTTAACACAGTGCTAGACTTCCATAAACTGAACACATCTCCAAAATAAAAAAAATAATGCAAATGAAAATCCAATGATTTAATTTGCTTTTTTTTAACTGAAAAGATAAAATAATGACAGGAAACCCTTTTTCATCTATGTAACATCTGTTTGAGTCCTTTGGATTTTTAATTCCATAGACTACATTGCAATTCTCTCATGTCAAATACTTTGACCATCCAGCTTGAGAAAACTCTGCTGAATGGTCAAAGTATTTGACATGAGAGAAGCATATTCCCTCACATATTAAAGCTAAACCTCTTATCTCAAATATGGAAAAGAGGGAAAACATGGAATTGTTCATAGCTAGTTTTCCTATAGTGGATGTAGTCCATGGGTAAAGACCCTAGAAAGAAACAAGCTGGGCTACAGACACTCAATAGAAGATCTTCTGTGTTCTACAGATGTGACTTAAGAACATCTGTTCTTAACATGTGTTCCAGTGGCCCTAATCCCTCTCACACTTTATCTCTAGCTCAAGGTTGCTATTTAGTGGCTAAGTCATGTCTGACACTTTTGCAACCCCATGGACTGTAGCCCACAAGGCTCCTCTCCATGGAATTTCCCAAGCAAGAATACTGGAGTACGGTTGCCTTTTCCTTCTCCAGAGGATCTTCCCAACCCAGGAATCAAACCGATGTCTCCTCATTGGCAGGCAGATTCTTTATCACTGAGGCCCCAGGGAAGCCCCCTAACTCAAGGTATTTGATTTCACCTTTAGTTCTTGAAATCTGGAGAGATACAGGCAGAAAACTTTCAGCTACAAATGAAATGAAAATGGTTCTGTTTATCCTACCAAGTCAGTTTATCCTAGTACAGTGCTAGTCAATATTCAACTTCTTGGCCCAGCTTTAATTCTCCTATTTCCTATAAACCACTCTTTTACCCTTTTACCTCAGGATGTCTGCCTTGTCATTTCAAACATCAATTCCCCTCAACTTTGGCCTTTGGGCTGGTTTTCCTAACTCACACCAATCCCCTCATTTGGACAAAGTCTTTCCTACATCTCTGGATCATTTAAAAGTAAAAATTTGGAATTTTTCTAGCAAACAGAAAAATAATCAGTTTTTACATGCATCTTGTCATAATCATCCTCTCTAATAAAGCCTGCTAAAGTTCACAGTTGTCCAATAAATTGGTTGAGTTAAATAAAGGTAGGCATCTTGCTTACAAATCTAAAAAAGTGAATGAAAGTTATCATGTAATTCCAGCTGAGTTATTTCAAATTCTAAAACATGGTGCTATTAAAGTGCTGCACCCAATATGCCATCAAATTTGAAAAACCAAAGGGCTACAAAAGGTCAGTGTTCATTCCAATCCCAAAGAAAGGCAGTGCCAATGTTCAAACTATCACACAGTTGCATTCATTTCACTCATTTCACAGGTTAGCAAGATTATGCTCAAAATCCTTCAAGCTAAACTGTAGCAGTATGTGAACCAAGAAATTCTGTATATACAAGCTGGATTTAGAAAAGAAAGAGGAACCAGAGATCAAATTGTCAGCATTCACTGGATCATAGAAAAAGCAAGGGAATTAAAAAAAAAACATCTATTTCTGCTTCATTGACTATAATAAAGTCTTTGACTGTGTGGGTCACAACAAACGGTGGAAAAATCTTAAAGAGATAGAAATACCAAATCACCTTACCTGTCTCCTGAGAAGCCTGTATGCAGGATAAGAAGTAACAATCAGAACTGGACATGGAACAACAGATTAGTTCAAAATTGGGAAAGGAGTATGTCAAGGCTGTTTATTGTCACCCTGCTTACTTAACTTAAATGCAGAGTACATGCTGGATGAATCACAAGCTGGAATCAAGACTGCTGGGAAAAATATCAACAACCTCAGATATGGAGATGACCTGATTCTGAGAAAGATTGAAGGAAGGGAGGAGGAGAGGGCAACAGAGGATGAGAAGGTTGGATGGCATCACTCAGTGCACACGAGTTTGAGCAAACTCAGGGGAATAGTGAAGGACAGGGAAGCCTGGCATGCTGCAGGTCATGAGGTACCAGAGTCGGACATGACTTAGGGACTGAACAATAAAACAGACTGAAAGTTTGCTATCACACCAA
Source organism: Nanger dama (assembly GCA_917880005.1). NCBI lineage: Eukaryota > Metazoa > Chordata > Mammalia > Artiodactyla > Bovidae > Nanger > Nanger dama. The sequence goes on from CAKJTW010000007.1 coordinate 36,153,852, forward strand.
AGAAATGTTTCCATCATTAGATATTCACATACTTCTACATATGGTTATAGATATAGACTCATGTTCACCAATTACTATCAGTGAAACAATAGGAAAAGTTATTGAATTGCTCTGAGTCTCAGTTTTCTCATTTATAAAATGTGAAATATAACTGTAGCTTTTTCATAAGATTGATGGGACATATAAATCAAATCATGTTTAAAGCCTCAGGGCTTCCCTGGTGGCTCAGCAGAAAATAACCCACCTACTAATACTGGAGACACGGGTCAATCCCTGGGTCAGGAAGAATCTTTGGAGAAGGAAATGGAAACCCACTCCAGTATTCTTGCTTGAAAAATCCATGGACAGAAGAGCCTGGCAGGCTACAATCCATGGAGTCTCCAAGAGTCAGAAAGTACTTAGCAACTAAAATGGCAACTAGCTAAGTAAATGCTGGTTATTGTACTTCATCTGTAAGAAATACCTATTTTTAAAGAACACTTATGTCTCTCCTTTTACCTTTCCAATTTTCTACTCATTTACATACCATCCCTTAATAAAAATAAGAGCAACTCTCCACATTAAAAAGCAATAACATCTTATTCATATAATATTGATAAGATGAACTTTGTATTTTCTTCTCAACTAAAACTGCAGCAAATAATTTATATTGATTTACACAATGTCGAGTCTGTATTTTGGGGGGGCAGCAATTCAGGGTTTATATGAATAGAAAGAGAAGGAAGAAAGAGGAAACGAAGTTGACATGAATTTCTCTTAGAATAGGATGACGTACACTTACCCATGCTCAAAATTCATTGTCTAGCTTCAAGTGAGCAGTCAGACACCTAGTTGAATTTAGTACAGGACTATCATGCTAAGTCACTTCAGTCGTGTCCAACTCTTTGCAACCCCATGGACTATAGCCTGCCAGGCTCCTCTGTCCATGGGATTCTCCAGGCAAGAGTGCTGGAGTGGGTTGCTAGTCCCTTCTCCAGGGCATATTCCCAAGCCAGGGATCGAAGCAGCATCTCATGTCTCCTATTAGCAGGCAGGTCCTTTACCACTAGCACCACCTGGGAAGCCCAAGTACAGGATTCCATCAGAAAAATCTGAGTTCAAACACGACCTCCATCACTTTTCAGACCGTAAGGAAATCAATCACTTAGCTTTCCTGAGTATCTATTTTCACATAGACAAATAAAGATAGTAGTTATTCTTATGAGATTGTTGTGAGGATTATAGTAAACACTTGGCATCTTGATAAACACTAGCTCCCTTTCCACACTATATCAATTATGACAATAAATGGTAAACTAAGAAACAGGCAAACAGAGATCCTCAACCAGATATAAATATACCTTAAACATAACTTCTTTATGTTATGATTATTATTTACTCTGTAAAAATTGGTAAAACATTCAATCTTCAATGCTGTTTTTTGTTGTTGTTAAATTAACTCTATTGAGACTTGCCTTATGGCCTATTATTTATCTTTGCATGATTTATAAATCATTTTTGTTAAAATCTCTACTATGATGGTGGTTTTTCAATCTGTGCTAGTAATTCTGTGAGTTTTTGCTTTATATATTTCAGGGATTTGTTATTGTGTTTATATGAATTTCCCTGGAGGAGCAAATGGCAACTCACTCCAGTATTCTTGCTTGGAGAATCCCATGGACATTTTCTAGGTAAAATTGAGCTTTTCATTATATATGATCTAGTTTCTCTCTAATAATTCTTGCTTTCTTAAGACTATTTCTTCCTGATGTCATTTGAACAGTATATTTCTCTGCTTAATATATATACTTGGTATATATTTTGCTGTCTTTTACTTTCAACCTTTTCTATACCATTAGGCTTTAGGTATCTCCAGTGTATATCAGATAGTTTTTTTAAATCCAGTAAAACAATACTGCCTTATTTAATGAGTTCATTCTGCTTACTTCTAATATTATTATTAATATGCTCACATTTATTTCTACTATCCTATTATATATATTTCATTTCCCTCTTTTCCTCTCTTTATTTTTATTCCCTATTGATTTATGTTACATTGGTTGGGGTTTTGTCCCCTCTACTCATTTGCAAGTTGTATACTCATATTTGTTTTAGTGGTTACCCTATTTAGAAAAAAAAACAAACCCACAGCTTTATTGAGATAAATTCACAAACCATAAAAGTCACCCATTTCAGGAATATAATTCAAAGACTTAGTATCAAGGAGTTGTACAACCATCACAACAATCTAAATTTAGCACATTTCTATCACCTCATAAGAAATACTGTTCCCTTTACCAGTCACATCCCATCCCTCAGAGGACCTAATCCCTGTTAACCACTAGTCTATGTTCTGCATTTGCATTTTAAAATTTTCCTGTTGTTGGTAAACATTGGCCTGAAACGTTCAACCACCAGATCAACTAGAACCTGAGAAATGCTGACCCTTTTTTTGAACTCTGGGACTTCAAGCAACTGTCTTGACCTGTCAACCTCTGTCCCCGTTCTATGCTGAATTTTCTTGCTCAAGCCCCTTCAAGAATGTGCACACACTGCCTAAGCCCTCATGAACACGTATATACCTTAACTTAAAACATCCCCAATTTTCTTGTCTAGAGAAGCTGCCTTGGGAAAGATCCCTTGTGTTCTCTTTACTTGCAACTAATAAATCCTTCCTTCTACTGAAAAATAAAATAAAAATTTCCTATTGTTGACATTTCATTTGATCTTAGTCAAAAGGCAGAGATATGATTCTTGACATTTCAAATAATTAGAATTATGCAATATATAGTCCTTTGTGACTAGTTTCTTTCACTTATTGTTTTCACTCAGCAAGATGAAAAAGTTCATCCATATTATAGCCATTCCTTTTATGTCCCAATAATATTTCATCATGGACTTCCCTGGTGGCTCAGATGGTAAAAAAAAAAAAAAAACTGCCTGCAGTATAGAAGAGGTTTGATCCCTGGATTCGATCCCTGGGTTGGGAAGATCCCCCAGAGAAGGGAATGGCAACCCACTCCAGTATTTTTCCCTAGAGAACCCCACAGACAAAGGAGCCTGGCAGTCTATGGTTCATGCAGTCTCAAAGAGTCAGACACGATTGAGCGACTAAGACAACAATATTTCATCATATGGATATAAAACATCCATTCATTACGTGATGGAGATTTAGATTGTTTCCACTTTTTTACTATCATGAATAATGCTTCTAGGAACATTTATGTACAAGTTTTTATGTGGATATGTCTATTTCTCTTATGTATAGGCCTGCAAGTTTAATTGCTGGGTCACATGCAGATACTATAAACATTTTGAAGAACTGTAAAATTGTTTTCCAAATGGGTTATACCATTTTCACAGTTTCACAGCAACAGGCTGCTGCTACCGCTAAGTTGCTTCAGTCGTGTCCGACCCTGTGCAACCCCATAGATGACAGCCCACCAGGCTGCCCCGTCCCTGGGATTCTCCAGGCAAGAACACTGGAGTGGGTTGCCATTTCCTTCTCCAATGCATGAAAGTGAAAAGCAACATATGAAGGGTCTAATTTCTCTTGCCAACACTAACTCCTGTCCTTATGATTATGACGGCTGAAGTGGGCTCAAGTGGTATCTCACTGTAGTTTTAATTTGCACTGTCCCACAGTTAATAATGTTGATCATCTTTTATGTGTTCATTGACTATATATTTTTAATTAGATTAAAAATGAAAAATACTTTGTCCATTCTTATTTGGATAGTCTTTTACATTGCGTTCTAAGAATTCTACATATTCTGGACACAAGTATCTCTTCAGATATTTGGAAGCAAGTATTTTTTCTTCTTCAGTGGGTTATCTTCTTGTTATCTTGATAGTGTCCTTTAAGGCACATTTTTAACTTTGATAATGTCCAATTTACCTTATTATTTGTACATTTATGGTTATAATTAAGAAATCATTGCCTAATCCTAATTCATGAAAATTTACTCCTAAGTTTAAGAGTTGTATAGGTTTAGCTCTTACATTTAAGTCTACAGGCCATTTTGAGTCATTTTTGTGTATTGTATGAGGTAGGGGTCTAATTTCATTCTTTATATGCAAATATCCAGCTGTTCTCTTACTATTTGTTGAAAGATTCCCATTTCCTCATTGAACCCTTGCAGCATCCTTATTGCAAAAAGTTTAACTGCAAATATATGAGTTCATGTCTAGACTCTATATTCTATTCCACTGATCTATATGTCTGACTTCTTGCAAGTACCACGCTGCCCTGATTACTACAGTTTTACCATAAGCTTTGAAATTAGGAAGCATGGATCTGCCACTTTTATTCTGTAATGTTAAAATTGTTTTGGCTATACAAAGTCCCTTGTTTCTTATATGAAATTTAGGATGATCTTGTCAATTTTCTGAAAAAAAAAAAAAGCCAGATGTATAGGAATTATGTTCTATTGATTCATTTAGGGAGAGTAACAAGTGGTCTGTGGATGGTGACTGGAGCCATGAAAATAACAGCATCACCTTGCATGTTCCAGTCCAAGAATCTGTAAATGAGACTTTACTTGGTAAAAAGGATATTTACAGATAGAATTAAGGATCTTGAGATAATATCATCCTGGATTATCCAAGTGGGACTTTAACACAATCACCAATACTCTTTATAATACATAGAAAAGACAGCCATTCAGAAGTGAAAGACATATGAAGATGTAGACAGATACTAGAGCTATGTAGCCACAAGCCCTGAGTTGCCTGGAGCCACCAAAAGCTGAAGAGAAAAAGGAGGATTGTCTTCTATAGACTTCAGAAGGAGTGCTGTTCTGTCAACACCTTGATTTTGAACTATTGGACTCTAAAATTGTGGGAGAATGCATTTCTATAGTTTTAAGCCACCATTTTTGTGGTAATTTGTAATGTCAGGCATAGAAAACTAACCCAGAGAATACTGTCATCTTAACAGAATTTTTTCCCAGTAAATATGTAAGGATATGAGAGTTAGACCATAAAGAAGGCTGAGTGCTGAAGAATTGATGCTTTCGAATTGTACTGGAGAAGACTTCTTAAGAGTCCCTTGAGCTGCAAGGAGATCAAACCAGTCAATCCTAAAGGAAATCAACCCTGAATAGTCATTAGAAGGACTGATGCTGAAGCTTCAATGCTTTAGCCACCTGATGTGAAGAGCCAATTAACTGGAAAAGACTGATGCTGGGAAAGATTCAGGGAAAGGGAATGGGGAGGAGGGGATAAGATGGTTGGATGGCAACACTGACTCAATGGGCATGAGTTTGAGAAAACTACGGGAGACAGAGAAGGACAGGGAAGCCTGACATGCTGCAGTCCATGAGGCTGCAAAGAGTTGAATATGACTTAGCGACTGAACAACAACAAATTCATGAATATGGAATATCTTTCCATTTATTTATCTATTATCTTCAATTTCAGTGTTTTGTAGTAGTTTTCACTTTACAAGACTTGCATTTCTTTTGTTAAATTTAAATCTTAGTTATGTTGTTCTTTGGGATGCTGTTGTAAACCGAATGATTTTCATATCATTTTCAAATTGTTATTGTGTATTTAAAATAAACCAATATTTGTATATTTATCTTGTACCTTGCAACCTTACTGAACTTGTGTTCATTCTTCCAGTATTTTTCTAATTTCTTAGAATTGTTTATATACAAGATCGTGTCATCTGTTCATAAAGAGAGTTTTATTTTTTCCTTTTTGTAACTAGATACCTTTTAATTCTTTTCTTGCCTAATTGCCTTGGATAGAGCATGCAGTTCAGCGTTTGACAAAAGTGGAGAGAGTACCTATTCTTGTCTTATTCCTGATCTTAGGAGGACAGTTCTCTGGCTTTCACCATCAAGTATGATGTTAGTTGTGGGTTTTTCATTACGTGCTTTTTGTAAGTTCACAGAAGTTCCCTCTCTTGTATCGTGAAAGAGTATTTGGTTTATCAAAAGCTTTTTCTATGTCTATTGAGCTGATTGTGTGATTTTTGTCCTATAAAAGGTCTAATTTATGTGTGTGTGTGCTAAACTAACCATGAATTCCTGGAATAAGTTCCATTTGACCTTGCTGTATAATCCTTATTGTTTTTGTATATTGCTGGATTAAGTTTGTTAACACTTTGTTAAGGATTCCTCTTCTCTATAGGAAATAATGGTCTATTATTTCCTTTTCTCACGAGGTCTCGTCTGGTTTTAGCATTAACACTAGCCACACAGACAAAACTGGAAAATAGGACTTTCTCATCTACTTTTTAAGAGTTTGTGAGGAGCTGGTATTAATTCTTTAAAAGTTTGGTAGAATTCACCTGTGAAACCATTTAGAAGCCGAGGCTTTTCATTAGATACAACTTATAAATTATCAATCTCTTTTCTCAGAAGTGCAGTCAGATTTTCTACTTCTTGGGTTAGTTTTAGTAGTTTGTATCTTTCTAGAAACTTTTATGTTCCATGTATGTTGTCTCATTTGTCAGTGTACAGTAATTCATGGGTATTCCTTATAATTATTTTTAAGGTAATTGTGAGTTTTTTTTAATACTTTATTCTACATTACAATACTGTATTTGTTTTGCCAAACATTGACATGAATCAGCCACAGGTGTCCACAATCTCCCATTGCCGAAGCCCCCTCCCACCTCCCACCCCATATCATCTCCCTGAATCATCCTGTGCACCAGCCCCATGCATCCTGTATCCTGTATTGAACATAGACTGGCGCTTCGTTTCTTACATGATAGTATACATGTTTCAATGCCATTCTCCCAAATCATCCCACCCTTTCCCTCTCCCTCAGAATCCAAAAGTCCGTTCTATACCTCTGTGTCTCTTTTGTTGTCTCACATAGAGGGTCATCATTACTATCTTTCTAAATTCCATATATACGTGTCAGTATACTGTATTGGTGTTTTTCTTTCTGGCTTACTTCACTCTGTATAATCGGCTCCAATTTCATCCATCTCATTAGAATTGAGTCGAATTTATTCTTTTAAGGGCTGAGTAGTACTCCATTGTATATATGTACCACAGCTTTCTTATCCATTCATCTGCTGATGGACATCTAGGTTGCTTCCATGTCCTGGCTATTATAAACAGTGCTGCAATGAACATTGGGCAACATGTGTCTCTTTCAATTCTGGTTTCCTCGGTGTGTATGCCCAGCAGTGGGATTGCTGGGTCATAAGGCAGTTCTATTTGCAATTTTTTAAGGAATCTCCACACTGTTTTCCATAGTGGCTGTACTAGTTTGCATTCCACCAACAGTATAAGAGGGTTCCCTTTTCTCCACATCCTCTCCAGCATTTATTGCTTGTAGACTTTTGGATCGCAGCCATTCTGACTGGTGTGAAATGGTACCTCATTGTGGTCTTGATTTGCATTTCTCTGATAAGGAGTGATGTTGAGCATCTTTTCATGTGTTTGTTAGCCATCCGTATATCTTCTTTGGAGAAATGCCTATTTAGTTCTTTGGCCCATTTTTTATTGGTTCGTTTATTTTTCTGGAGTTGAGCTGCATAAGTTGCTTGTATATCTTTTAGATTAGTTGTTTGTCAGTTGTTTCATTTGCTATTGTTTTCTCCCATTCAGAAGGCTGTCTTTTCACCTTGCTTATAGTTTCCTTTGTTGTGCAGAAACTTTTAATTTTAATTAGATCCCATTTGTTTATTTTTGCTTTTATTTCCAGTATACTGGGAGGTGGATCATAGAGGATCCTGCTGTGATTTATGTCGGAGAGTGTTTTGCCTATGTTTTCCTCTAGGAGTTTTATAGTTTCTGGTCTTACATTTAGATCTTTAATCCATTTTGAGTTTATTTTTTTCTATGGTGTTAGAAAGAGGTCTAGATTCATTCTGCTACAAGTGGTTGACCAGTTTTCCCAGCACCACCTGTTAAAGAGACTGTCTTTACTCCATTGTATATTCTTGCCTCCTTTGTCGAAGATAAGGTGTCCATATGTGTGTGGGTTTATCTCAGGGCTTTCTATTTTGTTCCATTGATCTATATTTCTGTCTTTGTGCCAGTACCATACTGTCTTAATGACTGTGGCTTTGTAGTAGAGCCTGAAGTCAGGCAGGTTGATTCCTCCAGTTCCATTCTTCTTTCTCAAGATTGCTTTGGCTATTCAAGGTTTTTTGTAATTTCATACAAATCTTGAGATTATTTGATCTAGTTCTGTGAAAAATACTGCTGGTAGCTTGATAGGAATTGCATTGAATCTGTAGATTGCTTTGGGTAGTATACTCATTTTCACTATATTGACTCTTCCGACCCATGAGCATGGTATATTTCTCCATCTATTAGTGTCCTCTTTGATTTCTTTCATCAGTGTTTTATAGTTTTCGATATATAGGTCTTTAGTTTCTTTAGGTAGGTGTATTCCTAAGTATTTTATTCTTTTCGTTGCAATGGTGAATGGAATTGTTTCCTTGACTTCTTTTTCTACTTTCTCATTATTAGTGTATAGGAATGCAGGGATTTCTGAGTGTTGATTTTATATCCTGCAACTTTACTATATTCCTTGATTAGCTCTAGTAGTTTTCTGGTCGAGTCTTTAGGATTTTCTATGTAGAAGATCATGTCGTCTGCGAACAGTGAGAGTTTTACTTCTTCTTTTCCAATTTGGATTCCTTGTATTTCTTTTTCTGCTCTGATTGCTGTGGCCAAAACTTCCAGTACGATGTTGAAGAGTAGTGGTGAAAGTGGACACCCTTGTCTTGTTCCTGACTTTAGGGGAAATGGTTTCAATTTTTCACCATTGAGGATAATGTTAGCTGTGGGTTTGTCATATATAGCTTTTATTATGTTGAGCTACGTTCCTTCTATTCCTGCTTTCTGGAGAGTTTTTATCATAAATGGATGTTGAATTTTGTCAAAGGTTTTTTTGTGCATCTATTGAGATAATCATATGATTTTTATTTCTCAGTTTGTTAATGTGATGAATTACATTGATTGACTTGTGGATATTGAAGAATCCTTGCATCCCTGGGATAAAGCCTACTTGGTCATGGTGTATGATCTTTTTAATGTGTTGCTGGATTCTGATTGCTAGGATTTTGTTAAGGATTTTTGCATCTATATTCATCAGTGATATTGGCCTGTAGTTTTCTTTTTGTGTGGTGTCTTTGTCAGGTTTTGGTATTAGGGTGATGGTGGCCTCATAGAATGACTTTGGAAGTTTACCTTCCTCGGCAATTTTCTGGAATAGTTTCAGTAAGATGGGTGTTAGCTCTTCTGGAAATTTTTGGTAGAATTCAGCTGTGAAGCCGTCTGGACCTGGGCTTTTGTTTGCTGGAAGATTTCTGATTACAGTTTCAGTTTCCATGCTTGTGATGGGTCTGTTAAGATTTTCTATTTCTTTCTGGTTCAGTTTTGGAAAGTTGTACTTTTCTAAGAATTTGTCCATTTCTTCCAAGTTGTCCATTTTATTGGCATATAATTGCTGATAGTAGTCTCTTATGATTCTTTGTATTTCTGTGTTGTCTGTTGTGATCTCTTCATTTTCATTTCTAATTTTATTGATTTGATTTTTTTTCTCTTTGTTTCTTGATGAGTCTGGCTAATGGTTTGTCAATTTTATTTATCCTTTCAAAGAACCAGCTTTTTGCTTTGTTGATTTTTGCTATGGTCTCTTTTGTTTCTTTTGCATTTATTTTTGCCCTAATTTTTAGGATTTCTTTCCTTCTACTAACTCTGGGGTTCTCTATTTCTCCCTTTTCTAGTTGCTTTAGGTGTAGAGTTAGGTTATTTATTTGACTTTTTTCTTGTTTCCTGAGGTATGTCTGTATTGCTATGAACTTCCCTCTTAGGACTGCTTTTATAGTGTCCCACAGGTTCTGTGTAGTTGCGTTTTCATTTTCATTTGTTTCGATGCATATTTTGATTTCTTTTTGATTTCTTCTGTGATTTGTTGATTATTCAGAAGGGTGTTGTTCAGCCTCCAAATGTTGGCATTTTTTTTTAATTTATTTATTTTTTTAATTACAATACTGTATTTGTTTTGAAATGTTGGCATTTTTAATAGTTTTTCTCCTATAATTGAGATCTAACCTTAGTGCATTATGGTCAGAGAAGATGCTTGGAATAATTTTGATTGTTTTGAATTTATCAAGGTTAGATTTATGAGCCAGGATGTGATCTGTCCTGGAAAAGGTTCCGTGTGCACTTGAGTAAAAGGTGAAATTCATTGTTGTGGGGTGAAATGTCCTATAGATATCAATTAGGTCTAACTGGTCTATTGTATCATTTAAAGTTTGCGTTTCTTTGTTAATTTTCTGCTTAGTTGATCTGTCCATAGGTGTGAGTGGGGTATTAAAGTCTCCCACTATTATTGTGTTATTATTAATTTCCCCTTTCATGCTTGTTAGCATTTGTCTTACATATTGTGGTGCTCCTATGTTGGGTGCATAATTATTTATAATTGTTATATCTTCTTCTTGGATTGATCCTTTAATCATTATGTAGTGGCCTTCTTTGTCCCTTTTCACAGTCTTTGTTTTAAAGTCTATTTATCGGATATGAGTATTGCTGCTCCTGCTTTCTTTTGGTCTTTATTTGCATGGAATATCTTTTTCCAGCCCTTCACTTTCAGTCTGTATGTGTCCGTTGTTTTGAGGTGGGTCTCTTGTAAGCAGCATATATAGGGATCTTGTTTTTGTATCCATTCAGCCAGTCTTTGCCTTTTGGTTGGGGCATTCAACCCATTTACATTTAAGGTAATTATTGATAAGTATGCTCCTGTTGCCATTTACTTTATTGTTTTGGGTTCGGGTTTATATGTCCTTTTTGTGTTTCCTGTCTAAAGTCTATTCTTTAGTATTTGTTGGAGAGCTGGTTTGGTGGTGCTGAATTCTCTCAGCTTTTGCTTGTCTGTAAAGCTTTTGATTTCTCCTTCATATTTGAATGAGATCCTACTTTAAGTATGTCTTGCCATTCCCTCCTGGCCTGAAGAGTTTCTATTGGAAGATCTGCAGTTATTCTTATGGGGATCCCCTTGTGTGTTATTTGTTGTTTTTCCCTTGCTGCTTTTAATATTTGTTCTTTGTGTTTGGTCTTTGTTAGTTTGATTAGTATATGTCTTGGGGTGTTCCGCCTTGGGTTTATCCTGTTTGGCACTCTCTGGGTTTCTTGGACTTGGGTGATTATTTCCTTCCCCATTTTAGGGAAGTTTTCAATTATTATCTCTTCAAGTATTTTCTCATGGTCTTTCTTTTTGTCTTCTTCTTCTGGGACTCCTATAATTCGAATGTTGGAGCGTTTCATATTGTCTTGGAGGTCTCTGAGGTTGTCCTCATTTCTTTTAATTCGTCTTTCTTTTTCCCTCGCTGATTCATTTATTTCTACCATTTTATCTTCTATTTCACTAATCCTATCTTCTGCCTCTGATATTCTACTATTTGTAGCCTCCAGAGTGTTTTTGATCTCATTTATTGCATTATTCATTATATGTTGACTCTTTTTATTTCTTCTAGGTCCTTGTTAAACCTTTCTTGCATCTTCTCAATCCTTGACCCCAGGCTATTTATCTGTGATTCCATTTTGATTTCAAGATTTTGGATCATTTTTACTATCAGTATTTGGAATTCTTTCTCAGGTAGATTCCCTATCTCTTCCTCTTTTGTTTGGTTTGGTGGGCATGTCTCCTGTTCCTTTACCTGCTGGGTATTCCTCTGTCTCTTCATCTTGGTTATATTGCTGCGTTTGGGGTGGCTTTTCTATATTCTGGGAATTTGTGGAATTCTGTTTATTATAGAGCTTCCTCTCTGTGTTTGGGATTATATCAGTGGCTTGTCAAAGTTTCTTGATTAGGGAGGCTTGTGTTGAAGTTCTGGTGGGTGGAGCTGGATTTCCTCTCTCTGGAGTGCTGTGAAGTGTCAAGTAATGGGTTATGAGACGTCAGTGGTTTTGGAGTATTTTGAGCTGCCTGTGTATTGAAGCTCAGGGGCTTGTTCTTGTGTTGCTGGAGAATTTGCGTGGTATGTCTTGCTCTGGAACTTGTTGGCCCTTGGGCGGTGCTCAATTTCAGTATAGGTATGAAGGCATCTGACGAGCTCTTATTGGATAATATTCCCTGTATTTAGGAATTCTTTGATGATCTCAGGATTTGGACTTTCGCCTCCTGATTCTGGTTTTCAGATTTATTTTTACAATAGCCTCATGATTTCTCCATCTATTCAGCACTAATGTTAAAACATCTAGGTTAATGATGATAGGTTTCTCCACTTTGAGGGTTGTCCCTAGAGGATCGCTGAGTTACTTGGAGGAGAGAAGAGGGAGGGGGTAGTTAGAGGTGAGTGGAATGGGATGAGGTGGAATCAAAAGAGGAAAAAGCAAGCTAGCCCGTAACCACTTTCTTGTGTGCGCTCCAAAGTCTGGACCTCTCAGAGGTGGTCACAGAGTTATATATGGAAGAGGAGAGGGAGGAAGTAGATAGAGGTGGACAGGAGGATAAAAGAGGGAGATGCAAAGGAGGGATACAGATCCAGCCAGTGACCAGTTCCCTGAGAATTCTCCACCTTCTGGAGCACACAGAGATTCATAGAGTTGGGTAGAGAAGAGGAGGGGGGAGGGAGGAGACAAAAGCCACCTGGTGGAGAAGAAAAGAGATTCCAAAGGGGGAGAGAGTAGTCAAACCAGTAATCTCGCACTTATGTAAAATTGGGTACTGAAGATTAGGTTTTTAAAAGTACAAAATTGGCAACAAATACCAAAATGCCGAGATTAAAAATCTGGAGTAGAGATTGGATTTTCAAAGATAAAATATTAAAGATAACAAGAAGAAGGAGAGAGAAATTTTAAAAAATAGAGAAAATAAAATAAAATAAAATAAAAGACTCCAGACTTATTAAAAGACAATTTCCACCACCAATAGGACTATATACGGCGTTTGCTTTAAAGATAGGGATTTTTTTTTGAAAAGTAATATTAGATTATAAAAATAATAAATAGAAATATAGAAGACTTAAAATTTTAAGCAAGTTTAGAAAAAAAAGACGAAAAAGAAAAGAAGAAAAAACAAATTTTAAAAAAGGAAAAAATTTTTAAAGAAAGAAAAAAATTCACGCTTCCACATCATCCCCCCCCAAAAAAATGATCATAAAAGTAGTAACGGTATATCTGGCACTTTCTCTGTCATTGTGGACTGTGTGGGGTCGCTACCAAGGCAGTTCCCTCTGTTTGACTTCCTCTGTTTGCTGGTCCCTTCCATGTCTGATTTCCTTCTTGTCACAGGGAAGGTGGTGGTGGACTCTGCACTGGGCTTGCCCCTCTCGCTCCACAGGATAACCGTGTGGGGCCTGCCCTATACTTCATGCACTTCTCCGGTCTAAGCCACTCAGGTTTGGTGCTCAGGAAGCCCTCCGAGGCTTGGGTTTGGTTGAACTGGGGCTTTGTACCCTTCCCAGGTCTGAGTGGCTAGGGAGCTTGGCGCGTGCTATTGTGACTTCTGGGCTTTCCGGGTCGCTCAATTTTCTGGGAGCTCCGCCGGGGCTCTTTCTCAGGCAGATGATGACTGTTCAGAGCCCCCAGCAGTCTCAATAGCAAAGAAACCTGCTTGCAATTTAGTAGGTAGTGTCCCTCTTGAGCTGCAATTGCCCCCTTCCAGCACTTAAGGCTCTGGCTGCCTGTCGCCGGAGGGGGGATGGTCTGCAGCCGGCTATTGCAGATCCATCCTTTGTTCTGTGCGCGGGCCTGTCGGTGTCTTACGTTCGAGCGTTTAGCGTGTTGGCTATCCCACAGTCTGGTTTGCTAGTCCGGGGATAATTCATTCTAGCCACGCGTGGACCCGATTCTGGCCCCGTTACGCCCGATTCTCGAGAAAAGCCCTGCAGCCTACGTCTCCCGTGGCCCAATTCTTAGAAAGCACTGTCGCGGGTGCGATCCTCCCTGCCCAACCCCACTGCTCTTAGACGCAGGCGTTTGCGCTGCTTATCTGCTGGGGGTTATACTGTTGAATTCGTAATCTGTTGGTTTTAATTATTTATTTATTCTTCCTTCCTGTTATGTTGCCCTCTGTGTTTCCAGGGCTCGCCCCATACACAGCTGTGAGAGTGTTCCCCAATTTTAGGAAACCTGTCATTTTAAGACTCTCTTCCTGGGACGGGATTCCCTTCCCATGCCAGGGTTCCCTCCCTACCTCCTTTGTCTCTATCTTCGTCCTTTATATTAATTCCTACCTGGTTTTGAAGCCAATGATCTGCTTTGCTGGATGCCTGATGTCCTCTGCCAGCAGTCCGAAGTTGTTTTGTGGAATTTACTCAGCATTGAAATGTTCTTTTGATGAAGTAGTGAGGGAGAAATTGTTCTCCCCATACTATTCCTCTGCCATCTTTTTCGTTCTCCTATTCCTTATAATTAAAAAGAAATTCTATAAAGTGGTAGTGAAATCCTCTCTTTTTCTCTCTGATTTTAGTAATTTGATTTTTCTCTTGCCTTTCTTTTTCTGTAGGCCAAGTAATGATTTATCAATGTATTGATGTTTTCAAAGATTTTGAAATTTGGTTTTGTTGATTTTTTTCTTTTTCATGTTGTTTCTTTCCACTCTACCATTTTTAATTTCCTTTTCCTTGTTGTGGTTATAGTTTCTTCTTTTTTTTTTTCCAGTCTCTTAACATGGACAGTTATTTTGCTATCTTATTTTAAATAAAAGCTTTTATAGATAAAATTTCCTCTAAGCACTTCTTTAGCTGCATGTTTGCTCTAGAACAATTTCCACATACTTCAAATGGTTGTTTTTCCTGATTTTCACCAATTATAATTTTTTCACTTGGGAGTGGGTCTGCAGAGCTCAACAAAAGAGTATTTCTGAAGTGCTTCATCATTTTACAGCAATAAATGAGCCAGGAAGTATGGTTTAATTATCAAGATGAATGCTAATTAATCAAGCATAAGGAAAGGAATATTGCAATTGCAACTACTAAGGTTGCAACTTCACTAATCCAGTTTTGTCTAAAGGAATATGAGCTTATTTACAAGAACTATGGTTCCCAGTCAAGTTCTAGACATTTTTTTCAAATCACTTTTAGTACTGAAGCCTGAATATGCAATTTAGGGTTTAGTCAGGTGAAAGAATTCTCACAGCAAGAGCTAAAGTTTGTACTTCATTTTTATCCCCAACCTATGTCTTATCCCCAAGTCATGTCTTATCCCCAAGTCATGTCTTATCTAAGTATCTCTAAAAGCAGATGCTATCACTGGAAATACTGCTTTTACCATAAAACTAAAACTCTACTAGGTTATTGTTGTTACTGTTCAGTTGCTAAATTGTGTCTAATTCATTGTAACCCCATAGACTGCAGCCTACCAGTCTCCCCTGTCCTTTACTGTCTCCCAGAGTTTGCTTAAATTCATGTCCACTGAGTGATACCATCCACCGTCTCATTCTCTGTTGTCCCCTTCTCTCCCTGCCCTTAATCTTTCCCAGCATCAGGGTCTTCTCCAATAAGTTGGTTCTTCACATCAGGAGGCCAAAGTATTAGAGCTTCAGCATCAGTTCTTCCAATGACTATTCAGGGTTGATTTTCCTTAGGATTAACTGGGTTGATTTCCTTGCTGTCTAAGGGACTCTCAAGAGTCTTCTCCAGTACCACAATTCAAAAGCATCAGTTCTTTGGCTATAATCTATTAGGTTACAGCTGAAAAAAAAAAAAAAAAAAGAAAGAATAACTAATTGCTTCATTTCCCTCTTGTGTGCCTCAATTTCAGGATAGAGAAGACCCTTGCTAGTAGCTTAAGAAGATGGATAAAGAAAAGTGGACAGCATGAAGGTAAGAGTGGCACATTACTGAAGCAAGATTCTAGAGGAGGAAACTCAGGATAAAAATCCTGGCATCAGTAACATTCACCTTAGAACTCAAACAAGGTTTTCAAATGTGAATGAGCCAATCTTGAATGCTCTTGAACTAATAAATCAGTAAATTTAATAATCTATAAGAAGTGAAATAACAAACTAAAATTTGGAGGTTAGATAAATGTAAATGTTTCAAAAGTTGGTGGTGAAAATGTGACAGTGCATTTGAGATAAATAAAAGGCTTCAAGGACAGCAGTGAAGATATGGCTAAGCTAAAAATAATATGAATTTGCTTGACATTCATTTGTATGCTTTTGTCACATCATACAGTATTACAGAGCAACCCAGAAATGGAGACAGACAAAGAAGTGTTAGAGATTTTCCTGAGTGACTGGCTAGAATTCCAAACAAAAGTAATCGGGATTGACCAGCTGTGGATACTAAAGCAAGAAAAAAAAGGGAGCTCAAGCTGATGCAGAGAGCATAGAGGCACCACAGAATACAGATAATGGGCAGAGGCATTATCTGTATGCTCAGTACAGATAATGAGCATATTGACTGAAAGTGAGAGGACAAATATTTGGACCAATGATAAGAGAATCCGGAACAAGAAAAGATTCAAAGGCAATTTTTTTTTTTCCTGGAGGTGCCTAGAAGTTGAGAAAAGCTGATCATAACTGGAATTGGTAGTTTTGCACCCTTTTCAGATTCAGTGGCCTAATTCTAAAGAATTCATCCTCCTTGCAGACCACCTGTGACTTGGTGCCCTGGCTGGTTCTCAGAGGAGGCTTGAGTCAGATTTTCATATTTGGGGCTTGAAAGTGAAAGTGAAGTCGCTCAGTAGTGTCTGACTCTTTGCGACCCCATAAACTGTAGCCTACCAGGCTCCTCCATCCATGGGATTTTCCAGGCAAGAGTACTGGAGTGGGTTACCATTGCCTTCTCCCAGGGGATCTTCCCGACCCAGGGATCAAACTCAGGTCTTCCGCATTCCAGGCAGACTCTTTACCCTCTAAGCCACCAGGGAAGCCCATTTGGGGCTTAAGTTGTCCTAATTTCCCACATGCTGAGCTCATCTGTGACAAATCATTTCTGGGTTTCAATACAATATCACACTGCCTGCTTTCTGCACAGCCAGACAGTGCAACACAAAAGTGAGAAATGTTAACTTTCTATCAGGAAACTCTGACTAAGGGGAAGTGGGAGTCATAAGGTGCTAAGTAGATACTTATCCCTTTCTTTGTCCCTTTGGTTGATATGTTCAATTATGGTTTTTCCCTTGCAATCATTGCAAAACAGTTCTGCATGCCAGAAGAACACACCTACTGAGTACTCTATTATATTTTTCTATAGCTGGCTAAAAAGGATGGTTAGTGACATAACCCATTATACTTCATTGCTTTCTATCTCTCCTTGTTTTACTGTCATTTTTGACCACATCATTGACCTTAAACTTGTACTTCCTCAATAAAGATGTATGATCCTTGCCTTTGGCTCTGATTTTCAAAGAACTTAGGTTGTCATGAAGTTCTAGTGGAGGAACTATCATGATAAACATGGAAAGAATCATAATGCAGGAAAGTGAAAATCACTCAGTCATGTCCAACTCTTCGTGACCCCATAGACTGTAGCCCACCAAGTTCCTCTGTCCATGGAATTCTCCAGCAAGAATACCGGAGTGGGTTGCCATTTCCTTCTCCAAGGGAACTTCCCGACTGAGGGATCAAACCCAGTTCTCCCACATGGCAGGCAAATTCTTTACCAAGTGAGCCACCATGGAGTGCTGATGCAGGAGGATACTATTAATCAAATAGAAATTCTATTAATCAAATTCTGAAGGCAGAAGAAATGGACTTGGAGATACAAAATGCTTAGAGACAGAACTAGAGTGATGGCAACTTTCAAAGTGGTAGGGAAATATGGTACTGAGTGTTTAGAAGAAAAGCTGAAAAAATAATTTTTTAAACAAAGTGCAATCGCAGTTTTAAGACACAATAACTGTAGTATTATGAAACACAGAAAATTACTTAAAAGAATATAACATGTATCAGTTCAGTTCAGTCGCTCAGTTGTGTCCAACTCTTTGTGACCCCATGAATCGCAGCACGCCAGGCCTCTCTGTTCATCACCAACTCCCAGAGTTCACTCAGACGCACATCCATTGAGTCAGTGATGCCATCCAGCCATCTCATCCTCTGCCGTCGTCTTCTCCTCCTGCCCCCAATCCCTCCAGCATCAGAGTCTTTTCCAATGAGTCAACTCTTCTCATCATGTGGACAAAGTATTGGAGTTTCAGCTTTAGCATTATTCCCTCCAAAGAAATCCCAGGGCTGATCTCCTTCAGAATGGACTGGTTGGATCTCCTTGCAGTCCAAGGGACTCTCAAGAGTCTTCTCCAACCCCACAGTTCAAAAGCATCAATTCTTCAGCACTCAGCTTTCTTCACAGTCCAACTCTCACATCCATACATGACCACTGGAAAAACCATAGGCTTGACTAGATGGACCTTTGTTGGCAAAGTAATGTCTCTGCTTTTCAATATGCTATCTAGGTTGGTCATAACTTTTCTTCCAAGGAATAAGTATCTTTTAATTTTATGGCTGCAGTCACCATCTGCAGTGATATTGCAGCCCCCAAAAATAAAGTTTAATAGTGGAAATATGATGCTGTGAAAGTGCTTCACTCAACATGCCAACAAATTTGGAAAAGTCAGCAGTGGCCACAGACAGGAAAAGGTCAGTTTTCATTCCAATCCCAAAGAAAGGCAATGCCAAAGAATGCTCAAACTACCGCACAATTGCACTCATCTCACATGCTAGTAAAGGAATGCTCAAAATTCTCCAAGCCAGGCTTCACCAATATGTGAACCGTGAACTTCCATATGTTCAAGCTGGTTTTAGAAAAGACAGAGGAACCAGAGGTCAAATTGCCAACATCCGCTGAATCATGGAAAAAGCAAGAGAGTTCCAGAAAAACATCTATTTCTGCTTTATTGACTATACCAAAGCCTTTGACTGTGTGTATCACAATAAACTGTGGAAAATTCTGAAAGAGATGGGAATACCAGACCACCTGACCTGCCTCTTGAGAAATCTGTATGCAGGTCAGGAAGCAACAGTTAGAACTGGACATGGAACAACAGACTGGTTCCAAATAGGAAAAGGAGTACGTCAAGGCTGTATATTGTCACCCTGCTTATTTAACTTATATGCAGAATACATCATGAGAAACGCTGGACTGGAAGAAGCACAAGCTGAAATCAAGATTGCCAGGAGAAATATCAATAACCTCAGATATGCAGATGACACCACCCTTATGGCAGAAAGTGAAGAGGAACTAAAAAGCCTCTTGATGAAAGTGAAAGTGGAGAGTGAAAAAGTTGGCTTAAAGCGCAACACTCAGAAAACGAAGATCATGGCATCCGATCCCATCACTTCATGGGAAATAACATGCACATGCACACGTATACAAATGACTTAAGACACATCAGATGAAAATGTTATTTTTGTGCTCTTTAATAAACATTTTAAAATCAATTTTCATTAGTTCATGATTCATCAAACATTTACTTCAGTTCTTTATGGGCCATTTACTCTTTTAATATGCTCTGGATAAATAAATGAAACATTTCCTCAAACTGTCCCTTCAGAGCTTATATTCTAAGCATAGAATCTGAAAGCAGACAAAAATAACTAAATTCTGTACATTAAAGACAGTAAGTGCTATGGGGGAAATACAACAAGATAAGGAAAATCAGTACCCTTGGGAGATGGTGATGGATGGATGGAAATTTCTAATTGTAAATTTAAAAAATATTTCAAAATGTGAAGTATTGAGGCAGTGGATATCAAAAGGAGAAAAACCACAGGTGGAAAACACAGCTCCTGTGAAGGCCTGAAGTAGGAGTAACATTTTTAAGAAACAGCATGGAGGTGAGGTTGGCTGGATTAGAGCAAGTGGCAGGGACAGAGGTGGGAAGAGATCAGTTAGTAATGAAAGAGCCAGATCCCAGACAGCATTGTGGGTCACTGCGAGCATGATGGCTGTTAACTTTAAGGAAAACTGGGAACCACTGCAGAGTTTAGAGAAAGGCCATTAGTCTCTCGGTCATGTCCAACTCTTTGCAACCCCACGGATTGCAGCCCACACGACTCTCCTGTCCATGGAATTCTCTAGGCAAGAATACTGGAGTGGGTTGCCATGCCCTTCTCTAGGGGATCCTCTTGACTCAAGGATGGAACCCAGGTTTCCCGAATTGCAGGCAAATTCTTTACCATCTGAGCTACCAGAGAAGCCCATGCACACCGGCATTACTCCAGATGAGTGTTGAACAGACACAAAGGGATCGTAAAGGCCACAGTCAGAAGGCAGGTCAGGCAGCAAGAGCAATAGCTTTGTTGAAACATAATGTTGATTCATGTCACAGTGTTAGCAGTGATGGTCCTAGGGAAGAGACTGGATGCTGAATATATGCTGCAAATAGGGCCAGTGGGCTGATCTGACTCATTCCAAGTGGGTGAGAAAGACACTAGGAAGTAAAGAAATGACTCCAAAGCTTTAAGTTTGAACAACTGGAAAGATGAAGTTGCCATTGACTACAACAGGTAAGACGCTGGTAGAAGCAGGTTACAGAGGAAAGATGAGCATTGGTTTTGAACATTTTCAGTTTGACATGTTTTTTTCGACATTAAGTGAGGATATAAGGAGGGAGTTAGGTATACAAGACTAGAAAATGTGCATGTGTGCTAAGTCACTTTAGTCATGTCCGACTATAGCCGGTGAGGCTCCTCTGTCCATGGATTTCTGCAGGTAAGAATACTTGAGGGGATTTCCATGCCCTCTCCAGAGAATCTTCCTGACCCAGGGATCGAACCCACATCTCTTATGTCTCCTGCTTCTGCAGGTGGATTCTTCACCACTGGCACCACCTGGGAAGCCCATAAGACTAGAGGAGGGGTCAGCAAACCAGAGAGTAAGTGTTTTATCAGACTCTGTGGGCCAAGTGTTAAGTCTCAACCACTCTGCCATCGGGCAGTCACAACAGTATGCAGAAGAACAGGCTGTGTTCCAATAAAAACGTACACCAACAGGCTATAGTTAAATTTGGCCTAAGGGCCATAGTTTGCTAACTCATGGTCTAGAGTCTGGAAAAGTGGTCTGAATTACAGAAACACAGTTGAGAATTAACAGCATACAAATATTTCCTAAGCTATGCTAATTTGATGTAAAACTTCAGCATTTGATATGTGTGTTTTCCTCTTATTCTGAATAGTAACTGTACTTTTAAAACTATATAAATTTTTTTTCTTTGAAAAGCAAACTGCAAGAAACTGTGAACATGCCTATTTGGTTCAATAAAAAGAATAATTTGAATAAAAATTTAGGAACACAACTGATCACTAAGTTTCTATTTAGTATAGAACATGTTAAATATTGGGCTTCCCTGATAGCTCAGTTGGTAAAGAACCTGCTTGCAATGCAGGAGAGCTGGGTTTGATCCCTGGGTTGGGAAGATCCCCTGGAGAAAAGAAAGGCTACTCACTCCAGTATTCTGGCCTGGAGAATTCCATGGACTGTATAGTCCATGGGGGTCTTAAAGAGTCAGACATGACTTAGAAAATTTCACTTCAATTCAATTTAATTCAATGTTAAATATTTAGTCTGCTTGCAATAGGCTCTTGAAGTTGAGTATTTGAGGAAGCCTATGCTATTCAGCTTAGTAGAGCTACATATAAATAATAAGAACAAAATATATTTTCATGCATCATACTCAAAGTAAGTGGAAAACACCATAGGAACTATGAAAAAGTTGGGACTCTAACAAAAAGAAATTGTCATCTGTGAAGCCATTCATCAAGGCAATTCTGATTTCACAGCCAGAAGTGTTTTAGAAATAAAGAGAAAACTTTAGGACAAAGGACTGATATATTATTGATGAAGAATCCCACTGAATCAACAGGATGTTTAACAGACAAATGTAAGATACATTCTTTCCTAATTACTTAGCAAACAGAAAAGTGCTACTAAAAATATTCCTGTAGGTACAAAGCATCAAATACCAGCAACTGATATTAAAACAACATATAAACACAGTATTAGAAAAACTAAGAGAATGCTAAAGTCTTTCTGGTTTAGGTTTGGAGTTGTAACAATGCTAGAGCATATGGGAGCTGGGAAAGGGGCTGTTTTTATAGAAATCAATCATTTTAGAAAAGAATAGCAATGCTTCTCAACCTTTTGCTTATTATTGTCTACCCTGTGGTGTTTTTAGTCTTTTCCCTAATTGTAGCCCCCTATGATACTCCAAAGCTGAAACTCCAGTAGTTTGTCCATCTCATGCGAAGAGCTGACTCATTGGAAAAGACTCTGATGCTGGGAAGGATTGGGGGCAGGAGGAGAAGGGGACGCCAGAGGATGAGATGGCTGGATGGCATCACGGACTCGATGGACGTGAGTCTGAGTGAACTCCGGGAGATGGTAATGGACAGGGAGGCCTGGCGTGCTGCGATTCATGGGGCCGCAAAAAGTCAGACATGACTGAGCAACTGAACTGAACTGAACTGATGATATTTTAAAAACTAAGATGCATTGTATACATATCTATGTATAGATATATGGCATGCAAATTGTTTGGAGAGCTACAAGACATTTTAATACCTCAGATTTTGCCTCCCAAAGAACTAATGCTCCCCCAACCTTTAGGGGTGATACTACTCTCTTGAGAATAACTGTCTTAAACTATGGACTATCCACCTATCAAAGTTACATGGTTCACAGCTGTCTCTGTAATGCCTAATGCCTTAGTTGGTGGGGATAGGAGATGAAGAGGTGGTAGAGGGCTGGATTAGAGGAGTATGGCTAACAGAAAAATCATTTTCCTTTGCTTTTGCTATATTTATTCCCTTCCTTCATCACTATTCTGCTGAAACCTAGTTTGACTATGAAGCACAGAAAGAGATAAAGAAAAAGAAAACACTTGAAGCAACTCATAGGGAAATATGATGGGGGTGAAAATGGGTTACCAGTTATCAAGTGACAATTTCAGAAGAAATGTACTCATAACAATTGATACAATTAAGATCCCGTCTCAAGACCAAGTTAAAGTTTACTTCCACATTATATTCATCTACTGAGATCCTTTGGTAGCCAAGATCAGTGTGAGTTACAGAATTATTTTCAGTCTGGTTTCATGAGATAATCTGATTGTCTTGGTATCTCAGTTTCCAGATCTCAAGACAATCTTGAATTGGGATTTTGAGACAGAAAAACCACCACAGGAACCTGTTAGGAAAACGGTCTTTGATATCTCAATCTAAATTATGATTATCTTGAAGTCATAAACCATTTTGTCTTTGCAGAAAAGATAGTGGGTTTGAAAGCAATAATTTTAAGTCAATTTTTCAGCCTCTTAACTAAAGCCCCTGTTGGTCTTTTCATGCTGTGTTTGCAGGAGAGAGAGACACAGATGTGGGGGCCTACTTCCCAAGGCCAGATGGTAACATGACTCATAGGATCAAGACAAAGCCTGTGAGTGAATTCTGAGAAAGAGAAATGAGCAACAATCGGATTTTGTTTTTATAAAAATAAGTTGTTGTCACCTCAATGGTAAATTCTAACTACAAAATTCTATGTCCCATTTACATCCTGTGGTCAGCTGCAATTTCTACATGTGCTCTATCATATTTAGTGTTATGTGATCAAACTTGTTTATATGGGAAGGTAGGTTTTAATAAAAAAAAGTGTGTTTGGGTCTCAGATTTTCATTCCAACAACTCCGTGAACATCCAAAGACTTTTCCTCAAAAAGTCAACATACCAAAATAAAGCTGCATATTTTATTTGTCCAGAAGTAGAGCGATTGCAAAATGATTACAACATAGTAATATAACATAAGGAAGTTGGAAGAAATCCCAGAGGATGGTAATGCAGAGGGAAATTTTCCCTATTACCCATCAAGTGGAATGGGGACTTCTTTGGAACTCTTAGACAACACTATCACACATCCAAATGATGTTCACTGCTATTAAAAAAAAAAAAAAAGTAACATAACAATTGCAAATATAGCTCTGAACTAAGTCCCATTAGTTCAAAGGTCAAGGTCAATGCTTAGATAACTTTAAATTTCCCAGGACTGGCAGATAGTTAAAGTTATATTTCCATAATAAATTTTCAGTCTTTCAGTTCATTCACCCAGGCACCCATCCAAGCCTTATCTATTCTTCCAGCTTTCTAAAAGACATTGTCTCATTCCCTACAAGAAAAAAATCCAAGCCACTCTTTGTCTTGAAAGAAGAGATACTTTGTCACTCAAAACCACTTAACCTTAAAAGGGTATCTCCACTGGAATCTAACTAGGCCCAGTGCCTGCTTGTCTGCCTGCTTGTCTACACAAGTAGTGCACCCTGGTAGGACAGTCTGCTGGGAATTGATTCAATTGTGTCAGCCAGGTGCCCCAGAGGGATTTCCTCCCAAAGGAAGGGTATGTCAGGCACAGAAACTGGCCCAATAACTGTATCAATTGTGAGCATATCCTAGTATCTTTTAGCCTTGTTCACAGTCTGGAACCACTTCTGAGCATTAGAAGAGATGAGGCTGAAAGTAAAAATGGAAGGAATGTTATATGTTAGTATTTGAAGCAGTGAACTACAAGGAGGCACTGTACTGATTCCCATTAGGCCAAAGACAAAGATTCACTTATGAATGAGGAAATGAATGCATACATTTCAGAAAATAGACTCATAAAGCTGTATGAATGTGTGCTCGAATGCTAGTAGGCTTTAAAAATAATTTCCTGCCCATAAAACTTATATTTTGATATTTCATAAGCAAGTATCAGCATCAGCTAAAAATCTCTATACATGTTTTGAACCACCACTGACTTTTGTATGGGGTCGCAAAGAGTCGGGCACGACTGAGTGACTGAACTGAACTGAATACTTTGATTAGATCCAAATACTGGTAAAGACTCTTAAAATTAAAATGAACATTCCAGTTAGAAGTTTAAAGAATGATCATTCTCTTTGAATTTTCAATTTGTCCTGTTTTAGATGGAAAGGATCATAAATTTAACCTTTCTCATAGTCCTTCAAGGCATTTACTTTAACTATTGCCTATTCAGTGTAAGAAAGTCAAACATACTTCCAAACCAGAAAGTGACCAAAAATATCTCAACTAAAGTTAGAAAATTCCGTGCAAATTAAATATTTAAATGTCAAATATAAGTTTATACTCACTATAAATTCAATGTTTGAAGATGGTTTTAGATTTCTTGTTTAAATGTTATCTGTTCCACAGATTTTTTTTTTTCTTCTCCTGATGGTAGGAGGGAAGGGTCATTCTAGATTTAGGTATAGAACTGGAGTACAGAATTACATGTTGTATGTATTCAATCAATTTTATCCTTATATTCATTTTGTCTGTTTTCCAAAATACCAGTGAATCCTCAGTACACTTCTATATACTCAAATAAATACACTTCATTCTATTTCTATTTTTAGATGTCTATTGCATACACCCAACGGTTTAGCATATGCTTGGATAATAAACACATGGCAAATACGGTTACCTCACAAAAAATCTGTCTATTTTCTATAGAGATTTCTATATTATATCTTTAATTATAACTTATAAGAGTCTAAGAATATAATATCAGTATTTTAAAATATCTGGAAGGAAATTTTAGCTCAGTATGAAATATTTTTGCATCTAAAATTACTCTTTACTGGAATTAATGGTTTTTCATCATATGCCATTACAATAATCAATTATTTTAGAAGCCACCTAATTTCCTAAGGAAGGCCACATAATATGTGATTTCTGGTCTGTTATCTAATTACTAGAGAAGGTAAATTTTCCAATGCCTGTCAATGTGGAATTTAAATTTTACTTATGATGAGTTATGTATTTCTATATATTGGATTTAGATTCTAGCATTTCTAAAATGGTTATGGTTATAATTGAAATTAATAACTCTCTTTACGACAGGAGCGTGATGCAGGAGCCCTCGCACAATAAATAATACCTTGTCTGTAGCAGTGGCCTCATTGTTTTCGCTACATAGCTGTTTACAGTTTGTGAGAAATGGTATACCATAATACATCATGGTTAGAATGCCTTTGTTCTCTGTTAAAGTAGGCAAATCTATTCTGTAGTAGAACACTGTCATTTTTATCGTCCTAGTAAAAGTCAAATAAAATAAATGAGATCCACTTCAAGTCATCTAAGACTAATGTCAATATTCAATAATGACAAAAGAGGGAATTATACGACTTTTCAAAAAATCAAACACCTGCTTGATTTTCATCTGAATTTTTCAATTTAAAACCCTACACTGTACATAATATTTTAGAAGTTGAAACACCAGCTAGTCAAACTCATGAGATTTATTTATCTTTCCAGTGATAGAGCTCAAGAGTCAACCACACTATAAATAATACTATGTGTTAACAATATTCAGAGAACAGACTTGTAGACACACTGTGGGAAGGAGAGGCTGGATGAACTGAGAGGGTAGCAATGAAACATACACATTACCATATGTAAAACAGACAGCTAGTGGGAAGCTTCTGGAAAACACAGGAAGCTCAACCTGGTTCTCTGTGACCACCTAGAGGGGTAGGATGGGGGCACAGGGAGGTTCAAGAGGGAGGGGCTCAGATGCTTGTGGCAGATACCCATACAACATTGTAAAGCAATTATTCGCCAGTCAATTAAAAAGAACACTGTATAATATCAATTTAAAGAAATGCTATGTTCTTTATTATTGGTCTCTTCCTATCTGAAGAAGGGATTACTTCAGAAACTATTAAACTGGAAGTATTTCCACTACTATAAAGATGTACCATGTACTCAGTTGTGTCTGACTCTTTCAACACCATGGACTGTAGCCCACCAGGCTCCTCTGTCCATGGGATTTCCCAAACAAGAATACTGGAATAGGTTATTTCCCTTCTCCAGGGGATCTTCATGATCCACGGATCAAAGCCCTGTCTCCTGTGTCTCCTGCATTGCAGGTGGATTCTTTACCCGCTGAGCCATCCCGAAGTCCCTCCAAATACTCTATGATTATTATAATTGATAATTACAGTTTTAATAATTATGTTAATCATTTCATTATTTTTTTAAATTTTTATTATTTTTTTATTTATTTTTCCTTTACAATATTGTATTGTAAATTTGGCAAGTTGATGTAGACTTCGCTAGAGTCTCAGATGGTAAAGAATTTGCCTCTACAGGGGGACCTGGATTCTATCCCTAGGTTGGGAAGATCCCCTGGAGAAGGAAATGGCAACTCACTCTAGTATTCTTGCCTGGAGAATGGAGAGAAGAGCCTGGCAGGCTACAGTCCACCAGGTTACAAAGAGTTGAACATGACTGAGCAACTAACACTTTCACTTTCAAGTGACCTAGAAAATAGTCATTCCTCACTTTTCATCTAGATATAATCTTATCAGCACTCAAGACTTCTATCTAGTAGAAAAGTGTTTATAAATGCTCTTCCTGTAGAGTTGAGTCACAACTATATTTCTTAGGAGCAAACAATGTTTGCTCTGTAGCACTAATCTTTTCCTTGAAGTTCTATGTTGCACTTCATGTTAAAGTGTGCTTTATTTTCCAAGGATAAGGAGGAGGAGAATCTAGTACCAGAAATGTATATTGCCTGGAAGAAATGCTCAAATAGATTTTCCATCAGGATCCTCCTCCTCTGAAGTATCTAACAGCTACGGGCTTTCCCAGTGGCTCAGTGGTAAAGAATTTGCCTGCAATGCAGGAAACCCAGGAGATGTGGGTTTGACCCCTGGGTTGGGAAGATCTGCTGGAGAAGGGAATGGCAACCCACTCCAGTATTTCTGCCTGGAGAATTCCACGGACAGAGCAACCTGGCAGGCTACGTCCCACAGCGTAGCAGAGTCAGACACGACTGAAGTAACTGAACACGCACGCCCAACCATTACTAGAGAAGCGTTTCTGGGAATAGGAAGTAAAGGGCCTACAAGACAAAGAGGTTTTCGCTTCTGGCTTACTTTGTTCCCAGTTGTGGCAGAAAGTCAGAAAGACTTCCTGAAACTATTTTGTAATCTTTAAAGATCTGTAACTAAGACATTGTTGATATTTTTCCTCATGCTATTTGAACTACTGTCTTATAAACTGTCTTCAAAAGTCAACCATTTTTCTTCAGTCAGTCACTCACTCACTCATTTATTTTACCTCTGACCTGGAGAACTCAACCTCGTCTCCCTGTTTTCCCAGCAGTCTCTCTCAGCAGCCCACCAAGCTTTACAAAGTTAGGAGATAAGGAGCAGATGGCAGTCTAAGCCTCTCAGTGTAGTCCTGACTTGTCAGATCCAACCGCAGACCATGTGTTACGGCAGCGTGCCGTTTTAGTCACCTTCAGGAAGCAGTTCTGAGAATCAGCACTGTGCAGCTTCACAAATGCTCTTTGTTTTTGATGCTTCAGTTAAGCGAGCCTCAGCACTGAAACCAAGTCATCTATACAAATCCAAGTTTGTGCAGCTAGGGTACAACATCAGTCTCACCTATACCCTATTAGGCCTGCCACACTCAAGGTCATGTTCTCAACTGTCTTGGCTTAGACACTCAAGACTTTAATATGTATAGAATTACCTGGGGCACTAAGAGTAAAGATTCCTGAGCCCCACAGCTTAGGAACTAAATCATAGTCTCAGGGGTTGTACTCAATCACTGGTTTATAGTTCCACAGCTATTTTCACACATGCTAAGGTTTGAAATCCAGACCTAGAGAGTCAAGTACAGTGACTTCTTAATTTCCAATTGTGTTTTTAATATTGTATCTAGTTGGCTTTAAATATCTCTGCTGAAATAATCTTCCCCAAAATCTACAATGGCTTTTTATTGTCTAGTGAATTAAAAGAGTTGATCTGATATTTAGACGTTTCTGAAAATAGAAATCTAGCTAAAATTTTAATTTACTCTTCACTTATAATCTATCCCAAATCTATGAAGCATTACTTCAGGTCTCTTAAATATTCATTACCCTTGTCCATCTCTAGCTTTTGCTAATTCTGTTCCCTCTTGTTAAATT
Source organism: Nanger dama (assembly GCA_917880005.1). Lineage (NCBI taxonomy): Eukaryota > Metazoa > Chordata > Mammalia > Artiodactyla > Bovidae > Nanger > Nanger dama. Next base: position 36,182,665 of record CAKJTW010000007.1, read on the forward strand.
CTTTGCAGTCCTTCAAGTCCATTCCAAATGACCCCTTCTCTTTAAAACTCAATGTGGTGCTCATAATCAGGTATTATCTTTCTCCTTCTTTTGAATTCCTCAAGCCCTTTATACTTGTGTATTGATCATATTTTGACTTATGTTAACATTTACATGAAAATAATACAGACTGCTAAGTTTGTGCCTATCATTCTTCTTCTAGAATATTAAGTTGAAATACTGTATCTTTCACAGTTGATATTCAATATGCATTCACCTAGAAGGTGGAACAATTCATGATCTTTTAGTCCTTGATCTTAGAAATCATCTATCTGTTCTGCTGAAATCAAGGACTAAAGGCTTATCAACTCTTTTTACATCTCAGATAAGTACATATGGAGTATAAACTGTGCTTAGTAATTTACTCTTTTTCATTCCACCAACTGTCTCATCATCAGGTATGTTGCCATTTAAGGGATATCTGCATTCCTACTATTCCGATAAAACTTAAATATTTGTAGGTACACTCTATTACAGATTTCTCATTGTTTTATATGATGCTTTGAAATCTTGCTATAAAAGATTTGTGAAACAAGGGAATGATAAAGGAGAGTGTTGGAAAGAAGAAAAAAGTCACATCAAAATATCCTTATATACTTTGTTAATAGCATCCCTCTTGAGATAGGTTGAAAATCTGTATTCCTAAAAAAGCATTTAATTAGCTTTTCTTCTAATGAACTGGAGTGAAAAAATACCTCTTTTGTGTAAATGTTGAGCAAACATACTTTGCTGCTGCTGCTGCTGCTGCTAAGTTGCTTCAGTCGTGTCCAACTCTGTGCGACCCCATAGATGGCAGCCCAGCAGGCTCCCTCATCCCTGGGATTCCAGGCAAGAACACTGGAGTGGGTTGCCATTTCCTTCTCCAATGCATGAAAGGGAAAAGTGAAAGGAAGTCGCTTAGTCATGTCAGACTTTAGGAATGGGTTTTTAACGTGGCAAAAATAAAGGCAGTGACAATGAATTGGTGCCCAATGTGAAGAGAACAATAAACTACAATCATAAAATAGGAAATGCTCCTCTAAACTGAGGAATAAGACAAGGGTGCCCACTCTCAGCACTATTATTCAACATAGTTTTGAAACTCCTAGGCATAGCAATCAGAGAAGAAAAAGAAATAAAGGAATCCAAACTGAGAAAGAAAAAATAAAACTCACTGTTTGCAGATGACATGCTTCTCTACACAGAAAACCCTAAAGATGCCACTGGAAAACCACTAGAGTAATTAATTAACATAGTAAAGTTGCAGGACATGAAATTAACACACAGAAAGTCCTCGCATTCCTATACAATAACAATGGAAAATCATAAAGAAAAAATTAAGGAAACAATCCCATTCACCACTGCAACAAAAAGAACAAAATACTTAGGAATAAATTTACCTAAAGAAACAAAAGACTTGTATGCAGAAAACTATAAGATGCTGATGAAAGAAATCAAAGACGACACAAACAGATGGAGAGATATACGATGTTCTTGGATTGGAAGGATTAATATAGTGAAAATGACTATACTGCCCCAAATAATTTTTATATTCAATGCAATCTCTACTGAACTACTAACAGTAATTTTCACAGGACTAGAACTAATAATTTCACAATTTGCATGGAAACACAAAAGACCTCAAATAGCCAAAGCAATCTTGAGAAGGGACAGAACTGAAGGAATCAACCTTCTAAAACATAAATTTAGACTAATGAAACAAGATAGAAAACTCAGAGATAAATCCACACACCTATGGACAACTTATCTCTGACAAACGAGGCAAAAATATACAATGGAGAAAAGACAGTTTCTTCAATAAGTGGTGCTGGGAAAACTAGTCAACTACATGTAAAAGAATGAAATTAAGACACTTCCTAAAGCCATACACAAAAATTAACTCAAAATGGATTAAAGACCTAAACCTAAGATCAGAAAGTATAAAACTCTTAAGAGGAAAACCTAGGCAGAACACTCTGACATAAATCACAGAAAGATGCTGTCTATGACCCACCTCCTACAGTAATGGAAATAAAAACAAAAATAAACAAATGGGACCTAATTAAACTTAAAGTCTTTTACATAATGAAGGAAACTATAAGTGAGGTGAAATGGCGGAAAATAATAGCAAACGAAACAACTGAAAAAGGAAGGATTAATTCCCAAAATACATAAACAGCTCATGCAGCTCAATACCAGAAAAACAAACAATCCAATCAAAAAGTGGGCAGATGACCTAAACTGGCATTTCTCTGAAGAAGACATACAGATGGCTAATAAACACATGAACAGATGCTCAACATCACCCATTAGAGAAATGCAAATCAAAACTACAATGTGGTATCATCTCACACCAATCAGAATAGCTATCATCCAAAAGTCTATCAACAATAAATGCTGGAGAAGGTGTAGAGAAAATGGAACCCTCCTACACTGTTGGTGGGAATGCAAACTGATACAACCACTATGGAAAACAGTATGGAGATTCCTTAAAAAAAAACTAGAAATAAAACTGCCATGTAAACCAGCAATCCCACTACTGGGCATATACCCTGAGGAAACCCTACTTGAAAAGACACACGTACTCCAGTGTTCATTGCAGCACTGTTTACAATAGTTAGGACATGGAAGCAACCTAGATGTCCCTCAGTATAGGAATGGGTAAGGAAATTGTGGTACATATACATAATGGAATATTACTCAGCTATAAAAAGGAATGCATTTGAGTCAGTTCTAATAAGATGGATGAACCCAGAGCCTGTTACACAGAATGAAGTAAATCAGGAAGAAAAAGACAAAAATCATATTTTAACACATACATATAGAATCTGGAAAGATGGGACTGATGATCTTGTATGCAGGGCAGCAAAGAAGACACAGACATAAAGAATAGAGCTTTGGACTCAGTGGGAGAGGAGAGGGTGGGATGATTCGAGAGAATACCATTGAAACATATACATTACCACATGTAAAACAGCCAATGGGAGTTTGATGTATGATGCAGGGAACCCAGAGCTGGTGTTCTGTGACAACCTGGAGGGAGGCGGTGGAGAGGGCTGTAGTAGGGGTGTTCAGGAAGGAGGGGACAGATGTATACCTATGGCCAGTTCATGTTGATGTATGGCCGAGGCTACACAATATTGTAAAGTAGTTATCCTCCAATTCAAATAAACAAGTTTAAAAGAGGAAATGCATTAGAAATGAAATGCAATTAGAAATAAATTGCTAAATGGAATACAGTGATGTAAATCAATATTTATAGATTTTTTTTCTGCATTGTTATCTGAAATTAGTCCTAAGTCTATTTCTCAAAATACTTGTTTTCTATTCTTAAATTTTCTGCATTTTTCCTACAATCTTAATAAACCTAAGTGTTAACCATGAGATATAATTTGAAGACTGAAAGCTTCAAGGGAAGTTTTATAAGAGTATGTGGTGAGACACTTAAAAATAAGAAGTTGAGAAGGAAAACAAAATATTTAACTTACTATATAAATAGACTTGAAGACAAAATTGAGGTTCAAAATACATCTGTAAAATACTGATTTATTAACATTTCTTTACATCAAGAGTTAAGAGCTGGAGAGTTTGGGAAATATCTTCCCAATTTGGCACTGGTAAAGGTGGAGGTTTGTTTGTTTTTGTTTTTGTTTTTAGTGGAGTGAGAGAAGGAATTCAATACTTTTTCTCTTATTCATATATAGGATTCAAGTGTGTATTGTATGTACAGAAATTTTAAATAAGTTAGGTAAATGCCTGTTCAATTCCTTTGCCTATTTTTATTACTTCCTTCCCCTCATCCTTTTTTTTTTTTGCTATTGAGCTATATGAGTTTCTACATATTTTGGATATTAATTCTTTACGAGATATACAGCTTGGAAGTAGTTTTTCTCCCATTCTACAGGTTCCATTTTCATTTTGTTGATGGATTAACACCAATCTTTACCAAATTCTTCACCAAAATTTAAGAGCAGGAAAGGTTCATAAAACTTATTTCATGAAGCCAGCATTACCCAGAAAAAAACCAGAGAAAGTAATCACAAGGGAAGAAAAATTAGATGCCAGTATTACTAAGGAAAATACATGCAAAATGTCTCTACAGTAACATCGTATTAAGGGAATTACACATCATGACAAAATGGGATTCATCCCTAGGATGCAAGGACAGTTCAGTATATACAAATCACTGCCATACATCACATTCACAGAGTGAAGGAATAAAGTATCTTGTCAATAGGTATAAAAAACCATTTGACCCTTCATGATAAAATACTCAACCAACTAGTAATAAAAAGTATGACCTCAACATAAACTAGACCATATATGACAAGCTCACAGATAACATCACACTAAATAGTGAATAGCTGAAAACTTTCCTCTAAGATCAGAACAAAATAAGGTGCCCACTCTTACCACTCAATACTATAATTTCTAGCCAGAACAGTTAGGCAAGACGTCAAAGCATCCAAATCAGAAAGGGCTAAGTAAAATCATCTCCATTTGCAGATGACATAATCCTCTTATGTAGAACACCATAAGATTCCACCAAAAATCTGTTACAATAAACAAGTTCAAGAATTCTGTATGTTACAAGTTACAAGAATTCTGTATGTTATAAGATGCAAAATTAACATACAGAATTCTGTTGCCTTTCTATGTACTGATAATGAGCTATTAGAAGTAAATTAAGGAAACAATCTCATTTACAATAAAATCAAAAAGATCAAGTACATAGAAATAAATTTAACCAAGGAGGTACGAGACATGTACTATGAAACCTATAAGACACTGAACAAGGAAACTGAAATCAACACAAAAAAATGAAAAGATTAACATGGATCAGAAGAATAAATGTTGTTAAAATGTTGTTAAATACACAGAGCAATCTACAGATTCAATGCAATCCTTACCAAAATACCAATAACATTTTTCACAAAACTAGGACAATATTAAAATTTGTATGGAACCACACACAATAAAAAAATCCCAAATAGCCAAAACAATCTTGAGAAACAATAACAAATGCTTCTTGACTTCCAAACAGTGTGATACTGGCTAAGAAACTGACAGAGATCAATGGAACAAAACAGAGTCCAGAAATAAACCCACAGACACATGGTCAATTAATCTATGAAAACAGAAGCAAGGATATATAAGGGGGAAAAGACAGACTCTTGAGCAAATGGTGTTCAAACAACTGGACAGTAACATGCAAAATAATCAAACTGAACTACTTTCTCTCACCATATGTAAAAAATAAACTCAAAGTGAATTAAAGACTTAAAAATAAGACCTGAAGCCATGAAACTCCTAGAAGTAAACCTAGGCAGTAAACTCTTTGACATGTCTTAACAAAATAGTTTTGGCTTTATCCCCTCAGTCAAGGGAAATAAAATCAAATATAAACAAATGAGAACACACTCCAAACTAAAAGCTTTTGCACAGCAGAGGAAATCATCAACCAAACAAAAAGGCAGTCTACTGAATAGGAGAAGATATTTGCCAGAGATATGTCTGAAGGGGGTTAATATCAAAAGTATTTAAAGAATTCACAGAACTCTATTTAAAAAAATCCAATTAAAAAAAAAATGGGCAGAGGACCTGAATACATATTTCTCCAAAGATGACATGCAGACAGCCAACAGGCACATGAAAAGATGCTCTGCATGACTAACCATCAGGGAAACACAAAGAAAAGTCACAGAGGCATCTCTTCACCTGGCAGAATGGCTATCCTCAAAAGGACGACAGATAACAAGCACTGGCAAAGCTGTGAAAAGGGAACCTCAGTGCACTTTCAAAAGGAATGCAAATGGGCAAAGCCACTATGAAACACAGTATGGCGTTTACCTGCAAAACCAAAAAATGACCCAACAGGTCCATTCCTGGGTGTATACCTGAACAAAGTCGGAAAAGATACACACACTCTGGTCTATAACAGAGCCAAGATATGGAAGCCTCTTAAGTGTCCACAACTAAGAAGATATGGTAAATGTATTCACAACACAGCATTACTCAGTCATAAAATAGGATAATGTGTTGCCATTTGTGACAACACAGTTACTGCATGATATCATTTATATGCAGAATTTAAAAACCAAAACAAACTAATAAACAAAACTAGATAAACAAAGCCAGATACAGAGAACAAACATGGTTACCAGAGCGGGGTGGGGTGTAAGGGGGTGGGAAAAATATGTGAAGGGAATTAAGAAGAACAAACTACCAACTGTAAAATCAAAGGGATATAATGTACAGTATGGGGAAAATAGTCAATAATATTAACCATTTTGTATGATGCATAATCTATAAAAATATCAATTCACTGTGTTGTATACCTGAAATAAACATGCTTGAGTTAAAAAAAAAAAAAAATCATTCAAGGAGTCACAGAATCTCAAACCAAACAGAGAATGTTAACCAAAAATCCAACAGTATTACAAATGGATGAAGCCACTTCACTGAACCGAGCTGGGGAAACAGGTGCTAACCTGAGTAACTTGGGAAATAAATAAGATCCCTAAAGTCAAAAGGATCTGTACATAAGCACTGTACTCTAGTTCATAAAGTTGTTTCCCACAGGGGTAGTATGTTAACAACTCTGAAATCACTCTACACGTGTACCAGAATGGAACAATTACTTACATCTTAATGGAGATGGGAGCCGGTTCGCTCACTGTTGAAGTAGGAGGTAACATATAGCAAAGGGAGGAGAACAAGATCTGTGTTGTAATGGATTACAGTTGGAGACAGTCACGCGAAGTTATTTTCAGGTTATTATCAAAAATATAATTACATATAAAAAGTGTATAGGCAGGCACCCTGGGTCAGGAAGACTCCCTGGAGAAGAATATAGCAACTCATTCAAATGTTCTTGCCTCTGGAAATCCCATGGACAGAAGAGCCTGGAGAGTCGCAAGAGAGTCAGATATGACTCTGCAACTAAACAACAAACATAGATACTCAAATTAGTCATTTCTTTACTTTGCCAGCTGAAGCAATTAACTCATGTAACACTCATATCCTAGTTTATAATACCATTCACCAATAAGACTAATCAGAACTTCTTGGGGCAAATACACACACACACACAAAACACACACACACTAGAACTGGAGCTGGATATGCAAGATTAATCTAGAACATCTTGTAGGGCCAGAAAGTAAAAGAAGACTCAAAAGAAAAACAGACAAAAATAAAGCACAAGTGAGGACATGAAGGGGACATGGGCATGAACTGAAAGAACTCCCAAGGCTAAAGTTAGAACAATTTTAGCAACAAAATAAAGTAGTATTGGATTATAAACTACAGTATAAATATTTATGAGTCTATATCGCTATAAAGTTATTCAATAAATAAATGGCAAACAGACAAATGTATATACAAGAACAAATACTTTTATGAAGACATTAATGATGACTGTCAGAGCTGACTGTACTGTTTGTACCTGTAGGCCCCCTCTCTGCCTATAAAAACTCTTGTCCCCAGACTGGGGTGGGGGAGTCAGCCTTTGCACAGGAGTCTGCCCTCTCTGCTTGCTTGCTGGCATCTAAAATAAAGCAAACTATTCTTTCCACTAACCTGGGCTCTTTATTGACATTTGAGTAGCAAGCAGCTGGAACCCATTTTTGGTTACAGGACTTCTGGACTAAAGATGGCATTGTGCTAAGTGGCAGAGCTGTTCATGGGAATAAGGCACCCATATTGTCTGCCCCAATGGAATTTACAGTCTAGCATGGAAAACATATTAAACAAATGTGTAATAAGTGTTGTGAAGGGGACGTTCCTGAGCTTTCTGGTCATGTACTCTGGTTCAGTTTTCAAAAATTGAGGTCAATTTTCTAGAGAGAAACCATCAAGCAGGCTAACTTGAATGAAGTCGGGAGTAAGTACTATTTTGAATATGTGTTACTTTTCCCTGATTCTAGAATGCAAATATGGGGGGGGCGGGACTTAAACTACATGTTAAATATGGTAACTCACTTCTAATAAAATCAAGTTAGAGTGACTTTTACATTGCCATCTAAATGTAGTTGAATTTCAGATTTTAGGGCCCTAGACCAGCTATAAATAATCAGAATGCATGAGACTGAGCCTGGAGATACTCATTTTAAGCAAGTAACCCAAGAGTTTGCTGTACATTTTAATATTAGGGAAGTAACTGATTCAATTTCAACTCACCAATACTCCATCTTATTTCTAGCTTCTGTAGTCTGTTCACATTCTCTGGTCCCAGGCTTCTTTCTATTTTTAAAGTTAGGGAAACAGAGATGGAATTCCCAACTTATGACTAAGACTCTCCTCCTATCTCACTGACCACAGCTGGGGAAGTTTCTCTGGTTTAAGGATACAAGTGACTGGATTGGTTCCACCTGGACAACCAAGGTTAATCTCTATTCAAGATCCTTGAATGTATTTGTCTCTGCAAAGTCCCTTCAGCTATTTTGGTAACATATTCCAAGGTTACAAGGATAAGGAGGTGGACATCTTGGAGGGGAAGGGTATGTTATTCTTTCTACAATAACATATATTGTGTAGAAAATGAAGTCGCTCAGTCGTGTCCGACTCTTTGCGACTCCGTGGACTGTACCCCTGCCAGGCTCCTCCATCCGTGGGATTCTCCAGGCAAGAATACTGGAGTGGGCTGCCATTTCCTTCTCCAGGAGATCTTCCCAACCCAGGGACTGAACCTGGGTCTCTCGCATTGCAGGCAGACGCTTTACCATCTGAGCCATTGAATTTACAGTCTAGCATGGAAAACATATTAAACAAATGTGTAATAAGTGTTGTGAAAGGGGATGTTCCTGAGCTTTCTGGTCATGTACTCTGGTTCGGTTTTTTAGAAATTGAGGTTAATTTTTGAGGGAAGCTGAGAGTCATTTCTTAGCTACTACACATTAACCATGGTATTGGTTATTAGCATATTCCTCTTACACAGGTGAAAACAAGAGTAGAAAGAAAAGCTTTGGGAGACTTACTGAAAAGATGTTTCATCACTCTGCGTTTGATCCAAATGTAATCTTAAATGCAAAGGAAGAACTTGTACCTTCCAATATTCTACATAAGTCTTTTCCCCATTTAACTTTTATATCAGATTAAATGCATATTAGTATTAGAAGTCAAATGGAGACCTATGTAGAACATTGGAACAGGAGCCGGCACTCTAATGTGGATCACCATCTTTGTATTTACATTATACTATCACCATTACAAAACCAAACGTGAGGAATTTTACTCATAGTCCACAATCTTCAACATAATCTCCTAAAACAGACTGCCATCAGCCTTTAAAAGTTTGAGGCTTACTTGCTTGTATTCAGTTTGGGATTTATGTTTTTGTTGTTCTGTGGCAAGTTTAGAGCTCACTAAGGAGTTATATATTGAAGCACAGGAAATGTGTAGTTGAGGTGTTTGAAATTTTTCTTGAGAGGACGGTTAGTAGTATAAGGCAAGGATCAAAGAAATAAAAAGCATGTGGATTAAGACCTGCTTTGTTTTTAAACCAATCACGGTTCTTTCTAGGCAAGAAGTAACTCTCGACACCCTTGAAAGGAAGATGCCACAATCAAAGTTACACAAACGGCAATGGAACAAGGCGAAAGCTCGCAGCAGCACAGTGCACTCTTCGTTCTGTGCAAAGAGCTCACCCCTTCACTTGGGAAACCCCACAGTGACACACTGTTTTCATCACATGTGCCTACTCAGAGATAAACAAACCCAGGGAGATGTGCATTTGTGGAAAGATGTTCATACTCTTCATTTAAATGTTTAGAAGATCAATGAAATCTGTGTTGGCTGGTTTCTATTGGAAATTTTGTGCGGCAAGCACAAAAGAGTGTTAACTACACTTACTGTAAACCTTGAGGACCAGAGCAAGTTAAATTTGTATCAAGCAGTATTAAATCAAAGAATCCTTCTAAACGATGAGATGCTCTTGTACACAGGATCATGTTTTAAATATGATTGTGCTGAGCCCATAATCTGATATTTTATTACATACAGATTCCACTGAGAGACATAAAAGAATGAGTTAAGGAATTCTACTGTCATACCAATCCCATTTTGTTATAAATCTCTCTAAACCTACTCAGTGTCATCTAAAGCACATTTAAAGAGAGAAACATGTTTCTCTTGTCCATTCAACAACATACCAGAAATTTCCCCCTCATACAGTACTTGATTAAAGGTCAGATGTTCTTTGCAGAACTGACTGTATCATCAGAGAATGCTTTTAGTGGCTTTTCATATAGCTCACAAAAGAATTCTGGATTTTGAGCTAGCTGTGATAAAAGCAGACTAGGGTGTCAACATGGGACACTATTTAACAAGGAGACACAGTTCACGTTACCACAAGGCTTCTGTTTGCACCACTACTCATCAGGGGGCTTGTCATGCTCAAGCACCTCAGCAGGGGCCCTTTCACTCCCTGTTGTTTCTGATTCTTAGAAGAGTAGCAGCAACAAACAGAAATCTCCTCTTTCCTCTCTCTCTGTCCTCAACCCCTCATGGGCCATACAGCCACAAAAGTGTAATCAAGCACATTAGAAAAAAAAATAATAAAATCTCCAATTATGAAACTGGTTGGAAAGAAAACAATTTCCTCTTCCCCTCTTGGTTCTTTTGGCTGGTCAATAACTAAACTGATGTGTGAGACAGAGTAACAAGAAAAACTAGGGCTTGCCAGGTGGTAGTTAGTGGTAATGAACCTGCCTGCCAATGCAGGAGACATAAGAGATAGATACGGGTTTGATCCCTGAGTCAAGAAGATCCCCTGGGGAGGGCATGGCAACCCTACTCCTCCAGTATTTTTGCCTGGACAATCTCGTGAACAGAGAAGCCTGGCAGGCAATAGTCCACTGAGTTGCAAAGAGTCAGACACGACTGAAGTGACTTATTACAACAGGAGAAAAAAAATAATTATGTATGGAGAACTCCATGGACTACAAGCTCAAAGAACAATCAGGCAATTGGAGTGTATTTGCTATTCTGAGCTGAAAAGAAAGCAGTGGGGGTCTGAGTCTTCAAAAGGAAGGAAAGCAATTCACAGGAAGATGAAATGAGCAAATGTGTGATAAAGAATGTCTGCTGGCCATACAGAAACAACTGGACACAGAGAAGAACTGTAACAAATTGACTCTGCTAAGTTCCTCCTAGTGGACCACCCCTAGTTCATATTATACCCTGTTATCTGTGGTGATAGCTCTCTTCCTAGAATAGGTTCTCTACCTAAATTCTTTTAGCTAGTTATAGGGAAGGTCAGAGATTCTTCCTGAATCTTTTGGCATTAAAAATAATCAGCCTAAAACAATTCTCACGTCAAAGAGACATATTTTGAGGTGGCAAATTTTGCTCTCTTACAATGCCTTCAACAGAATGCAGATGCCTATTAAATTGGCATCTTCACTCCTAATTCTTAACGTGTTCCCAACTGATACTTTAAACTGCTGTCAGATATTGCAGTGAGATATTCTGTAACAACTATTTATCCAGAAACTGAGATAATTTTTTTTCTCTCTCATTAAATTGTATTCTGTGTATCTGATTTCTGTCACTTTTACTATCATTCTTTTCAAGGTAAATACTTTGGAACCATCTTTTCATTTAAGGCAAAATGTTTACTGGATTGTCAATTTCTTCCCCCTATTGTTCAATTTTTCATAGTTTAGGGCCTATTCAAGAAGCTTAATGACTTCTTGTTTGAACTTACTATAGTAAACCTAACTGGGAAAGAATCATAATTTTGAAAGCAAATATTAAAAAGTTGAAAATAAAATCTGGAATGTCTAGAATTGGCTGGGGAGTGACAACAAAAATCATCAGTATCAATTTTATTGAAGGTATTTTGTGATGTCAATATTCTTCAAACATGCAACTTTTATTTAAATTAAGCCCTTTTATTTAAATTAAACCTTTTTAAAAGTTCTTTCCAACCATTTTTAAAAATGATTTACATTCCTCTGAAGATTAGCAAAAACCCTTAATGTAATTGCTATAATGAAACTGCTTTAAAGTTTCTATATTCTTTACTTGCACAAATCCCTATTTTTTAATAGGGATCTGCATACCTCTTAAGGGATGCCGACAAATACAAGTGTTAGTCACTCAGTTATGTCTGACTCTTTGCAATCCTGTGGACCGTAGCCCGCCAGGCTCCTCTATGTGTGGAATTCTTCAGGCAAGAATACTGGAGCGGGTTGCCATATCCTTCTTCAAGGGGTCTTCCTGACCCAGGGTCTCGTGCTTTGCAGGCTGATTCTTTACCACCTAAGCCACTAGGGAAGCCCAAGGGATGCCTTGCTGGCTAAGAAAACATCAGGAAAGGAACAACTCTCTCATCCCTTGCTAGCCACCATCCTCATGCATATCTCTGATACCTTCCTTCTTCTCTGAGATTTACACCATGAAGATGACTTGTTTTTATTCAAAGACGGGTCGACATGTTGCTGCATCGGCTTGAGAACAAAGCAAGTGAAAATAGTCTAAACTCTGACAGAACCCTGTTGAAAATTCTGTGGTTTAAGTACACCTGAAGGCACAGAGATTCAAATTAAATAATATGTGAGGTTGCTATCAATGGAGCAAGTGAATCACAAAATACTGAATGCCTATCATTTGTTTAGGACCATGTTAGACTGGGTGATGCTCCCTCAAGATTGATGCCTGTCCTTAAGGATCTTGGAATAAAGTGGCTGAGTCCAGACTAAGAAACAAATCAGAGAAAAGCTGATTTATAGATAGTATAAATCATAAGTCATATAAATCATAGTATAGTCACAAGCTGAATTGTGCAGCCCAGAATTGTCATGTTAGAGGAAGACTGTCCATGGGCCTAAAACTATCAGAAAAGGTACAGCACAGTGATTAGCCTAAGCAAGATAATGAGGAAAGTAGACAGGTAAGAAGTGAGAGAATGAACATTTCAAGCAACATGAATATTATGAGTAAAAGCAAAGAAGTGAGAGTGATGGTGGTGAGTTCTCAAAACACTAAGCAGATGTGTGTCCACCTCACAATGTGGCCAGAGCAGAGGGATCTGCATAATGGTTCTGAGTGAAGCTGAGTATGCAAGGAGAGGCCTGACTCTTGATAAAGTTTTGGTTTGGAGAAGATTATTGTAGGTCAATGAACAGATGTATTAGAGGAACAGAAGCCTGTGTGATAGATAAACCCCATAATCTAAGTGGCTTAACACAACAGACATTCATTGCTTACTTAGGTGAAGTCCAAATCAGGTTGTTTCCTATTGGAGACAAATGTGCATTTGAGCTGATGAAATAAATATTAGGTTGGTGCAAAAGTAATTGCAGTTTTTATATTTCTCAGCTAAGAGCTGAGAAACCTACTAAGAGGTTCATAGACTAAAGACGTATACTGAGATCAAAACTATGACTCCAAACCAATAAGAGGAGTAGAAATAAAATATAATTCCAATTCCATAATTTATATAATAATACATGTGTGTTCTCTATACTAAGCTGTTCTCTATATATTAGTTACAAAAGTAACTGTGGTTTTGCATTGTTGAAATTTGTCATTTGATAGTGGAATACATTCTTAAATAAATGTGGTTATGTTATACTTCATTTTAATATGCATTTCTTGCTTTATGTTTTTGCTAATGTCTTACTACTTGGTATTTATTTTATATGTATTTTAGACTATATAAATGATGTTCAGTTCAGTTCAATCACTCAGTCATGTCCGACTAATCGCAGCACACCAGGCCTCCCTGTCCATCACCAACTCCCAGAGTTCACTCAGACTCACGTCCAATGAGTCAGTGATGCCATCCAGCCATCTCATCCTCGGTCATCCACTTCTCCTCCTACCCCCAATCCCTCCCAGCATTAGAGTCTTTTCCAATGAGTCAGTTCTTCGCATGAGGTGGTCAAAGTACTGGAGTTTCAGCTTTAGCATCATTCCTTCCAAAGAAATCCCAGGGCTGATCTCTTTCTGAATGGATTGGTTGGATCTCCTTGCAGTCCAAGGGACTCTCAAGAGTCTTCTCCAACACCACAGTTCAAAAGCATCAATTCTTCAGCGCTCAGCTTTCTTCACAGTCCAACTCTCACATCCATACATGACCACAGGAAAAACCATAGCCTTGACTAGACGGACCTTAGTCAGCAAAGTAATGTCTCTGCTTTTGAATATGCTATCTAGGTTGGTCATAACTTTTCTTCTAAGGAGCAAGCATCTTTTAATTTCATGGCTGCAATCACCATCTGCAGTGATTTTGGAGCCCCCAAAATAAAGTCTGACACTGTTTCCACTGTTTCCCCATCTATTTCCCAGGGAGTGATGGGACCGGATGCCATGATCTTCATTAGACAAAAGCAAATTCAAGAATTTTTTATTCCAATTCAAAATGGGTCACAAAGCAGCAGTGACAACTCACAACATCAGTATGCATTTGATGGCCCAAGAACTGCTACCAAATATACAGTGCAGTGGTGATTCAAGAAGTTTTGTAAAGGAAATGAGACCCTGAAGATGAGGAGCATCGTAGCTGACTGTCAAAAGTTGACAATGACCAACTGAGAGCATCATCGAGCCTGATCCTTTTACAACTACACAAGAAGTTGCCCAGGAGCTCAGCACCAACCATTCTATGGTTATTTGGCATTTGAAACAAATTGGAAAGGTGGAAAAGCTCTCTAAGTGGGTGTCACATAAGTTGACAGCAAATCAAAAAGAAGTTGTTATTTTGAAGTGTCATATTTTTTTATTCAACGTAACAACAATGAAACATTTTCCAATCAAAATTAAGTGCAACGAAAACTGGATTGGATATTACAACCAGTGATGACCAGCTCAGTGGCAGGACTGAGAAGAAGCTCCAAAGCACTTCCCAAAGCCAAAAGAAAGTGAAAGTGAAGTCGATCAGTCGTGTCTGACTCTTTGCGCCCCCATGGACTTGGTCACTGTCTGGTAGTCTTCTGGCAGTCTGATCCACTACAGCTTTCTGAATCCCAGCAAAACCATTACATCTGAGAAGTATGCTCAGCAAATCGATGAGATGTACCAAAATGGCAATGCCTGCAGCCAGCATTGGTCAATAGAAAGGGCCCAGTTCTCCACAACAATGCCTGACCACACTTCCCATAACCAACACTTCAAAAGTTGAATGCACTGGGCTACAAACTTTTGCTTCATCCACCATATTCACCTGAACTCTTGCCAAGTGACTACCACTTCTTCAAGCATCTCAACAACATTTCGCAGGGAAAATTCTTCTACAACCAGCACGAGGCAGAAAATGCTTTCTAAGAGCTTGTCGAATCCTAAAGCATGGATTTTTATGCTATAGGAATAAACATTTCTTATTGGCAAAAATGTGTTGATTGTAATGATTCCTATTTTGATGAATAAAGATGTGTTTGAGTCTGGTTATAATCATTTAAAATTCATGGCCCAAAACTGCAATTACTTTTGTACCAACCTAATAACACCACAGCTCATATACAGCCTTCTGCCAACATGCATTCAATATAATCTCACTTAGCAAATATTTCTTAAACACCTACTATATGTTTGGTATCATGTTTGACTGACACTGGAAATACTGAGTGAGGAAAAGATATGGTCCTTGGCCTTGGAGGAGCTTTCAGCTGATGAGGAAGCCAGATCACAAGAAAACTGAGTGTTACATTGTCTCCTGGAGAGCAAAACAGGAAGGAAGCGTTTCCGAGAGTGCAGAATCACAGAGCTTGAACAAAACCCTTTAATGAGAAATATTTGACTGCCCAATGGGAGCAGCTGCTCTAGTAAGTGCTTGAAAAAGCATTATAAATTCCGAGTTCAGTTCAAAAACATCTGGCTTTTCAAAGTAAAAGATCATCATATAGTCCAGTTGTTTCTAAACATGAGTGTTCATTAGAATCACATCTAAAGCTTTGGAGGGAAAAAAAAATGCCTGGGTATTTGTATTTTCAAAAAATTCCAAGGTAATTCTAAAGTGCATCTGGATTTTAAAACGTGATTACAGGTTTTTTTTTTTAATTAAATGGTAGTTTTAGTGATACAGAATTCTATTATTTCTGTTGACCAATCATGATCCAATGATTAAAATGAATAATAGCTACATAATCACAATAGTTAAAGATGTTGATAAATCTTCACAATCAACAACAGGCAAAAAAATAAAAGATAATTATAACTGCAAGCCACAATGGAAATATGATCAATCTAACAATATAAAGTAATTATATACAATTTGGGAGGTTAAGGAGAAAAATGTTGTAAGCGGAAGTGCACACATGCACGTGTTTTCATCCCCCTTTCAAAGGCTAAGTTAAAGCTCTCTCTTGATAAATGTCACATAGCACTGAAAATATGTGGGTTATTTTCAAATATCATTTGATAATGATTTTATAATTTCACAGTGATTTTAGAACAGAGTCTGTGTGATTTCAATACCTTTACACCATGAAATATATTTTTACATTGTTTTATGTTCCAGGATATGTTCTAATGTCTCATCGTTTATAGTCTATGAAAACTTGAAAAGAATTTGTATCCTGCTCTTATGTGAAAATTGTATAAATCTTAATTGTGTTGAACTGGTTCATGGGGCTTTTCAGGTCTATTATATCCTTCTACTTTTCTGTTTATTCTATTAATTTTTAAGAGTTTGATATTGCAATTACACCAAAAATCTTAATTTATCTACTTAAAAATAATTGTAATATAGAGTAGAACTATATACTATATATATATATATATATATTAACTGTGTTCAGTATTTTCCAAGTCTTCTGTAAATGTATCATACTTTCATAATTAAAAATAAAAAGAAAAAAGCAACTGTACTTCTATATACTTTCAATAAACAACAACAAAAAAAAAACCTTAGCTTTTTATCTATTGGTTCTTATCAACTACAAAGATGCCAACTGTTCTCCAAATGTGGCTGTTCATTTTTTTGCTAATTTCCTGAGGTATTACAAGTATATCCTATTTTTGTGGCCACTTCCAAATAAAACTTCTTCAGTTTCACACAATAATTTCACAACTGGGAAAAAGCAAAAGAGGTTCTTCTACTGACCTTGCCACTGATTAGGTGTGCTTGTCTCAGAGACTCAACAGGACTTGAGTTTTCTGCTTGTATAAAAATGTACAAAGTGCCTTTCAGCTCCAGATTAAAATTACATACTACTAAGATTCAAGAAACTCCTGGAGTAACAGGCAATATGGCCTTGGAATGCTGAATGAAGCAGGGCAAAGACTAATAGAGTTTTGCCAAGAAAATGCACTGGCCATAGCAAACACCCTCTTCCAACAACACAAGAGAAGACTCTACACATGGACATCACCAGATGGTCAACACCAAAATCAGACTGATTATATTCTTTGCAGCCAAAGATGGAGAAGCTATATACAGTCAACAACAACAAAAAATACCAGGAGCTGACTGCAGCTCAGATCATGAACTCCTTATTACCAAGTTCATACCCAAATTGAAGAAAGTAGGGAAAACCACTAGACCACTCAGGTATGACCTAAATCAAATTCCTTATGATTATACAGTGGAAGTGAGAAATATAGGGGCCTAGATCTGATAGACAGAGTGCCTGACGAACTATGGAATGAGGTTCGTGACATTGTACATGAGACAGGGATCAAGACCATTCCCATGGAAAAGAAATGCAAAAAAGCAAAAATGGCTGTCTGGGGAGGCCTTACAAATAGCTGTGAGAAGAAGAGAAGTGAAAAGCAAAGGAGAAAAGGAAAGATATAAGCATCTGAATGCAGAGTTCCAGAGAATAGCAAGAAGAGATAAGAAAGCCTTCCTCAGTGATCAATGGAAAGAAATAGAGGAAAACAACAGAATGGGAAAGACTAGAGATCTCAAGAAAAGTAGAGATACCAAGGGAACATTTCATGCAAAGACGGGCTCAATCAAGGACAGAAATGGTATGGACCTAACAGAAGCAGAGGTTATTAAGAAGAGGTGGCAAGAATACACAGAACTGTACAAAAAAGATCTTCACGACCCAGATAATCATGATGGTGTGATCACTCATCTAGAACCAGACATCCTGGAATGTGAAGTCAGGTGGGCCTTAGAAAAGATCACTACGAACAAAGCTAGTGGAAGTGATGGAATTCCAGTTGAGCTGCTTCAAATCCTGAAAGATGGTGCTGTGAAACTGCTGCACTGAATATGCCAGAAAATTTGGCCACAGGACTGGAAAAGGTCAGTTTTTATTCCAATCCCAAAGAAAGGCAATGCCAAAGAATGCTCAAACTACCACACAATTGCACTCATCTCACATGCTAGTAAAGTAATGCTCAAAATTCTCCAAGCCAGGCTTCAGCAATACTGAACCGTGAACTTCCTGATGTTCAAGCTGGTTTTAGAAAAGGCAGAGGAAAACCAGAGATCAAATTGCCAACATCTGCTGGATCATAGAAAAAGCAAGACAGTTCCAGAAAAACATCTTCTGCTTTATTGACTATGCCAAAGCCTTTGACTGTGTGGATCACAATAAACTGTGGAAAATTCTGAAAGAGATGGGAATACCAGACCACCTGACCTGCCTCTTGAGAAATCTGTATACAGGTCAGGAAGCAACAGTTAGAACTGAACATGGAACAACAGACTGGTTCCAAATAGGAAAAGGAGTACGTCAAGGCTGTATATTGTCACCCTGCTTATTTAACTTATATGCAGAGTGCATCATGGAAACACTGGACTGGAAGAAAGACAAGCTGGAATCAAGATTGCCAGGAGAAATATCAATAACCTCAGATATGCAGATGACACCACCCTTATGGCAGAAAGTGAAGAGAAATTAAAAACCCTCTTGATGAAAGTGAAAGTGGAGAGTGAAAAAGATGGCTTAAAGCTCAACATTCAGAAAACCAAGATCATGGCATCCGGTCCCACCACTTCATGGGAAATAGATGGGGAAACAGTGTCAGACTTCATTTTGGGGGCTCCAAAATCACTGCAGATGGTGACTGCAGCAATGAAATTAGAAGATGGTTACTCCTTGGAAGAAAAGTTATGACCAACCTAGATAGCATATTCAAAAGCAGAGACATTACTTTGCCAACTGAGGTCCATCTAGTCAAGGCTATGGTTTTTCCTGTGGTCATGTATGGATGTGAGAGTTGGACTGTGAAGAAAGCTGAGCGCTGAAGAATTGATGCTTTTGAACTGTGGTGTTGGAGAAGACTCTTGAGAGTCCCTTGGACTGCAAGGAGATCCAACCAATCCATTCAGAAAGAGATCAGCCCTGGGATTTCTTTGGAAGGAATGATACTAAAGCTGAAACTCTAGTACTTTGGGCACCTCATGTGAAGTGTTGACTCGTTGGAAAAGACTCTAATGCTGGGAGGGATTGGGGGCAGGAGGAGAAGCAGGTGACTGACGATGAGATGGCTGGATGGCATCACTGACTCGATGGACGTGAGTCTGAGTGAATGCTGGGAGTTGCTGACGGACAGAGAGGCCTGGCGTGCTGCAATCCATGGGTTCGCAAAGAGTTAGACATGACTGAGTGACTGAAATGAAGATTCTGATTGAAATTATATTTCTCCTTAGGACATTCCTCTAATGCAGGATTTTGGACACTGTCATGCTCTATTTACAAAGTTATTTACAGATAAACTTACTGTGGCTTCCCAGGTGGCACCAGTAGTCAAGAATTTGCCTGCCAGTGCCGGAGACACAAGAGAGATGGGTCAATACTTGGGTTGGGAAGGACCCAAGGTCCTTGAGCCAAGGTCATTCCTACGGTCCACAGGGTCACAGAGTCAGACACAACTGAGCACACATGCACACACATACATACAAAGAAACAGTAGAGTGTACTGGTTATGGGTATGAGATTTGAAGTGTCTAACTAGGTTCAATCCTGCATAATACTCCATGGCTGGTTGAGCAAGACAGTAACACTCTTTGTGTCTTAGTTTCTTTAAAATGGAGGTCAGATTAGAACTCGCCCTCTTTGTACTGGCACAAAGACAGAAATATAGATCAATGGAACAAAATAGAAAGCCCTGAGATAAATCCACACACCTATGGACACCTTATCTTCGACAAAGGAGGCAAGAATATCCAGTGGAGTAAAGACAATCTCTTTAACAAGTGGTGCTGGGAAAACTGGTCAACCACTTGTAGAAGAATGAAACTAGATCACTTTCTAACACCACACACAAAAATAAACTCAAAATGGATTAAAGATCTAAACGTAAGACCAGAAACTATGAAACTCCTAGAGGAGAACATAGGCAAAACACTCTCCGACATAAATCACAGCAGGATCCTCTATGATCCACCTCCCAGAATACTGGAAATAAAAGCAAAAATAAACGAATAGGATCTAATTAAAATTAAAAGCTTCTGCACAACAAAGGAAACTATAAGCAAGGTGAAAAGACAGCCTTCTGAGTGGGAGAAAACAATAGCAAATGAAGCAACTGACAAACAACTAATCTCAAAATATACGAGCTACTTATGCAGCTCAACTCCAGAAAAATAATCGATCCAATCAAACAATGGGTCAAAGAACTAAATAGGCATTTCTCCAAAGAAGACACACAGATGGCTAACAAACACATGAAAAGATGCTCAACATCACTCATTATCAGAGAAGTGCAAATCAAGACCACAATGAGGTACCATTTCACACCAGTCAGAATAGCTGCGATCCAAAAGTCTACAAGCAATAAATGCTGGAGAGGATGTGGAGAAAAGGGAACCCTCTTACACTGTTGGTGGGAATGCAAACTAGTACAGCCACTATGAAAACAGTGGAGATTCCTTTAAAAATTACAAATAGATCTGCCTTATGACCCAGCAATCCCACTGCTGGGCATACACACTGAGGAAACCAGAATTGAAAGAGACACATGTACCCCAATGTTCATTGCAGCACTGTTTATAATAGCCAGGACATGGAAGCAACCTAGATGGCCATCAGCAGATGAATGGATAAGAAAGCTGTGCTACATATACACAATGGAGTATTACTCAGCCCTTAAAAAGAATAAATTTGAATCAGTTCTAATGAGATGGATGAAACTGGAGCCAATTATACAGAGTGAAGTAAGCTAGAAAGAAAAACACCAATACAGTATACTGACACATATATATGGAAAGATAGTAATGATGACCCTGTATGTGAGACAACAAAAGAGACACAGATGTATAGAACGGACTTTTGGACTCTGTGGGAGAGGAAGAGGGTAAGATGATTTGGGAGAATGGCATTGAAACATGTATACTATCATGTAAGAAAAAATATATATATATTTTAAAAGGAATAACAACAAAAAAGAAATAAAACTCTCACCAACCTCAAAAAAAAAAAAAAAAGAACTCACCCTCTTTGGTTGATACAAAGATTAAAGGAGCTGTTTTTGAGGGAAGGGCCCAAACCTTCCTTGTTCATAGAGCTCTAAGTACTAAGTCTTTTCACTGTGTCCCTAAGCCACCCAAAACACTTCATAGTAGCATTTCTTAAATGACTTCATCCAAACAATTTAATAAGCATTTATGTTCTAGCAACTTACAGTAAGAGCCACTAGAAAATATAGAGCACATAATTTAAAAGAAAAACAATACTGCAAAGATATAATCACAAGGAATATTATGTGCTCTAAGGGTGAAACTATGGAATACTTGAGCCAGATATTCGAGTAATGTCCAAAAATGTCAACTACCATATTTTCCTAAACATTTGTAATACTCCTCCAAACAACGGTGAGTATACTACAATGTTGTCCCAGTATACATTTTGGGAATCACAGAGCTAACTCATGTAAAGCACTCAGAGGCTGCCATGTACCAGCATTCAATAAGTGTAGCTATTTGTCTATTTTATCTCTGATTCAAACACTAGATTATTTACAGTTTGCTTTATACAACCATCTTCAGATTAGGAAACTGGGCTTCCAGGAGCCTGAGTACTTTACCTACTTATACTAGGAAGTGGAGAAAATAGAATTTTCATTCAGATCTACCTGGGTTGAAAGACTTTACGAACTCTTCCCAATATATCACATTGCTTCCTTTTAATTTAAGACCTGGCTGTTCTAGTAAATTTTAAACTTAAAATTTGGTTTATACACACCACTTATCAGTAAGATAGATATCATGCCTCTAGGTGAACAGCAGCCCCTGTGTTTTAATCTATCCATTGGAGAAAGAAATGGCAACCCACTCCAGTATTCTTGCCTGGAGAATCCCATGGAGAGAGGAGCCCAGTAGGCTACAGTCCACAGAGTTGCAAAGAGTTGGACACGACTGAGCTACTTCACTTCTATCCATAGGCTTACGTTTTTATTGTAAATTTTGAAATTCTCAGACTGAAAAGCACAGGGCTCAGTTCAGTTCAGTGGCTCAGTCATGTCCTGCTCTTTGCAACCCCATGGACTGCAGCAAGCTAGGCCTCCCTATCCATCACCAACTCCTGGACTTTACTCAAACCCATTCCACTGAGTCGGTGATGCCATCCAACCACCTCATCTTCTGCCATCCCCTTCTCCAGCCTTCAATCTTTCCCAGCATTAGGTCTTTTCAAATGAGTCAGTTCTTTGTATCAGGTGGCCAAAGTACTGGAGTTTCAACTTCAGCATCAGTCCTTCCAAAGAATATTCAGGACTGATTTCCTTTAGGATGGACTTGTTGGATCTGCTTGCAGTCCAAGGGACTCTCAAGAGTCTTCTCTGATACCATAGTTTAAAAGCACAGAAGGTACTACAAAACTGCTACCAAACTTTTGCAGATGTTAACATGTTGCCATATTTGCTTCACATTTTTTAAAGAAATAAGACATAAATCAAGTTACACTTCATACCCTCTCCCTGCTCCTTCTGCATTCCTCCTTCCTTGGAAGGAGCTGCCATTTGGAGCTGCTGTCGCTGCTGCCCAGACTTCTGTTCTCTTACTATGCACACATATGCATGCTTTCTACAAACCATGCAGACTCTGGGAGGTCAAGATCTATGTGTTTACCTTCATGTTCTTCTTATCCCCTCTGGTGCGCTGCAATTTATGGAGATGCAAAGAGTTGGACACAACTGAGCGACTGAACTGAACTGAACTCTGTGTCTAGAACAGAACCTGACAACCTGCCAGACACTCCGCAGACTTCATGAATGATTACACAGCAGAGATGTTCAGATTTTTAAATGTATAGAAATGTCATCATACTACACATTCTACTGCAATTTGCTTTTTTCCCCTAACACTGTATTTCTGGGATTAATCATATTGATATGTATTAATCTAGTTCATTCATCTTAATCCCTCTGTCCGTGGGATTCTCCAGGCAAGAATACTGCAGTGGATCGCCATGCCCTTCTCCAGGGATCTTCCTGATGCAGGGATCGAACCCGCGTCTTTTACATTGCCTGCATTGGCAGGCACGTTCTTTACCACTAGCTTCACCTGGGAAGCCCAGTAGCTACACAGTATTCCCTTGTGAGAATAATGAACAAATTATCTGTTCCCATAAGGATACTTAGATTTTACTGTGCTAAAACATGTTGTTTTAAACACTGTTGTACAAATTATATCAATAATGAGATTTTTTTCCTCATATTTGTCAGAGAGATCAAATTTACTATTTAAATGTTGATGGTAACTCTTAGACACAGCTGATGGGAGCTTGGCAACAATTAATTAAATTTAAGATATTAAGAGTCCATGATCTAGCAATACCAATTCTAAACGTAGAACAACAAGGGCCTGAGTACAAGAATGTTCAATCTCAATACTTTTAACAATAAAAGTTATTTTCCATCTTTTCTTGTTTTTGTCATTTATTGATGCATAACCAATCAATCTGTTCTAAAACTTAGTGGATAAAAATAAGCATTTTATTATAATCATGGATTTTGTGGATCAGTGACTTAGAAAGGGAGCAGTTGGCACAGCAATTTCTGCTCTGTGTAGCTGAAAGGACCTGAAGGAGTCAAAATCATCTGGAAGCATCTTTATTCACATGTCTAATAGCTGATGCTTCCCAGGTAGCACTAATGAAAAAGAACACATCTGCCAATGTAGAAGACACAAGAGATGTGGGTTCTATCCATGGGTATGAAGATCCTCTGGAGGAGGAAATCTCATGTATAGAGGAGCATTGTGGGCTATAGTCCATGGAGTCACAAAGAGTGGGACATGATTAAAGTGACTGAGCACACATACCAATTGATGCTGGTGGTTGTCAGGAACCTTGGCTAAAGGCATTAGGTAATCCTCATGCAGCATCTTCATGATGCTTGCTCACAATGTGGCAGCCTTAGACATTTTCTGTGGACCTCAGAGTCCCACAGCAGAGTGTCCCAAGAGAGGTAGGTAGAGACTGTATCATTTTGTAGGGCCTAGTCTCAGAAGTCTCATGGCATTTCTTTCATCACACTCACTGGGCCCACCTCAACCAAGGTAGAACACAGACTCCATTTTTCAATGGGACAAGCATTGAAGAACATACAGGAAGGGAAACACTGTTGAAGGCATTTTGGAAAAAGTCACATCTATTGCATCTCTTCTCCGACTCTTTTCTCTCTTTTTCTTCTTTCTGTGTCCACTGTGTTCCCTAAATTAGTAGACACTAGGGGCTGTCCAGGTGGAGCTAGTAGTAAAGAACTCATCTGCCAATGCAGGAGAAGCAGGAGACATAGGTTTGGTTCAATTCCTGGGCCAAGGAGATCCCCTGGAGGAGCAAATGGCAACCCACTTCAGTATTCTTGCCTAAAGAATCCCATGGACAGAGGAGCCTGGTGGGCTAGAGTCCATGGGATTGCAAAGAGTTAGACATGACTGAAGTGACTTAGCATACATGCATAGTCTCTGTATCAATTCTATGTGTTATACACACACACACACACACACACACACACACACACACACACATATATATATATACACATACATATACACACACAGAACCTTACATGGAACAACTGACTGGTTCAAAATTGGGAAAGGAGTATGACAAGGTTGTACATTGTTACCCAGTTTATTTAACTTCTATCCAGAGTATATCATGTGAAATGTTGGTCTGGATGAATCACAAGCTGGAATCAAAATTATCAGGAAAAATTTCAACAACCTCAGTTATGCAGATGATACTACCCTAATGGCAGAAAGCTAAAAGGGAGTAAAGAGCCTCCTGATGAAAGTGAAAAAGGAGAGTGAAAAAGCTGGCTTAAAACTCAACATTTAAAAATGCAGACCATGAATCTGGTCCCATCACTTCATGGCAAATAGGGAAAAAGTAGAAGCAGTGCCAGAGTTTATGCTCTTGAGCTCCAAAATCACTGTGTATGGTGACTGCAGCCATGAAATTAAAAGATGCTTGCTCCTGGAAGGAAAGCTGTGACAAACCTAGAGAACATATTAAAAAGCATAAACATCACTTTGCCCACAAAGGCCCATCTAGTCAAAGCTATGGTTTTTCCATTAGTCATGTACAAATGTGAGAATTGTACCATTAAAAAGGCTGAGTGCCAAAGAAAAGATGGTTTCAAATTGTGGTGCTGTAAAAGACTGTATTAGAGTATCTTGGACTGAGAGGAGTTCAAACCAGTCAGTCTTAAAGGAAATCAGAATATTCACTGGAAGGATGCTGAAGCTGAAGCTACAATGCTTTGGTCACCTGATGCAAAGAGTCAACTCATTGGCAAAGACCATGATTCTGGGAAAGATTGAGGGTGGCAGGAGAAGAGAGTAACAGAGATGAAATGGTTGGATCACATCATTGACTCAGTGGACATGAGTTTGAGCAAACCCAGGAGACAATGAAAGACAGGGAAGCCTGGTTTGCTGCAGTCCATGGGGTTGCAAATAGTCAGACACAACTTAGTAACTGAACAACAAAACATACACACATGCATTCACAACTTCCTAGTTCATACGTTTATTATTATTTCCATGCATAAAATGGTAATTCTATCAGCCTTTGCCATCACATGTTCTATTGTCAAACATATTTCCCTAAGTTGGCTTTGTTCCTACAAGATAAACAACTCTAAGCATTACATGCACTGTCCTGTAGGACTTCCCTCTTGTGCTATACATGGGTATCTTTCATTCTTCAGCCACTTTATTTCTACAGTAGGTTCTTCTATTGTTAGAAACAGACAAAATTTGTGCTGGTTCCATCGTTATTTTACTATTCTTTAAGTGAAAACATATCTCATGATTTATGTTTTCCACTTTTCTCATCAGGAAGAAACATATGCACAACCTCCTGGATAGTCTGGACAATGATCTGGACCATCTTAGAATTTTCTTTTGTCTTCTCGTTTAGTTAGTCTCTCTGTAACAGCACACTATCTTCTGAAATAAATGCCTAGCCTTTCAACCTAAAAACTTACATTACCATCTTTAAACATAAGCTCAGAAAGCCCTGGTTCTACTGAAATAAATTAACTTTTCTTTAGGGGTTTCCATGGGTTGTGGTCTATTCAAATGTCCGAGGTAACCATAGGGGGTTTTCCAACCTTATGAGGGAGTTTAATATTCAAATTAAAATTTTTAATTAGGTGTGTAACTCTATTTTTTTTTCTTTTTTTTCCCCCCAGATCATCTAGGATGCATGGACCTGTATTTGATATTTAACTTTAGAAACCACTTTTGGCCTACATAATGGAAGGATATCTCTATTTTTGCTCATCTTGTCAAGTCCTTGAGTCTATTACACAGCATGTACTTATATATTTTCATCTCAATCATTCTATTTTATGTTGTTTAAAATATAAGCATTATAAAGATTTTGGGAAAACAGTAAGCAGATAGTGCATAAAGAAGAAAGGTCATAAAAAAGAAAGGAAGGAAATGGTAAAACTTTATACTAAAGATTAATTGCGTTATCTTAGCTCTTCTTCTCCCTACACGTTCCATTCTAGCTGCACAAACTCACCAGCATTCCCCATGCACAATGCCCTTTCATCTCTCGCTCTCTGGAAGTGGTTACAGGGTCCAGAATGACACTCCCCTTTCTCAAGAAAAATTTAACTCCTGGCTCATATGTCATTTTCCCTGCATCAAATCATGGCTCCTGATTAGAGCAGATCTTTTCATATCATACTGAACAGTTATCTTTAGGACTATCTCTCTCACAAAGTTCCTCAGAGACCAGGCCCATATCTTACTCATTTCTGAAACCCTAGTGCCAGGCAAATATTTGTTTAATTTGTGCATTATGAGTGACTACATTTATGACCTTGAATAAGTTACCTAGCCCATCTATGCTTTCTGCTTTGTAAGACAGAAACAATAATAGTATATAACTTAAAGGATTTTCTTGAGAAGATAATGAAATAATCCATGTAGAATACAATGCCCAACATCCTGTTCAGTAAATATAATATACAGCTACTGTTTTGTGGAAATGTTTTTAAAATACTACATTTTATTTTACTTTTAAGTATAAATTCATTTATTTTAATTGGAGGTTAATTACTTTACAGTATTGTATTGGTGGCACCATACATCAACATGAATCCACCATAGGTATGAATTTCACCTTTTCTCAAGAGCACACAGAACCTTCTCCAGGATAGAGCATATCCTGGGCCATAAATCTAGCCTTGATAAATTCAAAAAATTGAAATCATTTCAAGCATCTTTTCTGACCACAATACAGTAAGATTAGATCTCAATTACAGGAGAAAAACTATTAAAAATTCCAACATATTGAGGCTGAACAACACGCTGCTGAATAACCAACAAATCACAGAAGAAATCAAAAAGAAATCAAAATATGCATAGAAATGAATGCATATAGCAATGAATGCAATACAGATATACCTCAAGAAATAAGAAAAAAGTCAAATAAATAACCTAACTCTACACTTAAAGCAACTAGAAAAAGAAAAATGAAGAACCCCAGGGTTAACAGAAGGAAAGAAATCTTAAAAATTAGGGGAGAAATAAATGTGAAAGAAGCAAAAGAGACCAGAGCAAAAATCAACAAAGCCAAAAGCTGGTTCTTTGAAAGGATAAATAAAATTGACAAACCATTAGCCAGACTCATCAAGAAAGGGAGAAAAATCAAATCAATAAAATTATAAATGAAAATGGAGAGATCACAACAGACAACACAGAAATACAAAGGATCATAAGAGACTACTATCAGCAATTATATGCCAATAAAATGGACAGCATGGAAGAAATGGAAAATTCTTGGAAAAGTACAACTTTCCAAAACTGAACCAGGAAGAAGTAGAAAATCTTAACAGACCCATCACAAGCACAGAAATTGAAACCGTAATCAGAAATCTTCCAGCAAACAAAAGCCCAGGTTTCACAGCTGAATTCTACCAAAAGTTTAGAGAAGAGCTAACACCTATCCTACTCAAACTCCAGAAAATTGCAGCAGAAGGTAAACTTCCAAACTCATTCTATGAGGCCACCATCACCCTAATACCAAAACCTGAGAAAGATGCCACAAAAAAGAAAACGACAGCCAATATCATTGATGAACATAGATGCAAAAATCCTTAACAAAATTCTAGCAATCAGAATCCAACAACACATTAAAAAGATCATACATCATGACCAAGGGGGCTTTATCCCAGGGATGCAAGGATTCTTCAGTATCCACAAATCAATCAATGTAATACACCACATTAACAAATTGAAAAATAAAAACCATATGATTATCTCAATAGATGCAGAGAAAGCCTTTGACAGAATTCAACATCCATTTATGATAAAAACTCTCCCGAAAGCAGGAATAGAAGGAACATACCTCAACATAATAAAAGCTATATATGACAAACCCACAGCAAACATTATCCTCAATGGTGAAAAATTGAAAGCATTTCACCTAAAGACAGGAACAAAACAAGGGTGCCCACTTTCACCATTACTATTCAACATAGTTTTGGAAGTTTTGGCCATAGCAATCAGAGCAGAAAAAGAAATAAAAGGAATTCAAATTGGAAAAGAGAAGTAAAACTCTCACTGTTTGCAGATGACATGATCCTCTACATAGAAAACCCTAAAGACGCCACCAGAAAATTACTAGAGCTAATCAGTGAATATAGTAAAGTTTCAGGATATAAAATCAACATGCAGAAATCCCTTGCATTCCTATACACTAATAATGAGAAAACAGAAAGAGAAATTAAGAAAACAATTCCGTTCACCATTACAACAAAAAGAATAAAATACTTAGGAATATATCTACCTAAAGAAATTAAAGACCTATATGTAGAAAACTATAAAATACTGGTGAAGGAAATCAAAGAGGACACTAATAGATGGAGAAATATACCATGTTCATGGATTGGAAGAATCAATATAGTGAAAATGAGTATACTATCCAAAGCAATTATAGATTCAATGCAATCCTTATCAAGCTACCAATGGTATTATTCGAGCTAGAACGAATAATTTCACAATTTGTATGGAAATACAAAAAAACCTTGAATAGCCAAAGCAATCTTGAGAAAGAAGAATGGAACTGGAGGAATCAACCTGCCTGACTTCAGGCTCTACTACAAAGCCACAGTCATCAAGACAGTATGGTACTGGCACAAAGACAAAAACATAGATCAATGGAACAAAATAGAAAGCCCAGAGATAAATCTATGCACCTATGGACACCTTATCTTCGACAAAGGAGGCAAGAATATACAATGGATTAAAGACAATCTCTTTAACAAGTGGTGCTGGGAAAACTGGTCAACCACTTGTAGAAGAATGAAACTAGAACACTTTCTAACACAATACACAAAAATAAACTCAAAATGGATTAAAGATCTAAACATAAGATCAGAAACTATAAAACTCCTAGAGGAGAACATAGGCAAAACACTCTCTGACATAAATCACAGCAGGATCCTCTATGATCCACCTCCCAGTATACTGGAAATAAAAGCAAAAATAAGCAAATGGGATCTAATTAAAATTAAAAGCTTCTGCACAACAAAGGAAACTATAAGCAAGGTGAAAGACAGCCTTCTTAATGGGAGAAAACAATAGCAAGTGAAGCAACTGACAAACAACTAATCTCAAAATATACAAGCAACTCCTGCAGCTCAATTCCAGAAAAATAAACGATCCAATCAAAAAAATGGGCCAAAGAACTAAATAGGCATTTCTCCAAAGGAGACATATGATGGCTAACAAACACATGAAAAGATGCTCAACATCACTCATTATCAGAGAAATGCAAATCAAAACCACAATGAGGTACTATTTCACGCCAGTCAGAATGGCTGCTATCCAAAAGTCCACAAGCAATAAATGCTGGAGAGGGTGTGGAGAAAAGGGAACCCTCTTACACTGCTGGTGGGAATGCAAGCTAGTACAGCCACTATGGAGAACAGTGTGTCGATTCCTTAAAAAACTGGAAATAGAACTGCCTTATGACCCAACAATCCCACTGCTGGGCATACACACCAAGGAAACCAGAATTGAAAGAGATATATATACCCCAATATTCATTATAGCACTGTTTACAACAGCCAGGACATGGAAGCAATCTAGATGTCCATCAGCAGATGAATGGATAAGAAAGCTGTGGTACATATATACAATGGAGTATTACTCAGCCATTAAAAAGAATACATTTGAATCAGTTCTAATGAGGTGGATGAAACTGGAGCCTATTATACAGAGTGAAGCAAGCCAGAAAGAAAAACACCAATACAGTAAAATACTGCATTTTAAAATCCTATAAACAGTGGTCATGAAAATGTTTCATTTTCTGAGTTTTTTAAAAAGACTACTTAACAGTGGTCTAAAAACAGGGCTAAACAAATAGGCTTGTTTACCACTGCAGTTGAATATCATTATGAGGGAAGACTCTAGGAAGTGTCTTCACCCTGTATAACACAAAGGTAGACTTGCAATATGACATCACACAGTGCCTGCAGGGAAGAAATACTCAGAACAGACCAACACCCCCAGGCCATCAGTGTAACTCCATTCCGATTTTGGGGTCTCATACCTCTTTCTTGGTGGTGCTTTTGTTAGCTCTCTTTCATCATGTAATATCATCAGACATATTGTACCTTTAAAATTTTTTCACATTAAAAATTCAGAATAGACTCATTTACTTATAGTAGTTTCTTTACCATAGATAACTTCTATGAATAAATAAAACTTATGTGACACAGGCCATGAACTGTTGTTGATTCTAAAAGCAGAGAGTTCCCTAATGGGAACACTTTTTAAAAATAACACAGGAATTAGGGATTCTGAAAAGCAGGCCTCCAGCTTTATTTTCTAAAACATTAAAAAGTAGAGCAGCAGAGAGCATCAGCCACACACCTAAATTACATTCTCATTTGAGCTACTAGATTTGCAAGAAGTAAATTTTACTATCGGCTGATTATTTTATAAATAGTAGATGTGTTAAGATAAATATTATCACATTATACATATCATACATTCAGAATAATTTATACCAAAATACTTAGAATATTGGCTGTAATAACATTTCACAAGCAGAGTTTACATTGTGATGTGACTGTGTCAGATTTTACCTTTTTTTTAAGTCAGTTCAACAGGTACAGAGTGTAAATAGACATTTTTGAGACTTATTTGAGAGATTCCAGTGAAGAAATATTTTATCTATCTATGTAACTTAGTATTACTTATCAGACTTTCCAAAATCAACACGTTGATTAAAGACATACTTCTGACCAAATTCACACATACATCACACACACACACACACACACACACACACACACACACACACACACAGATGCAGAGTTTGAACGGTTTGGCTTTCTAGAGCTATACAATTGACCTGATTACTGACTTCCTAAGTTATACCAATCACTCATTTTACAATTCAGGTATTTTGCTTATTTTAATAACTGTGGCAGATGAACCATTTGGAATGTACTTTATGTTTAGTATATTTTTTTATGAAACCATTCTACTCAAACACACAGATTCCTTAAGAAGCATACCAGGTGACAGAAGAGGAGAAGCAAAGGAGAAATGGCGTTGAAAGGAAAATTTATGAGTATGAAGTTTTATAACTTGCAGTCTTCACCAAAAGCTCCTTCATTATAGAAACCATTTTTTGGTTGTCGTTGTCAAATGGGGAATGAGAAGGAAATAAAAGCAGTTGTTTTTATTAGTGAGGATATGCTAAGTTTACTCTGTACTAACACACACTACTCAAATCTCAATGGCTTAACTCAAGAAAAACCATTTCTCTTATTTCTCATTTACACAACATCCTCTGAGTATGACGGTGGAGATTGTTTCAACCACTGGCCCCCCAGCTGCACCCCCAGAGCCTCCTCCATCCTTTCTGCAGCAGGGCACAAAAGCACAAGAGGGTCTCACATGCATAATTAAATGCTTCAGCCTAGAAATGACACTGGTAAATGAATGCCTTATCGCAGAAGCCATTCTATTCACAGCTCATTGGTTTTCTACTTGCCTAGAAGGACAGGACATCCAGATATTATCTGAATCAGTTCTAATGAGGTGGATGAAACTGGAGCCTATTATACGAGTGAAATAAGCCAGAAAGAAAAACACCAACACAGTATACTAACGCATATATATGGAATTTAGAAAGATGGGAACAATAACCCTGTATGTGAGACAGCAAAAGAGACACAGGTGTATAGAACAGTCTTTTGGACTCTAGTGCGAGAGGGAAAGGGTGGAATGATTTGGGAGAATGGCATTGAAACATGTATAATATCATATATGAAATGAATTGCCAGTCCGGGTTCGATGCAGGATACAGGATGCTTGGGGCTGGTGCACTGGGATGACCCAGAGGGATGGTACGGGGAGGGAGGAGGGAGGGGGTTTCAGGGTGGGGAACACGTGTATACCTGTGGCGGATTCATGTTGATGTATGGCAAAACCAATACAATATTGTAAAGTAATTAACCTCCAATTAAAATAAATTTATATTTAAAAAAGAAAGTACTAGACGTTCCAATCATGGAATTCTGAACAGAAACCAATACAGTGCTTCTCCCCACAATAGTCACTGCATTAATTAACTCCTTTCAACTAGTCACATAATTTAGTCTTAATCTGAATTTTGCATATGTAGCTAAAGACATGATTCTGCCACTACTAGAAACTGTATATGTGATAGGGTCTTTGATGGCACAGGCCTACCAAGTGTCCATTGGCAAGAGGGATTGAGAGACCAGTGGGGACAGGACACATCCTCAAGGAGCAGAAAACTGGGAAGATCATAGTGTTTCAATACAGAATGGTGGCCATTAGCGAAGACTTCGGGTAATGTTTGGGTGAGTGCTAGAGAAAGCAAAAGAGTTGCTCTGTTTACTCCTAAAAACTGCAGTACAATCTTTTCTGCTTTGGGTACCAATTAACAAATACAATGCAACAGAATACAAGGGGATCTCTTCCCAAGCTTTGACCTTGAATAGAACTCGACACCCAGAAAGCTACAGCATCAAGAGCAATGCAATAAATGGTGATATCCAGAAGTGGCTAGGGTGCCAAGGACCTTGAAACGCAGCAGTGCCCAAAGGACCAGGATCTATTTTAAAGTAACAGTGTCAGCAAAAGCAGTATGAGAGGCCCAGCAGATGTGGGTAGTAATACAACTGCATGATACAAAGCGGGGCCACAGCAGAAGAGTGGGAAAGTAGATACTTGCAAGAGGGTATCTGAGCAGATTTTTAAAGTAGTCCTTTGCTTATATCCACCTTAGCAGGCAGGAACACTCATCTCCCAGCTGCTGGGTGTGTTAGCAGCTCATAGTCACAGCTAACCCCTCTCTAAAAGAAGTGCCTCCAGCCAAATGGAAGTTCTCTTGCTCCAGGGATGGGGCCCCTCTCAAAAACAGCCTGTTATCAATAATGGACTGACCTGAGTATATAAAAGGATCCCCTCCTTGCCCTGAGCAGAGGTTAATTCTGAGTGCTACTCACACTCCAGAGCTCTCTATGGGCTCAGGCTGAGACTACATTCTGAGACCACAAATCCTTGCTTAGCTCCATCTCCTATGTATCTCCTTTTCTCCATGGAGCTGAAATGTTAACACAGTCTCTACCTTCACCTTAAATAGCAATGAAACGTGAGCAGTTTCTATAGAACCCAGAAAATAAAGTCACTAGCTCCCTAAAGAGGCAGCACATGCATTGAAATCTGCAGACTGAAGAATGGCTTCCCCTTGTCCAAACTTCTGCCCTCCTTACTGGTTCAGCTTGGGAAACTTACCTCTATCCTCAATGACTACAAAGTTTACCTACCCTCTGAGACCATGAATAAGGCCAAGAGCTTTCATGGAATCTTTTCAGTCCACTCTAACACAGTGACAACCTCTGAAGTCTCATCCTGCTCAGTGCTCGTGTCCCTAATTTAGCAACAAACGCTTCAACTTGTGCCATTCCAACATCTCTTCTAATAATTTATTCTTCTAATATCAAGCACCTGCTATGCCAAGCACTGGGCAGCAAAAACAAGAAAGATGTGGCTGCATCTTCCACAAGCTGCCTTTAATGGAGAACACAGATATATAAGCCCATAACAACACCCTGAAGTATGTAACACAGTGTGAAAACTGGAGGTATTCTTACAAGGGCAGTATTTTAACTGTTCTGAAAGATGATCAAAAGTTAAGGAGGAATGATGCACTTTAGGTGAAAGCATTAAAAGGAGTACACTCAAGGAACTGAGAATGAATCATTCGACACTCAGAACACATGTTATAAGGAGGAAAGAAAGAATAAGTGTGGAAAATAAAGTAAGATTCTGGGATTTCCCTGGTGGTCCAGTGGCTTAGACTCTACTCTCCCAATGCAGGAGGGCTGGGTTCACTCCTTGGTCAGGGCACTAGATCCCGCACGCCACAACTAAGATTCATACGCCACAACTAAGACCTCATGTAACACAACTAAGACCTCATGTGACACAACTAACACCCAGCTTAGCGAAGAAAGAGAGGAAGGGAGGAAGAGAAAAAGGAAGGAAGACAGAAAGAGAGCTCCTAAGTGTAAAAGACCTCCAATGCCATGCTAGGATATTTAACTTCTATCCAGGAGGCAACTAGGAGCCAGCAAGTGTTAGTAATCCCAAGACTATGGCTGCATGTATTTTCACAAGTCTTACCACCTATGATTTCAGGATAAGGCCTTTCCTTCAAAAACTATAAAATATCTTAGACATTAAAAAATGTGTAGCTTGCAACATGATAATTGTCTATGAATGTTCCACTCACTTTATGAAATAAAATCATTTCGACAGTTTCCATTATTTTCCCTCTCTGAGATAAAATGACTACCTGAATCTGGTGTAATATCATTCTGACCTTTATTTTCCCCATATTTTTATTATACATAATATATATAAATGTTTCTGCAACTCGCTTTCTTCAACTAACATCATGTTTGTGAAACTGATCCCTGGTGATATATGAAGCTCAGATGCACTCACTTTCACTGATATATAGTCTTCTTTTGTGTTGACATAATGTACTTTTCTAATCCCCTCTCCTAGGACCACAGACTTACCACTATAAATACTGTCATTATGAACATCTCTATACATGTTTCCTTTAAACATCTGGAAGAGGGGTATATAAATGAAACTGCAGGGTCATTTGGTGTACCCATCTACAGCTTCACTCAATATTGCCAAACTGCCATCTAAAGAGACTTTACCAATTTATACCCTTGCCATCAGAGTATAAACATTATGATTGCTCTTCATTTTTTCCAATACTTGGTGTTACTACACTTGGTATTCTTAGTATCTCACTGTACAACTAGTATTTCATTGTAACCAGTATTTCCTTGTGGAACTAGTGGTAGAAATAGATCACACTTTCCTGATTAGCCAGGATATATTTTATATGATGCCCATTTTTCTAATGGGTTGTTTTTTCTTTCTCATTTATAGGAATTTGTGTTATATTTATGGGCTATAATTTTTTACTTCACTCTGATGGGTTTTTGTACTTTGTTTATTGTGTGTTTTTTGAGACCCAGGCATTTTTATTTTATTATGGTCATATATGAGGCATGGCAACCCACTCCAGTATTCTTGCTTGGACAGAGGAGCCTGGCAGGCTACAGTTCATACAGTCGCAAAGAGTCAGACAAAACTGAACAACTAAGCACAGCACATCTCTCCAAAATTCCTATCCTAACCCCGAACATGATGTATTAGGAGATCAGGCTTTTGGAAGTTGGTTAGGTATGAGATGGAGCCGTCATTCATGGGATTAGCCCGTATATAGAAGAGATCTCAGAGAGCTTTCTGGGCCCCTCGAGTCATGAGAGCACACAGCAGTCTATGAACTAGGAAGTGGGTTCTAACCAGACACCAAACTTGCAGGCATTTTGATCTTGGACTTCTGGACCCCAGAACTGGGAGGAATAAATTTCTGTTGTTTATAAGCCCTTTGGTTTGTGGTATTTTGTCAGGGCAGCCCAAGTGGACTTAAACAGTTACTTATCCATGCGCTAACTGGCACAGGTAGCATACTGCTGACTTCCTCTTTGTGTAACAGATCCTCATGAGTGAGAGCAGACAACGCACCCTGGCCACAGGCAGGGAGATCTAGAGAGAGTGGTGAAGTGGCTGCTTAGCATAGCAATCTCAGTGACTCCTCTCAAACAAATCAAGCAAAATAATTCCCCCTCATTGCAAGCTGTGGAGTCAAGAACGTATAAAAGAAGAAGATAGAAGTCTTTTAAATGAAGAGCCTCATGTGGAAGCGTAAGAAGAGAACAATAAGAGGCTTTCCTCCTTAATAACTGAAATATCTGAAATAACAAAAGCACACGACTTCCAAAACCACACAAATACAAGATGTAGTGGTAGCCATGCTATACCATGTAAAAAACTAAGGTGAAATCATACAGAGATGAAACTGAACAGAGACAAGCCTTTTCAAGTCAGAAAAAGCAAACTAACTTTTGGGTTTCTAGTTCCAGTCCTACTGTGGCCCACTGGCACACTTTATTTCTCCTTTATGGATAACTGCATTTGCCTATTTTGTCTTGACCATAGGTTTTCTATTCTCTCCACTACTGGGAGTGAATTTATGTTTCTTGCTGCTGCTGCTGCTGCTGCTGCTAAGTCGCTTCGGTCATGTCTGACTCTGTGCGACCCCCATAGATGGCAGCCCACCAGGCTCCCCATCCCTGGGATTCTCCAGGCAAGATCACTGGAGTGGGTTGCCATTTCCCTCTCCAATGCATGAAAGTGAAAAGTGAAAGGGAAGCCGCTCAGTCGTGTCCAACTCTTAGCGACCCCATGGACTACAGCCCACCAGGCTCCTCCATCCATGGGATTCTCCAGGCAAGAGTACTGGGGTGGGGTGCCATTGCCCTCTCCCATTTATGTTTCTTGCAATCATACAATCCAAAACTATATTAGAACCAAAAAAAGAGAAAAACAACAACAAACAGAGTAGAAATCCATTAAATATAATTACCAGACTTTTATAGAAGTTTTGAGGTGAGGTGAGGTGAAGTCGCTAGTCGAGTCTGACTCTTTGCGACCCTGTGGACTGTAGCCTATCAGGCTCCTCCGTCCATGGGATTCTCCAGGCAAGAACACTGGAGTGGGTTGCCATTTCCTTCGCCAGGGGATCTTCCCGACCCAGGGGATCGAACCCCAGGTCTCCCGCATTGGAGGCAGACACTTTAACCTCTGAGCCACCAGGGAAAGCCTATGATTACTTTCTATCCATCATTTTGTTGCAATACCATTATACATAGCAACTTTCATATTAAATTACTCATGTACTTTTCCCCAGTTATACTTAAGTTTCTGTCAACTGTGTCCCATTTTTAAATGCAAACATTTTAATGTAAAAACGCTTAAAATAATATAAAGAAAACCCGTAAGTAAAAATATATATGTAAATGATAGAAATCACGATTAAATGGAAAAGACAAGTTAATAATAGAATTCACTACAGTTCATTTTTAACATTTTCTGTAGAAGTTTGGATTCCCCTTTGAATACAAATAACACATCTAATTAAGGAAAAACACAAAATGGGACTTTTGCTTATGCAAAGGTAAAGAACAGACTTTATTCTGGAACATTTTAAGAAAAATGATCAGAAACTAGTTCAGGCAAAAATTTCCAACTAAAATGTATTCTTGGAATAAAATCTCACCAAAGACTGCATTTTGTAGATAGTGAGATAGTGATTCTGTTGCTGCTTGCATATTAAGAAAAAGGTGTGATGTCTGGAGAAACTGGGGAAATCCAGTTTACTCAAAGTGTAACACTACAAGAGTCTGTTTTATTTACACAGTACTAGTACACTGGTCGGAGAAGGCAATGGCATCCCACTCCAGTACTCTTGCCTGGAAAATCTTATGGACGGAGGAGCCTGGTAGGCTGCAATCCTTGGGGTCACTAAGAGTCGGACACGGCTGAGCAACTTCACTTTCACTTCTCACTTTCATGCATTGGAGAAGGAAATGGCAACCCACTTCAGTGTTCTTGCCTGGAGAATCCCAGGGATGGGGGAGCCTGGTGGGCTGCCGTCTATGGGGTCACACAAAGTTGGACATGACTGAAGTGACTTAGCAGCAGCAGTACACTGGTGTTTTGAATAATCATTCTAAGATATGACTTATGTGAATATATCTGCTATAAAAATTAGCACAAAAATGAATATTTAAAAATTTTGGTTTTAAAGAGTTAAAATGTCAAAAACAACAAAAGAGTTAGATGTAAAAAAGCTCAACTTAATTTAAAAGAGGGATAAAAACATTTGACCTAGTGTCTCTCATGAGTAAATTGCCATGTAAAAGAATATTTGATAAAAAGATAATATGTCATTAACAACTGGACTAACTCGAGGCATGCAGGGGCATTTTAACATTAAAAAATAAATTACTGTTGATACAAATTAGCAAAAGAAAAGAAGAAAAAGTGCATAGTCCTCTTAACATCTGCAAACATTTCAGGTAATTCAACATTAATTTACAATCAAAACTCTTATGCATATAGAATGGAACTTTCAAAATAGTGTAGAATGCTCAATAATTTCCTGAGACTGGTAATAAGACTCTTTTTATTACTTATCTGGTATTGCCACTTTTACTTTTCACGATACTAAAAGGAGTTGCCAGTGCAAGGCACTAAAAATAAAAGCAAAATAATTCATTATTTTCAGGTGACTTGATAAGTGTACAGAGAAAATGGTAAAAACAAAGCAAAACAAAAATAATCTACATTCAAGCTATGTGTCAAAAGGTGAACTGAGCAAAATCTCTAGATACATGATGACTATACAAAGTCAACTGCATTTTATCTTCCAGAATAAAAATATAAACAAAAAAAAGTTTAACACAAAGCCAATTATAGTAAGACCTAAATAATAACTTTGATGGAATAAATCCAACAAAAAAATATGTAAGTACAAAGCATTAGTGAGAGAAGTCAAAGTGGATGTAAACAGAAGTAGGAATATACCATAATCAAGAACTGTCAAACTCAATATTGTAAAAATGTAAATTCAGTCCATACTGACTCATATATACAATACAAACTTCAGTACATTCTTGGTATCAGTTGAAATTTGATTCTAAAATTTATGTGAAAATGAAAAAAAGGGTGAGAAGAGCCAAGATAAAAATGGAAGAGAAACAAAGCTGGGGAAATTACACTAACAAATTGCCAGACTTTTAAAATCTATAGTAATTAAGGCAGTGTGATTTTGAAATGAGGATAATCGAAAAATGGACCAGTAAAGTAGAACTGAAAATCTGTAAATACATATATTAATATTTTTACACACATACACAGTCATTTTAAATTTTTTTACAAAGTGACACTGCAGTACAGTGGGTAAAAAATAGTCTTTCCCAGAAAGGATGGTCTTTTCAATATGGGTACTGATCAATAGGCTATTCATAAAAAAAAAAATCAATAAAATGTGATCCTTGTCTCACATCAGACACAACAACCAATCTCAGA
The DNA here is from genome assembly GCA_917880005.1 of Nanger dama. Classification (NCBI taxonomy): domain Eukaryota; kingdom Metazoa; phylum Chordata; class Mammalia; order Artiodactyla; family Bovidae; genus Nanger; species Nanger dama. The sequence continues at coordinate 36,222,563 of CAKJTW010000007.1, forward strand.
TTTGTAGATTTAAATGTGAAATGCAAAACACGAAAGCTATCGTTAAGAAAACAGGAGAATATTTTCATGACCTGAGATAGGCAGTGTTTCTTAAACAAGATTCTAAAAAGGTTAAAGAAAAAAGTAAAAAATATAAATTGGACTTAGCTTAAATAATTTCTGTTCCCCAGAAGAAGACGACAGCATTACAAACCAAACAGATAAACTCTATAGTAGGTACAAAAACACATTTTTATAAATATACTGTCAAAGAAGGTGTGTAAAGAAAATATAAATAACTCCTACAAATCACTAAGAAAAATACAAACAACAAAATAGTAAACTAGGTAGAAGACTTGAAAAAGCAGTTTACAAAGAAACTATTAGAATGGCTCCTAAATACACAAAAAGAGGCTTTAAGAGTCATCAAGTAAATACAAGTTAAAGCTGAGAATAGATATACTGTACACCCATTTTCATTCAAAAGCAGAGACATTACTTTGCCAACAAAGGTCTGTCTAGTCAAGGCTATGGTTTTTCCAGTGGTCATGTATGGATGTGAAAGTTGGACTGTGAAGAAGGCTGAGCACTGAAGAATTGATGCTTTTGAACTGTGGTGTTGGAGAAGACTCTTGAGAGTCCTTCGACTGCAAGAAGATCCAACCAGTCCATTCTAAAGGAGATCAGCCCTGGGTGTTCTTTGGAAGGAATGATGCTAAAGCTGAAACTCCAGTACTTTGGCCACCTCATGCGAAGAGTTGACTCATTGGAAAAGACTCTGATGCTGAGAGGGATTGGGGGCAGGAGGAGAAGGGGACGACAGGATGAGATGGCTGGATGGCATCACTGACTCGATGGACAGGAGTTTGGGTGAAATCTGGGAGTTGGTGATGGACAGGGAGGCCTGGTGTGCTGCGATTCATGGGGTCACAGAAAGTCAGACTCAACTGAGCGACTGAACTGAACTGAACATGCCATTTTTAAAAACAGCCAATATCAAATATTGGAGTGGATATGAATCAAATGGCACTCTTAATGCTTAGCAGAAATTACTCAAACTACTAAAAACACAGATCCAATAATCCCTCAATTCTGTTATTAGACTTGTACACAAGAGAAAGGCACTCACATATTTACTACAAAGACAATGACAAAGTTTATGCTGCACTATTTGCAATAGCTTTCAAACAGGGATATCAAGAGTAACAGTAGAATTATGAATAAATTACAATACACTGATAAAATAGATAACTACATAGTGATAAGAAAAGAAGATTAACTATAGCAACCGTGTGGATGCATCTCACATGAATACATGAAGTGAGAGAATCAGGGAGAAAAAAATCTCTGCTGTATGATTCCACTTACATGAAGTTAGAAAAATCAGGATAGTGGTTATCTTCAGGGATTAATGGTTGAAAGGAAAAAAAAGGAGTCTTCTCACTGCAAATAATGGTCTCTTTCCTCATCTGGGTGTAGGTTTCACACAGAAGTCATCATTTTGTGAGAAAAAAATATCAAGGTGTACATATGATTTGTGTATTTTCTTACCTATGTTTTACACTCCCAAAATAAGTTAACCCCAAAGTATTTTCCAAATATCCATATTCAAATGATTCTAAATACTAGTATTCACAATGATTCCAGTTAATTTTTTATATCCCAACTTTCAATGAGAAACAGAAACAATTCCTGCTGTAAGAGTTCTCCTGGGCCAAGTACAACAATGAAAATAAAATGTCAATGAACATGTGAATAGGCTATAACTTGAGTGAAAATGGAGGCACTGGTAATGTTTAAGAGTATTGTTTCTTATCTAAGAACCTCAGAGTTCACTTTTGCTTTCAGTTCAGTTCAGTTTAGTCACTCAGTCGTGTCTGTCTCTTTGTGACCCCATGAATCACAGCACATCAGGCCTCCCTGTCCATCACCAACTCCTGGAGTTCACTCACACTCACCGTCCATTGAGTCCGTGATGCCATCCAGCCATCTCATCCTCGGTCGTCCCCTTCTCCTCCTGCCCCCAATCCCTCCCAGCATCAGTCTTTTCCAATGAGTCAACTCTTCGCATCAGGTGGCCAAAGTACTGGAATTTCAGCTTTAGCATCATTCCTTCCAAAGAAATCCCAGGGCGGATCTCCTTCAGAATGGACTGGTTGGATCTCCTTGCAGTCCAAGGGACTCTCAAGAGTCTTCTCTAGCACCACAGTTCAAAATCATCAATTCTTCGGCGCTCAGTCTTCTTCACAGTCCAACTCTCACATCCATACACGACCACAGGAAAACCATAGCCTTGACCAGATGGACCTTAGTCGGTAATGTAATATCTCTACTTTTGAATATGCTATCTAGGTTGGTCATAACCTTTCTTCCAAGGAGTACGTGTCTTTTAATTTCATGGCTGCAGTCTTAATCTTCAGTGATTTTGGAGCTCCAAAAATAAAGTCTGACACTGTTTCCACTGTTTCCCCATCTATTTCCATGAAGTGATGGGACCGGATGCCATGATCTTCGTTTTCTGAATGTTGAGCTTTAAGCCAACTTTTCCACTCTCGTCTTTCACTTTCATAAGAGGCTTTTAGCTCCTCTTCACTTTCTGCCATAAGAGTGGTGTCATCTGCATATCTGAGGTTATTGATATTTCTCCCAGCAATCTTGATTCCAGCTTGTGTTTCTTCCAGTCCAGCGTTTCTCATGATGTACTCTGCATAGAAGTTAAATAAACAGGGTGACAATATACAGCCTTTTCCTATTTGGAACCAGTCTGTTGTTCCATGTCCAGATCTAACTGTTGCTTCCTGACCTGCATACAGATTTCTCAAGAGGCAGGTCAGGTGGTCTGGTATTCCCATCTCTTTCAGAATTTTCCACAGTTTATTATGATCCACACAGTCAAAGGCTTTGGCATAGTCAATAAAGCAGAAATAGATGTTTTTTCTGGAACTCTCTTGCTTTTTCCATGATCCAGCGGATGTTGGCAATTTGATCTCTGGTTCCTCTGCCTTTGCTAAAACCAGCTTGAACCTCAGGGAGGTCATAGTTCATGTATTGCTGAAGCCTGGCTTGGAGAATTTTGAGCATTACTTTACTAGCATGTGAGATGAGGGCAATTGTGTGGTAGTTTGAGCATTCTTTGGCATTGCCTTTCTTTGGGATTGGAATAAAAACTGACCTTTTCCAGTCCTGTGGCCACTGCTGAGTTATCCACATTTGCTGGCATATTGAGTGCAGCACTTTCACAGCATCATCTTTCAGCAGCAGAGGTGCAAATATCATGATTTTGGGAGGATGTGAAGAACATCATCCTCTGGGGCATCAGTAAAGCTTTGCACAGAGGGTTGGAGAGTAACTCCAAGTTTAATGATAACTCAGGGAGTCTTACCTGGGGTTTGGTCCCCTTAGAATCCTCCTTGGTAACCTTCGTAGTACAACAAAGTACTCTCACACCTCCAGACGGGCCCTAGAACAATTTGATCATTAAGCCCTCCAGCCTCTATTTGCACTAGCAGCTGACAAACCAGGAAGCCTCAAAACAGGTCAACTTACAGGTACTGTGTGCTTGAGTAATCACTTCAAGTCTCTGTTATGGGGAGTTACACTGTGACTTAAGTAGAGTTATAGAGCCAGAAATAGATGAGGTCTTTTTTATATTAAGATTTAGAGCAATCAAGTGTATAAAACTATGTTTCCTCCAACAACTTTTGCCTACAGTAACATTCAAGGGACTCTGATCTGATTCAAAAGTGAATGACCCATTTAGAGACCATGTTCCCACTACTGGCAGTGTTCAAGTTTTCTACCTCTGAGTGACCGCAGAAGAATTAAGGAACTAACCGAGCCTAGGACATTATATCAATGCATGCATAATGTATTTCCCCACTAGAATTAATATAACCCAATTAAAAATGGGCAGACCTAAACAGACATTTCTCCAAAGATGACATACATATGGCCAAGAGGCACATGAAAAGATGCTCAACATCACTAATGATTAAAGAAATGCAGGTCAAAACTACAAAGCGGTACTACCTCACACTAGTCAGAATGTCCATCATGAAAAAATCTACAAACAGCTTTCCCCTGGCTGGCAGCACAGAGGCTGCACAATGCCTGGAGTTACTGTAATAGGCGTGAGCCAGCAGGAGTTCGTCAGAGCTCTGGCAGCCTTCCTTAAGAGTCCGGGAAGCTGAAAGTCCGTGAATGGGTGGACACCGTCAAGCTGGCCAAGCATGAAGAACTTGCTCCCTACCATGAGAACTGGTTCTACACACGAGCTGCTTCCACGGCACAACACCCATATCTCCCGGGTGGCGCTGGAGTTGGCTCCATGACCAAGATCTATGGGGGCGTCAGAGGAATAGTGTCATGCCCAGCCACTTCAGCAGAGGCTCCAAGAGCGTGGCCCGGCGGGTCCCTCCAGGCCCTGGAGGGGCTGAAAATCATGGGAAAGGACCAAGATGGGGGCCACAAACTGACGCCTCAGGGACAGAATCACTGGACGGGTGGCAGCTGCCAACAAAAAGCATTAGGACAAATGATGCTGGGTTAATAAATTGCCTCATTCATTTTTAAAAAAATCTACAAACAATAAATGCTGAAGAGGGTGTGGAGAAAATGTAACCCTCTTACACTGTAGGTGGAAATGTAAATTGTTACAGCCACTATAGAGAACAGTATAGAAGTTCCTTAAAAAACAAACAAACAAAAAACCTATAATCGGAGCTACCATATGACTCAGCAATCTCTCTCCTGGGCATATATCCAGAGAAAACATGGTTCAAAAGGATACATGTCCCACAGTGTTCACTGCAACACTGTTCACAATAGCCAGGACGTGAAGCAACTTAAATATCCATTGACAGAGGAATGGATAAAGAAGATGTGGTACATATGCACAATGGAATATTACTCAAGTTATTTAAAAGAATGAAATAATGCCGTTTGCAGCAACGTGGATGGACCTGAAGATTATCATACTAAGTGAAGTCAGTCAGGCAGCAAGACGAGGCTTATATGCAGAATCTAAAGAAAATGATATAAATGAACTCATTCACAAAACAGAAGCAGACTCACAGACTTGGAGTACGAATTTATGGTTACCAGGGGTAAAGTGTGGCAGCAAGGAATAGACTGGGAGTTTGGGATTGACATGCACACACTGCTATATCTAAAATAGATAACCAAATACTGGAGTGGGGTGCCATTGCCTTCTCCAAAAAAGGAACTACTGTAAAACAGATTTTTAAGTGCTCTAGATAAAATCATACTTATATGGTAAGAGTTATCCAGCTTTACAGTTGGAAACCGAAGTTCAAAGAGGTTATATATGTTCCAGTACTCACACACAAAGATAGTAAATGGAAGATCTTGAACTTGAATTGAGTTCCATTTGCCTATAAAACCCACATGCTCTTTCCTAAGCAGTGCAGAGGCTAAGACTGAATTTCCTTACTGACATCAATAGATTGGCAAGCATCAGAATCACCTGGAATGTCTGTTAAAATGCAGATTCCTGATTTCTACCTCAGACCAACTGCAATTTTAATAAATTGGTCAACTGATTCTTACCCAAAGTTGAGACTGCTGGACTAAACAAAATAAATTTCTTTCACATTTATTCAAAACATTAAATTTATCTCAGGTATGTGGTTAGATGATTGGCACCTTGGCCTATCTTTCTTTTTTTTTTTTTTTTCCATGCAGAGAAAATAATTATTTTAAGCCCTCTAAATAGCAAACCATTAAACAATCATTCACACTGCAATTCTTGGATACACAAGCAAAATTCCAGTAGAAGTTTTCCTTCAAAATGTTTGAAAAGTTGTTATTTGCTAAAAACTAGAATGAGTAATCCAAAGAACTCTGTCTTCTTCAGCCTTTGCCAGTTACGTTAATATTCTGATCATTGCTGACGTTGGCATTAGGTTAAGCCTAGATATATCTCCCATATGCCTATTGGGAAATTTATATACTATTTAAAACATAACCTTGTATGTGAATATCCCTTTCTAGGCAATCCTGAAGTCCTAGAACAGGACCTAATATACCAGAAATGTGGGACTGGGAGGCCCCTGACTTTAGAGGTATTTTTAAAATAAATCATGGTAGGCCTAGGCAAGGATCATTCCTCTTATCAAACAGAATTTCAATTGAAAGAAAACTTTAGACACAGGAAATTAGACTTAAAATTTTTTTAAATGCAGCAAATCATTGAAAACCACTCATTCGTAACATCCTAATTGAGCAGTTACTATATGCCTGGTATTGTGCTAAGTCTAAGTCTAAAATTACTAACTTAATAAAGTCCCAAGTAGACCAGACACTGCATTGGGGACCCCAAGGAAATATGTAATATTGGTCATTTTCTCACAAAATCTATGAGAAGATTAATAAGACAATATTTATGTATGTGAAATAATTATAAAACACTGTGTTCAGCTTAGATACTGAAAAAAAAAAGTTCAAAAGGAAAAATTAGTATGTTTCAAATGTTGGGTACTTTAGTGATTGATTGTTTTACATACATCCTCTTCCATTACTTTGCACAAAAATGTATGATATGAATATGAGAACTGATATCTTAAAAGAAATGAAATCATAGTGGGTAGTAGTAAATAGTGATGTTATAGATAATCATTATAATCAATGCTCAATAGTTACAGTAAAAGTACTTTTCCAAATAACCAGCCAATAAGATGTGAAGCTCGATTTCAAATTCAGTTTGTTCACTTCCATTTGGCTACCACCACTGCTATACCTTCCTCTAAGAAGGAAGGGGAACTCATGTGAGTCCAAGTATTCAGAAAACTTTGTAGATGCAGGAGGAATTCAAACAATATAAAGTTGTACTTTGGACTATTGAGCTCTGATATACATCCTTTCTCTCCAAGATAAACATAAAAAAACAAGTAAATAATGCTATCCAGTGCCACTTCTCATAGAATTAAGTAAGACACACCACAGCATATTTTCACTGAGCTACTGGGTGGGGACAAAGTGTTATTTTAGGATTCCCGAAATCTGGGCATGGTGAGATGAAACAGCATAACCCCAGGTGTGGGGGCACTTTAAAGCACTGCTTGCAGACATGTAGGGCAGCTGTAATTTCTGGAAAACAATAGCAGGAGATGAAGCAGTCTGGCATGCCGATTGAGCAATGGGGTAAGGACTTTGCCAAGGGCACTAACAAATTCCGCAGTAAGTGAATACAGCTGAAAATCCAAGAAAATGATTCACAGGGGCACAGGTAGAAAGGCGTGTTCAGGTTTCCTAGCCTGGTCTGCTGAGTCACTCACTAGAACTTCCCACATAACAGTTATTATCCTGAGACCCTTTATGTCAGCAAGAGGCACAGAAATGTGTGATGAAATCACACAATTTGGGAAATGATAAACTGTTACAATTTACAAGAAACTTGAAGGATCCCAGGACACAAACTGATTGCTTAGCAGGTGAGAAACTGAGACCCAGAGACATTAAATGTGCTGCCTAGGGCCACAAGGAGACTCAAGAGATCGAGCACTAACTTGGGTCTCAGTTCGGTTGGATTCTTTGCCTGGTTCCTGATGTTATTCTGATCAGAGAATGGAATGTTCTTGCTTATTAAAGTTATTAAGTGGTTAAAGCTAGGTCCCTAAAAAAACCATAGCCCTCATTTTCAAAAAGATGAAGGAAAGTCACACTGAATATTAAAATCGCCTTGAATAAAATGGGAATCATCAGGATGTTGCAGGCCATCTTTTAAGATGATCACAGGTCCACAGTGGACTGTACACATGTCCCTCATGGAATAACTAATGGGATACATTATTCTAACACTGCCATTTTAAAAGACTTATAAAGTATTTCAGTTTAACTTTTTGAAAAACAGGTGAAATCTAAGTAATATTTTTCTGTGTATTTTGTCACTTGCTTCAGGTCTCTCAAATTTCACATTTTCAGTGAGGTCTTCTTTGCTTTGGTTTTCATTTTAAGTATAGTTGGTGGGCTACTGTCCATGGAGTGGCAAGAGCTGGACATGACTTAGTGACTAAATAACAACACATTGTTGACTTACAATATTATATTAGGTTGAAGTATACAACAGGATTCCCTGGTGGCTCAGACGATAAAGCGTCTGTCTACAATGCGAGAGACCTGGGTTCGAGCCCTGGGTTGGGAAGATCCCCTGGAGAAGGAAATGGCAATCCACTCCAGTACTATTGCCTGGAAAATCCCATGGACAGAGGAGCCTGGCAGGCTGCAGTCTACAGGGTTGCAAAGAGTCAGACACGACTGAGCAACTTCACTTCATACAACAGACTCAGAATTTTTGTAGATTATACTCTATTTAAAATCATTATAAAATGTTGGCTATGCTCCCTGAGCTTTGCAACACATCCTTACAGCTTAATTATTTTATACAGTAAGCTCTGCTTTGAACACCCACTTTAAAGTTGCAAACCACGTGCCATACTACCCACCCGTAAGGTACTCATGATTCTCTCTATGCTTTATTTTTTCCTCCAAGCCATTTACTACAGCCTAGAAAATGATAATTTACTCTTTCTTATCATCCCCTAAGTAGAATGGAGACTAAGAGAGTAAGAATTGCTTGTGTCCCCAACAGCAGAGTTCCTAGTACACTAAAAGTGGCTAGCAAATATTAAATGATGAATGGATATACATATATAATAATAAAGTTTTGAAATGCCTATGCAAATATGGCCTGAAATTAAAAATAAATCTATTTGATATATTTTTAAAAAACCATATATTGTTTTCCAGCCTCATACAGATTAAACATTTGGAATCTAAATAAATTTTAGATAAATGTTGATCTAAATTTGATTTTTTTTTTTTGCTTTCCTTTAGAGTATTTATTATGATGTAAGACACAGGCTTTGATAGCAAACAAACCAAAAACCGAAAACCAAACTAATATCTAATGATTAATTTAAAAGAGCAATTTGACCCACTTTTTAGGCAGTTAGCCTTTTAATATTAAGTGGTATTAAATGCATTGTGTTTAAAATTTGAACTTTATTTCATTTTTCTCCTTACGGATATATAAGACTTTCTATTCCTCCTAAATGACATTATTAAACATTTTAGAAATCATCAGCTATTTTGTTAATTTAGATCTTTTCTTGACAAAATCTGTTTTTCTTTCCCTTTAGGACACAAGAGGGCATATAGGAAAATCTAAAGTGCAGGCCCAAATCATTGATTTTGATTATTAAAGAATAAATAAAGCCTCCCAAATGATCTAGATTTACAATTATATCATCATTAAAAATATTTTACCTCCAAAGTATACAAACAGCTCATGCAGCTCAATTAAAAAAAAAAATCAAAAAATGGGTGGGAGACCTAAATAGACATTTATCCAAAGAAGACATACAGACAGCCGAAAGGTACATGAAAAGATGTTCAACATCACTGATTACTAACAAAATGCAAATTAAAACTAAATGAAGTACCTCACACTGGTCACAATGGCCAGCAAGTCTACACTTGATAAATACTGGAAAGAAAGTAGAGAAAAAGAAGCCCTCCTATATCATTGGTGGGAATGTAAATTTGCACAACCATTATTGAGAACAGTATGGAGGTTCCCTGAAAAACTAAAAGTAGAACTACCAGATGATCCAGCAAGCCTACCCCTAATCATATATCTGGGGAAAACCATAATTTGAAAAGACGCATGCGCCCATGCTCACTGCAGCACTATTTTCCGTCCAGTCAAGGCTATGGTTTTCCCAGTGCTCACGTACGGATGTGAGAGTTGGACTGTGAAGAAGGCTGAGCGCCGAAGAATTGATGCGTTTGAACTGTGGTGTTGGAGAAGACTCTTGAGAGTCTCTTGGACTGCAAGGAGATCCAACCAGTCCATTCTGAAGGAGATCAGCCCTGGGATTTCTTTGGAAGGAATGATGCTAAAGCTGAAGCTCTAGTACTTTGGCCACCTCATATGAAGAGTTGACTCACTGGAAAAGACTCTGATGCTGGGAGGGATTGGGAGCAGGAGGAGAAGGGGATGACTGAGAATGAGATGGCTGGACGGCATCACTGACTCGATGGACGTGAGTCTGAGTGAACTCAGGGAGATGGTGATGAACAGGGAGGCCTGGTGTGCTGCGATTCATGGGGTTGCAAAGAGTCAGAAACGACTGTGTGACTGAACTGAACTGAAGACATGGAAGCAACCAGAATTTCCACTGACAGAGGTATGGATATAGAAGTTGTGGTACATATACATGATGGACCACTACTCAGTCATAAAAAAAAATGAAATGATGCCATTTGAGGCAACATGGATGGACATAGAGACTATCATACTAAGTGAAGTAAGAGACAAATATCATATGATACTGCTTATATGCAGAAACTTTAAAACATGATAAAAAAATAAACTTATTTGCAAAACAGATATACTCAGACTTTGAAAACAAATTTATGGCTATCAAAGGATAAAGGTGGGGGAGGTATAAATTAGGAGTTTGAAATTAACATGTACATACTACTATAGATAAAAGAGATCATCAATAAGGACCTACTATATAGCACAGAGAACTCTATCCAATATTCTGTAAAACCTATATGGGAAAAGAATCTGAAAAAGAATGGATATGTCTTTATATGACTGAATCACTTTGTTACACACCTGAAATTAACACAACATTGTGAATCAACTATATTTCAACATAAAATAAAAAAATTTTAAGTCTCCTGAATGATTTAGCTATAAAATGAATCATCATAAAAGAAAGAACTTTATACCTTTTTTTTAACCAATATTTATACTAGGTTTTTCATTTTCTTCTCCTAACGTATTAGGGTATTATTCTATGACATTCAACAAGAGAGACAGTAATGATCCCTAATTTTAGTATATTATCACATAAACATTGTAATCATTAGTATTTATAAATTTTTATTTTAAGGTTTTATATGCAGCAAATACAAGATTAGGTTTATACATATTCAATGAACATAAGAAAATGTCCATTGAACATTCTCCCTGAACTTCGTAGGCTCTATTAAGCTTACTGATTATAGCTCTCTCAAGCTTAAATTTCATGAAAGCCTTTCTTATTGTTTATTTACTACACGTGTCCATTTAAGAAGAACTGTTAAAGTCATTTAATAAGATGCCAGGATACAAAATAAATATATAAAATGAATAATTTAAAAGTTGGTGGGAATGCAAACTAGTACAGCCACTATGGAGAACAGTGTGGAGATTCCTTAAAAAACTGGAAATAGAACTGCCATATGACCCAGCAATCCCACTGCTGGGCATACACACCGAGGAAACCAGAACTGAAAGAGACACGTGTACCCCAATGTTCATCGCAGCACTGTTTATAATAGCCAGGACATGGAAGCAACCTAGATGTCCATCAGCAGATGAATGGATAAGAAAGCTGTGATACATATACACAATGGAATATTACTCAGCATTAAAAGAGTACATTTGAATCAGTTCTAATGAAGTGGATGAACCTGGAGCCTATTATACAGAGTGAAGTAAGCCAGAAAGAAAAACATCAATACAGTATACTAACGCATATATATGAAATTTAGAAAGATGGTAACAATAACCCTGTATGTGAGACAGCAAAAGAGACACAGATGTCTAGAACAGTCTTTTGAACTCTGTGGGAGAGGGTGAGGGTGGGATGATATGGGAGAATGGCATTGAAACATGTAAATTATCATATGTGAAACGAATCGCCAGCCCAGGTTCAGTGTATGATACAGGATGCTCAGGGCTGGTGCACTGGGATGACCCAGAGGGATGGGATGGGGAGAGAGGAGGGAGGGAGGTTCAGGATGGGGAACACATGTACACTTGTGGTGGATCCATGTCAATGTATGGCAAAACCACTGCAATATTGTAAAGTAAAATAAGTAAATAAATAAACAAAAGGAAAAAAACTGCAAAAAAAAATAACATAATAAAACAATACTTGTTTAAAAATGTTTACCAAAATATGTACAAAAAGATGAGAATAAATTGGAAGGCACAACATGTTTTTGAATGGGAAATCTAATATTATTAAAGATACCATTTTCTCCAAATAAATGTAATGTTATTCCAATTATATTGGCAAGCTTTCTTTTAAATTAACAAGCTCTATTTGACTGAAGTAATTCTGTCACTTATCTTTGGTATATTATCTCTCAATTGCAAATTGCAGATAACACTGTTTATATGTATTTAAAGTTTGTCTTATAAACAATATAACAAGAGGCCTTTCATGAAGATCACAGACATACACGTTCAGGACAAAAAGAGAGTGGAAAGGACAACAAAAGTAGCATTACATACTACATACATACTACATACTACATAGATACAGTGTATCTATGTAGTATATAACACAGATGGAACTGTACCCCAAATTTCCCTTTGCTGTAATGTTAGGACACTGAACTGGATCAAACATGTACACCTCCAATCCCTTATATGATGAATTTTTCTCCAGGTAACTTCTGATCTCTTAGATAAAGATATTTTGATTAGGCTTATCCCATAGCCACTCTCCATTTCTGAATCCTTCTGAATACAACTGAGCCTTACAGAGTATCACTTGGTACAGTGACTCTTGATAAATCATTTATGAGCCTTTTTGGTGGTAAGCTAAAGCTGGTCTTAGATAAGCTGATCAACAGCAGTCAAGACTGGTTAGCAAAGGGCTTCTACTCCATCCTGTCCAAATCTAACAAAAGGCCATCACCTTACTCAAGAAAATATAATATTGCACAAAGTCTATGCAAATCACATTTTAGGAATGACAGGAAAAAAGAATAAAACACTTTGGATAATTGAGAGCACAACAAGAAAGATATAAAAACAAATACTTTGTAAACAACACGATGGAAAATTTCAGGAGTCTGGAAAAGGAGAAACACTGAGTCTAAAATAATTTTTGGTATGAAGTTTAGAAATCTGTTTAAAAAAAAAAGTAGTTACAAAAGTGTTCTCTTGAGTGCTCTGATTCCCTTTCAAAATACACACATTATTGGGGTAAAATAAAAATCATCAGAAACAAAACCTGAGCTTAAAGCTCAATGGAGAACAACATAGTATTAATTTATCCAATGTGTATTTCTAAAACTTTGCACATAATTTGTTTTTGAGAGCTAAATAAGAAGGGTAGTAAGAGAAGACAGACAGTCAGCTTGGAAACCAGTCAGCAAATGATACTCAGAGTTTCAGCAGAAGCCAGTGTTTACTATCTTCACTGTGTGGATGCAGACACTGATTTTAACAGTTGTTCCTGCCAAGAGGAGTGGATAGGGTTTTGTGACTTCACCTCCGAGCATCTGTTTTTATCTTGTTTGGTGTATGAAAAAAAAATCAAAGACAGAAAGAAAGGGAACTGGATTACCTTAGGCTCCTGAGTTGTTCAGTTTAGAGCAAAGGCAGAGAAACGTGATACTGCTTTGTTACTTGTCTGTTACCTCTGCTCAACAGCCCATGAGAGCACAGGAAGCTTTGCTCGTATTCCTGACATCGAGAAGCTCCATGCAAACTGCATGGCTTGCTCCTGCAGCGAGTTATCAGCACAGATCAAGAAGAGATGCTCAGGTCAAACTTCTTCAGATTAAAGAAATACTAGGGAGGATGTTTGGAAAGATCACTGTTCCTATTTTCCATTTGGATATATTTCCTTCAAAACTGACTGCAAATACTGTCTCTTATTTTATGTCTAGTCTGAGGCAACCAGGCACTTCTGATATTGATTAGCATTTTTCCAGTGTAGTGCTTTCTTGAATCCATTATCTCCACTGGTGCTGGATGGAAAATCAGCGCTGTCAAGGCCACCATGTTTGGACAACTCTTGGCAAGGACAGGCTCACAGTGTGGGCTGCAAAGTGCAGTCACCTCTCCTATCCAGCTCCAACAAAGTGATTTCAATGTGAGTAAATTTCAACTCAAAATTCTTATTCCTGAGGGATAAAGAAGTTGTGGTACATATATACAATGGAGTATTACTCAGTCATAAAAAGGAATGCATTTGAGTCAGTTCTAATGAGGTGGATGAACACAGAGCCTATTATACAGAGTGAAGTAAATCCAACAGTGAAGGTCAGGGAAGCCTGTGGGATGCAGTCCATGGGGTCACAAAGAGTCAGACACGATTTAGCAACTAAACAACAACAATAAATCAGAATGAGAAAAACAAATATCATACATGATTCTTCTGAACTGTGGTGTTGGAGGAGACTCTTGAGAGTCCCTTGGACTACAAGGAGATCCAACCAGTCCATCCTAAAGGAGATAAGTTCTGAGTGTTCATTGGAAGGACTGATGTTGAAGCTGAGACTCCAATATTCTGGCCACCTGATGTGAAGAACTGACTCACTGGAAAAGACCCTGATGCTGGGAAAGATTGAAGATGGGAGGAGAAGGGGACGACAGATGATGAGATGGCTGGATGGCATCATCGACTCAATGGACATGAGTTTGAGTGAACTCCGGGGAGTTAGTGATGGACAGGGAGGCCTGGAGTGCTGCAGTCCATGGGTTGCAAAGAGACAGACACGACTAAGTGACTGAATTGAACTGAACTGACTGAACATAAATAGATGGAATCTAGAAAGATGGTACTGATAAACCTATTTGTAGGGCAGCAATGGAGATGCAGACATAGAGAACAGGCTTGTGGACACAGCAACGGAAGCAGAGGGAAGGACAAATTGAAAGAGTACCACTGAAACAGATACTTTACCATAGGTAAAACAGACAGGGGGAATTTGCTGTATGAAGCAGGGGGCTCAAACTGTGTGCTCTGTGACAACCTAGAGGGGTGGGATGGGGTGGGAGAGAGGCTTAACGTGGGACAGGACACGTGTATACTTACGGCTGATTCATGTTGATGTTTGCAGAAACCAATATAATATTGCAAAGCAATTATCCTCCAATTAAAAATAAAATTTTAAAAATTGTTATTTCTGGCTCCTCTTGAAAAAACATCCGAAGACTCGCCAGCACTAAGCCTGCACTCATCCCAGAGCTTCTCAATGACCCTTCTCTAGTGAGGCTTATTCCACTGGCCTCACCAGGCAGCACAGCCTCACCTTCAGTTGGCATCAGCCCATCTGGCCTTACAAGCATTTGAATTGGCAGAATCAAGCTCTGACATATCTAATGTACTGTATGTCACACTAGATCATGTTACAATTCTACCTCTATGGACTCCATCTCTGAGTGAATGTTAAGTCATTTCTTCATCAACAAGTATATGCTGAATGAATACACCCCCTTGCCTTTCATTTCCCGATGGAAACATTCAATGGTGCTTCCTCTATGATCCACAAGATGAAGCAATTACACTATAAACTCATAAAGAAAAACAGAAAACCCCAAACCTTGTCTGAGCTCTCACAGCAATTCCAGTACAAACCACATTAGTTATTCAGCTCTTTATCATAAAATATCTCATGTGTTTCCCCCCCTTTCATGTATACTTATCTTGTCTCTCCAATAAAACTGCAGCTCATCAAAGGTCAGGATGTTTACCTTTTATGTCTTTATAACCCCCATGGTGATTCAAACACTGTCATAATGCAACGAATGCATATTTGTTTATTTAAAACCCCGTATGAGGCAGAAGCAATCTTCAACAGTCATTATGTTGTAATACGTGAGACCACTGCCTCTACCCTCTCTCCCTTTTTAGGAATTATCCCAGGCTGAATCACACACAGCAATGCCAGCTAATTTTTCTAGATTGCTTTCCACTGGCTGCTTTCCTTCAAATCATAAGGAAGGTTCCTTTGAAGCAGGTCCTGCTTAGAGACTTGATAGTGATCAGGCTGTGATCACAGCAAGTATGCTGCCCTGGAACCCAGCACTGCTTACTGGCACTTACATGTTCACAGCAGGCGGTGCCAAACCACATACACTCCAGTCCAAGAGCTTCCTCTCCAACACAGGGCTGGCTGGCAGGCTGCTCACACAAGGAGATGAATCAAGAGCCCTAAGGGCAAATTACAAACTCCTTTCTTCTTGGCATGGCTATAGACCAGCATGAGTCCAAATTGATTTCACAGACATAGAGAATTATCTAAAGTGAATGCATCCAGACTCTTCTCATTGTAAAAGGAGCCATTAATAGATCAAGGTAGACTGAGTGGAAATGGAAATGGGTTCAGTGGGTTTAGTCAATATTCATCCCTGGTACCATAAATATAACATGGTGAGGTGGGCAAGTGTGTACCAGAAATCTGGCTTCTTTTGCCTGATACTTTGGTTATTTCTGTCACATCGTGTGGCATAAAGCAAGGGAGAACTATGTGATGAACTGTTTACATCATCAAAAACAGTTCATAAGACAAATAGAACCCAAATCCTCCTACAAGAAAACAGAATGGTCAGCTTTAGAAAAGACAAATACTTACTGTAAAACAACTGCAACTGCATTCACATGTGATGTCGAACAAGATGATTTTAAAATCAAAATGTCGTCATTTTACCATAAGTGAAAACAAAGAAAAAGATTATACTTGATATTTGCCCTTACTGCCTAGATCTATTGTACTAACTGAGCTTCTAATGGGATGTTAGCAATGTTGTTTTAATGAGGTTTGATCATATCAGATTATCATATGAAGCAATAATCAGTTTAATAGGTCAGGAATTAATAGACTAAAGGAGGAAATGTCTAGGTGGACCTGGCTCCTATCATTCCTTTCCCCTACACGACCCATCAGTGGAAACTCTTTTCAGGCTCTATAAGGTGCCTTATGGGGCTTCCTCGGTGGCTCAGCAGTAAAGAATCCTGCAAATACAGGAGATATGGGTTTGATCCCTGGATCAAGGAAGATCCCCTGGAGAAAAAAAATGGCAATCCACCACAGTATTCTTGCCTGGGAAATCCCATGGACAGAGGAGCCTGTCAGGCTACAGCCCATGGGGTTACAAAAGAGTTGGACAAGACTCTAGAACAGCAAAGTGGCTTATGGATAGAAAAGAAACAAGAAAGGACCAGATTTCACATGCAATCTCATCCACTAAGTTATAAGGACTGCCAGGCTCCTCTGTCCATGGGATTTGCCAGGCAAGAATACTGGAGTGGGTGGCCATTCCCTTCTCCAGGGGAACTTGCTCAACCCAGGGATCCAACCCAGGTCTCCTGCATTGCAAGTAGATTCTTTACTGAGCCACAAAGGAAGCCCTATAGTAGTAATACTATACTTTCCTGCAAAACTTCTTAATCCAGCCCCAATTCTCCCTTCTGCCAAGACCCTCCTTTCTCTTGTCATCCTTTCTAAATTTAACTCCTCTACTCACCTTATTCTTGCTCCTTGTTTAATCTATTTTATTATTTCCATGGCACTTACATTCTGAAGTAACTGATGTATTTTTCACTTGTCCGCCCACCCTGATTCCATCTCTGAACGCAGCTCCTTTTTCGGCTACTCTATCCAAAAGTAGGGATAGTATGGGAGATGCAGACAGGGGAGGGATAAGGGTAAATTTGAAGGAAGGGTACCAATATGTCTTTCACAACAGTTTTTTCTATTTGGTAACGAAAAAGCAGAAGATAGATACTTTGTTTTTGTAGACCACAGAAAACTACTAATGACCTCAGCTAAAGAGGAAATTCTTCCAACTCCCTTGAAATAGCTGCCAAGCAGAAGTCATTGCTTGTTTCTTCCAGGAATGCCTGTGCAGTAGGTTGACTCAGCTGGGAAGAGAGCACTTTTACTCTTCCCACTTTCCTCCTTTGTTCCACAGAAAAGACAGATATAATGGCTAGAACTCGAGTGAGTGGTGAGTGAGTGAGTGAGTGAGTGAGTGAAGTTGCTCAGTTGTGTCCGACTCTTTGCGACCCCCATGGACTGTAGCCTACCAGGCTCCTCTGTCCATGGGATTCTCCAGGCAATAGTACTGGAATGGACTGCCATTCCCTTCTCCAGGGGATCTTCCCAACCCAGGGATCGAACCTGGGTCTTCCGCATTGCGGACAGGCGCTTTACCCTCTGAGCCACCAGAGAGGTCCTAGAACTCATGTACTAAGTGTTAAGGATAGAAACCACAAACACAGGATACCTGGGCCACTGATGACATCACAGGACCACCATACTGGATAGCCCTAGACTGCTACCTTTGAAATGTTTTTGAGAGGGAGAGATAGTATTTTTTTTTTCACTACTATTTCAGTTTTTTCTATCCTATTCAGCCAAATTTATCTTATCAATACTATTTTCTAAAAAGGTTGAAACTAAATAATTATCATAAAGTCCAAACTGCCATGTTAAAATGGCCCTCCATACACAGGGGTTCTGCATCCATGGATTCAAGCAACTGCAAATCAGACATATTTAGAAAAACATTCCATAAAGTTCTATGAGGCAAAATTTTAATTTGTCAGGCACTAGCACCTGCTGACGAAGACAGTAAAGAATCTGCCTGCGATGCGGAAGACTCAGGTCCAATTTCTTGGTTGAGAAGATCCCTTGGAGAAGGGAATAGCTACCATTCCACTGTTCTTACCTGGAAAATCCCATGGACAGAGGAGCCTGAAGGTGTACCATCCATGGGGGTCACAAAAAGTCAGAACTAACACTTTCCCTTAAATGCTTAGACTTCCCTGGTGGCTCAGTGGTAAAGAATCTGCTGGCAATGCACGAGTCTCAAGAGCTGCAGGTTTGATCCCTGGGTTGGGAAGATCCCCTGGAGGAAGGCATGGCAACTCACTCCAGTATTCTTGCCTGGAGAATCCCACTGACAGAAGAGCCTGGTGGGCTATAGTCCACAGGGTCACAAAGAGTTGGACACAACTGAAGCAACTTAACATATACACAATAACTATTTACATATCATTTACATTTCATTAGGTATTGTAACTAATCTAGAGGGGATTTTAAATATACATGAGGATGTGAAAATATTTTATGTAAGGTACTTGAGCTGGGAGGGATTGGGGGCAGGAGGAGAAGGGGACGACCGAGGATGAGATGGCTGGATGGCATCACAGACTCGATGGACATGAGTCTGAGTAAACTCCGAGAGATGGTGATGGACAGGGAGGCCTGGTGTGCTGCGATTCATGGGGTCGCAAAGAGTCGGACACGATTGAGCAACTGAACTGAACTGAACTGAGCATTCTCAGATTTTGGTAAGCAAACCAGGGTGGGGACGGTAGTGGTTGTTCCTGAAACCGATCCCTCACAGATGTCAAAGAACACTATATTTTTCCCACAAAGTTTTCAACATGCATACCTCATCTGTCCTTTTAATCTTTAAAATATACTTCTTAAATTAGCTAAGCCTACCTATTTAACAGGGGATCCCCTAGAAGCTCAACAGTAAAGAATCTGTCTGCAATGTACTAGATGTGGGTTTGATCCCTGGGTTGGGAAGAACCCCTGGAGAAGGAAAAAGCAATCCATTCTGGTATTCTTGCCTGGAAAATCCCATGGACAGAGGAGCCTGATGGGCTATAGTCCATGGAGTCACAAAGAGTTGGACATGTCTTAGTGACTAAACAACAAACAACCCATTTAACAGATGAAAAAAATGAGACTAAGGAGGTTAAGCCACTTAGCCAAGGTTCCCAGCTGGAGAAGTCGAGCCTAAATCATCTGAATTTTAGCCCAGAGCTGCTTCCAATAAAGTATGCTGACAACTGCTCAAATAATGTGTCAAAGTTTTAAGAATTACTACACATGCTGCTTAATAAGAATAGATAAAGCTTTAAATACATAAAAAAGAAGATGACATCAAAGTTGCTATTGGCATCAAATGATTTTTAAAAATATTTTTATAAATTCTGAGGTCTCGTCCACAACAAAAATACATACAAAATAAGTATTACAGCCACAGAGTAAGTTCTTTATATTTTAGTTATTGAGCAAGAGATAAACCTATACAACACAACAATATAACCTAATTAAGTCAGGTGGCATATGTGAAAATAGTCAGGGTTCTAGGTGGATTCTGCTAGTACTTGGCACTACAGCTGCATAGGGAACATTATTACCAGCTATGTAGGTACGTGAAGACTTACTGAAAAACCAGGCTGTCATCCAATTGATTAAACATATTTAGGAAAATCATATTGCATAATATTTGATGCATCAGTTTGAAGCACTGAACACCAAACCAACTTGCTTTAATACTATAAAATTCATTTGCTGAAGAAGGGTTTTTTCATCTAAAAGAAAGAAATTTGCCATAATAAGCTACTGCTTTATATAAAGTAAATATCACCTTATGTTATATTAACATATTCAATATTGCATGAATCAGTAAACTTAAAACACTGCGTTAAGATGACTTTTTAAACCTGTGTAGAGATAGTTTTTGAAGATGAACTTATGTCCCCATTCTTTGGTGACCTCAATGAAAAGAAATTCTACTTTGCTAACTCCTGAGAGATTTTTGAACATCTAGGCCACCCACTTACTTTATCTCCTGCCTGTGAATTTCAGACAGGGTCATAATCTTGGCAGGAGGTAAGATAAATGGCAGGCAGAGATGAACAAGTCCATATCACATCAACATCAATTCTTTGCATCAAAGACAACTTTTTCCTTCAAAAATAAGTACAAATCCCTCTCCACAACCTTTAAGACTCTACCCCTCTTGGAAACACTAACCTAGTGAAGAAAAGGAACATTTACTTGTAGGGTCTATCTAGTCTGATCAGTACTGAGACTAAATATCAGATGATTTCTTGGACATAGTTCTTCCAGCGTATTTTCAGGGTAAGGCACACAAGCCTAAGTTCAAATGAACTGGGTGTGCTTTGGGAAGATGAATTCCTGACTGTTCTAAGACTTGGCTACTCCTACCTGTAGTCCCTGAGCTTGACATCTGCACTTCCTATAATAACAACACATTGAACATTTCTGGGCTGTCTGGATTCTGTCCTATATTGATGTCCTAATGAAGCCTTTTTCACATGGCTTTGGTATTTTGTTTCATTTGGGCTTTCAGGGAGCCATACAGTAGTACATAACCAAAAAAAAAAAAAAAAAAACTAACTTCTTCTTGCCTATAATAAATATTTGAGTAACCTAGACTAGGCTGCAGTCCACAGGATAGTGAAGAGTCGGACACGACTGAGCGACTTCAGTTTCACTTTTCACTTTCATGCATTGGAGAGAGGAAATGGCAACCCATTCCAGTGTTCTTGCCTGGAGAATCCCAGGGACAGGAGAGTCTGGTGGGCTGCCGTCTATGGGGTCGCACAGAGTCGGACACGATTGAAGCGACTTAGCAGCAGCAGCAGCAGACATTTCAGTAATATATACCCACTGCATTTCAAGATACAAGATTTGCTCTTATATTTTCAAAGAACTGCCAAAGACTCTCAGCTAAGCATCACTGATCTTCATCTCACTCCCACCTACTGCTCACTCACCCTTTAGATGTAATATTTTTCCATCACCTTCTCAAAGGTGGCTGAAGTTTAAAATAGCAATCATGGATTGCATATATAGTTAAATTTGCTTCCTTGTAGAAAAGAAAACTAACTAAATTTTTGGTAGAGACATATTTATCAGTAGCATCTTCATCCTTAAGTTACATTTATTTTTATACATGTAGTCTTGCAGAAACTACTTCTGTCAGTTAAGCCATTCAGGCAGCAAGTAAGAGAAAATCCAATTTGAAATCACACCTGTGATAATGCAGTTTGTTATCTCAGGAAATCAGAAGTGAGTGGGCTCACAATTTGGTCTATTCAGCAAATAAATCCTATCATCAAGGAAACAAATGCTTTACATCAGTTTACTCTTCCACCTTTAACTGTTGGCCTTCCTTCTCAGCACAACATCTACATACAAAACCAGTCCAGAGTCTGAAAGGAAAATGTCTGCTCCTTGGATGCTGGAGGGGAGGGGCAAGAAAAATCTTCTCCTGATAGCTAAGCAAACTACTCCTCATCACCTCATATGTACATTTCTAAACATACATGGAATTACCATATTTTACCAGAAGGAAACAAGACTAATGCTTTATTGCTTCCCAGGAGCCCAGCCTTGCTTGAAGCTCAGGGCCATCTAATACCTGAAGTGGTCAGGAGGTGTGAGTGGGAAAGAACCTACCAATACAGGAGAAGTAAGAAACGCAGGTTTCATCCCTGGGTTGGGAAGATCCCCTGGAGGAGAGCATGGCAACCCACTCCAGTATTCTTGCCTGGAGAATCCCTATGGACCTAGGAGCCTGGCAGGCTACAGTTCATAGGATCACAAAGAGTTGATCACAATTGAGCAGCTTAGCATGCTGCTGCTGCTGCTAAGTCGCTCCAGTCGTGTCACACAGTCAGTTATTTTTAAAAAGTCATGAATGATTATATGGCTGGGGAACTGTCTCCAGACACTGCTGTTTCACATGTAAAATGATTTACCCTAACGATTTACCACTCCACAGCCCCACTTTTTATCTTTAATTGATCCTTTAACTTTTCCCCATAAACATGTTGGGACTTAGCCAGAAATGCCTATGTGCAAAAATGACTGTGTCTATGAAAAGATTTAAATATAAGACTCAAGAAACTCATTAGATTTATTTTAGGTAATTGTGTAGAATTTCTTATGATCAAAGGTAAACTAAGAAAATTCAATTTTTTAAGAATTTGAGCAAAAGTTGATTCCAACTGGACAGCCCCAAACCAGAAGTGGTTAGAAGTGCGCCACTGATGAGAGCTTGGTGAGAGACTTTTAAAGAAAAGAGTTGGAAGCAAAGCAAGGAAATTGTTTGATTGGCTATAACTTAAGCAGTTGCCTTATTTGTAAAAGCCTAATTGGCTGTTTGTGAGTGGCTGTCATTAGACTTTAACCCTTAGGCATTTACGGGCTTAGGTTTTGGTTTGCTTACATATACTACCAAAGCATTAAAGCCACCTCAACTGAATGTTCCTGCTTCCCTGGTGGCTCAGACAGTAAAGAATTTGCCTACAATGCAGGAGAATATCTGGTTCAGGAAGATCCCCTGGAGAAGAGAATGGCAACACACTAGAGTATTCTTGCCCAGGAAATCTCACGGACAGAGGAGCCTGGTGGGCTTCAGTCCATGGGGTCACAAAGAGTCAGACATGACTGAGAGACTTTCACTTGTTTAATTTAGTACTGAATGTTAGGTTATTTGGTAAAGAACACAATTAAGATTCAATTAAGAATTTAGGTACGATTCCTTAATTCAGATGGGTGAAATGAACAGGGAGGCCTGGCGTGCTGCGATTCATGGGGTCGCAAAGAGTCGGACACAACTGAGCAACTGAACTGAACTGAACTGAAAGGCTTTGAGCCTTAAAATGGCCACTACGCTGCTCTGAAACACAAAGGTGTTCTATGAACTGCTACGTTCTGAAATAGGAGTGCTGCCATTAGCCTCAGATACATGTGATTCAATTAGAAGAAAAACTGACACACTGTCACACAGTCTAGGGAGAGCCTAGGAAATGTGTTCTCAGTGCAGTTAGTAACTCCTTCCTAACGACAGAATGACAGGTCACATGCAGAAATTTCATGCACAGAAATGGTCTGATTTCCACCCTTGACAGGGCTTTGAAAACTGCCCAGTTTTCACTGGGAAAAGAAAGGATAAAACTAACTCCACAAATGAGGTCAAATAGAATTGTTCTACTCTTGACAGATAGGTATGTGGGTGTATATGGGTGTTAACAGAAATAAATGTGTATACATTTAAATGCACATGCATGCACATGCTATGTATACATTTACAAGTACACACATGCACATGTTTTATATATATACACATATGTATAAATATATACATGTAGAAAGATACATACATGTATAAAGATATACATACACACACCCCCACACTCTATTCACAAATACACACACTCCTTGAAATCTATAAAATGAAAATTATAGTGTCTATTTAGTTATTTTGTACACTTATAAAAATTATACCTTTATATTTGATTATGATGGTACAGATGGTGATTATCTCTGTGAGGATGTTGAAAAACAAAGCATGAATAATATTCATTATGTTAACCACATTTTAAAAATATCCCTTGATTTGATTCTTTGAGCAGAATGCTTAGTGTTCTTTGCCTTATCTCATTTGGCCTTCGGGGAGTTACTCCACTGTTACCTTCTTTTAAATTTATTATTTGAATCCTATGATCCAGGGAGGAAAACATTAAGTTGGCTGAAGCATGCTGATTTGCCCTAGAGCCAAACCAGAGACATAAAGGTCTTGGAGGCCTTAAAAGGGACAGAAAGAAGTTCTGTCTGTTTTGTTTAGAATTTTAAAGCACTTATTTTTACTTTGTTTGCTATGTGTAATTTCTTCTAGCATCACTAATTAAACATGGTATTCAGTAAATCTTAATCTTTAGGAATTACCAGAGAAAAGAATAAATGGGACTGGGTTAAAAAGCCATCCCATGCAACCTAGAGGGGTAGAATGGGATGGGAAGTGAGAGGAGGTTCAAGAGGGAGAGGACATACGTATGTCTATGGCTGATTCATGTTGTATGTCAGAAACCAACACAACAATGTAAAGAAATTATCCTATAATTAAAAATAAATTAAATTTTCAAAAAGAAAAAAGAGAATAAAAAAAGCCATCTCGTGAAATTTTAAAGTATGCTTCCAAAGTGTGGGTTTAAGTTTAAATTCTGTACTAAATTTTAGAGAAGGGAGGAAGTAAGGTTATAGGTTAGTAAAAAATATTTGAATTTTAGGGGCATCAGGGAAAATAATAAGTAAATCAGTTGCTGCTTATGTAATGAATCCCTTAAAAAAATAGATGTGTTTAAACTTAAGAGAACAACCCCCCGCACCCCCACCAACCAGGATCAGTTAGGGAATTTAGGAAGGTGTACACACTGCTACATTTAAGTTGTATAACCAACAAGGACCTACTGTATATAGCACATGGAACTCTGCTCAGTGTTATGCGCCAGTCTGGATGGGAAAGGAGTCTGGGGAAGAATTGATACATGTATATGTATTATGGCCAAGTCCCTTCACCTGAAACTATCACAACATTGTTAGTACATTTCTACCCCATTACAAAATAAAAAGTTTAAAGTTAAAAAAATTTAAAACTAGGTGTGTTTGTAAGGTTTGTAAGTTTTTAAGCAACTAGATTTTATTTTTCCCTAAAAATTTCCTGCAAAGTACTATAAATTTCCAGTTTAGCCTAAAGCACTATAGAAACAGTACCACTATAAAAGCCGATCACCGATTTGTTCAGTTCTTGGTATAGGAAAATTCCCCCTGAGCTTTAATACTTGATGGCAATTCTTCCGGCAAGGTGGACTGATAATTTGGGTTTTTCTAGCAGCAGATGAATGAACAAGATTGCTCCACTTTTCAGAGATGGATATTCCTTGGATGGTGACAGACAGTACCATATCTGTGCCTAACACAAAAGGGAACTATAGGAGCTGCAGCTACAAGAAACAACACAAGAGAGCTATACAAGTGTGATTGCCGAGTTGCAGTGGAGTCACGCCTTTGTTCGGGGTTCATTACAGCATAAGGAGCCGTTGATTAAGTCATTCAAAATTTCCTGAATATCAACCACAAAGGAAACACAGTGCTAGGCTCTGGAGACTCAATCAATTGCAACCAAAAGCAGACATGGTCTTTTCTGTGTAGATACTCAAACAAAATAATTTCGGATGTGGGGCTGGGCAAACAATCTAATAATCACACATAAAAATAAAACTTCAGCTGGGATACATGTTGGGAGAGATCATACATGGTCCTTTGATAATACATGGTCCTTTGAATAACAGAATATGAGACTTTTAGTAAGCTACAGATTTCCCTGATAAATGATTTCTTTTAAAGGGTATATTAGAGGTCATCAGTTCAAGAGTGGAAAGGGCTAAGCCAGTAGAAAAGCTTAGTGTGTACAGCACTACTCAGTACTCTGTAACAACCTATAGGGAAAAAGGATCTAAGAATATACATATACATGCCTATGTGTAACTGATTCACTTTGCTCTACACTTGAAACTAACATGACATTGTAAATCACTATACTCCAGTAAAAATTAATTTTTTTAAAAGATTTATTTTGGTCTTTAGCCTGAGAGCATTTGTGTATGTGTGTGTGTTTCTGTGTAAAAGTTAATTTGAGTGTAGAGCAGCAAAAGGAACAGAAGGGGATAAAAGTTTGAAAGCTACTGTGTAACCAAGATGTGCAATGTTGTGTTGTTGAGGGAAGTAGTTCTCAAATTTTAATATGCATCAGTGTCACCTGAAGGTTTAATAATACACAGATTGCTGGGCCCTATAACCAGAGATGTCAACTCAGTGGGTGGAATGGAGCACAAAAATGTGCATTTCTAACTAGTTGCCAGTTGATGCTAAAACCCACAGTCTGAGGATCAAACTTTGAAAACCACTATAAATCTTTATGTCCACAACTGGTCTAGGGTGAGAAAGGTGGACAGAGTATTTCTATACTCTCAGTGCACAAACATGTCTCATGAGTGAAATGAAAAATTTCCTTAGCTAATTAATTTGTATTTGATATTCTGAGGAACAATGAAGTCTAATACAACCTAACATCTTACAATTTCTGACTTGACAGTGATCTATGAAAAGCTTTTTCACAGTAACATTAAAGTCATTAACTTTGCCTTCTCATTGTAGTCAATATTTCAACATAGGAAAATATTTTATATGAATTGATTTAGAAATTTACCAAATGAGCCAGAAAATATATTTTTTGAAAATTTGAATATGACCCATGTAATCTATGCTTTACTCTATTGCTAAGACTATTTTTGGTGAGATACATATGTTATTTTTTTATTTCTAATCTGCTAGAAACCAATATGTGGTTCAGAAGCTGTACTACCTGGACCCAACACACAAGTCTGGCAACATCTAAACTGGCCCAGATTCTGTTCAAGGGAACAAATCCACTGATCATATACTTGGATGTTATTGTGATATCAACTTTCTATAAAAGTTTTTAAATGCACATTTTTAATTTCTATAATTACAGTGTTATACAGGTAACTTACCATTCATGATCTGGCACTGATTCACAGGCCATACTTTAAGTAGCTCAACATTCAGAAAACTAAGATCATGGCATCTGGTCCCATCACTTCATGGGAAATAGATGGGGAAACAGTGGAAACAGTGGTTGGCTTTATTTTTCTGGGTTCCAAAATCACTGCAGATGGTGATTGCAGCCATGAAATTAAAAGACACTTACTCCTTGGAAGGAAAGTTATGACCAACCTAGACAGCATGTTAAAAAGCAGAGTCATTACTTTGTCAACAAAGGTCTGTCTAGTCAAGGCTATGATTTTTCCAGTAGTCATGTATGGATGTGAGAGTTGGACTATAAAGAAAGTTGAGTGTAGAAGAATTGATGCTTTTGAATGCTGGTGTTGGAGAAGACCCTTGAGAGTCCCTTGGACTGCAAGGAGATCCAACCAGTTCATCCTAAAGGAGATCAGTCCTGGGTGTTCATTGGAAGGACTGATGTTGAAGCTGAAACTCCAATACTTTGGCTACCTGATGTGAAGAGATGACTCATTTCAAAAGATCCTGATGTTGGGAAAGATTGAGGGCAGGAGGAGAAGGGGACGACAGAGGATGAGATGGTTAGATCGCATCATCAACTCAATGGACATGAGTTTGGGTAAACTCTGGGAGTTGGTGATGGACAGCCTGGCATACTGCAGTTCATGGGGTCACAAAGAGTTGGACACAACTGAACAATTGAATTGAACCTTACAGGAAATATAAAAGTAGAAGTTTTCCTTGAAAATTACTAGTCCAAGGAGATCTTCAAAATGGGCAAAGTTCTGCTGACCTTAAGTCAGCTTCATGATTGTTTCATTTGTCAAATTCAAAACGGTAGCACAAAATAAGAAATATGATAGATATACTCAGTTTTACTTCATTTTACTTGGCAGAACTTTCAATGAATAAAAGTCATATGATTTCAGTAATTAATTTATGTAACAGTAGCTTTGTTCTACCTTAGAAATCTTATAACTCTTAAGATTTTGAGTAAAATTTGGTTTATACTTCAGCATTTAGTTCTAAGCAGAACTCCTATGGATTTCTTGACTATTCTATTATTTTATCCTATGTGTTCTTTATTTGTATTGCTTTGAAAAGTTTGAAAACAGCTATCGAGTTAATGGTGAACTCTGTTTTTGGTTTTGATTAAGAAACAACATAAACACTCCTGGTGTCTATTGAAACAGGATGGAAAATTCAGAGGGACACACTTTTCAGTACTTTACTTTCTAACTGATTAGCTGTCTGAAATGCCTCATCACTGTATCAAGAGTAAGGCCCCAGAAATTTCTTAAATAAATTAAAATATTTTCATTTTTCTACAGTTTAGAACCATAGCATTCATTTTTAGGAAGAATTCTGAGATATTTTGGCATAATATAAAAGAAAAATATTTCTACTTCTCATAACCCACAATAATATAGGTCCCAGTACTGCATCTGTTTTAACGTAATTTGCTAAGTACAGAAAATCATTTAAGCCTGGAATGAATCACTCAGTTCTAAAGATTCAGAAGATGTGCATTGCATTTCAGATTAATCAGCAATTAACTCTCCAGTGGGATATAAAGATATCCTAGTGGTTAAATACACAAGCTCTAGGTTTCACTTTCAAGAAGACAAAGTAAACATCCATTTTCTTTTTCTCCCATTGGTTACAATGGAAAACTTTGGACTTTATACATAAAATTAACATCAAAAGACTCCAAAAGGAGAAAAGAAGGCAGTTTTGCTAGCGACCTCAGGAGTGGCACACTGGTGAGCTCTCTGAATTTTCTACTGGCCTCAGGTGTCCCAGATTTTCAGTTAAAGAAGCTAACAATCTGGTAACACTAGCAGGCACAGACAAAACAAACAAAAGCCCCCAAATACCCTTCAGATAAGAATTACTCTTATCAGTCAAACACCACAGAAATAACTATGACCCAAACCACACTCAGGCTTCTGAGGTGGTTGGTGGATAAAGAATCCACCTGCCAATGCAGGAGACACGGGGTTGATCCCTGGGTCAGGAAGATCTCCCGGAGAAGGGAATGGCAACTCACTCCAGTATTCATGCCAGGGAAATCCCATGGACAGAGGAGCCTAGCGGGCGACCATCCATGAGGTTGCCATCCTCATATCAGCAATCCTGGACATGACTGAGCATGCATGCAAACCTCAACCACAGCAACAAAGGCTGAGTGAGTTGCCTAGAACTCCACCCATGCCAGGCTGAAATAATGAAAAAGTAACTGAACAACATCAAATCAAATAATCAAAGCTGAAAATTTCCCAAATTTGGCAAAAGGCATAAACTTACAGAGTGAAGCTGAGTGAGCTGAAAATAGATAAAAATATATCCATGCCAAGATGTATCATAGTCAAACTTTGAAGACGAAGAAAAACAAAAAGTTTTTTAAGGAAGTGAGAAAGAAATAACACATTACCTATGGAAGAAAAATATCTCAATGAGCAAATTTCTCATCAGAAACAATGGAGGCCAGGAAGAATTACACTATAGTTTTCAAGCACTGAAAGAAAAGAACTATTCAATCTAGAATGAAAATCTATTTCAAAAATGAAGAAGAAATCAAGATATTCTGAAATGAAGGAAGGCTAAGAAAATATGCTCCCAGCATCTCTAATCTAAAAGAATGGCTGAAGTCCATTAAAGAAAAAAATAAATACAGTAAGAAAAATTCCTAGAATATCAGGAAGCAAAATTGAACATAATGCACAAATATATAGACAAAATACTAAATTACTTTTGATGATTGAAATGCAAAATATAGTACTGTTTCATGCAGCTCCATATGTACATAGAGGAAATATTTAAGATAATTTATATTGTAAATAGAGGAGGGTAAAAGGACATAAAGAAAAACAAGATTTCAAACTTCCCTGTGGTAAAATGACACCATTAGACTGTGATAAATTTTACATGTTAATGTAATCATTACATGTTAGAGTAACCATTTAAAAAGAAAAACAAAAACGGTAGAAAATTCTTAAAGAGATGGGAATATCAGATCACCTTACCTGCCTCCTGAGATATCTGAATGCAGGTCAAGAAGCAACAGTTAGAACCAGACATGGAACAACGGACTGGTTCTAAATTGGGAAAGGAGTACATCAAAGCTATATATTGTCACCCTTATTTAACTTAAATGCAGAGAATGTCATGTGAAATGCCAGGCTGGATGAAGCACAAGCTGGAATCAAGACTGCCAGGAGAAATACCAATAACCTCAGATAGGCAGATGACACCACCCTTATGGCAGAAAGCAAAGAAGAACTAAAAAACCTCTTGATGAAAGGAAAGAGAGTGAAAAAGCTGGCTTAAAACTCAACATTCAAAAATGAACATCATGGCATCCAGTCCCATTACTTCATGACAAATAGATGGGGAAACAATGGAAACAGTGACAGACTATTTTCTTGGGATCTAAAATCACTGCAGATGGTGACTGCAGCCATGAAATTAAAAGGTGCTTGCTGCTTGGAAGAAAAGCTACGACCAACATAGAGAGCATATTAAAAAGCAGAGACACTACTTTGCCAACAAAGGTCTGTCTGGTCAAAACTATGGTTTTTCCAGTAGTCATGTATGGATGTGAGAGTTGGGCCATAAAGAAAGCTAAATGCTGAAGAATTTATGCTTCTGAATAATGATGTTGGAGAAGACTCTTGAGAGTCCCTTGGACTGCAAGGAGATCCAACCAGTCCACACTAAAGGAAATCAGTCCTGAATATTCATTGGAAGGACTGATGCTGAAGCTCCAATACTTTGGCTACATGATACAAAGAACTGACTCACTGGAAAAGACCCTGATACTGGGAAAGACTGAAGGCGGGGAAGAGAAGGGGACGACAGAGGATGAGATGGTTGGATGGTATCACTGACTTGATGGACATGAGTTTGAGCAAACTCTGGGGGTTAGTGATGGACAGGGAAGCCTGGTGTGCTGCAGTCCATGGGATTGCAAAGAGTCGGACACTGCTGAGTGACTGAACTGAACTGATGCAATGAGGTAAATAAAAAACATGACAAATAAATAAAAATGTAATTCTAGAAAATATACAAATAACCCATAGAAAAAAAAGAACATAAAGAAAGAGAAAACAAAAACAAGTGACCTAAACCTTAACATATTAAAATTATTTAAATGAAAATAATCTAAATATAATAATTAGAAGACAAAGCCTGGCAATGTAGATTTAAAATCATGATTCAATATGCTTCCTGTAATATAAGAAACTCACTTCAAACAAAATGATATCAGAAAGCTGAAATAAAAATTGGGAAAAGATATAACATGCAAATATTAATCAAAAGAAAGTGGCATTAGCTATGTTAACATCAGATAAAACAGACTTCAGAGCAAATAAAAGTACTAGAGGCAGAGAGGGACACTGTATAATGATGACAAGAGGATTAATTCACCAAGAAGACATGGCAAACATAAACACCCAACAAACAAGATGCAAAATAAATGAAACAGAAGCTGACAGAACTAAAAGAAATACTCAGATCCACTAACGTAGTTGGAGACAACATCCCTACCTCATTACGGATAGAACAACTAGCCAGCAAATCAGCAAGGGTATAGAAGAACTGAACAACATCAGGCAAAAAAATAAATCTAATCAACACATTTAGGATACTTTGCTTAACAGAGGCAAAGACACATTTTTTTTTAAGAAGGCACGGAACATATACAATGATAGATCATATTCTAGGTCATTAAAAAATTCAACATATTTAAAAGAATTTAAACCATAGGAATTGTGTTCTCTGATCACAACAGAATCAAACTCTACATCAATGATACAAAGAAAACAGAAAAATCCCCCAAACACTTGGAAATAGAAGAAAACAATTAGAACTCATTCATCAAAGAGGAAATTTCAAGAAAAAAATTTTAATATATTTAACAAAATGAAAATGGTAGTGTTTTCATATGCCCCATCATAACATGAGGGCACAGGTAAATCAGGGATGAGAACAAAATTTTTGGCACTAAGTTTATACTACTTGGGTGTTAAAAAAAAAAAAAAAAGGAGGAATGTTTCAAATCAGTAATCTAGGCTCCCATATCAAGAACCTAGAAAAAAGGGGTGGGAGCGAAGCTATTCAAGTCAAGTATCAGGAATGAAATAACATACATGAGCAGAAAGCACTGAAACTAAAAACAGAAAAAAAATAGGGAAAATAAAAATTAAAAAGGTGCTTCCTTAGAAGATCAATATAGCTAATCAACTGCCAGCAAGACTGAGATAAAGAGCAAAACACACAGAAAATGCAAGTGACCAATATTAGGAATAAGACATCCTGCAGACACTGAAACAATGCTAAGTGAATACTATGAGCAGTGTTGCATAGGTAAATTTGATAACTTAGGATAAACTGACCAATTTCTCAAGAAACACAGAACAACCACAATTCATCCAATTAGAAATAGATAATCTGAACAGACCTATAACAATTAAGTAAAATGAAGTGATAATTTAAGGAAAACTGAAACCAATTATATATAATCTCTTAAAGAGAACACTTCTCAATTGAAGAAACTGGTATTACCCTGATACTAAAATCAAAGATAGCACCAAACAAAATGAAACACAAACTTCAGACCAATATCCCTCATGAATATAGATGCTAAATCTCCAGCAAAATATTACCAAATAGAATTCAGCACATATAAAATGAACTACACACCATGACCAAATGCATTTTAACACTGATTAATATTTGAAAATAAATGAATATAATCCAATATCTTAAAAACTGTAAAAGAGAAGTTTGATATCAATCTATGAAGAAAAAGAATGAAAAATTCAATGCCTACTTATTTAAAAAAAAATCTTCAGTAAAGAATGGAAGAGAATTTTCTAAAGTTGCTGAATAGGAATCTACAAAAAAACCTTACAGCTAAAATTACACTTAAGGATTGAGAAAGTGAATGTTTTATCTATAAGATCTGGAATAAGGCGAGGATCACTACTCTCCCCACTCTTACTCAACATAATGCTGCAAGTTCTAGCCAGTGTAATAAGGCAAGAAAAGGAAATAACAGCATACAGACTGGAAAGAAAGGGCTAAAGCTGTGCCATGTGTGGATGTCATGATTATCTACATAGAAAATCCCAAGGAATATGCAAAAATAAACAAACAAACAAATCTTCTGAAACTAAAAAGTTTAGCAAGGTCAGAAAATACAAAGTATTTTGTACAATATGTATCCCTTGTACCAAAGTGGATATGCAGATGGCAAAAACAAACATTAAAAAACAATATTATTAACCATCAGGGAAGTGCAAATCAATACCACAAAGAGGTATCACTATACACCTATCAGAATAAATTTTTCTTAAGTGACAAATACTAGTGCGAATGCAGAGAAATTAAATCACATATTTATTTCTGATGGGACTGTAAAATGGTATAGATACTTAAAAAAAACTTCACAATTTCTTAAAAAATATAAACATTCAACAACCGTAAGACAGCAATTGTTCTTCTGGGCATTTGTCTTAGAGAAACAAAGAATCATACAACAAATGTATTTTCAGAATTAGCTGGCTGGCTAAGCAGTGATTAAAAGTAGTAAAGTAAAGCTTGATGTATTTTTCAGACAACTTCAGATAGCTTTATTCATGTGGTATTCTTTGTACCAAATGGGTTTGTATTTGAAAACATATTTTCTGCCTTCTAGATCTATTCAGGTGGAGAAGGCAATGGCACCCCACTCCAGTACTCTTGCCTGGAAAATCCTATGGACAGAGGAGCCTGGTGGGCTGCAGTCCATGGGGTCACTAAGAGTCAGACACGACTGAGCGACTTCACTTTCACTTTTCACTGTCATGCATTGGAGAAGGAAATGGCAACCCACTCCAGTGTTCTTGCCTGGAGAATTCCAGGGATGGGGGAGCCTGGTGGGCTGTCGTCTATGGGGTTGCACAGAGTCGGACACGACTGAAGTGACTTAGCAGCAGCAGCAGATCTATTTAGGTATAATAAGCAGAGTAGATCTTTGGAATTCAAGTAATTTTAATTTAGAATGTCAATGGTGTTGATCTCTTTAAAAAGTTTAAAAGAGTACATTCTAAGTATACATCATTACAGGACATGGAAAGATCTTTTAGAAATAACTTTCGTCCTTGGAAATGAGTAATCTTTTATAGATAATAGCAAGGTGTGTAGGCTGGTCCTGACAAACAATTCTGAGAATAAATCTATAATTCAACTCTGACCTCTGCTCATTTCTGTTTACCTTTCCCCTCAAGGCAATAGCATTTCAAATAAAAACAAAATGCAGTGGAACAAATCTGTGTGTATGCGGTGGACATGCAGCATAATTTAAAAACTGAATACTTCTGAGTGCTAGGAAAAAACGCCTCAAAGAACTGAACTGCCTATTTTTAAACACCAAAAGGTACGTCATTGCTCACAAGAACATCATTAACAGAAGTCAGTGATTCAAGATGAACTAGAGACGACAACTATGCTATTTGTTTCTGCTAGTAAAGTCTGAAACATGTTTTTATTTTTATTTTTTTTTGGCCATGCCATGAGGCAGGTGGGATCTTAGTTCCTTGACAAGGGATTGAACCTGAATGTCCTGCACTGGAAGCACAGAGTCTTAACCACTGGACTGCCAGGGAAGCCCCTAGTTTTACCTCTTAACAAATTATTCAAACATAAACATTTTCAGAAAAGGTAAATTATTATTTAATTACTGATAAAGGGAAATTATCACATAGAAAGTCCTGTAGATAGTTTTTGAGTGTGTTCAAATATGGTACTACAAAAATTAAGCTGCCACTTGCTTAATAAATAGAGGGAAATGATAATTCATTACTGTAACCAGAAAGGTAAAAAATACTAAATTCCCACATATTTGCACTGGGTTGCTATCACAATGCCATAACTCCCTGTGTTAATTGAAAATTTTAGAACTTCATATGCAAATACACCCATATAACTGTTAACAAAACAAAATGAAATCTTTAATCAAGAGGACTAACAGAAACTACCGTTTAGTTCTGACTGCACAAGTTACAAGAAAATTAAGAGAATGTGAAGCAGGTTTAGATTGGGCAAAGGGATCTAATAATAAGGATAAAATACACATTTAGATAAAGGGAGACAAGTAAAAATTGAATGAACTGCAAACTACCCAAGATAGTTGATCAGCTATTTTTTATTGCCTTCTACACAAGTCTTCTTCTATCACCCCAATGTGTAGCTAGAAATAATAGCAATACACTCATATATATGTATATGTCTATGTGTGTCATTGTGAGACATGTCATTCCAAATTTTTTTCTTCTAAGGGGTTGTCTCCCTGGAGTACTGGACTTTAATACTTCACTCTGGAGCCTTCACCCAAACAGATGATAACTAATTGTCAGAATTCATGGAATGTTTGAGGCTTTTTTATTTACTTAAATAATATAAAACAGATTTAGATAATTGTTATATCTTGAGTATCTATCCAAATGAAAGCTCATTGTACCACAGTATTTGTGATTTCCATTGCTGACTATCAGAGTAATATGATTTGTTCCTATTCCCTAGAAGCTACACTTTTTATCTTTTGTAAAAATAGGAATTGTGTTTATATCTAGGCTTTATAAACTTGACATCTGTTTCTAATCTCTGAAGACATCCTGACATTGTCCTACCTGAGTATTCTTTCTTAAGGAGATGGGAATACCAGATCACCTTACCTGCCTCCTGAGATATCTGAATGCAGGTCAAGAAGCAACAGTTAGAACCAGACATTGAACAATGGACTAGTGCCAAACTGGGAAAGGAGTACATCGAAGCTATATATTGTCACCCTGCTTATTTAACTTATATACAGAGAACATCAGGCAAAATGCGTGACTGGATGAAGCACAAGCTGGAATTAAGATTGCCAGGAGAAATATCAGTAACCTCAGATGTGCAGATGACACCACCCTTATGGCAGAAAGTGAAGAAGAACTAAAGAGCCTCTTGCAAGTGAAAGAGGGGAGTGAAAAAGCTGGCTTAAAACTCAACATTCAAAAAATGAACATCATGGCATCCAGTCCCATCACTTCATGGCAAACAGATGGGGAAACAATGGAAACAGTGACAGACTATTTTCTTAGGATCCAAAATCACTGCAGACGGTGACTGCAGCCATGAAATGAAAAGATGTTTGCTTCTTGAAAAAAAAGCTATGACCAACATAGACAGCATATTAAAAAGCAGAGACATTACTTTGTCAACAAAGGTCTGTCTAGTTAAAGCTACGGTTTTTCCGGTAGTTATGTATAGATGTGAGAGTTGGACTATAAAGAAAGCTGAGCATTGAAGAATTGATGTTTTTGAACTGTGGTGGTGGAGAGAACTCTTGAAAGTCCCTTGCACTGCAAGGAGATCAAACAGTCAATCGTAAAGGAAATCAGTCCTGAATATTCATCAGAGGGACTGATGCTGAAGCTGAAACTCCAATACTTTGGCCACCTGATGTGACAAACTAACTCATTGGAAAAGACTGTGATGCTAGGAAAGATTGAAGGCAGGAGGAGAAGGGGACGATAGAGGATGAGATGGTTGGATGGCATCACCAACTGGATGGACATGAGTTCAAGCAAGCTCCGGGGAGTTGGTGATGGACAGGGAGGCCTGGCGTGCTATAGTCCATTGGGTCACAAAGAGTCAGAGACAACTCAGCAACTGAAGACTTAAATGAACACACAATTATTAAATCACAATACATATTTACTTACAGTATATATAAGTGCTTCCCTGGTGGCTCAGTTGGTAAAGAATCCACCTACAGTGCAGGAGACCCAGGTTTGATCCCTGGATAAGGAAGATCCCCTGGAGAAGGAAAAGGCAACCCACTCTAGTATTCTTTCCTGGGAAAGCTTATGGACAGAGAAGCCTGGCAGGTTACAGTCCATGCGGTCACAAGACTTGGACACGACTTAGAGACTAAACCACCATAAAAAGTACGTCTTCCTACCTAAATTCCAGGATTGAATTCCATCTTTTAAAAATATCTACAAAGTAGCCCTGACATATATACACTATATTGTGTAAAACAGATAGTGGGGAATTGGTAAATAACACACAGAGCTCAGCTTGGCCTTCTGTGATAATTTGCAAGGGGGAGCGAAGCTTAAGAGGGAGGAAATATATATATCATTATGACTGATACATGTCATAAAACCAAAACAACACAATATAATATTATAAAGCAATTTCCCTCAAATTAAAAAATAAATTTAAAAAATAAGTTTGTCTAAAATAATCATTATTTTCCAAAAATATCTAGTATTCTTTAATTGAAAGTAACTCTCTAAAATATCACAACATATGAATATTAAATTTATCCACATCCTTTCACAAATTAGTGTACAGCATATCCTGTATTTGAAAACTTGGTTTGCCAAGAACTCTAAAGAATGGGGTTTGAGCCAAGATTAACTACAAATCTAAAAGCCACATTTTATAAAACACACACACAAATTCCAAATTGTTTGCCAAATTTTATTGTTAGCTTCCCACAATATTATAAAAATATCAGACAAACAGGCGTCAGCATGATGAATGTTGATGATTCCTTTATTTTTTTCCTATACACAGTGACCTGCTAGAAGCTCTGAGGTCAGTTGAATATGCATAGTCACTTCAATTAACTGAAATGTTTGTAAATAAATGATATCTTTTCTCCATTAACATGTCTCCATCTTGACCTACAGGAGCGGATTGTATGGATAATCTTGGATGACTAATTTGTCTTTTCTTTAACCCAGTGCAAGGGAGCAAAAAGTACAGGGAAACAGACATACTTTTAAAAATATACATATTCAGGCAATATTGCCAAAAGTGAATTTCTGCTGAATTTAAGCCAAGCTTTTCTATGAATTTATATTTTTGTGATGGAATATAAGGTCCAATAAATATGATTTTGTTTTACAAATTAAAGGATACTTTCACATGCATTATTTCCTTTTACTTTCATAAAAAGCTTATAGCTTAGATATTATTGTTCTCATATTACAAATGGGGAAACTGAGGCTTGGACAGGTAAACTGTCCCAGGCTCACAGACAGGAACTGGCTCACTGGAATCTCCAACTCTGGCTCCTGACCTTTGGCACCAAGATAGAATGTGCATGTAAATGCACGTGACAAGAATTCACACATAAACAGAAACATTCTCAGATCACTTTTTAAATGTGACAAGGTTTCTCCAAATTTCAGTTTGCTTTAAATCACTTCACCAGCTGCCAACACCATGCTGGCCAAAGGCTGGGTTTGTACATTTCAGAACAAAGTAAAATAGTACCTATTTATTTAATTAGAGTCTCATCTATACAATATGCAAGCAAAAGTGTTCTTGCTATCTATCAATTCTTTTATGTGTTTCTGCTTGCTTTTTTTAAAATTTACTTTTATTGGTGTTAGCTGCTTTTACAATGGGATATTACTTCCCTGGTGGCTCAGATGGTAAAGAATCTTTGTGTAATGCAGGAGACCCAGGTTTAACCCCTGTGATGGGAAGATCCCTGGAGAAGGAAATAGCAACCCACTCCAATATTCTTGCCTGTAGAAACCCATGGACAGAGGAGCCTGAAGGGCTACCGTCCATGGTGTCTCAAGGTGTTGGACAGGACTGAGTGATTAAACAACTCTAAAGTCTGACCCATATGCTTTAATATGAGTTATTTATTTTTCTCTCTCTGACTTACTTCACTCTGTATGACTCTCTCTTCTCTAGGACCATCCATGTCACTACAAATAACCCAATTTCCTTCCTATTATAGCTGAGTAATATTCCATTATATATATGTACCACAGCTTCTTTTTCCATTCCTCTCTTGATGAACATTAAGGTTGCTTGCAAAGCCCAGAGATAAACCCATGCACCTGTGGTCACCTAATCTATGACAAAGTGGGCAAGAATACACAAAGGAGAAAAGACAGCCTCTTCAAGAAGTGGTGCTGGGAAAACTTGAAAGCTACATGTAAAAGAATGAAATTATAAAACTCCCTAATACCAGACACAAAAACAAACTCAAAATGGACTAAAGATCTGAATTTAAGGCCAGATACTATAAAACTCTTAAAGGAAATCACAGGCAGAACACTCTTTGCCATAAATAGGAGCAAGATCTTTTTGACCCACCTCCTAGAGTACTTCCTTGGTGGCTCAGACAGTAAAGAATCCTCCTGCAATGTAGGAGACCTGGGTTCGATCCTTGGGTTGGGAAGAGCCCCTGGAGCTACCTGCTCCAGTATTCTGGGCTGGAGAATTCCATGGACAGAGGAGCCTGGAGAGCTATGGTCCATGAGGTCACAAAGAGTCAGACACTGCTGACAGACATTCACTAGAATACTTAAAATAAAAACAAACGAGACCTAATTAAACGTAAAAACTTCTGAACAGCAAAGGAAGCCATAAATAAGACATAATGACAATCCTCAGAATGAGAGAAACTATTTGCCAATGAAGCAGATGACAGAGGATTAATCTCCAAAATATACAAGCAGGAAATGGCAATCCACTCCAGTACTATTGCCTGGGAAATCCCATGGATAGAGGAGGCTCGTAGGCTACAGTCCATGGGGTTGCAGAGAGTCGGACACAACTGAGCGACTTCACTTTCATGCAGCTCAATACAAAAAATTACAACCCAATCAAAAAATGGGCAGATCTAAATAGACATTTTTTCAAAGACGTAAAGATGGCCAACAAACATGAAAAGATGCTCAATACCACTAATCATTAGAGACCTGCAAATGAAAACTACAAGGAGATATCACCTCACACCAGTCAGAAGGACCACCATCAAAATATCTAAAAACAATAAATGCTGGGGCGGATATGAAGAAAAGGGACCCTTTGTGCACTGTTGGTGGGAGTGTAAATAGGTCCAGCCACAACAGAAAACAGTATACAAGATTCCTTAAAAAGTAAAAATAGAACTATCAAATGACCCGCAATCCCGCTGCTGGACATATACTCAGAGAAAACCATAATTTAAAAAGGTACATACACTCCAACATTCACAGCAGCACTATTTACAGTAGCCAAGATACATTTCTTTGAAAAGTGAGATAATACCTATGTAACTAGTTAGAGAGTATATTTATAAATTCTATCAGATATTTAAAAAGTTGATTATAATAATCTCTGCAAACCATTTATATTCAGTTTATACAGTTTCTGTAATTTTTTTATTTTATTTTTAAAATAAGAAAATAAACTAGTCTTCTTAGGAGTGATTAACTTTTCATAACTTAAAAATTTTATTTAGGGTGTGGTTTTTACCTTTCACATGATATTAACTCATTGAAATACACATTCAATTTTGCATTGGTTAGACAGCACTAGCTGCTATAATAAACTTGAAAATTTCAACGGCTATGGTCATATAAAGTTTATTTCTCAGTTGGGCAATAGTCTAACCTAGGTATTCCTCGCATGTTGCTTGCCTCCACGTGATGATTTTAAGACTCTGGTGACTTCCATCTTAGATCTCTTGGGGCCTCGTTCTTCAGAGCCTAAGTTGGCAGAGAGAGAAGAAAGCTTAGAGAAAACATACCCTTGACTGTTCTGCTCATGTTACAATGAAGAGATCTACTCCCACATCTAATGTAAATATAAAGGGATCTACAATGCCCAGTTCAGCAATGACTTCCCAACCACAACTAAATGAAGGCAGGGCAGTCATAAATTTTGGTGGTTGGCTAGCAACCCTATGTAATCATGAAAAGACATATAATCTGTCCACCTATGTCCAATTACACAAAATCAAAATTTGTATCTCATTTTATGTTGTATGTCTGTAGCCAAGAAGTCCAGGAAAATATATTTGGGAGGTGAATGCAATCTTAATTTCATTGTTAATCCGGTGTGCAAAAAAAAAAGAAAATCACTTTTGACTCAGAATTTATTTCATCTCTGAAAAATGGAACTATGGAGTTGAACATTTATCAAACCACTACTGACCTATGCTAAAAGAATCTAATAAAAAAGAATGACAAACTACTTTATAATAACAATTCTAGGTTTGTTTATTTCATAGTATTTTATATCATATATATATAACTTTCCTCATGGCTTTGCATTATTATTTACCTAGCACAGAAGAGCATTTTACTCAATGATTCTTTTCATCTGGAGACAATAATAAATGGGTCTTCTTCATTCAGTTCAGTTCAGTCACTCAGTCATGTCCATCTCTTTGTGACCCCATGAATCGCAGCACAACAGGCCTCCCTGTCCATCACCAACTCCCAGAGTTTACTAAAACTCATGTCCATCAAGTCTGTGATGCCATCCAGCCATCTCATCCTCTGTTTCCCCCCTTCTCCTCTTGTCCCCAGTCCTTTCCAGCAACAGGGCCTTTTCCAATGAGTCAACTCTTTGCATGAGGTGGCCAAAGTATTGAAGTTACAGCTTCAGCATCAGTCCTTTCAAAGAACACCCAGGACTGATCTCCTTTAGAATAGACTGGTTGGATCTCCTTGCAGTCCAAGGGACTCTCAAGAGTCTTCTCCAACACCACAGTTCAAAAGCATCAATTCTTCAGCACTCAGCTTTCTTCACAGTCCAACGCTCACATCCATACATGACCACAGGAAAAACCATAGCCTTAACTAGACGGACATTTGTTGGCAAAGTAATGTCTGTTTTTGAATATGCTATCTAGGTTGGTCATAACTTTTCTCCCAAGGAGTAAGTGTCTTTTAATTTCATGGCTGCAATCACCATCTGCAGTGATTTTGGAGCCAAAAATAAAATCTGATACTGTTTCTACTATTCCGCTATTTCCCATGAAGCAATGGGACCAGATGCCATGATTTTAGTTTTCTGAATGTTGAGCTTTAAGCCAACTTTTCACTCACCTCTTGCACTTTCATTAAGAAGCTTTTAGTTCCTCTTTACTTTCTGCCATAAGGGTGATGTCATCTGCATATCTGAGGTTATTGATATTTCTCCCAGCAATCTTGATTCCAGCTTGTGCTTCATCCAGCCCAGCGTCTCTCATGATGGACTCTGCAGAGAAGTTAAATAAGCAGGGTGACAATACACAGCTTTGACGTACTCCTTTTCCTGTTTGGAACCAGTCTGTTGTTCCATGTCCACCTCTAACTGTTGCTTCTGGACCTGCATATAGGTTTCTCAAGAGGAAGGTCAGGTGGTCTGATATTCCCATCTCTTTCAGAATTTCCCACAGTTTATTGTGATCTACACAGTCAAAGGCTTA
This sequence comes from Nanger dama, assembly GCA_917880005.1. Taxonomy (NCBI): domain Eukaryota; kingdom Metazoa; phylum Chordata; class Mammalia; order Artiodactyla; family Bovidae; genus Nanger; species Nanger dama. Next base: position 36,264,771 of record CAKJTW010000007.1, read on the forward strand.
GGCATAGTCAATAAAGCAGAAGTAGATGTTTTCTGAAACTCTCTTGCTTTTCCATGATCCAGGGGATGTTGGCAATTTGATCTCTGGTTCCTCTGCCTTTTCTAAAATCAGATTGAACATCTGGAAATTCATGAGTCAAGTATTGCTGAAGCCTGGCTTGGAGAATTTTGAGCATTACATTACTAGTGTGTGAGATGAGTGCAATTGTGTAGTATTTTGAGCATTCTTTGGCATTGCCTTTCTTTGGGATTGGAATGAAAACTGACCTTTTCCAGCACTGTGGCCACTGCTGAGACTTCCAAATTTGCTAGCATATTGAGTGCAGCACTTTCACAGCATCATCTTCCAGGATTTGAAACTGCTCAACTGGAATTCCATCACCTCCACTAGCTTTGCTCATAGTAATGCTTTCTAAGGCCCACTTGACTTCACATTCTAGGATGTCTGGCTTTAGGTGAGTGATTACACCATCGTGATTATCTTGGTCGTGAAACTCTTTTTGTACACTTCTTCTGTGTATTCTTGCCACCTCTTCTTAATATCTTCTGCTTCTGTTAGGTCCATAACATTTATGTGGATAATAAAATATACAGTAAGAAGTTCATAACAACTAACATGATATACTAAACATCATGGATTAATATGTATTAGTTCCACTAATATGAAAATGCATGTAAACATTTTAAAACTTTAAAGTTGCCTATAAATATTGTTTTAATTTTTATTATTATACCTGTTATGGAAGAAGATCCCAGAGTTCATACAACATTTGAAGATGTGTACAATACATGGAAGAACTGTACAAAAAGATCTTCATGACCCAGATAATCATGATGGTGTGATCACTCATCTAGAGCCAGACATCTTAGAATGTGAAGTCAAGTGGGCATTAGAAAGCATCACTAGGAACAAAGCTAGTGGAGGTGATGGAACTCCAGTGGAGCTGTTTCAAATCCTGAAAGATGATGCTGTGAAAAATGTTGCACTCAATATGCCAGCAAATTTGGAAATCTCAGCAGTGGCCACAGGACTGGAAAAGGTCCGTTTTTATTCCAATTCCAAAGAAAGGCAATGCCAAAGAATGCTCAAACTACCGCACAATTGCACTCATCTCACGTGCTAGTAAAGTAATGCTCAAAATTCTCCAAGCCAGGCTTCAGTAATACGTGAACCATGAACTCCCTGATGTTCAAGCTGGATTTAGAAAAGGAAGAGGAACCAGAGATCAAGTTGCCAACATCCACTGGATCATGGAAAAAGCAAGAGAGTTCCAGAAAAACACCTACCTCTGCTTTATTGACTATACCAAAGCCTTTGACTGTGTGGATCACAATAAATTGTGGAAAATTCTGAAAGAGATGGGAATATCAGACCACCTAACCTGCCTCTTGAGAAATCTGTATGCGGGTCAGGAAGAAACATTAGAACTGGACATGGAACAACAGAGTGGTTCCAAATAGGAAAAGGAGTCTGTCAAGGCTATGTATTGTCACCCTGCTTATTTAACTTATGCAGAGTCCATCATGAGAAATGCTGGACTGGAAGAAACACAAGCTGGAATCAAGATTGCCGGAAGAAATATCAATAACCTCAGGTATGCAGATGACATCATCCTTATGGCAGAAAGTGAAGAGGAACTAAAAAGCCTCTTGATGAAAGTGCAAGAGGAGAGAAAAAGTTGGCTTAAAGTTCAACATTCAGAAAACGAAGATCATGGCATCCGGTCCCATCACTTCATGGGAAACAGACGGGGAAACAGTGGAAACAGTGTCAGACTTTATTTTGGGGGCTCCAAAATCACTGCAGATGGTGACTGCAGCCATGAAATTAAAAGACGCTTACTCCTTGGAAGGAAAGTTATGACCAACCTAGATAGTACATTCAAAAGCAGAGACATTACTTTGCTGACTAAGGTGCGTCTAGTCAAGGCTATGGTTTTTCCTGTGGTCATGTATGGATGTGAGAGTTGACTGTGAAGAAGGCTGAGCGCCGAAGAATTGATGCTTTTGAACTGTGGTGTTGGAGAAGACTCTTGAGAGTCCCTTGGACTGCAAGGAGATCCAACCAGTCCATTCTGAAGGAGATCAGCCCTGGGATTTCTTTGGAAGGAATGATGCTAAAGCTGAAACTCCAGTACTTTGGCCACCTCATGCGAAGAGTTGACTCATTAGAAAAGACTCTGATGCTGGAAGGGATTGGGGGCAAGAGGAGAAGGGGATGACAGAGGATGAGATGGCTGGATGGCATCACAGACTCGATGAATGTGAGCATGAGTAAACTCCGGGAGTTGGTGATGGACAGGGAGGCCTGGTGTGCTGCGATTCATGGGGTCGCAAAGAGTCAGACACGACTGAGTGACTGAACTGAACTGAACTGAATATACACCAGAATATAATATACACCACCATATCTAAGGTGGTGTACACAAATGCTAACACTAGGAATGTGAGTAAATGATATTTTGATGAATTCATACAAAAATCTCTTCGCTTCCAACAGAAGACTTCTAGCAGGATGATTTTAGTACAGACATGCTCTATGAAGTGGAATTGTCATGTGTAAAATTTCTGGAAACTGAGGCGAGCAGGGAAGAAAGTGTTCCACAGAGAAGAACCAGTAATCCTGTCCATGTGGCAAAGTAGCCCAGATGGTAGGGGCAGTAAGGGCAAGACAAGGTGGACTTGCAGTTTTGCTACTAAATCCAGATCACACATTTATTATACGTGTGTTGAACTCCATTTACATAGATTATTGCATATTTTTAACCCATAACATGTTATTTCTCATTTGTGAGATCAAGTTTATGATCCTGACCTCATTTCAGCAGGAGTTTTTAACTAGTCTCTACCATACTCGAATCATTTTAAGTACTCAAATAGCTTACTGCGGAGGGGGCAGATAAGCACTAGGAAAAGAAAACTTCTCAAGACAGCTCTCAGCTTATCACCTGGCACAGATTCAGGGAATCAGCCGACAGGTTTATTTGAATAAGTTCATGTTCTGCAGTCTTCAGCCACCCACAAAGAACAGCTGTCTGACTTACCCCATGCCAGGTGCATGCCTATGTGAGCATAGCAGTATTCTCAGTATCATATACAATGAGTCACTGGAGGCAGGCATTCTATTTTCCTTGCTTTGTCTTTTTAAAAGTAATGTGCTATGAATAGTTAATTCATTGAGATGTAAATGCTTCTGTAATTCAATAACCCTATTGTACAAATCTATTTTTAATTGGTCCCTAAAAAGAAAAGGGAAACATCTTCAAATTCTTTGTTTTAAAAGATGAATGTTCCGTCTTGGTCACTTTCCATGTCCTTGGACAAGTTACTTCATCACATTAAGCCTTAACTGGACTCACAGAAATAATATTCTTTTCTCATGGAGTTGTTGTAAAGATGGAACATGACAATGATTGTGATGTCTCACTTCTACTAAGCATTACATAGTGCGATGGGCATTCTGACTTGAGTCCGAGAGTTCTTTAGACTGGTTTGGGCATATTCAGGAAACTGGGAAGGTGGTCCCTCCAGAAGCCTTTTGCAGTGGGGTTAGGCAGCTCCCAGGAGAGTAGGCATCCTGACGGAAAAGGCAGCACAGAACGATGAGTTTAACAAGAAGCTTCGGCCACCAGTGATGAGAGGTGAACGCGACCATACAAGATGCCTCTTCCCTGGGTTTGTCTGTTGCTCCAGGTCCGCTGCGCTCTCACCGTGGGTGTGTGGAAAGAAAACCATCAATAGCATCCTGACTCACGTCTTAGTGAAGACCCTGGAAGGGAGCAGCACTAGCGTAATGGCCATCAGAGAAGCTCTTCCCGGCTTAAAGCGGAAGCAGCTACAGAATTTCCAGGGCTCCAGCATCTTAGCTGTCATGGGGGTTGGCAGGTTCTGGTGGACAGACACACATGCAAGGTGCCAGGTCGGGGTTGGGAGCAGACTTGCTCTTCAGCATGTGTCTGGCAACCCAGGGGCGGGGGAGTTCCCAGAAAAACCAGAGGGACCCTGTCCAGATGGCTGAGGTATCATCTCACCAAGTAGGGGCAAGGATAAATAGGTCACACCACTCCTGTGATGGCTTCTGTGTCTGGGTGCTGGTCATGCATGGGGAGCAAGCCAAAACATAAAAGCAAATTGTCTGTCACATGATTAGTCAATTTAATTTTTTTTTTTTGAACTTATGTTTTGTATTCTCAAAGATAATAACTTTCTGTGAAATAGGATGTGAAATTTTTCAAATGATATTGCCACACAGTTTTTCTTTTTTCTTAAAAATAAAAAAGGATGTGAGAATCCCTGCCAAAACGCATGCTGGACACATCATGAGAACTTCTTTTATGAGCAGAAGTTCACTAAATCTGATTCTAGGTTTAAGTTGCTCAGTGACTATGATTTCAATTCAAAATAATAGAATGAACAACCCCTAAAAAATCATCCAAGAATTTTGAAGGACACTTGAAAATTGAGTTTTCTCATGTTTGTTTTCTGGTTTTTCTCTTTTAAGGTGGTGTTGGTATAGAGGAAAATTCATGAACCCTTGGAATCTGACAATTCCTTAGCCTTCCACTTAACTGGTGGGGACCCTTAGCAAACAGTTTAACCTCATAAAATAAAATGTTACAGGACAATATTAGATAAACATTAGATTAGATATTACATAAATATTAAGACAATATTAGATAAACTGAATACAGTATAGTACTCCCAATGCTTGGCACACTCAGCAGGCAATGCTAATTATTTTCCACCCTTCCCAATTTCCTGTCTACCTTTCTTCCAAACAGTCATTCCTATTTCAAGAATCCACGGGCAGGACAGCAAAATGGACAGGAAGTCATTGAATGGGCATCTATTCTACTTCTTCAAATTATGTAAATTCTGAGGGCCTCAGTTTCCTTGTCTGTAAAATGGATATGATAGCACCTTCCACTCAGATTTTTTGTAGTAATTAAGTGGATTAAGTCATGTGAAGTCCTTAGAAGCATGGGCTCTAGAATGGAAGCTCCAGGAGAAATTTATGGTTGCTTTTCTATCTCCAGGACACAAAGCAGGACCTAGAATGTAGTAGGTGCAGAATAAATATTTGTAATAAATGAAAATGACAGTAACATGCTTGTTTCCCTTGGCCCAACACAAACTCTCCTTTTACAAACTGTGGGACCTGTGTGGGTGAATGCCGGGCAGGGATTTAGAGATTACATCCTAAGTGGAATTCAGGAATTTCCCCTGAGTTCCCCTGACTCGAACTGTATTTCCCATGACCCATGATCTCATCTCTCCATGAACACACCTGCTGCGTCTTGTCCAGGGGGCAAGTTTGTGTTAGATGCTTGAGCGCTTCTGTATGTGCCAGCATTTCTCCACTCTGCCTTCTGTCTGGGCACAGAGATGGAAGGCTGCTGAGGGGCAGTTTGCCCCTTCTGCAGTAGGCAGTAGGCACTCAATAAATGATTCAGGGAGTGAATAAGTCACTGTCCACAGTGCATTGCAAATGAATGTTTTTATTATAGTGAGTTCTTTCTTACAGACAAATTCTCAATACTTTCTATGCCCTCACAGCAATGATACAATTTCCAGAGTCCGATTAGGTGCTTCTAGAGTGTGGTCACTCCTGATGACTCTCTTTGGTGACTTCTAGTAGATAGAGTTCACTATACGCAACAGCGGGTTATGGAGTTGGAATGCAGCTTCAGTCTAATTGTTGTTCAGCTGCTGAGTGATGTCCAACTCTCTGAGACACCACGGCTTCCCTGTCCTTCACCATCTCCCTGAATTCACTCAAACTCATGTCCACTGAGTCAGTGACGCCATCCAACCATCTCATCCTCTGTTGTCCTCTTCTCCTCTTGCCCTCAGTCTTTCCCAGCATCAGAGTCTTTTCAAATGAGTCAGCTCTTCGCATCAGGTAGTGAAAGCTTCAGCTTCAGCATCAGTCCTTCCTATGAATATTCAGGGTTAATATCCTTTAGGATAGACTGGTTTGATCTCCTTGCAGTCCAAGGGACCCTCAAGAGTTTTCTCCAACACCATAGTTCAAAAGCATCAATTCCTTGGTGCTCAGCCTTCTTTATGGTCCAACCCTCACGTCCATACACAACTACTGGAAAAACCATAGGTTTTACTATATGGACCTTGTCACCAAAGTAATGCCTCTGCTTTTTAATACACTGTCTAGGTTTGTTGGTATAATTAAACTGCTTTGAAAGCAAAACATAAGTTCAATATGTTTGCATGATTTAACTCCTAACTGTCCCATGAAAATCTGTGAGTCTCTATATGGCCCGAGTTATATTACTATTCCTATATACTTTTAAGTGTGTTCCCTGAGTACTTAACTTCAAGCAAATTAAACCATATAATAAAATGGTCCTAAGAAATCCTTCTGGGCATATATCTGGAAAAACCATAATTTGTAGAGATACATGCACCCAGATATTCATTGCAGCACTATTCACAATAACCAAGACATTACAATAGCAACCTAAATGTCTATTGAGAGGAATGGATAAAAAAGATGTGGTACATATATACCAAGGAATACTACTCAGCCATAAAAAGAACAAAATCACGCCATTTGCAGCAACATGGATGGACCTAGAGATTATCATACTGAGTAAAGTAAGTCAGAGAAAGACAAATATTATGATATCACTCATATGTGTAATCTAATTTTAAAAATAATACAAATGAACTTATTTCACAAACAGAAACTGACTCACAGATTTTGAAAATAACCTTATGGTTATCAAAGGGGAAACATCAGGGGAGAGAGAAATTAGACCACTGCACATAAAATAGATAAACATGTGTGACATATACACACCACTACATATAAAATAGATAAAGAACAAGGACCTATGCACAGGGAACTCTATTCAATATTCTGTAATGATATATATGGGGAAGAATCTGAAAAAGAATGACTATACGTATATGCATAACTGAATCACTTTGTTGTACATCCGAAACTAACACCACATTGTAAATCTACTCCAATAAAGTTTTTTAAAAAGAAACCCTCCACATGCTTTGCTGGGAAAAGTCTGATATGATGAGGGTGAAAATTTGAAGGGCATGTGATGTTTTGACTAAGTCAAACCAAAGGAAATCCACTCCTCTCAGCTCCAGAGTGCCCTACTCCGTTTTGCTATTTCACCCTTTGTGATGACCCATCCAAAAGTTTACTGTGAGAGTCACTGGAAGTGTCCGGCAGTGCTCTGAATGAAAAAAAGTCAGATGAGAAGCCAGGAGAATGTGCAAGCCCAATGCACTACCAGACTCTTGGAGGTTTGCATGTAACTCCTCTCCCCAGGCAACCGTGGGAAGACAATTACCTGAGGACACAACTTCCTGTTTGAGAATATTTATCATTACAAAACTGAATTAGCGGCTTCCACTGCCTTGATCCCTTTCACATGACAAAATGCCTACAATTTGGAAGGCTAATCATTTTCTCCCTGAAGCGGACCAAACAAAGGAGATTTCATAGTTCCTCATTTTAGCCATCTATTATGATTCAAACATGAATCATCCTCTCTATTCCCATAATAAATCCGTCCCATAGTTAGAATGCTTAAGAACAGATGCACCCAAAGATCTTATTTGTGGTTGTATGTGTGCGCATGTGTATCCGAAAATGCCAGAACCTAAATATTTTTGGTACTTTTCAGGACTGGAAGCAAAGCCACACTTAATTGGAAAGCCAATGATAGTGTGGGACTGATGATAGTCTTAAAAATTCTCTGAAACTTTTGACATACCCTGCCCCCAAAACAATCTTAAAACTACAAACTCAAACTGTCAACTGATCTGTTAAAAAAAACAAACTCCAGTTTGTAAACGCTTAAGCTTACATGAACAGGAGCGTTCCTTCCTAAAACTGAGAGGAAATCTTCAAAGGACTTATCTTCTAACTCTAGTTTGTCATACACCACCAAAAGGTCTGCTGAGAGCTTCACTACTGCCTATGCATGGATACACACACACACACCACCACCACCACCACCACACTCAAGTGTAGAAATAACCCAGAAATATTGGACAAAAGGCAGATGTGGCTAAGCCCTTCTATGATAAATCTTGGGCTTCCCAGGTGGCTGAGTGGTACAGAATCTGCATGCCAATGCAGAAGATACAGAAGACGAGGGTTCAGTCCCTGGGTTGGGAAGGTCTGGAGAAGAAAACAGCAATCCACTGCACTATTTTTGCCTGGGAGAATTCCATGGACAGAGGAGCCTGGTGGGCTGAAGTCCATGGGGTTGTGAATAGTCAGACGTGATCAAGTACACACACACTCATGATAAACTGTCATATCACCTTAAATTAAAAGATCACATGCTGGTTGAAGTAACATTAAGGATAGATCCTCCAAGCTTTTTTCAAGTCATCCACCGAGGTGCAGCAGGCATGCTAAGCACATACTGAGGACGCCACAGCTTGCCCAGCCTTGTGGGCTAGAGTACCAAAGCACTGATTCTTCACTTCTCTTGGGTTGCCCTGAGGGATCTTAAGAAAAAAGGCCTCCATTGTGACAAATAGTCTCCAATACACGGATAAGGGAGCTGACTAATTTTGTGTTCCTACAGTGACACCTATGAATATAATCAGCAGGCTTGATAAAAATATTTGCATAAAATCCATATATGCACACATGGAGTAACATGTACTGGTAACTACCTACCTTATAGCTTATGTTATACCATCAATTATGAGTTTCTTTATCAATTTTCCGTAGTTCAGAATCTCACACTTTCCTTCCAAATAATGGAAATACATTATTTTTAAAAATCAAGTTTACGTCCTAATGGCTCACCATTTTATCTGAAAAATCACTGATCCACTGATTTACCACAATAATAAAACTTATTTCCATAATAGCACAGAGCTCAGGAACTGAAGCCAAATAGTTTTCAGTTTTTAAAAATTCTAAGTAATAATACTATATCATTTATGTAACGTACATTTTTTTAAAGAATGTGGCCAAATAGTTTTTATCGTAAAAGAGAACAGCAATATATGAAAAACATAAACTCTGGAGAAAGGGAAAATATTGACACGAATCTACTGCCACACATACTCAGTTGTACATTACCTGGCAAGGGACTAGCATTAACACAGCACTGAAGATGTGTTCATTACTTTGCCGACTAAGGTCCGTCTAGTCAAGGCTATGGTTTTTCCAGTGGTCATGTATGGATGTGAGAGTTGGACTATGAAGAAGGCTGAGCGCCGAAGAATAGATGCTTTTGAACTGTGGTGTTGGAGAAGACTCTTGAGAGTCCCTTGGACTGCAAGGAGATCCAACCAGTCCATTCTGAAGGAGATCAACCCTGGGATTTCTTTGGAAGGAATGATGCTAAAGCTGAAACTCCAGTACTTTGGCCACCTCATGCGAAGAGTTGACTCACTGGAAAAGACTCTGATGCTGGGAGGGATTGGGGGCAGGAGGAGAAGGGGACGACAGAGGACGAGATGGCTGGATGGCATCACTGACTCAATGGACGTGAGTCTGAGTGAACTCTGGGAGTTGGTGATGGACAGGGAAGCCTGGTGTGCTGCGATTCATGGGGTCACAAAGAGTCAGACAGGACTGTGCAACTCAACTGAACTGAACTGAAGATGTGTTCAGAACTCTACTGATGTGCCAGGGAGGCTCAAGGTTCACATCCCACAAGTTAACTGGCAAAGTGCTGCTCTGGGGCAGACAGACTCAAGGTCATGACAATGATATGGCATTTAATTTGAGCACACTGGGCATTTTTATATCTGGAATATTCTCAACTTCATTTCCACATATAAGTTTTAGTCACTAGGTTCCCAGGTATTTGACCAACATCTGGAAACGTAGCATGATTCCTGAGATGCTGGTTTCTTGACAAGACCTCCTGGTCCACTGGAGGGCTCTCTGATGGGGCTGACACTTGTGAAAATATTCCAGTCTCAATGCTAGGACTATGCATGGGAACAGCTTAGCTCAATCCCTTCACTCTCCATAGCAACCATGGTTCCCAGAGAACTCACTGGGGCACTCATTAAAGTGTTCAGACATATCATTCCATCTTCAGTATCTTTTAAAATGTCTATCATGGAATCAGTCCTGTAAGATTCCCTACTGGGGAAGGCAGGGGAGGGGCAATTTAACCTTGGACAGATCATTTTAATAAACACAGCATAAAATGTTTCCTCATATGTGAATATTACCATGCAAATTAAAAATGTTACTTCGGGTCTTCAAAAATTATTTTATTACCTAAATCTTTATTTAGTTTTTAACCAAAAACCTATCAGCATCTTGGGGAATAATATTTTGCAGCACTGTGAAAAATTCTTCCACATATCCTAGAGTTCATTAACACATTTTCTGGCTACCATTCCCAGACCCAACTCTATCAGAATAAACACTCAATTCTTATTTTCTCCTCTATTTGAAGCTTCTTCTCCAGAAACCATTCTCTCCTTTTCTTCTCTGGAGTCAGTATCAGATAATACCTAACCACTAACTTTTCTTTTGGAAACTTCTGCTACAGGTGACTTACTTTATAGCAATGGGTTTAGAAATGGGTTGGTAATTAAAGGTACCATGATAATGAAATGAACTCTGTTTCACTGTTGTGGTGGCAATGATTCCTCTTAATAATAGGTTACAACAAAATACATACAGCATTTTAATGTCATTTAGTTGCCAACTAAATCAACATTGTTCATTCTCCTTAACTTTCATTTTGATCTAAATTTGGAAGCATAGAAATGAACAAGCAATTTTATCATTATATGCTTTTCCCAAACTTGTGACTATACGTTTTTGTACTGTTCTGACACAAGAAGTCTTTTTAAAAGGCTTGCATGTTCATTGCAGTAAAGGACAATTGGTTCTCATGATTTTTATTGGCTGTTGGATCTGTCAGAGAACAGAATCCTTCGTTCTTTCAAGGACTCTATAATAGTTATCAGTATTTACCTGAAAAAATAACAGTTTTTATCTTGCATTTAATGGCTTGGGCTCCAGAGTCCAATCCCATGTTGTAAGTCAATGTTCTACCATTTACCCTGTGACTTTTGCAAAGTTAACCTTTTTGTCCTTCACTTTCTATTGTGAAAATTGGTAATACAGACACCAAGAAGGCGATTGACCAGATTCAAGTAGATAATTAATACAAAGGACTTGAAATTTACCCATAGTATAACAAGTAATTAATATTAGCCATTGTTATTGCTATTTATGGCAGAAGTGATATAGATGCTTTAAAATCACAAACTTCAAGGTCCACTTGTAAATTCTTTCTCTCCCCACCTTGCCAGAAACTGAATAGCCAGAAGTAGCAAACAGACTCAGAGACAGCAGAGGGTTTGTCTCAGCATATAATTAGTCTGAGATAACACTTTCACAGAAATCATTTGAATTGGCCATGATACTAGATTTCAAAAAATGCAAATGTATTGAGACACTGGGAGCTACTAGTTCCTATAAAGACACAAATAATTTATCATGAGCTCACTATCTCTAAACATGCTTCTGCAAATAACAGGGGGAAAAATCACTCACTAGGGAATTTTATTCTCTGGATGCTTTGCTATCTTTGATGAAATGTCACCTTCTCACTTAGGTCTTCCCAAACACACCATACCCCTCCCACCTCCTAGCATATGTTATCACCTTGTGGTTTTAATGTTTTAATTGGGTGCATCACCTTCGTGATAGGCTATGTTTATACCTTCCCAAATGTGCATCTTGAAATCCTACCCCTGATATTATGGTATTAGGACGGGGACCTTTGAGAGGTAATTAGGATTAGATGGGGGTCCTGAGGATAGACCCTCATGAATGAGATTAGCATCCTTTAAAGAATCAAAGAGAACTTACTTCTCTCTGCTCTCAGACATGTAAGGATACGGTGAGAAGTCAGCAGTCTGCCAACTAAAAGAAGTTCTCACCAGATCCAACCAAGCTGGCACGCTGTACTTGAACTTCCAGAACCCTGAGCAATACATTTTTGTTGCTTATAAGCATCTCAGTCCACGGCATTTTTGTTACAGAAGTCTAAGCTGACAGAGACAACCTTCATGCACACAATACAATTTATTAATTCACTCTTTTTAATGTTTGGCCTTCCCTGCTTGAAAGCTAGCTTAGTTGCATAATGATTTTTCATAATTTTTTTCAAAACTGTATCCCTAACACTTAGAACAATTCTTAGTGCATATCATGAATATTTGAGGAATAAACAAACAAGTCCAGAAGTGGGACAGATACAGCTTTGATCAAGTCAGTAGCTAAAGAATATCAAGACTCAGAATCCTGCTGTTTTTCCACTCTGCCATCCACAGTACTGGCTTCATCATAAGGTTAAAAAAACATGCTGTCTTTGGTTTTCTAACATGAAAAATGGTAGATTCAAACACAACTGAAATTACTTAGCAATAATACTAATACAGACTCTCCAAGGGCTAATGACTAGATTGAAAGAGGTAATAAATGCCCCCACAAAAGCGAGAAAGTATTCATTAAAGTCCCCTAACAGATTTTCCTCCATATCTCATTAAAACAGAAATGTGATCACTTAAACTAATTAAGGGTTTAAAGAAAAGAAAATTTCTTTAAATGTTGGAGAAATCAGAATTTCTCCCTAAAATGGGGGAAAGGATCATGTCCCTCTAGGGGTAAATATTAATGCTTGATGCCACAATGTCATAGTCCATTGGCCAAAAAAAAAGAAGTTTAGATGGGTAGACAGAGCAAATTACTGTCAATCACATTATTAGATCACTGTTTCTATGCTTTACTGAGGTTGGCTAGGCTAAGGCTAAGAGCTTTTAAAACAATTACAAATAACACTGTCCTTAAACGAAAAGAAAAGTAGACTCACATTCAGTTCAAGTGAAATGGACTATTTCACATGTGCCAGATTTAGGAAACATCATTCAACAACTAAAAGCAACCAAGGTCAGTTTTTCTTTGCATTCTGCAGTCCAGATGCTTAATGTTCTTTCAGAAAGACTGTGGCCTAAAGAAACCTATGTGTGAATTCATACAGTCACTTGGATTTCAGTATGTGTTTGAGATGTTCATGTTACAAAGTTTAGTTGCCTTTTTGTTTAATATATATGCTCCCATTTCTGCTGGCTCTTCAAGTAGCCAAGATAAAAACTAAGAGTATATTTATGGATGTGAGAAGTGATGTGTTGAAATATTTTATTGGTTTAGATTTGGTTTGGTAATCATCTTTTTTTTAGTTCAATAACAGGTGTGAAAAGAATGAGTGTGTAAAAATGCCTTCTAGGAAATAAAACAGCACAACTGAATATCTATTCAAATATACAAGAAAGAAATTCAATTTGGGTTTTTTAATGACTAACCTTTATATGAAAGAAATGGTTCCATTAAATTAATACAGCCTAACTGTGAAATCTGCAGTATCTAGTAATGGTTATATACTTTTTTTAACATTCATTTGCTATTTGACATTAATGTATTTAACCTTGACATCTACCAAAGAAGAAAACTGGTTGCCAGAAAAATGATAAAAGTGAAATTAGGCCATTTAGATCAAATTTAATATTTCTGATTCAATGTCCATATGAGCTAGAATAAAACTGATGAATGATTATGAATTGGACACTTAAACTTCCATAGAGAATTGAGAGTTAAAATTATCTCTTAAGTAAATACTTAACACTCTCCCAGAAAAGTGTGGCATGTATATGTACTTGACCAGAGTCTATGAGAAATAGATATTGCATAGGAACACGTACCCTATATAGTTTATTTGGAATACCTTAACATTATAAATAATTACTTCTGATGCATTTACTTGCCAAACTGCAATCAGGCCTTCCCTGATGACGCTGTTTCCAGGTACTTAACTCTCTTCCACATTGTCCCTTAATGACACTTCCCTTGTCTATTTGACATTTTCCATGGTACCTATCACCTTATGCTTATATAATTTTGCAATTTATTCTATTCATTCACTAGAAGTCAAAGCTGAAATTAAACAGTTGATTTATCTTTGCTAGAAAGCCGTAAAGACAACACAAATTTAGCAAACAAAATAATCACCAGAGATTAAAAAAAATGTTTCCAACACACTAAATTGGCCAAATTTTGTAACACAACATCAGTAGCATTTATGTTTTAAGTTATCTGTATTGTGATCTTGGTGTTAGGCCCTGCAGACAAATCTGGTAGTAACATGTTTCCACACCGCACACTGTGTGTCCGAGGATTTCCTGTGTGAAACATACTGTGTCTATTCAATGATCTGTACAATGAGGAAATAAAGAGGACAGAGGCAAAAGATCAAAGTATGCAGAAGGTCAAGATTTAAAAAGCTATTGGAGCAATGAGAATGTGATAGTCATGGTTTCATAGATGTGCTTTTGGACATGATCCTTCTAGAATGGAGGTCTACAGCTCACAGTCAAATAAAAAGCGATCTCGTTGAAACATGTATATTACCATATGTAAAACAGATGACCAGTGCGAGTTCAATGCATGAAGCAGGGCATTCAAAGTCAGTGCTCTGGGACAACCCAGAGGGTTAGGGTGGGGAGGGAGGTGGGAGGGGTGTTCATGATGGTAGGGATACTTGTTATACCTATGGCCGATTCACACTGATGTTTGGCAAAACCATTACAATATTGTAAAGTAACTATTCTCCAATTAAAATTAATTAATTTAAAATAAATAAATGCATGTAATTTATGTATATATTATACATAAGTATGCACATAGATATATAGTATATAGATATATAATATGTAAGTATATGTATGATATAGCTTTGTGTGTAAACATACACAATCTAATACCTTGTTACAATTTAAAATAAAAGTTTTCATTTTACCTTTTAAAAAGCTATCTTGCTGGGAAGCTGTCAAACAACCTCTTCAAAAAGAGCAGTCCTCTTTTGTGGACATAATAACAAGCATTAATTCCACTTACATGTATGTTCAATATAATATTAATTAATGAAAGATAAAAAGAAAAGAGTATGCTATAGAATACACAGCTCTATTAGACAAAAGGGAAGTCACAGCCAAAAGACAAAAGACACAAAGTCAAAAATACAAATATTCTTAACCACTGGTGGTCTAGGGGGCTTCCCAGGTAGCTCAGCTGGTAAAGAATCCACGTGCAATTCAGGAGACCCAGGTTGGATTCCTGGATTGAGAAGATCCACTGGAGAAGGGAGAGGCTACCCACTCCAGTATTTTGGGGCTTCCCTGGTGGCTCAGACAGTAAAGAATCCTCCTGCAATGCAGGAGACCTGGGTTTGATCCTTGGGTTGGGGAGATCCCTTGGAGGAGGGCATGGCAACCCACTCCAGTATTCTTGCCTGGGAGAATCCCATGGACAGAGGAGCCTGGCGGGCTACAGTCCATGGGGTTGCAGAGTCTGACACAGCTGAGCAACGAAGCACAGCACAGGTGCTCCAGTGGCTAAGAAACTGCCTTCTAATGCAGGGGATGTGGGTTCCATCCCTGGTCAGAGAGCCAAGATTCCACATGCCACAGGGCACCTAAATCCACGCACCATAACTAAGCCTGAAGTGCCACAACTAGAGAGAAGCTCACACACCACAATGCCACAAATAAGATCTCGCATGCCACAACTAAGACCCGATACAACCAAATAAAAATTTTAAAATACAAATATGTAAAATCATATTTCTCACCAAGGAAAGGCACTGAAGCAAGGAATGCACAAATTGTAAGAAGCTTAACCAAGAAGCCACTTGTCTTTTGGCTGTGAGCTCCAAGAAAAGCTGGAGATGCAGCACCACTGTATGCATGCATGCTTAGTTGCTCAGTTGCGTCCAAATCTTTGCAACCACATGGACTGTAGCTTTCCAGGCTCCTCTGTCCATGGGGATTTTTCAGGCAATAATACTGGAGTGGGTTGCCCTTTCCTTGCCCAGCTAAGGAACACACTTAGTGCAGCGAATGCAGGGATGACCTTCATGCCTTAGGACACAGACCCCACTGGTAGAGCTAGAACTAGGGTGTCAGATGCAATAGAATTTGAAAGCACATGAAGCATTCACACTTACTTTTCTGCCACACATTTGTACAAATCTAGTAAAACTGTCTAGTTCTGTCTTGCTTTTAGTCATTCTAGATAAGGAATCATGTAACGTGTATGCATTTCAAGCACTTATCTATAAACGGAAAGGCAGTTGATTTTATGTGAGCAAATATTGCTCTTTTTCCTGTGGCAAAACACCTGAGGTTGTAACATGTTTTCTGGAATAGCAAATTCCACCTTTATGGAGGCACTCTCAACGAAGAAAAAACAGAAAGAGGAAGTAACTTAAAGCAGCTCTGGGTTCCGTGTGGTATTAGACAGCAGTTTACTTTTGATCTATAATGCTTTACTTTTTTTTGTCTCTAGGAAACTTCATTTTGGCCTTGAATATAAAAGGGTCCTCATGTGTGAGAAGGCAACTGTCAAATAAGTTTACGTGACCTGGTCGAACTATATTCAATCATTTAAGGTGAAATAGGATTGTCCAATGACAATCAGATGGAGAGGCCCTGTTTCTTTCAGCCCTTATATAGACAGAGCTTTGCCACATAAAATCTACTACTTGAAATATAAGCTACTATTTGAAATATAAGCTTATAATCTCACTCTCAGAAAGTATTATTTCTTAGAAGTGTCGTAGCAGTAAATCAAATGTTGGAGAATCAGATGTATACATTATGATGTAAAAGAAACAAAAATTCTATCAGAATCAGATGTATATATTATGATGTAAAAGAAACAAAAATTCTATCATTCATGAGGAATTGTAAAATAATCTTTCAATATAAAGTAGCCCCATGTGTGGAAATACAATGACAGTCTTTGAAACTAATATTGCAACACCAGACAGTTCTAAGATATCAATCTTAATACATATTAGTAGCTCCTAGAGAAAGTCAAGAACATGCTTAGATGACTACTCAGCAGATATTTATAAACTGATTCAGGCATATTTAATGGTTGGGTATCAGGAATAATAAGGAAAAGGAAATGGCAAGCCCACTACAGTCTTCTTGCCTGGGAAATCCTATGGAGAGAGGAGCCTGGCAGGCTACAGTCCACGGGGTTGCAAAAGAGTAGGACATGACTTAGCAACTAAACAAACATAGGAATAAACAACCTTCAAAGTTTCTATCTGCTGAGAGATTATGATTTCATAACTGCTCAAATTACTTACAATCATCTATAATAATTACCACCTAAATTTGAATACATTATTTTTTTCCAAACAGATTTTCAAAATAAAATGGCAAAAACTGAGACAACTGAATAAAAACATCCTTGTCTATGCAAAACATACATGTATTTCTTTATTTCTTTGATGGTTGTTTCGGTTCTCTCAATTCAGCTTCTGTTTCTGAATTTCCTCTATGATTTTTGGTCACAAAATCAGTTGGTGACTCATCTCCTCATTCTTTAAAAAAAAATGGTTTGCTGTTGGATATCACAATTGTTTCCTCTATTTTTATAGTTTTGTCTTTTTATTTTAAACTTACTGAGCTTTCCTTCAGTTAAAAAAAAAAAAATCTTTAAACTGTTCAAGGAATAAGAGGTCTATTTTTTTCCCCCAAATTCTCCCTTACTACCTCTGGACTGTCTGATATTATTTGCTTAAGAGACTCTGCACACTGGTCCCAGGCTCCTTTCATACAATAGTAGTTAAAGACTCAGACTGTGAGAACCAGAAAATAAAACTTACCCCAAATACCACATGAAGAGCTCAATACTTAGGAAACTTAGGTGGCTTAGTTAAGACAAAATCTAGCAAAGGAAGAACTCAAACTCAGACTTCTTCATCACCAGTATAATATTCTTTCCAGTACACAATATTGTCATCTATAATAAAATACCATTTGAACTTTTCAGAAATAATATTTGAATAATGCATTCTCTAGATTTGTAATCCATAAATATGTATGAAATACCATAGATATATCTCTCGGGCTTCCCAAGTGGTGCTAGAAGTGAAGAACCCATCTGCTAATGCAGGAGACATAAAGGACACAGGTTCAGTCCCTAGGTCAGGAAGATCCCTTGGAGGAGGGCATGGCAACCCACTCCAGTATTCTTGCCTTGAGAATCCTGATAGGCAGAGGAGCCTGGCAGGGTACAGTCCAGAGGGTTGCAAAGAGTCAGTCACAGCTAAAGCAACTGAGCACAACACACAAAGCTCTCTTACCATCGTGAACAAAAAAACTCAATACTGTGTCTGTGCAAAATATTGCAATGCAGTTTATGGGCTACATGGAGAGATGATCTATAATAAAACACTGTGTGAACCACTGAAAAATAGGCACCTACTTCTTCAAGATAACCATTGACATGAGGTCATAAGTCAATGCCTAATTGATTCGAACAGATAATGGCTCTTAATGCTCAGAAGGGAGAAGGCAATGGCACCCCACTCCAGTACTCTTGCCTGGAAAATCCCATGGATGGAGAAGCCTGGTAGGCTGCAGTCCATGGGGTCGCTAAGGGTCGGACATGACTGAGTGACTTCACTTTCACTTTTACTTTCATGCATTAGAGAAGGCAATGGCAACCCACTCTAGTACTCTTGCCTAGAGAATCCCAGGGACAGGGGAGCCCGAGGGGCTGCCATCTATGGATGGGGTCACACAGAGTCAGATACGACTGAAGTGACTTAGCAACAGCAGTGTATATATGTGTGTGTGTGTGTATATATATATATATATGTGTATATATATATATATATATAAAAATAAATAAATGAGGGCTTCCCCAATGGCTCAGCAGGTGAAGAATCTGCTGGCAATGCAGGAGACACAAGGGAGACAACCCACTCAAGTATTTTTGCCTCAAAAATCCCATGGACAGTGGAGTCTGGTGTGCTATAGTCCAAAGGGTTGCCAAAAGTTGGAGACAACTGAGCAACTAAGCATATATATATATATATATATTTTTTTTTTTGCTCTAAACAATATATTTTCATTTTTGCCTGGTTTGGGATTTTTAAAATTGGAAACTGGCAGAATGCATTCTTCTCTTTGTGACCTCTTCTGCTCAATGCTGTGGTTTTACTATTTACCCATGAAATCCATGGAACTTCATTTACTTTCAGTGCTGTATTCCATTAAATAAATATATCATTTATTAATTCATTCTTTCTTTGATGTGTTTTTGAGTTGTTTCCAGATTTTTGGCTATTAGGAACAATACTACTTTGAACATTTTTGTGTTTGAATCCTGGCCCACATAATCACCTTTAAGTATTCAATTGCCGGGTCATCAATTATGTGCATATTTAACCTTACAAGATAATGCTAATTTTATACCAAGAGGCTGTAATAATGTTCTTTTTTACCTGCTGGGCAAGTTCTTCCATGGTTACACCTCCTTATTGATATTTAGTGGTGTCAGATTTTAAAATTATAAACAATCTGGTGAGTATGTAGTAGTTTCTCATTGTGGTTTTCATTTGTGTTTCCCTGATCGCTAGTAAAGTTGGGCATTTTTCTTGATATATTTATAGGTCACTTGGAGTCTTTCCTTTCTGAGTTTGCTGTTCAGGTATTTTGCCTGAATTTTTTTTGAATTGTACTTTTTATTATTTATTTGTAGGGGTTCTTTACAGAGAGTAAAAATACACCCTTTTATATTATAGATGGGTTTTCAGGCTCTTCATTCTCTTAATGGGGTCTTTTGGTGAAGAGACAGTTTCAATTTTAATATAATCTCATTTATCAATCTTTTCCATCCTGGTTAGTGTATTTTGGAAACACAGGCCGAAATTAGTGCATTCCAGCCTAGTCAATGGCATAGACAAAATCTTGAAACTTAGGAGAGTTCACGTTATGCTTACATAGACGAGTACAAGGAGAATCTGGGGTTGGCCTTCAAGTTCTCAACTGTCAAGTTAAAATCTAAATGTATTCCTTAAGCCTTTCCATAAAAGGACTGTCAGGAGTAAGTTCTGAACTGGGAATCAGAGGAATGCTTTCAAGAGATAAGCCCTATGGTATTTGAGTCTAAACTAGAAGGAAGAGACATTCGGGACAGGGAAAGCAGCTCCCAAGGCTGGCAAAACAGGTGGAAGACACAGGCTGCTCAGATGGAACTCTCAAGGCTTAGGACACAGAGCAACCAGATCCCTTACGCGTTTAGCATTTACACTGAAGGGCATACACTGGTCCGTAAGTGTGATGTCTAGTAAGCAGGACTCTGAGACATGGGTAATATGTATTCTACGTGGATATGAGGGAGAAAAGAGAAAAACGTGCATACAAAGGTATAAACCAATGAGATAACTTGCAAATAGAGACAAATTCCACAAAGTCCAAGAGGAATTAATAAATAAGATTAGATAGCTACAGTGAGGCCAGAAAACAGATTCCAGGGTGTTACTAAGCTAGATAAAGCTATACTGTGGTAACAATGACTCCTGAATCATGTTAACCAGTGTTAACACTGAACATGTTAACCAGTGGCTTAACATGACAAGTTTATATCCTGCTCACATCAAATGTGCTGTAGATGCAGGAGACACTCCAGGAAACTCTCCTCTGACTCAGCTACCTGGTCTGCTTTGATCTTGTGGCTCCACCATTCCAATAAAAGGGCTCTCTAGCCACTCACATGCCATACGAAGGGACTATTGGGGGTCTTATCCAAAATGCCATGTCTCAGAAGTGAGACAGCCTTGCTAACCACAAGGGACAAAAAGTGTAATCCGCTGATGTACACAAGGAGGAGAATTACCAGTGAAAACTGGAGGAGAATTTATATTTAATGTTATAGATAAAGGGAGTCATCTGGAACCTGAAGGGAAAAGGATGAAGTTACATGCAGCTACCATTCCATGAGGGTCCATCAGACGCAAGGGATGCTCTTACACAGTCTCTTCTTTAATTCTCATAATAATCCTATGAGTGAAGCATTATGTCTTAACACACAAAGAAGCTAAGAATCAGACACACTAAGAAATGTGCCAAGCTCACATGCCCAGTAAATAGATTAGGATTTTACCTGGCTTTCCAGATCTGTGTTCCCTCCATGACACTATTCTGTTATAACCATGGGCATAAAGATTCGTTGGGCAGAGCACTTAAAGGCTATTTCAGGAAAGGCTGTGGAAGTTATCTGCATGTAATGTGGTAAAATCTATAATAAAGTGCTAGAATGGGGACAGACAATACTCAAATATTTGACTATTTAGGGAAAATAATTTTTTAAAGATTACTATCTGAATGAATAGGGTAGGAAGTAGTGATGATAAAACATTTTTATTTTATCATCAGTCTTCTTGGTTATAGGAAGGAGATACCATATAAAGAGAAACAGAGGCTGAAAAGGAGTACATGTCTGTAGGAAAAATTATAAACTTAGTTTCATATATTTGAGGGAAATGAAACATCTAAGTATAAACATCTAAGAATATGGATCTAAGTTTCTGGAGACAGATACGGAGTTTCATTTGTAAATAAGATATATTTAACAGTAGTTAAATATTTAAATATTATTTAAATTATCTTTTTAACAAAGATAATTAGATAACTTATAAAATCACTATAATTACATACATATTAAGAAGCTCATTTCCCAAAATATTGCTCATGTGTAAACATATCATCTTAAGATTCAATAATGAACCCTCCAATCCCCAACTGAAAAGTATCTATGACTTCCATGGCCCACTGAACTAAATCCAAATCCTTTAAGAAATAGGACATCCAACCTTCCAAGACACAGCCATCCCACCTTGTCTTTGTTGACACAACTGCCTTCTAACCATCTTCCAAACAGGTCAAACGGCCCTCCTCTCAGGTTGAATGTGCCGGGAGTATTTGAATGAGTAATCTCAGATTCTTCATTGTTCTCATAATGATAAAACACAAGTTTAGGTACGGTACTAGTCATTTATGTATTTTGATTTTACCTTGATGGTTATAAACTATTAGCAGTAAGTTGTGAACAGCATATGAAAATTTACTATCAGACAAGTCCCAGTTCATCTATGGGAATATACATCTTTTAGGTAATAATGACCCATTCAGACTGAAGACCTGTACTGTACATGTGAGTTGGCATTGCTTTCCCTTTCCCTAGCAAAATGGCAGAGTCAATTATTTTATTATCAATCAAAATTATTTATCTAGCCCAAAACATGTGTATCAGAAATCTGTAGTTGTGTCTTCTGTGATCTGGGAAATCTATGTACTGTCTGACTACAGACCATTTCTTCCACCTGTGTTTATCCTAAAAAGCAAGTTTTATGTTTCTTGTAGGCATATGTATGAACCATTTTGAACTGATGTGCACAGTATCAGGTTTGTACATTTGCTCTGCTGTCGAGTGATGGAACGGTTTCCCTCTGTGCCTAAGAGCACAGTTGGTCCTACAATTGACAGTAAATCAGAAAAGTAAGTGAAGAATTCTCTTTGTTAATTTTTACAGAATAACAATCACTCAGTACTTGATTTTACAGAATAACAATCACTCAGTACTTGATTTTACAGAATAACAATCACTCACAGTGAGTGAGCTGCTGAACTGGTTTCTTTCCTTCAGGTAATGATTTGCTACTTAGGGTTGTATTTATCTTCTAAGACAAATAAGCTTCCAATAATTCATCCTGAATATTGACATAGCCACACTCTCGGATGTCTGACAGAGTTTTTAAACTTCACCTAACTGATATTTTGAATTTCTGATGTTTCCCCTGTAAACTGCTTCAACTTTCCTTTAAAATGGCAACTCCATCCCCCAGTGACTCAGGCCAAACACCTGAGTTGTCCTGGCTTTTGCTTTCTATCAGAACTTCACCTCCAGTCTGGCAGAAAATCCTGTGGCCTCTAGCTTTAAACTAGACCCACAGTTTGACCAGATCTGAGCTACCTCTCTGCCACTCAACTGCTCTCCTAACTTTTACACAAGTCTCCCTTACAGACTGAAAGCCAGCAGCCTGAGTGACCATGGCCTCTCTACACAATAGAAATGTCACTATGTCATTCCTGCAATGTCTCCCCCATTTCACCCAACGCAGAGATAAGCACCTAACCATGCCCTACATCATCCGGCCTCTGGGTTCCTCTCTCATCACTGCCTCCCTTCCCTTCTCTTCAGTCACTCTTCTCTGGCCACAGGGGCCTTCTGGATGGTCACTGAACATCCCAGGCATGGTTTCCCTTAGGACCTTGGCAACTGACTGTACCCCTGCCTGACATGCTCTTCTTTCAAATAAACTTATGATTTACAAGGGTCCTATAATAACATGCCGGAGAAGGCAATGGCACCCCCACTCCAGTACTCTTGCCTGGAAAATCCCACGGGCGGAGGAGCCTGGTGGGCTGCAGTCCATGCGGTCGCGAAGAGTCAGACACGACTGAGTGACTTCACTTTCACTTTTCACTTTCATGCATTGGAGAAGGACATGGCAACCCACTCCAGTGTTCTTGCCTGGAGAATCCCAGGGATGGGGGAGCCTGGTGGACTTCCATCTATGGGATCGCACAGAGTCGGACATGACAGAAGTGACTTAGCAGTAGCAGTATAATAACATGGAAGTACATGGTACTATATAAGGTTCTTTACTATTATTAGTTTAATAACATATATCTGTTGGTATTATGCCTTATTTCTTTAGAATGAATTTTATTTAGCTATCCATTGGAATCTACCTAAAATACCACTTTTACTAAACAGCTTTAAAAAAAATCGCTGAGACACTAATCTTTTAGGTGTGTGCCATGACTCTCAGTTTAGTTCAGTCGCTCAGTTGTGTCTGACCTTTGCAACTCCATGAATTGCAGCACACCAGGGCTCCCTGTCCATCACCGACTCTCGGAGTTCATTCAAACTCATGTCCATTGAGTCGGTGATGCCATCCAGCCATCTCATCCTCTGTCGTCCCCTTCTCCTCCTGCCCTCAAGCCCTCCCAGCATCAGAGTCTTTTCCAATGAGTCAGCTCTTCGCATGAGGTGCCAAAGTACTGGAGTTTCAGCTTTAGTATCATTCCTTTCAAAGAACACCCAATACTGATCTCCTTTAGAATGGACTGGTTGTATCTCCTTCCAGTCCAAGAGACTCTCAAGAGTCTTCTCCAACACCACAGTTCAAAAGCATCAATTCTTCAGTGCTCAGCCTTCTTCACACTCCAACTCTCACATCCAACATGACCCCTGGAAAAACCATAGCCTTGACTAGACAGACCTTTGTTGGCAAAGTAATTCTCTGCTTTTGAATATGCTGTCTACGTTGGTCATAACTTTCCTTCCAAGGAGTAAGCATCTTTTAATTTCATGGCTGCAATCACCATCTGCAGTGATTTTGGAGCCCAGAAAAACAAAGTCAGCCACTGTTTCCAATGTTTCACCATCTATTTCGCATGAAGTGATGGGACCAGATGCCATGATCTTAGTTTTCTGAATGCTGAGCTTTAAGCCAACTTTTTCCAGTCCCCTCTTTTACTTTCATCAAGGGGCTTTTTAGTTCCACTTCACTTTCTGCCATAAGGGTGGTATCTGCATATCTGAGGTTATTGATATTTCCTCCCAGCAATCTTGATTCCAGCTTATTCTTCTTCCAGCCCAGCGTTTCTCATGATGGACTCTGCATAGAAGTTAAATAAGCAGGGTGACAATATACAGCCTTGACGTACTCCTTTTCCTATTTGGAACCAGTCTGTTGTTCCATGTCCACCTCTAACTGTTGCTTCCTGACTTGCATATAGGTTTTTCACGAGGCAGGTCAGGTGGTCTGGTATTCCCATCTCTTTCAGAATTTTCCACAATTTATTGTGATCCACACAGTCAAAGGCTTTGGTATAGTCAATAAAGCAGAAGTAGATGTTTTTCTGGAACTCTCTTGGTTTTTCGATGACCCCGCGGATGTTGGCAATTTGATCTCTGGTTCCTCTGCCTTTTCTAAAACCAGCTTGAACATCTGGAATTTCATGGTTCATGTATTGCTGAAGCCTGGCTTGGAGAATTTTGAACATTACTTTACTAGCATGTGAGATGAGTGCAATTGTGCAGTAGTTTGAGCATTCTTTGGCACTGTCTTTCGTTGGAATTGGAATGAAAACTGACCTTTTCCAGTCCTGTGGCCACTGCTGAGTGTTCGAAATTAGCTGGCATATTGAGTGCAGCACTTTCACAGCATCATCTTTCAGGATTTGAAATAGCTCAACTGGAAATCCATCACCTCCACTAGCTTTGTTCATAGTGATGCTTTCTAAGACCCACTTGACATCACATTCCAGGATGTCTGACTCCAGGTGAGTGATCACACCATCATAATTTCTTGGTCATGAAGATCTTTTTGTACAGTTCTTCTGTGCATTCTTGCCACCTCTTCTTAATATCTTCTGTTTCTGTTAGGTTCATACAATTTCTGTCCTTTATCGAGCCCATTTTGCATGAAATGTTCCCTTGGTATCTCTACTTTTCTTGAAGAGATCTCTAGTCTTTCCCATTCTGTTGTTTTCCTCTATTTCTTTGCACTGATCGCTGAAGAAGGCTTTCTTATCTCTTCTTGCTATTCTTTGGAACTCTGCATTCAGATGCTTATATCTTTCCTTTTCTCCTTTGCTTTTCAGTTCTCTTCTTTTCCCAGCTATTTGTAAGGCCTCCCCAGATAGCCATTTTGCCTTTTGCATTTCTTTTCCATGGGGATGGTCTTGATCCCTATTTCCTGTACAATGTCACGAACCTCAGTCCATAACTCATCAGGCACTCTATCTATCAGATCTAGGCCCTTAAATCTATTTC
Source organism: Nanger dama (assembly GCA_917880005.1). Classification (NCBI taxonomy): domain Eukaryota; kingdom Metazoa; phylum Chordata; class Mammalia; order Artiodactyla; family Bovidae; genus Nanger; species Nanger dama. The sequence goes on from CAKJTW010000007.1 coordinate 36,290,520, forward strand.
TCACTTCCACTGTATAATCATAAGGGATTTGATTTAGGTCATACCTGAATGGTCTAGTGGTTTTCCCTACTTTCTTCAATTTAAGTCTGAATTTGGTAATAAGGAGTTCATGGTCTGAGCCATAGTCAGCTCCTGGTCTTGTTTTTTCTGACTGTATAGAGCTTCTCCATCTTTGGCTGGAAAGAATACAATCAATCTGATTTTGGTGTTGACCATCTGGTGATGTCCATGTGTAGAGTCTTCTCTTGTGTTGTTGGAAGAGGGTGTTTGCTATAACCAGTGTGTTCTCTTGGCAAAACTCTATTAGCCTTTGCCCTGCTTCATTCCGCATTCCAAGGCCAAACTTGCCTGTTACTCCAGGTGTTTCTTGACTTCCTACTTTTGCATTCCAGTCCCCTAGAATGAAAAGGACATCTTTTAGGGGTGTTAGTTCTAAAAGGTCTTGTAGGTCTTCATAGAACTGTTCAACTTCAGCTTCTTCAGCGTTACTGGTTGGGGCATAGACTTGGATAACTATGATATTGAATGGTTTGCCTTGGAAATGAACAGAGATCATTCTGTCATTTTTGAGATTGCATCCAAGTACTGCATTTCGGACTCTTTTGTTGACCATGATGGCTATTCCATTTCTTCTAAGGGATTCCTTCTCACAGTAGTAGATATAATGGTCATCTCAGTAAGATAATAATTATATTTTCTTACTGCTCACTATGAGCCTGGCCCTAGATTTAAAATTCTTTATCTATTTTATCTCCATCTCAACTCTGAGATAGGAAATATTTTTCCCAGTTTAACAGATGAGGAAATTGAGTCCCCAAAGATTAAATAACATACTTAAATCCATAATCAGTAAATGTGCCAGTGGTCAAATCTAGGGCTGTCTCACTTCAACATCTTATACAGTTCTCTGTATTATACCTCACATCGGAACTGGAAAAACAGCACCATGAATTGATACAGACTGGTCTGACATATAATTCTGTTGAAAGTGCTTAACCTGTGTTGGATTCCAAAGTAGCTTAATGATGAGAAAATGATTTCATATTAACACAATTGCCACCCTGTTTCCTAATAGCAGTCAAGCAAAAATGGAAAATTCCTGATATATGGTACAACTCATGAAAACAAAGTGTCAAAGTAAATTAGTACCAAAGTAAATTAGAAATGCAACAGGGTAAAAGAAACGTGAAACATATCTGAAAAGACAAGAAAGAGTTCAGTTAAGAGGAAGGAATTCCAGACTACTATTTTTTAAAAAAATCACCGAAGAACCAGGTACTGCCCTTTTTCTGTAAGAAATGAGCTCTCATGAACCTGGATCACGAGATAGCAATTCCAAGTATTCAGACCATTTAAGAGCAGATTCATGCTGATATGTTTCTAGTTACCAAGCAAACAAATGGCCACTTTATAGTTCAGCATATGTAGAGCTTTCTCCATCCTTTGCATTTGCCTGACATGTGAAAAGACAGCAAGTAGCTTTAGAGTCAATGGCATAGCAATGTCATCTGTGTTTTTCTATTTCTGGTCAAGAGAATGTACATGCTGATTGAGAAGATACCAACAGATACAGCTGAAAATAGTTACCCTAAATTAGTGTGTGTTAAGACCAAAGAAGAGATGTTGTCATCTGGCTCAAGTGTTGAGCCCCTCACAGCTGAGGGAATAACTTAGAAGTCTATTACTTCTTGCTGGGAGACACTGTTGACCAACTATCCAATACAGACATATCTATTCCATTTGTTTGAAGGCTTTTTAGAAATCATTAACTCAAAGCATCCTTGTAACTGATACATATCTGCAGACCACAAAGTAGCTGGAACATAACAGTTTAAAAAAAGAGTGATCAAGTTTCAAAATGGAAGAGTACACCTTAAGAATCTAGACATTATAAATAAAATACCATATTTTATCTTTTGGATGTCCAGGAAAAATACACTTGTCTATTCACTTAATACACTTCAGGCTTTGCTAGAATTGTTTTTCATTTAAAAATCTCTAATGATAGAACATTCAAAAATAATTAGAATCATGCTTGTTTTCCATACACACAGAAGGAAACTATTCATAATGCTAAAGGGGAAAAATGACCAAATGATTAAAGTAGTTAAAGGTTCTTACATCTTGGTGAGAAAATATTTAACCTCTCTCTGGACACCAGAACTCTAAGTTAGCATGTTCTTTCAGTATGCCAAAGGCTAGCTTGGAATCTGGGAACAATTGTTTTGTAAAGGAAAGACACTGTCTTAGTCAAGATTCATTCCATGGGCACATGCTGAAATCTTTCATCCATTTCTTCAATTTTATTCAACAAATATTTATTAAAGACCTACTATGCATTAGACACTACAATGAAAAAGATTAGAGAAAGATCCTTCTCAGGGATCTTAGATTTTTGTGAAGAAGGAGAACTCATAAGGGAATAAAGGAGATGACCTTATACAACTATAAAACAAGAAAACACTGAGATTGCCTAAAGCCAGGAGGAATGTGTGTATTCAGGACAGACAAGGTTTGCTGCACTCACAAATAACCCCAAAGTCTGAGCTGTGTTAAGAAAAAAGAAAAAAAAGGATTTGTTTTCCCCTCGCAATACACATCATCATGGCTCAGGGTGGGGCTCAGCTGCCTGTCCTCTCTCAGGGACTCAGCAAGAGGGAGGCTCCAATGTGAAATGTCACTCACCGCAGTGACATGGGGAAGGATACGCAGCAAGTGCTTCTAAAGGTTTCCACCAGGAGAGTCAGGTCATCTGCTGTCACATTTCATTGACCAAAGCAGTTCACACGGCTGCAACTAACTTTGAGGAGGCAGGAAAAGGCAGTCTTACTGCATGCCTGGCAGGATGAGAACCAGAAGTCCTGGTGAAGGGCAGTCATGATTATCACAGTCCACTCTGAGCAGCCCAATCACAGAAGCCTTCTCTGAAGTAAGAGTATTTAAACAGAGACCTGAATGAGGAGCCAGTCATAAACAGATCAGCAAAGTGGAAAGTGTCAGGGACAAAGCAGCTTCATGTGTGTGTGGGGAGGTGGGGAGGGGGCCGTAGAACAATGAGGGCGAGGCTGGAGGGTTACATATGCTCTTTCCAGACACACGACTACTTGGAAATTTTCCTAAGAAAATATTCATAAACATAGGCAGACATTAAGTAATATGGTACTATGTTGTTTCACAAGATGCATTACATTCAAGTCTTTTAATTAGCCTATGTAATTAGAATGTTTAATCACATGAGAATATTTTACAATATGTGATAAGCCAAAATAATTAACCAACATTATTTTTTCTCTCATTTAAAATTAGAGCAATATTCAGTTTCAGGAGAATTGCAGACTCATCTCTTGCTTTATAATTTCAAATTGGTATAAAATCCTGGAAAGCAACTCATTATCCAAAATCATAAAAATATATATAACTTTTGTATCAGTTAACTATATCTCTGCAAATATGTCCTAAGGAAATAATTAAGGATATGCTTGAAGATTAAATTATAAATTGTTCATTGAAGTATTGCTTATAAAAGCAAAAGGCAATAAAAATTAAGTGTCCAAGTTTACAGATTTCTGAAAATAAATTGTTGTGCTTTAAAAGTAGATTACAGATCATATGAAATACATAATCTTTAAATATGCATAATCTACTTTTCAAAAATGTATATATTTGCACATATATATAAAGAAAAGATTGTTAAAGGTCATTCAGCAAGATATCAATAATGCTTATTTCTAGGTTGCTGAGATTTTGCATGTCTTACACTCCTTTTATTATATTTCTTATTTTAATAAGTATTTCTCTGATAACAAGAATCTTCATTTTTAAGAAAACAATTATACAGCACATGAATAAACACTACTGTACATAAAGCGCATTTTGGTAACAGTTTTTTAACAACAACTATATGTTTTCAATGGGTGTATTTGTTGTAAAGTCATGGTTCTAACCACATGCTGTCTCATACATGACAACATACAAATATATACATACACACACATATATAAATAAATGTGAAAATATATATAATTATGCTGAATAACAGTAGGAAAATTTTTTCTTTTGTGTTGTTTTTCTGTACCTGAAAAGTTTACTATAACAGTCATGTTACTTTTATGGCGTGAATTTTTAAACAATATTAATAAGTCTTACTTGCCTGCAGAGTTTCTATCATGATTTTCTTGAAAATCCTTCACACAATGCAGGATTTAAAGCTCCCCAAAGCCATAACCCTCTCATTTTGACTCTCTACCTTACAGGGGTTCATATCAAATGAGATGATCTATTTAGCTTAAAAGGATATTCTAGTTTTCTCTCACCATTATGTTATCACCTTATGGCAACTTTACGTAAGTCTGATAACTCAATAAAACTCTCACAATTCATTGGTTCATTAAAAGAGCATAAAAAGCAATAAATTCTGAAAACAAGTCTGTCAAACTTTAAACTATGCATTAAAATGTATTTATTGAGAATTTATTATATGATGAGATCTGGGAGATATACTTGGGCTCTTCCTTTGAAGAATTTATAGAACAATGTGAAAATGTGAAAGTGCAAGTCACTCAGCTGTGTCCAACTCTTTGTGACCCCATGGACTATACAGTCCATGGAATTCTCCACACCAGAATACTGGAGTGGGTAGCCTTTCCCTTCTCCAGGGGATCTTTCCAACCCAGGGATCGAACCCAGGTCTCCCGCATTGCAGGCAGATTCTTTACCAGCTGAGCCACAGGGAAGCCCACGTGAAAAATGATCACAGAACAATAGGGCATCACTGTGTATCAGAACACTGTTCAACTTCCAACATCTGGACTCTGTTCTATTTGTGGATATGATCCTTTTTGGTGGGAGGCAAGGGGATGAGATATTTTCTCTCCTGAGCCCGTGATAAACAGCTATGGCTGGGGGAGCATGACAGAGATTCACTAAATACCTAGAACTCTGACACTGAATATCTGATGAAAAAGAGACAGAGTCCCAGAGAGACTGAATTTACCAGTGGCAGTAGTGTACAATGTTCAGGTTCAACAATGCTCAGCCATGATTTTCTCACCTGACTGTTCTGCAGACCTTTGCTTGAGCTTCCTGCTATCCAGCCTTTCTTATTTCAATCTCCATTTTTAAGCCTTGCTGTCAATACATTCTGTTGATTATGTGAACTGCCCAATATAGTTCTGCATCAATTAACCAGAATCTGTTTCTGTTGCTTGTAATCAATAATTTGACTGGTATAATGGGATGCAATTACAGGCTCTGTAATGGCAGTATTGGTTAACTATATTGGTATTGGTAACAATAAATTGGAGATTAAGATAATGTTTTTCTCTTTTACATTCCCTATCAGATTGAATCTTTTTTAAGAAATCTATGAAGTATGTATTCTTATTTTTACTTTGTCAAAGAAAATCTGAAGACTGATTAGTTAACCTGCCAAACATAGCCAGCAACTGATAGAAATGAGACATGAATCTAGGAAGTTTGCTTCAGACAGGCCCTTGACCACTACATAGTATCCACCCTTCTTCATTACATAGTTGGAGTCATCCATGTAGTATCAATCTGTGAAGAAGGTCAAGAAGTTCTTAGATTTATAGCATAGAGACTCAAGGAAGAATTCCACGCATCAGAAAGCAAAATTTCTGAGACAGACATAAAGGCAGCATGATGCATTTTGTCAGTCATAGAGGGAGTAGGTTTCTATTAAAAATAAGACTGTTTGGTGGCATAAAACCAGACCACAGAGAGTTGTGAACAGTACAGTTTGACAGTGGTTGTCTTAACAGAATGATATTATCTAAGCTGTGAAAATGGTATGAAAAATGCCACTGAATTTAATGACTAAAAGACAGTTGAGCCTAAAATGTGTACAACAGACCATCTTTAGCTGTTACATTACACAATTTCAGCAGCTATAAAAGAAAATCAAAATGTATAACACTGTAGATTGTGATAATTATCAGTAATACATATGGAATTCACAACTTGACCTGTTCATTAGGTGAAGGCAGATGAACTATTTGTCATACTCTTGGAGCACAAAGATCTAACAAGTCCTTGAACCTCACCTACCCTGTAACTTCTTCCCACAACAGTCATTTTAAAGGGCTGGCTAGATGCCTTTAATAAGCCTTTGAGTTTTGTTCTAACTATATTAGAGTTAATTGGCTATTCCAGAGAATGCTTAGCTCATGGTCATCATTATCAATATTTATTGAAGCTTTCCCTCTGGACTTTACAGAGTATAGTAATGTACTCTCTCAGAACACAGAGAGGAAAAGACTTATTTTTCCCCTCACATCTTATATATCTAGAATCTCTCCATTAGTACCACTGTTATATCCCTTTTAGAAAAGATATAAGGAGAACTATAATCAGTGAAACAATATGTGGAGCTAGTAGTAAAGAACCCACCTGCTGATGGAGGAGAAATAAGAGACACTGGTTTGATCCCTGGGTTGGGAAGACCCCCTGGAAGAGGGTGTGGCTACCCACTCCAGTATTCTCACCTGGAGAATCCCATGGACAGAGGAGCCTGATAGGCTATAGTCCATGGGGTCTCAAAGAGTCGGACAAGACTGAGCGACTGAGCCTGCACACAAGCAAGAGATAAGGACTGCTTTGGCAAGATAGCACCACTGCACAAGTTACTTTGCTGGACCACATGCAACTGGGCTCAAAGTCCATTGGGCAAACTTAACTACATCAAAAACCTCTCAGACTTTGAAACAATCCAACTCTATGTACCAGACAGTGGAGAGAACCTGGCTCATCTCTGAGTTGCTCTAAAGAAGTTGATAGGCATTCTTAAGAGACACTGTGGTAAAAAAAAAAAAAAAAAGTATCTCTAGAGCTCACCAAACCATACTTAGAAATAAGGAACACACATCAAACAATACAGCCAGATGACAATCTGTTCTGTATAATCTTCAATCACTGTCAAAGAAAAGTATCCACACAAGGTAATAAATTTCTCAAATCCCTGACAGGAAAAGGTCAGAAAAGAAAATGAGTAGAAGAGGCTGAGGAGGCAAACTGAAGATGGCCAGGCAGAGGCAGCCACACAGAGCTCCAGCCCAGTGTTGTCACGTGGAAACGCCACCCTAGTGTTACCAGATCTTCCAACTTTTGCACAGAAGTCAGGAATCCAGGTTTTTATGTAAAATATTTTGACTTTCAAAGGTTAGCAACTAATTCAGTTCAGTCGCTCAGTCGTGTCCAACTCTTTGCGACCCCATGGATCGCAACACGCCAGGCCTCCCTGTCCATCACCAACTCCCGGAGTTCACTCAGACTCACGACCATCGAGTCAGTGATGCCATCCAGCCATCTCATCCTCCGTCGTCCCCCTCTCCAGAAATGCAAAAAAGCAAAATGGCTGTCTGGGGAAGCCTTACAAATAGCTGTGAAAAGAAGAGAAGCGAAAAGCAAAGGGAAAAGGAAAGATATAAGCATCTGAATGCAGAGTTCCAGAGAATAACAAGAAGAGATAAGAAAGCCTTCCTCAGTGATCAATGCAAAGAAATAGAGGAAAAGAACAGAATGGGAAAGACTAGAGATCTGTTCAAGAAAATTAGAGCTAGCAAGGGAACATTTCATGCAAAGATGGGCTCGAGAAAGGACAGAAATAGTATGGACCTAACAGAAGCAGAAGATATTAAGAAGAGGTGGCAAGAATACACAGAAGAACTGTACAAAAAGATCTTCACGACCCAGATAATCACGATGGTGTGATCACTCACCTAGAGCCAGACATCCTGGAATGTGAAGCAACTAATTAGTGTTTTTTTAAATATTGTGAGCCAAGCTAAGTTTCTATGGAGTCTGAAGTCAGCCTGGGGCTGCTAAAGTAAGACCATTCATCCACAGACACACATAAAATCAGATAAGACATTTCCTCTTAAATCTTCCTCAAACAGAAGTCACGTGATCTTTTCATCTGTTAGTGGACGTTTAGGTCATTTCTATGTCCTGACTGTTGTAAAAAGTGTTGCAAGGAACACTGGGATGCAATGAATATTTCTGATTATGGTTTTCTCAAGGTCCATGCCCAGTAGCAGGATTTCTGGGTCACATGGTAGTTTTATTTTTATCTTTTTACGGAACCTCCATAGTGACTATACAGATGAATGGATGAAGAAGATGTGGTACATATATACAATGAAATATTACTCAGTCATTAAAAAGGAGAGAAATTTGTAATATAGTTTGATGAGGATGGACCTAGAGTCTGTCACAGAGAAGGAAATAAGTCAGGAAGAAAAAAACAAGTATCATATATTAACATGTATATGCTGACTCTAGAAAAAAAGGTAGAGATGAACCTATTTGCAAGACAGGAATAGAGACAGAGAGACCAGATGTGTGGACACAGGACGAGAAGCAGGGCAGGAAAAACTGGGAGATTAGGATCGACACATATACACTACTGCTGCTGCTGCTAAGTCGCTTCAGTCGTGTCCGACTCTGTGCGACCCCATAGACGGCAGCCCACCAGCCTCCCCCGTCCCTAGGATTCTCCAGGCAAGAACATTGGAGTGGGTTGCCATTTCCTTCTCCAACATGAAAGTGAAAAGTGCAAGGGAAGTCACTCAGTCGTGTCCAACCCTTAGCAACCCCATGGATTGTAGCCCACCAGGCTCCTCTGTCCATAGGATTTTCCAGGCAAGAGTACTGGAGTGGGGTGCCTAGCATGTGTTAAATATACAGCTAGTGGGAACCTGCAGGGTAGCACAGAGAGCTCAGCTCAGTGCTTTCTGGTGACCTAGACGGGTGGGATGAGGGGCGGATGGGATGCAGATCCAAGAAGGAGGGGATATATGTACACATATAGCTGATTCACTTTGTTGTACAGCAGAAACTAGCACAACGTTGTAAAGCAACTCTACTCCAATAAATAAATAAGAAGTCACACAACCTTTTCTCTTGGAAATCAGTTTTCACCTCTGTATACTAAAGGAAACTTCACCTACCTCAGGGTCGTCTCTCAGAGCAGATTCCAGCCAATCTATGTATCATAGAAACATGGAACTGACGAAGGATCTTAAATCAGAATGTCAGGGAGGCGATGTAAAATATAGAACACATTTAAGTTTGGATTCAGAGATATCTATGTTTAAATTCTAGACTTGACATTTCGTTTCTACATTTTCTCTCTGACTTTGAGTATTCTCATCCATACTTTGAGCCATGTACCACTGATGATGATTAAATAGGAAAAAACCTATGTAAAATATCTACAACACGTATAATTTTTAGAAGATTCTGAAAAGCTGCTAGTTCCTTGCCTGCTACAAATGCAGAAGGACAGATGAAAAATGTAAGAGCTGCAAATAGACTGTTTTTCGCTAGCCTGCCTATAAAGTTGCAGTATTAGTTAAGGTTATAAGTACTACTACTAATTCTTAAAAAATCATGTTAGATGAGGGCAGAACTTTATTTCCCTCATATAAAGGTCTAAAGGTAGACACTCTAGGATGATTAATAGCAGCTCTGATTCATCATCTCTTTGGGGACCTGGGCTCCTTGCAGTCACCATTCTGCCATAGCTGGGCTATGACTCTTGTCCACATAGTTCAGGATGGGTGTCTGCCTTCCAGGCAGCACAATGGAGAAGAGGAAGGGATGGGGAGACAAAGGGATTCATTAGCTGCCTCTTAACAGAGGTTTCCCTAACTGCCATAAGATAGTTGTGGCTAAGTCACTTCAGTCGTGTCCGACTCTGTGTGACCCATGGACTGCAGCCCACCAGGCTCCCCCGTCCCTGGGATTCTCCAGGCAAGAACACTGGAGTGGGTTGCCATTTCCTTCTCCAATGCATTAAAGTGAAAAGTGAAAGTGAAGTCACTCAGTCGTGTCTGACTCTTGGCGACCCCATGGACTGCAGCCTACCAGGCTCCTCTATCCATGGGATTTTCCAGGCAAGAGTACTGGAGTGGGGGTGCCATTGCCTTCTCTGCCATAAGATTATGGCATTTTGCTATATTATATTGGCAAGAATTTAGACATATGACAATATTTTGTTACAAAGGACTCTGGGATACATAGTCTGTATTCTGAATGGCCATATGCTGCGATAAAATTTGTCACTATGGAGAAAGGGAAGGTGAGTTGTTGGGGGAAAATAGTCATTCGTGCTTCAGAGACCTTTCTACCCAAGGAGGTAAAGGAATAACTTTGCATATGCCCATTCTCATCCTACTGATTGTCCTCATTACAAACAGATAAACTTCTCTCTACCTTTCTATTTCTTTTAGTTCTTTTCGAAGATATGAAAGGTGATTTCAGATTGGTTGAAGCACAAGCTGGACTCAAGATTGCTGGGGAAAAAAAAAGATTGCTGGGAGAAATATCAATAGCCTCAGATATGCAGATGACACCACCCTTATGGTAGTAAGTGAAGAAGAACTAAAGAACCTCTTGATGAAAGTGAAAGAGGAGAGTGAAAAAAGTTGGCCTACTTCATGGAAAATAGATGAGGAAACAATGGAAATAGTGAGAGAATTTATTTTCTTAGATTCCAAAATCACTGCCGATGGTGACTGCAGCATTGGAATTAAAAGACAGTAGCTCCTCGGAAGAAAAGCTATGGCTGCTGCTAAGTTGCTTCAGTCGTGTCCAACTCTGTGCGACCCCATAGACGGCAGCCCACCAGGCTCCCCCATCCCTGGGATTCTCCAGGCAAGAACACTGGAGTGGGTTGCCCTGCTCCAATACATGAAAGTGAAAATGAAGCTGCTCAGTTGTGTCCAACTCTTAGCGACCCCATGGACTGCAGCCTACTAGGGTCCTCCGTCCATTGGATTTTCCAGGCAAGAGTACTGGAGTGGGTTGCCATTGCCTTCTCCAATGATCAACCTAGACAGCATATTAAAAAGCAGAGACATTACTTTGCCAACAAAGGCCCATCTAGTCAAAACTATGGTTTTTCCAGTAGTCATGTACAGATGTGAGAGTTGGACTATAAAAAATGCTGGAAGTCGAAGAATTGATGCTTTAACTGTGGTGTTGGAGAAGACTCTTGAGAGTCTCTTGGACTGCAAGAAGATCCAACCAGTCAATCCTAAAGGAAATCAACCCTGAATATTCACTGGAAGGACTGATGCTGAAGCTGAAACCCCCATACTTTGGCCACCTGATGCAAAGACTGACTCATTGGAAAAGACCCTGATGCTGGGAAAGGTTGAAGGCAGGAGGAGAAGGGGAAGACAGAGGATGAGATGGCTGGGTGGCATCACCAACTCGATGGACATGAGTTTGAGTAAGCTCCAGGGAGCTGGTGATGGACAGGGAAGACTGGTGTACTGCAGTCCATGGGGTTGCAGAGTCAGACACGACTGAGACTGAACTGAAAGAGGATGGTATGAGTGGAGGGCATGGGTTTCCACGTTACAAAGCAAATGCTTTTCTCAAGCTCTGTTGTCCATCTTTGGTTGCTTTTGTGTGTGCCTCGTTACTTTCAGCAACAAATTAAGGTTTTGTTTTCTTTTAAAAGTTAATTTTGGAGCAGCACTGCTAGTTTTTCCAACTGATGTACATCTTAAATTCTCGTGATAAGTGTGGAAGAACTAAAGGCAAGTCCTTCTCAGCAGAAGCTTGACCATTTCTTTCCTCACACAATTGGCTGTTATCTCTCAATTACAGACCTTTAGATTAAGAAACAAAGTACATGGTGCATCACAGAAGTTTACTACATGTGTGAGGAGTGGGAAGGGGAGGGAGAAAAGGAAAAAAGAAAAAGGAAAGAGAGGCGGAGAAACCAGAAGGGAGGAAAGGAAAAATTGCCTCTAAAAATACCATAATCTCTTCTAAGAATCCCCAAAACTCCAGCCATGAGACCAGAAATTATTTCACCATCATGAAGCAGGAATTCAGTGGCTACTCATTGCCAAGGCCTCCTTCAGATGGAGCTAAAATCCACATGAATATAATTTCCACTTACACTTGTTCTACCTGGCCCTCTCCAGAACCAGAAACAATTTCCATGGGATGCATTTTAGGCAAGTACTTTCTGTCTGGAAAAAGGATCACATCATTTTTTTAAGTATTATGTATCTTATTTTTCAATGGCAATAAGGCTTGCGTACCTTACACAGAGAGTACTATATACCCAAAATGAGTACACTATGTTCAAAGCATGAAAATGAATCATAACAAAGCTCTCCCCTTCTTTAGAACTCAAATAGTGGTTGAAGAGTCAGGTTATGAGAAAAACAAAAACACACACAAAAAGAATACGTGCGTGTATGCAAAGATATACAAAAGAAAATACATTAAAATAATTTTGGTGAAGGGGCTCATAATGTTGAAATTCTTCACTGAAACAACAGGCCAATGTTAGGATCTTAAATCACTGCTCTCCAAACCTCTTATGACTGCAAAATCAGGTCAGATATTTCCATCAGGCATCAAGCAATTTGAAACAAAGTGTTTCAATGCAGGATAAAGTGGGGTTGGGTAAATTATTCCAGGAATAGGTATGACTATAATTTACACTCAGGCGTTTGTTCTAAAAAAAAGAAAAAGTAGAGATTGTGAAACTATGGTTTATTTATGTGCACTACAGCTAACAGTAAATTACACTGAAAGTGAACAACACACAGGAGTAGCCAGAGCTATTTACTGCTTTGCTAGGATGAGATATCAAAACAGAGTTGCTGGTAAGTTTCAACAGAGCAGCTAAGGCCACAGTTAATGTGAAAGTAATCATATACTTTCCTAATTCAGATCATCAAGATGGATGCCTCCAAATAATAAAGTCAGCTATAAAGTCTCTTACCTGAAATATTTAGGATTTATGAAATTATTATTATTCTGCCTAGACTTGCTAAATAGGCATTCCTTTTCGCAAGTGTTCCCCACACACATGCAATATTCATTTTTAAAAAACTGTTTAGAATAACACATTTTCTGGACATGTAAGTACATTGTGGGAAAATAAAATAAAATATGCCTATCACCTCAGGGTAGAAAAAAAATTCATGACCAATGATAGACAAACTTCACGCCATTCAAAACCATTAATATCTGCCAGAAAATCCAAGGTTTGCAAGGAACGAAAAATTTGATTTCTCTTACTTTTTTAATGTCTTTGGAAAACAGAGGTCACTATCAGTTGTAGAAGATATATCCGATTGTGATTCATTCATTTTTTTACAAAAGAAATGCAAAAGCTGCATATTATAAGAAATAATCAAAGTATAATACAATTACTCTGGAAACCATCATATCTTTGAATTTACAGATAATTATTAGAAAGGGTTTTCTCTCCTGATATTGATCTACATTTTTTCTATCAGTCTGTCCTTCTGACAGACACACAGACAGCAATTTATAATAGCTGTATACATATATTCAGTTGTATAATTAAAATATCCTCTCACATATGTAAAAATAAGCAAAAACACCAGACATAATCCTTCCTTTCTTCTTCATGGTTATAACTAGCTCTTCCTCCTGAATTCCGTTTTAAAATTGTCAAATATGAATGCATAAACCCAGAATATGATTCTAGTCTCAAAGCATAGGTCTCAGAGAGTGGCACAATGTAGCTAATCTAAACAGTCTTCCTAGAAAGATACACTTTTAAAGTAAAATTCATGGTAAAAATGAGTAGACCCTTCTGTTAAATCTCACTGTACAAGTTATTTTTCCAGGCCAATTGTCCACTTTTACCAAATGAATCTACTTTGAGAAGCCCTTGAGAAACTCAGATTGACTCAGTCTCATAAAATTGTAGGGTTACTATATCATTGGTTGTTTTGTTTTGCCTTTGCTGGACTAACATGCAACAAAGGCCTGATTTCGACTTTCCGCTCCATAAAATTAGAAAATCAGCCAGGCATCACTTAGCTTTGATTTCTATGATGTTGCTACCTTTTTCTAATTGATACTGATAAATTACCTATTTAGTTTATAGGCATGTGTTGGTGGCTTCTGTCCATCCAGTGAGTCACCCTAGAAGGTAATTTTTTGTTGACAAAACATTTTACTTGATAAACCTTACTCTACTCTTTGTGTCAAAAAAAATTCTATTTGAAACAAAGCCAATGTCTCATTCCAGGAAGAGGGAAGGATATCAAGAGTTTCCATGGCAATCAGTTGATGAAACTAAATTAGGCAGGAAACCTCTTCAGAATGCAAAGTAGTGTTGCAAAACAGAGGGATTTGAAATAGCCAGGAAGTGTGTCACAGCAAAACGAAAGAAACAGAGATATGAATACCTCCATAATGTAAACTTTCCAACTTTAAATAAACAATGAAAAACTTGCCTTTGTCCTGTAAAAATAAACTTCCAAACAACTGTCATCTCTCATCAAGTCCTTTGTTTCAGTTGGTTTTAGTTTTTTAAGTCTTATCTCTTGCAATCAACAGCATGTAAGAATATAAATCTAGTTGTTTATGTAGCTAAGGAAAAAAATGTCTTTTACATTATTGCTGTTAAATTTAGTTTGTAACCCATTGTGATAAAATTGTACAAACTTTACAGTTCAACAGTGAGGTCAGAAGGAACACGTGAAATTTATTTTAATGCAGAAAAAAAAGAAGACGACGAGTTTAAAATTTAAAAAATAGGGCTCTTTGTGGCAGTTTATATTGATGGCTTAAAAATATCATTTTGCTTTCTGGAGCAGAATGAAAACAGAAGACATGGAATAAACCAGGGGTACTTCATCTACTAACTGCCAAAACTTCACAATAGTTTGCTTGGAAATATGATATTGACCTGGAAGAGTAACTATTTTCAGAAGCTCTTCAAGCCACCTAAATCATCTGAAGCCTTCTTTTTCTCTTTAAGAAAAAGGTTCTGTTTTCTGAATTGTCTTTTCTGTCTCCTGAGGAAGGAGGCTGTTGTTGGAACAAGCATTTCTAAAACAGATTCACCCAAAAAATTTTCCAATTATTTCTAAAAATCCATGAATCACTGTATAGTCTAATTTTAGGTTAATTCAGTACTTATTTGAATTATGGGGTTTCTTTTCACAACACATAAAATAAGCTTAAGAATAAAATATACATTGCAGAAGAGGAATATCCTGGCCTTAATTTCAATGTGAGTTTTAAAGCGTGGTCACAATGCTTACCGTGTAGAATACGAACATCGGGCGGGGCAGGTATTTTCACAACTAATTGATGAAATTTCTCTAGCATCACTGGGCTGTTTTCCCCATTTTGTTTCACTTTTTGAACTAGAAACAGCTTTATACAAGCACAGCTTTGTATAAAGGTGGTACGTCTTCATATCACACGCAGACATACACTCACACTACTATATATACAGAGAGAAGAACATGGTTTTAAGTACAGTGCCAGCGTGCAGCATGTGCCAAGGAGATGCCCACCTAAGAATGTTATTAGAAATTTGATTCTTCTGGTCACTGGCCACTGGATCCTATCACTACCATCTTCCCATATCTTTTCCCATTATATTTCCCAAATCGCTAATCTCACTCTCAAAACATAACAAGATGTTTTTAAATACAACCTCTTAAAAATCTACTCTTGTAAGACCTTGCGGCCTTTTCTCGGGAACCGTCGCCCCAAAGACCACAGTGACTCGAATTCGATGCAATCAGCAAGAGGATTTATTAAGCCAGCGCACGCCAGGGTTCAGTGGAGTGAACCCCCAGCGTCAGTAGTGAGGGTTTTTTATATAAAAATTACAGACAGGTGGGGATGGAGTCGGGTTATGGGATACATTGAAGTGAAGTCACAGGTGCGGGGGATACGCTTGATTGGTGGGAAAGCTTACAGAAAGCAACTAAGTTGAACAGAGAAAGCTATTTTGCCTCCAATAAGGAGAAAGCTATTTTCCAGGAGGCCGCGGCCTTGCCTCCCGATAAGGAGAAAGCTATTTTCCAGGAGGCCACGGCCTTGCCTCCCGAGCTTAAATTTTTAATCTAAGTTCTTCATTCCCCTCTTCTTCTTGTTTATGATTTCAATCCTGAAATCACAGATCGAAGTTTCCTCAGGGGGATTGCTGCATATATATATATATATATATATACGGTATCATAAACAATCAAGTCTACATGGTTTTTAGCATTTACATCATATATTTTAAATCATCAGGAAAACAGTTACCAGGCTCCCATTATTGTGTGCAGAACATAGTACCCCCGCCTCCGAAGTATAGCGGGCACCAGGCCAAGCAGCTCCCAGGGCTTAACCCATTACAGGTTGTCTCCCGCAGCCCTCCCTTCTTTATTTTTTAGGCGCTCTAATAGATGGTGATGGTGCAGCATGTTTCGGTAGACAAGCATCTTTATGTGCAGAAATTCTTTTACAATGCCTTTAATAAGGCACGGTGCTAGGCACATCAGGGCAAGGATAGTGACTAACACGATGCCTACAGCCGCCATGCTCTGCCACAAAGAATGAAGACTGGGAAAGTTAGAAGCCAAATTTTTACAAAATCTTCAGCGGCTTGAGCAATATCTAAAGTGGCTGAAGGCGCGTTTTCTATATCTAATATTTCATTGTGTAACTGCAATAAATCAAGAGAAATATTAGAATTATACCATATGCCTTGTAAATGTTTTTTGATCCTTTCCACGGGAAGTCAGATATATTATAAGGCTTTCTTGTAACACAGATCCACTTGTAATTAACATGACATTGAATTTTCATTCTGAGTCCTAAGCTTTGGACCTCTTCTCCTAAGACTCTGAGGGTATCATACAGAGCAGACAGCTTATTTTCTATTTTTTTATCAATATCCTCTTGTGTTCCCATAACCCTTGTGACATTATAAGACAGAGAATCAACAACCTTGGCATCTTGCACGGACTGAGCAAGGGAAACAGAGGCAGTAACAGCGGTCGCTATTAAGGTGATCAGCGAAACCACACCCAGAACAATTAATCCCAGGCCTCTTTTTGGGCGGCCAAGGGCAGCATTGATGTGTTGTAGTAATTGCAATGCCGTTTCATCATACCAATCTTCTTCTATTTTGACGGGGAGCATAACAAAAGCGGGTTGTTTTACCACCAATATTTGCTCTCCGACGCTCATGCCTCTGATACAATTAGTGAGAGTGCAATTAAAACAAGACATATGGTAAACATTCTGAGTGACATTAACAGTAACATTTTTAACTAAAATCATAAAGGGGTAAGGCACACATGATCTAGGATATCTGAATCCCGTAATTCCTATATCTCCATATCTTGTTCCACCTCTATTAGTCTGTCTATATAACATGTTGCCGGGGCCAAAGGTCGCTAAAAGCTTCCAGATCTCAGTTTGAAATACCTGACGATGTTCGAGTGCCAGAATGGAAGGGTGCTGTCCTCTATATTCAGGATAATCTGGGGTACCTGCAGGTGCCCAGTCCCAGAGATAAACACTGTTATTATTATTTATGTTATAAACAGTGGCATTATGTCCCCGGCATAGAATCCATGGCACATCCATTCCCTCGCTAATTCCCAGATGGCGGCGACCACAGTAAGGTATATCGAGCGGCCCCACGCCCTTTTGGTGTGAAATGGCCCCAGCGTCTTCAGAAATTCCTGAAATGTATACACGAGGGTAAGAAGTGACAGGGGAGACGTTTATACAGTAAGACTTGGGGGTATCGTATGAAAAACACATAGGGAACCGTGAAGAAAGCCCATAGAAGGAAATGTTAGCTTGTTGGTGTTGAATGTGTGCATCAGAGACTCCTCCCAGAAGAGCAGTATCATTTACGTATACCGGCAATGTTTCTTCATCTCACCCTACAGACTGGAGCATGGGGGGTCAGGAACGTAGGCCCAATACGTATGAGCG
Source organism: Nanger dama (assembly GCA_917880005.1). NCBI lineage: Eukaryota > Metazoa > Chordata > Mammalia > Artiodactyla > Bovidae > Nanger > Nanger dama. The sequence goes on from CAKJTW010000007.1 coordinate 36,308,286, forward strand.
GTTCCTTGATGCAGAGCCAGGATGATCAGAAATCCGGTAATCGACAGAGCCTGAGCTTTAAAGGGTGGGAGGTGCGGTGAGCCTTCCATTGAGGCGTCGGTTCCGGTGCAGCTTTAACGTGGGAGGCGTGGATCCAGGATGAGATTCCGTCAACCTTGATGGCAGTGGGGGTTGTAAGCAGAACAATGTAGGGTCCTTTCCACCTGGGCTCTAGGTTGTTCTGCCGATGCCGACGAACGTAGACGGAGTCTCCCACCTGGAACGGATGGGCCTCTTCTGGAGTACCGGGTTGGTAGGTCGCAGCAAGCTGAGTCCACACCTCTTTCTGAACCAGCTGGAGTCCCTTTAGCCTAGCACATAAATCACCATTGTTAAAGTTTCGGGGTCAAATCCTTCTCTAAGTGTCAATATGGGGGGGTGCTCCATACAAAATTTCAAAAGGGGTGAGACCAAGGCGAGAGGGCGTATTTCTCACCCGGAACAGAGCCAGAGGAAGGAGCACCATCCAGTCAGTACCGCCAGTCTCTAAGGACAATTTAGTTAGGGTCTCTTTTAGAGTTCTATTCATTCTTTCTACCTGTCCTGAACTCTGGGGTCTGTATGCACAATGTAGTTTCCAATCGGTCCCCAGAAACTTAGCTAACTCCTGACTTATTTGGGCAATGAAAGCCGGCCCATTATCTGACCCTAACATCTTTGGCACTCCGAAGCGCGGAAAAATTTCTTCTAGGATCTTTTTAGTTACTGTGAGTGCACTTTCATTTTTGGTGGGGAAAGCTTCTACCCACCCTGAGAAAGTGTCTACAAAAACCAGCAGATATTTATTGCCGTACCGCGCAGGACATACCTCGGTGAAATCCACTTCCCAGTAGGCCCCCGGCCGGTCTCCACGCAGCCGCTTACCTTGGCCCGTCTTGTTTCGGCCGGCATTTACCTCTTGGCAAGGTCTGCAGTTCAGGACCACCTGCTCAGCCAATTTAGAAAGTCCCGGCACCTCATACCCTGCTTTAATTAAAAGAGAGACTAGCTTTTTGGCCCCTAAGTGAGTCCAATGGTGCATTTGTTCTAACATTTCTCTGGCTTCTCCTTCTGCCGTAGCCTGTTTCCCTCTGGGCCGCGGAGAGGGGCTAGAATTATCTTCATCTTTTGAGCATATTGCCAGCAATCTCGATAGTCCATCTTTTGTCGCCACCTCTCGCGCAGCTTGATCGGCCATGTTGTTTCCTTTAGTTACCAGAGACCGATCTCGTTGGTGCCCGGGGCAGTGGATTATACTAATCTTTTCTGGCAACATCAGGGCAGCCAACAATGCCAGGATTTCGTCTTTGTTTTTAATCTCTTTGCCGGCCGATGTAAGTAACCCTCTCCGTTGGTAAATAGCTCCATGGACATGTGCAGTTGCGAAAGCATATCTACTATCAGTGTAAATGTTGGCCTTTTTCCCTTGTGCCAGTTCTAAGGCCTTTGTGAGGGCAATCAGCTCAGCTTTTTGGGCTGACGTACCTTGAGGCAGGGCAGCTGCCCAGATCACCTCAGTCCCATCGACCACCGCTGCCCCTGCCCGCCGCCTACCTTCTTTAAGAAAACTGCTCCCGTCCGTATACCATGTCACCTCGGCATCCTGAAGTGGCTGGTCCGAGAGATCATGACGAACTCCATGTACTCCCGCCAGAATTTCTTGACAGTCGTGGGTCACCTCGGACTGGCTGGGGTCCGGCAGCAGCGTGGCAGGGTTAAGTCCGGTAGCCAGCGTGAACCTGATTCGCTCAGAGTTTAGGAGCAGCGTCTGATAGTGGGTCATCCTGGCGTTAGTTAGCCATCTCTCAGGGGGTTGGCGAAGCACACTTTCTAAAGCGTGGGGCGCAGTGACAATTAAGTTCTGCCCCAATGTCAGCTTGTCTGCATCCTTTACTAGGACTGCCACGGCAGCCACTATACGCAAACAATTTGGCCAGCCAGCAGCCACAGGGTCCAGTTTCTTTGACAGATATGCCACCGGCCGATTCCATGGTCCCAGCCTTTGGGTGAGGACCCCTTTAGCAATGCCATTATTTTCAGCCACGTAGAGATGGAACGGCTTGTCCACATCTGGAAGTCCCAGGGCAGGGGCTGACAACAATGCGCGCTTAATGTTGTCAAAAGCCTTTTGCTCGCTCTCTCCCCAGACGAAGGGTGTGCTGCCCTTTGTCAGGGGGTACAAGGGAGCAGCCATCTCTGCGAACCCAGGAATCCAGAGTCTGCAGAACCCTGCAGTGCCCAAGAACTCCCTAACCTGTCGGGAGCTTTTGGGGGCCGGTATTCTGGCCACCGCCTCCTTTCTGGCCTCCGAGAGCCATCGCTTCCCATCCCTGAGTTGGTACCCCAAGTAACTAACCTGTTGCTGGCAGATCTGGGCCTTTTTGGCAGAAGCACGGTAGCCGAGGGTGCCAAGTTCGGTCAGTAAGGTCTCAGTCCCTTCCCTGCACTCCTCTGCGGTATCTGCGGCCAGGAGCAAGTCATCTACATATTGGAGCAGAGTTACCTGGGGGTTTGTGGCGCGGAAGTGCGCGAGGTCCTGGTGGAGGGCTTCGTCAAAAATTGTTGGCGAGTTCTTGAATCCTTGTGGCAGCCTGGTCCACGTTAGCTGTCCGGAGAGTCCTGTAAGAGGGTCTTTCCACTCAAAAGCAAAAATAGGCTGGCTAGCGGGGCTGAGTCGTAGGCAGAAGAAGGCATCTTTCAGGTCTAAGACAGTGTACCACTTCCGGCTGGGGGGAGGGTGCTCAGCAGGTTGTAGGGGTTGGGCACTGTTGGGTGTAGGTCGGATACCCGCTTGTTAACTTTTCTCAGATCCTGCACAGGCCGGTATTCGCCCGATCCAGGCTTCCGGACCGGAAGCAATGGGGTGTTCCAGGCCGATTGGCACTTTATCAAAATTCCCAGATCAAGAAACCTTTGAATATGTGGGCGGATCCCATCTCGAGCCTCTTTACTTATCGGGTACTGGCGGACTGAGATGGGGGTGGCAGAGGCCTTGATTTCTACCACCACTGGGGGCTGGTGGACGGCCATTCCCATGCCCGAGACTTCGGCCCAGGCTAGGGGGTCTTAGCCATCCAGTCCTGCATATTCATGGTCTCGGGGAAGGGCTCTCATATAGCCTGTATTCATCTTCTAGCCTCAGGGTCAAAACCTGCAACGGCCTTCCTTCCCCGTCTGTCACCGTGGTGCCCTCGGTGTGAAAGTGGATCTGAGCCCCCACTTTCGTGAGCAAGTCCCGTCCCAGCAAGGGGTAAGGGCATTCAGGGATCACAAGGAACGAGTGGGATACCCGGCCCACGCCAAGGTCCACTGTTCTTCGGGTAGTCCATGGGTATTGTTGATACCCTGTAGCGCCTTGTACCCATGCCTTTTTTGTGGACAATGCCCCTCCCGGATTGTAATAGGACGGAGTGTTGGGCTCCTGTGTCTACCAGAAACTGTACAGGCTTCCCCTCCACCTTTAAAGTTACCCTAGGCTCGGGGAGGGGGTCCGAGCCCCGTCCCCTAATCTTCTTCTTCTATGGCCAGGATTTTGCTGGGGGAAGCGGACTTTCCCCTCTTCTTCTGAGGGCAGTCTTTGAGCCAATGCCCCTTCTCTTTACAGTACGCGCACTGATCTTTGTCTAGTGGCGGCTTGGTTCCTGTCCTGCTTTTTCTGCGGTCTCTCGGCTCAGTTTTATTGTCTCTCTTTCCTTCTTTAATCACTGTAGTCAGAATCTTTGCCAAGTCTTTTGCCTGTCTTTTTCTCTCTCTCTCTCTCGTTCATCCTGCTCCCGGATCCTTCTTTCTTCCTTTTCCTCTTCTGTTTCCCTCTTATTGAACACCTTGTCTGCTTCTCTGATCAAATCTTGAAGGGAGAATCCCTGTAACCCATCTAGTCTCTGTAACTTTCTCTTAATATCTAGAGCTGACTGATCAATAAAAGCCATGGCCACTGTAGCCCTATGTTCCTCAGATGTGGGATCATAGGGAGTAAATCTCTTGAATGCCTCCATCAATCTGTCTAGGAATACAGTAGGTGACTCAGTAGGCCCTTGAGTCACTTCCCTTACCTTAGCCAAATTAGTGGGGCGCCTTGCTGCCCCTCGGAGACCCGCCACCAGAGCCTGGCGATAGACCCTCAGGTGCTCCCTACCTGCCGGAGAATTGTAGTCCCATTCAGGTCTCGTCAGGGGGAAACCATCATCTATTTCATTAGGAAGCACTGTGGGACGTCCGTCATCTCCTGGCACATTTTTGCGAGCCTCCAATAGTACTCGCTTTCTCTCTTCAGTGGTTAACAGGGTCTGCAACAATTGCTGACAATCATCCCAAGTGGGCTGATGTGAGAAAACAAGAGATTCTATCAAAGAGGTCAGCGCCTGGGGGTTATCAGAAAAAGAGGGGTTGTTATTTTTCCAGTTATAAAGGTCAGAGGCAGAGAACGGCCAATATTGGAGTGGCCGAACCCCACGGTCATCAGGGGGCCCGTTCTCCCGGAGGGGGAGAGCGGTGGAGTCCGGGGTGACAGCTCTACGGCTCCGCGTTCCTGCCGCCGGGCCCATTTCTTCTCCTTCTTTTGGCTGTTCAGGCGAGGCGGTCGCTTGTGCCCTCTGAGGTGCCGGAGGTGGGACCTGCACAGGCGGGTAGGGTGGGGGAGAATCTAAAAGCAAGAAGTCAGTTTGCAGGTCTGGATATATACTTTTGATGGGGGCCTTCGTCTCCTCTTTCTTTGCCGTGGATTTCAGGGCAAAGATCTCTGCAGCAGGCTCCAACAGCTTCCCTGTGGGGAAAACGAAAGGCCGAACCCACGCCGGGGGTGAGCGGACCAAGTCTTCCCAGACCATAATATATGGCACCTGGTCCGGGTGTTCAGTAGCAGGGGTGAAAATCACAGTTTTAACCTGTTTGACTTGTTCTGAGGAGAATGACCCTTCCGGCGGCCAGCCGGTCTTAAAACTGGGCCAGTCAACCGCGCATAGGCTCTGCCATTTCCCTTTTCTCACTGTCATGGAAAGATCATGGGCCCGATTTTTCACTTCTGTCCAATGATCTACCGTCAGAGACAACGGGGTTGTCACAGTCTGTCCCATCGTCAGTTTGTCACAAAAATGAACACTTAACGAGTACTAAGTAAGACAAGTAGCAGTGGAAAAATCAGATAAGAGCGGCTGCTGTAAACTTTTGCCCTCGGCAAGTCTTAAGCAGATGAGCTTCCTAGCTCCACAGATACAGAATTCAGACGGAGAAGAATCTCACGATCCCTACTCCCAGGTCGGCGTTCCAGGCGTCCCTGGCAAACGCCACAGATACAGGCGGAGGGGAATCTCACGACCCCCACTCCCAGGTCGGCGTTCCAGGCGTCCCTGGCAAACGCCACAGATACAGACGGACAGGCGCGCCCCACAGATACAGACAGACAGGTGCGCGAGGGCACAGATCTTTGTTTCAGCAGCCAGAGGAGACCAGGAGGAAGAAAAGTGAAATTACTGAGGATAGCCACCAAAAAAAAATCCTACCGGGAATGGTGGCGGCCAGAGAGGTGGACTTATGGCGTGCTTTGAGTTCACTCGTGTGCCTGTGCCGTTGCACGGAAGTTTTCTTGCTGGGGGCGGGCGCCCTAGCAGCTTCTGGCCCGTTCCGTGACCCTCTTATCCTGTCACGGGAGTCTTCAAGTGGCAGGCGCCCTAATGGCTTTTAAGTGCCTGACCCGTGCCCACAAATAAGTAATATCTGGCCAGATCCTCACAAGAAGGACAGGAAGTTTCACCCAGCCGGGCGATAGTTACTGGGGCTCACCTGTCGTGAGGCCTTCAAAGTCCACCAGGGAGTAGCCCTGGCCGGGACTAATCAGTTGCCTCACAACCGCTCGCCCGTTCACTGAAACTTCTGAAGGATCAAGTCAAGCAGCAGGAGGGAAAAGTGAGACAATACAGATTTAACACAGAGCAGATTAGTCACAGACCTGTCACAGACGTGCACGGAGACACAGAATTGCTCGAGCGTACCTCCGAATCCAAAAGCCAAAGGGTCTGAGTGAGCGAGGGGATCCCGGACGAGCCCCCAAATGTAAGACCTTGCGGCCTTTTCTCGGGAACCGTCGCCCCAAAGACCACAGTGACTCGAATTCGATGCAATCAGCAAGAGGATTTATTAAGCCGGCGCACGCCAGGGTTCAGTGGAGTGAACCCCCAGCGTCAGTAGTGAGGGTTTTTATATAAAAATTACAGACAGGTGGGGATGGAGTCGGGTTATGGGATACATTGAAGTGAAGTCACAGGTGCGGGGGATACGCTTGATTGGTGGGAAAGCTTACAGAAAGCAACTAAGTTGAACAGAGAAAGCTATTTTGCCTCCAATAAGGAGAAAGCTATTTTCCAGGAGGCCGCGGCCTTGCCTCCCGATAAGGAGAAAGCTATTTTCCAGGAGGCCACGGCCTTGCCTCCCGAGCTTAAATTTTTAATCTAAGTTCTTCACTCTAACTTGGGAAGTGTTTTTCTGTAAGCTAGAAAGAAAAACCAGTGGAGGTTGTCTTTGTTTGGGTTTAGCAAACAGAGACAAGGATCTGAGTGCAAGTGGTTTATTTGGGAAGTGATCTCTGGAGGAAGAGTAAAGGAATGAGAAATTAAAATGAAAAAGGAAGGAAGACCCTGCTCGGGATATGAATGAACAGACGAACCTGGTGGGAATCTGGGCTTATCCCACTGAGATAATTTAAGAATTTGTGCAGAAGACTCCTGAGAACCTACCCAGCTACAGAAAGAAAACTGGGGTGTTTATCCACCAGCTCCTAGCCCTTATTAGTTGAGGATGATTCCTGAGGTGTTAATTCCCTTACATCCCTGGCCTGTATCTCTTGGACCTACCATATTCCATGGTCAGAGAATGCTCTCAGGCAGAGAATCAGGGAACACTTCATTTATCCTGAATAGCTGAGTGACTCAGAGGGTCTTAGTGTTAGCCACTCAGTGATGTTCAGTCCTTTGCAACCCCATGGACTATAGCCAGCCAACTCCTCTGATTGATGTCTCCAGCATTGCAGGCATGTTCTTTACCAACGAGCCATCTCAGAAGCCCCTTATAAGTTCTAGAAATCTGCTATACAACAATGTGCCTGTCATCAACAGTACCCCAGGCAGTGTTAGCATTAGTCACTCAGTCATGTCCGACTGTGAGACCAGGGACTGTAGCCTGCCAAGCTCCTCTGTCCGTGGAATTCTCTAGGCAAGAATACTGGAGTGGTTAGCCATTCCCTTCTCTAGGGGATCTTTCCGACCCAGGGATCAAACCTGGGTCTCCAGCACTGTAGGTGGATTCTTTACAATCTAAGCCAGGGGGTCTTAAATGTTAATAATTCAGGCATTTTCTAGGGCTGATTAGCCACAGTGTGATGTCTAGAAATGTCTCACAAAGCAGACCAAGTCTTCCTTCAGCAGGACTGCATAATAAACAATTCTGTTTCACATAGTCCCTGGGGACAACCACAGTTTGCCCATAATAATGAACAGAGGTCCTCCTGACCAAAATGTCTGAATATATCTGAAGAGAGTTCCTTAACTCTGAGTTATATTTAAATGTAACAAAATGGAAGGAGACACAATGCAGGATAAAAGCTGTGTAGTGTGTCCTGAATTGCTAACTTGTACATAAATACATATCCAAAAATTTAAATGAGTGCAGGGCACAGTCATGCTATTAACTTCTAAATTCTTTCATTAAAGGAATCAGTGAAACTGGTTTCACTATCTGGTCCTTTCTGCTATCTTTTTTTTTTTTTCCTTAACTCTGTCCTCACACATTTCAAGGTGCTTGTGTTCTTCAATGGGAAGATGTCAGAATGACTGCTTCTTTGATGCAAAACTCTTAATAACAACTTCAGAGACAGCTGTTTCCATTTATTTTTACTGAAAACACACAAACTCTTTTCAACACTATCCCTAAAGAGACTGCTTTTCTTTCAATACATTTTTCTCAAAATACTTGTTTTCTGTGCCTTAGGAATGACAATTCTTTATTCACAGAGCATTGCAATTCCCAACTCCATCCTTCTGATATACCCAAGATCATCAATGAGAAGAATGTTTTCCTACTTTGCTTTCACTGGCAAAGGCGATTTTCCAACATTTTACCGCCACGTGCAGAAGTTTTTAAATTCTGGAGCACTTCCTATGAGTCAGTAATCTATAATCTGTCTAATAATGCCCTTGGAGTTAGCTGCCTGAGCTTTTACTATAACAACTTCATACTCACTGATTTGTAGGAGAGGCTAGCACTAAGGAAAAGACACTGAAGAAATGATTTTATTTAAGTCAAGTAAAGTCACTCAGTCGTGTCCGACTCTTTGTGACCCCGTGGACTGCAGCCCACCAGGCTCCTCAGTCCATGGGATTCTCCAGGCAAGAATACTGGAGTGGATTGCTATTTCCTTCTCCAGGGGATCTTCCTGACCCAGGGATCGAACCTGCGTCTCCCACATTGGAGGCAGACGCTTTAACCTCTGAGCCACCAGGGAGGTCACCTAAAACCAGGACTTGAAAGTTATCAAAATATAATATCTGAGATTAGCGCATACAAAAGCAACATACAGTGAAAGATGTGACGGTAGGGCTTGAAGCCCGAGTTTGTGACTTCCCAGCGACTGACCCAAGGCATGTTGTTAATTTTTAACTACCTTGCCTCATCAAGCAAGTGCAGAACTGTCTCTATGTCACAAGGAGTGTGGTGGCTCTAAACTGGACAGCCAAGACAAAATGTGCCCCATGGCATCCTATTACAGCTCTCAGCAAACATTAGCTCCCTCTTCCAAAGTCTCATTTGTGCAAAATATGAGCTCAAGGAGTAGAAGACAAATGTTCAGTTCAATAGGAATGGAATTTAGTGCTTTTTCACACTGTGATACATCACTGAAAATTTATCTTCATGCCACATTCTATTCGGAAGGCAATGTACATTTCCTTTTCTAAATGCCATTAATCAGCATATCTTTGCTTGTTTCTAAATAAATGAATCTTAAAGTTCCCTTTAAATAGTAATAAGACAGGTGACTGACAAAAATCATAAATCTGGATGAAGGCTTAAAGGATATATTAATCAGCCTTGCCATTACTAGAAAGGAGAATAAAGAAAACTGTAAATAAATTGCTCTGAAATAAAATGACTCACCGGGAACTGCACCTAGGGAATCTAGGAAAGAGATAAAGTTAGTTTTCTTTAAGTACCAGCAATCACACTGCTTTCTTTTCATGCTTCCTCTACCAGATCTGCCACATATAATGACAGACACAAAATATTAGACACTTGGAAATGTAAATACCATCAGGCACGCCTTCCTCTTCTCTTTGGGTGTTCTTTTAAAGGGCTTGACTGAATGGCTACATTTGAGAATGAACAACTCTATTAACTCACCTCTTTACTACTTAAACTGGAAGAATTAGATATTAGTTATTAATATCTTTAGTTTTTAGCAGAAAAAATATACAGAATTGATGGAGGAGTTTTGCAATGTTACAGGCAAATTCACCACACTTGAACGGACTAAGTAATTTGACTGAAGTCACAAAACTAGCAAGACAAAACAAGAATTTTAACAAGGTCTGTTAGACTTCAAGAAAAAGTAGTTTAAATGTATTGAGAGCCTACCATATACCAGTCACTCTGCTTAGGAAGTTACCTGCATTATCTAAAACCCTTCACAACAGTTCTTTTTCAAAGGTTTGAAAGGTTTTCAAAATAACATTTCCTAAAACATTAATATGTGCATAATAGGAAACCAAAAAAAAAAAAAAAAAAACTCAAGCAAAAAACAAAGTCATCCATAATAAGTAGTATCCCATTCGATGTGTCCTTCTAGGTCTCACTCGGGCATTTATACAACTAACCATCCATTTAACTTCTATGCAGAGTCCATCATGAGAAACGCTGGGCTGGAAGAAGCACAAGCTGGAATCAAGATTGCTGGGAGAAATATCAATAACCTCAGATATGCAGATGACACCACACTTATGGCAGAAAGTGAAGAGGAACTTAAAAGCCTCTTAATGAAAGTGAAAGAGGAGAGTGAAAAAGTTGGCTTAAAGCTCAACATTCAGAAAAGTAAGATCATGGCATTTGGTCCCATCACTTCATGGTAAATAGATGGGGAAACAGTGGAAACAGTGGCAGACTTTATTTTTCTGGGCTCCAAAATTACTGCAGATGGTAATTGCAGCCATGAAATTAAAATTAAAATTAACTTTCCTTGGAAAGAAAGTTATGACCAACCTAGATAGCATATTGAAAAGCAGAGACATTACTTTGCCAACAAAGGTCCATCTAGTCAAGGCTATGGTTTTTCCAGTTGTCATGTATGGATGTGAGAGTTGGACTGTGAAGAAGGCTGAGTGTAGAAGAATTGATGCTTTTGAACTGTAGTATTGGAGAAGACTCTTAAGAGTCCATTGGACTGCAAGGAGATCCAACCAGTCCATCCTAAAGGAGATCAGTCCTGGGTGTTTACTGATGCTAAAGCTGAAACTCCAATACTTTGGCCACTTGATGAGAAGAGTTGACTCACTGGAAAAGACCCTGATGCTGGCAGGGATTGGGGGCAGGAGGAGAAGGGGACGACAGAGGATGAGATGGCTGAATGGCATCACCAACTCGATGAACATGAGTTTGGGTAAACTCTGGGAGTTGATGATGGGCAGGGAAGCCTGGTGTGCTGTGATTCATGGGGTTGCAAAGAGTCGGACACAACTGAGCGACTGAACTGAAGATCATACAGTTATGAATCACACTCTTTCACAATTCATCAATAATTACCAGTTCAAAGTCCCAAAGCTGTGAGTATTTTGATAACAAAGAATACATTACACCAACTCCCTGAGTTTTGTATGGCAAGTATTCTTTCTCCTCTTTCATAATTAAACAACTGGCCTACTCAGTGCCCCAAACTAGCTACAGAGCAGGCCTAAACTAAAATTCAAATATGTTGGCTATGAAATTCTGTTTTCACCTACTGTATTACATTCTTGCCTAGGAACTACGCATATTATAGTCTAGAGATATTAGTATCTCAATAAATATCGATTATCTCATCCCTCAGTGGTTTCAATGTCTCAATTGTGCTGATGTTTCCATCTTGAATTTATTCTGAGTCCCTCAACAAAGATGGGTAATTAATGATTAATTCATGAGCAAATGACAGAAGTCATTAATAATAGAAAGAATTCTATTAATAACAGAAATCACTAATAATAGAAAATAATGAAGGAAAAACTATAGCAAATTAGTCCCAGTCCTGACTTTTACTAACAGATAACTCTGACAGCATCCATGCAAATACAATAACCAATCAGCAGCATACTGTGTATACAAGTAACTTATAGAAAAAGAGTAGCCTATCTTAAGATCATAGACCAAAAAAAGACAAATTCAATTCAGAATGATAGTATGTGAACGTAGCTCAAATTTTAAGCTTTAATTTCCATTATTCAGTTCTATGGCTTACTATAGCCAAGTAGCTTATTTATAAAAAGTATGACTTACTAGGGGCTTCCTGAGGGCTCAGCAGGTAAAAAAATCCACCTGCAATTCAGGAGATGCAGGAGACATGGGTTCAATCCCTGGGTCAGGAAGATCCCTGGAAGAGGAAATAGCAACTTACTCCAGTATTCTTGCCTGAAAAATAAGACAAAAATATCAAAAGAACGTGTAACATGGACAAGATTCTTCATAACTTACTGATGTGCAATACAATGTAGTGACACGGTTAGTTTCAAAGTAATTATTCCACATTTCAGCTAATTTTAAATCCTAAGCCTGGAGGATAACTATCTGAAATTCCTATGAAAATCAATAATCTTCCAGAAGTAGTTTAACTATATCCTATTACTAATATTAAAAGTAGAAAATAATGTTACAAGCAGTGACACATTTGCTAACCAGTATGTAGCAGGACTGGGATGAGGCTGATATTAGTCAAAGTAGGACTATTTAATTACCACATCTCCATAAAGAAGTAACTCCTCTTGAAAGCACTTTTTAAATACATTTGTGTTACTACATTTTAAAAAAGGAAGTAAGCAATTTTCCTTCATTGTGTATTTACCATTCTCTTTTCTCCAAAACTTTGGTCACTCAATACATTATGAAATCATTCCTTTTATATTACCACCATTCTAATGTATTTTTGAATAGGATATTTTAAATAAATGTTAGATTAATTGTTTGGGGCTTGATTTATGAAATGGGCTTAATTTCTGCTAAGGGGTTAACTTAATCAAATGAAAAAGAATTTTGAGTTTAATTTTTGTAACCCGTCACTTTATATTGTTGTTGTTCAGTCTCTCAGTCGTGTCCAATTCTTTGTGATCCCATGGACTGCAGCACTCCAGGCTTCTTTGTTTTTCACCATCTCCTGGAGCTTGCTCAAACTCATGTTCATTGGGTCAGTGATGTCATCCAACCATCTCATCTTCTGTCATCCCCTTCTTCTCCTGCTTTCAATCTTTTCCAGAATCAGGGTCTTTCCAGTGAGTCAGCTTTTCACATCAGGTGGCCAAGGTATTGGAGCTTCAGTTTCAGCATCAGTCCTTCCAACAAATATTCAGGGTTGATTTCCTTTAGGACTGAGTGATTTGATCTCCCTCCTGTCTAAGGGGCTCTCAAGTATCCTCCAACACCACAGTTCAAAAGCATCAATTCTGTGGTGTTCAACTTTCTTTATGGTCCAACTCTCACATCCGTATATGACTACTAGAAAAACCACAGCTTTAATTATATGGACCTTTGTTGGCAAAGTAATCTCTCTGCTTTTAATATTCTGTCTAGGTTGGTCATAGCTTTTCTTCCAAGGAGCAAGCATCTTTTAATTAAATGGCTATAGTCACCATCTGCAGTGATTTTGGAGCCTAAGAAAATAAAGTCTGTCACTGTTTCCATTGTTTCCCCATCTATTTGCCATGAAGTCATTGGACCAGATGCCATAATGTTCATTTTTCGAATGTTGAGTTTTCAGCCAGCTTCTTAACACTTTCCTCTGTCACCTTCATCTAGAGGCTCTTTAGTTCCTCTTCCCTTTCTGCGGCATATCTGAGGTTATTGATATTTCAAAAAGCATGGTATTGGCACAAAAACAAACTCATAGATCACTGGAACATAACAGACAGAAATAGAAACTAACACATTTGTGGTCAATTAATCCAAAGAAGCAAGAATACAATGCAGAAAAGGCCGTCTCTTCAACAAGTGGTGCTGGCAAAACTGGACAGCTACATGTCAAACAATGAGATTAGAACATTCTCTCCACCACATGCAAAAAACATGTAAAAATAAATTTTAAATGGCTTAAGGACTTACATCTCCTACATTTAAGGACATCTTGAAACTCGCAGAAGAGAACATAGCCAGAACACTTTTGACATAAATTGTTTTTAAGGATCAGTGATCTAAGGCAAAAGAAATAAAACCAAAATTTTAAAAATGGGACATAATCAAACTTAAAAGCTTCTGTACAGCAAAGGAAGCCATCAGCAAAACTAAAAGACAACCCCTACAGAATGGGAGAAAACATTTGCAAATGATGCAACCAACGAGGGGTTAATATCCAAAATATACAAACAACTCAAAAATCAAAACAAACAAGCAACCAATCAAAAATTGGGCAGAAGACCTGGGCAGACATTTTTCCAAAGAAGATATACAGATGGCTAACACTCACATGAAAAGATGTTCAACATTGCTAGTTACTGGAGAAATGCAAATCAAAATAATGAGATACCACATAATGCTTGTTAGAATGGCTACAATCATCGAAAAACCTACAAATAACAAATGTTAGAGAGGATGTGGAGAAAAGGGAACCCTTGTACACTGTTCGTGGGAATGTAAACTGGTGCAGCCACTATGGAAAGCTGTATGAAGATTCCTCAGAATTGTGAATCACTATGTTCTATACCTGAAACTTACATAATATTGTACATCAGCTATACCTCAGTTTTAAAAATAAAAGAATAGCTAAAAATATAGAACATGGAAGAGAAAGTAGGCAAGCATAATATAGAGCACTGTCATCAGATGGTGGTGGAAAGAATGGAGAGAAAATGAGTGCCGTTAAGCCAACACATCCTAAACAGAAAATCTTCACTTGGTTTCCAATAACCATGCTTACAATGAATTAACTTGCAGATCTTCAAGTCGACTTGACTGAGACTGGGCGGTTGCCACACTGCAAGCTCCTTCAGTTTCTGGTCATTTCCACTGAAACAGAGAGGAAAGGAAAGTGGCTGACAGAGCCACTCTTCCCAGCCGTGGTCACTTCAGCTAGGGCTAGAGAAGGGAATGTGGGACGTTTTTCTGATTTTTCCGTAGAAAAAGACTTAGTGTCAGCAGCTTTCTCTCTAATCTCTTTCTCCTTGCAAACACCCTCTCGTCCCATCCCCTTTCAGATGCAGGGAAACATTTGCCCTACAATTTAAATAACTTACAGCAACGTAAATAACAGAATCTTGTTTTCACAAGAGCGATTTTAAGCTGTACCTCAGGCTAGCTTCTCAAAATTATAATTCACTTGGCTGATGTTACAGAAGAAACTTTGGAGGTGGAGGAGAACAAGAAATGAGAGTTGGACGGAGCACGGAGTGTGGAGCAAATACTCTCAGATTTCCAGAGGTTCAGAGCGCACTCTCATCAGAAGGTCTACTGATGCGTGCTCAGGGTCCATTCTCACAGGGGAAAGCCGCAGGGAGCCTCATCCACTGGAAACGTCAAAGTCCTGTCAGCTAGTGGGCAGGCACAGGAGCTGAGTTCTCATCCCTCCCCTTAGCCAGGAAGGCCAGGCAGCACCTAGTCTGTTATATGGATGTTTTTTGCAGGAGGCAAGTCACAGCTGAGGACAAGAATGCTAAAGTCAGGATTTGTCCCTATAACTTTCCACACAGCCATCCCTCATGAGGGTGATTCCAGGCATCCCTGGGGACAGCAATCCAGGGACGCTCAAGTCCATGATATACAATGAACACATTTGCCCCTCCTAACCTGTGGATGTGAAACTCATTAACTGAAGGGTGGGGAAGGGGCACAGGGGACAGTGCTGAGGAGCAATGGAATACTCTACAAAAATCCTAAAAGGCAGTGGTGATGTTTTCCCCAACACTACCCCCAGAGCAAGATTTTGAAGTACATGCAAGAGAAAAGGACTACAGTTTGGTTGCTTAAGACTTTGCCTCAGTCATATTTCAGTCATACTTCCTTTTGGAGACATGGAAGTCTTTAGGGTAATACTCTATTTACAATATAAATCTGATTTTCCTTATTAGCTATTCAGCTTTTTCTTGACAAATTAGCATTTGATACTTGATAATTCTATTTAGAGACTTTGTTAAGGGGAAAACAGCCCTCTACAAATGACTAAATTCCCTATGCTTACCTCAGACATAATTATTTGACAGAAGGTACAGATTGCTTTGGTATTTTGGTAAATGGGATTAAGGTTTGTAGGATTTGCTCTCTCATGAACAAGAAAATAGCTGAGGGCAAATGGGTTGAATAGAAGGCTCTTTTGAAATACTGAGTGCCCAGGAAACAGCTTTCCTGCCATACTGAAAAGTCCCTTTTTGGCTTTTCTTTGCAGACTTCGATTCTACAGAGATGTATTCTGATACAGAAAAATAGCACTCTATTTATTATCTCAGACTACATCTCTAAGCAGGGCTGAACAGAAAGAATTCTAATGCCACTTCCTGTCTCCTGCGTTAGCTCTAATACTTCGGTGATGACCGCAAAATAGATGGTGTAGATTATAAAGCACCAGCTAGTATAGGCCAGTGGATCCTGTTTCAGTTTGAAACAGCAAAATGCCACTAATCCAATTAAGAAAGTTCAGCTTCCCAGGGCACTGAAAGAAAATGTCTCTCAGGAGAGATTTGAATGTGATAGAATTAAGGCTTGATCCTCTCCAGTACATTTTGTTGACCTGTTAGTCAGGAAAATAATTAGAGATCATCAAAAACTCATATATATGTGCAAATGTGTTTACAAGAAATTTGATAAAGCATTGTTTTCCCCACGGTCTTATGAACTAACAGCATTGCCACATACAAATCTTTATGCATGGTTTTCCTACTCTCTCAGCTTTTCTTGTTAAAACCATATGCTAACACTTAACCCAGAACTTACCTCTTTTGAGAAAATTTTCCCATTCTAGGATTTATCCTACTTCCTATAATAGCCACTGCATGCTACTGTCTACCCTATCATTTGCAAGTTACTATTCACTCATTCATTCACTTATCTAGTCACACATATGTACTCAGAGCTCACACTGTGCTGGTCATTACGCTAGTTCCTAGATATACAGTGGTGATGAAAACAGGCAGCACTGTAAGAGCTTAAACTGTGCAAAGTTCTAGCCAAACAAACACAACACCAGAGGGTTGGAGAGGAAGACATGGGAGAGGTAATTAAACTGGGTGATCAGGCAAGGCTGGAGGTGATGAACATCTGTCCCTAGGGGCTGCCCAATGTCCTGTGAACACCCTCCCACATGGTTTTCTGTGCTAGGAAAACAGCCCTCTTAAGATGGAAACAAAAACCCTAGGACAATAAAACTGTTGTGCATCTTCAGATTCCTTCAACTGCCTGCTTCCTTCAGAAGGTGGTACCCAGTTTTGGGCTGTATCATCCCTGAGATGCAGCTCTGGCCTATATGGTCCACATCAAAGCCTCCCCTCATTCCTACCTTAAAGACAAAAGTTACACCTCCTGCTAGGGCAGTCATCTTACAATCCTGAGATAACATAAGAATACTCACAAAAATAAAATGCACACAAGGACTCATACATACACTGTTTTCCAGAGTCACCAAGGCCTAAAAAGAATCTATACCATAACAAGTATATAAAGAAGTATTTTAACAAATGAGATTACCCACTTGCACAAAGAGATGATATGGCAATAATTTCTAGAAAATGCTTTATGCTGTATTTGAGATAAGATTTGGGAAAACTGTCAGCCCAGTTGAACACTTTCTAAAATCTCCACAAATTTAGCAATTACTGAAACATTCCATAAATTTCAAGTTAAAGATCTCTACTCTCTAGGTAGCATAGTAAACCTCAAGATTTAACTTTAGACCCCACTAACACCAACCCAGGGAGAAGGCAATAGCACCCTATTCCAGTACTCTTGCCTGGAAAATCCCATGGATGGAGGAGCCTGGTAGGCTGCAGTCCATGGGGTCGTGAAGAGTCAGACACGACTGAGCAACTTCACTTTAACTTTTCAGTTTAATGCATTGGAGAAGGAAATGGCAACCCACTCCAGTGTTCTTGCCTAGAGAATCCCAGGGACGGGGGAGCCTGGTGGACTGCTGTCTATGGGGTCGCACAGAGTCAGATATGACTGAAGCAACTTAGCACCACCAGCAGCAACACCAATCCACAGACATCAGGTTTACTTTCTTAGCCAAGGTAGCAAGTAGAGAGAGATCTTTCCTTCTCTTATGCCAGTGGAGGAAGCATGGCTGCCTACTGTGAGCAGGTTCATAGAGCAGTAAACCAGAGTTAAGTCACAGGCTGACATTATTTATCTCAGCAGTTTCTTGAGAAAATGAATCTTGAAGTCCAAGTTCCCCAAATGAAGCTCTGCCATAAGTATTTATCAGTATCAGTTCAGTTTAGTCATTCAGTTGTGTCCGACTCTTTGCGACCCCATGAATCGCAGCATGCCAGGACTCCTGTCCATCAACATCTCCCAGAGTTCACTCAGACTCACATCCATTGAGCTGGTGATGCCATCCAGCCATCTCATCCTCTGTCATCCCCTTTTCCTCCTGCCCCCAATTCCTCCTAGCATCAAAGTCTTTTCCAATTAGTCAACTCTTTGCATGAGGTGGCTAAAGTACTGGAGTTTCAGCTTAAGCATCATTCCTTCCAAAGAACAGCCAGGACTGATCTCCTTTAGAATGGACTGGTTGGATCTCCTTGCAGTCCAAGGGACTCTCAAGAGTTTTCTCCAACACCACAGTTCAAAAGCATCAGTTCTTCAGCACTCAGCCTTCTTCACAGTCCAACTCTCACATCCATACATGACCACTGGAAAACCATAGCCTTGACTAGATGGACCTTTGTTGGCAAAGTAATGTCTCTGCTTTTCAATATGCTATCTAGGTTGGTCATAACTTTCCTTCCAAGGAGTAAGCGTCTTTTAATTTCATGGCTGCAGTCACCATCTGCAGTGATTTTGGAGCCCAAAAGAATAAAGTCCGACATTGTTTCCACTGTTTCCCCATCTATTTCCCATGATGTGATGGGACCAGATCCCATGATATGATGGGACTAGATGCCATGATCTTATTTTTCGGAATGTTGAGCTTTAAGCCAACTTTTTCACTCTCCTCTTTCACTTTCATCAAGAGGCTTTTTAGTTCCTCTTCACTTTCTGCCATAAGTGTGGTGTCATCTGCATATCTGAGGTTATTGATATTTCTCCCGGCAATCTTGATTCCAGCTTGTGCTTCTTCCAGCCCAGCGTTTCTCATGATGGACTCTGCATAGAAGTTAAATAAGCAGAGTGACAATATACAGCCTTGACGTACTCCTTTTCCTATTTGGAACCACTCTGTTGTTCCATGTCCAGTTCTAACTGTTGCTTCCTAACCTGCATATAGGTTTCTTACGAGACAGGCCAGGTGGTCGGGTATTCCCATCTCTCTCAGAATTTTCCACAATTTATTGTGATCCACACAGTCAAAGGCTTTGGCATAGTCAATAAAGCAGAAACAGATGTTTTTCTGGAACTCTCTTGCTTTTTTGATGATCCAGCAGATGTTGGCAATTTGATCTCTGGTTCCTCTGCCTTTTCTAAAACCAGCTTGAACATCTGGAAGTTCATGGTTCACGTATTGCTGAAGCCTAGCTTGGATAATTTTGAATTTTGAGCATTACTTTACTGACATATCATTATACTTCCATATAAAAATGTTGCCCTTTGGTATGCTCTGTCTATATAACTAGAATACATTTCAATTACTGATTATTTGTTATTTCAGCCAAACTTCTTTTAAATTATTATTTCTTTGGAGATCAGTCTCCCATTTTATATTTTGTCCCTTTTCACTTCACTTGAATAATGCATGAGTGGAATAGGGAAAGTTTTTTTTACTCAATTTCCCACTATCTACATGTAGGAGAATGAAAAAACTGAGGGAAAATATTTTTCTTTTTAATTGCCACCTTTGAGATTTTCCTCTCTAACATTCTCTGAAATTAAGTTAGTTCATTCCAACAGACACCAGAGAGAAACAAACATTCTTGTCATTAAGACAAGAAAATATGGACATAAAATAAACAGTAAAAACGTACTCATGGTTATATGGGTTAGCACAGTCCGAGAACCAGTATTCCATTTGGCCTCACCCATAAAGTCAATGTCTGGGAAAAAGAAACTAATAATTAAAATTCTAATTCATGTTTCTGGTACAGTAGAGCATTTTTTTTAAACAGCTTATGCTAATTACATTCAGATGCATTAACATTATGATGTTATTAAAAGTGAGAGGAAGAAGACAAGTCAAATTCCATTATCACAAATGAGGTTTTATGTTTCCATGCTAGAACAGTTAGCTTCTTCATTAAACAAAACTGTCATTTCAATGAGGAGCTAAATTCCAGGACAGAGGTGGAGCTTATCACTGAAATGACTGAGACAATGATGTCCCACTAAACTGTGTACTGAATATGGCTATGAAAATTATGTATGGGAACTCACAGCTAAAACATAGTATGCTATACCAAATAATTAGTGAGTTATATAAAATGTAGACTAGTAGAAGTCTAGTAGCAAAATGATATTCTATTTATATACTGTAGTAAAAAAAAATAATAGAATAATGTCAATAGAATCTGTATCCCACAGCAGAGAAAAAAATATCAAAGGAGATGAGCTCACACAGAGATACATATACTCAAGCAAAGCCCTTTTTGAGAAGTGCTAAAACTAAAGCAGTCAATTGTTCAGTAAAAATTCTACCACTTTGCCTTGTCCCTTTAAGGCTCACTCAGTTCTGAACAAATCTATGTCGTCAGGATAACCATTATGCTGTTGCTGTTGTTTAGTCGCTAAGTTGTGTCCGGCTGTGTTGTGACCCTATAGACTCTAGCCCACCAGGCTCCTCTTTCCATGGGATTTCTCAAGCAAGAATACTGGAGTGGGTTGCCATTTCCTTCTCCAGGACCCAAGGATTGAACGTGCATCTTCTGCTTTGGCAGGTGGATTCTTTACCACTGAGGCACCAGGGAAGCCCTGATATTCATCATACGCTATGCAAAAATGAAAGATTGCTAGGTTTCCATATAGAGCCTATGAGTCTTGGCCTTATGTTCTATTTCTAACTATGTAAGACAGCTGTTAGAAAGTCTTGTGTTATTAAATTGTATTGTATTAGGACAACTTTCCAACTGCCCTATGTCTATGCATGTGATACAAACAATACAAGCATGAAACTGTATAGTCAGGTATATTTTATGACAGACACTATATATGGCAAGAGGAGAAAGAGGATTCAGGGGGATGGTAGGACTTGAGCTGGATGTTGAAGAGTAGTTAAGATGTAAAAAGGTTTAGCAAAGACAAACAGCCAATTTGTTTAACTTGATTAATATACACAACAGAATGTTTCTCAGCCATAAAAAAGAATGAAATAATTTCATACGCAGAAACATGGAGGACCTAGAGATTCTCACACTAAGTGAAATAAGCAAGAAAAAGACAAGTATCATATGATATCACATAGATGTGGAACCTAAAAGAAAAATACAGATGAACTCATTTATAGAACAGAAATAGACAAACATAGAAATCAAACTATGGTTACCAAAGGGGTAAGTGGGGGATGGATAAGTTAGGAGTCTGGGATTAATTTATACACACTATTATATATTAAAATGGCAGAAAGTGAAGGGGAACTAAAGAGCTTCTTGATGGTAGTGAAAGAAGAGAGTGAAAAAGCTGGTTTAAAACTCAATAGTCAAAAAGATCATGGCATCCAGTTCCATCACCTCATGGCAAACAGATGGGTAAACAATGGAAATAGTGACAGACTGTTTTCTTGGGCTAAAAATCACTGTGGACAGTAACTGCAACCATGAAATTAAAAGACACTTTCTCCTTGGAAGAAAAGCTATGGCAAACCCATACAGCATGTTAAAAAGCAGAGACATTTCTTTGCTGACAAAGGTCCATATAGTCAAAACTATGGTTTTTCCCATAGTCATGTACAAATGTGAGAGTTGGACCATAAAAAGGCTGAGTGCCGAAGAACTGTTATTTCAAACCACAATGCCAGAGGAAACTCTTAAGAGACCCCTAAGGATAGCAAGGAGATCAAACCAATCCATCCTAAAGGAAATCAGTCCTGAATATTTATTAGAAGAACTGAAGCAGAAGCTGAAACTCCAATACTTTGGCCACTTGATGTGAAAAGCCAACTCACAGGAAAAGACCCTGACGCTGGGAAAGACTGAAGGCAAGAGAAGGGGGAGACAGAGGATGAGGTGGTTGAATGGCATCACTGACTCAGTATGAGTTTGAGCACACTCGAGGAGATAGTGAAGGACAGGGAAGCCTGGCTTGCTGCAGTCCATGGGTCGCAAAGAATCAGACATGACTGAGAGACTGAACAGCAGCAGCAGCAATATATCAAAAGGATAACCAATGAGAATCTGCTGTAAGAACTATACTCAGTATTCTGTAGCAACCAATAAGGGAAAAGAATCTGAAAAAATAGATATCTATATGTATATATAACTGAGTACTATGCTGTATACCGGAAACTAACACCACATTGTAAACCAACTACACTTCAAGTAAAAGATAGAAAAAAATTAGAAAGTTTAAAAAAACTAATGTAGATAATAAATAAACATAATGATAAATTTAAATTCTCTTGTGGTTTAATTAGTGTAATTTTTATTTTGTGATACTATCATATCTTTATATATTTTGTCTCCAGTTATCTTTATTTTTCACAGCACCTCTGTTTTCTACATATAATTTTTCTATAAAAACACTCCCTTAACACTTTCAATAATTTCTATCTTTTCTGTGAAGAAATTTTGAATTTCAAGCATTTTGGTAAATCATAGCCTCACACAAAGACTAGATTTATGATCCTGTACAGAACTGTCACTGAATTGAATTCCACCACCACATTATAATGATAGCCATATGACTATCACTACATTTGTAGCTATAAGGGAAAAGCTGTATCTTATATACTTTATACATATACTGTAGATATCCTCTATATTACATCATATCTTTTTATAAAGATAAAAGGAAATGTTTCTCTCAGGGTTCAGCATGATAGAAAGCTCTGCTTCTCCTGAACAAATGATTTTCTTTCATTTTATAATCACAATGAACCTAAATACAGATCAACGTCCCTCTCTTCTTTTAGAAAAAGAATGGAGGAAAAGCTAAATTGATTATAGACCATTATCTCTCAGTAAATGGCAGATGGTCAAAATATTTCACCCAACCTTATCATATTAGAGCCAGTTCAAGTTCCGCCCAGCTAAACTCTACAAAGGGGATTCGCTCCCAATCCCAGTCTCTAACTAGAATAATCCTCACTGAATATGTGAAAACCCCATCTCTCAGTTTCAGTTCATGACTCATTTTAAGATAGCTAGCTACGACTAGCAAGAGAACAGTTTTGCCTGAAGGTCCAGTAAAGACCTACAGGAAAATGAAGTTTGGAGGAGACGGAACTTTGCAGCTGGCCCTGACCGCCTTGGTCCTCAAGTGAGATGTGCAGAGTAACAAACCTAGACCAGCTACTTTGGCTGGGAGGAATAAAAAGACTTGATTTGGACTTTGGAGAGTGGCTACCTAACTTGTCTTACATCTCAGCCCCTCAAGGACCCATGGCAGTTTCCTTAAGAGAGGGAGATATATTTAAAATGAACCAAGAAATGTGGTCCATTAGTAGAAGTAGTGGGATAGCAAGCAAATGGGGTCACCATGGTTTTTTGAAAATAAAAATAAGGTCACAAATAAGGTCAATGTATATGACAGAGGGTAGTTGTCACCAATCTCTGCACCACCACAGTCGGAGCAGAGCACAGAATTGCTAGTTGGCAAAGTGCTGATACTAGAAACATGACCCAAACACAGCTGGCAGAAAAAGTGACAGAAAAAAAAAATGACGAGAGTGACATGAGAATATGCTGGGACTGGAACCAGAGTCCCTTAGCCACAGAGACGGTAGAATCTAAGGTCAGAGAAGATGATTGTAACATCTTATCATGCATCTAACTGTACCTAGTGGCTTATACACTTTAGGAAATAGAAAACTAGAAGTATGTAAATGGGTAACAATTTGCCACAGAAGGATTTCATAGTTTCAAATTGTCAGATTCAAAATAAATCTGAAGAGTTCAAGCCACAGATGAAAGAGGAGTTCAAAATATCAGAGGGGAGGGAACCAACACAGAAAAGGAAAGAATATGGTGTGTTCCAGACACAGGAGACTTCAGCAGTGATGGAATCACATGACCACTAAGCCGCAAAGATGAAATTGGAAAGGGAAGGTAGAGACTGAGGCTGTCAAGAGCTTTGTAGACTCTGAGGAGTTTCGATTTGTTCCTAGAGAAATGTCAGACTCATTAAAGATGCCAGAACAGGCATGTACCTCTGTCACGTGTATGTGTGTGTGTGACTTACGCAGTCATGTCTGACTCTTTGCAACCCCACGCACTGTAGTTGGCCAGGAACCTCTGTCCATAGACTCCTCCAGGCAAGAATACTGGAGTGGGGTACTTCTGTCATATTTGTGTCTAAAAAGTAATAGTACTAATAGTTTGGTGGATGGAGTTGAGGCTCAAGGCAGGCCAGGATGCTGAGGACCTCCTCCAAGGACTAGACTGGAAAAGATGATGAAGGAGTAGATTTGAAAGATATATGATTTGATAGAAGAAAGAGATATGGCTGATTGATTTTGGATGGCATCAGGTGGTGGAAAGAAGTCATGTATTTAATATCCAAGAGGATTTATTGAGAGCATCCCACGAACCAGGGACTGTGCTAGTTGACAAGAATAAAATGGCAAATTAAAATAAATCTGGCCCCTGAGCTCTTGGAAAACAGTGGGGACATAAAAAAAAAAAAAAAATACAGTCATTCATTTAATAATCACTCAAGTCTGTGTATTGATTTGGGCTGTCATAAGTTCTAAGAATGAAAAGTCAATTTTGAACAGTTTGTAAAAGCAAACTTGAGAGAGCTTTAGTCAAGAGTTAGCATCAAATATGTAGGATACTTAAAAGTTAAGCAAGTGAAGAGACATCTGAGAATGTTCCAGGTAGAGAAAGAACATGGTCAAAGTCCTGGAGGGAAGGGAGTCAGGACAGTCTAACTTAAGGAAGGTTGTAGTAGGTTCCATGAGAGATAGTGATGCTGTAGGACAGAAGATACAGAAAGAGAAGCAAATCTAATGACAGTGGTAGAAGAAAATAAAAATTTGAAAAATGTGTTGTGTTTTGGGTACCTCAAGTGAAGATGTCTGCAAAATATTGGCTTATTTTTCCAGGGCAGGTGGGTAGCTCTGCAGATCAAATTTGGAATTCATCAGTGTCCGTGTGGTCCTCTGATTCATGACTTAGTGAAGTTGCCAGGGAATGTATGTAGAAGCAGAAGATTCAAGAATGGAATCCCAGTGAGAAACCAATAATTATGAAATAAGTGAAAAAGAGAGTAAAGGGGACTGAAAACAAGTGGTCAGAAAGACTAGAAGAAGGACACAAGAATGTTGTCATGGAAGCTGATGCCAGCAATTTCCACAGAGAAAATACTGACTGGATGAAATGTCCCACAGACTGATCAAATACAATGCCCTATGGAGAATCCATGGCTGGGCAAGCCAGAGGCCAGAGATTAATTACCTCAGCAAACAAGTTTCGGCTCAAGATATCAGGAAAGCTGTTAAGGAGTGAAAAGAAAGAATGGTCCATAGACATTAAAAAACAAAAACCAGTTTAATTTCTATAGCTCTTAGTCACCCTTAAATTGTTTTTCCTTATAAATAAAGCCTCCACCACCTTTGCTAAAAACTGAGGTCACAAAGTAAACTTCCATAAATGATTAGATGCTCCATGTGGGGCAGTTTTCAATTTTAAAACCAGACTGATTTTTTAAAAAAACAAATCTGGTATAACTTGAGCAAACAATATTTCTGTTTTTTGTGATTTCCTTGTGGATCAGATTTGATTTTCTGAAAGGCAAAGGTCACATATTGAGGGGACAGGATACCATCTTATACACACAGCAGATTCCAAGAAAGCATTCTGTGGCGTGGGTGGTTAGACAAATATTCTTCCCTCGGTTCTGGTACTTTCCGCTGGACTTTTGCCTCCTAAGTCTGAACTTGTCTACTGGTGGAAGCAAAGAAGGAGGCAGAAACATGTGTCAGCAAGTGTATGCTTATTTCAAAACAGACTAGAATAAGTAGATCTGATGACTTTGTGCAAAAAGTAAATGATACTACAAAGCAACTGGTTAACACAAATGTAAATACTTTACTGGAAAAAAAAATGATACTTCCAAGTGGTAATATATTTTTATAAGAATAGACGTTTAGATGTATTTTCAAGCTACACTCACTTCTAAATTGCTATCTTAGTCTAAACTAATGCAAAGGACACATTTTCCTCCCCTTTACCACCAGGTACCAGGCAGGTACACACACACAACCCATTTCCCTACACAACACAAGAGAAACCACAGAAACCAAAAGAAAACTGAGAGACTGTACAAAGCTCAAATGATCTTGAAGCTAGTGATGAATGAGTAGGTTTCATTATTTATCTTCATAATATTTAATTTTGGATAAATAACCCTTGAAAAACTTCACTCACATTCCAAAGAAATCTGTTGTTTAACTCAATGGAACACAGATGAGTTTAAGAGTGAAGATATATGGCATAATATGATATTCATCAAATTAGAGTACTGAAATGATTTTATTTTAAGCAGTCTCACCTTTGTTCCATATTGACCCTTTAATCTAATCAGGAAATCTTACTATGTGCTTTCTTATATCAGTTTAGCACTCTCCCCTGCTCCAAAATAGTAAACATAGAAACAAAAACAGCTACCACTCCTAGTGTCTCCTACACTGCAAAAGCATGTAGTGGGTGCTTTACAGACATCCCATTTTACAGGTGAGGAAACTAAGACTTGGAGCTGATGCAATGTGTCCAGGCTCACACAGCTAGTAATTATAAGAGCAGGGTTTAAAATTCAGGTGTTAAGGTCAACTTTCCTTCACATACTATAATTCACTGTTACACCAAGAGTTGAACAGAAGGCAGATTAGAGATAGGTGGTATCAATGCACCATGAGATATAAATAAATAAATAAATATAGATAAATAAATAAAACTACTACATACAAAAAAAAAAAAAAAAAAATCTGTTAAATATGTGAACCCAAAGCTTCTTATGTGGTTTGAACATTTGTTGTTGCAGCTGAAAATGATTAAATTAGAAATCCCAATCAAGTGTTCACAAAATGACTTTCATCCTGGGATCGGTCTCCACATTACAACCATTTTTCAAACTTTCTTAAGCAATGTATTTTGGCTTGATCACACTTAGCTGTTGAAGTTGGGCCAGTGTGGTTTTACTCTCATCTTTCCTGCTAAACCTCCCTATGTTTCTCTCCAACTTCTGTAGACTCTCCTTCAATTTTGCACCCTCTCCTAGATTCCAGCCTCTGCCCTCTTCTCTAATCTATCTGCCAGGTTAAGCCACTAAGGGTGGAGTAAAATACCAGGGTTCGCTCTGAACCACCCGGCTGTGATAAGGGGGGGAAAATGGTGCTTTGCTAAATTAAGCACTACTCAGAGGCATCCCCAGGGTGCCAAGAGTTTTATGATCCCATCAGGCACTCCATGATGTGACATGAACTACTAGATACTAAAAGCAAAGGAGAAAGAAATGCCTTCAAAGGAGCATAAGGAATAATCTCAAACTTGCTGTAGCTCATAGCCAGTGGAAAAAAACTGCAACAACGTACAGGCTATCCTTTTTGAGAAAAATCTAGGCTAAACTTGAGAATAACAAGAACTGCAAACATTATTTGCAGGCATATCATAACAAACACCAAGGTGCACAATGTGAAATTACTGCTGGTAATCCGCCCCCACAGGGAGATAGTCATCACCACCAGGAGTGTCACCTTTTGAAGGGCAAAGATCTGAATGCTCGCTGGGTTAGCCAGGAAAAATATCATAGACCCTCCCTGAGACTTATTGATCAAAGGAAACTGAAGTTCCCTAAAGGAATCAGGATATGAACTCATATACATGTTTTTGAAATGAGAATACACTCAGATGGTGTACATATAACCCCTGGATATTCCCCCTATGGGCATCTCAGTCGAGACCACACTCCTTGAGCTCCAAATGAATTTGGAGAAATAAACCTGGCATGGCCAAAGCTCTTGTTCACGGTTTTAGGACTGGAAACCTTGAAATTCCTCACATTTCTTTCAAATCAAGATATTTATATGGCAAGCCCTTTAATCCAACTGAAGGAGATATTTTAAATGTCTGAGCTCTCCACCCATAATGAAGAGTTATTTTTCAATTAGTCCCATGGATTGAGGAATTTTCTGGCATCTGCCACTAAGTGAGTAAACTCAAAGATGATAAAATAAACTTTACAAGTCAAAAAAAAAGAAAGAAAATGTTCATTTTAATTAACTTCCGGTGAGACTTAAAAGTCAGCCTAAACCACAAAAAGTCAGTTTCCAAAACGTTGCTCTTCTTTATTTTTGCCAGACAGCATGACTCCACTGCCACTTATTAGTGCTGATTTTTTAATGCATTGCATTTTTTAAGTAACTGATTCATAAACAAAGAATACAATTCTCAGAAGAGCCAAGGCAATATTAGCATCTTTAAGTTGTTTTCAATTAATTCACCAAAGCTACAAAATGAACATATCTCAATATCAACTGCCAAAAATCTAGGTCAAGTTCATGCTAAATCTTTTCTCTAAATAGTAGAATAAAATTCACTGTGTTTTCAACTAGAAACAGGCTACAAAACAACTACCTCAAACACCCCTACATCCTTAGATTTGCCCCAATATCCTAAATACAGTACTTAGTTTTTCCTTGGTGTATTGCTTTATTCTTTTTTTTTTTAATTTATTTATTTTAATTGGAAACTAAAAATGTTATCTATTTACTGGCATTTTGAGAGAAGCTGCCATTATATTGTCATCACATTAGACTTTAATTTTAATTTATTAATTTTAAAATTTTTCTTTCATTATGTGTTTGTTATCAGTGATGCCTTGGCACTTTGTTTAACCTGTCAAATTTTTGGTAAGTGGAACTTTTAAAAATGATAAAATCATATGTTGGATACACTTTTACTCATATTGAGACAATCTTGCCCAGACCAGAAATCTTCATATGAAAAAAATCTATTCTTCATAGAAGAAAAGATTTGGCCCAATAAGATGGGAGCTATTGATAATATGTTAATTCAGTTCTTGTCTTTAGCAAAGCTCGCAAAATAAAATGTGTAGAATTTTGACCCCAAGAAAATAAATTCATTAATCTGGCAATGAATCACTCTTCCTGAATGCATCTTGACCTGTGACCCTAGTCAAATGCATAGCTCTACTACTCTTAGTGATGATACCGAATTGGGTGCCAATTAGCCATCTGAAGAAGTGTTCAGTCGCTCAGTCATGTCTGACTCTTTGCAGCCCCATGGACTGTAGCATGCCAGGCTTCCTGTTCATCAACAACATCACTAGAGCTTGCTAAAACTCATGTCCATCAAGTCAGTGATGCCATCCAACCATCTCATCTTCTGTTGTCCCCTTCTCCTCTTGCCTTCAACCTTTACAGCATCAGGGTCTTTTCCAAAGAGTCAGTTCTTCACATAAGACGGCCAAAGTACTGGAGCTTCAGCTTCAGCATCACTCCTTCCAATGAATATTCAGGACTGATTTCCTTTACAATTGACTGGTTGGATCTCCTTGCAGTCCAAGGGACTCTCAAGACTCTTTTGCAACACCACAGCTCAAAAGCATCGATTCTTCGGTGCTCAGCTTTCTTTATTGGTTCAACTCTCACATCCATAGATGACTACTGGAAAAACCATAGCCTTGACTAGACGGTCTTTGTCAGTAATGTCTCTGCTTTTTAATATGCTGTCTAGGTTGGTCGTAACTTTTCTTCCAAGGAGCAAACATCTTTTAATTTCTTGGCTGCAGTCACTATCTGCAGGGATTTTGGAGCCCAAGAAAATAGTCTGTCACTGTTTCCATTGTTTCCCCATTTATTTGCCATGAAATGATGAGACCGGATGCCACGATCTTAGTTTTTTGAATGTTGAGTTTTAAGCCAGTTTTTCACTCTCCTATTTCACTTTCATCAAGAGGCTTTTTAGTTCCTCTTTGCTTTCTGTCATAAGGGTAGTGTCATCTGTATATCTGAGGTTACTGATATTTCTCCTGAAAATCTTGATTCCAGCTTGTGCTTCATCCAGCCTGGCATTTTGCATGATGTACTCTGCATATAAGTTAAATAAGCAGGGTGACAATATACAGCCTTGAGGTACTCCTTTTCCCAATTTGGAACCAGTCTGTTGTTCCATGTCCAGTTCTAACTGTTGCCTCTTGACCTACATACAGATTTCTCCAGAGGTAGGTAAAGTGATCTTATATTCCCATCTCTTTAAGAATTTTCCACAGTTCGTTGTGATCCACACAGTCAAAGGCTTTAGTATAGTCAATGAGGAAGTGGATGTTTTCCTAGAATTCTCTTGCTTTAACTTTTAACTCTAGTAATTTTATTTGCTATACTATGTTATAAAGAATTTACTTGATATAGTTATCTCTGTGTCAAAGTGTAATAATTTTCCAAAAGAAAGTGTTGAAAAAGGGACATCACATAACCAGTATTACTTTCAAAGAATAGTAGATATATGACATGTGAATCCTAATGATGTAATTTTTACATCTTGAAGTTGTTCATTATTCTCTCAGTATTCACCTAATACTTTCAGATACAGCTAGGAGGTTTCTGACAGAACACTGGATTGCTCCCATCTTTCTCTAAGATACGGAGGCAAGAAAAATAGTTTTTGGAGGCAAGAAAAGTCTTTTCTAAAGGCATTTGTTCAATTGTCAGACTTAAGTGACATGATCTGAACTTCACATTTTTAAATGTGCTCTTGAAAAACAAACTCAATTTTGAAGACTCCGTTTGTCTTAAAGGACATTAAGAAAGCACTTGAAATGACTACTATAGTAATTGCCTTTCTTTTACACTCTTTCCATCTTTAACCATTGATCCTGAAAGAGTTTCAGGCAACCAGATTACATTAGCCTCTTGGGCCTCAGAATTGATTCGCTCCTTCATGATTTTTCAGCCCAAGGGTCCTGCACACTTAAACCAGACCCATCAGGACCTAGAGGGTTCCTTATAAGGTAACTGAGGAGGCAGGAATCAACCTCCCTCCAGGGTAGAAAAACATTTCCCCCTGTCTGTCAGGCATATGGAAACAAAGTATATAATCTCTTGGCCATGATTCCATGGAGAGCTGGTGAAATTTATGAAGGAATGATACCATTTTCCTGGTACGTGAGCACAATTCAATGGAATGAAACCATTTTCCTTTGGTACATGAGCACAAATCAATCTCTGGACTATAGGGCAAAGAAATCATGGATTTTGGCATATTTGTTTATATTTGACTACTTTAACATATTCTTAATAAGTCTAAAAATTCTTCAGTTAAATTTTATAGTAGTATACAATCATCTCCATTTAAGGATAATGTTGCCTCCTCCTTTTGAAATTACTTCAGCTGCAAAGTGGGCTACATTTGGTTTAAAGAATGAAAATAGTACTGTGAAATTATTTGTTCTTGTTCTGTGAAAAACACCATTGGTAGTTTGATAAGGATTGTATTGAATCCCTGTTTTGGGTAATATACTCACTTTCACTATACTGATTCTTCCAATCCAAGAACATGGTATATTTCTCCATCTATTTGTCTCTGATTTCTTTCATCAGTGTTTTATAGTTTTTCTATATATAGGTCTTTTGTTTCTTTAGGTAAATTTATTCCTAAGTATTTTATTCTTTCGTTGCAATGGTTTGTGAATGGGATTGTTTCCTTAATTTCTCTTTCCGATTTTACATTGTTAGAGTATAGGAATGCAAGAGATTTCTGTGTATTAATTTTATATCCTGCATCTTTACTATATTCATCAATTAGCTCTAGTAATTTTCTGGTGGCATCTTTAGGGTCTTCTATGTAGAGGATCATGTCATCTGCAAACAGTAAGAGTTTAACTTCTTCAGAATGGGAGAAAATAATAGCAAACAAAACAACTAAAAAGAATTAATCTCCAAATATATAAGCAGCTCATGCAGCTCAATACCAGAAAAATGAACAACCCAATCAAAAAGTGGGCAAAAGACCTAAACAGACATTTCTCCAAAGACATATAGATGGTTAATAAATACGTGAAAAGATGCTCAACATCACTCATTATTAGAGAAATGCAAATCAAAACCACAATGAGGTATCATCTCACACCAGTCAGAATGGTCATCATCAAAAAGTCTACAAATGATAAATGCTGGAGAGGGTGTGAAGAAAGGGAACCCTCTTATACTGTTGCAAATGCAAACTGGCACAGTCATTATGGAGAACAGTTTGGAGATTAGATTCCTTAAAAACTGGGAATAGAATTGCCATATGACCCAGCAATCCCACTGCTGGGCATACACACCAAGGAAACCAGAATTAAAAGAGACATATGGACCCCAATGTTCATTATAGCACTATTTACAACAGCTAGAACATGAACGCAACCTAGATGTACATCAGCAAATGATTAGATAAGGAAGTTGTGGTAGATATACACAATGGAATATTACTCAGCTATAAAAAGGAACACATTTGAGTCAGTTCTAATGGGGTAGATGAAGCTGAAGCCCATTATACAGAGTGAAGTAAGCCAAAAAGAGAAAGACAAACAGTGTATAGTAACATATATATATATGGAGTTCAGAAAGTTGGTAACGATGATCCTACCAGGACAA
The DNA here is from genome assembly GCA_917880005.1 of Nanger dama. NCBI lineage: Eukaryota > Metazoa > Chordata > Mammalia > Artiodactyla > Bovidae > Nanger > Nanger dama. The sequence goes on from CAKJTW010000007.1 coordinate 36,340,402, forward strand.
CAAAAAGACACAGATGTAAAGAACAGACTTTTGGACCCAGTGGGAGAAGGCAAGGGTGGGATGATTTGAGAGAATAGCACTGAAACATGTATATTACCATATGTAAAACAGATGACCAATACAAGTTCAATGCATGAAGCAGAGCACTCAAAGCCATGTCCTGGGACAACCCAGATAGAGGGGAGAGGGAGGTGGGAGGGGAATTGGGGATGGGGGGACACATGTATACCTGTGACTGATTCATGCTAATGTATGCCAAAAAAATCACAATATTGTAAAGCAATTATCATTCAGTCAAAAAAAATTAATTTAAAAATTTTTTCTTTAAAAGAGTATTGAACTTTTCAAGCACTTTTGAGATGCATGGATTTGAAAACAAAATGCTAAAAGTAGAAGAGCCAAAGAACCACTGCAGTGGTTTAAACTGAGAAGGCAATGGCACCGCACTCCAGTACTCTTGCCTGGAAAATCCCATGGAGGCAGGAGTCTGGTGGGATGCAGTCCATGGGGTCGCTGAGGGTAGGATACAACTGAGCAACTTCACTTTCACTTTTTACTTTCATGCATTGGAGAAGGAAATGGCAACCCACTCCAGTGTTCTTGCCTGGAGAATCCCAAGGACAGGGGAGCCTGGTGGGCTGCCATCTATGGGGTCACACAGAGTCGGACACAACTGAAGTGACTTAGCAGCAGCAGTGGTTTAAGTGCAATGCAGTGATGCATGAAATAGATGACTGCCTCTAAAAATATGGACAAAAAGAAAACTAGCTGAAGAAAATTTCATAAATTTTAAAAAATTGCTGGGTAGCAAAGATGAGTAGGCAAAACTCCACTGTTTTTAACATGCGCTTTGAACAGTAACTAATGAACAGTAAGCATAGTTGCTATATTTTTATAGATTCTAAAATGGATTACAAACTAGAAATCTAAAGAGGATTTTAAAAGTAAATAAATCTGGTTTTTTAGTTTATAAACAGTACAAATCAGACAAAGAGAAATCAGCAGTTTTTGTACAAAGCTTTCACACTAGATGAAGCAACTAAAAACACACTGCATGTAGAAATGATTCCCTAGAACAATGCGGAGCGATTTCTGACACTAAAATTTCCTTAAAAACGACTTCCCTGGTGGCTCAGATGGTAAAGCGTCTGTCTACAATGCGGGAGACCGGGGTTCGATCCCTGGGCTGGGAAGATCCCCTGAAGAAGGAAATGGCAATCCACTCCAGGACTATTGCCTGCAAAACCCCATGGACAGAGGAGCCTGGTCGGCTACAGCCCATGGGGTTGCAAAGGGTTGGACACGACTAAGCGACTTCACTTTCACTTTCTTTTCCTAAAAAATGATTAAAACTTACAAAAATCTTTACTACTATTTCAGTTGATAATCACAATCCATCCTTTATTTTCTTTCTTTCTAAAAAAAAATATAATTTTACCTCTTAATTTTTGACTGAGACGGGTCTTCCTTGCTGCCCTGGCTTTTCTCTAGCCGTGGGCAGGGGCTGCCCTATAGTTGCGGGGCACAGGCTTCTCACTGTGGTGGCCTCTCTTGCCATGGAGCATGGGCTCTGGGGCAAGTGGGCTTCAGTAGCTACGGCACAGGGGCTCAGTCGTTGCCGCTCATGCACTCTAGAACACAGGCTCAGTAGCTGTGGTGCACAGGCTCAGTTGCTCTGTGGCATGTGGGACCTTCCCGGATCAGGGCTCCGCAGGCATATTCTTGATCACTGAGCCACCAGGGAAGCTCTCATCCTTTATTTGCTTGCAAATCTCATTCTACCAAGCCTGAGCCATCAGTGGACTCCACATGCAAACACGCTGTTTCACCCTTGCATGTCCAACCATCATTCATCTTTCCATTCATGTTCATATGGTGAAACCCTACCTAGCCTTCAAAGCAATCTGTGGCCCTTTCCTTGAAGCAGGGGGATGAAGAGGCAGAGGAGATGAAATTGTGGTGGAGGCAGTAAGCCACTAGAAAGGAAAAACTTCAGTTACTTCGACCTTCCTGGCACAGGGGTAAAGGAGGAGACAGGCAGCATGCTGTGCTGGCCTCTCTCTGCCGTCTGGGCCTCCACAGATAGTCATCATCTCAGTCCTCAGAGTGTATTTTCCTGTTCATGCTGGTGCAGCTGCTCTGTCTCCATCGCCAAAAACAAAATAAAAATTGTTCCTCGTGTCCTTCCTGTTGCTCCCACCCACCTACAAATCTTTCCCATCCTTGGCCTAACTCACTTCCCTTATTCAAAGGAGGAAAAACTGGCTTTTGTTGCTTGCAAAGGCAAATACAATGCAAGTTGCAATCCATTTTTTGCCTCTGGTCTCAACGTTACTGATTACTCTCCTGGCCAAGTAAAAACTTTAAAGAAAATGAATGAAAATTTTATGAGAAAAGTTTAAAATAAAATGAAGTAAATCACAAGTAGTTTTATGACATGATGCCACTAAGGTGTTTCAGCATTATCTCTGTTGTGAAAAAAAATGGAGCTATTGAAAAATTTAATAACTTGCTCTTGGTAGAATATTTACTTTAGTAAAGTGAAGGTGGTTTTAATAGATTTGACTCAAATTGCCTTCTGTTGCATTGACTAAAATACTGTCATGAGTTTAGTATAAATAAGACTGCTGTTACAAGTATAATTTTCCAAGCTACTTCCCCACTTTCTATTCCATTTTGTTTTTCTAACCATCCTGCTCTTTTCAAACGGTCAGGGCGTCATTAAGAGAAGTGGGTCACTAAGGAGAAAAGAGAAAGAGGGTCTAGACAATGTTGATGAACAACAAAAACAAGTTTTATGTCCCCTTTTAAGCTCACAAAATCATTATCACGTGAGAAACTGATGTCTGTTGCTAATGATCTTATCCCAGACTCTGATCTAATTTTGAAAATGCAAGAACAAAGCACACGCTGCTTCTATCCTTGTTTGCTTACCCCATTCACTCTGACATCTGCAAAAAGAATGGATTATGAAATAAGATTCTTGGGCATAGTTTCTGAGAAGTATTTTTTCCCTTTTTTTGGTTTCAAGACCTCAGTCTTGGGTAACTTCTGTGAGACCAGGCTCCCAGATGTAACAGTTGATCTGATTGACTTTGGTTGTCTCTGAAGTGGTCCCAATGCCCACTCTCACTGATTCTATCCGGCAGCTACTTCTTAATACACTCAGTCATTTAAAGGAGGTGACCACAAAATGCCCCAGTCATTCATAAATCTGTTCAACAAACATTTATTGATGGTGTGTGATGTTAGCAACATGAAAGTGACGATTCTATGGTCAACTAAGAGTGAACTTATTACATCTACTGTACTCAAATCCCTCAGCTCCCCGATGGGGAGGGTGGGCTCAAGTAGGGCGTGAGGGAGACAAATTCACAGAAGGCTCAGTTTCACAGTGGAGAGTTAAAGTCTGACAGAGTCCATTCCTGTGGTCCCACTGTGCCAAAGTCACAAGAGCAACCAAGAACAATGATCTCACTTACACAACTACCTCACAGAATGAGTCAAGGAAGAGCACACTTTCACTATTACACAGGAGAAGCAATTTACATACATATATATATATATACACAATTGTAACATATACAATTTACATATATATACTATTTCTAGAATACATATACCATATGTAATAGACATATATTAATCTCACCTCTGCTACCAATCAGTCTTTCTGTTCTCCTGTTCCCTGAACAGCTAAGCATTAGCATTAGCAAAAGCTCTCACTGATGAAGCAAATACTCAGAAGGGGTTTACTTTCTATTAGGCCAGGTATTTCTAATGCATCAATTCACTTATTCATTCATTAACTCACTAAACATCAAACAACTAACATATACGAACTCACCATTTCTCCCCTCGGTGTTCATCCTGAACTAGAGAAGCAAACCTGTACACTAGTGTTTAAAATTCAGTGAGGTTAAGAGCTTGAATTAGAGAGTATGTATGGCACAGAGCACGGTAGTGGCACGTCAAAAATGATGCCATCAGTGCTGCGTGGTTGACAAAAGGATGAGACTTAAAATCCGAGATAGATATCTGCTGATTTCTCCATCAAGTCAGACTGATCTGCTTTGAATAGGTTTTACATTATTCCTTTCTCCACATTCACCCTGATATTATACTTAGTGATGTCGTCTAAGTGGTTGCCACACTACCCATCTTTCTTCCAATCCATCCTGAATATAACTGCAAGTTTGTACTCTTGCATTATTAATACTTTTTGTTCAAGGTCCCCAGCCCCCTCAAACATAACTTGACTAGAGAAATAAGACTAAATGCCTGACATTCAAAGTTACTACTATCAATCTAGTTCTCTCATTTTGTTATAGTCTGTATCATAATATAGAAGACTGTGTCATAAATATATATCCATTCAGAATGTTACAAAGCAACAGCAGTATAACCACAAGATAAAATAATAAGATATTAAAGCACCCAAGTCTCCTCACATCCTCAGTTGACATCTCCTCCCTTACAGTTCTTCCCTCGAGGCAGCTGCTATACTATCTTCTACTGATTGTGATCTTGCCTTTTGGGGAAGACACTTTTGATGCCTTATGTCACAATTCCTCAGCTGAGTTTGATGGCACCCTCAGTTCTGTTGGCCAGTTAGGTAACCTCAGATTTACGCTGACATGGCTGCACCCAACGTGCTTGCTTGTGTCTTTCAGCTTTTCTGCCCCAAGACCTTTCCCACTTAATACACAGCCTTAACCAGCACATCTAACTTTGTACAAGTTTGAACTTAAAAAAAAAAGAACTGCATAGTAAGAGTTCCATTGTGTCTGGTGTCTTTCAGTCAGTATTGTTTGTGAAATTCATCCATATTGTTGAGTGTAGTTGTCTAGTTTATTATGGCTGCACAACAGGGAATTGCAGATCTTTTCTCCGAGGAATCTGACCATCCTGAGGAAAAAAGAATTAATGATTATGATAAGATGTGTTTCCCTAATAAAAGTAACCAATGCATACCCTCATACTGAGCAGCTCATATTCAAAGTGGCTCATGGAAAGATCTATAGCTTACATGTGAAAGTAGACGTTCCAGCTGGCCACAAGGGCAGCTGTCTAAATGTGAATCAGCAAACAACATCCAAAAAGAAGTATGAGGGTGAGGAGGAGTGGTAGGGTGAGAAGAGGGAAGGGAGGAGCGCAGATCAACTCCCACTTGATTCACATACTCAGCATTAAGAGGACACAGAGAATACTGTGAATGTAGTTCCTTTCATATAAAGATGCAACAGTACAGCAGATTGCACACCTCAGTTTCAACACTGCTAGAGGAGACAGTGTGGAGATTCCCTGGTGGGTCAGATGGTAAAGCGTCCGCCTGCAATGCGGAGACCCAGGTTCAATCCCTGGGTCGGGAAGATCCCCTGGAGAAGGAAATGGCAACCCACTCCAATACTCATGCCTGGAAAACTCCATGGATGGAGAAGCCTGGTGGGCTACAGTCCATGGTGTCGCAGAGTCGGACACGACTGAGCGACAAAAAGGAAGGAAGAGGAAAAAGTGGAGAAAAATAACCTTCAAACTCTCCATGGCAAAGAACAAAGAAATAAGAGAACTTAAATGAAGCAGGGGAATAATCATCCCGAGAAAGGAAAAAGTCCAATGCTAAGAGCTAAAATACTACACACAGGCCTGCTGCTGCTTAGTCGCTTCAGTCGTGTCCAACTTGTACGACCCTATGGACTGCAAGCTCCTCTGTCCATGGGATTCTCTTCCACAAGAATACTGGAGTGGGTTGCCATGCCCTTCTCCAAGAAACCTTCCCACAGGGATCGACCCCAGGCCTCCTGCCTTGCAGGCAAATTCTTTACCACTGTGCCACCAGGGAAGCCCAAAACACAGGCCTGGGACTAGATAGTCTGCAATAAAAAGCTACAGGGAAGGGTTTTAAAACTGAATGAGTTGGAAACTGGTAACTTTGAAGACACATTGCTTCTAGTGGAAAAGTAGATAAATAGAGAAGAGGAGACAACCCCTTGGAGAAGTCACAGTGAAAGGAAAGCAGGAAGCAAGAGGGATAAATTAAGGAGCATGCAGAAATAAAAACCAGTACAGAACAAGCAAACTCCTCCTCTCCTTCATCCACCACCACAAATCCCCACCCATGAAGTCATCTATTAAAGATACGTAACCTTGGTCATTGGAGAAGGAAATGGCAACCTACTCCAGTATTCTCCCCTGGAGAATCCCATGAGCAGAGAAGCCTGGTGGGCTGCTGTCCATAGGGTCGCACAGAGTCGGACATGAAAGAAGCAACTTAGCATGCATGCATGCATTGGAGAAGGAAACGGCAATCCACTCCAGTATTCTTGCCTGGAGAATCCAAGGGATGGAGGAGCCTGGTGGGCTGCCATCTATGGGGTTGCACAGAATCAGACACGACTGAAGCAACTTAGCAGCAGCAGCAACCTTGGTCATTGAAGATAACTAAAAATTCATCCAAAAAATGGATTTAAAAAAGAGACAAAACAGAACCAACTTGATTCAAAGTTACTGTAAACAAAAAATGGAAATCGAAATACTACACATGATGAAAATTCTCATACACAAACAACAACAAGGCAGAAGAAACTGTCACACAACTCTCAAAGCTAAACTATAGATCTTCAAACAAACATTACAATGAACGTATACAATTTATAAGAAGAAATGCAAAAACTACATATGTAAATACACACAAAAAGGAAACAACTCATTAGTTGATACAACTCAGGAAAGAAAGTACCTAGACAAAACATCTCCAAAATGAAGAATAAGTTATAAGGTATCCAAAGGAAAGTAGATTCAAATGCAGTGCTATTAAAGAACATTAAATAAGTGCAGGAAAGAAGTCAAGGAAATGAAAGTGAGATAAAGAAAGAACTAAAGAGTCAGAGAGAAAGTGACTGAAATCCATGATAGACAAACAGCCAACATATATGTATAACTGGAGTCCCTGAGAAGAAAAATAAAACAGAGCTAATAGTTAAGCCTATAATTCAAGAAAACCTAAATATATATGTTTAAAAGGCCTACTGTGCACTAGAAAAATTTTATTCAGAATGGTCAAATTTGAAACACAGTCTTGCAAGATGTCAGATTTTTAAAAATAAAAGAAAATCTACAGCACCTCAAGGCAAAAAACCAAATTAGTTACAAGAGTGAAACAGGCTTCCAAGATTTTCAAGAAAAACATACAAAGAAAGACAATACTGGAAAAGCATTTATAAGAAACCCAAAGAAAGTGAAAATCGAGGATTTTATATTCAGTCTAGCTACATTTCAAGTATCAGAAAAAAAAAAAAAGTTTCAAATGTATAAGACCTCAGAAAATAGTGCACCTAAAAGCCTTTTAAAAAGAATCAAGGAATCTAGAGAATGAACTAAATGCAACCAAATAACAGAAAAAACATTAAGAAAAAAAACTGAAAATGAACATTTAATATACTGAGTTGGAAATCTAGGACTAGATCGGTGGTGGGGGCTGGGGAGGCGGGATATAGGAAGAAGAATAGTATATAAATAGTATATGCCATGGCAAAGTAGAAAGAGTGCATCTAAAAAGCATTAAGGGAAAGTAAAAGAGGAGATCAGAATATAATTATAGGTTATTATACAAATATAGAGAAAGAGGATGCCAAAGAATGCCACTTAAAACTAATAAACCAGGCAGTAAGACATTAAATATAAAGAAATACAAAAGAAAAACACTCATGAACTTGGGTTAGACAAAGTGGTTTTAGACACCAAAATCACAATTCAAAAATAAATAATTGATAAATTGTATTTCATCAAAATTTAAACATTAGCCCTCTAGAAGACCCTAGTAACACACTGAAAAGATAACCAATAGAGACAACATATTTATAAATCATATATCTCAAAAATGACTTTTAACTGGAGTATAGCGAGAACTCTCAACACTCAACAATATGAAAAGAAATAACCCAGTTTAAATATATGGCAAAAAACCCGAATAGATACTTAACCAAAAGACAATACAGATGGCAAAGAAGCATAGGAAAAGAAGCCCAATGGCATTAGTTATTACGGAAATTAAAATTAAAGTCAAGTACTGAGCAACTGAAACTTTCAAATATTTCTAGGAGTTTAATAGTTTCTGGTCTTATAGGCAAAACACTCTCTGACATAAACCACAGCAGGATCCTCTATGACCCACCTCCCAGAATATTGAAGGTAAAAGCAAAAATAAACAAATGGGACCTAATTAAAATTAAAAGCTTCTGCACAACAAAGGAAACTATAAACAAGGTGAAAAGACAGCCTTCAGAATGGGAGAAAATAATAGCAAATGAAGCAACTGACAAACAACTAATCTCAAAAATATACAAGCAACTCCTGCAGCTCAATTCCAGAAAAATATGCGACCCAATCAAAAAAATGGGCCAAAGAACTAGACAGGCATTTCTCCAAAGACATACAGGTGGTTAACAAACACATAAAAAGATGCTCAACATCACTCATTATCAGAGAAATGCAAATCAAAACCAAAATGAGGTATCATTTCACACCAGTCAGAATGGCTGTGATCCAAAAGTCTACCAGCAATAAATGCTGGAGAGGGTGTGGAGAAAAGGGAACCCTCTTACACTGTTGGTGGAAATGCAAACTACTACAGCCACTATGGAGAACAGTGTGGAGATTCCTTAAAAAATTGGAAATAGAGCTGCCATATGACCCAGCAATTCCATTGCTAGGCATACACACTGAAGAAACAAGAATTGAAAGAAATACATGTGCCCCAATGTTCATCACAGCACTGTTTATAATAGCCAGGACATGGAAGCAACCTAGATGTCCATCAGCAGATGAATGGATAAGAAAGCTGTGGTACATATACACAATGGAGTATTACTCAGCCATTAAAAGAATACATTTTAACCAGTTTCAATGAGAAGGATGAAACCGGAGCCTATTATACAGAGTGAACTAAGCCAGAAAGAAAAACACCAATACAGTATCAGTTCAGTTCAGTCGCTCAGTCGTGTCCGACTCTTTGCAACCCCATGAATTGAATCACACCAGGCTTCCCTGTCCATCACCAACTCCCAGAGTTCACTCAGACTCACGTCCATCGAGTCCGTGATGCCATCCAGCCATCTCATCCTCTGTCATCCTCTTCTCCTGACCCTAATCCCTCCCAGCATCAAAGGCTTTTCCAATGAATCAACTCTTCACATGAGGTGGCCAAAGTACTGGAGTTTCAGTTTTAGCATCATTCCTTCCAAAGAAATCCTAGGGTTGATCTCCTTTAGTCCAAGGGACTCTCAAGAGTCTTCTCCAACACCACAGTTCAAAAGCATCAATTCTTCAGCGCTCAGCCTTCTTCACAGTCCAACTCTCACATCCATACATGACCACAGGAAAAACCATAGCCTTGACTAGACGGACCTTAGTCAGCAAAGTAATGTCTCTGCTTTTGAATATACTATCTAGGTTGGTCATAACTTTCCTTCCAAGGAGTAAGCGTCTTTTTATTTCATGGCTGCAGTCACCATCTGCAGTGATTTTGGAGCCCCCAAAAATAAAGTCTGACACTGTTTCCACTGTTTGCCCATCTATTTCTCATGAAGTGATGGGACCAGATGCCATGATCTTTCTTTCCTGAATGTCGAGCTTTAAGCCAACTTTTTCACTCTCCTCTTGCACTTTCATCAAGAGGCTTTTAGTTCTTCGCTTTCTGCCATAAGGGTGGTGTCATCTGCATATCTGAGATTATTGATATTTCTTCCGGCAATCTTGATTCCAGCTTGTTCTTCTTCCAGCCCAGCGTTTCTCATGATGGACTCTGCATAGAAGTTAAATAAGCAGGGTGACAATATACAGCCTTGACGTACTCCTTTTCCTATTTGGAACCAGTCTGTTGTTCCATGTCCAGTTCTAACTGTTGCTTCATGGCCTGCATACAGATCTCAAGAGGCAGGTTAGGTGGTCTGGTATTTCCATCTCTTTCAGAATTTTCCACAGTTTATTGTGATCCACACAGTCAAAGGCTTTGGCATAGTCAATAAAGCAGAAGTAGATGTTTTTCTGGAACTCTCGTGCTTTTTCCATGATCCAATGGATGTTGGCAATTTGATCTCTGGTTCCTCTGCCTTTTCTAAAACCAGCTTGAATATCTAACACATATATATAGAATTTAGAAAGAAGGTAACAATAACCCTGTATGCGAGACTGCAGAAGAAACACAGATGTATAGAACAGTCTTTTGGACTCTGTGGGAGAGGGCGAGGGCAGGATGATATAGGAGAATGGCATTGAAACATGTATAATATCATATGTGAAATGAATCGCCAGTCCAGGTTTGATGCATGATACAGGGTGCTTGGAGCTGGTGCACTGGGATGACCCAGAGGGATAGGATGGGGAGGGAGGTGGGAGGGGGTTCAGGATGGGGAACACGTGTACACCTGTGGCGGATTCATCTCAATGTATGGCAAAACCAATACAATATTGTAAAGTAAAATAGATAATTATTTTTTTTAAAAACTTAGCTGTAAATCAAAAGTAGCATTTAAAAAATTCAGGCATTATTTACCATTTTTAAAGTCTCTATATGCATATGCTATAATTATAATTGCAAATGAAAATTCAGGCAAAACTAAAGTGATGTTTACTAATGATAAAATTTCCCCATTTGTAGCTAACAAAAATATACAATTAAAACAAACTACAGTTAAAGACAAATATATATATATATATATACACATATATATATACACACACATGTATGTATATATATATATATATATATATATATATATATATATAGGAGAGTCCATAATTGTACACCCATGTTGGCAAATGGTTTGGAAGTTTCTGTATTAAATATACATAGGCAGTGGGCCCACAGGCTTGAAGATCCGTGTCTGACTTCAACAGTGTTTAGATGGAACAGCTCTGGGGACCCGCTTCCTCCAGCCTCAGGCCACCTTCCAACCTCCTTTCCAGTTACAACCTCCAGGACCATGTTCTTAGCCGTCCCGTGCCTCCAAGATGAGCTAACACCATTTTATGCAGACAGCTCTCTACTGCAAACCAACCATGAGTTCCTAGACTCACAGCATCATTCCCCTAAAGTGGAGGCTGCATCTACCCACATCTGTAGCATTCCTGCACCTACCTCTCTCTGGGCTTCTAGTTTAGCCACAACCATGAGGCTCTGGAAGGCATGACCACCCTGATTATGAGGGCACCAAGCCTCTTTGGAAGATAAAAACTGGCACTACAGCCTTGCCCTCTGCCAGGACATGCAGACGCCATAGGGGAAACTCCAGATCCCATGGAAGCTGCCAAGGCCCTGGAGAAGAACCTGAACCAAGCCCTCTGGGATCTGCAAGCTCTGGGCCTGCCCACACAGACTTTCATCTCTGCGACTTCCTGCAGAGCCTGTCCTAGCTGAGTAAGTAATGCTCACCAAAAGACGGACGGCCACCCGACTAACTCCATAGGCTGGCCGGCTCCAGGCTGGCTGGGACTGGCTGAGTAACTGTCCTAAAGGGTTACCCTCAAGCATGACTAGGGACCTCCAGAGCCCACCAGCCTTTGAGGGGCCTCTCTGTATGCCCCCCACTCTCACCCCACGGTGGGTCAGGGCTTCTGTCTCAGCCTTTCCATGAGCTAGTAGGCAGCATTTTAACAACCCTGGAGTCCTCTCCCAAGCCCTGGATCAAATGGAAACAATATTCAAGGATGAAAAATAAAAAAAATTAAACATACCCTTACCATATGACCCAACAAACTACATCTAAGTGTCTACCCCAGAAAAATGAAAACTTATTTTCACACATAGACACAAAAATCCATATGTGACATTCAGAGTGGAATATTCATAATCATCAGAAAAAGGAGATAACTCAAATGTTCTTCAATGAGTATGTGGATTAAGAAAATTTTGGACCATGTGTATCATGGAAGATAACTCAATAATAAAAAGGAATAACATATAGCAAATTCATGAATGATACAAAAACATGAAATGAAGTATAAATGCACTATGCTAAGTGGAAGAAGTCAATTTCAAAAGGTTACATGCTGTATGATTCCATTTATTTAATGACATTCTGGAAAAAGCAAATCGTAGGATAGCCACCCGGTATGTTTGCCTGGGAAAGTCCATTGACAGAGGAGCCTGGCAGGCTACAGTCCATGGGCGTGCCAAGGAGTCAGAAATGACTCAGCAACTAAACAACAGGACAGGGACCAGGTAACAGAGCTGCCGGGCTCAATGGTTACCAGGGGTTATAGGCTGCGGGAGGGACAATATGAGGAAAGGTCCCGAGGTAATGGAAACAAGAGTGAGTACATGAACCAACATGTTAAAACTCACAGAACTGTACACCAAAAAAGGTAAGTTGGCCACAGTAAGTGAAAAATAATTTTTAATAGGGAAATTGTCCTAGATTGAAAGTACCTAGAAATACACAACAGAAGCAGTGTATGAACCTAGATTTGACAAGTTGCTGTCTTTTTTTTTTTTTTTAACAAAGTCAGTATAAGAGGCATTCTTACGATAATTGGGAAAATTTGAATTTGAAACTGACACTGATTTTCCCAGGTATCTATAAGGTATTGTGGCTTAGTTGTAAGTGTTCTCTTTCTTAAGACATGTGCTGATATGTGAGTGAATGAAAGTCACTGAGTCGTGTCAGTCTCTTTGTGACCCCATGGACTATATAGTCCATGGAATTCTCTAGGCCAGAATACTGGAGTGAGTAGCCATGTCCTTCTCCAGGGGATCTTCTCAACTCAGGGATCAAACCCAGGTCTCCCACATTGCAGGCAGATTCTTTACCATCTGAGCCACCAGAGAAGCCCAAATATATGTGCTGATATATTTACATGTAAATTTGACAGTGTGAAACACATTCAAATGATAATAGAAAAAAAATGAATAGCGGTATTATATATATTCATTTTCATATCTCTCTATATAAAACCTTGATCATGCACACAACTATTCATTTTGCTTTCTTTCCCAATTATTTTTTGTATTCAAACAATTTTATAATAAAATGCTGAGAAAAATGTATCACTAAAGAGTCAAAGGAGAGCTCATTCTGAATATGTACAAAAGCTTAACTATAAAACGAAAAAACATTTTGTAAATTTCTACTTTTGTTAATCTTCAACACCAAGCTCTCTGTATTTGTGCTTACATGACAAGATTAATTTGTTTTATACACTGACAGTAGTATGTAATAACATATTCAGCATAAAATGTACATCCTACCTACTGTTTTATAGAAATCTATAGGAAGATGCATTCCATCAATTGAGGAAATAATCCAGACATGAGGAAGATATCAGTCTAGGAAGTACTGATCTCCAGAATGGTGGTGAAAGAAGCTATTAGAATTTTACAGGCCATAGAATCCTACAGCTTAGAGTAAGTCAACAGCTCCGGAGAGAGACCTGTACCTACATGAAACCCAGAGGGACTGTCCAGGGATTTTGAACATACTGAGAGACAATTTAAACAACTGGAAAATAAAAAATGAAACTGCAGCTGCATTAATGATAATACAGAAGCAAAGAAAAGAGGATAATAACTTCAGAGACACTATAAAGTATGCAGCAGTGGAAAAACAACTGTAGTTTACTTCATGAATCAACTATGAAGAGTGTTAATAGTCTTAATAATCTAAATGTGTGTTCAGTCACTCGGTCATATCCAACTCGTTGCAACCCCATGGGCTGTCCTGCCGCCAGGCTCCTCTGTCCATGGCATTTTCCAGGCAAGAACACTGCAGTGGGTTGCTGTTTCTTTCTTAGGGGATCTTCCCGACCCAGGGGTTGAACCTGCATCTCTTGCATTGGCAGGCAGATCCTTCACCACCAGTGCCATCTGGGAAGCACTAATAATCTAATAGTGAGAAATCTAAATACTGAGAAACAATATAAACCAAGCTGTAAAACAACAGTGAAAAGTTAGGAGCACAGGAAATGTGCATGTGTCTGGTGAATGGTAAGGGAGGTCAGTGTACAGGAGGTAAATTTTTATCTTCCTCAGGAAGAAGTCAATAGACCATGCCTAAAGTTGAAGACAAGAAGGAGCAATGCATTTTTAAAACCCATGGGGGCCAATAATCAAAGAACCAGCTAAAAGATCTGATATCATTAGCAGCCTTGTAAGTCATATAGAACCATTTGACCCTTTCATGTATATACTTATATATACTTGTAGTTAATATCAAAGCTCAATTTTAAAATGTTTTTGAGAGTTTAGTTTCTCTTAAGAAAAAAAAAAACACTTGTCCAGATTACAATGATAATTTTAATTCATCACCCTTTTCTGTATCCAGGGCAAATCTCTCAAGAACCAGAATCTAATCTATTTCCCAGCCCTTTGAATATAGGTTGGCCATGTGACTTACTTTGGTCCTTGCACTGTTACAAAAGCAGTGTCTTGAAATGTACTGGCATATCTGGGCTTGCCCTCTCTCTCGCACCTCTGCCACAGCTGAAGAACAGGCTCAGACTGGTGTGCTAGAGTGTCAGGGAAGCAAATAGCAGCACCAAGTCTTCCCAGGTGTCCCAGCAAAAGTCAGCCCAGATCAGCTGCCGGCCAGTCGATCTCCAGCAATGTATTTGTGAGCACAGTCAAAACTAGACTCAAATTGACTCCCCATAGACTAGAACGACATCAATGCTTATTATTGTAAGCTGCTGAATTTGTGGGCCATCAGTCATACAACATAACTGTAGTAAGAGATGACTTGTTCAGCACCTAAAGAATACTATAGTCACAATCTTCAGCTCAGAAAGATGTGTAATGTAAGAATGATGACTGGTCTACTTCATCTGGAGTAAGTTGTAAACAGTGGAAATACCTGACACATTTGCATTGCCAATTTCAGTCACATTCGCTCCTAAGAATTTCTCTCCCAAGCTGAGTTCACTTTTGCGGTTGAGTAGTGAAATGAAGACCTAAATGAAGCAGCCAACAGGGGGAAGGGAGCGATGGTGTATGTTAATCCAGTCATCATACTTCCAGTAAGTACCAGTGTTATCATGCGAATTCAGTGATGTGTTTCAATGCATGAACTTTCACTTAACTTTTCATTTTGTGATACGCTGGTGGCGTGGCACCAATCTGTACTGCCAGCTCAAAAAAAAAAAGATGAAGCATCTTGAAAGGTTTCATAGCAGTTTGGGCACACTGTATCTGTCCAAATAATGTAGTGTCTGGTCCACACTAATTGACTGTCCTTTTTGATTCTCTCACTTTAAAATATCTCTAATTTTTCCTGACTTTTGAAGGAATAATATCCATGGGACCCACTCAGTGCCATCTTAAGTGGCAAAGCCTAGTCTGAGAGTTCACATCCCTAACCAAAACCACAACATTATCACCTCTTGTGTTAACAATGGTTTCGATTCTATCTTAAATTCCTAGGTGCTAAGAAAATGTTCAGTGAGAACTTTCTCATAATTTCCCTGAAGAAGCCCATTGCCTCTTCTTTGCCAAATATCCTAAGAACCCCCTCAACTGACCTCCTAGGTCAATGCATTTTCCGGGGTCCCCTGTAATATGGGTCTTGGGCTTTTGGCTTCGAACCGCAGCCATGTACATGCTGTCCATTTTCACTTTGCCAACAGCTTGGAACAACTTATCAGTTGGGGATGGGAACTAGAAAACTCCATGCTAAACAGAGACTCACTATAGCAGAGTAATTAAGAATACAGACTTAGAGTCGGGCAGTTAAGCCAGGCTCTGCCATTCAATACCTGTGGCAAATACTTAACCCTCTTTTCCTCACCATTCTTATCTGTAAAGTAGGAATAATAAGACCATCCACCTAACAAGGCAGTTGTAAGTATGTAAATAATGATGATGATGATGGTGATGATGACACACAAGAAGTGCTTACCACTAGCATGAAAGTGATCACCAAAGACTATTATGTTCATTAAAATTCTTATTTCCCTTCAGTTTCTTGATATAGTTATCTTTCTCTTCAGCTAACTTTTTAACTGTTTTGGGCTATGTTGCCTTTAATATGATAAACTGCCTCAAATTAACTCTTTTAAAATTAAATAGGATTGAAATAATTTTAAGTTGGGTACACTAGTTCCAAGTAGTAGAAAAACATGATGATTTGGGCAATTTAACACATGCATATTTCTCTATATCCGAGTTTTTCTAATTAGGCTCTTTCAGATAGGGGAAAGACATTTATTCTGGGGTGAGAGATACAGAAGGTGGGATATGCAAGAACTCAGTTCTATCTTGCCATATAGGAACATGAACCAGATGTTCAACAGCCGCAGAGACCCCAGCAAGAGAAGGTCAAATAGCAAGACTCCCAGTTACTGTCTCCATCTCTTCTTTTTGCATGTCTCCTTTTCTTATATTATTTTCAGTAACATCCTCATCTTCTACCCTGTCCTTCATCTACCTAAGCTTCAGCTCCTTATGGTTTCTGCCAGACCGTATCTTAGCTTACACATGATGGTCATGACTGACTCTGACCATTTCTGCTGAATTTAGCTTTAGCTTTCGCTTTCACTGCTAACTGATATCTAGTTTGTGTCCCTAATTCAAATTCCTGACAAAGAAATGTTGACTGACCCAGATCCTCTTTTCATACCATAACATGTCAATCATAGGTCACTAACCTTAATCTATGTATTGGCTGCACTGATTAATTTCCCACTTTTGGTCTGATCAGTTGTACCGTAATAGGTGAAACCATATAGTACAAATAATTCAGCCTACTGCCCCTTCAGTATGGTCCTTAATGTAGGAATTCCATTATAGGTCCCTGTGAATATGGCAAGCTACCATGTGTGCCCCAAGGACTTAAGATTTTAGAATTGTATGGATGGCCAAGGTTATGATGGTACAGTTTACAACAGAATAAAAATACCATCTACCCCACTGTCAAGATTAATTTTTAAAAATTAATAATTTTACTTTGCTTCAGTTAGGAAAAAAAACTTATGTACCCACTCTTTCTTACAGATTTCCTGACTCATAATGTTCACAATA
Organism: Nanger dama; assembly: GCA_917880005.1. Classification (NCBI taxonomy): domain Eukaryota; kingdom Metazoa; phylum Chordata; class Mammalia; order Artiodactyla; family Bovidae; genus Nanger; species Nanger dama. The sequence goes on from CAKJTW010000007.1 coordinate 36,357,410, forward strand.
TCTTCATATTTGTATACAATTTTTATAATTATGAAAATTAGATTTACCTACCTATGAAAAACAACCTAAATTGGCAGTGGTTTAAGCAAAAGGTGTTATTCCATCACATGGAAGAAGTATCTCTTGTTAGTTGCTCAGGTATGTCCGATTCTTTGAGACCCCATGGACTGTATCTGCCAGACTACTCTATCCATGGAATTCTCCAAGAAAGAATACTGGAGTGGGCTGCCATTTCCTGGTCCAGAGAATCTTCCAAACCCAGGGATCAAATCCAAGTCTCCCACACTGCAGGTATATTCTTACCATCTAAGCCACCAGGAAACAACTATGGAGACCAGCAATTCAAGGATGATTGCTAGTTCCATGAATTCATCAGTGCCTTACCGTCTATGATTTTTTATTCCAGTATCTGTAGAGTGAGGAGCCTCATCCTCATCAAACAAAATGGCAACTAGAGTGCTAGCCATTACATCTGTGTTCTAGGAAGTAGAATAAAGAAAAAAGGAACACCCTTTAAAGAAGCATAATACAGTACTAGCTCTTACATCTCATTTGCCAGAACCATGTCACATTACTACACAAGGCTGCAAGGGAGGCTGAGAAATATAATCCTTCAGCTGAGTGAATATATCCTCACAATGAATTTTAAGTTAGATAACTAAGAAAGAAAAAACGGAAACTTGGGAGATAACCAGTGGTCTTTGTTACAGTCTACATTTTTGGATATTCAAGGACTTCCATGTGAACTTCCCAACAAAAAGAATATACTCTCTTTCCAGTGAAAACAGCCCCAAGTCTTCCCCAGTTACTGTGCTGTAGAGTCTAAACACTCAGGAAGAAATGGAACAATAAACACAAAAACTCCCACACTCGTGGGTCTAAATAAATCCAGTTGGGCAGAACTGAAAAATTACCCTGTCCAGCAGTAAAGTAAGTTGCTTATGTGGCCTCTCTGGAAGGCTCTGGTTCTTCTTTCTGGGCAAACACTCCAATCCATCTTCTGAGACTCTCGGCCTTTTCCCCTGAGAGTCACCCATGTCCACTAACACCTCTGGACACACTGAAGTAGGTCTTAGGGAGTATAACTTTCCTACAGCCTGGCCACCCTTCCCAGCCTGCTTCCAACTGGGACCCAAGGTTCACTTGAGGGTTTCATTCTCACAGGTACTGTAGACCAAGCTTGGGGTCTGTTTGGCAAGAATATTCCCTTAAATCTTAGTAGGCCTCTCATGGGTTTGTTTCTGGTTAGTTCCACACTGGGCTTCCCAGGTGGCACCAGTGGTAAAGAACCTGCCTGCCAATGCAAGAGACGTAAGAGATGTGGGTTTGATCCCCGGGTCAGGAAGATCCCTGGAGGAGGAAATGACAACCCCCTCCAGTATTCTTACCTGGAGAATGCCATGGGCAGAGAAGCTTGGTGGGCTACAGTCCATGGGATCACAATAAGACACGACTGAAACAACTTAGCACATGTCATGAAAATAACCATACTTATTATTATTATACTTGTTTCTCAACCCAGCAACTCTTTCATTTATTGTCTTCTCTCACCCTCTCTCTAATGAGTGGTGGCCACTCAAACAACATTTGGAAAATAAAAGCTTGGATGAGAAGATGAAAACCTTAATCTAGTCCCCACTGTTTGCAGAGAGCTCTTGCTATAAGGTTTGCCAGCATAGCTATCTCTTACTAATAGTGGCCCTTTGCAACCACCACTTACAACAGCTTTAATTTGAGCTACAGAAGAAGGGGGCTTTCTCAGAACTTCAATACATTAAATTATAGGGGCTACCCTGGTGGCTCAGTGGTACAGAATCCACCTGCCAATGCAAAAGATGCAGGTTTGATCCCTGAGTCGGGAAGCCCCTGGAGAAGGAACTAGCAACCCACTTCAGACTTCAGTATTCTTGCCTGGGAAATCCCAAGGACAGAGGAGCCTGGTGGGCTACTACAGTCCATGGGGTTGCAAGAGTCAGGCCTGACTTAGGATTCATAGGCAATTTGTGCTATAAGCTGCTCACAGAAACTCTCTAAGAGAAGGGGTATTTCCTTCTCAGGATGAAGTCTAACCTACTCTGAACTCAATTCTCACTTTAAAAGACTTTGTTGGACTTCCCTCGTGGTCCAGTGGTTGAGAGTCCACCTGTCAATGCAGGAGACACAAAGTTCAATCCCTTGTCCAGGAAGATTCCACATGTCAGGAAGCAGCTAAACCCAGGCACCGCAACTACTAAAGCCCATGAACCCTAGAGCCGTGCTGTGCAACAAGAGAAGCACATGCTCTGTGCAACTAGAGAGAGCCCCCACACAGCAACAAAAACTAGCACAGCCAAAATAAATAAACCAATGGAAATAAATTTTTAAAAAGACTCCACTAACATGGCAAAAAGTTCCCAGTACACACACACCAATATGCTGAATTCTTCCTGCTAGAGCATTAGCTTAGCTCCCATTCATATGTGATTTTTCTTCCAAGGGACAACAGAAAACAACATAATAAACAGTTTCCCACACCGTAAGAGTCATTAGTTGTCCTCTCTGGAGTCTCATAGTCCCCATTATCTAAATGCTTCCTCATTCCGAAGCCAAGTCCTGTTTTCAAGTTGTTATCACACCCTATCTCCAGATGCCAAATTTTGTATTAGGTAGAATTTAGTTTAGCTGTGAATGAATTTAAAAAAATCTAAAACACAGTACTATCTGTAAAATACATAACAAATCAGTACCTACTGTATAGCCCAGGGAACTCTACTTAATACTCTGTAATGATCGATACTGGACTGCAAGGAGTTCAAACCCAGTCAGTCCTAAAGGAAATCAACCCAGAATATTCATTCAAAGGACTAATGGTGACGTGGAAGCTCCAATAGTCTGGCCACCTGATGCAGAGAGCTGACTCACTGGAAAAGACCCTGATGCTATGAAAGAGTGAGGGCAGGAGGATAGGGGACAAAAGATGGTGAGATGGTTGGATGGCATCACCAACTCAATGGACATGAGTTTGAGAAAACTCCAGGAGATAGTGAAGAAGGACACGGTAGCCTGTTGTGCTGCAGTCCATGGGGTCACAGAGTCAGATACAACTTAGCGACTGAACAGCAAATGATCTATATGGGAAAAGAATCTAAAAACAGAGTGGATATAAGTATATGTATAACTGGTTCACTTTGCTGTCCAGCAGAAAACAGCACATTGAAAATCAACAATACAACAAAAATTAAAACAATATGCATGCATGCATGCTAAGTCACTCAGTCATGTCTGACTCTTTGCAACCCTGTGCACTTAGCCCACTAGGATCCTCTGTCCATAGGATTTTCCAGGCAAGAACACTGGAGTGGATTACCGTGTCCTCTTCCAGGGGATCGTTTCAACCCAGGGGTTGAACCCATGTCTCTTATGTCTCCAGCATTGGCAAGCGGGTTCTTTACCACAGTGTTTTTTTGTTTTTCTTCTCTCAGAAAAATTCTGAAGGCAAATATGATACAGATTATGCTGGAACAGAGGGCACACACGCTTACTGTCCAGTATGCTGAAAGATGACAGCTCTGCCCAGGGCAAAGCTCAGGCACTCTACTGTCCATTATAAAACATCTTGGTTCCTTAGCTCCAGGGTTCATCCCCTGTAATACAACCCTGCTTATTTAACTTATATGCAGAATATACCGTGAGAAATGAGGGGCTGGAAGAAGCACAGGGTGGAATCAAGATTGCCGAGAGAAATATCAATAACCTCAGATATGCAGATAACACCCCTTATGGCAGAAAATGAAGAGGAACTAAAAGCCTCTTGATGAAAGTGAAAGAGGAGAGTGAAAAAGTTGGCTTAAAGCTCAACATTCAGAAAACTAAGATCATGGCATCTGGTCCCATCACTTCATGGGAAATAGATGGGGAAACAGTGGAAACAGTGTCAGACTTTATTTTTGGGGACTCCAAAATCACTGCAGATGGTGACTGCAGCCATGAAATTAAAAGACACTTGCTCCTTGGAAGGAAAGTTATGACCAATCTAGACAGCATATTAAAAGAAGAGACATTACTTTGTCAACAAAGGTCTGTCTCATGAAGGCTATGGTTTTTCCAGTAGTCATGTATGGATGTGAGAGTTGGACTATAATGAAAGCTGAGCACCAAAGAATTGATGCTTTTGAACTATGGTGTTGGAGAAGACTCTTGAGACTCCCTTGGACTGCAAGGAGATCCAACCAGTCCATCCTAAAGGAGATCAGTCCTGGGTGTTCCTTGGAAGGACTGATGTTGAAGCTGAAACTCCAATACTTTGGCCACCTGCTGTGAAGAGCTGACATTTAAAAAGACCCTGATGCTGGGAAAGATTAAGGGTGGGAGGAGAAGCGCATGACAAAGAATGAGATGGTTGGATGGCATCACCGACTCAATGGACATGGATTTGGGTGAACTCCAGGAGTTGGTGATAGACAGGGAGGCCTGGTGTGCCGCAGTTCATGGGCTCACAAAGAGTCAGACAAGACTGAGCAACTGAACTGAATTGAACCGAATGCAACCCACCGTGGGAGCCTATATCATCTGGCCCTCCATCTCGCCCTATGGCACTGCAGTTCAAGGAACCAATATAAATGCTCATGATGTGATTACTGCTGTTCCTGTGAGTAACAAAGTTTCCTGTCTCTGACCCAAGAGTCCCCTGTCTTCTACCAGTATCCATGGAACTGCGGACAGCCAACATGTTAGCTTGCATTTAGGGCAAACTCTCAGACCTTGTACAGTTCCTGACAGAGAGAAGAGACATTAAATATTAGTTCTGTTTCCATGATGAAAATGACACTCAAGAAGGTAAATCAGTCAGCTTAAATCACACAATAAGACTCCACTTCTGCTGCTCCTTGAGAACCAAGAATGGTGTTGGAGAAAGTGGTGGAAAATGGCTGTTTGTCTTCAAAAGAGGGTCTGAATTAGGATAGTGCAAGTGTGGCCGCAAGGGATGGAAAATTTAAAGTGGCGCTCACTCTGAGGGGCCATGCCTGCCTCTGCATGAGCCTGAGAGTCAGTGCCTCCTTAAGTACCATGTCCTGGTGCTAGGTGAAATAGGCCACGCACAGAAGGACAAATACTCAGGCTTCCAGTTATCCAAAGATCTAAAACATTCATAGAAGCAGAGAGGAGAACAGTGGTTGTCAGGGGCCAGGAGGAGAGAGAAATGCAGAATTGCTCTTCTATAACTGAACTGGTTGTAACAGTTCAGTTATACAAGGTGGGTAAGTTCTAGAGACCTGCGGTATAACACCAAGCCTACAGTTAACTATATCACACTGTAGAAAAATGTAAGAGGTTTGATATCATATTAAGTGTTTCATATACATATATATTATTTAAAGGATGGCCAGTGCTAGAACTTGAATCACAAATGATAACTAATAATTTTTCAGCTCTCAAGAAAGAAAATCACTTGCACAGACATATGCAAAAATGAAAACAAAACTATTCTGTTTGGAATGAATGGTTCAGACTTTCCCCTTCCAAAGTCAAGTAGTAACTGAAATAGGATCTTGATTTTCAGGAACCAAAGTCTAAGACTCACTTAATTACATCTCCTTTTAGAACAGATTTTTTTTTTGACTTTTCTGTTTAGTATTTTCAATATATGGGAATGCAAACAATTGATCTATTTATTATGTACTGGCCAACACTTCATCATTCTGCCAAATACACAGAGAAATCTGAAGTGGTTTTAATGAAAATTTAAACCATTTGTGTTTACATATACCATTCTATGATTCCAAATCCTTTTTACCCCCAAAGTTAACATCCTAGAGTCCTAGAATCTGTACCTGGCATTTCCCCATAAAGTTGGTGTTGAGATACATCAGTTTTATTTGGAAAATATGTAACATAATTTGAGCCTCGCTTGCCTCACCTGAAAGCTGGTCTCACTTACAAGTCTCCAAATTCAGCACTTTTATTCTCTGAGTTCAGGTTCATTTTCTTTTCATCAACATGTGAACCTTACTCTTTCTGATTACACCAAAACTGTCATACAAAACCTATACTCTGAACCAGATCCGAAATAAATTTACAACTGCATCAAGTAACTGGTACCAGCTTAACACTCTCTTAACACTTAACACTCTCCAGGATTGAAGACTGACAGTAGAGTCTCCAGGGTTCTAACTAGAATTTTACCCTTTGTATGAAATATTGGAGGGAGGATTCCTACTTCCTAGAAGCACTGATAAAAAACCTTCATGACGTAAAACTCAGACCTCCTTATTGCCAGCTACCTGCTACGTTTACCCCTCAAGTCTACAGTCCAGCATATTAGGATTTTTAATCACAAAAAGAATCTTTTGATTAACCCTGTCATTTAATTAACTGTAGAAGCAGAAATGACCCTATTTGTCCCTTTAAAAATGGAGGCAAGTGAAGGACAAAAGACAATTTTGTCTGCAGTCATCCTCACTTTGGTGAAGACACGGGTTGAAAAGACTTTAGCATCAGCCCGCTGGTGGCAAGGAGAAGTCAAGTGAAGACAAACCCCCAATTCTCTGCCTGGAAGCTGCTGGCATCTCCCCCATCTCAGTGCTGAACAAATGAGCCTTTGTGCACCCTCTCGATGGGGCCCTTTGAAGCTGTGGCATCCGGACTGGCAACTTTTTCCTATCTGCCCATCTCAGAGCACAGGAGGATGGGCAATGAGAAGGGCAAGGACCAAGAGAAGCAGGCGGCACTGGCTTGGCTCCGAGCCCACTGGGTAAACATGCTCACTCCCTTCTCACACAGATAGCTTTTTCACAAATGAAAAGGGAGTGTCCAGCTTCATTTTGAATAAAGACGAGGAAATGACTCTCAGCTGTCCACACACAACAACCGACCACCACAGCATTACACTCAAGATAGACCGAGCAGGCTTTCTCTCCCAGACCAGAAGTATATGCTTCTTTTCAAGGATGTTTTTACTGCTGTGGTCTCCAGCATGCTGGGGATGGGCGAATTCTAATGCAATCCATAGTCTCCACATTTTATAGAGAATACAGAGAATACACAATCACAGACTCCTTCAGAACAAGAGCAGCTTCACTTTTCGGAATGCCTTTCTTAATCTAATTACATTGATGAAGGATGGGTGGCCTTTTGAGTTTAGGATTATGAGTCTGAAACTCTGATGTCCAATTGGAGTTCCATACCTAACTTCTTGTGTGGGCCTTCACAAACAATTACTTCCTGCCTTATTTTTCTGAACAATTAAAGGAGCAATGAAGATGGCTGTGGGGAGGGAGAGAAGATAGGCACATAGCTTTAAACGCTTTCAGTTGATCCCAAGACAACAAGACTATCAAGCGTCTACTCTCGACTTAGCAGTGGGCTAAGAGGAAAAATATGAAAGAAGAAAAATACAGGACCCCTGCTTTCAAGAAATCCCTAAAGCAAATGACATGATAAAACATAAGTACTTAAGGGAGACATAAGAATTAGCAAGGTAGCATCCAGTCAAATACGTTAACTGATTAACACTATAAATACTGTAAGAATTTGACAAAGAATATATCATTACTAGTGAGATTATTCCCGATAGGTTTTATAAAACAGAAAAGACTTCAGGTTAAACACCTGACCTAAAATAAGTACCAAATATCTTTATCATGGTGAACATCAAGGCTTGCCAAACTATGATCTGATTCTCCTTAGTGATTCAGGGACTTATTAAATTAAAAACACTTACTAAGACATAATTTGCCAAATTACTAGTGAGATTACAGCAGCATTACCACATGATAAATGACTTTTAGGGCACTGAGTCATTGCATCTGGTCCCCAGACTCCTAATGTCACCCAGAAGTGTTTTTTACCTATTGTTCCTTCATATTTCTGTCTTATGTTTACCAAGTGGCAGGCCATGTTAAGGGGAATAAAAACTAAACTTGACCATTTGTACATTTATATTTCACCCAATAACAAAGGTCACTGAAAGTACCTTTACATGAAAAATGTAGCAACAACATTTCTCCTATTTTCTTATACCCTTCTTAGAAACCAACACACAGCCTCACTTTGTACAGTTTTGTGGCTTGTGAGAAGTCCTTTTCTTCCACAACTATTAGGAGTTTGTCTTATGTGCAGTGTTGCCATTCATGTTATCTGACCCACGTTTTCATTTTTATCATAATAAACACACGCACAAGAAAACACACAAATCCTGGTTCCTATACCACAGCTCCAGAAAAAATTAGAAAAATATCAGTAAAAATAGAAATTGAGGCAATGCATTCAACAACAAAGTTGAATGTCCTTTATGCTTTTAAATTAAATTTGACTTCCACTGGAAGCTTTTGTAACATATATTCAAGCTACTTGTATCTAAGCTTTGGCCTAGAAACTCTCTCCAGGTAGAAAGCTGGTTACCTACAAGAACCCTCTTTGACTCCTGATTCTAAGGCCATCGTCCTATGCTGCCTTATGTCCAATGTCTAAAAATCATTGTTTCATATTTTTTTAAAACGCATAAGGTAAAACACAAGACTACAGGGAAGTGCCTGCATTTACATTCACAGATCTGCTAACGATTATATACCCCAAAGGCCACCCCATTACATGCATGCAGAGATGCAGCTTTAAAGCAGAGAAAAGAGATCTCATAATCAGAGTATATAATTCCCTTCTGCAAATTAGATTTCATTCATGAGAAGTCAAATTCAAGACCAGAGTCATTCATCACAGTGATCAACCTTGCTAGTTAATTCCACAGAGACACCTGTAAGCCATTAAGGAGACTTGTCGTGTGGCACCTATATTGACAATGACCTCACCTGATGCGGAAGACAGTGAAACAACTCCTCCGAATAAAAGATAGGTGTTTGGAGTCAGGAGAAATTTTTATGGAGAGGGCCATAAAAAAGGTTTTCTAATTTAAAGATCTATGTGGCTGTTTCCGGAAGATGGTGAAGGACAGGGAAGCCAGGCATGCTACAATCCATGGGGTCAAAGAGTCAGACAAGACTGAGCAACTAAACAGCAACATCTTGAATGTTTCTAGTCAAGATAAAATAACAAGGACTGGATTTACCCTCCCCCATCACTTCATGGCAAATAGATGGGGAAACAGTGGAATAATGGGGGAATAGAGGAAACAGTGGCTGACTTTATTTTTCGGGACTCCAAAATCACTGCAGATGGTGACTGCAGCCATGAAATTAAAAGACACTTCTTGGAAGGAAAGTTATGACCAACCTAGACAGCATATTAAAATGCAGAGACACTACTTTGTCAACAAAGGTCTGTCTCGTCAAGGCTATGGTTTTTCCAATAGTCATGTATGGATGTGAGAGTTGGACTATGAAGAAAACTGAGTGCAAAAGAATTGATGTTTTTGAACTGTGGTGTTGGAGAAGACTCTTGAGAGTCCTTTGGACTGCAAGGAGATCCAACCAGTCCATTCTAAAGGAGATCAGTCCTGGGTGTTCACTGGAGGGACTGATGCTGAGGCTGAAACTCCAATACTTTGGCTACCTGATGCGAAGAGCTGAGTCATTTGAAAAGACCCTGATGCTGGGAAAGACTGAGTGCAGGAGGAGAAGGGGACGACAGAGGATGAGACGGTTGGATGGCATCGCCAACCCAATGGACATGGTGGACTTCAGGAACTGGTGAATGACGGGGGGCCTGGCATGCTGTGGTTCACAGGGTCACAAAGAGTCAGACACAACTGAGCAACTGAACTAAATAAAGCAACTAACAATGGACAAAATATATGAAACAATGATTTTTCAGACATTGGACATCAGGCAGCATAGGACAGTGGCCTTAGAGACAGGATTCAAAGAAGGTTCTTGTAGCTAACCAGCTTCCTACCTGGCTAGAGTTTCTAGGCCAAAGCTCAGGGAGCTGGAACTCAGGGGAGCCTGGTAGAGTTCCTGAAATGGAGAAATGGACAAGGAGGATGGGGTGGCCAGAAAGTCACAGGCAGAGTCCTAAAGAAGAGAGTGGGGCACATACACACTGCTGCTGCTGCTGCTGCTGCTGCTGAGTCGCTTCAGTCATGTCCAACTCTGTGCGACCCCATAGACGGCAGCCCACCAGGCTCTCCCCGTCCCTGGGGTTCTCCAGGGAAGAACACTGGAGTGGGTTGCCATTTCCTTCTCCAATGCATGAAAGTGAAAAGTGAAAGTGAAGTCGCTCAGTCATGTCCGACTCTTCGCAACCCCATGGACTGCAGCCCACCAAGCTCCTCCATCCATGGGATTTTCCAGGCAAGAGTACTGGAGTGGGGTGCCATCGCCTTCTCCACACATACACACTACTACATATAATTAATAAGATAATAATAGATAACTAATAAGGACCTACTGTGTAGTACAGGAAACTCTACTGAATACTTTGCCATGACCTACATGGGAAAAAAGATATAAAAGAGTAGATATACATATATGAATAACTGATATACTTTGTTCTACACCTGAAATTAATACAATACTGTAAATCAACTCTATTTCAATTAAAAAAAAAAAAAGAAGCAAGTTGTACAAAGAAAGATAGAGTTCAGGAGATCAGCAGAGGGTCCCTTCTGAGTCATCAGCTGATCGTGACCAGCACATGAATGACAAACTATAGGAGTCTGGGCGGGGGAAAATCACCCAAGGGAACAATCTTTCAAGCTCACACAAGACACGAATGGACTGTACTCCCTAATCAAAGTGGAAAAACTTGGTAATTCATGGGACATCAAACTGAAGATTCAAAAGGGTATCACCTCAATAATGGGGAAAAATTAGTCTTACCCTAAAGGCTATTCTAATTCCCCTAACAGAATTTAAAATCTACCTGGTTAAAATAATTTATTGATATTTCCCATCTTTGGGGATGGTTTTCTTTCCATCTGGCCCTTCAATAAATGTTCATTAAATGACTGTAAAGGTTGAACAGAGATTTTGTCTTTGTCCAGATCTCAGAATCTGACTCCCTCAATACGCAAGTGCAACAGAGGACGCAGGTGAGAATGTATGTGGAACAAACCCTCTCATTCCATCTCTGCTTTCTCCTCTGCCTTGCCTGTTTTCTATTTAGCAGCAGATGAATCCAACTCTGAATGCAGTTATAAAATCTCATGCCCCCGTAAGTTCAGTAACTGTTTAGTGAACTTGGGATGGCAACAGTGGAAACTGTTTACTTCCTCATTTTGGACAGACAATGCACCTATTGTTCTGCAGCATTGCCGCATGTTGTTACGCAACTGTCCACATGATACCATTCAGGCAGAGCACCTCTGAGACCATGCTCTTGATCTCCCCCCACGACATGTACTCCCAGCTCAGTATCGCTGTTGACTAAGCCGAGAATTTGATAAAAATTGTTAATACTGCTATTGGAATTGTCAGTCCGTCTTCCCAGGTTGGTCTCAGAAGCATTTTGCTAAAAAGAGATTTCTTTGCTTTGAAAGGGAGGCTTCCATAGACTTACTTGGAAAGTTTAAAAAAAAAAAAAAAGCGGTGATTTCCCACACGGTTTCTCAGTTGGTGTGATAAAAATGTTATGTTCCTCAGAAAAGCCCTGGTGATACCACGCTAAGCTGGTAATGCTTGCCATCCCAGACAAGCATGTCATGATACAGGGTCCTGCGGCAGCATGGGGGTGTCCTTTGATTTCTGAGCACAGCGCGATGGCCAGAGGGCACAAGCTGACCTCTCCCTCGGTATATTCCATTTTGAGGGGCTGTCTGAGAGACAGGTGCCTGCAAGATTTCAGGAGCTGCCTGGATCACACACGACTCTGGATGTTCCTCTGCCATCCTTTCACTGCTAGTAATTATTTACCCCTCTCTGAGGGTGTGTACAAGCTGAGAACAAGCCTTGGGAGGGAACCACATTCCTCTTTGTTGATATATAAGCATCTGATGAAATGTCAACAGGTAGTCTGATTACCATTGTCCTCTGTGGGAAACCGTATCTTCTTAGGTCCTTCCTGGATTTAGCCAGAGACCAAAGAAAGTCATAAAGCCTGAGTATAAGTCATATAGGGAGTGAAAAAAGAAAAGCAACTCAGATACTACTCGTCTCTGGCTTTAATTCAACCCAGCCCTTACTGGCAACTGTGAGAGGGAAGAACAAATCAGAGTCCGATCACTCCAATCCAATATGATCTGCAATGTTATGCTCTCTCACACACTTATTGATAACACTGAGAAAATCTGTCTTCCTTTCTCCATATGATGCAACTGGAGCTCTCCCTTGCAAAAGGAGAGGTTCATACTAAAATCCACTTGTAATTAAAAATTCTTTCCAAGGGCACCAGGGAAAAGAAAGATGTAGGAACAATTAATCGAGCACAGAATTGAAAATAAGTTACCATCTTGATTTGAGTCTCTTCCACAGAATTCTTGAAAAGAATTAAAAAAATATATATCCTAAAGATTACTTAAGCCTAGTATCTTTGATGGTGAAGACATTCTCATCTGAAGTGAGGAGTTTTCTTCAATTTCATTTCATGCTTTTTTCCTCTATTAACCTGTAGTAACAGTAAATGTAAACTTAACTATTTCAAAAGAGCATTATAGTATTATATTTTTATAATTGTATTTCTATCCATCTACTCACCTAACTGTGCAGATATCAGTATACAGACATAGATAGACATACAGAAATGTGTGGAATAGTTTCACCTAGGGTTAATGATAGTGATTTCAAGGCAGCAGAAGAACTTTTCTAAAAAATATATCTTTAAGCTTTTCAATGTATCCTAAAAGGGCTTTGGGGTTTTCTTTGGTTTTATTATATGGGGTGCTTTTTATTTAATTTGTTAATATCTTCCTGTTTTTTTAATTTCTGTTCAAAAAGCTAGTATAAAATGATATGATATTATTTACTCCTCATTTCTCTAAGTTCCTAAAAGAGCACCTCACCTGTACTGTTACTGTCAGAACAAACAACTCTGGGATGCTCAGTCACTACCACACAGAGGTATTCTTACAGTATAAGCAAATGTTGGGTAACTGTCTCCTCTGCGCTAGATCCAAAAAAATCACCCGCAGCCACAGGGTAATCTCTTCCTGTTGCCCAATCTGTTTCAAAGTGATTGCAGTTAGGTGGGGAAAGGATTATGCTCTGCTTGAAGACATCCCCTTCTGCATTTCCAACCCAGTGTGAATTCTGAAGCATGTGGGAGTTTGTCTCTTATCTGCTCTCTTTTCCAGATAATAGACTTCATTATTATTTAGGAAAGTTCCTTTGTCCCTTGTAAATTCCAGGAACTCTAATTTGGGATCAAATCTCTAAGGAAAAGTCTGCTCTTCTGTATAGACATTTTTGTCTGTGTGGAAGGCTCTGATAAAGATTCTAATTGGCTCCATTTCTTTTTGAACATTCTGTTTATCCACCTAATTATCCTGGGAAAACTGACATGTTTATTGAATTCAACTAAACAACTAGACAGTAGAACAGACCAATAAAACAGGGGTTCCAGGAGGAGCCACAACATTGCCAGCCATTGGTTTGAGTTGAATTTGTCATATTTAAAAGAGTATCATATTCAGGAGTTTGAGGGTTGAAAGGAGAGAATTAAATTCTCACAAAAGAAAGTGTACATCATTAAATACAACTATTAAAACAAAATTTGTTATATGAGCCATGTGATCGTGACGGTTCCATGTCAACCACCGTAATTAAAATGTAGTACGCATTCATGTATGTAACAACATTTATGAGCCTGCTTTAACCTGACTTCTTGAATAAAATCAGCAAATTATCTTTCAGATACTTGATTTCAGTCTTGCTGCGGAACAGCGCCCTCTGCTGGTCTTTCTGAAGCATTACATCATGAGAAAAATCGGTAACCAGAAAAGGTGAAGGGAAGGGAGGAAAGAAAGGGGGAGGGCGAGTAGGGGAAGAAAGGGAAAGGACTGGTTTAAAAAGGAAATGCAGAAAGAAGGAAAGAAGTTAAATATAGTCGCATTATATAGTCTTTAACCGAAGCTTTGGCATACATTAGAAATAAAGTATATTTGCCTCATAGTTATGGCTATATTTAGCAGACTATTTCCCTTGCAGAAAATTTTTGTCATACTTGAAAAATTTTTTTAAGTTACTGTTATTGAAACCATTCTGAAATTAGTGTCTGGTGACACTAAATTCGAAAATCTTCCAAATCAACTTAGTGACTTAGTGAATTACCAACTAACCTAATACTAGTTATTATTTAAAATTAATATTTTCCCACTCCCCATGTCACCCCTGAAGCCAAGATTCTCGCATCTTAATGGGCATCAAGAGCCTCCTAGCGAGCTTATTAAAAATACATCTGACCAGGCTCTACCTTTAAGGATTTTGATTTACTAGCTCTGTGGCCTTAGGAATCAGCATTTTAATATTTACACCCAGAAGACAATAGGTACTTTATCTTGCTCAATTACAAACCCAAGGGACACTGTGGACTTGGTATCTCATTCAGAGTGCCAAAAACCCAACCTCAGTGCTGCGGGATGGCTTACCTTACCCAGACATCGGTATATCGCCACCATCTCCACAGTTGCTATAAGTTACTCAATATTTCCTAGGTACCAGGCACTGTCTTCCCAATTTCTTTAGACAGTTATGACTTTGAAAATGCCTCTGCCTTCTTTCTTCTTGGTATCAAGTTCTCCATAAAAGGAGCGTGTGCCATGCCTTGCACATCACTGATCCTCAACAAGCGCTAGTTTTGCTTCCGTTTCCCGTGTCCCTTGCCATTCTAGGTTGAAATGCTGGCTTAGTTATATCTGGGTCTTTATTTAACCTTGGAAAATTTGTAGTTGCTCAAAGTTCAAGCCTAGGGAACTGAGACGTCATTAACTGATTTCTTAAGAGGTTTTAATTTCCTTCGAAGCACTGTGAACACTGTCGGCTCCCAGTTGGTCTCTGGAATGCACTTAATTTGTGCCTCTTTCTACGTTTTCCACAGCCCCAAGTTCTGGCTGGTTGCCTCTCTGTTCTTTTAAGTGCTAAGATAAAGAGAGTTCAGCAGAGAACCTGGTGAGATTGAGTCCAAGTTGAAACCGATCCCTTTATTTCATATAAACTCGGAAGCTGAGATTTCTCAGTAGCACCAGTAAACAGACACTGAAAGCCTGGAGGTTTTAACGTATAAGTATTTCATATCCACTTTATGTATCACAACTAATACGTGCAGGGTCATCTGCATGATATAAAACTGGCACATTTTCACAAATAAGGAAAAAGTGGCTGCCTAGTGGAATGAACAAGAACCCAGAAGAGATTACCAACTGACCTGATGAGGGCTCACTTAGGTACATAAGCTGCACAAATTAACTCAATTTGGCTCAAAGGGGAACGGATTTTTACTGACTTATATAACACAAAAGTCAGGAGTGGTACTGGAATTAGGCAGGGTAGATCCAGGCTCTCTGTCCTCACTTAGCTCACGTCATCCCGCAGTCTGCTGTGGTTTCCTCAGCGCTGGCTCCATTCCCAGACAGGCTTTCTCTCCATGTGGAGTTGAAGATGGCTCTTAATGACCTCAGAAAGAGAGGCAGGACTCCCTGCAGCAGATGCACTAAAAAGACATACGTTGGATCACCAGCCCACTCATGAAGCCGTCACTGTGAGCAGGAAGAGAGACCACGCTGACCAGACCGGGGGCTGGGCGGGTAGGGCATGCCCGGCCCCCCAGAAGGCAGGGGAGCCCCAGCCAAATCCCACTGGTGGGAAATCGGGCAGGAGGCTGGCAGGAAAAGACCAGCACTTACCGGTTAGACGCATTCTTCTGAAAACTTACGGAAGACACCTCTTCAAAACTAAAGAGGAAAAAGGCTCATAGCTCCATGACCTAAGCATCTGGACATGAATGTGACTCAACATGGTTGGAAAGGCAGAAAAAATGCTGCTCTGAGTAACTGCAAATCTCAAAAGAGGACCAGTGGGAGGAGGAAGCCGAAGAACCCAGGATGGTACACAGAAACATCAATGGAAACAAGCACAGAAGGATGTTGAGAAGGCTAAATTTCAAGATGGAACATGTTTACATGCTTCTGTGGTCAGTGAAAGGCACTTAAACTCATGTCTGAAGCAAAAGGTGGTCAATGATACCAGACTGATTTCTGGAGACAAATGTTTTTCTGAAGGACCTAAAGAAGGCATTCCTGAATTTCTCTTTAGTCTCTTGTCTCTCTGAATTTTAGCAGAGATGACTGATTGCCAGCCAAAGACTGGTCTCATCTCCAAAGTAACAGAAATCAACTTTCACTGGGGTTGGGATGCACCCAGTCAATGACTACTTTCAGCCACCTTACAGCTATGTGTGGCCATTTGACAAAATTCTAGCAAACATGATTAAGTTGATTATTTAAAGAAAGCTGGTTCAGCAGTAAGTTACCTTGCCCCTCCTACTTCTAGCTAACTGGAAGATGGAGGTGATGGATGGAGCTCCAGCAGCTTGTTGGACCTTGAGG
The DNA here is from genome assembly GCA_917880005.1 of Nanger dama. Lineage (NCBI taxonomy): Eukaryota > Metazoa > Chordata > Mammalia > Artiodactyla > Bovidae > Nanger > Nanger dama. Next base: position 36,373,818 of record CAKJTW010000007.1, read on the forward strand.
CTGAAAACCAAGTATGAGAACAACAGTACAGAAAGAAAAGAAGAGCTGGATTTCTGCTCACTAGGAACCACCTGTACCTCTATTTTGTTGAAGATGTTGTGATTTTGTGCTTTCTGTTATTCACAGTCAACTGCAGCACATAAAACAATCTTCTGATTGAAAACCTGAATCAACTTTGGTAAGCTAGGAAAAGAGATTCATTCGTTCAATACAGCAAACTGTGCTTTGTGACCAAGGCTCTGGTGGTTTAGACCCCTGCCCTAGAAGGACTTACACAATTATGCAATGACTCCAACTTAATTAGATCCCACAGCCGGGCAAGCCCTGCTAGGGTAACTAAGAGTTTGAAAGTGAGATATGATCATTTAATAGTCATGAATTACAGAAAGACACACAGAAGTTGGATGTGAGAAATTCATTCTAATTCTAGTTTTTCCAAAAGGGGAGATAACTTAGAAATAGTATCTGTGCATGACAAGATTCCAAGACAGATTATTTAAAATATGGTTTCTAAATAATGGACAGGGAAGATGTGGTTACTGAAATGCATGGCAGAATTACTAAAAACCGTTTATAAAGAATTATCTTTATTTTCCTCTTCGATAAAGAGGTGCAATCCATGGCCTTTTCAGCAAGAGTCTGATTGAGATGTTTCATAACATTCTGTTGACAAAGGTGGAAAAATTGGGCTAAGTGTTCAGATAAGTAGGTGAATTTTTAACTGATTAGAACTTATGAATTGTTCTAATCAAAAAGCAGTCATCAATCTAAAGAGAAATTTCTGCAGGCAATTCACAAAGGATTCCTCTGTGGCCTCTTTGATTTTTTATCAGTGCTTTTGATGAAGCTACAGAAGGTCCACTGACAAAGCACACAGGCAATGAGAAGTCAAGAGACCCACTGGATTATAGATTTAGAATTCAAATTATTTAAATAATGGGCTCTCTCTAAGAAGATATAGCATGGATGAGCATAGTATGCTGATGTCAGGTCCAGATCAAGCAAACAGAAAAGGGGAGCAGAAACTGACTTAGCAGTATCTCTTTAAAAATTCAAAGTTTTATATCCCAATTTTAATAGGAACTAATATGATGCTGTGTCTACAACACGTCCCAAGCTGAATTCATTGTTCAGCTGCAATAACAAAACCACACATTTAAGTAGGATTAGAGACAAAAGAACTGAACAGCTAGGAGGTGAATGGACTTGAAACCATGTCATAGGAAGAAGAGCTGAAAGAACTGGGAACAGAAAGCCGAAAACGAAGCCTGAGCAACATGTGACAGCTTTCTCAAAACATTCAAAGCAGGGAGTAAGCACTGGAAGCAGAATCAGAACCAGAACCAAGGAATGACTATTCCAGGGAGACAGGCATCAGGTGAGCAGGAAAAGAAATCTGATACATCTGTGCAAAGGCATCATGACCAGGACACACGGGACATGGTGTGTTTCTTCGAGGGATATTCACAAGATGACATTTGCACAGAGAAGGCACAGACCCTCCCAACACTGAGGTTCTGGGATACTTGCTTCTTTAGGTATTAGATGTAACTTGGGTTTTATCTTATAAAGCATCTGATTTCAATCAATAAAAAGCAAAATGCAGATTCAGTTCAGTTCGGTTGCTCAATTGTGTCCAACTCTTTGCGACCCCATGAATCGCAGCACGAAAGGACTCCCTGTCCATCACCAACTCCCGGAGTTCACTCAGACTCACATCCATCGAGTCCGTGATGCCATTCAGCCATCTCATCCTCTGTCGTCCCCTTCTCCCTCCTGCCCCCAATCCCTCCCAGCATCAGAGTCTTTTCCAATGAGTCAACTCTTCGCATGAGGTGGCCAAAGTACTGGAGTTTCAGCTTTAGCATCATTCCTTCCAAAGAAATCCCAGGGCTGATCTCCTTCAGAATGGACTGGTTGGATCTCCTTGCAGTCCAAGGGACTCTCAAGAGTCTTTTCCAACACCACAGTTGAAAAGCATCAATTCTTCAGTGCTCAGCCTTCCTCACAGTCCAACTCTCACATCCATACATGACCACAGGAAAAACCATAGCTTTGACTAGACGGACCTTAGTTGGCAGAGTGATGTCTCTGCTTTTGAATATGCTATCTAGGTTGGTCATAACTTTCCTTCCAAGGAGTAAGCATCTTTAATTTCATGGCTACAATCACCATCTGCAGTGATTTTGGAGCCCAAAAACAAAGTCTGACACTGTTTCCACTGTTTCACCATCTATTTCCCATGAAGTGATGGGACCAGATGCCATGATCTTCGTTTTCTGAATGTTGAGCTTTAAGCCAACTTTTTCACTCTCCTCTTTCACTTTCATCAAGAGGCTTTTAGTTCCTCTTCACTTTCTGCCTTAAGGGTGGTGTCATCTGCATATCTGAGGTTATTGATATTTCTCTCAGCAATCTTGATTCCAGCTTGTGTTTCTTCCAGTCCCGCGTTTCTCATGATGTACTCTGCATATAAGTTAAATAAGCAGGGTGACAATATACAGCCTTGACATACTCCTTTACCATACTAAAAAGAAAACACAACCTGATTTCTGTGAAAACCAACCATGAAATTCAGGTCATGACTGAAGCCTCAGTTAAATGTTTTAGAATCTGAAAGGAGCCTACCTATATGAAATACTAACCATTCATCCACATCAGAAAGGATCAAGCCTACAGATCTGTGCATTTTGGGTCCATGCTTTTTTTTTTTTTTCAAAGAACTTGCTCAAAAGTCATGGTTCCAAAGAATCCTGTTTTAATGAAGCAAAGGAAAGCAGTCCCTGTCTATGATCAGCCATGATCTGAGCTTGTTACAGCCAATGATATGAAACCTGAGGACTGGTTCACCCAGCACCTAGCAATTCAGACGATGCACGAGCATACATGGCAGTAGTGGATGCAAATGAAGCCAAGAGTCGCTTGGGGGATGATTACAGACTTAGAGGGAAGAAGCATCCAAAGCAAAGGGAGGATGGACGGAGGCTGGTGACAACTTAGAATCATTAAAGAGAGAAAATGCAGAGTGAAGAGGCGGGGAGATGGATGAGAGAGGGAAAGACTCTGGAAGTCCATCTTGCCTGAAGAAAGAATACATACTGGCCATCCCTCTCTTATTAGGGATCCTAAGAAATTAACATAGATTTGGTTATTCATACACTGGTTATTTGGTGACCTCTCTAACAGATGACATCAACACCTTTTGTATCTCCACCAGAAAGTCCAAGCAAGAGACAAAATCAAATCACAGATTTTTGTCAGTGCCTGGAATGACTCTATTTTTTTCATTGGAAAGCACCAAAAGCATCGCTAAGTGGAAAAAAAAATCCCTCTCATTTTGCAGGTGTAAATCTAAACTAAATGAGTGGCCCTACAGTCAAACAACACTACTTTCCTAACAGAAAATAAAGAAAAATTCCAAAGGAAAATTTGTAGGAGAAAAAAATGCCTTTACTGTTCAGATCAAAGCCATCAACTTATGCAGCCATCATGAGAACACACTCTCCAAGTTTCTAAAGCAGCCAGTAAGCTGAATCATTGCAGATTAAATAAACATGCTGAGTTGAATCGAAAAGTAAATAAAAGGCCTCTTCTGACATGTTTGTATTTACAGCAATCCTGTGACTAAAAGCAACTTAATTTTGAATCATCAAAACAAAACAAGACAAAATAAGGTTCCTCAAGTTTACGTTAATGACACAATGTATTCAGAAACCCAGGGTCTGACAAAACTCACAAAAAATCAGCTGAAAAATCACAAAGTGTCTTTAGCACAAATGGAGCTTCTTTTAAGATGAAGCCTATTTTCAGATTAATCCTAAATATTGATGAAAAAATTATCCATATCATCATATAACACTAGTGATCATGACAAATGTTAGTCATACTTCACTGATGTTTAAGAAATTCAGTGTCATCCAAATGAAAACATCTGATTATTTCACAATCAAATACTATAGTTGAGTTAAATAATATATACCTTCAAATAAAATTAATTCACATCATATTCCAATATTTAGGGAACAACTGGATTATCTGATTATCTTACCCCTCAATGTTAAACTACTTTTTTAAGTTTCAAATAGCAAGAAGAAGAAAACAAAATCAGCCCTTGAGCAGAACACTCTCAGAAGTCTGTTGCAGACGTTCAGATCAAGAAAATTGCCTTACTGCCCCCTGGAGATGCAAAGATGATAAAGAGGCCGTTATCAACTGGACTCAACAGGATTTAGGAACTGAGGAAGTAGAAAACCCTGGTTCCTAATGGGAGATGGTATGCCTGAGTCCTTAGAAACTCAGATTCTGGAGTTAGCAATGTCTTCTTGAGTGTAATTGAACATTAAGTCATTGAGGAGTTATACTGAGGAAGTAATAATATTAGATGGGCAGAAATAATAGTAAGGAGGACGAATACAAACCCAGGTATACAAAGCCAGGATGTGGTCTATGCAATAGTCCAAGCAAAAGAGGCTAAGTGTCTAATGGAGACGCTGGTGGTTAATACAGAAAGGAGGGGACAGACACGGAGCAATATCTGCAGGCTCCCACACTGGGGGCTCTGGTGTCATAACAGTTCCAGACACATAGACTGTCCTACATACTATCAATGAGCCTTCCTCTTTTTCTCCCACAGTTAGGACAAGTAGATTGTATTGCACTTTTTCCTTAGAAGTATCAAGTCACAGAGACTTACTAATTTGTCAGTCTCCAGAGTGGACAACTCTTCTAGGAGCAAGGAAAACTGAGTGAAGTCACTCAGTCGTGTCCAACTCTTTGTGACCCCATGGACTGTAGCCTACCAGGCTCCTCTGTCCATGGGATTTTCCAGGCAAGAGTACTGGAGTGGGTTGCCATTTCCTTCTCCAGGGGATTTTCCAGACCCAGGGATAGGAGCAAAGAAAGTACCAGGTAAATATTTACATGCATACCTGCATACCAACACTCCAAGAAACAGCAGCATGAAAGCAGTCTCGAAAGTGTTCAGATGTAATTGCACATATATACTAGTCTGTACTCTCACACATGTTACTGTACACTTTTGAACGCTTTGAGGATTTCAAGACTCAACCCCTCAAGCTGTTTGAATGTTATTTCCAAGCAAACAACCCAAGTTGCTTTTAAACTAGTTCCAAGTTGTTAAGCACAGCACAACCATCTTTTCTAATTACACAATTTAGACAATGATAATGACAAAGCTTTTGCCTATAACTCCGGCAAGAATGTAAGAACCTTCTGTCCACAGAAAATTAAATACAACTTTCAAGTTAAGACTATGGGCAATCTTCCAGAGTAGTTTTTCAAGTTTCTTGCTCCTTTGCTATGCATAACTGAAATCAAGCATTTTAAGAAAAGGTAGAAAACACATTCTCACTTTTATCTATGGGCATTTTGCAAACTGCTGGAACACTATCCTTGCCATTCTTATGAGACGGGAGAACAGTATTGTTGACGGTATGGGGAACAGATGTTCAGGATGTAGGTAGCCATCTTTCCCTGCTCCTCGCTGGGAGGACGGTTCTGGAAGTGTCCCTGACTTCTCTCTCTGATCCTTGTGTTTGCTCCTCAGAAGAGAGGGAGAATAACCAATCCCATGACCTAGAGCTGGACATTCAGGGACCATGTTTTACCACTGGAGGATTGCAACAGCTCCAAAGTGAAAATTTCTGCAGATACTTCCTCTTTCTCATCTCAGCCTGAGGCAAGGTGTGGCCTCCTTCTTCTTCCATTGCCTCCAGGGCTAGCAAACCTGGGTAGTGTGTTCTCCAAAGTCTGGGAGAAGGAGACCATTCACCCTCCTTCCACTCTCAAGAGCAGTTCCATGCCTGGTCTCCGGGTTTGTTCCACCTGGACCCTTAACTCTGCTCTGCCTACGCTGCCTTCATTCACCCCCCCGCCTAACAGGCATCCTCAGCATTTCTGTTCTAAGATTTAGATTCAGTGCAGGAGGAAAGACAACTTCACTTGAACCTCAAGCCTAAACCACATTCTCTTTAACCAAAAAGCCCAGCATTGAATGGTTTTCAGTTCTTGCGCTAATACTGTGCCACATCATAATTCAGCTGACTGGTAATTTTCGCCTACATTCTTGACACGAAAACCCCTTGGGAGAAAATGCACATGGCAAACCTAACCCTTAACCAACAGTCTGCTCTGAAAATAGATGTTCTTAAAAATATTAAAGAGAAATGTTAATGATCAAATGAGAAAGTGATTCACAAATTGAAATGAGTGAATAACTTCATTTAGTTTGATCAATTTCTATTTTGTACTATCATCTGAGCACTAAACTCCAGTTACTTAAAAGCAGGAAATTTGTTTCATGCTTTTAATTTTGAAAATTCATGTGTATATAATTTAAGTGCATAGATATTTGCATATTGAAGGGGGTTTAAGTGCAGTCTATTTTTCTTACTTTTTTCATAGCTCTCCCACCTTTATATTTCTGTGTTAATATTACATGCGGTTAAAAGTAAACATATTACAGATGTGTTTTACAAAATGTGCACATTTTATAAAAACAGAGTATTACACACTTGATAAATCTAACTTTATACATGTATACATTGCTGGAGATCCCCTTTTCTTTTATTAATAGTTCTTTGCCATTTACAGCAACTTTACAGCAAACAACCTGTTCTTATAACACATGTACTAATTCTTTTTTTTCTTTTATATCTATGGGCTAAATGCACAGAGTGGAATTGCAAGAAATGGAGTGTTTATAATTTTAAGAGCTCCTATCAGATATACTATACAATGCTAAGTCACTTCAGTCATGTCTGACTCAGGCTCTGAAGTCATGTCCGACTTCAGCCCACCAGGCTCCCTCGTCCCTGGGATTCTCCAGGCAAGAACACTGGAGTGGATTGCCATTTCCTTCTCCAAGGCATGAAAGTGAAAAGTGAAAGGGAAGTCGCTCATTCGTGTTCAACTCCGCCACCCCATGGACCGCAGCCCACCAGGCTCTTCTGTCCGTGGGATTTTCCAGGCAAGAGTACTGGAATGGGGTGTCATCACCTTCTCCATATACTATAAAATATGCTATAATTCAGACATTTATCAGCAATTCATGAGATATTAATTTCCCCATACTTCAGGAAGAAGACTTTTTCTTCATATTTGTCAATTCAGTGGATGTGAAGTGATCTCTCACTCTGAATTTGCATTTTCCTTACTAGGAGCCAAAGTGAGCATTGTGAATATGTACCTTGGTGGCTCAATTAACTGACCCAAGAAATTCCATATTCTTTGTCCTTTTTCCTATTGGATTCTATGTCTTTAAATTGTCAGTTTGTTGTAGCTTATGGTATGTCTTTCCATTCAAAAATACAGCAATGCCTTTTCATTTATTCAGATCTTTTACGTTCTTTTAAATCAGTAAGATTTACTTATTTTTCACCCATATCCATATCTTGTTAATTTTATTATAAATATTTAAATATCTGTCAATATCTTACTGGAATATTTCTTGTATTCCACTTACAGGTGCTTATGTTAAAACAGAAAATCTTTTGTTTTTTGTATATTTATATTATACCTATACATATACTACATGCATACAAATTTTTGTGTTAATTCTCAAGTTTTTAAATAAAATACCTTGGCTTTTTTATCAACAAGAACGTTGTTACTTCCTTATGATTATGCATTTCTAATTTTTGTCAAAAATGTCTTGATATTAAATTTATTCGGGAAATTTCATTTTTTTCCTATGATACAAACTGATACTGAAGTGCCAATATTTTGGTCACCTGATGCGAACAGCTGAGTCACTGGAAAAGACACTGATGCTGGGAAAAAGACTGAGGGCAGAAGGAGAAGAGGGCATCAGAGGATGAGAAGGCTGGATGGCATCACCAATGCAAGAGGCAGAACTTGGGCAAACTCTGGGAGACGGTGAGGGGCAGGGAGGCCTGGAGTGCTGCATCCGTGGGGTTGCAAAGAGTTGGACACCACTGGGTGACTGAACAATATACAGCTTTTAAATAAAATTTAGTGGTAAAACCATCTGATCTTGGTGAAATCTGGGGGCATAAATATCTAATGAAAGCTGATAACATCCTCACTTATTCTGTTTCTATATATTTCTGAAGTTTTTTCATAATACAAACCTTCTAAACTTTGAGAATGTGTTCTAATTACTGGGTGTGGTACCAAACTTACTTATGAACCTCACTTAACCTTTTTCTATGCTTAGTATCAGGAAGCAAATCATATTCAATTGTTTTGCTAGTGATCTTCTATTAAGAAGATTAAAGCTGTCAAATGAATTTCCATGTCTATCCATCCCTGTGCCCACCCCACCCCCCAAAGCACACATCACAAACTTCAAATATTTAGTCTAAAAGAATCCTCTTCACTTTCTGCTTTGGATAAAAAGGACTCTCTCCTCTTTATCCAAAACTAACTCCCTTGACTGTTTCCAAGAACCTATCTAATTATCCATTCAGCATTTTATATGCATTCCATGCTTTTCATCTACATTCAAGTAAGTACAGACTAACATAGCTTTGAAATTAATTGTACAACGTGAGTGCCCAATATGTGCAGAGAGATAAATTATAAGAGCTAATTTGTAATTTCTCTCTTCTTTATCAAAAGAGGTATCAGAACATGAACTGAGAGAGGCTGAAAGCAGTCTTCTCCTTTGGGGAATGCGTGCAGATCTTATAATCACTCAGGGAATCCCCCTTCAGAAAGGAAGAGGCATTTGAGGTCATTGAGCATGATCTCCTTTAGAAAACTGGGCAAAGAGTCACCCTGTCCAGGGAAGAGTGGGGTATGCCAGGCCCATCTGCCTGCACTTAACTTTATTTCAGTACCAATAGGCCTTGATGGTCTTATCATGAATCAGCTTGCTCATTATATTTCTTTTTTCTTTGAAGATAAACAATTCCTTTCAGTGAAGGAACTATAATTTATTTAACCATATTCTTTGTGTTCTGAAGCTTTAAAATAGAAAACTGTTTTATCTTTGGTGGGAGAGAAAAAGAAACAGAAATGGATTAGCAAAGTATGACCCCATCAGTGAGCCTCCCTGACAGTCACACCATAGAGAACTCCCTGTGGGTCAGACAGAACCGTGCGTGGCAGGAGACAGCATTCACCCAGCTCAGGCTGCAAGCAGATGGACTCCCTGTACTGGACCGTGTAAGTCCTTGACATTTCTGTATAACTGAAAGGCAGAGCAAAGCACTGGGAAAGAGATACCAAGGCATCAGCTAAAAAGGCAGGTAGATGCTTAAATAACTTACTGGGAAAATCTGAGATGTGAGCATATTAAATCTAAAGTTTAAAGAATGTTTTCAAGCATTATTCTCTCCACAGATAAATTTAATAAATATGGCTAAATCTGCTATTTATATTTTATTGCACTCATTATCTCTTTAAGTCTGCTTTATCTGCTACCAGAGAACTCAAAAGATATTTAATGAATATGAACTATTGAATTTAATTCTCTTTCATAATCTCTATTTACATTAGTGTCTCTATAGCATGTTACATGTACCTCTGCTAAAACAACAGTAAAGGGCGTTGAATTTTCCATCCTGCTTGAAATGCTCCTTTCTCAGTCCCACTAATTCCTTGTTATCCTTAAGTTCCTCCAACTTCTCTGGTTATTTGTCTTTTCCCTAGTCTTGCTTGCTCCCCATCTTAAAACTCTCACTTCCATAATGTGACTACCTATGATTTATATATAATAAATATGTATATACATACTATAGCCTTCTGTATAAAGATATAGAAAGACTGACAATAAAAGGATAGAAAAAAATCTGTATACAAAACTATCAAGCAAAAGAAAGTTGTGCAGCCATAAAGAAGAGATTAAACAAAGTATACTATAAAACAAATATAGTACTAGAGGTCAGAGATGTATTTCCAAGTGATAAAACCTTATTTCAACTGAAGGATATAAAAGTCTGAATTAATCTGCATCTAATAAATAAGTATTAAAATTTGTAAAGAAAAAAAAAACAGAATAGTGTGAAAATATAACATACTTTTCTTAATAATTGACAGAACAAGCAAACAGAAAAAGCATTAACATGTAGAAGAGGTGAACACAATGACTGACAAACTTGACCTAATTGACACTTATAGAACACTGTACTCAGCATTTCAGAGTATGCATTCCTACGCAGAGTCTTTTCCACTACTGTGGAACATTTACCAAAATAGAAAACTTGCTAGACTGTAAGGCAAGTCTTAACAAATTTCAAAGGATTGAAATAATACCAAGAATGTTTTCTGACTTCAGTGGGATTAAGCTAAAATCAGTAACAGAAAGCTAGAAAACTTCCAAATTTGTGAAAAATCAAGCAATATGTTTCTGAATAACCCATGGGTCAAACTAGAAAAGACACATCTCAGAACTATAGCTGTAGACATGAGAAGCCAGACACAGTGGCGTCACACGCCATGTGGCAGCTTCAGCCACGCAAGGCTCCCAAACCTCTAGTGAGAAAGACCAAGATAACGGCTACCTTTTCCAGGAGGATTATTTTAAGAGAGGCTTCGAGGACAGTGGTGATGTTCTAGGTCATGATCTTTGTGTGGTATATAAGTGTATCCCTTTGTAAATCTCACTGAGCTATATACAGACTTAATGTGTACATCTTACTATAGCTCAATACCACTGTTTATCAAAAAGAAGCAATTCACTTTTTTAATGTAACTTCTCTTTAATACCAGTCCCTGTCTTCCCTCATTCATTAGCATGGTTTCTGTTATTTCTTTAGGTCTTTGTCCTGCAATTCGACCTCTAATATCAGTATCAGCCCTGAATATTCAAATTCCTTACATTGACTGTGTCATTCATCCCAATTATAACAGGTTTAAAACTGAATTCCACTAGAAAGATTATTTTGCCTTTCCAAGGGTACCATCATTTGCCCAGTTACAGAGGCTTACAATCCAGTTACCTTTAAAATTTTCCTCTTTTTAAGTGCCTGAAGATGCTTCCTTTACATCAGGGGTCCCCAACCTCCAAGATCTAACGTCTGATGATCTGAGTTGGAACTGATGTAATAATAATAAAAATATAGTACACAATAAATGCAATGTGCTTGAATCACCCAAAACCATTCCCCCAATCCTAGTATGTGGGAAAATTGTCTTCCACAAAACTGGTCCTGGTGCCAGAAAGGCTGGGGACCGCTTCCTTAGGTTATATCTTGCATACCTCCATCATTTCCATGTTCACTGATCTGAGAAAGGACCCATATCTTTGGAGAATGCCAGTTAACATCGATTTGGTCTTTGTCATTTCCTGCTAAGGGGGCTGGAACAGTCTCCCCACTGACCTCAGCTTCTAGCGTATCCTTCCAAAGCTTCCTTCACACAGTCTGCTGCATGAATTTCCTAAAGTGCTGCTTTGATCACTGTTTCTCATGTTTAAAACCTTTGTATTATTTTCCATCAACTAAAAGAAAATGAAAATATTTAGACCTGCTGCATAAAGTTTTACAAGAATCAGGCCTCAATCTGTTTTTCCAGTTTGCCTATAACTACCATTATTAAAGCGATCTACTACCTATCTATCTCTCTGTAATCTTCCTCATGCTAATGCTCCAGACTGGCATGTCCCTCCCATTTCTCTCCAACACTTTAAATCACAGTCATCACTGAAGTCTACTGTACCACAAAAGACCTAAGACTGATCACATAGACAAGTGGAAATCCCAGCTTTGCCACTTACTGGCACTGAGAATCTGGGTCAATTGCCTCAGCTCATGTTGTCCAGAAATAAGTAAATAAGTATCAGGTACTTTTTATCTGCCAGACACTGTGCTAGGCTTAAGGAAATAAAGATGAAAAAAAGCAGATAAATCCATCCCTGTTCCCATAGAGCTTTCGGTCCAACGAAATAGAAGACATTGTAAAATCACAGAATATCCACTTTGCATAGCTGTTAGGACTAGAGGGAATATATGCAAAACACACAGTAGACAAGTTAATAATTCCCTGGTAGCTCAGACGGTAAGGAACCTGCCCACAATGCAAGGAACCCAGGTTCAGTCTCTGGGTCGGGAATATCCTCTGGAGAAGGACAGGGCAACCCATTCCAGTATGCTTGCCTGGAGAATCCCACAGACAGAGGAGCCTGGCGGGCTACAACTAACACTTCCAGTTTAGATGGAGAAAGAGCAGTAATAATGGACCAGCTGGTCAATATGACAGATATTTTGCCACTTTGACACACTGCTTGTAGAGAGGCCTTAGCTGCAGCTGCCTTGAACACCCAGTCAACATGCACCTCCTGTGAGATGTCCTCACACATCTCCCCATTCCCTCTGAAAGACAGATGACCTCCTTGTTACCAGATATCTACAAAGAGTCCTCATTCTTTGAAATCTTCTTTTTCTGTCTTGACCATACATCTGGCAACCGAGCATGTACTTTTGGAGTTATGTGAGTCAGTTATATTGCCATTAAATGTTGCAAACATTTTATCTCCACTATTAATTACATCTGAGCATTGCACCAGTTGTGGCCTGTTTTAAAAGTTCTCTGTCGACTAGAACTCCCAGCACATGCTAAGTATTTGTTGATTTAATGAGTCTGGCCCTATGAGTCTGAATCTCAGTGGAGCACTTGAAATGATTCCAGAGGTTTTTTCCTCCCACACAGAAAACCAATCTGGCCAAGAAAAGTAGGGAGTTGGAAACATCATTTCTCACCCTCTTTGTGAGTTTTTCCCATCCATGCTCCTCACTAGCCTGCCAAGATGTTTCAAATCCCTAGGAGCCCAGGAAAAGGCCAGTTTTTGGCAGCTGACAAGAGAGAGATGACACACTGATGAAGAAGAGAAAAAAAATTGTTGAAAGAGGCAGAGCCAGAATTCCTTAAAAAAAAAAAAAGAAAACTTTTTTTAAATTGAATTTCAGAAAGGAGCCTTGATTCTTGAAGTATGTTTACTTCCCTCCAGCTTGGGAGATTTTCCAAAGGAAGTTAAAAACCAAAATACTTCCCACTAGGAATAGCGGAGATTGGCTTGCCAAGTTTGGAATCTGCTAACTCACTGGGTCCTAGATTGTGAAAAGCAGTCACAAAGAATTCCATTTCAGTGCTCCCCTAAGAAGCAATTTCCAGGTTTCAAAGCCTTAAAATGTTCTAAGACATTAAGTTATACACAAGCAGTATTTTATGAATGTTAGTATTCAAGAATTAAAAACAAGGATTTTGTTTCCTGTCAATCACTTACGTTTGAAAACTGATGAGGAGGCTATTTGGTGAGAAATCTTTTCCAATCTATAATACTGGGAGAGAGGAAAGGATTTTAAATCTTAAAACTATGTGCCTGTTTTATAAGCAGCAATGTTTATAGTAATCTGTTATATTATACTGCTCTCAAAACATCTGAAACCACTATTTTAAAATATTGTTGGAAAATAGCCACCCATACCTACCCGTGCAGGTAGTGCAGTGGTTAAGAACCTGCCTGGAACTGCACGAGATGCGAGAGAGGTGGGTTCGATCCCTGGGTTGGGAAGCTCCCCTGTAGTTGGAAATGGGAACCCACTGCAGTATTCCTGCCTGGAAAACCCCATGGACAGAGGTACCTGGTGGGCTACAGTCCACAGGGTCGCAGAGAGTCAGACACAACTGAGCATGCCCACACGGTGAACCGCCCCACCGCGAACCAACTAATAAATGACTATTAACATCAACCATAATTTGTTCCCTGTTTCTAACAAATTTCACAGAAATTTTCTAAACAGGAGTGACTTGCAAGGCACTATGTCAGCTTCTGTGGGGACAGAAAAGTGCCTGACAGCCTTAGCCCTTGAGCATCATAACGTGGTCCCAGAAATGGAAACCTTCGGCCATAACAAAGGGAAAACCAACCCAGAGAAGCGTTTGGAAAACACAGCAACTAAAGTGCAGGCACTGCGCTATAGGAAAAGAAATGTATAGCTGCGCAGAGAAGTGACTAGAAAGTCTAAATTCATCTGGGGAAATCCAGGAAGGCTTCGTGGAGAAACGACATATGATCAGTTAATAAGTACACATGCTTTGGGATTGCGGGGGTGAGGGGTGGGGCGGGGTGGTAGAGAATTCTTTCCAGACAGAAGGAACAGTTGAAGTAAAAGCTTACAAAAATGAGTATTTTCTAAGTGGGTGTGGGTATATATGTTATTGGTGGCAGTGCACAGTGGCGAGTGTAGGGGAAGCTTCAGTTAGAAAGGCCAGTCTCAAGGAGTGTCAAAGAATCAGGAATTCTAAGAGCAGGAAGGTGCTGGCACATAACACACTTCAGGCTGAACCTGGTGCAACGGTAGAACGTAAGGGGGCAGGTATAGATTTGGACTCAAAAGAGGAAACAAGATGCAGTTCTAGAAGAGTAATGGCAGTTGCCACCTTCCAGGGCCAAACCTAAAGAGAGGGAGAAAGAGGTCAGGACCACAGATCCAGAGTGTGCAACGGGGAAACAGAGCTTCGGTCGTGTCCTTGTGCAGGAGGGTCCCAAGGGGCAATGCAGGCAATGTTATGACCTTGGGCCAAGATGCAATGACTCTAAAGTCATCTATGCCACCATTTGGAAAAGCCGATGGTTTTCTTGTCTACATAATGCAAAACAACTGGTCACATTAAAATGCTCTGCCTATGGTTCTTTCAGAATTTTATGGACCTGGCCCTTCTTTTACATGGTTTCAGGGATAACGTAGCAGATGTGATGGGACACACATTTTGGTTTTAACAACATACTTTCTTCTTGGGAATGGCTCACTACTGCCTATTTTAAATTCTACGAATATCTGAAGCCTTTTGGTATTCAAGTTTTGTAAACTACTAACACTTCTCATAACCCCTATAATTAATGAGCCATTTAGTGATCGTTTTTGTATACTTGGAAAATGAAGACACAATATTTAACAAATTCAGGAAGAGACTGAAAGTTAGGAAACAAGTTGGAAGCCAACACTTTTATTTTCTTCTACCTAATTTTATTTTATCTCTATCCTGTCAAAGAATTTTCTTTGGCAATTTATATTAGAGAGATATTGATTTAAAATTTCTGCCAATGCCCAACTCCTAGTATTCCTTTATCACTTCCCAACCCTCTTTCATTCTGCCTCCAAGTTCTTTCATGATTTCACGATGGAGTCAGTAATGGACTTACAGTACACAAGGCAGTCTATCACTCCTCTTTGCAGACACATTTCAAAATGGGGCAGGGATTATTTTATCAAGGGTGGTCTGATTTCTTTGTAATACTACCCTAAACACTCCTTTGCCTGCCAGAATTCCTAAAGAGAAAAATCTATAAATAGAAGAGCAGAGATGAGGGCATGAGAGGAGAAAAAGACCAACAATGATGCCTCAGAAAGACCAGCCTACAAAACAACCTGCTGAAAGAATATATGTGGATCAAAGCAAGTCCAAGAAACAGCAAAAAAGCTGAAGGGCTGGTCTTAAGTCTAGTCCTGTTTGGTAGTGAATACTGAGGCTGTGGTAACAGGCTGTAATGGCTAGAAAAAGATGCTTGGTCTTTGCCTGAAGACTATTTGCTACTGCTACAAGATTTGAACCATCTTTTTCCCAGTTTTATTGAGGTATAATCAAAATAATACATGGTGTTAGTTTAAAGTATACACATGATGATTTGCTGATACATATATAATTATGAAATGATTTCCACAACAGAGTTAAAAAGTGGCTAATAAAGGATGGAATATCCATCAATGGTACATTATCAATTCTAAAAAATAAATTTAACAGAGTTTTTATAGCATTCAAATATGTTAACAGTATCAAAATAATTGAATGAAGCAGGATACAAAACTGAGGCGGGTGTTGGGCGTGGAGATCTATGCTTAGAGAAAATAAATACAAATCTGTCTAAGGTAATCCTTATGTTCCTGACTTAAATGGACACTGACATAAGAAACTCTGGAGGAGATCAAGGTTTGGGGAGTAGGGCTGGGTGTGGAGAAGGACACAGTGAAAGAGAAATCATTTAGAATGTGTGAAGAAATCATGAGTTTTTAATTTTTGCTGCCAACCCTGGTCAAATGCCTCTCCTCTGTGATTCCATAATTCTCTATCACAGCATATATCACATCAGTCTGGAACTGCTTATTCACTTTATTTGGTTTACGAAATCTATTTTTTAAATTAGAAATGTAATAACTTGTATTTGAATACTTAAAATGGGCTAGTTATGCTGTGCCAGACACTTGCCATGCATTTATTCATCTAAAGATCAACAAATGAGATAACGGCCTTGATTACCCCAATTTATCCAGGAGTAAAAGTTAAGAAAGCTGCCAAAGGCAGTCAAGCTTGAAAGGGGTAGAGCCAAGACTGGAACCCGAGGGGACGTAATTCTACACTCTCAACCTCTTCACTCTGAGAGCTTTTCAGATACTGTTGATTATACAACATCTAATCTTCGTATTCACATGATTGTCATTTTCTTCAGTGAAGGGAATTGTCTATCAGAGCACACTCACTGACTCTAGGAATTTGGCCTCCAGATTAGAACAAATCCCTCTTTCCATATTGATAATAATACAGATGTTTCATATCTTTCTGGTCATCCTTTCCCCTTAAAAAAAAAAAAAAAAGCTGTGGGTTAATAGAGGTAAGAACTTGAGTTTTCGCCTCAGCCCCATCATTTGCAGAATGACCTTGACATCCCAGTCCTCTCATGATGAAGGCATTTGGACTAGAATGTCTAACAACCTCCAGTTCTCTAAGTCTGGTGTTTTATCCCGTTCACCTTACCTTAATCCTCATGAAATGCCTTTGTATTATAGGAAACATTTAATCCAAATTTCTTGAATGGACAAACTTAAGAATCTACACATTAAAATCTCAGAAGAGTCCATTAAATTCTTATTGTCTCAGGGGGAAAAAAAAAAAAGATCCAGCTATCTTCTTCCATCCATTAGTTCTTGCTAATTCCAGGTTTATGATTTCAGCTGCCTTTATTGGACATCCAAAAGCAGTGATTCACTACATAGTTTAGCATTTACTTTGTAGACTCAAAACAGACTTCTACTGGGCCCCTCTCTGCAGCTTTCATGTGCCCTAAATCCAGCCCACCCCCAGGACAGCTATTAGGTCGACCATCTGTTTTTAAGTGCTGATGCATACCCATCCCTGGGCCATATCTCCAGAGTGAGGCAAATGTTTGTTAAAAGACAGAAGCAACTGCTTACATTTCATTTCTTCAAAGCACTGCCTACAACACTTTTGCTCCCACCTAGTAGCACTTCCTCAAAATACCCCTCTCTCTGTGCTATAGTAGGATTTTAAAGAAGCAGTTTCTGCAAGTCTCTTTACTTCCTATAGTAGCACATTCCTGACATTTAGATTTAGAAGGCTCCCAATTCGCCCCCACCCCATGCCAAACAAAACACATGGTTGAAATCTAATTTCTTACTCTCAGAAAATAAAAAGTATGCAATTTTATAAAAATATCATGGCAAGCATTCTCAATTACATGGTTAATATCCAGTCACACGCTACAAACATATACTTTATTCTTATATAAAAGTGTATATGTTTGCAACCTAAAAGCATGCAGTCATTAAAATTTTATAACTGGGTTAAAAGTTTCTGGTCAATTTAATCCCATCATTTTAATTTAGAAACACAAGTAATGAGAGCCTCGTGGCAAGCTTCAAAGAATAAACAGAATTTCCAGACTGTAAAAGGAGCTACAAATGATTCAGTCCATCATTTTCTTTCACTCAGTGGGGATTTCAGACGCTCAAGAAAAATTTTTAAATGTATGTGGTATGTAAGTCAATGATATACAAGTAGTTATTAAAATTAAGCAAAATGCAAGCAAAATGTACTTAAAACTGAGAAACTAAAATATGCATAAAAACCTTATGCAATTAAACATTTTATGTATATAAAAGGCAAATAATTAAAAATAATTACTTCTAAATACATTTGAGAGTGCTTAAGGTGATAGGATACAGCCCTGGAAAATAAGAGTTCAATGTTATTATTTTATAAGAGATCACATACAAAAGAGAGAGAGGGACAGACACAAAATAAGATACAGAGAATGTAGTATCAAATTTTAAATTAAAGCAAGGATAAGACTCCCTCCGAACCCTAAATTCTAGAGCAGACAATGCACCAAAATGAAGGGCCACAGCTGCTGAAGTGGGTGTGCTGGTGGAACCCTGATAAATCTGGAGGCTGGGTGAGGAAGGCAGGTGTGTGGGATGTTTGAGTGACAGGTCTAAGAAAGAGAGGAAACAGAAGTCACCGCCAGTGGCGTCCTAGATGAGTCTCATTTGGGATTATGACTTTGAGCACATCGGATAGACCGATGGGAGAAGCCTTCACGGGGCCACTTTGAAGGGGCCTGAAAGGACTCCAGGAAACAATAGACTAAAGTTTCATTAACTGCTGAGCTTCACATAAATGTAGAAAGTTGCTTTCAGGAGGGCAAATGAAACCCTTTGCAGCATATTCTCTACAAAAACAAAAGCAACAGTCAACTAATAGCTTTTCAGTTCAGCTGTGTCTGACTCCTTGCGACCCTGTGGACTGCAGCATGCC
This sequence comes from Nanger dama, assembly GCA_917880005.1. Classification (NCBI taxonomy): domain Eukaryota; kingdom Metazoa; phylum Chordata; class Mammalia; order Artiodactyla; family Bovidae; genus Nanger; species Nanger dama. Next base: position 36,392,352 of record CAKJTW010000007.1, read on the forward strand.
ACCCTTGCCTGTCCATCACCAACTTCCACAGCTTATTCAAACTCAGGTCCATCGAGTTGGTGATGCCATCCAACCATCTCCTCCTCTGTCGTCCCCTTCTCCTCCTACCCTCAATCATTCCCAGCATCAGGGTCTTTTCAAATGAGTCAGTTCTTTGCATCAGGTGACCAAAGGATTGGAGATTCAGCTTCTGCATCAGTCTTTCCAATGACTATTCAGGACTGATTTCCTTTAGGATAGACTGGTTGGATCTCCTTGCAATCCAAGGGACTCTCAAGAGTATTCTCCAGCACCACAGTCCAAAAACATCTTCAGTGCTCAGCTTTCTTCATAGTACAATTCTCACATCCATACATGACTACTGGGAAAAAAAACATAGACTTGACTAGATGGGGCTTTGTTGACAAAGGAATGTCTCTGCTTTTAATATGCTGTCTAGGTTGGTCATAACTTTCCTTCCAAGGAGCAAGTGTCTTTTAATTTCATGGCTACAGTCACCACCTGAAGTGATTTTGGAGCCCAAAAAATTAAGTTTCTCACAGTTTCCATTGTTTCCGGTCTATTTGCCATGAAGTGATGGGACCATGATCTTAGTTTTCTGAATGTTGAGTTTTAAGCCAACTTTTTCACTCTCTTCTTTACTTTCATCAAGAGGCTTTTAGATCCTCTTCACTTTCTGCCATAAGGGTGGTGTCATCTGCATTTCTGAGATTATTGATATTTCTCCCAGCAATCTTGATTCCAGCCTGTGCTTCTTCCAGCCCAGCCTTTCACATGATGTTCTCTGCATATAAGTTAAATAAGCAGGGTGACAATATACAGCCTTGACGTACTTCTTTCCTGATTTGGAACCAGTCTGTAGCTCCATGTCCAGATCTAACTGTTGCTTCCTGACCTGCATACAGATTTCTCAGGAGGCAGGGCAGGTGGTCTGGTATTCCCATCTCTTGAACAATTTTCCACAGTTTGTTGTGATCCACACAGTCAAAGGCTTTGGCATAGTCAATAAAGCAGAAGTAGATGTTTTTCTGGAACTCTCTTGCTTTTTCCATGATCCAATGGATGTTGGCAATTTGATCTCTAGTTCCTCTGCCTTTTCTAAATCCAGTTTGAACATTTGGAAGTTCACAGTTCAACATACTGTTGAAGCCTGGCTTGGAGACTTTTGAGCATTACTTTACTAGCATGTGAGATGAGTGCAATTGTGCGGTAGTTTAAACATTCTTTAGCATTGCCTTTCTTTGGGATTGGAATGAAAATTGACCTTTTCCAGTCCTGTGGCCACAGTTGAGTTTTCCAAATTTGCTGGCATATTGAGTGCAGCATTTTCACAGCATCATCTTTTAGGATTTGAAATAGCTCAACTGGAATTCCATCACCACTACTAGCTTTGTTCATAGTGATGCTTCCTAAGGCCCATTTGACTTCGCATTCCAGGATGTCTGGCTCTAGGTGAGTGATCATACCATCGTGGTTATCTGGGTCATGAAGATCTTTTTTATAGTTCTGTGTATTCTTGCCACCTTTTCTTAATATCTTCTGCTTCTGTTAGATCCATACAATTTCTGTCCTTTATTGAGCCCATCTTTGCATGGAATGTTCCCTCGGTATTTTTATTTTCTTGAAGAGATCTCTAGTCTTTCCCGTTTTATTGTTTTCCTCTGTTTCTATGCATTGATCACTGAGGAGGCTTTCTTATCTCTCCTTGCTATTCTTTGGAACTCTGCATTCAGATGGGTATATCTTTCCTTTGCTCCTTTGCCTTCAGCTTCTCTTCTTTTCTCAGCTATTTGTAAGGCTTCCTCAGACAGCCATTTTGCCTTTTGCATTTCTTTTTCTTGGGGTTGAGTTTTGATCACTGCCTCCTGTACAATGCCACAACTGTCCATCCACAGTCCTTTAGGCACTCTATCAGATCTACTCCCTTGAATCTATTTGTCACTTCCACTGTATAATCATAAGGAATTTGATTAAGGTCATACCTGAATGGTTTAGTTATTTTCTCTACTTTCTTCAGTTTAAGTCCAAATTTGGCAATAAAGAATTCATGATCTTCGTCAGCTCCCAGTCTTGTTTTTGCTGACTGTATAGAGCTTCTCCATCTTTGGCTGAAAAGAATATAATCAATCTGATTTCAATTTTGACCATCTGGTGATGTCCATTTGTAGAGTCTTCTCTTGTGTTGTTGGAAAAGGGTGTTTGCTATGACCAGTGCATTCTCTTGGCAATACTGTTAGCCTTTGACCTTCTTTGTTTTGTACTCTAAGGCCAATTTGCCTATTACTCCAGGTATCTCTTGACTTCCTACTTTTGCATTCCAGTCCCCCGTGATGAAAAGGACATCTTTTGGGGGTGTTAGTTCTAGAAGGTCTTATAGGTCTTCATAGAACCATTCAACTTCAGCTTCTTCAGCATTACTGGTTGGGGCACAGACTTGGATTACTGTGATACTGAATGGTTTGCCTTCTGTCATTTTTGAGATTGCACACAAATACTGCATTTCAGACTCTCTTGTTGACTGTGAGGGCTACTCCACTTCTTCTGAGGGATTCCTGCCCACAGTAGTAGATATAATGGTCATCTGAGTTAAATTCACCCATTCCAGTCCATCTTAGTTCACTGTTCCTAAAATGTTGATGTTCACACTTGCCATCTCCTAGTTGATCTCTTCCAATTTACCTTGATTCATGGACCTAACATTTTAGGACCTAACCTAACATTCAGGCTCCTTTGCAACATTGCTCTTTACAGCATCAGACTTACTTCCATCACCAGTCACATCCACAACTGGGTGTTGTTTTCGCTTTGGCTCCATCCCTTCATTCTTTCTGGAGTTATTTCTCCACTCTTCTCCAGTAGCATATTGGGCACCCACTGAACTGGGAAGTTCATCTTTCAGTGTCCTATCTTTTTGCCTTTTCATACTGTTCAAGGTGTTCTTAAGGCAAGAATACTGAGGTGGTTTGCCATTCCCTTCTCAAGTGGACCACGTTTTGTCAGACCTCTCCACCATGACCCATCTGTCTTGGTGGTCCTACATAACTGCACTTAGTGCCCCCTACCCTGCAACAGGTCACTGCCAACCCACACCTCAGCCAGAGACTCCTGGACATATGGAAAAGTCTGGGTCAGGCTCTTGTGGGGTCACTGCTCCTGTCTTCTGGGTCCTGGTACACACACAGTTTTGCTTGTGCCCTCCAAAATTCTGTTTCCCCGGTCCTGTGTAAGTTCTGGCATCTCTGTGGTGGGGTTAATGATGACCTCCTCCTAGAGAACTTATGCCATACCCAGGTCTGTGTACCCAGAGCCCCTGCCAGCAGCTATTAACCAGTAACAAAAACTGACTGTCACAAGAAAGTGAAAGTGCAAGTCTATACAGTCCACGAAATTCTCCAGGCCAGAATACTAGAGTGGGTAGCCTTTCCATTCTCTGGGGGATTTTCCCAACCCAGGGATCTAACCCAGGTCTCCCACACTGCAGGCAGATTCTTTATCAGCTGAGCCACAAGGGAAGACTGTCACAAGGGGTAAAGTGATTATGAGTACCACAGAGATGTCTGGTACTTCAACTGATAGGTAGCTGAGCCTGAACACGTGTTTGAGTTCTAGCGTAACAAAGGGTTTCCAAGAGCAACACAAGACTAGTCTTACTAATCACCTGAATCCAAGTAACACTGACTGGGACCTGTCATACAGTGTGAATCTAACAGAAAAGGGCCTTTCTGCCTTACTCCACCACAGACTACCGGGAAATTGTGATACCTTTAGAACACAAGGATCACCAAAAGGGATTGTGCTTGAAAAAAAAAAGCTGATGCAAGGCCTCTTTGAGCCCAAAACAGAGTAGAAAGCTAGTAAAGAAATGATGCCCATGTGATTTCGCTGCATCCAGAAATACCTGGAGGTAATGCTCAGGGCAATGGAGTTTCTGCTTTAATGGATCTAAGTATTAAACCGACAAAATCTAGATGTTCAGTGACCTTATTTCTCTCATGAGTTTGCAGAAACATTAGTTACAGGCAATGCTTTAATGTGGTTTAACTATTAGCCCCTGATAAATAACAAAGGGAAGCTACCATCATATACCCTTTTTGTCTCTGCCCATCTCCCTTCTAGCTCCCTATGCCAAACAGGAGGAGGTGCTCATCAGGTTGGTCAGAAACGGAGGTACTGATGGGTCATGGTGCCTCTTGGGCAGGATGGCCATGCCTTATAAGGCAAGGACCGTGAAGCATGCCCTCCTGAAACTCCTCGTGCTCTCCCTTGTAGCAGAATTGAAGAGCTGAGCTGGAACATCCATTTGGTGGCCTGTGTCCACCCTCACTCCCAGATGTCACACAGCCCCATCCAGGGCTGTCCTATCTCTCTCTGTCCCACGGCACACCTAAACATATGAGTCTCAAGTTTTGGAAGGGAGTAGAAGAAGGGTGGCTGGAAGAGGAAGTTTAACTTGAACCTCTCAACTAAGTCATACTGTCATAGAGAGTGAATTAAGTCAGAAAGAGAGAAAAACAAACACCACACATGAAGGCATACATGTGGAATCCGAAAAAAAAAAGGTATAGACAACCTTATTCATAAAGCAGAAATAGAGACACAGATGTAGAGAATAAGTGTATGGATACCATGAGGGCAAAGGTGGAGGTAAGATGATTTGGGAGACTGGGACTGAGCACACTATTGATACTATGCATAAAAAGACAATTCATGAGGCCCTACTGTATAAAAATAACATAAAAGTAAAATACCATCCAAACTAAATAAACTAAGTCATATACCCTAATTTGCTCTTTGACCTGAGCTCTATTTTGGAAGAAGGGATTTTGCTCCAGTTATTCATCACGTAATCCCTTCCTAGCCCATGTGGAAGAAAAGTGATTGGTAGGCAGCATTCATTTATATGCATCAAATATGTCAACACCCTCTGCCATCAGCCCTAATAACTGTCATAATAACATTAATTCTGAAGACAATAAAAATCTATAGATAGATAATTTAAATAAGTACCCTGGGAATTACACGAGCCCAGAGAACTTTTCTGTATCACAAACCCATGTCAAACTCTCCCTATTTTTCTCCTATTACAATACTGTGAATGATAATATGACTACTTAATGCTCTCTGCCAAGAAAAATTTCCCAGAGGGAATCTATTTTTATCGGTGCCTCTGCTGGAAAGATTCCATTAACACATTCCTTCTGACCACTTAGGAACCATTCTCCACCTGCCACTATGTACCCATTACACATCTCAAATACACCTGCTTTATACAAATTTATCTGAAGTGTGTGTGTGTGTATCTATATAGACAGATATATTTTGACCATATAAAATTACAACACAGTCATCCATCACTTTGGTGATTTGCCACATGCCAAAAATGCATCTCTGCTGAATTTTCTGAAAACAAACAGTTAAGCCATATTTCATGAAAAGCTTCAATGTGCCCATTGCTGCTCTGATTTCTAAGGGTCATCCTATTTCCACTCACCACTTGAGGAAAATTGAGGAAAAGATTTCAGGTACTTATCAAGCCCCTACAGGCACAGTACTAGGTCTGTTGTGGAGATACGAACATGAGGCCCACAAAGATTTTTTGCAGAATTCTCAGGAGTTGCTTAGAAATGATGGCGATTCCAGCAAGCTGAGTCACAGGGAACCTAGCTGTAAGTGGCTGGGAGACTGATACACACGAGGACAACAGGCTGCAGGATACCCCCTCCACTTGGATTTTCCCTGTGATTTCATGGGTGGGAGTGGGGGTCACGCTTTAACCACCCTAGACGTTCAAAGTGGTGTCTATGGCAGAGCCAAGACTAGGTGCCGCTTGGTGTGTCGACCACAACAACTTATCACTAAAATTGAACTTGGTCTGGAAAAACCGATTCCACTTTGGAAAGTTAGTACTTCAGTCACAGTGACCAAGAACGCATGCACTTCACTTTGCTTTATTTTAAGCTCTTCTATCAAGTCTTCTTGGACAGCCAGGTCATCGTAACTCTAACCACCTCACCACGGGACTCACCGTGAGCCTCAGATGGTTCAAAACTCAACTCCATAAAACTTAGCCAGCTGGGCTCCATAAACACCCAAAGCATACTACAATAATATTTATTCTCTCAGAATAAGAGAATCTAAAAGGTCGTGCCATATAGTATTTAAAATATATTTTGTATTATAAAGTATTTGTAGCTGAAGTGAAATGATGTTTGGATTGTTTCAGAGTAATCTGACTGTTTTCAGGAAGACTGGGTAGGCGGAGAGGAAAACGAGATTGTTCACATGGGGATCTTTACTGAAGCTCAGTGATGAGTAAATTAAGCTGTGCATACTCTTCAATTCACTTTTGTGTGCACCTAATTTTCTATAATAAATTGCTTTTTTGAAAAATGCAGCTGCTACTGGGACATTAATTCAAATCTGTAACTCTATAGGTATCCAATCAAACATGCTCTATCAAAGAACCAGTTGTCAATTTATTTTGAATTATTTCCTCAGGGCTAGTGTAAATGATGATACAAATAGTATTTGTTAATCAACAAATACTTGAGTTGCTATTATGGGGAAGCACTGGTGGGAATTAGAGGTGAATCAAATATAGATCCAGTCCCCAACTAGCTTTTAGCCTGAAAAAGACGTGTGTGTGTACTCAGTCATGTCCAACTTTTTGCAACCCCATAGACTGTAGGCCACCAGGCTTCTCTGTCCATGAGATTTCCCAGGCAAGAATACTGGAATGGATTGCCATTTCCTCCTCCAGGGGATTTTCCTGACCCAGGGATTGAACCTGGGTCTCCTGTATTGGCAGACAGATTCTTTACCAATGAGCCACCAGCTTGAACACTGGAGAGTAAAACAAGGAAGTGTTAAGTGCCACAGACAAAAGTTCTACAAGAGAGACTTATATAATTGTAACAGTAAGTCCAAGATGAAGAGAGATAGCCAGGGTTCCTGAGCCCACTACTGGCACTTGTCACAGACTCAGTTCAGCTCAGTTCAGATCAGTTGCTCAGTCGTGTCCGACTCTTTGCGACCCCATGAATCGCAGCATGCCAGGCCTCCCTGTCCATCACCAACTCCTGGAGTTCACTCAGACTCACGTCCATCGAGTCAGTGATGCCATCCAGCCATCTCATCCTCTGTCGTCCCTTTTTTCTCCTGCCCCCAATCCCTCCCAGCATCAGAGTCTTTTCCAGTGAGTCAACTCTTCGCATGAGGTGGCCAAAGTACTGGAGTTTCAGCTTCAGCATCATTCCTTCCAAAGAAATCCCAGGGCTGATCTCCTTCAGAATGGGCTGGTTGGATCTCCTTGCAGTCCAAGGGACTCTCAAGAGTCTTCTCCAACACCACAGTTCAAAAGCATCAATTCTTCGGTGCTCAGCCTTCTTCACAGTCCAGCTCTCGCATCCATACATGACCACAGGAAAAACCATAGCCTAGACGGACCTTAGTCAGCAGAGTAATGTCTCTGCTTTTGAATATGCTATCTAGGATGGTCATAACTTTTCTTCCAAGGAGTAAGCATCTTTTAATTTCATGGCTGCAGTCACCATCTGCAGTGATTTTGGAGCCCAAAAAAATAAAGTCTGACACTGTTTCTACTGTTTCCTCATCTATTTCCCATGAAATGATGGGACCAGATGCCATGATCTTTGTTTTCTGAATGTTGAGCTTCAAGCCATAGACTAAGTCACATCAAAATGTGTCTCTCATGTTTTCTAATAGTCTTCCTGTGTGTGTGTGTGTGTGTGTGTGTGTGTGTGTGTGTGTGTGTGCGCGCGTGCGTGCGTGCACATGCATATATTCAATTCTAAAACAGAAGCTTTGGGGGAATGGCCAAGATGGCAGAGTAGAAAGACCCTGAGCTTACCACCTACCCCGGGAAAAATGAGATGACAGTGGAATATTTTTTAAATGGAGGAAAAGGGTAAAACCCCAGAAGAATGGCTAAGTGGAGATAACCAATCTACCCAAGACAGAGTTCACAGTAATGATCACTAAGATGCTCAGACAACTTGGGAGAAGAATGGACATACACAGTGAGAAGTTTAACACTGAGGTAGAAAATATAAAGAACCAAACAGCTAAAGAATATATTAACTGACACTTAAAAATGTACACCCATGGTGGATTCATGTCAATGTATGGCAAAACCAATACAGTATTGTAAAGCAAAATAACGTAAAAATTAAAATAAAAATAATAATAATAAATAAATTAAATGCACTAGAAGGAATCAACTGTAGGGTAGATGATATAGAGGAATGCATCAGTGAACTGAAAGGCAGAATGGTAGAAATGACTCACAATGAACAGAAATAAAGAAAAAGAATTCTTTTCAATGAGGACAGTTTAAGAGATCTCTGGGAAAACATCAAACGTACTACAATTTACATTATTATCTCTTCCCAGAAGGAGAAGAGATATAGAAAGAGGTAGAGAACATATTTGAAGACATAAGAGCTTAAAACTTCTCTAATATAGGAAAGAAAAAGTCTATGAAGCACAGAGAGTCACAAACAGTATGAATTCAAAGAGTACTACACCATGACACTTTGTAATTAAAATGACAAAAATTAAAGAGAGGATATTAAGAACAACAAGGGAAAAGCAACTAGTTACATACAAGAGAATGCTCATAAGGCTATCAGCTGACTTTTCAGCGGAAACTCTGCAGGCCAGCAGAGAGTGTCATGATATATTTAAAATGATGAAAGGAAAAAGCTTACAACCAAGAATCTCTGTTCAGCAAGGCTATCATTCAAATTTGAAGGAGAGATAAAGAGTTTTAGAGACCAGCAAAAGCCAAGAGTTCAGCACCACTAAACAAGAAAAGTTAAAGGGACTTCTCTAAGCAGAAAAGAAAGACCACAACTAGAAATATGAAAGTTACAAAAGGAAAAATCTCATTGGTAAAGGCAAATATAAGGTAAAGACAGGAAATCAACCTTGTAGAAAGTTAGTAGGAAGGTTAAAAGACAAACATATTATCTATTCACAATAAGTAGTTAAGGGATAAGAAAACAAAAGGATGCAAAACAGAATATCAAAAACATTATATACACACACCTGCATACATACACTGGCGAAGGCGATGGCACCCCCACTCCAGTCCTCTTGCCTGGAAAATCCCATGGACTGAGGAGCCTGGTGGGCTGCAGTCCATGCGATCACTAAGAGTTGAACACGACTGAGTGACTTCATTTTCACTTTTCACATTCATGCATTGGAGAAGGAAATGGCAACCCACTCCAGTGTTCTTGCCTGGAGAATCCCAGGGACGGGGGGAGCCTGGTGGGCTGCCGTCTATGGGGTCACACAGAGTCGGACACGACTGACGTGACTTAGCAGCAGCAACATACATACACATGCTGGAGTATTACTCAGTCCTTATAAAACGAAATCACACCATATGCAACTATATGGATAGACTAGAAGATATTATTCTAAGTGAAATAAGTCAAACACAGGAAGACAAATACTGTATGATTTGACTTATATGTGGAATCTAAAAACAAAACATATAAACAAATTTAACAAAACAGATACAGAATCACAGAGAACAAACAGATGGTTGCCAGAGGCAGGGAGAGTAGGAGCATAAAATATACAGATGAGTGAGTTTAAGAGGTACAAACTCGCAGTTACAAAATAAATGAGTCACTGGTGTGAGATCTACAGTGTGGGGAATAAAGTCAATAATGAAGTATTACCACTATACGGTGACAGCTGGTAGCTGGAGTTCATTATGGTGATCATTTTGAAATGTATGGAATTATCAGATCACTATGCGGTACACCAGGAACTAACATGGTGTTGCAGGTCAATTTTACTTCAAAAACAAACTCTTAGAAAAAGAGATCAGATTTGTGGTTACCAGAAGTCAGCAGTGGGTGAGGCAAGAGAGAATTAGATAAAAGCTATCAAAGGTACAAACTTTCAGTTCTGAGATTAATAACTATTAAGGGTATGTGAGTGAAAGTCTCTCAGCTGTGTCTGACTCTTTGCGACCCCATGGACTACAGTCCATGAAATTCTCCAGGCCAGAATACTGGGTGGGCAGCCTTTCCCTTCTCTAGGAGATCTTCCCAACCCAGGGATCAAACCCAGGTCTTCCACATTGCAGGCAGATTCTTTACCAGCTGAGCCACAAAGGAAGCCCAAGAATACTGGAGTGGGTAGCCTATTCCTTCTCCAGCAGATCTTCCCAACCCGGGAATAGAACCAGGATCTCCTGCACTGCAGACAGATTCTTTACCAACTGAGCTATTAGGGAAGGGTATGTGTAACATGATAAATACAATTATCAATCAATTCAGATCAGTTTCTCAGTCATGTCCAGCTCTGCGTCTCCATGGACTACAGCACGCCAGGCCTCCCTGTCCATCACCAACTCCCGGAGTTTACTCAAACTCATTTCCATGAGTCAGTGATGCCATCCAACCATCTAATTCTCTGTCATCCCCTTCTTCTCCCGCCTTCAACCTTTCCCAGCATCAGGGTCTTTTCCAATGAGTCAGTTCTTCACATCAGGTGGCCAAAGTATTGGAGTTTCAGCTTCAGCATCAGTCCTTCCAATGAATATTCAGGACTTATATCCTTTAGGATGGACTGGTTGAATCTCCTTGCAGTCCAAGGGACTCTCAAGAGTCTTCTCCAACACCACAGTTCAGTTTTCAGTGCTGCATGTTTAATATGAAAGCTTTTAAGAGAATAAATTCTAATAGGTCTCATCACAAGGAACAAAATTTTTTCCTTTTATTTTGTCTCTATAAGAGATAATGAATGTTCATTAAATCTCCTGTGGAAATCATTTCATGGTGTATGTAAGTCAAATCATTATGCTATGCAGTAAGTTCTCTACAGACGAACTGGTTTTGTCCCAAGAACAAGTTGGTAAGTCCAATTATTTGTTCGTTAAGTCCAACAAAGTTAGCTTAAATATCCAAGTAACACAATCTGAACTGCTGCTTTTACGCTTGCTTCCGGACACTCTGAGCTTGAAATAAAGACGTTACATTACTGTACTATACAGTGCATGCATGCTAAGTCGCTTCAGTCACATCTGACTCTTTGTGACCCTACTGACTGTAGCATGACAGGCTCCTCTATCCATGGGATCCGCTAGACATGACTACTGGGGAGAGTTGCCATGCCCTTCTCCAGGCAGTCTTCCCGACCCAGGGATCAAGTCCAAGTCTCACAGTTCCTGCACTGGCAAGCAGGTTCTTTACCACTAGTGCCACCTGGGAATAGGAAAGTACACAAAAGCACAACCGCTTGCAGAGAATGCATGTACCTGACAATGTACACCAGACACATGAGCTAACCTACGTGAACGGACATTTAAAGACACAGCTGCATCTTTGACAGTTCACAACTTAAGGTTCCTATGTAGGCGACTTTACTGTACACCTTAAATAGTGCGATATGTCAATTATATCTCAATAAAATTGGAAAGAAAAAGTCTAATAAAGAGACTTTAAGCCAAACATTAAAACTCACAGCATGCCAAGTTTGTTAGCCTGAGGAAGCAAGGTGTTACTTTAGGCTGGAGTCAGACCTACATCCACCTGCTTCCCGCTGCTTCCCTCTAGAAAAAGGCAGAGTAGCCCTCAGCCCCCTTCCCCTCCGCTCACATTCTCACCCACCAGACCGTAGCATTCTGAGAGATGAATCCAGCAAAGAAGAATTTAAACAAAAGGACATTGAGAAAAGAGCACGTTTTCCCTTCGGGCTATGAGCAGTAGTCAGAACAGTGTAACCTAGGTCTCCTTTCTGCTGGACTTTGCTGGAACTCACTGGGCTGCCTGTGGGATTGGAGCGGGGGGGAGAGCAGGAGCAACTTTTCTCCTCTAAAACAGGAGCAAGCCTCAGTTTTCTGCAGAGTCCTCTTTGTGGGAGAAAAACAGAAAATCAGTCCAAAATGAGTTAATCACAAAAGAGGCTTTAACTCCCCCAAAAGACAAAATCTAATAAGTCACGTACAAACACCTGCACTTCTAACCTCTTCCATTTTTGCATTAAATCCTGTGTGCCTGGTGCAGCTATCCCATAAGGATGCTGAGGAATCCTTTCTGTCCTTGACCCAGGTCACTTTCTCTCCCCTCCCCTCCCAACTCAGAAATGAGAGAAAGAACAGATGAGAAGAGTCCGGATTTTCCATCACAGGCACACACAGAGCACTGAATGAGATGCTTATTCCCTGCTGGGACTCCTCATATTTTACAATTGTTTCCTTTGTGCATTTTTATCCTTCTCACAGGAAATTAAAAAGAAACATCTTAAGGGCTATCACTATTTCTGACCTGATGGAGAACCTTAACTAGAATTCAGTTTTGTATTTTTTTAACACAGACGTTATTTTCTCTATATATAAGGATGAACCAGTTTCTACATTCACTAATCCATGACTACATCTGACAGGATTACAGTCATCCCAGTAGATTTACTGTATAGACTCAGTGTACTACCATTAACGTATGAAATGAAGTTATATATTTTCAGTGACTCCATTCATGAAAATGCCTCTTCCATCACAGCTGCTTATTGTGAACCCAGCTGTTTGTTTAATATTACAGTTCAAGAGTCACGTTTCAAGGGCACTGCAAGTTTCACTATGCATCACTGTCTAAAAGCAGTGACAGACCAGCTAAGCAAAAATCTGGGATTTTATAGGCTTGACACAGTGTAAAATCTTCCACATGCCAAGGGAAACATTTTTCAACATTGATGAGGATTATTGAAAAAGTCAGATACCTAAGAAGATATCCAAATGTTGGCTGAAGCAGATCATTCTTTCTATAAAATCAAGACATCAGGAAGATACATCTGCCCTCAAAAACAGTGAATCTTGTTATAGATATTGGCCAGCCCGAAAGCTGAATCGCATATCAAGTCAAAAGTTAAATAAAATAATTCATATTACTATTGAAGAAATATGCAAGGATGAGGAATCCATTTCTTTTTTAAACTTAATGCATGCAATTTTACCTGTCAAGGCTGTGTATTGTCACCCTGCTTATTTAACTTATATGCAGAGTATATCATGAGAAATGCTGGACTGGAAGAAACATAAGCTGGAATCAAGATTGCCAGGAGAAATATCAATAACCTCAGATATGCAGATGACACCACCCTTATGGCAGAAAGTGAAGAGGAACTAAAAAGCCTCTTGATGAAAGTGAAAGAGGAGAGTGAAAAAGTTGGCTTAAAGCTCAACATTCAGAAAACGAAGATCATGGCATCCAGTCCCATCACTTCATGGGAAATAGATGGGGAAACAGTGGAAACAGTGTCAGACTTTATTTTGGGGGGCTCCAAAATCACTGCAGATGGTGACTGCAGCCATGAAATTAAAAGACGCTTACTCCTTGGAAGAAAAGTTATGACCAACCTAGACAGCATATTCAAAAGCAGAGACATTATTTTGCCGACTAACGTCCGTCTAGTCAAGGCTATGGTTTTTCTAGTAGTCATGTATGGATGTGAGAGTTGGACTGTGAATAAGGCTGAGCACCAAAGAACTGATGCTTTTGAACTGTGGTGTTGGAGAAGACTCTTGAGAGTCCCTTGGACTGCAAGGAGATCCAACCAGTCCATTCTGAAGGAGATCAGCCCTGGGATTTCTTTGGAAGGAATGATGCTAAAGCCAAAACTCCAGTACTTTGGCCACCTCATGCGAAGAGTTGACTCACTGGAAAAGACTCTGATGCTGGGAGGGATTGGGGGCAGGAGGAGAAGGGGATGACAGAGGATGAGATGGCTGGATAGCATCATTGACTCGATGGATGTGAGTCTGAGTGAACTCCGGGAGTTGGTGATGGACAGGGAGGCCTGGTGTGCTGCAATTCATGGGGCTGCAAAGAGTAGGACATGACTGAGCGACTGAACTGAACTGAACTGAACTTACCTGTCATTGCTACTTTGGAATGGAAACAATGAAACTGAGTGGTAACCAACTTAATCTTTGGGCTGCTACCATTGCAGGGATTGTTTCCACTGCTGCTACAGAAAATCAACTAAAGCTATGTTTACTTAACTAGAAAGAGGTGTTCATGGGACAGGGGTAGAGAGGGAGAAAGCAGGAAATAGAGCTCACATAACCCACATAAATGCAGGTTACACTGAGTTAGACAATCAAACTGTCCATAAGAACTCTCTTCTCCTCCCCCACACATGTACTCAATTTAAGTGAAATAAAGAGCATCATGAGTATGGTTGGGTTTCCCTGGTGGTTCAGCAGTGAAGAATCTGCCTGCCAGTGCAGGAGACACATGTTTGACACCTGGGTCGGGAAGATCCCCTGGAGAAGGAAATGGCAACCCATTCCAGTATTCCTGCCTGGAGAATCCCATCAACAGAGGAGCCTCACAGGCTACAGTCCATGGGGTCACAAGAGTCGGACACAACTTAGCAACTAGAAAGGCTCCCAAGGATGGAAAGAGAGTAATCTAATTCCTTCCATAACTTTACAAGAAACACATACACATCTCCACAAGTTGGTTAAAATAATATATACTGGCAACCAAGGTCATAGGTAAACTGTCAAGTTCAACCATTGAAAACTTTGAGAAAGTATTTGGTACAAAGCCACAGTCTGTGTCTCTGATTTTATACCATTTCACTGAGTACCAGAACACTGTTCATTTTATCCAAGTAAATAATACATAGAAAAATCATCATTTATATGACTGACAGTCTCTCACAATAAACAAACCACCTTGTCAGTTCAATAGTACTATTTTGGATATTGTATATACAAACAAATGAACAATTATCAATAGCCATGGCTGGACAGTTTACCATCACTTGCAGGCTTAGATTTAAACTTCTTTACAGTTTAAAACTTTGAGAAGTAGAATGACTTTGCTGACCCTAACTAACTGACCTTGTGAATTTTTCATCACGTTGTGCCTGCCCCAGCAAAAAGTCTTTTAAATAGCCGTTTGCTTTAGCAGAGTGAAAATGTGGTTTTCTCTCCTTGTCTTCTGACTTATCTCTGGAGACATGCATTCAATTCTATTCTACACCTGTTCTTCAGAAGGATGTTCTTCAATGATGGACGTTTTTGTCATCTTGCATGGTCATGAGAGAAAAACTGAGAAAGATAAAGCTGTAGGGATTTTTCTGGCAAACACACAAGATCTAATGATGTTTTCTTTTACAATCTATGGCTATAATTCATTAGTAGGTCTAACCCTTCGTCCAGCTAGCCTCTTTTGAATCTTCCTGTTTATATACAAGTTAATATGTTTAGAATGTTAAGGATTTCACTTCACCTAATCTTAGCTAAGGAACTACAACGAACATAAACAGGAAGACTAGGAAAAAAAATTAATTTATTAAGTAGACCCAGGTTAGATGTACCAATAAAGTAAGCCTCCAATCTGGAAAAGACAGGGACTGCCTTTTGTTCCAATCTGTATATTCTTATTTTTTCTTTATAGACTATTTTAAAACAGGGTATATAAATAAACAATTGCTAAATAGAGTAGGGTAGTGATTTCTCATGACTGTTTAACGATGTAATTTAAAAAAAAGTTAAATCTAAACATCATCTGACATTTAAAAAAGAAAACATTACTATAACTATAAAATTAAAATGTCTGGTCATCAGACTCCAACTCACTATGTTTATGCTAAACTTACATCAAATTCACACTAAAAATGATGAGAGCTTTGGAAAAGATAAGATCTTTTAGACAAGCCCATCACTTTACAGTTATCATCATTATTCATTTCTTATAATCTGATACAGTCCATGATGATGTACAAGTTCAAATAATATTTGATGTATTTTTGACAGCTGCAATCTACCAATCTTTATAAATAACAAATTCCAGGAATCACAGTGTATGAGCAGAGAGTACTTACATCTGGAGGATATGAAAGATGACTTGTTTTCATAATTCTGTTTCATGTTTTGATGAGATTATTTAAAAGCCATTATGACATACTCATGATTACTGGACTATAAAAAGACCCCCTGTTTAAATTCTCCTTAGCAATAGTTTCAGAACAGTAGCAGTATCTCAAAAAGTAGCTTTCTTTTTGTATTTTATTTGTCCGAATCATTTTGGCTTTTTAAATGCATGAATAGTGATGATATACCTCCAGGAAGAATTATTTTAACACTTGATAAATATAATGCCACATAAAAAATAAAGATGAATCATAAATAGATTCCCAGTAGTAATGTAATAATTCCACATTCAGTTGTAGCATAGAAACTTAATTCATCCAAGTGAAGTTTAAAATTATTCAGTTGGTTTCCAAACATTATCCTGTCTTACATTAACTGAAGTAACTTGGTAAGAATTGATACTTCAATAAAATTAAGTCTCCTAATCCAAGTAAATCCAATGTATTCTCTTATTTTCCTTGGTGAAGATTTGCAATATAAGCTCCTTAAGTTTATTCTTAGTCATTCTATTTTTGAATTTTTTTTCAACCCACAATATCTCCCATACATTGCTTGTAAATTGAGGAGCTTTCCATTTTTCTTTATTGCCATGTTAAACAGCCAACTTGCCTCTTTATCTGTCTGTTATTTTGTTTCAGTTGATCTTTTGATTTTTCAAAAAGGAAAATATTGATAATTTTTTTCTTTTGGATCCATTTTTTAATAATTTCCAATCATTAATACATTGATTAGTAGTTATTAAATGACAGTGGTGATTAAAAAATAGTAGTTTTGATATTTTACTGTTAGATATATTTGGCTCTTACTTTAAGCTAAATATTCCATACTATATTTTTAAAAAACTTATTTGTCATAATTTACTGAGACTTTTCATTCAAACTTGATGATGTCGAATTTAATTCAACATTTTGTTCAATTTTTAAATTACCTATTGAGATAATTGTTGCTTTTCTCATGTGACTTTTTAATGCAATGCCTTTTGTCACACTCTTCTAATATTCATCCTTGAGTTAATGCACTTTGGGCTACTCACTTCATATAGCAACCAGTTTTTGTGCTATCTTCTCACGTTAAAGGAACTTTACACATCATTGAATTTACAAATTTCCAACTAAAGAAGCCAGAAATTCATTTTTCTGCTTCCCTTACAAAGAGAAGTCTCAACATACAACCAAGGATCAGTCCATTAGATATACACTTGGAATAACCAAATGTTAAAGCAAGTGCCATGAAGAAACTGGTATTGTGTAAGCTGCAGCCTGGCAAGGATGGTTCTGGGAAGTCTGGTTTTAGGAAGCAGCAGTAGCCAGGCTCCCTCATCCTCCGCAGCAGCACCTCAGCCCTGGATTCTGAGCCCAGCAGCAGAAGCCGAGAATGTGCCCTGGAGCAGACTCAAGCCTGGGTGTGAGCATCAGTCCTGGCTACAGAGCTCCTGCCCCAGTGAGACTCCGTAAGCTACATTTAGCCATTTCATCTCTGCTAAAGCTGGAACACCTTCTGTTCCAACTAAGATCTCTCTCTGATTGAATTAATTTGCCGAGTGCTTCAGTTTGCTTACTTTTTATTCAGAATTTTTACACAGTATTGATGAGAAAAATTGGTTTGTGATTTTCTTGGCTCAGGGAAATAGCGTGGAGGATCTATTTTTTAAATATTGTTATTTAACTTTGGTAAAATGAACTGACTCGTGACTTTGGTAAAATTTAAGACATTTACCTTTTTTCCCACCTGGAACATATTAAATAGCTTGTGAATTATCTATTCCTTAAATATTTGACAGAAATTCCCTTATATACACTTGTGTTGTTCTTATACCGTAGATAAAGGAGTATTTAGGTTTTTAAAATTTCTTCTTGAAGCAGTTTAATTTAATTTTTCTTTTCAAAAGTAATTATTTCATTTACATTTTTATATTAACAAAAAAAATCTCAATTTTTAATCTCTATATCTGATTATATCTATTACAGAGCATTCATCAACCCACTTCATTCCTTTTAACTACGTTTTCTGGGCTTTTTCTATTTTATTTTCCTTCCATATTTTAAAATTGAGGTTCCAATAACCAGTGTAATGGTAGAGAGTAGCAATTACAATAATGTCACCCTCTTGCAAAATTGCTTGTCATATATATGTTAGCTTTTTTTATTTCAAAAGGACTACCACAACAAGGTTATATATATAACCTTGTTATATATATATGGCAATTTTATAAATAAAAGCCTCAGAGAGACTGAACTTGCCAAGGTGACTTAGGTCCATTTCTGATGCAGACTCTTCTCACTTCTCATTTTCACATAAAGATTAAAATAGTATCCTTGAGCTACTAATATTGGTATTTCTACATAACAGACAGTGTTATAATGCCTTCTTATCTGGATCTCATTTAATGAAAAAAAGAAAAACTATGAGAGTACAATTATTCTTCCCATAATTTAAACACTGAAGATAGTTAATTAGCCAAAGGCAAGGGAAGTGTGGAGCAGAGGCCTCACTGATCATCCAGATGAATGGAAAGAGGTTAATACCTCAGGTCTCCTTCAGCAGAAAACAAGCCCAGAATTAATGTTTAAGTCAGCTCTCCATGGAGAAGACGAGAGAGAGAAAGAGGGAAAGGAAGAATAGAGGGAAGAAGGAGGAACAGTGGTTGTCGGGAGGAGACTGGGAGGCACACGACAATCCATTTCAAACAACATAGCCTGTCTTTGTTGAAGAGAAAAGCTTGCTTAAAATGGCTAAACCGACTTTTCTCCAGACTACTGCAGGAAGGGCCAAGACTTGCAATAGGGAAGAGAGACTGAATCCAGCTCCACTGAACATCAGGCAGGAGAGTTCAAAACTGGAGGAGCAGGTGGAGACTGATGGGTCATCTGCGTTGGCTACCTGATCTTGCTAACGTTAGACGCCTCCCCTCACAGAGACAGAGAGACTGGGCGCCATGATTCTCCATGACTAGTCTGCAAAAAGAGATGGCTCCCAGGTTCTAGAGAAAGACTTTCCTGGATTGTAGAAAATTTATATCTCAAAGAAACGAATTTACAGCTGCAAATTTCCTAATATAAATTACTCTAAGAAAATGAAATCAGAGGCCTTCAAACCTGTCTAAAGTTTACTCAAGCTGAGAGGAACATGAGGCTCTGCTGGTCATCTTTGTCCTCCTAAATCACATACATCAGCCCCAAGTCTCATCTACCTGGCTGTCAAGAAACTGTCACATGTGTGTGGGGAGAGGGCCTCCCTTATCTCAGGGTTCTGTAAAAATCTCAGATGTTCAACACAATTGAGGACACATCTTCTAGTTTGACAGAAGACATGGGCCTCTGTCTTCAGTCATACTAGATACCACGGACAAGCCCAATGGCCAAGGTCTCGTGGTTACTCCCTCCAAGGCTCAGAGCTCCCCGACCAGGACCACAGCTGCTGACAGTCTCCATGCTGCAATCTCACCATCCTTCAGGATCTGCCCTATGATCCATAACCTCCCACAGCAAGAAAAAGTCCAAGTATCAGCAGAACCCTGAGCTTCCCTGATAGCTCAGTTGGTAAAGAATCCGCCTGCAATGCTGGAGACCCCAGTTCAATATCTGGGTCGGGAAGATCTGCTGGAGAAGGGATAGGCTACCCACTCCAGTATTCTTGGGCTTCCCTTGTGGCTCAGCTGGTAAAGAATCTGCCTGTAATGTGGGAAACCTGGGTTCGATCCCTGGGCTGGGAAGATACCTTGGAGAAGGGAACAGCTACCCACTTCAGTATTCTAGCCTGGAGAATTCCACAGACTGTACAGTCCATGGGGTTGAAAAGAGTCAGACATGACTGAATGATTTTCACTTTCATCAGCAGAACCTACAAAGAACACTTTCTCTCTGAAGAGTAGCATCCTGCCTTTCTCAGTTCCAGTTTCCCCAAAAGCAAGAGCTTTACATGGAGATTATTTTCTGAATATTTGCCAACTGTTGCTTTTAGTCTAGTCAACACATAACTCCTAACTGAGAATCTTGGAGCACAACATGTGGCCACCTTCATGATACACAACAGAGATAGTTCTTCACATTTCTTCCAGATCCCTATGGCAGAGAATAAAACAGAATAACAGAGTATCCTGACATATACATGTGTGACTTTATTCAGAAATAAAAGCTTGAGAATTAAACACCCAAAGATTAACCATGTTGCCTTTTTCCAACTTGATAGTAAATTAATGGCTACTATCTTAAAATTTAAAAATTCATATTCCTTTCACATTACAATTTTTTTCTGTATTTTCTATGACAGCCAACAAAATATCATGATTTCTTTTGAAAGAAGTAATAAAAGTTAAAGAAATCATTAAACAAAGTGGAAAAAAGCTTCATATCAATAATTTCTGCACTCAGAAGATGTATTTTTTAGGTGAAAATTCAAAGTGATGAGCTTATATGCAATTGAGGCAGAGCAATCCACATTTTCTCCATAACAGTCTTACCTCCAGTTGCCTTCGGGGAAATCAATGGTGTAAAGTCATGTATATTGACAGAAACTTAACCATGCACTGGGACATTCTAGGATGAAAGGTCTCTACTAATAACCTTGTGTGTGTTCCTGACAACAGAGTATCCGTTACAAACATGCCTCCACCTTCCACTGCCCACACTATAACCAGCTGCCACTGCAGCCTCATCTACTGAAATAATCTTGTAGATATTAGTCCAGAGGCTATGTTTTCTCTTTAAAATTTGGCTTCACAAGGCATCCAAAGCCAGGGCTCTGTAACAACCTGGAGGGATAGGTTGGAGAGGGAGGTGGGAGGGGGTTCAGGATTGGGGAGTGGACACTTGTATATGTATGGCCAATTCATGCTGATGGAAAAAACCATCACAATATTGTAAAGTCATTATCCTCTAATTAAAATAAATAAACACATTTAAAAATAAAATAAAATTGTGCTTCAAATAGTAAAGAAAGCTCTGGGGAATTTGTCAGATAAAAATGCTTCTACTGAGAAGAAAACAAAGCTAACTGTGTTGCAAAGACCTTTCTTATTTTTATATTTTCATTGTTTCATCCTTTTTCTTTCTTCCCAGAGACTTGCCCGTGTTCCTGCAACAAATCTTCAAATTAACTGAAAGTCAGTCCTGCCTAGATTGGATAACATTAATGCTTTTTTTTTTTTTTTAATCTAAGAATTGATGCTTTCAAACTGTGGTGTTGGAGAAGGCTCTTGAGAGTCCCTTGGACTGCAAGGAGATCAAACCAGTCAATCCTAAAGGAAACCAATCCTGAATATTCATTGGAAGGACTGATCCTGAAGTTGATGCTCCAATACTTTTGCCACCTGGTATGAAGAGCCGACTCATTAGAAAAGACCTGATGCTGGGAAAGTTCGAAGCCAGGAGGAGAAGGGGATGACAGAGGAGGAAACGGTTGGATGGCATCACTGACTCCATGGACATGAGTCTGAGCAAGAGCCGGGAGCTGGTGATATACATGGAGCACAGTGCTGCAGTCCAGGGGTAGGAAAGAGCGGACATGACTGAGCAACTGAAAAACAACACCACTTCCTTTATCCCCTCCTAGTCTTATAGATGCATTAGTCTAAATTTCAGCCAAAATGGTGCAGTTCTTACAATCTTATTCCTGAAATCAGTGATGAAAGAAAGCACCTTTAAAATAACAAGTGGTTATTTAAATGGTTACTTTTTATTAAGAATAGAGAAATATTTACTTGGAAAACTGTTCCAAAATTGCATTTAGTTAACTGGATACATGTATTTAGTGAATCTCCTGTAAAGTAAGTATATCAAAAAATAAATAAAATGATAGATATGGAGGATGGATACATAGACAGACACTGGACTATTTTCCAACAACCTTAGAATTGTTCAGTTACTTTCCAAAATAGCAATTTCTCCACCTAAATGTTATCAAATTCTTCCTTACTATTTTCCTTTTTTTCTCCTCTCCTGACTTTCAAATTTAAACTTCCGAATTTCTAATATACATTCCACACAGTCTTAATTCCATGAGCTACTGAGTGAAATAAGGATAAGGGATACCATACACTATCGTAGATATTCTCAAGAGCATAGCACTGACTCCTGAGAAATTCTGCACTAAGGAAGTCTGTTGAGGTACATTTAGTCAGCATGCCCTAAGCTGACATGACCTTGAGCTCCCTTTTGGTGGATATTTTGAGAAAAATGGCTCGTTTCTACCTAACTTAGGTTTGTAGAGATTCACTTCTTTGGAGCAGGGAAGCCAGAAACCAACCAAAGGTGTCTTATTTAAAAGGAAAACAACATTAAATACATTAGCACAGGTGTGGACACATAATTTTTTTCTTTCTCCATGATTATTTGTTACTATTTTTATAAAGTAATACATGCTCACTGTAAAACAACTCAACTAACACACTGCAACTAAGGGTTCCTGATTAAATTCCCTCCTCTAAATACCTTCAGATAAATCTGATCTAATCGCGTCCATTTGGATCCTGGTCCCACCCTCTTCCAAACAGCAGTGTGAGCCAGACATGCTGTGTGTGCTTTCCTGAAATCAAACAGCAAGGGAGGCAGAGCTCAGAGGCACCACAGCACACCCAAGCACACCCCTGCGGCAGGTGAGGGGTAAACACAGAGACGCAAAAGGCAGACAGAGGAACTAACTGATTCATTTTCAACACTAATGAAAAACAAAATCCTGATCACTTTGATTCAAATTGAACAAAGGAGCTTCAATAATCCAGCAGGGTAGGAATGTCACTAGAGGGGCAAATTTCTTAAATATTTTTTTTTTCATCTTAAGCAATACCTTTATTTGGTGATGATAATATTAATAACCAGAGCCTTTTATAATTTAAGTTTTGTTAAAGCAATATATGTATTTTTAATCAAGCAGTATAAAAGACCTTAAAATAAAAAGCAACAGTCTCACGTCCCACCCCTACCCACTCAACCCCACATACCACTTCCTATTTCTGCTTTCTGCTTGTTTTTACTACTTGTCATGGTTCCCTATACCACTTATAGCTTAGAGCATAACTTTTTGATGGAAACGTTTAAGTCATTATCTATTTCTGCTCTAAGAGAAGTTTAATTTAATTCTATTAGTTACCTCTGAATATGGTAATAGTTATCTTTAAATATTTTTTATTCTATTACTTTAAACATTGATAATATTTTTGTTGTGTTCTTATCACTATTGTTTACATCTCTCCTATTTTGCCTGTAGGCCAGTTCTAAACACTAGAAATAAATTGATACTATCCTCGGCAAGGGATTTTGCTTCTAGCTAACATGCATTCCCAATCTGTTCTATATCTGTCTGCTATTGCAGGAGTGGGACACCTCAAGCCACATTCCCCTGATGCCCCTTTGCCAAGAGGGCTCTAGAACCAATTTGGAGTGGTTGAGTGAGATGCATCAAGAGAAATGCTGGAAGGCAGAAAGGGAGAGAAAGCCCTATTTTTCTGGCAGAGGTGGTGGCTGGCATTAACAGGAGTTTGCTGCAGCCAGCTAGGTGCCATGGCCCCTCGTCCCTGCCAATCCCCTGGGACTGGCAGAGTTTCTATTAACTTCTGTGATGATTCTCTATAGCTCTCTCCCCTCTGGGGCAGCTGCAGCTTCCAGACATTTTGATCCCACTCATCAAGGTAGAACCAAAGATTCCACAGTGGTGGCTTAATTTTCACTCCTCCTGTCCTTTCAATGATTATCAAGCATCGAACTCCCTGCCTTAAACCCCATGCTTCTTAAAAGACTTTAGTATTTTTCCCACAGTGAAATCTGACTGGTGCGTGTTTCTGTATATTTAATTCACAGAAGAACCAAGCAATGTGGTAAGAGCACAGTCACTTCTCTCCACAGGTCAATGTCATCACCTCTACACCGCTCAAAAGAGAATGCTCTCTTCCTTCACTTCACTTGCTCAGTATCACATCCTACTTATGTTTGCTGCGCACTTGAGCTGTGGTTTTGTTTATCCTGCAACTGGCCTATTTTCTTGAAGAAAATAGCATATGCTTTAGCCACCATGTCAGTATCATCTAGCATCTAAATCATGTTTAATTTTCTTCTTTAATATAATATGATCCACTCGTATAATTATCGTTCTCCAGGCTTGCTAATACAGCTACAATCCTACAACTCACTCACACCAATCGGTGCCACTATGTATCACATCCCTTCCAACACTCCCTCCATCCCTTCCTCATTCCTCTTCCTTTTTCTCTTTAGCATATTTTTTGAGCAACTTTGTACAAATAAAGGTGCCTGGAAACTACATTTCCTAGGTCCTTGTGTTTTGGAGACATTTTAGTTTGCTTTCTATGTGATTAATGGTTTGGCTGAACATAAAATTCTAGGTTCAGAGTATTTTTTTTTCTCAAATGTTTTATGGCATTCTATGCTGTTTTCTGGTGTCCATGATTTCTAGGCGGTTCTGACTCTTCCTAACATAAGTGAGCATTTTCCCCCAAATCTCCAGAATTTAGGACATCTTTCTTCTTAGTATACAAAATGTCAGAAGTGTGAATCCAAGTGTCCACTGATTCAAGCCATCTCTAGCCCCTTTACTCTGAAGACTCAGTTCTTTCTTTAGTTGTGGGAAATCACTCTCATATTTCTTTGAAAATATCCACGCCACACTTTTCTTTGTTTCCCATTTCTGGATCTCCTCTGTTAAAACACACAGACTGATTTTTCTGTTTTATCTGTTTTTCCAAGTTCCTTTATTTTTGTCACTGTTTTATTTTCTAGGCAATTTCCTCGGTGTTATCTTCAAACTGTTGTTTGGAAGATTTTTCTTTACTCAAGACATGTTAAATTTCTCAAACTTTTCTCTAGTTTTTCATGGGTTCTTAATCTCCATTATCCTCTGTAATCAAATTATCAGTTTCTATTAGAAGATATTCAATTTCTTTTTCTTGGTTTTTTTCTTTCATGCTGTTGGTACTCTTCATATATTTTAGATGTTTTTCAAATTTGAGAATGAGGACCTGGGTTGTGCATTCCAAGTAGCTGGTAAGAATCCTCTGCCTGGGATGTGTTGACTTCTTTCACTTGGGAATATAAATATATGCATTTATATTTAACCCTAATTCCTATCAGTGTGTAGGGATGTCTTGGGACCATCGGCTTTGCTTGGGTCCTCAGGTGAGGAATCAAGCTGTATGTAAGGAAGTCTTTCAAACACCAGAATGGAAAGGGTTTTGATCTGGGACAGAGACACTCACCCCGGGAAACTTTCATCTTAGAATAGACCTCCACATTTTTGCCTGCTCTGAACCCAATGACAGCAATAGGGGAAGGCAAGGGACACAGGAGGCAAACAGATACAGAAAAATTAAGCTCTAGCTAGTATGCACGTCTAGAGGGAGTTTGGGTTGGAGAGAACACCACAGTCAAAAACCTCAGACACCCTCAACAGACATGGAGGAGAAATGATGTGAAAAGAAAAGGGGTACCCGGTACAACAAAATATAAGGAAGTGCTCAACAATTTCAATATTCAATGAATAATAAGTGAGCAGCCCCACCACTCTTAGCCGTGTTCAATTGTCATCTGTTCTTTAACTTGATTGGCTCACTGACTGTAGGCAAATAATTCTTCTTACTCCTGTCTTCACCTATCAAAATAAAGGGTTTTCTTCCTGTTTTCTGTCTCTCAGAAAATACAGCATGGCTAAATGTAGTCTAGACGTGTCCTCACCTGCCAGCTTGACCCTGGCAACTGGGAGAGGCAGAACCTTAGCATGGTTGACATTTACATCACCACGGCCTTCAAAAATTGAGCTCAACAAGGAAGTTGGAAAAATCAGAGCCAGCCCAGGGAACATTCTTGATTCTGATCATGTCATGTGTACTTCCAATTACATGCACTATTGGAACTTATTGTAATTATTTTAATGGCATATAAATGTGTAATGATTTTTATAAATGCTTTCATATACAGAAGGTCTCCATATTATATTTTTATTATAAATATATGTTTATATTATTTTGCTGACTCCTTAGTCCCTGGAAAACTGAATGGATTTTTTTTTTTTTAACTAAAAATTTTTTTCCTGAGTCAAAGTTTTACAAAGTATGGTCTGTAATTCAAACCACCAGGGATGCCTGATAACAAAGCAGTCTACAGGGAAGATATTCCCAACCCCACACTATTAAATATGAACCTCCAGGTATTTGCATTTAAACATGTTTCCCCATGGCGATATACTGGTTCCTGGACCTTCATGTGCACAATTAAGTACTGCAGGTGATGCAAAAGAAAACTGGCCTGGCGCGCCCCACGTGCTGCAGGGGCTGAACACTGGCAGGAAGAGCCCACCATCATTTACCGTCAATGTGGAAGGAGTGGCAGTAACAGCTGGACAGCCTCCTGACTCCATGCCCTCAGGCATTTGAAGTCAAGATCCCAGTGTGGGAATGTAAACTTAAAGAAGCCCACGGGGACTGAGTGAGTGTTGGGTCCAGGTTTTGTTTAAGATGAGCCTGGACAGCAAGGAGAAAAACCCTCGGTCAGTATTAGTGTTGCCAAGTTCCTAGTTAGGAGGCCATAGTTCCACTTTAATATTTCACCTTAGTATAAACTACACACACACACCAAGTAAAATCCATTCCTTGCTGTTCGCGAAGTGAGCTGGCATGTTACATTTTCCAAGAGTGACATGGGTAGTTTTCAGGACTGCAAGACTATGTGTGTGTATGTGTCTGCATACATACATGCATGTATATCACACATGGAGAGAGACTGAGAGAATTAATTAGCTATATGTGTGCTCAGCCACGTCAGACTCTTTGCAGACCCACAGACTATAGCCCGCCAGGCTCCTCTGTCCATGAGATTTCCCAGGCAAGAATACTGGAGTGGCTTGCCACTTGCTACTCCAGGGGATCCTCCCAACTCAGGGACTGAACCTGCACCTCTTGTGTCCCTGTGCTGGCAGGCGGATTCTTTACCACTATTGTGAAGCCCCATCTGTGAAGCCCCAGTTAACTACACACCAGGGTGGACAAACACTCCAGAGGATAGCAAACATCTGCAATTCTTGTTTATATGACCATGTTGATATATATTGATTTTCTCCCATAAAGAGTAGAAAAGAGATTTGTTTTAAGACCTTATGACTGCTGAAATGTAAACATGCATGAATAGCAAGAAGCCTCCTAAAGGTGTAGTCCAAAAAGTATCAGGAAAAATGGTTGGCTATGTAGCATATTCAAAAGCAGAGACATTACTTTGCTGACTAAGGTCCGTCTAGTCAAGGCTATGGTTTCTCCAGTGGTCATGTATGGACGTGAGAGTTGGACTGTGAAGAAGGCTGAGTGCCGAAGAATTGATGCGTTTGAACCGTGGTGTTGGAGAAGACTCTTGAGAGTCTCTTGGAATGAAAGGAGATCCAACCAGTCCATTCTGAAGGAGATCAACCCTGGGATTTCTTTGGAAGGAATGATACTAAAGCTGAAACTCCAGTACTTTGGCCACGTCATGAGAAGAGTTGACTCATTGGAAAAGACACTGATGCTGGGAGGGATTGGGGGCAGGAGGAGAAGGGGACAATCAAGGATGAGATGGCTGGATGGCATCACGGACTCGATGGACATGAGTCTGAGTAAACTCTGGGAGTTGGTGATGGACAGGGAGGCCTGGCGTGCTGCGATTCATGGGGTAGTAAAGAGTCAGACAAGACTGAGCGACTGAACTGAAGTGACTGAACTGATTTTAAGGTAGTATCTAATGGAAGTGAGTGAACATTTTAGTGTCCCAACAATATTACATGTAAATAAGTGGTCTTTTGAAAGCATTAGACTTCCTAGTTAACAAGTGTGGATTTTAATGAAACAAAGACTGGGTTTTTTTTTCAAATTTTGATAAAATATGAGTCATGAACATGATGGATAGGGGAAGAGAGGAACTGCACTTAGGAGGAGAAACCAGAAGGAAAGAGGAAGCTGAAAATCAAAAAGAGAAGCAGCTGGAGAGGAATGGAAAGCATGGGAAGAGACAGCAGAAGAGAAGTAGCAGCTGTGCCGCCCCTGAGCCCAGCCATCCCCCTAAGAGGCAGACACACACGCCCCAGCTGAGGCACCGGTGCGCTAAGGTCCAGATGCTGAAAAGCACATCCATCTCTGTGCCTTTCCCCACGTCACCAGAACAGTCACTATTTGCCCTTTTGGTTTAAGACCTGAGAAAAATGGCACCATGAAAACATCTACTGTTTTGATGTTTCCTGACTCCGATAAAAACCTGCAAGAGCTCCCACATAGAAGATTGGAAGTGTTCTTTGGTGTTGCTGTTCAACCTTACGGTTGGCAGGATCAAAGCAAACAGAGCCAAGGCTTTCTTTGCTGAGACAGTTGGGACAATTAATTCCGATCTCCTCACACTGGTCCCCAAAGTTGAGAAGCGAGAAAAAGGCAACACAAGGACAGAAACAAGGGTGTAGAAAGCTCCATGGCTCCCGGTCCTCAGGAGTCTTTGCTCATCTGGTCTCATCACTGACTTTGCAATATTCTAATACACATGTAAATTCTAATCAAATTTACTTGCTTTTTTGTTTTGCCATCCTTCTAAGGTAGAAGTCATACCTCTGTTTTGGGGGTTTTCCCCCAACTTGTGTGCAGAGAGAAACCAACTTATTCAGCCCTTTTTGAGAAATACAAGGCATATTTCTCCTGAGACAAATAAAAAGAAATGAATTCTCTATTTTTAGCTCATTTCCAAAATAAATCAGAGTACTATAGGCAGAAAAAAAAAAAGAGAAAGTCATAGCAAACAAAAATTAACTCACAACAGAACTTGTGCTACCTTTTCCTATCAATGTAGATCACTATCTCCCCTTGAACAACCTTCCCAAACTAATAACATTACTAAACTTGTGTTTACCCAGCTCTGCCCTGATTACAACATAGGAAAATATCCTCCCACTAGTCAGAGTGAGGCAGCTGCACAGAATACCCAGAGAAAGGCAAGCTTCTGCCTAAAAACAAGCATGGCCACCCCAAACGGTTTAAAGTACATTGCACTCAGTGGTACTACTTAAACACAAAAGACATTATATTCTTCATTCTGTTTCAAGCATATATAATCATAACCAGGATGTCCCTTGTAGCTCAGATGGTAGAGAATCTGCCTGCATGCAGGAGACCCGGGTTTAATCCCTGGGTCAGGAAGATCCCCTGGAGAAAGGAATGGCAACCCACTCCAGTATTCTTGCCTAGATAACCCCATGGACAGAGGAGCCTGGCAGGCTAGAGACCCATGGGGTCCCAAAGAGTCAGACACGACTGAGTGACTAACACACACAGTCATAACCAACTTAAACATTCAGAAAATACTTAGCATCCCCAATGTTAACTTCAATTAAATAAATTAAAGGAGACACCTAAGGCATTTGCCATCCCAATCTGTACCTTAAAAAATGTTAATACTATTATTTAAATTTTAAATATACATATATATTGGACATGAGTTTGAGCAAGCCCCTGGAGCTGGTGATAGGCAAGGAAGCCCGGCATGTGCAGTCCATGGGGTCGCAGAGCCAGACATGACTTCGCAACTGAACAATACACGCTATACAACAGTTTAGAAAATGTTTAACCTTATGTAAAAGATGTTTGCTTCTGTCATATCAATGGGTAGTTTTATTATTATTCTAAATCCTATCCATGGTACATTCTGAAAGTAATGTTAAAATCAGAACACAATAACTTTAATATTGAGATTCCTAAATGAATTGAAGGGTTTGGGGGAAAAGAAAGATAAACTCCAAAGACTTTTTTTCTGTCTCATGAATCCACTTTAATAAGGGTGTCAATGTTATATCTGTAGCTAAGGGTTCAGTGGAGAATGGTTGAATTATTGTCTTATGATACTTCATTCTAGTATCAGTAAAATGGGTTCTGTCAGTCAGATCAAGACCTTCAGGAAAAAGAAAGGATGGGATTTGGGAAAAAATACTTCAAATAAGGAAGGTAGAAGTAAACTCCTATTTAGGATGACAAGAGAGGTCTTGGAATAGGGTGAGAGTGCTGGGTAGTAAGAAATCACTGGAAAGAAGTTTCTGGAACACTGTCAGCTCTGTGGGACAGTGAGAATTAGAGAGGAAAACCAGGCTGGGAAAGACTATCTCATAGAGCAGATAGGGAATTAATGAGTAAGATTCCAAAGTAGCTTCAGTCAAGATGCTACACACAGCCAACTTAGGGAAGCATTCATTCTCTAAGGAATTTAAAGAGCAGATGAAGAAAGTAGTACCACCTCATTTATAAAAGTTCCAGAATTTGTGGAGTCAGTAGCAGAACACAGACATGAAGCGCTGGTAACTCTGGAGGCTGGCACCCTTTGGCCCAGAGCACTGGTGAACTTCTACCTTTCCTGAATGTACAGCAGGACTTTTTCTGCCCACTCTTAACCTCTTCTTACATGTTCATCTTGGAAGCGTTTAACTCTTTGGACCAGTGTCTAAACTTCCACCAACAGACTTGTACGTTCGGGGGGCTTCTATGGTCTTCTGTCTCTGGACTACCAGCCTTTACGACAGAGGGAAGCGGTATGTGTTTGGTGTTAGTGGTATCCTTAAAATGAATAACGGAGAACATTATATCTTACTTATAAAGACATCTTTAGAATTAAATGCTTGATATTCAGTAGATGTCCAATGACTGAACTTACTACTTTGACTGAATCTAGTTGAGAGGTTTAAAAAACTAAGTGGGAGAGAGAAAAAGGACGTAAGTATGTGCACCACATCAAATGCTTGGCAAAGTTAAGGTGATGGGATATGTCAAGTGTCATATATACACAGTCTCATCTTCTCATCCAAGTGCATTAAAAAAAAAAGTGGAGAGAGGGAATGTCTGTGTATACATATCACACTGAATAGGAATTTGAGAAAATAAAATTTAGGTGACAGGACTTCAAAAATATAGTTCTTTCAAAACTGATTCGGCCACAAAACATCTCAGTTACTACCAGTAGATGAAAGGGTAATAATCACTAATGTATTTATTGCTAAGACTTCCTGTGTGTATGATTCTGGCAAAGTCTCAAAATCTTTTTCCACATTTTTAAAATCATTCCTTTAACAAACATTTTCAGAGCACTTTTTCCTGGGCACTATGATTCATGTCAGGTACCTCCAGATAAGCCAGGCAGACACAATTCTTGCTTCCTTGTTAGAAAGGGAGACAGAAGATGGTAATGAATTCTCACTGATTGACTCACGCCCCAGCTGTCCACTAAGTCCCTAAGAATCACCTCTATTGGATCCTTGAAACATAGCAGTGAACAGAACAAACTCCTTTCATGGAACTTCAACTCTACAGAAAGAGATAACGTCAATAAACTGTTACAAATAAAATATGTGTAATGTTTTAAAATGCTATGAAAATAAATAGGGCAATGGGACAGGAAAGGGGATCCTGGGAGGGTCTGGCATGAATTGATGTAGGACGGTCAGGGACGCCCTCCCGGAGGAAGGAAAAGAGGAAAAAGCACAGTCAGCAGGGCAAGAACCTTCCAGAGACGGTGACTGTGACAGCACTGACGATGACTGACAGGCATTAACTGACAGGCCTTCTCATATGCCAAGTGGTGCTCTACACACTTCACAGGGATTAACATTTTTAGGCTTCACAACAACCCTTTGAGGTAAATACACCCACTTCACAGATGAAGACACTGAGGTGTAGAGAAGTCACATGATTAGTCAAGGTCCACAATTCACAATACAGAGAACCACAATCTGAACCCAGCTTGCGAAGTTGCCCAGTCATGTCCGACTCTTGGAGACGCTGTGGCCTGTAGCCAGCCAGGCTCTTCCGTCCATGGGATTTTACGGGCAAGAATACTGGAGCAGGTTGCCATTTCCTTCTCCATTGAACCCAGGATAGACTAAGACAAATTTCTTATAAAAACGAGTTAACACAACAACAGAAATCATTGCAAGCTTTGCTAAAAGGATAAATGTTGTAGGGGAAAAATACAAAAACAAACATCTGAGAGTAACAGGGAACCACTAAAGATGAGGTAAAGGGGAGGCCCCTCTGAGGACACTGGCGTTTACCTGGGAATGGGAGGGAGGAAGGGGAAAGAGGGAGCGCTGGGGCAGGGCTTCCCAGAAAGAGAAGGGCACGGGCGGATGTCCTCCAGCCAGAGCATCTGGGAAATCCAGGGCCTCTGGAGCCCAAAGAATAGAGAAGGGTCCAGAGAGAATGGGGAGGAGAAATAGGCAGACGCCACACCACGCGGGCCTGATAGGGAGTGTGGATCTGATTACATCACTGTGTGTGTTAGGCCCTCGGTTGTATCCGACTTTGCGACTCCACGGACTGTAGCCCACCAGGCTCCTCTGTCCATGGGCTCTCCTAGGCTAGAACAGTGGAGTGGGTTGCCATTTCCTTCTCCATGATGTCAGTGAGGAAGCCATTTCACGGGGTTTTATCTGGTGTTGCTTTTGTAAAAATATCACTCTGCTTCTTTGTTAGGAAGGAATTCAATTTTCATGGAGAGTTGACAGAAAATATTCAGGGGGTGAGGTTAAGGCTCACATTTTCTCCAACAATATAAAGATACAGAAAAAGGCAAACAGTTTCTCTGGTTATCAGAGATGCATACACATATCCTAAGATTCAGATATTTACTTATAATATTTACTTATAAATATTTACTTATAAATTTTTTCCAATATTTACTTATAAATAAATCAAAACTGTCTTTAGAAAACTGCTTGGTTGCACTCATTCTGCGCCTTTTTTTTTTTTTTTAACTTTATTTTACTTTACAATACTGTATTAGTTTTGCCATACATCAACATGAATCCGCCACGGGTATACATGTGTTCCTAAACAGACCTCATGCAAGAGAGATACTCTGCCTATGGATTTCTGAATCCCTGCCACGGTCAGATATACTGAGTGAGGAAGGGAATGTTCTTTCTTCTCTGTGAACTTTATTCTTTAATAGTGACCATTTTCCTAACCAGAGAAGGTCATTAGAACTTGAGCTACAGTGTGCTTAGTGTTAACATGTTAAAATACCTTTTAGTCACAGGTTGTATTTCTAATTCTGTTTGTGAGAAGAGAGTGTTGATGGAAGATTGTTCTGGAACAGTACAAATGGACTCCACCTCAAACTTTTCTCAGGAATGTTCAAGGCTGTACAGTATACTGTGGTTTTGAATTTAGGATCAGCTTTGGAACTGAACCACTTTCTGTTCGGTAAAGCAGAACTAAAATGTCACAGCTGTGACGATGTGTCTTTTTTTTTTTTTTTTAAGAACAGAGGGTTGCCCTGCCATGAGCACCACCAAGTGGCCCGTGTGGATCTTACAATCTTCCCAAGATGCCACTTGATTACAAGGTTATAGTCAAAGACCTTGACCAGTTGTTTACATGGAGAATTTTTTTTAATTTTAAAAATTTTTACACAATTTTTAATTTTACTACCAAATATTGGCTCTACTACTCCCTGTGTCGCACAATGCAAGCATATCTTTTGAGAGTCACTCAGAGAATCCCTCTGTTAGAATTTCTCAAAATTCAACCAGTGAACAGAAATCACTGCTGGTGTCTGAAGTCCCAGACAGAAGTCCCAGCAGTGAACAGAAATCACTGCTGGTCACTCACTGTATTATCAGAAGTAAGTATAGTGCCTGACACTTTGAGGGGCTCTCACCCCTCCTACTGATCCAGGCACAGAAACTCATTCCTATCACTTCCAGGGAATAACCCATCTTTCCTGAGCAACTTCAACCTAGCAACAAGAAGAAAATGAATTGCATGTTCTCAGTTCACATTATAACATTTCTCATACTGAATATGGACACATAAAAGGTCTTGAACATTTTCATTTGACATCTTGTATGATTTTTTCTTTTTCAGTATCCAAAACTCTGAACTAGGTTCAGGAACACTAGAAAATGCAGTCTCTACTCTGGAGACGATGATCTGCAGAGGGCAATACAATACTGTCATCCCCTTCTCTGGTTATAGATGTCAACTAGGTCGGTCCATGGGTGGGGGTGGGGGGACTGTTGCTGGGACTCTGGGTGGATTTAGATGAAGAGTGTTGACTTAAAAACACCTCCAAGACTGTCCCCCAGAGCCTCAAATCCTCAGCTCACTCCATTCACACCTCACAAAATTAGAACAAACTTGAATAGGTCAGGATTTATTCAAAATTTAGGAATTTTTTTTTTCTAATTTAGGGTCAAAGAATGTTATTTGGAAATTATTTCTGTAGGTCATCAACAAAAGATTAAAATTTCAGGAACCAACTAAAAACAAATGTCCTTAAGAGTCAAAGAAAAGCATGTCACAACACATGTCTATCATATAAGAGTCTGAAGCATTGCAGTCATTAAGAAAATACATATATATGGCAATGTATGTGGATATGTCCATATAAACATTTCTAAATAGATGGCTGGTTAAAAGTACCCTCAGACACCAATAAGGGACTGGCAGCCTAACAAGTGCCTGGTTCGCCTGAGGACAAGGGAGCAATAGACTCCTCTAGGCCACCTTTACATTCACGTGGGATTTTGCAGTTTATAGGATGCTTCTAGCTCATTTTCTTTCTTTCATCTGAGCCTTACAAAAAAAGTGATGCATCATCACCCCACTTGGAGCTAAGGACACTATGATTCAGAGAAAATAAATGATTTGTTAGTGGCTGAAAGCCGTGGGCCAGAAACAAGCTGGATGTGTGTTTCACTCTACAACAATCTGCAGCGACATTATCATTTTCAAAACACTATAGAGCTTCATTTATTTCTCCCAGGGATGTGGCGAGACAGGAAAAGAGGACATTCCTAACCAAGAGGTAAACTGACTGGCATTAAAGGGGGAAGTGGCTTGCCCAAGGTCAGGCAAAGCTAGAGCTGGGACGAGAACCAAGTCTCCTGCATTCTAACCCAGCTTCCTTCTTTTGATTCTCTCATGACACCTTCTACATTCAAATAATAATATGCTAGAAGAATCAAACTGAAGAGACTGAGCACCCCAAAGAAATAGGAAAACATATTTGGATGAAAGTTTTCCAAAGAAAAAGTGGGCCCAGGAAAGCAGATTATTTACTTTCTGAATTATTTACATGCCATCATCAGAAGGAGCCAGAGAAACATAAAATGCACAAAAGTCATACTTTAAAGAAGCATCTCTGGGAAGAATTGCGAGTTGGAAGACAGTAAATGAGAGAAATGGGAGGTGTGAAATTCTATCAGTGAATTTAGACCTTAATTGCTACATGCCATTTCAATCGCCAGTACTGACCTGAGACATAAATACCCTGGTCTATAAAAAAAAGCAACCAGCCTGGAGACTTTAAATTTAATAGCAAAATATTGACAAAAGATGGAAATTCCAGAACTCCATCTTCCGGTCTCATGGATAACTAGGTTTGAAAGTTATATTTGTACTTTCGTGTAAGGCAAAGGAAGCTGATGACAGACAGCCCTGGACAGCGGGAAGACCCTCGCAGGACACTCACCATGACTCAGGGCTACAGAGCTCTTTCATAAACATGGTCGGACATTCCGTCCCCAGCTCAGCTCTGTCACTCCACAGTTAGTCAAATATTTTCCACCTCAGTCTCCCCAGCTGTAAAATGGTATAACTCCTGAACATGATAGCAGTGAGCTTATTTACCACCCAACCCTTCCCCGGCGTTCTCTCCATCACTCTGCATACTGCCCCGTTATGCAGGTACCATGCTTATCCCCATTTGGCCAAATCAGGGTCTAGAGACCAGAGGTACCACTGGCCTGATTTCAGAGACCACTCCCTTCACCCATCTTATTGGAAATGACAGTTTTTTGTTTTGTTTTTTCATGGTAAAATTGTACACTGGCACTCTGATTTTACATAGCCTTTCACAAGTCTTGTTTGTAATCCGGCCCCTAAAAGTCCAGGTCTGAGAGTCATATCAAATTTCCAATGCTTCAAAGCTCGAGACAGAATCCCAAACTATGGTAACAGTGAGGCTGTTGTGTAATTGGCCAGGGAGCCAGTCACTGGAGGCAATGCTCTAGGCCTATTTCAGGTTTAAATTTTGGCATCTTCCATCATCCCGCCATCACCTTTTATAAACTGTAGAGAGAGGAGGAAAAGTGGTGAGGTCCAAGCTGAGTTCCCATTCCCAGGCTGGGTGTGTTAGAACCCACATTTATCATACAGAATTGCCGAGTTAAAGAAAGTCAGCACCTTGAACTTACACTCTTGATTAAATACCCTTGAGACCTCAAAAGAGATCATAGGAAGGACAGAAACAGACTCATTTGCCAGAAAGGGAAATATAAACTCAGCTTTGGGACGGACCCACACTACCATACTGTATCTGCATTGGTTAGAGAAGGGATCTAGGCTTAGGAAAGCAGAACGTGCTGCCACTACAATGAGGCATGCTCGGACTACCCACTGGCAAAGCCCACCGGCTCCCTTCTGTTTGCAACAGACAGGATTTACAGACCAAAGAAGTCCCCTCCCACTCCTCCTATGAGAGCAGCGGGAAAGCCAAGTTTTGCACACCCTGTTCTGGAGTCAGGTAGGTGGAAGTGTGGGAAGGACAAAGGTGGCCAAACTGAAATGAAAAGTGTATGTGTGTCTCTGTGTGTATATATTTAAAAAGTGTTTATTGGGCTAGAAATCCTGTAACTCTGGGCAGTCAAGGTGGGGTGATATACAAGCAGAAAAGAACTTAATCCTTCCTGAGAGAAACACTTTGAACCTATCAGGTATTTCAGGTAAAACACATTTCCTAATACTCCCTAGGCAAATATTTAAAACAAATAGAAAAAAAAAAAGTGCTTTAATCTCCCTTATATAGATAACACTCCACTTGATTTCTTCAAGACAGAGTGGCTGTAGAAAGGTCTAACTAGTCAGAATGCCATACAATTTGTATAATTTGACTGTTTTCTTCATAGCTTAGGGGCTTGGGCTATTTGTCTTTTTTTTTTTTTTAAGGCAAATTATGTGGGAAATTATTTGCTTCATAAATGAGTTACCCTTATTCCAAATGTAACTTCTGGGACTCATGACTATGTACGCCCTTTCAGAAAGAGAGGAAGCTGGACTAGAATAGGACACTTTGCCTCATGCAGGCTGATCTGTCAAATATTCATGAATCCACAGGTATGAAGGACTTGTAGGGTGGCGTAATGGCTTTTAGAACTGCTTAATTCCTGTGAGTAAGCCACTCCAGTGATTTTGCCAAGCAATAGTTACTCTGGATTCAACCTTTCCTGGCCCACTTTCAAAATAGCAACAGTATTGTTTGCAAACCCCAGTCAAATTAGGCACTGAAAGAAATCTCAGAAACTGAATGACATTCACTTGCCTACCTACACTGAGCCACTTACTGTTTAAAAGACTAAAACCCCTTGGTCTACGAGGTCTAAGTTTTTCCTTATTATGACTTTGGTGTAGAACAAATAGCAACCGTCCCCCAAAGATATCCACCACCCTCATCCCCAGACCCAGAGGTATTATCTTGTGTGGCAATAGGAACTTTGCAGATATGATTGAGGGAAGGGTCATGTGACAAGAACAGTGTGCTGATTATCCATGTGGGGCCAATGTAAACACAAGGGTCCTTAAAAGAGAACACGGGCAATTCAGGTAGAAGAGAAGGCAAGCTGATGATGAAAGCAGAGAGCCGAGTGATGTGACCTCAAGCCAGTGAATCCGTCAGCCCTTAGAAGCTGGATGAGTCAAAGAACAGATTCTCCCTGGAGCCTCCTAAGAAACCAGCCCTTCCAGCAACCTTGATTCTGACTCTCTAAAACCCATCTCAGACTTCCAACCTCCACAGCTCTAAGATAAGAAGTGTGTGTGGTTTAAAACCACTGAAAGTATGGTCACTAGTTTCACAGCAACAAGAAAACTAAACTGGATCCACTTGGAAATGTCTGAAAAGTTGAAACATTATAGCCAACAGCCCATGAAACAGCCTCAGCCACTTTGAGCAGTGCTCAGACAACTCCTTAGGTAAAGCTGTCCACTGGCTTGACTGCACCTGATGGGACCGCCTACAGCTACACGGAAGAAGACCCGCGTCTACAAGGACGCCACGCGCAAAGGAGCCTGCCCAGAGATGCTCTGTTACAGATGCGCTGCGCTAAGCTATTCAGTCGAGTCCGACTCTGCAGACCTATGGCTCGCAGCCCGCCAGGCTCCTCAGTCCATGGGATTCTCCAGGCAAGAAAACTGGAGTGGGTTGTGATGTCATCCTCCAGGGGATAGTCCCGACCCACAGACTGACCCAGAGTTGCTTTCATCTCTTGCACTGACAAACGGGTTCTTTACCACTACCGTTATGGATAGTTACCAAGCAAAGGAATCAGACTCTCTCTCTGAGAGTTTTGAGTGCAAGACACCAAGGCGGCAGTAAAACTACAAGGAAAAGAACAGGAGTGAGTAAGCAGGGGGAAAGGAAACAGAGAGAAGCTGATGAACAAAGAGGACAGAGTGAGCAGAAGAAGGAGCAGTGGACATCACTCTGGGGACCGGGTGGGACAGCTCCAAGGTTCCCAGTGCCTACAATTGCCCTGCATGGGGAAGAAGTGGGGCCCTCAAATAACACTGAATGGATGAATGGTCATCAACTGCATCTCATTCTTCAAGAGACCAGGACTGCTGCTGAGATTGGTTCTTGGGCTTCCTTCCTTTCCTAACTTGCAGTTACCACAACCTGCCTGAGATGATGAGAGTAGGCTTCATCCTCAACAATCTTACAAAACCTAAATGCAGTTCTCTCTACCCTAATCTCACCCTTTGAAAAGAGCATGGAGGGCAAAGGGCTTGACATTTCGTCACAGAAAATATACAAATGGCCAACAAGCAGCACTTGAAAAGATGCTCCATGTCATTAGAAAATGCAAAATCAAAACTGTAGTGAAGTATGCTTCACACCCGTTAGGGCAGCTATACTCAAAGGTGAAGTAGGTAATGAAATTGGAACCCTCATACATGGCTGATGGAATTTAAAATGGCACAAACCATCACAAAAAAATAGTTTGGTGAATCTTCAGTAAGTTAAAAAAAAATTAACAATATGACCCAGCCACTCCACTCCCCAGGTATGTACACAAAAGAATCTAAAAAATAGGTCTTCAAACAATAACTTACACATGAATGGTTATAGTATAAACTATATTTGCAATGGCCAAAAGGCAGAAACAACAAAAATGTCCATCAGTGGAGGAACAGATAAAGAAATGTTGGTGTATGTGTATGATGGACTATTATTAATCCATAAAAAGAACTGATACATGCCACAACATAGATGAATCTAAAATTCATTATGTCAAGTGAAAGGAGCCAGACACAAGAGGCCACATATTATATGAATCCCTTTGTATGGAACACTCACAGTAGGGAAACCCACAGACACAGAAACCAGATTAGTGCTTGTTTGGGGTTGTGGAAAAATGGGAGTAAGCACTCAGTGGGTCAAAGTTTCCTTTGGGGGTGATAAAAATGTTCTGGAACTTGACAGTGGGGATGGTTACACAATCTGTGAATGTACTAAAGGCTACAGAAATGTACATTTTAAAATAGTTAAAATGATGAACATTACGTGAATTTTACCACAATAAAAGATTGCTGATGAACCTATCTGCAGGGCAGCAACAGAGACACAGACATATAGAACAGACTTGTGCACATAGAGGGTGATGAACTGCAAGTGTGGCATTAAAACATACATATTACCATATATAAGATCAGACAGCTAGTGGAAACTTGCTGTATGGTGCAGGAAGCTCAAATCCAGTGCTCTGTGACAACCTAGAGGGGTGAGATGGGGGTGAGAGGGAGGTTCAAGAGGGAGGGAACATACGTATACCTGTTCACGTTGATATATGGCAGAAACCAACATAATTATCAGAAAGCAATTATCCTCTAATTAAAAATGAATTAAAAAAAAATATTATTGGAAATACATTTCTTGTAACATACTCATTTATTTACCACATTTTATAGATATTCACTTTAATTTATGCTGATGCTGGCAGATACTCCAAATCCTGCTCTGGTTGCAAAAGGCTTTTGGAGCTGGGTTATTCCTTCACTATCAACAGTCCCATGTGCGATGTAAAACAGATATCTCTGTGTGACTTCTCAGAATCGGACTCAGGACTCCAACCACATGGACATCTGTTGTCAGTCTATACTCTGCTGTTAACATACAGCTTGTTTCGTAACGACAACAAAAAAGTCAAAAGCGAATCAATGCCATTTGGCCAGATTAATCTGACCTTGGACGAGTCTCTGAGTGAGCAGGAAAAACCATACATAGGTTCACACAGACCTTCCATTTCTAATATAAGATCAAGATAGCTTAAAATAAACTCATCATGTTGGGGAGGAAAATTCATTTTCCCTCTACCCTTCTAGGTTCTTGGCTGAGACACCCCCCATCTCCGATAAAAGATTAATAGGGAGAAAAACAAACAGAAATTTAATAACATGTATGCCTACTGGAAGAGACCTAGAAGAACTGAATAATGCCCCCAAATGGCCCCAACCTTCACCTTAAGTACCTTCTTCAGCTAAAGGCAAAAGAAAGATGTTTGGGCAGGAAGGGGACAGTTAATGGGAGGTGACCAGGAAAAGCACCATCAACCGGGATAAGGTTGTCACGCAGATCTAAGACTGTGTCCGTTTCTAAAGACAGAGGCATTCTTCTCTTCCTGGTACAGAGAGAGAGGCACTGTTGTAAATGTCTCCTGCTGTGGTTTAGTCAGTCAGTCGTGTTCGACTCTGCGACTCGATGGACTGCAACACACCAGGCCTCCCTGTCCTTCACCAACTCCCAAAGCCTGCTCAAACTCATGTCCGTTGAGTCGGTGATGCCATCCAACCACCTCACCCTCTGTCTTCCCCTTCTCCTTCTGCCCTCTATCTTTCCCAGCATCAGGGTCTTTTTCAATGAGTTGGCTTCTTCACTTCAGGTGGCCAAAGTACTGGAGCTTCAGCTGACTGTCTCTTCAAAAGGATAATTTCCACACGGTTTTCACGGCTTCTCTGCTGTCCATTCTTTCTTAAAAGTGACTAGGAGAAGGAAATGGCAACCCACTCCAGGGTTCTTGCGCGGAGAATCCCAGGGACGGCGGAGCCTGGTGGGCTGCCCTCTATGGGATCGCACAGAGTCGGACACGACTGAAGCGACTCAGCAGCAGCAGCAGCAGCAGGCTGAAATAATCCTTATGCCAAGGAGGTAATTTGGAAGTGGCAGATTCTGCCCCCTTCAATCCCTTGCTAATAACAATCAGTCACTAAGTAGATTAAGAAGTTAAGAATGACACCATTAGAGAATCATTTTCTTAGAGACTGTGATACTTCAGAAGAATGTTATGGCTACATGTCATCAGGCTCTTCAATAAAATTAAATTTTCCAAGTGAAGAAAATGACACATGGGCCACTTGTTTAAACAAATACAAAAGAAGACTGTTACATTTCTTAAGCTTCGCAAAATAGTCTAGAAGTGTTTGTTCTATCAGCAGATGGCGCTGCCAACATATTGCTGAAATTAAAAAGATGACAATGGCCATTTTCTTTAATCCCTTTATTAAATGGTAAATTTGGAATAAGTTATTAATTTTTTGTCAATGCCATGCTTGGAGTAATTTTTGTCATTGTCATGCTTTATCACTCTTGGTATTAGTGGGCCACCTCCAAAGTTCTAAACTCCTGTTTAATTAAATTATTATATAGAATGGCCTTTTAAAATATTATCTTTATTTTTATTAGTATTAAGTAGTATCTTTATAAAGTATCTTTACTATGAATTTTAAAATTATTGCAAACTATTGTTAATAGTTAATATATTTATTAATAATAGTAACATTATCTTTATTATTATTGACTACCATGGATGGGGTATTTTCTAAGGGGTAGGCACATTAGTGGGTTTTCACAGAAGCTTCTTACTTAAGCTGTAATGGTGTTACTATCTCCATTGCACAAAGGAGAAACCTGAAGGGGAGCCAAGTTATATTCTTTGCCAAAGGCACACATCTCTGTAGGAGATAGAAACAGGGTTCAACATGAGGTCTGGTCCTTTCCAAGCGCATGCCCTTAAGCATGCTGACCACTATGACACAGAGCCACGGTGCTACAGCATTCCCAGGACTGGGGGAAGACACCTCAAAGACAGGTTTATTAGATAAGCACAGATCATCTCAAACCAAACACACAGATGGCCCTGATTCACATCATTTAAAAAGCAATTCAACTCCTAATTCCTTGTATCCAGAATCCATTCAAAGCTTAAAACAAGGCTGACCCCATTTCTGTTTTGAGAAAATTAAGAATGAAAGGTGATATCCCACTGAGTCAAAGAGACAAAGACCGTGAACAACATTCAGCAGGAAAAGCAACCCGAAACACAGAAATAATGCAAACTCTGTTCAGTGTGTGAGCAGAAAGGAGCCGAGTTAATGAGACTGTCTGCGCGGTAGTGAAGAGGAAGAAGTAGGTTGTTTGCATATTTAAAATTTGACCTTTTCACGATCAGATATTTTTCTGAACTGCGAAAGGGAAAAACCAGAACTTGCCTGTTGAGACACGATTCTGAGTACAAAGTTAAACACGCAACGCCAGAGCTGCAGAAAAAGCAAGCAAGACCCAGGCATAAGGATTCTACGTTTTTCTGACAGACAAATCCTACGTGTTGGTGTATGAAGGTTATCTGATAAAAATAAACTTAACACAGCAAGAGAGTTTGTTCTTCAATCTCAAAAAAAAAAAAAATTATTAGTCACATCTAAAGTCAAGATAAACTGGGGCTATAGAAGCCAGCCCTCCATATCCCATTCAGTTCTGTTTAAAACCATCACCTCTTGGGATGAGAAAGAACGCTCCCAGGTCGTGACCACTATTTTACTAAACTGAGTAAGGTTTTCTTCCCAGTGCCTGGGATGGACCCTGGTGTGCTTGATCACTCTCATCTCCCCGTTATACCAGAAAAACCAAAGGACTCCCTTTATCAGAAGCTGGAGCTGAACATTGGCCCCTGGCATTTTATCTTTCAGGAGCAAATCAGGACAAATCTGAGATTCAAGAAATCTCTCGGGCTTTTCCTGAGGATGAGACCATTTTCTGCCTGACAGATCACACAGATTGCTTGGGAGGAATGTGAGGACAAGGACTAGAGAGGCCCGTCACACAAAAA
Source organism: Nanger dama (assembly GCA_917880005.1). Classification (NCBI taxonomy): domain Eukaryota; kingdom Metazoa; phylum Chordata; class Mammalia; order Artiodactyla; family Bovidae; genus Nanger; species Nanger dama. The sequence continues at coordinate 36,435,430 of CAKJTW010000007.1, forward strand.
CACAGCTTATGATTTATTCAGCCCTTCAACTGTCCTCCCCACTCCAGCCCCACAGTCCAGCAGCTTTCTTCCTTTCCTTACCATTTCTGGCATGCTAACCAAGCATAACTTATATTCAAAGACACAACTTTCTTTTGGGCTCCTCTCACACTTTCAGGTGTGTCCGGTGGGTACAGTTCTTCCCTGGGCTTCTCTGGTGGCTCAGATGGTAAAGAATCCGCCTGCCAACACAGGAGACGCAAGTTCAATCCCTGGGTTAGGAAGATCCCCTGGAGAAGGGAATGGCAACCCACTCCAGTATTCTTGCCCGGGAAATCACATGGACAGAGGAGCCTGGCGGGCTACAGTCCATGGAGTCGCAAAGAGTCAGACACAACTAAGTGATTATACAGCAACAAACCCTTCCTTGTTCCTGGATAAAGAGCAAGTCCTGTGCCTTTTCTGCTCACCCTTAGGTAATACACAGCTCTACACACATTGGAAGGTGCCCACAGATTCACTTAAAAATGAAAACTTCCAGTTCAACATATTAATCAGAACTCTTTTGATTAAACATCAGAATCTTCCCCTCTTCCCCTGACCAGCTCCAGGAGTATCGTACACTGGGGAAAGAAAGAAAGCACAGCTGGAATCTTCCTGCTCCCAGGGCACATCCCTCCTTCCCTGTTTCCTAGCTGTGTTCTCCTTCCTTCTGAGTGGGTGAGCGGGGGGGGAGGAAGAAGGATGTGCACAGGATGTGACAGCAAAGTATAGAAAATGCTTGGGAGCTCTCTCACCTGAACTGCGACTATTTTAAGCTGGCTTCTCACACTGCAGGTCTGGCAGTATTTTAGGGGGTAACGCTCTCACAGGGACATGGTTGTAGGGTCCTCCGACAGGCTCCTCACTGGTGGTTTCTCCCCTGAAGTTCCCTTGACTAAGGCAGGTACTTCTCCATGCTAGGTGGTCACTCTCAACTCCTTCCTGAACCCTTAGGTGTGGGGTTTCTCTCCCAAAGCCCTGCTGCTCCCCTCCAGGTAGCTCTCTATGCACACAAGATGCCCTAGTCAGTTGGGCCCATATCTAGACCACCTAGACCACAGGAAATGACGATGCATTCCATGTCATCCCAGCAAACCCTGGCGTAAGGCTGGGCCTATTGCAGCAGCAGCTTCAGTGTCAGGACACAGACCCCATCCAAATACGCTGCATTCATGAAGGCACCAGGATTCCAGAATCACAAAGCAGGTTCTGCCCTATTCGGTACCCACAGTCTACGGTGTATGTAAGTAAATATCACACATTGTAACACTCTGTGACAATGCTTTGGGAAACATTTTAACCAGTTCTTCAATTCTTCATAGTAAATAGTCTTGGCTTCTCAAAAATTGTTGTAGTGACATAGTGAAGACTGAAACCACTCTGGCTTTCAGATTCACCATTTTTATTTACTTCATGAAACAAGCCAGCATCATCCAAGCAATAAAGGGAACATCTTAATTCCAGCTCAAAACAGTAACAGCTACCAAAGTTAACATAGTTGAAACCTTGTTCTACTTTACTGTACCTTTCACAGACATTCTTCCCCAATAACTTAGATCCTAAATAATCAGAATCTTAAAATAGAGACTTTGGGAATTATTGTACCTCAAGAGTATCTTCTGGTGACAATGGAGCCCTTGAAATGCTAATGCAAATAGCACAAGGCAATGAACACTTGAGAATAGCTGAGAGGATCTAGGCAACCCAGTTTTCTCGATGATGGAGCTACTCTTCAGAGCTAGAGGAATTCTCCCTAACATCAATAGAGGCTGTGATCCTGGAGAAATGTGTGCATGGGGATGGAATGGAGGATGGGTGGCACTCCTGCAGTGTATTTACCATCACTAATCTAGAAGCTGAGTATACGGTCAGATACACATAGCGAAGAGAGTCTCTGCTGCTAGAGAGATGATTAGAGACAAAATACAAAGGAAAAGGAAGAAAGACTAGATTTGGGGGTTTTGCCAGTTTAACAGTCAATCTTAGTTTTCCACGGTCTCCCATCTGTAAACTCAAATTAACTTGGAGAAATCTATCAAGAGATATGATAGATTAATATAATATATATCAAAATACTAAGGGTAACTAGACAGCTAGATGTGAAAGAATGAAATTAGAGAACACTCCCTTATACCATACACAAAGATAAACTCAAAATGGATTAAAGACCTAAATATAAGATGAGACACTATAAAACCCTTAGAGGAAAACATTGGCACAACACTCTACAACATAATCACACCAAGATCCTCTATGACCTAGAGTTTGGGAAATAAAAGCAAAAATATAAAAGTGGGACCTAGTTAAACTTAAAAGCTTTTGCACAGCAAAGGAAACTATAAACAAAGTGGAAAGACAACCCTCAGCATGGGAGAAAATAACAGCAAATGAAACAACTGGCGAAGGATTAATTTTCCAAAATATACATGCAACTCAGGCAACTCAACACAATATTGTAAAGAAATTATCCTTCAATGAAAAATAAATAAAAATTTTAAAACCCAGCATTAAAACAATCTTAAAATTTGTAGGAAACACAGAAGACTCCAAGTAGCCAAAACAACCTTGACAAAGAAGAAGAGAGGTGAAAGAACCATAATTCCTGACTTCGTACAACAAAGCCGCAGTAATCAAAGCAATATGGTACTGGCACAAAAACATATGCATGGATCAATGGAACAGAATATAGAGCCCAGAAATAAACCCACGATTAATCTATAACAAAAGAAGAAAGAATATATAATAGAGAAAACACAGGATCTTCATTCAAGAAGTGGGGCTGGGGAAGCTGAACAGCTACATGTAAAAAAATTAAATTAGAACTTCTCTAGCATCACACACAAAAATAAACTCAAAATGGATTAAAGACCTGAATGCAAGACTGGATGCTATAAAACTCCTAGAAGAAAACATAGCCAGAAACTTCTTGAACATAAATCACAGCAGTTTTTTAAATCTGTCTCCTAAAGCAAAGGAAATAAAAGGAAAACTAAATGAGACTTAATTAAATTAAAAAGCATTTGTATAGCAAAGAAATAAACAAAACACAACCTACAAATGGGAGAAAATATTTCAAAAGACATGACCAATAAGGGGTTAATATCCAAACTATATAAATAGCTCATACAAAAACATCAAAAACTAAACAACTCAATTTAAAAATAAGCAGAAGACATATTAATAAATAGACATTTCTCCAAAGCAGATACACAAATAGCCAATGGGCACATGAAACAATGCTCAACATCATTAATCTTCACAGCAATGTAAATCAAAACCACAAGATATTGCCTCATATCTGTCAGAATGGTGATCATCAAAAGGAACACAAATAACAAATGCTGGTGAGGAGGCAGAGAAAAGGGAATTCTCATACACTGCTGGTGTGCTGGTGGGAATGTAAATTCATGCAGTCACTGTGGAAAACAGTATGGGATCCAAAACATAAAACAGAACTACCATATGACCGAGAATTCCACTCCTGGGTATATTTCCAAAAACACTCATTCAAAAGAATACACGCACCCCAGTGTTCATAGCAGCATTACTTAAAACTGCAAAGGTACGGAAGCAACCTAAGTGTCTATGAACAGATGAATGAATAAAGATGTGCTATATATACATTACAGAGCTGTTAGGCATAAGAAAGAAATATTATGAAGGCAAAAAGGCAAAATGGTTGTCTGAGGAGGCCTTACAAATAGCTGAGAAAAGACGAGACATGAAAGGCAAAGGAGAAAGATATATCCATCTGAATGCAGAGTTTCAAAGAATAGCAAGGAGAGATAAGAAAGCCTTCCTTAGTGATCAGTGCAAACAAACAGAGGAAAAAAATAGAATGGGAAAGACTAGAAATCTCTTCAAGAAAATTAGAGATACCAAGGAAACATTTCACACAAAGATGGGCATGATAAAGGAGAGAAATGGTATAGACCTAACAGAAGCAGAAGATATTAAGAGGTGGTAGGAATACACGGAAGAACTATACAAAAAGATCTTAATGACCCAGTTAACCACGATGATGTGATCACTCATCTAGAGCCAGACATCTTGGAGTGTGAAGTCAAGTGGGTCTTAGGAAGCATCACTACAAACAAAGCTAGCAGATGTGAGGGAATTCCAGCTGAGCTATTTAAAATCCTCAAAGATGATGCTGTTAAAGTGCTGCACTCCATATGCCAGCAAATTTGGAAAACTCAGCAGTGGCCAAAAGACTGGAAAAGGTCAGTTTTCACTCCAATCCCAAAGAAAGGCAATGCTAAAGAATGTTCAAAGTACTGCACAATTGCACTCAATTCACATGCTACCTTCCCTGGTGGCTCAGACAATAAAGTGGCAAAGCATCTGCCTGCAACATGGGAGACCAGGGTTCGATCCCTGGGTTGGGGAGATCCCCTGGAGAAGGAAATGGCAACCCACTCCAGTACTCTTGCCTGGAAAATTCCATGGATGGAGAAGCCTGGTAGGCTACAGTCCATGGGGTCACAAAAGTTGGACACAGCTAAGTGACTTCACTGTCACATGCTAGCAAAGTAATGCTCAAAATCCTTCAAGCTAGATTACAAGAGTATGGGACCTGAGAACTTCCAGATGTACAAGCTGGATTTAGAAAAGGCAGAGGAACCAGAAATCAAATTGCCAATATCCTCTGGATCACAGAAAAAGCTAGAGAATTCTAGAAAAACATCTACTTCTGTTTCATTGACTACACTAAAGCCTTTGACTGTGTGGGTCACAACAAACTGTGGAAAATTCTCCAACAGGTAGGAATACCAAACCGCCTTACTGCCTCCTGAGAAATCTGTATGCAGGTCAAGAAGCAACAGTTAAAACTGGACATGGTACAACGGACTGGTTCTAAATTGAGAAAGGAGTATGACAAAGCTGTATATTGTCACCCTGCTTATTTAACTTATATGCAGAGTACATCATGAGAAACGCTGGGCTAGATCAAGCACAACTTAGAATCAAGACTGCCAGAAGAAATATCAATAACCTCTGATATGCAGATGATACCACCCTTATGACAGAGAGCAAAGACAGCCTCTTGATGAATGTGAAAGAGGAGAGTGAAAAAACTGGCTTAAAATCCAATATTCAAAAAAATGAAGATCATGGCTTTCCAGTCCCATCACTTCATGGCAAAGAGATGGAGAAACAATGAAAACAGTGAAAGACTTTACTTTTATGGGCTTCAAAATTACTGGGGGTGGTGACTGCAGCTATGAAATTAAAAGACACTTGCTCCTTGGAAGAAAGGAATGACAAACCTAGACAGCGTACTGAAAAGCAAAGACATTACTTTGCCTCCAAAGGTCTAAAGTCAAAGCTATGATTTTTCCAGTAGTCATGTACAGATGTGAGAGCTAGACAGTAAGAAAGGCTGAGCACCGAAGAATTGATGCCTTAGAACTGTGCTGGGAAAGACTCTTGAGAATCTCTTGGACAGCAAGGAGATCCAACCAGTCCATCCTAAAGAAAATCAACCCTGAATATCATTGGAAGGACTGATGCTGAAGCTGAAGCTCCAATACTTTGGCCACCTAATGTGAAGAGCTGACTCAACGGAAAAGACCCTGATGCTGGGAAAGACTGAAGGCAGGAAGAGAAGGGGACGACAGATGATGAGATGGTTGGAGGGCATTACTGACTCAATGGACATGAGTTTGAGTAAGGTCCAGGAGATGGTGAAGGGACAGGGAAGCCTGATGTGCTGCAGTCCATAGGGTCACAAAGTGTTGGACACGACTGAGTAACTGAACAATAACAATTACAAGAATCATATATCAATAAAATTGATGTAAATGATATGGTCACATTCCTTGAAATACACAAATTACAATGACTGACTCAAAAGATAGAAAACCTGAATAACATTACACCAATTAAACAAAACTGATTTTGTAATTAAAAATTTTACATTCCACTTTTGGAAACATGGAGTAGAAATACTCTTTTCCATTGTTTCCACTAGGCACAACTAAAAACTCTGCATATTATAACAGATAAGCTAATGAACTCAGGCCCTAAGAAATGACATGGTAATAAGTTTTTGGATTTTCTCTTTGCCGCTTGTATCACAGACTTAGTGCCCAAGAAGCTGGCAAGCAAAATATACCAAAAGGTATAAAGCAAAAACAGTCTCAACAAAAGACTGTTCACTCCAGCCAAAAGCAGTAAAGGGAAACCTGGCTAGAAGGAAAATATTCATTTTACTCCAGCCAAACATCACAGAAAAAAAGGAAACAAACAAACAAACAGAACTATTCCTACCAACAAAAGCTGAGTGAGGAATTAAACCATGCCAGATAGGAAAAGGTACCTCACCTCACCTATCAGAATGATGTTAGAGAAAGCCAAGTAGGGACCTGGATTTTGATATCCATGAAGTGATAGTGAGGCTCATTCCTACAGTGTTGGTGTATATCACACAGGGAGTGTGGATCTCCGTAACCACCAGGTGGTAATAAACTATTCCTCCCATTTCCTGTGGGGTTAGTGCCAGAGGCCTATAGTTAGGACATTCAAAATCACCCAGTGGTAATGAGTCCATCTCCCCTGGTGCATAACTGAAAACCACAGAAGGAGATGTAACAAAGACCTCCCACTATTCCCAGGCAAGATGGTATTAGTGGAGGCATTACAGAGAGCTGGTCCTCTCAACTCAGTTGTCAGTTGGAGAAACTGGACTTCCATCTTTCCCTGGAAATAAGGGGCATTATTCCTGAACTCCTGTCCCCTTTTGGAATGGAGTCAGATAAAAATAACTAGAGCAGAAAATTGAATATGGTGAAGGTTCTCAAATACCAAATACATCCAAGTTTCAGAAACAGGGAAATATCTACCTGAATTAAAACAATCCAAAGAACATCACCGAGATGACAAAGATGTTAGAATTATCTGAGAATGATATTGAAGCACTGGAAATTATTCAAACTGCAATAGCATGAGAAAACAAGTGGAAAAAGTAGAACTACCTAGCAAAGAAAGAGAAAGCTTCAATAGACAAATGGAACAGAGAAAACCAAACCCAAATGCTACAGCTGAAAATTATAGTAGTGCAAATAAGAACTGGAGAGCCTAGTAGAGCAAAATGGAGAGAAAGAGGAAAGAATCAGTTAACTTGCTGACAGAATAAAAGTAACTATTTAATCTGAAATACCAAGGGAAAATGAACTGGGAAAAGAAAAATGAACAGAGCTTAAGAGATTGTTGAGACCATAACAAAAGATCTACTATTCATGTCACTGTCGTCTTGGAAGAAGAGGACAAAGAGAGTGAGGCTGGAAAGTTTTCAAAGAAACCATGGCTGAAATTTTTCAAAAGGGGTCAAGACATAGATTCAAGATTCTGAGTGAACCACAAGCATAGCAGACCAAGAGAAATCCATCCCAAGACATACTATAGTCAAAGGTCTATACAGGAACTTCCCCGGTGGTCCAGTGGCTTAAGAATCCGCCTGCCAGTTTTCCCACACAGCTTCAATGGAAAACATCAGCTGTTCCCAAAGGATGCTCTGAAACTGGGGTGACCCCTCTGTCCCATGCTGGGGTAAGGAGGCTGGGCCTTTATTCCTCTGTGTAGAACAATTACGTGACTCTGGTTGCCAGGGAATAAGGATGCTAGCAAGCAAGCAAGTGAAAGTTGCTCAGTCGTGTTCAGCTCTTTGTGACCTCATGGACTATACAGTCCATGGAATTCTCCAGGCCAGAATACTGGAGTGGGTTAGCCTCTGCCTTCTCCAGGGTATCTTTGCAACCCAGGGATCAAACCCAAGTCGCACACATTGCAGGCAGATTCTTTACCAGCTAAGCCACAAGGGAAGCCTCCTAAGGATGCTGCTGCTAAGTCGTTTCAGTCATATCTGACTCTATGTGACCTCATAGACGCCAGCCCACCAGGCTTCCCCATCCCTGGGATTCTCCAGGCAAGAACACTGGAGTGGGTTGCCGTTTCCTTCTCCAACAAGGATGCTAGAAATGGAAAATAAAAACACGCAACACACAGTTGAATTTGAACTTCAGATCAACAAGGATTCGTTTTTAGTATATCCTATATAATATTTGGGGCACACCTTTATGAAAATTTATTTCCTGTTGATCTAACATTCAAATTTAACTGGGTATCCTTTATTTTATCTGGCAACTCTTCCTGAGGGGGAGCATGGTCATTCAGAAAAGGAAAGAATCTGGAGAGCCCTCTGGAAGAGGGTGGTATCTGAGCAGGGTCCTGACGGGAAGGCTGGATTTGGACAGACAGAGAGCACAGCAGGGGGTGCCCGGGGGTCACTGCACACTTGTCCAGGTACACATTGCCTCAATGATTCCCAAAGAGGCTGACAGTTGAGGCAGGAACATGGGCAGCACTTCCAGGAGTAGAGGGGCATAAATCCTTCAGCCTTTAAGAGGATCTAGAGGCATTTTACAGATCCACCATAGACACGTCGCTTCCCACTGTGTGCTATTGGAAATTATTTGTACCTGAGAGGTTGGTGTGCACGGGCTTTTACGAATCAAATCATATTTCACAGGAATAAAACAGGTTTTATGGTTTCTCTCACGTCAAAAAGAAAAAAAAAGGACCCATTCAAGTTGAGATTGGTGAAATGAAATCCCCAAATCCAAGCCCTAGAAAAAGATAATCTCCTGGATGCTCAATATATAGTTTTATTATCAACAACTATGACTGACTTGAATTGACAACTGATTCTGTTATATAATAGTTTCAGGAAGAACTGCTATAGAGCATTGTTTATCAAATTAATGTTTTTAAATAGGTAAACATCTCTCCACATTTAAATTCGTTATGGAAAACATCCCTATCTAGCAAGCTAGCTCATTTGTTTATTTAAGAGTACATTTTGTGATTAGAATATACTGAAAGGTTCTCTCACTTTCTGGGAGTGAGATGTCATGTGGCTCAGGTGAACGTATGGGTATCCTGCTTTAAATTTTTCAAAGTGAAGATCTTTTAAGGCTATTAACCTATACATTTGGGGCCAACATTATATTGTTGTTCAGTCACTACTCAGTTGTGCCCAACTTTTTTCAACTCCATGGAGTGTAGCACATAAATGTCTTTATGTTAACATGGGCACCTAATCTCTTTCAGAGAAAAATCTTGGCTCTGGCTGGGGTTTATCTCTTGGCCTGTCTCTGCAAGTATCAAAACTCATTTTTAGACTCCTTGTTCTAATTCCTAACTCAGCTTAGTTGAAACAAACCATATTGCTGTATCCTTCACAAGAACATAGAAGAGCTGTTTGCAACTGCTTTCAGGAAATATAACCCCAACTTGTAGCTTCATCATAAATCATTATTTAAGAAGAGTTGTCCAAAAACATGCAGTTTATTGATTGCTTTAGGTGTTTTGAAATTCATATCTCAACTGCTGAAAGCTACATTCTCATGCCACATTATTTTGACTTTCATAAAATTGCTTTTACAAAATCATGTTTTAATTTTATCCTATGTTCATTTTGAAGAATGTAATACAAAAGAGTTCTGTGAATTCTGCTAATCACAATGATATGTTGATAATAATAATGGCAATACTCATTATTAGTTACATGATGACAATTCATGAATTCACTCATTCAATAAATATATATTAAGCAAAAGAAAAGAATTCACCTGGCAATTCAGAGGTCATGGGTTTGAGCCCTGGTCAGGGAAGATCCCAAGTACTGTGGGACAGTTAAGCCCATGCACCACAACTACCAAAGCCTGCACACTCTAGAGCCCTTGCTATGTAACAGGAGAAACCACTGGACCGAGAAGCCCCTGAACCACAACTTAGAACAGCCCCCACTCACTGAAACTAGAGAAAGCTGCACAGAGCAACGAGACCCAGAGCAGTCAACAAATAAACCAAATACCAAGAAAAAAAATCTTGAAAGGAGAAAGGAAATTAAACATTGCTGCTGCTGCTGCTAAGCCACTTCAGTCGTGTCTGACTCTGCGACCCCATAGACAGCAGCCCACCACGCTCCACCGTCCCTGGGATTCTCCAGGCAAGAACACTGGAGTGGGTTGCCATTGCCTTCTCCAATGCATGAAAGTGAAAAGTGAAAGTGAAGTCGTTCAGTCACGTCCAACTCTTTGCGAGCCCATGGACTGCAGCCCACCAGGCTCCCTGTCCCTGGGATTTTCATAAAAGGTTAAAATGACAGCAGACTTATTATCAGAAACCATGGAAGTCAGAAGAAAATGGACAGCTTTCAAGGAATAAAACTATTAGTCAAGAATCATGTATCCAGGATTGTTGAAGTACCCTTCAACAACTAAGGAGAAATTAAGACTACCTCAGATAAAAGCAAAGTAAGAGAATTTGTTGCTGGTGGACTAACCTTAAAAGAATGGCTAAAGAAAGTTCTTCAAATAGAATAAAAATGATTTAAAAGAAAAAAAGGAATAGTAGAACATCAGGAAGGAAGAGAAAACAGCAGCAAGAATAAGAATACGGCTAAATGCAATAGACTTATCTTTTAAACTGAGTTTTCTAAGTTACATCTGAAGGTTAAAACATTACAAAACTCCTTGAAGTAATTCTCAATTTACTTTTAAGATAATTATTAAATTAATATAAGTAGGGAAGGGAGAATAAAGGGCTATAAAAGGAGATCAATGATTGGATACAGACAAGGAGAGCTCTCTGTGACTACAAAGGGCAGCACAAGGGAGATTTTTCTGATAGGATATTTCTGCATCTTGACTGCAGTAGTAATTACACAAATATACACAAGTGATCAAAGCACACAGTACTATACTGCACACTTCATATGCTATGTCAGTTTCCTGGTACTGACACTGTACTGTAAGTAAGAAGATGTGACTACTATGCGAAATGGTATGAAGGCTACATAGAACCTCTCTGTACTTTCTTTGCAATTTCCCATAAATATATAATTACTTGAAAATAAAACCTTGAAACATTCTTTAAACTTTCCACTTAAAAGTTCCAGGTTCAGGAGGACTTATGGTGAGTTCTACCAAATATTTAAAATAGAAGACCAATACCAGTTGTTTACAAAGTTTTTCAAAAAAATAGAGAAGGGAACATGTTGATTCTTTTTATGTTTTACTCTACGACAATACTAAAAGGAACACAAAATTACTCCTTACACCTTATAAGTATAAATGCAAAAATTCTTTAAAATATATTAACAAATTGAATCCAACAATACATACAAATAATATATCATGACCAAGCAGAGTTCATACTAAGAATGCAAGGTTGGTTTACCATTTGAAATTCATGTCACATATTTAACAGAAGAAAAATAAAACACGCAACGATCATCTCAATAGATGCAGAGAAAGGTATGTGAAAAATTTCAACACTCATTCCTTATGTAAAAAAATTCTCAGGGAACCAGTAATAAAAGAGTAGTTTCTTAATCTGATAAAAAGCCATCTATTTATAGCTAAAATTTTAATTATTAAGACTATATGTTCTACCTTAGATAAAGAGCAAGATAGACATATCTGCCTTCACAGCAACCATGCAAACACAATAAAAAAGAAAAAGAAATAAAAAATTGAAAAGGAATAAGTAAATCTGTTTTTTCATAAATCAAATATTTTTGTGGATAATTGAAAAAAAAAGCTACTAAAATTACTAAGTGAATTTGGCAAGGTAACAAGGTTATAAAGCCAATATCCAGAATCAACTGTATTTCCATATTCTAATAACAAGTAATTGGAAAGTGAACTGATTTTTTTAAATGTTTTCCAATGTCATCCACAAATATGATATATTTTATGTAACAAAATACATACAAGATCTGTATACTGAAAACTGAAACACGAGCAGGTAAACACATGGAGATATTTTATAGGATGGAATAATATTCATCAATAACAATCACTCAGAGAGATTAAGGAAGACTTGAAGATACAGAGACAAACAACGTTTCTAGATAAGAAGATTCGATTTTTTTAAATGCCAATCCTTCCCAAATTGAAGCGTAGATTCAAGGCATTCTCAATCAAATCCCCACAGATTTGTTTTGACTTGAAGTTTTGCTTTGCTTTGTTTTTTGTATGTGTGAAAATTGACAATCTAGGGTTTATATGGAGAGGTAGTTTCTAGAAAGACCAGAACAACTTTGAAAAGAAATAAGATTTACAATGCCTGATTCCAAGACTTATTGTATAGGTACTGCAATCAAGCGTATAAACATACAGACCAGTGGAGCAGAACAGAGAGTCCAAAGACATACCCGCATCTACAAGTCCAATCCATCTGTGACAAACATGCCAAATCCAACAGAGAAAGATTAGTCTTCAACAAATGATCCTGGAACAACTATGTAAAGAGCATTAACCTCCACACTTCTTCACACCAACTCAAAAGTCAACTCAAAATCGGTTATGGACCTAAACATAAAAGTCAAACCTGTATAATTTCTAGAATACAGAAAAAAATTGCAATAATGAAGTAGACAAAAGATTTCTTAGGAAGAATACAGAAAACAGAAAATTTTAAATAATAGATTAGAATATATAAAATTAAAACAGTTTCTAAGTATGACATAGGAAACCGAAAATGCAACTACCCACTGGAAACAGTATTTCCTCTGATAAAGAAGCTGTATCTATATTTTCTTGTAAGAAACGAAGCGCCAATCTATGTTCAATGTAGGATGCAGGATGCACAGGGCTGATGCACAGGATGATTCAAGTAGAGGATGTGGGGTGGGAGGTGGGAGGGGGCTTAGGCATTGGGAGATTGTGTTCACCTATGGCTGATTTGTGTCAATGTATGGCAAAACAAATACAGTATTGTAATTTAAAAAATAAATAAATTTAATAATAATTTTAAAAAGGAGCTGTATCCAGAACATAATACTGCTCTTACTAAGTCACTTCAGTCGTGTCCAACTCTCTGCGACCCCATAGATGGCAGCCCACTAGGCTCCCCCATCCATGGGATTTTCTAGGCAAGAGTACTAGAGTGGGGTGCCATTGCCTAAAACTACTCTTAACAACTCAATATTAAGAACAACCTAATTTTTTTAATGGAGAAAATATTTTAATAGACTTTTCACCAAAAAGACACATAATCAAAAAAGTATATGAAAAGATGTTTAACATGATTATTAGAAAAATGAAAAGTAAAAATACAATGAGATATCATTACATGTCCGTGGAATATCTAAAGTTAAAGATTCAAAAGTGTTGACAAGCGTATGCAAACTAGTTTAACAATTTTGTAAAACAGTTTGGTAGTTTCTTACTAAGTTAAACATACTCTTATCCATACAACTCTGCAATTCCATTTGCAGATATCTGTCCAAGAGAAATAAAAACATATCCATACCAAGCCCATTACTGGATACTCATAGCAGCTTTATTCACAATAACTCAAAACTAGAAACAACCCAAATGTTCAACACAAATGAGCAGGTAAACACATCAAGGTATTCTATATGATGGAATAATATTCAGCAATAATGAGGAATGATTTGCTGATGTACTCCAAAACATGGATGAATCTCAAAACCATGGTGGTTAGCAAAAGAACCTAATCTATAGTGACAGAAAGCTGATTAGTAGTTGCCTGGGACTGGTGGTGTGAGATCAACTGTAAAAGGGCATAAGGGAATTTTCTGGGAAGATGGAAATATTCTGAATCTTAATTCTGAGGGTGATTATATATGATAATAATGTCCTCGAACATCACTGAAGTGTAACTTAAAATGGACACATTTAATTGTTTGCAAATTTAATCTCAATAAATGTGCAAATATATACATGAATTTCCAAGGTTCAAATCATGGCACCTCCAGTTTAATAGCAACAATAAATCAGTCACCCATTGTTAACATTCATACTGGTCCCTCAAGTTTTCCGCCTCATACAGATAAAAGCCATTGCTATTTGGCAAGAGCTACTGATCAGACGTTTCATCCTGTGCCTTGCATACAGTAAGTTGACTCTAGGCACCTTTCTTCTCTCGAGTCCCCTCGCCCATCTCCAACTTCAGTTATCATAAACCTGCCATTAGCAGATAAAGAGTGATGTAGCAGAAAGAAGCAGGAGATATGGCTGTTGTATAGCACAGACTTAGAAACTGTGGTCCTTTCTCTCCACTGACTCCCAACCCAATCATGTTAATTTATGCCAACTCTTTCCCCTTGCTTCTCTCTCTGTTAACTCAATAAACCGTGTAATCTGAGAATCTGAATTTGGTTGGTGAGACTTTTCATATTCTGACCTCTAAAATAGTTTACTAGTAGCATGCTCTGAGCTACCATTAGCATCAAGGCACTTTCACATCATGACAAGAGTACCACCAACTTACATTGTGAAATTTATAAATGTACAATGGGATCAACCTTATGAAATGGAATTGTCAAGACACTAGAACAAACAGCATACATGTATCAATGAAATTTAGAGAAAACACTTAAATGAAAGCGGGTAAAGAATGCTAAATGGTCGGGTTAAAAGTAATTTCACATAAAGAGAAAAAAATACACTTATTGTGACATCAAAAGGTGTGCATGTGGGTGAGACAAGGTCCCCAAACACCATGATAATCATTAACTCTCAGAGTTATGGTGTCACCGTTGAGGTTCATACTTTTACGACACATCCATGTTTTGGCAGTGAACATACATGTTGAAACAGGTTGGCAGAGGCAGTGTGAGACATATGGAGATAAGTCACTTCTCCCTTTTATGGGAAATTATGTTTTAAGTCATGCTAATATAAAGATTAATGGAAACTGGCTATTTTAGCTGTAACTTTGCTTGTGAATCATCAACTTGATACAAATGCCAGAAGAACAGCTGTAGTAATCAGATTCCACAAAATACTAAAATCACTGGTCTATGTCATACATTCATTTCTTTTCCAACGAGGACAATCAAAAAGAAAGCAAAAGTATCAATCTTCAAATTGATTGTCCAATTGTCCAACAATTAGACAGTTACTGTGGACTCATAATCTCACCAGTGCAAATGAGGCAGAAACACCTTCACCATGACTTCTGCCTGCCCACCAAGCCTGTACAAATTCAGAAGTCTTTCCTGCCCATCCAATGTAAAGGCAACAGTTTGTATATGATACAAGCTGGTATATTAGTTACCAAGTGGAACAAAGAAAAGAGATCAGTGTTGAAGACATTTTAGAACAAATGAACATGTTACCAATACCATACTGATGGAACCCCACACCTGTCCCCAGTATCAGCATGAAGTGAAGTCAAGTCGCTCAGTCGTGTCCGACTCTTTGTGACCCCATGGACCGTAGCCTACCAGGCTTCTCTGTCCATGAGATTTTCCAGGCAAGAGTACTGGAGTGGGTTGCCGTTTCCTTCTCCAGGGGATCTTCCCGATCCAGGGATCAAACCCAGGTCTCCTGCAGTGTAAGCAGATGCTTTACCCTCTGAGCGACCAGGGAAGCTTGGTATCAGCATACTCCCGTGAACATCAAGGTAATATGGTTATGTCAGATTTTAATCATGATGCCCTTCAGAATCATGACAGAAGATGAATCAAGGGCTTGATCACAACTTGGGAAAGGATGATGTTGTAGAAAGGTATAGACCAAGCTTCTTCCTGTATCTTTCAGTTTTTCCCCCAATTGCAACCTTACCAACGCTAAAGCCATTCCTATGTAAGGCAGTAGGGAGCATTACCAAAAGAGAAATGAGACTTAACTTTGATACTTGTATTTTCAGTCTAACCCAGAGATCTTGTGGGCCCTTGATAAGCCAAATTATTAATGCATACATGTGTGGGAGGGGACTTGATAGTGAGCAATGGAAACAGTGCCTGTTTATCAGCTAAGGGAAGAGGTGTTTCAACAATTTAACAACTGAAGTGACTGTATGAGTACCTAACGAGTTGAGTATCAGCTTTGAATGTATGTGTGTGTATATATATACACATTAGATTTGTCAGTGCCTATGGTGTATCAATTGCTAAATACTCTCAATCTATTCCAACAGTGTGTGCCAATTCATATACAAGGAAAAGTACATTTAACGCATCTTTTGGGAGGATGGACAGCTCACTATGTACTCTAAGCATAAAAGTAAATGAGGTGGGCACCATGCTCTCCAACTATTTGCATATATTTTGCTTAAATAAACACATATGAACACACCAGGCAACTACACTTAACACCCAAATGTCAGTAATGTGGAAGAAACAAAATAACCATTTCTTTCCAAGTATGAAACAAATTTCTAATTTAAACTCACTGAATCTGTTGATTCTTCACATTTTTTATGAAACAAATAGACTTGGGAAACATCTGGTAAATTCTATATTTTTTTTTGTTCTTGTAATTTAAATTTTTCTTTTTTAATATAAATTTATTTATTTTAATTGGAGGTTAATTACTTTACAATATTGTATTGGTTTTGCCATACGTCAACATGAATCCGCCACAGGTATACACGTGTTCCCCATCCTGAACCCCCTCCCTCCTCCCTCCCCGTACCATCCCTCTAAAAATATTTAAAGTTTAAGCTTAAGTTCATCAGAGCTAAACTCTCCATGAACTAGTCTGTGAAAATCTCATTTGTAACCTTTTGGGATCATTTCACCTTAAAAACCCTTGAAGGCCCCTATCAGTTTTAGCATTTTTAGAGGAAGAAATAGCAAGATATGACAAGTAGTTATTAGTTGTTTCTAGTCGGACATGACTGAGCGACTGAACTGAATCAACATTTAGGAAAATGGCTGCTGTTGCCATATACGTATCAAGATGTTCTTTTTCACCAAGGCAATGTGGACATGTAGGTTCTTGTCCAGGTACTTCCTACCACGATTTAAATGTGTATTTTTTCTCCCTGCAGGTTCAAGGTCCACTTCACTGCTTACTTGCATGCTCTGTTTTTCTTTGATTGTAGTGACACCTAACGTCAGAATCAGAGAGTACTTTCAGCTCAGCCCAAGCTTCTCAATTCACAGGGCTCTTCAGATTACAACCTCACCTTCTGCACAGATGGATTTTGCTGGAATAATCTGTGGGGCCATGAAAAACATGACTAAGAGTTAAACTTGTTTAAAATGAAAGTACAATTGTATGTGAAACTGTAGGAATCGCACATCCTCAAAATGGGCCATTTCTTGAGGGAAGTCTCCCTTTTACAAAAGTGTACATTTTGGAAAATACCTAAAACATGACATCAGTTCATCCTATCGATGAAGCGTTGTCTTTCTTAGTTACTGGACTTAATGGGCTCCTGTGAAGAATAGTTATAATAATAATGGAACTAATACTAACGGGGAAGTCAAACCTCATTTTAAAATATTTATTTTTTTCTTCCAAAAAGAAAAAGCAACTCTCATTGACATATATATACTGCCATGGATAAAACAGATAGCGAGTGGGAAGCGGCTGTACAGCACAGGGAGCCCAGCTCGGTGCTCTGTGATGACCTAGGTGGGTGAGACTGTGGGGGTGGGACGAAGGCTCAAGAGGAAGGGCATCTATGTACACAGATGGCTTATAGATTCACATTGCCATATAGCCAAAAAAAAAAAAAAAACTAAGAACACTGTAAAGCAATTATATTCCAAATTGAAATAAATTTTTAAAAATAAGGAAATGAAAACAACTCTCTATACTGTCTTAGTTCCAGTAACTATAAGAAAGTCTGATAGCCACGTGTTTGGAAAGATACTATCTATTCTTCTGTTCCTTTTCATGTTTTCTCTAATTTTCACAACTCTGTAAGATGAACATTATCATTATTTCTATTTACATTAATAATTCATACGGCTACTAATCAAGTACGTGAACGCAGACATCAGGTCTCTAGAGCATAAGGACAACTAGAGGCTGTTCAGGAGAGGACAAATGGTCCATGATCACTGACTCTTAAGTGACTCCTCTAAGTAATATACCAAACCATAACTGTTAAGGAAATGATGACAGTGTTAGAGGGCACATTATAAAATACATGATTAAAAATCAAAAAAAAAGAAGATTCCCCTTCAAGTTCTTGCTTTCCCTCCATTAGCACTGGAGAACCAGTTCCCCATTCTGCCTCCTCATGAGATCCTTCTTTCAAGCTGTTAGAACCAGCCTCTCCTTCAGCAGGACTTCCACTCTTCACCTCCATGTATGAGGCCTCCCCAGGTGGGAAAAACACATAATCTGTATTCAAAAGATCAAAGTTTGAAACCAGGCTCTGTCACCATGAGCTTGGGCAAGTCACTGAATCTATCTTGGGCTCAATTTAAGTGCAGTAAATGGTAGATTTTGGCCCAAGATGGCAACCTAGTAAGTCCACATTCTTCTAAACTCTCCTTTGAATGGAGTAGGGAAAAGACTACACCTCCTTGTAAACCAGCAGTCCCCAATCTTTTTGACACCAGGGGCCAGTTTCGTGAAAGACACCTTTTCCATGGACCAGGGTAAGGGGGTATGGTTTGAGGATGATTCAAGTGCATTACATTTATTGTGTACGCGTGCTAAGTCATTTCAGTCACATCGGACTCTGCGACCCAGTGGACCATCACCCACCAGGCTCCTGTGTCCATGGGATTCTCCAGGCTAGAATACTGGAGTGGGATGCTGTGCCCTCCTCCAGGGGATCGTCACAACGCAGGGATGGAACTTGCATCTGCTCAGTCTGCCTGCACTGGCAGGCAGGTTCTATACCACTGGCGCCACCTGGGGATCCCACATTTATTGTGCACTTTATTGCTAGCATTATTCTACCAGCCTCAGACCATCAGGCATTAAATCTCAGAGGCTGAGGACCTCTGTTACAAACTATAGAGAGGCATACTTACTCAAACTGAAAAGTCAAAGAATCTAAGGTAATACAGACAGGATTAGAATGAGAAAGGACTGGTGTGCCCATAATCTAAAACACATACAGCAAAGCTTTCAGGGGCAGAAGGGAAGGGACTCCTCCAGCAGCTCTGCAGTGGGGCCTAAAAATAAGGCTAAGTCATGGGATGGTGGGTGGGAGTAAATTTCAACTTTGCTACAGTTTCTACGAAGTGCAATAAAACATGGAGTCTTCATAGAGTGGGGGCCCCAAAGGAACTCACCTTAAAATCAGGCAAGACACTAACTTTGGAAAGTGACATCATTCCCAGGGTTTAATATCTGGCTGGACACACTTCTGCAAAGGCATCTTGGCTTGTATACACTGCAACAAGATTTGCAGTCATACACAGAACACTTTGAAAACAGAAAGGAGGTTTATAATTGAAAAGTGTGACTGTTAACTTTTTAACTGTAATAGAAGCAGTAAATAATAAGTTGAATATGACAGGAATCAAATCAACAAGTTAGAAAACAATCTTGAGAAATTCAGGCCTCCGAGGAAGAGGCTAAAGAGATGAAAATCATCAACGACACATGGATAACAGTATCTGAAATTTAATATGTGCAAAACAAGTTTTCCAGAAAGAAAAACGTAAACAGAATGAAAACCAATACCCAGCTACAGAACAAGAGAAAATACTTCTAGGAACTCAATGCAGACTTAAGTGTTTAAACAAATTTATCAAGTCCTCAGCAAAATTAGGGAGTAGAAATTTATAATATTCTTTTTTTTTTTCAATTTTAAGAACAAGCAAAAGACTCCCACAAGTATCTGGACAGAAAAATAAAGTCAGACAGTACAGAGTCAGACTGGCCTCAAACCTTTCCTCAACACTAAACAGAAAATATTGTACACTAGACAAGCAGAACGTTAAACAGCTACATCTAGAATTTACTGAACCACCAATAACTCAACATCCAAGCAAGCTCTCATTAGCATGAGAGTAACAGACATCCTAGATTTACACAGATCAGTAAACATCACCCACACCATTGCTCTAAAATACCACAAAACAAAGAATTCTGATGAGAAAGATATGACAAAAGAGAAATGTCATAAGAAACGAAACCAATATAACTAAATGTCAAAAATGGTCGAAAGTTTTACTATAAAACAAATAAATGCTAAATAATTTTGTCAACTAGGACGCTGTTGACTAAAAGTAATAGGAAACTGACTCAGCTATTTTGAACAATAAGATATATATATTTAGAATGAGCCCTACCTAAATTTTAATGGCTCCAAACTGGTTAAAACACATACACACGCACTTTCCATCTCTATCAGGCTCTTTTAAGATATAGCCACTTTGTCCCCCTTCACTACCCTCATGATACCAAGTTGGCTGCCGCAGTTCCATGCATTACATCCAAATGTGACAATATACAGTGAAAAAGGAGATATCTTTTTACATTTATTCATTATCCTTAATAAGAAAAAAGAAACTTTCCTTAGACTTCCCCTCCTAGTTCTCTGGCCAGAATCACATCACAAGTTTATGCTAAAACCAAGGCTGGTTGAGAACGGGACCACCATGATTGGGTTAAAACAACCTTGAAGTTCTCAACGTCAGCACTTTCGCCATTTGGAGCTGGATAAGCCTTTGCTGTGAGAGCCATCATGTGCATTATGGGGTATTTCAAATCATCTTTGGCTGTTACTCACTAGATGCCAGCAGCACCCCCTCTCAGTTCAGTTGCTCAGTCATGTCCAACTCTTTGAGACCCCATGGACTGCAGCACACCAGGCTTCCCTGTCCATCACCAACTCCCAGAGCTTGCTCAAACTCATGTTCATTGAGTCAGTGATGCCATCCAACCATCTCATCCTCTATTGTCCCCTTCTCTTCCCACCTTCAATCTTTCCCAGCATCAGGGTCTTTTCCAGTGAGTCAGTTCTTCACATCAGGTGGCCAAGGGATTGGAGTTTCAGCATCAGTCCTTGCAATGAATATTCAGGAATGATTTCCTTTAGGATGGACTGGTTGAATCTACTTGCAGTCCAAGGGACTCTCAAGATTCTTCTCCAAGACACAGTCCAAAAGGATCAGTTCTTTGGTGCTCAGCTTTCTTTATGGTCCAACTCTCACATTTGTACCTAACTCCTGGAAAAACCGTAGCTCTGACTAAACGGACTTTTGTCTGCAAAGTAATGTCTCTGCTTTTTAATATACTGTCTAGGTTACTCATAGTTTTTCTTCCAAGGAGCAAGCATCTTAATTTCCTGGCTGCAGTCACCATCTGCAGTGGTTTTGAAGCCCAAGAAAATAAAGTCTGTCACTGTTTCCTTTGTTTTCCCATCTATTTGCCATGCAGTAACAGGACGAGATGCCATGATCTTAGTTTTTTGAATGTTGAGTTTTACGTCAACTTTTTCACTCTCCTCTTTCACTTTCATCAAGAGGCTCTTTAGTTCCTCTTCACTTTCTGCCATAAGGATGGTGTCATCTGCATATCTAAGGTTATTGATATTTCTCCCAAAATCTTAATTCCAGCTTGTGCTCTTGCCTCTTCAATATTCTTGCCTTGAGAACCCCATGAACAATATGAAAAGGCACCCTCTCTGGTTTGTCAAAGAAAAATGTCTCTAGACAGTGGAAATGGTTTAAAGTCACAGGAATAGAGTAATCAAGATTTCCCTTTGGGGCTACTTGTGAAGTCTACCCCTCCTAAATATATAGCCGCATAGAGACAAGGCAATATCTGAACTAACAAGTTTCTTTCAGCAAAGAGACTTGTATTAGAGAAAATAATGTTAAGTAAGCAATTAACAGTATTTAGTTCAGTAATCCTGTAAAAGGGATATGTATGTTAGTCAGTCACATTCAACTCTTTGGGACCCCATGGACTGAAGCCCACTAGGCTTCTCTGTCCATGGAATTCTCCTGGCAAGAATACTGGATTGGGTAGCCATTCCCTTCTCCAGGGATCAAATCTGGCTCTCCTGCACTGCAGGAAGATTCTTTACCATCTCAGTCACGAGGGACATAAGCAAATGTAACACAAAATTAAAATCTTGTATTATCTGAAACAAAACAGGAAATATGAACGAAGAGCTTTATCAGGGCTGAGGATGCTAGTACATTGTTTACTTATCAAGCACACAAAATATCAGTCCCTATTAGAAGAACTATAATATGCAATTTACTTGCCTTAAAGAAATTTGTCTTTGAATATTAATTTTCATTGTGGATCTGTATGTTCAATATTTAGCCCCAAGAACCGTGACCAAGAACTGGCTATGTGAAAGGGAAGATCAGCTGTATCCTTTTCAGGGAACATGCCTCAATTAATTGCTTTTGAAGTTATACTCAAAGATGTATACTTCCCCTAGAAACCTAATTTATTCCTTGTCTTGGTGCTTTCACAACTGCAGCTTATAAATATAATTTAGATTTTACAGATCAAACCATAAGCTGTGAAACTCTTATTTATCCTATTATAAACATTATGTTTTGCTGTCTTAAGACCCTTCGTCCTCTAATCTCATGCTCCAGTTTTTCAAATGAAGCCAGCTCTCCCAATATGATCCAAGGGCCCTGCCCCCATCCACCCCCAGACCCATTGGTTACTTCTCTCCTTCCCTGGGTCTGTGACTCACTCACTCCTCTTTCTTCTTCCTATTCTCTGTATCCGTTCTTCATCCATTTGAAAACTCTGCTTAGATACCTCTGAAGTCGTGCCATGGCTGCCTCCTAATTTCGTCCATTCCACTTAAACTTCATCCACAATTTCCAAAACAGGTTCTCTCCAAACTGGATCCGGGGACCCAAGTGGCCAGTCTAGGTCTCAGATCTCCTTCCATCAGAGGAAAAATGTGCTGCCTCTTTGTAGGCGGAGGAACATTTTTATGGATGATAAGGAAAAAGGTTCTTTTCAAAGGTTACAGGTAATAGGACTGAATAGTAATGCAAAAAGCAACCTTTGTAATTTTAATCTTATGTAGCCCACAGGACAAGTACTAAAGAATAAACCCCATTTGTATCCATACTGTGAAAACACTGCGTGTTTATCAAGTGTTTAATTGTAGCAGCCTCAAAGTTCAGAGACTTGAGATACTTAAAGGAAATGAAAGGGGTATTGTTTTGCCTTGGGAAATGTAACTGCTCTTGACAGAGCAAGAATCTGCAGACACTGACCATGAGAAGCTCATAAACACACTAAGCTTTTAAATGTCTGACATAAATTAACATGGCTCAATAACAAATTCTGGAGATTCCTATTTCTTTAAAGCAAAGGTGCTTTTTTCTAGAAATCAATATTTTTAAAATAAATATTTGCCTCTACAGGATTTCGAACACAAAGACATATAAACATTTTCCAGAGTAGATTCTTTTCTCTTTGAAACTGAATGGTTTCAAAACTTACTCTTCTTATATGGCACAATATTCAGTATTATTAAATGAAAAAGAGAGAATTAGAAATATTGATAGAATGGTAATATTTGTTCTAAAATAAAAAATACATAGATATATACAAAGATGATAGATAATAAATGGAATGGGGACATGGTTATATACTGAGAAAATATTTCTAGAAAAAGCTGAAGAAGCTGATAATAATTATTGTCCTAGGAAGATGGAAAGTGGAGCCCTACTTCCGACTGTCAACATATTTGTACTGTTTATTTTTATATATCCTCAGTGAAAGACAATTGAAACACAGAGAGACAGACAAACAAATGCATGCGCACACACACACAATGGACAGATATCCCTAATCCTGAATTCAATTTACGATTTATGTGACCGATTAATCTTGTAAAAATATGGGTCACTTCTCTTAGAATTAATAAGGGTAGACTATCTTGACAGATTAAAAGTCTTTTAATTAGATAAATATATATACTATTCCCAAATGGAATGAAATGGTGAAGAAATGACTTGAAACAAAAACTAAAAAAAGGTATTTGAGATTTTTCAACAAAACTAAATTATAAGATTGAAAACATCACGTGCCACTGAAGTAAATTGTCTCAAATTTAACAGATAACCAAGCAACTACAGAAAGTCATTTTCTTAAAAACAGTATGGTCTACAGAGAAGTAGCAGTTGAAGCTGATGACAATCCTAAATATACTAATCATAAGGGCAACTTTAAAGATGATTGCAGGCAATTTTATGAAAAAATATAAGATCACACTGAAAAATAAAGACCAATAATACCAGAAAAACCTTCAGAAAAATACCAACTACCTGGTGTATGAGACAAGTATACTTAAGAAACTGATTCATGTTTATTAAAGAATTTTTTAAATTTTGCTATAATGTACATATATTTTAAGTATTTTTACTTTAGAGAAAAATCTTCAATAGAACTATTTGTGATCTACTGTACAATTTTGGCTGACGCGTATATGTTTCAAAATATCATCTAAAATTACCTAATTCCAATGACATTTATTACCTCCTTGTACTCTCAACGTTGTCCTAGTTTACAATATACACTACATGGTCACACTAAGCAGCTCAGACACCTTGGGACCTCATTCCATTACTCCTCAAGTAGCTGACTTTCTTATTCTCACTATCTATTAAAACAGATCATCTCTGAGGCATTTAACAGGGATGTCCTCAGAATGTTTCAAGATTTTTCTATAAACCACTACCAGTCAAGAACAAGGTGAAAGCTCTCCCACTCTACTAAGAGGAAAACTTACGGATGACTGCCCAGCTGTTTCTCTGCTTGTAAGTGCTAGATGTAAAATGAACACTATACCTCAAGTTTCTGAATCTTCAGCAAGGAAGGATTCTATTTCAATACCATGTTCCAAGGAAGGTTCCCTTTGAGGATTCTATAGAAGAAAGAAAGTACAATTAAATGAACACATGAATCAGAAGAATACTAAAAGAATAACAGAACCTGGCTACGTGGGGTTTCTCTTAGGATCACACAGAAAATTTAGCAGGAAAACTATAAACTTACTATACAAAAGGAATACATTTACCATATAAATTTACTATCTCACATATATACATATGTCTTCATAAAACAAAACTGAACATTCCTGCCTTTAAGAGACATGATGTAGGAAAAATGACTACTTTCTTAACATGATAAAATCAAGCCAGTACTCTATCCTGAGTTACAATACTAGAAGGACACTCTTTAATGTCAGAAGATAACCACCACCTCCACTCTTCAGCAGTACATTTATTAATATAGTGAATAATAAAAATATATATATAGAGAGAGAAAGACAGGGAGGGAGGAAGGAAGACAAAAATTTGTTTGGACGACCACCTAGATTAAAGATCAGCCAACTTTTTCTACAAAAGACTTGAGAGTAAATATTTTAAGACTTCACGGGTCATACAGCCCTTGTTTCAGCACTGCACTTCTTCGTTAGAATGCAAAAGTAACCAGAGATAATAGCAAGGCAATGGGCATGGTTATGCTTCATCCAGTCATTTCTATTTATAGACACGGACATTTGAATTTCATACAGTTTTCACATGTCACAAATTATGATTCTTCTGATTTTTTACCCAAAAACATTTTAAAATGTAAAAACCACACTTAGCTCTTGGTCTGCACAAAAACAGGTGGGCCACGTTTGAAGATTCTGCCCTAGATCACTTTAACAATAATTAAATCCAAGAAGTAGAACGTGGCGGGGTAGGTAGATGTGTGTCTGTTGGGGAGGGGGTGAACAGAGAAAGACAGGCAGTACTGGGGAAGGGCAAGAGAAGCTTACTTTCTTTTGACGCAACTCCATACTTTAAAAATGCTTTTCCATAATCATAGATTAATTATAAGAAAAAATTTTAAACTATTAGATAAATATAGTATCTAATTACATGCTTTCCTTTTTGGGGGAGGGGGGCATGGTAAGGTAAGGAATTTTATACAGAGTCAAATTATTAAAATGTTAAATTTTAAAACAGCATATTTCTCTTTCCTCTTTCTCAGAAAAAAAGGGGATCTGCTCTCTTCAGCTATTAATTCTACTTCTGTAAAAAGAGTAAACCTTAGGAATTCCTCTTTCTAATCTCAAGCCTCACTGACCTTTCATCGAGAACAATAGTGTGCACACAGTTCCTCCCCGCCCACCACCACCCCTCCCCCACCTTTTCCTGGTGTTGAACTTCAGCCAAACATTAAATTACCCTGGGAAGTAAAAGGTGGATGAAAAAAAAAGTACAAAGGTGGTATTTGGCCTCATTCTATCAGGACACTCGATCTCAATTTAGAGAAAGAAGACACTTTCTTTCTTAGTGTGAGAGCCCAAGAACTGGAGAACAGCACAGATTTTTTCAGACAAGCCCATTTTTGTAAGTTTGCAGGTGGACTGTGCTCTTGTTTCAAGGCAGGTGGGGCTCTAGATCAGGTGTGTGTGTGTCTATAAATCCACACCCATTTTTAACCAGAAACATCCAGAATACACTTCCAGCAAGAGCACTATTTCAGGTAAGCAAGAAAAATTTCCAGATTATTTAATCAGTGGTCAAGCTCAGTTATATTTAAAGGATCACCTTTTCACTGAGTAAAATTGAGGCCTTCAGTAAGTCAGAGGGAAATTCAATGAAATTTTTCTTCTTGTAATAAATGAGATTTTCTTTGTTGGCTTCATACTTCTGTCAAGCAACCGTAGGCTCCTCGGTTTTTGTCTCATCACAAAAATCTGGAGTGATGCTTTTATTCTCTACTTGTTTTAATGTTACTATAATAAATTAACATTGATCAAAAGTGACCCTTTAAAAATTATGCTGCAAGTTACAACTGTTCCTCTGTTTTCTTTTTTTAATTTTCCTATTGAAGTATAGTTGATTTATGGTATGCAAATTTCTGCTGTACAGCAGTGATTCAGTCATAAAGGATATATATGTAAGGAATATAAAGAATATATATATATATATATATACATATTTATTTTAAATATTCTCTAAGGCGCTCTCTTCCCCAGGAAAGAGAACAGAGGGATAGAGTGAAAGTTTGGGGTTAGCAGATACAAACTTATATATAGGATGGATAAACAGCAAGGTTATACTGTTTAGCATAGGGAACTAATTTTAATATCCTGTGAAAAGAATGTAAAATTTCACGCCCTCTTTTCCTTTACAGAGAATTTTTAAATATTTAAGTAAATGACACACGTTAAATTACTTTTGAAAAGTAAAGTACTGTCAGAAAATGGTGCCAGTGTTTATAACACCTAATTGTAGACATGTGGTTATTGGCCTCCGAGTGCAGTGTGAGCTGCTCCCAGCTCATGACCACATCATGTTCATCTGTGTCCCCCAATTAGATTAATCCAGGCATCTGATACTGGAGGATTCTAAGTCATTCATGTTCTATTCACCAGGAAATTACTACTCATCCAAACCAGTAATATATAAATTGACTGTCTTCATTATAGAACCTCTTTTACAATTTATCAGTGTCAAACAGAAAACAAATATTTTTATTTTTTTTAAGTAGAACAGTCTGACAATTATACCTAATAACTTGAAATCTGAAAAAAAAATTCAGTTCCTATTTAAATTTGGCAGCTTTAAACTAAGAAAAACGTAAAGTTATAACTTCTTTTGATAGAGATTCTACCTACTTATCTCTGTGTCATAAAGAATTTTTCTTATGCTTCCTCCAGATTAACTGCTTCTTAACTCCTTGCTTCTAAAGATACCTGGAAGAATCTTAAGGCAACTGGGGGCTTTCTTCCCCATAAAAGAGAACAAAGGCTCATAAAATTTTACAGTCAAATTCAGAGATTTTGAGACTTCAGGAGCTCAATCACAGATCGCCTAGAAGCTCCCTGGACCCAAGTTAAGACCCTGCCTTAGATGGTTGCTTCCATTTCTCTACAGCCACTTTCACCCCAACAAAGCCTGCCCTCCCCACACTGGACTCTGTTTTCCAGATTCAACCAGCTTTTATCCCCTACTGAAATCTACCCTTTCTTTGTTCCAACCTTTATAGTACACGATGACATCCGTTAAGGTAAAAGATGGCATTCTGAAATGTTTTACAGTATTACCAAGTTAAAAGAACTTAAACTGTGATGCTTATCAGCACTATGATTCTTGTTTAACAGCGTTTCTCAATACAAAGAAATTTACAAGTGAGTCCTTTCCAGATTAGGAAAGAAAATAATTTAAATAGAACCAAGCCACCACTTTCAATCCAGGAGAGAACCGAAGGGATGCACCACTGGCAGGAGAAAAGATACTGAAATGAGAGGCCTGATTTTTAGATAGGGCAGAGTTGCACACTGAAGAACCAAAGGCTGAGTAAACAACGGGAGGATAGAGATAAATGACTATCAAGGAACTGAAAAACAAGAGCCTCCATATTCCATTTTTCCTCCCATTTCCATTTTAAGCACTAATTGTTCATGCCTCATCTTACTATCTTGGCATAAAGTTAAAATGGTGTTTTAATCAAAAGGCAAAGATTATTAATGCATGACACTTGTCACCTTCCCACTGCATTCAGCAGGGACAAGCCCTTTAACCAACATGATTTTATCTGAGATTTAAAGCAGCGCTGTAAGCACTCAAACGCTGTCAGAAATTAGCTTTGTGTGCCTATTTGGGTGTCAATGTCAAACACTGTGGCTTTTCATCAAGTGGACTCTTATTGAATTGACTGCATTTTTACAAAAATTTAAAAATAAAATGTGAAAGTTCTAGATGGTTGTACCATGTCAACTCACACAAGCAAAGCAATCTGCCAGCCTAAGTTTGGTCTAACTTAACAAACGTCTTGATGACAGCCTGAGGTAACCTACTAGATTCTGACATTTTTTACCATCCAGTTCTGAAGGATTCTCGAGAAGACATGATGTCACACTCAGCTCTGGTCCTCTGCCTCTTATTCACCACAGTTTCTTCCAACCTTGCCATTGCTATCAAAAAGGAAAAGAGACCTCCTCAGACACTTTCAAGAGGTACTGGAATTTCATTTTATTTTCTGAACTCAGTCATTTGGATTGTTTTAAAATTCTTCATCTCTTGCCCACAGTCTATTTATAAAACCAACTCAATTAACTGGAATTTTTTGTTGTGTTTCACTTGAAAACAGGGGTAACTAAAATCATGGCATCCAGAAAGTATGTTAATTTTAAAGAGTGAGCCAAAGCAAATAAAAAAAAAAATTGCTGCATCTTCTATAGAAATAGTGGGAAACTAGTTTCATTGCCTATAACTTTGGTAACCAGAGTCCTGGAAAATTCTATTGACTGATATGTCATATTGATATCCAAAATGCAATCAGGATTTCCATAGAATCTGTTCCAGTGCTCTGTCCAATATTTATTCAGGCAAGAAAATAATTTGGAATTATTTTATACTGGGATCCCTCAAAAATTATTTTATCTCCATCCTCCAAGAATTCTGGTTAACCAAGTGTTTGCTATGCTGACTCTGGGAAACCGCTATAGTATTTTCAGTTATTTTTAGACAACACTATACTGTTTAGAAAACATCTATTTTGTACCAACTGCTTTACTTCAGCCTAAGAAACAATTATATCTTTACCTGTAAAGATATATAAATAAGATCTCAAAATTGATTCCTACATTTACAGCTACCAGAAGTGTAAAGAAAACCATTAATCTGCATATAGCTAATTCTAAATTAGTAGCACAACCCAAAAAAAAAAAACTTGACCACTAGTTGGAATGGCAATGTGAACTAAGTAATAAACAAATAGAGATAAACTATAGCATAATTTCAAATTTTAAAATATTGACTTTCTTTCCAAGTTAATTTATCCCTTAATAAATATACTGGATGCCCGCCAACTGCTCACCAATATTCAGCCAAAATAATTAATTCTACTTTAGTTTAAAATCACAGAAAGTCTAAAAATATCAGTAAGCTTTTGCAAAATAAATAAGAGGGAAATATTTTCCTAAGTGTAATTTATCATGTTATCTCCATATATACACATACAATAGTCATAAAACAAAGAACTTATTAGCCTTAAATTGCCAAAGACCAAACTAGGCACTGCCCTTAAAGACCCTCGAGGGCTGAATTAAACACCATGTGTAACAGCGAGTAGCGTGTGGAGCTGCTTGGAGCGGGAAGCAGCACCACTTAAACACAGACATTGTTAGGGAGAACAGAGAATATTAATTGGAAAAAGGTAAGAAATTGTTCAATATAACAGTGAACCCCAAAACCTTAATTTTCTTTGGAATCAAAAGAACTGCTCTGCAACCAGAACCCAGCATACAGTAAGTACTCAATAAACACATACTGAAGATGAATGAAATCTCAGATGACAAGTAAACATAGCTAGTACTGAATTATGAATTATGGTAACTGAAATCAAGGCATCCAGTCCCATCACTTTATGGCAAATAGAAGGGGAAAAAGTGGAAACAGTGACAGATTTTATTTTCTCGGACTCCAAAATCACCGTGGATGGTGACTGCACCATGAAATTAAAAGACACTTGCTCCTTGGAAGAAAAGCTATGACAAACTAGACAGGATATTAAAAAGCAGAGATACCACTTTGCTGACAAAGGTCCACCTAGTTAAAGTTATGGTTTTTCCAGTAGTCATGTATGGATGTGAGAGTTGGACCATAAAGAAGGCTGAGTGCTAAGTGATGCTTTCTAACTCTGGTGTTGGAGAAGACTCTCGAGAGTCCCTTGAACTGCAGGGAGATCAGAACAGCCAATCCTAAGGGAAATCAGACCTGGATATTTATGGGAAGGATTGATGATGAAGCTGAAGCTCTAATACTTTGGCTACCTGATGCGAAGAGCTGACTCATTGGTAAAGACCCTGATGCTGGGAAAGACTGAGCAGAGGAGAAGGGGGCAAAAGAGGATGAGATGGTTGGATGGCAATATCGACTCAAAGGACATGCATTTGAGCAAACTCCAGGAGATGGTGAAGGACAGGGAAGCCTGGCATGCTGCTGTCCATGGGGTTGCAAACAGCTGGACACGATTGAGTGACTTAACAGCAACAACAATGAACAGAGACCCTGAAGACAGTTTAAATTCTGTACCACCTCTGTCCTATTGTGATTATGAGGTAAAGTGTATAAAAACAATCATAATACAATATGACTATCTTGCCAAACAAACTGTTTGAGAGCAGGGACTAGACTCCCCCACCTTTGTCCACCCAGTGCCAAGTGGAGCAAGGCACACAGCAGATGTTCCTTTAATGTTTGCAGAACTAAGTTCACCAAGGGCAGAGACCAGTAATTCTTCCCATTGCTGACATTCTGGCATTGAATGGTATTTGCAACAGAATAGGGAAATTAAGTAGGAGCCTAGTCTCAATGGCTGTTTCCAAAGGAACTTTTATAGAATGCTAAATATAGCATAAAGTTACTACATAAACTCAAGCAAAGGAAATCCTCCAGGATTACTACAGACAGGAACGATTCCTGCGATGGTGGGGGTACTAAGCTAACGTAAGTTGGTCTTCCGATGCCCAGCTTCTAAAATCAGGCAAAACAAACCAACAGCATTTCTGGTAAGGGAGTATAATAATGCAGTCACTTTGGAAAAAGTCTGGTAGTGCCCCCAGAATGGTAAAGGTACAGTTACCATTTGGTCCAGCAGTTCCACCTCTAGGGATAAACCCAGGGAAGATGAAAACATATGTTCACACAAAAGTTTTGCACCCATGTGTTCACAGCAGCAGTATTCATAAAATTCAAAAAAGTAGAAACAACCCAAATGCTCATCAAATAATGAATGGATAAACAAAATGTGGCATAGTGTTACAGTGGGATGGCCCAAGAATGAATTCCTAATACACGCAATGACATGTATGAGCCTTGAAAACACTGTACTGAATGAAAGCATCCAGCCATAAAATACATCACATCTTACAGGATTCCACAGACACAAACATCTGCAATAAGCTAGGTTACAGACAGAAAATGGATTCGGTGTTTCTTAGGGTTGAGGAAATGAAAGGATTAGGTGGTGATAACTGAGTGGTAAAGGGTTTCTTTCTTCAGGTGATAAAAACGTTCTCTAATTATTGCGGTGATGGTTGCACACTATGTAAATATACCCCCAAAAGTATCTACTTTCAATAGCTGAATTATATTTTTATTAATTATATTTAATAGTCTATTAACAAACAAACTAAAACCTGATAAAAATCATACAATCATATTTATCTTGCTTCATAACTCTGCTGCATAAGTCCTGGCCATCTTCTAAGCCATGGTATCAAAACAAGAAACTCCAGTCTGACACACTTGAAGCATACAAAAAAATCTGAGTACAAACTAAACTGCAAATATTTCTATTTTCAAATTAATTCAATCGTTTCCATCTGTAGACTGAGACATTTCCAGAAAATACTTTGAAATACTTTGTGCACTCTCCTCGACAGTCATTCTTCAATCGCTAGTATACATCCCCAACTCCTCGCATCACCTCTTTAAGGACCAGCAGGTTCTCTCTCTACTCTTTGTATTAGCTTTCCCTCTCCTCCACTCTTTTGGATGCTTCCAAAACAACTGTGTTTTACTGGTTTATCTCTCAACCATGAAATTTCCACAGCAGAATTTTTTGCCTGTTAAAACTCAGAAACAAAATCTGAAATTCTGTTTTTTCATGATGTATTCTGATTTTAAAGGCATCCACATCTCTCAGTACTCAAGCTTCAAGGACACGAGACAGTATAGTCCAATATATTCCTAACAGATTTACAAAATGCATAGGATTCCCAGGTGGCGCTAGTGGTAAAGAACCCACCTGGCAGTGCAGGAGAGGCAAGAGACTTGGGTTCAATCCCTGGGTCAGGAAGATCCCCTGGAGGAGGAAACAGCAAACCATTCCAGTATTCTTGCCTGGAGAATCCCTTGGACAGAGGAGCATGGTGGGCTACAGTCCACAGGTCACAAAGAGTTGGACATGACTAAAGCAACTTAGCACCAGCACTTACAAAGCATGCAGATTAACTAGTCTTCTCCTGTACAATCTGAAAGCCAGAGTTTTTGCGTGGTCCAAAGATATCTTATCAATCACCACTGTAACCATAATAGCATCTACTGAACATTTACTAGGTTCAAGGCCATGGGTGTTAGATGTGAAACACAGTTACAAAACTTCAGCAGTATCATTTAAAAGGATACAAACTCTTCCTATCTAGTTATAATCATGTATCCTCTATATCAAATTTCACAACACTGATTTCCCTTTTCTGTTTTAGGATGGGGAGATGACATCACTTGGGTGCAGACTTATGAGGAAGGTCTCTTTCATACTCAAAAAAGGTAAAATACCTCTCATTCAGCGTTGACAGATGATACACATACCTCATCACTGAGAGCCAAAAAACTAAAAACTTAGCTTTTGAAAGGACACAGTAACAATTTGCTCTGATAATGAGTGCTGTTTAAAGTAAGAGCTGCTATTAGAATTTTTAATAAACAAGAGTTCTAAATATCCTTGTGTTAATTCTTTAATAACCCAGGCAAGCTTTTATACTGAGGAATAACTGACTTAACATTTTATTAGTGTCAGACATACAAAATAAGGATTGGATATTTGTATATATTGCAAAATGGTACAGCAATAAGTCTAGTTTAGACTTATTAAAGACTTATTTAGACTTAAACAACATCCACTAAATAAACTTTTGAATATAAGCTGCATACACAAAACAGCTTTTCACACTGGGCATTATACAAGCTTAAAAAGAAACCTGGTTTACAGCAGTGCTTCTCAAGGCTGTCTGATTATCAGAACAATTCAGAGAGCCTTGTTTAAAATCCACATCCACGGTCAGCCAGTCCAGCACTTACTGAGTACCCCCTGCTGTGTGCCAGGCACTGTTCTATATACTCAGTGACCAACAGTGACACGATTGTTTTCCTTGAAGATCTACTGACTTCGAGGGGTAGAGCTGAGACACTTACATTTTTAAAAGCACCCCAAGTATTTATCAAATATTAAAAGAGCATTTAATTCAACTCTTCACAAAAAAAAGGAAAAGATTCCAAATAACTGAGTAACACACTCTCAACACTGGACAAACATTACCAAAAAAACAGAAAAGTTTACAGAATAATCTTATTATCAAAGAGAAATGCAAAAAGTAAACAACATATTAGCAAAGAGGAGCCAACAGAACACTTAAAAATACACTCTGATTAAGTGAAATTCAGTTTGGGAATGCCAAAAGATTCAAGATTTAAGAAATCTATTAAGATAATCTAATATTCATAAGGACACAAATCATACAAGTGTTTCCTATCTACATAAATGGTGAAGAGGCATTTACAATAATACCAAATCCATACTGGAGTTTTTTAAACTTTAATCCAACAATGTCAATTTATTTTTATTTATCCTAACAAAGAAATATCCATCCCAGTAAAAAACAAACCTAAAAACCCCGTATCACGCTTACTGGGAAAATCAATTAAAGTATCCGATTGATGGGATTCTTTAATCACCACAATTACTAACATTGTTCTCAAGACACCAATCAATGCAGTTAGATGAGAAAAACTTAAAAAGAAGTGTGTGAAAGTATCTTCATTTGCAGATGTTGACTGTGTACATGAGAAACTTGAGAATCAACTCTAAGTATTCAGAAGTATGGAAATTAAGTTAAATTGTGAAGTTTCTCAGTTGCGTCCGACTCTTTGCGACCACAAGGACTGTAGCCTAATGCCCAGAAACCAGTGGCATATATATATATATATAAATTAAAGGACTTCCCAGGTGGTGCTGGTGATAAAGAACCTGCCTGCCAATTCAGGAGACATAAGAGACATGGGTATGACCCCTGGGTCAAGAAGATCCCTTGGAGGAGGGCATGGCAACCCACCCCAGTATTCTTGCCTGGACAATCTCATGGACAGAGGAGCCTGGTGGGCTACAGTTCATCAGCTGACAAAGAGTCGGCCACAACTAAAGTGACTTAGCACACACACATGTTCACCTATGGCTGATTCGTGTCAATGTATGGCAAAACAAATACAGTATTGTAATTAAAAAAATAAATAAATTTAATTTAAAAAAATAAATTAAAATAAAAATTTAAAAAAATAAATAAAATTAAATTAAAATGGTTAAACTGCAGAAAAAACAACAAAACATCTCAGGATAAATGATAGAAAATGCTCGAAATCTATTATGAACTAAATGTACTACTGAAAAACTTGCAAAGCTATGACAAGAGTTCTGTGTTCTTATATAGGAAGACTCAACATTGTAAAAATGTCAATTCTCTTTATACTTCAAAATTTTTAAAGACAATCACAATAGTTAGGAACATTCTGAAAAAGAAACCAGTGGGGACTAGCCTTTAATCAATATGTAACATTTTACCAAACTACAATAAAACAATATGTTACTGGTAAATGAACTGAACAGAAAGGAGAGAATAGAAATAAAACCAGGTACAACAGAAACTGTGTATGTGATAAAGTAGCATTTTAAATCAGGAATAGGGGACACAACATATGTAAAACAATTACTGTTAGAATTTGAGAGTCATGTGGAAAATAAAGTTGGATTCATACCTCACATTTTATACCAAAATAAATTACAAAGATTAATTATAAGGATGAAAGCATTAAGGTACTAGAATATACCACTGCAATATTTTATGTCTTTGACTTCTTGCAGTATGGAAGGGCTGATCTCGCGGTGAGGCATGAGGCCTGTCGAAGATGCAGAAACAAAGCACTGAGATTTTTGCCCTTGGTGCTACTCTTGCCTCACCTTTGTATTTCTTTAGGCTTGAGTATCACCAACGTTAAAAAGGGAAAAAAAAAAAAGGAAATGTGAAGTTGGTAAATGTTAGCTTTCTATATTATAAATTTTAAAAGTTGTAGGATTTATTTTACCTAAAATTAATGTAAATTCTAAGTTTGAGGATTAAATGAAATTATTAACAACTCAAAGTTTGTTATGTTCTTCGAGGTCGTATTTCATATAATTACATCTGTTCTTTTTATTTTTACATTAGTCTATTTTCGGACCCAATATCCTCTCAAAATTAAACATTAAAAATATGTATCCAAATCATAATTCATTTATCCTTTACTATAGTCAACATTCTAACTTTTCTCTAATTCTAAACAGCAGTCAATTAACTACCATAAGAAAAACTTTTTTCCAAGAGTTAAAATCAAACTGACACTGAAAAATATTTAGGAATTATGACAAGAGTGAAAGTTGGTAAAAAAAAAAAAACACAAATATTAATAGCCTTTTTGCAAACTAAAAACAGAAGAAAATAAGTAAAAACTTTATTCTCCTAAAATTTTATACCACATGTTCACTGGAAATGAACGTCTTGTTCATATCCTTTCAACTTTGGAGACAGACTGACTCTAACTGTACTACAGTATACGTAAGAATGACCTGGTCAACTTCTTAAGCTATGATTCTTGGACCTCACCCCCAGAGATTCTGATTGAGCAGACCCAGAGGGAGTCAGAAAATTCACATTTCTAATGAGCTACATTTCTGGTGAGGCTGATGCTTCAGTTCTGGAGTCATTTTATGAGTTAACACTACTATAGATTACAATGCTGTGATTTGTCAACCTGAGAATTTTAGTTAATGTCTTACAGAAAGTATGAAAACCTTAAATCTAATTTCCCTGTACAGTTTGACTTGAATCAATCACTTGACTCAATTTCACACTCTCTCTGTTTAGTAACAAGCCACTGATGGTTATTCATCACTTGGAGGACTGTCAATACTGCCAAGGTAATTTATGCTTTTTAAGACTGTATTGTATTTTCAATATGAAGTAAGAAAGTGACCTAGTTACAAATTAAGAAGGCACTCAAAACTGGGGGAAAAAAAAAAAGACAACTGATAGAGTACTACCATTTTACTAAGGGGCTTACTGACTACAACGATTGTTAGCAATCTACTGAATATATTTATATTATGTGTCCTTCAGGATTTTATATCCTTCTGCATCCCCTGCCCCCAGAAAGGTGGGGAAACTGGCTGAAAAGATGATGCTTTAACCAATGAGTCAATGAATTAAGTGACATTATAAAACTGGTGATTTCAATGTGATTATCCCTTGATGTCCCCTCCCACCTTGGATAAACTGTGTCCCTCATTGCTTTCCAAAGAGAGACAGAGTAGCAATGGGCCAGTCAACTATTAACATCCAAGTTATAGAAGCAAACAAATGCAAAATACTAGCTTTATTTTGCTACATTTTAAAGTAATCTTGATCCTTGAAACTAACTGGCATTATCTTTCCCCACAGCACTAAAAAAAGTGTTTGCCCAAAATAAAGAAATACAAGAAATGGCTCAGAATAATTTCATCATGCTGAATCTCATGGTACATGATCTCTACAATTTTTTTAATATTTCAATTCAATGGAAAAGTTTAATCTCTTCTAGTTTTTATTTAAAGGCAAAAAGAGCTACACAGTATTAGTGGACAAAGAATGTTATATAGAATTGTAAGAGGCTAAAATATACAATTTACTGAAAATCTGTTTACATAAAGTATTTTTAAATCAACTGTTAAAAACAATCCAATAACATTTTTTTTCTTCTTTTGTTAGCATGAGACCACAGACAAGAATTTATCACCTGATGGACAATATGTGCCTAGAATCATGTTTGTGGGTAATTGTGTAATCTCTTTCCATCAGATTTACAAAATCAGTAGCCTTCTTGCTTTTATTTACTGTTAAATGTTAGTTCATTTGAAACTATTCCTTTTAATACTATTTGAAGTACTGTTCCTTTTAAAGGGGAGTCATTAGTAGCCCAGTCAACAACAGCTCTTGTTAGCTCAACAACCAAACTCACTATATCTATATTTGCAACTTATAAATATTAAAGTTTTATTTTTAAATTAACTCATGCTATTAAATCAATCCCCCAAATATTTTCAATACAGTTCTCTAAACTATGTTGATAGAGAGCTGTAGCACACTCAAATGGAAATGCTGATTAATTCATCATGAATTAACATGTATGAAAACTGATTTAGGCTGTAAATAGGCTTAATGTTTGTTTCAGAGCTAGAGGCATGAATGATTTTCAGAACTTTTAAAAAATACATAACTTATTTTTTTGTGGGCAGATCCTTCTTTAACAGTCAGAGCTGATATAACTGGAAGATACTCGAACAGATTATATACATATGAACCTCAGGATTTACCACTATGTAAGTATTCTCAGATTATCTTAAACAGTGATGCTAGCAACACTTGACTGTTAGAAGGGTGAGTGATGCCCTCCATCAGCACTTTCCCTCAAACAGTGCTTCCTACCCATCATATTTCCTGGGATTGGCAGCGGTGGATATGGTTACAATGTAAACTCTTAGCTCCAATAGACATCAGAATTTCCGGGACAACTTGGAATCTCTTTTCTCAACAAGGATCTCTAACAGTCCTTGTGATCAATAAATTTTAAGACCATCAAATAGGATAGAGTATACACTAAAATCACACTTGAAGAAAACCAATCCATTCTCTTTTATCAGAGATCATATATGATTCCCTCAAAGTGATTAACAATTAAATCTCTTCCTCAGTCTAATTTGGGACTTTCATTCTTAACAACAGTCACTGTCAGCTATGCTTAATAAGATAGTTATGCTTGTCATATCCAGCGAAACTAATACAAAATAATCAGTTCAACAGATACCCCCTCAAATCCCTCTGATAAAATTCTTTAACGTAAAGTTAATTAATCAGCTCTTAAAGCTCTAATCCCTAAATTTATGTGTATACTTTTATATAATAGTTTTTAAATATTGCAGATAAATCCCCATATCTTTATAGTTGTTAAACAGGTTGATTTTTACTAATAACATACATTTACTTTATTACAGTGATAGAAAACATGAAGAAAGCATTAAAACTTATTCAATCCGAGTTATAATATATTACCTCTAAGAGGTCAAAAGTCATGAAGAAAAACTTCTGGTTAACTGACTAAAACTAAATGGGTGGGTATATGAATTTTGTAACATTATCATTTAGATTCTTAATGTGCTTGAATATTCTTATGAAGGTAAAATGATATTTCAATAAAAGTCAAAACCTGAGCATGACAATGTTGTGGATTGCCTGTAATGGTAGCAAAGAAAGCTGTTCATGAGCTGATGGTGACAGTGGAGACCTAAGAAAAAGGCATCTACATTGGTTGTTTCCATTTTCTGATCTATCATTCCTTCCACCAAGAAATCTAATCTTATTTCTGACCCCTCTGTTACATAGAACATGCAAGCTTAGGTCATGCCTGATCTTCATGTCCCCAAAGCAAACGGATTCATCTCTGTCCACTTATTGTTTGAACTTGTAGCAGTGCAACTCTTAGAATTAACCATTTACTTCTTTTTATCTCTAATTATAATAAATTTAAATAAGATTTTAAAACTTTAAATACGTTTTTCTTATTAGGTGGATATTTAACACTTAATAATTTTAAGAAGAACTAAACTGTCTCCAGATTATTAAAGAATTCCTCCAGCTAACTAGCTCAAGAGGAATGTATACACTCTAAAATTATCAAATGTTCAACCACCAACTTAATTCTTCACAGGAAACTTCTGGAGGATCATATCTATGTCTTCTATTCCTTCAAATAACAGTCCCCTAAATCCTGATTTTTATGGACAAAATTTCCATCATCAGTTGGAGTAATTCTAATTACTGATGAAAATCTCTTAAGCAGCTGAGATTAATATTCAGAAAGGTGAGAATGTTTAAGATGGGCAAAAATTATCCTAATCCATAGGATTTGGCTGCATTTAAATAACTTGATTTTAGATACAAAGGTATACTATCTTATGAGATAGATATGCAACATTTACGATATTGATATCTAATTAATTCCAATGTTTCATGAGTCAGAGAAAGAAAAGTCTTTCAGAGTTTCCTTATTATTCAGTTCATTTTAAGCAGACTTTTAGCAACTGATCTATTTAGATATAAGTAGGTTATAGTTCAGTTCAGTTGCTCAGTGGTGTCCAACTCTTTGCCATGGACTGTAGCACACCAGGCTTCCCTGTCCATCACCAACTCCCAGAGCCTGCTCAAACTCATACCCATCGAGTCAGTGATGCCATCCAACCATATCATCTGTTGTCCCCTTCTCCTTCTGCCTTCAATCTTTCCCAGCATCAGGGTCTTTTCCAGTGAGTCAGTTCTTCAAATCAGGTGGCCAAAGTATTGGAGTTTCAGCTTCAGCATCAGTCCTTCCAGTGATTATTCAGGACTGATTTGCTTTAGGATGGACTGGTTGGATCTCCTTGCAGTCCAAGGGATTCCCAAGGGTCTTCTCCAACACCACAGTTCAAAGGCATCAGTTCTGCAGCACTCAGCTTTC
Source organism: Nanger dama (assembly GCA_917880005.1). Taxonomy (NCBI): domain Eukaryota; kingdom Metazoa; phylum Chordata; class Mammalia; order Artiodactyla; family Bovidae; genus Nanger; species Nanger dama. The sequence goes on from CAKJTW010000007.1 coordinate 36,475,529, forward strand.
TTTATAGTGCAACTCTCACATCCATACATGACCACTGGAAAACCTTAGCTTTGACTAGATGGACCTTTATTGGCAAAGTAATGTCTTTGCTTTTTACATAACCATCAATATTAGATATCCATGTATCCCTTTTGTAAAAGAATATTAAATATCCTATTTTTATTTTAGATCAAAGTCTGGAGTTGTTTTTTTTAATGCATTCTAAGAGAACAAAGTATATGTGTATTCTATATAGTAATTTAATATATGAAGAGTAATATAACTGATTTCATTGTTGCATAAATAGTACAGAGGCAGAAAATGTCAGTGGTTATTTGCAGTGAACTAAGAAGGAATCAGTTGATAGTTGCAGTCTTAAGAACTAATAAAATAGAATATTCACTTGTTTTTCTTCAAGTAGTATAAAAAATGTTACTAAATGATAAACTGATTATTCTTTAGCATGAAACTATACGTGCCTTTATATGTTTTTATATGTAAATTATATAATTCAAGTATGAATATAATTACACATACAAGAACATTTACTATACATATAATGTAACTTATTTTCAAATAATGTGTATAATCAATGTAATCTTGCAACCAATTTAGTCTCCTCCTCTACTCTAACAATTAAAATTCTATATTCTAGCTGATATTTCTGATTTCTTCATTTTACAAACTCAGTGGTTTAGACTCCATCATTCATGGTTACCCCAGATTTGAAATGCAGGATTAAGCAAAGAACACATGTGTACCTGTAACTTAACTTCCATTACTTTGAGCCTTGTAACCTCTAAAAAGTATTTATTCCATCTTTAATACACCCAATATTAAGAATTATATTATTTATGCTAACTATCTGAAACAATATGTACAATTCCATGTGTACAGGCATTTTCATAGAGGAGTCTGGGGAACTTCCATTTATCTTTCAAAGAAATATAATAGTTTTTAAAGTTACATATTCAAAAGGAGATTAGAATAAGACTGTCAGTAAAGAACATCCAGTTGAATTTAAATGAGAGATTAGCAACCTTTTTAAAGAATATAAGTATATCCTATGCAACATGTAGGACACAATTATACTAAAAGCATATTTGCCATTTATGTGAAATTCACATTTAACTGGGCGACCTGTACTTTCATTTCCTAATTTTTTTTTTGGATCAAAGTCTGGAGTTGTCCAGAGTTACTGTACAAGCTGCCCCTTCTCGTTTTTGCCGAAAACAGCAACATTCCTCTTTTTGCAACATTTCTTTTATATTTCAAGTCAATCAATTTCTAAGTTCCAGAAAGTAACTTCAATTATTTTATAGCACTTAATCTGTCCCAATTAAGTTTCTACGCTGTGCCATACACTGTGTTTGATACTACGGATCCAAAGATAAAATAGACAAAAATAAGGCAATTCTGTTCCCGAGAGTTCCTAATCTAATGGTAAGATCCATCATGAGGCTGGCCCTGACTCCAAGTGGGGCTTCATACAAGATGCAGCATCCATGCATCTCTGAACAAGAATATATCCCACCATTACAGAAATCCACATGATTAAACAATAAAACACACTATAGGGGCTAAAGAAATTCTCTTCATTGGTTTAACTTGAAAATACAGAGGTGCACCAGGTTTCCTTAGTAAGGTCCTTCAGAATTTTAGATTAGGTTAAGATTCTGTGCCAAGCTTCAGACAAATTTTAACATGGAGGATCACATACTATAAGGACTGAGACAAATGTGCTTGAGAATCTACAGTAGGACTCCTCGAACACTACTGCACTGAAAGTGAGGCATAACAGGAAATCTGTGTATTCACAAACATCCTTACTGTGTAACAAAAGATAACCTCCCCTCCCCAGCTCCTCGGTTTTAAACATTGTTTCTAATGCAACGTTTATTTTTTCACAAAAGAAAAGCACCTGGCTGCTGAACGGCAGCTTCTCTCACATCCATGCATGCGCCCACCTTCATAAAACACATGGTGACTGCTTCAGGGGCAGGAAGAAGGTGGCAACCACCTGGAGTAGGATGCCATTAAGTGTGTCACTCCCCGTGGTTACAGTGCTGAACTTTATGAACATCAGTTTATGAAGGTCTGTTCTTAAAAGATGAAATGAACCCACTGCCCACAGCTTTGAAATGAGGCAATTAGATTTTTGCTGAGTAGTGACTGACTCCTGCAACTTCTTGAAGTATCTTATACTGTTTTCAAGGACAGGATACTGTTACAGGTTGAATTGCGTTCCCCCAAAATTCAGGGGTTGCAGTCTTAAGTCCCCCAGTGTGACCTTATTTGAAAATAGAGTCACTGAAGGTATTATTGACCAAGATGAGGTAAGACTGGAGGAGCGTGGGCCCCTAAACCAGTATGACTGACAATTTAACAAAAAAGGGGATTTTGAACATAGAGTCACGCACAGAGACAGAATATCATGTGAAGAGGAAGGCAGAGATCCCAGTGATGCTACAGAAGCTAAGGAATGCTGCAAGTTTCAGCAAACCGCAAGAAGCCAGGTGAAAGGGAACGGGTCAGCCTTCACAGCAATCAGAAAGAACCAGTCTTGCCAATACCTTGATCTGGGACTCCTAGCCTCATCTGTGAGAGGATAAGTTTCTGTTGTTTTAAGTTAGTCTGTGTGTGGTCAAGGTTGTTAGGACAACCCTAGCAAACCGATCCACGTGCTGTCCCCTCCCCCACCCCCAGTTTGGGGGTAAGGAAACACCAAAGCTTCTCCTACAACTGAAGACTCATTTTTCCCTGTAAATTTGCCTTACTCACGTACCCTCCAAACAAATTTCTGCCCAGCAAAACGTTACTTTAGTACACAAAGACCTTTACATAATTGGTCAAGTCAGGTTTATGAAATACGAAAACTAACGCTGCGGTTTTAATGCAGAAACAAAAGTCACACCCAGAGAAAGAGCTGATTATCACATTTGGTATTTTTAGTTATCATTAAAGCAAACAGACTACACTCTCTAGTTCCGGGCACTGAGCTGAGATCTTACTCATTAATACCTCACCACAAATGTGAAATACCGTTCCCCTCACTTATGATTAGCTGGGGCCTTAAGATGTTCAATAACTTGATGAAAAAAAAAGAAAAGAAATATCACAAAGCTAATTAGCAGAGCCAGTGCTCAAACCCAGAAAGTTTGGCCCCAGGGTCAACACACTTAACCACCATATTATTTCGCTTTAGAGCTGTATGTTGTGAAAAACAGGATTTAATCAAAACTGTGCAATAACGGAAAACATGTAGTGTGTATTCTTTATAAAAGAAGGGCAGTGCACACTGATTCCAATTAACATTTTATAGAAACACTGTACGCAGTCCCGCTATTCTCGGCTTGGAGATTTCACCCCCAACAAACCAAAGAACTCGCTTCCACCACCTCTCGGTGATTCTGCAACTGATTCCCAACGTGGGCATCTAAGGGAACCAAGCGAAACGGACAGGACGGTGGGATTTCCGGTCCCACACACACCTCCTCGCGAACAATGGCGGAGATAAATGACCCGCTATTCCTACTTTATCACACTACTGCACCGTACCCACAGGAAACTCTCCGAGAAAGCAGCTTCCTTTTGGCAGAATTCTTCATTCTTGAGGACGTCCTTCCTGGTGCCGCTTCTACCGAGCGCGCGGCTCGCGGGACCGGCTCTGCCACAGTCCTGACTCCGCAGCGTTTCCCCGCCCGCGAGGCGTCTGGGATTAGTACTCCCACCTGCCGCTTCCACCCTTAACCCTGGAACCCAGAGCCTGTTGAAGCTTTAGTGCCTCCGGGTACTAACAATAAAGGGGCTTTCAGCGACTTATTAAGAACAGCTGTCTACCTGAAACCTAGAAACTGTGCTGAAGCGCTCTCTTCTGACTTCATTAGCCCTGCTGCTGCTGCTGAGTCGCTTCACTAGTGTCTGACTCTTAAGAACTGCGTTCACATCAATCATATAACTTTCTCATATCCTAAGAAAACAGGCTGAGTAAACCAACACAGCCCAAAAGAGCCCATATATGTAGCTAGATGTGATTTCATATCTAGATTTGGCAAATAACTTGTATATATCACAGAGGAGTCTTAGCCAATCATGTTTCTTAGGTCAGACACGCTAATACTACTCTAAAACCTTCATAAAAAGTACATGGCTGTTGGTTTGTTTCAAAACCTTCAATCTCTAAAATACTAAAATTAGCCATCTTTCTGTGTCCATTTTGTACTACAGTCTTTTCCAAAGGAGGACAGTCTCAGAGGTAAGCCCTTCAGGGGAACACCATGCAGTGTGATCATCCTGAAAGGATGGGGGTGAGGGAGGGAGGGACTGGGGCGTGAGCGGGTGGGTAGCTTTTCTTTAAGAAAGCAATGGCAATGTGCTGTACATCTGAAATCAACGTGATATTCTAAATCAATTGTGTGTCAATTAAAAAGGATATGCAAAAACAATAAAATAATAGTAAAAATAAAGCAATGGCAGCTGCTTCAAGGAAAAACTACTCCACTACAGATTCATTTTCTAGATTCTTATTGTTAAGTAGCAAGAGCAAGCTTTTCAGGAAGAACTCCAAGGTTAAGTGTTAGCCAAATGTCTTTGTTAAAATGAGGACTTCTGCTTATTTCAAAAGATAAACCACTGTGTGTAGAGGGTCCTTTTGCTGTCATCCTTTCCACCAAGGATGATCTCTTTCTCTCAGCTAACGTGGGCCATCACACCTGTTGCTACTCAGAACAAGAGGTGATGTTTTTGATTTTATCCCTTGCACCAGGATCAATCCTGAAGAATTCACAAATGCACCCACATACCCAAAGCTGAGGGTCTTTTCTAGCCTCCGTTTGACCCCAGTCCTGTAAAAACTTTTCTCTGATAGAACCTGAAAGCAATCTTTATGGGTCGCAACAAACGTACACACCCTTTGTAACTGGATCAGGCAATCCTAGCATGGGGCAGCGCAAACAAACCCGGGCTCCATAGCGTCAGCGGCCTCCACTTAGGAGCTGGAGGAACAGGATGCCAGCCTGCATCCGTCTCCTTACAGGTGGGTGTTGGCTTACTTTAGGCAGATGGTGGGTTTATGAGTCTAATGTATTATATATTTCTCAATAGACAAATATTTGCACTGGACCAGAATGAATAAGAAAAAAATTCCTCAGTCTAGTTTCCAAAGTATATCTGAAGTTTTAGGACACCTCAGCATTTAAACTACTGTAGGAGGTGGGGGAGGGCTTCCCTGGTGGCTCACGCAGTAAAGAACCCGCCTGCCAGTGGAGAAACAGGTTCGATCCCTGGGTCAGGAAGATCCCTGGAGAAGGAACTGGCAACCCACTCCAGTATTCCTGCCTGGGAGATTCCACGGACAGAAGAGCCTGGTGGGCTACAGTCCACAGCGTTGCAGAGTCAGACACAATGAGCTACAGAACGACAGCAAGAGGGCAGGGGAACGAGTCATGAGCCCTGGCTTTCTTTTTTTCTTCTGCTTAAAACCTGACCCAGTCAATAAAGGAATGGAAGGGAGCCATGTAGTGAGGTCTGTTGGGGACTAACTAGATTTTTCCCATTTGGAGAGTTCTTTGATATGTAAGTACACACTAATTAATAACAGGGTACTAATCAGGTTCCCAACTTGAATCAGAAAGTGTGGCCTATCTCTAGTAATCTATGTTGTTCCTTCCACAGTATGACGGGGTCATTTTTTATCTTAAATGTGAACTGCACTGGTGAAGAAATCTGAGTAAATGCTCAACAGGTTTAACAGAATATTAGTTTCACATTACACCTCTAGAGTACTTGTCTCTTCCCTATAGGCCTGTTTTTGTTTTTGTTTTTTTCACTTTTGTTTTTTCTATACTTACTGAAAAGATGGAGGTTAGTATTTAATTTGGTTTCCTGCTGAACCTGAAAGAGCTGCCTCACTCCAGGGGCAAGGAGACAGATGGATTTCAATGGATGACATTATGGAAAATACATCACCTTCTCCAAAGCAGCAACCCAAGAAAAGCCAGAGTTGGCCACTGGAATGAAAATTAATTTCATAAATGCAATACATGTCTTAAGTCCTTTAAATGTGGTGTTTTGACTTTTGAAAATGAGTCACAGTAGGAAAACTTATTTAAAAGGATACTCCCCAAAAAGCAAAATAGTTTGACCTGTAAACTTTTTCATATAGCATGACTGGAAAATTCGATTTAAGAAGGAAGATAATTTGATTCATCTGATTTTCTCCACAAGGAAAAAGCAATCAGAGTAAGATAAAATTTCCAAAGAACTTCTTGCATTTTCTTCCAGAAGAAAGGTTCAGAGAAATACAGTAATTGAGTTTTCCAGCCATGTAAGAGTGTCCTGATATATGGTTTGGAGTAGGACCACAGAGGAGAATCTGGGGAAAATATCAAGGAAGGACTATTTTTCTCTCCCTTTTTTTTCCTCTCTCTTATAAATTTAAAATAATTAGCGAACAAAAATGACTTAAAAGAAGTGTCATGACATTAATATCCATTAATGTTCTTTAAGAAGTATAAGTAAAAAATAGGAATAATTTTAAATTATTTTTGTTGGATGGAACCTATAGAGCCTGAGTTACCTGAGTTAGAATAATTATCTTGATCAAATACTGCTTAATTATGACTCATAATACATGAAATATCTTCAAAACATAGATCTTTAAAACTGTCTTAAATAAATAATAAAATTAATCTTTGACTATTGAGAGCTTCTAGTATCTCCCATTTTCATCAAACCCAAACAAATGGTTCCCTCTCTCCCTATTGCTCAGACTCTCAGGAGGCTTCCACAGGCCTGAACCCTCTCTTGAAATTCTTCCCTACTTTTGTTACGTCAGCTCTCTATTGTTGTCGTTCAGTCACTTGGTCGTGTCTGACTCTCGGCGACCCTGTGGACTACAGACTACAGCATCGTAGGCTTCCCCATCCTTCACTGTCTCCTGGAGCTTGCTCAAACTCATGTCCATTGAGCTCTGTGCCCTCCAGCTATCTCATCCTCTGTCATCCCCTTCTCCTCCTGCCCTCAGTCTTTCCCCCGCATCAGGGTCTTTTCCAATGAGTCTGCTTTTTGCATCAGGTGACCAGAGTGTTGGAGCTTCAGCATCAGTCCTACCAATGAGTATTCAGAGTTGACTTCCTTTAGAATTGACTGGTAACTCTCCATACTGCAGATTTTCTATCTGCCTTTCTAGTCAACCTTTTCTAACGTACTCCCTAAATCTCTGATCAACCTCCCTACTTGGCAAGCACTAGGGCTCCATCCAGGGACCTTCTTTACTTTTTATGTATAATTTCCCCATAAGTGATCTCATCTAATTCTATTTACTTAAAACCCACACATAGTACTGGCACAAAGACAGAAATATAGATCAATGGAACAAAATAGAAAGCCCAGAGATAAACCCACACACCTATGGACACCTTATCTTTGACAAAGGAGGCAAGAATATACAATGGAGTAAAGACAAGTGTGCTGGGAAAACTGGTCAACCACTTGTAAAAGAATGAAGCTAGATCACTTTCTAACACCGCACACAAAAATAAACTCAAAATGGATTAAAGATCTAAATGTAAGACCAGAAACTATAAAACTCCTAGAGGAGAACATAGGCAAAACACTCTCCGACATAAATCACAGCAGGATCCTCTATGATCCACCTCCCAGTATACTGGAAATAAAAGCAAAAATAAACAAATGGGATCTAATTAAAATTAAAAGCTTCTGCACAACAAAGGAAACTATAAGCAAGGTGAAAAGACAGCCTTCTGAATGGGAGAAAACTATAGCAAATGAAACAACTGACAAACAACTACTCTCAAAAATATACAAGCAATTTATGCAGCTCAACTCCAGAAAAATAAACGAACCAATCAAAAAATGGGCCAAAGACCTAAATAGGCATTTCTCCAAAGAAGATATACAGATGGCTAACAAACACATGAAAAGATGCTCAACATCACTCATTATCAGAGAAATACAAATCAAGACCACAGTGAGGTACCATTTCACACCAGTCAGAATGGCTGCGATCCAAAAGTCTACAAGCAATAAATGCTGGAGAGGATGTGGAGAAAAGGGAACCCTCTTACACTGTTGGTGGGAATGCAAACTAGTACAGCCCCTATGGAAAACAGTGTGGAGATTCCTTAAAAAATTGCAAATAGAACTGCCTTATGACCCAGCAATCCCACTGCTGGGCATACACACCGAGGAAACCAGAATTGAAAGAGACACATGTACCCCAATGTTCATCACAGCACTGTTTATAATAGCCAGGACATGGAAGCAACCTAGATGTCCATCAGCAGATGAATGGATAAGAAAGCTGTGGTACATATACACAATGGAGTACTACTCAGCCCTTAAAAAGAATAAATTTGACTCAGTTCTAATGAGATGGATGAAACTGGAGCCGATTATACAGAGTGAAGTAAGCCAGAAAGAAAAACACCAATACAGTATACTGACACATATATATGGAATTTAGAAAGATGGTAATGATGATCCTGTATGCGAGACAGCAAAAGAGACACAGAGATATAGAACGGACTTTTGGACTCTGAGGGAGAGGGAGAGGGTGGGATGATTTGGGAGATTGGCATTGAAACATGTATACTATCATGTAAGAAACGAAGTGCCAGTCTATGTTCGATACAGGATACAGGATGCTTGCGACTGGTGCACAGGGATGATCCAGAGAGATGATATGGGGTGGGAGGTGGGAGGGGGATTCAGGATTGAGAGTTCATATACACCCGTGGCAGATTCATATCAATGTATGGCAAAACCAATACAGTATTGTAAAGTAAAATAAAGTAAAAATAAAATTTAAAAAATACATTAAAAATTAATAATAAAACCCACACATAAACTGATGACTCACACATTTTATCTCCTGACCTGATTTCTCCACCGGCTGACAGACTCCTTATTAGTAAATGGCACATTTTAACGGCTCAAACCAAAAACTTCCCATGACTTTGGAAGACTCACCCATGACTATTCCTATTCCTCATTCCCCCAACTAACCCTTGAACAAGTCCTATTGACTGTACTGCCGAAATAGATTTATTTGCACATGACCTTTCTTCTGTCTCCAGTATCACCCTTCCGGTTTCTTCATTATAACCTTTCACATAGACAACTGCAGTCACTTCTGCATGATTCTTCTTGATCCAGTTTTTCTTTTGTAAGTCAGTTAATCTGCTTTCTTAACCTAGAATAACCTTAAAAAAAAAAGAAACAAGGGCAATAAACCTGGCATAAACCCATTTAATGGTTTCCCAATGGGCTATGTCTCTGCATGTTAAGATAAGAAAACCCAGTTGAAATTGACGTAAATGATAAAGGGAATTCACTGACTCACACCAGGAAGATCCAGAAATAGGGCATCTCAAAAACGTCATCAAAGTTCCACTTTCTGCTTTCTTCTGCCACCTCCGGTGTTGAATCTCTTGCAATAATGGCTCGTAAAATGTGTGTCAGACACAATCAGGATAACAAAATGTTTTGTTCATGTCCAAAAGGAGGGAACAAGTGTCCATGGTCTCCCCTAACTGGATGTCTTGGGTCACAGACACACTCCCCTCAAAAATGACTACAGACAGGGAATTGGGAAATGCTGATTGGCCTGAGCCAACAAGGACCTGGAGCTGGAGATGAGGTCAGCTTCTCACTGAAGAGTAAGGGCAATGCATGAAGATGTATAAGAGTCACACATTCAGAAAAAAAAGGATCTTAGTTTGGGTTGCTGTAACAGAATATCATAGTCTGAGTGACAATAATCATTTATTTCTCACAGTTCTGGAGGCTAGAAATGTAAGATCAGAGTGTAGGCATGGTTGGGTTTTTGGTTAAGGCTCTCATCCTGCTCTGGGCTCCCCCAGTGGTTCAGTGGTAAAGAAACTTCCTACAATGCAGGAGACTCAGGTTTGATCCCTGGGTCATAAAGATCCCTGGAAGAGAGCATGGTAACCCACTCCAGTATTTTTGCAGTGAAAACCCCATGGACAGAGGAGCCTGGCAGGCTACAGTCCATAGGATTGGAAAGAGTCAGACAAAACTGAAGCGATTAAGCATGCACGCACACTTGACAGAGAGCTGTCTTCTCCTTGTATTCTCACATATAAGAGACAGACAGACAAAGAACTCTCTTGGTCTCTTCTTATAAGTGCACTAACCTACTCATGAGGATTCCACCCTCATGACCTAGTTACCTCCCAGAGGCACACATGCATGTTAAGTCACTTCAGTTGTGTCCAACTCTTTGTGACCCCATGGACCATAGTCTACCATACTCATCTGTCCATGGGATTCTCCAGGCAAGAATATTGAAGTGAGTTGCCATGCCCTCCTCCTGGGGATCTTCCTGACCCAGGGATGTGAAGTGAAGTCGCTCAGTCGTGTCCGACCCTCAGCAACCCCATGGATTGCAGCCTTCCAGGCTCCTCCGTCCATGGGATTTTCCAGGCAAGAGTGCTGGAATGGACTGCCATTTCCTTCTCCAGGGGATCTTCCAGACCCAGGAATCGAACCTGGGTCTCCCCGCACTGCAGGCAGACGCTTTACCGTCAGAGCCACCAGGGAAGCCCTCAAACCTGTATTCTCTTATGTTTCCTGCATTGACAGGTGGGCTCTTCACCACTAGCGTCACCAATCTCCACATTCTAATACTATCACATTTGGGAGCTGTGCATTTTTGGAGAGAGGCAAACATTTAGTCCACAACAAGGAGAAAAGGAAAGTTAAGTAGGCAAGCAATAATGTCCACGATTCATGGCCTGTAAGGTACTACTGATCTGTTTGTTCTCCCAGCCTGCTCTCCAGCACTCTTGTACCAGTCTTCCTTTTGCTTGCTGTGTCCACACAAACTGGCACTTACATTACTCCTCATGCCAAGAATCTCTTTCTCATTTCAGATTATTTTAACTCATATCTCCTGCCTGAAACAGTCTTCTCACTCAGCTTTTCAACTGGTCCCTTTTAATCCCTCTGATCTTAACCCAGAGCACTGCCTACTGCCTCTTCTGCTCTGGGCTGTTTAAAACCATGGCAGTTGTACACACCGCCATTCTAACCATAGAGCCTTAGATTTCACTACGTCTCTGAGTGATTTCATCACAAACAGCATAATGGCCTAAAAGTTCATTTTGCCTTTAATTATTACAATTCGTATGTTATGAATTAAAATAGAGGTTTCATTTAATTTAAAAATAGATATTTGTTACTTTTCCCTTTGAATCAAAAGGAAACTCTCAGAGGAGCATCAAAGAAACCAATCCGGAAACCTTCCTTCCTTCCTCAGCAGTCAAGAAATCCTATTATTTGATAAATAGCCCCAGTCAATAAACTAGCAAATCTGGAGTTCCTGAGTCAGGGATCATATCTGCGATGCCATAGCAGGCGCACCAGTCCTGAATACAGGCAGCTGTTCTGCCAACCTGGTCAGTGCAATGCCTTCCTTTGAAAGCACTTTCTGCAAGAATCCCATTTCCTACTACACTGTGATCATTCCTCCAGTGAAGATGAAGCTCTTAGACTGGTTTGTTGGAGTGTATAAAATCACTAAGGCTTTAGGAACATGGCTGATCTTTGAAAATCAGATACTGTGGAGGAAAACAATAACCAGCAATATTTAGCCCAGTTACCACAAAAAAAATTTAGCCCAGTTACTACTACAATGAGTTAAAAACTACAAATTGACATAAAAGCCAGCAAACATACTGTGATAAATTAGAAAAGATAACTGTATGATAACTGATTTACAAAACATAAATTTGATAAGAGAAAGGTCAGGATAAAATGAGGTACTGGAGCCCTTGAATGCAAAAGATGCCTTTATTTACAGAAGACCAAAGTATTTGGCAACACCAGCAGGTACCCTAGGAAATTTCCCTGGATTTTGGTTGTGAAAATCAAAACCAGTCATGCATGCAACTTAGCACGCACATAAGGGCTGAATTTTGGTTATGAAACCTTATTCCAGCAGAGGCCCAATTAAATACTGATTACCAAATGTCTATCTGTGATGACAGTTCTCTGGGTAAAAATACATGTATTTGTAAGACAAGTACTGAAAGGCTAATGCTGGCCTCATTTCAGAGCCTGTTAGATTTTCTGAGTTTTCAGTTTAACACTGCATCAATCATTTAGAAGGATTCTTGGGTTACTTATCATTTCCTGTATGTGTATGCCCTTGTTGTAACAATAATGTTTGCCAGATTCTATCATCTCATAGGTTGAAAATGTAAAATACATACAATTTACTGAAATAAAACCATCTGTTGTAAGATCATCATTTTATACATAACACTAAAAATGATTTAAAGTGTTGCCAGTTCAACTATGACACATGATCCATTGCAGAAGCATTATCATTTTTTAGGCTGTTAATATGCTGAAAAAATGTGCATCTTAGAGGAAATGTGTTTGTAAAAGACATAAGATAGTGCTAAGTCTTGGCTTTTAGGGTTAGATTTATCAATTCAGAGTTCCCTGAATCCCAGCAACTAGTTAAGTTACTAAAAGAATAGGTAACTTCTTGTATTTTCTTTAAAGTTCAAAAGGAAGTAGTCTTAAATGAATAAAATGTTTTTCATGTATTTGGAACCTAATATTTTCAATCTATGCACCTATGAAGTAAGCCAAGCTCTCTCTGACCTAGAATTATGACTGCTACTTTCACTTGCCTCTGTAATTTTAAATGTAAAATAAGAGGTTTGGAGCCAACAATTAATAGATGTTTGACCTTGGACAAATTATATAACCTCTGGATTTTTCTCCTTTATAAATTCAGATAATAATAATAGTGGTTCTCTTATAGTATCATTGGCATTGTTACAGTATTCTCCTAGAGTATCTAAGTAAGATGAGTATTATGGCTGATTCATGTTGTACGGCAGAAACCAACACAACGTTGTAAAGCAGTTATCCTCCAATTAAACATAAATAAAAAGTAATCAGGAAGAATGCTCACTCACACACACACACACACACACACACACACACACACACGAGGTGTAAAGTGCTTGGAACCAATGGTGCCCAGCACAGTGCAAGCACTGAATAAATTATCATTTCACATCTACTCAAACATGTGAGTAACACAGAATTAAGTTCTATTGACATGCCCATGGGAAGGGAGTAGGAAAGGAAAGGAAAGTGTTCCAATTACTACTGCTAATTTATAAACCACCTCAAAATTTAATATCTTAAAAGTGCTGTTTTATTATATGTACTGATTCTGTGGGTCAGGACTTCATACAGAGCACAGGAGCATGATGTTGAGAAGACTTGAAGGTAGCCAGTGACTATAGGGCCTGGCAGCCCTCTCCAGTGTTTTTGCCTGGAGAATCCCACAGACAGAGGAGCCTGGCGGGCTACGGTTCATAGGGTCACAAAGAGTTGGACACGACTGAAGGGACTTAGCACGCACCTAAGGGCTGTGATAATCATCTTAAGGTGTCTTCATCTGGGAGTTGATGCTGGGCCCTGAGCTGGTCATCAACCAGAAAATGTGTATGTATATTTTTCTCATGGTCTGGAAAGGTTTGGGCATCCTACACCATGGTGGCTGGGTTCCAAAGGCAAGCATATCCAGATACAGGCAGAAGCTGTATTGCTTTTCTGACCTAGCATTAGAAGCCACATAACATCACACAGTATCACCAGACTGACAAAGAGGTAACAGAACCGATGTTTTAATGGGAGGGGTGTCAGAGTCACACTGAAAGAAGAGCATGTGGAATGGGAGGCTTTGTTGCAAAGTGTCTGGAAACACAATCCTCCAGAGAAAGTGAGAGAAAGTAAGAGAGAGAAATTTTCAAGACAACATGAAGGATGAAAACCTCTTACGGCATAGCTTTGCAGCAAAACAATTTGGAGAAGCACTTAGCTTTGAAGTGCCAAATAACCACTGCCTAAATACAGAAACTCACTGAAAACTGTCAAAAGTTTATTAGGCTCATATACTTTGAAAGAGAGCAGACTATAACAAAAATCTTTCCTAAACTTGCTTCTTAAACTGAGCAGAACAAAGATAATGAAAAAACATAAAGTTATTGTTAGATATATAGATAGTCAGATTCATCATAAACTGGGTAAGAGGAGAAATTCAGCAGTCAGCATATGCCTGGGAAAAAGAGTAAACAAAAACAGCTCGGTTCATAAAAATTCTGTTAGTTTTTAACATTAAATTGTAGAATTCTTATGATTTAGAAATAATTGACCCTTTATTGTACAGATGCTTGCTCCTTGGAAGAAAAGCTATGACCAATCTAGACAGCATATTAAAAAGCAGAGACATTACTTTGTCAACAAAGGTCCATCTAGTCAAAGCTATGGTCCATCCATCTAGTCAAAGCTAGGTCCATCTAGTCAAAGTTTTTCCAGAGTCATGTATGGATGTGAGAGTTGGACTATAAAGAAAGCTGAGCACTGAAGAATTGGTGCTTTTGAACTGTGGTGCTGTAGAAGAGTCTTGACAGTCCGTTGAACTGCAAGGAGATCAAACCAGCTCCTAAAGGAAATCAATCCTGAATATTCATTGGAAGGACTAATGCTGAAGTTGAAATTCCAATACTTTGGCCACATGATGTGAAGAACTGACGCACTGGAAAAGACCCTGATGCTGGGAAAGATTGAAGGCAGGATGAAAAGGGGATGACAGAAGATGAGATGGTTGGATGGCATCACCAACTCAATAGACGTGAGTTTGAGCAAGCTCTGGGAGTTGGTGATGGACAGGAAAGCCTGGCGTGCTGCAGTCCATGGGGTCTCAAAGAGTCAGACACGACTGAGTGATTAAACTGAACTGATGAAAAGTACTAGATTATTTACTTCATATCTGAACTTTGCAACTTATGAAGTTGCTATAATCGCCCCCTTTTACAGGTAAAAAAGTTGAGGCTCAGAGAGCGACTAAAAATTTGGCCTGTTTTATCTGGATCCCTAACTCTATGTGTTTTCTACTACCACACAATGCTTTTGACTTGCTTATAAAATTAACTTCTTGAGGACATTAAGTTAAAAGAACCAGACAGACACTTCTGGCCAGAACTGGAAACAGGGGGAAATCCCAGGTATCACAGTAAGCTTTTTTAATTTGAAATAGACTAAAAAAAAATCTGAAAAAGAGGGCATTTAAGGTTCCCAGCCAGCCACAGACCCAACGGCTCTTCAGAGCAACATGCTTTGACAGGAGACCCATCACACAAGGCCTAAGTTGATTTTAAGTATTTCTGCAAAGAGTATGAACCAAGAGATAAAAATAAATTAACTTCAAACAGGAAGAAAGTAGAAATCTTCAGGGAGATGTCTTAATGGGCCAAAACACAAATTTTGAACAAAAATTATAAATGTTCCAAAGGTTCCAGAAATCAATAGGGACAAACAAATGACAAAATACGAATCTGAAGCTGGCTGTGTTAATTAGCTGGAAAAATAAATATAGATGTTACATCAATGTTTCTGGAGCTTACTACAGCTATTAAAAAATAGACCGACAGGAAACTGTTCTGGAAGCTTTAACGTGACAGTTCTCCTAAGTCCACTTTCCCACTTATTCTTTGTAGGTTGTATCCTGGACTTTCCTTAGGGACATCATTAGATTTGCATTTTCTCACTGGATGAATAAACATGCCCTTCTAGACTTCTCTCAGATAATAAAGCAGTTTATTGAGCTACTGAAACTTTTTAATTTGGAAATATTTCTCTTAAGATAGTGTGATAAAGTCTTTTATTGAGGTTTGTTACTTGAGACAAAAAGAATCCTGGGTATTTTTTTTTAATGTTTGTCACAGCACAAAGCAAATTACAGGACTGGACTTTATAACTGATAATCTACTATTGATACTTTCAACTAAGCAGTACATCAAGTTCTCATATGAAGTTGGCTATTTACCTGAAATCTCACGGAAGAAGTTAGGGGAAAATGTTCATTCTTAAACTGGAAAGTGAAAACAACTCTCAATGTACTGGCCTTAGCAGAAAATGTAAACGCAAATTAAGAGTATTAAACTACATTCTTTCCACAAATAAGGTAGTCCAAAATCACTGCAGATGGTGACTGCAGCCATGAAATTAAAAGACGCTTACTCCTTGGAAGAAAAGTTATGACCAACCTAGATAGCGTATTCAAAAGCAGAGACATTACTTTGCCGACTAAGGTCCATCTAGTCAAGGCTATGGTTTTTCCTGTGGTCATGTATGGATGTGAGAGTTGAACTGTGAAGAAAGCTGAGCACCGAAGAATTGATGCTTTTGAACTGTGGTGTTGGAGAAGACTCTTGAGAGTCCCTTGGACTGCAAGGAGATCCAACCAGTCCATTCTGAAGGAGATCATCCCTGGGATTTCTTTGGAAGGAATGATGCTGAAGCTGAAACTCCAGTACTTTGGCCACCTGATGAGAAGCGTTAACTCACTGGAAAAGACTCTGATGCTGGGAGGGATTGGGGGCAGAAGGAAAAGGGGACTACAGAGGATAAGATGGCTAGATGGCATCACTGACTTGATGGACATGAGTCTGAATGAACTCCAGGAGTTGGTGATGGACAGGGAGGCCTGGCATGCTGCGATTCATGGGTTGCAAAGAGTTGGACATGACTAAGCGACTGAACTGAACTGAACTATTTAGAAAAACAAAGCCCTTTGTTGGAACAAAACAAATCCCTTTGTTGGAACCTCTCCCAGTAACAGTTTATGTATCACCATTTATAATAAATTCACTCCATGCACATGAGTAATTTTAAATTCACACACACAGACACACAGAGGCACATAGACATAGCGGGATGGATCAAGAAACAAAAAAGGACTGGTATCATCCCTGTTTAAGTATCTTTCTATGGTACCTAAGGCTAGTTACTGGTGGTTTAATTCCTTTCCTAATCAAAAGCATCTATATCTGAAACCTGCTTTTTAAGTGTTAACCTAAAGGCTAGAATAAATCATTAAGAGTATGTTTCTTACCACTATTATCATTTAGAGATAATTTAGAGAAAAACTGCATTTAGAATATTTCTGCAGCTCGCAAGGGATTACCAGGAGATCATTTTAGCGTTCATCTCTAGATTATCTGACCAGGGATGAATGGGCTTGAACAAAGCCAGAGACTATTCCAGTGTTCCCTGGCTTATGTAAATGAATTGGCTGCTGTAACCTCATCTCTAAAATGGGAGATATTTTCAGACCCTGATATTTCATAAACATTCACCCTCATATAAATGATGACTACTCAAAGGACCACATTATAGCATCTTCAACTTATCTTCACAAACAGGAAAAACACTCTCTTTGAAAATGAACATCATTATTCTTTTGTACCTAAGGGTCTAGATTTAAATTCATTATTGAGTAGGATATAATTTGAGACTTTTCCCTCAAGATTTGATTTGGAACTATAAGTAGGATCCTGAGGGAAGGTACCTAGTTAGCAGAAATCCATCCTTATATACCAGGAACAGCTTCATAGAAGGCTAAGGAGCTTTTAGAAGGAACTGTATAAACTAAAGGATATGGAAAACCCCTTTTAGAAACACTCTCACACCTGCCAACCCATTCCCTACAAACAATATTTGATGTTTTGTTTGTTACCTTCAAAGTGCTCTGAGCCTCATAGAAGCCCATCAATACCATTAGAATCTAGACTGGTATAAACTGTTAAATTGGTTAACAGAAATTCAGTTTCCCCAAATGCTCAATGAATACCCCAAGCAAAGAAATACAGTTTATTTTCATATTTAGACAGTAACTGGATAATTTCAGTGAACGGATAAAAGTGATCTGTTTTAAATATATAAGAAAAACTGCATAAGAAGCATTTAGAAGCTAGTGGTAAAGAACCCTCCTGCCAGTGCTGGAGACATAAGAAACCTGGGTTCGATCTTTGGGTCAGGAAGATCCTCTGGAGGAGGGTATGGAACCCACTCCAATATTCCTGCCAGAGAAATCCCATAGATAGAGGAGCCCGGTGGGCTAGAGTCCACGGGGTCGCAAAGAGTCAGACACAACAGTAGCGACTTGGCATGCACACATAGTAAGTTTTATGTCAAACTGATTAAGTTTTTAATTAGCTTGTTGTCTTAAATAAGTAAATATTCCCACCTGAAATCTTATTTACACCACTTTTGGCACAGACCCACATTTCCAAAGTCATATCAAAGTTTAACGTCAAACCGGCCGGATATCCACTATCATAAAGTCACAGGCAGTGATAACTGACAGTGAGACTCCATGCAACAAAAACGGCCTTGTTCCAAAGTGGTACTTACCATCTACACAGCTGCTTTATTAAAAATGTTGAAGGCAAAGTTCACATTCTTTTCCCTCTACTATACCAAGAAATTCAGACTCATCAATGGCAAAGATTTGGATCAACAAAGCAAAAAGGGGCTAGAGAGAAATAACGTTATACAGTAATAATTCCCTCTCCTCGGGAGTCATAAGGCTACCCCTAGGGCTTTCTAGAGAGAATGAACAAACTGAGTAAACTTGGGACAAATGTCTTTGGGTCTAAGCATCAAGACAAACAAACAGCACCCCTAAAATGGCAAACCTGAAAGGCCTACCTACATGGCTCCACTGGCAGGTTTAATTAACAACATCATTTGATTCTTGATTCAGATAAAGGACTATTTACAGGATGCTTCCGCTCAATTCCCTGGTGCCTTAGGGCTTCCCTGGTGGCTCAGAGGTTAAAGCGTCTTCCTGGAATGCAGGAGACCTGGGTTCGATCCCTGGGTCGGGAAGATCCCCTGGAGAAGGAAATAGCAACCCACTCCAGTACTCTTGCCTGGAGAATCCCATGGAGGGAGGAGCCTGGTAGGCTACAGTCCATGGGGTCACAAAGAGTCGGACACGACTGAGTGACTTCACTTTCTTTCTTTCAGGCAGTAAAGGATCCGCCTGCAATGCTGGAGACCTGGGTTTGATCCCTAGGTTGGGAAGATTCCCCTGGAAAAGGGAATGGCAACCCACTCCAGTATTCTTGCCTAGAGAATTCCATGGACAGAGGAGCCTGGCTGGCTATACTCCATGTGGTCACAAAGAGTCGGACACGACTGAGTAACTAACATACTTCTGCTCATTTGTTCCACCCAAGCAGTCAGGTTCACTTCAGTATTCCTTGGCTTGTGGCCAAGCACCTAGGCTTTGAGTGGTGCTGGACTCAAATCCTAATTCAGTCGTTCAAATCTAGACAGAATTTTAAAAAGCAGAGACGTCACTTTGCCAACAAAGGTCCATCTAGTCAAAGCTATGGTTTTTCCAGTAGTCATGTATGGATGTGAATTGGATCATAAAGAAGGCTAAACACCAAATAATTGATGCTTTTGAATTGTGGTACTGGAGAAGACTCTACAGAGTCCCTTGGACAGCAAGGAGATCAAACCAGTCAGTCCTAAAGGAAATCAACCCTGAATATTCACTGGAAGGACTGATGCTGAAGCTGAAGCTCCAATATTTTAGCCTAGAACCAACTCACTGAAAAAGACCCCGAGGCTGGGAAAGATTGAGGGCAAAAGGAGAAGAGGATAGCAGATGATGAGAGGTTGGATGGCATCACCGATTCAATGGACAAGAACTTGGGCAATTTCCAAGAGATGGTGAGAGACACGGAGGCCTGGTGTGCTATAGCCCATGAGGTCACAAAGAGTTGGAGAAGACATAGCAACTGAACAACAGCAACAACTAATCCTGACTGCTTTAAAAACATATTTATAAATTCAGTGGCTTCTGGGTTATTGCTGCATGTTCAGAAATTTTTGCGAAAGTAAACACAACTTCACAATGACCAATCTCTATCACTTTTTTTCATGCTTTAGTGTTATTTCAACTGTCTAGAACACACATGACTACCTCTGTTTTCTCCTAGAGTGTTCTTTTTCTATTTTCAGTTCCATAGCCATTAATGTCTCTTTCCACATCAGTCAGATATCTTTCTAAGACCATTAATGGGAACCACTGCAAAGGAGGTTGTTAGATCAAGCAAAAGCAATCACCACGATGAAATATAAAACTCAAAGCCTCAGCACCCCTAAGTGATTCAGCACATTTGTGGAACAAAGCAACAGCCATGAGCACAGCTCTGGGTATCTGAGGAGCTAGAGTGACTTCTACATTTTTGAGCCACATTCTTAGGTCAAGTGGAATAAGTTTAGCTGCCCTACTTTATCTCACAGTGGTTTTAAGAGGAAAATGATGTGATGTGCATAAAAGAACCTTGTGCCCACAGAAGCAGGTTGCCATGGAAATGTGGAAGTAGCTCTATCTTCCTAGAAATAGGTTGTACATTACCATCTCAACTAAGCTGTGGTCTGATTTTCCATAAAATATCTATGTTGGTGAAGATATTTTTGAGATTTCCTAAGGTTCAGTCCATGGAATATTAATAGATATTATGCAAATGAAAAGACAGTGAAACCCCTTCCATATTTTTTGATCAGATAGTCTGAAAAAATGCTTGGTTAAGCAAAATTAAACAGACTTCATTACTGCAGAACTTCTGAACGCCTTTAAGATGCTAATATGCAATACGTTGTGGGTGCTGTATAATGTGGTTTCTAAGCCTCTTTGACTATAAAACTGTTTTCTTAGGGAACATCTCTTGGCAATAATGCCCAGTGAGTATCATTAGGAAACAGAGCACTAATAATTTTTTTTTCTTGTACAACTTGCTGAACGAAGCAGAACTTATTCAGCATGTATCTCAGACCTCCAGTTCCAGACAGACACATAGAAAGAAGCCAACGGAGTTAACACTGATTCCAGCTGAGTTCATCCTTTTTCTAATAACATTAAGATAAATAGGATTCTGAGCATCAGATATTTTAGAGACAAGTCAGGCTTTTGCTTGCCAGGTTTCAAAGTAAAATCATTGGTAAGTGGATATCATTAGGCCTAAACTCACCAACCTGCATCACCCACAGACGTTCTTCCTCCCCACCCACCCCCATAACCATATTCTAACATTCTAGATTCTAACTTTCTCCTTCTCTTTTCCATTCAAAACTTAAGGTCCTAAAATTTCTGAGACACAGCTAGGGTCCTAGTGAAAGACAAGTTGGATATCCATGGGCAAGTTACTTCACTTTTCCCAGCCTCAGTTTCCTCTAGTATAAAGCAGATATAATAGTATAGACATCCTCGTTATTTAAATTTAGGAAATGAAAAATTTTGAGTAAGTTCCTTGCTATGGAAACGTACTGGAGAAGGGACTGGCGACCCACTCCAGTATTCTTGCCTGGAAAATCCCATGGACCGAGGAGCCTGGAAAGGTATAATCTATGAGGTCGGCAAGAATCGGACACGACTGAACAATCGAGCAAACACACACACACACGCACACACGGAAACTCCCACTACCTGCCATCTGAAAATCAGAAACCAAATTGTTTTAAACAGTGTAATGTACATAATGAGAAACGCTGGACTGGAAGAAAAACAAGCTGGAATCAAGATTGCGGGAGAAATATCAATAACCTCAGATATGCAGATGACACCACTCTTATGGCAGAAAGTGAAGAGGAACTAGAAAGCCTCTTGATGAAAGTGAAAGAGGAGAGTGAAAAAGTTGGCTTAAAGCTCAACATTCAGAAAACGAAGATCATGGCATCTGGTCCCATCAGTTCAGTTCAGTTCAGTTGCTCAGTCGTGTCCGACTCTTTGCGACCCCGTGAATCGCAGCATGCCAGGCCTCCCTGTTCATTACCATCTCCTGGAGTTCACTCAGACTCATGTCCATCGAGTCCATGATGCCATCCAGCCATCTCATCCTCGGTCGTCCCCTTCTCCTGCCCCCAATCCCTCCCAGCATCAGAGTCTCACTTCATGGGAAATAGATGGGGAAACAGTGGAAACAGTGTCAGACTTTATTTTGGGGGGCTCCAAAATCACTGCAGATGGTGACTGCAGCCATGAAATTAAAAGACGCTTACTCCTTGGAAGAAAAGTTATGACCAACCTAGAAAGCATATTCAAAAGCAGAGACATTACTTTGCTGACTAAGGTCCGTCTAGTCAAGGCTATGGTTTTTCCTGTGGTCATGTATGGATGTGAGAGTTGGACTATGAAGAAGCCTGAGTGCCAAAGAATTGATGCTTTTGAACTGTGGTGTTGGAGAAGACTCTTGAGAGTCCCTTGGACTGCAAGGAGATCCAACCAGTCCATTCTAAAGGAGATCAACCCTGGAATTTCTTTGGAAGAAATGATGCTGAAGCTGAAATTCCAGTACTTTGGCCACCTCATGTGAGGAGTTGACTCACTGGAAAAGACTCTGAGGCTGGGAGGTCTTGTGGGCAGGAGGAGAAGGGGGCGACAGAGGATGAGATGGCTGGATGGCATCACTGACTCAATGGACGTGAATCTTAGTGAACTCCAGGAGTTGGTGATGGACAGGGAGGCCTGGCATGCTGCAATTCATGGGGTTGCAAAGAGTCAGACACGACTAAGCGACTGAACTGAACTGAACATCCCTTGTTATCCAACTTTGCTATCCACACTTGCTAAACTAAATAGATGTGAGACTAAGGAGTAATTGTGGTACCCACATCACAGAGTCATTATGCAGACTAATGCAGTTAGTATCTGTAAGGCATTTTGAGCCTGGCTGGCAGAGTATTTGCTATTCTTATTATTTTGGCTACTAAAACATAATATTCTGTGAGTACTAATAATAGACCTAGGCGATTTATTTTTACTTAACAGAAGCTCTCAATGTTTTAATCCAAAATTTTAAAGAAAGGATTGACCCTAAAATTTTATTCATGTACTCATTTGTTTTTATCAGAGGATCTTTTGAGGGGAAAAAAAGAACACAGAGATATGAATCAGGAGACCTCATTTCTGGCCAAAGTAATTTCTAGCAAAGTACTAATCATAACATATTAGGTCAGGGCATAATCTGTGAGGTTTCAGTTTCTCCTTGAGAAAAGTGGGACAAATGCCTACCCTCCTGACCTTATGGAATCAAGAGAAAATGAATATAAAAGTGTTCTGCAGGAACTTCCCGGGGTACAGGGGTCACCTTCACCTTCCAGTGCAGGGGCACAGATTCCATCTCTGAGTAGGGAACTAAGGTTCCACATGGCTCCTGGTCCAAAGACTAAGACACGACACAGAAGCAATACTGTAACAAATTCAATAAAGACTTTAAACATGGTCCAAATCAAAAAATATTTGTAAAAAATAAGTACTCTGCAAATGGTAACATGGAGCACTCAGGAGGGGACTGCTTGCCATTCTACTTAGGTCCCTGCTTACCATGTTTCTGGGATGTAACCTCAGAATTCCAGTCCTCAAACCCATATGAAACTCAGAGTCCTGAACAAATCTGCTGGAGAGAAAATCAGAGCATATTTCACACCAATTCACAGATGTACAGCAGATTAGCAGGCTGTACATTCTGGAAACAACATTCTGTCAAGCAACAAACATTCATGGAGCACCTTCTAGGCTCCAGAAGGTGCTCTTCATGCAGCTCTGGGTGAATCATGGGGTTTGTGACTCTACCTACCGCAGCACGTGCTGATGTACGTTTCCCCTCTCTCCTGCCGTACTGCTGATCCTTATCAAGTCACTTATATATTACTGGCTCCAGCTTCCTTCTTTGGAAAAATGGCCCCCTGCTTCATGAGACTAGAACCATTTGCAAGCTCACGTTACTAAATTGTTTGCATTTCCTCAAAAGGAAAGTCTGACTGAGAACCAGTCTACTTATCAGGAAAGTATCAGGGGACTGATTTCCAACTGCAGTGCCTGCTTTGTTATTCATTTATTTTCTTCCCTTGGAAATTTAATAAACTTTATCTAAAAGGTCATGAGTCCTTCCTGAATAGCACTCCAAAGGTATTTGTATAGCATTTAATATTTAGCCAATCCTTTATGATCAGACTGTTTATTTTACTCCTAGCAACCTAAAGTAGTTCATTACTATCGCATTCTGTGTAGAAATGAAGAGGCTGAGGCCCCAAGGCATATACACTTTATTGTACTTACTCTAATAGTCAAGTGAGAATCAAGTCATCAAGTTGAATAACACTTTTAATTTCTTTTTATTTTAACTCCTAAGTATAACTGACTATACAAAGAAGATTTAATCCTAGCAGAAGGAAAAAAAATCTCAGATAAAATATGAATCTAGTGCCGTACAATAAAAAATATTCCTGTGCTTTTTCCCTTTTCTCTCTTCAATAACCTTTCCCTTTGTCCCAATTATCCCCTAAATTACCCATAAAATATGCTATCAGCTTATTTTAGACTAATATAAAACTGCAAAAATTAAAAAAGAAACCCACAGGTGACTAAAAACCTTAGGTTAAAAAGAAAGGGAAAAGTCACTGAGATTGAATTGCAACTCCAGAGCCTCTATCCTGTGAACTTCTCTAGTTCAAAAGCAATTTGTTTTTCTCATGAAACAGCATAAACCCTGATGGTCTGAGGACATTTCAAAGTCATGTTCTGCAACCTCAGCTGGGCCCTTACTGTCTGACGATTCTTTCATACACCTTTATTGAGTCTCAGCCCATCCACAACTTTAGCTTCATCTTCAACACATGGATTCCACAGGTTATTTTGATTTTTGGTAAATGAATCTTTTACCATTTATCTATGAATGAATGACTCTTTCCTTTTTCAATTCCCAACTTTACTGAAGCAAACAAAACTATCTTCTCCTTTAATTCCTCTCACACTTTGGGTCACTTTTCCTGTTATCTCTAACAAGCTTAGATGGACTCCATTCTAAAGTGAACTTTCATCAGCCCTGTTATTTCCTCAGATTATCTCTTCTCTTGATCCTAATTTCTTGAGCTATCAGTATTTCATTTTCCATAAGTTATTCTCTCCCCAACCATAACCCCAACCCCTAAAAACTGGCTTTTGCTTTCAGTTACCTCCTTTTATGTCATACAGAGGGCACATTTATTCACTCAGCAAATTCTTTTGGAGCATCGCTATACTTGGTGCAAGTAACACGATTGTAACTTGGGTTTTACAGTCTAGCAAGGAAGACAATTAAGTAACAGGTGAACAGAAAATACTTGGAAATAACAAGGTACTCTACAAAGGAGATCAACGGGTAGACTGCTGGGGAAAGCAGGGGAAGACCACCTGCCAGGGTACCGTGATCAGGAAGGCTTTTCTGAAACGGTGGCAAAAAATAGCCGGTTGTTTAGACTGTAGAATGACCCTTTAGAACAGACCAATCTATAACGATCTGAAGCAAGAAAGAACTTGGTGCTTTTGAAAAATGAGTCAGTTCAACACAGTAAGTAGGATGTGAAGTAAGGGACCATGGATCCTGGAAACAGACCCACCGGGGTCAGGAGCCATTACAGGCTCAGATTCTGATGCTATTTCTAGTAAAACTGCAGTCTGCCAGGCAGAAAACATTACCTGGAAATGTCAGTTCAGTTTAGGCAAACACTTCCAGCAGAGAGCTCTACCGTGAATGGTGAGGATGCCCTAACAAATAAACACAGCAAGCAAATATCCAGAAACAGGCCGCGTTCAGAGGTTCCAACCGCCAGCATGAGGGGATTCTCTGAGCAGAGCTCCGAGCCCCAGTTTTCAAAAGCCGGTTCCAAGGTGGCTCTCGAAGAAGGCTGGTGCCCTATTCTGGAGGTCGGGGCAACCAAGGCAGGAGGTGAGCCTTAGGCAAAGGCACCTCAGTGAAGATTCAAGGATAGAAAATAACACGGAAATCCATACACCAGAATCAAGGCAACTTGCAGAATCGACGTCTTGGTGATGAAGCACAGGTCCAGTCATCAGGGAGGACACAAGACTAGGGACCTCAACAGCAATGTGACTTGATTTCGAGTGTCAGTGTGCTCAGCTCAAACTCTGTTTTTCCTCGCATCTGAAGCTAGGATTTCTCCTGGAAACCAGGGTGTGGCTGAAATCTCCGCTCTGAGCCTTTGAACTGCAGAGAGCAAATATAAGCAAGTTCCTATAAAAGAAACTGTTCTTTCAAAGATTTCAAGGATTTCCTTGTTGCCAGATCTTATGGTCAGTCTCATCTTTATTTTCCATCACTCCTTGGACCCAATACGTCCATCCCATATTTACTGCCTTTCTCTTAGCTTAAGGCCCAAAAAATCTTTTAGTAAAATCCATCTCCTTCATTTTCACACCAAAGCAGTTGCCAATCCAGTCTACTCTACTTCCTCTGTTCCCCTTCTCTTTAATTCTACCAACATAACCCAACTGAGCTGTCATTAAAGCCTCATCTAGAATCCCAAAGTGTCTTCTCTACTTTTAAAACAATATAACCGATCATTTGTCTTCGTTAAAGCCCATCTGAACCATATGAGTCTCCCACCAAATGGCTTGCATGCATGTTTCCATCTCCTGTTAGTCCCTCACCGCATATTTATTGAATTTCTTCTGGGTGCCAGGTACTGTGCTAGGTACTGATCATTCAGTAGTGGACAAAACAGAGTAGCAATGAAAGGCTTGGCTTACACCAGTGGCTTTCAAATGTTTAGTCCCTAAAATCATTTTGTCCATAAGAAATTTCTACTTGGAAGCCCAGTGTGTAAGACATACAAAATGAGAGTTGTTCTGATTGAGACAGGGACTGCCTACTTTTTCTCACATCACAGGATCCTTCAGAGACTCTTTCAAGATATCTTAGACTTCCTTGGTTTTCACATACTATGCTTTGAAATACACACACGCCTGTGCACACACGTGTACATCCCCACACAAACACATGCAAACACCTCTGGTTGGAAACCATAAATTTCCCCAATGTTTGCTAACTACTTTCTGTGTTTTGTCTTCTTTCAATCACAAGTTCCATTATGCAAACTCAACCACATTTTATTTGACAGTAGCTGTACTACTGCAAAGGGTTTAATTTTTGCATACTCAAGCATACACTGAATCAGCTTATTCATAGACAGATAGTTTAGTGATTCTCACATACAGATGTAGTGCAAGTGGACAAGCCTACAGTGGTACTGCAGCTTCTGAGCCAATCACACATGCTCAGCTTCCTTTTATGCTGTATATTACAGATTGTAGGACAGACTCTAAAAATCCTCTATTGATGTGGGTCAGATGGAGATAAAAATTAAGTTCTAACTTACAATTGAATTGAAGGCATGAGAACTATTATTTATATACATTATAAATATATTCTTCGGGCACTCTATCAGATCTAATCCCTTGAATCTATTTGTCAGTTTCACTGTATGATTGTAAAGGATTTGATTTAGGTCATTCCTGAATGGCCTAATGGTTTTCCCTACTTTCTTCAATTTAAGTCTGAATTTTGCAATAGGGAGTTGATGATCTGATCCACAGTCAGCTCCCAATCTTGTTTTTGCTGACACTATAGAGCTTCTCCTTAAATATAGGCCTTACAAATAGGCCTTACAAATAGCTGTGAAAAGAAAAGAAGCAAAAAGCAAAGGAGAAAAGGAAAGATATAAGCATCTGAATGCAGAGTTCCAAAGAATAGCAAGGAGAGATAAGAAAGCCTTCTTCAGTGATCAATGCAAAGAAATAGAGGAAAACAACAGAATGGGAAAGACTAGAGATCTCTTCAAGAAAATTAGAGATACCAAGGGAACATTTCATGCCAAGATGGGCTCGATAAAGGACAGAAATGGTATGGACCTAACAGAAGCAGAAGATATTAAGAAGAGGTGGCAAGAATACACAGAGGAACTGTACGAAAAAGATCTTCATGACCCAGATAATCACAATGGTTGATCACTCATCTAGAGCCAGACATCCTGGATTGTGAAGTCAAGTGGGCCTTAGAAAGCATCACTATGAACAAAGCTAGTGGAGGTGATGGAATTCCAGTTGAGCTATTTCAAATCCTGAAAAATGATGCTGTGAAAGTGCTACACTCAATATGCCAGCAAATGTGGAAAACTCAGCAGTGGCCACAGGACTGGAAAAGGTCAGTTTTCATTCCAATCTCAAAGAAAGGCAATGCCAAAAAATGCTCAAAGTACCGCACAGTTGCACTCATCTCACATGCTAGTAAAGTAATGCCCAAAATTCTCCAAGCCAGGCTTCAGCAATATGTGAACCGTGAACTTCCTGATGTTCAAGCTGGTTTTAGAAAAGGCAGAGGAACCAGAGATCAAATTGCCAACATCCGCTGGATCATCGAAAAAGCAAGAGAGTTCCAGAAAAACATCTATTTCTGCTTTATTGACTATGCCAAATCCTTTGACTGTGTAAATCACAATAAACTGGAAAATTCTGAGAGAGATGGGAATACCAGACCACCTGACCTTCCTCTTGAGAAATCTGTATGCAGGTCAGGAAGCAACAGTTAGAACTGGACATGGAACAACAGACTAATTCCAAAAAGGAAAAGGAGTACATCAAGGCTGTATATTGTCACCTTGCTTATTTAACTTCTGTGCAGAGTACATCATGAGAAACGCTGGGCTGGAAGAAGCACAAGCTGGAATCAAGATTGCCAGGAGAAATGTCAATAACCTCAGATATGCAGATGACACTACCCTTATGGCAGAAAGTGAAGAGGAACTAAGAAGACTCTTGATGAAAGTAAAAGAAGAAAGTGAAAAAGTTGGTTTAAAGCTCAGCATTCAGAAAACGAAGATCATGGCATCCAGTCCCATCACTTCATGGGAAATAGATGGGGAAACAGTGGAAATAGTGTCAGACTTTATTTTTGGGGCTCCAAAATCACTGCAGATGGTGACTACAGCCACAAAATTAAAAGACGCTTACTCCTTGGAAGGAAAATTATGACCAACCTAGATAGCATATTCAAAAGCAGAGACATTACTTTGCCAACAAAGGTCCATCTAGTCAAGGCTATGGTTTTTCCTGTGGTCATGTATGGATGTGAGAGTTGAACTGTGAAGAAAGCTGAGCACCGAAGAATTGATGCTTTTGAACTGTGGTGTTGGAGAAGACTCTTGAGAGTCCCTTGGACTGCAAGGAGATCCAGCCAGTCCATTCTGAAGGAGATCAGCCCTGGGATTTCTTTGGAAGGAATGATGCTAAAGCTGAAGCTCCAGTACTTTGGCCACCTCATGTGAAGAGTTGACTCATGGGAAAAGACTCTGAGGCTGGGGGGCTTGGGGGCAGGAGGAGAAGGGGACGACAGAGGATGAGATGGCTGGATGGCATCACTGTCTCGATGGGTGTGAGTCTGAGTGAACTCCTGGAGTTGGTGATGGACAGGGGAGGCCTGGCGTGCCGCAATTCCTGGGGTGGCAAAGAGTCGAACATGACTGAGCAACTGAACTGAATAGAGCTTCTCCATCTTTGGCAACAAAGAATATAACCAATCTGATTTTGGTATTGACTATCTGGTCATGTCCATGTGTAGAGTTGTCTCTTGTGTTGTTAGAAGAGGGTGTTTGCTATGACCACTCTGTTCTCTTTGGCAAAATTCTGTTAGCCTTTGCCCCACTGCATCTTGTACTCCAAGGCCAAACTTGCCTGTTACTCCAGGTATGTCTTGACATTCTATTTTTGCATTCCAGTCCTCTATGATGAAAAGGACATCTATTTTTTAGTATTAGTTCCAGAAGTTCTTATAGGTCTTCATAGAAACGTTCAGCTTCCTTGGCATTAGTGGTGGGGGCATAGACGTGGATTACTGTGATATTGATTACTGGGTTAGCCTTGGAAATGAGCAGAGATTACTCTGTCATTTTTGAGACTGCACCCAAGTACTGTATTTTGGACTCTTTTGTTGACTATGAGGGCTACTCCCTTTCTTCTAAGGTATTCTTGCCCACAGTAGTAGATATAATGGTCATCTGAATTAAACTCACCCATTCCAGTTCATCTTAATTCACTGATTCCTAAAATGTCAATGTTCACTCTTGCCATCTCCTGTTTGACCACTTCCAATTTACCTTAATTCATGGACCTAACATTGCAGGTTCTTATGCAATACTGTTCTTTATAGCACTGGACTTTACTTTCACCACCAGACACATCCTCAACTGGGCGCTGTTTCCACTTTGGCTCAGCCTCTTCATTCCTTCTGAAACTATTTCTCTGCTCTTCTCCAGTTGCATATTGGGCACCTACTGAACTGGGGAGTTCATATTTCAGTGTCATATCTTTTTGCTTTTTCATACTGTTCATGCCAACAAAGGTCCGTATAGTCAAAGCTATGGTTTTTCCAATAGTCATGTATGGATGTGAGAGTTGGACCGTAAAGAAAGCTGTGCACCAAAGAACTGATGTTTTTGAATTGTGGTGTCGGAGAAGACTGTTGAGAGTCATTTGGACCACACGGAACTCCAACCTGTCAATTATAAAGGAAATCAATCCTGAATATTCATTGGAAGGACTGATGCTAAAACTGAAGCTCCAATACTCTGGCTACCTGATGCAAAGAGCTGACTCATTAGAAAAGACTCTGATGCTGGGAAAGATTGAAGGCAGGAGGAGCAAGGGATGACAAAGGATGAGACAGTTGGATGGAATCACTGACCATCATGGACATGAGATGAGCAAGCTCCAAGAGATGGTGAAGGACAGGGAAGCCTGGCATCCTGAGTCTATGGGGTCACAAAGAGTTGGACACAATTGAGCGCCTGAACATCAACAATATATATTCTCGCTTATAATCATTTATTATTTGCTAAAATATTGCCTATAAATACAGACTGATAGACTGTCAAATAATATCCATCGAAGTTAAACTTTAGAAGATACAGAAATCCAGACATTTCTCTCGCACTTAACCTTTGGGGAATAAGAACTTTTTTCCCAGGGCTTAGAGGTTCTCCCCATATATTATCTTTTACAGCCTTCAGATTATTCTTACGGGGCAGGAAGTTGCATTATTTGTTTAGGCAAGTATCATTTGTCAATAAAGATAGTGTGCTGGAGAGAAGGAATGGAGAGCAGAATAAGTTTGCTCCTGAGGATAATATGTAACATTTGCAGAGGACTGATTGCATTTCAGGTGCTGTTCTTGGTACAAGTTAACTCATTTCTTCTAAAACACCCTGTATCATAGCTACTACTTTTCCATAGTTCAACCACTAGAAAGCAGAGCTACAGAGAGATTACAGAAATCACTTCAGGTGCTTCAAATAGTAGACAAGATTCAAAGCCAGGCACTGTCCTTGTGGTTCATGATCTTAGCACTGCCTCCCACTGTTAGCAGTGCTGCAGACTGTCCAGTGTGAGCAGAGGACTGATGGTCACAGCTCAGCACGAGACTGATTTTCACAGTAGCTATAACCTTACATTTTAAAATTACCACTCAGCTTCCCCTTCCTAGCAATAGCTCTTCCTCGGCACTTTATTTAAAGTACAGACGCCCACCACCAACACTCCAGGATCTCCTCACTGGTTTTGTTTGCCTTTATCCTACTTACCTCCATCTAACAAACTTTATGTGTTGCTAACTAATGGGATTAATTGTCTGCCTTTCTGTCAGTTCAGTTCAGTTCAGTCACTCAGTCATGTCTGAATCTTTGTGATCCCATGAATTGCTGCACACCAGGCTTCCTGTCCATCATCAACTCCCAGAGTTCATCGAAACTCATGTCCATTGAGTCGGTGATGCCATCTAGCCATCTCATCCTCCGTCGTCCCCTTCTCCTCCTGCCCCCATTTCCTTCGAGCATCAGAATCTTTTCCAATGAGTCAACTCTTTGCATGAGGTGGCCAAAGTACTGGAGCTTCAGCTTTAGCATCATTCCTTCTAAAGAAATCCCAGGGTTGATCTCCTTCAGAATGGACTGATTGGATATCCTTGCAGTCCAAGGGACTCTCAAGAGTCTTCTCCAACACCACAGTTCAAAAACATCAATTCTTCGGTGCTCAGCTTTCTTCACAGTCCAACTCTCACATCTATACATGATCACTGGAAAAACCATAGCCTTGACTAGATGGACCTTTATTGGCAAAGTAATATCTCTGCTTTTGAATATACTATCGAGGTTGGGCATAACTTTCCTTCCAAGGAGTAAGCGTCTTTTAATTTCATGGCTGTAGTCACCATCTGCAGTGATTCAGGAGCCCCAGAAAATAAAGCCTGACACTGTTTCCACTGTTTCCCCACTTATTTGCCATGAAGTGATGGGACCAGATGCCATGATCTTCGTTTTCTGAATGTTGAGCTTTAAGCCAACTTTTTCACTTCCCTCTTTTACTTTCACCAAGAGGCTTTTTAGTTCCTCCTCACTTTCTGCCATAAGGGTAGTGTCATCTGCATATCTGAGGTTATTGACATTTCTCCTGGCAATCTTGATTCCAGCTTGTGTTTCTTCCAGTCCAGCATTTCTCTGCATAGAAGTTAAATAAGCAGGGTGACAATATACAGCCTTGATGTACTCTTTCCCTATCTGAAACCAATCTGTTGTTCCATGTCCAGTTCTAACTGTTGCTTCCTGACCTGTATATAGGTTTCTCAAGAGGCAGGTCAGGTGGTCTGGTATTCCCATCTCTTGAACAATTTTCCACAGTTTATTGTGATCCACACAATCAAAGGCTTTGGCATAGTCAGTAAAGCAGAAATAGATGTTTTTATGGAACTCTCTTGCTTTCCAGCGGATGTTGGCAATTTGATCTCTGGTTCCTCTGCCTTTTCTAAAACCAGCTTGAACATCAGGAAGTTCATGGTTCACATATTGCTGAAGCCTGGCTTGGAGAATTTGGGGCATTACTTTACTAGCATGTGAGATGAGTGCAATTGTGCGGTAGTTTGAGCATTCTTTGGCATTGCCTTTCTTTGAGATTGGAATGAAAACTGACCTTTTCCAGTCCTGTGGCCACTGCTGAGTTTTCCACATTTGCTGGCATATTGAGTGCAGCACTTTCACAGCATCATTTTTCAGGATTTGAAATAGCTCAACTGGAATTCCATCACCTCCACTAGCTTTGTTCATAGTGATGCTTTCTAAGGCCCACTTGACTTCACATTCCAGAATGTCTGGCTCTAGGTGAGTGATCACACCATCATGATTATCTGGGTCATGAAGATCTTTTTGTACAGTTCTTCTGTGTATTCTTGCCACCTCTTCTTAATATCTTCTGCTTCTGTTAGTTCCATACCATTTCTGTCCTTTATCGAGCCCATCTTGGCATGAAATGTTCCCTTGGTATCTCTAATTTTCTTGAAGAGATCTCTAGTCTTTCCCATTCTATTGTTTTCCTCTATTTCTTTGCATTGATTGCTGAGGAAGGCTTTCTTATCTCTCCTTGCTATTCTTTGGAACCTTTCAGTCAGATGCTTATATCTTTCCTTTTCTCCTTTGCTTTTGCTTCTCTTCTTCTCACAGCTATTTGTAAGGCCTCCCCCAGATAGCCATTTTGCCTTTTGCATTTCTTTTTCATGAGGATGGTCTTTATCCCTGTCTCCTGTACAATGTCATGAACCTCCATCCATAGTTCATCATGTACTCTATCAGATCTAGGCCCTTAAATCTATTTCTCACTTCCACTGTATAATCATAAGGGATTTGATTTAGGTCATACCTGAATGGTCTAGTGGTTTTCCCTACGTTCTTCAATTTAAGTCTGAATTTGGCAATAAGGAGTTCATGATCTGAGCCACAGTCAGCTCCTGGTCTTCTTTTTGTTGACTGTATAGAGCTTCTCCATCATTGGCTGCAGAGAATATAATCAATCTGATTTTGGTGTTGACCATCTGGTGATGTCCATGTGTAGAGCCTTCTCTTGTGTTGTTGGAAGAGGGTGTTTGCTATGACCAGTGCATTCTCTTGGCAAAACTGTGTTAGCCTTTGCCCTGCTTCATTCCGCATTCCAAGGCCAAATTTGCCTGTTACCCCAGGTGTTTCTTGACTTCCTACTTTAGCATTCCAGTCCCCTATAATGAAAAGGACATCTTTTTGGGGTGTTCATTCTAAAGAGTCTTGTAGGTCTTCATAGAACCGTTCAACTTCAGCTACTTCAGTGTTACTCATTGGGGCATATATTTGGATTACTGTGATATTGAATGGTTTGCCTTGCAAACGAACAGAGATCATTCCGTCGTTTTTGAGATTGCATCCAAGTACTGCATTTCGGACTCTTGTTGACCATGATGGCTACTCCATTTCTTCTGAGGGATTCCTGCCCGCAGTAGTAGATATAATGGTCATCTGAGTTAAATTCCCCCATTCCAGCCCATTTTAGTTTGCTGATTCCTAGAATGTTCACTCTTGCCATGTCCTGTTTGACTATTTCCAATTTGCCTTGATTCATGGACCTAACATTCCAGGTTCCTATGCAATATTACTCTTTACAGCATCGGACTTTGCTTCTATCACCAGTCACATCCACAGCTGGGTATTGTTTTTCTTTGGCTTCATCCCTTCATTCTTTCTGTAGATATTTCTCCACTGATCTCCAGTAGCATATTGGGCACCTACCGACTGGGGAAGTTCATCTTTCAGTATCCTATTATTTTGCCTTTTCATACTGTTCATGGGGTTCTCAAGGCAACAATACTGAATTGGTTTGCGATTCCCTTCTCCAGTGGACCACATTCTGTCAGACCTCTCCACCATGACCTGCCTGTCTTGGGTGGCCCCACATAGCATGGCTTAGTTTCATTGAGTTAGACAAGGTTGTGGTCCATGTGATTAGACTGACTGGATTTCTGTGATTATGGTTTGTGTGTCTGCCCTCTGATGCCTCTCCACAACACCTACCGTCTTACTTGGGTTTCTCTTACCTTGGACGTGGGGTATCTCTTCACGGCTGCTCCAGCAAGCGCAGCCGCTGCTCCTTACCTTGGACAAGGGCTTATCTCCTCACAGCCGCCCCTCCTGACCTTGGACATGGAGTAGCTCCTCTCAGTCCTCCTGCGCCCACCTTTCTGTACTAGAATATTAATTCCAGGAAGATGGGAAATCTGGTATTTTTAGTCACTTCTGGAAATGCTAGCAAGTCACAACTATTTTTTGACTGAGTGAAGTTTCCTTCACCTTTACTGAAGGTTCATTACCAACAAAGATACTTAAACATCTCATAGTGTGTATATATCACAGATAGATAGGTATCAACATAAGTTGTTGTTTAGTCTCTAAGGTGTATCTAACTCTTTTATGACCCTGTGAACTGTAGCCCACCAAGCTCCTCTGTCCATGGGATTTTGCAGGAAATAAAATACAAGTGGGTTTCCATTTCCTTCTTCAGGGGGTCTTTCTGACCCAGGAAGATCCTTCCTGAACCTGTATCTCCTGCACTGGCAGGCAGATTCTTTATCACTGAGCCACCATGGAAGCCCATACAGACATATACACACATATAGATATACATTATATATGTACACATGCACTGTGTATACATGCACATGCACACACATACACCTGGAGGGTATATTAAACATATTAAGAACATGGTCAATAGTAAACACTGGGTGTTCTTGGAATAAACATGACACATCCTGGGAAGTTTACACTGGATCCTAACTCACTCTCTATCCCATTAGCTTATTTTCTTAGATGTTTACACTGGGGCACATGCATCCTGAATGTTATCACTTCTCACTGTAAGGACACATATATAGATGCAGGAAATAGAGGCCTTCTCTTATTTCTCTGGAAAGAATTAAGCGGTGCTGTCATTCTACCCACCCCAAATCGGGCTGCTGTTGGGGTACCCATCTGTTGCCAGTGTGGTTATAATCACCACCTGAATCACCCCAGGCTTGTTGCCAGCTCCCCGCCTCACCAGTTTCCCTTCCCTAGTTCCCCTCTCACCAGTCAATATGAGTAAAGCCCAGGGCCAGCTCCACCAGGACCTTAAATAAAGTCACTGCCACATCTCCATGGCAGTAATCACCCCTTAGACAACACTCTCGATGCTGTTTCACTGTATCCTCACTTGCAGGAGGCAAATGCTGTGTAAAAAGGAATTACATGAGCTCACACGAATACAAATCAACTCAGGCCTGGATACTGAAGTAGACTGAGTTGATTTTACACCCTGCTCAGCTACCACTCACAGTTTCAGAAGCAACCAGGAATGCCAAATGGGTTTAGGAAATGTGATTTTGGTGCAAGGAAGAGAGCTAAAAGCTGAGAACTCTGCTGAAATGAGGGCCCTAGGGAAAGTGGTTCAGAAAACTCAAACTTGTGGCCAAGAAACATAGGAAAGCACCTTTTTTTTTTTTTTTTTTTTTTTTTTGCAGAGATCTGGTAGAGAAAATGCAAATAAAACAAACCTGGTCTTGTAAAAATAAAAACTCCACACCTGTCCTATGTGTGGGTGTGGAAATGAAGCTGACACATCCTCATTGTGTTGGAATCTTCCAGAGGAAAGCCAGTAACATCAAAATGGTCCCAGATCAGAGATACCTCTCAGGCACCTGTTAGACACAAATTCAAAAGTCCTGCCTAGAAACTTGTCATCCACCCAGCACACTGGACTCCTACAGAAGAATAATGTCTAGAAAAGATGATTTCACAAAGTGAAATTAGGAAAAATTTTCACAAAGTGAAATTAGGAAAAAAATTTCACAAAATTTTCACAAAGTTTCACAAAATTTCACAAATTTTCACAAAGTGAAATTGGGAAAAAAATCTGCTCCTCCCAAAGAGTCAGCAAGCAAACCCAGTAGGTTTGTTTAGCACTGCTAATTCAAATAAGTTTAAAATTGTTAAAGAAATGGTTAAAAGGAAAGAATCAGTAAGGGTGGAATGCTATGAAAATAAATGAGTAGATCAAGAAAAATGCAGCAAAACTTCTAGAAATGAAAAACAAAACCATTAAAATTGATCAGAGCATCCTAGCTCTATGAAATTGGGCAGGAAAAGGGATGAAGCACCCCAGGGCTCTCTGGAAGGATTGGAAATGATAGCATTTACATTAAAGGGAAGCATAACCAGGACAGCACTTTGCCTTAATTCTAGTGACAAGAAGACACAATAATTCTCTCAAAAGCCCCAGGGGCATTATGCTAACACAAGAACAACATGGGAGGATCCTAACTCTTCTGATGTACACACCTTCCTGTCATAGTGCTTCCCTGGTGGCTCAGAGGTTAAAGCGTCTGCCTGCAATGCAGGAGACCAGGGTTTGATCCCCGGGTGGGGAAGATTCCCCTGGAGAAGGAAATGGCAGCCCACTCCAGTACTCTTGCCTGGAGAATCCCACGGACGGAGGAGCCTGGTGGGCTACAGCCCATGGGGTCACAAAGAGTCAGACACGACTGGGCGACTTCCCTTTCTTTCTCTTTGTCATAGTGCAGTGCTCTGCCTGGAGACTCCCTGGTGGCTCAATGGTAAAGAATCTGCCTGGTGACTAAACCACCAGCCACCACCTCAGGAACACACTGGCATCCTTGGAAGAGGTGCATAGTGACAGCAGAGAGTATAAAAAGGGCAGAGGGTTTTCTGGGTCACGTCATTAGGTGGAGGAAACACTATCTTATTTCTTTTCCTCTTACATTAAGCACTGAAGATAAGCATGACCCTGGAACTACTTTTTTCTTGGATTGTAGATAACAAGATAGACTCAACAAGGCATTTTGAGGCCATATCTTTGGCGTTGACTCATGGTTGGAAGTAAAATATAAAACTCTTTGTTCCTACCCAGCGCTCCAGAATTCTAGCAATTAGTGGGCACTGACTGGCCCCCTGGGTTCCATTTTCCCATCAGTAACTTCCTTCTTCTGAGCTTAATAAATCTTTGTTGCATTATTACCTAACCTGAAACATGCCTCCAGAACGCCTTGTAAAAGGAAAAATGGCCGCAAAATCAGAATCTGAGAAAAGGTGCACAGAGCTCTTTCATGAACGTTATTTTTAAAAAATTATGAAGTAGATCTCTCTTTAGTTCCCCTGAAACTGGTAGTGTTTCAAAGGGACAAGATCTCAAAGGGTGTACTCTTTTTTTTCTGAAACTGGTTTCTGAAGTTTAATCTTTCTTGGACCACATATGCTAGAATAAATATTCTATTATTTCATACATGATCTCTGGTTTACTCTAGCTCTGAACATGGAGTCAGTCAACAAAAGGAAGCGGCTTTGCCAAAATTCAGTAATGAATACTGTTTGCAACAGTAACAAAAGTAACACCCCAAACCACCAGGAATAAACTTTTGCTTGTAAAATTTTTGAGAGTGATAATTTTGTAGGGAAAAAAGTCTCCATTAAAATTCATGTGTTAGTTTAGAAATCTCAACGCAGCTATTTCAGGCCCCTTTATCCACTTCTCCATCATTCAGTAGCTCTGAACTATCTAAATACCTCTAACAAGCAAAACTAAAGAGGAAACTGCTAAGTCGCTTCAGTCGTCTCCAACTCTGTGCGACCCCACAGATGGCAGCCCACCAGGCTCCCTCGTCCCTAGGACTCTCCAGGCAAGAACACTGGAGTGGGTTGCCATTTCCTTCTCCAATGCATGAAAGTGAAAAGTGAAACTGAAGTCACTCAGTCGTGTCTGACTCTTACCAACCCCATGGACTGCAGTCTACCAGGCTCCTCCATCCATGGGGTTTTCCAGGCAAGAGTACTGGAGTGGGGTGCCACTGCTTTCTCCATAAAGAGGAAAAACTTACGATAAAAATTGACTAATGGTTTTGCAAGGAAAGTGCAATTTACTACCAATTTACTACAAGGAATAAAGAGGATATAAAACAGGAATGGCCAATTACATTTTCAGGGTATTGTGCTTGATAAATTAGCACTATAATAAAACTTCAGAAATCACAGCTAGAGTTACCAATAATAAGACATACACTGGAGTGCATGATTTTAGAAATTTTAAATACTTTCACAGTTTTATTTTCTCTCCCCATCTTCAAGAATTCATTAATCTAAGTGTTCTAAAGGAATCCAAGCTATAAATGATACATATTTTGGACATGTCACATGAAACTTGTTTGAAAGCACTGTGAGGAAATGAAGATTTTCATTTAAGACCATCATAAAATGAGCCTGAGTGGGGCAGCTAGTGAGGTGAATCAGACGAGACTAATCTTTAAATTAAAATAAAATGTCCATGTACATAAAAAAAAAAAAAATCCTATTCCTATTTTCACACTTAAAAAACAAAAATCATCCTGGTACTAATTCTGATTCACAAAGTGACCTGAATGATTCCATATGGAAATCTCTTTATGGAATATCTGCCTTTCATACCCTGAATACATTCAAATATCCCTCAAACTACCTGGATAGCCTCAAGAAATTTACCAAATTCACCAACTGCTTTAACATTTATAGTAATCTATTGGTAGAATTTCTTGTGTTGGGAGACTTTTATTTAGCAATGCAATATGAAATAGAAAAAATGGAAAACTGGTTTAACTGTAATTAAGATACACTTCTAAAATTACATCTTAAATATTCACTGAATTAGAACATTTTTCCACATCATGCAGAGTCTAAAAGCCTATAAGTAATGAGCAAATATGATCTTTTCCTATAAGCATGGATTAGACAAAAGTGTGATATGGTGAAGACAGCCACAGCTTAGTATTGAAATGATGACGAGGCCTTATAGAAATCAGGAAGAAAGTAAATGTGACAAGTTTCCTTTCTGTTTGCTTTCAGGGCTGACCTATTGCTCCGGACTAGGAGAATAATTATTACAGAATGAGTCACATAGAAAACATAGGCAAACAGAAGAACACTGAGAATGTAAGTACGTGTTAGTCTTTCATTGGTACCTAACTTTAAGGCAAAGACATAAAAATTGTATAGTAAAAACTGTCCCCAAAAGATCAATTCCTGAATGTGACTGTATTTCCTTAAATAACAATCAGAAGCTTTTGGAAAGCCCCCAAATTACTCAAACCCTGATTTTTTAAGGCAATTATCCCATTATATGGAAAAGCCATATAATGGAATTATATGGTTTTCAATTATATGCACCAAAAACTGAAGTCTTAGGAAGTTACTTATTGGTATTTATCAAATGCAAAAATCATAAGCAAAACAACACTTTTTTAGAGCTGAGTGACTGACCACACACACATATACACAAAGAAGTAAGGGTGAAGGAATTAACGAGCAGAAATTTATAGAACTGAAGTCAAAGTACAGCTACCTCAGAAGGTAGGATTAAGCTTTTTCTTTTTAAGTCACTGGCATCCTTAAGGACAGACAAGTTTTTGACAGCATCTCTGCTTGTTCAAGGCTCCACCCCAAGGAGTG
Organism: Nanger dama; assembly: GCA_917880005.1. Lineage (NCBI taxonomy): Eukaryota > Metazoa > Chordata > Mammalia > Artiodactyla > Bovidae > Nanger > Nanger dama. Next base: position 36,515,585 of record CAKJTW010000007.1, read on the forward strand.
TATTTGTCATGTAACAATATTGACTCTAGGTCAGACTCCAGCCGCTAAGGACACGTCTCCTTAATGCACGTGAAACCTTTCTTTCATATATAACCAAAGCAGTTGCCAGATCCAAACATACTTGTTTCAAAGACCCCTGTTTCCCACCTACCAAATTCATTAGCAGGAAATCACTTCAATGGCAAGTTCTAAGGATTCATGAGATTATTCCCTTCAGACGCCAAAGAATGATGTCCATGTTCCCTTTAAAAATACCCAGCTTTTCTGGGTTTCCTGGGTGGCTCAGTGCTAAGCATGGGTTCCATCCCTGGTCTGGGAAGCTCTCACGTGCCACGGAGCAGCTAAGTCTGTGCAGCTACTGAGGCTGCGCTCTAGAGCCCGTGTCCCACAGCAACAGAACCACCGCAAGAGGCCCAGGCACTGGGGAGGCAGCCCCGCTCTGTGCAACGAGAGCAAAGCCCACGGCGCCACGAAAACCCAGCGCACTCCATAAATGAGCAAAACTTCTTTTAAATACCCATCTTCTAAAAGATAGAGTTCGTGGGGAAATAATTTATCTACTTTGGATGTTCATATCTTATAAATTACTTTTTGTATAATTCTTATGTTCTTTATTCTCATTTTCATACCCAAATCCTCTCTCGTTTTTTTTTAACCTCCTCCCTCTAGGCTTGCATGATCTTAATTCCCCTACTGGGGATTAAACCTGGGCCCCAGCAGTGAAAGCACCAAGTCCTAACCACTGGACTACCAGGGAATCCCCATAAATTACTTTTTATTCCTCCTTCCCTCTAAGCTCCACTTCCACGAAGATCTAAAAGGATTTCCGATTGTGGGCCTTTATTCAGAGACAACAAAAGACCTGAATGACTGTGAGACTAGGATTCTTTCCAACTTAGGCCATGGTATAATATTTCTGATAGGAAGAAATAAACGGTAGTGCTATAAAACAAGGGCAGCGAGCTAAATGCTAAATTCTAAAGCTATGGGTCCTTGAAATGGCTACACTTAGAAGCTTGAACATTCAAGCAATATTGTTTTTGACCTTATTTTATGGGTTCCACAAAGGAGTCCTCTGATTAAGTTCAATATATGAATGGGACCTCTGTTAGTCACTCAGTCATGTCCAAACTCTTTGAGATCCCATGGACTGTGAGCTGCCAAGCTCCTCTGTCCATGTGATTCTCCAAGCAAAGATACTGAGTGGGTTGTCATTCCCTTCTCCAACGGATCTTCCCAACCCAGGTCTCTCGCATTGCAGGCAGATTCTTTACTATCCGAGCCGCCTAAAATTATACTGTATAGGCAATTATTTCCCTACAGAGGACATTGGGAGGTTTCATCATCTAGACTATGTAATTTATTGCCCAAATCACCAGACTTTTTAAAGTCAAGGGGGATGCTCTCAGTTAATATGCTCAACAACAGGCTTAACCTGAGAATTTTCTGGGCAAACTGAGAATATAGTCACTTTACTCATGACCCAAGAAAGTAATACATTGATGCACCAGGTAATTTGGCTTTTCATTACTTCAATACAAGTGACATTCATGAATTTTGATTGAAGGCAATTGATTTTTATACAATCAAGTGTATTCTACAAGTGTCTTGGCTACATGTCAGAGAGTTCTGGAAACCATTCAGCTGTTTCTCTTCTCCAGTTCTAAGCCCTACCACCTGCATTTGATGCTGGTTGTTGTTTTGTGCTCTGCAGCTACTACTAACCCTGGATTTAGGAAATGGTGCAGTCCTGGAAATGTACGTCTTTGTACAAAGAGATTCTTTCTTGTCCTTTAGAAGCACTTCATTTCCTCATCCTCCTAAATGGATAAATATTACCAAGGTTTGGTAATAAGTCTTCCTCTCTACCCTTTCCCTTGAGATACATCTAATTGTATCTATAACATCAAATATATCAATGATTGGGTCAGTCTTTGATCCATATCAGAGTCCCTAATTCTACTCAGGAAATAGGTCCAACCTAGACGTAAATCTGCTTCCTCTTCACTAGTCCCTAGAAGAGATAGAAAAAAAGTTCTATTGATACAGTAACCAATGAAGTAATTCAAATCTGTAACTGATGAAGTAACTCAAATTGTAGTATTAAGACCTCCAGGTGAAGCAGAAGAATAAGTTTTGAAAATATTGGAAAAACCTTTATGTGTTTTGTTAGTGAAGTCCTTGTATGATAACAGAAACCTCTTTTAGAGAAGCTGGATATTGGTTTGTGACTCTAATTAAGAATGTGACTAGAATCAGGATTTTTAATTTAGAATTATACTGTATTTGGCTGTGAGAAATATTTGTAAGATTAATATAACCTGAATTGCTCATCAGTAACTTTAATTTGTGATATTTACAAGAATTGCTAAAGTGCTTAGAAAAGTTTGGGTAATTATGTTGGCAAATGTACCCTGTTGAACATTTTAAAACTTTAAAAGAATTAGATGTACTAGTATTAAATTTGTAAATGTAGGTAAAAATACTTAGAAGAATTTCATTAAAGAAATTTGTAAAAGGGGCTATTTCATACATCAAATTTAGCCTGTTGAAATGTTATCTATCTGATTTAGGTCAGTTTAACACCACCCTTATGGCACAAAGTAAAGAGGAACTAAAAAGCCTCTTGATGAAAGTGAAAGAGGAGAGTGGAAAAGTTGGCTTAAAACTCAACATTCAGAAAACGAAGATCATGGCATCCGGTCCCATCACTTATGGCAAATACATGGGGAAACAGTGGAAACAGCATCAGACTTTATTTTTTTGGGCTCCAAAATCACTGCAGATGGTGACAGCAGCCATGAAATTAGAAGACGCTTACTCCTTGGAAGAAAAGTTATGACCAACCTAGATAGTATATTTAAAAGCAGAGACATTACTTTGCCCACTAAGGTCCATCTAGTCAAGGCTATGGATTTTCCTGTGGTCATGTATGGATGTGAGAGTTGGACTGTGAAGAAGGCTGAGCATTGAAGAATAGATGCTTTTGAACTGTGGTGTTGGAGAAGACTCTTGAGAGTCCCTTGGACTGCAAGGAGATCCAACCAGTCCATTCTGAAGGAGATCAACCCTGGGATTTCTTTGGAAGGAGTGATGCTAAAGCTGAAACTCCAATACTTTGGCCTCCTCATGCGAAGAGCTGACTCATTGGAAAAGACTCTGATGCTGGGAGGGATTGGGGGCAGGAGGAGAAGGGGACGACCGAGGATGAGATGGCTGGATGGCATCATGGACTCGATGGACGTGAGTCTGAGTGAACTCCGGGAGCTGGTGATGGACAGGGAGGCCTGGCGTGCTGCGATTCATGGGGTCACAAAGAGTCGGACACGACTGAGCGACTGAACTGAACTGAACTGAATTTGATGATACTAATTTTACTTAAACAGCAAGAAACAAGCTCTAGGACTTCCCTGGTGGTGCAGTAGATAAGAGTCGGCCTCCCAGTGCAGGGGACACAGGTTCCATCCCTTGTCCCCAGACGGCTTTCACGTGCCACATGAACAACTAAGCCTGTTCACCACAACTACCGAGCCTGTGCTCTAGAGCACAGAAGCCGCAACCACCGAGCCAGCGAGCATGCCCCAGAGCCCGCACTCTACAGCAAGAGAGGCCGGGGCAGTGAGAAGCCCACACTGCAACAAAGAATAACCCCTGCCCACCGCAACTAGAGAAAGCCCACTCAGAGCAACAAGGACCCAGAGCAGCCTAAACAAATGAAAATTTTTCTTAAAAAGAAACCAGTTCTAGATATCTGATTACAGCATTATGCTTATAGTTTAAAATATCGTCTTGTACACTTCATCGGTTAAGAGGATAGCTATATTTCATGTTACTTTTTTCTTACTATAATAAAAAGGAAATTAAAATAGATTTTGAATTTTATGCCAAACTTCTCTGTGCTGAGTCGCTTCAGTCGTGTTCAACTCTTTGTAACCCCATGGACTCTAGCCTACTAGGTTCCTCTGGCAGGAACCTTGCCTGATTCTCCAGGCAAGAATACTGGAGTGGGCCGCCATTTCCTTCTCTAGCCAAACTTCTCTATTCAAAACCAAATTATTTTTGTATACTTTATACAAATAAACAAAATCTGTATATTTTTAAACAAACTTTTAGATCTAGGAAGAACTAGGTGTTTACATTTTACTTTTAATTACAGTATCAGTTCAGTTCAGTTCAGTTGAGTCGCTCAGTTGTGTCTGACTCTTTGCGACCCCATGAATCGCAGCACGCCAGGCCTTCCTTTCCATCCCAAGAAATGGGAAACGATTGCATTTGTACACAAAAGCCCCCATACACCTAAGTGACTTTCACAGAGAAGCAAGTTCTATACCATTGATAGTATATTCCAGTGCTTACTATGTGCTATGTACCATTCTAAATATTTTTTCTCAATTATTTTATATAACCTTCCACAGATGCTATAAAGTGAGTCTTACTGTTTCCACTTCACAAGGAAGACGACTCAAGTACAGAGAGGTTAGGTAATTTGCAGGAGTTAGGAGTATATGTCATAATCATCACACTCAAACCAAAGGTAAATCTACAAAATGCCCCCTTCACCAGCACAGGACACTTCTCTTGAGGATGAAGTCTAAACTCCTTAAAAAAGTATTCAAGGTCCCAGGTAAATCAAATAGCCCCCAAACAACTTTTCAAACCTGTTGTTTATGAGTTGCCCAGATGTATCTGACTCTAGCCAGGGATGGTTCCACTAAATATCCAACAAACATATTTTGGAAATTCTTTATCACTGTCTGCATCTGGAAACCTTGCTGTCTAGCATCAGTCTGAGCATTTTCATGACGAGCAATCTCTATTTCCTCTGAAATATAATAACAGCTGATACCTATACCACTTGTTGTTCATCACTTCTCGTGTTGGACTCTTTCTGACCCCATGGACTGCAGCATGCTAGGCTTCCCTGTCCTTCACCATCTCCTGGAATTGCTCAAACTCACGTCCATTGAGTCAGTGATGCCATCCAACCATCTCATCCTCTGTCACCCCCTACTCCTCTTGCCCTCAATCTTTCCCAGCATCAGGGTCTTCTACCCATGCGTTATGGCATGTTCTTCTCATGCAGATGATTAATTTTTAGTGTGAGTCAATCTTAACTCTTCAATCAGATCAGGAATAACCTTACAGCAGAGATAATGTATTCAATGTCTTTGTTTCCCCATGGGTATGGCTTACCATCCTGAATTACAACTGTCCATGGATGTGTTTGTCTACCTCAGTAACTGACTATGTCTTTTCATTTTCCTTTCTTTAATGTCAGGCATAGTGTTTGCTACATAATCAGGCTCAAAGAATATTTGGTGAAGTGGGTGCTCAAGTGTGTTCAACACTTTGCAACCCATGGACTGCAGCCTGCCAGGCTCCTCTTCCATGGGATTTTTCAGGCAAGAATACTAGAGTGGGTTGCCATTTCCTCCTCCAGGGGATCTTCCTGACCCAGGGATTGAACTCGTGTCTCCTGTGTCTCCTGCATTGGCAGGCAGATTCTCTTCCTCTGAGCCACCTGGGAAGTCCATATAAAAGGCTTACTGGTTTTCAAAGTTGAGCTCAAATCATGATTTTTATTCAAATTCCTAAAGAAATTATTTCTGTGAATTCATTTCAAATGAAAACTCACCATTTTTGAAATCCCTTCCTATTTTGCCCACAGAAACTCAGGCTTTATCAAAAAAATTCACCTGCTTGAAAATATTTTTAAATAGTATGATCTCAATTCATTTCAAATTTTATTTTTATAGGGCTTGCATCTCATTAGCTAACTTTCTGTTGTTAAAGATTTTTCTGTTCTGAACTTTTAAGGATTATACACAGTTTTCACAGGATTAAAATTTTTACAGAAAACCCAAGTCCAGTCTTAAAATGTTGAGTGAATTATTGCATAAATTTAAATGAGAAAGTAGTTGCACATCTTAGTTTATAGGTGTGAAAAAGAATGGAAATAGCTTCCTGCTATGCTTAGCAGTAAAGTTTGCTATTGAATGAGAGAATATCTGTGAAATACCTTTGAATTCTTTGAAGGGGAGTTCCTGCAAGGTGATTAATAAAAACTCATAGTGTTAGGAATCTTTTTTTCAATAACATCCTTAGTTTTAATATATTATAGGAATTCTTGGTTTGGATTACTTTCGTACCTGCAGTGAATACACATTTTGTTTGCCAAGAAAAGGAAGTACATTGTGTGAAATAATTTATACCATAATGGAGGACAGCAGCTTATATGAGTGTAGGGGTTAGAACTGTGAATCATCCCTTGTGTGTGTCTAACTAAATAGAGGCAATCTGCCCAAGAGAGAGAAAAAAAAAATTCTACAAACCACAAATTCCATCCAATCACATAAAGACAAATCAGCCTTCAGGCAAATCAAATGTCTTCATTTAGACTGTACCTGGATTTGGCACTCTGCCCACCTTTCTCAAATCTCTTAACAATATGCTTTCACAAAGAGTTAAAGGTATGCATACTGAAAGGCACTTCCTCTGCAACAATATTTTTTAAAAAACAGGGAACTCTTTGCCCGGGAAGACCTGATGAAAGAAAAGTTCCTTTCAGAGTCTGCACCATGTGAATACAGGATTAGTGGGTGGGATTGAGGTGTGCTCAGGTGCATAAATAGAGGCGTGGGCTGAGCCAGCATACTAGGAAGCTTGGACTGCGTCGAGGCCGCCTGGCTCACACAGACAGGTGGGTGGGGAGATCCAGGTAAGGCTCCTGACAGCATTGTTAGACGGGCACCTGTTAGAATGAGCTTTGGCCTCTGGTTACCATGTAAAGGTGTAGGCAATCCACAGGCAGAGGAGTGCGGGGCAGTTCCAGGAGCAGCACAATGGGATTTGGAGAGGGAATTGATGGAATTTCCACCAGAGGCTTCCTAGAACCTCTCTGTGGAGCGATGTTCCTGAGCTGATTCAAGGTAATGCTTTCTCCCCCAGAAAACGAGAGGTTTATGGGCGAGCCAACTCCTGGAGTTTTCAGTCCTGACACACAGCCCAGGGTCTCCTGTCTTGATTGCTGAGCCCTGATCACCATCTAATGCTTTCTTTCTTACTGGCAAAGCAAAGACCCACAGGACTGTGAAACGTCAGCTCAGATTAGCTGCTGGGGATTACCGATCAGAATATTATTGCAAATCAGGAAATAGCTTTCCTTCTGTGTCTGATATAAAGATATCCTTATTGCTTATTCAGTCTTTAAATTCGTAGGGCAGAATGTAAAAGGAGGGATGTGGTTACTTTCCTAAAGCATTTATGAACAAGGACACTGAAACCTCCTGCAAGGCATTCATTGATGAAGACCCAGATATAATAAGCAGTGAAAAGTGCTGGTTTCATAGTGTGTGTGTGTGTCTCCAAATTATCAGTGTCCTCTATGGTAAGCTTTCTGTTTTGAGGTGGTTTATGCATGCAATTTGCAGATCACAGTCAATTCAGGACTAAAAATTGATGTGTTGAAAACAGTACAGTGAATCTCAGGAAATCTTGTTTGTACAGCAGGAGTTATATTCGGCTCCCTTGAGTCATTCTGCCATAAAACATGTATGAGGTATCAATAGTTCCAATCTGAAAGCTGCAGAGCTATAACAGGAGGTCCTAATGGCCACTTGCACAACAAGAATTGTCAGTGAATTACATAAATACTTCACCACCTGTTTACTACTATTTTTGCTAATATACATTAGTTGCCATACATAAAATATAAAATCAAATGTTTGTCGATAAATTTCAAGTCATTACTTGCATGATATTTTCTGAATCAACCATTATCCTGAATAATGTTAGTGTTCTCACATAAGGGTTCTTGGTTTTTAGTGTTGTTGACATGAAAAAGAAGTCTTTGTAACAAAAAGGCTAGAAGACTTGTAGCACAGTTGGGGTGCTTGTGCAAAATACTGGATACAAAAATTGTTACTGGCATTTCTGTGTCTTTATGGATATAGAAAATGAAGACAGTGTATCCCCGTTTTTGCTTATGTCTTTTTGTGAGACATTGCGTGGCTACTACATACTATGACATAGACAATAATTGGTCAGGTTAATACAAGGCATCATCTGGATTTGGTAACTTAGTAATGCCTTTTTTTTTTTAATTGGCTGATGCTTAATAAGGGCTTCCCCAGGTGGTTCAATGGTAAAGAATCCACCTGTCAATGCAGGAGATGTAGGTTCAATCCCTGGGTTGGGAAGATCCCCTGGATAAGGAAATGACAACTCATTCCAGTATTCTTGCCTGGGAAATTCCATGGTCAGAGGAGCCTGGCAGGCTACAGTCCAAGGGGTCTCAAAAGAGTGGGACATGACATCACGACTAAACAATACTTAGCACAGGTTTTCCCTCAAGCTATCAGAATATGAGAAAGTTTACCCCTTAAAAGCACTGAACATTGATGGTCCATCCTGTTTCTCTTGCAGAGTTCATTTAATTTGAAACACACCAATATTAGAGTTAGGTGTTTCTTCTTAACCAATTACAGTCTTTGGCTTTACTAGCATCCCAAGTCTCCAGCTTTGCATGTCACGGTCCCTGGATAGCCCTTGTGATTCGTTAGTGCAATTCACTTTGATACACTTACTTCCTCACTCACTCATGGACCTTACTTTGCTATTCTCTTTCCCATTCAAAAGCATCTGCTTTGAAATAGTACAACATTTCCTGATAATTAAATTTGGAATACTGGAAACAAACAAAAAAAAATAACGAAGAGACATTTATGAGGTTGGTCTCTCTGTGTGGTGAGTCCCATAGAATATTTTATGGGATAAAATAGAAATATTTTGTGCACAACCACCTAGCTATACAGGCCCACACTAAGCATCAAAGAATTAGTTCACTGGAAGAAACTTCCACTGATGTATTTTAACCAGTTCAGAACCAATGTATCTAGAGTTTGAGTAAGTGTTACACTAGGGAGAGAGCTGTGTGTGTGCAAGCCTTTAGTTAAAAGATAAAGTTGGCAGTTTCTAAATGAAATAAATCATTTCACTCAGATCTTATTTTTCAATGGCAGTGTCCCTATTTTAACAAAATGTTAAAGAAATATGTGTGTTTAGAGCAACTTTTTCTGAATGGGAAGATGGGAGCCAGCACTGCAAAATGCAAGATCCAAAAGCCTTGGTTCTATGCCCATCTCACTGGTCTTCATTTCTCTGAATTTCAGAGTCTTCACCTACAAAATGAGACACTGGGGAGGTGGGGAAAGAGGATATAACCCCTAAGGTGTCTTCTATTATGAAGTTTTTAGAAAAATATAAAATTTAAAAGCAAATTCCCTTAACTATAAGAATATATACATCTATCTCCTAATTTTCTTAAAATATATCTGTATCTATTTCTACATTGTATATTGCTATGGAGGTTTTCATCAGTATATATATTTTTTCTATACAGATCTTATATAGAGGTGGATAGATAGAAATTTATACTATGCATTCTTAGGAAAGTTCTATGGAAGGTATTTTTTCGCTCCAATTGCTTGTGTTCAATCCCATCTAAGCCTCAATTCTTGTTGTGTCCCGGGGCTGGGTTGCAATATAAAGATTTTGAAAAATTGCTAATTTCTTTTTCTTTTACTGGCTTCTTGCTAATTTACTTGTTTTCCATATCAGATTTGCCATGGAGAAGATTCCAGTGTCAGCGTTCCTGCTGTTGGTGGCCCTCTCCTACACTCTGGCCAGAGACACCACCGTCAAACCAGGAGCTAAGAAGGACACGAAGGACTCTCAACTCAAACTGCCCCAGACCCTCTCCAGAGGTAGGAATCACATTCTCATTGGCCTCCAATTATACTTAATTGGGAAGGATTTAACTCTCAGAGCTGAGATCTGTGTGAACATATTTTTGTACATGTTCTTTCTACATTTATCAAAGTTTACTATTATTTCTGTTTTCTCTAGAGGTTTTTGCTCTTCTTTAGTATCAAGTATATAATGATCCCAGTTTTACAACTGTTTATCAACAGCTCTGGGTCTGAAAACATAACAGTTTTAGATACACTGGGTTTTTTTGTCCTAGGTTGGGGGACCAACTCATCTGGACCCAGACATATGAAGAAGCTTTATACAAATCCAAGACAAGGTAAAGACAAGCTTTAGGGAACTCTCTGAAAGCTCTCAAGAGAGCCATCTAGCGATATTTAGTGACACACAAAATCCTATTCATTAAACATGATCCTATCTTTCTTTGTCTCTTGAAGCAATAAACCCTTGATGATTATTCACCACTTGGATGAATGCCCACACAGTCAAGGTAATTTATATTTCTAAATATAATTTCTTTTATAGTTTTATAGCTTTAGGGGAGAGTCCAGATCTCTCATCTTTATACCCTTAGCACCCAGCACAGTTGAATTAAAAAGAATATTTTATGTAGTAAACACACATTTTGAAGTAACTTCAAATATTTTCCACATTTTGTGTTAACCATTGGCTCACAGGTTGAAAACACCAGCTCTAGATTTCATCCTTGACTTCTTGCTTTGTCTTTTATCCCACATTCAATACATCAACAAATACCAAAGCTTTACCTTCACGGTATGTCCAAAGGCCAGCACCAGCCTCCTGGGCACACCATCTGCGCAGTCACACAGGACACAGTGCTTCGAAGGCTCCTATGCTTGTAAAAATCAGCTGTTGCCATTTTAAAAGTCATAGTAATTTTTGAACAAAGGGCTCCACATTTTCATTTGGCACCGGTGATGGTGGTTTAGCTGCTGTCTGACTCTTGTGACCCCATGGACTGTAGACTGCTAGGCTCCTTGGGATTTCCCAAGGCAAGAATACTGGAGTGGGTTGTCATTTCTTTCTTCAGGGGGATCTTTCCAACCCGGGGATCAAACCTAAGTCTCTGGCATTGCAGGTGGATTCTTTACCCCTGAGACAGGCACTGGGCCTCATATATTACATAGCTGCTGCCCAAATGCAGCCACTTTCTGCCACCTTACTGCTACTTCCCTGGTCCAAACCTGGATGAGATCTTGCCTAGCTCTGTGACAGGCACCTACCTGGCTACCCTAGGATGCATCCCTAATATCTTTGAACATATCAGCCTCTCACTTCAATGTCATTTCCTCAAAGAAGTCTACCCTGAATACTCTATAGCTTTTAAACCTCTTGCTTTGCTTTTTCTTCAAAGTGCTTATCTCCACCTAAAACTACTTGCTTGCTTATGATCTGTCTCCTACACAAGCACTTCAGTCCTATGAAGAAAGCACATTTTTATTTTTTTCCCACTGCTCTATTCCCAGTACATGAAACAGTCTTGCCACATAGTAACCACTCAGTAAACACAGGTTAAAAAAAAAAAAAAATTAAGAGATGAATGATTGACTGAGCAGCAGAAACAAAGCTGGTCAATGGTCTAGATATTTCTTTGTTAATCATTTGCAGAAAGGGTGGGGTTTAATGCTGTATTAAAAATACAGTTCAGTTTAAAATCTAACAGAGAACAGTGGTTTTACCTGGTGATGAGATGAATGCTTAACTATTTTTCTTTGCATTATAGCTTTAAAGAAGGCATTTGCTGAAAATAAAGAAATCCAGAAATTGGCAGACCAGTTTGTCCTCCTCAATCTAGTTGTAAGTTAGCTCTTCATCCTCACTACCATTTCTCTCAGTATTTGAAATGGATGGTTCCTTTTTCCTATATGTCTTAATCATACTACTTTAACAGGGATCTGTTCTGAACACCATATCTCATAGACGACAGAGAGAAAAGATTTTATTTTGCATCTATCTTGCATGTCGACATTTTTGTTTATATATGTGCATATATATGTGATCACATCCGTGTCCTGTTGCTCAGTTGTGTCTGACTCTGAGACCCCATGGACTGTAGCCTGCTAGGCCCCTCTGTCCACGGAATTTCCCAGACAAGAATGCTAGAGTATTTGCCCTTTCCTTCTCCAGGTAATCTTCCAACTCAGGGATTTTGTTTAGTGACTAATAATTTTAAACTGTCTGAATAAGACTCTCCTGTGGTCCAGGATTTCTTTGTTGCTGTAATAAGTGGGAAGTTTTTGTCATTTACCAATTCCTTGCTGTGCCCCTTTCCCCTGCAGTCCTGGCTGCTCTCCACTCATTCTTACTCCATGTGTCCTCTCTCTCTCTGGAAGAGACAGCTTTCTGGGTGGCCAAATCTAATCACTCCATGAATGCTGCGGGCCAATGCTTCCCTATCTTAACTGGCCATCACCACCTTTCTTCATGGTAAACCTTTCTGTATAAGTTCTACTCGGTTTAGAAACAGGATCCACTTCTGTTTCAAAGGCAAGCGATCAGTAAACAACTCAGAAAACTCTTTCGTAACCCTGTGTCACCTGAGACTTCTCTCTCTCTCTCCTCTTTCTGGGTTGATAAGTGAGTTTCTTCAAGGAGCATCCACACCAGCCGTTCTTCTTCACCTCCTTCCACAGGCTCCTCTTTCTCCATTTATCCCCTTAATATAAGTGACTTCCTGATCTCTATTCGACCTACTTCTCTTTCCATATTTTATATTATCTATGGACAATTTCATCCAGACCTGCTCACTGGTAATTCCCCTGTCTTCCTCAAATACACAGCAGCTTCCAATCTGTGTCCACAACCAAATTTCAGAAATCTTGCAATCAGCTTTAACGTGATATGTTCAACACCGAATTTATCAACATAACAGGTTTTTCAAAAGCTCTTTTTCCTCCATTCCCTATTCCATTAGAGTGTTATTCTAGACTTGACTCTCTGGCAGTCATGAAGGCCTGCAGTTCTGACTTGGAAATAGTCTTATTATTGGTCACTTCCTTATCACTGAGCCATCCAAAAGCCATCCCTACCCTTTAGACTCATCCAAATACTTGATTATAGGAACTGCTAGGTCTTTCATCTGCCTTTGTATCATCGTCCCCCCTCCTCTTCCCAGAATGACCTTCTTCTCTATGTAACTGACTCCTATTCATTTTCTAAAGATTTCTCTTCACCCACTTCAGAAAGTTCTATGGAACCTGCTGCTGCTGCTAAGTCGCTTCAGTCGTGTCCAACTCTGTGCGACCCCATAGACAGCAGCCCACCAGGCTCCCCCATCCTTGGGATTCTCCAGGCAAGAATACTGGAGTGGGTTGCCATTTCCTTCTCCAATGCATGGAAGTGAAAAGTGAAAGTGAAGTCGCTCAGTCGTGTCTGACTCTTAGCGACCCCATGGACTGCAGCCTACCAGGCTCCTCTGTCCATGGGATTTTCCAGGCAAGAGTACTGGAGTGAGGTGCCATTGCCTTCTCCGATGGAACCTGCACAGGGTTAAATGTCCTACTCTGGGCACTCGATGTGCCTGCATATCCTTCATCATAGCATTTTACCCACTGGATCCCTAATATTCCTTCTCCTTCTCTGTCTCCCAGTGTGTGCTAAGTCACTTCAGTCGTGTCCAGCTCTTTGCGACTCCATGGGCTGTAGCCCACCAGGCTCCTCTGTCCATGGGATTCTCCAGGCAAGAATACTGGAGTGGGTTGCCATTTCCTACTCCAGTGATCTTCCCGATCCAGGGATTGAAACTGTGTCTCCTGCATTGGCAGATGGGCACCACTAGTGCCACCTGAGAAGCCCCTATCTCCCAACAGACATACATTAATTTAAGAGAAGTGCAGTATACTGCTCAATGAATTTAAAAATGATAGATGAATTCTTAAGACAATCTTGTTTGTTTTGTAGTTTCTCCAAAAATGACTTCCTTTTTTTTTTTTTTTCCATTGATCTATTTCTTCCTACCTCATCCAAGATGCCTTCCCTGAACACCATATGCCTCCCAAATTCTCCCTTATTGAATTCTGGGGCTCCTTATTCATCACAGACATCAGCTCTTTACCTCCTGTTCTGCTTCACATTCTGCTCTAGCTTCTTTATTATTTCATGCATGTAATTAGCTTCTACATTTGTATCATTAAATTATCTTTATTAGAGATGTGCCTTATAGTGTTTTAAGTGTTTTAGTGTTTAAGTGTTGTAGTGTTTTAGTCCAGGAATGGACATGTTTTTATAACAGTTTGAAAGTAAATGAAGTATAAACAAACTGAAAGTTGCTTCTTTTTCATCTTAGTATGAAACAACTGACAAACACCTCTCTCCTGATGGCCAATACGTGCCCAGGATTTTGTTTGTTGGTAAGTAAAAGTGACGATGCGATAAAACACACTCTGAACACTACACAAACACTGCCACATCTTTTCCTCTGTCCTGCACACCCTCACCTGTTGTTTCACCACAGCCAAGGAAATGATAAAGCTGGGGTGAGGGGTGGTGGGGGATGGTGGGTCAGCTGTTAACTTTCAGTTTCACAAACTATTTTCATTAGAAAATGCAAGTGCCTACCTATTTTCATACATGACATTTTTTCATCTGCTAATTTGAACTTCTCATTTTCTGCCATAAGAACACCTGAGATGGAAGTACCCTATTCATTGTTTAAATGTATTCCCCAAATTATATCATGCCTGGAAATATTTAGTCAGGCATCCTTTTGTTTTGTGTGCTGGATTTTTCTTTCTGATGCTTTTGATCATTATTTTTAGGTGTATTATGAATATGAGCTGAAAGAAAAAAAAAAAAATCAAAGGAGCCATGCTCCTTCCTGCCACTGGTACTTTACAGGTCCTGCCCCCAGCCTGCCTCAGTATCCCCAGGCCACCTGGGTAATCACTCATTCACAGACCTGCTCAAAGCCTCACAATGTGTTCTTGTAGCACCATGTTCCTCTCAATGGTCACTCTTTCCTCAGTTATATTTTTGTATTTACTGGGTGATTGTTGAATAATTATTGACCCTCAAGTGGCAGAGACTAGATCTTTTTCTGCTCATCATATTTTCAGAATGACCCTGTGGTAGGCTTACAGTAAATATTTGTTAAATGACTGAACAAATGAATTGAGTTTGGCTTTGATCAAAGTGGCTCAGATGGTAAAGAATCTGCCTGCAACATGGGAGACCTGGGTTTGATCCCTGGGTCAGAGTGATCCCCTGGAGAAGCACTCCAGTATTCTTGACTGGAGAATCTCATGGACAGAGGAGCCTGGTGGGCTGCAGTCCATGGGATTGCAGAGTCAGACACAGCTGAGCAACTAACACTTTCACTTTGATCAAGGTGATACTGAAAAAAAAAATGGGGGGGGATCCATAATTAAATTCATCATATAGCATACCTCACACTGACCAAGTATAATTCATCCATCTTCACACTAACCTACAAAACAGAGAGAAAAGGTGAAGGGAGGCAAGGAGCAAGGTTGAACCAGAACTAATCTTACAGATTTGGTCTTGTTGGGATTTAGAAGATTTAGAATCCTTACACTGAAAGGGCCTTTAGAGGTTATCCAGCTACACCCCATGCAGGAATTCTCTCCAGTGCTCCTCCTAAGGGCAGTTTGCTGTGCTGTGCTGTGCTTAGTCGTTCAGTCGTGTCCAACTCTTTGTAACCCCATGGGCTGTAGCCCACCAGGCTCCTCTGTCCATGAGATTCTCCAGGCAAGAATACTGGAGTGAGTTGCCATGCCGCTCTGCAGGGGATCTTCCCAACCCAGGGCTGGAACCCAAGTCTCCCAAATCGCAGGTGGATTCTTTACTGTCTGAGCCACCAGGGAAGCCCAAGGGCATTTTAAGCCCTAATTCCTCTGGTCATAAGAACCAGGTCCCAGGAAGCTTGCTCTTCCAGCTCAGTAGTTCTCCACGAGGCCTGCATATTAGAATTGCCTGGAAGATCTGAAAAATCAAGTTGCCCAGGCCACATCTCAAACCAGTTAAATTAGAATCTCACAGGGTGGGACACAGGTGGCAGTCTTTGAACGCTCTGCTGGTGACTTCCCTGGGCCGCCAGGCATTGTGAGCCAATGGTTGGGAGTCTTAAAAGCTTTTCTTATGTTAATAGATTATGAAAGTGAGACTCTGTGTGTACACCAGGCAGAAGTAGAGTAGATCTTAAGTCTTTCTTGGGCAAACACAAGTCAGTCTCCTGTCATTTATGTCTGCTGGTCCCAGTCCAACATTCTGAAATGACAGGGATTGTCCATCAAGTAGACTTGGCATGCATGAGGCTGGGTTTATGTGTCCTCTTCATCTAATTCTCAGGTAATGGACCACCGGCTCCTTTAATCACACTCTTAAGGAAAGGCTGCTAGGCCTCTGTATATCTTAATACCTCCCTTTTGGATGTATCTTGTTTATACCTTTTTTTCCTCATTAATTTATAACTTCAAGTTAAATGTAAAACATGAAAAATAAAAAGACTTAAACCTAGAGGGATATATACATAAGGGACTCTCAAATCTCTATTTTTAACATGCAGCTTGTTAACAATAAAGCAAAAAAAAAAAAAAATCATAGAGGACAATACACAATTATTTTACCTTGGCTGCTCTTAAGAGCTTACATTCTTCTATTCATTTAAAAAAAAAAAAAACTTTGGTTTCGAAAACTATCATTTGATGTGTGTTTCTAATTATCTAGGCTGCTCTTGGTAACATATTTCAATTATAACATAATCATTTCAAAAGTTTAAAATAATTCTTTAGTAGAGAATGTCATTGCTTTCACCAAAAACAAAATACCACTTCAACAATGTATATTACCCTGCCTTCAGGCTGCTATAGATAGAACAACAGAGTCTGTAACCTTTTCCACAAATACCACTGCCAGGCTACTGAATGCTCCCAGTTTGGCTCTGGGTACCAGCTGCAGCAGCCAGGTTGCAGACTGGATGGAAGAGAATCCCATCTAGCAGGGCATGTCGTGTTCCTTTCATGGGATGTGAATAAATACACAGGCTTTCATGGGATGCAAATAAACACATAGGCGTCCTCTGCAAAAGAGGTTCCTTTGAAACAAAATACTTCATTCCTTTTGGTTTTTTCTTTGTAGACCCATCCCTGACCGTTAGAGCTGACATCACTGGAAGATACTCAAACCGCCTCTATGCTTATGAACCTTCAGACACAGCTCTATGTAAGTGTTACCTTCTTGGAATATCCATAGAATTGCTGTTGTGATGGGTAGAGAGTCTACATTGGGAGGGGAAAAAGCCGTGCTCAGAGATTCCAGAGAAACAGTCTAACCATATCCAGCCTTGTGTTCTTCATCAAATCACATTCATTTTGATCCCATTTTTTAAAATCTCAAAGAATTATTTACATTAGGTGTCTTTCCCTCCAGGAGGATCCTAGGACCATATTACATGCTTTTCACGTTTCTCTTCAGCACAAATAACTCCTTCTACCACAAAACTGAGTACAATAGTAATAGTACCAGGGTAATAGTAATAATCTGCATGTTTTGTTAATTTTTTTCCCCAAACAACAAAAGTAAAATCACTTAGTCCAGCTTATTAAAGCTGAATTTGAGTTCAATTTTAAAGATCAGTAGGAAAGATGGTTCCAAATAATTGCCAAGATACTCAATTGCCCTGGGGTTGCCATAAAATGGAAAAAAAAAAAAAAAAGTTTGAGACTCAAGGCAGAAGAACCTCAATGGGAGACTGTACCTAGCTGTGACATGTCCTTCTGGGAAGAAAACTGGGTTTTGTCCTAAGGATCAATTTGCTCAGTGACTAATGACTGTATAGACTGGCACTGTCCAATTTGTCAGCCATTAGCCACACGGAGCTGTTTAATAGTAACTTTAATGAAAATTAAACAAAATTCACCAAGAGAAAACTGTATTTCAAAAGACACATGTACCACAATGTTCATTGTAGTACTATTTACAATAGCTAGGACCTGGATGCAACCTAGATGCCCATCAACAGATGAATGGATAAAGAAGTTGTGGTACAAATATATGATGGTATATTACTCAGCCATAAAAAGGAATGAATTTGATTCAGTTCTAGTGAGCTGGATGAACCTATAGCCTGTTATACACAGTGAAGTAAGTCAGAAAGAGAAAAACAAATATGACATATTAACACAAATATATGGAATCCAGAAAAATGGTACTGATGAACCTATCTGCAGGGCAGGAATAGAGGACTCAGTCACAGAGAACAGACTTGTGGACACAGTGGGGAAGGAGAGGGTGGGATGAATGGAGATGGCAGCGTGGAAACATAAGCATTACCATGCATAACAGATAGCTATTGGGAAGTTGCTGCATCACAGGGAGCTCAACTCCATGAGCTGTGACAAGCAAGAGGGGTGGGCTGGGGCGGGGGGGTGAAAGGAAGGCTCAAGAGAGAGGGGACACATGTATAGTTATGGCTGATTCACCTTGTTGTATGGCAGAAACAAGCACAACATTATAAAGCAATTATCCTACAGCTAAAAATGAAAATTTAAAAAAATTTCAATCTGCAGACACAGTGACCACATTTAAAGTACTTAATGAACAAGCACTGAATAGTTTTCATCATCACAGAAATTTCTATTGGGTGGCATCAACCTAGAACGTTCTTTAGGGAAGGACTGTAAGGGTGTGTCCAGCAGCAGGAAAGAACGTCCCAGTCCATTAGCAGTGCCTCCAATAGGTGCTGAGAGAACCAGAGATGCACATCCCAAGTGTATGGAACATTCTTGAGATAACAGTATAAAGCTTAACCTATCAAGTCTTAACTTTGGGCTCCTTAAAGGCAGGTATTCTGCACAGGTAATATCACCATGCCTTGCAGAAAAGGAATTTAATAAACACTGGAAGAGATCTGGATTATAATGAAAGCCATTTCACGTACTTTTAGACAAAATTTACAAGATTGCCAACTATTCACCCTATGATAAAACAGCACCTATTATAAATTAATTAATTAATTAAAAAAAACAGCACCTATTAAACAAGAAATATAATACTAGAGTTTGGGATAAACTATAAATATAATTCTGATGATGTGTTGATTCTTATAACTTTTTCCTCTGTTAGTGCTTGACAACATGAAGAAAGCTCTCAAGTTGCTGAAGACTGAACTGTAGAGAAAACACAAAATCTGCAAGATCTTCCCTTTGTGTTGGGCCTTGAGACTGGGAACCAGAGGAGGTTTAGAAAAACCGTGGAGAAGGCTGAAGCACTGGTGAACCTACTGATTAGATGATGGTTTCTTGTTACAACAGCTTTTTTTAAAAATTGGTTTTACATATACACGTATGAAAATAATATCATATGCTTCCATAATGAGCCGTGATTTTTTAAAAATAAATCCTTTTAGGGAGTGTTCAAACTGTTCATTTTTCCCCCAACCTGGTCTGTCACAAAAAGCTATTTGGTTTACTCACCAAATAGGATTTTTAAACACAAAATGTTCAAAAGGGGACAAGACAAACCTAGTCCAAGCAACAAAGCCCAAAGACAAAATTATCTCTCATCTCACTATAGTTTCTCACTGGGTGACTAAAAGCAGACGTGAGCTTGAACAACAGAAGTATCAGACTATATGCTCTAGGGTGACAGAATATCTAGAAAGGCATCCCGAGCAAATCAGTATCTAATTAAAGAGGGTCTCTGGTGGCTCAGTGGTAAAGAGCCTGCCTGCAATGCAGGAGACACCAGAGATGTGAGTTCGATCCCTGGGGCTGAAAGATCCCCTGGAGAAGGAAATGGCAGCCCACTCCAGGATTCTTGCCTGGAGCATCCCATGGACAGAGGAGCCTGGTGGGCTATCGTCAATGGGTCGTAAAGAGTCGGACATGAGTTAGCAATTGAGCATTACCACTGATTGAAGACCACCTTGCCTCACTCTGGCCAGAAACTCCCATGGACACACTTGAATTTAGCAATTCATTTTTACTTAGACTTTGCTCTCAGAGAAAGCCTCTGACAGGTAGCTGTCTCCTTCAGAAGGCTAATTTTGTGAAAAGGTCATTCAGAGAACACCTGTATCCTTGAACACACTCCAACCACATCCTGAGAATTCAGTCTCATACTATATTTGGTTTCTTAAGATTTTAGAGTACTGGTCTGAAATAAATTCGGTAAGAGCAAAGGGCCATGACATCACTTCTGTGGGGTAAAGATCAGAGGTCACCATCTCTCTTGGGATGATCAAGGGGGAAGGTCTCATCAGAAATAGGAGAGCAGCTTCGCCTATTTTCACCCTGTATTCTGCCTGACAAAAACTGTTGTTGTGTTGTCCGCTCACTCAGTCGTGTCCGACTCTTTGCAACCCCATGGACTGCAGCCTGCCAGGCTTCCCTGTCCTGCACCATCTCCCAGAGTTTGCTCAAACTTCATGTCCATTGAGTCAGAGATGCCATCTAACCATCTCATCCTGTTGCCCCCTTCTCCTTTTGCCCTCAGTCTTTCCCAGAATTATGGCCTTTTCCAATGAACACAATGAAAAGACAAAAATTAGCAATGTGTATTCCTATGTTCAGTTCAGTTCAGTAGCTCAGTCGTGTCCGACTCTTTGCGACCCCATGAATCGCAGCACGCCAGGCCTCCCTGTCCATCACCGACTCCCGGAATTCACTCAGACTCACGTCCATCAAGTCCGTGATGCCATCCAGCCATCTCATCCTCTGTCGTCCCCTTCTCCTCCTGCCCCCAATCCCTCCCAGCATCAGAGTCTTTTCCAATGAGTCAACTCTTCGCATGAGGTGGCCAAAGTACTGGGGCTTCAGCTTTAGCATCATTCCTTCCAAAGAAATCCCAGGGTTGATCTCCTTCAGAATGGGCTGGTTGGATCTCCTTGCAGTCCAAGGGACTCTCAAGAGTCTTCTCCAACACCACAGTTCAAAAGCATCAATTCTTTGGTGCTCAGCCTTCTTCATAGTCCAACTCTCACATCCATACATGACGACTGGAAAAACCATAGCCTTGACTAGACGGACCTTAGTTAGCAAAGTAATGTCTCTGCTTTTGAATATACTATCTAGGTTGGTCATAACTTTTCTTCCAAGGAGTAAGCATCTTCTAATTTCATGGCTGAATGCTAAGTATCACTAATGTACTTAGTACATGTGTGCTCAATTATATCCAACTCTTTGCCACCCCATGGACTGCAGCCTGCCAGGCTCCTCTGTCCATGGGATTCCCAGGCAAGAACACTGGAGTCAGCTGCCATTTCCTTCTCCTGGGGATCTTCCTGACCCAGAGATCGAACCTGCATGCCCTGCATTGGCTGGCATGTTCTTTACCACTGAGCCACCTGGAAAGCCCACTAATGACTTCAATACATATTTAACCCCACATTCATTATTATACAAAATTCCTTTATCATCCAACCTCCACTGCCTTCCTTAGCTCCCAAATGGTTGTGGTGGTCTGTGCCATGCTTTGTATATTGGTTATCTATTGCTTGTCTTAATTAACTTTTTGTTTGTTTGGATAGAGCCCTTCTGAGTAGGTCCTTTGGCATGAGTAACTTTCCCAGTTAATACTTTCTAAAATACTTTCTCTCACACAGTACTGTCAAAGAGCTCTGCACTAATCGGTTCTAAGCCTATACTGATGATTTAAATCCTTAACAAAACTGTCACCAGAGAGACTGGGTGCCCTTCTTGTAAGTAGGTAACCTACTGTGCTTAAAAAGGTAAAATGTTCCATTTAGAAATGTCTCTGAAGGTTAGCTGGAGGGAAAAAAAAAAAAAAGAATTTCTACTTGAACAAACAAACATTTTGGGTAACAACTTCTAAGCTATTCAGGTTTCCCTTATTGTACAATAAAAGTGGTTGTTGTTTTTTTCAGGTGAGCTGATATGAAATATGATTAAGCCCTTAAAATTTATTGAATGTTATTTTAGCAACCCATATAATTTATAAAATATAAATATATCTCTAAGAAGCCTAATGTTAAGGTTGCAAGGAAAATAAGTCTCCCATAGAAAAGTGACAGAGCAATAGTCATTTTTAAAAAATCGATCAACTTTGACCCAGTTTCCTCTACTTCCAAGAATTTGTCCTAATTAAATAATTCTAGAGAAATTGTTCTGTGAAGATGCCTATGGCAACATTATTTAAACACTACCTCCAAATCTAATGATTACTTAGTTCACTAACAGAAAATGCACTATATTGTCATCAATAAGTTATAAACATCATATAGAAAAACAAAAAAGACAAGTGAAAAAGAATTTTTAAGAGTTTCTATGCTATCTATAATTTCAGGTACAGGAAATGTGTCTGTACACGGGTTAGAAAGAGAAGTTGCAAACATAAAAACCGTTGTTTTAGCTCATGGAAATGTTAAGAGTGCCTGCTCTTTCTACCAAGCCCTTTACTGTCATCTCACAATCTTTCCTTTGTGTTTAAATAAACCTACGTGAAAGCATACCTTGAGAGAGAAATGGAAGAATGCTTTAAGACTAGAGTCTTATTTCAAACAGCTGAATAAAACTGTTGGTAACCTAGACGGGATATAAAATGGTGCAGCTACTATGGAAAAACATATGACCATTCCTCAAAAATACAGAATTATCACACATCTGAGAAGTCAGAGTAGGTACCCCAAAGATATCTATACACTCACATTCACAGCACCATTGTTCACAACACTTTGGAGGTGGAAGCAAACCAAATATCCATTGATGAATAAACGGGTAAACAAAAATGTGCGATACACATATAGAATGGAGCATTATGTAGCCTTTAAAGGAAGGAAATTCTGACGTAGGCTACAACATAGATGAATATGGAGGACATTATGCTAAGTGAAATAAACCAGCCACAAATCCTGCCCCATTTCAATATGAGGCATGTGTATTAGTTAAATCCATAGAGTCAAAGTAGAATGGTGGTTGCCAGCTGCTGAAGGCAGGGAAAAATGAGGAGTTGTTATTGAACAGAGTTTCAGTTTGGGAAGATGAAAAAAATTCTAAAAATGAGTGGTGGTGATGGTTGTGCAACAGTGTGAATGTACTTAGTAACACCGAACTACATACTTGAGGGTTAAAATGATAGATGTTATGCTATATATATTTTACCACCTTTAATTTTTCTAATCAGTTTTATCTGAGGCCCCACAGCATGCAGGGGATCAGGCAGGGACAAATTCTGGAAAAAAATTAGTAACAAAAAGCATCTGTAAAAGTCATTTATGTAGACGATCAACATATCTGACTACACCTGTTTTAGAACTGTGGTCTTCAAAGGACCATCTAGGACCAGCTAACTCTGCTCTGGTTTTCTGCTTGCCTGATGCCTTCAGTAATCCTAAGTAGCTACCGAGGTCCCATATTTAGTAATCCCTGGTGAGAATAGAAGCTGAGCGGGGAGAAGAAGAGAGCTCAAAGGCAAGAACGGAACTTTCCAGGGCCCCACCAATGAGCAGACTTCAAAGGCCAGATGAAGTCAGCTGACTTACTAAAAGGCCATTTGTCAAGTTGTGACCTCACCAACCTGTCAAAAGCAAGATCCCCAAAGTAAGCAGAGTGGTTTCACCCTCCAGGTGGTGGCAAAGTCCATTCTTCGACATATATTTTAACTCACAGGCAACTCCCTGAAGCTCTTCTCTGCAAAAGAACTCCAAAAGCTGAGTTTCCTGAGGGGAGGGGAGAGAAAAGAGAGGAGAGGGGAGGGCAGAGGAGAAGCAGCCTGGCACTTGGAGGAGGAAGGGGGGTCTGCTTTTCCCTTTCTCACTGTCTCAAGAGTCATTTCAAAGACTACAACTGTCATTGACTACAATTGTTGATAGTGACATTCCAGAAACATTTCAGCACAAAAAGCTCTGTCTGGTCTCTTTCCTCCTTTCTCCCTCTCCCTCTGGGGTCAGGTGGAAGTGTGGGGCGAAGGACGCTGCCCCTTTAAAATCATCTAGAAAACATTGTCTGAAAACCCACCTTGTAATTAACTGCACCTGGCATAGAGAGCCTGCTAGCCTCAAACATACCAAGGGCACAGCAGCTTTAGACAAACCCCTTTTCTGATCCAGACACCCGGACAACTTTGTCTTTCACATTATTGTCATCTCCAATAAAATAACTGACATGTGAATGCCCCTATTTGCATAACCATGATGTCTGAAAGTGTTTTTCCCCTAGAAAATACTATGTAGAAACATGATTCTAACTTTCTCACTACCAGCTCAATGGTGCAACAGTTTCATATATTTACACAGTGCATTTTCAAAAGAATGAATAAAGTTAAACAGGGCTAAACAAATATTTAGAAAAACAGTGTGAGGTTGTTTCTGGCTGAAGGAAATGAAGAACTAAAAGCCACTCTTCTGGTTTCTTTTTCCTCTGAAAGGTTCCATTCTGCAACATATTCCTGAGCCACACCAAAATCACGGTGGCTCAGACACAGGAGCTGAGAAGAATTTAAGCTATATGAGCTGAGATTTCTAGAATGTATAGCCTCAAATTTTTCCATTTGTAGTAGCATTGTTTTTCTAAAACATTTCTCTACGTGAAATACATACACAGAGAATGAGAGAATTTTTTAAAGCTGAGTTTTTGTTTGTCTTTTTTAATAAGTGCTAGGTTTAGAAGAAAGAAGCTCTGGAGTCTTTAGTCTTCAGTCTGTTGTTGGTCAAGACAGACCCTGATTTGACATGCACCCTCCTCTGAATCCACAAAATGTTTTTGTGGTAAAATTTCTGTGTATACAGACAGCAGCCCTCCTGTCATCCTGGGATCAGCCAGACCTCAGCAGGTTCACCAACAGCCATCTGGGACTCAGAGGTTAGTGGCCCTAAAGAGTCCTGCTTCTCAATCCCCGGGCTGTAACTGAGTTGACCTAAATAATGCTATTTCAATTAGAGCACAAACCAAAGCTATGGGTTGCTCTTCTCTGGAACAGCCCCCTTCCACATAGAATCATTTGTACCAAGAAAAAGTATCCTATTAGGAGATTCCAGAACCTCATGGAAACTTCCAAATGCAACAAAGCCAATGGGGAAAATACAAAATGCTCTAAAGGAAGACAAAGTCCAGAAATCTCACTTCCTTCATGTGTCACAATCTCATGGTACAAGTGGGAACATTTTAGGGTTGCCCTGAGCCCTGTATGACATTGAGGGAGAACAGAACATGTCACCCCAGAAAATGCCTCTTAGGCATAAAGATCATCGTGAGCTGATTATGTGAGGGGAATCACCGCCCACCCTGCTCAGACAATCACAGAAACCATCTGCATGAGTTATTTTATAACAGGAGATCCTGGTAAGGAACATGGAACTAACAGGTTACCACCAACCAGAAGAATGTGGGTCGAAAGGTTGGAAGGTGACAGGAGATGCGAGTCCATATGTCGTCCCAGAATCCTCCTCGCTGGAATCCATCTTGACTGAGCGACGTGAGAGCCACCGGGAAGGACCCTGAGTCAGAAAGATCGGCCAGAGACAGCCCGGAAACCAATCGCATCACCACAAAACCCAAGACAGCGAGCCGCATGGCAGAAGAGTCCTCTGGGCTCCCTTACCCTGCTGCTCTCCACCCAGGTGGCCCTTTTCAACAAAGTCTCTTGTTTTCTCAGCCTGTGTGTCTCTTTGGACAATTCACTTCTGAGTGTTAGACAACCGTCCAACTCTCGGGACCTGGAAGGGGGTCCCTTTTCTTGCAACAACTATTTTGGAGAAACAACAGACAGGAGAAGCTCTGAAAAAAAAGAGTAGAAACTTACTCTTCTGTAAGTTAAACTTACATTTAAATCTCCATTTGTAAATACGTCTCCTTCTCTGTACGAGGGAGAAGCATGATTCCAAATCACCAAAAACTCATATCAATGGCACCGGCTTAAAACTGCTGACAAACCTCATCCTTGTTTACTGTGCCCTTCTTGGTAGCTTCCCATAACTGGCTTCCCGACCACACACACACACACACACACACACACACACACACACACACCTGGTACCTTCCCATAACTGGCTTCCCCGACCACCACACACACACACACACACACACACACACACACACACCTGGTACCTTCCCATAACTGGCTTCCCGACCACCACACACACACACACACACACACACACACCTGGTACCTTCCCATAACTGGCTTCCTGACCACCACCCACACACCACACACACACACACACACACCTGGTACCTTCCCATAACTGGCTTCCTGACCACCACACACACACACACACACACCAGGCACACACACACACACCTGGCTACCTTCCCACCACTGGCTACACAGACCACACACACACACACACACACACCTGGTACCTTCCCATAACTGGCTTCCTGACCACCACACACACACACACACACACCTGGTAACTTCCCATAAATGGCTTCTTGACCACCACACACACACACACACACACACACACCCCTGGTAACTTCCCATAAATGGCTTCTTGACCACCACACACACACACACACACACACACACACACACACCTGGTAACTTCCCATAAATGGCTTCCTGACCAACCTACATACAAATAAACACACACACACACACACACACACACACACACACACACACCTGGTAACTTCCCATAACTGGCTTCCTGACCACCACACACACACACACATGAGCACACACACCCGCACATGCACACACACACACACCCCTTTCTTTTGCCCTTAGCTAAAGATGGTATTAAGACAATGGCTTGAGCCATCTCAAAGAGTTAATCTGTTTTTCTGGATATTTCCTATACGTACATGAGGTATACATGTTAATAAATGTCTGTTGTTTCTCTTGTTATCTGTCATTTATTAACTGGGGTCTCAGTCAAGAACTCAGGAGAATAGAGGGAACATGGTTCTTCTTCATCTACAATAGCATGGGAATTGCACCAAGAGTTCACTTTCTTAAAAGATGAGCCAGTCTGTCAGAGGCAGGTAAGTACCCACCAATAAAATGCTTTAAAATTCTATATATAGGTCAGCCATTTCTCCTCTTTCTTGCTCTAAAAGCATCAAAACAATTACTAATGAAATATCATATACTACATAAAATATGACAGGAAATTAGTAGTGACAGGAAAAACTTCTACATTTCCCCACCGAGATAAGCAACTTCTCTTTTAAAAAACAATTTTCACGTGGAGAAAATAGACACTGAAACATTTCAAGAAAAGATTCTGGCATGACTATTGGTGCAGGAAGTTAATTCCATGGTTGGATTACAGACCGAAACAGCGACTCAGTTCTACAAACCCAAAGCATAAAAGAGAATTCCACTTCACTTAATTCATTTATCAACCCTTCCATTACATTCTTTTAATTCAAACATCCAAAGACAAAGAAAGGTTTCCATACTTTAATTTTTTAACATAATATACAGAACCACAATATTATTTAAATTTCAAATTATGGGAAATCACATTCAAATATGCTTGGATTTAACAAGCTGCTGTGACAATACTGAGAAATTTCATGAGAAGGGTATTTATAATTTGTAAGATAATCAAATATTGTTTTACTACGTGAGCCAATGCATTAATAGTAACTTGTTTAAAAGGCAATCTTTTGGACTTCAAATTATTATAAAAGAACACCAAGATTATATATAGATATGCTTTCTGAATTTCTCAAACTCATTTCATTTTGAAGGCCGAAGGTAAACGTTACACATTAGGACATTCAGGAAATCATTTCTCCTTTTCACTTACCTGTAAAAATCAAAACCTAAACCATACTTTCCTAAAGACACGACTATTTCTAGACTACATTAGTGTGATCAGAAAGACTACTAGAACTAACTTATCACTTTTATATTAACAATATTCACCACATCACTTCTTTCCTAAAAGGACAAAAAACTGGGAAGTTTAGATTTCCCTTGTTGAATTTATAATAATCTCATACTTTCTGGCTTTAATAAACGTCAACTCTTTTTTTCCAGTGAGAACTATCTATACAGCACAGTGCCACATAACAATTATTCCAGTGAGATGTACATTAAGAGTCACAATATGATCAACACAATAGTGCCTTACAAAGTTTTTCTGCAGGTAAAAATGCTAAGAAAGGCCACAGTAGACAGTGCCAGACACTGTGAGAAACAGTAGATTACAGCTACCACTGAGGTTCAGAGGAGACCACGAGTTTCAGATTTGTTTCAGCAATGGAAAAAGAAAAACATTTAGAGAAACATAAAAATATATAACTCCACTGTCAATAATGTAATTTTTCAGGTACTGTTTCCTTAAACAGGCAAATTAGCTTAACTTAGAGGAAATGTACAAGATCAGCATATGAAAGATGTTCCTTGCTTTCTCATCAAAGGAATGCACTCGGATTAGCACGAGGGTCTTTCTGGTTCCTGTATCTGTAGGTCAGCCAAACTCCCAGGATCTGGAAGGGAAGGAAGAAAAGAAGAAAGAGTAACAGTTGTGCGTGTTTACTCAGTTGATCCATAAAATAATCTGAACTCTCCGAAGCACTTTGTACTGTTTGTTCAAAGAGGAAGAGATTTCTTTTTCAAATGTAGTAAGTAACCCAAATTAGATGCCCTAAGAAAAACTGAACATTAGGGTAGGCCGACTAATGGCGCTCTGAGCTTGTCCACAGCATAATCCTCAGAACCTGTGAGCATGCTATCTTACACCATAATAGGGACATTGCAGACATGACTGCGTTAAAGCTCATGAGATAAAGAGATCACGAGAGTGAACTCCATGATGTAATCACAAGGGTCCTTGAAAGAGGGAAGCAGGAAGGACAAAAACCAGACACAGCGCCAAGAGGTACAGCTCAAAGGCAATGTGACAACAGAGGCATTAGCAAGGAGAGTCAGAAGACGCCATGCTTTGAAGATGGAAAAATGTCAATTTGGAATCAAGCCAAGGAGCACAGGCAGCCTCTAGAAGGTGGAAAAGGCAAGGAAACACGTCTCTCCTAGAGCTTCCAGAAACAGTCTCTGCTTTAAGCTTCTGACGTCCAGAAGTTTAAGACAGTAAATCTGTGTTGCTTTAAGCTACTACAAGTGTGATTACTTGTTAGAGTGCAAAAGGAAACAAATATAAACACTAACTTGTCTTAATAGCTAAAATACCATGTTTTGCTAATTCAACTGAGTTCAGTGAAAATTAAGCAATAACAAAAACCCAGCAATAAATACATTTTCCAACACAGATCATAAAAAATGTAATTCCTACCTTTCCAAAGGTGGGGGATGTATACTTTCAGAAAAGTAATTAAATAGTGATTGTCATATTTCCCTCACCATGTTCACTAATGAGATAACCAATAGAACCTATCATTTTTTAATTAAGAAATGTATTCATTCTGGTGGTCCTGCTACCTCAAAGCTGATTTATTTAAAATACTCAAAAATTCTTAGACAAAATTTAATAGAACAAAATGAAATTCAAATTATATTTCCATATTTCAGACCTAGGCCAACTTTTAATCTAAATTTTGTTTGTTCGACTTCAGTAAATACTCATTAGCTGCTGAAACTCAGAGAAGGCAATGGCAACCCACTCCAGTACTCTTGGCTGGAAAGTCCCATGGATGGAGGAGCCTGGTGGGCTGCAGTCCATGGGGTTGCAAAGAGTCAGACACCACTGAGTGACTTCTCTTTCACTTTTCACTTTCATGCATTGGAGAAGGAAATGGCAACCCACTCCACTGTTCTTGCCTGGGGAATCTCAGGGACGGGGGAGCCTGGTGGGCTGCCATCTATGGGGTTGCACAGAGTCAGACACGACTGAAGCGACTTAGCAGCAGCAGCAGCAGCAGCTGTTGAAACTACCTCTAGACAATAGTGGTAAATCCAAAATTTTCTCCATTTACCACAGTAATAATTCCTGAGTTACTGTAAAACTCATGACTAGCAGAGGAGTTCCCTGGTGGTTAGGATTCTGGGCTTTCGCTGTCACAGCCTGGGTTCAATACTTGGTCAGAGAACTGAGATCCCACAAGCTGTAAGGGATGGCCGAGCCAAAAAAAAAAAAAAGGAAATTCATGACGGGCAATGTTTATATAGTTGTTACAACATCTAAGAATGTAGGGGCTGCTGGTTTGTGAGGTGAATCAAGTAAAGATAAGCGTAATTTAGGAAATGGAAACCCACTCCAATATTCTTGCCACGGGGGAGCCTGGTGGGCTGCCGTCTATGGGGTCACACAGAGTCGGACACGACTGAAGCGACTTAGCAGCAGCAGCAGCAAGGAAGTAGAAAGTCTGGTTTGGAGTCTGTATGACGAGGGAGGGATGGGGGGAATTTACTTAAACATATAAAGAGTACTTTGTGTCTAGCTCGGTTCTTCACACTTCACAAATTCATACCATTTGATCAAAAACTCTATATGATAGGAATTGTCATTATCCTCATTTTACCAATGAGGGAACTGAGGCATGGAGAGGTTAAACAACTGGATAACAATCACCCTGGTCATGAGTGCTAGAGCCAGGGTTCAAATCTGGGGTCCGTGCATCTAATTATTTTGTTGCTTGAGAGAAGAACCTGATGTGCTACTGGCCATTCTCAGGCTAACAACTTTCCATCTGCCATTTCAGCCACACTCATATTACAGGACTGAAATCCTTTCACACGGAGTAACTTCTCCATCATCCCTCATTTCCCTGCCCCTGTCTCAGAAACATGGGCTCACAGGGAACTTCTGGTTAGAAGTTTTGAGATTCTTAAATACTTTTATTATCAACCCAGGATACAAGCGGATAGTGCAAGTTACAGTCCTTAGGGGAAACGGGGCCATCGAGTACATTAAATACTCATAACCTGGAGCCATATTCTATCAAAGTTTAATTCCTCCAATTCAACTGTGACAAAATGAGACCACCTCTTCTGTGTGTCCCACTGCCAAACCACCATCTCCTTGCAACCAGGGAGAGCATGACAGGGAGGTCGTGCCCAAAATACAGAAAGATCCAAGTTGGATGATTATGTATACTGGATTTTTAGATTACAAAGGTGCTCATGATTTAAAGATTTTCAGTGGTAACTTTGACTAGATCTGATCATGAATTCTGCTGATTCTAGAGCCTATACCCAGGACATGGTAGGTCACCAAGTACAGTTTTATAAAATGTCTGTGTAGAGTGCGCAACAAGTGTGTCCTTTGCTATTTATTTTTATATTTATTAAATGTAGAAAGATGTAACCTAATACGCCAAATTATTAATGTTGATGATTTGAGTAGGTAACTTCAGGTAGTAGATCCAGTCTTTCAGCTTCACAATTTTCTGTATTTTCCAAAAGTTTCTACAAAGCATATGCACTAACTTTTAAAACAACTTTTTTTGATTTTAAATCAATGTTTCTTTGATATCAGGTCTAAATTTATTTTTATGTGTTACAAATAGTTCAAATGAACTCTATTTCTTCTATGACAAGAAATCATCAGCTAGTTAGACTCATCCCTGTAAGTTCTGAGAATTGCTGATTCTGTGAAATACTGAATAAAAATTTTAAAAGTGAGAGAGTGTATAGACCCAAAACATATCAGATTGGATAAAATGTTTTTAAAATCTCTAGTTAGGTTTCAAAAAGGAATCGGTGTATAAAATATAAAGAAGGACTCCATGAAAGAACACTTGCGAAATCTAAGACCCGTGAGTTTATACTCTTAAATAATTAGTATTTTAAAAAACAGTGGGGGCTGGGAGGAATGGACAGAGCACAGAGGATTTTTAGGGCAGTGAACATACTCTGCATAATACCACAACAACGGATATATTTGTCTGAATTCATAGACTGTACAACGCCAAAAGTGAACTCTAACGGAGGTTACGGACTTTGTGTGGTTACGATGTGCCAGTGTGGGTTAAGCGTGACAAACGCACCATCTGGAGTAGTCGTGATAGTGGGGGAGGCTGTGCACGGGCGGGAGCGGGGAGAGGGATCCCGGGCATCTTTGTTCCGTCCTCTCAGTATCACTGTGAACTTAACTGCTCTAAAAATACAATCCTCTTTAAAAAATTATGCATAGCTGAAGCAGTGTGACCTGATGAGAAGAAAATGGAGCTGCTCAAAAGGACTAAATTCGCAAAATATATCCCAGATATAAATAGAAACCACGTGGCCACTGACTCTGGCTAAGGAAGAGTCAGTGATGACCAATGATCAGATTGGTCATTCTGATATTTTTACCATCTATATTTTCAAGTTTTTATGACAAAAATCCAATTTTCTTTTAAAGGAAAGATAGGAAATGTGTACAGAATTGTTTTCAAGTAGTATATGCATTTTCTTGGATTGATACCATGACAAACCCAGAAGTAAGATGGCTCTTTCCTGAGAAAAAGTAAAAGGAGAAAATGCTTAGATTAGAAAGGGATGTTAGTGGAAACTTCCTTAAAAAGTGAATACTAAACTTGGTCTTTATCTCCACCTTGATCATTATAGCTGAGTGGACTTTTCATTCTTGAAGGGAAACAAAAATTGAATTAGAATAAAATATGTAAGACACACACACACACACATACGTGTACATAATGTGCTGCTGCTGCTACTGCTGCTAAGTCGCTTCAGTTGTGTCCGACTCTGTGCGACCCCATAAATGGTAGCCCACTAGGCTCCCCCGTCCCTGGAATTCTCCAGGCAAGAACACTGGAGTGGGTTGCCACTTCCTTCTCCAGTGCATGAAAGTGAAAAGTGAAAGTGAAGTCGCTCAGTCATGTCCGACTCTTGGCGACCCCATGGACTGCAGCCCACCAGGCTTCTCCATCCATGGGATTTGCCAGGCAAGAGTGCTGTGCTATCTATATTAATTATACATTTGATACATATGTATATATACATTATATGTATAAATGCAATACATGTCACACACAATTAAAATGAGATCTAATGTGTAACATGGTGACTATAGTTGGTAACACCATATTGTACATTTGAAACTGGCTGACAGAGTAGAATTTAAATGTTCTCACCAAAAAATAGAGGTAAATGTTAATTAAATTGATGGGGGAATCTTTTCACATGTATAGTGTAGTGTAGTAGCGTTAAGTCGCTCAGTTGTGTTCGACTCTTTGTGATTCCATGGATGGTAGCCCCCAGGTTCCTCTGTCCCGGGGATCAAACTCAGGTCTCCTGCATTGCAAGCAGATTCTTTTACCATCTGAGCTACAAAGAAGAGCTTCCACATGTATATATCCGTCAAATCGTCATGATGTACACTTTAAATACCTTACAATTTTGTCTATTATACCTCAATAAAACTGAGATACATTTATGTATTTTTATATTTAGTTGTACAGAGAGAAATAAACTTCTAGGCCCAAGATGAAGCTGCTATAATATTATCCAGAGTGCCACATCAGCGAGTAAAAATACCTGGGTAACTTCTGTGTCCCTGAAATGCTCTGCTTCACCAGAAGTGCGGTATATTCGGCCAGCCAATCCCCAAAGGCCAAGCCAACTCTAGACCTTCTCCTCCCAAACAAGACTGACTCTCTGGCCCCAGCTAACCAGATATTTTCTATTATTCTCTTCCTTATTCTTTATCCTATAAAAGCTCCTTGCCTTCTGCCTTATTCTGTAGTTCTCCAAAAGGAGACTTTCCACAAATTGTTAAAGTTTGTTCATATCACCTATACTGTCTACTTTAACCATTTTTAACATATATAATCAAAATGAGACAGGCCTTTCTAAATATACAAATCAACTGGGTAAACCATATAGGTAAAAGCAATAAACCTAACTATGTAAAAGTAACATCTATAAATTTATTTAAAAGTCATAAAAAAGTGAAGTCAATGCCCAAGAAATTGCAAGCAGAACAAGAAGCCAAGCGGAGTGACAGACAAGAGGAAGAGGGGATAGGAGGGAAGGGAGGAAAGAAAAGCAGAACAGACAACCTTCTATGTGGCTGGTGAGCCCCCAGCCCTGGGCCCTCCTTTCTAGACACTTTCTGGGCCCTGTGGCCCGCTCTCCTCCTCTCTTTTAAAAAAATTTCCCCTTTTCAGCATAGACTGAGTCACAGGGAATCCAAAGGGCCTTGACCAAGACAGACTTCAGGCGGGCAACTGATAGAAGAAATGCCAGTGGTCCAAAAACACATGAACCTATTTTCAAATTCACTAGGCACATTTCCAAAAGAGCAAACAAAACTGTAATACTATTTATACCTATTAAACTGGCAAGTATCTTTTAAGATAAAAGTATCAAGAATTAGTGCTTAAATCAAAAGTTGGTAGAATCTCCCCCAAATGGTCATTTGGCAATATTTATCAAACTCTTTTTAAAATGCCCACATACAGAATGTGTCACAGTTTACTTTTGGAGGTGTACTCAAAGAAAAAAGCTAGAGAATACAGATTAAAAATTACATACAAGGAAGTTAACTACGGAATTACTTATTATAGGGACATACTGAAGGGGAAATTAAATATCCAAGAAATTAAATGACAGAGTGAAGTTCAAACATACAAAACATTTAATATTTTCTAATTTTCTTTTAAAGATAAATGCTTATTCTTACAATGGCCTACCATATATTTCTATAGTTATGTGCACAATCTCACCTAACAGCATTACTCTGTACATGTCTAATATACATTACTCTAGTATATGTCTAAAATAGGGAGTAACAAGAGCAATTAACCCAACAATCATAGGGGTCCCAGCATCTTTTTGTAAGCGGCCATAATATGTACAATTTACTCATGTCTACAAACCAGCAGCTAAACACACAGCACCTGCCATATATCAGGCATTATTCTAAATACTGCAAGATTTATTAATATATATACTAGCTCCTTTAAGTATCACAACAACTCTATGAAATAGGGGCTTTCTGTTATTATGCCTGTTTGTAAAGATGAAGAAACAGAAGCACAGAAAGAGAAAGTAACTTGCCCAAGGTCAAATGGTTAGTAAGCAGGGTAAGTAGGTTTCTAACCACACCATGCATTTTTCAACTATTGGCTCTTGTCTAGTAAACTCAAATTTAACCAGCTCCTTATAGGAAAACACAAGCTGGCCCAAAGGTCTACTGCTACAAACAATAAACATTCTTGTGTATCCGTTTTACAGAGTTATAGGAACATCTCCATGAAATAAAGCACTGCAGGCAGAATTTATGAATTAAAGAAAATAATTTAATTTTAATATGTATTGACAATTCAGATGCATCAAAAATGTCCATGGTTATCAAGTATTCAACAAAGATAATGAGGAATTCTTTATTCCTCAAAAATTACCAAATAATATGTAGGTGGTTTTGCTTAGATGTATGTCAATATAATAATATACTAACATAATATAAATATTATATAGATAAGAAATTAATAACAGTGGTTACTTACAGATTTTAGAAGGCTAGGAACAAAGGGGAGTGAGGGATGAAGTTGGAAGGTAATTTTCCAAAGTAAACCTTTATGTAAATGTGTATGTGTATACTACACATTAACAGATATATTAAACAATGTGAAGGTGCTAACTATGCCAAAATTATATTTGAAATAATTTATCATACAACTCTAGAAATAGAAGAGACCCTAGAGATGACTCAGTCTAGTCTCTTCATTTCATCTGCTTATTTTATTTTACATAATTTAATGATCAAGCATTTCCTTAAAGAGGGAGCTCTGTCTTCTGATTTCAAGCCAGGGGTCCTCCTATTGCAATATTAGTTCTCAGTGAAAAGATCCATCAATACGTTCCAAAAGTTCAGCGCCGTGCTAAGGCAAAATGCCATGCCCTCATGTCCTAGAAACCCCTGTTTCTAGGTGTGAAGATACTGAGTTATGTGCACATACCTCTGTAAAACTGAAGAAGAGGCCAATGCCACCGACAAATCTCAAAACCTCTCCGCGTATCTTCCTATTATTGGAGCACAGGGTGAGCACGGGTGGCTGCTTTTCACACAGCTCTGTATCAATTTAAAAAAAAAAAAAAAGAACTTGTATTGAAAAGAACATTTATAATGAGAAAGTTTAAAAAAAAAAACCCACTCACATAAAAATTAGTGTCTGGAATATATCCAATTGTGGACCACTCTTCTTTAGCAGTGTCCAAAATGGCTTTAGAAAAGGCAGAGGAACCAGAGATCAAATTGCCAACATCCGCTGGATCATGGAAAAAGCAAGAGAGTTCCAGAAAAACATCTATTTCTGCTTTATTGACTATGCCAAAGC
This sequence comes from Nanger dama, assembly GCA_917880005.1. Classification (NCBI taxonomy): domain Eukaryota; kingdom Metazoa; phylum Chordata; class Mammalia; order Artiodactyla; family Bovidae; genus Nanger; species Nanger dama. The sequence goes on from CAKJTW010000007.1 coordinate 36,551,485, forward strand.
CTTTGATTCTGTGGATCACAATAAACTGCGGAAAATTCTGAAAGAGATGGGAATACCAGACCACCTGACCTGCCTCTTGAGAAACCCATATGCAGGTCAGGAAGCAACAGTTAGAACTGGACAGGGAGCAGCAGACTGGTTCCAAATAGGAAAAAGAGTACATGAAGGCTGTATATTGTCACCCTGCTTATTTACTTATATGCAGAGTACATCATGAGAAACACTGGGCTGGAAAAAGCACAAGCTGGAATCAAGATTGCTGGGAGAAATATCAATAACCTCAGGTATGCAGATGATATCACCCTTATGGCAGAAAGCAAAGGGGAACTAAAAAGCCTCTTGATGAAAGTGAAAGAGGAGAGTGAAAAAGTTAGTTTAAAGCTCAACATTCAGAAAACTAAGATCATGGCATCTGGTCCCATCACTTCATGGGAAATAGATGGGGAAACAGGGTCAGACTTTATTTTTGGGGCTCTAAAATCACTGCAGATGGTGACTGCAGCCATGAAATTCAGAGACATTTACTCCTTGGAAGAAAAGTTGTGACCAACCTAGACAGCATATTCAAAAACAGAGACATTACTTTGCCAACAGAGGTCCATCTAGTAAAGGCTATGGTTCTTCCAGTGGTCATGTATGGATGTGAGAGTTGGACGGTGAAGAAAGCTGAGCACCGAAGAACTGATGCTTTTAAACTGTGGTGTTGGAGAAGACTCCTGAGAGTCCCTTGGACTGCAAGGAGATCCAACCAGTCCATTCTGAAGGAGATCAGCCCTGGGATTTCTTTGGAAGGAATAATCCTAAAGCTGAAACTCCAGTACTTTGGCCACCTCATGGGAAGAGCTGACTCATTGGAAAAGACTCTGATGCTGGGAGGGATTGGGGGCAGGAGGAAAAGGAGACGACGGAGGATGAGATGGCTGGATGGCATCACCGACTCGATGGACATGAGTTTGAGTGAACTCTGGGAACTGGTGATGGACAGGGAGGCCTGGTGTGCTACAATTTATGGGGTTGCAAAGAGTCGGACACAACTGAGTGACTGAACTGAACTGAAAATCCTAAGCTGGCTCCCAAGATCCCCATCCCTGAATAATCACCCCTGGAGACTGGATAGAATTTGTGAATATGATGGGTCCTCTCTCCCATGTTTATGTGGCATTACATAAGTCACTGTCTTCATAAAACAAAGCTCTGTTGTGAGATGGCTGTATAGTTAAGACCTGACCGCAGCTTCCAGGAGCTATGAGACACCAGCAAGAAAATGGAACTTCAGTCCTCCAACCACCAGAAACTGAATTTGGTCCATGATAGTTTCATAGGAGACCCCAAACCTCAGATGAGACTGCAGCCCTGGCTGACACTTCATTCTGGTGAGATCTTGAGCACAGGACCCAATCAAGCCAAGCCCAGACTCCTGACTTAGGAAAACTAAGGTAATAAATGGATGTTGTTTTAACCACTAAAACTGTGATAACGTAATACACAGCAATAGAAAACTATGAATCCCACAAAGGAGGCCTCAGTGAGGGGATATCCAGCTCAGGGCTCAGCAAGGGGCTAATAGAAGTTTTCCCCAAACATAAACACATCTGAACTACCAAGGGAGCCAAACTCCAAGTCTATCCCCATAAAGGACTGGGTTGGACCTGCAAGCTCAGGAGTCAGCCATGATCAACAGAATGGCTCTAATTGGTCCATTGCTAGCTTAGCTTTCAGACAGAAAGGGCATGAAGTTGTGATGGGGAGGAAGGGAGAGAGGAAAGAGGATGGTTCCATGTGTTCTCCACCCTGGGGATGTATAGCTGGTTGACAAGCCCAATTTAATACAGACCACTCTCTTCTTCCCACCCCAATAGGCTTCCAAACGAAGATATTTACTCGCTAACCTTTCACAACTTGTTCTTGGGGGAGCTGAACGGGAAGGAATTAGAGGCAAAGAACCCAAATCATTTTTGCTGTCTGTGGGATATTCAGGACCCTCAGGAATGGATACTTGAGAACAGACAATCGATACAATAGTGTTCAATGAATGGAACGCTGGTATATAAAAAAGTTTTTTTAAGTACAGTTCAGCGTCAGAAGTCCATGTCTTCCATGTTAACCATTATTTATCTGTATGTGCTAGTGTGAAAGTCGCTCAGTCATGTCCAACTCTTTGAGACCCCACGGATAGTCAGGCCAGAATACTAGAGTAGGTAGCAGTTCCCTTCTCCAGGGGATCCTCCCAAGCCAAGGATCAAACCCAGGTCTCCCACATTGCAGGCAGATTCTTCACCAGCTGAGCCATCAGGGAAGTCCAAGAATATTGGAGTGGGTAGTCTATCCCTTCTCCAGGGGATCTTCCTGACCTAGGAATCGAACCGGGGTCTCCTGCATTGCAGACAGATTCTTTACCAGATGAGCTACCGGGGAAGCCCATCTGTATGCAATATGCCTCCAAAAATATTTTATACTTTGTACTTACTGCCAGACAGGTGTCATTTGGGTTAAAACTTCGGAACCCACAGCAGTTTAAATTTCTCTGGATGTCATTCCGAGCACTTGCTGTATTGTTCCAACCAACTTCCAGGAGCTGAGCCTAGAAAAACGCATTTAACATATACATTAAAATATGGGACATCCCTGGCAGCCCAATGGTTAAGACTCTGTGCTTCCAGTGCAAGGAGTACATGTTTAATCCCTGGTTGGGGAAGATCCCACATGCCACACAGTGTGGCCATCAATCAATAAATAAAATGTGTTACCCCTGCATAAAATGTATAAAGCTGGGGCCTACAACTCTTAATACTGTGTGTACCTAAAACAAATACTCTCTATAAGGCCATCAAAACTTTTCAAAGGGTTATACCTCAATCTGTAACAAAAAGAAGGCATCATTTCTATCTCAAGAATAAAAATTCATGTTCACGTGCAGTTTCAAAGAAGCACTTGGTTCAAAGGCTTAGTTCCCAGAATGTAGCAAGACAAATTTTCCATTGCCCCAAAACTGAGACCCATATTCTTCAAACCAATTAATGTTTGAAAAGAATAATTGCCAGAAGGAAACCGCAAACATTCTGGAGCCCATGTTTCATTGCATATTGGCAGGGAAAGACTGGGTGAACATCCATTAGCAAGAGCACTTTTAAACCCTGTGAAGGCAAAATTCTACTTCAAAGACGCAAAAAATAGCAACACCTGATGTTGTAGCACTCAAATCAGCCCCATGAAAGCAATTAGGCACAAGAGACTTCAGCTATATAGAGGGAAGTGGCATTCTGAACAAGAAGAAATTATTTTATATTCCAATCATTCCTCCCGCCTTCCTCTTTTTCCCATACTATGTGGTATAATAAAGCAGAAAGAAAAAAAAAACCTTTGCTTACCTGTTGCTCCTGGTTCAGGGCTAAACAAGCACACGATACAGAAAACTGGACAATAAATACAAGCAAGAGAATAATCATGTACTGAGAATCAAAGTTAAGTATATTTCTGGAAATATTTAGAATAACATAAAACAGAGGTACTGACAACTTCATAATGCACTAAAAGGAAGCCACCTGGAAAACAGAACAAGGGCACTTAGAGAAACTTCAAAAAGAATACATGTAATTTTTATTTTGATAAAACACTGTAGGTATAATTACATTAAAAAATACTAACTACAATAATTATTTAAATGCTTTCTGTCATAGAGAACAGACATGTGCTGCCAAGGGGAAGGGGAGTACAAAGGGATGGCTTTGGAGTTTGGGATTAGCAGATGCAAGCTGTTACATATATAAGAATGGATAAACAACAAGGTCCTTCTGTTTAGTACAGGGAGTTATATTCGATATCCTGTGATAAGCCATAATGGAAAAGAATGTGAAAAAAATATATATGATATGTGTATAACTGAGTCACTTTGCTGTACAGCAGAAATTAAACACAACATTTAAATCAACTATACTTCAATAACATTAAAAATAAATAATAGCTGATCCATTGTAATTTCATTTCGATTAAAATAAATATTGTTACATGGAAAAAGCAAGAAGTAAGTATAGATAAATGTATGCAAGCTTTCCAAATATCGAGTCTTAAAAAAATCACTGAGAAATTCTCAACATAATATTAAAGACTTGGAAAGGACCTAGAGGCCACTGAGTCAGTTAAATGTAATGCTGAATTTGCAACATACACATAGGATGATACTGAACTTGCAGAATACATTCTTCACGATGTGAAAAGAAGAGAGCATACGTAAACATACAGTAACTTAACTAAGAAATGTTCCTAATATTGGTTGAGCAAATACACATAATGCTTGCCAGGAGTTGCTGTCTGACAATTCATCTCCTGATGGTAATTTTAAGTTAGAGTTATAAAAAGAGTAATCGACAAGGTAAAAACAAACCCAATGGGGGTAAAACTCCCAGTTGTAAAAAAAAGGATACAAAAAAAGCAACACCTGATGGTGTTTCACAGCTCCAATCAGCCCCACTAACGCGATCAGGAACAAGAAGATGCCGACCGCGATGACCACGCCCGACCACACGGAGACTGGAAATCAGCCCGAGCCGATGCCCCATGCAGCAATTCCAATCAGAAGCAGGCTAACCAACTGCAAAAATCACCACAGAGGGCAGTGAGCGGGGAGGGATAGGGGCAGGAAAAAGAAGAAGTGCCAACTTATATCTTAATATCAAGGTCATTCTTTAAGCACCTGCTTAGTATCTTATGAATGATTGCTAACACTTGATACTAGAATACACGTGATCTCATTATAGTGTTGTTTTAACAAGTATTAATCCTCAGACACGCTTTTAAAGAACAATCATCTATATAGTGTGAAGCCTCAGAGGCCATCTGGTTTACTAAACCTAAATGATTTCTACTTAAGCTTTTGAACTAATAGCATATTTAAAACTGCTAGACACCAATATATCTCACTCTGACACACGAGTTTCCTCATGTGGAAATCACATATCTTTCCTTCAAAGCCCAGAACAAGTGAACTCCTCTGGGTGGTTTTCCTAAGTCCCCAACAAACCAAATTCATTTCTCAATTCTCTGAGCAATCTCTGTTCTTCAAGTGTGGTTCTACTCTCTTCATCACATTAACACTCTGATTCCAAGCTTGTCTCTCACAGGGGTCTGTGAACAACTCAGAGACCCCATCTTTTCACCTCCCTATATTGCCCACACCTATCACAGAACTTGACTCTTGGAACAGCCAAAAATATCTTGCAGAACTGTCACTGAAATGCATTGCTTTAGATATCATTATCTTTGCCATTAGCATTCAAAATATAGAGAGAAAATATTAAAACTTGTAGGACGAAAAGAGTGTTAAGAGATTTTAGCTACATTACTTAAACATGGCATTCTGAATAAGAAGAAATTATTTTACATCCCAACCACTTAATTTGTATTATAAAACAAAGTCAAGTGTAAGAGGTAAACACATGCCTCAATCAGTCATTACCACTCAAAGTTACAGCTACTTCTTTAAAATAACACTTAAATAGGATGTCATATTAAGATTATAATCAATTGATAGATGACACAGCTTCAGTAGGTATGTGGGAAGGGTGGGGATGGGGGTGGAACAGGAAAGAGATGGGATCTTCAAGTCAATCAAGTGTTAACCATTTCCTGGAGCAACTTGACAGTTTTTAATACCGTGCTGGGAGAAATAGAAGTATATAAAATAAACTTTCTAGCACTACTTTGAGGCCTAATAAACTTTGTCTTGAAATACAAAATAAGTCAGTGCTCATTCAAATGATTCTTTACTGAAACGTATTATTTTTTATACATGTAGTTGTTTATCAGACACAAATTTTAAATGTCTTGGTACATAAAAATTCTTAACATGTATAGACATATGAGTAAAATGGCTAAATAACAGCAGCTGTTTGTATTTTTATCCACTTATGATAAAGCAGCAAAACTTGAGAACAAAAACAACCATCTGTAGTACGACAGGACCGAGTTACCGAGTTACATGGACCTGGTGGTCTCCATTGCGTACACATAGGAAGCTTTTTGTTTTCAGAGGGAGAAAATGAGGAAAAACTTCTCACAAACACTCATTTTCTCAACTGCTGCTTCTCAGCAGATCCATCTGTGTCTGACTCTTTTATCACCTCATTCGCAGCCTTCTCAAACTTCAGACTCTCTGGGATGGACAAAAAGTCCTCCGCCCCATCACAAGTGAGCTTATTTCTGACTTTGTTGTATCCAAATATAACACATTTCCTTTCACGAGGTGTGAAAGGCAGAAGCCTGGAGGAAGTGTCAAGGAAGGAGAGGGCAATGCTGCTGGAAGGGCCTCGCCTCCATGAGGGGAGAGGGCAACGCTTAGCATCCTCACTGCATGGTGGGAAGAAACACTGAAGATGGTCCACATGTTTAACACATCAGACTGACCTGCTGTATCGGTCGGGATTCTCCAGAGAAACAGAACCAAGAAGAGAGACAGAGGAGATTTATTACAACGAATGGGCTTATGTAACTGTGCAGGGCAGGATGACAGGTTGGAAATTCTGGCAGGATTTCTATGATGCCATTTTGAGACAAAATCCCTTCTCCTTTAGGAAACCCAGTTCTTGTTCTTAATGCTTTCATATTTCATATCTTACATGAGGCCCATAATTACTGAAAGTCAACTGAGTGTAAATGTTAATCACCTCTAAAAATACCTTCAGAGCAACATCTAGACGGATGTCTGAAAAAAACATCTTGCAATCACAGCACAGCCAAGTTTTCTGTAAAATTAACCAGCACTTGCCAGCTTCAAGCCCTGGGTGTAATGCCTGTTTATTTAATTAAATTCAGGGGCAAGACATTTACTCTGTACTTCTTTGAGTTTTAGGGCCAAAATGATCGGAATCATGAATAATATGATACATAAAATTCTTATAATCCATAGTTTTGAAGAATCCTTTTGGGAATCATCCCAAATCCTTAATGATATTAATGAAATTCTTGCCACAAGTTAAATATTCATCAACAAATGCTTGGTACCCACAATATACTGGAAGCCAGAGACAAGATGCCCCTACAAAAACAAAGGTTGGCAAGCTTACTCTGTAAAGGGGCAGAGGGTTGCCATCTGGCTTTGTGGAACACACAGGCTCTGCCATAATTATTCAATCAAAACACAAAAGCAGCAACTGATAATACATAAATCAAAGAGCAGGGTTGTGTTCCAATGACACCTCATTTACAGATACTGAAGCTTAAATTCATATAATTTTCATGTGGAACAAAATATTCTTCCCTTGATTTTTTTGAACCATTTAAAAATGTAAAAACTTCGGCATTGGGAGATCGTGGACACCTGTGGCAAAAAAAAAAAAAAAATGTAAAAACTTTATTGAGGCTTTCAAGGGCTAAGTCAAAGACCTCTCTTGGTAAATGTCACATAGCACTGGAAAATATGTGGGTTATTTTCAAACATCTTTTGATATTGATTTCTAACATAATTACACAATGATAAAAGAATAGATTCTGTATGAGTTCAAAACCTTTAGGCCATGAAGTCTTTGCACCTTGTTTTATATCCCTGGATATGCTCCAGTGTCTCCTGGCTTATAGTCTATGGGAACTTAAAATAGAATCTATATCCTGCTGTTGTGTGAAAAATCTTAATTATGTTGAATTGGGTCATAGAGGTTTTCAAGTCTACTATATCCTTCTATGTTTCTGTCTGTTCATGCTATTAGTTTTTGAGAGTTTGATATTGAAGCTCCAACTAAAACAATCTTAATTTATCTACTTAAACTGTAATATATAAAGGAACTATATGTAACATTGTTCTGTTTTTCCAAGTGTCCTGTAAATGTGTTATCATACTTTCATAATAATTTAAAAATAGAAAGAAGAAAAAATTTTAATAAAATAAAAATGTACAATCATTCTTCTTTGGCAGGTTGCACAATAACAAGCAATGGAATGGATGTGATTCATGGGCTGCAGCTTGCTGACTTTCATTCTGGAATTCAACATAGGAGAGAATGAAAAAAATCACAATGGTACAGACCATTGCTGTGTCAGAGATATTTTACAAGGTGGGCCAGAATATAGAATAATCAACAAACAACAAAAATAATCCAGATAGCTAGAATAGGCGAAAGAATGCAAAGAAACAGTAAGGAAGCAGACAGTAGGCTGAAAAAAAATGACCCCAACTGAATACCACCATATGAAGCAAAAGGAGGAATATTATATCATATGGCAAAAGATGTCACTAAGTTAAGGGTCTAAAAAGGAGAAACTTATCTTGGATTATCAGGTGATGTCTAAACGTCATAACAAGTGTCTTTGTAAGAGAGAGGCATATATGTATAATTATGGCTGATTCACACTGTTGTATGGCAGAAACCAGCACAGCATTGCAAAGCAATATTCCTATTAAAAAATAACCCCTTCCCCCAAAAGAAGAGAGTGGCAGGAGATTAGAGAGACACAGAAAGGAGACAGCAATACAAAGACAGAGGCAAACCACAAACCAAGGAATGCTGGCTACCACCAGAAAAACAGAAGAGGCAAGAAAGCAAGTAACAGATTCTCCCCTGGGGCTTCAGAGGGAGTGCAATCCTGTTGACTTTAAGTATCTGGCCTCTCGAACTGTTGGAATAAATCTTTTGTTTTTAAGCCACCATGTTTGTCGTCATTCGTCACAGCAGGCCACACAGCACACACAAAACAATTCACACATTTGGAAACAAGCAAGTCACGAACATCTGTTAAAGAAATCTGCCTGATAAGTGCTGGAGAGGATGTGGAGAACAGGGAACCCTCTTACACTGTTGGTGGGAATGCAAACTAGTACAGCAACTATGGAAAACAGTGTGGAGATTAAAAATTTGCAAATAGAACTGCCTTATGACCCAGCAATCGCACTGCTGGGCATACACACCGAGGAAACCAGAATTGAAAGAGACACATGTACCCCAATGTTCATTGCAGCATTGTTTATAATAGCCAGGACATGGAAGCAACCTAGATGTCCATCAGTAGATGAATGGATAAGAAAACTGTGGTACATTTACACAATGGAGTACTACTCAGCCCTTAAAAAGAATAAATTTGACTCAGTTCTAATGAGATGGATGAAACTGGAGCCGATTATACAGAGTGAAGTAAGCCAGAAAGAAAAACACCAATACAGTATACTGACACATATATATGGAATTTAGAAAGATGGTAATGATGACCCTGTATGTGAGACAACAAAAGAGACACAGAGGTATAGAATGGACTTTTGGACTCTGAGGGAGAGGGAGAGGGTGGGATGATTTGGGAGAATGGCATTGAAATAGGTATACTCTCCTATAAGAAACGAAGTGCCAGTCTATGTTCAACACAGGATACAGGATGCTTGAGGCTGGTGCACGGGATGATCCAGGGAGATGATATGGGGTGGGAGGTGGGAGGGGGCTTTGACATTGGGAGATTGTGTACACCTGTGGCTGATTCATGTCAATGTTTGGCAAAACAAATACAGTACTGTAACGTAGAATAAAGTATTTAAAAAAATAATTTAAAAAAAAAAAAAGAAAGCTGCCTGATATTTTATCACTAACATAATCCCCACTGGTAGAGCTGAAGTATTTAGCTATCCCTATCAGGACCCTCCCAACAAACTAAATCCTTTATTTAAAACAGCAGCATTTTAGCAATAGGAGAAACTGTTTTCTGCTCTCTCAGCTATCCAACTTACAAGCTTATTAACAATGAGAATCTTTTGGCCTTTGAAAAATAAAATCTACAACCAAAAGGGGGTGGGGCTGGGGGTGGGTAGAGCACTTTATCACTTCCATAAGAAGTTCTAACTACCAGACTAGGCATTTTTCGTGGTTACTGAATATATTATGCAGAACATTCACAAGCGTCTCTGCTCTGGTTTATTTCCTCTAGATGTGTGCTCCATCATGTCTGACTCTTTGCAACCCCATGGACTGTAGCCCATCAAGCTCCTCCGTCTATGGGATTCTCCAGGCAAGAATACTGGAGTGGGTAGCCATTCCCTTCTCCAGGGGATCTTTCCAACACAGGAATCGAACCTGTGTCTCCTACATCTCCTGCACTGGCAGGTGGATTCTTTACCACTGCACCACCTCAGCAGCCTTCTATGGACCTCTCTGTCAAGATTATTCCTCACCAAGTTCGGCTCTGCTGTATCTTTAATATAGTTTTATTCTATCTTCATCACTGACACTAGGCACCTCTCCTTCAAAAACATTTGAGAGGGTATGTCAGTTTCCTATTATTGCTTTAATAAATTTGCACAAGCTTAGTGGCTTAAAACACCACAAAAGCACACTCTTATAATTCTAGAGGTGAGAAGTCCAACATGGGTCTTACTAAGCTAAAATACTGGTGTCAGTAACATTTCATTCCTTCTGGAATCTCTAGGGAAGAATCCATTTCTTTGCCTTTTTCAGACTTTTTTTTTTTTTAGTGACATCTTTTAGTTCACTTTTGCTTCAAAGTTGTCTTTAAAACTAAGCACACAGAGAAACAAAGCCTAGAAATGAACGAGCTGTGTGTTCACAGAAATAAAAACACCACACGGTATGTGCTAGTAGGTTTGCTCTGAAGACAAAGAATGGAAGTCACAAGATCAAGTAGCTATCTTATGAAGTTCTAAGAAAAAAAGATTATTCTATATTCAAATGCAAGTTTAAATATTTCCTCTTCAGCCGTCATTCTAGCAAAACCAATGTGGCAGCACAAAAAAGAAAAAAAGAAAAAACAAAGAAAGAAAACATAAAAACACACATTAGCATCAAAGGTCAACACAAGGTCAAAGGTGAGAGTTCAAGCATCACAGAAGCTCAAGGGAAAGGGATTCTAGAAGTTCAGACAGGGATTCTGAACTTCTTGGCCTGTATATGCTCTTCCTCCATCTTCAAAGCCAGCTGTGCTGTATCTTCAAATTTCTCAGACTGCAACTTGAACTTGCTTCTCTAAATATATCACATTCTTTGAGTATAAGCCACCTACAACCCTCTTATACAGACCTTTGTGATTACAGAGGGCTCCCCCAGGTAATCTAGAATAATCACTCCATCTCGATACGCTTAATTTAATCACATCTTCAAAGCCTCTTTTGTTATATAAGGTCACATAGTCATAGGTTCTAAGGATGAGGATGTGTACCTTGAGGGGAGAGGAGTATCAGCCTACCACAGAGGGTTCTGGGAACATGAGCAACTGAGTTACCCACATAACTGAATCCTTCCTGCCTCACATAATTTCAAATATCAAAAGAGCCTTCGCATTTTCTTGAAATACATAGCTGACTGCTGAGAAATTATGGGAAATTCCCACAGGCCAGAAAGGAAAGGAGAACTGAAAAGCAGAATAGCAAGCATAGAACCAGTGCAATGGGGCCATGAGAAAGTGGAAAGGCATTCCCAGGTCAGAACATCACTAAAGGGGAAGGGCTTGTGTCTTAAACCAGGCAGGCATGAGAAGCGGAGCTAAGACCCAGGTTTGTCTAGACGTCCAGAGCGCTGTATCTTCAGTATAAAAGGTCACAGAAAAATTACACCACCACCCTCAGGAAGACAGTGAAAATTTTTGAACCTCTTCAAAATGTGCAAGAAAGAGAAACTCCAAGCCAATCATGCCTATGTTTGAAGGCTAAAGGTACATTATCCAGGAATGTAGCAATCTTCAAGCCCAGCCATTCACTTGAAAGCAGATCACAGGCAGTGATGGCATTTAGAGGAGGAAAGTCAAGAAAGCAAATTCAAAATGACTCAGGAGGGACACTTTTGAATCTCAGCCCTTACATCATTCCCCCAAAAAATAAATAAATAAAAACTTTGTTGTCAATCAAAACTCACAAAACATGTAAGAAAAAAAAAAAATCTATCACGAGAGATGCAACAGACACAGCAAAAGGCAAAGAATTAGAGCTCCAAAGAACTTGGGGTAATAGGACCAACTGAATGAGATTAAAATTCATACGTTTAAACTACCTAAATAAAAGAAGGAATAAAAACAATATGGGAAAAACAAAGCTCTATTTAAAAATGCAGACTTAAAAAGGAGCCAGATAGAATCTAAAGAAAGCAGAAAGAAGTGAAACATACCATAGGAAGGATAAGTAAAACTTCATTAAAAAAGAAAAACTGACATGCCTTCAACAAATTGTTTTTTAAGAAAAAGAACAAGAGTAAGTTCCTCCAAATTTCCTTAACTGAAAAGAAAAGCTATCAAAAAAACAAAGTAAAAATCATACTCAATGGAAAAACTTGAGAAACATTTCTTTCAAAATTCAGAGTAAGACAAGGGTGCCAGCTATTGCCACTTCTACTGAGCATTAGGGTAGAGGTCTTAGCTAACTATGTTTAAGAGTGAACATGGCACAAAGATGGAGGATAAACACAGCTGTGGTTATTCAAATTAATGAGAATATCTATACAGGAAATCCAAAAGACCGTAAATGCTATTAAAATTAGTAAGAACCAGAAAAGCTGCTAGAAATAGGATCACCATCACAAAAATCAACAGTATGCTGATGTACCTCCAAATCTTTTAATATATTTCTTTAAATGCAATTTCTAATAGGTTCCCAAAATATAAGGTACATACAAACAGGGAAACCTAGGGTGTTTCAATTCATGAGGTCGCAAAGAGTCAGACATGATTTGGTGACTAAAGAACAATAACAACAACATAAACAAATCTAACAGAAGTATTAAAAGATGTCCATGGAGAAAACTGTGAAATGAATTGAAGAACATGAAAAAGACCTAAATTAAATAAAGAGATGTATGTTCATGGTTGGGAACACTCATTATAATAAAGCATCAATTCACCTCCTATTCAGCCTACAAATTTCATGTGTTTCTAGTCAAAGTCTCACTAGGTTTTAGATCATTTATACCATCATCCATCAAGTTACATGTAAGCATAAATGTCATCAAAGAGCTAGGAACATTTTTAAGATTAAGTTCCAAGCCTGCGGCTGCTGCATTTTTCTCAGCCCAGCTACAGTATCACTAGCACAGTGCGTAAGAAATGCTTCTAGCAGCAAACCAACCTTTGTCAATGGCTACATTTAACTGTCCCAAATTTTACCTTTGTTATTGCTTTTACCATGCTCTGCAAAACCTGAGCCTGACTCTACAGTTTGGGGATCTATTTTAATTAGTAAATTTAAATATATAAACAAAACTAAAAGGACTAAAGAAGTTAAAAATAATCTAAACAAATATCAGAATTTACTATAATAGTTTGGTAATTAAAATCAAGTAACTAAACAAACAACAATGCAGACCTGAAGAGATATGGAATTCTAAGTCAATATGGAAATAGTAGTCATTAACTAACAGCTTTTTCACAATTACTTTCCCATTTTGAAAAATAATAGTAGGAATCCCTACCTCACACCATAGCTTTAAAGCCCAAATCTAAAAAGCAAAACTTAAACTTTGTAGGGGAGAGTACAGAATGATGTTTTGCCTTTGTGGTTCAAGACAAATTCTTAAGCAAGACTGTCCAAAAGCACATATAATACAAATATGGCATTTACTATATACAAGAAGTATTCAAAATGTTTTACACTTACTAACTAATGGGCTTCCCTGGTGGCTCAGATGGTAAAGAATCTGCCTGGAATGCATGAGACCTGATTTCAATCCCTGGGTTGGGAAGATCTGGAGAAGGGAATGGCAACCCTCTCCAGTATTCTTGCCTGGAGAATCCATGGACAGAGGAGCCTGATGGGCCATAGTCCATGGCATTGCCAAGAGTCAGACATGAGATGAGTGAGTGACTAACACACACATATACAATCTTCACAACAACACTAAGAGGTATGTAGTACTATTGCCTCCCTTTTCGAGGTGGGGGAAGTTGTGCACAGAGATGTTAGGAAAGTAGCCCAAGGTTACACAGCAAGGAAGACACAGAACTGGGATATGAATCCTCGTTCTTTCCTACCAAACTAAAAATCACATTAAAATTGTAAATTCTATATGATAAAAAAATACCAGACAAATGTAAGATATGCCTAGGACTAGAGGATATTTCCAGCACACACATATATATTAAAGAACATCTACAAATCAATTAAAAAAAAAAAAAAACAATACACACATTGAAAAGTGGTCAAAGACAGTAAGAGGCAGTTCACTGAAGAATCCAAAAGGCCAGTCAACAAATGAAAGATGTTAAATCTCATTATATATCAGGAAAACAAAAATTAGAAAACTGAGGTGCTCACTCGTGAACTTCACAGCAGATCTCACATTCACTAGGCTGGCAAAAATTAAGCCTGGTGACACCACAATGCAAAGACCCTAGAACTTACATTCAAGTAGAAGTGTAAATTATTGTAGTCACTTTACAGAACAACTTTGTGGTACCTAAAAGGTTACACATATGTGTCTCTTACTAGACTAGCAATTCTGCTTTTCGGCTAGTATCCAAGGAAAATGCCCCTGTCCCCAGCCAGACATATATGTACCAGGATTTTCCTGCAGCCCTGTTTGAAACAGTAAAAAAAATTAAAACAACCTCAAACACCATAACTAGGGAATTCACAAACTCTGGTGTAATTACACAGTAGAATACAAGTGTTAATCTATTTCTAGTAAATGTAGAAATTCTAAACATAAAAATGAAACAAATTGCATCAATATAGATAAAACAGACCATTTACAAAAATTTCACCGAAAACAACACTATATAGTCTTTGTGGTTGATTAACAGATCAAATGTTCATACAGTTATATAAACATGCGTAGAAATGACATATGTAGATTTTAGGGTAGTAAGTACTTTTGGTAAGGGCTAGGAAAGGGAATAGAGAGGGACCTGTATCTGTACTCTAGCTTTTAGCCTCTTAAAAAGAGAGGGAATTCCTTGGTGGTCCAGTGGTTAAGACTTCATTTTCCAATGCAGCGAGTACAGGTTTGATCCTTGGTGTTCAGGGAGCTCAGCTCACACACGCCTCATCGCCAAAAACCCAAAACATAAAGTGAAAACAGTATTGTCACAGATTCAAAGACGACTTTAAAAAGGAGAGAGAGAGCAAAATACTAACTTTGTAAAAATCAGTCTGTTGGGCTCAGGAGAGTATAGCATATTATTTTCTGTGCATATGAAACATTTCCTAATTAAAAGTAGTTGAAGATGTAACAGCTCCTCTCTTACTGGAACACTAAAACTAAATTCTTCTGCTTTGCTTTCTTCTGCTAAGTTGGTCCAATTTGCCTCATCCAGCCTTCATTCCCACTATTCCCCAAACACAGCTACTTATATCAAGATAGTCTCATTTGTCTCAAATGTTTCATATCAACTCCCATCTGTGCATCTCCAGGTACTGTCCACGTCCTCCCTACAATGTGCTGCCATTTAGGAAAAAGGAGGCCTTGCAAGTGAAGGTGGTACAGAAGTGAAGGCAGCAGGCAGCCCTTTGTTGAATCTTCACTTGTCTATCACACTGGGGTAGACGCACATGTGAAACCTGATACCACCATCATTTCCCTTAGGTACCGATATCCTAAATGCACACGCATGCACACACCCACACACACACACACACACACACAACTATACACTCTCATTTGTAACATGGAAGAGCACTTAGATTTAACTATCCAGCCTAAAACAAGTCTGACATTTCTTACTACAAAGGTAAAACTTTGGCTCTCTTGATTTCTGTGCACATAGACAGTGTGTGATCTCTATAGACTCCTGTTATAATGAAGGTGACAATTTGACCTTTAACGTGATTGGTGCAACTATGGAAAGTCCCTCCTAAAACCCTCCTGTTTGTCTATATAAGTTGAGAGTTTGCAACAATAAACGGGAACTGCTTCGACGGAAAAAAAAAAAAAAAAGGTAAAACTGTCCAAACATAAACTTATTTAAGTAACTCAATTTTCTGATAAATCCCCAAAATATGTTTTTTAATTAAAAATTGAGAACAACATAAATGTTTTCTTGTGTTTGTGACTGCAATTTCTAATACATTATAGCAAAAATCCCTCAAGTCCTCATAATTAACCATTTAAATTAGAAATAACATCTAAAAGTTATGATATGCTTCTAATTAGATTTGATTATCAGTGTGTCTCTAACTTTCACTAAGAAGGAGCCTTTTAAAGATAATAAGGAAGCAATTTATTTCTGAGTAGTAGTAATTGCATGTTATGGTTGGTTTGTAATTTTGAAGAGAATGGGATTATGTAAAAGTCTACCAAATGAGTGATGTAAAAATTATTGATTCCCATAAAACTACTTCTAAGTGTATAATTTAAAAGCCTATTTGTCACTAGAACCTGGTAGACAAAGGAACTGCAAGAAATTTTTGTTTAACAATAACAACAGTTTCCTTATGAGATCAATTGTAATAGAAAGTAAATTTAGACCTATGACAAATAGTTTCCTTCCTTTGGGAGACAGAAGGCTGATAAAAACAAATTACGGATCTGTTAACTTGTTGATAGTGATGGTTTTTTATGAGCAGGAAGCGTCAACCTTTCCTGTTTTCTCTTTAAAACAAAGAAAAGTGAATACACAAGGAAAGCTTTTAAGAGAGTACAAAAGCTAAAATGAAAGGCCACACCAAGGCAAGATTATAAAAGTATCTACAACTGGCATTGCTTTCTGAAGCAAATGCTTAAAACAGGAGGTCGTGGCAAAACTTCTAGCACACACATGGACAGATTTTGATGAAGGTGGGTGTCAGTGGCACAAAGTTATCTGGCCAGTGACCTTAACCAAGTCTGTTCATTTTACAGGTGAATAATCCAAGTAGCAAAACGACAGGCTTGGTGACAGAGGCAGAACTGGGGCAAACTTCCTGTTTGGTGCATTTTTTAATCCCAGTAGGAGAAGGCGATGGCACCCCACTCCAGTACTCTTGCCTGGAAAATCCAGAGGACCCTGGTAGGCTGCAGTCCGTGGGGTCACGAAGAGTCGGACAGGACTGAGGGGCTTAACTTTCACTTTTCACTTTCATGCATTAGAGAAGGAAATGGCAGCCCACTCCAGTGTTCTTGCCTGGAGAATCCCAGGGATGAGGGAGCCTGGTGGGCCGCCGTCTATGGGGTCACACAGAGTTGGACACGACTGAGCGACTTAGCAGCAGCAGGACTATATCAGTGCCTACTGGACATAGTGCCTATGTCATAGGTCATCATAGCAACACAGGTCATTTTTAACACTGAGATATAAAGGCAAAGACAATATTATAATGCATAAGAAATTGTAGGTCTTGCTTCACAGCCAGATCGATACGGGTTTGATTAGCATGTCCTTAACTTACTCCCCAGCAGACCTGGTTGCACAGTTATAAACCAAGAGTAAGGTCCTCACTCAAACAACTTTGCTATTAATTAACTACCAAATCCCGGCTTACTAATTTTGTGCTTATTTTTCTTTTACCCAACCTGGAGAATTTGTCACATATGCTGGCATTCATATACAAGTTCACAGTGCATTCATTGCCTGGAGTAGGGGAGCAAAAATTCTACCCAGGATAAAGAGTCCTTATCTCTGAGATCATTCTAGCAAATAAAATTGCTTAAAATTAATAAACATGCATTTATGCACATTTTTGGATTGATAACATACAATGCCACTCCAGTAGAAATGTCATGCATAATGTTTTTTATAATCTAGTGTAAGTAGGTGTTGAGGCATTAAACCACTGAAACTGAGACTATTAGTCACTCAGCCGCGTCCGACTCCTTGCAATTCCAGGGACCATGGCCCACTAGGCTCCTCTGTCCATGGGACTCTCCAGACAAGAACACTGGAGTGGGTTGCCATTTCCTTCTAGAGTAAGCCTTTCAAATGATGAAGAAGTTGCTAGAACATTCTAGAATTAAGAAGATTCAGGCAAATTCCTGCTCAGAGGACAAAGGATCTCTGTAGGGGACATATGGTGTTTTTACAACCATACATATATTTCTTATAAAACTCTTAATCCTGGCATCTCACTGGCCCTCTCCAGCCAATGCTAGTAGCAGTCATGGTTACTCATCCTCCTGCTCACAGTAGTTGGTCCATGGATTGGGCCCATAAACCAATATGGTTAACTAGTATGTCCCATATGATAATACAGGGATATGGAAAGAGCAAAATAAGGACAATTAAAATTGATTCTGCCAATGGCTTGTCTTATACATGGAAAGTTCTGGCCTCAAAAAGAACCTATTCAGAGGCAAGGTGGGCTGAGAAGTGGACAGAAGGAGCAAGAGTTCTGACCTTTTTGAGCCCCTTGATCCAGCCATACTTGATGATATAATCGCTGAATCTCCCAATTATATCCTTTTAGGAGTCTGTGCTATCTTGCAAACACATTAAGTTCATTTATAACTTATAGAGAATTCAACCTAATACAAGCTTCATCTTGCAAGTGTTTATCGTAACTTTTTAATACTTGCAAACTTGCAGTGACTGTCTACCCTCCCTACTGTGACCACCTTCCCAACCTAAACTAACTCTAAATCCTTCACTTTGTCAATGGGCTTTTAAAAAAAAATATGAGTACTCCATTTAAGCCTAAAAGACCTCTCTGAAACTGGTTCCTCTTGGGACCAAACAAAAAGGGAATCAGAGAAATGAGCCAGAGAAATGTCCTAGGCCATCATCCTCCTGCGCACACCCTCCCCCAGACCTGAACTCCAGCCTCAACTTCACTGCTGAGCAGATCAGTGGTTGCCTGTAAATTGGGACCAAAGGTTATGCGGCAGAAAGAGGGATTACAAAGGAGGATAAGGAAATCTGGGGAGCTAGGTGCAAAGTTTTGAATATGATGAAAGGTTGACATGTCACATCTGTGTCACAACTTTATCTCATTTATACTTTAAATACATGCAGCTTATTGTATTCCATTAATATCTCAATAGAACTGTTCTCTGTCACACACACACAGTTTTATAAGGAAAAGCATTTTACAGCATCATCCTTTTTCTAGCATGGAACAAAACCTTATACCGAAAGTTGCAAATGTAATTGGGTGCCAAGGAAGAAAGTCACACACCAAGGATGGTAGGGCAGGATGACAGAGGAAGACTGGGACGCTGATAACATGCTTACCATGTACACTGGTTCTAGCCTACCTCCTTCTCGACATCTGGCTACATGAAGACAATAAAGCTTAATACATGAAGCAGAGCAGCTGGGTTTCTGTTAGCTGCCTCTGGACTGTACTCCTAATATGGTGGTCTTCAAAGCCAATAAGATCAGGTCATTCCCATGCTAACTATTTTTTGTTTCCAAATCCCAGGCTAACTGGGGGCTTCCTCAGGTGTTCAGAGATAGAGAATCTGCTTGTGATGCAGGAGACACAGGAGATGAGGGTTCAGTTCCTGGGCTGAGAAGAACCCCTGGAGTCAGGCACAGCAACCCACTCCAGTATTCTTGCCTGGAGAATCCCATGGACAGAGAAGCCTGGCGGGCTACAGTCCATGCAGTCACAGAGAGTCAGGCACGACTGAAGCAACTAAGCACACACACACCCAGACTAACAAATACAAGGGTGTGAAGGGTCTGGATGTCTAGAGGTAATTCATTAGCCACTTCTCTCCACATCCAGCCATACTTTGCATTCTTCTAATGAGTCCTCTCCACTCTGAGTGCCATACAGGCATAGCACATGGTACCCTGATACTCCTAGCACCTGGCTAAGTGCCTGGAACAGAAGAGGTACTCAAAATATCCTGCTGTCCTACAGAGCTCATGATCTTGCTTATTATGCATTAGAGATGCTTACTGCCAAATCTAATCAACAGTTGGGAGGAAGAAATCCAGCTTAATGATCTTCCAGATTATTCTATCTCTATACAATCAGAGAAGGCAATGGCACCCCACTCCAGTACTCTTGCCTGGAAAATCCCATGGATGGAGGAGCCTGGTGGGCTGCAGTCCATGAGGTCGCTAAGAGTCGGACACGACTGAGCAACTTCACTTTCACTTTTCACTTTCATGCATTGGAGAAGGCAATGGCAACCCACTCCAGTATTCTTGCCTGGAGAATCCCAGGGATGGGGGGAGCCTGGCGGGCTGCCGTCTATCGGGTCGCACAGAGTCAGACACGACTGAAGCAACTTAGCAGCAGCAGCAGCATACAATCTATAAAAGAGTTTCATTCTTTCATCAAATATCCACCACATTGTAGAAACAAGATGCAAAGAGAGACCTGAATCATTTCTAGACCCTCTACATTTTTTTGAGCATCCAAATTCTATCAGGGTAAGTGAATTGCTCTGAGGATGAAAGAGGAATGTAGGACCTTTGAAAAAACTGGATGCAACTCTGTAGTTAAATTATTCAAAAATGTTCTGTCAGCACTAGAGCAAGAGAGAGGTCGTGATGATATTGGAGGGTAAGAAACTTAAAGTGGTAAAAGATTTAAAGGGACTATACCACCAAAATGTAACGTGGCATCCACAGATACATGGAAACTAAGGCCCCAGAACCCTCCCTCTCCACGCTCGAACAGTCAGAATGAGGAATTACACTTGACGCTGAACTCTCCCTCTGAATTTCTGCCTAATGTGGACAACTGAAGAACAATTTGTGATGACTGAGCATGTATTTCTCTGATGCCAAACATCTGGACACAGATTTGAGGATTCTATAAAAGTCTGTGTATTGCAAAATGCTTAGCTAAATGTTAAATATTTTGCAATATCCAGACACTTGGTGCTGAAGCCAAGACCTCAATTCTTCATTTCATTTTCATTCCTTAAATGACACAACAAAGGCTGACGTGCTTTTTGTTACGTTTTCTTCTCTATGTTCTCCTTGGTGCCAAGCACACTGCTTTATACTTACAGGGCACAAAACGGATAGCATATATGTTATCTGCTGGGGAGAAATTATATAAAGAGATTCAAAAGCAAGGGATCCTGACTTGCCATCTTCCAAGGATAACTAAAGTAGCTCTCACAGCCACCAACAAAGTTTCCACCACAACTTACACCCTCCTTCTTCAGAACGGTTCTGGGAGACAAGAGGCAGAGTTAAGGGCAAAACAGCCCTGCACTGACTCCTCCATTCAATATACTAGATGCCAACCATATGCCAAGGCAGTGCTGTGCATTCAGGAAGGCAGAAGTGATTGGGACATGGTCCTTACTGTTGAGGGGCATACAGTCTAACATGACAAAATAAAAGAGCAATTGCTTTTTTTCAATGACTTCTTCACTGATCAACTTAAGATTCATGTCTGAGCAGCATCTGACACAGATGCTCAACTCTGCCTCTTTAAAACAGCATGCACTTGGCTTCTAAGATACCTGCCTCAACCAGGTTTTCCTCCTACCTGACCAACCATTCCTTCTCAGGCTCCTTGGCTGGCTGCTCATCTCCCAAAACTGTTACTGCAACAGAGTCCTTGGTTCAATTCATGGATCACTACCCTTCTCTACCTCTCCTCCCTAACTGGTTGATTTCATCCAGAAGCAATCCTAAATACTATTCTCTACAATGATGACTTGCTGAGTATAAACCTCCAGCTGTTCCTCTCCCCTGAACTCCATCATTATTAGTCTACCTGCTGTCTGACATCTCTACCTGGGTGTCTAATTGGCATCACATCCAATAGAGAACCCCTTACTTGCCTTCCAAAGCCCATCCAACCACAGTCTACCCATTCCTGTTAATAGCAGATTCAGCCAGCCAGTTGCTTGACTGGCCTCTCTCTCACCCCAAGCTCATCCATCAGGAAATTATATTGGCACCACCTTCAAAACCTGACTCTCTCTCTTACTTCCTTTGCTATCTTATTGGTCCAAACCTCCGTCATCTTTGCTTAAATTACTGCAATAGCCTCACATGTGGTTTCACAGCTTCCACATTTGTCATCTATAATCTGCTCTCAATTCAGGAGCCAAACTTTTAAATGAAAACCAGGCCCAAAGCCACCAATGGCTCCCCATTTCCCATGGTGTAAAAGCTCAAATCCTTCCAGTCCGGGTCCAGAAACTCTCTGACTCAACTTTAACCACTCTACCCACCCCTTGCTCACACTGTCCCAGCCCCAGTAGACCCTTCTCTGTCCCTTTCATACATGAGAAATATTCCTTCAGGATCTTTTCAAAGTCATTCCTTCAACCAACTCTTTCCAGGTGTCTGTTCATCTCCTTCAAGTTTCTGTTCTACGGGTGTCTTCCAGAGAAGGCAAATTCTGACCACCATATATAAAAATATGCCTTCATCCTCCCCTACCCTCTACACTCCCTGCCAATCCGTGCTGCATCCTTCTATTTTTCTCCATAACACTTGTTTGTTTTTTTACCTTCTTTTCCCAAGTGGTGTTAGTGGTAAAGAACCCACTGCCAATGCAGGAGACATTAAGAAATGAGGGTTTGATCCCTGGGTCAGGAAGATCCCCTGGAGGAGGGCATGGCAAGCCACTCCAGTATTCTTGCCTGGAGAATCCCATGGACACAGGAGCCTGGTGAGCTACAGTTCATGGGTTTGCAAAGAGTCAGACACGACTGAGCAACTAACACTTTGATTCTGATGATGTATAACATTTACTTCTTTGCTTATCATCTATCTTCCCCTTCAAATGTAAGATCCATGAAGGTAGGACATTTTGGTTTGTTTTGCTCACTGTTGCCAATGCTCAATTAATATTATTGGAATAAATAAAAGAAAAATTAGTTGGCTTTATCTAATAATATTTATACTAGATTAAAAATAAACTGTGTTAGACTAATAATGAGCCCTAGACAACTATGACTATAACATAATTTTACAGGAAGTTGATTTGTTCAGGGAAATATGACAGGAAAAACCTCAGACATATAGATTTTCACCAACAGTGGGATAAGAAGAAAATAATATTTCAAGAAACAGATTCTATAGTAGACTGATAAAAGTAATTCATATTTTGTATTATTAACTATATTTTAATGCTAATTTTCATGTCTTAAAATATTTGCTTGTCTTCTAGGTTTGATTTTGATCAAATTGCCATGCTTATGCACATTTTCATTACGTATGTTTTACCTCTGGTGAATAGGAAGCAGCCAGTTCTGCAAATTCAATTCAAGAAGTTATTTAGAGTATAAGCTCTCTGTTAAAAGCAAACAATGTCAGGAACTGCAGGATGCAATACAGAGGACGCTATGATCTCCGCCAACTACAGGTGGGAAAAAACAAAAACAAATGATCTACAGTATGGAGCATTAGTTTGTGTCAACAGAAAGGCCAAAGTAAAATAAAATCTCACAAAACTAACTCTCAGCCCTCACTGTAATTTACAATTAGCTAGAAAGCTTTAAAACAGGGTTTTCTAACCCCAAAAAATGACATGCCTCCTCCCTCACTATGAATCCTGATTGAATTAGTCTGGAGTAGCACTCAACTCCCAAGTGAAAATTTAAGGAAACAGTTCCCTCAGACTAAAGAAACAGGAGGCTTTGGGTAACTTTACAAAGACAGAGCAAGGTATGCTAGGTCAAGAGCAGAGAATCCGCAACGACAGGCAACAAGCATGAAATGTCTGGGAAGACCTCTGAGGCCGGAATACATGATGAGACGCAAATGGTGAAAGATGCTGAAAAACATGTTAAGGAATCTGGGTTATTCTCTAAGAGTTTCCATCCATTATCACAAGTAGGTTTGGCTTATTCATGGTTCAGTGACAAGAGAATATGGAGGATCAATTCAGATGGAACAAGATATGAAGGAAGGCAAACTAACCCTAGCCCGTCTTCACCAGTAATGCAAATGTGTTTGAGGTGATGATGGCCCACTTTTAAACTACCTAAAACTGTATGAAAATTAAACCACTGAGATGTTCAAAACTCACTTTTCAAAAGTAGGCTGAAGTACAACTATTCCCTAAGTAAATTTTCTTTCTTTGTAAAAGCCTCTTAATTACCTTGTTAAACTTGGTGAAAGAAAATAACCTCATTTCAAATGAGAAAGGACATACATGGCACCTTTTGGTCACTCTATTTTAAAATCAAAAGTTGGGACATTTCACAGACATATTTGGCACAAAGGCCAATTATAAGTGCCAGCTCAACAGCATCATGTGAAAATTCCAGGTTCTGTAAATTGTGAGTCATTTTAAATTCAAAATCCAAGTAAATATTCAGCAACCACTTATATATTTTAAATTCACTCAGTAGTTTGAACAAGTGCAGAGAAATAACATAAATCTAATGACATGTTAAAATATTAAATAGAATAATTTGAAAAATAATGAGAATTTTGAAAAATAGCAAATACAGTAATTTGAAGGCAATTACAATAAGTAGATTTTTTTCTTTGGATGAAGTACAAGTGTGTTTTCATTTATTTCAGAGCACAGACTGAAAAAAATTATACTTTTCCGGCCCTCCAATGACCAGAATAGGACTCAAAGTAATATACAGGTAAGTCATTCCATCTTTATACTCACCATACCTCAGGCATTTTTTTTTCTTACAACTGAAGGATTAGTATTACTATTTTGAGGGTAGGACTCTTGTCTCGGTAGGCCTGCTTGAGTTAATATTCAGCCTGTAAGTGTTAGAAACCCCAAAAGCTTGAAAATCTTTTCATTATAACATATAGATTTGTAATTCTGAAAGTTAACTCCTTGAGGGAAAAATGAAAAATATCATCCATCAGTTGATAAATTAAAAACTCATGGAGACATTTGCCTGAAGTTAAATTCCAACCAAGCTGTAAAGTTGAAATTCAAACTTAGGTTCTCTTCCTGAATTTAGTTCTTCTCTCCAAAGACTGTCCAAATATATGTATTTTATCTGCTTTGTTTTCTTATATTTTAAGACAATTTCAATTTCAGAGACACTTAAAATGCAAATAAACATATATCTTACAATGGATGTAAACAGGTATGATTTTTGACTGAACAGAGGTTTTTCCCCAAAGAAACCCAAGGTACTGGGGGAAAAAAAAAAAAAAAAAAATATATATATATATCAATATCAATATCAATAGAAACAAACTTAGATTTTAGCAGAACAAATTTAGAATAAGAAACAAAACTGAAACTTCTGAAATGACCCTTCTCATTTAAAGACTACAAATTATTTTCTATTCTTACATTCTTAATTAAAACTAATCATACACACACACACATTATAACTAGCAGTCAAATTCCTAGAAGTTTTTTCTTCTCTGCTTGAGAAGCAGGAGATATAAATCTTCTAAATGTTACATATTTAAGATAACACTTACCTCATACTTCCTAAAATTCCCCATTAAAAAACTAGGAATGATTTTTAAAAGCTATTTTTCACTTTTTACCAAAATATCTTCAATCAAAATTATTTTAAAATAAACTATTAAAAACAAAATAGACCATTTTTCTAAAGCAGTTTTCACTTTATCTGTATTCTGAACAGTATCAAAAAGACCTGAGCTATCTCCACACTTCCCCAATTCAATCATACTTTCTCTGTCCAACAAGGATCTCCCTTAGTCCTAAATTTTATGGCTCCTAAAGCCAGTCCTTCCTTTACATAGCATTCATTTTCCCACCTCATAAATCCTAACTAGATCTTGTCTTCACTGAGTAGGTATTTGCCTTTGTGTGTGTTTATTATTTCCTACAGTTCTCAGCAGAATATACACAATGGGGAAATGTTTATTGACTGAAGAAAACTCTTGAGATCATACGTAGAGAAGATAGTGAATGAAAAAGAGGATTTATAAGGCATGCTTATTTCAAAGCCATTCGGCTCACTGCTGTATTCCCAGACTGAGAACAATGCCCTGCACAGAGTAGACATTCAATAAGTATCTGGTGAGTGAAGAAACATTGCTTCTTCAAATGGAGAAAGTTCTACAGCAAGTCACTCAGATGACATCATGAAGGTACATGAAGAAACCATAGCTTCTGCCTTTCCTCCTGTATCTATAAACTTGATATTCACTCAGTTCAGTTCAGTTCCTCAGACATGTCTGACTCTTTGCGACCTCATGAACTGCAGCACGCCAGGCCTCCCTGTCTATCACCAACTCCCGGAGTCCACCCAAACCCATGTGCATTGAGCCGGTGATGCCATCCAGCCATCTCATCCTCTGTTGTCCCCTTCTCCTCCTACCCCCAATCCCTCTCAGCATCAGGGTCTTTTCCAATGAGTCAGCTCTTTGCATGAGGTGGCTAAAGTATTGGAGTTTCCGCTTCAGCATCATTCCTTCCAATGAACACCCAGGACTGATTTCCTTTAGGATGGACTGGTTGGGTCTCCTTGCAGTCCAAGGGACTCTCAAGAGTCTTCTCCGACACCACAATTCAAAAGCATCAATTCTTCGGCGCTCGGCTTTCTTCACAGTCCAAAACTCTCACATCCATACATGACCACAGGAAAAACCACAGCCTTGACTAGATGGACCTTAGTCAGCAAAGTAATGTCTCTGCTTTTGAATATACTGTCTAGGTTGATCATAACTTTCCTTCCAAGGAGTAAGCATCTTTTAATTTCATGGCTGCAGTCACCATCTGCAGTGATTTTGGAGCCCCAAAAATAAAGTCTGACACTTTATTAGTATTCACTACACTAATGTAAAATTGTTCAGTACAAGATGCACTTAGTCGTAAGTAGTAGTCATAACTTTCGCTACCACATGGACTGTAGCCAGCCAGGCTCCTCTGTCCAAGGGATTTCCCAGGCAAGAATACTGGAGTGGGTTGGCATTCCCTTCTCCAGGGGATCTTCCTGACCCAGGGATCGATCCTGTGTCTCTTGTGTCTCCTGCATTGGCAGGCAGATTCTTTACCATTGGAGCCACCTGGGACGTGCAGTACAAGAGGTTCTATTAATTGAAACAACCAAACCATAAACAACAACAAAATTCAACCACACCTTTGGCTAGTGATCACAAATCCATGACAAGTTAGGAGGATGTTCCATACAACCAATTTAATGACAGGCTTTTCAGACTGATCATCAATTCTGCTCTAGTCTCAAAGCCATTAGCAGGCCACCTGCACATGTAAACTGCACTGGGAAAGTAAATAGGCTGCTGCTGCTAAGTCGCTTCAGTCGTGTCTGACTCTATGCAACCCCATAGACGGCAGCCCACCAGGCTCCCCCATCCCTGGGATTCTCCAGGCAAGAACACTGGAGTGGGTTGACATTGCCTTCTCCAATGCATGAAAGTGAAAAGTGAAAGTGAAGTAGCTCAGTCGTGTCCCACTCTTAGCGACCTCATGGACTACAGCCTACCAGGCTCCTCCGTCCATGGGATTTTCCAGGCAAGAGTATTGGAGTGGGGTGCCATTGCCTTCTCCGTAAATAGGCTGATTGAGTCCTAAGTTCCTGAAGAAACTACTTCAAGAAACAGAGTGATGACTCTCTAAGCAGGCAGTGGCCTGCACACTTGCCGCTTCCACATTCAATGTAGGCTTCAACAACACGTTTAGAAATGATCGCAGATCTAATCCCACAACTTTGAGTTTATTCCAGAAGCAGTAATCCAGGTGGAACTGAAACCTCTAAAGGGTCCTCTTCTTTATGTCTTAAAAAGAAATGTCTCCCAAGTCTTCAGCCTTTACCCTGTACCCAACCACTTCACATGCCCCATCTTAAAATGATGAGGAGAGACCAGGAAAGATACAGAATCTAAATGATAGCAGCAGTACATTTTCAGCATCTATTTAAGAAAGACTTGGTTCAAGGTTAACCTTTCATTTGTTTCCAATTTAAGCAAACTCATCTAAACTTGTTCACAGTTTATAAGCAGTAGACATTAATTCAAGAAATATCGTTTCTCTAAAAGCCTTAGATTTAAAAAGCTAACCATTTGTACAGTCCCGTGAATTCCCAATTAATTATGTTTTATCATATAGCTATTAAAAAACAATAGAATGCCCTTTGAAGGTCAATGCACTTTGAAGATTGGCAAGATAACTGAAGTCTTACGGTTTCCCTCATGGCTCAGTCAGTGAAGAATCCACCTGCAATGTGGGGGACCTGGGTTCGATCCCTAGGCTGGGAAGATGCCCTGGAGGAGGGCACAGCAACCCACTCCAGTATTCTGGCCTAGAGAGTCCCCATGGAGACTGGCAGGCTGCGGTCCATGGGGTTGCAAAGAGTCAGACATGACTGAGAAACTAAGCACACACACACATGAAAGTCTTAGCATGTTCCTTCAGAATCACCTTTCTCCTTGCTCTCCTGATACCACCGTAGATACAGCTAGAAATGACATATCTGGAAAGCAAGAGAACTAGATTTAATAATAATTTGCCTTTGGAGAAGCATATATATATATATGTATATATATATGGCACATTAATCTATATAGACCGCTCAATCAATTATGTAGATATTCTACTGTACGTAAGCAGATACTATAAGGTTAAATATCTGGTGAATAGGTGACTAAATCATGAGGGGGATGGAGCAGAAGTCAGAGCATAAAGTGGGGAATATGAAGGTCTAAGCAGGCCATTCAGGCTAATAAAAGAAAATACCTGGAGAACCGGTCAGAATGTATTTACTTAATAAACAATCAAAGTGATAGACATGCTTCAGGGAACACAAAGGTGAATTCTGATCTGAAATTTGACATGGATCTCCAATTACAAGGAGCTGAATCACCAGGTGTTCCGGAATTTTTCCCGTTTATCATTAGTGACATGTTGATTAAATTCCTACTAAGACACACACAAACCAGCCAGAAAAACATACTTTACACCATTTATGTTTCTTTAACATATGCTTCTTTATGTCTTGTTTTCAAAGCTTTGCAATCACGTTCACATACACAGGAACAGTAACAGTCAAATGACCCAGCTCTCCCTCCTGTTGGTGACCACAAGGCAGTCTCCCCACTCTGAGGATGTAACCTAAGCCTACACAGATGGCCTAGCTCTCAGCTAATGAAGAGGAGCTGGGTTTGTTTTCAGGGTGGGTGCTGCAAAAAACGCCAGGTGTATTTATAGAAAGGAGCAAGACTATGATAGAGGCATGACGACACAAGTCGAAGTTTCTCTCACCTAGTAAAGAAGCCTGCAGAAAGATCTGGATCCCACAGCCCGGTTTCCACTCTTGATTCTCCAACTACCAACTCTGTAAACTTATTAAAGCCCTTTCTGGTCTATCACCTTATGTATAAAATTTACACAAGGCCCCTTGCCTCGGATGATTGTCAGAAAAAGGAACGAAATAGGGTATGTAACATCTGGGACGTGGGAGTTACTCGATAAATGGCAACCTCCTCTCCCATCCTCCTGTTCACCCAGAATTGCCCCTCAAAAATTACAAAGATACGGACGGCAGGGTTAAAACTAAAAGCCCAAGCTGGTTGGCAGGGAAAGAACAGTTTGGGTAGAGGCCCGCTTATTTACCGGAGGCTTTCGCTTAAAATGGAGTTAGGATATCGGTAACGGGGGGGACACATGGAAAAAGCATCAGGTATAAGCAGAACTACCCCCCTCCCCCACACACCTCCCCCAAAGACATTCCTTTAAGTAAGCACAAAACAAACTTCGGAAGCTGCGGATATCCTGTGAACCTACTTGGTGGCCTCAATGAAAATCACAGGCACACGTAGAGCTGAACACGACGTACACCATCCATAAGCCGCCTTGTCAGTTTCTGATCACGCTATTTTTGCAAAACTGTCCTCAAATCCGAGGCTGCTCTCTCGCCTCCAAATTCGCCCCAGAGGCGGCTGGGAGCCAAGAGCGAGTTGCGGATCGGATAATGAGGATGGCAAACTGGAGATGTCTGGTCAAATGACTGAAAAACAAGGCGGTGGATGAGGGGGCGGGGTAGAGCAATGGGGCAGGGACGCGCGGCCACCGAGCCAGAAAGCCGGCGGCTTCACAATGAAAGGAAGAGACTGCGACAGTCGCCGGCTCCTGGTCCCCGGCGGAGACCGATGGCTAGGCCGGGGGCGCAGAGCGTGGGAAGACGGGAAGAGGGGGCCGGAGGAAGTGGCCACGGAGCACCCGAGCAGGTGCAAAGCCCCCAGGCGAAAAGAAATGGGCTCGGGATACTCACTGTGTAGAGTAGGTTGAGCGCGCACAGGCAGTTCTTGGAACACGCGAAGCCCCCCGCAAACCATATTGAAGCCTATGTTTCCAACTGCAGGTAAAATCTGGTTCCGGCGGAGCCTCCAGACAGCCTCTTTGTCCTTGCCTTCAGGGCCTAACCAAGGCGAGGCCGCAGCCGGGCTGCGAGTGTGGAGCCCAAGGCTTGGGCTGGGGCTGCAGTGCGCGGCGCGCCCGCGGCAGCTCCAACCCGCTCTGGAACCTGCGGCCGCAGCACTGGGAGCCTGAGCCCGAGCCCCGCCCAGCAACCCCCCACCTCCTCGCCCTACGCCCTGATTGGCCGCTGGCTGGGAACAAAGGTAGAAATATGCAAATAAATGCGCTCAGCTAGCTGGGATCCAAGAGGGGCGGGGCGGGGCGGCCCCTGGGAGAGTTGGGCAGGGGCGGAGGCCGTGGGGGAGGGTGCCGGAGGCCAGAGTGTGACAGCGACCTCGCCTCGGTTCCTGGGGAGCAGGTGAGGAGGAGAAGGCGGGGCTCCGCGGAGATCCACGCTGGCAGGGAGAAAGATGACAGCACCTCCCGGCTCTTGGCCCCAGCGGGTGACGTGGCACCATTTTGAATGAGATTTTTAAATTAAGCACCTGGCCTTGTTTGAATGAAGAAAGAAAGGACGGAATGAAGCAATAAATGAATAAATGTGAACGACTTAAACGAGAAAAATGAAGTGGAGAAAATGAAAGAAAGGAAATAAAAGAATAAAAGGAAAGATGAAATATCTGCTTTTCTTAGAAAATAGGTCAGATATATGACCCATAATTGTGACTCTTGTCAGGTTAGATGTATCCTACAGGGATTTGCAAAAATGCTAATGAACTTTATGAATACATGTATAAAAAACAGAAAATCAAGAGGTGGGTTTTTTTGTTGTCTTCCAATCCTGCCTTTCAATAAGCTGGGGTGGCGGGGTGGGGGAAGTGGTCCTCCACAAATAACTGAAAAAATTTTAATGACAGTCTCCACTTCTGTCAATTCATTATCACTTTGAGCCTCTGCTATAGAAATGCATAATGGGTCTTCAAATGCCTCGCATGTAAATTGGGATATTAACAGTATGTCAAACACTTTTTGCACAGTTTCTGGCGCTGTAAGTAAGGACTCAATAAATGCCAGCTAGTATTAGTATATCTAACAGTTTTTGAATACCTACTGCATTTCAAGCACTAAGCTAAGCAAATAAAGGTTTGGTTATTTCATGGTGAAGTGAAGTCGGTCAGTCGTGTCCGACTTTTTGCGACCCCATGGACTGTAGCCCACCGGGCTCCTTGGTCCAAGGGGTTTTCTGGAATGGGTTGTCATTTCCTTCTCTAGGGAATCTTCCTGACCCAGGGATCCAACCCACGTCTCCCACATTATAGGCAACCGCTTTACCGTCTGAGCTACCAGGGAAGCCCGTCTTCCGCAACTCGCTCTTGGCTCCCAGTTGCCTCTGGGGCGAATCTGGAGGCGAGAGAGCGCAGCCTCGGAAAATATTTTATATTTTATTTATAAAATATCTAAACCTAAGAGTTCATGCTGAGTAAATTATGTGATAGCAAATGATACTGTTTACATTAAATAAAAGCAGCTGATAAAAAGATAATCTGTCTTCTTGGAATTATCTGCTTCCTCTTCTAATAACCTCTCTTAACCTCCCCAGCCTGCACTTCACCAAGAAAGGCACATTAATTCTTTAACCCTGGTATTATTCCATATTAACCTTTTGTATCTGCCCCAAAAGAGTTCCAGCTTTTTAAAATTTTTAATCTGGAAAATGACCCTCAAACCCAAGTAAAACTTGGTAGCTCAACTTTCCATTTTAGATGCTTATTTAAGAAAAAGAATTAGTGGGGAGATCTATTCTTCCTCTTCTCATTATTGACAAGATTGCTATCACTTGCATATCACTCAACCAATTTTGACAACTCTATGCTTTCTTCATATTACTCTTTATTGTCTCCCTGTGGGTTAAATAGCTTTGTTTTGTTTTGTTTTGTTTTGTTT
This sequence comes from Nanger dama, assembly GCA_917880005.1. NCBI lineage: Eukaryota > Metazoa > Chordata > Mammalia > Artiodactyla > Bovidae > Nanger > Nanger dama. The sequence continues at coordinate 36,583,451 of CAKJTW010000007.1, forward strand.
TTTGTAGGAATGTCCCCTTTCAATCAGGAGTCCAATAGGAAGGAGATGGCTCATTTCAATGACTGAGAAGAGTTTAATAAAGAGACTGTTTTGAAAAATATGGACAAGGTTAAAGGAAGCAAAACAGGATGGTGAAACAGCTCAGAGCTAGAAAGAGCAAGCAGTCACAATTCCCCTTAAGTCTGAGGGGCAATCTAATGGAGCAGTTACAGAAACTAGGCAAGAGCTGCAAGTGTAGGAGGGCTGTTAGGGCTGTGGCCTTTAAGAGAGAAAACAAAGAAAATACTGCAAATTGGAAAAGAAAACAAGTGAACATGGTGGGATTTCTTAGAATTTGGGTGTAGATATTTCAGATGAAATTTGAAATTTCAGATGATCTCACCCTAACAAGAATGAAAAGCTACAAAATAATTGTCTAAAAAAGAAAAAGAAAACCTACCAGGAAACAAAGCAAATGAATAGATAACAACAACAAAAACTCACAGATACAGAGGACAGATTGGTGATTACCAGAGAGGAATGGAGTGGTAATGTGGGCAAAGAGGGTGACCAGTATTAACTGTATGATGATGGATGGTAATTAGACTTTCAGTGATGATCACTTTGTAGTGTATATGGTTGTAGAATTATAATGCTGTACACCAGAAACATACATAATGTTATATACCAATTTTACCTCGATTAAAAAAAAATTCTCATAGAACTGAAGAAACAAAGACATCTAAAGGGAACTAAACCCAAGAAGTAATGCCATTCTTAGGAAGGAAAAATCCCACAGTGCTTTCACTCTTGAGTGTAAAGTCACTCAGTCGTGTCCGACTCTTTGTGACCCATGGACTATATAGCCCACCAGGCTCCTCTGTCCATGGAATTTTTCAGGCAAGAGTACTGGAGTGGGTTGTTATTTCCTTCTCCAGGAGATCTTCCCAACCCAGGGATCGAACCTGCTTCTCCCACATTGAAGGCAGACGCTTTACCATCTGAGCCACCACGGAAGCCAAGCTTTCACCCTTAGGGATTAGCTATTAGGGGCTTCCCTGGTGGCTCAGTCAGTAAAGAATCTCCCTGCAAAAAGCAGACGGCCTGCACTGAAGGGAACACGGGTTCCATCCCTGCGTCAGGAAGATCCCCTGGAGAAGGAAGTAGCAGCCCACTCCAGTATTCTTGCCTGGAGAATCCATGGACAGAGGAGCCTGGCAGGCTGCAATCCATGGGATTGCGAGAGTTGGACATAACTTAGCTACTAAACCACCATGGAAAGAAAGACTGCCACACAGCCTGGAAGGCAAGAGAGTTTGAGGGAGAATGGATACATGTACATTTGTGGCTGAGTCCCTTCTCTGTTCACCTGAAATTATCACATTTGTAACCAACTATTGGTGTGTGTGTGTTCAGTCGTGTCCAACTCTTTGCAACCCTTTGGACTACAGCCCAGCAGACTCCTCTATCCATGAGATTTTTCAGGCATGAATACTGAAATGAGTTGCCATTTCCTCCTCCAGGGCATCTTCCCAAACCAAGGATCAACTCTGCGTCTCCCATGTCTCCTGCATCGCAGGCAGATTCTTTACCCACTGAGCCATCAGGGAAGTAAAATAAGTTAAAAAAATTTTTTTAATAAGAAAGAAGAATGCCATAGAAAGGGATAAAGAGAGACTAGATGATTATTTTAAACCATCTTTTAATGTGCACCTGTGGACTAATGTTATAGTCTATGTTTCTAGGGTCCTAGGCCCCAGAGTGAGTGCACAAGTATTTGTCAGCTCTAACCCATGGGTCTTCATTTAGTATAATTATTGGAAGCTCTGTAGTCTGTGTCAGATAAAAGTGCTCCCTCCACAATATTTCAGGATGCACAAACATCCTCGAGTGTGACAGTAGCTAAAAGCTGAGAATAGGACAGGAAAGACAGAGCAATCTGGGTCTTCACCCAATCCAAAGCAGTGGCTGCCAAAGGCTAAAGAATTAGCCAAAGAGGAAAATCTCTTTCCCGTGGGCTGCAAGAGCCCTCCAGGATGGGGATAGAACAGCAGGAAAGGGAAAGAACTCACAAGGACATGAGTGAAATCCAAGGACATGACTGACGAATGAAGAACGCTCCACAGTGGAAAAAAAAAGTAACAGCCAGGTTGTAAGCGGAAAAAAAAGTAACAGCCAGGTTGTAAGCATGTCTCCTGAGGCTCAGAGTGCTGGTGGCTGGGCTGTAAAGTACAAAGAGATCTGTATGAGGGCTCCTTTGTATAGAAGGAAAACCTTGATTGTAACCTCAAAAACAATTGAAGCCAGTGCTGAAGTATCCAACTAAGCCTGTGACAAGTCCTGACCCAGCTCAATGACAGTGTGGACTACTTAGGTATCCATAGTAGTACCCTGGCAGAATAACGGATGTACTGTTTTCTGTTGGGAAATACTACTTGCTTCACTCTCAGTGTTCTTTTATATATACTACCTGACACAAAATCAAAATTATGAAAGATTGGATAATCAAAAAAAAAAAAAAATTTGACTATGGTCAAAAGAAGAAATGGAAGCAAAACCAAAGAAGATCCAAATGTTACAGTTATCAGACAGGTCTTCAAAAGTCAACCAGGACTGGGTTAGATGTGCAAAAGGCTAATCGGGAGAAACATCTGTGAGGGTAAATAGGGACGTTAACTATAGGAGGCTAGGAGAGTTAAGAGACATCGCTTTGCTGACAGATGACCATATAGTCAAATATGGCTATGGTTTTCCAGTAGTCATGTACAGATGTGACAGTTAGACCATAAAGAAGGCTGAGCGCTGAAGAATTGATGCTTTTGAACTGTGGTGCTGGGGAAGACTCCCGAGAGCCCCTTGGAGAGCAAGGAAATCAAACCAGTCAATCCTAAAGAAAATCAACCCTGAATATTCACTGGAAGGACTGTTGCCAAAAGGCTGAAGCTCCGATACTTTGGCCACCTGATGCAAAGAGGCGACTTTTTGGAAAAGACCTTCATCCTGGGAAAGATTGAGAGCGAGAGGAGAAGCGGGCAACAGAGGACAAGATGGTTGGGTGGCATCACTGACCCAATGGACATGAGTTTGAGCAAACTTGGTGAGATAGTGAGGGACAGGGAAGCCTGGCCTGCTGCAGTCCATGGGGTTGCAAAGACTCAGACATGACTGAGCGGCTGAAGAACAACAACAAAGGATAGTTAAGGGAATGCAATATAGGTCTCACCTCTATGGAGGAGAGAGGGAAGGAAGGATAAAGGAGAGGGAGGAAGGAAGAAGGAGGAAGGATGGATGAAAGGAAAGGAGGAGGGAAGAAAAAAGGAAGACAGGAAAGAAGGAAGGTCTGGGACTGCAGTGCAGTTTTTAAAAGCTTTGGCCAGGCCAGCAAGGAGTCTTCAAACCAAAGCCAAACGTCAGAGACATCCAGCACCCCCTCCAGTAATGAGCCTGCCTTAAGTACTGCCACAGTCACTGGCTGGAGACATCAGCACAAAGGCTCTGATGCATTTCAGAGTACAGCCTGGGGGCTGGCTCAGCTATGCTGCCCACAAGAGGAAGGGTGTTTTCTTGTAATAATTCTGACTATATTTCCCCCTTCTGTCTTAAAAATATTTTTCTGGTCACATCTTGCAGTTTTTCAGTCTTCATCATTTTACCATGAAGGACTTCTCTACCTTCATCTGGGTAATCCTTTTAGGTTTTTAACAATCCATATTTTAAAACTCTTTCTTTGTGGCTTCTGTTTTTGTTGTTGTTGTTTGATTGCTAAGTCCTGTCTGACTCTTTGCAATCCCATGGACTGTAGCCTGATTTCTGAGGCAAGAATACTGGAGTGAGTTGCTATTTCCTCCTCCAGGGGATCTTCCCAAGCCAGGGATCGAACTTGTGTCTCCTGTGTCTCCTGCATTACAGGCAGATAGGTTCTTTACTCTGATGAGCCACTGGGACTTGGATTTAGCTTGACACCACCTTTATTTTTTAAATGCTCGGGGTTTTTTTCCTATCAGTTCAGTCAATATTTCTTTTTTTAATAATTCAATACCAAGACTTGATTTTGTTCAACAAATCCTAAGCAAAATTATTCATAAGCTGTTGCACAGAATTTTTAACTATCTTACCAAAACTCTTCCTAAACTTCTCAGAAATATGAACATAAAATTGCTCATGCACAATTTATAGTCACATGAAACATCAGTAATACAGCAAATTTTAAACTGCTTCAACTGCAGTGAAAGTGAAAATCACTCAGTCGTGTCTGACTCTTTGTGACCCCATGGACTATACAGTCCATGGAATTCTCCAGGCCAGAATACTGGAGTGGGTAGCCTATCCCTTCCCCAGGGGATCTTCCCAAGCCAGGAATCCAACTGTGGTCTCCTGCATTGCAGGCGGATTTTATATACACTTGCTATACTATATCTCAACCCCAGGATAGTTGCCTTAGTCAATAAAATATTATTATATAAATTAAGTGCCAATTTTTACAATATCTGTCAGTGATTTTACTAGAATTGATCTAGTTAAATTATTTACAGTGACAGTTTTTTTATTACAAATTTTTTTGTTCATGCTTTCTTTGATATTCTTGTGTCTCCAGGGGAAATAAAGGAAAGAACTGTAGAAATCTTCTTCTGGAATGATTTGCAGCTTTTTGGATTGAATGAAGCTCAAGATGAGAGTTTCTTGGCCAAGAAAGAGACAAAGGAACAGATCAATAGCTGCCTGTCTTCTTCTAAGTCTACTCTTGCTCTGTTTTCTCTATTATCCTTTTGATGTTTTGCCAAAATTTAGCAATTAAATGCAACACATTCATTCTGCCTACAATAAATATGCTTTGCAGAATGTTTTACAATTCATGCTCAGTTCAGTTCAGTTCAGTCACTCAGTCATGTCCGACTCTTTACGACCCCAGGAATCGCAGCACGCCAGGCCTCCCTGTCCATCACCAACTCCCGGAGTTCGCTCAGACTCGCGTCCATCGAGTCAGTGATGCCATCAAGCCAACTCATCCTCTGTCGTCCCCTTCTCCTCCTGCCCCCAACCCCTCCCAGCATCAAAGTCTTTTCCAATGAGTCAACTCTTCTCATGAGGTGGCCAAAGTACTGGAGTTTCAGCTTCAGCATCATTCCTTCCAAAGAAATCCCAGGGTTGATCTCCTTCAGAATGGACTGGTTGGATCTCCTTGCAGTCCAAGGGACTCTCAAGAGTCTTCTCCAACACCACAGTTCAAAAGCATCAGTTCTTCAGCGCTCAGCCTTCTTCACAGTCCAACTCTCACACCCGTACGTGACTACTGGAAAAACCATAGCCTTGACTAGACGGACTTTAGTCGGCAAAGTAATATCTCTGCTTTTGAACATGCTATCCAAGGAGTAAGCGTCTTTTAATTTCATGGCTGCAGTCACCATCTGCAGTGATTTTGGAGCCTAAAAAATATAGTCTGACACTGTTTCCGCTGTTTCTCCATCTATTTCCCATGGAGTGATGGGACTGGATGCCATGATCTTTGTTTTCTGAATGTTAAGCTTTATGCCAACTTTTTCACTCTCCTTTTTACTTTCATCAAGAGGCTTTTTAGTTCCTCTTCACTTTCTGCCATAAGGGTGGTGTCATCTGCATATCTGAGGTTATTGATATTTCTCCCAGCAATCTTGATTCCAGCTTGTGTTTCTTCCAGTCCAGCGTTTCTCATGATGTACTCTGCATATCAGTTAAATAAGCAGAGTGACAAGATACAGCCTTGACGTACTCCTTTTCCTATTTGGAACCAGTCTGTTGTTCCATGTCCAGTTCTAACTGTTGCTTCCTGGGCTGCATACAGATTTCTCAAGAGGCAGGTTAGGTGGTCTGGTATTCCCATGTCTTTCAGAATTTTCCACAGTTTATTATGGTCCTCACAGTCAAAGGCTTTGGCATAGTCAATAAAGCAGAAATAGATATTTTTATGGAACTCTCTTGCTTTTTCCATGATCCAGCGGATGTTGGCAATTTGATCTCTGGTTCCTCTGCCTTTTCTAAAACCAGCTTGAACATGTGGAAGTTCAAGGTTCATGTATTGCTGAAGCCTGGCTTGGAGAATTTTGAGCATTACTTTGCTAGTGTGTGAGATGAGTGCAATTGTACAGTAGTTTGAGCATTCTTTGGTATTGCCTTTCTTTGGGATTGGAATGAAAACTGACCTTTTCTAGTCCTGTGGCCACTGCTGAGTTTTCCATATTTGCTGGCATATTGAGTGCAGCACTTTCACAGCATCACCTTTCAGGTTTTGAAATAGCTCAACTGGAATGCCATCACCTCCACTAGCTTTGTTTGTAGTGATGCTTTCTAAGGCCCACTTGACTTCACATTCCAGGATGTCTGGCTCTAGATGAGTGATCACACCGTTGTGATTAACTGGGTCATGAAGATCTTTTTGTACAGTTCTTCTGTGTATTCTTGCCATCTCTTCTTAATATAGGACCTTAAATCATAATTCATTCTCAGAAAATGTGTTTCTTCTAACTACAAATTAAATTTGAAGTTCTTTTTTTTCTTGCTTTTACTTGCTTCTTTATTTTCCTGTCCTTGTGATGCCAAGAGGATGAAAACATATGGCTATATATGATTATCTTGTCATATATAGCACCCTAAAATCTTAATTCTAAATTTCTGGGATTATTTTGGGTGGCATATTCAGCCATTAATGGGCAAATCCAGCTTGACTTCCGATCAACTGACTTAAGAGAGGCAGGACAGTCGGCTTCAGGGATGGGATAATCCACTTAGCCTTTGCCTCTTTTGTCTCCACATCCTCCCTTCCAATTTTTCTTCATTCACGATGCTAAAAATGTGCCAGGAAGATAACAATTTAGAAGGAATTGATGACATTTACAATGTTCCATCACATCTAAGACAAAACTTTCTGGAAATCTACCCTATTTCAAATCTGAGGCCTGAAGGTGTTTCATTTTGAGTAGTATAGATCATTATGTGTTCCATTAATATTTATTTAGTCCAATGGCTACTTAAGTAAATGTATTATTTTTCATTTGAAAGCTGATAATACTGCCTTAATTAGTACAAATACATCAGAATGAATAGGAAAAAGTACAATTAAAGTGGTCAACCATTTTATAGCTTATTTAAATAAGCTATTATTGTCTTTGAGAAAAACAGAAGGAAACCCAGCATTTATAAAAGTAACTATTTTTGACTTGTAAAAAAATATATCTTTTTGACTTCTAAAAGTGAGATCAATACAATTTAATGCAGCTTCTGGTACACTGGAAGTCATCCAAGCTGGAAATAACTCAGGCATCCATCCATACTAGAAATGGGTGACTAAGTCATAGTATGCCCATTAGTGGAAACCAGTTCCAAACCAGAAATGAAAAATATCCAGCTACCTCGACCACATGGATGTGTCCTACCCACCATGGACTTGAGTAAAAGAAACCCAAATGCAAAAAGCAGATTTTATCATTTCATTTATATAAAATCCAAAAACATAAATTTAATGACAGTATTTAGAGATGATTGCATTTAGAGATGACTGATAAAAATTACAAATAAAATTGAGGGATTGATGACCATAAAGATCAGGTAGTCACGCATTTGGGAGGGTGTATGTGGAAATAGTAATCGCAAAAAGCTGACAGGGGACTCCTGAGACGCTGACAGTGTTCCTGAATGATCACTTCATAATTTAACTATGAGAGAGGAGAGAAATATTAATAACCTAAGGTAGCAGTAATCTCATATTTTATATTATGTAAACAATGTTATTCTGGAAAAAATACACACCTCCCAAATGCGTGACTACCTGATCTGTGTATTTTTCAAACTTATTTCTTGCACAAATTTTTCTTTAAAATAGTAACTGTATATTAGAGAGTGTAGTTCATAAGGTGACTTTTGTCATTTGAACTCAAGGGGTTTTGTATATTAGCTGATACTGCCATTAAATGCCAGTGGTGTCTTCATAATAATTTTTTTTTCTTTCTTTTTCTTCACGATATTTTGGGCAATCTACCAGGTACAATTTAGGGCAAAGAGATAATTTTTAGAAATAAAAGCATGTCTCAGTTAAGTCATATCCTGTTTATAAGTTCCAGTACATTGGAACACATTGTTAAGCACTTTCCTAAAATAAAGGAACATGGTAAATTTTTTGAGACTTTAAACATCATTCAGAAAAAATGTTTCTACTTTTGGGGCCACACATCTTGCAGGGATCTTAGTTCCTTGACTAGGGATCGAACCTGGGCCACAGCACTAAAATCTTGGAGTCCTAACCACTAGACTGCCAGAAAATATTTCTATTCTTCTCTCTCATTTTATTGAAATTGCCCAGTGTGCTGAATTCTAGTTTGGATACTACTTCTTCTTAGAAGTTTGAAGTTATTTATTATTAAATTATTATTATTATTAAATTTTATCTTGGAGTGCTGTTAAAAATCCAAAGCCATTCTGATTCCTGATACTTCATTTATGACCCTTTGCATTTTTTGTTCCTCTCTTTGAAAGTTTGTAGATTTTCTCTTTAACCTCAGTGTTCTGAAATTGGAGGAATACTTTGAGAAAAAGATTATCAAAGTACAAAAAAAAATTGATACAAAATTAAATTGTCTAAAATGGATAAAGAAAACACAATAAATTATACATTTTTAAAATAAATGATCAGTTCTAAAACCTCAAAAAAATCCTAAAAAAGAAAATTAGAGCTTTTATTAATCTACTGTCTTATGTAACTATATATTTTCTATTTTTTGGCTATTTTTTAAATTTTATTTTAAATTGGTAGATAATTACTTTACAATATTGTGTTGGTTTCTGCCATATATAAGCATGAATCAACCATAGGTATATGTATGTCCCCTCCCTCTTGAACCTCCTCCCATTGGCTGCTCACTTTTGATCTCTTTTTTTAATGGTGAATGTTTTGTAATATATTCCACAGAGAAAATAGAAAAGTTATTCAGTCTTTCTCTAACACAGTTAACTGAAATTTTAATTTTTATTATCAGTAATTTAGATTAACTTTTTTCTACTCTACAGCACTCTTGCCTGGAAAATCCCATGGATGGAGCAGCCTGGTGGGCTGCAGTCCCTGGGGTCGCTAGGAGTCAGACTGAGCGACTTCACTTTCACTTTTCACTTTCATGCATTGGAGAAGGCAATGGCCACCCACTGCAGTGTTCTTGCCTGGAGAATCCCAGGAATGGGGGAGCCTGGGGGCTGCCGTCTATGGGGTCGCAGAGTCGGACACGACTGAAGCGACTTAGCAGCAGCAGCAGCACTCTACAACTTATAGTCACAATTCATTAGTGATAATACTATTTACATTCGAAGAATGTCTGATACTCATTATCTATTTCTGCATAACACATTACATTACCCCCTACATTTAGTAGCTTAAAAAAATAGTCAGTTTAGTATATCTCATACTTTCTTAGATCAAGAAGTTGAGCAGAACTTGGTTGGCTAATTCTGCTCCACGTAACGTTGACAGGATTATTTGGTGATACTCAGGCGGCGAGCAGGCTGGTCTGGACAGTCTCTTTTCATGTGCTGGTGAGATGCTCTCTCCCCATGTAGTCTGAGGGACTATTCGTGTAGTCTCTGCATGCATTTACTACATGACGACTTTGTGCTCTAAGAGATGGAGTGGAAGCTTGCAATCCTCTTAAAGACAGGCCTCCGAGCTGGCACAGTAACACTTCTTACACACTGGGCAGAGCAGTCACTTGCAAGACCAGATTCAAGGGGAGAGGAAACAAACCCAGTCTCTTGATATGAGTCTAGAAAAGATTTTGTGGGGTGGTCTTTATTATACCACAGTGGTTCTATTTCAGTTGTCTCTTGTTGTCTAACAAGCTGCCTGCCCCAAAATAGAGACTTAAAACAGTAACTTATTGTTCTCTCCCATGGTTCTGTAGGTTTTCCGAACTCAGTTTGGCCTTTCTCACTTGAGGTTTCTCATTCTGTTGCAATCAGATGGAGGCTCAAATTGACTGGATATGAAAGATGGCACCTCACCAAATGCCTGGGGCCTCAGTTGGCATGGCTGAAATATGTGGGGGATGCAGGCCTGTCACATGACTAGCTTGAGCTTCCTAACAGCATAGCACTCTCACAGTAATTGGACTTTTTATGCCATGTATTGTATTCCTACGGTACGTTTCAAGAGATCCACAATGTATTGTATTCTAGAGTACGTTTCAAGAGATCCTGGCAGAAGCTGCAAGATTTCTTAGGACTTAGCCTCAGAACTCACCTACGTCACTTTTACCATGTTGGCCAAAACCAAGCAATACAGCCAACCCAGACTTAAGAGAGGAGACTATAAAGGCCATGAATACCAGCAGGCATTGAGGGTAGCTTTAACATTAGCAGCCACTCCCTAAGAAATTTCTTACATATATACGCTCTTCATTTCAAGGCATTTCATAACCATAAATGCTCTTGAATCGACAACTCAAAAAATTTGCATTGATAGCCATATATAGTGAAATATTTTACAAGTTTTATGCAACTCTATTGATATGAGAAAACTTCCATTTTGATGAGATATGGTTGAGACAGAATCTTCTATTTACAATTTTACATACCAATGCTTGAAAGAATTTTTCACAGACTTCCTTCAGTCTCCGTAAATCACAACATTTCTCCCCAACCTTTCTCTCCAACATTCCTCTTGCGCTGGGTTCCACAGGATAAATTCATACCCTTTTCACTTCTGGTATGGCATCTCTCTGTTTCATGGGGTGGATTAGCACAGTGGCAGTGAGTTTTGCTGGAAGTCATTCCTAGTCCCATGACTAGCTAAACCATATATGCAGCACATATGAAATAGCTATATAGGGAAGTGACTGCAGGGAACATAACTGTATCACACTAAACCCAAACTAAATATGTCCCTAACTGAATTCAGTTATGTGGATGGCCTCCACAAAGCCACCTGACATGAGGGAGAATATGACAGGAAAAGTTAGAATAGAGAAAGTCAGCTGATCAAGGTTAAACATTTATGTATTTTACAGAAACATTGGACTACTTGAGTACATTGCTAGAACCCACCCCCCCCCACAAAGCCTTTGAACGGCTTACTTTAACCTTACTGATAACCTTACTTTGCCCGCCCTGCCCTTTACCTCCAGCCTCCTCATCACCTGAGGGCCACTTTTCTCTGATCTGCTATTACAGTATCTGTCACATGCCTCCTTGGCTCAGATTTTGGCCTGCTTCAATCTACTGCCTATGCGGCAACAAGAGTCATCACTCTGAAACATAAATTCGGCCTGCTTGTAATTCTAGCTTAAAATCCTCAGTGGCTCTTTGGTGGTGGTGGTTTAGTCGCTCATTCATGTCCAACTCATTTGCAGCACCCTGGACTGTAGCCCACCAGGCTCCTCTGTCCATGGGATTTCCCAGGTTGCCATTTCCTTCTCCAGGGGATCTTCCTGACTCAGGGTTCGAACCTGCTATCTCCTGCATTGTAGGCCAATTCTTTACCACTGAGCCACCAGGGAAGCCTGATTCACTGGCTCTTTACCATTTTCAGATTCCTTCATAAGGTTTACAAGGCTTTTCAAAGACTGGACTGTACCTCTACCTTTCTTCCTAATTCTTCTCATTGGCGTTTCCAAAATTCTTTAATCCAATCACATTGAACTATTTTTAACTTCCTGATATTCTTTTCACTCTGGGCCTTCCTAATTCCTAGGGTTAGGTACTGTTAGATACAGTAGATGAAAATTTGACCCTGAAATTTCATAATTTTAACAAAAGTGTATGCCTCGTATATGCAAAATTGAAAGTGTATGTCTCGTATATGCAAAATTGAAAGTCAAAACAGCTATCTTCATGTGGTGACCAGTAACACAAGCAGCTTCTATCAAATGACATCAGGGTGACCACCTGCAGGGTACAGTTTAGTTTAGTTCAGTTCAGTCGCTCAGTCGTGTCCAACCCTTTGCGACCCCATGAATCGCAGCACGCCAGGCCTCCCTGTCCATCACCAACTCCTGGAGTCCACTCAAACCCATGTCCATTGAGTTGGTGATGCTATCCAGCCATCTCATCTTCTGTCATCCCCTTCTCCTCCTGCCCCTAGTCCTTCCCAGCATTAGGGTCTTTTCCAATGAGTCAACTCTTCACATGAGGTGGCCAAATTATTGGAGTTTCAGTTTCAACATCAGTCCTTCCAATGAACACCCAGGGCTGATCTCCTTTAGGATGGGCAGGTTGGATCTTATAGCAGTCTAAGGGACTTTCAAGAGTCTTCTCCAACACCACAGCTCAAAAGCATCAATGCATTGGTGCTCAGCTTTCGTCACAGACCAACTCTCACATCCACACATGACCACTGGAAAAACCATAGCCTTGACTAGACGGACCTTTGTTGGCAAAGTAATGTCTCTGCTTTTCAATACGCTATCTAGGTTGGTCATAACTTTCCTTCCAAGGGTAAGCGTCTTTTAATTTCATGGCTGCAATCACCATCTGCAGTGATTTTGGAGCCCCCAAAATAAAGTCTGATACTGTTTCCACATCTATTTCCAATGAAGTGATGGGACCAGATGCCATGATCTTAGTTTTCTGAATATTGAGATTTAAGCCAATTTTTCCACTCTCCTCCTTCACTTTCATCAAGAAGCTTTTTAGTTCCTCTTCACTTTCTGCCATAAAGGTGGTATCGTCTGCATATCTGAGGTTATTGATATTTCTCCCGGCAATCTTGATTCCTGCTTGTGCTTCTTCCAGCCCAGCATTTCTCATGATATACTCTGCATATAAGTTAAATAAGCAGGGTGACAAGATACAGCCTTGACATACTCCTTTTCCTATTTGGAATCAGTCTGTTGTTCCATATCCAGTTCTAACTGTTGCTTCCTGACCTGCATATAGGTTTCTCAAGAGGCAGGTCAGGTGGTCTGATATTCCCATCTCTTTCAGAATTTTCCACAGTTTATTGTGATCTACACAGTCAAAGGCTTGGGCATAATCAATACAGCAGAAATAGATGTTTTGCTGGAACTCTCTTGCTTTTTTGATGATCCAGCAGATGTTGGCAATTTGATCTCTGGTTCCTCTGCCTTTTCTAAAACCAGCTTGAACATCTGGAAGTTCACAGTTCATGTATTCCTGAAGCCTGGGTTGGAGAATTTTGAGCATTACTTTACTAGCATGTGAGATGAGTGCAATTGTACAGTAGTTTGAGCATTCTTTGGCATTGCCTTTCTTCGGGATTGGAATGAAAACTGACCTTTTCCAGTCTTGTGGCCACTGCTGAGTTTTCCACATTTGCTGGCATATTGAGTGCAGCACTTTCACAGCATCATCTTTCAGGATTTGAAATAGCTCAACTGGAGTTCTATCACCTCCATTAGCTTTGTTTGTAGTGATGCTTTCTAAGACCCACTTGACTTCATACTCCAGGATGTCTGGCTCTAGGTGAGTGATCACACCATTGTGATTATCTGGGTCATGAAGATCTTTTTTGTACTGTTCTTCTGTGTATTCTTGCAACCTCTTCTCAATATCTTCTGCTTCTGTTAGGTCCATACCATTTCTGTCCTTTATCAAGCCCATCTTTGCATGAAATGTTCCCTTGGTATCTCTAATTTTCTTGAAGAGATCTCTAGTCTTTCTCATTCTGTTGTTTTCCTCTATTTCTTTGCATTGGTCACTGAGGAAGGCTTTCTTATCTCTCCTTGCTATTCTTTGGAACTCTGCATTCAGATAGGAATATCTTTCCTTTTCCCCTTTTCTTTTCGCTTCTCTTCTTTTCACAGCTATTTCTGCTATTTAAAAGCAGGGGTAAACACCTGCTTTTAAAACAGTCATAAGGGGTCCAGACACCTTCTGTCATCATAAGAGGTCCAGACACCTTCTGCTTACAGTCCCTGGGCCAGAATAAATCAAACTGCTTGAATAACTGCTGAGAACCACTAACCAGGTAACATTACCCATAAGCTACTCCCATCACATCTTCTCTTTACCATTCCCATCATCATTTTCATCACTCCTTTTGCCCAAGTCTTTTTCTTATCTCTCTACACGTTCTTAATAAACTAAGAACCTCCGTGAGGACTCCCTGGTAGCTCGGGTGGTAATGAATCTGCCTACAATGCAGGAGACGCGGGTTTGATCTCTGGGTTGGAAAGATACCCTGGAGAAGGCAATGGCTACCCACTCCAGTGTTCTTGCCTGGAGCATCCCAGGGACAGGGGAGCCTGGTGGGCTGCTGTCTATGGGGTCGCACAGAGTCGGACACGACCGAAGTGACTTAACAGCAGCAGCAGCAGCAGAGGAGCCTTGTGGGCTACAGTCCATGGGGCTGCAAAAAGTTGGACACGACTGAGCGATTGACACATACAAAACTTCTGTGAGAGCAAGAAGCATGTTAGTATGGTTCAACATTTTGTTCTCTCCTAGTGCCGAGAAAATTCTAGGCATTCAAGGACTGCTTACAGAATGACTAAACAAATACACTGACACTATCAAATACTGACTATAAGACTCCTAGCCCCAACTTTCCATGAGCCTCTGAAAAATTATAAACTATAAGACTTCTTCACTTTTTTTTTTGATACTTAACTTAAATCATTATGGTTTCCTATGTTATTCATCCCATTTTAAAGATCCCTTGTTAGGGCTTAGATATCACAAGGGATTCAAAAACATTCCCTTTTAGAGCAGTCCTGAGTTACTTAAACCTTGAACATTGTAAAGAAAAGCCAGTCTTCAAGGCTACCCTTAACCAGTTCCCAGGAGATGAGCTAATATTCGACCTGATAAGTGCTTTGCATGCCTGACACCTCAGGCCATGCTGCTTTTGTGGTGAATGCCTGTTCTGCTCTGGCAGGGGCGGGGCGGACTGGAGTGGAGTTGCGGTCCATCACACAGGGTTAGAGCCCTATCTGCATGCATGTGTGTGTGCATGCTTGCTCAGGCATGGCCATTGTGTTTGACTCTTTGCGAACCCATAGACTGTAGCCCACCAAGCTCCCCTGTCCATGGGATTTCCCAGGCAAGAATACTGGAGTGGGTTGTCATGCCCTCCTCCAGGAGACCTTCCGGACCCAGGGATCAAACCCGCATCTCGTGCATCTCCTGCATTAGCAGACAGATTCGTTACTCCTGAGCCACCGGGGAAGCCAGTGTCTACCTGACTCAGTTCAGTTCAGTTCAGTCTCTCAGTCATGCCTCACTCTTTGCAAACCCATCCGCTGCAGCACACCAGGCCTCCCTGTCCATCACCAACTCCCGGAGCTTATTCAAACTTATGTCCATCGAGTCGGTGATGCCATCTAATCATCTCACCCTCTGTCATCCCCTCCTCCTCCAGCCTTCAATCTTTCCCAGCATCAGGATCTTTTCAAATGAATCAGTTCTTTGCATCAGGTAGCCAAAGTATTGGACCACTACCTGACTCACCCCAATAAAAACCAAAGTAAGCTTCCATGGTCTGAAACATTTTGCATGTGTCATCACATGGCACTGCTGGGAGAATTAAAGTGTCCCTGTGTGAGGGACAGGGAGAGAACTGTCCACTGGGAGGGAACCCAAAATTTGTGCCTGATTATTCCTGGGCCTCTCCCCATGCATCTTTTTCCCTTTGCTAATTTTAATCTGTGACCTTTCACTACAGTAACCTGTAACCACACATTTAACAGCTTTTCATCGTACTGATAGTGACTCATTGAGACAGGGTGGACTTGGGGACCCCTGGTACAATATCAAACACACCATGTTCCCTGCCCTGCCAGATTCTAACCTATATTCACTGTAAACTTAGATTTTCAGTTGGAAAATAAATGTTTTTATAATATCTAGGAGAAGGAAAATAGCATGGACAAATATCTCCTAGTTGGAGATGACTCAGGAGAGTCCCTTGGACTACAAGGAAATCCAACCAGTCCATCCGAAAGGAAATCAGTCCTGAATATTTATTGGAAGGACTGATATTGAAGCTGAAACTCTGAAACTCCAATACTTTGGCCACCTAACATGGAGAACTGACTCACTGTAAAAGACCCTGATGCTGGGAAAGATTGAAGGCAAGAGGAGAAGGGGATGACAGAGGATGAGGTGATTAGATGGCATCACCAACTCGATGGACATGAGTTTGAGTGAGCTCCGGGAGTTGGTGATGGACAGGGAAGCCTGGCATGCTGCAGCCCACGGGGGTGGCACAGAGTCAGACATGACTAAGTGATTGAACTAACTGATTGATTTTATTTTCCAGAGATACATAGTTTGAGATTAGAAGTTTGTTAGAAGAACTCACCAAATAGCACACAAGAGAGTGTTAAATCATTTTTGTGTTTCTTGGCAAGCATCAAGTAAATGTCCAGTTTTAATCAATTATCTTGAGGCAATATGCAACAAATTAGTTTATGCTGTGAAAACACACAGTCTTACAAAAGTAAGACTGATTGTTACCTCATCTATTTTAGAAAATCATAAGAAATATGACTATTATATTTATTTGGAGAAGTGGTTTTGACACGTGGCATGATATAAATACCACTTACTTGGGAGTCTATAAATCTTGTTTAGCCATGGATTAGGCCTGGCATAATCTGATCCTAGAGTTTATTCATCAAGGTTTCCCTGGTGGCTCAGAGGTCATTGCAGGAGACCTGGGTTCGATCCCTGGGTCAGGAAGATCCCCTGGAGAAGGAAACGGCAACCCCTCCAGTGTTCTTGCCTGGAGAATCCCATGGCCAGAGGAGCCTGGTGGGCTGCAGTCCACGATGATACAACTTTTCCAATACCCCATTTAATCAGAGTGAGGAGGAAAAGAGATAAAACATATGAAAAAAACCTGGAAACATTAAAACAGTACATGAATGTAAAACACTATTGTTGTTATTGTTCAGTCACTATGTCCTGTCTGACTCTTTTGCGACCTCATTAACTGGAGCCCACCAGGCTCCTCTGTCCATGGGATTTTCAAGGCAAGAATACTGGAGTGGGTTGCCATTTCTTTCTTCAGGAGATCTTCCTGAGCCAAGGATCAAAACAGTATCTTCTGAATTGGCAGGCGTATTCTTTACCACTGAGCCACCAAAGAAGCCCAAAACATTATTATATGTTCTCACATTAGTGGCAACAAGGAAGTGTTTTCAATGTAATTCATTTGTACTCTCTTAGGAAACTGCTTTTAAGAGGACTCTTTCATAGGAGTTACTTGAATTCTTGACCATAAGACTCATACTTAAAAGCTTAACACTTTTACGCATAAAGTAAAGTGCACTTATATTGTTAACCTCTAGGTCAAGTGGCAGAGTTGGGTAAGGAAAGGCACGTTTTATATATTAATTTATAGCTCTAAAATGATGCTAAAGCTGAAACTCCAGTGCTTTAGCCACCTCATGTGAAGAGTTGACTCATTGGAAAAGACTCTGATGCTGGGAGGGATTGGGGGCAGGAGGAGAAGGGGACGACAGAAGATGAGATGGCTGGATGGCATCACGGACTCGATGGACGTGAGTTTGAGTGAACTCCAGGAGCTGGTGATGGACAGGGAGGCCTGGCGTGCTGCGATTCATGGGGTCGCAAAGAGTCAGACATGACAGAGCGGCTGAACTGAACTGAACTGATAGCTCTAAAAGAGAGTAAGATTGGACCATAAAGAGAAGATCTTTCAGTAAGCCAGGAGCCAACCCTCATCAATATAAATACTACTCTATAAATATGAATTAAAAGCACTTAAACTTGTTTTTGTTCAGTTGCTCAGTTGTGTTGGACTTTTGCAACTCCATGGACTGCAGTACGCGAGGCTTTCCTGTCCTTCACCATCTCCTAGAGCTTGCTCAACTTATGTCCATTAAGTCGGTGATGCCATCCAACCATCTCATCCTCTATCATCCCCTTCTCCTCCTGCCTTCAATCTTTCCCAGCATCAGGGTCTTTCCTAGTGAGCTGAGTCTTCACATCAGGTGGCCAAAGTATTGGAACTTCAGTTTCAACATCAGTCCTTCAATGAGTATTCAAGATTGATTTCCTTTAGGATTGACTGGCTTGATGTCCTTAAAGTCCAAGGGACTTTGAAGAGTCTTCTCCAACACCACAGCTCACGAGCATCAATTCTTTGGCATTCAGCTTTCTTTATGGTCCAGCTGTCACATCCATACATGATTACTGGAAAAACCAGAGCTTTCACTAGATGCACCTTTAATAGTGCTCAAATAACACCAGATATGATCCAATAATGTGACATAATAATTCAGTCAGGATAAGCTAGGTTATGATGCGGTCATGTTAACCCTGAAATTTCGTGGATGAGCACAACTGAAGTTTATTCCTTGTTTATGTTGTTTTTTCAGAGATGACAGAGCCTTCTGCTCTGCATTGTCACCGGATTTGGGATGATGGAAGCTCAGGAAATCAAGTCAGAATATTCACTGGAAGGACTGATGCTGAAACTGAAGCTCCAACACTTTGACTCCTGATGCAAAGAGCCTATTCATTGGAAAGGACCCTGATACTGAGAAAGACTGAAGGCAGGAGAAGGGGATGACAGTGGATGAGATGGTTGGATGGCTTCACCAATTCAATGGACGTGAGTCTGAGGAAGCTCCAGGAGATGGTGAAGGACAAGGAACCCTGGCAGTCCATGGGGTTGCAAAGAGTCCAATACAACTGAGCAACTGAACTGAAAATTTTATGTAACAGACATGACTTGGTCTATTCTACACATTGTGCGTTGATTCCTAGCCAGCATCCATTTACTCCAGTTACCTTTTTCCTTGCTTAAAGTATACACTCAATTTCCCAATAAACATACAGTGCAGAGGAACAGATTCCCGGATTGCAGATTCTCAATCTATCTGCAAGCGTGGTTCTTAGATGGCTTGCTGGCCTTCCTTGACCACAGGCTTTGCTTCAGGTATAGACATATGAACTAAGGGGTTTAACTAACGAGAATCTCAGGAGTCTTGCTTGAAATACTGGGACAAAAGTAGCATTTCAGAGTAGGCAGTTGTAAAGCATGGCACATGCATGATAAGAGAACCAGCATGAGAATGATGACAACACAGAGAAGGCATAGCCAGTAGAATAAAAGAGAAATGAAACAAGACACCGACTGGGCTTAGCCAATCACGAAGCCTCATCCTTCCCCTAAACTTGCAGAGGAGCCAATGTGTGTCTTCATAAGGCCATTGATTCAGATATTTTCTTATGTGTGGCCAAAGACATTTTAACCGAATAAATATCTAAATTTCCAAAACATCTGCACGTCTATACTGTTAACAATAATTTCAGTTATATTCAGTGCAGTGACTAATGAAACGTCATTCAACAGTCTGGATAAAACCAACTTTACATGAGATCACATGAGTCTGTGATCCTAAATGAGTTAAAACTGATAACTCGGCAGGAACACAGAAATGAGTCCCATTGTGTTGGTCAGGGTTCTCCAGAGAAACAGCACCAGTAGGACAAAGAGTGAGATAGGCACAGGGAATTAATTTATAGGAACCAACTTAACACATTTATGGAGGTGAGAAGTCCCACAATTTGCTGCCTAAAAGTAGGAGAACCAAGAAAATAATTCAAGTTTGACATCCTGAGAATCAGGGGAACCAGTGATGCAAGTCTGGGTCCAAAGACCCGAAAATCAGAGTGGGGACCAGTGGCGTTAAGTCCAAGTCTGAATCTGAAGGGTAGAGAACCAGAAATATTGCTGTCCAAGGGCAGTAGAAGAGCAAACTCGACTTTCCTCTGCCTTTCTGCTTTCCACAGGCCCTCAAGCGATTGGATGACATCCACCCATAGTGATCAGGGTGACCTTCTTTACATCCTCACAGGCCAGGAAATGGAGTTTTACCAGCTCTCTGGGCATCCCTTAGCCTAGACAAGTTGACACATTAAATTAGCCATCACAGCCACTGAATAATCTCTCAAACTTGATCTGCTCAGACACCGCTTTCTCTTTTCAGGTTTTGCCACTGCCTTCAGAATATTTCCTTCTTAGCTTTTCTTTTTCAAATTCCTGAAGTATCATCACCCCATCTCCACTCCAGCAGTTTCTGTCTTATGCAGCAATATTTAAGAAATCCACGTATTACTCTTACAAATGATACCTACCAACTGCCCATATTTGGTACAAAAGGTTAATTGAACATTAAGTGAAATTTATCACTAGCAAACAAAAATTTCAGGAAGAAGGAGCTGAAATGAGCTGAACATGATCTTTGAAAAATGTGGCTACTTCATCACAGTGCAAATTGTTGGGGAAACAGAATTAAAAATAAAATCTTCTCCCAATCCAAAAATCTCTCCAGAAAGACAGTAGACAAAGAAACTCTTTTATTATTATTCCACAAGCATTAAATTCATTCTAAGAGGCTTACATGTTCAAAAAAATAGTAACTAGTCCTCAAGTAAGAGGACTTGTCAGCACCATTTGTCACATGTAGTTTATTCTAACTTTACCTGGTAATTATGTGGCCAGTACATTATCATTGGCCTGTTGGCCTTACCAAGAAGAAAAGCTAAATTATTATTTTTTTATGATAGGAGGTAGTTTTGCAACGCAGAACCAAGCACCCACCTAAATAAGTCTACCACTGTCCCCCAGAAACTGGGAGAGAGGGGTGCTATCTTCCTTTATGTTCATATTCAAAGAGACCGCTCCCAGTTTCTTAAGAAAAACATTCTCAGGTTACAAAGCTAACCAAATGCCAATCCAGTCCTCAAAAGAATTCAAAGCACTTCCAATTATAGCTTTTCTAAAGTAAATGTCAAAAAAAAAAAAGAGAGAGAGAAGGAAATCTCTCATTTTCTACAGGGAATCAAGCCTCTCATTTCTCATTTTTACTTGTCCTTACATGATGCACATGTTTTGATTTTATTCTAGGTGTCCAAGACAATAAAATAAGTGAAAATTCATTCAGCAAATATATCTAAGTGTGCCTATGTGCCAGGCACATGCTGCTGCTGCTAAGTCGCTTCAGTCGTGTCTGATTCTGTGCGACCTCATAGATGGCAGACCTGCTAGGTAGGTCCAAAACCCTTTGTCTTTATTCTAAAATAAAGAAGCTCTGTGCTCAACATCACTATTTATTAGGGAAATGCAAATCAAAACTACAATAACGTAGAGGTAAGTGTGTGAGGAGGAGGCTCAAGAGGGAAGGGATATGTATATCGTTAGGACTGATTTGTGTTGTATGGCAGAAACCAACACAACATTGTAAAGTAATTATCTTCTAATTAAAAATAAATTTAAAAAGGAAAAGAAAACTACAATGAGGTATCATCTCAAACCAGTCAGAATGGCCATCATCAAAAAATATACAAAAAATAAATGGTGGAGAAGGTCTGGAGAAAAGGGAACCCTCCAACAATGTTAGAAGGAATGTAAACTGGTACAGCCACTGTGGAGACTAGTATGCATGTTCCTTAAAAAACTAAAAATAGAGTAATCATATGACCCAGCAATCCCACTCCTATTCAAATATCTGGAGAAGAGCATAATTCAAAAGGATGCACACAGGGATTCCCTGGTGGCTTAGTGACAGAGAATCTGCCTGCCAGTGTAGGAGACGCAGGTTCAATCCCTGATCTGGGAAGATCCTGCATGTCTGCAGAGCAGCTAAGTCCATGAGCCACAGCTATTGACCCTGTGCTCTAGCTGCAACTCTGAGCCCAGGTGCTGCAACTACTAAAGCCCAAGCACCCTAGAGCCTGTGCTCCTCAGTGACAGACCTGCATACTGCAACTAGAGAAAAGCCCATGCAGCAATGAAGACCCAACACAATCAAAAATCAAAATTTTAAAAACGAGGCACGCACCCTGGTGCTCACTGCAGCACTATCTACAATAGCCAGAACATGGAAGCAACCTAAATGTCCATTGACAGGGGGATGGCTAAAGACGTTGTGGTACATACACATGATGGAATATTAGTCAGCCATAAAAAGGAATGAAGTAGGGCCTGCACAGAGACATGGATGGACCGAAAGCCTGTCAAACAGAGTAAAGTCAGAAAAAGAAAACCAAATATTGTGTAATATCATTTATATACAGAATCTAGAAAAATGATACAGATGAACTTATTTTCAAAGCAGAAATAGAGTCACAGATACAGAGAACAAACATGGTTATCAAGTTGGGGAGAAGAAGATGGAATGAATTGGGAAATTGAGTCTGATATACATACACTACTATGTATAAAATAAATAACTAATGAGGACCTACTATATACCATAGGAACTCTACTCAGCACTCTGCGGTGACCTAAATGGGAAGGAAATCTAAAAAGAAGAGTGGATATATGCATTGTTTGTTCATGCAAGTGCTTAGTCATGTCCAACTCTTTTCTACCCTTTGGACTGTAGCCTGCCAGGTTCCTTTGTCTATGGAATTTCCCAGGCAAAAGTACTGTAGGGGACTACCATTTCCTTCTGTAGGGGATCATCCCAACCCAGGTATTAATCCTGAGTCTCCTGTGTCTTCTGGATTGGAGGCAGATTCTGAACCCACTGAGCCATTGGGGAAACCCCAGATATATGTATATTTATAATTGTTTGTTGTATAGCAAGAAACTAATATAATATTGCAAAGCAACTATACTCCAATAAAAATTAATTTAAAAAGTTCTGAAAATAAAGCTGGTTGTTGTTGTTTTTATTTTTAATCAGTCTGTGGCTGAGATTCTTTTAGTAGCAAAATTTGAGCTAAAATGCCATGAGACTCTGTATAAACTTCATTTAGTCCACTTGCTGTAAATAAATTTTAATACATTTTACTGAGAATTATTAATGTGTTTCAATAATGGATAATATTCCAGCCCCTGCTTAATTAGCTTCAGTTATTGTTTTACCTTGACTTTTGAAGTAGGAAGAAACATCAAAATGTAAGGCAATGGGAAGAGAGATTAGCTATATATGTGTGTGTGTATATATAAGTTGCAATTATTTTTTTTCTTTGATTCTACGTTATAGCAAATTAATGGAGGTCAGAAGTCAAAGAAGTAGAAAGAGGAAAGAGACAAACTGAAGGAAAGGGAAAATGCAAACGTCATAAATACATACGAGGGGAAGGATCATGTTTGTTTTATTTCTCTGTTAAATATCCAGAATTTAGCACAGAGCCTAATCCAAAGTGGAAGCTCAAAATTATTTGCTTCATGAGAGGTACAAGAGAAAGGACAGCTGGAGGAGCACAGACAAGAGAGAAAAACAGACAATTATATAATATGCACCAAGGGAAAGGAAACAAACAGCATACTCCTAAAAAAGGGCTAGGGAAGAAAGGGGGTGGGGGACAGAGAGAAAGAGAGGAGAAAGAGAGGACTGAGAGAGAGAAGAGAGAGACAGGAAGGAAAGAGAGAGAGGGGGAACAGAGAGAGAGAACAGAGAGGACTGGAAGACAGGAAGGAAAGAGAGAGTAGGAGCTCTGAGCTCTTAGCCTGGTGACAGCCAGCTCTTTGGTGCAGAGACTTCAGAGTTCTATTATCTTTGATCTTTGAAATACTAACTCACAGATTAAAGACTTTCCAGCACTTGCTATTTAGACTAACTTCTAGAAGAAGCCTCTGAAAGGCCAGGCCACAGCAACTCCCCAGGTGGGAAATGATGCTTTTGGATGCCCTGACAGTGACTAAATTACCAAGGTGATGAGGGGGAAGCCCTGCTAAGGTCTGAGGCCATCCATCTTTTCCTTAGAAAGATACTCTGGCATCGGATATGTCTGCATTTGAAAAGAGATGTTACACAGTATTGCAACAGCATTCTTCTTTGCCATAGGTTCCCTTTAGTTTGGTAATATCATCCAGGGTCATTCATTCGGTAATGGTTAGGAACCTAATCTTTCAAGCTGTTTTTGATGGTGTCTTCCTTTTTTGATTTTTTTTCATTGTAAAATTCTATTGTTCTTGTTGGAACCCAGGAGATTTCATCTAGGCAGTAAGGAAGAGTGAGATGGGGTACAGGGCCATAGAGACAAAAGGAAGGGTCTGTGAGGAAAGGAAGCCCATTATCAGCTAAGTGATATTGGAATGCATTCTCCCTGAAACCGAGTCCCCCTGAAACCAAGTTCCTATGCCAGGTGTATGATGACCCTCTCTACATAAAACTTTATTCCCTTTCTGGCCCCGCCCTTGTTCCCCTCATGATTGAGGAGTAACAAAGAAAGTGAAAGTGAAAGTCACTCAGTCGTATCCGACTCTTTGTGACCCCTTGGACTATACAGTCCATGGAATTCTCCAGGCCAGAACACTGGAGTTGGTAGCCTTTCCCTTCTCCAGGAGAAAGAAAAAGGGAGGTTGAAACCAAGCAGGGGCCCATGTCGGTGCAAAAGGTCTCTCCACATCCCCCATTTCTTGTTTTTAGAAAAAGGCTTTAGTTTCCTAGGCCTTCCCTGAGTTCCAAAGAGCAAACTCAAGCAGTTACTAATCAGGGAAGTGAGGGAATGCAGAAACAAAGGAAAAGCAGATAAACAAGAAAAATAATGATAATAATTTAGCTATAGACATCCTGAGTTCCTCCTCAAAGGACATGCATGACAACCTCATACACATCCTTGAGTTCTGCAAGAACTAAGATGCCCCTACCCCCAACCCAATCCAAGTGAAGAATGGTGAGTAAGTGTTGAGTAGAGGTTTGTAGACCCCAGACTGGTTGGGACCAGAAGGCTGCTTAAGATTCTTAAAACATCACCCTGTTACCCCACCACCAAACCAATCAGAAGAAAGTCACACATCCTTATAGTCCTGACGCCAAACACTGCCATTAAAATCCTTCCTTAGGGGCTTCCTGGGTGGTTCAGTGGTTATGACTTCACTTTCCAATGTGGGAATGCAGGTTCCACCCCTGGCTGGGGAGCTAAGATCCCACATGCCTCCGAGCCAAAACACTGAAACGTAAAATGGAAGCAATGCTGTCACAAATTCAATAAGTCCCCCAAATAGTCCACATCAGAAAGTCTTATAAATGAAATAAAATCCTTTCCTGAAAGTCATCAGGAAATTCAGATCTTTGGAAAATGAGCTGCCCATACTTCTTGGCACATTACAGATAAGTCCTGAACTTTCTTTACCAGTAAGCAGGCTTTGCTGCACAGAGGGCAAGTGGACCCAAGTTTGGATCAGTAACAATGTCAGCATGAAGATTCACAAGAACATGCAAATATTTGGACACAGAGCAACAATTTAATTTTAGCTGTTTCCTCCTCATAGCCTTAGTCTTCATAGTCTTAGTTGCTCCTTGAAATCATCTGAAGAAGTTTTTAAAAATATGGATTTCTTGAGTTCACATAGTTTGATGCAATAGCTTCAGAATGTGTCCTAAACATCTCATAGTAAACACACATACCCCTCACACACACACACACTTCCAGGTGGTTTTAATAAAAATCCACAATTGAGCACCTCTGCCCTAGGGCAGCAGTCCCCAATTTTTTTGACATCAGGGACCAGTTTCATGAAAGACAATTTTTCCATGGCCTGGAGAGGGGGGATGGTTTCAGGATGATTCAAGCACATAACATTTATTGAGCATTTATTTCTAGCATACTACATTAGCTCCATCTCAGATCATCACGCATTAGATCCCAGAGGTTGGGGATCCCTGCACAGGGGACTTGCTAATCTTCTGTTGTATTGAATACTATTAATATCCACACAACCACTCTTCTCATCTAACTTGTGCACTTGAAACACTTCAGGTGTTGTTTTACTTCAAACAACTCTTGATTTTTACATCGATCTCCCCAAACCCAACTCCATTCTTCTTCCATATTCACCCTCTCCTCCCACGTACCTTCTATCACCACTAACTCATGTGAAAATCTTCTTGACACCTTCAGATACCTCATACCATTCTCACATTCAGTCATCAAGTTCTGCTGACTTCACTTTTAGGAAATCTGCCCACTTGTCTATACCTCCACTAGGCAGTACCCCAACCTCTGCCCTCCACCAATACACACACACATACTCACACACTCATTTTGCACTTGAATTACTAGGATGGTCTCTGAACCAGCTTTCCCTCTCCCACTCTTGTTCTCATAGAATTCATGCTCCAAAGAAATTTGTTTATGACACATTCTTGCTGAATGCTTTCAAGTTCTTAGAACGGTGGTTACCAGAGTCTGTGTGGGGGAAAATGGAGAGATATTAACTAACGATACAAACGTCATTAAGCTTAGCAAGTTCTGGGCATCAATATACAGTGTGGTGATTATAGTTAATAATACTGTTTTGTATACGTGAAAGTTGCTATGAGAGTAGATCTTAAATGTTGTTATCACCAAAAATGGCAATCGTGTGACAGGAAAAGGGCAAATAGATGTGGAAACAAGGGGAAAAGTGATAGACTTTATTTTCTTGGGCTCTAAAATCACTGCAGATGGTGACTGCAGCCATGACATTAAAAGACGTTTGCTCGTTGGAAGAAAAGCTATGACCAACCTAGACAGCATATTAAAAAGCAGAGACATTACTTTGTTGACAAAGGTCTGTCTAATCAAAGCTATGGTTTTTTCCATAGTCATGTATAGATGTGAGAGTTGGACCATAAAGAAGCTGAGTGGTGAAGAATTGATGCTTTTGAACTGTGGTGTTGGAGAAGACTCTTGAGAGTCCCTTGGACTGCAAGGAGATCCAACCAGTCAATCCTAAAGGAAATCAGTCCTGAATATTCATTAGAAGGACTTATGCTGAAGCTGAAACCCCAATATTTTGGCCACCTGATGTGAAGAACTGACTCACTGGAAAAGACCCTGATGTTGGGAAAAATTGAAGGCAGGAGGAGACGGGGATGACAGAGGATGAGATGGTTGGATGGCATCATCCACTCGATGGACATGAGTTTGAGCAAGCTCTGGGAGTTGGTGATAGACAGGGAAGCCTGCTGTGCTGCAGTCCATGGGGTCACAAAGAGTAGGACATGCCTGAGCGACTGAACTGAACTGACTGATGTGATAGGATGGAGTTATTAGCTAAGGAGGTAGTTGTAATCATTTTGCCATATATAAATATATCAAATTAAGAGTTTGTAAACCTTACATTTACACAGTGTTATATCTCAATTACATCTCAATAAAACAGCTTGAAGGAGGAGGATCTTTCTTTTGCTCTAAGGATAAAGTCCCATTTGTTTAATTTGACCCACTAGGTCCAGACCACTTCTACAAATTCATTTCCCACCCCCTCCCGCACTAAGCCTACTTCTATGTCTTCACTGATCTTTCTCCTTCAGTTTTAGGCCACATCAAATCTCCGGTCTTCTGAAAGGCCTTCATGCAAGATCATTGTTCATCCTGCCTAAACTGCCCATTCTCACGTCCTTCCTCCCACACCCTTCCCCACCCTCAGATCTTTATACCACTTCCGTGTCATTTTCAGCCTACATTTTATGTACCTTTTAGTTCTTAAGCTAAACGTTATCTCATTCTAAATTAGGTTCCTTTCCTAAATGCTCTAACATCCTATATTGTTCCCTCAAAGCATTTCCAATAATTGCAATTAAATATTTGTGTATTTATGAATTTTTTCCCCAGTAGAATGTGAGTTGTACAAAGTCATGGATCAGGTCTGTCTTGTTAATGTCAAATGCCCACCACGTATCCAATGTAGATCTCATAGATCTCAAACACTAAATATTTGTTGAACACATGATTAAAATAGGAGCTTCCTCTTCCCATGTTATCAATATACATGGGATTCTCTTAACTCTGGACTACTGGTGAGCACCTGTGATTCCCAGCTTGGCTCTCACAGGAAGAAGGTGAGGATGAGGACATCAAGGTAAGAAGAAAGTGTAGCTAGAATCTTAACTGGACAGGCTTAACACTGGAGTTTTCTAGTAATCTGTGCCTTTTTGCTCAGTCTCTGCTTGATAGATTGTCTTCCTTGATAAAAGCACACACTTCCTGGCCCAGCGGGTCCTGTTGGATTGCTGTCCTGCTGCTATTCTAAAGCAGGGACCTGGCATGCAGGATATAATGCAGCTCCTGGGACATGAGCAGATAGGGACACACGACAGCTTAGAATGACCTCTGGGTCAGCACTGACACCAGCTGAACTGGAGATTTCCGGTCACTGATACACCTCTGTGATTCCAGAACCTGTTCAACCTTTTCAATAAACCTCTCTTCTGGAGGAGCTGTGCAGTCCAGAACTGTCTGTACTTTCCACCACATGGACGTTTCTAAAGTTACTACACTATTTAAAATTTCTATCTAGTTCGTACGGTTGACTCTTTTCTGTTTCAGAGGCCACTCACAGAAATAGAAAATGTTTCTGCTAGTCTTCTTTTGGCCCCAGAATATATGTTGTCATTGTTCAGTTGTTAACTTGTGTCTGATCCTTTGTGACCCCATGGGCTGCAGCACACCAGGCCTCCCTGTCCCTCACCATCTCCTGGAGTTTGCCCAGATTCATGTCCATTGACTTGGAAATGCCATCCAACCATCTCATTCTCTATTGTCCTCTTCTGCTCTCAATCTACAATCTACTCTTTGATTGGCAGTTTACCCAATCATCCAATTACCAGTCAAAAAGCAATCTACTTTTTTTTTTTATAGTAATCAATCAAAAATATAGAGTGAGATCATAGTAGCTAGAACTGTGAAGATAGCACAGTCATAATTTCCCCCAGCTACTCAGCACTGATACAGTTAACAGGGCTCTAGATCTGACCAAGGAAATTTCTGGGGATTTCCAAAGGGATTACCCAGCAGAGGTACCCATAACCCTCATCCTTTCAGGCATCTGATAGCATGAACTCATTTAACTGCATGAGGAGCTGCATGTTTCAAGTTACTCAGCACCTCCACTCAGCAAATACTGCATAGGAAGCAGTCTTAGGACAGTCAACCAATAGAGTCATCCACAGTTTGGAAACCATTTTCTGGTGCCAGGGGATCCTAGAGACTGAGACTCAGGTCCTAAGCACCGATAAGCAGCCTGTGTAACACCAGCGCAGGCACCACTGCTCCTCCAGCGTCCCCAGTGGCAGGCAGGGTCTCTTGTCTTAACCTCCTGGGGGTGTCTCTACTGATGAATGGCTAAAGTATAAAGAAAAAGAAGTTATTTATTGTTCTGTTTTTTAATTCATTGAGCATAAGCCAAAGATCTATTACCAGTCTTTTATCATTTAATGAATTATCAGTATATATGTGATCATAGCTCATTACAACATAAATTTCTGTATTCATTATTCAAAGAATCTCATCTCATTGTTAACATTATTATTAACACCTAATATGTAGTGAGGGCTCACTAAGTGTTGACAATGTGTTTAAGCATGTTAGTTATTGATTATCTCATCTAATGGTGACTAAAATTTTGGGAGAAGCTAGGTAATTTGCATATGAGAGGACCTGTATTACAAAATAAATTTTATCTCATTCAACTGTGACAGCAACCCTGTGAGATGTTAATAAACTCTTGTATTAGGGACAACAGTAATATTAATAAGGGAGGTTAGGAAACATTTGTAGAAAAGTAATGGGCAAAATTTTTGATAAGTAGGAACAGAAAAGTTTGTTTTAAAGCATTTGGTAAGGAAAGACAACAGATAAACAGGACATAAGATTAGAGACCTCTGTATTAAGATGGCACAAATATTCTAGTGTATCAGTCATAATAAATAACAACTTAAACTTGCAGAACACGTTTTATTCCATTCTATATAATTCTCAAAATATGAGATGGAAAAGGATGAGATCCTAAATAAGAGCCTGTTTAAGAATCCAAAAGAAATAAGAGTCCAACCAATGAGTTAGAAATTTTTCTTTAGTTGTCTACTTAAAAAAATCTCACTGAGAAAGTATATTTAAATATAGACTTAATTCTTGAACAATGCAGGGGTTACAGGCACCAATCCTCTGTGAAGTCAAAACTATGAGTGTTATCTTTGTCTTCAGAACAAAGAAATTGATGAATGATTCACCCAAGGACATGAAGCTAAAACAGTTTGAATAAAATCAGAACTCAAATTCTAGTCTTTTTGATCCCACATATTGTGATCCAAAATCACTGCAGATGGTGACTGCAGCCATGAAATTAAAAGACGCTTACTCCTTGGAAGAAAAGTTATGACCAACCTAGATAGCGTATTGAAAAGCAGAGACATTACTTTGCCAACAAAGGTCCATCTAGTCAAGGCTATGGTTTTTCCAGTGGTTATGTATGGATGTGAGAGTTGGACTGTGAAGAAAGTTGAGCGCTGAAGAATTGATGCTTTTGAACTGTGGTGTTGGAGAAGACTCTTGAGAGTCCCTTGGACTGCAAGGAGATCCAACCAGTCCAATCTGAAGGAGATTAGCCCTGGGATTTCTTTGGAGGGAATGATGCTGAAGCTGAAACTCCAGTACTTTGGCCACCTCATGGGAAGAGTTGACTCACTGGAAAAGACTCTGATGCTGGGAGGGATTGGGGGCAGGAGGAAAAGGGGACGACAGAGGATGAGATGGCTGGATGGCATCACCGACTCGATGGACGTGAGTCTGAGTGAACTCCGGGAGTTGGTGATGGACAGGGAGGCCTGGCATGCTGTGATTCATAGGGTCGCAAAGAGTCAGACACGACTGAGCGACTGAATTGAACTGAACTGAACTGATTGTGATTTCTAATCCAACACAAGTTTTTTTTCCCATATTCAGCTGTAAAATGAAAACACGAGTACTGACTGTATTTATTGAAAAGAATCAAGGTGTAAATGGTCAATGCAGTTTAAATCCTCCCATGGAAAAATAAAATAAAATAAATAAATCCTCCCATGTTGTTCAAGGGTCAGTTTAATGCAATCACATAAAGAGCCAGCCTTTCAGATATAGAATTTCTAAGAGTAATTTCCATTTTTAAGTTTTTTATAAACATGATAGACTTGTAAACTAAGTTAAAATTTGTATTTTGAAATTTATGCATTTTCTTTAAGGGTGGTATAGCATTTAAATACCCATACCCAGCAGTCACACATGACTTGTTATCTGTAAAAACTTGGATGAGTAACTTAGCTTTACTGATCTGGTTCATCAGCTGTCTAGTCAGATTAACAATTGCTTTACCCTACAGGGTTGTTTTGAAGATAAAAAGAAAATTGATTGTTTGGCTTTCGGGAATTAAGTATAATGACTGAAATGACAATTGTATTCACCTAGTCACATAGAAGAAGTGGCAAGAATACACAGAAGAACTGTACAAAAATATCTTCATGACCCAGATAACCACGATGGTGTGATCACACATGTAGAGCCAGACATCCTGGAGTGTGAAGTCAAGTGGGCCTTAGGAAGCATCATTACAAATAAAGCTAGTGGAGATGATGGAATTCCAGCTGAGCTATTTCAAATCCTAAAAGATGATGCTGTGAAAGTGAGGCACTTAATATGCCAGCAAATTTGGAACACTCAGCAGTGGCCACAGGACTGGAAAAGGTCAGTTTTCATTCCCATCCCAAAGAAAGGCAATGCCAAAGAATGCTCAAACTACTGCACAATTGCACTCATCTCACATGCTAGCAAAGTAATGCTGAAAATTCTGCAAGTGAGGCTTCAACAGAACATGAACCAAGTACATCCAAATGTTCAAGCTGAATTTAGAAAAGGCAGAGGAACCAAAGATCAAATTGCCAACGCCTGCTAGATCATCAAAAAAGCAAGAGAGTTCCAGAAAAACATCTATTTCTGCTTTATTGACTACGCCAAAGCCTTTGACTATGTGGATCACAACAAACTGTGGAAAATTCTTCAAGAGATGAGAATGCCAGATCACCTTACCTAACCTCTTGAGAAATCTGTATACAAGTCAAGAAGCAACAGTTAGAACTGGACATGAAGCAATGGATTGGTTCCAAATTGGGAAAGGAGTATATCAAGGCTGTATATTGTCACTCTGTTTATTTAACTTATATGCATAGTACATCATGCAAAATTCCAGGCTGGATAAAGGACAAACTGGAATCAAGATTTCTGGGAGAAATATCAACAGTCTCAGATACATAGATGATTGCACCCTTATGGCAGAAAGTGAAGAGGAACTAAAGAGCCTCTTGATGAAAGTGAAAGAGGAGAGTGAAAAAGCTGACTTAAAACTCAACATTCAAAAATCTAAGATCATGGCATCCGGTCCCATCATTTCATGGCAACTAAATGGGGAAACAATGGAAACAGTGACAGACTTTATTTGGGGGGCTCCAAAATCACTGCAGATGGTGACTGCAGCCATGAAATTAAAAGATGCCTGCTCCCTGTAAGAAAAGCTATGACCAACCTAGATAGCATATTAAAAAGCAGAGACATTACTTTGCTGACACAGGTCCATTTAGTCAAAGCTATGGTCTTTCCAGTAGTCATGTATGGATGTGAGAGTTGGACCATAAAGAAAGCTGAGCACTGAAGAATTGATGCTTTTGAACTGTGGTGTTGGAGAAGACTCTTGAGAGTGTTTTGGACTGCAAGGAGATCCAACCAGTCCATCCTAAAGGAAATCAGTCCTGAATATTCATTAGAAGTACTGACACTAAAGCTGAAGCTCCAATACTTTGGCCACCTGATGCGAAGAACTGACTCACTGGAAAAGACACTGATGCTGGGCAAGATTTAAGGCAGTAGGAGAAGGGGATGATAGAGGTTGGATGGTATCACCAACTTGATGGACCTGAGTTTGAGCAAGCTCCAGGAATTGGTGATGGACAGGGAAGCCTGGGGTTGCAAACAGTTGGACACGACTGAATGACTGAACTGAACTGGTGTTCTTATTTGATTATTATGTGTTTTAATTTGGCAGATATCTGAATTAGCTCTGACTGGCAAGATTCCCAATACTGAAGCACTTTAGAACACAGTTTACACTCATATTTAAATGTATTTGTTTTATTCATCTTTTTCTAAAATTAATATCTGATCAATTTTAGGATGTTCAAAAATTTGACATTTATAATTATCTTCAATCTTTTAGAAGAAATTTTTATGTCACCTTGATTTCAGACACTCAATAGGGCCATCTGTACTTCATATTCAACTTGGAGTTCCATGTGTGTTACCCAGAATGTTAGTTGGTGTCCTAGTCAGCTCAGGCTACTATAACAAAATGCAATAGACTGGGTGGCTTAAACATAAGACACTTCTTCTTCACAGATCTGAGCTTGGGAATCCAAGATCAGGGAGCCAGCATCCTGGATTCTGGTAAAGGAATTTCTTCCCACTTTGCTGATGGCTACCTTCTTGCTGTGTCCTCATAGAGCAGAAAAATAGAACAAGAGAGTACAAGCTTGCTGATGCCTCTTTCACAAGGATGATCATTCCATCTTGGGGCCCCATCTTTAAGATTTTATGTAAACCTAATAACCTCCCAAAGGCCCTATTTCCAAATTCCCTCACAATGGGCAAGAGGACTTCATCACATGAATTTTGAGGGATGCGAGAGTTCAGTCCTTAACATTTGGCTAGGGTTGCCGTGACAAGATACCCCAAGCAGGGTTGCTTAAACAATTGAAATATATTGTCTCACAGTTATGGAGGCTGGAAGTCTGAAGCAAACATGCTGATAGAGTTGGTTTTTGCTGAGAGTCATGAAGGGGAATCTGTTTCATGCCACTGTCTCAGCCTCTAGTGGTTTGCTGGCAACCTTTGGCATGCCTTGACGTCTCTGTGCGTGTGTCTCTATGTGTAATATCCCCCCTTCCAATAAGGACACTGGTCATATTGGATTAGGACTCCATCCTTCTCCAAAATGACCTCATCCTAACTAACTACATCTGCAATGATCCTATTTTCAAATAAGGTCACATTCTAAGGTACTGGGGGTTAAACACCGACATATGAACGGAGAGGGGCATGATTCAGTATGTAATGCTTAGTTATCCTTACTAGCTATAAAGCACAAAGATACGAAGCATATTACTGAGCTCCTTAGTCATAGGATATATTGTTTTCTCACATTAATATAAAATATTATTTAAAACATTACCTGGTCAATATTTGACATATTGGCCATACTGAAAAAAATTCTGAGCTTTGTGAATTAAAAAGGAACATTCGTTTACAGAAGGAAAGTGAATCCTATGTTTCATCTGAGAACACTTTACCAAATCAAATTTAGCAATTTGCTGAGTTTCCTGGTATGGTACTTTGAGTGTTTAAAAGTGTTTTCTCAATTAGCTATTAAAAAGCATTTAATTTTGCATAAAGCAGCTTTCCCTTTAGTGCTTTAATTAAAAGTCAGTATTCAATTATTTATCTACCACTCAGGGTATCGAATGATTTAGAAGGAATAGCAAGTAACATTCCACAGATTTGGGCTCATTTAAAATATGTTTGAAATAGCATATATATGATAACATTTAAAATATGATTATGACCTTCCTTATTTGACTTTGTTATCTGTTGGCCTTTACAGAAAGCTGCCCGCTAACGCGGTCTCTGATGAGATCAAAAGGAAAAAAGATGCTGGAAATATTTTGAATACTCAAAAGTCCAGAGAAATTTGAAGCTCAGAAAGTTGTACCAGCTCGCGGGAGGACAATTAGATTGAGACATCACTTGAAGAGCTAAGTAATAATCGTGCTGAAAGAAAGAAGATTTGGTTACCTAATGCAAAAGTATGCCTGCACCTCCTTGGTGACCAAGCAGGATCTGGGGGCGTTACACTCCCCAGTCTGGGGCCCTCCAGCCCTAACCAGCTGCCTTAGACACTTCTGAAACAAAAGGAGTTGAAGGGCATTTCCATGGTTCCCCAAATGAGTGATGTGAGTACACATCACTCCACTCTGATGTCTCAATATCTACTGCAGTAAATAGCTACCCAGGGTGACAGTGCCCAGCATGGACAAGCTGCCCGGGGAGGAACTGCAAGAGCTGTATCCCAGATGGAAGCAAGTCAAGCAATTTCAAGTGATGCCCAAAGGCACAGTGAGACTCTGACCAGGTAGAGCTAAACAGCAAAACCTTCTCTGTTTTTACATACGCAAGTTCCCAAAAGTCTCAGTTCAGTTTTAAGTTTTAGTATCTTCACTAGTATAGATGTCACAAACTTATAAAATCAGCGTGATCTGGAAGACTATCTGTACTTATTTAGTTTTAAAATATGTGAAAAATTAATTTTTGGTTCTGTTTTAGGCCATCTGGAGATGGCAGACACTAAAACAAAAAATTAAATTAAAAATGTATCCTTTGGTCAATAAGAATATGAAAAGATGTTCAACATCACTAATCATTAGAAGATGAAAAATCAAAAACACAAGATTATATCATCTCATACACATTAGGATGGCTACTATAAGTAAACCAAAAATTAGCAAGTGTTGGCAAGGATGTGGAGAAATTAAAACCCTTGTGCCCTGTTGGTGGGAATGCAAAATGGTACAGCTACTGTAGACAACAGTATGGCAGTTTCTCTAAAGATTAAAAATTGAATGGCTATATCATCCAGCAATTTCGATTCTGGATATGTATGTATCTAAAGAATCGAAAGCAGGGTCTTGAAAAGATATTGATACATTCAGGTTCATAGCATTATTGACAAAGCCAAGAGGAGGAAGCACCTCAAATGTCCATCAATGGATGAATCAGTAAACAAAAACATGGTATATATATATATAATAGAACATTATTCAGCCTTAAGAAGGAAAGAAATCCTGACACATGCTACAGAATGGATGAACCTTGAGGACACTATGCCAAGTAAAATAAACCAGTCACAACAAGACAAATACTGAATTATTTCATTAACATGAGTTATCTAGAGTAATCAAATTCATCAAAATAGGAAATGGGAGGGTGGTTTCCAGGGGCTGTAGGAAAGAGAAAATGGGTACTTGTTTAATGGGCATAGAGTTTCAGTGTCCCAAGATGAAAAAGTTCTGGCAACTGGCTGCACAACTGTGAATACACTTAACACTACTTAATTGTACATGAAGAAATGGTTAAAGTGGTAAATTTATATTATGGGCTTTTTATCACAACAAAAATTTATTATTCAAAGTTTCTCAAAACTGTATGATGTGATAAATATAAATAATTTACATTTTCAATGTTTTTTTTCTTTTGAAGCATTTATACTTCTGAGATTATCAAAACTTAAGAACCTCTAACACCTTTGAGATACCCTAGGTTTGGGGTCTTCCTTCCATTTACGGCTGATGGTGCATACTATTTGACTTAGCTAAAGTGTGATATTACTATACTATATGTTGTAAATAAAAGCTTTAATATTATTTTGAAAAGCTTGATATTTCACAAGTTTGTATGGATTCAAAATCCATTTACATTATCAGAGAACTTTCAATATTACCAGCATTTCTTTGGTAATGAAAGAAGTGAAGTGCCATCAGATCTTAAAATATAATCTCAAATATATATTTTAGAATAGTTGCAAGAACAATTCAAGTTGTTCTACTTTTAATTAAGAAAAAGTTCAAATGTATTTAGAAAAAGAACAGAGATGCTGGGAAAACTGGAGACCTATGTTTAAGATTCAATTGCACACTATTGAAAGTTACTGGAAGAATCAGAAGACTCATAAAACTATTATGTTATGAGGAATAAAGAATGTTAAGTTGTTATTTAAAAACACCTACAGTTCTAAATGAAAATTTAAATTTAAATGAACTGTTTTTAAAATCAAAGTATTTACTTGCAAAATTAAATTTCACAAATAGACCATAAGATATTCTTTTAATTTAAATGATCAAATTTTTCTTTATCTTTCTTTCTTTTCTTTTTTTTTTTAAATTGGCTGAGTTGCTTCCAGCAGATCAGTGAAGTCATATTGATTATCAGGAGCCTGGTAAATAAATTCAACCTCCTGAAACAAACACTGTCCACAACTTTTAGTGAACACTGTTCTCCAAAACAAATATTTTTAGAAACACTGTTTTCCATAAAACAAAACAGTTCTAAGGTCAACAGTGCTTAGGGGATCTCTAATAAAAACAAAATAAAATATAAATATAAAAACAAGTTAGAAAATTGAAATACTAGGGGAAAATTTCCTTCCCATTTAGTAAACAGATGAAGATATTCACTTTTGGATGATGAGGAGGAGACTAAATGTAGATTTAACTTACTTTTTTAAAAAATTAAATTTATTTATTTAAATTGGAGGCTAATCACTTTACAATATTGTATTGGTTTTGCCATACATCAACATGATTTAACTTACTTTTTATGGTCGATAAAGGATAAATATTGTCCTCTATCTTTCTTTTTCTCTCAACACATGACAATGACTAACCTAGTGATGTAAATTCATGCATCAGTTGTTTCAGCACCTTTCTATTTTTCCATCTGTTTCACTGAAGTATTTTTGAAGAGAAGTGAAGTAAAAGTCACTCAGTCTCGCTGAATAGGGACTTTTTCCTTTGACTTAATCAAGGCTGAATTAAAGTATCCAGGACTAATGATTTTTTTTCTCTTAGTTCATTGTGAATGAGCATTGTAAGCAAATGCTCTGAAATTTTGATTGCATTCCAACAACTGTTGTAGACTGAATGATTATCCCACATACTCACCCCGGCAAGATATCCACAGCCTCATCTCCAGAACTTGTGAATGTTACTTCTATGGCAAAAGAGCTCTGCAGATGTAGCTGAATTAAGGTTTTTGATATGGAGAGATGAACCTTGATTATCTGGATGTAACGCAACCACAAGAGTCCTATAAGAGGGAGACTAGACTTGCATAGCCCAGAGAATATGCCACTGCCTTTCAAGGTGGAGGAAGGAACCACAAGCCAAGGTATACAGGCAAGTCTAGAAACTGGAAAAAGATTCCTCCCTAAAGCCTACATAAGAATACATCTCTGCTGATCCATTCTAGACTTCTGACCACCAGACAGTAAGATAATAAATTTGTGTGGTTTTAAGCCCATACACGTGTGGTGATTTGTTTGCCAATAGGAAATTAATCCAGCAATGGTCTGTGAGCAGCTTTCACTCATCCCTTTTGTGGCATTTACACCTGTTGCCTCTGGTGCTGCTTTTAGGTGTGGTTTTGAAGCCAGCACTGCTCAAGCCTGTACCTCTGGCTGCTGTCCTAAAGGTGATTGAAACCCTAGGTGAATCGTGTCACCTTAGCTGCCTTCTAAAAAGAACTCAGTTTCTCTTGTGTGTGGCTACCTAAGATGTAGATTAGAAGGCCGCCCCAAAACAGAAACACTAAAAAAATCAAATTTAAGTAAGATAGACAACGTACAGAAGATCCAAGGTAACAGCCATAGTTAAGCCCAGTTAGTGACTCTGATTAGTAAGTGTTAGCTCTCCTCCATCATGGCTTAAGCCAATCTGAGTTTCTATAAATTTGAGTAGAATAAACTCATCTTGAACCTATTCTGTTCTGAGGTAAGGCTGGAACTATCAGACCACATTTATATGAAAAATGTTTCCTAGCTGCAAGACCCTTGTGCTCTTTAATTAAATATTGATCTGTGAGGCTTTCTCTGATTATCACCTCTCCTGTTTGGTTCAGAGCCCAGACTACTTGTGGTGTGCTTTGCTTCCATGCAGAATTAAGAATATCATGCTGTCTCCTTTCATTCTCCTGGCGTGGGGTTCTGTGTTTGCTTTTCATCTACTTTCTCATTTACCTTCCAAGATAATAACTTCAGAGCTGCTCTATATGTGTGTGTGTCCAACTATGTCTTCTAGCATTTTCTGCTAAAATCCTGCTGAAAGCCTGTAAGAGATGATCAACTTTTAGAAAAGGCAGGCATGAAGCCACATTTAAGTCACTCTGAATTCTGCATTTCTGAACGGCAGCACCACTTCTAAACAATTCCAATCCAGTTTCAAAACTTGAATCTTCAGTGCTATAGGTTTTACTTTGTAAGTTCTTTTTCAGGGCTTACAAAGTGAAGAAAAGAAAACCCAGTTTACCCCAAACAGACACTAATATGTGCAGCATCTGTGGATAGCAGAGAGAGTAGCTGTCTCCCCAAACAGACACTAAGAGGCCATATTCTTTAGTTGGCTATTGCATTGGACAAATCAAGTTTATAAGCTGAGTTTCTAAAAGCTGAAAGGTACAGTGAGTTATCTAAACTACTCCATATTTCTTAGAAAATAGTCGATTGCTCTTTCTGAAACAATACCCTGTTATACGGCCAGTCCCTACCCGAGAAGGACAAATAGTAAGTGTGTCACCAAAACAAGCACTTCATTAAATTAGCCTCAATTCTTCCTTTTAATTCCTCCACTCTTTATACCCCGAGTTCCCTTTACTCTTCATTTTTCCATTGTGAAAATACAAAAATGTGTCCAAAGGAAGGAAGAATGGCCCCCAGGATGAAAATGAGATGCTAAGAGGGGACTCTGGTGTTGACAATGGCACATCCACTCCACATGAGAGTGGGCTGTCTAGCTATAATCATCTGCCTGAGCTACCTTGATACCACTCTTTGGCAAGCTTTTGCCAGCTGCCTGCTATTTTTTTCCCAGAAGCAGCACATTCTTTTGTGAGTTCTATGTAATTTCCCTGAATGCACACATTTCTAACATATTTTGAGGTTCAATCTTTAGCAGTATCTATTTATTCATTTAGTTCCTAGCAAATCTTTCATTATTAGAATCATTCTTTATTTTCAGCATGATTTTAAACAACAAGAATGCTTTCCCTATATTTAAAATGATACACAAAAATGGACCTCCAGGGAGTTTATTTATTTGCTTGAAACTGGTCATTGTACATGAAAAACAACATTTTTTAATATACAAGCAGAAAAAAAGCCTTTGGACTTCATATAACTAAAATGACTAGAATGACTTTAGGAACTAATATTTGACTTATATGATTATTTTAATCCACAGGGTGGCAGAGGAAGGTATCAGTGGCTTTTATAAATTTGATTGAGAATGTAAAAAAATTGTGATCTGTGGCTTTAACAAGTGTTACATTTTTCTATGATCATTCTTTTAGGGTATCCTAAGAGCTTACTGATAAGGTTTGAAGAGGTCAGAAGGCAATTCTGAAGCACTTCTAAGAATTAGGGAGTCATAGACACCAACCAAGAGAAAATAAGAATGAAGAACAAAGAGACTGTGGTCTCTCTATTTTTTTTTAACTAAAAAAATTTGGGACCATGGTCTTTGAATCCCAATCTGATGCACTGTTTCCCAAAACCATGCTACTGTAGACTTCAAATGTAAACATCGCCCCCCAAAACTATTCTAAGAACAGTTTGGAGATTTCCCTTGACAGTTTGGGCATTTTAATCTCAAGACCAACTGAATTCATACTATTTTCAGCACTTTAAAATGGGATTAAATAATACAATTTTATTATTCCATGTAGCTTTCATGCACAGTAGTGTATCCCCATGTGTGTATATATGTTTTTGTCTATGTTTATCCATATATCTCTATCTATCTGCCTGTCTATATATAAATATCCTACTGGTTCTATTTCCCTGGTATAACCCTGACCAGTACAAGATACGCAGTCTTTATATCTTGATATACTTCAACAGAAAACACTGAATCACAGAAGTTCTGGTATGTAATGAAACCCACAGCCTATTTCTAAAGTGGTTTACCATCATTACCTTTAAGTGCTTTAAAAACTACCAGTAGAGGAGATACTAAAATTAACAGGAAATGTGTCAATATTTGTAATTTTGCTTTTCTTTATGAGCTAGAACATAAGTTATAATAGGTTTAAAGGTATCTATAATATATGAAACTATTGGAGAACTGCTAACTAAACCCCCCATCCTGGGTGTGACATTGATGCTCATTCACTGTGATATTAATTTTGTGATATAAATTATGACCTAAAGGCATTCTCTCTTCCTGTGGCAGCAATTTCCAGTCCCTGATTATTATTATTATTTATTCAAGATTCTGCCTCTGGTAGTGGCTGATTAATTTCTACAAGAGTATAGCTGCTTTCTTGATTAAGTTTAATACAGATTAGTTTCCTGAGGAAACTACACTGATTTTTACAAAACATTAGACTTCTCTTACTCCTGCCAAAGTAACTAGTACCTGACAGAGCTGGTAATCTAAGGTGATGGAGGATTTCTGGGACCAGTCTTCTCTCTGGAGCTGTGAGAAGTCCAGTTAACCATGGGTTAACTGGCTTTCATACATCTCTGACTAGCATTTGGCTTGGAGGAGAATGTGAATTAGTGTTTGAGTGTGGGAGAGTCAAATGCCAAGTTCATAGCAGGCACACACCCTCCTTTGCTACTTCCTAGATCTCTCGACTTTTGGGGGCTAATTGAACAAAAACAGGTTGGGTACTGTGTGACTAGGCCCTTCTCAAGCGGCTCCTACTAAAATCCGCCTGCAATGCAGGAGACGCAGGCAGACGCGGGTTTGATTCCTGGGCTGGGAAGATCCCCTGGAGGAGGGATGGCAACCCACTTCAGTATTCTTGCCTGGAGAAT
Organism: Nanger dama; assembly: GCA_917880005.1. Classification (NCBI taxonomy): domain Eukaryota; kingdom Metazoa; phylum Chordata; class Mammalia; order Artiodactyla; family Bovidae; genus Nanger; species Nanger dama. The sequence continues at coordinate 36,624,756 of CAKJTW010000007.1, forward strand.
TCCATGGACAGGGGAGCCTGGTGGGCCGCAGCCCATGGGGTCCCAGAGATTTGGACACGACTGAGCAACTAAGCAGACATGCACGCGCTGTGCGACTATAGCTTCCAGCTGATCAATAAGATTCCTAAAAGAATTCATTGTTCAAGATTCTGCTTCTGGTAGTGGCTGATTAATTTCTACAAGACTAAGCTCCCCATGGATAACAAATACAAAGGTGAAACAAAATATGAAAAACAGTTACTTGGAGGCATTGGAAAGTAACAACAAAAAATCAGGCAGATAAAGGTACAGGCACAAAAAATGGGACAGTTGGCACTTGAAGGAAGAGAACACCTGGTGAGTGTATCCCACTCCTCTTTATTCAAAAGGATAATATATATACATATATCCCATCACTCCATGGCAAATAGATGGGAAACAGTGGAAACAGTGTCAGACTTTATTTTCTGGGCTCCAAAATCACTGCAGATGGTGACTGCGGCCATGACATTAAAAGATGCTTACTCCTTGGAAGGAAAGTTATGACCAACCTAGACAGCATATTAAAAAGCAGAGACGTTACTTTGCCAACAAAGGTCCATCTAGTCAAGGCTATGGTTTTTCCTGTGGTCATGTATGGATGTGAGAGTTGGACTATGAGGAAAGCTGAGCACCAAAGAATTGATGCTTTTGAATTGGTGTTGAGAAGACTCTTGAGAGTCCCTTGGACTGCAAGGAGATCCAACCAGTCCATCCTAAAGGAGATCAGTACTGGGTATTCATTGGAAGAACTGATGTTGAGGCTGAAACTCCAGTACTTTGGCTACCTGATGTGAAGAGCTGACTCATTTGAAAAGACCCTGATGCTGGGAGGGATTGGAGTCAGGAGGAGAAGGGGACGACAGAGGATGAGATGGTTGGATGGCATCACCGACTCGATGGACATGGGTTTGGGTGGACTCCAGGAGTTGGCGATGGACAGGGAGGCCTGGCGTGCTGCGGTTCATGGGGTTGCAGAGTTGACAGGACTGAGCGACTGAATGAACTGATTACATAATAATACAACGTATATGTGTATCTTTTAGCTTGGGGGAAGTTCTAGAATAATGATTTGAATCCCCCACCCCCACCACCTTCCCTTCCCCCACTCATCAGAAAAAAATGAAGTCATACAGTGGAACAAAACCTTTTAGCACTGACAGCTATAAACTGCAAGCCCAGAATACTATATTGAATGAAAATATTCCTTCACCATGAAAGCAAAATAAAGACATTTTCAAATAAAAGTAAGCTAAGATCATTTGTAGGTAGGCCTATACCTCTAAAAATTATAAAACTAGGGCTTTTGTTTTTGGTTTATAATGACAAGAAATGGTATCAGATGAAAACTCAGCTATTCAAGAAAGAAGAAGAGTGCCAGAAAAGGCAAAATAGAGAGGTATAAGACATGTTTTTCTTTAATAAAAAAAAAAAACACTTATAACTATTTAAAACAAAAAGTGCTAATATTATATTCTATAGGTATAATGTTATAGATGGAATATATATGACAACAATTACACAAAGCATGGAGGGGAGGGTAGATAGGTCTATACAGATATGAGGTATTTACATTTTATGCAAAATGAAACAATATTACCTCTAAGTAAACTGAAAACTTAAGACTGTCCATTTTAATCCCTAGCTAAGCTAAGTCACTTCAGTCGTGTCCGACTCTATGCGACCCCACAGATGGCAGCCCATTGGGCTCCACCATCCCTGGGATTCTCCAGGCAAGAACACTGGAGTGGGTTGCCATTTCCTTCTCCAATGCATGAAAGAGAAAAGTAAAAGTGAAGTCGTTCAGTCATGTCTGACTCAGCGACCCCATGGGCTGCAGCCTACCAGGCTCCTCCGTCCATGGGATTTTCCAGGCAAGAGTGCTGGAGGGGGGTGCCATCGCCTTCTCCGTTTAATCCCTAGAGCTGTCACTAAAATATACAGAAGTACAGCTAGAAAGGAATAGATAAAGTGGAATTCTAAAAAATATTCAATTAATTCTAAAACTAGGCAGGAAAATGTAGAAAGAGGACTAAAAACAGAAGGGACAAATAGGAATAAATTCTAAAATCATACTTAAATTCATAACAATGAACCAAGCACTCCATTTAAAGGGCAGATTATCGAGATGGATTTTTCAAAAAGCAAGACTCAGTTATGTTGTGAACAAGAGTCATACTTTAAATATAAACGTACACATTGAGAGGACATGAATGAAAAACGATAAGCCATACAGATATTAGTAGTATGCCTTAAGAGGGTGGAGTGGCTGTATCATCAGATAAAGCAGATTTCAAGACAAAGATTATTACTAGAGGTAAAGAGGAATATTTCATAATGAAAAATCGGCCATTTCATGAGAAAGGCACATTAACCATAAATGTGTACATGACAGATGACAGAGCTTCCAGATATATGAAGCAAAGTAAGTCAAATTAAAGAGAGAAAGGGACAGTTTATAACCAGAGTTGATCTTAATACCCCTTTCTTAGAAATCGATGCAGCCACTGGGCAAAGAAATCATTAAAGAACATAATCTCTGAACACCATCAACCACCAAGAAAATTCCTATAGATCAGACCTGTAGATCACACACTCATGTCAAGAATACATGGCACTTTCATGAAGACAGACCAAACACTGGACTGTATAACAAGTTTCAATCAACTTAAAGCTGTGAAATCATAGTGTACAAGTTCTCTGATCACAGTGAAATTAAACTAGAAAGTAGCAAACCATATTAGAAAAACTCAAATATCTGGAAAATTTAAAACGCATTTGTAAATAGTTCATGGTTGTTCAAGCATTGTCACAGTTCATAATATTTCAGAAGTCATTTAGTAATCACTATGATGTGAAACATGCCTTGATGTGAACAGAAGACTAGAGCCTGTATTGGGCAAAGTAAACACCTTTTCTAAAGTCCATGGAAAAGCTTTAAGATTTGGTGAAAAAAGATATTTCATTTGCTATTTTATCCTCAGCATTAATGACATCAGAATTTTAAAATCTTTGCTTACAAGCCAGTTAGCCTAAATGTAATCCTCCTATCTGGACTCCTATATGCATGTACATATAGCATTCATTTTTCCCTCTTATGTTGTCCCTATATTGCTATTATCCAGGAGACTATTTCAAGAATACTCATCTTCCAGTTCTATTGTATTTAGAAAAGCTGCTGCTCTTTACTACTAAACCTATCTCTATGCTTATTGATGGTAGGCTACTATGAAGAAAAAAAAATCTGAAAATACATTTTCATTTCATTGCTCATAAGAAGATAAGAAATTGAGGGAAAACTAGTTTCTAGAAGAACTACAACTTTTCAGAAGGTGTTTGTTCCCATGCACCTGGAAAGTGAGTTCATACGGGATAGCAGCCACTTCCATAGCTTGGTCTGAGTTACGTAGTTACAGGGCATTGACATCCTCTATTTTCTTAAATCAGGAAAGAAGAAAAAAACAAAAACAAAAACCAAAATGATCTGAAGCATAATGGGTCATCTTGCCCCCAAAGATATTTTCCAGTCTCTGATCCAGCCTTCAAAAATAGTGAACTCTATTGTCTCACTAACCCCTTACCTGTGCCAAAACCTGAAATTCTAATTGTCCTCCTACCTTCATGTCTTATATAGATGTGTTTCAAGATAATCTGGTACCCGATTTTAAGGTAGGCCAGTGGTTTTTAAACCTAACGGTGGGTCAGAGTCACCAAAAGGGCTGGTTAAAATAGATCACTGGGTTGACCTCTAGTTTCTGGAGTGGATCCTGAAATTTTCCGTTTCTGCCTCCCTCCCAGGTGATACTGCTGCTGCTGGTCTGAAGTCTACACTCAGAAAACCACTGGGCTTTCCTGTTCAAGAAGAAAGAATGCTAAGAAAGGTTCCAGGATTTCCTCAAAGGCGTTTTTGTATTGCAAGAAGTCAAGACTGTCTGAATATAGATTTTTCAAACTTTCTCATACTTCTTCAGAATACTTAAGGATTCAGGGAAGACAGGAGCTTGAGAGAGCTAGGGAAGAAATGATACAAATTCAGTAGCTTTTGAGTTTGTCTAAAGTCCCATTCTGTGAGGCTGGGTTGCTTCAACGTGCCTATTCCTAAGGGTTTACAGATTAGCTAGCCCAGTGGTTCTCAACATGTAGTCACAGGTTCAGCAGGAACAGCATGACCTGGGGACTTGTCAGAAAATGCAAATCCTCAGGTCTTACCCTAGGTGTACTGCAGAGACTCTGGAGCTGTTGTTTACAATCCATAATTAACAGGATTTTGAGTAACACACTCACTCTGCCATGTGATTCAGATGGTTTTCAGATAAAGTTTGAAAACCAGTAATCTAGTCCAGTTAGAGCTTCCCTCTCTTAGACCTGTTCTAGGTCAGAGAGAGCAGGCTGAGGGGTTCACAGCTGGTCAACATCCACAGTGTACTGGTGCAGATAGAGCCTGGTTAGACAATCCTCACGAGAAAGTATTTTTGCTACTTTTGGAAAAAAAAATAAAGGATAGGGTCAGATCATTTTGTAAATTATGGCCCCACGTTTTACTGGCTCTGCTTCAATAGTTTTACTGGCTCTGCTTCAACAGAACGCCGCAATCAACAGTCATGGATTTCTGTCTAGCTCATTAATTCAAATTCTTACTAAGTAGCAGTCAGACTATGGTCCCAAAGCTGAACTTTTCAAAGAAGATATAGGAACACATTAGGATGAATTTATGATCAACCTCTTAAAAAGGAATTCTTAACGCACGTTTGTTCATTTATTCATTAAACCATTTTTCAAACACCAGCTTCCTGCCAAGCAATGCTGAATGGCAATACAGAGGTGAGCAAAGTACAACCCACCTCCTTTACTGAAGATCTAGTGGACTGCAGATGGGTGCACAGGAGTGGACCTTGGTAACCATCTGGCTCTGTGGCTGTCAGTGTGGTCCTGACACCAGGGGAGTTGTGTTGGATGTCTCAAGTATCACTGAGAAGTTGTCCTCAGACCTTGCCCACACCTACTGAGTCAGAAACTCAGTGGAGCAGGGAGGTGAGTTCAGCAATCAATTTTTAGTCATTTGCATGCCCCTGATGCATGCTGAGATTTAAGAATCCACAATCTAGTGCATGCTGAGATTTAAGAATCCACAATCTAGTCTAATTATATTTTACCTTTCTCAGGTCACAGACCTAAGAATCTGAGCATCTGATGAAAACAGTCTTACTTTTCACTTTGGATGTTGTGAACTGTGAGGGCCCAGTTAAAGGACTGATCTCATACAAGCCTTTATTTTACAGTTAAGCAAAGTAAATACCAAGAGTTGAACAAACTCAGGGAGATAGTGAAGGACAGGGAAGCCTGGCATGTTGCAGTTCATGGGGTCACAAAGAGTTGGACATGACTTAGCAACTGAACAAGAGAGTTACTATTTAAGTTAATCAACTAATTAATGACAGAATGGTGCCTCCAAGCTCACACCAACCAATTCCAAATTCATTTCTCTACTCCTCTGTTTACACAGAAGGAAAAGCCAAAATACGGGTGCAAGAACACCCAACTCCTGGTCACAGGAATCTATGATGTCATTAAAACATCTATCCTGCCCATATAAAATGCAACTAGTCCTTCAGAGAAGGCAGGCATAATTTTATTTTTTTGTAATGACTACTATAAGGAAATACAGGCGATTTCCCAAACGATCTCTGACGAGCAGAAATGCTCCTAGGAATTCTTTTCTGGGCTAAAAGAAAACAGGGCAACATTTTGGCTCAGTAAAAAAAGTGTCCTCATGTTTCTTATGTTTTTGCTGAAAGAGCTGGGTATTACTGTCTGTAGACTGACAGGGTCCACTTAATCACATACCAGAAAAGAACTCAACATAGAAACTGACAATGAAACTAGGTAAAGTTGAACAAAAGAAGGTCTAAGTGAACTGATCCTATATGCGGTCACTTCAAACACAAGGGAGATGAACCTATGCTGTCGGAACTCAGGATGACGATCTACCTAGAGGAGGGCGCGGTGGAGGCTGGGAGGGCGCGTCCTCTAGGACTGTGCTCACGGTCATGGTCTTCACTGGAACCCTGCTCACACAGGTGTGCTTAGCTTCTATTCAGACAAGAGACTGCATTTTCCTTTCTTATATGTAAACATACAGTTGAAACACACAAACAAAACAAGGTGTTTTAAGGATGCAAAGATTAGCTCTAAAAAGTTGTTTTTCCTGGAAGAAATATTTTAATCCCGTGGAGGTGTCAAGGCATCTATCAAGAGGAACCTTGAAGTTAGTAATTCTTCAGAAGAACTTAGTGTAAAGAAATAATTGCCTGTAGCCATGTTGGACCTCATGTATTTCCAGACAGCTGTTTTTCTTGGCTTAATAAGATATTCTCCATACTGCCAATGCAGGGGGCCCAGGTTCAATCTCTGGTAGAGAACTAGATCCCACGCTAAAGATTCTGTGTGCTACAATAAGACCTGGTGCAGCCAAATAAAGATTTTTTAAAAACGCAAATTCAAAAGTAAGACTCCCTTGTGTTAAAATTATTCAAATCCCTTGACCCAAATTCCATTTCTATTTTTTTCCTGAATAAACATAGATGAACAAAACCTTATGTCAGAATATTTTAAATGGTTATTTTTAAAAGCAAAATATTTAAAGATATTTTGAACATAAAGAGTAATAATTGAACTTACATTGAACATAAAGAGTATTATATTATGCTCCATCCATACCAAGGATAATTATATATATTTTAAAATCATGTACTTGAAGGATAGTTATTGAGGTGGCAAAATGGTATCAAACACTAGTTAATGAAGAGCAGGATAAAAATGGTACAGAATAGATTTAATTTTTTAAAGAATTAAGCAAAGCCATATTTGTAAAAAATATAAAAACATTTAAAAATATAAAAACCAAGTTCCCAACAAGCCACGGGGCAACTTGCCCCTCACTGCACTGCCATTACTGAGCCTGTGCTCTGGAACCTGCTCGCCGCAAGAAAAGATCCCTCAGGCCCCAGTGAAGCCAAATAAAAAATATTTAAAAATAAATAAATATTTAAATAAAAAATATAAAAAATATTCAAAAAAAGATATTTCCTACATTGTCTTTTAGTGCTTTCATTAACATTAGTTTTCATCTATTCAGATTAAAAACTGTTTAACATACAGTTTTTATCTAACTAGAAACGATTTTAGTGTGTATTGAGACTAATGATAATAGACTAATTAACAGAGATTGATACTACTGTGGTCACCAGCCTCCAAGAGAGCCCTCGAGTCTCCCCACTGTCTGGAAGTCACACCTCACGTCGTCCCCTTCCGCAATGTACCCGAGTTGGTCTGTGCCACCAGTAGAACCCGACAGTATGGTAGGTCACCTCAAATACTTAGTTATCAAAGATGGTCCTTCCAGGGGTTATGCCATGAAGACTCTCAGGCAACCTAAGTAGAGGACCTGTGGAAAGGGACACGAGTCTACAGCCAAACGTCACCAAGGAGCTGAGGTCCTCCGCCAATCCTTGCTTTGGGGCCGCACCCCACAGGCCCCACTCACCCAGCCTCTAGACTGAAGAAAGAGCTCCAAGGCAGCAACAGGGACATTAATGTTTTAATGGATGGGGGAGCTTATTTGTCTGAAGCAGGATCCTAGAGCAATACCCCACCATGTCAGTAGACAGCAGCAAAGACACCAGGGCAAGACATGGCAGTCTTTGGTGCCAGGGGCAAAGGGAGGTTACCAGTTACAAGGGAATTGACATCAGGTGCGCACATCAGTTACCAGGAAAACCAGCAGAAAGGCCGCTCCTTTTAAACTGAGTAGAGGGGTCTGATCTAATGATTAGAACAATCAGCACCTGGGGCCTGGAGCAAGGAGGCATTTACAGGTTAGACTATGACTAAGACAGAAGGTCGGTCATATATGATGAGGGCGTACGGGAGGCTGGGACTTATTCAGCAGGGGTTCCCTGGTGGTGGCTCAGACGTAAAGAATCTGGGACCCAGGTTTAGATCCATGGGTTGGGAAGATCTCCTGGAGGAGCGCATGGCAACCCACTCTAGTATTCTTGCCTGGAGAATCCCATGCACAGAGGAGCCTAGCAGGCTACAGTCCATGGGGTTGCCAAGAATGGGACACGACTGAGCCACTAACACTTTCACTTTCTTCTCTCCAACCTGGGCCTGGCCACACAGTAGGAGCTGAGAGGCCAGCAAGCAACGGAAGCTTCATCTTTACAGCCATTTGCTATTGCTCACGTTACTGCCTGAGCTCTGCTTCCTGCTCAATGAGATCAATAAATGTAACACATTTGAACCATTCTGAAGCCCTGCCCCTGCCCCCCATCCATGGAAACATTATCTTCCAGGAAACTGGTCTCTGCTTGCAAAGTGGCTGGGGACTGCTGATATAGACAGGGCAAGAGAGCAGCCATCTTGAGTGGCCTGAGCTTGCCCCACCAACAGCGTGACTGCAGCCTCAGCAGAGGCCACGCTGGAAGCCACCCTGCTGAGCTGCTCACGCATCCAAATCACAGAAACTGAGAGGATAGATGTCTGTTATTTAAACTTGCTAAATGTGGGGATAATCTGCTGTGTAGCAACAGATAACTAATGCAATTAGTTTTATAATTAGGACAAGTTTTATTTTTAAAAAGTAAAAGAGACACTTGTCTTTCTGGGAAAGAAAGGGCTTTGGTTTGAGGTTTCCTTAAGTTTTTGCTGATAGGCATCCTTCTTCTCCCCCGTGACTGTACATGCCTGCTCAGTCACCTCAGTCGTGTCTGACTCTTTTCGAGCCCATGGACTGCAGCCCATTGTGCTCCTCTGTCTACGGGATTTTCGAGGCAAGAATATTGGAGTGGGTGGCCACTTCTTTCTCCAGGGGATCTTCCGGACCCAGGGATCGAACCCTCTTCGGCGTCACCAGCATTGCAGTCAGCTTCTTGACTGCTGAGCTGCCCGGGAGCCCCTCACCCATGATCACGTGCCTGGAAATCACTATCTTAAGCTCTGTTTGGAAAAAATATTATGTGCAAGAAAACATTAAGTAGTTTATACGTTAGAAAACTGACTTCCCACATGTTTGCTCAGTAGAAGTGCTCCTGAACCTTCTTGAGAAACCTTCTGATTGAACTGTACAAACACACATTTCATTATAATTTGACAGCAGAAAATTAGGGGCAAAAGGGCGTAAGTGTGCAACTCAGTAACGGGACTTTTAGTTCCATCTGGGTCACTAAGACCTAGGACAGTAGGTCTCAGTGTGGATACTTTGGAAATAGTGGGGCAAAGTCAAATATCTTCTTCACACATCTTACTCAAGATCCCCAAAATGACAGGGAACATGCTGATTTAAACTCTAAAATACATAAAAGTTGACATATAAAATTGTTATTACAAATTGAATGTAATTTTCAATATTTTAATCTTTAACTGTATCTGTCAAAACATCAGAGATGAAGATTTAACTTAGAGAGTGTGCCTGTCATGTATACTAATTGGCAGTCAGTACTTGTCAAGTTAGTTTGCCAAGTTTGCTTTCAATAAAAATTATTCATTTTTTTCATTTCAAATAAACACATTGAATATGCACTCTATGATGTGAATACCATTTAACTTCACAATTCTTATTTTTAGATAGGCAGAAGGAGGGGCAGATGGAGGCTTGCCATGAACTAATGGACTGGAAGAAATAAGATGCAGACTGAAAGGGAAAACTAGAAGGAAAGAGGAGCATTTTCCAGGAGAACAATTTTAGGAAAGAATATATAAGCGCCCCCTGGGGTATGTTAGTCACTTCAAGGGGCTGTAAAGCTCTTTATCCTATGACTTCTACTCATTCTTGGGTACAGTTATTCTTGTCCTTATTATTTCCTGCATAATGAAAATGACATCCTCACACACAGATAATATTATCATCATCATCAATTTATGGTATGCTGCTGCTGCTAAGTCACTTCAGTTGTGTCCGACTCTGTGCGACCCCATAGACTCTCCAGATAATATTATTATTATCAATTTATGGTACTGTTGCTAGTGTGCCTACACTTTTGGGTGGATTTCTATGACACTACAAAAGTAAGTGAAATATATTCGCCAGTGACACCAGGAGTAGAATTGCTTTGATCAACAAGAACCATTCAGCATTTTAGACAGGAAAGAAAGCCTCACACTGAAATGTCATCCATACAAGAAGAAATAAAGCGTTGAAAAGATAAGCCCAGATTTTTAAAAAGCCATTTATTTTAAAAAACTGGTTTGTCAAATCACATACACGAGCAGATACACAACTACCAAAGTGGCCCTGTAATAGACACCAGTGGGGCGTTCACCACACAGTACCTGAAAAATACAGCTTAAAAAAGAGGAGTCTGTGGAGTACTTCGCCTCAGAGACCTACTGGACTCCCTGCTGAATGGCTTAAGTTAGCGAATAGTGAGTGAGAGGTAGAGTCCCAAGAATAATCGCTGATGCCTCAGGGCTCCATTTAAAAACAAAACAAAACAAAAAACCATTGCCCCCTCGGCAAAAGGGAAGCCTATCCTATTTTATTTTCTTTGTGAAAACGGAAGCCAAGTTTCTCTTCTCAAATGGCTCAGCATTCCCAATAGAAGTGTTGCGTGGTGACCTAGGTAGTGTGCTTCTTGAGCCACCTAATTCTCTTCACCTTCAGATTCAGATTCTACGAGAGAAGAGAGAGAGAAGTTGGGTCGTTTTCTTCTGAGACTGTTAAATGAGGTCAGGAAATAGTTTCTACTCTTATCTCCCTGTCCCTTAAAAAAAGACATTTTTGCCTGGGTGTCCACTGATTAAGAGAGTCATAGGGCAGAAGCAAACTTTTCGATTTTTAAATGAAACTGACTTTCTAAAAAGGCAACATACTCAGAAATATTACTGGTGACTATAACTACTTGTATGTTTCTGGATCATCAGCTTCTCATGCCTAGTTGGATTAAGTCTCATCATTATTGCTCTTCTAACTTGTATTCCTACTTTAAGCACATCAACCAGTAAAGGTGTTATGAAAAAAACTGATATAATCCCATAAATGTAATTATTTTTTTCCTTTCACATCTGATTATTTCTTCCTCTTTGTCCTCCACTAGGGAAAATTTAAGAGATTTTGTTTCATTTATCATGCAGATATTTTCATTGCCTTGATTCAGAAATGAAGGCTCAGAACTTCAGTTTTACAAAGCCAAAAAAAAAAAAAAAATCTGTGGAGGGAGGAGCTATTTTGAATTACAGTGAGAAAGGATCTGCTAAATGGCCACTAAGGTTGCTAAATACAATCATACCTTCTTCTGCGTTTTGTAACCACTCCACAAATTTCTTCATCTGGTCAAGGAAAACACTTTTGCCTTTGGCAACATGCGCTTCTTTGTACCATTTCAATATCGCTTCTTCACTCAGCACATCAGCTGCAATTTCAAATCAAACATTTCAAAGTTATTACATACATATCATGTTTTAAAGCAAGTTCATGTCTTACAGCTTAACAGAAAGCAATCACTTCAAATATTAAAATTCTGTTATAAAAGAAACTCATGTTGAAACTTATCAGAAGACAAGAACCACGCTTGTTTCCACATAACACAGAGTCCTGTGTATGTTAGTAGTTGTTTAGTTGCTCAGTGGTGTCCAACTCTTTGTGACCCCATACACTGTAGGCTTTTCTGTTCATGGGGTTTCCCAGGCAAGAATTCTGCAGTGGGTTGCCATTCCCTTCTCCAGGGGACCTTCCTGACCCAAGGATGGAACCCTTGTCTCCTGCATTGGCAGGTGGGATCTTTACTTCTGAGCCACTGGGGAAGCCCAGTAGATAGGATCGTTAGTACTTTAGTGATGATGCTGGGACTGGGACTCAGAAATCTTACAGTGTTAATTTGCTGGGAGGAAACTGGGTTATTTTGCCAATGAATCAGCAATTCTAGCATTTCAGAATACCCTTTGTCCTGCCAGTTTCAAACACATCTTGATTAAGCAGCGACCTCAAGTGACTGGTCTTTTAAGGGGATTTACTTTAGGAGAACAAAAGGGCAAATGAAAAAAATGTAGACAGAATGCAATAATGATAATATTAATGATTAAATATAAAGATGAGCTTCCTGGGTATACCATGGGACCAATATACACAGAATCCAAAGTTCTACATCACTCTATCGCTGTCCTAAATTTATTTCCCCACAATATCTAAATCACATGAGTTTCCTTGTACACCATTCAGAGAGAAAGACGTGTTAGATAGACTTCTTACAAGTTTTTAAGAAAAAGTGTAATCTATTAACTACTACCTAAAACTCTAAATTCCACAAATATACCTTGATATCCTCAAGTTATCATTAATTTAGAATAGTTAATGTTAAGAATAGAAAGGGGATGTGGAAACAATAGCCTACATACTTTGCCAGTGTTCTAATGGGTTGTCTTTCAGGGTTTTGGAGTGTGAAATGAAATAGAAACCATATAAAAAGAATTTATTATTATCGCCAATGCCTGCCCAATCCATTGCAAATGCTGATAAATCATTTTAATGATGTTTTTGTAGTTAAAATATATCTTTAACTTATAAAAACAAGATAAATGTTTTAATATCGCTTTCATTCATAATATCACTGATCTTTTCATAACAAAAGCCTTGTTTTTTAAAATTAATAACTGGCTCTGAGATTCAACTGAAGAGATTAAATTGACTAAAAATGCACATGATTGGTTTTAGAAAATATAAAACTGTGTTTCATTTTTATTTTGATCATTAAATACACTATGCTTTGCAAAGGAAGATAGAAATCTGGGTTTATTCATTTATAAGGACTAGACTTAGAATTTATAATCAGGAGTCCTAAGTAATTACTCTTAGCTTCTAGTCTTTGAGTTTCTCATGTTTCCAGCTTGCACTCTCCACTCACAGTGATAAAAGAACTTTCCTACCTCTGGCCATCAAAGCCTAGATTTCATAGCCATAAGAAGAAGATGGCTCACACCTTCAGGAAGTGATTTGTTATTGGGTAAGAACACTTTGCAGAAAATTTCCAGGAACACTAATTATCTCAAACATGAATTTTAAAAGTCCCTTTTATAGGATTTGTTTTTATGACATCTTTAAGATGCCTGTGATTTCTGCTAGTAACTTCTAAACTGTTTCATCATGTTCTCCTATCAGTAAGACAATTTTGAGCACATACATTGCCAACATATGTATATTTTTTGGTTTACAAACTATATGGATGCACTAACAACTACTCTTCATGGGGTTCTCAAGGAAAGAATACTGAAGTGGTGTGCCATTCCTTCTCCAGTGGACCATATTCTGTCAGACCTCTCCACCATGACCCTCCCGTCTTGGGTGGCCCCACATGGCATGGCTTAGTTTCATTGAGTTAGACCTAACAGAAGCAGAACATATTAAGAAGAGGTGGCAAAAATACACAGAAGAACTGTACAGAAAAGAGCTTTAAGACCCAGATAATCATGATGTTGTGTTCACTCACCTAGAGCCAGACATCTTGGATTGTGAAGTCAAGTGGGTCTTAGAAAGCATCACTATGAACAAAGCTAGTGGAGGTGATGGAATTCCAGTTGAGCTATTTCAAATCCTGAAAGATGATGCTGTGAAAGTGCTGCACTCAATATGCCAGCACATTTGGAACACTCAGCAGTGGCCACAGGACTGGAAAAGGTCAATTTTCATCCCAATCCCAAAGAAAGGCAATGCCAAAGAATGCTCAAACTACCGCACAATTGCACTCATCTCACACACTAGTAAAGTAATGCTCAACATTCTCCAAGCCAGGCTTCAGCAGTACATGAACTGTGAATTTCCAGATGTTCAAGCTGGTTTTAGAAAAGGCAGAGGAACCAGAGATCAAATTGCCAACATCTGCTGGATCATGGAAAAAGCAAGAGAGTTTCAGAAAAACATCTATTTCTGCTTTATTGACTATGCCAAAGCCTTTGACTGTGTGGATCACAATAAACTGTGGAAAATTTTGAAAGAGATGGGAATACCAGACCACCTGACCTGCCTCTTGAGAAACCTATATGCAGGTCAGGAAGCAACAGTTAGACTGGTCATGGAACAACAGACTGATTCCAAATAGGAAAAAGAGTACGTCAAGGCTGTATATTGTCACTCTGCTTATCTAACTTCTATGCAGAGTACATCATGAGAAATTCTGAGCTAGAAGAAGCACAAGCTGGAATCAAGATTGCTGGGAGAAATATCAATAACCTCAGATATGCAGACGATACCACCCTTATGGCAGAAAGTGAAGAGGAACTAAAAAGCCTCTTGATGAAAGTGAAAGAGGAGAGTGAAAAAGTTGGCCTAAAGCTCAACATTAAGAAAACGAAGATCATGGCATCTAGTCCCATCACTTCATTGGAAATAGATGTGGAAACAGTGTCAGACTTTATTTTTGGGGGCTCCAAAATCACTGCAGATGGTGATTGCAGCCATGAAATTAAAAGATGCTCACTCCTTAGAAGGAAAGTTATGACCAACCTAGAATAGCATATTGAAAAGCAGAGACATTACTTTGCCGACTAAGGTCCGTCTAGTCAAGGCTATGGTTTTTCCTGTGGTCATGTATGGATGTGAGAGTTGGATGGTGAAGAAAGTTGAGAGCTGAAGAACTGTTGCTTTTGAACTGTGGTGTTGGAGAAGATTCTTGAGAGTCCCTTGGACTGCAAGGAGATCCAACCAGTCCATTCTGAAGGAGATCAGCCCTGGGATTTCTTTGGCAGGAATGATTCTAAAGCTCAAACTCCAGTACTTTGGCCACCCCATGTGAAGAGTTGACTCATTGGAAAAGACCCTGATGCTGGGAGGGATTGGGGGCAGGAGAAGGGGACGACAGAGGATGAGATGGCTGGATGGCATCACCGACTCAATGGAGATGAGTCTGAGTGAACTCTGGGAGATGGTGATGGACAGGGAGGCCTGGCGTGCTGCGATTCATGGGGTTGCAAAGAGTCGGACACGACTGAGCGACTGAACAACTATTACTGTTAGTTATAAAATAAATATAGAACTAAACATGTAAAGGGAAATTCTATTTTTTCTTCTCACCATAATGAACCATGTTATGATACAATCTACAGGTTGCAAAGGTGACAGAGTGTAGCTTAGGGACACTCTGTCTCGTGTCTTCCTTATGAAGGTTGAGCGCTCACTCCTGCGTTTGATTGCCCCACAGAGACCGAAAGAGACTTTGCAAGTACTAGAATCCTTGTTGGCGACTGTGCTTGCGAGAAGGTCTGGACATGACCGGGAAAACTTACCGGATATATCATCTACTGAAAAATCAGACCAACTTTGTACAATGCTGAACTAGTGGAAAAATTTAATAATAAACACCTTCTGCAGACCAAATCTCTAGGGAAACAAATAATAAAGAAGGGACAGAAGCAATGACACAGGGCACCTTTGAGGCAAAGTGTGAATATCAAAACGAAAGTTAACTTTTGTGTAGGAAAAAATCTAATCACAAATGGAAGGAGCTCCTTGACAAATGTAGGAGAGAGAATTTGTGTTTTCCACTAAGGAAAAGTAGGGAGAAGAGTTCATTATAACCAGGAGATGGAGATGACAAACTGTTGGGATCTCCCCCAACTACCTACTAGGAATACAGACGATCAGTAAAAGTACAGAAAGAAAGGAGACATTCCACAATTGCACCAAGGCCCTCATATGACAGCATGTGTCTCTCCCTTCTATGTGGCCAACTTCTTCATCACCTCTGGGGAAAATACTCTGGTCCCTTGAAAGCCTTCCTTTTTCCTTCACCAAGTTAGCTCCAACTCTGAGTTAGGGGCCCCCTGCTGTCATCCTTCCACTTCTCATCATCATTTGTTGGTACCAGCCTTATTTTAGCCACTGATATGGTGATTATAGGAGAGGGAAATGGCAATCTACTGCAGTATTCTTGCCTAGAAAATACCATAGGCAGTGGAGCCTGCCAGGCTACAGTCCATGGCGCCACAAAGAATCAGACATGACTGAGTGAATGAACACACACACATTGTGATTATAATTTTGGATTTTCTTCTATACTCTGAAATCCAGGCAGTCATGGACTATTTTGTTCATCTCATTTCCAGCATTTAACATAAGACTTGGCAGCTAGTTTGCACTCAGTACATGTATGGTAAATAACCTGATGAGGAAAACTAAATATGTCTCAATGTGTAGAACTTTAATTCAATATTTGGGTTTTCATGAGGGTCAAAGAGACAATATCCTAAGGGTGTTATGACAACTGCAAAGTGTTAGGTGATGTCAGTTATTTAAATATTTAAGTTGAAAATGATGTCACTTGAAACATAAAATTCAGTACTTTTTACGAGCAGTGTCATATAGGGACATGAGTCAAACATAATTTACCCTAAGAAAGCTGGGACTATATGTGAGAAGGTAAAAAATCTTTTAGAATAAGAAACTTCTTTTAGAAAAATGTGTGAGGAACAGAATTTAACCTAAGAAATATCTGCAAACAATACAAGCCATAACAGAGACACTAATAGTACTTGAGGAGGCAGTTTTATATTTTTCCAAACCTACATGCTGAGAATACAGTACCTAGCTTTAGGAAGAAAGAAATTTATTTTAGAAAGTGAATAATGCAATATTAGAAAAGTAGTGATGGACTTACTATTTTCCTTACTGCCTTAGAAATATAAAAATCTAGATTCTAGTACAAACTGTAAATCTTCAGTAAGTGACCAATCACCACTTTCTCCTTTCATTGCTGCAAAGCATTACTCAAAGTTTATTCACTTTCATTCCTCTATTTTCTATAAAATGTATAAAAATAAAAATAATGGCATTCTTTTAAGCAATTAGGTTTTTCAGAGGGCACATGGGGAATCCTATCCCATAGTTTCTGTTATCCTCAAGTTCTGGCAATACAGGAAGATGAGTGTATGTAACAGAGATACTCGGAGAGGGCAATGGCACCCCACTCCAGCACCCTTGCCTGGAGAATCCCATGGACGGAGGAGCCTGGTAGGCTGCAGTCCATGGGGTCACGAAGAGTCGGACATTTACTGAGCAACTTCTAAAATGGGAAAGGAGAAATGATTTCCATTACATTTTTGAAAACTGGCTTTAAAGCAAACTGTAAAGGGCTTCCCATCACTAGATAAAAGAAGCAGACAAAACACTATTTGATATTTGTAAAATGTGTATGTGTATATGGAATTAATGGTTAAGCACAATCTTAACCATGTTACTACAGTTCATGGGATTTGTCACTTCTGGCATTCCATAAATATCCTTTAGATCAATCAGTGATCTGAGACCAACAGTCACAGCATCACCTGGAAAGTTGTTAAAAGGGAAATCTGAGGGTCCAAGGCTGGACCCACTGCATCAGAATCCTTGGGGAATCTGTTTTAACAAGCTCCCCACGTGATTCACACACACAGGCACTGGAAAAGGAGTGCTTTAACAAACACAGTCCTTAAGTCTTCCTAAACATTTGAAAGACGGGACAAGAACATCCAAATCCATATAAGACAAATGAAATATATGTCTACTTGTGCACAAGTGTTTGCTGAATGAAATAAGGCCAAGGTAAAAACTACGATGAAAAGGAAGGTAAACACAGTAACTCTCGTAACAGTCATAAAGAGCCACCATTCCCCAGGGATTCCATGTTCTCAAGAGAAAAAAATGCAATTATTTTATTCAGAAGAACAGGCTATACTTAGAAAATGATATACAGTTTTTACTTTTCAGTAAAATATAGTTTAGGTTTCTATTTGCAAGTTTCCTGATTTCATTTCCAAAAACAGCTAGGCCAGAATAAAACTGACGCTGACACTTATCTTCCTGTGTTCCCTTGGGTCTGCTCATGCTCACCACAAACTTTACTAACTAAAAGCGAAGTGAAGCCCCTCAGTCGTGTCCGACTCTTTGCGACTCGTGGACTGTAGCCCACCAAGCTCCTCCACCCATGGGATTCTCCAGGCAAGAATACTGGTGTGGGTTGCCATTTTCTTCTCCAACAATCTATTTAAAAGCTGACTACCTAGTTAACCTATGGCCTAAGGAACAGCTAATGCCTCTTCTTTGTACTTCTTGGTGCCCATTTCTTGGATATAATTCCAGGCCACTGTTCCTTAGAGTTTGGGGCTGAAGAATAGGAAATAATTCAAAGCCTCCAGTTTTGCTAGCTGTTAGTAGTTGTTATAAAAAGTATAATGAGGAAGGATGCTGACATTCATTAATAGTTTAAAAAGAGAAATCTGAAGAGTCGGATGTTAATAGTTAATATGCCATCTAAATGCCGGTACTGATTAAAAAGTAGTTTGTCTTGGCCACTGGGTACACAGGTATGTTTGCCATAGGACCTGCAGGCCTGGTTCTGATGGGTCACCTAGCATTAAGACATTGCTGTCTCATGACCTGGGGTATCATGTAAGCCCTAGTTTTAGGACGTTGCTATCTCACAATCATATCCAAGTGAGTCTAATACAGATCTGGCCAAAAAAAGAGAAAAAACACCTTTTATTGAACTTCAAATGGGACTCTGCAGTCATCACAGTCTCCCACTGACACAAAAAATTGTGCCGAATACCTTAGTGCTGAGAAAGCAAAAATATCACCCACATACTCATGGGCAAGAAGAATGCATTTGAAGAATCTGGATAGCCAATTAAAACTCTGTGAAATGCTAGCATGCATTTTTTTTCCAAATAGCTAGCAACCGATAATGTAAAATTTTTATATTCCAAACTGTCATTCAAAATAGACAAATATAAGAACGCATCAAAAAGAAAAGAAACATTTGACTGGTATTCATTTATGTGTTTGTTGTGTGCGTGTCTGTTACTCGCTCAGTTGCGTCTGACTCTTTGCGATGCCATGGACTGTAGCCTGCCAGGCTCTTCTATCCCTGGAATTTTCCAGGCAAGGAAACTGGAGTGGGTTGGCATTCCCTTCCCCATGGGATCCACTGGGCCCAGGGATCAAACCCAGGTTTCCTGCACTGCAGGCAGATTCTTTACCGTCTGAGCCCCCAGGGAAGCCCATTAATTTACACTTTAGTTTTCTTCTGTGTTATGCCATTTAAGATAGCAGTAATTTCTAATAAACATTTCATCATGTTCAAAATGTATCATTGTTTAAATGCTCCTTCCCCCTCCTCATAAAACTACACAAAGCTAGACCAAAGAATAGTCTAGGATCATTTTTTAAAAATACAGGTATAGAGATTGAGATCAGTTAAAACCCTAGAGCATTCATTTTTTTAATAAACTGGCAGTACCAGTTGTCATAGCAACCTAATCCTTATAAACATAATGAACAGACAGTAAATGTGAAAATCTAAAAATAGTCATTTCCTGGGCAAACAGGAGACTGGATGAGCCAAATAACTAAAACACAAAGTTTAAAGCTAATTTAGAGCCAGCTTGATAGCATCTGAAAGGTTTGAACATGCTTCTGGTGATCCTTACAATTCAAACAGACCTTCTTTTTAGTAATTACAGTCTTTTTCACCATCCTCCCTCCCCACCTCCCAAAATTATAAGTTCATCACCAGTCTTCTAGCCATTTCCATCGATGAGAAGTGCACAGGGACCTAATCAGACTGGAACCTGGGCCCACAGGCGTCTATGGGGTTTTTATGAATACCTTCTCTCTCTACATAATACGGCTGCCTCACTAACACTCCGAGATGAGCAGAAACCCACGTCCCCCTCTGCATCACCCCTTACTCTGGCCCAAAAAGAGCTTCAACAAAACACGGAAACATACTGGCAGAACAACACAGATACATACCTTTGTAGAAGAGAACCACAATCTTCTGAAAGGCTTTCATGAAATGGATGTTGTCATAGCAGTATTCCTGAACCTTCTGCAGGAGGATCAGCTCTGACTGGCCTTGGGAGCTGAACACAGCCAGGAGTGGGGCGTATTGCTGGAAGGAGTGGGGAGGAAGACCGTTCACTTTTGTGGGAGGTATAGGGCTGCTGCCACTAGAAGCACAGCGGCCACCTGGAGATTTGCTCAGAAAACTTCCACTTGAAGATTATCTTATTATAATACTGTGTCCAGCCAAAATGAATTTTTTATCCCTGCACCATATCAGATTTCTCTCATTGCACCTGCTAAAAGAGACCACATAGGAACTCCTGACTCTGTCAGAGACAACTGCTATGCTATTGTGTTCATCTAATGGATATTGTGAAAATGAGACAGAGATCCTAAGTTCTGAAGGTTCCCAGGCCTGCTGTGATTCTTCCTCTCCTGGAGTATGGCTCTGCTACTGGAAGAGTAGAGGTCTCTTCCCAGAGCCCCTCACAAAACATCTTTATGGTTTTGTTCATATTGCTCCTTCTGTCTTAAATGACCTTGGCTTCTAGTTCTTGATGTGTGTTTCTCTCTCAGTCCTGTCTGACTCTTTGTGACCCCGCTGATTGTAGCCCACCAGGCTCCGCTGTCCACAGAATTCTCCAGGCAAGAATACTGAAGTGGGTTGCCACTCTCTTCTCCAGAGGATAGTCCCAAACCAGGGATCAAACCCGGGTCTCCTGCACTGCAGGCAGAGTCTCTGCCATCTGAGCCATCAGGGAGGCCCTTTGTTGCTGATCACAGGCTACCCGCTGCTCTGCTCTCCTAAATATCGACGAGTTATCTGATGTACATCCTACCGAGTTTATACTATGTAGGTGTCCGCTTCCCAATTCAACTGTAAACTCTGAAGGCAGGTTCTAAGTCTTCTACATCTCTTAATAGCTTTACAGGGAGAGGATGATGAAAGCAAACACATATGTATCCCCCTACAAAAATATACAATTTATACAATCAGTTGACTTCTTCCACCACTCACTTTTCAAACTCTAATGTCAACTTGTAGCTTACTTAAAAAAATACTTAAAAATTTTTGTCAGGTAGAAGGAAAACTAACAGACTATATTTCTCTTTAACTAATACTGAATATACGACTATTCCATGGATTTTCTGATGCTGTTTTTAATAAGAACTTACCCTCAGGTATTTCACAAGCTCTTACATCTCAAACATGTTAGGTGGTGGCATATTTGAAAGGAAACACATTAGGGAATATATGTTTGGACTGAACCTGGGTGCACTGTGATTAGAACCCGTCTGTCGCGCTGTTAAAGCTGCAGCTGGCCTGCCGCCAAGACAGCCTTGCCGGGACCCTGTACCTTCAGGTGTTTGAGGGCCTGCTCCGCCACGAGTTCCTCCTTCTTGTTCCATTCCACAGCGTTCATTATACAGGTCCACAGAAGTCCAATCACTGCTGTTTCTGGAAGATCATTCCTTTTCATTTCTTCTTTAACATACAGAACCACCTACATTTCACGAAGAAAGGAGTCAAAAGAACAGGCAGGTGGGGAGATCCCCCTCTCTGTGCTTAGTAGAAGGTTTGGGGCAGACAAACACGCTGCTGGTCCCTCCCTTCCTGGCATATGCTCTCAAGTTCCAAGGCAGAGGAGAACACAATGATTTGTTCTCAGAGTGGATTTATTTTTAGTCCCCAAATTAATAGGCTTAGCTCTGGCCAGGAGCTGCTGGGTAACAGAAAATAACAGCGAATCTTGGTTTCTCAGGGTTAGTCTTTTACAGGCAGGACCCCTGTTGAGTTCAGCAGGGCAAGGATTATTTAAGCCAGTCTGACTTTCTGGGGTTTGAAGAAAGCAACAGAGCTGAGAATGTCTACTTCCAATCCTCAACTTAAAACTCTTGATGAAAAGTATCTTGGGTTGGTTTGAGGCACTCACTACAATTTATTTTTAATTATTACTTCTGAATATCCTCATGCCTCATGTAAATAAATCGTAAAGTGCAAAGACTTCTTTTAGATGGTATATATCAGTGTAGCAACACTCAGCAGGCTATTTTCCCTTCAGAATTACTTTTAAATGTGCAAATGCATCCTAAAACCCTGATCATATGGAATAAATTCTGCCCAACAGTGAATTTTATATTAAATTTGTTTGAAAAAAATCTTTCTCCTTTTGAAATAAAATCCCAAGTAGAGCTGAGGACTTCAGTACATGCATGTATGCTAAGTCGCTCAGTCCTGTCCGACTCTTTGCGAACCCACAGGCTGTAGTCCACCAGGCTTCTCTGTCCATGGGGATTCTACAGGCAAGAATACTGCAGTGAGTTGCCATTTCCTTTTCCACGGGATATTCCTGACCCAGGGATTGAACTTGCATCTCTGAAGTCTCCTGCCTTGGCAGATGGATTCTTTACCACTACCGCCACCTGGAGGGCTTAAGAAGTAATTAAAAACCATAATGCATCTTAACGTACCACTTTGTGAACAGTACAACTACTTTTCTCCCTTCCTTTTTAAAATGAAAGTACACTGTTTTCTTTCCTGACAGCCTGGATTGCAGCGGAAAGCAGCTTTCAAGAAAGAAGGAACGGAGGAGTCCCAGTCCTCCAGCTGACAGGGAAAAGCTGCAAAGAAATGTGACAGCTCTCTCCCTGAAAGTATCACAGTGTTCGTTATAGTTTGCTTTTTTTTCATCATGGAAAATCATGTTCAAGATTTTTGCTTGGATAAAGGTGACTGAATATATTGCTGGCCTTAATGCTATGAGACTTCGGACCAATACCTCCACCTGCTGGCCAGAATCCATCTTGAAATCTCAAATTTTAAATCATACATGGTACCTTGCAAGGCTCTAGGCAAGTAGGGTGGTGAGGGTTTGGGGCTTGAGCGTTAAGTGGCAAAAGGAAAGGACTCTTAGTGCAACTTTTGAATTATCACATAAAAGTTTTTTTAAAGTTCAAATGGAAAGTTTTCTTCACGCATGACTTAAAAAGAAAAGATACAGTCATAGCCACAAGAACTATAGCTATACGAAAATATAGTATTTACATTATACGGCTCCCAGTCATTGTGAGTGGAAGCCAGCAAGCCACTGGTCCAACTGGTCTTTATCCACGACGTGAATGCAAAACCACCCCCTTTTTGTCTTAAAATTGAAATCTACATACATTAAGCTAATACTTAACCCGTATTATATAATTTGCAATAAAATGGGAAAAATCACTTTAAACTGAGTTATGATGCTAGTGGATAGCAGTGGACAGTGAATCTATTAGGCAGATGAAATATTTTGACAACCATAGCAACCTGGTAAATAAGTCATTTGTATTGAAATAATCATTATTTTTTGGAACATCCTGGAGGATGTTTTTGATATTGAGCTTATTTATATGGTATGAAAAGGACTCAAGTTCATAGCAATGAACGAAGGCCAGTCTCCTTTAAGGGAGGTAAAGTCTGTACTGCACAGTCTAGGATATGCCCCTCGCCCGTGGTTTTACAGTGAAGTGAGCCCACGGTCCTCACCTCCTTGATCGGGCATTCCTGAGAAAGACGCTCCTGGAGTTCCTTCTGCAGCTCCTTCCTGGTGCCCAGGGACTGCTGGACTCGGAGGAAGTCGGAGAGCTCCTTCAGACCTGCGTCAGTGAAGTATTTAGCGAAATGATCCACACTCTGTCTGTTAACTGGGAAGAGTTCCTGAGAGAGAAAAGACAAGAGGCTGTCACACAATAAGCCACTCACGTTCTGCAAGCATAAAGAACATTTTCATATTAAAGTAGCACTTAGACTATCTCATGAAGAAAAGAGTAAGGGTTGATTTTTTTCAAAAGAATACATCTCAAGGTATATTTCTTGAGCACGTGCTAAGACACCTTTCAAAATTAGACAAATTGACAAAGAATAAAAAATGTTAATCAACTTACATAAAGTGGTTTCACTCATTTGGAACCACTATTTACTTTTTCTTTTACTATAATCGAAGTGTGGCATGTGCAAAAACAGAGCCAAGTTTGCTAAACTAAGTACATATAAGGTGATAACTGAGTAAGGCTGGGATTATTTTAAACACATAAGAAAAACGGAAATTACTCATCATACTGCTATCTTAACTATGAGTTAATAGACAAAAACCAGTTTTAGTAATGCTGAAATGATTTGAGATCTATTAAAAAAACACAATATTGACTATTATCATCACATAGACCTCAATTCACATTCTGAGAAAATGCTGCTATTAGTCTAAAATAGCTCAGAGCTACAGGGAATTTTGCTGTATCTCTTAATGATGGTGGCTCTAAATTAAGTTCATGGTGAGATCTAATCTAAACCTGTCTTACCAACTCTTTGATTCATTACATAGTTCTTTTGGAAATTTTTAAAGCGCACAGTACTCCATGGCTGCTCTTACATTTTTATCTCATTTCCATTTCACCTTATACAGCTTGGCAGGGGCTTAGGAACACTTAGTCATGTTCTAATCCTGTGTGACTCCCAGCACTCAAATAAGAAAGCAAGGCAGTTTTCAAAGCTCTCACATTTTTCAGACTGCTGAAGAGTCTACAAAATAGATCCAAACTTTTATGATGGCTAGATTTGCATATATATATTGGCCAATGGCTATATGGGCTTCAATAAAAATCTCTGAAAAAAGATCTGTACGAGTTTGCCAAAGAAATGCAAAACAGCAAAATGGCTGTCTGGGGAGGCCTTACAAATAGCTGTGAAAAGAAGAGAAGAGAAAAGCAAAGGAGAAAAGGAAAGATAGAAGCATCTGAATGCAGAGTTCCAAAGAACAGCAAGAAGAGATAAGAAAGCCTTCTTCAGCGATCAATGAAAAGAAATAGAGGAAAACAAGAGAATGGGAACGACTAGAGATTTCTTCAAGAAAATTATAGATACCAAGGGAACATTTCATGCAAAGGTGGGCTCCATAAAGGACAGAAATGGTATGGACCTAACAGAAGCAGAAGATATTAAGAAGAGGTGGCAAGAATACACAGAGGAACTGTACAAAAAAGATCTTCACGATGTACAAAAAAGATAATCACGATGATGTGATAACTTACCTAGAGCCAGACAACCTGGAATGTGAAGTCAAATGGGCCTTAGAAAACATCACTATGAACAAAGCTAGTGGAAGTGATGGAATTCCAGTTGAGCTATTTCAAATCATCAAAGATGATGCTTTGAAAGTGCAGCACTCAATATGCCACCAAATTTGGAACACTCAGCAGTGGCCACAGGACTGGAAAAGGTCAGTTTTCATTCCAATCCCAAAGAAAGGCAATGTCAAAGAATGCTCAAACTACCACACAATTACACTCATCTCACACGTTAGTAAAGTAATGCTCAAAATTCTCCAAGTGAGGCTTCAGCAGTTTGTGAACCGTGAACTTCCAGATGTTCAAGCTGGTTTTAGAAAAGGCAGAGGAATCAGAGATCTAATTGCCAACATTCGCTGGATCATCGAAAAGCAAGACAATTCCAGAAAAAACATCTATTTCTGCTTTATTGACTATGCCAAAGCCTTTGACTGTGTGGATCACAACAAACTGTAGAAAATGCTGACAGAGATGGGAATACCAGACCACCTGACCTGCCTCTTGAGAAACCTATATGCAGGTCAGGAAGCAACAGTTAGACTGGTCATGGAACAACAGACTGATTCCAAATAGGAAAAGGAGTATGTCAAGGCTGTATATTGTCACTCTGCTTATTTAACTTCTATGCAGAAACATTGGGATGGAAGAAGCACAAGCTGGAATCAAGATCACCAGGAAAAATATTAACAACTTCAGATATGCAGATGACACCACCCTTATGGCAGAAAGTGAGGAGGAACTAAAAGCCTCTTGATGAAAGTGAAAGTAGAGAGTGAAAAAGTTGGCTTAAAGTTCAACATTCAGAAAATGAAGATCATGGCATCTGGTCCCATCACTTTATGGGAAATAGATGGGGAAACAGTGGAAATAGTGTCAGACTTTATTTTGGGGGCTCCAAAATCACTGCAGATGGTGATTGCAGCCATGAAATTAAAAGACGCTTACTCCTTGGAAGGAAAGTTATGACCAACCTCAATAGTATATTAAAAAGCAGAGACATTACATTACTTTGCCAACTAACGTCTGTCTAGTCAAGGCTATGGTTTTTCCTGTGGTCATGTATGGATGTGAGAGTTGGTCTGTGAAGAAGGCTGAGCACTGAAGAATTGATGCTTTTGAACTGTGGTATTGGAGAAGACTCTTGAGAGTCCCTTGGACTGCAAGGAAATCCAACCAGTCCATTCTGAAGATCAGCCCTGGGTGTTCTTTGGAAGGAATGATGCTAAAGCTGAAACTCCAGTACCCTGGCCACCTTATGCGAAGAGTTGTCTCCTTGGAAAAGACCCTGATGCTGGGAGGGATTGGGGTCAGGAGGAGAAGGAGATGACAGAGGATGAGATGGCTGGATGGCATCACCAACTTGATGGACATGAGTCTGAGTGAACTCTGGGAGTTGGTGATGGACAGGGAGGCCTGGTGTGCTGCGATTCATGGGGTCGCAAAGAGTCAGACACGACTGAGCGACTGAACTGAACTGAACTGAACTGAACTGATAGGGACGTAGCCAGATGACTTCTGTCATGATTCAAATTTCAATATTCTGTGTACCGTCATCCCATAACCTGCCTTGAGTTGAGTCATGAATTTCAAAATGTCAGAACAGAGTTGGTGGGAGCAGCATTAAAACATACATTCACGTTAAGCAAACATTTCAAAACTGACTGAATTTCTGTCATTGATATTTGTCAAGAGGTGTTCTAAATTTGTTGGGGGCAGGGAACTAATTTAATTTTTAGTTTCTTCTATGAATTTAGATATGAAGTATTTTGCTAATAACTGTATACAATAGAAGTTTTACAGAAAAATAAACTGAACCTCAACAAAGTTAAACAACTAATTAGGCAGCTAGAAATTTAAGGACATGGCTGCATGACTCCAAAGTCAATAATTATTTGTGCCAGCATTCTGTATTCAATTTAGGAAGAATGTGACTGCAAAGTCTGACTGCAAGTTATGTTCAGAGTAATACATCATCAAAAGTGATTTTTTAATTTACTTTTATGAACTATAACCATAGTCCTTATGAATGACACGTAATATCTTGAAAATTATTATTCTGAGCAGATCTTCACATTTCTGCTCCTACTAAATTCTCTCTTTTGCTGTTCCCAACATGCCATGCCTCAAAGGCTTTGCCTGAAATACTCTTCCTGGATATATCTAGATAGTTAGCTTCCTCACACACGTCACCTTATAAGAGGCCTTGCCACACCACACAGACACACCTCACTGTTTCCCTACTTGGTTTTCCTCTCAGAGCACTTCTTACTTTTTAGTATACTACACATTTAAATTAATTATTCAGTTTATTGCCCGTTCCCCTGCAATAAACTATAAGCCCCAGAAAGACAAAGGTTGCTTGTTTGACTTTCTTCAATAGCTTCAGCTCAATATCTTGATCACTGTTCCCTTTTCCACTGATGGGAGAATGATGTCTCCCATCTCCTTTTTCTGGGAGTTGCTATATATTTTTCTTGCTTCTGTATTACAGAAGTAGGTAATTGCTAAACTTTGAGAATATGCTATTTCCCCCTCAAATGTGCTAACGCAGAGGGAATTTTGTTAAACAGCTTAGTGAAACAAAAATTTCCTCTTAGATGGTGGAACTGACACTCTTGTTCCTCATTCATTTGGAAGTCAGCAAACAGCATGCAGGCATGGTCTAAGACATAGCCACCCTGTCCTCATGGAGATTCTGGTAGAAACTGCTACCTAAGTTTTTCATGCTCAAAATATACTAGACAAAGAAACCTAGTAAAAACACTTAAATGATATGTTTTTCAAAAGGAAATACATTAAACATTTTTTTAAATGAAGTAACCTAATCAAGTTAACCAAGCTGTGATTACTGGTGTCTTTAAGGAACCATACTTTAAGTTAGAAGAGCATAGCATTTTCAAAAGTTAAATATGGGAAAGAAAGGTTCAATTTTACCCCTTAACCCACACTCACATACAGTGCCTTGTAAAACACCTGACAGTAAGCATAAAATTGTTAAGGATGAATGAATAAAAAATAAATTGATATTCAAAAAAAAAAAAGGATAATAAACAAGGACCTATGTGTATCTCATGCGGAACTTTGCTCAGTGTTATGTGGCAGCTTGAACGAGAGGGAAGTTTGGGGGAGAATGGATACATGTATATGTATGGCTGAGTTCCTTTGCTGTTCACCCTAAACTATCACAACACTGTTAATTAGCTATATCTTATACAAAATAAAAGTTTAAAAAGAGAAATCACTGAGTCTTCTGTGTTAAGTAGTAATCGATTATATCTTTTTTTCCTATTAATTCACCCAGCTCTCCTTTAAACAAGTGTTCAGTGAAGTTCCTCCTTGTTGTATCTGTCTTCACAGACGGAGAAGTAGCCCATGAGTGGATTAAACCTTCCTACCCCGCTGGCAGGCTTCTCACTGACCTCTTCTGGCCAAAGAAGGTGAGCTTCTACAGCACCGGAAGGGCTCACTTTGGTCTCCTATATGCCTGTCCTCTGACATAAGGACAGAATGGCTCTGGCCGGAGCTGTTCCTTCACCATGGGTCCCAGAAAGAAAGGGCATGTAGATCTCAGTGGGTCTTGCTGAGCTAAGATACAGCTACTCCAGAGAATCAGGGACGAGAATACACTCTTTCATATGAACTTCCACCGACATCAACAACCTATTCACTTGTCTTTGGTGACTTCCAGACACCCTGCGTTGCTACAGAGTAGGTTCCACAAAGGCAGGAAACTTTTCTATCCTGTTTCTACTGACTCTACAACTTCTAGGCTGGAGCCTGGCACAAAGCAGACACTTAATAAATACACACTAAAATGAAAAGCAGTATCAATGGCAAAAATCAACAAGACTCTAGAGATAAATTTTTCTCTTTTATCAAATTCTAAAGACTTCCAGGAGAGCTATTTTAAGGTAAATTGCAAAAGATAAAGGGATTTTAAGTCATTGAAAATCCAAGAGTTTACAATGAGCCAGATTTAGACATCCCATGGATCAAAACCCTTGCACAGTAGGACACACTGGAAGAGAAAACAGATAAGAAACTAGGTAAAGAGAACATGGCAAGCATGTCCTTCAACTTTAGACTTTGTCCTAAAATTGTAAAGACAGTTTCACTTGGAGCGATCTCTGTCACAGCTGTGGCTTCTAGCAGAAAGAAATTATAGGGGGCAGATGGAAATTATAAGAGCAAATATTTTTCTTGATTTTCTTTGAAAAATACAAAGATACAGATGTAAAAATATAATCAAGCAATCATGATAATGGAAGTTCCAAATTAACTACAATTAACTTGTTCATTTTCATAGGTATCTAACCATGTCTAAGGAATCTTGGTATAAACAAGGAATCTTGTTTAAACTTTTATTTTGTTAACAAACTAACCTGTATTTGAGATCAGTGTTATTCAACTATGACTCAAGATACCCATAAATGTCTAATTAGGTGAGATCAATGTGACCTCAAATTTCATATTAAAACTTTAAATTTCTACAGTTATTAGCTGCATCAGAGGTAATTCTGATAATTTTTTTCACTATGTCAACAAACTTTCAAATTTGAAAGTCTCCATATTCCTTGTGACTCTTTAATTTTATCATTCCATTTATTTATGCAAAGAAGATTAAACTGGAATCAGTTTCTATCTTACAATAATACAGAAATAAAAGGAACCATGTTCCAATTCGACATAGACTCGGGCATTTGTGTATTACATTGCACACACTGACAGAGCCACGGCGGAAGCATGAAACATATAACCCTTTACCCAAACAACACTTACAAGCAGCCTTTTGTCTAAGTTGGCTTTTCTCAAAGAGGAGGTAACAGAGTTGGCATCTTTTTCTGCCATCCACGCTTTAAAAAGTTTGACAGCAAATGAGGCCGCAATGCCTGTTAAAAATAAGAGAGAGTAAACCTTTTATAAGAAAAACTGCTTGTGATAATGCATAAGGCAACATTTCCCATTAGGTGCCCTGAAACGACTAAATAACTTAGAGACTTGATTTGGTACAAAGGAAAAATGGAAAGCTCTCTAGGCTACTCATTACTCAAAAGAGAATATTTTCAAGAGAAGTAAAAAGGAAGTTACAGTACTTTTCAAACTTGGACTCCCGAATTCCAACCTGTTTTAATTGTAAGTTTATTTTTATCGTGGTCAAAACCATATTCAAAGCCAAGGATGTTATATTGTTTTGCCTCTATTTCACTCTGTGGTTCACCAATACTCCATGTTTATAACAGTTATCCTGAGGTACAACAAATAAATTATGAGCCATACAAGTGAAATGTCAACATGTCAACTAATCTGTTGATAAATGATGCCAGCGAAAGAACATCAGTAGTGACAGGTATAAATAAATAAAGTTATAGATGAACACGCGTCATTTACTTTACAGTTTTACTTTTTGTAAAAAGCATTTTAAAATATTCATGAGTTAAGCTATAAAAATGTCAGTTCTGTTTTCAGCTGAAATCTTTTCTGGATATTTTTAAAGAGATTTTAAAGACTGCTATGTTAATCAGGAATCCACTCAATTACATACTCATTTATAACAAGATTTATTCCTAAATATAAGTAATCAGATAACTAATAGACAGCTTTTCTGTGAACTCTAAATGTCTAAATTAATGTTGCATTTATTTAATGAAAATTTAAGGAGCAGTTGATACATTAAACTGATTTTTCTGAGTTGAAGGCTTCACTATTGGTGATGGTCTAAACAGTCTCTAGTCCCCTTTCCAAAGAGAATTCCCATCTTACTGAGGCCAGGTGACTTCTAATTAGTCTAAGCCCTGGCACCACCCTCCTTCTGCAATGATTAATAATGGGGGAAAAATTTGAGTCCTGAATGATATTGCTGTTCATTCTGAAGTCTGTTTGACTTTTACATATATTGTTACATAAGAAATAAATGCCCTTTGGGGGAGGGAATAAATTAGGAATTATGGGACTAACACATACATACTACTATATATAAAATAGATAACCAACAAGGACCTACTGTATAGCACAGGGAACTATACTCAATATTTTGTAATAACCTATAAGGGAAAAGAATCTGAAAAAGAATAAATATCTGAATCACTTTGCTATATACCTGAAACTAACAACATCGTAAATCAAATTTGTTTCAATTTTTAAAAAATGTAAAAATAAAATAATAAAAAGATATATTATCATTACTTCATAGTCAATATAAATTTAATATAAACTTATGTAATTAAAAATTTTAAAAAGGATCTTGCAATCCTCATTGTAAGTAAGAGAAGTAAAGTATGCCTACAACTAGGAGTCTAAAAATAAAAAAACAATCAGGCTCAAACCTATCACTGTGCATTAAAAGTGGTTCCTAGTGGAAGGACTGGTGAAACTCTGTACTTGAGATTCTGCTGAGTGGATGATTCCCTGTAGCCATTTGTTGGGTGGGAAGTTGGGGAAAAGGTATAATTTCATAACCCTTTCATATTTGGGAAGAAAAAGTTTAAGACTAGTTTCTAAAGATGGTAGTGTATAAGGAAGAACCATATGACAGAGGCACTACGTCACTTCTATCGCAAAAGTATTCTTTCCTACCCCTAACATTTTACCATAAAAATTACAAGAAGAACTTCTTATAGAAGAACTGAACAAACTGAAAAGTAAATACTCATGTACTCACCATCTTGATTCTGCAGCAGTTAATATTTTGCTATATTTGCTCTATCACATTTGTCCATTGATCTTTCTAATAATTTAATTTTTAATACATTTCAAAAGAAATTACATACCCCATTTAAGTTTTTAACACAACCAGAAAGAATTATTTTCTGTTATAAATGCTAGGGATAAATCTGATGTAATTAACATTACTGTTTACATTTTATCTTTTTCTCCTAGTATAAAATGGCTAGTATCATAAATAAAACACGAAGGATCATGACTTCTCTTCAGGAAAACATTTTAAAGTGCTATAATATTTTAACAATATATTAATAACAATTAGAGAGTCTAAAACTATAGAGAATCTCTAAATAATGTGATTTGACTCTTGATTTACTATTCTTTTCTCAGTCATAAAAAATTATAACTCATTTCACTGCAGGCATGAATGAGGCTGGAACTTCACATCTGTAGGAGTAAAACCCAATTCTAAGAAGAAACAGATGTTTTCACAAAAGCTCTTTTAATTTGTCTTTAAGAAAAAAAATAACTCTTTTGTTTAACTGCATTTTAAAACTTGAATATCATTATCCTCCTACAAGAAAAAAAAAAGCCCACTTCTGTATTATTCTATAACCGAGTAATTGTATGTATGCCCATCAAAATCTTAATGCCTTAAAATTAAAGCAAAACTCTTAGGCAGCCGTCTGGACTTCTAAAACAGACATAATGAATACTTTTTAAAAATGTGATCAGAACGAACATCTGAGCACAAGATCTTGAGGGAAAACAGTTCAGAAGAATGGCCCAAACCAGTGAAGTAACAGTTTGGGGGGCATCTAGGAATGTGAAGGCCCATTTTTGGCTGTTCCACTAAATGCGGGCACGTGTTTTAGGCTGGCATTCTGTTTCTGAGGGCAAAAAAGGCTAAATGTCCCACAAAGCATAAAGAGTCCTCACAATGAAGCACTGTCCCAGCAAAATATGTCAGGAAGCATCTATGCTGCGAGAAACAGTGTAGAACTGATCAGTTTCAGGGTCTTTGACTGAGAGGCCAAAAATTCTAGTTTATTATTATTCTTTAATTGTCTTTGTATAGGTGTGCATATTTTTCACCTAAATCCCTACAAGAAACACATACAATCCTTTTATTGTTTGAACACACACACACAGTCTCTTCCGTGGAGCACGGATGGGCAGCAGAGAACACCAAGAAGAGGTACTGGTATTTCTCTTTGGCTTTCTTTTCCCAGCTGACAGGTAAGAAAACGAACATACGTACCTTCTTTGACTAAGCTGTCAGTGAAGAGACTGGTGAGGATGGTGGCAGGCAGGGTGCCGCTGCCCAGCAGGATCCCCGACAGCATTGCCAACTTTGTCTGCTCTGTTTCGGAAAAGGCTTTAAGGAAGAGGAGAAGCTGCGGGTCAAACAAAAGAAACCATGTCTATAAAGCAAAGGACTAAAGTAGGAAAATAACAAACAACGCACATGCACAGCTAGATGGCTCACAACTGATGGGTCATGGGTAGCACACTTACTCACTGGAGACACACACCTATCTTCCATGATAAATTGGGTGCTACAGAAAGGGACTTTCTCAGGCCCTGCTCCTTTCTCCCAAATTTACTTACAATTTAGCTACAGATAACATGAAATTTAAAGATGCTTCTTCCTTGGAAGAAAAGTTATGACCAACCTAGATAGCATATTCAAAAGCAGAGACATTACTTTGCCAACAAAGGTCCATCTAGTCAAGGCTATGGTTTTTCCTGTGGTCATGTATGGACGTGAGATTTGGACTGTGAAAAAGCTGAGCACTGAAAAATTGATGCTTTTGAACTATGGTGTTGGAGAAGACTCTTGAGAGTCCCTTGGACTGCAAGAAGATCCAACCAGTCCATTTTAAAGATGATCAGCCCTGGGATTTCTTTGGAAGGAATGATGCTAAAGCTGAAACTCCAGGACTCTGGCCACCTCATGTGAAGAGCTGACTCACTGGAAAAGATTCTGATGCCATGAAGGATTGGGGGCAGGAGGAGAAGGGGACGACAGAGGATGAGATGGCTGGATGGCATCACGGACTCGATGAACGTGAGTCTGAGTGAACTCCGGGAGTTGGTGATGGACAGGGAGGCCTGGTGTGCTGTGATTCATGGGGTCGCAAAGAGTTGGACACGACTGAGTGACTGAACTGAACTGATCTGAACATTCATGGGAAGGAAGAGGCATTTGGAGAACAGTGTGAACAGGTCACATAGATAACTTAAATTTCACTGTATATGACAAAGGGTAAACATTACCAAGTGTCTTCTGAATACTTAAAATGGTGAGATTCAAACTAGGTTTTTCTTAGATCACAGAGTTTTACCACCAACCCTGGTGATGAGGTAATGGAGGGTATAAAGATAAAGAAAAGTTACGAGTGGAGAAAAGGCCACTGCTGTGGGTTGGAAAGAACAATTGTAATGAGAGAGTGACAGTGCTGTCTGGGTCCTTCTGGGTCACAAGGCTGCCAACATCATATCCCGGCAGTAGAGGAAGTGACAAAGCAGCAGCCCCAGAAAACTTGGAAGGGAACGCAAAGCAAAGGGGCTCAACCCCACTTGCCACCGTGAGTTCTAAGAGTGTCCATGCCCTCCTTTTTCCTAACCCTCCTCCACCTAGTGCTTTGACTATATTTGTATTTCATGGCTACTTTTCTCTATTTCAACAGACTTTAGGCATGTTACTGAGATTCCCCAGGGCTGAAAATCACAACTGGGCCTCTCCGGACTTATTCATTACCCTGCACTGATGAAAAAAAAATCACTGGCATAAATACAGACTTATTAAGTGCTTTATGGCCAATGAAATTCTGTTAGCTCTGTGCAGTGAATAGGGCTATATTAATGTACCATCCCCAACAGTTACAGAATTATTATATTACAGAGAGGTTATGTGACTCTCCAAATATTTATATGATGAGAAAGTGGCAGAACTGGAATCAAACTAGCCCATTTCACTCCCCATTTAAGCCTTTTAAAGTCTCAATGATTTAAAAAGACTTTCGAAGCTCATAAGAAAAGAGTGAGTGAAGGAAATTGGGATCTATGTTTAAAGCTCCAGGGTGTAGCAGGAATGGGGTAAGAAAAAAACTGACAAAACTAGATACTTTTATAATCTGGCTTTTTTTCTCATTGTCAAAATAAGAAAGATTCAAGTAAACAATGAAAAAGAGCCAAGATAAAAATATTAACACTATTTAAGAACATTAATATACTCATATTCATTAAAAACTCAATTATGTTTAGCAAAATGGTGCAAAAGTTATCTTTTCTTAAAATTAATATCCATATTGCTCAATTATACGAATAAGTATTAAAATCAAATGCTACATGTATTGCAGCAGAATTTTCTTTAAAAAATGGATACTCTGAAAAATAAGTAATTCTTGAAAGCATATTCATCAAATGAATCAAGTGGAAAGTTTTCAAGGTTCAGATGAACTAGAAGAAAAACATGAGGGATATTATTAGGCAAAGAGGTAAGATATTTATTTAAATGCTTTAATATCATTTTTTGGTAATATCTATCCCTCTATTTTCAGAGAAGGCAATGGCAACCCACTCCAGTACTCTTGCCTGGGAAATCCCATGGTCGGAGGGGCCTGGTAGGCTACAGTCCATGGGGTTGCAAAGAGTCAGACACGACTGAGCAACTTTACTTTTTCACTTTTCACTTTCATGCATTGGAGAAGGAAATGGCAACCCACTCCAGTGTTCTTGCCTGGAGAATCCCAGGGACGGGGGAGCCTGGTGGGCTGCCGTCTACGGGGTTGCACAGAGTCGGACACGACTGATGCGACTCAGCAGCAGCAGCAGCAGCAGCATCCCTCTATTTTGACACACTTCTTATTTTCTAAGCATCTAGCTAAATAATGGACCACTTTAATCCATTCAAATGTTTTTCCATGATTAAAAAAAATGTAATACATGCTAGTAGAATAAATCTAACATAGAATAATATAAAAATGTGAGTAATCTCCTCTTTAATCCTATTTCCTTAGAATAAACATTATTAACACTTTGAGATGTGTCCTTTCAGATTCTTAAATGTACTCCTATATTGCCTACATTTTATAAATAACTACATGTATACACATGCTTTTACTAAACTATACTTTGATAACAGCTCAAAACTGCTCAGTGGAACAGACAGTTTTCTGAACAGTTTATTGCCTATTTACGGAAGTCTTGATTCTCGCTTTCAACAAAGAAATCTGAGGCACAAAAATTAAGTAACTTGCTAAGATTAAACTTCTGCCAAATGGTTGTTCTTTTACTTAACAATTTATCATAGACATTTCCTCTCATCAATCCATGTGATTATGCCTCACTCTTTGACTGCATAGTATCCCACTGTAGAGAGAGACCATGATTTAATGAACCTGTCTCCCACTATGAAAATTTAGGTTACGTCTCAATACTGTGATGAACATCTGTATGCATATATAGCTGTATGTTTTCATGCTGAAGGATTTTTTGGTATGAAAGTTGAGCCATGGAGAATATAGATTAAAAAAATGATTTTGCTGCTTAAGTGTTTGCTATATATGGAATCATTTTGAACAAAGGGAAGCAAGAGTGGGTAAGCAGCAAAGTAGACGTTGCAAAGTAACAAAGCTGATGGTTTCTTTATTCCCTTGGTTTATAATTTGGGCAGATATCTAAAATCAGACATGATGGCAAAGCAGCATACAAATCTGTAACTGCCATATATAAATAAAGAGGAGCTACAAATTAGAAAGGAACATACTGCAATTTCTGAAAGGAGGGCTTCTTTAATAAGGTGCTATTGCTTATTTGGCTGTTTATTAGAGGTCAGTTACTGTGCTAAGTACCTTACAGCTCATAGAATCATCCCTACAACAACCATACATAAAGTCCATACTTGTATTGCAGCTATTTTATAGATGAGAAAAACCAATGAGATTTATACCCAGATACTATTTCCAAAGGTATGCATCTATCTCCTTTGCTAAACAGCATCTTCTAAAATTAAAGAATTTTAGTGATTAATAGCTGCTGTGCTATGCTCCTTCATAAGCTGTAACTAATTATATATTCTTTAAAAATATTCCTTTGAACAAAACATGTTGGCTCACATTAAACATGAAGGAAAAATTCTAGGCTAATCATGTATTTTTTTCTACAGCTATTAACTAATGATCTGTCATACTCATTTCTTCAATCAACAAGCATTTATTAAAAGCTTAAAGAGGTCTGTGGTTCTCTGGACTACCACTATAAAAGCAAAATTTTCGTCCCTCTTCATGTCATCATTTTAGCAAACAGAGTATATTACATCTGAATGCTTACCTTTTTCATTTCATCCTCAAATGCTTTTTCCAAATACTTATATCTCCTGATGAGTTTGTTGAAGACCTAAACATAAAAGAAACCAGTCAATATTATGTAAACAATTTTAAAAGGCAAACTCACCTCAACTACAGAGGTCTACGCTAATGAAAACATGTAGTTAAACATTCTCCTACTGTGATATGAGAATCACAAACATTTCAAAAGAGTTATTATGACCTGGGGGATAAAACAGGATCAAAATGCACGTAGGAAAAAAAAAATCCATTTGAGAATATAATAGGTGAGAAAACAAAAATGCCTTTGATGAAAATAAAATGAATATAATTTTAAAACTGTGTGACACAGAGATGGGAAAATATTAATAACTGAAACAAAGGGGATTACAGATATAATCACTGAGATACATGATGGGAGGAGATCAGAGTTTAGGGGAGATTATACTCCAGGTGAATACAAACATGATTTCAGCAGATAAGCAATAAAGACTACTGGCCCCCACAATCCAGTTAGAATTCTCGAGCAGTATTTCCAAGTGTGTCAGTGGAATCCTGGACTGTTTTTCAAAGAGGAATGATGTTTGTTATGGACCGAACATCTGTGTTCCTCCTAAATTCATACATTGAGGCCCTACCCCCAAAGTAACTCTAACCTCTGGGCTCTACTGCCTGATGATCTCAAGTAGAGCTAATGTAACAGCAATAGAAATAAAGTGCACAGTAAATGTGATGTACTTCACTCATCTCTTCTTCTAATAGGCTGCTTATTCTTTTTTTCTTGACTTACAGTTCTTTATTTAATCTGTATATAAATCCTTTATTGGAGAAGGCAATGGCAACCCACTCCAGTTCTCTTGCCTGGAAAATCCCATGGGTGGATGCAGTCCATGGGGTCATGAAGTCGGACACAACTAAGTGACTTCACTTTCACGCATTGGAGAAGGAAATGGCAACCCACTCCAGTGTTCTTGCCTGGAGAATCCCAGGGACGGGGGAGTCTGGTGGATTGCCATCTATGGGGTAGCACAGAGTCGGACTTGACTGAAGCAACTTAGCAGCAGCAGCATAAATCCTTTATAGGCTTTATGTATTACAAGTATCTTCTTGCTTCTTTCTTTTGAACAGCTACCTAATAGTTTGTTAATATGAATTATCAAGCTCTACTTAATTAGTAGCCTGTGGATCGACTTATGGATTTTCATCCTTTGATGTTTTAGTTTTGAAGGACAGTGCTAAACTACTCTCCTTAAAGTTCAGACCAACTTATATTCCAACAGAAATTATGATTCCTCCTGTGTCTTATGGATGAAAGGTAAAAACACTCTATCTTCCTGAAGTTTAATGATCACTGTCTTGTTATGAGTGCAGTTAAGTATCTCTCCATATGTTTAAGAGCTACCGAACATTTCTATTAAAAAAGTGACCTGAAGAATTTCTGAATCTTAACTTTTCTTAAATCTTATTTAAAGGTTTCCCTTTCAGCACAACAATCTCTGAGTGACAGGCTCTACCTGAGCATAGTTTCGGATGGTTTCATGATCTTCATTTGCTGAAAACACACAGTGGTTGGTCATCTTGGTCTTATCACCATCATCTATGCGTGTTCCTCCCGGGGCTAATAAGAGAATAGTTAACACGCATTAGGGCAGCACTGAAATCAGACGAGCACGTGTACAAGAGATCAATTCTTGCACATTTAGGAAAACAGTAAAAGTAGGTATCACATAAACTTTCATAGAATGATGTACATGTGGAGACACACTGTTTTAGAAGATTATCACCTTAATAAAATTTTGTATTAGGTTTATTACAAAGGGCTAATTAAATCTTATGAATAAATTAATTGCATCAAAACAGGCTCTTGAAGGAGTTAACTTTTCCAAAAACTAATTTACTTATGAAAGATGCTTGTATGGTTTCATTTGTGCTTTTGCTGTGCTGTGCAGCATGCAGGATCTTAGTTTTTAACCAGGGACTGAACCCATGCCCCTGCACTGGAAGCAGAGTCTTGACCACTGGGCTGCCCTTGTTTATACTTCTATGATAATACAAAATGGTTATTCGAATGTGTATTCTTACCACAGGGTATGAGACTGTTGATCTACATACTTGACTTCACTGGACTCTATAAGTTTGGTTCTTGCCTAAGTGTATGCTTAACTATGATAGCTAAACAATAACATTTATTCAGTGAATTTAATTTGATTATTCTCAACGTAGTTCCTGATGTTTCCCACATTGGAACATGGTTCACTTTTCAGGTTTGCTACTAATATTTTGCTGGACTCCAGTTCACCAACACTAGTACTATCCAGACCTGGCTTTTATAGTAGATCTTGATGGTTTCCACTTCAGTAGGTATCAAGAATGTTTCCTCCTCACTAACCCACTTATCCACACAGTGTTGATCAGTATACACTCTGACCCCTTGTTGTTTATATTTGATCACCCAGCAGTTCCATTGGCTAGAAAAGACTGTATTTTATCGTTGCTCATCTTTGCTCCCATACCCTATACAGCATCATGGAAAAGTGAAGTTGCTCAGTCGTGTTGACTCTTTGTGACCCCATGGACTGTACCTATCAGGTTCCTCCGTCCATGGGATTTTCCAGGCAAGAGTGCTGGAGTGGATTGCCATTTCCTTCTCCAGGGGATCTTCCTGACCCAGGAACTGAACCCGGGTCTCCCACATTGCAGGCAGGCGCTTTACTGTCTGAGCCACCAGGGAAGTCCTAAGTATCATGGTGGAAATGGACAAATAAATGGATTAGAACAAAAGAATGCCTTTTTCCTACCACTCAACTTTCCTCATTCAAAGGGCTTCCCAGGTGGCACAATAGCAAAGAACCCACTTGCCAATGCAGGAGATGCCAGTTCAATCCCTGGGTTGAGAAGATCCCCTGGAGAAGGAAATTGCAACCCACTCCAGTATTCCTGCTTGGGAAATCGCATGGACAGAGAAGCCTGGCAAGCTACAGTCCACGGGGCTGCAAAAAGCCAGACACTCAGGACACATACATGCTCAAAGGCTTCTTCTATAATTTTCAATGGTGGCCATTATAAACATTGGTTGATTAGAAGACTAGAGTCAGAACAGTAGGTAGTTTTGTTTTCTGATTTTACTTCATCAGAATTAGGGTGGAAATTTGAGCAAGTCAAATTAGGTTAATAACTACTATACACTCAAATATTTGTTGAGTAGGTATTTGTACAGGCCGTATTTTAGTGTTTTGATTTGAGTCATATTTCATACCTTTGGATGAGATGAGCTACAAATAGCCAATTGTTTCTTACAGTTTTGTAAGTAAATTTGTTTTTAGAAATGTAAGCTCCTTCAGGAGTCTGTTCTCATGCAATTAATTTATGCACAATTCAATTAGCCCTTTAGAATGAATACAACCACCTGGAACAAATTTGTTTTGGGGGAGGGGAACAAAATTTTATTAAGAGTATAATCTTCTAAAACTTCTGGACTAATGATTCCTATCTGATAGAAGTTATATAACTGGAAAGCCTGATTTGGAAACTACAGTCTTTTAAGAGGTAAAATTCTAAAACTGCATTCTCTTACAAAACAAAATATTTGTTACACATTAATAATATTGCTACACTTCACTTTTTTTGCCCCCTGATAGTGGGACCAAGTATTAATTACCATTTCTAAAAATTCTGTGAAATTTTCTGTTTTTCTCAAGGTAGAAATAGAACAAAAGTAAAGTGCTTCTTGTATTTACTCTTCAAAGCATACAACTGAAAAGCCAAGATAACTACTGTCTCAAGAATAGCAGTGGAAGGTAAATATTTTTGTGGATGTGAAGAAAATTCTTACATACTAAATTAGCAAACAAAATGTTTATATAAAAGAATGCACCTGGCTAACTTTTTTCATTACATCATAGGTCTGGCCTCGGTAGATATCTGGGGTTATACTAACTGTGTTCATACACTGTACCAAACATTTTGTCCTACGCCATATGAATGTGGCGTGAAAACATGAATTCTTTTTTTTCAAACATATGGGGCTTATTAGGAAAAAAGCCTAACAGTGGAAAGGGGGAAAGACTGACAGAGAGTGCTCAGTGTGTGTGTTTGTAAAATGAAGGTGGTGGTGGAGGACTCTCCCCTTGAGCTCTAAGTTCTACGAGAGCAAGAGAGAGGCAGGATGCTGCAGACCGGGGGATCCTGGCATAGGCTGCAGGTATAAACTTGCTGATCATTATTACGGAGATAGTAAATGAAGTCTTAAGACAATCAATGCAAAGCATATAACTCTGAACATATGTGAGGTGGCAAATATGGAAACCTACGAGCCCCATGAGAAGCGGCACTACGAGGGAGTAGGGAGTCTAAATGGTCTATGAAAGGAAAGAAAGGGAAACACTTCAAGGATGATCAAAGGGTCAACAGTGCTGCCAGGAAGGTACTAAGAGCTGAAAAGGGTGCCCCAGATTGACGGGTGAAGTCATTTGTGACTCTGACAAGAACCAAAACTGACCGAAGATTGTCCTTGCATACAATTTACCAGTGTGTCAATATAAGTCAGTAATAGTTAAGGAAACTGAAAAAGCCAATAATCACAACAGGAAAGGGTCACTCTCACTCTTAATTATGGTTTTCATTCTTTTCAGAATCGTTTGAGGTAACACTTATTATAGTAAGAAAGACAACAACATACTGCCAAGTAAATACAAAACAGCAGAGAGAGTTATTGTGTTTGTATAATATCATCCCATCCTCAAAAGTTTATGCATTTAGGTAAAGAAACCTGTAGAAAAGAATTAACCAAATATTAACAATAGTTATCTCTGGGTATTGGCATTTGAGCACACTTCAGTTCAGTTCAGTTGCTCAGTCGTGTCCGACTCTTTGCGACCCCATGAACCACAGCATGGCAGGCCTCCCTGTTCATTGCCAACTCCTGGAGTCCACCCAAACTCATGTCTATTGAGTTGGTGATGCCATCCAATCATCTCATCCTTTGCCGTCCCCCTCTCCTCCTGCCCCCAATCCCTCCCAGCATCAGGGACTTTTCAAATGAATCAAATCTTCACATCAGGTGGCCAAAGTATTGGAGTTTCAGCTTCAACATC
Source organism: Nanger dama (assembly GCA_917880005.1). NCBI lineage: Eukaryota > Metazoa > Chordata > Mammalia > Artiodactyla > Bovidae > Nanger > Nanger dama. The sequence goes on from CAKJTW010000007.1 coordinate 36,666,767, forward strand.
AGTCCTTCCAATGAACACCCAGGACTGATCTCCTTTAAAATGGACTGGTTGGATCTCCTTGCAGTCCAAGGGACTCTTAAGAGTCTCCTCCAACACCACAGTTCGAAAGCATCAATTCTTCAGTGCTCAGCTTTCTTTATAGTCCCCAACTCTCACATCCATACATGACCACTGGAAAACCATAGCCTTGACTAGATGGACCTTTGTTGACAAAGTAATGTCTCTGCTTTTTAATATGCTGTCTAGGTTGGTCATAACTTTCCTTCCAAGGAGTAAGCATCTTAATTTCATGGCTGCGATCACCATCTGCAGTAATTATACTTGTTTTAAAATATCTACTTTCTGCTTTATTGACTCTGCTAAAGCCTTTAACAGTGTGGATCACAACAAAATGTGGAAAATTCTTAGAAAGAGACAGGAATATCAGACCACCTGACCTGTCTCCTGAGAAACCTGTATATAGGCCAAGAAGCAACAGTTAGAACTGGACATGGAACTGCAGACTGGTTCCAAATTGGGAAAGGCGTACATCAAGGCTGTACATTGTCACCCTGCTTATTTAAGTTACATGCAGAGTACGTCATGCAAAATGCTGGACTGGATGAAGCATAAGCTGGAATCAAGATTAATGGGAAAAATATGAACAACCGCAGATATGCAGACGACACCACTCTAATGGCAAAAGGGAAGGAACTAAAGAGCCTCTTGATGAGAGTGAAAGAGGAGAGTGAAAAAGCTGGTTTGAAACTCAACATTCAAAAAACTAAGATCATGGCATCAGGTCCCATCACTTCATCATTTCATGGTAAACAGAGGGAGAAAACTAGCAGATTTTATTTTCTTGGGCTCCAAAATCATTGCTAATAGTGACTGTAGCCATGAAATTAAAAGACACTTGCTCCTTGGAAGGAAAGCTTGACAAACCTTTGTCGTCAAAGTGATGCCTCTGCTTTTTAATGACACACCTAGACAGTGTATTAAAAACCAGAGGTGTCACTTTGCCAAAAAGGTCCATCTAGTCAAAACCATGGTTTTTCCAGTAATCATGTATGGGTGTGAGAACTGGAACACAAAGGAGGCTGAGCACTGAAGAACTGATGCTTTCGAACTGTGGGGCTAGAGAAGGCTCTTGAGAATCCCTTGGACTGCAAGGAGATCAAATCAGTCAATCCTAAAGGAAATTAATCCTGAATAGTCACTGGAAAGACTGATTCTAAAGCTGAAGCTTCAAAACTTTGGCCACCTGATGCGAAGAACTGACTCATTTGAAAAGACCCTGATGTTGGCAAAGATTGAAGGCAGAAGGAGAAAGGTACGACAGAGGATGAGATGGTTGGATGGCATCACCGAATCAACGGACATGAGTTTGAGCAAACTCTGGGAGATAATAAAGAACAGGAAGCCTGGTGTGCTGTAGTCCACAGGGTCACAAAAAGTAGGACATGACTTAGTGACTAAAAATCAACTACAAAGTGCTTTTATACATGGACTTGAATTACCTATAATGATAATGAGATTTTCATAAACAGTGGCAATAAAAATAAACCTGGCACACAGTGAAAGCCAGCAGTTCAAATCAAAAGGGAGACTGGAAGCGAATGGGGCCAAGTACCAGCACAGATAGATATAAGAGCTCAGAGTGAAGAATTAAAGGGTGGCTCTACCTAGAAAGGGCTTCCCTTCTGGGTCACATAGTAAAGAATTCACCTGGGTTCAGTCCCTGGGTTGGGAAGATCCACTGGAGGAGGGCATGGCAATCCACTCCAGGATTCTCACCTGGGGAATCCCCATGGACAGAGGAGGCTGGCAGGCTACCGCCCATGGGGCCGCAAAGAGTCGCACACAACTGAGTGACTAAGCGCACAGCAGTATTTGGAAAGGTATGCATATACCCCGTCTTAAAGCAGGTTGGCCTAAGCAACATTTCTCAATGAAAGGCACTAGCACCATGCTGTGCAGGGCGATTTCTGACTGTACAGAATGTTCCTTGCATAGCAGAGCAGGTGGCATACCCGGCCTCCACTCCCAGGTCTTTGTGACAACCACACCACCTGCATACATTTGTATATGTCCTCCAGGTAGTTGAAAATCACTGACCTGGGGATCTGACCACTTCCGGTGATTTACAATGACCACAGGAACTAGTTACGAAAACCAAACCAAGTTCTAAGAACAACTATGGGAGGAAAAATGATCAACACACCAGGACACTTAAACAGTATTCTAAAACCTTTTCCCCGATGCCCCTGCTCTGAAAGACACAGTTTTTATTTTGCTTTTTACCTATTTTTAATAATTTCCAAACTTCTATCTTTAATCCTTTTAGTTACACACTCACAATTGAGAGGATTTTTAAAAAAACTAAATATAAACTATATTTCTTAGGTATTTTATTATTGATTGATGAAATGATATTTAATGAAACACTGGGACTTCTTTTAAAATTTGCTACAAAGTTAAATCTCGCTGCTCATTGTACCAAAAAAAGGGGTGGATGGAACTAGAAAGAAAGGTGCTCTGGCAACTGAGATTTAACTTGCAGGCAGATTCTTTATTGTCTGAGCCACTAGGCAAGCCCCTTAAATGTACTGGAATAATCTAGACAAGCAGTCACCAACCTCTCTGGCACCAGGGACCGGGTTCATGAAAGACAACTTTCCCACGGACTAGGGGTTGAGGACCGCTGATCTAGATGTTCCCTGAACTATAATGCAGAAATTACCCCTTCTAAATCCACTCCAGAAACATTCAAAGATTAGGGACACAGGAAAACTGGCTTCTAGCTACAGCCAAGTGGCCAACCGTGTTGTCTGTCAACAAAAGTTCTCAGTTCTATGCCTCTCTTAACCAGCAAACATTTCACAGCCATATCAACACCATTCTAAATCAAAATCTAGGTAAAAGTTTTACAGACTCCCATTTGTATTTTTTTTAAATCAACTATCATGCATGTAAAGCTTATAAAGATTCTGTCTCATAAGAAAATATTTCAATACAGTTGAAAGTACGTAATACTACAAGATGCTCTAGTATATGGCTTACCGAGCATACTGCCAGCCACCAGGATATCGAAGAGTGTGTCTGCATAGCGACGATAATCTAATCTTGAGCCTGTAGAGTCCAAAAACTTGGCTACAGCTTCAAGGTCATCACCAGCTTCATTAAGCCCCTGGACAAGTGTATCCCTGAAAACTGTGGGTTCGAATTTCTCTTTTTCATCTAAAATAAAAGATAATACAATGGTTCTTTTACTTATACATCATATTGCCAAATGCAACTGTATATTTCCTTTGCTCACTGGTTTTTGATAGCACGATTATTTAAAAGTTGAAAGACAATTAAGATTGTCTGCTAATTTTTCATGTTAGAGCTCTTGGAGAATCACCTAAGAATAAGGGAGAATATAAAAAGCAAGCAAAGTAAAGACTGGGAGAGAGGAAAAAGAGGGGTACCTCTTTTAAAAAGTTTTTAATTGAGATATAATTGATATGTGATATTAGTTTAATGATTTGATATCTGTACATATTGCCAAACAATCACCATTAAGTCTAGTTAACAGTCATCACCATATATAGTCATATTCTGGCTTGTAATGAGAACTTTCAAGATCTTATTTCAAGTATGCAATACAGGATTATTAACTGTAGTTATCAGGCTGTACATTACATTCTCATTACTTACTCTACAGTTGGAGGTTTGTTCCTTTTGAATACTACCTCCACCCACTGGCCCACCTCTTCATACCCTCTCCTGCAACCATCAATCTGTTATCTATGAGCTTTTTTGTTGTTTTTATTGTTAAGATCTCACATATAGAGATCATATAGAATTTGTCTTTCTTATTTCACTTAATATAATTCCCTCCAGCTCCATCCATGTTGTCACAAACAACAGGCTTTCCTTCTCTTTATTGCTGAGTAATAAAAACTTAGGTTGTCTCTATACCTTAGCTGTTATAAATAATGCTTCAGTGAACACTGGGGTGAATGTATCTTTTGAGTTAGTGTTTTCATTTTCTTCAGATAAATACCCAGAGGTGGAGTTGCTGGGTCATATGTAGTTCTACTTTTAATTTTTTAAAGGAACCTCCATACTGTTTTTTATAGTGGCTGCACAAATTTACACTCCCACCAAGGGTGTTCAAAGGTTCTCCTTTAACCACATCCTCACCAACACCTGTTACTTCCTGGAAAGATATATATATATATATATATATATATATATATATATATAAACAAGATAAGTTATTCCAGAATATTTAAATATTTAATAAATATCTGAGCTATATGTTTATAAATCCAGCTTCAGAGAAGATGTTGTCAACCTTCCTGGTTGCATGACCCCTTGACAACCTTCAAAAGTACTAAAGATTCCAAAGAACTCTTGTGTTTATGGATTATTACATCCATGGAAACTCATTTTATAGAAATAAAATTAAAACTATTTATTACATGAAAGATATTAGTGAGAAGATCGGCACTGTTTCACACTTTTGCATTTCTTTAAAAGTCTGGAGTAATGGCAAATAGACAAATTCTCAATGTACTGTGCAGTTTGTTGCAGTATCACACATCTTGAAACCACACTCCTGAGAGAATGTGTGAAAGGGGAAAATATTATCTTGGTATTTTATTACAAAAACAGTTTCAGTTTTGTAGATGCCCTGAAGTATTTCAGAGGATGTAAGGATACAGATACTAGGTAACTTGAGGAGTAAAATCTTGAACAAAGTAAGGATTACTTGAAAAAAGTGAAGGTAACAAACTAGATGTCAGATGAAGAGTTAAAAAAAAAAATGACTAGATAAGGCAAAGGATCTAACATTCAGTTCAAAGAATTTCACCTTTCCCCCCTTACAAAGACTGAGTTGGCATATGGGGCAAAAGGCAAAGGATGACATCCCCCCAAAATATTCTATCATAAATGTCTTTAGAGAAGTAGATATTGCAACTGTTTTGTTTTTTAAAGGAAGAAAGAGGAGGAGAAGGGAATGCTATGGGGAAAAAAAACATTTCATGAATAAATAGAGTTCTTGGAAATGAAAAATATGATAGAAAAACTTAGCTGAAGAGTTAAAAGAGAAAGCTGAGTATATCTCTTAGAAACTGACAGAAAAGTCAAAGACCTACATAATAGAAGCATAAAGATAAGAAAAAGAGCAGACTAGTCAAATGTCCAAACAAGTGAATAAAAAGATAATTTTCCTAAAAGGGAGGATTTAAAACTTTCAAGAAATTTCAGTTTTAAATTTCAGTGAGTTTCCCAGTGAAAGACTATCTGTGGACACAGCACAAGGACTGAAAGCGGATCCTCAAGGAGCATTCATTACTGTGAAACTTCAAAATAAAGCAACTCTGAAGTTTCAAGGGCAAAAACCAAATCACATACAAGGTATCAAGAAACAGAACAACCTTGAATTGCCCAACAGAAACACCAGAAGCCAGAAGACAGTCCTTCAAAATTCCAAGGAAAAACAATTTTCATCCCAGAATTCCAGTGTTTGGTCACACTATTAATTAAACATAGTTCAGTGGAGTTCAGTTGCTTAGGCAAGTCTGACTCTTTGTGACCCCATGGACCGTAGCATGCCAGGTCTCCCTATCCATCACCAACTCCTGGAGCTTGCTCAAACTCATGCCCATAGAGTTGGTGACACCATCCAACCATCTCATCCTCTGTCGGCCCCTTCTCTTCCTGCCTTCAGTCTTTCCCAGCATCAGGGGCTTTTCCAATGAATCAGTTCTTCAAATCAGGTGGCCAAAGTACTGGAGCTTCAGCTTCAGCATCAGTCCTTCCAGTGAATATTCAGGACTGATTTCCTTTAGGATTGACTACTTTGATCTCCTTGCAGTTCAGGACTCAAGAAGTTCAAGACTCTTCTTCAACACCATAGTTCAAAAGCATCCATTCTTTGGCACTCAGCTTTCTTTATAGTCCAACTCTCACATCCATACATGACTACCGAAAAAACCATAGCTTTGACTAGATGGACCTTTGTTGGCAAAGTAATGTCTCTGCTTTTTAATATGCTGTCTAGGTTGATCATAACTTTTCTTCTAAGAAGCAAGGGTCTTTTAATTTCATGGCTGCAGTCACCATCTGCAGTGATTTTGGAGCCCAAGAAAACAAAGTCTGTCACAGTTTACATTGTTTTCCTATCTATTTGCCATGAAGTGATGGGAACACATGCCATGATCTTTGCTTTTTGAACACAGACTTTAAGCCAGATTTTTCACTTTCTTCTTTCACTTTCATCAAGAGGCTCTTTTAGCTCCTCTTGCTTTCTGCCATTAGAGTGGTATCATCTGCATATCTGCGGTTATTGTTATTTCTCCCGCCAATCTTGATCCCAGCTTGTGCTTCATCCAGGCTGGCATTTTGCATGATGTACTCTGCATATAAGTTAAATAAGCAGGGTGACAATATACAGCCTTGACATACTCCTTTCCCAATTTGGAACCAGTCTGTTGTTCCATGTCCGGTTCTAACTGTTGCTTCTTGATCTGCATACAGGTTTCTCAGGAGGCAGGTCAGGTGGTCCGGTATTCCCATCTGTTGAAGAATATTCCAGTTTGTTGTGATTTACACAGTCAAAGGCTTTGGCATAGTCAATAAAGCAGAAGTAGATGTTTTTCTGGAATTCTCTTGCTTTTTCTATGATACAGTGGATACTGGCAATTTGATCTCTGGTTCCTCTGCCTTTTCTAAATCCAGTTGAACATCTAGAAGTTCTCAGTTCAAGTACTGTTGAAGGCTCGCTTGGAGAATTTTGAGCATAACTTTGCTAGCATGTGAGATGAGTGCAATTGTGTGGTAGTTTGAACATTCTTTGGCATTGCCTTTCTTTGGGATTGGAATGAAAACTGACCTTTTCCAGTCCTGTGTCCACTGCTGAGTTTTCCAAATTTGCTGGCATATTGAGGGCAGTACTTTAACAGCATCATCTTCTAGGATTTGAAATAGCTCAGTTGAAAATTCCATCATCTCCACTAGCTTTGTTCCTAGTGGTGCTTTCTAAGGCCCATTTGACTTCACACTCCAGGATGTCTGGCTCTAGGTGAGAGATCACACCATTGTGGTTTTCTGGATCATTGAAATCTTTTTGTATAGTTCTTCTGTGTATTCTTGCCACCTTTTCTTGATATTTGCTGCTTCTTTTAGGTCCATACCATTTCTGTCCTTTATTGTCCCCATTGCTATGTAAGAGCAGATTAAACATATATTAAAACATTCAAGGCCTCAAAAACTATGTTTCCCATTCACTCTTTTTAAAAAGCAATTGAAACATACACTCCATCAAAACAGGAGAGTAACTCATGATTTCACGATCTTATTAAGTTATGAGATCCTAGGAAAAAGAGAAAAAAAATCTAAGAGACAGACAACAGTACTTTTCCGGATAGTAGGAAAAGGGACATTTCAAGCTGTACTGTTAACCACTGGACAACTGGCCTAAAGAACAAACTGAATGGAAGAGTGTTTTCCAATACAATCATACAGTATGAAATGATACATAGTTAGAATTCCTTCAATAAAATGTCATTGTTAGAATTCCAAAAGTGTTTATATGAAGAGATTTACATAACAAAGGAAAGTGTACTGCTGTCTAGTTTTAAGGTACAGAAAGCTAAGCAAAAAAAAAAAAAAAATCAATTACTATAAACTCATTTAATCCAAAGTGAAAATAGTGTTCAGAAAAATAAATAATAGTTTAGCTCTGAAGACCATGTACCAGGTCACAATGATATAACCCCTAATTAGGAGTCTAGCTAAAACTGATAAAATGAAAGAACACAGACCAAGAAGAGGATTTTTCAGGTGGGTGGGGGCGTGAAAGAAACAAATCCTCATCTCCCACAGCAGAAAGTGCATCCATAATATACCTCTCCAACAGAAACATCAAGAAACAGCCAAGTAGAAGTGTTATGTGGTCATAGGAATGCAAATGCTAAAAGAAGCAGTTAAAGGTTAGAAAGAAGACTGCTGGAAAACAGACTTGCTGTTGTTACAACATGTTTTGCAGAATGGTTTGACTATTTAAGCCATGTATGTGTGGACTATTCAAACCATGTATGTGCATGACTTAGATACAATTAAAAACTACATTTTAAACCAGACAGCAGCTAACTGGTTTGTACAGACTGCCTACCTATGGTGTAACAGAAAGGATGTGTTGTAAGAGGTTAATACCACAACCTCAGAAGCAGAGAAGAATGGCATTCCCAGTACCAGTCACAGTCACGCAGTGTAAGATTCCACGAAGACAGATGTAAATTAACTTGAACACTATTTGTCATGAACAAGAGATAAAAGTCCCTTTGATTCCATAAGCAAAACATTATGCAGACAAGAACATGCAAATGTTGACTGCGAGGGGGAGGAAACATAATTAGGGTCTTGTTGTGAAGCGGGGAGGGGAGAATGGGCACCCTACAAGAACAGATCATGGGGTGTGGGAGGAGCAGAAAGACGCACTCATTGGCAAGCATCATCCCCTGCTGGGCGTCCAGCTAAAGGGGTAACTCTCCTCCCACCTTGGGAAAAAGTTCTGTTTCCCTTAATACAAAAAAATGCGAGAAGTAAAAAGACCACAGGTTGCTCACTAAGTATTAGTCACTCAGTTGTGTCCAACTCTTTGTGACCCCATGGACTGTAGCCAGCCGGGCTCTTCTGTCCATGGAATTCTCCAGGCAAGAATACTGGAGTGCCTTGCCATTTCCTTCTTGAGTTTCCTGCATTGCAGGCCGATACTTCACCATCTGAGCCAATAGGGAAGACTATTAAGCTTATTAAAACTTGTGACCAGTTCCCAAAATCAACTGAGGCCACCCACATATGGTACCCCAACATACTAGGATGTTGATTCAGGCGGCAGAACAGACTTTTTGATGGTATGAAAATTATAAATTCGAAGCATTGGATAATATAAGTTGGTCAATAAAGTACAATCCACACCAAGCTACAAATACAGACAGCTTTGTTTTGAATCCAACAGACAACTTAAAAACCTTTGCTTGTGAAAAGGCTTTCACCCTCCAGTTATACTTTTTCAAAAGACTTGCTAACAGAGAGGAAGGCAGTATATTACAGCCACAGATATTTCAACAGTGAGTAATAACGCAGCAAGTCAAAATGCTCACATCTAGCTTGGGAATCTTAAAAAGTCATGACGGCCTGGGAGGATTAATAATTCTCTTGCAGGATGAAGAGCAGAACTCCCACGTGCTAAGTTAAGTGTTCATCTGCAGGAATATAAAATTCCTGTCCAGGAAAACGGCTAGAATGTTAATGGAAGTTTGGGGAAACAAGACAATACTTTTACCCAAAGGTTCTTTTTCACCTTAAACAACCAACAGTAAATATGATGGATTTTCTAACCATACACACAGATTGACTTCTAATATATATTACCTTAAATTATTCACTTCATTAGTTCCTAACACCATTTATTACAAATCTTAAGTTATTTAAAACTGCCAACTCAGATCTAAAGCCTCAGAGAGAAACCTGAGTATGTAGTCGCTCTGGATGCCTGCTGTTTGGTCATTTTTTCTCACTCCTATTTTCACTAATTTTAATTGTATTTTTCTACAAAATTTAGAGGGGGACCTCTTGAATTATTAAACATTTCATCTCGCTGATTTCATCTAAGCATAACAATGGCTCAGGCGAGAAGTGTTCATCCTTCTCAGATTCCCACAAGTCACAGTAGAAAACATAATTTCTTTGGAGAAAATATTATAAGTAAGATGTGCATATTTCACAAAGAATAAGTCTATATGATGTGCCCTACTATAATGTTTGGGCTTCCCAGGTTGTGCTAGTGTTACAGAACCCATTTGCCTATGCAGGAGACATGAGACACGGGTTTGATCCTGGGTTTGGGAAGATCCCCTGGAAGAGGGAATGGCAACCCACTCCAGTATTCTTGCCTAGAGAATCCCCAAGGACAGAGGGAGCCTGGTGGGCTACAGACCATGGAGTCACAAAGAGTCAGACACGACTGAAGCAACTTAGCATGCACACACCATAACATTTCATTTTGACGTTAAGAAGACAAAAAGAAAGAACAAAACATTTTTAGACTAACTTGGCAGGGAAGCGCATTAGCTGTGCTAGGGAATAGTTACAAACTGAAGACAGCCTATTAAAATGACCTTGAAATATCCTCTGCAGATTTCTTTTCTCAGCTCTATGAAATTGCCAACCATTTATCTGAAGTCAGCTCCATCATAATAGCAAAAGAAAAGCCAAAGCACGATGAATTGTCAGGAGGCAGTTTACTGTTATGAAAAGCGGAAAATGAGGCTGACTCCATTTTTTCCCCCAGTCAGCAGTTTGCACAAAATGGCTCAAATGCAGCTTTAAATCCCCAACAGACCTGAATTATATAAATCTAGATCAACTGGCAAATTATAGATAACATATTTCTGGGTGGCTCTCTGTGTGTACTCCTGAAGCAATGAGACGCAGGCACAATCTTGCCCATCAAATGAATCAGAGGCAAACCAGTTCAGTACGAGAGGCAACCTTTCCGTTTCGAACTGACCGACTGTAAGGGCTAGTTTACTTGTTGACTCATGTTTGCTCTTGTGCAATCCATCCTCAGGCCCTCTCCTGGCATTGGAGCTCAGCTACCGTGAATCAGCGTCACGTTAAGAAAGCTGCCTGAGCTGAAGATCCAGGTCTGAGATTAACACGTTCCCTCAGCGGGCAGGTGGTGGCAAACCTTTCTTCACTTCACAGTGGGGGATACGTTAAATATTATCACATTACCAGGAGCAAGAATACCTTAACTGTGACTAGATTTCTGATTAAGTCCTTTGGAAATCATCGACGTCATTTTTTTTTTTTTTTCCCCAAGACTGCTTTACACAATGAGACAAAGAATGCATGCTGGTTTCGGCACCTTGCATGGCTATCTGCTTCCAGATTTCAATCCTCATTGTGTAAGTGGGGACACAGTTTCTAAAAGGACTAAACCCAGGGGGTGGTTCAGGCTATACTTATACTTCGTTCATGGGGATGAGTCAAGGATGCAAAAAATAAAAACATAAAAATGAAAGCATATACAACAGAAATACTGTACAAAATAACTACCTTTTTGGTTTTGAAACTTTTTTTCATTTTTTAGAGAGAATATGAAGTTTTTGGCAGACAGCATTTATAGTTAACTTTAGACTTACTGCTACTGAGTGATTCCTATAATCTCTTCTTATTCAATTGACCCATTGTATTGAGAAATCTTTTCTTTCTATATGACCACACTGGGCTGCTTCTTACACCGATGGCAGTACAAGAGAACCTCAGCTGCAGACACTGGTGGGGAATGCCAAAGGCCTCTGGCACAGGTTAACAATTCAACAATTTAGTGCTAGACGACCATTACATAGCTTCTGTTTCATAATCAGCAATGAGGCCTTCACAAAGATATTCAATCATCCTTTATCTTTACACATGATACTTCCTTAAATATTTTTCAGTCACTCTCCTCAGTGTTAGTCATACCATGTTTCATATTTTTAAAAGTTTCCCAATCAAGTTTTAGCTCAACTATTCTTAAACCCAAGAGGATTTCTTATAATTATGCAAAACTGGTTAAATATTTAGAATACTTAAAAATTCTTTATACAGAGAAATGGTAAGATGAACACAAAAGGAGTCACTCACATACAGATGTTTGTGTTTTTTGCTGTACATTTTTATTTTTATTTATTTATTTATTTTTTTTTTTAATACTTTATTCTACATTACAGTACTGTATTGGTTTTGCCATACATTGACATGAATCAGCCACAGGTGTACACGATCTCCCAATGCCGAAGCCCCCTCCCATCTCCCACCCCATATCATCTCCCTGGATCATCCCGTGCACCAGCCCCAAGCATCCTGTATCCTGACATACAGATGTTTTAACAGCCACCATCAAACTGGCTTTATCACTACTTTTCCCACAATAAAAGACACTTAAAAATATCATGAATTTTAAAGTTTTAAAGATATTTAGGTAAATTCATTCGACTTTCTAAAATTCTGAAACGGATACAGCTCTTTTACATCTCTTCTCCTAATTTACTCTTCTCTTAGCTTTACTATCTTTGCACAGGAACATTTTCTTAACACCGTAAAGAAAGCAAAACCAAGAGCTAATGCAAATGTCAAAAATAGTAAAGTTTATCAATTGGCTTCATAGTCTCACATGAGACTAAGGCAACCTGAACAAACTTTTATAGCGAAAGACACAAAGCTCAGACAAGTTAAATGACTTGTTCAAAAATCAAACACCTAAATAACTGGTGGTTCTGAACCTTGAATGCAGAACTTTAGATTTTACAGTCAGAGTTCAAAAGACAGGAATTAGTGAGGTTAGGTGGAAACAAAGATAATACTAATTTTCTTTGTGGAATTGAGAAACCTCACCTAGAAGTGGGCTCAGCTGGTAAAGATCCCCTTGGAAAAGGGAACGGCTAGCTACTCCAGTATTCTGGCCCAGAGAATTCCATGGACTGTATAGTCCATGGGGCTGCAAGGAGTCAACATGACAGAGACTTGCACGTCCCTTCACTTCAGCTACAACTGGAGTCCAGACATGCCTGTAGGGGGAGCTCTTACACCCTCTCACGCACCATCAATTATTCCAAACAGGAAGAGACTTGATGCCTTCATCTCTAGTCTCCATCAGAAAGCTATGGCCTACTTTACTATCCAGAAGGAAGAAGAAAAGTTTTCTCCACCTAACCACAGCCCAGACAATCAGAGAGTGTGCCACTGCAATCTATGAGAAGCCTCCATGCTTTGGACTTCCAGCTTCCTAATGTGACTCCTGGGTTATTACAGCCCCTCTCCGCTTCCCTCTTTTCTCTACAACAGCCAAGTTCCTCATCCTTGTTCTGATTTGCCCCACAGTTCAAATATCCAGAATTGCAATTTCTTTGGACTATTCCTGAATAAACTGGCTTTTGCTAGTAAAATAATTGGTTTTATATTGTTAAATTTGACATTCTCCAAACTTATATATTGATTAGCACTTTAAACATCACCCCCCCCTGCCCTCTTTACCCCCGTCACACACACACACACACAACACAACTTACCCCTTTTCCGAGTTTTGAACCGCTGGCCTGTGAGCACTGGCTTCTGATGCTTATTCATAAAATTTCTGAAAACAAAAAAATAAAGATTATGTGCTTCAAATAAACTCCATATATTTCCAGTAAATATGTTTGACTTTACTCATCTAAATATACTTTCAAAATGAGATAATTGTAACTACTGAACTAGGAAAACTTTTAAAGTTTAATAATATCTGCTGCTGCTAAGTTGCTTCAGTTGTGTCTGACTCTGTGCGACCCCACAGACGGCAGCCCACCAGGCTGCCCCATCCCTGGGATTCTCCAGGCAAGAACACTGGAGTGGGTTGCTATTTCCTTCTCCAATGTATGAAAGTGAAAAGTGAAGTCACTCAGTTGTGTTCGACTCTTCGCGATCCCACGGAGTGTAGCCCACCACACTCCTTCGTCCATGGGATTTTCCAGCCAAGAGTACTGGAGTGGGGTGCCATTGCCTCTAGTGTTGACAAAAGACACAAGGAAAATAATCATAGACATAAACTTTGGCATAAGGGATAAAGTCCATGCAATACATTTGGAAAGCATTTGGTGAATATAAATATTTACATGTACAAAACCTATGGTCCAGCAATTCCTTTACAAGGAATTTATTCTAGTTATACCCACTAAGTATATAAATATACTCATGGTATGTAAATATACTTATGTGTATCTCTAAAAGGATTTAGTTGCAGCATTGTTGGATGCATAAATAAATGAAAAAGTCAAATACCCATAAACTCGTATCTGGTTCAATAAGTTATAAAAAGCCATTGAATGGAACTATGAAGTGTTAACAAAATAAACTAGATCCAAATGTACTACACATGGCCCTGGCTACCTCTCTGATTAAGTTTCCTATACCTATCTTTTCTGATCACTCACTCCTCTAGTCACCCAGCCCTCTGCTTTTCCCACTGGGCCAGGGAAGGTCATTTTTCTTCTGGAAAGACTCTTTCCCAAGGCATTCATGTGGCTTTACTCTGCACACAAACACCTCCTTTTCAGAGAAATTCCCAGACCATCCTGACTAACAAGGCTCCGTGTCTTTCTCTAGCTTTATTTCTCTTCATTGCTTATAGCAGCCCCTGGCATTTTTCAGTATTTGTTTGCCACAGTCTATTCCCCCTGATGATAGTCTAACCTCCCTGTGGGCAGGGACTTCACAGGTTTTACTCAAAATTGTATCTTTAGCACCTAAAACAACACTGAGATCACGTACTGAATAAATAATTGTCAATAAGCTGTCATACTGAGAAAGATGTTCAAGGTAAATTGTGAACGGAAAAAAGCAAATTGAATAAAAGAGTGCAAAGCATAATTTTTTGGTTAAAAGGGGGTACATGTAATATTTGCTTTTCTAGGCAAGGAACATTTAAGTATGAGACAAGAAACAGTTTTTCATTTGTTTACTTCAGAGGATGCATATTTGGGCTTTTTAATTCTTCTACTGGATTTAATAATTTAAAATATAATAAATTATCTTTTTAAAAGTGAAAAACCTGCTCTAAAAAGAGCTTCTACAAATTGAGGATAACCTTGCTGACTGACATAAGGCTTCCCTGGTGGCTGAGAGGTTAAAGCATCTGCCTGCAATGTGGGAGACCTGGGTTCGATCCCTGGGTCGGGAAGATCCCCTGAAAAAGGAAATGGCAACCCACTCCAGGATTCTTGCCTGGAAAATCCCATGGACGGAGGAGCCTGGTGGGCTACTGTCCATGGGGTTGCAAAGAGTCGGACTGAGCGACTTCATTTCACTTCTTGCTGACAAAAATATTACAATCTGAAAACGTATCTAGATTGCCTAAGTTATGAAGACCAAACAATTCAAGATAATGTGAAGCAAATTATTTCTCTTTCAAAGTTTTTTAAAATTATAATTAAAAAACATTCTCAAGAATGTGGAAAAATTATTATTCAATTTATGTACCAAAACTTTCTTCCCACCCATCCCGTGAAAGAAGAGAAACACCTATTTTCACATAGAAGGCAATCTATTTATCATGGAAAAAGTTGAACCGCCATTTCACAAGTGAAATTCATTAAAAATAAAGTAACAAAGCCCCAAAGTAATTTCTTTCATGGTTAAAGAGAGAGAATTTTTAATCAGTCTTATAAAGTGAACTTACTACATTCTGCTTTTAGATTCCAAGCCCTCAAAGAGCACAGAGTCCAGCAGAGATAAAATACAAACATTTCCAGTACAATGAGGCAGGGGAAACAACAGTGGGGCTCCCCCAGGTCAAGAGTAGTGAAGGGATCGACAGGTGTACGTGTATGGGGCAGCAGCTGCTTAGTGAAATAGTTACAAATGCAATAACCTTAATCAGTGAAATCTTATTTCACTTGAGAGGCACTGGAAATAGAGTTTCTAATGCATTATGTATATTTACAGAAAAATTCTTTCATTCAGGATTTTCCCTGTTGGCATTTTCAACAGATTCACTCTAGAGCCACTGGGGCACAAGTAATGAATATAGCTAAGTGTACATGTAGTTGCCTTAATGTTTCCATACCTCCCCAAACACAACAAATATCATACAAAATATTTTCTTGTGTTAGCAAAGAAAAAAATACCTGTTAAAGGGTTTGGGTCTTGTACTGAGATACAAAACCAAAAATAGAGCCTGAAACTTCTCCAGTAGCTGAACATGTAAGGAAGGCATTACCCTTTGCCAAAGATGTTTTTATTTCAGAATTTAAAATTATTTTTAAAGTGTGTGCCTCTTCTATTAGACTCTACAGTATAAATACATAGAATTCTCTAATTACCTTAATATCTTATTTCTGTTTTCCTGCTAATGGAGAATTACCACCAAACAAAACCTACCTAGGAGTGAATTACTCTATTTTTAGCTCCATTTATAATACCTTCTTTAGTTTTAAACAGGAAAGTTTGTATCTTCCAAGTTCAGTTATGTGGGCTTGTTTTATACAACCTGAACATATTCTATGTGGAAAATAAGGTAAGAACACATAAATGTTTAAAAAAAGTATGCAAAGATTTTTGACATACACAACATCAAAAATTAAAATAAACAAACACACACAAATAGAAATAGAGATTCACCTAGTGGTATTGAATGACTAAGTGAAGATATTCTGTTCACCAAAAGTCTCTGTCACTTAGCTGTTACTATTTGGAGCAGAGGCTTGGCCATTCTCTAAATTTAGCTCTGGTGCTACATTATAATCTGCTCCAGAGAGGGTCAGCCTTTATAAGGCATTCACTGAATCGTGGCCGAAGAGGAGCAAGGGCACGTAGACTAAGAAACTGCACCAGCTTAAACCTGGGCAAGTCACAGCAGAAGGGCAACAACAGCATTTCTCTTAGGCCAACCAAAAGAGGTCACAGTTATTAGACTGCATTCAATTTATAACTTGATATCCACTAACAGCATGATAATTTGGCTTCCACTCAGAACACTGTAACTCAAACATTCACAGAGAAAAATAAGCTCATGTCCCACCAAAATGGAAAAGCTCCATGGTTTAAAACAGTACGTATTTTTACACAATTGTATGTAAAGTTGGAAATGTTAGAAGATGAGGTCATAAAAATACTAAAAGATCCACTCAATCAAACATTAGAGACCAGGTCCTCCATTAATGAAATAACAATTTAAAATCAATTTCTATTTGAGCCTAAATGGCTAACCGGCCTCACGCCCTTTTCACATTCCATCTCTCACTTCCAACCAAACTCTGGGACGTAGTGTGACGTGGGGCCAGCAGCACTGAGGGGCCTCACGGCTGCTGTAGGCTAATTCTGCCACTTGCCCTGCCCACCTCGAGTAGACTGACCCTTGTGACTTGCCTTCCCTTATACTCTTCTTTAATTCTCTCCATTGTGGAAAGTGTCTGATCGGTCAGAGACAGACATATCTTCCAGCTGTCCCTCCTAGGGGAAGCCTGTTCTCAACTAGTAATTAAGAGATCTTGCCTGTCCTGGTCTGGCTCATCTCTGAAGTATGATAACCTACTTTATATAAGGCATTTAACACTGCTAATATATACTACACATAAAATAACTGCTATTCAAACAATCTGGACATTTGAATACGGATACTCTAAAGTGGGGTCACAATCTTTTTCCATAAAGGGACAGAAAGGAAGTATTTTAGGCTCTGCGAGCTACAAGGTCTCTATTCTAAGGATTCAGTTTCCACTGTTACAGCCTGAAAGTAGCCACAGGCAAAATGCAAAGAGGTGGTCCAGGTTGCATTCCAATAAAACTTCATTTACAAAACAAACAGTGGCTCAAAACAGGCCTCCAGGCTTTAGTCTGCCAACACCCATCCTGGAAAGAGAAGTGAAGTCGCTCAGTCATGTCTGACTCTTTGCAACCCCATGGACTGTAGCCTACCAGGCTCCTTCGTCTATGGGATTCTCCAGGCAAGAATACTGGAGTGGGTTACCATTCCCTTCTCCAGGAGATCTTCCCGACCCAGGGATTGAACCCGGGCCTCCCACATTGCAGGCAGACGCTTGAACCTCTGAGCCACCAGGGAAGTCATCCTGGAAAGGTGGTGCCTAACACTGTGTGACGGTGAAAATGTTCTGTATCTGCACTGTCTAATACGGTTGCCACTAGACACCTGTAGCATCCTTGGAGTGTGGCTAGTGTGAATGAGGAAGAAAATGCTTATAATTTTATTTAATTTTTATTAATTAAAACTGAAACAGCCAACATGCCTAGTGGCTATCATGACGGGCAATCCAGTTGCAAAGCATTCCCCATGGCTCAACACACAAACTTGATAAGACTTGATAAGGAGATGAAAATATACTCAAAGAAAAGCATATTTTTACTTAGCATTTTTCAAATAAAGTAAATGCAGAGCATTTTACCCAAATTTCAAAACTACCTGTCTACAGCAGGAAAGAAAAGAAAAAGTACCAAACTCCAAAGTGAAACTCTCTGTGTACAATCAATATTACTTAAGACAATGGAAACAAAAAGACTTCTGATTGATTCTGATACTAAAAATTATTTTTGCTGTTGTTTAGTCGCGAAGTTGTGTCTTGACTCTTTGTGACCCCATGGACTGCAGCCTACCAGGCTCACTTTATTTCCTAGGCACACTTTATTCTTTGGGTATGATACTGTTGCCATACAAAATTATACCCAAAGAATAAAGTGTGTTGTAAAGATGCAATAACACCAGCACACAAAACTCAAAATATTACTGAGCCACTTCACTGCAATATTCTAGGGAAATACTCTGTGTTTAGGAGCAAGTTTGTCTTCCAAATAGGTAAAGTAATTTCCATAAAAAGAACTAAAAATATGTCCACGATTATAAACTATTCTCCCTTCCATTAAAGCTAAAACTGTAAAAACAAGCATCATAAAATCCTGTATAAAACATTGTCTTGGGATCATTTGGGTTGATCATATTGCAGCATCATTCTCTCAAAAGAAAAGAAATTAAATTGCTCTGTGAAACCTTAAATTATGAACATTCTAAAGCAATAAACTAAATATATACTGGTAATAATAATACACAATTTTGTTGCCCAGTATAACATTAGTTTGGTCAATATCCTTATCATGATTCCTCTCTGGAATCAAAATCACCCAGCCTCTACCACAAGCTTTATTCTATCTCCCAGCAAATTCTACGTAAGTTTCAGTATTTATAATAATTGAAATAACATTAAAATTTAAAATAAGTAGCCTATCTATAAAAGAAGAATGTTTTTAAATAGTCAAATATTTCTTTAATATAAATATTATTGTTATATTCATATCCTCTTCACTTTTATAATTAATAATAGCAAAGGACAAAAATATTTATCTTAAAAAGTACAAAACAATAAACCATAGTTGTCCTCTCAAAATTTTACAACAATAGTTTCCAGCGAAGAACATTAATGGTTGGAACTTAAATTGTGCTGCTAAGCAATGACTTTATAAGAAAGAGGGATCAAAAGCCTAAGGAATTGTGCTGTAAAAAAAAATACACTGAGTTAATTATCTTCATCTAAATCTTCCTTAAGAAGGCAGAAAAGCATCATGATTAAATTTTCATTATAATATTTCCAAATCTATTTCATGTCTTAAACTTTATCTTGTTTCTGAATACTGGATTTTTGCTTCCCTTTTAATAAAAATATTTCAGAAATTACATTTTAACTATCACTGTACAACCTCTTCATTGAAATAAGATGATTAAATAATGTCCCTCATTTCATCTCAATGAAATTATTTTCAAAAACTCCCAAGAAGTATAAATAAACTCCTAAATAGTTTCACTCTGCTTATCCATTCATGCTATCTATTTAATGAACCCTATACAAAATCCCTAGGGCAAGCACACCTCCTTCTCTGGGAGCTTCCACTTTGCCCAGACGCAATCTCTCCTGGGCCCTTCCCTTCCCCCAGCAACTGACCAGCCCCTTTCAGCTTCCCAGATGGCCTAATCTTGCTGATGTTATTCTTATGTCTCAACACTCTGCAAAACACAAACACACCTTCAACTACACACACTATATACTTTAGCTTTTAGATAAGCCATCCCTCAAACATAACATCTCAGGGTGTTTTAATAACAAATGTCCTAAAACCTTTGTGCTAGATGAGACCCTTAGAATTTTTATCTACAAGACAAGAGGATGGTGATAAGAGCTGCATACCTCCTGAGATACTTCAAGCTGTAAATTTGGAGAATTCAGAGGAAATGGAGGCATGAAACAGAGAAATAGCCAATGATTAAATGTCTAGCTGTGGTTTAAACATATTTATTAATATCAAGCATTTGAGGGGAGGTTACTCTGTTAAGCACTGAGCTAGCGCAGTTGCTTCACTCCAGGGTTAATTTTTTTCCCCAAGGGACATTTGGCAGTGTCTGCAGACATTTTTATTTGTCGTGTTGGGAGGATTGGGTTGCTACTGGAATCTAGTAGGTTGAGGCCAGGGATGCTGTTGAACCACCTATAATGTTGTAGGAGAGCCCCCTACAGCAAAAGGTTATCTGGTCCAAACTTTCCGGTGTCAAGGTTGGAAGACCCCACACTAGAGAGGAAAAAAGGCAAGCAAAGCCAAAGATGGGCCTTGCTCTCAAGAACTGAAAATTGTACACACAGGTCTACACATATCAGAGCAGCAATCAGGCAGATATTTCCTTGAGTGATTTGTTTGCCAAACAATAATGTCAGTTTTAGACAAAACAAATGTATCACTGAGAGGCTCTGGTGAGGAGTGATGATAATGAGGAGACTATGTATATGGGCAGAGGGTATATATGAAATCTCTGTACCCTTAACTTCGATGTGAACCTAAAAAAATTAAGTTTAAAAATCAGCAGGGAGTGGTGTCAAATACCAGAGCGCAAACCAGTGGATGTAGGCTAATTTTGTATCAAACACAAAAGTGATGGGAATGTTTATGACTATCAGTACAAACAGAAGATCAGATGGTAAGCTATGGACAGGGAGGCCTGGCGTGCTGTGATTCATGGGGTCACAAAGAGTCGGACACGACTGAGAGATTGAACTGATCAGTGCAAACAGAAGATTAGATGGTAAGTTATTATGGCAAGGGGGGTTGAAATCTGTTCCTCTCTTAGCGTGTTAATCAAGGACCAGAAGAAAACAGAATTTTCTGAAAAACAAAACAAAATACTAGACTGGTAACTGGTGGGAGAAGGTTGCTTTGGAGCAGTGGCTTAAAAACATGGGACTGGCCCTTCAGAAGTTCAGACGTGGTGGTGGGCAGAAGTCCAAATATCTTCTCACTTGTGAGTTCTCCCAGGCCACTCCTGCCCCCATTCTCTCAGGAGGGAACCTGCCCAAGCCTGTCTAGCAGATGAAGCTTTATTTGAAGAGTTGCACACACACAAAAAGTTACACATGCCTATTTCACAACGAGGAGAGCATAAACTGGATATAAATATCTAATCTTAGCCTGGGACTTATGGGACACAGCACACTGATATGAGACTGCATCCCAGGTAAAATTTTAAAGGAGTGAATTATACAAACTCAAATTAAAAGGGGGAAGAAGGCCAGAGCACAATTACAAACTCTCATGTATACTTTCTAAAAAGCCTAAACATATAGAGAATAATTCCTTTGCATTCACTTATTAAACATACACTGTGCTGTGCTAAGTCACTTCAGTCTTGTCCGACTCTTTGTAACCCTGTAGTCTGGGGCCTGCTACGCTCCTCTGTCCATGGGACTCTCCAGGTAAAAACACTGGAGTGGCTTTCCATGCCCTCCTCCAGAGGATCTCCCAGATCCAGGGGTCAAACCCGAGTCTCTGATGTCTCCTGCACTGGCAGATGGATTCTTAACCACTAGTGGCACCCGGGAAGCCCTACCTGGTACTGGCAGTAGGGATGCAGTGGGGACCAGACAAGATGAATAGATGAGATGCCTGGTGCTCACTTTCTAGCAGGTGGGGTTCTGAGCCAAGCACTGCACAAAATTAGCTGGCAGTGTGAGTTAAGAAGGAATGGTCTCCAGCATGTTAAAGTCCATCATGTGATGAATTTGAGTTGCAAATTGTGTTTATTAATGCTTTAACAATTTGATGTGTGTTACTGTTGTTGTTTTTTTACTTTTTAACTTATAATGGCTATCCATGAAGCTTGGAACACTTTGAAACCCGAAGAATTAAACCTAGACCCACTCTGATAAGCTTAAGACTCTGACAGACGCTGATAAGACTGAGATGTCATGCCACTTGTCTGAGGCCATGCATTCCATTCTAACCTTGGTGATAACAGCAGAGATCAAAGAGAGAAAATCAAACACAGAACAGCCAGGGCCAGAACCCATCAACTGTCTCCTCACAGTGTACTTCCTCCAAAGAACCAACCAAAGTTGTCGGGTAACAATTTGCACAACCCTTGACGGCAGCTTTTTCATTATCTGCCTCATGGATTTTATGGGTTTAGAGTTAGAGAGAGTGAAGCATAAATATTAATTTTAATGTCTAGTTCAGCACTTGGATAAACTAAATTAGCATATGTTACCTCCAAAATGCCAAATAGTTCTCTGTGGAGTTCTAGTAAGGAAAAACACATTCATCTTTAGCAAGAGGATTTGACAGAAATCCTGACTCTCATGGACATGTAAATAGTGGGAAATTTATGGCTCCCTGGCTTCTGGCACTCAGCTCGCTTCCTGCAGAGGCTCGACCCTCCTGTAAGCACCGTCTTCACGCTCCTCCACGCCGAGAAGCGGCACCCTTTCCTCCAGCCAGCGGGTTCCTCTGTGCCAGCAACACGGGCTTCTCCTTCCTGTTTACAGTAACCCCTTTCTATTACCTTGTATACTGAGAAGAACGTATGTCCTGTTCCTCTTTTTCTTAGAAATGGTCACAAATCCAGGAAGCCATAGAGTTGGTTCGAAAACCATTCAAGTCTTTTGTGTGAATATGAGAAAAAGGACAACAGTAGAATATTATAAAATTGCACACCTCACAGTGGCTTAAGATAACGTCTCCACAGTGCTGAGTTAATATTCATTACTGTTCCCCTTCTCTGCCCAGTGGCTGTCTTCAGATTTACTTAGAAGTCCTCAAAATAACAGTGCATCTAACAATTATTTTCTGAAAGTCTTCATCTAACATAAACATAAGTTGGATTATAAGAAGAGGAAACATAATTCTACATCTCTCACAAATTTGTTATTGTTTTCCTATTAATATATCATTTCTGTAATTAAGATAATTAAAGTTAACAAAACAAAAAATACCAAAGGCTACACCTGCAGTTAAAAAATCAGGCAAGAACAATGAAAGCACTCTCTTTGGTGTTTGTCAAAAACGAATGGGTCATTCAGTGAGTTATCTAAATCTTTTATTTTCAAAATAGTTTACAAATATGACTGTCAGAACATTTTTTGGCACTCTTCACTCATCACATGCCAAATTTAGAATAGGTCAGTTCATTCTAGTTGGCATTTAACTGCCCAAAAGATACTAGCTGAAGAGTCCCATGGCCCCAGCACAGACATCAGAGTGAGCTAAGAATGAAAAATACTCTTGTGTACACTGCTAATAGTGGTGGATTTTATATTTTAAAAAATTTAGAAATTATTTTAAATTATCACAAACTTTTTCCCCAGTAGATATAAAGGGAAAAATGTTGTGGAAACTCCTAATGACAATCACAATCCTGCATTAAAATGATTCACATTAATCTGATTATTAAATCCCTGAGTTGCATCTCTCAGATTTAACTGTTTCAGTTGTTATTCCATTCATCAATAAAAGTAGAAAAAAGAAATCGGGAACAATCCAATTGGCAAAAAAGTCAGAGAAGAAAATTCTTTAAAGGCACTGTATAGACAAAAATAGGTTCCATGGACTATATTTCCTTTGTAAAATAAATTTCATAAACAATTTCCTGGGCTTCCCTGGTGGCTCAGAGGTTAAAGCATCTGCCTCCAATGCGGGAGACCCGGGTTCGATCCCTGGGTCGGGAAGATGCCCTAGAGAAGGAAATGGCAATCCACTCCAGCATTCTCGCCTGGAGAATCCCATGGACGGAGAAGCCTAGTAGGTTACAGTCCACGGGGTCGCAAAGAGTCGGACATGACTGAGCGACTTCACCCTTCACCTCACCTCAAACAATTTCCTACTCATTTGATTGTCTAGCTGTTTTGGCTGTTGATATTTTAGCTATTTTGGATGATTTTTAATCAGTTTGTATTCAAGGACACAATATCCTACAATTCTAAAGATACTGCTTTATAATTTTCAGTTTAGTTGAAAACACGTGATGTCATAAACTACTTGAGAGCAAGAACAAATCTAGTGTGCTTTAAAATACAATCTACCACTTCTATGACATAAAAATTTCTAGTTCCAAGATGGTCAGCCAGAAGATTATAGGCAATATTATTTTATAAATATTTATGTTACAGTATATTATGGAGTTGTTTTCTTAAGGGTTGTCCTCCCTGGAATGTTTTCCATTTTCTGGCTCACCTGCCCAAATTGATCAATCCTTCCAGACTCTGCTCAAAATCTCATTTTCTCTGAGCCTCCCCCTGAGCGCCACCCATTCTAGAACCTACACTGTGGACTGTGTTGCTCAGATTAGACATTGGAGAAGGCTGTTTGAAGGAGGAGCTGAGAAGGATTTGAGTAAAATGTGAAGCAGAAATGGGTGGAGGAGGGCACTCTGGGAGCAGGAAACCTCTGGGTGGATAGGGGAATAACCACATTGTTCAAATTAAAGTTGAAAGACTGGAAGGAGCCAGACAGCCACTTGAACAGGCAATGGACTGTAGTCATTGTTTCAGAGACTGGCAGGTCTCCTGGAGGACACTGGAAGCCTCTTGAGGACAAAGATCACATCTATCATTTGGGATTTGCTGAAAACAACAGATACACACCAGGAGATGTAATTTCTAATAACTCTAGCTCAGGATTAGCATTTTATGTATATATATATGTACATGTATATATATATATATTAATAAGATCTTAATAATATATATACATGTACATATATATATAAAATGTTAATCCTGAGCTAGAGTTATTAGAATTATATCTTTTATGAAAGTCTCTCTTGAAAAACAAATGTCTTCCAAAATGTAGGAAGAAGGGCTTATATGAATACTAATTTCTATACAATTTTACTTTAAAATGACTTCTTACCTAGGCCTACAACTATGTTATTCACCTACTTCTCAACTGTAAAAACAGGGAGAATTGGCCCTAAAAATATCAATTAGTTTTTATATAACACTTTATAGTTCACAGGGCATCCTCAAGAATCCTCAAAGCCACCATGTAAGTTTGGTTACCATTCCTGTTTCATATATGAAGAAAGTGAAAGCAAGAGAGATCGCCTTGGAAAAGCCACCTTATCACAGAGCCGTGTCTTTGCCACTAATTCTCAGGGCTATGGCTGTGCCTGGCTGTCTCCCAGGCCTCATCCATAATCATTTCCCACCAAGTCAGAAGAGGCTACCTAATGGGACTGCTATACTGCACAATCAACAGACCAGGAAGAGATTTTACTCAGAGGCTGATGAATGTAGTTTTAAGGGCAACTTTGTCTGCTGGGTTGTTCTAACAATCCAGCAAAAGACAATCAAATAATGAGACATAAAAACACCGATTTTCTACCTTAAATGTATTTATTGGGAAGGTGAATACTACCTTTCCTTTTGATGCAGAAATAGCTTTCTATTTTTAATTATTGCAGTTGCTTTACTACACTCAGAGATAAAGAGGCAGCAGCCTAGAGTTTTAAATTCCACAGTGACCTAGCTAATATAAATACATATGAGTTGAAGTTGGAAGCACCCGCGTGTGCGCTTCAGCATTACCTGGCAATGAGACTGGATTGGCTGCCTTGCCTTAGATATTGTGAAGGCTTGGCTTTGAAGCTTAATTAAATATGCTTTAAAAACCCTTCCAAAAAAAAAATCTGGAAGATTATAAATGATACCAAAATATTTCATGTTGGCCCCTGGAAATATTAACATTTCATAAGTCCACAACATCATACAAGAAATGTAAACATCAGGACACACAAGTTATAAAGTTTTAAGAATTCAGAAAGCAGGTGTCAAAATGAGCATTTAGTTAAGCAAACCCTGAGGAAGGGTGTGGCAGGCACACCTGAGTGTGGTCCTCACTTCCTACACTGAGATATCTGTTCTAACTACACCAATGTTGCTCACAGCATTACCAAAGTATTCCCTCTTTGGAAACGTCTTCTGACGGGGTTTACGAGACAGAGAAGAAAATCGGTCTCTCGACTTCATTCATATCTTGATTTTCTCAGTTAAACTAAATGTATTTGCACTCCTTGTTCAGACTTGTCTGCAAATTACTCTGTCAGAGTTCAAAAAGGATGAAGATTAACTGACAGCAGGATATTCATAAGCCTGTGACAGAGCACTGAGAATGCCACCTACCCCTTCTTCATTCGGGGGAGAAGTTAAAATGTGACATGAACAGTTTATGGAAATGCATTGTTCACAAGACAACCTTTTGCACATTTAGGTGTAACTGTTTTCACATTAAATGGCTAATTGCATAAGCTAAACTCCAAGGACAGAGAAAGAACATTTGTATCCATATTGCTTTCTTTTTTAAAAAACTGAAACAACAATTTCTTAAGAGGCTGTAATACTTCCAAACCTTCCTTTCTATTTCTTTATTTTTTTAAAAAATTTATTTGGCTGCACAGGATTTTACTTGCTACACGCAGGATGCCTTAATGGGCTGTAGTTCCCTGAACAGGGATTAAACCTGGGTCCCCTGCACTGGGAGCACAGAGTCTAACCACTGGACCACCAGGGAAGTCCCAAACCTTCCTTTTAAAACTTCATTATGGAAAAATCTCACAAAAACATGTCAAAAGCCGAGAGAATAAGTCTAATGAAGTCCATGTACTCACTGCCCACTTTAAACTGTTAACAGCATTAGCGAGTTTTGTCTCATTAATATTCTTACTCAGTCCCTGCCCCTCACTGTCACAAAATTAGATTAAACCCCGTGTTAGCTATCCTATCATTCCCGCCTTAAATAATTCAGTACCCATGTCTAAAAGATAAGGGATATTTTAAAATATAACCATAATATTAGTTTCAGACCTAAAGGAAAATGAAATTCCTTAATATCATCAAATATCCAACTCAGTCAAGAAGTGTACCTAAGACAAGAGTCAAATGTCAAGGAAAACATTACCCCCAAAGTTACAACACTCAAAAATGAGCTATTCCCCTGCAATAAAAACAAACAGCATTCTCTTAAAGCATAGAGTTGGAAGTCAAAGGTTTCAAAGAGAATCCAGGAATGGTTTGCAAAATTTGTAGCACATACATATGAACAATTATTTTTTCTTGGTTGATAGCATTCATCAGAATGTCAAGCAGCTTGAGACTGAAAACATTTAAAGACCTTCTGCCCTTGGTTATGACTGTGTGTGCTTAGTGCCACATCACCTCACATTGCCAGGAAGGATTAGTCAAGCAGGGAAATAAATCTACCTAAAATAACTTAGAGATCAAGCTGAATTCAACTCAGTATGCACTGAGCACACACTAGATGCAAGACACTGGGTCACGGTCTTGAGAAGCAAAGGTAAACTAATCCTAGTTAATTTACAGTATAGAAGGAGAACGGATCAAATAGATTAACAAACACTGAACTAGAAAGTCATGAAAAAGGTGCTAGCTTTAGGTTATTTTCATGGAGCTCCAGATGAAGAAGCAAAGATGTTAATTTAGGGGTGCAGGGAGGGATCAGGGCTAATAAGGAGATAGGAGAAAATCAGAGGATGTCAGCAATTGTACCAGCAACTCACGAGGAAAGACTGTCCTTATCGCCTTTGCTGATGGACAGGAATAAACATGTTTACTAGGGCCTGTATTCCCCTCCTGGATAGCGTAGAAGAAAGTTCTTGAAAGCTGACACTTGATCAGATCTGGGAAGGAGAGAAACACTCAG
The DNA here is from genome assembly GCA_917880005.1 of Nanger dama. Taxonomy (NCBI): domain Eukaryota; kingdom Metazoa; phylum Chordata; class Mammalia; order Artiodactyla; family Bovidae; genus Nanger; species Nanger dama. Next base: position 36,694,307 of record CAKJTW010000007.1, read on the forward strand.
TAAAGAGGAAAGGGAGGTCATTCCAAGAAGAGAGAAAAGCAGGAACAAAGGGGTAGAAGTTACTGGCATGTTAGGGAATCAGCAGTGAGGTGACCTTAGAGCAGAGTATGTGGGAAGGGAAGGGCTGGCTGACTGGAAATGCTGGCTGGGACCAGAAGTCAGAGCCTCCCAGACCAGACTTGGACCTCTATTCTGCAGCTCGTGGAGAGGAACTGGTAGCAGACCTCCAGCCCAGACCAGAGCCTCTACTCTGCGGCCAGTGGAGAGCCACCGACAGGTTTTAAAGTGAATCCGTTCTGTCTTTACTAAGTATGTCTCATCCTTCAGTAGATGCTGAGTGCCCACTGTTTATGGGAGGCCTTGAATGAGCCAGCCGGGAAGCAAGCTACTTAGGGATCCATTGCAATCGGCTGAGAGGTCCAGGGTATTAGGAGTAGGCAAAGGGCTGACAGGGACACATATAAGAATTTCAGACATTTCAGAAATTTTTTTTCCCCCAGAGAAGAGGAAAGAAACCAAAGCATTATATAAATTCCATTACACAGTGTGCAACAGTGTGTTAGCACACTTTTCACTTGTTAAAGAAGTGGAAATACACCTGTAAGTTATAAACACATACAATTCTCAGTAAAGGTATGAGAAAAATAGACACTATGGGTTGTAGGACATGGAGCAAAACTGGGAAGAGGTTGGAGAGTTTTTGTATCTTTGTCTCACTGAACCACATGAACATGTTACCTATTAGCTAAAGAATATATACTTTCCCCCTTACTTCCAGCCATGTAGATAGAGAATAATGCAAAGAGAAAAGGTTTTGGAGACAAATCTAGGTTCCAGTTTGGGCTGTGATACTTCCTAACTGTAGGGCTGTGGGCAAATTAACTTCTTTTTGTTTCTGTCCTCTTATTTTCAGAAACAGGGGTAATATTGGCTAATTTCTGGGTCATTACAACAATGATTAAACTAATCCTATACAAAGCTTCTGGTGGACTATCTGGTGCTGACTAAGTACCCAGTAAGCAGTAGCTGTTTTATTACCAACAAAACTTCTTTGATGTGAACACATTCTTCATACAAAAAAAAAGTTCCTTGAGCAAGTCTAAAGTATGCTCATTCCTACATTCAATATTAACACTGTTCAAAACAATGAATGTAACCCATATGATAAACACTATCCATTATATTATCTAGAAATTAAAGATTAACATGTTATTTACATGCATTTCAAGGCTGCTTTATTTCTAGCTCCCTAGATTACTGAATCAATGTAGTCACAGAAGACTAAATATCAACAAGGCACCAGGAAAACAGGTAATAAGTTGCTATCCTTTAGAAACTGACAACCTCAGTGAGACAAACAGGTGTGACCTTCAAGTAACCATGGCCCCAATTTGGCAGAAGACATGGAAATTCTGGCAATGAAGCACCCAATTCTGTAACATCCCTTCAGTTCAGATCAGTTGCTCAGTTGTGTCTGACTCTTTTCGTCCCCATGAATCGCAGCACGCCAGACCTCCCTGTCCGTCACCAACTCCCGGAGTTCACTCAAACTCATGTCCATTGAGTCGGTGATGCCATCTAGACATCTCATCCTCTGTTGTCCCCTTCTCCTCTTGCCCCCAATCCCTCCCAGCATCAGTCTTTTCCAATGAGTCAACTCTTCACATGAGGTGGCCAAAGTACTGGAGTTTCAGATTTAAAGGATGTTAAATCACATAGTAAGGAAAGGTTACTCTGTAAGCATTTTCTTAGGTTTGTGGGTTGCTCCTTCATGAGACTGTGTTTTCAATCAGCTGTAACTGTGGCAATAGCAGCATTCTAAGTGTTACAAAAGATGGGTCACTCAAAAGCCTTACTACTTGTTTGAACAGTCACATCATTATTAAAGCATCCCTAAACAAAAGTTTCTTTGTTATACATTGAGTTGAATAATTTCAGACCATTTTCATGTGAGATGTTCTGGCTCAGATTTGCCCCAGCCTGCAGAGATGAAGCCTTAGGCAAGAAAACATCTGGGATTCAGGGGGAAATTTTTTTTTTTTTTGTTAAAGACAGGAAATAAGGGTGAACATCTTCCAAGATTTCAGAAGTGTTAGTGAATGCTTCCAAGAAATGAAGGTGTAAGGCCAGAGGAAAATACATTTCACTTCATATATGACACAAGAGGGGAGGAAGAGTGGTGGGGAGGGATGCTTAACAAAAAAAAATCTACGTAATCATTCAAATAATTCTCTTGGGAACAGAAGGGTCTTGGGAGAAACACTAATACTAGACTGTAGAGAAACAGTAAACACTAATTTCTAAACAGCTTTCATCAATGCTGTAAATATGTTATGGATAAGCACCCGGGAGGAATGACTGACTTCATATTAGGAAGCAAGTGTTGTGGCTGAGCCACAGGAGGGTGCACACTTGTATTTATCCCCTAGCTTCCCATAGTGAAACCTTGAGGTTACATATTACAGTTGAATGAAGGTTGGATTAAGAGGCTAATCTAATGCTATATATAGACAGCAACACTAATTTAATCTCCGCCCCTTCCCCCTCCCCTCCCTATTTCCATAAATCTCAAGATCTGAGTTACAAAGAGACTGGGAACTCTAGCAGAGTGAAGCCCTCCCCCCACCCCCTTGACTGTCTCTCCTAAATCAAGTATTAGTGCACGTGTAAATTGCCTCCAAACACCTTTTACAGGCACACAGGGCGATCAGATCCGGTTTTCTTCTACAGCTCCCAGAGGCCGGAGGAGACGACAAGTGGGGGAGAGGGGTAGGTTGCCAGAAGAGGCTTATTCTCACATGCTTTCACCTCGCTTGTAATGAGGAGCTCTCCTTTCCTCCCACCCGTAGTTCAGAGCCTCAACCTTGGCTTCCTCGGAGTTGCATCTGGCGGTGCCACGCACGAGACGCTGTGCACCCGCCACTTCCCACCGCGTGGCCAGCCCCTGCCTGCTCTTGGTCCCTCGGAGCGGCCAAACGTGGCGAGTGGTGGGTCTTTACTCTAGGGCACCGATACGCTGTATAAGCGATGGTAACGGGTGGAGGGGAGGCTTCCCCACCGAGAGGCAGGAAGCCGCCAGAGCAGGCACATGCTTCCTCCCGGCCACCTTCGGCCGGAGGGGAAGCTCCCAGTCGGGCTTCGGCTCCGGTGGTCTAAGGCTTCCCGGCTCGCCCCTGCCCTACCTGGTTTGCTTCTCACCTGTCCGAGGAGGTAGCGGCGACGCGCGAGGCTGGGGGCTGCGGCGATCCCGGCAGCGGCGGTGGCAGAAGCGGCAGCGGTGGTGGCAGACAATGGAGGAGTGAAGGACAGACACATTGACATCCACACGGAGCTCGGCGCAGCCCCGCCTCCCACGCCGCCCCGCCTCCCAGCCCGCCCCCGGCCCGGGCCGCTGCACTTCCAGGGAAATAAAGGGGGAGTGTATAGCGAGAACTAGGGAGATGCAAGCCCGAAGACGAAATTTTCGAACACAGAAGTTCCAGATAGAGAATTTAATTATCGTGTGTCCTTAAATATCTGAACCGGAAAGAGTGGCTTGGGGGAACGTGCAAGAAGCATTTAATTACCCCCAGTGATTTTTCTCCATTTGGTTTTTCCTCCCCAAGTCCTTCCAATGGGACAGCCTCGCTGCTGCCTCCTGCAGCTCCTCCTCCCTGCCCGGCCAACGAGGCGCGGGGGCGGGGACTACCGCTGGGCCTGCGGAGACCGCCCGCCCGGCTCGCCCGAGCTCGCCCGCTGCTCGCCAGCTCCTGGAAGGAGGAGAGAATTCGAATGCTTCCGCGGTTGGCTACTTAGTGTCCTAGTCGCAAGCTGCCTAACTTTGCGGCTGGCTTTCCTAATACAGACACGTCGTTTCTTTTTAGTACTCCCGAAGACAAGGAATAGCCGTCAAGCTGGCGGAAGCAATGGTTCACATAAAGAAAGGCGAGCTGACCCAGGAGGAAAAGGAGCTGCTGGAAGTCATCGGAAAAGGTGTGGGTGCTGGGCGGCGACGGGGGCTCTGCCTGCCTGGCCGGGGAGGGGTGGGAGGGGCGTGGCGGAGCCCGGGCGGCGCCCCAGGCCCGGCTGACCCCAGGTTGCGGTTTTACCAGGTTGACACCCTACCACCGGGAAACAGCGCTCAGTTGCGGGGGCGGAGAGGTGGGGAGGGAGAAGCGCAGCTGGGACGAGAGCGGGGTTGCAGACCTTCGTCCTCTGAATCAGCTTTTAGAAGGCGGCACCTTTCCGGGCTCCACATCTGATGATAAAGAACCACCCGGGGGTGGCGCCTCAGAATGTGCATTCTTCAAAACTTGTCAGGTGAACTGACCTCAGTCCACCTGGGCGATAGTGGCCGGAAAGTTTCAGGCTCTTACACCGGTGTCCTTAGCGCCATTTCGACTTCCGGAGGCCGAATGATCTGGATCCATTGGCTGTCTCCGCCCCCTTTAGCGGGGGTGGAGAGAACTCCTAAGGAGCAGGGTTCTTTATAAGGGCACAAAACGGCATCTGTAACTTGCCGCATTGAGGCTTCTGCCTGCAAGGCCTCCGTGGCATCCTTCCAGAAGCCCCCGACCGCCGCAGAAACTCGCGCGAAAGCGCGAAGGGGCTGAGGAGGCGTCCACACCGCCTGGAGCTCTTTGGCAGGGCTGGGATCTTGTAATCGCGCTCTGCGCGCATTCTCTTCGTTCTCCCAACGCGAGTCCCACTTCCACCGCTCCTGGTACTAGGGAGGGAGACGCAGGCCCCGGGGACGAGCCAGAAGCCATGTGTCCCCTCAGTCCCCCAGCGGATATCCCAGAAGAGTTTACTGCTAAGTCCCGTTATCTGGCAGGTGCCAACAGCATGAATACGTTGCTTCTGTACTGTCACCACGCGGGGATGGGGATGCGTGGGAACTGCGGGCGTTGTTCATGTGGCTGTTTTAAGCTCAAGAATGAGCTTGCCCTCGATCGGGATCGGCAGAGAGGCTGATCATAATAGCATACAAAGCTTCCCAATTTCCAGTCTTTCTTTCTAAGTAACATGGCTCAGATCTGGACCTGCAGAGAGAGAGGAAGGCAAACTTTATACTGACAAGGAAAGTCTACTCGGAAAAGAGAGAAAATCGGATTGGAACTCAACAGGTGCTGATGACCTGAGCCCACCCGATGTGACCTCAACAGTTTTAAGTCAGTCACAGCTGTGTGTTTGTCATGATAAGTGTTCTTTGCCCAGAATTTGTGGGACTTGGAGTTAGTGCAGTGTGTGTGTTCAGCATGGTTCTCGCTGACCTGTTTGGCATGCAGTCTTTCTGTTCTGCCTATCTCCGGTTAATTTCTCCGTGCTTTTTGGTGACTCTGGGATTCGGCTCCCCAACCATGTGAGTCTCAGCTCTGTGCCAGGTACAGTGCTGGGCAAAAAGGAGACAAAGGATCAACTTACAGTCCACCAGGGATGCAAATGCTGTTTTTAACCAGTCCAGGGCTATCACCTTCTCTCAAAAGTGTAAACGAGAGCAGTTTTATAAAGTGGGTCTCTGAAAGGCATAGACGGTGTGTGTGTGTGTGTGTGTGTGTGTGTGTGTGTGTGTGTGTGTTGGAGGGAGGAACAGGGAAGGGGAAAGCTTGGATAAATTATTGGGTGTCTACTGGTTTTTATTTGTAAAGATTAAATGAAACAATTGATGTGAATTTAGCCTGGTTAACCCTGTGACTTTTTTTTTTACTGGGCTCACATTGTTCAACAAATTACATAGACCCTCTTTCAGCTGTTTATTTGGTGCAAGCTGATGAGGAAAGAACTGAGATGGACTTAGTATGTGATACATTCTTGTCAAGTGAAGGTCAGTGGGACATCACCGTACTCAAAAGTAATGAGAAAACTGTAGCCAACCTTTACTGATTATTATCATGGGTCTGGCATAATTCTTAGCACTTTACATGTATCCGTGCATTTAATCTTCATAAGCTAATAATACAAACTTCTCTGTAGCTCAAAAGGTAAAGAATCTGCCTGCAATGCAGGAGACCAGGGTTCCATCCCTGGATTGGGAACTTCCTTTGGAGAAGGGAATGGCACTCTACACCAGTATTCTTGCTGGAAAATTCCATGGACAGAGAAGCCTGGCAGGCTACATTCCGTGGGGTCGCAAAGAGTTGGACATGACTGAGCAACTAAGACACACATAACACTTTACAACATTGTAAATGAGTTATTATATATAAAGTATTTAAGATACTGTGTTGGCTATCATTATGGTAAATATGGCAGTCTCTATTTGATAGATAACAAACCAAGGAATTGAAAAGTTAAATAGTTTGCCCAGTGTAACACAGGTAATAAGTGGCAGAGCAGAGATATCATCTGGCCCACAGTTGTAGAAACATGCTGGGCTTGAAAACAAACTAAAGAAAAACTGAAAAATGAAATCAACACCATAGCAGTCCATACCATATCTTACTCACTTTGAAAGGTAATTGCATTAAAATGTTATCATCTGTCAAGTTAAATTAATTGTAAGTGATTTTGTAGTTTTGTGTGCAAGTGGCTCAGGGGTAAAGAATCTGCCTGCCAAGCAAAAGACAGTGGATTTAATACCTGGGTTGGGAAGATCCCCTGGAGAAGGAAGAAGCAACCCACTCCAGTATTCTTGCCTGGGAAATCCCATGGACTGAGGAGCCTAGTGGGTTACAGTCCATGGGGTCCCAAAGAGTTGGACATGACTTAGCAACTAAACAACAATTTGTAAAATAATTGTTGGCTTATAGTCGAACAAAGGTCATAAACAGAGCTTCTATTTGTACTCATAAGAAGCATTTTTTTTTTTTAAAGAAGTGAGTACAGTTCTGGTATTTTCCCCCCTTTTGGTACATTTCTCGACTTAGAGAAGCACTGGATTAGTCAGTACTAGTCTGTGAAATTAACAATAAATTTCTAGCCAAGTGTGACCTGTCAACCTTGGCCAGTCTGAAATAAGCTCAGCAAAGTTTTGAATGTCTCCATTCTGCTAATCGCTGCCCTCCAGAAGTTAAGCAGATTGTAAGGGGAATTATAGCCCAGAGAATACCACATATGGCACTGGACACTTTAAGAACAATTTCTTCTTTTGAGTGAATTCATTTGCTAGCTACTCTACAGGTTGTTTGTCTGTTGGAATGCCAAGAAGAAGTTCCAGATGAAACTGAGAAGCTGTTTCTCACATATCCATTTAAATTATAGTCACTGACAGCATCCATTTCACAACATTTCAGAAGAGAAGTGAAATCACTGAAGCACAGTTTAGTGGCTTATATTGCTTGTAGACTGAGCCATTCTTCCAAGGTCTGATATCTTTTTCACTAAGCACTAAGGAAGCACTGTTTCAAAATAAATGAAACCTCCTTTAAGAATATAAACCAGAAGGTCTTTCATTACTTATCTTGTTTAGTACTTGAAATCCCTGGAGTCAATGTTGCTGATTTCACAAGAAAGTAATGTACTTTCTTTTCTTTTTCTCTTTTTCCATTATTTATGTTAAAGGAGCTATGAAACAGGCTTGAGCAATAAGGTTTATTCTACCGGTCTTACTGGAGTATAATTTAAGTATGATAAACAATGCATATTTAAAATGCACATTTTTTAAAAGAGAGTTTTGACATAAGTATACATCCACAAAGGCTTCACTGCAATCCACACGATGACCAGTTGCTTTACCCCAAAAGATTCTACATACCTTTTGTAATCTGCCACTCCCTCCAACCCTGTTTCTAGGCAACCACCGATAGGTATCTGTCACTATTGGTTAAATTTATTTATTCTAGAATTTTATAAAAGTGGAATTATAAAATAAGTAAATAATTTCCCCCCTTTCTTTTGCATAACTTTTTCAGTCAGCATCATGATTTTGAGGTTCATCTGTACTGTACCAACAGTTTGTTTTTTATTTTCTTTTTTATTCCCCATGTATGGATATATCATTATGTGCTTATCTGGTCACACTTAGGGACATTTCAGTTGTCCCCAATTTGGGACTGTTAAAAGATCCTGCCCTAAGGTCCTGTGGAGTTAATACAGTTATTTCTAGTGCCTCTGGTATATAGAAAGATTCAGTTCAGTTCAGTCGCTCAATTGTGTCTGACTCTTTGTGACCCCGTGGACTGCAGCATGCCAGGCTTCCCTGTCCATCACCAGCTCCCAGAGCTTGCTCAAATTCATGTCCATTGCGTTGGTGATGCCATCCAACCATCTCATCCTCTGTCGTCCCCTTCTCCTGCTGCCTTTAATCTTTCCCAGCATCAGGGTCCTTTCTAGTGAGTCTGTTCTTTGCATCAGGTGGCCACAAAGTATTGGAGTTTCAGCTTCAGAATGAGTCCTTCCAGTGAACATCCAGGACTGATCTCCTTTAGGATGGACTGGTTTGATCTCCTTGCAGTCCAAGGGACTCTCAAGAGTCTTCCCCAACACCACAGTTCAGAAGCATCACTTCTTCAGCGCTCAGCTTTCTTTATACTCCAGCTCTTACATCCATACCTGACTACTGGAAAAACCATAGCTTTGACTAGACGGACCTTTGTTGACAAAGTAATGTTCTGCTTTTTAGTAGCTGTGTAGGTTGGTCATAGCTTTTCTTTTAAGGAGCAAGCATTTTTAATTTCATGGCTGCAGTTACCATCTGCAGTGATTTTGGAGCCCCCAAAATAAAGTCTTTGATCATTTCCATTGTTTCCCAATCTATTTGCCATGAAGTGGTGGGACCAGATGCCACAATCTTAATTTTCTGAATGTTGAGTTTTAAGTCAACTTTTTCACTCTCCTGTTTCAATTTTATCAAGAGGCTCTTTATTTCTTCTTCGCTTTCTGCCATAAGGGTGATGTCATCTGCGTACCTGAGGTTATTGATATTTCTCCTGGCAATCTTGATTCCAGTTTGTGCTTCATCCAGTCCAGCATTTCACATGATGTACTCTGCATATAAGTTAAATAAGCAGGGTGACAATGTACAGCCTTGACGTACTCCTTTCACTATTTGGAACCAGTCTGTTCTTTGTCCAGTTCTAGGTGTTACCTTTTGCCCTGTATACAGATTTCTTGGGAGGCAGGTGAGATAGTCTGATATTCCCATCTCTTTAAGAATTTTCCATGGTTTGTTGTGATCTACACAGTCAAAGGCTTTGGCATAATCAACAAAGCAGAAGTAGATGTTTTTCTGGAACTCTCTTGCTTCTTTGATGATCCAACGTTTGTTGGCAATTTGAAAAAGATTCAGGCCTCCTAATAGTTATAGCATAGAGTTAAAAAACATTTAAATTCAAATACATAGAAACCGTTAACTATATGACTGGGCAGGTTTTACAACCTCTATGGGCTTTCTTGTGTTCATTTACAAAACAGCTCTTTTAGATTCTATTTTTTTTAATGCAGTGATTCATAATCCTAATTTAAGGACATTTGGTTACAAAGTCTAAAAATAGATATGAGTAGAAGAATTTAGAAACTTTACACTTAAACAGAGTCAGTATTTCAAAATGCATATTGTAAGTAAAAGTCTATTTAAAAATACATTTATAACTATGTCTCTATGATTAAATCTGTATCTATGTATTATTTTAGAATCCAGACACTTTATTTTATACATGGTTTTACTTACACATAAATGTTATAGCAACTAACAAGCCAAATAGTTTTTTTTTTTAAATACTTTGGTATAGATTCCTCACAAAAAGACATTCCTTTTGGGAAGGGAAGTGAAAGTCGTTCAGTCATGTCTGACTCTTCCAGGCCAGAATACTGGAGTGGGTAGCCTTTCCCTTCTCCAGGGGATCGCCCCAACCCAGGGATCTAACCCAGGTCTCCCACGTTGCGGGTGGATTCTTTGCCAGCTGAGCCACCAGGGAAGCCTAAAACTCACACATATCCAGATCCCGTGAGTGTCTGATGGATTGCTGGGAACAGAAATATCATGTTTGTTTCTCCCTTTTTGTTTGTTTTGGCTACTTCTTGTGCTCAGTGAGACCAGTAGTCCCAAACTAGAAATTAGGAGTGTCACAATAAATTTTATTATGCATATAACAGGAGCATCTAGTGTACACTGAACTTGTACTCTGCCCTACACCAAGACAAGCCCTTAGTCCTAAGAGCCGTATGGGATGAATGTTATTATTTCTGCTTCACCGATGGGAACACTGAGGGTTTTATAGGACTTGTTCATTTTTAGAGTGATGCTGAAAGGTCTCTGGCGTGGTGTAAGAGGGCAGTAAGAGTGAGACTGTCACACTTACCATCATCTCTTTTCTGCTAAGAGGCTGGGCCATCCAGATACGTTTATCAATCCCACCCTACTGGAGCAGGTTAGGTTGTGTTTTCTTCTCTGGAGTAATTTGGAGAAAGTCTCAACAAGGGAACCAAATCATTAAATATTATTTTCATCATTATAGGTCTGTTCATTTTTGTCTCCAGTGAAATGTCTCATTTTCTATCCCCTTTTAGTACCACATTTCTTCATCTTAAGAGTTTGTTAACTGAGATTTAACACATTTCTTTCCTGAGGAAAGCAATTAATTTTTAAAATTTAATTGCGGAATATTGTTTGAGAGTCTCCTATATGCACAGTGAGGAATGGCCAAAAAAAAAAATCCTTCTGCGTTAACCACGCGTTTCCCATTTCCATGCTGTTGTAGACTTGTACAGTTCCCCACTAGTGTCATTGAATTAGGAACACCAAATTAGAAATCATTGGAAGTTTCTCTTCTTAGGGGTCTTGTGCTCATGTGTTTTCCAAAATGTGTTTTCATTCTCTGGATTCCCAAACTGTTTTAGAAAAATTTTCTAACCATGGTCCCTGCATTTCAAAAGACTAACTGGTATTCCATGGCATGTGAGTGAATGCCTCATCTTTTTTTTTTTTTTTTATAATTGCCCTGGGACTGGACAGATTCAACATGTATTGTTAGCCCTTGGACTCAAGTTTTATAGAATTATCGGCCTATTCCCTAACATGAGCCAAGTGTTTATGATTGTAATTCCCATCTCCGCCTAACATATAGCAGGCCTTGGCATGATCACAGTCCCTATAGTGTTCTCCCTTTATTGCATAAACATCTCTTAGTTGGATGAAAAGTAACTTCAGTTATTCCTAAGTGGATAATGAGGTTAAACTGAAGCATCTTTCTCAAGTGAAAATGGGATGCTGGAGTTTTGTTCAAATTCCTTCCCAAAGATGTTTGAGTCTCTGGTGAGAAACCATGGGTACAGATAAGCTTTTGTACAGAACATGCTTGCATGATTGAAGCCTTTCCCCTCTCTCTCTGTAGCTGTAGCCATTCAACCAGTGATACCAACTGCCCCTCAGATGGATCAGACAAACGAACTATTGACAGAATAGCTGTCGTAGTCCAGGGCCTTGCAGATCATTCACTTGACATTTCCCCAGCCGAGCTGTTGCAGCATCAGTCTAGGAGACACTTCTGTGTCTCCCCTCTGTTGGTGAGGAGCACTCAGATTATGTGCGTAAGATGCAGATCACGTAGAAAGAAGCAGACTAAAACTCGATTCTGCTTTCCACCTTTAACTCTGGAAGAACAGCAGACTTTAGCATATTCTTGAACTATAATTCTAAATTTAAAAAGAAGAAATAATTCCTCATTGAGAATGCTTCAATTCTTCTATGTCCTTTCAGAAGAGAGGCTTAGCTCATCCTTTCTCCCTGAGAATGTGCAATTTCATTATCCTGTTCCCCTTCACACTAGACATTTTTTGGCAGAAAATGTGGTTGGCTTCTACTAATGATGGTAATAGCAACCTTTTCTCCTGAGACTGCGTGCTTCTGTCAGTATGTCTTATAGACGGCTGGAAAGCCTGACAGTTGTGGCCCAATTACAGCTTATTTACAAATCTGCAGAAACTGACCTTTAGTTTTATATCAGATGACTTTCAGTATGAGAGTCTGAATCCTGGCCGTAATGGCACTTTTATATAGTACCAGGCTTTAAAGATAACGTTTACCTCAGCATTTCCAAACCAAGAATTCTATTACAAGCATGCCATTAATTCACAGGGCCTAGTGGTGACAAGGTATATAAATACTGACTGTATTTTGAACCCCAGTTATTACATTGACTGCAGTTTAAGCTTTAGATCGTGGGTTGGATTAGATGCCCTTTAAGATTTGTTTCTCTATTAAAAGTCTTAGGCCTTGTGGTTTTTGTGTTACTGCCAAAAGGAAAATGCAGCCAATTTAATATACTCTGAGGCCAGAGGAAGTAAAAGCAAGATGGAGCTATTTTAGTCTCTGTGAATCTGTTCTTGGGAATAATTACTTTGTGGAAGAAATACTATGCGATCGATGTTTTATTTCTTAACAACCTAACCTGACTCATCTTAGTTTCACAGATAATCCTTCAAAGTTTGTTTCCTTGGTGTTAGATTCTTTTCTAAAGATAAATAAACTTTGCATTTTCTTTCTTTTTTTAAGGTACTATCCAAGAAGCTGGAACATTGTTAGGCAGCAAGAATGTTCGTGTCAACTGCTTGGATGAGGTAAAATTTTAAATGTTTAATAAGATGTTTTACTTCCTATGAGAATAGATAATATATAAAATCTAATAATAAGAGTTGTTTTCTAGCATTTGTCCTCAAGTTATATTAAGCTTTAAAGCAAATATCAGCAAGACAGGTTGCAAAAGACAAATAGCATGTAAAAAAATGTTTAATTTTACTGGTAATCAAATAAGTGACAATTAAACCAATACTATATCATTTCTTATGAAGTATGGGAAACACTGGACTTATATATGCTAATGGATTAGGTATAAATTGACATCACATTCTGGAAAAAAATTTTAGAATATTTCTCATTTTAAAACATGCATACCTTTGATCCAGCAAGTCTCCTTCTAGGGAAGGTTAACTGAACCTAAACTCTACATTATAGAACAGTTGCTATCCAAAATAACTTTCTGAGATGATGGTAATTTCTCTTCCAAGCTGTCCAGAATGGCAGCCAATAGCTATGTGTGGCTAGTAGCTACACAATTATGCAGGAAAGTTGTAGTACTATAGACAGTTAACTGAATTTCTGTTTCTCATGCAGAAAAGGAAGTGTTTTGTTAACCCTTTACCCACACATGGATAGCAACATTAATATCAGAGAAAATAAAGCTAAAGCAACAAACAAACCAAAAAAAGATGAAGACTCTTTGCTATAGATCATTAAGAATACTCCAAGAACATGACAGCCTTAAGCCTTCACTAATAAGCCTTTAAGCTTTGAGGTTCATAATGAAAAAGATGGAAATCAAAGGAGAAATTTGTAAGACTACAAAAGCATCTTCTGGTTAAGTAGAAGTATTCAAGGGTTGGAAAATTGGATAACCTAACAGGAGAAGGCAATGGCACCCCACTCTAGTACTCTTGCCTGGAAAATCCTGTGGACAAAGGAGCCTGGTGGGCTGTAGTCCATGGGGTCACTAAGAGTCGGACATGACTAAGCGACTTCACTTTCACTTTTCACTTTCACACATTGGAGAAGGAAATGACAACCCACTCCAATGTTCTTGCCTGGAGAATCCCAGGGACAGCGGAGCCTGGTGGGCTGCTGTCTATGGGGTTCCACACAGTCGGACACGACTGAAACCACTTAGCAGCAGCAGCAGCAAGTCTCTGCACTGTGTATAAGACAGAAATAGTACATCTCCATTTTACATGGAACACTGATAAAAATTTGCCTGTGAATGATACTAATTTGTACAGGAAAATTTTAGCTAATTTTGAACAAAGTCACCAAATGTAATATAATACTGAAAATAAAATTTTGACTCAAATAATAAAACATATGACCTGAATGCTTGCTAAAATTCTGAATAATTCTTGGCTAAAGGAAGAAATAGAAGTAGAAATTACCTACTATTTACAGCTGAAAGCACAATATTTATCAAAAGCTACTGTTGATCAAAAACTGGTGTCATGTGGCCAAAATCATATTCAGAGGAAGTTTTGTAGCATTTATTATTGTACTTTAAATCTTTGTGGTGTTCTGAGCTTTCAGCTCATGAAATTAGATGAAAAATAGTATACTCAGAAAATATAGGAAATGAATTAAGAAAAATAAAATAGAAATAAAAATTTAAAAAGTCATTAAACATAGGCAACAAAAGAAAAAACAAAAATGAAAACCTTTGTACTTCAAACCACACCATCCAAAAAGTAAAAAGAAAACCCACAGAATGGTTTGACAGATCCTATCTGGTAAGGGATTTTTAACTGAAATGTGTTAAGAACTCCTACAACTCAATAATAAAAATTACAAATCACCTGATTTTAAAATGGGCAAAGGATCTGAATAGACATTGCTCCAAAGAAAACATACAAATGGCCAATATGCACATGAAAAAAGGCTCAAAATTAGCTGCCAGGGGAATGCAAATCAAAACTGCAGTGAGAGGCTACTTTATACCCACTGCTGCTGCTGCTGCTAAGTCACTTCAGTCGTGTCCGACTCTGTGCGACCCCATAGACGGCAGCCTGCCAGGCTCCCCGTGCCTGGGATTCTCCAGGCAAGAACACTGGAGTGGGTTGCCATTTCCTTCTCCAATGCAGGAAAGTGAAAAGTGAAAGTGAAGTCGCTCAGTCATGTCTGACTCTTAGCGACCCCATGGACTGCAGCCCACCAGGCTCCTCCATCCATGGGATTTTCCAGGCAAGAGTACTGCAGTGGGGTGCCATTGCCTTCTCCTTATACCCACTAGGATGGTGAAAATAAAAGAGATGATAACAAGTATGAGAAACTGGAACCTTCATGCTTTGCTGGTAGGAATGTAAAATGGTGCAGCTGCTCTTTAAAATGGGTTCACAGTTCCTCAAATGGTTAAACATAAGAGTTACCATATGACACAACAATCCTAGGTATATAACTAAGAAAAATAAAACATATGGCAATATAAAAATTTTGAACATGAATGTTTATAGCAGCATTATTTGTAACAGCCAAAGCGCCAAAGATGGAAACAGTTCAAAACATCCGTCAACTGATAAGTGGATAAACACAGTATGGTATATCTATGCAATGGAATATTACTCAGTTATAAAAAGGAAAGACATCCTGGTGCATGCTACAAGATGGTGAATGTCAGGTATAATTCTGCCAAGTAAAAGAACCCAGTCAAACAAGACTGTGAATCTTATATGATTCCATTTATAGGAGAATTCAGAAATGAGCAAGTCCAGGATACAGAAAGCAGATTCATGGTTGACTAGGGCTGGGTGATGGGATTGGGTGGGGGCCAGTGGGAACGACTGTCAAGGGGCTTGGTGTTTCTTTTGGGTATGACAAAAGTGTTCTAAAATTGATTGTGGTGATAGCTGTACCACTCTGAAAATACTAAACATTATTTAACTGTAACATTGCATGGGTAAATCATATCCAATGAAACTTAACAAAGAAAAGATAAAACACAGTTATCAATTTAAGATCCCCTGTGCCCCCAAAACAGACAATTAGAAAAGTAGAAGCAAGAAAATTATATGTATAAACACCAAGGAAGTAAGTGAGAGCATAACTGCAGTGAGAAAAAAAAATTGTCATAACTTTTTGTTTAAGCTAATTCATTTGAAAACCTATATGAAAGTAGTGATTTTGTAGAAACATTAAAATGAACATATTCATCTCATATAGAAGTATAAAAATGGAAAATAAAAATATTTGTGTAAATGTTTTTAACTGCCAACTACTTTTAAAGCTACAGACCTGAGTAAGTTTTACAAAATGTTCAAGGACCATTTAATTCACATTTTACACAGATTGTACCATTAATTCATAAAAATACGGGCAGGTGCCCAACTCATTTTGATAAAATAATCTTAATGCTGATGCCAAAACAGGAAGAAGCCCAAGCAAACTGGGCTCAATGCACTTTGTAAATAAGGGTTCAGAAACACTATAGAAAATACTAGCAACTTTATACAGTGGTGTATCAGAAGAATAATAAGACTTAACAAAGTAAGGTTTCTTCAAGAATGACAGGATGATTCAGTTTAGAAAATCTTATGTAAATCACTATTTTACAAAGTAAAAGACAAATATATAGATCATCTCAATAGATATTATAATGTATTATACAATTTAGCTACTGAGGGTAAAAAGTGTTTAACAGGTGAAGGTAGGATGGCTCTTCTGTAGCTTAATTAAAGAGTAAGGTTCTGGAAACCCTCCACAAGCACTGGCATCCTATTTAATGTTTAAAACATTAGACACACTCCTATACTATACTATCCTGTATATGTTTAAACCTGGAGAAGGAAATGGCAGCCCACTCCAGTATTCTTGTCTGGAGAATTCCATGGACAGAAGAACCTGGTGGGCTACCCTCCATGGGGGTCACAAAGAATCGGATACGACTGAGTGAGTAACACACACTAGGAGCACTAGGATCGAGACAAAGAGGTCCTGGACATGCTATGAGTGAGCTGCACACAGATTTGGCCTCCTAGGTGTTCCTTGAACACAGAACACCGAAGAGGTTTCCTCTTGCATTCTCTTTACTGGAGCATTCTTGTCTGTTTAGTTGCTGAGTTGTGTCCAGCTCTTTGCAACTCCATGGACTGTAGTGCACCAGGCTCCTTTATCCATGGGATTTCCAAGCAAGAATACTGGAGTGTGTTGCCATTTCCTTCTCCAGGGGATCTTCCTGACCCAGGAATCAAACCTGCATCTCCTTCTCTGGCAGGAGGATTCTTCACCACTGAAACACTCGGGAGCCTATTCTTCTAGTTATTCAGTATTTTCATCCTTCCTCCAGGACTTTGTTCAAAATGCCACCTTGTCAGAGGCATATTCTTTGACTGTCCTTTTAAAAATAATAACCTCCTCTAACCTTCTGGCCTTCCCTTTCCCGCTTATGCAATGCTGTCTCCCTGTAACGCTTACTATCACCATCTGCCTTGTCACCCCTACTAAAATTTAAGTGCCCAGGACTTAGACTTCAGGGGCTTGGGCGTTGTTCCTCGCTACCCACAGTGCATAGGTTTGTCTGACACAGCTTAGGCACTCGGTAAGTATTTGCTGAATGAATGCTTTTTTAATGATAATAGAATTATAACTTAGTAGACTAATATTGATGAATTCTTTAAGAGTTACGAGAGAGAAACTTTAATTATTTTTAATGTCATCCTAGCTAAAGTTTTTAAAACTATTCCCTTACAATTTTCCCATTACTACTGCCAAGAACCTTCGAGTACTCCTACTAAGTTGCCTCTTGTACAACCTCACTGGATAATATTGAGGACTATGTTCATAAGAATAGTCTAGAACCATTAAAAGCAATTCAAATTATGTTAGTATTCTAAAATTTGCCAAAAATGAGATTATATATTTTAGAGAGGTTTTCACCCAAAACAACTGAAATTCCAGCACTCAGAGAGTCTCTCCGGGGTTCTGAGAAAATTTACTTATAGGAAACAGCTCACTTATTTATTTATCCACCAAGTGGTTTTAGATACTTAACAAATGAGGTTGGATATTCATTGGATATGGGCAAAACGTGTGGAGACTGAACAGTGTGGCCTAGTGTAAATACTACTGATCATTTCTCCATATTCATATAATCATATATATGACCAAATCATATTTATGATTGAAATGTAAATGTGATTTTGAGGATCATTGTTTTAAAAATGAGGGCACTTTAATGTACATTTCCTGCATCTTGTTGTTCTCATTGGCAGTAGTAATTCATGAAAATTTCTTCAATTCAGTAGATACAGATGAATTCAAACAGTACCTAATAATATTCCATGCTATGGATATACCATATTCAACTTTCCCCTTGATATGTATTCTATTTATTTTAAGGTTTTTCCTTACTTTTTTCTTTCTTTTGTAGTGCATTTGTATCTCTTTGTTCCATTTGTTTCTCCAAGAGCTATGTGTAGGCGAGATGAGAGCTCTGATAAATTTAGTTTCAGTCTTGCCCTGGCCATTTTATTAGTTAAACGAAGTTGAACAATTCTTCTCTGAATCTGTTTGCTAATCTGTTGAAAAGCTGAGGTAATGAAACTATCTTTTTTTCTTTAAAAAAAAAAAAAAATTAATATAAATTTATTTATTTTAATTGGAGGCTAATTACTTTACAATATTGTATTGGTTTTGCCATACATTGACATGAATCCGCCATGGGTGTACATGTGTTCCCCATCCTGAACCCCCTCCCACCTCCCTCCCCCGTCCCATCCCTCTGGGTCATCCCAGTGCACCAGCCCCGAGCATCCTGTATCCTGCATTGAACCTGGGCTGGCGATTGGTTTCACATATGTTAATATACATGTTTCAATGCCATTCTCCCAAATCATCCCACCCTCACCCTCTCCCACAGAGTCCAAAAGACTGTTCTATACATCTGTGTCTCTTTTGCTGTCTCGCATACAGGGTTATCGTTACCATCTTTCTAAATTCCATGTCTATGCGTTAGTATACCGTATTGGTGTTTTTCTTTCTGGCTTACTTCACTCTGTATAATAGGCTCCAGTGAAACTATCTTTTTTCCTCAGCAGTTTATAGAAGATCCAAGTGGGAAGTGAGTATAAAAATGTAGATTATAAAGATGGTTTTATTAATTCATTTTATTTTGTGTTCTAACTTAATTGCATAAATTGTTCATAGGTGGGGGAAAGGTCAATAAGTAAAATTAATATTTTTTTTCCCTTTCTGTTAAAGAATGGAATGACTCCTCTAATGCATGCTGCATATAAAGGAAAACTTGATATGTGCAAATTACTTCTACGACATGGAGCTGATGTAAATTGTCATCAACATGAACATGGGTACACAGCCCTCATGTTTGCTGCACTTTCTGGTGAAGTTTTAGCATTTATTCTAATACATTAATAATAGGCACCTGTACAAATTTCTTATAAGTATATGTATATTTTTGTATTAAGTGTGTTTTTGTTGTAGTAATTTTAAGATCGTGTCTTATGGAAAGACATGATGGGAATTGGTTTTGAAAAGGTACAATGTATGAAATATGTTATATAGTTAATTTGGTGATGTTTCTTTAGTTATTTAAATCACCTGATTCTGTTGATGGTATGCTTTATTTAGAGTCATGAAGCTTGATCTGTTATTCTTACAAGTTAGTTCCTTTGATGTGCTATAGTTTTATATTTTGAAGTAACACTGAAGCTTCTTTGTTGTTCTGTTGACACAATAGCTGCTATGATAGAGCAATTTGCTTCACAGACATTTCTGTATGAAATAGAGTGATCTGTTTAGAAACTTATTCTGATTCATGTTTCTTATAATTTGTGAATGAAGACAACTTGGGAAGTATCTAAAATTAAGTGGAATTATCTTACAGTTTTTAAGAAAATATGTAATATAATATTATCATGCTTTGAAAGCAGTAATCTGTAGTTTTTTAATCCTAGAACTGGAAGGCATTTCTAAGTATAACATAAAATATAGGCTTCAAAAAGGCAACAGTGCCTAATTTGATTACGTAAAATCTTAATTTTTCCATATGTAGAAAATACCCTACATTTAATTTAAAATTTAAACAATATGGAAAATAGTTATTACATGTCTTTAAGGCTGTTCAGTTCAGTTCAGTCACTCAGTCATGTCCCACTCTTTGTGACCCCATGGACTGCAGCATGCCAGGCTTCCCTGTCCGTCACCAACTCCCGGAGCTTACTCAAATTCATGTCTATTGAGCTGGTGATGCCATCCAACCATCTCATCCTCTGTCGTCCCCTTT
The DNA here is from genome assembly GCA_917880005.1 of Nanger dama. NCBI lineage: Eukaryota > Metazoa > Chordata > Mammalia > Artiodactyla > Bovidae > Nanger > Nanger dama. The sequence continues at coordinate 36,713,992 of CAKJTW010000007.1, forward strand.
TCCTGCCTTCAATCTTTCCTAGCATCAGGGTCTTTTGCAGTGAGTCAGTTCTTTGCATCAGGTGGCCAAAATATTGGAGTTTCAGCTTCAATATCAGTCCTTCCAATGAATATTCAAGCCTGATTTCCTTTAGGATGGACTGGTTTGATCTCCTTGCAGTCCAAGGGACTCTCAAGAGTCTTCTCCAACACCACAGTTCAAAAGCATCAATTATTCAACACTCAGCTTTCTTTATGGTCCTACTCTCACATCCATACGTGACTACTGAAAAAGCCACAGCTTTGACTAGACTGACCTTTGTTAGCAAAGTAATGTCTCTGCTTTTTAATATGCTGTCTAGGTTGGTTACAGCTTTTCTTCCAAGGAGCAAGCATCTTTTAATTTCATGGCTTCAGTCACCATCTGCAGTGATTTTGGAACTCAAAAATAAAGTCTGACACTGTTTCCACTGTTTCCCCATCCATTTGCCATGAACTGAGGACTAGATGCCATGATCTTCGTTTTCTGAAAGTTGAGCTTTAAACCAGCTTTTTCACTCTCATCTTTTACTTTCATCAAGAGGCTTTTTAGTTCCTCTTCAGTTTCTGCCATAAGGGTGGTGTCATCTGCATATCTGAGGTTATTGATATTTCTCCTGGCAATCTTGATTCCAGCTTGTGCTTCCTCCAGTCCAGCGTTTCTCATGATGTACTCTGCATAGAAGTTAAATAAGCAGGATGACAATATACAGCCTTGACGTACTCCTTTCCCAATTTGGAACCGTCTATAGTTCCATGTCCACTTCTAACTGTTGCCTCTTGACCTACATACAGATTTCTCAGGAGGCAGGTCAGGTGGTCTGGTGTTTCCATCTCTTTAAGAATTTTCTACAGGTTGTTGTGATCCACAGAGTCAAAGGCTTTGGCATAGGGAATAAAGCAGAAGTAGACGTTTTTCTGGTATTCTCTTGCTTTTTCAATGAATCAGCGGATGTTGGCAATTTAATCTCTGGTTCCTCTGCCTTTTCTAAATCCAGCTTGAACATCTTAAGGGTGATATCATTATATACGTAGGGTTCTTATAAATCAATTGGAAAACAACAAATATGACAGTAGACAATTAGAAAATTGAACAGGAATAAAAGAAATACAACTGACTAAAAACTCAAAACCGCTCTCACGAACAATCAGAGAACATCAGATTAGGACAGCAAATGATAGTTTTTCACTTACAGTATTGGCAGAGGTTGAAGAGGAGTGATAAAGCCCAGCAGTGGCATGGGAACTTCTGTGCACCGTATTGGGAAGTGCATATGAGGCTAACTTGCTGGAGGCTGCCTGGTAAAATGCATTTAAAATGTACATAACCTTTGATCCTACAATGTTTTCCAGGAACTGTTCCTAAGGAAATTATAATTCATACTTGCACAAAGTAATGGAAAATGCTATTCACTGAGTATAGTTTATAATAGCAAATGATCTGTAATGATTCCTATAGTCAACGAATGCAAATAAAATAACTGTGAATGTTTAAACAGGACAAAGCGTAGAAAGATAGGTCCTCAACCATCAACAGTTATCTCAGGGCCTCTAGGAGTAAGGGAGGGGATGAGTTAGTAGACATTAGTGAGGGCTTTGATTGATTTTCTTTTTTCTGCCTTTGTTTTTGTTGTTATTTTGTTTTGACTTTATACTAAGCAAGGAAAAACATACTTTGTCTTGTTTTTAAAAAAGTGATATTCAGTTCTGTGCCATTTTTGTACTACTTCAATGTTCTCTATTCTTTTCTAGAAAATAAGGTTGATTTTTCTGTGGGTTCTGTCGCATTTTACTTTTTACTGTAGTTATAAATATTTTGGGGAAAATGAAAACATCCACTAGATAGAAATCTGAAACTAGTTGGGGGAAAAAAGAGTATGGATTATTTAAAAGGCAGTATTTGAACTGGGCATTCCTTATTTTTAACAAATGTTTCTTTTAACTCTAGGTAATAAAGACATCACGTGGGTAATGCTAGAAGCTGGTGCCGAAACAGATGTTGTCAACTCTGTAGGAAGAACAGCAGCTCAGATGGCAGCCTTTGTGGGTGAGTGTTTAGGCCAGTTTTATATTAGGTTATACCCCAAATTTCCCCATGGGAAAAAAATGCCACTTTGCTTCTCAGAGTGTAAATACTGTCATGTGTCCTTTTAAAAAAAGCAAACGTTTTACAGTTTTGTCTAACTTAATGAAACACCTAATGACATTTTGGAGAACGTGAACAAGCTGTTTCAAATTTCCACTCTGAGACAGAGAGTGTGGTGAGGCCTTTCTGTTGCAGTCAAATGCTTGAATGCGAATAGTTTACTCCTCTAAGGAAGTAGTTAAACCTAGTATTTAAGAATAAGAACTGTGGAGTCAATGATCTGGGTTGAATTTTGTTTGTACCACCTAATAGGAAGTTACTTAATGATTCTGATCTTCAGTACAATGGTTCGGTTCAGTTCAGTCGCTCAGTCGTGTCCGACTCTTTGCAACCCCATGAATCGCAGCACGCAAGGCCTCCCTGTCCATCACCATCTCCTGGAGTTAAACTCACGTCCATCGAGTCGGTGATGCCATCCAGCCATCTCATCCTCTGTTGCCCCCCTTCTCCTCCTGCCTCCAAATCCCTCCCAGCATCAGAGTCTTTTCCAATGAGTCAACTCTTTGCATGAGGTGGCCAAAATACTGGAGTTTCAGCTTTAGCATCATTCCTTCCAAAGAAACTCCAGGGCTGGTCTCCTTCAGAATGGACTGGTTGGATCTCCTTGCAGTCCAAGGGACTCTCAAGAGTCTTCTCCAACACCACAGTTCAAAAGCATCAATTCTTCGGCACTCAGCCTTCTTCACAGTCCAACTCTCACATCCATACATGACCACTGGAAAAGCCATAGCCTTGACTAGATGGACCTTTGTTGGCAAAGTAATGTCTCTGCTTTTGAATATGCTATCTATGTTGGTCTTAACTTTTCTTCCAAGGAGGAAGCATCTTTTAATTTCATGGCTGCAGTCACCATCTGCAGTGATTTTGGAGCCCCCCAAAATAAAGTCTGCCACTGTTTCTACTGTTTCCCCATCTATTTCCCATGAAGTGATGGGACTGGATGCCATGATCTTTATTTTCTGAATGTTGAGCTTTAAGCCAACCTTTTCACCCTCCACTTTCGCTTTCATCAAGAGGCATTTTAGTTCCTCTTCACTTTCTGCCATAAGGGTGGTGTCATCTGCATATCTGAGGTTATTGATATTTCTCCTGGTAATCTTGATTCCAGCTTGTGCTTCTTCCAGCCCAGTGTTTCTCATGATGTACTCTGTTATGTGATTATTAAAAGATTAAATCAAATGATAGACCTAAAGAGCTTTAAGTGTAGCTTTCAATAAAGGTCATCAGTTATTCCTATTTATAATAATTATAACAATGATTAGGAATGAGTATTAATGATAATACAACATAAAGGTGTTTCAGTATCATCCTCAGCAACCATAAACATTTATTGTATGTGTCTAGTATTTCTTAGTATGTTAATCCTGTTACTTGATATAGGGGGTTTAGAAGAGATTGGAAATGAATACTTGATGTTTGGTATTTTGGCCCCACTGAGTTGGCAGTTAGCAGAGTCCACTGATAGAAAAGCAAAAATAGAAGCATCTGATTTATTGGGAATACAGTAAATAGCTTTGTGAGACCTAATGATTCATGAAACAGATACTTAACCTTCACAACCTGTAGATCAAGCATCACTCTAGATGCTTTGGTGAATAAAACAGGATGTTTGTGTGTTTATGGCACTAAGTGGCTAATAGGAATGACTGTGTGAAAATATACTCCTGTGGATGACTTAAGGGTTCCATAGAAATACATCAAAGGGAGGGAGCTTCTCTCCCATTCCAAGGGAATTTCAAGAGAGAAAATACTTTTAAGCTGAGATATATGGGGAATTAATCAGATAGGAGGGACAGTTAACTATATATGGTATTAAAATTTATTATTGTATTACTTAAAGCTACTCATAGTAGGTACAGTTGATTAAGTCAAGTAGTCACAGAGTCACTTTTTTACAGCTCTGTGAAAACAAATATTCTTGTTTTATTTTAACTCGGTTTCAGGAAGATTTGAGAAAGGTATGAACTTGCTGGGCAAATTGCAGAGAAGTATTTGTCTCTCATAGTTGAGGGCTCCCTGGTTGCCACCACCTCACCTTTCAGCCAGTTTTAAGGGTGTCAATGTAGTAAGAAAAGAACATTAAACTAGGAATCATGAGACTCATATTTTAGTTCATGTCTGCTCCTGATTATTTCCAAGATCATAGGCAAATCCCTTCACTGTCGCATCTTCAGTTTTCTGATATGTACAGAGATGCCAGGGAATTTCATGATCTGAAATTCTGTTTAACTCTGCAGGTTTTCATTATGTCCACGATATAATGAAATAGAGCTCAGATAGAGGTTAAATGTCTTTACCCAGACCACAGGGCTGAAAGTAGTAGAGGAGTTTGTGTTTCAACCATTAATAGAGTTGTTTTCTCTCTTTTTTTTTTTTCTTTTAATACTACCATGTTAATAAAAATCTAAGGTACAAATGTCTTCATTTCCATCCTAGAGAGAGGGTAATGTTTCCATTCCATTTTAATCTATTTAGTCTAATTTCATAGAAAATTGCATTGCACCCTTTCAAGTTGACATTATATTTTCCTTATAATTAGTCTGATTAAAAACTCATTCTCCCACTTCTATTTCCCTCAATCAGGTTGATACATATACATTTATATTCATATGTGCAAGATTTTTTAATCTTTTAAAAATATGGTCATACAAATATATTCTTCCAACTTTCTTTACTTTGCAGTATACCATGGAAGTCCCTTAGGTGATGGTTTGTGTGTTTTCATGTATTTCCTTAACGTGATTGGCCTATCCTTGTTAGAGTACATTTCCTTTCTGTTTTTATTAACTTAAATAATCAAGAATGCTTTTCTGTTCTACTAGTACGTACTCTCCTATTCACAATGCTCCCAGTTAAACCTGTATTTCTTAGTTATTATCTAGAAACAAACAAAAGTGTACCCGGTGCCCCACCCTTAAGGTATTCTTTTGCCCTTTTAGCAACCGCAACAAGATGAAATCATTAGAACTCAATTTATTTCTCCACATTCTCTGTGTTTGTCAGGTATCAGGACTTTCCTTTCCTCTCCTCTTCTACCACTACCACGAGCTGTGGCCTTGGCTGAGACAGTCTAGAATTTTTAGTACCATTATATCATTAGAATGTCATCCATGGTGTGTTCCTTCTCCTTTAGCAGTCCCCACCATCTGCAGTTTAATTTCTCTGTCATGCTGTCTCCAGCCATTGGGAATAACTGTCCCTACTACCAAGGGCTGTTGTTCTTTCTCCACACTCTCTTTTCTCCTTGCTCCATCTTGATCATTGTTCTCATTATAGGACCTTCTCAGATGGTACATAGGTTGCACATGGTTTGAAACCCACCATAACCAAAGCTGTCTTTTTCTTTGAAATGCAAGTTATGTCTTAGCTTGTTGCATGATTCTTGTATCACTGCTCTGTTCTCTTGTATGTAGACAGTTTTCTAAATCCTGGTTTTGCGAATGTGATTTGTCTTTGTCAGCTTTTCATTTCTTACGCTAGAAGTGTGTTTCAATTTCAGTTTATCCTTGAAAGTAAAAAATTGTACTGGATGTGTCTGATTGTATTTATGTTCTCATTAATCCTGCCTAGGACTGACTCAGTGAGCCCATTTAGTCTAGAAGACTCAAGTCCAGTGACAGTAATGATGGAACCCACAGTGGGCCCCACCCAGCTCCCACTCCTAGCATTTATTTTCTATATAAACAGTACTGTTTTATTTGCATGCATTCCCAATTCATAAATTAAAACTAATAAAGCTAAATATTTAATAATTTCAGTTATAAAAAAATTAAATATACATTAAGAACTTATAAAGAAAAACTTTAAATATATATGTAAATCACTCTGCTGCTGCTGCTGCTAAGTCGCTTCAGTCATGTCCAACACTGTACGACCCCATAGACGGCAGCCCACCAGGCTCTGCCGTCCCTGGAATTCTCCAGGCAAGAACACTGGAGTGGGTTGCCATTTCCTTCGCCAGTGCGTGAAAGTGAAAATGAAGTCACTCAGTCGTGTCTGACTCTTTGCAACCCCATGGACTGCAGCCCACCAGGCTCCTCCTCCCATGGGATTTTCCAGGCAAGAGTACTAGAGTGGGGTGCCATTGCCTTTCCTGTATATGACTCTAACAGAAATTATTGATGGATTATTTAAAATATCAGAATAACCTAAGCAATATCTAAAATGATCTGGAAAAAAAATAACATTTTTTTTCCTTCTCACAAAAGAAACACGTAGTCCTGTGATAGTGTCACTGTTGCTAAGTCACTTCAGTCATGTCTGACTCTGTGTGACCCCATAGACGGCAGCCCACCAGGCTCCCCCGTCCCTGGGATTCTCCAGGCAAGAACACTGGAGTGGGGTGCCATTTCCTTCTCCAATGCATGAAAGTGAAAAGTGAAAGTGAAGTTGCTCAGTTGTGTCTGACTCTTAGCAACCCCATGGACTGCAGCCCACCAGGCTCCTCCGTCCGTGGAATTTTCCAGGCAAGAGTACTGGAGTGGGGTGCCAGTGCCATTGTTCTATAGCCATTATTCTTATGCACACATATTTCCAACTGCTAACAAGGCTCTAATTAGGGGACTGATGAGAAGATGTAGTTACAAGCTAAGTCTATGTTTTTCTCTCTCTGATTCTTTTAACTTCACATTTTCCTAGGTCTCTTTCTGTGTTGAGAAGCTTTTATAGAGTTTTTTTTTTTTTTTTAAAACAGGAACACCTATCTTTTCACTGAAGCTGGAGGTGTTTTAGAGCTTCCTGGTGTATTAAAAAGGCAGTGCAATGTGTCTTCATCTGTAGTCGCTCGTGTACAGCTGCAAGCTCCTCCACACTGTTAGCTGTGTTAGATTTGGTCCTGTTATGTTTACATGCTGCTTGCGATATATGTGCTTGATTGTCAGTTTCCTCCCTTGTTGAAAATTATGTAGGTAGAAATGATCTTTCCAAACAGAACACTTTATATTTTTAGTATTTCTTGTTACTGTTTGGCTTCTCAAGATAAAGATAATGGAGATTTCTGGTTTAAAAAAAGAAAAAGAAAGTGATGTCTCAGTACTTAAAAATAGCATCAGACACCAAAAATGATACGTGATCACTACTAAAATGTGCTTTCAAATCATGACTGTGTTGTTTTTATCATTTGTTTAATTATTAATCCTCCATCCATTTCTTTTCCTTTTTTCCCCCGGATCTGTTTTTTTCAGCTCTCTCATCTTTCCTGTAGTGATTTCTATATCCTAGTTTTTAATCTATTTTGAGATATTTTATCTACTTCATCTTCCGCATTACTGTTTTAGTTCTCCACTGTAACCAGGATTGCCCTTCTCAGTTTGTCTATTAACTTTTAAAAATGGAATCTCTCTGTGGTCCATGCGAGTCTCTTTACATACAGCAGTTGATCTGCTTAAGTATTCTTCGTTGGCTGTCTTTATGGTTTGGTTGTGGAGTGGTTGTAGTAGATGTTATGGTACATGTTCCACGGAAGAGGCCCTCTGTTGGAGACATTGCATAGTCTTTCGAGATTGGATCCACTTGGGTCTGCATCTCCTAGGCAGTCAGGTAAAGCTGACAAGGTCATGAAGGGCTATGCCATCTCTCTATACCTCGGGGCCCCGGGTCAACAAACCAGGAAATATTTCAGCCTCTGCTGACACACAACTCTTGGGTTATCCTCAAACTCTTGGGCAAGCTGAGAACTTGACCAACCTCAGAGATCCACCTGGCCCACAGTGCAGTCCCCCTGCAAGCCACCTATTGTCAGCAGGATTGAGCAGATGCTCCCTGGACCATACACAAGTGGGCAGGGCCCCCCGGGCCACCCAGAGCAGACCCCTCTCCCAGAGCCCTGGCTTCTGGGTCTGCTCCACAGGACTCCTTCAGCCCTCATCAGGCAGAAAGAAGGAAGAAGTCTGTTTTGCAGAGATTCCTGGAACAGCCTGCAATTGCAGATGTGCCCTGGAGAAGGCGATGGCACCCCACTCCAGTACTCTTGCCTGGAAAATCCCATGGACAGAGGAGCCTGGTGGGCTGCAGTCCATGGGCTCGTACAGAGTCGGACACGACTGAGCGACCTCACTTTCACTTTTCACTGTCATGCATTGGAGAAGGAAATGGCAACCCACTCCAGTGTTCTTGCCTGGAGAATCCCAGGGACGGGGGAGCCTGGTGGGTGCCGTCTATGGGGTCGCACAGAGTCAGACACGACTGAAGCGACTCAGCAGCAGCAGCAGCAGCAGCAGATGTGCCCTGCTTGTCGAGAGGCCCCTTCTTGCTCCAGAGAAGTAGTGGAGAGGGAGCCAGCGGGGAGGAAGCAGCAGGAACACACAGCAGGCCGCCAGCTTCTCCAGGGAAGGTTCTGCTTTTCTAGAACAGTTTTTACCTCTGAGGATTGACTTCCAGAAGTGGCACAGGGATCTATGAGGAGCTACAGTGTGGATTCCAAGCATGTGGATTCCAAGCTTATGGAAGCAAAAGCTTTTCTCTAATTCATTTCACAAAAAGACCAAGCTTTTCTCAAATCCTAGGGGAGAAGAGATTAGTTTAACAAAATGGGTAGTAATTATAATGACAATAAGAAACTTAATACAGAATAAATTTAAATTTTGCTTAAAGAAAGCCAGATGTGATTAGGGAAGAAGGAACATCATTTGTGTAGGAGTGGAAGAAGAAACATTTAAATTATGTGCAACTTTTATTAAATATTTAGGGCCAATTTTAAGTAGAACACTGCTTTTTTATTATTGTTGTTATCTGCATAATCTTCTTATGTATTGTAGATTCTGTGTCTTTAAAAGGGGATTATTTCTTGACTTCGAAAAGCAAGCTTATAGATGTTTCCTAAAACATTTTACCTCTCCCCTTACTCCTCTACTGTCTGAAAAGTTAAAGACGTTGATGCATGTTTACTTCTGAAAACAGAACAATGTAATGAAAAAAATGCAAACTGTCTAATTTTCAATGATAAAACAATACATTTTCTGTTTTCCTACTAAAAGGTCAACATGATTGTGTGACTATAATCAACAATTTCTTTCCTCGGGAGAAACTGGATTATTACACTAAGCCCCAGGGACTGGATAAAGAACCAAAACTGCCCCCAAAGTTGGCAGGCCCACTGCACAAAATTATCACTACAACAAATCTTCATCCTGTCAAGGTACTGTAGTTTGTCGTATTTGCTTTCTATTTAAATTGTGTGTGTGTGCATGAGCGCATGTGTGCTTAGTTGTGTCTGACTCTTTGCGACCCCATGGACTGCAGCCCACCAGGCTCCTCTGTCCATTGGAACTTCCCAGGCAAGAATACTGGAGTGGGTTGCCATTTCCTTCTCCAGGCGATCTTCTCAACCCAGGGGTGGAACCCCAGTCTCCTGCATTACAGGCAAATTCTTTACCATCTGAGCCACCAGGGAAGCCCATTTATATATTGCTTTAGAATTTAAACTGCTCTTAGTATATGGGTCCTAATTGTCTTGGGTTGCTTTTTGTTGATATAAAACTTGTGATAGGCTCTCCTGTTCAGTTGATACAGTGAAGTAGTGTTCTTGTTTGAAACTTGCAAGAGAGTGAGGGACACAGACCGGAACAAGAGGAAGAGCAAGGCAGAGAGGTGGGTTCAGCCAAAACCTAGCTTCCACTTTGTCTCACAGTGAACTCTGTTTATTAGTGACTCCAGAGAGGCAAGGAAACCAGGGTTTCCTGTATCAGTATGTCATGGTTGAAGTCTGTCCCCAGGGGGAAGGAACAGCTGCCCAGATGGTACCAAGTGAGGTGGCTTTCTCTGGATGAAAGGAGTTCCCCAAGGAAGGAGGCAGCTCTGAACCATAGTAGCCAAAGTCCCAGTCGCAGGAACCCGGTATATGGGCCTGGTAACGAGGCTCTGGGTGAGAGACCGACAGCATCCAGTACAATAATTATCCTTGCAGGCAGTGTTTGGAAATGTAATCATGAACACATTTCTTTCATGCAAGTAGGTATCTGATGCATTTAAGTAGTACAGTTCTTCCAGTAAATAGTCAAATCACACAGATTTTCACACTTTGTAAACCAACTTGGAAGTTCGCATAGCATACCTGGGAAACTTCAAGGGCTATCCTGAACTATTCCCACTGCGATTTTCTTCATACTTCATATATGACCTTTTTGCTTATAAAGTGATTATGTTTTGAAAAATTAATCCAAATGAATATAATTTTTTCCATGAGTCATCTCAGGAAACAGCACTGACCTTTTTCAGACTTCAGTGTCTGCCATATGCCTTCATTCATAATGTATAGATTTGATAGTAAATGGCACCCCACTCCAGTATTCTTGCCTGGAGAATCCCATGGACAGAGGAGCCTGGTAGGCTGCAGTCCATGGGGTCGCAAAGAGTCAGACACGACTGAATGACTTCACTTCACTTCACTTCAGAGCTATCTGGGGGTTTCTTTGGTTTGTTTTTTAGTATTTATGTATTTATTTGACTGTATTGGGTCTTAGTTGCGGCATGTGGGATCTAGTTGCCTGACTAGGGATTGAACCCGAGTCCTCTGCATTGGAAGAGCAGACTTAGCTGCTGGACCCCGGGAAGTCCTGAGAACTCTTTGCTGAGCAAGATGTATGTTAGGTCAAAACTGAAACTTCCCCTTAGTACAAGGTGTTATTATAATGTACTGAAATGCATTTCCTTAGTCTGTTACAAAAGAAAAATCTGGAATATACTGATCATCATTAGAGTAGGTGGACAGCTCTCATGAAGTAACTATTTTGAAGACTAGCACACACTTAAAGATATAAGTTATAAATTATATGTAATATTATTACTTTATTGCTGCATCCCTTGGCATATGGTCTTTTGAAGCTTGAGGAAGAGACAAAAGAATACCTTTCATGCGGCCCTTCCCCCAATTAATAGTGTTCTGGGTCGTCAAGAGAGATGACAAAGTAGCAGATCCTTTCCCACACAACAGACAAGTGCAATCTATTCTGTTTTTATTTTTCAAAACTCAGATGTTTTACTTGACATTTTGAAAGAAGCATGAGATGCAACACTTGTGATCCTCACTGGGCAAAAAGAAATTCTTGCCATGGAACAGTTGGGTGTGTTTCTAGTGGAAATTTTATAGGACTTAGAATTTAACCGTTAGAAAAATACTTAGCCTCTCCTGTTTTAGTCTTTCTTTCCCTCCCAGCACATGCAGGAAAGACAGAACTCTTGGAAGTGACGACATTGTCTCTGTGGTACTCTTTCTATTAGGAGTGGAGCGGGCTGGGGTGAAAAAACAGGAATTTCCCTAGGCATACAGCATTTCTCAATGTAGAGAATGTGTGTGGTTTTGTAAGGCCTTCATCACTGCCCCTCCAGTCTGAGCATGACTCAGGGGTCCCCAGCATCTGGGATCTAATGCCTGGTAATCTGAGGTAGAGCTGGTGTAATAATAATGGAAATAAAGTACACAATAAAGGTAATGCACTGGAATCATTCTGAAACTATCTCCTCCTCAATCCCCTTCTCCCCGTGGAAAAATTGTCTTGCACAAAACCAGTCCCTGGTGCCAGAAAGGGTTGGGGACCACCACATTACAGGATATTTTGGGTTTGATTGATTTAAAGATGTTTTCTGTATGTTTCTGATTCACTGTGTCTTACGTCTGTTTCCACCCTTTGAGATTACAGTAATTTCAATTATTGTGACAATTGAGTCTGTAATTTTTGATGTTTGCACAGAACCTAGTCTCTCAGGGTTAAATGTCCCAAGAATTATTGTACCTGTAATTATCTTTAAAGGCACATATTTTGTGTAAGTTAGATTAAGGGTATATTTATACAGACAAATTGTAAACTAAAATAGCCTACTTTTTTTTTTTTAGAGCACTTGGTTTTATGAGAGACTACACTACGATTATAGTACTTTCTTTCAGACCAGACCTTGCCTTTTGTAGATATAGTCTATTTGCTTGAAAACCTTTCTTTATCCACACTTTAGTTAAAAGCTGCCCAGTTGCTTTGGTTATGGGCCATTTTCATTGCTTTACCCCTTTTCAAGCTGGCATGGGTCTTCAGAGGGCATATTATAAAAAGTAACTAATAGCCACCAGTCAAATCAAAGACCTTTAAAAATTTAAAAATAAGCACAGTCCAACACTTGATCCAACAGTGCACCTTTTGCCAAAGTGTACCTAACACAGATACATTTGTGAGGAGGTTAAGCGGCTGCTATAGCAATAAGGATGTTTGTTTTCAACAGGGACTTAGGGAATTGTGCTGATGGCCAGGATATAGACATTTATAATGGAGAAAAACAGAGGCAAAAGGAAGAATGACAATAGAGTTTAGCAGGGTCTGTAAGTGATCAGAAGATAGATGTGTGTAAGTGATCCTGTTTTTTGATTATTAACATGATTTTTAAGCCCAGAATTAATTTATTCATCCTCAGTAATTATTAATAATAATGTTTCCATTTATAATAAATATCCCTTCAGAGACTAAAGGAAGGAAACTAATTCAAGTATTCTTTCTTTTGTGTGCAGCTATGATCCATCGTTGAGCTGTGTATATATATCGTTTTTCATTGTGTTTGGGCTTCCCTGGTGGCTCAGCTGGTAAAGAATATGCTGGGTTCAATCCTTGGGTCCAAGAAATCCTCTAAAAGAGGGAATTGCAACCTAGTGCAGTATTTCTGCCTGGAGAATTCCATGGACAGAGGAGCCTGGCAGGCTACAGTCCATGAGGTTTACTGATATATATTATAAAGTAAATAAACTCTAATGTCTTAAACAAAAAAAAAATCATTAATCTGGGTTCTATTTGGGGTGTTTGTTTGTTTTTTAAAGAATTCTCACATCCAAGTTTAGATCCTATGTTTTGATTCATAATGTATACAAAATATTGAACAAATGGCATCAAGTGATGGTAGCTGATAGGAGAAATATAATGATTCTTTTCTTCTCTGCCACAAATTAACTTTTGAATTATATAATGGTAGAGGGATTTGTCTGCAAATTTATCAGTAAGGATTCTGATTATACTTATTTCATGCATACATATTATTGAGTGCTATATTTGAAGTAAAAGACTGGGCTGTGTATCAGTAGGGTCAGAAATAAATAAATTTATTTTACTCATTTTAATTTAACAAGAACATTTAGTTTATGTTAAATTTTCATGTAGGAGGCTTGGGCATGGATTTTCCTTAAGTTAACAATTACCTTGCTCCTGTCTAAAGAAAAGGATCTGATTCATGAAATCCACCATCTGTTGTTTCCTAACGTTTCAGTTAACTGGGATAGGTATTTTACTGTGACACATAGATTAACAAATACTGAATGACTTTCTGCTCTGAGAGCACAGTTATGCCTCTGTTTACGGATTTGTACAGGTGTCCTATGCAATCAATAAAGAAGAAAATACTCCTTCTTACACTGAATTTGGGCTTAATCTGTGTGTATTTGGGAAGTGTAGGACCCATAATGCATCATATTGGATAACTGTCTTTACCCCCTTTTAAAAATCTAGTTTTGCTTTCCTCTTTCATCTATTCATATTAATGATTAGAAGCATATTAGGAAAATTTCCACAGAGAAATGTAGTTAGTAAGCAATACACCTTTTATTTTCAGACTTCTGCCGATAAATCCTCATTTCCTTATAATTAACAAGAATGAATGAGAATTGTGGTTTTCCTAGCCATGAAATCCTAATGCTCAGTAATATTAGCTGAAAGTAGTGATTGCTCTGTGATTTGTTTCTGTATATAAAGGGTGTACAAATATGCCATGCTTATCTTTAGTAAGGGAGCTTCCCTAGCTCAGGCAATAAAGAATCTGCCTGCAGTATGGGAGATCCAGGTTCAATCCCTTGGTCAGGAAGATCCCCTGGAGAAGGGAATGACTATGGGCTTCCCTGGTGGCTCAGAGATTAAAGCGTCTGCCTCCAGTGTGGGAGACCCCGGTTCGATCCCTGGGTCGGGAAGATCCCCTGGAGAAGGAAATGGCAACCCACTCCAGTATTCTTGCCTGGAGAATCCCATGGATGGAGAAGCCTAGTAGGTTACAGTCCACGGGTCGCAAAGAGTCGGACACGACTGAGCCGACTTCACCACCACCACCACCACCACCCACTCTAGTACTTGCCTGGATAATCCCATGGGCAGAGGAGCCTGATGGGCTACAGTTCATGGGGTTGCAAAGAGTCGGACACAACTGAGTGACTTAACACTTTTATCTTGAGTAAAAGAACTTTTAACAGATATAGAAACCATGATTCCAAGTGGCCAACTAATACTTAGTTTACTGCTGCTGCTGCTGAGTCGCTTCAGTCGTGTCTGACTCTTTGTGACCCCATAGACGGCAGCCCACCAGGCTCCCCCGTGCCTGGGATTCTCCAGGCAAGAACACTGGAGTGGGTTGCCATTTCCTTCTCTAATGCCTGCAAGTGAAAAGTGAAAGTGAAGTCGCTCAGTCGTGTCCAACTCTTAGCGACCCCGTGGACTGCAGCCCACCAGGCTCCTCCATCCATGAGATTTTCCAGGCAAGAGTACTGGAGTGGCGTGCCATTGTGGATGGCAAATCACACAGTAACTTTGATATACAGAGTTCAAGAGAATTCATGATGTCCTTCTGTTGTTAGTTTTACAACTTGATCAGTGGCAATTTGTATTTTTATTTGAATTAACGTAGCAAATATGTGACCACAAGAAAGACTTTATTTGGTAATCAAAACTGACTGCCTAAATTGAGCACGGAAAAATCTCTTATGGAATTTCTAAGCTCACTGGGGTTTCTTCTAGATTGTGATGCTTATAAAGGAGAATCCTCTGCTGGCAGAAGAAGCAGCTCTGAATAAATGCTACAAGGTGATGGATTTGATTTGTGAGAAATGTATGAAGCAAAGAGACATGAATGAAGTACTGGCTATGAAAATGCATTACATCAGCTGTATCTTTCAGAAATGTATTAACTTCTTAAAAGACAGAGAAAATAAATTGGACACTCTCATCAAAAGGTACAGTTTTTATTGTGTCATGTATAAAATATACTCAAATGGATAATGTTTTATTATATGAAATCTCATTATGGCTTTAAAAATTGAACATTTTAGCAGCAGCTGTTATTGTTTAGATCACCTTTAATCTGCCAGAAACCAGGGGCCCTATTAAAAACTAGATTGACTATTCCATTCTGTAGTATTTACAGCATTTTTGCCATCCTAAATTTGAGTGAGAAATCTGAAGTTTGGAGAGGTTAAAAGCATTTGTAAAATCATACAGATAGAAGGTAGCCCAAGTTCGGGGTCAGATTCTCATGATTTTTCTAAGAAAAGAGAACTAATTCGGAAGGGTGTGACTTAATCAGAGTTTACATTCTTTGTTCAAATAACTGCCATGGTAATAAGTAACTAGCTAATCTGATAAATGTCTAGTATGTTTTACGTCAGGGGTCACCTTTTAAAATACATCCCTGGGCTCCTAAACCTGATAAGACCTGGCCTAATGGGCAGGTGGAATAGCAGTTTGAATGGAATCAATCCTCATGATGTGACTACACAGTGACAATCTTAAGCGGCAAAGAAAAGTGAAAGTGTTGGTCAGTCAGTCGTGTCTGACTCTGCAACCCCATGGGCTGTAGGCTGCCAGGCTCCTCTGTCCATGGGATTCTCCAGATAAGAATACTAGAGTAGGCTGCCTTGCCCTCCTCCAGAGGATCTCCCCAACCCAGGGATCAAACCCCGGCCTCCTGTGCTGCGGGCAGATCTGCTACCCTTGGAGCCACCAGGGAGGCCCACGGAGCGAGGAGGGAACCACTCGAAGTCCATGTGTTCGGCTGGGAGGAAATGCTTGGTAATTCAACTCCAGTTACTCTTTTCAAACTGTCTTTCAGCTTGTTAAAAGGCCGAGCTTCTGATGGCTTTCCGGTATATCAAGAAAAGATCATTCGAGAAAGTATCAGAAAATTTCCTTATTGTGAAGCTACTCTCCTCCAGCAGCTGGTGCGAAGCATTGCTCCTGTCGAAATTGTAAGGCTCTTCCTAACTAGGTTAACTCTGTCAGTAAGACCTAATTACCATATTTTATACAATTAGAGGCATGTTCTCCTTAGCGTTATTTAGTTACCTAATAAAGGCATAATTATCTTAAGGAAAATTTCAGAAACAAACATGCAGATAAATTTGCCTGCTAACATTGTTTCTGTTTCTGCGTTTTTCCCTCTGTCAATCTTCTTTCATTTATATAGCTCATGGTTTCATACAGAGTATTTCCTTAGATCGGAATATAGATATAGTTACAGAGGATATTTACATTTTTAATGACTCGGTGAAACCTCAATGGTGGGGTCACATCTAGTACGTAATACAGACCCATGTTTGTTTTCATATGTAGCTTGTGAAAACCAGCATAAAATCCCGTACTAGATGGAAGTAGGAATTGAATGTCTACCTTGTCGGGGGATGTGAGAGGATGAGTTACGGGAAAGCGCATTGTGTATCCTGCTAAACAATCTTAAAGTATGTCCCACTTCTTATATCCTCCCTTATTGCCTCTGACTTTATAAATTTTCCACACATTAAAAAAAAAGTCTATTTATACTTAACAGTTATGGGAAGTAAATATGAACTTTATTATCTGTTCTTTACTTACTTTCGTCATGTATTTATTTAAGTGGTATTAAAGACACTCCCTGCCTTCCCTATTTTGGATAGCTTTCAGATCACCTTATCTATACCAGTTATGCTTTTATACATTTCAATGAAATCCCTTATCAGCCTTTGTGTATTAGGCAAGAAACTGATCCTGACACTGTTACCATCCATGCCTTCCTCCCGCCCTCTGGCAATGTCGGTTCTTCTCTGCCTTCGCTCGGCTGTTGTATCATTCTCAGCCTGAAAAAGTCAGGACTAAAAATGAGTTCCAGGTGCTCCTTTTATATATTAAGATTTCATCCAATCAGAACCATTAAAGAAGAAAGGCCTAAGAAGACAAGATGATTTCATGAAGTTCATGCATTGATTTATTCGTGAGAGTTCGCCATGATTTCACATAGAGATTCTTTCCGTTTGCTCTTTAATACCCTTGGCTATTTGGTGTTTAAGTTTTAGGAAGTTTAAAGTTAGCGTATTATGAGGGTAGCTTATCAATTATGAATGTGTTTTGGCTGTGCATATCATACTCCAGCCAACTATGAATTAAATAGATAAGAGCTTACTTAATCCACATATTAAATATGTGCCCAGGGGTAGGCAGATCCAGTTGGTAGAGTGAACTGCTGCTGCTAAGTCATTTCAGTCGTGTTCGACTCTGTGCGACCCCACAGACGGTAGCCCACCAGCCTCCCCCGTCCCTGGGATTCTCCAGGCAAGAACACCGGAGTGGGTTGCCATTTCCTTCTCCAGTGCATGCAAGTGAAAAGTGAAAGAGTCGTGTCCGACTCTTCACAACCCCATGGACTGCAGCCTACCAGGCTCCTCCGCCCATGGGATTTTCCAGGCAAGAGTACTGGAGTGGGGTGCCATTGTCTTCACCCATCCCTAGAACCTAGGACAGTGTCAAATAGTGACACAAATCGCTGCTGCTGCTAAGTTGCTTCAGTCGTGTCCGACTCTGTGCGACCCCATAGGGACCCAAATCCTTTCCCATTTTCCCACCCAGTATTCTTTAGCCATGGATTATCTTGCACATGCTAATAACCTCACAGTTGCAAGGCATCTAATGCTGTTCCTCCAAACTCATATTCCTGTCCTAGGCAGGCAAGAAAATAAAATTGGTCTAGAGCTGGAAAGCATAAGCTTATCAGAGAAGCAATTAACAGTGGCTGCTGAGTGGTATCCAACACTAATAAGTGTAGCTGACAGTGTACCTTTAAGGGAGAAAACAGAAAAACTAAAAATAGCAGGTCGGAGTACTTTTTAAAAAGTCAAAGCAGGTCAGTGTAGGACTCAACAATCCATCTTAGCCCTATAGCATAGAACAGTGTAGTTAGTATGGTGTTTTACTGATGTTTATCCTAGTGATCTGAGTCATTAGGAATCAAGATAATATTTATTTAATGCATTTTTAGAAACATTTCTGTCTTTAAAAACTTGTGCTGTCTTGAAGACTTGATCTGCAATGCTTGTGGTGGTGTGTGTCCCAGATAGCCACTGTTGGCTGCCTGACAGATCCCAGTATTCTGCAAGTTCAGAAGCCTCTGAAGCAGTATTAACCTTGCCCATGACACGGTGGTTCTCACGGCCGGCTGCCGTGAAGATCACCTGTGGTATTTCCTGACAGTGTCAGTCCCCGAGCCCACACCTCTGCCTGTCGTGGACTCTGGCTTCTGCCTGTCAGAGTTCAGCAGGAAGTGTGAGGCATAGCTCTATTGAAGAGATGCTGCTCAAGCATTGTAACATGAGACTGCTAAAGATATTTTGCTTTATCATTTGAAGGTGTATATTTTAACTTCTGGAAGGCTAGCTAAGGTCTCTGATTTTATAGGATACATATTTAACAAAGTAGATGACAAGGTTTTATATAGTAAGAAAGAGTTCTTATCACTCAACTGTGACAAGAAAGATTTCACATGGTTACTCTGCTGCACCATCAATTTTTTTTCTGAGGCAGTAGTTCACATTAATAGCCATACTTCTAGCAAAAAATATTTTCGTTTTACTTCCGGTATATTTGTGAGAATATCATTGTTTCGTGACTCCTACAAAAGTCCCATCTTGGGGAAGATTTTGAACATGTCTCAGTCATGGTTTTTTTCCCCCTTAATTTTTACTTATTTATTTTTAATTTTTGGCTGCACTGGGTTTTCGTTGCTGCAAGGGCATCTCTGTAGTTGCGGCAATTTTCAACAAGCTCTCTGATGCACACCCTCTTTTCCGCTCAACTGCCATAGACATTCATTCTGTGCAGATATTCTGCAGGTAATGGAGGCTCCTCTAGCTTCAGGGCACGGGTTTCTCCTTGTGGTGGCTTCTCTTGTCGCGGAGCACAGGCTGTGGGGTGTGCGAGGTTCAGAGCTGCGGCACGTGTGGGCCCGGGGCTCTAGAGCACAGGCTCATTATTTGCGGTGCACGGCTTGGTTGCTCCGAGGCGTGTGGGATCGACCCAGCCCAGGGACTGAACCCGTATCTCCTGCATTGGCAGGCAGATTTCTGTACTACTGGGCCACCAGGGAAACCCTGTCTCAGTCATGTTTATGAAAAGAATATTTGCACATGAACATGTAATTGTAAAAACATTTAAGTACCAGTAATTCTCAAACTTTTAGTATGTTTCAGAATCACTTGTAATAATGTAGGTACATGGACCACATCCTTAGAGACTCTAATTTAGAAAGTATAGATGGATCTGAATTTTGAACAAACTATCTGATATAATTATCATTTCAGCACAACTGCCATAGACATTCATTCCTGATGAAATTATTAACTTATAACTAATATCTGAGGTTTTATTTTAGTTCTTTTTTCTCACTGTTATATTATCTTCATTCCAAAAGAGAATTCTTAACTCTTGAACTAAAAAGAAAGTTAGTAATTATTTGTTTTCAGGAGGAGTAAAGTGGTTTTGAAATGAGTGCAGTATAAAACAGTGTTCCAAGGTGGTTATTTGTTACATATAACTGGTAAAATAAATATTCTTAGAAAGGAAAAGCAAATAAAAATAAAAATATAAATCATGAAAATTTCCACATTTTTAGTTAAGAATAAAGAAGCAAATTTGAAAAACTCAGAAACAAGAACTGTGGTGAATAGGTATGATAGCTCCATACCCTGTAATTGCTCTAAGTAGATCTTAATAGTATTATCCCAGGCAGATAAATATTTAAATAGAC
Source organism: Nanger dama (assembly GCA_917880005.1). Classification (NCBI taxonomy): domain Eukaryota; kingdom Metazoa; phylum Chordata; class Mammalia; order Artiodactyla; family Bovidae; genus Nanger; species Nanger dama. The sequence goes on from CAKJTW010000007.1 coordinate 36,733,930, forward strand.
TTAATAGCATTACCCCAGGCAGATAAATATTTGCCCTTATAATTTCCTCTGTTAAGAAATTGCGTAAATCCTCTTTAGCAAGCCATTCTGATTTTCAGTATCTGTATAATTTTCATATTTTTGGTTTTTCTTAATAACCTAATGCAACCACATGTATAGCTCTTTAATCTTAAGAATTTGGAGCATTTCAGTGATAAAGGTGATAATTTTTATCTATTAGAATTGTGGATCTACATCAAGTAAATAGTTTTAAATAGATAAGTTCTTTAAAACACTTAAGTTGCATTAAACTTTTAAGGATTATGATAAACATTTGTGATATATCCTATAATTGTCCCTTAGAATATGTATTATATATTGTCTTAATTCTCAGAAGGATATTCCACTCTGAGTTCACTGTCCTATATCTTAAATCTTTATATGCTTAGTGAATAATCCCAGTTGAAAAATACATTTATTCTAGAATAGAGCCAGATTTTTTTCTTTCTGAACATCTGGATCCATGACTTACCTGCCATGTACCTGGTGCAGAAAAAGGTGTACTCAGAGAGGTGTATGTGTCATAAAGTCTATGCAGGCTTTCTCTCACCTTAATCATTTTGTCTCTTTTTCTGCAAGTGTCTTCTCTGTAGTCTGTCCATGGTGATTTCAGAGTTGTTGTTGTTTTTTTTTTTCTCCTCTTCTTACTTCCTGTAGGGTTCTGATCCCACTGCATTCTCTGTGCTTACCCAAGCCATCACTGGTCAGGTGGGTTTTGTGGATGTTGAGTTTTGCACTACCTGTGGAGAAAAAGGAGCAAGTAAAAGATGCTCAGTGTGCAAAATGGTAAGAATGAAGTTAAGTTCATTGACATCTGGTTTAGATTTCATCGAAGCTGGTAACTGTTTTTTCATATTCTATAAATGTAATAGTTGGCATTTTTTTCTAATAAATTCTATTAGATATGAAGTATTGAATCTAATATTTTAAAATAATTTTGAAAAAGAACTATAAGATACATGTAGTTCTATTCCCTCTTCTGTCCAGCTCACATGTTGCCCAGCTTCTATGCTGACCACACTCAAAAAAGAGAGCATGAATGAGTGAATGGTTATAAGAAAACAAGAGAAAACTTATTCACAGGGGCCTGAGACTGGTGCATATGTGAGAACCTACAACAATTCATAAATATGCAGTCTTAAATCTTCCCATGTTGACTACTCTCTCTTCATCAGCTCTTCCTTGTAAAGCTCTCACTCCCTTCTCACTGTCACCGATCTCTAAGCTTTCTGTACTGCTACCAATTTCTGCCAGAATTATCTTTATAAAGAACATATCTGAATGGATTCTTCTCACATATAGATACAACCCACATACATGCATCTGGACATTCACTTTACCCTATAGATCATGTTAATTTTTTATTGTTTTTAAGGTTGAAATTCTTTAGCACATTCTTCTGTAACCCATCATGTTCTGCTAGAAACTTCTTCTCCAGTTGCATTACCTTCAATTACGTACTTCTCTGAGCCTCAGTTTCCTTATGTGTGAAATCGGGCTAGAGTTGTGAGAACTAAATGAGACCATCTACAATGATTAAATATGGCCACATATAAAAACACTCCAAAATTCATTACTTAAAGCAAGTCTCTTTTTACCCTCATGTTTGTGGTTGCCTGGGGCACATCTGTTCCATGTGTTTCTCATCCTCTTTGGACCAGCAGGCCAGGGTGAACATGTCCTTAAGGTGATGGTAGAGCTGTAAGTAGGCAAGTAGAAACACACAAGGTCTTTTGAGGTCCAGCCTTGAAATTGCCATGCTGTCTCATTCCTCTGGCCAAAACAAGTTGCATGACTATATTTAAAGTTAGTTCTCCTCCCCTTCAGAGAAAAGAACTTTGAAGTCACATGGGAAAATGTATGGGTGCAGGGAAGAGTGAAGAATTGGGGCCAGTAATACAGTCTGTAATACCTTCTGTGTATAACAGCCTAGCCCAGTGCCTGGCATATAATTTTACAGAAATCTAAGCTCTGTTTACACAAATGTATTGCTGTCCTAAACACAGCATCCACTTTCCTATTCCTGCATTTTTGTACAAGATATTCCATCCACTTGGAATGCTTCCTTCTGTTTCTCTGTCTACTGACTCCCTCTGTTTAGAGTGAGTCATTGCTTCCTGTGTGTTCCCGTTGCTGTGACGTCCTGTTCTAGGACATAAATCATGTTGTTAATTATTAGCCTCCGTCTATGCTACCCCATCCTGCTCTAGCTTCCTCTGGGACAACAGTTGTCTTTTCTTTGTCCTTGTACTATATCAATTCTGGCACACAGAAGTCTCTTAAATAAATCGTATGTTAGAGTCTTTGTTAGACCATGTGTTATATATTCATTGTTGTTAAAAATGCAAGCTAAAAATTGCAAAGATAAACAATATACATTCATACATCATGGTTTTAAAATAAAGCACACTAGGAGTTAGTCACTTACTCATGTCTGATGCTTTGTGAGCCCGTGGACTATATCCCGCCAGGCTCTTCTGTCCATGGGATTCTCCAGGCAAGAATACTGGAGTGGGTTGCCATTTCCTTCTCCAGGGGATCTTCCCCAACCCGGGTGTCAGTCCAGGGTTTCCTACATTGCAGGCGATTCTTTACCATCTGAGCCACCAGGGACGCCTAAGTTAATATTTTTACAGCACAGTACTTGATTTAATGTTGTAATTGAAAAATCATGTGACTACACCTCTTGAAAATAAACCTACAATTGTCTTCAGGTAATATATTGTGATCAGACCTGCCAGAAAACACACTGGTTTGCACATAAGAAAATCTGTAAGAATCTCAAGGACATTTATGAGAAGCAACAGTTGGAGGCTGCCAAGGCAAAGAGTGAAGAGGAGAACAGTAAGTGTATAAAAACTGAGACCATAATACTTGTCAGTAGGAAGAGGAAGGATCAATTATATTAACACAGAACACACAGTAACTGCGTCTTCTCAGGAAACCAAGGAAGACCGGGGTTAACCAACATCAGGATTACACTTAAATATATCCTTCTTTTGAGTCTCTGGGATAATGTACAGACTATAGTCAGCTTAGATAGCACTAGAAAATGAAAAATATAAAATTTTGAGGAATGGTGTTTATTCCCCTTTCTACTTTGTGATTCATGAGACTGCTCTGGAGCCATCTGACTCTTAATGAATAGTTTACTTATATTTTGCTCACAAAGGATTTTAAGGTCTTTGAATAAGGAAATAATTAAATTTCCTCTAATGGCTACCTGAAGATTTTAAGATTGGAAACCTTTAAATTTCTTAATTATGAAACTGCAGGTAAAATTATGGAATAAATTTATAAATCACAAGTTAACTTGCACAGCATAACTTCCCACACGTGTGAAGGCAGTGAGTTCCATATTATTTTTTCTCTCCTTTCCTCATAAAGTGTATGACTCACTTTCATCAGAAACAGTGAGTTGCTTCGGCAATGATTCACATATTGGAGAAGAGAACCGCCCACGCTCTTACGTCCCACCCCAGAGGATATAGGATATGTATCACACATTCTGGGAAGTGATAGGTTGCCAAAAGGTTACCTGGGTGATTCTGACACCAAGCATGCTCATCTCTATTCCTCAAAGGACCATGTCCCTTGCCACCTGGTGGAGAAACATATTAATGGAAATGGATGATTTGTACAAACCTGCATTCATACCAAATAAACTGGTATACATAGATTATTAATAGAACAGTCAGGCTTTCTGACTGTCTTGCTTTCTTTTGTTTGCTGGACCAAACCTTTATATTCTGTGTTGAAAGTGGTGTATAACGGCTGGTCACATACTCAAGAAGCCATATGGGAGGGTTGTCAGTGGATGAGAACTCCTGGTTGGTAGACATCAGTCCATCCCGCACACGATTCTACTCCTTTATTCTCCACAAATGTGCGAGAAGCTTTATCATCCCCCACATTTTAAGGAGGCAGCCTGGGATAGGCATTTACCTAACCAAGCATATCAAGCTAACTCATGGCAAAGCCGTATTCAAATGTGCATTTTGCTTGTCTGCAATCCTTATTTTGAGGCCTGAGTTCAAATGCCAGTTCTCTTATTTTCACTGGCTGTGCAATGATGAGCAGGTTAACAAACCCCCTCTCTTCTCTGTTTCCCCATTTGTAAAGGAACAATGCTAATAGAAAACTCCCCCTTGTGGTTATTATGAGGATTAAATGATTTAATATACAAAAGCACTCAGAAGAGTGTCTGGCACATGGTAAGAACCAGATGACTTTTTTTTTTTTCCTTCTTTTTATCAGATAGCAAACTTGATGTCAATTCTAATTGTGTTGGTGAAGAGCGGCTGGAGGAGGCTGAAACGAGAATCCGCCAAGAGAATGACAATCCTAAGGATTCTGAGGAAGGCGAGAAAGAATCTCTGCAGAGTGATGCTGGGCTGGAAGGCTTACAGGAGGCTGCTATAGGTCCGCAGGTGTCTGAGGAGTAAGGGCCAGAGGGTGTCTGAGCAAACGCAGACAGTTCTCCCCTGGCAGGGAGCTGGGAACTCACATGATTGCATCCTGCTTGGCTCCACTCCTGCCTGGCGCTGTGGCGGGATTCCACGTTTCACAGAATATGTGCTTTCCAAAAAGACCCTGTCTATCACGCCTGACTTCATACTGATTCTGTTGTATAATAGGACAGGTATTCCTGGAGAGAAAAACTTTTTCAAAATGCAGGAGAAACATTTCTGTTCCCTTTCTGAAGCAGGGTTCCCAGCAGTTGTTCTCAAAGGAAAATAAAATTCCTTTTAAAAAGAAATATATGTTCTTGGGAACAAAGAGGCAAGCAGAACAGTTGTAGGAGAGAGGAGATTTTCAAGAAAAGAACAATTTTATAGCCATAGAGATGGGTAGTAACTTATATGTAAATAAAATGCTTTATATAAATAGCATTTACGGTAAAGTGCTACTTATTAAGATGCAATGAAATGAAGAAAAGCTACATCTTAAAGGAGCTCTGACATAGTTCAGCTAATCTGTAGTTTTCTATAGAATTTATCCTGAGCAGACTGAACTTTATGTAGCTCCTGCAGTGACATTTTATCTACAGTATTTGTACCTTCAGAAATGTCAAATCCCCAGGAAGAACTGAGGTATAAGCCACAGTTATCTCAGCATGTGCATTAAAAAAAAATGATGAAATTGTTGGTTAAACAAAGACTAAACATACTGTGTCCACAGTTACTATAAAACTGACTCATGTGCCGTTTTCCACTTGAAAGGCTGTGACCTTCCTGTAAGATTTTCACGGGGCTCTTCTTGTCTATGAAAGATTTGTCTGATTATATAACTTGTCTGATTTATAACTGTCATTTATAGGCTGTGCTGGCATCAGTTTTTAGTGTCTGAATATTTAAATCGACGTAGAATGAGATCTGAAGATAGTGCTGTTTCAAAGTTCCCATGTGTTGATTGCAAAATAAATTGTGCCTACTAATGGAGCCAGTTTAAATCTTTTTCATAGTTTATTGCTAGTTAGGGGGTGGCAAATGGTAAAGAAATGTTAGAGAACTTCAAACATTTTAGGAAACAGCAAATACTGGAGTAATAATTATTTTAATATTTACAGTAGCATTTACAGTAATAATTTTAATATTTACAATTGTAAATCAGAATGACAAGAATTCTCACCTCACTTCACTGATCAGATTCTTCTGTCTTGCTGCTTTTTCTCTTCCTTACGCTCAGTTACTTTTCTTCCAGCCCCAACATGTACGTCTTCTGTACACCCTGTACTATGCTGCTGTAGGAAGACTTCTTGTGAGTAAATCACTGTTTAGGGTTAAGTGGGTAGGAATTCAACAGGCAGATTTTTCCTGCACTTGTGAATCATGACGAGCCCCCCTTCTCTCATTGAAATCCCTCAATCTACACACACTGATAAACGCTCTATCTTTGACTAGAAAAATGGTCCTCTTAGGCCTTCCTCTTCCACAAGTAAATTTTTAACCCAAGTTTCCTGATTTTAATTATTTTGGGGGTATGTAGTATCATCATGGCCCCTGTTTTTGGATAGCATGAAAGGTTATGAAAAACCCGAAGGGAGTAGGAGAATTGAGATGTGGCAACATAGAGGTGATTTTCTCTATTGAAATGAATGCTAATATGAGTCAGAACTCCAACACAGCTACAGCTGGCATTAATAGTAACTTTCCAGTTGGACAAAGAGGACTTCAGATATAAGCCATGTCAGTATCAAAAGTTCTGTAGATATATTTCACGGAAGTGTTGGTTAGAAAATGGAATTTAAGAAAATGAGGTTGGTTCTGATGGTATTCTCTTTGTCATAAATAACCAAAAATAGATGATTCCATTATAACACTATCAAAATAGGTGGTCATCTAGCTACCCTTTTTTTTTTTTTTTAACCAGATTGAATTATTTTCAATATGCCATCAAGAAACTTTTCTCAAAAACAGGACCTAAAGGATTAGAATAGTCTTACTATTGTAATGTCTTGTACTCAGAGCTGATATAATAGAATATTAAATTAGCCAATGGGTTTATTCAAAACTTAGATTGTGCTTTTTGACCCAGTGGTGGCTTAGTTGCTAAATCATGTCTGACTCTTGCAACCCAATGGACTATAGCCTGCCAGGCTTCTCTGTCCTTGGGATTTCCCAGGCAAGAATACTGGAGTGTGTTGCCATTTCCTTCTCCTAGGGATCTTCCCAACCCTGGGATCAAACCCGGGTCTCCTGCATTGCAGGCAGATTCTTTACCAACTAGGTAATAATAATAGCTAACACTGAAAGCTACTGTATCTCTGAAGTTATTTTGTTTAATATTCACAACAACCCCATGAATTAGGCTTTATTTTTATCCACTCACAGCACAGATAAGGAAGTTAAAGTCTGAAAAGGCCCACTCAATCATCCAAAAGTACAGAGTTGAAACTCAGCAAGGTCTGCAGTTTAACTACAACATTGTATACTCTTTATATGTTACCATTGCTGTAGTTTCTCTGCAGACATGAGATAATAGTAGAACTCTGTAGACAAGCCATTATTTTATAGGATGTGGTGGGTGACCCTCAGCCCTTAAAAAGATGACTGATTTTAGTCATCCATCATGTTTATGAGTTTACTCCAGTTTTAATATTATTGGATATTAAACTTAACAGAAATACTTGAAGTAGTTCTGCAGTGCTTTTATCTTCTCAGGACCATCTCCCCTGCTTCTGAGGCAAATTGCTTCCCTTCTTGAGTGGGAGATAGATGTCTTCCTAGTCTCCCAGTTTTATAACAATCAGTAGTGACCTGTTTCCTTGGCCACAGCAAGGTCCATCAGAATACCTCTCAGAGATTTTACCTTCCTGAAGCCAAAGAGGGAGGATTTTTGTTTGTTTCTCCCTTGGGATGATCATAAATTATAGTGATTCAGTTCAGAAGCTGACATGTAGAGGTACCTAGGAGAATGCAGCCACTGAGTAGATACAGATAAGGAGGGATACAAGGAGGGAAGGGTGTTGAATTCACTGGGCTCTGACATGGTCCAGACTGGGTTTGCTTCTGTTTTGTTACATGAGCAAATTTCTCATTTGGCTTTCTATAAATCAAAAGCAAAGAACTATTAAGACCTCTTTGAAAAACCTAATGGAATCAAATTTCAAAATACATTTTTAAATGTATATAAATATAATTAAAAGGAAAACGAAGGCACATAAAAGTTTTGAGATTATATGCTCTTAGAAAAGTACAAAGGTCAAGTTTTAGATTACAGTTACCATTTTGGTTGGAAAAGAACCTACCACTACAAGGTGTTTTTGCATCTCTTAATGTTTATTTTGGAAAAGCATATCTGTTTGCAATTGTATAGAAATTAATAATGTTTATGTAAGCTGTGATAATATTAAAGCATCATTTGCATGGATAAAAAGCAAGATCTTAATGTATAGTAAAAACAACTTTCTTCTTCCTGCTAATAATGATTGAATACTTTAGCAGATAAACAGATTTTCCCCCAAAAAGGTGGCACTAGCCTAGCTTCTATGTCCTTTAAAGATAAAATTCTAGTTTTATAAATCAATAAAGGCATCTTTTAAAATAGTGATCTTAATTTGTCTGCGATGAATCAGGTAGCTATGTAATTGATCAATTCAGGGCAGTGTAGCTAGCAAATTCATACACTTAGATAAAACTACTTAATCTCAGGGATGATGCCAAATGACTAATTTTAAATGTGAAAAAATTGCCAGTTCCAGAAGAAACTATGAATGAATTCTTAGTGACTTTGGCATGAAGAAGGCCTTCTTAAATACGACACTAAACTCAGAAGCCACAAGTGAAATTAGTTCCGCTGCATTAAAAAAAATTTGAACACTTCTGGGAAGATAGTGTATACATACTTTTCCTTATTCCCCCTCCTAAGTAAGACTGAAAACTCTGGACATTATGTATAAAACAAACAGAAGAAGCCAGACTGGCTAGGCCCCTCAGAACTAGGCAGTGATACTTGGTTTTTTTTTTTTTGTCTGTTTTCTTTCTGCCTCATATATCACAGATGTGAGCAGAAGAAGCCAGTGACATGGAAACAACAATCAGAGACAAAAATAGGCTCCAACAAACAAATGCCTGCTCTGTGGATTTTGGACTCAAAGCTGAAACACCAAATCATACCTGAATTTCAAGTCTGTACCAGCCTACCCTACAAATTTTGGACTTGCCAGCCCTGGTTGCACCAATGGCATGAGGCAATTCCTTAAAATAAATTGCTCTCTGTAAATATGCATGTACCCACTTGATTCTGTATCTCTCAGTTCAATTCAGTTCAGTTCAGTCGCTCAATTGTATCTGACTCTTTGCAACCCCATGAACTGCAGCACACCAGGCCTCCCCTGTCCATCACCAACTCCCGGAATTCACTCAGACTCACGTCCATCATGTCAGTGATGCCATCCAGCCATCTCATCTTCTGCCGTCCCTTCTCCTCCTGCCCCCAATCCTCCCAGCATCAGAGTCTTTTCCAATGAGTCAACTCTTCGCATGAGGTGGCCAAAGTACTGGAGTTTCAGCTTTAGCATTCCTTCCAAAGAACACCCAGGGCTGATCTCCTTCAGAATGGACTGGTTGGATCTCCTTGCAGTCCAAGGGACTCTCAAGAGTCTTCTCCAACACCACAGTTCAAAAGCATCAATTCTTCAGTGCTCAGCCTTCTTCACAGTCCAACTCTCACATCCATACAGGACGACTGGAAAAACCATAGCCTTGACTAAGACGGACCTTAGTCGGCAAAGTAATGTCTCTGCTTTTGAATATACTGTCTAGGTTGGTCATAACTTTTCTTCCAAGGAGTAAGTGTCTTTTAATTTCTGTATCTCTGAAGAACCCTAATAGACTGCATGTCCTAGTTTGAGCTGCTAAAACAAATCACCATGGGTTAGGGTGGTTTAAACAGCAGACATTTATTTCTCACAGTTCTTGAGGCTAGAAGGTCGAGACCTGGCTGCCAGCATGGTCAAGTTCTTGGTGAGTGTCTTCTTCTTGGTTTACAGAGGGCCACTGTACTGTGTCCTCATTAGCAGAAAGGGCATGCTAGCTCTCTGGCCTCTTAGAAGCTTGCTAATCCTATTATTCATGAGGCTCCATGCTCATGACCTGATTGCCTCCCAAAGGCCTTACCGCGAAGTACCATCACACTGGGAATTAGATTTCAACGTGTACATTTTGAATGAACACAAACATCAGTCTCTGGTGCTACGTATAGTTCCTAAGGGGCACAACTACTCTCGAACGACACGGGAGTTAGGGGTGCCCACCCTCCCAGAAATCCAAGTATAACTTTCCAATCTGTGCTCAATATTTGTAGTTTCACATCCATGAATTCAACCAACTACAGAGCATGTAGTACTGTGCTACATATTTATTGGAAAAAAATCTGCCCATAAGTGAATCTATGTAGATCAAGCCCAAGTTATTCATGGGTCAACTGTAATAGATGACATATATTGAGCACTTTGAGAAAGCCACTCTACTTAACACATTACATACATGATCTAGTATAATCCTTGCAACTCTCTGAAGTAACTTATTGTTTTAAAGAAAAGGAAGTTAAAGCCTCTATAGAAATTAACTAACTTGTCCAAGTAACGTAACTGGTAAGTGGAAGAACTAAACTAGATTGTCCAATTCCAGAGCCCTAGCTTATAACCACAGCCCTCCACAAATCTATGTACCAGTATTTTCTCTTCCCCAGTTAAAAGATCAAGTGTGGATCCTGAAATAAATGTGCTTTCTCTTGAACCCACTTGAATGGGTCTTTGTTTTTTGAAGCAAATAATTAAAGACTCTATCAATTGTGTATTCCATTTTGGTAGAGTTTTAGATTATTTAGGTAAGGATCATGTATTTTATTTTGTCCTTTTCTCCAAATGGTATTTAATGTAATGTTTTCCTGTCGTGGAACTAATAGGTCTTCATTCTTGAACCAGAAGTACCCAGTATTGAGGAGTGCATTTTGAAACAAATCTTTTTCATACAAATGAGATATATTTCCATTAGTCCTCTAAAAAGATTAAGTAAAAATTGTTAGCCATATTTTTGCAATTGGGATAAATTTTTCTTCCTTTTTAGAGATTGTGGAATTAAAAATAACTTTTTTATCTTACTATTCTTTTAGTGGTTAACCTGAATATTGGAATACCCCATCCTCCATTGGACAGAATGTGGTCCACTGGAGATGGGAATGGCAAACCACTTCAGGATTCTTGCCTTGAGAACCCCATGAACAGTATGAAAAAGCAAAATGATAGGACACTGAAAGAGGAATTCCCAGGTCAGTAGGTGCCCAATATGCTACTGGAGATCAGTGGAGAAATAACTCCAAAAAGAATGAAGGAATGGAGCCAAAGCAAAAACAATACCCGGATGTGGATGTGACTGGTGATAGAAGCAAGATCCGATGCTGTAAAGAGCAATATTACATAGGAACCTGGAATGTTAGGTCCATGAATCAAGGCAAATTGGAAGTGGTCCAGGAGAAGGAAATGGCAACCCACTCCAGTATTCTTGCCTGGAGAATCCCATGGACGGAGGGGCCTGGTGGGCTAAAGTCCACAGGGTCACAAAGAGTCGGACATGACTGAGCGACTTCACTCATAACAGGAGATGGCAAGAGTAAACGTCGACATTCTAGGAATCAGCAAACTAAAATGGACTGGAGTGGGTGAATTTAACTCAGATGACCATTATATCTACTACTGTGGGCAGGAATCCCTCAGAAGAAATGGAGTAGCCATCATGGTCAACAAGAGTCTGAAAGGCAGTACTTGGATGCAATCCCCAAAACGACAGAATGATCTCTGTTCGTTTCCAAGGCAAACCATTCAGTATTACAGTTATCCAAGTCTATGCCCCAACCAGTAATGCTAAAGAAGCTGAAGTTGAACGGTTCTATGAAGACCTACAAGACCTTTTGAACTAACACCCCAAAAGATGTCCTTTTCATTCTAGGGGACTGGAATGCAAAAGTAGGAAGTCAAGAAACACCTGGAGTAACAGGCAAATTTGGCCTTGGAATGCAGAATGAAGCAGGGCAAAGACTAATAGAGCTTTGCCAAGAAAATGCACTGGTCATAGTGAACACCCTCTTCCAACAACACAAGAGAAGACTCTACACATGGACATCACCAGATGGTCAACACAGAAATCAGATTGATTATATTCTTTGCAGCCAAAAATGGAGAAGCTCTATACAGTCAGCAAAAACAAGACCAGGAGCTGACTATGGCTCAGATCATGAACTCCTTATTACCAAATTCAGACTTAAACTGAAGAAAGTAGGGAAAACCACTAGGCCATTCAGGTATGACCTAAATCAAATCCCTTATGATTATACAGTGGAAGTGAGAAATAGATTTAAGGGCCTAGATCTGATAGATAGAGTGCCTAATGAACTATGGACAGAGGTTTGTGACATTGTACAGGAGACAGGGATCAAGACCATCCCCATGGGAAAGAAATGCAAAAAGAAAAATGGCTCTCTGGGAATGCCTTATAAATATCTGTGAGAAGAAGAGAAGCAAAAAGCAAAGGAGAAAAGGAAAGATATTCCCATCTGAATGCAGAGTTCCAAAGAATAGCAAGGAGAGGTAATAAGAAAGCTTTCCTCCGTGATCAATGCAAAGAAATAGAGGAAAACAACAGAACGGGAAAGACTGGAGATCTCTTCAAGAAAATTAGAGATATCAAGAGAACATTTCATGCAAAGATGGGCTCGATAAAGGACAGAAATGGTATGGACCTAACAGAAGCAGAAGATATTAAGAAGAGGTGACAAGAATACACAGAAGAAGTGTACAAAAAGATCTTCACAACCAAGATAATCACGATGGTATGATCACTCACCTAGAGCCAGACATCCTGGAATGTGAAGTCATGTGGGCCTTAGGAAGCATCGCTATGAACAAAGCTAGTGGAGGTGATGGAATTCCAGTTGAGCTGTTTCAAATCCTGAAAGATGATGCTGTGAAAGTGCTGCACTCAATATGCCAGCACATTTGGAAAACTCAGCAGTGGCCACAGGACTGGAAAAGGTCAGTTTTCATTCCAATCCCAAAGAAAGGCAATGCGAAAGAATGCTCAAACTACCACACAATTGCACTCATCTCACATGCTAGTAAAGTAATGCTCAAAATTCTCCAAGCCAGGCTTCAGCAATACGTGAACTGTAAACTTCCAGATGTTCAAGCTGGTTTTCAAAAAGGCAGAGGAACCAGAGATCAAACTGCCAACATCCACTGGATCATCGAAAAAGCAAGAGAGTTCCAGAAAAACATGTACTTCTGCTTTATTGACCATGCCAAAGCCTTTGACTGTGAGGATCACAATCAACTGTGGAAAATTCTGAAAGAGATGGGAATACCAGATCACCTGACCTGCCTCTTGAGACACCTATATGCAGGTCAGGAAGCAACAGTTGGAACTGGACATGAAACAACAGACTGGTTCCAAACAGGAAAAGGAATACGTCAAGGCTGTATATTGTCACCCTGCTTATTTAGCTTCTATGCAGAGTCCATCATGAGAAACATTGGGATGGAAGAAGCACAAGCTGGAATCAAGATTGCTGGGAGAAATATCAATAACCTCAGATATGCAGATGACACCACCCTTATGGCAGAAAGTAAAGAGGAACTAAAAAGCTTCCTGATGAAAGAGGAGAGTGAAAAAGTTGACTTAAAGCTCAACATTCAGAAAATGAAGATCATGGCATCTGGTCCCATCACTTCATGGGAAATAGATGGGGAAACAGTGGAAACAGTGTCAGACTTTATTTTGGGGGGCTCCAGAATCACTGCAGATGGTGATTGCAGCCATGAAATTAAAAGACACTCCTTGGAAGAAAATTTATGACCAACCTAGATAGCATCTTGAAAAGCAGAGACATTACTTTGCCAACAAAGGTGCATCTAGTCAAGACTATGGTTTTTCCAGTGGTCATGTATGGATGTGAGAGTTGGACTGCGAAGAAGGCTGAGCACAGAAGAATTGATGCTTTTGAACTGTGGTGTTGGAGAAGACTCTTGAGAGTCCCTTGGACTGCAAGGAGATCCAACTAGTCCATTCTAAGGGAGATCAGCCCTGGGATTTCTTTGGAAGGAATGATGCTGAAGCTGAAACTCCAGTACTTTGGCCACCTCACGCGAAGAGCTGACTCATTGGAAAAGACTCTGATGCTGGGAGGGATTGGGTGCAGGAGGAAAAGGGGACAACAGAGGATAAGATGGCTGGATGGCATCACCGACCTGATGGACGTGAGTTTGAGTGAACTCCGGGAGATGGTGATGGACAGGGAGGCCTGGTGTACTGGGATTCATGGGGTTCCAAAGAGTCGGACATGACTGGAGTGACTGAACTGAACTGAAGTGATCCTCCATTTACTGCAAGCTAATTGTAAAGTAATACTGCTTGTGCAGTTCATGAGCCATCTTAAATCTGAGCCGAAATACACCATTTTTATCCTGAAATAGATTGTTGCTCTGCCCACCCAATGTTACTGGGTTTTGGGTCTTATGGTATTCAGTTCCTGATGAGTTCAGCTCAGGCTCCCAGTTCTAGAATGAATGCAGTAGCATTCCTCGAACTGATCAGTGACTAGCTCTCTGCTGCTGATGCTGTGACCCTTGAAGACTGCACTGTAAGCCCTGTCAGCTTGCCAGAGGCTTTACAAGATATCGCTGCTGCTGCTGCTAAGTCACTTCAGTTGTGTCCGACTCTGTCTGACCCCATAGACGGCAGCCCACCAGGCTCCCCTGTCCCTGGAATTCTCCAGGCAAGAACACTGGAGTGGGTTGCCATTTCCTTCTGCAATGCATGAAAGTGAAAAGTGAAAGTGAAGGTGCTCAGTCGTGTCGGAGTCTCAGTGACCCCATGGACTGCAGCCCACCAGGGTCCTCCATCCATAGGATTTTCCAGGCAAAAGTACTGGAGTGGGATGCCATTGCCTTCTCCGAAGATATCGTTACTTACAACAAATACTTCTAACATTATGGATTAGGCTGGGTTATTGTGTTACTTGGGGCCTCCCAGGTCTTGCCAATGCAAGAGACACAGGAGATGCAGTTTCGGTCCCTGTATTGGGAAGATCCCCTGGAGGAGGGCATGGCAACTCACTCCAGCATTCTTGCTTGGAAAATATCTTGGACACAGGAGCTTGGCAGGCTACAGTCCATAAGAAAAGAGTCGGATATTAGAGCGACTGAGCACACACACACACACATATTGTATTAATTATCTATTACTATATAGCAAATTATCCCAAAATGTATCAGCTTGAAGCTTCAGCAAGCATTATCTCATGAAGTTCCTGCAGACCAAAAATAGAAGCAGCTTGATGGTGTGGTTCTGGCTTGGAGTTTCTCAGGAGGGTGTTATGAAACTTTCAACCAGAGTTGCAGTCCTCTGAGGCTTAAATTGGATCTGGAAGACCCACTTGCAAAGTGATTAACTGGGTCTGGAGGAAGAATTGTAACTCATGTAGTTATCAGCAAAGGAGTTAGTTCCTTACTTACTTCTGGAAGTAGGTCTCAGTTCTTCACCACATTGGTCTCTCCAGAGGACTGCGTGTCACGACATGACAGCTGGCTTCCTGCAGGTTAAGTGAGAAGGAGAGAGAACATTTTGATTATTTCTGTGAAGTAATCTTGGAAGCCACATGCTGTCATTTTTGCCTTTATAGCAGCCATTCATGAAACTCTTTTTCTTTGCCTCAGCTGTAACCTTCTGCCAGCCACCATACCAGACTTTGCAGATTCTAGCTGTGCACAGAATCCTACGTGCCCAGAGGTAAAAGGAGGTTACAGATTCTTGGCGACGGTTCACTATACTCTCTCGGGTTTTCATCTCTTGCATTTGATTTCAGCCCCGCTTCTACAGTGTGTCTGTGGTACAGCGTGATAATGTCTAGGCACCATCAGATAAGGAGACATGTTGCTCTGCTTTTATAAGCTTTTATCTAGCTCTTGAGCTTAGCTGGAGAAGATCAGCAATATATTTTGAGTTACCTTACATGTCCAGTTTTGTGTCTCAGCACCAGGCAACTGCTGAAAACTTTTCTGTTTTTGCTTCCCTCTTACAGAGCGCTTCTGGGTAGGCCAACCACAGATCATAAGCTCACACCCAGAAGTGATAAATGCCTCCAAAGGTGAGAGTGAAAGTCATACCTTGTGTCATCGTCATACAACGGAATACTCCATATATCAATGAGCACGACAGAATTACTGCTACTGACAACATGGGTCCACTTTACAATGTTGAGTAAAAGAAGACAGAAAAAATAATTCAGCTTCTATGATTCCATTTATATACCTTCCAAAAACATTAATATATGGTTTAGAAACCATATTAATGTATATTAATATCTAATATATGTGCTTAGAAACACAATACATGGTTTAGAAATCAGGATGATGTAGTAACTGCTCATTGGACTGGTAACAGGAATGAGGAGGTTTCTAGAGTACTGGTAATATTCTATTTCTTGATCTAGGATGATACTTACATGTATGTGTTCACTTTTTGGAAAATTTGTTAAAACGATATGCATATATTTCTATATCCATGTTTAACTTCAAAAGAAACTTAAGAGAAAATGTAGAAATTATTTCTCCTTGGTGTTTCTGTTTACATCCTAATGTTTCAAATAACACCAACCACAGTAAATAAAGAATATGCTAATCACAGAAAAGTTTAATATATAACTGAAAACTACTAAGATTTCTAGAAACCCCAGGGGCTATCTCAGTGTGATTGTAAGCATTTGGGCAGGTCCTCTGTCTTTCTCTTCAAGGTATTTTTCCTCTCGTGTTGGCACTGTGTCCCAGTTCAGAGAGGTAATAGCCATTGCCGATCGCTTCATGGACCTTACGAAAATAGCATCTTCTGGGTCGTCAAACATAGTTCTGCAAAAATGGCAATTATAAAATCAATTAAACCAAAACACATATTTAATTTAAAGGTATCAGTGCCATATTTGTCTGTTATTTTTAGTATAGTACTACTGACAAATAACTTTAAGCCCTACTGACAAATGACTTTCAGGACAAGGAACACTATTCTTATTGCATATTTTAATAATACAATGGACATATTTGGGATCAGCTATAATAGATATCAGTATAAATGTGACTATTCTTGCATTCACGTTTAAAGTCAGTGGTTAAATGAAATGATTAAAATATTTATAGCTATGATATGTATTAGTATCTTATATACATTTTATTGAAAAGTTATTATTTCTCTGCATTATGCTACATTTTATAAAAGTGCTTGGAGATAATATTTTTCAAGACTGAATCCAAAGAAAAAAATTCCTTAGTGCAAAATAAAAAGAATGATGATTTAAAAATTTTATCAATATTCATAAATTAATATTTTCAGTTATGAACTATTTCTTTTAAAAATATAAATTCCAGTGAGTATAAAATATTAATAATTGCACTCACTGAACATATTTGGGGGAAAAGTAAAAAGGAAGTAAAGACCTTCATTTTTAATATCAGGTTTAACTTTTTTCCTAACTTCTCCCTCCACCTCTTAATTTATTTTAGGTTATAATAATAATATTAAAAACCCTAGATGGTAAAGCATCTGTCTACAATGTTGGAGACCTGGGTTCGATCCCTGGGTCAGGAAGTTCCCTGGAGAAGGAAATGGCAACCCACTCCACTACTCTTGTCTAGAAAATCCCATGGACGGAGGAGCCTGGTGTCCATGGGGTCACAAAGAGTTGGACATGACTGAGCGACTTTCTTTCTTTTTAAATATATCAAATATAAATACCTAGCTTGAAATCATTCATCACAGGAAGACAGTGTGATTTTTCCTATCAAAGAGTTAGTCATTTTTAACTCATTAAAAATCATTTGGGGAAATGGGAATAATTTAGGCAATCACCACAATTATGAAATAACATGATAATAAAAGTAAAGTTTAAAAATCACTTACTTGTCTACATTATTTGCAAATGCAAAGTCTGAAAAAGATATTATAAATTAGTATTTTTCAAATGTTTATTCAGCATTTTAAAACAATGAAATAATGCTATAAAGGAAAAAGTCTAGAGCATATGTTTCTGGGTTTTGAGCAGTCTTTCAGATAAATAGTTCAGTTCATCAAAATCGCCATGATGCCTAACCCCAAACTGAAATTTTCTCTCAGATATAGAGCCTTAGGTGTTTCTAATGCATTGAGGCAAATTCTTTACTACAATACATGCCTCAAAACAGAACAAAATGCTCTATCAATTTGGTTACCAATGGAATCCATGTGGGGACTTTTATAGTTAAGATACTGAGTCTCATGTGCAGAAACAGCTTTTTTCTGTTTCAGATAGACACATGCATCTGTAAATGGACTAATAGACCAAATGTGGAAAAAATATTTAGGGCAGTTTAAGCCACTTGGATTCTTGGCATTAACTTCAAAGAAACAGAATAAACAAATCCTAAGTCATAAGAATCTACGTCTTCCCTAGCTTTGGAGCTCAAAGGCTCGTCCTCAAAGCTTGGATTTCCTATGGCATCTTCTCGAGACTGTCACTGCTTTGTTTATTCCTCTCCAGAGGCCCAGTGCCAGGCTAGTGATGGAATGCACCAACACCTGTTGGGCCTGCAAAGCCCACAGTCTGAGCTCCTGCCAGCCCACAGGCAGCAGGGACACTCTGCCTTAGGAGAGGGGTTCATGGCAGCATTCCCATTACAAGCGGCTGGTGCAAGTCTTCCATTTCTTTGCTGATCTCCCCAGACTCTGTCTACATTTTCAATTACAAAAAGCTCACATTTTGCTTATGATGAATATAAACAAGAAAACAGTAAAAGTGAAATTCCCCTCTGACCTTTCCAGTTCCTCATATCAGCAGTATCACTATTAAGCGTTTGGTATGTATGCTGCCAGCCTTCTGTGTGGGTATACATGTGCACTCACATGCATATACAAAAAGGTTTATCTGCTGACAATTCTAGTTTTGTCATTACTCCACATTATATTGGGCTCCCCTGATGACTCAGTTGATAAAGAAACTGCCTGCAATGCAGGAGACCTGGGTTTGATCCCTAGGTTGGGAAGATCCCCTAGAGAAGGGAATGCATTGTATTACTCCAAATGCGGTTTTTTTTGTTTGTTTGTTTTTGTATTCAAGATTTATCATGGAATGATTCTTTAATCCAACAGTTTGTATTGTAAGGATGTGCCATAAGTTAGCTTTCTATGACTGACCATTTAGACTTTCTACTGTTTTTCTATTACAAAAAAAACGGTCTCAATTAGCACTTGATACATATATCTCTTTGTGTGTGTGCAGATACTTCTGTAGTAGAGAGATTTCAACTTTAGTTGCTGTGTTGACAAGGTTGCATATTTTGTATGTGCATGGGTACTGCCACATTGCCATATGACCTTGCAAGAAAGTTGAACTAGTTTACACTCCCACTTATTATGTGTGAGCTATGCTTTTGTCTCTCCTCCACCTCACCAGCCTTTCCAGTGTTTGCCTAACTGCAGGATGAAAATGGCATCTCATTGTTTTAATTCGCACTTACTTGCTCCCTAGTGAAGCTGATTGTTGGACATTACATTTATTTCCTTCTATAAATGTCCACATCTTTTGTCACTAGTTTTCAAATTGATTTACAGGATCCTTTGATATAATGGGCATTAACTTTTGCCTACTGTATATACTGCAAATATTTCTTCCAGTTGTGTTTTTTTAATTTTATTCCTGGGATTTGAAGAAATTTCAAGTTGCCCTTGCTTCTCAAGCTCTTTGGAATACAATTGATTTCTTTCTCAATTTAAGGTGAAGAGTAATAAAATCAAAATGTGGTGTTACAACTGCTTTATAAACATTTTCAAGTATAGTTTATTTCCAATGAAAGAATTTATCATCCTCAGTGTGCACATCACAGTAAGAACAAATATAAAAACTATAAAACTATAAGACACAATTTTAAGAGCTTACATAGGGAGTTCTACTAAGTTCATTATAAATGTTTGGTTTATGGAAAATGAATTGGAGATTGATAGATTAATTAGGGTCATGCTGCCAATTTGGGGGAGGGTTATAGTCAACCTCTCTATGAATTAAGAATGTGGATTAAGAAGAAAGATTTCAAATGCAATGAAATACTCTCTCTATCCTTTCTTCCCTAATTTTGTTTTTGGAGATTTGCTATGAAAGAAATGTAAAGCTCTAAAGGTAGTAGTCAGCTATCCGCCTCACATTTGGAAAACACTCTAGGCATGATAAACAGATAGGGGTGGCCTTATATGGCTTGTTAAGAGGTGCATTAGTTGTTTCTAAGAGTGGGGATTTTCTATCCAGAGGTTCCTTTTCTACTAGAGCATGGCTTATCCCCCTGCCCCCACTAATCCAGTAGCATTCAGTTTGAGTATTAGCTTTTACATGAACTAAAAGAAAAACCAAATGACTAACCAATAGAACAGTCCAACTTATCATGCAGTTGTTGTGTGTCAGATCAGGTGTTGCAATGGTTTGCGTAATAAGCATCCTGACAGCCAAAAGAAGATATCACCCCCATTTTGAAAATCAGGAGGCTGAAGCAAAGCCATGTCCAAAAACGTGTAATTACTAGCAGAACTGGTGTTTAGATCCAGGAGAATCTGATCCTGAAACTTGTTTCTTGCCTCTACACTGGTTGTTCTCCTAGTGGGAGTATGCATCAGAATCACCTGCAAGGCTTGTTAAAACATAGCTTCCTGGGTACGTGTATCTGCAGCAGATTACTAGCTGATGCTGCTGCTGATCTGGGGGACTACCAGAAAATGTCCTCCAGGTGTTTCTCCTATTCTATGGGATATATAGGGGATTGAGGAATATGTCAAATTATACTCTGTGGAAGAAATCATACAAATTGAGGCATTCTATAATGTAACTGGCCTGGTCCCTTCAAAAAGTCATGGGAAAAAAAATGGAGGCTATTTTAAATTAAAAGTGACTGAGACAGTTGGATGGCATCACCAACTCAATGGACATAGAATGAGCAAACTCCAGAAGAAGTGAAGGACGGGGAACCATGGCATGCTGCAGTCCATGGAGTCACAAAGAGTTGGACGCAACTTATCAACTAAACAGCAATGAAGAACCACAACAACCAAACATAATTGTGAACCCTGAGTGGATTCTGGTTTGAAAAAGCAGTTGTAGAAGTCATCTTGGAACAAGTGGGAAATTTGAATATGGATTATATATTAAATAACATATAAAAATTAAATATAAATAAGTTGTTTTTCTTAGGTGTGATTATGGTATTGTAGCTTTATAGAAGAATGTCCTTATTTTTTAAAGTTACAGGCCAAATTATTTAGGAAGGAAATTTCATTATGTCTGCTACTGAAGCATTTAAATGATATTTTGAGTTTACATAAGAAGTAAAGCCTCATAGATGATGGTGACTATGACAGAATATTAATTGTTGAATATACATGGACATGTATAAGTGTTTAATATATTTTCAACCATTTCTGTTGCAAAAACTTCATGATAAACAGTTGACTATTCATCTTGATTTTGCCATTTTGCCATTTTTTAAAAAATCTTGCTCATTCTTGAATAATAATCTAGCTGGTTGCAGAATTCTTGGTTGACTGTTTATTTTCCTTAGCATTTTAAAAGTATTAGATCACTGTCTTCTGATTTCCATAATTGCAGTTGAGAAGTATGTTGTAAATCTATAAATTATTCTTTTGTAGGCAATCTACAATTTTCTGTATTAACCTCATTTTGCCTTTGGTGTGGATATTTGTTGCTGTTTTACGTCTTCTATGTTTTTGAATTAATTTTGTCTGGTGAATCTAAGGATTTATAACATTTAACAAATTTGGGAAATTGCCAGACATTACAATTTCAAACATTTCCTTCAGCCCAATTTCTCTATTTTTCCCTGTGGGATTACAACATTTATTACTAAATTTATATAGGAAGTAAACATTATTTCCAAATGTCTCCTTATCACCTGCTTCTTTTTCTATGTTGCATTCTGGGTAATTTCTTCAAAACTATTTTTCAATTTAATCTTTTTTCCCTTTGTTTCTAGAGAATCTATTTGGTTGTTTTTCAAATATATGTTGTCTCATTAGCAAAATGTCACGAGGAAAAGGCTTTTTGTCTTTGCACCGTTTTTCATCCCCCATGTGACACCTGATGGTACAGTAACCACTTGGCAACCGTGAAGCACATTAAGAATCACAGAACAAAAGATAGATGTAGTCTCAAACACTGAAAACATTTAACTTTATACTAACCTTGGACACTCTTTGTTGTGTGAGTAAAGTAAAGCTCTATTTGCTTAAGTCCCTGTAGCTGGATTTCTGTTACATACAAGAAAATTAAATTCCAACTAATGAATACATTACTGAAGATATTCAAGTTATACTTACATACTTACATATGATCACATATGATCACAGTGTATGACAGTACAAGCAAATAACAATGTTTATTTCTGGATGGAGGAATTGCAATGATCTTTATTTAATATTTTCTATGTTATCAAAAACTTATAGCCTTAATTCATGAAATTTTCCAGAGTCATTGATAATAGTAGCAACTGCAGCTTATTCACTGAGCCCTTTATGCTGTGCTAGACATTGGGGTGTGGACTTCAACGTGTTATCTAATTGCTATCATATTATCTTATTTAATTTAATATACACAAATGATGATGAAGTTGCATACTTAATTAGGCTAATAAAATTAGAAAATATTTCAGTACGTAAGTGCTTAGCTTACTGTAAATTGAAGTTATTATAACCAAATTAACCAAAAGCTTGTGGAGTTTTAATTTCATTTTTTTTTCTTTCTTCAAAATACCTGAAGGTACTCTCTGCGCTGGTTTTTGCTTAAATGGTGATCGAGGATCCCATGAAGCATCTACTTTTCCTCTGAATGCTATTGATTGAACAATATGAGCCTTGTTATGGTTAAAAGCGTAATCATTGACCTTCTTTCCTTTTCTGTAACTTCTGATAAATGCAAAAAAAAGTAATGTTATTGCATAGCATTATAAATAGATGTGCAGAGTGAGTCAAAAAATAGAATTTCTGTCAAAAATGGATTTGTCCTAACTATGTTGTATGTGAACATCCTGTCATAATCAATTTGTAAAAACTCTACCAAGCTAATTCCTTCATCTTACGAGCTCAGTATATGTCCCTCATGCCACAGGGCGCAGATCTACCTGGTCTCATCCAGACATTCTAGTGCATCACCATGGACGATCGAAATTACAGCTGTGCTACATCTCTTCTTTTCCTCAAGGTTAGGAGGAAGAAGAATAAACATAAGGGTTTAATATGTCCTCATTAAGAAGTTACTCAGTTACAAATGATGAAGAATGTTCACATCTCTGGAAAGGTAGGTAGGTAGGCAAATAGCACTTATGGGTAAAACAGATCTCAAGAAATGTAAAATATAATGCAATGAGGTTAATTATTTTTTTGGCTTATACAAATCAGACATACTAGTTTGTCTTTGTCTGCAATGTCTAAAAATATATCACAAAGAAGTTATGACTGATTACATGTTTTAGTGTATATACATGCATATATACTTGCAGAATTTCAAAGAATATGACTTTTATTTATTTTTTAATATAAATTTATTTATTTTAGTTGGAGGCTACTTTACAATATTGTATTGGTTTTGCCACATATCAACATGAATCTGCCGTGGGTGTACACGTGTTCCCTATCCTAAACCGTCCCCCCACCTCCCTCCCCACACCATCCCTCTGGGTCATCCCAGTCCACCAACCCCAAGCATCTTCTGTCATGCATCGAACCTGGACTGGCAATTTGTTTCACATATGAATATGACTTTTAGAATTTAAATAGGCTAAGCCTTAAGAGGTTTAGTCCAATTGTCTTATTTTTGAAATAAAAAAAAGAGTGCCAGGGGGTCAGTGAATGAGTATTCAATACATAACTGGCAAAAAATAAAAATTTTAAAAAGAATAAGGAAAAACATGTATTGACAAAGCTAGAATCAAGAGGAGCCCTTTCTCCAGGCTCTGTTGAGATGGTCTTTCTTATAAAGCGGTCAACAGACAAGCTCCTAAACTAGAGCAAATTTCATACAGCAAAACTTTCAAAAACAAATAATTGAAAACCTTTCATTTACAAAGAGTCATTTTCAAAGATCAAAGATAACAGCATTTTAAAGCACTGAGTTATAAGACTGACTCTCCGATATTTCTCTTCAAGAAGAAATGTTCTTACGATTTCGGTCAAGCAACTCGACTCCTGGAAGGTGGTAGATTATATATAGACGGTACAGGTTATACTGGCATAAAGGGTTTTGATAAAGAGCTGCAAAGAAAGAAGCCAAATTAAGATGTCAGATTTTGAAATCAGTTTCATTTAATACATTATATGAAAATCGCAAGATTAATATATGTATATAAGTATAATATAAGTATATGTGAACCCCTGCTTCACAGACTTTTGGTTTCACCAAAACCTTACCTATTCATTGCAGGACTTGCTTTTTCTGTTAAATTCATACATTCAACAAATATTTTTGGAATACTTACTATCTTTTAGGAACTGTGCTAGGTGCTGAGGATGTATCTGTGACCCAAATCTGCCACAAATGGGAAATTTTTTAACATGTCCATAAATTAATCAGTAAAGGAAGAACTTAATATCGGCTCTAGAGGGTTCTGGGGAGATTGAAAGGAGGAGGAGAAGGGGGACAACAGTTGAGACAGGTGAATGGCATCACTGTCTCAATGGACGTGAGTCTGAGCAAACTGTGGGAGATGGTGATGGACAGGGAAGCCTGGTGTGCTGCAGTCCATGGGGTTGCAGAGAAGGACACGACTGAGCAACTGAACAGCAAAAGAGGATTCCTGCTGCTGCTCTTTATTAAAGGATTTGCTCATTTGGTTCTCTTCTTCCCCTCTCAAAGATCACAGTGGTGTCTGTGAGGAGATGAGCTGAGATGTGGTACACCGTTTGAATCGAGTTTTCTTTCTTGGCTTCCCACCATTGTGCCTAGTTCAGAACATGTAAAGCCAGTTGCAGCTTCAGGTCTCAGCAGGAGTACAGGTGAACAGATGCTGGTTTTGCACCCCGCGTACCTCTGGCCAGGCACAGGGGATTCGGATTTCCTTGTGTGGAGGTGCTAGGATTCCTAAAAGCCGTGCTCCCTATTACAGTTGCTGGAGGTGGGAGGCATGCTAATACAGAACTCCTGGCATTTCTCTCATGACATCCCTTAGGCATCAGAAGATTTTAAAAAATGCGTCAACGTTTTAAAAATCTTCAACTGGAAGTTGTATTTTATTTTCCACAGAAAAGGTAGAGTATTTCCCTCTCTTTCTTTAGATAATATTAAGCAGGGTTATTTCCATACAGTCATTTCTAATTTTCACTTGGATATTTTTAGCTATTGGATTCTGCCTACATGGAATTTCTAGAAAATATTTCTGGAAAATATACCTAGTGAGGAGAACCACTAGATGGCAGTAACAGAAAGAGCTCCAGCTATTGTACAAATATCACTCAACAAAATGAGGCTCATTTAATGTACATTTAGCTGTAGCATTTGACTATTTATAGAATACTAAGTTTGATAAAAGCATGAAAGTATTAAGCACTGGAAACCCAGGAAAAAAACTGATTAATATTTATAAAGAAGAGTTTGCAACATAAAGAAGACAGGGGCAGAGGGCATGCTTGAAAAACAAACTGTTTAGATAAAAACTGAAGAAGCTAATTATCTGCATGCTTTTTTCTGCAGGAAATAAAACATTCTGATACTTGTTGTATAAACACTAACTTTTCCGGCTAATAAAATCGTTATATATAGCTATTCCCTGTGGAAAATGAGGGACTTAAAGCAAGCAATGGAAGACACCTGGTGCATAATAAACAAAAGTTATAAGAGGAAAGGCATAAAAGAAAATGTAGAGCCAGGGGCAACAAGAAAATTTAAAAGAAAGGAAATGTGTATCTATTGGGGGAAACTAGAGGAAAAATAAAATGGATATTTTTCAAGATTTCTTAAGTGACAAAACTGGTTTGAATTTTAATCTTAAAAGAAAAGGAATTTAATGTAACAAAATAATTATAACTACAGGATGGGGAATAGAATGGATGTATATTAAACCAGTAATAAGGACAGATTTAAAAAGATCCACAGCGATCATGTATTGTAGTTTGAGCCAGAAAAAGAAGAAATACGATCACCTTCAAGAATATAAAAGCAAAGCACTGTTGTTTTTAACGAGAGTTTAGGAGGAAGAAAAATTCACAGGCACTTTTGTGCATAAGGCTGCCCTGTGTTTACTGTCTTGGAGAATCACCTGGGACACCTCATGACCCTGTCCTACATTGTAGCAGCTAGGAGCAGAGTCTGCCTTTGCATGCGATGTTAGTGGAAGATGCACAAGCATCTTACAATGACGTTGACTTTGGGGATACCCTTCATAGTCTGTTTTCCCTCTGAGAACATTACTGTTTAATTCCTTCTCTTGGTTTTCTTCCTAGTGCTTGGTTAACTAACTTCTTTATGTATTGTAATACTTCTGGCTTTTGCTAAACAAATCACCACATTTGGGTTTACTATTATTATTAAAAAGATGTCATAATACTAAAAACTCATGCTTAGTGTGGTTCAACATTCATCTCATTAAAAATCTAAGTGATAGCAAGTCAGAAAACTGGGCTATTAGTCTCTAAGTTAACTTTAAAAAATAGAATTAAATAATTTTAAATTATTCTGTTTTTATTATTCACTTTTTTCTTACTCAAATTTTAGAAGGAAGCAATCTGATTTTTAATTCTTTTTCCCTCCATACTATCAAGCATTTAATATTTTGGATTTATGAGTTTTGGATGGATGCTACTAAAATTACCATAAAGTTTCTAAGATATGATATCAATTTTCTGTGTCTGAAAGTTCTGAAAGCCTTCTATGATGTATGGGTACATTCTTTCAGGAACTATGAAGTGAAATCGCTTACACTTTCACTTTCAATAGGTTAATACTATTTAATCCACCTTTCCTCTAGGCTACTTATAAAGAACACCTTGATGGCGCCAGCATTGTCTTGCTTATCTTAATTTGGGATTCTGAGTCTAAGCAATTTACATCTCCCAATAATATATCAAAATGTTTCTACTACTTTACTGCACAAGCTTGAGCTCCATGAGTCACATGTGTGAAGCTATTTATCGAAACAGAAGAGGAAAAAAAATTATCTAAATAATTAGCACCAGTTAATTTTTATTAACTTTTAAAGCAAAATTTAAAATCCCATTTAAATGAACCTGAATATTTTTAAGACCATCTTTGAAGAAAGTTGATGTAATTAATAATGTATCAGCATGTCCATTTTAATAGATGAGGAAATGATATAGAGAAGTTAAAAGCAGTTCCATCTGTGCCTGTACAGAGAAACCTGTGGAAGGAACCTTAGCTGTCAACAATCAAACAGAGGTTCTGGCTCAAGGTTACTTACAAGATCAGAATCTCCGCTGTTATCATTTCATTTTAAATAAAATCTCTGGGCCACAACTTGTCCTGAATATGGAAGTGATACCTGATTTTTGAAAGACAAACTTGAACTAAACCAGGGGTTAAGAGAGTAAGGGATGCTCTTTAAGGATAAACAGCAATAAAAGATCCAGCTGGCTTTTTGATAGAGTGGACTGTTCTATTGCACTATATGGGAGAGGTAGTCCTAACATTGATGGGCATTTCGGGGTAAAGGGTCTCAGATAAAGTAACCATTGAGGGACTTCCTGGTGGTTAAGAATTTGCTTTGCAATGCAAGGGCCATAGGGTCAATCCTTGGTCATGTTGACTAAAAAGATGTACAACTTGAGAGTTGCAGATGAAGTTTTATTTGGGGCAAAATGAGGATTGCAGCCCAGGAGGCAGTACCTCAGATAGCTCTGAGAGACTGCTCCAAAGAGGTAGTAGGGGAAGGTCAATACAGAGGATTTTGGTGAAGCGGGAGTTCAATACCATTAAGCATTCATTTTACAAAAAGTTTGTTGCTAGGACCTGGTGTCCCCATGAAGGAATTTAGGGCTTTTCTAGATATGAGGAGAGGCAAGGATGGGGATCATAAAATCTGTTCCTAAAACAGCTATCTAAAGACCTGTCCCACAAGACTGCCTGAAGCACAGAGTGCCTCACTGCACCCTGAACTCTCTCAGAGGGGGTTGAAGGTCAACAGTGCAGGGTTTAGTCTCTGACTGCGACGGCGAAAGCCCTTGTTGTTCAGTCGTCGGCAACCATCTTGGCAAAAGCCAATCTGTAGTTGACAGTCAGGGAACTAAGATCCCACAAGCCATGGAACAACTAACTAGACAGTCTGTGCATCATGAGGAAAGATTCCACAAGACACAATGAAGACCCTGTGTGCTACAACTAAGACCTGATTTAGCCAAGTAAATAAATAAAGAGACCATTGAGACCACGATCCCACAATGACCTCTCAGCATCCCTCTTCACTCCCTGACTATTTGCCATCAGCAGTGGACTGCGGCCAACTGGGGAAGGGCAGGACAGGATATGCTTAAGAGCAGAATCTGTAAAAGCTGGAGATCGCACCTTTGAGAAGGGGCATTTCCTGTCTCCAATGGTGAATCCTTAAAGACTGCAAGGAAAGCAAGTCTTAACAATTCTGGAATGTGGGAGTCCAAATATACTTTCTAATAGTGGAGCTTCATGAAACACAGAGACAATTAGAAATGGGGAGAGTAAAGATTTAGAAACAGAATGGGTTCAGCATTTGGTTGCTGGTGGAATGTTTTTTCCCATGTAGGCAAAGAGACAGGGAGACTGAAGGTCAGTGAAAGTCTGCAGCCACAAAGCAGGTCTTCGAAACCAGTAAAGATTTAGAAAGAGTTTGGAGGAGAGAAGGGAAGAGGAAAATGGAGCAAGAGAGAAGGGTGTGGAAAAGTAGACTGCCTGGAGAGAAAAGGTGTGTCCCTCCTGACTCAGCCTGGAAGTCAGGAATTCCAGTTTCCAAGACCTCACACTCTGCGGCAGTTTTAGGCCTCCCTGAAGCTTCCAAGCATGGGAGCAATCCTGGGCAATCTCTCCGCAGTTCTCTTTATAAATGCCAGTGGAGGGTGCAGTGCTGAAATGGATTAGAGGTTTACCCTCCAGGCTATTTTCTCACCCTCTAAAGAACTGGTAATTGAAGTGGAATAATAACATTTCAGCATTTTATACAGTTTTACAACTTGAAAAGACAAAATTCTTAACACTTGAAAATATATGGATTTCTCATTTTAGTTAATGAACTGACTCTATTCTGTGATTGCAAATGAACCTTACAGAAAATTTGGGGACATTACTGCACAAATATAATTAGTAGCTAGTAAATGCGAACTTAAAAAAATATATATATATAAAATATCTTTAATCAAAATGGGGTAAGGGTTCAAACTGCATATTTGGTACTAAAATTTTTCAGAAAATGTTTTTTTTGGGGGCAATGATGAACTATGGAATGAGGTTCGTGACATTGTACAGGAGACAGGGATCAAGACCATCCCCGTGGAAAAGAAATGCAAAAAGCAAAATGGCTGTCTGGGGAGGCCTTACAAATTGCTGTGAAGAGAGGTGAAAAGAAAGGAGAAAAAAAGAAAGATATAAGCATCTGAATGCAGAGTTCCAAAGAATAGCAAGAAGAGATAAGAAAGCCTTCTTCAGCGATCAGTGCAAAGAAATAGAGGAAAACAACAGAATGGGAAAGACTAGAGATCTTTTCAAGAAAATTAGAGATACCAAGGGAACATTTCATGCAAAGATGGGCTCGATAAAGGACAGAAATGCTATGGACCTAACAGAAGCAGAAGATATTAAGAAGAGGTGGCAAGAATACATGGAAGAACTTTACAAAAAAGATCTTCACGACCCAGATAATCATGATGATGTGATCACTAATCTAGAGCCAGACATCCTGGAATGTGAAATCAAGTAGGCCTTAGAAAGCATCACTATGAACAAAGCTAGTGGAGGTGATGGAATTCCAGTGGAGCTGTTTCAAATCCTGAAAGATGATGCTGTGAAAGTGTTGCACTCAACATGCCAGCAAACTTGGAAAACTCAGCAGTGGCCACAGGACTGGAAAAGGTCAGTTTTCATTCCAATTCCAAAGAAAGGCAATGCCAAAGAATGCTCAAGCTATCGCACAATTGCAGTCATCTCACATGCTAGTAAAGTAATGCTCAAAATTCTCCAAGCCAGGCTTCAGCAATACGTGCACCGTGAACTCCCTGATGTTCAAGCTGGTTTTAGAAAAGGCAGAGGAACCAGAGATCAAATTGCCAACATCCGCTGGATCATCGAAAAAGCAAGAGAGTTCCAGAAAAACATGTACTTCTGCTTTATTGACTATGCCAAGCCTTTGACTGTGTGGACCACAATCAACTGTGGAAAATTCTGAAAGAGATGGGAATGCCAGATCACCTGACCTGCCTCTTGAGAAACCTGTGTGCAGGTCAGGAAGCAACAGTTAGAACTGGACATGGAACAACAGACTGGTTCCAAATAGGAAAAGGAGTCTGTCAAGGCTGTATATTGTCACCCTGCTTGTTTAACTTATACACAGAGTACATCATGAGAAACGCTGGACTGGAAGAAACACAAGCTGGAATCAGGATTGCCAGGAGAAATATCAATAACCTCAGATATGCAGATGACACCACCCTTATGGCAGAAAGTGAAGAGGAGCTAAAAAGCCTCTTGATGAAAGTGAAAGAGGAGAGTGAAAAAGTTGGCTTAAAGCTCAACATTCAGAAAACTAAGATCATGGCATCTGGTCCCATCACTTCATGGGAAATAGATGGGGAAACAGTGGAAACAGTGGCAGATTTTATTTTGGGGGGCTCCAAAATCACTGTAGATGGTGATTCCAGCCATGAAATTAAAAGACGCTTTCCTCCTTGGAAGAAAAGTTATGACCAACCTAGATGGGCTACATATTCAAAAGCAGAGACATTACTTTGCTGACTAAGGTCCGTCTAGTCAAGGCTATGGTTTTTCCTGTGGTCATGTATGGATGTGAGAGTTGGACTGTGAAGAAGGCTGAGCCCCCGAAGAATTGATGCTTTTGAACTGTGGTGTTTGAGAAGACTCTTGAGAGTCCCTTGGACTGCAAGGAGATCCAACCAGTCCATTCTGAAGGAGATCAACCCTGGGATTTCTTTGGAGGGAAGGATGCTAAAGCTGAAACTCCAGTACTTTGGCCACCTCATGCAAAGAGCTGACTCATTGGAGAAGATTCTGATGCTGAGAGGGATTGGGAGCAGGAGGAGAAGGGGATGACAGAGGATGAGATGGCTGGATGGCATCACTGACTCAATGGACGTGAGTCTGAGTGAACTCCGGGAGATGATAATGAACAGGGAGGCCTGGCGTGCTGTGATTCATGGGGTCGCAAAGAGTCGGACACGACTGAGCGGCTGAACTGAACTGAATTATATACAGCACTTTCTCTATTAAAAAAAAAAAAAATCCCTCTAAGATTCTCAGTTATAACTATATAACGAGTTACATCACTATGATTTTAAGTAGAGGTCACTTAAAATGTTGTGACAGGCAATGGTATGGACCTTACCCTACCAGGCTGAGCTGATAGACTTTCAGAGAGCAGGAAAAGGTACTTCTGCACCCCACCTCAAGGCTGACGCTACTCTGTACCCACACAGAGGCTTCTTATGGGAGGCAGGCACTGAATTGAAATTCAGACCCCATTCACATTCCAGCCCACTCCCCTGCCCCCACCAGGCACTTCTGTTTAGGGCATAAGCTTGTGACTATGATGGCAACCTTGATTGCTAACCTCCACATCTTGCTTTGTAAAATAAATTTGCTTAAATTATTAAGCTCTTATATTTGGCAAGTTGTCCAATTAGTTTTGCATTCAGGGCCCTCAGGTCTCCAGGAATTCTGTAGGTTTACTTTAGAAAACTGTAAGCTCCATACAGATCCAGATGGGGTCTTTCTTGTTTGCCTTTATGTCCCCATCTAGAAGAGTATCACTCAGTGAATGCATGATAAATATTTATTGAATGAATGAATGATAAACAAAAGAAGCACAGTATGAGTTTAAGTTTTAACATTCCTTAGTAGTCTAGTTAAAGCTCTGAGCCCTGCATTTCTATCATTAAAGAGGGAATAATTCTAATCACATCATGCTAATCATATCATTGGATTGTTATGAAGATTTAAATGAGAATATTATAAGAAAGTATTTTCCAAACATTCAAACATGTTATTATAATGATTATTATTTAAAATGTCTATTAAAAAAAAAAAAACCTCTTTACCAGTAAGCAGAATTTCTAGACCATGTGCATCTTAATTCATTCTCTAACTTTGCACAATCCATAGTAAAATAATATTTTTGTTGTTACATCTGGGTTCAGTCCCTGGTCAGGAAACTGTGAGACCCCACAAGCCACACAGAGCAGCCAAAAGAAAGAAAAAAGAAAGGAAAAAAAAACACATATTTTACAGAATTAGTTTAATATTTGAAGCAATCCTGAAAAGTAGCTATTAGCCCATTTTACAGAAAAGTGAAGATAAGATAGAGTAGATCTTGCATAATCAGTCTCTTAATCTCAGAAGCACCTGTTCAGCACAGAAGGGCCAGATACAAATATGCAGGTCAATCCTGATAAATCTTTAACATACCTTATCACATTTCAAAAATGAGCACTGAATTCCCATGAACTTAGGGAAATCTTAATAGTTAGATTTAAAGAATCTACCTATAAGCACTTAAATAATTTCTCCTTACAGTAGATATAACTAATCAACACTGAAAATATTTGAAAACTTTAATAACTAGGTATTGATCTGATCAAGACCTCTACCAACAACAGCAGTTTACTCATATTTAAAGCACTGTCTCAGGCAATTCTGAGAAAATAATACAAAATAGGCAATTCTGAGAAAATAATACAAAATAGGCAATTCTGAGAAAACAATACAAAATAAATAAGAGGAAAGAAAACATCTATTTTTTTGACACCGTATAAAGAAGTTTCAAACTCTGAAATCTGAAAACCCATTCACTGCTCTGACTCTTTGCCCTTGGTCCACCTAGAAACATTTGTTCTGAACTGCCATCAAGTACCAGTTTATGGCAACCCACTTCAGTACTCTTGCCTGAAAAATTTCATGGACAGAGGAGCCTTGTAGGCTACAGTCCATGGGGTTGCAAAGAGTCGGACACAACCGAGCAATTTCACTCACTCACTTACTCACTCACCAGTTTATTTACTCTTCAACACTATAAGCTTATTGAGAGTAGGAACTGTGTATTATTTATTTTTCCAACCCCTCTCACACTTTCTTCAAATACTGAGGCCAGTTCCTGGTTATCTATGAATTAAGTTTGTGGTTCACCCAATGGAAAACTTCCATGAAAATATGCTCTTTTGTGGCGGGGGGGGTAGGTTGGTGTCAGCTTTATTAATATAATTTTCATATGACAGGCCTCACTAATTTTAAATATGCAATTCATAGTGTTTAGTATATTCACAGAATTGTGCAATCGTTGTTGTTGTTCAGTCACTCAGTTGTGTTCGACTCTTTGCAACCCCATGGACTGCAGCACGCTAGGCTTCCCTGCCCTTCACTATCTCCCAGAGTTTGCTCAGACTCATGTCAATGATGCCATCCAACTAACTCATCCTCTGTTGTCACCTTCTCCTCCTGCCTTCAATATTTCCCAGCATCAGGGTCTTGCCCAATGAGTCAGTTCTTCAAATCAGGTGGCCAAAGTATTGGAGCTTCAGCTTCAGCATCAGTCCTACCAATGAATATTCAGGACTGGCTTCCTTTAGGATGGACTGGTTTGATCTCCTTGCAGAGCAAGGGACTCTCAAGAGTCCACTTCAACACCACAGTTCAAAAGCATTAATTTTTCGGCACTCAGCTTTCTTTTGGTCCTACTCTCACATCCATACGTGACTACTGAAAAAGCCACAACTTTGACTAAATTGACCTTTGTTGGCAAAGTAATGTCTCTGCTTTTTAATATGCTGTCTAGGTTGGTCATAGCTTTCCTTCCAAGCAGCAAGCATCTTTTAATTTCATGGCTGCAGTCACCATCTGCAGAGATTTTGGAGCCCAAGAACATAGTCTGTCACTGTTTCCATTGTTTCCCCATCTATCTGCTGTGAAGTGATGGGACTGGATGCCATGATCTTCATTTTTTGAATGTTGAGTTTTAAGCCAGCTTCTTCACTCTCCTCTTTCACTTTCATCAAGAGGCTCTTTAGCTCCTCTTCACTTTCTGCCATAAGGGTGGTGTCATCTTCATATCTGAGGTTACTGTCATTTCTCCCGGCAATCTTGATTCCAGCTTGTGCTTCATCCAGGCTGGTATTTTGCATGATGTGCAACCATAACCACCTTCAATTTCAGAACATTTTCATCAACCCAAAAAGAAATGCCAGGCTATCACTCCACAGACCCTCATCCCCCAACCCTGGGTTAAACACTAATCTATTTAAAAACAGTTACCTCTCAGTGTTGCTATCTTGATCAATGTACCCATTCTGGACATTTATATGAACAAGTGGAATCATATAATAAATGCCAAAACTTCCTTTTGAGGTTAAAACCAAAAACACAGACGTAACATGTAACACTTTTTTTGGGTCACTTTTGTCATTTTCATACTGTATCATTTCACAAAAGTTTTTTTCTACCTATTGTACTTTTGAAAATGTATTTTTGAAGAGATTAAGAAAGGTCTAGTCTTGTTTTCAGGAACATCTAAGTAGTTTTGTTAAAAACACTGATCTAATTTAAACTCAAAACATGAAATAGTCTGTTATCACTTTTAAGTTACAGACATATAAAGTGCAGATTAATACTTAAGGTCTTCAGATTTAGCATTCCCTTTAACTCTTTTACTGTTGCGTCGAGGTTTATTAACTCATTGTGATGTAGCAGGAGTATATGCAATGAAGGCAAATAGTGCAGGCCTGAAAGAAAGAAAAGATTTGTGTAAGATTTCAAACATTTTTTCAAATGAAGAAAAATGTTTTGTGCCACACCTTTTTGTATCTCATGATAATAGTATAGCAAGTACTTTAATACCTAGCTTGTAATTATCAGTTTAGAGATTGTTGCAGATACAAAATTAACTCCGAGTGAAACACAGATTTGACTGGGGAAAAATATAACCAGTAAAAACATTGAAGATTATCTATGACGTCATTATTTTTATTAATGCTCCCAAACATTGTTAAAAATTTGCTTCCACAGTATCTCGTTTGTGTCCAACAATGCAGTAGAATGGCAAAATTTTCATGTTAAAAAAAAGATTCTTTAACATCTTGGATAAGATGTATGATATTATTGCGCTAAAACCATAATCAAACAGTACATCTTAAATGAAATGTACATAAGAACATTAAAAATTAACAGTTTCTTTTTTTATATACTTTTATTTTTTTTAATTTTTTAAATACTTTATTCTACTTTACAATACTGTATTGGTTTTGCCATACATTGACATGAATCAGCCAGTTTCTATCATATATTTTCAACGGAAATGTTAAAACAGATTTTTCCACGCCATTAGCAATACTATGCATGTGTGTGTGCTGAATCACTTCAGTTATGTCCAACTGTTTGTACTGTAGCTCTTACGGACCGTAGTCCACCAGGCTTTTCTGTCCATGGGATTCTACAGGTAACAATACTGGAGTGGGTTGCCATGTCCTCCTCAGCAATACCATAGTGAAAGTTATTATTTAATTGAAAATCTATTCAATTAAAAGAGAAAATTTAAGACATACCTTCTATATCAAATATTGCATTGTTGTTTAGATATAGCTCTGCCAGACAATAGTTTCTGGTTAGAAATGTTATTCCATGGAGCTGAAAATGAGAGTTAGAGAACAATATACTTTCTACAAAAATTATACATAATTATATGCACATATATAAATTTAGATAGGAGCTAACATTTGCTGTTTTTGTTAATTATCTACAACTTCTTGCCTGGGCTACTGAATTGCCTTTGAAGGTACATGTGATAAAGAAAGTGTGTGGCCACAGGATTGGAAAGGGTTAGTTTTCATTCCATTCCCAGAGAAAGGCGATGCCACAGAATGCTCAGACTACTACACAATTGCTCTACTCTCACACACTAGCAAAGTAATGCTCAAAATTCTGCAAGCCAGGCTTCAACAGTATGTGAACTGTGAAAGCCCAGATAGCCAAGCTGGATTTAGGAAGGGCAGAGGAACCAAAGATCAATTTGCCAACATCTGTTGGATCATCATAAAAGCAAGAGAGTTCCAGAAAAACATTTACTTCTGCTTTACTGACTATGCCAAAGCCTTTGACTATGTGGATCACAACAAACTGTGGAAAATTCTGAAAGAGATGGGAATACCAGACCACCTGACCTGCCTCTTGAGAAATCTATATGCAGGTCAGGAAGCAACAGTTAGAACTGGACATGGAACAACAGACTGGTTCCAAATAGGAAAAGGAGTCCGTCAAGGCTGTATATTGTCACCCTGCTTATTTAACTTTTATGCATTTCTCATCATGAGAAATGCTGCACTGGATGAAGCACCAGCTGGAATCAAGATTGCAAGGGAAAATATCAATAACCTCAGATATGCAGATGACACCACCCTTATGGCAGAAAGTGAAGAAGAGCCTCTTGATGAAAGTGAAAGAGAAGAATGAAAAGGTTGGCTTTAAAGCTCAACATTCAGAAAACTAAGATAATGGTATCTGGTCCTCAGTTTATGGCAAATAGATCGAGAAACAATGGAAACAGTGTCAGACTTAATTTTTTGACTCCAAAATCACTGCAGATGGTGACTATAGCCATGAAATTAAAAGACACTTGTTCCTTGGAAGAAAAGGTATGACCAACCTAGACAGCATATTAAAAACAGAGATGTTACTTGGCCACCAAAGGTCTGTCTAGTCAAAGCTATGGTTTTTCCAGTAGTCATGTATGGATGTGAGAGTTGGACTATAAAGAAAGCTGAGTGCCAAAGAGCTGATGCTTTTGAACTGTGGTGTTGGAGAACACTCTTGAGAGCCCCTTGGACTGCAAGGAGAGTCAAACAGTCCATCCTAAAGGAAATCAGTCCTGAACATTCATTGGAAAGACTGATGCTACAGCTGAAACTCCAATACTTTGGCCATCTGATAGTAAGAACTGACTTCTTGGAAAATACCCTGATGCTGGGAAAACTGAAGGCAGGAGGAGAAAGGGATGACAGAGGAGGAGCTGGTTGGATGGCATCACCGACACAATGGACATGAGTTTGAGAAAGCTCTGCAGGGAAGCCTGGGGTCCCTGCAGTCCATGGGGCTGTAAAGAGTCAGACACAACTGAGCAACTGAACTGGACTAGCTGACTTAATACAAACTTTTTTTTTTACCACATCTCTAAACTGCGTCGTTTTCAAAGCTTCTGGAATCTTGCCCAGCCCTTTGCTTTGACAACATTTCCTATAGTTCTGCTCCATGTCATAGCACTGGATTTTGCTCCATATATCCACTGATTCACGATCACATATTATTAAGTGGCTATTATGTGCCAAGGGCTCCCTCCTCAGATAATGCTAAGCCATTTCTGCACTTGTGTATGAGTCATGATTTCTCTTTGCCTGAATGGCTTTTCTTCCTGGTACATTTCTGATTATTCTCAAGGATCTGCCCTAGGCTGGCAATGCCTCTCCCACCATGCCTGAGCAGGCTGCCACAACACATTTCCACTGCTCTAGAGATTCATTGAGACCATTTTTGATCTCTTTGCATCTCACTGCTGTCTTCTTGCTTTGTTTTGACCCACATTTTGTTTCTCTAAACTTCCACCTGCTCCAGGACTTTGAGTCAGATTTCCTGAGAGATGGTTTAATTCAGTAGTTAAATGCTCTTCATGCTACCCACCTGCCCTTCCGCTGAGGTATACCTTCCCCCCTCTCACCACTGTTCCCCCTCCCCACAGAAAGCCTAATTCTTAATTCTCTTTCTTTATGCCCCAGTCTATGAGCCACCTCATCTTCTCGGGCTCTCTGTCCTTCGTGTCAGCAGATCTCAGTTGAGCCAAGGACTCTGTAATCTGAATACGCTCAGGAGATCAGACCCAGGGCTAACAGCTCAACTGGCCACCATTTCCAAGGAGCAGACCAGGTACAGCACAATCCTCTTACTTTACAGCTCATCTTTCTTTAACAAGTCCTTTCCTGATAACTCCGAATCCCATGAACCTTCCTTTTCTTGACCACATCCAACACTTTCTCAGACTTGCACAATTACTTGATCACTGGTTTTGTGTCTTCCTTAAGGAAAGAAACCATGTTTCCTCAGTCTCTGATCCTTCCCATCTCTCCATTCTCCTAACTACATGGTGAAGTGGGATCTTACTTTCAAGATGAGATTAGAAATTTGGTGTGCGATATGAATTGGAAATAGTCAAAAGCACTCTTGATAATTCCTCTAATGAACCATTACAATATGTAATAGGAGTATTTAGTTCTGATTTGAATTCAGAAATGTTTGTTACCCTGCAAGGAGAATCCCACTATTTAAAAAATATATGTATATATTGACTTTATAACCCTGATAAAATTTGACAGATTTGTTTGAGTTACGAGGATGAGACATAGTAGAGTCACAGGGTGGGGCAGATGAGTTCTAAAAGCAGTGCTTAAGTTAAATGTGAACAATCCTCACTTTACAGCTTAATACAGGATGTAGCAGGGAGAAGAATCTCATGAAACAGTTTTGACCAAGTGCTTACTGGTTTATATATACGGAAATAAGTGCTCATGACTGTAAATTAGTTTTATATGTTTATTAAAATCTATCACAGGAAATACTGTCATCAGTTAAATAAAACTGTTTTAACTTTTGATGGATTGATTCAGGTAGACAGATGCCAACTTATCTGACTTAGTGAGGATTTATTAGAAATTTTACTCATGCCCTCTCATAACTTTGAAAAGCTATTTTAGATTTATATTCAAAGTTTGAAAATGGGTTTCCTTAGCGAATTTAATTTTTTTCTTATATTTGCAGCAGTCCCAGATTATGAATCTATAAAATGCACATGTCCTGCTCAACCTCATTGCCTCTCAGTCTTATCTGTACCTAATTACATCAGCACTTGTGAAGGAGAAACACTAGTAATTTCACTTCTGCTTTTTGAGAGGAGCCAAGTTTGTGCCAAGTAGGAGAGACCATTGACACGGTGAGTGGTGGGTCCCAGTTGCTTCCTATCCCTTCCACTTTTCCTGCTAACCTCCTGACAGCCACTCATTACCTTTTGTCCTTTCCCTCACCAATCCCTAATCTAATGATAGCCACACTTAGCATCAGCATGGAAAGAGAACACCAAGGCAAATCATGACTTTTTCTTCTCTTGTTTTTCCCCCAGTTGCCTGCCCAGCATTGACAGAACATTACTAGTTAGTTGAGGTTTTAATTTCTCTTGCATTATGCATTAACACAAGAATACTAATAAACTCAAACTATTTCATCTTGATTCAGTTCAGTTCAGTTCAGTTGCTCAGTCATGTCCAACTCTTCGCGACCCCATGAATTGCAGCACACCAGGCCTCCCTGTCCATCACCATCTCCTGGAGTTCACTCAGACTCACGTTCATCGAGTCAGTGATGCCATCCAGCCATCTCATCCTCTGTAGTCCCCTTCTCCTCCTGCCCCCAATCCTTCCCAGCATCAGAATCTTTTCCAATGAGTCAACTCTTCGCATGAGGTGGCCAAAGTACTGGAGTTTCAGCTTAAGCATCATTCCCTCCAAAGAAATCCCAGGGCTGATCTCCTTCAGAATGTGCTGGTTGGATCTCCTTGCAGTCCAAGGGACTCTCAAGAGTCTTCTCCAACACCACAGTTCAAAAGCATCAATTCTTCAGCGCTCAGCCTTCTTCACAGTCCAACTCTCACATCCATACATGACCACAGGAAAAACCATAGCCTTGACTAGACGGACCTTAGTCAGCAAAGTAATGTCTCTGCTTTTGAATATACCATCTAGGTTGGTCATAACTTTTCTTCCAAGGACTAAGCATCTTTTAATTTCATGGCTGCAGTCACCATCTGCAGTGATTTTGGAGCCCAGAAAAATAAAGTTTGCCACTGTTTCCACTGTTTCTCCATCTATTTCCCATGAAGTGATGGGACCAGATGCCATGATCTTTGTTTTCTGACTGTTGAGCTTTAAACCAACTTTTTCACTTTCTTCTTTCACTTTCATCAAGAGGCTCTTTAGTTCTTCTTTACTTTCTGCCATAAGGGTGGTATCATCTGCATATCTGAGCTTATTGATATTTCTCCCGGCAATCTTGATTCTAGCTGTGTTTCTTCTAGTCCAGCATTTCTCATGATGTACTCTGTATATAAGTTAAATACACAGGGTGACAGTATATAGCCTTGACATACTCCTTTTCCCATTTGGAACCAGTTTGTTGTTCCATGTCCAGTTCTAACTGTTGCTTCCTGACCGGCATACAGATTTTTCAAAAGGCAGGTTAGGTGGTCTGGTATTCCCATCTCTTTCAGAACTTTCCACAGGTTATTGTGATCCACACAGTCAAAGGCTTTGGCATAGTCAATATAGAAAAATAATTTTCTCAAGAGCGTTAACATCTTTGAACCAT
The DNA here is from genome assembly GCA_917880005.1 of Nanger dama. Lineage (NCBI taxonomy): Eukaryota > Metazoa > Chordata > Mammalia > Artiodactyla > Bovidae > Nanger > Nanger dama. The sequence continues at coordinate 36,774,127 of CAKJTW010000007.1, forward strand.
GATTATTGGAATTTTAAGATTGCACTACTTGTTGGGATGAAATGATTTGGGGGAAAGGAGATAAAGCCAGATCATGATGACCTGGGAAACTATTAAAAGATTTTGTACAGAGAAGTGTTATTGACCAGTTTTATTTTGGAAAGAAAATGGCAGGAAAGAGTACTGATTAGAAGAGACAGTAATGACAAGAGATTAACAAAAATGGTGTTATGCTAATTCAAAAGAATATACGGATCCCAGAGTACAGTAATGATGGTGGAAGAAGATCAAAGTAGAGGAAATTGAGAGAGAGTTCCAAGGTAAAATTCACAGGACCTTATAGACATTGCAATGTACCAAGTTGCTGAAGTTAAGATCGAGGAATGGGAGCTGAAAGACTTGCTGATTATTTTGATACTCAAACCATTGTTAAAGTAAAACATTATTACAATTTTCCACTTAGAAAAATCTACACTACCAATTTTAAGGATTGCCATAAAATTATATTAGAATGTGACATTTCACAAATTATATCAAAACCTCAGCTATGCAGATGATACCATTCTAATGGCAGAAAGCAAAGAGGAACTAAAGAGCTTCTTGATGAGAGTGAAAAAGGGGAGTGAAAAGCTGACTTAAAACTCATCATTCAAAAACTATGATCATGGGATCCAATCCCATCATGGCAAATAAATGGGGAAAAAGTGGAAACAGTGACAGATTTGGTGTTCCAAAATTGCTGTGGATAGTGACTGTAGCCATGAAATTAAAAGATGCTTGCTCCTTGGAAGAAAAGATATGATAAACCTAGACAGCATATTCAAAAGCAGAGACATCACTTTGCTGACAAAGCCCCATATGGTCATAGTTTTTCCAGTAGTCATGTACAGATGTGACAGATGGACCATGAAGAAGGCTGAGCACTGGAGAAGACTCTTGAGAGTCTCTTGGACTGCAAGAAGATCCAACCAGTCAATCCTAAAGGAACTCAGTCCTGAATATTCATTGGTAGGACTGATGCTGAAGCTCCAATACTTTGGCCATCTGATGTGAAGAGCTGACTCATTGGAAAAGACTCTGATGTTGGGAAAGATTAAGGACAAGAGGAGAAGGGAGAGACAGAGGCTGAGATGGTTGAATGGCATCACTCATCATGATTAAGTGGACATAAGTTTGAGCAAACTCCAGGAGATAGTGAAGGACAGGGAAGCCTGGCATACTGCAGTCCATGGAGTGGCGAAGAGTCAGATGTGACTTAGTGACTAAACAAGACCAACATATCTTGGCTCAGGGTTTGGCACATAGCAAGTGGTCAATAAACAATAGCTGCTATTATTTACTCCCTAACCAATATAACTTTTGATAGAGTGGAGAGCACTTACGTTTAAAATAAAGCTGTTATGGGTAACCATTGATGCACTAGTGGGGAAATTTTTATGCCAGCATGATTTTAAAATTAAGGAGGCATACTTTTAGGGCAGGACTTCATAACTTTTACAACTATCGACATTTGAAGCCAGATAAATCTTTGTTGGGGTTGATGGAATTGCTCTGTGGATTGTAGTATGGTTGCTAGCATCCATAACTTCTATCTGCTAGAAGTCAGTAGCATACACACCCCAACTGTGAAAATAGAAAATGTCTCCAAACATTGTTGCATATTCCCTTCTATGTGTGAAGTGGGAGAGGGTTTGCAAAGTCATTCCTGATTGGGAACTACTGATTTAGACTCAAGGGAAAAGTCGTATCTTTTAAGCCTTTATTATGACCCAGGAACTAAGCTAGATGTTTTCACCAAGGTCATCTGACTCTTACAGTAGCCCATGGTATTTGTTTTATTTCTTTATTTTTTTTTTTACCTAGGAGGAAACTGAGGCTTAGAGAAGTTAAACATTTTCTCAAGATAACAGAGCAAGGGTTCAAACCCAAGACTGTCTGATTCTCAGATCAAAAGTTGGCATATAGTGCATCAAGTGGTTCATTAAATTGGGGGAATTTCTATATAAACCATCTAGAAGACATTAACTTGATTATAATTTCAAGTAACGGAAAATATTATTAGTTTGAGTAATGGAAAATACGGAGTAATAAAAAATATTCCACAATTATTTTTTTCTACTATGTCAGCAATAACCAAAAAACATGTTTAAAATGTACCACAAAATATTTGGCATCAAATAAGAAAAAAGAAGAGAACTATAATAATTCAAAATATATACACATATGGCAAAATACTAATGTCTTCTGAAGATAGATATATATGTGATATTTACATAGATACATGGGCTTCCCAGGTGGCACTAAAAGTAAAGTCACTCAGTCATGTCCAACTCTTTGCGACCCCATGGACTGTAGCCTACCAGGCTCCTCCCTCCATGGGCTTCTCCAAGCAAGAGTACTAGAGTGGGTTGCTGTTTCCTTCTCCAGGGAATCTTCCCAACCCAGGGATCGAACCCGGGTCTCCCGCATTCCAGGCAGACGCTTTAACCTCTGAGCCACCAGGAAACCCCAGGCGGCACTAATGGTTAAAAAAAACCTGCCTGCCAACACAGGAGACATAAGAGATGTGGGTTTGATACCTGGGTAGGGAAGATCCCCTGGAGGAGGATATGGCAACTCACTCCAGTATTCTTGCCTGGAGAACCCCATGAACAGAAGAGCCTGGCGGGCAACAGTCACTGGGGTTGCAAAGAGTCGGACATGACAGAGGCAATTTAGCATGCATGCACAAATAAAATTACCTTATTTAAGCAATAAGACAGACACAGAGAGGTTGAGTAGATTGTTCACAGGGCTACACAGCTAGTATACAGAGAATTGAAGTTTGGCTCAGACTCCAGAGTCCTTGCTGGGAACCACTGAACTTTATTACCACCCAGGGTAGGAAGCTGAGCTGTGAAGCTCATTCCCAGATGCAGCTTGAGTCACTGGCTTGACTTGCCCCATCCACCTGATCTAATCTTGACTCTCTCAAGGGATCTGGGTTTCTCTCAAAAATTGCTCCATTCTGGCTACCCCTATCTTAGGCTAACTTTGGGTCCCAGGCACTGTCCTCTCATGTCTCCAACCCTTAGGAAGTTTTTCTCCAGTTTTATCAATGACCTTCCAGCAGAAACTAGACAGTTGCATCTGATTGCCAACCAGTCCAAACTGAAAGAACCACCCAACACTGGTGTGAAGCAAAGTAATATGCAAGTAAATGCACTTGCTCTCGGTTTCCTCCACGGTGCTTTTCAGCATTTCTTTTTCCCAGCATCCTCTTACCCCCTGAACACCCCACTTCAAGCCCTTTCAACATGCTCTAGAGTCCCATTTCTGCAGATTGGTAGAGGTAAACTGCTATATTGTTGATAAGGCTTAAGATAGCCATCCCAAAGGTGTTTCTCTTCAATTATTTTGTTCTCTATTTTACCCCTTTCTCTTAGAACACTGTCTGCTAGTGTTTGCTGCTGTTCCTGTTAGTCACAAAGTTATGTCTGACTCTTTTGTTAACACCATGGACTGTAGTGTGCCAGGCTCCTCTGTCCATGGGATTCTCCAGGCAAGAATACTGGAATGGGTTGCCATTTCCTTCTCCAGGGGATTGTCCTGACCCAGGGATCAAACCCATGTCTCCTGTATTGGAGGCAGATTCTTTACTGCTGAGTCATCAGGGAAGGCCTGCTATTTCTTTTCAATTAGAGGATTGTGATCGATGACTCTCTAATTGCTGACCTTCAGGTCAGTCTGAATAGGTATTGTGCTCTGAGAAGATTTCCGAGTGTCTCTCGAATTATGTTCCATAATAGCTCCTTAGGATACAGCTTGTAAAATCGGTTTTAGAGACTATGTTCACTAAATCTGAATAATGCCATCAATATAAAGAGTGTCTTCAAAAAATGTCTATTGTTGTAAAACAAGATCAGACTTGGAAGGAAACTTAAGAATTGTGCACATGATTGCTGGTGATGAAAATGACTTGTCAAAAGTTTATATTATAAACACAGATTTAATTTTTTCCAGCCAAATATTTATCTAAAATGACAATAAAATAATTGTTTCAAAAGATGTATATTCATAAAGAGAGGGAGAACAGAAAATTAGACTATAGCAATATGGTTTTGGAAAGTATATGATCTAGGGGTAGTAGAATTAATAGAAACAAGAAAGTCAAATTCTAAACCAGAAAACAATCTTATATTTATACCACAAAATTCTAAAAAGGCTCAAAGACTGGATGTGAGGATAAAGAGGAGAGGATTAACTGAGCAGAGAAATTCTATTTCTCAATAATGTTCCCAGTATAACCACATGGCAACTGGACCTCTCCCCTACCACCTCAAAAGACTAGAGATTCATTCCCTGGATGGAATGAGGGATTCTTTTAAGGGAACTCTTTTAAAACAAGAATTCCTGGTCAACTAGCCGCTAGAGATGTAAAGACAGAGGTTCCCACTGAAAACTGAAAGATTAAGGGGATGTATGTACACTATCTGTTGAGGGCTTCCAGCCCTCTTTTCCCAGCTTGGCTCTCAGAATGTGGGCAGCCAGCTCTTTATAGTTTAATCCTGTTATATATAAACATAATATAGTAATAACATTTAGAGGGGTAAAAGAGCCCTTGGAAATTAAAAACATGAATGTAGTCTAAAATGTAATAAAAGAGTTGGAAGAGAATGTTGAAGAAATTCTCAGAAAGTAGATTAACCTGACCAAAGAAATAGCAAATGGAGAAAATAAAAGAAAATTAGAGAGCCAGTTCAGTAGTTCAACATTTGTGTAGGAGTTCAGAAAGAGAATGGTGGACATAAAAGAGAAAGAAATCAACAATACATTCCAAGAAAAATTCCCCAAATGGAAAGATATGAGTTTCTTGACTATAATTTCCCCAAGCTCACCACAATGGTTGAAAACAGGCCTGCACCAAAGCACATCACTGTAAAATGTCAGAACTCTGTCCTCCAGACAGAACACATGTGCTCACATGTGCACACACACATCATATTTAAGGATCAGGAATCAGAATGAAGAATGGCTTCATATTCCTCAAAAGTTACACTGAAAAACTGCAAAACAGTGAAGTGATACCTTATCTCTAACTTAGAATTCTACCAACCCAATGAGCCAAAATATTTGTCTAAATATGAACACTGAATATACACAATTGAAGTCCAAGATCAACGTGCTGGCAAGACTGGTTACATGTTGAGGTCTCTCTCCTTGTACGTGGCCACCTTCTGATACCTTCTGATACCTTCATGACCACCCTTCTGATACCTGAGTTTCTATCTGTATGCACACATGTCTATTCTCTTTCTTTCTCTCTCTCCTCCTCCTCGTCTCTTTCTCCCTATCTCTTCCCCTCTGACCCTCTCCCTCCTCCCTCCCATTTTCACTCTCACTCTTGCTCTCTCTCTTCTCTCCCTCTGTATCCTAATCTCCTCTTCTATGATGACATCAGTCACACTGGATAAAGGCCCACCCTAATGTCCCCATCTTAACTTCATTACCTCTATAAAGGTCCTAGTAGTTTCCCTAGTAGCTCAATTGGTTAAGAATCTGCCTGCAACTAGGAGACCCAGGTTCAATCCCTGGGTCAGGAAGATCCCCTGGAGAAAGAAACGGCCCCCATTCCATGGACAGAGGAGGCAGGCGGGCTACAGTCCATGGGATCACAGAACCGGACACGACTGTGTGACTTCACTTTCATAAAGGCCCTACATCCAAATACAGTTCCATTCTGAGACAGTTACATCCAAATACAGTTCCATTCTGAGACAGTGGGGTCTAGAACTTCAACATATAAATTTTGGGGCAGGGAAACAATTCAACCCAGAACAAAAAAACTACTTAACAAATCAAAGGAAAATAAAATCCAAGGAAGTAGAGGAAATACAATAAAGGGAAAATAGCTAGAGCTTAACACATGGCTTAGCTCTGAAGAGCATGGGTTACCATAATAACATAGCCAGTGAATACTGATTTAACCAAAATCACAATACTGCCACATTAGGGGAATGGGGAATGGAAAGTATGCTTGTGCATGGAAAATATGAACGTGGAGGCAGGAAAGACAAAGCATTAAATCCTCATTTTTGTGGAAACTCAATAGCTATTGTCTAAATGGGAAAAATCAAGTGGCAGCAATACCAGCATGTGACTTTGAGATATGCAGGTAAACAACAAAAGATTACTTATAAAACTGAAAGTTGATGCATATGGGGGCTAACAAACAAGGGCAGAGTGTGCAGAAATGTTGCTAATGTATAGAATTAGCTAATTCTTTAAACTATTATAATAGGGATACTCAAGTTGGTTTTAGAAAAGTCAGAGGAACCAGAGATCAAATTGCCAACATCTGCTTGATCATCAATAAAGCAAGAGAATTCCAGAAAAACATCTATTTCTGCTTTACTGACTATGCCAAAGCCTTTGACTATGTGGATCACAAAAACTGTGGAAAATTCTGAAAGAGATGGGAATACCAGATCACCTAATCTGCCTCTTGAGAAACCTATCTACAGGTCCAGAAGAAACAATTAGAACTGGACATGGAAAAACAGACTGTTTCCAAATAGAAAAAGGAGCACGTCAAGTCTGTATATTGTCACCCTGATGATTTAACTTCTATGCAGACTACATCATGAGAAACGCTGGACTGGAAGAAGCACAAGCGGAATCAAGATTGCTGGGAGAAATATCAATAACTTCAGATATGCAGATGACACCACCCTTATGGCGGAAAGTGAAGAGGAACCAAAAGCCTCTTGATGAAAGCGAAAGGGTTGATGAAAGGGTTGGCTTAAAGCTCAACATTCAGAAAACTAAGATCATGGCATCTGGTCCCATCACTTCATGGGAAATAGATGGGGAAACAGTGGAAACAGTGGCAGACTTTATTTTGGGGGCTCCAAAATCACTGCAGATGGTGATTGCAGCCATGAAATTAAAAGACGTTTACTCCTTGGAAGGAAAGTTATGATCAACCTAGATAGCATATTCAAAAGCAGAAATATTACTTTGCCCACAAAGGTCTGTCTAGTCAAGGCTATGGTTTTTCCAGTGGTCATGTATGGATGTGAGAGTTGGACTGTGAAGAAAGCTGAGCACCGAAGAACTGATGCTTTTGAACTGTGGTGCTGGAGAAGACTCTTGCGAGTCCCTTGGATTGCGAGGAGATCCAACCAGTCCATTCTAAAGGAGAACAGTCCTGGGTGTACATTGGAAGGAATGATGCTGAGGCTGAAACTCCAGTACTTTGGCCACCTCATGCGAAGAGTTGACTCATTGGAAAAGACCCTGATGCTGGGAGGGATTGGGGGCAGGAGGAGAAGGGGACGACAGAGGATGAGATGGCTGGATGGCATCACTGACTCAATGCACATGAATTTGGGTGAACTCCGGGAGTTGGTGATGGACAGGGAAGCCTGGTGTGCTGGGATTCATGGGGTTGCAAAGAGTCGGACACGACTGAGTGACTGAACTGAATAGGGATTCATATAGCTCTGTTAAAAATGATTTTTTAAAAAGGAGTAAGTCCTTAATATACATTCCATGCTTACTGTATGTGCTTCTGTGTTCAGTACTTCACATATGCCATCAAATTTCTTCATCATGACACCCCTTAGTTAAGAAGAATAAATACCCCTTATATTATATAAGGGGGCTTCCCAGGTGGCACTAGTAGTAAAGAACTCACCTGCCAATTTAGAAGATGTAAGGGATGTGGGTTCAGTCCCTGAGTTGGGAAGATCCCCTGGAGGAGGTCATGGTAACACGCTCCAGTATTCTCGCCTGGGACCCTGGTGATATTCCCAAGGACCCTAGTAAGCTTACAGCCCATAGGGTCGCAAAGAGTTGGAGACGACTGAGCTGACTTAGCATGCATGCATATTATCTAAGAGGAATCAGAGCTCTAGACAAACATTTGTTAAATATTATCAGCTTATTAGTGACAAGATTATAACTACACCTGAGCTCCCCGTTCAGTATCCAGAGTTCCAGACTCTGCCAGGAATTCTGTAGCTATTGGTATTATTCTTTGGATTTTCATCTTTCTAAACATTATGTTATTAAATACAGGACAGACTAGTCATTATTTTTTAGCTTCCCAGCACTGAATCATCCTCCCCACAATTCAAGGAATTCTATATCTAATGAGCCTTGGTAGGTATTAGGACTTACTCCTCATTAGGCAAAATACTTGCTTTTCTAGATTTCCTGGCAGGTAATGTGTGGACACATGACTAGGCTGGGATGCTATCCAACACATCCACTCTGAACTTCAAATCAAGAACTAGTAATACAACCCAGAGAAAATCATAATTCCAAAAGTCACCCGCACCCCAGTGTTCACTACAGCACTAGTCACATTAGCCAGGACATGGAAGCTACCTAAATGTCCATCAACAGAGGAATGGGTAAAGATGTGGTACAGATATACAACGGAATATTACTCAGCCTTAAAAAGAAAGAAACAGGGTCATTTGTAGAGATGTGAATGGACCTAGAGACAGAGCAAAGTAAGTCAGAAAGAAGAAAACAAATTTCACCTATTGATGCGTATATGTGGGATCTAAAAAAAATGGTACAGATGATCTTATTTGCAAAGAGAAATTGAGACACAGATGCAGAGGACAAATATATGGACACCAAGTGGGGAGGGGGAGAAAAGGGATGGGGTGAATTGGGAGATTGGGACTGTCATACACACACTGCTATGTATAAAGCAGGTAACTACTGAGAACTCACTGTTTAACACGGGGAACTCTACTCAGTGCTCTGTGGTGACCTAAATGGGAAGGAAACCCCAAAGAGAGGGGAGATATGTATCGGCATAGCACACTTTGCTGTACAGTAGAGACTAACACAACATTGTAAAGCAACTATACTCCAATAAAAATTAATTTTAAAACATCAGAAACAAGTAATGCAAACAGGTAGAGACAGTTTTGTGTTTAATCTGGTGGTGGCAGAGAAGGAGACAGCAACATTCATTCCCCACTGCAGTGGAAATGTGGGAGCAGGAACGGGGACAGGAAAACAGCAGCACGGGCAGGGGCTTCTCCTGCTGACCGGCAAGCCCACAGCGCGCGTGGAAGCCGCTTCTGTGATGTGGCTGTGGCCGCGGCTTCTTTGATCCTGAGAATTTTCTACACTTGCTTCCTAAACTACCTAATATTCACCCAGTATCATTTCAACATATTGCTTTCCTGCTTAACTCAGCTGAAGCATGCTTCTGTTAAGTGAACTTCTGTTTACCTTAGCTAGCACCTTTGCAAAGAAAAGTTCAGCTTGGCAGATGCTTAAAAGACAAAACAAAACGGAAACTGAAAAAACAAAACCTGGAAACTATTTTTGAAGAAAGGAAAATGTATATTAAGTAAAATATTGTCAAGTTACCCTCCCTAAATTTATAATTTATGATCCATTACATGACTTTCGTCATTCACTGACAAAATGGAAATATTATATTTATGAGAAAATATTAGAATGTTTATGTACACATTTTTCCATTCAACAAACACTCAGTGGAGCAGCTGCTGTGTGCCAGCACTGGGTTAAATCCAGTGGTATAGCTATGAAAAACCAGACAAAACCCAGTCTTTTTTTCTAGCAGGGAAAGAGAAAACAAATAATACTTACAATAAGTAAATTGCATATTATGGAATCAGTTGATAAATGCTACGGGAAAAAATTAAGCATGGAGACTGGGGGTGCCAACAGAGAGATAATGTTATATTTCAAATGGGCTGGTCAGGAAGACCTCACAGAGCAGGTAAGAGGTGAACGAATTCTTGGTGAGGAAAAGGGAGTCTGCCATGAGAATATCTATGCAGGAGCACTTGAAGACTAGCCAGTGTATATAAGTCCAGAGATAACAGGGCACATGGTGCTGTTGGGTCAGTGAGTTAGGGAGAGAAGAGGTATTGAGGTCAGAGAGGTAAACTGGCAGCCTAAGTGTGCAGAGCCTTCAGGCTCCTGAAAGAACTCAGCTGAAAATAATAGGTAACCATTAGAGATTTTGAGTAGAAGAGTAACATATTTTGACTTCAATTTCCACAGATCACTCTGTTTACTGTCTTTGAGGGATTTTGAGTGAGGAGCAATTTTGTACCTCAGGGAGCATTTGCCAATGTCTAGAAATATTTTTAGTTGTTGCTTCTGGGGAGAAATCTGATATATAGTGTGTAGAGTCCAGGGATGCTGCTAAATATCCCCAAATGCACAATATTACCCCCACAACCAAGAATGATCCAATTCAGAAGGTCGGTAGTATCAGAGTTGAAAAACTTTAGGGCTTTAAAGACCCCTAGACCAGAGATTAAATGACATATACAATTCTGAAAAATTCTATAATTATGTGTTATTTAAAGGAGTATATTGTTGCATGTTTGATATTATAATATCCCTAAATTTACATGAAATTCTTAAGTATTAATTGGGAACAATGTTAATAATATACACTGAATTATATAGGAGGAAAAAAAAAGAAAATTTCAGTATACTTTTAGGATTTCTAAGTTCACATATACGGTGTTCCTGTCCAATAAGTGAACATTTGGATCAGTTTAAAATGTATGCAATACTTGGAAATAAAATCTACCCTTTAAAAATATTGAGAAATAACTTTTTGTACAATGAAAACAGATCTTCATTCTCATGTTTTTCCCTCTTCATTCCATGTTCTTGACATTTTTATATACACTTTTCCCCCCAAATAGGTTACATTTTTTGGATCGTAACTAGATATACTGTTGTTGTTTAGTTGTGAGTCGTGTCCGGCTCTTTTGCGATCCCGTGGACTATGGCCTGCCAGGCCCCTCTGTCCACGGGAATATTCAGGCAAGGATACTGGAGTGGGCTGCCATTTCCCTCCCAGAGGACCTTCCCAGCCTAGGTATGGAGCCCGTCTTCTGCACTGGCAGGGGGATTCTTTACCACTGAGCCCCCTGGGAAGCAACTAGATGTAGAGTGTATATGAATTTCACAACCATGCAGGGAAATCACATTTAGGTTAATTTTTTGAGGAGGCTTTAAATATTTGGTAAAATATAATTCTTTCAACAAAGTTGACATGACAGAGATAACTAATATTACACTGAGATAAGAGAAACACATAAGAGCCCAAGTTATAAGGAATGTATGCCAGTTCATTTTATTCACCAATTTCTCATATGCTCTACGGTGGTGCTCTAAATAGTTCTTGGAACAAAGTATGGCATGTATAAATGAATAAATAAATGTATACATACCTAAACCTGATTAAAGCGAACCAACTAAACTTTCATGAGGCAAAGCATGTTGTGAAAACTACCTGAAAAAAAAGGTATTTCCGCTCAAAGAGTTCTTTACAAATATTTAAAACTGTACATTACAAATAATTATTTTAATTTTCAAATTTTGACTTGCTAGTTTTATACATCAATATACCATCCTAAAATACACACACGTTTACCCTTTACCAAATTTGCAATATGTGCTGCCTGTCTGGGAGATAGGGAAAAACAACGTATCTTTATGGCACAGAAGAATGAGCTCACTCTTTCTTGAAATGATTTTGGTTATTTTAGTGTGGAAAATGTTCTTATAAATGTTTTCATTACTTTTTAGATGATGAAGCATGACTTTATTTGAAGATGTATTTTTATTTAAATTTACTTTGTAAGAGTTGTCAACTATTCAGTTTTTGCTACGTGGTGGAAACTCAGATTGTATTTTGGATAGTTGCTTGGTGAGGCATTATATACAGGTTTCTCATCAAATGCTTACTGTAATCTGTGATAAATAGAATATACCCAAGTACTGCTAGATCTTCCAGAAATAGAAAGACACTAGCATTGTGGCAATATTATACACTCATTATTAAACATCTGTTAAAAAGAAAAAAAGAACTTTTGAGGAAATGAGCCAAAACACAAATAGATCAAATGTATACAGACCATTTGAAACTGTAGTAAAACATGTAAGTCACTTAGATCACTCATCCAAGCAGACCCAGATTCTTAGGAAAGCTAGAAAAGATGAACTGTGACCTAAAATTCCCTCAGTCAGGCTCACTGGAAGATGAGACAAGAGAGAGTGTTTTGAAGGCTTCAGTTTATATACACCTAAGAGCAGCTGCCTCTCACTAATTGCATCAGTGGAGATAAGAGAAAGATGACTCAGAAAGAGAGTTGCTGCAGAACCAGTGGATATCTACACAATACAAGGAGAAAGCAAGCCCTGGAGAGCATACTGAAGGAGGAGGCAGGCTAGCCTGAAAAACCTCGGAGAGTTGGGGCATTGCAAATCCTTAGAAACAACTTGTACCCATTAAATTTGTTGGTTCAGGGTCAGGCTAGAAGCTCCAGTTTTATGACCCACTGCATAATAATGGGGAGAAGTGTGCACCCTTTGAGCATGTTCGGCTCCAAACACACCAAACCACACTCATTGTCTCCGGAAACCACTGCTTTCTCTCATTCCATTCCGGGTAGTTTGCAACCACAGTGCCTTCACCAGGAGTATCAGTTCAGTTCAGTTCAGTTCAGTCGCTCAGTCGTGTCCAACTCTTTGCGACCCCATGAATCGCAGCACGCCGGGCCAACTTGTCCATCACCATCTCCCGGAGTTCACCCAAACTCACATTCATTGAGTCCGTGATGCCATCCAGCCATCTCATCCTCATTGAGATGCCCTCAATCCCTCCCAGCATCAGTCTTTTTCAATGAGTCAACTCTTCGCATGAGGTGGCCAAAGTACTGGAGTTTCAGCTTCAGCATCATTCCTGCCAAAGAAATCCCAGGGTTGAGCTCCTTCAGAATGGACTGGTTGGATCTCCTTGCAGTCCAAGGAACTCTCAAGAGTCTTCTCCAACAACACAGTTCAAAAGCATCAATTCTTTGGCGCTCAGCTTTCTTCACAGTCCAACTCTTACATCCATACATGACCACTGGAAAAACCATAGCCTTGACTAGATGGACCTTAGTCGGCAAAGTAATGTCTCTGTTTTTGAATATATTATCTAGGTTGGTCATAACTTTCCTTCCAAGGAGTAAGCGTCTTTTAATTTCATGGCTGCAGTCACCATCTGCAGTGATTTTGGAGCCCAAAAATAAAGTCTGCCACTGTTTCCACTGTTTCCCCATCTATTTCCCATGAAGTGATGGGACCAGATGCCATGGTCTTCGTTTTCTGAATGTTGAGCTTTAAGCCAACTTTTTCGCTTTCCTCTTTCACTTTCATCAAGAGGCTCTTTAGTTCTTCTTCACTTTCTGCCATAAGGGTGGTATCATCTGCATATCTGAGGTTATTAATATTTCTCCCGGCAATCTTGATTCCAGCTTGTGTTTCTTCCAGTCCAGCGTTTCTCATGATGTACTCTGCGTATAACTTAAATAAGCAGGGTGACAGTATACAGTCTTGACGTACTCCTTTTCCTATTTGGAACCAGTCTGTTGTTCCATGTCCAGTTCTAACTGTTGCTTCCTGACCTGAACACAGATTTCTCAAGAGGCAGGTTAGGTGGTCTGGTATTCCCATCTCTTGAAGAATTTTCCACAGTTTATTGTGGTCCACAGAGTCAAAGGCTTTGGCATAGTCAATAAATCAGAAGTACATGTTTTTATGGAACTCTTTTGCTTTTTCTATGATCCAGGGGATGTTGGCAATTTGATCTCTGGTTCCTCTGCCTTTTCTAAAACCAGCTTGAACATCAGGGAGTTCATGGTTCACATATTGCTGAAGCTTGGCTTGGAGAATTTTGAGCATTACTTTACTAGCATGTGAGATGAGTGTAATTGTGCGGTAGTTTGAGCATTCTTTGGCATTGCCTTTCTTTGGAATTGGAATGAACACTGACCTTTTCCAGTCCTGTGGCCACTGCTGAGTTTTCCACATTTGCTGGCATATTGAGTGCAACACTTTTCACAGCATTGTCTTTCAGGATTTGAAACAGCTCCACTGGAATTCCATCACCTCCACTAGCTTTGTTCATAGTGATGCTTTCTAAGGCCCACTTGACTTCACATTCCAGGATGTCTGGCTCTAGATTAGTGATCACATCATCATGATTATCTGGGTCATGAGGATCTTTTTGTACAGTTCTTCCGTGTATTCTTGCCACCTCTTCATAATATCTTCTGCTTCTGTTAGGTCCATACCATTTCTGTCCTTTATGGAGCCCATCTTTGCATGAAATGTTCCCTTGGTATCTCTAATTTTCTTGAAGAGATCTCTAGTCTTTCCCATTCTGTTGTTTTTCTCTATTTCTTTGCACTGATTGCTGAAGAAGGCTTTCTTATCTCTTCTTGCTATTCTTTGGAACTCGGCATTCAGATGCTTATATCTTTCCTTTTCTCCTTTGCTTTTGCCTCTCTTCTTTTAGCTTCTCCCTAATTTTACCTCTAGGGCAGTTACCATCATATTCATTGTTATATAAACCATATTAGATAGGATGCTTTTGACTATAAGTAATCTCTAAGCTTAACTCAAACAGGCATATAAATTAAAATACTCATTATCTCACATTTCTAGGAGTCCAGAGATTGTTAAGAGCCCCAAATCTGAATGATTCTCTGAGCTCTGCTTTTCTCAAAATGTTGGATACCTCCACAAGTTGGAAGGATGGTTTCTGGCTTTTAAGCTAGGCCAGAAAATGTCCGGAGGAAACAGCGGACCTCTCTTCCAGTGCTCTTTGAGGAATAAGGAAACCTTTCACAGAAGTCTCCCAGGAGCTACCTCCAATGTCTCTATTGCAACAATTGTATTATGAGGCCATTCATTGACCTGCCACTCACAAGGAGGATGGGGCTATCCTGACTGGTTTAAAAAGTTTAGGCTCCACCCTTTGGAAGTGGGAATGGGATCACCTAACCTGAGTAACAACAAGTGTGTACTAAAAACACAAACTCAGATTCTGCTATCCAGGTAAAGGAAGAAAATGGATAATGAATAGACAACCGATAAAATGATCAGTACATTTGCTTCCACAAAGTTGTTGATTGAATAAATGAGTAAACAAAAAAGATGTGTTCATTTTATTTTACTATTTTATGCCTTAGTTGTTCCTAAACAGAGGGTAGGAAATAAATCTAAGGACATTTATTTATGTTCTACAATAATGTAAGAACAATGCTGGTGACAGACTCAAACCATTGTTAGCAAAACATTACAATTCTAAATATTTATGTTCATTTGTCAATGTTGATGTTTCTCACCAAGATTCTCCATATCCTTTCTATACTGGCATAGTAACTTCCTGATAGTAGTTTACCCAGTGTAATCCAGATTGTAGAGAAAACTAATAATCACATTTTTTCCATAGGAATTTTGATGTAGTACTATCATAGCTAGGAGAAGGCAATGGCACCCCACTCCAGTACTCTTGTCTGGAAAATCCCATGGACGGAGGAGCCTGGTGGGCTGTAGTCCATGGGGTCGCAAAGAGTTGGACACGACTGAGCGACTTCACTTTTACTTTTCACTTTCATGAGTTGAAGAAGGAAATGGCAACTCACTCCAGTGTTCTTGCCTGGAGAATCCCAGGAAGGGGGGAGCCTGGTGGGCTGCCATCTATGGGGTCGCACAGAATTGGACACAATTGAAGCAACTTAGCAGCAGCAGCAGGAGCAGCAACTATCATAGCTAATATCCCATTAGAGTTTTAGATGCACAATAAGACTAATTTTTCATGGAGTGTCAATGCTCAAAAAACAGCAACCAACTATTGATCAACCCCAAATTCACACTGGCTTATTCACTCATCTCATGACCACTTAAAATTTATTTGAATATGATATCTTTTCAGGATTATATGGAATTGTTGTTCAGTTGCTAAGTCATGTCTTACTCTTTGTGACCCCATGGACTATAGCACTCCAGGTTTCCCTTTCCTTCAATATCTCCCAAAGTTTGCTCAAATTCATGCCCATTGACCTGGTGATGATGTCATCTAACAATCTAAGTAAATCTATTTTTAAAGAACAAAGTTAAGTGATGGCTATTTGGGAAAGAATATAGTTTGTTAAACATAAATAACCAAACACTAGAAGAGAATTTCAGAGAAGGAAATGGCACCCCACTCCAGTACTCTTGCCTGGCAAATCCCATGGACAGAGGAGCCTGGTGGGTTGCCATCTATGGGGTCGCGAAGAGTCGGACATGACTGAGCGACTTCACTTTCAGTTTTCACTTTCCTGCATTGAGAAGGAAATGGCAACCCACTCCAGTGTTCTTGCCTGGAGAATCCCAGGGACGGGGGAGCCTGGTGGGTTGCCATCTATGGGGTCGCACAGAGTTGGACACGACTGAAGCAACTTAGCAGCAGCAGCAGCAGCAGAAGAGAATTTAGCCCTTTTGTTGCACCCTTTCTCCACCAAGCCCCCTTCAAAACTAAAGTACAATAATTGACAGTGTGTGCAATCCTTTCCTATAGATATAATGCATCTGTAAGTCAACTGTATGAAAATTCAGTGACTGCCTGAAGGTGGGATCATGTCCACTACAAGAAAGCCAAAAAATATTAAAAATCCCTAATCACACCTCTCCCTTTAGACATACTGCCAACATTTGTACATGTTCTTTCCTTTAAAGCTAAACACCAAACACCACAAGGAACACACATGCAAAACAAAGATTAGTCACTTTTGCCATGCTTGATGAGTTCCATCTTTTTCTAACTGGAGGTCACACACTGTGACCCAGGATAATTTTTGGCAGAGTGTTTAAGAGTTTTGAACTTGTATGCCCTTAAGCAGTTTGTGCACTTTCCATTTCAGTTGTTAGCTGCCTGGGCCTTGAAGGTATTTGTGCTTGTTCTCCTAGAAATTATTTCAAGCTTATGCAACTTATGCTTGCACTTAATACCAGAAGAACTTTTTTCCATTTCCACTTAACTGGTTAAAAAAACAGACAAATTGCAATGTAATATTGAAATACTTTCATAAACATGGCTGCTTAAAGATTCAGTGTTGTGAATCTGGACTATTGCTTGACAAGCAGACTACTACTGAAAACTCAAATTGTTATTTTTTAATCAACAGGTGTTTGAAAGTTTAAATTTAGAATGCTAAGACTGGATCATCCATTTATAATAAACAAAATACAAGCTGTTGGAAAGTCAAACTTCGGGAAGTTAAGAATGACTGACTCGCTAACTATAATAATTGTTTTGGCTTGAATTTTAGTTCAGTCCCGCTCTTTGACTTGAAGAGAGCTTGGAGCTCCAGTCAGGCCCCACTATGGAGGAGGCAGTGGGAAGACTCTGCCAGCTAACCCTGACCTCTAAGAGCAGCTTCAAGGGCCAGACTCTGACCTTGATGAGCATTCCTGGCAGCTGGTGACATGATGGCTGAGTGCCTGGAACTTCCTGAAGAAGCTAGATCAGCTTGGGAGGTAATCAGTCCCTCACATGGCAGGACAATGTGTGTGAGTTCTGGGGAATGCATACAGGACCTTTGGAGGAATGTTGATCTAGGGCACTTTACAAAGGATCCTGCCCAAGAGGGCAGTTTGCCAAGGCAAGGGATGCTCAGATGTGAGAGCGACTGATAGACAAGGTCAGGGGAGGTCTGGAGTGGCCAGCAAAGAGGAATCAGAGTTGGAGAAACCTAGCAAAGAGGACTTCTGAATAACCCAATGGGAGAAAACAATAAACTCTGAACATTGTTAATATCAGTGGGTGCAAACTAAAAATAACTTTGCTTTTCCTTGGCCTTTCCACTGCCTCTACACTTCTCCATTCCATACTAACTTGTGAAGGCTGGGGTAGAGGTATGAGGCAAGAAAACAACCAACCACATCCCCTTGCTAATGAAGAAGGCAGGTGGCCATCGCAGTCAGCCCTAGCTGAATAAGAGAGGAGAGATGGGGGATGTCTCATTCATGAATTAACATATTCATCTCCACATTCTCATTTCTGAACTCAGCCTAAGACTGTGGCTTAAAACAGACTGAAAGTTCCTGGATGACAAAAGAGAGAGAGGAAAAAAAGTCATGAGACTGCACAAGTTTTCTTCCAGGAAACTGGGAAGCAGTAGCTTACATTGAACAGTTTTGAAAGAACATGGGAGGAAAAAGTAAAGCTTCCATCTGACAACATCTCACCAATTGACCTATTCAATATGCATGTGTGCAAAGTTGCCTCAGTTGTTTCTTGCTGTTTGTGACCCTGTGGACTGTAGCCTGCCAGGCTCCTCTGCCCATGAGGATTCTCCAGCCAAGAATACTAGAGTGGTAGCCATGCCCTCTTCCAGGGGATCTACCCAACCCTGGGATCAAACCCATGGTTCTTAAGTCTTTAGGGTTGGCAGGCAGATTCTCTACCACTAGCGCTATACCACTCTGTATATACATATAGTTTCTTAACTATATTAAAATTAGGATTATAAAATATTAATACTTTTAATGACCAGTTCTATTAAAAACATGAAATTAAGATTGTAGTTTAATCATAGAGCCACATAAAGATCACACTACCTTGTTATGATGTAGCCATAAGTATTTTAATTTTTTAAACTTAGAAAGATCAATGACCTCTGTCAGCTCCCTAGAAAGGAAAAGAGAAAGTGAGTATTAGCAACAGTTAATTTATTCATGTCTAAAGTTGCTTATATAGTATGACTTGGGGAGAATTGAAAAGGCCTCTTTCTGTCCTTTCAAAATTATTGGCATATTTATACAGGCTAATTTCCTACATTCCACCTTTAAAACTTCATTCTTGGCTTAAGATTTTTGTTAGCCAGTTAAAGCAAATACTAAAAGGAGGAAATGTATCACATTAGTAGAATTTATACCTCATTACGACTGAATTTATTGGGACCTTCATTTTAAAAGACTTCACTGAGGAGAGGCCAGAAGAACAAAAGTAAGAGCAGAAAACACCAGACTTAAGATCAATGTGGGAAACAGCATCGGCTCCTGCTTCAGGGCTGCCTATGCGGTCTTTAGTTTGAGGTTGTCCGGATCTTGGCCAAACTGGATGTAAGACATGGAAACTGCAGGACCTGAAGAGGCAGAGTGAGTGAAGTGTTTTATTCTCCCATTGTTGTTTATCATATGTGTGTCTGCTGTCTCTTCAGTCATGTCCAACTCTTGGGACCTCATGGACTGTAGCTCACCAGGCTTCTCTGTCCATGGGATTCTTTACCACTGAGTCACTAGAGAAGTCCATAATTTTTAATATTTTGCCACATTTATGTTCACTCTCTTATCTGTATACACAATTTACCTATTTGCTAATTGATATGTTTCTTGGTGAATCGTTTGAAAAGTTGCAGACATGACTCCAGGGCTTTCAGCACACGTATCCCTCAAACAAGGACATTCTCCTGCTTAACCACCATACCAATATCAAACCTAAGAAAATTAAAATTGAATTAAATGATATCATCTAATACACTGCTATTTATATTCAAACTGTTCCTGTTGTCGCTACATTTTTTTTTTAACAGATTTTTGCTTGTTTAAACCCAGAATTGCATCAACATTGATGCACTGGTATAACCCATTTTCAGTTGGTATAATCCATTTTTTGTTGTTTAGTTGCTAAGTTTTGTCTGACTCTTTGTGATCCCATGGACTGCAGCATGCCAGGCTTCCCTGTCCTTCACTATCTCCCAGAGTGAATCTTGCTCAGATTCATGGCCACTGAGTTGGTGATGCTATCTAATTATCTCATCTTTTGCCTCCCCTGCTTCCTTTTCCTCCAGCCCTCAATCTTTCCCAGCATCAGGGTCTTTTCCAACAAGTCGGCTTTTCCCATCAGGTGACCAAAGTATTGGAGCTTCAGCTTCAGTATCAGTCTTTCCAATGAATATTTAGGGTTGATTTCCTCTAGGATTGACTGGTTGGATCTCCTTCCAATGAATATTCAGGGCAGTCCAAGGGACTCTCATGAGTCTCACAATATGAAGGCATCAATTCTTTGGCACTCAGCCTTCTTTATCATCCAACTCTCACATCCATACATGACTACTAGAGAAAACTATAGCTTTCACTATACAGACCTTTTTTGGCAAAGCGATCTCTTGCTTTTTAATATGCTATCTAACTTGGTCATAACTTTTCTTCCATGGAGCAAGCGTCTTTTAATTTCATGGCTACAGTCACCATCTGCAGTGATTTTGGAGCCCAAGAAAATAAAATCTGTCACTCTTTCCACTTTTTCCCCATCTATTTGCCATGAAGTGATGGCACTGGATGTCATGATTTTAGTTTTTTGAATGTTGAGTTTTAAGCCAGATATTTCACTCTCCTCTTTCATCCTCATAAGAGGCTCTTTAGTTTCTCTTCATTTTCTGCCATTAGAGTGGTATCATCTGCGTATCTGAAGTTGTTGCTATTTTTCCCAGCAATCTTGATTTCAGCTTGTGGTTCATTCAGCATAGCAGTTTGCATGATATACTCTGTATAGTCCATTAGTCTTCCTAAATTAAAAATAGGCACCTTCTCTCCTAAGCCTCAATGTTTACTTTCTGAAGAGTCCAGGACAGTTGTCTGATAGAATTTCTCACATTCTTGATGGGTCTGATTGCTACCTCATGATTAAATTTAAATAAGATCATTTAAAAATTACAACAGTGGGTAATTTATTATACCACATCAGGAGGCAAAATGAGGCCACTTTGCCCCACTCTTTGGGAAGTTATGTGTGTGTACTCAGTCACTAAGTTGTGTTCAACACTTTGCAACCCCATGGACTGTAGCCTTACAGGGTCCTCTCTCCGTGGGAGTCTCCAGGCAAAAATGCTGGAGCGGGCTGCCATGGCCAACCCAAGAGATCTTCCTGGCCCAGGGATCTCTTATGTCCTCTGCACTGGCAGGCAGATTCTTTACCACTGGGCCACCCGTTCACCCTTGTTGGTGAAGCTAAGTTCAGTGATTTGGTTAAGGCTGTATTATCCAGTTCTCTTCACTGTGAAAGTATTTACAAATTTTATCACTGAAAAGCAATATCTGGGGCAAATTTCTGAGTGATCTGACACTGGACATACTGCAAAATGATCATCAGATGAAATTCAGTTGCTGAAACCATACAAAGTTAATACAATATTATTAACTGTGTTCTCACACATTCCATCCCCAACACTTATTTTACAACTGAAAGTTTGTACCTCTTGATCATGTTCACCTATTTCATGCCCTACCCCCAAATCACTCTCCTCTCTGGTAACTGCCAGCCTGCAGGGAACAGATTGGTGGTTCTCAATAACTATTTATTCAATGGCTTTAGCTTTGATTAATAATATTGACCTGAATTAGTACATTTGGGATTATGAAATGGTAATTTTTCTAATCCTCTCATTCATTTTACATTTATTAGTTGGTACTTGGTAAAAAAAAGATCTGCTTCTCCCCTTTCTTTCTCTCATTCCTTCTCATCTTCGTCCTTCTCAGATGTGAAGAGTTTTTCTTAATCTTTTATCAATTAAAAAAAATGATTCTCAGTTTATCTCAAACAGAAGGCTTTTCAAGTTGACCGCCTTATCCTTTTGACAGGTGCCATTAGTCTTCAAGTACTTCCCTGACACAACAAAATATTCTGGGCTCCTTCAAAGCAACTTGTAAAATATTTGTATATATAATCCAATTTCCTCTTTCACTGAAGATGTGTAGCTAATTTTGGACACTGACACACTTATTGCACTGGACAACAAGGGTGGTACGTCAGCTCCACTTTTTCCTGTGAAAAATAAAGCAGGATAATAAACTACATGGTAGCAGAGAAACTCAAGCCCCATTTAGAGTGTTTCTACAAGGATTCCCAGAAAAGTTATTTTCATATATTAATGCTATAAAATATCAACTTTGTCACATCATCATCAAATTAATTTTCTTTTAATAGTTGTACTGACACTCTGCTATAGATAATATAATAAAATGGCTCACTTTTGAGGAGGATTTAAGTCAGAAAGGTTTATTTTGCATATAAATTTATCCTAAATTAATAACAGGCTATTACATTTTAAGGTGAGGCTAGTGGAAGACAATGATAGAAACCCTGCTACTGGAGGGGGGTCCTAAGATGGCAGAGGAATAGGATGGGGAGCCCTCTTTCTCCCCCACAAATTCATCAAAAGAACATTTGAATGCTGAGTAAATTCCACAAAACTGCTTATGAATGCCGGCAGAGGACATCAGGCACCCAGAAAAGCAGCCCATTGTCTTCAAAAGGAGGTAGGAAAAAGTATAAAAGACAGAAAAAGAGACAAAAGAGGTAGGGATGGAGCTCTGTCCTGGGAAGGGAGTCTTAAAAAGAGAGAAGTTTCCAAACACCAGGAAACACTCTTACTGTCAAGTCTGTGGTGAGCCTTGGAAGCACAGAGGGCAACATAATTGGGAGGAAAAATAAATACATAATTAAAACCCACAGATTATGTGCCCAATGGTAACTCCCCCAGCGGAGAAGCAGCGCAGATGCCTGCATCGGCCACTAGCAAGCGGGGGCTGGGCAGGGAGGCGCGGCTGCTTTGCTTAGAGTAAGGACCGGGCCTGAATGCCCCGAGGGCAATCTGAGGGAACTAACTTGGGCTAGCAAACCAGACTGTGGGATAGCTACCACGCAAAAAGCCCTAACCTAAGACACCGTCAGGCCCACCCACAGAACAAAGGACTGAGCAGAGCTAGCCGGCTGCTGTCAGGCCCATCCTCCACCAGAGACAGGCAGGCGAGGGCAGCCAGAGCCAGAAGGGGGCAATCGCGGCCCCAGAGAGGCATCCTCTACCAAACTGCAAGCAGGCTTCGTCCCTAACCAAGACTTCTTGGGATTCTGGACGGTCAGCATCCGCCTGAGAAGGTGCACTGGTTGTACACCCAGAAAACCAATTGGCAGGGACAGGGGAGGCAATATATTGCAGCGACCATGCTCGCCAAACACTTGGTCACCTGAGCTGCTTGGATCTGGGAAGGGCACAAAACACAGGCCCAACCAAGTCTGCACCTCTGAGGACTACCTGAGTACCTGAACGTGAGCGGCTTAGACCTGGGAAATGCATACAACCCAGGGCCAGCCTCAGACAGTTCCCGGCAGAGCAACCTAGAGCCTGAGTAGTGTAGACAGGGAAAGCACACACGCCGCGAGCGGGGGCAAACCCAGTGTGGCCGAGACACTGCGAACACACGCCAGTGATATTTGTTTGCAGCATCTCTCCCTCCCCACAAGGCTTCTCAGATGGTAAGGTGCCTGCCTGCAATGCGGGAGACCCAGGTTCAATCCCTGGGTCAGGAAGATCCTCTGGAGAAGGAAATGGCAACCCACTCCAGCATTCTTGCCTGGAAAATAATATGGACGGAGGAGCCTGATAGGCTACAGTCCCTGGGGTCGCAAAGAGTCTGACATGACTGAACGACTTCACTTTCACTTTTCTTTCCCTCCCACAGCACGACTGAACAAGTGAGCCTTAAAAAGTGTCCAACACTGCCCCCTGTGTCAGGGCGGAAACTAGACACTGAAGAGACAAGCTAACAGAAGCGAAAACAGAGGGAACCTCTTTGGAAGTGACAGGTGAAACAGATTAAAACCCTGTAGTTAGTACTGACTACATAGGAAGGGGCCTATAGATCTTGAGAAATATAAGCTGGATCAAGGAACTATCTGAAAATGAACTGACTCCACACTGCCAACAACAACACCAGAGAAAGTCCTGAATATACTTTTTACTATTTTTACTATCATTCTTTAATTAAAAAAATTTTATTTCTACGTCCTCTATTATGCCTTTAATTTTCATTTTTATAACCTACTATTACTTTGCAAAAAAAGAGACCCTGTTTTTTAAAGCAAACTTCATATATATATATTTTATAATTTTTGTGACTTTTTCTTTTTTATTAATATGGTATTTTTGAAAATCCAACTTCTACTCTAGACTTTTTGGTATTTGTTATCAATTTTGTACTTTTAAGAACCCAATCTTCAGTACCCATTTTTATTGGGAACAAGATTACTGGCTTGACCGCTCTCTACCCCTTTGGACTCTCCTTTTTCTCCACCAGGTCGCCTCTATCTCCCTCCCTCCCCCTTCTCTTCTCCACCCAACTCTGAGTCTCTTTGTGTGTTCCGGACAGTGGAGAACACTTAGGGAACTGATTACTGGCTGGATCTGTCTCTCTCCTTTTGATTCCCCTCTTTTATCCTCCTGGCCACCTCTGTCTCCTTCCTCTCTCTTCTCTTCTGTGTATAACTCCGTGAACACCTCTGAGTGGTCCAGACTGTGGAGCACACATAAGGAAGTGATTACTGGCTAGCTTGCTCTCTCCTCTTTTGATTCCGCCTCATCTCATTCGGGTCACCTCTATCTCCCTCCTCCCTCTTCTCTTCTCCATGTAACTCTGTGAACCTCTCTCGGTGTCCCTCACTGTGGAGAAACTTTTCATCTTTAACCTAGATGCTTTATCAACAGTTCTGTACAGATGGAGAAGCCTTGAGGCTACTTTAAAAATAAGACTGAAAACCAGAAGCAGGAAACTCAAGTCCAAATCCTGAGAACATCAGAGAACTCCTGACTCCAGGGAACATTAATTGACAAGAGTTCATCAAACGCCTCCATACCTACACTGAAACCAAGCACCAACGAAGGGCCAACAAGTTCCATAGCAAGACATACCATACAAATTCTCCAGTAACACAGGTACACACCCCTGAGCTTCAATATACAGGCTGCCCAAAGTCACTCCAAACACACTGATATCTCATAACTCATTACTGGACACTTCATTGCATTCCAGAGAGAAGAAATCCATCTCCACCCACCAGAAAACTGACATAAGCTTCCCTAACCAGGAAACCTTGACAAGCCACCTGTATAACCCCACCCACAGCGAGGAAACTCCACAATAAAGAGAACTCCACAAATTGCCAGAATACAGAAAGACCACCCCAAACACAGAAATATAAACAAGATGAAGAGACAGAGGAATAAGGAACAGGATAAATGCCCACCAAACCAAACAAAAGAGGAAGAGATAGGGAATCTACCAGATAAAGAATTCTGAATAATGATAGTGAAAATGATCCAAAATCTTAAAATCAAAATGGAATCAGAGATAAATAGCCTGGAGACAAGGATTGAGAAGATGCAAGAAAGGTTTAACAAGGATTTAGAAGAAATAAAAAAGAGTCAATATTTAATGAATAATGCAATAAATGAGATCAAAAACACCCTGGAAGGAACAAATAGTAGAATAATGGAGGCAGAAGATAGGATTAGTGAGGTAGAAGATAGAATGGTAGAAACAAATGAATCAGAGAGTAAAAAAAAAAAAAACGAATTAAAAGAAATGAGGACAATCTCAGAGACCTCTGGGACAATGTTAAATGCCCCAACATTTGAAGCATAGGAGTCCCAGAAGAAGAAGGCAAAAAGAAAGACCAAGAGAAAATACGTGAGGAGATAATAGTTGAAAACTTCCCTCTAATGGAGAGGAAATAATCACTCAAGTCCACGAAACCCAGAGAGTCCCAAATAAGATAAACCCAAAATGAAACACCCCAAGACACGTATTAATCAAATTAACAAAGATCAAATACAAAGAACAAAGATTAAAAGCAGCAAGGGAAAAACAACAAATAACACACAAGGAGATCTACATAAGGATAACAGCTGATCTTTCAATAGAAACTCTTCAGGCCAGGAGGGAATGGCAGGACACACTTAAAGTGATGAAAGAAAATAACCTACAGCCCAGATTACTTTACCCAACAAGGATCTCATTCAAATATGAAGGAATAATCAAAAGCAAAAGCTGAGAGAATTCAGCACCACTAAACCAGCTCTCCAACAAATGCTAAAGGATCTTCTCTAGACAGGAAACACAAAAAGGGTGTATAAACTCGAACCCAAAACAATAAATAAAATGGCACTGGGATCATACCTATCAATAATTACCTTAAACATAAATGGATTGAATGCCCCAACCAAAAGACTGGCTGAATGGATACAAAAATAAGACCCCTATATATGTTTTCTACAAGAAACCCACCTCTAAACAAGGGACACATATGGACTGAAAGTGAAGAGCTGGAAAAATATGTTCCACGTAAATAGAGACCAAAAGAAAGCAGGAGTAGCAATACTCATATCAGATAAAATAGACTTTAAAACAAAGACTGTGAAAAGAGACAAAGAAGGATATTACATAATGATCAAAGGATCAATCTAAGAAGATGATATAACAATTATAAATACATATGTACCCATTCCTGTGGTCATGTATGGATGTGAGAGTTGGACTGTGAAGAAGGCTGAGCACTGAAGAATTGATGCTTTTGAACTGTGGTGTTGGAGAAGACTCTTGAGAGTCCCTTGGACTGCAAGGAGATCCAACCAGTCCATTCTAAAGGAGATCAGCCCTGGGTGTTCTTCGGAAGGAATGATGCTAAAGCTGAAACTCCAGTACTTTGGCCACCTCATGCGAAGAGTTGACTCATTGGAAAAGACTGTGATGCTGGGAGGGATTGGGGGCAGGAGGAGAAGGGGACTACAGAGGATGAGATGGCTGGATGGCATCACTGACTCGATGAACGTGAGTCTGAGTGAGCTCCAGGAGTTGGTGATGGACAGGGAGGCCTGGCGTGCTGTGACTCATGGGGTCACAAAGAGTCAGACACGTCTGAGTGACTGAACTTAACTGAACCCAACATAGGAGCACCGCAATATGTAAGACAAATGCTAACAAGTATGAAAGGGGAAATTAACAGTAACACAATAATAGCAGGAGACTTTAATACCCCACTTACACCTATGGATAGATGAACTAAACAAAAAATTAACAAGGAAGCACAAACCTTAAATGATACAGTAGACCAGCTGGACCTAATTGATATCTATAGGACATTTCACCCCAAAATAATGAATTTCACCTTTTTCTCAAGGGCACACGGAACCTTCTCCAGGATAGATCACATCCTGGGCCATAAATCTAGCCTCGGTAAATTCAAAAAACCTGAAATCATTCCAAGCATCTTTTCTGACCACAATGCAGTAAGATAGATCTCAATTCCAGGAGAAAAACTATTAAAAATTCCAACATATTGAGGCTGAACAACACCCTGCTGAATAACCAACAAATCACAGAAGAAATCAAAAGAGAAATCAAAATATGCATAGAAACGAATGAAAATGAAAATACAACAACCCAAAAACCTGTGGGACACCGTAAAAGCAATGCTAAGGGGAAAGTTCATAGCAATACAGGCATACCTCATGAAATAAGAAAAAAGTCAAATAAATAACCTAACTCTACACCTAAAGTAACTAGAAAAGGAAGAAATGGAGAACCCCAGGGTTAGGAGAAGGAAAGAAATCTTAACAATTAGGGCAGAAATAAATGCAAAAGAAGCAAAAGAGACCATAGCAAAAATTAGCAAAGCCAAAAGCTGGTTGTTTGAGAGGATAAATAAAATTGACAAACCATTAGCCAGACTTATCAAGAAACAAAGGGACAAAAATCAAATCAATAAAATTAGAAATGAAAGTGGAGAGATCACAACAGACAACACAGAAATACAAAGGATCATCAAAGACTATTATCAGCAATTATATGCCAATCAAATGGACAACTTGGAAGAAATGGACAGATTCTTAGAAGAGTACAACTTTACAAAACTGAAACAGGAAGAAATGGAAAATCTTAACAGACCCATCACAAGCACAGAAATTGAAACTGTAATCAGAAATCTTCCAGCAAACAAAAGCCTAGGTCCAGACGGCTTCACAGCTGAATTCTACCAAAAATTTCGAGCAGAGCTAACACCTATCCTACTCAGACTCTTCCAGAAAATTGCAGAGGAAGGCAAACTTCCAAACTCATTCTATGAGGCCACTATCACCCTAGTACCAAAACCTGACAAAGATGCCACAAAAAAGAAAACTACAGGCCAATATCACTGATGAACGTAGATGCAAAAATCCTTAACAAAATTCTAGCAGTCAGAATCCAACAACACATTAAAAAGATCATACATCATGACCAAGTGGGCTTCATCCCAGCGATGCAAGGATTCTTCAATATCCACAAATCAGTCAATGTAATACACCATATTAACAAATTGAAAAATAAAAGCCATATGATTATCTAAATAGATGCAGAGAAAGTCTTTGACAAAATTCAACATTCATTTATGATAAAAACTCTCCAGAAAGCAGGCATAGAAGGAACATACCTCAACATAATAAAAGCTATATATATATGACAAACCCACAGCAAACATTATCCTCAATGGATATCCTTTAAAAAATTGAAAGCATTTCCCCTAAAGTCAGGAACAAGGCAAGGGTGCCCACTCTCACCACTACTATTCAACATAGTTTTGGAAGTTTTGGCCACAGCAATCAGAGCAGAAAAAGAAATAAAAAGAATCAAAATTGGAAAAGAAGTACAACTCTCACTGTGTGCAGATGACATGATCCTCTACATAGAAAACCCTAAAGACTCCACCAGAAAATTACTAGAGCTAATCAATGAATATAGTAAAGTTTCAGGATATAAAATCCACACACAGAAATCCCTTGCATTCCTATACACTAATAATGAGAAAGTAGAAAGAGAAATTAAGGAAAAATTCCATTCACCATTGCAACGAAAAGAATAAAATACTTAGGAATATATCTACCTAAATAAACAAAAGACCTATATATACAAAAATATAAAACGCTGGTGAAAGAAATCAAAGAGGACACTAATAGACGGAGAAATATACTGTGCTCATGGATCGGAAGAATCAATATAGTGAAAATGAGTATACTACCCAAAGCAATCTACAGATTCAATGCAATCCCAATCAAGCTACCAACAGTAGTTTTCACAGAGCTAGAACAAATAATTTCACAATTTGTATGGAAATACAAAAAATCTCGAATAGCCAAAGCAATCTTGAGAAAGAAGAATGGAACTAGAGGAATCAACCTGCCTGACTTCAGGCTCTACTACAAAGCCACAGTCATTAAGACAGTATGGTACTGGCACAAAGACAGAAATACAGATCAATGGAACAAAATAGAAAGCCCAGAGATAAATCCACGCACCTATGGACACCTTATCTTAAACAAAGGAGGCAAGAATATACAATGGATTAAAGGCAATCTCTTTAAGAAGTGGTGCTGGGAAAACTGGTCAACCACTTGTAAAAGAACAAAACTAGAACACTTTCTAACACCACACACAAAAATAAACTCAAAATGGATTAAAGATCTAAGCATAAGACCAGAAACTATAAAATTCCTAGAGGAGAACATAGGCAAAACACTCTCCAACATAAATCACAGCAAGATCCTCTATGACCCACCTCCCAGAATATTGGAAATAAAAGCAAAAATAAACAAATGGGGCCTAATTAAAATTAAAAGCTTTTGCACAACAAAGGAAACTATAAGCAAGGTGAAAAGACAGCCTTCAGAATGGGAGAAAATAATAGCAAATAAAGCAACTGACAAAGAATTAATCTCAAAAATATACAAGCAACCCCTGCAGCTCAATTCCAGAAAAATAAAAGACCCAATCAAAAAATGGGCCAAAGATCTAAATAGACATTTCTCCAAAGAAGACATACAAATGGCTAACAAACACATGAAAAGATGCTCAACATCACTCATTATCAGAGAAATGCAAATCAAAACCACAATGAGGTACCATTTCATGCCAGTCAGAATGGCTGCAATCCAAAAGTCTACAAGCAATAAATGTTGGAGAGAATGTGGAGAAAAGGGAACCCTCTTACACTGCTGGTGGGAATGCAAACTAGCACAGCCACTATGGAGAACAGTGTGGAGATTTCTTAAAAACTGGAAATAGAACTGCCTTATGACCCAGCAATCCCACTTCTGGGCATACACACCGAGGAAACCAGAATTGAAAGAGACACATGTACCCCAGTGTTCATCACAGCACTGTTTATAATAGCCAGGACATGGAAGCAACCTAGATGTCCATCAGCAGATGAATGGATAAGAAAGCTGTCGAACATATACACAATGGAGTATTATTCAGCCATTAAAAAGAATACATTTGAATCAGTTCTAATGAGGTCGATGAAACTGGAGCCTATTATACAGAGTGAAATAAGTCAGAAAGAAAAATACCAGTACAGTATACTAACGCATACATATGGAATTTAGCAAGATGGTAACGATAACCCTGTAAGCAAGAGAGCAAAAGAGACACAGATGTATAGAACAGTCTTTTGAACTCTGTGAGAGAGGGCGAGGGTGGGATGATTTGGGAGAATGACATTGAAACATGTGTAATATCATATATGAAACCAATCGCCAGTCCAGGTTCCATGCAGGATACAGGATGCTTGGGGCTGGTGCACTGGGATGACCCAGAGGGATGGGACGGGGAGGGAGGAGGGAGGGGGGGTTCAAGATGGGGAACACATGCACACCCATGGCAGATTCATGTTGATGTATGGCAAAACCAATACAATATTTTGAAGTAAAAAAATAAAAATAAAAAGAAACTCTGCTACTAATGATGAGAATGACTCATGGTGACAAAGATACATCAACTCTGTTGTTACAGGATAAGGCCTCCATGATTTCTCAAGGAGACATTGATATGATCCTTTCCATTTTCCAAGGGCAACAAAGACTTAGGCAAATAACCCAATTTACCCATTTTTGTGGCCAGATGTATTAAATGATAACTTAGCTTAGGATACAAACTATATTATCCTTGAATTGAGAATACCACTAATTATCCACTGTCAGAAAATCAATATTTCCATTTTGCTAGTGTTTTAAAGTTTTTCTTATTGTTATCTACTTATCCTAATGATCGTTAGTGTACAGTTGTTAAAATCATGAAAGGCTTAGAGATACAATCTTTTGAAGACAAAAAAATATTTATTGTTATTGTAAAACAAACTGGTCTATAGAGAGGGTTAAAGTATGACCTTAAGTTTGTCAGAATTGCCTATCATACTTGCTCCATTCTAAAAGTTTATTTTTTAAAATCTTGAATTTGTTACCTATTTATTCTCTTACCACCAAGAGATTCAGGGTCATTACAAAGATCATTATTATTCATGGCACTAATGAACTAAAACATATTAATATTTAACAAAAGAAATATCTTTATTAATAAAGGATTTCCTCAAATGACCAGAGAAAAAGTGATTAACTTCATTGATAAAGTAGGACGTTTTCTTTAAAAAGTAGCTAAGTTTTGAATATTAAGTACAAGTAGAAATATGCTAAGCCTCTTTTCTACATAGGCGTCACTGGTGCACCAGTGAAACCTGTGCCGTCAGCATCCAGCTGAACACATACTCTGTCTTCCACTGGGGCTCTACCTCAGGCACTGTGACTTGCTCTGAAGAAGAAGGACTCACTTTGCTGCCTGCCACATTGAGAAGTCGGGAGTGGAATGAAAGGAAATTGTAACATAAGGCAGAAGTTTTCCTACTTACCAGTAAAGTTAGTATGAAGGTTATTGGCTAGTGGTTATAGTATAATAGGGGCTATTATTTTAGTACAATGGTATAATGAGTCGTTAATCCCTTAATCACAGTAGCAATATTAACTGCGCTAATGCTGATTGTTTACTGTGTACCAGACCCTTCCCTACTCTCAACTAACTCAATCTTCACAATGACCTTGTGAAACAGGTAGTTCTGTTATATGTAGGCAATAAGTTTGCCAGATAAAATACAGGATCCACAGTTACATATGCATTTCAGAGAAACAAAAAAGTCCCAGTGTGATGTGGGACGCATTTATGCTAAAAAATCTTATACTCATTTGTTTCTCTGAAATTCACATGTAACTGGTATTCTATATTTATATTGGCTAAACTGACAACCCTAATAGGTTTATGACATACCCAGGATCATCCAGTTGGAAGAGACAGAACTGGGTTTCAAACTCCGCCTGACTCCATAATCTTTGTTTTTATCCATTTCAGGATCCTGCCTCTCCAATAGAGACTGTGAATGCCAACAAGCATGGGCTACTTGCCAGCCCACACAGGGGGAAACCAATGGAAGAGAACGTTTGAATCTATGAAACATAACATGGTGCTCTTCCTCTTTCTTACATAAAGTGCACTTACTTTTGAGAAAGAAACAGCTCAAAGACATCAGCATCCCTCTTGTGGCCACATATCTTTCGCTGCTCTTCAATTGCCTGATAACATATAATTAATCTGTCAAGGCACATTCCACTGAGCAAAAATACTGAGACCTTTGCAGTCAATAACAATAATGTCTACAAAAAGATCAAAAGAAAGGTGAATATGGCAGCAACTACTCTAAACTGATAAATTCCAACACTATAATTCAACATTACTTAATCATTTTTGTGGTTGAATTTCATTATCCTTGATCCTGGGCACAGATGTGTAAATAAATTTTAATCAAGAGAAAAAAAATGTGGATGTGTGCTTATATACCAAAACAAGCCTTTTATTCTCCATGGGGAAGAGTAATTTGGTCTTTAAATATTTCTTTAAGCATGAAGGGCTGATATTTGGTAGGTTTTCCATTTTTACAGAAGACAGTGTTAAGGTTGGAGATGGAGGGAGAAGAGTATAACGTACCCTATAAGTTCTCAATAAATGTCAGACAAATGAATGAATGAGTGTATGAATGTTATTTTTTTCCTCTGCAAAGAAATAGTGTCTTCATGTTTCAAGAATTACTAATATATTTGGACCATGGGAATTTTTGGTGGAGAAGAAGCAATTTTTATTCCTGTAGGTTTTTTGTTTGAAAATACATATCCAACAACAGTTATTTAACTGCTTTGCTTTTTCTTCTTAAGGTCCTTTACTAAACTAGAAAATAACGTTTATAGGCCCCGTAGCCTAAGATGATATGGAAAAATTAAAGACCGTCTATAATTTGTCAGTGAAGGGGTGAAGCCAACAAGACACAGCAGAAGTGGAAAGCGTAATCATTGCACTTCTGGAATCTGACAAACACTGTAATTATCAGGGTCAAAGCAATCACCAAATTTCAGAAATTTCAACCTGAATTTGTTGTGGGTGGTGAGGTTATAATGTCAGTAAGTGATTTATGGATTTTTGACATTAGTTTTGTTACTTAGTAGGGGACATTAAAAAGTTAGATTTAATGAGATGAACAAGTATCTGGAGGTGAGGAAGACAGATACCCCAGGGATGGAGAACAGCTGCTAATTTATACCCCAAACTTTCTTTGTGATCCTGTTACACAAGTTGGATCTTGGGGCTTGGAGAATTTATTGGTTCAGGTGTAGGCATTTCCATTAGGGTATTTTGTGACCATGATAAATGAGCTGAATTTGGAGTTTGGAAAACCCATTAGACATCCACATCTGGGTATTTTAATTTAAACATCGAAACCATCAGCTTGTACTATACACAGTCAATCTCCGTTTTGCCAAAGTGTTTTGAATGTTAAGGCTTAGTCAAAGTATAATTAAAATTTTGCAGCTACTTATTAAAATTGCAAGCTGGCTTCTAACTTAATCCCACAGTTTCACATCTAACACTCAGAAATACATCAGTACATACACACACAAGCAAAATGTGAATATCATTGCTCATCTCATACATACATTGTCTGTAGTTGTGAAATATGCCCAATAATTGGGAATAGGGGTTATAGTAAGATGCAACGTCACAGTAGGACACATGCAGTAGCTTAAAAACAGAGATGGATATCTAGACCTAAAAATATATCCAAAATATATTTTTAAGTAAAAATGCCATTGACAGTATATTATTTATATATGTAACAATATTTTTGTTACTAATGACATTGATATGCACACAAAATGCACACACTCCAAAACCATTAATGAGTTATTACTTGAGATTATAAGGGACTGTCACTTTTAGGAAATTCATTTTTCAATAATGTTTGAATATTTCATGATATTGATTTGGTAATCAGAAATTAATATACATTCTGAACATTTTACCCATGGAATGAATATTTCAGGACTTAAATTTTGAAAATAAAAAGATGAAAAAGGGAAATTGAAACTCACAATATGTAAATCACTGATTTAATTAATTATTCATTTACACAGCTCTTTATCATGGCATACTTCCTTCCAAGCAAAACTTTCATATCAATCTGGTAACAAGAAAGTGTCAAAATGCCAAAGAACTCGAAAATGCGCCAAGAAGTTTCAAGTTTCAGTGAATCTGTGGTGGAACAGTTCCAGTTCCCAATCAACAAACAACTTCACTAGCAGCATATTCCTTTCATCTAAAGAGACACAAGAATTCTTTCCCTGAACTGTTTTTTTTAATTGTGGTAATATATACATAATGTCAAATTTACTCTTTTAACTGTGCATTTTTGTGGTACTAAGTGCATTCACATTGCTGTGCAGCCATCGCCATCATTCATTTTCAGAAGGTTTTCATCTATCTCAAATGAACTTCTGTACCCACTATGCACTACCTCGTCATTTCTTTCCCTCTCTCCCCTGTTCCTGACACTCACTCTTCTGCTTTCGGTCTCCATAAATTTGACGACTCTAAGTACCTTATATAAACGGAAGCATGCAGCATTTGTCTTTTTGTGACTGGCTTATTTCACTTAGCATAGTGTCTTTAAGAATCATCTAGTTGTATTGTATGTCAAGATTTCCTTCCTTTTAAGGATGAATAATATTCCATTGTATGTGTATACCACATTTGGTTTTTCCATTTAGCTATCAGTGGACACTTGGGTTGCTTCCACCTTTTGGCTTTTGCGAATAATGGTGCTATGAATATGGGTGTACAAATATCTGAAACCCTGTTTACACTTCATTCAAGTATATATTAATACTCAGAAGTGGAATTGCTGGATAACATGATAATTATATGTTTAATTTTTTGAGGAATTGCCATACTATTTTTTACAATAGCTGCACACAACAGCATACTTTTTTAAAATACTTTATTCTACATTACAATACTGTATTGGTTTTGCCATACATTGACATGAATCAGCCACAAGTGTCCATGATCTCCCAATGCCGAAGCCCCTTCCCACCGCCCACCCCATATCATCTCCCTGATTCATCCTGTGCACCAGCCCCATGCATCCTGTATCCTGTATTGAACATAGACTGACGCTTCGTTTCTTACAAGATAGTATACATGTTTCAATGCCATTCTCCCAAATCATCCCACCCCCTCCCTCTCCCTCAGAGTCCAAAAGTCCATTCTATACCTCTGTGTCTCTTTGTTGTCTCACATACAGGGTCATCATTACTATCTTTCTAAATTCCAAATATATGTGTCAGTATACTGTATTGGTGTTTTTCTTTCTGGCTTACTTCACTCTGTATAATCGGCTCCAATTTCATCCATCTCATTAGAACTGAGTCATACTTTTACATGAACATTTCTACCAAAGTTTGTCCAAACAGATCATTCAGTTAGTTATTGAACCACAAACTACTGTGGTTCAGGCTGTGACTAGTTTAGTCTATGGCTCACTAGTAAATGTAGCAATGAATCAGGTAAGATGTCTATTACCTATAAGTGGACTTTGAATAAGAGAAGGAAGGATACACAATGTTGCAAAAAGAAGGTTGCAAATGTTAAGCACTATACAAAAAGAAAAATACCACTCTAGTGAATTCAGAGGAATAAGAAAGTACTGTCAACCTTGGGAACTTTGAGAGGATTTTAGGGCAAGACTGACAGTTGGGCTCAGTCTGAACAATGAGGAGAATTTAGACAAAGATCTTGATGGATGAGTGTTTTAGTCACAGGGAAGTAAGTACACAGAGGAGGAAAAGCAGGGGAAGAACGTACAAGGCATTAGGGCTGTACAGTCTTTGGTGGCAGGAAAAAGGAATACAGCAAACAACTGTGAGGGATTCATTTTTAAAGGTGAATTGGGGTCATATACTTGCACTCACTTTGAAATTTAGGCTCAGAAGTATGTGCCTACTGCTCAAAGAAAACTTTAATGGGTCAAGAACTCTAACTTAAAATCAAGTATTTTATGTAGTCTAACATTAAATTTAATTTTGTATACATATAAATTAAATATATATACAATAAATATATATACCAACAGCATGGTGAAATCAGTATAAGGAAGTCCAATAAAGTTCTGATTTTTCACATGACAACTGTATCAATGCTTTTAAGTAATATCCAATATCAAGTTATTTTAAAATCATTTTTCCTCCTTCTCTTTTGGTTCCCTTGCTTTGTTGGGCTGTAAACAAATGGACTTAATAACAACTGGGTAATTCATCAATGGACTCAACTCTGGGAAGTTTGCAAAGAAGTATAATAGGATTTTTAAACAGGAGAAAAGATGTGACAAAGCATACCATATGTCATGGCCTAGGGTGCAGATAGAACTGCAGACAGGAAGCAAGGTTGCCTCTGGAAAATCAAGTCAAGATCTGATAAGCCTGCCCCAGGGACAGAAGCAAGTGAGAATAAGCAGTGAACAGGTATGACATGTGAGATACAGAGAGAATTGATGAGAACTGGCAAGTAACTGGAGGCAGAGAATAAGGGCAAGGCAAGCCACCGGTGATGACAATGATGTGATGACATGATGATGAGAAAGGTGACTGGGAGCGAAGATGCATGCAGTTGAGAAAGGGTGAAACCGAGGCACTGGTGGAAGAGGTCAAGCGACCACCAGAAAGTTGCAAGTGGGAGAGCGAATCTCACCATAGTGTCAGGACAGGTATGTCCAGCCCAGTCGTCAGCTAGCACAGAGGAGAGAGTGGGACTCAGGGAAGATCATCCTGAAGTGACTACATTTGGAAGGAGGAAGAGAGAGCCAAGCTGCATTAGAAGGTACATGAGGGATTGTTATAAAGTTATGAAGAGAAGCAAAAAGACAATGGGAGCCGGGGGGGGCGGGGGTGAGGGGGGTGGAGGGGTTTCCAAGAAGGCAGAATTTGAATCTGCAATATTGTGTAGCATGGTAGAGAATATTACACAGAAAAGGTATCCAATTTGCAGAGCAATTTCAGGAATCTGATAAAGGGGAAATGTTAGCTTTCAAATTAACTGACTGATGAAACAAGAAAATAAAAATAACCCAGCACAAAACTTAGATGTAGATCTTTTAGCACAGAGAAGAAAAAAAGCAGCTACTTCCACTGCAGATACCTTGGGATCTAGATAAAATAGAATAAGCTGTTTGAAAATTGTGGGACTACTACATCCTAGAAGAATGAAGACTTTATTAAGATCTATAGAAGAAAATATCCTCACTTTGATGATTTATCTACTATAATGATACATTCCCATACCTTCATGCAATACACATGTGCCATGAGTTAGGATTTAGTGTGAAGTTTCCAATTTATTACAGAACGTTCAGCCTTGATTAATTATCATAGCTCCAAGCCTTTCTAGACAAGTGTGAGAACTCGAGAACACCTTGTTAGGTCCTAAATGGCACCACACAATTGTGACTTTTTTTCATTTCCCACTCAAGGATTTTTCTAGTCATTATCTAAACTGTCCTCAACTCTGCTTGTATTTTCCCTCGAAGAACTTTTCCTCCCCAGTGTGTCAATCTGCACTTTAAGGAAACAACATTTCAGGGCTCTACGGTGTGTGTGTGTGTGTGTGTGTGTGTGTGTGTGTGTGTGTATCTGTTGGAAGGTCAAGATTTCAAATTTATGGTGTTATTAATCTCTGTGTGCCAGCAGGCATGCTCAGGTACTTCAGTCCTGTCTGACTCTTCCTCCATTCTACAGACTGTAGCCCACCAGGCTCTTCTGTCCATGAGATTTTCTAGGCAACAATACTGGAGTGGGTTGCCATTCCCTTCTGCAGGGGATCTCCCTGACTCAGGGATCTGAACCATGTCTCTCACCTCTCCAGAATTGGCAGGAGGGTTCTTTACCATTAGCACCGCCTAGGAGGTCCTGTTTGCTTCCATACACTGCCATAATTATATATGCACGAAATATTAAATGGGAAAGGGTCAGTGTAAATTAGTGTGGATCGGGGCAGTCCCCAAACCCCAGTCAGGAGATTACAGACTTCTAGCCCCAGTGGAAGGTTTGGCTGGGGACTGTGATGGCGTTATCCCTTCGCCCTGGACCCCGGGTGGCCTTTAGCGGACTGGAGCATCTGTCAGGATCCCCGAAAGGCTCCATGGTCTGGGGAAGAGGGAGATGCTTACCGTGCGGCTGATTTCCAGGGCAGCTTCTGCGGCCCTCACTGGGATTGCTGGGTGTCGGCAGGCGCGCGGCCGATGACTGGGGTCCCTGGCCATCAGGACACCCGGGCACTCAGCAGCACCTGTGATCGACCCAGCCTGGCCTGCGGCTGACTGTTCTGGCGGTTACCAAGAGTTACCACCACCCTGTGGACTAAAAGCCAATCCGAAGTAGGGAAGATATGAAGCCAAATCCGGACTTCTGTGACGTTTGCGCTTGTGGCCCTGCAACAGACACTGCGTCGTCTCAGGTCTCCAGTGTTTCTCCTGCGCGAGGTGCTGCATACCGCGGATGTAGGAGGGGTGGCGATCGCGTAGAGACCAGAGGCCACGAGTGTATCAGAGGGCCCCGCTGAAGTCACCCAGCAATAATAACTCTATTGAGATCTGAAAATGTAGGTTTCTGAAAAGTAGATGTGTGTGGAAACCACCAGCCACTTGTGGAGGGTAGGAGTGAAGCGGTGCCTGGTGGAGTCCTCCTGGAGCTTAACCCAAAAGGGGAAAACAAAATCAATACTAGTGAGACTGTCTTCATTTTAAAATTTGACATTTTTGTTCATCATGTATGTTTTGCATTTATTTTTATTTTCTGAAAAATATTGCATTAGGATTTATTTGGTTAAGCTGAGCCACTATCTGGCCAGTCTCATCCAGTCTTGAAGACTTCATGATTTTATTTATATGAATTTGGTTCTCTTCTAGCTTGGGAAACTTTGGAGGCTGGAGGGTTTTGGTTGTTTTTTGGCCAGGACCTAACACACTGCATTTAATAAAAATTGATTCAATTGAAAAGGTTGGTTTCTTGGCACCAAATTTGAACATGAAATCTAGGAATTAAATGTAATTTTTTGAAATGGATCAAGCTACTTGCATTAAAAAGTGTTGGTATTGGACTAGAGCATTAAAAAAGATCTCAGTGAAGAAGTCAAAACACATTATTTCTAGAACTTTTATAAATATTTGAGTATAAATACTTTTATAAGTATTTGAGCCTGTTGGAGTGGGTGGATAAAAGTTCTTCTAGGTACCATGGGGAAAGTAACCATCTAAGAACCATTGTTTAAATAGTTTTTAACCCAGGAATAAAAATCAGATGAGAGGAATGGTCCATTGAGAAAAGGTATAAAATAATTTACTAGCATCTTGTCTCCCATCTTTGCTGTTAATATGTATTACAACTTTACAGATACCATTTATTAATATGCTACATAGAAAAATGGAAATGCATATTCCTTGGTCAATTTTGTACATTACACAAATGTGAGGTTTACAACTATAGGCTATTTACTTTTAGAGAGCATCTTATAGAAGTAAACTACTAACCAGTTAATTTCTACTAAAATCACATTTAAATATTTTATTCTGAAATCTCTTCACTTTACACTGATTCAGAGAAGGAAATAAATTTTAAACAGACAGCTCTGTTCTTAGGAAAGGAACTCAAAGACTCATCTATTAAGAGGCCTTTATATATTCCTTCTTCAAGAAAATTTTGCCATTTAACTGATTGCAAGGGCGAAAATAATGCAAGTTTAAAATGAAATGTGAAAGATGGGGATTAGAGAAGGCACTTTTGGATAAAAGGTTCTTCCTAGATGTCTTCACACCCTGGTGGTCTACAGAAGAGGTACCCCTAGCCACGTGAACAGAGAGAACTTTTACCTCCATTTGATGGGATTATAGCCTGAGAAATCCAGCCTGAAATTTTAAAAATTCATGTAAAATGTACATTCTCCTTTATAATCAATTTTGTTTTAATATAAAAATAAAGTGATTCCCCCTAACTCCCCTCAAATCTTTGAGTAATATTTACATTGAAGCAAGACACCCTGTGTTTATCCTGTGGCTTCGCCTCCCTGGCATGCTGCCATTGCCTGCAGGGCTATGCATATCCCAGTTTGAAAGCTCTATCACATCATGGATGTGGATTTGGATAAGAAAAAAAAAGCCTTGTGTTCCAAGTCAGGGCATGTGGGGTTTAGTCTCAGTTCTGAAATTAACTATCTGTTGGCCACCTTCTAGTCACTTAATATCTCTGAGCCTCAGTTTCTTCAACAGTAAAATAATAAGTAAAATTAAAAAATAAAAGTAAAATAAAAGCTGAAAGTTTACTTCAAAAAGTCCACTATTTAATTATACTTTCCCAGAGAGGTAGAATGTATTGTTCACAGAATAAAAGGTTCTCATTGAGATGTTGACATTTAATTGTTTTTCAAGAATAATTTGCTGGTAAAAGTGTGTATGAAAAAAATTATGCATGTAATGGCCATCATGAAAGCTACATAATTTTTAAACAAAGTATCTTCCTAATTTGTCTTGAATAATTACCAACCATTCCTACTGCACACAATGACCATAGAATAAGTAATATATCATTTACTATCAAATCGCATTCTTATATGTATACCTTTTTATGATATATGACAACATTCTTTACCACGGAACCCCCTGGGAAGTTCAAAGCTGTCTTCTTTGCTCTCTTCTCCCAGGCTAATGCCTGTTGCCTCCAGACTTTGAATAAATGTCATTTCTGAATCTATCTCCAAAAGCACCCTTTCACTGACATCCAATGTCCGTGCCCAGAATGCTATCACTTGATGCTCTAAGTGATCCAGCCATTTCCACTTCATCTATACATACCTGTTTTCTCTCAGAATTCACACACAACCCTCAAAATTCCTTCCTGTATAGGAATAAGAAGTGATTCAAGTTTGGAAATATACTATACTGTCCGGAAAAGCTAGAAACCTCCAGACTGAATTCCAGCTTAATCAAATATAATTTTCAGTTCCAAACCTGAATTTGCATCAGTTTGATTTCACATCTTCTCCCAAGAACTTATCTAAGTTCTGCCCATCCCCTCCTATAGCTACCTTTTCACTATCCTTTACACCTAGGGCATCACATGTCCATTAGGGTCGTAGAGGGAGCAAGAACTCCAGGTGGGTTCATCCACTTGTCCCTCGGTAGAGTGCATGAGAGTGGTAGGGCATGAGTCCAGTAGATCTGAGCAGTGTCGTCTAAATCAAGGAGCCTAGGGCAGAAGCCCCTTGCCTGAAATTAGAGGTGGTACTGGGTGGAATTCACACAACTCACAAATATTAATTTTCATTATAGCACTTCATTGTGTAATGTCATCAAAATTACTAACCCTTCTCTCACTTTGCTCAGTTTTGACTTGATGAGTTGTTGATAGACGTTTATCTTAAGCTGGCAGAGAAGTCTTATTAATGCTATTAAGAATGCTGTGTTTCCATAGAGAACAGATTTAGGGACAAGGCAGCAGGGAGGGGAGGAGATGGTGAGATGAACAGAGAGTAGCATGCAAACATACACATTTCCATATGTTAAATAGATAGCCAGTGGTAATTTGCTGTATGACTCAGGGAACTCAAACTGAGGTTCTGTGACTACCTAGAGTGGTGGGATGGGGTGGAAGGTGCGAGGGAGGTTCAAGAGGGAAGGGACATATGTATACTTTTGACTGATTCATGTTGATGTATGGCAGAAACCCAGTACTGTAAACCAATTATCTTTCAATTAATAATAAATAGATGAATATAATGGAGAATAAAGTAAAAATAAAATTTATTAAAAAAAGGAATGTTGCATTTTATCACACATATGATGTAGCAATCAGGCATTTCAAGCATAAAGTCTCTCTCTATATAAATGTGTGACTCTATATACATGTATATATATGTGTGTGTATATATTTGTGTGTGTGTACGTGCTAAGTCACTTCAGTCATGTCCAACTGTGTGTGATCTTATGGACTGCAGCCTGCCAGGCTCCTCTGTCTGTGGGTTCCTCTAGGAAAGAATACTGGAGTGGGTTGCCATGTTCTCCCCCAGGCGATCATCCAGAGCCAGGAACTGAACCTGTGTGTCTTATATTTCCTGCATTGGCAGGCAGGTTCTCTACCACTAACACTACCTGGGAAGCCCAGCATATGTACGCAGACACATGTAAATGGATGTGTGTGCATGCAGGTACGTATATATTCACACAAATGTACACCAATGTACGTACTCCCCCCCCCAACACACACAAATACATAGCAGGCAAACTCTACAATGCCCCCAGTGATACTACTGGTTTTCACATCTTTGTGCAATTAATCCTCTCCCCTCATGTGTAGGCTGCACTTTGGACTCACTCTGAATGGACAGAATATGGCAGAAGGTCAGGCTATCACTTCTGAGGGCGGGTTACAAAAAGACTGTGACTTCTGTCTGGGGCACCTTCTCCCTTTTTCTCTGGCCCACTCTGAGGTAAACCAGCATCCTGTTGTGAGCTGATCTATAGGGAGGCCCGTACAGCAAGGTATTGACATGTAAAGCAATTACATGCCAATTACATGCCAACAGCCACAGCGGACCTGAAGCCTGCAACGGTCACACGAGCCAGCTTGGCAGTAGATCCCCGGACTGGAGCCTCGAGAAGGTCCCAGCCATGCAGCCTCCTGAGAAACTCAGCCAGAGTCACCCAGCGGAGGCACACCCAGATTCCAGACACTCAGAAATGGAGATAATAAGTGTTTGCTGTTTCAGCTGCAAAAGTTTTGAGGTAATTTGCCATGCAGCAATAGGTCATTATAAACATGTATGTATATTATTGGGGTTTCCCAGGTGGCGCTAGTGGTAAAGACCCTCCTGCCAGTGGGGGAGATGCAAGAGACACGGGTTCAATCCCTGGGTGAGGAAGATCCCCTGGAGGAGGGCATGGCAATCTACTTCAGTATTCTTGCCTGGAGAATCCCACGGACAAAGGAGCCTGGTGGGCTACAGCCCAAAGGATCACACCGAGTTGGATGTGACTGAAGTGACCTAGCATGCACACACACATGTATATTATTATGTATTATATATAACATGAACATTATATATCAATATCAATATAGTTGTACAGCAGAAACTAATATAACACTGTAAAGCAATTACATGCCAATTAAAAATATATACATAAACATATTTTTAAATGACAAAAGACATCAAAAGAAATAAACCAATATCAATATCAATTTAAAATCTCAGAAGACCAGAAAGATACAGTTCAATGATCAAATTTAGTCTTTTAAAAAGAATTCTTGCTCCTGTCACCTTATGTTGTAAACACTTGACAAAATTTCCATCCTGACAATTTTAAATTAATATTAAGTCTGGAAAGACAGATACATTCTTGGAATGTTATCCGCATGCAACTACATGTTTAAATGTAAAAATAAATTTAATCATTAAATTTTATCATAATAGACAATGATTTAGTTGGAGGGTTGTTATTAAACTACAACTTAATCTAAATTGAGTATTGGCATAAAAAATACCATCTGCCAGAATAAATACTATTACCAAGTCAATAAATATTTTCTCATCTTCTTACATGAAAACTTTTTCAAATGTGCTATATATTTAAAAATGTAGTGGGACAATGAAAGCACTATTCTTTTCTCAAGTTTGAGGTGTTGTGTTGGAGCTGGGTTTCACCTCTGTTAACATACAGGCTTCTTTGTGACTCTTTCTAACTCAAGCATCTGAACTTGCTGGAATTTTCTTCTTCACACTCCCATAATTTAAACATTTCAGAATACGGACTCAGCTTGAAAGTCATTTCCCTTTTGACCTGGATTATTTCTGCAGAAGATCAGTGTTAGCAGTGGCATCCGGGATTCTTGGAGACAGTTTCTTTGTTGCTCTTGTCTACAAAGTGGCAGAGAGACTCCCAAACCAGCTCCAAGAAGCCTGAGTTACCACAGGCTACACCTGGGCAATCAAGCCATTGAAAGTACATTCTCATTGCATGAGGTAGCTACATCAGATGACCTGATGTCCTTTATCAATATATTCATTCCTTCAGCCAGTCAGGCACTGAGACTGACAGAGTCCCTACCGTAAACTGCACACTCTGCCAGGGACTAGAGGATGTGAGTGAGATTCACTCCAAGAAATGGTTGTTAGGAGGCAATCTCATGGGTATCTACAGCTTTAAACACATTAATTGTAGTTGGTTCTACTTTGATATTACCTGGCATTCAAGTAGATCATTAAAACCACTACTATTATTTGCTTAGAGTGTGAAGTGTTTCAATTACCTTTGTAAATAATTCCAACTGTGTTATTGACCATATTGACTGTGTACTCTTTGTAGCCTTTATTCAGCTGCTAGGTATTTTACTAGCAATGCTTTCATTACCACCTTTTCCCACAAAACAAAGACAAAAGATCAATAATCATTTTAATTAGAGATACTATGTACTGGAAAGTAGTTCAGAAAAACCTTTTTCATAAAAAGTACAAAGGCATTGAGAGATTTTGCATTGAAAGTACATCTAGAGTTTCAGAAACTCACCTTTGCTTCAT
This sequence comes from Nanger dama, assembly GCA_917880005.1. Taxonomy (NCBI): domain Eukaryota; kingdom Metazoa; phylum Chordata; class Mammalia; order Artiodactyla; family Bovidae; genus Nanger; species Nanger dama. The sequence goes on from CAKJTW010000007.1 coordinate 36,818,560, forward strand.
GAATTCATTTTAGATTATAACAAAGGAAAAATTGGTTTTTCCCAATTAGGGTACACTTTCCATGAAGTTTGGCCAGTTTTTGTAAATTTGGATAGGAAAAGTGGACTAACAGTTAATTTTGGCTTTTGCCCAATTCTTCTTCCTTTACTTAGAGATCTGACTAAAGCAGTAAGAAGCAGGAGTCCCGCTGAAGGCCACTAGATTCCTGTGTGCTAAGTTGCCTCAGTAGGGTCTGATTTTTGCGATCCTATGGATTGTAGCCCACCAGGCTCCTTGTCCATGAGAATTCTCCAGGCAAGAATACTGGAGTGGATTGCCATGACCTCCTCCAGGGGATCTTGCTGACCGAGGGATCGAACCTGTATCTCCTGCACTGCAGGCAGATTCTTTACCACTGAACCACTAGGGCACTATATAGGTGATAGAGGGGGCTGTTGCAGGCATGGACAATTAAAAACAGCTGAGGGGATAAGGAAAAGCAAATGAGAGAGAACAGAACAAAGAAGTAAAAAAAAATGGGGGAGATAAAGAGAATGGAAGGGAAGGTGCAGAGAGGAGGTGAGGAGCAGGAGATAAAGGGAAGTAAAAAGGGAAAAGAAACAGAAAAAAGCGAGAGAGAAAGGAAGTGGGGAGCAGAGGGAAGGGACACACCGTGATTAGGGAATTACGTTGTCATTTGATCACTGTCTTCTGAAAAGAGATGTTCTTCATCGGGAGCACAGCTTCATTCCCAATCCTGTGGCCCAGTGAGGCTGATAACCATAATCTTTAAACTCCTGGCATTAAGCGTAGATACATGATCTGAGACAGGCTAAGCAGAATAATTGTAACTAAGGCAGAAAGGAGGATTTCTTTTCTTGTGGTAAATCTATGCAGTATAAGACTTGGAATTAGTTATCACTTGCTGCCTCAATACCTGAAACCAGGAAGCCCTCAAATGACCTAAGTGCACATTCTCCTCTCTCCTCTGCGCTCACAGATAAGGTCCGCTGGTCAAGCAGTCCTCCTTATTAAGCGGACCAGGCACAGTTGCTACTTACTCCCAAGCAGCAGATTTCAGCTCCTTGCCAGCCCGCAGAATTAGTCAGTCTAATCACATCCTTGTGCGGGAACCAAGGCACCCCACCCTCTTATTCCTACGAAGCCTGCCTCCCACAGCCTCTGGTTGCTCCCTCCCATGGTCCAGACTAACTTGTGAGGAGCCATCAAACTGTTTTCTACAGTGGCTGCAACATCTCACTTCTATCAGCAACGAATGGTTTGAATTTTTCTACTCCTCATCAACACTCATTATGATTTTAACTTGCCTTTCTCTAGTGACTAATGGATTCCCAGGTGGCATAGTGGTAAAGAATCTGACTGTCACTGCAGGAGACCTAAGAGACTCAGGTTCAAGGTCAGGAAGATCTCCTGGAGTAGGAAATGGCAATCCACTCCAGCACTCTTGCCTGGGAAATCCCAAGGAGAGAGGAGCCTGGTGGGCTACAGTCCACGGGGTCACAATGTGTCAGACACGACTGAGTGAGCGAGCGCAGCCCAGCACAGCAATGACTAATGATGCTGAGTATCATTTTTACATGCCTGTTGGCCATTTGTATATCTTCTTTGGAAAACTGTGTATTCAAGACTTTTGCCCACTTCTTGGTTGGTTTGTTTTTCAGCTGTTGTGTTTCTTGCATATTCTGAGTACTATACCCTTGTCAGACATGTGGCTTGCAGTATATTCTTCCACTCTATAGGTTGCCCTTATAATCCGATGATTTTTTCATACTATTTCTACTCCTCTAATTAATGATAATTAGAATTCATCCTACATGTATTAATTTTCAGCATTCATTTTTCTGCTGCTGCTAAGTCGCTTCAGTCGTGTCCGACTCTGTGTGACCCCATAGACGGCAGCCCACCAAGCTCCCTCGTCCCTGGGATTCTCCAGGCAAGAACACTGGAGTGGGTTGCCATTTCCTTCTCCAATGCATGAAAGTGAAAAGTGAAAGTGAAGTCACTCAGTTGTGTCTGACTCTTCGCAACTCCATGGACTACAGCCTACTAGGCTTCTGCGTCCATGGGATTTTCCAGGCAAGAGTACTGGAGTGGGGTGCCATTGCCTTCTCCGTGATTCATTTTTCTACCCTACTCTTACAATGAGAGGTTTGGTTAAAAGCCACTAAGTTAGAACAGGGTCTGTCTCACTTACCTCCCTGGCTTATAGATTTTGGTCTAAAGGTGGGGATTTAAGCTTATCCAGACCTCACAACTCTAGCCACAATTATTGACCCATCACACTAGTTAGGCCAATCAGAATCCTTCTCTAGGATGTTTTCACTATCATTAAACTGTTATTGTATGAGCCTAGAGACCGCCCTCAGCCGTGCTTCTTTCTATATAGAAAGTGGGTCTACAGTAGAAGAAAATAAATCTAACAGAGACTTCCCTGGTGGTCCAGTGCAAAGGGCATGGGTTCAGGGAAGTTCCACATGCAGCATGTCCAAAAAATAATTAAATAAAAAGCTTTATTCACTTAAAAAAAAAAAAACAACTAACATACAGAGCAAGAGATCATGTCTAATGGCATTTGAACTCTTGGTGCTAGCTAGCTTTATGCCTGTTTCCATTGCAGTTTGGTTATGTGGGTCAATACAGTTTTCTTTCTGTTTAAGCTGTTTCAGTATTAGATTTCTCTACTTTAAATCAAGAATATGACCAAGTTTGTTGATGTGGTAGTATTATCCTGAAGGTGTATCTTATAACGTCATGGCATTTTTACATATACATACGTGGCATTTCTTGGATCTATATCCTGCCCACACTGACTCTGATTTTTACTGCAACACTCGCCCAGAGTTTTCCTCTATTGATCTCCCTTGCCCTATTCCTCCCCCAAATTAAGAACTAATAAGAAAAAAATTGAAATAATTCCTCTTTTTTCTCTCTCTAAAAATTTACATTTAAAATATTGGACAGACGCCAAGAGCTTGAAGTACAGCTGCATTTTGTGAATTAATTAAATATCATAATCCTGTTTGGAGTTTCTATTAGTAACAGGAATGAATGTTATAAAAGGAGCATTTACTAAAAGGAATGTGTTGTATAATTTAATATATGCTAAATGTAGGTGGTCTAAAAATATTCTACTGCATTCCTACCTTTACTAACAAACTTTTTAAATACTGTCACTAAAGTGTGAATACCATTCGACAAAGGAAGTCAACTAAGCCCTTTATATGACATTATTTTAAATAATCTTTTCTATATTTTCTAAGTCAGATTGTATAGCTAGTTGATTCAGCTACCTATTGTAGTGTTAGTTGGTGGGAAATGTCATGCATCCTGTCTTTGGTATGATTACATACATTCCTTTTCAATTTCCTTTTGTTGAGTTTTGTTATATTTTGTATTATGGCCTTAGTAAGTAGGATGTCTTTGGGGTGAAGAAAATCCCTTATTTCCGATCTTTGTCATTTACAAATTAATGACTCAAAGTATTACAAGTGCACTCCCATAACTGTTTATCTTGGTGTGGCCCACAGTGAAAATGACTTCTACTATCAAAATTAGTCTGTTCTTTGACATGATCCCTTGGTATTTGGGGGTTCTGTTTTCTCTAAAAGTTCAGGAATTCCCTGTCAGAAGTCCTTTGACAAGAAAATTTACTAAGAATATTATTGAATTGGTAAACTTGACAGTTTCTTTGCTAAAAAAAGTATAGCTTCCACAGTTTAACTTCTCACCCTATGGCTATTTTGTTCCCTCCTGGCATATTTTTTTCCTATACAATTATTAATCAAATAAGCTATTTTTTTAACTTCATGTTGTTACTTAGATATGGATCACACCTAAACTGTAGGTAGCCGTGGCAACATAACAAGCTCACACTCTGTATTAATGAAGAACGTTTAAGAAGCTTCATTTAACTGATGGAATGACCCTGCGGCAGTTGTCTGGAGTTCCACATGAGAGCGAGCCACTGGAAAATCATAAAATCTGGCTGTGCCTTTTTCCCAGGACAGTTTCTAAGCCCTGGATCTTATATTGTTTATCTATAGATGATCTTGGGTTTTGCTTCCAGTCACCTGGTGTCTTGGTCCTTCTGATTTGTCACGCACAGAGCCACTAGCAGACTCATTGGCAGTGACAGGTGCTAACTATGGAGGAAAGGTGTAGTTATCAGGTAGGATGTCTTTTATTATAGCACCTGGACACTAGGCTCCACTTGTTCAAACAGTTAAGAAATGCCTTGCCTCCATAGCGAGAAGTCCAAAGGAAGAGCAGTTCTGTGCTCTGTACAGTCAGGACCAGGGCTCCAGAACTCTGCTCGTTTAAATGTTATCCTCCTCTAAGTCAACTTTCCTTTCAGGTTGCCTCCTTCTGTCACAGGACAGCAGTGGCAGCCCCAGGTTTCACATTTCTATTATTACTATTGAGAGGAATAAGAGGGGCTCCTTTTCATCATCACCTTCTGAGAGTGAAAACCTTTCCAGGAGCTCTCTCCTTTCCTGAATGCATCCTTGTGGGTGTCCTGGGCCTGAATGGTGCACAACGCCCTCCTAAACGCTGGCCAGGGGGGGTGGTATTGCTATCATTCGTGGACAATTAAGGTCCACCTTGAAGCCCAGGTTGCTCTTCCAGATGGACTCTCCCTTCACTCAGCCTGGAGACTGATGGTCCACACGGGTCTGCTGGATGCCCACCTCCCCTGCTGGAACTCCTCCACCACCTCCAGGCTGCCTCTTTCCACAGGGACACGCTCCTTACCTGGCCTGAACTCTGACACTGCACCTACTGGCCATTCCACGAGGCTTATCCAGAAATTAGAGAGGCTCTGAATCCTCAGTATGGGCCCACTCCATGCACCAATGAGTTTGTCACCCAGCTCGGGTTCTGACACCCCTGCACTCCATCACCTCACTGAGACTGACTGCTTACCCAATGACAGTCTGTTCCAACAAGAGTTAAAACCTTGCTCAGATGCAACTTTTATAGCAGTCTATTTAAAGAAGCAAGTTGATATGACAAATAGCTATGCACAAAGTAAAAAAAAAAAGCTATGAGATTTTTCCACTCAGAGGAAAAAAAAGATGGGAGTTGTCAGAAGAGAAAGCTGTGACCCTGCCTGTACGCTGTTGCTATAGTCCCTACAGTTAATACAGGTGGTTTTCATAAGTTAAAACATATATAACCATTCTTCCATCTTATCAGAAATATCTCAAGTTACAGAAACAGAAAATAGCTATTTAAAATGACATTTTAACTGTAAAACCTATGTAGTGATATTTATCAACTGGAAATATAAAAATAAGCACCTGACCCTGTTTTGCCATTAATAAATTAAAAATAGAACCATTTTAATGGGTTACATCATGGTACTTCTGATCAGTCCCCTACTACAATTTCATCACTCCTGTGACCAGAAGGCAACTTAGAGTAGCAACAAGCCTTTATGTTGCTGTATTACCTGCAAAATTTCCATAGCAGGCTCAGTTTACAGATGTGAAGACTGAGGCACAGACATTTAAGTAATGGATCCAGAGTCACACAGCTGTAAGAGGGACAGGCAGAACCCACCCCCATGAAGCCTAGCTCCCTTGCCCTTACAGCTCCTAGTGTATGATCGTCTTGGGACAAAGCACATGACTGTGATATTATCTCTAATAGGAGAAATCTAAGAAAAAACTGGAGAGGGGAAAGGATTTTTGAATCATCTGTCCTGTGGAAATTAAACAGCTGTAAAAGAATGATGCAATAGAGTCACATTCACCGATGAGGAAAGATGTTTAGTTTATCACACAATGTTTGCTGTAAAAACTGAGTCAGGACCATCTACAGATTACAAAGAGAGTGTTTGTATAAACCTATAAATGCCCCAAGCAGGACTGGAAAGATTCCCAGCAAATTGTCCACAGTGTCAGTCTGGGAGAGCAGACTTGGGAAGTAAATTTCAATTATGAGAGAACAGAATTTGGATTGAGATGAGGAATCTCAGGGGGTGGAGGTAACTCAACACAGCACAGAAAGGGGAGGTCAAGCAGGCCACCAGAGAGAGAGGAACACCCAGGAGGTCCATGCTACCCAAGGAATGAGGTGGATTCCACAGGCCAGAAACAGGTCTCCCCTGCCTCAACTGCATGCAGGGAGATCGGCTGCCCAGATCAGCTCCCCGGATGATGTCAGGCATACCTGGGCCAGGCGTACTCACTGAGGTCCTTCACCATTTTAGGGTTAAAAGGCACCCCTGCCTATCAGCCTATGACAGGTAAATTATGGGTCTCTTACTAGACAGAAAAACTCAAAGCCAAGTAAGAGACACAGAAGTCCACCAGGCTCCTCTATCTATGGGATTCTCTAAGCAAGGATACTGGAGAGGGCTGCCATGCCCTCCTCCAGGGGATCTTCCTGACCCAGGGATTGAATCAGCATCTCTTTCTTCTCCTGCATTAGCAGATTCTTTACCACTAGTGCCATCTGGGGAAGCCCTGTTGCAGATTAACCATCCCTTAATCATGAATGGTCTACTGAGAACATCCTGACCTGCTTTCTGTTTAACTTCCTTCAGGAGAAGTCCAGGAACCTCCATCATGTACTAGGAAGGTGGCTGATGCTGGGGGTGAACGTTGAACGAGACTCAGTTCTTAGCCTGACATAGTGAGTGGCCAGGCTTAATCTGCCAGTCTGCTGCCTTTGAACCTTGTGTCATTGCATCTGAGAGGCCACATTTTCTTTCTGACCGTGAGCAAAGACACCATCGAGAATGAAGAGCCACCTGGGTAAGGCTCAGAGACTGGACCCCCCACCCCCGCGCTCGCCATGTTAGCTTCGTCTACTTTTGCACCAGTCACCGAGTAATATTATTTGTCACCATATGGGTAACACCGGGCTTCCCTGCTGGACTGAACCTGTAAAATGGTCAGAACCTGTCCTCACACATCCCAGGCCATGTGCCCAGGATCAAGGGAAGTCTCAGCCTGGCTCCTCTGGGCAGCTCTCTCTAAGTGGTCACAATGTCCAGAGCATGCTGGGGAGAATCCGGGGTCTGGGAAAGGGAGAAGGTCACCATGCTTAGATTCTCCGTTACTGCACTCCTCATGGCCCCAGGATGGGAGAGGACAGGGCATCAGGGCATCTCCCAAGATGACATGATGGGTATCATTATATGGTCTTACTTCTTAGCAAATTCACCAGAGAGTTTCGCTGAGGTTAAGCATTTTCCTAAACCAATCCAGCTTTTGAGCAAATGTCAAAGACATTTTGAGTGAAATTGAGTGACTTATGGAAGTTAGGAACCTGATGAAATTAAATGGAAACAGTTTTATGCAGAAAAACGTCCAGTTGAAATTTTGACTGGGTTGCACTAAATTTATAGACTAATATAGGGAAAATCCAGGTCAATATAAATGATTAAGACTTCCATGCAGGTGTGAGAGTTTGAAATGTTACCTTATTTCTTGAGATTGTTAGCTCAGCAGACAAGGCCATCCCTTTGCCCTTCCTCTTAAAAAAAAAATTTTTTTTTAAACTGATGGCTATTTGTTGTTAAACATGTGATATTGGGACTTCCCTGGTGGCCCAGTGGTTAAGAATCTGTCTGCCAATGCAGGAGACAACAGGTTTGATCCCTGGTCTGGGAAGATTCCACATGCCTCGGGGCAGCTAAGCCTGTGCACCACAACCAGTGAGCTCACGACCTGCAACTACTGAAAGCCTTGCACCCTACAGCCCGTGCTCTGCAATAAGAGAAGCCGCCAAAATGAGAAGCCCATGCATACTAGAGAGGAGCCCCTGCTCAACACAACTATGCTGCCCATGCACAGCAACAAAGACCCAGCACAACCCAAAACAAATAAATACATGTCTTAAATAAATAAATACACAATATTGGACATAGATGGGATTTGTACTTGAACTTAATTGAAGTAGATTTCTGAAGCAATTTAATAAAGTGATGACAGCATCATTTCAATAAAGTTAGTGAATCATTTGACTATGGAAGTGTCTTACTTGGTGATTTTGAAATGATTAATAGCAAGTTAGTCATAGTCCTTCTGATAAATGATAACATTACTCTTAGCTCTCTTTCTTCCTATTCTTACTTCTCACAAGAGTTTTATTTACCCAAAAATATTTGTTTAAAGTCTTTTCTGCTAAAGAACTATTTTAGGCCCTAGGGACACATCAGAAAAAGTAAAAGAGAAAATTTCTTTCCTTCATTACATTTTAGTGGGTATAAATGATGTTGTTGCTGTTATTGTTCATTCGCTCAGTTGTGTTTGACTCTTGGTGACCCCACTGACTGTAGCACACCCTCTTTCCTTGCCCTTCACTATCTCCCAGAGTTTGCTCAAGCTCATGTCCATTGAGTTGATGATGCCATCCAATCATTTCATCCTCTGTCACCCCTTCTTCTCCTGCTCTCAGTCTTTCCCGGCATCAGGGTCTCTTTCAGTGAGAAAACTCTTCACTGGCCAAATACTGAAGCTTCAGCTTCAGCATCAGTCCTTCCAGTGAATATTGAAGGTTGATTTCCTTTAGGATTGACTGATTTGATCTCCTTGCAGTCCAAAGGGTTCTCAAGAGTCTTCTCCAGCACCATAGATCGAAAGAATAAATTCTTTGGCACTCAGCCTTCTTTATGGTCCAACACTCACATGCATACATGACTACTGGAAAAACCATAGCTTTGACTAGATAGGCCTTTATCAGCAAAGGAATGTCTCTGATTTTAATAAGCTGTCTGGTTTTGTATATCTTCACCCATAGCTGTTTCCATGAAAAAAAGGAAAAGTTGACTGTTTCTCCATGATGATGTGGTACCATTTGAGGGACTCATCATATTTCTGGTCCTCTCACCTTCTCAGCACATGGTTAGATTACACTTCCTTGGTCCCTTCTCATTGCACGGGGCCAGGTCACTGGCTACAGCCAGTGAGCTGTAAATGGAAATAATTTGGGTCCTTTCTGAATGGGAGCATTTATATAACAGTGCAAGATCCTCCATGACATTTCTTTTGCTCTGACATGAGAAGATCAACCTCTGAGACGGTGGCAGCTTCATCAGATTGGTTCCTGAATACTATTACCTCCTCCCGGTGAACATGGTGTGTGACTGAGAAAATTTGTGGTATTGATCCTCTGAGGTTTCATAGGGGAGACAAACTTTTACTGCAGTGTAGCTCAGTCTATATAGACGGATACAATGTGTTCAAAGGAGAACAGAGTGAAGAACTTTGTGTTAGGACCTGTGAGCAAGTAAGTGCCAAGTTATACTTGCGTGCTTGCGTGCTAAGTTGCCTCAGTTGTATCCAACTCTGCAACACTGTGGACTATCGCCCACCAGGCCCCTCTGTCCATGGGATTTTCCAGGAAAGAATACTGGAGTGGTGGAGTGGGTTCCCATGCCCTCCTCCAGGGGATCTTCCTGAGCCAGGGATCAAATTCACATCTCCTGCCTTGGCTGGTGGATTCTTTACCACTAGTACCACCTGGGAAGCTTGCCAAGTTATACTTGCACAGCACAATTAGGCAACTGTGTACACTCCTTCCACTGGAATTAACTGGAATCAACTAGTCAATGTCTCATGTTGCCTTTTCTATTTCCTTTTCCTAATCGTTGGTTCCAGGCTGTAGCTCTGGTTCCTTTTCTCTTTAGTGCTTGGCACCATCTCTTTACACACTCTGTAAACCTCTTGAATTGCATCTGGCTTTAAATGTCTACTACAACTACCACATATTTCTGGTTTCAGTCTTCCTTTCTCTACATTGCCCCAAGTGTACCATGAACATCTTCCTTGCATTTAGTCTGGATGACCTTATATCAGTGAGCTAAGAAAATGCTACAGTGTTCCAATGCATATCGATACACTTAGATTGGTTCTATTGTTTTTCAGAACTAGTACCTTAGTAGTAAATGACACTTCAGTTATCATATTTTCAATCCCATTTCCTCCTCAATTTGAATAAACTGGGATTGGTCAGATTGGAATATCACTTAGGCAACCAGAACTATGGGGTCTCTTTCTAGGGCAGTATTTTTTTTTTTTTTTTTTTAGCATTGGCTGTATGATAAAATTACATAAGAGAATCTGGAAGATCCCAGGGCCCAGGCAGCACCCCAGGCTGATGACAATGAAATCATGTAGGCGAGGACTCCAGCATCAGTGTTTGCTAAAGTCACCCAGTTGGCTCTAGTAAGCAGTTGAAGTTGAGACTCATTCTTTCAGACTTTAGTGCTGGATCAGGTGAAAGCAGAAAATCAAGAGAACCAGCCGCAGAAGGACACAGAAGAGAATGAGGTGTAGTTTTGCAGGGCCTCCCAGCAAAGGCTCACTTGCTATAAATGCTATTTTTAGCATCCATCAAAGTTGTGGTTAGACACATTTGAAGGTGCCAGGACTCTATTATTTGTTAGCTTCTCCTCTCCTCTGCTTTAGTCAGGACATGAAAAGCTACCCCTAGACTAGCAAATATTTAAAAGCCAAAGCCAGGTAAACAGAATTATATTGAGTCCAATAACAGAGAGGCAAAGCCTAAAGTTTCAAAAATGCTGAAATGGAATCAGGAAAGAGCACAGGTGAGAGGGCAGGATGAAATGGCACACTCAATTGTATAAGTAGGCTGAAGAGACCCATCTCCTTTGTTGAGGCAGCCACCCTCAAAGGACCTGATGAGCCTGGGAAGGGAAAAAATGGGAGACAACATGTGACATATTTTGAAATGATAACCAGTATTAGAGCATTCTTGGCATTTCCTATCTTTGGGATTGGAATGAAAACTGATATTTTGCAGTCCTGTGGCCACTGCTGAGTTTTCCAAATTTGCTGGCATATTGAGTACAGCACTTTCACAGCATCATCTTTCAGGATTTGAAACAGCTCAACTGGAATTCCATCACCTCCACTAGCTTTTTTCGTAGTGATGCTAAGGCCGACTTGATTTCACATTCCAGGATGCCTGGCTCTAGGTGAGTGATCACACCATTGTGATTATCTTGGTCATGAAGATCTTTTTTGTACAGTTCTTCTGTGTATTCTTGTCACCTCTTCTTAATATCTTCTGCTTCTATTAGGTCCATACCATTTCTGTCCTTTACGGAGCCCATCTTTGCATGAAATATTCCCTTGGTATCTCTAATTTTCTTGAAGAGATCTCTAGTCTTTCCCATTCTGTTGTTTTCCTCTATTTCTTTGCATTGATCACCAAGGAAGGCTTTCTTATCTCTCCTTGCTATTCTTTGGAACACTGCATTCAGATGCTTATATCTTTCCTTTTCTCCTTTGCTTTTGCTTCTCTTCTTCTCACAGATATTTGTAAGGCCTCCCCAGACAGCCATTTTGCTTTTTTGCATTTCTTTTCCGTGGGGATGGTCTTGATCCCTGTCTCCTGTACAATGTCATGAACCTCTGTCCATAGTTCATCAGGCGCTCTATCAGATCTAGTCCCTTAAATCTATTTCTCACTTCCACTGCATAAGGTAATGCTCATTCTCCAAGCCAGGCTTCAGCAATAAGTGGACCGTGAACTTCCTAATGTTCAAGCTGGTTTTAGAAAAGGCAGAGGAACCAGAGATCAAATTGCCCACATCTGCTAGATCATGGAAAAAGCAAGAGAGTTCCAGAAAAACATCTATTTCTGCTTTATTGACTATGCCCAAGCCTTTGACTGTGTGGATCACAATAAACTGTGGAAAATTCTTCAAGAGATGGGAATACCAGACCACCTAATCTGCCTCTTGAGAAACCTGTGTGCAGGTCAGGAAGCAACAGTTAGAACTGGACATGGAACAACAGACTGGTTCCAAATAGTAAAAGGAGTATTTCAAGGCTGTATACTGTTACCCTACTTATTTAACTTATACGCAGGGTACATCATGAGAAACGCTGGGCTAGAAGAAGCACAAGCTGGAATCAAGATTGCCGGGAGAAATCTCAAATCTCAGATATGCAGATGACACCACCCTTATGGCAGAAAGTGAAGAGGAGCTAAAAAGCCTCTTGATGAAAATGAAAGAGGAAAGTGGAAAAGTTGACTTAAAGCTCAACATTCAGAAAACGAAGATCATGGCATCTGGTCCCATCACTCAGGGGAAATAGATGGAGAAACAGTGGAAACAGTGTCAGACTTTATTTTGGGGGCTCCAAAATCACTGCAGATGGTGATTGCAGCCATGAAATTAAGAGATGCTTACTCCTTGGAAGGAAAGTTATGACCAACCTAGACAGCATATTCAAAAGCAGAAACATTACTTTGCCAACTAAGATTCATCTAGTCAAGGCTATGGTTTTTCCAGTGGTCATGTATGGATGTGAGAGTTGGACTTGTGAAGAAAGCTGAGCGCCGAAGAATTGATGCTTTTGAACTGTGGTGTTGGAGAAGATTCTTGAGAGTCCCTTGGACTGCAAGGAAATCCAACCAGTCCATTCTAAGGGAGATTGGTCCTTGGTGTTCTTTGAAAGGACTGATGCTAAAGCTAAAACTCCAATACTTTGGCCACCTCATGTGAAGAGTTGACTCACTGGAAAAGGTTCTGATGCTGGGAGGGATAGGAGGCAGGAGGAGAAGGGGACGACAGAGGATGAGACAGCTGGATGGCACCACCAACTCGATGGACATGAGGTGAGTGAACTCTGGGTGTTGGTGATGGACAGGGAGGCCTGGTGTGCTGCGATTCATGGGGTCACTAAGAGTTGGACATGACTGAGCAACTGAACTGAACCAATTTTTGAGCATATAATAAAAACAAACGTCAAGCAAAACTGCTTTTTATTTATTCTTCTTGAACTGTAGTTGATGGCTATGTTACAATTGATTTAAGGTAAGAATATTGTTTATTTATGAGAAAAACCCCAAACAGTGGAATGTCTCATAAAAAATGGCACATGTTAAGGAGAAGGTAACCTGAGTTCACTATGATAGTCTACCTCAATATTATTCTTCCATAGTTCAGTTCACTTCAATCACTCAGTTGTGTCCAGCTCTTTGTGACCCTATAGGCTATAGCACACAAAGTTTCTATGTCCATCACCAACTCTCAGAACTTGCTCAAACTCATGTCTATTGAGTACATGATGCCATCCAACCATCTCATCCTCTATCATCCCCTTCTCCTCCTGACTTCAATCTTTCCCAGCATCAGGGTCTTTTCAGATGAGTCAGTTCTTCACATCAGGTGGCTAAAGTATTGAAGTTTTAGCTTCAATATCAGTCCTTCCAATGAATATTCAGGACCCATTTCCTTTAAGATGGACTGGTTGGATCTCCTTGCAGTCCAAGGGACTTGTAAGAGTCTTCTCCAGCGCCACAGTTCAAAAGCATCCATTCTTTGGTGCTCAGCTTTCTTTATAGTCCAACTCTCACATCCATACATGACTACTGGAAAAACCATAGCCTTGACTAGATGGACCTTTGTTGGCAAAGTAATGTCTGTGCTTTTGAATATGCTATCTAGGTTGGTTATAGCTTTTCTTCCAAGGAGCAAGTGTCTTTCAATTTCATGGCTGCAGTCGCCATCTGTAGTGATTTTGGAGACCAAGAAAATAAAATCTGTCAGTTTCCATTGTTTCCCATCTGTTTGCCATGAAGTGATGGGACCAGGTGCCATGATCTTTATTTTTTGAATGTTGAGTTTTAAGTCAACATTTTCACTCTCCTCTTTCACTTTCCTCAAGAGGCTCTTTAGTTCTTCTTCAGTTTCTGCCACAAGGGTGGTATCACCTGCATATCTGAGGGTATTGATATTTTGCTGGGGACCAGCCCCAGTGGATCCAGGGTAATTCAAAGTGGGGATGGCATGGTGAGGAAAAACTTATTTATTTAGAAATATAAGATTCGATTAGGAAGAAATAGTATAGTAGGAAAATTTAGTGGAGAAAAGATGCTGAATAACTTGGTTTACGTGGAAAGCCAATAAAGTTCCAGACAAGGAACTTGCACCATCTCCATTGGGCCACTGGTGCCCACTTGAATATCGAAGGGTGCCCTGCCTTAGGCTCCCTTTGTGGGGATCTAAAAGCCAGGGCAAGTAAGTAGACTCGGTGAGCCTCTGAGTTCCAGATGGGAATTCAGCCAGAAATTCGAGTAAAGAAGACACGGGGGAAAACATTCCAGTGACTGGCCCATCCTCTATTGTCCAGAAAGGACTTTTATACCTTTTTTGTACATAGAGATCAATGGATAACGTAAAATTATGCAGCATCAGCAGCCCTGACTCTTATCGAGACCAGGCTTTCTCTCTGCATACCTAGTTGTATACACAGGTCTTAGGTGATTTGCATTTCCTTTTGGCCAGAAGGCCAATTAACATTTTACGGCCCTTTTCTGATAAGAGTTTGTCAACCAGAAGATTTATTTGTGTTGTCCTTCTTAAAGTCTGGTGCCATGCTCAGAAAGCACTAAATAAAGTTTCATTCTTACATAGCAAGGACACAACAATTTATAACAATGAAAGAAGTACAGTGGTTTATAACAAAGAGAAAAGTAATTAAATCAAAAGTCTAGTGCTGCTAACATCAAAACTACTACATTCATTTTTCTATATCCCAATTACATTGATTAATATCCTTCAGGTGCCTAAAAGAGAAAGAATATGGAAGCCTAGCAGCAGTCATTGATTCAACAGTGAAACTCATCACCAATATAATTTTTAGCTCTTTAGGAAAGGCTCTGTATCTTTAAGATGCTTTAAGCTTTGTGCCTCTCATGGTTGGGGGGCTGTAAGCAATTCACAAATTGTAAAAGTCTGGGGGAACCTGTCAGGCAAGTTAGAGAGCCATCAGAGGGGTTTGAGCTGAAACATTCCTTTCATATGCAGGAGACTGAAGCCCTGAATTAACTTTTTCCAGAGAATGTCAGAAGAGTGGAAAGCACAGTACAATAAAGCAGGCAGACTCTGGTTTTGGAAGGTATATGTTCAGGAAAACCCAGGGGGAACCCCTGAAGCCACATCACGCCTTTGCATTTTGTCAGGCTTCCTTCTTCATGACCTTTGCCATGGGCGGGATTCCTCATGCTGGCTCCCAGCATCGTTTCTCCTGGCAATCTTGATTCTAGCTTATGCTGGTATGTTGGAGTATATGTTATATCTCATGTGTGTGCTAAGTCATGTTCAACTCTTTTCAACCCCATGGAGTGTAGCCTGGCAGACTACTCTGTGGAATTTTCCAGGCAAGAGTACTGGAGTTGCCATTTCCTTCTCCAGGGTCATCTTGGATCAGGGTCAAACATGTGCCTCCTGCATTGGCAAGCCAATTCTGTACCATGGTTCCAGTCACCTGGGAATCCCATGTTATACCTTTGTTGTTGTTCTGTCACTTAGTCATGTCCAGCTCTTTGAGAACCCATGGACTGCAGCACGCCAGGTTTCCCTGTCCTTCACTATCTCCCTGAGTTTGCTAAAACTCACATTTGTTGAGTCAGTGATTCCATTCAACCCTCTCATCCTCTGGCATCTCATCCTCTGGCCCCCTTCTCCTCCTGCCCTCAATCTTTCCCAGCATCAGTGTCTTTTCCAAGTGGCCAAAGTATTGGAATAAAGATACTCTGTAGAATGGGTTAGTATCCACTCTCATGCTTATTTGCTCTTCCTTTCTCCTGCTAACATTCTTTCCTCCTCACACTCTCTTCTTTCTTATTCTTTTCTTGCTGTCGGCGTTTTTAAGGTCCCTAGCCTGTCATGGTGACTCCCACCACCAGATCAGCAGATGGGGCATATTTGCTCTAAGCCCCTATTAATTTATTTCCTGTAATCAATACCACTTTTATCACCACTTGTGTTTGTTCTCTGATCTTGAATCCTTGTCTCTGTCCAGGGGTTTCTTCCTAGCTAATGTGACCTCGTTTTTCTGCTGCCTCCACAAACGCCCTGTGAAGCCTGAAGCTGCTGCCAGAACTCTTTACAGTGACTTACCCAGAGAAGCTTTGTTTAGCATTCCCACAAAATGAGTCACTTGAGCCTTCCATGTTTAGGGAAAGCTCCTGCTTGCCTAAGGAGGCTGACAGAGTGGCTGGGTACTCCCTGAACTTTGCAAACCCCAGTCGAGAGTTTCATTATTTCCACTCCTTGATCTCTTGCTCTGGATCCAATAGACCATCTCCTTCTTCTCTGCATTCCAGCTGAAGGCCAGACTCTGCCAGAAATCTGTCTGGGCATGATTTCCTTGATGCTTCATTCCTATATTGCACAGTGGGGAAAATGGCAAGGTTTCAGGTAGCAGAGGTTGGCGGTGGCTTCCACAACTCATTCACCTCTGTTTTGAACCCTTTGAAGCCCCAGGACCTCTTACTTCTCTGCTTTCTCTCTGTTATCTGCCTCATAGTGCATGCACACACACACACTCACACACACACACTACATGGAAATTCTCAACCTAATGATGGGAGTAGGAGTTGGAGAGGGAGAATATAGAACATCTCAGAATCTTAGGAGTTAAAGAATGGTTTTAAAACATTTAACTACTATAAGATTTTTGTATATTTTTGAACAGGTGAACAAGAGAGTTGTTTGAAAAAAGAAAGTTATGCTCAAGTGGTTTCATATTGGTTAAATGCAACAAAAAAATTTTAATAGTAACATTGTTTTTTCAAAACAAGGTTAATTGCTGTTCAGTGTAAAATTACTCACTGGGTTCATATTTATTACAAATTAGATAATTAAATTCTTAATGTGGTATTAAGAGACCATATACATTCCCACATATATAATACAACCTCAACATAATTTTTCAACATATTCTTCTTTATTGAGCTTTTGAAAGTATAATGTATATTTTAAAGCTAATGAACCATGGGTAACTCTATTCTTTCTCCCTCGTGTGCCTTCCTTTATCATTACCACTCCTGATAACTTTTTTTCTATTCTTTCTAAAATTCAAACATCATTATGTAGAGAGAATATCTTGTTAATCTTGTTTCGTCTATCTCTCCATAATTTTTTAGAATATTTTAAAGTCAATCCCAAGTATGATTATTCATAGTATATAACTAAGATATTGGACTTTTAAAGCATATTCACAATGTTGTTAAATCAACTAAATCTTCCCAGGTGGAGTTAGTGGTAAAGAACCTGCCTGCTGGTGCAGGAGACATAAGAGACATGGGTTCAATCCCCGGGTCAGGAAAATTTCTTGGAGATGGCAACCCACTCCAATATTCTTGCCTAGAGAATCTCACGGACACAAGAGCCTGGAGGGCCACAGTCCATAGGGCGGCAAAGATTCGGGCATGATCGAAGTGACTTAGCATACAACTGTCATCTACTATTCACTTCATATCCTTTTCCTCAACCTATGGAATGGAAGAAAATGTTTGCAAATCATATATCTGATAAGGAGTTAATATGCAAAAAATTTAAAGAATTCACACAGCAAAAATCCCCAAACAATTCTATTTAAAAAACAGGCAGAGGAACTGAATAGACACTTTTCCAAGGGAAACATAGAGATGGCCAACAGGTATATGTGAAGGTGCTCAAAGCACTATCATGGAAATGCAAGTCCAAACTACAATGAGATTTCACCTTATACTTGTTAGAATGTTGGTGAGGATGTGGACAAAAGAGAACACTTGTGTACTGCTGGGGAATATAAATTGATGCAGCCACTGTGGAAAGTAATATGGATTTTCCTTAAAAATTTAAAAATAGAACTACCATGTGATCTAGCAATCTCCTTTCTAGGTATATATCCAAAGAAAATGAAAACAGGGTATCAAAGCGTATCTGTACTCCCATATTCATTGCAGCATTATTTATAGTAGCCAAGACTTGAAAACAATTTGTCTATCAGTTCAGTTCAGTTGCTCAGTCATGTCTGACTCTTTGTGACCCCATGAATCGCAGCATGCCAGGCCTCCTTGTCCATCAGCAACTCCCAAAGTTCACCCAAACTCATGTCCATCAAGTTGGTGATGCCATCCAGCCACCTCATCCTCTGTCATCACACAACACTGTCTCTCTCTCTCTCTCTCTCTCACACACACACACACACACACACACACATGCGTGTGTGTGTGAAATATTATTCAGTCAAGATAAAGAAGGACATTCTGCAATTTTTGACAACTTAGATTGACCTTGAGGGCATTATAAGTGAAATAAGCCAGACAGAGAAAAGCAAATACTGCATGAATGAGATAGTTTGGTAGCATCATCAGTTCAATGGACATAAATTTGAGCAAACTCCAGGAGATAGTGGAGGACAGAGGAGCCTCACATGTTACAGGCCATGGGATCACAAAGAGTCAGATCTAACTTAGCAACTGAATAACAACAACAACAAATCATTTATATGTGGAATCTTAAAAAGTAAGTCAATTTCATAAAAACAACTAGAAAAAAAAAGTTCCAGGGGATGCATGATGGAGGAAACAGGGAGAGCTTGGTAAAAAAGGATACAAACATCCAGCTGTAAGGTGAATAAAGTCTAAAGATGTAATTATAACATGGTGACTATAGTCAGAACACTGTATTACATAATTGACTTTTGTTAAAACAGTAGAATTCAGCAACAAAAAAGATAAATATATGAGGTGACAAATGTGTTGATTAACTTGATGGGGAGAATCTTTTCAAAATGTATGTATCAAAACATCACCGTGAACACTTTAACTATCTTACAATTTTATTTGTCAATTATACCTGAATAAAGTTAAAAAAAAAAACTTCACTGAATGAACACAAGAGAAAACAGGAGTTAAGTTACTAAATTTTGAGAATATAAAGTGATGTATATTATGGCTTTTTAATCTTTCCAATTGCAATGAAAATTTTAACGGTGGCACTAAGCTACAATTTCTGTTGACCTTTGATATGTGAAATTTCTTTCAAATTAAATCAAGACTATTTAGCTATATAGGGATAAAAGAATCTTGATTTGTTTGAGAAACACATTTGGAAAAGTTATGATGAACTTTAATGGGAAACACACTTGGATAGAAGCCTGGGCATAAGTTTGAAATTGATCATCACATTGTTTGTTTAGAAAAGAAAACATAACATTCAAAGAATATGTTGGAAGCATTGGATTTCTTCACATGAGAACACACACATTGAAAATGTTGGGGTTTGGATAAAGCGTAAATTACAGACTACTTTGTTCTTTCGTTGAAAGTGTTGAACTTTAAAGATATGCATATATTGTTGGACATACTAAAATCAGAATATTTTTTGCATGGAGAATACTTTTGGGGGAAAAAGGAAACAAAATAATAGAAACTTTTGAAAATTAATAGTGCTAATGACCAGACTTTGAAAATAATTCTACAAATGGAAGAATGAAATGATAGCCAATTTACAGCAAGTCAGATACATAGGTTATAGAGGGCAGCTGATCATTGCTTGCCTGGGTGGTCTCCCATTTCCCAGAAGAGTGAATTGCTGAGCTTCATGAGAGAGTCATGACATACTCTGCACCTAAGGGGACTTTGTGTGTGGGAAGGGTGGGGGAGGATGGATAACTCTTTAAAAAGTCAGAGAAGGGGGTCAAAAAATCATAGAAGAAACTTTGTAAGTTATATAAACCAATCCATTTACCCCCAAGAAAAACCACACCTAAATTCTTCCAGGCAGATTAGGATCTTTCCTACTTCTAAAGACCTCCGCAGAAGTTTCCATTTCCGTACTTTAGGACTAAACAGACTTTACTCTCAGAGCACTGTGCTTTTGCCTATGTTAAATCTTTCATGACACTGCCAAGACATTCATTTGTTCTTATAAAATCCTCTGCATAGAGGAAGACAGCTGAGTGAGCTTGCTTTGGGAACTTGGTGTATTCCTCTTTTCCCTGGCCCTCTGTTCTCTACACTTAGAAATTCCATTACTTTAAGATAGGGATTTCTGGGGCCTTTCAGGGGTCAAGTAGACAACACATCACCTGTATGATTTATAAATGTAGAGAGTGATGGCAAAGTGGAGAAGAAATGCTGCTCTAAAGGCATTTAATTGCATATTCATTGTATGCACTGGTTCAGTTCAGTTCAGTTCAGTTCAGTCACTCAGTCGTGTCCGACTCTTTGTGACCCCATGAATCCCAGCACGACAGGTCTCCCTGTCCATCACCAACTCCTGGAGTTCACTCAGACTCACATCCATCAAGTCAGTGATGCAGTCCAGCCATCTCATCCTCTGTTGTCCCCTTCTCCTCCTGCCCCCAATCTCTCCCAGCATCAGAGTTTTTTCCAATGAGTCAACTCTTCGCATGAGGTGGCCAAAGTACTGGAGTTTCAGCTTCAGCATCATTCCTTCCAAAGAAATCCCAGGGCTGATCTCCTTCAGAATGGACTGGTTGGATCTCCTTGCAGTCCAAGGGACTCTCAAGAGTCTTCTCCAACACCACAGTTCAAACGCATCAATTCTTTGGCACTCAGCCTTCTTCACAGTCCAACTCTCACATCCATACATGACCACAGGAAAAACCATAGCCTTGACTAGACGGACCTTTGTTGGCAAAGTAATGTCTCTGCTTTTCAATATGTACTGGTTAAGCCAAGCCAAATGTGACTTTGGGGGTGAATTCTGCATGAAACCTGCCCACTTACAGCCTTGCTTTAGGCTTTCCAAAAGGGTAGCACGGGCTTTCCTGCTGGCTCAGGAGTAAAGAATCACCAGTTTGCTCCCTGGGTCAAGAAGCTCTCCTGGAGAAGGCAAAGGTAACAAGCTCCAGTATTCTCACCTGGTCCCATGGACAGAAGAACATGGAGGGCCATAGTCCATGGGGTTGCAAAGAGTCAGATGTGGGTTAGCGACTAAACAGCAACTACAAAAGGGGAGCATATGGCAGTCAGGTTGCATTTGTCTATATTTACAAACAAAAAACCAAGACTTAGTTTAGCTCTGATGAAAGATGATTCTTGTCTGTATTATCCAGCACTAGAAGCACTCTTATTAAAGGCAGTTATTCCTATAATTATTTACATTACAATTATAAAATTATAATTATTCTATATTCTATAGGTCTTAGTAAACATATTAGCTCCAAGACAATTCCCAATAATCCTTGTGTCCAGTATTCATATCCTTGTGTGCTATCCTTGTGTGAGCCATTGTGGGAAGGGATGGTGTGTGACTTGGTCATGGAAGCCTTGTAGCTTTCACCTTTGTCTCTCCAGTAAGCCAGCACCATGCTACATAAACTCTCAGACTTTGCTGTGTAGAGGATCTGAGGCCTCCAGCCAGCAGTCAGCACCATCATGCCAGTCTAATGAAAGCCATGTTGGAGATGGATCCTCAAAACTCAGTCATGCCTTCAGGTAATTGCAACCAGCAAATATCTGTTTACAACTGAATGAGAAACTCCAAATGAGAACTGCCCATAAGACCCCTTCCTGTGTTCTCAACCAATGGGAACTTGAGATATAATAAATGTTTATGTATTGTTTCAAACCATTAAGTTTTAGTGGTGATTTATTAGGTAGAAGTAGATGTCAAGACAAATAGAGTTGGTAGGCTTAAGAGTTATACACGCAAAGTTTCAGGCCTCTATGACTTAAAGCAAGTGACAGAATCAATCCTGTGATCCATTCTTCTCAGTTTCTTTCTTTCTTTTTAATATTTTGAGCTTTTTAAGATATGGTTGACATATAACTTCAAGAACTGTACAATGTGATGATCTGATATACATATATACTGTGAAATGATTCCCATAATAAGGTTTGTTAACACATCTATTATCTCCCATATTTTCCCAGTTTCTTTGGCACCAGGAAGGGAGATGTTGTGTTCTTCCCTGGGAGTGTGGAGCTAGGAATAGTATTCAAAGCTAGGCAATTTTACATATGTCATTTTTTCCAGGCCATATGTATGTGCTTAGTCACTCAGTCGTGTGACCCCATGGTCTGTAGCCCACTGGGCACCTCTGTTCATGGGATTTCCTAGCAAGAATACTGGAGTGGGTTGCCATTTCCTACTCAAAGGAATCTTTCCAATTCAGGGATCAAACCCACATCTCTTAGGTTTCCTGCATCAGATTCTTTACCACTGCCTCACCTAAGAGGCCACTTTCCATGCTGTATTGGCTTTTAATAATTATTCATGAATAGCCAGTTGGAGAAGGAAATGGCAACCCACTCTAGTATTCATGCCTGGAGAATTCCATGGACAGAGGAGCCTGGCAGGCTGCAATCCATAGGGTCACAAAGAGTGGGACAGAACTGAGTGACTGACACAACAGCCAATATTAATTGAACTTTTATCAAGTGGCAGTGATATGCTAAGGGGTCCATTTGAGTTATCTTCATATAATCCTTACAGTAGCTTTAAGAAGTAGATACTATTACTACATTTTGCCAACTTACTACAAGACAATTCTAAGGAGCTGGTGAAATAGGCTCTTGTCTAAGAAAAAATGATAAGGAAAAAATGCTACAAAACTTCCCTGCCCTAAAATATCTTTATAAATCAGATGCCACAGTTGCTTCAGTTTTATGCATATGAATGTTAAACATTTTTCAAGGCTCTCTCTAAACAGGGTACTCAGTCAGTTAATGAGTACATTTAGCAGGTGTGTTTTGTATCTCTTCTGGTGAAACTGAGTAGCAATTGCCCATGAAAGTGAGCTTCATGGTAGCAGGGACCCAACTGACAAGGGCCCCGGGTACCACGCTGTGAGGTCCACTCTCGTCCACGCCAAGGCCATGCTTCCCAGGGGCCATTCCTGGTTAGTGACTGAATGAGCCAGGGTCACCACTGCAGCTCCGCTGCCCGCAAAGGACACACAACTCCGAAAGCTGACTTCCCAAGGCCCTACACAGACCTCTTAAAACTGTACTACAGTCTAACAGTCTTCTACCCATCCTTTCCTTTGCCTCTCTCAGGTCAAACCTTCTCATATTCCTCTCACAGGTGTTGTTGCCCCTCATAAATCTCATGCATGGCTGGTCCTCTCTTTTCATCTGCTTCTTAGATGACCTGGACTAACATTTACCGGTAGCACATAAAGCATCTATGATCACAGTGTGGCAAGAAACTGGCATGAGCAAGTCTAAGAGGACTTAAGAAGATTCAAGAGATAAGTAATCTGTTGTATAATTTTGGTTAAACAAACTGGTGCTGTACAGAGTTGAGTAAAAGCTGATTTATGAGGATGTTAAATGGAGACCTCTTTGTAGCAAAAAGAAAAGAAAAGTGTTAATTAGAAAAATGACACACATAGAATGAGTGTTATATGATCTTTTTGGTGAAGTTAGACTGATTCTTTATCTAAGAATTCCCACGTGTAGCAGCC
This sequence comes from Nanger dama, assembly GCA_917880005.1. Taxonomy (NCBI): domain Eukaryota; kingdom Metazoa; phylum Chordata; class Mammalia; order Artiodactyla; family Bovidae; genus Nanger; species Nanger dama. The sequence continues at coordinate 36,841,761 of CAKJTW010000007.1, forward strand.
ACTTTTGGGTGCCCTGCTTTATCTGCCCTCAGCTCACCCTCTGATTTTAGCTGCTGCAGAGATAAACAGTTCTGGGCAAGTTCAGACTCACACCAACCCATCGCAAGCACTTTGCTAGTGGTAGGTTTGCCAGATTTAGAAGGGAATTAAAAAAAAAAAAAAAAAACACCACAAGATGCCTAGTTACATGTGAATTTTAGATAGAGAATAATTTTTAGTGTCAGTATACTTCATGTAATATTTATAATTTAAACAGAATTTAGTTTATCTGAAACCCTAACTGAACTGGGCATCTTGCATTTTGTTGCACCTCTAGGCAGGAGAGTCTCCACTTTTCTGTTGCAGAGCTTTCTCTGAAGCCCTGGAAGCATCCTCGGCCTGCACATACGAGCCCAGCAGGGAAGGGAGCTGATGTCCCCAGGAGAGTAACCCTCAGCCAACGGGGGACAGCAGCTGGGGGCTGGCACGCAGCACCTGTCCTTCCAGTGGGGCTTGTTTCTCAGTTTCCTGCAGTTTTGCGTCCCTGTTCCCTCCAGCAGCAGTCTCAGTAATGCACACCTGTACTGGCCTCTGCTTCCATCCTCTTTCTTCCTGCTCATTCACTTCTGATTCCCATGATTACCCTTCAAATAAATCTAACTCCACATCTTGGAATTCACATTTAGGGGAACCTACATTAAGACAGCATTTTTATGGATACAAGCAAGTATAAGTAATCCCTTTCCCTCCAAATAATTTCAAGTAGCCATAAATTTGAAAAATGAGCTTACAGTAGTGAATGATCACCTAATTATATGAAGATATAATTTTAGATTCTAAGTAAATAAAAAAATGTATACCACTTACATTTCAGGAAGGGACATTTTCCTTATTTGTGAATAAGATAAATCATTTGCTCATATTCACTTAAGGTAAAAAAGAATTTTTTTTTTCCTCATGAAAACAGTAACTCTCCAGTATGTATGAAGTGGAAAATAAGGCTAATCAAATCTACTTTCTAGGATACGTACTTTAAAGGCAATAAGTGTTTTTATTTAAAGAAGAAATAGAAACATGGTTTATGTAAACAAATCTGTAGTGGATTTGGGAAGTTTGTGATTTTTGCTTCTTAAGTACTTCTGGTCATCAGTATAAATACTGTGACACCGTTGAAGAGTTGCATTCCTTTCTGGCAGTGTTTCCCATTTTGTCAACTACAGATTTCAAGTCCCTTTAGACTGTGAAAGATTCTGCATAAAACGATCAATCATCTCCTTCTGGCTGTTTGGCAGAGGCAGCCAATGACTTGTTCTATCATGAAGTGAATTCATATATATTCATGAGGCACAGAGAAACACTTCATTGTTTAAGATTGTTTTGTTATTTCAGAATAAATCATAAAGACACCATCCCACCCATAGCTGGTAAAGAAATATTTGTCCTACGATCCTCACCTTTGTGGTTTGTAGTGTTTTAACTTGCACCGTTTAGCCGACATTACATGTTTCTTTTCTCTCTCTCTTTTTTTTTACAGTACATTAAAAACCACCATGTCTTTATTACCTTGTAGCAAAAATTGGGAACGTCTAAAAACTGAAACTACATGCATTCTAAATTAGTGATTTAATTTTCACAGAGCACAGGACTCAGGGCAGAATGATCAACTTTGTACAGGTAGGTATTGTCTGAACTTCCAAATTCCATCAAGCTCAGTCTTTTTGTCCCGTGTTTATTTACGCAGAACCTTCCAAGAATCTATTGTAATTGCAAAATTTTGCCTCCTGCCAAGATGTCTGTGTGGACTTCAATCAGAGACACAATAAATAGCACAAGCAGTATGAAAACAACTTGCTGGGAAAGCTATTAATATTTTAACACCTCTGATAAACAGGAAAAGAGGTGAATGTTTGTATTTAAAGCCACACAAGTTCCTCACTTTGTCTGCCTTTCCTAACCAATGTAATCCTAGGCTTGTAAAATGTTATAAAATTGAGGGAAATAAAATCCAGAGATAATGAATCCCAGAGACATAAAAACCATTGAACATTCTTGATCACCACCAATGTGGTTCTCAGAAAGGAGTTTACTGGATCTTTCCTAAGAATTATGTTTTCAGCAACAAGATGAATCAAACATGTACTGTCTCAGATTCTAACAATGGCTGTTTGTTTAGGTGGCATGGTGCCTATACAGAACTTAGTCAAATTCTTGCCATAGGGATCAACAAAGTTTACAAGGACAAATGACAGTAAATGTGCTCCACATAGGATTGGAATCGGACACTTGAGTTTGAATCCTGGCCCTGGATGTACTCGCTGGTAAACTCAGACAGTTTATTTGATTTTTTACCCTAGATTTTCTTATCTGGATGATGTAGCTGATCATACCTATCTCAATATTACGAAAATATGCACTAGGCATAGAGTAACAATCTATGAATTTTAGTTATTATTGTTATCAGTCACTGTGCTTGATTGCAAAGAATAGAATCCCGCCCAGCTAGATTAAACAGAAAAGGAATCTGTTAAAGGTCACTGGGTAGCTCTGAGATTCTTCAGGTAGAAGGGACAGAGAACCAGACTCGGAAGTGACTTATAAAGGACAATGCCTAAGTCAGGTTGCAAAGGCTACAGAGGGTACATACACTGAGCTTACACAGGAGCCACATAAATTGTGAAGCTCAGTGCAAAGTGAAAATATGGGGCCACTTATTCAAAAAGTAAGACAATTTTCATTAACGATACAAAAATGTAGAGCTCTTTCTTCCTTCCTGCAGTCTCTCCACTTGTCTTGATGATTTTTAATTTATTTCATGTTGTTTTTAGTAAGTAAAAAGCAAATTAAAAACTGCAATATGAATTTTATTATTTATCTTGGTGTACAATGTCAGTCTTAAATCAAATATAAGACCATTTCATTTTTATGCACAATTATTGAGATTAGCACAACTCATGTGTCGTCATATCTTGCATATATTTATGTATTTTGTCCTCACTAGAAGAGTAGAAACTGCTCAAAACTATCTCCAACTGTTTTTACTTTGCTTCTTGAAACAGGGCATTCTACCAACACTCTCTACCTTTGGCATGCTGATGAGTAGGAAAGAACTGAAAAGAAAAGGAGATAAGGATTGCCTTAACTTCTCCTTTTCTTCTATGTCATCATTCTCAGAGTAAGAGGTTGCGACTACAGAGGACTAACAGGAATAGGAAAAGCTGTGATAGGATTCTTCGGTCGTTCATGTTTCTTAGAATGACATTACCTTTCTTTGCGTTCTGGCTGGGGCTATGGATTGCCCCCACAGTACTCCAGAGGAGACGTTAATATGTCTACTGTGAGCTTCGCTGAACTTCCACGACACAGTTGGTGCTGCAGCACTGTGCTTATGGGCCAGTAATTGCTACCTGCAAATGGGCAGTGAGAAACTGGGGCGGACATGTATTTAGGACAAATGGGTATATTTAGTATAATCTGATTATTCCTTGGAAGATTTTATTTTCAATCCAGAAAGGCATATACTTTACTGTCTGGATATTCTTTTCTAAGAAAGTAAATACTAGTGTCAGAAATTCGTCTACTTAAAGAAACGCATAGGATGCAAGAGACTAAGCAAAGTTCAGTTCAGTTCAGTCGCTCAGTCGTGTCCAACTCTTTGCGACCCCATGAATTGCAGCACGCCAGGCCTCCCTGTTCATTACCATCTCTCGGAGTTCACTCCAGACTCACGTCCATCGAGTCCATGATGACATCAAGTCATCTCATCCTCGGTCGTCCCCTTCTTCTCCTGCCCCCAGTCCCTCCCAGCATCAGAGTCTTTTCCAATGAGTCAACACTTCGTATGAGGTGGCCAAAGTACTGGAGTTTCAGCTTCAGCATCATTCCTTCCAAAGAAATCCCAGGGTTGATCTCCTTCAGAATGGACTGGTTGGATCTCCTTGCAGTTCAAAGGACTCTCAAGAGTCTTCTCCAACACCACAGTTCAAAAGCATCAATTCTTCATCACTCAGCTTTCTTCACAGTCCAACTCTCACATCCATACATGACTACTGGAAAAACTATAGCCTTGACTAGACAGACATTAGTTGGCAAAGTAACGTCTCTGCTATTGAATATACTCTCTAGGTTGGTCATAACTTTTCTTCCAAGGAGTAAGCGTCTTTTAATTTCATGGCTGCAGTCACCATCTGCAGTGATTTTGGAGCCCCCCAAAAATAAAGTCTGCCACTGTTTCCACTGTTTCCCCATCTATTTCCCATGAAGTGATGGGACTGGATGCCATGATCTTCATTTTCTGAATGTTTAGCTTTAAGCCAACTTTTTCACTCTCCTCTTTCACTTTCATCAAGAGGCTTTTTAGCTCCTCTTCACTTTCTGCCATAAGGGAAGTGTCATCTGCATATCTGAGCTTATTGATATTTCTCCTGGCAATCTTGATTCCAGCTTCTAGTTCTTCCAGCCCAGCATTTCTCATAATGTACTCTGCATATAAGTTAAATAAGCAGTGTGACAGTATACAGCCTTGATGTACTCCTTTTCCTATTTGGAACCAGTCTGTATATAAAGTCATCCTTGTCTTGTGGGCCCGAAGAATGTTAGGGCAAAAGTCACCTGACATAGTATGTTGCGTCACAATGATTCAGAACTAAAGAAGTCTCTGCTGGAAAAATTTTTAAGAGCTTAAGGCATCTGTGTTATGCTAGAAAGTTGGTTTGATAAAGTGATTTAGTACTTTGTCATTCCATTCCCAGGGACCTTTTCTAGTGACCTGTCATCAACATACACCCTCAATATACAGATAAACCAAACTAGTATCAAGAAATACCTCTCCTCAAAGAACTGGGTTGATAGACAGTTATCAGTTGGATGTCCTGTATTCCTGAAGTTCATTTTCAAACTCCTTTTTCATTCTGTTCTACCCTCATGTTATTCTTTCAAGTAAAAGAGACGTTAACTTTGATGTGTAATCTATTTCTCTTCTTCAGATGCATTACTCAAATAAATGTGAGGGATTTCTTGGCTATAAGATTGTTGGAACATTAATCTTTCTTTTTGTGTTATTTCACTATTGTAAAAGTAAAGACCTTACGTTCTGAATCCTTTAACAAAATGCTAAATGAAGTCAGATATATAAGATTTTTTTTTTTATAATAGAAGTAACACAGGTAAACTGTCTTCTATTTCCTCACTAATGTTTATCCATGACTTGATTTGGATGAAATTATGTAACACAGATAAACACATACTGGGGCATATTTTTGTTACTTTACTTCTGGTGTGTGTTTCAGGACTGATAAAAGAGCTTACTGCTGAGTAAATATTTGATAGGATGAATGACTCTATTAGTAAGTAACTATGACCATTCTAACAAAGATGTTGGCTCATAATGGCTAATAATGGCTAATAGATTTAGGTAAAAAACTTCATGAAATTAGATTTTCTGTATTAGGTTACCAGCATTTTCAATTCAATTTTAAGAAGTTTTTCAAATGGGATTAGATCAAGCATTTAAAGAAAATAAGGGAAGCTTCCCTAGAAAAGTGGTTGTTTGAGTACTTTTCTAAACTGAATCATGAGGTTATTGAGAACAGCTTGTAACAGTCTGCTAGTTCTCCCCTTCATCCTTAGCCAAACAATATTCAGCTGGGCTCATGATGGCCCGGATTATATTTCCCAGACACTCTTGAGCTATTAATAGATGTGGCCATGTGACTAGATTTTTAAGACCAATGAGCTGTGGGTGGAAGTGATGTGTACAATTCAGACTGTGCTGTTAAGAACAGGAAAACATGTACATCTATGGTTAATTCATGTGGATGTATGACAGAAATCAAACCAATATTTTAAAGCAATCATCAATCAATTAAAAATAAACAAATATTATAAAAAAACAGGAGAATAAAAAATCCATCTTATCTAACTCACTGTGATTTTGGATTTATAGTATATGCAGACAAAGCTTTATTCTAAATAATGCAATGTGAATGTCCAAGATAAAATGTTATTGGTGACAAAAATATGGTAAGAATCTGTTAAGCTTTCAATTAACTAAATCAATGTAAGATGGGAATATTTGGCTTACATAAACATGTGTGTGTGTGTGTGTGTGTGTGTATCAGTTATTTAAAGATCTGTCTTCAAAATGAAAAGCGAAAGTCACTCAGTCGAGTCCGACTCTTTGGGACCCCATGGACTCTATAGTCTGTGGAATTCTTCAGGACAGAGTACTGGAGTGGGTAGCCTTTCCCTTCTCCAGGGGATCTTCCCAACCTAGGGATCAAACCCAAGTCTCCCATATTGCAGGCAGGTTCTTTACCAGCTGAGCCACAAGGGATGCCCAAGCACACTGGAGTTGGTAGCCTAACTGTTCTCCAGCAGGTCTTCAAAATAATTACCCTCAATTCTCTACTTGGTTTTGCAGCTTCAGTTTTACTCATGTATCAAGCCCTTGCCTAATCCAGGTCTGGACTTTCAGGGAGCTTGAGTGCTGGTCAGGTGGTCCTGAAGAGCCTACAGAGAAAAAAAAGTTGATTTTTCACAATGACATGGAAAGGCTTGAAGACGTTAAGAAAAGCAAATTACAAAATAATGCATAAAGTATAAACTCAATAAATTAACAAACACAAATAAATTTATATATACTAGCTTGGTGTATATATATATATATATATATATATAAAATGTGTGTATATATATATATATATGTAAACTCATGTGAATGTATAAATTAATAGAAAATGTTTGCAAAGATATATAGAGAATCATTAATGGTAGTTTCCTCTAGAGAAGGGCCAACATTTGGAAGGGAATAAGGTGAAGGTGAAATTTAACTTTTTAGTCCATATGCTTCTTTACATTTGAAAGCTATATAAAGAATATGCATTCAGAAATTACACGTGGATTTTACATATGCATGTGTCATGAAGTTAAAATGCATATTATAAAAATTGAAATATAAATTATTTATACTTATTAACTGCCTAAATATTTGTATATGATAAAAATGAACTTAGGAAGGTGTGGTGTGGTTATGTAGCTGGGGGAAAAGTCTTTAAACGTAATTTTTTTTTTTTACTTCAGAGCTAAAATATTAAGTTTAGGGTTTGACTCATAACTTGCAAGCAATAACTAATGGGTAAGTTATATGTATTCTTTGAAAAGCATCGCTTATAACGTAGAATGGCTGCTAAGATTGTAGGTTACATCACCAGACCATTCAAGTACCAAAGCCTGATACCTTAGAGGAACTCAATAGATGCTATCATCATTAAGATTACGCTTAAAATGTGGAAAACTGAAGTCTTTTAGATATATCTGGTTATAATTTCATTAAGCCAGGTACAAATTATCATGGAGGAAAAGAGAAAACCTGACAGAAAAAAATGCAGGCAATGGTTTAAATAAGCATACTTTGCAAGTGAACTCAGTTAAATTCCAATTAAAAGTGTTTTATAACATGTACAAAATGATTTTTATAAATACATTTATAACATTACAGGTTACATTGAAGATATAATGGAAGAGCTTGATTCAATAGAGAAACCAATAATGGGCATAAATATAAGGCAGCCATGAAAAACCTTAAAAAGAAATCTCTAAACTCTATATGAGGAGAGGTTTGCTAAGAAATGTGTTCATATAAGGAGACTTAATAAATTTAGAGACATCTCCTGTTCCTAAATGGAAAAACTGAGATAAAAGAAAGCCCAACAACAATGTGCATGCTTAGTCATTCTGATTCTTTGCAACCTATGGACTGTAGCCTGCCAGGCTCCTCTGTCTATGGGATCTTCCAGGCAAGAATACTGGAGTGGGTTGCCATTTCCTTCTCCCGTGGATCATCCCGACTCAGGGACTGAACTTGCATCTCCTGCACTGGCAGACAGAGTTCTTTATCCACTAAGTCACCAGAGAAGCTGAAAAGAAAGTCAGTTTTTCACAATTGGTAAGTTTGGCACTATTTCAGTTAAATTTGTTGCAGGTTGAGTTCCTAGTATAAGACATTTATTAGGAATTGACATATGGGGAAATGAAGGAGAACGTAGCAGAATTGCTCAGTAAGTATTTCTTAAAATGAATCACTCTATGAGTAAGTTATTATGGCCATTTTAATAAAGATGTAGGCCCATCCCATAATAGTTCATAGAATTATTAATAGAAGAAGTAATGGACTGAGATGTAGATGCCAAAAGCCTCAGCTAACCAACTGGGACTGCTTCCTCCATGGAGTCATCCCAGGCCAGTTGAAATAACTGATCCTTTTATCACTCCTCTGCCGGGTACCTGATGGAAGTGGTCTCTGGAGGGATGAGACTGTGAAGGAGCTGAGCTGGAAGGTACCTACATAGTCCTCACAACTGGGCAACAAGTCTTTCCTTGAGGGGTTTTGGATCATGGATCTCCATGTCTACCACATTTTGGAAAAATGTGACAAAGTGGTTTTAAAGTTCAACTGGAAATTCCCTGGCAGTCCAGCGGTTAGGATGCCATGCTTTCATTTACTGAGGGCATGAGTTCAATTCCTGATCAGAGAACTAACATCCCACAAGCTGCGGGAAGCAGACAAAAGAAAACAAGGTTCAGCTGGAAGAATAAGCAAACAAGAAGAGCCAATACATTTTTGAAAAAGGAAAATAAGAAAAAGAATTTGCTCTGTCAGGCACTGAAACATATTTGAAAAGTTTCAGTAATCATTGGCAGTTCTGTCATAGGAATAGACTGAAAGTTCAAAATGATAAGGATATCTGAAAGCCAGAGAAATAGCCTTCTGTACACATAGACATTCAGTACATGATTGTGGGGGAACAGTTTGCTTTTTGTTTTGTTTGTTTTTTGAGATACTCAGAAGACGAAGGCAATGATATCATTCAAGAGTACTAGAGTGCTGTTCCTTACAGCCCACCCTCATGTGGCTGTGGCTTTGCTGATAATTAGGTTTGTTTAAAAAAATCTGGATAATTTCATGTTCATAGTAGTGTACATAAATGGAAGCAATTAGATTGTTGATATAAGTTTTTCTGGAATGAGGATATAAACCCTAAATATTTAAGACTTATGGAAAAGCTAGAGTGCGGCTGTTTACTCTGCTGTGACAAGCGTCTATGTGGAGCGTCACCAGCAGCTGTGAGTCCAGTTTGGACACAGAAAAAACCATCTTGATATGCATCTGCTCCTCTTCTGTGGATATTTATATGTCTGTATTCTGGGCTAATTAAATTATAATCATGTGCAAAGAAGAGTAGGAATATGTGGATTAGTCTCTTCCTGTTAATCTGTAATTCTCTTGAAACTCTGACAAGTTAAGAGACAAAGTCAGTGAGAAAAGGCTAGATGTTCAGTCAACTTTATTTAAAATTTTGTTTAAAAGTTATTTGGGACAAATAACAAAAAAGATCACTACCTTGCAGAAGTAAACTTTTTTGCCTTTGAATAATTTAATAGCTATGTTTAATTAAAAAATCACTTAAATGATATCTACTGTGATATTCTAAATATACAGGCAACATCAGCCAAGCATCACTAAATATACAAGAAAATAAATTTAGGAAGAAAATCACACTTTGAAATATTAAGCACTTGATATTTGAAAAAAGACAGCTGATGATGTTTTAAAAGATATGTGATGTGCTTTTTACTTACCAAATATAATATAATAAAGAAAATAAGAAAATGAATCATGAAGAACTAACATGCACACAAATATATTCATCTGACCCTGGGGTTAGAGAAAGCCTTTATAAGCATGAAGAAATAGAAACAGTGAAATACATGAGATATATATGGGGTCATACATACCCATGACCACACAGAGACATAGACAAAGCTTATGTGTAAAAGCATGTATGACAGTCTCAAAGTAGAGTCTAAGACAAAGATCCATGTGTAAGTAGTTTATTTGGGAATATGATCCCAGACAGCAGGAATGAGTGACAGAAGGAGAGAAACAGGTTGACAGAAAGAGTCAATACAAAGATATATGATCTTGTTGGCCACTCTCTGTGTCAGGTTACTCTGTCCTTAGGGATGTGCTGAGATGACTCAAGGTCCACGTGGAAGGAATAAAAGAGAAGCTTCATTTCCTCCAGACCTCAATAATCAGAGGTAGCAATAATCAGAGACTGTTGATTCTTCTCTATATCTTATCTATATCTATATTTTTGCCACACAGAATGTGAATTTAGTTCCCTGACCAGAGATAGAAGCTGAGTTCCCTGCATCAGGAGCACAGACTCTTAGCCACTGGCTCTCCAGGAAAGTCCCCGATTCCTCTATATTTTCAGGATATAAAAAATGGGTACAAGTGAGTTCCTGTGTGTGCTCTGTTGAGAAGTCAGGAAGCAAGAAGTTTGGGACAAGGGCTTCAGACAAATGCTCTTAGACTGCACCCAGGAGAAGCTAGGTGAAGCTAGCAGTGAACTGAATTCTGCAACAGGCTGGAATAAGAGGTGAGGATAGAATACTTGAGATGGGGCACAAGAGACACTCAGTACAGAAAATAAATAAGAACCATAAGCACAATTAAATGACAAATCAAACTGAAAAATACTTCCTATGTATAGAAATAACTTCATAGGCAAAGACTTCTCACAAATACATAGAAAGAATAAAGTAAATACATTTTAAAGAGGAGAACAAATAATACAGAAAGAAAAAAATTTGATGATAAACATGAAAAATGGTCCTATTTATTAACAGTCTTAGATATGAAAGTGATATCTTTAAGAAATGCAATTTCACCTGTTGAACTGACAATTCAATAAAAAATTATTCTTCTTGGGTTTGGGGTGAGTAGAAAGAAACAGATCCTTTCACATGTGGCTCAAGATTATCCAAGAGAATATTTCTGAAAGCAACTTGGCCTTATTCACAAATGTGCTAAAATGAGCAATATAATAATCAAGGAATTATTCCCTTCACTATATTTTCAGAACTCACGACTAAATAAAACTATGGGATTTGTAGAATAAGTAAACATGGCCAATTAAGAAATGAAAAAAAAAAAAAAACCTGAAAGCAACAATGAGCAAAGAAATTAAAACATATGTTGCTAAGTCACTTTAGTCGTGTCCGACTCTGTGTGACCCCATAGATGGCAGCCCACCAGGCTCCTCCATCCCTGGGATTCTCTAGGCAAAAATACTGGAGTGAGTTGCCATTTTTATTAGATAAAAAATATTCATTATCAATTAAATTGCTGGGATTTTTAAACTGGCAATACTAAATGCTGATGTGGATGATGACTGAAGCCACAATTAACGGATGCTTCCTCCTTGGAAGAATAGCTATGACAAACCTAGACAGTGTATTAAAAAGCAGAGATGTCACTTTGCTGACAAAGGTCTGTGTAGTCAAAGCTATGGTTTTTCCAGTAGTCATGTACAGATGTGAGAGTTGGACCATAAAGAGGGTTAGCACTGAAGAATTGATGGTTTCAAACTGTGGTGTTAGAGAAGACTCTTGAGAATCCTTTGGATTGCAAGGAGATCTAACCAGTCAAATCTAAAGGAAATCAATCCAGAATATTCATTGGAAGGACCGATGCTGAAGCTGAAGCTCCAATACTTTGGCCACCTGATGCAGAGTCAACTCATTGGAAAAGACCCTAATGCTGGGAAAACAGAGGGCAGGAGGAGAAGGAGGCAACAAAGGGTGAGATGGTTGGAGAGCATCATCAGCTCAATGGACGTGAGTCTGAGCAAACTCTGGGATACAGTAAAGGAGAGGGAAGCCTGGCATTCCACAGTTTATGCGGTCACAGAGTCGGACATGACTTAGCGACTGAACAACCACAACAAATGCTGAGAAGAACAGGACTTGTGTACTGCAGATAATTTGCACATGAAGCTCTGGAAACAATTTAGCATCATATTTAGGAAACGATAAGAAATACAAATATTTATGGACAAAAGTATTTGCTTCAGTGTATTTGAATTATCAAGGAAAAAGACAACAAAAAAGTGTGCATTTGAAACACAACATAAATATCCAAACAGCAACAGGAGGGCAAAAAATGGTATTCAAATTTATGAATGTGAAATTCATTTCTAGTTAAGTCAGATTACCTGTCATTGCTGATATAAATTAAGTTGGTGGAAAGCTTTAACCAGTAGAATAAAAAAACAATATATGATGGAAACAAAAATATAAAACACTGAAAAGGGAAGAACAAAGTCATCATTATTGGAAGATTATGTGATTACCAAGAAATACTGAGATCAACTAAAAAGTATTTAACAGTATTAGTACTGCAGTCAGATACAAGATCAATTACCAAATTCTGTAGTTTTTCAATAAATATTAAGAAAAATCATGTAAGCAAATCCCATTTTAACAGCAGTCTAAAATATAAAATACCTCTGTTAAATTTAAAAAATACATAGATATAAAGAAATTATAAAACATGACTAAAGTACAAAAATAAATGGAACACAGACAAAATTAATGAATGAAGAGTAAATATTGTAAAGATTTCAGGTAAATACTCTTTCTAATTAATCTATCATTCAATAACTATCATATCAATCAAATTATCAATGATGTAACTCCATGATAACTGTGGTTATCTCTTGTTGTTTAAAGATATTTTAGAAGTTTTTTCTCTTTAAGTATCTCTGGGTTGTCCCATCACTAAGTTGTTATTTCCTTTGAAAAACTGTCACTTTGAGTGAAACAGAACTTTGGCCAATCCTTAGGTTACTTGCGAATCTTGAAAAGATGTCAAAATTCTAGTTTAGTTTAACTAACCTTTAGCCTAAAATCATTGCTGAGTAACTTTTCCATGCTAAAAATGTTTACCCACTAAGATGCTGGCAATGTTGGAATATTTATACGTAAAGAGAAGGGACTGAGTTCTCGACAAAACTCTCAAAAATAACAATGCTTACTTTGCATCACATAAAGTAAAAAAGAAGTACTCTTCAGGGGACAGTTATATACTCACTGGTTTATCAGGTTAGTTAAGAAATACTGAGCACTAACCTTATCCCAGATATGGGCATGTGGGCTTCCCAGGTGGCACTAGTGGTAAAGAATCCACATGCCAATGCATGAAATGTGAGACCACAAGTTCGATCCCTGGGTCGGGAAGATCCCCTGGAGGAGAGCATAGCAATCCACTCCAGGGATTGCTGCCTAGAGAATCCCATGGACAGAAGAACCTAGTGGGCTACAGTCCATAGGGTTGCAAAGAATCTGACACGACTAAAACCATAGTTACAGTTAGGCATGTAGGAGCTAACAGCAGGTAAAATAAAGCCCTTTCCCATAGTTACAGTTAGGCATGTAGGAGCTAACAGCAGATAAAATAAAGCCCTTTCTCTCCAGGAGTATTCTGGTTGCAGGGGTGGTGAAAAACAAAATAAACAACATAAAATGTAAACGATGATAAAAATGCTACATTAACTTTGTGATTGTGAATTCTTTTCAATTATGGTGCCATTTGAACAAAGGCTATCTGGGGGAGAGATGTTCCAGGCAGAGGGATAACAGTAATGTAAATGGCCTGGGACAAATAGTGCATTTAAGACGAAAAATTGCTCAGGGCAGCTCTATCAGAAAGAGAAGAGGGGAAAGTAGGAGGAGATGGAGACAAAAGGTAGCAAGGGACCAGATCACTCACAGTCCTATCATCACAAAGTGATAGGAAACCACTGGAGAGTTAGCAACATTTAGGGTGTCAGTAGGTAGAGGGGGCTGAGTACAGGTTAGAGAAGACAGGGGCTTGGATCAAGCATGTTGTAGCTCAGATGGTGAGAAGTGAATGGACTCTGAATATTATTTGAGGGAAGAGAAGATAATTGTTGGTAGATCTGAAATCTATGTGATAGGAAGAGAGTCATCAAAGAGTTTTTGATCAAATCAACTGGATATGATATTCAAATTATAATCATGGAAGGTTTAAAGAAATGTTATGAATTGCTATGTATTATCTTCAGAACAGGCCAGATTAGCATGAATTTTTACTGAGTGAGTCATTGGGATATCAAGGTGAAAAAGAAAATAATTTGTCAAAACCTTTACACAAAAAGAGGCAGAAAGGAACATTTGGAGGTGATGGATGTATATGGCCTTGATGGTGGTGATGGTTTCCTGGCTATATATTTATCCTCAAACTTAACAACTTGGATACATTACATATGTACAGCTTTTTGTATGTCAATCATACCTCAATAAAATTTTTTTTTTAAAGAAAGAAAATAAATTGTACCTTTTTAAAAGAAATAGAATGCTATCAACATATTCTGACTCTCTCCTCCTTGCTCCTTTTCAATCCTGGGTGGAAAGCTAGGATTTAAGCAACAAGTGTTGCTTCCAAATCACCTCCACTGCCTTTCCCCCTTTCTCTCTTTCCCCTACAGCTTTCATTTCCCCCTACTTTTTCTTCCCTCTCCCTTTTAGTTTTTTCTCTTTGGTTTTTCTTTCTTTATGATCTTCCTGACCCACAGGAGTGATAGTTCAGTCTGTTCTGATCAGCACTGTCCTCAGGACCAGATCCTCCTCTTAAGGCTTCCCAGGTGGTGCAACGATAAAGAACCTGCCTGTCAATGCAGGAGACCTGGGTTTGATCCCTGGGTCAAGAAGATCCCCTGGAGAAGGGAAAGGGAACCTACTTCAGTATTCTTACCTGAGAAATCCCATGGGCAGAGGAGCCTGGTGGGCTACATACAGTCCATGGGGTCACAAAGTGTTGGATACGACTGAGCAACTGAGCATGCACGCGTGTACTATATGTTAAATATTAATATTCCTCGAATTAAAGTTTTTCTACAATCCCTTTGAGTCATCTACCCCAAACTCCAAACTGGTCAAATCACCTTCTTGTACACAATTTTTCTAAAAGTCTACACTGCCTTTGGAATGAGATTCAAACTCCTTAGGAGGGCAAAAGAAAAAAAAAGCCTGGCTTTCAACATTCAAAAAACTATAATCATGGCATTCGGTCCCATCACTTCATGGCAAATAGATGGGGTAAAAGCAGAAACAGTGACAGATTTTATTTTCCTGGGCTCCACAATCACTGTGGACGGTTACTGACTGTAGTCCAGGAAATTAAAAGATGCTTGCTCCTTTGAAGAAAAGCTATGACAAATCTAGACCGTGTATTAAAAAGCAGAGACCTCACTTTGCTGGCAAAGGTCCATCTAGCTAAAGCTACATTTTTTTTCCAGTAGTCTTGTATGGATGTGAGAGTTGGACCATGAAGAAGGTTGAGCACCAAAGAATTAATGCTTTCTAATTGTGGTGCTGGAGAAGACTCTTGAGAGTCCCTTGGACAGCACAGAGATCAAGACAGTCATTTCTAAAGGATATCAACCCTGAATACTCTTTGGAAGCACTGATGCTGAAGCTCTGATACTTTGCCACTTGATGTGAAGAGCCAACTCATTGGAAAAGACTAATGCTGGGAGAGATTGAGGGCAGGTGAAGAAGAGAGTGACAGAGGACGAGCTGGTTGGATGGCACCACTGACTCGATGGACATGAGTTTGAACAAACTCCGGTAGATAGTGAAGGACAGGGAAGCCTGATGTGCTGCAGTCCGTGGAGTCACAGAGTCAGACATGACTTAGCAACTGAACAGCAACAGGAGGGCAAAAAATGGTATTCAAATTCCTGCCATGCCTATGTCTCCTACATCTTTTCTAGTTTCTCCATAGGTGGCATTTTAAGTCAGCAACATGTTTTTCATGTCTAAAATTTGCCATGTTTTCTCTGGCTGCCATACCTTAGTGCACACACTATTTTTTCTGTCTAGAATACCCCCACCCACTTGCTTTTATCATTTGCCTACTTTCATTTTTCCTCAATGCTCCATACAGAATTATCTTTACTGGGAATCTTTTTGACCTCCACCAGAGGCAATGGCAACGCACTCCAGTACTCTTGCCTGGCAAGTCCCATGGACGGAGAAGCCTGGTAGGCTGCAGTCCATGTGGGCGCTAGGAGTCAGACACCACTGAGCAACTTCACTTTCACTTTTCACTTTCATGCATTGGAGAAGGAAATGGCAATCCACTCCAGTGTTCTTGCCTGGAGAATCCCAGGAACGGGGGAGCCTGGTGGGCTGCCGTCTATGGATGGGGTCGCACAGAGTCGGACACGACTGAAGTGACTTAGCTGCAGAGGCTTTGAGCCCGAAGTTCCTTTTCCTACTCTGTGCTGCCCTGACTTAGACCCCTTTACGGTGGTTATCTGTTTAACTGACTGCCTCTATCATATGTAGTAAATTCAGGGAAGGTAACTTCTAAACTACAGGCTAAGCCACAATCTCTAGTGCATAAGCACTGAACAAATATTAGTTAAAATGGGGACTACATGAAAGGGAACAAAGAAAGCATATTATAAATCCCATAGAGAGAAAAACTTATTCGTTAGCATTGATAAGGAAAAATCAGTTTTAGGTTGAACACAGGGAGGTTGGGCGATCAAGATGAGGATTTAAGATGTGAATTCTTGAAAGGCTCTAGGCCTTGTTTTGAATCATACAATGATTTCACTGGATCAAAGAGAGGTTTGGCAAGCAGTTGTTAAGGAACCCTGAAACTGTGCCAACATTTCTGAGCTGATCTGCTCAAGAGTGAATAAATTTTAAGGAACTGTAATTATCTCGTGCATTAGCCACCTTCATAATTGGAAAGGTAAAATAGCGCTGAAACAGTGCCGTAAATGACAACATTTATGTGCTTAAGGGTTGTCTTTAAAGGCTCAGTCTTATGAAGATTTGATCTGCAGAGATACAAGCCTTTCAAGTGCTTCAGCCTCGGACTTGTATGGTATTTGGAGACAGTCACCCTAGGGCGTGGCTGTGCACAGTTGTATTTTGTTTAGCTCAACTTCTGAGACTAGCCAGATTCCCAGGACTACCAAGTATGGCAACAAAACTAGCAGAACATTTAGAGGGTCAGTAAGCAGCTTGCAGTGTCCTGGCAGGAGTGGACTTTCCCCTGTTTGTGTCTGTTTCAAGTTCTTCTTTGGCTGTTTGTCAGAAGAGCCTCGCCTCCCCGGGCACTGTCAGACCAACAGCCCTCAACTGCTGTATAAACATGCTAGAGAATTAGGCCTGAAGACAATATAAACTGTTAGTTGACATAGTAAAATTCTAAGCCATAAGACATTTTAAGGATCTTTTCCATCTTTCCTTCTAAAGCAATTTTAATCAACGCTTCTTAATCAGAGAATAATAGTTAAATTGTTTCCATGAGATTTTTAATTGACTTAATCTTTTGCCAACCTTTAAGGCTAGCTTTCAATAAAGATTGCAAAAGTACCAATTAAAGGTAAAAGCAAAGGCAAACAAAAATGTAATGGTCATGGTACAAGCGTGGCTTTTCCATAAAGAAATTTTTTTCTTTCTTCAAAATAAACTATTAAATTTTATTGTTTCATAGTATGTATTTTAAACCATGCTTGATGTCTGTGTGACATCCAAATCACACAATAAATCCTTAACAACTTGAGACCATAATAAATACATGATTTATTTTTGTTGAAATTATATTCTGAAAGAACAAATGAATATCACAAAATTCCACATGTAATGACATCAAGATTAAAAAAGACTGTTTCCAGTGGGGATTTTTCCTGTAATCATTGAAAAAGAATTGTACTTCATGAATAAAAAGCCTCCAAAATTAAAGTGCAACTTTAAATATACCAAGATAAACTGTTTATGAAGATGGTATGAATTCTCACCTAGAAGCTCATATGTGCAAAACATATATACTGTATTTCTTTATATTTTAAAATCAGTTTAATTTAGAACTCTGGCCCTCACTTTCCTTTGATCACTCCCATCCCATTCCACTTCCTATCAAGAACTTTGCAAAGTTTCCTCCATATGGCCAAGGTACTGGTGATGTTCCTCTAGGCTCTCTTCATTAGCAGTCATTTCCCATTGGTCACTACCAAGCTGTTCCTCTCCAGTCTACATACTTCCTTCAGATCCAGAGGCTACGGAGGTATATTTCTTGCTGAGATCTGAAATGCATGTGGTTATTACACTTTTCTGAAGCCTAGACACCAGTCTGGGATGCTGTCAGGGTTATAAGGCTTAGCATCTGGTCTTTCCAAAATGAGGGAGACCTGGGTTCCATCCCTGGTTTGGGAAGATCCCCTGGAGAAGGAAATGGCACCCCACTCCAGTACTCTTGCCTGGAAAATCTCATGGATGGAGGAGCCTGGTGAGCTACAGTCCACGGGGTCACAAAGAGTCGGACACGACAGAATGACTTAACTCTCTGGTCTTTCATGAAGTACCTGTAACCACCCTTACGCTTCCATTCGCAATTCTACCTTCTCCTCAACTATCTGGATGGAGGAAAAGAGGGGCCAAAAACAATAATTGTATGAAACAAACCTCCTGCCACAATTATAAAGGAGGTAGCCTAAAAAGAATCTAAGTATACATTAATAGAGAACTGGATGAATCATTTGTGCCACAACCATACAACTCACTCAATGCAAGGTTTAAAAAGAATGAGGTAAATCTATACGTTCTAGTATAGAAAAATGTACATGACAGGTAATTAAGCACAAAATGTAATTTGAAAAATTATATGTACATCATGATCCAGTCTTTATAAAAAATAAAAAATATACTTGTATGTATATACATGTGGTTGTAAGTGTAATTACAAATGCAGAAAATATTGGAAAACATTACAGGACACTCAACTGTGATTATCATCAGAGAACAGGACTGAAGGAGGGATGGGCAGAAGTGAATTTTTTTCCTTATATTTAATGGACTGTTGACATTTTTTACATTTTCATATGACATTTTCACAATTTTATAACTCCAGTTTTTTAAAGAGTAGAAATCTGACAAAGTGAATCTTTTCCTTACTACAATAGTTTTTGTATTTGTCCAATACATTTAATACATTTAAAAATGAGCTTAAATACCAAGTACTCTTGTTAACGGCATGAGAGCATTAAAAGGAGATGTATTTGAAAATTCAAATCAGTATTCTCTGGCAAGCTTCATAAATTATTACATGCTGAAAATCTACATGCATTCTTTCTTCTATTATTTGAATGCTTCTTATTATTAGATTTTAAAATATTTTACTGATCTTAAATGTGTTTTGCAGTACGCTAGGGCCGGAAATGAAATCACAATATATTGAAACTAAAAATGAATGTCTTTATATTATTTTAAACACTAGTACATAACTCTCACAGGTCCATCTCTCACATGTTCAGAAAAGCTTCCTTTGCCTCGACTGTCCTTTTCCTTCTTTTCTGGTGTTTGACTAATCAAGTATATATATTTAAGAAAGACTGTGAAGGGCAGAGTTTTGAATTATGAAAGTAACACTTCCAGGAATGAAAGTCATGAAAGCATTAAATCGAATGATGAGCATGAGAAACTACTCCCAAAGCATAAACTATAAGAGGGTGGCATGAAATGAGGGTAGCTGGCTTATAAAGGTATTTATTCTTCAAGTAAAAGCGATGAATGGCACTTTTAAATGAGACATTTAGACTCCTTTTAAAAAAAAAGATTACTCTGGACATCACTGTGGAGAGTGAAGAGAATAGAAAACAAGAAATATGGTTTTTAAAAAAATTATGGAAAGGTAGTTCAGGAAAATAATGATAGAAACGAGCTAAGCTAGTGTTTTTTGGTGAGAAATCAAAGAAGAAATTTTGAGGGATGTTTTTTTTATAGTTCCACATAAAAATGCAAGGCGTTCATTTGCTAAGCCTATACAAATGTTACTGGCAAAGCTCCTTGGCATTCTTAGGAAGCAAAAATAAAAATAGATTTTTAGGTAGTAAAATAAAGTCAAAGTCTAACCTTTCTTTCTTTTACTTTGTGTTCAGTGCAGCTTCACCTGCTCACACAAGACTGCGGGCAGAGGGGTGGAACCCGGCGCTTCAGGCCAGAGTTCCGAGTAGGACTCCGAGAGTCAAGGTGGCGGCCACGTGCCCGCGCTGAGCCTGCCTGCAGCTACCCTGCAGCAGCAGGACGGGTCTCTCGCAAGAACTCCTCTCCCTCCCCTCTGCCCACATCCTACAAGGTGGTTCTGCCCACAGCCTGTCAGGGAGAGCATGCGCTCTAGAGCCGAAGCTCCACTATTTCTTGCTCTCAGGGGAAAATGAAACTTTCCTTTGCTTCTGTATTGAACCCTGTCTCATACTATTGGCTCCACCAGTTACTGGGGCAGGAGGACCCTCGCTGGGGACGGAGCAGGGAGGGTTGGTAACACAAGTGCATCTATACAATACTTCATGCGTGTAAAGTCACTTCAGTCGTGTCCGATCAGAACAGGTTGCCATTTCCTTCTCCAGGGGATCTTCCCGACCCAGGGATGGAAGCCGAGTCTCTTGTGTCTCCTACATTGGCAGACAGGTTCTTTGACCACTATCGCCTCCCGGGAAGTCCCTGAAAGTAGGGAGATAGATTTTTATGCAGGGCATGATTAGATGACAATAAATATATAAATGAAAGTCTTAGTGTTTGACGGAGGGTTTCTAAATCAAGTTCTATCGTGATAAAGTTATAGGAAAGCATCCTAGTGAGACTGCTGTCAGTCAAGGGACAGATTTCTCTTTTAAATTTCATATTTATTTATTTATGGCCGTGCTGGGGGCTTCCCTGGTGGCTCAGAGGTTAAAGCGTCTGCCTCCAATGCGGGACACCCCGGTTCGATCCCTGGGTCGGGAAGATCCCCTGGAGAAGGAAATGGCAACCCACTCCAGTATTCTTGCCTGGAGAATCCCATGGACGGAGAAGCCTCGTAGGTTACAGTCCACGGGGTCGCAAAGAGTGGGACACGACTGAGCGACTTCACCTGGGTATCTTCACTGCTGCAGGGGCTTTTCTCTAGTTGCGACAAGCCAGGGTTACTCTAGTTCCGGTGTTTGGTCTTCTCATTGTAGTGGCTTCTCTTCTTACAGAGCACAGGATCTGGGGCTTGTGGGCTTGGTTACTCTGTGGCATGTGAGATCTTCCCAGACCAGGGGTCAAACCTGTGTCTTCTGGACTGACAGGTGGATTCCTCACCAGTGAGCCACCAGGGAAGCCCTGACAGATTTCTTGAGCTTTGATTGCACTTGTCTCTTTGGCACTTTCTTCTGGGTTCCTGAAAGCACACTAACCTCATTCTAAGTGAAAGTGAAGTTGCTCAGTCGTACCCGACTCTTTGCGACCCCGTGGACTGTAGTCTACCAGGCTTCTCTGTCCATGGGCTTCTCCAGACAAGAGTACTGGAGTGGGTTGCCATTTCCTTCTCCAGGGATCTTCCCAACCCAAGGATTGAACCCAGATGTCCTGTATTGCAGGCAGACACTTTAACCTCTGAACCACCAGGGAAGCAACCTTATTCTAACTCAGCCCCAATTCATTATTAAACTCTAAACTCTGCCAACTCTTGTTCTCTTGACACCTCAGTCTCTCCGTGACCCAGCATTAAAACTTTATTTTTATGTTTACTCTCATTTCCAAACACCCTCCAAGCTATCTCCCTAGTGTCTCTAATCTCTCTTCTAACTTTTCCTCTTTCCTTCAAGTTCAGGGTCTTATTTTTCACCTGAGCTCTTGCAGTTTCTCCTTTCCATATTGCAGTAGGTGTGTGTGAGTGCTAAGTCGCTTCAGTTGTGTCCGACTCTGTATAATCCGAAGGACTATAGCCCAGCAGGCTCCTCTGTCCAAGGGAGTCTCCAGGCAACAATACTGGAGTGGGTTGCCATTCCCTCTCTGGGGAGCTTCTTGACTCAGGGGTCGAATCTGTGTCTCTTATGTCTCCTATATTGGCGGGTGGGTTCTTTGCCACTAGCACTCTCTGTGAAGTGTATTGCAGTATGACAACATCAAACCATCTCATACGTTGCAACTGGATTCAGTCTCCTGAAGCATTGTGTTGATCTTGTCCTTTCTCTGTCAGGGGAAATATGTCAGGGCTGATAGAAATTTTATTTAACAAAATCACATGGGAAAACTCTGGTATTATCTACTAAAATTGAGCATACATGCATCCTATATCTCATTTATTTCACAACTAGATATACATCCCCCCCAAAGGTATGCCTATATGCATCAAAAGACAGGTACAAGAGTGTTTATAGAAGTGTTATTCGTTAGAGCCAAAAGCTGGAATCACTCCAGTCCAACTGGACAAATACATTGTGTATGTTCATACAATACAGTAGTACACAACAATGTAAAAGTCATTTCTAAATCAAATTTCATAATCGGCAAGACTGATAACCTGTGTCAGAAATCAGAACAGTGGTTTATTTTTAGGGAGGAGGCAGGAACTGGTTACAAGGAAAGGGCAGAAATGGAACTGGAAACATCCTATCACTTTACATAGGTATATGTTACACAGTGTTTTATACTTAGTGAAAATAAAGATTAACACAAATATACACATATGGTTCAATGGCTCTCTATTGCTCACCAAATAATGCCCAAACTTCTAAACATACAAAGCAGGATTATAGTCCATGATCTGCTCCAATCTACCTTTCCAATCAATGTGGTCAAACTTGTTCCCCAATATTCCCTGTCACATTCCCTTCCCTCCAGCTACATTGTTGCTGTGGGATCCTCTATACCACAGCTTCTGTCTGTACATAACTTAGAGGCAAATTACTTCATTAAAAATATCAGAGGGACTTCCCTGGCAGACCAGTGGTTAAGACTCTATGCTTCCAATGCAGGAGATATGGGTTCGATCCCTGGTACAGGAACTAAGATCCCCCATGCCTTGAGGCCAAAACAAACAAACAAACCAAAAAAACCAGAATTGAAATTAGAACCAAAAAAAAAAAAAAAAACACACACCAGAATTGAAATTAGAAACCTCTATAGCAATCCCTGGGAGATGGTGAAGGACAAGGAAGCCTGGTGTCTCGCAGTCCACAGGATTGCAAAGAGTCGGACATGACTGAGCGACCGAACAACAAAAATAACAACTTTGGGCTTCCCAAGTGGCACTAGTGATGAGGAACCCACCTGCCAATGCAGGAGAAGCAAGAGACTCAAGTTTGATCCCTGGGTCAGGAAGATCCTCTGGAGAAGGAAATGGCAACCCACTCCCATATTCTCACATGGGATATCCCATGGACAGAGGAGCCTGGCGGGCTACAGTCCATGGGTCAGCAATGAGTCGGAAGCAACTTAGCACGCACATAACAACTTTATTTTACAGAAAAGACTGTGGTGTTATTGGGCCATATGCTCTGCTAAATATTTTGTTATTGTTTTTCTCCAGTTTTCTGACCTTCAAGGGAACTATCAACTGTTAAGTCTCTATTAGTTATATAAGTTCCTTACCATCTTTGGGTTGGCCATGATGCCCACTAAGAGATTCCTAAAGAAAGAGGGAAGCCAGACTGAATGTTGCCAGGACTAGGAGCCTAACGTGGCTGTGGGATGTGCCTGGGGCTGGTGGAAAGCAATTAAAATCACAGTGGTTGAAGTATTTTGCTTAAATCTAATTTCACACTGATATCTGAGAGAATCAGATATGATTGCCACAATTTCTAGTGAGCAATGACATCAACATAGCAGTAATAGTTGTGATCATCTCCATTGGATAAAACATTAAAGTCGGGGGAACACTGAGTGAATCCAGTCAGTAGGGAGAAATAAATGCAGGAAGAGGAAATGGGGTTGGGTTTTGTCTAGCTGGGCTGAGCTTAAGGGCAGGGCTTCCATCTGACTGTGAAAACTGAATAAATCTGAAGTAGTGTTAGTCACTCAGTTGTGTTCAGCTCTTTGCATCTTCATGGCTGTAGCCCACGAGACTCCTCTGTCCATGGGATTCTCCAGGCAAAAATACTGGAATGGGTTGCCATTTCCTTCTCCAGGGGATCTTCCCACACCAAGGACTGAACTTGAATCTCCTGCATTTCAGGCAGATTCTTCACCATCTGAGCCACTACGGAAGCCCAGTTAAAATAAGTGCAGCAACCGTGGTGGAAATCATGGGGACAGGCCACAGTTAGGAGGGCACACATAATTCGAGAACAGTACATCTCAAACTTCAGCATGTATAAAAAGACTTGGAGAGCTTGTTAAAACAAGGTCCTGGGTTCCACCCCAAGGGATTTTGATTCTGGCCTGAGGTCAGGCTCAGAAGTTGCATATCTAACTCACTCCCAGGTAAAACACAGTTTTAGAACTATCAGGTTTGTGGAACAAAACTAATTCTAGCTCTCACCTTGGGAATAGGATATTTAATGCTACCAACCTTGATAAAATTGAGTTTGGGGACTTGGTGTGTGCTAAATGCACAGAATGAGGACATCTCTATGGAACAAGATAGCAAAACGCCAGTGGAAGGGGACAAACTGGGACTTCCCTGGGAGCCCAGTGGCTGAGATTCTGGGCTTCCAATGCAGAGTGCCCAGATTTGATCCCTAGTCAGGGAACTAGATCAAGCATGTTGCACCTAAGACCCAGCCCAGTCAAATAAATACATATTCATCAAGAGAAAAAAAAGGACAAACTCCTTCTCTCCCTAGTTTAGAATCAGATGGATGGAAACCATAGGCCCACTGTCCTAACTTACTCTCTAGAGCTTACATGTGAGGTTTTCCTTAATAGCACTGTGCTGCCATTTTAAGGAAATTTACTGGAGAATTTGCCTAGACCAGTAGTTTAAAACCCAGGACAATTTTGCACACCAGAGAACATGTGGCAATGTCTGAAGGTGTTTTTGATTATCATCACTGGGTGATGGAGGTACAAATATCATCTAGCAGATAGAGCCCAGGAGTGCTGCTGAACATCTTATAACTTAGGGGACAGCTCCCATGACAAGGAATTATCCAGCCAAAAATGTCCATGGTGGAGCCAAGATTGAGAAGTTCTACCAAGAAATATATCCATGGGGTTTGAAATTTCCACTTGGGTTTTATATCAAGTTACACTGGATTATGGGTTTCCCAGGTAGTGCTAGTGGTAAAGAATCCCCCTGCCAATACAGGAGATACAAAAGTTGTGGGTTCAGTCCCTGGGTTGGGAAGATTCCCTGGGGGAGGGCATGGCAACCCACGGCAGTATTCTTGGCTGGAGAATCACATGGATAGAGGAAACTGGTGGGTTACAGTCCATGGGTCACAAAGAGTTGGACATGACTGAAGTGACTTAGCATGCACACTGGATTATAATCAGCACTATCTAATATTATCTCTGTTGAAGCAGCTTATAAGAAAAAGAATATTTACTCTACATATTAAACCAAAAGCATTTAAGCAAAATAAAAATAAAGAGACAACAAAGAAAGGTGGTGAGGAAGGAAGGAAATAGTACAGAAAGATCAGGTTAAGGGAGTTCCTTTAGTGGAAATCTAAATAGAAACTTTCGGGAAAGTGAAGAGTGTAGGCTCCATGCCTCATTTGACTCTATAGTCCCTGGACTTTAGCATTCATGATAAACACTGGTTTCAAGTGTTGATATGAAATAAATCCAAGATGTTAGCCCATCCTATTGATAAGAATTTTGAAGATTCTAATAAGTAGTTTTAATTTTCTTCTAAACTAATGATGGTTACCTTTCCAGTGTACCAGGTCTATCTTACTAACTGGAACTCTCTGAAAATAATTAAAATCTACAGAAGACCAGATATACCTCATTGCTGCATTCAATAAATATGTTTTGCTTATACTTATTCTGATTTTTCTCCTTTCAAAGACAAAGCACAGTCAGGCTAATTATTTTCTTAATCAAGAAAATATTTAATATTTGATCATTTCTTGTAGCTCTTTGTTCCACACCTTGAATATAGTAATTGTACTCTTTTGAGAATTTTCCAAGATCATTTTTAAATTCAAAGACTCTAAGGAGAGCTTTCCTGATGGCTCAATGGGAAAGAATCCTCTTGCCAGTGCAGGAGACACAGGTTTGACCCCTGGTCCTGGCAGATCCCACATGCCTTGTAGGAGCTGAGCCTGATTGCCACAACTACAGAGCCCGCGTGCTGCAACTGCTGGAGTCTGTGGGCCCGGAGCCCATACTCTGCAACAAGAGAGGCCACCACAATGAGAAGCCCACGCATCTCACCTGGGGAGTAGCCTCTGCTTGCCACAACTAGAGAAAAGCCATGTAGCAATGAAGGTCCAGTAGAGCCAAAAATAAAGAAATAAATAAAATTACACATAAAAAGATTCTAATGAGAAACATAGTCTTAGACTCATTTTCAAAGACTATTTTTTTTCCCTTTCATTTCAGATTTTGTGCTAGACACTTTGACTTTTCTTATTTCTCTGTAAGGTTGGTAATTTGGTCATGTTTTACAGTTGAAGGAACTGAATTAAAGAGTTTTAGGAAATACATCCACGTTCACACAGATTATAATGGCAGAAATAAGATTCAAATTCATGTTTTCTGAGTCCAGTGCCAGGAGTCACAATTGAGTATTAAAGTTACTTTCACGCTTTTGCATATCAGACCAACAGTAGTAATTCTGATATTAGTGAAGTGAAGTCACTCAGTCGTGTCTGACTCTTTGAGACCCCATGGACTGTAGCCTTTCAGGTTCTTCTGTCCATGGAATTTTATAGATAAGAATACTGGAGTGGGTTGCCATTTCCTTCTCCAGAAGATCTTCCTGACTCAGGTACTGAACCCGGGTCTCCTACATTGTAGGCAGATGCCTTACCATCTTGAGCCACCAGGGAACTCTAATTCTGATACTATTTGATTATTAATAATGGCATCATACTGATGACTCAGCTGAGGACTGGGAAATAAATTTCAAAGCTTGCTCAAAGAATGAAAGTTACTCAGTCACCATGTTGAATGATTCCATACCTGATCTTTCAAGACTCTAGCATTTTTCACAAAATGAATGGCTTAATGATTATACCTTCATTTTAAAGCAGGTAATATTGTGTAAATTATTTACAGCTGTGTAAAAAATTACCCCAACTTAGTTAAAACTTTTATCATTTCAGGGTGTTAAGTCAGGGCTGCAGTCTTATGTGAAGGACTGGCTGTGGGGATATTTGTTTTCAAATTCACTCCTGTGGTTGCTGATAAAATTCAAGTCTTCATGGGTTGTTTGGCTGAGGGCTTCTATTTGTTCCTGGTGAGAGACACCTGTTTCATGCCACTGGGGCTTCTGCATAGGAAAGCTTGTTATGGAAGCTGATGTCCATAGAAACAAGTGAGATAGCTAGAGCAGGCAAGCAAAACTGAGTCACAGTGTTTTGGTAGCCCAATCATAGAAGTCACATCTGAATGTTGAATTTCCTGTCCGTGTATAACAACCACATTGTCTTCATTCCTAATTTTGCTTCTGCCAGACATGATATCCTAAGGCTGCACATGCAGAACACTAAGGATAGAGCATATTTAACACAGATCATATTTAACCTGGTATTTAACACTTAGGAGTTAGTTTGAGCAAGTTGATTAACAGTATAACAATTAAACTGAAAATTTAATGATCTCCTCCTCCTCCAGTGGTTGGGACTCCATGCTAGGCCTGGGTTCAATCCCTGCTTGGGGAACTAAGATCCCACAAGCATGCAGTATAGCCAAAATAATAATAACAATAATAATAATAGTAATCTCCTCCTCCAGGCATTAAAAAAAAAAAAAAAAAACAGGCTTCCAAAGTGGCTCAAAAGTAAAGAATCCACCAGTGATGCAGGAGCTACAGCAGACACGGGTTTGATCCCTGGGTCAGAAAGATCCCCTGGAGGAGCACATGGTAAACCACTCCAGTCTTCTTGCCTGGAGAATCTACGGACCAAGGAGCCTCATGGGCTAACAGTCCATGGGGTCACAAAGAGTCAGACAAGTGAAACAGCTTGGCACAGCATGGCACCTCTAAGCAACTGGAAAAAAAAAAGGCTGTTGAGTGGGGCTTCCCTGGTGGCTCAGCTGGTAAAGAATCTGCCTGCAATGTAGGAGACCTGGGCTTGATCTCTGGATCAGAAAGATCCCCTGGAGAAGGGAATGGCAATCCACTCCAGTACTCTTGCCTGGAGAATTCCATGGACAGAGGAGCCTGGTGAGCTATATAATCCATGGGGCAGCAAAGAGGTGGACATGACTGGATGACCAACACACACACCAGGCACAAAAAATAGCAAAGGGAAAGAAATTAGCTATTTTAGCCCTGTTACTACTTTTAGGCACTAGGTCTACCAGTCCACAGTTAATATTAATGTACAAAGTCCCCTGATAAGCAGGATAAGACACTCTTTAGTGTGATGCATATACACAATGGAATATCAGCCATAAAAATGAATGGAATTGGATCATTTGTAGAGACGTGGGTGTAACTAGAGACTGTCATACAGAAAGAATAAGTCAGAAAGAGAAAAACAAATATCATATATTAGTGCATAATGTGAAATCTAGAAAAATGGTACAGATGAACCTGTCTTCAAGGCAGAAATAGAGACACAAACATATGGATACTAAGGGGGTAAAAAGGGTGGGATGAAATTGGGAGATCGGGGTTGACATATATACATTCAGTTCAGTTCAGTTCAGTTGCTCAGTCGTGTCCGACTCTGCGACCCCATGAATCGCAGCACACCAGGCCTCCCTGTCCATCACCATCTCCCAGAGTTCACTCAGACTCACGTTCATCGAGTCCGTGATGCCATCCAGCCATCTCATCCTCGGTCGTCCCCTTCTCCTCCTGCCCCCAATCCCTCCCAGCATCAGAGTCTTTTCCAATGAGTCAACTCTTCGTATGAGGTGGCCAAAGTACTGGAGTTTCGGTTTAATATGTATAAAATAGATAACCAATGAGAACCTCCTGTATAGCACAGGGAACTCTACTTAATGCTCTGTGGTGACCTAAATGGGAAAGAAATCCAAAAACAGATGATATATGTATACATATAGTTGATCCACTTCACAGTACAGCAGTAACTACCACAATATTGTAAAGCAACTATACCCCCAAAAAAGCAAACAAAAAATATTGCAAAGCAAAAAAAAAAAGTTTTTCATAGTTACTATCTTAGAAGGATGTCTGATCCATAATCTCTATGTGCACAGAATAAACACAGACATAATTTTCCAGGAAGAATGTTAGAATAAATGACTACATATAGTCTTAAGATAGAGATGTGATTGACAGTACGTATACATTGAGATTTTTGAATTCAGGTTTAAAAATTTTTTTGATTATGTAGAATTTCGAACATACACAAAAGTAAACAGAATATCCAGAATCCAGCCTCAACAACCGTCAAATCAAGCACTGTCCAAACACACTTCCTATGTTGTTTTTGAAGTTTTGTTTCAGGCATCATGTGATTTCATCTAAGGATATTTCAGTATTTAATTCTAAAAGAGAAGCAGTTGTTTTTACATAAAACCACAGTATTATTTTTCTCCTAAAAGATACAGTAATTTCTTAGCACTACTAAATCATTAATGTTTTATTAATTGTACTTTCTTTTTATAGTAAGATAGATAAAAAGTTCTGAACTGCGGTGATTTTTTAGCTCACAGGGGACATTTGGCAACATCTGGAGGTGTTTTTGGTTATAACTGGGGGTGCTACTGGCATCTAGTGGGTAGAAACTAGGTATGCTGCTAAACTCACAGGACAGCATCCCAGAACAAATAAGTGTCTATTCCAAAATGCCAGTAGCGCCACTGTGGCAAAGCCCAGGCAATGGACAGATAGATATGAATAGCAGTTGTATGTGTGTGTGCTCAGTCACTCAGTTGTGTCTGACTCTTTGTGACATGGGCTATAGCCCACCAGGTTCCTCTGTCCATGGAATTTTCCAGGCAAGCTTGCTGGAGTGCATCGTCTATTCCTCTTCGAGGGGATTTTCCCAACCCAGGGATCAAACCCGCATCTCTTGCATTGGCAGGTGAATTCTTTACACTGAGCCACCTAGGAAGCTCCAAACAGCAATAACAATAGGTAAAAGTTTATAAAGAGGTGAGATATATCCATCCTACAGGGTTTGTTTAATAGCCACACAAAGGGCAAAAATGGAATTAAAATTGACAAGTTTCAGAATTTTGATTCCAATCGATATCCCAGTAATTTCATTACTGTTTTAAGGCTAGAGATCCTTGTGTGTGTTCATGCTAAGCTGTTTCAGTCAACTCTTTGCGACCCCATGGACTGTGAGCCCAGCAGGATCCTCAGTCCACGGGATTCTCCAGGCAAGAATACTGGAGTGGATTGCCATGCTCTCCTCCAGGGGCTCTACCCAACCCAGGGATCGCATTTGGGTCTCTTAGGTCTCCTGCATTGGCAGGCGGGTTCTTTACCATGAGCACCACCTAGGAAGCCCTTGGAGAACCCTGGAAGTCATTAGTGGAACATCTGTGTCACGTGTGGATAAACAGAAGACTACCTTGTTTCTTACGTGAGCAGCAGAGCCAAAGGAAGTCATGAGCAGAATGCTCAGTAAATGGAAGTAGAATAGGTGTTCTGTAGCCCATGGAAAACCTCGCAAAAATTAACTGGAATTTGCAAAATAATCAGTCAGAAATGGCTTTCACGTAAAAGGATGCTATGAACGGTAATGCTTGGGTCATATTTTTTAAGATGCAAATGGATATTAGTTACTTTAATGCAGACAGAGCTATGCTCATTTCTCTCTACACAGAACCCCTGGCAATAATTTACCTAGGAGCGCAGCAGTTCATGCAGATCAAAGCTGCATTATTTAAGTGTGTCCAGGGGGCAGATTTTTAGCTCTGTGCCTTATACTTTTCAGAAAAAAAGGTGGTTTGTATCTTGACAAACGAGAAATGTTTAACTAATTAGGTGCTTCATTCAAGCCCTACAATATTTAAACTCCTGAATTCCTCCTATTATCTGGGGTGAGGCCCCTCCCTACTACAAATACAGAACAACTGTGGGAATGTAAATGTCTTCAAATGAACAGCAGCATATTTTCATTTAAATGAAACCCGAATGTGAACTAGATTTTGGAAAGGAAATGGCAGAGAGAGAGAAGAGAGAGAGGGAGAAGGGCTGTAGTTGCTATAGAATGCTCCTGGCTGCTTCAGCTCTCAGACAACTGATGAAGTCCAACTCTGAAATTTCAGGCAATTTGGATACCAAGCTCCTCCTTTTCTGTAGTCTTCTCTTCCATTGGTAAAATTCTTTCGCAGGGTCATGTAGGGATCCCACCCCTTCTCCGTGTTTTCACTCTGTAGCGCTCCACAACTTTACACCTGAATGAACGCCAAACCTCAGTGGATATATAAAGGGAACCTTGAGGAGGAATTTCACAGTTACAGTGCAGAAGCAGAGGGAAAGGAATTAACCAGCTCTCCAGCCAAACAAATCCTCTACTCACCATGCTTCCTCCTGCCATTCATTTCTCTCTCATTCCCCTTGCATGCATCCTGATGAAAAGCTGTTTGGCTTTTAAAAATGATGCCACAGAAATCCTTTATTCACATGTGGTTAAACCTGTTCCAGCACACCCCAGCAGCAACAGCACAATGAATCAAGCCAGAAATGGAGGCAGGCATTTCAGTAACGCTGGACTGGATCGGAACAGTAAGTGTGTTTTACTTGCATGAATTTGGTGTTCTTATTTGGTAGCATTAACTCACATTCCTGTTGAATTATTTCATTGCTAACTAACCTGAACCATATATGTTTTGCTAAACAATCTGGGAGCAATCCGCTGCATGTGTAGACTGGCATTCTTCCCTACAAAGTTAACATAACTAAAACAGTGATTTGATAATGTAGGCATAGGCTTCGGTTTTCCAACATTCCAAGAGAAAATGTTTCCAGGAATTAAAGTGTTGCTTCTTTGTAATGCAGAAGGAAATTTTTTTTTTTCATGAAGTGTCGTTCTAGATAGCTTAAATTCAGATTGTGTTCTGTTTATTTCAAAACATGTGCAGTTCTGGTAGAGTGTATAAAGGTAAATAACCAAAGTACATATAGGAAATCACAAGGGGGAAAAAAGAAGCTTTCTGGGGGGTGAGAAGGCTTACACCAATTTCTAAAAATGTCTAGTGAAATAAATGAAGTTTGGATAATGATCTTTGAGAAAGAGGGATAAAACTAAACATTGTAGAATCATATTTTTCTGAAATAACTTCTTATTCACTGGATCAAAATGTAGGTTATTGTAGATTTCTGTGAAAGACCAGGGAAACTTTATGAGTTTGGAGATTTAAAATAATGATAGTACAATAATACTTTGTATAAAAACTATTTTTCTTCATTTCTGTTTGCTTAATTGACATACTTGTTGACCACTAGTTGGAGGGATTCAAATGTCTTTTCTTAACTTTTGCTTCACTCCTTTCACATGCTAGTAACTGGACTTTAAGAGAGACACAGAAAGAGTTCACAAGAAATCTTATACAAATGTTTTTGCTCCTCCTCAACTCTGTTCAAGCGCCGAAAAGAATTTCAACCTTTGAAAAAATCAAAGCAAATATGACTGTTTATGTCTTTCTAAGAAAATCAGGGTGTTTTTTAACTTTCATGAGGATGTTTGCTTTTACATATATAAGAACTATCTGATTATTATTAGATTACCAAGCAAGGCGGTGGGTATTCATTGTCAATGAACTGTCACTGCAAAAATGCCGAATTTCTATATACACAGAAACAAAAAGCTAGGCAGGTCAAAATCATCTCGGCTGTTTCCAGGTGCATTCCTAGGGCAGCTGCAGGAAGGTGAGCTGGAGTCAGAATCAGACAGGCAGAGTATGCTGGCTGGCCAGCTAAGTTACACTTTAATTTCAATCTCATACTCCATATCTGTACAGATGTATATGTTTATACATTACATTTTTTCACAACTATCACATCCCTTTAGACTGTATCTTTTACCTTATAAGTTCTGGGGGCACAGTGCTAAAGTAACACTACTAATTCAATATCTACTTCATATTAGCTTTCAATATCCTATGCAAGACCCCTTCAATGTCCCTTATGATCTTTATTTTTTTAATTTCAGCAGTCTGTACTTTGAACTATATATATATATATGCATATATTTCTGGTTAACAAGGCTGGATTTTTTTCCCCAAGCTTGTTACAGGCAATTCTCCTCAAGTTTAGATAACAAAGCAATGGAAAAGAAAACCCAAATATTTCAAGACTAATTTTTGCTTTAATTACATAAGGCATGTAACAAGAAACAGTCTATTAGAGAACATACTTATCAAATTCAAATGACTAAACAAAGTTTGCCATGACCAATATTCAGGAAACAAACACTGTGGTTCCTCTTGCAGTTGTAAATCAGTCATGTTAGACATTTTTCTGCCATAAAATTCATGGAAATGTAGCCAAGTTGTTATGGCAACCATACGTTCCTGATTTAGGAGCTTTTATATTCTTTACATGTTGAGTTGTAGTGACATTTTGAATTTCAAGCATTTTAATTGTGTTTTTAAAAGATAGTTTGGGAATTTATGTTTAAAATGTAGTTATTAAGTTTGAGATGCAAAAATGTCAGACATTATACACATATGTATATATCATTCTCTGCAGCTGAATTTTATAATTGAAAAAAAATTATGGATTTCATTGTACACAATATTCAAATTCTTTCCACATTTTTTCAATAGATTTTTTGAAAAACCTAAGTAAAAGCACTTGTAGACATTAACTAATAGACCTGTGAATGAAGAACATGAACATATACTCCCTCTTAGCTCATTAAAGAATGAATATTCATACATAAAACTTAGAGCTGCTTAATACATATCAGGAGAGTAAAACTAAGAAAGTGGGGTTTTCAAATACTCCAGTAAGCAATTAGCTAATGTTACACATGAAAAAACAAATCAGGCTCAGTCTATTTTATCCCATAACTGATAATTTTCAGGCAAGCTTTCTCTATAACCATCCAGGTGGATTTTTGCATTGTGAGAACAAAATAAGAGTTCACTTCCTATTGGCCAATTTGCTATCATTTGGACATTATTTCTTGTCATTGCAGATTACTTTTTTTTAAAAGTGTTTGCCTATGCCTCTAATGCACACACACACACACACACACACACACATATATATAATTTTTTTTTCTGCTTCCTGCAGCTCGAGTTCAAGTAGGCTGCCGAGAACTGCGTTCCACCAAATACATCTCGGATGGCCAGTGCACCAGCATCAGCCCTCTGAAAGAGTTGGTGTGTGCAGGCGAGTGCTTGCCCCTGCCTGTGCTGCCTAACTGGATCGGAGGGGGCTACGGAACAAAGTACTGGAGCCGGAGGAGCTCCCAGGAGTGGAGGTGTGTCAATGACAAAACGCGTACCCAGCGAATCCAGCTGCAGTGCCAGGACGGCAGCACGCGCACCTACAAAATAACCGTGGTCACCGCCTGCAAGTGCAAGAGGTACACGCGGCAGCACAACGAGTCCAGCCACAACTTCGAGAGCCTGTCGCCTGCCAAGCCAGCCCAGCATCACCGAGAGCGCCAAAGAGCTGGCAAACCCAGCAAGCGCAGCATGAGTTAGAATTCAGACCTCCAAATTGGACTGACTAGGAACCATCCGCTTTACAGATTTGATTGCTTGGACGACTGGAGCCTGCCACTGCTATTTTCTTACTTGAAAATATATGCTTTCTGCTTTGATCAAACTCAGCCAGCTGTCCTGAGTATCAGGAGCTTCTTGGGAGATAGATTTTTCAAGTTTTTCAAGATGTATAAGTATCAATGAATGCAATTTGCCTTTAAATTCCATGCATCCTGTAGTATTAATTCCCCATGGTTCTTGAAAGATGGGTGATATATACCCATCATTGAATCTTCACTTTTAACATGGAAAAGGGCTTCTCAGTAACCCTTCATTTCCCAAACCATCCTCTCCACCCCACACCCAACAAAACTTCTTTGAAATTGAAAATTTTTAAAGGGTTGTTGCCATGAATCTTCAGGTTAACAGTTCAGAAGGGTGTTTTTTGGTAATCTTCATGGGAACAGTTTAGCTGCCAAGAGTGATCTCCCTTTGAAAGAGTGAAAGACCTTGTGACATTTCACTTCAAAAATAAGCCCTGTAGCTTTTTACAGTCTCATAGTATGAAATTATACCCTGCATGCTGACCCTTGCTTGGAATGGAATGCCAGAAATGCATGGCAGCAGCTAATAAGTAAAGCTGATTAACTATTTATTTGTCAATGTTATTATTTAATGAGCTTTCACAAGTGATTGTTTTCAAAATGTTAATTTTTATGTTTCAAAGTTTTTTTCATGTACCTAAATATTTTCCTGTATAATTTGTGGTTGATCTAGAAGTATGACAATACATACTGTAGATATGTAAAATAAATATTTTAGTCTCCTTGTTACATATATGTTTCATCATGAACTTTATCAATAGTATAGATCTTTAAAAATCAATAAGATGCTTTGTAAAGATGACATAGGTAACAGTTTCCTATTTAATCTGTGCAATCAGAAGGTGACTTGACCTTCAATGAGTTTCTTTTAACAAAAATAAACAAGGCCAAACGTTATTGTCTTTGCCTCGAACACGTGTAAAATGGTACAGAATAAGCACACACACTACAGAAGCAGCACGTCAGCATCCTTAGTTTTTTAAAATATAAGGCACATTCAAGTTTTGACAGAAAAATCTATAGTAAGAAGAGAGAGATAGGGAGACCATCTAGTTGGTAAATAAGATGTTTGGAAAAGTTGGATGACAATCCAGCAGTGAGTTGTAAGAAGAATATCATATTTATGTATACCTGTGGATGCCAAATCTGCTGCCCATTATAACCTGGAGGAGATAGTATGCAGCCCAGTAACCAGGCTGTCATCCAAATTGCATCATAGTTTCTGAACGTGCAACTCAGATATTAGTAGTTTTGGAAGTTTTTCAGGTTATTCTAATATGCAGTTAAGTCTGAGAAAGGAATTGTGAAAAAATCACTCCATACATTGGGAAACTTTGACTACTATTGCATGGTCCTCAAATCAAAAACTAAAATGAAAGAAAACAACAAAGAAAACAAAAACAAGTTTTTCTTTGTTTTCAAGTTTGACATGTTGTTTATTAACCAACATGATCAGTCTTGAACAAAATTATACAGTTAAATCACTGATTTGTCAGTTTAATCATTGACTGATTCCATCACACTAAGGGAATAAAACCAAAGAGGCTTGATTATGTATCGGTAAGATCTAAATTTTCTTTTTTGGATTCTGAGCATGATGGAGTCCTTACTGCTTTTTTGTAGATTGTTCTTTTATGTAACCACAAGTCTAGAAGTCCACATGTGTATTACAGAAAGCATGGTGATCGTGAAGTTGCTCAGTCATGTCTGACCCTTTGCGACCCCATGGACTGTAACCTACCAGACTCCTCCATCCATGGGATTCTCCAGGCAAGGATACTGGAGTGGGTTGTCATTTCCTTCTCCAGGGGGATCTTCCCAACCCAGGGATTGAACCTGGGTCTCCCGCCTTGCAGGCAGACACTTTAACCTCTGAGCCACCAGGGAGGCCACATAAAGCATAGTAAGCTAAATCAAGGACATTAATGTCGTCCCTTTCCTGTGAATGGGAGGAGAGTCTCAACGTACATGAGGACAAGGAAACGTCTCTCAATTTTAAATATGCTAACTATTGTATCATTACATTAAAATAATGATTCGGCGTCCACTATTGATTTATTTTCTAGTCTTACTAACTGTATTTTAAACTACATATAATATCATTATACATGGAACATTCATAATAATTACATCACAGGTAAAATATACCAAAAATGTATTATTTCCTATGCCTAGTTTACTTGCTCATCATAGCTCACTTTGGGATATTTAACATAACAGAGGACTTAAGCCGATTTGGGCATTTCTTTCTTCTCAGTATCATGCTGCTGCTGCTGCTGCTAAACCGCTTCAGTCATGTCCGACTCTGTGCGACCCCATAGACGGCGGCCCATTAGGCTCCCCCATCCCTGGGATTCTCCAGGCAAGAACACTGGAGTGGGCTGCCATGTCCTTCTCCAATGTGTGAAAGTATAGAAGGTCTTAGAGAGGATCTGTAGTCCATGGGGTCACTGAGGGTTGGACATGACTGAGCGACTTCACTTTCATGCATTGGAGAAGGAAATGGCAACCCACTCCATTGTTCTTGCCTTGAGAATCCCAGGACAGGGGAGCCTGGTGGGCTGCCATCTCTGGGGTCACACAGAGTTGGACACGAATGAAGTGACTTAGCAGCAGCAGCAGCAGCAGCAGAGAGGATCTAAAAATTAGTGTGTCCTAAGGCCTGAGGCTTAAAAGGAATTGACCAGACAATAGCCTCACAGTCAATAAGATTATCTTGTTGCCTTTTACTAATGAAACATTGAAACAATGCTTTTGGTGATAAAATACTAAAATCACCACTAATTTGACTGGTAATAGTGTTTAGTAAGTGAATATACAAGAAAAAAATGAAATGGAATAAAGGAACCTTATAAATAAGATTAGGTTCCTTTATTCCATTTCATTTTCTCTCTGCTAAGTCAAGAATTGGATCCATTTCTTATGGTCACTGGAGAAGGCAATGGCACCCCACTCCAGTACTCTTGCCTGGAAAATCCCATGGACGGAGAAGCCTGGAAGGCTACAGTCCATGGAGTCGCTGAGGGTCGGACATGACTGAGCGACTTCACTTTCACTTTTCACTTTCATTCATTGGAGAAGGACATGGCAACCCACTCCAGTGTTCTTGCCTGGAGAATCCCAGGAACGGGGGAGCCTGGTGGGCTGCCGTCTATGGGGTCCCACAGAGTCGGACACGACTGAAGCGACTTAGCAGCAGCTTATGGTCACATTCAACTTACTGATCCACTTCAGACTGTGAAGCATTCATTGCATGGTATTTAACTTCCAATGATAGGAAAAAGTCAGCAATCAATAAGACAAGCCTAAGACACAATCAGGCAGTCAGTGAAACGAAAATTTAAACAGAAAATGCAGTTTTGTAGTTATTATTTTAAAATGCTAAAAGTACTTGCATCTTAATTGCTGATTATATTTCAGTTTTTGTGTTTTTTTACAGTTAATTCACATTTTCTTGTCTGATTTAACTCTGCATAATTGTATTCTTATTTTAGTAACTATCATTTGATAATGGTGATTGTGATAATTTCGGCAAAGCCTGACTTCTAGTTCACACCATAATATTTATCCATAAAAGACTTATCAAATTCATTTTGACCAATATGAATAAAGAGCTTTTTTCAAGTAGCTTTACTGATAGAAGATAGCTTGATAGAGAGATAGATAGGTAGATATGTAGTTAGATATTTATATTTATGTAGATATAGTTATTTTTATCAATAACAAGAATGAAAGAAAAATTGATAGCACATATACAAATAAAGAATACATATAGTATGCTACACCTAAGTTAAATATGGACATAGAGGCTTCAAAAATATTTATTTGCAAAAAATTAGTATTTTAACTACAAATTATTTGCATTTATTCACTTAGGCTATTTGCAAATAAACACTAATTGAAAACACTCTGTTAGCCATGTTTATTTTACTGTATATTTTTTTAAAAACAACGAAAATTAGAGTATGTTTTTATTTAAAAAAGACTGAATCGTAATCCTTCCTGCCTTGTATAAACTTAGTAAGGTTTTGCCAGATGATCTTGCTGTCATTCACCCCATGCTACTAGAATGACTTTTTAAAATTGTATAACCTGATCTATCTATTTTGTATCATATTTACTTTAATAGACTTTCAGTAGCTTATACTCAGTAGTCATGAATAGAAATAGTATTTAGCTTAAGTAAAGCCAGGAAACTTCCAAATTGCAGAGTAAATTAAAGCCTTTAAAAGTTTAAATTTAGTGTGTTAAAAATTTTTTTCAATCACCATGAAATGTAGGTATCAAAATATAATTCATTACATTTGGAATTAAAGTGTGATTTGGATTAGACTTATCTCTTGAAAATGTTTTTTAGCACTAATGTGGCAATTCACTGCATACCATAAATCCAGCATTTATATATACTTTCAATAGTCACTCAGTTCAAATGAAACATAAAATGCAAGGTAAAGCTTTGATAAAATCCTTGTAGACACTCAGGAAAATGACTGAAGTCTTCAGTGATACAGCTTATTGTTAGACTGTCTCCTTCCCTCAAGGACAGATAGTGATGATTCACACCTTGGTTTAATTCGAATCTATTAAAAAATAGCTCTATGGTAAATTAAAATTAGTTTAGATTTGTGAACTGAGTATACATATGGCCACTAGAAATCCTTGTTACATCCACAAAGAGAGACCTACTAGAATAGATATGCCAATATATTGGTCTGTCCATCATTTCTAATTCCATAGTTAACATCTCTGGTGTTTGGTGCCTTTGCCTGCATATTCTGCAAATCATCTCAAAGAACTACAGGGTGACAACTACTCCAAAAATTCTAGTGGGGAGGTGTTTCAAGTTCCAGTTTCAAAATTGATTAAAATGAATTAATTCCAAGCTGTGTATTTCCAGTGCAAATCAGACTGAGTGATAATAGTTTATCATTTGCATTGCAGACCTGCTAAAGGATTTATTTTCTGTTACAAGTGAAGACTGAAACAGCTTGGGAGATTTAAGACGGAACTTAAATATTTTCTTTTGAATTTTAGTAACTGCAAACCAAGGGTTACCTTGTATTATTGATTTAATTTCTTAATGATGGGATTAGATGCATGAATCCGAGACAATGTCTAAAGTGAATGACCTTGTCAGTGAAATAGACATATTCAGCTGAAGTTCATTGTTAATAAAAGCGAATCAAATGCCTGATAGGCTTAAAGATAAGTTACTATTAAAATATAATGTCGTCTTTTTCTTTCCCAGGTAGCTCTGTGGTAAAGAATCCATCTGCCAATGCAGGAGACACAAAAGATGTGGGTTTGATCCTTGGGCCAGGAAGATCCCTTATAGTCAAAAATGGCAACTCACTCCAGTATTCTTGCTTAGAACATTCAATGGACAGAGGCACCTGGTGGGCTACAGTCCACAGGGTTGCAAAGAGTTGGACATGGCTGAGCACACAAACATACATCTTTTTCAGCAGGAATAAATTCATCCTAAAAAGTTATTGTCATTAAATTTGCACAAATTTTTTAATCTTTAATATAATATTGGTGAATTTTTGCAAAATGATCATTTAAATCCTTTTATTTATTGAAGTATTAGTTTAAATTTGCCTTTCAAAGACAGCCTAAAACATTGAACTCAATAACCAGGATTTTAAAAAAATCCTTTCTAATCTTTAACTAGCTTTACACTCCATACAGAATAGTTGACAGTTTTTACTAACTAGAGTTTTTGGTATACTTTTTGCCTTGTTTCCTCTCTTACTTTTTCATATGTGGTCTATACATTATAAAATATTTTCTTTATGTTGTGTGTTTGTATTATTTCCTCAAGCTTAGAGAGTTAAACAACTTTCTTATCACAGATTGTCTTATTGCAAGCCAAAGACAAAATCTGCCAAATGCATTTAATAATCCAGTCAAGAGTTGCCTCTTTGCCTTTTCATTGACACTAAGACTCAATGAATTTTATTCACGCTATACACTAGAGAAGAAATATTTTGCATTTAGTCAATGATTTAGCTTGAAATTTTGAACAAATATTAAAAATATTTCAGTTCAACTTATCTGCTTTTGTCTTATGTAGCAATTTTATACAAATGACTGCTAGACATGTGAACTTGGGAAGAGAAGACCTGGGGTATGGTTTAGAATGCGCTGCTACTAACTGGTTGGGTGAAATCACACTTGTGTCGTAGGCTTTCTAAGGTTTATTTACTTTATCCATAAAATAAGGGCATATAACTCAATAATGCCTGAAGTATCTTGCAGCCTAAAATATTCACTCTCTCTTGTCCCAGACAACATGGCCGTGTTTTCAGTTACACACATCTGCCACTAAAGAAGGAGGATTTGACTAGCCCTATTCTTCAGTTCCCTGGTGACTCAGTCAGTAAAGAATCTGCCAGCAGTTCTGGAGATCTGGGTTTAATCCCTAGGCTGGGAAGATCCCCTGGAGAAGGAAATGGCAACCAACTCTGGTATTCTTGCCTGGGAAATCCCCCGGACAGAGCAGCCTGAGGGGCTTCCCCCTCACGGGGTCGCAAGAGTAGGACAGAAACACAGTTAGCCACTGAACCACCGCCACCGAATCTTCAGTTCTGATTGTGCTTCCAGGTCATTCCCCTGTGAACTTTCAGATTAAGATTTTGGTCTCTGACATTTTCCATCTTCATCAATACCTCATCAAGGATGCTATCACAGATGAAGCTGGAGATCCAACTCCAGGATCGCTGAGACTATAGTCTGTTACCAGGCACTTCCTATGTACCATTTCCAGTTTCCTAATAATTTATCTATATTTGGTGAAGCCATTTATTGCTGGTGATGGCAAGAGTAAAGGAAAGAGCTATAGATGATGCTGGGCAACAAAATTTGTAGAGATTTGTGCATCTAGACACTGAACATTGCTTATACCCAACATTTACATGGACGTTTTAAAGTAACTGTATGCTTTTGAAATAATGCCATGGTCGTCAGTTTGCTCTTGACAAGAGCCTGCAATGATAGGACGATCTACCTGACAATACATGGCAAAGTCCTAGTAAAACCATCTCTAAAAATACAGAGAATTTTATGAATCACACCAGATGATTGCTGTATCAGGCCAATCATGCTGATATTTTATCACTTAAATTGG
Organism: Nanger dama; assembly: GCA_917880005.1. Classification (NCBI taxonomy): domain Eukaryota; kingdom Metazoa; phylum Chordata; class Mammalia; order Artiodactyla; family Bovidae; genus Nanger; species Nanger dama. Next base: position 36,883,362 of record CAKJTW010000007.1, read on the forward strand.
TTTTCAGTCATTAACATACATTTGAGAGAAATAATTTAAAAAAAAACTTGAATTGTATTTGTGTAAATGTATATTTTATTCTTATTTCTTAATTCATGAATGAGGGGAAAAAATCCAAGAGAATGCCTTCAGCAGATGTCTGAGTTGGCGAAAGCTCTTCCTTTCCCTTCCCCCTTTTTTATCATTGTGTTCTTTTGGAGTTAAGGCTTTTATGATTCAGTGATATTATTAAGCTAAAACAGGTGTGGTTCCTGGACATTCTGGGCTATATGAACTTTCCACTGTGTTTTATTATCTCTTTTATGGGCTGTAGTAATGATCAGCATGTTCAAGGGGAAGATGACCGCAATTCCAGAGCTGCTCTATGTGGAGCTGAAATAAAGAGCTGGAAATGCTGGTGACAGGGAGGAGAGGCTGGTGAGGCCACACAGTCAGCACCGCAGCATACCTCTGGAATGACTTCTGAAAACCTCTCAGGAGACTGTGGCAGGCTCTCTGCTGCCCAAAATAGGAACCTTCCAACACTGTCTAATTTCCAGGCCTGCTGCTCTCTTCCCTGGTAAAAGCAACAAACAAACAAACACGTAAACAAACAAACCCTCTCTCCAGCTCCTGCATAACTACCGACATCTCGTTACCCTTCTGTTGGGGGTTTTGATTCCTCTCAGATACATACATCTCCGGAAGAGAAAACACATCAAGATAAGGTTTGGAACCTCACTGGGACCAGTAGGTTGACAGTGAAGCAAGGGAAAGGGAAATGGGACTACAGAAAAAAGCCATGCCTAAAAACGCTAGTTTCATACCTGCTCCCACATAGAGTAAAACATACTCAACTAGAAATAGAAGTATGTTATATGATTTTTCCTAATTCATCAATTAGTACCAGTAGATTTAAAAAGCTTGCCTTTGATAAGCTTTTAAAAAGCTGCCCTTTTGCTGTGTTTGTTTAAAGTGGTCTGTGGGCCATACGATGGGCTTCCTCAGTGGTAGAGAATCTGCCTGCAATGCAGGAGACGTGGGTTCCATCCCTGAGTCGGGAAGACGCCCTGAGGCAGGAAATGGAAACCCACTCCAGTATTCTTGCCTGGGAAATTTCATGGATAGAGCAGCGTGGCAGGCTAGAGGCCATGGCATCACACAGAGTTTCACACACACACACACACACACGAGGCATGATGGGCCATATTGAGTACTCAAATGATCTCTCAGTTTAGAGTTGTTTTTGCTTAGCTGTTAAGTGTCTGACTCTTTTGCGGCGCCATGGACTGTAGGCTGCCAGGCTCCTCTGTGCATGGAATTCTCCAGGCAAGAATACTGGAGTGGGAAGCCATTCCGTTTTCCAGGGGATCTTTCCCATCCAGGGGTAGAACCTGAGTCTCCTGCATTGGCAGGTGGATTCTTTACCACTGAGCCACGAGGGAAGCCCCAGTTTAGAGTCAGGAGAATTTAATTCCAATCCCCAGTGTGCTACTTATGAATGGCCTCGAGAAATGCAACTAACTGTAGACTTCTGAGACCTGAGTTGACATCTCTGTACTTACTAGTTAGCATCTAAATGGAAACAGACAACTTACTCAGGATGAGTTAAGGAGGATTTATTTACAAGGGGACTCATTATAATAAGAGTCTGGGTGGGGAACAGGAAAGTACAGGGCCTAGTGCAGGAGCCCAAGGCTGGCAAGAGCAGCACTGTCACAACCCCAGGCCCTAAGAAGAGGGAAGGATGGGGCTGGGGTGGGGGACTGGAAGGTGGAGGCACACCTGGAGAGGAGCTGTGGGCTGCGGGCAAGCCGAGCAGACCATCAGAAGGACCCGCAAAGTCAGGGGTCCAGGGCAACAATACCCCGTCACTCTCCTTTCTCCCTTATCCTTCTGATGGATCTTCTGCCAGGGTTCCCATGGGCTGACCCCATCAGAGGCCATGGGCCTGGGAGCTGGTGGATACAATCTGTGCAGGTGAGCCTGGGGGCAGAGGACAGGGTGGAAGAATAGAGGATAGATATGGGAAGTCAAAGCAATGATACAATGAACTTACCAAACAGGAAGAGACTCACAGCCTGAGAGAACGAACTTACGGTTGCTGGGGGAAGGGGGAGGGGAAGGGATAGTTTGGGATGGACATGTACACACTACTGTATTTAAAATGGATAACCAAGGACTTACTCCGTAGCACATGGAACTCTGCTCACTGTTATGTGGCAGCCTAGATGGGAAAGGAGTTTGGAGGAGAATGGATACATGTATATATGTGGCTGAGTCCCTTCACAGTTCATCTGATGCTATCGCATCAGATATAATTGCCTATAGCCCCAGCAGAAAATGAAAAGTTTAAATTAAATAAGATAAAAGAAAGTCAAACATACCTGCCTGGGCATCCTTTTCTTTACAACATCTGGAACAGTGTACTGCATTTAGGGGTGCTGAATTACTACACAAAACGTAGAGATTAAGTTGTAAGGATTAAGATCCAAAGTCTCTTCTAGCATTGATCTTCCCATTTCCAGCTAGAGATGAGAATCTGAAAGATAATTTTGGGAGAAATTCTGAGAGCAGGTGGGTTCTTTACCACTAGTACCACCTAGAAAGCCCCATGGATACAGTAGGGGATAGGAATTGGGTGTTTGTTTTTGCTATTATTGCTGCTACCTGTTTTAATAACAACCATGTCATTAGACATGCAGTCATAAGTGAATGATTAACTACAAATCGGTTTCTATTTGGGTTTTTTTTTTTTTATGACAGCATTTCAAACTTTGAAATACTATATTAGTTGGAAAAAGGCACTATCTATTCCATAAATCCATTTCATATTAACTGAGAACTGCTCACCAAATATGATCAGTTCAGTTCAGTTGCTCAATTCTGTCCAACTCTTCGTGACCCCATGAAGTGCAGCACTCCAGGCCTCCCTGTTCATCACAGATTCCTGGAGCTTTTTCAAACTCAGGTCCATCGAGTCAGTGATGCCATCGAACCATCTTGTCTGCTGTCGTCCCCTTCTCCTCCAGCCTTCAGTCTTTCTCAGCATCGGGATCTTTTCCAGTGAGTCAGTTCTTTGTATCAGGTGGCCAAAGTATTGGAGTTTTAGCATCAGCATCAGTCCTTCCAATGAGTTTTCAGGACTGATTTCCTTTAGGATTAACTGGTTGGATCTCCTTGCAGTCCAAGAGACTTTCAAGAGTCTTTTCCAACACCACAGTTCAAAGCATCAATTCTTCGGCACTTAGCTTTCTTTATAGTCCAACTCTCACATCAAAACATGACCACTGGAAAACCATAGCTTCCACTAGATGGACTTTTGTTGGCAAAGTAATGTCTCTGCTTTTTAATATGTTGTCTAGGTTGGTCATAGCTTTTCTTTCAAGGAGTGAGCATCTTTTAGGTTGATGGCTGCAGTCACCATCTGCAGGGATTTTGGAGCCCAAGGAAATAGCCTCTCACTGTTTCCATTGTTTCTCCATCTATTTGGCATGAAGTAATGGGACCAGATGCCATGATCTTTTGTTTTCTGAATGTTGAGTTTTAAGCCAGCTTTTTCACTCTCCTCTTTCACTTTCATCAAGAGGCTGTTTAGTTCTTCTTTGATTTCTGCTTAAGGGTGGTATCATCTGCATATCTGAAGTTACTGATATTTCTCCCAGAAATCTTGATTCCAGCTTGTGCTTCATCCAGCCCAGCATTTCACATGATGTACTCTGCATAGAAATTAAATAAGCAGGTTGACAATATACAGCCTTGACGTACTCCTTTTCCTATTTGGAACCATTCTGTGGCTCCATGTCTAGTTCTAACTGTTGCTTCTTGACCTGCATACAGATTTCTTAAGAGGCAGGTCAGATGGTCTGGTATTTCCATCTCTTTCAGAATTTTACATGGTTTGTTGTGATCCACACAGTCAAAGGCTTTGGCATAGTCAATAAAGCAGAAGTAGATGTTTTTCTGAAACTCTTGCTTTTTTGATGATCCAATGGTTGTTGGCAGTTTGATTTCTGTTTCCTCTCCCCTTTCTAAATCCAGCTTGAACCTCTGAAAGTTCACGGTTCACATACTGTTGAAGGCTGGCTTGGAGAATTTTGAGCATTACTTTACTAGTGGGTGAGATGAGTGCAATTGTGCAGTAGTTTGAACACTGTTTGCCATTGCTTTTCTTTGAGATTGGAATGAAAACTGACCTTTTCTAGTCCTGTGGCTACAGCTGAATTTTCCAAATCTATTGGCATATTGAGTGCAGCACTTTCACAGCATCACCTTTCAGGATTTGAAATAGCTCAACTGGAATTCCATCACCTCCACTAGCTTTGTTCATAGTGATGCTTCCTAAGGCCAAATTGACTTTGCATTCCAAGATATCTGGCTCTAGATGACTGATCACACCATCATGATTATCTGGGTCATGAAGATCTTTTGTTATAGTTCTGTGTATTCGTACCACTTCTTCTTAGTATCTTGTGCTTCTATTAGGTCCATACCATTTCTGTCTTTATTGTGCCTATTTTGAATGAAATTTTCCCTTTGTATCTTAATTTTCTTGAGGAGATCTCTAGTCTTTCCCATTCTGTTGTTTTCCTCTACTTCTTTGCATTGATCACTGAAGAAGGCTTTCTTAACCCTCCTTGCTTTGGAACTCTGCCTTTAAATGGGTATATATTTTTTTTGTCCTTTGCCTTTAGCTTCTCTTCTTTCCTCAGCTCAGACAACCGTTTTACCTTTCTGCATTTCTTTTTCTTGGGAATGGTCATGATGACTGCCTCCTGTACAATGTCATGAACCTCATTCCATAGTTCATCAGGCACTCTGTCTATCAGATCTAGGCCCTTAAATCTGTTTCTCACTTCCACTGTATAATCATAAGAGATTTGATTTAGGTCATACCTTAATGGTCTAGTGGTTTTCCCTACTTTCTTCAATTTAAGTCTGAATTTGGCAATAAGGAGTTCATGATCTGAGCCACAGTCAGCTCCCAGTCTTGTTTTGGCTGACTCTATACAGCTTCTCCATCTTAGACCGCAAAGAATTTAATCAGTCTAATTTTGTTATTGACCATCTGGTGATGTCCATGTGTAGAGTCTTCCTTCATGTTGTTGGAAGAGGGTGTTTGCTATGACCAGTGTGTTCTCTTGGCAAAACTCTATTAGCCTTTGCCCTGCTTCATTCTGTACTCAAACGCCAAATTTGTCTGTTACTCCAGGTATCTCTTGACTTCCTACTTTTGCATTTCAGTCCCCTATAATGAAAAGGACATCTCTTTTGGGTGTTAGTTCTAGAAGGTCTTGTAGGTTTTCATAGAACTATTCAGCTTCTTCAGTATTACTGGTCAGGGCATAGACTTAATATGATAATTCTCACCAAAAGTGTTATCTAGAATATACATGTATATCCTATGCTAAGCAAATTCTTCAACCTTAGAAAAGAAAGTGAATGTGGCAGTGTTTACATTTGGCTGCCCTTGTAATCCATGATTAAAATAAAGCTTCAGAATTGAAAGCTTAAGACTGAAGGTCTGTGGATTGAAAGGAAGGTATCTACCTACTCCCACATGATTTCAAAACATGTAACTCTTGCCCATTCACATTGCACTCTCCAGCAGTCATCAGTATAGCCCATGCACCACCTAAAGTTGCAGAAGAACATCATCATGGTTCCATATGCAGCCGGTCTCCCTCCTTTGGGACAGTGATAACCGTATCACAGTTTCACATAGTGGGACCGATCCAGGGAATGATGACAGCAGGATGCCAAGCCATTTTAAATACACATCAAAGCCAATTTAGAAACTTGGCTTCAGTGTGGTATGATGGGAAATGAAGCACTTGGCTTTCAGAATTTCAAAGCCTCACATTAAGGGGAAAGCACTACACAGATAAAAGATGATGAGAAAGAATGAACAGCTGTGCCAGGCTTTGCTTAGCGGTTACACTGCCGAGAACAGCCTTTAGATGTACAAAGGATAAGAAGCACTGCCAACTTTGCAATTTCTTCTTCACCTACGTCTGAATGCATAGAAATAACATCTGTAACTGGAATAGTTCCCTTTCCCCTTACTCTACTCCCTTATACTTGAACACCCATATGTTGGATTTAATCCACAAATGGTAATATTACTTGATCTAAGAAAGGGTTTTAGAATGTTGGGATCCTAGAAATGAGAATACAAAGAAAAGATTATCTGAGGAATCCATTCAAAATTCACTGTATTTTCTTTCACGTGCTGGTGGATAGTATTGCAGAGTAATCAAGAGTACAGATATTGGAGCCAAAATATATGGGTTTGAATCCTGATCTTACCCTTACTTGTGGACTACTTTGAGCAATACATACCTCAATTTCCTCATCTGTAAAATGGGATAATTATTGTGGGCTCTAGTGTCAGTTGCTACTGCTATTACTGTTGTTATTGTCATGTTTCTTAAGTTGAGACCAGCTAGTTAAGTGAAAGAGAATTCAGGCTTGGCTAAGGACTTCATCTTCCCCAAGTCCTTGGTCAAGAAAGTAGACCATGAGTTAGTCAGAGGGAAGCAGACAAAGAAGCAAGAGTTAGCAAGGTGGGGGGGATGCAAGATGGAGGGCAGACACATCTTAGAAAAATATTCTGGACTGATCTTCAGTTCAGTTCAGTTCAGTGGCTCAGTCATGTCTGACTGTGACCCCATGAATTGCAGCACACCAGGCCTCCCTGTCCATCACCAACTCCTGGAGTTCACCCAAACTCATGTCCATTGAGTCGGTGATGCCATCCAGCCATCTCATCCTCTGTCATCCCCTTCTCTTCCTGCTCCCAATCCCTCCCAGCATCAGAGTCTTTTCCAATGAGTCAACTCTTCACATGAGGTGGCCAAAGTATTGGAGTTTCCGCTTCAGCATCATTCCTTCCAATGAACACCTAGGACTGATCTCCTTTAGAATAGACTGGTTGGATCTCCTTGCAGTCCAAGGGACTCTCAAGAGTCTTCTCCAACACCACAGTTCAAAAGCATCAATTCTTTGGCACTCAGCTTTCTTTACAGTCCAACTCTCACATCCATACATGACCATGGTAATATTACTTGATCTAAGAAAGGGTTTTAGAATGTTGGGATCCTAGAAATGAGAATACAAAGAAAAGATTATCTGAGGAATCCATTCAAAATTCAATGTATTTTCTTTCATGTGCTGGTGGATAGTATTGCAGAGTAATCAAGAGTACAGATATTGGAGCCAAAATATATGGGTTTGAATCCTGATCTTGCCCTTACTTGTGGACTACTTTGAGCAATACATACCTCAATTTCCTCATCTGTAAAATGACTAGATGGACCTTTGTTGGCAAAGTAATGTCTCTGCTTTTGAATATGCTATCTAGGTTGGTCATAACTTTTCTTCCAAGGAGGAAGCGTCTTTTAATTTCATGGCTGCAATCACTATCTGCAGTGATTTTAGAGCCCCAAGAAGTAAAGTCTGACACTGTTTCCACTGTTTCTCCATCTGTTTCCCATAAGTGATGGGACCAGATGCCATGATCTTCGTTTTCTGAATGTTGAGTTTTAAGCCAACTTTTCCACTCTCCTCTTTCACTTTCATCAAGAGGCTTTTAGTTCTTCTTCACTTTCTGCCATAAGGGTGGTGTCATCTGCATATCCAAAATTATTGATATTTCCTCTGGCAATCTTGATTCCAGCTTGTGCTTCCTGCAGCCCAGCATTTCTCATGATGTACTCTGCATATAAGTTAAATAAGCAGGGTGATAATATACAGCCTTGACGTACTTACTCCTTTTCCTATCTGGAACCAGTCTGTTCCATGTCCAGTTCTAACTGTTGCTTCCTGACTGATCTTAGTTAATTTTAAATAAAAATAAATAGCTTTGGCATCTTGGTAGTTTTCAAAGAGTTTCTCTCTCTCCCTTACTCATGTTAATGAGTAAAGTATTAATGCCTTTACTCATTTCCTTTTGAATCACCTTTGGTTTGCTTTCTTGGCTATGCTGTCATTTCTCATCCATTTCACATATTTGTGTGACAGAAAAACTGATGTAGGAAACATTTTCACATTTATCCTCCTTTTGACTCTATGCTCAATTTGACTGCTGCTGAATTTGCTTGTGAGAGTTCTTAGTCGCTAAGTCTTGTCCGACTCTTTGCAACTCCATGGACTGTAGTCTGCCAGGCTTCTCTGTCTGTGTGATTTTCCAGGCAAGAATACTGGAATGAGTTGCCATTTCCTCCTCCCAGGATAGAACCCATGTCTCCTGCATCAGCAGGCGAATTCTTTACCACAGAACCACCTGGTGAATTTGCTTACTTTACCAATATGTCACTTCAGGGTTCATCCTTTGATTCATTTCTTAAATAAAAGGAAAAGAGCAGGTTTTTTTTTTTGCTTTCTTCCTCCTTTCTCATTGGGCTTTCCTTGTGACTCAGATAGTAAAGAATCTGCCTGCAGTGCTGGAGACCTGTGTTTGATCCCTGGCTTGAGAAGATCCTCTGGAGAAGGAAATGGCAACCCAACCCAGTAGTTTTCTGGCCTAGAGAATTCCATGGACTGTCCATGGGTCGCAAAGAGTCGGACACGACTGAGCGACTTTCAGTTTTTCTTTCTCATAATTGCAAAGAAATATGTCAATCCACTCCTAAATGTCCAGGTTATTGTTTTTCTTTATATAACTTATAATAACTGATGGCTTAAAGTCATTATCTAAATTTTGAACATGTTTCCACAAGAAAAAATCTTTGGGAAACTTTCCTCCAAAGTACATTTATTTATTTACATGTATACTCTATTAATATATTCTATATATTAACATTTAAAAACAGAAATAGAATAAAATGAGATAAAATTGAAATGCAGATTTTCTTCCTGTGGTCCAATGGACCAGTAAAGCTTAAATAATAATAATAATACAAAAGATATAATATAAAATATAATATTTATAAAATATAAACAGATATAATAATACAAAAACAAAGTAAGTGGACTTGAGTATAGTCTCTGAAGATAATAAATGCCATATAAGTTTTGAAAACTTGCATAGCATTTTATACTGTTTATTTAAGCATTTCTCAATCCTATATTACTCCCTTTTAAGATGCTCTGTGTTATCAGTAATTGTATATTACAAATTATAGTGTCTTTTGAGATTACAAGTTGATTAATTATTGCCGTATTTACTAAATTCTTTGTCATATATATTTTCTTCTATATGCCAAGAAGGTTTAGTAAGGGGAAATCTGGAAGACAATAACATAAATAGAAATAAAATATTTAACACCATTCTAAAAATCAATGGCAAAATTCCAGGATAACATGCCTGCTGTATCTGGAAGTATATTTTATCCTTGACCTCACAAGAAAATATTTAGAAGAAGTATAAATAAAGATTTTGTTGCTAAAGATTCTTTCAACATAGTTCACTGGCATTAAAAAGTGATATAACTTTCTTATGCCAGGATACCCTTAATATACTTGGCAAATTTGTTTTATATCCTTTAGGAACAGTATATTCCTAATTAATGCCTGCATTTAATATGGATATTAACTTTTCATTTGTGTCTTTTATTAATAATAGAAAAGAAACATTAAAGTTTTCATTTCTAAAGATGAAAAACTTTCTTTTAGTATTTTATGCGAGAAACTAGTTGTCTGGTAATTTTGAAATAGTGACTAGCTCTCCATTCCTCCTTTCTGCTTCGTGTTTGCTTTTCACGGGTGGAATTACTGCCACGCACAAGCTAAAGCAGCTCTGATTAGTCAGTTGTTTCTATTACAACATGCGCATGCGCTTGGTCGCTCAGTTGTGTCCGACTCTCTGTGACCCCAATGACTGTAGCCTGCCAGGCTTCTCTGTCCATGGAATTTTTCAGGCAAAAATACTGGCGTGAGTTGACATTTCCTCCTCCAGGGGATCTTCTTGACCCAGAAGACGAACCTATGTCTCCTGCATTGGCAGGCAGACTCTTTACCTCTGAGCCACCAGCCAAGCCCAGCTATTACAACAGCAGCACATGAATCTTGGACTAACAATCAGACTCTTTTATCACTGAATGCTGATCTAGTCTGTTGACTTGATAATATGAAATGCCTAATTGACTACTTCATTGCTCTAGGTTTTGTTTACATCATTTTTTTCCTTTAATTAGACTGAAATTTCTTGGAGAGGTAAACTATGTTTTTTACCAACTGCCTGCCAATGCAGGAGACATAAGAGAAGCAATAAGGAGACACGGATTCCGTCCCTGGGTCCGGAAGACTCCTTGAAGGAGAGCATGGCAACCCACCTCAGTACTTTTGCCTGGATAATCCCATGGACAGAGGAGCCTGATGGGCTACAGTTCACAGGGTCACAGAGTTGGATATGACTGAAGTGACTTAGCATGCATGCATAGATACCTCTTACATAATAGCTTGATACCCTCTTAATGAAGAAAGATTCATCTTGCTTTTTCAAAGCAGAGCATTTCTTTGTGGGTGAGGCAGTTGGGATTGACTGTTGTTATGAGACAGGTGGAAACTGTTGAGACCCTTAGATATCAAGATGGCCAGAAGTGCTGCCTGTTATTCTTCCCACCATGGGTTGTGTCTCCAAGCCATGGCAAGGCAGCATGGATGATGGTGGGTCTTGCACAATCTCTGATTCCCTGATGCCTAAGATACTCTTGTAGCAGATGAGTGCTAATAGACAGCTGTAAAGCAATTAATAGAAAAATGAAAAGTGTTGGTGAGGCTGTCTGGAAGAGGCATTTCGATACAAAGCATGAATCTAGCTTTCCTTGGGGATTTTCAGGAAGTTTGTTTCATGTCGATGATGTTTTTGCTCACATTTCTTATTTTTTTCTGACTTTTTTCAGATTCATTATTTCAACTCAATGTCACATTCTCAGTTCTTTACTGTATTTCTTGATTCTGTAATTCAGTCCTTTAGGGAGATGAAATCAGTATCCCAAGCAGGTTTTTGAAGCTCAGAGAGATGACTTGTTAGTGTACATACTCTGTCTCTGACACAAAGAATCACTGTCTGATGAAACAGAAAAATCTTAAGAATGTAAATGAAACAAAGTAGGTTTTTGTGCAAATCTAACTGATGCATGCTCTCTTTGATATAACTTTCTTTTACATCAAAATGGAGTTTGTTGAGTCAGTTAGTTATATTTTGATCGTTTTATTTCTCCCTGCTTGGGCCCAAGCTCCTTTTAAGGATGTTCATAGTAAAAATTGGTTTCAAAACTATCCCAAAGGTGTCAGTATTAACATATTCTTTTCACTTGATGAAAACTTGAGAGAGCTGAAAGCCTTTCATTTACTTCTACTTCCTACAATCTGTTATTTCTTGAAAAAGTTGTCTTTTCTCACTATAGCCCATTTGGTAAAGAATCTTCCTGCAATGTGGGAGACCTTGGCTTGATCCCTGGGTTGGGATGATTCCCTGGAGGGAGGGCATGGCAACCCACTCCAGTATTCTTGCCTGGAGATTCCCACCGACAGAGGAACCTGGCGGGCTGCAGTCCCTGGGGTCACAAAGTGTCGGACAGGACTGAGTGACTAAGCACACACACCCTATAGCTAAGACCTGAAGTTTAATAAGCCTTGAAAGTTGAAAGTCAAAGTTGAGTCGCTCAGTCGTGTCCAACTCTTTGCGACCCCATGGACGGTAGCCCACCAGGCTCCTCCATCCATGGTATACTCCAGGCAATACTGCAGTGGGTTGCCATTTCCTTCTCCAGGGGATCTTCCCGACCCAGGGATGGAACCCAGGCCTCCCACATTAGAGGCAGACGCTTTAACCTCTGAGCCACCAGGGAAGCCCACTGGCCTAAGATGAGTAAGTAGTTTACTCTTATGCAAGATCTAAATTTCTGGAAAGACAAAACATGGCATGTAAATTGTGTTAAAGTAAGATTCACTGGATAGAAGGAGTTCAGTGGTGGAGTCTCAATCCCACATCTGAGCTATAAGACATTATAAAAAGTCGTTTGGGGGCCAGTGGTTTGTCCTGAGACCTCATTTCTCTGACTGAAGTAAGAAGAGTTATTGATTTTTCAGTTTGTTTAGTTTGTTACTTGTTAGCACAGAGTGTGAATTCTAAGCTCTTTATTTGCTGAGCTTCAGTCCTTCTTTTAGACTTTCTCCACTTATTGCTTGAATTAGCCTCATATCTACTGACAAGTTGCTTGGGCTGTGGCATGCGTGTGTGCACGCATGCTCAGTCGCTGCAGACGTGTCTGACTCTGTGTGACACCATGGGCTGTAGCCCCCAGGCTCCTCTGTCCATGGGATTCTCCAGGCAAGAATACTGGAGTTGTTTGCCATTTCCTCCCTTCAGGGTATCTTCCCAATCCAGGGATCAAAGCCACGTCTTCTGCGTCTCCTGCATTGGCAGGTGGATCCTGCACCAGCACACCATTATGCATATCTTCATCCAAATCCAGTCTTTGTCCCAGACCTTGGAACACTGCAATGATTCAGCCTCCTCAGAATATTTGCAATAATTAGTAGAAACATATTAAATGTTGAATTGAATTTCTCTCCATCTTCATTGTATTCACAATAAAGTACTTATTCTTTGGATGAATGGCTTAAAGCCTTATTATTCTTCCACATGGTTTTATTTTTCAGATGCATTTGGTAAAAACACATGAACAAATAAAAAGTCCCTGCTAAAAACCACTGAACCTCAGAACTGATTCTAATCAGATGATAGAAAAAAGAGGGCAATCTCAGCTGAAAGATAAAATCTGAACAATTTTACATAATGACAAAAATAATTTGTTCTATTTAAGTAATGAAAAGAAAAAAGCGTTTTTGGGAGTAGTCAGAGTAGAAACATGAGTTTAACCAATAAAATAAATGTTTCAGTCTGTTCTTAGCAAGGCACATTATTTCATATAAATAATCATTTATCACAAAGTTTTAAAGAAGAAAACAAAGAATATGTCCACTTATGAATCCTTTCTTATCCTAACGGTACCTAATATGATTTCTTTAGGCCTCTTTGTCCTTAATTATATAAAGAGGAGTTGGGAAAGTTGAGACTAAAATGCCTTTCTCTGCTAAAATATTTAAACTCAACGTGTTGTCAGATGGTTAATAGCATCATTATATTGATACTGTTTATTCCATTGAGTTAGCCATTTGTCCTAGAAAATAGCATTCAATGAAGAGGTAATTTTTGTCAGGTGGCTTTTGGTAAAATTATGAAGTGGGCCAGCAAACTGTTTTGGCTTCTTATAAACCTGAAGATTGATGAAATGATAATAGTCATATAAATGCTTCTAACATAGATCAATTTAATTTATTCAGCCAACACTTCTTGAGTACCTACATGGTGCTAAGCACTGTGACATGTGAGGAGATAACGTGGTGAACAAACCAGATATTATTTCTCACCTACACACTGATGGTAAAAGGGGAAATTAGTTTACATGCTTTAGAAAACTGTCTGCTACGTCTAATGAAACTGAATATATGTATACCCTATTACCCCCAAATCATGCTACTATATATATATACACCATAGAGATAAATACGCACGTTTAACAAGGATTTATACTTTTTGTGAATGTATATTTAAAACAGCATTATTTGGACTAGTTCCAACTAGAAATTGAAAACGCAAATCAGGAATAGAATGGATAAACAAGTAAGGCCAGAGAGCAATAAGGGTGATCCACAACTATACACAACAATACGAACTTCATAAGCATTGTGTTGGCTAAAAGAAGTCAGGCACATACTTGTTACATACTATATTATTCTATTTATATAAAGTTCAAGTAAAGCAAAAGAAATCACTGTTTTTGGAGTCAGGAAACGTTTACTTTTAGCATGTAACAACCTAGAACATAGTATCAGAGTCTTCTGGGGTGTCGCTGCTCCTCTGCTTCTTAATCTGAAAACTTGCTATACAGTTGTGTTCAGTTTGTGAACATTCATTGACCTCTACACTACAGATATATGTATTTTCCTGCACAAATATTATAATTTAATAAAAAGTTATCTCCCTCCCAGGAAAAATGACCATGGGTAGTTTACAGTTTGGAATGGGAGACAAATAAGCAAACCAGAAAATAGATGAATGGCACAAGGTACAACAAAAGAAATTAAGAGTATAGCAAAGATTAGCCAAGTATCTCCAATGAAGGAGGCACCCTGAAAGAAAGGATCCCTTGTTTGATAAACATAGTCACCATATGCAGAAGAGATGGCTGTTCAGAAGTGCCATTTGCTTTCCAGTGTTCTGGGCACTTATTGAAAAGGAGGTACTCCTCTCTAGTGGAGGGTGTTGTAGACTGATCAGTTGATCACTGTGACTTTTTGGTGATGCAAAATTATGCATTGTTCTTTGAATAGTCTTGCTTTAACAACTATAATTATTCCACCCAGTATACCACGCTCTCCTTATTCCACTAGCATCTCTTCTCTTTTTTAATTCCCCACCCCCAAGGAGATACTGTCTGCATTTGACGAATTATTATGGAATTGGATCACATTAAGAACATCTGGGAAATTGGTACTCTGACTGCATTGTGGACAGACATAATTTAGACCTATTAATTAATTAATTTGTATTAGCTGAGATCCAGATAGTGCATGAATCTTTTTTTTTTTTTTTCAATCTCCAAAAGAACTTTTCCCCCTTGGTTATATTCTTAAGGCATCTCAGAAATTTTTTACATATATTTAATAATGAAAGTTAGAATTGTCACCTAAACTGCCGCACTGTATTATAGTAAATCACTATTTATAGATCAAATTCTAAATTAAGTTCTACTTGAGTCCAACTTAGCCACTGTTCAAAGGTATCTGAATTAGGCCAATCTGTGAAATATTCTTGGTATTCTAGGATACGAACACAAGTCAATAAATATACTTTTGATCATCACTTTTTCCTGTAATAATTAGTGAGCAAAACAATCCAATTTTACAGTTATAGCAATTGGAAAAGCAGAAAATGTGTTTAAAATATGTAATGTGTGACATATGCTGTTAATGTGTAACAGCATAGACTAAACAACCTCTAAGAAACGTAGTCCTCATTGATTAGAAAAAGATTCACCACTACTTACTCTCTATTACCAATTTCTTGGCCTAGTTACCAGACCTCTACATGCTGTTAGCTGCCAGGTTACATCATCTGCGGGAGAATCAACTCATCTTAACAAACTGAATTCTCCATCCAGTAAGGAGACAGCAATTTGAATTCTCCTTTGTAAAAGCTATTTTAAGTTGAAAGTGAAAGTTGCTCAGTCACGTCTGACTCTTTGGGAGCCCATGTACTATCCAGTCCATGGAATTCTCCTGGCCAGAATACTGGAGTGGGTACCTTTTCCCTTCTCCAGGGGATCTTCCCAACCCAGGGATCGGACCCAGGTCTCCCACATTGCAGGCAGATTCTTTACCAGCTGAGCCACTAGGAAAGCCCAAGAATACTGGAGTGGGTAGTCTGTCCCTTCTCCAGCAGATCTTCCCGCCCCAGGGATCAAACCAGGGTCTCCTGCATTGCAGGTGGAGTCTTTACCAATTGAGCTATCAGGGAATCCTAGTATTTTAAGTTAACTCTTGACTATAAAGGAGATCAGCCCTGGGTGTTCTTTGGAAGGAATGATACTAAAGCTGAAACTCCAGTACTTTGGCCATCTCATGCAACAGTTGACTCATTGGAAAAGACTCTGATGCTAGGAGGGATTGGGGGCAGGAGGAAAAGGGGGACAACAGAGGATAAGATGGCTGGATGGCATCACTGACTCAATGGACGTGGGTCTGAGTGAACTCTGGGAGTTGGTGATGGACAGGGAGGCCTGACATGCTGCGATTCATGAGGTTGCAAAGAGTCGGACACGACTGAGTGACTAAACTGAACTGAACTGATTCAGAGTTTAATTATTCAGTTCTCTTTATTCAGGACTTTGCCCTCCATCCCCTACTCCTTGCCTTTTGGTCAATTAATTTCTCATCAGTTGACCCACCAGAAGGTGGGCAAGGTGAGAGAAGAAGGAACTTATATGGTTAGTTGAGCAAGTCAATACAAAACTCTGGTCCCTCAGTTTTCTTACTCTATGAATGTTGCAGAGATAATATCCAACTGTTTTAGAAAAGTGCTGTACTGGGGACTTCCTAGTTGCACAGTGCCTCAGGCTGCACAATCCTAATGCAGGAGGCCTGCATTCAGTCCCTGGATGCCTGGCTAGATCCCACATGCTGCAACTAAAAACAAATAAAAATATCCTTCGTGACACAACAAGGAAGATCTCATGTGCGGCTACTAAGACCTGGTGCTGTCACATAAGTAAATAAATCAATAAATCTTAAAAAAATTAGAAAAGTGCTACACTATATTGGAGAGTGAGAAAAATTACACCTACGTTTCGAGTCTTGGGAAAGCACACTTAATCAGGTTTGAAAATGTGATTTTTTCTGATACTCAAATATGTGATACAACTTCTAAAAGAAATATAATGGTTTTTTGAATGGTTCAATTTAAATTTTCATTCTGTAACCTCTTTAGTTTGTGTAGAAAATTATTTCTTGGGTTATATATTTAGAAAAAGTGTAATTAGCCCAAAGAAAGACATATGCTTAAGAATGGATGTATTTATGTTCAAACATAGTGGTTATTTTTATTTTTCTTGAATGCGGAATTACAATCTTCAGAAAAAATAGGAGTTTTAATAAAAAGATGTCCCTTATTCATATGCATTGAAAACAAATATGCATATACATAAACACAGGAATGAAATTGCAAGAATTCAGCATAAGCTCTAGTTTTTAAAATCTTCTATAAAGATGGAAATTGGGGAAAATTTTTACTGAATTAAACCAAATCAATGTTTGGGTAAATACTTTAAAATTTTAATTGAGCATACATATTCTTCATTCCATGAATTCTTGATTCATTCTTCCCCCAGGTATTTCTTAAACATCCAGGATATACCAGGCACTGTTCTGGCTGTAGAGACAAAGTCCCTATTCACACAGCTTTTACTACAGGACAAAATGACTAAGGAGCACCATTATGGAATGAACTGAAAGGATCATCAGTGAAGAATAGAGGACAAAAATTGCCTTGCTGATTAACTGCCAAACTTCCAGCATTTCTGTGGGTGGCAGGTTGATTGCCTAGACAGGTATAAATCAAGTGTTCTCTTCAGTTACATGCTTTGTCTTCTTACCGATAAAAAGTGCTTGGGGGACACAAGTTGGTACTGGTCGGAACCCCTCAAACACCACCAGTGTTTTTCTCAAAAGCATGGGCAGGTTTGAAAACAGAAGGTCACCATTCCTTAACATGACTTTAAACAAAATAAAATAAAGAATTTATTATGGATAAAGCATGAGTTAAGCACAGAAAGGAATGTAATAAGAGCATAAGGCAGGGAGGAACTTTTCCTTCTAGTCAAGTGCAATTTAGCAGGAGATGATAGAGCTGCAAGAAATCATCACCAGTGTTAGCAGAGAAATTTCTTAAGAGTTCGTGATAAACTTTAACATATATAGTTCACATAAATTTTATTCTAACAATAACTCTGTGAGGTGGGATGGGAAAATGATATTATTTGTTCAGTTTATAGAGGAAACAAACTGAACTCATCAAAAATGAATGATTTATTTAAAATAAAAATCACAGTCAATAGATAGAGCAAAAGTTAATTTGATTTTTCTCATTTATGATCATTTATGTTTTCCAGTACATCTTGCTTTTTCACATAAGAATGTTAATCATATATGTAGATCCTCATTCATTCATTTATTTATTAAACATATTCTATTTTCCAGCTACTGTGAAAAATCCTGGAAGTACAAAAATGAACTCTTGTCTGCTCTCATGGTGTTCCCACACATTTGAATAACACTCTATCTCTTACAAAACAGTTCTCAGAAAAGTGATATAATCATCACTACAGCTACTGCAACATATCATTATTAGTTCCATTTTGCACACAGAGGAATTTAATAACTCAGCTAAGATCATAAAGATAGTAGCGGCCCGAGAGGACTTAGTCATTACTTAAGTGTTAAAAAATAAGTGCAGAACAATAGAACATTAGGCCTAAACTTTGTTAGATATGAATCTCTATCATTAAACAAATTCTGAGCATCCACTTACCCTAAGCCTCTTATCCTCATCCATCAGATGGCAGACAATGAAAACCACAGTCAGAGAAAACAAATCAAACTAATCACTTGGACCACAGCCTTGTCTAACTCAATGAAACTGTGAGTCACGCTGTAGAGCCAAAGGGCCGTCCAAGATGGATGGGTCATGATGGAGAGTTCTGACAAAATGTGGTCCACTGGAGAAGGGAATGACAAACCACTTAAGTATTCTGGCCTTGAGAACCCCAGGAACAGTATGAAAAGGCAAAAATGTAGGATACTGAAAGATGAACTCCCCAGGTCAGTAGTTGCCCAATATGCTACTGGAGAAGAGTGGAGAAATAACTCCAGAAATAATGAAGAGACAGAACCAAAGCAAAAACAACGTCCAGTTGCAGATGTGACTGGTGATGGAAGTAAAGTCTGACACTGTAAATATCGCATAGGAACCTGGAATGTTAGGTTCATGAATCAAGGCAAATTGGAAGTGGTCAAACAGGAGATGGCAAAAGTGAACATCAACATTTTAGGAATCAGTGAACTAAAAAGGACTGGAATGGAAGAATTTAACATGATGATCATTATATTTACTACACTGGGGAAGAATCCCTTAGGAGAAATGGAATATCCCTCACAGTCAACAAAAGAGTCCAAAATGCAGTTCTTGGATACAATCTCAAAAACAACAATGATCTCTGTTCATTTCTAAGGCAAACATTCAATACCATGGTAGTCCAAGTCTCTGCCCCAACCAGTAATGCTGAGGAAGCTGAAGTTGAACAGTACTATGAAGACCTACAAGACTTTCTAGAACTAACACCTAAAAATGATGCCATTTTCATTATAGAGGACTAGAATACAAAAGTAGGAAATCAAGAGATACCTGGAGTAACAGGCAAATTTGGCCTTTGAGTACAGAATGAAGTAAGGCAAAGGCTAACAGAGTTTTTCCAAGACAACACACTGGTCATGGCAAACACCCTCTTCCAACAACACAAGAGAAGATTCTACACATGGACATCACTAGATGGTCAATACTGAAATCAGATTGATTGTATTTTTGCAGCCAAAGATGGAGAAGCTCTGTACAGGCAGCAAAAGCAAGACCAGGAGCTGACTGTGGCTCAGATCATGAATTCCTTATTGCCAAATTCAGACTTAAATTGAAGAAAGTAGGGAAACCACTAGACCATTTGGGTATGACCTAAATCAAATCCCTTATGATTATACAGTGGAAATGACAAATAGATTCAAGGGATTAGATCTGATAGAGTGCCTGAAGAACTATGGACAGAGGTTCGTGACATTGTACAAGAGGCAGTGATCAAGACCATCCCCAAGAAAAAGAAATGCAAAAAGACAAAATGGTTGTCTGAGGAGTCCTTACAAATAGCTGAGAAAAGAAAAGAAGAGAAAGGCAAAGGAGAAAAGTAAAGATATACCCATTTAAATGCAGAGTTCCAAAGAATAGCAAGGAGAGATAAGAAAGCCTTCCTCAGTGATCAGTGCAAAGAAATAGAGGAAAACCATGGAATGGGAAAGACTAGAGATCTCTTCAAGAAAACTAGAGATACCACAGGAATATTTCATGCAAAGATGGGCTCGATAAAGGACAGAAATGGTATGGAACTAATAGAAACTACTAAGAAGAGTTGGTAAGAATACATAGAACTATACAAAAGATCTTCATGAGCCAGATAACCATGATGGTGTTATCACTCACCTAGAGCCAGACATCCTGGAGCGAAGTCAAGTGGACCTTAGCAAGCATCACTATAAGCAAAGTTAGTGGAGGTGATGAAATTCCAGGTGAGCTATTTCAAATCCTAAAAGATGATGCTGTGAAAGTGCTGCACTCAATATGCCAGCAAATTTGGAAAATTCAGCTGTGGCCACGGGACTAGAAAAGGTCAGTTTTCATTCCAATACCAAAGAAAGGCAATGCCAAAGAATGTTCAGACTACCACACAATTGCACTCTTCTCACACGCTAGTAAAGTAATGCTCAAAATTCTCCAAGCCAGGTTTCAACAGTATGTGAATCATGAACTTCCAGATGGTCAAGCTGGATTTAGAAAGGGCAGAGGAACCAGAGATCAAATTGCCAACATCTGTTGGATCATCAAAAAGAAGAGAGTTCCAGAAAAACATCTACTTTGCTTTATTGACTATACCAAAACCCTTTGACTGTGTGGATCACAATCAACTGTGGAAAATTCTGAGAGAGATGCGAATACCAGAGCACCTGACCTGCCTCCTGAGAAATCTGTATGCAGGTCAAGAAGTAACAGTTAGAACTGGACATGGAAATACAGACTGGTTCCAAATCGGGAAAGGAATATGTCAAGGCTATATATTGTCACCCTGCTTATTTAACTTATGTGCAGAGTATATCATGCAAAATGCCAAGCTGAATGAAGCACCGGCTAGAATCAAGATTGCTGGGAGAAATATCAATAACTTCAGATATGCAGATGATACCACTTATATGGCAGAAATTAAAGAAGAACTGAAGAACCTTTTGATGAAGATGAAAGAGTAGAGTGAAAAATTTGGCTTAAAACTCACCATTCAGGAAAACTAAGATCATGGCATCTGGTCTCATCACTTGCAAGTAGATGGGGAAACAATGGAAAATGTGACAGACTTAATTTTCCTGGGCTCCAAAATCCCTGCAGATGGTGACTGAAATGGAAAGATGCTTGCTCCTTGGAAGAAAGCTATGACCAACCTAGACAGCATATTCAAAAGCAGAGACATTACTTTGCCAACAAAAGTCCATCTAGTGGAATCTATGGTTTTTCCAGTAGTCATGTGTGGATGTGAGAGTTGAACAATAAAGAAAGCTGAGTGCTGAAGAATTGATGCTTTTGAATTGTGGTGTTGGAGAAGACTCCCGAGTCTCTTGGACTGCAAGGAGATCAAATCAGTCAATCCTAAAGGAAATCAACCCTGAATATTTCGGAAGGACTGATGCTGAAGCTGAAACTTTAATACTTTGGGCACCTGATGCAAAGAACTGACATTTGAAAAGACCCTGATGCTGGGAAAGATTGAAGGCAGGAAGAGAAGGGGATGACAGAGGATGAAATGGTTGGATGGTATCACCGACTCAATGGACCTGAGTTTGAGTAAGCCCTGGGAGCTGGTGATGGACAGGGAAGCCTTGTGTGCTGCAGCCCATGGGATCACAAAGAGTCAGGGATGACTGAGTGACTGAACCAAACTAAACTGAGCATCCATTAGCAATATATATTTTAAAAATTTAAATATTATACACATTTATCAATGTCAATATATTAGAAGATTCATAAAAATTACATTTTAAGAAGAAGAGAAATAAAAAAATAAAACAATACAAATAGAAGCTTTAATATTTACTTTCTGTATCCTAATGGGTTATCTTGCATGCTCTTGAGGGTACACCTACTTTTTTTTTAGATTACTGTTATTGTAGACAATGTTCTGAACATATATGTGTATGTTAGGAGAAACACTTAGATTTTACTTTATTCGTGTAGCAGTCACACAAAACTCAATTAAAAGCCAAGTCTTTGAAACTTAGCAACATTTTATTTCACTTCCCAACTAGTTATTAATATAATTTGTGCTGTCACAATAAATACAACATATCACTTTATGAAAGCATTTCATTTCCATCCATGAAGAGATCACTTTCCTTCCTACAATAAACTCTTTAGTTGAGCTTTAGTTTAATTACTTTTAAAATAATTTATATAAACTCTTTTACAAAAAAAATTGCCACTTCAAATTTATGGTAATATTGAAATTATTCAATTTTTTAAGATGTTCACTCAATGACTAGTATTTACCAGGAAAAATAATACACAAATATTAATTCATCCTTTCTTTCAAAGATCTAAAACATGTTATTTAGGCACATACATCATGTTTTAAAAACTCCTAAACCTAACACACACAAAAATTCCCACATTCTTTGGAAAATTAGTTAATAACCAGCAATGGAATAGGGAAAAATCTGAAAGAGATGGAAATACCAGACCACCTGACCTGCCTCTTGAGAAACCTATATGCAGATCAGGAAGCAACAGTTAGAACTGGACATGGAACAACAGACTGGTTCCAAATAGGAAAAGGAGTACATCAAGGCTGTATATTGTCACCCTGCTTATTTAACTTATATATAGAATACATCATGAGAAATGCTGGGCTGGAAGAAGCACAAGCTGAAATCAAGATTTCCAGGAGAAATCTCAATAACCTCAGACATGCAGATGACACCATCATTATGGCAGAAAGTGAAGAAGAACTAAAAGCCTGTTGATGAAAGTGAAAGAGCAGAGTGAAAAAGTTGGCTTAAAAGTCAGCATTCAGAAAACTAAGATCATGGCATCTGGTCCCATCACTGGGGAAACTGTGGAAACAGTGTCAGATGTTATTTTTTGGGGCTCCAAAATCACAGCAGATGGTGATTGCACCCATGAAATTGAAAGATGCATACTCCTTGGAAGGAAAGTTATGACCAACCTAGACAGCATATTGAAAAGCAGAGACATTACTTTGCCAAAAAGGTCCATCTAGTCAAGGCTATGGTTTTTCCAGTAGTCATGTATGGATGTGAAGAAAGCTGAGCATTGAAGAATTGAGGCTTTTGAACTGTGGTGTTGGAGAAGACTCCTGAGAGTCCTTTGGACTACAAGGAGATCCAACCAATTCATTCTAAAGGAGATCAGTCCTGGGTGTTCTTTGGAATGAATGATGCTAAAGCTGAAACTCCAGTACTTTGGCCACCTCATGCGAAGAGTTGACTCATTGGAAAAGATTCTGATGCTGGGAGGGATTGGGGGCAGGAGGAAAAGGGAATGACAGAGGACAAGATGGCTGGATGGCATCACTGACTAGATGGATGTGAGTCTGAGTGAACTCTGGGAGTTGGTGATAGACAGGGAGGCCTGGCATGCTGCAATTCATGGAGTCGCAAAGAGTTGGACATGACTGAGCGACTGAACTGAACTGAACTGAACTGAATGAAATAATAATTGAAAGTTTTGTCTTGACTATTGCAGTACCAAACTTCAGGAAACAAGTTTACAATATACTTTCTGGGCATGGTTTCTCCTGAAATTTTGCAAGATTGTGGCCTTGGTCCTTGACTGTTAAGCTAGGACAAATTATTGGGGAAATGAAAATATGGTTTTTATAAGAGGTAATAATGTCTCTCTAGGGATCTTTGAAAAACCAACTGAACATATTTGATTCTTTAAAAAACTTTCCGAAGTTTAAGAACAAAGACCATCAAAAATTGAGTTAGTATGCCATTTGGGGGAATATTTCATCACCAATAGGGGTCTCAGTTTCAATTTATTTATTTATATTACTCTTCTGTTCGAGAAGAATTGTGGTGGTCAGAACAGTTTTGAAATGGAATATTTGTGGTCAGAAAATTTTTGAAATGAGAAGTTCAAAATAATAGAAGATTTTGAAGTCAGTTAATAAAATGAGGAAGTAATATTTAGGAAAAATTTAATTTGAATTATAGGATGGTGACATAAGAGCCATCATTCATGATAAGAAGAAATTTTAATTTCAATGGCACGTTATAATTTGCAATGCCTTCTTCCCTTAGTTCATCTCAATTTCATCCAGGGAAGTTTGCTGTAGGTGATATTGCTCACTGTTACTGAAAAGTAGCTTATAGTTATATTTTGTCAAGATAGGCATTAAAGAGCTAAACCTCACACTGAAGAGTACTGATGACAAATTGGAAACACTGTCCTCTCCATTGGAGGTCAGTAGTGTTTAGGCAGACCTGGCATAATAGCCTATCGCTTCCTTTGGCAGGTCAGAAATTTCATGTTCCACATCAGTAAAATGGAAGGAATTATGACCTTTGTCTCACAAAAGCAGTTGTGAGACCCCAAAGAATTATTGATATACACATACCATACTGTGTCTGATATGCAGCGCATACAATTAGCAATAATTCTTCAACAAACCTGTATCACCATGGAGTGAAAGCGGCTATACTCCTTGATTTAACAATCAGTCCCATCAGGCAGCAACTCCTCTGTCCACCGTGGTCAATTAAGAATTGTTAAACTAGGCCAGGGGTTTCTCTGGTGTCTCAGATGGTAAAGAATCTGCCTATAATACACGGGTTCAATTCCTGGGTTGGGAAGATGTCCTGGAAAAGGGAATGGCTACTCACTCAAGTATTCCTGCCTGGAGAATTCCATGAATAGAGGAGCCTGGAGGGCTACAGTCCAAGGGGTCGCAAAGAGTCAGACATGACTAAGCAACTACACACACACACACACACACACACACACACACCCAGCCAGGTTTCGTGTGTTCAAGAGAATAAACACTTCCAAGCTCTCATCTGATTCTGATATAGCATTTACATCTGATGCAGTTTGTACCCACAAATGTGTAGCTTGGCTGAGAAGTACTTTATGCCAAAGAGAGGTGGGATTCCAAGAAGGAGTCAATCATAAACGTTGGGTCAAGTGGAGTAGAGGTCAGGAGGAAGATTTCCAGGAGGTGGGTGTACCCTGTGAACGGTAAGGCAGCTTCTGTAGGCAATAGGACGAATTCAAGATGCAACACTCTGATAGGCTGGAGCTGCCTGTTCTGGTCAGGGCTGAAAGGGTTAAATCCACAGGTGAAAGCCACTGATGAACTCTGGTCAGCAGAGCTGATAGTGACATGGCCAATTCAGGAGATGACAGAAGAAAGGAAAAAGGACCAGAACACAGGAGGCCAGGAGAGCCAAAGAGAAACAACGAAATTTGAAGTTTTGCCTAGGACCAGTATTAGTTAATTTTGTGCATAATATGTTATTGTACTATAGCAGCTAATAATCATAGATTTTTTATGAAGTTGGGAGAAAATAATTGCTAAGGAAAGATTTGACAACAGGGAAAGTTTTTCTTTTTAATCTTTTGTCAAAGTCTTGAGGTCCTTTAAGAATAACAATAAGAGAAGAAGAAAGAGGATAGTCAGAGCAACTTTAAATCAAAGCAACTTTTTCTTTTGGGAAGAGTTTTAAGCATCCAAATTTTTCTGAAGACAAAGTGTAAACTGGTCTTCACGTATTTAGTTATAGTCATTGGCATACTGAATATTCTTTCACTTATTCATTCTTTCACTTATGTCTTAAGTCATTAGTGATTAGCCACAGTCACAAGTGGAAGTATTTAATTTCTATTTAACATTTCTAATCATACACAGCATAAACAACACAGTGAGCTCATTTCTTCCTTCTCGCAATATACCACAATTCATTTCTCTATGGTCCTTCCATCACCACTAAGTGCTTCCTGTACAAACCACCTTAGCTTATTGTTCTCCTAACTACATCTTACAGCATCTACACGAAGTTTCTTTTCATTTTTGGCTAGTCCAGTAAACGTCCCATGCTAAAAAGCAGTGAAGCACTCTTTTTCCTTAAACAAAATTAAAAGATAGTTTGTATCTTCATACTCTTTGGATATCACCGAAGAGACTGTATCCTTCGTGTCTGTCTTATCTCTCTCTTTATTTTGACTCTTTGCCTCTCTGTATGCTATCCCATCATAGTCCCTTTTGATCTGCGTAAGATCCAGGCTTGGAACCCTCTTGGTGAGTAATTATAAGGCAGTGATGTCCCACATTCAGACTCTAATGCACAGCTCATAACCTATATTTACTCTGTGCTCTGCAGGGAGGGGGTGATGACTGTGATAGTAACGGCACATTCAAATATCTACATTCTTCTTTTCTTATTCATCGGTAAAAAGACATGGCCTTGAATTTTCAGGGAGCACTTTCTTCTTAAAGACTAGGATTTTTTCCTTCTTTAACTCTTGTTTTAGTAATGCTAAGTCGCTTCAGTCGTGTCCGACTCTGTGTGACCCCATAGACAACAGCCCACCAGGCTCCCCCCGTCCCTGGGATCCTCCAGGCAAGAACACTGGAGTGGGTTGCCATTTCCTTCTCCAACGCATGATGTTTTAGTAATGAGTTTCAGTTAATATATAGGAATAACTGCTGTCGAAGTCTTTCCCTGAGGAATTGACAAATCTTCCTTGACTAACGGCTGCTCTTCATTAATGATTCTGAATGTTCTTCTCTTGCACAGATTGTGAAAACTGGCTACCACCAATTCTAGGCTAGTCATTTGTTTCCTAAATAGACCCATCAAAGATACCACCGCTCCGTATTTCTTAGGCATAGAGGTCATTCCCCTCTTTTAGTTTCTGCAGGTATGTGTCAACCCTCAATTGAATTGCACCCTTGAGTTCCATGCTCAGGGCAGACGATTTCAATTTTGCTTAAGCAGTGGTCAAAGATATGTCCTTTGGTGGCTTTCAGAGGTGATATGTTTTTAACGACACATCTGTAGAAATAGCACAGGTTCTCCAGGTCTCTAGCATCTTTTTTTTTTTTTTTTAATTCCTGGCACTTAAACATTTCCTCCTCATGTTTCCCTCTTTATAAATTATCGAGAAAATAAAACAGACATTTTAATGGATTTTTATGCAATTTTTATATGGCACATTTAATATATCATGTGCATTTTGCTTTAGGTCTTGAAATTAAAATACACTGGATATAAAGTGAATTGGGGTGTAATTCTTTTAAATTCAGAGTTTATATAAGTCGGGTCCAACCTACATTAGGAGCACCTAAGGAAGCCTATTAAAAATGTAGATTTGTGGGTCTACTCCAGACCCACTGGAGCAAACGTTCTGTCAGAAGGTGTTAGGGGACCGCTGTGGTGGGGACGTTGCTCAGAGCCAACTGCCTTGGCCAGGCATGGTGATAACCACTTGTCTGAGTTGTCTTACAGCAGGAGATCCCAATAAGGAACACAGTGCTGCTGCCAAAAACTAACTGGGAAAATTTGGGAGGTGACAAAAGAGGAAGGAGATGACCAGCTTCCCAGAATCCTTCGTGCTGGACTCCATCTTGGGAGATGCTGAGAGGAAGAGCCCTGAGTGAGACTGCAGGTCAAGTAAGACGACTGGCCAGAGGCAACCCGGAAACTAACCCCATTACCAGAAGACCTGAGTCTGTGAGCCATTTTGGCGGAGCAGCTCTCCTGGCTTTTCTTACCCTGCTAGTCTCTGCCTAGACACCCCTTCACAATAAAGCCTCTTGCTTTGTCTTCACGTATCTCCTCAGACAATTCATTTCTGAGTGTTGGATAAGAGCTCACTCTTGGGTCCTGCAAGGGGTCCCCTTCCTGCGACAAATGTGCCAGTAATATATTTTCTAAGATTATTATATAATATGTAAATGATACTATATAGATGATGCAAGAAATACTATATATATTAGCAATGGTACTCAAATGATTTTTACAGAAAGTTAAACTTCAGTAGCATGAATGATGTCAAATTTATCATTCAGTCCTAAGGTTAAATATTCACCACTCTTTCACTTTTTAGCTATTCAGGAAACAAGGTAGAGAGTTGAGACAGTTGATAAATAACTTTGTAAGAAACATTGAGAAAGTCAAAGAAAATAATTTTTTGCCATGTGGTGTTTAGTTTAATTATCCACAGAAAGACCTCAGTTCAGAGCATTACCTTTCTTATGTATAAAAATGAGTTAAAGATCAGAGGTTGATGGACTGTCTCATTTACATAAGATACACAATAGAAAAACAGGAAATAGAATTCATGGGGCTGACAGAAATGCTGGGGCTGAACTATTATTTATTTTGTTTGGCTCTGATTTCAGCAGAGTTAAAGGAAAAGCCATGTTCATTAGCATTTATGAGAGACACCCCAAATAACTTCTAGAAATGCTATTAAAACAATGTGGTTGGGGAGGTGAGAAGTGACTGGCAGTGCTAATTATGCTTCAATTAACACTAGAAAAATGAACCCAATTTGATCTAAAATTCTGCAAGAATAATAATAATAAATTTCCCCAGATAAATATTCTATGGTATACTGGCAAGTAGAAACAAACCAGAAAAGAGAATTTTAGGCCTTTCAAATATAAAGAAAAGAGCCACTTCCACTTAATGGGTAATTTTATATGCATTCAAAGAAAAAGACAAGTCAAAGTGAGGTCATGAAGTTGTGATATATATTTATCATAAAGCTTTTCTGGTTTAGCTAGTAAAGAATCCTCCTGCAATGCGGGAGACCTGGGTTTGAACCTTGGGTTGGGAAAATCCCCTGGAGAAGAGAAAGGCTACCCACTCCAGTATTCTGGCCTGGATGAACTATACAGTCCATGGGGTTGCAAAGTGTTATTCACAAGATAATTACAGGATTTATCTAAAAAGTCAGGAACTTCCCTGGTGGTTCAATGGTAAAGAATCTGCCTACCAATGCAGGCGACATGGTTCCATCCCCGGTCTGGGAAGATTTCACATGTGGTGGAGCAACAAAGCCCATGCGCTACAACTACTGAAGTCTGTGCACAGGGAGCCTGTGCGTCACAATAAGAGAAGCCACCATAATGAGAAGCCTGTGCTCCGCAACTAGAGAGTAGCCCTCACTCACCACAACTCGAGCAAAGTCCATGCAGCAATGAGGACTCATTGCAGCCAAAAATAAAAAAATAAATAATTTTTAAAAGGCAGAGTGCATTTAGGGCCTAGGTATGGGACATAAAGTAGAATAAAGTTTTCCTTTTTCATGTCAATGTATTTAAAACTATGTATAACTTCATTTGGAGATGATAGTCAACATATATATGTGAAGCTCCCTGAGTATGAAGCCGTGTTAGTATCCAATTGTTGTAAGAGATCACCACAAATTTTGTGACTTAAATTTATCACCTTAGTGTTCTGAATGCATGTTCCTCCAGAATCTCTAGGAGAAAAATCTGGTTCCTTACTTAACCCAGCTTCCAGAAGATTTCCAAATGCCTTGGCTCCTAGCCCTGTATCACTCTGAGATGCTCTTTCATCTTCACACGCCCTTCTCTAGTGCTGACCTCCCACTTACAAGGGCCCTTGGATTTACATTGAGCCCACCAGGATAATCCAGAACATTCTTTCCATGGCAAGAACTTGAGCTGAGTCACGGCTGCACCACCCTTTTATAATGTTAGGTGTCATGCACAGGTATTAGGGGCTAGGACATGGACATCTTTGGGGGCCGCTATTACCACAGAAGCCCAGATCATAAAACCACGCCAAGAACTGCTCCCTTCCGCTTACTCTACATTATAATACCTGTGTGCCTGCTAAGTTCTTGGTCGTGTCTGACTCTCTGTGACCCCATGGACTGTAGCCCGCTAGGTTCCTCTGTCCATGGGATTCTCCAGACAAGAATACTGGAGTGGGTTGCCATGTGCTCCTCCAGGGGATCTTCCCAACCCAGGGATCAAACCCATATCTCTCAAGTCTCCTGCATTGACGAGTGGGTGCTTTACCACTAGCACTACCTGGGAAGTCCTATTATACAGCTGGGTTTTATTTTTTCTAAACTCTTACAGTACTTATTACCAATGTATCACAGAGGATCTTACTTTCTAGGGTATGTACAGTTGTCCATCAGTATCCACGCGGCATTGGTTCCAGACCCCACAGATACCAAAATCTGCAGCTGCTCCAGTTCCTTATATTAAATGGTGGATACAATCCCTTCTCTGTACCCACAGGTTTGGAGTTTGATGAATTGGTTGAATCTGCAGATGCAGAACCCTCAGATACGGAGGGACATTATTAAATATCTACTATAGGGAAAATAGTCTTATAATGTGGCTGCTATAACTTGTAGTGGAACTTCTTCCTTCATCGATTCTAGGTTGTTTGGCTGGCCTAATAATTAAATTAACCTAAGATGGATCAACAGGAGAAAACCAAGTTTAATTTTGTATGTATGGGAACTCCAAAGTAGTAAGAAGTAACTAAAGCAGCTTCTATACCTTTTAGACTGAGGAGCAATACATTTGTCAAAATAGAGAGGCTTGGGCTTGGAAGAGTTAATTAATGAAGAAGTAACCAGGTATGTTTATAATCTTCTCTACCCTGAATTCCCTACCTATAAGGATGCCTCTCTGCTGGTACAAGGTATTTTCATATGAGGGATTTATTTCCTGCTTTCAGGAGGACAAATGAGGGTCAGAAGGTCCTTCTTGCCCCTGATATTTCTTAAGTAACTTTAAAGTAGTCAATATGCCAAAGTGGCATATTTCACTTCCCTTCAGTATAAAGCAACATGGAAACTATATCCCCTATGCAAAGAATGTATAATAAAGAACTAATTATGGAGAAGGAAATGGCAACTCACTCCAATATTCCTGCCTGGAGAATCCCATGGACAGAGGAATCTGGTGGGCTACAGTCCACAGGGTTGCAAAGAGTCGGACACGATGAGTGATTTCACTTTTACTTTTCACTTTCATTTATATTTATATAGAAAGACATAGAACAAAAACTTTGCTTCTCATATTGCTATATACAAATAAAGTCTGTCCTTTTCGTTCAGTACAAGTCTATTAAACATCATTAAGGTATAATATGTAAGATCTATGAGTTCACAGTGATCAGAGCAAAGTTGCTTGAAGAAGAGAACTAAATCAATAAAGTAATATTCTGGTCAAATTTTCAAAGTTTAATTATATTAATGATTATATAGAAATTAATATAACAAGAATTTTATTACAATGATATGTTTGCTTGAGTAAGAAAATGAAGAATAGCTTTAGCTCCACCATTAGATTAAAATTTAAAAGTGAGGTTTAAAGATCGATATTAATAGAAACAATTATTTGATTTGCTTTTTTGTCTCTGTAGATAGGCTCAGACTTATTCATTTATCCACCCTATTAGTCAACCTATATTAATTGAATGCATACTGTAGGCTAGACACAGGAGTGGTAGTGCTACAAAGTCAAGTGTATTATGAAGCCTACTTTCTGGCTAAGAGTCAGTGACCTGACAAAATTTAAGTAGAACAAAGCTAAATATTAATTATAATAAAAATAACCGACGTGAAACTGATAGTGCTTTTAACAATAAGATCAAATAAAAGAAAATAAGAGTAGAAAAGGTAAATCTTAATTTTGTATGCTTTATTCTAAACTGGGAAAACAGCTAAAAATACTGAATTGGAATATTATAACCTGATAATATTTAAAAGATTCCTTCTTAATGAATCTTACATTAACTAATATAAGATTAGTTATAAACATAAATTAGCAAATATTTAATTATATATGCTTCTACTATTATTCATTCAATTAGTAGCTTATTCAGTAAATATTTATTAAGCTTCACTTATATTCCAGGACAGTACCCAAACCAAAAAAGTAAGGACCCTGCTCTCAGGAGTTTACATTCCAGAGACCTAATACAGTCTGCTTCGACACTCCAAATATTTCAGTACATTTTCAAGGTAAACGCTGCTATCAAAGACAGAACTAAATAAGGGCATGATAGGCGTCGGCCCTGGGATTCTTCAATTCTGGCTGCACTTTTGGGCAAAGGCCATTAAGTGTGCAATTCTACACAAGTTATTTAAACAGTGAACTTTGTTTCTGCCTCTATAAATGGAATGGCAACAGATGGGTTCTCCTGGAGATTAAATGAGATACTGTGTGCCGACTACTCAGCAATTATTAGTATTACTGCTTTGGCTTCGTGGTTTCAAAAAAATGGTGCCTGCTCATTAGCATCACCTGGGGATCTTTAAAATCATCACAAAGCTCAGGCCAATTAAATCCAGTCTCTGAGGGTGGGACATAACCAGTCAGCGTTTTTTGAGCTCCCTAGGTGCTTCCGATGTGCAGACAAATTTGGTAACCGCGGCAGTTTGGCTCAGAGATATTTCATATTTGCCCGTCCACCTGTCTTTACCTGAGGAGCCAGGAAGCCTCACGAGCGGAATGAAAGATAATGGAGATGTACATCTCTCTGGCCCATCCCGCGACTCCTGTCCAAATCTCTTTAAATCGCCCCGAGGGGAGAGGGATGGGAGGGAGCCCTGACCTCTGCGCCCGAGCACAGCTGTTGGGTTTCAGGAGAGCCGTAGGCAGTTAGGGAGAGCTGACACCTGCGGGGGCTGCTGGGCCTGCCCGAGGCGGCGAGAGCCGGGAGACCCAGCCCTCCCGGGGGCGCTGGGCTCGGGACTGAGGCCGAAGACGCGCCGAGAGGGAAGGCTGGCAGCTAGATCCTCCCCTGGGACCGTGCGGCGGCCAGGCCCGCGCGGCTCGGGTGGGCGCTGTCCGTGTGCCCGCTCTGCCCCAGCCCGGCCTCTCCCGCACGACCCCGGCCGAGGCCCCGAGCGGACTCCGGGCGAGCGGGGCGCGCCGCGCCGCCCGCCGCCATGGAGGCAGGGGCCGTCTGGAGGCTCCGGGCCCGCGGAGCCGGGGCCTCGCCTGCGCGGCTTGCGCGGCGCGGACGCGGCGGCCTCGGCCTCCTCGCTGAGCCGCTTCGGGGCCGAAGCTGGGTGTCGCGCGCCGGCTGTGGCGGCCGTGCTGCCGGCGGGGGTAGCGGGGAGAGGATGGGCGTCCCCACCCCGAAGCAGTTCTGCCCCATCCTGGAGAGGCCGCTCATCAGCTACACCCTGCAGGCCCTGGAGAGGTAAGGCGGCGCCGGGCTCGCCTCGCGGTCGCCGGCCCGCCGCTCCCCGCCCTCCCGCCCAGGGCGGCCCGCGCGCCGCACCTGCTCCTGGGGCTGCGCTGGCGCCCTCCCTGGGAGGACTGCGGGGCCGGTCTCCCCCGCTCGGGCCCTCCAGCTCGGGGCCATTCCTGTTAGCCCTTCACGGAAGGGGGCCTGGAGACGCCCCACGGAGCCCTTTACTGCCCCGGCCGCCGGCCTGTGGAGTCGCCCTCGGGAGTGCTTGGGTTAGGGCTGGGGACGGTTAGTTCTAACTCTGGGCCCTGTGTGCGTGATGTGGATTTTGGGGTGCAGCTGGAGGATTGGAAGTGGGGGGAGAAGTACAAAGGTCCACATAAGTGTTGCTGTGGTGGTTAAATTTCCATAAGCCAACGTGGAATGAGTTAGGTGTATATTTTGAGGTGAGGTGAAGTCGCTCAGTCGTGTCCGACTCTTTGCGACCCTGTGGACTGTAACCTAGGCTCCTCTGTCCATGGGATTCTCCAGGCAAGAATACTGGAGTGGATTGCCATTTAAAAAGTATCAATTTTAAAGAAAAATTCTGGGAAGGCCTTGTTGAATTAAAAATGACTTTTTTTTTTTAAATTTACTTAATTCGATCAATCTTTGCAACCCAATGGACTGTAGCCCACCAGGCTCCTCTGTCCATGAGATTCTCCAGGCAAGAATTACTCAAGTGGGTTTTGGTATCCTTCTCTAGGGGACCTTCCCCACCCAGGGATTGAACCTGGGACTCCTGCATTGCAGGCAGGATTCTTTGCCAACTGAGCCATCAGGGAAGCCCATTTCCGTCCCAGCAGTAATAAAATCCTAATAGCAATAATA
This sequence comes from Nanger dama, assembly GCA_917880005.1. Classification (NCBI taxonomy): domain Eukaryota; kingdom Metazoa; phylum Chordata; class Mammalia; order Artiodactyla; family Bovidae; genus Nanger; species Nanger dama. The sequence goes on from CAKJTW010000007.1 coordinate 36,916,806, forward strand.
CCTAATCAAAACCTCCATTTTGAAACAGATCATTCTTGGTCCTATTACAGTACGTGAGGAATTTATGGAATATGATTATGTTGGGGAATGTCTCAGGAAATCCTTAGAAACCATACGGGTGCTTCCTAGCCCTTTGCCAAATGAAAGCCATTGTATTGGTTAAAGAATGGGGTTCCACAGACTGATAATAGTTTTCCAGAGCCTGGTGCTAAAAGACCTAGGGCATTTCATCCCGAAGGGTAAATTATGGAAATTCTTGTCTTTTGGTCCTGAGGACCAATGTAAGACAAACCGATGAGGACTTAGAAGGCCACCCCTCCTCAAGTTTGGCCCTGAAATAGGATAAGGGATGTTAAGAAGCATGACTAGTTTAGTTTTCAGTGGAACAATGCCATGTAAACGTTTATTTCTACTTGTCGACTTATCTGCCCAAAGCAAGTGAAACTGTATGGCCCCACAAGGGAAACATGAAAGCTAAAGGTGGTGGAGCAGGGAAGAGAACAATAAACTCTGGAAGAAAGGCAGTCTAGAACCCATACATTTCAGCAGCCCCAAGGAAGTGGAGGCACAGCTGTCAGGTAGAGGAGCTGTGAAGGAAACAAGTTGATGGGTCACAGAACCTTGGAAAGGCCCAGGAATTAAAAGTGCTATTTAAGACAGGGCAGACAGATAGCAACTGTGTCCAGCTGTAGAGACAGCTGGTTGAAACCTTCAAAAGAACAACTAGACTGCCAGATACTTGTCAGAACACTGGAGGCATCACCAGTGGACAAGTGAGGTGCTCCACGGCCATAGAGAAACTAAGAGCAAGAGTCTCATTTTCCAATGAGAGCCTTAGCGCCTAGGGCAGACTAAAGGAAGTACTTTACTTTTCAAATATGCTGCACATTAAAGCACCTATCTTTGCAAAATTGAGAAGTTGGAGGAGACATTGAGAGGTTTGCCTTGTGAACCGTCTGGGACTTCATATTGTTTTTCTGCTTCAGTTGAATTTGGAAAAATAGATTTTTTTTTCTAGTCTAGCCACCTTTTACTTGTGTGCTACAGAGATTTCTTTAATGATCAGATTAAATGAGATTTAAAAGAATCCCTGAACTCACACAGATCTTAGACATATTGATGAAAGGCTTTAACTGGTGAGATGGAGGCTCCACGTCTATCCAAACTAGTTTAGTGTGGGTGTATATTACAGTTAGCCTTTATATGTGTGGCAGTATATATGTGTTTAGTTTACTGAGATTATACAGCTTGTTCAGATCTATGCACTACAGATAGTATACTGAAAGGATTAAATGTAAAATAATTTGTAGGTTGTACTAAGAACAAAGGTCTTTCAGAAGTTGATTAAAAACATTTTTAGAAGTTTTAAAGTTTCATTCTGGCCTTTTAGGGGGAAATAAAATATAAATTGAATCATAGATTATAACTTAAAGAGAACTTTGATTTTTTTCCTTTTTGTTAATGAGGAACTGAGGTCAAGGGTATTAATTTTTTACATAACTATGACTTGAGTTTGTAAAAGGAATCATTGCTGTAAGAAATCATGTGATAGTGGTATTATTGGCAGAGGCATAAAGTTCTGACAGTTAAGTTGTGAAATCTACTCAAAATGGATCGAGTGATATCTACATTTTACTGATTAATAAAAAAAAAAAATGTTCCCAGGTCTGAAAGAGACAGTAAAAATTCCCGCTAGCAATCTAATTTCTGGCTTCAAATACTTAAAGTTAACCTGAAATAGTTAAATAGAGTCAAATGACAACTACAATGAAAGCAAAAAGAGAAGCAAACTTTGGCCATATTTATTCAGACTCATGCTGATGGTGGGCTGGGTAGAAATTCCTTTGACCATAGAGTTGAACAAAGTTACACACACTCCTCTCTCTCCATAGCTCCTGAGGCTTCCTGAGTTCTTGAGGACGCTGCTTAAGATGTCTCTTGATAAGGTTTCATGCTCATCAAAAACATTATTATAAATTGGCTTTCCATAGAAATCTTTTATAGGAAGAAAATTTGCTGTTGTGTAGATCAGTTTTCCAGACATTGTGATAGTAATCTATATCACTGTATATTAATACGTTGGCATTCAGATCCATGTTTCAGAGCCTTTTAATTTGGTTAATATGAGTTGGTCTCCATGAGTCTGATAACTCCAGACGAAAAATTCATTTTGTCAATCTGTATGTTATGGCAACCATGGATTTTGTGATGGAGACTAGGTTGCTTTCTTATTACTTGGAAGATCGATGAAAGTCCATTTTTAGTAATAGTTTAAGGCTGCATGGTGTTTTTCAATGTGTTAACTTCTGGCTTATTTGATCTTCTGAAAATTTCTTCTTTAATATTTTTTGTGTACTTAAAAAAATTGTTCTGTCCCACTGAATTCCCGAAAACCACTACAAACTCTGAGAACAGAAAGCAATAACTATTAATCCAAATGAGCAATATGGATAGCTTTCATTAAGCTGAAAGTAGGAATGGAGTAGGGAACATAGGAGAAGTATTTTGAAGATGGGAATTGGCAGTTTTTAGTGATTAGTTGTACTAAGGATTCAGAAAAAGATGAATTAAGGGTGCTTTTGAGTGATTGCTCAGATACCTGAATTTGAGTTAAAATTTTTGTCTGGGTGCTTCATTAATGAAAAGGTTAAGTCTGAGTCAGGTGAAGGAAGAGACCTATCTATATCTTAGAAGAACCAGAGTGGGATTGAGTTTTGAAGAGATTAGGTGATTGGAGATTTACATTCCCATCGGCTCCCCCGGGGCTCCTGTGAGACAGAGAGAAGACCAGGAATGGTATTTTGGGCTTGACCACTGGAGGCCTTTATGGGCCACATTAAAGAGATGTGTCAAGGCAGTGAGGAGCCAGCCCCTTCACACCAATTCAGTATTTTACTTCTAAAATACCTGGGTTGGGGCTGCTGCACTGGGATGACCCAGAAGGATGGTTTCAGGATGAAGAACACGTCTATGCCCGTGGTGGATTCATGTTGATGTGTGGCAGAACCAATACAAAATTGTAAAGTAATTAGTCTCAAATTAAAATAAATTTAAATTAAAAATAATAAAATATCAGGGTGAATTAGGAGGAGGAGAATTGATGGCTGCAGGACGATCCCGAGGCCTGATTTCCATGGTGAGTGTCCCGCCATGAGTCACAGCTGCCACTCTCCCTTGGGGCCAAACTTCTGCAGCCTGGGTGAGAGCACTTAAGGGGTATTAACAGGGCCTGATTTTTCCATCTGTTTTTAAAAAGCATTTGTTTAAATCTGTTTTCAACTGATCTTGCTGAACTGTCTGAGCAGAATCTACCTATAATACTTATTTTAAAAATACAATATACATATTGATAGAAATATATTTCAACATAATAAATGTTAAAATATTCTCAGAGAAAATAATATCTGCATACTGTGTTTTTTCCTCAAAATGTCTGTAGGTGTAATGAAACTTGAGGTTAGATCTGTATTTGCCTATGGAATGTGCTGGGAAGGAAATATTCAGAACTTGATAAAATCCAGCTACACAGGGGGTTCAGTGTGGACTTGCCTTCAGCTAAGGAGGTCGGCCAGATCCATTTATTCAGCAAATATTTGTTCACTATGCACTGTGTGAGGTACTAAGGCCTTTCTTAGTCTCCTGATTCTACATTATTAAATTTTAATACTGTAAAGGCTTTTAATTCTATAACTAGAAAAGTATGTGAATAAATCCTCTAAAACACAAACAGTACTTACAAGGGCTTGCAAGTGCTGGATGTATGCTTGGTTGCTGAACAAAATAGCATAACAAGCCCATTATCTCTTAAGAGCTGGCTAAAACATTTTTCTGAACTTTTTCATTGTGACCTATTCTTACAAGATTTTGCTCATGATTTAATGACACATACGTGACTGCATACAACAAATTTGAGAGAATGTCATGAACAGTATCTATCCTTGTTACTTGCTATACATTCTGTTTTCACTTTTCTATTAATTACTATTTATGCAAAACTGTTGGCCTAAACTTAGGAAATTGATCTGATGATACTCTAACGGGTTCCAGGTGGCACCAGTGCTAAAGAATCCACATATCAGTGCAGGGGACGCAAGAGATGTGAGTTCGATCCCTGGGTTGGGAGGATCCTCCGGAGTAGGAAATGGCAACTCACTCAGTATCCTTGCCTGAAAAATTCCATTGCGTGGTTGGCTACAGTCCATGGAGTCTCAAAGAGCCAGACATGACTGAACTTGCACTCCTACTCCTAATGGGTTTTGAAATCTGCAGTTTGAGAAACATTTAAGACATTTTTCTGTTCAGAACCTCATAAAATTTTTGGAATGATCTAAGGCCACAAGTATATCTGCATAATCTACATTTTACTTTATTGGACTCCTTTCCACGGCAGCCCACCAGGCTCCCCGTCCCTGGGATTCTCCAGGCAAGAACACTGGAGTGGGTTGCCATTTCCTTCTCCAATGCATGAAAGTGAAAAGTGAAAGTGAAGTCGCTTAGTTGTGTCTGACTCTTAGCGATCCCATGGACTGCAGCCTGCCAGGCTCCTCCATCCTTGAGATTTTCCAGGCAGGAGTACTGGAGTGGGGTGCCATTGCCTTCTCCATAGATAGAACATATGTAATCATTTTATAGCAATTTTAAGGCATTCTACTAAAATTGGGATTTACCTGTGGGTGTTCATTAACTCACAACAGATATATTTGAATGACAATTGTCAAGTAATGTCCTGTCTTTCTCTCTCTTAGTTATTCTATTTTAACATTTAATCTCATGTGACCTGTGATCAAAAAAGCAACATTTCTTTAAAAGTTGCTTTAAACTTTTTGATAGAGTAGACTATAGAAGGTAAAAGGTGAGTAGGTTAGGGTACAGGTTAAGCTCTTGTTGTAGAAGAAAATCTGTTCACTGATACAGTTGAACATGTACTTAAAACTTCTCTATTTAAAAAGCAAACTTAGTGTGATGGCTTACTAATAAAGTGAAATATATTTGATTACTTTTAAATTTTTCTATAAACTCAAGAGCATATTTTATTCCTAATAGTGTAAGATTCCTCTTATCTACTGGTTCATTTAACAAATATTTCTTGGTATATAGTCTGTGAGGTCAGGAATTCTTTGTTATCAGATCACCAGTGTCTAGTTTAATGTCTGGCAAATGACAGATGCTTACTGGATGTTTGCTGAATGACTGAGTGAATGAAGAAATACCGAGACTTGCTTAAATCTTAAGAAATAAACTTGACCATTTTTGACTATAAATGCAGTGGTAATGTTCACAGTAAATGATTTTCTGGGGACATGATGATCCAGACATGATTTTTTTTCCCTCTGATGGATTTTATGACTGCTCGGTGTTAGTGCTTTTATAGACGTTAAGAGTGTGAGCTCCCAAGTCAGATAGGGGTATACCCAAGTCCTGTCTCTTTCTAGCTGTATCACCGTGGGCAGGTCATTGCCCCATCTGTGAAATGAAGATAATAGTGACTTCATTCAGAGCTGATGTGAATATTAAGTGAACTGTTAGAGGCACATGCTCCAAATAGTGCATGGCATTTAGCAAACAGTGAGTATATCTAGCTACTTTTGCTACTATTACTAAAAGCTTAGTATGAGCCCCACTCTGAGGTATCACCTTTGCTTTCTTTGAGTTGGCAGCTTAGTGAAGGAGATGAAGGGCCAGTCTTTGTTGCAGTGAGCTGGATTCTCATTGCCGTGCTTCTCATTGCAGAATGCTGGCTCTAGGGCACACAAGCGCAGTAGTTGCAGTGCTTGGGCTTAGTTTCCTTGTGGCTTATGGAATCTTCCCAGACCAGGGACTGAAACTGTGTCCTGTGCATTGCAAGGCAGATTCTTATCCACTGCACCACCAGGAAAGTCAACAGCGTAAGATTTAGGATGGAAGTTCTGACAGTTGCTAAATTTGCAGCGATAGGTTTGGGGATAGATGGATTACAAAATGAAGAGCACCCCATGCTTGTGTGCTTGCTAAGTTGCTTCAGTCGTGTCTGACTCTTTGTGACCTTATGGACCATAGTCTGCCAGGCTACTCTGTCTATGGAATTCTCCAGACAAGAATACTGGAGAAGGTTGCCATGCCCTTCTCCAAGGGATCTTTCGACCCAGGGATCGAACCCGAGTCTCCTGCAGCTCCTGCATTGCAGGTGGCTTATTTACTGCTGAGCCACTGGCGAAGCTCAGGTCAACTCATACTTAGTCATCTTCCACAATCCTCCTTATTGCCTATACAGATAACTGCGTATTTTCTGGTCTGTATTCTGTGACGGTTGTTGCTTTGCTTTGTTTGTGATTACAGTTTCCCCAAGGTGCCTGACAAATCATTAGTAGTCCCAGCCATCCTTGGAGCTTTGACAGTGATGGTATGTGACAGTGTTAATTGCTCAGTTGTGTCCAACTCTGTGACCCCATAGACTGTAGACTGCCAGGCTCCTCTGTCCATGAGATTTCCCAGGCAAGAATACTGGAGTGGGCTGCCATGCCCTCCTCCAGGGGATCTTCCCAACCCAGGGATGGAACCCAGGTCTCTTGCATTGCAGGTGGATTCTTTACCATCTGAGCTACCAGGGAAGCTCCTTGGAACCGTTAGAATCTAGAAATCAGAATAAAGAGTCACACTCATCAAAACAAGCAACAAGCGACATTGCCCAGGGAAGGCATTTTCATTGCTTTTCACTCTCTCCAGGTTGATGAGGAGAGCTTTCTGTGTTTTCATAATCCTTGAAACTATGCTTTCTTAAGACCCTGGTAGATGTGTCAGACCAAAATTGTTTATTGAGTACCAAATAATTATTAAGCACCTTCTAGGTGCAAAACAATGGGCAAAACTCACATTGTCCTTGCTGTCATGGGGCCTACATGCTAGAAGATAGAATGCTGTAATTTGATGAAAAATGGTAAATTTTTTTTTCAAGTTGTTTTTGGCATCAGATGGCATTATAGGAAAATAAAGATATTTGAATATCATCTCCTGATGTTTCTTTCCCATGTGAGACAGTATAGAGCATGAGGATTATGTGGGTTAAAAAATGACTAATGCTTAAGATTTAGTAAGTTAATCAATGTTAGCTATTTCATGTTACATGATAAATGATTTATTTTGCCCATCTTTCTTACTGACTCAGGAGGATTATTACTGCTAAACCAAGAAGATTACTATTAATATCGCTCATCCACAAGCTCCATCTGATAGCCAGGCTACCATTATTCACCAGACTTCAGCAGGAGCCTCTATTCAGATAGACTTCAACATAGTCTATCTGCATCCTATGTCTACCCAATCTATTCTCCATCTTGCAGCCAGGGTAAAGTTTGCTGCTGCTAAGTCACTTCAGTCCTGTCTGACTCTGTGCGACCCCATAGATGGCAGCCCACCAGGCTCCCCTGTCCCTGGGATTCTCCAGGCAAGAACACTGGAGTGGGGTGCCATTGCCTTCTCCGAGGTTAAGTTATGCTCTTAAATTAGTAGCTGCAGAGAAGGCAATGGCACCCCACTCCAGTACTCTTGCCTGGAAAATCCCATGGGCGGAGGAGCCTGGTGGGCTGCAGTCCATGGGGTTGCTAAGAGTTGGACACGACTGAGTGACTTCCCTTTCACTTTTCACTTTCATGTATTGGAGAAGGAAATGCCAACCCACTCCAGTGTTCTTGCTTGGAGAATCTCAGGGACAGGGGAGCCTAGTGGGCTGCCGTCTATGGGGTCGCACAGAGTTGGACACGACTGAAGTGACTTAGCATCAGCAGTAGCAGTTGTTCCTGTAAACATTTCCATGAACTCAGTGGCTTAAAGTAATATTAAATACATTCCTAACCTTTTGGATGTCAGAGGTCAAAAAATCGGTTTCATAAGGCTAAAATAAAGGTATTAGCAGTGCTATGCTCTTTTTGGAGTCTTTTAGGTACAGTCTGTTTACTTGCCAGGTGGCAGTCCATTTGCTGTCTCAGATTCTGGGACTTTTTTGGTTGCCTAGTTGCTAAGTAGTGTCTGACTCTTTGTGACCCCATGGACTGTAGCCCACTAGGCACCTCTGTCCATAGGGATTCTCCAGGCAAGAATACTGAAGTGGGTTGTCATTCCCTTCTCCAGGGGATCTTCCTGACCCAGGGATCAAACCTGTGTCTCCTGCATTGGCAGGTGGATTCTTTACCACTGAACCGCCAGGGAGCCCCTCTGGGACTTATGATCCTATGTCATAATGACTGATGCTTCTGTTCCCACACTTTGTCCCTCAACCCTTTTCTTTCTTTCCCTGTTCGATTCTAGTGGTTATATTGGACTCATCCAAATAGCCTTGATGGGGCTCTCCAATTCAGGATCCTTAACTTAATTACATATGCAAAGTTCCTTTGTTAGGTAGTTACATATACACGGTTTTGGGAGTTTGGTGATAGATGTCATTCGAGGATTATTATTTTGACTATCACGATTTCCATTTTGTCATTGAACAGTGCTTAGAACACTGAGGGAAGTGACTGTTAATTTGGGTGTAAATGTCCTGCATAAAGCTTTTCTATGGATTCCTGTTACTCTTATTTTTTAAGATTTTTTTGATGTGGACCATCTTTTTAAAGTCTTCTATTGATTTTGTTACAACACTGCTTCTGTTTCACATTTTGGTTTTTTGTCCTCAAGGCATGTGGGATCATAGCTCCCTAACCAGGGATCGAACTTGCAGCCTCTGCATTGGAAGGTGGAACCTTAACCACTGGGCCTCCAGGGAGGTCACCCTATCACTTTTAAGATTGAAAACCAACACCCCTCACGTGGCCTTGGAGGATTCTGTGGAGTAGGCCAGCCTGTCACTTGCCTGGGCCTTTTCATGGGTATTTCCTCTTAGCTCCTTAGGACCCTGTCTTGGCCTGTGCTTAAACCATCCCTCTCATTCTCCTTTCAAATCCTTTTGTCTGTTTTCCTGCCTCTCTCCACTTGAGAAAACTCTGCTTCCTTAGGGAGCATCATCTTGGCCTTCGCTACGCTGGTCAAAAATGGGATGCATACGGTCTTGAAGTCTGGACCTTTCCTTGACAGCAGCTTAGCAGTTGTTGGTGTTCTTTGTGTCCTCTGTAAGTTCTGTGAAAGCAGTAACTATTTCCATTGTGTACTCAAGGCTGATCATTTATTCAGTGCTCAACAAATATTTGTTAAGGGAATGGACTTAAAATGAAGGATAGTGTGCCTGTAAAGTTTTGGTTGTGTTCATCAGTGCAGTGTTGTTGTAGCCACAGGCAGAATGGAATTCTGGGTTTCAGGGTGGGTTTGTTCAATAGCAGAAGGCAGGAGATGGTTAATTATTGAGCAAAGCGATCTAGTATTTTTCATTGTTCAATAGTTAATTTCATTATTGTCATTTTGAGACCTTTCTTCTGTCTCTTTAAAAGTGAGTATAAGGCTTAACTGTCTGGCATGAACATGTAGGATCTCACAGGCAAAGAATGCCTTTAAATTTTACAGTGACCTTTAATCAGAGTTGATAACACGGGCCAGAGGCAGTTTTCCCGGCTTGGGCCTGTCAGCTGTGGAACTCTGAGTGTATGATGTTGTTTACCTCTGTTAGCACTGGTGTTCCAGAGAAGTCTACCCAGCCCCACTGCAGCCACCGCCTCTCAGGGCCATGGATGGAGAGCATTTGTGTGTCACTCGGTCTTGAAGAAAGTGTTTTAGAACAGAAAAAAACTGGTCTGTTTTGTATCTAACTCAACAGATGGATTCCTTTAATTTTGTATTTCCTTAATATATGTTTTGTTTTATTTAAGGCTGATTTATACTTATACAGATTTAAATAGCTGTGTTTCCCTATTTAAGCTAAAATATTTCACCTTGATATAAGCCAAGTTTTTTTTTTTTTTAAGATTTTTTCTTTTTTTTTTTAATACTTTATTCTACATTACAGTACTGTATTTGTTTTGCCATACATTGACATGAATCAGCCACAGGTGTACACGATCTCCCAATGCCGAAGCCCCTCCCACCCCATATCATCTCCCTGGATCATCCCGTGCACCAGCCCCAAGCATCCTGTATCCTGTATTGAACATAGACTGGCGCTTCGTTTCTTATATGATAGTATACCTATTTCAATGCCATTCTCCCAAATCATCCCACCCTCTCCCTCTCCCTCAGAGTCCAAAAGTCCATTCTATACCTCTGTGTCTCTTTCGTTATCTCACATAGAGGGTCATCATTACTATCTAAATTCCATATATATGTGTCAGTATACTGTATTGGTGTTTTTCTTTCTGGGTAAGCCAAGTTTAGTTCAGTGATCCAACTTTGTTGCTGACTCGATGGACTTCTGAAAGAGACAGAACTTCTAGAATTCAAAAGTGCTTTGAATTGTTCTTATGCAATGAAGAAAATTATTTGGAGAAAAAAGAGCAACCTAAAAGCATAGTCTTACATTTTTTTCTTTCAATCTATTGATGTATATTCTAACTATTTAATTTTACCCTAAGAAATGCATTATATATATATATATATATATATATATATCTTTGTTTTACAATAAAGGTACATCTATGTTTCATCATAAAGGTACTTTCACACTATGTGTTGAAAAACACTACTTATATTTATGTGTTTCTATCTACAGTATGAAAAATTCAAATTCTTAACCCCTTTACTAGACCTGATTAAAATGCATGAAATTGACTTAGTTTTCAATGTCCTTATGAAGACGTGTTTGTACTTATTGGTAACCCAGTTTTGTTACTAACTCAGTTGTTTAAGAATCAACTGATACAAAAAATATGCATCCTTTCCTTGCAGAGTATCTTGGATAAAGGACATTATTGTGGCAGTAACTGGAGAGAACATGGAAACGATGAAAGGAATTATTCAGAGGTACCAGCATAAACGGATCTCACTGGTTGAAGCTGGAGTGACCCGCCACAGGTCCATTTTTAATGGTCTGAAAGCACTGGCAGAGGATCAGCCCAACTGTAGACTCTCAAAGCCAGAAGTAGTGATCATCCACGATGCTGTGAGACCATTTGTTGAGGAAGATATCCTCCTTAAAGTGGTCACAGCTGCTCAGGAACATGGGGTAAGTATTTGAATACTTTTGAGAATGGATAAAAGGGGCAAACACTGTAGCACACAATTGACTTGCTAGATTTTAATGGAATTGTATTTAAATGTCAAGTTAATTAAAATGGACAAGATTACCTAATACATTATGCTAATTTGTTTTAGGAAGTTTATATTATAGATTTTGAGACTGTTCTGGAATTTCTTTTGCTATGTAATCATTTATCATAATATAATTTGAGCTATTTGGAGAAGAATGCAATAAGGTCGTTAGAGTACAGATACAAATGGGTGGACCTTAGCTGCATATTTAGTTCCATTCTTTTACCTAAAAATGCCTAAGAAATCTTGTAAAAGTCTAGGAGTTGTATCACGTTAAAAAAAAGGCCCTAGCTCATTTCACTCAATTTTTCAGTCTGCAAAAGTGGTTTATTTTCTGGCACAAACAGCCAGGCAGGATTTTTACATCCCCTAAAATGAATAACCTTAGGATGACAAAATGCTGTGTTCACTTCTATTTCACCAAAATAAACACAGGATAGCAGAAGGCCTCTTGTAATCTTTGGGACATACTTGTTTTTTTAGACTAATAGGCTAAAATCCTATAAATAGCATAGTAGTTACTAAACTTAAGTTGGTGGTCTAAATTTGAGACTTAGTGAAAATTTATGGCCCAGACTTGGTATAGTATAATAGAAATAGGCTGTGGAGTTGAACAGACTTAGGCCCAATTCTGCTTTTCTAATTATTAGCAGTATGGTATGTTCAACTTTCTCAACTTCTTTGAGCTCATTTTCCTTCTAAAAATGTAGATGCTAACTTGTAAGGTTGTTTTTAGAATTGGAAATTATATATATATTAACTGCATCAGTTCAGTTCAGTTGCTCAGTCATGTCTGACTCCTTTGTGACCCCCTAGTAAAGTGCTCAGAGAAGGCAATGGCACCCGACTCCAGCACTCTTGCCTGGAAAATCCCATGGACGGCAGAGCCTGGAAGGCTGAAGTCCATGGGGTCGCTGAGGGTTGGACATGACTGAGCGACTTCACTTTCACTTTTCACTTTCATGCACTGGAGAAGGAAATGGCAACCCACTCCAGTGTTCTTGGCTGGAGAATCCCAGGGACGAGGATCCTGGTGGGCTGCCATCTATGGGGTTGCACAGAGTCGGACAGGACTGATGTGACTTAGCAGCAGCAGTAGCAGTGAAGTACTAAATATTTAAAGTGGTATTACTGTAATAATTACAATATCTAAGACAGTAGTTTCCTCCAAAGATTGTAGACCCAACAGACGGAGTCACTGCAGGCTTTTTAGCCATCTGTGTGGGCAGGAAGTTATAAAATACTCAGTTGGTAAAGACAGTCTCTGATTTCTGTTTAGTTATCTATATGTATTTGGATTTTCATTTTCAGGAAATTTCATCTCTCTCTAACATGGATTTCTTTACAATTTAGATGTATATAAGAATTCCATAGGTAATATGAAACATTTTTCTTATCTTCAGTACAACTTCTCGGTGGTATTTTGATGTAGTCAAAATTATGTTGCAGGAACATTAGTGACCACTAGACCGTCTGAGGGCTCTTGTGTTTTCTGTGAGCTCTTGCTCTTCTCCATGCTCTTTGACTGTGGTAGAAGCAATGTGGTCAGGTACAAGGGTGACAAGGGAGAAATAAAAGGACCAAAGATTTATAACTCTTAAGAATTTGAGTAAAACTTTACAAGTTTAAAAGTTCTTAGGAAAGTCTATGTAATTTGGGCAGATGCAAAGTCTAATGCATACCATAGTACAAATAAAATTATGGCTCTTTGCTTATTTACCTTTTGGAAAAATATCACTTAAACTCACTGTGAAGATCAAACATTTGGATTTTTAGAGTATTCAGAGAATTTCTAAGATTGTTTATAAAGTGATCCTTTTGGTAATGTATCTGAAAGGCAAAATATTATTTTGAGCCAATTAATGTGCTGAGAATGTCATGTAACAGGTGATTAAAAAACAGGTGACCAATAAAACATAAAAATGTGGAGCAGTTAATGGTTTCTTGTTAGTTGCAGATTTGTTAGAATTCCTTTTAGACTCTAATTTTCTTAAGTGTGTTAATCAGAATATAACTTGTAAGATTCAATCTCATTATGCATTCTAAGTAAAGTAAATTGTATTTTAATTAAATCTGAAACTTTCTGATGACATTAAGAAGTTGGTTTAAAGCAAAATCTTTACAACGAATTTAGGACAACTTCAGAAGTTTGGTCTCTTAAGAAATAACAGCATTGTTTTTGTTGGTGTTAAGGGATAATTTTCACGAGTGTAAAATTATTTTCATAAAAATATAAGGATGTTAAGGATTTTACTGCCATCAAGAACCAGAGAGATGTTACAATCCAGAGAAGAACAAATTTATGTGGAATAAAGAAATGTTGAAATGAATTCACAAATAGACAAAGCTGTATTTTTGGGGTGTGGAGTGCCAGTTGAACTGGGCAAAAGCTATTGGCAAGTGTATAGGCAGCAATGATTTTTGATTTACTGTCAGATTCCTATAATTTATGAGAGTTGTAAAAGAGCTCAAGGGCAATCAAAAGCTAGTTTCTGCTACTCAAGAATAGTTTGCTTTAAGCAGTACAATTTTCGACTGGGCAATTTATTTTGCTCATTGTAATTTCCTTAGAAGGTTGAGGACAGTGACCCAATAAATAGCCTCAGGAAACTGAGACATTATTTCCTGTCACCTCTCCTACACTGTTCTAAATTCTAATAAAAACAAAACAAAACAGCAATTAATTGAGACAGACTTCCCTGGTGGCTCAGATGGTAAAGCGTCTGTCTACAATGCGGGAGACCTGTGTTTGATCCCTGGGTCAGGAAGATTCTTTGGAGAAGGAAATGGCAACCCACTCCAGTACTCTTGCCTGGAAAATCCCATGGACGGAGGAGCTTGGTGCAGGCCATTGACCATGGGGTTGCAAAGAGTCGGGCACGACTGAGCCACTTCACTTCACACTATTAGTAGCTGAAGTTCTTGAATTGGGGGAAGAATTGGCATCGTTTTTAACCTGAGGTAAATCGCAGAAGCCCAGTCTGAATCAAAGATTTTGCTTGGAACACCTTGACGATTGTTTGCCTGGGATTCCTTTGAACTCATTCTCCTTTGCTATTTTAAATTGTGTTTAACTGGTCACCTGTTTTCTTGCCTCTTAATTTTCAAGCCCTTCCCAAAGGTCCCTCGAGATAAACCACTTCCTGAATGATTTTCTGAGGCTGTGACAGACCCTTGGTGGGTATACAGGCTTAAGATAACTCTGATGTTTTAACTTACATTACATTTTGGTTTAAAATCTGAATTAATGGTGATGTATTACTTTAAGAGACTAAGCTTCTCCAAATTAAGGGTGAAATTAGGTTGTCTGCATATGGGGGCTCAGAAGTGTTGCCAGGATACCAGTTCCTTTCTTTTATCTGTATATGCTGTGTTCTTGTTCTTGGGTTCCGTAGAGGCAAGATGACTTTAGTAGGGCAGATGTTAATCATTTCTTTCGCTTTTCTTTTAGTTTTTTTTACTTTTGATAGTTGGTCATAAAATTCTAAGTGTATAGCTCTTTTTTCCCTGGTACCTTGAAAATACATTATGTCATTGTCTCCTGACTGTAATGCACCTTTTGTGAACTCTGCTAATGAATATAATGGTATCCCTTAAAAGTAATATTACTTTTCTGTCTTGTTGCATGTAACAATTTTTAAGCTATTATGCAGTGTCTCTGGTATGTCAAGATACAATTTTTCCCCCTATGCTTTGGATTTATTGTTCTTTATGAATTTTACATTTTGTTTAAAATGAATTCTAGAAAATCCTGAGTGATTATCCTATTGAACATTGACCTGTACCATTTGCCACCTGACAGCTTTTTTTCCTCTTTTGCTCCTTATACGTCTATGTAGGATAAACCTTTTCTTGTCCTCATGTCTCAACTTGTTAATACTTTCAGTTTGTTCTTGTGGCTTGCCTTCTGGGTAATTTCAGTTTTCTATTCCATTCTTTAGCTTTAATCTCTTCCTAAAGTATTTTTTCAGTTTTATTAATTATCAATTTCTAGGAGTTCTATACATGTTTAAAATGTGACTAGTCTTTTTCTATTTTGCTTTTCAATATTTAAACATATTTTATACATTGTAGATAACAGTAATTCTTGATAGTTTAATTCTCTTCAATTCTCTTCACTTTTATTCATGATTTGTGTCCTCTTTTGCAATTTGTATTGTAAAGCCCATGTTTGGCAGGACTCTGAACAGGAATCCTTTGGACATGGAATAAAGGTATTTTTCTGAAATGTGAATTTGTGTTCCCTCTGCCAGTGATGCCAAGGACTTTTCAAATATGTAGCAATTTTAGGGTTGAGATTTTGTAGACATTGTTGTTAACTGCTAATTCGTGTCTGACTCTTTGGCGACCCATATTGGAGTGAATTGCCATTTCCTTTCCCAGGGCATCTTTCGGATCCAGGGATTGAACGCATGTCTCCTGCATTGTGGAGAAGGCAATGGCAACCCACTCCAGTACTCTTGCCTGGAAAATCCCATGGATGGTGGAGCCTGGTAGGCTGCAGTCCGTGGGGTCGCACAGAGTCGGACACGACTGAAGTGACTTAGCAGCAGCAGCAGCAGCAGCTCCTACATTGCATTGTATTGCAGGCAGATTCTTGACCACTGAGCCACCAGGGAACACTACTTTAAGGACACCACTACTACTACTTACAGGACTCCCACACCCAGCTCACTTGCTCCCCTGCCCCACCCTGACCCCAGTCCAGGACAGGCAATTTTGCTGTATTGTCTTTGCTTTGAGTACAGTCTGATCTTTAAATGCTATTTCAAATGCTAAAAGATGATGCTGTAAAATTGCTGCACTCAATATGCCAGCAAATTTGGAAAATTCAGCAGTGGACACAGAACTGGAAAAGGTCAGTTTTTATTCCAATCCCAAAGAAAGGCAATGCCAAAGAATGCTCAAACTATCGCACAATTGCACTCAAGTCACACGTTAGCAAAGTAATGCTCAAAATTCTCCAAGCCAGGCTTCAATAGTACATGAGCCATGAACTTCCAGATGGTCTAGCTGGATTTATAAAGGCAGAGGAACCAGAGATCAAATTGCCATCTGTTGGATCATTGAAAAAGTAAGAGAGTTCCCAGAAAAACATCTATTTCTGCTTTATTGACTATGTGAAGGCCTTTGACTGTGTGGATCACAACAAGTTGTGGAAAATTCTTCAAGAGATGGGAATACCAGACCTCCTTACCTGCCTCCTGAGAAATCTGTATGCAAGTCAAGAAGCAACTGGACATGGAACAACATACTGGTTCCAAAGCGGGAAAGAAGTACATCAAGCCTGTATATTGTCACCCTGCTTGTTTAACTTATATGCAGAGTACATCATGTGAAATGCTGGACTGGATGAAGCACAAACTGGAATCAAGATTGCCAGGAGAAATATCAATAGCCTCAGATATGCAGGTGACATCACCCTTATCACAGGAAATGAAGAGGATCTAAAGAGCCTCTTCATGAAAGAGAAGAAAGGAGAAAGAGAAAAGAGGAGTGAAAAAGTTGGCTTAAAACTCAGCATTCAGAAAATGAAGATCATGGCATCCAGTCCCGTCACTTCATGGCAAATAGATGGAGAAACAATGGAAACAGTAACTGACTTTATTTTCTTGGACTCCAAACTCACTGCAGATGATGACTGCAGCCATGAAGTTAAAAGATGTTTGCTCCTTGGAAGAACACCTATGACCAACCAAGACAGCATATTAAAACGCAGAGACATTACTTGGTCAACAAAAGTCTATCCAGTCAAAGCTGTGGTTTTTCCAGTAGTCGTGTATGATGTGAAAGTTAGTCTCGAGAGTCTCTTGGACTGCAAGGAGATCCAACCAGTCCATCCTAAAGGAAATCAGTCCTGAATATTCATTGGAAGGACTGAACCTGAAACTCCAATACTGTGGCCACCTGATGTGAAGAACTGACTCACTGAAAAGACCCTGATGCTAGGAAAAATTGAAGGTGGGAGGAGAAGGAGACGACAGGATGAGATGGTTGGATGGCATTACCAAGTCGATGGACGTGAGTTTGAGTAAACTCTGAGAGTTGGTGATGGACAGGGAAGCCTGGTGTGTTGCAGTCCATGGGGTCACAAAGAGTCAGACAAGACTGAGTGACTAAACTAAACTGAGAGCTTCTCATGGATCTTTGAGGCTACGATTCTAAGGAAGCAAGTAGCAGAGACTCAAGATCCAGTTTCTCATTACTTCTCATTTTTAAAACTAATGCCTCTTTTTAACCCAAAGCTCTCTGCCATCTTGCTTCCTTGGCCTCTGGCTGTTATTATGTTAGTTTTAGGTCATAGTTTAAATTTCATTTCTAAAAGGCAGTTTAAAAAATCACTTAGAAAAAGCTGTTTATGATTTCTTCACTTAAAGAATTATAATAGATTTTGCAAGGTCTCCATATTGCCCAAATAGGAGTCCTTTACAAGTATGAAGTACTTGTGTATTTCTGCATGATTTTAAGTCAAGAGATGTAGTTATTAGGGGACTTTGCAGGTGGCGCTAGTGGTAAAGAACCTGCCTGCTAATTCAGGAGATACAGGAGATAACCTGAGTTCATCTCTTGAGTTGGGAAGATCCCCTGGAGAAGGACATGGCAACCCACTCCAGAATTCTTGCCTGGAGAAACCCATGGACAGAGGAGCCTGGTGGGCTAGAGTCCATAGGGTTGCAAAGAGTTGGACACAACTGAAGCGACTTAGCACACACAAATGGATGTAGTTTTAAGGACATTGTTATAAAGGCTGTGTTAGAAGAGTAAAATAAATTGGAAAGTAAAGATATAGGAAGAATCATTTTTAAAAGAATTAATTAGTTATTACATATACTCTAAGAACTGCCAGTTAAGGGTCTCATTTTCGGTTCATTGCTATCAGTACAGCAACCCCAAAGACTTGCTCCTGAGGGATGGTGTTTAGTTACTAGCATATGTTTCTTTCCCAAGCCCTCTGCTTTTGCATCTCTAATGATGTTTTATCCTCTTCTCCCTAATCAACTTATAGTAACAAATTACATTTATTGCTTCTGTTGATTCATTTCCAATTTACTTCTCAGTGCTTTGCAGTCTGGCCCCTTTGGCTTCTGACTATTCTAAAATCACTGTAACTTTCCAATTCCTGATTAAATACATTTAGTCTGTTGTATAGTAAGGAGTTCAACTGGCTTTTGTCCCTGGTTCCTTGTGGGGAGAATAAATCCTTGAAATTTGTCAAGAGTCTTCATTTTTCATGAGCCCTTTGGATCTCATCTGAGCTTTTGCTAATAAGATGAGATGACTCAGGATAGAGGCTGGTTATCAGAAAGACCCCTGGGGCTTTGAGCCAGCTGGGCTTCCAGGGTGAGAGGAATACTGCTGGAGACAGAACTCAGTCACATGCTCAGTGGTTCAGTCAATCATGCGTAGGGAGTGAAATCCCAATAAACTCTGGATACCGAAGCACAGGGAGGAGCCACTTGGTTGGTGAACAGTGATATGCTGGAAATGTGGTGCTGCCTGAGTGTATAGGGGAGAGGGCAGCACAGAAGCTCTGTGTTCCGGTCTCCCCAGGTCTCACCCATGTGTCTCTTCACTGATCTAGTCTGATTTGTATCCTTTGTCATAAAACTGTAATGGAAGTCGTCATAACCATATTATATTAATCTAATAAGCATTTTCTTGCGCTCTGAGTAATTCTAGTGAATTACTGACTTAATAGGAGTTGTGGGAACCTCTTGGATTTGGAGTCAGTTGGTCAGAAGTGTTGGTGGCCTGGGGCACCCCACTGCTGTCTGAAGTAGTGGCAGTCTGGCTGTGAACCATGTGTTTATGCTAACTCCAGATGACTGACATGAGAGTTGAACTTCAGAGGACACAGTGTATACAGAATGTCTTAAACTTGATAGTGTTAACTAGCTCTTCCTGGGAATTCTTGCCCCCTGCCTTGGCTTCTGTGACTTTACTCTTTTTTTTTTTTTTTTTGATCACTCGCTCTTCAGATACTCCTTCCCACTCTTTAAATAAGGTTTCTTTAAGTTTTATTTTCATGGAACAAAGTATTTCTGAACAATCTAAATCATGCCCATAATACTTAATATTGTTTAAATCTATGTGTGATAGAATATTCATATTGTTTAAATCTACATTTGTCACCTTAGGGAATGTACAATCAGAGTGTTAACACCTGTAAAGATTCTTGTAATCATAACCCCAGGTAGGACACAGAGCTGTTGTAACATTCTAGAGAATTTCCTTCTGTTGTCTTTACTGTTCAGACCCTTGTTCCTCTAATAACTCCTGTTAACCACTGATGTGTTCTCTGCTCCTATATTTTTGTCTTTTCTAGAATTCCATAAATTGAATCATGCAACATGTAACTTTGTAAGACTATTTTATTTTTTTAAAAAATTTAAAAAAATTATTTTAATTGGAGGCTAATTACTTTACAATACTGTAGTGAGTTTTGCCATACATTGACATGAATCAGTCGTGGATGTTCTTGTGTTCCCCATCCTGAACCCCCTCCCACCTCCTTCTCCATCCCATCCCTCAGGGTCATCCCGGTGCACCAGCCCTGAGCACCCTGTCTCATGCATCTGACCTGGACTGGCGATCTGTTTTACATATGATAATATACATGTTTCAGTGCCATTCTCTCAAATCATCCCACCCTTGCCTTCTCCCACAGAATTCAAAAAGACTGTTGTATACATCTGTGTCTCTTTTTCTGTCTTGCATATAGGGTCATCATTGCCATCTTTCTAAATTCCATATATATGCATTAGTATACTGTATTGGTATTTTTATTTCTGACTTACTTCACTCTGTATAATAGGCTCCAGTTTCATCCACCTCATTAGAACTGATTCAAATATATTCTTTTTAATGGCTGAGTAATACTCCATTGTGTGTATGTACCACAGCTCTCTTATCCATTCATTTGCCAATGGACATCTGGATTGCTTCCATGTCCTGGCTATTATAAACAGTGCTGCAATGAACATTGGGGTACACATGTCTCTTTCAATTCTGGTTTCCTTGGTGTGTATGCCCAGCAGTGGGATTGCTGGGTCATGTGGCAGTTCTATTTCCAGGTTTTTTTAAGGAATCTCCACACTGTTCTCCATAGTGGCTGTACTAGTTTGCATTCCCACCAACAGTGTAAGAGGGTTCCCTTTTCTCCACACCCTCTCCAGCATTTATTGCCTGTAGACTTTTGGATTGCAGCCATTCTGACTGGTGTGAAATGGTACCTCATTGTGGTTTTGATTTGCATTTCTCTGATAATGAGTGATGTTGAGCATCGTTTGATGTGTTTGTTAGCCATCTGTATGTCTTCTTTGGAGAAATGTCTGTTTAGTTCTTTGGCCCATTTTTTGATTGGGTCATTTATTTTTCTAGAATTGAGCTGCAGGATCTGCTTGTATATTTTTGACATTAATTCTTTGTCAGTTGGTTTCGTTTGCTATTATTTTCTCCCATTCAGAAGGCTGTCTTTTCACCTTGCTTATAGTTTCCTTTGTTGTGCAGAAGCTTTTAATTTTAATTAGGTCCCATTTGTTTATTTTTGCTTTTATTTCCAATATTATGGGAGGTGGGTCATAGAAGTTCCTGCCATGATTTATGTCGGAGAGTGTTTTGCCTATGTTTTCCTCTAGGAGTTTTACAATTTCTGATCTTACATGTAGATCTTTAATCCATCTTGAGTTTGTTTTTGTGTATGGTGTTAGAAAGTGTTCTAGTTTCATTCTTTTACAAGTGGTTGACCAGTTTTCCCAGCACCACTTCTTAAAGAGACTGTCTTTAATCCATTGTATATTCTTGCCTCCTTTGTCGAAGATAAGATGTCCATAGGTGTGTGGATTTATCTCTGGGCTTTCTGTTTTGTTCCATTGATCTATATTTCTGTCTTTGTGCCAGTACCATACTGTCTTGATGACTGTGGCTTTGTAGTAGAGCCTGAAGTCAGGCAGGTTGATTCCTCCATTTCCATTCTTCTTCTCAAGATTGCTTTGGCTATTCGAGAGTCTTTGTATTTCCATACAAATTGTAAAATTATTTGTTCTAGTTCTGTGAAAAATGCCATTGGTAGCTTGACAGGGATTGCATTTAATTTATAGATTGCTTTGGGTAGTATACTCATTTTAACTAAATTGATTCTTCCAATCCATGAACATGGTATATTTCTCCATCTATTTGTGTCCTGTTTGATTTCTTTCATCAGTGTTTTATAGTTTTCTATATACAGGTATTTTGTTTTTTAGGTAGATTAATTCCTAAGTATTTTATTCTTTTCATTGCAATGGTGAATGGAATTGTTTCCTTACTTTCTTTTTCTGTTTTCTAATTGTTAGTGTATAGGAATGCAAGGGATTTCTGTGTAATATTTTATATCCTGCGACTTTACTATATTCATTGATTAGCTCTAATAATTTCCTGGTGGATTAGGATTTTCTATGTGGAGGATCATGTCATCTGCAGATAGTGAAAGTTTTACTTGTTTTCCGATTCTAGATTCTGTTTATTTCTTTTTCTTCTCTGATTGCTGTGGCTAAAACTTCCAAAACTATGTTGAATAGTAGTGGTGAGAGTGGGCACCCTTGTCTTGTTCCTGACTTTAGGGGAAATGCTTTCAATTTTTGACCATTGAGGATAATGTTTGCTGTGGGCTTGTCATATATAGTTTTTATTATGTTGAGGTATGTTCCTTCTATGTCTGCTTTCTGGAGAGTTTTTATCATAAATGGATGTTGAATTTTGTCAAAGGCTTTCTCTGCATCTATTGAGATAATCATATGATTTTTATCTTTCAGTTTGTTAATGTGGTATATTACATTCATTTGTGGATATTAAAGACTCCTTGCATCCCTGAGAAAAAGCCCACTTGGTCATGGTGTATGATCTTTTTAATATGTTGTTGGATTCTGTTTGTTAGGATTTCATTAAGGATTTTTGCGTCTATGTTCATCAGTGATATTAGCCTGTAGTTTTCTCTTTTGTGGCATCTTTGTCAGGTTTTGGTATTAGGGTGATGGTGGCCTCAGAGAATGAGTTTGGAAGTTTACCTTCCTCTGCAATTTTCTGGAAGAGTTTGAGTTAGCTCTTCTCGAAATTTTTGGTAGAATTCAGCTGTGAAGCCTTCTGTTTGTGGGCTTTTGTTTGCTGGAAGATTTCTGATTACAGTTTCAATTTCTGTGATTGTGATGGGTCTGTTAAGATTTTTCATTTCTTCCTGGTTCAGTTTTGGAAAGTTGTGCTTTTCTAAGAATTTGTCCATTTCTTCCACATTGTCCATTTTATTGGCATATAGTTGCTGATAGTAGTCTCTTATGATCCTTTGTATTTCTGTGTTGTCTGTTGTGATTTCTGCTTTTTCATTTCTAATTTTGTTGATTTGATTCTTCTCCCTTTATATCGTGATGAGTCTGGCTAATGGTTTGTCAATTTCATTTATCTTGTCAAAGAATGAGCTTTTGGCTTTGTTGATTTTTGGTATGGTCTCTTTTGTTTCTTTTGCATTTATTTCTGCCCTAATTTTTATGATTTCTTTCCTTCTGCTAACCTTGGGGTTCATTTCTTCCTTTTCTAGTTGCTTTAGGTATCAGTTCAGTTCAGTCGGCTCAGTTGTGTCCAACTCTTTGCGACGCCATGAATCGCAGCATGCCAGGCCTCCCTGTCCATCACCATCTCTCGGAGTTCACTCAGACTCATGTCCATCGAGTCCATGATGCCATCCAGCCATCTCATCCTCGGTAATCCTCTTCTCCTCCTGCCTCCAATCCTTCCCAGCATCAGAGTCTTTTCCAATGAGTCAACTTTTTTCATGAGGTGGCCAAAGTACTGGAGTTTCAGCTTTAGCATCATTCCTTCCAAAGAAATCCCAGGGCTGATCTCCTTCAGAATGGACTGGTTGGATCTCCTTGCAGTCCAAGGGACCCTCAAGAGTCTTCTCCAACACCACAATTCAAAAGCATCAATTCTTTGGCGCTCAGCCTTCTTCACACTCCAACTCTCACATCCATACATGACCACAGGAAAAACAATAGCCTTGACTAGACGGACCTTAGTCGGCAAAGTAATGTCTCTGCTTTTGAATATACTATCTAGGTTTGTCATAACTTTTCTTCCAAGGAGCTTTAGGTGTAGAGTTAGGTTATTTATTTGACTTTTTTCTTGTTTCTTGAGATAAGCCTGTATTGCTATGAACCTTCCCCTTAGCACTGCTTTTACAGTGTCCCATAGGTTTTGGGTTGTTGTATTTTCATTTTCATTCATTTCTATGCATATTTTGATTTCTTCATTATTCAGAAGCATGTTATTTAGCCTCCATATGTTGGAATTTTTAATATTTTTTTTTTTTTTCTGTAATTGAGATATAATCTTACTGCATTGTGGTCAGAAAAGATGCTTGGAATGATTTCAAGTTTTTGAATTTACCAAGGCTAGATTTATGGCCCAGGATGTGATCTATCCTGGAGAAGGTTCCATGTGTACTTGAAAAAAGGTGAAATTCATTGTTTTGCAGTGAAACGTCCTATAGATATCAGTTAGGTCTAGCTGGTCTATTGTATCATTTAAAGTTTGTGTTTCCTTGCTAATTATCCATAGATGTGAGTGTGGTATTAAAGTCTCCTGCTATTATTATTTTATTGTTAATTTCCCCTTTCATATTTGTTAGCATTTGCTTTATATATTGTGGTGCTCCTGTGTTGGGTGCATATATATTTATAATTGTTATATCTTCTTTGATCATTATGTAGTGTCCTTCTTTGTCTCTTTTCACAGCCTTTATTTCAAAGTCTATTTTATCCGATATGAATATTGCTGTTCATGCCTTATTTTGGTCTCCATTTGGGTGAAATATCTTTTTCTAGCCCTTCACTTTCAGTCTGTATGTATCCCTAGGTTTGAGGTGGGTTTCTTATAGATGGCATATATAGGGGTCTTGTTTTTGTATCCATTCAGCCAGTCTTTGTCTTTTGGTTGGGGCATTCAACCCATTTACATTCAAGGTAATTATTAATAAGTATGATCCCGTTGCCATTTACTTTGTTGTTTTGGGTTCGAGTTTATAGATCCTTTCTATGTTTCCTGTTTAGAGAAGATCCTTTAGCATTTGTTGGAGAGCTGATTTGGTGGTGCTGAATTCTCTCAGCTTTTGCTTGTATGTAAAGCTTTTGATTTCTCCTTCATATTTGAATAACATCCTTGCTGGGTACAGTAACCTGGGTTGTAGGTTTTTCTCTCTCATCACTTTAAGTATGTCCTGCCACTCCCTTCTGGCCTGAAGAGTTTCTATTGAAAGATCAGCTGTTATCCATATGGGAATCCCCTTGTGTGTTATTTGTTGTTTTTCCCTTGCTGCTTTTAATCTTTGTTCTTTGTGTTTGATCTTTGTTAATTTGATTAATATGTGTCTTGGGGTGTTTCATCTTGGGTTTATCCTGTTTTGGACTCTCTGGGTTTCTTGGATTTGGGTAACTATTTCCTTCCCCATTTTAGGGAAGTTTTCAACTGTTATCTCCTCAAGTATTTTCTCATGGCCTTTTGTCGTCTTCTTCTGGGACTCCTATAATTCGAATGTTGGAGTGTTTCATATTGTCCTGGAGGTCTCTGAGATTGTCCTCATTTCTTTTAATTCCTTTTTTCCTCTCTGCTTCATTTATTTTCACTATTATATCTTCTGCCTCAGTTATTCTACTGTTGGTTCCCTCCAGAGTGTTTTTGATCTCATTTATTGCATTATTCATTATTGATTGACTCTCTTTTATTTCTTCTAGGTCCTTGTTAAACATTTCTTGCATCTTCTTAATCCTTGTCTCCAGGCTATTTATCTGTAACTCCATTTTATTTGCAAGATTTTGGATCATTTTTTACTATCAATATTCTGGATTCTTTTTTGGGTAGACTTCCTATCTCCTCCTCTTTTGTTTGGTTTGGTGGGCATTTTATCATATTCCTTTACCTGCTGAGTATTTCTCTGCCTTTTCATCTTGTTTAGATTGCTGTGTTTGGCGTGGCCTTTCTGTATTCTGGCAGTTTGTGGTTCCTCTTTATTGTGGAGCTTCCTCCCTGAAGGTGGGGATGGATGAGTGGCTTGTCAAGGTTTCCTGGTTAGGGAAGCTTGCGTTGCTGTTCTGGTGGGTGGGGCTGGATTTCTTCTCTCTGGAGTGCAATGAAGTGTCCAGTAGTGACTTTTGAGATGTCTGTGGGTTTGGTGTGACTTTGGGCAGCCAGTATATTAAAGCTCAGGGCTATGTTCCTGCATTGCTGGATAATTTGTGTGGTATGTCTTGCTCTGGAACTTGTTGGCTCTTGGGTGGAGCCTGGTTTCTGGGTAGGTATTAGGCTTTTGGATGAGCTCTTACCAATTAATGTTCCCTGGAGTCAGGAGTTCTCTGGTGTTCTCAGGTTTTTGACATAAGCCTCCTGCCTCTGGTTTTCAGCCTTATTCTTATAGTAGCCTCAAGACTTTGCCATCCATAAAACACCAATGATAAAACATCTAGGTTAATGGAGAAAAGATACTCCACATTGAGGGATATGCACAAAGGTTCGCTGTGTTACATGGAGAAGAGAAGAGGGAGGAGGAGAACAGAGGTGACCAGGAGGAGAAGAGGGGGAATCAAAGGGGAGAGAGCAGTCTAACCAGTAATCAAATCCCTATGTGCTCTCCACAGCCTGGAACACCCAGAGAGGTTCATGGAGTTAAATAGAGAAGAGGGAGGCAGGAGATAGAGGTGACCAGGAAGAGAAGAGGGGGCGTCAAAGGAGAGAGACATATCTAGCCAGTAATCAGTTACTTAAGTGTTCTCCACAGCCCAGAATACCCAAAGAGATTCACAGAGTTGAGTAGAGAAGAGAAGGAGGAGGGAGGAGATAGAGGTGACCTAGGGGAGAAAAAAAGAGAGTCAAAAGTGGGAGAAGGCAATCAAGCTAGTAATCATACTCCTAAGTAAAAATGGGTACTGAAAATTGCCTTCTTAAAGGTACAGAATTGATAACAAATACCAAAAAGCAAAGATTAAAAATCTAGAGGTTAGATTCTAAAAATATAATATTAAAAGAAACCCAAAATCACAAATATTATAAAAATATATATGAAATTTGCTTTAAAAAAAAAAAATTGCTTTTGTTTTATTGCAAGGTAATAGTAGGTTATAAAAATGAAAATTAAAGGTGTAATAGAGGACTTAAAAATTAAGAAAACAACTAAAAATTAAAAAAATGATAAAAGTAAAAATATATCTAGGAATTTTTCTGGAGCTGTTGTGGGCAATGTGGGGTCAGTCCAGTTTCAGATAGTTCCTTGTTCTAGCTTATACTTCTCAAGATCTATAGGCCCCTTCCAATGTAGTCAGTGCTAACTGCAGGGTTTTAATCTGTTACACCTGTCACTTGCAGAGAGGTTCCCTCTCTTTATTTTGGCTTCCTCTGTTTGCAAGTCTCTTCAGTGTCTAATTTCTGCCTGACACAAGGGGGTGAAAGTGGTCACTTATTTAGGCTCACTTGTTGAGTCGTGCTGTGGGGAGGGAGGAACACTGCAAACAAATATCACTGGCATGTGTGGGGAGTGCTCACAGTGTGTGCGCCACACTGGGTTTGCCCCTGCTCGTGGAGGGGGTGTGCTTTCCCAGTCTACACTGCTCAGGCTCCAGGTTGCTCTGCAGGGGAACTGTCTAAAGCAGGCCCTGGGTTGCGTGCACTTCCCAGGTCTTCTCAGGTACTCCACAAAGGCACAGACTCAGTTGGGCCTTGTTTTGTGCCCTTCCCAGGTCTGAGCAGCTCAGGTGCTCAGGTGCTTGGCGAGTGCACTCTCCCTAGGTGCGGTGCTTCTTATTGACTCCCCTGAGTTTCCTGGGTGCGCAGCAGGAGTAACATCTCAGGTGTGCCGTGTGTCTCCTCTGGGGAGCTGATCTCTGGCTGTGAGCCTCCTGGTGGATGTCAACTGTCCAGGACCCCAGGAAGACTCGGTTAGCAACTGGGAGCCTACTCACAGTGTGATGGAGGATGCTGTCTCTGGGGCCGAGTTTGCCCCTTGCTTTCCAGCTCTGGCTGACGCCCGCCGGCCTGTCTCTGGCGGGGGATGGGCCGGTTCACAGCTGGCTAGCTCTTCTCTGGGATTTTCCTTTATTCTGTGAGCAGCCTGGTAGTGCCTTAGGTTAAGGCCTTTCACAGGAAAGTTTTCTCTCTCTCTCTCTTTTTTTTCCTCTCTCTCTCTCTGGCTATCCCACAGTTTGAGTTGCTATCTCACCTTAGCTCCCTCAGATTGCTCTCAGGGCATTCAGGCCCGGTCCTTAACCCTCAGCAACGCGGCCTGCACCCTCCCAGTTCAGCCCCTGCTTGCTGGTGGCGGATGTGAGCGTCTGGGCTACTCCTGTGCTGGGAGTTGCCATTAGGCACATAATCTGTAGGTTTTATTTATTTATTTTTCCTCCCAGTTACGTTGCTTGTGAGATTCCAAAACTCCCCACAGACTGGCCAGTCAGAGGGTTTCTTGGTGTTTGGAAACTTCTCCTCTTTTACAACTCCCTCTCCTGGACGGGTCTCTGTCCCTAACTCTTTGTCTCTCTTTTTATATTTTATATTTTCTCCTACTCAAAGACAATGGACTCCCTTTCTGGGTGCCTGGTGTCCGCTGCCAGCATTCAGAAGTTGTTTCATAGAATTTGCTCAGCGTTCAAATGTTCTTTCAATGAATTTGTTGGGGAGAAAGTGGTCTCCCCGTCCCTATTCCTCCGCCATCCTAGGAGCCCCTCTAAGACTTATTATTTTGATGGGTACACACATCTGTATGCATTTGTTTTAACTCCCACAGAAACATTGGCCCAAATCTCTCTTATTCTTGGGCTTCTTACTTCTGAATTCCAGACCTGCCCTATTCAACTGGATAGAACCACTTAAATTTGTCTTTTTCAGTGTCTCTGGAATCATTGCAGATTGGAATTCACTAATTCTCACTGATTCCTTTCCTTGGATTTTATCCATAGGTAAGAGGGAGCCACTGAGTTTTGAGCAGGGAATGATAAGACTTGAATTCTACAAGGATGACTGTCTGCCTGGTTTGGTAGGTTGACTAAGGGAAGAGTTGAAGAGAACTGAAATTAGTTTGGGATCTACAGTAAGGATGCAGCTGAATGATGACGAAGTCTATTAAAGCCAAATGAAATGGATAGGGAAGTAGATAGTACTAAGATGTTCAGGGAACTGGACTGACTGGACTTGACTCTTAGTATGGCATGTAAGCCACAGGAAATAGGGGATATATATTTTGTGTGCTTTTAATTTTTCTCTTCCCTGGCAGTAGGCGTCATCGCTTCTCTTGAAATCCCCGTGTTCCTGCCCTCCCCCATCCTTGCCTCCAAGTTTCTGTGAAATTAGGGTTTTGGCACTGATTTTTGCTTGCCACATCTCTGCAGACCTATTTATGGAAAGAGCGTTAGCCTAAGGGGTATGACTGCCTGGGACCTTTTCCGACCTGGTTTATGGTTTATCTTTTCTCATAAAACAAGGTCTCCTATACTTCCTGTATTGGATTTTTGCAATATGTAAAACAAGGATTTTTGTGTCTGAAACTAGGTTCCAGGACATATTTGAATATTTACCAGGCACAAGGTTTCTCAATGTTAGCACGATAGACATTCTGAGTAAGATAATTCTTTATTTTCTGAAGTCCATGTGCTGTAGGATAGTTAGTGGCACTAATTTTTGTTAGCAAAATGTTAATCTGAAGAGAAACACTGGAATTTAAATAATGAGAAACTTTGGCATGGGTTGTATGTGGAACCTTTTAGAACTGTGCAGCATGATTAGCTGCGTAGCTGATGATGTTCATGTGATGAACAGCACTTTGGAAATTCTGCTGAAGTTACTATGTATGTATATTGAGAATACACTTTACCCAGTTTTATAATTTTATGCAATGTGTTCTGGACTGTTGTATTTAATTTTTGTTTTATATTGGAGTATAGTTGATTTACAGTGTTGTTGTAGTTTCAGGCATATAGCAAAGTGATTGTTATACATATATTATTATTCACATTCTTTTCCCATATAGGTTATTACAGAGTATTGAGTAGAATTCCCTGTGCTATACAGTAGGTCCTTTGTTGATTGTTTTATATATCATAGTGTGTATATGTTTATCCCCACCTCCTAATTTATCCCTCCCCTACCACCTTTTCCCTTTTGGAACCGTAAGTTTGTTTTCAAAGTCTGTGTGTTTTTTTTTGTAAATAAGTTCATTTGTATTATTTTTAGAATCCACATATAAATGCTATCATATGATATTTTTCTTTCTCTGACTTATTTAGTATGATCATCTCAAGGTTCATCCATGTTGCTGCAAATGGCATTATTTCATTATTTCTTATGGCTGACTTGTTTTCCATTGTATATATATTCCATATCGTCTTTATCCATTTATCTGTCCATGGACATTCACAGTCCCTTCCATGTCTTGGCTGTTTTAAATAGTACTGGGGTGAGCACTGGGGTGCATGTATTTTTCAAATTATGGTTTTCTCTGGATATGTGCCCAGAAGTGGGATTGCTGGATCATATGATAGCTCTTTTTTTTTTTTTTTTTTTAAGGAATGTCCATACTGTTCTCCACAGTGGCCGTACCAATTTACATTCCCACCAACAGTGTAGGAGGGTTTTCTTTCTCCACAACTTCTCTGTGCTTAGTCACTCAATCACGTCCAGCTCTTTGCAATCCCATGGGCTGTAGCCCACCAGGCTCCTCTGTCCATGAGGATTCTCCAGGCAAGAATATTGGAGTGAGTTGTCATGCCCTCCTCCAGGGGATCCTCCCAACCCAGGAATTGAACCCTGGTCTCCCACATTGCAGGCAGATTCTTTACCAGCTGAGCCACCAGGGAAGCCCCCACATCCTCCCTAGCATTTATTATTTGTAAACTTTTTGATAATGACCATTCTGACTTGTGTGAGGTGATATCTCATTGTAGTTTTTACTTGCAATTCTCTAATAATGACTGATGTTGAGCATCTTCCATGTGCCTTTTGATCATCTGTATGTCGTCTTTGGATAAATGTCTATTTAATCTTCTGCTCATTTTTTGATTAGGTTGTTTGGTTTTTTGATATTGAGTTGTATGACCTGTATGTATATTTTGGAGATTAATCCTTTGTGGGTGACTTTATTTTGTTTTATTACCTGAAACTATCTGCCCTTGTATTTCTGTTCAGTTAATTATTTGAAAATGAAGTTAGAAAGGATAGACCAAGGGGAAATAAGTATACCTAGGAATTAAACTTTTGGAGAAGGCAATGGCACCCACTCCAGTACTCTTGCCTGGAAAATCCCACGGACAGAGAAGCCTGGTGGGCTGCAATTCATGGGGTCACTGAGGGTCAGACACGACTGAGCGACTTCACTTTCACTTTTCACTTTTCTGCATTGGAGAAGGAAATGGCAACCCACTCCAGTGTTCTTGCCTGGAGAATCCCAGGGGCGGGGGAGCCTGGTGGGCTGCCGTCTGTGTGGTTGCACAGAGTCGGACACGACTGAAGCGACTTAGCAGCAGGAATTAAACTTTATTGGATATCCAAGTATATCTCTGATCACATTAAGTTTTACACAAATTGTATTACTCCAATTTTCCAGAATCAAAGTTTAGTATACAATCTTCTAAGTCACTTCAGTCATGTCTGACTCTGTGCAACCCCATAGACGGCAGCCCACTAGGCTCCTCTTTCCCTGGGATTCTCCGGGCAAGAATACTGGAGTGGGTTGCCATTTCCTTCTCCAATGCATGAAAGTGAAAAGTGAAAGTGAAGTTGCTCAGTTGTGCCCGACTCTTGGTGACCCCATGGACTGCAGCCTTCCAGGCTCCTCAGTCCATGGGATTTTGCAGGCAAGAGTACTGGAGTGGGTTGCCATTGCCTTCGTTGGGGACTCCTTATTCCTTTTTGTTGCATATTCAAGTTTAGGGATACTTTATAGTGATAGGACAATTTGTACAGATTCTATACTGAATAAACTATAGATTCTTTCCTTGTAAAAGGATATTGGAGGTACTCTATAAAAATGTTAAATAGTAAAAAAAAAAATCTCATAACTTACAATGATCAGCTTTGAAGATGTTATTCTGTAAACATTTATTAAGTAGTCTCTGAATAAAGACAACTCAGCTAACTGAAATGGTAATTACCTAGTCAGGGTTTCTGTTGTAGAGTGTCATAATTAGCTTGAATGCAGATGCCTAAGGAGGAATGCATGTTAGTACCTGCTGTGTGGATGGATGATAAGCATTGTTCAATTTTGCTTTTAAAAGTAAACTGTAGAGGTGGGGTTCATTATTCCGTATTGAATGATTTGTATCTATGATGATTTCCATGCATTGACATGTGGAAATATTTGATAGATTAGCCTGAGAGGCAAGTAATCACTGTGGTGCTGAGCTGTTAAGCTTCCATTCAGAGCTTATTAGGCTAATTCCCACGGAGACAGTATGTTTGATAACTTGGCAATTATGTTTCATAACAAACTTTTCCATTGTATTTTAAAGGCAACTGACTTTGCCCATACTTCAACAGAGGAGTTATTTTCACTTGTTACCCTTTTGCGGGCCTTTTGTTTAGTGGGACTTAGGAAGCTGGTGGCCACCTTGTGCTTTCAATTGTCTTTATGTTGTGTTACTTTCTAACTGATGTTCTGGCTCCCATAGGAAACAACCTAGTAATTTCTGGAACACACCAGTCCTACCATAATGACATCTAAGTTCTGAGTGATCTCTGCACTTAATGTTAGTTTTCAGTAATCAAAAGGAGGGTCCATAGATATACATCTTAGAAATCCTCAGTTCAAAAATACTGAAAACAGGCAGAGAACTTCAGACACTTGGAGATACACCACGTGGTGTAATAAATATAACACAACTAGTTACTCTGTCCCTGCCTTGATTGTGCTTCTCCCAGACAGATAAACGTTATCTTGAAGTTTGTTTTCTTGCCCTTTTGTTCAATTTTGTAGCATGTATCCCTAAAGAACATACTAGTTAAGTTTTATTTTTGGTTGAGGTATAATTTACACATTCATCAGGTTTTTAACTGTTTTACATATATTTTGATGGCATGTTATTTGCACAATATGTTAGCGGAAACCTGTTCATGTGACTCTGTGCAGCTATAATGCATTCATGATCACTGCTTCATGAGTGGGATCTGAGAGAGTGAACATGGTCCTGTGGATTCAGATTGTGGCAGTAGAAGCTGAAAAGTTGGGCAGATTTGTGATACTTGAAACTGATGTTGTGCTGATGGATTCATGATGAAATGTAAGACAGCAGAAAAAACAATGACCTTCAAGGATTTTGGTAAGAATAACTGGAAGAATAGATGTGTATGTAGATGGGTAAGTGTGTTGAGGAGCCAGTGTGAGGTGTGTGGTATGGGTAAAACCAGAACTTTGATTTCATAGTCCAGATGTAGATTTTGAAATGAACGGAGATGTTAAGTGGGTATTTGGATGTACAAGTCCAGATTTAAAGAGAACTTTCTGGGTTGGGTGTATAGATTTGCATGGTCTAGTGTAAGGTGGTATTGCTACTTGAAGCTACAGGGTTTGGGAGGTCACCTATGGAATGAATGTAGCTAGGGAGTCTGAGGTCTGAGCTTTGGAAGTACTCTCCACTTAGAAGGAGGATTTAAGGATCTAGTATTTCAAGTGTGGAAAGATGAGAGGGTTTCCTTGGTGATAATGCTTTCGAAAACCAAGTGAACAGACATTCTCAAGAAGGTAAAGAGCAATGTGGAGGTTCATTGTGAGCTTGAAAAATTTATTTTGTGGAGTTGTGGAGATAAAATCCTAATAAAAGTAACATGCATGGGAGGAGAGAGAAATTACAGATAAGGAGTAGTACAGTATAGACAATTGTTTGAAAGAGTTTTGCTTTAAACTGGTGTGGAGAAATTTGATAATAGCTGGCAGATGTATGATCGGTGGAAGACTGATTTAGTGATGGAAAGTGTCACAAATGGCTTGTATTCTAAGCAATTTGTTTCTAAAAATGGAGACAATTTAATAAAAGAATAAAAATTGAGGCAGGACAGACTATTGTATGAAGATCTACATGGGAAGGAATGGATACCTGTAAGTATGTGGAGATGTTGGCCCTTTGATAAGAGGTAGGAAATTTTTGTAGTTCTTAGCATGTTTTGCACATACTGACTATATCTAAATATATTATACTTTTGTTAAATATTCTTTAAGTGTTCCTAAGTGTTCTTATTGAAGATGCTGTAAATGAATTACTTTTGGATTGTTCATTGTTTATATTTAGAAATACACTTTTATGTATTAATCTTGTCCTCTGCATTCTTGCTGAACTAGTTTATTTGTTCTAATACTTTTTTAATGGATGCATTAGAATTCTCTGTATACAAGATTAGGTCATCGGCAGATGAAGACAGTTTTAGTTTTCTTGGATGCCTGTATTAGATTTTCCTGAATAACTGCCCTGACGAGAACTTCCAGTACTTTTATTGAAAGTGGCAACAGTGGACATCCTTGTTCCTGATGTTGAAGGGAAAACATTGAGTCATCACACCATTAAGTATGATGTCAACTGTGGACGTTTTGTAGATGCCCTTGATCAGATGGAGCAAGTTCTCTGCTGTTAGTTTGTTGCATGGCTATTTTCATGAAGGAGTGCTGGGTATTGTTAGATACTTTCTAAGTCTATTGAGTTGTTTCTTTTTGTTCTTTATGGTATATTACAGTGATCTTTTTTAGTATGTTTAATATTAATTTCTTGGGATAAATCCCACTTGGTCATGGTACACAATACTACTTGTTGCCAAATTTGGTTTGTTATCTTGACTTTTGTGAGTGTCTTTTTTTTTTTTTGGTACTTTTCTGGAATATTTATCTGTAGTTAGGTTTTTTGGTGATGTCTCTGGTTTTGGTAATACTTGTCTTGAGGAATGTGTTGGAAAGTGTTCTTCTTTTTTGCCTTTTGGGATAGTGTGAGGAAATAGTGTTTACAGTTTTTTTTTTTTTTTTCTTTATTATAAATAACCAGTGAAGCCATCTGGGCCTGGGCTTTCTTTGTGGGAAATTAAAAATGCCTAATTTTATTAAAAGTCTATTCAAATTTTTTATCTTTTTTTTTTTTAATTACAATACTGTATTTGTTTTGCCATACATTGACACGAATCAGCCATAGGTGAACACAATCTTTGAACATTGTAATTGGATCTGTAAGCTAATGTGTTAAAATAAACTTGCAATTTTCTTACTCCTTATTTCTACAAGGTTAGTGGAAATGTCAACACTTTCACTCCTGATACTACTTATTTGAGTTTTGCAAACCTTTAGCTAAACTAGAAAAAAGTGGTTAAACCTTTTCAAAGAACCAACTTTTGGTTTTGTTTTTTCCTTTTCCTACTTTCTGCTTTTATGTTCACTATGCTTCCGTTAACTTTAGTCTTTCTCTTTTTCCAGTATCTTGAGGTGGAAGGTTATGATTTTGATTTTGAAATTGTCTTTTTATATGGAAAATCCCAGCTGTAAATACTTCAGCTGAAATATCGCTTTCACAGTGACTTCTTCTCTGATTCATTTAGTAGCCTGTTGGTCAGTGGCTGTGTTCTTAATTCCCACATTACTTTTTGGTTCTCTAAAACATTTTTTGACATATACATACAGCATACTGGATTCAGATACACAGCATAATGTTTCAACATTTGTATACACTGAGAAATTACCATAGTAAGTCAGTATGTATCACCATACATAGTTACAGAACTTCTTCTGAAGAGACTTAATGATCTATTCTTTTAGCAACTCTTAAATATGCATTATAGTATTAGCTGTATTACATCCCCACGACCTGTTTTGTACCTGGAAGTTTGTACCTTTTGACTTCCTTCACACATTTTGCTCCCTCCCCGCCAACAGCTTGTTCTCTGTATTGAGCTATTTTTGTTTTTTGTTTTGGTTAGGTTCCACATAGTGGGATCATACAATATTTGTCTTTCTGTCTGATTTATTTCACTTAGCATAATACCCTTGAGTTCTTCATATGTCATTGAAAATGGCAGAATTTGATTCTTTTATGGTTGATTAATATTCCATTGTATGTATTCTACATTTTCTTTATCTTTTCATTCCTGGTGGCCATTTAGGTTTCCATGTCTTGGCTATTCTAAGTAATGCTACAGTGAACAAAGGACTGGGTATCTTTGAGTTTGTGTTTTTATTTGCTCCAGATAAGTGACCAGATGCCATGATCTTCGTTTTCTGAATGTTGAGCTTTAAGCTGGCTTTTTCACTCTCCTCTTTCACTTTCATCAAGTCTCTTTAGTTCCTCTTCACCTTCTGAGATAAGGGTGGTGTCATCTGTATATCTGAGGCTATTGATATTTCTCCCTGCAATCTTGATTCCAGCTTGTGCTTCATCTAGCCTGGCATTTTGCATGATGTACTCTACATATAAGTTAAGCAGGGTGACAATATACAACTTTGATGTACTCCTTTCCCAATTTGGAACCAGCCTGTTGCTCCATGTCCAGTTCTAACTGTTGCTTCTTGACGTGCATACAAATTTCTCAGGAGGCAGGTCAAGTGGTCTGGTATTCCCATCTCTTTTAGAATTTTCCACAGTTTGTTGTGATCTACACAGTCAAAGGCTTTGGCATAGTCAATAAAACAGAAGTAGATGTTTTTCTGAAACTCTCTTACTTTTTTGATGATCCAGCGGATGTTGGCAATTTAATCTCTGGTTCCTCTGCCCTTTCTAAATCCATCTTAACTGTCTGGAAGTTCATGGTTCACATACTGTTGAAGCCTGGTTTGGAGAATTTTGAGCATTACTTTGCTAGTGGGAGAGATGAGTGCAATTGTGCAGTAGTTTGAACATTCTTTGGCATTGCCTTTCTTTGGGATTGGAATGAAAACTGACGTTTTCCAGTCCTGTTTCCACTGCTGAGTAAAATTTGCTGGCATATTGAGTGCAGCACTTTCACAGCATCATCTTTTAGGATTTGAAATACCTCAACTGGAATTCCATCACCTCCACTACCTTTGTTTGTAGTGACGCTTCCTAAGGCCCACTTGACTCTTAGGATGTCTGGTTCTAGGTGAGTGATCACACCCTTTTGGTTATCTTGGTCATGAACATCTTTATTGTATAGTTCTTCTGTGTATTCTTGCCACCTCTTGTTAATATCTTCTGCTTCTGTTAGGTCCATACCATTTCTGTCCTTAATTGTCCATCTTTGCTTGAAATGTTCCCTTTGTATCTCTAATTTTCTTGGTGAGATCTCTGGTCTTTCCCATTCTATTATTTCCCTCTATTTCTTTGCATTGATGGCTGAGGAAGGCTTTCATATCTCTCCTTGCTATTTTTGGAACTCTGCATTCAAATGGGTATATTTTTCCTTTTCTCCCTTGCCTTTCTCTTTTCTTTCTTTTCTTTTCTCAGCTATTTGTAGGGCCTCCTCAGACAACCATTTGGCTGCACAACTGTTTTCTAATTTCACTAGTAAGGTTGGAGAACATATTTAATATGACTCCAATTTTTAAAAATTTATTGTGCCTTTTTCATGGCTGAGTATTTGGTCTGATCTGGAGAATTCTCCATGTACACTTTACAAGAACATACTCTTATTGGTGGAGTATTTGATATGTTAGATATAGCTGGTTTATAGTGCTTTTCAAGTCTTATTTCCATAATGGTTCTTTATTGAAAGTAGGATGTTGATGTCTCCAATGGTTGGATTATTTATTTCTCCTTTAACTAAAATCTAGGAAGATACAGGAATGTTACCTTTAAATAGCTCTATTCCCTCTTCTGCCTTTTTGTGCTATTTAGTGTTAGATGCATGTATGTTAGAAACCCAGTAATCCACTGTTGTTATCACCTCATTTTATTTTATAACAGTTACAGAAACTGAGAAGAAAGGTGAGCTATATTCATGAGTGGCATCACCTGGGAAGCCCAATGGCATATTAACCTTCTTGTTTTCTATTTTCAGTTTTCACTTGTTACTGTGGATTCAAGGTACCATTATTTTCTTCTTATAATACACTTTTACTAATCTTTTATGCTGTTTTTGTCAAATACATGTTTCAATGTTATAGGTTGATCAATTACTTATATATTCAGTTTATTTTTAAACCTCGTAAGACAGGAGAAGGCAATGGCAACCCACTCCAGTACTCTTGCCTGGAAAATCCCATATATAGAGGAGCCTGGTAGGCTGCAGTCCATGGGGTCGCGAAGTCAGGCATGACTGAGCGACTTCACTTTCTCTTTTCACTTTCATACATTGGAGAAGGAAATGGCAACCCACTCCAGTGTTCTTGCCTGGAGAATCCCAGGGATGGGGGAGCCTGGTGGGCTGCCGTCTATGGGGTCACGCAGAGTTGGACGCAGAAGCGACTTAGCAGCGAGACAGGAGAAACAGGCATTTGTACTCTTTTTTTCCTTTCTTTTTTTTTTTAATGGTGGTCTTTTTTTCATGTGGATTTGAATTACTGTCTACACTTGGCTTTCTTTCAGCTTGAAGTTTGTAGGGTGAGTCGGCTAGACATGAAACCTGCTCGTTTGCTCTCAGAAGTTATTTTGATCTGATTTTTATAAATGCTCATTTTGCTGGACTTTACGTTTAACAGGTTTTTATTTTGAGCAGTTATTATATCACCTATCTGCCTTCTGGCTTCCATTGTTTCTGATTAGAATCTTATTGGTGTTCTCTTGTTAATGATAAAACATTTTTCTCTGGTTGCTTTCAACATTTTTTCTTGTAATTTTAGCTTTTTCATTTTTTACTATGATGTGTCTGGATATAAATTTGTGTGTATTCTGCTTTGAATATATTGAGTTCCTCGAGTGGAGATTGTTTTCCTTGGGAAATTTTCAATCATAATTTCTTTGAATATTTTTTCTGCTACTTACTTACCTTTATTCTCCTTCTGGTACTCCTATTACAGAAATGTCTGTAATGATGTCCTGCATATCTTGGTGAATCTGTTCATTTTTCTTTGTAGAATCTATTGATCTAACTTTAAATTCAGTTATTTTCCAGTTCAAATCTATTATTGAACCTCTCTAGTGAATTTTTCATTATAGTTACATTTAATTCTAAAATTGCTACTCAGTTTTTAAAATATCTGTTGTTAATATTGATATTGGTGGTCATCATACTTTGTTTACACATGGTATCCTTTTGTTTTTGAACATCTTTGTAATACCTGATTTGATATCTTACCTGCTTAAGTTTCATACTGATCCTCTCACAGGCAGTTTCTGTTCCTTGATTTTTTTTTTCTTTGTATAGATTCACCTTCCTGTTTGGATGCATGTTTTTCCATTTTTTTTATTGTTGAAAAATGCAAATTTTAGAAAGTTTATTTTGTCTATCTCTGTACAGCTTATTTTCTTGGCTACTAAGATAAACCAGAAAAGTCACAGTCTTGTTCCTGTGCAGGGCAAAACCTCTGAAGTCACTTCAGAGGGTGGAGTTCTAGATGTGTGTTTAGTCATCAGAGAATGATAGTGGTTTTAGCAGTCTGATCTCTTTGTTATACTGCCTGCCTCTGACACCCAACTGACAAGTCCCATTCATTGCCTGCTAACTGTTTTACTTTGGACCAATGCCCAGTACATAGAGTACCCTATGGTTTCATCCAATTAAATTTTGGCCCCTTGGCAGGGATAGTTTGTGAAGCCAGTATTTGAGGTTTGCTCGTACTCTAGGGATTGGTGGGAGATTCTTGTTAGCTGTCTCTTGTTCTGGTTGTCTCTGATAAACTAGCTTGCCTATGGTTCAGCTTTCTGCTCTCATGAAGTGATCACCTGCCTCTTAATTGCTTACCCTGCTGATCTCTGTTTGAGAGTGTGCTTATCCTTAAACTTTCTCACACTCACTTCCAATTAAGTGAATTCCCTTGGGGCGAGCTTCATAGTCATCTGTTATTAG
The DNA here is from genome assembly GCA_917880005.1 of Nanger dama. Classification (NCBI taxonomy): domain Eukaryota; kingdom Metazoa; phylum Chordata; class Mammalia; order Artiodactyla; family Bovidae; genus Nanger; species Nanger dama. The sequence goes on from CAKJTW010000007.1 coordinate 36,955,881, forward strand.
AGCTTGTCTTTCTCCCTGTGAAAAGTTGCCATGCCTGTGTTTTGGGGCTATCGGTAGGCATGCTGTTTGAGCGACACCACTTCTTCGTGAGTAAGGTGCTGCCTGGAGGCAGTAGACGCCTCTCCTTTTGCCTCTTCCAGCACAGAACCTCGGCCCTCTGTGTGAACTGGGCCAAGGGTGATGAGGGCCCCAGTGTCCTCTGCCTACCATGCAAGGGGTCGTTCTTCACTCTGTGGGTGGAGGCTGTTGGAGACTCTGTGGGAGAAGGACTCCCTTACCACCTCTTGGCCACACTTGTCTGTAACTGAGCCTTTGTGTCTGGAGTTGAGTGGGCTGGGCAGTGCTGCTCTCTGCCCCTCCCACTGGGAGCTGGGGGTCCAGGGAGGCCTGTCTTCTTGGTCACACCTACTCTGAGTGGAACTTTAGTCACACTGAGCTGGGTGTTGTGGAATGAAGGAAAAAAACGGATGATGGTTCTAGTACCACAGGCTTCATTCTTTCCAAGATTTAAGAGAGATTCTTAAATATTAATTTGTTGAATGCCCTTAGGACAGTTTTCAAAGACTTTAAATGGTTGTTTTTGAAAAATGCTTTTCTTTAGTTATAGTTGTTTTGCTGGGAAGAGACTCTGCACAGCTTTTGGTGACATTTTTGTGTATCTCATGTTCTTTTAATGTTATGTCATAGTCTGGCATAGAGTGAACTATAAGTAGTTGAAATAGAAGTATGTTTTTTTCCTTAAAAAGCGCTATGTACATGTGTGCATTCCTTTCCTGTCTTGTCTTCCAAAACCTCTGCTAGTAGGTGCTAGCTTGACAAGTTGGGTTTGCTCTTTTTTTTTTTTAAATTTTGTTGGAGTATAGTTGATTTATAATGTTATATTAGTTTCAGGTGTACATCAAAGTGAATCAGACATATATATATATATATATGTATGTATGTATGTATCTTCACTCTGTTTTAGATTCTTTTCCCTTAGAAGTCATTACAGTATTGAATAGAGTTCTCTGTGCTGCCTGTGCTGTATAGTAGGTCCTTATTATCTACTGCATATAGTGTGTATATGTTAATTCCAACTTCCCAATTTATCCCTTCCTCCTACCTTACTCCCTTGTAACCATAAATTTGTTTTGAACATCTGTAACTCTTTCTGCTTTGTAGATAAATTCATTTGTACCCTTTTTTAGATTGCACATATAAGCGATATCATGTAATATTTGTTTTTCTCTGTCTGACTTCACTATGACACTCTCTAGGTCCATCCATGTTGCTGCAAATGGCATTCTTTCTTTCTTTCTTTTTCAATGGCTGAGTAATATTTCATTGTATATATGTGTTCCACATCTTCTTTACCTGTTTCTCTGTTGATGGACATTTCGGTTGCTTCTGTGTCCTGGCTATTGAGAATAGTGCTTCAGTGGACATTAGAGTGCAAGTACCTTTTTGAATTATAGTTTTCTCTGGATATATGCTCAGAAGTGGGATTGCTGGATCTATGTCAAAGGAGGCAAGAATATATGCTGGAGAAAATACAGTGTCTTTGATGAGTGGTGCTGGGAAAGCTGGACAGCCACATGTAAAAGTATGAAATTAGAACACTCCCTAACACCATACACAAAAATAAACTCAAAATGGATTAAAGGCTGGATACTATATAATTCTTAGAGAAAAACATAGGCAGAACACTCTGACATAAATCACAGCAAGATCTTTTTGGTTCCACCTCCTAGAGTAATAAAAGTAAAACCAAAAATAAACAAATGGGACCTAATAAAACTTAAAAGCTTTTGTGCAACAAAGGAAATCATAAACAAAATGAAAAGACAGCCCTCAGAATAGGAGAAAATACTTGCAAATGAAGCAACTGACAAGGGATTGATCTCTAGAATACACAAATAGCTCACACAAATAGCTCAATATTAAAAGAAAAAGATTTCTCCAGAGAAGATATACAGATGGCTAAAAAGCTCATCTTTTCAAGGTGCTCAACATCACTAATTATTAAAGAAATGCAAATCAAAACTGCAGTGAGGTATCACCTCTCACTGGTCAGGATGGCCATCATCAAAACGTCCACACATTGTAAATGCTGGAGAGGGTGTGGAGAGAAGGTAGCCCTCCTGTACTGCTGGTGGTAATGCAAACTGGTACAGCCACTATGGAGAACTGCATGAAGGATCCTTAAAAAATCTAAAAATAGAGCTACCAAATGGGCTTGCTCTTTACCTGTCTTTCATCCACTTGGACAGAATCCCTCCCTATCAGCCTTGGCTCTGTCTTCACTTTTGCTTTTATGCCTAAGCTCCAAATCTCTGCTTGAGTCATTGGAAATGGTGACACAGTTTGTACACTGTCTGCTTGGCTCACACATTAGCTTTGATTTTCAGCCAATCCCTTGGCTTTTGTAAACTAGTTTGTGGACAGTCTATCTTTCTCAGATGTGGTCTCCTGGAGACCAAATTCTTCTTAGGTGTTAATGTTATATGCTGTATTTATATGAAAGATATGACATTTTACAGTTAATCTAAGACAGTTGGGTTAATTATTCTAACTGGGAACTTCATTTTAAGGCTACTTCACCAAGGTAGCTGTATGGTATTGACCTTCAAGACTATATTACAGTGCAACTTTATTAAAGGTAAAGGGAAAAACTGTCAGATAAGGTGTATTTTTAAAATTTAGATGCATCTATTAATGAGACAGAGCTTTCATCAGAGCAGTTGAAATCAGTGGACATTTTGCCTCGGTGAGCTTCACATGGATGCTGTGTTTGAAGGGAGCTATTTTTCACAGGAATTAGAGCAAGGCAGAAATTCATTGTCATTTGGGTGATGGCAGAGCTCATTTTGGAGATCTTAGGGAATGTGTTTTTTCCTTAATGATCTAATGTGTAAATTAAATACTTGAAGGCACATTAACAAGTAAATATTCATGTGTAACCCATTTCATTCCTGGACAATAGTCTCTTTCTGTCTCCCATCTTCAGAGAGTGTCCAATTTTATCTGAGCATCCTTTCTTAGTATTTGACTTCAATAGCCTGTGATGAAAAGGATTTTGGACCCATAATGAAAAATTATTTATATCTCTTACTATATAGAACTGCAGTGGTTTGAGATTGGTGGGGTTTTTGGCGGCACTGGGGCTTTATGCTGTGCGTGGGCTTTCTCTAGATGTGGCGAGCAGGGGCTATTCTTAAGTTGCGGTGCCTGGGCTTCTCATTGTGGTGGCTTCTCTTGTTGTGGAGCATGGGTTCTAGGGCACATGGGATTCAGTGGTTGTAGCTTCCTGGCTCAGGAGTTATGGCTCCAGGGCTCTAGAGCATGGGCTTAATAGTGGCGCATGGGCTTTGTTGCTCGTCGACTTGTGGAATCTTCCTGGATCAGGGATTGAACTCATGGCTCCTGCCTTGATAGATCTTTATCTACTGCGTCATCAGGGAAGTATTGAGACTGGTTTTTAATTGTAAATGATTTTATTTATGAGCCAAAATAAAGACTCGTTTGAATATTTTCTTGAGGTAGCTTGTTGAAGGTATAAGAACCGTTTCAAGACAGATCAGAATTTAACTTTTAGGTATTTTTTAGGTGATGTAAATGTGTCATTTGCATCTCTGTTTGTTCTTTAGGCCTCGGGAGCAATCCGACCTCTTGTATCTACTGTCATCAGCCCGTCTGCAGATGGCTGCTTAGACCACTCACTGGACCGTGCCAGATACAGGGCAAGTGAAATGCCACAGGCCTTTGTATTTGATGTGATCTATGAAGCCTATCAGCAGGTAAGAATCTTGGCTTTTTAAAAATCTGCCATATTTAGCATCTTTAAGAATCACTCCCGTATATGGAGATTAGCTAGAAGAACTCATGGTGCTCTAGAGTGAACTCAAGGCTCAAATTAATTAGAGTGAAGTTGGTTCATATGAGAAAAAGACCCAGACAGAGTCTGGAGCAGTCTGTGTGAAATCTGCCTTATGATCTGTCCCCTCCAGGCTGACACAAAGCACACCTTCCCTCCCACAATAACAAGGCAGCAGCATGGGTGTGATGCTTCTTTCCAGGGAAGCCCGTTAGAAACTTGGTGTCTTAAGGCATTGGGTTGGGTCATGTAGATACTTCTGCTTTGCACATAAATTTCAGATTCCCAGGAAGAAAGCAAGTATTCAGTGTAAGCCATATTGTTTACATGGATGTCTAGGCACAGTGAACCACTCTTATCAGTTAACTGTTCCCTGGAAACATGCCAAGACACAAACTCCTGACGCTGGCCGAGGGCCTGCCTGGTGAGTGGGTCTTTGAAAGTTAAGCAGTCTCAGCCCTACTGTAGTAAACAATGTGCACAGCTGTAGAGACATTGTGTTAAAAATTTAAAGGTAAGTTATTTCAAAATACCAGATCATTTATGTTTAGGTTATACTGAATTATCTTTGTTTTCATATTTTGGAAACATTTTTGTACCTGTAAATTTTACTGCTATTCATTTCTGTGTTTATTCATTAAACAGTTATTAAATATCAGGTATTATGCTTGACAGAAACTTTCCAATGAAAAAGGATCATTGCAACAACTAAAGCAGTGCTTGGCTGATGTTAAACAATCAATAGAGTTGGATGGACTTTAGAGATATATGAGATAATAGTAACATAAATATTGACATTTTATAATAAAAGAATACCACAATTTGGATAGTTGTTTGTTGTTTAGTTGTTAAGTCATGTCCAACTCTTCTGGAACCCCACGGACTGTAGTCTGCCAGGCTCCCCTGTCCATGGGATTTTCTAGGCAAGAATACTGAAGTGGGTTGCTATTTCCTTCTCTAGAAGATCTTCCCGACTCAGGGATTAAACTCATGTCTCCTGTCTTGGCAGGAGGATTCTTTACCACTGAGCCACCAGGAAAGGCCATATTTTGGATAAAAAGTAGTTAATGACATAATGCATCAATCTTGATTATCAGTTACTGTTTTAAATATTGAATTCTCTGTAAATGAGAACCAGTTTTCATGGTATTAATAGTTGACCATGGTTTGTTTTCTTAAAATTTGCTACATAGAAATTTACCTTCATTTGGTCATTAATCAAATGTTACCCTGTTAAAAATCATAAAAGCCTAAATCTTGCTCAGCTAGACATCTGCTTAATATTTCTAATATTTAAGATTAATGAAAGAATTTATTCATCTTTATGTGAGCATTCACTTTAAGAAGAATAAATGTTAGTTCTATTTTAGAAAATTTAATACAATCCTATGATCCTCACATTAGAGTAGTATGTTTCAACAATGTTTGGTAGAGAATTAAGCCCTGAAGCACTGAGGTACTGTTTCTCAAATTATGGTTACCAGTTAAAATGCAAATTCTGGGCCTTCACCTCAGACCTACTTAGTTAGAAACTCTGGGAATAGAAGCACCTATTTGTGTTTTAACAAACAATCCTGTCATGTGATCCTGATTAACCCTGAATTTTGGGAAGCAAAATTTACCACATACAATCCTAAGGTATTCATTATATGTGGTAAAGTCTCTTCTGTTGCATTCTTGGGAGAATTGAGAATGAAATCACACAAAACCAACTCTTCTATGGTTCAGATGAGGAATGCTCACAGCGTTTTGGAGGTTTTGATGCAAGTTCTTATGAAAATCATTTTTTATCATAAAGTCAGTCATAAGGAAGTTTGTATAAAATATTTCTCTTATCTATACTATTTGTGTATATATATGTTTTGGTTTTAACAAGTAGAGAAGAGTAAAACAGAACAGAGTTCCAGGGATGGGAAGTCATTTTCTATAGATTGGTCAGAGGTACCGTGTGAAAAGGTGAAATTTAAGCCAGCATTGGGAAGTAAGTGGGGAGATACGTCATGCTGGTAACTGAGAGCATTATTTTAGGTACAAGACGCAGAATCTAAAAAGGTGGAGTGAGGCTAGAGAAGAATGACATCATGGAGGGAGTAAGAGATGTGGTTAGGGAGGCCCTGTGTGTGGTATCTTGTAGGGTCTTAAAGGCAATGATACGGGCTTTAGGTTTTACCTTGAATGAAAGGAGAACTTTAGATGGTGCTGTGTGAAGTCCCACTTCTATGGGGCCACCCTATCCCTTGTGGGGATGGTACCTTACAGAAGGTAAGGGAAGAAATAAGCTATTGTGATGATCAAGGCAAAGATGATGACAATTAGGGCAATTTGTGTAATAAAGTATTTGGTGTAAAGTGTTTGTGTTCTGAAGAGAATTAGAGGTAAAATGAGGATAGGCCATTTAGTCAGGGATCAGGTATCAGAATGGGAAGACCAATGGGTCCGAGGATTTGCTCTGAATAACTAGAACACAGTGGTCCTTTATTGAGGTAGGAAATGCTAGGGAAGAGAGTTTTTGTATGATTAGATCAAAAGTTTGCTTCTGTTGCACTAAGTTTGAGATTTCCTATAGACTTTGTAAAAAATGTAAAGGAGATAGTTGAATATGCTGCTGCTGCTGCTAAGTCGCTTCAGTCGTGTCCAACTCTGTGTGACCCCACAGACGGCAGCCCACCAGGCTCCTCCATCCATGGGATTTTCCAGGCAAGAGTACTGGAGTGGGATGCCATTGCCTTCTCCAATAGTTGAATATATGAAACTATAATTCTGTGGAAAGGTCCAGATAAAGATAGGCACTTGACTTCCTGTAGAGCTCAGGGAACCCTACTCAGTGCTCTGTGGTGACATAAGTGGGAAATAAATCCAAAAAGAGGCGATATATGCATATAGCTGACTTACTTTGCTGCACAGTAAAAACCAACACATTGTAAAGCAACTAGACTCCAGTGAAAAATAAATAAAAAGATAGAGAAGAGCTAGTGCCTGTCCTTCTAAAACTCTTTCAAGAAGTTGCAGAGGAAGGAGCACTTTCAAACTCATTCTATGAGGCCATCATCACCCTGATACCAAAACCAGACAAAGACAACACAAAAAAAGAATACTACAGGCCAATATCACTGATGAACATAGATGCCAAAATCCTCAACAAAATTTAGCAAACAGAATTCAGCAACATATCAAAAAGCTCATACACCATGATCAAGTTGGGTTTATTCTAGGGATGCAAGGATTCTTCAATATATGCAAATCAATCAATGTGATGTACCATATTAACAAATTGAAAGATAAAAACCATATGATCTCAGTAGATGCAGAAAAAGCCTTTGACAAAATTCAGCACCCATTTATGATTAAATGGTCCTAGAAGGAACCTACCAGAATATGGTAAAGGCCGTATATGATAAACCTACAGCAAACATTATTCTCAAAGGTGAAAAACTGAAAGTGTTCCCCCTAAGATCCGGAACAAGACAAGGGTGTCAACTTTCACCACTATTATTCAAGATAGTTCTGGAAGTCCTAGCTACAGCAATCAGAGAAGAAAAAGACATAAAAGGAACCCAGATTAGAAGAGAAGAAGTAAAGCTCTCACTGTTCACAGATGACATGATACTGTACGTGCTGCTAAGTAACTTCAGTCGTGTCTGACTCTGTGCAACTCCATAGACAGCAGCCCACCAGGCTCCCCCGTCCGTGGGATTCTCCAGGCAAGGACACTGGAGTGGGTTGCTATTTCCTTCTCCAGTGCATGAAAGTGAAAAGTGAAAGTGAAGTCGCTCAGTCGTTCCGACTCCTAGCGACCCTATGGACTGCAGCCTACCAGGCTCCTCCGTCCGTGGGATTTTCCAGGCAAAAGTACTGGAGTGGGGTGCCATTGCCTTCTCCTGGCTTGAAGGATTTTGAGCATTACTTTGCTAGCTTGTGAAATGAGCAGAATTGTACAGTAGTTTGCACATTCTTTGGCATTGCCCTTCTTCGGGATTGGAATGAAAACTGACCTTTTCCAGTCCTGTTACCACTGCTGAATTTTCCAAATTTGCTGACATACTAACTGCAACACCTTAACAACATCATCTTTTAGGATTTGAAATAGCTCAGCTGGCATTTCATCACCTCCACTAGCCTTGTTTGTTATAATGTTTCCTAAGTCCCATTTTACTTCAGACTCTAGGATGTCAGGCTCTAGGTGAGTGACCGCACCATGTGGTTATCTGGGTGATTAAGACCTTCCTTGTATAGTTCTTTTGTGTATTTTTTGTGATTTCTTTTTAATCTCTTCTGTTTCTGTTAGGTCCTTATCGTTTCCATTCTTTATTGTACCCATCTTTGCATGAAATGTTCCCTTGGTTTCTCTAATTTTCTTGAAGAGATCTCTAGTCTTTCCCATTCTTTTATTTTCTCTATTTCTTTGCACTATTCATCTGAGAAGGCCTTCTTATCTCTCCTTGCTATTCTCTGGCATTCTGCATTCAGTTATTGCATTAACATGTTGATAATGCTGATGTAATTATTTCAGTTCAGGTCAGTTTCTCAATTGTGATCAACTCTGGGCCCCCTGGACTGCAGTACACCAGGCTTCCAATGTCCATCACCAATTCCCAGAGTTTACTAAAAATCATGTCCATTGAGTTGGTGATGCCATCCAACCATTTCATCATCTGTCATCCCCTTCTCCTCCCTCCTTCAATCTTTCCCAGCATCAGGGTCTTTTCAAATGAATCAGTTCTTCGCATCAGATGACCAAAGTATTGGAGTTTCAACTTCAGCATCAGTTCTTCTAATGAATATTCAGAACTGACTGATACTGTATTGAGAAGGGATAGGGTATAGTATAAGGCTACAGAGACAGGAGCTAAGGACATATTTGGGTATAGATGTAGATTAATGGAGAAGGCAATGGCAACCCACTCCAATACTCTTGCCTGGAAAATCCCATGGACGGAGAAGCCTTTAGGCTGCAGCCTTTGGGGTCACTAAGAGTCGGGCACGACTGAGTGACTTCACTTTCACTTTTCACTTTCATGCAATGGAGAAGGAAATAGCAACCCACTCCAGTGTTCTTGCCTGGAGAATCCCAGGGACAGGGGAGCCTGTTGGGCTGCCGTCTGTGGGGGTTGCACAGAGTCGGACATGACTGAAGCGACTTAGCAGTAGCAGCAGCAGTAGATTAATAGATGTAGGGAAGATGTGGAATTTGTTGTCCAGTTTTTATCTTCTCAGTGATATGCGGTGCAGATATTTGGTGAGACCCAGGGAGGGTATTATCTAGGCTTAGGAAAGAGAGGGTTTGAAAGAGTAAATACTGTCTTGTGTTCTTACATTCTTGCACTTAAGTTAAAAATATACAAAACTTGTCCCAAGGAAAAACACAAAACTGTCCCAAGGAAAAAAATACATCTATATTCAAGGATTATTTTCTGGGCATTTGTGGAAAATTGAAATATTTGATTGAAAAACCACCTAAATGGATCAGTCGTTAATGTGACCTTGAAATATGTACTTGACCTGTGAAGTTGTTATATTTTATCAATAGTGTAACTTTCCTTTGTGGAACTCATATAGAAAATACATAATAGTGTTAATCATTTCCTGAGTTCATCAGAAATTAGTTTTATGTCTGGTCACATGAGATTGAATTATATGCAGAAGAAACACATCTTAATCTGATCTAAAGTCATAGGGACATGACCATAAAGGTTTTCCCCCCCCCCCCCCCCCCCCCTGTTTTTGAAAAATTTTGTACAAAAGCTTTTAAAATTACATGAATCAGTTTCTTGTGGAAAATTGATATGGTGGGTACAGATGGTATTCTAAACTTTATTGAGAGACCTGGGCTCATTTCTAACACAAATTTTTAAGTTTTCATTGAGAATATTAGAAGATAAGTTTTTGTGAAAATGTACACGCATAAAAGACACATCAAGCCTCAACTAGTGACAGAATTGTTCTGTTGGTGTTAACTGTGTACTCTTTGATATCATAAACTTTACTGTAGAGATTGTGTTAAATTTTCTCAATCTCCATTAAGAGTATTTTAATAAAAATGAGTGTTTAACTTGAAAGGGAAAAAACACCTTTCAAAAACGTGTCTAAAACAACCATTTGATTTTTAAAGATTCCTGTCATTTAAGTATCTAGGTCCAAGAATACAGTCATACAATTAAAGGGATATAACAGGAATTTCCCTTTGTAATATGTATCCTGCCCACACCCTACACGTATTAGAATGACGAAGACTTGTATCTTATACTGGGTATTAACTCATTAGGCTTAAATGCTGAGTTAACAGGAAACCAATTTTGAACATGAAATTTTATGAAGAGTCTTTTCTTTATATCCACAAGCAGTACATTTCTCAACTGTCTTATTGCCATTTTTACATGATGTGCTTGCCCGTTCCTTCTCCTCCCTCACTCAGTGTTTAGGTAGGCCTGGATTGGAGTTGGAGTGATCAGGAAGAACCTTAGAATAAAGTCTCAGAAGAAATCTCACATTACATGGAGTTTTGAAAAGGAAAAGTAGGAAAGATAGGAGGGCAAAAATTTTTATAAATGAAGCATTGACCTGCTTTTGCTGTCTCCCATGGATTTTGGATAGTTTACATTTTCCTTTGTTTCAAGGTATTTTACTTTTGTCTTTGATTTTCTTGTCCATTGGTTACTCAATAACATGTTGTTTAGTTTCTACATTTGTTTTTTCCAGTTTTCTACTTGGAGTTGCTCTTTAGTTTCATGGTTGGAAAAGATGCTTGATTTTATTTCAGTCCTCTTTAAATTTATTGAGACTTGTTTCGTACTTACCTAACATGTCGTCTATCCTGGAAAATGGTTCGTGTGCACTTGAAAATAATGTGTATTATATAGTTTTTGTATGGAAAATTCTGTATCCAATCTATCTTGGCTAATGTGTCTTAAGGCCATTATTTCTATATCAGTTTTTTTGGTCTGGATGATCTGTTCATTGTTGTGAGTATTAAAGTCACTTAGTGTTACTGTATTGCTGCACATCTCTCCCTTTATGTCCATTAATATTTATGTATTTAGGTGCTCCTACATCAGGTGTATAAATATTTTTGTATTATCTTCTTCTGGGATTAACTTCTTCATTACTCTTTAATGCCCTTGTCTTCAGTTAGTCTTTCTTTTACAGTCTTTTTGTTGAGTATGCATGTTGCTATCCCCAACTGTATGTTTTTGCTTCCATTTGTATGGAATTTTTTCCATCACTTCACTTTGAATCTTTTTGTGTCTTTATAGCTTACACTAGTCTCTTGTAGGCAGCTTATAGATAGGTCTCATTTTTTTTTTTGTCCATTCAGCTGCTCTGTCTTTGGAGCATTTAGTTTATTTAGATTAAAAATGATTGATACATATTGATAGATATTATTTGGGTGATTTCCACTATTTTGTCTTTCAGATTGAAGATACATTTTTCTGTATCATCTAATCTGCTATTGGTTGCTTCTAGTGTATTTTTCGTTTCAATTGTTGTGTTCTTCAGTTCTGATTAGTTCTTTCTTACAGTTTGTAACTTTTTGTTAATAGTCTTTTCTCTGTTTTTCTCCTAAGTTGGGTAAGCATGTTTATGTCTGTTACTTTTAACTCTTTATTAGGTAAGTTATCTCTGTTTCATTAGACTTGAGGAGAGCGGGTTTATCTTGTTCTTTAATTTCTGCATATCTTTGAATTAAGCAGAATAGCTGCCTTTTCTGGTCTTAGGGCTTCCCTGGTGGCTCAGCTGGTAAAGAATCTGCCTGCAATACAGGAGACCCCTGTTTGATTCCTGGGATGGGTAGTTCCCTGGAGAAAGGATAGGCTACCCACCCAGTGTTCTTGGGCTTCCCTGGTGGTTCAGATGGTAAAGAATCCTCCTGCAATGCAGGAGACCTTGGTTCGATCCCTGGGTTGGGAAGATCCCTGGAGGAGGGCATGACAGCCCACTCCAGTATTCTTGCTTGGAAAATCCCCATGGACAGAGGAGCCTGGTGAGCTACAGTCCATGGGGTCACGAAGAATCAGACATGACTGAATGACTAAGTATGTACACGCACCTGGTTTTAAGGGCCTGGCTTTGTTTAGGAGTGTGCCTAGTGTAGCCTCTGTGGGATGGGTGACTTGGAGAGGTGGGCTAGAATGGTCTTGGGCTGGAGGGTCTCTAGGTGCACTGTGATGGGGCTACCTTGGAAGGACCACTGGAACTTGAATGGGCACTGTGAGGTTCTGGTGTACACTATAGGAGAGCTGACTTGGTAAGATGCCTGGAGCTGGTATGGGCCCAGAGGTTGTGGGGGCACTGCGGCAGCATTGGCAGGCCAGTTGAGTGCCTGGACTGTGTTCCCACCTGTGCCATCAAGGCTGGGGAATGCAAAAATGGCAGTCTGTGGTGCCTCTGATCCCAGAGAGAGTTTCAGCTGTTCCTCACTATCCCTATGCCTTCTATTTGGCAAATGCTCTTTGGTTAGTAAATGCATTTCCTTCATGTAGTATAGGTGCCCTTTAAACCACTGTTTATTTTCCATGGTGCCCCAGGACAGGCAGATCTGTGCACAGGCCCCTTGGTGATGTCCCTCCTTACAGCAGGTTGCCACATTGTGGGGTGTGATTTTCACTGAGAGCATCTCTACTACCAATCTTTATCTGATCTGTGTGGTCCTTTCTATTACTTGTTGTGCAGAAGGTGTTCAGTCAGCCTTCAGTTCTTCAGGAGGAAGTGCTCTGTATCTAGATGTAGACTTGGTTTGTCCATGTGAGGAGATTAGTTCTAGGTCAGTTTATGCTGCTGAATTGGACTGGAACCTGATTGCTATTGTTAATTAACATTTCAGTGTCTGTAATGGTTATTGAACTATCAAAGCTTTGTCATATTTGACACACTGTGTTTTTCTGGAAATTTATCTCTTTATATTTCAAATTTATTGACATATTATTTTTAATTTTTATCTATAGGAAGAGGCTATTTGTATAAAAATCAGCCAATTATATATCTTCTTTGGAGACATGTCTATTCAAGTCCTTTGCACTTTTCAGAAACTGGGTTGTGTTCTTGTTCAGTTGTGGGAATTCTTTATATATTCTGGATATTAATGCCTTACCAGATTTGCTATGCAAATATTTTCTCCCACTTTGTGGACTGCCTTTTCAGTTCTGGTGATAGTGCCCTTTGATGCATGGGTCTTTTAATTATGATATACTCTTAATTTATCAAATTTTGTCTGTGTTTTGGTACCATATGCAAGAAGCCATTGAAAAATCAGTGTCCTGAAACCTTCTATGTTTTCTTCTAAGAGGTTTACAATTTTAGTTTTTATACTTAAGTCTTTATCTCATGTTGAATTAGTTTTTGTGTATGGTATTAGGTAAAAGTATAACTTGGTTCTTTGGAATGTGAATATTCATTTTCCCCAGCATCATTTGTTGAAAATACTGTCCTTTCCCCTTTAAATAGTCTTTGGACTAAATAATTTGACCAAAAATGTAAGGGCTTATTTCTGGGCTATTTCTGTTCCACTGGTCTATTTGTCTGTCTTTATCCTAGGACCACACTGATTTGATTACTGTAGTTTTGCATTAAGTTTTGTAGTTGTTTAGTATGTTTTGAAATCACAGAATATGGGAATTTCTTTTTGGGGGGTTGTTTGTGTATTTGGGGTGATCATGCGTTCTTGAATGTAATTGACTCCACTGTTGCTGTGCTGCTTAGTCGCTTCAGTTGTGTCCAGCTTTTTGTGACCCCATGAACTGTAGCCTGCCAGGTTCCTCTGTCCATGGAATTTTCTAGACAAGAATACTGGGGTAGGTTGCCATTTCTTCCTCCAGGGATTCTTCTTTACCCAGGGATGGAGCCCATGTCTCCTGCATTGGCAGGTGGATTCTTTACCACCAAGGCCTTGGGGAAGCCCCTAAACATATTTAACTCTGAATCTTTCTTTTGTTTTCATTATCTAGCAAAGTGCCTCAAATCTAGTAGATGTTCAATGCATGTTGTTGTGAGAATTCTAAAATTTGTCTTGGTATAATAAATTGTAAGAGCATTGTATATTTTATATTATATACTTAGTGTACAAACCTTAGAGAATATATAGTTTTTTCATGCTCTTAGCCGGGTTCATACCTATTCTTTAGGAATGTGTATTAGTAATATATGAATATCTGTCTTTACCTGTGTTAGATAATGTTTTAAAAAATGCAATGTGGACGCAGTCTAATTACAGTTGTTTGTAAGAAAAACAAACGAGAGACAAAAGACGAGGCAAATAGGACATAGAATCAGACTGAAGAGATCACAAAACAATAGGGTTGTTACTTTCTTCCTGTAGTTTGTCCTGAGTTCACGACATTGTAATGGAAAAATAAGAAATTTTTTATTAAAAAAAAATTTCCAGGCTGGGAGATTACTGGAAGTCTTTGCACCTTTCTGGTAAGAAAGTTAAAGGTGGGGAATGGAATGCGTGGAAAGAGGCATCCAATGGAAATACGTGCTCTGTTCTGAGCAGTAGGCAGAGGGCCTTTTGGAGCTGTCAAAGGTTTTTGTTTCATCTGTAAATTCCTGATCTTTTGGTTACAGAAGTTGGCAAGATAAGCTGCTTTTTTCTTAAAGTAAACAAATGAACTGAAGAGATATATAGTATTTTCTCTTTTCGATGTTTTACTACGAGAGTCTGCATCTCACTGTAGGAGCTGACTTCTGGAGGACAGTTGGGAGAGGGCAGGATTTTTAAGGAGGTTTGAGAAATTACATGGACACTGAAGAATTAGACATAACTGACAGTCCAGTTCCAGGCTTTGTATGTGACAGGAGATGACCGACAGTAGCCCACAGGCAGTCCTTCTAATTTATGCTTTTCCAAAAATGACAGAATTCCTGACTACCAAGCAATTCCATGATCACATCATGAACCATACTCTGTACTAGCAAAGAGATGCTGTTATTTAGAGGGGAAGAAATAAGCTTCAGAATGAAAAAGTTCTTGGTTCACTTGACTGTAGAAGGAAACCTTGTAAGGTTTGGGTTCATCCACAATCAGATGATGGATTAAATTTTGATCTCATTTAGTTCTTGGACTTCTTATGTTAATTTGTGTAGTATATGTATTAACATCTAGATGTTAATTTACCAGCTCATGGCCAAAAAAGCTTTGGAGGCAGATTTAAGAACTTAAGCTCTTATGTGAGGGTCTTTTTAAAAAAAAAAAAATTTATTGGAACATAGTTGAGTCACAGTGAAATTTTTTTTTTTTTCAGGTGTACAACAAAGTGAATCAGTTATACATATAGATTTATACCCCCTTTCTAGATTCTTTTCCTATATAGGCCATTATGGAGTATTGAGTAAAGTGCCCTGTGCTGTACAGTAGGTCCTTATTAGTTATCTACTTTATATGTAGTAGTATGTGTATGTCAATACCAGTTTCCCAATTTATCCCTCCCGAGGCTCTTTCCTTTTAGGAAAATCAGAGAATGATGGGAAAATATATAGTGAGATATTTGGAGTACATACTTTATCATGAAGGAGTATAAATTTTAAAATTCATCGCATTTCATTCACACCTATCAAACTGTATGTTCTGTTAAGTGGGTGAATTAATGACTATTTTTTTTCTGTGCATCTCTGAATTATATCCTCTTGTAGTGGGTATCTGAATTACACCCATCTGTGGTAGGCCTTGCTGGATCAGGGCTAAACTGGAACTATTTTTCTATGTTAGATTGGCCAAAAGGACAGTATGAATGAGTTTTGGAAGGCTGAAGGAAAGCAGAAGGCAGTTTTCTCCTAAAGTCTTTTTGTTGTCAGATAGATTGACCAACAGACGCAACGACGCCTGTTAGCTGCCCCCTCTCCTCCCCATGTCACACCATCTAGCTTGTCTCTCTGACTAATAAAGCCATTGACAGTTACTAGCCCCAGTTCACCACCAGACAGACACTGCACTGGGGCCAGGTGAGGCCGTAGCTCCACAGACCTCTCTGTGACTTCCCCTCAGCATCCCCCTTCAGTGGCAGGGCATGTTTGTCTACTGAGATAGACTGATCAGTGTTGCCTTCTCTGATCCTTGAGCCTGCCTGTCCAGTGCACATCTTCCCAGCCACACACAGCCTGAAGTCTAATTCCTGGAATCCCGTATCACATGTTACTCCTCAGACTGGTACATCTAACTCAGGTGTGGAGTTTTGTCCAGACTGTGTCCACTTACATATTGTACAAGCAACTCTTACTGTTTTGTGTTGTTGCTCAATTATTTTCTTAGCATTTAAGAAGTATGCACATGTCTCTTATAAAGTAATAATTTTACATGCTGTTTGATGCCAGAGTTGTTTGAGTTTGTAATATAGCTTTCTTCTTGGGTGTTTCACAAAGCATTGCCAAAAGAACCAGAAGGAAAGTTTGCTTTTAAGTGGTTCCGACAGGGTTTTGTTTTATTGGTCTGTTGCCTAGAACATTGAAAAGTCATGTATAGTGACATAAAAAGATTATTAACTATATACTATATTAAATCTGGCATTTTCAGAGCCATGTTTGTTGTAGAGAATAGCTGTGTCTGAAATAGTTGTGTGGAGCCAATCCTTCTGACTGTGTGCCCTTCAACATGTTCTGATACATTGTGGACTTCTAACAAATAAAAATTTAATCTCTGCCCTATACATGATTTCAAAATTTGTCATGATTTTATGGACATTGTTATTTGTGGGCATAAATGTCTTGAGAAAGTTTGATATTTCAAAATATAACCTCGAGATGTAGTTTAGCATTATCTCAGCCATTAAAGGAGACATTGTCATAGGTTTTTAATAAACTCAACTTCTTTTAATATAGTGGAATTATTATTATTATTATTTTTAACTGAGATCATTTTGGACAGGGTTTATTTTTAGTGAAACTTAGGAGCACTGCAAAATGCCAAGATGGCCATCCATGTGGTAAACCTCCCAGTAGGTAATCAAACAAAATAGTGGTAGTTCTCTGCTTATGATGTTCTCCAGGTTCTGTGTCAAATCATTTCCTAGGGTTCTTGGCTCCTAGTCAGGACAGAATTCCTTGACTAGACATTTATTCAGTTTATCATTCAAAAATGATAAACTCCAAATCTTCCTCGAGAGAGAGACATGGATAGAGAAAGAGAGAAGAGATACATATGTATATATGTGTGTGTTTGTGTAAAGGGAATGAAGACCAAAAATGTGCAAAAGTAGGAAAGAATTCAACCCTTGAAAGAAGGGGATCAGGCTAGGGAAGATACATATTCATACACAGTGTGGTGTGTGCGCGCTAGATTGCTTCCATCGTGTCTGAGTCTGTGCGACCCCATGGGCTGTAACCCGCAAGGCTTCTCTGGCCATGAGATTCTCCAGGCAAGAATACTAGAGTGGGCTGTCATGCCCTCCTCGAGGGGTTCTTCCCCACCCAGAAATAGAACCCACAGCTCCTGCAGCTCCTGCATTACTGGTGGATTCTGTACCGCTGAGCCACCAGGGAGGCCCATACAGTGTGGTACTCGGCTCTAAACCCACTCTGCACTCCACTGCTGGATCCCATAGACATGGACATCTCCCCTTTGCTGTGGAGCGTGCTAGCCACACACTGCAGGAGGAGCAGGCTTTTCTTCTTGAGTCTGGTGTGCTTTCATTCCTGCTAGATACGCTAGATACACAGCTGCCATCTGAGTGTGTGTGGCACTCAGTGCCACTCACTCTTGAACGAGTTTCTGATGCAAGTTCTAGCCTGCCATTCTCTGCCTGCTGACAGGCTGGTGGAGGATTTCCTGCTTGCAGTCCTGGACCGCACTTGTGTGCATGCCAATGTTGGTTGCTTGGTGTTCCAGCAGGAGGATTTGGGCTTGTCAGTCCCTGTCCGCAGTTCCTTGTTCATCAATCTCACGCTCCCGGCCATCCAGAGGGTCTCTTAGCTTGCTAGTCCTCCTTGCTCATGGTTTCTGAAATGCCAGTCTTAGCTTGTTGACTGTGTACCATCTCTGGCCCAGGTCAAGAGGCTAAACTCCTCCACCATCTAGTGGACCACAGCCATACTTTCTCCAAGTGAGATTGGAATCTCAGCCTTGGATTAAGGCCCTACCCCCCTCTTTTTCCAAGTTGTTCCTTCCTTGGGTGTGTTCCCTCAGAGTTGATATGTTTTATAGAGTTCTGTTTTACTCATTTGTAGTATAACAATTGTACATAGTTAATAATACTCTATGTTAAATCTCTCCTGTTGAAATTTTTGTGTAGTTGACAACTCCCAACTGATACATAAAGTGTTTCTGCTTGGGGTAACTTCTTGGTCTCTGAAATGGTCAGGCTGAGCTTTTTTTTTTTTTTTTTGTCCTGAGAAATTAGATGGTGCAGTTTGGGTTGCTAAGGAAGTTGGCCATTGAAAGGGCTATTCCAAAATGTTGGGAGCCACAGAGGAGGCAGGCCTGAAACATACGTATGAAATCTCCTCCAGCCTTTGCCAACTTCCAGGCTGTGCATTGTGCAGTATTCACAGTATTCTAAGAGTCTCAGGGGAAAACATCAGCTGGAAGCCGGAAGGACATGAACGGAGAGACCTCAGCTGCCCGCCCCAAAGAAGGCAGGATTTGGAGTCAGAGTCTTGGCATGCTAAAGGGAATTGGTAAGCGCCTCTGGCTTCCCATCAGTGTTCTAGGAGGACTACATTTCAGGAGTACCTCTTCCCAGGAAACACCATGGAGAACAGTAATCTATAGTTTGTATAAAATACATCCTCTACAGGGTCTAGTATGTGTTTCAAGCCATTAAACAATTAAAAAGGTAAAAGTGACTCAGGTTAGGAAAAGTTTAAAGAAAAAGACCTCAGGATGGGAAAGCAGTGTGACTTTAAAATAACCATGACAAATACGTTGAAGAATCTACAAGACGTGGTTTGACACACAGAGTTCATAGAATGGGTGAGTGAGGAGTTTCAAGACAAATATGGAAAGGGTTGAAAAATCAAACGAACATTTGAGAACTGAAATATATCCTAGATTTAAAAAGCCCGTAATGAATCTACAGACTGTGATCAACAGTGAATTGAAGAGTGGGACCGTGAACTTGAAGCTAGCCTGGGTTCCAGGAGATCAAGGTGGCAGCTGCTGGTCTTGTGACAGCCTGTGCCCAGGTCTGAAGCACCGTCACTTCCGTTGTTGTCTTTAGGTCAGAACAGTTAGAGTCCAGCTCGTATATTTAAGGAGAGGGAAAACAATGCCACCCAACCCCCAGGAATTTGTGTCTCTCTTTAATCCACCACAGTCATCATGCTGTAAAAGTAAAAAGTGTGGAATCTCCCAGGCCTAAGTTTGTGTTTAGTTTCTGCTACTTTTATATTCAGTCATTTGCTCTGCTTAGAATTCTGAGTGTTGGTGAATTTGACCATTAAAACGGAAAATATCTTTGTTGGATTGTTCAGAAGAAATAACTGGAAACAGCAGTGATTAGTGGAAGTTACACCTTGTTGTGAATCCATTGTTGGCTTCAGTTTGTTCACTCCCTAGTAAAGTGTTCCCATGTAAAAACTTACTGTTGTTCAGTAACTAGGTTGTGTCCGATTCTTTGTGACCCCCTGGGCTGCAGTATACCAGGCTTCCCTGTCCTTTACTTGTAAAAAACTTGTTTTAATTCTTTAAACTTAATTTCTTTAATTTTCATAATGTTAAGATTTGGAAGTAACCTAGAATTTTTTTCCTGAAATTTTGTTGTTGTTCAGATTATATTTTGTTATTTGAGCTTGGATGGGGTACATAAGGGGCTTCCCTGATGGCTTAGATGGTAAAGCGTCTGCCTGCAGAGCAGGAGACCCAGGTTCAGTCCCTGGGTTGGGAAGATCCCCTGGTAAAGGAAATGGCAACCCACTCCAGTACTCTTGCTTGGAAAATTCCATGAACAGAGGAGCCTTGTAGGCTACAGTCCATGGGGTCGCAAAGAGTTGGACACGACTGAGCAACTTCACTTCTGGGATATATAAATTGTCAAGTCAACAAGATGAACAGAGGTTGACAAGATCATCCAGTGGAAATTTGCTTGGTTTCATGAACATAAATGGGCCTGGGATGTTAATGCAGCCCAAGCAGACTGAGCTGATGGAAGGATGGAGTTAAAAATATGAGGAGTTAGTGGTAAATGCATTTACCAGATGAATCACCACAAGGATATTTTATATTGTGTTAGAAAAGAAACAGTTGCTTTAAAAGAGATTTCAGGCTTAAGTTAGTAGGGGAAAAACAAGTTTGTTTCAATGGGGAAAATTACTGGTCTTTGTATACAAAGCTCCAATAATAATTGATCTTTTAGCTTACAGAACTGAAACAGATTTAATCACCTCACATTTCTGTTCAATGACATATTTCTTCTTTTAAAATTTCTACATAACAGTTAGATGTTAGAATGTACTCATTGAACAAGTGATGAATCGTATTACTTGGGTTGGAGCTACTTGGCTTCGACACTTCTCATTTGAGTGCCTGTTGGTCTAAGCATCCACTTTAAGCAGGTGTTTATATCTGTTCCTTATAGCTGTGTGAGCTGGAAGTGTGTTTTGAATGAAAATTGATCTGGCAGATGTATATGTGTCTTTAAGGCTATTTGGTCCTTTGAAACTGATTGAAAATGTCCTCCTTGGCTTCCCTTGTAGCCCAGCTGGTAAAGAATCTGCCTGCAATGTGGGAGACCTGAGTTTGATCCCTGAGTTGGGAAGATCCCTGGAGAAGGGAAAGGCTACCCATTCCAGTATTCTGGCCTGGAGAATTCCATGGATTGTATAGTCTATGGGGTTGCTAAGAGTTGGACACGACTGAGCAACTTTCACTTTCCTTGGCCTCATCCTAGGACTTTGGTCAAATTCACATTGGAGATTTTATTCACGCAGAGGGAAAGGGAAACTAGTTAACTGAGTAGTCTGTGGAAAGCAGCGTAACTGGTAGGTGATCTTCCCATTTGGTAGTTAAGAAGTCAAGGTACTTAAAAGTGCCCATATGTGTGAAACAGCAAAAACAAGATAAAAATTACAGCCTGATTACCTGTTAGGTTTCCTGAAACTGATTCTTTAAACAGTGGTGTGCTATATTCTAATTCATTTTGATAATAAATTGCCCATAATAAAGTATAATTTCTTTTGCAAGTACCTTTTAATAAGGTTTGATAACCTAGGAGGAAAAGATTAGAGACTATGTCCTTAGCTCAGTCATGAATATATTCAGCAGTCAGTTTTTATTAGCATGTTGTCTCTTTACCTGTGTGGTTTTCATCTTTTCAGTTTCACTTTGAGATTTGGTTCTAATGTTTATTGGTTTTAGATAAATATGCCATAGGAGAATGAGTATATTTGAAATGAAAGTGAAAGTCACTCAGTCGTGTTTGACTCTTTGAGACTCCATGGTCTGTCTATACGTGGAATTCTCCAAGCCAAAATACTGGAATGGGCAGCCTTTCCTTTCTCCAGGGACTCTTCCCAACCCAGGGATAGAACCCAGGTCTCCTGACTTGCAGGCAGATCCATTACCAGCTGAGCCACAAGGGAAGCCCAGGAATACTGGGGTAGATAGCCTGTCCTTTCTCCAGGGGATCTTGCCGACCCAGGAACCAAACCCAGGTCTCCTTCATTGCAGGCAGATTCTTTACCAACAGAGCTATCAGGGAATCCCATATTTGAAATAGAAGCAATAAATAGGATGTTAGTATCTGAAGGCTGTAATTCAGTAGGGAGGTTCAGGAAACATTCTATTAAACATACGTGTTTAATGACACTAAGTTCCTTTTTTGAAACACACAGTTAACCATTATTGTCTTAGGATAATAAGAAAGCTTCAAGGAAAAACTTTATATCCTCCATTTCTAAGAAAAACTAAAAATTCTACAATACTTTGGCTAGACTTATTTTTTTCCCCCTTTTCCTTAAAGTAATCTCAAGTTCCCTTGTAAATTTTTTTTTAAATAGTAAATGTCCAAAGCTTCCTTAGGCTGACAAAGATAGGATAAATCCTTTCATACAGTCTGTGTTCCTTACCACAAAATAATAAGTGGACTTAGGAGTTTAGGAAGTCACAGACTTCCTGTCATTAGAAGTAGGGTAGTCTACTTCATACCTGAGTCTGATGGATTGTGGAAAGCATAAATGCTCATTGTTTTCAACCATAGTACAAATCACCGTGTTATGTCATGTCCTTGTGGTATAAAAAGCAGTATAAAATTATGTAAAAAAAATGAACAGTGAGTTTAGTGCTGCATTTTAAATAAATTTCACTTTTGATACTTACCATGGCTTTCTTGATCCAGATAAAGGAATTTACTAAATTCAGTATATTCCTAAAACAAATATTCTTGCCATGATACTTTATTTTCCAAGAGGAGATTGTCACTATCAAATCTGGAAGTAATAATATTTTCAGTAAGACATTTTATAAAAACTGAATTTCCCTAAAATTTTTTCTTGTCTAATTTAAATGATAAATAGTTAAATTTACTTTGCTGGTATAACTGCTTGCTTTCGCTTTCTGGAAAATGAAACTGTATGATCATTTAAAATGGTATCAAAGCTTGGTAGCACTCTATTCAGTTTGTGCCTAGGTAAAGTAGGTCCTAATAGGGCAGGAACAGAGAAAGTAAATCTGGAAACACCAATTCGAGTTTGTAGTTTATTTTTATAATTCACGTTCATAAGTGCTAGAAAAGAAATAGCACAAGGATATACATACTGATACTGTTGTTAGCAGACTGGAGTCAACTTAGAACGGACACCATCAAAGTAATGAGGAGCCACAGAACTTTAAAATTAATGACTGGTTCTCACAGTCATTAATGGTGAGACTGTAAGCAGGTAATTCAACCTGTCACTCTCAGTTCCTTATTGGTTCCTTTCCCTTCCCTGAGTCGCTCAGTCGTGTCAGACTCTGTGACCCCATGGACTGTAGCCTACCAGGCTCCTCCCTCCATGGGATTCTCCAGGCAAGAGTACTGGAGTGGGTTGCCACTTCCTTCTCCAGGGGATCCAGACCCAGGGATAGGGCTAAAAATATTATCTATGGCGAAGGATCAATGGGAAGTTTGGATGAGCTCACACATGTAAAGTTCCTAATGCAGTGCCTGATGTTTGTTACAAATGTTTGTCTGCTCTTACCTGGTACAAATATTCCCCCAAGACTCCATAGCATGCAAAAACAGTCATTCTCACTTGAATGGATAGCAGGTTGGCTGAGTGCTGGTTGATATAAACTAGGCTTGACTGAATGGCTCTCACTATGGTTGGTCTTGTTCCTGATTGTAATCTGTAATTGTCTACTTGGTCTGATTTACGTGTCTGCTAACTTTCAGTTCAGTCACTCAGATGTGTCTGACTCTTTGTGACCCCGTGGGCTGCAGCACGCCAGGCTTCCTTGTCCATCACAACTCCTGGAGGTTACTCATGCTCATGTTCATTGAGTCGGTGATGCCATCCAACCATCTTGTCCTCTGTTATCCCCTTCTCCTTCTGCCTTCAATCTATCTCAGCATCAGAATCTTTTCAGATGAGTCAGTTCTTCACATCAGGTGGCCAAAGTAATGGGATTTCTGCTTCAGCTTCAGTCCTTTCAATGAATATTCAGGACTGATTTCATTTAGGATTCACTGGTTTGAGCTCCTTGCAGTCGAAGGAATTCTCAACAGTCTTGTCCAACAAGTTTAAAAGTATCAATTCTTTGGCGCTCAACTTTATTTATAGTCCAACTCTCACATCTATACATGTTCAGTTAAGTTTAAAAGTATCAATTCTTTGGCGCTCAACTTTATTTATAGTCCAACTCTCACATCTATACATGTTCAGTTAAGTTCAGTCACTCAATTGTGTCCGACTCTTTGCGACCCCATGAATCGCAGCGTGCCAGGCCTCCCTATCCATCACAATCTCCCAGAGTTCACTCAGACTCACGTTCATCGAGTCTGGGATGCCATCCAGCCATCTCATCCTCTGTCGTCCCCTTCTCCTCCTGCCCCCAATCCTTCCCAACATCAGAGTCTTTTCTAGTGAGTCAACTCTTCTCATGAATGAGGTGGCCAACGTACTGGAGTTTCAGCTTTAGCATTATTCCTTCCAAAGAAATCCCAGGGCTGATCTCCTTCAGAATGAATTGGCTGGATCTCCTTGCATACATGACTAGTGGAAAAACCATAGCTTTGACTAGATGGCCTTTTGTTGGCAAAGTAATGTCTCTGCTTTTTAATATGTTGTCTAAGTTGGTAATAGCTTTTCTTCCAAGGAGCAAGGGTCTTTTAATTTCATGTCTGCAGTCACAAGCTGAAGTGATTTTGGAGCCCCCCCAAATTAAGTCTCTCACTGTTTCTATTGTTTCCTCATCTATTTGCCTTGAAGTGATGGGACTAGATGCCATGATCTTAGTTTTTTCACTGTTGAGTTGAAAAAATGCCAACTCCAATGCCAACTTTTTCACTCTCCTCTTTCACTTTCATCAAGAGGCTCTTTAGTTCTTCTTCACTTTCTGCCATAAGGGTGCTATCATCTGCATATCTGAGGTAATTGGTATTTCTCCTGGCAGTCTTGATTCCAGCTTATGCTTCATCCAGTCCAGCATTTCTCATAATGTACTCTGCATGTAAGTTAAATAAGCAGGGTGACAATATATGGCCTTGATCTTCTCCTTTCCTGATTTAGAACCAGTCTATTGTTCCATGTCCAGGTCTAACTGTTGCTTCCTGACCTGCCTACACATTTCTCAGGAGGCAGGTAAGGAGGTCTGGTATTCCCATCTCTTTCAGAATTTTCCAGTTTGTTGTGATCCACACAGTCAAAGGGTTTGGCATAGTCAATAAAGCAGAAGTAGAAGTTTTTCTGGAACTCTCTTCCTCTTTTGATGATCCAACAGGTGTTGGCAATTTGATCTCTGGTTCCTCTGCCTTTTCTAAATCCAGCTTGAACATCTGGAAAGTCATGGTTCATATACGATTGAAGCCTGGCTTGGAGGATTTTGAGCATTATTTTTCTTGCATGTGAGATTAGTGCAATTGTGTGGTAGTTTGAGCATTCTTTGGCATTGTCTTTCTTTGAGATTGGAATGAAAACTGACCTTTTCCAATCCTGTGCCCACTACTGAGTTTTCCAAATTTGCTGGCATATTGAGTGCGGCACTTTCACAGTGTCATCTTTTAGGATTTGAAACAGCTCAACTGGAATCCCATCACCTCCACTAGCTTTGTTCGTAGTGATGCTTCCTAAGGCCCACTTGACTTCACATTCCAGGATGTCTGGCTCTAGGTGAGTGATCACACCATCATGGTTATCTGGGTCATCAATATCTTATTTGTATAGTTCTTCTGTGTATTAAGAAGATATTCTTATTATCTTCTGTTTCTGTTAGGTCTGTACTATTTCTGTCCTTTATTGTGCCTATCTTTGCATGGAATGTTCCCTTGGTATCTCTAATTTTCTTGAAGAGATCTCTAGTCTTTCCCATTCTGTTATTTTCCTCTATTTCTTTGCATTGATCACCGAGGAAGGCTTTTTTACCTCTCCTTGCTATACTTTGGAACTCTGCATTCAGATGCGTATGCTTTCCTTTTCTCCCTTGCCTTTCTCTTCTCTTCTTTTCTCAGCTATTTGTAAGGCCTCCACAGGCAACCACAGCCTTTTGCATTTCTCTTTCTTGGGGATGGTCTTGGTTACTGCTTGCTGTACAGTGTCATGAACCTCCATCCATAGTTCTTCCGGCACTCTGTCTATCAGATCTTATCCCTTGAATCTATTTGTCACGTCCACTGTATAATCATAAGGGATTTGATTTAGGTCATACCTGAATGGTCTGGTGGTTTTTCCTACTTTCTTCAATTTAAGTCTGATTTTAGCAATAAGGAGTTCATGATGTGAGCCACAGTCAGCTCTTGGTCTTGTGTTTGCTGACTGTATAGAGCTTCTCCATCTTTGGCTGCAAAGAATATAATGAATCTGATTTTGGTGTTGACCATGTACTGGTGTACATGTTTAGTGTCTTCTCATGTGTTGTTGGAAGAGAGTGTTTAGTGTGACCAATGCGTTCTCTTGGCAAAACTCTATCAGCCTTTGCCCTGCTTCATTCTGTACTCCAAGGCCAAATTTTCCTGTAATTTCAGGTATCTTTTGATTTCCTACTTTTGCATTCCAGTCCCCTATAATGAAAAGGTCATCTTTTTTGGATGTTATTTCTAGATGGTCTTGTAGGTCTTCATAGAATCATTCAACTCAGCTTCTTCAGTATTACTCGGATATGCTCAGTAAATCTTTAATCCAGTTTTCTGTTGATGGGCAGGGCTATTCCCTCCCTAATGGTTGACCTGGGAGCAAACTGTGGTAGGGGTAATGAAGATAATGGCAACCTCCTTCAAAAGGTCCTGTGTATGCACTGCCGCTCTCAGTGCCCCTGACCCTGCAGCAGACCACCACTGACCCACGCCTCTGCCAGACTCCGGGACACTTATGGGCAAGTCTGGGTCAGTCTCTTGTGGGGTCTCTGCTCCTTTCTCCTGGGTCCTGGTGCGCACCAGGTTTTGTTTGTGCCCTCCAAGAGTCTGTTTCCCCCGTCCTGTGTAAGTTCTGGTGGAACTATGGTGGGGTTAACAGCGAGTCCTGTGCAAGTTCTGGCAGCTCTGTGGTGGGGTAAATGTTACCTTTATCCCCTCTGTAAGTGGCAGTCTAAAAAGGAGAGGACTTTGTCTTGTTCACCATGTTACCTTAGTCCTGAGCCCAGTGCCTGGCATGGAAATAGCCACTCTGTTAAAAAGGAAAAAAAAAGTCCCTTATTAAAAAACAACAACAACTTGGAAGAAATGATGGATATAGGCTTATATTTTTAGCTGAAATTAACTATTTTCTAGTGTATCTTATTTTGATCTGGCAGTTTACTACAAGCATTTTAAAATACTGCATTAGAGCACTTACTATAGAATACAGAATAAATAATAGTGTTTTTATGGGGAAGTTAACTAAGCAACAAGCAAATGAAATCTTTATATATAATATTTGTTAATTTACATATAATGATGCAGAGAACTAAAGGAAGTTGTTTGGGTTCTGGTGAAAATAAGTGAGTAAAGGTTTCAGCTTTGATGACTTGGACACTCATGGGCATGTTTACACTTTGAGTGAATTTTCTTTGTATAAAATGGGGTAATTGTACATATTTTATTAGTTTTATAGTACTGAGAGCAACATTACAGCGGAGTTCCAAGACTGATGACTTAATGGTTGAGTACTGCCTGCGGATATGTTTGTCTGTCCTACATAATTGTTTATTGAAATTTTCTGACATTAAAAGAATTACCTGGATTTGCTTCTTAGACAATACAAGAGTCAACTGTGCTCTTCCATTGCCTACTTTCTGTACACTACTTTGTGCTATGTTGTCATATAAATTGCATCTTTATACACTGCATGCCCTTCACTCATAATTATTGCTCTTTGCAGTTGTCTTATAAGAAGGAGAAAAAGTTAAACCAAAAATATGTTATACTGTCACATATGTTTACCTTTGTGTGTAGGTATGTTTACTGGTACTCTGTATGTAGATTAAGGTGTCCTTTGTGTTTACCTTTGTGTGTAGGTATGTTTACTGGTACTCTGTATGTAGATTAAGGTGTCCTTTCATTTTAGCCTCAGGGTCTCCCTTTGGTATTTCTTGTAGACCATGCTGTCCACAAATTCTATCACTTTTTGCTTACCTGGGAATGCCATAATTTCTGCATCATTTCTGAAGGGTTATTTTGTTAGCTATAGAATTCTTGGTTGAATTTCTTTTTGCACTATGAATATATTTTCCCACTGCTTTCTGGCCTCCATGGTTTCTGCTGAAGAATTGTTAACTTGAGTGATGAGTCTTGTGCATAAGTTACTTGTTGCCTTCCAAATTCTTGTTGGTTTTTTGGACAGTTTGATTGTCATGCATCCAGATATGTATCTCTTCCTGTTTATTTTTTCAAAGTTCATTGAGTTTAAATGTGTATATCAACATGTTTCATCAAATTTAAGATGCGTTCAGACATTACTTCTTTGCAAATTCTTTTTGCCCTTTTTCTCCTTTCCTTCTAGGTGGGACCTCATCAAGCATACCGACGTATGCGACCTGTCTTCATTGAGCCAGTTATTTCTTCTGACTGCTCAACCATATTGTTGTGTCTGTCTAGTAAAGTTTTCATTTCTGTTACAGTTTTCAGTTTCAAATTCTGTTTCAGTTCCAGAGTTTCAATCTGGTTTTTATTAGTCATTCCTACTTTGTTAGTATCATCTAACAGACAAGGCCAACTTTTTAATACTTTAATTCTTTAGACATGGTTTTCTTCAGGTCACTAAACATATTTTAAAAAACTTACAGTCTTTGTCTAGTAAGTCCAAAGTCTCAGCTTCAGACAGTTTCTTTCCCATGATTATTCTCTACTTATATTTCATTTTCTTTGCATATTTGTTATATTTTTGTTAAACTGGATCTCTTAACAGTTTTAACAGATCTTTTAATAAAACTACATTAGACAGCTGCTCCCAGGGAAGCACTGCACTGGAAAGCTCTGACTCTGGTCAAATAAAGACAAACCTTGGGCTTTGGATTTTTCAGGGAACTTCTGGACAGGTCGGACTATGACAGTTATCTGGGAAATGGATTTGAGAAGTTGTGACCTTGTTTTGTTTTTGTTCTAACCTTCTGGCTTTTGTTGTCATTGTAGGCAGTTGGTTTGCAAGGCTGTTATGCTCAGAAGAGTGTGTGTGGCAGAACAGAGTACGTTAAAATTGCACAACATCTGATTTTACCGAGATTTGATGTTATGTATTAGAACAGTTCTACAGATTTTGTCACATGCCTATGTTTACTTTGCAGAGTTCTTAAAAAGTTGATTTTCATAATATCTGCCAATGATTTTGTTGTTCTTATGGAAAAGGAAGTTTTGGAATCAAGTAATTGCATTACTTGATTTTTTTTTTTTACTTGATTTTTGCAAGTCAGTTATGCCTGGGTTTAGGAGTATCAGTATCAAATATGCAAGAACCAAATATGTTAAAGTTGATACTATGTATAGTATTTACATGTTGTATCTATCATGTTGGTTATTTTAAATTATATTTAAGTACTAAATAAATATCTTCTGAGTGTCTTGTTCTTTAAATTGGAAATATCTGTCTCTAAAATGTGTTTATATCTACTTTGATGTTTTCATTATGATTCAGTAGATATGCTAAATTAATAGATCAGGCATATTTCCTCCCATTAAACTAGTAGATAATTTTCACATTAGATGAAATTAGTGCCTTACTGCCCTTTGATTAAATAGGTAAAGTGGGCAAGCTTGAGAGATGTTTCTGGAAATAAGAAAATCAGTGTCTAATACAAAGCATGTACATACTTTGAACTAGTAACTTGCAAATAAAATCTTAGGGTACACAATCAATGTCTTGATTGTTAAACATGGGCTCATTATTAACATATAGATGCTATGGTTGGCATGAAACCAGTGGTTAGATTTTTCTGAAAGGGGTATAGGGGTGGGGAGAGAGAGAAAAAGAGAAAGGAAGGGAGGACTGAAAAGGATGAGAAAAAATAGATACAGATATGAGGGTGGGGGGAGAGGAAAAATAGAGAAAGTGATAAAGACAGAACAGAGACAAAACAGAGGGAGAGACTAGAAGAGGGAGATGGACTGTGAGCATGTTCTGTGAAAAAGTTGAACTAGGAAGGGTTAAATCATAATTTTTCTAGCTGTGGTCCATGGAACTTTGTTCTTGAGAATAGTAAGGTTTGGGGAAAGATTTCTTGGTGAAATATACTTGGGAAATGCTAGACATCTAGACATGATAACTCCCATTTGAATATTCAAAATGTGTATTAGTAAACCAGAGTCTCTGAAATGAAGTTGCTGAAGTTTGTGGAAGTTCACTTCAGTTCAGTCGCTCAGTTGTGTCCGACTCTTTGTGACCCCATGAATCGCAGCACACCAGGCCTCCCTGTCCATCACCAACCCCCAGAGTTCACTCACATTCATGTCCATCGAGTCAGTGATGCCATCCAGCTGTCTCATCCTTTGATGTACCTTTCTTCTCCTGCCCCCAATCCCTCCCAGCATCAGAGTCTTTTCCAATGAGTCAACTCTTTGCATCAGGTGGCCAAAGTACTGGAGTTTCAGCTTTAGCATCAGTCCTACCAATGAACACCCAGGACTGATCTCTTTTAGAATGGACTGGTTGGATCTCCTTACAGTCCAAGGGACTCTCAAGAGTCTTCTCCAACACCACAGTTCAAAGGTATCAATTCTTTGGCACTCACCTTTCTTCACAGTCCAATCTCACAGCCATACATGACTACTGTAAAAACCATAGCCTCGACTAGACAGACCTTTGTTGGCAAAGTAATGTCTCTGCTGTTTAATATGCTATCTAGGTTGGTCATAACTTTTAAGTTCATGGCTGCAATCACCATCTACAGTGATTTTGGAGCCCCACCAAAATAAAGTCTGCCACTGTTTCTACTGTTTCCCCATCTATTTCCCATGAAGTGATGTGGAAGTTAGCATTTCCTGAACTTATTTGCAGCAGGAACACTTGCTGTGGATCACAGCTAGTGACACTCAGAGAACACAGTGCACTTCTGCAGAAGCAACTGATGGACCTGGACACAATTTTTTATGTATTTCAGTTTTTCAGTTAAAGCTAAAGGGGAGATAAGGGTATATTATGTGAGGAGTGGTGGCAAGTAAAGATGAAGACAGTCTTATTTTGAATCTTTTTTTTGGAGAGTAGAAATATACTTGTTTTCACTAAGGTGTGTCATAAAATAGTGTGGATAATAATGACGTATTTAAAAATCGACAAAATTAAACAATTTCTTGTTTGTGACACAACTTTTAGAATGCAGTGAGTTGGTTCTTATTACTTTGCACAGTTCCTGACCAATGTTGGTTGATAATTTGTGAGTGTATATGTGTATGTAATGGATAACTGCATTTGTCTTTATTGTGATCCTTAAGATCAGGGGTGTCCACCACTACCTCTCCACCTCCACCCCCAGTCCATGGAAGCATTGTCTTTCATGAAACCAGCCCCTGGTGCCTAAAATATTGGGTACCACTGCTGAAGATAATATGGTTTCATGGAGTTTATTACTTAAAAAGCTAGAGGAAAATGAGTTATTTTCAGCTCCTGATCCTTGGTGACTGCGCTTTACCTTTTTAGTTTGGTAAACTGAGGGAAAGCTGTTGAAAACTTCTGAAATAAGTGGGAACTTCTGCTGGTCTCTGTGCTCGGTCTTGAAGTTATGTCTGACTCTGCAACCCAGTGGACTTAGTCCACCAGGCTCCCCTGTCTGTGGAATTTCCCAGGCAAAAATACTGGAGTGGGTTGTCGTTTCCTCTTCTAGGGATCTTACGGACCCAGGAATCAAACCACGTCTCCTGCATTGGCAGGTGGGTTTTTTACCAATGAGCCACCAGGGAAGCTCCTGCTGGTTTAACCTGATCTAAAAATTCCTTGGAGTTGAATGCAACATTTCTTTTACCTGTGGCTGACTTCATGGTTTCTAGGGACTTGTTCCTTTTTATGACTTTTGTGACTGCAACCAAAGAGAATTAATTTTATTTAGACCGAAATTCCTTATGAAAATACGTAAGTTAAGGCTTAATCTGATCGTGAAATCCCTGGCCTTCTGTGTGTGCACACACATGCATGTTGTGTGTGTAGGATTGTTTATACTATTAATTTGCAGTTTTACTGATGAGAAAAAAGATTGCGCTTGGATAAAGCAGTACCTAAGGAGTTAATTTTCCACGTGTTTAATATAATGCCCTCCCTATTGAAGTCAGTGTTCCTTAATCATTAGTCTAATACTATTTGTACATAATCTAAGGACAGTGAAAGGCCTGACTATACTCTAAAAGCAGTCTTAGATTAAAAATTAGTGCAGACAAGCTATTCTCAGGTAATCCAGATGGTGGTAGTATATGGTTTCTAGAGCCGTATGATTGACACTAAATTTTAGTAGGAATCTGATACCTCTGGAATATAGTTTGAAAATGTGCTATTTTTGATTATAAATTCCTTTGCATTTTTATCAGGCACAGGTAGAAATGCTAGCAAATAAATAATGGATGGTATAATAAATTTGGTATTTCACAAGCTCCTAACTTTTGTCAGCGCTAAATTCATTTTGCATAGGGCCTTGAATAGGTTTGACCTACCTCTTGGATATAATCAGTGATTAAAACTGTATCAAAAATCATTTATTTTAAAAGTCACACTTTTAAGTTTCCCATAGTGGGGTTATAATGTTTTAATTGTTTTGATAATTTAACTCCAGCTCTTGTAGATAAGCTGCTTGGAAAACCATTGGTAAAGGATTTACCTATTGTGGCATGAAGTGTGTTGCTTGGTTAGCAGGCTATCATGTTAAAAATGACCCCAAATTAGCACAGGTTCTCTCTCAAAACACAGTTGGAAGCATTCCATTTTGAAAACTAGAGGTAGAGTGACTTGTCTATGGTTCTTATAAGCAAAGCAGAAAGTTAGGAATTTGTTTATAAGAATATTATGATTTAATCTAACTATGGTGCTGCTATGTAGTGTTTTTAATTTGTAGTAAAATTGAAGTAAGACTAGTGATTTGAATGTAGTCTACTTACTTAAATTGTTCTGTATTTAATCAGCTTATTTGCACAATGAAACATCTAGATATCTAAGTTCTTTGGTTAAAAGTTACGTCAGGGCTCTCAAATCTTTTAAAAAGATTTGAGTAAAATAATAGCAAGGAATAAACAATAGGAGAAGAAATCATTAAAAACAAAAAATCCTCTAAAAATATCCTGGACAAATTAAAAGATATTTTCTCACTCAAGGTTCTATGGTGAGTGAACATGTGAGTTAGTATCATCTTCTTCTACGGTGAAATATAGGCGGCTTTCAAAAATACTAGATAAAATGAGAAGTTACAACAGGAGCCTTTGTAAGCTGAATTTTATGGAGAACTAAAAAAAAAAAAGGCATTATACAGTTTCTTAGCATTATGCAAAGACAATGTGTAGTGAATATGGCCTAGTATTTTGTTGCAAATCAATGATGTGGGACACACCTGGGTCAGGTGTGGTGAATTTCCACTTCTGTACAAAGCAAGGGGAGTGTGTTGCACATTGCATCTTTATTGCTGAACTGTGGAGCTCCCCTTTTTAGTGCCTATGTTGATATATGTATAGTATTGTACTCAGTCCTGTCCAACTCTTTGTGACCCTTTGGACTGTAGCCCGTGAGGCTTCTCTGATCGTGGGATTTTCCAGACAGGAATACTGGAGTGGGTTGCCATTTCCTCCCCCTGGGGATTCATCACACATAGATGCTAATATATATGTACTGATAGGAGCATATATGGGCTTCCATGGTGGCTCAGACTGTAAAGAGTCTGCCTGCAGTGTGAGAGACCCAGATTCTATCCTTGGGTCAAGAAGAGCCCCTGGAGAAGTGAATGGCAACCCACTCCAATATTCTTGCCTGGAGAATCCCATGGACAGAGGAGCCTGGAGGGTTGCAATCCATAGACTTGCAAAGAGTTGGACATGACTGAGTGAATAACACACACGAGCATATATATTGCTATAATTTTCTTAATAAACATACATTTTTAGGATAAAAATCATCATTTAACTTAAAATTTTTAGTGATTATACAGAGTGAAGTAAGCCAGAAAGAAAAACACCAATACAATATGCTGACACATATATATGGAATTTAGAAAGATAGTAATGATGACCCTGTATGTGAGACAACAGAGAAACAGAGGTATAGAACGGACTTTTGGCCTCTGAGGGAGAGGGAGAGGGTGGGATGATTTGGGAGAATGGCACTGAAACATGTATACATTATATAAGAAACAAAGCGCCAGTCTATGTTCAATACAGGATACAGGATGCTTGGGGCTGGTGTACGGGATGATTCAGGGAGATGGTGTGGGGTGGGAGGTGGGAGGGGGGCTTCGGCATTAGGAGATCGTGTACACATGTGGCTGATTCATGTCAATGTATGGCAAAACCAATACAGTATTGTAAAGTAGAATAAAGTATTAAATAAAAATTTAAAAAAAGTATTTTATGCTGGAGAGAGTATATGGATCTTTCCAATGGCTGTTCCCTTAGAGTTACCATTTTTCCGTTTGCACAAGATGCACTATAAACAAAAGTGTTAAGGTGCTTGTTACTTGATACTTTGAGCGCTGGCCACCTTGACCTGCTTTTCCTCAAAGCTGAGGTCATTTAAGATAGTCGGAGTTTGACCTGGAATGAATTGGAGCATTCTCCATTCTTAGGAAAGGAGAAAATAAAAGAACTGCTGTCTCTTTGAGGTGATGATTGAAGGGATGCTATAAAATATTTAGATTCTTTTAGGAAAACCAGGAAAAAGTTAAAACATGGTAAAAGTGAACTGGAATGTCTTATTCAAGGTATTGATTTTCATTTTATTCTAACCTGGAAAAAGTATCAGTTTCCAGCTCCTACTTTTTCTCTGACAGTTGAAGCAAGCCACCAAAAATGGCCCCGAGTGGGGCGAATAAGATGGCATGTTTGTGATTTGATAGTTTTAGACAGTAGATAAAATCCATCCTAATTGGAGTTACATGAGGGAAGGAAGCTGGTTCTATCCTGCGACTGTGCATTTGAACAATCAAGAGATAGCTTTCAGTGTTCAGTGGTGTTCACCCTGAGATCTTCTAGAAGCATTGTACTTCCTGGAAAAGAAAAATCACACCACTTAACAAACTACACAAGATTTGGCAAGAATTATTTAGGAATGTTTCGAATCTTTCTCAACCTCAAAACATAACACATGCAGAAATGATTACATGTATTTAACATAGATTAATTGCTTCTTTCAGGACTATTGCTTCAGCTTTTATTGTGGTTCCAATGCCTACAAGTAAAGGTACTTTTAGCTCATACTGGACTTGATGGCTATTAAATCTTCTAACAGGAGGATTCCCTAGAGAACAGGACCTCTGTGACAGCCTTTGTAAGGACAGATGATCTCTCTTGATCCCAGGACATCCACATTTTAAGAAGGATTTCCTTCTTTGATATCTACATATGTTTCCTACTCTTGATATTTTCACAGTGAAACCTAATCAGAGCTGTTTCTTTTCCTGGAAAAAAATTTTTTTTGGTACTTCATCTACACCTTCATATGTTGGATGTCTGTTTAACATCATGATAATCCTTTTGGAAAGAGAATGTGCTTTTGCTTACATTGAATAACAGGGAATAGATGTCAGCATTCAGGAAATAATTATTACTCCAGGAGGGAATGTAGTTCTTTCAGAGGCCTGAGGGCTGGAGTTGGGTCTGAGTCGTGTGTTTTGTCCTTCATGCTATCTCTTGAAATTTCTTTTTTTTTTCCCAGATCCTCTTAAAACATATCCCGATCTTGTACAAAGGTATTACTACGCTATGCTTTTTGAGCATCAAGGCTAAATATTTCCATAGTAGGTTTCAGACAGACTATCACTTACCTATTACCAAGTACACTATATATTCCCAAAATATGGTTCAAAAAGGAGGGCTATTCCTTTTGATGCTGGCTGTATGGTTGATGTATTCCATTGTACAGGTTTACTCTAAGGTTAAAGATGGATGTTTCTGAATGTTTGGTGCATGGAAGAAGAGTCCTCAGTTTGATGGTAATGAACTGAGTCTCTGGAGACTTCACATGTGTTGTGAGAGGGGTACCTGTGTTGCATCCTCACAGAGACGAGTCAGTCTTATACTTGTCATGTTGGTATGGGCAAGGCTTTGGGGCAGTTCATCATATTTACAAGTAATTATCAGTGATGCTGGTAATCATGAAATCTTTCAGAAGGATTTTGAGAGAATTGTCTCTATCAGGAACTTTTATTGACTGGAACTTTCCAATGTCCATGGAACTTTCCTGATTAAATCTTGAGTTTGTAAGGAAGAGAGATTCAAAGTTTTCCAAGAAAGATAAATAAGTGATTGGGAAAAGATAATCGACTGGTAACTGGCAACCTGTTGAGACCCCAAGTTATTTTTAGGGGTTTTGCTGCCTTGCGATTAATCCACTTTCTTTCCCTACCTTCTAAATTTTTGATTTCTCTTTTCCTGTAACTTCAGATTTAGTTGCTGTACCTCTTGAGCTCCAAGAAGAAAGCATCCTATAGTAGATTTGACTTCCTTTCTCAACTGGCAAATTCTTTGGTTATGTAGTAGTTCAAACTTCTGGCATACAGAACCTCCATCAGCCAGTTCATCCAGATCATAAGCTACTGGTCATCTGATTGATTGGCTGCTCTGGGGGTAGGCCCCAACAGTAGACCAGTCAGGAGGCTCTATGAAGTGGGGTTGGAAGAAAGGGGAATGACAGGAAAAATAAAACAAGGTTGATGCTTTCTTGGTTGAGACTGTAGATCAGACATTTCCTTAAAAAAAAAAAAAGGAGGGGGAGGGCAATGAGATGAGGGCATGTCAAGCACCTAATAATTAAAAAATTCAGCTACAGTATCTCAATGATGCCTAAATTATGGAAACAGAAGCAGAAAAATGCAGGTGAAGCCGGAAAATCCTACATTGTTTCAGGCACTTTGGTGTGATAAAAATGAGAAGGATGAAATTAAAATCTTGTGCTTTTTATAGCTCAGTTGTTACATCATTGGATGGGTTACATAGTGATAGGATAATGAGGGTAGTGAATGTGTAGAGCAGAGTGTTCATTGTCTCTAGGCCTTGTGAATAGCAGTGCAACATGTATTTGCCTCCATCCATACTAGAGGTGGCAAGAGCCAGTGTAATTCATTTTGAACACAGAGTGTGAGTCCATCAAAGGCTGGTGCACTGAGTGTAATGGCACAGAGGAGTTGGTGTTTGCCAGTGGCATGCTCTGCTGGTCTATGCTGAAGTCCATAGAAAGTCCATAGAAAGTGCTAAAAGGAGCAGGAAAGTGACCTCCCTCTTGGGCTGTGTTTTTACTCACATGTTCTATGCTTGTTGACAACAAACAAAATGATTCCCATTTCTTATTGATAAGGAGATCTATTAAATTTCTTAGTATAGATGTTACCTATTACAGAAGTATTGCAACCCAGGTGTTCCTGACTAACTTCCCAGTGTCCCCAGACAATCCTATTAAGTAGTTACTCACTGGTCTGCAATGGGGCTATCATTTCATCCTGTCCAGGAACCTCAGCCTAGCTTTCTGATGGTGAGGGAGGGACCTTTAGGCCTCAGTCCAGTCTCTCATCAGTAAGTAATGCAGGGTGGGGTGGGCGTGGTTATTCCTGTGCGCATATGCTGTGCTTTGGGGCTGTTCTGCTTTGCACTGAGGGCATATGCTGGCTGGACAGCTCTCCTCCTTTCTTGCACCTTTGTTTGACCAGTAGTCTGTCCAGGCATGGTCTTCTCATAGAGATGGAAGAGGTATAAAAGGATGGGAACGTTCACTTTCTACCATAAGAGTGGTTTCATTTGCATATCTGAAGTTACTGATATTTCTCCCGGCAATCTTGATTCCAGCTTGTGCTTTCTCCAGCCCAGCAGTTTGCATATGCCAAAGCCTTTGGCTGTGTGGATCACAATAAACTGTGGAAAATTCTTCAAGAGATGGGAATACCAGACCACTTGACCTGCCTCTTGAGAAATCTGTATTCAGGTCAAGAAGCAACAGTTAGAACTGGACATGGAACAACTGACTGGTTCCAAATAGGAAAAGGAGTACGTCAAGGCTGTATTTTGTCACCATGCTTATTTAACTTCTATGCAGAGTATATCATGAGAAATGCTGGACTGGAAGAAACACAAGCTGGAATCAAGATTGCCGGGAGAAATATCAATCACCTCAGATATGCAGATGACAACACCTTTATGGCAGAAAGTGAAGAGGAGCTAAAATGCCTCTTGATGAAAGTGAAAGAGGAGAGTGAAAAAGCTGGCTTAAAGCTCAACATTCAGAAAACGAAGATGATGGCATCCGGTCCTATCACTTCATGGGAAATAGATGGGGAAACAGTGGAAACAGTGTCAGACTTTACTTTTCTGGGGCTCCAAAATCACTGCGGATGGTGACTGCAGCCATGAAATTAGAAGACGCTTACTCCTTGGAAGAAAAGTTATGACCAACCTAGATAGTATATTCAAAAGCAGAGACATTACTTTGCTGACTAAGGTCCATCTAGTCAAGGCTATGGTTTTTCCAGTGGTCATGTATGGAATTGAGAGTTGGACTGTGAAGAAGGCTGAGCACCAAAGAATTGATGCTTTTGAACTGTGGTGTTGGAGAAGACATTTGAGAGTCCCTTGGACTGCAAGGAGATCCAACCAGTCCATTCTAAAGGAGATCAACCCTGGGATTTCTTTGGAAGGAATGATGCTGAAGCTGAAGCTCCAGTATTTTGGCCACCTCATGCGAAGAGTTGACTCATTGGAAAAGACTCTGATGCTGGGAGGGATGGGGGCAGGAGGAGAAGGGGACGACAGAGGATGAGATGGCTGGATGGCATCACAGACTCGATGGACATGAGTCTGAGTGAACTCCGAGAGATGGTGATGAACAGGGAGGCCTGGCATGCTGCGATTCATGGTGTCGCAAAGAGTCGGACAGGACTGAGTGACTGAACTGAACTGAACTCTGCATGTAAGCTAAATAAGCAGGGTGACAATATACAGCCTTGACGTACTCCTTTTCCTATTTGGAACCAGTCAGTTGTTCCATGTCCAGTTCTAACTGTTGCTTCCTGACCTGCATACAGATTTCTCAGGAGGCAGGTCAGGTGGTGGGGTATTCCCATCTTTTAAGAATTTTCCAGAGTTTGTTGTGGTCCACTGCAGGGGCGCTCCGCAGAAAGAGTAGAGGCAGTGGAACTTCCCTCAGCAAAGCCGAGGGGTTCCCCGAGGAGAGGTGAGCCTGCTGTCTGCCAACCCAGCCCCTCGAGAGCGAGAGACAATCAGACGGGACAGGGGTTCTGTCGAAGCAGTTCCGGTTTATTGTTGCAAACTCCCAACTTATATAGACAAATAGGAGGGTTTTAGGAGGGACTTTCCATAGTTGCACCAGTCACGTTAAAGGTCAAGTCATCATGTCCCTTCATTATAACAGGAGTCTATGGAGATCACACACTGTCTACATGCATGGAAATCAAGAGAGCCAATCAAAAACTTTGACAGACAACATAGACCCTGCCCCCATCTCTTCCGCCAGGCGCCATCTTAGGTTTTCAACCGCAAAGCTAGCCCCTTTGTTTTTAAGGTTTCCCATTTAGGGCCCCACAGTCCACACAGTCAAAGGCTTTGGCATAGTCAATAAAGCAGAAGTAGATGTTTTTCTGGAACTCCCTTGCTTTTTCGATGATACAACAGATGTTGGCAACTTAATCTTTGGTTCCTCTGCCTTTTCTAAATCCAGCTTGAACATCTGAAAGTTCATGGCTCATGGACTCTTAAAGCCTAGCTTGGAGAATTTTGAGCATTACTTTACTAGTGTGTGAGATAAGTGCAATTGTGGGGTAGTTTGAGCATTCTTTGGTATTGTCTTTCTTTCTAGGAGCCACAGCGTTTCCTAGAAAACTTGGAAACAGTTTTACAGTGTTTAAGTGAAAAGTTGATGCTGAGGGAACTATATTATAAAGTGAGACTTGGAAGAAATATTTAAAAAAATCATGTGAAGTATGTAAACCAGGGAGAAAACTGAAGGTACTGAAATTAGTGTAAGGTCTGGGTCAGCAAGAGGCTATTGGGCAAGTTGTTGAGAAGGTGGGATAATTTTAAAACTGTGGTTTCAGAGGAGATAATGAGATAATTTTTGACTGGGGTTTACAGTATATTGTTACAGTTTTAAGTATTTCACTAAACTCAGGTTAAATTTGTGCAACTTGTATCAGTGAAGAAAAAGTAGAACTGGTATCATTGGTGCTTTTCTGCATTTCTCCCAGCCTGTGAACACACACATTTGATTTCCTTACATTTGATTTGCTTGTGTAATTTCCCCCAACCTCATTCATCCTTCTCAGTGCTTTTAGAGAAGGGTGCCTGGTAAATTTTCCATCAATATTTGCTTAGTATCTGGGTAGTAAAGTGAAAGTTGCCCAGTCATGTACTACTCTTTGCGACCTCATGGTGGAGTTCTCCAGGCCAGAATATTGGAGTGGGTAGACTTTTCCTTCTCCAGGGGATCTTCCCAATCCAAGGATCAAATCCAGGTCTCCCGCATTTGAGGTGGATTTACCAGCTGAGCCAAAAGGGAAGGCCAAGAATACTGGAGTGGGTGGCTTATTCCTTCTCCACTGGATCTTCCCGACCCAGAAATAGAACCAAGGTCTTCTGAATTGCAGGTGGATTCTTTACCAGTTTAGCTATTGTATCTGGATAGATATTCCCCAAGCTTTCTAATTATTGTTTATCTGTTTCTCTCATAAGTGTTGGACATGTATTTACAACTTCTTTTGTGTATTCCTACTAGTTGTCCTACAGGGACCTTGAGCTGATGCCATGAATTTGACCAACAGACCTCTTCTCCTTTTCTGCACCCTCCAGTTGGGGTAACAGCATCTCCAACCCTACTGATGCTGAAATAGCTTCTGGCTCCAGTCCTTCCCTTCTCTATTCCTAGATTTATTTCAGATCTTCATGATCTCTTGATGAGATTACAACAGCAGCCATCTAGCAGTTCTCCCTGCATGAATTTAAAGTTGCCTTATCTTTGCAGTTGGATATTGATTTAGTGTTTCAGTTTTTCCCTTAGTTGTTGACACTGAGGCTGGATAACGCATGTGTGATATGTCTACTCAATGGCTATCTGGGTAGTATCTCAGTTTCTTAATTTGATAACTTTGATCATTTTATTTTTTCAAAGAAGTTACATAAGAGTAAAATATTCCAGCAAACTTCATAGTTTTTAATAATGCTTGACAATATTTGATTGTGAAGGTCAACAGAAATAGCTAAAAACAGATATAAAATTGCCACTGAAATTCACTTTTCCATGTTATTTTCATCTTTAGTTATCTGGAGGCAGCAAAAAAGTATCACCTTCTAGGTAATACTTAACTGATGTATATGGATGGTGTTTGTCTATAAGCTCAGAGTAGATTTTGGTTGAGTAGTACTGGCAAAAAAATCTGAGTAAACTGATAGTATTTTTAAAACTGGTGTTTGAAAGCCTTTTGTAATGTGATTCTATATAAACTCATCTAAAAATTTGTACTAGAAGAAGTTCTGTCCTTAGCCAGGTCATTATACTTTATTTCCTAAAGACTGAGGACTGCATCCGTGTTATCAACCTCATATGGACTTAGTCTGAGTTGTTTATTTACTCATACAATGATTGGATATATTGTAAGAACAAAGCTTCTTGGACAACTGTCTCTCCTGTAGTTCTAAAATACATTGCATAATTCAAACAATGTAAATGTATGCAAAAGGCTTCAAGTCTGATTTTTCAGATGATAAATTGAATGCAGGTGTTCATTATTTACCTCATTGTAAGATGGCCTATTTTGTTTCTACTTGAAACATTCTGAGTAGGATTCTATAATGGCAGAGTGAGAAACTTGTGCATGCATGCCTTTGGTTTAGTATTTCTCCAGTGCATATATTCTTTGTTGGGCAAGCTTCCCAGGCTGCTTTGCAGAAATAGAACTGCAAGTGATGCAGAAACTGGAAAAATAGATACGTGATTGGATTCTTTGTAACCGTGGACCATTACATGATCACCATAAAACAATAGTCCCTTACTTTTTTGTGTTATAAAAGCTCTGACACTTGTTGAATCCCTCCCCCAGAAAAATAACTGCATTATACACAAAATAATATTTTTAGAGGTTTTTCCAGTCCCTCTGAGTCCTTTTCATTTACCTTATGTTAACAACTTTGCCACGTTCTCATATGTTGTTGATGGAAATGTAAATTGAAGCCATCTCATTGGGCAACAGTATAGAATTACTTACCTAATTAGAATGCACATATTCCTGTTTCAGAGTAAAGATAACCAACTGAACATGGATCTGGTTTTGTTTACTACAAAAACCTCATTAAAGTCCCTTAGCAAGGGACTAAAACACTGTGAACCCACAGGAATAAGGAGAATGAGAAGTGATGGCAAACAAATAACTAGAAAGAAGGTGAGTGAATAGTAACTAACAGCAATGAATCTGAGATGGCTGAATTTGAAGGGAATTTTAGGGAAAGCTAAGAATTAAAATTGACTAAAATAGAATTGCTCAAAAGTTCAGGAACTAGTAGCCCCAGGTACCCCTCGACAGAGGATTAGCTGGTTGGATGGTATCACTGACTCAGTGAACATGAGTTTGAGCAAACTCTAGGAGAATAGTGAAGGGTAGGGAAGCCTGGTGTGCTACAGTCCATGAGGTCACAAAGTATCAGGCATAACTTAACAACTGAACAACAACAACTCTTAGAACTGAGTGAAGGGGGACAAAATAAGGAGACTTTAGTGGAACGTAAAACCTACTAAAAAGTAGTCTGATCTTTAGATTACCTTCTTTACTCTATGATCCTTCTCATCCCCACTATAGAAGCAGGTGGAGGGGAAGAGCTCCCTCCGTCCAGAAGAGAACACTGGTTGAAGGAAGGAGTGCCTTGCCCCAAAGAATGACTACAGACCATGTGCATACTGCCTTCCTGATG
This sequence comes from Nanger dama, assembly GCA_917880005.1. NCBI lineage: Eukaryota > Metazoa > Chordata > Mammalia > Artiodactyla > Bovidae > Nanger > Nanger dama. The sequence continues at coordinate 36,998,334 of CAKJTW010000007.1, forward strand.
GGAGAAGCCCTTGGCGTCTTCTCCCACTCAACAGCAAATATCTTGCTGGCTTGGTTTTCTCTCCTGGCTGGACATTGGAAATGTTTTATTTGAATAATATGTGTAGTCTAAGAAGAAAGACCTAAAAGTACTAACCTCAGAGATTCCCTGGTAATCATCTCAACCTCATCACCCTGTAGTGAAGCTCATGGTTTACAAACCCCACTCCTTCACTCATTGCTGAATAGGTTTACCATCCCACTTGAAGAATGCACTTACCATGGAAGATAGAGACCAAAACAAAGAGAAAAGCATACCATGAGAAAACAGCGAATATGCAGAGAAAGGAAAACTCTTAAAAGTTAATATCATTACAGAGGTAAAACTTCTGCAAACGTGAACTAAGATCAGAATGCTCAAACAAATTGATGTTCAGAGGATAAAAACAAGATCTGGAGTTGAAATCTGAGGATCTTTCCTCAAAATATTGAAAGATGAAATACAGTGAAGAAAATTAAAAGTCCAAAAAAAAAAATGTAAGCATTTAATGACAAAACTTTCCCAAAGAGAAAATTGAGAGGAAGAAATTTATCAAAGAAATAATGCAACAAAAATTATTTTGTAAAGCTTACCTTTTGCAGTCCTTTTCTCAGAAAGCTACTAGAGGATGTGTACAGAGAGTTATTCAGAAAAATTACATGGGTGTTGGACATTCATGGCAGGTGAAAGATGAAGAGTATCCCCAGGATGATGGTGTAGGGTGTTCTCAGGATGATAGCTGTGTGTCCCTGTCACCAGTCCCTGCTGAAAAAGGTCAGAAGACTCCAAGGGTGACTTCTTCTGGAATACAAAGTTGGTGAATACCTTACCTGTCTGAATATCTTCAGAGTAGATCTAGACAAATAGTTACTTGCTGTTGAATGACTCATAGAAAACTAAACAGTTGAAACAAAGAGAAGTTATAACTCCAGGAAAAACAAAGACTTGTGCAGGAAAGGAATTTCAGTGCATAACTTAGCTATGAGTAATGATGACGTAGTCACTAATGTAAACACTCGGTGTAACCAAAAATGAAGGTACTGAAGGCATGGGAAGTGGGAAGTGTTGCTGTGTCTTGTGATGTGGGGAGGAGAGGAGACAAAATTCTTCTGTATCTGAGGGCTAACTCACAAAGTAGAGCTGTGTGTTCTTTAGAGAGATGGTGTGATAGTAAGCTATTTCAGTCCTTCAGGCCGGACAGTATTCTGTTTTTCTCCTTTACTGTGTCCTCCTGGTAAGTGAAGTCTCTTTCTCTGTTCCTTGATTCTGGATTGAGCCTGCTGGCTGGCTTTGGGATTTTTGCAGAGGAGATGTAGATAGAGGCATGGATGTGCCTCTGCTGTTGGGTTTGCCCTTTGTTGCATCTGTTGTCCTAGGGAAGGCACAGTCTGGTCGCTGTCCCTCCAGTGTGGCCTGTAGTGTGCGACCCACAGATCAGAAGGGCCACAGCCGACCTACAGTCCTCCAGGTTACGGCACAGTCAGCCCCAGCCATCCCACCACTGTGTGTGAGAAAGAAGTTGATTGCTGTGTGCTACTGAGATTTGTGTATTTGTTAATCCCCGGTGGCTCAGACGGTAAAGAATCTGCCTGTAGCGCAGGAGACCAGTGTTCGATCCCTGGGTAAGGAAGATCCCCTGGAGGAGGTGATGACATTCTCGCCTGGAGAATCCCCATGGACAGAGGAGCCTGGCAGGCTACAGTCCATGGGGTCACAAAGACTTGGACTAAGCACGGCACACAGTAGTTGACTTGTTACACATGGAAATGAATGTTAGAGGCGTCAACTGAGAGAAGGAAAAGTGATTGCCTGTGGTGAAGACAAAGTAGGGCAAAGGAAGTGAGGTTGACTTTTTCATAGCAAATCTTGTAGAGATAGTTGGTTCTTTGAACTATGTACTTTGATAACTGAAATCTATGAACTAAAAATTTAGAAAACAAAATGGATGACATGATTTTGTACTTGGAGTTTGTAGAGGAAATCTAGTGGATGGACAAATGATCAAGACAGTTGGGGTGCTAGTAATAAAATTTTCTATGCCTTCAACCATAGTCTGCTGGTTGATGAAGGACAGTCTAGAAAAATGAGTATTAACTAATCAAGTGCCAGTGGAGGTTTTGCAGGATTGGATGCCTCATTCAGGGTCACTGGGCGAGGAGAGTAAGAGAAATGATGGTTGGAAGTTCCAGTTAGATTGGATTATGACATGGAAAATTTCAGAGGAGTCTCAGCTGAAGGTAAAAATAAAGTTCTTCACAATAGGAATTAGTTGTTCAAGTGAAAAATTCTAGCAAGGAAATGGCTAGAATATTTAAAGTTTGTGCACATGGACCTCGGATTCAACCAGTAGAATGTCAGTAATTTGAGTAAAATGGAAGTCTGATCCCACATGTCTGCAATGGCGGAGCCCATGAAGTGGTGACGACAGCACTGTTATGAAGACTGGAAGATGTGTCGAGATGGCGTGCATTTTGGAGGGACAGAGGGTTTGCACGGGAAGAGAGATGTAAGGGTCTGGAATGTTAATCCCGCCTGTGAGGCCTGAAGTCGGTAGTGGTTGGGAAAATCAGGAGAAAGCACTTGAGAGTGATGGTGAGAAATGGGTGTTCTTTCATATCTAGGAGATGAAGACTCAATAAGTAATGAATTTGCAGCAAAGCAGGATGGTACAGGGGAAAGGGCAGCTTTCTAGGATGATGGTCCATGGAGACTGGCTGAACAGCGTGAGAGGTATTTTGCAAGCTATTTGACAGTAGTTACTTAACTGCTACATAGAAAAGATGGAAAAAGAAGATACACATAACAGAAGCTACCAACTGTATGTGATTTATAGAATGAAACGAAATGAGAAGAGACCATGCTTGTCATTGTCACAAGTGAGAATAAAATTATTCCTTAAACCTTTCTTATCCCCATTTTATCTTTATTCTTCCAGTTTCACTGCCAGTGTGTCTTCCATTTTTCTTAACGGAAACTAAATGTGAGGAAAGTAGAAGGAAAAGGTTGTACACAATTTCAGAGTTAGTTCCACTATCAGTACAGAAAACACAGAACTCTATAAAGTCATTAGATATTACTGAATAGCCATTACTGAATAACTACTTTTTAAACCTTGATTTGGGGCTCCCTGGTGGCTCAGATAGTGAAGAATCTGCCTGCAGTGTGGGAGACCTGGGTTTGAACCCTGGGTCGTGAAGATCCCCTGGGAGAAGGGAATGGCAATCCACTCCAGTTTTCTTGCCTGGAGAGGAGCCTGGCAGGTTATAGTCCATGGGGTCACAAAGAGTTGGACACGACTGAATGACTAACACTTTCAGTTTCACTTTCAAACCTTAATTTGTACATGCTGTGCTTAGTCACTCAGTCGTGTCTGACTCTTAGGGACCCCAGGGACTGTAGCCCACCAGGCTCCTTTGTCCATGGGGATTCTTAGGCAAGATTACTGGAGTGGGTTGCCATGCCCTCCTCTAGGGGATCTTCCCAACCCAGGGATTGAACCAAGGACTCCTGCATTGTAGGTGGATTCTTTACTGTCTGAGCCACTAGGGAAGCCCTTAATTTGTATGGTTAACTATATTATAGCCCCTAACTATCTTTTATCAATGAATAACCATAGACGAGACACTGCCAGATACCCCACATGGCTATTATGCTAGTTCTTTTCAGTAGCTTTTATTCTCCATTTCTGAAAATGGAAGAAGCTTGAGGGACAGACTTGCTTAAGTATTTTCTCCCCGTCAGATAACTTGTTATGTAGAAGGACAGAGTTGGAACCCAAGTCTGTTTGACTTCAATATCAATGCTCCTAACTACTTGATAACAATGCATCAAGTTCAGTCAAGTATACATATACTTTCATTAATTAAGCAGACCACCATCGATGGACTTGTTATGAATCTTAATGCACAGCTTGCAAATGGCTTTAAATTACTGCTAGAAAAAAGTAAGAACAGGAACAAATTGAGGATTAATAGCCCATGTTTATCATGATGCTAACCAGATTTAAAATTTTATAGTAGACATATTATTTTTAGATTTCCATGCCCAGAGCTTTAAATGCTCTGCAACTTATTTATTACCAGGACATCAGATTGATTCACTGAAAGCATTAAATATATATGTTTGGAAACAAAATCTTAACTCTTGAAAGCACATATTTCTTGAGAATATAGCAATTATGTTGCATATTACATTATACTACATAAATACTGTATAAAGTTTTTTTTCCAGTAAGAGCAAGTACCATGTGCATATTCAAGGGTGAAAATTAAACCTTCATGTTAACCTTGTCCCTTAGTCTTTCTCTCTCAGAGGCAAACAGGTTCTCCTGAGATCTTCTGGAGGGATGCAAATTCATTCTTAACCTTTTATTTTCCATCTTTAGGCATCCATTCTGAGGAACTACAATTCTCTCTGTTACCTGTTTTGTCATTCTGCCTCCTGCATAGCAATCACCTTGAGATTGTTCCTTCTTACTCTCCTAGCAATTCTCTTTTTTCCTCACCTATTAGAATATCTTGCTTTCTGCATCCTATGTCTTCCCTTTTCTCACTGTGCTCCCCAAGTTTGTGGAGCACCATCACCTGAGAAAGAGTATGTGGGGAACTTCTGTTTTCCCAGGCATGTAAGGAAATTAGAAATGATCACCCTATCCTAACAGTACAAACCTAAACAAACTGAAAAAAAAAAAAAAAACACCAAAAACAAACACAAACAAAACGTGTCTTAAATCTAACAGAGAAGTGAGAAACAGGACAGATTAGTGTCCTGAAACAAGCAAACACAGTGGAGTCGGAAATGGCAACCCACTCCAATACTCTTGTCTGGAAAATCCCATGGACAAAGGAACCAGGTGGGCTACAGTCCGTAGGGTTGCAGAGAGACACAAGTGAAGTGACTTAGCACTCACACTCATGGTGGTTCTGTATGTAGATTTTGAGAAACCTCCATATTGTTTTCTACAGTAGCTATACCAATTTACATTCCTGTCTGCAACACACAAGCGTTCTCTTTTTGCTACATCCTTACCAGCAGTTTGTAATTTGTGATCTTTTGATGGTATCCATTCTGACAAATGTGCAGTGATATCTCATTCTGGTTTTGTTTTGCATTTCTCTCATCAGCAGTGCTGAGCATCTTTTTGTGCCTGTTGATTACTTATAGGTTTTGTCTGAAAAAGTGTCTCTCGGCAGGTCTTCAGCCTATTTTTTTTTAAATTGAGTTGTTTGAATTTTTGATGGTTTATATGAGATGGTTATATGTTTTGGATATTAACCTTTCATCAGTCACATCATTTGCAAGTATTTTCTCCCATTCAGGTGGTTGTCATTTAATTTTGTCAAAAGTTAGCTTTGCTGTGCAAAAGCTTTTAAGTTTAAGTAGGTTCAGTTTGTTTTTGTTTCCTTGCATTAGGAGGTAGAGCCAAAAAAAACAAAAACAAAAAACAAAACAAAAAACCCAAAGCTTTCACAATTTATGTGAAAGAGTGTTCCTATGTTTTCTTCTAGAGGTTTTTTGGTTTCTGGTCTTACATTTAAGACTTTAATACATTTTGGGTTAATTTCTGTATATAGTATAAGGAAATGTTCTAGTTTTATTCATCTACATGTAGCTGACTAGTTTTCCCAGCACCACTAGTTGCAGAGACTGTTTTCTCCATTGTATATTATTGTCTTTGGCATCAATTAAATGATGGTGACAGCCTATCACTATCATTATTTCTGGGCTCTTTATTCTGTTCTTTTAAACTAGGTGTTTGTTTTCATGCCAGTACCATATTGTTTTTCTTTCTTTCTTTCTTTTTTTTTTTTTACCATAGCTGTGTAATGTAGTTTGAAATCAGGGTGTATGATACCTCCAGCATTGCCCTTCTTTCTCAACATTGTTTTGGCTATTCAGAGTCTTTTGTGTTCCCATCAGTTCAGTTCAGTCACTCAGTCGCGTCCAACTCTTTGCGACCTCATGAATTGCAGCACGTCAGGCCTCCCGGAGTTCACTCAGACTCATGTCCATCGAGTCCGTGATGCCATCCAGCCATCTCATCCTCGGTTGTCCCCTTCTTCTCCTGCCCCCAATCCCTCCCAGCATCAGAGTCTTCCAATGAGTCAACTCTTCTCATGAGGAATTTTAAAATTATTTGTTCTTTCTTTAAACAATGGCATTGGTATTTTGATAGGGATTGCACTGAACCTGAGATTTTGATATTCCACATTATCACCAATTCTGGATATTGTTAGTGTTCTGGATTTTAGCCATTCTAATAGATGTATAGTGATATCTCTTTGTTCTTTTAATTCACATTTTCATATAGGATTCATTGCTGGTGATAATGTAAAATGGTACATTCACTTGGGAAGACAATTTGACAGTTTCTTACAAAACTAAACATACTCTTAGCATATGATACAGCAGTTGCACTTCTTTATATTTACTGAAATAAGTGGAAAATTTGTATCTATACAAAAGCCTACACTTCAATATTTGTACCTGCTTTATTCATAGTCACCAAAACTTGGGAGAAACCAAGATTTCCTTATACACACATACACTGTGGTACTTCCAGATAATGAAATAGTCAGTTCAGTTCAGTTGCTCAGTCATGTCCGACTCTTTGCGACCCCATGAGTTGCAGCACGCCAGGCCTCCCTGTCCATCACCATCTCCCGGAGTTCACTCAGACTCACGTCCATCGAGTCGGTGATGCCATCCAGCCATCTCATCCTCTGTCATCCCCTTTTCCTCCTGCCCCCAATCCCTCCAAGCATCAGAGTCTTTTGCAATGAGTCAACTCTTCGCATGAGGTGGCCAAAGTATTGGAGTTTCAGCTTTAGCTTCATTCCTTCCAAAGAAATCCCAGGACTGATCTCCTTTCAAATGGACTGGTTGGATCTCCTTGCAGTCCAAGGGACTCTCAAGAGTCTTCTCCAACTCCACAGTTCAAAAGCATCAATTCTTCGGTGCTCAGCCTTCTTCACAGTCCAACTCTCGCATCCATACATGACCACTGGAAAAACCATAGCCTTGACTAAACGGACCTTTGTTGGCAAAGTAATGTATCTGCTTTTATTCAGTGCTAAAAATTAATTCAAGTCATGAAAGACATGGATGCACTTTTAATATATATTACCAGGTGAAATAGACCAGTTTGAGCAGACCACATACTATTTGATTCCAGATATGTGACTTCTGGAAAGGACAAAACTATAGATACAGTAAAAAGTTAATTAGTTGCACAGAATTGGGAGAACAGAGGAGGATGAATAGAACAAAGAATTTTTAGTGCAGTGAAGATATCATATATGTTACCATTGTGGTGGCTACATAGCACTATATACTTGTTATGATGTGTAGAACGTGCAACACTAAGAGTGAACCCTAGTGTAAACTGTTGACTTCAGGTATTATCTGTGTGTTTATGTAGGTTCAATGCACTGCTCTGGTGTAATATTTTGTTAGCTAGGGAGCCTATATGTATGTGGGGCTGGCAGTAAATGGGAACTAGCTGTACTTTCTGCTCAATTTTGTTCTGAACCTAAAACTCAAAAAAAAGAAGCCTGTTAAGAAACCTAGATTGAAAAAAAGTACATAGAAACTAAAATTCTACTGAGACTGTCAATGTTTCTGTAAGTCCATATTCTGCCTTCAGACAGGATATATAGCTTTTATGATTTTATATTGACAATCACTATCTTCTAAATCATGAAGAAACTTTTTCACTATTTATCTGATTTTCACTGTTGGCTGTTAAGTAGTCTTGTCCAGTTTGGATTCCTGCTTCTTTACAAGAGACTTTTTGTTTTTGTTCATTGGATTTGGTGTATTTTCGTCTATTGGCATCTATATTATATAAGATCGTTTAAATTTGGGGACTCGTTCTTTATTACTGCAATTAAAAGTTATTTGGTGGTTTGCTTCTCCAGACCTTTTACGTTCTTCTGATTTTTATTAACACATTGGACTTTGACTCATTATATTTTTCTGTTTTCTACCCTTCTAAATATTATCCTTATTTTATGAGTATAAACACTATCATTCTGGGACTGTTAAATCTTTATTGACTGTGTAGTTTCTAGTTTCTCCAAAACATTTTTTGCCATTTTGACCTTATCTTTCATGTTAGTCTTACCTTGCATTTCAGTTATATCTGGCTTTTCTGTTCACGTGTATATGTTGGTGATTGGTTGTACTTTGTGAGTTTTATGGTGGGGGGTGGCTGTTGCTTGTGAATTTCATTCTAAAGTGACTGGGCTGGACAGTAAATAGTGTGCCAAGGGGTTGTGCCTGAGGATAATATTCAGCTCAGTCCAGTCGCTCAGTCATGTTCAACTCTTTGTGACCCCATGGACTGTAGCACGCCAGGCCTCCCAGTCCATCACCACCTCTCAGAGTCCACTCAAACTTATGTCTGTCGAGTCGGTGATACTATCCAACCATCTCATCCTCTGTCGTCCTCTTCTCCTCTTGCCTCAATCTTTCCCAGCATCGGGGTCTTTTCAAATGAGTCAGTTCTTCACATCAGGTGGCCAGAGTATCGGAGTTTCAGCTCCAGCAACAGTCCTTCCAATGAATATTCAGGACTGATTTCCTTTAGCATGGACTGGTTGGATCTCCTTGCAGTCCAAGGGACTCTCAAGAGTCTTCTCCAACAACACAGTTCAAAACCATCAATTCTTCAGCTCTTAGCTTTCTTTATAGTCCAACTCTCATATCCATACATGACTACTGGAAAAACCATAGCTTTGACTAGACAGACCTTTGTTGGCAAAGTAATGTCTCTGCTTTTGAATATGCTGTCTAGGTTGGTCATAACTTTTCTTCCAAGGAGCAAGGGTCTTTTAGGTCTTTTAATTTCATGGCTGCAGTCACCATCTGCAGTGATTTTGGAGCCCAAGAAAATAAAAAAAGTGTCACTGTTTTCATTGTTTCCCCATCTATTTGCCACGAAGTAATGGGACCACATGCCATGACCTTAGTTTTCTGAATGTTGAGCTTTAAGCCAACTTTTTCACTCTGTTCTTTCACTTTCATCAAGAGGCTCTTCAGTTCTTCTTTGCTTTCTGCCATAAAGATGGTATCATTTGCATATCTGAGGTTATTGATAGAATATTATTAATACTATTTTGGGCTCCAGGTTTAGGGAGGCAGAGGATTCTCAGCATCCGTGTTTTTGTGTGTTTTTCATGTGATCAGTGATAAAACTTTGGCCCTCATGCTGAATAATGTCCACATTTTGTGCAGCTACACCTTAATTAACTTGGTGGTGGTTTACTTGCTCAGTCGTGTCTGACTCTTCGAGACCCCATGGACTGTAGCCCGCCAGGCTCCTCTGTCCCTGTGATTCTGCAGGCAAAAATGGAGTGGGCTGCCATTTCCTTCTCCAGGGCATCTTCCCGACCCAGGAATTGAACCCAGGTCTCCTGCATTGCAGGAAGATGATTTACCAACTGAACTTACTTGATTGAAATCTACCATCTTGCTGGTTGCTTTATTTTTGTTCCTTTTCTTTTTCCTGCCTGGCTTTGTATTAATTTCTCATTTTATGATCCCCTTTTATTCCTATTGACTTCTTACTCTTACCTTATAAAGCATTTGTCTAGTGATTACATTGAGTTTAGAATTTGATGGGCACCCAATAGTGGGTCGCTAAAGAAAAGCCTGAATGGGGTATTAACTCATGTTGTGTTTGCATTTCCCAGAGGCTCTATATTCTCCTAATTGCCTCTATTTCAGTATTTATGGTTTGTTGAAATTTTTAGGAGATTTCCTCTTACTGTCTGTATGAGACCCGATGTTGCTTCCTTTTGTGTTCTGCTGCAGGTGGGCTGGTGATGGCATCTTCTGCTTCTTGGGGGAGGCATGCCTTTTCTTAGATTTAGTGCTACTCAGTCATCCTGCGACCTCAGCTCTCATGGTTTCAGGAAAAAGTTCTGTTTGTGTAGTTTATCTGCTGTTTTCTTTTGTTCTTCAAGTGAGCATCACTTTTGCCAGCTTTTCATATCCTAGACAGTAGAAAGCATCATCCACGTTCTTAAGAAACAAATTCAGATTTTAATTTGTCATGAAGAATGCACTTTTTGAGGTAACCATAGAAGTAAGGTGTAATGCAAAAACATTTCCAAAACTCCATAACTGAAGTGAAAGTCGCTCAGTCATGTCCAGCTGTTTGAGACCCCATGGACTATACAGTCTATACAATTCTCTAGGCCAAAATACTGGGGTGGATAGTCTTTCCCTTCTCCAGGGGATCTTCCCAACCCAGGGAAAGAACCCAGATCTTCTGCTTGCAGGCAGATTCTTTACCAGCAGAGGCACTGGGGAAGCCCAAGAATACTGAAGTGGGCAGCCTGTCCTTTTAGTGGATCTTCCCAACCCAGGAATCGAATTGGGGTCTCCTGCATTGCAGGCAGATTCTTTACCAACTGAGCTATCAGGAAAGCCTCCAAACCCCATAAATAGTAGTAAAATTATTCTATACAGTGAATGACTGATTCAGAGTATTTCTGCCAAGATCGCTTAGTTTCTGTTTTGGGTGTATATTTTGGAAGTATCTGATCCATCCTTTTCTTTGCTTCCTACTGGCTCTGTTGATTGGAGTCCTGAAGACTTCTTATACTCTGTAAGCTGTTGTCATTCTTGGTTGGTGCATCACGTGACTGGCAGGAGCTCAGCTCTAAGTACTTCTCATTCCTGAGATGGAAAGAAAGAAGCTGTTTTTCTCAGTGTGCACTTTGTGAGCACTTTTAAGGCTGTCCATGAGTATGTTCAGTATCCTGCGTCTGGAGAGAGAGGCAGGAAAAGGGTTATTGGTAGTCTTCTTTGGGGTTTAGAGAGAGAGAGAAGTGAAAGTCACTCAGTCATTTCCAGTTCTTTGCGACCCCATGGACTGTACAGTCCATGGAGTTCTCTAGGCCAGAGTACTGGAGTGGATAGCCTTTCCCTTCTCCAGGGGACCTTCTCAACCAGGGGATCAAACCCAGGCCTCATGCATTGCAGGCGGATTCTTTACCAGCTGAGCCACCAGGGAAGCCCATCTGAGTGACTTTCACTTCACTTTGGGATTTAACCAAAAATAGTTATTCTTACTGTAGATTGGCCTTACTTGCATAGTACTAGATGAGATTGTGTAGATATTGGCATTATTAATAGAATGTGGAGATTTTATTGTTGTTGTTTAGGTGCTAAGTCTTGTCCAGCTTTTTGCCACCCCATGGACTGCAGTACGCCAGGCTTCTCTGTCCTTCACAATCTCCCGAAGTTTGCTTAGATTCATATGCATTGAGTTGGTGATGCTATCTAAGCATCCCATCTTCTACAGCTTCCTTCTTTTGCCTTCAGTCTTTCCCAGCATCAGGGTCTTTTCCAGTGAGTCAGCCCTTCGCATCAGGTGGCCAAAGTATTGGAATGTCAGCAACAACTCTTCTGATGAAAATTAGGGTTGATTTCCTTTAGGATTAACTGGTTTGATCTTGCAGTCCAAGGGACTTTCAGGAGTCTTCTACAGTACCACAATTCAAAAGCATCAATTCTTTAGTACTTAGCCTTCTTTATGGTCCAACTTTCACATCTGTACATGACTACTGGAAAAACAATAGCTTTTGCTATAAGGGCCTTTATTGGTAAAGTGATGTCTCTGCTTTTTAATATGCTGTCTAGGTTTGTCATGTCTTTCCTCCCAAGTAGCAAGCTTCTTTTAATTCCATGGCTGTGGTCACCATCAGCAGTGATTTTAGAGCCCAAGAAAATAAAATGTGTCACTTCTTCTACTTTTCCCCCATTTATTTTCCATGAAGTGATGGGACCAGATGCCATGATTTTAGTTTTTTTGAATGTTGAGTTTCAGGCCAGGTTTTTCACTCTCCTCTTTCACCCGCATCAAGAGGCTCTTCAGTTCCTCTTTGCTTTCTGACATTAGAGTGGTATTATCTGCATATCTGAGGTTGTTGATATTTCTCCTTGCAGTCTTGATTAGAGCTTGTGCTTCATCCAACCAAGCATTTAACATGATGTACTCTGCATATAAATTAAATAAGCAGGGTGACAATATTCAGCCTTGACGTACTCCTTTCTAAGTTTTGAACTGCTCTGTTGTTCCACATCCAGTTGTTTCTGTTACTTCTTGACCCATATACAGGTTTCTCAGGAGACAGGTAAAGTTTACTAAAGCATAATTTATTTGTATGTAGCTACAGGTATGACCTAAATCAAATATCTTAGGATTATATAGTGGAAGTGACAAATAGATTCAATGGATTAGATGTGATAGACAAAGTACCTGAAGAACTATGGATAGAGGTTCGGGATTGTACAAAAGGTGGTGATCAAGACCATCCTCAAGAAAAAGAAATGCAAAAGGCAAAACGGTTGTCTGACAGGCCTTTCAAATAGCTTAGAAAAGAAGGGAAGCTAAAGGCAAAGGAGAAAAGGAAAGACATACCTGTTTGAATGCAGAGTTCCAAAGAATAGCAAGGAGAGATAAGAAAGCCTTCCTCAATGATCAGTGCAAAGAAATAGAGGAAAACATAGGATGGGAAAGACTAGAGATCTCTTCAAGAAAATTAGAGATACCAAGGGAACATTTCAAGCAAAGATTAGCACAATAAAGGATAGAAATGGTATGGACCTAACAAAAGCAGAAGATATTAAGAAGAGGTGGCAAAAATACACAGAAGAACTATATAAAAAATATTTTCATGACCCAGATAACCACGATAGTATGATCACTCTCTTAGAGCCGGATATCCTGGAATGAAAAGTCAAATGGGCCTTAGGAAGCATCACTATGAACAAAGCTATTAGGGGTGATAGAATTCCAATTGAGCTATTTCAAAACCTAAAAGATGATGCTGTGAAAGTGCTGCACTCAATATGTCAGCAAATTTGGAAAACTCAGCAGTGGGCACAGGACTGGGAAAGGTCAGTTTTCATTCCAATCCCAAAGAAAGGCAATGCTAAAGAATGTTTAAATTACCGCACAATTGCACTTATCTCACCCACTAGCAAAGTAATGCTCAAAGTTCTCCAAACCAGGCTTCAACAGTACATGAACTATGAACTTCCAGGTATTCAAGTTGGATTTAGAAAAGGCAGAGGAACCAAAGATCAAATTTCCAACATCCGTTGGAACACTGAAAAAGCAAGAGAGTTCCAGAAAACATCTACTTCTGCTTTCTTGACTATGCCAAAGCCTTTGACTGTGTGGATCACAATAAACTGTGGAAAATTCTGAAAGGGATGGGAATACCAGACCACCTGACCTGCCACCTGGGAAATCTGTATGCAGGTCAAGAAGCAACAGTTAGAACTGGACATTCAACAACAGACTGGTTCCACATCAGGAAAGGAGTACAAGGCCGTATATTGTCACCCTGCTTATTTATCTTATATGCAGAGTACATTATGCGAAATGCTGGGCTGGATGAAGCACAAGCTGGAATCAAGATTGATAGGAGAAATATCAATAACCCCAGATATGCAGATGACAGCACCCTTATGGCAGAAAGTGAATAGGAACTAGAAAGCCTCTTGATGAAAGTGAAAGAACAGAGTGAAAAAGTTGGCTTAAAACTCAGCATTCAGAAAACTAAGGTCATGGCATATGGTTCCACAGCATCATGGCAAATAGATGGGGAAACAATGGAAACAGTAACAGACTTTATTTTCTTGGGCTCCAAAATCACTGCAAATGGTGACTGCAGCCATGAAATTAAAAACCCTTGCTCTTTGGAAGGAAAGTTATGACCAACCTAGACAGCATATTCAAAAGCAGAGACATTACTTTGCCAACAAAGGTCTGTCTAATCAAAGCTATGGTTTTTCCATTAGTCATGTATGGATATGAGAGTTGGACTATAAAGAAAGCTGAGTCCTGAAGAATTGATGGTTTTGAACTGTGTTGTTGGAGAAGACTCTTGAGAGTCCCTTGGACTGCAAGGAGATCCAACCAGTCCATGCTAAAGGAAATCAGTCCTGAATATTCGTTGGAAGGACTGTTGCTGAAGCTGAAACTCCAATACTTTGGCCACTTGATAGGAAGAACTGACTCATTGGAAAGGATTCTGATGCTCGGAAAGATTGAAGGCAGGAGGAGAAGGGGATGACAGGATGAGATGGTTGGATGACATCACCGACTGGATGGACATGAGTTTGAGTAAGCTCTGGGAGTTTGTGATGGACAGGGAAGCCTGACATGTTGCAGTCCATGGGGTCACAAAAAGTTGAACATGACTGAGCTACTGAACTGAAGTGTTGATAATACTGTATTAAAGATGAAATTTCTTAAATTTCTTCAATGTCATGTTATATTGTATTTCTTAAAAATGTCATGTTATGTTGTTTATAAGAATAGAGGGTTTAAACTGAAACCATTCTGGTTAATTTGGGACTCTGTATGTACCTGATGGTATATTTTCTTGTCATATTACCTTCACAAATCATTAAAATGTAGGGTCTGTAATTTCTAATAAAATAAAAGTTGGCACACTGTTCTAAATGCCATATTCATGTTATCGCCTTCCTGCAGTCTCTTGTATGGATGTGCTCTCGTGTGTGTGTGTTATTTGCTCAGTCATGTCCGACTCTTTGTGACCCCATGAACTGTAGTCCACCAGTTTCCTCTGAACGTGGGATTCTCCAGGCATGAATACTAGAGTGGGTTCCTTTTTCCTTCTCCAGGGGATCTCCCAACATAGGGACTGAACCCTGGTCTCCTGCACTGCAGGCAGATTCTTTACTATCTGAACCACCAGGTAAGTCATGGTTGTGCTGTTGGTAAACGCAAATCCAGCAGATGTCTGCAATGTCTGTATCCTTAAGTTTTATTCAGTCTTTATTTTTTAAAAATATTTATCTATCTGTGCCAAGGCTTAGTTGCAGTATGTGGGATCTAGTTCCCTGACCAGGGATTGAACTCAGCACACCTACATTGGGAGTGTGGAGTCTTAGCCACTGAACCACCAGGGAAGTCCCTATTCAGTCTTTAGAGTGAGATGTGAGACCATTTCCTCTAACGGGGCTTCTCTATACCCTTACATAGAATTAAACACTGTATCTCCTGGTCTACTTGTAAATATTCTGCTAATGCTCCATCTATCACATTCTGTTACAAAATATTTGTTATAAATCAGCCTCCTTTTTTAAATCTGAGTTCTTTGAGAACACAGAACGTGTCTCATTTATCTTTATATGCTGGTACTTAAAAACCTTGGACATGATAGATACCTAGTGACCATTATTTAACTGCATTATGTTGGTCATTCGGATGGTTCTGCCTAAAATGTAAAAAATATTATTTATATTTTACTAAATCTGATAGGCATTCACTTTTTTTTCCTCATAATGGAAGACTGATATAGTACCATGTTCAGAATCAAAATATATCCTCTAAAAAGATCTGTTGTTATTTAAAATAGCAATAAGAAAGCTGTGACCTGCCAGTGTTTTCATATAAATATAAGAGATTTTGGGTTTTATGGATAGGTATGACTTCCCTGGTGTCTCAGATGGTAAAACATCTGTCTACAATGCAGGAGATCTGGGTTCAACCCCTGGGTTGGGAAGATCCCCTGGAGAAGGAAATGGCAATCCACTCCAGTACTATTGCCTGGAAAATCCCATGAATAGAGGAGCCTGGTAGGCTACAGTCCGTGGGGTTGCAAAGAGTCAGACACAACTGAGTGACCTCACTATGGATAGGTATATTTGTTAAGTTCTGATATGTTAATCCTCAGTTATGCCTTTAGGCATTTTACAAACATGTTTGGAAATGTAGCTTTTGAGCAAAGGAAATAAAGTATTGTATTTATCTGACACCTGAGCTCAAACAGTAAAGAATCTTCCTGCAAGGTTGGAGACCCAGGTTCAATCTTTGGGTTGGGGAGATCTCTTGGAGAAGGGAATGGCTACCCACTCCAGTATTCTTGCCTGGAGATTCCAATGGACGGAGGAGCCTGGCGGGCTATAGTCTATGATGTCTCAAAGAGTTGGAAATGACTGAGCAACTTTCACTGAAACTATTCAGGAAGCTAAAAACATGATTGCAACATTTCTGTTTTCTATTGGTTTCATTTGGCTTTTAGGGCATGAAGAAGATTGATCTAACTTGATTAGTCAATAGCTAATTAAAGAGTTTGTGAATTCTCTAGGCTCTTCTATATGCAGTTGATTATGTAATTGAAAGATTTAATATTAAATTAAATAATATAATTAAATAAAATATATTAATATTTTAACTTCTTAATTCTTTTTTCTTTGTACCCAGTGTACTGACTATGACTTGGAATTTGGAACTGAGTGTTTGCATTTGGCTCTAAAATACAGTCATATCAAAGCAAAACTTGTGGAAGGATCCCCTGGCCTCTGGAAGGTAAGGAAGTTGGTACTTAACTCTGTGTTGATGTGTCATTCTTGAAGACATACTCTGCAAGTACTGACACTGTCCAGGTGCTTTAGAAAATAGAGCAGTTTAAAAACATTTGGCTTCATATTGAAACAGTATTTCCAGGAATAAAAGTACGTGTGTACATATACATTAAAGATGTTAAAGAGTCTCAGTGGGTTTTCTGATCCATCAAATTATGGTATTATTTCTGTTGCTCGGTTGCAAGAAAATTCATGTTGGGACAGTTTACTCAAACAGATCCCATTTACCCAGTAAGATTGTTTTGTTCACAATTTTTGTGTATGTTCTTGGTGTGTAATGTTTTACTGTGAGCCCTACTCTCACCTGTATTGAGGGTGCCACTCTGCTTCTCATAGCAACATTTCCTCTCAGTCCCTAGGATGGTAGCCCCAACTTAATGTGTTATGGAAACACATACCTGCAGTAGTTTTGACCCAGTAGGCTTGGTGCCTGGAAGAACTTACCACCTGCAAGAGGCACTGTGCTCTTTCCTGTGGTCGGGCTTGACTGAGTTCATGACAGACTTCTTTCTTCAGGAGGAATGAGGTGGCTGCAGCATCATAATGCTGCATGTTCCTGGTGAGGCTGGAGCACTTTACAGCATGACTCTCCTGGTTTCATTGGGTAGAAATGTGGTAAACTGAACCATGTATTCTGAAATAGAATTGTAGGGTCATATCATAATTTTGAATACGTACTGCTCCTTTGGAAATATTGGATGAAATCTTTATAAAGCATCCATCTAAATCTGGCTAATAAACATTCATCCTAATTCTGAGCTAATATGAATCCAAAAGTATATTTCTTCACTGACATAAAAACAAAAAGAAGCCCTATGTGTTAGGTATATTTTTGTTCTTTTTTTTTTGCAAAACGGCCTTTAATTCCAGTCTCAACAGTTCAGTTCCACAAGCAGAACTCACAAGCAGAGCTCAGAACACAGATATATAAAAATACCTGACGGTAACGAATAGTTCATGTGGTCCCCTGCCCCCAAGAGCGTACTGCTCTCCACCTTGACCCGTTTAAAGAAGGTTCAGTGTCAAAGGACCTTCAAGGACCTTCCCAAAGCGGGTGAGTCCTTCCAAGCCAGCCCAGCCAAGACACCCCTGGGGTCTCCTTGGAGGGTGGCTCAGCTGGACCTTGGGCCAGCAGCTGCACCTCTGCTCAGGGTCATACAAAACCAGCAGAGAGGTCACATGCTGGTGCCCGGTGCCTGCAGTGATGGCTGTACCTCCTTCCTCCTGGACCACTCCACTCTGGTCAGGGCCCACTCCTTCACCCCTCCACCCCGCAACCCCCACAAGAACCTCTCCTCACTGGCCAGGCTCAGACTTTGTGGTGCAGCCATCACAGTAGGGACCTGGCTGTCTCCTTCCACAAGCAGCTCTGCATCAGCTTAGAATAAATAATCTGTGGTGTATAGAATTTCTGTGACCGCACTGAGGACCCGGCCTTCAGGCAACTGTCTCCGAAGTCGGGGCTGCTAGCCTGGGACCCTCAGGCGGCAGGGGACCTGTCCATGCTCCGGCTTTAGGACAAAGGGCTGGTTTCCGCAGGTGCCAGGCCACGACCCCACAGCCCAGGCCACGTGCACAGTGACCTTGGCCAGGCTGGATGGGAGCAATGACCACTAGGGATTGCCACACAGGCCCAGGAGTGGGCTGGGTGGAGAAACCGAGGAGGAAGTGGCCGGAGAGGTTCAGAGTCTGCCTCTTCCCTGCCCGAGTGCCAGCAGAGGCAAGAGTATGGACCGCAGCTGGTCTCTGGTCTGCCTCTCAAAAACACTGGGTTTTCTCAAAAACACAGAATAGAGGCACAGCAAACTCAGGAGCCGGTGTGAGAGGAACCGCACAGAAGAGGGAAACAAATGGAAAAACACTGATGTGCTGGGAGCAGCACACTTGTATGTCTTTAAAACTCCTGTTGAATGTCAGATACAATGCTTTTTAACAGAAAACGAATGTGCACCTTCTATGAACCTATGCAGTACAGTCACAGGTAATGACGTGAAGTTTAAAAAAATATATATAGTGTTTCTGTTCTTTAAAAGCCTGTTGGGAAGTATATCTTCCACAAGAGCCAGGAAAATAGAACCCGCAGACAGGAGGCAGCAACAGCCAGCCCGGCCCCCAGAGTGCAGGCGTGGAGCAAAGCCACCGCCTGCTTCAGCATCACCGATTCCGTTCTTCTAGGAGTTGGTTATCAAATATTTCTTTTTCCCGGGAGCTTAGCGCCGGTCCTCGGATGTATTTCTCCTCCGCTATCTTGTAGTCCACCGCTTTTACTGCTGAGATTGAGCAGATGATGGCCTCAGGCAGTAGCACATCCAGGATGAAGCGGATGCCGTCTCCGTGTCCACGTGCCAGCAGCTGGCAGCCCGCCTGCTTGTACACACCCTTTAGGTACTTGACCACCAGGTCCAGCTGCTCCTCGTCCTCCAGGTAGGTCTCCACACAGGTCATGTACTGGCCAGAGCTCAAGAAGGTCCTCAGCCACAGGGATGGCTTCCTGTTCCTCAGGATGGCCCGCAGGTGGTGCTCGGTGCCCCGTGCCTTCACAGTGTACTCTACCAGCTTCTGGTTGGCCCGGTCCTGGCGGCCCGTGAGCGACGGGCAGCACCTTCCTGTAGGCTGGCCTCCTGCCCTGTGGGTTCCCAGCCACAGGCTCCTCGGGGTCTCCCCGCTCAGCTGGGGGAACCTCGTCCCCCTGCACGTCCTGCTGAATGGACTTGCGGACGGGGAGCTTGTGTCAGCCGCGTGTAGTCCAGGAAAGAGCCGGCGAAGAAGCCACAGCCGAACCGGACCCTGTAGTCAGTGATGAGGGAGACACACCAGCCGATGGCCTGGGCGAAGTCCTCCCTTGCCTCATCCAGAAGCGCCTGCTTGTCTTTGCAGTCAAAGTGCTTCAGTCGTCGGAGCAACACTGAGATACCTCTCCCTCTGGAGTTCATGTTCCCTTCAGTGAAGAGCACGCCTGCCTTCTTATCTCTCCGCCTGACGCTCTTGACCATGGCCGGCCAGAAGGGGTATTTTTGGTATTTATGCCAGACTAGCATCCTTACTTCAAATGAACGTGGTTCATGATACAGCAGGATTCTCGGGGGCTCCTCGTCATCCTCGTCCTCCTCCAGGAGAGCGTTCACAGCGCTCGGCTCCATAAACTCTTCAGATGATGGTCGGGCTTCCTCCAGTGACTGGGTGTCTGCTGCCTCCTCTGCAGGGCCGAGCTGAGCAGGGCCGTGGGGACCCATGTGAGCCCTCGGCCTCTGGCCATCGTCCAGGCCCAGGCGCTCTGTGGGACAGCCATCCAGGGGACTCAGGTCCCTGCCTCCTGGAGGCGAGCACAGGGCTGCCAGGCCAGCCCCTGTCTCACCATCTTCCTGGCCGGCTCCCTCTGGAGGATGGAGCCACTCTCTGACCCGAGCAGGGTCCCTATGCCAGGTTCCTCCCTTGTTTACTGAGGGATGTCATCCAGTCGGCCTGCTGTTTTCTGGATGCCTCCTTGTCCTGAGCGGTACTGCTGGCTGAACACACAGCAGGGGCATCCAGGCCTCTGCTTCTCTTGAGCCCCTCCACTCTGCACTCCAGATCCTCCTCACCAGCTGGCAGGCCGGACAGCCTCTGGGACATGCGTTCCCTCGTGGGCCCTGGACTGCCTACCATGTCTTCAAGGAATGATGGGGAAAGGCTAGGCTTGGGGGCCAGGACGCTGGTTCCATGGGCTTCACTCTTGGAGGCCGAGGGGTCATTCCTTTCCTGGAAGAGCTCTGTTGTCTTTCGTTCAAGACATCCAGAGCCACGCGGAATGACCGCCGGTAGGTCAGCTCCTCTAGGGGCGCAGCGGGAGTCCTGTCCTGCGAGGCTAATGAGGAGGCGATGTCTTCGATATGCACCTTTCTCAGGACCTTGGCTTCCGCACTCTTCACCTTAATCTTTTGTCTAGGGAGAGTATCTGAACGTTTAGAAAAAAATCCTTTTTTCCTCTTATTTTTGGCTGACTTTTCAGTTCTGGCCAGGACCTTTGCAGGCCATAATCGCTTTTTCCATCTGTAGAGGACATACTTGGCATCCATCATGATTTAGACTCATGTGGCAAGTGGTAATGATTTGGCACAAAGTACTTGAAGGTCTGACGCAATGTGCCCAAGCCCCTGGCCTCCCCAGCGGGGCATTCCCGAGCCAGTGCTGGGGGCGAGGAAGCTGCGGCGGCCTAACGGTGGTGGCACCCATGCCGCCCCAGGCGTCACCGCCCACGCTCCCGCTCACCGCCTCTGCCGCTGCTCCCATGGGCAGGGGACCGGGGTGTGTTAGGTATTTTGTACAATCATGTGATGGGCCTTGCTGCGTGCTAAGATTGTCTCGTACATATTTAAATTGTTACAAGATTACAGGATATTGACATGCCTGATTTATTGCCTGGTGGAGAAAATTAATGCACTATTATTGCTCTTTTAAGAGTTTCCAAATGTCATTAATCCATCAGGTCAACATTTTATTATTTTTATTCATTTTTTTCTATATGTGACAGATGGTGATACACATATTCATTGGATTTGAGTAATTACCAATTAGGTGTTTTGTGCAAGATCCTGACTCACATCACTATCTGCTAAACTTACTTTACAGGCTATGTTAAAAATATATAAGTGAAACCTCAAGACATTTATTGCTACTAACATGTCAATACCCTCTGGACTCTTTGCTCATTTCTTTGAGAGGGCTGTGTTATTATCTGTTTTTCATGGGTATTCTGAGCCTTGTTTAAATGTGTGAAGCACCTCAGGTCTTCAGGTAGAAAGAAAGCTCTTTGAATTTTCCACTGGAACTCCACAGATGTACTTCAATGTCTTTTGCATTAAATCTCAAATTTCACTGCTTCCACCAGCAACACAGAAGCACAGTTTTAGGCCTCACACCTTGGAGCTTGCTTATGTGCAACAAACGTCATGCACTGAGTGGAAGCTGGCCTTTCCAAGTGCTTCTCTTCATTCCCATGCTGAGTCATTTCACGCATGGTGCTGGGGGTTGAATTGTGTCCCACTTCCCCCTAGAAGTGATTCATTAGAAAAGACCCTGATGATGGGGAAGACTGAGGGCCGAAGGAGAAGGGGGTGACAGATCACGCGATGGTTGGATGGCATCACTGATGCAGTAGACCTGAGTTTGAGCAAGCTCTGAGAGTTGGTGATGGACAGGGAATCTGGGTGTGCTGCAGTCCATGGGATTGCAAAGAATTGGACATGACTGAGCAGCTGAACTGATAGCCAATAGGAAAATGTAGACCAAAAAAAAAAAAAATTCAAATTTTAGGGGAATTTGCTGGCAGTCTTGTGGTTAGGACTCCATACCACTTTCACTGCTGAGGGTGCAGGTTCAATCCCTGATTGAGGAACTAAGATCTTGCAAGCCTTGCGGTGCAGCAAAAAAAAAAAAAAAAAAAAGAATTTTAGCTGTCTTTCTTTATACAGTTTCTTTTTAATATTAGTGTAGTACCCAAGGACCTTTGGGTAGTAATACATATATTTTATTCTTAAGACTGATTTCAGTGCATAAGCGTTGTTTTGCAAGTATGCTAGAAAAGTCATTTTAGTATTTGGGACCATGTTTTCTTTATTTAAAAAACCCCGTTGTTAAGATAGATTTAAAATAATAAAGCACTTTCACAATTATTCTGTTCAAATTTGGAATGCAGTTATATTCCTCAAAGAAAGCAGGAAGGAATGAAAAATCAGCTATAATAATTAGGCATCTTTTCATTAATTACTGTTTTGAGTTGACCTTACATAGCAGACAGTTAAAGGGAATAAAAGCCTTTTCTCATCTAAATTGCAAATATTGAGTGCTGATTTCAGCTGTCTAGTTAACTTTGGGTTTTCATGGAAACAAATATATTTTATTCACTTCTTCTAAGAAAAGTGTATCCATAAAATGTCGTTTCTGCAGGTTTGAGTTTTGCTCACTGTGTTCATTGCTCTATTGCAGCCATTAGAACAGGACTTATGAAGTGGCAGTATTTGGGATATATTTTTTGAATGAGTGAATGAGATCAACGCAGTCTTTAATTTGGTAAAATGCATAGTCTGAAGCTTTAAGTGTCTGTTTACTACTTTTTTTCCCCCAGATAATAGAGCTATATTTTGTATCAGTTAACTATAGTACTGGTTTTGGTTGGCATTGCTTGTTTTAGAGATAATTTAACAATGTCTTCCTTGATTTTAATAGATTGGTTGACTGCTTAAGGAAATTTCCATTTGTCATACAAGTCAGCTACTACATTAGTTCTGAGTTGTAAGATATAGATTTTGGACCAGGGTGGTTTACCTGCCGGAATCTAGGCATAGCAGGGAAACCTATTTGGGTAAAAGTGTCGTGAACCACTTAGCTGAACAGTTTTTGCACAAATTTAGTTCGGAGATAATCTGGAGAAAAATTGTCCAAATTATCGATATGAAAAGGTATTAATTATTTCTCAAAGTGGGTTTTGAGACACTGGCATCATATCATCTGAGCACTTGAATGATAAGCTCCTAAGACCGTAGAGTACTTACTAATAGATTTAATTATTTACTCTGTTCTTCAGTTCTGTGATGAAGGAAAAGCAGTTCTGCAGTGCAGCACATCTGACATGTTCTGTACCTGGACTCACTGCATGTGGCCTGAGAACTATCTGCTGTAGGACCTTGGCAGGTTATGTACAAGGAATAGGTTATGATTGCAAAGAGGCTGTATGTTCTTAAGCAAAGATCATGATTTTTCTTACATCATGATGGTAGCCTCCAGGCTGTCTCTGTCAGTCATGTATTAGTAAAAATACTAAAAAGGTGAGCCTTATCTGAGGGTACACAGGTGAATTCAATTCAGAAGACCCACTGTGAACTGGTCTTTGAGAATCATCTCATTTCAACTGAATGTGAAATTTGGTAATTTTTCAAATATATTCTTTTCCTTATTTCCTCCCACAAAAACCTTACTATTAAACAATAATTCTAATACTTGTATGTAAATGCTACCACATTTTCTTTGATATGATACTTATATTAATAAGACTTTGGTAAAAACTGCCACACAACATCTGAATTTACTTAGAGATTTAAAAACAGATCTTCAAACATTTGTAGAAACAAAATTTATTTTTTTCTGAATAAACTGATGTTGTTATAATTTAAAACTTGTCAGTGTTGTATGTTTATGGTTTCTCCAAAATCAAGAATTTCCTTGGGGGCATTATTTTATTGCTTTAACATTCCTTTCTACTCTGTTAAATCTAATGAAGTTTATCTGTCCTCTAGGTGACCTACAAACGAGATCTGTATGCAGCTGAATCGATTATCAAGGGTATGTTTGGCCTTGTGACTGTCAGTTCCTGTGTTTCAAAACCGTAAGCCAGTTCAGAATTTCTCATGACATTTTAAAGCCCTGACTTCTCAGAAGTATAAATTTTGTAGACCAGGGAGGTCTGTGATTTGTTTTTTTGAAAAATAATTACATTTTATTTCTTGCTTTGAAAGATCACTTATTATGACTTACGTTGGGGCTTCCCTGGTAACTCAGACAGTAAAGAATCTGCCTGCGATGTGGGAGACCTGGGTTCAGTCCCTGGGTTGGGAAGATCCCCTGGAGAAGGAAATGACAACCCTCCCCAGTATTCTTGCCTGGAGAATTCCAGAGACAGAGGAGCCTTGCGGGCGGCAGTCTGTGGGGTCACAGAGTCGGACATGACTGAGCGACTATCATACATGCTTTATGTTACATTGGTTTAACTTTTATGAAGGAAATATTTTATTAATCTGAGAAAAGTAGGTGACATCAACATTTTAGAAGTGAAAACTGACATTTTAATTTGTAAATGTATTTTGTTTTTATTCATAAAACTATCTTCTCTCAACACTTGCCAACACTTACATTAGAGAGCATCTTTTGCCTGAGAAAAATTTTTCTGAAAAAGAGAAATTGGTTTGAATGATCTTTAGTTCCTTTTAGTTTTGACAATGACTGTGATTCTGCTTTGTGATTTTAGGTATTATATATGTAATAATACTTTTCTCATTTTTTTCATCTCTCTTAAGAGCTCAGCTGCACAGAAGTGGTTTCTTTGATAATCAATAAATATTTATTAACTGTGCTTGACACTGTGCTAGGAATGCAAAGATGCTGCCCGAGATGCGTTCATTCTGTATTTTTGCAACCTCCACAGTTTACATCACAATGTCTTAACCTTGGCATTATTGGCATCTTGGGCCAGGTACTTCTTTGTTCAGGGAACTGTTTTTGGCATCATAGTAGTTGCATGATCTCTACTTAATAGATGCCGGCGGCACTCCACCCTCCCTCCCTTCCCCCGCTGTGACCATCAGTTGTCTCTGGACAGCACTGTTGTTGTTGTTGTGTATGTGTGTATATGGTCCTAGCCAAAATCAGAGGGGCCCACCCCCAATACTGAAGCAAGTGTGGTACTTTACAATCTGTTTGTAATTTACTCCTTCAAAACTAGATTAAGGACAGAATGATGTACTCAGATGCTGACTGAGATGTGACTTTGATTGAAGTTGGAAAAGAAAAAAAAAAAGAACATTGAGTGGGAATTGTGAATGCAACATTTTTTAAAAATCTTATTTTATACAAAGCCTATTTAGCGATCATCTGGCTTCACATTCAGAAAACTGAAATCCCTGTGTGTGATATTCTGTATTTGTATTTTATCTTTGTATTTTTTTTGTGCTTTGACAGTATTGTGTTTCAAACTATTAATATAATGATTTGGGCATTTGTGTGTATGCAAACAGATGATCTATAGCTATAAATCAAAACGTTGACATATATTTACATATGAGTCAGGCAATGTATAAACATGACTCTGGAGAAGTTGCCTAAACCATGATGTAGTTGGTTATATTCTCAACAGAAGGAAATTAAAAACAGTTTGGTTTCTTTACAAAGTCTTATCTCTAGTACCTAGGTAAAATGGAACTGATCTGTTTTGCAAGAAGTTGGTAAATGGTTCACTGAGGATTCTACACATTTCAATACTTTGCCTATATATTATTAATATCAAGAGCAGGCTTTATCATGTAAAAGCTTACATTTTAAGTATAATTGCAGAGGTTTTAGTTTTGGAAATTGTTTGCAGAGAGAAATTGTTTCATTTAGTTAACATGTTCTAGTATTCTACTTTTCCACCTTACTTGTCTCCTGAGAAACCTGTATGTGGTCATAAAGCAACAGCTAGAACCAGACATGGAACAATGGACTGGTTCAAAATTCAGAAGGAAGTAAGATAAGGCTATGTATTATCACCCTGCTTGTTTAACTTATATGTAGAGTACACCATGCAAAATGCCAGGCTGGATGAATCCAAGCAGGAATCAAGATTGCAGGGAGAAATATCCATAACGTCAGATATGTAGATAAGTGAGGAAGAACTAAAGAGCCTCTTGATGAGGGTGAAAGAGGAGAGTGAAAAAGCTGACTTAAAGCTCAACATTCAAAAAACTAAGATCATGGCATGTGGTCCCATCAGTTCAGTTCAGTCGCTCAGTCATGTCTGACTCTTTGCGACCCCGTGAACCGCAGCACGCCATGCCTCCCTGTCCATCACCAGCTCCTGGAGTCCACCCAAACCCATGTCCATTGAGTCTGTGATGCCATCCAACCATCTCATCCTCTGTTGTCCCCTTCTCCTCCTGCCCTCAATCTTTCCCAGCATCTGGGTCTTTTCAAATGAGTCAGCTCTTCTCATGAGGTGGCCAACACTTCATGGCAAATAAAAGGGGGGAAAAGTGGAAGCACTGACAGATTTTATTTTCTTGGGCTCCAAAATCACTGAAGACAGTGACTGCAGCCATGAAATTAAAAGACACTTTCTTCTTGGAAGGAAAGCTATCACAAACCTAAACAGTATATTCAAAAGCAGAGACATCACCTTACTGACAAAGATCTGTCTAGTCAAAGCGATGGTTTTTCCAGTAGCCATGTATGAATGTGAAAGTTTGACCATGAAGAAAGCTGAACACCGAAGAACTGATGATTTTGAATTGTGGTGTTGAAGAAGACTCTTCAGAGTCCCTTGGACAGCAAGGGGATCACACTAGCCTATCCTAAAGGAAATCAACCCTGAATATTCATTGGAAGGACTGATGCTGAAGGTTCAGTACTTTGGCCACCTGATGTAAAGAGCCGATTCACTGAAAAGACCCTGATCTTGGGAACGATTGAGGGTAAGAGAAGGGGATGACAGAAGATGAGATGGTTGGATGGCATCACTGACTCAATGGACATGAGTCTGAGGAAACTCAGGGAGATAGTGAAGGACAGGGAAGCCTGGCATGCTGCAGACCATGGAGCCACAAAGAGTCAGACCCAACTTAACAATTGACTAACAGTTCTCACAGAAATTAATCTGTCTGTATGTAAACAGATAATTTAGAGAACAGTCTCCTTATATTTAAGATTTGTATTTCTAATAATTTTCCAAGAGATTCTGATGTTGCTTGTACACTTTGAGGACTGCTGCTAAGGTCCTTCTTACTCTCTTTGGGTTTCTAGACAAGTAGAGTTTTGATTACCAGAGATCTTGAATACAAAACATCTGGCCCTGCCACATTAATTCACAATCTGCATTTTAACAAAAACCCTGGCCCATTAGTTTGTACGTTAATTTCCAAAAGCCTTCTTCTATTCTGTTCTCCAGTCATTCAGAGTTGATTTTTTTCTAAATAATCTTTATTATTTTAGAACTTCAGATCTTACCACACTGTCAGTTTCAAATGTTTGTTGGCTCACCTGAGATTTCTACCTGCCTTTATGACTTGTGCTAACATTGTTTCTGAGGCCTCATAGTAGAAATACATCTGAGTATAAGAGGAGGGAAACTTAGATTTTTTTTTTTAAATTCTAAAGTACAGTATGGTTTATAGCAGACTACCCATTTACCTGTTGCTTTTCCATGTCAATGTTCAAAGTATTTTTCTAGGTACTTGTAGAACACAGCAGTTATTGGGTACTCACTTTGTGCAAGGCATTGTTTAAAGCTTTTTATATATATTATCTCTTGCTTCTCGAAGAACTCAGTGTTGTAAGTAATGTAGTTATTTCCACTGGTCAGATTTTCTTCTTTGAAATTCTTGGGCTACATATATGTAGGAATTCTGATTACTGTGTATTTTTAGAAGCTACTGCTGTATGTCATACATTATATCACATCACCAGGATGATTTGGGACCTTACTGCATAATGAAACTTTTATATAAGTCATCAGTATTTATGTTCAGTGCAAGAATGACCAGGAAGCCCCAGCCAGTTCAAATTTAGGACTTATTTTTTAAAAATAATTTGTTTATTTTTGGCTGTGCTGGATCTTCATTGCTGTGCAGGCTTTTTTCTAGTTGTGAAGAGCACAACGATGGGCTGCGGGCTATGGGCTTCTCATGGGGCTGTGGGCTATGGGCTTCTCATGGGGCTGCGGGCTATGGGCTTCTCGCTGGGGCTGCGGGCTATGGGCTTCTCACTGCAGTGGCTTCTCTTGTTGTGGTTCCCAGGCTTGTGACACATGGGCTTAGTTGAGCAACGGCATGTAGGACCTGGAACAGAGATTGAATTCGTGTCTCCTGTATTGGCAGGCTGGTTCTTTACCACTGAGCTACGAGGGAAGCTCAAGTTTAGGACTCATTTTGTCATCGAATTTGTATATGACAGCAATTTTTAAAATGTTCAAGAACTTTCTGCATTTTAGCACTGACTGTTACTTAGTGTAACACTGAGTTGAACCAAGTTTTCTGGTACTTTTCTTTAGAATCTAAGGACATTAAATTACAGGGATAGCTGGCCCTCCCTTTCCACTTCATCTCACTTGTCCTGCTCCCGGAAGAGGCATAGTAAACTCCACTGTATCTCTTTTAAAATAGAGAGATAAACTATCTGAGTGTATGCACTTTTGTCAATGTTTAACACCAGAATGTTTTTAGCACTCACGCTAGGTGCTTCATAATATTACTTTCTATAGGTGTTTTATAATGTTCTTTTTTTTTTCTTTGTCATGCTGTTAATGTAGATATTATTGCTCCCAATTTTGTAGATGGGAAAACTGAAACTTAGTGAGACTAAGCACTTTCTTCCAGGTCACGTAGTAAGAATGAGATCCACAAGTAAATCCCAGTTCTCCCTTCAGCTTAGGCCTGACTGTATTCTGGGATGTTGCCACTTGGTACCTCTGAGTCAAGTACCTACTCACATTGACCACTAAAGTGGATACTGAATTCATTCTCTCTCTCTGGTGGATACAGATTCCCTGGTGGCTCAGACATCAAGAATCTGTGTGCAGTGTGGGGACTTGGGTTTGATCTCTGGATTGGGAAGAACCCCTGAAGAGAAGAATGCCATCCACTCCAGTATTCATGCCTGGAGAATTCCATGAACAAAGAAGCCTGAAGTGCTGTAGTACATGGGGTCACAAAGAGTCAGACATGACTGAGCAACTAAAAACAAATAATTGCTGGGTACAGCAAATGGTTGATAAAATCCAGCCTGCCGAATGCAGGTTCTGTTGGGTTAAAGTTTTATCTGTTGCTGGCCTGATAAAGAATGATCACCCAACTGAGACTAAAGATGTCTCCTAGTTCTGTGCTAAGCACACAGTAGTATTCTAAGAGTGTGGGAAAAGCAGATAATATTGAAATGGTAGATTTCTAGACATGACTAGAGAAAGAGTAAGCATTAAAATGCAAAATCAGAGTAACAGTTTCAGATTTGGGGACTGTTTCATTTTTAAATTCTGGTAAGTTAAAGACCTATCACCATGCCATACAGTTTTTCCTCTTCTAGGATGGAACATTTTTTCACTGTGGTATGAGTACTTAGTATTTTATAAGTTGTCTTTCCCGTGCTGCTTTATTTTTTTAACTTAATACCAATTATTACTGAAATAATATTCTGATGTAACTTTGGTGTTTTTAGACTATAAAACATTTCTAGGACAAATGTCATAACTAGCAAGAGTACTTTTTACTCCTAGATTGACTAGTCACTGAAACAGCATGCAAATTTTGCTCCTTCTTAATTCTTGTTCAAGTTCATCTTTTCAGTTTGGAAATTTTGGTGTAACTAACTTCAGGCAAGCTTTGATACTAAAATCTTAAAATTGTGATTTATAACAAGTCTCAGAATCTGACTTATTTTATGTTATTAGAGAAACTTTATTTTTTAAGCCTAATTTATTTTACTGTCAGTGTCTTTATGTGGATTTCTGTTTATAGTGAACTGTTCAATAATAGGAAACATATATAAGTAATACTCTTACATTTCTTTTATAGTCTTTGACAACATAGCATTGAGAAATGTATAGTGAATCACAAGTTTTATTTAAAGCAAGCTCAGTTCAGTTCAGTTCAGTCACTCAGTCGTGTCTGACTCTTTGTGACCCCGTGAATCGTAGCACGCCAGGCCTCCCTGTCCATCACCAACTCCCGGAGTTCACTCAGACTCACGTCCATCGAGTCCGTGATGCCATCCAGCCATCTCATCCTCGGTCGTCCCCTTCTCCTCCTGCCCCCAATCCCTCCCAACATCAGAGTCTTTTCCAATGAGTCAACTCTTCGCATGAGGTGGCCAAAGTACTGGAGTTTCAGCTTTAGCATCATTCCTTCCAAAGAAATCCCAGGGCTGATCTCCTTCAGAATGGACTGGCTGGATCTCCTTGCAGTCCAAAGGACTCTCAGGAGTCTTCTCCAACACCACAATTCAAAAGCATCAATTCTTCGGTGCTCAGCTTTCTTCACAGTCCAACTCGCATCCATACATGACCACAAGAAAAACCATAGCCTTGACTAGACGGACCTTAGTCGGCAAAGTAATATCTCTGCTTTTGAATATACTATCTAGGTTGGTCATAACTTTTCTTCCAAGGAGTAAGCGTCTTCTAATTTCATGGCTGCAGTCACCATCTGCAGTGATTTTGGAGCCCCCCAAAATAAAGTCTGACACTGTTTCCACTGTTTCCCCATCTATTTGCCATGAAGTGATGGGACTGGATGCCATCATCTTCGTTTTCTGAATGTTGAGCTTTAAGCCAACTTTTTCACTCTCCACTTTCATTTTCATCAAGAGGCTTTTTAGTTCCTCTTTACTTTCTGCCTTAAGGGTAGTGTCATCTGCATATCTGAGGTTATTGATATTTCTTCCCGCAATCTTGATTCCAGCTTGTGCTTCCTCCAGCCCAGCGTTTCTCATAATATACTCTGCATAGAAGTTAAATAAGCAGGGTGACAATATACAGCCTTGACTCACTCCTTTTCCTGTTTGGAACCAGTCTGTTGTTCCATGTCCAGTTCTAACTGTTCCTTCCTGAGGAACAGTTCCTTCCTAAGTTTCTCAAGAGGCAGGTCAGGTGGTCTGGTATTCCCATCTCTCTCAGAATTTTCCACAGTTTATTGTGATCCACACAGTCAAAGGCTTTGGCATAGTCAATAAAGCAGAAATAGATTTAAAGCAAAGCATTTTTAATACTTCTTCTGAGGTAGAAAATTGGATTTGATCATTGTTCTTTAATTTTAACTCTCTTAGGCTTCTATTGTGTGTGAAATTTAAAATATGAACTTTTCTAGGGATTAGTGTGGTTAGTAGGTAGATTGACTGATTGGTTTAAACAGTTATTTAAAGAGATATTGTACTTTAGTCACACAAGCTGGTTGAGTCCACCCAAGCCTGCTCTACCTGCTCAGACCTACTCAAACTATTAAAGTGATTATAGCAGTAACGTATTTTATCTAGATTTGCATATACCAGGCAAATAGTCCCAAACCGACACTTGACTGAATAGACTGACCATATCATGGCAAAAGTTTCAATATGCTAAAATTTTCTAGGATGGAAAGCCCCTATGGGATTTTTAACTAAAAGACTGCATTTATTTTCTACGATCATCCTTGATCACATCTTTTAATATTTTTTAATTCTGTGGCTGGGGTGTTTTAAAAATAATTGTGTTTTGTTCTCTCCTGATTATGATTGTACAAACCCAAGTAAGCTAGTGCTATCAAGAAACCTTATGGTGTTTTATATAAAAGTGGAAAGAATAGATAAAATTGATAATCATTTCATGGCTAACTGACTTTAGTTAATATTACTTTAGTAATATTCATATTTTTATGAACATTAATATTAATATCTATAAAAATTCACATCTTTTCCAAGCTATATAATTTTTTCCACTTGCTAAGCACTGTATTTAAAAGAAATTGATTTCTTGGAATTACAGTATCTCCTTTTCGTTCAGAAATTTAGACTTTATTCTGAAAATAGATTTTTATTTTCAACATCATTGATGCAGATGATTTATTTCAATGTCAAGTATTTATGCACAGCCACGCTATAAATCCCCATATGCCTGCTTTTTTATGTTTCATACAGTTTTTTAAAGAAATCATACAAGTTGGCAAGCAATTGAACTCTTTTGTGCTTATCTATTGAAAGTAGATAAATATACTTTTAAATTGGCTCTGGGGCTGAAAGGAATATAGTCAAATTACATGTGAATAAAACTGATTCAGTGCTACTGAGATTAGGAAAACTCATAGTGTCACAATGTGTACTTTATGTATATGGAGAAACTAACATTTTTGTTTTTAAGTGATTCTTTATTATTTTCATTTAAAATAATGACATTTCAAGTGCATAGTTACTTTCAAGTCTTTTCAACCAAATTGCAAAGATGAGAAACTTTAAATCAGTTTGCTCCATCTGTGGTACATCCTCATCAGGTTTTTCTTGCTAAATAATCAGTGATGACACCATTTTATTATCAACCATGCTTTTTGGATAATGCAAAATGACAACTAAGATTTACATGGAAACTGTAATTTTTGATGTGTCTGGCTTTTGACAATGATATTTTATTTTCCAAATTTTCACATTAATACCATAACTACTTTGTAAATAATACACTTTTTGTTCTTTACTGTCTTGAATAGTCCTGTGACTGTATCTTACGTGAATCTGTAAGAGCATTGGCGTCAAACTTTAATTAGCAAGAACAAGAAGTCTGCAGTATGATTTAATAGCAGTTTGTTTTCCTTTGAATTTACTGGAAAAAATGTAAGTTCGAAAGTTAACTATTTGGGTCAAGATTAGAGAAAGTGGAGTTTGCTTTTTTGTTTAACTTTATAATTTCCTTAATTTGTTATTATTCAAGCGTAAGCAAGTAAGTCTGTCATATTCAAAAGCTAAGGTCACAGTGAGGTATTTAGTGACTAGCTAAATAAGACTTGATAACAGACAAAGCCAGGCAGTTATGCCTAACTCTGATGTAGGTAGGGAAAAAAGTAATAAAAAATGCAAACATGATATTTGTGTTTTAATTAATAATACAATATATTTTATATATATCCTGATGAGTCAGTAGCCTTAGAAATTGCATTTTCTTTATATTTACTTCTCTTAATTAAGAAAGAATATATACTTTGAAAAGTATTGCATCATTTACTTGGAAAAAGTAGTATCCTTGCATGTGAAAATGTGCAAGAGATAAGATGTCGCACATCTGCTCTTTATTTTCAGAAGCAAGGTAGGAAACTTCATTTGATATTCAGTGACACACTTAAAAATGTGGTTAAGATCTGACATAAAATGTCTTTAAAAATCCACCTACATACTATTGTTCTCCAGGTAAAACATACACAGTTGACAAGAAAGCTGACTTTGAGGAGACTATTTTGACCTTTCAGCGTGGGGCTCTGTGTTTTCTTTTGCCAGTCTGTATTTCCTGTCCCTGTTGTCCGCTTGTCCTGTACTCATGACTTGGTGACTGCTTCTCCTTGCTGCCTCCCTCCTCCCTTTACTGTTCTAAACACTTCCTCTAGCAAAGTGTTCAGAGGAACCTCAGGCACCAATGTACAGGTGGAACTGTCACGGCTATTTCACTGCTCAGCAACGGTGATTCTGTTTAAGACTCCCTTAAAGTTTTTCATTTAAGACCAAAAACAGCCTCTAAGATTGGTTTTTGGTTCAGTGGACTGAACAGGAGAACAGAAAATGACTGCCCTCACTTTGAATGGATTAGGGCTTGACAGCTTTTGAAAATGACTATTTTTGGATTTGATTTAGTTGTTTCTTACTTACCTATAAACACTAAAATTTTGACTGAAGAGGTCAATATAGTGGATAAAGCTGACGAGAATCATTATGTTAGATGTTTCTAAGAAAATTGAAGACTGACTTCTGGATCTTTTGTCCACTTGCTTATACAACTAATCTAGTATTCTCTCTTCAACACTGTGTTTGAAATTTTTTTGTAAAATACAGATACCATCTTGACCACTTATGAGTCCCTATTCATGACTAATTAGTGGAAGCAAGCATATGTCTAGGTATTCCTTACGCTTTATGAATGTGTCAGTGGGTTTGTCATACAGTAAACAGGATTGGTGGCTCAGTGGTAAAGAATCTGCCTGCCAATGCAAGAGACGCAGGTTTGATCCCTGGGTCAGGAAGATTTCCTGGAGAAGGAAATGACAACGCACTCCAACATTCTTGCCTGGGAAATCCCATGGACAGAGGAGCCTGGCCGGTTACAGTCAAGGGGGGTCAAAAAAGAGCCGGACACGACTTAGAAACTGAACAACAGTAACAATAGTGCAGGAAGTTGTATATATTAAAGATTTTATGCACTACTGTTTTATGAATTTGAATGAAGCCTCCAAATTTCACCTGTTATCTAACCCTTCAAGGAACACCTGATACTTTATATATACCAAGAGTTCTAATACTCAAGAGCAGTTAGAAGAATATTTAGAAGATGAGTATATTCAAAAGCAGAGACATTACTTTGCCAACAATGGTCCGTCTAGCCAAGGCTATGGTTTTTCCTGTGTCATGTGTGGATGTGAAAGTTGGACTGTGAAGAAAGCTGAGTGCCGAAGAGTTGATGGTTTTGAACTGTGGTGTTGGAGAAGACTCTTGAGAGTCCCTTGGACTGCAAGGAGATCCAACCAGTCCATCCTAAAGGAGATCTGGGTGTTGATTGGAAGGACTGATACTGAAGCTGAAACTCCAATACTTTGGCCACCTGATGCGGAGAGCTGACTCATTGGAAATGACCCTGATGCTGGGAGGAATTGGAGGCAGGAGGAGAAGTGGACAACAGAGGATGAGATGGCTGGATGGCATCACCGCCTTGATGGACATGAGTTTGGGTAAACTCTGGGAGTTGGTGATAGACAGGGAGGCCTGGCTTGCTGCGATTCATGGGGTTGCAAAGAGTCGGATGTGAGTGAGCAACTGAACTGATACTACAAATTAGATCTTGGCTAGCTTTGTAAGCTTTGAGATACATATATTATGCCTCCTATATAGGACTTTAGTTAGAAAAGACATTGTGTATGAATACATTTTGTTAAACTGTATATCCTAACCAAAGGGGGCTAAGTTCTAGTTTGCAAAGCACATTAAATTGGTGGATTGAAAGCTTTGAAGGTATTCCACTACAACTTGATTGAAACTTGAGAGACTTTCAAAAGAGTTTGACAAGTGAAGCTGTGATACATTGAAAAATTGGGCAAAATACATTTACCAATTGCCCTCAAATTGGTAAAAATACATTTACCAATTGGAATTGGGTAAATTCCAGATACCATGCTAGGAGTCCTTTGATGCACCTCCAAGGTGGAGGGTTGCTGCTGCTAAGTCACTTCAGTCATGTCTGACTCTGTGCGACCCCATAGATGGCAGCCCACCAGGCTCCTCTGTCCATGGGATTTTCCAGACAAAAGTACTGGAATGGGTTGCCATTGCCTTCTCCGGGGTGGAGGGCTGGAAAATGTGTTAATGTTCTTCTCTGCTAATATCAACTCCTGGGAGAGCAAAGAGATAAACAGATGCAGAGGAGGATCCTTTGCTAGATGGACCTTTATGTCTTTTTTCACTTCTTCCTCTTGTAGCTGTAGCATTGAAGGGTTCTGCACAAAGACAGCTGACCTTCTGAGCTGTTTTCTCTATATTATATCATTATGTGAAGTGAATGTAAAAGTCGCTTAGTTGTGTCCAACTCTTTGCGACCCCATGGCCTGTAGCCCTCCAGGCTCCTCTGTCCTTGGGATTCTCCAGGCAAGAATACTGGAGTGGGTAGCCATTCCTTTCTACAGGGGATCTTCCTGACCTAGGGGTTGAACCCAGGTCTTCTGCACTGAAGAAGCCACCAGAGAAGCCCGTATATCGTTATGGGCTCTGATTAATGTTTACTTGGATTTGGTATTGACAGTGTTGTCTTCTCTACTACACGTGACCTAGTGACCCAGCTGAGAATTTTATGTTACTTTCTAAGTCTCTAAGCATCTGATTTAGGCTCCCCAGGTGACTCAGTGGTAAAGAATCTGCCTGCCACTGCAGGAGACACAAGATATGCAGGTTTGATCCCTGCGTCTCCTGACCCAGGAAGATCCCCTGGAGTAGGAAATGGCAACCCACTCCAATATTCTTGCCTGGAAAACTTCATGGACAGAAGACCCTGGTGGATTGCAAAGAATCAGACCCAGCTGAGCCACTGAGCACACATGCCCACAAGCATCTGATTTAGGGTCCCGCTGGAGACTGTTAACTCTTGCCTAATTAAGTATGCACATGAGAGACAGTGTGACTCTGCTTTCAAAGTTTAAAGGTTTAGATGGTCTCTACTATTTTGGTATAAGGTGGACAGTGTTGTTAATCAGTTGTCATCCAGGACGTGATCTTGTTATGAGATTAAGGAGGCATGTAGCTGGGTATTTCATGTCTACCATGGTTCATTGAGTCTAAGGTGGCATTGCTTGTAAGCAGCAATGTTACTTTTATACCATTGAGAAAGAAAAGTGCAGGCAAAGTTCTGGTTCTGGGTAAGATGGAGCAAGATCACTCCCCTTTGTTGCTCCTATTGAATGACTAAAACTCGGACAGAATACGTAGAACAGCTGTTTCAGGCTTCAGAGTAAATAGTAAAGGTGGGTTAATGAATAAAACCTGAATTTGAAGTGCTACCTAACTGGCAGTGAATTATGTCACGGTCTTCTGTGTCTTGATCTGGGTTCAGGGTAGCCCAAAATCCAGAAGTGGCAATTGGTGTTGACAGAGCTCTGAGAAAAGAGAAGCAGGAAAGGAATTTCCCAGTGTTTGGGGAGTGAAGATATCTCCCTTTTTCTTTGCTCTTATTCAACAAGCGTTTCAGTGCCACACGCAATCATATGACAGTAGTAACATTGACAGGGAAAAATGGGGGCTCAGAGAAGTCTAAAATTCTGAGGGAAGTGAACATTTCTCTTTGATTAGAATCACTATGATTTTTTTTTTTGATAGATACATGTTGTGTGTGAGTGTGCGTTAGTTGCTCAGTCTTGTCTCTTTGCAACCCCACAGACTGTAGCCTGTACACGTCATAGATTTATTCAAACCCATGGAACCATGGAATATACAACAACAGTGAACCATTAATTAAACTATGAACTTCAGATGATTTTGTTATGTCCATGTAGGTTCATCAACTGTAACAGATTTGCCATTCTCTGGTGGTTAGTTGATAATAGGAGATGCTATGTATGTGTAAGGCAGGGACTATATGGGAAATCATTAAATATACTTTTCCCTCAACTTTGCTTAAAAATACTTAAAATATTTTTTATAAAACAGTATAATTAATCAACTGCATTAAATCAGTAGTTACCACTGCCCTATGGATGGCTACAATTAAGAATCTGCCTCGTAAATCACAGAATTTTAGAAATACTAAGTTATGGAAATGCTTCATATATTACAGTTTTTATCAATTAGTTTGAATCATTGTATAGCATTAGAAGTATACAAGGAACTTAAAATGGTAAAGTGAAATTTCTGTAGCTCCCTTTCACAGTGTAGAATTTCTATTCCACACATAACTTCATTCTGTATATTTTGCTTCTTTTTTAATCTTTTTTATTTTTTAAATTATGAAAATATGATAGCACATTTACAGGTGACTTGGAAAATGCAGAACAAAGTTACATATAGTTCTGCTGTATGTAAGATATTTAAGTAGATAAATTAAGATTTTTAGTTGTGGTTTCAATGTCAAACTCTCAGAAATTAATAGATTGAATGTACGGAGAAGTAGAAGAATATATCCTGAAAAGCATTATGAACCAATTGAACATAATTAGGATTATACAATTTTCACACAATAGTAGGATACAAATTGCATTCAAGTTCCCATAGACAATAAACTAGGAGACACTGGAACATATCCAGAGACGTAAGACTAGGTGTGAAAATTCCATGGTCTAAAGGTATTGAAATCATACAGAATCCATTCTCTTATTACTGGAATTATGTTAGAGATCAATCTCAAAAGATATTTGAAAATAACCCACATATTTTAAAGTGCAACCTGACATGCTAAGCTAGATCTTTGCCTTAGCCATTAAAAGCCTCAATAAAGTTAGAAGACTGGAAAAACTCAGAGGGTGATTGCAGAGAAGAAACCATTTAAATGATAAATTAATATCAAAGTGAGAAATTAATATCATACATACTTTTAAAAATTCTGTGTATTTGGAAATTAAATGTCTGCTGTTAAATGAGGGGTATATCTAAGAAGTCATAACAAGGAAAATTAGAAAATAGTTGTAATAGAAGAAAAATAAAAATAAATGCAAACGAATTTACCAGAATTTGTTGCATGAAGCCAAAGTGGCTTAATTGAACTAAATACAGTATGGAGTCTTGAACAAGGTATGGAAGCAAATGAGGGACACTGGCATGACACTCCGTGAGATCTGAGCTAAGCCTGCACTTTAATCAGTGATACGGTATCCCATGTCAGTTTCCTGGTTTTTTAACAACGTAGTATGTCCTTCTATTCTCAGAATTGGATTGGAAGTTTCAGGACTCATTCAAATTTTTTTTTTTAATCATTAAGATGGTAAACTTTCTAGACTTTTAGCAGTAATACTAGATGCCAAAATACGTGGAATTACATCAAAATTTTGAGTGAATATAATTTAGAAATCTAGCATTCTATTCATACTAAGTCAAACAAGTAGAATCAAAATATTAATTTTTAGCTAGGCAAAAATTCATAAGTTTTCTAAAATATATAGTGTACATCCTACATATATATATGTTTGTGTGTGTGTGTATATATATACATACACAAACTCTTTTGTATATTTATATATTTTGTATAAATATGACAAAATCTTTTCTACTGTGCTTGGTAAAGGCTTGAGAATGAAGATCAAAAGAAAAAAAGAGAGATAGAGAAATTGGATAACATAAACTAAATGAAATGGGAGTGCTGAGTATGAAATAGAAAAAGATCATCATATAGTCCAGTTGTTTTTAAACACAGCTGCTCATTAGAAACATATCTGGAGCTTTGGAGGAAAAAACCAATACCTAGGCATTTGTATTTATCAAAAAATTCCAAGATAATTCTGATATGCTTCTGGATTTTAAAAAGTGATTACAGGTTTTTCTATTAACTGGTAGTTTTAGTAATATTCTATTATTTTCTTTTGACCAATCATGATACGATTATTGTATTAAGCACAAATCACAATAGTAGAAAACATTTATCCGTTTTCACAATCAATAGCCATACAAAACCTAAAATATCATTACAATTGTAAGCCATAATGAAAACATGATTAACCTAGCAATATAAAATAATTATATACAATTTAGGGGTTAAATAGAGTGATGTGGTAAGTGGAGGTGCATACATGCATAATTTTTCATCTTCCCAGCCAGTCTATATCTTTTTGCTTCTTGCATTTGATCCATTTACATTTACGATAGTTATCAATATGTATGGTCCTATTACCATTTTCTTAATCATTTTGGGTTTATTTTGTGTATGTATTTTCTTTCTCTTGTGTTTCCTGCTTAGAGACATTCCTTTAGCATTTGTTGCAAAGTTGGTTTGGTGGTGCTTAATTCTTTTAATTTTTGCTTGTCTGTAAAGCTTTCGATTTTCCCATCAAATCTGAACAAGAGTCTTGCTGGGTAAAGTTGTAAGTTGGTTGTAAGTTCTTCTGTTTTATTACGTTAGATATATCATGACATTCCCTTTTGGCTTGTAGAGTTTCTGTTGAGAAATTAGCTGATAACGTTATGGGAGTTCCCTTGTATGTTATTTGCGCTTTTACCCTTGTTGCTTTTAATATTTTATCTTCATCTTTAATATTTATCAGTTTGATTACTGTGTTTTTCAGTGTGTTTCTCATTGTGTTCATCCTACCTGGATCTGTCTGTGCTTCTTGGACTTGGTTGACTATTTCCTTTTCCATGTTAGGGAAGTTCTCAGCTATTATCTCTTCAAGTACTTTCTCAGGTCCTTTCTCTCTCTCTCCTCCTTCTGGGGCCCTTAAAAATGCAAATGTTGGTGTGTTTAATGTTCTAGAGGTCTCTTAGGCGGTCTTGA
Organism: Nanger dama; assembly: GCA_917880005.1. Classification (NCBI taxonomy): domain Eukaryota; kingdom Metazoa; phylum Chordata; class Mammalia; order Artiodactyla; family Bovidae; genus Nanger; species Nanger dama. The sequence goes on from CAKJTW010000007.1 coordinate 37,038,160, forward strand.
TGTCTTTTCTGTTTCTTTTTCTGTTCTGTGGCAGTGGTTTCCACCATTCTGACCTCCAGGTCATTTATCTGTTCTTCTGCCTCAGTTATTGTGATTATTGATTCTATCCAGAGTATTATTCATCTCTCTTTGTTTGTTCTTTAGTTCTTCTAGGTCTTTGGTAAACATTTCTTCTTTCTTCTCCATTGTTTTCCTGAGATTCTGCATCATCTTCACTATCATTACTCTGAGTTCTTTTTTCTGGAAGGTTGCCTATCTCCACTTCATTGAGTTGTTTTTCTGAGGTTTTATCTTGTCCTTTCATCTGGAACCTAACTTTCTGCTTTTTCATTCTGATTAACTTTCTGTAATACGTTTTTTGTTCTAGCTACTATGGGATTGTGGTTCTTCTTGCTTCTATGTACCCTCTGATGGAGGAGGCTGAGAGGCTTGTATAAGCTTCCTGTGGGAAAAACTGGGTCTTGCCCTAGTGGGCAGGGTTGTGCTTGCTGCTGCTGCTAAGTTGCTTCAGTTGTGTCCGACTCTGTGCGACCCCATAGATGGCAGCCCACTAGGCTCCTCTGTCCCTGGGATTCTCCAGGCAAGAATACTGGAGTGGGTTGCCATTTCCTTCTCCAAAGGGTTGTGCTTAGTAAAGCTTTAATCCAATTATCTGCTGATGGGTGGCATTGTGCTCCCTCCCTGTTAGTAGGATTAATGATGATCTCCAAGAGGACTTATACCAAGGGGCCCCTTCCAGGACTGCTGCTACCAGTGCCTCCATCCCTGCAGCAAGCTACTGCTAATCTATGCCTCTATAAGAGACTCTCTAACACTAGCAGATAGGTCTGTTTCAGTCTCCCATGGGGTCACTGCTCCTTTTTTCTGGGTCTTGGTTTACGCAAGATTTTGTTTATGCTCTCCAAGAGTGAAGTCTGTTTTCCTCAGTCCTGTGGAAGTGCTGTAATCAAATCTTGGTAACCTTCAGTGTCAGATTTCCTGGGGATTCCCAAGTCCTCTTTTCCAGGGATCCCCAGGCTGGGAACCCTGCCATGAGGCACAGAACCTTCACAACAGTGGGGGAACTTCTTTGGAATTATTATTTTCCACTTTGTGGGTCACCCACCTGGTGGGTATGGGATTTGATTTTATCATGATTGTGCCCCTCCTAAAATCTTGTTGCAGTTTCATCTTTGTTTTTTTGATGTGGATATCTTTTTGGTGGGTTCCAGTGTCCTCTTGTCGATGGTTGTTCAACAGCTAGTTGCAATTTTGGTGCTCTCACAGGAGATGAGCCCATGTCCTTAAACCGGAAACCAGAGTTGCTATGATTTTAAGGGGTGGTGTGAGAGCACTGTTGCTGTTTTTAATTTCTCTTGTTCTTTAGCATTGGACACAGGTGCAGTCATGGGAAATGTGTACAAAATGGGATAAATAGGACCCCGTCTTCCTGGTAGGAGTGCTGAAAAGAAATGTACTAAAGAAATGGAATGTACAGGGAGAGTTTGGGATGAGAGAGGCTATTACTCAAATATACAGAACATGATCTAAGGTCACTTAAACATACAAAGAGTAAGAACAATTTAAACTTCCGTGGGAAAGGATGACTAATAGATACCCATTCTGAGATGGCACAGATGTTAGAATTTTCTGAAAAATACTTTTTAAGTGCTTGGTACATAAATGCTGTAACAAGTAAGGGGAAATGCTCTTGAAAGATGAAAAGTCTCAATGAAAGCATAGAAAATATAAAGAAAAACCAAATAGAAATCTTAAAACTGAAAAAAAAAAGGTAACCAAAACCCCCACAAACTCACTGGATGGTCTTAATAACAGAATGGAGATGGCAGAGTACCACTGAAGTTAAAAATAAATCATTGAAAGTTTTTCTCTTTGAACTACTGAATGAAAAAAATTGGGAAAGATAATTAATAGTGCTTCTCATGTGTGGGAAAGTATCAGGTCATCTAAATCCTGAAAGGAGAGGAAAAAGCGCAGTTTAGGGAAAAAAAAAAAAAAACAAAAAACAAAACTAGAAGAAATTTTTTAGGAAAAAAATTTAGAAGAAATTTTGAATAAAAACTTCCCAAATTTGATAAAAGATATAAAACTGCAGATGCAAGATGCTCAGGTAATTACAACATGATAACCCAAAGATTATCAAAGAGTATGCTTCTCTGGTGGCTCAGTGGGTAGAGTCTGTCTGCAGTGCAGGAAAGCTGTGTTTGATCCCTGGCTTGGGAAGATCACCTGGAGAAAGAAACGGCAGCCCACACCAGTATTCTTGCCTGGAGAATCCCATGGACAGAGGAAAGAAATCCACATACAGACTCTTTGTAAGCAAAACTGCTGAAAAGTAAGACAGTACTCTTGAAAGTAGCCAGAGAGAAGGGATGCACTGCTAATAGAGGAAAAACAATTTGAAAGACTATAAATTTCTCCTGAGAAAACATGGGAACCAGAAGAAAGTAGAACAAGATTTTTAAAGTTCTAAAAACAAATAGTATTAACTCAATATTTTATATCCAACCATAATACACACTTTAGGAATAAAGGTAAAATATAAACAATTTCATGTAATTGAAAACAAAGATAATTTTGTTGCCAGAAGATGTACTCTGAAAGAATATCTCAACAAAGCCTTTCATACAAAGGAGATGATGCCAGAAGAAATCTTGGAACATCAGGAATTAAGGTGGAAAAAAAGAATCGGTGGGCGTCCCTGGTGGTTCAGTGGTAAAGAATCTGCTTGCCAAGCAGGAGATGCAGGTTTGATCCCTGGGTCAGAAAAATCCCCTGGAGAAGGAAATGGCACCCCACGCTAATATTCTTGCCTGGAGAATTCCATGGACAGAGGAGCCTGGTGAGCTAAAGTCTGTGCTGTCCCAAAAGAGTTGGACATAACTTAGTGACTAAACAACAACTACTATAGAATCAATCAGTAGAACAGACTCACGTGATTATCTTTAACATTTAAAAACTATTATAGATCATATTTTTTGATGAGTTTTCCTATGTATGAGACAGCTGCAATGTTGTGGATAAGTAAATGCAGCACAAAGGTGGTAGGGTAAAGGGACCTCTAATTCCAGGTTGGTTTCTATGTTTTACTTGCTGTTGTAAAATATTTTATTTAAACTCTAAAAGGGTAGATATGAATATTGAAGTCCCTAGAACAACCACTTAAAAATATACACAGATTTGATTAGAAACAAGAGAGATAAACTTGAGTACTATAAAAAAGTTTAAACCAGGAGTTGTTCGTTTGCTTGGTCTTGTCTGACTCTTTCTGACCCCGTGGGCTGCAGCACGCAGCCCTTCACGGTCTCCCAAAGCTTATTCAGACTCATGCCCATTGGGTCAGTGATGCCATCCAAGCGTCTAATCCTCTATCGTTCCCTTCTCCTCCTGCTTTCAGTCTCCCCCAGCATCAGGGTCTTTCCCAGTGAGTTGGATCTTTGCATCAGGTGGACAAAGTATTGAAGCTTCAGCTTCAGCAGCATCCTTCCAATGAATGTTCAGGGTTGATTTCCTTTGGGATGGACTGGTTGGATCTCCTTGCAGTCCAGTGGACTCTCAAGAAGAGTATTCCCCAGCACCACAGTCCAAAGGCATCAATTCTTCAGTGTTCAGCCTTTTCTCTTGCCCATCTCTCTCATCCATATGTGACTACTGGAAAAACAATAGGTTTGACTAGATGGACCTTTGCTGGCAAAGTAATGTCTCTGCTTTTTAATATGCTGTCTAGGTTTGTCATTGCTTTTCTTCCAAAGGGCAAGTGTCTTTTAATTTCACGGCTGCAGTCAGTCTGCAGTGATTTTGCTGCTAAGTGGCTTCAGTCGTGTCCAACTCTGTGCGACCCCATAGATGGCAGCACACCTGGCTCCTCTGTCCCTGGGATTCTCCAGGCAAGAACACTGGAGTGGGTTGCCATTTCCTTCTCCAATGCATGAAAGTGAAAAGTGAAAGTGAAGTCGCTCAGTCGTGTCCAATTCTGTGCAAGCCCATGGACTGCAGCCTAACCAGGCTCCTCTGTCCATGGGATTTTCCCAGGCAAGAGTACTGGAGTGGGGTGCCATTTCCTTCTCCACTGTATGAAAGTAAAAAGTGAGAGTGAAGTCGCTCAGTCATGTCCGACTCCTAGTGACCTCATGGACTACAGCCTACCAGGCTCCTCCGTCCATGGGATTTTCCAGGCAGGAGTACTGGAGTGGGGTGCCATTGCCTTCTCCGGCAGTGATTTTGGAGTCCCCCAAAATAAAGTCTCTCACTGTTTCTATTGTTTCCCCATCTATTTGCCATGAAGTGATGGCACCAGATGCCATGATCTTCTTTTTTGATTTTTGAGTTTTAAGCCAGATTTTTCACTCTCCCCTTTCACCTTCATCAAGAGGTTCTTTAGTTCCTCTTTGCTTGCTGTCATAAGAGTGGTGTCATCTGCATATCTGAGGTTATTGATGTTTCTCCCTGCAGTCTTGATTCCTGCTTGTGATTCATTCAGTCGCATTTTCCATGATGTACTCTGCGTGTAAGTTAAATAAGCAGAGTGGCATTATTCCTCCTTGATGTACTCCTTTCCCAATTTTGAACCAGTCTGATGTTCTATGTCCAGTTCTAAGTGTTGCTTCTTGACCTGCATACAGGTTTCTCAGGAGGCGGGCAAGGTGGTCTGGTATTCTTATCTCTTGAAGAGTTTTCCACAGTTTGTTGTGATCTGCACAGTCAAAGGATTTAGTGTAGTCAGTGAAGCAGAAGTAGATTTTTTTCTGGAATTCTGTAGCTTTCTCTGTGATCCAAAGGATGTTAGCAAGAGAGAAAGGAGACAAGGGGAACATAAAACAGAGGAAGAAAAAATATATAAATAATAAAGTAAATGACCTAAATCCATGTACACCAGTAATTTCATTAAATGACTGTGGTTTTAGCATACCAATTAAAAGGTAAAGTTTCTAGGATGAATATTAAAATATAACCCAACTATATGCCGCCTATAAGAGTTCATTTCTAATGCTTTAAATGAAGGTTGCAAGTAAATAAAAGTAAAAACACATACCATGTGTTTGCTAATAAAAAAGAAAGCTGGAGTGGCCATATAAATATCAGACAAAGTAGCCATACCTTACATAATAAACGGAAAAATTCACCAGGAAGACATAATTCTAAATGTGTTTCCACTTAACCACATAGACTGAAAATATATTTAGCATGAACTCACCAAAATGAAGGGAAAACAAGATAAATCAACAGTGATAGTTGGAAAATGTAATATTTCTGTGTTTGCTGGAAACAATAGCATATAAACTAGGATATAAGAAGAGTGAATAGTACCACCAACTAACTTGATTTAATTTACACAGAAGTTTCCCCCAGCAGTAAAAGAATAAACATTCTTCTCAAGTGCACTGAGAACATTCTCCAAGACAGAATGTACTCTAGGTAATAAGACAAAACTTAACAAATTTAGAAGAATTGAAAGCATGCAAAGTATGTTCTCTGACCATAATAGAAACAAACTAGAATTTGATAATAAGTTATAAAAAAAGACAATTGAAAAATAAACACTAAACCATCTGTGTCCAACAGAAAGTCTCAAGATAACTTAGAAAATACTTCTAACAGAATGACATAACACATTATAGAATCCTGCTAGAACAGTACATAGAGGGAACTTAATAGCATTTAAATGCTTATATTAAGGGTGAAAAAAGTCTTGAATCAATGATCTGAGTTCCTGTGTTGAGGAGCAATGTAAACCCAAAGCAAGCAGTAGGAAGGAAATGATAAAGAGCAGAAATTAATGATGTTGAAAACAAAATGTTAGAGAAAAAAGTTGCTGGTTCTCTGAAATAAATTAATAGATTAATAAATTAATAAATTAATAGATTAATAAAACTGAATAGACCTATCATAAGATTGCAAGAAAAAAAAGGAAAACGCAATTGGAAATGTTATACAATTGCTGGTGACAATGCCAAATGGTATAGTCACACTGAAATGCCACTTTACAGTTCTGATAGCAAGAAAAACACAGTTATTGTATGATCCAGCATCCTCAGTTCAGTTCAGTTCAGTTGCTCAGTCGTGTCCGACTCTTTGCAACCCCATGAATCGCAGCACGCCAGGCCTCCCTGTCTATCACCAACTCCCGGAATTCACTCAGACCCACGTCCATCGAGTCCGTGATGCCATCCAGCCATCTCATCCTCGGTCGTCCCCTTCTCCTCCTGCCCCCAATCCCTCCCAGCATCAGAGTCTTTTCCAGTGAGTCAACTCTTCACATGAAGTGGCCAAAGTACTGGAGTTTCAGCCTCAGCATCATTCCTTCCAAAGAAAACCTAGGGCTGATCTCCTTCAGAATGGGCTGGATGGATCTCCTTGCAGTTCAAGGGATTCTCGAGAGTTTTATCCAACACCACAGTTCAAAAGCATCAATTCTTCGGTGCTCAGCCTTCTTCACAGTCCAACTCTCAATTCCATACATGACTACTGGAAAGACCATAGCCTTAAGTAGACGAACCTTAGTCGGCAAAGTAATGTCTCTGCTTTTGAATTGCTATCTAGGTTGTTCATAACTTTCCCTTCCAAGGAGTAAGCATCTTTTAATTTCATGCCTGCAGTCACCATCTAACATCCTATTCCAGTGCAAATACTCTAGAGAAAGGAAAACTTACTTTCACACAGGAAACTGTATGTAAACGTCTGTAGCAGTTCTGTTCATAATCATCGGAAGTGTGGAGCAATGCAGATGTTCTTCAGTGGATGAACTCATGAACTGGTATGAATCTATACAAATGGAATGCAATTCAAATGAAAATCTATGAATTGTCCACTTATAAAGTAACTTAACCTCAGAGGAATCATACTGAATGATAGAAACTGATCTCCAGAGGTTATAATTTGGATGATTCCATTTATTATGATATTTAAAAAATTTTATTTTATATTGGAGTATTGTTGATTAACAATGTTGTATTAGTTTCAGGAGTATTGCAGCTGATTCAGTTACACAAATACATGTATGTATATATTTTAAAATTATTTTCCCATTTAGGTTATTACTGAATGTTGAACAGACTTCCCTGTACTCTACAGTAGGTCCTTTTTGGTTACCTATTTTGTTTTTTTATGGTTTTTAATATTTAAAGAATTATTGTATATTGGAATGTAGTTAATTAACCATGATATTAAAGATGCCATGAGGGATTGAACTGCTTTGTATCCTGACTCTGGTGGTGGTTATGCAAATCTGTAATGTTACAACTGCAGAAATGACAAGTGTATACACAAAACGGTAATTTTACTGTATGCTAATAGAGGTTAAGTGTGTCTTCATAAGGTCCTGATGATCAGCAATGTTATGATGCCATCCCTATTCCAGAGAAGTTCTACAGAGGAAAAACAAAAGTTTTAGTTCATGAAATATAGTAATTCAGTAGTGAAAGTTTGCCAGTTATTTCATTAAAGCCACAAGAGAAGACTTTGTATTCACCTCAGTGTGATGTCATTTTCTCTTACATTCTATTAGCTGGAATGTTTGGGAGATAACGGGGTATGCCAGAAATTGCACAGAACCCTTTTTACTCCATAAACCTGTGAGACTGCCATTCATGTATTGTTTGAATTGAAAAAGTAAAAGATTGGGAAATTCCTGGGTAAAATGCTGAATTAGGGAATTACCTGTGTTGTGTATCAGTTCTGTCAGCATGTGGGGTGATTGAGGGCCTTGACTCCACACCAGGTTGCTTGATTGGAATGCTGGCTCCTGCAGTTACTAGCTGTGTAATCTCAGGCAAGTCATTTGTATCATCATCTCTGAAGAGGCTAGTATGATTTTACCAGCTATAGTTTGGTTAGAATTTAATATATGTTTATAATAATAATAATATGAGAATAATAATAATCCTCAATCACTCAGTAAGAAATAATCCACTGATTTGGCTGAGTTAGTCTAGTTCTCAGTTGCTTTTTACATTAAAGGAGGCTAATATTTTCTGTTTACTAGGAATATTGCATTGATTCATCAGAATTTATAGGACTCTAAGATATTTTGAGCTCTTAAAGCTTCGTGCTTTGTAAATAAAAATACCATTGCTCTTCTCTTTTCATGTTATTGGCAGTTTTTTTCTAAGTTAAATTTTTTTTTAAGTTTACTGATTGCTTTAACAGTGTGTTTTAGACCCTTTTGTACCAATATGTGCTACACTGAAGATTGTATTTTGTCCCTTGATCATCTGTAAATATACTTTTTGAATGAATAGAAGTACAGATGAGAAGACTAGTCTAATTTCAGGTAATTTTTTTTTCTATTTTGTAAAACTTTTTATTGTCAACCCACAGACAGAAGCCTAAAGCAAACCTATTTGTAACTTAAAGAATAATGCACACGTTTGCGTAGTCATTCAAATCAAGGAGAGAACGTGGTACCCACTGCACAAAAGCCTTTTCCTCTGTTTTACACAGTTGTAGTGGCAATCCAGATTTTGTAGCAATCTCCTTCTAATATTTCTTTAACATTCATCACTCATATGTGCATCCATAGAGTCTATGGTTTGGTTGTGATCATTTCTAAAATGACATTTAAAATCTTAGTCTACAGGTTCCCTATCTCTTTATTTTGTTTACACTTTGTCTTTTTCTAGACTCGGGCCATTTGACTTGTAGCACTTCTTGTCTTTTGAATTTTGATGAGTGCATATTTATGCATGATACAGTTCTGTGTTTTTCTGTCCTCTACAAAATCATAACTGGACCTAGAAGCTTGACCAGATTTAGTTTCATCTTTTTTTTTGCAAGACTAGAGGCAGTATGAGTTTTTGTTGGGACACCTAATGTCTGGTTGCTCTGTAGCATGTTGATAGCAACACAGCTACTCATTGTTTGTATTTGTTAATAGATTCGGAAAGTGAAAGTATTAGTCGCTCAGTCATGTCCAACTCTTTGCGACCCCATGAACTGTAGCTCACAGGGCTCCTCTGTCCGTGGAATTTTCCAGGCAAGAATCCTGGAGTGAGTTGCTATTCTTTTCTCCAGGAGATCTTCCCAACCCTGGGATCAAACCTGGGTCTCCCGCATTGCAGACATATTCTTTACCATCTGAGCCACCAGGTTTGAGGGGCCTGCAAAATCATGAAATATATTTTAATTCTATTAATTGGTTTTCAGGTGTTAGTTATTTTCACAAAGAAACACTTCTATCTACTGTTCAGTTATCCAGTGGTACAGTTCCTATGACAAAGTAAATGCTTGATTATTTTCCTTTATCAGTTTATCATTCTCTAAAGTTAGCAATTATTTTATGAATAGCATTTTTACATGAAGATGAAATATTTCATGAGTTCATAGTGATACTTCACTATTGAAAGTGAAAGTGAAGTCACTCAGTCGTCTCCGACTCTCTGCGACCCCATGGACTGTAGCCTACCAGGCTTCTCTGTCCATGAGATTTTCCAGGCAAGAATACTGGAGGGGGTTGCCATTTCTTTCTCCAGGAGATCTTCCTGACTCAGGGATTGAACTTGCGTCTCTCGCGTTGTAGGGAGACGCTTTACCGTCTGAGCCACCAGGGAAGTACCCACCAGGGAAGTCACTTCAGTGTTAAGTTTTATCTTATTTCCAGCATGTTGAGAATCATGGTTCTCAAAGCTAGAAGGAATAATAGAATTAGAATATTATATAAATACTTATTTGTTTTATTCAACAGTGCACACTCTAGGTCTCAAAGTGCCAATATTAATGTTATAAACCAATATTATTTTCATAAAAGTTTAAACAATTTTTTCCTACATGTACTGTCCCCAGTTACTCTCCTATTCCTTTTTTTTTTTTTTTACAATATATGTTTTCAGATTATATAGCTGTTATGCACTGTACTGTTTTTTTTTTTAATTAAATTTATTTATTTTTTTAATTACAATACTGTATTTGTTTTTGCCATACATTGACACGAATCAGCCATAGGTGAACACAATCGCCCAATGCCGAAGCCCCCTCCCACCTCCCACCCCATATCCTCTACCTGAATCATCCTGTGCATCAGCCCCATGCATCCTGCATCCTACACCAAACATAGATTAGCGCTTCGTTTCATACAGGAAAATACACATGCTTCACTGTACTGTTTTAACTTGAAGTTGTATACAGTTGCAGTTCTCCTAGTAACTGTTTTACACTGTTCATCAATAATTTTGTTCATGTCTCTCTGCTGCTACTGCTGCTGCTGCTGCTAAGTCACTTCAGTCGTGTCCGACTCTGTGCGACCCCATAGATGGCAGCCCATCAGTCTTCCCCCATCCCTGGGATTCTCCAGGGAAGAACACTGGAGTGGGTTGCCATTTCCTTCTCCAATGCATGAAAGTGAAAAGTGAAAGTGAAGTTGCTCAGTCGTGTCCGACTCTCAGCAACCCCATGGACTGCAGCCCACCAGGCTCCTCTGTCCATGGGATTTTCCAGGCAAGAGTACTGGAGTGGGGTGCCATTGCATGTCTCTCCAGACTTAGTTATCTTAAGCATGAGCTCTCGTACATTTCTTGGGAAAGGTCCTGGGAAAATTTAACTAACATTAATAACTGCTTGTGCTTTATTCTTGAAAGTTAGTTTTACTGAATATAAAATCCTTGGCTCATGTATTTTCCCTGACATAACTTAAGTGGGTTTCTCTGTGTTTTTCTTGTGTAAAGTCCTATGATTATCTCATTTTATTTCCTTATCTGTTTGTTCTTTTTGCCTGTGTGCCCAAATGAATTATTTTTTATAAGTCTATTAATTTTGCTAGAAAATGTCTTCATATTGATTTTTATTGGTAATTTTTATAGATATTGATATGTAATATACTTGTGTGTGTATAGGTATTACGTGTAGTTTTTAATAATGTCTTTTTTCATAGAAACCATTATGTTTATGTTGGATCATCTGTACCTAACTTTAATATTTATTACTTTATATTGAATTTTTTTAAAATTTATTTTTACATTTTTCTCTTAAAGTATTATTAGTTAGTTTTATAGTTGTGCCACTTTCTAATGTGGTCTTCATTTTTTTTTTGTTTGTTTTCTCTTTTGTACTTTTTTCCTTTAAATGGTTGTATAGAGTTTTAACACATATAATATATATTTTACATATACATAGCAATATACTTATCATAATTTATTTAATCAATCCTCTTTCTCTATATATATATATAGTTTTAGATTTTATTTTATTTTATTTTATTTTTTTACTTTACAGTATTGTATTGCTTTTGCCATACATCAACATGAATCTGCCACAGGTATACACGTGTTCCCCATCCTGATTTGCATTCTTTCCTGAGTTCTGCAACTTAATTTGAGTCTATTAAATTCCAAATTAAGTGGTTCTTTCATATTTTATTTCATTAGTAATGTTTTTTAGCTTGTTTTGAGATAGATTACAGTTTGGCTTGATTTGATAGGCACATCTTTCTGGCATGCTTTCATTATTTTTAGAGGTGTTATTCTGGTCCTTGTTTTCTTTTTGCTTATAATAAGTTTTTGTGGGCTTTGGCTTAGATATTTTCCCATTTTTTGGATGTGAATTTCATTTTTCTTAAACTTGAAGATCAAGAAAGGTGTCACAATAACTCAGAAAGCTTCCTCTTCTGTTACTGTCTCATGGTGTCTACAAACAGGGAAACGCAATTCTAATGTTTTTCTGACCCTATTCTTCTCTCATACTTTCATGTGGATCTTCTCTTTGTTTTGACTTTGTTTCTGTCCTGTGCAATTTTGATTCCACTTCCGGTTTCTCTTTTACTTGGACCCTGTGCTGAAGGGGTCTCTGGTGTGTCAGTTTTCATGGTATGTATGCCGTTCCCTCAGACCTAACCAAGTTCTCTTGTATTGTGTATGCGTGCCAAGTTGCTTCAGTCGTTTCCGACTCTTTGTGACCCTACGGACTGTAGCTCCCCCAGGCTTCTTTGTTCATGGGATTCTCCAGGCAAGAATACTGGAGTGGATTGCCATTACCTCTTCCAGGGGATCTTCCCAACCCAGGGATTGAATTCACATCTTTTATGTCTCCTACATCGACAGGTGGATTCTTTACTACTACCACCATTTCTCTTGTACTAACCCTATATAAAACACCTACAGTTAGGGTGACTATTGACTATCTATGGCAAACTTGAAGTTTTTTGTATCGTATGTGTTAGACGTCCTGTTTTTATTGATTCCTAGATGGTGTACAGTGTTTCAGGTCTTATATTGTTGTTGGTTTGTTTTGTTTGACTGCATCGTGAGGGTTATTTATGTTACCTTTGTATCTAAGCTTATTGAAAATGTTGTCCATGAGTTCTTGGTTTTACCATCCAATTTTGTTTTTATATTGGGATTCTTAAAAAGAGTTCCTTGACTGTCATTGCCACTTTTCAAAAGTTCTCTTTTTTTTCTTTTAAATAAACAATTTTTTTCTCTTGGTATTGAGCAAAATTGTGCAAATGAGATGTTTCTTTCAAAAATTTGTCTTAATCATAAGTCACTTTCATGTGCATAATTGAATATTTTCTACTTCTTTCCATATGGAAACTAGTAAATGTATGTATATTTGTGTATTCTCAAATAGAAGAGAAAATAATCTGTTGTGTGTACCTACTCAGGTAAAAATGATTAAGTGTTAAGCCTACAAAACTTGGAGTTACATTATGTTGAAGACATTTTTTTAAGGCTGACTTTATTTTTAATTCTTATTCTAGAAAATAAAAATTTAAGATAAATATTTTATTTTGGCTTTTTAATAGTTAGGAGTATTTTTGTATTTAAAGTTATTTGTTTTGAAACAAAATTGTTGCATTAAAAAACTTCTAAGTCTTACATATTTTACTCAGCATAATGCATTTGGTGTTAATCCAAACTGTTCCATTTATTGATAGATTATTGCTGCATTTGTATTCCATTGTGTGGAGGTTTTATCCATTTACTGATCGAAGGACATCTGGATTGTTTCCAGTGTTTAGTAGTTACTAATAAAGCTTCTGTAAGCATTCATGTATAGGTTTTGTGTGGACATACACTTTCATTTCTCTGTGGTAAATACCCAAGAGTGGGATTACTAGGTTCATAGTTCAGTTCAGTTCAGTCACTCAGTCGTTTCCAACTCTTTGCAACCCCATGAACTGCAGCACGCCAGGCCTCCCCTTATCCATCACCAACTTTCGGAGTTTACTCAGACTCATGTCCCTTGAGTCAGTGATGCCATCGAACCATCTCATCCTTTATCATTCCCTTCTCCTCCCACCTTCAATCTTTCCCAGCATCAGGGTCTTTTCAAATGAGTCAGTTCTTCACATCCGGTGGCCAAAGTATTGGAGTTTCAGCTTCAACTTCAGTGCTTCCAATGAATATTCAGAACTTATTTCCTTTAGCATAGACTGGTTGGATCTCCTTGCAGTCCAAGGGACTCTCAAGAGTCTTCTCCAACACCACAGTTAACTCCATGAACAGTATGAAAAGGTTCATGGTAGGTATATGTTTATCTGTTTCAGGAACTGCCATACAGTTTTCCCAGGTGGCCAAGTCATTTAGCATTCCCAACGGCAAGATTTTAGAGTCTAGTTGCTATGTGTTCTTGCTAGAACTTGGCATTGTCAGTATTTTTTATTTTAGTCATACTGATAGGCATGTAGAGGAATCTCCTTGATATTTCTCTGATATTTAATGGTGTTGACCATCTCTTCATGTACTTTTTTTTTCTGTTTTTATCTTTCTTAAAAAAGTTATTTACTTTAATTGGAGGATAATTACAATATTATGATGGTATTTGCCATACATGGGCATGAATCAGCCGTGGGTGCACATGTGTCCCTCCATCCTGAACCCCTCTTCCACCTCCTTCCCCATCCCATTCCTATGGGTTGTCCCAGAGAACACTGACTTTGAATGCCCTGCTTCATGCATGGAACTTGCACCAGTCATCTAGTTTATATACACGTTTCAATGCTGTTCTGTCAAATCATCCCACCCTCGCCTTCTCCCACAGAGTCCAAAAGTCTGTTTTTACATCTGTGTCTCTTTTGCTGCCTTGCATATGGGATCATCATTACTGTCTTTCTAAATTCCAAATATATATTCTCTATATATAATACATTCCATATATATAATGCATTCCATATATATGCTTTAATATACTGTATTGGTATTTCTCTTTCTGACTTACTTCACTCTGTACAATAGGCTCCAGTTTCATAAGTCTGTTCTTTACATCTGTGTTTCTTTTGCTGCCTTGCATACGGGATCATCATTACTGTCTTTCAAAATTCCAAATATATATTCTCTCTATATAATACATTCCATATATATGCTTTAATATACTGTATTGGTGTTTCTCTTTCTGACTTACTTCACTCTGTACAGTAGGCTCCAGTTTCATCCACCTCATTAGAACTGACTTTGATGCATTCCTTTTATAGCTGAGTAATAGTCCATTGTGTATATGTACCACAACTTCCTTATCCATTTGTCTGCCGATGGACATCTAGATTGCTTCCATGTCCTGGCTATTGTAAACAGTGCTTCAACGAACACTGGGGACATGGGTTCTTTCAATTCTGGTTTTCTCAGTATATATGCCCAGCAGTGGGATTGCTGGGTCGTATGGCAGTTCTATTTCCAGTTCTTTAAAGAATCTCCACAGTATTCTCCATAGTGGCTATACCAGTTTTTCTTCCCACCAGCAGTGTAAGAGGGTTCTCTTTTCTCCACACCCTCTCCAGAATTTATTGTTTGTAGACATTTTGATGGTGGCCTTTCTGACAGGTGTGAGATGATATTTCATTGTGGTTTTGAGGGATCATGGAGAAAGGAAGAGAGTTCCAGAAAAACATCTATTTCTGCTTTATTGACTATGCCAAAGCCTTTAACCTTATGGATCACAATAAACTGTGAAAAATTCTGAAAGAGATGAGAATACCAGACCACCTGACCTGCCTCTTGAGAAACCTATATGCAGGTCAGGAAGCAACAGTTAGAACTGGACATGGAACAACAGACTGGTTCCAAATAGGAAAAGGAGTACGTCAGGCTGTATATTGTCACCCTGCTTATTTAACTTATATGCAGAGTACATAATGAGAAACGCTGGACTGGAAGAAGCACAAGCTGGAATCAAGATCACCAGAAGAAACATCAATAACCTCAGACATGCAGATGACACCACCCTTATGGCAAAAAGTGAATAGGAACTAGAAAGCCTCTTGATGAAAGTGAAAGAGGAGAGTGAAAAAGTTGGCTTAAAACTCAGCATTCAGAAAACGAAGATCATTGCATCTGGTCCCATCACTTCATGTGAAGTAGATGGGGAAACAGTGGAAACAGTGTCAGACTTTATTTGGGGGGCTCCAAAATCACTGCGGATGGTGATTGTAGCCATGAAATTAAAAGATGCTTAATCCTTTGAAGAAAAGTTATGACCAACCTAGATAGCATATTTGAAAGCAGAGACATTACTTTGCCAACAAAGGTCCATCTAGTCAAGGCTATGGTTTTTCCAGTGAATGTGAAAGCTGGACTGTGAAGAAAGCTGAGCACCGAAGAATTGATGCTTTTGAACTGTGGTGTTGGAGAAGACTCTTGAGAGTCCCTTGACTGCAAGGAGATCCAACCAGTCCATTCTGAAGGAGATCAGCCCTGGGTGTTCTTTGGAAGGACTGATGCTAAAGCTGAAACTCCAGTACTTTGGCCACCTGATGCAGAGTTGACTCATTGGAAAAGACTCTGATGCTGGGAGGTATTGGTGGCAGGAGGAGAGGTGAATGACAGAGGATGAGATGGGTGGATGGCATCACTGACTCGATGGACATAAGTTTGGGTGAACTGCAGGAGTTGGACAGGGAGGCCTGGTGTGCTGTAATTCATGGGATCACAAAGAGTTGGACATGACTGAGTGACTGAACTGACTGAATAATGAGTAAGGGTGTTTGCTATGATCAGTGTGTTCTCTTGGCAATACTCTATTAGTCTTTACCCTGTGTCATTCTGTACTCTGAGGCCAAATTTGCCTGTTACTCCAGGTATTTCTTGACTTCCTACCTTTGCATTCCAGTCCCCTATAATGAAAAGGGTATTATTTTTTGAGTGTTAGTTCTAAAAGGTCTTGTTGGTCTTCATAGAATCATTCAATTTCAGCTTCTTCAGCATTACTGTATGGGGCCTAGACTTAGATTACTGATGGCTGATGGCATCATCGACTTGATGGATGTGAGTTTGAGTGAACTCCGGGAGTTGGTGATGGACAGGGAGGCCTGGTGTGCTGCGATTCATGGGGTTGCAAAGAGTCAGACATGACTGAGCGACTGAACTGAACTGAACTGAACTGATATTGAATGGTTTGCATTGTAAACGAACAGAATTCATTCTGTCATTTTTGAGATTGCATCCAAGTACTGCATTTTGAATTCTTTTGTTGGCTATGATGGCTACTCTATTTCTTCTAAGAGATTGTTGCCCACAATAGTAGATATAATGGTCATCTGAGTAAATTCACCCATTCTAGTCCATTTTGGTTCACTGATTCTTAAAATGTCAATGTTCACTCTTGCCATCCACTTCCAATATGCCTTTATTCATGGACCTAACATTCGAGGTTCCTATGCAGTATTGCTGTTTATAGCATTGGACTTCACTTCCATCACCAGTCACATCCACAACTGGGTGTTGTTTTTGCTTCAGCTCTGTCTCTTCATTCTTTCTGGAGTTATTTCTCCACTGATCTCCAGTAGCATATTGGGCACCTACTGACCTGTGGAGTTCATCTTTCAGTGTCCTATCTTTTGCCTTTTCATACTATTCATGGGGTTCTCAAGGCAAGAATACTGAAGTGGTTTGCCATTCTCTTCTCCAGTGGACCGTGTTTTGATGCTTTCGAACTGTGGTGTTGGAGACTCTTGAGAGTCCCTTGGACTGCAAGGAGATCCAACCAGTCCATCCTAAAGGAAATCAGTCCTGAATATTCATTAAAAGCACTGATGCTGAAGCTGCAACTCCAATACTTGGGCCACCTGATGTGAAAAGTCCCTGATGCTGGAAAAGATTGAAGGTGGGAGGAGAAGGGGACTACAGAGGATGAGATGGTTGGATGGCATCACTGACTCAATGGACATGCATTTGAGTAAACTCCAGGAGTTGGTGATGGACAGGGGAAGCCTGGTGTGCTCCAGTCCATGGAGTCACAAAGAGTCAGGTATGACTGAGCGACTGAACTAAACTGAACTGAATAATGAGTGGTGTTTAGCATCTTTTCCTGTGTTTGTTAGCAGTCTGTATGTCTTCTCTGGAGAAATGTCTGTTTACTTCTTTGGCCCACTTTTTGATTGGGTGGCTCATTTTTCTGATATTCAGCTGGATGATCTGCTAGTATATTTTGGGGGGTTAATTCTTTGTCAGTTGTTTAATTTGCTATTATTTTCTCTCATTCTGAAAGCTGCCTTTTCACCTTGCTTATAGTTTCCTTCATTGTGCAAAAGCTTTTAAGTTTAATTAGGTCCCAATTGTTTATTTTTGTTTTCATTTCCATTAGGCTGGGTCGTGGGTCATAGAAGATCTTGCTGTGATTTATGTCAGTGTTCTGCCTATGTTTTAATTTCTAGTCTTACATTAGATCTTTAATCCATTTTGAGTTTATTTTTGTGTATGGTGTTAGAAAGTGTTCTAGTTTCATTCTTTTACATGTGGCTGACCAGTTTTCCCAGCACCACTTCTTAAAGAGATTGTCTTTTCCCCACTGTATATTTTTGCCTCCTTTGTCAAAGATAAGGTGTCCACAGGTGTGTGGATTTGTCTCTGGGCTTTGTATTTTGTTCCATTGATCTATATTTCTGTCTTTGTACCAGTACCATACTTTCTTGATGACTAGCTTTGTAGTATAGTCTGAAGTCAGGAAGGTTGATTCCTCCATTTCCATTCTTCTTTCTCAATATTGCTTGGCTTGTCAAGTTTTTTTCTGTTTCCATACAAATTGTGAAATTATTTGTTCTAGTTCTGTGAAAAATACTGTTGGTAGCTTGAAGGGACTACATTGAATCTATACATTGCTTTTTGTTGTATATTCATACTCACTGCATTGATTCTTCCAATCCATGAATATGGTATATTTCTCCATCTCTTTGTGTCATCTTTGACTTCTTTCATCAGTGTTTTCTATATATAAGTCTTTTGTTTCTTTAGGTAAATTTATTCCTAAGTATTTTATTCTTTTCATTGCAATGGTGAATGGGATTGTTTCTGTAATTTGTTTTTTCATTGTTAGTGTATAGGAATGCAAGTGATTTCTGTGTATTAATTTTATATCCTACAACTTTACTATATTCATTGATTAGCTCTAGTAATTTTCGGGTGGTATCTTTAGGATTTTCTATGTAGAAAATCATGTCATCTGCAAACAGCAAGAGTTTTACTTATTCTTTTACAGTCTGGATTCCTTTTATTTCTTTTTCTTCTGTGATTTCTATGGCTAGAATTTCCAAAGCTATGTTGAATAGTTGTGGTGAGAGTGGGCACTCTTGTCTTGTTCCTGATTTTAGAGGAAATGCTTTCAATTTTCCTTATTTTAGAGGAAATGCTTTCAATTTTTTGCCATTGAGGATAATGTTTGTTGTGGGTTTGTAGTACATGGCTTTTATTATGTTGAGGTATGTTCCTTCTGTGCCTGCTTTCTGGAGAGTTTTCATCATAAATGGGTGTTGAATTTTGTTAAAGCTTTTCTCTGCATCTATTGAGATAATCATGATTTTTATCTTTCAGTTTGTTAATATGGTGCATCACATTGATTTGTGAATACTGAAGAATCCTTGCATGCCTGGAATAAAACCCACTTCATCATGATGTATGATCTTTTAAATATCTTCATGTACTTTTTATGCCCACTGATGGATCCTCTTTGATGAAATATCTGTTTTAAGTCTTTCAACTCATTTTAAATGGGTTATTTTCTTGCTGTTGAGTTTTGAGAGATTTTTACATATGCTGGATGCAGATTCATTGTTGAATATGTGATATGCAAATATTTTTCCTAGTTTGTACCTTGTCTTTTCATTTTCTTAGAAGTATCATTTGTAAAGCAAAGTTTTGTTAGTTTTAATAAATTCTAATTTATCCTTCTATCTGTTATACATTATGATTCTATTGTCGTATCTCAGGACATTTTACCTAATACCAAGGTTTATATATTTTCCTTTATGTTTTCTTCTGAAACTTGAGATGTTACATTTGCACTAATTACTGCATATCATTTATGTATGATTTTTGTATGTGAAGTGTAAGGTTCATTTTTATATGTAAATATTCAATTGTTCCTCTACCTATTTTAAAATTTATTTTTAATAGAAGGATAATTTTTTACAATGTTGTGTTGGTTTCTGCCATACAACACAAATAAACCATGCATGTATATATATCCCTTCCCTCTTGAACCACCCCTCCCACCACATCTTCCACCTCACCCTATCCCTCTAGGTTGTCACCATACCTGGTTGAACTCCCCATGTTACATAGAACCTTCCCATTGGCTAGCTATTTTACATATGGTACAATGTATATGTTTCAGGGCTACACTCTTAGATCATCCTACCCTCTCATTCCCATACTGTGGCCACAAGTCTGCTCTCTGTGTCTGTGTGTTTATTCATGCCTTGCAAATAGGTCCATCAGTACCATTTTTCTCAATCTATCTATATGTATTAATATATGTTACTTGTTTTTGTCTTTTTGATTTACTTCGTTCTGTATAACAGGCTCTAGGTTCATCCATTAGAACTGACTCAAGTTCATTCCTTTTTATGGCTGAGTAATATTCCATTGTATACATGTATGACAACTTCTTTATCCATTCATCTGTTGATGGACATCTAGATTGCTTCCATGTCCTGGTTCTTTTAAATAAGTGCTGCAGTGAATGTTGTGGTACATGTGTCTTTTTCAGTTATAGTTTTCTAAGGATGTATGCCCAGTAGTGATATTGCTGAGTCATATGGTCATTTTATTCCTAATTTTTAAAGGAATCTCCATGCTGTTGTCCATAGTGGTTGTATCAATTTACATTCTCACCATCTGTGCAAGAGGGTTCCCTTTTCTCTACACCCTCTCCATCATTTATTGTTTGTATATTTTTTGATGATGGCCATTCTGACTGGTGTGAGATGATATTTCATTGTAGTTTTCACTTGCATTTCTTTAGTAATAAGCGATGTTGAGCATCCTTTCATGTGTTTGTTGGCCATCTGTATGTCTTCTTTGGAGAAATATCTGGTTAGGTCTTTTGTGCATTTTTTATTTGGGTTTTTTTTTTGGTTTTTCTGGTATTGAGCTGCATGAGCTGCTTGTATATTGAATCTAACTTTAGAGATAGAAATTTTAAAAATGCAAGAGCTTTTAAATTCATTTCTCTAAAGTTAGATTCTCCTGATATAATTTCTGATCTCTCATTCTAGATATCTAGTTACTTCTTTATATTCGCAAATTTGTATTACATCCTGGTCTAAAAAATGAGATGAGATATGGCCAACAAAGGTAATTTTCATTCAACAGATTTAAGGCAGAGAATTTGTATATTAGTTGTCCAGGGCTGCCATAATAAAGTACAAACACTGGGTGGCCTGAACAACAGAAATGAACTTTCTCACAGTTCTGGAGGCTGGAAGTCTGAGGTCATGATTTTGACAGGATAGGCTTTTCTGAGGCTTGTGTGTTGACTTGTGGATGGCCTAGCATCTTTTCCCTGTGTCTTCACAGGGCCTTTCCTCTGTGAATGTCTATGTGCAGATTTCTTCTTCTTCTTTTTCTTTTTTTTTTTACAAAGACACCAGTCATGTCGGATTAGTGCTTACCCTAATGTCTTCATTTTAATTGATTACTTTTGATTCCTCTTAGAGTTCATATCTCTAAATATAGCCGCATTCTGAGGAACTGGGACTTAGAGCTCCAACAGAATCATTTTGAGCATGACACAGCTGACACCATTAACCGTGTCTTGGCTATGATCCTCGCACAGGGCTTGGAAACTAATCAATGTTCAGTACCTTCTTGGTGCCCGGTGCTAAAACCTGCCGTTGGTGTTGGAAAATACTCAGTTACAGAGTCAGGAGTTGGTGATTTGGGGGAGAAAGGAACAAATAAATAATATAACCCAGTGTAAAAACAATAATGAAGGCAAAATAAAATGCAAAACAGTATGAGAGAGAGAAATATCATCTAGGATACTACCTTCCATAGATTTGAGTTAGAAAGCTTGAAGTTCACAGTGCATGGCATTATGATCTTGGGCAACTTAACTGGCTTTATAACCTCATTTAGCTCATCTGTAAAATGGGGAATTGCTCTCCTTGGTTTTTGGGATGATTAAATGAAATAATGTATAAAAGTATTACCAAAGTAAAAAGCAATGCAGTACTACAAATAATTGTAGAGCAACGTGAGTAGAATAATCAAAATGAACGCACTGACAACCAGAACGATCGCTGGCTATAAGGAACTGATACGGCTCTGTTGGTGTGTACCACCTGACTATATGCTTTGTGGATAGATTTACCAGGGTCACAGTACATGTGGATTTCTTTCCTGTTTGGAAACTCTATGGTGAGAGACCTTTCCCCAGGAACACTTAGATTCAGCAATGTGGTGATTCATACTCAGAAATGAGGAGAATCCTAGTTGTGTGGTTATGTGTTTGAGAGCGATATCTTCATGTATCAGAACTGGAGGTTTGGAGATGGGGGACTGTAGTTTCAAAAATGTCCTCCTGGTGATTCTGTTACTATCTCCCCTTTTTTTTCTCTTACCACCAAAATACATCTAAAACATTTGCCTATAGTTACTAATGCAGGTGATACTTGCTGTCGCCCTTACTGGAGAATCAGACAAGGAAATGTAATGGCACTGCAGGCAGGGGGATCATGAACTTTAAGCACGAGGATCGTGATGTGTCCAGGGAATTGGAGGTGCTATGATTGAGTGACTGAAGAATAAGGTGTAAAACCTAAGGGGTTGGGGGTGATCATATAATGCCCCATGTAAAATTAAAGGAATGGGAATCCTCTAGTGAGGACTTTATAATACTGAATTATCTGTTGACAAATGCTTAAAATGCTTTCTTGCCAGTGTATTAGAGTTCTTCAGAGAAACACAATAAATGAGATGTGTATACACACAGTAAGAAATTGGGTTACATGATTATAGGTTATCAAGACTGACAAGTCCAAAATCTACAAAGCCAGTATCCCAGTTCAAGTCCAAAGGCCAGCAGACTTGTGTGGAATCAAAGAGCCAGGTTTCAGTGTAAAGCTGTTACACAGGAGATTCATTTCTTACTTGGTGGGAGGGTCAACCTTTTGTTTTATTTGGGTCTTCAAGTGATTGGATGAGGCCCACCCATATTAGGGAGAGCCATCTGCTTTACTTAGTTTACAGATATAAATGTTAAACTCATCAAAAATACCCACAGCAAACACCCAAATTATGTGTTACCAAATATCTGGGCATCTTATGACTCCATCAAGTTGACAAAGTTAATCACCATAGCCAGTAAAGTAAAATCAAGTTTCACATTATTTTTGGCATTATTATTAATTATTGGCAATTATACGTATACTTTGGCCATTTAGAAGTTGTCATGCATGGGGGAGGAAGAGTCCACTCAAACTGAAAATTTTGAGTTTGTTAATTAATGCTTACAGCTTTTATACTAACCTATTGATTTCCAAGTTATGTTCCAGTTTTTTATGTTAAGTCCCTTTGAGAGCTGTGTGACACCAAATGTGATATATAAATCAAATTATTCAGTATAAATTCGTGTACATGTTTAAAATGATTTTTAGAGGAGTGTAGCCTACTGGTTTAGATATCAAAATATTTCCTCATGTGACACCGGTGCCTTTTAGAAAGATTTTTAAAAGTTATTTATAAAAGTGGGTAGTATGAAGATTGAAACTCAGAATAATATTAGTCATCAAGTTGACTGGTCAGGTATGATTTAATTTCAGTGGTTTTCCAATTTATCCTTAGGTCGTTTGAGGGGAGAGAACAAAGAATAGATTCTTGTGTGAGTGTTTTTATGGTTCTGGGAAGTCAAATGATTTTATGGTTTTTTCCCTCAGTGCTATTGTTTTTATTTTAACCTCTAAAACTTCTAAGAAGTGCTTTATTAATAGTTAGAACAGTAGATTAAGAATTCTAAAGACTTCTGTTTTTCTTTTGATTTCATCATTAACCTCAAGGAAGTTGTTAAATACTTTGTTTACACTGAGAAATAATAAGGATTAATCATATTATGTTGAGAAAGTGTTTTGTGCTTTCTGAAAAAGTGAATTTAAAATATGTGCATTTTCTCCCCTCTTCCTGAGTTGAGAAATACTAGAATAAATGTGGATTTGAGGAGGTACAGTTTGAGTTCTGTTCCTATAGCTACATTCCTTCTCATTTTAGCCTTCCATCTGCATGGCACAAGTCTGTCATAGCAGATGTTTTTTTGTTGCTAAATATCTTAAGTACATCAACATTGTCAGTTAAGGTTGTCAGTGTGTGTTTGTGGAATCATTAATAGAAATCATATAAGATGCTTTAGCATGGGACTTCCCAGGTGGCACAGTGGTAAAGAATCCTGCTGATGCAGGAGACATGGGTTCAATCCCTGGATAGAGAAGGTCCCCTAGAATAGGAAATGGCAACCCACTCCAGTATTCTTGCTTGAAAAATTCCATGTGCAGAGAAGCCTGGTGGGCTGCATCCATGGGATTGTAAAGAATTGGACATGATTGAGCCGCTGAGCACAATCACAAGATGCTTTAGTCTAGGTCTGGTGGGCAAATTAAGACATGAATAATTAGAAAGTATCCATTTTAACTTCAGAAGATTTCAGTGGTGAAAATAGGGTACTGTTTATTACTTAAGATGTGTATTCCAGGACTTCCTGGTGATCCACTGGTTGGGACTCTGTGCTGTCATTCCTGGGTCCCTGGATTCAATCTTTGATCAGGGAACTAAGATTCTGCATGCTACCTGGCATGGATTAAAAAAATGATATGTATTCCATTACCACACAGAACTACTGCATATTTGGTAAAACTTTGAAACTTGAAAAAAGTGGGGTAAAGTTGATAGGGATTGTTTATTAAACTCTGAAAGGTGAAGACCGCAAGACACTACGGGGAATTAGAGGAAGACCATATAGGGAACTCCCTGGTGGCTCAGATGGTAAAGCATCCGCCTACAGTGCAGGAGTCCTGGGTTCTATCCTGGGTCAGGAAGATCCTCTGGAGAAGGAAATGGCAATCCACTCCAGTACTCTTGCCTGGAAAATCCCATGGACGGAAGAGCGTAGAAGGCTACAGTCCATGGGGTTGCAAAGAGTCAGACATGACTGAGCAACTTCACTATCACTATATTTTGATAAGATATAAGGAGTTTTAATTTATATCTTACTGAATGTATATGACCATAAAAGCGTTTATTCTGTGAATATTTATTGGGGAGGTACTTGTACAAAGCATTCTGCATAACTTTACATATGTTAACTCACACAGTCTTCATTAATCCTCTTATAGGAGCTTTTATTATTCCCATGTCTTCTTTTAGATACTTATAAACTCCTTATATTGGACTCCCCTGATGGCTCAGTAGTAAAGAATCCACTTGCAATGCAAGAGACGCAGGAGATGCGAGTTTGATCCCTGGGTCAGAAAGATCCCCTGGAGGAGGGCATGGGAACCCACTTCAATATTCCTGCCTGGAGAATCCCATGGCCAGAGCAACCTGGAGGGCTACAGTCCATGGGGTCACAAAGTGTCAGACACAACTGAAGCGACTAAGCACAGAATAGACTCCTTATATTGATAGAAAAAATTGGCTTTACATAGAAATTGTTAGTCCCTTTTCTCATTTTATACATGTAAAATACTGTCAAAATATGACTATATTATTTGTAGAATCTTTTCAGGTATAAAATTTGTGTAAAATTTTGAAAAACTGCATTTGCCTCAGTAATTTCACCAATATCAGACACCAAGAAGTGACTCATACCTGTAATTGAAATATAAACATGGCATTTTATTCTTATGGTATTGCCTTTACAGTATTGAGCAAGACATGGCTAAATTGTAAACCCCAGTGAGTCATGCAGATCAGTGTAGGAGTTGGGTGGATTTGGGTTTCTTAAAAGTTTCACACCCCAAATATCAAAGGGAAATGAGTAACACAGAACCTTTTTTTCTCACTAACCTTTTCATTCTCCAATGACCACAATATGCACATGATAGAAAACTGAAAAAGTACCCCAAATGATTATACTCAAAAGATTTGTACCACTTTGGGGGAATTAACCAACTATAGTAAATAATTTGTGTATTTTTAAAGATTCAAAATCTTTATAAATATCACAATATAGCAAATTAGTGCAGTGAGTAAGCTGAGATTTTCACCCTGGCTGAGCATCAGAATCACTTTTGGAGTTTCAAAAATAGAGGCAAGAACCTTGTTGGTTGAGTTATACACATGTATTTTTTTAATACTTTATTCTACATTACAGTACACATGTATTTTAAAAATATAAAGGCAAAGCAGAAAGGATACTGAGAGTTGTTTCTTACGTGCAACCATGGTTGAGAACCAGTTGAACGTAGTTTAGACTTTAAATGACCACAGCCAGGCAGTAATCATTGTTGGTGGTAAAGGACATTGATATGGACTGTAGAAGCTAAGAAAGTGGCCAACTGGGACAGACCTCTGTGTAGAATATAAGTGAGAATTACTGACACCAGCAGACAATACAGAAACCACATGATAAAAGATTCACTTTGTTCATTATTATGTCACATTGTCTTGAATCTAGACCCTTATTTATGTTTTTCTCAGTTGATCTTTAATGAACAGAGGAGAATTTACTTGATGTATGGCAAAACCAATACAACACTGTAAAGTAATTAGCCTCCAATTAAAATAAATAAATTTAAATTAAAAAAATAAAGTGAGTGAAAAAAAGATATAATTGGCATAAAACATTTTAAGTTGTACATCAAATACAATCATATTTGTTTATATGTATTGTGAAATGATTACCACAATAAGATTAGGTAACAGATCCATCAATTCACATAATTAAAACTTTAGATGAATTTTAAAGCCTCTGACTATGTGTATATGTGTGTATATAAATTTATTTTTAATTGTGTATTGTTTGTTTTGGGGATTTGAATATTTTAATATACTTTCAAACTTTAAAGATGTAAGAATAGGGCATATAACTTCCATCTGTCTTTTATGCAGACTGAGTGAAAGTCACTCGGTTATGTCCAACTCTTTGCAACCCCAGGGAATTTTCCAGGCTAGAATACTGGAGTCAGAGAAGGCAATGGCACCCCACTCCAGTACTCTTGCCTGGAAAATCCCATGGATGGAGGAGCCTGGTGGGCTGCAGTCCATGGGGTTGCTACAAGTTGGACACGACTGAGCAACTTCACTTTCACTTTTCACTTTCATGCATTGGAGAAGGAAATGGCAACCCACTCCAGTGTTCTTGCCTGGAGAATCCCAGGGACGCGGGAGCCTGGTGGGCTGCCATCTATGGGGTCGCACAGAGTCGGACACGACTGAAGCGACTTAACAGCAGCAGCAGCAGCAGAATACTGGAGTGGGTAGCCATTCTCTTCTCCAGGGAATCTTCCCAATGCAGGGATAGAATCCCAGGACTCCTGCTTTGCAGACAGATTCTTTACCAGCTGAGCTACTAGGGAAGCGCACGAATACTGGAGTGGGCAGCCTATCTCTTCTTCAGGGGATCTTCCTGACCCACGGGTTGAACTGGGGTCTCCTGCACTGCAGATGGATTCTTTACCAGTGGAGATACCAAGGACTCCCTTAAAAGCTGTAAGAACAGTACATATAACTTCCACCTGTGTTTCAGGCAGATCAGCATTTCACTGATTTTTTCATCTTGCCCTGTTGCTTTATCATTTTTCTACGTGTGAGCCCCCTTGGGCATGCTCATTCTCTCCTTTGCTCTTTCTTTCTCTTTCCTGTCTGCCTTATGGAATTGTGAATAAATTAGTTGGTGTTTGAGGCTGCTAAATTTTTGATCACTCATTGCACAATAGCAGACTAATAAAAGCTAATAAAAATTAATAACCCATGAGTCAAATGAGAAATCACAGTGGAAATTAGAAATGTATACAGTGAGAAAAATGAAAACGAAATAATTTAAACTGAAAAATATCACAAAGTTTAATGTATCGATTAAGCTGTTATTAGAGGAAAATTTAGAGCCTTAAGTTTTGATCCTTGAACAACCCAGGGGCTGGAACCTCACCTTCCACACAGTGTAAAATTTATGGATAACTCTACAGTTGACCTTCTGTGTCTGAGGTTCTGCCTCTGCAGATTTAACCAGTCACAGTTGTGTAGTACTGTAGAATGTATATATGGAAAGATTCCATCTGTAAGTGGATTTTCACAGTTTAAACCTGTATTGTTCAAGGATTGACTGTATTAGAAAAAAGGAAAAGCAGAGAGCCCACTATTTAAGCATCTTTTGTAGGAAATTAGAACAATGAATTAAACCCAAAGATAGTGGAATGAAGAAGATATTGAAGAAAATAGTAAGGTTTTAAAAATAGTAAGGACTTGAAAAATAAGCCTAAGATAGTCAATAAAACTTTATTTTGAAAATGTTAATAAAGTTGATAAAACCTTGGCAAAATTCAACATGAAAAATATTGAAGGCTCCAAGTAATTATCATCAGAAATGAAAAGAGAGCATTGGCACAGCTCATAGACACTGCAGTGAGATGTTGTAAATCACTTTGTTGGTCATCTTAAAGTGAAAGTGTTAGTTGCTCAGTCATGTTCCACTCTTTGCAACCCCATGGACTGTGGCCTCCCAGGCTCCTCTGTCCATGGAATTCTCCAGGCAAGATTACTGGAGTGAATAGTTCCTTTCTTCAAGGGATCTTCTGCACCCTGGAACTGAACCTGGATTTTTCCGAATTGCAGGCAGATTCTTCACTGTCTGAAGCCCTATAATGAAATACTGTAGCCTAGGTGGATTAAACAACAGTGTATTTCTCACAGTTCTGGAAGCTGGGAAGTCCAAGATCAAGGTGCTAGGAGATTTATTTCCCAGATAAGGGCTCTCGTCTGGGCGTACAGAATCCTTACATTGATGAGAGAGGAAAATCTGGTGTCTTTCTCTCTGTTTATGAGGGCACTAATCTCATCATGGGGACTTCACTCTCATGATTTTATCTAAACCTATTTACCTCCCACAGACCCTGCCTCCTAATACTATCACATTGGGGTTAAAGCTTCAATATGAGTTTTGGAGGGAACACAAACATTCAGTCTACAGCTTTATGATAGATTTACTTAAATTTAGATCAAATGAACACATTCATAAGCAAATACAACTAGGAAAAGTAGTCTATACATTTAAGACATGATTCTAACTGAAAATGCTACTCCAAAAGCAGTTGGCTTTTACCAGTGAATTTTACAAAACCATTAAAAAGAAGAAATAATGTCAATTTACATCAAATAACATCAATTTCATGGTGACTGCAGCCATGAAATTAAAAGACACTTACTCCTTGGAAGAAAAGTTATGACCAACCTAGACAGCATATTAAAAGCAGACATTACTTTGCCAATAAAGGTCCGTCTAGTCAAGGCTATGGTTTTTCTGCTAGTCATGTATGGATGTGAGAGTTGGACTATAAAGAAAGCTGAGTGCCAAAGAATTGATGATTTTGAGCTGTGGTGTTGGAAAAGACTCTCGAGAGTCCCTTGGTCTGCAAGGTGATCCAACCAGTCTATCCTAAATGAAATCAGTCCTGAATATTCATTGGAAGGACTGATGCTAAAGCTGAGATTCCAATACTTTGGCCACCTGATGAGAACTGGCGCATTTGAAAAGACCTGAGGCTGGGAAAGATTGAAGGTGGGAGGAGAAGGGGACGACAGAAGATGAGAGGGTTGGATGGCATCACTGACTCAATGGACATGAGTTTGAGTAAGCTCCAGGAGTTGGTGATGGACAGGGAGGCCTGGCGTGCTGCAGTCCATGGGTTCGCAAAGTTGGACACAACTGAGCGACTGAACACATTTTTCCAGAAAATAGAAAAAGAGAGAACAGTTTTCCAATTTATCCTATGAAGGCAGTGTAAATGTTTAGTAAAAATCTGACAAGGACTTTAGAAGAAAAAAATTCAGGCTAATTTTTGTCATAGGAGCAATATTCGAAGATTGCATTATCAGATTAAAACATTATGAGTTAGAAAAAGGAGACAAGATTTTATTCACAATTGACATGTTTTTATATGTAAAAATTGGAAATAAGTTGTAAATTCTTAGAATCTATAAGTGAATTTAGCACAGTTACTGAATACAAAAACTGTATAAAAATCTTAATATGTTTTTGTGTATCAACAAAGAGAAAATGTAGTAAAATATTATTTGCAATAGCATCAACAAAGTTGTTTAGATATTTAGCAAAAATTACTAAAGGACTCTGTACTGGAGATTATAAAGCTTTGAGAAAATTTTGGAAGGTATTAAATAAAGAAATATATTCATAATTGAAAACCTTAATATTTTAAAGGTCCCTTTTTGTCTAAAAAGCAGGTGATTTTGAGCAAATTTATTGTAAAATTTTTTGCAATAATTCCACCCCGAAAATGCTTTCTTTTTAGAGCAGGTGACACATGGCATAAAATTAATATCATAGATTTTGAATTATTCCATTTTATTTATACAATTGATCTTTGGACAACATGGGTATTAGAGGCACTGACCCTCCACAAAACTGAAAATCCACATGTAGTTTACCATTCGTCCTCCTTGTCTGTTGGTTTAACCAACTGTGGATAGTATAGCACCGTACTAAGAACTATACTATTTCCTGTTGAAAAACTATGTATAAGTGGATCCTTTGCAGATAAAACGCATGTCCAAGGGCTAACTGTACTTCATTTTTGAAGGGAGATAATGTCAATTTTAATTTATTGTTAATTTACACTTGATAGAGCTTGGAATTCGGTAAAGGATATATGATGCAACAAAGAAGGGATATCTGCCTATGTTGTGTTTTGTTTTAAAAGCATTGTTTATGCATTATCTTTTAAATTAGTAAGAATTATAGTGGTGCCATCATATTCAATGTATATGTAGTCTGGGAAGGCCTTACAAGTAGCTGTGAAAAGAAGAGAAGTGAAAAGCAAAGGAGAAAAGGAAAGATATATCCATGTGAATGCAGAGTTCCAAAGAATAGCAAGGAGAGATAAGAAAGATTTCCTCAGTGATCAATGCAAAGAAACAGAGAAAAACAACTGAATGGGAAAGACTAGAGATCTCTTCAAGAAAATTAGAGATACCAAGGGAACATTTCATGCAAAGATGGGCTCGATAAAGGACAGAAATGGTCTGGACCTAACAGAAGCAGAAGATATTAAGAAGAGGTGGCAAGAATACACAGAAGAACTGTACAAAAAGATCTTCAAGACCAAGATAATCACGATGGTGTGATCACTCACCTAGAGCCAGACATCCTGGAATGTGAAGTCAAGTGGGCCTTAGAAAGCATCACTATGAACAAACCTAGTGGAGGTGATGGAATCCAGTTGAGCTATTTCAAATCCTGAAAGACGATGCTGTGAAAGTGCCACACTCAATATGCCAGCACATTTGGAAAAATCAGAGGTGGCCACAGGACTGGAAAAGGTCAGTTTTCATTCCAATCCCAAAGAAAGGCAATGCCAAAGAATGCTCAAACTACCGCACAATTGCACTCATCTCACATGCTAGTAAAGTAATGCTCAGAATTCTCCAAGCCAGGCTTCAGCAATATGTGAACCATGAACTCCCTGATGTTCAAGCTGGTTTTAGAAAAGGCAGAGGAACCAGAGATAAATTGCCAACATCTTTTGGATCATGGGAAAAGCAAGAGAGTTCCAGAAAAACATCTATTTCTGCTTTATTGACTATGCCCAAGCCTTTGACTGTGTGGATCACAAGAAACTGTGGAAAATTCTGAAAGAGATGGGAATACCAGACCACCTGACCTGCCTCTTGAGAAACCTATATGCAGGTCAGGAAGCAACAGTTAGAACTGGACATGGAACCACAGACTGGTTCCAAATAGGAAAAGAAGTACATCAAAGCTGTATATTGTCACCCTGCTTATTTAACTTCTATGCAGAGTACATCATGAGAAACGCTGGACTGGAAGAAGCACAAGCTGGAATCAAGATTGCTGGGAGAAATCTCAATAACCTCAGATATGCAGATGACACCACCCTTATGGCAGAAAGTGAAGAGGAACTAAAAAGCCTCTTGATGAAAGTGAAAGTGGAGAGGGGGGAATTGGCTTAAAGCTCAACATTCAGAAAACTAAGATCATGGCATCTGGTCCCATCACTTCATGGGAAGTAGATGGGGAACCAGTGGAAACAGTGTCAGACTTCATTTTGGGGGCTCCCAAATCACTGCAGATGGTGACTGCAGCCATGAAATTAAAATATGCTTACTCCTTGGAAGAAAAGTCATGACCAACCTAGATAGTATATTCAAAAGCAGAGATATTACTTTGCCAACAAAGGTCTGTCTAGTCAAGGCTGTGGTTTTTCATGGATGTGAGAGTTGGACTGTGAAGAAAACTGAGTGCCAAAGAATTAATGGTTTTGAACTGTGTTGTTGGAGAAGACTTTTGAGAGTCCCTTGGACTGCAAGGAGATCCAACCAGTCCATTCTGAAGGAGATCAGTCCTGGGTGTTCTTTGGAAGGAATGATGCTAAAGCTGAAACTCCAGTACTTTGGCTATCTCATGTGAAGAGTTGACTCATTGGAAAAGACCCTGATGCTGGGAAGGATTGGGAGCAGGAGGAGAAGGGGATGACGGAGGATGAGATGGCTGGATGGCATCACGGACTCGATGGACGTGAGTCTGAGTGAACTCCGTGAGTTGGTGATGGACAGGGAGGCCTGGTGTGCTGTGATTCATGGGGTCACAAACAGTCAGACATGACTGAGCAACTGAACTGAACTGAACTGATATGTAGTGAGTTACTTGATACTTACACATTAGATTTTTTATTATAATTTTTTGGTGAGAGAAACATTTGGAAATGTAATCAGACTTTTACTAGGATGCTATAAAGTCCAAATATTTCTCTAAATATTTGAGAGAATATAACACATATTTGAATTAACCTAGTTTTCAAAAGCTATTGCTTATATATAATAGTTACAAGCAATAACCATAACCTTCTGATCTAAAGCTTTCAGGACACTCAAGTGTTCAGGACATCATGCACCATTACATTCTGGCTTCACAGCATTCATTGCTGAATCATTCCATGTTTTTTTGAGTGCTTATTGTATCTTATCAAAATCTTGTATCTTATCACAGTAAGTTCATTCTTATAATCTTTCTACCCCCAAAACATTAATTTAAAAAAAAAATTATTTCCTTTTATAGCTTTCAAAGCCACTTGCTTCCACTAAGCAGAGCTTACTCACCTTTAAGAGTGAACTCCTAGCTCATGTTAGTGTAAAGAATTATCTAATATTGTCAACCAGTTTATCTTTATAATTGCAGTGATGTTCCATAGTACTTACTATCTTGACCGTTCATGTGTGTTCTTAATTATATTTAATTAGGCTCCTGTATTTAAAACTTTTTATTTTGTGTTGGGGTACAGCTTACTAACAATGTTGTGATTCACGTGAACAGTGAAGCGACTCAGCCATACATACAAAGGTATCCAGTTCTCCCCTAAACTCTTCTCTCTTCCAGGCTGCCACACTACATTGAACACAGATCCATGTGCTCTGCAGTAGGTCCTTGTTGGTGATCCATTTTAACTATAGCAGTGTGTATGTGTCCATCCCAAACTCCCGAATTATCCCTTCTCTCCATTCCCCCAGCAATTGTAAATTTGTTCTGTGAGTCTGTTTCTGGTTTGTAAATAAGTTCATTTGTGTCATTTTTTTTTAGATACCACATATATGGGATGTCAAACAATATTTCTCCTTTTCTGTCTGACTTCCTTCACTCATTATGACAATCCATAGGTCTATTTACCATTGCTGCAAATGACTTTATTTCATTCTTTTTAATGGCTGAGCAATATTCCATTGTATATATGTACCACATCCTCTTTATCCATTCCTCTATTGATGGACGTTTAGGTTGCTTTCATGTCCTGGCTCATGTAACTTAAAAGTGTAGACATTTTCAACTTGGTAGGAGCCTTACTGATAGGTGAATACAGTCCTAAAAGGATAAAATGATTTTAAGATATTATAATTATAGCAGTTCCATTTTCAGTATAGTAGTATCTTCTCAATCCATTTAAATTACTGTGCCTATATTAGTTTTCTTGAATTTGTAGGATATAAAAGAGTGAATGTAAAAGAATGTGAAACATTCTTATTATTTTTATAATTATGTTATTATAAAATAATTATAATTATAGTTATGATATTTATAATATTTATAATAATTATAAGGTAGACAGCATGATAGAAAAAGTACAAGCTTTGGAAAGACCTGGGTTTAAGTACCTTGTGATGAGTAAAAACAGGAATTATAATACTTAGCTAATAATCCATATTTATGGGATAATGACTATGAAACATTAGGAACTTTCATAGGATCCTTGATATTCAGTTTATGTCAGATAACTCTTTTCATTTTAGTGCTGTAGAATAGCTGTGTGTTTGTGTACTTAATTTCTTTGGATTTGGATTGTTTTTCTTCTAATCATAACCCTGTGATCTTGGGCAAGTTATTTTGTTTCTCTGAAGTAAAGTTTCCTTAATCTGTTCTATAGATTCACAATAATACTGTTTGCAGGATCATCATGAAAATTGATGTGAATATAGGGTATGACTCTTGGAACATATACTACTCTTGATAAGTGGGATGTGGAAAGTAATAGGAATACCATTAACTGGTGACATTATTTTAAATGGTTTGTCATTCTCAGCTTTGTTTGGACGAATCATTAACTATTGCTAGAACAGTGTTTATAGAAAGCCTGTTATATGGAGTTACCAGTATAAGAAGCAACTGGGTCAAGTGTTAAACCTACTTTGATTTGGGACTCCTATTTAAAATTAGGCTTTTAAAAAAGTCCTTGACATAATACCATGAAATATTATCTTAAATTGGTAGTAATAAATTCTTTTCTTAGTATTTTATATCTGCTATAAAGGAGGACTGTGTATATTTTGTGAGAGTGTATCCAAGGTTTACCAAGGTGACTGTCTCTATGTCATACATCTTATGATTTTAAATTATATAATTTCAAGCCTTCCAAATTTAGAGAATATCTATTTTTGGCTATTTTAACGTGCAATAATAGTTAAAGAGGCAGGAATGTAATTAAATTGACTGAACCTAAAGGAATGGCAGGGAAAATGCTGTGTGTCATCCAGGTACCAGATGGCACAGTGAACTGTATGCAGGAGATATCTGATGGCCTAAAGAGAGAATCTGCTCGAGAGAAGGGATTCCACCAGATCCTGGGGGATTCCTTGTAAATGCAGAAGGACTGAAGTCTTGAGCAAAAGAACTGTCACCTCCAATTACTCTCTTCAGATGTTTCTGAAGATCTCTTGTTTCTGTTGCTTACGTGATGTCCCAGTTATCTACCCACAAAATGTTAAATACATAGATTTACTGCCTTGACTGGTTAATGAGTTAAGAATATCTCTGTATAGTTCAAGTCACTTCACTTGGCTCAAAGCCCACAAGCCCCTATTCAGTACTTGTGAATAGCAGGTAAGTGTAGGTGTCCGTGTAGTAGGCCTCTGTTTCATAATCTGTTTAAAGCTTAAAATTTCATCTCTTTTTTATTTCAGAAAGAATTTCACAACAAGTTTGTGTAATTATGGACACAAAAGATGAAGAACATGTAGGTCGTTGTCTTGAAGAAATGCTAAAAGCAGAATTAAATGTAAGTATTCAAAGATCCAGTTTGATAAATGATATTAGATTGCCACATACTTTAATTGTACAAAGGTGGCTTCTCTTAGAAGGCATGAAAATGCTTTCAAGCTAATTTTCTTTTTATTTTAATGAAATTCTTTGTTTTTCCTACACTTTTGACTTGAGATACAGTCCATTCCTTTCATCTACTCTCTTCTGGTCTTCCTCCTTAACTTCATCCTCCGAGTTCTGTTTCTCCTTTAAAATTTAGAGTCAGTGTGACTTCTTTAGAAACCCCCCTGCCCCGGTACACTTGGGCCCCTGTGAGCTTGACACTTGTCTTGAGAGCCACAGTGTCTAGTGCATTCTACATACTTAACTCAAATTCATTGAAAACATGAAGAAAATAGATTGAGAGAAAAAAAGAGACAAACACTTTTGCAAAGATGGGATAATGATGATACTGAAGAGGTAAATGTGTATTTCTTGCTGCCACCTCCTTTTTCTGAACTGGTCAATGTCCAAGTTAATCTCATATTTAATATTAGGCTTAAGGAAATGCAGAAGTAGTAGTGGGTGTGAGGGGGTGTATAGGAATTATGTACTACTTTTACCCATAAGGACATCCATTATTTTTATGATAATCTTGTGTTTTGAAATGTTGCACTTGCCAAACTGATTTGTATTAAGTTTTCCACAATTTTCTTGTTTTCATTAAATTGTGTAACTGCCCAGGTTTATGGTCAATGTATGATGACTTTTTAACAACATACGTAATTCTAGTTGAAAGTAAAAGGAACAAGTTTATTTTAGTAGGCTAGTTTTATCATGGTAACAGTACAGAAAACAGGCTCTGGTATCAGGCTGCTGGTGCTTAGATGTCTGTTGTATTGCCTAATTTTCTTACCTTAAATTTAAAATGTTAATGGTATATTCATTGTAAAGTTGTTGGGGCAGTTGAACTTTAAAATTATATTTTAATGCACTTAGAAAAGCATCTGCCATATCAAGTTTTCAATGAATAGGAACTAAAATAGACTTGAGTTGAGATGAAGGTGTGACAATATTAAGTAGTAAATCCTTGTTTTTGTTGCATCACTAAGTCTTGTCTCACTCTTTGAGACCTCATGGACTGCAGCATGCCAGGGCTCACTGTCCCTCACTGTATCCTAGAGTTTACCTAATTTCATGTTCATTGACTGCATGTCCAAGTAGTAAATACTACTAGTTTCCAAATTTCTGTCCTGTATTAAATCCATGAACTGCTACCTACATAGATTCCTGAAACGTGTAAACATTTAGTGAATCATCTTGCATAAGTTCTAGAATGTCAGTTTTTAATAAGCTCCCCTTGGTGATTTTGATGGCAGTCAGTGCTAAATTCTACCAGTAGCATTTGGAGCAACAATCTAAAGCTGAAAAGAAATGGCAGCTATCTCAGCTGTCTCTTGAGTTTGAAGGTTATACACTACATTCTTCTTTTCCATGTTGCTTCTATCTGTAGACTCTAGATATTCTACTTCTGTTGCTGGAAATTTTAGCATCTTGTTCTTTGTTTTGTGTCTTGAATTCACTGCTAAGAATCTGTTTTTAAATTCTGCGCCCTAATTCCATTGCTGTGTCCTGGGGGATATTTAAGTGTAGATAACTTACCATTGTCTGACCTCCTGAGGCAATAGTTTGGACACTGGCAACGTTTTGCCTGAAAAATAGCCTTCTACTCTTGGATAATTTCACTCATGCTCTACCCACTCAGTGCAGAAACCAATAGGATGGGACCCTGAAAGACTGTGAGTGGAACTTTGGCTATCAACCCTTGGTTTAGAAAGCTAGGTTCTAAAAATGGGTTCAGCACTCTTGTTGAGCACCTAGCTGTTGAATCCTACATGATTTATCCCTTGATCTTCTCAGTGTTAGATACTACAAAGAGTCCTTTTTGTTAAAAATTGTTGTGGTAGTCTCTTTTTGTTCCTGCTTTTCCTGTGTATGTGTGGTAATTATTGACCTAAAACAGACTGCCATATCTTTCTTCAGCAAAGATAGGTTTCTTTGGGGTAAACAGAGTGAAATTTGTGGTCTGCAACCATGACAAGCCACAAGTAAGTACCCCCGTAGCAAGGGAAGAACACTTTTATAGAAGGGAAAAGGAAGTTGGGAGGGCTGGAGTGAACAGACCGACCATGGTTTTCCTTTCACTGAGTCCTCTCCAGGAAAGATGAGTGCTTGCTCTTGTAGAACAGACTGTAGTAGCAGGTTGTGAGATCTCCCCATTCTGGTCTCCCAGCTCTATTTTAACAGAAATTTCTGTTTATTCATTACTGTTGTTTTAATTTTTATTGGTGTATAGTTGATTTGCAATGTTGTGTTTCTGCTGTACAGCAAAGTGGATCAGTTATACATATATGTATATATACTCTTTTCAAGCTTCTTCTCTCATATAAGTCATTATAGATTATTGAGTAGAGTTCCTTATGCTATACGGTAGGTTCTTATTAGTTATCTGTTTTATTTATAGTTGGGCTTCCCATGTATCTCAGTCTGTAAAGCATCTGCCTGCAGTGCCAGAGAGACCTGGGTTCAATTCCCGGGTCAGGAAGTTCCCCTGGAGAAGGAAATAGCAACCCACTCCAGTGTTCTTGCTTGGAGAATCCCATGGACAGAGGAGCCTGTCAGGCTACAGTTCATGGGATTGCAAGAGGTGGACATGATTTAGCGCTTTTTTTTTTTTTTTAATAATAGTGTGTATAGTCAATTCCAATCTCCCAATTTATTTGTACCCCTCTTTGCCCTCTGGTAACCATGAGTTTTTTTTTTTTTCTTTTTCTTTTTTCAACATCTGTAACTCATTTCTGTTTTGTTAAGATCATTTGTAGCATTTTTTTTTTTTTTAGGTTCCACATATGAGTGATATCATATGATACTTGTCTTTCTATATCTGACTGACTTCACTCAGTGTAACAATCTCTAGATCCATCCAGATCGTTGCAAATGGCATTATTTTATTATTTATGGCTGAGTAATATTCTGCTTTCTGTATGTACCATATCTTTTTATCCATTCTTCCTTCGGTGGACATTTAGGTTTCCAATGGCACCCCACTCCAGTACTCTTGCCTGGAAAATCCCATGGACAGAGGAGCCTGGTGGGCTGCAGTCCATGGGGTTGCTTGGAGTCGGACACGACTAAGCCACTTCACTTTCACTTTTCACTTTCATGCATTGGAGAAGGAAATGGCACCCCCACTCCAGTGTTCTTGCCTAGAGAATCCTAGGGACGGGGGGAGCCTGGTGGGCTGCCATATCTGGGGTCGCACGGAGTCGGACACGACTGAAGCGACTTAGCAGCAGCAGCAGCGTGTCCTGGCTATTGCATATAGTGCTGCAGTGAACATTGGGGCCCATATATCTTTTTGAATCATTGTTTAAAATAAAGATATGACATGAAATTTAGGTATACACACAGTGGTGTATAACTGGCACTGTGTGATTTTTTTTTTTTCCCATCACCCTAGCTTCTCAAGTCCTATCCTCAGTTCCAGTGTCCAGTGTCCATTATTTTCAGTGCTCTTCATCTGTCTGCCTGTTGGTTCTCCTGTGGATACGAGTTGCCGTCATCCTAACTGTGCTGAAAAATAAATACTAAGGTTATTTCTTAACTTCTGGCTACAATGTTTTATCTTTCTTTACTTTTCCTCAATTACTCTTAATGCACATATTAAAATTTCATAGGAAACTCAAAGCCTGCTATCTTCTCTCTTTCAGCTACCTTTTGTTTCATACATTTCTTTACTTGGATACCATGATCCTTCACTTTAGTGAATCATGGCTCTTTTATCAGTATCTCTGATTCTCTTGTCCTTCTATTAAGACCTGTTTTGTAAAACCTTGTTCATGTTGTCAATTTAACTTTTTACTTCTCTGAGCCTATATTTCCTCTTAATGCTGCTGGAGAAAATTACACAGCAGTGCAGATTATTGTCATTTAAAAATGATCATTTTCATTCTGCAGTGAGCACTGAATATTGTAAAGTAAGAGTACCATGATTCCATCATCAGATCCCTGTTCTCCTCAGTGGATATTTTAAACTTTTTCCTCTCCTTAAATGTCTAACCCATGTTTCTTAATGTCAGCACTATAGCATTTTGGACTATATATTGTGAGGAACTTTCCTATACCTCGTACAGTTTAGCAGCGTACCTGTCTTCTACCCACTAGATGACAGTATTATACCCCCTGGTTGTAACAAGAAAATGTTCTCAGACATTGCTAAAGGTTGCCTGGGGTGGGGCAAAATCGCCCTCCAGTTGAGAATCACTGGTCTGACCCAACCATTAGTACCTCCGCTCTTAGATATGATCTTGCCTCTAGCTTCAGAGTGTAATTATATCCTCAAATATGAGAACATTCTTATCTTCCAAGCACCAGATCTTTCAAGAACCTTGCTTCTGTAGCCACCTTTTCATTAAAACTATTTCCTCTCCTGAGCTTTGATTTTGCTTTTCTCTCCCCCTCCCTCATTGATATATGTTCCTTCCATTAAAACAAAAACAAAGTAGTTCTAAATGCAAGGTTACCCTGTAGTAATCTTGCATAATTTTAGGATCATTTATCTTCTTGTTCCTCAATCATCACACCCTGGCTTCTACTCTAGCCTTCCATGGGGACTGCTCTCAGTGAGGTCCTTAGTGACTGACCATTCTATGGGAAATCCGCAAGACCTTTATTGGGCTCTTACCTTATCTATTGTACCCATTGGCTCTCTTGTATGATACTCTTCTTTTTCCTAGAAGGAATCTTATCCAGTGGATTCTATAACATCTTGTCTTTCTTATTAACCTGTTTCATTTTTGGTTTCTTCTTCCAAGTTTCTTTTGCAGGATTCAAGATTCTATTGATGATTTTTAGGTTTTTGTACATATTTCTTTTTAAAAAAAGTTGATGGCTTCATGGATCTTTTATTTGCTAGGGACACAAAATATTCTGTAGCCCTGAGTTTAATCACTTTGCTGAAGGTCAGATCTGTATATTCAACCAGAAGTCCTTTAAATATCAATGATATTTCACATTCACAGATTCTTTTTCCAGCCAGTCCTCCATCTACTGGGGGTATCAGTTTCTGAAAATGTGTATCATTTACTTAGTTACCTAAACCGTGTGTGAGGTCTGACTCATTCTCTATCTCACTCCCGAAGCAAATCAAGTTCCAAAGCATTTGAATTCTACCTCTCATTTATCCTTCCTATGTGCCTTTGCTCTTGATTACCACTGCCACTGTTCTGTGCAGCATGACTCTTGTCCAGATGATTGTAACAGTCTGTTAACTCCCCACCAGCCTTCAATGTTACTCTTCTCAGATTTATTCTTTATGGGGCTGTTTGAATGATGATTATAAACTGTTTATCTTATGATATTATGCCCCAGTCACATCTGTTTCTTGGTTTTCCATTGCTTCTAAAGTAGTATGAAAATTCCTTGGTATGTCTCATAACATCTCTCACATCTTACTAGTACTACTAATAAAAATAACAAAAAACAGCAATAATAACAGCCAGCAATTTTCAGCACTTATTTTGTGTGTTAGGTGCCATAGCTTTAAATGCCCTTAACAACCTTTTGGAATGTGTACTGTTATCCTTATTTTCTAGAAGAAAGAACCGGGACATAGAGGGGATATTTAAATGGTTCTTGTTAACATTGCTATGAAGGGGGAGCGCAGGTACATGGAGGTGAACTTGGACTCAGGTAACACCAAATCTATCTTAACTGGTACCCTGGCCAAAGAGCCCTGCACTCTATAACCGTGCCTTCTTCAGGCCAGCTTTACTTTCTGTAGTTTCTCAAATGCGATAGTACTGTCTGCCTCGTGGCCTTCACTCATGATGTCATTTTCCCCCAGGAAGCTTTTCCTACTTGTTTTTCTCTGAATTCTGGTTTATGTATCCTTCTCTTTTGTTCTGTGAAGGCTCTACAGCTCCATGTGAGGTTTTCCCCAATCATGATGCAGTCTTGATAAGAGGCAGACATTTATAGAATGTTGAATAGATAAATAAGTGAATAGATAAACAATCATGACTTCTTATTACTAAGCTGAACATTGTCTTACATATTGTACCATGTTTGCTGCATAACAAGTTACCCCCAAATGTAGTGACCTTAATTAACAAACATTTACTCTCTCACAGTTTCTGTGGGTCAGAAATCTAGGCACAGTTTAGCCAGGTTCCTTTGACTCAAGGTCTTTATTCTGATTTCAGTCAAGCTGTCTGACCTTGTTAGACTGTCCTCTGCAGTCGAGTCTGAAGACTTGATGTGGAAGTGGATTCTGCTCTCACACCTGGTTATCAGTAGGTCTCAGTCACTTCCATGCGGGCTTCTCCACAGAGCTGCCTCACCACATGCCACTCAGGACTGAAGGCACAGTGCTTTTGTAATCTAATCTTAAAAGTGACACTCCATTGTTTCTTTCATATTCTGTTGATTTGAATCAAGTCTGTGTATCCAGTCCACACTCGAGAGGAGGGAATCATACAAGATTGTGCGGATATCATTGTGGGGTGCGTGTTAGAGACTGATTATCACAAACTTATTATCTAAAAGTAAATCTCTTACTAAGTTGCAAAATAGAAAATGCTCACTAGTATTGCCGTCCTCCTTATCTGTGGCTTGTGAGGCAGACTATATATAGACCTGTGTCTCCTCTGAACATCAGAAATTTGCTTTATTGTACCTAAACTTTCCTCGTTGGGAACATTAGCCATCTCAACTATAATTCCCTAGTGAAATAAGTATAGGTACAATCTATTAATATATGGAATCTAGTCCTTAGTACTTAAGTCTACCAGAAATTCTGTATAAAAATTGCAGAGTTGATCAGGAAATGCTGAATAGTTTTGGAATCAGTACCAGACAAGGAGTGCCAACTAGCCCAAACTAACGGCCTGAGGACATACTCTCTCCAAGGAGTGAATATAATCTCCTGAATTAAATGTCTGTCCAGTGTAAGCCAGCCTAACAAATTTTCAGATTTCAACCAAGAAAAAAATTAAAGATTAATTTGTTCATATTTTTATGATGATCAGTCCTTAGTATAGCCCTATAACCTGTTGTATAATCTGATGAAACATACTGAGTATAGACTGAATTTTAGAAGAAATGAGCCTAATGAAGGTATAGCTTGTAAAGTGGAAGTTTGTCTGTCTTGTTAACTGACTCAGGCAGGCAATCTTGGTTGACCTTAAGAGGAGATGTCATTCCTTTCTGCTAAATCTGCCCTGGCTCCTAAATTTGCCTAAAAACTATTAAACCCCACAAGGACTGTATCAGAATGTTTTCTGTTATATAAACGGTCACAACGCTAACAATGATTGAGTGCCCTCCATGTTCTGGAGAGAATAATATGTACCTTAATCCTTTAAAATAAACCTGTGACCTTCCTTCTCATTATACAAATAAAAATAGGGAGACCTATGGCTTAATACTTTGTCCTAAGATTATGTAACTCATTGACTGTAGGTGCTGCTTGATTCATTATGATTTCTACTACTGAATACTTTTCTAAGAAAAGGTGAAAGAAAAGAATTTTAAGTTTGACAAAAGGCTTATACCGAAGGTTAGAAAGAAGTCTCCTTGGGAAAGTAATTAGCAGTTTTCTGTCATTTTTCTCTCCCTTTATAAGGGCACATTTACCTTACAGCATTTTCAGCCCATAACTTTCAGATGCAAAATGCCACATATTCTAATATTTTTACCCCCAGAGCTTTTGTCTGATTTTGAAAAGAATATATATAAATGGTGAAGTCACACTGGTGAAATCCAGGCATCTGTAGGGCAGATCCATGTAGATGTGGAGTTGCTCAGTGCACAATGGGAAGATTGTTTTATTGGCATGAAAAGAAAGAAAATTTCCTTATGAAACTAAAGGAAAAGATTGGGTATGCTTATTATAATTATCCATGCTAGATTGTGAGCCATACTTCAGTGTTTTGAATATCTCAACTCAAACGTAATGATACACGCCAAACACATGGAAGAGATGGCTAAAAGGTGAAATAAAGAATTAACTAAATAGAGAACGCTTCTTCCACCCTCCATTCATGTGCACATTTCACTCTAAGTAAAATTTCAAGTCTTCATTATCAGGCTTGATTTCTTTAAGGAGACTGAAGTATTTAACAGAACCAAGCTACTTCAGACACAGAGATCTTCAGAAGGTATATCAGGGCAGTAGACAGTAATGGAAGAGACTTTTCCCCTTCTTCCCAACTCTTG
The DNA here is from genome assembly GCA_917880005.1 of Nanger dama. Classification (NCBI taxonomy): domain Eukaryota; kingdom Metazoa; phylum Chordata; class Mammalia; order Artiodactyla; family Bovidae; genus Nanger; species Nanger dama. The sequence goes on from CAKJTW010000007.1 coordinate 37,081,318, forward strand.
TTGAAAAATAATTCCTGCTATATACTGTGCTGAGAATAGTAAGGAATTTTTAAGTAGGAAAGTTAGTCTTTCATTAGTGCCTTAGTTCATGAATGTCTTTCAGTTCAGTTCAGTTTAGTCGCTCAGTCATGTCTGACTCTCCACAACCCCATGAATTGCAGCACACCAGGCCTCCCTGTCCATCACCGACTCCCAGAGTTCACTTAGACTCACGTCCATCGAATCAGTGATGCCATCCAGCCATCTCATCCTCTGTCGTCCCCTTCTTCTCCTGCCCCCAATCCCTTTCAGCATCAGTTTTTTCCAGTGAGTCAACTCTTTGCATGAGGTGGCCAAAGTACTGGAGTTTCAGCTTCAGCATCATTCCTTCCAAAGAAATCCCAGGGCTGATCTCCTTCAGAATGGACTGGTTGGATCTCCTTGCAGTCCAAGGGACTCTCAAGAGTCTTCTCTAACACCACAGTTCAAAAGCATCAATTCTTCGGTGTTCAGCCTTCTTCACAGTCCAATTCTCACATCTATACATGACCACTGGGAAAACCATAGCCTTGACTAGATGGACCTTTGTTGGCAAATAATGTCTCTGCTTTTAAATATGCTATCTAAGTTGGTCATAACTTTTCTTCCAAGGAGTAAACATCTTTTAATTTCATGGCTGCAATCACCATCTGCAGTGATTTTGGAGCCCCGAAAATAAAGTCTGACACTATTTCCACTGTTTCCCCGTCTATTTCCCATGAAGTGATGGGAAATAGTGATGTTAGTTTTAGAATTAACACCCCCAAAAATTGCGAATAGAGAGCAGTAAATGAGAATCTCTTGGCAGGTGTGGCATTCATTTAAGGCTAGACTGGTAATGGGGCTTCCCTGGTGGCTCAGATGGTAAAGAATCTGCCTTTAAGAGAGACCTGGGAGACCTGGATCAGGAAGATTCCCTGGAGAAGGGCATGGCAACCCACTCTAGTAGTCTTGCCTGGAGAATCCCATGGACAGAGTAGCCTAGCGGGCTACAGTCCATGGGGTCTCAAAGAGTCGGACATGACTGAGCGACTAACACACAGACTGTGGTAAGCAGGAGTTAGCTATTTAATGCAGAAGGGACAATATGTGAAAACCCTCAAAGAGTTCCATTCAGGGGCTCCGAAATAAGACTTGTGTGACTGGAGTGGAGGTGGACTGGTGGGAGGTGAGGGCAGGAGACTAGGGCAGTTCTAAATGTGGCCTTGTAGGTTTCCTTAGATTACTGTGACTGCTACCAACTCCGCTGTGACTGTGATCACTACCATTGCTCATATTTTGTACTAAAAGCAAAATGAAGTGGTGGAAGACTTCAGCTGAAAATGCCATGATCCAGTTTAACTAGATTGTTGGCTGTTGCTCCTTTAAAGTAAAAATTCTATAGAAAAAGGAAGCATTTAATATTTTTATACATCACAGTACCACCCCTAAAATCACAAGTGTCTTTAACTCAATTTTTGTTTCCATAATAAAAGAAAAGCACCTCCCAAAGAATGCTGATCTATAATCTGAACAAACAAGGACCATAGGGACTTTTTGTATTTCGCTTTTCCACCTCTACCTGTTCCTGGAACATATAATTTAATTATTGTTTAATGTAACCATAAATGACAAACAGGATATAACTGAAAATCATTTGTTTTCCTGGGTGAAAGGCATGCTTTGGTTTTATTGAGGCTGTCTGGGATATTTAGTTTATTTTTCCTAATACCTTCAAGATGTTGTCCAGTGTATGGATCTGTGCTCTTTTTTTATAGACCTAACTGAATTCAGTGTATTAAACAGTAGTCAAACTAACATCCAAAACAGCAAATGAAGTAAGAAGAAAAGCAGAAATTAAAGAAATAGAACAAACTAAGTTATCTTAGCATTTTAAGACCTGTTCAAAATAGGGCTGAAAGTGAAAACTATTAAGTTACTCAGTGACCCTGTGAATTATAGCTTGCCAGGCTCCCCTGTCCATGGGATTCTCCAGGCAAGAATACTGGAGTGGGTTGTCATGCCCATCTCCAGAGGATCTTCCCAACCCAGGGATCGAATTCAGGTCTCCCAGGTCTCTTTTGAAGGCCGATTCTTTACCGGTCTGAGCCACCAGGGAAGCCTCACAGGTTATTTCTTGCTGCTTGTTTTAACACATAACAGTTTTAAACAATGTTTAAAATAGTGATTTTTATTTTTTTTTTTTGAAGCTGAATATGCTGTACAGTGTAATAGCGAAATAACACTGTGAACACCATTTCTTGGACCTGTGATTCTAAACAATGCCAGCACAGTTAATTCAGTTAGAGTATGTGGTTTTGGTGTATGTTCAAGACTATAGGAACTAGCTGAAGGCCACCCAACAAAATCCATTTAGTTTCTTTGGGATGTTAGCCAGATTTTCTGATCAGTTTTCCAGAGGTAGAAAGGTCCAAAGGTACAGGACCACCTAGTTGCTTGGAATGGTATTAATTATGTTCACACTCTATTTAATAAAATTAACAGTTTATAATTATATGGATTGTCAAAGTTTTAGAATATGGTTATTAATGAGAGAGTAAGGGTTATCATCCCTAGATGGCACTTTCTCTACTTTTTCTTTGTGTACTTAATATGTCTTTACTTTTTGTATCTGTGTATATTTTTGAAACATAGGGACATATTGAAACATCATTTTCCCTAAAGAAACCAGATGGTTAATTTGTAAAAATGATAATCCTTGTCTGGTTAGTCATGATGTCATTGCATGCAAGTTCTAGTTATGTTATGCTAAGTTGAAAACAAACAATTTGAGAGAATAGCCATTAGTCTAATTTTGGGCATATATTTGTAAAAATCAAGTCTCCTCTTTATAATTCAGGAAATTGATTTTACACACATGGTAAATATGTTTAGAGAGAAAATTTTTATAAAAGGCTGAAAAAAATTGCTCTTTGGCATGTAGATTATAGTTTCTAACCCTCCACTGTTGATTTTCATGAATATGTATACACTACTTTTTTATGCTATTTAAACTGAGATAGAATTTTAAAGCTTAGTCACTGATTTTATTTCATTTTATTGATTTCTTTTTGGTTCTGAATAGATGTTTGGACTCTGAGGGAGAGGGAGAGGGTGGGATGATTTGGGAGAATGGCATTGAAACATGTATACTATCTTGTAAGAATGAAGCGCCAGTCTATGTTCAATACATGATGCAGGATGCATGGGGCTGGTGCACGGGATGATTCAGGGAGAGGATGTGGGGTGGGAGGTGGGAGAGGGCTTTGGCATTGGGAGATCGTGGACACCTGTGGCTGATTCATGTCAATGTATGGCAAAACAAATACAGTATTGTAAAAAAAAAAAAAAAAGAAAAGAGAAAAAAGGAAGAAAAAAAATCATTTTATACTTATTAATGTTTCCCAGAATAATTGAGTTTGGCAATGTGTTTCAATTATTTGCCTGAAGCATAACTATACTTAGTAACACCATAAAGTAGATTATTCTGTTGTTTTGGTGACTTTAACAGCTCTGAGGTTTTTGTTGTGTTAGGGAAACTGAACCAAATATACTCCTTTGAACTTGTGGTCAGAATAAATTATCAATGGTATTTTGGTACCTGAGAACTTGCTTCCAAAGCCTTATACATAGTTGTCTGCTTAGGTTAAAAATCTCTCTTCCTTCTCATTCAGGCAGTGACTGTTCACTGCAAGTGAGTCAAAGTCTATCCATTTTAGCCTGTTATTTCAGACTTTTCACAGTTGGTACTGAATCTTTCAGGCTTCCCTGGTCACTCATTGGTAGAAAATCCACCTCCCAAAGCAGGAGACACGGGTTCTATCCCTAGGTTGGGAAGATCCCCTGGAGGAAGAAATGGCAAACCACTCCAGTATTCTTGCCTGGAAAATACCATAGGCAGAGGAGCCTGGTGGGTTGCAGTCCATGGGGTTGCTAAGAGCTGGACATGACTGAGCATGCATGCAGGTGTATAAGTCAGTCCCATAGTCCCTCCCCCTCTTCCTCTTGGTGGCCATAAGATTGCGTTCTGCTTCTGTGACTCTACTTCCATTTTGTAGATGAGTTTATTTGTATAGTCTTTTTAGATTCCACATATAAGTGATATCACATAGATCTTACCTAATCATTTTGAACACACTTGCTATATTTGTGGTGTGTTATTTTAAACACCTGTCTGATAAAATGCATTTTTAAAGCACAATTTTAATATTCTCTTGTTTCCAAGTAACTCTACTTAAGTCTTCAAGTTGTTAGAGTGTTATTTCTTTTTAATGTCAGTCTGAAGGAGATCAGCCCTGGGATTTCTTTCAAAGGAATGATGCTAAAGCTGAAACTCCAGTACTTTGGCCACCTTGTGTGAAGAGTTGACTCATTGGAAAAGACTCTGATGCTGGGAAGGATTGGGGGCAGGAGGAGAAGGGGACGATGGAGGATGAGATGGCTGGATGGCATCACTGACTTGATGGACGTGAATCTGAGTGAACTCCGGGAGTTGGTGATGGACAGGGAGGCCTGGTGTGCTGCGATTCATGGGGTCGCAGAGTCGGACATGACTGAGCGACTGATTGAACTGATTGAAGATCGAAAACCAGAACTATCCATCTAATCCAGGATATTGCAGTTGCTATGTTATTAAAGTTTTGGTACAGATAATTCTTTGTTCTGGAGGCTGGCCTCTGTGTGCATTGTAGAATATGTAATAGCATCCCTGTCTTAGGCTTCCCTGGTGGCTCAGTCATTAAAAGAAAAATCCATATCCAATGCAGGATATGCAGGTTCAATCCTTGGGTCAGGAAGATCCCCTGGAGAAGGAAATGGCTACCCACTCCAGTATTCTTGCCTGGAAAATCCCCTGGACAGAGGAGACTGGTGGACTACAGTCCACAGGGTCTCAAAGAGTTGGGCACGACTGAGCACAGGAACTGTCCTTTGCTAACTGGCACAGGTATTACTTTCCCATACCAATTCTGACAACTGACAGTATCTCCTGATGTTGCTGGGTTGCCTCTGAGGACAGTTCCCCACATTTAAGAGCTGCTAATGTAAACTGTTTTGTTTCATGCACACTCACATTTTATAATTACTTGGGGATAAAACCATATATGTGTGTGGCTTTTTATATATAATTATAATTTCTAATTAATGCATAGCTAATATAATAAACTGTAACCTTTAGACTACTTTTATCATTTATAAAACTGAAAACAGTGTTTTGTGTGGATTCTAATAATTTCAAATTAATGACATTTCGACTAGAACATAAATGTACATACTTAATTAGTGCATGGTTATATGGAAACTAGGTTCTAATGTTACTCTGTATATATCTGAACAGTGTCTGTGTTACTTAGAGTCAAAATTTTATAAGTATAAATTTGATTATGCTGTTAACTTGGTAAGGATTTGAGGAAAATACAGGTAAGGATTTGAGGGAAATAATAAATTGTTTAATTTTTGTTATTGAGTTTGCCATACTGATAGATTTAATAAAAGACATAGGTAATTTATTTTAGATGCTTAAGAAAGGCAATACCTTTAGTAGAGTCAAGGTTACTCTCTTTTAGTTAAATGAAGGTACATTCCTTGGTGAATTTATCTACTGAGAATGAGACAGGACTTTCAGATTATATAACTGCTCGTTTCTTCAGTGTGATCCATGAACCAGTTATAGCAACATTGCCTGATAGCTTGTTAGGAACGCAGATTCTTAGCTGCCGTTCCACATCTGCTGCTTCTGGTGCTGCTAAGTTGCTTCAGTCGTTTCTGACTCTGTGCGACCCCATAGATGGCAGCCCACCAGGCTCCCCTTTCCCTGGGATTTTCTAGGCAAGAATACTCGAGTGAGTTGCCATTTCCTTCTCCAATGCATGAAAAGAATCAAAATCTGTATTTTTAATGATATTCCCAGGGTTTCTTACGTACATCAAACTTGGAGAAGCACAGTTCTTAACTTTATTTTGGTTAAGTTTATTTTCCCAGCATGATCTCCTTGAGGATAGAAAGTGTCTGGTCTGTTGCTATGGTTTCAACGTGCAGTCTAGCATCTGGCTCAGAGTCCTTAATAAATACTTATCGGTTGAGTGAATGAAACTCTGATCTATGCTAATCCAGTAGATAGGAGGGTACCCTACTTTTTGAGATGTGAACACAATTTTATATTAGGACAGATTAGATTTGTTTATGTCAGCATGTCAATTCTCAGCTTGCAAATGTTTCATATATTACTAAGAAATGTTAAGGGAAGTGAAAGTCGTTCAGTCATGTCAGACTCTTTGTGACCCCATGGGCTATGGTCCATGGAATTCCCTAGGCCAGAATACTGAAGCGGGTAGCCTTTCCCTTCTCCAGGGGATCTTCCCAACCCAGAGATCAAACCTAGGTCTCCCGCATTACAGGCAGATTCTTTACCAGCTGAGCCACAAGGGAAGCCTAAGAAATGTAGGTTGGTCATATTATCGTGCATACTTTTTAAAATATATCATCCTTTATCATATACAAAATGGATAATACTTATAAAATATGCCTGCAAAATATGATTTATGGGAACTAGTGCCTAAATCCTACAGATTTTCCCATTAGTTGTATATAGTGTAACATTCTGTAGTGAAACTCAGTGGAAAGATAAGCTTCAGCAGATTTGGTAGCTTTGCCTTTTGCTTGGATCCTTTCTAGCTTTGAAAGTATAATCTGAATGATAAGATGGGAGTCTTGAATTCTTTATGATAGTTCTCAGGTTTGTTAGGATTAGGACCTGTATCTTCAATTCCACAATTTTTGTGATTTTGCATCAGAAAATAACTGACCTCCCAGGGAAGTTGTAAGACACGGGGACATGTAAAGGAAGACTTTCATTAAGGTGGTACTATGACCTAAATCAAATCCCTTATGATTATACAGTGGAAGTGAGAAATAGAGTCAAGGGATTAGATCTGATAGACAGAGTGCCTGAAGAACTATGGACAGAGGTTCATGACATTGTACAGGAGGTAGGGATCAAGACCATCTCCAAGAAAAGACATGTAAAAGGCAAAACCGTTGTCTGAAGAGGCCTTACAAAAATAGCTGTGAAAAGAAGAGAAGCAAAAGGCAAAGGAGAAAAGGAGAGATATACCCATGTGAATGCAGATTTCCAAAGAATAGCAAAGAGAGATAAGTTCTCAGTGATCAATGCAAAGAAATAGAGGAAAACAATAGAATGGGAAATACTAGAGATCTCTTCAAGAAAATTAGAGATATAACACCCAAAAGATGTCTTTTTCATTACAGAGGACTGGAATGCTAAAGTAGGAAGTCAAGAAACACCTGGAGTAACAGGAAAATTTGGCCTTGGAATGCAGAATGAAGCAGGGCAAAGACTAATAGAGTTTTGCCAAGAAAATGCACTGGTCATAGCAAACACCCTCTTCCAACAACACAAGAGAAGACTCTACACATGGACATCACCAGATGGTCAACACCGAAATCAGATTGATTATATACTTCGCAGCCAAAGATGAGGAAGCTCTATACAGTCAACAAAAACAAGACCGGGAGCTGACTGTGGTTCAGATCATGAACTCCTTATTACCAAATTCAGACTTAAATTGAAGAAAGTAGGGAAAACCGCTAGACCGTTCAGGTATGCCCTAAATCAAATCCCTTATGATTATACAGTGGAAGTGAGAAATAGATTTAAGGGCCTAGATCTGATAGAGTGCCTGATGAACTATGGAATGAGGTTCATGACATTGTACAGGAGACAGGGATCAAGACCATCCCCATGGAAAAGACACGCAAAAAGCAAACTGGCTGTCTGAGGAGGCCTTACAAATAGCTGTGAAAAGAAGAGAGGCGAAAAGCAAAGGAGAAAAGGAAAGATATAAGTATCTGAATGCAGAGTTCCAAAGAATAGCAAGAAGAGATAAGAAAGCCTTCTTCAGTGATCACTGCAAAGAAATAGAGGAAAAGAACAGAATGGGAAAGACAAAAGATCTCTTCAAGAAAATTAGAGATATCAAGGGAACATTTCATGCAAAGATGGGCTCGATAAAGGGCAGAAATGGTATGGACCTAACAGAAGCTGAAGATATTAAGAAGAGGTGGCAATAATACATGGAAGAACTGTACAAAAAGATCTTCACGACCCAGATAATCATGATGATGTGATCACTAATCTAGAGCCAGACATCTTGGAATGTGAAGTCAAGTGGGCCTTAGAAAGCATCACTATGAACAAAGCTAGTGGAGGTGATGGAGTTCCAGTGGAGCGGTTTCAAATCCTGAAAGATGATGCTGTGAAAGTGCTGCACTCAATATGCCAGCACATTTGGAAAACTCAGCAGTGGCCACAGGACTGGAAAAGGTCAGTTTTCATTCCAATTCCAAAGAAAGGCAATGCCAAAGAACGCTCAAACTACCGCCCAATTGCACTCATCTCACATGCTAGTAAAGGAATGCTCAAAATTGTCCAAGGCAGGCTTCAGCAATACGTGAACCATGAACTTCCAGATGTTCAAGCTGGTTTTAGAAAAGGCAGAGGAACCAGAGATAAATTGCCAACATCCAGTGGATCATGGAAAAAGCAAGAGAGTTCCAGAGAACATCTATTTCTGCTTTATTGACTTTGCCCAAGCCTTTGACTGTGTAGATCAGAAGAAACTGTGGAAAATTCTGAAAGAGATGGGAATACCAGACTACCTGACCTACCTCTTGAGAAATCTGTATGCAGGTCAGGAAGCAACAGTTAGAACTGGACATGGAACAACAGACTGGTTCCAAATAGGAAAAGGAGTCTGTCAAGGCTGTATATTGTCACCCTGCTTATTTAACTTCTATGCAGAGTACATCATGAGAAACGCTGGGCTGGAAGAAACACAAGCTGGAATCAAGATTGCCAGGAGAAATATCAATAACCTCAGATGTGCAGATGACACCGCCCTTATGGCAGAAAGTGAAGAAGAACTAAAGAGCCACTTGATGAAAGTGAAAGAGGAGAATGAAAAAGTTGGCTTAAAGCTCAACATTCAGAAAACAAATATGATGGCATCCAGTCTCATCACTTCATGGGAAATAGATGGGGAAACAGTGGAAACAGTGTCAGAATTTATTTTTGGGGGCTCCAAAATCACTGCAGATGATGACTGCAGCCATGAAATTAAAAGACGCTTAATCCTTGGGAAGAAAAGTTATGACCAATCTAGATAGCATATTGAAAAACAGAGATACTCCTTTGCAACAAAGATCTGTATAGTCAAAGCTATGGTTTTTCTCATAGTCATGTATGGATGTGAGAGCTGGACTATAAAGAAAGCTGAGAGTCAAAGAATTGATACTTTTAAACTGTGGTGTTGGAGAATACTCTTGAGAGTCCCTTGGATGCAAGGAGATCAAAGCAGTCCATTCTAAATGAAATCAGTCCTGAATATTCATTGAAGCACTGATGCTAAAGCTGAAACTCCACTGCCACCTGATGAGAACTGACTCATTTGAAAAGACCCTGATGCTGGGAAAGATTGAAAGTGAAAGGGGAAGGGGAACACAGAGGTTGAGATGATTGGATGGCATCACGACTCAGTGGACATGAGTTTGAGTAAAACCGGGAGTTGGTGATGGACAGGGAAGCCTGGTGTGCTGTAGTCCATGGGGTCACAAAGAGTCAGACGTGACTGAGCAATGGAACTGAGCTGATGACAATAATTATGGTACCATCACCTGCTTGATGTATATTGATTTCATTGGCTCCGAAGCTCTTGACTCTTCCAGTATCGAATCTGAAGGCCTGCCTTAAGAGACTTTGTTTTCTGTGCAGAACCCAGAAAAATGGTCTGAGGAGATTGTCAGTGGTGGCAGTTAAGCTTTTAGCACTCAAATGACATCCTGCAAATGAGCCGTTTCTCTTGAGCTGACCTTGGGACTTGCAGTGTCCTTGTCCTCTGAGTAAGTCTTGTGGCTTCCATGCCATAGTCCTAGTTACCCAGAGTAAACCAACGCCCTGTCTACTTGAGAGATGAACAGTGGGGAAGGCTCCACAGAGCTTAGTCTGGGTACTTCCGCTCACAAGCAGTGTGGTTTCAGATAGGCTCTGTGACGTCTGTGCTTTCCTTCCTTATCTGTATAAGGAAGCATTATGCATATAATGCTGGTGTACTCAGAATCCCCCTGCAATGCAGGAGACCCCTCTTCGATACCTGAGTTGGGGAAGTTCCCCTGGAGAAGGGATAGGCTGTCCACTCCAGTATTCTTGGGCTTCATGGTGGCTCAGATTGCAAAGAATCCTCTTGCAATGCGGGTGACCTGGGTTTGGTCCCTGGGTTGGTAAGATCCTCTGGAGGAGGGGATGGCAACCCACTCCAGTATTCTTTCCTAGAGAATCCCCATGGACAGAGGAGCCTGGTGGGCTACAGTCTATGGGGTCACAAAGAGTTGGACATGACTGTAAGCACAGTGTGTCTGATGAATAGTGAAATCTTGATAAATGTAATATTTAAAATGTAAAGGGATAATGGATAAGGAATATGGTGATGTGTCACAATGTCATTTAGAAGTGGAAGTTAAATAAGAAGTGAGTGGAATAATAGCAAACATTAAATGTATGCTCTATGCAAAGATGGGCATTACATAAATTCAAGAAAATAAAGATGAAAAATATGACAGGACTCACACTAGATTTGGGACTTTCTAGAACAGAGGCAGTATTCACTGAATTATAAGACTCTTATCTCTGTGCACTGTGGCTTTTAAGGTACATAATTAATGGAGAACCAGCCCTTTCCTAGGTGTTATAAAGGCTGGGATCCAACAGCATTACAGTGTAGCAGAACCTTGGTTCTAGTACTTCTCTGCCTGCCCAGCATTTGAGATGAAGACACTGTCAAGACTTTGATATGTCTGACAGGCTAGGGTCTGAGTCTTGTGGTGGCAGCTAAGGAAGTGGAGGGCCACTGTTAGGATCCACCAGCTCAGTGTTCGTGGTTAGAGATGTTAGATGTTCTAACATAGATGTTAGAACATGGTATAATGGTAACCTGATATATGAATGTTTACCACCTCAAAACTCTACCAGCATTCGATGTGTTTAAAGCTATAGCTTTTTCCTTTGAAGCTTTCCTGGAGACCAGCCAGTAAAGAATAAGTCCTGAAAAAGTTTATTCTTAACTCTCACATATTAATTTAACAAACTCATCAGTTATGAAATATTCCCTTTACCTATGAGTGAACTGAACCATGGGACTTAAGCAGTATGCCCAATGTCGTACAGCAAAGTTTTTGCAGAGCTAGATTCTAACACCAAGGGATCTTGGCTCCAGGTGTCTTGTTCGTAACTACAAACAAAGAGCTTTAGAGTTGATTCTAAAAAATAAGAGAGTAAATGTGCATTGAAACATGGACAAAACCACCAGAAAAGTCTGAAAATAGCCATGAAGCAAATATTAATTGGCAACTCAGAATTTGGAAGTAGTGAATACTTCTGAAAGGAGTGTCTCAGGTGAATACTACTGTGGTGCAGGGTGAGGAAGCTCTGGGCTCTTCACCTTAGACTGGAGGTCCAAGGACAGCACCTATAGGCCAGAAGCCGCTCCACTGATAAAGGCAGCAACTGATGAACTGATGGCCCAGACTCGGCCATCTTTCTGCAGCAGTGGTAGCTACCTAAAATTCTCTGGATTTGCATTGTAGAAATACTTTCCACCCCAGCTTTATTGACATATTTTGTTGTTGTTCAGTCACTAAATTGTGTCCAGTTGTTTGTGACCCCATGGACTGCAGCAGGCCAGACTTCCCCTCATTCATATCTCCCAGAGCTTGCTCAAACTCATGTCCATTGATGCGATGATGTCATCCAACCATCTCATCCTCTGTCGTCCCCTTCTCCTGCCTTCAATGTTTCCCAGCTTCAGGGTCTTTTCCAGTGAGTTGTCTCTTTGCATCAGATGGCCAAAATGTTGGAGTGTCAGTGTTAGCATTCCATTGGTCATTCCAATGTATACTCAGGTTTGATTTCCTTCAGATTGACTAGTGTGATATCCTTGCTGTCCAATTATTGAGGTTTAATTGACCAATAAATACTGTGCATATTTAATGTATACAACTTGATGTTTTGATACACACTTTAAAATGATCACCACAGTCAAGCCAATAGGTCCATCACCTCACATAATTACCATTTTATTTTTGGGAAGTTGGGGTGAGAAGACTTAAGATTTACTCTCTTAAGTAAATTTTGGTTTTACAGTATACCATTGTTAATTATAGCCACCATGCTATGCACAGGACTGGAAAAGGTCAGTTTTCATTCCAATCCCAAAGGAAGGCAATGCCAAAGAATGCTCAAACTACTGCACAACTGCACTCATCTCACATGCTAGCAGTTATGCTCAAATTTCTCCAAGCCAGGCTTCAACAGTATGTGAACCATGATCTTCCAGATGTTCAAGCTGTACTTAGAAAAGGCAGAGGAACCAGAGATCAAATTGCCAACATCTTTTGGATCATTGAAAAAGCAAGAGTTCCAGAAAAATATCTACTTCTGCTTTATTGACTTTGTAGATCACAATAAACCATGGAAAATTCTTTAAGAGATGAGAATACCAGACCACCTGACCTGCCTCTTGAGAAATCTGTATGCAGGTCAGGAAGCAACAGTTAGAACTGGACATGAAACAACAGACTGGTTCCAAATCAGGAAAGGAGTACATCAAGGCTGTACTTATATGCAACCTTATTTAACTTATAAGCAGAGTACATCATGAGAAACACTGGGCTGGATGAAGCACAAGCTAGAATAAAGATTGCCGGGAGAAATATCAATAACCTCAGGTATGCAGATGACATCACGCTTTTGGCAGACAGCAAAGAAGAACTAAAGAGCCTCTTGATGAAAATGAAAGAGGAGAGTACAAATGTTGGCTTAAAACTCAACCTTCAGAAAACTAAGATCATGGCATCTTGTCTCATTACTTCATGGCAAATAGATGGCAAATAGCAAAAACAGTGACAGACTTTTTTTAATTTTATTTTTGCTTTATTCTACTTTATTGGTTTTGCTATACATTGACATGAATCAGCCACAGGTGTACACGAGCTCCCAATCCTGAAACCCCCTCCCACCTGTCACCCCGTATTTGGGTTCCAAAATCACTGCAGATGGTGACTGCAGCCATGAAATTAAAAGACACTTGCTTCTTGGAAGAAAAGTTATGACCAATGTAGACAGTATGTTAAAAGCAGTTACTTTACCCACCAAGGTCAGTCTAGTCAAAGCTATAGTTTTTGCAGTAGTCATGTATGGATGTGAGAGTTGGGCTATAAAGAAAGCTGAGCATTGAGGAATTGATGCTTTTGAACTGTGATGTTGGAGAAGACTCTTGAGAGTCCCTTGGACTGCAAGGAGATCCAATCAGTCCATTCTAAATGAAATCAGTCCTGAATATTCATTGGAAGCCCTGATGCTGAAGCTGAAACTCCAATTCTTTGGCCACCTGATGAGACAGAACTGACTCATTTGAAAAGACCCTGATGCTGGGAAAGACTGTAGGTGGGAGGGTAAGGGGACGACAGAGGATGAGATGGTTGGATGGCATCACTGAGTCAATGAACATGAGTTTGAGTAAACTCCGGGGAGTTAGTGATGGACAGGGAGGCTTGGTGTGCTGCAGTCCCAGGGATCTCAGAGTCGGACACGACTAAGTGACTGAACTGAACCATGCATTCAATCCCCAAAACATTTTCATCTTGCACAATTGAAGCTTTGTACCCTTGGACCAACATCTGCCCCATTTCCCCTACCCACTAGCCAACACAGGATTGTAAATTATTAATGTGTTTGTCTCCATAGTGAAAACTTCATCTCTGTCTGATTCCCTTGTGTGTGCTTGTTAGTTGCTTAGTTGTGTCTGACTCTTTGCAACCCCATAGACTGTTGCCCACCAGGCCCCTCTGTCCATGGGGTTCTCCAGGCAAGAACACTGGAGTGAGTTGCCATTTCCTTCTCCAAAAGGAACTATAGAAAGAAAGAAAGTGAAGTCACTCAGTTGTGTCCACCTCTTTGCGACCCCATGGACTGTAGCCTCCAGGCTCCCCCATCCAAGGAATTTTCCAGGCAAGAGTACCGGAGTGGGTTGCCATTTCCTTCTCCATTGATTCCCTTGTATATACCCACATGTACCCACATTAGTGCCCTTGTTTGAATGGGAGGGAGGTGAGAAATTGATGGATTCAGATTAAGAAATGATCCAGCTAATATAGTCTATAAAAAGAGGGCTGGCTTTCAGAAACACATTTTTGAACCTCTGACTCATGGGACCTGAAACCAAAGCCTTTCATCCTTAGTTAAGCCTTAACTATTCTTGAAATGGAAAACGTTTTTGGCAACCCTGCTTCCTTCCTAAGATCCCTACTTTAAATGGTATTTTGAATATGCAGATGTTTCCATTTTGTTAGTGGTAAATATTTTTGAATTTATTTTTTTTATGATGTAAGGAAAATATTTCATGGTGGGTTTTTTGGAGTGGGCGTTATGCTTTCTAAATTTTACTAAACACATTGGAAGGTTGTTTTAAATTTTGTTTAAATGTTCTTTGAACCAAAATATTTACAGATCAAGGAGTTCTAGCCAGCAGATTGTTCCATTTGTTGTATTTGAATGTGGAAACATTAGGAATGACAGTGTAAGATGATGCCATAGAACATTTTCATAAACAACCTAATAGCATTGTCCAAGGCTGTCTTTGTTTATTAAAGGTGTCAGAGTCTCCTCTGCTATATTTAGGTAAAATCTAAGTTTCTTTACTCAAGCATGGAAAATATTGTTTGTTTTCTGTTTGGGAGAAAAGCAGTATGACCAAATAAAAGAAATTAAACTTCACTGGAAACAATTAAGAGTCTCAGTTTCAAGATGGAAAAAAATGTAATTTGATTTTCTTTTTTTTTTTTTTAGGTGGGTTAAAAAATGAAGGTCTGGAAAAGTGGGCAAATTCCTCAATTCTCTGTGGTCCTTCCGTAGAGGCAGGGAATATCAGTGCCTATCATTCTATCATTTTAAAACTCATCAGTTTGTAAAAATAATAATTAATAAGCTCTACAATGCATACTGAAAATCACAAAACACACATCTAATTTTAAAAACCTGGAAGAAACCTCAAGACTCTCCTACCCCAGTTCAAAATATTCTCACTCCTTTTGGTTCTGTAGAAAAACTCAGTAAAAATCTGAATTCAAGAAGGTTAAGAATTCAAAAGACAGTATTTGAAGTGTTTAAGGGAATGAGAACTATGGAGACAATTGAGCAACAATGTAATAGAAATAATTAGTACATTAGACATAGAAACAAAGGTCAGTTATTATCACAGGGAAACGAGATAATAACAATGTATTCAAAGTAAAAATTAAATAGAGAATAGATGTGAATCATGATAAAAAACATCCACTATATGGGCTATATTTATGTAATATGTCAAGTAGAAAAATGATATTATTTGGAAAGTTAGGAAAAAAGTTTCATTGAAATGCCTAACTGGTTCTGTAACATGTAAAGGGTATATTGCAGCCATGAAATTAAAAGACGATTACTCTTTGGAAGAAAAGTTATGACCAACCTAGATAGTATATTCAAAAGCAGAGACGTTACTTTGCCAACTAAGGTCTGTCTAGTCAAGGCTATGGTTTTTCCTGTGGTTATGTATGGATGTGAGAGTTGGACTGTGAAGAAGGCTGAGCACCAAAAATTTATGCTTTTGAACTCTGGTCTTGCAGAAGACTCTTGAGAGTCCCTTGGACTGCAAGGAGATCCAACCAGTCCATTCTGAAGGAGATCAGCCCTGGGTGTTCTTTGGAGGGAATGATGCTTAAATTGAAACTCCAGTACTTTGGCTACCTCATGCGAAGAGTTGACTCATTGGAAAGACTCTGATGCTGGGAGGGATTGGGGGCAGGAGGAGAAGGGGACGACAAGAGAATGAGATGGCTGGATGGCATCACAGACTTGATGGACGTGAGTCTGAGTGAACTCCGGGAGTGGATGATGGACAGGGAGGCCTGGCATGCTGCGATTCATGGGGTCACAAAGAGTTGGACACGACTGAGTGACTAAACTGAACTGAAAGGGTATATTTTCAGAAAAAAATGAGGAACAGCAATTGAAAATTTAAATATGGTCTGATTCTAATTAACATTTTGAACTTCCTCATAAAGAATTCTTCAGGGAGGTACCTAGGAGCAAACCACAAAACAAAACCTATAGAAAGGAGGACACTCTGCCAGACCTCGTACACCTTCACAGTCCTTACCATTCAGATACATACAGTGAATATTGTCTGCAAACTTTGGAGGGAATGAAAGTGGAATCCCAGAATATTACCACCAGCCAAGTTGTCATTTAATTAGACAACAGGACAAAAATTTCTTGTAACTTCTGTGTCTATTTTCTATTAGAACTATTGAAGTTGACATCTAACTCCCCAAAATGGTGAATAGAGAGTGAGTAAATGACATATGGACTTTAAAAGCATCAGGACAATGCTTTATGTTTGCATATAGTTGTGCAGAGACTACAAATCTTTGAGGAAAAGTGTGGACTGAAATTTTTTTCCCAGATAAGCTATTCTTCCAGAATAGAAGGAAACACTCAATGAATGTAAAAATGGTGAGGCTTTTATTAAAAAACAAACGAAAAACTACTTGTAATTGAAGTTCTTCAAATAGAGAAGTGAATTAATATGAATTTATAAATGGAGAGATTTTGTTTAAAGCTGTTGTCTTGAGCATAGATACATTATGTCAACTTGTGTGAATTATGGCTATAGAATAGGCTATGAATCTAATAACCTTCTCAGGATAAAAGTATGATTGACCAGAACTAGGCTGTGGGCAGAATTACAATCTGCTATTTCTTTCTCTATCCTAGAAGGAAATCAGTTCACACTGACTTACACATGCAGTGTGCTGCCATTGAAAGTCCAACGTCCTCCCCCAGTTCATGACATTTTAACATTTAGGAAAAGCTCCCTGGAGGTGAAGAAGAATTTGAAGTTTAGCAGCAATTTCAGGTTTTATTATGTTTAAGGGATTTTTTTTTTTTTGCTAACACTAAAGAATTTTTAAATGACGTGCATATGATTGCGTGTTTTTTTTTTTTTTTTTTTCTGTTCCTCCATCCTTTTGTCCTAGCAGCTTACTACATATATTATTAACAGATGACTACTGAAATGATACTTATCCAATGCTGAGGGTAATTATTTCTAGATAGTGTTATTTTTGGATGTATTTTTTTTTTAACCTTTTAAAAAACTTCCATGTAGTTGATTTTAAGAGCATATCCTTTTTACTTTTTTTCTGGAATAAGACTGCTAAATTTGAAAAACCTATTTGTTGAGTATGTGCTAGTGTTTACAAACATGTTTCTGTCCTCAGAGATTCCCTGTTCTCAAGGATTTTACCAGTTTTAATACTTGAAAAGCTAAATTGGAATAGCCCTCATGTTCTTATCCTAGATCTTATATATCTCCGAAAGAAAAAATTTTTAAGTAAGTCATTTTTTTTGAGTTCGAATTCACTCATATTTGCTGAAGTTAAGAGACATGGTTGCCTTATTTCATTAACTGTCAAGTCAGAAACTAGGCAGGATCTGAGGATTATACTCATTTTGAATGCAAACACACATGTCGATGTTGTAAATATTGGCAAAAGACATGAAACTCCAGAGTCAGTGAAAAGAGTTTGTTAGGACTATAGCAGTAAGGAGAATGAGCAGCGCTGATTTTCTGAATTGCAATTCCTCCAGGGAAATGTCAGTAGAAATGGATGTTGTTAGGCAGTGGAGCATGTTAAAAAGAAATCTTCTTATTGAGAAGCACTGCTGTTATACTTGGAGAAGGGAATGGCACCCCACTCCAGTACTCTTGCCTGGAAAATCCCATGGATGGAGGAGCCTGGTGGGCTGCAGTCCATGGGGTCGCTAAGAGTCAGACACGACTGAGCAACTTCACTTTCTCTTTTTCACCTTCATGCATTGGAGAAGGAAATGGCAATCTACTCCAGTGTTCTTGCCTGGAGAATCCCAGGGACAGGGGAGCCTGGTGGGCTGCCGTCTATAGGGTTGCACAGAGTCGGACACGACTGAAGCGACTTAGCAGCAGCAGCAGCTGTTATACTGGGACTGCTGGCAAACCAGCCCATCCTCCTCTTACAAGAGAGATGTTGTCTTTATTACTGTAGAATGCCAAGCAGGTCTTCTCTATAGAGAGAGATGTCTCTACTTTCTAGAACACAAGCAGATTTGCTCCAAGAAGGTTTTGCCTGTTTTTGAAAGTCCGCCTGCTATATAAACATCCTTGAAAAGTCAGTTTGGTGTATACTAGCTATTCATGCCCTTAAAAATGTTTTGATACAAGAGAGACCCATGAAAAATAATCTCCCTGTAATATGTAGAAGATGAAACTTCTTGAACAAACTCAGTGTTACACAGTGCAAGCTGTTTTCTTCTCTATTTTACTATGGCAGTATTTTGTTTCATTTTTTAAAAGTAATGTTCTCTCTGAAATATCTGCTCAAGAACTTTAAACAAAAATAAAATTTTTGAAATTTATGAGCCACATAATTTCTATAGCATAGCCAAGACCTCAGACCTTTACTTCTCTTTCTCAAATACCTGTCAAAATTAAGTAGAAATAAAGCTGAGTTCTACTGAAGAGACAATGCTCTTTGAGCTACAGAGTTTCAGGTTTTATTATGGAACAAGCACTGTATTTTAGAATTATTATTTCCTTCATTCAACTAACTTTGTGTTTCTTTTGTTAATCTTTTTCTGGTTCCTTTAGGTGCAAAGTTCGATTGTTTATTTGAGGTTGTTCTTGTTTTTTGAAGTAGGCCTGCATTACTATAAGTATCTCTCCTAAAACCACTTTGAATGTTGTCTTTCTATTTTAATTTGTTTTAGATTAATTTTTGATTTTTTTCTTTGATTTTTTTCGTTGACCTATTGATTGATTGTAGCTTTTGTGGTTTTTTTTTGTTGTTGTTGTTGTTTCCCCCACACCTCAGTTTTATTCTTATAATTGACTTATAGGTTTATGCTGTTTGGGTCAGGAAAGAATTAATTTTTAATTTATTGAGACTTGTTTTTTGATCTAATGTGTGATCTATCTTGGGGAATGTTCCATGTGTACTTACAAAGAATGTGTATTCTGCTGTTTGGGTGATTGAAGGTCTGTACATATCTATTTAAGTTTATATGGTCTATTGTGTCTTTAAGACCAATATTTCCTTACTGATATTCTCTCTGATCTAAATATTGGTGTAAGTAGAGTATTAAAGTATATTATCATATTATTGTTGATATCTTCCTGTATATGTGTTAATACTTGCTTTATGTAGTTAGGTGTCCCTTTGTTGGGTGCATAGATATTTACAAGTGTTATATTCTCTTGCTGGATTGATCCCTTTATATAATGACCTTCTTTGTCTCTTGTTACATTTTTTGTTTTAAAAAATGTACATTTTGTTACATAGTTTGTTTGATATGTATTGCTGCTTTGTGTGTGTCTATGTGTGTCTTTAGATATGAAATGAGTTACTTGAAAGTGACCTGTAGATAAGTTTATTTTTCAATCCTTTCAGCCACCCTGTGTCTTTTGATTGTAGCATCTAGTCCATTTAGATTGAAATGAGTATTGATTAGGTATCCAGTTACTGTCATTTTGTTGTTTTCTGATTGGGCTGTAGTTCTTTACCTCTTTCTTCTCTTGTTCTTTTCCCTTGTCCTTTGATGCCTCTGTTTAGTGTTATGTTTGGATCCCTTTCTCTTTATTTCTTGTGTATCTGTTAGAGGTTTGGGGCCTGTGGTTACTGTGGTGGTTTAGGTGGTGTAGTTGCTAAGTCGTGTCTGACTCTTGTGTCTCCAGGCACTATAGCCCACCAGGCTCCCCTGTCAATGGGACCTCCTAGGCAAGAATACTGGAATGGGTTGCCATTTCTTTTTCAGGGGATCTTCCCAACCCAGGGATTGAACCTGGGTCTTGGCATTGCAGGTGGATTCTTTACTGACTGAGCCACCAGGGAAGCCCATGAGGTTTATGGTGGCTACCATGAGATTCATACATGATGAACTATGTATGTAGTAGACTATTTTAAGCTGATGGTGGCTTAAGTCCAAATTCATTCTAAAAGCACAGCATTTTATTCTTACCTGTGTTTATGTTTTTGATGTCATATTTTATATCTTTTTACTTTGGGTATCACTTAAATATTTTAGATACAGATGATTTTTACTACTTTTGTTTTTAAATCTTCATACTAGCTATATAGCTGGTTGATCTACTACTTTTACTATATGTTTGCCTCGTAGTGAGTTTTTCCTTCATAAATTTCTGGTTTCTAGCTTTGGGATTTTACATTGAAAGAATTCCCTTTAACATTTCTTGTAAGGCCAGTTTTGTGGTGATAGACTGTTTTAGCTTTTGCTTGTGGAAAACTCACGTATCTCTCTTTCAATTTTGAATCATAATCTTGCCAGGTAGAGTATTCTTGGTTGTAAGTTTTCCCCTTTCTGTACTTTGAGTATATCATGCTAGTTGCTTCTGGGGCTATAAATTTCAGCTGAAAAAAATAGTTGATAGTCTTATGGAGCTTTTCTTGTATATAACTAATTGATTTTCTCTTGCTGATTTTAAGATTCTCTGTTTATCTTTGAATTTTGACATTTTAATTATAACGTGTCTTGCTATACATCTCTTTGGATTCATTTTGTTTGGTACTTTCTATACTTCCTGGACATGGATGTCTGTTTTCTTCCCCAGATTTAGGAAGTTTTCAGATGTTGTTTTTTCAAGCCAGATATGATGGCAGCTCTTCTTCCTGGTGCAGACCCCTCTGCCCCAGGCTGGGAATCCAGTGTGGGGCTCAGACTCCAAGCTCCTCAGGGGGACCTTCACGTTTGCAGTATTCCTCCTGCACATGGAGTGAGGCACCAGGAGTGGAGGTTCTGAGGAGACTGCCCCTCTGCCTGTCCCCACCTGTCTTGATGCAGCCTTTTTATCCTTGGTTGTATAAAGTCTGTTCTGCTAATGTTCAAGTCATTCTCAGAGATAATTATTCTATATATAGCTGTAGTTTTGGTGTTTCATGGGAGGGATGAGCTCAGGGTCTTCCTATTCTGACCCTCAGAAAAAGCCCTCTTACGATATAATCTCTTGTTGCTTTCCCTGTTTCTAGTCATTCCATATTTAGTAAAATCTCTTCTTTGTAACTCTAGTATTTAACATGCTTCCAGCATCTTTTACCAAATCTCATCTAGCCAGCTTTTAAATTTTATTCAGTTATTTTCTGCAGTATATTTTTATGTTAAAAAAGCCAGACTATTTACCTAGTCCTGAATATATCTTGAGCTTTTTCTACCTCTTTTTATCTAAAACAATTTCCTATATCCTTATTTGCTATAATATTAACTATTTATGTACTATTTCAAATGCTTATTTTTTTAGCCTCAGAAACTTTAGTCGGAGTTATTTTGTTTTTATATATGGTCCTTGGCTTTATGTCCCTATAAAAATTTTGTATTCATAAAGTTATCTATCTTCATGTTTGGTTTTCTGCATAGTTTGTAAACTCTTTTTTCCTGTATGTTCTTTGTCCTAGCATGTAAAAGTCACATCTGGCCTAGATCTTCAGCAAATCATCTTAGAGCGATGCTACAATTTTGTTTGTGTGAATGTAAGTAGTAAATACAAATGATTGAAAGTACTTGAAAATTTGTGTGAATGTAATGTGGAAAAGTAGTTTTCTTGATTCTTAAATATTTGATTTAAGATTTTGATAGGTGAGTTGTATTACTCAATATTTATTTCAAAATGCTATTTTTGTCTGTTGAAATAAGGGAATAACATTTTCTTACAACCTAGTTCCCATAATGAGAAGAGAATGATATTTCTTTAGATAGTATTTTCAAGTTTCTGATAAAAAATAGATAAAAAGACAGGTTTGAATTAATGAATTCTTTAAATTTTAATAGCTATAATCTTATGGGTATCAACATTGTTTGAAAATTTAAAATTAAGCTTGATAGATATTTTGAATGTTTAAATATTTAAAACCTTTCCATTTTTCTCCTTGAATTAGCTTTTAGGTCACCTAACTTTTCACTTTCTTTTATTTTTCTGGTCTTTTAGGTTATGACCTCTGATTTTGAAGAAACCCAGAGGTTACTTAATATGCTGGAAGAGAGTAATCTTTCCATTTTATATCCTGTTGTGGTTATTTCAGTAAGTTAATTAACTCACTTTTCAACTTATGCTTTTTTTCTTTGAAATTGAACTTTTTTTAACAAAATTTCATCCAACTGAAGGAATTGAACTAAACCTAAATGAAAAAATTCTTCTTGGTGGATTCTTGAATGTGCTTTCATACTCTGACTTCTCTAACTGCAGGTACTTAATATTTCAATTATTTGGTTGAACTGACAGGTTTGAAAAACAATTTAATTCAGTCTAGCAAAAGTTTCATGTCTTTTCCTTCATTTAAATTATAGTTTATTACTGAATTGACCAGTTGTTTGGATAATGTGAAAGAACTTTATTTGAAAGAACTTTATCTTAGTGTATCATCAGAGTGCCATTAGAGAAGAAATCCCAAAGATTAAAAAAAAAAACAATGGGGAAAAATCATATCCAATAAAATACTTACTTTTTTTCGTCTTCTCTGTCCTATGGACAGCAAAAGTAGAATGAACAACCAATGAGAGAGAAGTCCTAGAAAAATGGCCCAGGAAAGTTTGAGAGGTTTTTTCTATGAAAGACTAAAGCTCTATGTTTAGTACAGAATTTACTTTTATTGGCTTTTAAAACTGTGTCGCAGGGAAGAATTTCAAAGAGCAAAACCAAGAAGTAATAAAATCAGAGCCCAGGCCTGAGGAACCAGCCGATAAGAATCTGCAGTTAGTAGCATTGCTCTGGGAAGGGATTCCAAACATGAAATTCTCAAAACAATTGCATAGCAGGTGGCAAATTCTAATGCTCAGGCCTGTCCCGTAGTGTGGAAATTTACCTTTCGTTAGGTGAGATTATTAATACAGAATAAAGAAAATCTGCACTAAAAATAAGTAGCTGTCAACAAAGCCGTGCATGTAGAAATGAATTAACAGTTGGGGGAATTTTGATTATTTCATAGGCCTGTTGTATTTGACTTCATGCCCTAAAGGTGAGTTCCACGATTGCTGCTGACTGTGGAAATCCAAATTCCTCATGTGACTGATTTTAACAGAAATATGGATGTTTTCATTGAGATATTTAGGAACATCATGAAGTGTTCCCAGTGCTGGAGATCTCTAAGGCTCTATAGGATGGAGATAAAGTCAAAGTTCTGTTTGGCTCTTTGCTCGTTTCCATGTTCACTTGCTTAGAAATTTCATTCATATCAACTCTTTGGCCAACTCTTTTGTGATCCCATGGATTGTAGCCCACCATGCTCCTATGTCCATGAAATTTTCTAGAGAAGACTACTGGAGTGGATTGACATTTCCTCCTCCAAGGGATCTTCCTGACGCAGGGATCAAACCTGCATCTTCTATGTCTCCTGCGTTGGAAGGTGGATTCTTTACTTCTGAGCCACCTGGGAAGCCTCATTTATATCATGTTTCCAGGTATTATTCTAAAGAGGCAGAATGGTACTGTAAAGAGAGGAAAGGCTTGAATTCAGAATACCTTGTTTCTTTGGTCAAGTGACTTCACTTTTCTGAGACTTGCTTTCCTCCTTTTAGAAATGAGGCTACTATAGCCCTACTTTATTGTCAGGGTTAAAATGATTAAATATAGTTCATGTTACAGTCCTAGGCCTTTGGCAGCCATGCAGTATTAGTTTCATTTAATAGCCTAGCTCCTGCTCTTTCCAATTTGGATGAGATGAATCAAAGCTCACTGCTGCTGCTCTAATCTGATTCCTGAGCTTCAAGTCTACATTGTTCAGCATATTATTAGGTACTTCCATTTGAGTACTTGACTATCCTCTCACAGCTAGCATATCAGATCTATCACAAAACAAATTCCCCATCAACTGACTTCTCTTAGTGGCGGTACAATTGTGGCAGCTACCCAGGTGGGAATCTGTGTCATCACTGAATTTTCCACTACTCCTTTCCTCTGCCTCTCTTCATTAAATACACACACATTCTCTCTCTCTCTCTCTCTCTCTCTCTCTCTGTTTTTAAATTGTTAATTCTTATAGTTTATTGCTTTTCTTCTTTTCATAGCTATTTGTAAGGCCTCCTCAGACAACCATTTTGCCTTTTTGCATTTCTTTTTCTTGGGGATGGTCTTGATCCCTGCCTCCTGTACAATGTCACAATGGGCATCTGGTCCCATCACTTCATGACAAGTAGATGGGGAAGCAATGAAAAGAGTGACAGATTTTATTTTTGGGCTCCAAAATCACTGCGTATGGTGACTGCAGCCATGAAATTAAAAGACATTACTCCTTGGAAGAAACATTATAACCAATCTACACAGCATATTAAAAAGCAGAGACATTACTTTGCCAACGAAGGTCTGTCTAGTCAAAGGTATGGTTTTTCCAGGAGTCATATATGGATGTGAGAGTTGGACTATAAAGAAAGCTGAGCACTGAAGAATTGATGGTTTTGAACTGTGATGTTGGAGAAGACTCTTGACAGTCCCTTGGACTGTAAGGAGATCCAACCAGTCCATCCTAAAGGAAATCAGTCCTGAATATTCATTGGAAGGACTGATGCTGAAGCTGAAACTCCAATACTTTGGTTACTTGATGCGAAGAACTGACATTTGAAAAGACCCTGATGCTGGGAAACACTGAAGGTAGAAGGGGACGACAGAGGATGAGATGGCTGGATGGCATCACGGACTCAATGAACATGCTGCTGCTGGTGCTAAGTTGCTTTAGTCGTGTCTGACTCTGTGCGACCCCATAGATGGCAGCCCACCAGGCTCCCCCGTCCCTGGGATTCTCCAGGCAAGAACATTGGAGTGGGTTGCCATTTCCTTCTCCAATGCATGACAGTGAAAAGTGAAAGTGAGTTTGAGTAAATTCCAGGAGTTGGTGATGGACAGGGAGGCCTGGCATGCTGCAGTCCGTGGGTCTCAAAGAGTTGAACATGACTGAGCTACTCTACTGAACTGAACTGGTAGTTTATTGCAACTATTGTATCTCATTCTAAGTCCTTTGTATTACTTCCATAAGTATTTGAATTCAGTTTTCTGTTGACCTCTGTAAAGTTCTATTTCATCCTAGTAAATGCCAGATATTTTTGGCTACCTAGCATTCTTTATCAAGCTAAGGGAAAAGATGAACAATCTTCTACTTAGGAAGGAAATGTCTATGAAAACTAGCTTTAGAATAGTATTTTTATAAGTCAGTATACCATAAAAATTGTACAATGTTCACTTTAACCAGGAGAGTTGTCACTCTATAATATATGCTTACCCACTATTTTCCCATTGCATAAGTAGAGTCAGAATGGTGATATTAGGGTTATTATTAAACTTCATAAGAAAATGTCATAACACATCTAGAATCTGAATCCTTGAGGTGGAGCAAGCCACTGGAAAGGTAAAAAATGCTGCCTTCTTTGAGAGCCAAGTAAATTGTCACCAGAGTTTGGAATTGTCCTGTGAATGATTGTTAAAGGCATCATCTGTTTTCCTTCTGATGCTCCTTTGCCTCTAAATTGTCAAAAGCCTACTTCAGTTGCCCTGTGATTTAAAAGTTGGTAGAGCCATTCAAATGTTCCACAAATAAATATCAATAGCTCTGAAGAAAAGACTATAGTTGTAAAATAAAAGAGTCTAGATATCTGGGGACACAATTTTCACATTAGTGAAAAAATATATACACACAGGTAGATACAGTGTATGGATATGTGTGTAAATATATATGCAGACATCAGTTCAGTTCAGTCGCTCAGTGGTGTCTGACTCTTTGCGACCCCATGAATTGCGGCACGCCAGGCCTCCCCTGTTCATTATCATCTCTCGGAGTGCACTCAGACTCACATCCGTCGAGTCTGTGATGCCATCCAGCCATCTCATCCTCGGTCGTCCCCATCTCTTCCTGCCCCCAATCCCTCCAAGCATCAGAGTCTTTTCCAATGAGTCAACTCTTCGCATGAGGTGGCCAAAGTACTGGAGTTTCAGCTTCAGCATCATTCCTTCCAAAGAAATCCCAGGGCTGATCTCCTTCAGAATGGACTGGTTGGATCTCCTTGCAGTCCAAGAGACTCTCAAGAGTCTTCTCCAACACCAAAGTTCAAAAGCATCAATTCTTTGGCGCTCAGCCTTCTTCTCAATCTAACGCTCACATCCATACAAGACCACAGGAAAAACCATAGCCTTGACTAGACGGACCTTAGTCAACAAAGTAATGTCTCTGCTTTTGAATATACTGTCTAGGTTGGTCATAACTTTTCTTCCAAGGACTAAGCGTCTTCTAATTTCATGGCTGCAGTCACCATCTGCAGTGATTTTAGAGCCCCCCAAAATAAAGTCTGACACCGTTTCCACTGTTTCCCCATCTATTTCCCATGAATGAAGTGATGGGACCAGATGCCATGATCTTCGTTTTCTTAATGTTGAGCTTTAAGCCAAGTTTTTTCACTCTCCTCTTTCACTTTCATCAAGAGGCTCTTTAGCTCCTCTTCACTTTCTGCCATAAGGGAGGTGTCATCTGCATATCTGAAGTTATTGATATTTCTCCTGGCAATCTTGATCCCAGCTTGTGTTTCTTCCAGTCCAGCGTTTCTCATAATATACTCTGCATAGAAGTTAAATAAGCAGGGTGACAAAATACAGCCTTGACGTACTCTTTTTCCTATTTGGAACCAGTCTGTTGTTCTGTGTCCAGTTCTAACTGTTGCTTCCTGACCTGCATACAGATTTCTCAAGAGGCAAGTCAGGTGGCCTGGTATTCCCATCTCTTTCAGAATTTTCCACAGTTTCTTCTGATCCACACAGTCAAAGGCTTTGGCATAGTCAATAAAGCAGAAGTAAATGTTTTTCTGGAACTCTCTTGCTTTTTCCATGATCCAGCGCATGTTGGCAATTTGATCTCTGGTTCCTCTGCCTTTTCTAAAGCCATCTTGCACATCAGGGAGTTCATGGTTCATGTATTGCTGAAGCCTGGCTTGGAGAATTTTAAGCATTCCTTTACTAGCATGTGAGATGAGTGCAATTGTGTGGTAGTTTGAGCATTCTTTGGCATTGCCTTTCTTTGGGATTGGAATGAAAACTGACCTTTTCCAGTCCTGTGACCATTGCTGAGTTTTCCAAGTTTGCTGGCATATTGAGTGCAGCACTTTCACAGTATCATCTTTCAGGATTTGAAGCAGCTCCACTGGAATTCCATCACCTCCACTAGCTTTGTTCGTAGTGTTGCTTTCTAAGGCCCACTTGACTTCACATTCCAAGATACATATATATGTAATTGAAAAGATATTATGTGAACCCTTTTTTCCCAGTTACATATATATGTTATTGTTGTTGTTCAGTCTCTCAATCATGTCCAACTCTTTGCAACCCCATAGACTGCAGTATGTCAGGCTTCCCTGTCCTTTACCATGTCCCAGAGTTTGCTCAAACTCATGTCCATTTAATCATGATGAGTGATCCCATTCAACCATCTCAGCCTCTGTCGTCCATTTCTCCTCCTGCCTTCAGTCTTTTCCACCATCAGGGTCTTTTCCAGTACGTCAGCTGTTTGCATCAGGTGGCCAAAATATTGGAGCTTCAACTTCAGCATCTGTCCTTCCAATGAATATTCAGGACTGATTCCTTTATGATTGATGGGTTTGATGTCCTTGCAGTCCAGGGAGTTCTCAAGATTCTTCTCCAACACCAGAGTTCAAAAGCATCAGTATATGTATGCTACTGCTGCTGCTGCTAAGTCACTTCAGTCCTGTCCAAATCTTTACAACCCCACGGACTGCAGCCTACCTGGCTCCTCCATCCATGGGATTTTCCAGGCAAGAGTACTAGAGTGGGTTGCCATTGCCTTCTCTGCAATTTATGTATATATGTCTGCAAAAGATATTATATGAACTACCTTTTGGCTTCTGTGGTGGCTCAATGGGTACAGAATCCTCCTGCAATGCAGGATACACAGGAGATGTGGGTTTGATCCCTGGGTAAGGAAGATCCCTTGGAGGAGAAAATGACAACCCCACTCCAGTATTTTTGCCTGGGAAATCCCATGTGCAGAGTAGTCTCGCAGCCTACAGTCCATGGGTCACAAGAGTTGGACATGACTTTGCAACTAATCCACCATTATGTGAACCAGGCAGCTCCAAGGCTATGGTGTGTCTGTTTTGCTTCTATTGCTTCTATTTTGCTTCTATTTTACTTCTCTAGAAGAATAAACCAAGGCAAAAAGTACCTTACCATGGTTTTTTTTGTTTGTTTTTTCTATAAGGCTTTTGTTAAGCACTCTTAAGTTCTAAGAAAAATAAATTCCTTTGCCTCCCTCAATAGATAGATTTTATTCATTAGAAAATAAATGCAACGTGACAATTAGAGTCATAGAAAAGTATCTCCAGTTTTATTCTGGGACAATGTGATTCAGTGGTTATTGAATCCATGTGTAGAAAATGGCAACCCACTCTAGTATTCTTGCCTGGAAAATTCCATGGACAGAGGAGCCTGATGGGCTGTTGTCCCTGAGGTTGCAAAGAGTCAGATATGACTAAGCGACTGAGCACAGAGCACATTGTATGCAGGTCAGGAAGCAACAGTTAGAACTGGACATGGAACAACAGACTGGTTTCAAATAGGAAAAGGAGTACGTCAAGGCTGTATAGTGTCACCCTGCTTATTTAACTTATATGCAGAATACATCATGAGACACGCTGGACTGGAAGAAACACAAGCTGGAATCAAGATTGCTGGGGGAAATCTCAATAACCTCAGATATGCAGATGGCACTACCCTTATGGCAGAAAGTGAAGAGGAACTAAAAGCCTCGATGAAAGTGAAAGAGGAGAGTGAAGAAGTTGGCTTAAAGCTCAACATTCAGAAAACGAAGATCATGGCATCCAGTCCCATCACTTCACGGGAAATAGATGGGAAAACAGTGGGAACAGTGTCAGACTTTATTTTGGGGGCTCCAAAATCACTGCAGATGGTGATTGCAGCCATGAAATTAGAAGACGCTTACTCCTTGGAAGAAAAGTTATGACCAAGCTAGATAGCACATTCAAAAGCAGAGACGTTACTTTGCCGACTAAGGTCTCTCTAGTCAAGGCTATGGTTTTTCCTGTGGTCATGTATGGATGTGAGAGTTGGACTGGGAAGAAGGCTGAGCACCAAAGAATTGATGCTTTTGAACTGTGGTGTTGGAGAAGACTCTTGAGAGTCCCTTGGACTGCAAGGAGATCCAACCAATCCATTCTGAAGGAGATCAGCCCTGGGATTTCTTTGGAAGGAATGATGCTAAAGCTGAAACTCCAGTACTTTGGCCACCTCATGTGAAGAGTTGACTCATTGGAAAAGACTGTGATGCTTGGAGGGATTGGGGGCAGGAGGAGAAGGGGATGACAGAGGATGAGATGGCTAGATGGCATCACTGACTCGATGGATGTGAATCTGAGTGAACTCTGGGAGCTGGTGATGGATAGGGAGGCCTGGTGTGCTGCTATTCATGTGGTCACAAAGAGTCAGACAGGACTGAGCGACTGAACTGAACTGAATGACTTCCTTCAAGGACATCTTTGAATATTTTCAGTTTTTAAAAAAGTATTTATTATTGTTGTGTTCAAAATACTTTTTTGGACCATCTATTTGGTCATCCTTATATTCATTTTATGTATTTTAAGTGGCCTAATTTTGCCAAGTTTTTAATTGTCAGTGATGTTAAGTATGATTTAAAGATTAATCAATTAATCAACATTAATTTGATCAACTTAGAAAACCTTTTGTTTTGGAAGGTATAATGTAATTGTAGTTATAGTCAATTATTACAGTTTTCCAAATTTCTGTAGTCAACTGGAGACTGACAGATGGCAAAAGAGGTACCAGCATTAAAGTAGGCGGAGATAGTCGGGTGGATCACTTTGTATGAATTCTCAGTGAGTCTGTGTGCCTTAGGATGGCGTTTGTTATCTTATGCCACGTTTCAATTGTGAGCCCCTAGGAACACATATTTGGATAATAAGCACATCTTGTACTAGTCTACACTCTACCTGAAAGAAAAAAGTCTTTTCCAAACTAGAAACTGGTTGGCATGAAGGAATTTAAAAATTTAAATCCCTTTCTGTGTTTTGTAACAAGAAAAAAACTTATGAACAGTAAAAAAGCTTTTTTTCATAAAGTTGTGTAGGAATTGTGTTTAAGAATCCTTCTCAGATGTGATTTCTGATGCTGTTTAGTCTATCACGTAAGTTATCAAGGGGCCAAGTTTTTTTATCCTGAGTTGACTGATGGGTTTGTTAGCCTCTCTTTCTTAGGGTTACCAGGGAGTATAAGGTACTGGTAGTAGCTTTTTCAGATTGCAGCTGTCAAGAGGGTCATCTGAAAGCTCTTTTGGAGTCATCTGAAATAGTAGCTTTCAACGTGGGACATGTTCATTTCTCTGTTTTCTACACCTGTTGTTTGCTTTTGTTCACTACTTACATAATGATAAATATTTAGAAAAGGCAATAAAATAAATTTGCTAAAATTTATTATGTTTATTGAAATTTACTATTTTAATAAAGTAGCAAACTAGTAAAAGGTAAAGTCACAAAATTTCTGATAAAAAATCACTTAAAAAAAAACTTACATAGGCTTTTACTTAAACTGTATAAGACACTAAAGTGCTAAAAGTCTTGAATCATAGCCTGAATCTGCTTAGAAATGAATGATCAGAGAGGTATTTTTTCCCCAACAATGGAAAAAAGGGTTCAGGAGACAGAACTAACCAAAGCAATTTTCCATTCAAGTTTATGTAAAGCCAGTTGTGAAACTGTCAAAAAAATATTTTCCAGGTCCAAAAAGTAAAATAGAGATTCTAATTTATGTGGATCTGGCAAGATTTTCATAAAACATTCTTTAATACCACTATCAGATGAGATTATGTGCATGCTTATTCATTTCAGTCATGTCTGACTTTGCAAATCCATGGACTGCAGCCTGCCAGGCTCCTCTGTCCATGGGATTCTCCTGGCAGAAATACTGGAGTGGGTTACCATGCTCTTTCCAAGGGATCTTCCCCACCCAGGAATCGAACCCAAGTCTCATGGCTCTCCTGAACTGCAGGCATATTCTTTACTGCTGAGCCACAGGGGAAGCCCCATCAGATGAGATTAAGGATAGTATATTCTTACTTACTGCATAAACATAGCTGATCATGTAATAGGCGCCAGAGAAATATTTAATTTTTAAAAGCAGAAGAAAATTGGCTACAAATCTAAATGGAAATTTGAAATTGAGAAACCAAGCAAACTCTTTAATTTTACTTGATAAAATAGTTTATCACTGTCCACAGAAAAATGATTTTTAAGGTAATTATCTGGATGATTACTGTAGGACTCTACTTTCCTCTTACAATGCAGGCAGTCATTTTATTGGTGCTTTAGAAAAGATAGGAATCTTTTCATGAATTTACTTAAGCAAAAAACATAAATTCCCATATGGAATTTTAATGCTTTGAAATACATAAATAAACTTTCAAAAGTGCCTAATTTAGTTCTGGTTCTCAGGAAGTAGCTTATTGACATAACAGATCAGAATACATGATCTTTAAAATACATCAAAATGTTTAATATTTGAACATGTCAGCAAATAAGAAAAAATAGAAAGCCAACATCAATCGACACTTGATACATTCACATCTGGGGAACTGTCATAGAGATGTAAATTGTTTCCAGAAGGTTCCACACTCACCAGGGGCAGAGCCAGGAACAGAATCAATCCAATGTGCAGTTTATCATATACACTTGTTACTCTTATGCTCTCATGAATGTGTTAAATAATAAGATGGAAAAAGATTAAAAATACACATATACTCAAATACATGTTTTTAATGTTTCTTCCTAATAAAGAACAAAGGACAATTGGAAAATCATTGATTCCTTATTTTAAATGCTAATAGTTTCTTACTTTAGCTTCACAGGGTACTGAGCATTTATTGAAGTTAAGTTATAAAAATCTGTGATCTTGTTAAATTTCTTAACAGAACCTATCATGTATATTTTTCACTTTCACTTCTTGTTCTGTATATTTCATCCTGTTAACCATACAACTATCAGACTAAGAAGATGTGAGATGTGTTTTTTGTTAAGATTTATTTTTGAGGTAAAATTTCTTACAAGACAAACAGAGAGAGTGCTTCCTATTATAATTCTTACTGCCTCCATATTGGGTTTACTTTTTACCAGGCATAGTTTACCTTTGAACAATATTGATTTGAACTGTGCAGGTCCACTTGTGCAGATTTGTTTCAGTAGTTATATGCTATAATAGTACACCACCCTAACTGGTTGAATGTGTGGATGCTGAGGAACTGTGGGACAGAGGAGGAATCACATATTTGGAGGGCTGACTATAAATTGTGTTGATTTTAAACCATACAAAGCGTTGGCACGCCTAACTCCCACGTTTTTCAAGAATCAGCTATGTATGTTTCAGGTCTCTAGTTTACTGATATTTATTTTTGAATGGATTTGTGTGTGTGTGTGTGAGTGAGTGTTTAATAGCCAATGAATAACCTAGGGATTCAGCCCAATTCCCCTTTCTACTCCTTTCTTAGTGAAAAGTGAAAGTGTTAGTCACTCAACTATGTCTGACTCTTTGCAACTCCATGGACTATAGCCCATCAGGCTCCTCCGTCCAAGGAATTCTCCAGGCAAGAATACTGGAGTGAGTAGCCATTCCTTTTTCCAGGGGATCGTCCCAACCCAGGGATCAAACCCAGGTCTCCCCACATTGCAGGCAGATTCTTTATCCCTTTCTTAACCATGTTGTTCTTGTAGCCTTATGGATACATTGATTTTCCCTTAGAAAATTCTAACTTTATCGTATGTTAAATGTTTATGATGCCATCACTTTAGATACATTAAAGTTTCTCTCTCATGTTATACACAGCTTCTGTGGTAGAAGTGCAATCACTTCCACAGAATTCTTCAAATGCTTTCATTTGTTGTCTTTGTATATAGTGAGTTTGGGTGTTTCCTGTCTACCTCAATAATAAAATCTAAATAAGTACTAGTTTAAAATACTTTTATAGCCTTTTAGCAATTTCAGTCATGACGGGATTCATGTCCAACACAAAGATAAGAAATGATGAAGTCATTCTTGTAGGAGGTGTTGAATAGAAAGAATTGACTGTTTTTTTAAGTTTTAGGAGATATTTGCTTCTGGCCAAATGGTTACTGGAAAGTTTGTATTATGGGGTTTGGAAATTACCTAAGATTAATTGTGATGGACGTGTAATTGGTGATGTATAAAGCATTAATTCTCACAGGACATGCTTTCTGGTAGTCTTTCTTTTAATAAGGGTTGTTTATTTTCAGATAGAATGATGTTCTAATGGATGTACAAATAGAATGAATTCCAGAGGACTTTTGCTTGGTTTTCTGATTAATTTTTTTTTTTTTTAATTAACTACGGGGTTTTGGAGTCACTATTTAATTACCTATTTTAAGTAGTTTACTAAACTTGGTCAGATGAGCAAAGTTGTTAGTGAATTTATTTGGCGCTGCTGTTCTAGTAAATGAGGTTATAGAATTTAACATGAAATGCACAGGAGCAAAGTAAATGAAAGTAGCCACCTGTATCAAAAGGCTTACATGAATTTTATTTCTTGAAAAGGAAATGAACAATTCGTTTGGTCATTCAGTTTTTCAAAAAATATGCCTGGGGATTTCTTTTATTAGAGTGTGTGTGTGTGTGTGTGTGTGTGTGTGTGTGTGTGTGTGTGTGTGCACGCGCACATGCACTGGGTTCTATTTTAAACAGTGGAAATGGCCTTTAGTTTATGTTATGTTATATCTTTACAAAGATGGGACCAAATGTATTTCAGTATCATTTATTATTTTAAAATTACACATTATAATTAAGTAATTAATTATAAATTAACTAATACAGGTGTTAATATGAACATAGCCAAACCTGGCTTAGTTTATAATATCTATAAAAATTTTACTTCATGGAGAAATATAAATTATATTATAAGGAGACGTTGAATAGAAAGAATTGGCTTTTAAGTTCTAGATTTTTGGTGTGGTAAAGAAGTGAACCTGGAGTGGTATTCAAGGTACAAGTATTAGATGAGTAAATAACATACCTATTGTATTGACCTTGCCAAGTTATTTCATGTCTCTGAACTTTAGGTCAGAATTTTTATTTGTAAAGGAGTGGGATGTGCTTGATTGGATCTAAGTAGTTTCTCTTTCTAAAAATATTGTCTATACTACATGATTTTATGACATCTTTTTACTTTTGTATGATCCATAGTGGATGTCTTTTACATAAAGATATGGT
Source organism: Nanger dama (assembly GCA_917880005.1). Classification (NCBI taxonomy): domain Eukaryota; kingdom Metazoa; phylum Chordata; class Mammalia; order Artiodactyla; family Bovidae; genus Nanger; species Nanger dama. The sequence continues at coordinate 37,115,754 of CAKJTW010000007.1, forward strand.
AGGTTGATTTTGGATGATTATAGTCATGTTCCCCACTCCAGTGTTCTTGCCTGGAGAATCTCAGGGATGGGGAGCCTGGGGGCTGCCATCTATGGGGTCGCACAGAGGTGGACACGAGCAACAGACTGGTTCCAAATAGGAAAAGGAGTACGTCAAGGCTGTAAAGTGTCACCCTCCTTATTTAACTTAAATGCAGAGTACATCATGAGAAACACTGGGCTGGAAGAAGCACAAGCTGGAATCAAGATTGCCGGGAGAAATATCAATCACCTCAGATATGCAGATGACACCTCCCCTTATGGCAGAAAGTGAAGAGGAACTAAAAGCCTCTTGATGAAAGTGAAAGTGGAGAGTGAAAAAGTTGGCTTAAAGCTCAACATTCAGAAAACAAAGATCATGGCATCCGGTCCCATCACTTCATGGGAAATAGATGGGGAAATAGTGGAAACAGTGGCAGATTTTATTTTTGGCACTCCAAAATCACTGCAGATGGTGACTGCAGCCATGAAATTAAAAGACACTTACTCCTTGAAAGGAAAGCCATGACCAACCTAGATAGTGTATTGAAAAGCAGAGACATTACTTTGCCGACTAAGGTCCATCTAGTCAAGGCTATGGTTTTTCCTGTGGTCATGTATGGATGTGAGAGTTGGACTGTGAAGAAGGCTGAGCACCGAAGAATTGATGCTTTTGAACTGTGATGTTGGAGTAGACTCTTGAGAGTCCCTTGGACTGCAAGGAGATCCAACCAGTCCATTCTGAAGGAGACCAGTCCTGGGATTTCTTTGGAAGGAATGATGCTAAAGCTGAAACTCCAGTACTTTGGCCACTTCATGTGAAGAGTTGACTCACTGGAAAAGACTCTGATGCTGGGAGGGATTAGGGGCAGGAGGTGAAGGGGATGACCAAGGATGAGATGGCTGGATGGCATCACTGACTTGATGGACATGAGTCTGAGTGAACTCCGGGAGTTGGTGATGGACAGGGAGGCCTGGTGTGCTGCGATTCATGGGGTCACAAAGAGTCGGACACGACTGAGTGACTGAACTGAACTGAAGTGAGTTAGCAGTAACAGCAGAGTCATGTTAAATATGAATCAAGTGGTAGGATATTCCTCTTTTGAGTGATTATTGATTTCTCTGTACTTTAATCCTTATCACAAGACTCATGGAGTTTTAAAAATTGTTTCTCTTGTATTTGTTTCTCTCTTATTTATCTTCCTGTTCTCATTGTCTGGAAGTCTAGCCCTTCCATTTAGGCACCTACCTCTTTTTTTTTTTTTTTTATCTCTTTAACAAGAGTTGCAAGATTAGTTTTTCTCCTCATCTCTCCAAGAAATGTGTGCCTCCATGTGTAGCCAGCTCCTGCCCAAAAGTGATTTCATAATCATTAAAACTCACACCAGTACTGGTTCTTTCTAATTCATTTTAAACTTGCTTTAAGTGCTGTCTAGGTAGTGCTTTAGGCCTTCCCTGGTGGCTCAGTGTTAAAGAACCCACCTGCCAGTGCAGGAGCCGCGAGTTTGATTCATGGATTGGGGAGACCCCCTGGAGAAGGAGATGGCAGCCCACTCCAGTATTCTTGCCTGGAAAACTCCATGCACAGAGGAGTCTGGCGAATTACAGGCTGTAGTCCATGGGGGTCACAAAAGAGTTAGACAGTACTTAGTGACTAAAAAAAAAAGCACTTTACAGGAAACTATCCTACCTACTCTCTTGATTAATTAATTGCTTAGTATAAATTCATATAACATTCATTGAGTATCTCTGTCAGGTATTTTGACATACGTGTAGCTTATTTAATAACATAATTTGTTTTAAAACTACATCTTACTTTAGAATGAGGCATTTCCATATGTGCTAATTTTCTAGATTTTATTAAGGTAATAATTTTGTTTTGGTATTTTTGTTTTTGTAAATGAAGATTCCTAACAATAAGAAATTAATTAAATGACAGAAATTAGCCTGGAAAGTGACCCAGTGGCTGGGAGGTCACAGGACCCTGGTCACTATCTGTCTACTACCCCAAGGTAAGAACTTTAACATGGTCTGTTGGAGAAAGGGGCAGTTTAGCCCAGAGTAGAATGTCAGGATAGATCTTAAGGGGAGAAAGCTGAAATTTGAAAACTGATATTTGAGTGAAGTCTGAGTTTCTGAGGACTAAGAGGAAGAGCATTTCTATTTGGAAACAGTAGCACACAGAGTGATTAGACTGGAAAGAGCCAGAATATGAGAAGCAGAAAATGAGTTACACACTGGGGAGAGCTATGATGTGAACTTCACAGGTGCAGGTCAAGTTTGAGCTCTGTAACGGAGCACTGCACAGTGGAAAGTGATGTCATCAGGTCTACATTGTGTACATCATTTTGGATGCAGCACAGAGAATGGGCTGAAGTGGTCCAGAGGGATTCTTTGGTGCATTTGACTTCGTTAGAGGCTATTGCAATAAGTCTAAAAATTAGTGGTGGTGGCTAGGACTAGGGAGTTGTACAGTGAGTGGGCAGAAATGATATAATCAAGATATATTTAAGAGATAGAAGTACTCAGGTTTAGTGACTAGGGGCTTCTCTGCTGGTTCAGATGGTAAAGAATCTGCCTGCAGTGCAGGAGACCCAGATTTGATCCCTGGGCCAGGAAGATCCCCTCGAGAAGGGAATGGCTCCTCACTCCAGTACCCTTGCCTGGAGAATTCCATGGACAGAGGAGCCTGGTGGGCTACATACAGTCCATAGGGTCACAAAGAGTCGGACATGACTGAGTAACACTTTCACTTTTATTCTTTAATAAGAAAGGCAGTATAATCTCCAATTTTACGTCATGTGAAATCGAGTGAATAAAAGCAAAATAGATGACATTAGAGAAGGATTTTTTGATTTGTTTCTGAAAGCTGAATAGGCAGATGCTATATCATGAATTTGTTGGCAGAAATAATTGGAATGATTTCACTCATGTCCAAAAGCTTTCCAGGCGTTTGTGTGTTGGTGTTTTATGTGTGTGTGTGTGTTTGTACAGAAGTTATTAATCCTAAAACCTACTTGAAAAGGCAAGCCACCTTCCTCCAAGGTCTCCTTAATAGTAGAATTTTGATAGAATTCAGGTTATAGGCACAATTTTAAATACCTTTCATATTATAATGCTTTTGCCAAGTCTTATATAGTGTTTGTATAATGTGTCTTTTTTTTTTTTTTTTACAAAATTTTCTCTGTTCTAATGCTATACATTCTGAGAAAAAGCAAAAACAATAAAACAAATTCTGGTCTGTGGGTTGCATCATTAGAGACAGGAAGATGGTAAGGATGTTCCCAAGCCTATGCACTGTTCCCTGGGATAAAAATCTATAGCTACCTACAAGTAGATTACTTTGGCAGTTTTCTAGAAACTCAACTGCTCTTTTATTGAAAGAACGAAAAGATGATGGAATCAGTGCAAAAAGCTTCTTGTTCCAAACATGCTTTGGCTTGAACGCTACTTGCAATAAGTTTATATGTGAATCTTTTGAAAAGTATAGTATGATTCAATTTTCCAGGCACCACAGGTGTTATTGTATGGGATTCTGAAGTTGATACTCACTGTAGTCAAATGCTGGGCTATTTTTCCACTGGTACCTGCTAAAGTAGAATGAACTAGTGTTGCCAAGATAACTCCTAGTGTCAGTAATGGAAAATTCTTATTTTGGAATGACAGGACTGTTAAGTCTGCATGTCTCTTCTGAGTACTGTGAGTATTATACCCATTTCTTAATCCTTTCGGAAGTAACTGTGCCTGTCTTTTTGAAAAACTTAATGTTTTTATGGTAACTGAGTTCTTAGATTTTGGCTCATCCAGTGAGAATATAACTGATCTTGTGTTTCTTGTTCTTCCCATTTTTAAGAAATGCAACACTCACTACATTTATAATTTTCAGAACCCAACTCTCACCCCAAATATGGCCTGTTAATACATATTATTAGTATAATTATGTTAATGTTAGTAATAACAGACACATTGAATGTTTGAAATAATGAGTCACCATCCTTTTCTATTAAAATAAAAATTATCCCATTTAATCCTCAGAGCAGTCCTAAGAGTTGATTATCACAGATGTTATTATCCTCAGTTCAAGAATAAATGGGGTGCTCATTTCACTTTATCACATGACGTTTGTCAGGGATGTCAATACTTGCCCTTTCGAGTAGCAAGAAGCGGTTAACGAAGCAAAGGATCTTGGAAATCGTTTAGTAGAATGCTCTCATTTTACAAGAGATAATTGGGCCATTTTCTTCCCTTTGATCCAAGACCAGTTTTTATATTAGATGTGGCAGGTTTCTCTTGTAAATTTTTAGTTGCTCAGTTGTGTCCTACTCTGACCCCATGAACTATAGCCTGCCAGGCTCTTCTGTGCATGGAATTCTTCAGGCAAGAATGCTGGGTCCCTGTGCTCTTGGCCGCAACCATTCCACTCTGCTGTAGTACAAAAGCAGCCGTAGACATACATGCCATAGATATTTGACAGAGATGTCAAGGAATGGGTATGGCTGTGTTTCTGTAAAGCTTCATTCACTGAAAACAGACAGGAGGCTGGAGACCCATGGGCTATAGTTTCTTGAACTTTGGCTTATATTTTCAATCTGAAATGATCTATTTGCCACCGTTGCTTAGTACCTTTATGAAAAATATCTGTTTGACCTTCTTTAATAGGGCTTCCCAGGTGGTGCTCATGGTAAAGAATCCACCTGCTAATGCAGGAGATGTAAGAGATGCGGGTTTGATCCTTGGGTCAGGAAGGTCCCCTGGAGAAGGATACAGCAACCCATTCCAGTATTATTGCCTGGAGAATCCTATGGACATAGGAGCTTGGTGGGCTATGGTCCGTGGGGTCACAGTTAGATACAATTGAAGTGACTTAACACACATCACTTTCTTTACCAGACATACACTCTCTGGGTCTGGTCACCAAGTCTCATGATGTACAGTATTACTTATGTGCCAATTCCTACGTTTTTGCATCTAATCTTTATTATCCCTCCATTTTGACATGTGCAAAATGTTAAGTACATGATGTTTAAAAAGTTTGAATTCATCTTCTTCCCTCCAAGAACTGCCTCTCCCAAAAGTGTCTCTTTTGTTTTCAGTTCTGACCTCATCATAGCTAACATTCAGTTCAGTTCAGTCGCTCAGTCATGTCCGACTCTTTGCGACCCCATGAATCGCAGCACGCCAGGCCTCTCTGTCCATCACCAACTCCCAGAGCTCACTCAGATTTACGTTCATCGAGTCAGTGATGCCATCCAGTCATCTCATCCTCTGTCATCCCCTTTTCCTCCTGCCCCCAATCCCTCCCAGCATCAGAGTCTTTTCCAATGAGTCAACTCTTCACATGAGGTGTCCAAGTACTGGAATTTCAGCTTTAGTTTTCCTTCCAAAGAAATCCCAGGGCTGATCTCCTTCAGAATGGACTGGTTGGATCTCCTTGCAGTCCAAGGGACTCTCAAGAGTCTTCTCCAACATTAGATTTTGCTAATTGCAAATCTACAACATGATTCTCCTTGTCAGGAAGGAAAATTTTTTCTCCTGTATCTTTATAGATTCTTTTCTCTGGTCTAATATTCGACACAAGGCAGATTAACAGAAGGAAAAAAAAATTAATTTTTATGTACAAGGGTCTCAACAGTGATCAATGCAGGTTGTTGATATACCCTTTTAGACAAAGAAATAATAGTAATACATTTCTGAAGAACTGACTAGACAAAGAAACAGTCTTGAATACTAATTAGTGAAGACACTAAACAGAGTCTGTGGGCCCTGAATCCCCCATCTCTGGCCGTGAGAATGTCTCTCTACCTCCTGGTACAGGGAAGGTAGCTTTCACCCGGGAAATTGATTTCCTGCTTTCAGGGAGACATAGAAGAGAATCAGCATGTCCTGTACCCATTGTTTCTCAAGTAACTTTAATTCATAACAATCAGTATGTCAAAGTAGTGGTATATTTTGGAGTGGCCTGCCATGAATACCATCATTATCTAAATCTTCCAGATGCTCCTCATCCCGTCTCGGACAAAACTCAGTCAGATCATACAGCCTTAGTCTTGTTTGGCTCTTGCTTAATTTTGGCATCCTGATTCTTCTTCCTTCACTGAACAGTTTGCCTTCGGATAACAGAAGCAGAAGATATTAAGAAGAAGTGGCAAGAATACATGGAAGAACTGTACAAAAAGATCTTCATGACCCAGATAATCATGATAATGTGATCACTCATCTAGAGCCAGACATTTTGGAATGTGAAGTCATGTGGGCCTTAGAAAGCATCACTACAAACAAAGCTAGTGGAGGTGATGGAATTCCAGTGGAGCTATTTCAAATCCTTGAAGATGATGCTATGAAAGTGCTGCACTCAATATGCCAGCAAATTTGGAACACTCAGCAGTGGCCACAGGACTGGAAAAGGTCAGTTTTCATTCCAATTCCAAAGAAAGGCAATGCCAAAGAATGCTCAAACTACTGCCCAATTGCACTCGTCTCACATGCTAGTAAAGGAATGCTCAACATTCTCCAAGCCAGACTTCAGCAATACATGAACCGTGAACTCCCTGATGTTCAAGCTGGTTTTAGAAAAGGCAGAGGAACCAGAGATCAAATTGCCAACATCCGCGGGGTCATCAAAAAAGCAAGAGAGTTCCAGAAAAACATCTATTTCTGCTTTATTGACTATGCCAAAGCCTTTGACTGTGTGGATCAGAAGAAACTGTGGAAAATTCTTCAAGAGATGGGAATACCAGACCACCTGACCTGCCTCTTGAGAAATCTGTATGCAGGTCAGGAAGCAACAGTTAGAACTGGACATGGAACAACAGACTGGTTCCAGCCAGGAAAAGGAGTACGTCAAGGCTGTATAGTGTCACCCTCCTTATTTAACTTCTATGCAGAGTACATCATGAGAAACGCTGGGATGAAAGAAGCACAAGCTGAAATCAAGATTGCCGGGAGAAATCTCAATAACCTCAGATATGCAGATGACACCACCCTTATGGCAGAAAGTGAAGAGGAACTAAAAAGCCTCTTGAAGAAAATGAAAGTGGAGAGTGAAAAAGTTGGCTTAAAACTCAACATTCAGAAAACAAAGATCATGGCATCTGGTCCCATCACTTCGTGGGAAATAGATGGGGAAACAGTGGAAACAGTGTCAGACTTTATTTTTGGGGGCTCCAAAATCACTGCAGATCGTGACTGCAGCCATGAAATTAAAAGACGCTTAGTACTTGGAAGAAAAGTTATGACCAAGCTAGATAGTATATTCAAAAGCAAAGACATTACTTTGCCGACTAAAGTCTGTCTAGTCAAGGGTATGGTTTTTCCTGTGGTCATGTATGGATGTGAATGTTGGACTGAGAAGAAGGCTGAGTGCCGAAGAATTGATGCTTTTGAACTGTGGTGTTGGAGAAGACTCTTGAGAGTCCCTTGGGCTGCAAGGAGGTCCAACTAGTCCATTCTGAAGGAGATCAACCCTGGGATTTCTTTGGAAGGAATGATGCTGAAGCTGAAACTCCAGTAATTTGGCCACCTCATGCGAAGAGTTGACTTATTGGAAAAGACTCTGATGCTGGGAGGGATTGGGGGCAGGAGGAGAAGTGGATGACCGAGGATGAGATGGCTGGATGGCATCACGGATTCGATGGACATGAGTCTGAGTGAACTCCGAGAGATGGTGATGGACAGGGAGGCCTGGTGTGCTGCGATTCATGGGGTTGCAAAGAGTCGGACACGACTGAGCGACTGAACTGAACTGAATCTGAGCTACTATAGCTCTGTACAGTACCATGTCACCTGATACATCTCTGTTTACCCTGGTGAGTTTTTCTACCTGAGAGACCATTTTTCTAGTGCTTGCTTGACCCCTGTTATCCATAAAGTATGGGTGACAATATTTCCTCTTGAAATTCTCCCTTTATACTTGTGTGCTCCTTTTTCAAGACAGCTTGTGTAGGCATTCAGACATGTCTGTTGACTTGAACTTGCCGTGACATTTTCACTTAAAATTGTAGGCAAATGAAAACAGAATTAGTTATTCTTCAAAATTCAAAGTATTATGTTAGACTTTTGTAGTGGTTTGCCCCAGTGCATAGGGTGCCTTTACTTGTGAACTCCAAAAATAATTTCTTTAAAAAAAAATCAGAAAATGCTGATCTAAGTGGCCTGCAGACAGTCTTAATAATAATTGTTGCTTAAGCAGGAATAAATTTTACCATGTAAGGTGAAATTTTGACAAGACACTAAAATGTATAAAGATAATGTACTAAGTGAAATCCACACACCTTCTTTGTTTAACTTCTTCAGTGATTTTTATTTTCTGTCAATTTTTCTCAGTTTTTCTCCAACATAAAAATATATCAATAAGTAAATGAAGTTAAATGCTTCAGATAATACTAGCTAAACAAATCAGTCCTTCATATTATGATTGCTTTTAATTTTTGGTTCTTAGAATTTGCTACAGATGATATAGATGTTACATAAGTTAATTGTAGTTGTATATAATGCTTCAGATGATTGAAACATAATACCGCAGTGACAGAATTATATCCTTAGAAGAAAATCAATCTTGTGAAATAATCTGAAAAAATGTTCATTTTATGATTTTTTAAATGTTTTAAAGTTATACTAGTTTTTTATATTGACTGCTTAATATATGAGGTTCTTCTTCCATTACTTTGATCTTTTTAAATAAGGATATGAAAAAAATGGTACACAAATATAAAATATTTACTGATAATATAAAACTCATTTACTTTTTAATTCACTGAACCATTAGAATTGTGAAACTTCTTGTATAGTTAGTATTTTAATGCAAAGTACTATTTTATTTTATTTACTACCACTTTTTAAAATGCCATTATTTCCCAACCTACTAGCTTTGTTGCTATTTTATTAAGATTTACAAATAAGTTGTTAGGCATTTGCTCTGAATTTCCATGATGGGTTAAAACTTAATTAGTTTCTATTCATCATAATTATGACTTAAATTTCATCATGGCATTGATTTAAATTTATTCTAAAATGAAGTGACTCATTATTAAAAGCTTGTTCTTTTTCTTTTTATAAGTACAATTTATTAAATTAAAGTAATTTTCATTAATAGAATTCATGTAGTTCATAAGTAGTTAAAGTGAGATGAAAGGTTTTCTGAAGTTTTGGGTTTTGTTTCCCTAATCCATAAGATAAACTCACTTTGATCTGTATCATATTGGCTAGTTTTATTGGTTATTAGATTTCCCTCATATTTCTTTTGTAAAGTGATGTTTTGAAGATGTTGGACTTCATTTACACAATTTACTTTTCTGTACACATATGTTGATAGTCTTGTAGTATCTATTGTGTGGATTCAAGGAACCTCTTTTTATCTACCAATTATTTCTAACTCAATTATTTGATAATTACGAGAACTTTAATTTTGACCAACCTTCCTAATACTTTGGTGGCCCTTAAGCAATGTGTTACTTTGATATATACTTGAGCTCCACAAATTAACTTTTTTCTTAGTCAAATAAACAAAGATTCTGTTTCCTCTTGTACCACAAATCCCGACTCCTTTCTCAGGCCTTCTTGTGAACATGGACTCTGAAATGAGATAGAAGTGTTAAATGTGGTGTCATGGCACATTCCTGATGTTTCAAAGAATGTTGTACATGATATTAACTGTTGTCCTTTAGTTAATGTACCTGTCCTCAGAGACAAGTGAAAAGTCACAGCTGAAAATATAAAAAAGTAATTGGAGTTCACCGGGACCAGGGGTTTATTAAATGGTTTCTAAGACAAATATGAAGCATATGTAGAACTGAGTATAAATGGCATGAGCCAAAAGAAGCATTTTCTAAACTATAAGTGCCAGAAATCTCGCCCACCCACAAAGCCATGAAGTTACCCACCTGTTAAATGTTTAAGCAATTTACTATTTTATAACAGTGAATTTGCTACCTTAAAAAAATAAAAGATGAAATTACATTCTATTTTGGGTGGGGATAGGAAGACAGCCTTATCTTTATTATGTATACATGAAAAAGAACATTTAGAAATGGCATCCTCACTGGTTAATATTGTTCTTACTATAATTTAAATGTAGTAGGTAAGTGAATGGTTCAAGAAGAGACCAAAGAATATTTCCTTGGTGGAAATTTAAGCACATTTGCAGAACTCAACCTAGATAAAATGTTCTGCTGTATTTCAGTGGATACAAGCCTGTCCAAACTGTAAGTTTGTTTTATGAAGGCAAAGCATTTATATTTCTCCAGTTATCATGAATATTTTTAAACCTTATACTGCAGTTGTAGAAATCTGCCCCATTTTTATTTTATTTTATTTTTTTTTACTTTATTCTACGTTACAATACTGTATTGGTTTTGCCATACATTGACATGAATCAGCCACATGTGTCCATGATCTCCCAATGCCAAAGCCCCCTCCCACCTTCCACCCCATATCATCTCTCTGGATCATCCCGTGCACCAGCCCCAAGTATCCTGTATCCTGTATTGAACATAGACTGGCGCTTGGTTTCTTACATGATAGTATACATGTTTCAATGCCATACTCCCAAATCATCCCACCCTCTCCCTCTCCCTCAGAGGCCAAAATCCGTTCTATACCTCTGTGTCTCTTTTGTCTCACATACAGGGTCATCATTACTATCTTTCTAAATTCCATATATATGTGTCAGTATACTGTATTGGTGTTTTTCGTTCTGGCTTACTTCACTCTGTATAATCGGCTCCAGTTTCATCCATCTCATTAGAACTAATTCAAATTTATTCTTTTTAAGGGCTGAGTAATACTCCATTGTGTATATGTACCATAGCTTTCTTATCCATTCATCTGCTGATGGACATCTAGGTTGTTTCCATGTCCTGGCTATTACAAACAGTGCTGCAATGAACATTGGGGTACATGTGTCTCTTTCAATTCTGGTTTCCTCGGTGTGTATGCCCAGCAGTGGGATTGCTGGGTCATAAGGCAGTTCTATTTGCAATTTTTTAAGGAATCTCCACACTGTTTTCCATAGTGGCTGTACTAGTTTGCATTCCCACCAACAGTGTAAGAGGGTTCCCTTTTCTCCACATCCTCTCCAGCATTTATTGCTTGTAGACTTTTTTAAAATTAAAAGTGATTGCATTGTAGCAATTGAATGTTTCTCTGGACCTCATAAGTAGCTGGTGTATTTTAGAATTCAGTTAGTAGCAGAGTGTTATGTATATGCTTAAACTTTATTTTATTTGTATTAAGAAGTATATCTGCTGGAGATTATCTTCTGGTTTTCATGATGCCATCAGATTTTCTCACGTGGTAAAAGAGAATTTTGAGATGTGTCCTATTTCTTCATGCTCAAATTTTGTCAAATTTTGCTGATGGTGACTGCAGCCATGAAATTAAAAGATGCCTGATTCTTGTAAGAAAAGCTATGCCAAAACTAGACAGATTATTAAAAGCAGAGACGTCACTTTGCCAATAAAGGTCTGTAGAGTCAAAGCTATGGTTTTTCAGTAGTCATGTATGGATATGAGAGTTGGACCATAAAGAAGGCTGTACACCAAAGAAATGATGCTTTTAAACTGTAGTGCTAGAGAAGAATCTTGAGAGTTCCTTGGATAGCGAGGAGATCAAACCAGTCAATCCTAAAGGAAATCAACCCTGAATATTCATTGGAAGGACTGAAGCTGAAGCTCCAATACTTTGGCCACGTGATGTGAACAGCTGACTTATTGGAAAAGACCCTGATGCTGGGAAAGACTTCTGGCATGCAGAGAAGGAAGCAACAGATAATGAGGTGGTTGGATGGCATCACCAGCTCCATGGACATGAGTTTCAGCAAACTCTGGGAGATGGTGAAGGACAGGGAGGCCTGGTTTGCTGCAGTTCATGGTGTCACAAAGAGTCAAACACGACTTAGCATCTGAACAACAACAAGGTCAATATCCTTATCTGATCCTTTAAAACTGACATGTTTGGCACATAGTAAGTATTAGGAAAGGAGCTATGTTTTTCTCCTATATTTTACTACTCCGTGTCTTAAAGTTGCCCTGTAATTTAAGTACATGATTTGTCGTTGTTCAGTCCTAAGTCAATGTCCAACTCGACGTGACCCCATGGACTGCAAAATGCCAGGCTTACTTGTCCTTCAGTATCTCCTGAAGTTTATTTAGATGCATGTCCATTGAGTTGGTAATGCTATCTAATCATTTTATCCTCTGCTGCCTCTTCTCCCTTTGCCTTCAATCTTTCTCAGCATCAGGGTCTTTTCCAAAGAGTCTTTGCATTAGGTGGCCAAAATATGGGAGCTTCAGCTTCAGCATCAGTCTTTCCAGTGAATATTCAGGCTTGATTTCCTTTAGGATTCACTGATTTGATCTCTTTGCTGTCCAAGGGACTCTCAAGAATCTTTCCAGCACCACAATTTGAAGGCATCAATTCTTCGGCACTCAGCCTTCTTTATGGTCCATCTCTCATATCCGTGACTACTGGAAAAGCCATAGCTTTGAGTATATGGACCCTTGTTGGCAAAGTGATGTCTCTGTTTTCTAATAAACTGTCTACATTTGTCATAATTTTCATTCCAAAGAACAAGCATATTTTAATTTCGTGGCTGCAGTCACCATCCAGTGACTTTGGAGCCCAGGAAAATAAATTTCTTACTGCTTTTAGTTTTTCCCCATTTATTTGACATGAGGTGATGGAACTGGATATCATGATCTTAGTTTTTTGAATGTTGAGTTTTAAGACAGCTTTTTCACTCTCCTTTTTCACCCGCATCAAGAGGTTCTTTAGTTCCTTTGCACTTTCTGCCATTAAAGTAGTAGTATTTGCATATCTGAGGTTATTGATATTTCTCCTGGAAATCTTGAATCCAGCTTGGGATTCATCCAGTCCAGTATTTCACATGATGTACTCTGCAAATAAGTTAAATAAGCAGGGTGACAATATACAGTTTTGACATATGTTTTCTCAGTTTTGAACCAGTCCATTGTTCCATGTCCAATTCTATTCTTGCTTCTTGACCTGCTTACAGGTTTCTCAGGATGCAGGTAAGGTAGTCTAATATTCCCATCTCTTGAAGAATTTTCCACAGTTGGTTGTGATCCACACAGTCAAAGGCTTTAACATAGTCAATGAAACAGAAGTAGATGTTTTCTGGAATTCCCTTGCTTTCTCTATGATCCAGTGAATGTTGGCAATTTGATTTCTGGTTCCTCTGCCTTTTCTAACTGAGCTTGTACATCTGAAAGTTCTCTGTTCATGTACTGTTGAAGCCTAACTTGAAGGATTTTGAGCATTACCTTGCTAGGATACAAAATGAGAGCAATGGTAGTATGAAAAGGCTTTGGCATTGCCCCTTCTTTGGCATTGAAATGAAAAGTGATGTTTTCCAGTCCTGTAGCCATGACTGAGTTTTCCAAATTTGTTGGTATATTGACTGCAGCATTTTAATAGTATCATCTTTTAGGATTTGAAATAGCTCAGCTGCAATTCTATCACCTCCTCTTGCTTTGTTGGTAGTAATGCTTCCTAAAGCTCACTTGACTTCATACTCCAGGATGTCTGGCTCTATCTAGGTGAGTGACCACACCATTGTGGTTATCTGGGTCATTAAGACCATTTTGTATAATTCTTATGTGAGTCTTGCCACCTCTTCTTAATCTCTTCTGCTTCTGTTAGGTCCTTGATATTTCTGTCGATTATTATCCACCCTTGCGTGGAATGTTGCCTTGATAGCTTCATAGTTTTCTTGAAGAGCTCTCTAGGCTTTTCCATTCTATTGTTTTCTCTACTTCGCACTTTTCTTTGAAGAAGGCCTTCTTATCTCTCCTTGCTGTATGTCTTCCCCTTTCCCCCTTTTTGTTTCTCTTCTTTCATCAGCTATGTGTAATGCCTTCTCAGATAACCACTGTGACTTCTTGCATTTCTTTTTCTTTGGTATGGTTTTGGTCACTGACTCCTGTGCAGTGTTCCAAACTTCTGTCCATAGTTCTTTAGGCACTCTGTCTACCAGATCTAATCCCTTGAATCTATTCGTCACCTCCACTGTATAATCATAAGGGATATGATTTAGGTCATACCTGAATGGCCTATGGTTTTCTACTTTCTTCAATTTAAGCCTGAATCTTGCAATAAGGAGCCCATCATCTGAGCCACAGTCAAATCCAGGTCTTGTTTTTGCTGACTGTATAGAACTTCTCCATCTTCCACTGCAAAGAATATAATCAAATCTGATTTCAGTATTGACCATCTGATGATGTCCATGTGTAGAGTTGTCTCTTGTGTTTTTGAAAGAGGTGTTTGCTATGACCAGCATGTGCTCTTGAGAAAACTTTCATTTGCCCTGCTTCATTTTTGTATTCTAAGGCCAAACATGCCTGTTATTCCAGATATCTCTCGGCTTCCTACTTTTGCACCCCAATCCCCTGTCATGAAAGAACATCTTTGTTTGTTATGAGTTATAGCAGATCTTGGAGGTCTTCACAGACTGTTCAACTTTAACTTCTGCATTAGTGTTTGGGGCATAGACTTGGATTACTGTGATATTGATTGAGTTGCCTTGGAAATGAACTGGGATCATTCTTTCTCTTTTAGATTGTATCCAATTACTGCATTTTGGACTCTTGTTGACTATGAGGACTACTTCATCTCTTCTAAGGGATTCTTTCCCACAGTAGTAGATACAATGGTCATCTGAATTAGATTTGTCCATTCTCTTCGATTTTAGTTCACTGATTCCTAAGATGTAGACGTTCGTTCTTGCCATCTCCCTGCTTGACCATGTGCAATTTACCTTGATTCATGGACCTAACATACCAGGTTCCTATATGCAGGGGCCACTCCGCAGAAAGAGAGAGGCAGTGGAACTTCCCTCAGCAAAACCAAGGGGTCCTGAGGAGAGGTGAGCCTGCTGTCTGCCAACCCAGCCCCTCGGCGAGCAAGAAACAATCAGACATGACAGGGGTTCTGTCTGAGCAGTTCCGCTTTATTGCCACAAGGTCCTGGCTTATAAAGGCAAGCAGTGGGGGGTTTTGTGAGGGACTTTCCATAGTTGCACCAATCACGTTAAAGGTCAAATCGTCATGTGCCTTCATTATAACAGGAGTCTATGGTGATCACACGCTGTCTTTGTGCACGGAAATCAAGAGAGCTAATCAAAAACTTTGACAAACAACATAGACCACACCCCCATCTCTTCCGCCAGGCACTGGCTTAGTTTCTAACCGCAAAGCTAGCCCCTTTTTTCCCAAGGTTTCCCATTTAGGGCCCCACATCTCCCCCTTTTTTATTTTATTTAAGCCCTCGAGACATTTGTATTGCTGTTCTGTAGAGCAAGGTGTAAAGCTGTAGGCAGCCAACCTCCAGCCTCACCAGCCCCTCTCGTGGCTGTGCCTGTCTTAGGTTGCCCTCCTTTGAGGGTCTTACCCGTCACTGGCTATCCAGCCACCTCTTGGGGGGCTAGGTGGAATCTTTCTAGATGATGGGTATCTAGAACTCTTTTATCTATCTGTCTCGGTTAATCTCTTGAAGGGCTAAATTAATCCAGGGGTTTTGTGGGTGCCCAACGTGGGTCTCCTCTTCCATGACCTGGGCAAGCGTAACTAATTTTTTGCTGTAAGCGCCTATTGCGGGCTGTGAGATTTTTTTATCTTTAACACTACAACAAGCAGAACAACAAAAACAAGCAAATAGAAGGCATTTTTAAACCAGGTAAATGGACTTTGTATCCAGTCCCATAGATCCATTGCTCCCTTTTTCATCTGTTAGAGTCTCATTTAACACTGGAAAAGCTGTCAGACAAAAGCTGGGGTATCTCACATCACAGTCTATGCGCACCAGAACACTCAACGTCTCTACTGCTCTGGTGTGGAGATCAAGCTGTTGTTGGAGTCCCATTATGGCAGATCTCAGGTGTTCTAGCTGGTTTGAAATCCTTGAGCAGAGGCAGTGGATATGTTGTTTATAACCTTGATGGTCTGAGCTCGTTGAACTCCCAGCACGGATGCTGACACTGTTGTACCCTCATGGTTGATGGCCTTGTGTGTCATTAAACCCAGGCTTCAAAGATTCTAAAAACTGTTGCACAGCTGTGGCAATGACAAAGGTCAGCAAGGAGGGGATAGGTAATCCACCAATCACCAGGAGCAGTGTCCACCAGGGTCTCCGCATCGATGATCTGAAAGGGAAGAAAAGATCGCCTCAGGAACATTTTGTTCTTGGGCTCAATATGTGAGTGTATCTTTAATCTGTGTCAGATTTTGAGATTTTACCTCTCTCTTGTGGTGTAAATTTAAGATTCTTGCTGGCACCCATATAGGGCTGGGGTCCCCAATGGGGAATATGCATCTGAATCCTCTCCCCATTGTAAGGAGTGGATCAGGCCCCTTCCACTGGCCAGTGATGGGGTCTTTCCATCTCACTTGTATTTCAGGTTTTATTTCTTCGTTAGACCAATGTTTTTGAAAACATGGTATCAGTTCATTTTTTGAAAAATTTAAAATGTTTAAAGAGTGCCATTCCAAGTTGCTGGTGAGGGCTTATTCCCCATTTTTGTTTTAACGGAGAGGGGTTTGTGCAAAGCCGTGATCATGGAATTCAGATGTGTTCTAAGCCTGCTGGAGTGACTACACTTCCCAGACTAATAGCTTAACAAATTGATCTCTCAGGGACCCCGGAGGGAATTTTTCTCTGTATGCTCTTTTCCACTTGATTTATGAAGGTGGAGAGGTCTTCATTATTTTTTGAGTGATGCCCGATATAGGGGGCTCACTGGGGCCCTCTGCAGGCTTTTTCCAGGCGGCCAGGCATATGGCCCGTACCTGATCGATACAGGAGCGGGAATGGTGACCTGTTGAGGTCCCGTACTCCATTGATCTGCCATCCCTGACAACATCCCAAAAGTCACCGGGATAGCAGGGTTGGCAGCTTGATTTCTTTCTGCCTGAGCATGACACTCTTCCTTGAAAAAGGCACACCATTTGATATAGGTGTTGCTGGGGAGCACTGCCTTACATAGCATCGTCCAGTCCTGGGTCGTACCAGGTTGATGAGCCAGGCCCTGGAGAATAGTTTCTGCCCACAGGGAGTTTGGGCCATCCTCTGCCACTGCCTTTTTAAGCTCTTTTAAATCATTGGCCTCCCAGGGGTACCAGGCTGCCGGCCTATTCCCCCCGGGTTAACATTTACAGGAAAGGCTTGAGTCGGGCCAGTAAAGGGCAGTGGAGATCCCCAAGTGTCCCCGGGATAGGTTCTCCCTTTCCAAGGTAACCTCATTGTCTCTCCCACCCAAGGTGCTCCCGAAACTTCCTCAAATGGGGGAGGCAGGGAGGGTCACAGATCTCTCCCCTGGGCTCCTGGTCCTGAGGCATCAAAGGGGTCTCTATTCTCTTCTGCCTCTTTATCATCCCTGAAAGGCTCCCATGGCCCACTATTTGCTCTAGAGTCTTTATTCCCTACAGTTTCTTTTGCTGTACTTTTGTCCAACATGACTCGTTCCTCGTCAAACTTTTCCCATTGTTTTTCTGATTTTTAACTGGGGACACCCATATCAGTGACATGCTCCTCGCTCTGTGAAAAGCAGAGCTTGAGGGCTGAAATGGCCAGACAGAACCCAAAGTGGGGCTCCTCACTGTATCAAGCCTCTTGCTGCCTAGCAAGGGTTTGTACTCAATCCCAAGTCTCCCAAAACAACAGATTGGCCGAAGCAACCCAGGGGGCCAACCGTACAATGGTCCCCCAAACCTTAATGGCCTGAGCATCAGAAATCTCAAGTCCCCTGCTTATGAACATATATCTCAGTGCCTTGAGTGCAGGATCATCAGATTTCCTGATGTTATTTCCCATGCTGCTGAGGGAGAATAGAAAGAAAAGTCACTGAGGACAACCATCAAAAATCCTATCGGGAGTGGTGGTGGCCAGAAAGTTGGGCTTATGCTTTTGGAACTGTTTATGTGCCTGTGTCATTGCACGGAAGTTTTCTTGCTGGGGGCGGGCACCCTAGAGGTTTCTAGCCCGTTCCATGACCCCCTTATCTTGTCATGGGAGTCTTCAAGTGGCAGGTGCCCTAATGGCCTTTAAGTGCCTGACCCGTGCCCACAGGGAAGATATTCTAGGCCGTGTCCTCAGTTAAGAATAATTAAAGAGGAGTTTCATGTGGTCAGGCTCTAGTTACTGAGGCTTACCAGTTGCGGGGCCTTCAAAGTCCGCCAGAGAGTGGCCCTAGCCAGGATTTATCAATTGCCTCCACAACCATCTGCCTGTTCACTGAAACTCCCAAAAAAGCAATTAAGGACAGATCAGAAAAGAAGAGAAGGAAAATAAGTCAGGAGAGTTTTTGCCACTTCCCTCAAAACGGAGGGGGGTCCCACCTTGAAGTCCGGCTTACCTTGGGCGATACTCCTCTGAAGGAGAGTGCAGTGCTGCGACCAGCCTAGGGTCCCTCATTGCTCCTTCTTTCAGAGCCTCACGGTGTCACCACCTCCGTCCGTCCGCTTCGTGCCCCACGTTAGGCGCCAGTTTCTGTGGGGGCCGCTCCTCCAGAAAGAGAGAGGCAGTGGAACTTTTTCTCAGCAAAGCCAAGGGGTCCCGAGGAGAGGTGAGCCTGCTGTCTGCCAATCCAGCCCCTTGGCGAGCGAGACACAATCCAGATGTGACAGGGGTCCTGTCTGAGCAGTTCTGCTTTATTGCCACAAGGTCCCAGCTTATAAAGGCAAGCGGTGGGGTCTGGGGGGTTTGTGAGGGACTTTCCATAGTTGCACCAATCACATTAAAGGTCAAATTGTCATGTGCCTTCATTATAACAGGAGTCTATGGTGATCACGTGCTGTCCACATGCACAGAAATCAAGAGAGCCAATCAAAAACTTTGATAAACAACATAGACCACGCCCCCATCTCTTCCGCCAGGTGCCATCTTAGTTTCCGACCGCAAAGCTAGCCCTTTTTTCCCAAGGTTTCCCATTTAGGGCCCCACACCTATGCAATACTGTTCTTTACAGCATTGGATCACCACCAGACACCTACACAACTGAGCATCGTTTCCACTTTGATCCAGTGGTTTCTTTCTGGAGCTATTAGTAATTACCTTCCACTCTTCCCCATTAGCATCGTGAACACCTTCTGACTTCAGAGGGCTCATCTTCCAGTGTCATGTCTTTTTGTCTTATCACCTTGTACTGTTCATGGGGTTCTTGTGGCAAAAATATTTGAATGGTTTGCCATTCCCTCCTCCAGCGGACCATGTTTTGTCAGAACTCTTCACTATGACTCATCCATCTTGGGTGATGCTATGTCGCATGGCTTATGCTTCACTGAGTTATGCAAGCCCCTTTGTCAGAACAAGGCTGAGATCATGAAGGGAATAACCTCTATAAACATAAACCTCTACTAAAAAGAGGAGACGAAAGGAGGGAGCTCTCATGCCCTGAGATTATAGCAGAGGCAAACAGGGAGAAAAAACACTTCTTTCCTGATCCGACTCAGTGAATGGAAAGCCATGAACTCTTTGCCATTGCAGGTGGAGTCTCTAACAGCTGAGCTTCCAGGGAAGCCCGTCTCCTGCTGCTGCTGCTGCTAAGTCATTTCAGTCGTGTCCGACTCTGTGCGACCCCATAGACGGCAGCCCACCAGGCTCCCCCGCCCCCAGGATTCTCCAGGCAAGAACACTGGAGTGGGTTGCCATTTCCTTCTCCAGTGCATGAAGGTGAAAAGTGAAAGTGAAGTCGCTTAGTCGTGTCCGACTCTTCACAACCCTATGGACTGCAGTCTACCAGGCTCTCCCATCCATGGGTTTTTCCAGGCTCAGCTAGGTACATAAAACTCATAAGACTAGAAGCCTTATAGCTCAAGTCAAACTATATAGCTCTAGTTTTATCAACTTTGTGAGAGACTGCAGGGCAGGGCAAAAGATAGGAACGAGGTGGGCGTGGCCTCTGCTTTAACTCCTGAGCTCATCATCTCTTGTTAGTTTAGGGGCAGCTTTTTCTCTACCCACCTCTCCCTCTACCTTGGCTCCTCCAGAGTGAGGGAAGGTGATTCCAGAGGTGGTATGGGAGCTATCCTTTTAGAAGACTTAAGCTCTTGAGAGTCCGTTGGACAGCAAGGAGATCAAACCAGTCAGTCCACAAGGAAATCAGCCCTGAACATTTATTGGAAGGATTGATGCTGAAGCTACAATACTTTAGCCGCCTGATGTGAAAATACTCTGATGTTGGGAAGGATTGAGGGCAGGAGGAGAAGGGGGTGACGGGAGATGAGATGGTTGGATGGAATCACCAATTCAATGGATGCGAACGTGGGAAAACTCCAGGAGATGGTGATGGACAGGGGAGGCCCTAGTGTGCTGCAGTCCATGGGGTCACAAACAGTTGAACATGACTTGGCAGCTGAACAACGGCAACAACAACAAAGCTACAAACAGGGACTGACATCTCTTGCCGTTGCTGATAGTCATTAGCTTCCAGGTCCTAGCTAGGGGATGCCTGGCTGCAGATTACTTGGAAGCAGAATCTAGTGTTGTTAGCTCATTCACAGTCTTCCAGCCTGTGTGTGGGTCATTAGAAGGCAGTTCCCATAAGTGATGTTGCCTGGGAAAACACCTGAAGCTTTACTTTCATAAGTTTTAAAGGAAGCAGAGCTTAGGGGAAGCTGAGCCCAGGATTTCAGGTTTGCACGGTCTTTTCTTCAGTTATTCAGCAGATAGAAAAACTTGAAACTTTTTCTCTATGTTTTCCTTCTTCCAAACATTTTTTAAAATTTTATTTTTAATTGGAGGATAGTTGCTTCACAGTGTTGTGTTGGTTTCTGCTCTACAACAATGTGAATCAGCTATAGATGTACATATGGCCCCTCCCTCTTGAGCCCCCTCTTACCTCCCCATCCCATACCTCTAGGTTGTTGTCACAGTGTGCTAGGCTGGGATCCCTGCGTCATACAGCAGCTTCCTGCTAGCTCTCTGCGTTACACATGGTACTGTATCTATGTCAATGCTGCGCTCTCAGTTCACCCCACTCTCTCCTTACCCCACTGTATCCACAAGTCTCTTCTCTACATCTGCGTCTCTATTTGTGTCATGCAGATAGGTTCATCTTATCATTTTTCTAAATTCCATATATATATATATATATATATATATGCATTATACAATATTTATTTTTCTCTCCCTGACTTACTTCACTTTGTACGACAGACTCTGGGATCATCTACCACACTACAACTGACTCAATTTTGTTCCTTTTATAGCGGAGTAATATTCCATTGTGTATATGTACCAAACATTTAAAATTTTATTTCATTTTGCTTTTACTCTTTGTTCTTTTAGTTTCTTAATGAATTGAGCATTTTTAAGGAAACGGTCTTTATTGTAACCTTAGATTTCAAGAGGAAGCAGCTGAACATTTTCAGCTGACTAGACATAATGCTTCTCTGTTGGTTTCTCTGTTGGCTTCTCTTTACCACTAACGGTAAAGAATGACGCTTGTCAATGCAGGAGATGCTGTTTTGATCCCTGAGTCAGGAAGATCCCCTGGAGAAGGAAATGGCAACCCACTCCAGTATTCTTGCCTGGGAAACTCCATGGACAGGCATGCCTGGCAGGCTGCAGTCTGTAGGGTCACCAGAGAGTCATGCCTTAGTGACTAAAGAACAATAATAAATAGGCAAGGAGATCCAACCAGTCCATTCTGAAGGAGATCAACCCTGGGATTTCTTTGGAGGGAATGATGCTAAAGCTGAAACTCCAGTACTTTGGCCACCTCATGTGAAGAGTTGACTCACTGGAAAAGACTCTGATGCTGGGAGGGATTGGGGGCAGGAGGAGAAGGGGACGACAGAGGATGAGATGGCTGGATGGCATCACTGACTCGATGGACGTGAGTCTGAGTGAACTCCGGGAGTTGGTGATGGACAGGGAGGCCTGGTGTACTGCCATTCATGGGGTCGCAAAGAGTCGGACACAACTGAGCAACTGAACTGAACCAAATGGAAAGTTCCATGAAAGTTATTGACTGTCTATTAGATTAATATACATTGCACATTATCTCATAATTTTAAAATGGAATAAAAGTAATTTTCCCTGGAAGAGCAAAATGTAATGGGTGAAAAAACTCACTCCTTTGTTTTATAGAAAGAACATAATAAGGTGTTTTGTTGTCTGATTTTTCAAAGAGCACATTTCCATATGAGTTAACAGAGAGGAAGGGATTAGTATATGAATTGTATAAGGGATTAGTATTAGTATGCAAGATGGAGTCTATTTTAAAATGTTTCTAGTTAATAGACACATAATTGAACAAATCTTGAGTTTTAAAATTTGATGTTTCAAAGGAATACATATATTTCTTTATGCTCATTGTATATGTGCATTTGTATTTTAAATAGCTTAGTTTGAAGCTATTGTGATTTTTGATTTTTATGTCCCACGAAAGATAGTACTGTATCACCTCAATACTTTGATGAAAAGAGCACAAATCACCTGAGACTTTAAATTTAAATGAAAACTAATGCTTAGAAAATAGTTACTTAAACAATTTCAAGAAAAAAAAAAACACAAACACAGCTAAAAGAATTCTATATAAAATTCATCTGGATTTACTTTAAGAAGTAGATGATTATTTGTTAAATTCCAGTTACTACATTAAAAGGATTCTTCTAAAACCTTTATGTACTTGGATAAGTAGTCCCTTGAATTTTATTAATATTGGTAATTTCTTATGGATTATTTATTTCTGTCTTGTCTAGTTTCAAATTACAAATTATGAAGAAAGTTGAATGACCTGATATAACCATATAGTCTTTATGCATGGACTCTGGCACAAATGGAAATAGCATTTTATATTTGTTAGTGTTTACTACTTCTGTGTTTATAAAGAATGGTTCATTTTATTAAGTATTTATCACTGGAAACAACTAGAAGTTAATATAAATTGATAAAATAATTGCAATATTTTAATTGTATTTTTTAAATTTTATTTATTTAAAAAATTTTTAATTGAAGGATAATTGCTTTACAGAATTTTGTTGTTTTCTGTCAAACCTCAACATGAATCAGCCATAGGTATATATCCTCTCCCTTTTGAACTTCGCTCCTATCTCCCTCCCCGTCCCACCCCTCTAGGTTGATACAGAACCCCTGTTTGAGTTTCCTGAGCCATATAGCAAATTCCCATTGGCTATCTATTTTACATATGGTGATGTAAGTTTCCATGTTACTCTCTCCATACTTTTCACCCTCTCCTCCCCTCTCCCCATGTCCATAAGTCTGTTCTCTATGTCTGTTTCTCCATTGCAGCCCTATAAGTAAATTCTTCTGTACCATTTTTCTAGATTCTGTATATATGCTTTAGAAAGATATTTATCTTTATCTTTCTGACTTACTTCACTCTGTATAATAGGTTCTAGGTTCACCCACCTCATTAGAACTGACTCAAAGGCGTTCCTTTTTATGGCTGAGTAATATTCCATTGTATATATGTACCACAGCTTCTTTATCCATTCATCTGTCAGTGAACATCTAGCTATTATAAACAGTGCTGTAATGAACAATGGGATAGTTATGTATTTTTCAGTTTTGGTTTCCTCAGGATATATGCCTGGGAGTGGGATTTCTGGGTCATATGGTGGTTTTATTCCTAGGTTTTTAAGGAATCTCCATACCACCTTCCATAGTGGCTGTATCAATTTACATTCCCACCAGTAGTGCAAGAGTGTTCCTTTTCTCCACACCCTCTCCAGCATTTATTGTTTGTAGACTTTTTGATGATGGCCATTCTGACCAGTGTGAGGTTATTTCTCATTGTAGTTTTGATGTGCATTTCTCTAATAATGAGCAATGTTGAGCATCTTTCCATGTGTTTGTTAGCCATCTGTATGTCTTCTTTGGAGAAATGTCTGTTTAGGTCTTTTCCCACTTTCTTTTTTTTTTTTTTTATTTTTTTTTTTAGGAGTTTTTTTTCACTTTTTATTTTTTTATTTTTATTTTTTTTTCCTTATAATTAAATTTATTTATTTTTAAAATTACAATACTGTATTCTGGTATTGAGTTGTATGAGTTGCTTGTATACTTTGAAAATCAATCCTTTGTCAGTTGTTTTATTTGCCATTAATTTCTTCCATTCTGAGGGTTTTCTTTTCACAGGAAGGAAAAAGAAAGGAAAAAAGAAAAAGAAAACTCTACAGAACTGCAGAAGCCCAGTGTAGTGGCAGAGATTTATAACAACAATGAAAAGTAACTGAATATATACATTTACATATACACCCATAAGCAAAATCAAAACAGTCCAACAGAAATAAAGTACAGTAGATTGACCTGGCAAACAAAGGATACCAAAAATTGTATGTACCAGTTAAGAACACAACTAACTAAAGCACAAAATGGAAAACAAAACTAAAGCAAGTTGCCAATTGGGAAATAAGGCAATGAAAATAAAACTAACAAATATGTTGAGAGGAAAGGAAAGAAAGAAAAGAAAGAAAGACTAGATATGCAAAGTTAAATAGAGATAGATAAAGATTTATACACATTAAAAGTTAACTGCAAGGGGAAAAGAACAGTAAGAAAAGCAAACAAAGGAATAAATGTAGAAAAAATAATAATAGGTTAAAAAAATTAAGAATTAAAATGAAAAAAAAAAAAAAAGGAAAACTCCACAGAACTGCAAAAGCCCAGTGTAGAGGCAGAGATTTATAACAACAATTAAAAAAATGTGACTGAGGGGAAAAAAAAAGCTCAAAATTTTAATTAGATTTCATAGTACCAATAAAATCGACAACTATGACAGATGGCAGGGAGGAAGGAAAGGAAAAGAAAAATCTTGAATCTACAGAACAAATCAAAATATAAGAATAATAAATGTTTTTCTTGAGTTTTTGCTGTCACAGTCCTTTTGTTCACTGGGAGTCACAGTCCACCTCACCTCCCTAGGATGCCCTCCAGCTGGTACTGATGTCTGGACCTGTTGTGGGGCCATCTCAGATTCTAATCTGTTTCTACTACTGTATGTTCTTGCCTCCAGTGTTCATAGCTATCAGAACTAGTGTGTTTTCTCTTGCGAGAGCTCTCAGTGTCCTTTTATATATTCCACAGATACAGAATCTGCCTAGCTGATTGTGTTGATTTAATCTGCAGCTCTTATAACTGGTGGGAAGGTTTTGGGTCTTCTTCCTTAGCCATAGTGCCCCTGGGTTTCAATTGTGGCTTTATTTTCACCTCTGCACGTGGGTCGTCCACTGGGGTTTGCTCCTGAGGCTGCCCTGGAGGGCTTGGGTTTGCCCCCAGTGAGGGCCAGGTTTGGAGAGGGTGCAGCTGCTTGGGTCGAAGGGGTTCTGGCAGCACCAGGTCCTCAGGAGAGTTGGCGGCCAGGGCAGCAGGAAATATAGTGCTCTAGAAGAGAATGGCAAGTACTCAAGTATTGGCCAGTACACTCCAATATTCTCTCCTGAAGAACCCCCGTGACAGAGAAGCCTGGCAGGCCACAGTCTACAGGTTCATAAAGGGTTGGACACAGCTGAAGCGACCTGTGCGCATAAACGCAATATCTTCTTTTTGGCCTGGGGCACCTTTGCCCCAGTGAGAGTTGAGCATCAAGGTGTCACAGCTGCTTGGCTTGCAGGGACCCTGATGGCACAAAGTGTGGAGGGACATAGGCTGCCTCCATCACAGGAGTTATGGCCCTATCAGAGTCTGTTTTCGAGCCTCTTGTAGCTACAAGAGGCAATCAGAAGGCCTCTTTGGCCAATCTTTCTCTGTAGCTCTGCCCGTTCAGGCACTTAGAGGGCTCCCTTGCCTGGGCTCCTTCTTTGGCATGTCAGGCACATGGTGAGGGGGGGGTCCTAGTCTGTAGATCAGCACATCAGTCACTTAAAGCAGCACCCTGGGTGGGGTCCTACCTTGTAGTTCAATGCATCAGGTGTTTGATGCGCCAGCCTATTGTTCAGCTGCCGATGCTGGCGTGTGGGGAGAGAGGGTATGGTGATGGCTCCACCTGCTTTGCATGACTCAACAATATTGTCTTGCTTCCATGACTGCCCAGCTTTCCTCCATAGGCATTTCCCACCACAGTCTCCTCCCTCCCATCCCCTCAATCCATCTTTCCAAAGTCAACAGCAGTCCTTGCCCTGGGATTGCTGCACAATCCCCCAAACTCCAGCTCCCAGCTGCTGCGCCTTCCAGGGGACCTGTGTCCCTGTCCAGGGTATGTATGGCTGCAGCAAGGACTGTCTGATTCTCACTCCATTTAGGCTACCGTAGATCAGCTTCTTCACTCGCAGCCTTAAATGTTTCTCCTCTGACTCAGACAATTGCCCCAATGTGGGGATTGGACCCCTGCTTCAGTTCCCCCACCTGCTGAGGGCAGGTCCAGTCCTACTAACACTCTTGTTTTCCCCCCGTTTCCTTCATTCTACCGAGTTTTGAGTGGCTCTATATATTCTTCTCCACTGCTTTCTCCTCCTGTCTGCTCTCAGCTGATGTTCTGCTGATGCAGTTCTGAGTCTGAAGGTATATTCCTGATGTATCTGTAGAGAGAGATGTACTCCATGTCCACCTTTTCCTCTGCTTTCTTATTCTCTCTGTATGTGTTTTGAGCTTTTTAATATCATCTTAATCAAGGAAAAGTGAATGGTATTCTAATTGTTACCTTTTATATTATTTTTCAGGTGCATTTTCTTGATTATGAATCAGTACCATTTGGTCAGAAAATGGAAAAGGTAGTGCAGATTAGAGAGTTTGCCAAGGAAGTGAAAAAGGAAATATTTTATTATTTGGCCTTCTCATATATTTCCCACAGGTAGGTAAAAATGTTGGTAAGATTGTATGTTCTGTAGACTAACAGTTTTGTTTGTTTGTTTGTTTGTTTGTTTTGGGTGGGAACCTGATTTTATTAAAAGCAAAGAAATATTAATGAAATTTTGGGCTGGAAAATTATTCATATTCTGAAGCAGGTGGAAACTCTTGACTCTAAAGAAAAACTAAAAATTAAAATAAGTGTGTTGATTGGGGGAAAAGATGAAAATTGGGAATATCTCATATGGAGCAGCCCATATAGAATTGCCAGATATGGAAACGAAAAATAGAATCCCCATTTATTGAGTTTCAAATAAATATTAATTTTGAGTACATCCCAATTTTGGAGTTTGAAATTCGAATTTCACATTTAAGGGGACTTTCGTGTTTAGCTGGCCACTGTAAGGTCATGACGCTTAACCATTTGTATAATTTAATATATTATTTCTTTGGTGCTATGCTAAAGATGTTGGTAATCAAGATTTTAATCCCTTGAAAGCAGTGGCTGGCATTCAGATTGCATGAGAGCATGGTACTTAACTAAAGAAAAACTCTTATTGTAAATGTTTTTTAATAGACAGTTACTTAAGCTGAAGGCAAAATGAGTTAGCATTAGAGATTCTTTGTGCGGAGAAATGCTATTTAAATAAAATTGTTTCAAGAATCTGTTAGAGAAAATGGATTTGCCGTTTGTCGTGCATAGACACCTTTTATGGAACTAGCAGAATGCCTTATGGTGTCTTAGAGTTGTACCACACAGAACTCAGGGAAGTAAAATAGTTGACCGCTTTTTTTTTTTTTTTTTTAATGGTCTGGACTAAAAGTGATTTGGTACTGACTGTCCAGGGGCTGAGAGGTATTTAAAGTTATATGGTTGATGACTAACAGATATTGTTTATGAAATATTTAAGGTACCTTTTTTAACCTGAAGGTAGCATTTCTCTTGAAACAAATGGATTTTAATTAAATGTAAGGGTCATCTTTTAGCCAATCCCTTGTTTTTCTTTAATTCTGAGGTGGTTTCCTCTATTTTCAACATAGACAGGCATGACCTCCAGTTGGTCACAAGGACATGGCAAAGTTTAGTTCACTTAGGATCATGGAATTGTAAAATGTTAGTCCTGTTGGGTTCCTGAAGTCAGCACAACCAAGGCTTGAAGAGCTGCATGTACTTGCAAAAGGTTATAAAACTGGCAGAGTAAGAATAAGAACTCGGGTCTGTGTCTTCCTTCAGAAATGTTTCCTCTTCAATGTATTGTCTTTGGTTATACTCTGGATTGTCATGGTGGGAAGAATAAGTCAGTTCTTTCTCTTGTGCTATGTGAGGGTGTCATGGAGCTTATGACTAATACTGTGCTCTGCAGATATAAAATAGAGATGACTCAGGGAAACCTGATAAGCAGGGAATGGTAGAGCACACACAGTTCTGGAACTCTCTGTCCTATGACTTAGACTAAGCACAAAGGGTCTGTAGCTGGCATTCCAGGGGAGGGCCTGGTTGCCAGATGAAATAGAGCGTTAAATTTCAGACAAAAATTATTTTTAGCATAAATATGTCCCAAATATTACATGGGACATATTTGCACAAAAATTTTTTTGTTATTCTGTATTTCAAGTATAATTGGTCATCTTCTGTTTTATGTGCTAAACCTGATAACATATGTAGAGTGTTTACATAAAAATAACTCATTTTCCCACATGTGACATGCTCTATACTTTTATGAACTAGAGTCCAGTGCGTATTTTTGTGACTGTGTACCTGATTGGGAAAATGGCCTTGTTGAAAATGAGGAGCCTTTGCAGCCCTCTGCTTGGGATCTGACTGCTTTTTCAAACAAACTTGGATTTCCTAAGCCAGCTGTCTGCTAAGTTACCAAAAGTAACTTAGAAAAGATGGTCCTGCAATGGCTTCAAGATCTATCTCTTGTTACTTTAGGATGCAAAGATAGCTTACTTTAGCATTGCTTGTCTCTCCTTGACAATATAATAATGAAGATGTTTCAAGCATGTGAGAATGTTTAAAATGTAGGATTTTCTTTTATCCTTAAAGTCAGAAATGTGAATTGACTCTTACTTGCCCAACACATTTTCTAGTGCATAATTCCACCTTAAGGAGAGTTTCCAAAACCTCCTGGGATATTGGTTAGACATGCCATTTGAAAAAGAACTGTGCTTAAAAAATTGGGGAAGTGGCAGTAATAGAGTTGAATAGACTCCTTTAATGAGGGCTTCTCATGAACCTTTAGTATACTGATTATCATTTCATAACTTCAAACTAGCAACAAGGGCTATGCCATTTTCCATTTTCTCCTGTAACACTTAACCGTAGATAAATCATGGGACTAATGTTCCCTAAAAGAGACTTTGAGAAACACTGCTCACAAATACACCATAAGTAAAGAAACCATTATTCCTTCATACTCTTTTTATATTTCTGTACTAATTTTCCCATTTAGTTGAAGCAGAACTTCTAACATCATATGCCTACTTGCCACTGTAAAGACCAAGGATATGAAGATGTATAAGGTGGAGTTTTTGTTCACTGTTCAGAGAGGAGTGTTGGTTTGTGCTTTCCATGTGCCGTGAGACACAACTTTTTATGGTGTTCATACACTGGACTTTGATCCCTAAATCTGATTCTGTGCGAGCCATTAGGTGTTTTGTAGGTAGTTATCATATATACTTTTAAGTCTCTGAGCAGTTAAACCTTTCTAGATTTCTTAAACTTTTTTTTATAACATTAGCATCAAGTGCTTCTTCTTTAGGTAGGTTTTTGATTTATTATAAGCCCCTGCTTGGAATAGAGAATATTGAACTGAGTTTCTGTATCTGTGTTATATATATTTTCTTTCTGGCTTAAAGAAAAACTCTCTTGTTTTGTATGTGATGCTTCTGATAATGTAGATGGTCTTGATTTTGGGCCAAACCTTCACAGTGTTGATGTACAAGGTGTTTATATTTAAATAGAATTACATAGATTTTCTTTCTTTTTAAACACAAGATATTCTTAAACCTCTGTATTTGTACAGAGTTCTTTGACACACATGTATAGGGCTTTCTGTTTACTGTTTAGTTGCTCAGTCGTCTATGACTCTCTGCAACCCCATGGACTGCAGCATGCCAGGCTTACCTGTCCTTTACCATCTCCTGGAGCTTGCCCAAGCTCATGTCCATTGGTGCCATCCAGACATCTCATCCTCTGTTATCCCCTTCTTCTCCTTTCTTCAACCTTTCCCAGCATCAGTCTTTTCCAATGAGTCAGCTCGTTGCATCGGGTGGCCAGAGTATTGGAGCTTCAGCTTTAGCATCAGTCCTTCCAATGAATATTCAGGGTTGGTTTCCTTTAGGATTGACTACTTTGACCTCCTCACAGTCCAAGAGACTTGCAAGAGTCTTCTCTAACACCACAGTTCGAAAGCATCAATTTTTCTGCACTCTGCCTTCTTTATGGTCCAACTCTCACATCCATACATGACTACTGGAAAAACCATAGCTTTGACTATATGGACCTTTCTCAGTAAAGTAATGTCTCTGCTTTAAAACACAGGTTGTCAAAGCTTTTCTTCTGTGGAGCAAGTGTCTTTTAATTTCATGGCTGCAGTCACTGTCCGCAGTGATTTTGGAGCCCAAGAAAATAAAGTCTATCAGTTTCCATTGTTTCACCATCTATTTGCCATGAAGTAAAGGGACCAGATGCCATGATCTTAGTTTTTTGAATGTTGAGTTTTAAGCCAGCCTTTTCACTCTCCTCTTTCACTTTCATCAAGAGGCTTTTCAGTTCCTCTTTGCTTTCTCCCATAAGGGTGATGTCATCTGCGTATCTGAAGTTATTGCTATTTCCCCTGGCAATCTTGATTCCAGCTTGTGCTTCTTCCAGCCCAGCATTTCTCATGATATACTCTGCATATAAGTTAAATAAGCAGGGTGACAATATACAGCCTTGATGTACTCCTTTCCAGACTTGGAATCGGTCTGTTCTTCCATGTCTGGTTCTCACTGTTGCTTCTTGACCTGCATACAGATTTCTCAGGAGGCAGGTAAGGTTTAGCCGGCTATCTAACTTTGAAGGTTAGGCATGGCAGCCCCTGGTCCAAGGTAAGGAGCAGCGGCTTTGCTTTGCTGGACCAACCGTGAAGAGATAACCCACGCCCAAGGTAAGAGAAACCCAAGTAAGATGGTAGGTGTTGCAAGAGGGCATCAGAGGGCAGACACACTGAAACCATACTCATAGAACAATAGTCAGTCTAATCATACTAGGACCACAGCCTTGTCTAACTCAGTGAAACCAAGCCATGCCTGCTGGGCAACCCAAGACAGGCGGGTCATGGTGGAAAGATCTGACAAAACGTGGTCCACTGGAGAAGGGAATGGCAAGCCACTTTGGTATTCTTGCCTTGAGAACCCTGTGAACAGTATAAAAGGCAAAATGATAGGATACCAAAAGAGGAACTCCCCAGGTCATTAGGTGCCCAATATGCTACTGGAGATCAGTGGAGAAATAACTCCAGAAAGAATGAAGGGATGGGGCCAAATGAAAAACAATACCCAGCTGTGGCTGTTGCTGTGATTGGTGATAGAAGCAAGATCTGATGCTGTAAAGAGCAATATTGCATAGGAACCTGGAATGTCAGGTCTATGAAACAAGGCAAATTGGAAGTGGTCAAACAAGAGAAGGCAAGGGTGAACGTCAACATTCTAGGAATCAACGAACTAACATGGACTGGAATGGGTGAATTTAACTCAGATGACCATTATATCTACTACTGCAGGCAGGAATCCCTCAGAAGAAATGGAGTAGCCATCATGGTCAACAAAAGAGTCCGAAATGCAGTACTTGGATGTAACCTCAAAAATGACAGATAATCTCTGTTCGTTTCCAAGGCAAACCATTCAATATCACAGTAATCCAAGTCTATGCCCCAACCAATAATGCTGAAGAAGCTGAAGTTGAATGGTTTTATGAAGACCTGCAAGATCTTTTAGAACTAACACCCAAAAAGATGTCCTTTTCATTATAGGGGACTGGAATGCAAAAGTAGGAAGTCAAGAAACACCTGGAATAACAGGCAAATTTGGCCTTGGAATGTGGAATGAAGCAGGGCAAAGACTAAGAGTTTTGCCAAGAAAATGCACTGATCATAGCAAACACCCTCTTCCAAAAACATAAGAGAAGACTCTACACATTGATATCACCAGATGGTCAACACCAAAATCAGATTGATTATATTCTTTGCAGTCAAAGATAGAGAAGCTCTATACAATCAACAAAAACAAGACCAGGGTCTGACTATGGCTCAGATCATGAACTCCTTATTACCAAATTCAGACTCAAATTGAAGAAAGTAGGAAAACCACTAGACCATTCATGTATGACCTAAATCAAATCTCTTATGATTATACAGTGGAAGTGAGAAATAGATCTAGGGCCTAGATCTGATAGAGTACCTGATGAACTATGGACAGAGGTTCGTGACATTGTACAGGAGACAGGGATCAAGACCATCCCCATGGAAAAGAAATGCAAAAAGCAAACTGGCTGTCTGGGGAGGTCTTACAAATAGCTGTGAGAAGAAGAGAGGTGAAAAGCACAGGAGAAAAGGAAAGATATAAGCATCTGAATGCAGAGTTCCAAAGAATAGCAAGAAGAGATAGAAAGCCTTCTTCAGTGATTAATGCAAAGAAATAGAGGAAAAGAACAGAATGGGAAAGACTAGAGATGTCTTCAAGAAAATTAGAGATACCAAGGGAACATTTCATGCAAAGATGGGCTCGATAAAGGGCAGAAATGGTCTGCACCTAACAGAAGCAGAAGATATTAAGAAGAGGTGGCAAGAATACACGGAAGGACTGTACAAAAAAGATCTTCACGACCCAGATAATCATGATGATGTGAGCACTAATCTAGAGCCAGACATCTTGAAATGTGAAGTGAAGTGGGCCTTAGAAATCATCACTATGAACAAGGCTAGTGGAGGTGATGGAATTCCAGTGGAGCTGTTTCAAATCCTGAAAGATGATGCTGTGAAAGTGCTGCACTCAATATGCCAGCAAATTTGGAAAACTCAGCAATGGCCACAGGACTGGAAAAGGTCAGTTTTCATTCCAATCCCAAAGAAAGGCAATGCCAAAGAATGCTCAAACTGCCACACAATTGCACTCATCTCACATGCTAGTAAAGGAATGCTCAAAATTCTCCAAGGCAGGCTTCAGCAATACATGAACCGTGAACTCCTGATGTTCAAGCTGGTTTCAGAAAATGCAGAGGAACCAGAGATCAAATTGCCAACATGCGCTGGATCATGCCAAAAGCAAGAGAGTTCCAGAAAAACATCTATTTCTGCTTTATTGACTATGCCAAAGCCTTTGTGTGGATCACAGTAAACTCTGGAAAATTCTGAAAGAGATGGGAATACCAGACCACCTGACCTGCCTCTTGAGAAATCTGTATGCAGGTCAGGAAGCAACAGTTAGAACTGGACATGGAACAACAGACTGGTTCCAAATAGGAAAAGGAGTACGTCAAGGCTGTATAGTGTCACCCTCCTTATTTAACTTCTATGCAGGGTACATCAATGAAAAACGCTGGACTGGAAGAAACACAAGCTGGAATCAAGATTGCTGGGAGAAATCTCCATAACCTCAGATATGCAGATGACACCACTCTTATGGCAGAAAGTAAAGAAGAACTAAAGAGCCTCTTGATAAAAGTGAAAGAGGAAAGCGAAAAAGTTGGCTTAAAGCTCAACATTCAGAAAACAAAGATCATGGCATCTGGTCCCATCACTTCATGGGAAATAGATGGGGAAACAGTGGAAACAGTGTCAGACTTTAGTTCTTGGGGCTCCAAAATCACTGCAGATAGTGACTGCAGCCATGAAATTAAAAGATGCTTAGTCCTTGGAAGAAAAGTTATGACCAACCTAGATAGTATATTCAAAAGCAGAGACATTACTTTGCCGACTAAGGTCCATCTAGTCAAGGCTATGGTTTTTCCAGTGGTCATATATGGATGTGAGAGTTGGACTGTGAAGAAAGCTGAGCGCCAAAGAATTGATGCTTTTGAACTGTGGTGTTGGAGAAGACTCTTGAGAGTCCCTTGGACTGCAAGGAGATCCAACCAGTCCATTCTGAAAGAGATCAGCCCTGGGATTTCTTTGGAAGGAATAATGCTAAAGCTGAAACTCTAGTACTCTGACCACCTCATGTGAAGAGTTGACTCATTGGAAAAGACTGTGATGCTGGGAGGGATTAAGGGCAGGAAGAGAAGGGGACGACAGAGGATGAGGTGGCTGGATGGCATCACTGACTCGATGGACGTGAGTCTGAGTGAACTCTGGGAGTTGGTGATGGACAGGGGGCCCTGGCGTGCTGCGATTCATGGAGTCATGAAGAGTCAGACCGACTGAGCGACTGAAGTGAACTGAACTGAACTGAGACTAGAATGTTGATTATATTTTGTAAGTAAGTGAAGAAGGGCCATTTGAAAAAGTTTCTCAGGTAACTGAAATCATGTCTCTTTGTTCATTAACAATTACTGTTCTAAACACTCAAAAACTTTCAGTATAATAGAGCAGTTATATTGTTAAAGATTCTTAGTTGTAAGCAAAAAAATGTTTCATTGATTGTTTACAAGACAGATTTTTAAAAGGTATTTTGTAGTTTTATAGAATTTCTCAGGAGTTGCAGAACCAAAACTGGAAACTGTGTATCCAGGAACAGGGCAGTTGACAGACATGCTCAACAACAGTGTAGGACTGTGCTGAGAAAAATGCCTTCCGTTCCTGATTCTGGGTACATGATATGTGAATGAACCACGGGTAGAAATTCTAGTGTAGCTGATCCAGGAAATGAAAAGGGTTTCCTAGATATAGTCTCCTTGTTGCTGGTGCCACTTCCACATTCTAAGTCTCTTCATGTGCATAATAGTACCTATAGCATTTAGATACTATAGAATCTGGGGAAATGTAGTCTGTTTTTTTACTCTGCAGTCAGTCACTATTACAGAGAAATGAAAGCTGGATTATGGTTAGGGCAGGCATTGCTTGAGCCACTTTGCAGCATCAGCCCCATCTATGTCATATGGAGTCTTGTCTTAGATTGAAATGAAATCAAACAGAGCACCATTAACGAGTTGTCTTTACATTCAAGAGCTTGGTATTTGTCTCTAAGTAGGCTTTCCATATGGTGTCTACTGCAGTTATACACTTTTAAGTACTGTTTTGCATATGAATTTTTATGATAAGAATTTGGCAAAGTCTATAAAATTATTATCTGTAGAAGTTTTGTATTAAATGTGTGCATTTTACATGCTCAGGGCTTTAGAGATGACACAGGTTCATGGTTAAAATGCTTCCAAAAGCTATTGTAACGGCTTATTTCTTAAATTGAACTAGTATATTCCCCTTTAACTGACAAACTAGTATATGACCTTAAACAAAGGATATAAGCTTTCTAGTGGAGGTGGGCCTGGCAACTCACTCCAGTATTCTAGCCTGGCAAATCCCATGGACAGAGGATTGTAACCCCAGTGCATGGGGTTGCAAAGGGTTGGACATGATTGAAGTGACTTAGCACACATGCCTAAGCTTCCTAGGCTTTGGATTCTCCATTTGTAAAATACAGAAGTCAGAACTTCTACATTAAAGCCTTTGTTGGATGAGAAAGTGGACACACAAGAGGCGTGCAGGCTATGTCAGGTTCTATGTTGTCCGTCTCTCAGTCTTACTCCGAGCAACATGGGAACTGGGCCTGGGTTTTCTGTCCTCTCCCTGTGGACCGTAAGCTTCACTATACTATTATTTTTCCCCTTATTTTACTGAGAATTACTCATTATTGTTCCTATGTTTTATTCTAGTTTAGAGCAGAAACTGTTCTCTCTCTCTCTTTTTTTTTTTTTTTTTTTTTTGGTTAGTTACCTCATTGAAGTAGATGACAAAGGTGATGTGTTAGTCTGTTCTGCTGCTATTGCAGATACGATAGACTGGAGGCTGGAAGTCTGAGATCAAGGCACCAGCATGTTTGAGTTCTCAGGAGGATTCCCTTCCTGGAGGCTAAGCGATATTTTCTTGTTGGTCACTCACATGGCAGGGACAGAGTGAGGCCTCTAAAAGCCCTGTTCTGTTGTCAAGGACTTCACTCTAATGAATTAATCCAACATCTCACTTCCTAAAGCGTTATATAGGAGTTAGGATTTCAACGTATGAATCTGGGGGAGGGACACAAAGATTCAGTCCATAACAGGCAAGGAATTAACATCCATCAGAGAAAGATTAAGAAATTGTAAAGCATGTTAGCAAGAAAGGGAGTGTGTGCCATGTTAGTCTATTCATTATCTGTCTCCTTTCTTCTCCTTTGAACTGGCATTCTACTGGCATTGATACAGTGGGAAATCGGACTTTGGAAAGCATTAAGTTGGCTTAGTATTTTCATAAGACAGTCCTGTTGGAAGGGACTACATCAGACAGAGCTACAGAGAACAAGTCTTGGAGAGTTTGGGGGTAAACTATCAGAGCCCCTCTATCTTCTGGGCTTCCCTGGTGGCTCAGATGGTAAACAGTCTTGCCAGCAATGCAGGAGACAGAGGTTTGATCCTTGGGCCGGGAAGATCCCTGGAGAGAGGAATGGCAACTCACTGCAGTATTCTTGCCTGGAGAACTCCATGGGCAGAGCTACAATCCAGGGTTTACAAAGAGTCGGCCATGGCTGAGTGATTAATATTTTTCACATTCATTGTATCTTCTGTCTGCTCCTGTATACAGCTGTTTCTTCTCTTCCAACAACTACAACAACAGCTTCTCTTACAAGAACAACAGCAGCTCTGGGAGGTACATAAAAGGGAAGAAAGTCACCAAAGCAGTTCTGTAATTTTTTGTTTTTTAAAGAAAAATTGTTTGTAAAAGACTTATGAGGAGCTTTTATAAACCTCCAAAATAGGATGTGAAATAAAGTTGTTTGGCAAAATGGTAAATTAGATAAAGATGTGTAACCTGATCTTATGTCTAAGGCATAAGCCAGATCTCTCTACTTGGTGAGTTAAGAAATCCTATTCTTTCTCTGTTGTCTGGGTTTTGAAGGTTTGGGGTCTATTGTAAAGGACATCCAAAAAACATTTTTGACAATGAATCACTTTGTAATAACTTTAAGGAAATCCCAAATGAAACATTAAAAACTATATGAACAGGATCAAATGCTCTCAGATGCCTTTGTGAATGACCTTAATTGGCAAGGTACCACTGACACCAGTCTTTCCCTCTCAGGTGTGCCCCATTTGCTCTGTGTTCAAGTTTCAAGTCTGTGTGATCACTTGGAGAACAAATAGGTGTGTGCTATCAAGTAGCTGAACACAGTTTTTTTTTTTTTTTTTTTAATGAAAATCTTTGGAGAGATTAGGCTCAAAACTCTATTCCCTGAAGTCCTGAAGTGAGAAATTACTTGGACTTCAACTGTGAATTCTTTGTGAAACTCATTTCTATCCAGGCCATCAAATCGTATGGCATGTACAGTAAACAAACAGCACCAGATCTGTTTCCAGAAACCCGAAACCTGTAATATCCTGTTCAGAGCAATCAGGCTTTTTGATGTGAGAGTGTTGATGAGACTGAATATTCTTCACTTTCAAAATTGTTTTGGCTTTTATTGTTTAGCTTTAGTCATTCTTTGGGAAAATAAGGTTATAAAAGATAATGTCTTTTCAAAATTGCGGGTTTGAAAAACTGAAGCTATCTTCAAGGAGTTTGGTTAGCTTACTCGGCCAAGTCATTAGAGAGAGCATCAGTAACCTATTTTACTTAGATATATCTAAATGAAATGGATTATTAGATACAAACTTCTGCTGCAGATCTCCACTTAACTTTTGTGAATGAAGCACCATTATGCATGAAAATGGCCCTGGAAAATTCTTAATGAACTAAATCCTTTGCGCATTGTATTAGCTGGCTGTTACTGCATAACAAATTACCCCAGAACTTAGTTGCTTAAAGGCTTTCCTTGTGGGTCAGCTGGTAAAGAATCTGCCTGATGTGGGAGACCTGGGTTCAATCCCTGGGTTGGGAAGATCCCCTGGAGAAGGGAAAGGCTACCCACTCCAGTATTTTGGCGTGGAGAATTCCATGGACTGTATAGTCATGGGGTTGCAAAGAGTCGGACAAGACTGAACAACTTTCACTTTAATTAGCTGCTTAAACTACATAGATTAGCTCACAGTCTCTGTGGTTCTGTGGCTTTGGACCTTTTTCAAGGCTCCACTGAGAATGATCCTCTTCCTAGCTCACTTAGCTAGCTGTTGGAAGGAATCAGTTTCTCTGTGCTATGGCACTGAGGTTTCACTTCTTCACAAGCTCATGGATGGAGGCCTGCCTCTGTTCCTTGTCATGGGGTCCTGTTCACAGAGCATTTTACAATAGCAGAGCCAGTCAGAGAATCAAGAGCAAAGTCACAGTCTTCTATAACATAATCACCAAGAGACATCCTGCCAGTTTTCTTGTATTCTGTTCATTGGAAGCAAATGACAAGATTTTGCCCTCAGGCAGATGAGCTGACAACACAGGGCATGGATACCAGTAGATAGTGGTCACTGATAGTGTGTGTGTGTGTGTGTGTGTGTGTGTGTGTGTGTGTGTATCACAGTAGTTTTTATGTAGAGTTTCCTTAAAGAACATTAGAGGAAGAGAGATATCTTTCTCTGTTTATTTTCATTTTATGGAACACTAATTATCCAAACTGCTGAAGCAGCTGTGCAAAGAACTCTAAAATTGCAATGTTTAACTGAATCAAGAAGAGAACACAATCTGCATGCTAGGGGTCTTGGAAACGTCAAGCAGGGTGGGAAGGGAAACAGAAAGAAGAAATGGAAAGTCATGATAATTAAGATTTAAAATTCTAAGCCAATGGCAATAAATTGGAATACTTAGAAATATTAGGGGCTTATTGACTATTAGCTATTGCATGCTATTTAGATTAAGGGTAACAGTTCCCAAATCTTGAACTACCCAAGGACAGTGTTCCAGGAATGAGAGTTAGTTTTATGTATATTCCTTATTTTCTGCCCTAAACCATCAGGATTTAGCAATGATAACAGTTTGTAAATGTTTGTAAATAAACATGTGTTTATTGTCTCTGAGAATCCTATCAACATTTTTGATTATAATAACTACGGAAATACAGAGAGACATTCTCCATTGACAGGAAGATATGAGTAATGTTTGGCATAAAGATTTGTGTATGGAAAACAGTGAAGTTTATTAGTTTTCCATCCATCTCATTACTCACCTTTGACAACTGGTAAGGAAATATATTTTAATTAAGCTTCAGCTTTCTCTTACTGAGTGCATAATGGCAATTATATAGTAATGCTATTAGGAGATGAGTTGGTTTAATAACAAACATATCTACAATCACTCTTTGGAATCTGCATTTTAATGGACAGAAAAGACACAGATGTTTTACAAAGACACCATTCATGATTATTATTATGCTCTGGCCATTGTTTATACTTTGCATGTTTCTAATCATTGTATTGTGCTGAAATTCTATATCAGCAAGAATAGAAGGAAAGAGTGTTCAGTAGTACCACAGATGATTTACCCTTTAGCTAAAAATATATTTTAATCTTTTGCATTTTTACTCTACTTGCTTTATAAAAATATGATTCTCCATGTGTACCTATGGGCTAAAAGCTTCTGAATCATAATTTATAACTTTCATAACTATGCCACAGATAAGCTTTTTAGAAGAGGATTCGGGAACACAAAAATTTAATGTTTATTATAGGAAACATGCTGTATTTTTTTATTGTTTACCATAAAGGCTGTTTCATTAAAAATATTCAAAGAAAGGAAATTTAATTTCTATTCATAGGCTTGCAAGTTGAAATTGGGGCAATTTGGAATGTATTAAAACAGAGACCACTTAAGTAATTTATATAGCAGTTACTGGTATGTCCTTATATTTAGTTTATAGGTTTGAGCCAACCTTATGCTCTATTCTTGCTAATAAAGTCAATTAAAAAAATTTGTTTCTCTAGTTAGAATATACTGCTTGGAAAAGATACAAGCTACTAAATACCAAGTTATAGGCAAAATGATTTAAATGTATAAATGTAGAGATTTGTGGTTTTCTAAAGCTCAACATTCAAAAAATGAAGATCCTGGCATCCGGTCCCATCACTTTATGGGAAATAGATGGGGAAACAGTGGAAACAGTGTCAGACTTTATTTTTGGGGGCTCCAAAATCATTGCAGATGGTGACTGCAGCCATGAAATTAAAAGATGCTTATTCCTTGGAAGAAAAGTTATGATCAAGATAGATAACATGTTCAAAAGCAGAGACATTACTTTGCCGACTAAGGTCCATCTAGTCAAGGCTACGGTTTTTCCATTAGTTATGTATGGATGTGAGAGTTGGACTGTGAAGAAGGCTAAGCGCTAAAGAATTGATGCTTTTGAACTGTGGTGTTGGAGAAGACTCTTGAGAGTCCCTTGGACTGCAAGGAGATCCAACCAGTCCATTCTGAAGATCAGCCCTGGGATTTCTTTGGAAGGAATGATGCTAAAGCTGAAACTCTAGTACTTTGGCCACCTCATGCGAAGTGTTGACTCATTGGAAAAGACTGTGATGCTGGGAGGGATTGGGGGCAGGAGGAGAAGGGGACGACAGAGGATGAGATGGCTGGATGGCATCACTGACTCGATGGACGTGAGTCTGAGTGAACTCTGGGGGTTGGTGATAGACAGGGAGGCCTGGCGTGCTGCGATTCATGGTGTCACGATGAGTCGGACATGACTGAGCATCTGAACTGAATGCATCTATATTATGCTATATATTTCTAGTTCCTTTCCTGTGAAAGTGAGGTCATTTCTTGCTTGCCTGCTACATAGATACTTTTTTTTTTAATGCCTAAGTTTTTTTCTTGTTTAACATATTTTTTAGTTGAAGGATAGTTGCTTTACAATGTTGTGTTGGTTTTTGCCATACATGATGGTTAGATATCTTTGATTTTGACTTAATATGTTTAGTTTTGCCTTTTAAATAGGAATAGTTAAGTTTTGCTCAATATATGTATATGCTCCTGCTGCTGCTGCTAAGTCGCTTCAGTCGTGTCTGACTCTGTGAGACCCCATAGGCGGCAGCCCACCATGCTCCTCTGTCCTTGGGATTTTCCAGGCAAGAACATGAGTAGGTTGCCATTGCCTTCTCGGTGTACAATAATTGTGCCATATACTTCACTGTCTTAATCCTCTTATCCCTGCATTAAGTTTTTGACTTCCCATTTAATATATTTTGATGCGATTAAAGGATGTAGGCTCTTCAGGATGGGTGGTCTCTGTTAAGAAAAGTCCAGCATTAATACAACATTATTAAGCTTTTTTGACCTTCACTAAAAGAAATAGGTTAAAAAGCTAGATAGGAAATCGCTAAAAATCTAGTTATTGAATTCTCAGATCTGACCCGTGAAAGAATAGACATGATCCCTAAATCTAATTTTTTTAGATGGAAATGTTACAAAAATTAAAAAAAAAAACACATACTGATCATAGAGTAATAGTTAAAACACACAATGGCAAACATTTCTGAACCTTGATAGCAATTTCAATAATGAAGACATTGCACTTACCCTAAAAATAACCAGGTAAATGACTGGGAAGAGGCTTAATAGTTTTCAACAAATGACCTAGTCAGTATAATTTAAAAAACCTCAGCGTTATTTTCTTACTTTGTAGTTACTGTTTTTCTCATAAACTAAAGGAACGTCAGGCTTTGCCACACTGTCGTGAGAACAAGATTTTTCTTTACAAATATGCTTTCTTAAGTAAATCGCAAGTGAACATTTCCTGCGTGTGTGATCAGTCACTTCAGTCATATCTGACTCTTTGCAACCCCACAGCCTGGAGGCCACCAGACTCCTCTCTCCATGGTGTTCTCCAGGCAAGAATACGAGAGTGGGTTTCCTTTTCCGGAATGTTTTCTACCTTTCCTTAATTTTTTGCTGAGTGTTTTAAG
This sequence comes from Nanger dama, assembly GCA_917880005.1. NCBI lineage: Eukaryota > Metazoa > Chordata > Mammalia > Artiodactyla > Bovidae > Nanger > Nanger dama. The sequence goes on from CAKJTW010000007.1 coordinate 37,157,523, forward strand.
ACCTTGGAAAGAAAGACAAGTTTTGTGGGTTGTCTTTGTTTTTAAGTGTGCAGGGGCTTGAGAAAGTCAGATGATGGCTGAGACCTGACCTTCCCCCTCAGGGAGAGGTGTTACTGAAGGAACTATAGCAAGTTAATTGGATGTTAGAAATGTATAACTTCTGCTTTTTAGAGCTTAATTATTTCCAAAGGTATGTTTTCCAATGGTTAGCTTAGCAAAGCAAATGTGGCCCTTGTGGTGAATTTATGAAAGTAAGTAATGAAAAACAGCTATTCATGCCTTTTGCTACCAGCAAGGCTAATTCTGTGAAAGCTTGTACTTCTAAAACCTTATATATTACACTTGAGATTACACATCTTTTCAGCTAGTGTATCTTTGGAACTTCATTAAAAAATGAATGTGCTATGATTAAATGAGGGAGAGCTTTCTTGTCTACATCATTGAGAATAGTAAGTTTCCTGACTTAAAAAAAATCAGTAAAATAGCAAAAAGCTTACCAAGGTATAATTTTTTAAATGTTTTAGAAAACTGAAAGAAATTAATATATTTGTTTCTACTATTATAGCTTCTGTAGTTCTGAAAGAGATGGGACTACCAGACCACCTGACCTGCCTCTTGCAAAACCTATATGCAGGTCAGGAAGCAACAGTTAAAACTAGACATGGAACAACAGACTGATTCCAAATGGAAAAAGGAGTACGTCAAGGCTGTATATTGTCACCCTGCTTATTTAACTTATATACAGAGTACATCATGAGAAATGCTGGGCTAGAAGAAGCACAAGCTGGAATCAAGATTTCCAGGAGAAATCTCAATAACCTCAGATATGCAGATGACACCACCCTTATGGCAGAAAGTGAAGAGGAGCTAAAAGGCCTCTTGATGAAAGTGAAAGAGGAGAGTGAAAAAGTTGGCTTAAAGCTCAGTATTCAGAAAACGAAGATCATGGCGTCTGGTCCCATTACTTCATGGGAAATAGATGGGGAAACAGTGGAAACAGTGTCAGACTTTATTTTGGGGGCTCCAAAATCACTGCAGATGGTGACTGCAGCCATGAAATTAAAAGACAGTTACTCCTTGGAAGAAAAGTTATGACCAACCTAGATAGCATATTCAAAAGCAGAGACATTATTTTGCCAACAAAGGTCCATCTAGTCAAGGCTATAGTTTTTCCAGTGATCATGTATGGATGTGAAAGTTGGACTGTGAAAAAGCTGAATGCCGAAGAATTGATGCTCTTGAACTGTGGTGTTGGAGAAGACTCTTGAGAGTCCCTTGGACTACAAGGAGATCCAACCAGTCTATTCTGAAGATCAGTCCTGGGTGTTCTTTGGAAGGAATGATGCTGAAGCTGAAACTCCAGTACTTTGGCCACCTCATGCAAAGAGCTGACTCATTGGAAAAGACTGATGCTGGGAGGGATTGGGGGCAGGAGAAGGGGACGACAGAGGATGAGATGGCTGGATGGCATCACCGACTCGATGGACATGAGTTTGGGTGTATTCTGGGAGTTAGTGATGGACAGGGAGGCCTGGAGTGCTGTGATTCATGGGGTTGCAAATAGTCAGACAGGACTGAGAGACTGAACTGGAGAAAGAAGGGGGATTTTTCTCTCCAGGACATTTATTTAAGTGCTTAAATGGAAATTTTAGAATTCTGTAATTGCCTTATCAAGCATCCAAAGTTTGACTAAGATATGGTGGCTAGATAACTGCTAGCTTCTAGCCTTTTTGATCCAAGTTTCAGTTGGTTTATATTATTTGGATATGAATTTGATTTAGATTCCCCTTTGTCTCAATTCAGATGTCTTGAATAACATCTAATACTTTTATTTTAGATGGGAAACATGAATGTTTTTAGTCAGAATACCAAATTCATTAAAATTTTTATTTTAAAAAGGAAAATATAGACTATGAAATCTTTGTGAGCTATAAAGTTGTAACTTAGGTAAATAAATTGAGATTTTTGATGAGCTAGGAAGGAAATGTACATTTGCCATAGTTTGTTATATAACATAAAACTGTGAATTGATTCTATCAATTTTTTTAGTTATCTTTAAAATTTGAAAATAGTGATTTTTTTTGTCTCTGACATATATTATCTATTAATCAGTTCAGTTCTGTCAGTCAGTTGTGTCCGACTCTTTGTGACCCCATGAACTGCAGAACGCCAGGCGTCCCTTTCCATCATCAACTCCTGAAGTTCACCCAAACTCATATCCATCGAGTCGGTGATGCCATTCAACCATCTCATCCTCTGTTGTCCCCTTCTCCTCCTGCCCTCAATCTTTCCCAGCATTAGGGTCTTTTCAAATGAGTCAGCTCTTTGCATGAGGTGACCAAAGTATTGGAGTTTCAGCTTCATCATTCCTTCCAGAGAACACCCAGGGCTGATCTCCTTTAGGATGGACTGGTTAGATCTCCTTGCAGTCCAAGGGACTCTCAAGAGTCTTCTCCAACACCACAGTTCAGAAGCATCAATTCTTTGGCTTTCTTTATAGTCCAGCTCACACATCCATACGTGACTACTGGATAAACCATAGCCTTGACTAGATGGACCATTGCTGACAAAGTAATGTCTCTGCTTTTTAATATGCTGTCTTAATAAATGTGTGCAAATCTACATTATGTAATTTTATGTTAATGTATAGATTTCACTATTTTGCTTCCTGCACAAATTTTATGATCATTTCAAAACTTAAAAAAAACACGCAGCATTGATTTCAATTTCAACTAAATTTACTGGAGGGAGATTGAGACACCATGAATTTTTAAGCCAGTTGAATTAATTGGGAAACTAACTGGCCTATCAGTTGGGAAATTTTAATTACAAATGTCAGAAAATAGCACAATTCTGATTTAACAAAATAGCTGAAAAACCCAAGATCCCAGCTTTATGTTTTATAGGACCCCAGATGCTCAAAGGGGGATTGTCTCTTTCTCTTTCTTGGCTGTCTCTTCTCCAGGTCAGTATATACCCAATAATTTAAGTCTTTATTCTCATGTGGTTTTCTGAATAGTATAAAACATAAGCACCAGCTGTTGTAGTTCTATATTCTATAAGTTTAGTAAACTCCTTGCAAAGAGAATGTCTGTATCCCAGTTTTTCACCAAAAGTCTTGGCTCTCATTTTTATCAAGCTTATTTGTAAAACATATCTTTATTTTTGGATACACCTCCTTTGGCACATGTGAATGTTCATTCTGTTAACCACAGAGTTAAGAATTAAGTTGCTCACCTTTGATGCCAGGTTAGCTCACCCAAACTAGGGTTGGATGCATTCCCTAAAGAAAATTGTGGTAACAGTTCCCCACAACATGGGAAACAGATGCTGGACAGGTCCAAATGATAGATTAGTAACTGTTCATGTGATGGACTGAGTGTGTCCCTGCTAAATCATATGTTGAAATCCCAACACAGCTTGATGGTATTCAGAGGTAGATAAGTAGATCATGAGGATAGAGCTCTCATAAATGGGATTATTCCCATTCTCATAAATGCCCATATATTCTGTAACACAAGAGGACAGAAGAAAAAGATAGCAATCTTCAAACCAGGAAGCGGATTCCCACCAAACACTGGATCTACCTGCATTTTGATCTTGGACTTCGCAGCATCCAAAACTGTGAGAAGTATTTACTGTTTAAGCCACCCAGTCTATGGTAATTTATTATAGCATCCTGAACTAATACAGGGTTTCCCTGGTGGCTCAGTTGGTAAAGAATCTGCCTGCAATGCAGGAGACCCAGGTTCTAATACAGTTTTTAATGTGGGCCATTGTTAGAAGAAGCTCAAAAATATTGAGATAAGAATGTTTAGAAAAATATTAAAGAGATTTTTAAAATTAATTTTTTACTGGAGTTTAGTTGATTTACAATGTTGTGTTAGTGTCTGCTATACAGCAAAGTGAATCAGTTATACAAATACACATATTCATTCTTTTTAAGGTTCTTTTCCCATATAAGCCATTACAGAGTATTGAGTAGAGTTCTTTGTGATAGACAGTGGATTCTTATTAGTTATCTATTTATATACAGTAATGTGTATGTATCAATCTCAGCCTCCCAATTTATCCACCTCCCACCCTTTTCCCCTCTGGTAACTTTAAGTTTATTTTACATTTGTGACTCTATTTCTGTTTTGTAAATAAGTTCATTAGTACAGTTAAAAGCAGAAATTAAAAGCCAAGAATGCAACTCCTTTTGAGTTGAGAGAGTTCAGCAATAAAGTGCACTGTTAAGCAATAATGACTTGTTATATCTGTGTTCTAGATGTTTCTGTTTCAGGCTTCTGCAAGCTTTCTCACCACATTGCCGTGTGAACAGTCATTGTCTGTTAGGTACCTGCTTTATTGCTTAAGGGAATTGATGACATGCCAATTTATTAATCTTTCACAATGTAAGGCATTTAAATGTTCGTGATACTTATATGTTGGAAAAAACCTTGTGATTTTACTTTTGCAAAATTTTTGCAGAAAAATTTTAATGGACTTATAAGACATCTTAAGATATGATAAGGTATCTGCATCTTGATTAATGGTGTGCAGAAATTGAATTAGGCATCAACTTACATTGTTAATTGTATCTTTAGGCCTCAAATTGTTCTTGAATTCCATAAGTGTTTTGAATTTGTAAGGATATGAATGCCATACAGAAAATATTTAATGCAGATTGTGTTCATAGTATTTCTAGATATCTATTGCAAATGTAGCTATTCCTGTGTTTAACTGCTCTTAGGGTAAATATATGTTTATATATATATATTTATATATAAATTATATGTAAATTTAAATTTATAAATATAAATTTTATGTATAAAACATTTCCAATTTCTAGTGTGAGAAAATGCTTTTCAACATCCTTAACCCTTAACAGTTTGTAGTTATGCAGAGCCATTCATTTGAGTCACCATAATGATGAGAAATATGCCTCTTAGTAAGTAGTAAAGCATAGCCAGTTTGCTCCTTGCACAAGAGCTCATCTGAGGTAGCAGAAATTTGTAGAAAAGTAGCAATGCCCATTGGACAATGGGCAATGCCCATGCCAAAAGGCATTTCTTTTGGAATTGAGAAATCTTAAGGTGATGGTTTTAGAATAAATTAGAGTGAAATGTCTGATTGTTTGTTAGATTGTGAAACTAACACAATCTGGATACCACGAACACCGTTAATAGATCTACATTAATGAATTCTCTAGTCAGTGCAAAGTCACAAGGTAAGGAAAATAACCTTTCCTAAAGTTTAATAACTTCATGTTCTGAGTATATACTCAGGAAACAAGTACAAATAATATAAAACAAAAACAATACAAACAGTGGAAAAACAAACCACAAATTCTCCATGGAAATTGAATTTTATTTTAATGGTGATACAAAAATAATTTTAGTGTGTTTACAAGATTAATGTTGTCTTTGTTTTTCTTGGCTCATTCTGAAGGTTTGCAACTTAGACTCAAATGGTGTATGTGTGTTTATAGAATTGTTGGAAGACTTAAGGGCATCAATTAAATATTCTACTTCTTTTATTCTAATTCATTTAACTGGGACGATTTTGTGCTATGGTGCTAAACAAGGTTTTAAGAATTAATTAGGGTCTTTGGACATTTTCTTTATACATATCAAAGGCACTGCTGTCAAAGATTTTTTAAAAATGCCAGACACTAGCTTAAGCTATGAAAACATTTTTTTCAGTAACTACTGACTGAATACTAGGAGGAGCAGATGAGTTCCATTCAATTTGTGTTTAGGTAACTGGGCCTTTTAAAGGGAGAATGAGGAAATGGGGAAGGGTTAAGGAGATCAGGGGCTTATCCCGTTGTATTGGCTGGAAAAACAGTATGTTCTACTGGCAGGTGGGTTTTTTTTTTTTCCCTGCTAGAAGTTACGCTAGAATTTTATCATCTCTTAGTACAGAGATTTGTGCAGAGTCTTTATATGCCAAGAGTTCTGCAGTCCTCATAATTTTATACTGTACAAAATTCAAAAGAAAAAAGCCCTAATTTTCCAGTAGAAAATAGTTTGACATCTAAAGGAATGAAGGAGATGACTGTCCTGAATTGAAGGCTCAGTTTTTTTGCATATGAGACGATGCCAAGGTTTGTAGATTTGTGTTTCCATTTCGATCTTTTTTTTTTTTTTTTGAGAAAAACTGAATTCTCATGGTTTTAAACCTAAACTGTAGCGCCCAGCGGGAAGCCTGCTGCCACTCGAGCAGCCTCCTGCCTGGCCCCGTCCACTCCCCTGTCAGTAGTGTCTGCTCTTCTCAGGCATGTGATTTGGTTTCAGAACTAGGTTTTCCTTTCTGTACCTGAAATTTTCCTCGGATTCACAATGGTGTATTCATGATGTGGGTGTGTTACATTTATTGTGTTTACCTTATTCTGTTTGACCTGGGTAGGATTTTGCTTTTTATTTTAAGGGGTTTTCCCAACTGTTATCAGATGAACAAAGTGCTATTGTCTTTCACTAAAACATGATTGTCAGCATTTGAGTACTTAGCGGGGTTGGCATACTTTGTGTCTTAAAATAACATGCGTCATTAGGTTATGAGGAGACTTGTTTCTATGAAGATGGCAGCAAAACTCTGAGTCATCTCTGTGCTCACTGTCTTTCCCAGAAGGTGAAACAGAGTGATGGCTGCTTTCCTGTCACCAGAAAGTTTGATGTGATAAGAACAGATCTTCTTCCTTGATCAGTAAAGATAATTCTTTTTTTTTAAAGTATGACTTACTTCTAGAATTCTTTGCAAATGTTCAGATTTGAGACTCTGCATTTTAAAAATTTAGTCTGCCATGTTCTTTTGGAAAATACCTCTGCTTTTATATAGAATGTACCTACAGCATTCTTTTCTCAGCCTAAAATAACTCCACCAACTCTCTTTGTTTTTTGGGTTTTTATTTTATTTTCTTAGTTTCTGCTGTCCATGCCTACATAAACAAATCTGCAAAATGAAAGGCATCTGTTAAAATTAACCATTCAGGTAGTATGGGAAGAGGGCTATACTTTCTAAGCATTGCTAGGCACACTCATATACACACTTGTTGAAACCTCAGAAGAGTCTTGTGATGTGGGTGGTAATAGTTCCAGCACACACTGGTGAGAAATCCCAGGCCCACAGACTTTAACTCCCCCATACCATGAACTAATAAGTAGCTGAACTGGATTTTGGACTTCAAATGCACTATAGTGTTCACCAACTCAGTGAGACTTTTGTAGAAGAGATTCTTAAATTAAAAAAAAAAAAAAAATCCATACACACTGTCCAAATGTTAAATTATTAACATTTAGTGGACTTCTGATTAAGTAGTTGATATTCTTGTTCAGGTTACTTTATGCTCCAACCTTCACTTCTTGGCTATTTAGGGATGAAATGTTTAAGGCCATGAAGATTGGTATGTCTTTCCTTGAGAATGGCATGTGAACCAAAGGAATCCTTGCTTAGGTGTCTTGGAAATCCAGGGCCAGACTTTGTCTTTAGTTTTTACAGAGGAGTGAAGAACAAGCTATGCAGGCAAAGCAAATGGTCTGCATCCATGGAATGACAAGAATGGATGTGCAAGGGTGGGAGGGGGCTTGCAGAGCAGAGCCCGAAGACATTGTCTGAGAAAAAAGTCCTCTGGAGGGAAGGAGCATTTTATAGTAGAGCATTCGGTCTACTATATTGTTGCAGGGAAAAAAGTGGGACACGAGACAATGGTCACCTCCCAGGTCACGTCCAAGTTTATGGCCGCCAAATCTTGGTTCTTGGCTTTGTGCAGGAAGGAATTCAAGAGTGAGCCTTAGAAAAGTGAAAGAAGCATTATTCAGGGAGATACTCCAAAGAGAGATTGTGGGTCATCTCAGAAGGCAAGAGAGGCACAAGAGGCCCCAGGGTATGGGTTAGTCAGTTTTTATAGGGGTAGTTAATTATATAGGCTAATGAGTGGGAGGAATATTCCAGCTATTTTAGGTGAAGGAGAGGAGATTTCCAGGAATTGGGCCACCACCAACTTTTTGTCCTTTTATGGTCAGCTTTGGAACTGTCATAAACCTCCCTGGTGGCTCAGATGGTAAAGAATCTGTCTGCAGTGCAGTAGACCCATGTTTGATCCCTGGGTCGGGAAGATTCCCTGGAGAAGAGAATGGCTACCCACTCTAGTTATTTTTGCTTGGAGAATTCCATGGACAGAACAAAGAGTCAGACACAACTGAGTAACACTTGGAACTGTCGTGGCGCTGGTGAGTGTGTCATTTAGCATATGTCAGTATATTACAAAGAATGTATAAGGAGGTCAAGGTCTAGTGGAAGTCAGTGCTCTTCCATCTTAGACCTAGTTGGTTCTAACCAGTTTATGTTGCATCCTTAACAGCAGTGCCATTCTTTTAAAGGTTGTGCTCTGACCCCTTCCCATCTCAGTATCACTGTACTTTCTCAATCCTAACTCTAAGACTTCCCAGGACTTGGTCTGCATCATTTTAAATAGGGTAAGCTGAGCTTCCCTTGTGGATCGGCTGGTAAAGAATCCACCCACAATGCGGGAGACCTGGATTCGATCCCTGGGTTGGGAAGATCTCCTGGAGAAGGGAATGGCTACCAACTCCAGTATTCTGGCCTGGAGAATTCCATGGACCATATAGACAATGCGGTTGCAAAGAGTTAGACACAGCTGAGCAGCGTTGACTACTACTACTAAGCTGAGGCCATTCTCTGCACTTCTGGGAAGAGTCCTTCTCAGTGCAATTGCCTCTGAGAGCGGCTGTGGCATCACTGAGACCTAGATAGATAGTTTCCTGAGCTGGGCTGCCTTGATCAGCTGCAGGTGGGGCTGTACTTGCTTAAGTTTGCAGAGAAACAGAATAAAAGTTGAAGTTAGGTTAAAAATTAACCTATTAAAACAAACAAACAAAATCTCTATGGAAATACTTGGTTCCAGAAACAATTGTTCTTAGGTGCTTGCTGTGTTTCACTGACAGAGTTGGCTTAGTGGGATACATTCCAGAGAGCACTAGGGAGCCAGAACACTGTTTCTATAATAGCACTCACCTTCATTATCTGCTTAACTTTGCTTCCAGGGATCATTTGTAGCTTACTTTGTTTTGGGTTGGACTTCTAATTGTATATTATGAAGAACATTGTAAACAGTGTTTATCATGCTTTTTTTTTTTTTAAATAATTTGCCCCCATGAGTCTTTGTGGGGGTGGGGTAATCACAGTGCCGGTGGAGAAACCCATCCCATCAGAATGATCTGGGTAGATGTTTCAGACTGCAAAATCTTTCCCAATCTCTCATCCCACTGATTCCCAGATGCCACCTCCCCAACAACATCCCTAGAAAATATGTCATACTTTAAGACCCCCTACCCCTCCACCAAAAAACAAGAAAGAAAACAAAAGTGGTCTTAAACTCACAGAGCAAGAAAGGTCTTAAACTTACAGAGCAGAGTTTCTGATTTTGCACACGTTTCTCAGTATTAAGGTGGATCAGACCACTGATTCTTGTTCTATCTGGTTGTCTTATCTGTAGGATCCTCTTTATCTTGACCTTAAGGGAAAGTATACCTTATACTCTTTGCAAATCAATTAAACACACACAGAGAAACAAAAGCTTCTTTGTGAAAACTGCAGCAAAATAAAACAAAAAGTAAATCCAAAGTTAGTGTTTTCCTTCACCTAGCTTGTTCTGGGTAGAGAAACTTTCCTATAGAATTTTCTCTTTTCTGATAAGACTTCTATGTTTATTTTGACAAAGAGCTTTTAACTCCACAATGTGCTACTTTGTCAGAAGCCTCATCATCAAACTTAGGGAAAGGTTATGAGGCAAAAGGATGTGGATAGACATGGTTAAGGGAGCTTGGAAATTCATCATTAACAAAAATACGTATGTATGTAAAATGTCTTTAGGGGCAGAGTAGAGTGATCAATACAGATAAGCTCTCCAATGAGCCCTCTGTGTTCTACTTGGACATAGGGGTCTAAATATTCTAGAAAAACTAAACTATCACCAATCCAGAGATAAAACTGTCCTTTTTCATCCACTTAGTGAAAACTCTGTGTTGTGTATCTCATATCTCAGGACACAGTGCTCTCTGCATAGCGTGAAGGGCCAAAATTAGATTTCTTCCAGGTAAATTCCCAGTGTGATGTAAAGGCCAGTTTGTTGCCTTCTGTTGCCACTGTGGCTCTTCATCTGCTTGCTAATATATATGTATATATATTTTACATAGATGAACAGATGTTTGATTCTATTATTAAAGCTAAAATTACCTGCTCCTGGTAAATTTTGCCATTGATAAATTTCAGTTTTATTGAAATCAATCAGCCCCAAAGTATGAAAACTCATATTCAGTGCTACTTGTTGAAGGAGAAGAAGTTTGGTGTTGGTGGTGAAGAGATTGGGAGAGTTCTAAGTTCCAAACAGAGTAGAGATGAGGATCCTGCACAAATGAAGAAGAAAATGCTACACAAATTGGCCATTTTCAGACCATGAGGTGGAGCACACAGAAGAGTTGTGCCTTGAGGTCTCTGTGTCCTGCCTCTGCTTCTGCACTGATTTATAAAGTTTTTTTTTTAATCAGATTGACATTTGACATCTTTTATAATTACGGCAGTTATACTAGAGTGTTTATTGCATTGATTCCCAAGTAGATAAGCATGTACTAAGTTGCTTCTGCCATGTCCAACTCTTTGTGACCCCATGGACTGTAGCCCGCCAGGCTCCTCTGTCTATGGGGATTCTCTAGGCAAGAATACTGGAGTGAGTTGCCATGCCCTCCTCCAGAGGATCTTTCCAACTCAGGAATCGAACCTGTGTCTCCTGTGTCTCCTGAACTGGGAGGCAGGTTCTTTACCCCTAGCATCACCCAGGAAGCCCACATTTATAAGTGCAGTGACCTAAGATCATGATGAAGTTTATATTTTTGATCTACAGGAGATTCTGTGGTTGAGAGAATTCGTGTATTCCAAATTATAATTATAGTTTATTGGAGTTAAATTTACCTTAGAAGTAAAGCAAGATTTTCTACATTATGCTATATAGAATATTAATTTCAAAGGTTTTTAATATGTATTTTTTAAAGTCCCAGAGTTAATTAACTTTGGAGGAATATTGTTTTTTATATTTTAAATATACAGAAAATACAGAAAAAGTTTATTCATATTCTAGCCAGCACTTGGAAACTAAAGTTAAAAATTAAACTATCACTAATAAAACATAAAAGCCTTTGGAATATTACTTTAGAAAAATCATTAAGATGTCTATACTTAATATTACAAAATATTACTGAGAGAAATTAATTAGTGCCTAGTAAGTAAGGTGATTTTGGGCTCCAAAATCACTGCAGATGGTGACTGCAGCCATGAAATTAAAAGACACTTAACTCTTTGGAAGAAAAGTTATGACCAACCTAGATAGCATATTGAAAAGCAGAGACATTACTTTGCTGACTAAGGTCCATCTAGTTAAAGCTATGGTTTTTCCAGTGGTCATGTACAGATGTGAGAGTTGGACTATAAAGAAAGCTAAGCTCTGAAGAATTGATGGTTTTGAAGTGTGGTGTTGGAGAAGACTCTTGAGAGTACAGAATTAAACCTATGTGAAATTGGTGTAAGAAAGAGGAACTGAACACTCTAGATAGTCAAAAATAGACACACACATACATAGTGAATTGATTTTTGCAAATACCTCTAGATGATTTGTAGGGAAAAGAAAATCTTTTCAACACAGGGTTCTAGAACATTTGAGAAGAGTTACCAGACAGCAGTGAACTTCAGCCTCCACTTTTTACTTAATACAAACATTCAAGGTGATGTTAACTTTTATGTTAGAAACCTAACATAAAAGTTAAAAATTAAATTTATAGATATACTTGACAACATGGTTGAATCTCAAACACATGGTTAAGTAATAGAAGCCATTTTCAAAAGAGTACTGCATGAATTCTTACATATGAAATTCTGTAAGAGGCAAAACTTTGTTTTTCTGTAATAGAAATCAGAACAGTGGAAAGAGGCAAGAGTGGTGATGGAAATGTTCTGTATATTGATGGAGATGGTAAATATACAGCTGTATTTTTCAAAACTTACTAACCTTTACACTTAAAGTCTGTGCATTAAATACATCAAGCTAGTTTCCAGAAGCAATATCTTAATGAAATTGAGCATATTGCTTTTCCTGTTAAGAAGATAATATCACCAGCATTGTTTCTAAAGCTTCAGTCACCAGAACTCTATTGTATTAGGACTTTTCAGAGAAACAGAATCAGTAGGATATATGTGTGGGGGAGAGAGGTTGCCACTTGATAGTGGGAATTAGCAGGTCTGAAATTTGTATGGGAGGCAGGCCGGTGGGCAGACTAGGAAGTCCAGGCAGGTTTCAGTCCTGAGGCAGGATTCCATCTTTGTGAAATCTCTGTCATTGCTCTTAAGGTCTTCAACTGATTGGATGAGGTCCACCCATGATGGACGATAATCTGCTCTGCCTAACATAAACCGATTGTAAATGTTAATCATGTCTGAAAAATACCTTCACATCCAGATCTAGACTAGTTTTTGCCAAACTAGGGCATCTTAGCCTAGCCACACCTAACCATCATACCTATGATGGTAGAGAGCCACGCTGAACTCAGTTGGGAAACTAAAGGTGTTTTAGGTTAAAAAAAAAAGTTCCAAGTTAAAGCAGGCTGGCTTATAATTTGTAAATAAAACATGAAGCCTATCTTTCTAGTTACAACTCTCAGTCATGTCAGTGAAGTCTCATTCCCAAACTGTGGGCCCCTACAAGGGAGAGGGCAGTCTTACTTCTCTCACCTGCTTCACTTGCATCATCCCATGTGAAAGAATTACAAGTTTACTTACATCTGTTTCAGAACAGTGATTGGATCACTCATTTGATCCTCAAACCACTCTGTAAATGAAGTAGGAGAAGTTTTATTCCTTATTTTTTTAATAGAGGAAGGATCAGCATCAACAAAAAGACATGATTTATCCAAAGATTGAATCATTGTTAAAATGTGATTAAGCCAGGCATTGTTTTCTATATATGTATATATGTGTGTGTGTCTACACACACACCCAAGCACACACACACATATGCATATATGTATATGCATGCATTTGTTTATTTATTGGCTGTACATGGCATGTGGGATCTTAGTTCCTGAACCAGGAATCCAGCCTGTCCCCCGCCCCCCACCCCACCCCTGCATTGGAAAGGTGGGGTCTCAGTTACTGGACCAGCAAGGAAGGCCCTTCAAGGCGTTGTCTTAGACTGTGAAGAAGCCACAGAAAATCTCTCTACTTGTGGAGCTTGCCTTCTAGTGAGTGGGAGGCAAAGGAAAAACAATAACAACCAAAAAAATTCTGTAGTAATTTGGAGAATCGTTGAGAGTGATTAGCACTAGAGAAAGGAAAATCCAGTGAACTAAGTTAGAGGGTCTTAAGAATCCTGCATGGGGGTTTACCGCGTCTAGAAGGTGGAATTTAAGCAGAGGCTTGAGGGAACTGATGGAAAGAGCCTTGTGGAGACCTGAGTGAGCAGTCCACTAGAGGAGACAACTAATGCAGAGTCCCAAAGCTTAGTAACTATGACTGAAACTGTGGTCTAAAGCCATTCATGAGATGTGTTTTATTTTCATTAGTCATACAAATACTTTTTTTTAATGTCAGGTCAAACCAGGGAAGTGTTTTTCTGTCTGGCACACTCATAACTAGTTCAATTTGCTTACATTAAACAGACCTAAAATCACTCACTGCACATTCTTTTCAGTTATTATTGTAGCCATCCTTTTTCAAACACCCTACACTGAGCAGTCCGTTTGGAGGGTCCCCTCAAAGACCCACAAGCCAGTGACATCAGCGTGGAGTACCTGGATTCACAGTGCAACATGTCACTTTTGTCCATCTTGCAGGTGACTCTTACTCCACATTATAACTGGGCTCTCTAAGATGAAGGGGTAGAGAATTCCTCAGGTCCTTAGGAAATTTCACTTTGCTTGCTTCTACTCAATGATCTCTTTGGCCAGCAGGGTGTTCTCCTGCGTCTTCATCTTCAGGTTGGCATTATTGAAGCTGGCCATTTCCCCATGTCCAGTTCATCTGGCATTTTCTTAATCCAAGAAGTTACGCTCCAAGCCTACAGTCCTGCTGCTCTCACTGGTGTTGCTGCAGCAAGAGACTATTTTATTCTTTTAGCAAATAAACATGGCACACTTCCTGCAAGCATAGTGCTAGGCATTGGAGCGACAACAGTGCCCAAGGAATTCCTTATTTCTTATTCTTTTCACTATATGAGTGGCTCTTTAGCCATAAGAGTTTCCATGGTGCCAGAGTTGGCAAAGAATATGCCTGCGATGAAGGAGACCCAGGTTCGATCCCTGGATTGGGAAGATTCCCCTGGAGAAGGGGATAACCACCCAGTCCAGTATCCTTGCCTGGAAAATTCCTGGACAGAGGAGCCTGGTGGGCTACAATTCATGGGGTCATAAAGAGTTTGCCTCAGCTATGAAGTAGAAAGCCACTGTGCTGCTAAGTCGCTTCAGTCGTGTCTGACTCTGTGCGACCCCATAGACGGCAGCCCACCAGGCTCCCCGCCCCCGGGATTCTCCAGGCAAGAACACTGGAGTGGGTTGCCATTTCCTTCTCCAAAGCATGAAAGTGAAAAGTGAAAGTGAAGTCTCTTAGTCATGTCTGACTCTTAGTGACCCCATGGACCACAGCCCACCAGGCTCCTCCATCCGTGGGATTTTCCAGGCAAGAGTACTGGAGTGGGGTGCCATTGCCTTCTCTGAGAAAGCCACTATAGAGGTCTTCAAACCTCTTCTGCTGTCAAAATTTTGTGTAGATAGTAATTATACACACTATTTTCATATGCATGTAGAGGTTATAATTGATAAAGTCATTACTAATTTCATTCTTATTATGCATTCTTCAGGTGATAACTACTGAAAGTTCTACAATTATGCAGGGTGGTGTATAGTCTGTGAGCAATTGTGAAGTTGATAAGGGTTCTCCTCATTCTTGGCAACGTTGGGAAAACCTCTTCTCTTCGTTGTGAGATTGCCAGATTGACATTGGCCCCAAAAGCCACACTAATAGTTGCTGCTTCTAGAGACAAAGGAGGCCTTTGAAAGTTTGCAACTGCAGAAAAAGCATGATCAGACCTGTGTTTTTTGGAAGATTTCTTTTTATTGTCAGTTATCCAGGAGAAGCCAAATGGAATAAATCTATTGAGGAATGCTTATTGTTTAATTACAGTCACTTGGTTCATTTGTTAACACAGTGATCCAAACTGCACTGTACCTAATTCTTTGTTTCTGATACTTACAAGAAATTCAAACCACAATTTCTCTGCATTATACGTTATTTGAAGCAGTATTTCCAAGTTAGAGATGTCTTTTATCAAAAGTCAGCAATTAAAAATAGGTTTCTAGCTTAACCTTGGCCAGATAACTTGAAATGAAACACTGGGAGCAATGAAAACAGCCTTGTCAGGGTAAATGCATATGCTAGCAGGGAGGCATTTGATTTACATGTCTGCAGGCTGATTTGATGTTTATATGTTTGGATGAACTTTCGTTTTAGCCTCATGTTTGCAAGTCTAGTTTTCTGTGTTTGAACTTTTAAATTTGATCTTGATATAGACTATGATAAAGCAAAGAACAGTTGTATGAGAGATACAGGAATATATACTTAGTATCAGAGAATCCTTCTACTGATACTTAATGCTGAATGATTTTAGGGTAGTGATACATATATTTTAAGACTTGAGAGAGATAGAAATCAACATACTCAGATTTTAAAGGCTAAAGCCATTACGTCTTTGTAAAGGATTTCCAAAGCATTTTTGCCTCATATACGTGCACTTGGGGATTCTCTGTGTGATGTGTATTCTCTTCCTTTACAGTAGTCTTTCCTGCTCAGAAAAGCCATTACTCTGAAGACTATAACTAGTCTCTGATTCATTTCCTCACACTAACTATATACAAACCCTTGAGGAATTATCCTATATCATTGTTATGTTTTTGATCTTTGATGTTGCTGTCAGGCAGAATATCAATGTTGAATTGTCAGAGTTGTTGGCATTTGTGTTTAATTCAACCTGTGTGGTACTGGCAACACTGTGAATATTCATTCTTTGGCAGGACATATGCTTCTGACTTTGTTGCTGACTCAGATTTTCCATGCATGTGGCTATGTGGTAGCTCTTGCTCAAGCAGCTAGCTGCTCCATTGCTAATGCTTCCCAGTTGCCAGATGGTAAATATGCAGCCACAGTTTTCCAGACATTATTGTCTGGGCAGGAATGGATGCACATTATACATTTATTTTGGGTACTTTTTATCTCTGAGAACTTTTAACTGAGATCTGGTTGTAGCAAAATGGCTCTCCTGTCTTTAATTGGCTTCTGTGAGTCCTCTGGTTTCTATCAGTACATTTGTTGTGCATTTATTCACCTTTAGGGGATACCTTCCCTTGTTACTACACTGGTTGTTAATGAGATAGTCTCAGCTATGCTCCTGCTAAGATTCACGCTAGTCCTGATGACCTAAATCAGCCAAAGAGAAGAAACTGCAGCCACTGAAATCTACATGATTATTTGTGTGTTTGTCCCCCAGGGGCCAGGAGATGATGATGTGGTGACATACTAAATGTTTGTGTGGAAGTCATTCAATTGCATTTAAATTGACCTTTTTTGTTTTCTTTTTCTATTTTTCTACTTTTTTTTCATTATTATTACTAGAAAGGTTGAAATAATGGTTCTTTGAACTTACTTAGAAACTTCTTATGGAGCTGAAAGACCTGACATGTTATTATAAAATACATTTGGGTTGGAAAATATGACACAATTGTCATTATCTTCAGATTATCTTTGTAAAATGAGATACTTCTTTTGAAATGTGCATGAAAGTAAATGCAACTTAATATCAATTATACTGTTCTTGAGAAGTTGGGCAGTTGATGATGACAAGTAATGTTATTATTTACTGAGGAAGTAAGATGTTCTAACCCTGAATTTTGATCTCTAGGATCATTACCTGATATTATGATTGTTGCTTCTGTTGTTGTTTAGTTGCTAAGTTGTGTCTGACTCTTTGCAACTCCATGCACTATAGCCCACCAGGCTCCTTTGTCCTTGAGATTCCCAGGGAAGAATATTGGAGTCGGTTGCCATTTCCTTCTCCAGGAGTATACCTGACCCAGGGATTGAACCCACATCACCTGCATTATCGGGCAAATTCTTTACCATTAAGTTACCAGGGAAGCCAACGTTATGATTACAATGACCTTGTTAGGGGTTATCCCCATGGTCTGAGGAAGCTGAGGCTTAGGGAGTTTGTGTAAGTGGGCCATGGTCTTGCTGCTATCAGAAGCAGATGTAGAATAGACTCTCAAGCCAGTCTGATATCTAGTCCTCTCATATTAACAATTGCAATACTGTAGGAAACATTGGTTGAATGTAGTATATATACATAGATGTATAGATGGAGAAGGAAATGGCAACCCACTCCAGTATTCTTACCTGGAGAATGCCAGGGACAGAGGAGCCGGGTGGGATGCCGTCTATGGAGTCTCACAGAATTGAACATGACTGAAGCGACTTAGCAGTAGCAGCAGCAGATGTATACCAACCATTTCAATCACTGAGTATGGTTTTGAAACCATACCAATATCTGTGTCATTGAACGTGTACTTGGAAAAAAAGATTTCAATTTCATAATGATAGTAAAGTTAAAAACAAAATTTCAAATAGCTTTAATTTGTGTAATCAAATGTTATTCAATGATGTAGAGACTAAATGACAAAGATGAGGTTGTCGTTGTTCAGGTATTACCCTCCAGCTACCAAGCTTATTACTTTAGGCCCTGTGAGCATATGGACTTTTGAGCATATAGTACTTTTTGGCTAATCTTTTTTCTAAACAACACTCCTCTGCTTTGCCATATATTTGTCTCACACCACACAATTGTTCTCATTTCCCTAGCTGTAAAATAACACAAAATAAATATAAAATAAAAAAATATATATAAATATAAAATAAAATAACACAAAATAAATATTACTTATGGATGAAGTCATGACTTCATCCACAATCATGCGTTTCCTCCTCACATGATGAAATGTTCCGCAAATGAAGAACTCTTCATTTATCTACAATCACAAGCTAGGTCGCATTGCATCCTGAAGCGGTCATGCTGGGTATTTGTACTTCCCGACTTTTACGCATGCTCACTGATCTCTAACACAAGTATCTGCCTCAGCCATACAAACCTCCAGATGCTTCCTGATGCTCTTCCTGGTTTGGCTCCTGTGGAAAACATTTGACTCTCCAGCCTCTCCTCAGTCTGTATATCTTCTACATTTGCTCCCCAGTTCTTAAGAAATTATTATTAAAATTTTTCTCCATTCCATGTGCTCTCTAAACTATCAGATTGTGTATGTATATACCAAGTTGTGGTTGTATTTCTTTTACATGGAGCCTTGAGGGTTTTCCTAATGTTTTGTGTATTTGTATTTCCTTCATGATAGCTATAATTGAGCTGATTACTGTTGATACTTGCTCTTTGTTTAATGAGTTGCTTTAGGTGTTTCAAGGTTAACAGGAAAACAAAATAGCTAGTATAGTTATAAAGTTAATTTGCAGGAATTAGGCATGAAAAGGAATCAGGAAAATGACCTACTTCATATGTTTCCTCTGTTCTAGCATGGGTTATTAAAACATTAATAAAGCATCTTTCTGCCTAAACTAAGCAAAAAGCTGTTAATGTACTTATTGGGACATAGTCCAGAAATATTATCATGAAGGTCAGGCTTTGGGAACAGAAAATACCCTAGAAATTTGCTTAGTGACTGGGTTTGGGTTTTCAGTGTACCATGACTAATTAAACACATACGAGTAAAGCAGAAAGGAAATCATAAGGTCCATATGCTCAAAGGGCCTAAAGTAATAACCTTGGTAGCAGGAAGGTAATACCTGAGCAACGACAACCTCATCTTTGTCATTTAGTCTCTACATTATTGAATAACATTTGATTATACAAATTAAAGCTATTTGAAACTTTGATTTTAACTTTGCTATTATTATGAAATTGAAAAAAGAAAGATTTTTTTTTCTATTGACTATACCATCTTCTCTAAATTGTAACTGGAAAATCTTTTCTGAAGAGTGGAAATTATGAAACAAAAGCTTTCTTTCACTTAAATACTTCATTTCCAACTTCTTATACATGATAAAAATATTAAATTATAGACTAAAATTAGAATATTAAAAATATTTCTTAGATCTTACCTGATAGCTGCATTCAGGCTTTCCAGGTTGCTCAGTAGTAGAGAATACACCTGCCAGTGCAGGGTACACAGGAGATGAGGGTTTGATCCCTGGCTTGGGAAGATCCCCTGGAGGAGAAAATGACAACCCACTCCAGTATTCTTGCCAGGAAGTTTTATGGAGAGAGGAGTCTGGTGGGTTATGGTCCATGGGGTCGCAAAGAGTTAGATACAACTGAAGCAACTGGGCATGCACATAACAGCCACATTCAGCAATGTATCCACAGAAAATGGATGAGGACAGAGAGCAGAAATGTGGCCCACCCAAGAACTTGTTCCTTTCCCAGACTGGAAATCTGTTCTTCCCCTGTCCTGGAAGAGAGTATGAGCACATTTTGGACCCATGATTACTTTTGATTGCTTTTTATTGATCCTTTTTCTGGCATTTTGTAGTTGCTTGCTGTTCTTATTCCACTGTTAATTGGTGTGTAGATACGAAAGAGTAGATACCTTATCATTTAGATGGAGTTCACTAAGCAATTTGGACCTACTGGCGATAGTGGCCATTACTTAAGGATCTGGACTTGAAGCTTAATGCAGGGACCATATGAGACACTGAGTCTTCTCCTTTAGGGAAGGGATAAGAGCATGTGGGTAGGGCAGGGAGTTTTGAAAATAAGGCAATAAGGCTGTGTGTGGAAATTTTGTAGCCAAAGGAGTAATTAACTTTGAGGGCTGACTGCTCAGCAACCATGATTCCCTCCTTCCTTTTCTCATAGAACCTACATGCTGTTCAGTATCTTGTTGCATAAAGTCATGTGTCATAGGAAAACCATCCTGTCTCTTGTTTCAGAGATGTACTGTTTGGTCTAAAGATAATCTTTTCTCCCTTGCTGATGATTGCTTTAGGGTATGACTGAATTCTGGCTGTTGGGATGCAAGGAGAAATTTTTGGAGGCTTCAGGGAAATTTTTTAGACTATTAGAGAAGCCTATGGAAAACCATTTTCACTCCCATCAGAGGAAAATAGGAAAGGCTCCATTCCTTCTGTATCAACAAAAACTAAACTAACCTCCAGATGAAGTCCACACTGATGACAGCAAATGAAAATGGTGCAGAAACCCTGCATTCTTGAGATGGGAAACTGGGACCTTGATTGTAAAGCACTTGGGAGATTGAGATAATAATGTCCTCTTATTTAAGACTTGATTTAGCATTTTCTTTATCAGTCTTTTCTGGCAAATTCTTTCTTGGGACAGATACAGAAAGGGCTTAAATAAATCTCAAAGAATTTCTGTTACTTTGTCAACTCTGTCACTGGTGCAGGATGGAAGTTAACAAGGGTGAAGATGGATCATCAGACCCTTTTTGGTCCTAACTTTTTGACTTAAGGTAGAGCAGTGTGTTGAAAGTGGAAGGATATAGGGTTGCCTGAAGAAGTTCAAATGGGTAAGAAAAAAAATTCTCAGCACAACTCATGATTAAACTTTGAGTGAGTTCTAATTGCTTAAAAAGTGCCACGGGTGAGTCGAGTTTGGAAGTGGAAATTGGGAACCCAGTACTGATGCTTCACTAGTAATGTATTTATTTGCTATGAAAATGATAAATATAATTCTTTGAGTATCAATCTCCTCTTCTTAAAATGAAAAGTGTGGATTAGATGCTCTCTGAAGTCCCATCGACATCCAGATTATTTTGAGCAACACTAGAAATTTCTATTGAATAATTTATGGCATACTTATCTATTTAATACTTTGTTACAGAGGGTTTTTGTTCCCAATGGGCTGATTTTTAAGATGTTATTGAAATGATGTTTATAAACCACAGTGACAGTCTATACTTTTCATTTTCTGTTGAAACCAGAAATTTTACTGTGACTGCCAGGAGCCAGCATGGGGAATCCCCCGTGGCAAAGGTCATGAGGAAGGGGTCCTGGGAAAAGACAAAGGCTGAGATCAGGCCTCAGGGGTACCCCTGGATTTTCCTGAGCATCTACCCCCAAACCAGAGTCTGTCTGCTTTATTGTACTGTGCTTTCCACTTTTCTGACATAACAGGGGACTATCCCTGACCACCTTTCTCTGGAAAGAGTTAACTTAGAGCTCCAGTTAACAGTCTCCTGCATATAAAAGGACTGTCTCTGCTCAAACCCCTCTGATGGCTCTCTAACTTGCCTGACAGTTAGAGACTTTTACAACTTGTGATTGTTTACAGCCCCTCAACTGCGAGAGGCACGCAGCTTAAAGCAGCTTAAAGATATAGAGCCTTTTCTAAAAAGCTAAAAATTATATTGGTGATGGGTTTTCATTGTTGAGTCAATGACTGCTGCCAGGCCTCTATATTCTTTATCTTTTAGGCACCTGGAGGATATTAATCAACGTAATTGGTATATAGAAAAAGGAATATAGTAGTTTTGATGTTAGCAACACTAGAGTTTTGAGTTAGTGAACTTTCTCATTGTTATAAATCACTGTACTCCTCTTTCCTTGTTATAAATTGTTGGGTCCTTGCTATGTAAGAATGTAACCTTAATTAGTGCTTTCTGAGAGTGGCACCAGACTTTAGTAAGAACAACACTTTTAAGGCAAATAAGTTTTCTGGTTGACAGACTCTTATCAGAAAAGGGCCATAAAATGTGAATAAGCCTCCTGGCCATAAGATGATGTAAATCACCTATGACTTGTGTATAAAGCTAGGTATGCAGAGAGAAAGCCTGGTCTTGATAAGAGTCAGGGCTGCTGACACTGCATAACTTTGTATTATCCATTGATATCTGTGTACAACCAAAAGTATAAAAAGCTTTACTGGACAATAAAAGCTTTAGGACCAGTCACTGGAAAGACTGGCTTCCCCTATGTGGTCTATTCTCCTTCTTTACTGGCTGAATTCCCATCTGGAACGTGGAGGCTCGCCATATCTACTTACTTGCCCTGGCTTCTGAGACCCACGTGAGAGGGAGCCCAAGGTAGGGCACCCTCTGCTATTCAAGCAGGCACTGGTGGCCTACGTAGGTGGTGCAAGATTCTTGTCCTGAGACCTTATTACCTTTCCACATAAACCAAGTTATTCAGTTTCTTTTCTCCACTAATTTTACTACTACACTATTCTTTCCTAATCTCCCTTTTCTAATTAAATAGTCCTTTCTAAGATGCCAACTCCATCCTGCCTTTGAATTCCCTGGATCCACCAGGGCTGAATGCTGGCAGTGACTTATTTACCTCACCCACCCACCCACCTCCTAAAAATTCCTAATAAACCCTTTTATATTATCATAAACTTAAAATATTTTTTCTATTTTTTAAATTATGAAAGTATGATAACATATTTACAGAAGACTTGGAAAATACAGGACAAAGGTACATATAGCTCCACTATATATTAAAATTATTTTTAAGTAGATAAATTAAGATTTTTAGTTGATGTTTCTGGTGGCTCAGCTGGTTAAGAATCCACCTGCAATGCCAGAGACCTGGATTCAATCCCTGGATTGGGAAGAAGCCCTGGAGAAGGGAAAGGTTATCCACTCTATTATTCTGGCCTAGAGAATTCCATGGACTGTATAGTCCATGGGGTTGCAAAGAGTTGGACATGACTGAGCAACTTTCACTTTCACTTTTTTCACTTCCCATAAAAAACTCTCAAAATTAATAGAATGCATATACAGAAAAATAGAGGAACATAATAGACCTGAAAAGTACCATGAACCAATTAACATAATTAAAATTTATACAATTTTCACAGAATAGAGGGATATAAATTCTACTCAAATTCTCCTAGACTATAAACTAGAAGACACTGGAGCATATCCAGGAACATAAAACAAGGTGAAAAAATTTTATGCTCTAAAGTTATTAAAATCATACAGAGCTGTTCTCTGATCACTGTGGGATTATGTCATACACTGTAAAAATTTTAAACTTTTTCAGTTCAGTTCAGTCGCTCAGTCATGCCCGACTCTTTGTGACGCCATGAATCACAGCACACCAGGCCTCCCTGTCCATCACCATCTCCCAGAGATCACTCAGATTCACGTCCATCGAGTCAGTGATGCCATCCAGCCATCTCATCCTCAGTCATCCCCTTTTCCTCCTGCCTCCAATCCCTCCCAACATCAAAGTCTTTTCCAAAGACTCAACTCTTCCCATTAGGTAGCCAAAGTACTGGAGTTTCAGCTTTATCATCATTCCTTCCAAAGAAATCCCAAGGCTGATCTCCTTCAGAATGAACTGGTTGGATCTCCTTGTAGTCCAAGGGACTCTCAAGAGTCTTCTCCAGCACCACAGTTCAAAAGCATCAGTTCTTCGGCGCTCAGCCTTCTTCACACTCCAACTCTCACATCCATACATGACTACTGGAAAACCCATAGCCTTGACTAGACGGACCTTAGTCAGCAAATAATGTCTCTGCTTTTGAATATGCTATCTAGGTTAATTATAACTTTCCTTCCAAGGAGTAAGCGTCTTCTAATGTCATGGCTGCAGTCACCATCTGCAGTGATTTTGGAGCCCAAAAAAATAAAGTCTGACACTGTTTCCACTGTTTCCCCATCTATTTCCCATGAAGTGATGGGACTGGGTGCCATGATCTTCGTTTTCTGAATGTTGAGCTTTAAGCCAACTTTTTCGCTCTCCTCTTTCACTTTCATCAAGAGGCTTTTTAGTTCCTCTTTGCTTTCTCCCATAAGGGTGATGTCATCTGCATATCTGAGGTTATGGATATTTCTCCCGGCAATCTTGATTCCAGCTTGTGTTTCTTCCAGTCCAGCATTTCTCATGATGTACTCTGCATATAAGTTAAATAAGCAGGGTGATAGTATACAGCCTTGACATACTCCTTTTCCTATTTGGAACCAGTCTGTTGTTCCATGTCCAGTTCTAAGTGTTGCTTCCTGACCTGCATACAGATTTCTCAAGAGGCAGGTCAGGTGGTCTGGTATTCCCATCACTTTCAGAATTTTCCACAGTTGATTGTGATCCACACAGTCAAAGGCTTGGGCATAGTCAATAAAGCAGAAATAGATGTTTTTCTGGAACTCTCTTACTTTTCCATGATCCAGAAGATGTTGGCAATTTAATCTCTGGTTCCTCTGCCTTTTTGAAAACCAGCTTGAACATTGGGAAGTCCGCGGTTCACATATTGCTGAAGCCTGGCTTGGAGAATTTTGAGCATTACTTTACTAGCATGTGGGATGAGTGCAGTTGTGCAGTAGTTTGAGCATTCTTTGGCCTTGCTTTTCTTTAGAGTTGGAATGAAGACTGACCTTTTCCAGTCCTGTGGCCACTACTCAGTTTTCCAAGTTTGCTGGCATATTGAGTGCAGCACTTTCACAGCATCATCTTTCAGGATTTGAAACAGCTCCACTGGAATGCCATCACCTCCACTAGCTTTGTTCGTAGTGATGCTTTCTTTCTTTCTTTCTTTCTTTTTTTTTTTTTGTAGTGATGCTTTCTAAGGCCTACTTGACTTCACATTCCAAGATGTCTGGCTCTAGATGAGCGATCACCCCATCATGATTATCTTGGTCATGAAGATCTTTTTGTACAGTTCTTCTGTGTATTCTTGCCACCTCTTCTTAATATCTTCTGCTTCTGTTAGGTCCAGACCATTTCTGTCCTTTATCGAGCCCATCTTTGCATGAAATGTTCCCTTGGTATCTCTAATTTTCTTGAAGAGATCTCTAGTCTTTCCCATTCTGTTCTTTTCCTCTATTTCTTTGCATTGATCACTGAAGAAGGCTTTCTTATCTCTTCTTGCTATTCTTTGGAACTCTTCAGTCAGATGCTTATATCTTTCCTTTTCTCCTTTGATTTTTGCTTCTCTTCTTTTCACAGCTATTTGTAAGGCCTCTCCAGACAGCCACTTTGCTTTTTTGCATTACTTTTCCATGGGAATGATCTTGATCCCTGTCTCCTGTACAATGTCACGAACCTCATTCCATAGTTCATCAGGCACTCTATCTATCAGATCTAGGCCCTTAAATCTATTTCTCACTTCCACTGTATAATCATAAGGGATTTGATCTAGGTCATACCTGAATGGTCTAGCAGTTTAATGCTAATTAAAATTATATCAGGCATATAATCATTGACATAACTTATCCCAGAGAAGGTATTTTTCCTGCTATCTCTATTAAGGTTGGCTAATACCAATTCGTTGGACAATTATAGAAGAATCTGAAATAATGTATTTCAGTTAAATGTCAAGAGATATTTTATGAAACAGATGTAGAGTATGGATTACATACGTTTTTATTTATTGTTCAGTGATAAATGTTTGCCATCTTTTCTAGCAGTTGAACATTAGGTTATAGACTGAGAAATAAATATTGATGATAATTAAAATTACACTAATTCTGTTGCTTGTAGTGATTAATTACATTGTTTCTGTGTGTATGCACTCTATATGGAATAGATTAACAATCTGTGTAAGTTATTTACTGTAAATAAATGGTCTGTTTTAAGAAATAATTGATATTTGTTGAAGAATATGAGCAGTGCTCTTTGGTTTGCTAATATTTCGTGTTTATACTATTTCTAAATGTTTCTTAGTATAAAGAAACATTGTTCCATGTGTGGAGGGAGATAATTATACATAGGTTATAGAATAACAAGTATCACACTCTTGCACTAATTTAATAATTTATGCTTTTTTTTTGACTTGGGAAAAGTGCTCTATTTTCAAATGGAATGCTTTGTTGAAAAACAAAAATGTACCATAATGAAAAAGCTTGGATTATAGCTGTGAAAATTGCTGATTTCATGCCATTAAGTTTCTGTTTTTGTTTTGGTGCATTTGATACCACATAATTTGTTTTGTTTATATCTTAAAGCTTGAGACTTGGTAAAGACACATGACGATTAACACAATTCATGAATTTGACCTGTTTCTCATTATCTGTGTATTCTTACCCCTGTAAATTTGTTTGTGGTGATAACAAGACAGATTCTCATTTTTTATTAGAACATTTTAATGAATATTAATTATTCATATTAATATATTTTAATTTGGAAAATAAATAGGTTTTTGAGGTCTATAGTTCATATTCAGTTTTTTTCTGTTAAGAAAATCTCAAATTTTAATGTAATAGTGTCTTTAAAATACTTCCCATATAACTCAACCAGTGAGTAACATTGCCACATAAGCACCTAATGAGATTAGAAAAATTAGGTAAGCACTTATGATTCTATCAATACATCTGCCATTATCATTATATATGAAGCACAGCATTCTCTAATATAACAGAGCATAGCAGGTAAACTCCTACATAATGTATTTGTTGCCTTTTATATCTCTCAACTGAATTTTATTACTAATTAAGGGTTATAGACTTGTATAGAAGATTATATTGCTTATTCTCAGCCATTCCTAGCCTATATGTTAAAATCACCTGCAGGCCTTTCAAGGCATACTAATGTCTGGGTCTTACCCAAAACCGTTAAATCAGCGTCTCTCAGGGTAGGGTCAGGAAATGGTATTTATCGCTAGAATTCCCCAGGTGATGATCATGTGCAGCATGGGTTGAGAACCTGCAGTCTGTATGGTCCAACATATTTATAAAGTTATTGTTACAACATTTCATTTGACTAAAACTTTATATACTTCTGTGAATTATATATTTCTTTAAAAACTAAAAATTGTAGCAAACTTTCCTTTGCTTTATAACCTTATGATTTTATTGCTGATGTTCAGAAAGCATAGCTTTTTTTCATATAAATATGTTCAGTGAATGCAGTCTTTCCAAATGATGGCCACTATTACTGGTCATTCTATGGAGAATCCTCTGCTGATGAAAAGTAACATCAAGAATAGGTTTGGGTTTTTTTTTGTTGTTTTTTTTTGTTTTTAAGATTTCTGAAACAGCTCTAGATGTTATTTACCACACAAATATACGGGAAAATATATTACTTTCCTATTGCTAGACTTTCCTGATAGCTCAGCTTGTAAAGAATCCACCTGCATTGCAGGAGCCCTCGTTTCAATTCCTGGGTCAGGAAGATCCGCTGGAGAAGGGCTAGGCTACCCACTTTAGTATTCTTGGGCTTCCCTAGTGGCTCACCTGGTGAAAAATCTGCCTGCAGTGTGGAAGACCTGGGTTCGATCCCTGGGTTGGCAAGATCCCCTCGAGAAGCGAAAGAGTACCCACTCCAGTATTCTGACCTGGAGAATTCCGTGGACTGTGTAGTTCATGAGGTCACAAAGAGTCGAACACGACTGAGCGACTTTCACTTTCAGTTTCCTATTGCTAGTGTAACTAGCTACTAATGGCATAAAACCTTAGGACTTAAAACAACACTGTTTAGTATCTTATAGTTTCTAAGATCAGAAGGCCTCAGATCAAGGTGTCAACATGGTTATGTTTCTATTCAAGGCTTTGCAGGATGGTGCCTTGACTTGCCTTTTCTAGCATATGAAGGCTGCCTGCTTTCCTTGCTGTGGCCTTTTCCTCCGTCTTCAAAGAGCGTTGCTTCAGTATGCTTCTATGTCACACCTTTTGTTCTAAACCATTTTCTACCCTCTTGTAACTGCTCTTGTGGTTACACTCACTTCAGCCAGATAATCTAGGAAGTCTTCCCATTTTGAGATCCTTAATTTAAGCTCATCTTGCCATGTAAAGGAGTAATTAGCAAATCCACAATTTCTAGAATTTGAATAAGGATATCTTTAGGAAACATGATATAGACTACCACTAGAAACTTTGAGTTAATTTCTTAATTTCAAACTAAGACTTTGTAAATTCTTAATTTCAAAATGCAGCTTTTTTTTTGGGGGAGGCAGGTAGTTTATCAAAGAATACAGTGCTAAGAAACAAACAAAGAGAAATGGTAGCTCAGCTGGTAAAGAATGCCTGCAATCCCGGAGACACAGTTTGATTCCTGGTCAGGAAGTTCTCTTGCAGAAAGGGATATGCTACCCACTCCAGTAGTCTTGGGTTTTCCTGGTGGCTCACACGGTAAAGAATTTGCCTGCAATGCAGGAGACTTGGGTTGGATTCCTACGTTGGGAAGATCCCTTGGAGGAGGGCATGGCAACCCACTCTAGTCTTCTTGCCTTGAGAATCTCCTTGGACAGAGGAGCCTGGTGGGCTGCAGTCCATGGAATTTCAAAGAGTTGGACATGCCTGAGTGACTAAGCACAGCACAGAGTTTCAATGGAGAGCATGACAGAAAAAAAAAAATGCTTTAACAAAATGAAAAATTGTTCAGGGAACTGTATAACATGATCTGAAAACTTTGAATCAAATAGAAGTATTTTAATTCATTATTTTATATCACTTCTCTTACTGTTTCACTGTGCAATTAGAGTTTGATTTTCCACCATGGTGTCAAAATTGATGTAAGACCTGAGACACTCCAAGACAGACACGATGATTATAATTCCTTATCCGTGTCTTTATATATTCTTTGTTATAAATGGAGACTGAACCAGATGTATGTATGGTTTGATGCCTAGGTCATGCAATGCAATTAATGCTCTTCATGTTGCTCTAACAATATAATGAGTGCATGATGTCGTTGTTGTTATTAGTGGCTAAGTCATGTCCAACTCTTGTGACCGCATGAACTATAGCCTGCCAGGCTCCTCTGTCCATGGAATATCTCAGGCAAGAATAATGGAGGGTAGAGC
Source organism: Nanger dama (assembly GCA_917880005.1). Lineage (NCBI taxonomy): Eukaryota > Metazoa > Chordata > Mammalia > Artiodactyla > Bovidae > Nanger > Nanger dama. The sequence continues at coordinate 37,186,381 of CAKJTW010000007.1, forward strand.
CATTTCCTTCTCCAGGGGATCTTCTCAACTTGGGGATCAAGCCCAGGTCTCACCCATTGGCAGGTGGATTCTTTACCACTATACCAAGTGCACAATAAATATTAGTTATCATTGGCAGTAGTTTAGCAGTTTTATCTTTAAAAATGCTTACATAGACATTTTGGTAATAACAAATTACTGTCTCTTGGTAGATAGATGTTTCTTCCAGTATACATTCACTGAATACTTTAATGTGTCACATACTCTTAGTAATATCCTGAGGGAGATATAATTATGTAAAAACAAGTCATTGATATTCTGCCTTCAACTGGTATATAAGATCCTATTTAGGAAGGAAATTTAAAAGTACTCTGAGAGATCCAAAATATGATTCTGGTTCAGAGAAAAAAAAAGTTTTGATAATACTGTATATATACTACTTTTTTTTCTTAAAATCAAAGGAAAATGGTTTATCCCACTATGTTCCCAGTAAGATTGTGTGTGTATGCATGGATGTTTTCATTAGTCTTCATATTCCACCAATTCTTTATTTTAAATTCTAAAGCATTATAGTCATAAGTATGACTCTTCAGATGTTCTGCTCACAACTGTACTTCATATGGTTTTGGAATAACTAATATCCCATTTTGGATTCCTCCCTAAATATCCCCAGATGCCAGCAGAAAAAAAAAAAATCATTGCAAGTGCCATACTATTCTTTGTGTATGTCAGTTCCATCTGTTACTGTCCTGCGGTACATTCTACTTTGTTTCCTAGGTGCCAAAGTCTTCCAAGTAACTACTTCGTTCCTAAATTCAGCAGCCACACTGCTTCATCATCAGCCAAAAGAGAATCTCAAAGCTGCCTTTAAAAACATTCAGATGTCTTAAACAAGTTCCAGTCAAATTTGAAGTTGGTCTTTTTCCTCCCTCTATACTGACCAACAGCCAAGAAATCTTTGTTAATCTCCTCTCTTACTGTTTATATTTTCTTGAACATATCTTCTCTCTTATGAGTTAATGGATGAAGTTAGTACAGTCAGTGTATAGAAAGATACAACAAAATTTACTTAGTAGTTTGCAGTGCTTGGAAAACCACAATTGTTTAACACATCCACAAAAATTCCAAGCAAAATAACTCTTCATTTGATGACCCATGTAATAAGATTCCCAGCTTTTATAAAATTATCATGTATTATTGTTGCTATTTAGCTCCTACTGTGCTGTGCTCAGTCACTCAGTCCTGTCCAACTCTTTCGGAGCCCATGGACTGTATGTATGCAGCCTGCCAGGCTCCTTTGTCCATGGGGATTCTCCAGGCAAGAAGAGTGGAGTGGATGCCATGGCCTTCTCCAAGGCATCTTCCCAACCCAGGGATCGAACCCAGGTATCCCTCATTGCAAGGCAGATACTTTACCATCTGAGCCATCAGGGAATCCTGAGAATACTAGAGTGAGTAGCCTATCCCTTCTCCAGAAGATTCTGACCCATGAATCAGACTGGAGTCTCCCGCATTGCAGGTGGAGTCTCTAACAGCTGAGCTTCCAGGGAAGCCCGTCTCCTGCTGCTGCTGCTAAGTCATTTCAGTCGTGTCCGACTCTGTGCGACCCCATAGACAGAAGCCCACCAGGCTCCTCCGTCCCTGGGACTCTCCAGGCAAGAACACTGGAGTGGGTTGCCATTTCCTTTTCCAGTGCATGAAAGTGAAAAGTGAACGTGAAGCCGCTCAATCATGTTCTACTATTGTTTTATTTAAAAGGAAAGAGATTATGTGAAGAAGAAACTTAATTAGCATCTTTTGTATTTAGGGAGTGTTTTCAAAATTAAGTGTTCTGGGTTTTAAAATCATTTTCCTTTGAACTTTTTGTTGTTTTTGTTCAGTCGCTAATTTGTGTCCACCTCTTTGTAACTCCATGGACTGCAGCATGCCAGACTTCCCTGTCCTTGACTATCTCCCTGAAGCTTGCTCAAACTCATGTCCATTGAGTTGATGATGCCATTAACTATCTCATCCTCTGTCGCCCTCTTTGTCTCCTGCCCTCAATCTTTCACAGCTTCGGGTTCTTTTCCAATGAGTCAGTTCTTCACATCAGGTAACCAAATTATTGGAGCTTCACCTTCAGCGTAAGCCCTTCCAATGAGCATTCAGGGTTGATTTCCTTTAGGATTGACTGGTTTGATCTCCTTCCTTGCTGTTCACGGGACTCCCCAGAGTCTTCACCAGCACCACAGTTCCAAGCATCAATTCTTTGGCACTCAGCCTTCTTTATGGTTCAACTCTTATATCTGTACATGGCTGTTGGAAAAACCACAGATTTAACTATACAGACTTCATTGACAAAGTGATGTCTCTGCTTTTTAATATACTGTCTAGGTTTATCGTACCTTTTCTTCCAAGGAGCAAGCATCTTTTAAATTCATGGCTGCAGTCACGATCTGCAGTGATTTTGGAGCTGAAGAAAATAAAATCGTCACTGTTTCCACTTTTCTCCATCTGTTTACCATGAAGTGATGGGACTAGATGCCATGATCTTTGTTTTTTGAATGTTGAGTTTTAAGCCAGCTTTTTCACTCTCCTCTTTCACTTTCATCTAGAGGCTCTTTAGTCCCTCTTTTCTTTCTGCCATTAGAGTTGTATCATCTACATATCTGAAGTTATTGATATTTCTCCCGACAGTCTTGATTCCAGCTTCTGATTCATCCAGCCCAGCATTTCACATGATGTCCTCTACATAAACTTAAATAAGCAGGATGACAATATACAGCCTTGATGTACCCCTTTCCCAATTTTGAACTGATGCGGTTTTCCATGTCCGTTTCTAACTGTTGCTTCTTGACCTGCATACAGGTTTCTCAGGAGACAGGTCATGTGGTCTTTTATTCCCATCTCTTTAAGAATGTTCTACAGTTTGTTGTAATCCACTCAGTCAAAGGCTTTGGCATAGTCAATGAAGCAGAAGTAGATGTTTTTCTGGAAATCTCTTGCCTTTTCTGTGTTGCAGTGGATGTTAGCAATTTTTTTAATTTTTATTTTATTTATTATTATTATATATATATATATTTTTTACTTTACAATATTGTATTGGTTTTGCCACACATCAACATGAACCTGCCACAGGTGTACACATTTTCCCAATCCCCGCCCCCACACCATCCCTCCGGGTCATCCCAGTGCACTAGTCCCGAGCATCCTGCACCCTGCATCGAACTTAGACTGGTGATTCATTTCTTATGTGATATTATACATGTTTCAATCTCATTCTCCCAAATCATTCCACCCTCGCCCTCTCCCACAGAGTCCAAAAGACTGTTTTATACCTCTGTGTCTCTTTTGTTGCCTCGCATACAGGGTTATCGTTACTATTTTTCTAAGTTCCATATATATGCATTAGTATATTGTATTGGTGTTTTTCTTTCTGGCTTACTTCACTCTGTATAATTGGCTCCAGTTTCATCCACCTCATTAGAACTGATTCAAATGTATTCTTTTTAATGGCTGAGCAGAGTCCATCATGAGAAATGCTGGACTGGAAGAAACACAAGCTGGAATCAAAATTGCCAGGAGAAATATCAATAACCTCAGATATACAGATGACACCACCCTTATGGCAGGAAGTGAAGAGGAACTAAAAAGCCTCTTGATGAAAGTGAAAGAGGAGAGTGAAAAAGATGGCTTAAAGCTCAACATTCAGGAAACGAAGATCATGGCATCCAGTCCCATCTCTTCAGGGGAAATAGATGGGGAAACAGTGTCAGACTTTTATTTTATGGGCTCCAAAATCACTGCAGATGGTGACTGCAGCCATGAAATTAAAAGACGCTTACTCCTTGGAAGAAAAGTTATGACCAACCTAGATAGCATATTCAAAAGCAGAGACATTACTTTGCTGACAGTTCTGTCTAGTCAAGGCTATGGTTTTTCCAGTAGTCATGTATGGATGTGAGAGTTGGACTGTGAAGAAGGCTGAGCACCGAAGAATTGATGCTTTTGAACTGTGGTGTTGGAGAAGACTCTTGAGAGTCCCCTGTACTGCAAGGAGATCCAACCAGTCCATTCTGAAGGAGATCAGCCCTGGGATTTCTTTGGAGGGAATGATGCTAAAGCTGAAACTCCAGTACTTTGGCCACCTCATGCAAGAGTTGACTCATTGGAAAAGACTCTGATTCTGGGAGGGATTGGGGGCAGGAGGAGAAGGGGACGACAGAGAATGAGATGGCTAGATGGCATCACTGACTCAATGGATGTGAATCTGAGTGAACTCCGAGAGTTGGTGATGGACAGGGAGGCCTGGCGTGCTGTGATTCATGGGGTCGCAAAGAGTCGAACACGACTGAGTGACGGAACTGAACTGAACTGAATACTCCATTATGTATAGGTACCACAGCTTTCCTATTCATTTGTCTGCTGGTGGACATCTGGGTTGCTTCCATGTCCTGGCTATTATAAACAGTGCTGCAATGAACATTGGGGTACGCATATCTCTTTCAATTCTGGTTTCCTCGGTGTGTATGCACAGCAGTGGGATTGCTGGGTCATAGGCAATTCTATTTCCAGTTTTTTAAGGAATCTCCATACTGTTCTCCATAGTGGCTGTACTAGTTTGCATTCCCACCAACAGTGTAAGAGGGTTCCCTTTTCTCCACATCCTCTTCAGCATTTATTGCTTGTAGACTTTTGGATCGCAGCCATTCTGACTGGTGTGAAATGGTACCTCATTGTTGTTTTGATTTGCATTTCTCTGTTAATGAGTGATGTTGAGCATCTTTTCATCTGTTTGTTAGCCATCTGTATGTCTTCTTTGAGGAAACTAAAGACCTATATATAGAAAACTATAAAACACTGGTGAAAGAAATCAAAGAGGACACTAATAGATCGAGAAATATACCTTGTTCATGGATCAGAAGAATCAATATAGTGAAAATGAGTATACTACCCAAAGCAATCTACAGATTCAGTGCAATCCCTATCAAGCTACCAGCGATATTTTTCAGAGCTAGAACAAATAATTTCACAATTTGTATGGAAATACAGAAAACCTCGAATAGCCAAAGCAATCTTGAGAAAGAAGAATGGAACTGGAAGAATCAACCTGCCTGACTTCAGGCTTTACTACAAAGCCACAGTCATCAAGACAGTATGGTACTGGCACAAAGACAGAAATATAGATCAATGGAACAAAATAGAAAGCCCAGAGATAAATCCATGCACCTATGGACACCTTATGTTTGACAAAGGAGGCAAGAATATACAATGAATTAAAAACAATCTCTGTAACAAGTGGTGCTGGGAAAACTGGTCAACCACTTGGAAAAGAATGAAACTAGAACACTTTCTAACACTATACACAAAAACAAACTCAGTGGATTAAAGATCTAAATGTAAGACCAGAAACTATAAAACTCCTAGAGGAGAACATAGGCAAAACACTCTCCGACATACATCACAGCAGGATCGTCTATGACCCACCTCCCAGAATACTGGAAATAAAAATAAACAAATGGGGCCTAATTAAACTTAAAAGCTTCTGCACAACAAAGGAAACTATAAGCAAAGTGAAAAGACAGCCTTCGGAATGGGAGAAAATAATAGCACATGAAGTAACTGACAAACAGCTAATCTCAAAAATATACAAGCAACTCCTACAGCTCAATTCCAGAAAAATAAACGACCCAATCAAAAAATGGGCCAAAGAACTAAATAGATATTTCTCCAAAGAAGACATACTGATGTTGGCAATTTGATCTCTGGTTCCTCTGACTTTTCTGAATCCAGCTTGTATATCTAAAAGTTCTCAGTTAATGTAATGTTGAAACCTAGCTTGAAGGATTTTGAGCATTATCTTGCTAGCATGTGAAATGAGTGCAGTTTTATGGTAGTTTGAACAATCTTTGGCCTTGGTCTTTTTGGGAGTGGCCAAAAATGGTCCTATGTAGCCATTGCTGAGTTTTCCAAATTTGTTGGCACACTGAGTGCATCACTTAACCAGCATCATCTTTAGAATCTGAAATAGCTCAACTGGAATTCCATCACCTCCACTAGCTTTGTTCTTAGTAATACTTCCTAAGGCCCACTTGACCTAACACTTCATGATGTCTGGCTGTAGGTAAGTGGCCACACTATTGTGGTTATCTGGGTTATTAAAACTTTGAATTTTTAGTATAGAATTTCGTATATTCTTGCCATCTCTTCTTAATCTCTTCTGCTTCTGTTAGGTCCATGCCATTTCTATTGTGCCCATCTTTGTATAAAATGTTCCCTTGGTATCTCCAGTTTTCTTGAAGTGATCTCTAGTCTTTCCCATTCTATTGTTTCCCTTTATTTCTTTGCATTGTTTACTTTAAAAGGCTTTCTTTTCTCTCCTTGCTATTCTCTGGAACTCTGCATTCAGTTGGATATATCTTCCCCTTTCTCCTTTGATTTTTGTTTCTCTTCTCAGTTACTTGTAAGCATCCTCAGACAACCCCTTTGCCTTCTTATATTTCTTTTTCTTTGTGATGATTTTAGTCACCACCCCCTGCACAGTGTTACAAACCTCTGTCCATAGGTCTTCAGGCACTCTGTCTATGAGATTTAATCCCTTGAATCTATTTGTAACCTTCACTTATAATCATAAAGGATTTGGTTTACATCATACTTGAACGGCCTGGTGCCTTTCCCTTCTTTCTTCAATTTAAGCCTGACTTTTTCAGTATGGAGCTGATGATCTGAACCACAGTCAGCTCCAGGTCTTGCTTTTGCTGACTGTATAGAGCTTCTCCGTATTTTGTTGCAAAAAATATAGTCAGTCTGATTTCAGTATTGACCATCTGGTGATGTCCTCATATATGGTCATCTCTTGTGTTGTTGGAAGAGGGTGTTTGCTAGGACCAGTGTGTTCTCTTGGCAGAACTCTTTTAGCCTTTGCCCTGCTTCATGTTGTACTCCAAGGCCAAACTTGCCTGTTATTCCAGGTTATCTCTTGATTTCCTCCTCCCTTTGTATTCCTGTCCCCTATGATGAAAATGATATCTTTTTCTGGTATTAGTTTTAGAAGGTCTTGTAGGTCTTCATAGAACCATTCAACTTTAGCTTCTTCTGCATTACTGCTTGGGGAAAAGACTTGGATTACTGTGATTTTGAGTGGTTTGCCTTAGAAACATCATTCTGTCATTTTTGAGACTGTACCTAAGTATTGCATTTTTGACCCTTTTTTGACTATGAGGACTGCTCCATTTCTTCTCAGGGCTTTTGGCAACAGTAGTAGACACAATGGTCATCTGAATTAAATTCACTCATTCCTGTTCATTTTAGTGCACTCTTTCATAAAATGACGATATCTCCTTTTGCCATCTCCTGCTTGACCACATCCAGTTTTCTGATTCATGGACTTAACATTCCATATTATTGTTCTTTACAGCATTGATCCTTACTGTCAACCCCAGACACATCCACATTTGAGTGTCATTTCTGCTTTGGCACAGCCTCTCTATTCCTCCTGGAGCTATTTCTCAGCTTTTCTCCAGTAGCATATTGGATACCTGTCAACCTGGGGTGACTCATCTTCTGGGTATCTTTTTTTTTTTTTTTTTGCCTTTTCATATTGTTCATGGTGTTCTCGAGCCAAGAATACTGGAGTGGTTTGCTATTCCCTTCTCCAGTGGACCACATTTAATATCCAAATATTTGAGGATTTTTCAAGATGTATGTCAGCCATTGATTTTTTTGTATAATTATAGGCAAAGAATATACTTTATATGATTTCAATTTTTTTAAATATTTAAAGTTTATTTGAGGACCTGGGATGTGGTATATATCTTCTTGGTGAATCAACTTCTTTATCACTATGTAATGCCCTGTTTATGGGAATTTTCCTTTACCTGGTGGCTCAGTGATAAAGAATCCACCTGCAATGTAGGAACACAGGTTCAATCCTTAAGTTGGGAAGTTCACTTGGAAAAGGAAATGGCAACCCACCCCAGTATTCTTGTTTGGGAAAACCCATGGACAGAGGAGACTGGCAGGCTACAGTCCATGGGGTCACTAAAGAATTGGACATGACTTACTGACTCAACAAAACATGGTCTTCTTTATTTGGATTTAATACTTGTCATTATAGCTTCCTTTTGGTTGATTTTTGGTTGATTCATGGTTGATTTTTGTGCCCTTCAGTTTAGTTTTACCCTAACAATATCATTCTATTTAATATTGGTTTCTTGTAGGTAGTATTTTACTTACTTATTTTTTTAATCCAAATTGCTTTATTTTCTTTTATGTTTGTGTAGACCATTTATATTTAATGCAGTTACTGACATGGCCAAGCTTACATCTACCACTGATAACTGTTTTGTGTTTGAATACCATTTTTTTGTTGTTGTTCTTTTTACTCTTTTATACATTAATTTGGACTAAGAATTTGTTAGAATTCCAATTAGATTTATATTTTATTAAAAACATTTTTAGTGAAGTATAGTTGATTTACAATATTGTACTAGTTTCAAGTGCATTAGAGAGTCATTCTTTTCTAAAATATACACATTTTTTCTGCATCAGTCTCTTTCTCTCTTTCTTTTAGAGCTCTAAGAATACGCATGTCAGATTTCATATTTATATTGTCCTCCAAGTTTCTGGGTGGCCTCCCTTATAGCTCAGTCGGTAAAGAATTTGCCTGCAATGCAAGATTCCTGGGTTGGGAAGATCCTCTTGAGAAGGAAATGTCAACCCACTCCAGTATTCTTTTCTGGAGAATCCCATGGACAGAGGAACCTGGAGGGCTATAGTCCATGAGGTTGCAAGAGTTGGACACAATTTAGTGACTATACCACCACCACCAAGTTTCTGAGACTCTACTGTCTTTATTCAGTTATATTCCTTCTTTTGTTCAGATTTGAAAATTTCAGTGATCTATCTCCACAGTAAATCTTTGTTCTATTGACCTTGATTTTTTTTTTTTTTTAATTGAACTCATCCACGCCAAGGGCTTCCCGTATAGCTCAGTTGGTAAAGAAGCTGCTTGCAATGCAGGAGACCCAGGTTTAGTTCTTGGGTTGGGAAGATCCTCTGGAGAAGGAAATGCAATATTCTTGCCTGGAGAATCCCATGGAAGAGGAGCCTGGCAGGCTAAAATCCATGGAGTCGCAAAGAGTCAGACATGACTGAGCGACTAAACCACCAACATCCATACCAAATTTCACTTCCTGTTTTTTTAAATTATAAAATTTCCCTTTAAAAAATTATTTTCCTTTTAATTATTGTTTAAATTTGTTGTAAATATATACAGCACAAAATTTAACCATTTTTAAGTATGCAGCTCTGTGGTAGTAAGTGTATTCACAGTATTGTACAGGCATCCTTTCATTCCATTTTTCATCTTGGAAAAATGAAACTCTCTAATGCATTAAATATTAACCTCCCATTGTTCCTACTCTGAACCTCTGGCAACAACCATTCTGCTTTCTATTCCTATCAATTTGACCATAGTAAATTACCTTGTCTGAGTAGAATCATACAGGATTATTCTTTTTATGACTGGCTTATTTCACCTAGCATAACGTCTCAAGGCTCACCCATGTTTTAGTGTGTGTCAGAATGTTCTTTCTTTTTAAGGTTGAATAAGATCTCATTGTAGGTATATATCACATTTTATTTATCCATTCATCTGTTGATTTTATCCATTCATCTATTCATCTATCTATTCATCTACCTTTGATTATTGTGAGTAAAACTGTTATGAACATGGGTATATAACTATTTCTTAAAGATTATGGGCTTCCCTGGTGGCTCAGAGGTTAATGTCTGCCTGCAATGCAGGAGACCTGGGTTCGACCCTGGGTCGGGAAGATCCCCTGGAGAAGGAAATGGCAACCCACTCTAGTATTCTTGCCTGGAGAATCCCATGGATGGAGGAGCCTGGTGGGCTACAGTCCATGTGGTTGCAAAGAATCAGACACGACTGAGCGATTTGCTTCATTTCACTTCACTTCAAAATTATACTTCCAGTCATTTTGGATGTACTATAACCAGAAGCATTATAAAACTGCTGGATCATATTTTTAATTTTTTGAGGAACTGCTATACCACTCTTCCTAGCAGCTACACTGCTTTACATTCCCACTGACAGTGCACAAGCATTCCAATTTCTCTATATCCTTACCTACACTTGTTATTTATTAATCTTTTGATAATAGATTTCCTAATAGATGTAATTGGTGTCTTACTGTGGTTTTGATTTTCATTTCTCTGATGTTTAGCATCTTTTCAATGTGCTTATTGGCCATCTGCACGTATTTGGAACTATGTCCAAGTTCTTTGCCCATTTTTTAGTTGATTAGTAGTTTATGGTTTCTTTGATGAGATATATATCATTCACTTCATTTTGAGAGTTTTAATTCTCACTTTATGGGACATGGTTGTCATACATGCTTAAAGTTTTTGATAATTCCACCCTCTGGGTCATCTTGATATTGCTGTCTATTTATTTTCTTTTGCCTTGACATTATTGAGATTTTTCTGCCTCTTTGAGTTCTTCTTGTTGTTCAGTCGCTAAGTCATGTCAGACTCTGCAACCCCATGAATCGCATGCAGCATACCAGGTTCCTCTCTCCTTCACTATCTCCCAGAGTTTTCTCAAATTCATATCCATTGAAATTCTCTATTGCATTCAGTATATTTTAAGTATTATACTGTGAAATTTTGTATCCCACTAAAATGCTGCCAAAAATGTTGATTTGTTTTGTTTTGACAGTGTATCCACCTATTCAGATTGTATTCAGATTGCAAATCCTACCTTGCCTCCTGAGGGCTGTGGTTTCAGAGTCATTTTAGTTTTTGAAGCTTTTGCAGTGTTATCCAATCATCTCACATGTGTGCCATCAGGGAAAAGTCTGGGACCTGAGCGGTGTTCTGCATCAAAGTTCAGTTTTCAAATCTTTTGCAGTGTTTATTAGAGTCAGTATACACATGTGCAGTTTTCAGGGTTTACCAGGACATTATACACAGGTTTAGAGGGGCTCTCTTTCTCCTCCTCTGTCATCTGTGTGGTTCCTTTGCACTCTTGGCTCTCAGGGACTTCTGTGAATCTGTAGCTCCAAAGGGTAAAGACTTCGATAGCTATTGCTGAGTTTTGTTATGTGTGCATGAGTGTGTGTTAATTCGCTTCAGTCATGTCCAACTCTTTGGAACTCTATGGACTGTAGCCTGCAAAGCTCCTCTGCCCATGGAATTCCCCAGGCAAGAATACTGGAGTGGGTTGCCATTTCCTTCTGCAGGGAATCTTCCTGATGCAGGGATGGAACCTGCATCTCTTAAGTCTCCTGTATTGGTAGGCACGTTCTTTACCACTAGCACCACCTGGGAAGCCCTATTGCTGAGTTTGGGATAAAGGAAAATATTCATAAGAAACATTCATGTGAAATTTGTGTATATTGTAGAACAAATTCTAGATATATGTGTTAAGTAAATCTTATATATGGATTTTTTAGGATAATTTACTTTTAGGATAAAAACACAACTTCCGCCTAATTGGTGAGTTATTTTTTCCAATAATGAGAATATGGAAAATGATACAACTGCCTATGTTAAAGCAAAGTCTGGTTTTGTATAAACCTTGGATTTGAGGCATAATACTTTTTGGATGAAGTCAAAGTTCAGAGGCTTTGGGATTGATAAAAAAAAATTCAATAACTTTTAGTCCAGAATGACTCATAGTAACAGGCAAAATGATTTTCCCGTTGTTTAAGCTGTCATTCTGTTTCTTCGATTTAAATATTTTATTATCCTAATGGAATTCTTTTTAGTTTTGATAGAAATGGAGATGAAATTAGGATACTTTAGAGAGTACGGTGATTTGAGTTTGTTATATTTAAAACTGACCAGTTTCAGATTTCTCAGCATCAGACTTTACAATTCTTCCAGTTTTTCAATTTTCCCTTTATGTATGTTTACAAATCCATTTGTTCACTCTAATGTTAAAACTGTGCCTGTGAGAACCATTTCCACTGGTTTCCATGTACTGCCTAAAAATACAGTACATTTCCACCAAACCATATGAGCGTATAACTATAAAGAATTCCCAGATGTTAAAAAACAAAAATTATCTCCTGTTCTTTCAGTTGGATATCTGAAGTGTGTCTTATAATTGGTTTTAAAATGTATAGAAATGTTTACAGCTTGGTTATTTTATCCATCAACAAGTAGAATGACTCTTAAGTTATCGACTGTTTTGATCTTAACTTGAATGTTTGTTTTTGGCTGCACTGTGTCTTCATCGATGGCCGTGGGATTTCCCTACTTGTGGTGTTCAGGCTTTTATTGTGGGGACTTCTGTTGCAGAGCGTGGTCTCTGGAGCTCCTGGGGTTCAGTAGTTCTGGCTCTAGGACACAGGCTCAGTAGTTGAGACCCATGGGCTTAGTTGCTCCACAGCATGTGGAATCCCCTAGGACCAGCGATCGAACCCATGTCCCCTGCATTGACAGGTGATTCTTAACCACTGGGTCACCAGGCAAGTCCTTAACCTGATTTTTTTGCTGAATAATGTAAGAGCTACTTTGAAATCCTGTTTGGAATATGTTAATTGAAAGATATGTCTTCTAAATAATTAAAATTCATTGATCTTTCTCTTTAAAGAATTCCATATAAACATCCATGGTTTCCACTTTAAAAATTAAAAGTATGCAATTTAAGGGCTTTGTAGTTGCTTGGGTACTTCATGGGAAAAAAATAAAATTAAAACTGGGTACTATTATCTTCCTTTAATTCTGTGACTCTTTGAAACTCAGTTTCTCTTTTTCAGTTGATAATTTTTCCTTGTGATTGTATGCATGAAGGACTGGTGACTTCTGAGGTATAGCTGATTTTAGTTGGAAGCAAATTTTTGAATAGGGATTGGTAAATTATTGTTCATGCACCAGATCTGAAGAGTGCTTGTTTTTAGTAACTAAAGTTTTATTGAAATGCAGTTACGTTCATTCATTTGTATTTCCTATGGTGACTCTCATGCTATAAGAGCAGAGTTGAGTAGTTCTAACAAAGATCATTTGGCTCATAAAACAAAATACTTGTGACCATGCTTCTTTACAGAAAAGATTTGCTTACCTTTACTTCGTAAGATGAAGGTTTCCAATCATAACTCTTGCATTTTCTCTTATGTTAGTTTTCTGAGTTACATCAGGATGTTGCTATCAAAGCCATAACCTACTTTAACTGCAAGTTTGTTTTCAGTGTTTCACTGGTTCTATGGCTAAGAATTTAAGCTATTGCCAAGACTGCTGCTATTTTAAAAGTATATATTCACTTTGCCTGATTTTGTCTTGTTGCCATTGAAAAAATATTTATCTCAGTAACCAGCTTCTTACATCTTTTGTTTATTATGTTAACTTTGTTCAAATTGACAGCCTAGCTTTAACTTCATTTATTAGTTCAATAAATATTTAATTGAACTTTGTTATGCTCATCTTTGTAGTTTTTAGGTTACATAAAAGCAGTGTTTGTTTATTTGTTTGCCATGTTTTTGTATAATAAGAGAAGATATAAAATTCATAGGGTGTGATTAAGTAGAGCTCTTGTAATTCATGGATTCTCTGTTACAGAGGTATTCCAATGCACATATGCCCATTTTGTAAGTAGTTTTTGTAGATAAGGTAATCTTTTGATTTACCTAAGAATATTACATGTACTTTTAACCTAAAAACCTGTTAACAGTGCTTAAGATATAACATTTGTTTATTAGTTTATTTAGAAATGTCTTATTGTTCAATGTTATATTTAATGTTAGAGACTTACAAGGTACAATAGTAGACAAAATAGTTTAAAAAACCCACCAAAACTGACAAAATGGAAAAAATAAGACAGAACTTTTAACTTCGCTGTAACTTACATTGCATTAGGAGCAGACAGTTCTACAGAGCACTGTGGAGTTCTCTAGCTAAAAACAAAGCACATCATGGATATCATGAATTTCAATGTTAGAAGACAATTTTAGTTTCTTAGCAAGAAAAGCATGTTAGGTATACTGCTGACTGCTTGATAACTATATTGATACTTGTTAAAATGTCTTTACTCACCCCAGAACTGTTATGTTCCTCTGAAGTGTTCCTTAAATGAGTTGGGTTTGAGACTGACAGGTTGAATATGCTTTATCCATCACCTGCATACTTTTTCTAGATCTTCTATGAAGGTGATACATGATAAATATGAGTGCCACAGGTCAAAACATGTATAACTGCACATATGTAATTCAGAAAAGAAAAGCTATTAAGGGGTCTTCATTTGTCTACATTATCAGAATGTGGGTTCCTTCACCACCTAAATGTTAGCAAACTGGTATTTTAAAACCCTGACATAGAAGTGTTACATATCCAGACACCATCTTTTCAGTGGTTATATCTTGGGTGAGGAGGCTGTCACTGCAAGAAGACTTACGGTTTCAGATTCCCTGTGTTGGAAGGCATTCCTGTCCTCTGCTCTTTTTGTCCCTAGGCACACAGTCCTCATATTACATGCCACACTGCATGGTCCTCACTGTTTCCACACTCCAAGGATGGAGCCGACCTCTGCAACTGCCTGGTAACCACCCTTTCCACCCTAACTGCAGCCCCAGTTCCAGAATAGTGGAGCGCCAGGCTTCTCAGTGTCTCCTCTGGCCACTCGTCCTCGTCTGATTACAGAGAAGTTCCCCAGTGTCTCTACTTTCTGATTTATGATGGGAGGGGAGTTGGGAAGCAGTCCTTTCTAATGTGGGCTTCCCTGGTGGCTCAGATGGTAAAGAATCTGCCTGCAATGCAGGAGAACTGGGTTTAGTCCCTGAGTTAGGAAGACCTCCTGGAGAAGGGAATGGCAACCCACTCCAGTACTCCTGCCTGGCAAATTCCACTTTTACCCAAATAAGAGTGTGTAGAAGAGCAACCTTCCTCTGCCAGTTTGAGGAGGGAGGTGAAGAAAGGGACTCAAAGGGTGTTTTCAATAGGAGAGGAGGGAAACTACCGTACTGTTTGTAGCACAGTTCCCCTTTATTGTCTAAGTAAACTACTTGAAAGTATTTTCATCAGGATTGTCAACAGGGTTGGTGCTAGGAGGATGCCACAGAGCAAGTGGACCTGTTAAGAAATTGTGTGTGTGGTGTATGTTAGTTGCACAGTCATGTCCAACTCTTTGTGACCCCATGGACTGCAGCCCACCAGGCTCCTCTGTCCATGGAATTCTCCAAGGAAGAATACTGGGCTGGTTTACCATTTTCTACTCCAGGGGATCTTCCCAACTCAGAGATCAAAGCTGGTTCTCCTGAAAAGAAGACAGATTTTTTTACTATCTGAGCCACCAGGGAAGCCCAAAGTTAAGAATGTGTACCGTGTCTTAAATATCTTTGGCAAGGGAAAAAAACTCATGCAGGACTACTGACAGAAAGCACCATTTCTAGGAGAAAATTCTCCTTTGTTGAGAGGTGGGGTGGGTAAAGTTTTAAAGAGGTTAAATCAAAATTAAGCAAATTCTGCAAAACAGACAAGTATATAAAAATACTCAAAACATTTCATTGTTTAAATTTTAATATAAACTAGATTTTAATTATAATGGGCTTAGTAGTCAGTGCTGAATTACATAAAAGGTAGGAGTAACATTTTAAATGTTTGCTGATGTTGTACAGGTGCCTCTTGATACTCAATGGGGAGAGATTTAAAGATATGTCCTTTCAGCTAAAAATCTATTCTAAAATAAAAAATTTTTACAAAACTAAAAATTTCCTAATGTTCCAGTATTTCTCCTCTGCCTGCCTGTTACTAATCATTTGCTGATAAGTTAGGTACAGTTTTGTTTGCTTTCTGCCCTTGCAAAGGAAATAGGCAGATAGCACTCTCTAAGCAGGAAGACAGAGAATCAGTTCCATAAATTAACAGAAGTAATCACAACCATAAATGTTGTTTAGACAGTAAATTGTGTCTGACTCTTTTGCAACACCATGTACTGTAACCCTTAAGGCTCCTATGTCCATGGGGTTTCCCAGGAAAGAAGACTGGAGCGGGCTGCTGTTTCCTTCTTTAGGGGATCTTCCCAACCCAGAGACTGAACCCAAGTCTCCTGCATTGCAGGTGGATGCCAGTGGGCCACCAGAGAAGCCAAAAAGGAATTAACTGACTGCCTAAAAGAAATAAATTTTAAATAACAGGATTTTCATTCTTTTACAAGTGGTTGACCAGTTTTCCCAGCACCGCTTGTTAAAGAGACTGTCTTTACTCCGTTGTATGTTCTTGCCTCCTTTGTCTAAGATAAGGTGTCCATAGGTGTGTGGATTTATCTCAGGGCTTTCTATTTTGTTCCATTGATCTATATTTCTGTCTTTGTGCCAGTACCATACTGTCTTAATGACTGTGGCTTTGTAGTAGAGCCTGAAGTCAGGCAAGTTGATTCCTCCAGTTCCATTCTTCTTTCTCAAGATTGCTTTGGCTATTCGAGGTTTTTTGTATTTCCATACAAATCTTGAGATTATTTGATCTAGTTCTGTGAAAAATACTGCTGGTAGCTTGATAGGAATTGCATTGAATCTGTAGATTGCTTTGGGTAGTATACTCATTTTCACTATATTGACTCTTCCGATCCATGAACATGGTATATTTCTCGATCTATTAGTGTCCACTTTGATTTCTTTCATCAGTGTCTTATAGTTTTCGATATATAGGTCTTTAGTTTCTTTAGGTAGGTATATTCCTAAGTATTTTATTCTTTTTCGTTGCAATGGTGAATGGAATTGTTTCCTTAACTTCTTTTTCTACTTTCTCATTTCTAACACCACACACAAAAATAAACTCAAAATGGATTAAAGATATAAATGTAAGACCAGAAACTATAAAACTCCTAGAGGAGAACATAGGCAAAACACTCTCCGACATAAATCACAGCAGGATCCTCTATGATCCACCTCCTAGTATAATGGAAATAAAAGCAAAAATAAACAAATGGGATCTAATTAAAATTAAAAGCTTCTGCACAACAAAGGAAACTATAAGCAAGGTGAAAAGACAGCCTTCTGAATGGGAGAAAACTATAGCAAATGAAGCAACTGACAAACAGCAAATCTCAAGAATATACAAGCAACTTATGCAGCTCAACTTCAAAAAAATAAACGATCTAATCGAAAAATGGGCCAAAGAACTAAATAGGCATTTCTCCAAAGAAGACATACGGATGGCTAACAAACACATGAAAAGATGCTCAACATCACTCATTATCAGAGAAATGCAAATCAAGACCACAATGAGGTACCATTTCACACCAGTCAGAATGGCTGCGATCCAAAAGTCTACAAGCAATAAATGCTGGAGAGGATGTGGAGAAAAGGGAACCCTCTTACACTGTTGGTGGGAATGCAAACTAGTACAGCCACTATGGAAAACAGTGTGGAGATTCCTTAGATAATTGCAACTAGAACTGCCTTATGACCCAGCAATCCCACTGCTGTGCATACACACCGAGGAAACCAGAATTGAAAGAGACACATGTACCCCAATGTTCATTGCAGCACTGTTTATAATTGCCAGGACATGGAAACAACCTAGATGTCCATCAGTAGATGAATGGATAAGAAAACTGTGGTACATGTACACAATGGAGTATTACTCAGCCCTTAAAAGAATAAATTTGACTCAGTTCTAATGAGATGGATGAAACTGGAGCCGATTATACAGAGTGAAGTAAGCCAGAAAGAAAAACACCAATACGGTATACTGACACATATATATGGAATTTAGAAAGATAGTAATGATGACCCTGTATGTGAGACAACAAAAGAGACACAGAGGTATAGAATGGACTTTTGGACTCTGAGGGAGAGGGAGAGGGTGGGATGATTTGGGAGAATGGCATTGAAATAGGTATACTATCATATAAGAAACGAAGTGCCAGTCTATGTTCAATGCAGGATGCAGGATGCTTGGGGCTAGTGCACGGGATGATCCAGGGAAATGATGTGGGGTGGGAGGTGGGAGGAGGCTTTGACATTGGGAGATCATGTACACCTGTGGCTGATTCATGTCAATGTATGGCAAAACAAATACAGTATTATAATGTAGAATAAAGTATTAAAAATAATAATAAATAAAATATAAAAATAATAAATAAATAACAGGATTTTAAAAAGTAATCACACCCTACATTATAGGATACCCATGATATATACTTTCATGTTTTATTTGGGTCTGATAGCATATTTTAATTGAGGGTATGAAAATTCTTTTAATATATGGACTAATTAGACATGTTAGCTGCTGGTCACAGAAATTCAAAGCTACCTAAAACAAGTATATTATTATCTCTACTGGGAAAGTCATAATTACTTGCTTATAATTTATTTTTAACATTTGTCTTTGTCTTTATCTTCCCTCAGTACAGCCCTTCTCATTTTTCTGAATCTAAGGAGAATTGTTTTCCTTTATCTAAGCAGGCAAAAAGACTGTTGTTGCCTATAAACTTGTTTAGCCAGTCGTTCAGAAGCATGTGAATTTTATGATTTACTTTCCTTTTTTAAAGACCGTGTTTCTTCTTTTTTAAAAAAACTATGTGTTTGCATCAGGCATGAGTTGCATCCTGTGGGATCCTTTACTGCGGCCCCAGGACTCTCTAACTGTGGTGTGCTGGCTTAGTAGCTGCAGCCCACAGGCTCACTAGTTGTGGCACTCAGGCTCTAGAGTGTGAGGCTCAGTCTCTGCGACACGAGGTCTTGGTTGCCCAGTGGGCTGCGAGACCTTAGGTTTCTGACCAGGAATGGAACTCACATCCCCTGAATTGCAAGCAGACTCTTACCACCAGCCCACCAGGGAATTCCCTATGTTTTCCTTTCCTGATGCCATTCTTAAGAAAGATGTTTGTGAAATGGTGATACATTTGGGGGCAGAAAAATCTCTGGCTCAGGACCTAGGTATTCTTAGGCAACTGAGTCACATTGTCAGTTAGCTGGACACTAAATATCATTAAGTTCATTTCTCTTTCTTGAATTTTGAAGCCTTAGTATGTCATCCTTAGGCTACCTATGTTCTTGTTATCTGAGTAACACTGATCTCTTGCAAATGTTTAATATATTATAAAATAATAAAGTGAGGTAATCCTTTACCGATTTATGAGAAATCATCCACTTAGGTATAAATCACTTTCCTGACTCTGAGTTTTAGATTATGAATCAGTTCAGTCTTAGCTGTGTCCGACTCTTTGTGACCCTGTGGACTGCAGTATGCCAGGCTTCCCTGTCCATCACCAAATCCCAGAACTTGCTTCAACTCATGTCCATCGAGTTAGTGATGCCATCCAGCCATCTCATCCTCTGTCGTCCCCTTCTCCTCCTGCCTTCAGTCTCTCCCAGCATCAGGATCTTTTCCAGTGATTCAGTTCTTCATATCAGGTGGCCAAAATATTGGAGCTTCCGCTTCAGTATCAGTCCTTACAATGAATATTCAGGACTGATTTCCTTTAGGATGGACTGTTTGGATCTCCTTGCATTCCAAGGGACTCTCAAGGGTCTTCACCAACACAACGATTCAAAAGCATCAATTCTTTGGCATTCATCTTTCTTTATAGTCCAACTCTCCCATCCATACATGACTACTGGAAAAACCATAGCTTTGACTATATGGACCTTTGTCAGCAAAGTAACGTCTCTGCTTTTTAATATGCTGTTCATAGCTTTTCTTCTAAGGAGTAAATGTCTTTTAATTTCATGGCTATAGTCACAGTCTGCAGTGATTTTGGAGCCCCCAAAATAAAGTCTGTCACTGTTTCCATTGTTTCCCCATCTATTTGCCATGAAGTTGTGGGACCAGATGCCATGATCTTAGTTTTTTAAATGTTGAGTTTTAACGAGATTTTTCACTCTCCTCTGTCACTTTCATCAAGAGGCCCTTTAGCTCCTCATCACTTTCTGCCAAAAGAGTGATGTCATCTGCATATCTGAGGTTATTGATATTTCTCCCTGCAATCTTTATTCCAGCTTGTGCTTCATCCGGCCCATGCTTCATCCAGCCCAGCATTTCTCATGATTTACTCTGCATATAAGCTAAATAAACAGGGTCACTATACACAGCCTTGATGTACTCCTTTTCCAATTTGGAACTAGTCTGTTGTTCTATGTCTTGTTCTAACTGTTGCTTCTGAAGCAACAGAATGAAGGAGGCAAGTAAGGTGGTCTGGTATTCCCATATCTTAAAATTTTTCAACAGTTTGTTGTGATCTACACAGTTAAAGGCTTTGGTGTAATCGATAAAGCAGAAGTAGATGTTTTTCTGGAACTCTTTTGCTTTTTCAATGAGCCAGTGGATGCTGGCAATTGAATCTCTGGTTAATCTGCCTTTTCTAAAACCAGCTTGAACCTCTGGAATTACTTGGTTCATGCAGTGTTGAAGCCTGGCTTTTAGAATTTTGAGCGCTATCTTACTAGTGTGTGAGATGAGTGTAATCATGTGGTAGTTTGAGCATTCTTTGGCATTGCCCTTCTTTGGGATTGGATGAAAATTGACCTTTTCCAGTCCTGTGGCCACTGCCGAGTTTTCCAGATTTGCTGGCATATTGAGTGCAGCACTTTAACAGCATCATCTTTTATGATTTGGAATAGCTCAACTGGAATTCCTCAGTTCCACTAGCTTCGTTCGTAGTGATGCTTCCTAAAGCCAGTTTGACTTCGCATTCCAGGATGTCTGGCTCTAGATGAGTGATCACACCATTGTGATTATCTAGGTCATGAAGATATTTTTGGACATTTCTGTGTATTCTTTCCATCTCTTCTTAATCTTCTGCTTCTGTTAGTTACAGGCCATTTCTGTCCTTTATTGTACCCATCTTTTCATGAAATGTTCCCTTTGTATCTCTAATTTTTTGAGGAGATCTCTATAGTCTTTCCCATTCTATTGTTTTCCTCTATTTCTTTGCATTGACCACTTAAGAAGGCTTTGTTATCTCTCCTTGCTACTCTTTGGAACTCTGCATTCAAATGGGTATATCTTTCCTTTTCTCCTTTGCCTTTAGCTTCTCTTCTTTTCACAGCTATTTGTAAGGCCTCTTCAGACAACCATTTTGCCTTTTGCATTTGTTTTTCTTGAAGATGGTCTTGATCCCTGTCTCCTATACAATGTCATGAACCTCCATCCATAGTTCTTCAGGCACTCTAACAGATCTAATCCTTTGAATCTATTTGTCACTTCCACTGTATAATCATAAGGGTTTTGATTTAGGTCATACCTGAATGGTCTAGTGGTTTTCCCCACTTTCTTCAATTTCATTCTGAGTTTGGCAATAAGGAGTTCATGATCTGAGCCACAGTCAGCTCCTAGTCTTGTTTTTGTTGACTTTATAAGCTTCTCCATCTTTGGCTGCAAAGAATATAATCAGTCTGATTTCGGTATTGACCATCTGGTGATGTCCATGTGTAGGGTCTTCTTTTGTGTTGTTGGAAGAGGCTGTTTGCTATGACCAGTGCATTTTCTTGTCAAAACTCTGTTAGACTTTGCTCTGCTTCATTTTAACTCCAAGGCCAAATTTACCTGTTACTCCAGGTATCTCTTGACTTCCTACTTTTGCATTCCAGTCCCCTATGATGAAAGGACATCTTTTTTGGGTGTTCGTTCTAGAAAGTGTTGTAGGCCTTCATAGAACTGTTCAATTTCAACTTCTTCAGCATTACTGGTTGGAGCATATATTTGGATTCCTGTGATATTGAATGGTTTACGTTGGAAATGAACAGAGATCATTCTGTCATTTTGAGATTGCACCCAAGTACTGCATTTCAGACTCTTTTGTTGACTATGAAGGTTACTCCATTTCATCTAAGTATTTCTTGCCCACAGTAGTAGATATGATGATCATCTGAATTAAATTCGCCCATTCCAGTCTGTTTTAGTTCACTGATTCCTAAAAATGCCAGTGTTTATTCTTGCTGTCACCTCCCTGACCACTTGTAATTTACCTTGAATTATGGACCTAACATTCCAGGTTCCTATGCAGTATTGTTCTTTACAGCATCAGACTTTACTTCCATAACCAGTCACGTCCACAACTGGGTGTTGTTTTTGTTTTGGCTCTCCATCTTCATTCTTTCTGGAGTTATTGCTCCACTGATCTCCAGTAGCATATTGGGCACCTACCAACCTGGGGAGTTCATCCTTCGGTGTCCTATCTTTTGTCTTTTCATACTGTTTATGGGATTCTCAAGGCAAGAATACTGAAGTGGTTTGCCATTCGCTTCTCCAGTGGACCACGTTTTGTCAGAACTCTTCATCATGACCTGTCCGTCTTGGGTGGCCCTACAAGGCATGGCTCATAGTTTCATTGAGTTAGACAAGGCTGTGGTCCAAGTGATCAGTTTGATTAATTTTCTGTGATTGTTGCTTTTATTCTGTCGCTCTCTGAGGGATAAGGATAAGAGGCTTTTGGAAGCTTTCTAATGGGAGATACTGACTGTGGGGGAAAGTGGGTCCTGTTCTAATGCTCAGGGCCATGCTCGGTAAATCTTTAATCCACTTGTGTGTGGATGGGCAGGGCTCTGTTCCCTCCCTGTTGTTTGGCCTGATACCAAACTCTGGTGGAGGTAATGAAGATAATGGCAACCTCCTTCAAAGGTTCGGTGCATGCACTGCCGCTCTCAGTGCCCCTGACCCTGCAGCAGGGCCCCGCTGGCCCACGCCTTCACTGGAGACTCCTGCACGCTCAAGGCAAGTCTGGACCAGTCTCTCGTGGGGCCACTGCTCCTTTCTCCTGGGTCTTGGTGTGCGCAAGGTTTTGTTTGTGCCCTCCAAGTGTCTGTTCTCCCAGTAAGTTGGTAATCAAATCCCATTGGCCTCCAAAGTTAAATTCCCTGGGGATTCTCAGTCCCTTTTGCAGATACCCAGGCTGAGAAATCTGTTGTGGGTCTTAGAACTTTCTTAATAGTTTGAGAATTTCTTTGGTGTAATTGTTCTGCAGTTCGTGGGTCGTCTGCTTGGCAGCTCTATGGTGGGTTTAACAGCGACTCCAGGAGGGCTTATGCCCCAGGCTGTGTGACCAGAGCCCCTGCCCCTGCAGCAAGCCACTGCTGACCCGTACCTCCGAGGAGACTCAAACACAGGTCTGGCTCAGTCTCTGTGGCTCTCTGGGTCCTGGTGTGCACAAGGTTTTGTTGGCGTCCTCCTAGCATCTCTGGCAGGTATGGGGTTTGATTCTAAATGTGATTTTGCCCCTCCTGCCACCTTGCTGGGGCTTCTCCTTTGCCCTTGGCCATGGGATATCTTTTTTTTGGTGGGGGAGGGACTCAGCATTCTCCTGTCAATGGTTGTTCAGCAGTGAATTGTACTTTTGGAGTTCTCACAGGAGAAGATGACCACACATCATTGTGCTCTGCCATCTTTCTACAAGTGTAGCAAGATTATGATTGACAATGTTAAATTATGAAATTATAAGACAAAATGGGTTAGATAAGTATGCAGCCAAAGATTGCTATATCTTTCAAAAAAACTTTTATTTCTTCAAATATGAATGGATTCAATATTTTTCCCTTGTGAATTCCCATCGTTTTTTTCTTTCCTGTTCATGTAACACCTATACCTTTTAATATGCTCCAGTAATATTTTTTATCAATTTGAATGACTTCTTGCCCTTTATAAATTACGAAAGATATAACCCAAGTGTTAAAGTGGAAATAAGCTACATTTTCATGGTCTTTTCTTATTTGTGTGAGGCAGGCACGATGATATAATTCTGCCAGCTAAGGAGTACAGAAAGTCATGTTTCTGGGATTTGGGTTTCAATTTCTTTAATCCTGCATTCCACGTATGTTGGCACTGACTGCAAGTGCTTAGCTGTGTGGGGCTGGAATTTTACTTGAGAAGCCCCCTCAGGGACCATTGCTCCTCCAGGTACTGCCAGCCAAATCTAATTGTCACTGTTTGAGCAGTCGTCACTACCTGTTTCCTGAGAAACTTTACTTCCATTAACAGTTGTGTAAATAAAGCCATGTAGTATACTTTTTCCCCCTCTTTAGGGTGTACTGGTTAGCATTAACCTTCAGTCTGAATAAATTGAACAGGAAATTTTATTTGTACAGCCTTCGAGGGTTTGTTTTTAATTTTAGGTAAACACCCTACTTTTTCTTACTAGATGGAATAAGACCTCTTGTTTTAATAACAAGGGTCTTGCTTCAGTGAGAATGTCATTGTTGGATCTCATTCGGATGCGACATCAATGATTTGTGTGTGTGTTCCTTCATTCTTAATAACTTGTATTGGTCTGGATTCTGATGCAGGTTTTTAAGAACATTTATTTATTTATGGCTGTGCTGGGTCTTTGTTGCTACCTGGACTTTTCTCTAGTTGCAGAGAGCAGGAGCTACTCTTCTTTGCAGTGCGCGGGTTTCTCACTGTGGCGTCTTCTTTTGTCGGGGAGCCCAGGCTCTAGGGTGCAGGTGCATCAGTAGTTGCAGCACATGGCCCCAGTAACTGTGGCCTCCAGGCTCTAGCACACAGGCCAGTTGTGTTTGTGGTGCACAGACTTAGGTACTTTGTGGCATGTGGGATCCTCCCGGACCAGTGATCGAACCCATGTCGCCTCCATTGGCAGGAGGATTCTTTTCACTGAGCCCTGGAAAGCCCTGGATTCTTAATGCAGGTTTAATGGGACAAACCACTGATGCTAAGCATGAAAATAACAATACCTATTAATTTAATATTTATATGTTTTCCATTGTAGAAGTGTATTCCATGGTAGTACCTATTAGTAATAGTTCACATACATGTGTGCATGCTAAGTTGCTTCATTTATGTCTAACTCTTTGGGACCCCACTGGACTGCAGCCAACCAGGCTCACTGTCCATGGGATTCTCCAGTCCAGAATAGTGGAGTGAGTTGCTGTGCCCTCCTCCAGGGGATCTTGCCAACCCAGAGACTGAACCTGCATCTCTCTATCTCCTTCATTGGCAGGTGGGTTCTGTACCACCAGGGCCACCTGGGAAGCCCCAAGAGTTCAGGTACAAAGAAGGATTTCCAGATTAACCTTTTCATATTCCATCATGAGATGCTTTCTCTTTGTACACTTAATTTTCAACAGGTTCACATTAATGGTTTAAGAAAATATTGTCTAAGTAAATCCAGTTGTAAGAACTATTTACTCGTGTCCAGATAAATAGCTAGGTTTGAAATTACGGTGAATCTTCTGCTTAGCCAATTCATACAAAGGAGATATGGACCCATATTTTTTGTTTTGCTTGACCTGGTTTCTTTCTTTATGTAAATAGCATATTTTTGGTGTGTGTTTCTTCACTTCACATTTTTATGTGGTGATTAGTCAAATGCTAAGACCACATCAAGGAATAAGAAAAGTTACTTAAGGGATCTAAACTACAAACAAATCAAATATAATAAGAGGAAAGAGGAAAGGAAACAACTATTGAGTAAGTAACATTTGCTTATGTATATAGTGTACTGGATATGTAGTTTGAATTACACAATGCAATCTGAGCTTTCTATCAGAGTGCATGCATGTGTGCTAAGTCACTTCAGTTATCTCTGACTCTGTGCGACCCTGTGGACCTGAGCCTGCCAGGCTCCTCTGTCCCTGGGATTCTCCAGGCCAGGATACTGGAGTGGGTTGCCATGCCCTTCTCCAGAGGATCTTCCTGACCTGGAGATCAAACCTGCATCTCTTACATCTCCTACATTGGCAGGCGGGTTCTTTACCACTATTGCCACCTGAGAAGCCCTTTCTATCAGAGTACAGTTAACCAAAAAAGATAGCCAATGAACAAAGCAAAATGATAAACAAGTAAGTAACAAAATGATAAACAAGTAAGTAAAGTTTCTATTTGGAAAACTCAGCAGTGGCCACAGGACTGGAAAAGGTCAGTTTTCATTCCAACTCCAAAGAAAGGCAAGGCCAAAGAATGCTCAAACTATGCACAATTTCACTCATCTCACATGCTAGTAAAGTAATGCTCAAAATTCTCCGAGCCAGGCTTCAGCAATACGTGAACTGTGAATTACCTGATGTTCAAGCTGGTTTTCGAAAAGGCAGAGGAACCAGAGATCAAATTGCCAACATCTGCTGGATCATGGAAAAAGCAAAAGAGTTCAGAAAAACATCTATTTCTGCTTTATTGACTATGCCCAAGCCTTTGACTGTGTGGAACACAATAAACTGGAAAATTCTGAAAGAGATGGGAATACAAGACCACCTAACCTGCTTCTTGAGAAATCTGTATGCAGGTCAGGAAGCAACAGTTAGAACTGGACATGGAACAACAGGCTGGTTCCAAATAGGAAAAGGAGTATGTCAAGGCTATATATTGTCACCCTGCTTGTTTAACTTCTATGCAGAGTACATCATGAGAAACACTGGACTGGAAGAAACACAAGCTGGAATCAAGATTTTCGGGAGAAATATCAATAACCTCAGATATGCAGATGACACCACCCTTATGGTAGAAAGTGAAGAGGAACTAAAAAGCCTCTTGATGAAAGTGAAAGAGGAGAGCGAAAAGTTGGCTTAAAGCTCAACATTCAGAAAACTAAGATCATGGCATCCGGTCCCATAACTTCATGGGAAATAGATGGGGAAACAGTGGAAACAGTGTCAGACTTTATTTTTGGGGGGCTCCAAAATCACTGCAGATGGTGACTGCAGCCATGAAATTAGAAGACGCTTCCTCCTTGGAAGAAAAGTTATGACCAACCTAGATAGTATATTCAAAAGCAGAGACATTACTTTGCCGACTAAGGTCCATCTAGTCAAGGCTATGGTTTTTCCTGTGGTCATGTATGAATGTGAGAGTTGGACTGTGAAGAAGGCTGAGCGCCGAAGAATTGATGCTTTTGAACTATGGTGTTGGAGAAGACTCTTGAGAGTCCCCTGTACTGCAAGGAGACCCAACCAGTCCGTTCTGAAGGAGATCAGCCCTGGGATTTCTTTGCAGAGAATGATGCTAAGGCTGAAACTCCAGTACTCTGGCCACCTCATGCAAGAGTTGACTCATTGGAAAAGACTCTGATTCTGGGAGGGATTGGGGGCAGGAGAAGAAGGAGACGACTGAGGATGAGATGGCTGGATGGCATCACGGACTCGATGGACGTGAGTCTGAGTGAACTCCGGGGAGTTGGTGATGGACAGGGAGGCCTGGCATGCTGCGATTCATGGGGTCACAAAGAGTTGGACACGACTGAGCAACTGAACTGAAAGTTTCTATAAGAATATGATATAAGTTTCTATAAGAATAGACATGCACTAGATAAAGAGATGGGGAAGAAATATTTAAGCAGAAGAAAGAGCCCTAATGCAGGATATGCACAGAATATTAAAGGGAAACAAAGAAATCAGTGAGATAGAAGTGTTCTCATCTTTGACTTTATACAGAGGTGTTGGTGGCTCAGAGGTTAACTTGCTTGCCTATGTAAGACAGCTAGTAAATAGAAACCTTGAATATCCACTAGCTCATTCCTTTTCCAACATGTACCACATGACCTCAGTGATCGAAACACCTTGATAAGCAATTCATATACTTGCATGCTCAGTTGTGTTCAATTCTTTGTGATTCCATGGACTGTAGCCCAGCAGTCTCCTCTGTCCATGGAACTTTCCAGGCAAGAATATTGGAGTGGGTTGCCATTTCCTCCTCCAGGGGATCTTCTCAACCCAGAGATCAAACCTGGATCTCCCACATTGCAGGCAGATTCTTTACCATCCAAGCCACCAGGGAAGCCCTTGATAAGCAATGGACTTGGCCATTTGGACCCCATGCCTTTACTCCAGACTGGATAACCCTTCTTGGGAAACCTGGGACAGAAAATGTTTTAATCTCTTAGAATATTTGAGTTTATTATCACCTACTGTATAGACAGTATCTGTTAGGAAATGCCCCCTCCCCCAAAATATAACATTTCCTGTGCTTTCAGAGTTTATAAATCAGATGAAAAGATTTTATTTTGTCAATGCAATCAGCTAGGGAGCAGCATATAAATAAATGCTTGTTTGTTTTACATCCTACAAATTTTCTATAAATGTGGAGAGGTTGGTGATGAAAGTAGGTTGGAAAAGATGAAGAAAGCTTTCTTTGAAGAGCTAACAAACCATTTGAGGACTGTACTTTTATGTTAAAAATAGGCAAATAGGAGGGTATTGGGAAAGGTGAAGAGGTGGAAAAGAGCATGACACCTTCAGCAAAGGGGTGCGGGTTCCTATCAAAGAGCAGTGGAGACCTAGTAAGGCCATACTGTAACTCCTGAAAAGCAGTTCAAAGAATTTAAACTTGGCACAGTTCAGTTCAGTCGCTCAATCGTGTCTGACTCTTTGCGACCCCATGAATTGCAGCACGCCAGGCCTCCTTATTCATCACCATCTCCCGGAGTTCACTCAGACTCACGTCCATCGAGTCCGTGATGCCATCCAGCCATCTCATCCTCAGTCGTCCCCTTCTCCTCCTGCCCCCAATCCCTCCCAGCATCAGAGTCTTTTCCAATGAGTCAACTCTTCGCATGAGGTGGCCAAATTACTGGAGTTTTAGCTTTAGCATCATTCCTTCCAAAGAAATCGCAGGGCTGATCTCCTTCAGAACGGACTGGTTGGATCTCCTTGCAGTACAGGGGACTCTCAAGAGTCTTCTCCAACACCACAGTTCAAAAGCACCAATTCTTCAGCGCTCAGCCTTCTTCACAGTCCAACTCTCACATTCATACATGACCACAGGAAAAACCATAGCCTTGACTAGATAGACCTTAGTCGGCAAAGTAATGTCTCTGCTTTTGAATATACTATCTAGGTTGGTCATAACTTTTCTTCCAAGGAGGAAGCGTCTTCTAATTTTATGGCTGCAGTCACCATCTGCAGTGATTTTGGAGCCCAAAACTAAAGTCTGACACTGTTTCTACTGTTTCCCTATCTATTTCCCATGAAGTGATGCGACCAGATGCCATGATCTTCGTTTTGTGAATGTTGAGCTTTAAGCCAACTTTTTTGCTCTCCTCTTTCACTTTCATCAGGAGGCTTTTTAGCTCCTCTTCCCTTTCTGCCATAAGGGTGGTGTCATGTGCATATCTGATGTTACTGATACTTCTCCCGGCAATCTTGATTCCAGCTTGTGTTTCTTCCAGTCCAGTGTTTCTCATGATGTACTCTGCATATAAGTTAAATAAGCAGGGTGACAATATACAGCCTTGACGGACTCCTTTTCCTATTTGGAACCAGCCTGTTGTTCCATGTCCAGTTCTAACTGTTGCTTCCTGACCTGCATACAGATTTCTCAAGAGGCAGGTCAGGTGGTCTGGTATTCCCATCACTTTCAGAATTTTCCACAGTTTATTGTGATCCACACAGTCAAAGGCTTTGGCATAGTCAATAAAGCAGAAATAGATGTTTTTCTGGAACTCTCTTGCTTTTTCCATGATCCAGCAGATGTTGGCAATTTGATCTCTGGTTCCTCTGCCTTTTCGAAAACCAGCTTGAACATCAGGTAATTCACGGTTCACGTATTGCTGAAGCCTGGCTTGGAGAAATTTGAGCATTACTTTACTAGCCTGTGAGATGAGTGCAATTGTGTGGTAGTTTGAGTATTCTTTAGCACTGTCTTTCTTTAGAATTGGAAGTAAGACTGACCTTTTCCAGTTCTGTGGCCACTGCTGAGTTTTCCAAATTTGCTGGCATATTTAGTGCAGCACTTTCACAGCATCATCTTTCAGGATTTGAAACAGCTCCACTGGAATGCCATCACCTCCACTAGCTTTGTCCGTAGTGATGCTTTCTAAGGCCCACTTGACTTCACATTCCAAGATGTCTGGCTCTAGATGAGTGATCACATCATCCTGATTAGCTGGGTTGTGAAGATCTTTTTGTATAGTTCTTCTGTGTATTCTTGCCACCTCTTCTTAATATCTTCTGCTTCTATTATGTCCATACCATTTCTGTCCTTTATTGAGCCCATTTTGCATGAAATGTTCCTTGGTATCTCTGATTTTCTTGACTAGATCTCTAGTCTTTCCCATTCTGTTCTTTTCCTCTATTTCTTTGCATTGATCACCAAAGAAGGGTTTCTTATCTCTTCTTGCTCTTCTTTGGAACTCTGCATTAAGATGCTTATAACTTTCCTTTTCTCCTTTTTGCTTCTCTTCTTTTCACAGCTATTTGTAAGGCCTCTCCAGACAGCCACTTTTCTTTTTGCATTTCTTTTCCATGGGGATGGTCTTGATCCCTGTCTCCCTTACAGTGTCACGAACCTCATTCCATAGTTCATCAGGCGCTCTATCTATCAGATCTAGGCCCTTAAATCTATTTCTCACTTCCACTGTATAATCATATGGGATGTGATTTAGGTCATACGTGAATGGTCTAGCGGTTTTCCCTACTTTCTTCAATTTACTTCTGAATTTGGTAATAAGAAGTTCATGATCTGAACTTGGCACAGTAGTTAAAAATACTGGAGGTTCTTGAGAGGGCCTTGTAGTTTTAACCATTTGATAACTCACAGAAGTTGTACATTCTCCTTTATCTGTGGTTTTAAAAATAGCTTAGGCGATAACAACAGTCAGAGACATTCATGCAGCTGTCTACTCCAGTGCTATTAAAAACAACCATTTAAATAGAGCAGTGTTTATCAGTTACATCTTTCTTAGACTGTACAAATGAAAACAGATAAAACTTTTGTAATTAACAAAGCCTGTAGAATAGAAACACAGGTTTAATTTTGTATACAAATACGGATATTGTAACACTTAAGAGGTGATGAATGAAGGGGAGCCATAAAGTGTTCATAGTTAGACAGAAGGTAATCAGGGGAATGGTGTACTTTCTTTCAATTTAAGAAAATGTAATGTGGGATTTTGACACTTTTTAAATGAAGGAAATGAATGAGGATGAAGTAGTCAGACCCTCATGGCATTGTTCATCCTGAAGATTATACAATATAAAGATAGGCAAATCTGATCCCTCAGTCTGTAGGATACTCTTCAGAACACCTGGCAGGGCCTCTCCAGAAGTTTACCTTCATCTTTGGGCACTAGTGATTTTTACAGCAGTCTAACTGGAGTGGCTGGGAGAGAAAGGATAGAGAGAGAGAGAAGAAAGCAACTACAGCATCTTCAAAACCTTCTTCTAAGTATCTTCTAAGGAAAAAAATGTTATTTTAAACTGAATATTTACACATGGGTTCCATCTGGCAAAATGAACATAGGAAGTTAGTTAATTGATAACTGCTTCCCATGTGTGATGCTTCCATACTTCAGTTGCTGCTTATAGCATAGTCTTGTGTTGCTCCTCCATGGAAAGAATATTTTATGGCATTGATCTAATTTCTAGAACTGACAAAGGCTGGACATATTTCAGAAATGTGGTTCTTCTTCTCAGATGTCAAAAACCAAGTCTCTGGGTTTTAGTTTGCAAGACAAATTAAAATATGTTCTGTTCCTAGTGCTATTGCTAGTCCATTTTTTTAAACTTAAACAGATCACTTAATCTCTCAGTCTTTCTCCTTTTTCATATGTACTAGGCATAAAACTTACCAGTTTTATTAATTAAAAATATCCGGAATGTTTGGGTTTTTCTTGCAGAATATGAGAGAAGATGAATAGAGGAAAGTTATGTATGTTTATTTTAGACAAGAAAGGAAATAGTGAGAAAACAGAATTATTAAAGTATTCTAAAGAAAGTATTATTTTTTCTAGAGTCTGGTTAATGTTAGGTTTTCTTTGTGTTCTGATTTTTTAATAAAGAAAACTCCAACTCTGTTATAGAAAATTATTTTTAATAAAGACAACTTTGAAATGCATCATAAATTTCTCAGTCACTAAAATATCATGTAGATTTAATAATCTCTGTAAAAGTAAATGTGTATACAAAAGTTTTAAAAATCATTTTCAAGAAAAAGTTCTAAAGTATAACAGTTGTTATTATAACATTATTAGACCCAAATTAAGGAAAATGTCCCATCACTGGGACAGCTGGTGGGTGGGATGATCACCTACTGGGATCATAAATTGGATTTAGACAGCTACTTTGTAATTTACTGAGGGCAAGAGTAATTAAGAGGAGGTTTTAAGCCTGATGGGGGCTCCCTGGTGGCCCAGAGGGTAAAGAAGCTGCCTGCATTGCAGGAGATATGGGTTCAATCCTGGGTCAAGAATATTCCCTGGAATAGGAAATGGCAACCCACTCCAGTATTCTCGGAGAATTCCATGGACAGAGGAGCCTGACAGGCTACTGTCCATGGGGTCACAAAGAGTTGGACACCACTGAGTGACTAACACTTGTGCTTTCTTTTTAAGCCTGACAGACTTGAGTTCAAATCTTGGCTTCAATTCTGTAGTGACTGACTTAATCTCTCCCTGTATTTAATTACCTCATTTTTAGAGAAAAGGGTTTAATCACAGAAATTTTCTAATGAGATAGTTCAGTTCAGTCGCTCAGTCATGTCCAACTCTTTGCAACCCCTTGAATTGCAGCACGCCAGGCCTCCCTGTCCATCACCAACTCCTGGAGTTCACTGAAACTCACATCCATCGAGTCAGTGATGCCATCCAGCCATCTCATCCTCTGTCGTCCCCTTCTCCTTCCAGAGAACACCCAGGACTGATCTCCTTTAGAATGGACTGGTTGATAACATATATACAAATATATTAACTGAGGCACCATAATTAAACATCTTAACTATTAGGTCTGTGCTTTTGGGTAAGTCAACCTCTTTGAATATAAATGTCTTCATTTATAAAATACAGCCTCACAGGGCTGCTGTCATCAAAACATTGCATGAGATTGTATTACAAAAGCATTTTGGAAGTTGTCAAGAAGGAGAAACCAGAGATCATGCCCATGTTTCTAACTGGACCACTGTTTCATGATGGAGTCTTTCACTGCAGTCCTGACATGAGGGGGGCATCTGGTTCCAGGGAACACGTGATGAGTTCCATTCTGAGTATAATGAATTCAAGACTGAAGGAACTATAGAGCATCAGAGCTCAGTTGAAGTTACATACAGGGCACAAATTATCAATGGTCTCGTTTAACATGAAGTGATAAGAATTTCTGCCTTTATTACATGCATGTGTTTCTGCCTTTATTTACCTATTATTGGTAAAATACTGTTTTGCCAGCTACCATGACCCACTCCAGTGTTCTTGCCTGGAGAATCCCAGGGACAGGGAGCCTGGTGGGCTGCCGTCTGTGGGGTCACACAGAGTCAGACATGACTGAAGTGACTTAGCAGCAGCAGCAGCTACCATGACTAAGTCACTTTTTCATATATCTGTGGTACCTAAAATGTATATCTTTTTGAAAACTTTCTTATAGGGTTGGAGCAAATACATATCTCACCTTGTGAATGGCCTTTGGTCTAGGTATTGCTATGTTCTGATTGGTTAGTATGTGGTCTGAATGGTTCAAATATCTCTGAGTGAATCACATTCTTAACTGAAATGAAGATTACATGTATTTTACATTTTCATGTAAAGTATTTTCTGTAAATAATTGTGCGGAGGTATAGCATCATGAATTTTTCCCAAGGCACAATCTTTCGCTTGAAAAGTTGGAATTATGTCTATATTTAGGTTTTGTGTTTCATTTAAGCCATACTTGTATAAATGAAGTAGGAACATACTTTTCTCCAACTCAGTCACCTTCATCTTGGTCTTATTTGGCCAGGAGATGATTAGTTGGTTTCAGTTAAAGTTCCCTGTTGACCAAAATCTTTACATGTGCAGGCCTAGCCAGTCATATGATTGTCAATGCTGAAACATCAGCTATACAGAGGTAGAAAAACCCGGTGGTCCTACATGAGTATATCAAGTCCAGGAGGCAGTGTGGGCTTGAGTTTGGCGGTATGCAGTAGTGTTGGCAGCATCCGAAGGAAACTTGAAGGGCAAATTATGTGGCCCAAATCTTGGCTTTGCCACCAAACAGCACTGCCACCATGACAGTTAGCTTAAATCTCTCTGAACTTAACTTTCCACATCTTTGAAGCTGGAATAAAAATAGTATTTTCCTCATGCAATTGTGATGATAAAACACACATAAAAATTGGTAAAATGTAAGAGTAGCAGAAATACTATCTATTATCATTATTACTCTTAGGATTTGGATGTGGGCGTTATCAATAAGTAGGAAATTGAAACCATAGATTTAATAGGGTGTCAGAAAGCCTAGAATAGAGTCCCAAGGAAGTTGACATTTAAGAGGTAGGCAAAGGAATGTGGACTTGCTGAGAAGTAACCAGGCTGCAAGTATGGTATTTCAGAAACTAAGATGAAAGGACATTCGAAGGAAGGAAGAATCGGTTCACATTACCAGATGTAAAGGAAAAAGCAGGTTGCTAGGGTTTCACACCTCCAAGCGCCACCATTAGTTTGTGACCGTGTAAGTAGAACCCCTTGTCCCATGTTCATGTATTACAGAGTGAGTGGTGTACATGGAGTTGGTTGATGCAGCGAATTCTCAGACTGTCAGTGTCAAGTAAGATAAGGACCTTAAAGCATTTGTTTTAAAATGTAGGAACGTGGCAAGGGCTGTGACAGTGTTAGTCTAGGAGGAAATCAGATGGCAGTAAGATGAAGTCTAACGCTGCTGCCGCTAAGTCGCTTCAGTCGTGTCTGACTCTGTGCGACCCCATAGATGGCAGCCCTCCATGCTCCCCCGTCCCTGGGATTCTCCAGGCAAGAACACTGGAGTGAGTTGCCATTCCTTCTCCAATGCATGAAAGTGAAAAGTGAAAGTGAAGTCGCTCAGTCATGTCTGACTCTTAGCGACCCCATGGACTGCAGCCCACCAGGCTCCTCCATCCATGGGATTTTCCAGGCAAGAGTACAGGAGTGGGGGTGCCATTGCCTTCTCCCAAGTCTAATGAGAACATGGCAATTTGAAGACAGTGATGATACCTGTGAAGAGAGCAGGCAGGAAGTGCAGGCCCTGAAGAAGACAGGTCACCTAAAGGTGTCTTGTTTTACAATGGGAAACCATGCTGATATTAAGGAGAAGTTAAGAAGGCGGTGATATAGAAGAGAGAGGGGCTTCTGCACAGCATCAGTACATCCAGAGTCATGGGCTATACAGGGCCTAGTTGTTCAGTCGCTCAGTCACATCTGACTCTTTGTTACCCCATGGACTGCAGAACACCAGGCTCCCCTGTCCTTCACCATCTCCCGAAGTTTACTCAGACTCATGACCATTGAGTTGGTGATGCCATCTACCCACCTCATCCTTTGTCATCCCCTTCTTCTCCTGCCTTCAATCTTTCCCAGCATCAGGGTCTTTTCCAGTGAGTCAGCTCTTCACATCGTGTGGCCAAAGTACTGGAAAAAATATATATACTTATATATTCATATAAGTATACGAATTCATAAAAGTATATGTAATATATATCACATATATATACTATATATACATATATGTTCAGAAAATATCTCTTTACCCATTTATTTGTGAAAAACTGAAAGTGTTAGTCACTCAGTCATGTCCAGGTCTTTGTGATTCCATGAACTATACCTTTCTCTATGTGATTCTCCAGGCAAGAATACTTTAGTGGGTTGCCATTCGCTTCTCCAGGGGATCTTCCTGATCCAGAGATGGATCCTGGGTCTCCTGCATTGTAGGCAGATTCTTTACCATCTGAGCCACCAGGGAAGCCCTATTTATTTGTAGCACTACAGAACTCCCTCTGAATACTTTCCTACAGGAAGTTAATTTTTAATGACAGACTTTTTTTTTTTTTTTCATGAGCGCCCTTTGGCAATAAAAATCAAAGAGAAACTTTACTATAGAGTTCATTTCTATAATGAATTATAAAATATGTATGATTGTAACAAACCAAAACTTTTATTCTGAAGTCAACATGAAAATTAGCAGAAACTAGATTTTAAATAATGGTTCGACCTCATATTTATACTCGTAGTTCTGTCTCACAAGAAACTAGGATTCCATTAATAATTAGCTATCCCACATGTAACAAAAGAAAGTGGCAGCCTTCCTAGTTTTATGTAATAATTCAGGAAGTATACTCAAATTCAGAATTTTTAATGGAATCCAGCCACTTTTGGAAAACATCTGCATTTGGAGTTTTCACTATATAGCTTTCTTTTAGCACTTTTGTATTTCCCTTTCTGTAGGGCCTCATAAGAGGAAATTTTATTATGTCCATTTTACATAAAAGTTGGTTTATTTTTGTCAGCAATTCACTTCTAAATGTAGACACAAAGCTAGCTTCTTTAGATCAGGTTTTATAAAATTTGCTCTCCAAAAGTTTGCAGTTCAGAAGATGAATTTCTCATTGTAAATATTAACATTTGCTAGTTTTAAAAGACCTGCTTTGAGGATTGATTTAAATTGGATACGCATATATCATAGATGTGGAACCATACAAAGACTTGCAGTTTTCTAAACTGCTCTGACACATCCCCAAATTCAGTGGCTGAAACAAGATAGAAGTTTATTTTTCTCTTGGGTAACAGTCCGGATGGCTCCTCCAGGTGTGCTAGCAGCTCTATTTCATGAAGGCAGTGCCTCTTCCATTTTGGGGGCCCAACTTCCAAAGTCACTGTTTGCAACAACTCCAAATAGAAGTGAAAAGAAAAGAAGCCTTGGGCCAGAGATTTCCTTTAAGCAAGTCAAATAGAAGTTACATTGTTCTTGCTTTTATTCCTTACCAATGAGGGATTAGTCACATGGTCATACATGCACTGATGCAATGGACATGAACTTGGCAAGCTTCCCGAGATGGTGAGAGACAGAGAGGCCTGGTGAGCTGCAGTCCACAGGGTTGCAAAGAGTTGGACACGACTGGGCGACTGAAGAGCAACATACATATAACAAAGAGGTCTGGGCAATGCAGTCTCCAGCCAGAAGCCATTTCTCAGACACATTTTACTATAATTGAGGAGCAGGAAGAAAGTCCTTAGTGGACAGCTAGAAATATCAGACATATATACAATTGAATGTATAGCGAGAAATGCAGTGTTTTAAGAGCATCATTCCACTCATTAAGAGATTTTAGAAAAGCAAAATTTTGGTTAGTCCCACATTAATATTATGCCAGATACATCTGTATTGTTGTAGACTCAGTCACAATACCTGAAGTTCATGTAACATGTTTTGGATATCTTTTCAACCCCCTCCCTACCGCTCAAAAAAGCTTGAAGGAAAATTAATAGTATATCATTAGATAAGAAAAATACATTTTCTTTAGAAAATTTCTACCTGTAACTGTTCTGTTTTCCAGTTGCTTTATTTTCCTAAATTAACTATTCATTTCATTTATGAATTTATTCATAAATATGTATTTCCCCCTACCGTGTTTGGTAGTAAGTGTCATACTACCCAGCGATTAAGAGTTCAGAAGGGAAATGCATATGGTGACAGTAAAGTGTCATACAGGTAACAGGGATGGCAAGAAAAAAAGTGTTCCAAAGAAGGCCTCAGAGAATAGACGATTCATACCCTGGGGTGTAAAGGATACATGGAAATGTCTACATTTACAAAAAGGGTAATCAGAGGAATGCTACAGGAATTAAAAATGGCATATTCGAGGGCATGGGTCTGGAGAACTACAAGTTAGTCAATGATTCTGAAACCCCTGAAGTAAGTGAACGTGTCCCTCCAACTTTCGTCACTGTGGAGGGGTCCTTACAAATGGTATTGTGGAATATTTTCTCCTTTCTTCTTAGCTTTTAAGCATGAGACAAAAGCTTGGTGTGCTGCAGTCCATGGAGCAGGAAAGAGTTGGACTTGACTCAGCAACTGAACAACAACAACAGCATAAGACATGCCATCATAGAAAATACGCCAACTGACTTAACAAGCCCAGCTCAGTTGCTCAGTCCTGTCCGACTCTTCGCGACTCCATGGACTGCAGCACGCCAGGCTTCCTGTCCAGCACCAACTCCCGGAGCATTCTCAAACTCATGTCCATTGAGTCGGCGATGCCATCCAACCATCTCATCCTCTGTCGTGCCCTTCTCCTCCAGCCTTTAGTCTTTCCCAGCATCAGGGTCTTTTCTAAGGAGTCAGTTCTTATCAGGTGGCCAAAGTATGGGAGCTTCAGCATCAGTCCTTCCAATGAGTATTTAGAACTGTATTCCTTTAGGATTGACTGGTTTAATTCATTAAGCTAAAATTATGAAGATCAAACTTTAGGGTATAAGTATTATTTACTTTTCATTATATAATAGAATAAGTTCATTCTATATTTTAATATGCAATAAGCTGTAAATCTTGTTTTCTTAAATGTACAGCAATACTAACAAGATTCATACTTTTTCAATGAGAGTAGCAAAAACTTCCTTTTCTATGTATAAAATGAGTTTAAAGATGATATAACTTTTACATATAACTTTATGTATATATATACATATATAGCACATACAACTTTTTATATAAACTTTGATAATATAATTTAAAGTAAGCATTCTTTTTATCTTAAACCATGTAAAATGAAAATGTCATTATCATATAGCACTTAGAAAATATTTCAAAAGTTCAACAAAAGTTTTTAAAGGACGCTGAAAGGGTTAACAACCACTGAAAGGGGTCAAGTCAGAGAGTGATGTGATTGGATTTGCTTTACAGAAAGGTGTCTTTCAGAGCAGTTTGGTAGGTGAACTGGAAAGAAATAGAGGTAGAAAGAGACATAAGTGAAAAGAAAGCAAAACCAGGCAAGAGGTGGCTAGAGCTTGAGAAGTTCAGGAATGATCGAGAGGATATCACATGATGGAGCCAAGAGCCCCACATAGTGGTGAGCTGATGAGTCTTAGAGAATGAGAGGCCAAAGGGGTGGGAGGAGCCTAGGGTGACTTGGGTTTTAAGCTGCAGTCAGTGTAGATGAAGGTGATGCTAGCTAGGGAAGGCATTAGGGGAGAGGAAGTCAAAGCATGTTTTGTTTTAAAATCTTAATTAATGTCCTTTGATTAATATTATTACAATAATGTTCAAGATGACTTGGTTTTATCGTAATGCATACACAGATGGTGCAGAATCAAGTTTCCATATGAGGACTTTCTCCCAACTCTTATACCTTCCAGGTGCTTGCATGCATGCTAAGTCACTTCAGGCATGTCCCTCTCTTTGCAACACTATGGACTATGCCCGCCAGGTTCCTCTGTCCATGGGATTCTCCAGGCAAGAAAACTGGAATGGGTTGCCATGCCCTCCTCCAGGGGATCTTCCTGAACGAGGGATAGAACCTGTGTCTCTTAGGTCTCCTGCCTTGGCAGATGGGTTCTGTACCACTAGAGCCACCTGGGAAGCCCCGTCCTTTAGGGTTCTTTAACCCTATTTGCTTATCTTCCTCACTTCGGTTTCTTCAAATCAGAGTAACAAATGCAAGTTTATGAATTTCGCTTCTTGTCTCTTTAAGGGAAAAAAAGAACAGGGTATGGGCTCTGAAAGATTTCCTCATATCTTAAAAACACTTCAAGTATTTCTCTTTATCAGTAGCTTCCTGTGGTTTGCTTTGAAGTCTTTGTTATCAAAAGAATTAATTTATGAGTCTCTTCAGGGCATTAGATTTGGAGTACAAAAACTTGTATATGTTGGCTGCTAACTTGCTATGTTGTGTTAGGCAAAAATATATCACCTCCTTGGAGCTTAATTGTACTCTTTATACAATTAAAGGATTGAATTAGATCAGAGTTTCTTAAATCGCGATAGGTGACCTTACTTCAGTCGATCCATGAACTCTGTCAAATGACCTGGAAAATCCTGAGTCTGTTGATGCATATTCCTACAACAGGGTCCACAAATTTTATTAGATTCTTAGAGATCTAGGACACCCAAAAAAGTTTTTAAAAATCTCACTGTTATGATCATTTAAAATCAGAACTGTATTTTTTTGTCATAAAGCTTCCATCTTTTGATGGCAGTGAAAATATTCCACATGACATAGTATGGAATTTTCTTAGACATAGACCTATCTTTTATACATTCATTCGTGACTCATGCTGTATCTTTTTGTTCATTTGCCATCTTCTAAGATGCCGTGAATAAAGTCCCAGCATCTGGTGGGAGGGATGAGGTGGGGAGAATAAGTGAAGTTACAGGGGTCACCAGA
The DNA here is from genome assembly GCA_917880005.1 of Nanger dama. NCBI lineage: Eukaryota > Metazoa > Chordata > Mammalia > Artiodactyla > Bovidae > Nanger > Nanger dama. The sequence goes on from CAKJTW010000007.1 coordinate 37,226,335, forward strand.
AGGTCGATGCTGTGTGTGGTCAAGACTTGACTCTCAAGACTAGGAGCATATTTAGGTTTTCTTCCCTTCACTCACGAAAACCACAAGAAAGGATGTTAAACCCTTGGCACAGTCCTTTGAAAGAGCTGCCAATGTCTGTCCTAGACACACAAATTGGCTGCACAGTACAAGTGTGGGCAAAACTGGCCCAAAGCTTATTTAACTCAGACAGAGCAAAGACATTTACTGAGATGAACCAAGTGTGATAAATTGAGAGTGTTGCCCCTAGAGCTATTTTTGAGTCTGAACCTTGGCCAAAGCTCCAGTAAACTAACCCAGACATCCTTAAATTCCAGATAGCTTAATTGTGTAGTGGTTACTTTTTGCTTCTCAGTAACTCAAGACTGTACAAAGTTTAGCTTCATTTGTATTTGCCTCATTAATGACAAAACAACATTTTACTCGTTAAGAAATGTATACATTATTTATGTTGATCTTGAGTGAAGAGTGACGTCGCTCAGTAGTGTCTGACTCTTTGCGACCCCATGGACTGTAGTCTACCATGCTCCTCCATCCATGGGATTTTCCAGGCAAGAGTACTGGAGTGGATTGCCATTTCCTTCTCCAGAGGACCTTCCTGACCCAGGGACCGAACCCGGGTCTTCTGCATTGTATATAGATGCTTTACCGTCTGAGCCATGAGGGAAATGTTGATCTTAATCACACTTATTTTTGTTGCCCCCTCCCCTTGACTTTCCCTCATATTCTTACCATATCCTGAGAAGTATTGCTTCTCAGACTGAGGTTAAAGAACCCTTTTCTGTTTCTCTTTCTGTTTTTGTTTGTTTCAATTCAGTTCAGTTGCTCAGTCGTGTCCAACTCTTTGTGACCCCATGAACCACAGCACACCAGGCCTCCCTGTCCATCACCAACTCCAGGAGTTTACTCAGACTCATGTCCGTTGAGTCAGTGATGCCATCCAACCATCTCATCCTCTGTTGTCCCCTTTTCCTCTTGCCCTCTTTCCCAACATCAGGGTCTTTTCCAGTGAGGTAGCTCCTTGCATCAGGTGGCCAAAGTATTGGAGTTTCAGCTTCATCAGTCCTTCCAGTGAACACCCAGGACTGATCTCCTTTAGGATGGACTGGTTGGATCTCCTTGCAGTCCAAGGGACTCTCAACAGTCTTCTCCAACACCACAGTTCAAGCATCAATTCTTTGGCACTCAGCTTTATTTGTTTGGTTTTATTAAATTATAATTCCCCCAAATCTATCATCATGTTTCTATTGTACATCTATTAAGGAGCTCATCATGTGACTCAACACTTTAAATTCTGTAGTACCTGAACTGGTCAATAGTTTGTTCAGTGAGATGAGTCTTCTCATCAGACACTTGGATAGTAAAGTAATATAATTTGGAGGAATCTTTGTACCATTAAAATAAGGGGGCAGTTGATTTATGTTGAATATGTATGATAGCAATGGCTGGCCCATGGTTTGGAAAAAGAAATAAATAGAACAATGGACATCATGCTGCAGTGCATTACTATTCAAGACCAATAACATCATTTTTTAAAACTTTAAGAATCAATAGTAAAATATCAGTGTTAAAGAGAACTGCATTAAAAACACTTGCATGTTTTGTTAGAAAGTCTCAAACACAAGAAAATTTTAAATGAAATCTCTAGTTCTACTCTACTCACTGAGTCTCAGAAGAAATGGATATATCAGGTATTATTCATATATTTTAATATATAGGCATGTAATTTTTAGTCTTACAGTCCTATGACAAATGTTTAATCTTGTTGTTCTGAGTATTTAGATGTGATACACTCCTTATAAGCATTCCTTCACATTCACTATGTAATTCATGTGGGAAATCAAGACTATAATATTTAGCCAGTGCTCAATAAATTTATTTATATTCAAGTTCTGGAAATAAAACCTTGAATACTGTTTTTATTTGGTTTTGGCACACCCCAATACAAGTAGTGGGCAGCAGGCCACCACCCCCATGAAGTTATTTATTGCCACTTGTGGTTGGACTACTTAAATGTAATAAATCACTCAAGAGCCACATACCATTAAATTTTAAACAACTTACTCAATGAAAGGCTTTCCGGATGCAATTGTCTCAAATGCGAGTCTATAATTATAATTTTGAGTTGAGTGGTTAAATGTCTGCATTCTGCTACATAAAACACAATTCAGATTGGCATTATTTTAATTAAAAAATTAGAATACAACACTGGAAGAAACTGGTGATGCTCCATATTTTAATTCCAGCAGTTACTTCTCACCTCTACCTTGAATTTATCCCTTGGGGAAAGCTGAAAAGTTCAAAATTAGGGGGCTATATTGTTACTTAAGGTGAAAATGTTAATTAGCACATTTTACACATGATTTATTTTTTCTAGAGAAAAATCACTTAACCCTCCAGAAGTTCATGTTCCTCCTCCGTAAAGGGTCCATCATAATTTCAGGGGCAAGAGACCATTTTAGAGACAACTAAGTCAGTGTGAGACCTCTTTAGCACCTGCTGGGTATCTGTGGTGCATGGGACAAGTTAGGGTCCTTTGTGTGTGGTAAGTGTGAGAAATGTGACTTGGTGGATGTGTCTGTGCCTGCCGTTTGCCTGCAGTTTGCGCTGCTTTGTGTGTGTGTGTGTGCGTGCTCAGTTGCTCAGGAGAGTCCAGTTCTATGTGGCCCCATGGACCGTAGCCGGCCAGGCTCCTCTGTCCATAGGATTCTCAGCGAATCCCTTCTCTAGGGAATTGCCTTGCTTTATACAGTAAATAAATTCTGAGAGTTGACTAAATTAGGTTTTTAATTTTAAAGAATGATAGGAATATTTATACTAGTAGGCATCAAATGTACTCAATAAAGGAACAGACTGTAAACAGTTTAGATTTCATAGGTCGCATACAATCTTTGCCTCATGTTCTTTTCCATTATTTTAAAACCCCTTAAAAATATGAAAATAATTCTCTGCTTATAGATTGAAGAAAATTAGGCCACAAAGCCAGATCTGACTCATTACTAGTTTGCTGATCACTGACTTACATTCATATTATAATAGTTTAAATATCTTATAGGTAGTTTATACAAGAAATTATGAAAAGAAATTGACAACAAATCTTTCTGGTAGGCTAATAGATCTAGTGTATAAACCTAAATGTATATTGTTTGTTTCACTTAAAGCTAAACATAAATAAGACAAGATACTAGGGAAGTGTTCCTTTGCTCTAAATGTCGAATTTCTAAATATGTAAAATCCAATTATTTTGAGAATTTAGGCAATAACAAGTACACTATAAAATACAGAGTAGAATTTATCCAGAAGAATGTACAAAGCTGAAAAATGCATCAGATTTTCTAGGATGCATATATTAATTCAAAATTTAAAAATAATTTCATATAGACACTATTAATAAACCCAATCAATATTTATGCAGATATTTTGAAGAAAGCTGTATATATAATAAGACTTTTATTGAATTAGTAATATTAGTGCTGTACAAATAAAAACCAGACTCTTGGTGGTCAGGATAGTGGTTATTTTCCTGTGCATCCACTACAGTGTGCATTATGTGTGTGTACATGCATTATGTAGAAATCATGTAGTTTATAATTTGGGGCCTATTACTTCAAAATCTACAAGAAATATATCTAGATTATTAAGCAAAGAAATAAAAATTGAGTGTTCCCAAGTTTGGTTTTGGCAAGTTGATGGTTTCAGATGGTGATTTTTAAATTTTTGAAGTTATTTTGTCTTATATTTGTTATGAATGAAACTATTCTCTCTCTTTAAAGAGACAACAAATTAACAAATAGGCTATTTCATTTAGGTGTTGAGACACCACACCCATCTCGTTTACACTACCTTACTGTACCATTCTTTGAACTGTGTCTTTAACAGAATTTTAAGAAAGCAACTATTTGTTGATTATTTCTTATTAGTGATTGGAATATGGAATCCTTAGTATTTTTACAGCATATGGTGCTCACTCAGGAAATTTTGCTTAGTGACAGTCTTAACTCTCATTCATAATATTTTTCTTCTGTGGTGGTTTTTTTTTTTATTCTAAAATGACAGAATGTGCTTCCTTATTTATACCAGATTTTCAATATGAGTTGAAAAACCATTAAAAAGCCAGAGTTCACGTTTTCAGAATGAGTCAAGGGATTCCTGCAGGTTTAGTCCTGGTATTTAGCATCCTTAAAAATGTTTGGCATCAGAATCACTTCAGCATCCTCCACCGAAAAGTCTTTATATTAATCTTAACAGTATCCTTAATAAGACAGAGGTTTTACTAGTTAAAATAAATTTTAGAAGTGCTAAAGTAAAAAGAAAGTTGCTGAGTATCCATCAATTGAGAGGAAATAAAACAAGAAATCCTGCTGCTGCTGCCGCTAAGTCACTTCAGTTGTGTCCAACTCTGTGTGATCCCCAGGCTCCCCCGTCCCTGGGATTCTCCAGGCAAGAACACTGGAGTGGGTTGCCATTTCCTTCTCCAATGCATGAAAGTGAAAAGTGAAAGGCTAGTTGCTCAGTCGCATCTGACTCTTTGCGACCCCATTGACTGCAGCCCACCAGGCTCCTCCATCCATGGGATTTTCCAGGCAAGAGTACTAGAGTGGGGTGCCATCCTAAATATTCCATTGACATTGTGTAGCATATGGTTTGTGATAAATATATAGTCACTAAAAATTGTTTTACTTATTTTATTAAAATATTTAAGTATACAAGATTTTACATAGTTAATGGCATAAAATACTTTATCAAATAGCACCTGTTTTATCTTATATAGAATTATTAAGTGAGATAAACTAAGCTTCTATTAAGACTTGATTTTTCTCTTTAGGAGGCTAATGATTTTATAGATATCGTTAGAACTTAATTATAATATTTAATGGATGAATATTCTGGTAACCTAAGAAATTATTTTAGTATATAGGGATACCACATACTATCTTTGTAAAGAAAAACACTGTTATATCTGAATGTTAAATTTTGAAAAATGGAGAATACAAAATAAGGGCCCTGATTTCCTCAGTATTGATACAATGCCTCTACATGTAGTAATACAATTTTTAAAAATTTTATTGTTATGGAAAATTTCAAACATACAAAAAGTACAAGGAGTACTGTAATAAATCCTCATGAACCCATTGATTAGATTCAAGAATTATCAGCACATAGCCAGGCTCATCTCAGTTATACCATTCTTTTATTCCATCTCCATTCCTGAATACTGTAGGTCCTTGTTGAATATTTATTTTAAATATAGTAATGTGAGAGTTGGACTGTGAAGAAGGCTGAGCGCCGAAGAATTGGTGCTTTTGAACTGTGGTGTTGGAGAAGACTCTTGAGAGTCCCTTGGACTGCAAGGAGATCCAACCAGTCCTTTCTGAAAGAGATCAGCCCTGGGATTTCTTTGGAAGGAATGATGCTAAAGCTGAAACTCCAGTACTTTGGCCACCTCATGTGAAGAATTGACTCATTGGAAAAGACTGTGATGCTGGGAGGGATTGGGGGCAGGAGGAGAAGGGGACAACCGAGGATGAGATGGCTGGATGGCATCACTGACTCGATGGACATGAGCCTGAGTGAACTCCGGGAGTTGGTGATGGACAGGGAGGCCTGGTGTGCTGCGATTCATGGGGTCGCAAAGAGTCGGACACGACTGAGTGACTGAACTGAACTGAACAGCAATGATATTACAATTACAGTGACTCTTACAAAAGGCAGCTCATGGAATCGAGAGGCAGTGTAAAAGTTAAGGAGTTTTCTTCCTTTATGTAGCTTTCGTCTGTTAGTCACTCACTCATGTCCAACTTTTTCTGACCCCGGGGACTGTAGCCCACCAGGCTGCTCTGTCCATGGAATTCTCCAGGCAAGAATACTGGAGTGGGTTGCCATTCATTTCTCCAGGGGATTAAGTATAAATGAAATAAAGTGGAAGGAATTTTCAAACTTGGAAATACTTAATTTTGAAAATAAATTTGAGGTTTTATTGATCCTTATCACACAGTATTCATTTTTCTGGATACAAATTGCCTCAATCCTAAAGGGTACATTAGATGTTTTGAAAACTTAACTGAGCCAGCATTTCATTTTTGTTTACCTTTGAAATTGTTTTCGCCTGTGCATGATGTGAAAGGTTTTTCATGTCCTTCATTGCTTATCCACTTGTTTCACTGTAGCATATCAACTTGTTTTTATTGTATTTGGCAGGCTTGCTTATTTCAGAAGGTTTGGGAAGCATTTTAAAAATGTTAGTTGTCAAGAAAATTTTTTGAAGAACTGACCATACTCCATAGGTCTGCATCAGTACCGTTTCTTGAGGAGATAGCATTACTTCTTAGAAAGATTTAGGAGTGAGAGGTGACAATTATTTCCAGATCAAGTCTTAGTTCACTTGCCAACTGTGGCCACATTCTCTTGGGCACATTCTACCTAATCTGGCCCACAACATCTATTGTCACTTAATGTTTTAGGCTCAGACATACTGTACCAAGGACCACTCCTTCCTATCATGCATGTGCAAAATTTTTGTGCTGTTGCTGTATTAATGACATAAAATATTACAAATAAATCCCCATTTACTTTCTAGAAAAACTTATAAATTTGCATATAAATTTTTTTTAATTTTATTTTGAATTCTATCTTTAATTGTATATCTGCACTGACTTTATCTCACTTTCCTTGTGATGGAAGGTATAATAGGATAAATCTCTTGGTAACATCACAGTTGCTCCAAATGTCAGCCAATGCAAAGACCTCATTGTTGTTGTTCAGTCACTAAGTCATCTCACACTCTTTGCAACCCCATGGACTGCAGCACATCACTTTCCTCTGTCCTTTACTGCCTTCCGGAGTTATTCCTGTCCATTGAGTTGGTGATGCTATCTAAACATCTTATCCTTTGCTTCCCCCTTCTACTGTTGCCTTTGATCTTACCCAACATTAGGTTCTTTTCCAATGAGTTGGCTCTCTACATTAGGTGGCCAAAGTATTGGGGCTTCCCTATGGGCTATAGCCTGCCAGGCTTCTCTGTCCATGAGATTTCCCAGGCAAGAATACTGGAGTGGGTTGCCATATCCTTCTCCAAGGGATGTTCCCAACCCAGGGATTGAACTCACGTATCCAGCTTGGCAGGTGAGTTCTTTACCACAGGGAAGCCCAAAGACATAAATTAGTATAGACAGATTGTAATGGTTGGCCCTTAGGGGAGAACTTTGTGTATTGTAGTTTTTTAGCATATAAGGATGATTGAAATAAATATTATCTATCTGCTGATAATAATGTCTGTATATTTACCCACAGTACTGTAGTTTTTCTTTATAATCACACAGTCTAAATATTTTCTATTGGCCAAAATTCATAAATATTTCACTGTTGATAAAAAGAAAATAACTATGTCAATGAAAATGAGAAAATATCCTTCCTAAGTTTTTGTAGAGGTTATACTTTTAAGGGAAAAACATGTGTCCAACTATTGTGTGTGTACAATAACTTACAAGAGGCTTTATAAGAAATTGCATTCTCCAGAGACATACAGATGGCTAACAAACACATGAAAAGATGCTCAACATCACTCATTATCAGAGAAATGCAAGTCAAAACCACAATGAGGTACCATTTCACGCCAGTCAGAATGGCTGCAATCCAAAAGTCTACAAGCAATAAATGCTAGAGAGGGTGTGGAGAGAAGGGAACCCTCTTACACTGTTGGTGGGAATGCAAACTAGTACAGCCACTTTGGAGAACAGTGTGGAGATTCCTTAAAAAACTGGAAATAGAATTGCCTTCTGACCCAGCAATCCCACTGCTGGGCATACACACCGAGGAAACAGAATCGAAAGAGACACATGTACCCCAATGTTCATCACAACCCTGTTTATAATAGCTAGGAGGTGGAGGCAACCTAGATGTCCATCAGCAGACAAATGGATAAGAAAGCTGTGATACATATACGCAATGGAGTATTACTCAGCCATTACAAAGAATACATTTGAATCAGTTCTAATGTGGATGAAGCTGGAGTCTATTATATAGAGTGAAGTAAGCCAGAAAGAAAAACACCAGTACAGTATACTGAAATCAGATTGATTATATTCTTTGCAGCCAAAGATGGAGAAGCTCTATACAGTCAACAAAAACAAGACCAGGAGCTGACTGTGGCTCAGATCATGAACTCCTTATTACCAAATTCAGACTCAAATTGAAGAAAGTAGGGAAAACCACTAGACCATTCAGCTATGACCTGAATCAAATCCCTGATGATTATACACTGGAAGTGAGAAATAGATTTAAGGGCCTAGATCTGATAGATAGAGTGCCTGATGAACTATGGAATGAGGTTTGTGACACTGTACAGGAGACAGGGATCAAGACCATCCCCATGGAAAAGAAATGCAAAAAAGCAAAATGGCTTTCTGGGGAGGCCTTACAAATAGCTGTGAGAAGAAGAGAGGTGAAAAGCACAGGAGAAAAGGAAAGATATATAGGCATCTGAATGCAGAGTTCCAAAGAATAGCAAGAAGAGATAAGAAAGCCTTCTTCAGTGATCAATGCAAAGAAATAGAGGAAAAGAACAGAATGGGAAAGACTAGAGATGTCTCCAAGAAAATTAGAGATACCAAGGGAGCATTTCATGCAACGATAAGCTTGATAAAGGACAGAAATGGTATGGACCTAACAGAAGCAGAAGATATTAAGAAGAGGTGGCAAGAACATACAGAAGAACTGTACAAAAAAGATCTTCACAACCCAGCTAATCAGGATGATGTGATCACTCATCTAGAGCCAGACATCTTGGAATATGAAGTCATGTGGGCCTTAGAAAGCATCACTATGGAAAAAGCTAGTGGAGGTGATGGAATTCCAGTGGAGCTGTTTCAAATCCTGAAAGATGATGCTGTGAAAGTGCTGCACTCAATATGCCAGCAAATTTGGAAAACTCAGCAGTGGCCACAGGACTGGAAAAGGTCAATTTTCATTCCAGTTCCAAAGAAAGGCAATGCCAAAGAATGCTCAAACTACTACACAGTTGCACTCATCTCACATGCTAGCAAGGTGATGCTCAAAATTCTCCAAGCCAGGCTTCAGCAATACGTGAACTGTGAACTTCCTGATGTTCAAGCTGGCTTTTGAAAAGGCAGAGGAACCAGAGGTCAAATTGCCAGCATCTGCTGGATCATGGAAAAAGCAAGAGAGTTCCAGAAAAACATCTATTTCTGCTTTATTGACTTTGCCCAAGCCTTTGACTGTGTGGATCACAATAAACTGTGGAAAATTTTGAAAGAGATGGGAATACCAGACCACCTGACCTGCCTCTTGAGAAATCTGTATGCAGGTCAGGAAGCAACAGTTAGAATTGGACATGGAACAACAGACTAGTTCCAAATAGGAAAAGGAGTCCATCAAGGCTGTATATTGTCACCCTGCTTATTTAACTTCTATGCAGAGTACATCATGAGAAACGCTGGACTGGATGAAGCACAAGCTGGAATCAGGATTGCTGGGAGAAATCTCAATAACCTCAGATATGCAGATGACACCACCCTTATGGCAGAAAGTGAAGAGGAACTAAAAAGCCTCTTGATGAAAGTGAAAGAGCGAAAAAGTTGGCTTAAGGCTCAACATTCAGAAAACAAAGATCATGGCATCTGGTCGCATCATTTCATGGGAAATAGATAGGGAAACAGTGTCAGACTTTATTTTTGGGGGCTCCCAAATCACTGCAGATGGTGACTGCAGCCATGAAATTAAAAGACGCTTACTCCTTGGAGGAAAAGTTATGACCAACCTAGATAGTATATTCAAAAGCAGAGACATTACTTTGCTGACTAAGGTTTGTCTAGTCAAGGCTATGGTTTTTCCTGTGGTCATGTATGGATGTGAGAGTGAAGAAGGCTGAGCACCAAAGAATTGATGCCTTTGAACTGTGGTGCTGGAGAAGACTCTTGAGAGTCCCTTGGACTGCAAGGAGATCCAACCACTCCTTTCTGAAGGATACCAGCTCTGGGATTTCTTTGCAAGGAATGATGCTAAAGCTGAAACTCCAGTACTTTGGCCACCTCATGCGAAGAGTTGACTCATTGGAAAAGACTCTGATGCTGGGAGGGATTGGGGGCAGAAGGAGAAGGGGACGACAGAGGATGAGATGGCTGGATGGCATCACTGACTCGATGGACATGAGTCTGAGTGAGCTCTGGCAAATGGTGATGGACAGGGAGTCCTGGCGTGCTGGAATTCATGGGGTCACAAAGAGTCAGACATGACTGAGTGACTGAACTGAACACATATATATGGAATTTAGAAAGATGGTAATGACAACCTTGTATGTGAGGCACCAAAAGAGACACAGATGTATAGAACAGTCTTTTGGACTCTGTGGGAGAGAGAGAGGGTGGGATGATTTGGGAGAATGGCATTGAAACATGTATAATATCATATATGAAACGAATCGCCAGTCCAGGTCAATGCATGATACTGAATGCTTGGGGCTGGTGCACTGGGACGACCCAGAGGGATGGTACGGGGAGGGAGGAGAGAGGGGGGTTTAGGATGGGGAACATGTGGATACCTGTGGTGGATTCATGTTGATGTATGGCAAAACCAGTACAATATTGTAAAGTAATTAACCTCCAATTAAATAAATTTATATTTTTAAAAAAGAAATTGCATTGGGAGAGATGAAATGTTCATATAAATAATTTCTGTGTGAGGCAGTGTAAATGGTGAGTCGAACAGGCAATATTGAGGACTGGAAAAGACAGGTCATTTCTTCTTGAGATGATTGAGAAATAATTCTTGGAACAGATATCAGCATCAAATAGATATCAACATCAATTAAGATGGAAAATTCTGAAAGACCACAAATTATAGGCATGAAGGCAGGAACTAAATTGCACGGTATTAATAAGGAATCTGAACAAGTCTGACACATAGTTGGCACTAAGTAAATATTTCTAAATTATGACTGAATGTTGGATTTGTAACTAAAGCAAAATTTATATAATGCAGGTTCTAGGAGATTGTGTTAGGCAAGTAAGGACAAAAACGGTAGAAGGCTTAAGGTACATGTTAATACATCTTCGTTTATTCTTTGAATAATTATTTTTTGGATCCGTGCTATGTGCTGGACCTGTGATATACACTAAGACAAACAGGAATGATGCTAAAGCTGAAACTCCAATACTTAGGCCACCTCATGTGAAGAGCTGACTCATTGGAAAAGACTCTGATGCTGGGAGGGATTGGGGGCCGGAGGAGAAGGGGACGACTGAGGATGAGATGGCTGGATGGCATCACCGACTCAATGGACATGAGTTTGAGTGAACTCCGGGAGTTGGTGATGGACAGAGAGGCCTGGCGTGCTGCGATTCATGGGGTCGCAAAGAGTCGGACATGACTGAGCAACTGAACTGAACTGACAAACATGTTCCGACCATCAAGGAGCTTAGATTATAACTTAATTTAGGTGAGAAAAATTTGTATTTTATTTTTCTTAAAAGCAAAGTTCTGTTACTTGAATAACTTTTCAATATAGGTCATTAAGCAGCTACTGCACGAATGACATCAGTCTAAATAACTATGCTTGGCAGAGTCATGCACAGAAGACTGGGGATTGTTGTCACCATGCGTATTTATATCAGGCTACTGATAGAAGGCTTAATTTAAAAGGTGAATCCTTGGGCCTTTATAAAGGAGATAGATGAGAGGCATGTGGCAGGCATCGAGCAGATGCTTTTATGGAAGCCAGGGAATTGCTGCTTTTCTGAGAGAAGGTAGAATGACACCTGTTAGATCATCCTAGTTTCATGATTTCAAATTTGTTCATTGTGTTCTATTAACATTTCTGAAATGATAAGTTATACTGAAGGTCTTAATTGAGTCACTTAAGGCTTTCATCCTCGATTTTCTATAAACAAGCCATCTATTCTTTTGCTATTACTTGAAGACTTTAGTAAACATTCTTTCAAGAGAAATGCCTTTTAAGATTTTTTATTGATTTATTTCTGGCTGTGCTGAGTCTTCATTGCTGCGCATGGGCTCTTCTCCAGTTGCGGCAAGTACGGGCTACTCTCTAGTTGCAGTGCGCAAGCTTGTCATTGCGGTGGCTTCTCTTGTTGTGGAGCATGGGCTCTAAGCACGCGACCTTCAGTAGCTGTGGCACACAAGCTTAGCAGTTGTGGTGCGGAGGCATGGTTGCCCTGCAGCACGTGGGATCTTCCTGGACCAGGGACTGAACCTGTGTTCCCTGCAGTAGCAGGCAGATTCTTTACTGCTGCACCACGAGGGAAGTCCTAAGGAGAAACACCTGTAATGTAAAGACAGCTACTGATTGACAGCATATGAAGTAGGAGTTTGTGGTTAATTCTAGTAAGCAGAATAGTGGTTCCCCACAAAATGTCCTGGGTCTAACTTCTGCAACCTGTAAATATGATACTTGAAATGGGAAAGGTGAATTAAGTTTGCACATGAAAACAAGATTGCTAATCAGCTGACCTTCAAGCATGGAGGTCATGCCAAGTGATCTAAGTGGGCCCAATGTGTTTTTTTTTTTAATTTATTTTGATTGGAGGATAAATATTTTGTAATACTGTGTTGGTTTCTGCCATACATCAACATGAATCAGCCATTGATATACGTATGTCCTCTCCCTGTTGAACCTCTCTCCTGTCTCTGACTCCATCCCACCCCTCTAGGTTGTCACAAAGCACTGGGTTTCAGCTCCCTGTGTCATACAGCAAATTTCCACTGGCTATCTCATTTTACATTTGGCAATGTGTATGTTTCAGTAAGTGGAATAGGGAGTCAGAATTTTCAGAATGATAGGAAGTGAGAAAAAGACTTAACCAGGTATTGCTGGCTTTGGAGATGGAAGGGGCCACAAGCCAAAGAATGTGGGTAACCTCTTGAGGCTGTCAAAAGCACAGAAATGGGTTCTCTGCTAGAGCTATTATTCCAGTGACATCTGTGTTATTCTTCTCAGCTGCAGAACTCTTCAGATAAATTTGTATTGTTTTAAGCCACTAAATTTGTGCTAATTTATTATGGTAGCAAATAGACAACTAATGTGTAAACACTGAATAGTGGTAAGGATCACTTACAGGTTATTGTTAGAAGCTTGAAAAAAAGTAGCATATATTAATGACATAAGAAGTTACAAATGGAATGTGAAAATTATTAAAATTTAATCTCATACATTTGTTTCTTTTTAAAATTAATTTGCATTGCAGTATAGTTGTTTTGGGGCTTCCCTAGTGGCTCAGTGCTAAAGAATCCGCCTGCCAGTGCAGGGACTCAGGTTTGATCCCTTGGTTGGGAAGATCCCTGGAGAAGGAAATAGCAACCCACTCCAGTATTTTTGCCTGGAAAATCCCATGGACAGAGGAACCTGACAGGCTATAGTCTATGGGGTTGCAAAGAGTCGGACATGACTTAGTAGTTAAATATCAACCACAACATAGTTGACTTACAATGTTGTGTTAGTTTCTACTGTACAGCAAAGTAAATCAGTTTACACATATTCATATATCTCTTCTTTTTTAAAAAAATTTCCTTTTCATTTAGATCACCACAGAACACTGAATTAACCTCATAAGTTTAAATCATGATCTTGTTTAGATAGATGCAAGTACATAATATTAAATAAAAACCTTTGTGTACTAAACATTTTTTAATTCTTGCAGATTAAGCAACAATGTTAATCAAACAAAAATGAAGTAAGTTTGTGATATAACTTAAGGAGTATAAAAGGGAGACATGCTGTGTGTGCTTAGTTGCTCAGTCATGTCCGACCCTTTGTGACTGCATGGATTGTAGCCCGCCAGGCTCCTCTGTCCTTGGGGATGCTCCAGGCAAGAATACTGGAATGGGTTTCCATGCCCTTCTCCAGGGGATCTTTCCAACCCAGGGATGGAAACCAGGTATCCTGCACTGCAGGTGGATTCTTTACTATCTGAGCCACCAGGGAAGCCCAAAAGGGAGATATGAAAAGTGTGAAAGTGAAAGTCACTCAGTTGTGTCCAACTCTGTCCATGGAATTCTCCAGGCCAGAATACTGGAGTGGGTAGTCTATCCCTTCTCCAGCAGATCTTCCCTTCCCAGGAATTGAACCGGGGTCTCCTGCACTGCAGGTGGATTCTTTACCAACTGAGCTATGAGGGAAGCCCATAAGGGGAGATATATGTATTTTTAAATATGGTAACAAGATTATAAATATGCCACTACCTAGATTAATTAAATATTAACAATATAATAAAGTACCTGGAATCTGATGGGTCATGTTCTGTAGATCATGATCTTGGTGAAGAGATATTCCATATCCTTTGTATATTCTTCAGGTTCCTAAAATTCATAATGAAGTCTGTGTTTCTGTGTGTCTGTCTGTGTATATAGGGTATGTGTTTTAACAAAATATGAATTATTTTCTCTGGTTTGAAGTTCCCAGGAGGATTTTTTGTTGTTGTTATTGGGACTGGGTTTCTTACATAAGATAATGAATGACTGTATATTGCATTTTGACTCTTAAAGCAAATGTGCAGTTAATAATTTCTCAAGGATTTTAACCAGTCTCTCATGAAGGTTGTCATGGAAGAACAATGAGCAGATTGTCATTTCAGAAATGTTACTTCTCTTTGAAAGATGATATTTTTGCCTTCCTCTGTCTTGTGGCTAACTACCACACAAACTTCTTGTCTCTACCAAGAGAATTTTGAGTCTCGATATCACAGAAAGTTCCTGGGATATCAAAACTTCACTTGGCACATGCTTTAATAACTTTGACTGCCTCCCCATTTAGACTTAACTTACAAAAGATGTTTTCAAATAGTTTAATATCTCAAAGTTAGATAGCAAGTCAGCTGTGCCATGACTGTTTTACAGTGTAGCAGAGTATGTCATATTTGGCATAGACATTAGTTTCTCCAGCTTGTGGGTGGTATTCTCCTTGAGATCAGAAATTGTCTTGGTTAATAAAACCACATTGCTAGATTGAGACTGAATGAATCTATCGGTCAATCTCACTATTGGCTTCTTGCATTATCTTTTTGAATTTAAATTTTCTTATCACCAATTGGATCCTTATCTGCTCTGCCTTCTTCTCTGGTTGTTGTGAGGCTCACATGACGTACTGTCTTGAAACTCATGTGAAATAACCTAAGGCATTGATTCCCAAGTAGTATTTTCTCCATTTCTCTTCCGCTAAAGGGAATTACTTCATGATCAAATTGATTTGTGCAGTGATAGTACTGTATTCCACTTGGGGAGACTCACAATTTATATTGGCTTATAAAAGACTCTGGGTAGGGAGGCAGTAAAGTTAAGTTTTGTTGACCATGACTCCTTTTATCACAGAATATACTATATACATCATGGAATGTTATTTGGAAAAATGTCTTCAGACTTAAATTTACACATGTGGATACTGAGGCCTTAGAAGGATAAAATTTCCAATTAAACCCTTTATTTGCTTCTTTACATGCTTCTTTATTTGCAGGTAGAGAACAACAGAGGTGTGGTAAGATTTTTATTATATTTGGAGGGATTTAGGAAGAATTCTCAGCATCTTTAGTTTTATAAGTTTATTTTTTATTTAATTATTATCATTATTGTTATGATTACTACTAACATGTGCCATTTGATTCTAACTAGCCTGTTTCCAAAGTATTCATGGTAGCTCTAGTAAAAATTGTGCATGCTCTCCTTTATTTTGAATACATACTTATGACTTGACAGAACTGTATTTGCGTCCAAAATCATACTATAATAGGAACATTTAGATGAGGTTCAAAAGTTCTGCTCATTTTACTCAGTTATGTATAATAGATGGTGGTTGAATCTTGTGACATTTATGTATGGAACAAATTGTATGTAAAGTTTATATACTATATGAGACTGTAAATCAGCTACATGAATCAAGTTCCCCTTGATTGCAAATTTTACCATAGTTCCGTTTAGATAGTATTGGCCAGCAGATTGAAAGCCTGTTTTTGTATGCCACACTGCCTAGTCTTCATGCTTTATCTCTCTTTTTTAAATAAAAGTTTATTTATTTTTAATTGGTAGATAATTGCTTTACAATGTTGCATTGGTTTCTGCGGTAAATCAACATGAATCCATCATAGGTATACATGTCTCTTCCCTCTTGAACCTCCCCTCCCACCTCCCACCCCCTCCATGCTTTATGATATTTCCACTATATAGCATTCCTTCCAGTATTATAGATAAGGAATCTGAACTGTTGACACTGCTGCTTGTTAGGAGAGCCACTGTTCTTCCAGTTACCTGAATCCAAGAATCACTTCTGATGATTCTCAGTGTTCCAGATAGAGCCAGTAATTCTTCTATACTTCTGGTGTTTCACACTTTCTTTCTTCACTGTTGCTGTGATCATTATAAGGCAGGAGCTGGGGTAGTTTCCTAGGTCATCCCCTACTATGTCTTTTCTAAAAACTGTCCGCATACCACAGCTGAAATATCTGACCATATCTGATTCTGTTGCTCATACCATTGGCACAATGCTACCATTAAGAGAGCAATGGGACATTAGTGCTTTTCATGTGACTAGGAAACTACAGGTATTCATCCCTCTGTCAGAGAGAAGTACACTCTACTTATAATACTTCACCTAGAATTAAATGTTTGGTGTTTGATGTTACGTATCCAGTGACCTATGTGTGGGTCTCTTTAGGTTGCCATGACCTTGTTTCTGGGCTTCCCTGGTGGCTCGGATGATAAAGAATCCACCTACAACGCAGGAGACCTGAGTTTGATCCCTGGATTGGAAAGATCCCCTGGAGGAGGACATGGCAACCCACTCCAGCATTCTTGCCTGGAGAATTCCCTTGGACAGAGGAGCCTGGCGGGCTACAGTCCCTGGGGTCGCAGGGAGGCAGACACTGCTGAGCAACTAAGCACAGCACGGACCTTATTTCACGAAGAAATACTTACCATCCTTCTTACCTCGTCCTTAAATGGACCTCATAAAAATCCTTAGATTTTTGTGCTACATGTTTTTGGTCTCATTTTTCTACAGATTTTAGTCTCAAAATTGCTGCATAAAAGAAGTTTTTAATTCTCTGGATGTCTTATAAAGTCTCTCCTGAATAGTGGCAATTTTCAAGTTTTTAATACTTAGAAGCATACATTTCAGACACTTTTACTTTCAAGTGCTTCACTCCTGGAGAGGAAATTTGTCTCTAGATGAGTTTGTTTTCTTTGTGTTGTTTTATTTCTAAGATGGGATGATAGTGGTGGTATTGATCATGATTTAGACTTTGTACACCACTTGCCATATGCCATGCACTATTCTCAGTGCTTTGTACTCATTAACACAGCCAGTTACAAGATGAAGATTATTTTTAAAATTTTCCCAACATTGTTTTTTTCCCATCATTTTTTATAGGAGATTGAACTAAAGTGTAGAACTGCCAAGCCTACCCAGTTACAAATATTTTCTTGATGTATTTCAGGCATTTATTATTCATCTTTAAATCAGTTTGGTGAAATCTTATTACAATCATTGTTTGAGCATGAAGAAACCAAGTTATAGGTGAACTAGGGTTGAAATTCACTACTCTTTGCTCTGGTGATTTTATAATTCATTAACATGCTAAAATCTAAAAGTGCTTGAAACTTCATTAGAATTTAACACACAATAGAATTTTGAATTATACGTTATCCTTGAGTAGATTTATTACACCTTTGTATTTATAACATAGATATCGCGTTTTGAGTAGCCTAGGAAGGAAGCCAAAGAAATTTAAAATATCAGTGTGTGAATACAAACCTAGGAAAATTCTTCTCATAGATTTTGCTTTTCTTTAAGAAATGGGATTAATTTTTAAGAATGGTTTGCTGCTGCTGCTAAGTCCCTTCAGTCGTGTCCAACTCTGTGCAACCCCGTAGACGGCAGCCCACCAGGCTCCCCCCGTCCCTGGGATTCTCCAGACAAGAACACTGGAGTGGGTTGCCATTTGCTTCTCCAGTGCATGAAAGTGAAAAGTGAAAGTGAAGTCGCTCAGTTGTGTCCGACTCTGTGCGACCCCATGGACTGCAGCACCAGGCTCCTCCAGCGATGGGATTTTCCAGGCGAGAGTACTGGAGTGGGGGTGCCATTGCCTTCTCCATTTATCTAAGACTAAATCAACAGTTTTATCAGTATTCATATTTAAATTTACATATCAATGTTTAAAGACTTTCTCTTCCTATAGTGTGTTTAATAAAATATAGAACGTTATTCTTGACATTAAAAACTTTTCCATCTTAGGTATAGTGAAAGTGTTGGTTGCTCAGTGATGTCCAACTCTTCGTGACCCCATGGAGTGTAGTCCGGCAGGCTTCTCCCAGGCAAGAATACTGGAGTGGGTTGCCATTCCCTTCTCCAGAGGATCTTCCAGACGCAGGGATCGAAACTGCATTGGAGGCAGATTCTTTACTGTCTGAGCCACCAGAGTCTCCTGTATTTAATACAGAACCCAGTTGATAAGTACATGCATACTTTGCACTCAGTGGAAGATCCAGGCTTGCCTATTTTACTTATACAGTTGCTTCCTGGGGCTTTTCTTATCAAGCATTTTCAGATGCAGTGCAATAAATAATCTTCCTAACACTGTGATAATTATTAGCCTGGAAAAGATAAGAACTATAGTGAAAGGTAGAATACATATGATGTTTTTTATTTTGCCCTTTAAAGTGAAGTGTTTTAATATTTATATTTACATAGCTTACTTTAATCTCTTGTGTTTGATATTTTAGTTTTGTTAGTCTTTGTAGGTTACTATATCAAAAGTTCCATACAGCTGTTGGCTCATTTAGTCTATTTTCTTAACTAATTTACATAAATTAGAAAAGAAAATGTAGAAGTTTGTTTCTTAGTATTTTGCATAAAATTCAGATGTCAAGTCTTGATTAAATATTTAATAAAATATATAATTAAAGCCTAGGTATTAAAATATTCTTTATAAATTATTTTCTTATAAAAGATGATATAGGGGTTTTATGGGTACTTAATGCTGCCATTGTAGCACAAATTAGCCATAGATAAAGAACAAATGAATGAAATGGACATGTTCCAGTGACATATTAATTGCAAAACAAGAGGTTTGATTTGTTCTGAGGGCCGTAGTCTGCTGACCTCTAGTGTAAGATTCCAACTGAAGTGGAAAGAGGAGATGGAGGAACTAACTGACCAAGCGAGGAGGACCAACTAAGCAAAGGTTTGGAATTGTAGATTCATTGACCCGTTTTAGGTGTTAATAACCAAAATGTGCTTTGGTTCCATTTCCTTGTGAAATATTTAACACCTGTCTTCAGTGCCTAAGGTATACTAGGTACTAATATATTAGCTGTTTTAAAAAAACAAATGAATGAACAGTTCTCAGCAGCTATTAACTGCTTAACATGCCAAATGTGAAGACATTTTAGTTGTTAAAAATGGCAGAAGTTTATAATAAATGTGTATTTTATTATAAAAAATTTATAATGTGATTATTAAAACATATACAGGAAATGCTGGGAAATATAAAACCTCATGAATGTTTCCCTATGAATTAGGAAAGGCTGTTCTTATAAGACTGAGATAAAAGTTTTATATAAGGTTGTGGTTTTCATTCTACAGAAAAATTTGACAGGTCCCCTCTAGAGCTTTTGTGGGTAGCAAGTGGGCCAGAGAAGTTTCAATTCTGTCCTCCTAACCTGGCTCTTAACTGAGGCGATTTAGCTTGAGAGTTTATTTTTATGTCTCTGCATAATAATTTATATGAATAAAGGAAATAAGATAATGCTTCTTAAAAACCAGTCATATGATAGTAAAGTAATGAATGATATAAATATGGCACGTGCATTTAAATTCTTTTGCTCCAACCTGTGTCGGGTTCCTTTGGGTATACTCTATTAAGGGCATTAACTCTACTTGACTCTTGTTTAATCAAAGAATTTTAATAATGGCAAAATAGTAGTAAACTTTAAGCTAATTATGTCTGGAGGGAAATACAGTTGACCAGACTATATAAGTCTGTTAGCCATGGCACTTCTCTGTATTTTGGAGCATACTTTCTGCACTGGAAAAACACAGCAACTATATATGGGTAGTCTTAGAATTCCAAAAGAAAATTATGCCAGTATCTAAGTTGGGAATATTTAAGTTACGTTAACTCTTAAACTATTGTACATAGCAAGTTTCTGTCTGGGCAGTACAAGAGGTAACAATTTATATTCCTTCCTTCCTTTATGGATCAGTTTTTGTTAAGTGCCTACTGTATGCCAGGCACCATGGATCTAAGGACAAGTATAGTCTAAGTGCAAGAGAAAGAAAAAGTATCTGATTTTGGTATCACCTTTGTACTTTAAATCTCTTTAGTATTAATAGTTGCTTAGGACAGAAAAACCATGATAAAAGTAGTATTTATTTTTAAACTTTTTTCCACAGTAGTATAAAGACAATCAGTGATAAAATATAGATGAGTGTTAACTTCATTATTGATCAGGGCTCTCTTAGAACTCTCACTTGCACTTTAGAAAACTTCTAGTTGCAGATGAGACAGGTTCAGCAGCAGACAAGTTAGGATTTGTTGTCTGTCTTCTAAGATGAGAATTCGAGAAGCTAAATGAGATGCCAAAGGTCACAGTGCTTTCGCATCCCAGATCTTCACCTAGATTGTCAGGTCCTCCTCTTTACATTCTTTCTAATACTTTACACTGACTCTTCCTCAGTTAATGACCTGACAACTTTCTTATATGAAGGAAGTCACTCAGAAAGAGAGTAAATAGGTCCCTTAAACTTTTTAGTAGCTTCTTTAACTACTATGATTCTTACTCTATACCATTCAAATACAACGTCATTTTAAGGAAGACCCTCTATTTTTAAAAATGATTTCACAATATTTAGACACTTTTATCACTAGAAAAATATATTAGGGTCATCAAATTATACTTTTTCCCTTGTATTTATGTTTTGGAGCTTGTGTAAGATTGCAGTTATAGTGAGTTTTCAGACCTCAGTGTTATAAGATAAAACATGAAGTACAGTTTAATACAGGTAACTGTGGACTTGTGGAATAATCTGGATAACTTCTGATGATTGCTAAAAAATTCTTGAATGATTCTAAAACATTCTTGGTTAATAGTTTTTGAAGGTACTGGAAATTTATTATTTTGTATTTCTCAAGCTATACTCAAGGGTAGTTGTAACTTTTTCCACTCACCCCAAGATATAGTGCCTTTGTCCATTCTGCTCTTGAATAGCCAAATCCTTTTCTTCAGAAATTTTAGGTATTTTAGCTGCAGGTGATTTGTCTTACCTGAAAGATTATTGTGAGGGAGGGTAAGTAAACAGCAGATATTCTCTAGAAATAGTGATCTTGTTATCACATAAACATCTTCAGCTATAAGCAGTACATTTAGAGAAATATGTCAGATATATAAACAGTTGGCAGCTCATGTTCTATTAACATTGCATATTTTTATAGCATCTTGGTTTTACTGTTGTTTTAAATTTACATAATTTTTTTCCACTTCAAAAATAAAGCTTATGTTGTGAAACATTGTTTCCTACAGGATAGTTTCCTGAAGTTTTAATAAATCATTGCTAGTTTATTCAGTACTCAGTGCTCATTTTTAATGCAAGATTATAATTGCAGATGTGCACTTTATAATTGATCATGTGTTGGTATACTTCATACAATATGGTAATGAAAAAGCAAAGCTCATAATTGTCTTTAAATGTAGCTTAGCATTATTCATTAGATTTACTCTCAAGTTGTTTTTCTGTTTTCTCAAGCATTTTCTGAAATGCTTATAGGAAATAATAGAATCAAATATTTTAGTGAAAAACGCAAATATAGTATCAGTTGAAGTTAGAAAGTTAAACCTCTTGTTGGAATAAGATTTAAATCTTAAATCTTGTTGGAAAATTTAAATATTATATAGTGTCTTTAATCATATTCTAGGAACATGAGATTGTGTTTAGCTGTCTCTAAATTTCAGCTCTCCTTTGGTGTTTATCCATTCCACTCCTTGTTGTTCTTTTAGTTGCTCAGTTGTGTCCAACTCTTTTGTGCCCCAAGGACTGTAGCCTGCCAGGC
The DNA here is from genome assembly GCA_917880005.1 of Nanger dama. Classification (NCBI taxonomy): domain Eukaryota; kingdom Metazoa; phylum Chordata; class Mammalia; order Artiodactyla; family Bovidae; genus Nanger; species Nanger dama. The sequence continues at coordinate 37,248,414 of CAKJTW010000007.1, forward strand.
TTCTCTGTCCATGGGGTTTCTCCACACAAGAATACTGGAGTTGGTTGCCATGTCCTTCACCAGGGGATCTTCCCCACTCAGATATAGAACCCACCTCTCCTGCTTTGACAGGCTGTTTCTTTACCACTGAGCAATCAGGGAAGCCCTTTCCACTCCTTAACCATGTAAAAAGGTTCAGTACAGGTCACTAGAGTTGAATTTTCAGTTCTCTTTTTTCTAAAGTAGTATCTTAATCGGGTTTTCTGTAATATAGTGTTTCAAGAAATTATCTTAGTGAATTCAAACTTGGCCCCAATTATAGAGATCAGAGCTCTCAGACATTGGGAATACTTTTATAGTAGGAATTGCTTTTACAGATTGTGATTTTTAAATATTATATATACATACATATATATTATATATGATATATAGATACTTAATATATACATACTTGTATAAAATATGTGTGTGTATCAAATATATGGAACATCAGCACTTCACAGAGAAGAGTTCATGAAAGAAAGGAGGTATTCATTATAGATGGAGGTAGAGTGAGAGGCGGTTAATGAGAAGATTTATCATCTATAAAGATTTACACATATATGTATATATAATTTTATATGATATGTTATAAATGCTATAATTAAAATTAATATATATTCTGTGTAAAATATTAATGCAATTATACTATGATATTTTCTGTGCAGTAATAATATACTATTGGTTATGTATATAATTCACCATCTTCTCTCATTCTATTTTAATAAACAATGGAGAGCTCTTTTCTTCTGTGAAATTTATGTACAGTGCTGGTGTTCCATGTATTTGATGCAATAGAGACAGCTATAAAATACACCACAGAAATAACAGTGTCTCCAAAGTAAAACTATGAGTTTCCTTAAGAATAAATACCATATGTTGCTCAATAATCATTTGCATTAACTGCTTTTATAACTCTATTTCAGGTTCTACTTATTTGAAGTCAGTCTCATTGGTAACTGAGTCCTTAAATTCAGAAAGAATAGAGTATGGAATCATAGGAAAAAATGTTATTTTTGAAATTCAGATAGAACTAGATTTAATACACAGGACCATCACTTAACTTGCTTTCTTAACTTTCATAAGATCCTTAATTTTTCTCATCTGTAAAGATAATATATTCATATCATATGGTTATTAAGTGACTAAATTAATTTAAAACACTTTTAAAAGGCCGTTCAAGAAATCTTTATTCAGATCCATAATTATCTTAAAAAGCTTCTTACACTTTTAAAATATCAATTTCTAACTTATAGTAAAATATTTAATACTTAATTTTATATATATGTGGTCCAGGTGAATTATGAATTTGCCATACAATCTATTCTTCCAATTGTCATACAACTACAATTTTTTGTCTAAAAAGGTAGAATTGAAAAGCTATTGAGAAGTAGGTCCAGTAGTGTGAGAATTTGGAAGACAAAAAGGAGCCAGTTGCAGGATACAGGATGCTTGGGGCTGGTGCACTGGGATGACCCAGAGAGATGGTATGGGGAGGGAAGTGGGAGTGGGGTTCAGGATTGGGAACTCATGTACGCCCGTGGCCGATTCATGTTGATGTATGGCAAAACCAATACAGTATTGTAAAGTAAAATTTAAAAAATTAAAAATAAAAAGGAGCCAATTGAAAAGAAATCAGCCTGCTTCTCAACTTTTGTTCTGGGAGGAAGATGTGAATACTTCCGTCAAGGACATGAGAAGGAAAATGGTACATAAATACATATAAAGGGTGCTGTAAGTGTTTTCATGCTTCAGAGATACACAGACAATCATTTCCACATACAAGTTAAAAATAGTATGGAAATAGTTTTTCATGGGAGCGTAACAACTGAAGTCAGAAATGTTTGCGGTTGCTCATATGGAGGAGGCTTTGTTAGGTGAATGTATTGACTGGGCAAGAAGTAGTCACTAATTTGTGTGAGCTGTTGCTTTCAAAATTCAAAATCCTGTGCAGGGTGGCTCTGATTTCAGATAAAGTTGCCTATGTTGGTAGAATTATCATTTCTCTGTTTATTTTTGAATTATTTATGAGCAGGAGTTTTTCTAGTAGAGAAAAATCTTCTCCGTGGCCTTGTTTATTATCAAAGTATAGTGTTCCTGTACAGTTGCTTAGGTGTTCATAACAAGCTTGTGGATCCCAAAAGGGATGGAAGAATTATTTCTGGTGGTCTTTGAATATGTAATTGCTGCCAGTTGAGAAAGCAAAATTCTAAATAAGTTGAAAGAGCTTTCACAAATAACGCAATGTAATTGCAAGGCATGAAGCTCAATATATAGTTTATATAATAGCACCACGAAGTTTTCAAGGACCTGCCCAACAAGGGTCTTCACAGAGGTATATATTAACCTTCTGCTGGACACTGTACTTGTTTTAACTTATTAAGACATTCTGGCTGTGCATTTGAAATTACGCCTGTTGAAAACATACGCTTACAGCTTTTCTGTTTCGTTGTGAGCATTACCAAAAGCACCTAACAATAACGATAAAATCATGATCATCAAAAGGCAGAAAATTCTTCATCTTTGCTAAGATATGTTGGAATAAAGTGGTTTTGAGATCTAGGCCAAGGACACCTAGTTGAATTTATTTACTCTTTTTAATAGTGTATTGGGGAAATAGAGTGTAAAAATCCAGACTTTGAAAACAGTATATAAGTGAACTACAAAATCCCTCTTTACTTTTCAGAAAAGTTTGATACAGTGTTCACTTAAATATGGAACGTCTCGTAATAGCTTTGCTTTATGGTTAGATTTAATTTTGTGCATCATTTTAGGAACATTTCTGATACTTTGACAAGGGATAAATTTGTATCTGATCTAGCTGAAATTCAGTCATAATTTACTAAAGCAAGTTTAGGGATGACTGAATTGCCAGCATTTTCAGACCATTTCTATATCATTTAGTTCTATTTTCATTTTTATCTGTCAACAGTTCAGAAGAGGTTTTTATAGTTAATTATTCTCTGTAGACTTAGGTTTCATATGAAGAGATCATCTACCCAATATCTCTCTTTCCACTCTTTCACTCACCTCATTAAAACATAAATTCTCTAATTTCCATTTTTGAGTATTATTTTTCCATTATACAAACTAGAACCTTGAATCAGTAAGTGAATTCTGTATATGTATTCTTCATTATGTATGTAAGACCCGTATAGGTCTTGGCTGCACCACTTGAGTCCAAGGTCCCTCTCACTTTATATCTAAAGATAATTGCTCTCTCTACCTTTCATCCAGTGGTTTTCAGCCAGAGGGAATTTTGCCCCGAGAGGGAATTTTGCCCCCAGAGGACATTTGGCAATATTTGGAGACAGGTGGAGTTGTTACAGCGAGGATGTGGTCCTATGGGCATGTGGTAAGCAGAGGCCATTGATAATGATAAACATCAGACAAAGCACAGGACATCACACCCGCATAACAATTTATCAGCCCAAAGTGACAGTAACACTTAGATTAAGAAATGCTGCCCTAAGCCCTCTTCCATCATTCTTGCTCCAGATGACTCTTTTCAAAGTAGTACTCTCATTGAATAAATCACCTGAGGAGTCATTGTCCATGGGTATTGTCTGGAGTATATGATTTAAATTTTCGACCTTGGTTTCAAACTTGTACGACTAATATATCCCGACCTCGGGCTTTTGTTAGTTGTGATGGTGTCTTCCATAGAATATAGCATGGATTTTAGGTCCCCAGGGTCTTTTCAGCATTTTCCTTTCTTTGGTTCTGGGGAATTGTACTGTCTGTACTTCTAAACTCCCAGCTCTCAAGTCTTAGAAGGCTTGGTTGACTTTTGTGAGACAGTTGGTCCAATGAGCATGTGTCATTATCTGTATGTTACTTATAATGATTTATTTCCTCCTATCTACTATTATCTTTGGTTTAAAAGGTTCTTTCTATCACTGAAATCCATTGTACAAAAATTATTTAATATGGAGTGGATGGACTTCTATATAAAACAGATGAAACCAAAGTTTCATTTACTTGAGCAGAATGAAACACTTCACTTTCCTTGATTTTCTGCTTATTTCCAAGCAAACTTTGAGCTATGTATCTAAGAATATTAAGGTGTTAACTTCTGTCTTATTCTTTAAATTTTTGATATATATTTCATCATAAAAATCTTTCGAGAGTATACATTTTTTATAACAGAAATTACCTGTTAGTAGATTTCTATATACCTCCTGGTTTTCTGTGTAGCACTTAGTATATACGCAATGGATATTTAGTTAATGTGTCAATGGCCATGTCATAAAAAGTAGTGCTAGAAACAAAGTAAACAGAAGACAGAATCTTACCTAGGTAGGTTTGTAGAGTATAAGGGCTAAATAAATACATAGGTAAATATATATGGCTTTTCACTAAAAGTTCACTAAAATGAACTATGTTGTTGTTTAATTGCTAAGTCATGTCCAGCTATTTGTGACCTCATGAACTGCAGCACACCAGCATTACCTTTCCTTTACTATCTCTCAGAGTTTGCTCAAACTCAGGTCTGAGTCAGCCATGCCGTTCAGCCATCTTATCCTCTGCTGCCCTCTTCTCCTTTTACTTTCAATCTTTCCCACATCAGGGTCTTTTACAATAAGTCAGCCAAAGTACTGGACCTTCAACATCAGTCCTTCCAATGAATATTCAGGGTGGATTTCCTTTATTATTGATTTGTTTGATCTTGCAGTCGAATGAACTCTTGAGTCTTCTCCAGGACCACAGTCTGAAAGCACCATTTCTTCGGTACTTAGCCTTCCTTATGGTCCGACTCTCACATTCATACATGACTACTGGAAAAACTATAGCTTTGGCTGTATGGACCTTTGTCAGCAAAGTGATGTCTTTGCTTTTCAATACGATGTCTGCTGCTGCTGCTGCTGCTAAGTCGCTTCAGTTGTGTCCGACTCTGTGCGACCCCATAGATAGCAGCCCACCAGGCTCCACCATCCCTGGGATGTCTAAGTTTGTCTAAGAGAACTAAAAACAGGGAATATACTCTATTCTGAAAGTTTGGAACCTCCTCACCTTTAAACTTCAAACTCATAGGAATACCTTCCTCATGTTATCCCATTGTGACCTGATTTTTTTTTTTTAATAGGATATAGAGATTTGTGACTTAGCTCCCATAAATTAATGTACTCCTCAGCAGTATACAAAAGGAAGAACGTTTCCTAGGAACTTCCCAGTTATTGCAATTTAGTAGAGTAAGGGCTGGGTTCACTGTTCGGAAGTTGACCCTTGCACTTTGGAAATCCATTCCTCAGTTTAGTAAGGGGCTGTGTAGAACAGAAGGAAGAATTTACAGTTATGATTTTTTTTGACTTGTTTTATTTTTTTGTGAAGATTAAATAAAACATGAAAGACAGAGTCTCCTAAGTGCCCATCTCCTCCCTTCAGAAACCCAATTTTATCTTGGGTAAGAAAGTTATGACCAACCTAGACAGCATATTAAAAACAGAGACATTACTTTGCCAACAAAGGTCCGTCTAGTCAAGGTTTTTCCAGTGGTCATGTATGGATGTGAGAGTTGGACTGTGAAGAAAGCTGAGCACTGAAGAATGAATGCTTTTGAACTGTGGTGTTGGAGAAGAATCCTGAGAGTCCCTTGGATTGCAAGGAGATCCAAACAGTCCATCCTAAAGGAGATCAGTCCTGGGTGTTCATTGGAGGGACTGATGCTAAAGCTGAAACTCCAATTCTTTGGCCACTTCATGCAAAGTGTTGACTCATTGGAAAAGACCCTGATGCTGGGAGGGATTGGGGGAAGGAGGAGGAGGGGACAACAGAGGATGAGATGGCTGGATGGCATCACTCGATAGACAAGAGTTTGGGTGAACTTTGGGAGTTGGTGATGGACAGGGAGGCCTGACGTGCTGCAATTCATGGGGTCACAAAGAGTTGGACACAACTGAGTGACTGAACTGAACTGAAGAACGTCATTTCCTAACTAACTATACAGGTTGGAATGGTCTCTCAGGCATAACTAAAGATTTTCTGGAAACTTTATTTAAAAGAGCCCTTTTCCCTCTCCCTCTCTCTCTCTCATATTTTTTCTTGATTGGAAAATATCCCAATATGCACTATAAATGAAAAATAATGAATTCTTTCCTTTCAAAACAGATTATTTCCAATGACCAAAATATTGTAGCTACTATTTTAACATTATCATAACTCCACTGTTATATTTGTATCACACATAATGTCTGTCAAGAATTTGATCGGAGTAACTGATTTTCTGAGGAGTGTGATAAGCTTGCTATGGATAGAATCTGAGATGATATGAGGTAGAATGTAAATACTTACTTTTTAAATGTTCAATATTTATTTGATTGCATTCACATTCTTGTCCCAGGTCTTACATCTTACATGAAACTAGGTCATCAACCTGGAATGAATGGGTCCTGAGAGTTGGAATATTGATATATCAGAGATTCAGAATGACTGGAATGTTTAAACAGAAACATGGTGTATGTGTTAGTTGCTCAGTTGTGTCCAACACTTTCTGATCCCATGGACTGTAGCCTGGTAAGCTCCTCTGTCCATGGAATTTTCCAAGCAAGAATACTGGAGTGGGTTGCCATTTCCTTCTCCAGTGTATCTTCCCTACCCAGGGATCAAACCCAGGTCTCCCACAGTGCAGGCAGATTCTTTATCATCTGAACCACTAGGGAAACCATGGAATTACCTTCTGATCTTTTACCATCTGATCTGATTGTTTACCCCCAAAAATAATGAGTTTGGTAGTACTAATTAAAATTAGATGGATTGCTAAAACTTCTAATCCTTTCCTTTCATGCTTTCAGTCTTATGGCTTAGCTACCATAATTAAAGCAAAGTATATTAGTGTTTCTTGTTTATGAGTATGAGTAAGCCTGAGAATAATTTTCACATTATACATTTAGTCATGAAGTAAAAATAATTATTTTCTGATGCCTTTAAACTGCTCACTCCTCTCCTTTTATCTTTCTCCTTTCTTCTCTTTCACTCATCATATTTCTAACCATAATAACTTATTGTTACACTGACCAATATGAAGAATAAAAGTTAAATCCCAGTAGAAGCCAAATAACATAGTTTCAGCTGTTAAGCTGTGGGTTCATTTATTTGATTGTTGCTTACAAGATATTATCCTCATCTGTTACAAAGGCTTTCTAGTATCTTTGAGCTACCAATTTTACTCAATTTTTCATGATTGTTCTGTAAAGTCAAAGAAAATAGGTCAGAAGAAATAGAATAGGGTCTATTAATTCACCATTAATTCATTTTTATACAGTTTCATCACATGATTTTATGTTACTTTTATATTGAAAAGATACTCAAAAGTTCTTAGATGACTAACTGGTAAACCTTAACCATCCTGTCAGAATTGCACTTTATATTCTAATATACTTAGTTGTTAAAAAGATGGGACTAAAGTAAGTTTTATTCATTGGCTGCTGAGTATGACTTTATGATCATTATTCAAATTTATTTAAAAGTAATTTTAAAATTCATGCATTTATAGTGATGAATTGTGTTGATTTTGATCAGTTATTTTATATAAAAACTTCAAAAATTTTTCTATGACTAGCATGCTCTGTTAGGAGAAGGCAATGGCACCCCCACTCCAGTACTCTTGCCTGAAAAATCCCATGGACAGAGGAGCCTGGTGGGCTGCAGTCCATGGGGTCTCTAAGAGTCGGACACGACTGAGCGACTTCACTTTCACTTTTCACTTTCATGCATTGGAGAAGGAAATGGCAACCCACTCCAGTGTTCTTGCCTGGAGAATCCCAGGGATGGGGGAGCCTGGTGGGCTGCCGTCTATGGGGTCACATAGAGTCGGACACGACTGAAGCGACTTAGCAGCAGCAGCAGCATCATGCTCTGTTGAAAATGTAACAAATTTGGCTTTTTCTTAAACCTGTCCATTACAGAATCCCACTAAGGTAGTATGTTATTTGCTTCTAATTTTCCCTTGTCCCTTCCAAGTTGGAAGCTGGGATGAGTTCTTCCTTTCTTTACTGTCTCCTTTTTTCTTTCTGTCACTAACAACTCCCATGTTTTATGTTCTAGCCTAAATCTGGCATTCTTGCCAAGTTATTCCTTTGCCTTTATTTGTCTTCTGGTTTCTCTTTATACTGAAAAACCTTTTATCTGATTACCATCTATGTGCAAGTCACAGATTAGCTCTAACTCAGGTTAGCAGGCTTTTCATTTAAACACTCTTTTGATCCCTCTGACTATGGATTTGCTTTCTTAAAGTTCTACATTTCACTCTGGGGAAATAAAAGGAAATGATGACCTTAGTCACTGATACTGTTTAGGAGGTTAAGATATATTTTTACATACATAAAAGGATAGTTCCCTATTATTTTCCCATATAGCACCTAAGAATAGCAAAATGGATTTAGTTGTAGTTGAAGAATAGAATTGCCTCAAACATTGCATAAATTTATTATCCCTTTAACTGAAATCTTAAGCTAACTTGATACTTGATTATTTTTATCAGTCAATAACATAAATCCAAATTAAGAAAATTAATAACATTAGCTATAAAACTACTGAATGAGTAATATTTAACATTTAGTAGATTTTTGTTGTTTATTCTTTTTGAACATCCTACACATGCAGAGTCAATTTAATTATTCTGAGTTGCAATTATGAATTTTTGTCATTGATTAGTCTGTTTTAATTTGGAAATGTCAGTGCTTTATCTAGCAGTTTTCAAGAGTAAATTACAACCATTTTATGGGATTTCATCTTTACTATTAGTGATTATTTACTTTATTACATTTCACAATTGATTATTGTCAATGTTTTGGGAGCTATCACATTTTATAAAGTGGAATACTTTAAAATATTAAATTTTCTAACTATACTGCTATTATGTAGGAAAACTCACATTGTTTTATGGATTTATCTTGTACCTGGCTACTTGCTATGCTATTAACAGTTCTTTTATATTTTCAAATGTTTACTTTTTATGTTTAAAAGGTAAGATGGATTGTCTTACTTTGTAACATTTAATTACTTCATGTTTCTTTTGTTATATTGATTAAGAAACCCAATACAGTGATACATTTTAGTAGTGACGCAGTTTATCCTGTGCTTCCTCTAAGAGAAATTCTTAATATGATGAAACAGTGTTTCTCCTTCCCCCTTTTCTCCCCGCCTTTTTGTTTTCTTACTCAGGGATAGGTCTGAATAGTACTAAATGCCTTTTGGCATCTAATTAAAAATTCCTATTGTGTTTTTCATTTAATTTCATAACATGTTGCATCAAAATAGATTCTCACATGATGGAAGCAAACTTGAAATCGTAGTATAAACAGTTATTTTCCAGTGTATTGTGATGAGAGAACACTATATCCATATTTTCACAACTTTTAATTAACACAGTATTGTTCCCACATACTATTACTGTACAAATGTCATTTTCTTCTGATAGTTTGTTTTCCTTATAGAGGACTCCCTTTCTTTTCAGAACTTCCTGCCAACTACAGCATGATCATTTCTCTGGATCAAGTGTCCACGTGATCTCTTTAGGCTGTGAATAACCATCTTTATTGCCAGTTCTTTATTGTAGGCAGGGATTGAGGAGACAGTCCATCCTGTTGACTCCTTGGAATATTGTTAATGAAGAGTTACCCCCAAAGACTGGCCCAAGATCTTTTTCAGCTCCTGGAATTTATTCATCTTCGGCTGAAATCAACCGCACATTGTCATCTGCAGAGCCCTACCTTGTGCATACTGGGATCTTTGGTTTTAGTTTACAGTCTGATTCCATCTTTTCCTGTGTCTCAGGAATTCTCCAAAGTTTCTAGTCTCTTCATAGCATTCTTCTTTATTGTCCAGTATCATCATTATATGTATTTGTGTGTACATGTGTGTACTTCCAGAGTGCACTCAGTCCCACCATCACTACCAGTACACCTTTGCAGAGATTTAAAATGAGGGCACGTGCTGTCAGGTTACCAGCTTGATCCCACTTATCAGTGATTTATTAAAATGAAAAATCCTTATAAAATAAAGCTTTGCTCTTCTGTTACATTGTAAAGCCATCATCCATTAGACAAGTTACTTCCTGCAACTAAAAAGTAATCAGTCGATTTCATTTAAAATGTGCTTAGAACTTATAATTCCATTTTGAGGGGTAGGGTTGGGGAGGAGATGGTCCTCAGAGTCCACAGTGATAATTCTCATTATTCATAATCCCATACTTGAAATCGCATCCTTTCCTGGCTTTTATCTTTCTCGCATTATCTTCAAATTTGTGGTAATTACAGTTTCGTTGATTCACTAAGTTTATTTTTAATGAGCTTTTGAATTATTCTGTTGAGTTACATGAAATAGATCAGCTATTTTCAGATGAATTGACATAACATCAATCAAGTGAAGTCGCTCAGTTGTGTCCGACTCTTTGAGACCCCATGGATTGTAGCCTACTACACTCCTCTGTCCATGGGGTTTTCAGGCAAGAGTACTGGAGTGGGTTACCATTTCCTTCTCCAGAGGATCTTCCTGACCCAGGGATCGAACCCAGGTCTCCCACACTGTAGGCAGACGCTTTACCATCTGAGCCACCAGAGAAGTCCCAGAGTAAATGGTGATGACTGTTCCTGATGCTGTCTTGCAGGTAGCAGAAAATAAATTTAATAGTTACTATACCCCACTCCAGTACTCTTGCCTGGAAAATCACATGGGCGGAAGAGCCTGGTAGGCTGAAGTCCATAGGGTCGCTGAGAGTCGATCACGACTGAGCGACTTCACTTTCACGTCTCACTTTCATGCATTGGAGAAGGAAATGGCAACCCACTCCAGTTCTTACCTGGAGAATCCCAGGGATGGTGGAGCCTGGTGGGCTGCCGTCTATGGGGTCACACAGAGTCGGACACGACTGAAGCGACTTAACAGCAGCATCAGCATACTTAAAGTAACAAAACTCTATTTTGTGTTTACTTACAGTTTTAAAAGATCATGCTTTAGTTTCAAAAACTGGAACTCCTATTCTTTTGTGACTTCTTAGGTGATGGCACCCCACTCCAGTACTCTTGCGTGGAAAACCCCATGGATGGAGGAGCCTGGTGGGCTGCAGTCCATGAGGTCTCAAAGAGTTGGACATGACTGAGCGATTTCACTTTGACTTTTCACTTTCATGCATCAGAGAAGGAAATGGCAACCCACTCCAGAGTTCTTGCCTGGAGAATCCCAGGGGTGGGGTAGCCTGGTGGGCTGCCCTTTGTGGGCTCGCACAGAGTTGGACACGACTGACGTGACTTATCAGCAGCAGCTCCCTGTCCCACAATGAAAATAAGAGATTGTGCTTTACATGCCATTTCAGATATTCACTTTCTGGGTGGCTCTAAAAAAAAGATGATTAGCAGTTTTCTTGTTGAAGTGTGTTAAACAGGAGTGTTTAAGTGTTTCTTGTTTGTTTAAGTCAAATTTAGTTACAATTTTTGGTTTTTATTAGTAAAAATGTTGTGAAATTTTGGTGCCAGAGTAAACCTTTTACATATTTGTCCCTCAAATTGTCAAGCTGTTTTTTCTAAAATGGAAAGAGCTGTACATAGTTTAAAAAAAAAACCCACAGTTTCTATATTCCTTTAAAATTCCTACCCCATGGATTTTTGTAGTTGAATATGGATAGGGATTTCTTCCCATGTATCTTTAAGCGTCATACAGCTTGGTGTGCAATCCATATTTTAGAGTTCATCATTGTCATCATGTAGCACCTATGGCCTAGCATATTGGGCAGTCCTCTGCCAAGAGCTGTAAAACAGTTATTTTTAAAACATGTTCTTGGCTTCTTGTGGTTGATGTGAAAGTGGAGGTTTCTGGACAGAGCTCTAGTTACTGAGGATTCTGTCTTGTTTCTCTACAAACAAGTCAGTCCGTATGAGTCTAGCATAGTTTGCCTTTAGACTTATCTGCAATTTGATTCAACTCAAATATAGCTCATCTATATTCAATATTCCTCTTCTATAACTTGATTTGCTGTGTTTCGTACACCCTAGGAATTAGCAACATAGCAAATGGCAGAAAATCGCCATTAGTTATTTTGCTTAGAAGGGTGGACAAATAAGTACTGAGAAGCTTACTGTCATTTCTTAGAGTGTTTAAATGCCAAGCATATTAAACTATAGCATTAATCTGTATACAATCTTTCTATAAATCTCTTTTTTGGGATTAATGAACCTATTATAAGCAAACAGACTAATGTTATGAGATATTGAAAACTCTATACTATTGGGGGAGGATTAACATACACATAGTACTATATATAACATAGATGAATAATAAGGACCTACTTACAGGACAGAGAAGATATATTCAAGATATTATTGAATATACTGCAAGATATATTCAATATCTTGTAGTACTCTATAATGGAAAAGAATCGAAAAAGATATATATATATATACACATATATATGTTTAACTAATCATTTTGCTGTATACCTGAAGCCAGCACAACATTGTACATTAACTGTATTTCAGCTTTTTTAATGATTAAATATTTTAAATGAGATACAAAATTGCAATGTACCTAGTCAAAACCAAGGGATTTTTTTACTCTTTGATTAAACAAATCTGTTTTGTTTCTCTCATAAAATATCCACTTTATCCCTTTTAAACATCACCGACTCGATGGACATGAGTTTGAGCAGGCTCCGGGAGTTAGTGATAGACAGGGAAGCCTGGCATGCTGAGTCCATGGGGTCACAAAGAGTCAGATACGACTGAGTGACTAAACTGAGCTGAACTGAAACAGCACATTACTAGTTAAAAGCAAAAAGATAACATGCTGTAAAGGAATATACAAGAAATTGTTACCTCAGAGTGAACATAATGATTGTAAATCAGGATGTCCCCTCAGTATTGAACATCAAGATCACGAACATGATGAACAAGGCTTCTTCCTTAATAATTAGAAAAACCTCCCCAAGCTCTCCTTTCTTGAAGACTTACTTTTAAAACTGAGAAATGCAATATCCAGAATGCCATCGTAAGCAACAGTCTTAGGTTATCTCTCTGTTCGTATTTTTGTTTTGTCTTTGGCCTGCATTGATGAGAACTTATTTCCAAGTAAAATCCGTGAATCCAAACAAAACAAACCTAAGCAGGCTAGATTTTTTTAGTGCGTATTTTCCTTTCGTTTCTCAAGTCACAGAAATAAGTGTTTCATTCTGCAAGAGGGCTGCTATTTCTTATACGAATGATGTACGTAATGACTTGTAAGAACTTCCTGTCATTGAACTTGAGCTTATTTTAAATGTCTGTTAATATAGTCCTATCATGATTATCAATCATTTTCACTTTCATGATTTAGTGTTCACTACACAAGTGTCTCTTGCTCGTCTCACTGAATGTGTGTATAAGCCAGACAGACATTTTCTCACCTGCCAACTACGATTCCTCTCTGCTAGTATTTTAATTATTTATAGCTGCCAGGCACTTATTTGTCTTTTAAAGGTCTTCCAATCCCAATCAGAATGAATAAACAATTAAAAGGAAGAAAGGTTTTGTAGATTTCTTTTCCTTTTGCTTGTGTGTGTTCTATATAACACTTAAATTATTCTTTATGAAATTAGTGCATCCAGGAAGCCAGAGATGTATGCCTTAGGCTGGGCGAACGGAAAATATGTCAGTGCTTCCTTTGTGAGGCTTCCAGGGTGCCACAGGAGACTTTTAAATGTGCTGCTTATTTGTGTTCTCCCCAGATCTTTTCCAGTTTATTATAATGCTGGAGAAATAATTAAAATGTTGCCTAGCCTTTCCTATGCTCTACACCTCACTGAAACATGTCGGCAGAGCAAGCAAACGTCTCAATAAAAAACAGATCCTGCCAGGGATCATGCCAAAACCAACCAAGCATGACAGTCAAATCAATGTATGTTTTGGTTTCCATTTTTATTTTTGCCTTTGCTTTAGCAGCTTGACTGTGGTATATGTTGTTCCCTATGGCTTATCGTTTTATGGCATGACAGTTCCTGAAATGGACAAGGCTTCCTGCTAACCTTTGCCATGTGTATATGTGTGACAACATAAACTGTAAGAGAAAGTGACATTTGACTCAGTAAATATTTGTGTTATGTCCCTTACATCTGCTTTGCAGAACCTCCTTTATGCCTCCATCTGTATTCACTGAGCAATACTGGCTTCTACCTTTTGTCTGAATGTTACCAATTCTGGAATCAGTATCCCAATTTTCAAGTTAGACTTTTTATCATTATTGACCCAAGAGAGTTAATTCTCTCATCAGTTTATATTCACATCAGAAAACATAAATTAATTTGTTTTTTATTTATTTATTTACTCTTTTACTATTTGAGGGGCAGGGCATATGTATCATGTTAGACCACACAGCCAGCTTATTGCTGCTGAGTCATATAAAAATTTCAAAAGGGATTATCTTTTTAATTTGGTATTAAACTGGGCATAAAAATTAATGGGTCAAAACTACAATCATTTAGAAGCTTGTTTTCTTGGATAAGATTATCCCTGATGCTGTTAAGTGCTTGGAGTCTAATACATTCTAATCCTGTTTTCAAGTCTGTATTTTTAGTTATTGTTTGTGTGACTTTGGAAAAATTACTTGTGCTCTCTTGGTTTTAAGTTTCTAGTTAATGGAATTTACCCTATAGGATGCGTTATGTTTTCTTTACCCTTTTCCCTGGTGGTTTTGTAAGGTAGCATCCTGTTTCATACTACTGCTGATTGTTTTTTGAGTTTTATATGTATATTTACTTTTGTCCTTTCCTGTCAACTTAAAATCAGTGATGATTTAATACATATTGGCTTGACTCTGTGTACAAGAAGAATTTCAATATGACTTTCATCCCTCTTCACATTCCAGTGTTCTGTAATGTACTTTACGTATTCTGGGGCTTCCCTGGTGGCTCAGATGGTAAAGCATCTGCCTGCAATGTGGGAGACCAGGGTTTGATCCTTGGGTCAGGAAGATCCCCTGGAGAAGGAAATGGCAACCCACTCCAGTACCTCTTGCATGGAAAATCTCATGGACGGAGGAGGCTGGTAGGCTACAGTCCAAGGGGGTTGCAGAGTCAGACATGACTGAGCAACTCCACTCACTTTACATATTTTTGAAAAAAAAAAAAAAACCTTATCTTTGCAAAATAATTATTAAAAAGTACTGTTGTGCTTTCAGTTCAGTCGCTGAGTTATGTCCTACTCTTTGCAACCCCATGAATCGCAGCACGCCAAGCCTCCCTGTCCATCACCAACTCCTGGAGTTCACTCAAGCTCACATCCATCGAGTCGGTGATGCCGTCCAGCCATCTCATCCTCTGTCATCCCCTTCTCCTCCTGCCCCCAATCCCTCCCAGCATCAGGGTCTTTTCCAGTGAGTCAACTCTTCTCATGAGGTGGCCAAAGTACTGGAGTTTCAGCTTTAGCATCAGTCCTTCCAATGAACACCTAGGACTGATCTCCTTTAGAATGGACTGGTTGGATCTCCTTGCAGTCCAAGGAACTCTCAAGAGTCTTCTCCAACACCACAGTTCAAAAGCATCAATTCTTCGGTGCTCAGCTTTCTTCAAAGTCCAACTTTCACATCCATACATGACCATAGCCTTGGAAAACCATAGCCTTGACTAGATGGTCCTTTGTTGGCAAAGTAATATCTCTGCTTTTCAATATGCTATCTAGGTCATAACTTTCCTTCCAAGGAGTAAGTGTCTTTTAATTTCATGGCTGCAGTCACCATGACCTATTTAAAACAATGCTCTGTCCATCTCTGTTTAACTGAGTAATTTTCTCTGTAACAATCTGTAAATATTGAGGGACAGCTAGGTACCATTTTCTTGTTTATGAGGTTCCATGAATATCACACCCTGATTTCTTCCTACAGAGTATGTCTGCTCCTTCTCAGACTCCTTGCCAGCTCTTTTACTTCTCATAGACCCCTAAATACCACACAGCCCTATGTGATCCCTCCAAATTCTCACCCACCGGTATGTTTTTACATACCATCCATTTGAAAATGACTTAATTTTTGTGTCCTACACTCTCAACTTCCCTCATAGCTCAGTTGGTAAAGAATCTACCTGCAGTGCAGGAGATCTGGATTTGATTCCTGGTCGGGAAGATTCCCTGGAGAAGGAAATGGCAACCCACTTGAGTATTCTTGCCTGGAGAATTCCATGGAGAGTCTGGCAGGCTACAGTCCATGTGGTCACAAGAATCGCACACGACTTAGTGACTAAACCAGTAAACCGCCACCCATACTGTCAACTACCTCTTTGGTATTTTGCCTCGATTTCTCCCTCAAATCTCAGATTTATCCAAGATGGAGTTTGTAATTTCCCCAATACCCAAAACCTGCTTCTGGTGGGGGAAACTTTCTATAACTTTTGTGGTAACCCTCTATCTGTAATATTGCTTTTTGTCTTAAAGTCTTTTTTTTTTATTAAATTTATTTATTTTTTAAATTACAATACTGTATTTGTTTTGCCATACATTGACACAAATCAGCCATAGGTGAACACAATCTCCCAATGCCGAAGCCCCCTCCCACCTCCCTCCCCACATCCTCTACTTGAATCATCCTGTGCATCAGCCCCATGCATCCTGCATCCTACATTGAACATAGATTGGCGCTTCATTTCTTACAGGAAAATATACATGTTTCATTGCCATTCTCCCAAACCATCCCACCCTTTCCCTCTCCCTCAGAGTCCAAAAGTCCACTCTATACCTACCCTTAACCCAGAATATCTAATATTAATATCTCATGTCCCTGCAATGTCAAAATCAGAAAATTAATATTGATATGATACTGTTCTTTATAAGTATTATTAAATTTTGTTCATTTTCCCTATTATTCTTCTTCTGGTTCATGTTTCAATCCTGGAACACATGTTGCATTTTGTTCTCACTTCTTTTTATTCTCCTTTAATTTGGGCCACATCGATTTTTGTCTTTCATGACCTTGCATTTTTGACAAACACTGGCCTGTTATTGGTTTAATGCCTCTCAATTTACGTTTGTGTTATGTTTTCTCATGAATAAATTCAAGCTATGCATTTTTGGCAAGAATAAGAGTATAATTTTTTCTTTTCAGTGCATCATACCAGGGTCTAATAATACCTATGTTTCTTACTATTGATGATGATGGGCTTTCCCATGTGGCACTAGTGGTAAAGAACCTACCTGCAGTGCAGAAGATACCGAGATCCAGGTTCAGTTCCTGGGTTGGGAAGATCCCCTAGAGGGAGGGCATGGCAACCCACTCCAGTGTTCTTGCCTGGGAATCCCACGGACAGTGGAACCTGGCGGGCTACAGTCCACAGGGTCACAAAGAGTTGGACACAACTGAAGTGACACGACTGAAGTTGGACACGACTTAGCATGCACACACTGTTGATGTTATTTGTGATCACATGGTTAAAATAGTAGTTGCCAGGTTTTCCCACTGAAAATTTATCATTTTCCCTTTTCTGATATTAATAAGTATGTTGTGGGGAGATACCATGAAACTATGTAAATATCTCAATTTTTATCATAGTTTTACAAGCTAATCATAGTACACAGTAATGATTCTTGCTAGAAATAATTATATGGTGATGCTTGTCAAAATGTGGTTATTTTATTTCCACCATTCTTTCCAAGTTTAATAATAAAAAGTCTACAATAAGGACGAGTTTCTATCTTCCTCTCTTCTTTCATCTCTCTCTCTCCCTGTCAGTTCATGAGTATTAGTTTTATTTTATGAATTTTGCTGAATAACTTTGTTATTTTGTTGCTTCATTTGTGCCAAATTTGATCATTAAGAGGACTTTCATGTTATTTATTGTCCTCATCAGATTTTGAGCATCTCTTACTCTTTAGCACCAAAAGATGTTTTAAGATTTTCTTGTTTCCTCTCTCAGCATTGGAATCAGCAATTTCTTAAATGCAAATTTCTTTTATTACATAATAGTATTTAGAAACCAAGATCTGGGCACTAAGGGTGCTCATTGCTCCTGGAGCATCATTATTTGAGTAGGCATTGCTAGGAAGTGTATGTATTTTTATACACTTATTTCTATATTTATATACATACATTTGCATGTAATGTATACTTTATCTACACTAAA
Source organism: Nanger dama (assembly GCA_917880005.1). Classification (NCBI taxonomy): domain Eukaryota; kingdom Metazoa; phylum Chordata; class Mammalia; order Artiodactyla; family Bovidae; genus Nanger; species Nanger dama. The sequence goes on from CAKJTW010000007.1 coordinate 37,266,502, forward strand.
CCATGAGTTCACACTGACATCTGTTTCCAGTCCAATAGCATGGGATCTTTCTAGCCTCTCCCTTTCTTTATACGTTACCCTTTTCTTCAGGGGTGAGGAATCTAGCTTTTATTATCAGTAGTATATTTACTACTTTGTTTCTTGGAATACACATAAGTGTGATTTCAGAATTGCTAGCACGTATCTCTGGTAAAACAAATTTACTAATTAGAGTACAATAGCTATATGTAGTTCTTTGTCTTAAAATGTAGAATGAAAATAGTATTCTCCAAAGATAATTAGGTTATTTTCATTTTCATTCTCTTCAGTTTTATTGTTTATTTATGAAATATTTTACTTCATTTGATGTTATTAATAATTCATTCTGAATTACCCCTACATTCATCCCGGTTGATACCAAGAAAAATTTCTGTTCAGTTTGGAGTGTTACCTTACAGTCTTTTGCCTTATTTCTTTATCTGTTTTTTGCCATATAGGGTGGTTCATTAATTTAGGTGGCTGAATCTTAATTTCTTTCTTTCGTGTAATAACTCTGTGTAGAAGTATTAAGTTCACTCTTGTTCCTTTGTTGTGAATTTGGCTAGTTTAAAGATAATCTGACTTACTGCTGCCTTCCCTGTCGATGCAGCAAAATGCAGATTCTTTAGTTAACTTTTCTTATTCAATGGTGGGGGGAATCTTCTGTTAGTTAAGTGTCGTAAATTTTCCCCTTGACCTCTCAACTACTTATTTTTCTCTTCCGGGAGAGGACTGGCACTGCCATTCAAGCATAAAGTCATTTCTCGTGGTCATGCTGTTTTTATGCATAACTTTTTCTTTTCTTTCTTTCTTTTTTTTTTTTTTTTTACTATTTTTACATACTTTTTAAAAAGTTGTCTTTACACTTAAAGCAGGCTTATTCTCTCTGTTGATGGTTTTAGGTGGTCATAGTAGCTTTCCACTTCCTTCAAGTTTTTGTCAGACTGCCTTTAACTGCCATGAAGGCTTGAGACAGGGCAGAGGCGCATGTGAAATTATTCACTGAAATTCGGTGGTTTTCTGTTTTTATCTTTTAGCTTCCAGTTATTTTGAAGTTTGGAAATTCTTTCCCGTCAACACCGAAAGTGTAGTGTGTTTGTGTTTTAATCTTTTCATGTTAATTATTGTTTTTGGAGAAAATATTGAGAGAGTCACCATTGGCTTTAGATCCCTGAAAACCCCTAGAAGTCTTTTATCCCATATCCCCTCTACTAATTTAAGTTTCATGTTCTGTTGTTCATAGACTATTTCGTAGATTTTTTGAAATTTTATTTTGCTTATTTATGTGAAAATCTTAATATTTTAATCCGCACAAACTTTCATGGATCTTAGAACATTTTGTTTAATCACTTGCCTTCCACCTTTTATGCTAGGGTTCTTTTATAAAGAATTGGCCTGGTGTCGCTGGGTCTTGGTTGGGCGTGTGGGTCCAGCTCCTGATCAAGGTTCTGTGCCCAGGCCCCTGCACTGAGAGCAGCGTCTTTAGCCGCTGGGCTGCCAGGGAAGCCCCTGTGCTAGTGCTTTCATTCAGCGCTTTTATTTTGTTCTTTTAAATACTTTCCACATTTAAATGCTACATTTTTTTTTTTTCCAGAGACACTTCTTCTTTTAGATTTACGTACTTATTTTAGAACTACTTCTTTGTTTTCCATACCTTCTAACCGATTAGATTTTCTTTCTGAAATTATTTTTTTTTTCCCTACTTGCAGTACAGCCTTTAGTGCCAGAGTATTTTTAGGAATAAAATTTTATGTTTATCTGAGGGAGTCCATCTTCCGTTTTCATTTAATAAATACTGTTTGTGGGATATTAAGTATAAGTATTCTATGTTGCTAGGTATTTTTGGAAGGAGTTTTTGTATTTTGTTGACTTTTTTTTATTCTTAGCAGTTTGCAAATATGTCGTCGTGATTTTGCTGCTACTATTGCTGTGAGAAAATCTGTTGTCCATCTAACTGTCCTCTGTTGGTTGTTCTCTCTAGCTGCTTTAGGGTCATGTCTTTATGTTTAGTGTTCCATGGTTTCCTTGAAATTTGTCTACTTGTTGAATTTCCTTTTACCCACTTTGGAATTCAATAGGTTTCCTTTATGAATAAATTCCTATATTCTATAAATTCTGGACAATTTTTTATCAATAACTTATTCGTTACTTATCCCCATTGTCTTGCTCCTCACTTTCTGATTAACTATATATTAAACATTGCTATCATGTCTGCCAAATCTCTTAACTTCTCTTTATATGTTCTGATAAGAATTTTGATTAATTTCTTCAATGCTGTCTTTAGTTTCAGTAATTCTCTTTTCAGGTGAGTCTAATATGTTTGATCCATCTTTTGAGACATTTTGTTTAAATTGTAACATTTTTTATTTGTAAATTTTATTTATTTTTCAAGCCTGCTCTTTTTTTTTTTTAATTTAAATTTATTTATTTAAATTGGAGGCTAATTACTTTACAATATTGTGCTGGTTCTGCCACACATCAACATGAATCCGCCACGGGCTTACATGTGTTCCCCATCCTGAACCCCCTCCCGCCTCCCTCCCGCAAGCCTGCTCTTCTTTAAGGGCCTTTGCTTTCTTTTGTGATTCCATACTTGTTTATTTTGAGTTTTCTTGCATAGTTGTAAAATATTGTGTGCCTGGAAATCCTAATGCTGGATTCATTTTGAAACTAACCTGGTCTGTTGTTTTCTTCATAGCTTACTATTTTGAGTGCATAATATGTGTTCATGTGTTTGTCTAACTTTCCCAGCTACATATACTGTTTAGTGAAAAAAATCTATCCATTCATATCTTAATATATAACTTATAGCCGAATATCAGGGAACTTCTTGAAATACAGTCATTGAAAGAAGTCTCATTCTTATGAGGAAATACAGTTTTTAATACAAAGGGAAATACTTTTCCATGGAACTTTACCAGTAAAATTTTTGATACTAACTACTTACACATTAAACCAATATTGAATTCCAATAGTCATGAGCTAGACATTTTTTTCTATTTTAACTGCTCAGAACTATTTCAACAATAATTCTCTCTGCCCACTTACATGTTCCTATCAAGAAGTTATGTTTGAATTGGGCTATTTTATTTCTCTTTCCTTGATTTAATTTGTAGTTAAAATTTTGAATCTAAAGTTTATGGAAAAATTTTACCCAGGCTTTATGTTCTAAGAGAAATTATCAGTATATTTATTTGTCTACTAACACCTGAGCCATCCACTCAGAAAGATAGCCTTCTGAATAATCTTTTTGTCCATCCTATCATTTCTCACCCATTGTCGAAATAGTACCCACTGCTTACCAACACCTAGTATACAAATTTTTGCTTATGCAACCACCTCAAGTAAGAGAATACTTACATCATTGTCTATTTTATCCTCCTGACTTGGGTATATTAGTGTAAATTTACTATTGTCCCTTACACTTATCTCTGAGACCAGGTTTTTTGTTTTTTCCCATAAGAGAGAAATCATGTAGCATAAATTTCTTGGTTTTGACATCTTTCCAGTTTTCAAGTATAGATACAAGTTTTTTCTCTTATTTTTATTTTCAGGAGGTTATTTCTATAAAGATGTATCTTTATCTAAAAATGTTGATGCTTCAAATATATCTTAACAGTTTTATATAAAGCCAGATCTTTATAGAATTAATTAGCAAATTCATTTAGTTCGTTTCCTGAGTACCTATTGTAGGCATAGTACTTTGATTTTAAAATTTAATTTGGGAGAGTTGCCTTTTACTTTCTACAGTTTAGTTAAGAAAATGGGATCTATACATATGCAAACTTGACAAAATATTTGTAAGAGATTGTGAGGCAAACTGTGATCATGCAAATTACTGATGTGCAATAAAATAGATGATTTCATAAGAGGAAGTCATCACAGCCAGGTCTTAGAAAATTCATGTGAATTAGAAAGACAGTTATTGGGATACAATTTTACTGGAGAAAACAGCGATTGTATCAGTATGGCCACAGAAGCCAATTCTATATAGTAAAGGAGGGAAACTATGTTCAGGAGGATTGATTGGGAATAATCTTGAGTTCTAAAGTGAATTTTGTGCTGAACGTAATACCATGAAAATGATTGTTCTAGTAAGGTTAGTGCAGTAGCCAAGAGAAGAAAGAAGTAGCCAGCTAGGATCCTCTAGCGGGATCTAGTTACAGAATGGTAAAGACTAGACTTAGAGTGGTTGGAGTACAGCTGGTGAGGGATGGCACAACACAAACAGCAGGACATGGTAAGTGGTGGGTCAGTTGTACACGATCAAAACATTTTTGCTAATTAAACGAGACATTGTGTATGAGACAGCTTTTTCAACTTTATCAGGTTGGGGAATTGATATTGTGAATGATGTTGTAACAAAGTACAGTATGACAGTGTGACAAGTCCCAGATCTAGAAATAATTGACACAGTAATGAACTGCTTGTTCCTCAAGCCAGACGTCTGGTGCTTTTGGCTGCCCGTGTTTTACCCCACTGTGTTCTGGCTCTGAGCCCTGCATACTTTAGGTCTGTATTAATCTTTATTCTTTGTTCTTATTCAGCAGAGTAACACTGCTGCCCCCATAGGATATTCTTAACCAGTTCTCTTTTTTTTTTTTTCTTAATTATCCCATTTCACAAATATTTACTGAGCACCTTCACTATGAGCAAGACCTTGTGCCAGGTGTGAAGAATAAAGATGAGAAGTGCTATGGAGTGACTGTGTTCATAAGTAAACTCAAGTGCGTTTTCACTAGTATTTTTCAGGAGACATTTGTTTCACTCAGACGAACAAGAGGCAAATACTTTTCATTTGGAGAGAATTGCTTTTGTTTTCCTCAGTCTCTTAGTAAATGACTGCTTTTTTTCCTACAGTTTGGGAAATTTACAAACACCAGGCATTTATTTTCATATCCACTAGGGGACAGTGTGTTACCATTAGATTTTTTTTTATTCCATATCAGCAAATTGTATGCAGAAAGGCAATTTAGCCTCTGATTATTGGGATATGATTTTAATTATCTTATACATGTGACACAACTTTAAATAATTTCTAAAGTTTACAGTTTTGATTTTTGTGTATTTTATGTGGTATGGATGGATACATATGCAGACATATATACAGACTTTATTTGTTTAGAATGTTTGAAATTTTGTAGCATTTAGATAATTTTTACATGAGTTCACCACAACAGGGGTAGATGGCAGAAAGATATTAATATAGAAATATAAGCCACTTGACTCTCAGGGCAGTTTTGTAATTCATGGAAATTGAATTAGGCTTTGGTATGAAATTTGCTGAGAAAATGTAATGTTTACCCTTCCTTAAGGATAAGTTCTTGAGAAATATAAAGCCTATATTTATATATATATTTTTTAATTATAAATTTTCCTTTAACAAGGTACATTGTATTCTTTAGGAATGATATTCATGGAAGATGAAAATCTCTAAAAGATTTTCTTTTAAGTTGTCTATAAAGATTTAGAGAACAGTGATGTCATAGCTTTTCCTGCCATTCTTTGAGACAATATCCTACAAAAGTCACATAAATTTGATTCTAACAGCATACCATAAATTTGTTTATACTTCTTTATTCAAGTACTGATTGTCTTTGTGATAGGGTAATGGGGTTTAATGTTTAGAAATAGACCTTTTTAAAAGTACTTTAAGTTTAGCCACACTGGGTATGACTTCCCTGTTGTCTCTAACAATAAAGAATCTGCTGCAATGCAGGAGACCTGGGTTCCATCTCTGAGTCCAAAAGATCCTCTGGAGAAGAGAATGACTACCCACTCAAGTGTTCTTGCCCAGAGAATTCCACGGACAGAGGAGACTGGTAGGCTATAGTCCTGGGTTTGCAGAGTCAGATGAGACTGAGCCACTAACACTTTCACTTTTCACACGGGGTATAGTTTTGCTGAAAGTTGTCCTCTGAAAAAACTGAAAGAGATAGTTGATCAGTAAGGGACTTTGAGGACATAGCATTACAGAAAATCGACCACTTGTACACTTGCAATGTGTTACTTCTTCATCACTTGCTTCTGGACTGGCAGACTTTGCCTATCTAAATTATGAAGTGGATGGTGATGCTGTGCTGTGCTCAGTCACTCAGTCATGTCTGACTCTTTGTGACCCCATGGACTCCAGGCTCCTCTGTCCATGAGATTCTCCAGGCAAGAATTCTGGAGTGGGTTGCCATGCCCTCTGCCAGGGGATCTTCACAACCCAGAGATAGAACCCAGGTCTCGGAGCAGGGGAAAAGAAAAGCTGCTGTGAATGATGAGGTACCCCTTTCATCCCCAGTCTTCTGTGACAACAAAGAAATCCTCTTTCCCTTGATTTTCAGAGACCTTGCCAAAGGTTTCAGAGTCCCATGAGAGACATGTGTACCCCAATGTTCACTGCAGCACTGTTTACAATAACTAGCACATGGAGGCAACCTAGATGTCCATTGGCAGACGAATGGATAAGAAAGCTGTGGTACATTTACACAATGGAATATTATTCAGCTATTAAAAAGAATGCATTTGAGTCAGTTCTAATGAGATGGATGAAACTGGGGCCTATTATGCAGAGCAAAGTAAGTCAGAAAGAAAAACACCAATACAGTATATTAACGCATCTATATGGAATTTAGAAAGATGGTAACGATGACCCTATATGCGAGACAGCAAAAGAGACACAGATATAAAGAACAGCCTTTTGGACTCTGTAGGAGAAGGCAAGAGTGGGATGATTTGAGAGAATAGCATTGAAACATGTATATTACCATATGTGAAATAGATGACCAGCCCAAGCTCAATGCATGAAACAGCACACTCAAAGCCGGTGCACTGGGACAACCCTGAGGGATGGGATGGGGAGGGAGCTGAGGGGGGTTCAGGATGGGGAACACATGGACACCCGTGGCTGATTCATGTCAATGTATGGCAAAAATCACTACAATATTGTAAAGTAATTAACCTCCAATTAAAATTAATAAATTAATTTTTAAAAATTAAAAATACAAATGGGGCCTATTTAACCTAAAAGATTTTGCAGAATAAAGGAAACCTTTTGACAAAATAAAAAGACAGCCTACTGAATGGGAGAAAATATATGCAAATAGTATAACCAATAAGGGATTGATATCCAAAATATGTGAACAGTTCATAGAAGTCAATATAAAAAACAATGTAATTAAAAAGTGGGCAGAAGACCTATATAGGCCTCTTCTTCAGGGTTGGCCCTCTCTCAAACCTTGAGGGTGTACTATCCTTTGTTTACCAAATAAAGCTCTGAGTTGCAACCAAAAAAAAAGTCCCATGAGAATTTTTGCATTGAAAAATTTTTACACTACTGAAAATAAGAGATATAGTCATGGGAAAGAAACCTATCCATCAACCAAAAAAAGAAAAAAAGATACAGTACGTACAAAAAAAACCTCTCCAAGTACAGGATTGTATTGATAAGACTTAATTACTCTAATGTAAATTGAGAATTATATTTTTAAAAGGTTAAAGTAATCAGAACTTTCATGAATCTTTCATCTAAACACAATATATTTCTTCAGAGAAATGTCTGTTCAGAGCCTGTATCCATTTTTTATCTGGGTTGTTTGTTTTCTTTTCTATTAGATTGTATTAGGTTTTAAAAATATATATATTATGGATTGTAAATCAATTATACTTCACTATAAAATAAAAATATTTTTAAAATAACATATTTTATCCTAATCCTGAAGGTACAAAGTGATAAGGAAACAATTAAATATGACAAGTTTCTAGTTAAAACCCGTGGTGAATTCTAATGCTAAATAATTCAGTTTGAGGATGTAAAAAATTTTAAATAGAAATTTTATGTTGATATTTTATTTGATATTTTCCTGATATTTAAAAAATCCAGCTGTAAGAAACTCTTTCAAGATGTCAATGAGAAATTGCTAACCTGCTGAATAAAATTAAGTACATATTTTTCTTTTGTTACTTTTAGCTTGACTTCCATTATATCTTTCTTAACCTCTAAATCAGCAGAAAGCTAAAACTTTGTGAATTATTGCTATTATTCTTTTGGTGATGTTTTATTGAAATTTTCAATATTCAAACAAAAAGTTTTCTTTGTACAGATTTTGAGTATTTTGTTGGGGGCAAATATTCTCTAATAATGTAGAGAATATTATGAATTATCAGTTTTATATAGCAAATCAAATTTAGTTCCTTGAATTTAAATAGTCTTGAAAGTAAGTTTTACAAAGCTTACTTTTCTTACTAGAATAAAATATGTTTATTCTGAAAATTTTGAAAATAAACCAAAATATAAAGATGAAATAAAAATAACCATAAATCTGTCATCTAAGAATAACTCTTGTTTACATTTTGATATTTTCCCTTCCAGTAATTTAAGAAACCTGGCTACTTTATGACCAGTTTCTAGTTTATAGTATAGCTTTAACCAAGGAAAAAATGACTTTGTATTGTCCAGCTAGAAGTTATATTATTATTTTATGAGATGATAGTGTTTGCAATTATTATATTTTTTCCAAAATGTGACATTGTTATTAAGTGAATAGAGTGATAAAGTAAAACAAGTAATTCCTGTTATGACAGTAATTTAGGTTTAAGCAGAAATGTTGTGACGCCATGGACTATATAGCCTGCCAGACTCCTCTGTCCATGGGATTCTCCAGGCAAGAATACTGCAGTGGGTTACCATTTCCTCCTCCAGGGGATCTTCCTGACCCAGGAATGGAGCCTGCATCTCTTACTCTCCTGCACTGGGAGGTGGATTCTTTACCACTAGTGCTACTTGGAAAATACCATAGACTTTAGCATACCTTTTTATCCAGCTATAGCAACGTTACCTACAGTCTAGTCTCTTGAGAGTCTCGTGGTCAGCAAGGAGATCAAAGCAGTCAATCCTAAAGGATATCAGCCCTGAATATTCATTGGAAGGGTTGATGATGAAGCTGAAGCTCAAATACTTTGGCCACCTGATGTGAAGAGCTGACTCATTTGAAAAGACCCTGATGCTGGGAAAGATTGAAGGCAGGAGGAGAAGGGGACGACAGAGAATGAGATGTTTGGATGGCATCACCGACTCAATGGACATGGGTTTGGGTGGACTCCGGGAGTTGGTGATGGGCAGGGAGGCCTGGCGTGCTGTGGTTCATGGGGTCTCAAACAGTTGGACACGACTGAGCAACTGAACTTTTTTTTTTTTTTTGCTGCTTTGTGTTCTGCTTCTTTACTTGTCAAGTAATAGTTTACTGCCTGTCATACATTAGTTATAATACATTATAAAAGTAGTTCTGGCTTATTTTAGCTTCTTGCAAATAATAAAATTTGCTCTGGAGAGCACTTATGTTATTGGGAAATCAACTTGCTATTCTGGAGGTTGTTAAAGCTTTGTTCGGGCAGCTCTTATTCAGTTTTGTCCTTATTCCTGGGCTTTAGGCATGGCCAGTCAGATATCTCGGCTGAAGGTCATGAATGTTCACCAAGGTCTCCATGTTCCAGCCTAAATCCCACCTAATCTCCTAAGTACAGAGCAGCTTCTGAAATCTCTGCTTCTCCCTCCAGCTTGCCAGCAATTATTCTCTTTTACTCCCCGTGGCGTCTCTTCCTATGCAAGCACCGAGTAGGAACTGGCCAAACAAGTGGAATTTTCAGCAGAATTTTAGGAATTCTTTGCAACTCTCCCCTTATCAGGATATTTTTTGCCCAGTAGGAGCCACTTGGGCAGTTTTAAATTGTAAACTCTGTTTTTAGCATCCAGAGAGACCGTCATTCTCTTGGGCTCTATTTCTCCTCTTCATAAGTTTTGACAAATTCTCTTAACAAGACATCTGGGGTGAATGTTAGCCAATGGTCTCTGCTTTGAAGGAGAGTGGACATGTGTTGGTTACTGTCTTAGATCTGTAAACAACAATTTTACCTAGAGTTTTTCAGGTTTAATGGTTGTGTATGGTGAATTAGGGAGTAGGTGATATCAGCTACACTGTTGTGGCTCCATAAAAATATTTCTGCTGCTGCTGCTAAGTCGCGTCAGTCGTGTCCAACTCTGTGCGACCCCATAGACGGCAGCCCACCAGGCTTTCCCGTCCCTGGGATTCTCCAAGCAAGAATACTGGAGTGGGTTGCCATTTCCTTCTCCAATGCATGAAAGTGAAAAGTGAAAGTGAAGTCACTCAGTCATGTCCAAGCGGCCCCATGGACCGCGGCCTACCAGGCTCCTCTGTCCATGGGATTCTCTAGGCAAGAGTACTGGAGTGGGTTGCCATTGCCTTCTCCAAAAATGTTTCTAGCAGCTGTTATAATAGAATATTTGTTAGATGTCAATGATTTACGTCTTACTTGGTTTAGTCCCTACCAAAAAGATTCTGTAAAGTGTATCAAGGGGGACTTTTGTGGCAGTCCAGTGGTTAAGACTTCACCTTCCAATGCAGAGAGGCTGAATTTGATTCCTGCTTGGGAAGCTAAGATCTCACATACCTACTGGCCAAAAATCCAAAACATAAAACAGAAGGAATATTGTAACAAATTTAATAAAGACTTTAAAGAATGGTCCACATCAAAAAAGCATTCAAAAAAAAATCAAGAATACATATCATCAGCATGACTTTTCAGTGTTCATGTTGACTTTGCTCGTGTAGTTTTAACATTGAACATTTTATCCTGTAATATTTTGAGCACAGAAAGTAATAAATGCCTATACCATATATATAAATATGGATGAATGATAATAAAATGTCCACCTGTAATGCCCCTTACATCTTTTGTCTCCATCAAGGGTTAAAATACTGTTTTGCAAATCCACTTTCAGCAGGAAATGCATGTGAAATATTTATTTGCATTTTTAAACTTATGTTATCAATACTTCTATAGAGAAATGGAGTTTTGAGATGAATTTGAAATCCATAAATTATTTGTATATTTAATCTGTGTACCTACCTACCTAAAGAAACTAAAGACCTATATATCGAAAACTATAAAACACTGATGAAAGAAATCAAAGAGGACACTAATAGATCGAGAAATATACCATGCTCATGGGTCGGAAGAGTCAATATAGTGAAAATGAGTATACTATCCAAAGCAATCTACAGATTCAATGCAATTCCTATCAAGCTACCAGCAGTATTTTTCACAGAACTAGATCAAATAATCTCAAGATTTGTATGGAAATACAAAAAACCTCAAATAGCCAAAGCAATCTTGAGAAAGAAGAATGGAACTGGAGGAATCAACTTGCCTGACTTCAGGCTCTACTACAAAGCCACAGTCATTAAGACAGTATGGTACTGGCACAAAGACACAAATATAGATCAATGGAACAAAATAGAAAGCCCTGAGATAAACCCACACACCTATGGACACCTTATCTTCGACAAAGGAGGCAAGAATATACAATGGAGTAAAGACAGTCTCTTTAACAGGTGGTGCTGGGAAAACTGGTCAACCACTTGTAAAAGATTGAAACTAGACCTCTTTCTAACACCATACACAAAAATAAGCTCAAAATGGATTAAAGATCTAAATGTAAGACCAGAAACTATAAAACTCCTAGAGGAAAACATAGGCAAAACACTCTCCGACATAAATCACAGCAGGATCCTCTATGATCCACCTCCCAGTATACTGGAAATAAAAGCAAAAATAAACAAATGGGATCTAATTAAAATTAAAAGCTTCTGCACAACAAAGGAAACTATAAGCAAGGTGAAAAGACAGCCTTCTGAATGGGAGAAAACAATAGCAAATGAAACAACTGACAAACAACTAATCTCAAAGATATACAAGCAACTTATGCAGCTCAACTCCAGAAAAATAAACGAACCAATAAAAAAAATGGGCCAAAGAACTAAATAGGCAATTCTCCAAAGAAGACATACAGATGGCTAACAAACACATGAAAAGATGCTCAACATCACTCATTATCAGAGAAATACAAATCAAGACCACAATGAGGTACCATCTCACACCAGTCAGAATGGCTGCGATCCAAAAGTCTACAAGCAATAAATGCTGGAGAGGATGTGGAGAAAAGGGAACCCTCTTATACTGCTGGTGGGAATGCAAACTAGTACAGCCACTATGGAAAACAGTGTGGAGATTCCTTAAAAAATTGCAAATAGAACTGCCTTATGACCCAGCAATCCCACTGCTGGGCATACACACCGAGGAAACCAGAATTGAAAGAGACACATGTACCCCAATGTTCATTGCAGCACTGTTTATAATAGCCGGGACATGGAAACAACCTAGATGTCCATCAGCAGATGAATGGATAAGAAAACTGTGGTACATATACACAATGGAGTACTACTCAGCCCTTAAAAGAATAAATTTCACTCAGTTCTAATGAGATGGATGAAATTGGAGCCGATTATACAGAGTGAAGTAAGCCAGAACGAAAAACACCAATACAGTATACTGACACATATATATGGAATTTAGAAAGATAGTAATGATGACCCTGTATGTGAGACAACAAAAGAGACACAGAGGTACAGAACGGACTTTTGGACTCTGAGGGAGAGGGAGAGGGTGGGATGATTTGGGAGAATGGCATTGAAACATGTATACTATCTTGTAAGAAACGAAGCGCCAGTCTATATTCAATACAGGATACAGGATGCATGGGGCTGGTGCACAGGATGATTCAGAGAGATGATATGGGGTGGGAGGTGGGAGGGGCTTCGGCATTGGGAGATCGTGTTCACCTGTGGCTGATTCATGTCAATGTATGGCAAAACAAATACAGTATTATAATGTGGGATAAAGTATTAAATAAAAAAATAAAAAGCAAAAAAAAATAAATACTACAAAGAAATTTACAGTAAGAGTTCTTTTAAGTGAAATAAGAAATTTGGAGTAAATTTGCCATGATATGTCACCAGAGATCATTTGTCTTACTCCTTCAATACTGTTCAAATGAAATATTAAAATAATTCTGTTGTTATTAAAGAAGAAAATCATGTATTTAAAAAAATCTGTGTACCTACTAGAATGTTCTAAGTATGTGTCTGACTCACCATCTTCTGTAAATCAGCTCTTAAAATTCCATGCTTTTCAAAGATGAAATGATTGAGCTCAGGCAGAGTGGGAAAACAAATATTTAGTGAAATACCATAGGTTCTTTTCACTGAATTCTAATCTTTGCAAATGATGCCTATAAACAATTGTGAATCTTTAAAAGAACATTCTTACTTAAATTCATTATTAGTTAGATATGTAAGTTATGGAGGAATCAAAATGAGCATGGAAGACTTATTCCAAGATAGAGAAATGTGATTTTTCTAGCCCTAGAATCTTAAACAGACTTTTTTTCCACCTTCATTTCTTTGTTACTGTGCTGCTTTCATTATAAGTGTAAACTGATTTCAAAGAGACTATGCAGATCTCCTTTTCCTGTTTATCTTTGAATGGAAAATCTTAATTGTCATCATCTGTTGTATATCTCAATTTAATGAGACTTAGAAATAGATGTGTATCATACCCTGCAACATTGTAATTAATCATTAAGAGTGACAAATATATGTCTATAGTTGTTTTCTAGTTTTTTTCAGTTTTAGAACACTTATTTTTATATTTATGAATGGTGTGTCACGAATGATATCTACTCCTATCTGTGAATCACATTTAAATCTCAAACATATCTGGCTATTAAATGATTTGTTAATGTGATTTGATATTCTTAAAACTGATACAGAATTTGAAATCCATTATTGAAATGTCATTAAAACTCACTCACAAGAGGCAAAGTAGCCACTGTGCAGCCCCAGTGCCTCTTTCCCATCTCCATCTCTTAGAACACAATCAGGGAAACTGATGAAAAGAGTAGCTGAAGCCGAGATAATCTCTTAACTATCATCATCAAAGATGAGACACCTAAGCCTGGGCTAGTGTAGGCATGGTGGTAGCGGGAAGGCTTCGATAAGATAGCATTCTTCTTTGCACAGCTGCCAGACTTCTGGGTAAACATGTAAATAGGAGTAAACAAAGTAATCAAATACTTGTCATTGTTAATAAATGAATCAAATGGAAAGGGCGAATATATGTCCATCAGAGTCAGAGCTCTCTTTGCTTTGAATTTGTTAGTTTATGGAGTGCTGCAGTGTGTAAGGCATTAAACTAGATTTTTCATCTTTAAAGATAAAATATTCTTTGCATAAAGAAACAGATCTTGTTATATGGCAGCCTGGAAGGGAGAGGAGTTTGGGGAGGATGGATACATGTATATGTATGGCTGAGTCCTTTTGCTGTTCACCTGAAACTATCACATTGTTAATTGGCTATACCCCAATACAAAGTAAAAAGTCTTTTAAAAATGTGAAAGAAAGAAACTGATCATCTGGTGGAATAGATGGTCAGCTAGAAAGACTATTAGAATTAAGTAAATATTCACCTCACTCAAATTGAGTTGGAGAACAGCAGTTCAAAGAGATTTTAAGAGTCACTGTACCCCAGTTGAACCTCAGAGTTAGTTGGTCAGCTAGGCTAGGATGCAAGTGGGACAGCTTTTCTGACAAAGGGATTAGTTAGTGCAAAGGGATGAAAGCTTGGGAAATGGCTTGCATGGGCAATCTTAAAAACAGTTCTACATAGCTTGGAAAACTGAGTGATTTTAAGGGAATGGTAAGAGGAGGCTTGGAAGGATAAAAGACCTGCCAGGTAAAGGGTTCACAACTGATCCTGAAGTTTAAAGATAGCCTTCAAAGGATTTTAGGCAGAATTATGATGTGATCAGATATTTATTATTTATAATCAGTATTTTCATTGCTATGGAGGAAATAGGATAGAAGAGGACAGACTTTAGAGAGACTACAAGATTGTTTCAGTAATTTGGGGCCCAAGGTATTATGCTGACAGTGGCAGTTTGAGTGGAATATATGGATAAAGGGGTAGAGGCAGGGGGTGCTAGCAGTATATCGAATGTTGGGACAAGGCATTACGGATGATGCCAAAGTGTGGAAATTGGTCACTAGATCTCTCCGTTTGGATATAGCTCAATTCATAACCCAAGGACCTTAAGGTATTAACTCTGTTTCCACTTTCATATTATCATCCCTTCATACATTCAGGAACCCTAAATAATTTTTAAAAACCCAGAATTTCATAGAATATGAATTTCAAAGGAAGAATATGATTTCAAAGGCAAAACCACATTTTAGCAACTTGTGAGGTAACTCATTTCACAAATCTGCCTGATAATTTACTTAAGAAACAAGATCTTTTCCCCCTCCACACCAGTTCTCACAGTTTATAACAGTTTGTTGTTGAAGAACCCTAAAAAAAGATGAAAAGAATTGCATCATCAGAGAAATGCTCATACTTCAGTGAAGAGCCACAGTTGGTCAGATATTGGATTCAGGGAAAATAACCTTTTGTTTCATAGTATTAGCACTTGAAATTGTGTCAGTGCTTTTCTTGGTACTTTCAGCAGATGTTTTTTCTATAACAAACGTGCTTATAAAGCATTTCTCCTTTATCTGGGGCACCAAGTCCCTGCCAGTGGCTGCAGTCTGATTTCTAGCAATGCTGAGCCCAAAGAACAGCAAGCCAGTGCAGAGTGACTCCATAAACTCATACTAGCAGAGCGTCTATGATTGGAGGTTGCCAGCGACTGAGTTCTAGTCTGGTTTCTGGTAGGGCTGAGTTCCAGTCCTCCCTTCTCTGGAGGCCCAGGATAAAGTCCCATAATGCCTGGGTATCTGCAGGTGGCAGGAGATTTTGCCCCCCCTCTTACCCCTCCTCCTCCTCCTTCTTTCAGGCTGGCTTCCTTTCCTCCCTTTGAAATGTTTGAAGACCTGAGATATTTTCGTTTACTCTATTAGTACTTGGATCTGAAGTTCTAGCTCTATAGGAGGTTTTCTGAGAGACTGTATTCTTGTATTTAAGGGAGTGTCTGATGAAGACTGACAGGTCTATATGTGTGTTTCGACTCTGTGTTCTGTTATGATTTTTGATGGCCACTTTGCTTTGTCTGGCCACCATTTGGTTTAAACCTGCTGCCATTTTGTTAGAACTTGATTTTCTTTCCCTGTGCCTTGAGACCAGGGCTCTTAGGAACACTTATCTAGACCATCTCTAACTCCTGAGACTGAGGAAAAAATGGGAAAAAGCCTTTAAATTTTTTATTTATTCCAATTGGTTTTTATAAACTAGTAAATACCTGATATTAATGTTTGTTTGTTGACCTAATATAGACATGTCTTAGAGTAATTGACTTCCCTGGTGGCTCAGACGGTAAAGCATCTGCCTATGATGTGGGAGACCTGGGTTCAGTCCCTGGGTTGGGAAGATCTCCTGGAGAAGGGAATGGCAACCCACTCCAGTATTCTTGCCTGGAAAAACCCATGGATGGAGGAGCTTGGTAGTCTACAGTTCATGAGGTGGTAAAGAGTCAGACATGACTCAGCGACTTAACACAAAGGCTGAGTTTGTGATTGGTGGTTGCCAGGGGCTGAGTCTGTGATTGGTGGTTGCCAGGGGCTGAGTCTGTGATTGGTGGCTGCCAGGGGCTGAGTCTGTGATTGGTGGCTGCCAGGGGCTGAGAAGTGGAGGAAATCGGGGAGATGTTCGTCAGAGGATAGGAACTTCCAGTTAGGAGATGAGTAAGTTCAGAGACTTGGAGAAGGAAGTGGCACCCCCACTCCAGTACTCTTGCCTGGAAAATCCCATGGACAGAGGAGCCTGGTAGGCTGCAGTCCATGGGGTCGCGAAGAGTCGGACACGACTGAGTGGCTTCACTTTCACTTTTCACTTTCATGCATTGGAGAAGGAAATGGCAACCCACTCCGGTGTTCATGCCTGGAGAATCCCAGGGACGGGAAAGCCTGGTGGGCTGCCGTCTATGGGGTCACACAGAGTTGAACACGACTGAAGCAACTTAGCCCCAAGTTCAGAGAATTTAATGGATAGCCTCGTGGCTGAATAGTTAACAGCACTGTATTGCATACTTCAAGGTTGCTGAGAGAGCAGATCTTAAATGTTTATGTGTGCATGCTGAGTCCCTCAGTTGTGTCCAACTCTTTGCTACCCCATGGACTGTAGCCCACCAGGCTCCTCTGTCCATATGGTTTTCCAGACAAGAATACTGGAGTGGGTTGCCATTCCATACTCCAGGGGATCTCCCTGACCTACAGATGGAACCAGTGTCTCCTGTACTAGCAGATGAATTTTTTTTTTTTAACCACTGAGTCACCTGGAAAGCCCATAAATGTTATTACCCACCTTCCAAAAAATTGTTAACTATATGAAGTGATAGATGTGATAACAAACCTTACTTGAGTAATAATTTTGCTATATATATATGACACACATACATATATGTATATCACATCATCACATTATATAGCTTAAATTTATACAATGTTTTACTTACGTTTATATCTCTATAAAGTTGGGAGGAAGTTTCTTTTTAAAATATTCTTTTAAAAAGAAAAGTAGCTCCTTGTTAAATGTAATGTGTTGATATCTTTCATTTCTAGAACAAATATTGTTTTCTTTTCTTTCAGGAGGAACAGAAACTACGGGAAAGTTTAAGGCAAGGTGCCACCATTATTGCTGCCTTAATCAAAGAAAGAAATTCTGGACTCATTGGTCAACTACTGGTAGCATAAAGAACATGGAGGAAATTACCTGCTGTGTTCTTAGAAACATTCCCCCAAGTATTTCTTTTGTGCTTCCCTCTGAATTGTATATGGTAGAATGTTGAAGTTGTCTTTTATAATTTGTAGGATGTGATGCTTAGGTGAACTTAAAAACATTTTTATGTGTGACAAATATAAATTCCCTAAATTGGAAAAGAACAAACAAGTGGAAAATAATGGCCTTCACATAAAGAACCTTATCACAAAGGCGTGAAAGGGTAAAATAGAAATAATGAGTAGTCAGCTAATTCTCTAAGAAATGAAAGTTTAGAAAATGTCAACTATTATTTCTATGTTAATTAGTGAATCACTGTATAATGAGACTAATAATTAAGATTAATGATTATTGTTAATTCTAACTGTCTTTTCTCTGTGGATTATTTGAATTGCATTCTGGTTTTTCATACCTTGACAAAAAAGAGATGGCAGTGAACTATGATCTGAGTATCTTCACCAATAGCCTCACATTACCTTAGATTCCTAAGGAGATAGACTCTCCTTCTGCTTTTCTAATGTTTTAAAATTGTATGTTTTCCTTGGTTTATGAAATATAGTTTTGACTTACATTAATTGAAAAGGCTTCTGATTTTTCTGAATAACTTTAAAAGAAGACTGGAAAGTGTCATAAAATTAATACTGGTCAATCTCAAGTTAGTCTTCTGAAAGGTGTATCAACTACTGGTAGTTGTTCAGTTTGGTTCAGTTCAGTCGCTCAGTTGTGTCTGACTCTTTGCGACCCCATGAACCGCAGCATGCCAGCCCTCCCTATTCATCACCAATTCCCGGAGCCCACCCAAACCCATGTCCATTGTGTTGGTGATGCCATCCAACCATCTCATCTTCTGTTGTCCTCTTCTCCTCCTGCCCTCAATCTTTCCCAGCATCAGGGTCTTTTCAAATGAGTCAGCTTTCTGCATCAGATGGCCCAAAGTATAGGACTGATCTCCTTTAGGATGGACTGGTTGGATCTCCTTGCAGTCCAAGGGACTCTCAAGAGTCTTCTCCAACACCACAGTTCAAAAGCATCAATTCTTCAGTGCTAAGTCTTCTTTATAGTCCAACTCTCACATCCATACATGACTACTGGAAAGACCATAGACTTGACTAGATGGACCTTTGTTGGCAAAGTAATATCTCTGCTTTTAGTATGTTATCTAGGTTGGTCATAACTTTCCTTCCAAGGAGTAAGCGTCTTTTAATTTCATGGCTGCAGTCACCATCTGCAGTGATTTTGGAGCCCCCAAAAATAAAGTCTGACAGTGTTTCCCCATCTATTTGCAGTGAAGTCATGGGACCAGATGCCATGATCTTAGTTTTCTGAATGTTGAGCTTTAAGCCAACTTTTTCGCTCTCCTCTTTCACTTTCATCAAGGGGCTCTTTAGTTCTTCTTTACTTTCTGCCATAAGGGTGGTGTCATCTGCATATCTGAGGTTGTTGATATTTCTCCCAGCAATCTTGATTCCAGCTTGTGCTTCTTCCAGCCAGTGTTTCTCATAATGTACTCTGCATGTAAGTTAAATAAGCAGGGTGACACTATACAGCCTTGACGTACTCCTTTTCCTATTTGGAACCAGCCTGTTGTTCCATGTCCAGTTCTAACTGTTGCTTCCTGACCTGTATACAGGTTTCTCAAGAGGCAGGTCAGGTGGTCTCGTATTCCCATCTCTCTCAGAATTGTCCACAGTTTATTGTGATCCACACAGTCAAAGGCTCATTGATTGTACATGAAATAATTTTAATAACTGCTGCCTTTTTAAGTTTCTATTCTTTCAAATTTCCACTGGTATATACATCTTAGATACTGATGATTTTCCCTTTACCTTATATTTTATAATTCTGTGAATTCAATCATTAGAGATGCTTTTTGTTCTATATATATACTTTATAGAAACACGTTAGATAGAGTTATGCCAGAGCTTAACCTGCCACGTGGGAACTATGAAAGCTGCATTAAATGTTTTCAGTTACAGATAGTCTGAATTATCTGCCTTGTGCAGTCTCTTCTTAACCTGTTGGGTAACTTCCCTTCACTTCCCAAGCATCTATAGTAATTGGAGAGTTTGTATTTTTATATTTAAAGAATAGTAGAATATAAAGGGCATGAAATAATTGTTGCAGTGTGTTCTCCTAGGTGAAGGGTGTTGGTTTGAATGAATGTAGACTTGAATCTAAATTCCCAAGCTCACCATTTTCTCTCTCTCTCTTGGGCTGTTAAGAAATATAAATAAATCATTTAATTAAAAATCTCGAGGATGAAAATATATGGGTATTGTATGGATATTGGTTAGAACTCACTTTGTTAAGGTGGGTTGGCTCCATTGTAAAAGGTCATAGGTTTTCCTGGTGATGTCTTCAGGTGACTGTTTTAAGAATTTGAAAGCGCTCATAAAGGCAAAAGAGGAAAAATTATCAAAATTTTAAAGAAAAGGTTCATGTCTTTAGGTGCATGATGGGAAACTGGGCATTTCTCTGGCACAGACAGTATCAGTGTATCTATTGAGTGCTGGCTGTGTTACCTTAGATTTCAGTGGAATAATGGACTGTTCAGTTGAAAGGCATACTGTTTGTTAGTTCCAAGGTGAATTCTTCTCTGGTATAACGTTATACCAGATGACCGTTTACCTGGGAACAGTTAGTATGCCATTACCCTAGGCAGTTGTAAACATTTAGTGTTGTGAGATTTAGATAAAATATTAAGTTGCGCTCTGAAATCCCCATCATCATTATGGCATTCAATTTTTTTCTTTATAATTTGCAAACTGATTCACAGCATTGAAAATAAAGAAATCTCCTCATATCCTTTACTGAAAACTGAGGCTCAGAGATCTTCACTGACTTCTCCAAAAACATGTGTCTGCTTAGTAGCAAAAAACAGGGCTTAAACTTGGGTACTAAGAATGAGTTTTAAGCTCATTTCCTATATACCAATGATTGCGAGCAAAGGACATCCAGCAGTGAGGCTGTGGGAAATGAACCAGAGGCTCTGGGTGGTGAGTATTGGAGGAGTGGATGCAAAGAGGCATGTCAATCCAGTGGCGACAGGAAAGTCCTGAGGCTTTTGGCTTTCCAACATACAGAAATCATAGCTAAGGATAAAGGGAACAAAGAGAAATATTCCCCAAGAGAGAAAGGTAAATCAGCTGTGTTTGTTAAGAGATCCAGAGGCAAATTTACAGGTATATTTTCATCTTCATTTCTGGAAACATACATTCATGAAAACTGTCCATTTCACATTATTTTCCGAAGTTCCTTTAAAAATAATGATAAAGGATTGCTGAAATTGCTTTCTACTTGCAAAAATTTGTGGAAAGACTGTTTTCTTTTTAAATGTATGCCACTTAACTACATGCCATTTAGCCTTTTAGGAAGTTAACACAGTGTGATTAGTGTTTGATTGACCTTCATTGGTAAGAGGTAGTTTGTTTGTTTGTTTTCAAGAGAGTGCTCAGTGTGAGAGACGACTTGTTGTAAATACTCATCTACAGATAAAAGTCAGATCCCTGTTCTACCCAAAGCCGTTCTTACTGTGGCCACTTTAAGCATTTTGCATTGGTTTTCCATGAAAAGGCTCTGTATTAAACAGTTGACCCTTGCACAGCACAAGTTTGAACTGCATTGGACCGCTTAAATGTGAGTTTTTTCAGTAGTACCTACTACAGTACTACACAATGTTTGAATGTTCAGATTGGAAGGAACCATGGATGCAAAGGGCCAACTATAAATTATACACAGATTTTCAACTACTGGGGAGATCAGTGCCCCTAACCCCTGCATCTTCAAGGGTCATCTGTAATTATAACAATCAAATTTTACTTTATATATGTGCATGCAGTATTTATTTTATAAAAATCAATTTGTAATATTACAGTTCTTAAGTATGTAAATTTTACTTCCTTTTAATGTTGAAACTAATTATATCAAAGAAACAAACTATCATATTTTAATACCATTTAATATAAAGATTTGAAATTATTTTAAAAGTTTATTTTTTTATTTTCATGAGTTTATTTTTTTAATACTTTATTCTATATTACAATACTGTATTTGTTTTGCCATACATTGACATGAATCAGCCACAGGTGTCCATGATCTCCCAATGCTGAAGCCCCCTCACCTCCAAAAATAAGCAGAATAAATGATAAATACATATTGTTTTAGTATTTATTAATATAGTTTCAAATAAGTGGGCTAGAAGTGGCTGTATAGATGGTGTTTGGCACTGTAACATTTATTTATGTTCTCATGTATTTTTAGTTTCACAATTATGAAAGTGTATATATCTTTTAAAGTGAAAAGTAGGAAACTACTATTAAATATTTTAAATGTTCTCTTTATAAAACAAAATAGAGGTAATTGATAACTAAATTATTGATATGTTTAAATCTGATGACAGTTTTCATTGATATTTAGTGTATATGTATTTATTTTTCAAACTGACTCAGCCTCAACCAGAAGTCATAATTAGCTTTTTTCTTCTGTCCCTTCTATTTAGCAGGTATCCCAGCAATTACTTTGGCAGCTAAGGATATAAAAGCTGTATTTAGGCACAATAGAAAAATATTGTGTCCTCTTAATGATGTCTGCATGGGTGTGGTGGGTTGAATTGCTGTTTAGAAATACTCCTTCCTTCCACTTAGCTTCCACAGGAGGAATTTATGTCCACTTCTTGACCTTGGAATTCACCACAAAACCTTCTTTGACCAACAGAGCAACTCAGAAGTGGCAGGGCACTACTGAGATAAGACCTTAGAGAACTTTCATGTTGCTGCTTGCTTTTTCCCACTTCTGACACCACTGTGAGATGCACATGCTCAGCCTGGCCTGCTGCCTCCAAATGAAAACAAGAGCCTGGATCACCTGACTTCTAGCTAGTCATCAAATGGATGAAAAAGCCTGTCTGAGATTGGCAGGGCCTCCAGCAGACAGGTGAACTCAATAAACATCTATGGGCTTTTTTTCTTTTTGTTTTGCTATTACTGAGTTTTGAATCTTTTTATTGAGCACCGTAAGCAAGGAAAGGGAATCTGTGGTAGTGTGTGGTACGTTTAATCTCAAACATTTAGAATCTATCTGGAGACACACATTTTGCTAAAGGAGATAGTTTATAAGGAGACCTGTTGGTTAGGGCAATGATCCCAAAGTCTTAGAAGGTTCTCTGGATGCCTCCTTCCCTGTTAGTTGTTACTAAAGGAGAAAAGTAGACCTGAATATTATAGAAAAGTTTTCAGAAGAAGTTAAACTTTCTTGAGTCTAAAATGATATTGATTTTAGAAATAGCTAACATTTGTTGAATGAATTACTGTGTTCCAGAAACTGTTAAACTTTCTTGAGTCTAAAATGATATTGATTATAGAAATAGCTAACATTTGTTGAATGAATTACTGTGTTCCAGAAACTGTTCTTAGTGCTTTTTCATGTGCATAACTTTTTCTTTATAATAACTTCATGTCCTCAGTAGTATACCAATCTCCATTTAAAAGATGAAGAAACCAAGGCACATACATTTTTAATAACTTTAACAGAGTCACTCAAGCACCAAGTGCAAGGATTGAGATTCAGATTTGATTATCTAACTTTGGAGTTTTTATTCCTAAGCATGATTCTATATAGTATTATAAAACATACTATTTTTCCCATGGAAAGGCATATTAAAAGAATTTTTATTGTAGTATAGTTGATTTACAATGTTGTGTTAGTTTCTACTGTTCAGCAAAGCGAATCAGTTTCACATATACAAATATCCACTCTCTTATTTTTTTTTATTCTTTTCTCATATAGTTTATTACAGCATATTGAGTAGAGTTCCCTGTGCTACATAGCAGGTTCTTGTTAAGTAAGTTAGTGTTAGTCACTCAGTTACTCATAAAAGAACAAAATAACATCCACAACAGTATGTGTGTGTGTATGTAGGAAAATGGCAACCCGCTCCAGTATCCTTGCCTGGAAAATCCCATGGATAGAGGAGCCTGGTGGGCTACAGTCCACGAGGTCGCAAAGAGTTGGGCAGGACTAAGTGACTAACACACATACATACACACACACATATACACACAAACACGCACACACCACATCATTTCCATTCCTCTTTTGTTGCACATTTAGGTTGATTCCATATCCTAGCTATTGTAAATAATGCTGCAGTCAATATTGGGGTGCACCTGTCTTTTCCAGTTATGATTTTCTTCAGGTATATGCCCAGGTGTCAGAGGACATTTAAGGAATCCAGTATGTTGCATTTTTCTTTCTTTGTGTGCCGTTTCTCAAGGATTTGCAGTTCCTATTCCAGGAATGGGTAGGGCTGCACGCAGCTCTCAGGACTGAGATCATGAGAAACGGTATCTGCTTGGATTCCTTTCAGTAACTCCCTTCAGTGACTCTTTTCAGCATCAGCGACCTTGTATGTATTAGACTATCCATATTGTGGCTATTGATAAAATTTCATCCTGTGTAATAGGTGAGTAACCATCTTACTAAAGATGCATAAGCCTGCATTTCTGCACCCTTGCTCCATCAGAGCTTGGGTCCCCGTGTCTGTCTATCTGTCTTTCTTTGTCTCTCTCTCTCTCTTTCACTTTCTTATCATTGACTCCAGACCACCAGGTTCCGGTCCATTAAAGGGCCCCAACACCCAGGAGTGGGGTTGCTAGGTCATATGGTACTTCTATTTTTAGTTTTTAAAAGAACCTCCATACTGTTCTCCATTGTGGCTGTACTAATTTACATTCCCACCAACAGTACAGGAGGGTTCCCTTTTCTCCACATCCTCTCTAGCAGTTATGGTTCATAGATATTTTGATGATGGACAACTGACCAGTGTGAGGTGATACCTCATTCTGGTTTTGATTGTATTTCTCTAATAATTAGTGATGTTGAGTATCTTTTTATGTGCTTTTTAGCCACCTGTATGTCTTCTTTGGAAAAATGTCTGTTTAGGTCTTCTGCCCATTTTTTGATTGGGTTGTTTATTTTTGATATTAAGCTTCATGAACTATTTGTATATTTTGGAGGTTAATCCCTTGTTGGTCATATAATTTTCAAATATTTTCTCCCTTTCTGAGGGCTGTCTTTGTCTTTTTGTTTATGGTGTCCTTTGTTGTGCAGAAGCTTTTAAGTTTAATTGGATTCCATATGTTTATTTTCTTTTTATTTTCATTACTCTAGGAGACAGATCAAAAAGACCTTACAGTGATTTATGTCAAAATACAGCTCTGTGTACCTGTCCATCCAAACTCCTCATCTATCCCTCTCCTCCATCTTTAGCCTTGCTAACCCTAAGTTTGTTCTCTTAAGTCTGTGAGTCTGTAAAACATACTATTTTAAGATCCCTTAAAGACTGACTCTCAAAAATGGGAATCTCGATTTTTTTTTTTTTAATGGCAAGAGGAAGAAAATGGGTAAAGTCCATTACCGTTGAGTGTTGCTGTACTCTTCCTTTCCTTTGGCCATTGCCACTCCACGCAGACAATATGTTAGCACGTCTGTGGGTTTGTATGTGCCAGTAAACCTAGAGACTGATTTGCTGCTGTTGTTCTGTCAGTTGTGTCTCGCTCTTTGCGACCCCATGAACTGTAGTCCACTAAACTCCTCTGTCCATGGGATTTCCCAGGCAAGAATATTGGAGAGGGTTGCCATTTCCTTCTCCAGGAGATCTTCCTGACTTAGGGATCAAACCCACATCTCCTGCATTGGCAGGTGGATTCTTACCACTGAGCCCCCAGGGAAGCCAAAGACTGATACACACATAAAAAGTTTTGTCACTCAGAGAGATGGCAGTCTTTGAGCTCTGAAGTTGTTTGGATTTCCTCAGGCATTGAATGATCAAACATACCTGGATAACAAAAGTGTAACATGGATAAGTAGAAGGAAATAGTGCCTTGATGAACTAGAGTTGCATTACAGATATTTGTGCCTGATCAACAAGACCTAAAAAGAGAAGTTGAGATACATTCATTATCTTTGCAAGAGAAAGGAAGGTCTAGAGGACATCTAGGCAGAAGAAAGTAGGAAGTCTTCTCTTGTCATGAGACTGTCCCGGGTGTTCTCAGTGTTTGCTTGATGGGGAAATTTGGGGATGAATGGTGTCAGCATGATGAGCTTGACCTAAGCAGAGCCAAGTAACTTTTCTCTTCCAATCTGAAATATTAGAATCTTTGATTTCTAAAAAGATCCTCATTATTTGAAAGTTGCTAAGAGAGTAAATCTTGAAAGCAATTACCCCAAGAAAAACAATTATAATTTTGTATGGTAACAGATGACCACTAGACCTAGTGTGTCAATCATTTTGTACACCTTATAATAATTTTACATGTCAATCACACTTCACTTTAAAAATTAATAATGTTATTCAAAGAAGTCTCACTTTGACTCACCAGCAAAGAGTGGGCTGAAACCCATGTTTGAAATAGCCTTTATAAATGCTGTCCATATTTCTTAGCTGTGATTTGCTCTTTCCTGGTGTTACTGTAAATTGAATAATTCACTACACAATTATGATTTTTCCTATTCTTCAGTGGTATCCAAAAACAGATATAGTGTCTCCTCAGCCTGAAGTTCTGTTCTCTTAAACATTCAAATAACCAGCTTTTTCTTTTTTTTTGCTCATCAGTCTAATAATTATTTCCTTTCAAAAGAACTTCATCACTCACATTTCTGATTTTTTGCCTCTTCATTAGAATTTAAGTTATATAAAAAAGGAATTTTCATCTTTGTATACCTTCTAGTGACTGTCTACAATGGTATTTGGCACAAAATATGTGTTTGACATTATTTGGTGAATGGATAAATATTCTGAGCTTTTTTTTTAGCATGTGGAGTTAAAATCTGAATTTTGCAGTTGATGAAATACATTAATCCATTTATCTTGCTGAGTAAATACTGATTAGGTAAATGAAATGTTGTTGTTGTTCAGTCACTAAGTTATGTCCGACTCTGCAACCCCATGGACTGCAGCATAGCAGGTTTCCCTGTCTTTCATATCTCCTGGAGCTTCCTCAAACTCATGTCCATTGAGTCGATGATGCCATTCAACTATCTCACCCTCTGTCATCTCCTTCTCCTGCCATTAATCTTTCCCAGCATCAGGATCTTTTCCAATGAGCTGGCTCTTCACATCAGGTAGCCAAAGTATAAGAGCTTCAGCTTCAGCATCAGCCCTTCCAATGAATATTCAGGGTTGATTTTCTTTAGAATTGTCTGGTTTGATGTCTTTACTGCCCAGGGACTCTCAAGAGTCCCAGCACTACAATTTGAAAGCATCAATTCTTTCACGCTCAGCTCTCTTTATGATCCTACTCTCCCTTCTGAACATGAAATACTACAAATGGTATGTACTTTGAAGTTTGAGAAAGGATTCTGACATCTACTTGTGATGATACTGGATTGCCAGGATTTAAAAAGTAAATAATATTGTGCAGGATTTTATCACGAGTCCTTAAATAACTCTATTATATAAAGAGCTTGTTTTCTTCACTCTTAAGCCTTTATTAAAACCTATATTATGTCCACCACATAAAAGATTCATATCTAAATTTGAACTGGACAAAACACAAGATCTGACTTTAACACATTAGTGTGTATGAAGGAAAAAAATAGGTTTTTGTTGCTAATTAAAGTAATATAGAATTAAGTAGTTGGATATTTTTTAAAAGTCTCTACAGCTGAAATGTGTTATGCAAGTTACTCTCTACTTAGCGAAGATGCTACCAAATAATTTGAATAGTTGTTATTAATAAAACATCTGGGTCTATTTAGCAGCATAGATGAAGGCTGGATTGTCTAATGCATTTTTTTCTTTGTTTAACCTTGATTAATCCTTGCAGGGTCTCTGTAAGGTGGTTTGTATCAACCTTGTGATATGACAATTCCAAAAATATCAATACAGAGATTAAGGGTTCCTGATCACCCAGCACAGTAGAAGCCAAACACAGTTTGAAAATTCAGAATTTCTGATCTGTTTTGGACACTTTTTCAGGGAACTGGATTACAACTAGGAGGGACTGTTCCATACTTGAGGTTTTAAAAGAATCCGATGGAGATCTACATCCAGAATTCTACCTGGATGCCTTCCCTCATTTTCCATTTTGCATGATTGCAGTTGAGCCAGAGGCCAATGCTACCACAAGACAATCCTAGTGATCTTTTTGACCCGAGTGGAAACATGATTTGAGATTCCACACGGAGGCCAATTTTGTAAGAATTTCCACCAGTCTTCGGACTGTAATAATTGGGTTATTTGGATAAGGTTTGGCAAAGCATATAGTAGATTAACTGAATGAGGTTTCTGGAGCTTAGCCATTTTGGCACCATCCATTTTGTCCTTTGTTCTACCTCATTATAAAATGTGCTATTGAAATTGGTTGGTTTGTTGGCATGTCAACTTTTTCTTTCCTTTTCTTTTTTATTCCTTTTCTATCCTTTACATCTGAGCCCTTAATTTAATTGAAGGCAAGCTCTTCAGTCTAAGAGGATAACAAAACATCCCTTTGAGGTGGAGGATATAGATGATAAAATCTGTGTGTTACTAATTTTTTTCTATAGTTTGGAGGAATTCTTTTTCCGTTCTGTGTGTGTGTTTTTAAGACCCTGTTAAGTTCATAGTTCCTTTTGCTTTTCTTGTTTGAATAGAAAATCATTCTCTTTAATCCCACCTGAGTTTTAAAAATGTATTATTGAACTGCCCAGTTCAGGAATTCAGTGGCCTGTTTTACTGAATGGAGGTATGTATGACCTGATAGTAAAAGAATGCTATTCAAAGACATTTCCTTTTCTTTGTTTCTTGGATCTGTTACTGTTCACATAAATCTGGAAAAATGCCAAAATATGTAAACAAATTAAGAGCTTTAGGATCCCAGTGGGAATATCCGTAAATTCTACCATAAATCAGGAATTTAAGATTAAGTGCACTATGCTATAATAAGATTGCAGAAAGAAGCAACTCTAGACCAAATATTCTTGGCTCTGGTTTAGGAATCTTAAAGGATATTAAAAGATTTGGATAAATTATGGCGTCATGTATAGTATTACTTCTTCCCAAACCTATTTGTGTTGCCTCAATGGAACTTTATTTTTATTTTGCTGACTTTTAACTGTTGCTTAATATCAAGCAAACCTTCAACTCTGAAGCCACTGTTTTTTATACTTTATTAGCATCCATAATATATGTAGCATTAATTATTTATCTTTATAATTAATACAGTTAATGACTCTATTCACACATCCGTGAATAAAATAGTTAGATTGGGGATTTTTCCATTGGAGCGCTTTTGATACACACTCTTATCTCCTTGCACTTCTTCATCTTAGTGTATGAATTGCAAATTGTGGTCTTTTCAATTTTTTTTTACCCTAGTTAAAACTTCAGCATAAACTTTTATCTTAATTAAACCATATGATGATAGCTTTATTAATTTCTTCTTGTGTGCATGTATGTAGAAAAAGAATGAGAATGCAGTAAAAGAGAAGATATATATATATATATATAGAGAGAGAGAGAGAGAGAGAGAGCGCACGCGCGAGAGAGATTCTTATGTCAACGCTTTCTTAAAACAGTTCTGAACAATTGCACTGTGAGCTTACTTTTATATGCATATAAAAGGAGAACTTGTAGAGATTAGGTATTACAGATTAAGCAAAGTTTACGTTAAACTGAGAGAATAGAGAATATACATATTTAAACATAATAAAAATATTTATTTGTAATTATACACAATTAGCAATACTCCTTGGCAGTGCAGATTCGACACAATCTTCAAGCGATTGCATAACTTTAATATGGGTGACTTCATTAGCCAGTGATGTGGAAATGATTTTACATGCTTGTTTTTTCCTAAACCCAGATTGCTAATACATGAACCCACGTGGTTTCTGTAAGAAGCTAACCTGACTCACAGTATCCTCCCCAGCAATTTTGTGCATGCTCTAGACTAAGTATCTTAGTTTCTTTTACCCTTTATTTTTCATCTTGTCACCATGCTGTTATTACACTCTCCTGGGCATAGCTGTTTGTAGTCTGAACAATTCCTGTGGCGGGACTGTCCTTGAGTACAGGATATCAGTCTTAAATGCTCATCCAGCTCACTCAAAGAGCCTGAGCCACTACTGGAAGCAGTGAAAATTATTGGCTGTTTCGGTCCAGTTACTCCTGGACCAAAGAGCAAAAAGTGTCTACTGCATCCCCACCCAAAGGACTTGAAAGTGAAAGTGTTAGTCACTCAGTTGTCTCCTAATCTTTGTGACCCCATGGACTGTAGCCCGCAGGCTCCTCTGTCCGTGGAATTCTTCAGGCAAGAGTACTGGAGTTAATAGCCGTTCCCTTCTCCAGCAGATGGAGAAGGAAATGGCAACCCACTCCAGTATTCTTGCCTGGAGAATCCCATGGACAAAGGAGCCTGGTGGGCTATAGTCCACGGGGTTGCAAAGAGTCGGACATGACTGAGCGACTTCACTTCACTTCACTTCTCCAGCAGATCTTCCTGACCCAGGGATCAAACCTAGATCTCCTGCATTGCAGGCAGATTCTTTACCATCTGAGTCTCCAGGGAAGCCCATCCAAAGGACTTAGCTTATTTCTTATTCTACAGTTAGACACTCCCAGAATGGGTGATGGTACCATCATCCATTCTCTTCAAGAGAAATGCTCCGTGTCTAAGTTGCTGTTAAACACAAAACAGTGTGAGTACTGATAACATTTCCCAAGGTCTAGATTTTGCAGTCTTAGCCTTAATCAACTTATAACACTCTAAAAAGCTTTTTTCCCCCAAAACATATCTCATATCTATCTAGGAGAAATATTTTGTGAGACTTGAATAAATTATGCAGTTTTCAAAAGTAACATAAGTATGGGCAAAGTATGTAAAAGAAAGACTGCTTTTTTTTTCTTTGTGATCTTTATTATCATAAAAGAGTATCTTGGAGACCAACTAGTTATTCCATAGTAATTACCATTGAATGTGTTTACTCTTTGCCAGATAAAATTTGCATATCTGATGTAAGTTTCTTGAGAACCTTTCCTTTTTTCTCAGAAGAGCCCGAGGCCCCTAAGATCACAGAGCTCTAAGTGGCACAGGCAGTGCTGCAGTCCCGTGTTTGTTACTTCCCCACTGCATAGCTGCTCATCAGTAGGCTCTAAACATCATCCTAAATAACGATAAAAATGACCAGTAATAGACATGGGGATAAAAATATTTAGAATCTACTTATTCGATTGTGTGTTTTTGTTTTAATTCTCATTCTACTGTGGGCTTTCTGCCATCTGGCAGAGTTAGCCATTAGCAGCAGATGTGGGTCTCCTAGTATTAAGACGAGAACTTTAACATAGCAGACCACATCCTGCTCCCTAGTTATTGAGCATCTCTTAACGCTCAGGTCCCCTAGGTCCTCTGGAAATTCTGCCAGGAGATAGGCAGGTTCTAGAAAGAGAAACCTGGAGAAGGAAATGGCAACCCACTCCAGTACACTTGCCTAGAAAATCCCATGGACATAGGAGCCTGGTAGGCTACAGTCCCTGGGGTCGCAAAGAGTCGAACACGACTGAGTGACTTCACTTTCACTTTGAGAAAGAGAAAAGGCAGGATAACTATTCTCTGTGGCACTTGCTGGAAAGATGAGAAACAGATGAAAATTGTGACAAAATGGAAAGTGACATGATGAAAGTGAACTTAGTGGTGTCATTAGGTAATGATGGGATTTAGAGGAGAGAACCTCTGGGAATTTGAGTCAGAGGATCCTCTGTCTCATTATGGCTTCAAGATTTCACTTCGGCCCCTAACAAATCCTTTCCCTAAAGTTTCTTACAAAGCAGCAAAATCTTCTGTTGGGGTATTCACATGTCAAGCTCACTTACTGGTTACATTACGTTGTACAGACTCTAGATTCATCCACATTACAATGAATGACCCATTTTTCTTCCTTTTTATGGCCGAGTAATACTCCACTGTGTATATGTTCCGCGTATTCTTTATCTATTCATCTTTTGATGGTCATTTAGGTTGCTTCCATGTCCTAGCTGTTGTAAATAGTGCTGCAATGAACATTGGGGTGCATGTGTCTTTTGGCATTATGGTTTTGTCTCAGGTATTATGCCCAATAGTGGGATTGCTGGGTCATACATTCATATAGAGTGAAATAAGTCAGAAAGAGAAAAAAACAAATATCATATAATTAACACATACATATGGAATCTATAAAACTGGTACTGGTCAATCTATTTGCAGGGCAGGAATAGAGACTCAGACCTCAAAATGGACCTCAGGACAGTTACTGAGAGAGTAACATTGACATATTTACACATTACCATGTGTGAAAACTATAGCTAGTGAGAAGTTGCTGTATAGCACAGGGAGCTCAGCTTGGGGCCCACCTAGAGCATGAGATGGGAATCAGGGGGGATAGGGAGGCTCAAGAAGGGGATGTGTGTATACATATAGCTGACCCATGTTACTGCACAGTTGAAACTAACAGCATTGTAAAGCAATTATACACCAATTAAAAATTTTTTTAAAGTGTACTCTCCCTTGGGGTTAAACATTAAATTTTAGTTCTCTGATTAACTCTAGCTTCTGTTAAATGTGATGGCAATCTGCTAAGGTCCCTTTCAGGCACAGAATTTAATTACTGTCTAGTAGCAGTATCAACAATCCTTTAATTGAGCCTTTATTTGTTGGGATATAAATTGTTGAGAAATTTTCAGCCTGGTTTATCAAGAGAGAATATATAAATCAAAAACCCAAGAATCCACTGAGCCATCTGTAATGTGATGGAATCTCAATTTACAAATACACATGTCCAGAAATATCTTTAAAAAAAAAAACAACTCACCCCTGGTTTCAATCCCCAATCCTGTGGGGTTAGAATAAAACTCAATCTCTGGTATTGTTCAGGCTCCTTTTTCATCAGGGATGTACGAAGAACCTGGTGGGTCTCAAGAAGCATCAGAACTGCTCATGTAGTCCTCAGCCATCTGTCCCCACTGTCCTTCAAGGGCCAGCAATCAGGAGTAAAAACAAGACCAGGACTCTGCACCTTTTATTTTAAATGTTGATTTGATTTGGGGATATAGTAGTCCATGGGCTTCCCCAGTGGCTCAGTCATGCAATGCAAGAGACCTACGTTTGATCCCTGGGTCAGGAAGATTCCCTGGAGGAGGGCATGGCAACCCACTCTAGTATTCTTGCCTGGAGAATCCCCATGGATGGAGGAGCCTGGTGGACTGTAGTCCCTGAGGTCACAAAGAGTCAGACACAACTGAGTGAGCACACACAGTAGTCCATGCCTGCTTCATTTTATTTGTGTGTGTGTGTGTGGCTTCAGTATGTATATGGTAGTGTATATATGTCACTGTTACTCTCCATATATATTATTGCTTTCCGGGTGGTGCTAGTGGTAAAGAGCCTGCCTGACAATTCAGGAGACAAAGAGATGTGGGTTTGATCCATGGGTTGAGAAAATCCCCTGGAGAAGGAAATGGAAACCCACTCCAGTTTTCTTACCTGGAGACTCCCACGGAGAGAGGAGCCTGGTGGGCTACAGTCCCTTGGGTTGCAAAGAGTCAGACTTGACTGAAGTAACTTAGCACAGTACAGCATACATACATACATACATACATACATACATACATACATACATTCATACATGCATTCTTTTTAAAATATTGTTTTCCATCATGGTTTGTCACAAGATATTGAATATACTTCCTTGTGCTATACAGTAGGACTTTGTTGTTTATCCACTCTACAGACACTAGTTTACATCTAACCTCAGCCTCCCACACCGTCCCTCCACTAATTAATCCCCAGTTCCTAGGAAATCACAATTCTGCTCTCTATGTCCCCGAGTCTGTTCTGTCTTGTACATTGGTTCATTTGTGTCATATTTTAGATTCTACATAAAAGTGATGTCATATGGTATTTGTCTTTCTGTTTCTGACTTAATTCGCTTGGTGTGATAATTTCTGGTTGCATTCATGTTGCTGCAAATGGTATTATTTCATTTCATTATTTTTATGCTGACTGGAGAAGGAAATGTCAACCCACTCTAGTGTTCTTGCCTGGAGAATCCCAGGGACGGGGGAGCGTGGTGGGCTGCCATGTATGGGGTCGCACAGAGTCGGACACGATTGAAGCAACTTAGCAGCAGCAGCAGCTCCTACATTGCATTGTATTGCAGGCAGATTCTTTATCACTGAGCCACCAGGGAACACTACTTTGAGGACTCTATTGTGGTATTAAACCAAATTTCAAATGCACGAAGTGTAGATGACGGTTCAGTTCAGTTCAGTCACTCAGTCGTGTCCGACTCTTTGCGACCCCATGAATCTCAGCATGCCAGGCCTCCCTGTCCATCACCAACTCCCAGAGTTCACTCAAACTCACATACATCAAGTCGGTGATGCCATCCAGTCATCTCATCCTCTGTCGCCCCCTTCTTCTCCTGCCCCCAATCCCTCCCAGCATCAGAGTCTTTTCCAATGAGTCAACTCTTTGCATGAGGTGGCCAAAGTACTGGAGTTTCAGCTTCAGCATCATTCTTTCCAAAGAACACCCAGGACTGATCTCCTTCAGAATGGACTGGTTGGATCTCCTTGCAATCTAAGGGACTCTCAAGAGACTTCTCCAACACCACAGTTCAAGAGCATCAATTCTTCAGCGCTCAGCCTTCTTCACAGTCCAACTCTCACATCCATACATGACCACAGGAAAAACCATGTCTTGACTAGACAGACTTTTGTTGGCAAAGTAATGTCTCTGCTTTTCAATATGCTATCTAGGTTGGTCATAACTTTTCTTCCAAGGACTAAGCGTCTTTTAATTTCATGGCTGCAGTCACCATCTGCAGTGATTTTGGAGCCCCCAAAAATAAAGTCTGGCACTGTTTCCACTGTTTCCCCATCTATTTCCCATGAAGTGATGGGACCAGATGCCATGATCTTCGTTTCCTGAATGTTGAGCTTTAAGCCAACTTTTTCACTCTCCTCTTTCACTTTCATCAAGAGGCTTTTTAGTTCCTCTTCACTTCCTGCCATAAGGATGGTGTCATCTGCATGTCTGAGGTTATTGATATTTCTGTTACTGCTACTTAAAGGCGACTACTCCCACACCCAGCCGGCTTGCTCCCCTGCCCCACCCTCACCCCAATCGAGGACAATTTTGCTGTATAGTCGGACACGACTGCTGCGATAGCAGCAGCAGCAGCGATGCACTGTGTATCTGTGTGCCATGTCTCCTTTGTCCGTTTGTCTGTTGATAGACACTTAGCTGTCTTCATTCTTGGCTAGCGTGAGTAGTGCTGTACGAACTTTGGGTGGATGCATCTTTACACATTCTTGTTTTGTCTGGGCATATGCCCAGGAGTGGAGGTGCTATATCCTATAGTAATGCTGCTTTTAGTTTTCTGCAGCACCCCACACTGTCTTCCATAGTGGCTGCACCCAACTTATATTTCCACCAACAGCATAGGAGGATTCTCTCTTCTCCACACCCTCTCCAACATTTGTTATTTGTGGGTCTTTTAATGATGGCCATTCTGACCAGTGTTAGGTGATACCACATTGTCGTTTTGATTTTCATTTCTCTAATAATTACTAATGTTGAGAATCTGTTCATATGCCTATTGGCCATTTGTTTCTCTTTGGAGTAATGTCTATTTAGATCTTCTGCCAATTTTTTTGATAGGGTGGTTTGCTTTTTTGTCATTGTTGAGTTGTATGAGCTGTTTGTATATTTTGGAAGTTAAGCCCTTATCTGTCACTTCATTTACAAATATTTTCTGCCATTCTATAGGTTGTCTTTTCATCTTGTTTATGGTTTCCCTTGCTGTGCAATAGCTCATAAGTATGATTAAGTCCCATTTGTTTCTTTATGTTAGTATTTCTGTTGCCTCGGGACTGTAGGTCCCTGGATTCTCGAGTCCCATCATCCTCTTTCTTGACCTTCAGGTCGCTGTCTTATTCTCTTTTTGCCTCAAAGGCCCTTCCTCTTTTCCCTTACCCAGCAATCATTTGTAAATCTAATGGAGTTTGGCTTTTACACCAGAACAAGCAGCACTTGTAATTTTAGGCTCATCCCAATTTTCTCCCTTCTATAATCCCTGTGGCAACAAACTATAGATCCAGGCTACTGGCTCTGAATATAAGGGGGAGGAAAAAGCACAAAGAGCAAAACAAAATTAATTACATGAGTAATCCAGACTTCTACACATTAAATATTAAATGAGGATGCTGGTGAATGCTGTGCATTTCAGTGCGGTTTTCTGGTAATGTCCCAAACCCCTCCCCCAACCAGTGAACATCACACGGGCTTCAGTCGTATCTTTAACTGCCTTCTGAGCAACATTTTTATATTTAGATATCTTACTATTTATATTTAGTTACATTAAACTTAATCAAAACCTGAGGTTATACTTTCTCCCCACATTTGACCTGTTGCCCAAGTTCATGTCTTGTCAGTGTTACCAGAACTGCTGTTCTTTCCCTTTTGAAGTTGTGCCCCCTTTTATTTAAACTTGTTCCCTATGTCACTGCCTGCCTCGTAACTGTCCATCAAACTGAGCCTTTCTCCTTCATTTCTCCTGCCGTCACTTTAGTTTATGCCCTCATCACCGTGAGGCACTCACCTTGTATGCCACCCATGCCAGCAAACCACTTACTGTTTCCTGATCACGCTCTGCTTTTTGTCTTATGCTTTTGAACATGCTGTTGCTGCCTGATGGGCTCTATTATTACATGTTTTACACGTGTTTATTTCTTCTGCATTTGCTTATGTCATATATAAGCATATATATCTCCTATTATAGAACTTATAGTATCTTACCAACTTAAGAATAGAGAGCATCCTAAATATATCTCTGTTTTCTTCGAATTTTGGCTATTAAAGGTGGGTAACAGGTATAAAATAATTTTATTTTTAAAAAGTGTCAGTTGCTCAGTTTTGTCCAGCTGTTTGCAACCCCATGTTCAGTAACCCACCAGGCACCTCTGCCCATGGAATTCTCCAGGCAAGCGTACAGGAGTGGGTTGCTGTGCCCTTCTCCAGGGGATCTTCCTGACTCAGACTGAACACATGTGTCTTAATTCTCCTGCACTGGCAGGCAGGTTCTTTACTGCTAGTGCCACGTAAAGAATTTAGGCAAGCTTATTACTGAATGGGCCTCCCAAATTTTCTTTCCTTTTGTCAACCATAAATATAAGACCTTCCTGACCCACACTCTACAGTAGCTCTCTCCCTTCTTCTCCAGAAAGTATATACACCATTTGTCTGTTGTTCTGGCCTGGCATCTTAGCACACCTTACTATTTGCAGTCAGGTTCTACTCTAGTTTACCTTTTACTTCAGTCGTTTCCGCAGGGTTATGAAGAATTCAAACAAGCTCTTGCGATCTTTTTGCTCATCTGCTGCTTTAATGGAAGCTAAGCTCCACCTGGTGGTAGAATTTGATTCCTTGTTTGGACTGTGGTACATGCAATGAGATCAATTCAGTGGGGGAAAAATTTGTACACATTTTTATGAATGCAAAATAATGTAATATACATTATTACATATGTATGTGAGTGTCTGTTTTGCAGGGTTTCCTCTGTCACAGAAGTTGTGAAATATGCTTGTTCTTTATTTTACTGACATTGACAGTTTGAACTTGGCATTCAGGATTTGGGAGCTTCCCAGGTAGCTCAGTAATAAAGAATCTGCCTGCTAACACAGGAGTTGAAAGAGATGCGGGTTCAGTCCCTGAGTTGGGAAGGTCCATCACCTGGATGAGGAAATGGCAAACCACTCCAGAATTCTTGCTTGGGAAATACTGTGGACAGAGGAGTCTGGCAGGCTATAGTCCATATGATTGTAAAGAGTCGCGCATGCCTGAGCCACTAAGCACACATTCAGCATTTGATTATTATAAATATTTCATGATATTCAGACTTAGCAATGACCAGAATGATCTTACTGTGCTCATCAAAATCCAAATATTTTCCCCCACCACTGTCTGATACCAAAATTGTTTCTTGAAAGGACTTGCTTTATATTTTAGTAGTAAAGAAAGTATATTTAAAGGCCTTTATGATTCATAGAAAATTATAAAAATAAAATGGAGAGGTGTTTGAAAGTATGAACTCAAGTGATATTTTAAAGCAGGATAGTCTAGTCCTATACTCCATACACAAGTATGTTCTTCTCTCTCGCAAGCAGGAGCCGTATCAAGTTTACCCTTTGCTGAGTGGTGTTTTGTAGCATTTAACTTTAGAAAGACCAGAAAATGAGCCAGAATTTACACATTGGAAGCTCTGTAGCTTCATTAAACCCACAGATGTGTTTTTTCATGCTTCTCCTAAAATATGAAATAGTCGCCTCTATTTGAAAATTGGAAAATTTTATTATAAAAATGCAGCTGTCTTGAGATGAGGGTCTTTTTATCACAAATCTAGTGATCTCAGTCCAAGCAGTAAGCACCCTTTTTAGATGGAGTGCACACTCTAATTTTCCATAAGCTTCAGTTCAGTCGCTCAGTCACTCAGTCGTGTCTGACTCTGTGACCTCATGAATTGCAGCATGCCAGCCTCCCTGTCCATCACCAACACCTGGAATTTACTCAAACTCACATCCATCGAGTCGGTGATGCTATCCAGCCATCTCGCCTCTTTTGTCCCCTTCTCCTCCTGTACCCAATCCCTCCCAGCATCAGGGTCTTTTCCAATGAGTCAATTCTTCACGTGAGGTGGCCAAAGTATTGGTGTTTCAGCTTTAGCATCATTCCTTCCAATGAACGGCCAGGTCTGATCTCCTTTAAAATGAACTGGTTGGATCTCTTGCAGTCCAAGGGACTCTCAAGAGTCTTCTCCAACATCACAGTTCAAAAGCATCAATTATTTGGCACTCAGTTTTCTTCACAGTCCAATTCTCACATCCACACATGACCATTGGAAAAACCATAGTGTCGTCTAGATGGAGGCAAACTAACGTCTCTGCTTTTGAATATGCTATCTAGCTTGGTCATAACTTTTCTTCCAAGGAGTAAGCATCTTTTAATTTCATGGCTGCAGTCACC
Organism: Nanger dama; assembly: GCA_917880005.1. Lineage (NCBI taxonomy): Eukaryota > Metazoa > Chordata > Mammalia > Artiodactyla > Bovidae > Nanger > Nanger dama. Next base: position 37,305,165 of record CAKJTW010000007.1, read on the forward strand.
ATCTGCAGTGATTCTGGAGCCCCCCAAAATAAAGTCTGACACTGTTTCCACTGTTTCTCCATCTATTTCCCATGAAGTGATGGGACCAGATGCCATGATCTTGTTTTCTGAATGTTGAGCTTTAAGCCAACTTTTTCACTCTCCTGTTTCACTTTCATCAAGAGGCTTTTTAGTTCCTCTTCACTTTCTGCCATAAGGGTGGTGTCATCTGCATGTCTGAGGTTATTGATATTTCTCCCAGCAACCTTGATACCAGCTTGTGCTTCTTCCAGCCCAGCGTTTCTCATGATGTACTCTGCATAGAGGTTAATTAAGCAAGATGACAATATACAGCCTTGACATACTCCTTTTCCTATTTGGAACCAGTCTGTTTTTCCATGTCCAGTTCTAGCTGTTGCTTCCTGGCCTGCATACAGGTTTCTCAAGAGGCAGGTCAGGTCCTTAATGTGATCCTTAATGTGATCCTTAATGTATCACATTCTGCCTCCTTTTTTTAATTGCCTGGCTTCTGTAGGCATGGGTATTTATGACTGTTGGCATTCCTTCATCTTTGATGCCTATCTGAGAAATTCATATTCTAGGTGAATTCACCTTCATTTTTGAAGGTGAAAATGAAGAAGGATCAATAACCAAAAAGTGAAAGAAACAACCCAAACAAAAGATGTAAAATTGCTTTCTCTGGAATTTTGCAGAGTACCCCACTGGAGACATCAGTGTACTCCCAAGAGTATCATATTTAAGGAAAAGGTCCCTGGTGGCTCAGTGGTAGAGAGGCCAGCTGCCAATGCGGGAGACTTGGGTTGGATCCTTGGATTGGGACGATCCCCTGGAGAAGAAAATGGCACCCTACTCCCGTATTCTTGCCTGGGAAATCCATGGACAGAGAAGCCTGGCCGGCTACAGTCCATGTAGTCGCAAAGAGCTGGACACTGCTTAAACAGCACCAGCACTTTTCCCAACTACAGGCTGAGAAATTTCAAAGGTTTCATTTCCTTCAACTATAAACCCCTGGACTGAAAAATATCTGAAGGTATACCTATTTAGATGTTGCTTTGAGAATATTTTAGTTGTTAGGCTAAAATCTAGGCACCTACATAAATATATTTGCCTTCTCCACCCAATCAACCACTTCCTGAACAGTGAATATTACACTAAGCTGGTGTTGCCCAGCCTTCCTAACTGGTCCCTGTCTAATGCACCACTTTCATCTTTCTACACTTTTGTGATTTGCATTTTGCATCTCCCTTTAAAAGGATGCCTCTTTTTATGGTTAGTAGTGACCATGTTTTGACTTTCCTCACCAGTTGTGGTTGGTTGGCAGAATAACAGCCTCCTGCAAAGATATCTCTATCCTGACCTTATAACCTATAAACACATTACATTACATGATAGAGGATGATTAGGATTGAAGATGAAATTAAGATTGCTTGTCAGCTGACCTTAAATAGATCACCCTGGATGAATTTGGTCAGCTCTTGTATTCTAAGGACTACCGTCATTGTTATGATGGTAGTCTTTACAAGTGGAAATAGCAGCCAGGAGGACAGTCATAGATGTGTGACTACAAAGAGTAATCAGGATGATGCAACACTGCTGGCTTTGAATAGAAGGGGCCACAGATCAAGGCACGCTGATGTCCTTTAGAAGCTGGAAAAGGTAAGGAAACAGATTTGCCTCTATAGAAACGCAGCCTGGCTACACTGTAATTGTAGACCCTTATGTCTAGCCTATAAAATTGTTAAGATGATATGTTTGTGCTGCTTTTAGCCACCCCGTTTAGGGTAATTGCTTATAACAATGAAAAACTAGCAAGCCAGCAAAAATGTTTTATTTGAAGTTTGCTCTCTGAAGCTTTTGTTATTTAAAAAAAAACTTTAAGAGAGAAATTATACCAAAGCATAACTTTTGGATCAATGCACAATTCTTCCTGCTTTCTTCTTCTCCCTTGTCTTGAGAATCACTGTTTTAACCCCTTCCTTCCCCCACAGCGAGAGAGAAGGTCATGGGGTCATGGGTAAAGAACTGTGCTACAGTGTGTCAGGGAGGCAGGGCGTGGCGGATAGGAGACCCCTGGTTGAAAGAGCTAACACAAAGTAGAAGGCAGCAAAAAACAAACAAAAAGGCTCAGCCTTTATTTTTCCCCCAAGATTTCCTTAGTCTCTGCACCACAGAATATATAGCTTCTAAAATGACACTTGGACAAATTCTTAAAATAATAAAAGTGATTTTGCCATAGTTTATCGAAGATGCAGTAAGGCTACACTGTAGAGGATGTCTTGGATTATGATCAATTTGGCCACACTCTTGGCTATTTCTTCTGAGATGCGTGATGTTTATTAGGAGATTTTTTTTTCTGTTGTTTTTGAATCAGAAAACCGCTAAACCATTTTGCAGCCCACAAAGACTGATGCTGCATAAATTTTTCCATGAAACGACAGCACAATAAGAAACCGTCTTGGCCTACATATTGCTATTGACAAGCACTTACCGTAACTAGAATTCATTGTCAGGTATCAACCTGAAAACAAAACTTTCTCACATAAGCTGATAAATTTTCATCATGCTGTTTTCCAGAAATTTTAACAAACTCAGATTAGTAAGGACAAGACTAATTTCACTTATTGTCTTGGTATTCATGCCATTGAACCTAATACATTATATATAGTAGCTGCTCAATATACAGATGGATGGATACATCCATCTTTGCAGTATATTGGCACCTTCTCTAATTTAGCCACAAGAAGGATACAAAACTGTTGATTTGTTGTCTCAGTTTTACTCTGAGGCTTCTCAGAGTGTAATTTCTCCAAGCTGAAGGTGATCCTAGAATATAAAGATAAGTGTTTTTCAATATGGCCTCTAAATGTTAGGCAGCATTATTCAAAGAAACCAAATACCTTTCACACACAGAAGGGAAATTGAATCAAGAGAGGGCATGACAACCTTCAAAAGGCAATATATAAGGAACTTGTAAAGGGTTGTGTCTGATTGCCCCCAAAGTCGTTGATATCTTAGCGCCTACCTCCCCCACTCCCATTCCTTTATAAGGGTCTGTGAAGAAGTGTCTTTAGTCCCTGATGCTAAGATTCTTATACTTTTACATCTGTACAGAAAATCGTCTGGGGATCTTGTTAAATACCAGCATGTTGCTTATCATCGACTCAATGGACATGAGTCTGAGTAAGCTCCAGGATTTGGTGATGGACAGGGAAGCCTGGCCAGCTGCAGTCTGTGGGGTCGCAGAGTTGGACACAACTGAGCGACTGAACTGAACTGTTGCTTATCACACAGCATCCCTAGAAATTTAAATTGGATAGGCCTTGGGTTGCACCATAGAAATTGTTTTATAAAAATTGTATACATGCATTGGTGACATCACAGGTCAGGCTGAGAAACGTTGCTTAACTTGTTTGATGTGTTTATATTGTGTGTTCAAGCATTTTAACCTACAAAGAAAACCACTGCTCTCCAGTTGTCTATATCCCCACATCTCTCTGCCTCACACCTGCCCCCTCCCCAGCTGTGTGATGATTTTACAGTCACGCTTACCCCCTGCCCCAAACCTAGGGTAGATACATTTATAAGTGTTATAGTAGACACAGTCTTATAATTCTCTTCTAGGGTAGGTGGCACCATGCTTCTGAAAAAGGCTGAGCTTCCTTTCCTGCGGCTTCGTGGGTCTGGGCTAGATAAGTATGTGTCTTCCGTATTCCTGTCTCTTTAAGTATGTCTCATATGTCTCTTCCCTCCTTCATCGACAGTGCCCCGTCTCCAAGGTTTCGCTCACCATGACACAGCTTAAGAGCGTCCTGAAACCTCCTTTCTCTCCACACCTTTCCTCTGACCACAAGAACACTTCTATCAGCAGCAGATAATCTGAAAGGCAAGTAAATCTGTCAGTTGGTATGCATGGGGATTAGTAAGTATTGGTGCACACCAGCGTTAAACCCAGGCCATCTCCTCAGGGCTAGTGAGCGAGGCCGCAGCGTCTCCTCGGTCGTAGGTTTTGTGCTAGCGCGAGGGGGCAAAGGGCGGAGGGATTTTCTGTTCAAAGGGCGTTAACACAGTGGTGTGACTTTCAGTGTGAAGCCTTCTAAACCAGGAGAACTGGAGGGTACACGGTAGGTGCACCTTGTCCCCGTACCGAGACTAAGTTCTGCTGCTTTGTTCAGATGTTATTGCTTCACCCTTTGGACAGTAGAGACCCTTGAGGTCTTCTGGCTTCACACAGGGTTCCTCTGCTACTGTGGACTGGTGAAAAATAGTCAGTTGCACTAGTTCTTCCACACCATAGAAATTAATAATGTAGTTTCAACATTTTAAAATTCAAATTAACAAATATTTATTGGGCGTCTTTGTCTCCATAAACTCTTTGCTATTTGGTACAACACTCAGTTATGGATATATGGATATGATGGGCAATAGCATTATATGGTGGCAAATAAAGCAATGATTTTATGTTTGTAATTTTATGGATGGTTAATAGTGCATTCTTATTTTGTTAACCCTGCCTAGGACAATATATGTGTCAAATAGCTTTTTAATGCTATTATGTTACCCTTGTTCAGGGGCAACTTCTAGGATGAGATATTTTATGAATTTATGATGGGCAAAATGGAAAAGGGAGTAACTCTTACAGTTTCTTCAAGATATCTCAAAGTGCATGATGCAAAGATTGGAATCTGCTTTGATATAAAGGTAACTTGCTAGCAATAGTTATCTCAAGATAGAAACAGTAGCTTTCTTGAGGGAATGATCTGGGTGCCTCTGAGGTTCCTGTATCACATGCATGGTTGACAAGAATGTGCAAAGACCCTTCCCGCTGAGGAGCAGGCAAACCCTGGAGCTCTCAGTGCACTGGGGTGTGTAAGGAGATAGCTGAACTTTACCTTTAAAAAATGCCCACCAGACCAGGCTCCTCTGTCCATGGGATTTCCCAGGCAAGGAGTCGGTTGCCATTTTCTTCTCCAACACTAGAGGGAGAATAAGATCATAAATATTTCCTTTCAGTTGTTGCCTTCTGGTAAACCATCAGCAAAGCAAGATTCAAGTGCAAATATCTAGAATTTGTTTCATACTTTTAAAATGTTATTCTCACTAAAATATTATGGAACATTTTGATAAGCAAGGAAAATTTTCTTCATAAGTAATTAGTGCAGTATATAGTATCTAACAGTAATATTTTTATTTGAGTAGGAAAAGAATTCACAATTTTGAATGACTGGTAAAAACAGAATCCAGATCACTTCTTTGTGGTTATCAGTGTAAAACATCTTGGTTCTACATGGAGTAGAACGTTTTGTTAGGCCTGTTATTGTTGTTTTATTTGCCATGGGTATAATTCCATATTTTTCTTGTAGTCTACTACTTTGTGTTATAGCTTTCCCAGACATTTAAGGTAAAATGGTTTGCTGGACAGTTGACATGATTATACAGTATCAAAATCAAATGTTTCATTCTTAAAGAATGAAGAAGCCTGCCTGTCTTAGAAAAATTTAAAATGTCTGTTTTTCAGTGATAACAGCATGCTCATTCTCATTCTAGTATGGATGGCTTTGCATTTAGCTCCTTTTTTCATATTTCTGTTTAAATTTTTTCAAATTTCTGTAAATAGCTTAAAATATTAAATTTTTACATTAGCCTCCAAGTTCTGTTTTGGATTGGACTTTACATGTTTGAATATTTGAAGATAAAAAGTTTAAAAATATTTATTTTGAAACTAACCGTTAAAATATCAAAAGTTCCAAAGTAAAATATGTATGAAAAATTGAGATATTAGCTTTTATTGGTAAAATATATTCTAAACTAGAATTTACATAATCTTCTTCAAGAAGAAAGACGCACATGTATATTTCAAATATATTTTAGTTTCTTAGCATCTTGAAATGCATTTCTAACAGATTTTTTTTTAATCACCTTACTATCAGCATCACTGGTCACAAAAATTTAGTTTTCCTAAATTTAGTTGATTGAAAAATGTTACTTCTGTTTAAAATGAGAGTCTTCTTCTTCTTTCCATTGCAATTAAAAACAAACACATGCTGGCAAGTGATATGTCAGGGTGGAAACAGTCACTTTGATTCTGCATGGCCTTCTAATAAGTGACTTGGGGTAGGGGTGACTTCTTGATATGCTGTTTTGCTTCTTTCTTCCATCTACTTCTGCTGGCTTGGATGGTGCTGTACCAGCTCAGTTCCTCTATCACTCTATATGTGGATAAAACCGATATCCAACCTTCCTCAAAAGCCAGCCTTATTTGTTATACTTTTGTTTTATTTATACTTAGAAAAATTTAGTAAGACATTTAATACATACTTGTAAACAACCAAAAATGTAATATGTAAATACTGATATTGAAGGACACATATTAAAAGGCAATTTTTTTTCCTTCTCTCAGGTTTTGTTATCCCTCTGGTGCAATTTAAATCTTATTTTCTAGCACATGCAAACCAGTATGTATATATGTGTGCATGTGTATGTATTTTTATACACGTGTATTTCTATTGCCTTTTTGAACAAAACGGTATCATATGAAAAATATTCTTCTGTGACCTTTTTTTTTTTACTAACAATGTATTTTTAAGATATTCCTGTGTCAGTACTTATCGAATTACTTTTTATAATAGCATAAAAACCTGTATTTTATTTAGACTCTAGTTTCCTATTGACATTTAAATTCTCTCCAGTATTGCATTATATCAAATAGTGCTGCAATGCAGAAATTTGAATATTATCTTTAGAATCTTGGCATTTTCTACGTTTTTGTAGTTAAACGCTATAGATGCCAAAAACATGGCTGGCTAATTATTTACTTTTTATTCGTGGCTTAGTTTCACAAGGCTTTTGAGACGTCTGTATTTTACATTGCTCTGTGTCTCTGAAGGATGTTTACTTTTATCAGCAAAACAGGTTGATTGCCAACAATCATATTTCAGAACAAAAAAAGCTAATTTATCTGAGTATTTCTTCACTAGAAAGTGAAAGAGAGAACATTTATTTTGATAATTACGGTGGAAAGCTTAAGATTGGAGTTTAAAAAAAAAAATCCTGTCAGGGGATTAGTAAAATTTGTGTGACTTTAGATCAGGTTGATTATCCATGAGATAAACTATTGGCTGTTAATAATGTTGTTGTTAATAGCAGGAATTGAATTGTGAGGTAAAAATCGCTTCAGCACCCACTTTAGAGTACTCTGTAGTAATTAAAAGCAACAAACTAGCTGTACAGGAAATAACATGAATATATTGTGAGAACACTGGGTGGAATGAAGAAAATAATTTTAAAAATGAACCAAATTTTTTTATAAATCAATAACCTTGATAGATTATTAGGTTATAAATCAGTGCACTTCATATTAAAATATACACAAACATTATTATACAAGAATTCTTAGGAGTTCAAGGTATCAAATACGTTAACATGGTTCTAAAAGGAAAAGTGAAATGGGATTGGGGAATAGACATAAAACACACTCAAAACCTCGAAGAATAAGTAATGAGATTGTGCTTTCCTGATTTTTGGTTACTGAAGTCCCTTTCTGGAGAAATGAGTGGTTTATTTCCCATGAACATTTCCTAAATTGACTTGTTCTTCGAATGTTGTTTTCCTTTGAACTTGCCAGTTCCTAGAATGGGCAGAAAAGATTCAATACTAATATTCCTCAAATTCAGTGATGGAAATTAGTGTCTAGCTACCCCTCTGTGGCTGGATATGATGGTGTATTTCAGAAATAACTGTAATTAGGGGTCACTGTTCAAGGTGGTTAAATTGCTTGAAAAATGAGAGCTACATGACTGTATAGAAGCTTTCTTATAAGGTGACCCCAAAGCAGGGGCACCAAATCAGCCCAGGTACCTAGCTGTTTGAACCCTCCATCCAGACTATCTGAGATGTTCCAGGAGCTGAGAGCTGGGCCTCAGAGTGGGTAGAATTGCCCAAGAGGCCAGGTCCAATCTTGAGAGAACTATAAAAACAAAAGGCTAAAGCTTACAAGGCTCTTCCCTATGTGCCAGGCTGGCTCTCAGCACCTTAGGTATGGTAACCACCCAGTCTTCACAACAAAGCTGCTGGGGAAGGTGAACCGGTCAGCACCACCTGTCCAGTGCCGGGGTTCCAGCAGCTTGCCGAAGCAGAGAGGGAGTAAATCGAAGGTCGGGGAGGAAGGCCTGGAGAGATGAGGATAGACGGCTAGGTCTGGAAGAAGGGGCTGGCAGAAATCTCCAGGAGTGGAGGCCGGGAGGATTACATGTATTCCGTGCTTGTGCTCTGGCCTCACTGGGTGGAGGCAGGGGCTCGGGGGCTTCCCAGGCCACGTGTATAACAGGCGTTCAGTCGTCTTCATCCCTGGAGCCTCTGAGCGGAGTTCAGAAAAATAAGGTCGGCGGCCTTGAGGAGGCAGCCAAACCAGGATGCTCGCAACGTGATAGTCTTTGTTTTGGTGAGGTTGGCGGCCCTCTCTCTGTGTCTCCTTTCTGGATAATGAAAAACCCCCAAACGTCAAGAGCCGGATGTTTGAATGTTTTTAAACCTTGTAATTTTGTAAATGGTCTGTTCCTGGTCCCCTTCTCCCCTCCTCCTGACGGCAGGGTGCTTTTTGCCTTCATAGCCTCAGATGAAAAAGTATGACTTGCATTTGTTTTCTCAGCAAGGTGATGGCAAAAGGATATTTATAGCGTGGAGGAATTTTTATTTTCACTCAGACATCTAGGATGAGTAGTATATTTCAGACCTTGGAGCTCCAGGGTATCTCTCTTCTGCTGAGATAATAAAATTGATCAGATGTTTTGAGGTTAAATAAACTGTTGTAATAATCTGGCAGCTGCCTGCTGGTTGTGGTTTTCAAAAGCAATTACTCACTCAGGAGTCAACTTTGAACTCCCCATTTTAATTGAAAAGGCTAATTGTAGGCTATTGCTCCTGATTTAGCATTTGATTTGGCAGATTAGGAAGTAAAAGGACTTTGAGAAGGGAGGGGAGAGGAAGAGAAAGTAAGCAGGAGTGTTGCCCAGCTCAAATTCCTGTTCATACACGAGTGTTTTCACACGCGGCACTTTGTATGCTAACTGGAGAAACAGCAGTTGGACTAGAAAGGCTCTGCGACAGCTGTCTGACCCTAGCTTCACAGCCCTTATTTTGGGCTTGTTTGCTTTCTCTCTCTCTCTGCCTTCGTTTATGCTTCCTCCCTCCCCCTCCCTCTGGTTAATTTCTTAATTTTAATTCAGATGTGAAACTGCAGAAATAATTTTAGAGAATATGATCAGACCATGATTCTGGGTCTGAATAGGAACTTATTTCTCAAATTCTTGGAGATGCTAATAGGTAGAGACTGCTGTCTGTTCTCACTGCAACAAAGCCAACGATTTAAAATCAGAAAGAGAGAGAGAGTATTGATCTGAGTGCCCACAAGAACAAATGCCCACTTTACTGTGGGGATCGTGGAAGAATCAGATTACAAGAAAGATACCAAACATCCAAAAAGAAATATAGCAACATCCAAATTTACATCCTGGACAATTAGCAGCATTATTAACATGGCCAGAGCACTGCTTTTAGAACTGAGCTGAGAAGTGTGAGAATTTGTGTTTCTGCAGTCTTGTCCCCAACTAAAAGCAAATATAGCACTTTTATATTTACTGGGCACAGGTGATACTATGCATTTTAGAGAAATACATCCTCTAAATCAAAATATATATATATATATTTATATATATGCACATATATGACTCCTTCGGACTTCATGTGTTTAGATCAGTTGACAAACTGTGCTGGGAATTTCCGGTGAGTCTGATAAAATATCGATAGCCTAGACTAAGGCTGAAATGAAAGGCATGAATATATTAATTCTTTAATTTTACATTATATTTCGAAATTCTGGTTACTTATGACTTGAAAATCCACTTTATTTTTAGACTTCTGTGGAATGCAGACTTGGCTCATCACAGTTCTGTTGATATTTTCATTGACTTCATAAATAGAATTTAATCTCTATGCATCAGCTTTCTGATCTGTAAAAATAAGATAAATATTCTTCCCACACACTTTGCACTCAGAACTCCTCTGCTGAAACAATAAACAGGGTTGTAATATATGAATGGAATATTGCTTCAGAATCTGATGTCTTTATCAACAACAAAGAAGAACTGACATTTATTTGGTGTTTTGGTATCAAATTTGAAGATACTACAGTTAATGAAAAAAGAAACATCTGTGTTAATATTATGGGGATTATTCTGAAATATGGGTATCAGTGGAAATGTCAGCTGCCTGCTGCATGATTTCCAAGAGCCATTTTTTGTGATTGCAATGTTCATAGAGATCCTCAAGCAAAAATGATTCAGAGAGAAAAGGCCTTACTGATGGGAAAACTTCAATTAAACACACTTAGTTCTTTCAAAATATTTTAAAATCAAATCTATTTATGTATTTTTACTCTCTTCTTTTGGCAAAGTACCTTCCTTTAGAAAGTAAGGCAAAAAGATGACTTTTGTGGTAAGATTAATGAAACTTTTTTGTTTGTTTTTTGTTTTTTCTATGAAAGAAAAGATTGGGGGAAGAAAGGTAAGCTTTTTAGATATTATTAGAGGCAGAATTTAAACACAGTGGATTCATACTTTAGTCATGGAAAAGATTCAGATTTGAAGAAGGAAAAAATTTAGTTACATGATGGTTTCTAAAAACACTGTGAGATTGTGAAGGTAAGTCAGAGCTTCCCATTTCATGACCTTAGAATCTGGAGAATACATGTCTGAAATGACAGTTCTAGAGTCTGAATCTCAACAGCAAAACAAACCAAAAGGCCTTCTACCATGATGGTGTAATAGTCATTTCAGAACACTGCCCTGTAAACACAAGATGGGGTTTATTCCTCAGCTAAATTGCCTGCTCCTGACCTTAGCCCTGTGACAAAATCCTGATAAACCTCAATTTCCTCATCTGTAAAATACACGGAAAATAATAATACGTATCTTGTTGGATCTGGTTAAGATTAAATGAGTGACTATTAACTAATTTCCTATTGACTTATTTAAGATAAAACTTCCCTATTATGTCCTAAGTACTAGTCATTACTCAAAAGCTATATTTTATAATTCATCATAACTGAGCTTCCTCAAAATTAATCACAAGGGCACTGTAAAAATCAAAACACAAAGTCACATTTGACATGAAATATAAACCTTAAATTTGTCAGGAAAGTTAAGAACAGGTATATAAATCCATTATTTAAATTTGGATATATGGATAGACTTTTACTGTTAAAGCTCCTAGAGAAAGAAAAATGAGGGATGAGAAGAAACTAGGGTTTTAGAAATGCTTTCATGTCATTAGCAGAGATATATCATTATCATCAAATTATTAGGATAGAAAAAAATTTCAGGCAGGAGTAACTTCATGTCTTGAGGTAATTTCTTATTTCTAGAAACATATTTGATTAGGGACTGTTGGAAAATGTGTCTTTTGTCAAGACAAATGAAAACTGGAATTGAACCAATGATATAGGTGAGAATATTACAACTACCAATGGCTACAGGGATTTTATTGTGGTTAAACTCCATACTTGAATTTCTATACCATTGAAGTTATTTAATCTGACTACTGTGGAGGATAAGATAGGGTATTCTCTTCTATTGTTTGACATATAGACATATCAGTAACTCACCATCAAAGTTCTCTTCACTTTCACTCCCTGCTGAAAAGGAATGGTGCTCGTCTGTGCAGTGGGTGGCGGGGGGTGGGGGGCTTTGCCCTTTGAGAGGAGTCACAGACTGGCATGCAGGTGGCTAGCTAGCTACTACCTGCAGTAGGGTCAGGCTCACCGAGAGCCACAACCCCCAGCATCCCCAGTTACTTGGTCCCTCTGCTCTTGGCTCTGGTAGAGGTTTGGTTATGAAGAAGGCCTTTTGCTTTGCAGACGTACACTTGAGGCTTATTGGGATAATTTGCTGCAAAGAAACTCTGGCTACTGCTCAGGTGAAAGAGTTTTCTTTCCATACGGTTTCACTTTTCTTGGAGGTGAGATCCAAGAACGCCTATTTAATGGGAGAAGGAGGATTTCTCCACGACAACTTGCTAGAATTTCTTTGTTCAGTTTCCTTTCTTTCATTTTGAGTTGATTGAGGAACATCAGATAGGATTCTGGTTTCACCTGGCATGCTTCTTGTCAACTCTCTTGCCTTTCACAGGCTGACTATGCAGGGACGTTTACAGCCCTCCCCTGGAGTCTGCCAGACCTAGGTGTTATGTGCCGTACCTCCAGGGATCATGACCATATGGTATTTTAGGGGAGGACACAGTTCATTTCAATGCAATTCCAATGAGCAGATTTCTTCGCTTTATTACACCATTGCATTTGGAGGCAATCCACCAGAGGCAGAATCTAACTCTCAAAGGAATGCTCTGCCCACTCTGTCCATTTAACAGGACATTTGGCTCAAGAATCGAGTCGGTTGATCACACATGTGCAACAGATGTGTGAGCATGCGTAGCAAAAAAAAAAAGCAAACTCCCAGCAGTGTACTATGGGGAATGTAGCAGAACTACTGGAAAACAGGACACAGAGAAGTCTGGTAGGAAAACTTTGATTCTTGTTGTCAGAGGCAGTGTTTCTTATTAATCTTTGCCTCCTTTTGGAGCAGGGGGAAGGTGTAAGTTTCCACTATTATTTTGCAGTGATTATTCATATAATGCTGGTGAGGAAACTTGGTTCATTTTCACAGACCTCCTCTTAGGAAGATATAATTCTAAATATTTTGACCAGGCTGTTTTCGGGGTGTGGGGTGGGCAGGGGGTGCTGATTCTCAGGAATTCAATGTTGGCATACTTCCACTGAAAAAACCCACCCATTTACAAGAGAGGATATCAGACATATACAGCCTTTCATCCATGCCCCACAGGCTCATATGGAAAGACAGAGCACCAGCTGTTTTTCTCATGGTGAATAAGGGTTACTTGGGGAAATCTCTCTTCCTGTTTTTATATGGACAACTAAATTGTTGCATAGCCAGTTAATTTTGGTTAGGTCAACAGCACAAGGTTAATTATTGGAACCTTCCTCTTTTGCCTGTTAAGGGTAAAAGATTAATAGGAACCCAAAGAAGAAAATGAAATACAGTGACTTATTCTAGAAGTGCTTTTATTTGGGAAATATAAATTTGGCTTTTATATCTGAAAGAATTGATACACACTCATCTTGGTCTTCTGGGAAATAGTAGAAGTTTGAAAAACTGTGACATGAATTAATTTGAAAACCTGAGTGATATGGAATTAATTAGACTCAGAAGGATTTCCTGTTCAAATATTGAGGAAAAATATCACTTTTTTGCAATAGGTATATTTTTAAAAACTAGAACAATTGGCATACCTATGAGATAACTTTGAAGTTCTTCCTGTTCTGTTATACCTCAGTTTGTCTTGCATAGTTTATTACCTGCCCCCACCCCTTTTTTAAAAACTAGGTCATGATGCAACATTCTCTTTCTAACCTTGGATTCCATGAACACATCAAAGGACTGGTTCCTGTAATATACTATAATGTATTTTTATCCAGCTGCATATTATTATATAACCTCAGGATAAAGCAACTGTATTGCTGTTGATATATTCACCTTCTGTCCTTTGGATTTGGTCAGCACTGCATGTGGAAGCAGAAACCCACCCTGTATTGTTATAAGGATGGTTTTTCATTCATGTCCTTGTTACTCTTAACAAATGTCTCAAAGAAAAATACTCTGCAACCGCCACTCATAAAGAAGCAGAAAATGGCAAAACCACAGCATAGAAGGAAACCTATATGAAAACACTGGTTGTGTCTTCCTGGATACAGAAAACAAATAGAGCTTTTGCAAGAGTTTGCCAATATGTGCCTGCCAAATAAAATATTGTTTTATGAAGTCAGGAAAAAACTAATTTTAAAGGTTATTGTAGGTTATTTGTGGTCACTTCTGGTGTGCACACACCATGATGTCATCCTGAACTCTTCTCTATTTATATTTCAGTCTTAGAAGTCTTTTGTCTAAGACTTGATCTCAGCTACTAGAGACATCTAAAATACTCTTATTATTCAATACTCATAAAAATCTAGACTAAAAAAGTTAGAATAGATGGAAAAAAGTCCAAGCCAAGTCCAGGCAAGAAATCATTCAGGCAGATCCGTCTTCTGAAATCATACCTACGCCATAGACATCTCAGGACACAGTTGCTGGAGAACTTCTCAAGTGACTGGAAAGTAGCCACATGTCGAAATGGCTCTCCTGGAAAATGATTGCCTGCTGAGTGGGGGGTAGATGGACGCCTGCCAGAGACATATCTTCTGAGGAAGGGGAGCAGGGGGTTGCTTGGGCAGTCCAGTTTCTCTCTCCTCCTGGGTGGACCACTCGCCTGTAATTCCCAGATATGTTTTGCTTTGTTTACATGACCTCCTGTGGCAATTTCACTTCTTCACTGTAGCAGAGTTGATTTTTTTGGTGGGAATTTTTTGCTTGGAAAACCCCTTTTGTTGAGGTAGTCCTCAGTAAACTAGGAAATGTCAAATAAACACTGGATGAAGACAGACTAAAAGTCCAGTGAGAACAGTTGAAAATGGGGAAGCTAATAAATCTCTTAAGGAAAAAAAAATTTGGCAATTGGAAAGAATATATAGTTCCACTGATATGGTGGAAAACTGACACTTTCAGGTTTATTAGGATACCAAGCTGACATCCTTTGCATCATCTTCAAGTTCATTCAGGTATTAAAAAAATACCTTTGAGCGTCTTGATGTGTCAGGCACATTGATGTTAGAAAACAAAGGAAATAAGTACATTATAGATATTCAGTACAGTGTGTGTGCGTTAGCTGCCTCAGTGTCTGACTCTTTGCAACCCTGTGGACTGTAGCCCACCAGGCTCCTCTATCCATAGAATTCTCCTGGCAAGGAAACTGGAGTGGGTTGCCATTCCCTTCCTCAGGGGATCTGACCTGTCTCTTGCATCTCCAGCATTAGCAGGTAGGTTCTTTACCACTAGTGACACCTGGAAAGCCTATTCAGTACAGTACAACAGGAAGAAGCTTGTGGAGTTGCTGGGATGAAGGAACTGTGATTTTAAATTCAGTGATCTGGGAACACCTCACTACGAAAGTGACATTTGAGCAAAGCGTAAAATTGTGGCAGGAGCAAAGCATGTTGCTAACTGCAGGAGAGTGTGATGGGCAGAGGAACAGGAAATGATGAGCCCAAGCCAGTGGAACACATGGTGTGCTGGCATAATAGCACAAAGACCAGTGTCTATGCCATGCATGTTTGTGCGTACACTAACTTCATCTGCACATGTGTGCAAAGGCACGCTTGTCCTCCATACATAAACACACTTTAAAATGCATCAAAGAAAATACCATATTTTGCCAACATAATTTTGTCACTAAATACGAGGGTGTACTATTTACAATTCAGGTTTAGATGAACTGCTCTTTGAAAGTCTGCTCTTTGTGTGAGAATGGAAAGCACACGCAGGTCCAGTGAAGTGAAATATGAATTCTGATGTATTTGTGGTTATCATTGCGGTGACTATATTGTGCTAATGTATATTTAATACTCCAAACCTATAAATATATTTCATCATGAGGTTGGCAATGATTTCTTACTGATCTGTTCTTTTGGGGAAACCTCATCTGTGAAATTCTTCTTTCTTCTCTCTTTGAATACCTTTGAAGATGATATGAAATGTAAGATTCATTCAGTTCTGATAAAGTAAAGCTTTAGAAAATATAAAGACAAGACATGGGAAAATGTGCAGAGGTAGTTACATGACATAGTAAAATCAAACCTGGGATATCATTCATCCCTTGAGTGAAGTTCCCTACTGCACTGTTTGCCAACGTGGGATAGTTTTAGAAAGGTATGGTTTGGGGTTTCCATGTTACTGTGTTGCTGTGTATTGGGAGGAGTCTGTTGGAAAGAAAATTGGAGAGGAGACTGAATTACAACTAGCAATAGGAAGACAAGATTGGAACTTTCCTTTTTCCTTCTTTTAATTGTAGGAGGAAGAGAATGCATTTGACCCCTTGATGAGTTTATGCTCTTTGAGAAAGTATGCTGCTGTTTAGTTGGTAAGTTGTGTCCAACTCTTTTGTGACATCATGGACTGTAGCCCACCAGGCCTTTCTGTCCATGGGATTTTTCAGGCAGGTGTATTGGAGTGGGCTGCCATTTCCTCCTCCATGGCATCTTCCCAGTTCCAGGAATCAAACCTGTGTGTCCTGTGTCTCCTGCATTGGCAGGCAGATTCTTTACCCCTGAATCATCAGGGAAGCCCCAACAAAGTCTGGGGAACTGTGCCCTTTTGATAGCGTAGGTGGCAAAGCACCCAGTGAGGCATATGCTCCCTCACCAGGGGACAAGTTTAATAGCTTGCCCTGCCTGATCTTACATGAAGAGGGTGGATTTTGTCCTCCAAAATTTCCTTCTGTTGTATAGCTTCTTTAAAAATAATAATGATACGGGAACTTGACACAAGGTTAACTAGGGACAGAAGGGGACTGGCTTAGAGATGAGGTGGGCTCGGTGGTCCTGCTGCCAGGTTCACTGAATGAACCCAAGACCTGGAACAGGTTTGTCTGTCTGTGGGTGTGTTCCAGTTAGGAGGGTGTACTACCCTTCAGATGGCTGAGCTGCCATCTCTGAAGCCCTGGAGGGCTCTCTCTAAATTCCAGTTGTGCTCTGGCTATAAATTAACTCGAATGATCCCAGGGACTTTCAGTTGCCTCTTTCCGGTCCTCCCCATGATTGACATGCAGCTCAGCTGACATGTAGTGATGATTATAAAATATTTTAGAAGCTGTAGAAGAAACTTCCTGCAGTTCAGCTCTCATGTTTAATTAGATTCTCTTTCTGCGAAGGAGAAGAGATAGCATTATACCTCATGATATGGGATAGCATCTATTGATGAAGAAGTAAAAACAATGTGGAGTGGAGGATGTCAGATAAGGCTGGGCAGCCACTAGTTAATTACATGAATGATAAAAGTTCTGCACAGGAGTCATTTTATATCAGTTTTGTGATTTATTTACCCATCCATCAATTCAGATGAAAGTGGTTCATTTTAATAGGAAAAAGATCACCTAGTACAGGAGGGTTCATAATGAAAAACAGTGGTTCTCTAATCCGTGTCTTTTCCTACCAACAGTCCTGCTCCAAAGAGGCAGCTACTTGGAGGTTCTAATTTTGTGTTCTGTAACTTGTTCTTTTTTTAATCTAAAACATTTATTTCCCTAAGCCTACTCTGAAAAAAAAAAAAACTATTATTTTTTCAAGAACAGTTTAGGTTCACAACAAAATTGAGGGGAAGTTATAGAGATTTATCATAGACCCTGACCTCACATACTCATAGCCTCCCCTATTAATGAACATCATCCCCACCAGACTAGAACAGTTATCACAATTGATAAATCTATATTAACATATAATAATGACCCAAAGTCTGTGGTTCCCTCTTGGTACATTCTTTGGGTTTCGACAAGTGTTTGATGACATGCATCATTATGTTATCATACAGAGGATTTTCAATACCCTAAAAATCCTTTCGGAGAAGGCAATGGAACCCCACTCTAGTACTCTTGCCTGGAAAATCCCATAGACGGAGGAGCCTGGTAGGCTGCAGTCCATGGGGTTGTGAAGAGTCGGACAGGACTGAGCGACTTCACTTTCACTTTTCACTTTCATGCATTTGGAGAAGGAAATGGCAACCCACTCCAGTGTTCTTGCCTGGAGAATCCCAGGGATGGGGGGAGCCTGGTGGGCTGCCGTCTCTGGGGTCGCATAGAGTTGGACACGACTGAAGTGACACGAGCAGCAGCAGCAAAAATCCTTTGTGCTTTGTTTATTCATCCATTCTCCCCCTCAACTGACAGCAACCACTGATCTTTTTATGTCTCCATAATTTTGCCTTTTCCAGAATGCAGTATAATTGAAATTGTATGTAGGCTTTTCAGATGGGCTTCTGTGAGTTAGTAATACACATTTAAGTCTTTTCATGGCCCGATAAGTCATTTCTATTTAGTAATGAATAATAATCTATTGCCTGAATGTGCTATAGTTTATATATCCATTCACCTACTGAAGGACATCATAGTGGTTTCCGTGTTTTGGGAATTATGAATAAATTTCTATGCACATATGTGTCAGGTGTTTGTTTGGATATGTTTTCAACTTTTAGGAGTAAATTACCACCATTAAGTGTGATACTAGGTGTGGGCTTTTTTGTAGATTATTTATTAAGTTAAGGATGTTCACCCCCTCACTCATTGACAGTTTCATCATAAATGGGTGTTATTTTTGTGCAAAGCTTTTTATGTATCTATTGATAAAATCATGCAATTTTTCTTTTCAATCTGTTGATGTGATAGATAATATTGATTTTCAAGAGCAGACTTAGTCTTGCATATCTGGGATAAATCCCAATTGGTTGTGGTGTATAATTCTTTTAATACATTGTTGAATTCAAATTGCTAATATTTTCTTGAGGATTTTTGCATCTATGTTCATGAAAAATATTGATCATTAGTTTTCTTAAGGTGTCTTTGTCTTGTTTCAAAATTATGGTAATAGTAGCTTCAAAAGTGAGTTAGGAAGTACTTTCTTTGCTTCTATCATGTGAAAGAGATAATAGAAAATTGGTATAGTTTCTTTTTTTCTAATTTTCTTTTTTTATTTTACTTTACAATACTGTATTGATTTTGCCATACATCAACATGAATCCGCCATGGGTGTACATAAGTTCCCACTCCTGACCCCCTCCCACTAACTGTTTGGAAATATTTACCAGTGAACCCATCTGGGCCAGGTGCTTTCTACTTTTGAAAGCTGTTAACGATTGACTTGATTTCTTTAAAATCTACTCAGATTATCCAGGTCTCTCTGTGTGAATTCTGGCAGACTGTGTGTTTCATGGAATTGGTCCATTTCATCTAGGTTTTCAAACTGTTGGGAGTCGTGTTGTCCATAGTATTCCTTTATTACCCTTTTAATGTACACAAAATCTGTACTGATGCTTCCTCTTTCATTTCTGATAATAGTAATATATATCTCTCTTACTCTTAGTCTGGATAGAAGCCTATCAATTTTATTAATCATTTAACAGAACATTTTAAAGTAACTATTGTTGTTTAGTTCTAAGTCATGTCCATTAGACATTCACTCACAGTGATTATTGATAGAGTTGGATTAATATCTACCATGTCCATCATCATTTTCTAACAATCGTCCTTGTTCCTGTTTTTGTCTGATTCTGATATGTGTTGATTCTTCTGGTTTTCCTTCCTACGTGTTTGGTGATTTTGAGTATGAGTTCAAATTTTTTGGAAGTTTATCTGGGAATTTTTAAGGCCTTGGTAAGACTGGTACCCCTCAGAAAAGATATGAAGTTTCTGACTGCCTATACTTAATACTAATGTTGGACCACTTAAAAATGAATTCAATGACTTAAAATTCTTTATGCTTTTTAGGTGATATATCATTGATTTGTAAAATTCATTGAGAAACTATTTGTACTTATGAATTCTTAAGAAAGTTATTTTTTTTTAAGTTAGAGGATAATTGCTTTACAATGTGGTGTTGGTTTCTAGCATAAAACAATATGAATCAGCCGTAGGTTTACATATGTCCCCTCTGTCTTGAACCTTGCTCACCTGCTACCCTCTTCCACTCCTTTAGGTTGTCACAGAGCACTGGGTTGATCTCTCTGTGTGATACAGCAGCTACCCACTAGCTGTCTGTTTCACATATGGTAATGAATATGTTTCAGTGCTGTAAAGAGTTGTTTTTTTCCTCTGCCAGCACCAAGTGTCAATTCAGGCAGTTTTTATTTTTATCATTAGCAGAAAAGGTGTAGGTGGTGGTATTAGAAGTTGGAGGGGTGGGGTGAGGGGTGAGGAGGTACGAGATTGTGGAAGAGTGTTCACCTATATATTAATCAAGAATATGGCACCATGTCTCTCTAGTTTATGCAGGAAAATCATCTGTAAGAGTTCCATATTGGCTTGGCTCTGGGGTTTATGTTTCTCATGACGTGAAATCTTGAAAACTGTAATTCAAGATTACCTGGGTTTAACAAATATCTTCAAGGTAAAGCCAAGTTTTTGCTTCACATAATCCTTATCTCTTTATAGCATACTCACAAATTCAACTGATGCTGTGTACACTGTATCCAGCATTTTTAGTTATTTTCAGGGCAAGTTATGTTACGGTATCTAGGCTGCCCAACTGCCACAAAATTAATTATCTGCATCCACTTTTTGTTGTTCTTTTAAAATTCTCCTTTAATTTCTTTCACTGTTATGAGTGTATTCTTTATTGTTGTTGTTTTTGTGGTTATTGTCTTACTGTGATTTTAAGTGGAGTCCTACAAGAAAGGAAAGCAAGTATGTGTGCTCAAACTCCTTAAGCTAGAAATTATTAAAAGTCAAACTTTAGTTAGAAACTGTTTTTTTAAAGAGAAGACATTAACTATTAAAAATGAATATTTTTCATTATTTTGAAAGTGCAGTTTTAAGTAGATTAGTGATAAAGGTTTCCATATTGGACTGGGTATATGAATGTTTAGAATATAACAGTTAGCATCATGCTAATGTGATTAAATATATGTATACAAGTATATACATAATTTGTTCTTTCAACAAATTAAAAATCTTTTTAAAGCATGTATTATATACCATATACCAAATGAAGATATTCAAAGTATATTACTCAACATAAGAATTAGAATATTTTCATTTGAAATGTATTTAAAGAATTGGATGAAGCACAAGCTGGAATAAAGATTGCTGGGAGAAATATCAATAACCTCAAATATGCAGATGACACCACCCTTATGGCAGAAAGTGAAGAAGAACTAAAGAGCTTCTTGATGAAAGTGAAAGAGGAGAGTGTAAAAGTTGGCTTAAAGCTCAACATTCAGAAAACTAAGATCATGGCATCCGGTCCCATCACTTCATGGGAAATAGATGGGGAAACAGTGGCTATTTTTGGGGGTTCCAAAATCACTACAGATGGTGACTGCAGCCATGAAATTAGAAGATGCTTGCTCCTTGGAAGGAAAGTTATGAACAACCTAGACAGCATATTAAAAAGCAGAGACTTTACTTTGCCAACAAAAGTCTGTCTAGTCAAGGCTATGGTTTTTCCAGTAGTCAGGTATGGATATGAGAATTGGACTATAAAGAAAGCTGAGTGCTGAAGAATTGATGCTTTTGAACTGTTGTGTTGGAGAAGACTCTTGAGAGTCCCTTGGACTGCAAGGAGATCCAGCCAGTCCATCCTAAAGGAGATCAGTCCTGGGTGTTCACTGGAAGGACTGATGCTAAAGCTGAAACTCCAATACTTTGGCCACCTGACATAAAGAACTGACTCATTTGAAAAGACCCTGATACTGGGAAAGAGTGAGGGCAGGAGGAGAAGGGGACTACAGAGGATGAGATGGTTGGATGGCATCACAGAGTCGATGGAAGTGAGTTTGGATAAACTCTGGGACTTGGTGATGGCCAGGGAGGCCTGGCCTGCTGTGGTCCATGGGCTCTTAGAGAGTCAGACATGACTGAGTGACTGAACTGAACTGATGGATACTTTTCTATTTTTGAATATTGTGCATAATTATTATTTGAAGCTAGTTATATAAATGTAGATTTTTAAAATGTATTAAGTCAAAATATCTGGAAATAATATGAAATTTTGTTATTCTTTTATGAGCACTGGTATGACAGAGATTTCCAGCTTCAGATTAGAACACATACATTAACATTTCATGAAGAAAGGGAAACTGGATTATATTTATGATATAACAAATAGTAAAATAAATGCATACTAGATAAGACTAGTTCTCTGTGGGTTTGGCCCACATAGACACATTCCTGGACAGCTGACAACTACTCTTTTGGGAACTGTGAATATTTTTAAAAAATTATATATGTGTGGTGGATTTTTTGTTTTTGTTTTTGGGTTTTTTTCTCTTTTTTCTTTATTCTTTTTTTTGCTACTGTCAGCTCTAAAATAGGATTGGCTATAGCTATAGCACTATCAGAATTGGTAGGGTAGCTTTTAGGAGACATTTACTAGATGGAGAAATCAGAAGGATTTCTCTGGATTACCAGAGAAGTCCTGTAGAAGGGATTTATCTATTATTTTTAGAAGGTATTTTAACTCAGAGATGAGATTTTTGCAATGCAAGTTTAGGCGTTCTACCAACAGCAAGTTCTTTCCTTGGTATGACATTATAAAACAGTATAGAATCTTGCCAAGGTTTCTTGGTTATTTCTCATTGAAACACTATGTAAATTTGGTGAATTATGAGAGCAATCTATAATATGCTCCAGTTCATTATTTTTTGATTATTAAAATTAGCATCAAGCTATCATGCATACCTTCTTAGCAATGAATTTAAGTGAATACATTGAAAATGTGATATATTTGCATGATCACAATAACACTATCTTATAGAATATAATTTCTTTATTAAAAGTAATAAATAAGTTAAATCTGTTTGTTGAAAGTATAGATGAACATTCGCTGTAGCTACCTGTTTCCTACCATGGTTTTTGGTGGTTTTATTTTCTCATGGAATAACACCCATAAGTGCACCCAATTTAAGACACAAAGAAGGTGGAAGTCCTATTGTTAAAAAAAAATTATTAGCATAAAACAGCATGTCTTTTTATTTTACTTTAATGTTCAAAATAATTTCTTCATATTTAGAAAGATGACATCACATAGCATTATAAGACACTACATTCAGTTAATAAAAATTTATTAGTAGATTCAAGTTTAAGAATGATCTACATTTTTTTCTGTGGTATAGCAAGCACAAGGTTATCCTTATCAAAATATCATCCTTATTTATTTGTATTTCTATGTAATTTCTTATAAGTAGGACAAAGTTTGAACTGAGTTAAACCAGATATAGAGTGGAATGCATTCAATCTCAGATATACCCATGGGAATGCTTTGTTCTAAGTTTTCTCATAGAATTTTATATTCTCACTGTGGTATACTATTTTTGTTTTTCATTTTTGTACATTTCCATCAGACTATAAGTTTCATGAAGGCAAGACCGAACTTGTCTGGTTCATGTTATAGCTCCAGCACTTATCACAGAATTACTGTCTCTCAAAACAAGCTCTCAGTTAGTAGTTACTGAGTGGATACTTGACTTAGCAAATTACTTTTTAATATAAGTTTTTACATTTTTTTTTCTGTAGTGAATAAACTCAGAATATCTGTTCCACACAGATGGCTAAGGAAAACAGAAAAGCAATCAGGAAAAAATACAGGTATACATGGTTTTCTAAGCTTCCAGGTACTTACACCCTCACCTACAAAGCTTGGTTTCATTTATTTAGGCTCTGGGTGTGCTCACTCGACCGTGTTTTTGCAGTTGTGCTCGGCTGAGTCTCATGGCTACAGATGGAGTAAAGGAGCTAAAATGAAGTAGGAATTGGAAGAACAGAAGAGAAAAACTGGATTTTTGCCACCAATATTCATCCTTCACTTACCCTGAAGACCATTTTCTAAGACGGAGGCATGGTAGGTCTCCTTAGAAATAACTGACGAGATTAAGGAACAAAGAATACAAGCCAAACGTCCTGTAAATCGAGGAGCAAGGCTGTCTGATCCAAGCAGACACTGTTATGACATCCTGTACCTGGAGTCATAAAATTCCCTATGGGAACCACATAATTCAGGCCAAGGACACCTCTGGAAACATTTGTCACTTGTTCAGCTTTCGAGAATGGCTTTGTGTTAGATTTGCAGTGAGTGGCATTGAATATTATAGTTTTGGTAAATGACCTAATTGTCGAGAGTATCATAATGTAAATTGCTTATTTCAAAATGACATTTTTCTGTGCCTTAGTAGCTTCTTAAACTTTCACCAATGTTAATAATTCAATTTGGAGACATGTCTGACTGGGAGAGAATTCTCTCTCCATGAGTCACTTCAATCACCTTCCTAGTTGATGGAGCAAAAGTGCCCATTTCAAAAGTTGAGTGTGTAAGCGCAGCAGAGTGAACGGAAGGCCTGGAGGAGGAAGCTGAACTGGATGCTAGTCTCCGCCCTATCACTTAGCATATATGTGATACTGAGTTATAAACAGCTGTTCTGCTCCTCAGTGTCAGACTCTGTATTTATGACCCTTCCTGCCTCACCTACCTCCTCAGAAATAAGATCATGAACATGACATCTCATTATACGCCAAGAGGCAACACACGTTTGAGATGTTACACTTCAGTATCAAGGTTAAGTGTCAAAGAACTCAATAAAGATGTCATTCAGAAACAGGATTTGGAAGGTTAATGGCTATGAAAATAAGAAGGTGAGAGAATGATGGTTCAAAGGAAGCAGCAGCACCTATAACAGTGTAAGAATCAGAAGTCCTAAACTGAAAATCTGCAACTAGGAGGAAACAAAGATGAGAGGGCTGGATCCATGTGTGATTTTTGTTCCTCTGGCTAAGAACTACAGTAGTATTTCTTAAATGAAGCCTGTTGTTGCTTAAGATTGTCAGTGAGTGACTCACAAGCCCGGGAAGACTTATCCTAAAAGTCTATTGGTTGACTTTTCTGTAATGGTTCATTTCAGTCACTCAGTCGTGTCCAACTCTTTGCAACCCCATGAATCGCAGCACGTCAGCCCTCCCTGTCCATCACCGACTCCCAGAATCTACCCAAACCCATGTCCATCCAGTCGATGATGCCCTCCAGCCATCTCATCCTCTGTCATCCCCTTCTCCTCCTGCCCCCAAATGGTAATCAATTAAAAATATTTTTACTTGGGCCCTTGACTAAGATAGTCTTGTGGAACCTAGATGCTGTAGGCAAGAAAAAAAAACAAACCATCCAAAGCATCTCAGGTACATGGAAGTTGAGACCCTCAAAGCAACAATGCCAAGTAATGGAACAGAGCTAAGACTTCTTAAGTGAAATAATATAATTTTGAGGGGGAAATTGATGGCAACTAGGCATAGGTTTTTAATAAGCATTTTAACTAGGAAAGCCTGGGGACGTCTCTTAAAACCTCATTTTCTTTTTTTTAAGCATTTGATCACATACTTTTAACTTTATGACATTGAAGATTATATAAGCTTAATTTTAGGCAATGCTGTAGCTTTAGTTTATAAGGAATTCAGATGATAGTCTGTTTCTCTTTTTCTTCATTTTTTCTTTGAAGAAAGAAGGATCATTTAAAGCAAAAATGGCTTCCATTTATCTCTTACATGACATGAATAAAACAGATGTAGCAGGTAGGTCCTCAGGTGAGTGGTTCTGTGGTATATTTTTAAAGTGTTTTCCATATCACACCTACCAGAATTCCTCTTAGAATTATGCTTTAGACATTACTTGGGTTGCAAAAAACCCAATATACTTTTAAGAATCCCTCAAGTTATCCCTTTCTTGATTTCCACTTTTCCCACTCCTCTGCTATTAAAGCTATTTGAAGAGGTCTCAGTAAATAACCATTGCCATCTTCATATATTTTTGGCAGCCCACGAAATTTAAAACTCTCTTAAGCTCACACATTGCAAGCGTCTGCCTACAATGCGGGAGACCTGGGTTCAATCCCTGGGTTGGGAAGATCCCCTGGAGAAAGAAATGGCAACCCACTCCAGTATTCTTGCCTGGAGAATCCCATGGACTGAGGAGCCTGGTGGGCTACAGTCTACAGGGTTGCAAAGAGTTGGACACAACTGAGCGACTTCACTTTCATTTTCACTTTTAAGCTCACACCAAAAGTTAGGTCTCACTCATTTCATGGCACTGAAAAATGATTACTAACATGATAAAATTTTTAAAAAGTAACTTAAAGGGGTTTTGAGGGGGTATTTTCTTTATCTCTAAAGTTGTTTCCTGATAAAATAAGAATAATCCTCAAAAAGAAAAAATATTGTGGTTTCATTAGAATTATGTTCCTTGAAATGTGCAATAATATTCTCATGGTCAAATGTTTATTTCATGACAAAAATGAGGAATGTTGGTGTATTACTCTGCATTGTAAAATGTGACAAGTTCAGAGTAAGCTAACTGGAAGCTTGGAAAACAAGGATGGATAGGTCCTCTGATAGATTTTTATATCAGTGAAGAATTGCATTTGACTTCTAATGACAGACTTGTGTGATTTAAATATATATGGTTGTACACTTGTCAATCAAAGTATAGAGCTAGGCAGTCACTGAGTTCAGTAGCACATGAGTGTCAGGGATGCTGGGATACATTTCTTAGCCTTCTACTCAGTCCCCAAATAGCTGCTAGACCTCAGGACCGTGCAAGCAGTTTTTGATAAAGAAAAGGGGTTTTTGTCAGCTTCATAAACTTTTCCAGAGGTCTCATCCAACTGTTTATTGTATCTTCCTTATGAGATATGCTTACATCTTACTGTGTTCCCTACGAGCAATCGAGACTGTGAGAGACAATCTCTTCCACATCTCTCTCCTAGATTCTGGTGGATTTCTAGCAGTTTTGATATCTTTATAGATGCCTCACTCTGGTCTCAGCCTTCATCTGGACATGGTGTTCTGCTTTTATCTTCACATAGTGTCTGACTCCATGCAAATTTCTCATTTTTTGAGAACACCATTCATATTGGATTAGGGCCCTAATGACTTCTTCTGAACTTAATTACATCTTCAAAGACCCTTCCCAAATGAGACCATACTGGGAGTTAGAACCTCAACATGTACTTTTGAGGGAACATAATTCAATATGTAACAGTTGGTGTGCAAATTACTTAATCAGAAAAATGAAACTGCAGCCTCCACATTACAACAACCTTTTTTTCCCCTCTCCATTTTATGAAGAAATGATATACTATAGGGAAATTTAAGCATTTTAAGTGCCAACTAAGTAGCATACATTGGAAATACTGCTTTTAGTACATTATTATGAATATATATGGTAAGTCTAGATTACAGGTGGGTTGCTCCTGACTCTGAAGATACAGATTTACTTCATGTTATAACTGCACAATTAACCAGTGTTCACCATAACAGCTCGCTTTTCTCAAAATAACTTTTTTGAAATTTTTTTCATTTCCAAATATACTGAGAACTGTATACTAAATCAATAGTACATTTCCAGAAAAAGACAGAATTGCCACTTAGTTAACACAATCATTTCCAATATCTTTGCAACAAATTCAAATTGAGCATCATGTTTGGGTGAAACAAAACCTTGTTATTCTGTGTTAGTATGCCAGGTGGGAAGATATAGCATCTTTTGAATCTTTATTCTCTTCTGTACCTGTTTCCATGTGTCTCCACATGTTCCACTGTTTTTAGGCTTAGCCTTTATTTTTGTCACGGTCTTAAGAAAAAGGAATTCTTTTCCAGGATTTAATTGTGCCACCAAAAAGACAAGGTCAAGGTTTGAACTCTGGTACCTGTGAATAGGAGCTTCTTTAAGTAGGGTCATTGTAGATGTAATCAACTTATGATAAAACCATAATGGAGGATGGATGCTCATCAAACGATTGATGTCTTCCTAAGAAGAGGGGAATTTGGACACAGAGGGAGAAGACCATGGGAAGACAGAGACAGAGAATAAAATGATGCATCTACAAGCCAAGGAATGTCAAGGATTACAGGGAATCTCCAGAAGCTAAGAGAGAGGCCTGGGACAGATTCTCCCCTGGAGACTCCAGAAAGCGTGCCAAGACTTTTGGACTTGATTCTAGACCTTTGGCTTACAGAACTATGAGAGAATCAATGTCTGCTGTTTCAAACCACCCAGCTCGTGCTAGTTTCTTATGGCAGCCCTAGGAAACTAATGTGTCTAGTGCATCCAACTGTGATGTCAGATTCCTGTCTGAAGATAAGCGCCAACTGCCATCCCTGAAGCTCTGCCTGCCTTGGTGAGTAAAGTAAGCTTCATTATAATTTGTGTTCAGACTTTGTTTTACTTTCACACTGCTGTTTGTGTTTATTCACACTGTTTATATAAACTTGTTTTCATTGTTCACTTGAGAGAGATATATATATATATACTCCAGTCTATAAAATTTTTTTTTTTAGTATTTTGGATTAGAATGATATACTTTGTTCTTTTGCTTTCAATTTATGACTTTTCACTTTTAGGACAAGGTTTTAGGAACAAAGTTAAAATTATTAAATGAGCCACAGAGTTTACTATTAATATATGATTCTGATGATCACAACCTGAATAAAGAAAAAGATATTTCTAGCAAGAATAAGGTAAGTGGTCATGTTGGTTTCCTGAGAAAATAATAATGTATTCTTGGAAACACCACTAATTATTCATAAATTTTAAAAATACTTGTATAAAGAGAGGAAGCACATGCATTTGTCAGGGAAAGAAAAGAGCAAAGCAGGAAATGAGGAAGATCTGACTTATGGAAAAGCAGCAATAAGGAGAGGCATGAAAATGAAGTGAAAGTCGCTCAGTCATGACTGACTATTTGCAACCCTATGGACTATACAAGTCCAGTGAACTCTCCAGGCCAGAATACTGGAGTAGGTAGCCTTTCCCTTCTCCAGGGGATCTTCCCAACCCAGGGATAGAACCAGGTCTCCTACATTCCAGGCAGATTCTTTACCAACTGAGCCACAAGAGAAGAAGAGGCAGAGTGAGAAGTAACTGAGTAAAGTGTATTTTTACCATCATTCTTGCTCTCTGACAACTTTAGTTTTCAGCTCTGTTTATCAGACTGTTGTATAATTAATCAAAATTTTTTAGGCTTTCATATTTCATAATTTATTATTTTTTTATTATTTTACAATACTGTATTGGCTTTGCCATACATCAACATGAATCTGCCATGGGTGTACACGTGTTCCCAATCCTGAACCCCACCCCCACCCTCCCTCCCCATACCATCTCTCTGGGTCATACCAGCGCACCAGCCCCAAGCATCCTGTATCCTGCATCAAACCTAGACTGGTGATTCATTTCTTACATGATACTATACATGTTTCAATGCCATTCTCTGAAATCATCCCACCCTCCCCCTCTCCCACAGAATCCCAAAAGACTGTTCTAGACATCTGTGTCTCTTTTGCTGTCTCGCATACAGGGTTATCATTACCATCTTTCTAAATTCCATATATATGTATTAGTATACTGTATTGGTGTTTTTCTTTCTGGCTTACTTCACTCTGTAGAATAGGCTCCAGTTTCATCCACCTCATTAGAACTGATTCAAATGTATTCTTCTTAAGGGCTGAGTAATACTCCATTGTGTATATGTACCACAGCTTTCTTATCCATTCATCTGCTGATGGACATCTAGGTTGCCTCCATATCCTGGCTATTATAAACAGTGCTGCAGTGAACATTGGGGTACACGTGTCTCTTTCAATTCTGGTTTCTTCGGTGTGTATGCCCAGCAGGGGGATTGCTGGGTCATAAGGCAGTTCTATTTGTAGTTTTTAAGGAATCGCCACACTGTTCTCTATAGTGGCTGTACTAGTTTGCATTCCCACCAGCAGTGTAAGAGGGTTCCCTTTTCTCCACACCCTCTCCAGCATTTATTGCTTGTAGACTTTTGGATTGCAGCCATTCTGACTGGTGTGAAATGGTACCTCATTGTGGTTTTGATTTGCATTTCTCTGATAATGAGTCCCCTCACATCTTTCAGTTGTTGGTTCAGATATCACCTTGTCAGGTAGTCCACTGACTGCTCACATTCTATGACCTGACACCCCTCCCCAATCCCTGTACTTCAGAGCTCTCTTGTCCTGTTCCACCTGTTTATCTTATCGTCATGCTTACGCCTTCTAGGAAGATTCGTAGTTTACTTACTCATTGTTTTTATTTCAGTCTGCCTTCTCCCAAAACAGAATTTCTTTGAATTCACATATCTTAGTCACTGATGAATCCCAAAAACCTAAAGCTATCTGGTGTATAACAGATGCCCAATGGTTACTTCATTTTTAAAAATGAGGAAGTATATTTTCTTTAAAATTGATAACCTGAACCTCTTATGGCACTTACAGGACTATGTTTACTTGGTATATATGTGTGTGTGTGTGTTTGTGTATGTGAGTAATGAGTAAAACACATACATATCCTATATATATATATGATAGGAGTAAAAAGTGAAAGTGTTAGTCACTCAGTTGTGTCCAACTCTGTGACCCCATGGACTATAGCCCACCTGACCTACCTGTCCATGGGATTCTCCAGGCAAGAATACCAGAGTGGGTTGCCATTCCCTTTTCCAGGGGATCTTCCCAACCCAGGGATAGAACCCAGATCTGCTTCATTGCAGGCAGATTCTGCCACTATATATATATATACACACACATACATATATATACATACATATATATGTATATATATATGTATATATATTTGCATATTGGACTGGGAGTTTGGTGGCATGTGTATTCTCATTTTATCAGTTGACATGGAATTATATGTGTTTACAGAGGAGTTGTTGCTTGAGCTGATGCTTGCCTCCTGAAATGTCTCTATAATGTAGTTTAGTAAGATGTTAACAAATCCCAATGAAACACATCTGCTCTACTGTTGTCTCCAACTCCTGGTCTCTTCAAACTTTTAAAACTGTCATAGACTACTGGAAACATGACTGCATTTGAAATTAGTTCAATAAAACAGTAGTTGCAGATGCATCATTAAGGGTTTAAAACCAAATTTTCAGCCAAAGGGAATGGCTTGTAAATGTCTGGCCATTTCTCCAGTGGTGTAGAAGGAAGTTTTCTGGCAGTGAGGGAAGTGGGGCTCCCTGCTCGCTGACACATAAATGACTAAATTTGAGTTTTCTTCATGTGTCTGCTCACCAATGGTGGGGATGTGTAACTGGATGCTAGTATTGCAGTGCACTTGTAGGTTAAAATCCAGGAGGTGATGAAAGACAATCTATGGTAATAGAATTGGAGGAACTCAGGGGATTGGATCAACCAGGTACAGCCTTACTGCTCCCTCTTTTTCACTTTATATAAGCATTTTTTTTCCTACAATCTAGAAAATACAGTGCAGTGCTTTCCAATGTAATTGATGGCCCCGTCTGGCATAAGTGATTCCACATGGTGGCTGACGAATGACTCTTGGGTTAGCCCCTCCTCTTGCTCAAGAAATAGACAAATTAGCAGACTTTTCTCTCTTCTCCATAGAACTATCATTTGCACATCAATTTATCTATCTTAGATGAAATTTTAAATATTTTATAAATTGGTGAAACCTCTTGTTCTTGGTTTTGGGGGAAAGTGGAGTCTCATAAATAGAAATGTCTTACCTTCTCGGTCATGGGGTTGATGGATGGTTGGAGGGAAAGCAGCATCCCGGGTTTTTCAGAGGCATGTCTCTGCTTAGACCAGATTATATGGTGACTTGCAGTGTAACTATACTAGTATCTCTTTACACAAGAAAAATTTATTTTAAATAACAGTATCAATTTGGGGTTGCTCAAGGGAGTTAGTAGAAAGGCTTAGAACATGGCAGTAGTAATATATACTCACAAGGTCAAAAATTCTCAGCTTGAGAATGGTTCAGTGTGCTCATTCATCACTTTCCACTTTTGCTCATGTGAAAGAAAGACACCCAACTAGGTGTAAATTAAAACTACTGTACTAGCATGATCAGCCTTTAAAAAAGTATCAAATCCCAATTTACTGCTGTCAATTCACATAAAGATGCAATCTTTATGCTGTAGATATTTCTGATTGTGTTGTTCCCCAAACTCAAGGACAGAAACAAACTGAATGATAAGTAGTGTCAATCTTGCATGTCTATAACAAATATCACCTAAAAATTATAATATACTATATATAATTACCTAGTTAATTTTACATAAAAACACTGACTAAAATAATCTGAATTTACCAAGAATCCGACAAAGACAACTGAGAGGAAACAAAGTTAAAGGTTTCTTTAATCTACTGGGTAGGTGAGATTGGAGAGATGGCTTTTACAACATTCTTAAGAAAATTCACAGTTGAGGATTCATAGCTGTGATGCTCAGATGAGGACAGCTGATACTCACGCATGTTACTGAAGCCAAGTGGTGGGAGGATATACCACATCCAAGCTGTTTCCATGAGTGCACAGGCTCTGGCTTGTTTTCTCAAGACTGGAGAAGACATCACACATTCTTTGGAAGTTGAGTCCAAACCAAAACTCCACTAGATCTCCTGTCCTGCCTCTGTGTGGTCTGGGTGACCCACTTTAGCTTGACAGAGCTCTGGGAAATTTGATACGTCTACATCCAGTTTAAGGGTTACTCCTGGGTGGTCCTTAGCAGTTAATAGAATTTGATTCTGGGGCCATCATGTGAGATTCAGAGAAGTCCAAGAATCTGGGCCTGGACAAGATCCAGTCTGTTAAGAATGGTGATTACTCCTGAGTATTTCAATGTATAAATTGGCAGAACTAGAGCTGTTCTGGGAGAATGTACAGATAACACCAGACACACCTCACCAGCTGTCTGCAGCCATCTTGCTTAGCATCTTCCAAGGCAGAACTCAAGGCACCATGTTTTCAGACTGAGCAATAACTAGGCATTAAGGCAGCTGTTCATAACTTTCCAGGAATGGCCTTATGACTAGAAAGACATTTGCTTTAATCTGTTTAGATTCAATGACTTCTCTAATATAAATTTTTTTTTTACGTGTAATTGCTTTACAATGTTATGTTTCTGCTGTACAGTGAAGCAAATCAGTCACATGTATACCTACATGCCCTCCCTCTTGAGCCGGCCTCTCACCCCAACCTCCATCCCACCTTACCCCCATCCCTTCCCTTGAGGTCATCCCAGAGCACCAAGCTGAGCTCCCTGTGCATACAAGCAGTTTCCCATGAGCTACCTATTTTACACATGGGAGTGTATATATGTCAATTCTTAATTACATGTACATTAATAAAAGAATGAGATGTGGCAAATCTAGAAATCATTTATATTTTACTATTAAAAAATAATGGGTTGTTGTTAAGAGCATGTGCTTTGGAGACACCCAGGCCTGAATTTGAATATTCACTCCCCATTTACTGGCTGAGACACTTAGGGCATTATCCCAAGAGCAGAAAATATCAAGGATTATTCAAAAAGTGTTCAGGTATATTTGTATGTGTCAGTCTTTTAAGAAAACCAACAATGTTCCAATCGTAAAAACCGTTAAATTGCAGGCTGCCTCTGGTATCTGTCTGCATGGCAATCATCAGCCTGTAACATAAATGTATATTTTACATATTAACCTTGCTTGCTCCCTGTCTCCCCTTCCACTTTATCCCTGAAAGTAAAATTTCATTATTTCAGGAATTTATTATCTGATTTGGTTTACCATTGTAGCCTCAGGAACTGCAGTAGAAACTGGTGCATAGCATCAGCTGAAGTATTCCGATGGTGGCAGAAGAGGCCAAGGCCTGGCGGTCCTTTCTGCAGTGGTGCTCTGGGAGTCAGTGCTTCAGGCCCACATAGAGCTCTCCTGCCCTGCAAAAATTTGGTAAGTATCAATTAATCTTTTGCTGTTTAAAATTGCTTAAGTTAGGTTGATTTTTCTGAGATTGGACCATGGTTATAATTTAGTAAAGTGATTATTTAGAAATAGCAGTTCTGTGAAATTCTGAGTATAAAGGCAGAAGGGTGGGGATTACTTAGTTCTTCATTTCAGATCTAAAGAGAACATTGAAAATCTAATGTAACTCTGTGGCAGATTGAGGAAGACACGAGAGCCTAGGGTCTGACTTCAGTGTGTTAAATATAAAGGCCACAAATGAGTAACTAGCTGGCAGCTAACAGACAAGCCAAGGAGAGGGGTTGTTGTTTAGTTGCTAAGTTGTGTCTGACTCTTTGTGACCCCATGGACTGTAGCCCCCAGGCTCTTTTTTCCATGGGATTCTCCAGGCATGAATACTGGAATGGGTTGCTATTTCCTTCTCCAGGGCTTTTCCCCACCCAGGGATCAAACCTGCGTCTTCTGCACTGGAAGGTGGATTCTTTACCACCGAGTCCCTAGGGAAACCCAAGGAGATGGGAGGCAGGGATTCTTGTGCTTATAAGTTCTCAGAGTAAAGACACCTGAGTGATTCCAGCCATACCATATATGGGCCATGCCTGAGAAAGAGCCTACATGAGATCATCTGTAGGTTCAGGGCTCTCTGAAGGGGAAATGTGATCTCAAGGGAGATTTACTGAAGAGGCCCAGACCCTGAAGCATTCTCAGTGACTACAGAAGGAGTATTAACCAGCCAAATTGGTAATCAATGCACCTCTTCCGTAGAGATGGAGACTGCTGAAGAACCTAAGGAATAATCTGGGAGCTAGCTCTGTGTCTGCAGCACACAGGGATCACCATACCAGCTCCTAGCCACACAAAGATTGTCTTGTTCTCTTTGCTCCCTTCCTCTTCTGATGGCTGCCATCAAGTAGTCGCCTCACCCATTTACTAAATACAGTTTGTGCCTCATCTCTTCCACATAATAGGCCCCCACATAACAGGGGGACTCAGCTTTTCTTACTGAATGGGAATAGACTTTCTGATGGAGCTATACGTGAAGACTCAAGGTAACAAGAGAATTTATTATTCATAGTGACAAATGTTTTGTAACAGCATACCATTATAACTATTTGGAATTAAGAGATTCCTTTTCTACAATTATTGAACTATACTGAAAGTCGAGTGAGATTTGAGAAGCAAGAAAAAGAAGCCTGATTAAGGGAATAGAAAGGAGCAAAATATGCAAGAATGGGAGTGACATATGAGACGTAATTAGAGATGTGATTAAATAGTCATAAAACAATAAAAAAAATGTGTGAAGACAGTCTTTTGCAACAGATCTGAAAACCTTAGACACAGGTGACATAGATGCTTTTCTAAAAATTTAAATGTCTAAAATCATCATAAAAAATTTTTGAAAATAATCAAAAGTTATTGAGAAGGTTAAAAATCTGCCATTAATAAAAGCCACTAAGACCACAGATTTTCACAGCTGGATTACATCAAATCTTCATAAAAACAGATAATTCCTATGTTATTTAAGTTACTACAATCCACTGGAAAAAAATTGTTAATATGAAACCTTATGAAGTTAGAATATAAAAACAAAAATGTAGCCCAAATTCCTATATAAATACAGATATAGAGATCTTTATAAAATAAGAGATAGTTGTAATATCCCAAAGTCCATCAGTATAATGACTTACATCAATCTATTTAAAAAGTCATATGGTAATACTAGTATATTATGAAAGAATTATATGAATTAATAGGAATAAAGTATGACAAAATAATAAACCTAAAATTAATCATTAAGTTAGAAAATTCTCATTGTAGTTAATATGAAAAATTAGATGTAAATTTCTACTGCTACTATTGCTTTGTAATGGTAAGTAAAAAAATATTAGTATAAACATTAGAAAATAAATTTTTTTCTAATGACAATATTAAACTAGAAATTCAAATTCTAGTTAAAATCAGAACCAATGAGAAATAATGGATAAGAGAATTTAAGATAAAAACAAAATAAATATGTTAAGACCAAAAGCTTTTGTTTATATTATCTGTAAGCAACGGCAATGAAAATGGAAAGACACTCATTTATAATAAAGCGTATAATATTTTCATAGATATTTTCATAGATAACTTTTAAAAAAGGACATATATTTTAAAAATCTATGAATCTTATTCATAGACTAGTGAAAGACATAAAAAAGTATTTAAACTATGGAAAATATACTGTGATTTTGGATGGGAAGAATATGGTAAAAATGCCAATTCTTCTAAATTATTCAATAAATTTGAGGCACTAATAAATAGAACTTCATCAAGGTTGGTTTTAGAACTGGATACAATGATATAAAACTTCACTTGGAAGAATATAGGTCTGAAACAGCCAAGAAAAGTTAGATATAGGAGAGTCAGAAGCTGTGAAATATGCTTTACACATCAGACTATAAAGTCGCTATAATAACATCAATGTGGTATTAGCCATATGGATCCATAAAAATAGAGAATCTAGAAAATAAATGTGTGTATATGAAACTTTCATATATAGTAACATTAGCTACTCTTCGGGAAAAGAAAGACTTAATTATTAAGTAGAGATGACAATTAGCTGTTTAACCAGAGGAAACCAAGTTGGGTCCACTCATATGTGGAAGAATTAAAATAGTGAAAATGCCAATGGTCCCTATTATGTGCTGTTCAATACTGTAGCCACCAGGCACAGATGTTATTTACATTTAAATGGAAATTAATCTAAATTAAATTAAAAATTATGTTTCTCAGCAGCTTCAGTCATATTTTTTAAAGTGGGGCTAGTGTTTATGGAGTAGTGTAGATTACAGAAGGTTTCCATCTTTGTAAAATATTTTGTGGATAGCAGAGATTTCTTTTTCCATATAATACTTCAGTTCAGTTGCTCAGTCGTGTCCGACTCTTTGTGATCCCATGGACTGCAGTACACCAGGCCTCCCTGTCCATCACCAACTCCAGGAGTTTACTCAGACTCCTGTCCATTGAGTCGGTGATGCCATCCAACCGTCTCATCCTCTGTCATCCCCTTCTCCTCCCGCCTTCAATCTTTCCCAACATCAGGTTCTTTTCAAATGAGTCAGCTCTTCACATCAGGTAGCCTGAATATTGGAGTTTCAGCTTCAGCATCAGTCCTTCTAATGAATATTCAGGACTGATTTCCTCTAGGATGGACTGGTTGGATCTCCTTGCAGTCCAAGGGACTCTCAAGAGTCTTCTCCAACACCACAGTTCAAAGGCATCAATTCTTTGGCTCAGCTTTCTTTATAATCTAACTGT
This sequence comes from Nanger dama, assembly GCA_917880005.1. Lineage (NCBI taxonomy): Eukaryota > Metazoa > Chordata > Mammalia > Artiodactyla > Bovidae > Nanger > Nanger dama. Next base: position 37,341,900 of record CAKJTW010000007.1, read on the forward strand.
CACATCCATACATGACTACTGGAAAAACCATAGCTTTGACTAGATGGACCTTTGTTCGCAAAATAATGTCTCTGCTTTTCAATATGCTGTCTAGATTGGTCAGTGTTCTTGCCTGGAGAAACCCAGGGATGGGGGAGCCTGGTGAGCTGCCGTCTATGGGGCTGCACAGAGTTGGACACGACTGAAGCAACTTAGCAGCAGCAGCAGGTTGGTTATAACGTTTCTTCCAAGGAACAAGAGTGTTTTAATTTCATGGCTGCAGTCACCATCTGCAGTGATTTTGGAGCCCCTAAAAATAGTCTCTCACTGTTTCCCCATCTATTTGCCATGAAGTGATGGGACCAGATGCCATGATCTTTGTTTTCTGAATGTTGAGTTTTAAGCCAATGTTTTCACTCTCTTCTTTCACTTTCATCAAGAGACTCTTTATTAGTTCCTCTTCACTTTCTGCCATAAGGATGTTGTCATCTGCATATCTGACGTTATTGATATTTCTCCTAGCAATCTTGATTACAACTTGTGCTTTATCCAGTCCAGCATTTCTCATGATGTACTCTGCATAGAAGTTAAATAAGCAGGGTGACAATATTCAGCCTTGACGGACTCCTTTTCCTGTTTGGAACCAGTCTGTTGTTCCATGTCCAGTTCTAACTGTTCCTTCCTGACCTGCATATAGACCTTTCACAAGAGGCAGGTCAGGTGGCCTGGAATTCCCATCTCTTTAAGAATTTTCCACAGTTTAGTGTGATCCACATAGTATATTATTTATAAATTGGGCTTCCCTGGTAACTCAGCAGGAGACATGGGTTCAATCTCTGGGTGGGGAAGATCCTCTGGAGAAGGAAATGGCAACCCACACTAGAATTCTTGCCTGGAGAATTCCAGGGACAGCAAAGCCTGGTAGGGTCACAAAGAGTTGAACACGACTTAGCCACTAAACAACAACAAATTTTTTTAATAAATGTTCACAAACATAAACAAAAACATGTGTACATGTACATTTAGTAGTTCCCTATTGATTTAAATTTTAAAAAATAGAAGAAAATCATCAAGGCTACATATATAATATAGGGATTAAGGGGAAATTTTATAACATTACAGAAGCCGAGAAAAAAATCAATTAAGATACATTTGGCATTAAAATTAAAATTTTTGTATACACACTGATATCAGTATCAGTTAGGGTTCTTGGTTGGAAACAACATGTTCAGAAAAGTAATTTGGTAGGAAAAATGCCCAGACTCTACTGAGGAACTGCTTTTGAAAGGATACTCTGCTGCCTCTGCAGGACACTGAAGCCATGCTCCACTGTCTTGCTTTCATCATTTCCACCTTAGAGGCATGTGCAGGTGGATCTGACAGGGGCATGTTCGTGGACCCTAGCTGCAAGGGAACCTGTGAAAGTGAGCTTCTGCTTTCTAGTTTAGGAGACAGAACTCATGAGCAGAAAATATCCACGTACAGAAAGAGTGTGCAGTAGATCTTAGAACAGCCACAGACATGACAAACATTCACTACACTAACAAAGTCAGCAGAGATAAAAAGGTTGCAACGCAATGATGATGAGTGTTTAATGTCTATAATATCGGAAGAATCCTTACAAATTGTAAAGAAAAGGAGTCAATAGAAAATTGCATCAAGGATATGAATAGGGAATTCACAAAGAAGTAAACTCAAATTTCCTGTACTTAAAATAACAATGTAATATTTATCACTTTACCATCACCAACTGACAGAATTTTTAAATTCAGTAAACCTATTGCTGGTCAGTATAAAGGAAATGATACGTTCTTTGCTACTAGAATGATAAATTATCCTCATCTTTTTGGAGAACAATTTAACAGTGCCTTTAAAAATATAAATAACCACAGCCTAGAATCAACCACATTCTTCAGAAGTAAAAACACCACAGTATAAAAATATACATATGAGAATGTTCACTTTTTTTTTAGAGACAAAAATCTGAAAGTATGAATGGGCTTCAAGTGAGAAAAACTTATGATACAGTCACACTATGGGCTATTGAGAAGCAATTAGAAACCATGAGTAAGACCTATGCCATTTGTCTTGGAATAATTACGACAACAAGTCATTGAGTGAGAAAAGCAAGATGCAGAGAAGCAACCAGAACACAACACTACAGCGACCAGAACAACACACAACATACACTGTAAAAAACGGCAGGCGCTGAGCTTTTAAAAAGAATCCTCATGGGGGAGGGTGAATTGACGAAGGTGAAGAAAGGGAACAGAGACGCAGCGAAGCAAACAGAAACAAGCCTTGCAAATTAAAAACATAACCAAAAATCTCATTTACTTTACCTACCTGAGTTATGTATATACTTGCTTAACTGTTTCTTAAAACAGTTAAGTGTTGGTCTGTAGACTTTAAAAATGTCTAAAATATATTCTTAGGTGAAAAATTATTCCACAGAGTAATATGTAGAGAATGAGCCCCTTAAAAAAATAAGTTGTGTGTGTTTTTATGTGTTTTTTTTTACCAAAAAGATTATGCATACCTGTTTATTAATTCCAGTTTCATTAAAAGGGTAGGTTTGCAAAGCAAAGGATGATTACTTATTAGACTAATCCAGTTAATTTCAAAATTTACAATGCATTAAAAAACAAAAATTTAAGAATATGTTAACATTCTAGAATATACTATAAAGGGAATAAGGTGTATTATGATTCAGGGAATAATTGGAGACCACTGATTGAGAGGGCCTTTGGGAGAGCCTCTCTGAGGACAGTGTCTGAGCTGAGACCTGAAGGATAACAATGAGCTTTATTGTGGAGAACTGGACAAAGAATTTTCTGAGTCCACAGGCCTGATAGTTCATCTGAAGGGCAGAAAGGAAGCCAGCCACCTGCTGTGTTGGGCACAAGTGGATGGGTTTGTGTGGATTAAGGTCAGAGAGACAGGGACTTGTAGACTGCCACTAGTAATAGTCTGGGTTAAACCACTTCTGGTAGCAAATAGGCTAAAGTACTTACAATTTAAAACCTTTATAACAGCTTCAGATGGCAGAGACTCTAGCCCTTGATCACTAGACTCCACTCAGTTCAGGTAAGTGTGAACTTGGATGGTACATCTCACATTGCAGATTGCTTCCAACCATAGGCAGTAGGACCTTGTCTCAGTCCATGCTGAAATAGAATAGAAACAATTGGATGGTACATCTCACATTGCAGATTGCTTCCAACCACACTTGTCTCAGTCCATGCTGAAACAGAATAGAAACAAAAGCATAAACGAAAACAAACTCTCCTCTCCATAGGTTGATAGAGAAGCACTGTTATAAGCCCTGGAAGATGTTTGGTTGCTGTTCTCAAAGAGGTAGGAAACAAGTTAAACATTTTAAAAAGAAATGAGTCTTTGTATATATTTTACAGAAGAATTCTCTAGTTTAAAACTAGAATTATCCCAGCTTTCATGGTTGGTAACGGATCGGAAACAATTAAGAGTTGCACAGGAAGTTAGGAGACCACTGTGATGTTGCGGGAAGGAGTTGGTGGTGGCTGGGACCACGTGGTGGCAGCTGGACTGGAGGACAGGAAAGGAGAAGTCTGGAGGAACCAGCAATGATTTCCAGTTTCCTTCCCTTTTCTTTCACTTTCCTTCCTTTTTTTTTCTTTTGACGTAAGAACTGGTACATTATGATCACATCTATAGAGATGGGGATAATGGGAGAAGAAAAAAATCGAAGGCAAAAATCAAGATTTCTGTCTTAGACAAATTTAAGTTTGAAATGTGTATTACAAAACAAAATGGAAATGAAGTTCATGAGAGAGGTGTGGACTAGAGGCATAATTTGGGGAGTTATTGGCACACAGATAAAATGTGAACAATCATCCTGGTTTTGCCCAGGACTGTCCTTGTTGTAGTGCTAAAAGTTCTAAGATTTGGGGATCTTCTTACTCCTTGGAAGACTGCAGGAGCTGCTCCCCTTGCTGCTGCTGTTAAGTTGCTTCAGTCATGTCCGACTCTGTGCAACCCCATAGATGGTAGCCCACCAGGCATCCCCGTCCCCGGGATTCTCCAGGCAAGAACACTGGAGTGGGCTGCCATTTCCTTCTCCAATGCATGAAAGTGAGAAGTGAAAGTGAAGTCGCTCAGTTGTGTCTGACTCTTAGCAACCCCATGGACTGCAGCCTACCAGGCTCCTCTGGCAATGGGATTCTCCAGGCAAGAGTACTAGAGTGGGGTGCCATTGCCTTCTCCGAAATTGGGAGGGCTACCAAGGAAATCAAACACAAGGATTGCATCAGGCAAGTATTAAGAGGAAAGAGAATCTTAGAAGAGCTAAGCAGTGAGGTAGGTAAGGGCAAGACAGAGAAGCCACAAATAACAGGAAACGAAAGGAAGAAAGAATGTTAGCCATAGAACGTTAGTGAATGTCAAGAGGATGGAATAGCAGATTTGGCAAGATGATGGTCATAAGTGACTCCAACAAGAATAGATTCTTGGGAGTGATGGGAAAAAACTTTACAGTGTCATTAAGTTGAAGAGAGAATGACAGGATGCAGATTGATAAGTACTAAGAAAGTCATCCTGAGTAGTCATCTGGGGAGCAGAGAAATGGGCAGTAATTAGAAAAGTCTGGAAAGAGTATTTTATTTGAGGAAGTAAAACTCCTATGTAACTGCAGTTGGATTGCCAGGCAATTCTGTATGAAAGTTTAAATATCTGTATGACATTTTAAATATCTGTTTTTTTTTGTTGTTCAGTGGCTAAGTCCTAACTCTTTGTGACCCCATGGGCTGCAGTACACCAGATCTCCCTGTCAATATCTGTATAAAAATTTTTAGCACAAATGTGAAGTGGTTTTATTCCTCCTAGTTGTTAATCTACAGTTACATTTAGCTTCTCAGATGCTGGCATGAAAAAAATTTTAAAATGCTTTCAGCCAATGTTTACAGTTTTCAAGGGGAAGACGCTAGAGGAAAAAAGGATGCAATGAAGGTAAAATACTTAAAAGGGAATTATTTCAACTAGGAAACATGGATTAAAAGCCTGGTTAAAGGGGGAAAGGAAACATATATAGGTTGGAAGAGTGAAAAGTAAGGTCAATGGTTTGATGTTTCATTGAAGATGAAGAATTCTTGCAAAATGAGTATCTGAGACGGAAAACTGAATGAACGCAGGTGGCAGCCAGAGAAGGAAGAGACTGATTTTAAGATTTCAGGTATGGTGAGTTACTGCTGATACAACCAGCATCACTGGCTGGGACGGGGCGGAGGAATAGGTGACTGAAAGTAAGGAAGGGATCTGACAGGCAGAGGAAACAGTTCATACGTATGCCTCCTACAGTTACCAAAAATGATGGCATGAACCAAGATGGAGAAGAAGAGAATGAGTCAAAAGTAAATTTAAGGGAGTAACTGGGTCAAAATATGAGACTAAGAAGGAGGTGTAGTGGGTGGTGCAAGCTGCAAATGGGAGCGGAGTGATACACAACCAAGGCCTTCCCTTCTTCCAGTCCACGCTACATGGGTTGTAATAGAAGAAACACCGTCTGCGCCAGACAAGGAAACAGTACCATCAGGACCTAAGATAAGAAGTTAAAGATGGTGTTCAGAGAAGAGTTTGAATTGATATGGGAGCCTCAGGATAACATATTCTTAGGATTGGCTACCTAATTTTTCAGGGCCCAAGGCAAAATGGAAATGAAGGACATCATATTCAAGAATCACACATATACACACTCCTATGAATACTATTCAGCCATGAAAAAAAGAGATCATGATATGTGTGACAATACGAATGGACCTTTAGGTTTCATGCTAAGTGAAAGAGCCAAGCAGAGACAAATACTGCTCTGTATGGTACCCTATATATGTGGAATTAAAAAACAAAACAGTAAAACTCATTCAAATAGAGAAGTGAAAAGGAGTAGCCAAAGGCTGGAGGCTGGGGAAAATGGGAAGAGCTTGGTAAAAGGGTATAAACTTTCAGCTGTTAGGTAAATAAAGTCTGAAGATCTAAAGTAAAGCAAGATAACTGTAGTTAGCACTGTAAGGTATAGTTTTGACTACTTACATTCTCAGTCATCTTTCATGTTGCTACTTTCTAAAGAGGAAAGACACTTCATTCTTTAGGAAGTTTGTAGACATGGATTTTTGCCATGTTGATGTTTGTACTGGATGAATGAAGTAGAAGCCTCAGGGTATGAGATGACTTCTGTTTCATATAGCCAATCCTCAAAACCTGCATTTCAAACGAGTGTATAGTCAGAAATGACTTGAGTAAATTATCTGATAAAAGTTTATGAAATATAATTGGGTAAATGAAATCATTATCATGGTGTTTTCACAAAAGAAAAAAGTCCTCATATATGGATGAATTTTTACACATAGAAAAACGATGCCCCCTGGAAAATTTTGTGATCGAATTTCTTAGTACTACATTTTGCTGTGGCTCTATACCTAAGGACTCGATGATCTCATCATGGATTACTTGGCGTGTAAGCCAAATTGGTTATCTTATTTATGACAGAATCTCAGCTTATTCTTTGTCTCCAGATACTTTCACACTGTTGTGTGTGTGAGGGATTGGGGGAAGAAAAAAATGCAATTAATTTCAGTCAAACTGATTATTTACAAATCCTTTTTAAAAAGACACAGCTGGTTGAGTGATTTATTGGCTGACGTAATCTTTGTGCTTATGGAAATATGAATTGATTAATGCTCTCTGTCTTAACTTTGCTTTTGTTTTAATGGACTAGTAATAAATAGGAATTTTGGTCAGTTTGATGTAACCCAAAGCAGAAAACAAAGGACAACTAATGAGTAGGCCTCCTATTTTTTTTTTAAGGCACTCCCTGGAGTAGAGGATTTCCTTTCCAGCTATGCATTCTAGATGACTGTATCTGCTAGCGCAGTTGTATATTGTGACACCTTTGGCACAGCTAGATTAAAAGTAGAGTAAATACATTCAGACTCTTTCTAGTTTTAGCATTACTGAAAAAGGGAATTTTTAATTACATTTCTTAGTTAACAGAATTATTCTGTACACAACACATTTCAAAGAATTAGAATACACTAAAATATACAGTAGTGCTACTGTACAAATTGTATCTTTCTATTATTATCTTCATATCCACCTTCTGGAATTTAAGTTGAATTTTATTTTAACTGATAGAGTATATTTTAGTTGGCATTATGGTCTGAATTATATTCCTTTCAAAATTCACATGTTGGAGCTCTAAGCTCTAATATAACTAAATTTGGAAATGGGCCTTTAAAGCAGTAATTTGGAATTCCATGGACAGAGGAGCCTGACAGGCTACAGTCCACGGGGTTGCAGAGAGTTGGACATAACTAAGCGACTAACAGTTTCACTTTAATTTTTCAAGGTTAAATGAGGTCATCTTGGATCAATAGGACTAGTGTCTTTATGAGAAAAGGAAGAGATTATAGGAATGTGCATGAACAGAGGAAAGGCCATGTGAGAACATACCAAGAAGGCAGCCATCTGCGAGCCCAGGAGTGAGGCCTCAGAAGACGTGAACCCTGCCAGCACCTGGATCTTGCACTTCCAGCCTGCAGAACAGTGAGAATAAAGTTATGCTATTTAAGATACCTGTGTGAGGTATTGATATCTTGATATGGCAGCCCTAGAAAAGTAATATAGTTGGAAACTGTTCTGTGTTTTTTAATTTAGTCCTAAAAATAACTCACATCTATCCATGTTTAGAACTACTATCATACATGATAACAAATGAGTGTCAATTAGAGGCTTTTGAAAAAAATTCAATTTGGATGAAATTAGACACATTTTCACTTCTCTGAGTTTAACATGTTATTTAGAACAGTAAAGACTTCCACCTTTACAAATCACTGTTTTAATCTTATCACCAATGTTTGTTGTAAAATATTTAGAAAACATAGGACAAAAGAAAATCACAAGTGGCTCATAGGTTAAAGCGTCTGCCTGCAATATGGGAGACCTAGGTTCGATCCCTGGGTCAGGAAGATCCCCCAGAGAAGGAAATGGCAACCCACTCCAGTATTCTTGCCTGGAGAATCCCATGGATAGAGGAGCCTGGTGGGCTACAGTCCATGGGGTCACAAAGAGTCAGACACGACTGAGCGAGTTCACTCACTCACTCACTGAAATAGTTTGATATCTCAACATAGCCAGTAATAAAAAATAGAGAGATTAACTACAGAAACTAAACTAGTAATTTTAAATTTAATATATGAATATCATTGTCATTAAATATACTTCATATGTACCTATACACACACAACAAACAATTTGAAAGCTATGTCATCAAATTCTGTTGAATGAATTTAGTATAATTAATGTAATCAATCAACTGTTGTTGGATAATTAGAATGTCAAATATTTTCAGTAATAAACAGGACAAATATGATAAATTCTCTATGATATATTTTCAAAACTTAACATATACATATTTTCAGCTGTCCCTCTTCTAAAGCCTTCTCTTCTCCCTTCCAAAGAGGAAAGCTACTTTGTTTTGGCAATTTAAGGCTTGGGGTTTTGGCTGTGTTGATCCAGGAAATGGATGAATTAGAGCACTGTTTAAGTCTAAGAGGCTATATTAATTCACTTGAGGAAGACACATGCAAGACAAGGAAAAAGTTGATCTGAAAAGATGGAGAAAAGAGGTGCAGAGAAGAAATGACCAGTGCTTAAGTATATTAAAAGGTTTTGGAGAGTTTAAATAGAGAATCAGAGACAGTGGGAGCACCTACCCAACTGTAGTGAGGATTTTAGGGAAGATAAATGGAGGAAGAGGATTTTTAGAAGTTCTGTGGGGTATGACTAGAATACCCTTCATAAGTCCTTTTGAGAAATCTTACAATTTTCATTTTTTAAGTATTTTTGAATATCAGATGTTTTCTTTAAAAACACTGCTTAAAACCACCACAAATGTTATGTATTCATTTTAATACATAACAGGGATCTATCTATCTATATATGTGTGTGCGTGTATACACATATACATGTATACAGCTTAATTCTTGAATATACTCAATTTATAAATAACATGCCTCATAAAAAGGGTGTGCAAAATTTAAAGGTTTTAATCTATATTTTTAAACTGCTATATAAGAAATCTCTTTATATCCATTGACAGTATTTCAAAGTGCTTGTTTTCTTACATTTCTTCAACTTTGCCAACTGATAAACAATGATGTCAAATTATTTTAACTTTCATTTCTATTAAATCTGTGTAGATATGTTCTCATACTATTTCTCTGTCTCTCTTTCATATTATTACCATTTCATCTCTCCCTCTCATATAAATGGCAAGCCTATAAATTTTCTTTGTAATTAAAGGTTGGATAATAGCTCATAAAATATATAATTTCCAATATTTATAAGACTTTTACTTTTAAGTGAAATGCAAAGCTTATATGTCACTTTAAAAAAATCTAGTTTCAGGTAATGGTGCAGATGTAATGTTTTCTAAAACAACAAAATGCTGTAGTTAGAACTCTTAGAAAATACTTTTCTTAGTTATCATTCTTTCTTAGAATATGGATTATTTCTTCAGTTAAAAGGGTTCACTTTCAGATTCAGTTTAACTTTCTTTTAGATAGATGTTGTCCAACAGACTCCAAAACTCTCTTTAAGTTGAGAGAAAATTGGTAAGTAGACAAACTCATTCATATTTTTACTTTTTATCGCCTCAGTAGTTTTAGATATGTTATTCCTTATTACCATTTAAGCCTTAAGCTTCCACCTGTGCTCTTGATCAGATTCCCTTTTCCGTTTATTTCAAGTAGTAAAATCTATCAACAAACTAATAAGTCAAGACAAAACTTGAAAATCACATTTAATACCAGCTTTTCCTCTACATTTTCTATGTGAAATCCTATCAGTTTTATTTCCTGAACATACTCAGTATGTTTCTTTTTCCTGCCCATGGCAAATAGTGCTTAGCATAGGCCCTTATTAGCTCATCATGATCTTTTCATAAATTTCTTAATGCATCTTCATCACCTAACAAATCCCAGACTCTGCTCATCTGGTATCTAAAGCCCTCTTGATCAGTTCTAGCTCTCTTGTCCAGTCTCTTCTGTCTCTCCATCTCTTGCATTTTGTTTTGAGTAATTTGTAGTTCCTTAAAATTCAGCATGTTTTATGCATCTGTTCTTTTCATAAACTATTTCCTTGGAAGTAAGAGTCTATGATATGCCTTCTTCTTTGATTTCTTAAATTTAGCTTTTAAGAGTTAGTTTACTTGCCTTTTGAGAGTTTATCTGGTATGGGCCAGGTGCTGATCCTTATATATACATGTGTGTGTGTGTGTGCGCGCGCGTGTGTGTATGTCACTCAGTCATGTCCGACTCTTTGTGACCCCATGGACTATAGCCCACTGAGCTCCTCTGTCCATGGAATTCTCCAGGCAAGAATACTGGAGTGGGTTGCCATTCCCTTTTCCAGCATATATGTTTTATGATACTTTTCCTTCTGCTTATAATCTTTCTGTATCATGATTAAGCTCTTGGCTCATTTTCTACTTCTCCTGTGATCTGTGATTAGAAGTAACTTTATGTATAAGAGTGTCTCATTTTCCTTTGTACTTAAAATATCTTATCTAATAGCATATATACATATATGTGTGTATATAGTAATACATGTATATATGCTATTAGGATATATACACACACACAGGCATACAACAGTAAATAATTTTTGGACTAAACTGAATGCCACATATTCATTTCTCCTCTATTATGATAAGTATGAGAAATGAGCTACTGTAATTTTCTTAAAAACTTGAAACAAGTTCAGAAAGTGTTTACTATTGTACTTTCTTATTTCACTAGAGGAGGAGGACATCTCTAACCCTTGGCTCCAAGTTTATATATTTAGTGTAAAGGGATGTATCTTATCAGTCTTCTTGGTCAGATAGAAGTTCACATTCAAATCCATAAATTTATTTTTGTTAACTTTATAGAAAACCTCTATTTTATGAACCATGACCTGCCTTCAAATAACAGCATAATATTAACCAACAGAGAGGAGGCACAGAAGAAAGCTGAAATATGGGGAGAAAAATATGGGCCCAAAGGAGAGAATGAGCTTCCTCGGTGGCTCAAGCAGTAAAGAATCTACCTGTAATGCAGGAAACGTGGGTTTGATCCCTGGGAAGATCCCCTGGAAAAGGAATGACAACCCATTCCAGTGTTCTTGCCTGGAGAATCCCGTGGACAGAGGAGTTTTGAGGGCTATAGTCCATAGGGTCGCAAAGAGTCAGACATGATTGAGTGACTAACCCTTTCACAGACTTTCACAAAGGAGAAATAGAGCAAAGTGGGCTTGGAATTCACTGACTTTGATCAAATCTTTGGTAAGCTTACTGGCTTCAGGTAGCAGAGCTACACTCACCTATGGATTCCACACAGCCCTTCCAGTGCTTTATCTGATGGATGGAGGGGAACCTCTGAAAAACAGCCTGAAATAGAGCAACATGATGTGAGATTATGAGACTCTAAACTAATTATTAAGTTTACTTTGACAATGATAAAAACCAGGAGCTTTCATATGCATACTTCTTCACATCATACATAGGTATATAGATAAACAAATTGTAATTCATTTTTAAAATTATTTGTCATAATCTTGTTTGACCTGACAAGGTCAGTAGTAGATATAATGGTCATCTGAGTTAAATTCACCCATTCCAGTCCATTTTAGTTCGCTGACTCCTAGAATGTCGATGTTCACCCTTGCCATCTCTTGTTTGACCACTTCCAATTTGCCTTGATTCATGGACCTGACATTCCAGGTTCCTATGCAGTATTGCTCTTTACAGCATCGGATCTTGCTTCTATCACCAGTCACATGCACAACTGGGTATTGTTTTCGCTTTGGCTCCATCCCTTCATTCTTTCTGGAATTATTTCTCCACTGATACAGTGTATAAATCACACTATATTTTTTTAACTCCCTGCACATAAAACATTGGCTGTGCTCCAGGTATCTAACTGAAAATTTTTAGTTTTAAGTTTAAAAAAAAAATTTTCCCAATGACCATTACTAAGAAATCAACACGCCATCAATGCATAGGTAATTTAACCATGAATCCTCTCCTACCTAACCAAGTTGGGGAAACAGCTAAAAGTATTTAATAACTAATGGTGCTTTTCCCTCTCATTTGTATAATTTATGGCAGCAGAGAACTGGAGGATTCATGTGTGCTGTGCTTAGCTGCTCAGTCGTATCTGACTCTTTGCAACCCCATGGACTGTAGCCCACCAGGCTCCTCTGTCCATGGGTGGAAGAGGAATAAAAAGAATCTTCTCTCTCCTACATTTGAGAGATTCTATGCCTCTGAATCCTAGATTCTTTGCATGCAGGAGCTGTGACTCATTAGTATTTTATCCCCAGTGCCTGGCACATAGTAGGTACTTACAACATGTCAGAGTAAGTTGATGGAGGAGAAAAATCTGTTAAGGAACAGCTCAACAACTGAGAGAATGGACAGAATGCATGTAGGAGAGGAGCTCATTCAATCAACACATGCAGGCACAAACCAAAGTTTAGATTAGTTAGAATCAGAAACAACTCCCACTTTGTGAATTTAAATTTAGTTAGACCTAAGGGAGTCTCTAGAGAAGGCAATGGCACCCCACTCCAGTACTCTTGCCTGGAAAATCCCATGGACAGAGGAGCCTGGTGGGCTGCAGTCCATGGGTCACCAAGTTGAACATGACTGAGCAACTTCACTTTCTCTTTTCACTTTCATGCATTGGAGAAGGCAATGGCAGCCCACTCCAGTGTTCTTGCCTGGAGAATCCCAGGGACGGGGGAGCCTGGTGGGCTGCCGTCTCTGGGGTCGCACAGAGTCGGACACGACTGAAACAACTTACCAGCAAGGGAGTCTCAGGTCACGTCTGTTACCTGATTTTCACTTTTGACAAAATGACAAAGGAGGGGCATTCAGTGATAACAATCGAGAAACTGACTTTATCCTGTTGTGGGGGGTAGTTTATTTCCTTGTCTTCTTCCTATTTTTAAATGCTTGCAGGTAGCAATACGAAGCAGAATCAGCACAGCCTCTCAGTGTCACAGCTGGACAGGCTGCTTTCAGGGCCCGCTGCGTGACGGACCGGACCTGGAAGCTCAGCTGTTGCCAGCAGCTGTGGAAGGACATGCTTGCATGTATGCACCCACTGTGCCAGGCGTCCCGGCTGAAAGAAACTGAAACAAGGGTTTGGCGTTTGAGTGGAGGCACACTGAATAAATACCTAATGCTGATGTGAGCATTATGCCAAAGTCAGGAACCTGTTTGGATAATTGAACATGACATTCATTCTCTTACTGCTGAGTGAAGGAAGGTGGAAAAGTGTATTTTTTCTTAACTGGGCCTATCACTTTGAAATTTAGCCCCAGTCATCTGTTACACTGAAAGGGGAATGCTGGCATTTTACGAAACGCATTCCCCCAAAATAAAGGAAATGTAGTTTGTAATGTTCAGAAGCCAGAGTGCTCGACTAGTCGCCTCGCTTGTTTTTCAGGGTCTGCTTAAATCGGCTTGCAGATTTATCTGCCATGCGCTGCACATGGATATTTTTGTCACCGCATATTTTACAACAGCTGTGATCCTGATGGGGATTCCGTTACCCAAAGGCCCCTCTGCATGCAAGCGGTCACCAGGCGTCTAATGGGCTGGGGGCTGAGACGACGATAAAGTGAGCAGAGCCACGCAGCTGCAGACCAAATGCAGGGTAATGACTAGCAGTTGGCCATTACGGGGTTAACTGCTGGTGTTCTGGTGAATGTAAAAAAATGTGGAGGTCCTGCTCAAAAACACAGCCAAAATGTGAATAGTTCCATTGGGTCAGAGTTAAAATGCTTCTGCTTCCTTTTCAACTGCTGATTATTTTCAGGGTACCAATCTTGTGGGAGTGTCTAACACATATATTATTATAATTATAATTTTTTTGATAACTATGTCATAGTTTTCCAACATGCTTTTAATTGAAACAAGGGATCATTGCAGAATTATCAGCTTCTTAGTCTCTGGGGTTTCAGCCACTGCTGCTTGTGCCTATATAATTTCCAGACTTGTTACATCTACCCTAGGAAGAATTTTTACCTACACTTGTTGAGTTGAAGAGCCATCCACTCTTGTTTTAAACAAATGAAATTGTATCACTGCAATGTCAGTCCAAACATGTGTAATTAACATGGAAAATATGTCTAAGCCATATTGGTCAAGATAGATGACTTCCTTGCATGACTTATAAACAGTTAGAGGCAAAAAGCCAGGATGTCAAAACCAAGTTGTATACCGCAAAGTTTTATCTGGGAGGACTTTCAAATTACAAAGGAAACTAAAGACTAAAAATTCAGCCTGCCATACTTTCTCAATAAAGAGGGCAGTTTTCTGGTATCTGTATAAAAATAATCCTCTGTCCTTCTCTTCGACATGTTTTTTACACTGCAAAGGTCAAAACAGACATCTTATTCTCCTGGAAATGTTCATCAAACAGTATAATGGTACATGTCAGAGCTTTCAAATTCTTCTGGCTGGAAACAGGTCTCTAATCTTCTTTTAAATTTTATCAGTGACAGCGCACAGAATTCTCTTTGGAATTCTTTGACCAGCGGCCTAGGCTCTGAAAAGCAGAGTTTAGAACTCTGCTCCCTGTGTATTTTTCTGAGTCTGCTGAAAGTCGTGAGCTTTGCCTTTTTCCTAGGGTTGTTTTCCTAGGTAATGATTCAATAATACTATTATTAACAGGTAGCAGAGCCTATGGGAATGTAGACCACGTACCTGCAGGTGCTGTACTCCTTCGCTGGCAAAACTGAGCTCACTCTGAATATACCTGAAGAATCTTTTTGTCCTTAAGTATAATCCACTTGTGTTTTTATGTCATTGGTGGCATCAATTATAAATTAAATGTGCCAAGAACCTCTGAGAAAAATCCTCCTTGTGACTGACTCACATCCAAGAAGGATTACGAACTAAGGTATAAGTTCACTTAGGAAAAGAAAAATTGTTTGACTATAGCCCTACACAGCAAGATGGCCCTTTCCAGAAGGTATAATGAATTGTTGGTGAAGAAGTTTGTAGACTTATTTATATGGGAAATTCTACCTCTGAGAAAGAGCTCTTGGTTCCATTCAGGTGCTATGCCAACAAGGTTCTTGACGACTTGGTTTGTGAAAGCTTGCTATTCATGAACTAAACTCATGTTTATTCTAATATTAAAGGCCTTGAGATGTCTAATTTATTCTTTAATTATCAAGCAGCTTGAGCTCTGAGCGGTGTTTTCATACATGAAAGAGAGGTACAGTGAAAGCAAAAGAGGGAGAAAGAGAGGAAAAGAGGTCCAGGGATATTTCACTCTAGTGTTTCTAAAGGGAAGATTGATTGTCTAAACTGTACTATCTTGAGGTTACCTGAAGAAGGGTGTTCATAAAATAAGACTGCTTCCTGCTGCAAAGGTGTTTTCTTGTGTGTTACATAGATTTGTTTTTTGTTTTTTTTTTTTTTTTTAATATCCGTCAAGGAGAGGGAAGTTAATGTTCTGCCAGCTCCATACACATATACTCATGGGCAAGGAAAGTAAACATGAAACACACAGGCTCCTGGGGAACTGAACAAAAGGTGGGAGGCCTCGCTTTGTCCTTGGGAATGTGCTAAAGCAAGGAAAGCAGAACCATCACCACTCCATCTTTCCTGGCTTTAGTCCCATGTCAGGATTTCAGAAAGCCGTTTCTACCCCTTCTCCCTTCCGTTGGGCACCTCTGATAAGATCTGACAAACCTGGCAGGAGACAGTAAATTGGAACAAGGATGCTTTCCTTTCCATCTTCACCCCACTGGGGCCTCAGTATGGAGGATAAGACATCTGTTCCAGTCCCACCCCTCAATCACTGCAGCTGTGCAGTTCTCAGTTTTATCTGGATGGACTGAAGACCTAACAGAAGAGTGGGGAAAGTATTAGGCATCACCAGAAAAGAACTTACCAAAAAAGGATGTGGGGTGCTACCTTGTAAGCCAAAATTCAATTTTATTTTTTTAGTACTCAGGCTGATGCCAGTCTGGTCGAGCAACTGCCAACAAATCAGTAAGTATAGTCCAAGGGATTTATTCTTTTTTTTTTTTTTTTTAAGTTGAAGATGTAAGGTAGTAAATTACTTTAAGATATATTCTCAGCCAAAGCTGACCTGGGGATGTGTTATATAAGTATGGTGTATACCCATGGGCATATAGTCACATACGTGTGTATCAAGGAATGAATCTGTCATCCTGCATGTATTCAATCTCTTGTGAAATTCTGGGCACTGGAAGTTGGTAGCTGCAGCAACCACAGCATATGCTATAAGCATTTCAGCTATTAAAGTATCTGACACTTGGCAGGTGCATTCAAGAATGACAACTCCTGGCAAGTTCCATCTTATCCTTGCACACGAATAATAAAGAGAAAGGAATACTTTCAGTCTGGCAGAAATAAGCAACAGGTGCTAAAGGCCTTTGCTGTAGTTTAACAGGAGGGAGTATATTAAACAGTGTGAAATAAGCAAACATAATTATAACATACTTATAATGACAATGATGGCTCCTGGTGAATTCTTGTCTAGACTTGTTTAAAGACCCTCGGGCCAGCACACCTTAGGGGAAGGATTATACTCTTTACAAATAACAGAATGCATAAAATATTTAATAGTATACCCTTCATATAGTAAACCCTTCATATAGTAAAAGTCCTTTAGGGATTCTAAAATCTAAGGGCTATTTTTTTCAGATGTGGAGCTTTAAGGGTTACCCCATATGTCCAGGGCTGTGGAGGCTCCAGCATGTCCTTATCTATAATCTATTTGTCCATTCTTTAGCTTAAGGAGCTGAATCCAGTATTTTACTCTCTTCTTGCATTCATTCTAGGTCTTGAAAGAGATTATTTATTGCATCAATGCTTCTATTCACCACGCATGTAAGATTGCTAATATCAGGAGTAATTTATTCCTGTGTCCCTCTTCTAGAAGCTGTCAATGAAGATGGTGTATCCTAAAGTTCCTACATCTTTGTATCCCTACCGTATCTTTTGTCTAGTGCTTTGTTTGCAAAATAACTAAGAATGTAATAGCATAATTTGACAATTGTAGGAAAACTAGAATATGTAGGCTCTGGAGTGAAGATTTGCCAAATTCAGAACTGTTTCTAAATTCTGCACATGTAGTTTTGCCTTAATTAAATTCTCCAAAGCTGTTTCTTTTTCTGTAAAGTGAAAATAATATTGAGTTGGCCAAAAACATCATTCAGATTTCTCCATTCAGGTTATGGAAAAACCTGAACGAACTTTTGGCCAACCCAGTAAAAGCATTTAGTTCACAGGCTCTCTTGAGAACTGAGTTAAATAATGCATTTATTTGCCTTGGTAAAAATATCCTATTGTGTTTATTTGAATATGTTACTTATATTTATGTTTTTAGAGTAGATTTCATTGCAAAGAACTGAGTGGGAATAAGGGTGCTAAGAAAGATCATGTGATATTCAGACGCCTCTAGATGCAATTTCTCTGATAAACTTTCTTCCTGTGTCATGATCTGAGGCTTTGCTAATTAAAGTGTGCTTCACAGACCAGCAGCACTGGCATGGCCTGGAAGCTTATGAAAAGACAGAATCTTGAGTCCCACCCCAAATTGATTCACAGTCTGTATTTTAATGAGATCCCAAGTGACTTGTGCACTTTAATATTTGAAAAGCTCTGGATTAGACAGCTAAAGTCCTTACTTATCCTTTCAGATGTTCCTCATCTTACCCCTAATTCAATCATGTGGATTAATCTTGTGTAGTCGTAAGGCCACATGTTTACAGTGCACTTGGTGAGCTGGCACAATGGGTGATAGGGGCACAGCAGAGCACACTCACAGGTGAGCGCTCCACGGGAGGACTACTCAGTGGCCTTTCCCCCGTGGGAGTGCTGCAGTCTTGCCTACCTTGCATGGCAGATCACAGACACAGCTGAGCACCAGACCTGGAGGCCTCCCCTCCAACACCTAGGGAGCAGACCCCACCCCAACAGGAGCACTGACACCCACAGAGCAAAGGCAGACCCTGCACTATACCCTGGCAGGCTCTGGTCAGCCCCGTACCAATCAGACTCCCTGCTGCTGCTAAGCCGCTTCAGTCGTGTCCGACTCTGTGC
This sequence comes from Nanger dama, assembly GCA_917880005.1. Classification (NCBI taxonomy): domain Eukaryota; kingdom Metazoa; phylum Chordata; class Mammalia; order Artiodactyla; family Bovidae; genus Nanger; species Nanger dama. The sequence goes on from CAKJTW010000007.1 coordinate 37,360,039, forward strand.
GACCCCAGAGACGGCAGCCCACCAGGCTCCTACATCCCTGGGATTCTCCAGGCAAGAACACTGGAGTGGGCTGCCATTGCCTTCTCCAAATCATACTCCCTAGCAAGGGGATATTGGCACAAATCTCTGGACCAACCTCACCCACTGGGGAGCAGACACCAGAAGTAAGAGGAACTACTTTAAAATTTTCTGAATTGTCAGACAAGTCCTTCAGAACAAATGACACTTTACTGACACATGTTATTTAATTTTTCTGGTACACACTCAGACCCCAAAAGCTATAATTGATGCTACCTCTTCTTCCCTCTCTCACCCCCTAACATTCTCACACTTTAATCATTTCACTCCTAGACTTTGATTTGCCAGTTTCTAGAAAAACTACTAATATATATTAGGCATTTCCTTCTTCTGGTTTTGAAATTGACATAATATCTATGTGAGGCTTTGTGAGAGAGATGTGAGAAAGGTAACAAATCATTGCTTCATTCCGTAAATTACTTTTCTTGTCCTATTAAATCACTGATAGATTTATTTCTGCCTTGGAAAAAAGTTTAGTTAAAAGACATTTCGAGACAAGTTTTGATTATTCTTAATGAAGACAAATACATTCAAATAAATTGCAATTAGTTAATTCAAACTAATCATTTAAAAATTCAGGTAAAGATTTTTTTTTAAAAAAAAGATGATTAGTGCAAGCTTCTCCTAAATAAATATATATACACACACACACATATATATGATATATAATTATATAATATATAATATATAATTATATATTTAAAAGAATATTTATATCATATATTTTATATGTATTTATAAATATATATATATATATTTCTCTTCTAAATAATACTTTAGAGTTACATAAATAGTCCTGTGGTCTTTTTTATGTTTGACACTATTATTATTTCCAATTAATGGGGCTATTTTCTATACGGATATTTTTTCACTAAGAAGTTGAGTGCTATCTCATAACAAAGACAGCTTGAGAATGTGTGTTAGCAAAGTCAAACACTGGAAATGAATTTCACAGTCCTCTGCACTGCTCATTCTCACCTCATGAATCCACAAGTGTCTATGAATTTGAAAGATTGCTGCTGGTGGATGATCTCACCTTCCACACTTCCATAGTCTCTGGTTACGCTTTTTCTCCTGTAAATGGCTCCCTGTACTTGGGGCTGCAGTGCCAAACTTTCTAGACAGGCGTAAATTACTGCTTTGTCTCCCTTCCTCTCTTTCTTCATTTATATTTCATACTGTATGACAAAACTGAAACGGTTGAGTAGTGCATGGCGCTAAGGGATGGTGGCTATTTATTGTGTTTTCTTCGGGCTCTGGGTGTTTTACATGTCTGAAATAACAAACCCTATGATACTAGAGATCGAAGGACTTGAACATTTTCATAAAAGCAGCTGCAAATTAGAGTAATTGCTAACTGAAAGGAATGTCCACAATATGTAGTCAGACAAAATAAGAAAAATATAGAAAGGCCAAAGTAGTAAAGTATATACTTCCTTTTACATAGAGCATTGACTGAGCTGACATTCCTGCTATAAACTCACTCATTTTCATAAATTTTTTTTTTCCATTTTAGGAAGAAAATAGATGTTTGTGTCATGCTAGCCCCAGTACCTAACCTTCATCTTAATGGGAAGGGCAGTGGAGCAAATACTCTCTTACTTAGTTTATTTTAAATTTATAGACTTTAAAACTATTTATCAACTAACTTCCTTCCTCCTTTCCTTCCTTCCTCTTTTTTCCCCAAATAATCTTAAATTTTCTCCTGAGGGGAATACCAGTTTTCTCTTCACTGTTCATGTAGTACGCACTTCCTACAAATTCTTTATTTTTCACCTTAAACATAGAGGCTGCGGATGCCATTTTTTAAAAATTCAAAACAATAGTGGTAAACTCTGTAATTTCTTCCAAAAAATATTCTGCAAAATAAGTGCTTGACATTATATTGAAACTAAAATGCTCAAATTAAGAGAAGGAAGAAAATGAGTATTTATTCGAGGAGCTACTATGTGCCAGAAGTTTTCTGTACATGAATTCTTTTAATCCTCATCACAGCACTGGGTGAGAGCTGTTATTCTTTCCAATTTGTTTCAGCAACTGAAATTGAGACACTCAGTAGCTTGCACAGCATCCTATAGCTACCAAATCTGTATGACTCCAAAGTCCTACAGATTTAGGAGACTTTCCCATTTTCTTATATATCAGCATCCCCTCCCTTAATTTTGCAGATGGGACCCATGAGCTGCAGAGAGACCCGGGGGGCTTAAACTGGTGACTGAGTTTGAAATGGATAATAGGTCCTCTGACTCAGTTCATCCCACTAAGCCACTGGGAATACAAAGATGAGGGGCAAAACTCATGAAATTGACCCTAAAATTAAAATTCACATGAAAATATCTATAAGAAAATTTACCATGTTCATTTTTTTGAGGCATGGAATCTGTTAATATATTTCCTGTCTGTTACTGAGAAGAAAATCTCATGTGATTCCTCCTCATGTTTCTTTTTCTTCAGTGCCATGAGTTGATCAGGCCCCAGAGGTGACGACTGTTATTTTTAAGGAATTTTGTATCTGGATGCCGGCAACACAACTTTCTCGTCTCCATGGCACTGGGGCACAGGTCAGATTGTGCTGGGCCAAATTCCAAATATATAGCATGAATTTTCTATTTTCTAGCTATTAAGGCAAACTTAATTTGCCTCAGAAATTTGTGCAACTGTTCAAAGAATGAGCCTTATCTTATTCTTATTTCTTTCTCTACCTTTTTCCTCCAACTTCAGAATTGGAACACAGAAGCAACTCCTAGTACAGTGATTATTTTTGCACATGTTACTCTCTTTTCCGCCTACCAGAGTTACCTTATAAGAAGAACTCCACAGTTGCTAAACAGATAGAGGTTGTGCATGACTGTTACCATATTTACAGATGAGAATACAAGATTTGGTAGGTGAGAGATTGGAAGAAAGGATTGAAAAGAAAGGTTCAAGGTTAAGACCTCTTATACCCATTGCTTTAAAGAGTTGGTAAAGAAACAAAAACCATATAACAAAATCTGAGCATCTTTCTCAGCCCCTGGCAACCTGCCCTAGACGTGTGCAGCAAGTGGTCTGGATATTCTCCACACCAGGCCAGCTTGACTACTCGCTGTTCCTCAAAGATACCTCATCCTTTCCCTTCTCTGAGCTTCTTAGTAAAAGGTTCCTTCTGATATAACTGTCTTCTCTTCCTCCACTTCTACCAATCAAATTTCTACACATCCCTCAACATTGGGAGTAAATGCTGCCCACTCCATGCAGGCCTCTCATGAATTGTGGGTCAGGAATCCCTTTCGTAAGTGACTGTAGAAGCCAGAATACAGATCTTTTGTAGCACTTACTCTACTAAATTTGGAATGCTTTTATATCATTGTATCTTCTTTATAAGGTTAAGAATTTTTTCTATACATCCAAAAGTATAATCCTCATTCCATTTTTTTTTTTTTTCACTTCACTTCTAGGACCTCATGCTTTCTATTTTCCTCCTCGCTCACTGGCCATTTCTTCTTGGTGTCTCATTCCCTCCCTCTCTTTGGGTTCTAGCTTATCAGTCTGGACTCTTCACTATTTAGTAAAGCTTCATTTTGGTACTTGATCATTATCCAATCACTCCCAAGATGATCTTATGGAATTTTACAGCTTTAAATATCATCTCAATGATGATGACTCCCAAATATATGTATCCAGCCTGGACTATGACCTCAGGTCCCAATGGTTCTCACCACCTGTGTGCTGCGTCATCTTCACTTTGCCTCCTCACTTGGCATCTCCTGTGAAATGTGTCCAAAACAGAAATCCCAATCCCTGCCCCCACTGCCATCCCTCAAAACTTGCTTTACCTCCTACCTTCTCTTATGTAATAAATGGCAACTGACATTTTAGAATCACTGATTCATCTCTCTCTCAATTTATGCATATGATCTTTCAGCAAATCCTGCAAATCTCAAATGTATATCCAGAATCTATTTCTACGCATTTCATGTCTATGACCCTGATCCAAGCCATAATTCTCTCTCATCTGGGATACTCAGTGGCTTGCTGACTGGTTTCTCTGTCTACATACACATACTACTGTGTGTGTATATATGCAACAAGGCAACTATACTGATTTAAAAATAATTAAAAGGTATTGCAAAGTTAAAGAAACCATAAACAAGATGAAAAGACAACCCTCAGAATGGGAGAAAATATTTGCTGACAAAGGATTGATCTCCAAAATATACAAATAGCTCATGCAACTAAATATCAAAAAAACAACTCGCTTCGGCATTGGGAGATTGTGTTCACCTATGGCTGATTCGTGTCAATGTATGGCAAAACAAATATAGTATTGTAATTAAAAAAATAAATAAATTTAATTTAAAAATGGGCAGGAGACTTATACAGTCATTTCTCCAAAGGCAATCAGATGGCCAACAACACATGAAAAGATGCTTAACATCACCACTGGAGAAATACAAATCAAAACTATAATGAAGTATTGCCTCACAGTGGTCAGAATGGCCATCATCAAAAACATCTACAAACAACAAATGCTGGAAAAGATGTGGAGAAAAGGGAACCATCCTACAATGTTGACTGGAATGCAAATTGGTATAGCTACTATAAAGAAACAGTATGGAGATTCCTCAAAAAACTCAGAACTACCATATGACTCTGCTATCCCACTACTGAGCATAGGCCTGGAGAAAACCATAATTCAAAAAAATGCATGCACTTCAGTGTTCACTGAAGCACTGTATACAGTAGCCAGCACACGGAAGCGACCTAAATGTCCATCAACACAGGAATGGATGAAGACGATGTATTACATATATAATAGAATATCACTCAGCCTATGTTCCAATAGGAACAAAATTGGGTAGACCTAGAGACATGGATGGACCTAGAGAGTGTTATATGGAGCAAAGCAAATAAGAAGGAAGTCAGAAAGAGAAAAACAAATATGTATATTAATGCATATATATGGAATCAAGAAAAATGGTACAGATAGCCTTACTTGCAAAGCAGAAATAGAGACAGAGTTGTAGAGAACAAATGTCTGGATGCCAAAGTGAAGGGGGGGTGGAAGGAATTGGGAGATTGGGATTGACATATGTGCAGTATTGATACTATGTATAAAATAGATAACTAATGAGAACCCACTGTAGAGCTCAGGGAACTCAGTGCTCTGTAGTGACCGAAGGGAGAAGGAAATAAAAAAGAGGGGATATATGTATAGCTGATTTACTTTGATGTACAGTAGAAACTAACAATATTATAAAGCAACTATAGATAGCATATTCAAAAGCAGAGACATTATTTTGCCAACAAAGGTCCGTCTAGTCAAGGCTATGGTTTTTCCAGTGGTCATGTATGGATGTGACAGTTGGACTGTGAAGAAGGCTGAGCACTGAAGAATTGATGCTTTTGAACTGTGGTGTTGGAAAAGACTCTTGAGAGTCCCTTGGACTACAAGGAGATCCGACCAGTCCATTCTGAAGGAGATCAACCCTGGGATTTCTTTGGAAGGAATGATGCTAAAGCTGAAGCTCCAGTACTTTGGCCACCTCATGCAAAGAGTTGACTCATTGGAAAAGACTCTGATGCTGGGAGGGATTGGGGGCAGGAGGAGAAGGGGACAACAGAGGATGAGATGGCTGGATGGCATCACCGACTTGATGGACGTGAGTCTGAGTGAACTCTAGGAGTTGGTGATGGACAGGGAGGCCTGGCGTGCTGCGATTCATGGGGTTGCAAACAGTTGGACACGACTGAGCGACTGAACTGAGCTGACATTCCAATAAAAATTAACTGAAGTAAGTAATTTTTAAAAAATTTGGATAATGTTTTCTGTTATTCAACCCCTCCAAAGGCTCCCATCTCGCTCATGGTAGAAACAAAGCCTTTTCAGTGGCTTTCAAGACCTACTATAATTTGGCTCCCTGTTACCTCTATGAACTCATCCTATGCTTCTTCCCACTCCAGGTGTTCAGCTATGGCATCACTGGCCTCTTCTTCAGGTGTTCAGTGTTCCTCCACTTCAAGGCCCTTGTTGCTCCTTCTGTTGGGAGATCTTCCACAATGAACTATATTGTCTGCACCTTCATTTTCTTCCCAATCTTTCTTCACCTTTTCCCATTATGATCTTGTTTCCCCCAATAGTAAGTTCTCTGGTCATCCTATTTAAAAGTCAGCCCACCCCCCCAGCACACTCTATCCCCCCTTCCTTCCCTGCTTGTTACTGGTGTTTGTCTCTGTTTTGTTTTGTTTTCATAACCCACCTTTCAGATCGTGCAAGAGGGCCTGGCCCAGAATGAGTGCTCCATAAACATGTTCAGATTTGTTGAATTAATCCCACAGTGCCTTCTGTGCACAGTAGGTGCTCACTGTCTTTTAATCAACAACCTGAACCTCTAAATTATATTTTACACCAGAAAGGGGTACACAGATTTTTCCATTTCATGAATTTTTTCAGTTAACAAAAATTGAAAGTGGTTGTATATCAGAAACAGGTGTGTTTCATCTGTACATAGTAAAACACTAAGTTTCAAAGAGTGGAAAATTTTGGTCGTTCATAGCAGAAGAAACTATTGAACCAACAACAGGTTCATTGAGCCAATAGCCATGTTAAAAGAATGTAGACAGTGCCATATAACTAGCAAAATGCTCATGCAAATGCTTTAAGGGTGCCTTTGATCATGTTTAATTAAAGAAATTTTAAAATGTACTTTTCACTTAAACTTATCTTGACACAACCACAACTTGGCATTGTTTTTTCAAGCATAAAAGCCAGAAAAAGGTAAAACATGGTGGCTGTCTACTCTAAACCCCATAAATAATGTATACCCCACCCAAATAAAGCAGTTAACAATAAGACGTTTCTGAGTGAAAGGGAGAGAATTTGCAAGAGCCATTCAGACCATAACAGATGTGCTGCCTCGCTTCAGCCTTATTTTATATTTTTCCTTTCCCCTTTCCTCTCATTGACGACCCTGTGGCATAAAGTTTCATTTCAAAGATTTAAAATAGGACATAGAATCCTTAAGAGCAGTTGCACAGAGCAATCTATCATGAATCTTGTGACTCTTATACAACATGCACAGTTTCCCTGGGACCAAGATATTTTTGCCCTCAAATTGGCCCAAAGCCCCTGTACAACGTCATCCTTCTTGCCCAGAAATACTGATAGAATGGAAATAGATAGCACTCAAATTTAAAGAGTTACTCAATTCCAATCCAGTCGGAAAAAAAATACTGCCAAATCTCAGGGGTCACTGAGTTTAGGATCTAGAGATGGATATTCTCATCTTCACCTGTCAGAACAGTGTTCTGCAAAAAGCTCTATATACAGTTTTGAACTGCCTAAGCAATTTTCACCACCTTCACTGTAAGCATCTAGAGGATTTCCTGACAAAAGTATACTGTGCGTGTATTTTTAAAAGCATTAGATTGGCAAAAATACCCTGGATATTTGAGCATAGGCTCCTTTGTCTCTTTCCCTTAACCCTGCCAGACCTCCCTAAGATATATGCCAAAGAGAAGCCCCCATCCTCCTGTATCCATGATGAATGATTTGGGAGCAGTCCAAACAGTAAGGGAGGGATTTAACATAGTTTTCTTGACTCTAGCCCCATTTATTTATGAGAAGGTTGTGAGGAGATTTGCAGGGAGAGTAAAATATTCCATAGTATGGCTTTTTATTCAGACCTGTGCTTAGGAATAATCATTGCTGCCACCGCTTTAATGTTCAAGGGGAAAAAATACTTCTGTAACCCACAGAGTACGACCAAGAAAATAAAAAGCAGTCACAGGACAACCAGGAATTGTGCAGTGTGAGAGTTTGATTCTTTCTAGCTTATTTTATCGTAATCCTCTGCTCTAAAACTTTAGTTTTCTTTAAATTCCATCACACTTAATCTATTTCTGTTCTCTCTTCTCCAGTTGTGTGTGTCTGCATGTGATAATAATAACCACAGTACCTCATTATCCCTCAGAATACCTTCAAGAGTAAATGCCAGATAATTTGTCCACTTGGTAAATGATGAAACCAAAACATGGAAAAATGTTCAATAACAATGATAGGGAAAGAAAGCTAACGGCAGGGAGAGCCCAAATGCAAACTTAGATGCACGCCCCTGACTTCAGAGCTTTGTAGTTCGTCGCTGTATCTACTTGTCCCTTTCTGTAGAGGAAGAACCTGTACTGTTTGTTCGCTGCCAACAGGGAAGGTGTGTGAGCAGGGCTCTCATAGAGCAGTCGCATCGTGTATCCCTGGCCAGTGCACTTCCATCATTGCTTTGCATGCTTGTTCTTTATTGTGAGAATATAGTCCTTCTGGGTAAGGAAGTCATTCACTTCCATGTTAAATTATCATGGAGTGCTGGCTTAAACAGAACAGCAAGCAGAACATCAGAGCCTTGTTCAATGAGAGAGCTGTAGTCAATATTTTTGATACTTTTTTCATTTCAACTCTTAAGTTTTCAGAAGCAACACAAAGGAAAAAGAAAAACAGTGATGCCTAATTTTTTTCCCTAATATTTTAATTATGGCAATTTCCAAACAGAGTTTGAAAGTGGTGTGCAGTGAATACCCATATATGCGGCATCTAGTTTCTATAATTCTGCTTTCTTTACTTTTCACCACTCTACCTACTAATCTGTATTATTTCTCTAATACATTTTAAAGTTAATTGCAGTCTCAGTGCTGTTCACCTCAAAACTATGAATACTGTCAACCAGGGTTCAATATTCAATGACTTTTGTAAGGCAAAATGTAATGTAAGGCAAAGTGCACATATCTTGTGTATCATTTGATGATTTCTGATGTGTTTCTACACCCATGTAACTAAAACCTTTTTCAAAGTATAGAATATTACTACGCCAAATCCAACATCACCCTCACCTCCTAGCCCTCTGCCCAGAGACAATTACTGTTCTAGTTTTTATATCATAATTTCAGGCATTTCAGTCTTCATGGTCATTCAAACAAACCACATGGTAATTACTCATAGTAACTATTCATCTTTTACTCAGCATTATGTTTTTGAGATTTATCAGTGGGATTGTAGTGGTTTGTTCCTCAATTTCTGAATAATATCCCAGTGTATGGACATACCACAATTTGTTTATCCACCCTTCTGTTCAGTATTTTTGTACATTTTTTAAAAATGTGACTGTTTTCTTTTCCTGGTTTTGAAAACTGAGCGATACTGAATACAAGTAAAATCACTGTGTCATGTAAGTAGTTGTTTGAAAACTCAGTCTTACAAACCATCCAAATGGCATGGAGCATTCATAGATAAATCAGGTAAAGGACTATTAGGTGTAGCCTACAATTATAAAGAAGAAAATAAGATTTTTATTGCAGTTACTCCAGGCTGATGTGGGTCTATCCTATCAGCCACAGCACACAACAGAACAAATTAGCCTGAGACTCATCAGGCTATCTTTAGTTTTCTATTTAGCTCCTAGAAACTGTAAGATAATCATCCAACTTGGTTAGTGCCTCTCTGAACCTGCCCTTCAAACCTGCCATTCTTTCTCCACGATTCATTATTTCCTTGTAAATCTCAAGTAGCCATCTCATTCGTTATCCTTTACTTTATTTAATCATTCTGTAATACATGTGGCCAATTGCTAAACTTAACAGTGGAAGATCAACTGGGGAAGGAGCAGTGGAGAGATAAATTCATTCCCTTTGGAAAATTATGACCATATGCATGGACTGAACCAAAAGAACAGAAAATTCCCTTTGTCTCCTTATTATTCACTCATTGTGCTGTTTTAAGTTCCTTTAGTGGCCAAAGGGTGACAGAAGCAATATGTCAGGTTTTTGCTGTAAAATGTTATCTAAAGGCAAGAAGTAGACCTGCAGGACAGATAGAATTCTCCACCGAGCCATGGGATTTCTGATAAAATTCTATAACCAAATAAAAAATACCTGTGACAACATTTATGTGAAGCAATGGTGCCATTCTTTGGCCAGTTTAGGTAATCACAGGTGCACATTCTTTGTCGTATTTGGAGATAAATCCCAGTAGACGTTTGGGAATCTGTTTTGAATTTAAAGTGGAAGTTCCAAGACAGATCTGGCAATTCTTTTCAAACTCTCTTTTTCAGAGAAAAATACACATTGTGGAAAAACACTGAAAAAATACAGACTGTTGTTCAAAAATAGTGTGCTACGTCTATGTATACACAAAAACATACTCTCTTGATTTTGATAGATTAATTTTCTGTGACACCTCTGGATATGCATTGGGCCCATCCCATACATTGAGAAATATGTAAATATATTCCGTGAATATGAAACAGGAGTTTAGCAATGAGCACAAATAGCAAACAAAGTCTGAAAATCAGAGGAACCCAAATTCCAACTCGATATTGGACAAGTTTCACTCTGATAAAATGGTTGTGATAGTATTTTAAATATGCGAATTCATTACCTGAGGAGTATCAGCTAGTAGTGTTTCATAAATAAATATTAAGGTGTTTTAATCCAAATCAATGGTAATCTTTCCTCATTGCTTTAATTAATATGTCTGCTTCTCTGTTGTTATACATTTAACTTCATCACCTAAGGCAAGTAGTGAACTGGTGCTTTCTGAACTTATTTTTTTCCATTTCTGCAGGATAGGAAAAATAATTTAGAGCATTTCTGTATATTTTTGTCCTCAAAAAGAGGCTAGCACATGCCATATTGTAAATATTAGCGAAAATATATGTTAATGATAAAATTCAGCAATCCTCATGGGAAGCCAGTTGTTTATTATTTCTCCTTGCTTCTACTTCTTTCTCATTTCCCTGTGGCCTGTTGGGAATGAGTGCATCAAAAATTTACACTTATTTGGGAGTATGACAGCTTATATGGTCTAAAGGTTGGTGTGCATGTATACAGGCAGCTTCCTGGTTCAGGGACTGTTCTTTAAAATAGAACTTTCCTGCACATGGCATCAGCAGAGTTTCGGGTCTACAGCACGAGAGTCACTCAGCCCTGGAAAGAGGGCCTGGGGTGGCTGGCATCCTGGTTCAGTAGCCTCTTGCCCTAAATGACACTGAAGTAATTCATAGATGAGGGAAGAAAAGCTATGACAAACATAGCGTATTAAAAAGCAGAGACATCACTTTACCAACAAAGATCCATATAATCAAAACTATGTAGTAGTCATCTATGGATGTGAAAGTTGGACCACAAAGAAGGCTGACCACCAAGGAATTGATCCTTTTGCTTTTTTGTTTGTTTGTTTGTTTTTACTCTCTGTTGTACTTTTTTTTTTTTTTTTTTTTGCTTTTGAACTGTGGTGCTGGAGAAGATTCTTGAGAGTCCCTTGGACTGCAAGGAGATCAAACCGGTGAATCCTAAAGGAAATCAACCCTCAACATTCATTGGAAAAACTGACTCTGAACCTTCAATACTTTGACCACCTGATGCAAAAGCCAACTCATTTGAAAGGGCCCTGATGCTGAGCTAGATTAAGGGCAAAAGAAGAAGAGGGTAGCAGGGGATTTGATGGTTGGATAGCATCACTGACTCAGTGGACATGAACTTGGGCAAACTCCAGGAGATAGTGAGGGACAGCAGGGCCTGGTGTGTTGCAGTCCATGGGGCTGCAAAGAGCTGGAGACGAGTTAGTGACTGAACAACAATAACAAGATAGATGATGACACCCAAATACTGGGTTGTAAGAAAGGCCAAGTGATAACCTTCAGCCACCTGACAATCTGAATCGTCTTTCATAATAACAACAACAAAACAAACAATCCCAGTGAAAAGTGGGCAGAAGACCTTAATAGACATTTCTTCAAAGAATACATACAGATGGAAAATAGGCACATGAAAAGATACTCAACATCACTAGTTATTAGAGAAATGCAAATCAAAACTACACTGAGGACCACCTCACACTGGTCAGAATGGCCATCGTTAAAATGTACAGATAAATGCTGGAGAGGTTGTGGAGAAAATGAAATCTTCCTACACTGTCAGGAGGGCATGTAAGTTGGTGTAGTCACTATGGGAAAGAATGTTGAGGTTCCTTAGAAAATTAACAATAGAATTACCATATGATCCAGCAGTCCCACTCCTAGACATAAACCTGGACAAAACTATAATTCATAAAGATACATGCACACTTATGTTCATAGCAGCACTATTCACAATAGCCAAGACATGGAAACAAATGTCCATACAGATAAAGAAGATATGGCACATATATACAGTGGAATCCTAGTCAGCTGTCCAAAAGCATGAAATAATGCCCATTTGTAACAAGAGGGAGGCAACTAGAAATCATACTAAGTGAAGTGAAGTGAAGTCGCTGTCACGTCCGACTCTTTGCAACCCTATGGACTGTAGCCTACCAGGCTCCTCTGTCCATGGGATTTTCCAGGCAATAGTACTGGAGTGGATTGCTATTTCCTTCTCCAGGGGATCTTCCCCACCCAGGGATCGAACCCAGGTCTCCTGCATTGTAGACAGACGCTTTACCATCTGAGCCACCAGGGAAAACCATATTATTATTAGCCATAGAATGGATAAAAACAAGGTCCTACTATATAGCACAGGGAACTGTATTCAATATCCTGGGATAAACCATAATGGAAAGGAACATTAAAAAAGAAAAGTCTACATGTGTATAACTGTGTCACTTTGCTCTGCATCAGAGCAGAGCAGAGATTTGCACAGTAAATTAGCTGTACTTCAAAAAATTTGTGAACGCGTTGAAAAAGTCTACAAATAAATGCTGGAGAGAGGGTGTAGAGAAAAGCAAACTCTCTTACATTGTTGGTGGGAATGTAAGTTGGAGCTGCCACTATGGAAAACAGTATGGAGGTTCCTTAAAATCCTAAGAATTGCCACATGATCCAGCAATCCAACTCCTGGGCATATATCCAGACAAAATTAATTTAAAGAGATACATGCATGCCTCAGAAGGGGGAGGTGGGACAGATCAGGAGGTTGGGATCAACCTATACACATCTATGTATAAAATAGATAACAATAAGAACCTACTGTATAGCACAGGGAACTCTGCTCAATGCTCTGTGGTAACATAAATGGGAAGGAAATATAAAATAGTGGATATATACATACATATAATTGATGCATTCTGCTGTATGGCAGAAACTAACACCACACTGCAAAGCAACTATACTGCAATAAAGAAATATATATATCCAAAAGGTTATATGCATCCCTATTGTTCATAGCAGCACTATGTCCAATAGCCAAGGCATGGAACCAACCTCAATGTCTATTGAAAGATGAGTGGATAAAGATAAAAAAGATGAATGGATAAAGAAGATACACACACACACACACACACACACACAATGGAATACTAGTCAGCTATCCAAACAAAAAAGAAATTATGACATTTGCAGCAACATGGACGCAATTTGACATTATCATACTAAATGAACTAAGAAAGAGAAAGACAAATGGCCAGGAGGAATATCAATAACCTCAAATACACAGATGACATGGCCCTTATGAAAGAAAGTGAAGAGGAACTAAAGAGCACCTTGATGAAAGTGAAAGAGGAGAGTGAAAAAGTTGGCTTAAAACTCAATATTTAAAAACTACGATCATGGCATCCAGTCGCATCACTTCAGAGAGATTTATTTACTGCAGATGGTGACTGCAGCCATAAAATTAAAAGATGCTCCTTGGAAGAAAAGTTATGACTAACCTAGACAGCATATTAAAAAGCAGAGACATTATTTTGCCAACAAAGATCTGTCTAGTCAAAGCTATGGTTTTTCCAGTAGTCATGTAGGGATGTGACAGTTGGAACATAAAGAGGGCTGAGCACCAAAGAATTGATGCTTTTGAACTGTATGTGTGGAGAAGACTCTTGAGAGTCCCTTGGACTGCAAGGGGACCAAACCAGTCAATCCTAAACACAATCAACCCTGAATACTCATTGGAAGGCTGATGCTGAAGCTGAAACTCCAATGCTTTGGCCACCTGATGCGAAGAACTGACTCATTGGAAAAGACCCTGATGCTGGCAAATATTAAAGGCAGGAGGAGAAGGGGACAACAGAGGATGAGATGGCTGGATGCCATCACCATCTGGGAAGACATGCGTTTGAACAAGCTCTGGGAGTTGGTGATGGACAGGGAAGCCTGGCATGCTGCAGTCCATGGGGTCAGCAAAGAGACATGACTGAGCGACTTTCACACCAATTTTAAGGGTGTACTGTTGAGAGAGGCAGATCCTCTGTCTGGAGATTGGGGGTAGAGTATCGTTCACCGGGACACCTTAACCAGAAGGTTGGGCTACTGTACCACAATGACAGGAAGCCTTTCACAATTTCTCTGGGGACTGGACGGGTGCAGAGTCAGAGTGCTTTCATTTCTGTGTTCCTCCCCTGCCACCACCCCCATGCAAACCACCGTCATCTCACTTGGGCACCTCAATGTTGACCTAGCTGGTTTTGCTTCAGCGCTTTCTCACAGATCATTTGTTCTTCCTAAATAGCTAGTTATAACATGTTGCTCTTTTTCCCTCCTCTGACTCACAGCTTTACATCATCTGCCCTCATCATCATCTATTCTCCCCTGCTTGTTGTGGCCCAGCCACATTGTATTTCTTGCTCTTTGTCAACTGCCCTTAGCCCTTCACATACTTTGGACCTGTGTTATTATTCGTGTCGTATCTTTCCCATCTACCCTGCTCTTTACACGTCTCACTTTTTCATATTGACTCTATCCCAGCTTAAACAGCATTTCATCTATGAGCGTTTCCTGACCATTCTCCCTCAGGGCGCAGCCCTATTCAAATACCTTCTCAGGGACTTTCCTGGTCCAGTGGCTAAGACGCCATGCTCCCAGTATAAGAGGGTCCAGGTTCAATCCCTGGTCAGGAAACTAGATCCCACATTGCTACAACTAGATCCCATATGCTATAACTAAAGACTCCAAGTGCTGTAACTAAGAGTCGACACAGCCAAATAAATAAAAAAAATATTAAAAATACCTTTCTTGGCCTTCTGTTTATATTCTTTATAGAACTGTTACAATTTGTATTCTTTATCTCAGTGTGGCCACTTACATGCATTTCCTATAAGAATGCTAGCTCTCATTTAATCACTATATTTTCAACATTAGGGCAGAGAGTAACACTAATTGAATAATTATCACAAATAAAAAAATTATCCTTACAAAAAAACTGCAGTGGGTTACATAAGAACTTATATCCAAGAACCAATAAGGAAATAATTTTCAATTGTGACTATATCAGTTATTATCAAGTACAAAGGATCCAAGTACAATATAACTGAAAATCCCTCCTTGGCCCCTGTCTGCTTCATCTGCTTCTTCCTCTTCACCTCCGAGGCACCAGGGTATTTTTGAATCAGCACAGAAATCTCACTTGGCAACACTTGAGCCAAGTCTTTGCTATAATGTATCTGATTGTTCAAGGTTTTTTTTGTTTGTTTGTTCTTTTTCCTGGGCCTTTTTATGTAGAATAAATTTATGTCCATTTAATCAGTACCCGTTGATCTCCAGCAAAGAGGCTGGAGGAAAACAATCTGATTACAGTGGCATGCAAAGGACTGCCAGACTTCTCCATTAATGGGCATTTCATATTTTTCAAAAGAAACTTATTGATACAGATATTTTCCCCTAATAAGAAAAATATTTGGAGAGGTAATTTTTAGTACTCTTGACTCCCACATGTCTGAGTTTTGGGCTAGAAGAAAAGATTTAGGGACTTGACATCTTCCATCTGAAAGACTGCCAAGATCTGGCTCAAGGCGCACCAACTTACATTAGTCCCTAACGAAAGTATCATGTAAGATTTCACTCTTCCTTTTATATTAGTCAGGCATACCTTACCTATCTTCCCTTTCGTTAAGTATTGTATTGGTTAAGTGTGGTTCGTAAAACACATATACTATGTTAAATAATCCACTGACCAAAAGCAATATTGGATGTATATTAAAATTTTGTTCACATGGATTATACTTGTGCAACCTTGGCTTATTTGTATCAAAATTCCACTGGCAGTGTTTTGCTTTTGATCTGTGAGCTATTAGAAGCCCTGTTGCTACAGATGAAAGGAGTTAGAAAGTTCTATATCATAATGCAGTGTGATCAGTAATTCACAGAGCAGGTAATTTGCAATGACTTGCCAAGCCTTTGATTGCACCGGGTTTATGGCTATTAGCAGTTTCCCCTTTCAAATTTGTATGGTTCCATACTTCCTTTTTGACCTCTTTTTCATCATTTATGGTCCAATTTGGTAGTGAAAAAACATAACTTCTTGCTTAGCGCACGGCTGTCATTCAAACCCCAGTGACTTACTGAGCACTTTGACATTTGTGATGATGAAAAAAACATTAAGCAGGTGTACAGAACACTAACCAGGTTCCTGCAACAGTGCTTTATGGGATTCACAATGTACCTCTGGGCTATAAACTGATTCAGACTTGATTTTCTCTATCAATTCAATCTCAAGTGTTCAAACTCCCACTCAAAGGAGGAGGCACAGGTCTCACTAAAATTGAAGTTAAATAAAATTCCCAGTAATAATGTTAATATAGGACCTCATAGGAACAATTGGAAGGGCAGTGATTGCCACTAAAATAATATGAAAGTTGGGCTCACATGTCTACTTTGAAGTTATGCAATTAGGAGTACTACTTGATACTGGACTATATAAAATTTAAGCCCTATAAAATGTCTTTAGCAATGAAAACTTACAGTGAAATGGCATGCTTTAGCCTCTTAGCTGTCTGAATTGTATGTATACCATGTGAAGGAAACATCATGTTTTTCTGTAGAGGTTTTTCTTTGCACATTTAAAATTGGTCATCTGTTGTACAGGTGTGCAGCACATCCTGGTGTGGGTTAGTCTGCGCTCATGTGCAGTGTGTCTGAGACGTGGAAACCTGCAAAACTCAACATAGTCCAGGTCCCCAATTAGTGCGTTTGAGGAAGCAGTCCAAGTCAGAACCCTTGAGCACAGGGATTTTCCCAACTCAGAACTTGCTTAGATGTCTCTGAATCTATCATTTAGGCCCAGAACCATTTCCAGTTTAAAATGTCACATACACGTACAGACTCACACGTACCTAACGACAAAGGAAAGACGGTTGTCAAGATCATCCACTTGCTATTATCACTCCAGTAGGAAAAGAAAATATCTTTCCCAATAAAATGAAACAGACAGGCATTGCACTTTGACCCTCTGGATGTTTACCATAGTCAGGAAATTATTTGAAAAATGCTAAATGTAGAAAAGAAAATTTTGAGTAGTTTTACATGTGGAAGTGGTGGCTTCTAACAGAGAGCATAAATATCTAAAGCATTTTTCATTTATATCTAAGGCAGAAGTATCTTGGAGGGGGTAATTATAAGCAAATTGAGAAGATAAGGCTGTAGACTCATGCTTCTGGCTAATGAAGACTGCTCACATAAAATAAAGGGATCTGAAGATCAAAGGCAGCAAGAACAATTGGAGCATGAACAGTGACTCTTATACAGAGCATTTTGCACAAAAGACTGTGAGTGTCCTTTTCAGCCACAGCTGGGCATGTGGAGAGCAGCAACATTAGTTGCTTCTTTGAATATCAAGTAGTCATAGCCATAATATTCCATGCTTGCACAGCAAAATACAGTGATATTGGCAGCTTCCCTTGTCCTTACCACCTAGCTATTTCAACATTTCCATATTCTTTCTGTACACATCCACTTCATTTCCAATACAATGACCACACGCGCTCACCATACACCTCCCCACCCCTGGCCAAATGTGTTTGTCAGAGAGTAGTGACGTCAATGGGACTAAGACGGGAAGTTCAATTAAAAACAAAGCAATGTAGATGCTTTATGAGTTTTACAGAGAAGGCAAGAAATTTTATATCTGCTCTGTCCCTCAGGCTGGTTTTAATTTCAGTGTAGAGTGGAAATGGTCCTGAGAAATTATTGATCTTGACTTTTACCAGGCCTTCAGTAAAGCAAAGGTAGCAAATAATGTCATGCTTGAAGTTGGTGAAAAAATATTTGCAGTGTTGGTTGTAAGTTGGGGCCAAACTCAGGAGCACTGAACCCAAACACAAAAGCACCCTACACCTTGCCTTTTTCCAGTCTCACATAATATTTTTATTTGTTTAGTTTCACTGATGAGATTTTTAGGTCAGTTAACTAGTACTTCCTGCGAACCTGTCTTGATATTTTATCAGGTCTTACCCAAAAACACATGCTTGTGTTGAGTCCATGTGCTGACAACTACTTAAATGCATCATTCCTTATTTATTGCAACCTTTGCCTGTGCTTTCATCTTTTCGAAGATTTTGCATGATCTTTTGGAGTAGGTTATTTAGAAAAATGGAGAATGGATGAGGTCTAACCTTCTGGGGAAAAAAATATAAGTGTACCATAAAAAGAGCAAATATAAACCAAACAGAGGAGAATTGGCAAAAAAAAAAAAAAATAGTTTACTGCTATGTAGACAACTAGTGCATTTTCTTTATTTAAGCATTCATTCAACTGTGGCTAGAATTACGTATTTGCATTATAATAGAAGCCCTGAATGAATTTATTCCTAAAGTGGGAATACCAAAGAAAGTCGTTTCAGTTTATGAAATTACCCTTAGCACGTTTATTTGTTCTCTCTCAACTTGAAACCCACAAGTTTTTATTAAGAGTATGGTTCGTATTTCAAATAGCAAGAAATCTTCACGTCTCCTTTCCTTCCCTCAAAAATAAATCTACAAAGCACCTGGATTTAGAAGAACAACCCAGATCTATTGCCATTAACTCTGAAAACTAGCAAGCACTTCCATAATGAAAATAAACAGTGCATACTGTAATCGATGAGGAGGCAACATCCCACACTGTTTATTGATTCATAAGGTTAAGATTAAAGTGGGATTCTTGCCCATGTTTATCAACAGGTTTTTGTGTGTTGTTTTTTTTTTCCTTTCACTCTCTTTTTAAGCAGTAAGTGAACCTGGAATCCCACAAACCAATCAATAAAGTTTAAAAGCTTCAGTGAGGCTAGCCCATAACAGGCCCTTGTTTGGAGGACATGCTCAAGAAACACATGTGCCTTTAAGAGGTCTTGAAAGACTTTACACCCATGGACCATTACCATTTCCAAACACCCTGCAGCATTACCAGCCCAACATATGCGGACTGTATATCACCGTGACCCTCTCACTAAAGCCCTTTTGACTGCAGTGCTTTTAATACCCACTTTCTCAGCTGAGCTCAGGAGTGATTTGTTTTACATGCCACATTAATCCTTTCCACATTTTCTGGATGAGGCAACCACAATTCCACTTGTGAGGTGTTTCTAAAACACAGTTATAGGAATAAAGCAGCAGGGTCCCAGACTTGACAACTTCCCTCTAGGCAGCTGACAAAGTGGGCTATGCGCCTCGGGTTAACTCTTCAAACGACCGACTATGCCTGCCCACTAGGGTGGGCCAGCTTTCCAGGCCAGTAGGAAGCCCCATTTATTGAAGGCAATTTACTCTCAATTAAAACTCAGTAGGAATCTTCATAGACATAATGCCTTCTTGATACTATGCATATTAGTAACATTAAAATCAAGAATAAATGGAAAAGTGCAGTAAAGACAAAAATACATAAAACACACCTCAGGAAAGCCTAAGAAAGTTTCTACATCACACTCTCATAGTTATAAGAAGAGAGCTTCCCCCTCCTCTTTTTTAAATAAATGGGCAATTAGTGTTCAAAGCACAGGCTTTTATTATGTGGTAATTTTACAGTTTTGACTTTAAAGGCTTTACCCACCCCAACTCCCCAAATATATTCTAAGACCAGTGAACGTCTGCTGCATGTATTTATGAACTTTTCTACATTCTTAATGTTCATTAAATGTAAGTAATGAAGGTTTTGACATTTCAGGTTGTCAACAAGGCTAACTGACTGGACTGACCCATTGTTTAAAAAAAAATGTTTCTACATGTCAGCACTTGGCTGATTTTATTAACTTGTTAGTATTATGCTCCCCATTTTATGTGTTAAAATCTAACTGTACAAGGAACTTGAGGCCTAAAATTATGCCTTTATCCAGTCCTAATTTATTGTTCTTCCGTCATAAATTTTATTTGCAGCTTCAATGGTCTGAAAAAAGCAATAAATCATAGTGAGGTGAGTTTTACGTAGTTTAGATTGAGTGCCTTATTTTCGCTTGAAAAAAATTAATCCAATCCATTCCTTCTGGTGTCATCATCCTGTGGATAACAGTATGTCTCAAGGCAAGAGATCACTTGAATCAAAGAGATTTTTTTCTAAGCTACAGGATAGCAGTTATACATACTCAGGTTACAAATGTTTTACATCCATTATGAGGAAACTGATGTCATGTTTACAAAATATACTGAGTTATGTCAATGAGAAAAATATTTATTTCTTGTCCCAGGTTGTTTTCCTTAGATAATCAGGACTATGATTCTAGTTTTTCTGAAGGAGCCATCTGAAGAATGTTGTACTAAGATTTCTTTGTGTCTATGTATGTTAGTCACTCAGTGGTGTCTGACTCTTTGCGACCCCATAGACTGTAGCCTGCCGGGCTCTTCTATCCATGGAATTCTCCGGGCAAAAATACTGGGGTGGCTTGCCATTCCCTTCCCCCGGGAGTTCTTCCTGATGGAGGGATCAAATCCAGGTCTCCAGCATTGTAGGCTGGAGATTCCTTACCATCTAAGCCACAAGAGTTTTCCTTGCCACTGCTAAAACCGGGCTTGCGAAACTGTGCCTGGCATAACACAGGTGCCCATTAAATATCTGTCAAATGGATGATGGGTTCAAACAGACCACTTCACATTCTAAACAACAATCTAGTTTATAATAATAATAAAACAACACTTCAGCACTACAGTGTCTAAAAAGGTGAGCTATTTCCTAGTGATCTTTAAAACAACAACAAAATCTGATCAAGGGAGGAGAAAAACATGACACCGATTAAAATCTCATTCCCCTTTTTTCTCCCTACACGCATACTCTGGAGAAGGCAATGGCAGCCCACTCCAGTACTCTTGCCTGGAAAATCCCATGGATGGAGGAGCCTGGAGGGCTGCAGTCCATGGGGTCGCTGAGGGTCGGACACGACTGAGCAACTTCACTTTCACTTTTCACTTTCATGCATTGGAGAAGGAAATGGCAACCCACTCCAGTGTTCTTGTCTGGAGAATCCCAGGGATGGGGGAGCCTGGTGGGCTGCCGTCTATGGGGTCACACAGAGTTGGACACGACTGAAGTGACTCAGCAGCAGCAGCAGCAGCAGCACACACATACTCACACAGATTCATAACCTGCCCCACCCTTACCAGAGACACTACTTTAAAAAAATTAACATTTACTCAAATGTAGAAAGTTGAATTAATACTTAGCAGATAATTTAAACATTTTTAGAACTCAAAAAGTTTAAGTGAATTTGTCAACAACTGGCAGAACTAGAAATGTTTTCATCTAACTGTTTTAAAACTAATTTTCAGAAATGACTTGTAGCTTTTGGAACTCTTGTCTCAACATCTAGAATCATCTCAAAATGAAAGGATGATTAAAAAAAAAATCCCTGAGTGTAAAGTCAACTGTTTTAAACTTTATTTCAAATGGTCTGCTTTCAGTATCTTTAAAGAAAAATTTCTAGATTACTGTCTTTCTCTAAATTGCTATTTCTTTAATAGGATCTAGAATTGCTCAGCTAGCTTAGAATCATAAAAACACTGGTTTTTACCCTGCTTGGACATTTGCTCATTTGAGTTTGGGTTCACATTTAGTTATATCCACTGAAATTGCCCATTCCTCCTCTGCCATTGGGCATTTTTTCAATCTTAACAAAACCAAGTCCATATTATAGGCCTGCTGGCCAACATTCCAGGTAAATGAACGGTTTTAAAGAAAAATGGTGCTATTTTTCAAAAGCCTGACATTTAAAAAAATACAAGTCCAGAATTGAAGCCTTCAATAATTTTTCCATGCCTATATGCTACAAGAAGCAAATGGTTACACAAATGAATACATCTGGGATTATTTTCAAGCTGTTATTCCCCACCAGGGAAAATATTTAGAAATAAGGCTCAGTCTTTGTGCTGGAACTACAAAGAGGCCAGCCATCTTGATGCTTTTCCAGATCGTTTAATGATTTTCCTCATATTGTGTGGTGGCTTTACTGCCCTGTTTTGTATGCCTTCCCGTTCACTGTTGGTAACCATTTATGCTGGGTATGTTCCAATTTCTAAATCTGTTTTGTGGCATTTATAGCCTGCAGCTAATAAGGCCATTCAGTGTTTTTTCATATATATATAATATTAAAAATATACTTTACCATGGAAAGCTAGAGGAAATGATTCAAAACTTAAAAACAGCCTTATTAAAAGATGGAGTAACTTTGCGTTTAAAATGTTAAGTGAGGGTGACTGTGGTTGAGAGGTGCCATTCTGCTTCTAGAATCCAGGAGATGCAGTGTTGGGTGTGTGTGTGCATTTTATATGTATATGTAGGTATTATATGTATACATCCATATATGATGCAATAAGCATATGTGTATTTTATATATATAAAATAAGTACAAAAGGAAATGGTAATTCATATATGTTACTTTGCAACCTCTGACTTTATAAGACAGAGCCTCCAACAAATATGCATATGTATCATAAATCCTGGTGTTATTTTCACTCAGCTTGGATTTTAGAGTTTTACGTTTTTAGAGTTTTGCCTTCCTATGAATTTCATATAAAATGAAAATTATTTTCTTTTTAAGATGCATAAATACTGTATGTCTTAAACACTAAAGTTTCCACAATTAACTCCAAATTAAAACATAAAAATGATTGTCATCATTAAGGTAGTCTTTTATTCAACATATGTCTAAGGCAATCATGTTAATCAGACTTTCATTCCCTTTTTCAATTCAATGTAAATTAGATGCTTGACATATATTTCCTAACTTCAAATATATTAGAGTTTATAAATTACTTTGTTTTCTCATATTTAGAATGTACATTACTAAACTAAAATTTTTCATAATTTTAACCTACAAATTACAAGTGATTTGAGATTATAATCATGACCAAAGCCTGAATATAAGATAAAATCCCCTGAAAACATAGTTAATTCCTTTTTAATATTATCCCTGTGAATTTCACTTTCAATGTCATGGTATCTTTTGGAAATAAAGTGCTTTGCAAGAGGTTATAAGCTCTAATTGTTTGAGTGTACAAATCAAGCAGACGATGGGTTGGTTGGTATTAATATAGTTCATCTATTTCCACATTCAGAGTTCTGTGCAAGAAGAAATCCTTAACTTTGACCCACAGGAGGGAAGGCTGAAAAACCCTGTCACTGAGAATTTTTATGTTACTGAATGAGAAAACAACGTTAATTTTTGGAAATGGGCGTTGTGATGCATGTTGCTGCTGCTGCTAAGTCGCGTCAGTCGTGTCCGACTCCATGCAACCCCATAGACGTCAGCCAACCAGGCTCCCCTGTCCCTGGGATTCTCCAGGCAAGAATATTGGAGTGGGTTGCATTTCCTTCTCCAGTGCATGAAAGTGAAAAGTGAAAGTGAAGTCGCTCAGTGGTGCCAGACTTCGAGACCCCATGGACTGCAGCCTACCAGACTCCTCCACCCATGGGATTTTCCAGGTAAGAGTACTGGAGTGGTTTGCTACTGCCTTCTCCAATTGTGATGCACAGGTCTACAGAAAGTGAAAGTGAAGTTGCTCAGTCATGTCCCGCTCTTTGGGACCCCATAGACTGTAGCCTACCAGGCTCCTCCTTCTGTGGAATTTTCCAGGCAAGAGTACTGGAGTGGGTTGCCATTTCCTTCTCCAGGGGATCTTCCCGACCCGGGGATCAAACCTGGGTCTCCGCATTACAGGCAGACACTTTACCATCTGAGTCACCAGGGAAGTCTACAGAGAGATCAACTAATTTCAGTGAGAATAATTTGCCAGTCTTCTTAGGCTTGATTACCTTGAGTGAGTGGTGTGATGTGTGCAAACAGGACATGTTTGAGCTCTTGGATATTCATATTTTAACAAGTGATATCAAATTGATAGGGCTTTACATTCATTAATTTTAATTTCCTTTTCTTCAAAGAAGACAACTTATTTAATTGTACCAAGTTATGTTTATATTAGTAATTTTTGTGGACTTCTAAAAGCTTTAGGTGGTTTTGAGTTGATAAGTTCTTATTTTTCTGATATTCAAAGTATTAAATCATCATTTGAAAGCATTTACCAATGAGAGCAGAAATTTAAAGAATCCCTTTAATCTTTTCAAATATAAAAAGATTATATATATATATTTATATACAACATATATATTAATAGACTCATGTATATTATAATTTTGTACATATATACACACCAACAGTGTATATACTAATAGTTCCTATTATTAATATTATTATTATTCATTTACAAAAACTAAATGGAATTTTAGGTCTTGTCCTGCAGCTTTTCATTCATACATAGATCACTTTTTCTGCCAATACACAGAGATATGCTTCAAATTTTTAATTTTGTACTGTATTCTCTTAATAAATAAATAATGTTATTTAGGATTTCAATCCTTATTGAAAAAGTATTTAAGCTGTTTCTCAATTTTATCTATTAGAAACAATTCTTCATTGAGCATTCTCTCATAAACAATTTTGAATACTTAGACTTATATGGCTATGGTATAATTTTGAAAATACAACTATTGGCTCAATGTTTATGCACACTATTCAATTTATTGATGCTAACAAATGCTTTCTAAAAACTGTAATAATTGTCAGAGGACACTTGTTTAATTACTCTAACACAAATATGAATTTTATCACAATTTCTCTTTTTTCCCTTTTCTTTTCCATTCTAAAACAATACAGAACATACACACCAATCTAAAAAAAAATTAGTGATACAGTTATACATAAGATTAAAAGGCAATTTTTATTTTCTCTTTGGCCTCTTTCACTGTCTTCCCTCTCCACTGCTACCATCTCTGTGCATTTCCAAAGCTCTATTTAGGCCTGTGTTCTTAATGTACTTACTATCTGTCAGTCATAAATAGATCTTATTCTATATATTACTCTACAACATTCTTATCTTCCCTTGAAAATATTTTGTTTGGATCCCTGGATCAGGAAGATCCCCTGGAGAAGGAAATGGCAACCCACTCCAGTATTCTTGCCTGGAGAATCCCATGGAGAGAGGAGCCTGATGGGCCAAAGTACATGGAATTGTAGAGTCAGACAGGACTTAGTGACTAAACAATAACAACAGCTTGAATTTAAGGTTAATCTAATCAAACTACTGCACAATTGCACTGATTTCACAGGTTAGCAAGGTCATACTCAGAATCCTTCAAGTTGGCTTAAACAGTATGTGAACCGAGAACTTCCAGGTGTTCATGCTGGATTAAGAAGAGGCGGAGGAGGAGGAGGAAAAAGATGGTGGAGGAAGAGCTGGGTGGAGTACATCTCTCTCCACGGATACATCAGGAATATACCTTCAGACACAGAACTGCATGCAGAACGGTAGCTGAGAGTGGACAGGAGGACCTGACCAGTGGAAAAGAATATATGGAAAACTCAGTAGGATGAAGGAACAAGGGGGGAAGATGGGAGTGTTAGTCAGACTGGACCTGCCCTCGGCGGGTGGGGGAACTGAAGTAGGGCTCTGATGCCCACACTGGGGCAACTGTCTGAGTTAGAGGAAAAACATTTAAGGTTGAGAGTGAAACAGCTGATCTGTGGCAGCCTAAATGGAATGAGAATCAGACATTCCTTGCCACAGCCTTATATACCCCAGATGGCACAGTGGCTGGGAGCTGGAGTTTAGGGATTGTGGAGCAATCCCAGGGCAAGGGCTTCTGTTGACTGTGGGGGATGTGACAGATAGAGGGGATGTTAGAGAGGAGACTGTGGTGGGAAATGCCTGTGGAGGAGAGCCAGCCAGCCACAGAAGCAAGGGGGTACTGCTGAGTCACATGTAGGGGGTGAAGCCATCACCATAGCCTCTCTCCCCCAAGATGCCTGGCACGGGCAGCTGAACAAGAGAGGCTGGCCCATCAAACACCCGACACATTGAACTACAGAGTAGGACCCTCCCAGGGTGCCCCTTGAAGTGCTTGACACGCTGATCTACAGAGTAGGACCCCAGCCATGGGGGCCCCATCTATGTTCCTGACGCGCCAAGCAACAGAGAAGGACCCCAGGCAAGGAAGCCCTCTAAGGGCCTGAAGGAACGGAGCTATGGAGAAAGGCTGGCCAAGGACGCCTTCTGATCGCCAGCTACAATAGGTTTGAAAAAAGACTGACAGGGCGGTAACTTCTGGGGCAGAGGCAGTCTGTGTCCCAGCACACTTGGTGCCGCCAGGGCCCCGCAAGCCAAGCAGCTGTGCCGCCTTCACACTCAGCTCTCACTGGGGCAGAGCTGCCACAGGCGAAATCAAGGGTGACTCCTGTAGTGTCTCACTTTGCAACCCTGTGGACTGTGGCCTGCCAGGCTTCTCTGACAGGGAGGAGGGTTCTCCAGGCAAGACTACTGGAGCGTACTGGCCAATACTGGTTGCCATATGCTTCTAGAGCACTAGGTTTCCTGCTGCCCTGGCCGCCAACTCCCCTGAGCACCTGGTGCTGCCAGAACCCTTGTGACCCAAGCAGCTGCACCCCTCTCCACACCTGGCCCTCATAGGGGCAAACCCAAGCCCTCCAGGGCAGCCTTGGGAGCAAACCCCAGTGGATGACCCATATCCAGAGGTGGAAATAAAACCACAATTGAAACCTGGGCACAGTGTGACTAAGGAAGAAGACCCCAAACCCTCCCACCAGCTGTACGAGTTGCAGATTAAATCCGAATGATCAACTAGGCAGACTCTGTGTCTGGAATATATAAAAGGTCATTGAGAGCTCTCACAGAAGAAAAAACACTTGCTCTGATAGCTGTGGACATTGGAGGCAAGAACACAGAGGAGTAGGAGCAGATCAGAATCTGAGCAGCCCCCCAGCAGGCCCAGAGATCAGCACAGTGTTGGAGGGCATCCTAGGGAGGTGAGGTGGACTGCGACTCCCAGCAAGGAAAAGGATTCTGACAGCAGTGACTCAGGAAAAACTTCTATTCTTCTTATGTTTTGACTTGTTCTATAGATTCTTCTGGATTTTCTTTTCTTTTTTTTCCCTTTGCCCCCAACTCTGTTGTAGTTATCGGTTTTATTGGCACTATGAAATCTAACCAATCTTTTGAACATTGTTTTTTTCTTTTTTTTCTCAGACACATTTTTTATTGTTGTTATAAACCTCTGCCTCTATGTTCGGGGAGTTTGTTTTCTTTTGCAGTTCTGGGGAGTTTGTTTTCTTTTCTCTCTCTTTGTAATTTTAATTTTTTTAATGTATTATTATTTTTTCATTTATTCCGACTGTTGAAGTTAACTTTTAATATATAAAAATTTTCTTTATCTACCTCTGTTTAACTATGCACATCTATTCTTCCTTTCTTTCCTTTAATCTCAACATATTTGTTAGGCTTATTTTCATTGCTTTATACCCCAATTGGCACCTTGATTTAGTACTGTTTTCCAGTTTGTGCTTTAGTTAGTTTTGTTCTGGTAGACATAATTTTTGGTTCCCTTTGTTTGCCAGGTCAATCTATTTTACTTTATTTTTGTTGGACTGATTTGATTTTGCTTATGGGTGTATATGTATATGTGTATATTCAATCACTCTTTTTATTCTTGTTATAAACCTATGCCTCTACATTGGGCCTCTTCAGTTCTGTGGAGTTTTCCTTTTTATTTCCTTTTTTATTCTTTTCTCTTTTTTATAATTTTAATTTTCTTAAACCTATTATACTTTTCTATTCTATATTTATTCCTTTGTTTGCCTTTCTTACTGTTCTTTTCCCCTTGCAGTTAGTCTTTAATGTATATACATCTTTATCTACCTCTATTTAAATTTGCATATCTACTTTCTTTCTTTCCTTTCCTCTCAACATATTTGTGAGTTTTGTTTTCATTGCTATATTCCGCCCTTGGCACCTTGCTTTAGTTTTCTTTTCCAGTTTGTGCTTTAGTTTTGTTCTTAACCAGTAAATATAATTTTTGATTTCCTTTGTTTGCCAGGTCAATCTGTTGTACTTTATTTTTGTTGGACTGTTTTGACTTTGCTCACAGGTGTATATGTATATGTGTATATTCCATTATTTTAATTATTATTTGCCTGATTTTATAACTGCCCATTTGTCTGGGGTTCATCTTTGGTTTCTTGTTTGGGGTATTTGTTTTAATCTCAATTAATGTCATAACAAACCACTTGTGGAATCTTCATTCCTAAGCAGAGATCAAGCCCTGAGCCTTTGGAGTGGGAACACTGACTCAAGACACTAGACTACCAGAAAACTAACCCTCAGTTCAGTTCAGTCACTCAGTCGGGTCCGACTCTTTACAACCCAAGGAATTGTAGCACGCCAGGCCTCCCTGTTCATTACCATATCTCAGAGTTCACTCAGACTCACGTCCATTGAGTCAGTGATGCCATCCAGCCATCTCATCCTCTGTCATCCCCTTCTCCTCCTGTCCCCAATCCCTCCCAGCATCAGAGTCTTTTCCAATGAGTCAACTCTTCACATGAGGTGGCCAAAGTACTGGAGTTTCAGCTTCAACATCAGTCCTTCCAAAGAAATCTCAGGGTTGATCTCCTTCAGAATGGACTGGTTGGATCTCCTTGCAGTCCAAGGGACTCTCAAGAGTTCTCCAACACCACAGTTCAAAAGCACCAATTCTTCGGCACTCAGCCTTCTTCACAGTCCAACTCTCACATCCATACATGATCACAGGAAAAACCATAGCCTTCACTAGACGGACCTTAGTCGGCAAAGTAATGTCTCTACTTTTCAGTATACTATCTAGGTTGGTCATAACTTTTCTTCCAAGGACTAAGCATCTTCTAATTTCATGGCTGCAGTCGCCATCTGCAGTAATTTTGGAACCCAAAAAAATAAAGTCTGACACTGTTTCCACTGTTTCTCCATCTATTTCCCATGAAGTGATGGGACCGGATGCCATGATCTTCATTTTATGAATGTTGAGCTTTAAGCCAACTTTTTCACTCTCCTTTCACTTTCATCAAGAGGCTTTTTAGCTCCTCTTCACTTTCTGCCATTAGGGTGGCATATCTGAGGTTATGGATATTTCTCCCTGCAATCTTGATTCCAGCTTGTGTTTCTTCCAGTCCAGTGTTTCTCATGATGTACTCTACATAGAAGTTAAATAAGCAGGGTGACAATATACAGCCTTGACGGACTCCTTTTCCTATTTGGAACCAGTCTGTTGTTCCATGTCCAGTTCTAACTGTTGCTTCCTGACCTGCATACAGATTTCTCAATACTCAGGTTAAGTGGTCTGGTATTCCCATCTCTCAGAATTTCTCACAGTTTATTGTGATCCACACAGTCAAAGGCGTTGGCATAGTCAATAAGGCAGAAATAGATGTTTTTCCGGAACTCTCTTGCTTTTTCCATGATCCAGTGGATGTTGGCAATTTGATCTCTGGTTCCTCTGCCTTTTCTAAAACCAGCTTAAACATCAGGGAGTTCACGGTTCACGTATTGCTGAAGGCTGGCTTGGAGAATTTTGAGCATTACTTTACTAGCAAGTGAGATGAGTGCAATTGTGCGGTAATTTGAGCATTCTTTGGCATTGTCTTTCTTTGGGATTGGAATGGAAACTGACCTTTTCCAGTCCTGTGGCCACTGCTGAGTTTTCCAAATTTGCTGGCATATTGAGTGCAGCACTTTCACAGCATCATCTTAGGATTTGAAACAGCTCCACTGGAATTCCATCACCTCCACTAGCTTTGTTGATAGTGATGCTTTCTAAGGCCCACTTGACTTCACATTCCAAGATGTCTGTCTAGATTAGTGATCACATCATCATGATTATCTGGGTCATGAAGATCTTTTTGTACAGTTCTTCTGTGTATTCTTGCCACCTCTTCTTAATATCTTCTGCTTCTGTTAGGTCCATACCATTTCTGTCCTTTATCGAGCCCATCTTTGCATGAAATATTCCCTTGGTATCTCTAATTTTCTTGAAGAGATCTCTAGTCTTTCCCATTCTGTTGTTTTCCTCTATTTCTTTGCATTGATCGCTGAAGAAGGCTTTCTTATCTCTTCTTGCTATTCTTTGGAACTCTGAATTCAGATACTTTTATCTTTCCTTTTGTCCTTGGCTTTTCACCTCTCTTCTTTTCACAGCTATTTGTAAGGCCTCCCCTGACAGCCATTTTGCTTTTTGCATTTCTTTTCCATGGGGATGGTCTTGATCCCTGTCTCCTGTACAATGTCATGAACCTCCGTCCATAGTTCATCAGGCACTCTATCAGATCTAGACCCTTAAATCTATTTCTCATTTCCACTGTATAATCATAAGGGATTTGATTTAGGTCATACCTGAATGGCCTAGTGGTTTTCCCTACTTTCTTCAATTTAAATCTGAATTTGGTAATAAGGAGTTCATGATCTGAGCCACAGTCAGCTCCTGGTCTTGTTTTTGTTGACTGTATATAGCTTCTCCATCTTTGGCTGCATAGACTATAATCAATCTGATTTCAGTGTTGACCATCTGGTGATGTCAATGTGTAGAGTCTTCTCTTGTGTTGTTGGAAGAGGGTGTTTGCTATGACCAGTGCATTTTCTTGGCAAAACTCTATTAGTCTTTGCCCTGCTTCATTCCGCATTCTAAGGGCAAATTTGCCTGTTACTCCAGGTGTTTCTTGACTTCCTACTTTAGCATTCCAGTCCCCTATAATGAAAAGGACATCTTTTGGGGGTGTTAGTTCTAAAAGTTCTTGTAGGTCTTCATAAAACCGTTCAACTTCAGTGGGGTATCAAATAGTGAGAACTCACACAAAGGAAACCAGTGCAATACAAGAACTGGCATCACCCAACCACCAACAGCAACCTGTGCAGGATGCCTCATTTAAACAACAAACAAAACAAAAATACAAACCCAATCATCAGCAGACAGGATTACCACCTCATTTAGCCTTGCCCATAAGAGGAAAAACAAACAAACTAAAACTTAGCATAAATCTCACCCTGTACAAAGCTTACACAACCACTGGACCAAGCTTAGAGGGCAGAAACCAAAAGGAAGGAATTCAACCTTGAAGCCTGGGAAAAGTGAAAGTGAAGTCACTCAATAGTGTCTGACTCTTTGCGATCCTGTGGACTGTAGCCTACCAGGCTCCTCCATCCATGCCAGGCAAGAATACTGGAGTAGGTTGCCATTTCCTTCTCCAGGGGATCTTCCCAAACCAGGGATCAAACCCGAGTTTCCTGAATTGCAGGCAGACACTTTACCCTCTGAGCCACCAGGGAAGCCCCTGGGAAAAGGAGACCTCAAACACAATAAATTAAAAACATATATATAATGAGAAGGCACAGAAATACTACACAAATGAAGGAAAACAAAGTAGAAACACAGAAGTCCAAATATGAAGAGGAAATAGGCAAACTACCTGAAAAAGTATTCAGAATAATGATAGTAAGTAAAGATGATCAAAAACCTTGAAAGCAAAATGGAGAAAATGCAAGAAACAATTAACAAAGAATTAGAAGAATTAAAGAATAAACATGTATTTTGTTCCATTGATCTATATTTCTGTCTTTGTGCCAGTACCATACTGTCTTAATGACTGTGGCTCTGTAGTAGATCCTGAAGTCAGGCAAGTTGATTCCTCCAGTTCCATTCTTCATTCTCAAGATTGCTTTTGCTATTCGAGGTTTTTTGTATTTCCATACAAATCTTGAAATTATTTGTTCTAGTTCAGTGAAAAGTACTGCTGGTAGCTTGATAGGGATTGCATTGAATCTGTAGATTGCTTTGGGTAGTATACTCATTTTCAGTATATTGACTCTTCCAATCCATGAACATGGTATATTTCTCCATCTATTAGTGTCCTCTTTGATTTCTTTCATCAGTGTTTTATAGTTTTATATATATAAGTCTTTAGTTTCAGAATAGAAAGCCCAGAGATAAATCCAC
Organism: Nanger dama; assembly: GCA_917880005.1. Taxonomy (NCBI): domain Eukaryota; kingdom Metazoa; phylum Chordata; class Mammalia; order Artiodactyla; family Bovidae; genus Nanger; species Nanger dama. Next base: position 37,392,090 of record CAKJTW010000007.1, read on the forward strand.
ACACCTATGGACACCTTATCTTCGACAAAGGAGGCAAGAATATACAATGGAGTAAAGACAATCTCTTTAACAAGTGGTGCTGAGAAAACTGGTCAACCACTTGTAAAAGAATGAAACTAGATCACTTTCTAACACCACACACAAAAATAAACTCAAAATGGATTAAAGATCTAAACGTAAGACCAGAAACTATAAAACTCCTAGAGGAGAACATAGGCAAAACACTCTCCGACATAAATCACAGCAGGATCCTCTATGATCCACCTCCCAGTATAATGGAAATAAAAGCAAAAATAAACAAATGGGATCTAATTAAAATTAAAAGCTTCAGCACAACAAAGGAAACTATAAGCAAGGTGAAAAGACAGCCTTCTGAATGCGAGAAAACAATAGCAAATGAAACAACTGACAAACAGCTAATCTCAAAAATATATAAGCAACTTATGCAGCTCAACTCCAGAAAAATAAATGATCCAATCAAAAAATGGGCCAAAGACCTAAATAGGCATTTCTCCAAAGAAGACATATGGATGGCTAACAAACACATGAAAAGATGCTCAACATCACTCATTATCAGAGAAATACAAATCAAGACCACAATGAGGTACCATTTCACACCAGTCAGAATGGCTGCCATCCAAAAGTCTATAAGCAATAAATTCTGGAGAGGATGTGGAGAAAAGGGAACCCTCTTACACTGCTGGTGGGAACGCAAACTAGTACATCCACTATGAAAAACAGTGTGGAGATTCCTTTAAAAATTGCAAATAGAATTGCCTTATGACCCAGCAATCCCACTGCTGGGCATACACACCGAGGAAACCAGAATTGAAAGAGACACATGTACCCCAATGTTCATTGCAGCATTTTTATAATTGCCAGGACATGGAAACAACCTAGATGTCCATCAGCAGATGAATGGATAAGAAAGCTGTGGTACATATACACAATGGAGTATTCCTCAGCCCTTAAAAAGAATAAATTTGACTCAGTTCTAATGAGATGGATAAAACTGGAGCCGATTATACAGGGTGAAGTAAGCCAGAAAGAAAAATACCTATACAGTATACTGACACATATATATGGAATTTAGAAGATAGTAATGATGACCCCGTATGTGAGACATCAAAAGAGACACAGAGGTATAGAATGGACTTTTGGCCTCTGAGGGAGAGGGTGAGGTGGGATGATTTGGGAGAATGGCATTGAAACATGTATACTATCATGTAAGAAACAAAGCGCCAGTCTATGTTCGATACAGGATACAGGATGCTTGGGGCTGGTGCACAAGGATGATCCAGAGAGATGATATGGGGTGGGAGGTGGGAGGGGGCTTCAGGATTGGGAGCTCGTGTACACCTGTGGCTGATTCATGTCAATGTATGGCAAAACCAATACAGTATAAAGTAGAATAAAGTAAAAATAAAATTTAAAAAAGATTAAAAAAAAGAATAAACATGTAGAGACAAACAATTTAATTACTGAAATTAAAAATACTCTAGAAGGAATCAATAGGAGAATATCTGAAGCAGAAGAATGAATCAGTGAACTGGAAGATAAAATAGTGGAAATAACTGCTGAAGAGCAGAATAAAGTAAAAAGAATGAAAAAAACTGAGAATAGTCTCAGAGACCTCTGGGACAGTATCAGACACACCAACATTCAAATATAGGAGTCCCAGAAGTTGAACTGTGGTGTTGGAGAAGACTCTTGAGAGTCCCTTGGACTGCAAGGAGATCCAACCAGTCCATTCTGAAGGAGATCAACCCTGGGATTTCTTTGGAAGGAATGATGCTAAAGCTGAAACTCCAGTACTTTGGCCACCTCATGCGAAGAGTTGACTCATTGGAAAAGACTCTGATGCTGGGAGTGATTGGGGGCAGAAGAGAAGGGGACAACAGAGGATGAGATGGCTGGATGGCATCACTGACTCCATGGACACGAGTCTGAGTGAACTCTGGGAGTTGGTGATGGACAGGGGAGGCCTGGCGTGCTGCGATTCCTGGGGTTGCAAAGCGTTGGACACGACTGAGCGACGGAACGGAACTGAACTGAGAAGAAGAAAACAAAAAGAAAGGGTATGGGAAATTTTCAAAGAGATTACAGTTGAAAATTCCTCCAGCATGGAAAAGGAAATAGTCATCAAGTCCAAGAGGGACAAAGAGTCCCATACAGGATAAACTCAAGGAGAAACACATCAAGACATATACTAATCAAACTAACAAAGACTAAACACAAAGAAAGAATATTAAAAGCAGCAAGGGAGAATCAACATAGTAACATACAAAGGAAATTCTATAAGCTTAACAGCTGATCTTTCAGCAGAAACTCCTCAGGCCAGAAGGGAATGGCAGGATATGTTTAAAGTACTGAAAGAGGAAAATCTATAACCAAGTTTACTGTAACCCAGCAAGGATTTCATCCAAAATTGATGGAGAAATCAAAAGCTTTTCAGACAAACAAAAATTAAGAGAATTCAGTACCATCAAACCAGCTTTACAGCAAATGTTAATGGGATTATTTATAAGGTCAAGAAATATAAGAATAAAAAAGATCTACAAAATCAACCCCAAACAATTAAGAAAATGGCAATAGGAACATATATATATATCAATAATTACTTTAACCGTAAATGGATTAAATGCTCCAACCAAAAGACACAGACTGGATGAATGGATACAAAAACAAGACCCATATATATGCTATCTACAAGAAACCGACTTCAACCTCAAGATACATATAGACTGAAAGTGAGAGAATAGAAAGATATATTCCATGCAAATGGGAAGCAAAAGAAAGCTGGAGTAGGAATCCTCACATCAGACAAAACAGACCTTAAAATAAAGAAGATTACAAGAGATAAAGAAGGACACTACATAATGATCAAGGGATCAATCCAAGAAGAAGACATAACAGCTGTAAATATATGCACCCAACACAGGAGCACCTCACTACATAAGACAAACACTAACAGACATAACAGGAGAAACTAACAGTAACACAATGATAGTAGGAGACTTTAACATCCCACTCACACCAATGGATAGATCATTAAAACAGAAAATTAATGAAGAAACACAAGTCTTAAATGATACATCAGATGAGATGGATCTCACTGATATCTTCATGACATTCCATCTAAATGCAGAAGAATACACCTTCTTCTCAAGTGCACATGGAACATTCTCCAGGATAGATAACACTATGGGTCACAAATCAAACCTCAGTAAATTTAAGAAAATTAAAATCATATCAAGCCTCTTCTTTGACCACAATGCTATGAGACTATGAGACTAGATATCAGTTACAAGGAAAAAAAAAAACTGTAAGAAACACAAACACATGGACATGAAACAACACATTTCTAAATTAGCAACAGGTTACAGAACAAATCAAAATGGAAATAAAAAATTTCTAGAAACAAATGATAATGAAAACACAACAACTCAAAACCTATGGGATTCAGCAAAAGTAGTACTAACAGGGAAGTTTAAAGCAATACAATCCTACCTCAAGAAACAAGAAAAACATCAACTAGACAGCCTAATGTTACACCTAAAACAACTGGATAAAGAAGAACAAAAAAAAACCCCAAAATTCGTAGAAGGAAGGAAATTATAAAGATATGGGCAGAAATAAATGAAAAGAAATGAAAGAAACAATCAGTTCAGTTCAGTTGAGATGCTCAGTTGTGTCTGACTCTTTGCAACCCCATGAATTCCAGCATGCCAGGCCTCCCTGTCCATCACCAACTCCCAGAGTTCACTCAGGGAGTTCCCTGAGTGAATGTCCATCGAGTCAGTGATGCCATCCAGCCATCTCATCCTCTGTTGTCCCCTTCTCCTCCTGCCCCCAATCCCTCCCAGCATCAGAGTCTTTTCCAGTGAGTCAACTCTTCATATGAGGTAGCCAAAGTACAGGAGTTTCAGCTTTCGCATCATTCCTTCCAAAGAAATCCCAGGGCTGATCTTCAGAATGGACTGGTTGGATCTCCTTGCAGTCCAAGAGACTCTCAAGTTTCTTCTCCAACACCACAGTTCAAAAGCATCAGTTCTTTGCTGCTCAGCTTTCTTCACAGTCCAACTCTCACATCCATACATGATCACAGGAAAAACCATTCCCTTGACTAAACTGACCTTTGTTGGCAAAGTAATGTCTCTGCTTTTCAACAGGCTATCTAGGTTGGTCATAACTTTTCTTCCAAGGAGTAAGCGTCTTTTAATTTCATGGCTGCAGTCACCATCTGCAGTGATTTGGCATCCTCCAAAAATAAAGTCTGACACTGTTTCCACTGTTTCCCCATCTATTTCCCATGAAGTGATAGGACCGGATGCCATGATCTTCGTTTTCTGAATGTTGAGCTTTAAGCCAACTTTTTCACTCTCCTCTTTCACTTTCATCAAAAGGCTTTTTAGTTCCTCTTCACTTTGTGATATAAGGGTGGTGTCATCTGCATTTCTGAGGTTATTGATATTTCTCCCAGCAATCTTGATTCCAGCTTGTGCTTCTTCCAGCCCAGCATTTCTCATGATGTACTCTGCATAGAAGTTAAATAAGCAGGGTGACAACATACAGCCTTGACGTACTCCTTTTCTTATTTGGAACCAGTCTGTTGTTCCATGTCCAGTTCTAACTGTTGCTTCCTGACCTGCATATAGGTTTCTCAAGAGGCATGTCAGGTGGTCTGGTATTCCCATCTCTTTCAGAATTTTCCACAGTTGATTGTGATCCACACAGTCACAGGCTTTGGCATAGTCAATAAAGCAGAAATAGATGTTTTTCTGGAATCTCTTGCTTTTGCCATGATCCAGCGGATGTTGGCAATTTGATCTCTGGTTCCTCTGCCTTTTCTAAAACCAGCTTGAACATATGGAAGTTCACGGTTCACATATTGCTGAAGCCTGGCTTAGAGATTTTTGAACATTACTTATTCATGTGAGATGAGTGCAATTGTGCAGTAGTTTGAGCATTTTTGGCATTGCCTTTCTTTGGGATTGGAATGAAAACTGACCTTTTCCAGTCCTGTGGCCACTGCTGAGATTTCCACATTTGCTGCCATATTGAGTGCAGCACTTTCACAGCATCATCTTTCACGATTTTAAAGAGCTCAACTGGCATTCCATCACCTCCACTAGCTTTGTTCATAATGATGCTTCCTAAGGCCCACTTGTTCACATTCCAGGATGTCTGGCTCTAGATGAGTGATCACACCATTGTGATTATCTTGGTCATGAAGATCTTTTTGTATAGTTCTTCTGTGTATTCTTGCCACCACTTCTTAACAGTAAAGATTAATAAAACTAAAAGCTGGTTCTTTGTGAAGATAAACAAAACTGACAAACTTTTAGCCAGACTTATCAAGAAAAAAGAAGAATCAAATCAACAAAATTAGAAATTAAAAAGGAAAGGTTACAACAGACAATGTAGAAATACAAAGGATTATAGAGACTATTATGAACAACTACATGGTAATAAAATTGATAACCTGGAAGAAGTGGACAGATTCTTAGAAAAGTTCAATCTTCCAAGACTGAACCAGGGAGAAATAGAAATTGTGAACAACCCAATTACAAGCACTGAAATTGAAGCTGTGATAAAAAAAAAAAAAAATCTCCCCAAAAATCAAAAGCTCAGGACCAGATGGCTTCACAGGATAATTCTATCAGACATTTAGAGAAGAGCTAATCCTTCTGAAACTCTTTAGAAAAACTGCAGAGGAAAGAACACTTCCAAACTCATTCTACAAGGCCACCATCACCCTGATACCAAAACTAGACAAAGATTACACAAAAAAAAGAGAATTACAGGCCAATATCACTGATGAACTTAGGTGCAAAAATCCTCAACAAAATTTAGCAAACAGAATTCAGTAACACATCAAAAGCTCATACACCATGATCAATTTGGGTTTATTAAAGGGAATGCAAGGATTCTTCAATATACGCAAATTAATCCATGTGATACACCATATTAACAAATTGAAAGTTCAAAACCATATGATAATTTCAATAGATGCAGGAAAAGTCTTTGACAAAATTCAGCACCCATTTATGATTAAAACTCTTCAAAATATGGTCATAGAAGAACCTACCTCTGCATAGTAAAGGCCGTATGTGATAAGCCTACAGCAGACATTCTCAATGGTGAAAAACTGAAAGCATTCCCCTAAGACTGGGAACAAGGCAACAGTGTCCACTTCCTTGTCCAGCTTTTCACTACTATTCAGCATAGTTTTGGAAGTCCTAGCTACAGCAATCAGAGAAGAAAAAGAAATAAAAGGAATCCAGATTAGAAAAGGAGAAGTAAATCTCTCACTGTTTGCAAATGACATGGTATTGTACATAGAAAACCCTAAAGAGAGTATAAGAAAATTACTAGAGCTAATCAGTGAATTTATTGCAGGATACAAAATCAATACACAGGAATCACTTGCATTTCTATATACTAACAATGAAAAATCCAAAAGAGAAATTAAGGAATCAATCCCATTCAGCATTGCACCAAAAATAATTAAATCTCTAGGAATAAACTTACTTCAGAAAATGAAAGAACTGTACACAGAAAATTATATGCTACTGATGAAAGAAATCAAAGATGACAAACAGATGGAGAGATATTCCATGTTGCTGGGTAGGAAGAATCAATATTGTGAAAACGACTATACTATCGATTGCAATCTACAGATTCAATGTGATTCCTATCAGATTACCAATGGCATTTTTCACAGAACTAGAACAAAAAATTTCACAATTCATATGGAAACACAAAAGACCCCAAATAGCAAAAACAGTCTTGAGAAAGAAGAATGGAGCTGGAGGAATCAATCTTCCTGACTTCAGATTATACTACAAAGCTACAGTCATCAAGACAGTATGGTACTAGCACAAAAACAGAAATATAGACCAATGGAACAAGGTAGAAAGCCCAGAAATAAACCCATGCACCTAAGGGTACCTTATTTTTGACAAAGGAAGCAGGAGTATACAATGGGGCAAATACAGCTTCTTCAATAAATGGTGCTGAGAAAACTGGACAGCTACATGTAAAAGTATGAAATTAGAATACTTCCTAACACCATACACAAAGATAAACTCAAAATGGGCCTAAATGTAAGACCAGAAAGTATAAAACTCTTAGAGGAAAACAGGCAGAAGACTCAATGACATATATCAAAGTAAGCTCCTCTATGACCCACCTCCTACAGTAACAGAAATAAAAACAAAAGTAAACAAGTGGGACCTGATTAAACTTAAAAGCTTTTGCATAGCAAAGGAAACTATAAGCAAGTTTAAAAGACAACCCTCAGAATGGGAGAAAATAATAGCAAATGAAACTTCTGACAGAGGATTAATTTCCAAAATATACAAGCAGCTCATACAACTCAAAACCAGGAAAACAAACAACGCAATCAAAAAGTGGGAAAAAGACCTAAACAGACAATTTTCCAAAGAAGACATACAGATGGCTAACAAACACATGAAAAGATGCTCAACACTGCTCATTATTAGAGAAATGCAAATTAAAACCACAATGAGATATCACCTCACATCTGTCAAAATAGCCATCATCAAAAAGTCTACAAACAATGCTGGAGAGGGTGTAGAGAAAAGGGAACACTTTTGCACTGTTGGTGGGAATGTAAGTTGATACAGCCACTATGAAAGACAGTATGGAGATTCCTTAAAATACTAGAAACAAAACAACCATATGACCCAGCAATCCCAGTCCTAGGCATATATACTGAGGAAACCAAGGTTGAAAAATACACATGCATCTCATTGTTCATTGCAGCACTATTTACAATAACTAGAACATGGAAGCAACCAACACGCCCATCGACAGCTGAATGGATATGGTTGTGGGGCATATACACAATGGAATATTACTCAGCCATAAAAGGAACACTTTTGAGTCAGTTCTGATAAGGTGGATAAACCTAGAACCTATTACACAGAGTGAAGTGAGTCAGAAAGAGAAAGATGCATATATTCTAATGCATATATATGGAATCTAGAAAATATAGTTCTTAAGAATTTATTTACAGGGCAGCAATGGAGAAACAGACATAGAAAATAGACTTATGGACATGGGGAGAGAGGAGGAGGGGGTGAGATGTATGGAAAGAGTAACATGGAAACTTATATTAACATATGTAAAATAGATAGCCAACAGAAATTTGCTGTATGACTCAGGAAACTCAAAAGGGGCACTGTATCAACCTAGAGGGGTGGGATGGGGAGGGAGATGGGAGAGAGGTTCAAAAGGGAGGGGATATATGTATACCTATGGCTGATTCATGTTGTGGTTTAGCAGAAAACAACAAAATTTTGTAAAGCAATTATCCTTCAGTAAAAAAAAAAAAATTAAAAAGAAAAGGCAGAGGAATCAGAGATCAATTTGCCAACATATGTTGGATCATAGAAAAAAGCAAGGGAATTCCAGAAACATATCTGCTTCATTGACTAAAACCTTTAACTGTGGGGATCACAACAAACCATGGAAAACTCTTCAAGAAATGTGACTACTAGATCACCTTACCTGCCTGCTGAGAAAACTGTACGCAGGTCAAGAAGCAATAGCTAGAAATGAACAGGAACAACAGAATGGTTCCAAATTAGGAACAAGTACAACAAGGCTGTGTATTGTCTCCCAGTTTATTTAACTTATATGCAGAGTAGATCATGTGAAATGCTAGGTTAAATGAAGGTCAAGCTGGAATCAAGATTGCTGGGACAAATATCAATAACCTTAGATACGCAGATGACACCATCCTAATGGCACAAACACAAAGAGGAATTCAATAGCTTCTAAATGATGGTCAAAGAGGAGAGTGAAAAAGCTGGCTTAAAATTCAACATTCAAAAAATTAAGATCATGGCATCGAGGTCTCATCACTTCACTGCAAATAGTAGGGGAAAAAGTAGAAGAAGTGACAGGTTTTATTTTCTTGGGCTCCAAAATCACTGCAGATGGTGAGTGCAGCCATGAGATTAAAACATGCTTGCTCCTTGGAAGAAAAGCTACGACAAACAGCATATTAAAAAACAAAGACATTACTTTGCCAACAAAGGTCCATATAGTCAAAGCTATGGTTTTTCCAGTAGTCATGTACAGGTGTGAGAGTTAGACCATAAAGAAGGCTGAATCCCTAGGAACTGATGCTTTCCAACTTTGGTGCAACATGGAACAACAGACTGATTCCAAATAGGAAAAGGAGTACGTCAAAGCTGTATATTGTCACCCTGCTTATTTAACTTCTATGTAGAGTACATCATGAGAAACGCTGGACTGGAAGAAGCACAAGCTGAAATCAAGATTGCCAGGAGAAATATCAATAACCTCAGATGTGCAGATGATACCACCCTTAGGGCAGAAAGTGAAGAGGAACTAAAAAGCCTTTTGATGAAAGTGAAAGAGGAGAGTGAAAAAGTTGGCTTAAAGCTCAACATTCAGAAAACGAAGAACATGGCATCTGGTCCCATCACTTCATGGGAAATAGATGGGGAAACAGTGGAAACAGTGTCAGACTTTATTTTTTGGGCTCCAAAATCACTGCAGATGGTGGCTGCAGCCATGAAGTTAACAGACGCTTACTCCTTGGAAGGAAAGTTATGACCAACCTAGATAGAATATTCAAAAGCAGAGACATTACTTTGCCAACTAAAGTCTGTCTAATCAAGGCTATGGTTTTCCAGTGGTCATGTATGGATGTGAGAGTTGGACCGTGAAGAAAGCTGAGTGCCGAAGAATTGATGCTTTTGAACTGTGGTGTTGGAGAAGACTCTTGAGAGTCCCTTGGACTACAAGGAGATCCAACCAGTCCATTCGAAAGGAGATCAGTCCTAGGTGTTCTTTGGAAGGACTGATGCTAAAGCTGAAACTCCAATACTTTGGCCACCTGATGCAAAGAGTTGACTCATTGGAAAAGACTCTGATGCTGGGAGGGACTGGGGGCAGGAGGAGAAGGGGACAACAGAGGATGAGATGGCTGGATGGCATCACTGACTCGATGGACATGAGTCTGGGTGACTCAGTTTTATCATGTTTGATTTGAGAACAAAGAGAAGCAAAAGTCTATTTTCTCTGGAAATTCCTTGAATTTTCACATTAATTTAGGATATATGGATACTTTTAAATTTTTTTAAGTTTTATTATTCAGCAGGATAATATATATCTCATTAAAGATCTTTATAATATCCCTCATTAAATAACTATTTTTTAAAATTTGCTTGTAGGTATGTTATATTTTTATTAATTATGTAAATAGAGTATATATTTTTAATGTAACACTTTGTAGAAGAATTTATTCTGCAAATATTTATTAAATATCTGAAATTTAGTATAATTTCTAATAAAATCAACAGCTATTTTGCCTTTCTAAAGAAATTATCATATAATCTACAATTAAAATTTTGTTTCATTTTTGTTGTTTAATGCATTTACTATTTGTTGACTACTTTATAGAATAATTAAATAATACCGCTGACAACAGACACCCCTATCTTAATTCTAACTGTGATGTTCAAGTCTCTGTGTCAAATTGTAACCATAAGGGATGCTCAAATAGCTGGCCAAACATTATTTCTGGGTGTGTCCTTGACAGTGTTTTTGGAAGAGATTATCATTTCAATCCAGTGGACACAGTAAAGAAGATCTACCCTCACCAATATGGATGGGCATCATCCAATCAATTGAAGGCCTGAATAGAACAAAATGGCAGAAGAAGGGTGAATTCTCTCTCTCCCTGAGCTATGTCCATCTTCTCCACTTGGAGAATATTTTTATAAAGGTGAGCTTTTAATCTGGCTATTTAACATGAGGTGAAACTTGACACAGGACCAATATAGAGGATTACATACCGGAAAAAGCAAGAAGATTCAAGTCACAGAAGATTTGCTGGGAAGTACAAACTTAGGGTTGACAAACAAGGAGTGATGCTTGAATAGTAGACTAGGGGGCAACTTCTAAGGGCAGCCTGCCGTCTATGGGGTTGCACAGAGTTAAACACGACTGAAGCGACTTAGCAGCAACAGCAATGTATGGGTAAGGTCATTTTAAAACATTTCAAATTACCATGTAACACAGTTACCATTCTTTTAGAATAACAACAGACTGTACAGAAAGTCAGTTTACAAGTAGAGAAATGGGACAGTATCTCAAAATGCTGGGTGAGAGATAATGAGGGAATATAACAGTGACACAGGAGATGGAGAATATGAATTCAAAGTGCATGAGTGACTAATGTTATGTTTACAGAGAATCATGGGAGGGAGAATGAAGGACTGCTGCTTGAGTGACTAGATACCTGTTAGTGCAATTAACAGCAACAGGGAATGCAATGGGAGAAGGGACCTGGAGAAAGTGGTAAATTTATCTAGTAGATAGTATGAGAACAGAGCCAGGCATCATTGTGGGAATATGACATTGCTCAGAGAAGGAAATGGCAATCCACTCCAGTATTCTTGCCTGGGAGATCTCAGGGACAGAGGAGCCTAGTGGGCTCCAGTCTGTGGGGTCGCAAGAGTTACACATGACTTAGTGACTAAATCACCACCATCTCTACTCGTGGAGCTCCTCACATAGTGGCAAGAGAAATACTAGAATGTGCGTTTTTGCAATTAATGTGGTAAGAGTTTTCAGCAATAATTATTCAATCAGAAGTGTGCCCAAATTCCAGAAAAACATCTATTCTGCTTTATTAACAATGCCAAAGCCTTTGACTGTGTGGATCACAATAAACTGTGGAAAATTCTGAAAGAGATGGGAATACCAGACCACCTGACCTGCCTCTTGAGAAATCTGTATGCAGGTCAGGAAGCAACAGTTAGAACTGGACATGGAACAACAGACTGGTTCCAAATAGGAAAAGGAGTACGTCAAGGCTGTATATTGTCACCCTGCTTATTTAACTTCTATGCAGAGTACATCATGAGAAATGCTGGGCTGGAAGAAACAAGCTGGAATCAAGATTGCCGGGAAAAATATCAATAACCTCAGATATGCAGATGACACCACCCTTATGGCAGAAAGTGAAGAGGAACTAAAAAGCCTCTTGATGAAAGTGAAAGTGGAGAGTGAAAAAGTTGGCTTAAAGCTCAACATTCAGAAAACGAAGATCATGGCATCTGGTCCTATCACTTCATGGGAAATAGATGGGGAAACAGTGGAAACAGTGTCAGACTTTATTTTTGGAGGATGCCAAATCACTGCAGATGGTGACTGCAGCCATGAAATTAGAAGATGCTTACTCCTTGGAAGAAAACTTATGACAAACCTAGATAGTATATTCAAAAGCAGAGACATTACTTTGCCAACTAAGGTCCGTCTAGTCAAGGCTATGGAAGGCTGAGCACCAAAGAATTGATGCTTTTGAACTGTGGTGTTGGAGAAGACTGTTGAGAGTCCCTTGGACTGCAAGGAGATCCAACCTGGGATTTCTTTGGAAGGAATGATGCTAAAGCTGAAACTCCAGTATTTGTCCACCTCATGCGAAGAGTTGACTCACTGGAAAAGACTCTGATGCTGGGAGGGATTGGGGGCAGGAGGAGAAGGGGACGACCAAGGATGAGATGGCTGGATGGCATCACGGACTCGATGGACGTGAGTCTGAGTGAACTCCCAGAGATGGTAATGAACAGGGAGGCCTGGCGTGTTGTGATTCATGGGGTCACAAAGAGTCGGACACGACTGAGCAACTGAACTGAACTGAAATGAATTCTGCTTTGGCAGGCTAGCAAAAACCTCTCAGAGATGTGTAGATATTATAAGAACTACACAGAAGGATTTACTTTCCAGGGGCAGGAATAATAGAGAAGTGAGGTACGTGCATAAGCCTAGCCTGATGTAGCTGAAAAACTAGATGTTTGTAGAGAAACGATTGGAGATGTGGCTTTACAAGGAATCTCACTGAGCTATTTGATACTCATAAGACAGTAAATATGGGTTATTATTCAGTAAGATAATATATATCTCATTAAAGATCTTTATAATAACTATTTTTAAAAAATCTACAAATGGGTTGCTGCTGCTAAGTCGCTTCAGTCATGTCCGACCCTGTGCAACCCCATAGACAGCACCCACAAGGCTCCCCCATCGTTCTCCAGGCAAGAACACTGGAGTGGGTTGCCATTTCCTTAGAAATATACAAATGATCCCAGCCCTTCCAATGTCACAGTTTTTCAGACTTGAAAAGTAATATGTTACGTACATCCTGTAAAAGGGCTTTCCTAGTGGTTCAGATAGTAAAGAATCCACCTGCAATGTGAACTTCTGTTCGATCCCTGGGTAGGGAAGATACCCTGGAGAAGGTAATGCCTACCTCCACCCTTCCTTCCAGTATTCTTGCCTGGAGAATCCCATGGACAGAGGAGCCAGGTGGGCTACAGTCCTCAGGGTTGGAAAGAGTCAGACTTGACTGAGAGACTAACACACACACACAATAGTAGTGTCTCTAGCAGAATCTTGGGCAGCGCCATGTAACTCATGCCAAAACACGAGTTCTCTTGGTGACATGCATGAATATTCACAGGATGTGAGATCAGTAAAGGCTATTTTGTTAATTCAGGTACTGTTTTGCTGCTAATGAATTTAGTAGGAAAAGGGAACGTTTTGGATTTCAGGATGAGAGACACAGGATTGTGGACTTGTACATCTCCTCGGGAGTAACACACTTTTAGTGATGTTTGTACCAGTGGGAGTGAGTGAAACTGTCCAGGTAGGAAAATGTATTAGAGAAGAAAGAAGTGTTAGTAGGAAAAAACTGAGGAAAATTATCATTTAAAGGAAATTTATCCCTTGAAGGAAATCCCAAGGGATAAGCCTGAACTACTAGAATGGACATTGAAGAAGGAAATGTCAACTAGATCCAGTGTGACGGACGGAGCAAACAAACAGCCCTGTGAACAAGGAAACATAAGGCATTTATAAATACTCTGATGAAAGAAAAACAGGATAGTGTGTCTTAGAAGTGCCCAGGAGGCCTCCTTTGGGCTGGTGGTCAGGGAGGCCTCTGAGGAGTTGCCATGTAAGCTGAAGCCTTTGTATCATAAAGGAGCATGTGTGACAGAGAAGCCTGGTCTAGGCAGGGGTTCCGAAAATATATGCCATGAACGAGACCTCTGTGGAATTTTGTAGAAGCTGATGGATTCCTTCTCAGAAAAATATTTGTAAATATATAATATTAGTATATCGAGGCATAAGAGAAATCAACTATATTGAGGCATAATGTCAAATATGTTAAAAAGTTCATGAAATTTGTGATGCAGCAATATATGTACTTACTATAAAAACTCAAGAGCTCACAGGCAGGCCTATAACTCACAATATTAATATAATGAAGGATACAAATAACAGTAATGAAATAATTTGCCATGACAATATCCATGATTTCAATTAATGACAAAGTTAACACGTATTGCCAACACAACCATGGAACATAATTCAAGAAAGTGCTTAATAAAGAGGTAAAATTTTTCCTATTCTCATTTGTATACCCCTGGTCTAAGTCAAAATTTGGAGATGGTAGAAAGTTAAAAATGCTTTTAGGGAAAGTGTGGAATAGAGAGAATATTTTTAAAAAAGAAGCACAACACTCTGAATTTCGCAGCCATCATCTTCAGCACTTGGGGTAATGTTCCAACACATTTTCTGGGTAACATGGAAGGCTCCTAGTTTTTAGCAGGGCTCAGAGCAGGAACAGGCATGATATGTGGCATGCCACTACCTCTTGAGCCGTACTGTACTGTGGCACCAGACATGCCTGTGATGGGAGAATCCCGGCAGACTATGGCATCTGCGATGGGAATATTCACATAGACCCCTCGGTTCTGGAACAGGTCATACAATTTGTTGCCAAGAACTACACACCTCCTGAAAATACACCTGCTACATACTTCCTGGTATGCAAGTGGGCTTTGGTAGGAATAGAACATCTGACCCTGTGCCATCAAGAGACCAAGCAACCAAGGACGGCCATCATGAACTGAGTCCTCTCAGATTACTGAGTTAATATGGCCAGGGAAACCCAGCAGTCATCATAAGATGGAAGTAGCACATCCAGAGTTAGACATAAGCAAGAAGACAGAGAAAAAGTAAATGCATGAGCAGGTGGCCCAGCCCCCACCCCCATATTATCTACCACTGTTAGTTACATCAGCAGATTTCCCCAAAGTCACATCTAAGGCAGCACTGAAGATCTTTTATAACCAGTAGATGGAGAAGAATATTCACCAGTGATGGGTTTGCTAAAGGGCTGGTATAGTATGTTAGTGTTATTTGGAAAAGGGTGTTTAGTTCACTACAGCTCAATTCAGGGGTTTCCCTGAAAGTAAATAATGTAGGAAAATTCTCCCAAGAGGCAGAGCTCAGAGTGAAGTTAACATCTACTTTGTGTGGAAGAGAAATAGCCCAAGGACAAATGAACTTGTGGACAGTGCTAAATAGCCCAGCTCATTGGTCAAGGGCAAAGAAAAGTAAGAATGGGAAGTTGGGGAGAAGGAGGTCTAGAGAAGTGATATGTATTTGGACATATGGACTAAGCACAAAATGGGAAGATCATAAATTTTTGTCAACATCTATCAGAGAATACACACACTATTCACAAAGACGCACTAACCAACCAAGTCTCTTTATCAAAAGACTTGGCCAGTAAACATCACCCAGCCTTTCTCATTGTCCATCCTAGTGCTGCACAATGGATACATGAAGAGTAAATCATAGAGGCTACAGAGGGCTCTGTAGTATGGCCTCCCCTTCACCAGTGCTAATCTTGTGACTGCCCCTGCTAAATGCCCAAATTGTCAGCAGAGGGATTAATCCTGGACCCTAGGAAAGCACTGTACCCTGACAAGTCCAATCAGCTTCTGGTTAACTATGTTGGACCATTCCATTCTGAAAGCAGAAGCAATTCAGTTTAACTGTAATTGACACATACTTTTGGTAAAGAATTGACTTCCATGACAGCAGAGCTTTGTTTGGACCAGTATCTGAGGATTTACAGAGTGTTTTATTCACTGACACATAATACCAAATATTTTGATAATTACATGAAATATGTGGCAGTGGAAAGATGACCAAGGGATCCGTTGGTTTCTTCCCATACAAGACCACAAAGAAACCACTAGCTCAGGAGTACAGTAGCTTGGCCTCTTTAAGTACAGCTGAAACACTGATGTGAGAGTTGGACCATAAATAAAGTGGAGTGCCTAAAAACTGATGCTTTAGAACTGTGGTGCTGGAGAAGACTCTTGAGAGTCCCTTGGACAGCAAGGAGATCAAACCAGTCAATCCTATAGAAAATCAGTCCTGAATATTCATTGGAAAGACTGATGCTGAAGCTCCAATACTTTGGCCATCTGATGCAAAGAACTGACACTGGAAAAGACTCTAATGCTGGGAAAGACTGAAGGCAGGAGGAGAAGGGGATGCAACGGTTGGATGGAATCACCAACTCAATGGACATGAGTTTGAGCAAGCTCCGGGGAGTTAGTGATGGACAGGGAAACCTGGCGTGCTGCAGTCTATGTGGTCACAAAGAGTCGGACACGACTGAGCAACTGAACTTTTTTTTTTTTTTTTTTTTAAAGTACAGTTGAAGCACAAGTTTGGATATGATACCCTACAAGGTTTCTCCTCCAGGACTGCATCATCTTCAGGAATGAGTGTACATTCTAAATCAAATGCCATCATCTGAAGAGTACATGAGTTTGGGAACCAAGTAGTGGAAGTAGCCATGATCTCAATTACCCTTGCTCCAGTGACATACTTGGGGAAATTGTGCCTCTCATTGCCACAGATTTAGGCTCAGTGGATTGACAGGTTCTAGTTCCCAAAGCAGAATCCTCCCACCAATGGACACAAGGATAGTCCCACTAAAATAGCTCTCTGCTACAGCTATTAATCTGTTACTTCAGGCTCCTATGCTAAAGACTGTGTGGAAAGCAAATGAGTCCCCATAGTAGCAGAGGTGCTGACATCAGTCTTTAAGGAAAGGTAGGGCTTTGCTCAAGAGGAATCAGGAAGTGTTAGGCTTATTCTGAGGCTATTCAGTGGGTCATCCTTTGGAGAGTGAGTAATACCCCTCATCCACCACCTTTTTTTCAGAGGTCCCTCATTCTCCACTAGTACTAATAGTTCTCTTGGTCTAGGTTTGTCTCCTGGTGGGGTGATCCAGATCCTACTCCCCATGGGATCGGAGGGGAGAAAATTTTATTCTACAGTCAGATCATCTGCAGAGACTGAATGGTGTAGGTTTAAAGAATGTAAACATCTGCAACAATCTCTGGGTGAAATGGGGATCGGCATAAAGACTGTTCCATCCAATGTCATGTTTGTAATGCCATTTATTACAGAAGTTGGCCTTTTTTTTTTTTTTCTGGTAATCAATGATAGCCAAGGAAAAATAACAGAGAATTGAATTGTTTGGAGTAAACCAGAGATAGAAATTGATAATCCAAAAAATACAAAATAACAATATTCAAGGGCAAGGAATTTGAGGGTGGTATTAGGACAGACCGTGGATCCTACTTATGGAGGGAAGAATATAAGTATAGATGGACAGTGAAGATACAAAGATAGAGATCAAGGAACTAAAACTCTACGAACTGTGGTGAGTTACAGAAAGAACTATTAACTAGTAAGACAGAAGTTTTCACTATAAAATATAAAGACAGGAGGCAAAACAGAATATTTGCACAAGAGATAATGGACAAAATTGATAAAAAGCAACTTAGGGTTCTTCATAAAAAGTGATGTGACATCTATGTTAGTTCTTGATAAGGTAAATAAGAGATATATTGCTTTGTGTTATTGACATTAAAAGTAAATTTGGCTTAAATTACTTTATTCTGTATTTAAGTCTGGATAAATGCAGGAGAACATAATATATTTTTGGTCTTCTATACATTTTTTTAATCAAGACAAGGTGAGATGGTCTTAATGAACCATGTCTCCGAGTTCCACTGACCACGATAAAATTACTTTAACTATGACAACAGGGCCTCATCCTTCTAGAACACTTCAGGTTTGGTTTCCTTAATTTAAAATATATCTTAAAGGGAGAGCAGTTACTTTCCAGACAGTGTGTCACCGTACATGATAAAAACAGTTTTTGAAATAAATCACATAATACTCTCCAAACTGTCAAATGACAGCATTTAAAAAGAGTTGTTTCTTATAAGTTTCTAAGTCATCATTAGATAAAATGATGCAATCTGTACTTCAGATTGGTATCATAGACTAAATAAGGTCTTTGTGGGGAGTATCCTAAATAAGTGTGTGTTTTTCTTAGATCGATAATAGACATCACCATTTTATATACTGATTTGTGTTCTCTATAGCAAAGTCTCTCTTTTTCTCAATTGAAGTATAATTAACACACAGAATTCTATTAGTTTCAGGTATACATCAGTTTGATATTTTTATATATTGCAAAATGATCACCACAATAGCCTAGTTAACATCTGTCACCTCACTTAGAGAATTTTCTTTTAAGATGAGACCATTTAAGATATACTCTTAGCAACTTTCGAATATGCAATACAATATTAATTATAGTCACCATGCTATACATCACATCCCATAACTCATGTATTTTATAACTGGAAATCTATACCTTTGACTTTCTTCACCATTTCACTGACCACTGATGTATAATCCCCACTTCTGACAACCACCAATCTATTCTCTGTATCTATAGCAAAGATGCAACACTTTGATAGATTTTAATAAGCAATATCAATCTACCTGTGATGACATTTTAGCTGATGACATTCTCTCTTAATTGTATCAATCTGAGCACATCCTTACCACCAGGGAAAATTAATAGGCTGGTCTACATACACTGTTGGTTTAAATTCTTAAGAATGTATCACAGGCTTTGAGTTTTTGTTTCCTATTCTTAAATATATTGGCACTCAGGCTGCTTAAACAAGGATCAGCAAAGGTGCCTGTCTTCTTTGAAGTTATTTTCATGCGGAAATCACAGCCACTGACCAAATGATTTGGAAAGATTAAATTGTGCTTATTTTATGGCATTCTAAAACAGCAGGGTTAAACGCTGGGCCAGCTGCCAGCCGTTCAGCACCCACACTTTCATGTTTGGCTGCCAGACCCGTCCACACGAATTATTCTGGAGCAGAAATGTGCAATGGCGCCATTCTGGAGAGCAGAAATGAGTTTTGGGGTTTTAATGCTTTGATGAATGGATAGTTCAAATATTATCCACTTTTACATGCATACAAAATACTTTTTAGGTTATATTGGATTCTGGTTGCTGGAGGAAGGTTTATCCTTTGTCTTGGAGGCAAGACATCCCCTACACTCGTTAAATTTCCTTTTTCTTTGTTCCAGAGGAATGTGGAATCCTTTTCTCCAATCTTACCAAAAATCATGATGTGTACTTAGCCATTTTATTTGTAATAGAAGCTATAGATATATATGCATGCATGCGTGTGTGCGTGTGAGGTTGCTTCAGTCTTGCTGTGACCCTATGGACTGTAGCCCACCAGGTTCCGCTGTTTACGGGATTCTCCAGGCAAGAATACTAGAGTGGGTTGCCATGGCCTCCTGCAGGGGATCTTCCAGACCCAGGAATCAAATCAGCATCTCTTAGCGGAAGCCCCTACACACACACACACACACACACACACACTCTTATGTGTATATATATACACACACAGGGCTTCCCAGGTGGCACTAGTGGTAAAGAATCAAGTGCAATCCATGACACTTGGGTTCGATCGCTGGGAGGAGAAGATCCCCTGGAGAAGGAAATAGTAATCCACTCCAGTATTCTTGCCTGGAGAATCCCATGGACAGAGGAGCCTGGTGAGCTACAGTCCATAGGGTCTCAAAGAGTCGGACATGACTGAGTACACACACACACACACACACACACACATATTAGGCACCATTTGTTCTATGTTAATTTTCACTACAAGCATATTCTCTAAACTCTGCCACTGTCATTAGACTGAGGCAGGGCTATACGCTCATTTCAACATCTTTATGGCATGGTGAAACAGTTCCCTATTCTGCACTGATTTCTACACAGAAAAACCAGTTTCCCATACAAAGCCCAAACTCTATAGCCACACAGATGAAACTTCATTCATAATATGAATGATTTAAAAACACAAGAAGAGCACCAACAAGTCTAAATAGGTATATACTCAAGGAAATAAAGAATGGCTACTGGAAAGAAAACCTGGGAGTTTTCACACAAGAGAAACCACTGGTCTGTACAATCGGATATGCAGCATTTTTTGGAGAAGGCAGGTCTTGACCTGGAATTAAAGAACATTAGATGCAGGAAAGCAACAGGATACCCTGAAAACAGGGAAAGAGTCCTGTGGGTTGCAAAGAAGGAAACATAGGGTATCTCTAGATTGACTGAATTTTTAAAAAGATATAAGAAAAAATATAATAAAAAGAAAGTTTGGTCCATTTTTCTGTAAGGTGGAAAATGCCACACTGAGAAGCGTGGAATTCATCCTTCTGATGAGAAAGAATGAACACTACTGCACAGGACCAAGGACACCAACTTAAAACTATTTTCAGAAGACTCGTGTGATGTTGCACTGGGTGAAATGAAGGGAAATCTGCATGTAGGCAGGTAGACTTCTCAAGAGAAGGCTCTGGATGAAGTGCTGTGAGGTAGCCGTGCTAAGTCGCTTCAGTGATGTCCGACTCTCTGCGACCCCATGGACTGTAGCCTGCCAGTCTGAGTGATTCTCAGGTAAGAATACTGGAGTGGGTGGCCACGCCCTCCTCCAGGGGATCTTCCAGACCCAGGATTAAACTCACATCTCTTATGTCGCCTGTATTGGCAGGTGAGTTCTTTACCACTAGTGCCACCTGAGCAGCGCATCATAAAAATGCTGACACAGAGAAATTCATAGACAAAAGTAAACTCAAGAGGACCCAGTAACAGTGCATACGGAGAAAAGCATCACCAGCTGATTCATGCAGGAAGACGCAGTGACAGAACCTAGCTGTTGTCAAGCAATGTTTCTGAAATACTGAGAGTCAATACATGTACGATGTACTCCTTCTCAGGACTTGATCTCAGCATTGCAGTCCCCAGTGAAGACAAGGTAAGACAGAAGTGACTGGATTGGAAAGATGTTGGAGAGGAGAGTCTAGAGAGTGAGAAAGTCAGTTTTAGTTTGAGTTCATAGGAAATCAGACAAAAATGGTTGGGGAAAAAAGTATATATATATATATATCACATGTTTTAAAACTTCTTAGAATGAGCTGCATTGAAGGGACAAGATGAAATATTTTCACATTTTGGCTCAGTTACCATAAAAATTCAAATTTCTGGCAAACTTTTTGGCTAACATTTTTAACTCATTTTTATTGCAATATTTTTTTTTAACATTATAGAGCATTTGCACTCCCAAAAAACTTCCCAGTCTCTTCATTCCAGGTGGGTAGATGATATTTATGGTTCCTTTCCTTGGAGATTTTTGCAGAGCAGAAAAATATTAGTTGGTGCCAAAGTAATTGCAATTTTGCATTGTTGAACTTTGCCATTTGGTATTGGAATACATTCTTAAATAAATGTGGTTATGTAATACATCATTTTAATGCACATTTGTTGCTTTATGTTTTTTTGCTAATAACTTACTACTTGCTATTCATTTTACATGTATTTTAGACTAGGGAAATGATATTAGACAAAAAGCAAATTAGAGTGATTTTCTTAATTTGATTTCAAAATGGGTCGTAAAGCAGAGGAGACAACTTGCAACATCCACGATGTATTTGGCCCAAGAAATTCTAACAAACATAGTTCAGTAGTGGTTCAAGAAGTTTTGCAAAGGAGACAAGAGCCTTCAAGATGAGAAGCAAAGTAGCTGGGCATCAGAAGTTGACAATGACCAATTGAGAGCAATCATCAAGGCTGATCCTCTCACGATAGGAGAAGTTGCTGAAGAACTCAATGTCAACAAATCTATGGTTGTTTGGCATTTGAAGCAAATTAGAAAGGTGAAACCGTAGCGACTTCACTTTCACTTTTCACTTTCATGTATTGGAGAAGGAAATGGTAACCCACTCCAGTATTCTTGCCTGGAGAATCCCAGGGACAGGGGAGCCTGGTGGGCTGCCATCTGTGGGGTCACACAGAGTCGGACACGACTGAAGCAACTTAGCAGCAGCAGCAGCAGCAAGGTGAAAAAGCTCGGTAAGTAGGTGTTTTATGAGCTGACTGCAATCAAATAATTGTATTGAATTTTCATCTTCTCTTTTTCTACAAAGCAACAATGAACCATTTCTTGACCAGATTGTGATGTGTGATGAAAAGTGGATTTCACACAACTGGCGATGACCAGCTCAGTGGCTGGACAGAGAAGCAGCTCCAAAGCACTTCCCAAAGCCAAACTTGCACCAAAGAAATGTCATGGTCACTGTTTGGTGGCTTGCTGCCTGATCCACGATCGCGATCTAAATCCAGGTGAAACCATTACATCTGAGAAGTATGCTCAACAAATCAATGGGATGCACCAAAAACTGCAATGCCGGCAGCTGGCATCAGTCAAAAGAATGGGCCCAATTCTTCTCCAGGACAATGCCCAATAGCACATCACACAACCAACAATTCAAAACTCGAACGGACTGGGCTATGAAGTTTTGCCCCAATTGCCATATTAACCTGACCTCTCACCAACCAACTACCACTTCCTCAGGTATCTTGACAATGCTCCCACAACCAGCAGGAGGCGGAGGCAGAAATTGCTTTCCAAGAGTTTGAAGCACAGATTTTCATGCTACAGGAATAAACAAACTTATTTCTCATTGGCAAAAATGTGTTGATTGTAATGGGTCCTATTTTGATTACTAAAGATGTGTTTGAGCCCAGTTATAATGATTAAAATTCAGTCTGAAACTGCAGTTCCATCAGTACCCACCTAATAGAAGCTACATACATACATGAAGCAGCTGCTGCTGCTGCTGCTAAGTCGCTTCAGTCGTGTCCGACTCTGTGCGACTCCACAGACGGCAGCCCGCCAGGCTCTCCCGTCCCTGGGATAAAGCAAATTCCTCCTAAAATCAGTGAAGGTACAGTGTTGGAAACCCGTGGGGGCAAGGGAGAGGGTTGTGCCTCTAAGAACAAGAAAAATATGGGGTATTTCTGTAACCCGAGAGATCACACAATCCTGTGGTATTTCACTGAGACCCTCGGCTTCTCGGCTATTCTGAAGATTCCTCAAGTGGAGCCCCAGAGCTCCTGAGAACAACAAGACCTCAAGGCCACCATGCAGCAGCCAGCTGCAACTGTCAGCACGGGTCCAACAGAGTTCCCATTTCTCAGTGCTGGCACCTCTGTGTAGGGGGAGCCCCAGAAAACCTCGGGCTGAATCCTCCATCAGCCTGGCAGGATGGAAACACAGTTTTGAAACTAGTTTGATTAAAACATAAAGATAAAAATGTCTAATGGTTTTTTATGAGTTATCAATGAAAATCGGAGAATTAAAGATCCAAAGTTTCAGGTGTTTTTTTCCTTTTTTCCCCCTGGTTCTTTCTTCTGTCTCTCCATAGATACAGTGTACTTCTCCAGACTTCCTTCAGTACTGGAATTCTGTTACAGTGCTCCCCTGTGTTAAGGGCTGTGTGGGCTCCAGTCATGCCAACTCTTTGCGGCTCCATGGACTGTAGCCCACCAGGCTTCTCTGTCCATGAGATTTTCCAGGCAAGAATACTGGAGTGGGTTGCCATTTTCTTCTCCAGGGGATCTTCCTAACCCGGGGATCAAACCTGTGTCTCTTGCTTCTCCTGCATTGACAGATGCCACCTGGAAGCCCACATTAAGGGCTAAGTGGTGATATAGCTCAGAAGTTCTTACTTAGCAGTGGTACCAACATTTTTTGACATTGTTTCTGTTCCCATCATTCTTTCAGACTATTAATGAGGTAGTCAAACTGAGCAGAACAATTTCCAAGAAGAAATTCTTGCTCGAGTTCTGAGCAGTGTGGTCTTGGAGAAGAATGATTTTTGATATGGGATCTGAAGTCACAGGAGATGCCAGCTTTCAGAGCAGAAAACATTTGGTGAGATACCAAGTTTATTCTTAGGCCCAAGTACTTGACACTCATCTCCCAAATGGATCCTGATCATTTACATTTGAAAACATTTTGTAATTAATGTGTATTCATTATGTTCATGCTAGGCCACTACAAACCATTTTTAAAGACAATTGAAATAAAGTGAAAAATTCAATAATAAAACCATGGAAGATAATTATTTTTCCCTTATATAAAAATGTTTCATTAATTTTTTTCTTAAATCAAAGCCTTGTAGAATTAGAATCAATGTCCCTATTTTAAAAAGCATACACTGCCTTTTAAAATTATTCTACAGTATTACTAGACAATAAAATTTGTATTGTACTGTAATTGAATATGGCACTGGAAAAATATGAATGTGTCACATTAAGTGATGTTGAAATCATGCCATAAATGGTCCCAGTCAAGTCTCAAAAGCTCTTATTATTATTTTTATTAATGTCTAAGTAATCTGCATTTTTGGTAACTTCAGTAAGCCTCATGACTGTCAGCATTTGCCATTTACTTTTACATTCCCCCAAATTATTTTTGACATTTTGGTTTCCATTTAACAAGCAGCAAGCATCCATTCTTGGAGATGTTACTTAATAGATACCACATGTCCAAGGCCATAAGTAAACACCATTTACCACAAAACAGGTTAATAATATAGTGCAGAAGCTGTTGCTACAGTCCTATATTATGCAAATAAGAGCAAATTATTTTTGTAGCAATTATTTAAACTTAGCGAAACTCAACAGAGATCATGGCGCTACAGGTGGGATTAACACAAACTTGAATTTGTACTAATCTCCCTCTGAGGAAGGGAGCATTAGCGAATGCTTTGTGGCAGCTGCTCGTTTTACTGTACAGCCAAATGCTACCTACAGAAGGGAATACTTAGGAGACTAATTTGAATTAACACATTTGGAAATTTAGTGAAAGTATAAACACATATGATGTTAAAAAGAGAGAGAGAGAACCATACGTACAATTGTTACTAGGAGCCACACTTTTTAGATTTTCCCTGATAGCTCCATTTCTATAATTTTATCCAGGCCCTTAGGCTAGAAGTTGTTCTTTACAATGACAGCTTGTTGGTATATTAACCAAAAAAACCTCCTGAACTTTGTGTGATGCAGGTTAATAAAATGTGCTCACTTTTCCTGGAGAAGTTGAAGTACACCTCTGGGGAATGATACAAAGTAGGAGTGATTCCCTCTCTGGGATGATTAGCTCAAAAGAAGGAAGTGATCACATGCCCCTATTTAGTATGAAATTACCCAGGATTTGGACTAGGGAAGGAAGACTAGGTAAAGGAGACTGTCAAAAATCAAAGGACTGCTCAGTTCAGTTCAGTCGCTTGGTCACGTCTGACTCTTTGCGACCCCATAGACTGCAGCACACCAGGCCTCCCTGTCCATCACCAACTCCCGGAGTTTACTCAGACTCATGTTAACTGAGTAGATGATGCCATCCAACCATCTCATCCTCTGTTGTCCCCTTCTCCTCCTGCCTTCAGTCTTTGCCAGCATCAGGGTATTTTCTTTCCAGTGAGTCAGTTCTTCACATCAGCTGGTCAAAGTATTGGAGTTTCAGCTTCAGCATCATTCCTTCCAGTGAATATTCAGGACTGATTTTCTTCAGGATGGACTGGTTGGATCTCCTTGCAGTCCAAGCGACTCTCAAGAATCTTCTCCAACACCACAGATCAAAAGCATCAATTCTTCGGCACTTGGCTTTCTTTATAGTCTAACTCTCACATCCATATGTGACTATTGGAATAAAACTTTAATCCACTTGTCTGCTGATGGGTGGGGCTGTGATCCCTCCCAGTTGGTTGTTTGGCCTTACATGACCCAGCCTTGGCGTCTACAAGCTCTATGGTGGGGCCAATGGTGACGTCCAAGAGGGCTTGTGCCAACAGCCTCTTTCTAAAACTGCCGCTACTAGTGCCCTTGTTTCCATGGCGAGCCACTGCCACCCACCACTCTGCAGGAGACCCTCTAACACTAGCAGGCAGGTTTGGTTCAGTCTCCTATGGGGTCACTGCTCCTTTCCTCTGGGTTCTGGTGTGGGCAAGATTTTGTTCATGCCCTTCAAGAGGGAGTCTTTCCCCCAGTCCTGTGGAAGTCCTGCAATCAAATCCCACTGGCCTTTAAAGCCAGATATCCCTGGGGATTCCTAGTTCCTTTTTAAGATCCCCAGACTGATGTGGGGCTCAGAACCTTTGCAACAGTGGAGGGACTTCTGCGGTACAACTGCTCTTCTATTTGCGGGGCACCCACTAAGTGGGTGTACGGTTTGATTTTATCGTGATTGCACTCCTACCATCTCATTGTGGATTCTCCTTTGTCTTTGCTCTTGCACACAAAGGAACCAATTAGCAAAATGAAGAGATAACCCACAGATTGGGAGAAAATACTTACAAATGAGGTGACCAATAAGGGATTAGTTTCCAAATTTTATATACAGCTTAAAAGGCTTAATATCATCAAAACAAACAACCCCCAAAATGGGAAGAAGACCTAAACAGACATTTCTCCAAACAAGATACACAGATGGCCAAGAAGCACATGGAAAGATGTACAACACTGCTAATTGTTAGAGAAATGCAAATCAGAGCTACAGTGAGATAGCCCCTCACACCAGTCAAAACTGCTGTCATCAAAAAGTCCACAAACAATAAATGCTGGAAAGTGTGTGGAGAGAAGTGAACCCTCTTACACTGTTTATGAGACTCAAAAGTGGTTCAGCTATAATGGAGAACTCCATGGAGGTTGTTTAAAAAAATAAAAATAGAGCTACCATATGACCCTGCCAGCCCACTACTGGGCATATATCCAGAGAAAAACATGGTCCAAAAAGATATGTGCACCCCCAATGTTCACTGAGGCACTGTTTACAATAGCCAAGACATGGAAGCAACCTAAATGTCCATCAAGAGAAGAGTGGATAAAGAAGATGTGGTACATATTACTTCAGTCGTGTCTGACTCTGTGCGACCCCATAGATGGGAGCCCACCAGGCTCCCCCGTCCCTGGGATTCTCCAGGCAAGAATACTGGAGTGGGTTGCCATTTCCTCCTCCAACGCATGAAAGTGAAAAGTGAAATTGAAGTTGCTCAGTCATGTCTGACTCACTCATCGCGACCCCATGGACTGCAGCCCACCAGGCTCCTCTGTCCATGGGATTTTCCAGGCAAGAGTACTGGAGTGGGGTGCCATTGCCTTCTCCATGAAGGAATATTACTCAACCATTAAAAAGAATGAAATAATATCATTTGCAGTGACACGGAGGAAATTAGAGATTGTCATACTAAATGAAGTCAGACAAAGAAGTATAAATACTGTGTGACATCCCTTATAAGCAGACTAAAAAGAAATGATACATATAAATTTATTTACAAAACAGAAACAGATCCACAGACTCAGACAATGAACTTATCATTGCTAAGGGAAAAGGACTGAGGAAAATGATAGGGAGTTTGGGATGGATATATACACTGCTATATTTAAAACAGACAACCAACAAGGACCTACTGTATATCACAGGGAACTCTGCCTAATGTGATGTGGCAGCCTGAATGGGAGGGAAGTTTTGAAGAGAATGGATACGGGTATATGTATTCTGGAGTCCTTTACTGTATACCTGAAACCATCACAACATTGTTAATCAGTTATACTCCATTATAAAGTAAAAAGTCTAAAAAAAAACACATAAAGATAAGAAAAAGCAAGGGAAAGGGCTTAATCACACCTGTAGAAGCCAGAATTAGTAATTTGTGAAAAGGGAATATTAGGAAACTGGTTTAAGCAAGCAAAGGGGTCCATGTTATTTATAGCAGCATTAAAAGCTTGAAAACTTGCTACATGATAATAGGTCCCTGAAAAGATAAGTTTTTGTGGTTGTTGTAACCCCCTCTCTTTATTAAGAGTTTTCAGAAGATCAATGGTTAGTGGAGCTTTACGCTTTCTGTTTCATTGATATACTCTTTATATGTCACAGATATTAAGCACTGGTATGTGGCAGATACTTTACTCAGCACTGGTGATATACACATAATTCCTACCTTAAAGGATTTTACAATAGCTGATATTTGTATAGTCATTTAAACTTAAAAATGCTTTCACTTACTTTTAATTTTTCTAGTATTCTGCTTTTCCATAAACTCTTTGGGCAACATGAGTTTGATATTCACGGCAATGGATTTTTTTTTTTAAAGGGAGTGATTTTTCAAACATAAGGAATTATATTCTGAATAAGGTAATAAAGACTATCTTGGCCTGGGTTGCCATGACAAAATACCATAGACAACATGGCCTAACTAACAGAAGTTGATCTGCTAATAGTTCTGCTGTCTGGAAGTCTGAGATCAGGATGCCAGTAGGGTAAGAGTTCTGATTAGATTTCTCTTCCAGGCTACACGTGATCACTTTTTGGCTGTCTTCACAAGATGGAGTGAGAGCAAGCTCTCTGATGTCTCTCATTATAAAGGCACTAATTCCATCATGAGGGCCCCACCCTCACAATCTCATTTAGACCTAATTACCTCCCAAAGACTCCATTTCCAAATATCATTATATCAGGTTTTGGACTTCAAAATATGAATTTTGAAAGGTCACAATTCAGTCCATAGGATAGACTCAGGTGCCCTCTTTTTTGAAAAATGTCATTTTGCTTTGATTCAGAATTTTTTAAAATAAGTTTATAATTGAAAATTCCTTTATACATTTCTCCAATCATATAATTTTGTCTAATAATAATCCTATTCTTGCGTTTTGTGTATCTTTTCTGTTCAGATTTTAATACTTAACCACTTATTTATATGTGTGTAAACTAATACTGTGATGTATGCTTTCATATGTAATATAAAATGGTATTATAATTCATAACTTATTGTGTTTTCCTTTTAGTTTTTCAAGATTCCCTGATATATATGTATGTATATATGGATTTAGATGTATGTGCATATAATAGGGTTTCCTATTAGGGTGGCACTAATGGTAAAGAATCCACCTGCCAATGCAGGAGACACAAGAGACATAGGTTTGATTCCTGGGTCAGGAAGATCCCCTGAAGTAGGAAATGGCAACCAACATCAGTATTCTTGCCTAGAAAATCCCATGGACAGAGGCACCTGGAGGGCTACAGTTCATGGGGTTGCAAAGAGTCAGACATGACTGAGCAACTGAGCACATACATAATACGATATAAATATCAAGGACTCTTGAAAGTCAGTGCTCAATATATGGTTTGTTTCTCCCATATCCAGGACGATGGGTCCAGTGATCAAGGGGTGCAAATGGAAGTGACATCACTATTACTGCGAGTGGTTCATCAGTAAAAATTTTTCTTCCTGTCCTCATCATCTTGCTGGCTTTGCTGGCCTGTAGGTCTCCAAGGGAAGGAATGCTTCCACCAGGAAATACAGGGTGATTCCACTGAAATGGAAGTGAAGACTGCTACCTGGCCACTTTGGGCTCCTCATGCCTCTGAATCAACAGGGAAATATGGGCATTACTACACTGGCTAGGAGGACTGATCCTGACTACCAAAGGGAAACTGGTAAGGCTGAATCCCTTTGCTGTCCACTTGAAACTATCACAACTTTGTTAATTGGCTATGCATGCATGCTAAGTCCCTTCAGTCATGTCCAACTCTGTGTGACCCCATGGACTGTAGCCCACCAGGATCCTCTGTCCATGGAATTTTCCAGGCAAGAATACTGGAGGGGTTAGTCATTCTCTTCTCCAGGGGCTCTTATAGACCCAGGGATCAAAGCCAGGTCTTCTGCAGTGCAGGCAGATTCTTTAAGTATGCCCATACTCCAATATAAAATAAAAAGCTAAAAAGAAATTGGACTGTTATTATAAAATGGAGGTAAGGAAGAAGATATCTGTAATGCACAAGTTCCTTTAGGGCAAAAGTCTCCAACCTTTTTGGAACCAGGGACTGGTTTCATGGAAGACAATTTTCTCATGGACTGGGGAGAGGGGGTTACATTTTCAAGATGATTCGAGTCCAGTCCATTACACTTACTTCTATATCAGCTCCACCTCAGATCATCAACATTAGGTCTAGGAGGCTGGGGACTCCTGCTTTAGGGCATCTCTTAGTACTACCATGCCCTGTGGTTAAAGTGAATAGAAAACTACAACCACCCAATTGAGGCAGGATTACAAATGGATTAGAACCTTCAGGAATAAAGGTTTGTATCATGCTACCAGGTATAGACCACAACCACCTGAGGTACTTTCTGAGGGCTAAGACAGTATAGAAGGGATGGAGGAGTAGGTAATTTCAGATACCAGTTACGGCCACATGACCAGTTGCAGAAACTACAACTGTAATCATTTTTAATATGTCTTTTATTATGAATATATTTGTGTGTATATATAACATTTTTCTTTCCTCTCTTATCATGATATGAGATGCATTAACTTTGCATCATAGTAGTTAAGCTTTATTAACTTTATACGAGTATTTGAGTTACAGAATATAAAGGGAAGACTGTCACTCAAGGATTTTGCATCATCTTCTGGTGAAAGGGTTAGTGAACTTTGGGTTTCATACAGGATTGTTGTATCATACTAAGTAGAAATAAGACTTCAATAATGTCTTTAGAAATTAAGTATGCTTGAAGGAGATGTGTATGGGTGCCAAATGGACAAGGGGTGGACTACAATGGCTATCAACATGGCTAGGCTATTGTGCCCAACTATTTTCAACACCAGTCAAGAGGCTGTTGTGAAGCTGTTTTAAGTGTGATTAAATCATTAGACTGAGTAAAAGAGATGATGTGTTAGCTTCCATGGTGGCTCAGAGGTTAAAGCGTCTGCCTCCAATGCAGGAGACCCGGGTTCGATCCCTGGGTCGGGAAGATCCCCTGGAGAAGGAAATGGTAACCCACTCCAGTATTCTTGCCTAGAGAATCCCATGGATGGAGAAGCCTGGTAGGCTACAGTCCATGGGGTCGCAAAGAGTCAGACATGACTGAGCAACTTCACTTCACTTCACTTCACTTCACTTCTTAACATGGGGGAGCTATATCCAGCCAGATGACAATCTTAAGAGCAAAGACTGAAGTTATTCTGCCTTAAGATTGTAGTATCAGAAACTTTGTCAGATGACTTGTCCTGAAGATTTCAGACTCAAGAATTCAACATTAATTTTATCCAAATTTCCACACTGCTGGCCCACCCTACAGATTTCAGACTTGCCAGTCCCCAAAATTATGTAAGACATTTTCTCAAATTCTGCCCCTGTATCTATCCATCTATTTACCTACCTGTGTTTCCATTCATCCATCCATCCATCTATCCACCCACCCACCCAACCCATCTATCTTCCTCACTTCCTTTTGATTTTGTTTCTCTGGAGAACCCAAATACAACCTTATATCCAGCAACCCTGATGTACCCACTTATTTTAATCATTTAAATAAAGATTATTTTGGATCTCCTGAGTGCAAAGAGTGACAATTTTCTTTCTTTCTTTCCATTCCATGTACATTTTATTTCCTTTCTTGTAATGGCTAGGAAACTCAATAAAAAGTAGAATAGCAGTTTTGTTAACAGGACACTAATGGGGAAAGCCTTTAATATTTTATGACTTTGTATTTTGCTATAGATTTTTGAAGATACACTTTAGCATGAAGGAAGTTTTTTAAATTCAGGTTTATAGAAGTTTTTATAAGTAATGGTAATTGTAATTTGTCTAGTTCTTTTTCTGAATGAATAAAGAAAATCAGGATTTTTAAAAATTATATTAATGTAAATAAATACACTGACTGGCTTTCAAATACTGAACCAATGTAGCAGAACTTGAATAATCTGAATAATCTCTTCCTGATTGTAATTTTTAAAAAAATCTCACAAGATTTGGTTTTGACATCTTTTCTTTAAAATTTTTATACTGTGGTTTATATTATTTTCATCAATTGTTTATAGCCAAGTGATCATAATTTGTATACTATACCATATTAATTTTTACATTTCCCTGAATTTTGGATAATTTTTCTCATAAAACTGAAGCTATATAATTAGATACTTAGAATTGAACCTCTTATCACCATGGTCAATTGAACCTTCTATCATCATGAAAATTTCCTTTTTATCTCTGCTAACACTTTCTGACTTTTATACCTCAATATTATTATCACTTCAGTTGCTTTGTGTGTGTCTAGTTTCTGTTTATCAAATATTTTTTTTTACTTTTAATTATTTTCTTAACTTTGTATTTATCTGTGCCCCTTCTTATAAGCATAGAACTGTTGTTGTTGTTGATAAATTCAGTTAAAATCTTTGACTTTGATAGGGAATTTAATGTATTAACACCAAGTATAATTACTAACATTTATGTTTAAATCTGTATTTTACAATTTATATTTTCCTCATTTTTATATACATATTTACTTTCTACCTCTTAGAGTCTGAATTCTTTTTATTATTTAATCTCAGTTCATTTGCTTGAAAATTGTAACTGGTCACATTGAAGCTAGAGTTTACCCTATGCAGGGGTACATACGTAGCTTTTTACCACCATTTAAGACTTAAACATCAAACTCCTTTTGACTTGCAACTCAGTTGTTGGCTGTTTTATTCAGAGAGAACCACATGAAAAAAGCCAGTGAATAAAAATCCTGTGCCAGGTACAACTGAAATAACCCAACATAAGAATGATATTTTCCAGAAATGTCATATTTTATCTTAAAAAACCCATAAGATTTTCTTCACAGTGTACTAGTTTAATAGTTAAAAAATAACTTCAGTTCAGTTCAGTCACTCAGTCGTGTCTGACTCTTTGTGACCTCATGAATTGCAGCACACCAGGCCTCCTTGTCTATCACCAACTCCCGGAGTTCACCCAGACTCATATCCATAGAGCCAGTGATGCCATCCAGCCATCTCATCCTCGGTCGTCCCCTTCTTTTCCTGCCCTCAATCCCTCCCAGCATCAGAGTCTTTTCCAATGAGTCAACTCTTCACATGAGGTGGCCAAAGTACTGGAGTTTCAGCTTTAGCATCATTCCTTCCAAAGAAATCCCAGGGTTGATCTCCTTCAGAATGGACTGGTTGGATCTCCTTGCAGTCCAAGGGACTCTCAAGAGTCTTCTCCAACACCATAGTTCAAAAGCATCTATTCTTCAGCGCTCAACTTTCTTCACAGTCCAACTCTCACATCCATACATGACCACTGGAAAAACCATAGCCTTGACTACAGACCTTTGTTGGCAAAGTAATGTCTCTGCTTTTCAATATGCTATCTAGTTTGGTCATAACTTTTCTTTCAAGGAGGAAGTGTTTTTAATTTCATGGCTGCAGTCACCATCTGCAGTGATTTGGGAGCCACCCAAAATAAAGTCTGACACTGTTTTCACTGTTTCCCCATCTACTTCCCATGAAGTGATGGGACCGGATGCCATGATCTTCGTTTTCCGAATGTTGAGCTTTAAGCCAACATTTTCACTCTCCTCTTTCTCTTTCATCAAGAGGCTTTTAAGCTCCTCTTCACTTTCTGCCATAAGGGTGGTATCATCTGCATACCTGAGGTTATTGATATTTCTCCCAGCAATCTTGATTCCAACTTGTGCTTCTTCCAGCCCAGTGCTTCTCATGATGGACTCTGCATATAAATTAAATAAGCAGGGCGACAATATACAGCCTTGATGTACTCCTTTTCCTATTTGGAACCAGTCTGTTGTTCCATGTCCAGTTCTAACTGTTGCTTTCTGACCTGCATATAGGTTTCTCAAGAGGCATGTCAGGTGGTCTGGTATTCCCATCTCTTTCAGAATTTTCCACAGTTGATTGTGATCCACTTAGTCAAAGGCTTTGGCAGAGTCAATAAAGCAGAAATAGATGTTTTTCTGGAACTTTCTTGCTTTTTCGATGATCCAGCGGATGCTTGGCAATTTGATCTCTGGTTCCTCTGCCTTTTCTAAAACCAGCTTGAACATCTGGAAGCTCATGGTTCATGTACTACCGAAGTCTGGCTTGGAGAATTTTGAGCATTACTTTACTAGCATGTGAGATGAGTTCAATTGTGCGGTAGTTTGAGCATTCTTTGGCATTGCCTTTCTTTGGGATTGGAATGAAAACTGACTTTTTCCAGTCCTGTGGCCACTGCTGAGTTTTCCAAATTTGCTGGCATATTGAGTGCAGCACTTTCACAGCATCATCTTTTAGGATTTGAAATAGCTCAACTGGAATTCCATCACCTCCACTAGCTTTGTTCGTAGTGATGCTTTCAGTTCAGTTCAGTCACTCAGTCGTGTCCTACTCTTTGCGACCCCATGAATCACAGCACGCCAGGCCTCCCTGTCCATCACCAACTCCTAGAGTTCACTCAGACTCACGTCCATTAAGTCCGTGATGACATCCAGCTATCTCATCCTCAGTCGTCCCCTTGTCCTCCTGACCTTAATCCTTCCCAGCATCAGAGTCTTTTTCAGAGAGTCAACTCATCGCGTGAGGTGGCCAAAGTACTGGAGTTTCAGC
This sequence comes from Nanger dama, assembly GCA_917880005.1. NCBI lineage: Eukaryota > Metazoa > Chordata > Mammalia > Artiodactyla > Bovidae > Nanger > Nanger dama. Next base: position 37,426,636 of record CAKJTW010000007.1, read on the forward strand.
TTTAGCATCATTCCTTCCAAAGAAATCCCAGGGTTGATCTCCTTCAGAATGGACTGGTTGGATCTCCTTGCAGTCCAAGGGACTCTCAAGAGTCTTCTCCAATACCACAGTTCAAAAGCATCAATTCTTTGGTGCTCAGCATTCTTCACAGTCCAACTCTCACATCCATACATAACTTTAGGTAACTATTAATAAAAATATTTTAAAAATAAATGAAAGTAAACAACCCCTATTATCTAATATAATGCTGTATCATTGTTTCAGTTCTTAAAAAGGGACATGAATGCAAAGCAATTTGATCTCGCATTTTGAGATTATCACCTGCATTAACATACTTTTCCATCTCAGTATCATAGTATTTGAGAGAAAGTCAGAGAAGTAGATATGTACACTACACAAAATATACATTGTGTATTTTTCCTCAATATTTTTAAGCTGCTGGAGTAGTTGTGAAACACTACCAGAAATGTGCTGGCTTTAGCTGAGATAAAAATTTGTATAATTTTGTAGTTGGGAGGGCTTCTGTCTCAGTCCCTTCCTATTTAAGTAGCCAACTCCATAGCTTGGCACAGCCTCAGCACTCAGGAAATGGATATGGTTGTTGGGTTTTGTTATGATCATCTTTAGTTCTGAACTGTTCATACCTTAACGATGCCTAGTGTTTTAGCCCCAGAAGGTCTGTGACACAATTTTAAGGACAGTCTCTCCCTTTAGAAAAGTTACTTTCTAACCTAAACTGTTAATTGCCTGTAATTTTTAAGTCTTTTCTTCTTCCAAAAGAAACAGTTACAAAAATGAAAAGGCAAAAACAGCCAGGTAAAAACTACAACATTCTCAGACAAAAGATTTGTATCAGGAATATGTCGAGTTCTTGCAAGTTAATTACAAACAACAAAACAACAACCCAAGGAATAAACAAAAGATTTGAATAGCTACTTCACAAAGTATTTTAAATGGTAAATATTCGAGAAATTGAAATTAAATGTCCAATAAAATAGTACTATGCATCTATGAGAGCCCCTAAAGTTTTAAAAGTTGGCTAAACCAAGTGTCTGTGAAAATACGGAGGAATTAGAACTCTCATATGATGCTCACAAGAATAGAAAAGTGTACAACCATTTGGAAAACAGTTTGGCAATTTCTTGAAAAGTTAAAAATATACTTTCCCATGACCCCGTCATTCCATTTCTAGGTATATGCCCAAGAGCCCTGAAAGCATATGTCCACACAAGACTTGTACCTACCTGTTCAAAACAGCTTTATCGGTAATACCAAAACCCAGAAACAACTCAAGTGTTCCTCAACAGACCATTTGATAATTTCATGTAGCCAAATAATGGAATTCTATGCAACATAAAAAGGAATTAACTGCTGAGACACAAGTAAGAAAAAGTTAAGCAATCTGGTATTCATGAGTGGCTTCCTGGTTTGAAAGAGTGACTATACAAAAATGCACAATTAATTAACCATAAAAGGCACAATTAATCAAAACAATGACACCTAAGATTGCAACAAACTGTATGTGGCCTCTTACTATACAAAAAGAGTTGATTTCCTGGCAAATAGTTTTCCATATTAGTGAATTTGAAAATACTTATAACAACACTTACCAAAGCAAACTTAGAAACTTGTACACATAAACTTTAGTGTATGTACATTTCAAATTTCAGCTATTTTCTTTTGATGCTAAGCATACAGTGAATGACCTGGTTTGTTATTTGTAGCAGTCCACAAATATATAATATTTTTATGATGATCTCACATATAGTATTTATTATTTTGTGTTATGTCTAAAATATGTTATATTTACATTAAACAGCCTGACTTTGATTTCAACAATACAGTTGTAAGCAAAACTGATATTAGCAAAGTTGCACAGTAAATTGATCTCCCTCTTGTTTTTGCCTTTCTAACATCTGCTATTTGCTTCCAGACAAACATGATCCTCTCCCTGTGGCTTCCATCCATGAAGCCTCTCAACCTAATGAGACTTGCTCCCACTTCCCCCCAGCTCATCCAGCACTTCATCTTGAGAATTCCTGGAGCCAGAAGGCAAAGGCTGTTTCCAAATTCAGAACCCCTCCCTTGAGGTAACTGTCGAGAATTATTAGTACTCTGAACAAATGCTGTCAAGTTCCCACCATTTCATACTGGATGCACTTGCTGGCCTGTGTTTGTGGTCATGGGGCCATGTGACCAGTGATGACAGATGAATTGTAATTGTAAGTGATGTGTGTCACTCTGGAGATCTGAGTACTTAACTGTAACTTCAAGATCACTTTAGGAACTCTTTTTATTTTGGAATGATCATGAGAAAATTCCCTGAGTGTCTGTGGTGAGTAGAAGCCCTCTGTCCCCATGATGGACATATCCCATAAGAAAATATAAAACATTTATCATTTGAAGTTGCTTGAAGTTGCTTTAATGACTTGGTGGTACTTTGCTCCCGCGGCATGAGCAAGCCTGTCCTGAGTAAACTAGTATCATATATCATATTGTCAGAGGAGCATTCTAGTGCCCTTGCTTTGGCCTTTGGTTTGGAATCCACAGGAGCAACTCTAATGGTGGAATGTCTGCCATGGGACAGGGAACAAGAGATCTTACACAGGGGAATAACTGGGTAAATAGAAACTGTACACACACCTCAAGGCATGTTAAATAAGCAGCTACACATTCAGCACACCTGTAAATTAGTAGCTGATGATGTTTTAACTGATGGTTGTTTTTGTATTTTCAGTTTTTGGCTGAGGACAAAAATACTATGAATTGAGGATTCTATCTGCCCCAGATCTTTTTCGCAGGATTTTCTTAACATTTTGATTCTCAGCTACGAAAGTAGCTGGGGGAAGCTGCCGACTACAGGATCCACTAGAGAAGGCACAACTCTGGGTGAGGTTTCTTTGCTCTCTCTTTGACAAATGCGATTAGTTTAAAATGAAGCTGGAGGAAGCTACTCTACAGTTATCCAAAGGCTTAGAAATAAAACCCCAGCATGAATATTGATAAAGTCATCCAAGCTTCCCTGAAAAAAAAAAAAAAAAAACTTTCTGAAGCTTAAGTAGGAAAAAGTATTGTAAGAGTGATGACAGCGGCTCACCAATAATTCTTTAAAATATGACTAATAGTATTGGAACAAGAAAAAAGAATTTTGATTTGGGGGTGCAGAGTCGGGAAGACACACAAACACAATGCCTGGTTTTTGATTATGGACAAATCAGATCTAACTTCTTACTATGAGAATCAGTTATCTGCCAGAAACTCAAAAGCTTTTTTTAATGAACAATTTTTCAAAGACACTGTCAAAACTTTCCCTAAATAAAATGAGATTTCACATCAGCAGATAATTAAAATATATTTACTTAAAAAAAAAAAAAAAAAGCCAGAAGGGCATCTGATGTTTTACAGACATTCCAACACCTTCAGGAAATTTGAACTCACACCAAAGGGTCTGACAGTCATTTGAGTCTCCATCTGTATTGGAACACATGTGCACACAATGCACACTGAATTGCTCCAATGGAAAAAAAAAAAAGAGAGAGAGAGAGAGAGAAAACTGGTCTTAAATTATAGAAGTCCTCTACCATTCTTCTTAACCCTAGAGTCTTTGGCAGCTTGAAATAGTGACTTAGAGTGATCCAGTCACAAAGCTTCCTTTGCTGCTAGAAACCACAATGCTGAGCTCCAAGCAAGTGCTGCTCCAAGAACACACCGACTATAAACTAAACAGCCCAGAAGAAATACAAGACTGAGGGACAATTCGGGGAGCAAACGAGAAGAAGGCATTGCTTGTTCTGATTTACCCTGGACAGCCCCTTCTCTGTTTAAGTTTAATTATTTGCTTCATGTTGTCAGCTTGTTACCAGGATTTCAATTCAGTCACTCAGTCATGTATGACTCTTTGTGACCCCATGGACTGCAGCATGCTAAGCTTCCCTGTCCATCACCAACTCCCAGAGCCTACTCAAACTCAGGTCTATCATGTTGGTGATGCCATCCAACCATCTCATCCTCTGTTGCCTCCTTCTTCTCCAGGATTTAGATCTGCTCAAATTAATTTTCAGGCTTCCTTGGTGGCTCAGACAGTAAAGAATCTGCCTGCAATGCACAAGACCCAGGATCCATCCCTGGGTCAGGAAGATCCCCTGGAGTAGGGGATGGCTACCCACTCCAGTATTCTTGCCTGGAGAATCCTATGGACAGAGAAGCCTGGCAGGCTACACTCCATGGGGTCACAAAAAGTCAGACACTGAGTGATTAACACACACAAATTAATTTTCACAATTCTTTCTTGTAACTAAAAATATCCCTGCCATCTTCCAATCCCTGAGCTGTAAAAAACAACATTTTAATATAAATTCTGGGAGTAAAACAAGTGGAAATTTTAGATTCCATTGGGGTGCAACCACTATTTGGGGGCATGTTATTGACATCTAAATAACTGCCATCATTTATTATAATGTTAGTATACAGATTATGTTTTATTTATTATGCATCAACTCATTTAATCTTTAAAGTAAAGATCATCACCCTGATTAACAGATGAGAAAATTGAGTCTTAACAAGGCTGTTACTTGTCCAAGGTCATACAGCTCAGAAACAGGCAGGAAGTGAAACTGTTAGTTGCTCAGTCATGTCTACTCTCTGCAACCCCATGGACTGTAGCCCGCCAGGCTCATGTATCCATGGAATTTTTCAGGCAAGAATACTGGATAAAGAAAGCTGTGGACATACACACAATGGAGTATTACTCAGCCATTAAAAAGAATACATTTGAATCAGTTCTAATGAGGTAGATGAAACTCAGTGAAGTTTCATCTATATACAGAGTGAAGTAAACCAGAAAGAAAAACACCAATTCAGGATACTAATGCATATATATGGAATTTAGAAAGATGGTAACGATAACTCTGTATGCGAGACAGCAAAAGAGACACAGATGTACAGAACAGTCTTTTGGACTCTGTGAGAGAGGGAAAGGGTGGGATGATTTGGGAGAATGACATTGAAACATGTATTATATCATATATGAAATGAATCGCCAGTCCAGGTTTGATGCATGATACTGGATACTTGGGGCTGGTGCACTGGGATGACCCAGAGGGATGGTACGGGGGAGGGAGGAGGGTTCAGGATGGGAAACACGTGTATACCTGTGGCAGATTCATGCTGATGTATGGCAAAACCAATACAATATTGTAAAGTAATTAACCTCCAATTAAAAAAGAAAAAAGAATACTGGAGTGCATTGCCATTCCCTTCTCCAGGGGATCTTCCCGACCCAGGGATCAAACCCAGGTCTCCTGAATTGGCAGGTGGACTCTTTATCACTGCCCATCTGGGAAGCCCCTTGCTGGAAGACCATGAGTGAATCACGAGCATCTCATATCTTCCATTTCTGTGCCATATTGCCATGCTGTGGAGATGTATTTATCTTATATTTATAGATCCCAGATAGTATGATAGGTAGGTGTTATTGCTATGGTTCGATTATCATGGTCACATACTCAAATAAATCATAACCCACAGATAAGTTAACCCAGCTCAGCCATCCAAATGACACAGAGAGTCCTTTTCAGGAGGTCAAATAAAAAGCCTCCACTGCAGCTGTGACTTAAAGAAGCCCCCATCCAGGGAAGGAGGGGGTGAAACAGTGATAGTATGCCACAGTCACTCATAAAGTTCTAGTTTAAACTCTGTTCGCTCCCCGACAAATAATCCATGGCATAGTAATCCTGTTCTAAACTTTATCTTACATTTCAACAGCTCTTTGGGCCATCTCAACTGATACAGTTCAAATTTCCTGCTGGTCAGGTAGCACTAATATCTGCATTTCCCTTTTATTCCCTTCACATAATTTCTGGGCTTTCTTCACTGAGGAGCCACGTCCAGATAGGGGGTGAAAATTGAAACTGGAGCGCAGCGGTGGGGGGCGGCAAAGCCGTGAGCATGGAAGGACTCATTAATCAGGGATCCAGAGCTGCCACGGATGAGAATCTGGGACCCGGGCATATTCTTCCCCTGGGGGAATGTGGAAATGCTTGGCTTCTTTCTTTTCTCTTTTCCTGTGGTGCCTCAAAAAATGTGCAAGCTCTGGCTCCTAGCCAGTAGGGTGATTTCTTTGTTTAAAGGAAAGTGTAAAGTATTTTCACATTAAATGAAGAACTTCAGACATCTCCGGGCATCTGTCCTTTGAGGGCTTGTTAAAATTCAACAAAAGCCCATTTATACTTTCAGAGAACCTCTTCTTCCTTTGCTGGGTTGCCTTGGGGATTTTCATTTCTTTCTGCAACACCACTCTATTTTGTCTTAGCTCTTCCTCTCGGAGGGATTATGGCTACATTTTTTATTTTTAAACCCTCAGATCTCTCCTGTTCTTTTAAAATCTCATCTATGCTCTTAGTATTCATCTTTAACAAAAAATCTAAGATATATGAGTTGATTTTAACTGCCTCCGTTCACTTGTTAGGGGTGACAGAAACATTTGTTTCTGATTTTTGAAATTACGAACATCACAAGAGATTTACTAAGAAACTCGCTTTCCCTGAGTTTGTGAGTTTTCATTCCAAGTTTTGTAAGACTCCTATATATCTTCAATTTTCACAAGGGATATCAGGAAATAATTTTAGGAGGAAATATCCAATTTAAAGCTAATCCCTGCCGCCTCTATTTATCTGGGAACACTCATATATCTTGCTTTTTGGGTGGTGAATAAAAAGACTCTTCACCAAAGTGAAGAAGAATGTAAATTATGGGAAGTTTGAGTTTCATTCACTGCCATGTGCCCATTAACCTGTAGAGTGCCTCACACATATTAGATACTCAGAAACTGTTGTTTGAAGAAGTAAATGAATACATTTTCAAATAATAAAATATTACACCTTAAAAAGGTTTGAATTGGCTCTTTTGCCTCTTATAAATAAGCACATGAACTTTTTCTCTAGCACCAATTATACATTAATTCACAGTGAACTAAAAACCGTAATACAAGGAGATCAAACCAGTCAACCCTAAAGGAAATCAACCATGAATACTCACTGGAAGCGCTGATGCCGAAGCTGAAGCTCCAATACTTTAGCCTACTGATGGGAAGAGCTGACTCGCTGGAAAAGACCCTGATGCTGGGAAAGACTGAGGGCAAAAGAAGGACATGACAAGAGGGTGAGATGGTCGGATAGCATCATCAACTCAACGGACATGAGTTTGACCTAACTCCCCAAGATGGGGAAAGACACAGATGCCTTACATGTTGCAGTCCATGGGGTCACAGAGTCAGACATGACTTAGCAACTGAACAACAACCTTATAGGAATAATAGAAACACAGCTTTTCTCACAAACAGGGTAGATTGCTGCTGTATATCTAGGTCTCCTTGGGTAACAGAGGCACTGTGGACAACCAGCTCAATAGAGCACGATGGCCTTCCTGTGGCTGTAGCACAGCCATCTTGGATTGTACCCAGTGATACACGTAATTCCATATCTTCAATGTTACACGTGAAGAAGGATTAGTCTTTATTATTGTTGGAGAACTCTTCATACCAAAAGAATTTTTAAGTGAGATTACTTCCTGCCTAATTATGTTTGATTAGATCTTCTGGGATAATGAACACTGATTATGTGCATGACCCTGGATACTTTTTTCACTACCTAATAGAGAATGTAAGTAATGTCTCTCATGAAATTTAACTGATTGAAAAACTACCTGTTTTAATCCTATGGCAGATTTTCCATGAGAATTTTGGGGGAAAGCTTTACAAGTGAAACTGAAAATTATTTATTTGAATAGACTGATAGTCTAGATAGATAGACTGTTCTATATAGACTGATAGTCTAGATAGATAGACTGTTCTATTTAGACTTATTTCAAATAAATAATTTTCAGTTTCATTTATAAAGCTTTCCCCCACAAATTGTCATATCTATCTATCCTATCTAGAGCTTATCTGGTGGCTCAGATGGTAAAGAACGTGTCTGCAATTTAGGAATGCTAGGTTCAATCCCTAGGTTGGGATTCCCCAGAGAAGGGAACAGCAACCCACTCCAGTATTCTTGCCTGGAGAATCCCATGGACAGAGGAGCCTGGTGGGCTACAGTCCATGGGGTCACAAACAGTGGGACATCACAGAGCAACTAACACTTTCACTTTCAACCTGAGCATGCATGCTCAGTTGCTTCAGTCACGTCCAGTTCTTTTCAAACCTATGGACTATATAGTTCACCAAGCTCCTCTGTCCATGGGATTCTCCAGGCAAGAATACTGGAGTGGATTGCCATGCCCTTCTCCAGGGGATTTTCCCCACCCAGGGATTAGACCTGGGTCTTCTGCATCACAGGCAGATTCTATACCACTGATCCACTGGGGTAGGCCTTCATCCTACCTATTATCTACCTAATCTATTTATGAGATGAGCAGCCAAGGCTGAGAACCACCCCTGAATCTGCAGTTGGTTCTTCCTTGAGGACACTGCTTCCTCAGGAGTCCCCTTAACAGGTGGCTCTTTTCCACACTGTCCTACCCCTGGGCCTGTACATGGGCCATGAACTTGTCCCTTGTCATTATTTCTCAGCAATTCTTTCTCCTTCATCAATTCTTCCCACTTTAAACCCATGCTGTGAGAGCTCATGTTACCTTTCCCTGCTGCACTCATTTGCTGGCTGCTGGTCATTTCCTTTTTTTTTCTTTCGGAATTTAATTCTTAGATAAAGGTCACTCTCTCCTAAACTACTCCTCTCTTAATTCTTGCTGATTTCAAAATCTATGTAGATGTTCCTTCACTCTAGCTTCTTGCTGCCCTGCCCTCCTCTCCTCTAAAATGGTCACCTTCCATCTATGTAAGACAGACAGTACTAAGGTTATACCATATAGCTTCTTTTTACTAACAGCTCTTAACTTCCTTATGGTTTTTCTAGTAGTCATGTAGGGATGTGAGAGTTGGACCATAAAGAAGGCTGAGCACCGAAACAATAGATGTTTTCAAGCTGTGGTGCTGGAGAAGACTCATAAGTCTCTTGGACAGCAAAGAGATCAAATCAGTGAATCCTAAAGGAAATCAACCCTGAATATTCACTGGAAGGACTGGTGCTGAAGCTCCAATACTTCGGCCACCTGATCCAAAGAGCCAGCTCATGGGAAAAGACCCTGATGCTGGGGAAGATACAGGGCAGGAGGAAAAGGGGACTTTGAAGATGAGATGGTTGGATGACATCACTGAGTCAATGGAAATGAGTTTGTGTAAACTCCGGGAGGTAGTGAAAAAGAAGGGAGCCTGGCATGCTGCAGTCTATGGGGTCACAGTAACTGAGTAACACCAACTTAACTTCCCAAAATTGCATTTTCAAGAATCTCTCTCCATGACAGTTATTTTTGTCTTTCCAGTTCATGCTTATTTATACATCCTGGAGGCCAAAATAAATTGATTATACCACTTTTTAATTGTCACCCTTATGATTTTATGAACTGTCTTTCTTATTCACCTACCTTATATCTCATGACCTATCATTCTCATTTCTCCTTCTCTCCCTTTCCTTCCCTCTTTTCCTGCCTCTCTCCCTCCCTCCATCTCTCTCCTTGATTATATTTGTCTTGCAGAATTTCACCCATGGTTAATCCATGGTTAAATCCATCTCTCTGTCTACTCCACATCTGTTCCCATACAGCTGAAAATGACTGCAGAAAAACACAACCATAACAATTGTCTTCCTTTAAATTTATGACCTCTAATCTCAAGTGGGCTCTTAATGTTGCCTGGCAATCATATTATATTTCCCTAGTCCATTCATTCTTTCACTCTCCCTGAAAAATAATTCCTACTTTTGCTTCTTTCCTCAAACTCATGATACTTCTTCTTAAATCCTAACTCTTAGCTGATGACATTGCTTTCAGATAAAATAGAAACAAACAGAAGAGAGCTTCCACAAGGTCCTACCATAATAACTAACCACTGACCGGTATCTGTTCTCTGGACTGTGGATGATTTAAACTCGTTCCTATCTAAAGACAGTTCTTCCACTGGGCAGGAAACTGCTTACTCTCCTACTTCTATACACTGTTGTCCTTCTTGTTTTATTTTCCTCTACTTCCTACTAGATCATGTATAACAAACATGCACTATTACTCCTGTCTGAAAAAAGAAAAGGATTTTATTGACTCTATCATCCCATTCAACTAGCACTTTTCATTTCCTTTTATCTAAAACAAAAACAAACAAACAAACAAAAAAAAAAAAACGGTTTCAAAATGTTGTCTAAATTAACAGTTCTCAATTCTTCTCTCTTTTCCTATCTTTCTTTCTTATAGCCTCTCCAATCAAGCTTTGGAACTCACCACACTAATGAAATTTTTGTTGTCTAATCACCAATGAATTCCATGTTACTAAATCCAAATCAGTTCTTGCTCATCATCTCATTTGACCCATGAGAATTTGATACAGTTGACCACTCCCCATCCCACTTGAAAGTTTCCTCATGTGGACTGCAGGATACTACTGTCTTCGGGTTTTCTTTTTTCCTCATTGTCTGCTTCAGCTAATACTCCTCTGAGGGTTTCTGTTCATCCCACTGACCAGGAATCACTGGAGTGATTCAGGCCTAAGACCCCAGAGCCTTCTCTCCGTACACTATTTTGGGTATCACATCTCTTTTTAGATTATTTCAAAAATCATTTCTCCAGGGACAACTCCCAGATGGATAACTGCATTCTGGACCTCTTCTCTAAACTCAACATCTATTTAGATATCTAATAGGTACCTCAAGTTCAGCAACTCCAAAATCATGCTCTTACCATTCCCTCCAAATCTGTTCTTCAGAGTCTTCTCCATATCAGTAAATGACAAATCCACATTTGCCAACACCCAAATCTCTGAATTTTTCTTCTCGTAATTTGCTTTCAATCCATCACCAAATACCACTCAATCTACCTTTAAAATACATCTATAATCCAACCATCTGTATTCACTTCATCTGTATCAGTTTAGTCCAAAGCATCATTTTTTGAATGAATAATTGCAGCTAATATTCAAATTTCTGCCTTTTTCACTCCAACAGTTTATTATCAATATAACTGACTTTCAAATCATAAATTCAAACATGTCACTGTTCTACATAAACCCTCCAAAGGCTTCTCATCTCATTCAGAGTAAAAACTAAAGTCCTTACATTGGTCTACATAATGTGGTCCTGGTGAGGTCTCCATGATGAACTTCACTGGTTGCTCCATTCTGGTTATACTGGTTGCTCCATTATGCTCCTCTTCTCACACTCCATGAATAATCTACCTTCAAAGCTTTTGCACTCATTTCCTCAGCAAAACCATTTTCTATCATAAATACACATGAATGGATTTTTGTCTGTTTCTATTGAAGTATAAATAGCATTCTAAGAGAAGCATTCCCTGGCCACCATATTTAAAATTCCATTCCCTATTCCTCTTATATATATTTTTTATAATTTCTATCAATATCTGGCTTACTATATATTTTATTTGTCTTTTACCTATCTCCTTCTAGGAGAGTATGGGTTTCATTCTGGTGTGTTAACTACTCTATTTCCAGGCACTAGTGCATATTTGTTGGAAAAAAAATGAATGAGTGAATGAATACAACAATGCTCATGATGATCAAATGACAGAGTATTGATATATCAGAGGAAAATGACTGCAAGAGAGAAAAAGCATCAAGTATTTTAAATGACAACATTAAAATGAAAGGCACTTTACCTAAGAATTATGTTAGTACTATATTCAAAGAGCTAAAACCTAAGTACTGATTGTGTAAGATACTTTCCTATATTTACAGCTATACAGCTTGAGACTCATGGTTGCCAAAAATTGTTCTTCATAAGAATCTGATGGAATGTTAAGGTACAGTTCAATGAATCTCCTAACATTTAGTACTTACAAGACTCTACTAGCCATCACAAAAATATAAGAAGAGAAGATTTAGACCATCTATCTCATTTAGTGATCTTCATTAATTTTATGACATTATTCTTTTATGATCTAAAATGGAAAACCTAAACCTTTAGGGCCAAAATGAAGTACCATATGAAGTGGGGAAACCTGTCACCCTTGATGGAGATTTGCACTTGGATTTTACATAGAATACTGGACAATTCCACCGGCTCTCACACAGTCCTTTTTACTGTAATCAATTATTAGCACTTCACATGTTTGTGGAGTTTTATATCAACCACACTGTTAACTAGTCTGGGCTTCCTCTCCTGCCAGTAACTATAGAGTTACTTCTGAAGATCTGATCCTTTTTTTCTCTTTTTTTTTTTCCCAGTGAATGAAAAGCAACCAGAGACAGCTTGAAGAATTCCAAATGCTGTCAAAAAAAAAAAAAAAAAAAAAACCAAACCAGACTGAATTAGCCAAGGGAAGAGAAGGGAAGTGGAAAAGAGCAGTCACACGAGTTCATGGGCCTGGCTTTCTATCATGCCTACTCTGGGGGCCACATCAGTGGCCTTGCTTTCGTGCCAGAAGCCGTGCAAGTCATAATTAGAATATGGAATATTGCAAAGAAAGGGGAAAAGGCCCCATCTGTGCAGCCACTTTAACTACAAGCCCAGAACCCGTTTTATAGCCGAGGCACAAAGACCGTATTAATACATGTGGTTAGTTCCCTCTCTATACATACTGTGGATTCATTGTGTCTGCTTTTCCTAGGTGGAGCAAACACAGACATACAATATTTTGTTCTCTTTTTGCTGTTACACTTCCTTTCTCGCCAGATGCAGCAAACCTCTTCCTAAGCCATTCTGTCTGTACTGCTCGGCATGCTGACACCCATCAGCTTGCAAGTGAGCGGGGCTGTCAGCGCTGGATATTTTCTCCTCCATTGTCACTGGTCTAATGACATCCTCTGGTTTATGTGCTTTTCTCTCCAACACCACCATAAGCTAGAATAACTCATTCAGTCTGGGTGTGAGGCACTTCTCCTATAATTCATGCCAAGAAAAGGAAATCCCCAGACTTATGGACAAATAGTGTAGCATATGTACGTAGCACTCAGCAGTCTCCATCTGTAAACTTTCATTTAATATAATGAAATAAAGCATTTCAATATACATAGTGCTTTTTTTTTCCCAGATAAAAGAATCAGGGATGAGAGATGTTAGAAAAATAGGACCATTATCCCCAGTACCACCTTGAGAGTGAGAGTTTTACATATTTAGGTGGATTTTAGAGTCTAGAATGCTGTGGGAGCTTAACAAATGACTATTAATTATTATTTAAATACAAATGTTGACTGAGTCATAAGGTTAATGAATGCCTTTGGGAATATTCTTTAGATAACAGTAATGTATCCAGACTAGCTATCAGGGTTTGAATAAATGTGCTTACTCCAGTATCAGCATGAAAATACCATACACATTTTTTATTTCCAGAGGCCAGTGGTGCCCAGCACTTAGTAGGTATCTCCAAATATGCTTTAAACAGTTGAACTGAATTTCCTGGATTTTTATAACCTCTATGGGTTTTTGTTTTGGCAGCTACAGCCAATTGAGAACTGTTTTCTGGCTTCTGTCAACATAAATATTTGAAAGTGTTAGTGGCTTAGTCGTGTCTGACTCTTTGCGGCCCCATGGACTATAGCACACCAGGCTCCTCTGTTCATGGGATGTCCCAGGCAAGAATCATGGAGTACACTGCCATTCCCTTCTCCAAAACATAAATACTTAGGAGCAATGATTTAGGATTTTGCTCAGCAGTTCTTGTCTATGGAAGTTACTTCTCTTCAGAATTTTTCTTTGTTAGAGTAAGAGAAGTCATTAGAATCAGAGAAGTCCAAGTTTCAAGGCGCATTGTTAGGTGTGATCTATCTCTAATGTATTTATTTGGATTTTTATCTTCTAAACTTAGTACATGTCTTTGCAGCTAGCTTCAGTAACAGTAATTCTGCAGCAGAGACGTTTGTTTAAACCCAGGTGTTTTATATTTTAAAGTTGATACCATTCTCTCTGTAATGGTCAGTGAAGGGTAAAAGGAATGGAAACACTGAGGCATAGCCCACCTTAACAATAATCACAGATTATAGTAGTTCTGCCTCATCTAATGTGGAAATCATCATATAAGAGTAGCATAATTACACAAAAATGTAGCCAGCTAACAACAAAAGGGAAGAAAAAAAAGTAGGAAAAGACATAATTAAGATTGAAACAAAGTTTGTTGAGAAATTCCTATAAAGTTTTGGATAGAAAGATCTGTGAAAAAGATCACTTAAATTGTTATGTCTGCTATGGTTCTGAATTTTTAAATAGCTTTGTTTTCTGAATTTGGATTAGAACTTTGGTTGATTTGGGCCTGAGGGCTGATCTTATATTTCTAGAATCTCTACCAGATGACTTATCTCTTCCAGTTCTTTTTTTTTTTTTTTTACTATTTTTAAAGAGAATTTCTTGATGCACAGGAAGATTCAAGTAGAGGATGTGGGGTGGGAGGTGGGAGGGGGCTTCGGCATTGGGAGATTGTGTTCACCTATGGCTGATTCGTGTCAATCTATGGCAAAACAAATACAGTATTGTAATTTAAAATAAATAAATTAATTAATTAAAAAAAAACCAATTAACCATGTCATACGTGGATATAATTTTGTGCTTGTTACAGAATCATTTTCTTACTATTGTTTCTTAGTTAATGGGTCAAAATAGTCATGAAGAGCTTGTTATGTGCTGGCATTGTGCTAAGCAAGCTCCCTTCATTTACATTAATAAATACAAAATCTTAAGTAATCAATATCCCCCCCAAAGGCTGTTAGGTTAAATACAAAAATAAGAAATTAGAGGTGACTTCAGCAAGCTGGCAAAATAGGAGGTCCCCGGCTCCTTTGTGCCCTCAGCAACTATAATCTGGCAGCCATCCACAGATAAAAGTATCTTTGTGAGAACTTTGGGACCCACACAGGAGACTATGAAACTCAGTGGAGTCCAAGACTGAGGGGGGGGTACTTTGAGACGGCAGGCCCATGCCCAGGTGGCTGACTCACCAACCATGGTCCTGGATGCGTGCGTCACTCAGTCATGTCCAACTATTTGCGACCCCATGGACTGTAACCTGACATGTTCCTTGGTCCATGACATTTTCCAGGCAAGAATACTGGAGTTAGTTGCCATGTCCTCTTCCAGAGGATCTCCCTACCCAGGGACAGAACCTACCTCTCCTGAGTCTCCTGCAATGGCAGGTGGATTCTTCATCACTGGGTCACCTGGGATGCCCATGGTCCTAGATACAGACCCAGAAATAGCTCCATCCCCTGTGGAACTGGCTTAACTGCAACCCCAGCTGGCCTTGGCTCTGCTGCCAGGACCACCCACTAGGGGACCCAGCAGAAGTCATGCCCATAGGTGCCTTGGATAACAGGCCTGCTGACATTGGTCCTGTGACCTGACTCCAGCCCCTCTTAGCTAAATTCTGGAGGCAATTCTGCCCATCTGTTCCCCATACTCATCCCTTCTGAGGCAGGCCACCATCCTCAATCTGAAAGCAGGTCCAGAAATGGCTCTATCACTCAACCTCAGCCTGTCTCAGCTATGGTCTCACAGAAGTCCTGCCTACCCAGAGACTTGATGGGAGAAACACTTGTCTTTGCCCCTGAAGTAGGCCCACTGTACTCCAACCAACTGCAGAGCCTAAGACAGCTCTGAGGTACTGGCATTAAAACAGACACTAGACCAATAGAAGAGAACAGAGAACCTAGAAATAAACCCATGCATACACAGTTAACTAATCTTTAATAAGTGTGCCAAGAATACACAGTGAGGAAAGGACAGTCTCTCCAATCAGTTGTGTTTGGGAAACCCAATATCCACGTGCAAAAGAATAAAACTGGACTCTTGTGTTATACCATACATGAAAAATGAAACTGAAATGTATTAAAAACTTAAATATAAGAACTGAAACTATAAAACTCTTACAAAAATATGCAAGGAAAAGATTTTGACATTGGTCTTTTCAATTATTTTTTGGGGGGTAGCACACCAAAAGCATGGGCAACAGATGCAAAAATAAACAAGTGAGACTACATCAAGCTAAAAAGCTTCTGTAGAGCAAAGGAAACCGCAAACAAAGTGAAAAGACAGCCCACAGAGTGGGAGAAAATATCTTCATTCCATGTATCTAAGAAGGAAAAACATATACAGCTAATATAAAAAAAACAAAAAACATGATTTAAAAGTGGAAAAAGGAACTAAATAGACATTTCTCCAAAGAAGACATACAAATGGCCAAAAGGTATATGCAAAGGTACTCAACATTACTAATTCTGAGGGAAATGCAAACCAAAGCCACAATGAGCTATCACTTCACACCTGTTAGGATAGCTGTTATCAAAAAGACTTGAGATAATGAGATAATCATATGATTTTTATTTCTCAGTTTGTTAATGTGATGAATTACATTGATTGACTTGAGGATATTGAAGAATCCTTGCATCCCTGGGATAAGGCCCACTTGGTCATGGTGTATGATCTTTTAATGTGTTGCTGGATTCTGATTGCTAGGATTTTGTTGAGGATTTTTGCATCTGTGTTCATCAGTGATATTGGCCTGTAGCTTTCTTTTTGTAGTGTCTTTGTCAGGTTTTGGTATTAGGGTGATGGTGGCCTCATAGAATGGGTTTGGAAGTTTACCTTCCTCTGCAAATTTCTGGAATAGTTTCAGTAAGATAGGTGTTAGCTCTTCTCGGAGTTTTTGGTAGAATTCAGCTGTGAAGCCGTCTGGACCTGGGCTTTTGTTTGCTGGAAGATTTCTGATTACAGTTTCAATTTCCGTGCTTGTGATGGGTCTGTTAAGATTTTCTATTTCTTCCTGGTTCAGTTTTGGAAAATTGTACTTTTGTAAGAATTTGTCCATTTCTTCCAAGTTGTCCATTTTATTGGCATATAATTGCTGATAGTAGTCTCTTATGATTCTTTGTATTTCTGAGTTGTCTGTCGTGATCTCTCCATTTTCATTTCTAATTTTGTTGATTTGATTTTTTTCTCTTTGTTTCTTGATGAGTCTGGCTAATGGTTTGTCAATTTTGTTTATCCTTTCAAAGAACCAGATTTTTGCTTTGTTGATTTTTGCTATGGTCTCTTTTGTTTCTTTTGCATTTATTTCTGCCCTAATTTTTAGGATTTCTTTCCTTCTACTAACTCTGGGGTTCTCTATTTCTTCCTTTTCTAGTTGCTTTAGGTGTAGAGTTAGGTTATTTATTTGACTTTTTTCTTGTTTCTTGAGGTATGCCTGTATTGCTATGAACTTTCCTCTTAGGACTGCTTTTATAGTGTCCCAAAGGTTCTGTGTAGTTGTGTTTTCATTTTCATTTGTTTTGATGCATATTTTGATTTCTTTTTGATTTCTTCTGTGATTTGTTGATTATTCAAAAGGGTGTTGTTCAGCCTCCAAATGTTGGAATTTTTAATAGTTTTTCTCCTATAATTGAGATCTAACCTTAGTGCATTATGGTCAGAGAAGATGCTTGGAATAATTTCAATTTTTTTGAATTTATCAAGGTTAGCTTTATGACCCAGAATGTGGTCTATTCTGGAGAAGGTTCCGTGTGCACTTGAGTAAAAGGTGAAATTCATTGTTTTGGGGTGAAATGTCCTATAGATATATCAATTAGGTCTAACTGGTCTATTGTATCGTTTAACGTTTGCGTTTCTTTGTTAATTTTCTGTTTAGTTGATCTGTCCATAGGTGTGAATGGGGTATTAAAGTCTCCCACTATTATTGTGTTATTATTAATTTCCCCTTTCATGCTTGTTAGCAATTGTCTTACATATTGCGGTGCTCCTATGTTGGGTGCATATATATTTATAATTGTTATATCTTCTTCTTGGATTGATCCTTTAATCATTATGTAGTGGCCTTCTTTGTCCCTTTTCACAGCCTTTGTTTTAAAGTCTATTTTATCGGATATGAGTATTGCTACTCCTGCTTTCTTTTGGTCTTTATTTGTATGGAATATCTTTTTCCAGCCCTTCACTTTTAGTCTGTATTGGGGAGGGTGTAGAGAAAAGGGAACTTTTACACTGTTGGTGGGAATGTAAACTGGTGCAGCCATTATGAAAAACAGTATAAAGGTTTCTAAAAAGATTAAAAATAGAAATACCATATGAACTATCAGCAATCTCACTTGTGAGCATATATCTAAAAGAAATAAAATTAGTTATCTCCAACAGGAATCTACCCTTTCATGTTCACTGAAGCATAATTCACAATAGCCAAGATATGGCAACAACTTATGAGCCCAAGAGATGGCTATGGATAAAGACATGTGGTGGGTGTATAAATACCCATCACACACACACACACACACACACACACAATAGGATATTATTCAGCCATAAAACAGAAGGACATCCTGCCACCTGTGACAACATGGACCTTATGCTAAGTGAAATAAAGTCAAACAGAAATATAAATACTGCGTAATCTCATTTATATGTGGAACTTTAAAAAATTGAACTCATAGAACTATAGAGTGGAAAGGTGGTTGCCAGAGGCCAGGGGGAAGTCAGGAGAGCTAGTGAGAAGGTACAAATAGTCAGTTATGAAATGAATTCATCAATATGATGACTATAGTTAATAATACTATACTACATATGAAATTTGTTGAGAGTAGCTCTTATGTATTCTCACCACACACACATATTCTCACACTTGGTACAAACATCACTTCTGATATGAAATATTTAAAAGACAGTGTGCCACTTCCATCTCTTTTTGGCAGCCAATTTGGAGGCTATGTTTTGGTCTATATTCTTAAGCCACCATTTGGTGTTTTGCTCTAAAGAACTTTTTTATCTTCTTTAGATTTTTATGATTGATAAATAAAGTTTTATTATGTGAAGTCATTGATATAACAAGGTTTTTTTAATTAGTGCAAATTGCCTAGCTATATTGACTAAGAAGAGCCCTTTATATAATATATAATTACATAAGTAAATTACATAAGTAAATATATAATTACATAAGTATAATATATAATTACATATATAATTACATAAGTAAATATATAATTACAAAAGTAATATATAATTATATAATATACATGTTTATATTAATTTTATTCCCTCCCCCACTAGATTTGAAGAACACCACATGGGACTTGTCTTTAAATCCTCTTCAATAGCTAGGCATAATCAATGCCTTATATATAAAGAACAGTGGTTGAATGTTTATATTAGTGGGAAAAAAAGGAACTGAAGCCTATATTTTTTTTCATATATATGTATACATATTTTTTTCATGAAAGTCACTCAGTCACTTTCAACTCTTTGTGACACCATGGACTATAGCCCACTAGGCTCCTCTGTCTGTGGAATACTCCAGACAAAAACACTGGGTAACCATTCTCTTCTCCAGGGGAATCTTCCTGACTCAGGGATTGAACTCAGGTCTCACGCACTGCAGGCAGACTCTTTACCAAGATGTGGCTTCTCTGGTCCCTCTTATTCACAGTCTAGCCAATCCTCCCTGTCTGTTCAGAAATTCATGCCTATGATACCAAGGAAGATTTAGTTTCATCATAAAATTATCTAGATTCTCCTAAGAGCTTAAAAATTGAGAAAAAAAAAGTCCACAAAGACTCGTGGCTCATTCCTCTTTCCTGCCCTACACCTTTACTAAAATGATTACATATAGAGCTGCTTGCCTGCTTGACAGGGAAAGGAGGAAAGAAGCTAAAATCTCAACAAGGCATCCAAAGCTCTAGAGACACCAATTCTCTACCAAACTGTATCCCCAACAAGAAACCTATTTATCTTCTACACATACACAAACACACACACACATGTGTGTGCATATTATGTATATATGTATTTATATACATGCTGTTGTTGTTTTGTATTAAATAATAGATATTCCAACAATTCAGGTAGACTAGCTCTCTTTCCAATATCAGAAATGATAGTTTATATAACTTAGCAAAGTCTGTTAGAATGTAAAAGTAACCTCACAAAACCTCATGATTTTAGGATAAAACCGATACTCAGATCCTTAGAAATATACTGCCAATTCAAAATAGTTGAGTTAGGAAGTCCTATGAGAAACTCACCAGATTTGTTTTTCAGATATTATACTATTTTCTTGGCCTCTGATCTCGGGGAAGTGTTGGCACATGGCTCCAGTTCCTGCTCTTCAGATTTGCTTCCTGAATGGAGAAACCCCGGGCACTGTTTTCCTTTGTTCAGGTGGCCAATTATGTCGCAGGGTGGTACTCACAGGACAGAACACTTTTATAGCTACTTGTTTCAATCTGGCCTGCTCTGCAAGCCTTTGTTCTACTTGCGGTCAGTGAACCCAAATTCTGGAGAGGTTAGTTTCCCACTCAAACTGCCCACCCAGGCGGGGAGCTTGAATTGAGCACTGAGTTTCCCTGTCAATTTCATCTTTTTCCATTCGCTTTTACCCTTCTCTGGTTCTGAGCTGAACCCAACATGGTTTTCCCTTAGTGAACTGTTGTGTTGTTCTAGGCATTAATATCATTGTCAGCACAGTTGTGTGAACAAGTTTTATTGGTTATTTTGGGCTTCTTCTGCCAGTAGGAACACTAAGTCTATAATAGCAATCAAATGCTTTGGACAACTGTTCTTTCCATACTTGTCACTCACCAATTCAACTGCACAGGATTGCAAATTTCTATTTAAAGATTTAAAATGTTCAGATTTATTTTTGAATTTAAAGATTTGAAGAACATGAATAAAAATACAAAAATAGAACCATTACTCAGAAATAAACAGCTAAATTTTGATATATTTTTCAGTCCTCTTTATTTCTTAGCATTTATTAATTATACATATACCTAAACACATATGCACACATACCTAAACTTTCTCAAAGCTGAAATTGTAACTTATAAGTTTTTAAATTATATTACAAAAATTTTCAGTCTTCAATTATTGTTACACATGATTCCTAATAATTAAAACAATCTGAGTCACTTTATATGTAAACCATCTACTTTTCCATGCACACAAGGAATTTTTCTCACTTTCTGCTATACTTTCAGATTGATTGTCCTTATGTATCTATTTGTGCATGTATAATAATTTACACAAGATCATTTTCTAGAACTGGGTTTTCTAGGCAAAAATGCGGATAAATGTTCATGTATCTTGGTTTACTATTCCAGGTTTCTTTCCTACAAGGTTTGGGAAAGTACATCACACCTTTTATAACATTGATAATTACTGTTTTTAACCTTCATTAGATAGTAAAATTAGATGTAATTATAGATATGATTTCCCATTTTTGAATAACAGTCTCATATACTTGAGTTTGAGTTTCAGTACTTCTCTCTGATTATGATATTCTTTATTTCTTCACTTTTCACAATTTTCTTTTCCTCCAAATTGTTTTTTTTTTCTGTTTGTTTTGATCCCTTCCATTTTACATTAGAGGTTTTCCTAAAATGCTTCCTAATTCTGGTTTCTTTATTGTATTTAGGATTGAAGGGCCTGAAAGTTGATTAGAAGCCCTGTGCTTGTGATGGGACCTTCACTCTTGAGATTGACAGTAAGGGATTTGACTGGGTCATGTGTTGTCTCTGCATCAGTGCCTTTAATCCCCTTCCTTGGGGCTGTACACATTTCCCAATGAAAAACTCTCCAAGGCCCTACCCAGAAGTAAAGTCCTGGCTGTAGAAGGGCTGTAAGAAGGCAAAGGTACTTGAGGAGGAAGTCTCATTATGTAGTTGGCATGTGTACCCTTGATGCCCATGGTTTGTCATATCACGCTTGCCCTCAACTTTTCCTTGTACCTCTCAGTCTAGAGATCCTGTCTGTCAATTTTCCATGGAGTCTGAGACAATGAATAGGGTGAAGGAGGGGCAGTTAGGGGAAAGAGTGGGAAAGGAGACAGAATTAGACAACTGCTTTTCAAATAGCTCTCATCCAACAGCTCTTTTATCAGCCTCACCCTCACTGTGGTACCTGTGGACATTGATTCTTGAGTCTTTTGAAGACTCTGTGGTGTAGATCAGGCCACGGCCTCTCATTCATGTGTTTCCCACGCTTCAAAGCCCTGTCGCTATTGTCTCTACTCCTACTTTTAGTATCCTTGTGTGTCTGTGTTTTTTAAAATAATCACTTTAGGTGATACTACAATAGGGTTTCAAGATTCAGCAATAATGAATAGCCCAAAGATACATCTGAACTTAGGTATTTCTCTTATGACACATATGTTCAATAATAAGTTTTTTATTTTTCAAAGTAAATGGAGAGTTTTATAATTTAAGGAGTTTAACTCAATAACCTCCATTATCATATGCAATATGACCGGACCTACTTGAGTAATTGTTTTGTGTATCCTATTTATACTACCTTCCTATTTCTTTTTGCCTTTTATTTTTCTTTCATTTAAAATAATCTATTTATGGTTTCTGGAATGGGTTGCCATGCCGTCTTCCAGGGGATCTTCCCAACCCAAGGATCAAACCCAGGTCTTCTACATTGCAGGAAGATTCTTCATCTGAACCAACTAAGCACATTTATACTACACTCCTATTTCTTTTTGCATTTTATTTTTCTTTCATCTAAAATAATATATTTATGTTTTCTGGACAGTTATTTTACCATATATTTATAATTATAAAATCAAATCTTTTAACAAATCTTTTGACATTTTTGGTAAATTAAAAAAGCTGAGAATGCTTTTAACCTTACTTCCCCAATGTAATTTGCCATAGACACTTGGAAAACAGTATGAAGGGTTTTCAGAAAACCAAATATAGAATTACCATATGATCCAGCAATCCCACTCCTGGGCTTATCTCCAGAGAAAAATCTAATCCAAAAAGATACATTCACCCCTATGTTCATAGCAGCACTATTCACAATTGCCAAGACATGGAAACAACCTAAATGTTCATCAACAGAAGAATGGGTGAAGATGTATTACATAAATAGAATGGAATACTACTCAGTCATCAAAAGGATGGAATAATACCTTTTGCAGCAACATGGATGCAACTAGAGATTATCAGACTAAAGTGAAATAAAATCAGAAAGGTAAAGAAAAATACCATATGATATCACTTATCTGTGGAATCTAAAATACGACATAAATGAACATATCTGTGAAACAGAGACAGACTCATGGACATAAAGGCTTCTGGTTGCCGAGGGGGAGGGGTTAGAGGAGTGATGGAGTAGGAGGCAGGGGTTAGAAAATGTAAACTATTATACAGGGAATGGATAAACAGCAAGATACTACTATATATGGCACAGAGAACAACAATCAGTATCCTATGATAAAATATAATGTAAAAGAATATACATATATTTGTATAACTGAATCAATTTGTTCTACAGTAGAACTTAATACATTATAAATCATACTTCAATACAAATTTTAAAAAATAATCTTATTTCCCCATCTTCAATTTGTATATGAAGGTACAATATGTATAGGCCCAAATGATGAAAGTTATCTTTGAATTATCATTCTTGTGTCAATTTTTTTCAGAAACTTTCCACCTTTTTGCATTTACTTGTACTATCATATTTACAAACATTATTTAGACATAATTTTACTCTACAGGCTTTCATGTGATTTTTATTACACAATTTTCTAATTCTTGAGTTTTGCTATTGATTCATTTCTGTATCAGGTAGTAGTTCTTCAAGTACCTTTTTCAGGAATGCTATGAGAGTTTCTTAATTTTGTAATTATGACATATTTCTTTAGTTGCTCTACACAATGTTTTTGCTCAGTATAGAATTTAAGGCTAGTGATACTGGAAAACTGCTGACACTCTTTCCTTATAGTATTCAACTATTTTAGGTATAATTTAGTATACAAGCTTTGGTGTATAAAAATTGAATATTTTCCATAATTCCTTTTGATTTCATAATCTCAATTTCTGATCTGAACATTCCTTAGGTCAGGTGAAAATCTCAGTCCCTTCTGAAATACTCATCTTAGACTTGTTCCCTAGTTCCATATACTTAAAACCTGTGTTTGAGGTTGGGGGAGGAATGGAAAGGGAAGATGAAAATGTCTTGGTTTGTCTGAGACTGAGAAGACTCCCTGCTACAAGTGGGGAAGTCCTACGTAACGTGAGACATGTGACTCATCCTAGATGTTGACCCCAGTCTTTGGTTCCTATGGTTTGCTTTGGGGATGACCGTTGTAGAGGATTTACAGGCTCTTAGAATTCAGCTGCTTCCTTACTGCTTCCTATACATGCTTGCCTGACAGGATCCTTTCACTTACCTTCCAGGGATCATGTGTACCCAATGGAATAACACAGCCAGGTATCTAGCTATCTAGCTATTTATCTACCTACCTGCCTATCTATCTTGCCTGCCTGCCTGCCTGCCTGCCTGCCAGCCAGTTCTGCAGCAGAACTGCTAAAGAACAAGATGTGGCTTCCCCGGTCCCTCTGTCTCTTCTTCACAGTCCAGCCAATCCTCCCTGTCTGTTCAGAAATTCATGCCTATGATACCAAGGAAGATTTAGCTTCATCATAAAATTATCTAGGTTCTCCTAAGAGCTTAAAATTTGAGAAAAAATAAAAGTCCACAAAGACTTGTGGCTCATTCCTCTTTCCTGAACCCCCATCTTTACTAAAGTGGTTACATACAGAGCTGCTTGCCTGCTTGACAGGGAAAGGAGAAAAGAAGCTAAAATCTCAACAAGGCATCCAAAGCTCTAGAGACACGGATTCTTTTTTTTTTTAAATTTATTTATTTTTTTAATTACAATACTGTATTTGTTTTGCCATACATTGACATGAATCAGCCATATGTGAACACATCCAACAAGAAACCTATTTATCTTCTTAACATTGGGTTTTATTTTAAATTTCAAAAATATTTTTAACAGAATATTGGAAGCCCCTTTGAGTTGCAGATTTAGCAAAATGTCAAAACTCAGCAAAAATGGTCAATTATCAACCCAGTAAAAATAGCTAATTAATCAGCTACTAGCCTGATTTAGCTTCCATTTCAAAGCACCATGAGCTCGTGTAAGTGTAACCCCTGTTCTTTTGGATCCTTCAGTCTTAATAAATTCTATTTACTTATATGATCACAAAGTTATGCTTTTGCTCTTTGCAAACCATGTATACAATGAATATAACAAAATTAAAGTTATTTTTCTGTAACTGATAGTCCTATACTCTCCCCAGCATGTTGTAAACACAACCTTGGTATACATATAACTGGAGACTATTCACTACCTCAAGAGAGAGTCAAATAAGTAACTTGCAGTTAATGGACATAAGATTCAAAGATACAGACTTTTCTTTAAAAACAGAAAGTCAGTCCCCTCCAACCAGTGCTTGGAAAGTTTCCCTGGGCTGTATGCACTTCCTCACAGATCTACCTGCATGACACTGCTAGTGTCCATCAGAGGAAGCAGCCCTGGAAAGAAAGAACAACAAATTCTCCTTGGCATAGTTGAGGCCACCACTCAGGTAATGTTGCTTTTCCTCCTTATTGCTTTGTTTGTTGGGGGTGGAGGGGTGGGTGGAATCAACAATACTGTTGAGATAAGGGGTAGAATATCAAAGCTTGCTGTAGAAGACTTTATTTATGTTGCTTCTGAGTCTAATCAAATAACACTAATCTTCACTATTCTCATTGAATTTTTTTGATCTCTGCTTCCCAAGCACTAGGAATAGTGTGACCAGGAAAAGTGCTGACTTCTGGCCATGAGCATTCAGTGCAGTTGTCGGCCCATGAGGTATTCTTAGCATATGGAACATAACCGTGTGTGCCATGACTTCTGTCATCCTCAGTTTCCCAATTGCATTCAAAGTATATTTGTATTCAAGTTTATATCCATCGATGCCTGCTGAATATTTTTAATTTCTGACCATTCTTGGTATTGCATGTTGAATTTTGTAGTATTCTGGAATCACAAAGAAGATATGTACCTAGATACTAGTTTGCACACCTTGTTATTCTGCAATTGATCCATGTTTGCCTTTTATTCCCCACCTCCCATTATTTTTGGCTTCGACTCGTTTCCTTAGCTCTTATTTACATTTATCATAGATTTACATGCAGTTAATCACATTCAGTAAGAAATCCAAGACAACTGTTAAAATGATTAAATAAACTTTGTCAGCTATGTTGCGGCTGTCTAGTCACTATACTCTTTGCCTGAATGTATTTATAAATGGATGCTTGCATCGCAGCTAGCTAGTGGTCAGTGGATGCTCTGGGAGAAAGTTATTGGAGGAGAGCCTGTTTCATGTCATTTGTTTTTACTGGAGGTTGTTTACTATGGCTTCTGTTTGGTAGTCCCTTTTGGAATCCAGAATGACAATGTTAAGACTAAACTGATCATTAAAACTTAGACACAGACATAACTCACATCTCTAAGCTTCTACAGTAGATCAATCCTTCAATTCTGTTTGTAACAGATGTAATAGGCATGCTGTTACTCTCGTTACTACTGAGAAAGCAGACCCAACGGGGGCTAAATTGTCTAAAGTAATTGAACAATTAACAGTCCGATATTCTGACTCAAGTCTCAGTGTTCCTTCACTGTGCCACTGGCTCCCAAACTATTTTGATAATAATACATTCAGGTACACAAAGTCCACTTAAATTTTCCATTTCTACTCCCTATTGCTGGAGAAAGAAGGAGCAATTAAAATAAAAATAAATACAGTCTAAAGCTAAATTTGTCCAGAGTGTGGTTTAAAAGCAGAATTTATTAGAAAGCAAGATAAGCAGTTGAAAAATATGTTCAACTAAAGACTAAAACAAATGATGCCTTCTTGGACACCACCAAATTTCCAACCCATGTATATGAGTACCACTCAACAGCAAGCTTGCCACACTGTGGAATGTGTTTGGGAGCCAGACTTCATTGCAGAAAAACCAACAGTAAATAAGAGGAATGTATTACTTTTATTTATAAATATTACATTTAGTAAGGTATAATAATTCACTTTAAAAGTTATTCTAAGTTATACATAAACACATACTTGCATGGAGTTGACCATTATTTGGTCATAAGCACAGAAGAAAAACTTGAATTTTATGTAAATTTTCAATCATCAGGGAAATTTTTTCTGCCAAAAGGAGATCATAGCCCACACCATAAAAGATCACTGCAGTGTGGTTTCCACAAAATTTTAAACTATGTCCCTTGGAAGGATAAAATCTAGCTAATCTTATGCCAGTTTTGATCAAAATTTGGTTTTGACCAGATTAACTTGGTTTTATCATAATTTTTATATTGAGATTTAGTAAAGACATAAATAAATAAAAATCTTATAGTCAGCCTTTTGTATCTAGAAGTTCCACATCCACAGATTCAATCAATCATGAATGGAAAACATATGTTTTAAGAAACTTGTAGAAATTTCCAAAAGGCAAGACTTGAACTTGCTACATACTCTCAACTATTGACAAAGCATTTACATTGTATTTACAACTAGGTACATACTACTTACGTTGTTTTAGGTATTAGAAATAATCGAGATAATTTAAAGTATACAGGAGGATGAGCATAGGTTATTTGGAAATATTATGTCTTTTATATAAAGGATTTGAACATTTTTAGATTTTGGTATCAGTAGGGAGGGTCCTGGAACCAATCTGCTGCGTATAACAAAGGACTACTGTATAAAAAAAACCATGCAGTTTAGTACTTCTCATACATTTTAATGTCATGACATGTAGAAAATAATTTTCTTTAATTGGCAAAAAGCCTCTTGATGACAGTGAAACAGGAGAGTGAAAAAGTTGGCTTAAAGCTCAACATCCAGAAAACGAAGATCATGGCATCCGGTCCCATCACTTCATGGGAAATTGATGGGGAAACAGTGGAAACAGTATCAGACTTTATTTCTGGGGGCTCCAAAATCACTGCAGATGGTGACTGCAGCCATGAAATTAAAAGACGCTTACTCCTTGGAAGAAAAGTTATGATTAACCTCGATAGTATATTCAAAAGCAGAGACACTACATTGCCGACTAAGGTCCGTCTAGTCAAGGCTATGGTTTTTCCAGTAGTCATGTGTGGATGTGAGAGTTGGACTGTGAAGAAGGCTGAGCGCTGAAGAATTGATGCTTTTGAATTGTGGTGTTGGAGAAGACTCTTGAGAGTCCCTTGGACTGCAAGGAGATATAACCAGTCCATTCTAAAGGAGATCAGCCCTGGGTGTTCTTTGGAAGGAATGATGCTAAAGCTGAAACTCCAGTACTTTGGCCACCTCATATGAAGAGTTGACTCATTGGAAAAGACTCTGATGCTGGGAGGGATTGGGGGCAGGAGGAAAAGGGGACGACCAAGGATGAGATGACTGGATGGCATCACTGACTGGATGGATGAGAGTTTGAGTGAACTCCGGGAGTCGGTGATGGACAGGGAGGCCTGGCGTGCTGCAATTCATGGGGTCGCAAACAGTCAGAAATGACTGAGCGACTAAACTGAACTGATGGTTTTTCCAGTGGTCATGTATGGATGGGAGAGTTGGACTGTGAGAAAGCTGAGCACCGAAGAATTGATGCTTTTGAACTGTGGTGTTGGAGAAGACTCTTCAGAGTCCCTTGGACTGCAAGGAGATCCAACCAGTCCATTCTAAAGGAGATAAGGCCTGGGATTTCTTTGGAAGGAATGATGCTAAAGCTGAAACTCCAGTACTTTGGCCACCTCATGTGAAGAGTTCACTCATGGGAAAAGATTCTGATGCTGGGAGGGATTGGGGGCAGGAGGAAAAGGGGACGACAGAGGATGAGATGGCTGGATGGCATCACTGACTGGATGGATGTGAGTTTGAGTGAACTCCGGGAGTTGGTGATGGACAGGGAGGCCTGGCGTGCTGCAATTCATGGCGTCACAAAGAGTCGGACACAACTGAGCTATTGAACCGAACTGAACTGGCATCATTTAGAAGTAATTTCGAGGTGATCTATGTGAAGTCTGATGAGAAACATCATAGTTTCTGTACTTTATTTATCAGTAATAAAAAGTCTAAGTTAATGTTTTCAGAAGTTTTAATGAACAACTTAAACTTGCTAAATAAATGTAACTTTTTATATCAGTTTTGATGCTTGAAATGGATCCATGCAATAATTTTATTTGATATACATTTTAACTGGCTATAAAATTGTTTTAAATTTTGTTATCCCCTGTAAGCATACCCATAATGCATTCACAGCCCACTAATAAGCCATGACACGTTGGCAGAAAAGCAGAGCACTAATGCATCTTACTTGCTTCTAACTGATATTGTCTTCATACATTCTCTGCTCTCTAATACTTTGTTATTTATACAGCAGACAGACTGTATGGAGTTTTAAGGAGAGTATACAATTTGTTATAACTTTCAATGCAGCTCTTCAGTCTCCCATGTGTTTTTTATTTTTCCCATTTACAGATTTTTCTCCAGTTCTGGCTTTTAAAATATATTTACAATATTTATTGAAACTTCAGTATCATTGAAAGTTCATCTCAGTACTTTCCATATAAACTAATTGTCACAAATATATTTAAGATGGATGACATTGTTATTCCACTTATGTTGCAAGGATGCTAAAGGACAGTGTGTCCAAGTTTGCAGAGCCAGGCCATGTGGCCCAGCATTTATTCTCTTAACCACAGACTTTCAAACTGCTGCTCTCATGCCTGAAGCCTTCCAAGGGATAAGAAACTAGCTCACTGCAGACACTCCCTTTTCAGATATGTCTGATGTTTACACCCTATTTTTCTTCCTGTTGAGCTAAGATAGAGATGATTACTAATAATTACCAAAGTTGGGCTTTGTCTATTAGGTAATGCAGAGTGATGCCTTGTTGAAGGACAGTTCAGGACTGCCTTTGAGATACCTGGAGACAGTCTTTGTCCAGTCTTAGTAACAGCCTCTCTCATTCCTCTTGAAATGTCTGAGTCCTTTCACTTCTCTAACAGTCCACAGGTATAGACAGGGCTCTTAAGCTCTGAGACTATGACTTCCACTTAAAGTTTCCGGTTGGCTTAGTCTCTCACAGAGCAAGGACATAGAGTAGCTCCTCTGTTCAGATACCTACACTTCCATTAATGAAAAATCAAATTAGCATTTTTGGCAGTTTCATTGCAATCTTGACATCAGTTTTACATGGGCAGGAAAGGAAATGACCCGAATACTTATTTAGAATCCTAAGCTGTATAAGAGTGATATTTATCACTTCACAAGGAGGGGACTGATCACAGAACGTGATAGACTGGAGGGGTCCTCTGCTCTGGGTTCTGTCCTTCAACCACACTCTATGAAGGAACGCACCCTTTCAAGTACTCCCTTGCCAACAGCAGTGACTTACGGCATCAACTGTGCAAATGAGAGAAATTGTGTAGCCACAGTGGGAGGCGATCAGCCAAGACAAATTGGGGGAAAGAAGAGAGACTGTGAAACTGAAGGCTCTTGTTTGAACTTGGAGTTAAACGAGAACTGCCTGGGACAAAACCAGTGCATGAGACAAATTAAGGAAATAAAATATTTGGAAATGGAGTCTTGGAATAATAGGAGACTTCGAGGTCTGGCTTTTAACCAGAGCCTGAAATTAGTGGTTCTTTGGTCTAAATAAAACATTCAATCATTATGAACTGAATAAATATGGTTAGGTCACGTTCAGAAGGAGAGTGACTCATTCTTAAACTCCTAATTCCCTGAAAACAGTGTATACAATTTTCTAACAATGTGATTTTAATAAGACTGAGGTGAAATTTTACTTTTGAATTTTCAAACCATTCTTAACAATTAAACTGAAGGTATCCATACACAGTCTATAAAGAAAATTCCCATGCTGGGTCGATTAATCTAGAAATATATTCCTGCAGCACCATTATTTAATATTTAATCTCTCTCTGCTCTAATTTCTTCCTTTATAAATTAAGATTAATGTATTTTTTCACAGAATTAAATGCAACAATTCACAGGAAAAACATTTTTGAAATATTACTATTCAGATGTCAGCTATTATCATTAATATTTATGACACTATTCATATTGCTTAAAGATTCTTTTCTATATTTGAAGTTCCTGATTATTGTAAATGATTGCTAAACTGGGAATCTCCTAAAAATGCTCTTTATTCTTGTATTAGAGATTGGTAGCCAACCACTAAACTCTTTCTTCTCTTCTTCCATAGCAACAGAACTGCAGCTGATTTAGTTCCTAGACATCCTGACAGATGTTCCAGTTTATGTGCATGAACTGACACGTGCCACTTCCAGGATAATTTCTTAAGTCCCGGCAGAGCTTCCTGAGTTTTTCTTTCTACTTCCCATCAGTTCTAACTTGGATATGATGGTAACACAGAGGGAGGACCCCATAGAGGATGGTGAAGAAAAATATGAATGAAACCTGGACCTCTGAATCACTCTATAGACCAAAGCTGCCTGATACCCTGGAAGCCCCACATTGTGCTTTTCTGGATGGAGAACTAAACTACAGTCACTGACTCTGCCGTTTGATACAAGAGCTTAGTCAATTTTAATAAAAATTATATACATGACGCTTTGTGGTATTTCCACGTTTTTTTATGATCACAGAAAACAAAATAGGGAAAATTAGGAAGTGTCCTAAATAATAAAAACTCAAATCGGCAGCATGGGATGAATAGCACTGATAGCCTACTACTAGTTAAAGGATCAGAAGTTTGATTTGTTTTTAACACTGGGAAAACTTAATATTTATAAAATAATTGCAAAAGCAGAGTAGTCCCCTTTACCCTTCACTCAGCTTTTTCTTACAGTGACATCTTATAACTATAAAACATTTATCAAAAATCAAGATATTAACCTTGACACATGAGTATTAACCAAAGTACAGGCCTTATTCAAATACTACCATTTTTAAAAAAATACTGCTATTTTTCTGTTCCAATCTAATCCAGGATTCCTATGCTGGATTCATGCCTATGTGGTCTCCTCCAATGTGGGGTAGTCTTCAGTCTTTTTTCTTGTGTTTATGACCTTGACATGTTTGAAGAGTACTGGTTATTTTGTAGAAGGCCCTTCAACTTAGGTTTGTCTCATGTTTTCTCATGATTAGCTTCAGGCTAGGATTAATGAAAAGACTATCACAGAAGTGATATGCCCTTTTCAATACCTAGTATCAGGGACTACATGAATCAATGCTGGTAATGGCAACCTTAACCACTTGGCTATGGACATAACTGCTAAGACTTTTCATTCTGAACTACTTTTCTCTTGTGATTGTTAAGTACTATAAAGGAATACTGTGCAAATATCTTATTTCAGTTTAAACTTTGGTCCCACTCACTTTAGCATTCACCTTTGGATTTTGCCTCTGGCAATTTTTACTGTGGTGTCCTAATGGCAGTTTCTAATTTCTCTTGGTACTTCTCAATTTGTTAAATGAAACTCTTCTGCAGGGAGAGTCGTTGAATTTTCCTTATTATTTTATGCAGTAATTAGTTTATTTACATTGTTAAATACTTACAGATTTTTATTTGGGGGGTTTAAATCTCAAACACCCCAGTAACTTACTCTGTTGTTCAAGCTATTCAAACTTTGCCCTTTGGAGATCCTTCAGTTTGGCTCTTGTG
Source organism: Nanger dama (assembly GCA_917880005.1). Taxonomy (NCBI): domain Eukaryota; kingdom Metazoa; phylum Chordata; class Mammalia; order Artiodactyla; family Bovidae; genus Nanger; species Nanger dama. The sequence continues at coordinate 37,459,134 of CAKJTW010000007.1, forward strand.
CCCTTCCATATGCCGACCTCCTTCATTTTCTTTTTTCCCTACATTCCTTTACTTCTGCTATTGTATAATGATCCAGGTTCATCTCATATTTTCCTGCCTCACATCTAGCGAAAACCATTTCTCCCAGGAGCTCTGTTCCTTTATTACAGAGTGCTATTTAGAAATCCTTATCTGGGCATGGAGTGAACCGATTTGCTAATAGGATGTCACTGATGCTAACCCCATTCAAAGACATGCATGCACCCGTGTCTACACATGCATGCATATCCACAGCTATTTTTCTATTTACCTATATGTATATGTACAAAGTGAAAAAAAGTGAAACTCACTCCTGTCTGACTCTTGTGACCCTATGGAGAATAAAATTCTAGACTTGAGTTTTGTGAGTTTGGCTTGAGTGATAACCTACCCTTGAACAAACTGTTGTATCAATGTGATGTAGTGATCTGACAAACCTGGGTTACAAGTCCAGTCCTGAATCTAGCAGTGATGCCAGGCGCCTTCTAACCACAGGGCTGAGACTTGGGGAGGGGTTGCTCCCTAAGGAAAGTCACGGTATTTATATCAGAAGAAGGAGAATGGATGCTGGGCTGGTAGAAGCAATAGTTTCTCATCACAAAGGCCCTCAGCAGAGTTCAAGTGAATGAAAGAAGCTGAAGTGGAAGTGAAGGAGACATGAACGGCTCCACTTTATCACCAAAGGTTTGGGAGAAACAGTCCCTTCTCTTTTTGCAGTATATGGTATGCGAGTGAACTGCTCATAATTCCTATATAGCACGCCCTTACATAAGTTATGGAAATCATCAAAGTGCAGTATGTAGCATATATAAAATTAAATTGAAACATGTCATTCCTATTTTCACTAAAAATAAAGTTTACTAGGACATTTAGATCAACAGTGTTGACTAGAAGAGAAAGTGCCACAACTTTTAGGGCACTGTGGGTGCCAGTTGAAAAGTCCAAATGAAATGGAAAAAGAAATGCTTTTGATGAATCAGAATTTAACTACTATGTATGTGTGCATGCAAGCTAAGCCATTTCAGCCATGTCCAACTTTTTGCAAAACTATGGACTGTAGCCTGCCAGGCCCCTCTGTCCTTAGAATTCTCCAGGCAAGTACACTGGAGTGGATTGCCATGTCCTACTCCAGGGGTTCTTCCTGATTCAAGGACTGAACCCACATCTCTTACATCTCCTGCATTGGCAGGCAGGTTCTTTACCACAAGAACCACCTGGGAAGCCCTTAACTATTATCCTATAACCTTAAAATCCATTCCCTAAAAATAGCTATTATAGAACTTAAAATTCACACCCTGCAGAATCTCAACTGATGAAAAAGTTACAGAGGGAGTGTGAAACTTAATTTGAAATAAAAGTTACTTGGAAAGAAATGTCAAAAACAGCATTCGGGAAGCTGCTGGGACCTTCTAAGTTCTACATTCCTCAGTGACTCTAGGGTCTCCCTGGTGGCTCAGGTGGTAAAGAATCCAATGACTTTAAGGAGTTCCTATGCTATCAGACGGTTGGATGGCATCACTGACTCGATGGACATGAATTTGAGCAAGCTCCAAAAGTTGGTGATGGACAGGGGAGCCTGGCATGCTGCAGTCCGTGGGGTTGCAAAGAGTCAGACAAGACTGAGGGACTGATGCTATCTCATCTAACATTGCTGGTTGGTAGCACCAGAGCATCCATGAAGATAAGCAAACAGTGTATACTGTGGGCAAAATGTTCATAGGATGATAGAATATAGACCCTGAAAGAGATTCAGACACTGATATCACCTCCTTCACCTAACAACAGACTAGTGATAATTCAGTCACTACCTGGTTCAGTCTGGTGTAGTTTTTTTTTTTTCCCCTTATGTTCTATATGGCCTTTATATCTTTATCTATAAAGATGTACCTTTATCTCCATATTTGGTGTTTCCCAGACACCATATAGACAATTATTATCACCTGAAAGGGTAAACTGATTCTGTGATATCCTTGAGACCTTTCTTACCTATGGGGCTGATATAGTGAGTGAGGAGAGAGCCTGGAGTCCTTTAGTTCACTGAGTTCATTGCTTGATAGCTGAAACTATAAACAGCTTCCATTCATTCATCTGGTTAATATTTATCAAGCATCTGTGTGAGATCCTGAACTAAGCACTGAGACAACCGTAGTAAATAAAAGTCTCTATTCCCACTAATCTTTACATTTAATTTATTTAAGAACATTTTTAGGGGGGGGGAAGGAAGATGCTTCTTTGTAAGAGTATGCTAGTGTTTCCCAACATGAATACACACCCACACCTAGGGTGTGTATTCTATGACACATGGCACCTATGATGTGTTTAAGGAAGAAGAAATAATAATCGCTTTTGATCCTTACTTCCTGAGTAGAGAGATGAAAATATTTTCAGCAAATTGTTGAGCTACTTCCTACTGTAAAGAAGTTCTTAGAGACTTGGAAGAGTTATTTGCTTACATCAGTTTTAGGAAGTAATTCGTAGAAGAACAATTCAATTGCAAAGCCTAATATTGTTCCTCAAGCTACACCCTCTCTCCCTTTTTGTAGAAAAACACTGCCCAGACTTCCTATTAAATACAATCTTTTCCTAAAAGATGGCAAGTGGCATCAGTTTTGAAACAATGGAATGCCATCTGGAATGATAATTTATAGTAGAGAAGGTAGTTACAAAATGAGCATCATCATTTATAAGTATGCACATGCAAAAATGAAGAGTATTTCATTAATTTTAACAAATAGGCCACTCACAGTCTTATTCAAAACACAGGCTTTGAAATTAAAGTCTAGTCAGAACAGAGAAACACACAGATAAATATTCTATTCATCAAAATGTGTGTATGTATGTATATACGTGCGTGTGTATGTGTATACAGGCACACATACACACATGGATATATACAGATGTATATCAAACCTATTTATATAATACATAAAAATAATTGTGAAATATTTTTGAATGTTTAAGTATGACAGTGGATAACATGAGAAATGTAGAAATAAAGCAGGAAAATAATTTCAAACAAGTGAAAATAATTCAATACTAAGTTTGAGAAAAGTATCAAACTGCTACTTTTTGTGAACAATTAATGTAGTTTTCAACGTGCTGAGAATATTGCACATGCTGAGATTTTACACATGGAAAAAATCTCCTGAAGATACACTAGTTGAGATTTTTTTTTTTAAGTTGATTCTCACAAGTACTACTGACAACTGTGTCATCGTGTATGTCCTTAAAAGAGCTTGAATCCGAATATTCCTTCCTTGTGCTTCACCGTGGTGTGTGTGACTGTACTGTATGCCACCTAGACCTCTGACCACCACCAGGGATTAGAAAGATGTTTATGCTGAGTGGCAATAGATTGAATCTCACAGTACACCTTCTCGTGACAAGAAGCCATGATCCCCACTAGATGTAAAGAGTGAGAGAGTTTTGTACTTGGAAGTGTCAGGAAGTAGGGGAGAATTACCTCGGGATATACAGGTCAAAGTTTGAAGGAAAATATGTTTAAAAAAATAGTAGAAGAGCAAAAATATGAGTAAAATAAACAGAGAAAAAAATCGTGTTAAGGGGATCCATTTAAAAAGTGTTTCACACATACAGTCTCACAGAGTCAGCTTTTTGCTCTCTGTGAAAACTTCAACTAAAGCTATTCAGTGAAAAGCTGGAAATTTAAGACAATAGATAAGGATACAGATGTGACTGAAATTCTGTGAAAACAGGTGACTAAGAAATTTGCTAATATAAACCTCTTAACTATCTTCTGTAGGAATGCTTTTTCAATCCCATATTTATTACATGTGTACATTTTCTGGGGACTTTCCAGGTGCACAGGGGGGAAAAAATCCGCCCGCCAATGCAGCACACGCAGGAGACACAGGTTTGATCCCTGGGTCAGGAAGAAGCCCTGGAGCAAGGAATGGCAACCTGCTTAGGTATTCTTGCCTGGAAAATTCCATGGCCAGAGGAGCAAAGAGTTGAACATGACTGAGCACATATGCACATACATTTTCTGAAAAATACTTTCTGTGCGTGTGTGTTTGTGTGTGTGTCTGTATGTGTGTGTGTGTGTGTGTGTGTGTATATTTCACAATCAGTATCACCACTGGCTTTAAATATTCTTATATAATCCAGTAAATAATTACTGAGACTCAAGAATATTTTTTCAAGAAGGATAATATACTGCCAAGTTCTATAAGTTATAAGAATGTTTGTATACCACCATGTAAAAATTATCACTTAGAAATTCTTTTATGAACTTTGTATATATTAATGTATAAAATGTTGGCATATTCCCAAAATATTTTCCTTTGCATCTGGATGCATGATCAATTAATGGTTGAGAGGACATACTATTCATTAACCAAAACAGACTAAATACAGTCTCCAAAAATATATGAAACATTTGTCTTGCCCAATAAATGATTTCTCCTGCATTTCTAAAATTATTTATTCTCTTAGATAATTCATATTTCTGTGTTCCAACTGTACATGTTAAGCAGTATAGCAATTTACCTTCACATTTGGTTAATATTTACTTTATATGTTATTTCATAATGATTGTGAATAAGTTTGTTTTTGTTTAAACGTTTCCGACTATCAAGAGTATATGTGTCAAATTTGTAAATTTTATAATAAGTACAAATTTTATTTTAAATAGTGATTAGACATGAACCAAAAACAAATCTGTATGGTGTCATCTTCATTTCCTTGCTTTCTTGACTACTGGGGAGAAAATTGTAGATTTAGGCCTAAACATGAATATCACCATGCAGTGTTAGGTATGGAACATCGACTACCATGAGAATTAATATGCAAAAAACTAATTTAAGCATATTAAGTATTCTTCAAGATGATATATATATATATATATATACACACACACACACACACATATATATATATATATCTCCCCCAGTTCATCTCACCCCCCAACACATATACTTCTTCCCTGGTGGCTCAGAGGTTAAAGCATCTGCCTCCAATGCGGGAGACCTGGGTTCGATCCCTGGGTCGGGAAGATCCCCTGGCGAATGAAATGGTAATCCACTTCAGTATTCTTGCCTGGAGAATCCCATGGACGGAGAAGCCTGGTAGGCTACAGTCCATGGGGTCACAAAGAGTCATACACGACTAAGCGACTTCACTTCACTTCTTCATCTCACCCCCAACACATATACACTATTGATACTATGTATAAAATGGTGGCGTTGAAACATGTATACTATCATGTAAGAAATGAATCGCTAGTCTAGGTTCGATACAGGATACGAGATGCTTGGGGCTGGTGCACTGGGATGACCCAGAGAGATGATATGGGGAGGGTGATGGGAGGGAGGCTCAGGGTTGGGAACTCATGTACACCTGTGGTGGATTCATGTCAATGTATGGCAAAACCAATACAGTATTGTGAAGTGAAAAAAAAATAGATAACTAATTAGAACTTACTGTATAAAACAGGGAATTTTACTTAATGCACTGTGGAGACCTAAATGGGAACACAGTCCAACAGGAGGGCAGAGAGAGAGAGAGAGAGAGAGAGAGAGAGAGAGAGAGAGAGAGAGAGAGAGATATATTTGTTGCTGTTGAGTGGCTAAGATGTATCTGACTCTTTCATGACCCCATGAACTGTAGCCTGCCAGGGCTCCTCTGAGATTTCTAGGCTGGGTTGTCATTTCCTTTGTCACAGGATTCTCCTGACCCGGGGATCAAACCCAAGTCTCCTGCATTGGCAGGTGGATTCTGTGCTGCTGAGCCACCTGGGAAGCCCGTATCTATGTAAACGTGTGACTGAATCACTCGGCTGTACAGCAGAAACTAATACAACATTATAAAGCAATTATACTCTAATAAAAGGACTTTAAAAAGTAAAATGAATAAAAAGAACTTTCCCCCTAAAATATCCACTTTTTAAACTAAATTTTTTTTAACCAAACATTATCTGTCAATGTAGTTCTATGACCAATCACAAAATCACCTATGATATTCTTAGTAATATCTTTCTTCTCCCTTTCACTTCAACTTCTTTACTTTCTGCTTTGCTCTGCCATAAATTTCTGCAACTGCTAATCTCATTTAAATGAGATTAATTCAATCTCAATTAAGATTAAATTAATTGAGATTAAATTGATCATTAAAAAGGTTAATTCTTTTAAGAATTTAAGCACCTAAGGCTCTTTAAAAAAAAGTTATCAGACACTACATCAAACTCTGGAGGCAGACTGAAACGGATTAGAATGCAGCAACTAGACTTGCCTGCTTTTTCAAAACAGGACAGAGGCATCTGGTGCAGGACACATTTTAGCTGCAAAGAATACAATGATGAAATAGGCTCTCTGGCTTTGAAAATTTTATGTCCTCGGATCTAGATGACAAACTGTCCTTTGACTCTGCCTTGATAATTCCTACAACCGATGATTTTCAATTGATTTTTTTAATGGCAAATAAGATAGCTGATGTTCAAACACATTGCTCTGCTATAAGAATATACAGGTTTATACCGAGTATCTCTATCCCACTAGTTATTAGTTATAATTCCAGAGTAACAGATATCACCATAGAGCCTACAACAGATTGATGACTGGATATTCTCGTAGTCAGCAATAAAACATCAAGACCCAGAGGCAGAACTACTGGATTGAATTCAAGTCTCTGGAGAAACATGGGTAAAGCCAACAGAACCATGTATTCTTGGATGAACTCAAGTATCAGGTCAGTATTGAAAGAATAAAACACACACTCACCTAATAAAATTGATTTAAAGGTCAAGGGCTTGTTTTTAAACCTAAGACAGAATCCTTGAATTTAGAACTATAATTTATAGACAAATAAGATCTAGTGAAGCCAGTGATGTGAAAATAAGTCATAGCTTAGACTTCCTCCTAACTAAAAGCAGGACTGGTTGACAAACCTAAGGGGCAACTGAAACTGCCAGACGGGATAATATGTCTAAAAGGACCTGGCCCATTATCTGGCAGTTGGTCAACAGAATTACCACTGTTGTTTAGTCTCTCAGTGTCCGATTCTTTTGTGACCCCATGGACTGTTTCCTCCAGGCTCCTCTGTCCATGGGATTCCCCAGGCAAGAATACTGGAGCAAGGCCATTCCCTTCTCCAGGGGATCTTCCGAGGCCAGGGATTGAACCTGCATCTCCTGCACTGGCAAGGGGATTTTTTTCCACTGAGTCACCAGGGGAGCCAATAAAGTTATTACATCCTTCTTAAATGGAATCCAGGAACTGCTAAGATCAGCCACAACCATTCCAGGATAGGTATGCAAAGGAGTGATTTATATAATTCCCTCATATATCCACAGAAATTTAACCCACAAAGGATTATGAAAATGCAGCCTATATCATGCTTCATCCTGTTCTTGAGCAACATTAAGCAACTGCATCAGTTCCCTGGGGCTTCCCTGGTGGCTCAGATGGTAAAGAATCTGCCTGCAATGCGAGAGACCTGGGTTTGATCTCTGAATGAGAAAGATCCCCTGGAGAACGGAATTGTTATTCATGCCAGTATTATTGCCTGGAGAATCTCATGGACAGAGGAGCCTGACGGGCTACCATTTATGGGGTTGCAGAGTTGGACACGACTGAGTGACTAACATTTCCACTTTTTTTCCCTCTAAAATTATTTTTTCCTTTTATTTACCAATATATTGTTGGAGAAAATAAAACAGACTTTAATATTATTAATCCAAGGAACTGATTTTAACAATACCAATTGTGGGTGACACTTAAGATAATTCATTTGAGAAATTCTCTCTACTCCATTTCTCTTCTAGAACTATAAGTTATAGGAAGTAAGAAAAATAAGGACATCTTAACTCAAAGTTCTACAAGGGAAACCCTGGACTTAATCATGGTGCAAGGAGGCAATCTGCACACCCATTTTCTGTACTGAATTTCAAATGTTTGGCACAAAGAAATATCCAGCCAACATCATCCAACTCCACATGAACTGTCAGTAAGGTAAAGCTAAGAGGTTTCTATCATCGATTTTTTTTTTTTACCATTTAAACTTCATGTCTCATAGTTTACATTCAACATATAAACATCTGAATATCACTCTTGTATTATGTGTATATTTGAGTAACTCCTTATATTGACATACTTTTCAAGAAAATTTTCTTTAGAAATCTGAACAAGATGTCTAAGAATGCGAAACTGGTTTTTAGTAAACCAAGTTGAACTTAAAAGTGATGCTGTGAAGAGAAGAACAACAAAATGTTTCCTAGTGGTTATGTATGATTGTTTTATTAGGTTTGATAAGACTAAACAACCCAAAGATTTGACAGTCCTGACACCTGGCATATGAAAGATGGAATTCCTGAATGGAAATTATTCTTATTGAACTTCTCTGAAGAGTTTTGTCTGGAAAGATATATCTTTCTCAAAGCCAGTACATTCTCGGCGCTCCTTCAACTGGCTGAAAAATGAGGTACTGAATTCTTTGCTTAATGGGAAATCTACTGCTGTTTTAATACATATTTTTGGAACTTTTTTCAAAAAAATTCTGTCATCACATTTCCTTTGTAGAAATAAATATGACACCATATGGGAAAAAATGTTAAAGCTCCATCTGTATGGAATAATGCTCTGAATTTAAAGATGAACCAATGCTAACCTCCTTTTAATGATTAGAAAATACTGTAAACAAATACCCCTGGAAGTTTATATGCTTCATGGTTGCTATGCACAACACCAAGATAATATGGCTACTCTGTACTTGGCTGTGTTTAGGTAAAATCAGAGGTGTTTATAATATGAATAATAAGATATTTTTATGCGGCTACATTATTTACCTTACTGGTTTTACTTTGTGATGCACAACAGACCCGTTATTGTACTTCAGCTCAGATATTTATATACAGTACAGTTCAAAGAACTGACTCTCATTCTTCTACCTACTGCTTAAAAAGTGTAGGACAGCAAACCAAATAAAGAGAGGTCATAAATCACCAGAGTACAGATGTTGAAAAGAGAAAGTGCTTTTTGGTCTGTCAATGTATCACAGGAATTTTTAAGTTATGAAATCCATAAAGAATAGTTTCATGACTGAAAACAAAAAAAGGAAGACACGGATTAATTGAACAAAGAAATAGAGGATTCTTTCGAGGTGATTCAGAGCCAGTGGAGGAAGTTCTCTGTTTTGAAAGGTCTAAGATGCGAAAGAATTTTGTGACCTGGATACCAACCCCTCTTAGCCCAAGGCGAAGTTAACATGGCGTTCCTAATTACAGTAGGGAGCCAAGGCAGACTCCTATACATTTGCCTCTTTCACCTAGTAGACTACGTTCCATATCAGTCTAATGTGTTAGGAGGAGGTGCACAGGGATTCTTGAGTCCAAAAACATGAGTCAAGTGAAACTCTATCTCAGACAAGATTAACATCTCACATCAGAACACCTCAGATGGCAGAGAACCTCCTTCCTTCTGAGATATCCATTTTATATTTGATCCAAACATGATCTCCCTTTACCTTTTGCTCATTTTCCTCTGGTGCCTAGGGAAATATCTCTCCTGTTCCACATGGTAGTTTCAAACATGTGAAGACAGTACTGAAGTTCCTTGGCTTACATGTCCAATTGAATATGGTTCTCCCAAGAAAACATTCTCAGCTCTGTTATTTTTAAAATGTTAACATAATGGTATTATGTTTCTCTTAATTACACATGATTATATGAGTTACTGTTCACTCCAATACATTTTAAACTGTCACTCAGCACACCCCAAACACATTCCTATTGTTGCAGAGAACTTATTTTCTGCTCACAGGTAATATATCATACCTTGTACCACATTTACAATGACCCACTCTTCCTCCCACATTGCCAGGTTGATTCATCAACTGAATTACTTCCGTACCATTAATGAGCTCTCACTGCATTTACACATGCACACACACACACACACACAGAAATGTTATGACAACCTAAAGCAATGAGGCCTAAAAAATAATTTTGAACTGAACTAAATGAATGTTCACTGTATTTGAGGGAGATAAGTGGTACTGTTACTTATTCAATTGGCAGTTTAAATATTTGCCTTTTCCTTGCAATAACTTATGTATAAGACAGCAAAGCAATACCTTCATCTATAGTCGAGTTCCTTCTCCACATGGGCTTTTTACTTAGTATTTTATCTGATAACTCAAATAATTGGCATCATTGTCATTTTTTACATACTCCTCTATTCCAATACTTGGTTCTATTTCAAGTTTCTATTAAGGTGCAAGTATCAACTCTGGGGTCCCAGTAAGTATTTCAGATTGGTCCTTGTCTTTCTCTTCTGTTAACTGAAAGATAAATGGCTCCTCTTTTGAGATTCCTCATTGCATTCTTTATATTTCTCAACTGAGAACTGCACACAACTGAGACTCAGGGACACTCATCATCTGACAAAAACAAGAGAAAGAAGAGGAAAGAACACTTAGAGATGATACTGTCACAGTATCTGTGAGAATGAACACAGATTGTTAATTTTAATTATTGGTTTTGTTATACTTATCCTCCCTAAAAGTTTTAAATTTCCTGTTGAATGTTCATGGTATGTGCAAGGAATGTTTCAATAGCACTAAAGATGTATCACTCATTGCCAAGATTATCAGAGCTTTCAAATGCAGTGGATATTTGGAGAACAAAAATTTTTAATGTATACACATATACACAGCTATCTTTACTTTGGGGAAATTATATATAATAGGCATGTATTATTTCTCAGTAGTTACTATCTGTGTAGTTATGTGAAACTCTTGCTTTCATTTTTAATATTCATATAGTGGGATCAGTTGGTGAGAAAAATATAAGACTGGTCTTTACATCTTATTTACCTACTCCAATATAAGAATAGATTTAAAAGCCAAATTAAACTGAGGGGAAATAATATATTTTTGGTGGCTCAGATGGTAAAGAATCTGCCTTTAATGTGGGAGACCCACTTTGATCCCTGGATCAAGAAGATCCCCTGGAGAAGGGAATGGCTACACACTCAAGTAACACTGGAAAAGGTCAGTTTTCATTTCAATCCCAAAGAAAGGCAATGCCAAAGAATGCTCAAATTCCCGCACAGTTGCACTCATCTCACACGCTAGAAAAGTAATGCTCAAAATTCTCCAAGCCAGGCTTCAACAGTACATGAGCTGTGAACTTCCAGATGTTCAAGCTGGATTTAGAAAAGGCAGAGGAACCAGAGATCAAATTGCCAACATCCACTGGATCATAGAAAAACCAAGAGAGTTCCAGAAAAATATCTACTTCTGCTTTACCCGACTATGCCAAAGCCTTTGACTGTGGGATCACAACAAACTGTAGAAAATTCTTAAAGAGATGAGAATACCAGACCACCTAACCTGCCTCTTGAGAAACCTATATGCAGGTCAAGAACAAACAGTTAGAAGTGGACATGGAACAACTGACTGGTTCCAAGTTAGGAAAGAAGTACATCAAGTCTGTATATTGTCACCCTGCTTATTTCACTTCTACGCAGAGTACATCATGCAAAATTCTGGGTTGGATGAAGCACAAGCTGGAATCAAGATTGCCAGGAGAAATATCAATAACCTCAGATATGCAGATGACACCATCCTTATGGCAGAAAGTAAAGAGGAATTAAAGGGCCTCTTGATCAAAGTGAAAAAGATAGTGAAAAGTTGGCTTAAAACTCAAAATTCAGAAAATGAAGATCATGGCATCCAGTCTCACCACTTCATGGGAAATAGATGGGGAAACAATGGAAAGGGTGACAGTCTTTACTTTGGGGGGCTCCAAAGTTACTGCAGATGGTGACGGCAGCCATGAAATTAAACGATGCTCCTTGGAAGAAAAGCTATGATGAAACTAGACAGCATATCAAAAAGCAGAGACATTATTTTACCAACAAAGGTCCATCTAGTCCAACCTATGGTTTTTCCAGTAGTCATGCATTGATGTGAGAGTTGGACTATAAAAAAGCTGAGCACTGAAGAATTGATGCTTTTGAACTATCATGTTGGAGGACTCTTGAGAGTCCCTTGGACTGCAAGGAGATCAAACCAGTCCATCTTGAAGGAAATCAGTCCTGAATATTTATTGGAAGGGCTGATGTTGAAGGTGAAACTCCAATACTTTGGCCACCTGATGCGAAGAACTGACTCATTTGAAAAGACTCTGATGCTGGGAAAGACTGAAGGTAGGAGGAGAAGGGGATGACAGAGGATGAGATGGTTGGATTGCATCATGGACTCAGTGGACATTTATCTGAGCAAGCTCTGGGAGCTGGTGATGGACAGGGAAACCTTGTGTGCTGCAGTCCATGGGGTCGCAAAATATTAGACATGATTGATCAACTGAACTGAACTGAACAGACAGGTGAGGGTCCCTGAAGAGGCTATGCAAGTGCTTCACAAGAGAAAGTCAACTTTAACTATGAACCAAGGCCAGGAGTGACAACTTCCTGGGGCTCACACAGTAAAGAATCTGCGTGCAGTGCAGGAGACCCAGGTTTGATCCCTAGGTCAGGAAGATCTCCTGGAGAAGGAATGGTAACCCACTTTAGTATTCTTGCCTGGAGAATCCCATGGACAGAGAAGCCTGGCAATCTTCAGTCCTGGGATCACTAAGAGTGGATGCCACTGAGCAATAAACACTTTCACTTTCAAAGCCAGGAGTTCAGTTGACTTCAAATATCAGCTGGTCTTGCAATCCCTTTGCAGGCTCCAGCTTCAAACTCATATAGGCTAGAGAACATGTCAATATATAATCAACTTAAGAGTTTAATTAGAATCTTGGTCTGGAAATGCTAATAACTGAAACAAGACAGTGTTTGCGACCAATTACATAAACAGCATAAAATGCAGGGACTTCGATTTCATCCAGGTTTTCATTCAAGAATAGGGAAGAATTCTACCATTGCATAAGACTTAATGCAGCTGCAGGGAACAAATATATAGTTTCATTTTTACAGTTACAGTGCATGATTCTTATTACTCTGGAGGAAGAAGTAGGACCTCAGAAGACACTAGCTTCTGGACATCCCTAGGAGACCAGATGGTGGACTTTGAAGCTGTAAATTTAGGCAAAATGCCCGCTCTCCAGCCTAGTGAGAAACCACTGGTCCCTCCCATCCTCAGGGGACCAGTCCCACATGATCAATATGCACTGACAAATAGAAAATGAAATCCTCCCCCTTCCCAAAAGACTGGAGGATTTCTTTAAATGTTCTGGATTTTATATAATTTGGGGGACCTGATAATCTGCAATATAAGAATTTTTTTCCCCTGTGACTCAGTCAAATTTATCTAGATTTAGAAATGTGTATATTTATATTTGATACCTAAATGTTGTTTAAGTTGTTTTATTTTAAAAAGTCATAATACTTGCTTCATTCCAAAAAGTTTGTAGAATAAAAGGAAATGCATGGCAATAGTTGAATCGGACCATGAAGTGGGTGAAAAGGCCACTGGAAGGGCATCTCTCAGTCATGGGTGAGTACTGAATTGATAACTTCTACAGGCAATTCACAAACAGCCTGGAGTTTCTCTGCACTGATATTATGTCTGCAGCACCTACGACCTATTTTGCTGTCGGCCATATAGCCATATACAGCATGAATACTCTAAGAACATTTTGGAAGTCTCCTAATCTTGCTTCCCTTTCCTTCCAAGTTCTCTGTGAGTGTTGTGTTTTTTTTTAAACCTTAATAGGTAGGAGTTTTATGCCTCAAGAAATACAGTGCAATTTTATGGCTCTTCCTGATGAGTGGATTTTTCAGCAACCATATGGTGTGGCTGGCTTTGACTCTAATAACATTCCGAGTCTGTGAAGCAGCTTGTTCATTCCAATCTTTCTTAAGCCTTGCTATATTGACTGCAGTCTTTGATAAGCCAAGTTGTTGAGTTTTCGGTCTCTTCCAGAAGGTTTAAATAAGAAAGTTTGCAAGTAAGCTTTGGTTAAGCTTTATTTTGCAAAACTTACTTTTTCCTATGCCAATAGGCATGATACATTCATGGCGTAACTTTCATTTTCTTTTGATTCTTTCAGAAAATATTTGCTTCTCAAGCTTTTACACATCAAGTATGTGTCTCTCAAGATAATCACCCTTCTCAATTTATATGTAACAGAATATTTTCTTTCTTAGTTTCAGAGTTTACACTTACTGAAATTCTTTGAAATGTGCTAATTTTGCAATTATTTCAGCATTTAAAGAAGTAAAATATTCCATAGTATCATGAGTTGGTTTTCTAAAGAATTCTATTTTTTTCCATACAATGAACATTTAAGATCTATTATATGACTACCACAGTACCTTCCATTAAGAAATTTAATGTCTAGAATCAGATACTACTACTATTGGTAGTGATAATAATAATAAATATAGGTAACATTTGTTGTGTGGTTCTTACTTACCAGGTACCCACTGTAGACTTTTACATGTTGAATATGAATTAATTCTCATGCATACATAAATGGATACTATATTCATTTCTTTTTAACATTAAAGGAAAATGAGACATGGACAAATTAATTCTTTTGCCTCTCACAGATTACAAACATCATATAGATGGTACACCATGAATTCAAATTTAGGCAGCTCTGCACTCATTCTGCACTCATCTCACATGCTAGTAAAGTAATGCTCAAAATTCTCTAAGCCAGGCTTCAGCAATACGTGAACAGTGAATTACCTGATGTTCAAGCTGGTTTTAGAAAAGGCAGAGGAACCAGAGATCAAATTGCCAACATCTGCTGGATCATGGAAAAAGCAAGAGAGTTCCAGAAAAACATCTATTTCTGCTTTATTGACTATGCCAAAGCCTTTGACTGTGTGGATCACAATAAACTAGGAAAATTCTGAAAGAGATGAAAATACCAGCCTACCCAACCTGCCTCTTGAGAAATCTGTATGCAGGTCAAGAAGCAACAGTTAGAACTGGACATGGAACAACACTGATTCCAAATAGGAAAAGGAGTACGTCAAGGCTGTATATTGTCACCCTGCTGATTTAACTTCTATGCAGAGTACATCATGAGAAACGCTGGACTGGAAGAAACACAAGCTGGAATCAAGATTGCCGGGAGAAATATCAATAACCTCAGATATGCAGATGACACTACCCTTATGGCAGAAAGTGAAGAGGAACTTTCTTGATGAAAGTGAAAGAGGAGAGTGAAAAAGTTGGCTTAAAGCTCAACATTCAGAAAACGAAGATCATGGCATCTGGTCCCATCACTTCATGGGAAATAGATGGAGAAACAGTGGAAATAGTGTCAGACTTTATTCTGGGGGCTCCAAAATCACTGCAGATGGTGACTGCAGCCATGAAATTAAAAGACGCTTACTCCTTGGACTTCCCTGGTGGCTTAGAGGGTAAAGCATCTGCCTGCAATGCAGGAGACCTGGGTTTGATCCCTGGGTCAGGAAGATCCCCTGGAGAAGGAAATGGCAACCCACCCCAGTACTCTTCCCTGGAAAATTCCATGGATGGAGGAGCCTGGTAGGCTATAGTCCATGGGACTGCAAAGAGTCGGACATGACTGAGTGATTTCACAATTACTCCTTGGAAGAAAAGTTATGACCAACCTAGATAGTATATTCAAAAGCAGAGACATTACTTTGCCAACTAAGGTCCGTCTAGTCAAGGATATGGTTTTTCCTGTGGTCATGTATGAGAGTTGGACTGTGAAGAAGGCTCAATGCTGAAGAATTGATGCTTTTGAATTGTGGTGTTGGAGAAGACTCTTGAGAGTCCCTTGGACTGCAAGGAGAGCCAACCAGTCCATTCTGAAGGAGATCAGTCCTGGGATTTCTTTGGAAGGAATGATGCTAAAGCTGAAACTCCAGTACTGTGGCCACCTCATGCAAAGAGTTGACTCATTGGAAAAGACTCTGATGCTGGGAAGGATTGGGGGCAGGAGGAGAAGGGGACGGCAGAGGATGAGATGGCTGGATGGCATCATGGACTCGATGAACGTGAGTCTGAGTGAACTCCAGGAGATGGTGATGGACAGGGAGGCCTGGTGTGCTGTGATTCATGGGGTCGCAAATAGTCGGACACAACTGAGCGACTGAACTGACTGATTCTCTTGAATTATCTTGCCTTTCTAGACAAGAGATGGGAATGATTAAAATATTTCTGGTGAGAAGGAGTTCAGCTCATGAAAGGTATAGGAGTCTTATAAACAAAATAGGGGTTTTTCTTGGGTATTATATAGATCATTGAAGGGATTTAAGTGAGGCACTAACATAATTAGATGCAAATTCATAAAACTCTGTGTGGTGAATAGTCAAGTTTTTTTCCTAAGTTTCTGATTTGTGTTGCTGGGTGAATGGTGTGTGTGTGTGAGAGAGAGAGAAAAGAGAGAGAGAGAGAGAAGAAGTGAGTTTGAGAAAGTTAATAAACTGGAGTTTGGAAATGTAGAATTTGACACTCACATAGAGACTGGCACTGAAGGTATGGATGTTATTTATTCCAAGGAACTGAACAGAGTTATCTTTTGAACATCATAAAATGTGGAGAGAAGAGAGCCAACAACTCAGTAAAACACCAATAATTAGAGGAGTCCCAGAATACAAGGAGTAAGTACAGTTGCCAGACGGTGATTCTGAACAGTGGTGAGAATACAAATCTAGCTGGTGTCAGGAAAGCCAAGAAAGAGGGCATTTCAGGAGATGGGACAAGTGTCATATATTATTATGAAAGGCTTAGTAATCTGAAGATTGAAAAAGATTCTGTTGGGATATATTAACAATGAGATTGTTGGCAATCCTGGTATGAGTAATTTCAGTGGAATGATGGGCTCCATAAAGGAAGCTGAAATTGATGGGAAATTCTGGAAGGTGAAGAAACAGAAATAGTAAATCTAACACCTTGTCAAGAGGCTCATCTATGAATGGCAGATGCAAGAATAAATGCTATCCTAAAAAAAAATTAGGGCTGATCAGTCAGTTCAGTCATTCAGTCGTGTCCAACTCTTTGTGACCCCATGAATTGCAGCATGCAGGCCTCCCTGTTGATCACCAACTCCCAGAGTCCACCCAAACCCACATCCATTGAGTTGATGACGCCGTCCAGACATCTCATCCTCTGTCATCCCCTTCTCCTCCTGCCCTCAATCTTTCCCAACATCAGGGTCTTTTCAAATGAGTCAGCTCTTCACATCAGGTGGCCAAAGTATTGGAGTTTAAGCTTCAGCATCAGTCCTTCCAAAGAACACCCAGGACTGATCTCCTTTAGGAGGAACTGGTTTGATCTCCTTGCAGTCCAAGGGACTCTCAGGATTCTTCTCCAACACCACAGTTCAAAAGCATCAATTCTTCGATGCTCAGCTTTCTTCAGTCTAACTCTCACATCCATATATGACCACTGGAAAAACCATAGCCTTGATTAGACGGACCTTTGTTGGCAAAGTAATGTCTCTGCTTTTTAATATGCTATCTAGGTTGGTCATAACTTTCCTTCCAAGGAGTAAGCATCTTTTAATTTCATGTCTACAATCACCATCTACAGTGATTTGGGAGCCCCCCAAAATAAAGTCAGCCACTGTTTCCACTGTTTCCCCATCTATCTGCCATGAAGTGATGGGACCAGATGCCATGATCTTCGTTTTCTGAATGTTGAACTTTAAGCCAACTTTTTCACTCTCCTCTTTCACTTTCATCAAGAGGCTCTTCAGTTCTTCTTCCCTTTCTGCCATAAGGGTTGTGTCATCTGTATATCTGAGGTTATTGATATATCTCACAGCAATCTTGATTCCAGCTTGTGCTTCCTCCAGCCCAGCATTTCTCATGATGTACTCTGCATAGAAGTTAAATCAGCAGGGTGACAATATACAGCCTTGACGTACTCCTTTTCCTATTTGGAACCAGTCTGTTGTTCCATGTCCCATTCTAACTGTTGCTTCCTGACCTGCATACAGATTTCTCAAGAGGCAGGTCAGGTGGTCTGGTATGCCCATCTCTTTCAGAATTTCCCACAGTTGATTGTGACCCACACAGTCAAAGGCTTTGGCATTGTCAATAAAGCAGGCATAAGTAAATAAAATTGGCATAAGTCAATGAAAAAAAATAGGGCCAATAACCTTCAACAAAAATACTCCTAATGATCTGGCACTAAAAGGTAGACACAGATATAGGCATCAGTGTTTATATTTTGTAAATGGATATAGTATCAAGAACTTCAAGTCGTCTGCAATGAGACAGCAAGGTTGAGAGAAGGGGGAGGTGTTTAGGCAGATTAGAAAAGGTTGAATTAGCTATTTGTGGGAAAAAGAAAGGAACTGATTTAGGGGAATCTAAAAGGATGAGTAAACTGTGTTGAGGAACAAGGAGAGGCTATAGCTCATGGCATGACCTGGGAGCTGGTCCTATTTTCTCCTGAAGAATGTAGCATTCTGCACAAGGTAGACAGATACATTCCTTCATGCTTGGGGTTCTTCTAGAAACTAAAGAATGCATTAGTGTAATGTGAATATATTACTAACAGAGGACTTAAAAAAAAAAGTTCATGTTATCCAGTTTGATTAGTGATAGAACTATTTAATAAGTACCAATTATGTACTACATATAAGGGGATACAGCAGTGGACAAAACAGTTACATACATGTCCTGCCCTCAATCATGTTAGTAATTGATACAGAAATAAATGAATACTCATAAATGCATAGTTACTACCAATAATATTAATTGCTCTGAAAGAAAGCTAAGATATATGGTGAATGGCTGAGGTTGGAATGTTTTAGATGAGATAAGCTGGAAACATTCAGGGTGGTGGCTTCACAGAGAAGAGCCACTGTGGTGTACTCTCAGGACATTTGTGGAGACACTGATGAAGCAGGATCGGGTTGAGGGAGAGGCTGGGCCACAGTGAGGTTGCACCTGAGCTCTCAGTGGACCCTACGGAAGTCTAGCTGCTGGGACAGTCCTTCAAAGCTATCCCGAATTAAGGGAAGGAAACAGCTTTGCGTCTTCATGGGCACTGGCTGCAGACTGCCTCCCTGGAATAATTTATCACTGAGGGGAAGGCGCTCCCTGTGGCTACTGAAGAAATTCACAGTGAAGGGTCTATCAGTGAGCTCTTAGCAGTCTGTTTTTCCAGCCCTGGGGTTGGTGCATCAGCCCTAAAGGCGGCATCTGAGGGACTCATCATGTAATGATTATAGTCTACTACCAAGTGGTATGGGCTTCCCTGATGGGTCAATCAGCAAAGGGTCTGCCTGCAGTGTAGGAGACCCAGGTTCGATCACTGCGTTGGGAAAATCTTCTGGAGGAGCAACTGGCAACCCACTCTACTATTCTTGCCTGGGAAGTCCCACAGAGGAGCTTGGCAGGCTACAGTTCCTGGGGTCGTAAGAGTTGGACACAACTTAGTGACTAAACCACCACCACAACCAAATGGTATAGATCCACCTGTATCTTCCAATTAGTTGTCCATCTCTGGAAACAACTCCTTCAGGGCTCTTACTGACCTTTCCTGGGAGACTTACAAAAGCCATGGGATGAACCACTGCTGCCTCATGTGACCACTTCGTAGTAACTGATACTCATCACCCTGCTCCACCACACATTCCAGGTTTTCCTCATTCTCAGCTAACCCCCTTGCTTGCTAGGTGGTTTTCTTGGTAGAGTGAATGAGATCTTTGTCCTTGAAGGATCTGAGTCCCTAGTTAGCATGCTCTTCCTCAGACAATGGCTGCTATGCTTGTTCATTATTATTAAAAGTGGTCATGGAAGCAGAGACATACCCCAGTGAGTCACTTGAGCACAACGCATGTTTAGTCCCATTTTGCAGATAATCAGGGTAGGCATCTTGCCAAGATACCTGTTGGGATGGTGATTCCCGGATTTTCCTGATTTTTCCTTGGTGTGAGGAGTATGAAGTTGCCGGAGGGTTGAAAGTTGAGTGGGGCTCTTACTGTGTCCTTGGTAAGACAGGAAGCTCAAACTTTCCTAGTGGATTCTTGGGAATGATAGTAACTGGGGCTATTGTTACTTCCAACTCTTTGGTTCCTAGTCTCAAGTGTTTGAGACCTTAAAGACAAACCAACGTATAAAGTTCCTTCACTCAAGGTATATACTGTGTTCTAGAGGATGGTGCCCCTCTTTCTCTGTTACAAGCTGAGCTGTGTTGTTTTTCAGTTGCTAAGTCATGTCTGGCTTTCTGCAACTTTATGGACTGCAGCACACTAGGTTTCCCTGTCTTTCACTATCTCCTGGAGTTTGCTCAAACTCATGTTCACTGAGCTGATGATGCCATCCAACCATGTCATCCTCTGTCAGCCCCTTCTCCTCCTGCCCTCAATGTTTCCCAGCATCAGGGTCTTTTCCAATGAGCTGGCTCTTCACATCAGGTGGCCAAAGTATTGGGGCTTCAGCACCAGTCCTTTCAGTGAGCATTCAGGGTTGATTACCTTTAGGACTGACTTCCCAAATTCCTATCTTGAAGTCATGAACCCTAGTATCATATAATATGACTATATTTGGAGAGAGGAGCTTCAAAGAAATGATTAATGTAAAAAGAGGCCCATCCAACTTGGTGTCCTTATTAAAAGAGGAAATTAAAAGAGTAACACTAAGGGTGTGCTTGGGCAGAGGGATTAACTATGTGAAAACATATCAAGAGGGCTGCCATCTGCAAGCTAAGGAAGAGGCCTCGGGGAAACCAAACCTGCCTTTATCTTTGACCTCTAGCCCCTAGAACTGAGAGAAATGTCTGTTGTTTAAGCCACTTAGTCTGTGGCATTTTTATGACCACAGAGACAAGGAAATCAGCCCTGAATATTCATTGGAAGGACTGATGCTGAAGCTCCAATACTTTGGCCACCTGATGCGAAGAGTCAACTCATTGGAAAAGACTCTGATGCTGGGAAAGATGAGGCAGGAGGAGAAGGGAGCCACAGAGGATGAGATGGTTGGATGGCACCATCAACTTAATCAATGTGAGTTTGAGCAAACTCTAGGAGATAGTGAGGGATGTGCTGCAGTTCATGGGGTTGCAAAGAGTCAGACATGACCTAGCATCTCAACAACAAAGCAAATTAATACACTCAGACCAAATTGATGCATATGTGGTCAGACCCATTCTACCATTCAGCAGGTCAGTAACTTCTGGGTGGTTTATACATTATAGGCTCAGTGAATCCCATGGTCTTGTGCCCACTGCCTTATCTTGGTCGCTAATAAAGCTAGTCCCTTTGTTCAAGGCATAGACATGCAGGATGCTGTGCCAGTAGATAAAACACTTTTTCTGTATTTTTTCAGATAGAAAGGATGGCCAAGTCTTTGTGGGTAGGAAAGGCAAATGTATAATCAGTGTATGAAGTTTACTCGCTCATCTTTCTAGCCTGGAGATGTGATGTACAATTAACTCTCCACGAAGTGGTTGGCTAGTTTTCTTTAGGGTTGGCATCATATCAGAGGTTCAGTAATGGCATCTATTTTGGCCAGTTAAACATACAGCAGGGGCAGTAACTAGAACTGCCTTACAGAGATTGCCTGTGTATAACCTCCCTCTCTGCCACCATAGCATCTCTATTATGCTCCCCTTGTCCCAGTACTGGGCTGACCAATGACAGCAACTGGCTGTCTTTCAGTTTTAGTCACTGCACACATGCTAAATTGCTTCAGTCATGTCTGACTCTTTGCAACCCTATGGATTATAGCCTGCCAGGCTCCTCTGTCCATGCGATTCTCCAAGCAAGAATACTGGAGTGGGTTACCATGTCCTCATCCAAGGGATCTTCCCAACCCAGGGGTCCAACCTGCGTCTCTTATGTCTCCTGCATTGGCAGGCAGGTACTTTACCACTACCCCCACTGGGAAGGTACTATTTCTACCTTTTATTTAGTCTCTCTTCTGAGGTTCATGCTCTCTAGTGGGCATTAACATGCTGTACAAATAAATTCAGACTGTATTTTCCGCCATATATCCAGCCTCTTTCTTCAATTAGTTTACACTGTAAAACCAAGACACAGCCTTTTGGATGCCTATTTAGTCTACGGTAATACTTTGGCCACCTGATGCAAAGAATTGACTCATTGGAAAAGATCTTGATGCTGGGAAAGATTGAAGGCAGGAGGAGAAGGAGATGATAGAGGACAAGATGGTTGGATGGCATCACCAACTCAATGGACTTGAGCTTGGGTAGACTCCGGGAGTTGGTGATGGACAGGGAGGCCTGGCGCGCTGCAGTCCATGGGATCACATAGTCACTGAATGACTGAACTGAACTGAAAATTGTGTTTGGGCTTCCCTGGTGGCTCAGTTGGTAAAGTATCTGCCTGCAATGTGGGAGACCTGGGTTTGATCCCTGGGTTGGGAAGATCCCCTGGAGAAGGGAACAGCTACCCACTCCAGGATCCTGGCCTGGAGAATTCCATGGACTGTACAGTCCACGGGGTTGCAAAGAGTCAGACATGACTGAACGACTTTCACTCATTTCATGAAAACTGTTTCATTAGCATTCTCCATACCTCTCTCACAGTAGCCCTGGCTACAATCTCATTGCACTCCTTACTGTGTAGAGTACATTCACCATTGCTTTTAACAGTGAAGTGCAGCCACCTCATTCTAGCATCCTATCATCACCAGCATCATCATGAAGCCTAAACAGGAGCAGGATGTTCTATCATCAGCTACTGCCTACAGAAGAAATCCTTCACTGAACTTCCCACTGATGCTGCTGCCCCTCTCACTGGGCATTTCTAACTGCTTTGGTAAATGGAACGTTCCCTTGGCCCTCCCCTGGAACCTTTTTCAGCCTAAGGGAGTACATCTACTCTAGAAAGTTTATCTGGAACCTTTTAAACCCTTACTCCACTACCAGCTACAGCATTTCCGACATTTATACTTTACAAAAGAATCTGCCGGCAATGCAGGAGACCCGAGTTCAATCTGTGAATCAGGAAGATACCCTGGAGAAGGAAATGGCAACTCCAGTATTTTTGCCTGGAGAATTCCATGGACAGAGAAGTCTGGTGGGCGATAGTCCATGGGGTCGCAGAGAGTTGGTCATTGTTGAGAAACTAACAATTTTGAACAAAGGAAGACCATCATGTTTTACAAATTTCAAGAGTCACTTTAGCCATGTATTAGTACTATCTCCAAGGACCCTTGTCAGACTTTTAAATCTTATTTTCTGGAAAAGTAGCCCACATCAATAACCTTCCCTGATCAGATTTATTTCTGCTTCCCTGAGTACATCTCACAATCCAGTCCCATTGTCTCCCTGCTCTTGCTGATATGTATCAGCCAGATCCTGCAGCTCCTTTAGCATCCTTCAGGACAGAATCCACCTCTTTCCCTGGCAGATCAGGCTCATTCTTGTTCAGGCTCTGCTGGGATTTGACTTTTTTCTTTTTGATATTGGGGGGGTTATTGAAATGGTTGCTATGGCGGAAGGTGGGAGGAGATCACTGGGGACAGAAGCACCATCTTGCAGTGTCTTGAGGCATCTACATAGTCCTCAAACCAGGGGAGCCATTGAATTCTAATAAAAAGAGTATATGGTCAATTTTTCAGGTCCAGCAGGTTCAGAAGAATTTGAGGCTGGGAAGTTCTCAACAGCGTTCATTTAGAAATCCTCATTCCGTATCTTAGGGTCCCCTCTTTTCTTATCTAGGCTCTGATCTTAGCACAGAAGACTGCTGGGTGACAGTGTAAACTCACCTACAGCTCTGTTATTTTTAGGATAGTGTCATGTACCGGATCCTCTGCTACCTCTTCCTCCCACATCATGAGATTAGGATTTCTTTAAATGCAACTGATGCCCTGCAGCCTTTACATCTTGCAATCAACTGGGGAAAAATTACTCTGAGCCTAACATTTTCTCTTGACAATAACTCAAATGGAACTCATCAAGAGCCACCTCTTTCTACAGGCTTTCAGTTCAGTTCAGTCACTTGGTCGTGTCCAACTCTTTGCAGCCCCAGGGACTGCAGCATGCCAGGCCTCCCTGTACATCACCAACTCCCGGAGCTTACTGACTCATGTCCATTGAGTTGATGATGCCATCCAACCATCTCATCCTCTGTTGTCTCCTTCTCCTCCCTCCCTTCAATCTTTCCCAGCATCAGGGTCTTTTCAAATGAGTCATATCTTCACATCAGGTGACCAAAGTATTGGAGCTTCAGCTTCAACATCAGTCCTTCCAATGAATATTCAGGACTGATCTCCTTTAGGATGGACTGGCTGGATCTCCTTGCAGTCCAAGGGACTCTCAAGAATCTCCTCCAACACTGCAGTTCAAAAGCATCAGTTCTTCAGTGCTCAGCTTTCTTTATAGTCCAACTCTCACATCCATACATGACTACTGGACAAACCATAGCTAGCATGACTAGATGGACCTTTGTTGGCAAAGTAATGTCTCTGCTTTTTAATATGCTGTCTAGGTTGGCCATAGCTTTTCTTCCAGGAAGCAAGCGTCTTTTAATATCATGGCTGCAGTCATCATCTGCAGTGATTTGGGAGCCACCCCAAAATAAAGTCTGACACTGTTTCCATTGTTTCTCCATCTATTTGCCATGAAGTAATGGGACTGGATGCCATGATCTTAGCTTTCTGAATGTTGAGTTTTAAGCCAACTTTTTCACTCTCTTCTTTCACTTTCATCAAGAGGCTCTTTAGTTCTTCTCCCCTTTCTGCCATAAGGGTGGTGTCATCTACATACCTGAGGTTATTGATATTTCTCCTGGCAATCTTGATTCCAGCTTGTGCTTCATCCAGTCCAGCATTTCTCATGATATATTCTGCATATAAGTTAAATCAGCAGGGTGACAATATATAGCCTTGATGTACTCCTTTCCCGATTTGGAACCAGTCTGTTGTTCCATGTCCAGTTCTACAGGTACTGCCATTAACTAATTTGCTCATCCCTCCCATGTGCCAGAAATATTATTGCTGATACTGGACCCTACCAGTTTATCAAGTAGAGAATGCCAGAGGCTATCCACGCACATCCTAACATCGATGATGGTGTCCTATTACCCTCTAGGCACTGAACAGTTCAGCACTAAAGTTTTCACTTTATACTTGACTTCCTAGGACTATTCCTGATATGATCTTAGGTTTGGTTCTCTGGAGACAAACTCTGAAGGGAAAATAAAAAGTTTGTTTTCTAAATGTGTACCAGGAAGAGCTCTATGGAGATGTCTGTGAAGAAGTGGGAAAGACATCATTGGACAGACAGAGATGTTGACTTATCATGCAACTGAGGCCTCAATAAATCCTACATGGATATCTGGAGCTCAGCTGTCTCAACTTGAGGCAAAGGGTCAGACATTTTTATCGCCACATTAGACATGGCATAGCCCTCCACAAATGGCCATTTTCACTGAAAGATACAAATGTGAGCAACTGACATCTGCTATTTCCAGCATTGACTTCACCTCTGACAAAAAGGGGATGTGAATGAAGTACGTGGAATTTATTACAGGAGAATTCAAAGTAAGGCTTTTAGATTTGTAAATGAATATATATATAGATTAAGAGTATAAAAGGAAATATTAAAGTAAATAGTGAGAGAAGAGAAAATAGTGGTCTTATTTTCAGGCAGAAAATAAGACCATGTGTGAAGGTTCAGATATTACAAAAGAGCTTGTCCTTCCAAAGAACTTTAAAAAATCCACTGTGAAGTGGAGGCAAGGCAGAGAGTGGCTAGAGAGACAAGTCTCAGCTAGATCATGGAAGATCCTGTTAAGGATTTCAAATTTTTATGAAACATAATGGGAAGTCTTAAAGAATAGAGTCAAGAAGTTTAAGAAGCCACAGTAACATCATCAGTTCTATGCTTTTTTTTTTAAGATCTCTTTGGGGGACGACATTGAGAATTGTTTGGAAACTGTTCAGAATACAACCAGAGAGACCTTTCAATGATTGTGCAGATAAAGAACAGTGAAGAAAGAAAATCTGTGACAGAGCCAAAATCCACAAGACTTTACTGTAGATAAGATATGAACATCAAAGGCAAGGCAAGTGTCACAAAAGACTAGAACAGCATTCTTGCTTGAAAACCAGGTGGATGGGGTTGTGATGAAGGAGGTGAAGGCTGAAGTTCTAGCAGAGTCTACAGCCAAGTCAGCACCTGTGCCATGCCTGATGGTAATATCAAGGCAGCTGGATATGGAAATGGAACTCCAATGAGAATGTTAAGCCAAAAAAAAAAAAGAAAAGAAAAGAATTTAGGATTATAGACTATATTTAAACCAAAGGGAAAGAATGAACTAAAATATGAAGAAGGTATAGATTGGGAACATAGAAGATCTCTGATAAAAGACATGAAAGATATTGTCAAGTTGGGTAGAGGATAAACGTATGTAATTTGTGCATACATACACTATCACACTATTATGTACATACATATCATACTGCACATATTATATTACATGCATTAATTACATCCCCCATGCTTATAAGCATGAACATTACTGATGGTACACAATACCAATATTTATAGTCATATATTAATTATTTAGCCCATGCTTATAAGTATACACACTGTATCATTACTACTACATAGTACATATTGCGGAGAAGGGGATGGCACCCCACTCCAGTACTCTTGCCTGGAAAATCCCATGGACGGAGTAGCCTGGAAGGCTGAAGTCCATGGGGTTGTGAGGGTCAGAGACGACTAAGCAACTTCACTTTCACTTTTCACTTTCATGCACTGGAGAAGGAAATGGCAACCCACTCCAGTGTTCTTGCCTGGAGAATCCCAGGGACAGGGGAGCCTGGTGGGCTGTCGTCTGTGGGGTCGCACAGAGTCAGACATGACTGAAGTGATTTAGCAGCAGCAGCACATACTGTTATTGATTGTACTTAGCACATTAGATCAAATCAGTTCTAGTCTACATGTGTATCATATCCAACAGATCACACACATTGGCAGGTGTCCCTCCTCTCACCCGGGCCCACTACTTGTGCCATATTAATGAATTTTATCAGGCATCTTATTCTTACCTAGGACCATCTCACCTAAAATCACCTACTGTTTCCCCTTAAGACATCTTGATGTACTAATGACTAATCAGCCCACGTTCATACATAACTATGGTTTCATGCACCTGGTAATTTTTTCATTTTTAAAGGGATGCTGTGACTCAGCTATGGCCATCTATGGCCTTAACACAGCCAAATAAATTGTAGTTGGATTTTAGTATTATTTACCAACATCACCAACCATAAGCTGTTATTCAGTCAGTGGTTACGGGACATAAGGAAATTACTGACACATGAACACACATGCATGTACACACTGAACAGGTAAGTGAGCTGTTTAACAAACCCCCACAACCCCCACTAATTCCCATACTCTACCTGACTATAATACCTTCCAAACTCCCCAAACAAGGAAAAAAAAATACATAGAATGCAGCCATCTACCTAATAAACATGAATAACTTAATCCTCAAAATTAGACCCAATTAACTGAACGACTGAATGACTGAGCGACTTCACTTTCACTTTTCACTTTCCTGCATTGGAGAAGGAAATGGTAACCTACTCCAGTGTTCTTGCCTGGAGAATCCCAGGGACAGAGGAGCCTGGTTGGAGGCCGTCTATGGGGTTGCACAGAGTTGGATACTACTGAAGCGACTTAGCAGCAGCAGCAACTATAATTGTACTAATGAGGTACTTATCTAACATTTATATAGACAGAGATCTCCCTAGATCTACTGACCATTTAAAAAAAATTTTTAACATTTAATCCAATACAAATCCCTTAACACAACTATAAATATATTACTTTTCATTGTTAAGAACAGCTTGTTAACATAGCTTAAAACCTAAAGCAAGGCACTGAAAATGCCTAGATGAGTTTACTGACTCTATAAACACATATGTTTTGGGCCCAGCCTTTCTACTGGTTTTAAATAAAATTACACATCCAATCATCCAGGCCCCATGAGAATGCCCTCTAAATCATTAAGATTAAAAGGAGCAGTCATCAAGCACACTTCTATTAGCAGCTCATAACACTTTGCTTAACCACACCCTCCACGGGAAACAGCAGTGATAAAAATTAAGCCATAAATGAAAGTTTGACTAAGTTATACTAACTAGTGTCGGTAAATTTCATGCCAGCCACTGCGGTCAAATGATTAGCCCAAGTTAATAGAAATTCAGCACAAAGCATGTTAAAAAGTGATGTAAAATAAACTTTAAGTTGTAAAAAGCCATTAACTAAAATAAAAATCTACTATGAAAGTGACTTTACTATTTCCTGATTACACAACAGCTAAGACTCACACTGGGATTAGATAATCCACTATGCTTAGACCTCAACTCAAATAATAATAATAAACAACATTATTGGCCAGAGTATTACTAGCAACAGCTGAGAACTCAAATGACTTGGCAGTGCTTCACAACACTCTAGAGGAGCCATTTCTATAATCAATAAAACCCAATAAACCTCACTAACTCTTGCTAATTCAGTCTACATACTACATCCAGTCTAAATCCTAAAAGAGATAAAAGTATGCATAATTATTACACATAAAGACATTAGATTAGGGTGTAACCTATGGGTCAGAAAAAATAGGCTACATTTTCTACTTTAAGAATATATTTCTCACCATTCAAAAGTTTTTATGAAAACTAGAAACCAAAGGAGGATTTAGTAGTAAATTAAGGATAGAAGTGCTTAATGAATAAGACTATGAAGCACACACACGCCGTCTGTCGTGCTCCAAGTAATAACCTCCTAATCATATAAGAGACGAGACTCAACAAATTGATAAATCAAATCACAGCTTTAATAAAGCACCCAGTTTACACCTAGATTTTGTAATTTATTAGTACCTCGAACTAAATCTAGCCCAACACTCCCCATTCTGTGAGTATTAAGTGAAGTTGCTCAGTCATGTCCAACTCTTTGTGACCCCATGGACAGGCTCCCCAGCCAGGCTCCTCTGTCCATGGGATTTTCCAGGCAAGAATAATGGAGTGGGTTGCCATTTCCTTCTCCAGGGGATCTTCCCAAACCAGGGATCGAACCCGGGTCTCCCCGCATTGTAAGCAGATGCTTTACTGTCTGAGCCACCAGGAAGAGTGAGTATAAGCCAGCTAAATAAAACATTTACTCAACATTTAAAGTATAGAAGACAGAAATTTAAAATACCCTATGGCACTAATTGCCCTGCTTCATTCTGTACTCCAAGGCCAAATTTGCCTGTTACTCCAGGTATTTCTTGACTTCCTACTTTTGCATTCCAGTCCCCTATAATGAAAAGGACACCTTTTTTGGGTGTTAGTTCTTAAAAGGTCTTGTAGGTCTTCATAGAACTGTTCAACTTCAGCTTCTACAGCATTACTGGTCAGGGCATAGACTTGGATTACTGTGATATTGAATGGTTTACCTTGCAGATGAACAGATCATCCTGTCATTTTTGAGACTGCATCCAAGTACTGCATTTCAGACTCTTTTGTTGACTATGATGGGGTCCATTTTTCTAAGGGATTCTTGCCTGCAGTAGAGATTTAATAGTCATCTGAGTTAAATTCACTCATTTCAGTCCATTTTAGTTTACTGATTCCTAAAATGTCGATGGTCACTCTTGCCATCTCCTGTTTGACCACTTCCAATTTGCCTTGATTCATGTACCTACATTCCAGGTTCCTATGCCATATTGCTCTTTACAGCATTGGACTTTACTTCCATCACCAGTCATATTCACAGCTGGGTGTTTTTGCTTTGGCTCGATCCCTTCATTCTTTCTGGAGTTGTTTCTCCACTGATCTCCAGTAGCATATTGGGCACCTACCAACCTGAGGAGTTAATCTTTCAGCATCCTATATTTTTGTCTTTTCATACTGTTCATGGGGTTCTCAAGGCAAGAATACTGAAGTGGTTTGCCATTCCCTTCTCTAGTGGACCATGTTTTGTCAGAACTCTTCACCATGACCCGTCCGTCTTGGGTGGCCCAATGTGGCATTGCTCATAGTCTCACTGAGTTAGACAAGGCAGTAGTCCATGTCATCAGATTGGTTAGTTTTCTGTGATTGTGGTTTTCATTCTGTCTGCCCTCTTCTGAAGAAGGATAAGAGGCTTATGGAAGATTCCTGATAGGAGAGACTGACTGAGGGGGAAACTAGGTCTTGTTCTGATGGGCAGGACCATGCTCAGTAAAACTTTAATGAACTTTCTGTTGATGGGTGGGGCTGTGTTCCCTCCCTGTTATTTACCTGGGGCCAAACTATGGTGGCCGCTTCCCTGGTGGCTCAGAGCTTAAAGTGTCTGCCTGGAATGTGGGAGACCCAGGTTCGATCCCTGGGTTGGGAAGATCCCCTGGAGAAGGAAATGGCAACCCACTCCAGTACTCTTGACTGGAGAATCCCATGGAGGGAGGAGCCTGGTAGGCTACAGTCCCTGGGGTCACAAAGAGTTGGACACAACTGAGCGACTTTACTTATTTACTTAAACTATGGTGGAGGTAGTGAAGATAATGGTGACCTCCTTCAAAAGGTCCCATGCACGCATTGCTACACTTAGTGTTCCCAACCCTGCAGCATGCCACTGCCAATCTATGTCTCCACCAGAGACTCCTGGACACTCGGGGGCAAGTCTAGGTCAGTCACTTGTGGGGTCACTGCTCCTTTCTCCTGGGTCCTGGTGTGCACCAGGTTCTGTTTATGCTCTCTAAGAGTCTGTTTCCCCAGTCCTGTGTAAGTTCTGGCAGCTCTATGGTTGAGTTAATGGCAACCTCCTCCAAGAGGGCTTATGCCATACTCAGGTCTGCTGCCTCCAGAGCCCCTGCCCTTGCGATAGTCCACTGCTGACTGTACCTCTGCAGAAGATACTCAAACACAGTTCTGCCTCAGTCTTTGTGGGGTCTCTGGGTCCTGGTGGGCACGAGGTTTGTTTGAGCTCTCTGAGCGTCCCTGGCAGGTATGGGGTTTGATTCTAAATGCGATTTTGCCCCTCCTACCATATTGCTGGGGCTTCTCTGCCCTTGGTCACGGGGCATTTCCTCACAGCTGCTCCAGTGCCACACAGCCACCACTCCAGCACTGGGCAGCCACCACTCCTGTGACAGTGCCCAGGAGGCAGGGATTAAGACCATTCCCAAGAAAAAGAAGCGCAAAAGGCA
Organism: Nanger dama; assembly: GCA_917880005.1. Classification (NCBI taxonomy): domain Eukaryota; kingdom Metazoa; phylum Chordata; class Mammalia; order Artiodactyla; family Bovidae; genus Nanger; species Nanger dama. The sequence goes on from CAKJTW010000007.1 coordinate 37,490,212, forward strand.
AAGCGGTTGTCTGAGGAGGCCTTACACAGAGCTGTGAAGAGAGAGAAGCAAAAGGCAAAGGAGAAAAAGAAAGATATACCCATGTGAATGCAGAGTTCCAAAACATAGCACGGAGAAATAAGAGAGCCTTCCTCCAGTGATCAATGCAAAGAAATAGAGGAAAACAATAGAACGGGAAAGACTAGAAGTCTCTTTAAGAAAATAAGAGATGCCAAGGGAATATTTAATGCAAAGATGGGCACAATAAAGGAGAGAAATAGCTTGGACCTAACAAAATCAGAAGATATTAAGAAGAAGTGGCAAGAACACACAAAAGAACTATACAAAAAGATCTTCATGACACATATAAGCACAACAGTGTGATCACTCACCTAGAGTCAGACATCCTGTAATGTGAAGTGAAGTGGCCTTCAGTTCAGTTGCTCAGTCATGTCCAACTCTTTGCGACCCCATGAACTGCAGCATGCCAGGCCTCCCTGTTCATCACCATCTCTCGGAGTTCACTCAGACTCACATCCATTGAGTCCATGATGCCATGCAGCCACTTCATCCTTGGTCGTCCCCTTCTCCTCCTGCCCCCAATCCCTCCCAGCATCAGAGTCTTTTCCAATTAGTCAGCTCTTCGCATGAGGTGGCCAAAGTACTGGAGTTTCAGCTTCAGCATCATTCCTTCCAAAGAAATCCCAGGCCTGATCTCCTTCAGAATGGACTGGTTGGATCTCCTTATAGTCGAAGGGACTCTCAAGAGTCTTCTCCAACACCACAGTTCAAAAGCATCAATTCTTCGGTGCTCAGCCTTCTTCACAGTCCAACTCCCACATCCATAAATGACCACAGGAAAAACCATAGCCTTGACTAGATGGACCTTAGTCGGCAAAGTAATGTTTCTGCTTTTGAATATGCTATCTAGGTTGGTCATAACTTTTCTTCCAAGGAGTAAGCATCTTCTAAGTTCATGGCTGCAGTCACCATCTGCAGTGATTTTGGAGCCCAAAAATGAAGTCTGACACTGTTTCCACTGTTTCCCCATATATTTCCCATGAAGTGATGGGACTGGATGCCATGATCTTCATTTTCTGAATGTTGAGCTTTAAGCCAACTTTTTCATTCTCCTCTTTCACTTTCATCAAGAGGCCCTTTAGCTCCTCTAACTTTCTGCCATAAGGGTGGTATCATCTGCATATCTGACGTTATTGATATTTCTCCCGGCAATCTTGATTCCAGCTTATGTTTCTTCCAGTCTAGCATTTCTCATGATGTACTCTGCATAGAAGTTAAATAAGCAGGGTGACAATATACAGCCTTGACGTACTCCTTTTCCTATTTGGAACCAATCTGTTGTTCCATGTCCAGTTCTAACTGTTGCTTCCTGACCTGCATACAGATTTCTCAAGAGGCAGGATAGGTGGTCTGGTATTCCAATCCCTTTAAGAATTTTCCACAGTTTATTGTGATCCACACAGTCAAAGGCTTTGGCATAGTCAATAAAGCAGAAATAGATGTTTTTCCGGAACTCTCTTGCTTTTTCCATGATCCAGTGGATGTGGGCAATTTGATCTCTGGTTCCTCTGCCTTTTCTAAAACCAGCTTGAACATCAGGGAGTTCACGGTTCACATATTGCTGAAGCCTGGCTTGGAGAATTTTGAGCATTACTTTGCTAGCATGTGAGATGAGTGCAATTGTGCGGTAGTTTGAGCAGTCTTTGGCATTGCCTTTCTTTGGAATTGGAATGAACACTGACCTTTTCCAGTTCTGTGACCACTGCTGAGTTTTCCAAATTTGCTGGCATATTGAGTGCAGCACTTTCACAGCATCATCTTTCAGGATTTGAAACAGCGCCACTGGAATTCTATCACCTCCACTAGCTTTGTTCGTAGTGATGCTCTCTAAGGCCCACTTGACTTCACATTCCAAGATGTCTGGCTCTAGATGAGTGATCACATCATCATGATTATCTGGGTCTTGAAGATCTTTTTTGTACAGTTCTTCTGTGTATTTTGCCACCTCTTCTTAATATATTGTGCTTCTGTTAGGTCCATACCATTTCTGTCCTTTATCGAGCCCATCTTTGCATAAAATGTTCCCTTGATATCTCTAATTTTCTTGAAGAGATCGCTAGTCTTTCCCATTATGTTGTTTTCCTCTATTTCTTTGCATTGATCGCTGAAGAAGGCTTTCTTATCTCTTCTTGGTATTCTTTGGAACTCTGCATTCAGTTGCTTATATCTTTCCTTTTCTCCTTGGCTTTTCACCTCTCTTTTTCACAGCTATTTGTAAGGCCTCCTCAGACAGCCATTTTGCTTTTTTGCATTTGTTTTCCATGGGGATGGTCTTGATCCCTGTCTCCTGTACAATGTCATGAACCTCATTCCATAGTTCATCAGGCACTCTATCTATCAGATCTAGGCCCTTAAATCTATTTCTCACTTCCACTGGATAATCATAAGGGATTTCATTTAGGTCATACCTGAATGGTCCAGAGGTTTTTCCTACTTTCTTCAGTTTCAGTCTGAATTTGGCAATAAGGAGTTCATGATCTGAACCACAGTCAGCTCCTGGTCTTGTTTTTGTTGACTGTATAGAGCCTCTCCATCTTTGGCTGCATAGAATATAATGAATGTGATTTCGGTGTTGACCATCTGGTGATGTCCATGTGTAGAGTCTTCTCTTGTGTTGTTGGAAGAGGGTGTTTGCTATGACCAGTGCATTTTCTTGGCAAAACTCTATTAGTCTTTGCCCTGCTTCATTCCGCATTCCAAGGCCAAATTTGCCTGTAACTCCAGGTGTTTCTTGACTTCCTACTTTAGCAGAACGTGGTCTACTGGAGAAAGGAATGGCAAGCCACTACAGTATTCTTGCCTTGAGAACCCCATGAACAGCATGAAAAGGCTAAATGACACGATACCAAAAGTGGAACTGCCCAGGTCATTAGGTGCCCGATATGCTACTGGAGATCAGTGGAGAAATAACTCCAGAAAGAATGAAGGGATGGAGCCAAAGCAAAAACAATACCCAGTTGTGCATGTGACTGGTGATAGAAGCAAGATCCGATGCTGTAAAGAGCAATATTGCATAGGAACCTGGAATGTCAGTTCCATGAATCAAGGCAAATTGGAAGTGATCAAACAAGAGATGGCAAGGGTGAACGTCGACATTCTAGGAATCAGCAAACTAAAATGGACTGGAATGGGTGAATTTAACTCAGATGACCATTATATCTACTACTGCGGGCAGGAATCCCTCAGAAGAAATGGAGTTGCCATCATGCTCAACAAAAGAGTCCGAAATGCAGTACTTGGATGCAGTCTCAAAAACGACAGAATGATCTCTGTTCGTTTCCAAGGCAAACCATTCAATATCACAGTTACCCAAGTCTATGCCCCAACCAGTAATGCTGAAGAAGCTGAAGTTGAACGGTTTTATGAAGACCTACAATTGCTCATATAGGGTGAATAAAAGCCATTCTATTGTATAAAGAAAGTTTTAAATCTACTAATTCATAATAACATTTATCATATTTATACTATTATTCACTTACAGTTTAGCCACCACCACACTATCAGATACGTGAAATGAAATACCCATTATTACACCTGTCATTCTTATCACCCTATTAACAATAGGAGGTCTCAGCTATTCCAACTTCTAAATATTCAAGTAGTTTCACTTTCCCTTTATGTTTCCTAATTCTCCTCCTTCTATCTTCATTCCAACCCCCTGCAGTTCCACCTAATGACCTCCAGACTATAAATATGCACCATTTGTCTGCAAATTGCTGCAAAATGTCACCAGAAACCCTTGTCATTCAACTTAAGTGGGTTCTAGACAGCCTTGTGTTTAAATCCAAATGTTTGCTCCTAATCTAAAATGTTTCTTCAAGTCCATTTTTCCCCCAAAGCTGTCAATATTACAGTTTTATCATTTCAGGTATGCCTATGTCAGAGAAAAATGTTATTTTCATTTTTCTTTGTCTTAACACAAGTTTCTTTTTCCCTTTTGAACAAAGATGTTCCTCACAATGCATGAGCTACTTCTATGTAGTGATCATGTCTTATTCATCTCACGGTTCCAATGTTTAACCTCAGTTCAGTCACTCAGTCGTGTCCGACTCTTTGCAACCCCATGAATTGCAGCACGCCAGGCCTCCCTGTCCATCACCAGCTTCCAGAGTTCATTCAAACTCAGTCCATCGAGTCGGTGATGCCATCCAGCCATCTCATCCTCTGTTGTCCCCTTCTCCTCCTGTCCCCAATCCCTCCCAGCATCAGGGTCTTTTCCAATGAGTCAACTCTTCGCATGAGGTGGCCAAAGTACTGGAGTTTCAGCTTTAGCATCAGTCCTTCCAAAGAACACCCAGGACTGATCTCCTTTAGAAGGGACTGGCTGGACCTCTAGTGCATGGCAAATAAGCAGTGGTTACAAAATGGTAATTGAATACACACATAAATTTAAGCTAAATGAATGACAAGGAAGGTGGTATGGGACTAAGGGAAAATTATTATAGCACCAAAACAAAACCAACACAAACAAGTCAGTGACTACTTGAAATCCTAATCTTCATAAAAATCATACCACAACAGTCATTTTTTGCAGCCTACTCTGACTCCTAAGACAGGCAATGGATTTAGAGATTCCTTTATGTATTCTGTATACATTAAAGTATCAATTTAAATTTTTAAATAGGCACATTCATTACAGCACCAAAGCACACATGCTAGAATTCTAGTGGGCACTTTTTTAACAGCTGCATGATAAATTTAGAAACACTACTAAAATTGCCTGATGTTATCAAAAAAAAACAAAAACAAACAAAAAGAGAAGAAATGAATCATCTGACATAAGATGACTAAGAAGCAAACATTTTCCTATTAGTCAAATGATAAAATATGCAGCAAAATTTGAAGAAGCTTTAAAACAAGCAAAATCACAACACTGCTACAAAGCAGAAGAACAGGACCAACCAAATAATAAAATGTTAATCCAGAACACAGATTTCAGCTCTTTTGCATTTTCACCAGAAAGCAGGCAGTAAATCAATTTCAACAATTTACTTTACCAAAGATGGTAAGTGTCCCAGAAATATTTATCACAAACAGTGAGGAGAATGCAACAGAAGACCACAGCTCGAGATACTGGGAGGGCTGGCTGGAGACCTGTGGGGAACCGAGATTCTACGTTTGAGCCACCTACTAATATATTTTCTAATAACAAAGGCTGAGATTTTTTCCTTTTGCTCTTTTGTTAAATGAATTTTCTTAGTGTAAGTATACATATATTTATTTAAAACAAAGCTAAGTAATACTAGTTTTATCAAAATAAGTTTATTTTTAGGACTTTACACTGAAAACCATTTGAAATTGTGGACAAAATATTAGTTTTCTTTTTCCAGTTTCAATATTTTTGGGACATTCTGAAGGGAACTTTTCATTATTCAGAAGGGAATGATATGAATTTGTAGTTTAATTGAAGACAGTTAAGGAAGGATAGAGGAATCCTTCCCATTTGTGATGTATCCATAAATTATTTATTTACATTAACATAAATTTTACTATGAATTGCATGATAGATTTGTTGCCTTTGTCTTCCTTGAAATTATCACAAATAAACTGCACCCAAAATCATATTATAAAATGACAATTTTATGAGACTGCACAAATATCCTTTCTTGAAACTTTCCTTTAATAGTAAAAAATTTTCTATATTTAGCTTTTTAGACTTTAAGTTGGCACCTAAAATGTTTCCATTTGGCTATGTATTATCTGTTGTCAGTATTTGTTCAAGCATTTTTTCTAGTATTTTCATAAATATAATTCAAATATATTTCCTATTAATTGTTACTATACTGGGATATGTTTTCTAAGAATATATTATAGATATTCAATACACATACCCCCACATATGTATGTGTGTACACTTTTTTTCATTCAGATCCTTAAGTAGCTTAAGTCATACAAAATTTTTGGTCTTTTAGAATCTTTTTCAGCATATAAAATTCTGCTTTGAGATGAGATGAAAGTTCTATTCAATTAACATAATTGCCTAAAATTATGTTGAAGTTCTCTTTATCAGTATTATTTTCAAGTGAGTAAATTCAAACACACAAATTTAGAGAGTAAAAGCCCTCATATCTCTATCACTCACCTTCAACAACTATCACCTCAGGACCCAGCTTCTTTCATATGTATTGGCTTGGCAAAAAATTTGTCAGGATTTTTTCATAACAGCTTACAAAAACCTGAATGAACACTTAGGCCAACCCAGTATCTCTCATTCCAAGACCTCTTAAAATTATTGTGACTTAAAACCACCACTGAAGTCGAAACTCCAATACTTTGACCACCTGATGCAAAGAACCGACTCACTGGAAAAGACCCTGATGCTGGGAAAGATTGTAGGCAGGAGGAGAAGGGGACAACAGAGTATGATATGGTTGGATGGCATCTTCCAACATGATAGACGTGAGTTTGAGTAGGCTCCAGGAGTTGGTGATGAACAGGGAAGCCTGGCATGCTGCAGTCCATGGGGTCACAAAGAGCTGGACACAACTGAGCAACTGAACTGAACCAAAAACCTCCACTTCATATCATTCATTCATACATACCAAATGCTACTGAAGAATACTCTTTTCTTAAAAAAGAGATGGTGGGAGGGCAAAATAAAAGGGTAACTGATCCTAGCCATTCAGCCATGGGAATAACCTAAAATCTGACTCTAAGTAAGATTCATAGATGAATGAGTCACTTTTCAACTGTTTTATAAATAAGTCAAAGTTACCAATTGTAAAACTCAAAATGGATTCCACCTATGAATATGAGCTATACATCTTTTGGAGGTTTAAGGCTCTTTTTTTCTCATGTGACAGCAGGTGTTTCTGTGTCCTTTTCATGATCAGTTCACGCTTAGTCCTTTGGTTTAGGATATGACACAAATCACATCAAAGCAAGAAAGAACCCAGAACCAACCCAGAAACCCTGAGTAACAGCCACTGAGAAAAGAAATGAGCTATGACACTATGAAGAGAGATGAGTGCATGTTGTTAAGTGACTGGAGACAATCTGAAAAGACTATATGCTATGTGATCCTAACTCTGACAATCTAGAAAAGACAGGTGGAGACAGTAAAACCATCAATGGTTATCAAGGTTTGGGAAGAGGGAGGGATGAATAGGTAGAGCATCAGAGCATTTTAGGGCTTTATTTTTTAGCTTCTCAGTGAAACTATTCTGTAAGATACTATGATGGTGGATACATGTTATTATACATTTGTTAGAACTCATAGAATATACCACAGACAGACAAAACCTAATGCATACTATGGATTTAAGTCAATAATCATGTATACGTGTTGGCTCATTAATTGTGATAAATATATACCACAAAGGGAAGGTGTTAATAATAAAGGAAACTGGAGGAAAAGGGGTATATGAGAACACTCTGTACTTACCACTCAATTTTTCTATTAACCTAAAAGCACTCCCAAAATGTCTATTAATTACAACAACAACAAAAATCTATGGTGATTTTTTTTTTTCTCTAGGATTTCCAGATCTAGTTTGAGGCAGATGTATAAATAACCATCCTTAGTTTCCTAGGTTTGCTACAACAAATTAGCACAAACTTGGCAGCTATTTAAAAAAAAAAAGAAGAAAGAAATGTATTCTCTCATAGTTCTGGAGGTTAAAAAGCCAGAAAATCAGGAGGTCGATAGGGTCATGCTCCCTCCCAAGTCTGGGGGCACGGGGCAGGGGGATCTTTACAGCTTTTGGTGGCTCCAGGAGTTTCTTAGCTTGTGGTCAGTTCAATCTCTGACTCCATCTTCATAGAGTCTCCCTTTTTCCCTGTGTGTTTCACCTCTATGTGTCCTATAAGGACACCTGAATCAGATCTAAAGCCCATTCGTGTAATCCATAATGATCTCATCTCAAGATTCCTAAAAGGCTCTGAAAAGACCCTTTTTCAAAACAAGGTGACATTCGGAGATTCAGGGGGTTAGGGTGTAGATATACCTTTCCGAGGTGGGGGGCAACATTCAACTCATTATTCTAGCCATAGCATGATTTGCACTGGAATAGAGGATGAACAGAGTACTCTAGGAGGGAGGTATGTGGAAGCCTCATAGGAAATATGACATTAGATGAATATTGAAGGTTGAACTGGAATTTGCTAGCCTGGGACAGAGGTGTCATGATGTGAGAGGTAACGGAATGCCATGTCTAAGGAGATAGTCCAGACAACAACAGGGCCTATTTAGGGAATGATAAGAAAGTCAGTGTCCCTGAAAGGGAGCTGAGGGGTTGAATAAGGGCTAAAGGAAATCATAGGATATGAGTCTAAGGTAGGTTATAAAAGAGCTGATAACCAGAATCACTGCGGATGGTGACTGCAGCCATGAAATTAAAAACGCTTACTCCTTGGAAGGAAAGTTATGACCAACCTAGATAGCATATTCAAAAGCAGAGACATTACTTTGCCGACTAAGGTCCGTCTAGTCAAGGCTATGGTTTTTCCAGTAATCATGTATGGGTGTGAGAGTTGGACTATGAAGAAGGCTGAGCGCCGAAGAATTGATGCTTTTGAACTGTGGCATTTGAGAAGACTCTTGAGAGTCCCCTGGACTGCAAGGAGATCCAACCAGTCCATTCTGAAGGAGATCAGCCCTGGGATTTCCTTGGAAGGAATGATGCTGAAGCTCTAGTACTTTGGCCACCTCATGCGAAGAGTTGACTCATTGGAAAAGACTCTGATGCTGGGAGGTACTGGGGGCAGGAGGAGAAGGGGGGCAACAGAGGATGAGATGGCTGGATGGCATCACTGACTTGGTGGACGTGAGTCTGAGTGAACTCCAGGAGTTGATGGACAGGAAGGCCTGGCGTGCTGCGATTCACGGGGTTACAAAGAGTCAGACACGACTGAGCTGAACCTTAAGAGAAGAACATTCCTTAGTTATTCTAGTTACAAAGTTTCTAAAGACAAAGTCAGATTCATACTTTAGAAGACAGACTGTTTCAACCCGGTTAGGATTTGAGCAAGAGGAAGCAGGGAGATTAACAGATTATATTCAACAAAATCCTACTCAGCCATGAGACAAGCCCAGAGAATGAGAACTAGGAGCTGTTTTGTAGAGAACAAAGCATGTGAAGAACAACTGGGCAGGATGAGAGGCCAAGACTTCAGTTGATACCATTATCCAAAGCAGGGACTTTGGGGAAGAGGGTGCTTTTATGCAGGGTGTATGAGTTAACTTTTGGAAATATTTCACTTTGTTTTACTTTATATAGCTCAAGTTCCAAATTTGGTATTTCAAAATATTTTGCTTTTGAGCAGTAAAGGGCTCTGAGGAAAGGAACAAGGTTTTGGGGAAATCTTCAAAATTACCTTTAGCATTTCCCACATGGATCTCTCCCAGTCAGTTCCTGTTACAAATGACAAGCTTCAACAGACCACATGGCCCCAGAAACATAAAAGGAATGAGGGAATCACCAAAGTATTAAGAAGCTTTACTGCTTCATAGGAGCAAGAAACTATTTTCCCTTTTAGAGGGGAGAGAAGTCTGAAAATAATGCTACAAAGTAGCAGCCTAATCTTTTAAATAGACTGCAAAAAGAATTAGAGCCTAAGTTTTCACCACAGTGGAGGTCTTCAAACCCACAGAACCTTGCATTATTGACTGTTATTTTTATCTTCGCAGAGCTGGTGCAATGAAAGAAGAAGTCTACGTTCCAACACAAAAATAAACATGCTATCACTGTGACAGGGACTGATTCAATATGGAAACATGCACTGCAGAGGCATTCTGGCTTACTTCAAAAGACTTTCAATAACTGCCAAGAGAGTTTATTTGGATAGTTTCAGTTTTATGTGTTTAATCAACTAAAAACTCAATCCAGAATTGAGAGTGTGACACAGCATGTGTTCCAAAGAGGGTGTGCATGTGTTCATATTTGTGGGGGCATGAGTGTGCTTGTGTGTGTGGATGTTTGGGCATGAGCAAAGGTGAGTCTGTGTTATAAAATTTTATTGTTTTATATCACTCATCTCTTTAATAGGGCCCATACTTATAATCTTTACAGTTGTGACCATATCAAGCCTGCGTTTCCATGATTTTTGTAACACTTCTTCATGCTCCTAGACCCTACAATACCATGCTGCAAAGAGATTCTATAAATACAGATAAGACTAGAGGGTAGAAAAGTAAAACTTTTTCCCTCTCCTCAGGCTTCATTCAACAAGATGGCACACGCTTTTAATGACTACCATGTTCTATCCATTGGAATGTATTAGTATGTACTAATGAATGTATATTTTGTCATTTAGTTAAATAAAAGTGAAATAATGTGTCCTTAAAGGATTTTATTTCTTAGATTTTGCTGTTGATATGATAGGCCAATCTCTCAGCATAGCCATTTGTAAATGAACATTAATAACAATGTGATAACTACCACTTCCTATACCTCTGTCTTTTTGAAGTAGGGAGCAAGAAAGTCAAGCAACATCTAATCCAATGTTCATATAAGTTACTTGGAGTATTTGATTTTTATATATATATATATATATATATATATATATATATATATAATAGATTTACAGGCTATAGCCCTGCTGAATAGCGATGTTTAGGACTGGCTAGAACGCGATAAGCTTTTTAAGATCCAGTACATTTGGAAAACAACCATCTAGCCCAAACCCTTGTTTTTCAGAAATGAAGACTGACACGAAGGAAAATTATTAACCCAGTGAAGGACAACCCAGTTAGGCCTAGAACCTGTGTTTCTTTCTCCTAAATCATCTCCTCAGGTTCCACCAACTTCTTAGGCACAAAATACACACAGAAATTCTGATTTGGCTTTATCAACACAAATGAGTATGGATATTATTACAATGAGTGTAGTGTAAATGAGTATAGATATCTCGTATGCCACTGTGAATTTCATCCCAATTCAAATATACATTTCAGCATACAGCTTAGTGGTTCTGCTGAATACAGTGTTAATGATGCCAGAGTTGTAGTATTTGTCCCTTTAGAACCATGTTCGAAAACAGAAAATGTAGTATTTTACTCATGCTGCTGAAACAGGAGGGAGGGGACAGGGCACAACCTTGGAAAGAATGACATAGCCCGAGGATACAACATAAACCAATTAGGATCAAATGGGCCTAAGATGGCAGACAAGTCAACTTCAACTAGACCTTGATCCTCAGTATATGATCACTGGAATACATCAGCAAGCTAAATGACACAGCCAGAGGCACCAAGACCTTTCCAAGGCTGACCAAAGACCACAAGGTGGCCCAATCCCTGGGAATCTCCACCCCTCCTCAAAATGGTTGAAAGAATCCTCTCACTCCTTAGTGGATGAAATTACCCGGCCCATAAAAACCAACCAATCACATTTTGAGCCCACACTCTTGTCTATGAAGTGTGTTTCTCTCTAAATCCACTTCTTACCTATCCCTTTGTCTCTCACTGAATTCTTCCTGTGATGAGACATCAAGAACCAGAACTTCATTAAGTCTTGAAACTAGGTCTGTGATCTCAGTTGGAAAACTGTGGGATTTGGTTGAGTGCAAGTCCTGGACATATGGGTTCAAGTCCCAAACTGGGTTTTAACCAGGTTTGAGGCCCAGGCTATGGGTTCAAGTCCCAGTCTGAGCTGGATCGTTTCACGGCAGCTAACCGTCATTCCACCCAGCTATCTTGCAAAAGTTTGCTGTGATCAAAAGGGGATCAGGTTGAGAGTGTGGCTGACTCAGCACCACCATTCACACTGGAGCGTCGTAACTGAGTTGATGGTAATTCCTCAGTAGCAACATTTTGGCAGAAGAAGAAAAATGCTTTAAAATCAGTGTCATTTGGTATGAACTGTTCTTCACAAAAGAACAAGACTTGTCCCCTGTATCTAAATAATTTAAAATGTGAGTGGACAAAGACTGAAACAGAAGCAAGAAATCACAGCTTAAACTGTGTGCACAGACTTGTTTTGAACAAAGGGCTGTAATACTATGTTCCCTCTCAAACCTCACTCCACATCCGCTTAGATAAGTTACTAGCTGTGCTCAGTCGTGTCCGACTCTTTGCGACCCCATGGACTGTAGTACACCAGGCTCCTCTGTCCATGGGATTTTCCAGGCAAGAATACTGGAGTGGGTTGCCATTTCCTTCTCCAGGGGAACTTCCCAATCCAGGAATTGAACCCGGGTTTCCTGCAGAAGAAGTTATTGCATGAATTGTTTAAGGAAACATTCTGGGTACTTATCTGACACTGACAGTCACTTTTATATTATACTTACATCAGCCCTCTGGATGATATGCATTCTTTCCTGAAGGAAGGGACTCAGTAAATATATTTGTAGTTAATTATCTTTCCAATACAATTTCTCTAAAACCATGAGAAGGGCTTCTCTGGTGGCTCAGACAGTAAAGAACCCGCTTGCCAATGCAGGAGACCTGGGTTCAGTCTCTGGGTTGGGAAGATCCTCTGGAGGAGAAAATGGCAACCCACTCTAGTAATCTTGCCTGGGAAATCCCATGGACAGAGGACCCTGGTGGGCTACAGTTCATGGGATCACAAAAGAGTCAGAAACAACTTGACAACTTGAACAACAACAATGGTTTATAGCTACTGTATTTTCCATTGGTAGGAAACATAGGCAAGACTTGCATCTTCTTGCAAATTCTGTGAATCTGCACACACACTACACACATTTTTCACATTTCAGTTTTCCCAGGCATTGTGATCAAGAGAAACTGACAGATATGGTCCCACTGGGGCCACTGGAAGCCAAGTGCTCATCTGCCCAGTCATGAACATCTCTAGTATCAATAGTGTGGGAAGTTACTGGGCCATTAGATAGTCACCATTCCCTAGCTTGCCACTGTTTTGGGTCGTCGAGAATGACAGCTTCACTTCTGAGTTTATTAGATCTGGCAAGTGAATTACTAAGAGAGATAGCAAGATAAGGATGGTTCTACATTAAATTTGATCACTTTCATTCTGTCATCAGAATGTTAACAAATGTTATTAGTATGCCTTTCATCAGTACAGTGACCACTCCCTAACTTCCACCTCACCTCTAACACTTACGGAATGATTTAACAAATCTTATATCAGGAGTCTAAGATAAATAATTTGCTTGCATTAATCTCATTTGATCCTTCCAGTTGTCCTATGATACAGGTTAAAATTTACTCATTTTCCAGAGAATATTAAGGCTCAGAGAGGACACATAATTTTCCCAAGTGCATGTGACTATCAAATATAAAATCTGGTATTTGAACACTTTCAAATAGAAAACCTAGTATTTGAATGCTTTTGATGTGATTCCAAAGCCAATGCTTGAAACCACTTGACTCCTTTTTCCAAAGAAGAGCTACAGAACTAGAAATAATTAGATGCATCAACCCAAATGAATAAGTACTCAGAATGTGGTAACTCCACCTTCTCTTTCTCCTCATTCTCTAGGTACAAGACTTTTTAATAAATAAATCATGACATTCTATTCAATTCTGGACTTTGCATTTGGAGAATAGGCCAATTAAGTCTAGACTAGAATTTAAGTCATGTTAAGATATTCAAGTCATTTTTAATTTACAGCAAATTCAAACAATCTAATGACACCCTAAAAATGATACATCCAGTATACTTTCTCCACAAAAGCTCTATGGATTGTACTGAACACATGACCATTTACATGGTTAATCAGTTAAAACAGTTTTCTATAGTCAGAAGTAGTACAATCAAAGCTATGACATGTTTATCCCATAAAGCTATCCCAGATACAATTTCTACCTTTTGACAGACTGTCAAGGAGTTAACCATTAAAGTAATGTATCTGGCACCACAATATCTGGCTTTTAAAAAATTCTTTTCAATAAAAACGTAACAACAGTGCACTTGAGCTTTCTGTTGCTTTTCTTTTTGAATGTCTCTGAACAGACACACATTTGAGTCACAGAATGCACTTAAGTTTAATGTTCCCAAAACCACAGACAAAATGTTGTGCTATTTTAAATAAGTATTTTAATAGAAAGCATGGACAACAGTAAGAAACACAGAAAAATCTAGTGACTTCCTAATATTTCTATAAACTGTCAGTGGTTTTAGGAATATGTAAAAACAATATACAAAGAGAACCCCAAAATAAAGTCCCAAATGTTCTTTAATCAAATATAATTAGAAGGCAACTTAAAACTGAGAAAACTATTTGACCAAAGCAATGTTAAAGCCATTTCCAAACAGTAATGAAACAAAAATCTGTGGAGATGAGTAATGTAATTGACATTATCAACACTGAACAGAGTAATAGTCTGAATGTTAACTCTAAGAAAGATTTCAAAATGATATGAAACTAAACAACTATATATATCCTACAAGGAATAAATGAGTGCAACAGAAGCTAGTTCTATTTATAATTCATAAAGATGTTTCAATACATTTCGCCTTCAGTTTCCACAGAATAAAAAATTATATATGTTCTCCTTCACCCCCAAAGAAAATGATCCCATTCTTTCCACTGGACTTGCAATTCACAATTTTCCATTCCAACATATCACCTCTCCTACCATATCCAGATCAAGGGTATCGAAAATGTAAACCAGTCCTCTTAGTAACATACATAAGGAGTCTTTCTTTAAAAAATTAATAAAAAATAAGTAACCTTTTTTCATATTGGGAGCTAAAGCACTGTAAGAAAGGTATTCCAATTGATGGCAGAAAGCCATAACAAGGAAACAAACTGTGTATAAGCATGGGTCCACAGCCTTTGTAGCTCTGAAATAACTTATACAAAGAACTCGTATATAAATTTGGCTCACCTCAGCAATGCTTTTTCTTTAAATTACACAGAAATCTGAAATGCATTGGGTGTATGTAAGGGCAAACTGTGGCCCTGAGTAAAAATGTGTATTTAAGAGGGGAAATGTGGAAGTAATTATTACCTTGATGTATTTCCCAGAATGCACAGAATCTATCCAGCATGTCTCGCCTGGGCATTGAGGGTTTTGCAGAACACCCATTACTCTAAAAATCCAGCATTTGGCATCATGCAATCTGGGAGTTAATGATAAACCATTTTGCCCAGGCATTGTTGCCTTCAAGCCGGAACAAGTCAGTCTGCTGACTGAAAAAAATATTTCAAATGGATGAGTCACACTAATGCTGGCTTTGACTACCTTCAGGTTGAAATGAACAAATCAGTGTCACAGGCACTTTAGAGAAATAAACAGGAACTTTTGTTTCCTTCTACTTGGAGACCAAAACACAAGGAAGGAGTGCTAAGTAACTGCAAAAGAAATCTAGTTGGATTTGGTGATTACTATTGGGTCTTTAAATCGTGACCATGACTAAGCCAACATTCATATTTCCTGCTAACCAGACTTAAAAGGAAACTCTGGTCAGTATTAAGAAGAGCCCATATACCCAAGAGTAGGGCATAGGTGTAAGTGGTGGGTTCCAATGGGCTAGCTCCAATACAGACATATATGTATGCTTTACAAAGTAACCCGAAGTAGGGAGAGTGGGAATCCAAATCAGAGCCCTTGAGGAAATGTCCAATGTAAAACATTTATGCAAATATAGGAAAATCTCCAATTCAGAGGTGCAGAGACAGAAATACAAATTGGGCTCTGGGAGAAAAGCTATATGGAAATTAAAAGGTCATAAACAACATGGGATGTCCGGTGCTTTCAGCACATACCAGTGTGTATTTTGGGTGGACTATAAGTGTATGACCCATGGATACACTAAGCCAACCAAATAGTACAGAATCGAAAGAACTAAAAATTCACATTTGCCTTGGCTTCTGGAACAGCAGATAATAATCATGGCCTCTTCACAACAAAGTTCTAAGGTCCATTCTACTATTTCTCATTCCTCTATGATCATACCTCACAGATTCTCTAAGTGAATTTAAGAATAATGGATACAAAAAAAATCTTGAGCTTAAGTAGTAGACTGATTTGGACTTTCCATTCTATACAGATCCTTGAAAGATTACATTTACTAGAAGGAGGCAAGGTTTGATTGAGTCTAGAAAAGCACATATTAATTTTCTGCTGAGAACAAATATAAAGGCCTTCTCAGATAAAGGAGAAACAGCATGTGCAAACAAATGACTGTGCCCAAGGAACTGGAGTAATTTATTATGGATGAACCACAGATTATTTGTGAGGCAGTGGCAGGAGGCCAGTTTAGAAATGCTCAGGCTTCAGCCAGATTATAAAGGAGCTAGCTAGCCAGTGTTAAGGTATTTGAGCTTTACCTTTCAGGCAGTGATGAGCAATTGGGAGAGAGAGTGTTGTGGGGGTGGGATGGAACACAGGGGTCACATCATTAAAAGTACTTGTCACAAATCTCACTCTAGCAACAAGATCAAATACACTTTGCAAGTGGGCAAAATGAGGTACAGAAAACCAGTTAGAAAAAGGTTACTCCAACAGATCAGCAAAAAAATAAAAATAAAAATTAAGGAATAAACAGCGACAGAAGAAAAGATGGATTCATGAATATTCAGGACAAAGTGTGGCAGTACTTACGGAGATGGAACTTCAAGGGGAGTGATATTTTTTGGTCAGAGGTTTTGGAATACAGTAGGGAAGGCAGATTTGTCAAGAGGAAGATAAACAGGTTTAGTTTTTTAAATGATGTGGTTGTAGAACATCTGGGCAGATTTGCCTGGGATCAGATTCAATTGTTGCCTTCAGAAATTCTGTTATTCAGTTGGCTTTGTGTTACAAGTGACACAACTCCAACTCAAAGTAGTTCAAAATAAACTGAATCAAAAATGTATTGGCTTTTCCAAGGGGCACAACTGGATTCAGGGATCTAAACACCATCCTAAGGACTCTCTCTCTCATCTCTCCTTGCTTCTGTTTGACTTCAATTTCAGAAGCTTTTTTCATGAGGCAGCAAGATGACTACAGACAGCCCGAATCCAACATGCTCTGGATTCCTGAGAAAAAGAACATACTCTTCCCAACGTCTGTCAGCACTTCTGGACTCTGATTAGCCCCGTTTGCCAGCAGTCATGTTGCCAAGGCAGGAGACACTCAGATTGTTCAACCCTAAATCATGTCCCCAGGACCCAGAAACCAGATCCCGGGTAAGGCCCCTGGAGTGTCATGCCCCAAGAACCACATGGGGTGCAGAAGGGTGCATCTCTGCTGGAAGAAGGGTTCTCAGTGGCAAGCTTTGGTCCTACTGAAATGCAATCTAACCATAAGAATGTGATGAAATATGAGATACTATACCTTTAAAGATCTGAAAGTCCTGCTACCAAACACTGTTATCATAAGTAACACTATAACTGTCACACAATGACTATAAGGCAATTAGTTTTTCTGGCAGATGTGGGTGAATTACTAGACACTGGAGAAAAGCAATGAAGAGGACATTAAAGTGCATGAAGAAGATCTCTTCTGAGCAAGTCCTGCCTTCAAAGGTTCCAGGGCTAGGCTCATGCTATAGGGGAATCAACACATTTCTCAAATATCAAAATACAATTTTTGTTTTTCTTTCTGGCCTTTTAAGGAAGACTTTCCAAAGTTCAATAACTAATTGGACCGATAAAATTATTTGGGAGGAATATCTAGGACACCGACCCCCACCACCACCTCCTTCTTCACACACACACACACACAGGATGTGTGTTGAGAGTGACTCACGCAAGTGGAGAAAAATCACGTTTCTTCCCTGGGAGTCAGGGAATGGAGCTGCTTTTATTTAAGCCTGTTGACTCAAATCACTGCAAGTTGGTGTTGAGTCAGACTGGATGCTCCAAACAACTAAACACCATCCATCCCTCCGTGTCCTGGGGTAATATAGCTTTGGGAAGTGCTTAGAACTGCCAGGAAATTCTGAGCTAGAAAAGTAAGAGAGTGGGAGATCTTGCCATCCTGGCACTGGGGGAACTTTACCCGGTCAGAACTGCTTTAGGCTTGGGTAATTCCAGTGACTGCCCTGGCATCCTGGGTGCTGGGCCAGCCTCTGCCTTGCCTTGAGTCAACAGATCCAGGTGGCTATTGGGATTTACAGGGATCGATGCAGCCTGGGAGATCAACACCTCTTGCACCTCAGCTGCAGGGCAAGTGCAAAAGCAGGTTCCAAGGACCTTGTGGGAACCTGGCGGGATCATGACTATAGCCTGATACATGTGTACATTCTCAGTCACTCAGTCATATCCGGATCTTTGTGAATCCATGGACTGTGTAGCCCGCCAGGCTTCCCTGTCCATGGGACTTCCCAGACAAGCATACTGGAGTAGATTGCCACTTCCTTCTCCGGGGGATCTTCCCGACCCAGGGATGAAACCCTTATCTCCTGTATCTCCTACACTGGCAGGTGGATTCTTTACCACTGAGCCACCAGGGAAGCCCCATAGTCTGATATATAACTTTAACATTCTCAGACATGCCTAGTGCAAGCCTCAGGCCCTGCAAATATTAGGGGCAGTCCTACCTTTAGCTTTACTAATTCAAAGGTTTTCATAGTTTAATAAATAATAAATTTAAGGTGAATCTAATTTTGATCCTGGTGCAAAGACAAGTGGTTCCCAAAAGAAGGTTTACTGATTCTAAAAGAATAGAATATTTTCAACTTACTGGATTTGCCTTGTAAGATGGTTTGCCCTTTCTACTCATATAGGGTGGTTAACCACAGGGGACATTAACAAAGTGGTTTTTATATTCTGTTTGGTTTTACTTACTTAATGAGGATTTCAAAAGTTTGTGCTTGAGCTGTTATTTTTCAATATTTATTTTGGTATTTTTATGGTATGAACTGGAGAAGGAAATGGCAACCCACTCCAGTATTCTTGCCTAGAGAATCCTGTGGACAGAGGAGCCTGGTAAGCTGCTGTCCATAGGGTCACAGAGAGTCGGACATGACTGAAGCGACTTAGCATGCATGCATGTATTGGAGAAGGAAATGGCAACCCAATTCAGTATTCTTGCCTGGAGAACCCCAGGGACAGAGGAGCCTGGTGGGCTGCCGTCTGTGGGTTCGCAGAGAGTCAGACACAACTGAAGCAACTTAGCAGCAGCAGCATGGTATGAAATAGGTTTAAGGATTTAGGTGAAATCTCTATCATTACACCTGTAAGAAAAAAATGGATTGACCTATGAGTGCTCATGGAATAAGAACAAAGTGAGTTCTAGTTCCAGTCACCTTTTTAGAAGTGGTCACTTGCCTGCTGCCCGTTAGCTAGTCTGTGGCCTAACTACAGAGCAGCTAGCAGCTTCGCCTCCTCAGGAAGCCCATTTCCTGACATGTTCCCTTTGGTTGCAAGATTCTAGACTGTCTTCAAAGGTCTTGGCGCTGGGCTTTGTCAGAGTTTGAAAATGGGAAGGAGCAATAAATACACAGTATACGTCAATTTACAATGTTACTTTAAAAAGAATCCCCAGATACAGTAAATAGATTTGGTGCTAGGCTAATGGATAATAGGATAATTTTACAAATAAAAAATGAAAAGAGGGATAGGTTGCTTTGAGAGAATGTATTTGGCTGGTAGTTTCCAACATGGCAGAGTGTGTTAAAGATTTTAAAGCTATTTGAGTCCTGTTGATGTTTTTGGTTTTTGTTAACCTCAAAAACAGATGTCTCAAAAAGTCTTATTGTGCTTTCCTCCAAATGTGTAGAGGAAGAGTGTCTGCAGAGCACAGATTACTTCAGCCCTATCCTGTGAGTCTGCCTTCAGCTGTGTTCTTTATAGTCTGTGTGGTACATAAACTTTTTATAGAAGGTGGGAGGAGACAGTAGCTGAAGAGAAGTAAGTGTCTTACCATGAGAACTTTTATTACAACTTCCTCTGTGATTGAGCAGAATCCAAAAGGGATAGGAAACCTTTTGCCACAAAAAGCTTTTTGAAGCTTTTCTGACCAATAAAAAGGTTTAATTTTGATAACCACTGGGTTTAAAAAAAAATGCTTTCTGGTAACCAGTCCACACATCTAAGTGCTGTAAAATCACACAAATTTGGGTTCAGATCAAACTGTATTCTTATTAGCTTTGTGTTCTCAAAGGAAAGAGAGCATCATCCATAGATTAGAGAATAAATTCCAAACCAGTAGGAATATTCTGAGGAATAAGTAACTACAGCACAGAACCTGACACATAGTAGGTGATCAATACTAGTCATATGTATGTACATCTGACCATGATTTCTCATTTTCAAATATCAACACTAATAAATCATAGTACTTGGCATCTGAAACATGTACCCACTTTTAAAAAGCAGAAGTTCATCTGTAAGATTACTGGAATGCAAAAAAATGAATGAATTATAATTTTATATCATGGAATTGACTATATTTTAAATATGTATATTAAAAGAAATAACTATAATATAGCATTTTTCCCATTTCATTAAAACTTTCTTAAGATTATCTTAATAGAAATATACATAGTGAATAAATTAAAATCTTCAGTTTCATTCCAGTTATTTTGGAATTAAGATATTGCTTTTCTCCAACTGCTTTATTACATATTATTAAACTGTCGCTTCCAACCACTTAGATTTTCCTCAGCTGTCATTTAGTAAATGAATTCTAGCATGTTCCAAAAGAAACAAGTTTATTATCCTTCCTTATCTCTTACCTCAAAAGAGCTATAGCTTTTGATTTTGCTATTCCTGTTAACAGTACCATTTTTTTCATGTCACAGAAGTTTGAATCCCCCTCTTCTCTTTTAACTTATCTGAACTGCTATTTTTGTGCCATGTACTTTATACACGTTTTATATATATCACACACATGTATATATGTATGATAGCATATATACATATACATATATATACATATACATATATATTTATGTGTGTATACACAGAAATATGCTAGCTCGTGTAGCTAACTCCCCATATAAATGCTTGCTATCCTGTGTATGTGGGAGATGGGTATCAGAAACTGGTACTCATTCAGTGGTTACTATCCAAGGTATACAGAAACTGTGTTACACATTACAGGAGTATTTATGCCTTTATTCGAATCTTCCAATAGCTCTGCTGCTGCTGCTAAGTCACTTCAGTTGTGTCCGACTCTGTGTGACCCCAGAGACAGCAGCCCACCAGGCTTCCCCGTCCCTGGGATTCTCCAGTCAAGAACACTGCAGTGGGCTGCCATGTCCTTCTCCAATGCATGAAAGCGAAAAGTGAAAGTGAAGCTGCTCGGTCGTGTCCAACCCTCAGCGACCCCATGGCCTGCAGCCTTCCAGGCTTCTCCTTCCATGGGATTTTCCAGGCAAGAATACCGGAGTGGGGGTGCCACTGCCTTCTCCTTCCAATACCTCTAGGAAATAGATAAAATTACTTCTATTTTACAGATAAGGAAAGCTTTTCTGGAACGTATTTAAGTTTAAACAAATAGGAAAGGAAAAAGCTGGGGTTTCAAATCGTGATCAGTCTGTTTCCAGAATTTGAAGTGCCGCCACCTATGTTTTCTCGTTATCTGTCCCCTCCCTTTATTACAGTGCTGCTCATGTTCTCAAATACGTATTCACCTCTTCTACAGTCCCCTTCCATGTGTTTCTCTGTGCTTTATCCCTCCATGCAATTTACATCTCACCACGATTCATTTTCCTGAAACATGACTCCAATCTTATCATTCTACCACTTAAAAATTGCTAATAGTCTCTTACTGCTAATTTCCTCTGTTACCTTTCTTTCATTGCTGTATTAATCACAGCTGTCCACAGAAACTGACCCTATAGGCTGTGTATATATAGAAAGACCCTATAGAAACTGACCCTATAGGCTGTGTATATATAGAAAGACATTTATTTTAAGGAAATAGCCCATGCAATTGTGAAGTCCAGCAAGTCCAACTATCTGCATAGTGGACTGAAAGGCTGAACACCAAGTGATGAGCTGATTGTACAGAAATGTCTGAAAAGCTATTAGGCTGCAGACTCAGGACAGGGTAGAAGCTGCAGATGAAGTTCAAAGGCTGTTTGCTGCAGAATTCCCTCTTGCCAGGGGAGATTAGCCCTTGATTTAGTTGAGGCCTTCAACTGACTGGATGACAGTTACTCACCTGATGGAAGGCCATCTGCTTCCCTCAGAATCAACTGATTTAAATGTAACTTTCATCCAGAGTAGTTTTTGACCAAATATTTAAGCACATTGGCCTAGTCAAGTTGATACATAAAGTTAACCATCATGATTGCTATTACTATACAACAAATTTTTCATCATTCAGCAAAATTGGGTATTTGTGGGTCCCCAAAACCAACCCAAATAATCACAATGCTGTGATCACTCACCTAGAGCTAGACATCCTGGAATGTGAAGTCAAGTGGGCCTTAGGAAGCATCACTATGAACAAAGCTAGTAGAAGTGATGGAATTCCAGTTGAGCTATTTCAAATCCTAAAAGATGATGCTGTGAAAGTGCTGCACTCAATATGCCAGCAAATTTGGAAAACTCAGCAGTGGCCACAGGACTGGAAAGGGTCAGTTTTCATTCCAGTCCCAAAGAAAAGCAACACCAAAGAATGCTCAAACTACTGCACAATTGCACTCATCTCACACGATAGTAAAGTAATGCTCAAAATTCTCTAAGCCAGGCTTCTGCAATATGTGAACCGTCAACTTCCTGATGTTCAAGCTGGTTTTAGATAAGGCAGAGAAACCAGAGATCAAATTGCCAACATCTTCCAATTTCTATGATCTGCTGGATCATAGAAAAAGCAACAGTGCCAGGAAAACATTTATTTATGCTTATTGACCATGCCAAAGCCTTTGACTGTGTGGATCACAATAAACTATGGAAAATTCTGAAAGAGATGGGAATACCAGACCACCTCACCTGCCTCTTGAGAAATCTGTATGCAGGTCAGGAAGCAACAGTTAGAACTGGACATGGAACAACAGACTGGTTCCAAAATGGAAAAGGAGTACGTCAAGGCTATATATTGTCAGCCTGCTGATTTAACTTATATGCAGAGTACATCATGAGAAAGCACAAGCTAAATCAAGATTGTTGGGAGAAATATCAATAACCTCAGATATGCATATGACACCACCCCTATGGTAGAAAGTTAAGAACTAAAGAGTCTCTTGATGAAAGTGAAAGAGGAGAGTGAAAAAGTTGGCTTAAAGCTCAACATTCAGAAAACTAAGATCATGGCATCCGGTCCCATCACTTCATGGCAAATAGATGGGGAAACAGTGGCTGAATTTATTTTGGGGGCTCCAAAATCACTACAGATGGTGACTGCAGTCATGAAATTAAAAGACGCTTACTCCTTGGAAGGAAAGTTATGACCAACCTAGATAGCATATTCAAAAGCAGAGACATTACTTTACCAACAAAGGTCCGTCTAGTCAAGGCTATGGTTTTTCCAGTAGTCATGTATGAATGTGAGAGTTGGATTATAAAGCTGAGCACCAAAGAATTGATGCTTTTGAACTGTGGTGTTGGAGAAGACTCTTGAGAGTCTCTTGGATAGCAGGGAGATCCAACCAGTCCATCCTAAAGGAAATCAGTCCTGAGTGTTCAATGGAAGGATGATGTTGAAGCTGAAACTCCAATACTTTGGCCACCTGATGTGAAGAGCTGACTCATTTCAAAAGACTCTGATGCTAGGAAAGACTGAGGGCAGGCGGAGAAGGGGACAACAGAGGATGAGACGGTTGGATGGCATCACTGACTCAATGGACATGAGTTTGGGTAGGCTCCAGGAGTTGGTGATGGACAGGGAGGCCTGGCATGCTG
Organism: Nanger dama; assembly: GCA_917880005.1. Taxonomy (NCBI): domain Eukaryota; kingdom Metazoa; phylum Chordata; class Mammalia; order Artiodactyla; family Bovidae; genus Nanger; species Nanger dama. The sequence continues at coordinate 37,513,918 of CAKJTW010000007.1, forward strand.
CGGTCCATGGAGTCACAAAGAGTCGGACATGACTGAGTGAGTGAACTGAACTGAAAAACCAACTCATTCTTCTCCATTTTCTTCTTTTCATGGTGCTAATCCAGTTTCTTTAATAGCTCATTCCTGCCTTTTGCCTCAATATTTAGTAAAAGACGTGAATGAGTAAGAAAGAAATGAAAAACACCCCTCTAAAATCAAAGTGAGTACTGCCTGAAGTCATAAGACTTCAACAATGTTAACCCACAAGAGGGTGGGGATCTATGTATACTTATAGCTGATTCATGTTGTTGTACAGTAGAAACTTAAACACAGCATTGTAAAGCAATTATACTCCTATTTGAAAATGTTATCCCAGTCAGTTATTAATACCATTAATAACTGTGAATGGTATTAAAAGTTCTTTCGCCCCTAGTGACTAACTCAAAGTCACTTGCTGCTTCTATGCCTAATGATCTTGGCCATGCCACTTGGAGGCAGAGAAACATTCTATTTATAAGGTATATTGTAAGGTATACATACACAGTCAACACAGATTTCCCAGCTTTCCTGCTAGAGTTTACAAAATCATCTTTTATGGCCATCATTAAAAAATCTACAGATAAGTAATGCTAGAGAAGGTGTGAAGAAGAGCAAATCCTCCTACCAGGTTGGTGGGAATGTAAATTGATGCAGTTACCATGGAAATCAGTATGCTGCTGCTAAGTCACATCAGTCGTGTCCAACTCTGTGTGACCACACAGACGGCAGCCCACCAGGCTCCCCTGCCCTTGGGATTCTCCAGGCAAGAATACCAGAGTGGGTTGCCATTTCCTTCTCCAATGCATGAAAAAATCATTCAGTCGTGTCCAACTCTTTGCAACCCCATGGACTGCAGCCTACCAGGCTCCTCCATCCATGGGATTTTCCAGGCAAGAGTACTGCAGTGGGGTGCCATTGCCTTCTCCAGGAAAACAGTATGCAAGTTCTTTAATAAACTAGAAGTACAGATGTCATATGATTCAACAATATCACTCCCAGGCACATATGCCAGGAAAACTCTAATTTGAAAAAATATATGCACCTCAATGTTCATAGCAGCACTATTGACAGTAGCCAAGACATGGAAGCAACCTAAATATCCACTGACAAATAAATGGGCAAAGAAGATGTGGGACATATATTCAATGAAATATTAGTCATAAAAATAGAATGAAATGATACCATTTGCTACAACATAGATGGAACTAGAGATTATCATACCAAGTAAGCCTTGCAGCCATGAAATTAAAAGACACTTACTCCTTGGAAGAAAAGTTATGACCAACCTAGATAGCATATTGAAAAGCAGAGACATTACTTTGCTAACAAAGGTCCGTCTAGTCAAGGCTATGGTTTTTCCTGTGGTCATGTATGGATGTGAGAGTTGGACTGTGAAGAAGGCTGAGCACTGAAGAACTGATGCTTTTGAACTGTGGTGTTGGACAAGACTCTTGAGAGTCCCTTGGACTGCAAGGAGATCCAATTAGTCCTTTCTAAAGGAGATCAGTCCTGGGATTTCTTTGGAATGAATGATGCTAAAGCTGAAACTTGAGTACTTTGGCCACCTCGTGTGAAGAGTTGATTCACTGGAAAAGACTCTGATGCTGGGAGGGATTAGGGGCAGGAGGAAAAGGGGACAACAGAGGATGAGATGGCTGGATGGCATCACTGACTCCATGGACATGAGTTTGAGTGAACTCTGGGAGATGGTGCTGCATTCATGGGGTCACAAAGAGTAAGACACAACTGAGTGACTGAACTGAACTGAAGCCAGAGAAAGACAAATATCATATGATACTGCTTATATGCAGAAATTTTAAAAATGATAAAAATATATTTAATTTTAAAACAAATACAGACTTTGAAAACAAATTTATGGCTATTAAAGGGGAAAGTTGAGGAGAGAAATAAATTAAGATCTTGAAATTCACACATATACACTATTATATAGAACATGGATAAATAGCAAGATTCTGGCTTAAAGCTCAACATTAAGAAAATTAAGATCATGGCATCCAGTCCCATCACTTCATGGCAAATAGATGGGAAAACTGGTGACTTTAATTTGGGGGCTCCAAAATCACTGCAGATGGTGACTGCAGCCATGAAATTAAATGACACTTACTCGTTGGAAGGAAAGTTATGACCAACCTAGACAGCATATTCAAAAGCAGAGACATTACTTTACCAACAAAGGTCCGTCTAGTCAAGGCTATGGTTTTTCCAGTAGTCATGTATGGGTGTGAGAGTTGGACTATAAAGAAAGCTGAGCATTGAAGAACTCATGCTTTTGAACTGTGGTGTTGGAGAAGACTTTGGAGAGTGCCTTGGATTGCAAGGAGATCCAACCAGTCCATCCTAAAGGGGATCAGTCTTGGGTGTTCATTGGAAGGACTGATACTGAAGTTGAAACTCCAATACTTTGGCCACCTGATGTGAAGAGCTGACTCATTTGAAAAGACTCTGATGCTGGGAAATATTGAGGGCAGGAGGAGAAGGGGACAATGGAGGATGAGATGGTTGGATGGCATCACCACTCAATGAACATGAGTTTGGGTAAACTCTGGGAGTTGCTGATGGACAGGGTGGCTCGGTGTGCTGAGGTCCATGGGGTCACAGGAGTTGGACATGACTGAACGACTGAACTGAACTGATGGTATACTACAGAAAATTATATTCAATATCTTATAGTAAATTATAAAAGAAAAATATAAATATAAATAAAAATATATAATACACATATGCTATATACCAGAAACTAACACAACATTGTAAAACTGTAATCTTTGAATAAATAAGTCTCTTATCCTTTCTCTGATAAAGTCCCTGAGATCCCAAGCAGATGATTTACATCTCAAAAACGCAAGGAGAGAAATACCAATTCCTTTCAGAAAGCTCTTTTCCTCTCGTGGCATACACAGAAACCAATTTTAGAATGTCAAGATTCCCATCTTGGTCATTTTTCAGGGATTTTCTTTTTTTCCATTTCTAAATCACCAATTCAATTTAATAAATAACAGTAATAGACAATAATACTTATCATTCCCTCCCATTCCACGCCTTACTTTCTGAGGAACATGACCAGCATTCAAGCTTCCCCTGGGCTGCGAGCTCAGCACCTGGAGGTCCTAATATAAAAAGCAGCAGCCAGCCCACACCTGTGGCCACTTTTTCCGCCTGTAATGGCGGCCACATCTCTGCAGCAGCCTGAGGGTGTCCGAGTCCTCTCTACTCTCTGGGTGGTCTCCTTTCATCCAGGACAGCGCTCATCAGGCCCACACCCGGAGGTGGTCGCCCTCAGGTTCCGGCCCCGCCCCCAAGCTTCGGGCCCCAGGTGTTAGTGCAGGGCCCCACAGCTTCCCCTCTCCTGAACGTCTCCAGCGCTCACGGGAGCTCCCTTGGTCTCCTGCTGTGCAGTCAGTTGTTGGGCTGCGTCCCACAGGCCTGTGAGTCCAGTCCCTGCCCAGCTTTGAGACCAAAGAGCGAGCCTGGAGTTGGCGACAGAGAGGTCAAACTTACACGTCTTGAAGCAAAGTCCTGGAGGGACAGCTCACAGTGCGTAGCAGAGGCCCGTGGGCAGTACCCAGCAGCGGGCTTCGGTCCCGCCGGGGTGGGGGGGACGGGTACCAGTTGTAGGGAGAAGTGATGGCTGGTTGGCTCCTTGGTTACCAGGAAACTAGTGGAGGCGCGCTGCCCCCCACCGCCCCTTAAATAGGCTATCAGGTGAGATGTTCTGATCTAAAGCTCAGAACAGGCACTAACTAGGGCTGAGGCAAGTATGTGGGAAGGTCAGTCAGCTGAGTAGGGTGTAGGCTAAGTGGGTCCTGGTGGAAGAGGGGACTGGCAGAGAGCAAGAGAACAGCCATCTTGGGTGGCCAGCTCATACCTACCAATGTACAGGCTCTGCCTTCTTGATCCACTTTTCATGGTATGCCTCAAACATAAGACAACTGCTGAGACTTGCTAAAATCAGTTTAGAAAAATAGAAAAGAAAGCTAAAAGAAACTAAAAGAAAAAAAAAAATAAGAACTTGGGTGAGACAGAGACAATGTGGGAAATAAACAAAAAATTTGAAACTGGAAATTCCCTGGTGATCCAGTGGCTGGGGCTTTGAGCTTCCACTGTCGGAATGCACAGTTTGATACCTAGTTGGGGAACCAGGTTCCCTCAAAACAAAAACAAAAACCACTGAAACTTTTGAACTGAAGGGTAATGGTTTCAAATCATGTTTGTCTGACTTCTTTCATGAGATATCCCTAATTGTGGAACAGGATGGGCTAGGATGGTTACAGTGAAAATTTCTGTATCTTTAAATGTTATAATCATGTCATGACTTAACCCCACACCCAGTCTAGCAGAGATAATTCACTCTGGTGTACATCCTAAATGATAAACACACTCACCTATACACTGACTGCTGCTGCTGATGCTAAGTCACTTTAGTCGTGTCTGACTCTGTGTGACCCCATAGAAGGCAGCCCACCAGGCTCCCTCCGTTCCTGGGATTCTCCAGGCAAGAACACTAGAGTGGGTTGCCATTTCCTTCTCCAATGCGTGAAAGTGAAAAGTGAAAGTGAAGTCTCTCAGTCGTATCTGACTCTTAGTGACCCCATGGACTGCAGCCCAGCAGACTCCTCCGTCCATGGGCTTTTCAAGGCAAGAGTACTGGAGTGGGGTGCCATTGCCTATACACTGAACACGGTCATAAATGTTATATCTGTCACGGCCCTTTAACTATAACACTGATTTTACGAGAGTGGAAATTAAGAGGCCTTCATAGTTTGTGGGGGCTTCCCAGGTGGTGCTAGTAGTAGAGAACCTGCCTGTCAATGCAGGGGATACAGGAGACTTAGGTTCAATCCCTGGGTCAGGAAGATGCCCTAGAAGAGGGCATGGCAACTCATTCCAGTATTCCTGCCTGGAGAATCCTATGGACAGAGGAGCCTGATGGGCTATAGTTCAAAGTCGGACACAACTGAAGCGACTTAGCACGCTCACACATAGTCTGTGATCATTTGTGAGCCATCAGATCTAGGTTACCTGACAACCAAGTTGCTATAGGTTTTGGCATACTGAAAAAACTCTCAGATAATCACAGGCTTGTGCTTGATTTTTCCCTCCTGTGAATCAGAATTTAGCTACTTGTTTTCCTACACCAGGAGAATACTGTGAGGAAAGTAATAACTAAAGCACTTTGAATCCTTCTTAAAAACGAATATGACTTAGAACACAGAAGCGCAAGTATTTACACAAAGACTCAGTGAGGTATTATTTAAAGTCAGCTGTAACTACTATACGAAGAGTGATTCCACGTGTTAACATGCAGTAAGTATAGAGAAAGTCTTTTGGGTCTCAATCAAAACGTCCGCGTAAGTGCAGTGGTCCCCAAGCTTTTTGGCACCAGGAACTCGTTTTGCAGAAGACAATTTTTCTATAGGCCAGTGTGGGGAGGAGTGGGCGATGGTTTCAGGATGATTTAATCCCATTACCTTTATTGTGCACTTTATTTCTGTTATTATTACATGAGCTCACCTCAGGTCACAGGCATTGGATCTTGGAAGTTGGGGACCCCTGTTTATATGTGTTTCAACTGTTTTTGATGAAATTTAGATCCAAATTTTAAAAAAAGATGTAGATTTAGGTGTACAATCTACATATGCTTAATTACATGAAAGAATCAGTGAAGAAATGACAACTTCCAAATACCATGAGAATTAAGGTTTAAAATGTTTTGGAAATTATTTTAATTTTCACAAAATATATTGGTCATTTCAATTTTAAATTTCATTATTTAAGCATAATTGAATGGATTACTTTATATTTTCAAAAATAGGCATTTGAAAAACAGTCCTTATTAAATGACCATCACTTAAACATTAGAAACTCTTACAGATATTCACATTTAGGAAAAAGACATTACTAATCGAAGCTTCATAGGACTTTATTTTTTTTTTCCTCTCAAGTTTTTAAAGCATTTTCATAAGAAACATGATTTGGGGCACATGAGTTCTATCTTTGCCAACAAACCTACAGTTCAAAATAAATCCTGAAAAAAAAAGTATCATTTCCCCTCACTTTGGCATGTTACAAACAAGAAATAAATTTCCTGCAGTTCTTCCTATAATTGTTTACTTTTGTTCTCATATTAAAAAAAAATAATAAACTTACATGACAGTGTAGTGTGGGGACAAGAGGGCTGGTAGAGAAAGCACACTAGAGGTATTTATTATACAAACAATAACTTTCTGGAAATCTGCTTCTTCATCTGGACTCTAAAGTGGTAAAGAACAGAGAACCACTGCTCAATGGAACTGTCTGCAAAGATGAGTAGGTAATACTCTGCAGTGTGCCATACAGTAGCTACCAGCCACCCAGATGGGGCTATTCAAGAACTCAAAATGTAGCTACTTTTACAAAAGGATACATTTTTCTCATTTCATTTAATTTTCATTAATTTAAATTTTAAAAAGCCCCATGTGGCTAGTGACAATTGTGGACAGTGCATGACGACAATCTATAGAGCCTCCTAATTCAATTCTCTTTTGATTCTGTATAATAACATTTAATTCTAGCCACACAACCAAATAGGTTGGAAACTTACATCTCTATAGAAATCTGTTAAAGTCAGAATGTAATACTGAGAATGGGATTTTCTTGGAAACATCTAAATTCTTATTTGCATAAGACATTATTATGTGGCAAAATTATTTCATAATTAACAATGAGGAGAAATGCTTTGGAAATGCTTTTCAGTGTGAGGACAGGGAATGAGCTTCTCTGTTGGACAAGGGTCAAGTCATAAATCACATTTGTGGCTGTGTCACTCTGGACATGTTACTTAATTTCTTTGTATTGAGGGAGGAGGTAGATGTCTTCCCCCTGCCAGGGTAAAGTAGCTGAGATTCATTCCCTGTGGATCAATACTCCAAGATGAGAATGGCAGGACAATTGAGAGGGAAGGCTGGGCCCTGTCTAGATAGAAGATAAGAGACTACCCACTCCTCATTCTCAAAGACAGGAGACCTCCCTACCTACACATGCACAGAAAGCCTCCTTGGAAGTCAAAAGGGGAGAGAAGCTAAGTGATGGTTACTACCCATAGGCCTCTTTGGTAGAATCCGTCTTGGCTAAGAGATGCATGCCCACACATGGGAGGATCCTCAGATAGACCAAATATGGATTGTGAACCAGGCAAATCAAAATAATTGGCCAAAGGAAAACTGGAAGAAATGCCCCAAATAAGTGATTTAAACTGTCATGAGGGTGCAACTCAATGATTCTCTGAGTCTGCCCATGTAGCTATCCACAAGTACTGTACTCTTTTTCCTCCTAATAAAGACTTTACTTGTTTCGCTATTTGCATATTCATGGGAATCCTTTCTCTACAAAGCCAAAGAGCCAGGGCCTTTTCACTGACCACTGGTCTAACGGTCAGGGTTTGGTCCTCTCCCTGCCATGACCCAACCTCAGTCTCCGGATGGGGAACTAGGGCCCCATTTCAATCTTCTTCAGGCTGAGGTCACCAGAGATTAGTACCTTAAATTATACATCAGCAAAACAGAGCCAAAAATGAATATTTTATCTGTGTTATTTGAGCACCAAAGAGGATAATATGTGTTAAATATCTAGCACATTCTTTAGCATATAGCAGAACTTCAAGAGAGTGTATTTGCCTCCCCAACATTTTTTAAAAGTTAATTTAAAAATACTTTCTACAAATCTTTATTATAGTCTGGAAGTTAATCAGTTGCTTTCATTCCCTATTGGATTTGATTTTGTTTCTTAAACAAAAATTAAATAGCCACAAACAACAGCAATTTAAAAAAAAAGTGAAATCACAAATCAAAGCAGGGCAGAGTTCAAACACTGAACAAAAGAAAAATACTCTTCACCTTGAAGGCCCTTTCTATCAAACCAGAAACTTAGAGGATTTCTCCATCCACTGTTGGTTCTGGCAAAGAAGCCATAATCTTTTTTTCTTTATTTTTTTATTCCATTCTCATATCCCTTTGTTCCCCACTCATTTCTAAGTCTTGCCTCTGGCAATGTTGGCTCCCATCCTCCCAAGGAGACCCTGACATTTAGTAAAAATTTCTTGGCTTCCCAGGTGGCTCAGATGGTAAAGAATCCACCAGCAATTCAGGAAACTTGGGTTTGATCCCTGGGTTGGGAAGACATCCTGGCGAAGGGAATAGCATCCAACTCCATTATTCTTGCCTGGAGAATTCCACAGATAAGCAAGCCTGGTGAGCTATAGTTCATGGGGTCACAAAGAATTGGACATGACTGAACAACTTTCACTTCACTTCACTTCACTGGGGAGGCCAGGTTGCCAGTGGCTCCATGCCGCGGTAGTCTCTGCCAAATATGTGGGAGCAACTTCCCGCTCCGTATGGGCTGTGCCCAGGCACCCATGGTGCCAGCAGCTGTGTGGGGTCTGTTCTCACCATGGGCCTCTCATACGTTGCTGAAGCATTCTTGGAAAGTCAAGTTCTAAAGCTAAACAAACAGATAAATTTTGCAACACTATGCATTGACATTTTATAGCATGGTGGTGTGGAGGCTTCAGGGGAAATAAAAACACAACCAGTAATTTTTTTTTTTTTATGATGATGGTATGTAGAACTCATGAAATAGAGAGCCATTACCTTGCTGGGTTCTTTTTGGTTTAAATCTCTTCCTAGTTTGAATTTTGGGCATAGAAGTAAGAATTTTTAAGAAGTCCATTCTTATTAAAGGATATTTTTATCTCCTTCAGTTTTCTTTTTCCCTCCTTCCTCTTCTTTTTAATTTTATTTTTAATTGGATAATTATATTATAGTGATGGCTTTTGCCATACGTCAACAAAGGTCCGTCTAGTCAAGGCTATGGTTTTTCCTATGGTCATGTATGGATGTGAGAATTGGACTGTGAAGAAAGCTGAGTGCCAAAGAATTGATGCTTTTGAACTGTGGTGTTGGAGAAGACTCTTGAGAGTCCCTTGGACTGCAAGGAGATCCAACCAGTCCATCCTAAAGGAGATAAGTCCTAGGTGTTCATTGGAAGGACTGATGCTGAAGCTGAAAGTCCAATACTTTTGTCACCTGATGCAAAGAGTTAACTCGTTTGAAAAGACCCTGATGCTGGGAGGGATTAGGGACAGTAGGAGAAGAGGACGATAGAGGATGAGATGGCTGGATGGCATCACTGACTCAATGTGAACTCCGGGGAGTTGATGATGGACAGGGAGGCCTGGCGTGCTGCGATTCATGGGGTTGCAAAGAGTTGGACACGACTGAGTGACTGAAATGAACTGAACTGATGACAAACTCATAGCAAATATTATTCTCAATGGTGAAAAGCTGAAAGCAGTTCCTCTAAAATTAGGAACAAGACAAGGATGCCCTCTCTTGCTACTATCATCCACTAATATTTATGCACACCACCACCATCAGGCTTAGAAAACCTAGATCCATATCGATATGGCATTCTCGTCAGAAGTAACATTCACAGAGGTATTTACTTTAAAGGAGTCGTAGGGTTTGTTGCAGGCTTCTCCAGTGGCTCAGATGGTAAAGAATCTGCTTGCAAGGCAGGAGACCTGAGTTTGATCCATGGGTTGGGAAGATCTCTGGAGAAAAGAATAGCTACCCACTCCAGTATTCTTGCCTGGAGAATTTCAGGAACAGAGGATCCTGGCCAGCTACAGTCTATGGTTCACAAAAAGCTGGACACAACTGAGCAACTAATACAATCACACACACACACACACACACACACACACACACACACACGTGCATGGTTTATTGCAGTTGTGTTTGCTTTTCTTTTCCAATCACCAGCCCAGTGGTGCTACTGGAGATTCCCCATTTGTGGAAGAACTCTCTTCTCAGACCTTCTAGTATTTTTAAGATCAGTGAAAAAGTGAATTTTACTCTGAAGCTTGTAAAGCATAATTTAATCAGAATAATTAGTCAATGAATGTCTTCAGGTAAGACTCATTATCATAGAAGCAGCGTACTGAGAAGTAAAGAAAGCTGTTGGGTAAAAGCATAGTCTCTGTTTATGCTTAAATGTGCAAATATTTCTCTATTCAGGGATAGAAAATGCCCTGCTTTCTTTAAGGAAACTTTCCTGGTTTTTACTCTCTCTTACATTTAAGAAGCACATGCTCAATTCAGTGGCAACTTGAAAACGTGTGACAGATGTACAATAAATGCTGCACCTACGCTCACACTAAGGGCTCAGAAGGAAAATTAAATCTTTCTAAGTAGGAGAGCTCAGGCAGTCATTTTTTCCATACTTTCCTGTATGTGCTCCAAGCTGTGGAATGCATCGAGGAATGCATATTGAATTTGGTGTAGACGTTTTTTTCTTTAATTTTCTTCAGATTTTATTGCACTCACAGGGAAATATGAAATCACTAAGTTATCTTATCCATAAATGTATATTGAAATGAAATAACTTGTTTGATATTTATGGATATATTGGTTCTTTTTAAGTTCAAAAGGAACTCTTTTTCTCCCAGAGAAAAATCAAATGCAGTTAATGCCAACTATAGCACCACTTTCAAAATCCCAGGTTTGGTTTAGGCTGCAGGACTGGAAATCAAATCAAATCTTCCCTGTATGTAGCAGGGTACAGTAATGCCTAATTTATCAGGTATTGTTAAAGGCTGGGGTGCTCCATGTAAAAGAAATGCCCAGATAATTGAATTTTACTCTTTCATATATAAATTGAAAATGAAAACACAAAAAAATTTCTAAAATATTACATATTGCCTTCAGATGCTATGTGGCCCAAATATAATTTAATCAAGTTTGAAACTGAGCTCACTCACTTATTAGTTATATGATTTTGACAAGTTAGTAAAATCCAGCTCAGTCATTTACTAGTTTTATAATTTTGGCAACTTAGTTAGCCTCTGTTTTCTCATCTGTCAAGCAGAGATAATTATACCTTTGTCACAGTTTGAATTAGCTAATCTATATAAAACACCTCATAAAAAGCCTAACACATAGACCTACCCAGCACAGCCTCCTGGCTGGGCTATGGATTCAGCAGCCAGACTGTCTGGCTTTGAATGTTGCCTCTGCAACTTCCTAGCGAGTAAACTCAAGCAATCTTTTTAATTTATCTCACTGTGCCTCAGTTTCCACATCTGAAATGAAGATAATAATCATTATTGTTGTTTAGTTGCTAAATTGTGTAAGGATTAAATAAGTAATGTCTGTAGAGTCCTTGGAGCAGTGACCACCATATATATAAGCAGTGTTCAATTCAACTGTGATTGATAAATATTTCTGAGGCATTTCCGAATGATCCATCTGTGCAGAAATCTGGCAAGGATGTGTGTGGCTGTGTGTGGGGGAGGGGGCTGTGAATTCTTTTGCTCTGGTTATGTTTTGGCTATATTGCTAATGTATTTCCGAGTATCAGCCACAAACAATTCTCTGAGGTAGGTAAACATCCATATATATGTTTTTGCATTTTCTGGGTTTGTTGGTTGGTTTTGCATTTCTGGTTTTCTTGTGAAAACATTACATCTCAGCCAAATACTGTAGAAAGGCCAAGGTGGCTGAGGAAATGACAGAGCCCTTTAGGATCTGCCATTGCAGCAAAAGAGGTGAAAATTGGTATCGCTCAGGCAAGTAATAGAATGAGACTTTAGAAGCAGATGAAATGGGTGTTCTCTCACACTACTATACTCAGATTTGGACAAGAGGGGTCTCTGCCTCTGTCCTTACTTCTCCCACAGAGCAAGGATTTGGGTAGGGGGTGTCAAAGGCTATGTCCACCTAAAGTCCACATTCTCCCCTATGGCCCACCCAGCAGCTATTTGCAATCCCGGAATTCCTCACCCACTCTGCTTGCTTCCAGATTATGACACTGGTGTGCACTTCCCTAGACCAAAAGGGGTGCTGTGCATGGGGAAGAACTAAGCTCAGACGCCTGACTTGGACGACCTACATGAATGGGCACAGGAAAACCCCATGGTGATGGGAAGAAGTCAAAGCTGGGAAACAATAGAAGCCAGAACATTCAAGGATGAACTGTGAATCTGTACCCCCGGCCTCCAAGAGTTAGGAATAGACTTGAATATTTATCTTTTCAACTGAGATACTTCTCAATATTTGAAGATCCAAAACTTGAATACACAAGTGATGGTTTTACTGTGGCTTACTTCTATGTATGTCTATACACAAAAGTATAGACAAGATGGACTTTAAACCGTAGTGAGACACAACTACATCCTCAACAGAATGGTTAGTTACAAAAACACTGACAACACCAAATATTGATGAAGATGTGAAAGAATTCGTTTTAGTGTGAATATAAAATGGTACTGTCTCTTAAATATACATCCACAAATACTCTTTTAATAATAGTTGAAAACTGGAGACAACTTAATAGGAGAATGCCTAAAATAGTGGTATATTCATATAATGAAATACTACTATAGTACAGTAAAAAAAAATAAATTTCTTACACAGGAAAATAATACATATTATACAATCACTGCAGATGGTGACTGCAGCCATGAAATTAAAAGACGCTTACTCCTTGGAAGAAAAAAAGTTATGACCAACCTAGATAGCATATTTAAAAGCAGAGACATTACTTTGCCAACAAAAGTCCATCTAGTCAAGGCTATGGTTTTTCCAGTGGTCAAGTATGGATGTGAGAGTTGGACTGTGAAGAAAGCTGAGTGCCAAAGAATTGATGCTTGAACTGTGGTGTTGGAGAAGACCCTTGAGAGTCCCTTGGACTGCAAGGAGATCCAACCAGTCCTTTCTGAAGGAGATCAGCCCTGGGATTTCTTTGGAAGGAATGATGCTAAAGCTGAAACTCCAGTACTTTGGCCACCTCACGAGAAGAGTTGACTCATTGGAAAAGACTGTGATGCTGGGAGGGATTGGGGGCAGGAAGAAAAGGGGATGACCGAGGATGAGATGACTGGATGGCATCACTGACTCGATGGACATGAGTCTGAGTGAACTCTAGGAGTTGGTGATGAACAGGGAGGCCTGGCGTGCTGCAATTCATGGGGTTGCAAAGAGTCGGACACAACTGAGCTACTGAACTGAACTGATGATACAATTCTGTTTATACAAATTTTAAAGCAGGCAAAACTAATTTATGGTTAAAAAAATTCTTAACAGTAATTGCCTCTGGGAAGATGGTGGTGAAGACTCATGGCAAAGGGAATGATGAAACCTTGCGGGACATAGCTAACGTGTATGTGTGTACTAGTGTATAAGGGCCTATTTCTTGCAGATTGAGGAGGTAGAAATTCCTGGAGCTGGGGTGTTTTTCCCATGGTGAGAAGAGGATCAAGATTTGTAATTCTATCAAATATCATGGATTACCAAGATACTGTCTTCCAAGAAAGCAGCAGAATATGAGTAGAACAGCCTGGTGCAACTAGAGAGGCCCTGTCTCATCTCCAGAGCTGTGGGACCATGACAAGGTACAGCCTTCATCAGGGGATCTTAAGCAATGAGCAATTTAGAAGAAAGAAACATGAAGTGAACACAGGAAAGACCCCTTGTATGGACTATCTTCTGTGAGACCGAGGGTTTTCACATGAGTTGGAAAAGGTAAACACTCAAATGGACTGAGACTGAATTTTATACTGTTAGGGTAAATGAGGTCTCAATCAGAACAGAAAAAAAATAAGTCATGTTTTGAGTTTGTGTTTAAAAATTTAGTTCTGCTTTAGAGGGGATTAGGCTCATGTGTGTGGCCCAGAAGGTAAAAAACCATGACAAACACATGAAAGTTTTACAGAAGTCAATGTCAGCTAAATATAAAGAATATTTCCTAAGGGAACTATAAAACCAGAAGAGGTAATGTGTTCATCAGCTAATACACATGTTCTGGCTCAGTTAAAATTTGATATTCTCTTTGCAAATTAATAAATAGCATTCTGAGACATTAACACAAAAATAAAAACAGAATGAGTTGCTGTTGTGAACTTACCTAAACTGATGTAGTCCTTCAGAATAACTGCATTCCTCTTATTGTAAAAATCATTTAGCAATAAATATATATATCAAATCATCACATTGGACACCTTAAGCCTGCACAATGTTATATGTCAATTATATCTCAATAAAGTTGGAAATAAATAATTATTGGATTTTTGGGGGTAGATACAATAGCCTCCAGCACTTTACTGTCACTTGGTATGTTACGATAAAAGCAAGTTGCAGGCCAAATTCTGCCACACGTTAACAGGCACACTCATGTCAGGAATGCAACCTGCAAACTTGACGAAGTTTCTTTCTTCTTTTGGGCACTCTTGTATTGAAATTTAAAAAGAGGGTCCCATGAGGCAAATGTGACAACATTTCAGTAGCAAAGTTATTGTAGTCTGCTAGTCAGAGTGAGCACACAGCCCTAGGGTTAGGGTACCAGTTTGAATAATCGAGCTAATCCAAGATTCTTATACCTCTTTTGACCAAGAGCAGAGTGATCAGCCCATATTGTTTCATACAATACTCGTCTCATCACAGATAAAAATCACTGCTAACTTCCTTAGGCTAATTATCATACTATCTGACATTTAGCAGGGATCAACACTTAGGACCATTGAATTGATTATCACCATAAATTTGTAGGGCAGGATTCTGATGAAATTATTCCAAGCAGTAGTTCAACTTCCCTGGGGTGTGTAGTCTTGATTAGAACTCTGTAAATTAATGTTATCTCCAGGGCACAGATTAAAACTAACATGCACACTTATACCACTTAATTTAAATTTAAGTAATCTCAGCTAATTTACAGAAAATCAACATCTGCTTCATGAAGCCATGAGTCCTCGTTAATGTAAGTGATCAGACAAAGACTGTAAGATCAGTGAAATGGTCTTTGCCACTGGAGAAAATTTCTTCACTGAGTTCTTTGGGCCTTCATATTATTCTAAAATTCTGTTTTTATCCAGTATCACACATTTAATTAGTGGCAAAACTAGGAATGGAAACTGGTTATCCTTTTGATCAGAGTTTCTTCTTCAGATTTAACAAGTTACTCAACACATTCATAGTAATTTCGGATTAAATCTTATAATTCTAACATCTACTGCTTTTCTTACTGAATAATATTTAAATCTTTATTATTAAGATCATTTTTTGTGATTTTTTTATGGTAAAATTTATAGTCTTTAAGTTTTTTTTTCTGAAGACTAATGGCAAACCATAATTTATATGAAAAATGTACAACAAATATGGTATTCAGTTCAGTTCAGTTCAGTCGCTCAGTCATGTCCAACTCTTTGCGACCCCATGAATCGCAGCACGCCAGGCCTCCCTGTCCATCACCAACTCCCGGAGTTCACTCAGACTCATGTCCATCGAGTCAGTGATGCCATCCAGCCATCTCATCCTCTGTCATCCCCTTCTCTTCCTGCCCCCAATCCCTCCCAACATCAGAGTCTTTTCCAATGAGTCAACTCTTCGCATGAGGTGGCCAAAGTACTGGAGTTTCAGCTTTAGTATCTTTCCTTCCAAAGAAATCCCAGGGCTGATCTCCTTCAGAATGGACTGGTTGGATCTCCTTGCAGTCCAAGGGACTCTCAAAAGTCTTCTCCAACACAACAGTTCAAAAGCATCAATTCTTCGGCACTCAGCCTTCTTCACATATTAGCCACCTCTAAAATATTAAATAAGAATTACTCTTGACATTCATTAAAGTTACAAGTGAGGCTTTCAGTTGCTCTACAGCTCCTTATTTATACAGTAATTAGAGATATTCTTAATCTGTCAGAAATGCCATATAAAATGTCAATATATCTTACTTTTCTTAAACACTATGAATTCTAATATGTCCAAATAAGTTAAAATATTAAAATAGGTGTATTACGTCTATACTGTTAATTTTATTTTTAGTATTTATTTGGCTGTGCTGGGTCTTATTGCAGTCTTCTCCTAATTGTGTCATGCAGGATCTAATTCCCTGATCAGGTATTGAACCCAGGCCTCCTGCATTGGAAGTGTGGAGTCTTAGCCTCTGGACCACCAGAGAAGTCCCTCTATACTAATTTTAAAGTGCAAAATTAATAAGTATTTTATCATATATTTCAAGATATAATGAAAAATAAAATTAGGGCTGAAGGGCATCCTTGGTTAAGTCACCATTTCCTTCTGTTTCAGAGTGAAATTAAGATTATTTCTTTCTTTCATTCGATAAAAGATATTGTGTAGGAGAACCAAGCTTCAAATTATTCTATAGTAACTTTCCCATCACCCTATTGTTGAGCCTTTCTTCTTTTAGTCACCCCTCCAGTTTTTAGGAGGGCTTCCCTAGTGGCTCAGAGGTTAAAGTGTCTGCCTCCAATGCAGAAGACCCGGGTTCTGTCCCTGGGTTGGGAAGATCCCCTGGAGAAGGAAATGGTAACCCACTCCAGTATTCTTGCCTAGAGAATCCCATGGACAGAGAAGCCTGGTGGGCTGCAGTCCACGGGGTCACAAAGAGTCGGACATGACTAAGCGACATCACTTTCACTTTCACTTTTCAGTTTTCAGGGAATGTGAAAACCAGCAAAAGAAGCAAACTGTTCTACAGTGTCAGGACTGGTGGTTTTATGGAAACTTAACAGGATCCTTCCTGCAGCTAGCTGTCTGTATATTCTCAATGAAGGGCTGAAAAAAAAAGGCCAAAACAAATGTTACCTTTCTGGGGTTTTGAGGCCTCCACTTTCAGTTTAGAAATAAAGACGCACAGTTAGTGGGTTGGTCGGCTGCAGTAGAAACTACCCCTCAGGGTTTGAAGAGTTAGACATATGATGAATTTAAAGTCCAAAAGCATTTGTTCCTAATAAATACACTTTGATAGATTAGTGATTAAGATGTCTAATTTAATTCCAACATATCAGGTAATGTGGAAAATGCATTCACACCTTAATGTCTGTGTGTGTGCTAAGTCACATACTTGTCTCTGACTCTGTGACCCTGTGGACTAACAGCCCACCAAGCTTCTCTGTCCGTGGGGTTGCTCCAGGCAAGAATACTGGAGTGAGTTTCCATGCCCTCTTCCAGGGTATTTTCCTGGCCCAGAGATCGAACCTGCATCTCGTACATCCTGTGCCCGCAGGCGGGTTCTTTACCACTAGCACCACCTGGGAAGCCCATGATATCTGTGTAGGTGTTCAAAATAGATATCCTCCTACAATGTACTTCAGCAGAGTAAGCATACACTGTGTTCTCCTTGAGGATTGAGGCCTTGTGCTCATCTTTAAAACCCAATAGCCCAGCCAGGAGATAAGTGGATGACTGTTGAATTTGGACAATCAATCAATGCCTTAAAATGACAGTGGTCTATACAGATAGAGTGGTCCAGAGAGCTGGACTGGCTAATGGTCAGAAAAACTGAGATTCTCCTTCTAACTTTATGTCCTGCTGAAAAGCTTCACTTTCCTCATTTATGACTTGGAATAATGATGTTTGCCTACTTAACTCAAGATATTATTTTAAGGCCAAAGGAGAGTTATTTTTGCTTTAAAACTCTATGTGCTGATTTGCTATAAAGGGTTATTATATTCTCTCCATATATTCTATTTGTAGAGTTAGTTACCTTTAGCATTCCTGGGAAAAATAAAAAATGTGTTGCTTAATACCCCTGAACCCAGTAGATGAATCCCAGCAGCCAGAGCTCCTCAACTGGATCACATTTTACAAACTGAGGTATAACTTAAGTACAATAAGATGCATGGCTTTTAGGTGTACAATTTAATGATTTGTAACAATTGTATACACTCGTAATCAATAATTAATCAAGGCATAAGTCATTTTCACTAACCTGGAAAGTTTCTTTCTGCCCTTTACCAATCTCTTTCTCTTCACCATCAGGGAACATCTATTCTAATCTCCATTACAGTAGTTTAGTTTTGACATTTTAGAATTTTATATTAATGGAAAATATAGTATGCACACTTATCTTGCTCAACGTAATATACCTGAGGCTCTTTCTGTATCAGCTCTCTTTTATTCATTGCCACATAGAATAATGATATATTTATATCAGTATATGTTCATCCATTCATCTGTGGAAAGACATTGATCATTTCTAGACTACTTGAATGTTATTTTTAAGAGTCCTTTATATATTATTGCTACAATTTCTTGTAAGATGCTAATTGTGAATACTTTCTCCCATTCTATGGCTTGATTCTTCATGTGATAATTTTTTTCAAGGAAAATTTAAAAATGTTTATAAGGCCCAGTTTATCATTAAATTTTGAATGAATCTTTGCCTACATAAGTTTGCAAAGATATTTCTTTCATTTTCTTCTTCTAGGAATGTATAGTTTTAGCTTTTACATTATTTAGGCTGACAATTCAACTCATTTATGTGTGGTGTAAGATTTGGGTCAAGGTTTATTTTTTTCCCATACATTTATCTGCTTTTCTTGTGCCACTTGTCACAGAGATTTTCTTTTCTCTCACTAAGTTAAATAGCTTTATCATCTTTTCAAAAGAAATTAACTGTGTATAATTGGGTCTATTTCTGGACTTTATTCTGATCCATTGATCTTTTTGTTATTATGCCAATACCAAATGGCACACTTTTTTTTTATATACTGTTATCAGTATGCTGCTGCTGCTGCTAAGTCGCTTCAATCGTGTCCAACTCTGTATAACAAGACTTAAAGTCAGATAGTTAAATCTTCCAACTTGTTCAATTTTATCAATTTAAGCAATATATCTGAAAACATTCTGAAAATCTATGCCTTCAAACAGGAGTGTTTAGTCCATTTACATTTAATTGTTGGCACTGAATTTAATTTTACCATCTATTTTATCTCTATTTGTCCCAACAAGTTTTCCATTCTTTTGTTCTTTCTTTTCTCTGATTCTTTGGAGCAATCAAATATTTTCAAGTATTTTATACTGTACCCCATAATTATTTTTTAAATCTATACTTCATTGCTTTATAATTTTTGTTTCTACTTTATTAGACTAGAACATGCATTCCATATGATTACTTCTTGAATTTGAACTTTTCATCTATATAAGTAGAAGAGATATTTGATTATTTGACACCAATAATTTGTATTCTAAACTCAGATTATAGAGATAGTGGAAAGATATTTTCAGACTGAGTACAAGAAAAGGGAAGAAGGTAGTTCTTACAGTAAGAGACAAAAAGTACAGGTACTACAGATGTTGAGGAAGACTGAATCTCCATTTATATTACTTGTACTGAGGAATAAATACATAAATATTTTAAAAATGTATCTCATTTCAGATTTTAACAGGTGACACAACACAGTGAGGCTTAATCTGAAAACTGTGGTGCCTGCTTGAAGCTACCATGATTTTGAAAGAAAATTGCCTCACATGAAATGAAAAAGTATTTGACTGGAAGCTTTCACATTTCTAAGACTTTCCATTTACATTCTGTTAAGATAAAAGGTGACTTACTTATTTTTCTTTTATTTTTTTAGTTTTCCACAGTTCATTCATTCATTCATCTATTCACTTTAGAATTAACTCAGCTTGCTATGATCACCATGACTGCTGAGGAAATGTTGAGTCAATTCCTAAGGAGAAGGCCAGGAACAGTTAATGTTTCTTTTTTGTTCCTTCAAAGCAAAAGGAAGCCTGGCCTAAATTAAGCTGGGAGTGCTTTCTTGCAAAGCATACCAAGCTTTATGGGACTTCAAGCTCAGTATTTTAGGCACAGTATTTCAAACTAAATCACAGGGAAAAAAAAAATCACCACTATATTACTTCTTTTAAACAATTCAGCATGGTGTAATTTTTTCTTTGGAAATGGAATACAGCTGCTTCCTGGGTCATGATTATGTTTGAGGACCTTTTGGTAAACTGAGGTTTTCCTAAAGTATCACTATTAAAACACGTAAAATATAAGTCTTGCTATATTAAACACTTACTGGGCTATAGGAAAATAAAAAGTGAATTTTTAAAAAAGAACAAAATTCCAACTTTCTAATGCATATTCTTATTAGCTTTCAAGCGCAACATCTTGTTTTTAGACCATTAAGAACAATTGAAATCAGATTTTTATTTTTAAGTGAAAGAACACTCTTTGCTGCTGCTAAGTTGCTTCAGTCATGTCCGGCTCTGTGCGACCCCATAGACAGCCGCCCACCAGGCTCCCCTGTCCCTGGTATTCTCCAGGCAAGAACACTGAAGTGGGTTGCCATTTCCTTCTCCAGTGCATGAAAGTGAAAAGTGAACGTGAAGTCGCTCAGTGGTGTCCAACTCTCAGCGACCCCATGGACTGCAGCCTACCAGTCTCTCCCATCCATGGGATTTTCCAGGCAAGAGTACTGGAGTGGGGGTGCCATTGCCTTCTCCGAGAACACTCTTTACTAAATAATAAATCACAGTGTAAGAAGAAAGAGTTCTATGAACTTCAAGTGTTTAAATACAAATGCATTTTACAACTAAACTTTTTCTAAAACATTTCCTAGCTTAAGAGGAATCAACAGTCTTTTTACCTTGATCTTTATCTTACCAAGAGTTTTACCATAATACAGATTATCTTATTTTTTGTGGTTTATTTTTATTCCTTATTCTTTACCTTTGCTTTTTTCCCCTCAATGCAAACACGATAGATACCTGTTCAGAAAAAATAAAGCTACAGAGAAAGTCCCCAAACCAAAGGCTTTAATGTATCACTTGACGAAATAGACCCTGTTAATATCATGGTGGACTTTATTTCATACTTCTCCTATATATGCATTTTAATACTAAACATGTATCAGTTCAGTTCAATCACTCAATCGTGTCCGACTCTTTGAGACCCCATGAACTGCAGCTCGCCAGGCCTCCCTGTCCATCACCAACTCCTGGAATTTACCCAAACCCATGTCCACTGAGTCGGTGATGCCATCCAACCATCTCATCCTCTGTCGTCCCCTTCTTCTCCTGCCCTCAGTCTTTCCCAGCATCAGGGTCTTTTCAAATGAGTCAGCTCTTCACATCAGGTGGCCAAAGTATGCATATATATATATAAATTCACAGTGATGTTTCTCTTATCTTGCCCCTCCTTCCACTCTAGCAACCACCTACTTGTTAGCCTACCAGGCTCCTCCGTCCATGGGACTCTCCAGGCAAGAGTACTGGAGTGGGGTGCCATTGCCTTCTCTGTTAGCGAAATAGGTGAGGGGGATTAAGAGGCACAAACTTCAGTCACAGAATAAAAGTCATGGGTACAAAACGTACAGTCTCTGAATAAATTTTAAGAAAAAAATAGATATGAATTTATATTTAATAAATTCATACTACACTTTCCAAACATGTATTGTTTTTATACCCTAAACATAATTTTAAGTAGGATTCAAAAATATTACCTAAATATAGATTCAATTAGACATTTATATCCATTCCACTGACTGTTCCATAAGATCACCACTAACTTCTAACTCAATGTGCAGTCCTCATTCCTCATTTTACTTGATCTTTACTAGACATTGCAATCCCTTTCTTTTCTTGAACCACTGTCTTCATTTGGCTTTCAGAGCCTCTTCTGATTTTATTTTCTGGCTGCTGCTTCTTGGTCTCTCCTCCCACCCCTCTCTTTTTGGCCGCACTGTGTAACTTGCAGGAATCTAGTTCCTTAACTAGGAATTGAATCTGGGCCCCAAGCAGTGAAGGCACAGAGGTGTAACCACTGGACAACCAGGGAATTCCCTTGGTTTCATTGACTTCTCCTCAATTTCAGTCTTTAAATATTTGTAGTGTTACTAGGCTCAGTCCGTTCACCTCTTCTCCTGTCTTTCTATACCTGTACCCTTTGTGTTCGTACATAATCCAATGCCTGTAAATACCATTTCATTGTGGCTGTTGTTTAGTTGCTAAGTCTTGTCTGGCTCTTTCATGACCCCATCGACTGTAGCCCACCACTCCTCTGTCCATGGGATTTCCCAGGCAAGAACTGGAGTGGGTTGTCATTTCCTTCTCCAAGGGATCTTTCCAACTCAGGGATCGAATCCAAGTCTCCTGATTGGCAAGTGGCTTCTTTACCACTGCAATGCCAGGAAAGCCCTAAATACCATTTACAGGATGGCATTGCCCAATTATATATCTGCATCTTGGATTTCTCTCAATTCCTGGTTGATATATACAAGTGATTGTTTGACATCTCTATCTGGTGACTTCATAGGCATCTCAAACTTAAGATGCAAAACTTCAAAGTTCAAGTTCAAATCTGATTGATATTGTCTGCCAAACTTACTCCTCTTTCCTAATCTCAATAAATAACTCCATCCTTCCTGTTATTTAAGAAATAAGTCTTGAAGTCATCTTAGTTATCTTACTGAACCCCACATCTGATTCAATAAAAATGCTGTTGTCTTTCCAAATAAGCCCCAAATTTACCACTTTCTACCTCCACTATTACAATCAGGTCCAAACCCCTTTATTACTTGCTTAGATAACTACAGAAACCTTACAACTGGTCTTTTCCCTTCCATCTTTAGCTCATTCTCATCTGTACTCAACATAGCAATTAGTGTAATCTTACTATAATGTAAGACAAATCATGTTACCCTGTTCCTTCTAAAATGGCCAAATTCTTCACTGGCACTTCCTTTCCTCTCTGACTTCACCACCTAAGACCTTTCCTCTCTGACCTCACCACCTGAGTCTTTTTGCTCAATCTCCTCTGCCCATGCTGACCCCTTGTTGTTCTTCAGGGACTTCAATATCAGCTGTTCCGTCTGTATAGGATCCTACTCTTCCAGATATCTAGGTGGTTTATTCTCTCACCTATTTCACTTCTGGATGCAAATTTCACTCTCTCGGTGGCTCCTTCCTCAGCTTTCCCGTTTCCCTCCTTTGCTTTTCTCCTTAGTGCTAACATGATGTGTTACACCATTACTACTGCTTCTCTCTCCAGCTAGAATGTAAGCTCCTGGAGGGCAGGGACTTTTCGGCTTATTTCTATATGCCCAATTTACACAGTAGTTCCTAGAATATTACATTTAAATATTTGTTGAGTGAATGAAGAAATAACTGAAGTCACATCATTATTTGTAACTACTAACAGTATCTCTGGAGAAGGCAATGGCACCCCACTCCAGTACTGTTGCCTGGAGAATCCCATGGACAGAAGAGCTGGTGGGCTGCAGTCCATGGGGTCGCTGGGAGTCGGACACGACCGAGCGACTTCACTTTCACTTTTCACTTTCATGCATTGGAGAAGGAAATGGCAACCTACTCCAGTGTTCTTGCCTGGAGAATCCCAGGGACGGAGGAGCCTGGTAGGCGGCCGTCTCTGGGGTCGCACAGTCGGACACGATTGAAGCAGCAGCAGCAGCAACAGTGTCTCATTACATGGATGAACTGCTAATTTCTTCAACCAACTCTGGATGGGTGCTTGTTCTGTTTGTGTTTATCTCTTTATTATTATTAGCACTCTACAGTAACACTGATAACATCTGACTGTTTCTTTAAGGTAAGTTTCCAGAAGTAGAACTGCTGATTTACAGGACTGCCACAGTTAGAAGAGCCCTAATTATGTGACTATAATAGTTCTAGAAAAGATGCAGAGTTACACTCCTGAAGAGTGAGTATCCTGAAAGTCCATGTGAGTGTCTCTAGTCCAGTGCCTTGCCGATAGTGAGTCTCATTCTAATACCTTCCAATATGATATTATAACTTGACACAGTATCCAAGTGTCACTGTACATTCATGAAAATTAAATAACTATAAGTCAAAATTAAAAACCAATAAAGTTTTTCACAAGCCAAGATGGGAGCATTTATCTCAGCTGAGAAGCGCACAGACGGCTTTCATTAGCAGTCGTGTAGTCTTCTTTGACTGCAGAGGACATATCCTCTGTTGTCGCTGTTTAGTCACTAAGTCCTGTCTGACTCTTTGGCAACCCACAGACTATAGCACACTAGGTTCTTCTGTCCGTGGAATTCTCCAGGTTAAGAATAATGGAGAGGATTGCCATTTGCTTCTCCAGGGCATCTTCCCAACCCAGGGGTTGAACCCACATCTCCTGCATTGGCAGGTGGATTCTTACCACAGAACCACCAGGGAAGCCTAGACATTTCCTACAAATTCCTCAGATCAAGCTGACTTTTCACATCCATATGTATTTTCTTTCCATTCACTAGATTCTGATAGTACTTGGCTGTTGTGTCACCATTTCCTAGTAAGAACCAAAAACAGGACTGATAATAAATTTTTTTTTTTTTTTCCAGACAAAAGCAAAAAGCAAATAAAACTCATCTCAGCTAAAATAATCTTTACAAAGAAAGTCACTGTGGCTTCTCTCTGTCATTAGATCTTCAGTGAATTTCTAGATAAATTTGGATCTTCCCATCCCTTTAGGAGAGGTGTAGGATGGTGGGGAGTGTACAGCTGTTCAGTGGGTCTAACACGAGTCTTTCTAACTAAAGCATATTTGCTTTGGCTGCGATTCTGATTGTCCTTCCTGTGCTCTTGTTAGATTTTCCTTACTACATTCATAAAATAGGGAGCCAGTCTCTTGGTGAATATTGAATTCCTCTACATGATAACTTGTGATTTTAATGAAGTTCTTTTAATCTCTAAAACGTGCTCTGCTGTGTCTAGTCCTCTAATTATCCTGAGCTACTTTTTTGTTCTTATCTAGATATTAGATATCAGTATAGTTCGTATTTTATGTCTATTCTATAAAAAGTAAAGTGAATGTGTTAGTCACTCAGCTGTGTCTGACTCTTTATGGCCCTGTGGACTGTAGCCTGCCAGGTTCCTCTGTCCATGGGATTTCCCAGGCAAGAATACTGGAGTTTCCATTCCCTTTTCCAGGGGATCTTTCTGATCTAGGGATTGAACCCAGGTCTCGTGCATTGCAGACAGATTCTTTACTGTCTGAGCCACCAGGGAAGTCCATTCTATAAAAGAATGGCCTCAAACTGCATTTTAATAAATGTGTTTCTTCCTATGACTTTAGATATGGAAGTTAGTTACTATGGTTAAAAGTAATAATTAGTAAGTGGCTGAGGCAGTACAGGGAGCAGTAGAAAGAAAACACAACTCTGTGCTTTTCCTTTTTAAGGAAAAGGAGTACTTTTTCCTAAAGCAGCTTTCCCCAAACTTTTTCATGTCTACCTTTAAGCTATTAGAAAGTATTGTCAACCCCAAAGAGCATTATTTTGTGGGTTATAACTGTCAATATTTGCCATATGCAAGCCTAAAATGGTTGGATTTTTAAAATAATAATTTATTGGTTTATTTAAAGACAGAAGAAGTAAATCAACCATATTAAGAGAAAGAACATATTTTTATGAAAATAATTATTTACTAAAAATGATTTTTGCTAAAACAGTGACTTTGCTACGTATTAAAAAAATGTCTTTAATATATGAAATAATAGATGACACCTGGGTTCTCAAACAGCTTCTGTATGCAACCTACTGCACTGTCACACATTGTGTCACTTCTGAAAAACCCCAATGTACACTTGTGAGAGCATGAGAATTAAAAAAAAATCTTAATGTTATTGTGAAAATAGTTTTGACCTCAAAGACTTCTGAAGAATTCCCTAGGGGTCCTCAGAACATAGGTTGTCCTCCAACCAAACGTCAGCACATTTCAGAATATTGAAAGAGTGTAATATAGGACAAAACTTGGCATGGTGGGATTAATTATCTCTGGTTTATATATGATACCTAAATCTGAAAAGAAGCTTTTAATATGAAGCATGTTAAAATTTTAGTCACATTTGCTCACTTTTGATGGGCTAAATTCCTTGGTTAACTGATTCACGCCTTCATCTACATTATGAAATATTTTTTTTTTTACTTTGTTATCTTGCTTACACAGGACATACTGCCTCTTCAGAACACTTTTCTGTGCTTTATGTTTACTTTCTTATGTCTTTGATTATTTAATTAAGCAGAAGCAAACAAAAAGAATAATGATTCCTCAGCTATTAAAGAACTAAAGTTCTTCAACTGATATTATCTTCTAAATTTGCGGTTAAAATCTTTTACTGTCACTTTGATTAAATGGGACTTCCGTGATAGCTCAGTGGTAAAGAATCTGCCTGCAATGCAGGAGGCCCAGTTTTAATCCCTGGGTTGGGAAGATCCTTTGCAAAAGGGACTGGCTATCCACTACAGATATTATCTTCTAGATTTGTTTTTAATATCTTTTACTGTCACTTTGATTAACTAGGTAACTAGAAATCGTTTCTCAGATACCTATTATTCTATTTTCGTAAAGTGTCCAAATAGCCTGTGACCACTCTTTTGCTTTTGTATTCTGAAAACTGTCCCTGAATTGAGGAAAGAATGAAAATATTTTCAGGATATATTTTACATCTAGAACTAATTATTTTGAGATTTCCCAGAGGTCTCCTGAGAAATCACAAAGCTTTGTTCTATCACCTAATAAAAAGAAATATGAGACAACTTTACGTTTATTTGATCTATTGCTATTGGAAGAGTCGCATAGAAAAGTTATCAGTTCGGAAGAGACACTCAGCCATTTCTAGATAATGTATGTGGGGGTGAAATGCTGTTAATGTAAATATTTCAGAAACATGGGAAGTCCCTGGAAATTTGTCAGTGTCTTTTTCTCCATAATACAGTTTTATCCTAAGGGGGAAAATTGACCAAAATTTCTAGAAAGTAGTTAGTTATATGCTATATATACCCCCATAGTGAATTTTACTTTCTTTTGTTTGATATTATTGATTATGATAATATTATCGACTATGGTGATAAAATAACAAAGGTCATTAAGTCTCTAAACAGTTTTATTTTACTCTAATTCTTACCTGAAGTCCCTGCTGTAAGCTACAGGGCAAAGTTGTATCATGGACAGAAAAGGTCTCTGAGACTTTAAATGATTGACATTTCAAAGAATAAACTCAAGTACAGGCTTTGAAACTGACATACACAGACGACTTTCACCCAACGCTGCTAGACGGCTTCATGAAGTCAGACCACTAACCCAAGATTCGCTGGAATAAGCATTTATTCCCTAGAGCTGAAAATGAAAAGTGATAAAGGTAATTTTATTGTGATTATTTGTTTGGAATACAGTTGGTACAGCTTTAAGTTTCTATTTTCTGGACATATAAATAAGCGCTTTCTTTTTTCTTCTTAAGCTACCTAAAATGCATACGATCTAGTAAAATCTGCATTTAAAGCAGAAATATGGCATTTATAAATAATATTTAGTTCTTACTGACCACCTGTGTTAGTTTCCTAAGATTTCCATAACAAATGACCACAAAATTGGGTGACGTAAAATGACAAAAATTTATTCTCCACAGTTCTGAGGGCGGAAAGTTTAAAAATCAAAGTGTCGCCAGGGTTCATTCCTTCTGAACGTTCTGAGGGGGAGAAGCTGTCCCAGGCCTTTAGTTTCTGAGAGCAGCTGGCCATCAGTCCTTGGTGTTCCTCGGTTTGTAGACCTATCACTTCAACTCTGCCTCATCCTCACACCGCCTTCCCCTCAATTTGTCTACATCCCAAATCTCCCTCTTCTTTCTCTTATAAAAAATATCAGTCATTGGACTTAGAGCCCACCCTAAATTAAGATGATCTTGTCATGAAATTCTTAATTAATGATTGACACTTCAAAGAATAAACTCTTGGGTACAGGCTTTGAAGGTAAGCTCACATAGACAACTTTCAAACCAGAGTGTCATAAAATCAGGCCACTAGTCCAAGATCCAGTAGAATAAGAATTCATTTCCTGGGACTGAAAAAGAAAACTTGATTAATCTGCAAAGAGCCTCTTTCTAAACAGTGCACATTCAAAAGTGTTAGAACTCTGAGGTATTTAGGGGTGGGGGTGGGGCAGGCAGATGCAATTCAACCCACTTACCCCCTCTTTCAAGAATTCAGAAACTTAGTATGGCCCCCTACCTTTCATGAAAATATTTGCATAGCCACAACAAGAATCTCTACTCCAAGCTTTTTGCCTAAGGTGTTGTATTAGAGACTGAAATTCTTAAAAAATCAGGTGTGTCAGGCTGCCTTTCAGGGGAAAGAAACGTATAGAGCCAATGTCTCCAAACTTCTCCTAAGAAAACTGATCCAATACCTGGCTAACAGGGTCCCAGCCTTATTCTAAAGTTTAGTAAGTAAGTTCTTGGCAGACTAGGAATCTTTAAAAATTTGGGGGACTTCCAGAAGATAGGAATTCATTTAGATGTTTAGGTATTGCCAGTAAAATCTGGTGGAGTGAGATTCTTGGGCTTGGCTCCCTGCCCTTGGGATAGAAGGATAGAGGCCTTTAAAAACACAAAATCTGAGATTCCTTATGAAAATATCTAGGCAGAGGTTAATTTACGGCCTTTGTAGCTGTTCAGTGCTATATGTATGACTCAGAAAACGCAAAGCAAACTCAAAGAGCCTTTGTGATACATTAACACTCTTGTTGCACTTGGGTAAATAATCAGGTCAAATCTCACTGTGCCTTTTTTATGCTCAAGAATAATCTTTGAGATACTACGATCACAAGATGAACAGACTGTCAGATATTAAAGACTTTAAGCAGGCAAAAAGATGACATGGTGTCCTGTCTAGCACACCCTTGGGTTATCTGCATTTATTATCTTTCAGCAAGTTTATAACTTTGTAATTTGTAGAAATGGGTAGCAATGAACATTATTCTTGTTCCTAGAAAGTAAAATTGTCCAGTATACCTCCAAGAATTCAGTTTTTCACACATTCACTTCAGCAAGCGACTTTTGACTGCACATATCTGTGCTCTCTGGATTCTTTACTAATATGTTCTAATATTTTATTAGTTTCCTCATTTACTTCTCTGGGGCTTCCCTGGTGGCTCAGAGGTTAAAGCATCTGCCTGCAAGGCAACCGGGTTCAATCCCTGGGTCGGGAAGATCCCCTGGAGAAGGAAATGGCAACCCACTCCAGTATTCTTGCCTGGAGAATCCCATGGATGGAGGAGCCTGGTAGGCTATAGTCCATGCGGTCGCAAAGAGTCGGACATGACTGAGCGACTTCACTTCCACTTTCCTCATTTACCAATAAATTAAATAAAATGCATACATGTCTTGTATTTTAGAAATGGACAATATATAATATTTGTATCTAGTAGAGCTATTCACCACTGAGAAAAAAAGTATTAATAAAAGCTTAAGGAACTATGAGATAGCTATGAGGAAAAAGTGCATATATTTATTTATTTATTGTTAATCTCCTTTGGTACAGAAGCTTTAGAAGAACCTTGGTGTATAGATTTGTACTTGTACATAAAGGCCCAGTACAGAGTAGTGCTTAAGAGCCTGGCAAGCCAACACACCTACTGTGACGTTCACCAAATTACTTAAAATTTCCAGACCCCTGTTCTCATTGTTTAAAACAGGATCCATGTGTAAAATAGTCCTATCCCTCAGAGTTCGTCTGAGGAATTAAGAATTATAAATTAAGAGCTTAGTACAGTGTCTGGAACATGAAACAACTATTACATAATTATTCATGGACATGTTGTTTTATTCTTTGCTTCAAAAACTAACATTTATCCCTGTGTGTGGGTGTATTCAGTTGTGTCTGACTCTGCGACCCCGTGAGCTGAGGCCTCCTGGGCTCCTTTCCCCGTGGGATTTCCCAGGCAAGCATACTAGAGTGGGCTCCCATTTCCTTCTCCATCTTCTCAACCCAGGGTTTGAGCCCAAGTCCCCTGCATCTCCTGTAATAGCAGGATGGTTCTTTACCACTGAGTCACCTGGGAAGCTAGCATTTATCCCTAATTAGTAATAAATGTATTGTCTACAATACAGTCTTACTGAATTCATACAGTGCCAGTGAGGTAGTTCTCAAATCTGTAGTCACAGAAATCACTAATGCCTAATCACTACATAATGAAAACTAAGATGTTTTTGAATCATGTGTTTATTAGAAGACAAAAATAATCTCATTGAAACAAACTATAGTTAGAACTGAAATTTAATTAAAAAAAACTTGGCATTGCTTGAACTCCTGTGATAACATAGAAATAATCAAGAAAGAGCATAAGGTTAATTGCTAACTGCTAGTTAATAGTATAGCCTTCCTTTCATTGTACCGCACTCCATCAGCTCTATTCAGCCTAAAGACATTGTTTCTACTACAAAATAAAATGCAAAGCCTTTACTTTGAATATTTTACTGTTAATATTAAAAGAGTTTGTGCATAATACTCATTTTGGAGGCTTGAATTCTTCATTAATATATCATTTGAAATTTAATTAAATTTATAATTGTATAGATTCACAAACTTGACATAAATTCAGCTGTTCCACAGAGGTGGAAATACTTTAGTTTGGAAGACTTACCCTATCATATTGGCAGGAGGTATTCTGATCATTTAACACCTATATATAATGAAAGTTAAATAAAAATCTCCAAATGGCTTGCCAGAAAGCATTAATATATGCTGTCCTCTTTCTTCAACTATTGCTAAAGCCAATCAGATTGGTTTTACAGCTTTCTGGTGGCTTTGAAAATGTGCACCTTAATGTACAATGAGTGATGTAATGCTTTGGCGAGGATGTTATTTGCATGTTTTCAAGATTCCCATGTAACTGCCGGCTGACCCTCAGAATACTCCTAAGCCACCCATCAAATTGGAGTCTAGGTAGAAACACAGAGGCAGCTGCTTTCAGCTTGTTAATCACACCACTTATTGACTATCATGGCATCACTGTTCAATGGACATGAGTTTGAGAAAACTCCAGGAGATGGTGAAGGACAGTGAAGCCTGGTGTGCTGCAGTCCATAGGACTGCAAAGAGTCGGGCACGACTTAGGTACTGAACAAAAAGAAATCAAATATAATCTCTATAAAAATAAGTAGTCTAATTAGTCTGCCTTCCAAATGCTAAAGAAGTATGATAAGGTGATACCTGTAGAAAAGAAAAGTCAAGCATGAATTTGGCCCTTTAATGGACATTTTCCAGTTCTCATCTTATTCTACCAATTAGTGGTGTTTGAAGCACTTGTTCATTTTTTCCTCATTAAAGCACATTCTTTACTGGCCTCTGGATCATCCTTTTCTTTTTTAAACTCACTGGTCTCCTCTTCTAATCCCCTTCTGTCCTTTCCCGGGTGATGCTCATATCCCCTGACTGCTAAACACTGATGGGCTCAAGAATCATCTTTATCTGCATTCATTCTCCAAATGATTTAATTTTGTCCCACAATTTTCAATACATTTGGATTCGGACAGCTTTCAAATTTGGGTCTCTAATCTTAACTTTCTTTTCTGAATTTTAGCGCTGGATACCCAGCCTATTACTTAACATTTTTCTATAAAAGTCTATTAAAAATCTAATTTTTTTCACCTATTCTGAATTTGAAAATTGCTATTCTGAACTTGTAACTCTACCCACCTCCACATGAGTAGTCTATCATGAGTTACCACCATCGTAGAAAAGAGATGGTTCTATTTTGAGGGGTCAAAATCATGGAATAATTCTTGATGCCTTTCTTTCTCTCATACTGCATAGTCAATCATTCAGTAATATTCAGAATATATTCAGAATCTGGCATTTCTTACTACCTTCCTGTTGTCTTCCAAATTCAACTCATCATTTTTCTCATTTGAACTACTGCATTTGCCTCCTAACATGTCTCCCTACCCCCAGACCTCCTTAGAGCCTGTTTTCTCACTGCAGTGAGAATGTCACACTCCACACAAAGCTCTTGAAAAAGAAAGTCTGAAGTCTTTATTGTGGTTAATGATGTCCTATGTCTGCCTACAACTTCTGTGTCCCCTCTCTGTCCTCATCTTCTCCCACTCCCCGTCATTCATTCTATGATAGCCAAATTGTTCTTCTTGATAGTCTTCTAACACACCTGGAATGGTCCTATTTCTGGCATTTTGCATTTTCTGTTCTTGCTGCCTGGAAGAGTTTTCCTCCAGATAACTCCATGATTGCTTCTCTCAGTCTTTGGGATTTCTGCTTTCGTGTCCTTTCTTTGGAAGATTGACCCTTAGCTCCTTGTATCAGATAGCACTCCCCATGTGCATAGCCATTTTATACTGCCTTATTCTCTCTTACTTTTCTTCACAGCACTTTCTAATATTTACTGAGAATCTTATTTTGCATTGGGATGCAAATATTCATGCTTTTGGCATATTATATAATTATTGGCTGATTTGTTGATTGTTTTTTCTCCTTCTTTAAAACTGTTAGTAACTTGCTATTGGAGATTTTTCTTGCTTTTTGTTATATTTCTACAGCCTCAAAGAGTGACTGATCCAGTGGAGATGCTCAACTAACTTCCTATTGTGTGATCCTAATTCTGGGACATCAGTTTCCTGGAAATGATTTCCTTTGTACTCATTCTTTCTAATGCAACACCTGAAAGCAAGGTGGAACAGAAAGGCTTCCACTCAGTTCAGTTCAGTCGCTTAGTCGTGTCTGACTCTTTGTGACCCTATGGACTGCAGCACACCAGGGCTCCTTGTCCATCACCAGCTACTGGAGTCAAACTCATGTCCATTGAGTTGGTGATGCCATCCAACCATCTCATCTTCTGTTGTCTCTTTCTCCTCCTGCCTTCAATCTTTCCCAACATTAGGGTCTTTTCAAATGAGTCAGTTCTTTGCATGAGGTAGCCAAAGTATTGGAGTTTCAGCTTCAGCATCAGTCCTTCTGATGAATAATCAGGACTGATTTCCTTTAGGATGGACTGGTTGGATCTCCTTGCAGTCCAAGGGATTCTCAAGAGTCTTCTTCAACACCACAGTTCAAAAGCACCAGTTCTTTGGCACTCGGCTTTCTTTATAGTCCAACTCTCACATCCACACATGACTACTGGAAAAACCACAGCTTTGACTAGACAGACCATTGTTGGCAAAGCAATGTCTCTGCTTTCTAATATGCTGTCTGCTGATGATGATGCTAAGTCACTTCAATCGTATCCGACTCTGTGTGATCCCATAGATGGCAACCCACCAGGCTCTGCCATCGCTGGGATTCTCCAGGCAAGAACACTGGAGTGGGTTGCCATTTCCTTCTCCAATGCATGAAAGTGAAAAGTGAAAATGAAGTCACTCAGTCATGTCCAACCCTCAGCGACCCCATGGACTGCAGCCTACCAAGCTCCTCCATCCATGGGATTTTCCAGGCAAGAGTACTGGAGTGGAGTGCCATTGCCATCTCCATAATATGCTTTCTAGGTTGGTCATACATTTCCTTCCAAGGACTAAGTGTCTTTTAATTTCATGGCTGCAGTCACCATCTGCTGTGATTTTGGAGCCCCCCAAATAAAGTCTGTCACTGTTTCTATTGTTCCCCCACCTATTTGCCATGAAGTGATGGGACCAGATGCCATGATCTTAGTTTCCTGAATGTTGAGTTTTAAGCCAAATTTTCACTCTCCTCTTTCACTTTCATCAAGAAGCTCTTTAGTAGGTTGGTGCAAAAGTAATTGTGGTTTGGCACTGTTGAAGTTCGCAGTTTGATATAGCAATATAGTCTTAAATGAGTGTTACATTATACATCATTTTAATGTGCATTTCTTCTGAGTTTTTTTTTTGGCTAATGACATTACTTGCTGTGTATTTTATATTTATTTTAGACTATGGAAATGATGTTAGATAAAAAGCAAATTTGAACAATTTTCTTATTTGCATTCTAAATGGGTTGTGAAGCAGCAAGACAACTCGCAACATCCAAAACATGTTTGTCCCAGGAACTACTAATGATCCTACAGTGCAGTGGTGGTTCAGGAAGTTTTGCAAAGGAGATGAGAGCCTTGAAGATGAGGAATGCAATGGCCAGTCATCGGAAGTTGACAATGACCAACTGAAAGCACTATTGAAGCTGATCCTTTTACAACCGCATGAGAAGTTGCCAAAGAACTCAACCATTCTATGGTCAATTGGCATTTGAAGCAACCTGGAAAAGTGAAAAAGCTTGGTAAGTGGGTGCCTTATGAACTGACCAAAAACCAAAATTTCGTTGTTTTGAAATGTCTTCTCTTATTCTACGCAACAACAATGAACTGTTTCTTGATCAGATTATGAGGTGTGATGACAAGTGGGTTTTATATGATAATCAGTCATGATCAGCTCAGTGGCTTGACCAAGAAGAAGCTCCAAAGCACTTCTCAAAGCCACACTTGCACCAAAAAAGGTCAGGGTCACTGTTTGGTGGTCAGCTGCCAATCTGATCCAGTACAGCTTTCTGAATTCTGGAAAAACCATCACATCTGAGAAGCACACTCAGCAAGTCAGAAGATGCACCAAAAACTGCAAAGCCTGCAGCTAGCATTGATCAACACAATGGGCCCAATTCTCTTCCAAGACAATGCCTGACCACACATCACAAAACCAACATTTCAAAAGTTGAATGAATTGGGCTACACAGTTTTGCCTCATCCACCACATTCACCTGACCTCTCGCCAACCAACTACCACTTGTTCAAGCATCTCAACATCTTTTACAGGGAAAATGCTTCCACAAACAGCAGGAGGCAGAAACTCTTTTCCAAGAGTTTGTCAAATTCTGAAGCATGGATTTTTATGCTATAGAAATAAATGAACATCTTTCTCATTTGCAAAAATGTGTTAATTGTAATGGTTCTTATTTTGACTAATAAAGATGTGCTTGAGGTTAGTTATAATGGTTTAAAATTCATGGTCCAAAAATCATAATTATATTTGCATAAACCTAACAAATAGTAGAAGTCCTGGATAAACACCAGAACCAATGTTGTAGTCGGGGTCCTCTTAAGCTTTTTCCCACTTATCTAAAACTTCTGTATCAGGAGCGAGCTTTTGCAAAGAGCCGTATGTGCAATAGAAAAATCCATCTCAACCTGGCTTACTGAGAGGACATCCAGAGTTTGGACATGCAGAGCTAGGACTGGTCAGTCCCTAGCGCCACTCTACCTTTAGTTCACAAGTGCTGTCTATCTGCTATGTCCTAGGTAGGGCTGGTTTCATCCTGAGATTTCTTTCCCTTGCATTCATGCAGTGGCTGCCTGATGCATTAAGGTCAGAAGAGTTCAACATGAGAGGTTTTTTTGTATTCCTTTTAGCAGATCTATGAAAACTTCTCTAGAACCTTTCAGAAATCTTTATTTTGGTGTGTGTGGGGCGGGGGGCAGGTTGTCAAGATAAGGCCACATGCCCATACTTGACTCAATTACTAATCAAGAAGAGCAGGACCTTTGATAATTCAGACTCACTCATGAGCAGAGGGTGGTATGGCTACCTTTCTCTTGAGTCATGTAGGTTACATGAAGGAAGTAAGAAGGCTGAAGGCTGAACTAAGACTCAGGCTTCTCTGGATGGTGGAAGAAAGAATGCCTGCCAATTAGGTGGTCAAGATGTTCACTATATTCTCAAACCCAAGACCTGACGGGATAGTGACTAGAAAGACAAGGGACAGCAATAACCATGGCATGTGAAACAGGTCATCAGGTACAGTGTATATATTTAAAATTTTCTATATATTATAATGTTTTGATATCTTAGAAAATACGCTTTCCAGCTTGGGAGAAGTTTCCCCTCTTGGGGTCAGCCACTTCTTAGAGATGACAGCAAAGAGTTCAGCCCGAAGTGTGCCTTTAAAATGCACACTAACCAAGCCAGAACCAACACATCCTCTATTTGCCTTACTCTACTTCTTTGCCTTACTCTTTATTCTTCTGCTTTAATCACCCCAGGATCTTGTTGTTCAGCCGTTAAGTTGTATCCAACTCTTTGTGACCCATGGACTGCACTGCACTGAGTTTCCCTGTCTTTTACCATCTTCCTGAGTTTGCTCAAACTTATGTCCATTGAGTGGTTGATGCCATGCAACTATCTCATACTCTGTCACCCCATTCTTCTCTTGCCTTTAATCTCTCCCAGCATCGGGGCTTTTCCAATGAGTTGGCTCTTTGCATTGGGTGGCCAAAGTATTGGAGCTTCAGCATCAGTCCTTCCAATGAATATTCAGGGTTGATGTCCTTTAGGATTGACAGGTTTGATTTCTTTGCTGTCCTGGGGACTCTCAAGAGTCTTCTCTGGCACCACAGTTTGAAAGCATCAATTCTTCAGCACTTGACCTTCTTTATTGTCCAACTCTCTCATCTGTTCCTGACTACCAGGCAATTAGGAACCTCCTCTATAGCTTTAGAAAGCCCACTGAAAGGATTCAAACCAACTAACTTTAAACTGTACTTTCTACTCTGCCTTGCTGTCCCCAGTCAAGGCTCAGCCTTAAAGTCTTCCCCTCACTCCATCTTCTGGCTCCTGACCATCCTGTGTCTTTCCCATGTGGTCTGTCTGCCTCCTATCTCTCAGACCTGTGAGTGTAAGAAACTTTGTTTGCTGGAGCTTCTCCTGTGTCTCCTCTTGTGACCATACCTGCCAGCCCACCACGTAAGGAAAACCATACAAAAGCACCCGACTCTTCCAGAGAGCGAGGGTGTGTAGAGAAGGCTCAGGCACATGTGGCAGCTCTTTGCTCCAGCCGTGGTCATTCACTGCTTCAAACTACTCTCACTTAATGAACAAAAATGTGAATGAAGCAGGGTTTTTTTTCTTCCCCCATTGATTTTTTTTTCATTCCCATGGTACTAATGATAAAAATACAGCTTTTAAAAATGT
The DNA here is from genome assembly GCA_917880005.1 of Nanger dama. Taxonomy (NCBI): domain Eukaryota; kingdom Metazoa; phylum Chordata; class Mammalia; order Artiodactyla; family Bovidae; genus Nanger; species Nanger dama. Next base: position 37,550,449 of record CAKJTW010000007.1, read on the forward strand.
TTAATTGGTTTCCACTTCCAGCTTGCCAGTGAAGTAAATCAAATATAAATTTGTGGATAGATCTGGTTCAAAATTTGAACTTCATCACTTACTAACAATAGTGGATTTATTTTTTTCTGAGGTTCATGTTTTTTTTTATTCATTAAAAAGATGACTGTAAAGCTTCCCTGAGTGGCATTTAATCCAGAGGCTGTGAGATAGTGCGTGTAAAACACCTGACTTAAAGCAGACAGTCTGCAAACACTGGTCTCTTTCGCTTCTCTTTACAGAAAGGAGCACAGCCTTAAAGAATCTGAAAGGAACAACTGGTTAATTTTCTTTGCTACTAGATTATAGGTCATAGGACTTGTTTAATTCCTAAATTTTCTATCAACAAAGTACTGTTTGATAAATAATTGTTTTTAGTTCTTTAGTTTATTTTTCTCCTTCTCCTAACTCTCAAAAATAAAATAGCCTGCTCATTATTTGGCAGTAAGTCAGCTTTCAATTCTAAATTTCAAATATACTAATACATTTTTCATGTAATTATAAAGATTTTTGAAGACAAAATAATGCATTTAAGATGTTAATTTACATGGTTGACTTTTTTCCATAACCCCCACACTGTGTCTGAGGACTGAACTACCTTATGGCTATACTGATAGGGAAAAAGTTAAGAGTGGGTGGTTCTTTTGTTATTTTAAATGAATTTTTAACATCTCTATGCCCCATGCCTCTACCCAGATTTCTTGCTGCTTATTCACTGTGGCCCCAATCTCCTGGTGACTATTATGACCCAGGGATGTAAATTCAGCTGTCAGCAGTGTTTTCACAACCACTTTGTAAAATTACAACGCTATCCAAAAATAAATGAAATACAGGGAAATGGAAAAACCAAAACTTGACATGATCCACCCAGGTAAGAGCTAAATTTCCTATGTCTTTCCAAGTCATTCCTTTTTCTTCTTGTTACCAAAGCAAAGGGCAGGAATGCCAGAAACCCCACAGTTCCCTTTGGTGCTACCTACTTGGTTTCATTGTCAGGACATGAGAAGAGAAAACTTTTCAACTTTTTAGGCACTTAAAACTCTGAAACGAGCTTTGACCTTCTGCCAGTATAAATGAATTGCTTCAAGACAGTCGCTATTCCACAAAAATAATTAATTATAATTCCCAGACCAGATGACAATTGTGCCAGGGAATCCAAATAACTGAATCTGGTTGGAGATCAACGACTGATCACGACAGGGAGGAGAAGGAAAAAGAAAAACAAAAGAGCAGGTCCAAAGACTAAAGACGACACTGTTTATTAGATAATTCCTCATCTTTTAGAATATTTTATAACATCCAATGATTTCACTGTTCATGCCTCAGTCTGCCCTAGCAGCACCAACTCTGCTTTTCTTGGCATCCTTTACAAACTAGTCTAATCTCAGCACAAGTTTCCTAGTGGAATCCTGTCTAGCACCCAGTTACACTGAGGGAGCCAAAGCTTTCAATTCCTCAATCACTTACAGCAGCCAGGGGCTCCTTCGACTGGCACACGTGTTTTTCCCACCAGAGCCATGACTCTCTGCAGATTTGTGCTGATTCTACACACACTTCTGGTTGCAAGTTCATATGCTAATCCAAGAAATGAGATCTATTCAGACTCCAGGGCCCATTAAACTTCATCATCTTGAAGTTCACTGGCACTGTGATTATTTTCAAGAACACATAAAGTCTGAAGCACACATTCCACATTTACTCAGTGTAACTTTCATCACCAGGAGAATTTCCATATTCAAAACATGAGCTTAGATTTGATCTATGCTTCATGAAAGAAATTCTTCTAAAGAAAGCCTCCATTTCAACTGAATAAAAACTCTTTAATTTGTATTTTCTCCAAAGACTAACCATAAGGAGAAACATAAAAATATGAAATTGGAAGATTCATTTATAGAGGTAACTTTAAAAATAAACATTATCTTGTGTTATCCTGGCCTTTTATTGATTTTTAACTGATGTTCTGTAGAAAAGTGAAGCCACTCTGAAAATGCTTTTTGTAAAAGCTGTTGGATTGGTTTGTTTTTCTTTTTAACATATAAAGAGGAATAAAGTGAATAAATGCAACTAGCAATATTTATACTTGAGGCATTACTTCCTTGGGGATTTGTGAATCTTCAAACTACAATATTGTTTTTATTACAGACATGAACCTTGTTTTACACCATCAAAGTTCACAAATTAACCCAAAGAAAAAGTAGTTCCTGACCTTGTGCCAGATGGGCAGAGGGCTAAGCCAACACTGACAGGTCCTTGCGCCCTTTCTCGTGACATCGTGGTGGTGTACTGGCAACAGGCTGGACTCGGCTACATCTTACACTCCTAGATCTGTGCTAAAGCAGACAGAGATGCACTGAAGACTGGATTCAAAGCAAACATGAGAAGACTTCTGCCAGCAACATAAAAAAAAGTCAAAAGGAGTAATCTATGCTCACTACAGTTTGAAATGCTGCAGGTTCAAGGTGAAGATGGGTTAGCACATGTTATGGCAGACTGAAAACACTCTCTCTTCATGGAAAATTAAAAAAAAAAACTGTCTTGTTCATAGATTGACAATGCCAAGAAATGATAGTTCAAAAATATTTTTATTCATTTTCTATATACAATTCACTAAGCAGTGCTAAAGTGATGGAAACAAGTAGCATGACAAACTGCAAAGGAGTTTCTTAAATATGATTTATTTCCATTTTCATGGGGTTTTTTGTTTGTCTGACTGTTAGGCAATCAGTTCAGTTCAGTCGCTCAGGCATGTCCTACTCTTTGTGACCCCATGGACTGCAACACACCAGGCCTCCCTGCCCATCACCAACTCCCAGAGTTTACTCAGACTCATGTCCACTGAGTCGACGATGCCATCCAACCATCCCATCCTCTGTTGTCCCCTTCTCATGCCTTCAATCTTTCCCAGCATCAGGGTCTTTTCAAATGAGTCAGCTCTTCTCATCAGGTGCCCAAAGTATTAGAGTTTCAGCTTCAACATCAGTCTTCCGATGAACATTCAGGACTGATTTCCTTTAGGATAGACTGGTTGGATCTCCTTGCAGCCCAAGGGACTCTCAAGAGTCTTCTCCAACACCACAGTTCAAAAGCATCAATTCTTTATAGTCCAGCTCTCACATCCATACATGACTACTGGAAAACCATAGCTTTGTTTAGACAGATCTTTGTTGGCAAAGTAATGTCTCTGCTTTTAATATGCTCTCTAGGTTAATCATAACTTTTCTTCCAAGGAGTAAGCGTCTTTTTATTTCATGGGTGCAGTCACCATCTGCAGCGATTTTGGAGCCCCCAAAAATAAAGTCTGCCACTATTTCCACTGTTTCTCCATCTCTTTGCCATTAACTGATTGTTTCATAATCAGTTACTTAATTACATAATCAGTTAATCATAAATGATTAACAATCATTATTAATTGATTGTTAGGCAATCAGTCCCTGACGTATTCTCCAGCATCAGACCTACACCTGGAGATCTGAAAAAGTCACAAATAGACTCTAAAGGGGAAATGACTGTCATAAACAACAAAACAGCAGCAGCAACTACAAAATATGGTAGCAGGGAAGAGCCCAAACATGTTTAGGGGAGCTGTAGCAGGCACAAGGTTCTTCGACTGGATAAGTGGGATAAGTAAATACATAAATGGATACAGAAACATTTAACACTAAATTACATCAATCTATTTTTAAATTTCTTAGCTACTTTCAATTGTTATTAATTTGGGTCTGTTCAAAGTATATAAACAATTGATTAACTTAGTCCAAGCATCCACCGTGACTCTGATGTGCTGATCTATGATTGAGCATTCCATGAGAGAGTCTCATTCTCTTCTGTATTCTAGACAGTATTTCCAAAAAATTGTGAATAGAAGCAATAAACACAAGTCATAGCCATTTTATCCTAATCACAAAGTCAGAGGACTGCTAACTATTCTCCACAGCCCTCCTCCCTCAGAAACCGCTAGAGATGACATCTACACTGGCCTAGTGTATTTTATTGTCACTCACAATGGACAAGGACCCTGATGTGATACTGAATTTCTTCAGAGTCTTTTGAACAAATAGTTTCCCAATAGACTCCAGAAGAAAAAACATATCTGGGGCATATGGCTCATTTATGCTAGTTTTGAGAAGTGGGTTTTATAGTAGTACTGAAATCATAAATTACCTATGAGATGCCAGGTGACTGCTAGTTCTGAGTGTCTTAAGGAGCAAAAGAGAGAAAATTTCACTATGCTTGTCTTACCATGTGACAAAACTGTTTTTACACAGGCAAAGATATTTTTATTCTTATTCATTACCAAGATGTGTAATTTGGTGCCAGAGAAACAGTGTTTTTTCAATCTGAAAATTCTCAGTAGCAATTCTTATATTTATTTTCAGTTGAAAAATCACTTTCGTAGCTAATATGGTTCTGTTCCATCTTGTAATATATTCACAGAAAGGAGATATTACGGATCACGTAATGCATGTTATTGTTATACAACCTTTATATGATCTAGTTTGGAGATTCTAATCTAATTCTTTTAAAATAAATTATAGAGAAGCATATTATAAGAGTGCTAAGAGTCAAGATGTTATATATTAACTTTCTTTGATGTTTTAAGATGTGTTCTCTCATGCTAAACCAATCTGGAACATTTAATATTTTACTCAGAATTGTTAGGATTTTTATTTATTTTTTTACCAAGTAGCAATCTAATTTTAAAAAGGACTTTTTAGGGAATACTAAAATAATAATTATGGCTTCAAATTTAACCATATGAATAATTAGTAAAAAGTCACACACTCAAAACTGTAGCAGAATCTATCCACCTGAGACAATAGAAAGCAGTGAAAACTCTGGTTAAAATCAGTGAAAGAAATGAATGCACATCCTGATTGGTCAATCAGATAAATAGTCCAACGGGATTCTTTTATCCTTGGTAAAGACAGAGGTTGGCTCTCGGTGGAAACACCTGCATTGTTAAAAGATAATTCTTAGAAACATAGGTCAAGGCACTCATTGAGTAAAGTGTGGCTGGGGACAAACCATTTTATTAAAACTAGTATGCCAAGGGCTTTTGTGACTTCCAGTTCTTTTAGCGCTTTGCAGTTTTCCTGCCGATCAACTGCCTGTTCAAATGCTCCTTTTTGCTTCTCCCTAGAGAAGGCAACTTCATTTCTCCTGGAAACCTCTCCATTTCCTGTTCTTAGGCTGTGGGCCCTGAAGCCAGGACCCTCTTGTGCTTCTATCAAAACATGCCATTTATTCTAGGGCACTTGACAGCTACGTTCTTCTTCACAGACACTGCAGAAGTGGAGGGAGATCACGGCCCCACTCCACAGTTGCTAGAAATAGATTTTTCTATTTCATCTCTGGATGAAAGTTTCTACACAATAAGTATATTATATACCTTTTAAGTTTAGTCCTATGGAAGTGCTGCTGCTGCTGCTGCTAAATCGCTTCAGTCCTGTCTGACTCTGTGTGACCCCATAGACGACAGCCCACTAGGCTCCCCCATCCATGGGATTCTCCAGCAAGAACACTGGAGTGGGTTGCCATTTCCTTCTCCAATGCAGGAAAGTGAAAACTGAAAGTGAAGTCACTCAGTAGTGTCCGGCTCTTAGAGACACCATGGACTGCAGCCTACAGGCTCCTCCGCCCATGGGATTTTCCAGGCAAGAATACTGGAGTGGGGTGCCGTTGCCTTCTCCGCCATGGAGGTGAGGCCAACTTTTTCTTTGGAATGGTGGCTTCATCAGAGGCAGTGAATATGGGTATCAGAACCAGACACAGCTAAATCACCTCCCAGCTCTGTCCCAGTGAGCTTTGACTTAGAGAAGGCTTCTTAACTTCTCTCAGCCTTTCTTTGGGATAGCTGGAATAATTAAAACAGATAAAATTAGATACTTAGCCTAATGAGCAGCATATATTAGGAACATAATAAATGGTACCAGTTCCCGTCCCTCTTTCTGTTCACATAGTTAAAATGTTCACATTTTAGGGGACTCAGACGGTAAAGAATCTACCTGCCAGTGCAGGAGACCTGGGTTCTCTCCTTGGGTTAGAAAGATCCTCTGAAGAAGGAAATTGCTACCCATTCCAGTATTCTTGCCTGGAGAATTCCATGGACAGAGGAGCCTTGTGGGCTTCAGTCCATAGGGTCACAGAGTCAAACATGACTGAGAGACTAATACACCTAACACACCAGGAAAGAAATCCTAATTCTGAGGAGACAGTAGGTATTAGGGGAATAGAATAGGTTATGGAGTCATAAAGATCTCACTTATGTGAGTCAGGGAAAGTAAATTCTCTGAATCTATTTCTTCATTTGCTAAAGCAAGCAGCATCTACTGAGCCTAGTAATTATTAAATTAAATGCTCTATAGTTCTGGCTACAGTGCCTGGACTAATGCCAGATAGTATGCATTTAACAAATGGTTGTTTTTCTTCTCAGTCTCACTTTTCATAAACTACATATATAGCAGTAAATTGCCAATTAGGGCAGTCATATATTATAAAATATATAATTTGGTATCATGGTCAGTTTGCAATAGGTTTTTAACACTCTTCCTTCCTTCTTTCTTTTATGTCCTTCTATCCCTGGGGTTACATGCTAGACAGTAGAGCAGAAGCAATGGTGTAAACAGTGGAAGACACATGTAGTATGAAAGTTTAGGGGTTAAAATAATTCCAGAAATTCCTGTGGATGGGATCAGAAAAGCACGAAGTAGGGGATCTCGGCCAAGTGGAAACTGTAGGAATGGACAGATGGCGATGGAAGGAAAATGAAATGCTGTTCAGATCATAATATTCCTTGATATACAAGATTCCAAGGGCTTCTTTACACTGGACATAAAGTCAAACTTTACTTCATGCAAGATCAGGTTCCACCTGCTTCTCTGCTCTCTTTTCATGTTGTTCTTCGCCTTCTTCACTAAGCCAGCTGCACCGGCTTTCTTTCCAATCCCGATACCCGCCAAACTCAGTCTCATCTTTGGAATTTTTCACTAGCTCCACTCTAGAAGAGGCATAGAGGGATTTTTAGGGGGATAAAACTATTCTGTATCTTGCTGGGACTGGAAGCTCTATGGCTTCATATGTCTTTACGAAAGTTCATTAAACTGTGCATTTAAAATAAGTGCATTCTATTCCAGGAAAATGTACCTCAACGAAGTTTTTCTTTAAAGAAAAAAGAACCTCTAATTCCGTCATGGAAATCAATAATAAAGTAGAATTGATCTCAAAATATTTGTTTCAAGAGGAATTTTGCAGGCATTTGCCTGTTCTTTAAGATGAATTGATAATATTCAAATTCTTCACTGTTTAGAGGCTGATTTTCCCAGACTTAAAAAATAAATCAATGGATATGGGTTATAGTCTCAGGGAAGTGGAATTTGGCAAGGAACAGATAGCATGAACTAAAACTGGGTGGTGGACTGAAAATTCAGTAGGGAGATATCACAGACTTCATCTATGATTTCCATTCAGGAACAGATCCAGACAGCTGTAGACTGTGTAGGGGGCCTTTAGAATACAGCTAAAAATCCTTTTCTTTAAAACCTGATTTGAGCTAAATTTCTCAAGTCAGGCCCCAGTTCATCATAGCAAAACAAAACAAAACAAAAAATCCTTGGCTTCTGCTCTTCTGACTTGGGGAGGTGTACTTGAAACAGTTTCCAAGATAGAACTTAAGTAAACCTCTTACAAGCCACTCTGTATACAAGTGAAAAACATCCTGAAGGAAACAAGCTAAGATGTGACAAGACAAGTACCTACTACTGAGTAGAAACTGTGAGCTGTAAGATAAATGAAATTTCTAGGATGTGTGTGTGTTTCTTTTGCTGTGGCCTTGATGAAAAGGAAAGGAAAGAATTTGTGCAGTTGGTCCACCCCCTCACCCCCAGGTTTTTAGAATTATGTAAGGATAATAGTATTTCCCCACCCATCCCCTGAGGAGCTTTTAAGACCAGCATCTGTGAGGTGCATTTCCTAGATAAATGCAAACTGCCCTTTGACTCTCTTCAAGATAAGAAAACATTGACCCTTTCAACCAAGTTATTTATGACATTCACATAATGTGAAACAGCGCTTGGACCTGATGGGAATGCCCACACGTGCAGATACTACAGGCAGTTAAGATTCTCCTCTGCTGCTATCCAGGAGGGACTGCCACACAAGCTGAACAATGACCAAGGCTCATTAAGCAGTTTGATGAATTTAATACAATTCAAATTAAAGACGATCTCAGGGGAACACGTTTAGAAAAGAAAACCAGATGGAGCGCCAGTGTAAAACATCCACGGAGCAAGTGTGGGATGCCCCATAATCCTTGAGATTCTGGAAATGTAAGAAAATGTGATTTATCTTCTTGGCAAATTAACATGCAAAATGTGTTGGTGGCATAAATATTAAGTTTCAGATTTCATAATGAAATTTTCCAGATTGTAAAGGAAAAACATAAAAAAGCCTCACTGCACACTAGAAGAAGTCATCCCTTCTTCCTGGAAGACTTGCCCAAGTAAAGGAAAGTAAAAGAAAACTGCACACAGTCTATCAACCCAAGGTATCAAATTGGAAATGTCAGGATACGTGCCACCAAGAAAATAAATACAGAACTGAATGTCAACTTGCCCAGCACTGTCCTTTCCTTTCCTAAGAATGGAATCATAATGCCAAATCGTGCCCTGGTATGCTGGACTGGAGAGCAGCGGAGCTAAGATCCTTTTAACAAAGAGCATAGGAAAAACAAAACAAAGCAAAACAAAAATTCAGTTTTCTATCTGAAAAAATACATGTATGTAAATTTATATATAAAATGCTCTCTCTCTCTATATATATATATATAAGTTTAAATAGCATCCCAGAAATAGTGAATCTGGAGTTGTCAATTTGGTTTTAGTCATGGTGCCATTATCATCTGTGAAATTAACCCTGACTGGGCTTAAGCAGAGGGGAGACCCAGTGTCTCTCTCTACTCAGACAAGGACTACTAACTCAGAGGAAATGACGCAAGGGTTTTTGGTTTACTGTGTTTTGTTTAGAGACATCTCACAAAAATGTTCTTAAAATATGCCACGGATCATTTGTATTACCAAGAATTACTAATAATTTTATTCTGAAAATGTTAGCAAACCTCAAACAGAGGACAAGCATTCCTAAATAAAGACAGCAAGTATTCTGAATCTACAATGGGCTCCCTTCACCAGAAAATATAAAACAGGAAAAATTAAATCAAGTTCAACTGAAATTTGATTACCCAAATTGTATCCTATAAAAAGAAACCTATCACAAGATCAAATCATACTCCATATCTAATTATGCAATGTGTTTTTCTTTATTATATAATATTCTACAGTTTCTCATGTCAAAATACCAGATTAAAATAATCATTTTTAAATGGCTACTTAGTACATTATCAAGATATACCATAACTGAGTCATTAAATATAATATTTTAGTCCACTCTGATTATTTCCAATTTTTTTTCTGTGCTTAAAAACACTAACAGGATGAATATATGGAATAAGTAGAACAACTGGTATGTACCTTAATTAAATTTCTGGGATTACAAGAAATAAAATAATTTAAGACCCAACAGTTTTAATTTCATGGTAAAGGATACATAATGTATCAGAATTCCATTCTGTCCCATATTCCTTTATCCTCATTTATTGGCATACACTGGTAAAGAAAATAAGGAGAATTTAGAGAGGAATTGGAACACAGGAAGTCTGGAGTCACCTATGATGATCTTACTGAAAACCTCAGGGAAGATGTGTGTCACATATTTTAAAAAGTAACCACAGCTCCTGTTCAGTTCAGTTCAGTTCAGTTGCTCAGTCGTGTCTGACTCTTTGCAGCCCCATCAATCGCAGCACACCAGGTCTCCCTGTCCATCACCATCTCCTGGAGTTCACTCAGACTCACGTCCATCGAGTCCGTGATACCATCCAGCCATCTCATCCTCGGTTGTCCCCTTCTCCTCCTGCCCCCAATCCCTCCCAGCATCAAAGTCTTTTCCAATGAGTCAACTCTTCTCATGAGGTGGCCAAAGTACTGGAGTTTCAGCTTTAGCATCATTCCTTCCAAAGAACACCCAGGGCTGATCTCCTTCAGAATGGACTGGTTGGATCTCCTTGCAGTCCAGGGGACTCTCAAGAGTCTTCTCCAACACCACAGTTCAAAAGCATCAATTCTTCAGCACTCAGCCTTCTTCACAGTCCAACTCTCACATCCATACATGACCACAGGAAAAACCATAGCCTTGACTAGATGGACCTTAGTTGGCAAAGTAACGTCTCTGCTTTTGAATGTACTATCTAGGTTGGCCATAACTTTTCTTCCAAGGAGTAAGCGTCTTTTAGTTTCATGGCTGCAGTCACCATACAGAGTGATTTTGGAGCCCAAGAAAATAAAGTCTGACACTGTTTCCACTGTTTCCCCATCTATTTCCCATGAATGATGGGACCGGATGCCATGATCTTCGTTTTCTTAATGTTGAGCTTTAAGCCAACTTTTTCGCTTTCCTCTTTCACTCTCATCAAGAGGCTTTTTAGCTCCTCTTCACTTTCTGCCATAAGGGTGGTGTTATCTACATATCTGAGGTTATTGATATTTCTCCCAGCAATCTTGATTCCAGCTTGTGTTTCTTCCAGTCCAACGTTTCTCATGATGTACTCTGCATATAAGTTAAATAAACAGGGTGACAATATACAAGCTAGAATGAGAAATGAGGGATGAGCAGTAATTACTGAAGGGAGGGATAAGATCTTCATCTTTAAAGGAAAGCAAGGGATGCATACAATGGCAAGTTAAAAATATAAAAACAAAGTTGCACTGAGTAAGTCAAGAGTATGTTCTATATTGAATTGATGGACTAGACATAAATAAGTCATCAGGGATCCTGGTGAAAGTTCTGGCTAGAATGTGCAAACTGTCATGCTAACCTGACTTGCGGTAGTAAAGACTAATGGTTTCCAGTACATAGTGTCCATTGGGAGGAAACTGGAAACAAACTTGCAAACTTCAGACTGGTGATTCATATCCTCGTACTTATCAGGATGGCAGCACCTGGAAAGAATGATAATATCATGGATTCCTAGAAAAATACAACTTTGGGAGGAATATGTAATGTGGCTTCTACAAGGGGAAAATAATGCCTTATGAATGAATTGATGCTTTTGAACTGTGGTGTTGGAGAAGACTCTTGAGAGTCCCTTGGACTGCAAGGAGATCCAACCAGTCCATCCTAAAGGAAATCAGTCCTGAATATTCATTGAAAGGACTGATGCTGAAGCTGAAACTCCAATACTTTGGCCACCTGATGCGAAGAACTGACTCACTGGAAAAAGACCTAGAGGACGAAGTGGTTGGATGGCATCACCTACTGAATGGACATGAGTTTGAGTAAACTCCGAGAAGTGGTGATGGACAGGGAGCCCTGGCGTGCTGCAGTCCACGGGCTTGCAGAGTCAGACACGACTGAGCAAGTGAACTGAACTGAACTGAATGAACTCGTTATAACTGTATATTTCATTTGATTAAACCTCCAAAACAATATAGCTTATCTCCTTCTCTCCTCATTGTTGCTGCTCTAACAGCTTAGAGCATCGAACTAAAGTTTTCTAATAATCTGCAAACAGCCTCACTTCCCAATATACATCTTTTATCCCAGTATTCACAGTACTCTCTAGGATATATCTTATCCAATCTCTTCTTTGCTTGCAAACATTTGACTGTTCAGATTACAGGATAAAGCAGGGACTCTCCACCACAGTTCTCATGGAAAATGAGTTCACAGACTCATTAGAAAAGACCTCGATACTGGGAAAGATTGGAGACAAAAGGAGAAAGGGGTGGCAGAGGATGAGATGGTTGAATAACTTCACTGACTCAATGGACATGCATTTGAGTAAACTCCAGAGGAGCCTGAGGACAGAGGAGCCTGGTGTGCTGCAGTCCATGGGGTCACAGAGTTGAACACAACTAGCGACTGAACAACCACAACAACCACGGTTCAGAAGGCTTTCTGCAGCAGGCCTCTTCTGGTCTTATCTGTTCTATGGCTTCTCTCCAGGAGAGCTTGACAGACTGCATGCAGATCGTGACACTCGGTGCTGGTGTCTGCCACCATGATTCAACTTGTGCTGTTCCATTTTCTCAGAATGTACCTCCTGATCCTTGACCACGAAGTAAATCGTCTTTGAGGACTTGGCTTAAGTGTCCACCTCAGTTAAACCTTCATGGGCTCCCTACCAGGTAGAATTACTCCTTTGTACTGATACGAAATTAGGTAGTCAATTGCAAAGGTGAAGCATCTCAAGGGCTAAATGGGATTTCCTTTCATGTGTCTCATAGTGCCTTGCACTTAGCAGGTTTTCAATAGAGACATTAAATAGATGGCTCTCCCGGATTTCTCAGAGCTGATATTGACAAAGAGAATTTCTACTTTCAGAAACCTTTGAAAGTGTGTGTATGCTATAGGTGGTCAAACAACAATTTAGGAAAAACACTTGGTTTCCTTGTTATTATGGAAAATGTTTTGTCTTAAGTACGGAAATGGCTTAATGACAGGAAGCAATGTGTAGGAATAAATGATCATTTTTCTACTTAGAAAAGTTAGTGTCAGGGTTCTCTGGGGGCTGAGGCTGGAACACAGTCTCAACCAACATGTTAAATATATTGCTTAGAAAAAAAGAGAGAATTCTTTAAGTTTTCTTCTAATTGCCAAGGTCTTAAGTGTAGGTTAACTACAGTTAAGGTTAGGTTAACAGGCATAACCTGCAGGAATATAATGAAAACAATTAAAATAAAGAATAACATTTAACTTTGATGTAGGAAAATAAAGGTAATAAAATTAAAGAAAAATCCACTTATCCAATTTATTTTGAGTACCTATTCTATACAAACTCCTGTTTTAAGAGTTGTCAGAGTTACAAAAGTGAACAAGACTGAATCATTGTACTTACTGTGATGCAGGAATAAATATTTATCAAAGTGAACTTCACTAAGGTTTAAATTAATAAAGTTATATAAATGTTTAGAAGAGATAATTTTTCATTGGAAGAATTGGGAACTTAAAGAAAAACATTTTATTTGAGCAGCTAAAAATGTCTTGATGTGATTTTTAAAGATAGGGATTAACAAGGGAGGTATTTTTAAATGAATAACAAATGAAGAAGAGTGATTAAATATGACACATACAACTGGGGTGACTCAAAAGAGATAATTGACAAGAGAAAGATAATTAGAATCTGATTTGAAGGCAGAAAAGGGATGTGATGAGCTAGGTTGAGGGCAAAATGAATTTATAAACTACTACACTGTTAATTATAAATTACGACCTAAGAAAAGATCAAAGAGTCTGGAAAACATCTCAGAATGTTGCTGTGATGGCAGGAGCAACAACAAAACCATGTAATTATGCATTCTAAGTTTTATAGGATATAAAGAATTTTATTGGCAATAAAGCACTCTATTAGAAATAAAGTATTCAGTGGGACTCAACAGCTATACTAAGCTATGATGTTATTCCATTTAAATAAGTCTTACATTTTAAGCAGTTTATAGTTTGTACACTCTTTCAAGTACATGGCCTCACATAAGATAAAGGAATTAGTGCTGACATTCTCATTTTAAGGGTCCAAAGGCATAGATCCAAATACCAATACCTTAAATGACTGTGTTCAAGCTTGTACCACTAGTGAGACACTAGTGGCACCTAGATGTTCTTTATGCAAATTCAGTATTTTCCACCTATTTCACTTAAATACTCAAGAAAGATATAAACACAATGAACTAGAAAGTTCTAAAAGAAACCATTAAATTAATTTAGGGAATACAGAGACTCCTTTAGAAGGAGAAAGTTGAAAACTATGTGCATGAGAAATCTAGTTTGGAAATGGAGGATTTTATTAATAATTTTATAAATGTTGCAAATACAAATAAATGAAAATGGCTTCGGTTATGAAATTCAGATAACTAGAAGTGAAAGATACTCTAAACTGGACATTACAAACACAGGGCAAGCTGACCACATCTGTCCTCTCCATATGCTTTGCATGATCTTCACAGTGTATTTTAATACATTTTAAGTAGTAGCCACAATTCTGAAATTGGGAGAATTCATACAAAGATCCATATTTGTCAATTCTCTTGAAAATTAGAATGTCTGGAAAAAGTGGGCTTTGGCCCAATACAGCACTCAGCCAGACTAAAACAGGGGCTTCACCCTTTAAAAAGGAAATTTGTTCTCTACTTCAATACACTGTCCTCTAAAGTACAGCACTAGGGTACACTGCTCTCTAGTGGATCACATCCAGTTGGCTTCACACATTTATATTACTTGGTAAGTGTTTGAGTGTTGGCTACTTCTCCAGAATCTAAGCTGAAATGTTTGAGGTGCCATTTGACATAATGGCAGGCAAGTCAGTCATACTCTCCTTCAAATGAATTCTTTGGTTTGCTAACAGAGAATGAGCACAGGATGACATGTTAGAAGACACATTCTATCCATAAAAGTGGACTTCCATGTTAATGGCAGTGCTTCAAAGGGAAAAATCTAAATATTCCTGCTTATAAAAACATGACTGGCTTTTTCTGAAGCCAAGTTTTCAAAAAATTCTTTCTCAGATTCCATGAGATTCAGAATCACTTAGTCAATAAATATTTGCTGAGTTCTCACTGTATGCCAGGTACCATTTTAGTTGCTAAGGCAAAAGCAATAAATAAAATAGTCTACAATTTCTGCTGCGGTGGACCTTACATTTAGTGACAGTAGACAACAAATAAACAATATAAATAAATCCATATATAGTAGGATCCAGAAGGGGCATTGGGGATATAAAGGGGATCACAATTTTATTAAAGGAGATTATGGACAGCATCACTGAGGAAGTAACATTTGAATAACAGCATGAGGAACAAAAGTAAAAATGAAGAATCTGAGGGAAGAGTATTTCAAGGAAATATATTCCCCACATTATTCCTGTAAGTTGCCCTTTGTGCTTGTTAATTCAAGTCGTTTCCTGCTACTGGCAACTAAGAGACTTTACTATTTTGACCCATGAGTGTGATATGTCTGATGATTCTAATGTTATTAATATTTTTAAGGTATATTTTAATGTCTCATGGGCAAGAGCATCATGGAATACTGAGGATTTAAAAAGTTTAGTATCTAAAATTCTTTTAACTGCTTTTGCCAACTGTATAATGAATGCCAAGATTTCTTTTTCTTCTTTCTTTTAAAAAACAGTATCAAGGAACTGTGTACTCAGAAGCACACTATTGCTACTAGGAAAATGTAGAATTAATTTGGGTTTTTTTCTTAAAATGAGACAGGGAGAGACATTTTCACATTTATCTCCTCTTTGGGGGATTCTTTCAGGTCTCCTAGATTAATTACCTTTTTTTAAAAAGGAAGAAAATAATCTATCATTTATTTTGCATTTAGCATGGGCCAGATATTTTAACATATACTTTGCCTTATAAAAAATATCATTGCACAAATGACTTGATTGAGACTGTAGCTAAATAACTCATGCAAGTTTACACAGTTAAGAGAAAAGCAAGCCAGGATTCCACCTCACCTGACATTAAAGTTGGGTTTTTGTATTAGGGAAAAATCAGAAGGTTCTTCTGGCCTTAATGTGGCCATAATCTTCTAACCACAGTGGCACTTACTTAAGGTGGTTCTTTGATAATATAATACTAAGAAAGAAATTCACACTACTTTTTTGGCAGGATTGTATGAAGTTGATGGAAATATATGAAAGGGAAGAGTCAGAAATAAATTTCTGGTGAAAAGGTACCTATTACTGACCCATGTCCTCCTGCATATTTATCTATAACCATTAGGCATTACTCCTATCTTTCAGGAGGTTTCTGGGTTGGGGGAGGTGGAAAAAACCTGAAAGAATAGTTCTTATGTGTAGAAAACTAAAATAAAAAAGAAAGCAAGAGAGAGAGAGAGAGAAAAAAGGGGGGGGCAAGTTCCCAATGGGTTCCATTGTGCTCCCAGCAACCAAACACTGCTTTCTGCTTTAAAAAAAAAAAAAAAAAAAAAATGTCAGGCCATGGAGCTGGGAAGACCGTACAGCACTCTCACGTAACTGTTCTGATGAGGTGTCACCTATTTCCATCCAAAAGCTGTTGTAATATGATAACACCTTTGGGATAAGGCACTTTTCTGTCTATGAAATTATTGAATGCAGGCCTTATTCACCTTTCCACATTAGACTTGGATGCTCAAAATTTGACTTTAGGCCGTGCAGAAACGAGAGGAGGCATCCAGTGTACAAAAGTTGCCCATCTGGAAAACTCCTTAATGGGAAAGAGATGGAGGAGATGATCCAGTGAAGTCCTCCACATCTTTAATTTCCATGATTCTGCTAGGAAGTATTTTGGAACTTTCCTAACCCGAGGCAGATTCCACTGATTTCTAAAGAGGGGAGGCGCGGGTGAGGGGTGATTGGCGTTGAAACATGGAAAGGAACTGTCCTTGATTGCTACAGAAAGATGGAAAGCCCAGGACAAGAGGAAGGGGGTAACCCATCTCGCACCACCTTATCTTGCTGAAATACCAGAGGAGAGGAATGGAAGAAACCTGCTGCCAGTTTGCTGACACTTCTGGCAGTGGAATGGTCACTGAAACTATCCTCCCAGTAATTATCTGTTAGGAAACAGACTCACTTTCCTCTTTAGGGCCCAAGGCCTGCTTTGACATAAAGTAAGCAATTAAGCAAATCCTTTTTGGTTCTGTCACTTTAACTTCAGTTAACTTCTTTAACTTCAGTTTCTATCTGTTTTTTGTTAACTGTCCTTGTCTTTAAGAGAAATAACAACTGGCTGTAGAAAATCTCAATAAAGGGAAACCAGACAAAGGATTTGCAGGATTGGGTGAATAATGCATCCTGCCTAATTAAAGGAGATATAGACAGTATCATTTCTAAGATGTTGCTTAAAGTTAAATGAAAATTTTGCACTTTCAAGGATATTGGATTTAGTAATATAAAACATAAAACTTTGCTACCTTATCTTCACAGTTTCTAATGTTTTGAATTTTATTGAAACTATGGCAGAACAAGCATTTCAAACTGGATCTGTTTTCCCTAGCACCCCATACCACTCAGATTTAGAAATCAGAGACACTTTGTCTTCTATGTTTAGTTAACTGGATGTATCATGAGTAAGGCACCTTCTATTTGAAACTAACCGTATTTTCTATTCATTTTTATCTCCAGGATACTTAATCCTTCCTACCTGAGATATGCCAAAAGTCTGAGTGTTCACTATTTTTCAGTGTTTTTATGCCTTTCTGTGTGCTTCCCAGGTGGTTCAGTGGGTAAAGAGTCTGCCTGCCAAGCAGGAGATGCAGGTTCCATCTCTGGAGAGGGAAAATCCCCTGGAGAAGGATTCCCACTCCAGTATTCTTGCCTGGGAAATCCCATGGACAGAGGAGCCCAGTGGGGCTACCACCCACGGGATCGAAGAGAGTCAGTCGTGACTGAGTGACTAAACAGCATGACCTTTCACACCGATATCCTAGACACTGCCCCTACCTTCTAGGAATTTATTTCTGATTCTTCCAATCTGTGTAACTCTGTTACAGAAAAAAAAAAAAATCACTCAAATTACGTGTTTCAAATTTTTTTAAAAATTTCAGTGATAAAAATGTTTTCTACAAAAGATGAAGTGAAATAGTTCCTGAAATAGAAGTTTTAACTGAAAGGGACACTGGCTTTTATGTAGTCTGATTTTCTTAAAGGAGTGTAACTTTTTTGTTCATTTTTTTTTAAACTTCTTGAGAACATTTACCCAAGGGAAGAAAGTTCTAATCTCATGATCTCTATTCCAGAGCTTAAAAGAATATTTAAAAAATGATTTTAGAGCATAGGAAGACTAAGGAAAACTGCAATTTAACAATCAGCGATGTTCGTGAATTAGTGTTCTAGCATCAACTCTATTTTTGCGATCATGTATTATCTTTCATGACTGCATTACTTACAGAAAGGGGCAGCTGTTATTAATTTTGGAAATATTAATGTACCACCCCTTGAATTCTGTTACTCTGTGTGTTAGAAGCCATTACCTTTAAGCCATACCCATATGCTGTGAAGAGTCCTCAGTGGCCTTTGCTTATTATAGAACAACTTTTGATTGTCGCCTATGGAAGCAGAGAGCTGCTTTTGTCTCCTGGGATCGCAGCCTGTATGTTCAGCTCTGGATCCCCAGCATTTAGCATGCCAGAAGGCTCAATAAATATTTGCTAAAAATTGAATAAATGAAGTTTGTGTATGTGGCAGCAGTGCTATTTTTTTCCCCTTTCCTGTCACAGAGCCACCAGCTGCTTGTAGAACAGTGAAGGGTGAATTGTATTAATACAAATAAACATGGTCTGCCCCTAATTATATGTGTGACCTTGTGCAGGGGACTTCCCTCTCCAGACCCTGGTTTCCTCCTCTATAAAGTAAGGGAATTAAATCAGGTAATCGCCAAAGTCCCTTCCTGTTATTCCATACAGTGATTAGTGTGTGATGACATAGCACACGGTACAGTATTATTTACAATGGTGGGGGCTGCAAACTCGGCCACTCACTCCTCCTCAAGGAGGACATGAGTCAAGTTTTACAGGCAAGTGGAGAAAAAGTCAAAAGCAAGGGTTTTTCTCCTTTATAGCCTCATAGGCTTTTATTTTCAGGTTTCCAGAGGTTAAGAGGATAAGGAGTAAAATTAAGAGCATTAGAAAATATATTTTTTAATGCCGAAAAATATTTTATTTAGATCAACTAACTGGATAATGGTTGTTTTTATTCAAAGGAAAGACAGTGCTTTTCATATTCATAAAATATCGATGACTCCAGACCCATTTAGTTCTTACACATCTGTTGAGTACAGAAAAAAGAAACCTAATGACCTAACAGAAAAATACACTCTTTAAGGCTAACATTTGGTTCACAGACCCATCATTCTGTTTGCCAAAATGAAGTTACTGAAGCTTTCACAGTAATTGTTGTGACTGAGCAGAGCAAAGGGACTTATGTACATTCATGCTGGTATGTATACACATGTATTTGCGCCTCCCAAGGCCCTATTAGAACCTGCTATTTATTTCCTGAATGGAGCCTAAATTAAGTAGAGATATTCTGTGATGCTGCTGAGAAAAGTTTGTGCCACGTGTTCTTGTTTAGGAGAGAGACAATGAGCAGACAGCAACACCAAGCATTCAATTAGGATGCCCCAATTTATTTTTTAGCACAGTTCTTGCTGAAAGGTCTTTCAGGAAAACAAGACCATTCAGGAAGCAACCCTCAGTCTCTGTGAGTGAATGTGTTTACTGAGAGCCTATTTGGTGAGTAGCGCACAGACTCCTGGACTTAGAGTCCCTGCTTCCAGCTGCATTTGCTTCTAGTACTACTGAGTGAAATCTCAGTTTCTTCATCCAGAATTTGGGGCCAATACAGAATCATTGTGAGAATCAAATGGGGTAACATGTGAGTGTGCAAAGAAACAGTGGGGAAGGGCAGGGAAAGTCATGTTAAGTCCATGCTAAAAAAGTTACCTTATTCTGTATTACTGTTTTCATTTCTCACAGATTTCATAATCCCATTTGCTAGCTGTTACTAGGCAAATATGAAAATTACCTCGTCAAAAATTATAGTAGCCACAATGTTCCTTTACCCGTATTATAGCATAATCATAATTATAAATTCATCACCCCCAACCAGGGCACCTGCTCCTAAGCCCACCTTCAGGTAATACTTTTATAATGGATACCCCAGGTGCAGAAGAAACTGTATGTTCAAATACATGAAACACAATATGTACATGAAATAAGCTGGATAAACTAAAATATACACACAATATACACTTGTTTTATAATAGCCTAAATATTGAAAGTGTTAAATCAAGTATGAATATGTGCATGCGTGCATTACTTCAGTCGTGTCCAACTCTTTGCAACCCCATGGACTGTAGCCCATCAGCCTCCTCCATCCATGGGATTTCCCAGGCAGTAAGACTGGAGTGGACTGCCATGCCCACCTCCAGGGGATCTTCCCTACCCACGGATCAAACCCACATCTCTTACCTCTCCTGCACTGGCAGGCAGGTTCTTTACCTTTAGTGCCACCTGGGAAGCCTTAAAACAAAGATGAGTGTCATTTTTTGGAGAAATCCATCACTACCACATCAGATTACATCCTTATAGATTACATTCAGATTACAATCAGATTTGAACACCTCTCCTTCTGATTTAAGAAAAGCATTATAATGCATGCATTGTGGGGGAGCTTGTCATTTGCTCCCAACGCAGCTCCACACTGCCACTTCTGGATGGTGCTACCTGGCCGGGATAAAACCACTCTGGGACAGCAAGACTGATCTGAGCCAGAAAGAAGGGAAATAAATTCCCATATTCCAAACATCTTTCATCTTTATGCTCCTGCCAATATAGGATTAGTTTTCCTGCAAAGCTCTTGGTAGAACTAGCCATTAGAAAATGAAAACTGGGTACTGGTTACTTCTTGAAAGCTCTGAATGACTGCTTTCATTAATAACCAACTGAAGCTTCAAAACTACTCATCTGCACCTCCCAGTGAAGAGTCATATCTTCCCCCGCCCCCACAAATTACTTGCTGTTATCTTGTTTATGACCATGCTGCACAGCCTGTGAGATCTTAGTTTTCCAATCAAGGACTGAGCACCCAACCAAGGACTGAACTGTGGGGCCCCGAAAATGAGAGCTAGAAGTCCTAACCACTGGACCATCAGGGAATTCCTTGCTGTTCCCCTTTAACAAACATATGTGATCAGAAGCCAGCAGTGAGGCCTGCTACTTTGGTTCTCAACATCATCTGCTCTCTGTGCCTTGTATGGAAGCATCTTCTATTAATATATCTGCTGAACTTCCACAGAGACAAAAGCTTTACCATACAAGCCGTAAAGACATTTATAGTTCTCCTAGAGAAACTGTGTCTAAGCCCACAAGAATATGTAAAGAACACCAAACTGGGAGAGATGTAAAGTGTGTCTTCTCGAAATGTCCCCAGCCTGGTTAAGAGAGGCTGGGGAGTGGATAAATGTGTTCACTCTAAAACTAAAGCCCCAAATTGGAAGGTTTTCCTCTCACATGCATGACCACAGGAACTTGAGTCGACCTTTAAATATTTTTTACTTAGTTATTTCTTGGGGCTTCTGGGGACTGCCTGATTTGGCTGTAAAATCGTAACAGCTAAGGTTCTTTCTCTTCAGTTTTCTATTTGAAATTCAAGGCCCGTACAGCCACCTAAGAAAGACTGCTGGCACTGCCACCAGGGGTTTCCTGAAAAACCAAGGCAGTGCACCACACAGACTTTGCTGACTTCTAAATATGTTACAACGTGTGTGTGTGTGTGTGTGTGTGTGTGTGTGTGTGTGTGTGTGTGTGTGTGTGTGTTAGTCGCTCAGTTGAGTCCAACTCTTTACAACCCTCTGGATTGTAGCCCACCAGGCTGCTCTGTCCATGGAATTCTCCCGGCAAGAATAATGGAGTTGGTAGCCATTCCCTTCTCCAGGGGATCTTCCCAACCCAGGGACTGGACCCAGGTCTCCTGTACTGCAGGCAGATCCTGTATGATCTGAGCCACTAGGGCAATCCACAACAACATGTCCCACAACTAAAAGCATGCTTCAGGGTCTGACTCTCTGCTGAGGCTTCTATCTACATTATCTCCACATCCTTAACGGTGCCTTTAATTAAATTCTTTGATACATGAATTTATATGATTACATAATCAATCACAGAAGAAAAAATTCAGAGTGAGAGAACTTTCAGTTCAGTTCAGTTCAGTCGCTCAGTCGTGTCCGACTCTTTGCGACCTCATGAATCGCAGCACACCAGGCCTCCCTGTCCATCACCATCTCCCGGAGTTCACTCAGACTCATGTCCATCGAGTCTGTGATGCCATCCAGCCATCTCATCCTCAGTCGTCCCCTTCTCCTCCTGCCCCCAATCCCTCCCAGCATCAGAGTCTTTTCCAATGAGTCAACTCTTCATATGAGGTGGCCAAAGTACTGGAGTTTCAGATTCAGCATCATTCCTTCCAAAGAAATCCCAGGGCTGGTCTCCTTCAGAATGGACTGGTCGGATCTCCTTGCAGTCCAAGGGACTCTCAAGAGTCTTCTCCAACACCACAGTTCAAACGCATCAATTCTTTGGTGCTCAGCCTTCTTCACAGTCCAACTCTCACATCCATACATGACCACTGGAAAAACCAGAGCCTTGACTAGATGGACCTTTGTTGGTAATGTAATATCTCTGCTTTTGAATATGCTATTTAGGTTGGTCATAACTTTCCTTCCAAGGAGTAAGTGTCTTTTACTTTCATGGCTGCAGTCACCATCTGCAGTGATTTGGGAGCCCCTCAAAATAGTCTGACACTGTTTCCCCTGTTTCCCCATCTATTTCCCATGAAGTGATGGGAACAGATGCCATGATCTTCGTTTTCTGAATGTGGAAAATTCTGAAAGAGATGGGAATACCAGACCACCTAACCTGTCTCTTGAAAAATCTGTATGCAGTTCAGGAAGCAACAGTTAGAACTGGACATGGAACAACAGACTGGTTCCAAATGGAAAAAGGAGTACGTCAAGGCTGTATATTGTCACCCTGCTTATTTAACTTATATGCAGAGTACATCATGAGAAACGCTGGACTGGAAGAAACATAAACTGGAATCAAGATTGCCGGGAGAAATATCAATAACCTCAGATATGCAGATGACACCACTCTTATGGAAGAAAGTGAAGAAGAACTAAAAAGCCTCTTGATGAAAGTGAAAGAGGAAAGCGAAAAAGTTGGCTTAAAGCTCAACATGCAGAAAACGAAGATCGTGGCATCCAGTCCCATTTTTACTGAACTCATTAAACAGCTTAGAGCAAAAACTACATAAGATCTTTTTAAACCATAAATGAGTAACTTTGACAACTACCACTTGTAAACACTTGTAAAAGAATGCAGTATTCAAATTTTGTCAGTTAATTTATAGTACTATATTTTAGACATTCTAATTAAATGTTAGAAATTTGGATAATATAAATTTTTAAAAGTCTGTACAATATGCACAACTTTAAATTTCAGAATTTTTATTTTATAAAAATGCATATTTCAATATATCCATGTTTGTCATAATTGTATTCCTTCCTACTTACTCAGGGCTAATATAGCTAATGTCATCAATAATATTTGCTAAATGAATTTTAAAAATACATATTTTAATGGGTGGATGAATAGATAAAGAATCATCTGGACCATGGAAGCTTCATTGCTCAGAGGCAAAAATTCCAAAATCAATTCACAGAATCCATATAATGTGGAGCAAGAGACCACATAAGAGACCATATAAATTTGGATTTATATAATCCAAATTTCTAACATTGAATTAGAATGTCTGAAATATAGCACTATTATTAACTGCTGCTGTCTTTTTATGCCTGTGCTTTAATCAATAATTTAAAATTCTTTGCTAATAAATAATTCATGTTACGATGGTACTGATGTATTCAGTTCAGTTTAGTTCAGTTGCTCAGTCGTGTCCGACTCTTTGCGACCTCATGAATCGCAGCATGCCAGGCCTCCCTGTTCATCATCATCTCTCGGAGTTCACTCAGATTCACGTACATCGAGTCTGTGATGCCATCCAGCCATCTTATCCTTGGTCGTCTCCTTCTCCTCCTGCCCCCATTCCCTCTCAGCATCAGAGTTTTTCCAATGAGTTAACTCTTCGCATGAGATGGCCAAAGTACTGGAGTTTCAGCTTTAGCGTCATTCTCTCCAAAGAAATCCCAGGGCTGATCTCCTTCAGAATGGACTGGTTGGATCTCCTGCAGTCCAAAGGGACTCTCAAAAGTCGTCTCCAACACCACAGTTCAAAAGCATCAATTCTTCAGTGCTCAGCCTTCTTCACAGTCCAACTCTCACATCCATACATGACCACTGGAAAAACCAGAGCCTTGACTAGAGGGACCTTATTCAGCAAAGTAATGTCTCTGCTTTTGAATATACTATCTAGGTTGGTCATAACTTTTCTTCCAAGGAATAAGGGTCTTTTAATTCCATGGCTGCAGTCACCATCAGCAGTGATTTGGGAGCCCCCCAAAATAGTCTGACACTGTTTCCCCTGTTTCCCCATCTATTTCCCATGAAGTGATGGGACCAAATGCCATGATCTTCGTTTTCTGAATGTTGAGCTTTAAGCCAACTTTTTCACTTTCCTCTTTCACTTTCATCAAGACGCTCTTTAGTTCTCCTTCACTTTCTGCCTTAAGGGTGGTATCATCTGCATATCTCAGGTTATTGATATTTCTCCTGGCAATCTTGATTCCAGCTTGTGTTTCTTCTAGTCCAGCATTTCTCATGATGTACTCTGCATAGAAGTTAAATAAACAGAGTGACAGTATGCAGCCTTGACGGACTCCTTTTCCTATTTGGAACCAGTCTGTTGTTCCATGTCCAGTTCTAACTGTTGCTTCCTGACCTGCATACAGATTTCTCAAAAGGCAGGTCAGGTGGTCTGGTATTCCCATCTCTTGAAGAATTTTCCACAGTTGATTGTGATCCACACAGTCAAAAGCTTTGGCATAGTCAATAAAGCAGAAGTAGATGTTTTTCTGGAACTCTCTTGCTTTTTCCATGATCCAGTGGATGTTGGCAATTTGATCTCTGGTTCCTCTGCCTTTTCTAAAACCAGCTTGAACATCAGGGAGTTCACAGTTCACGTATTGCTGAAGCCTGGCTTGGAGAATTTTGAGCATTACTTTGCTAGCATGTGAGATGAGTGCAATTGTGCGGTAGTCTGAGCATTCTTTGGCATTGCCTTTCTTTGGAATTGGAATGAACACTGACCTTTTCCAGTCCTGTGGCCACTGCTGAGTTTTCCAAATGTGCTGGCATATTGAGTGCAGCACTTTCACAGCATCATCTTTCAGGATTTGAAACAGCTCCCCTGGAATTCCATCACCTCCACTAGCTTTGTTTGTAGTGATGCTTTCTAAGGCCCACTTGACTTCACATTCCAAGATGTCTGGCTCTAGATTAGTGATCACATCATCATGATTATCTGGGTTGTGAAGATCTTTTTGTACAGTTCTTCCGTGTATTCTTGCCACCTCTTCGTAATATCTTCTGCTTCTGTTAGGTCCAGACCATTTCTGTCCTTTATCGAGGCCATCTTTGCATGAAATGTTCCCTTGGTATCTCTAATTTTCTTGAAGAGATCTCTAGTCTTTCCCATTCTGTTGTTTTCCTCTATTTCTTTGCATTGATCGCTGAAGAAGGCTTTCTTATCTCTTCTTGCTATTGTTTGGAACTCTGCATTCAGATGCTTATATCTTTCCTTTTCTCCTTGGCTTTTCGCCTCTCTTCTTTTCACAGCTATTTGTAAGGCCTCCCCGACGGCCATTTTGCTTTTTGCATTTCTTTTCCATGGAGATGATCTTGATATCTGTCTCCCGTACAATGTCAAGAACCTCATTCAATAGTTCATCAGGCACTCTATCTATCAGATCTAGGCCCTAAATCTATTTCTCACTTCTGCTGTATAATCATAAGGGATTTGATTTAGGTCATACCTGAATGGTCTAGCAGTTTTCCCTACTTTCTTCAATTTAAGTCTGAATTTGGTAATAAGGAGTTCATGATCTGAGCCACAGTCAGCTCCTGGTCTTGTTTTTCGCTGACTGTATAGAGCTTCTCCATCTTTGGCTGCATAGACTATAATCAATCTGATTTCGGTGTTGACCATCTGGTGATGTCCATGTGTAGAGTCTTCTCTTGTGTTGTTGGAAGAGGGTGTTTGCTATGACCAGTGCATTTTCTTGGCAAAACTCTATTAGTCTTTGCCCTGCTTCATTCCGCATTCCAAGGCCAAATTTGCCTGTTACTCCAGATGTTTCTTGGCTTCCTACCCTAGCATTCTACTTTGGGGGTTGTGGTTTTGGAGGTTCTCTTTTTCTTTTCTTCCCCCCCCCCCCCCCCCCCCCCCCCCTCCCTCTCCCCCCCCCCCCCCCCCCCCCCCCCCCCCCCCCCCCCCCCCCCTCCCCCTCCCCCCGTCTTTCCCCGGAAAGGCCGGAGGCACAGGGGGCCGCCGGGACGCCCGCTCACCAGACCCTTTGGCTTTTGACAGGCAAGCCGAGCAATTCTGTGTCTCCGTCGTATGTCGTAAAGGTCCGGACTAGCGTAACTCCCCCCCCGCCCGGTCCCGGCCGGGCTACCCCGGTGGACTTGAAGGCCTTACGACAGGTGAGCCCCAAACACACCCGGCTGGGTGAAACTTCCCTGTCTTTCTTGTGAGGATCTGGCCTAATATTACTTTTTGTGGGCACGGGCAGGAAGGCCGCTGGGCGCCCGCCCCAGCAAGACAACCTCCAGCGCATAGGCACACGAGGAACTCAAAGCACGCCGTAAGTCCACCTCTGGCCGCCACCATTCCCGGCAGGATTTGGTGGCTATCCTCAGTCATCTTATCTCACTTTCCTCCCGGTCCTTTCTGCTGAAACAAAGATCGTGCCCCGCGCTCTTGTCTGTCTGTAGGGCCGGCCCTGTGCCTGGGCGGGTGCCAGGGACGCCTGGCGCCAACCTGGGAGCCGGGGGGATTCCCCTCCGCCTGTATCTGTGGCGGTGCGCCAGGGACGCCTGGAACGCCACCGGGAGGGGGGCGTGGATCCCCGCCGACTGTGGCGGTGCCAGGGACGCCTGCGCCACCTGGGAGGGGGCGGAGATTCCCCTCCGCCTGACCTGTGGCGTGTGCCAGGACGCCTGACGCCCGGGACGTGGGCCGCGGGGGGCGTGGCGGCCCGCCGCTGTGGCGGGGCCAGGGCGCCTGGGCCGGTGAGATCTTCTCCGTCTGAACCCTGTGTCTGTGGAGCTAGGAAGCTCATCTGCTGACCTGCCGAGGGCAAAGCTTACAGCAGCCGCTTTACTGATTTCTCCGCCTCTACTTAGTAGTGGCCATGTTCCCGCAGATCAGGACAGAAGTAAAAATCGGGCCCATGATCTTCCATGACAGTGAAAAAGGAAAATGGCAGAGTTATGCGCAGTAGATGGCCCAGTTTAATACCGCTGGCACGCCAGAAGGGTCATTCTCTTCCAGAACAAGTCAAACAGGTTAAAACTGTAATTTTCCCCCCCCGGGTGGTGCGGCCCGGGCGGCGGGCGTTTATTGTCTTCGGGGGGGCCTGGTGCGCGCCCCCCCGGGGGGTGGGTTCGACCTTCGCTTTCCCCACAGGAAAGCCATTGGAGCCCGCTGCAGAGATCTCTGCCTAACTAATCCCTGGCAAGGAAGGAAGAGACAAAGGCTCCCCGTCAAGAATATATATCCAGACCCTCCCCCCCCCCCCCCCCCCCCCCCCCCCCCCCCCCCGGGAGAACGGGCCCCCGCCGGGCCCGCCCCCCCCCCACCCCTCCCCCCCGGATCTTTCAACTGGAAAATAACAACCCCTCTTCTGATAACCCCAGGCCCCCAACCTCCTTAATAGAATCTCTTGTTTTCTCACATCAGCCCACTTGGGATGATTGTCAGCAATGTTGCAGATCTTGCTCACTACAGAAGAAAGACAGCGAGGATTGAGGCTGGCAAAAAGGTGCCAGGAGATGACGGACGTCCCACAGCGCCTTCCAAATGAAATAGATGCTGGTTTCCCCCTGATGAGACCTGACTGGGACTACAACCTCCGGCAGGTAGGGAGCACCTGAGGCCTATCGCCAGGCTCTGGTGGCGGGTCTCCGAGGGGCAGCAAGCGCCCCCGATTTGGCTAGGTAGGCGCCCCCAAGTGGACTCAGGGCCACT
Source organism: Nanger dama (assembly GCA_917880005.1). Taxonomy (NCBI): domain Eukaryota; kingdom Metazoa; phylum Chordata; class Mammalia; order Artiodactyla; family Bovidae; genus Nanger; species Nanger dama. The sequence goes on from CAKJTW010000007.1 coordinate 37,578,275, forward strand.
GAGTCACCTACTGTATCCTAGACAGATTGATGGGCAGGCGCTACAGTGGCCATGGCTTTTATTGATCAGTCAGCTCTAGATATTAAGAGAAAGTTACAGAGACTAGATGGGTTACAGGGATTCTCCCTTCAAGATTTGATCAGAGAAGCAGACAAGGTGTTCAATAAGAGGGGAAACAGAAGAGGAAAAGGAGGAAAGAAGGATCGCGGGAGCAGGATGAACGAGAGAGAGAGAGAGAAAAGACAGGCAAAGACTGGCAAAAATTCTGACTACAGTGATTAAAGAAGGAAGAGATGATAGAACTGGGCCAAGAGACCGCAGAAGCAGGACAGCCCAAAAAAAAAAAAAAAGAAAAAAAAAAAAAAAAAAAAAAAAAAAGGGCAGAAAGCCCCAGAAGAAAGGGGAAGGCCCAACACAAAAAAGCAAAAGAGAAGATAGGGGGGGGGGCGACCCCCCCCTGAGCAGGAACCTAAAGGTGGAAGGAAACGACAGTTCTAAGGAGCCCAAACCCACAACAACCGGAGGGACATTGTCCACAAAAAGGCATGGGACAGGGCCCACAGGGACGACAATACCCAGGACACCCGAAGAACAGTGGACCTTGGCGTGGGCCGGGTATCCACCGTCCGGATCCCAACCACCCCTTCTGGACGGGACTCTCACGAAAGTGGGGCCAGATCACCACACCGAGGGCACCACGGTGACAACGGGAAGGAAGGCCGTTCAGGTTTAACCCTGGGCTAGAAGGTGAATACAGGCAAAGAGACCCTCCCCGAGACCATGAATAGCAGGACTGGATGGCAAGACCCCCTAGCCTGGCTGAAGTCTCGGGCAGGGAATGCCATCCACCAGCCCCAGGTGGTAGAAATCAAGGCCCTCCACCCCCACCAGTCCCCAGACCCGATGAGAAAGAGGCTCGAGATGGGATCCGCCCACATATTCAAAGGTTCTGATCTGGGAATTTTGATAAAGTGCCAATCGGCCTGAACACCCCCCCATCCGGAAGCCTAACGGGCGAAACCCCTGTACAGGACCGAGAGAAGTCAACAAGCCGGTATCCGACCCACACCCAACAGTGCCCAACCCCACAACCTGCTGAGCACCCTCCCCAACCCGAAAAGGGACAATTCTGACCGAAAGATGCCCTGCCTACGACTCACCGCCAGCCAGCCTATTTTCTTGAGTGGAAAGACCCCCACAGGACTCCCGGACAGCAACGTGGACCAGGCTGCCGCAAGGATTCAAGAACTCGCCAACAATTTTAGGAAGCCTCCACCAGGACCCGCGCACCCCGCGCCACAAATCCCCAGGCAACTCTGCTCCAATATGTAGATGACTGCTTCTGCCGCAGATACCGCAGAGGAGTGCAGGGAAGGGACTGAGACCTACTGACCGAACTTGCACCCCCACCGTCTGCCAAAAGGCCCAGATCTGCCGGCAACAGGTAGACCTGGGTACCAACTCAGAGATGGAACGATGGCCTCGGAGGCCAGAAAGGAGGCGGTGGCCAGAATACCGGCCCCAAAACTCCCGACAGGTTAGGAGTTCTTGGGCACTGCAGGGTTCTGCAGGCCTGGATCCGGGTCGCAGAGATGGCCGCTCCCTTGTACCCCCTGACAAAGGGCAGTACACCCTCGTCTGGGGAAAGAGCGAGCAAAGGCTTTGACAACATAAGCGCCTTTGTCAGCCCCTGCCCTGGGACTCCAGATGTGGACAAGCCGTCCATCTCTATGTGGCTGAAAATAATGGCATCGCCAAGGGTCCTCACCCAAAAGCTGGGACCATGGAATCGGCCGGTGGCATATCTGTCAAAGAAACTGGACCCCGTGGCTGCTGGCTGGCCGAATTGGCGTATAGTGGCTGCCGTGGCAGTCCTAGTAAAGATCAGACAAGCTGACACTGGGCAGAACTAACTGTCACTGCCCCACGCTAGAAAGTGATTCGCCAACCCCCGAGAGATGGCTAACTAACGCCAGGATGACCCACTATCAGACGCTCTCCAAACCTGAGCGAATCAGGTTCACGCCCGGCACCGGACCCAACCCCCCACGCCTCTCCATGCCAGAGCGATCGAGGCGTTGTGTTCTGGCACTCATAGACTGCGACATAGAGATACTCCAGCTTTTGTCTGACAGCTTTCCAATGTTAAAGAGACTCTTAACAGGTAAAAAGGGAGCAATGGATCTATGGGACTGGATACAAACTCATTCACCTGGTTTAAAAATCCTTCTATTTGCTTGTTTTTGTTATTCTCTAGTTGTAGTGTTAAAAAAAAAAAAAAAAAAGGTTATCTTGCCCAGGTCATGAAAGAGGAGCCCCACGTTGGGGACCCACAAAACCCTGGATTAATTTAGCCCTTCAAGAGATTAACCGAGACAGATAAATAAAAATAAGAGTTCTAGATGCTCATCATCTAGAGAGATTCCCCTAGCCCCCAAGAGGTGGCTGGATAGCCAATGACGGGTAAGACTCTCAGAGGAGGGCAACCTAAGACAGGCACAGCCGCGAGAGGGGGCTGGCGAGGCTGGAGGTTGGCCCCACAGCTCTATGCCTTCTCTACAGAACAGCAATACAAATGTCTCGAGGGCTTAAATAAAATATATTTAAAAAAGGGGACATGTGGGGCCCTAAATGAGAAACCTTAAAAACAAAGGGCTAGCCTTGCGGTCAAAAACCTAAGATGGCGCCTGGCGGAAGAAATCGGGCAGGGTCTATGTTGTCTGTCAAAGTTTTAATTGGCTCTTGTAGACAGTGCCTACCGAGTCTTAAATGACACCAACCCGGAGGTTACAAAAATCTTGCTGGCTCTGTTACACCGTCCCTCCGCCGTATTATGAGGCCACTGGGATAATAGGGATTACTGGATTTAGATATCCTAGATCATGTGTGCCTTACCCTTTATGATTTTGGTTGAAAATGTCTGTAAGTCACCCAGAATGTTTACCATATGTCTTGTTTTAATTGCACTCTCACTAATTGTATCAGAGGCATGAGCGTCGGAGAGCAGATATTGGTGGTAAAACAACCCGCTTGCTATGCTCCCCGTCAAAATAGAAGAAGATTGGTATGATGAAACGGCATTGCAATTACTACAACACATCAATCCGCCCTCGGCCGCCCAAAAAGAGGCCTGGGATTAATTGTTCTGGGTGTGATATCGTTGATCACCTTAATACACCGCTGTTACTGCCTCTGTTCCTTGCTCAGTCCGTGCAAGATGCCAAGGTTGTTGATTCTCTGTCTTATAATGTCACAAGGGTTATGGGAACACAAGAGGATATTGATAAAAAATAGAAAATAAGCTGTCTGCTCTGTATGATACCCTCAGGGTCTTAGGAGAAGAGGTCCAAAGCTTAGGACTCAGAATGAAAATTCAATGTCATGTTAATTAAAAGTGGATCTGTGTCACAAAAAACCTTATAATATATCTGACTTCCCGTGGGAAAAGATCAAAAGACATTTACAAGGCATATGGTATAATTCTAATATTTCTCTTGATTTACTGCAGTTACACAATGAAATATTAGATATAGAAAACGCGCCTTCAGCCACTTTAGATATTGCTCAAGCTGCTGAAAATTTTGTAAAAATTTGGCTCTAACTTCCCAGTCTTCATTCTTTGTGGCAGAGCATGGCGGCTGTAGGCATCGTGTTAGTCGCTATCCTTGCCCTGATGTGCCTAGCACCATGCCTTATTAAAGGCATTGTAAAAGAATTTCTGCATATAAAGGTGCTTGTCTACCGTAACATGCTGCACCATCACCATCTTTTAGAGCGCCTAAAAGATAGAGAAGAGGGAGCTGCGAGAAAATCGTCTGTGACGGGCTAAATCTTGAAAGCCCCACTCTATGATTTCAAGATTGAAATCATGAACAAGAAGAAGAGGGGAATGAAGAACTTTTAGATTGAGGAATTATAGTAGTTTTGATGTTAGCAAAACAAGGCTTTTGGGATAATGAATTTCTCTTTGTTGTAAATCATTGTATTCGTCTTTCTGTAAAAATGTAACTTCATTTAGTGCTTTCTGAAAGGGCACTGGAAAACTCCTAGGTTAAGAGTTAAACCTGGAAGGCAGAATGCACCGCATAGCTTTCCCCCTTATCTTGATGACTCAGAGCCTCCTGACTGCTCCCTATTCTTAACTGATAACTTGTGACTTAGTTTCCACTGTGTAACTGACCTTTCCTCAAAAATGCATTTCCCGTACCAAATGCCGCAGGGTGATCAGCCAACCGTTTCAACTTAATTACCTGTAAATCATCCCCACCAATCAAATGTCTCCACTTCATCCTAAGACCCCCTTATCACATTGTTCCTACATTCCGATCTCATTCCCAGTTGTCTTTGATCTTTCTGTATAAAAATCCCTTTCGGTGAGTGTTCCGGGTTCACTCCTGGAAACGGGAGCTCGAACCCCAGCGCGCTGGCTAAATAAATCCTCCTGCTGATTGCATCGAATTCGAGTCACTGTGGTCTTTGTGGCGACGCTTCCCGAGAAAAGGCCGTGAGGTCTTACACTATAATGAAAAGGACATCTTTTGGGTGTGTTAATTCTAAAAGGTCTTGTAGGCCTTCATAAAACTGTTCAACTTCAGCTTCTTCAGCATTACTGGTTGGGGTATAGACTTGGATAACTGTGATATAGAATGGTTTGCCTTGAAAACGAACAGAGATCATTCTGTCGTTTTTTGAGAGTGCGTCCAAGTACTGCATTTTGGACTCTTTTGTTGACCATGATGGCTACTCCATTTCTTCTGAGGGATTCCTGCCCGCAGTAGTAGATATAATGGTCATCTAAGTTAAATTCACCCATTCCAGTCCATTTTAATTCGCTGATTCCTAGAATGTCGACGTTCACCCTTGCCATCTCTTGTTTGACCACTTCCAATTTGCCTTGATTCATGGACCTGACATTCCAGGTTCCTATGCAATATTGCTCTTTACAGTATCGGATCTTGCTTCTATCACCAGTCACATGCACAACTCTGTACTGTTTTTGCTTTGGCTCCATCCCTTCATTCTCTCTGGAGTTATTTCTCCACTGATCTCCAGTAGCGTATTGGGCACCTAATGACCTGGGGAGTTCTTCTTTTGGTATCCTATCATTTAGCCTTTTCATGCTGTTCATGGGGTTCTCAAGGCAAGAATACTGAAGTGGCTTGCCATTCCCTTCTCCACTGGACCACATTCTGTCAGCCCTCTCCACCATGACCTGCCCATCTTGGGTTGCCCTGCAGGCATGGCTTGGTTTCATTGAGTTAGACAAGGCTGTGGTGCTAGTGTGATTAGATTGACTGGTTTTCTGTGAGTATGATTTCAATGTGTCTGCCCTCTGATGCCCTCTTGCAACACCTACCATCTTACTTTGGTTTCTCTCACCTTGGGTGTGGGGTATCTCTTCACAGCTGCTCCAGCAAAGCACAGCCACTGCTCTTACCTTGGATGAGGGGTATCTCCTTACCGCTGCCATTCCTGACCTTCAATGTGGGATAGTCCTCTAGGCCCTCCTGCGCCTGCGCAGCCACTGCTCAGGAACTGGATATTCTTATAATTCTTGGTTTTCTTAAGACTCCTTGGCAATATTTTGCTCTGAATACCTAAGCTCTGGCTCTATAAAACTCTCTGAGAATAAATTGGTTATTTTAATTTGAAAGATGCCAGATTCACTTAAATAATTAATGAAGGTCCACAGAGCTTCATCTTCTCCCTCATAATAAAAAAATACAGTTAATTATTAAAACTACAATACAAAATTAAGAGTTCTAAAAAATAAACTCAGGTATATTAAAATGTGTGTGTGTGTGTGTGTGTGTGTGTGTGCGTGCACCAACATGTGCTCTCAGTTCTATCCGAGTCTGCACCCCCATGCACTGTAGCCCACCAGGCCTCTCTGTCTGTATAATTTTTCAGGCAAGTATACTGGAGTGAGTTGCCATTTCCTACTCCAGGGGATCTTCCTGACCCAGGAATCAAACCCTTATCTCCTCTGTCTCCTGCACTGGCAGGTGTATTCTTTGCCACTGTCCCACCTGGGAAGCCCCTATGTTAATCATAACATACAAAAACATGAGAGAGGTAATGCTGAGCAGAACCCCAAAAGGGGCTTCTACATATGCACCAATGTCGTTTTCCCTAATCATATCGTTTTCCAAAATTTTTTACTGTAGTGAAATACAGAAAATTTAAAATTTACTAATTTAGCCATTTTTAAGTGTAAAGTGTATGGATACTAAGTACATTCATATCACCATCCATCTTCAAAACTCATTTCATCTTATAAAACTGAAACTCTGTACCCATTAAATAGTAACTCCACATTGCACATCTCCCATACATCCCCTGGCAACTACCATTCTACTTTCTGTGAGTGGAATCACACACTATTTGTCTTTTGGTGGCTGCTTTATTTCACTTTGCATAATGTCCCTAAGTTTCTTCCATGTTGTATCACAGGTCAGAACTTCCTTCCTGTTTGAGGCTGAATAATATTCCATTGCGTGTGTATGGCACACTTTGCTTAACCATCTGTCTCTTGATGGACACTTGGGATGATTATATGTTTTAGCTATTATGAATAATGCTACTATGAACATGGATGTACAAATATCTCTTTGAGAGAGCTTTCAACTTTCTGTGCATATACCCAGAATTAGAATTGCTACATCATATGGTAATGTTATTTTTAATTTCTTGAGGGAACATCATACTGTTTTCCACAGCAGCTGTGACATTTTACATTCTGAACAATAGTATACAGAGGTTCCAATTTTCCCACATCCTCAGCAACATTTGTTATTTTGTCTTTTGTTTTAATAGTAGCCATTTTAATGCATGTGACACAGTATCTCACTTCAGCTTTGATTTGTACTTCTTTAATTAGTGATGTTGAGCTCTGATTATATTTTTAAATTATATAGATAAAAAGCCTTTTTCCTTAACCTTATCAATTCTAAGGAATAGAGCTAAATAATATGAAAAATTTAAAATTGTCAGTGCAAAGAGTCAGACACAACTGAGCAACTTTCACTTTAAACCCAATAAATGTATCTTTCAAAGATGAGTATAAATTTGAAGGAAATAGCTTAATGAAATTCAAGTCAGTTTACAGCTTTTCAACATGGCAATTAAACTCTTTATTGAGTTCGTTTCATTCACTCATTCAGCAAATACGAACTGAGGGTCTTATTTGTGTTTCACTGTGCTAGTTTCTGGGAATGTATAAATCAAACCCCAGGGTTCTTGGTCTCTAGGAACCTATTGCCAATTTATGGGGCATTATCTTTCTTTAGCCAAGGATAGGTCAAAGTCAAAATAGAGAAGTGCCATGTAGCCCTTCTGAGAAGTCAGAGAGAAGCAGTTCAACTTGTGTTTACTAGAGGAATGACTAGACAATATTGTGTAAGTTGAGTTTCTTCATCAGAAAAATAGGGACAATTATTCTGACTCAAGGGTTTTGTGTATTAACCAAGGGGCAGTGTAAAATGGTTAAGCAGGCATAGACGTCTCCATAACAACTTTCACAGCTTTTTATTGGCACCTATATAGCTAATTTCTTTTCACAAATAGCTGTGAAAAGAAGAGAGGCGAAAAGCCAAGGAGAAAAGGAAAGATATAAGCATCTGAATGCAGAGTTCCAAACAATAGCAAGAAGAGATAAGAAAGCCTTCTTCAGCGATCAATGCAAAGAAATAGAGGAAAACAACAGAATGGGAAAGACTAGAGATCTCTTCAAGAAAATTAGAGATACCAAGGGAACATTTCATGCAAAGATGGCCTCGATAAAGGACAGAAATGGTCTGGACCTAACAGAAGCAGAAGATATTACGAAGAGGTGGCAAGAATACACGGAAGAACTGTACAAAAAGATCTTCACAACCCAGATAATCATGATGATGTGATCACTAATCTAGAGCCAGACATCTTGGAATGTGAAGTCAAGTGGGCCTTAGAAAGCATCACTACAAACAAAGCTAGTGGAGGTGATGGAATTCCAGGGGAGCTGTTTCAAATCCTGAAAGATGATGCTGTGAAAGTGCTGCACTCAATATGCCAGCACATTTGGAAAACTCAGCAGTGGCCACAGGACTGGAAAAGGTCAGTGTTCATTCCAATTCCAAAGAAAGGCAATGCCAAAGAATGCTCAGACTACCGCACAATTGCACTCATCTCACATGCTAGCAAAGTAATGCTCAAAATTCTCCAAGCCAGGCTTCAGCAATACGTGAACTGTGAACTCCCTGATGTTCAAGCTGGTTTTAGAAAAGGCAGAGGAACCAGAGATCAAATTGCCAACATCCACTGGATCATGGAAAAAGCAAGAGAGTTCCAGAAAAACATCTACTTCTGCTTTATTGACTATGCCAAAGCTTTTGACTGTGTGGATCACAATCAACTGTGGAAAATTCTTCAAGAGATGGGAATACCAGACCACCTGACCTGCCTTTTGAGAAATCTGTATGCAGGTCAGGAAGCAACAGTTAGAACTGGACATGGAACAACAGACTGGTTCCAAATAGGAAAAGGAGTCCGTCAAGGCTGCATACTGTCACTCTGTTTATTTAACTTCTATGCAGAGTACATCATGAGAAATGCTGGACTAGAAGAAACACAAGCTGGAATCAAGATTGCTGGGAGAAATATCAATAACCTGGAGATATGCAGATGATACCACCCTTAAGGCAGAAAGTAAAGAAGAGCTAAAGAGCGTCTTGATGAAAGTGAAAGAGGAAAGTGAAAAAGTTGGCTTAAAGCTCAACATTCAGAAAACGAAGATCAGGCATCCAGTCCCATCACTTCATGGGAAATAGATGGAAAAACAGTGGAAACAGTGTCAGACATTTTTGGGCTTTAAAATCAGTGTCAGATTTTTTGGGGCTCCAAAATCACTGCGGATGGTGACTGCAGCCATGGAATTAAAAGACCCTTATTCCTTGGAAGAAAAGTTATGACCAACCTAGATAGTATATTCAAAAGCAGAGACATTACTTTGCCGATGAAGGTCCCTCTAGTCAAGGCTCTGGTTTTTCCAGTGGTCATGTATGGATGTGAGAGTTGGACTGTGAAGAAGGCTGAGCACTGAAGAACTGATGCTTTTGAACTGTGGTGTTGGAGAAGACTCTTGAGAGTCCCTTTGGACTGCAAGGAGATCCAACCAGTCCATTCTGGAAGGAGATCAGCCCTGGGATTTCTTTGGAAGGAATGATGCTAAAGCTGAAACTCCAGTACTTTGGCCACCTCATGCGAAGAGCTGACCCATTGGAAAAGACTCTGATGCTGGGAGAGATTGGGGGCAGGAGGAGAAGGGGACGACCGAGGATGAGATGGCTGGATGACATCACTGACTCGATGGACGTGAGTCTGAGTGAACTCTGGGAGATGGTGATGGACAGGGAGGCCTGGTGTGCTGCGATTCATGGGGTCGCAAAGAGTCAGACAAGACTGAGCAACTGAACTCAACTGATATAGCTAAGGTTCAAGAATACCTTGCTGTAGCCCAGAAAAATGTGGGCTCTCATTAATTTAGAGATTTTCACAATAATATTTCTCTTGAAGAGCCATTGAAAACAGGCAATGCATGGAAGAAAACTCTGCTGTCATTACTAATGAGTTATATAAAATAAAAAGTGCCTGGAAAATGTAGACCTGACAAAGTTAAAACTGTTCACTGAGACTAGTACTTTAGAACTGTATAACATTCAACATATTTATATTTTCCCTGAAGAGGCAAAATGGATCCCAGGACCTCCTATCCAGACTGTAATATTATTCAATGTACTAATTCATTTAAAAAGGAACATCTACCTTAATGGAGGAAACGTGCTGGTCGCAAGAATTTGGACCATGCTTATCCTGGACAGTATGTTCTCATTGCCAATTCATCAGCTAGTTGGATTCCTAGGTGGTTTACCAACAGGTAAGAAACACTGGTTGTATGAATCAGGGCAGTCTTCTTTTTATAGTAATTATTTGTCATAAAATAGTAATCATTTGTTTTTTTCTGGTATGCTACAGCAGTCTCACACTCCTGATGACGGAACTGGCTTTTCCTTTGTAATATTAAAAAAAAAAAAAAAGTTCTGAGACATTTAAACTCCAAGCTTAATGCTGGATACTGACATTAGGATGACTAGACACAAGAAAGGGATTAAAGCAGTCTTAGGAAGTGCCTTTCCCACCCCCATCCCCCAACAAGGACATTCTAATCGTATAAGCACTAACTATGCATTTGGAAGCAACCCACTTATTTTCTAAAACTTAAACATTTCTACAGATCTGATTCTGCAGTTTTTAATAAGCTTTGTTACAGTATTTTGTCAAGATGTATTCTTTCTCCAAATACTGATTTGGAAATTTTTTTCTCATCTAAACAATGGCTAAGTCTAGGAAAAAAAAAAAAAAAGATTTAAATTATTTAACTTTTATTTAAATTATTTAAATTTGAATTTTTGTGTTTTCAAATTTTGATGCAATATCTTTATAAATTAGCCTACACTACCATAAGACTTTGATATAGCATCAAAAATAAAAAGAGCAGATGGGCATATTTACTGATGCTTTCTTTAAGGGTATAAAAATGTGAAAAAGTGAGGTAGAAAAACTATGTTGAAATGTATCTACTATTTTTTTAGTAAAACTGTAGTAGATATAATGATTTATTTTCGCTTGAAGCATATTTTGTCTTTAAGCTATTTTGGTGTATAAAAATAGGGTACTTTCATATGTGTACATTTTTTCCCACAGTAACACTATGGCTACATTGCTCATCCTAATATCTATCTCTGGATTGGAATGCTTCTTCTTGAAGTATTTGGTATTTTTAAGTGTCATATTCTACAGTAGAATTTTCTACCTTCTCTAGATTGCTGCTAGGAATCTAAATATAATAGTAAAACTTTATTGACAAGTGGAAAACAGGAAAATTTGAAAACTGGAATCCTTGTGCTTTAGTTTTGAGAAAATATTTTTGTACCTATGTGCTTTGGGGACTTGACATTAGTCATTTGGCTGACCCCAGGAAAGAATGTGAATGGAATCTTCTTAAATAAGATCGTTTTCACTGTTAAATTGTAATGTATTCTTTGTAAAAACTGATTATTAAAAATATCCACCTATTCTGATTATTTTTGCCTCTATAAGGAAGCACATATATTTTTACTTTATCAATTCCTGTAACCTATTTGTTAACATTTCCTTAAATGCATTTTCTCCAGATGTTGAAAGTTAAAAAGCCCTTGTTATTTTTTCCATTGTCACTCTTTACTACTTTCCATAGGCAGCATATTGTGCATGCCAAGGACTGGAGGAAATAACAGACGTGTGAGCCCCAAATTATAGGCACAAAAATAACTTTCATAAAATAGGTTTTAAATGACACCACTTTCCAAAAGTCAGCTCTAATTGACTCAAGCCTAGAAAGCAGTAACTTTAGGGAACATCAGACACACGTCCACTAAACCCAGAAAGAGTTCCACACTGTGACATTAGCTGAATGATGACATTGCCAGCTTGCTGCCAGCACATTCCAGGAGGCAGGCTGGGTATTTTGATACCAGTCTCCTCAACAGTTCTCGTCTGACATTGCTGCGATGCTATTTTATTTATACGAGCAACTCCTAATAAAGCCAGCTCCACTGTTCACCAGCAACAGGTAAACGAAAAGAGGCAGAGAGAATTTGAGAAATAAGGGGGAAACTCCTTTAGGCTTTTCTTTGCATGCAGACAGAATCCTCACCCTGGCTCACTGACTGGAGCAGCCCCGGGTTCCTGCTGTTCACAGAATGTTACAGATGGCTGCCTGGGCAGGAAGCCCTCCCCTTCCGTAACGGGGCTCCGGGGAACGCTGGGGGCCAGCAACCAGCCCTCTCCTTCCCTTCCAAACATCTTCTCTAAACCCCCACCGAGTAAAAAAAAGAGAGAGAGATGAGAGAAAGAGCAAGAGAGGAGTGAGGAGAGGGGGAAAAAAGAGAACAAACCCAAAACGAATGCATTTCGCTGGAAACCTTTCTGTTAGTCGGTTTTTAGTGGAATCTTGAATTATTAACCTCTTCACTTCCGATTGGAATAGCAATTTATAACTTTGCAGGCATCTCTTTAATGTCCTGAATCAGTTCCACCAGCTGACTGAAGTACTATACCATTTGGGTTGAATTATAAAGGCACTTTTGATTTATGCAATTTCAAGTAAGCAAAATAAGTAAGTTTGAATTCTGAAATAATTAAAAGTATTTTAGTACTTCAAATATTGTATTAATATTGTTCACTGGTTCGAAAGCACATTTTGAAAGTTTTGCTTTTCCTATCTTTTGGTGCAGCTGTTTCTTTTAAGTATAAATTTTTAAAGTACCCTGACTTTTTTGGACCTATGGAACAAGGAATTAATTTCATAATCATAGTCTTTCATATATATATGATTTTAAGATATTATTATCATAATCTTCCCTTTGTATGTATTTTAAGATACACAATATTTGCATGCTTAAGCAAAGTACTTCTTAAAGATAACTTATATTTTGGACTTTGCAAAATTAGGAAATTCACTTAATGTATATCTCTGCCCAAAGAAGAAGCATAAACCAAATAATTTGTGCTAAAACATAAAATGCAGTATCATTTCTAACCTCATAATCACCATCATAGTAGAAACAAAATATGTCACAGGAAGAATATACCTACTTTGAAACAATTATAATACACTTATTTGATTCGAAAATAACATTTAAGAGAGAAAAAGTAATTTTCCTCTACCCTTCCAGGTTCTCAGCTGAGGCATGCCTTGTAAGAATATCAAAATAACAGGAGAAAACCAAAAGTATACCAGCATGTATTCTTCCTGTACACACTAGAAAGTGTCAAGACTCAGCTTGGTAACTCCCCAAAATGACCCATCTCCTTAAATACCATCTGCAGCTAAAGACAAAATAAGACGTTGGGAGGTAGGGAGCCAGTTATGGAAGACTATCAAGCAAAGCACAGTAAATAAGGATAAGGTCATTATACAGATTTAGGTCCTTGTCCTCTCCTTTGATAAGAGTTTCTAGAGATATAGCCATCTTCCTCTTCCTAGTAATTGGAAGGACCCAGGTTTCCCCACATTGCAGGTACATTCTTTACCAGCTGAGCCATGAGGGAAGCCAAATTGGAAGGACACACCCTTACAAATGAAGACTTCCCTTATAAATGTAAATATCTCTTACAAAAGTAGTAACTTCTATTCATTTTTCAGGTTTTTTTCTAGGTCTGCTGTTTCTTTAAAAAGATCAGCCTAAAATAATCCTTATTCCAGAGAGACATATTTTCGGGTAGCAAATTCTACTTCCTTTCAAAAATTACAGAGTAACTAAATTCTATTATATCAGCAATAAAATGGTTAGGCATTTCATCATATCAAGAATAAAATATTCTAACCAACTATAGTTATACTCCATAAAAACACAGAAAGAGCTTAAAGAAAGAAAACTATTGAAAATTAAATTAAAGAATGTAACAGAAGAGTTAAAAAAAAAGAACTGCAACTTCATAGTAAGTATATCCAGATATTCTGCACCTGGACTACATCTAGTCATTGATTATTAATAATTCCCCAGATAGCTGAGTGCCTTCTGAGTTTCAAGTGCCATGCTGAATATTAGGGATTCAGTAATAAGTAAAACACACTATTTGCCCTCAAGAAACTGACAGTCCTTATGATTATACATCTGAAGTGACAGATTCAAGGCATTAGATCTGATAAACAGAGTGCATGAAGAACTATGGGCAGAGATTCACAACATTGTACAGGAGGCAGGGACCAAAACCATCCCAAAGAAATGAAAGAAAGCAAAATAGTTGTCAGCCAAGAAAATGAGAGAAGTAAAAGCAAAGGAGAAAGGCAAAGATATACTTAGTTGAATGAAGAGTTCCAAAGAATACCATGTAGAGACAAGAAAGCCTTCTTTGCAATGCAAAGAATTAGAGGGAAAAAAAAAATAGAATGGGAAAGATCAGAGATCTCTTCAAGAAAATCAGAGATATCAACAGAACATTTCATGCAAAGATGGGCTCAATAAAGGACCGAATCAGTACAGACCTAACAGAAGCAAAAGAGATTAAGAAGAGCAGTCCAGGTTTGATGCATGAAGCAGCATGCTCAGGACTGGTGCACTGGGCTGACCCTGAGGGAAGGGGTGGGGAAGGAGGTGGGAGAGAGAGTCAGGATGGGGAACACATGTTCACCCACGGCTGATTCATGTGAATGTATGGCAAAACCAGCACAATATTGTAAAGTAATTCGCCTCTAATTAAAATTTGAAAGAAAGAAGAGATAGCAAAAAACTAACCCACAAAAAAATACAAAAAAAAATCTTAATGACCCCAATAACCATGATTGTGTGTCCATTCACCTAGAGCCAGACATCCTTGAATGTGAAGTCAAGTGGGTCTTAGGAAGCATTACTACAAACAAAGCTAGTGGAGGTGATGGAATTCCAGCTGAGATATTTCAAATCCTAAAAGATTATGCTGTGAAAGTGCTGCACTCAATATGCCAGCAAATTTGGGAAACTCAGCAGTGGCCACAGGACTGGAAAAGGTCAGTGTTCATTCCAATCCCAAAAGGGCAATGCCAAAGAATGCTCAAACTACCATACAGTTGTACTCATTTCACAGGCTAGCAAGGTAATCCTCAAAATTCTTCAAGCTAAGCTTCAACAGAACTTCCAGATGTATACACTGGATTTAGAAAAGGCATAGGAACAAGAGATCAAATTGCCAATATCCGTTGGTTCATTGAAAAAGCAAGGGAGTTCCAGAAAAACATCTATTTCTGCATCATTGACTACAATAAAGTCTTCTACTGTGTGGATCACAACAAACTGTGAAAAATTCTTCAAGAGATGGGAATACAGACCACCTGACCTGCCTCCTGAGAAACCTGCATGCAGGTCAAGAAGCAACAGTTGGACATGGAACTACAGACTGGCTACAAATTGGGAAAGGAGTACATCAAGGCTGTGTAGTGTCATCCTGCTTATTTAACTTATATGCAGAGTACATCATGCAAAATGCCAGGCTGGATGAAACATAAGCTAGAATCAAGATTGCTGGGAGAAACATCAACAACCTCAGATATGCTGATGACACCACACTTATGGCAGAACGCAAAGAGGAACTAAAGAACCTCTTGATAAAGTGAAAGAAAAGAGTGAAATAGTTGGCTTAAAATTCAACATTCAAAAGACTAAGATCATGGCCTCCGATCCTATCACTTCATGGCAAGTAGATGCGGAAACAGTGGCAGATTTTATTTTCTTGGGCTCCAAAATCCTGCATATGGGGACTGCAACCATGAAATTAAAGGATGCCTGCTCCTTGGAAGAAAAGCTATGACAAACTTTGCTGAAGAAGGTCCATATAATCAAAACTATGGTTTTTACAGTAGTCATGTATGGATGTTGAGACCTGGACCATTTTGAAGGCTGAGCACCAAAGAATTAATGACTTTGAACTGTGGTGCTGGAGAAGACTCTTCAGAGTCCCTTGGACAGTGAAGAGATCAAACCAATCAGTCTTAAAAGAAATCAACAGTAAATAATCATTGGAAGGACTGATGCTGAGAATGAAGTTTCAATACTTTGTCTACCTGATGCAAAGAGCTGACTCATTGGAAAAGATCCTGATGCTGGGAAAGATTGAAGGTGAAAGGAGAAGGGGATAGCAAAGAATGAGATCATTAGAGCGCATCACTGAATAAATGGACATGAATTTGAGCAAATTCCATGAGACAGTGAAGGACAGGGAAGTCTGGCATGCTGCAGTCCATGGAGTCACAAAGGTCGGACATGATTTAATGAGTGAACAACAACAACAAATCAACAGTCTGGTGGAGGTAATGACAGCACGGGTCTCCATCACCTTCTATTTTAAAGCCCTTTAATCTAAACATTTAGTAAGGCAAAATAAAGGCAACTCAATTCAGCCAGTTCTCAGTTGAATAGGCCCCGAGTCACTACACCTGACCATTCTGATTGGTCACTGCATCTATTCTGGTTAGTCCCCAAGTTGTACAATTTATTAAATAGTGTAATAGCATGTCTGTTTAGACACAATAGATATTTGAATCATTTGAACTTCCTTCAGACAACTTTTAAAATATTTGCATCTACCTTGCATAAGTGCTATAACTTGATAAACACAAACATAAACAAAACCTTAAAGGGAAATCTATTCAGTTTTGAGAAATATTTTTTCTTTGAGAAAAAGGAAACGTAAGTAGAAAGCCTCAATTACTTTTGTTTTAGCTTTGAATATTGTTGTGTGAGGAAGTGATACTTGGAGCTACAATAGTCTTGGAAGTAAGAGAAAAGCCACTGGCAGAAGTGCTGACCAGACCCCTGCAAACTTGAGTTGCTCAGTTACCCACCTGGGATGGACGACCTTTCATTCTTCAGCTGAGTTACGCTGTGAAAAACTGTTACTTGCATTCAGCAGCATCTGAACTGAAATGCTATATTTAGAGCAAGTGGGTTGATTTTTTTCTTCCTAGGAATAAAAACTGAATAGCTATACTTATATTGCAAATGAAGGCTTTTGTAATATGTATTTAATTCATGCTGGTTTCCCAATCATAAAACTTCTTGGGAGGCATATTAAACTCAATAAAACCTAGATTTCTAGAATTAAGTATTATTTCCTGGATAAATGGCCGTCTTCCACACATTCTTGGAGTTCAGAAGTTTATCTGACTTTGAGCACTAACTTCAGGTGACTCTCAGCTTTCTGGTTTCAGAGTCAGCAGTGTGGTGTATAGCCATATCTTACAGTTTGATTGACCACATCATAAAACACTCAACAGACATTCAGGCCAACACAGTCAAGTGAGAACCCACGCCAAAAGCTAAAATTTACATCTCTGTGTATAATTGTCATTGACTCTGAATATGTATTTGAGAGATTAGAAATTAGAGCAAATTAGAGTCTATCGGCAATGGCACCCCACTCCAGTACTCTTGCCTGGAGAATCCCATGAACAGAGGAGCCTGGTGTGCTTCAGTCCATGGGGTCGCTAAGAGTTGGACATGACTGGACTGAGCGACTTCACTTTCACTTTTCACTTTCATGCATTGAAGAAGGCATTGGCAGCCCACTCCAGTTTCTTGTCTGGAGAATCCCAGGGACGGCGCAACCTGGTGGGCTGCCGTCTATGGGGTCACATAGAGTTGGACTCGACTGAAGCGACTTAGCAGCAGCAGAGTCTATCGGCATCAGCTCAGTGGCTGTATCATAAGCATTTTCACATCACGTATTTTTAAAACTTGGCCAAATGGAAGGTCCATTCTGCTTTCATAGCACCCTTTGTCATCTAGGCTATAGACTTCCTTTGCATGGTACAGTCACTTCCAGTTCACATCCAGGCAATGATGTAAGAGAACATATATATTTGGGGAATCTGAACAATTGATGTCATGTTGTTCATTGCTAAAAATTATTGGGGCTGAACATTGTTAAAGATGCACTGATTTCCTAAACATAGAAGAAAATGCCACAGATAGATATTCTTAGTTAAAAAAAAAAAGAGCTCTGTGGGTGTATGAATGATTTATTATATTTTTTACAGGACATCTGAACAGAAAGAATCATAATAAAGATACATAAAAGTAGAAAAAGAACCTATGATGCTTAAGCATAATAGATAAAACATGAAGTGTGCTTCAAGGGAAAAAATGAAGTCACACTGGAAATGCCTTAAATGTCTACATGTGTAATGATTCAGCAAGGCCCAACACGCTAATGATGGCCATCGTTGAATGCTGCTGTGCTGCAAAGCAGAGCCATTCCTTTATGTTGCCCTATCCAAGTCCATTAAGAAATAATGGTTCTAAGATGAAAGTCTTGTTAGGGTTTCAATGAAAATGTTTGGCACACCATGATGAAAAGTCAACAATCTGCTTTAACGAGAGACACTGGAAAACGTTGGTTAACATACCACTGAAAATATTAATTCTCCTTAATGGCAGGATGCAACATAGCTTTTTATAGTTTTTGATCCATGTCATAAATTTGGCTATGACAAAGGGGATATTCCGGCTTTAACTCACTGGCAAGAACATAAGCTATTTTCCAGCCCTAAGAGGTTTGGCCCTTAGTATTCTTTGTAATGCTCAAAGGAACAGATTTCTATTCTCAGAGGGACAGGCTGTGCAAACACTTGCACAGCGCATGCACTCGTGCATATGCACACATTCACATGTGCAAGTTTGTAGTCAATGTGTGTATGTCAGCAGTATGAATAGTTTTCTTTGAGCTTTTGGAGAGAATAGAAGGAAAAAAAGTCCCCTGTCCCAGCATCATTGCCAGAATCCCGAAATTAACGAAGTCAAATCAATGAGGCAGATAATAGCCTTAGAAACCACAATAACTTGATCTCTAATGTCCAATAATATACTGTCCATTTCAACGGACTGTGTGACGGACCGTTAGAAAATGTGTGCATTTTTCCTATGTTTTTTCCCCTTAGCATAAAGTGTAAATTTTCAGATTTTTACCAAAGAGAGAATGACAAAGGGAAAGTGGTCCTCTTATTAACACACAGCAAAAATTTTGGCTTCAGAAGTCAGATTTCAAAACAGTGTTGCTCTTGTTCAAAAGCCTTAAGTAACAGTCTCTCTTAGTAAGAGACGTGTATATGTGACAAATACAACTTTAGTGCCAGATCTTATTTTATCCCTAATGCCTTCTTTCAATTCTGCCAGTGAATGAGTGTTTGTTTGTTTTACTTTGACATTATTGAAAGGAAAAGGATTTTTTGAATAGGATAACTATAGGGATATTCAAGACAGAAGAAAATAAGTATAATCATGTTTTAAGTTTATTCCTGATGGCTTTGAATTCTTCAACAATAACAAGACAATGATTTAAAAATGCTAATAAATTCATTTCCTCTATTTTAAAATTCATTGTGAATTTGATGTCTTAGAACAATTAAAAAGAAGAAGAACAAAGTGTGAACTCGGTATATAGGAAAAATACAAAGTAGCTCACCATTAGACATCTTAAATATTTTTTATGAACAGGAACAAGGGCTTCCTTGTTCCCTTGTGGCTCAGTGGTAAATAGTGCACCTACATGGCCGGAGACATAGGAGATGTGGGTTTGATCCGTGGGTTGGGAAGATCCTCTGGAGGAGGGCATGGCAACCCACTCCAATATTCTTGCCAAGAAAATCCCTTGGACAAAGGAGACTGGTAGCCTACAGTCCATGGGGTCACAGAGTCAGACACGACTGAAATGACAGAGCATGTACACAAGCGTGAATATGAACATGAGTGGAGTGAAGCATACTTTACTGTTGCTTCATTATTAAGTAGTTCTTAAATTTTCATAAGCATAAGAATCACTTGGTGTATATGGAGGTACAAAGCTTGTTAAAAATTCAAATTTTCAAGGTGTTCAACATCAGTAATCATTTCAGTCAGTTCAGTAGCTCAGTCGTGTCCGACTCTCTGTGACCCCGTGAATCACAGCATGCCAGGCCTCCCTGTCCATCACCAACTCCCCGGAGTTCACTCAGACTCACGTCCATCGAGTCAGTGATGCCAGCCAGCCATCTCATCCTTTGTCATCTCCTTCTCCTCCTGCCCCCAATCCCTCCCAGCATCAGAGTCTTTTCCAGTGAGTCAACTCTTCGCATGAGGTGGCCAAAGTACTGGAGTTTCAGCTTTAGCATCATTCCTTTCAAAGAAATCCCAGGGCTGATCTCCTTCAGAATGGACTGGTTGGATCTCCTTGCAGTCCAAAGGACTCTCAAGAGTCTTCCAACACCACAGCTCAAAAGCATCAATTCTTCGGCGCTCAGCTTTCTTCACAGTCCAACTCTCACAACCATACATGACCACTGGAAAAACCATAGCCTTGACTAGACGGACCTTCATCGGCAAAGTAATGTCTCTGCTTTTGAATATGCTATCTAGGTTGGTCATAACTTTTCTTCCAAGGAGTAAGGGTCTTCTAATTCCATGGCTGCAGTCACCATCTGCAGTGATTTTGGAGCCCAAAAATAAAGTCTGACACTGTTTCCCTGTTTCCCCATCTAATTCCCATGAAGTGATGGGACCATATGCCATGATCTTAGTTTTCTGAATGTTGAGCTTTAAGCCAACTTTTTTCGCTTTCTTCTTTCACTTTCATCAAGAGGCTTTTCAGTTCCTCTCCACTTTCTGCCCTGATTATGCCAAAGCCTTTGACTGTGTGGATCACAATAAACTGTGGAAAATTCTGAAAGAGATGGGAATACCAGACCACCTGACCTGCCTCTTGAGAAACCTATATGCAGGTCAGGAAGCAACAGTTAGAACTGGACATGGAACAACAGACTGGTTCCAAATAGGAAAAGGAGTACGTCCAGACTGTATATTGTCACCCTGCTTATTTAAATTATAGGCAGAGTGTATCTTGAGAAATGCTAGGCTGGAAGAAGCACAAGCTGTAATCAAGATTGCTGGGAGAAATATCAATAACCTCAGATATGCAGATGACACCACCCTTATAGTAATCATTTAAAAATGCAAATCAAAGCTACAGCGAGGTACCACCTAACACTAGTCAAAATCGACTTCATTAAGTCTACAAATAACAAATGCTGGAGAAGGTATGGAAGAAAGGGAACTCTCCTACACTGTTGGTGGGAATGAAGTTTGGTGCAGACACCAGGGAAAATAGTATGGAGATTCCTCAGAAAACTAAAAATAGAATTATTGTAAGATCCAGCAATCTCTCTCCTGGGCATTTACCCAGACAAAACTAGTTCAAAAAGATTCACACATCTTTATGTTCATGGCAGACTATTCATAATAGCCAAGACTTGGAAACAAATGCCCATCAACTGATGAATGGATAAAGATGTGGCTGTTGTTATTATTTAGTTGCTAAGTCATTTCCAACTCTTTTGCAACCCCATGGACTGCAACCCACCAGGTTTCTCTGTCCATGGATTTCCCAGGGAAGAATACTGGAGCAGGTTGCCATTTCCTTCTCCAGGGTATCTTCCCCAAACCAGGGATGGAACTTTCATCTCCTGTATTGGCAAGTAGATTCTTTATCACTGAGTCCCTGGGAAGCCCAATGATGTGGTGCATATATATAGTGGAACATTATTCAGCCATTAAGAAGGACAAAATAATGCCATTTGCAGCAACATGGATGAACCTAGAGACTGTCAAACTGAAGTGAAGTCAGAAAGAGACAGACAGATACTATATGATATCACTTAGGGGTAGAATCTACATATGACGCAAATAAATCCATCTATGAAAACGAAACAGATGCACTGACACAGACAGCAGACTGGTGGTTGCCTTAAAGGACAGTTGTTTAAAGAGAGATGGAGTGGGAGGTTAGGGGTAGCAGATGTAAGCTTTTGTATATAGAGTGGATGAACAACAAGGTCCTACTGCATAGCACCAAGAATTATTTTCAATGTTTTAAGATAAACCACAATGGAAATAGAATATTAAAAAATGAATGTATGTATATGTAACTCAATCACTTTGCCATACAGTAGTAATTAACACTGGAGAAGGAAATGGCAACCCACTCCAGTGTTCTTGCCTGGAGAATCCCAGAGATGGGGGAGCCTGGTGGGCTGCCATCTATGGGGTCGTGGAGAGTCGGACACGACTGAAGTGACTTAGCAGCAGCAGCAGTAATTAACACAACACTGTAAATCAATGATATTTCAATAAAAAATACTAAACCAAAAGAAAATCAAATTTTTAGATCCTGAGATACTAATTCAGATTATTCTTAGTCATTCTGCTATTGGTTTTCCTATTAATGGAATAAATTTGCACATTCCAAAAAAGCGTGCTCCTTCAAAAATTAAGAGGACTCTGGACAAGCACTTGAAGGCAATGTTATAAAGAGAATTTTAATATCAGAAATAATGATTAAATTAACTTCAAGATAGCTAATAAGCCTGACCTTTTTATGAGTCCTGTAAATAGTATTAATTCTTGTAAAAATTATATGCAAGAAAGGGGAAAAGCATAACAGAGCATTAAGTTGTCTGCTTCTTTCCCTTATATTTCTTTTTAATTGCTTTGGCCACAGTACATAGTATGTGGGGTCTTAGTTCCCTAACCAGGGATTGAACCTGAGCCCTCACATTGGAAGGGCAGAGCCCTAACCAGCGGATAGCCCTGGAAGTCCCTCTTTGTATTTCTTAACACACGATGGAGGACTAACATCATAAACCCTTTTTCAGTGGCCTGTGGTTGGACAAGACTGAATGAAATAACCTTACTTTTCAATCAGTGCACATTTTGGGGGTGACGTTTATGTGTACTTTTGCGAAATACATATTGTGTTTTAGGGTGCAGAGACATTTAGTTTACATACATAGTTACATAGTCCTACGTTATGTGTCACACTCTCTTCTGTCCTTTGCACTGACCATTACTGCATCTGCTATGGGACTCCCCATGCATCTCAGTGGTAAAGAATCTGCCTGCCAACGCAGCAGATGCAAGAGACTCGGGTTAGATCCCTGGGTTGAGAAGATCCCTGGAAGAGAAAAGGCAACCCAATCCAGTATTCTTGCCTGGAAAATTTCCATGGACAGAGAAAGAAGTCTGGAGGGCTACAGTCCATGGGGTTGCAGAGTCAGACACGACTGTGTGACTGAGTGTGAGAGCACACACGTCTTTAAGGTCAGTTTACATTGCATCACGTTATCTGATCCCTAGTATCTAACTGCTCTATAATCTCCCATTGTGCATCTTCCACATTTTAGCCAGCCTTTTCTTGGATGGAGTCCCAGTTTGCCTTCAAATCATTACTGCTAAAAAGATGCTACAGTGGGTATCTTCTTACATATCCCTCAAGGAACCTCACATATCTATTTCAAGTCAGATCCTTCCAATTTACAGTTCATAACAAACTTTAGCAAAGGGGAGATCTATTAGGGTTTCAAAATGTTTTTACTAATTTGGTAACCTCAGTAACACTGAAAAATCTTAGCCTACGGAAAGTACAATTTACTTCCTGAAATAACTGATAGACTTTATTCATTCTCCTGTAGCTCTCTCTAGAGTGATGAACAAATTTAGGCAAAAAGAAAGGAAGAAAAAAGAGAAAAGAAAAATATTTTCTCTCTCCATTGCTTTTAATGAAAGAGAAAAAAATCATACCTTCTCCCAAACCTACTTACATTGACTTGACAACAAACATAATCTTTTTCACCTGTGATTATCTGGGAACTCAGTCCAAATATCTATACACTGATCTGAATCAAATTTAGTGAATTGAATTCTTTGAAATAAAGCATCAGAAGTGCCTGAATTTTACATTTAAACTGTAGTATTTGAGATTCATATACTTTTCAGTAGGGTACATGTCTAATAGGTCAGTTCATTGTATAAATATTTATTAAATGAACTTTCACATCCTTGCATTGAATGAAGTGCTATTGGAGTCCAGTTTGTTTATTTGAGTATCTCTCTGCATTTGGAATTATTCTGCTAGCAAATATGAAAAAAACTGCTATCCAGAAATCATCTTTAAAAGATTAACAACAATTTAAAAATAAAAAACTTTCAGAGCACATATTAAAGACTCCATATGCAGCCTCATGAAAATGTACCATGTAGTCATATCTGTTGTTGATATGACTTCTGCACATTTTCAAGTGGTGAATGTCCAGAGCGATGGCTTGAATATCATGTTCCAATAAAATGACATTTAACATACTGTATTTTAACCAAATGGAAAAGTCATTTTTATTAAGTATTTTAATGAGATAGGAAAATAACATTTTTTTAGTGAAAACAAGCTTCTGAAAGCACATAGGAGATAAATGGAAACAAAATTTAACATGCGCATTGCCATTTAACATACCCCTTCAATAGGGGAGGTCACTTAATCACTTATTATTTTGGATGGAGGAAGGTTCATTTTAGGCAATGCTCCATCTCCTGTGATTCCTTAAGCAATGGTCACTACGTTTATTGAGCTAAAGAACTCTTTCCTTTCCAGAAATCTTATTCCAGACAAGTAATTATAAGTGAGTAGGATTAAAGTGCTCTAATGGGAAGAGGAAGCATCTGTTTGAACCCACAATCATTCCTTCTCTGTCCCCCCGCCAATACTTCATTTTTTAAAATTTTACTTTACAATACTGTATTGGTTTTGCCATACATCAAAATGGATCCGCCACAGGTGTACATGTGTTCCCAATCCTGAACCCCACTCCCACCTCGCTCCCCATACCATCTCTCTGGGTCATCCCAGTGCACCAGCCCCTAGCATCCTGTATCCTGCATCGAACCTAGACTGGTGATTTGTTTCTTATATGATATTATACATGTTTCCCCGCCAATACTTCTGAGGAAGTGTTTGGGCTCTGGAAGAACTAGTTTGGAAAGCACTGATTCTAAAAAGTAAAGACCTAAAAGAGCTTCCCTGGAGGCTCAGATGGTAAATGCCTGTAATGCGGGAGACACAGGTTTGATTCCTGGGTCAGGAAGATCTCCTGAAGGACGAAATGGCAGCTCACTCCAGTATTCTTGCCTGGAGAATTCCATGGACAGAGGAGCCTGGCAGGCTATAGTCCAAGGGGTCACAAAGAATCATACATGACTGAGGAACTAACACTTTCACTTTCAAAGACCTAAAAGGAGAAACACAACCCTTTGTACCTGTTTGCACTAATTAAAAGCAGAATGAATCTCAATGAGCTTGAGAGTAAATGAAGCTGAAAGGGTATCTCTGCCCTTGAGTCTAATGCAGACTCAAGAAGCTCCTATTTTAAGCTTAATTGCACTAATATTTTTTTTTTTTCAGTGTACTACAATCTCCCCCACCCTCAACAGGGTCATAAACTGAACGTAGGACAGGACAGACTTGACTATGTCAAGCACCAGGTAGCAAACCACTAACAAAGGATGACTTTCAAAGCTGTTAAATACAGTGAATATTTTCTCACTTTATCCTCATTACCACGAAGGTAGGTGTGATCCACTCCATTTTACTAATAAGGAAACTAAAGTTTGAAAGGAGGGGAATACTTTGTGGTCACATTTATTAATAGTAATATTCAATGTGGTAATGTTGAATATTTCATTATGCAGAATAGCCCCTTTTGTACTCGTACTCTCATTCATAGGCAAAATACGAAATGTTTTTCCAATTTGGGGAACCTTCAAAAGTAGGTTTTACTGGTGGAATTCGTATAAACAAATATGTCAGGAATCACAAAGAAAAACAGTATTTTATTGGCTTATTCAAAAAACACAATACTTATTTTCAAAGGGAAATAACAGATAAACATTGTTTATATAAGGGCAATTCAGAATGACTTGGCAGCACTCATGTTTGTTGATAAAGCCAAAATGAACTTTCACTTAGATATACTTTGAAGCCCAGTTTCTGGCCTGGTTCCAAGGGTGGAGTGAGGGAGAAATCTGTCAGCAGTTGGTGCTGATTGTATGCAGAGTTCTACACTGCAGACAGAAGACACCACTTTTCCTTCCTTGCACAGATCCAAGGAGAGCCAAGGTCTATCTCTACTATTTATAACATTTCTGAAATTTTCTCTTCCCTTCAGATCGACAAGCAAGAGGAACAGCTGTGATGGTGTTATTTAAAGATCTTAATGTGCTTTCCACTGACACAAACTTGATACCCATGTCCTTAATTAGGCCAGCGAGACTCTGTCGCCCATGTTATTCTCGGTGTCATCTCTAGAGGTTAGTTTATTTTTTGGTAGGCCAGGTTTTAAACACATCCTATAGACATGTAAGTCTACGCATATGTCTGCCCAAAGTCCATTTTCTATCAGCTTGCTGACAGCCCCACAGTTCTGGGATCTCAGTGTCATCTCTAGCAATTAGTTCATTTTTTGGTAGGCCAGGTTTTAAATACATCCTATAGACATGTAAATCTACACATATGTCTGCCTAAAGTCCATTTTCCATCAGCTTGCTGACAGCCCCACAGTTCTGGGATTTTGCTCATATTCAACAGAAAAGCTGAGAATCTGTAGGTTTAATAAATGCACAGTGATTCTTTAAGAAAGGGCTAAGAAGAAGGTGCATGTGTACTAAGTTGCTTCAGTCCTGTCCAGCTCTGTGTGAGCCTACAGACTGTAGCTCACCAGGCACCTCTGTCCATGGGATTCTCTAGATAAGAATACTGGAGTGGGTTGCCACGCTCTCTTCCAAGGGATCTTCCCAATCCAGGGACTGAACCTACTTCCCTTACATCTCCTGCATTGGCAGGCAAGTTCTTTATCACTAGCACTCCCTGGGAAATCTATAAGAAGTACAGTAGACAGCATTTCTCAAATATGTTTGATTTCAGAATCCTAGAGGTTGCTACTGGTGCTGCTGCTGCTAAGTCGCTTCAGTCGTGTCCAACTCTGTGCAGCCCCAAAGACAGCAGCCCACCAGGCTCCTCCGTCCCTGGGATTCTCCAGGCAAGAACACTGGAGTGGGTTGCCATTAGACACCACTTATTTTGTTTTGCCTCAGAACTTAGTACCTTTTGGGATATGTGAGAAATCTAACTAATGAAAAAGCTAAAGGAAAAAGGTATTAATTAAGCTGATCTACTTCAACAGTGGTTCTCAAGGTTGCATGATAGAATCATCTAGAAAGATTTAAAAATACTAATTCCCAGTCTGCAGCAGCCCAACTAAATAAAAATCTCTATGGTTTATATAGGGGCAATTTGAAAGTCCTTCTTTCTCTGCCGGCATTAAAGATAATTGAGGTAAAGCAATCATTTCTGTTTTTAAAAAATGAAGACATATTTAGACTTACTTGAGAGTTAAGCTGGAAAAGAATCTGCCTGTAATGCAGGGGACCCCAGTTCAATTCCTAGGTTGGGAAGATCCGCTAGAGAAGGGAGAGGCTACCCACTCCAGTATTCTGGCCTGGAGAATTCCATAGACTGTATAGTCACGGGGCTGCAAAAGTAGAACACGACTGAGCGACTTTCACACTTTAGAATGCAAAAGTTTCTTACCCAGTGGTAGACAGAACTGCTGGCCCTTACTGAGTTCAAATGCCATGTGCAGGCATAATGTAGTGTATCTCCTTCATAACTTTATACAACCAAGTGTGGTTCAAAGGTCTAGAAGTTTGTTAGGGATGCACATTCAAGACTGGGGGAAATCAATGTATAATTTCAGTTATAGGAAAATCTTTTGAAGTTAGAGTTCACTGCTCTTGTGATCTGGTTTTACACTAGAAGATGAAATGAGTACCATGTTAAGAAGAAGAAAGGGACATTGTCCCCCAAATTTATGTGGTGAGCTTCTCAAGGTGATTCACAGATATTCATCTTAGTTAATTCTTTTCATCTGACACCTAGTTTCATTTCATGAGGTAGTTTTTCACATATGCTTTCTTTCTTTGGTACTACACAGAATTTTTCATCATATGTAAGGAAATTGTAACAGAAGGCAATACAGCCAAATATTGAGGGTTAAGGGAATCTGGTGATTGGCAGCTGGTGACTGAGAAATTTAGGTAGCAGAATACTGAGTTTCCAACATGGAGCTTCACACAGTTCAACCAGTCACACCGGATCCATTCCAAGCAGAATATCCCTAACTTGTATGTGGGATTAATGTGCTTCTCTTCAATGCTTAGTTTAATTTTCTCAGTGTTTCTTCTCTTCACTCTTATCTAACACTTCTTGGTAACTGGGGACAGGTTGGAGAGAAGCAGGCAGGTCGATTCTTCTTGGAAGATATAAGGATACTTGCTGACCTTAAAACTCATGTCCCTGAGAAGACTTTGCTATACAAACTTTTAATGTAGGAAGGCAGGAACGCTTTAGTCTGACTACTGGTTCTTTCCACACTATAAACAGATTCCCAATAAAAAACATTTCGTTCTCTACCAAAAGCACTCTCTTTTCCACCCAGGGATTGGACCCAGGTCTCCTGCATTGCAGGCAGATTCTTTACTGACTGAGCTATGAGGGAAGCCTTTTTCTAAACATCTCCCCAAAATAGCTAACGCTAAAAAATAGTTAACACTTATTTTCATATTCACACTTACCAGGAACTAAGTACTGTATATGTATTTAATTCATCAAATTATAAGAAAACCAAGAGGAGATTTTACATTTTAGAACACTTTTACATTTACACAAAAACTGCGAGAGTTCCCATATACCCTAAGGCCAGAAGTAATATGAACATTAAAATTAGCATCTTACATTAATATGGTTACAGTTAAGGAATGAATACATTAATCTCAACTAAAGTCCACACTTCATTCAAATTTCCTTAGTTCCTAATGTCCTGTCGCTGTTCTGAACAGGAGATTTTTAAAGTAATTTCCAAGATTATACCATAGTTGTTGACAGAACTTGTCTTTAAACTCAGACTGACTCCAGAGGCTCGAACTTTTAAGTACTTCTTTATAATGGCTTGGGAGAGAAAGGTTTCCTCATTAAATCAGACATTTTGAGAAGAAACTTACACCAATTAAATAGGAAAAAAGGATCTTTGCTATAGTTATAGGAAAGTCAGTACAATTGGAGAAAGATCCTGATGTTGTGGAAAGCTTGTCTGTGTCATTTGTGGTCAAACACACCAAGTCAAGCTCCGTCATTTGTAAGTGGTGGGATCTAGTTTCCTTTTTGGAAAATGGGTATAACATTTATATTTATGGGTTACTGAGAGGATCTTTGTAAAGGAGAAGGGACTAGTATTCATTGACATCTTCTCTGTGCCTGATGTTAAAGTACTTAAAGGGCAATTTTTCCCACTTCTTTCCTCTCTTTTATATCTCAACCCAAATGTGTCTACATTCACTATTTGTAAAGAGACATTTCATCACTGAAAGGTGATAAAATGTAGGAATGGCCTCACAAGTAAAAAATTGTGATATTTCTCTTTGCATTCAGGAAGCTGATTGGCCACCATCCTGCATGATTTTCTTATTGTTGGCTTTCTGACAGTATCACAAGACTTGGTCCAAATGAGCATTTAAGGTCATTTCAGTTCGGTTTTTTTTAATGTGCTATCTCCCTACCTCAGTTTCAAGATATTTAAATAACTGATATACAAACCACAGAAAAATGATTTTCTTCACAAAGATTAACTCAGTATTCTGAGGCTTCCTTCCAAGACCTGGTCTGGTTTTCCAAATAGGAGTTGGCTCCCAGTATGTTCCTACTGCTTCCTGGTGGAGCATCAGAAACAGGGACTTCATCTTGCACACAAACAACAAGGCTTTGGCAACAGAAGAAAAATGTCTGTCCAGCTAGGAAAAACATTCACACACCCACTCATGCTCATGCCATGCACTTCCAAAAGTCTGGCAGATCTGGGGAGCTGCCTTTAGAACTGTCATCATCTTCTGATATGGATACTGAGGCGAGGATACATACATATTCAGCAGTATCTCAAGCCCAGCAAGCTGCTCTTCCATTGCTATCCTATCACTTCACTTTTCTTCCCTACTCTGTTACCGCTTCCATCTGTCCTAATACGTCTGCGCTATGAATGTTCTAAGATGACCATTGAATTACTTTAACTAAAACGTACAGAGTCTGCCATAGCCAGGAAAGAGATGCTGCAGCCTGAATGGTTTAAAATCTCGTTGGAATGCAGTTATCTCATTAACTACAAAAAGGTAAAGTCTAATTTAAATGTATATATAATAAAATTAATTTTTTTCAAAAAAATACATATAAACAGAAGCCTAATTTAGAAATATGAATTCTTTCCCACTTAGGATATTAGCTAATTCATTTCCACATGAAGGAAAACTTATCTGTACCATATATCAATGGATTTATAAAATCAAATAATATGAATATAAGGCTCAAAAGGGACCATGAAATGTGAAATCCATCCAGAAATAGCTTAACCATTCCAAATAATATTGTTGAAAATTGCCAGAAAAGAGATTTTATGACTTTCTGTACCGATGTGATATATTTTCTAAAATCCCCTCATCTCGTGTTCACATCTCAAGAGAAATAGAGGATTATCATCTCCCATTAACATCCCAACAGGCTTACACCAGCTCTACAAAAGTAGGCATGTAACTTACATGAAATTTGACTGCCAAGGTGAGTTAAGATGGGTAAGAACAGATACCAAGAATCTCTATACATCTTGGTAACAGATTAGCCTGTGTGTGTGCATGCTCAGCTCATGTCTGAGTCTCTGCAACCCCATGGACTGTAACCTGCCAGGCTCCTCTATCCATGGAATTTTCCAGGCAAGAATACTGGAGTGGGTTGCCATGCCCTCCTCCAGGGGATCTTCCTGACCCAGGAGCAAACACACATCTCTGTTTCCTGCATTGGCAGGCAGATTCTTTACCACCAGTGCCTCCTGGGAAGCCTCCCTTACAGATTAGCCTAGCAGTCAAGACTATGAGCTCTGGACATACCCAACGTGAATTGTCTGGTACTACTACATTTTTAAGGGACTTCCCTGGTGGCTCAGACAATAAAGAATCTGCCTGCAATGTGGGAGACCTGGGTTTGATCCCTGGGTTGGGAAGATCTCCTGGAGAAGAAAATGACAACCCACTCCAGTATTCTTGCCTAGAGAGCTCCATGGACAGACGAACCTGGCAGGTTGTAGTCCACGGGTTCGCAAAGATTCGGACGACCCCATGGTGCTACTTTTTAAAAACTATATGATCTTGGACAATTACTTATCCTGTCTCTGTTTTTGCATCTTTGAGGTAATAATATGACTTGTCTTATCAAGTCACAACAGATGAATTAATGTATTTAGGGTGATAGAAACATAATAAATAAGATTTTTATTATTTCCTATGTGGTAGACAATGTACTTCTAGAAATAATCTGGAAGTCTTAATTTCTCCATATATCACTCATGAACCATTATTATTGCCATTTTATAGACGAAAAAATTGTAAAGTGGAATTAGAAGACTGCCCAAGAGAACTCAAGTGGAATTAGAAAACTGCCCATGAAGACTCCATCAGACACTGAAAGAGTAGAGAGCTGAATTCAAGGTTCTCTCACCTCAGCCCATTTCAACAGTCTTCCTCCATGATAAGATAATACT
This sequence comes from Nanger dama, assembly GCA_917880005.1. NCBI lineage: Eukaryota > Metazoa > Chordata > Mammalia > Artiodactyla > Bovidae > Nanger > Nanger dama. The sequence continues at coordinate 37,609,314 of CAKJTW010000007.1, forward strand.
ACCTCTCCCTAGTAATGACAGCATTGAGAGTTATTCAAAATACCATCTGAACGTGGCTTAATTTTCTTCTATACCAATTTAAACGTTTTTGTGGAAGCTACTGAATAAACTCTAATTCAGCTGAATTTTTCAATGAAAATTTTAGACTTTTTTTCCAAGATGTGTAAAGTACCTTAAAATGAACACCAGTTACTAGGTCTTTCTTCTTTTGTTTTCCCTGTTTACACATTTACATAGCAAGCATTTGTTAAGTACTATTATATAAATAATGTTGGCAGGAAAATGAAGTTAAAACAGTATTACTGCTGAGTGCCACTTCAAAGGTATTATCGAAGTAGAAGTGATGAGACAATTCCTCATTCTATGTATGATAAAATAATCAACACAATCAACCACTAACATGAGTAACACAGGAAAGAAAATGGTAAATAAGCTACTACGGTTTTAGAGGGCTCAATTAAGGAGGAAGTCTCAAGCTAGGAATAAAGTAATAAAATTTACTGCAAAGATACAAGGCCTTTCAGACCAATGATACAGTGTGAAAGGCATGTGCGGGCAGAATCTTCAATGGTGTCATGTTTTTGATTTGTGGCAAAATTCTATGAGCAGTCAAATTCATTTATGCGCAAGGTGAAGAAGTAGATATCACCAGACATACAAGGGATGAGGAAGGCTGCCACTCACACATTTATCTGGTAAAGATGGTCCAAATACCTGCTATGGTAGATTGGAAAATAATGCAATTACCTCATATTCAATATATTACAGAACTGTAGTAATCAATAGAGTATAGTAATGGCATAAAACAGTCACACAGAAAGGAACCCAGAAACAAGCCATTACATATATAGTCAGGTTTTGACAAAGGAACCAAGAATATGCAATGGGGAAAGGATATTTCCTTTATTAAATGGTTATGGAGAAAGAGGATAGTGCCACATGCAAAAGAAACCAGACCCTATTTTATACCATACATAAAAATCAACTCAAAATAGATTATAGTGTTGAAATAAAGACATGAAACCTTGAAACTTCTACAAGAAAACATATGGGTTAGTAAGCTAATTGACACTGGTCTTGGGAATGATTTGGCGGCGGGGAGGGCAGATTTGGCATGAAAATCAAAGCCAAAAAAAGTAAAACTAAGCAAATCGTACTACATTAAAACAAAAATTTCTGCACAGCAAAAAAAAAGAGAAAAACATCAACAAAATGAAAAGACAACCTATGGTATGAGAGAATACATTTGTGAACCACATTTCTAATAAGGAGTTAATATCTAAAATATAAAATGAACATATATAATGCAATAAAAAAATCAATTAAAATATGGGCAAAGGGCCTGAATAAACATTTTTCCAAAGAAGGCATACATATGGCCAACTGGTACATGAAAAGGTGCTTGACATCATTAATCATCAGTGAAATGTAAATCAAAAGCACGCTGAGATATCACCTTACATCTATGAGGATGACTATCATCAAAGGAACAAGAGTTAAGAAATACTTATGAGGATGTGGAGAAAAAGGAACCCCTGTATACTGTTGGTGAGAATGTAAACTGCTACAGCCATTGTGGAAAACAGTATGGAGTTTCGTTAAGAAAATAAAAATAGATCCTTCTATCTATAGGATTCAGAAATCCCTCTCCTGGGTATATATTCAAAGGGAACGAAACCATTTCTCCAAAAGATATCTGTAGCCCCATATTAAGTGCGGGATTGTTCACACACTAGAAATATTATTCAGCCATTAAAAAGATGGAAATTCTGTCTTGGCAACATGGACAAATCTAGAGGATATTATGCTTAGTGAAATAAGGTAGAAAAAGACAAGTACTGCATGGAATCACTTCTCATCTGTGTGGAATATGACAGAAGATAAGTCAAACTCACAGAAAGTAGAAAAGTGGATGCCAGGGGCTGTGGGCTGGGGGAAGTAAGGATAAGTAAGTAAAATGGTAAAGACTTACAGTTATTTAATAAAGTATAATGGGTCTAATATATAGCATGGCAACTGTAGTTGATACCACTGTATTGTTAAATTAAAATTTGTTAAGAAAGTTAGAACATAAATGTTCTCACCAGAAAAAAAGGTAAATATGTAATGTGATGGATTTGATAATTAAACTTGAAGTGTGAAATCCTTTCACAATGTATACATAATATATCAAGTCATAGTATCATACACTTTAAATATCTTAAAAATGTATTTATCATTTAAATTTCAATAAAGCTAAAAATAAAATATCCATATTATTAAAAAACTGTGCAGATAAAACATAACATGCCTAAATAGCAAAAGACAAGAGGGGGAAAAGCCTAGATCCAAAAAACAAAAAACAACAGCAAGCAAAGAGGATGACATAATTAAGTCCAAACTTAGATACTAACTGTAAAAATACATGAATAAGTTTTAAATTTTTGGTTGAAATTTGAGAAAAATAAAAACCTGGCATTTGTTATTTTACAAATATATTTATAAGATAATGATAGACAAAGTTTAAACTAAAAGAATGAACAGGTAAATGTAGCCAAACCAAAGAACAGGCAGGCTTTACTATCACTGAAATAATTATAGTGTAAGTAATTACAACAGTTTAACATGCTAATAAGGTTATGCTCAAAATCCTTCAAGCTAGGCTTTAAAGCAATGTGTGGTGACGACAACATATCAAAATTCCAGTGGATATGCTTCTCATAGCTCTCCTCGCATCATATACTTAACCGCATTTCCCTTCACCCAGGACTGAGAAACTAACACTCTTGCCTCACTGAGCGTTGTAGTACTTGCCCAGCTCTATCTCCATTTCCTCTCCTATAACCAAATCTAGATGGGAAGAAAGGGGTGAAAGGAATTTGTATTAAACCTAAAAGCATTAAGAAATTCTTGAATTTCAATGAGACTACTAGGAAATATATGTATTTATTCATCAGCCAAATAATTTGCTTGCATACAGAAAATAAACTGGGCTAAAGTTGACACAGTTGGATTTCTTACATATCTACATTTTTCATGGAGAAATTAACACTTGCAGCAATAAAACATCCCTACTGGCAGCTATTCTGGAAAATAACCATGTACGAAACATTTTGGTGAAATGTGTGGCACTGTTTTACATTTATAGAAATCTCTTTGATATCATTATCAAAGACAGTTGTATTCTTACTTTTTTCTGCAGCCAATTTATAGAGTATTTTTTTGTCGTTGAAGTGTATGAAGAAAATCTGGTCTTTTCCACAGATAATAATTGGAAAAGTGAGGAGAATTTCCAGGTAATTGCAAGTATTCTTCTCTGAGACTATACCAAAACCAGGCAAATATTAGTTTCTTAAAAGTTACTTGAAACATAAAACCTGAAATCATACCAATCAACTTTTCTTACCTCATCACATTAAAATCACTAGTTTTTCTTCCACTTTACTTATATGTGATTTTGATTTCCCAATCATATATTCATCATTCAGGAGATCATTGACGTAGGCTGCTCCTCCAAAGGCTGGCATATTTCATTATGCATCATCAAAAGTCACATTCATCCTCACCAATCCATCACCAAAGTGTTTAAAGTACTGGGAAATGACAGATTTCATGGTGGTAGATGAAAGTTTTCCAAAACCCTCATTTTCTTTTGACAGCTCTAATTTTATCACAATTATTGTTAGTTGTTTTTCTCAAAATGCCAGGTTCATTTTATTCCTTTTCCAGGAAACATTTGCCCAATGTCCAAGTCTGAAGAATCATAGTTTGTCAGTCAATCATTATTTTGAGTAAAGATAATGTTCCATGGTGGCATTTAAGGTCATTCTAGAAGGAACGCTACAATTATAATCAGCCTTAAAGAGTGAAAAGAGCATCTGAGGCAGAGGGCTGTGAAAGACAGAAATGCACTGAAGAGTGTGGTATCCTGTGGGGCCTGTATTTATACTATTTTATCTGAAGCACTGGATAATTAATAAGAATAAAGTTGGAAGGAGGTGGAGGTAGAGGAGATTTTGTGAACAATTATAGAATCTTGAATGTACATTAAAAATATAATGTGCTATTCTAGAAGTCTAAAAGTCTTTTTGATAATTAGAAACATTTTTCCCCCTTTGGCTCACTTACTGGCTTCTCTAAACAGAGATAAACAGAATCAGCACACATCTCACCTACAGTCTTTTCAGACTTTTCAGGTAGTTTTCAGAAACAGCTATCTAGACTCAACTTCCTTCAGTTACTTATAATGGAACATTGAGGCTTTCCAGTCTATAGCTTGTTCTGGAAATCAGTGCCTACATTCTTACTTAAATGCTAAGAAGCTTTCTCAATAGTTTTTCAACATTAATATTTAGCTCTTACATTGCCTTAACAAGATGAGTTGAAGATAAAGGAAATATCAAAGTGTGCAAAAAAATTCTTCACTGTTTAAAGTATTTGTAGCTCAATCTAAACTCCCAACAGCTAAAATGCTTTCTTTTGTGATTGTTGGATCAGATAGGAGTTTTATCCAAACTATTTATTCTAATCAGCAGTTGGAGGAGAAGAATGTTAAATAAACGATCTTATTTTGATTCTTTCGCTGGATGTTTACCAGGCTGTTGACAAAACCCAGAGAATGTTTAATGACTTGATGGGGGAACTTGAAACAGAAGTGGGAAGTGCGCTCAAGGAGACTCACTCACTTTTTTTTTTCAGTGCAACAAAAGGAAAATGATGACAGGCCACCTCTTGGTACCCAGTTTGAATTAGAAAATTCATCATGCTCCTTGTCGAGAGTTCAATTCTCTCACATGGAATTGAATAAACATTCTCAATGAAAGCCAGAAAGACACAGATAAAATTCAGATGTCTTTAAAAAGAAACTTTACACAGGGTATCGAAAGGGCTAGGCTCTCCAAAGTCTCACACATGGACTTATGCAAGGTTGCTCATGTTGTGCCAAGAATTAAGGCCTGTGGCTTAAGCACTGCATTATGCCTGAAACACTATGGCCACAAACTTAAGAGAGTTATCGCCTAGGAATCCGGTGATAAATAAGCTGCTATAATATTAACCAAGGAAACAGTTTAGATGCATATCCATTAAAGGAATTACCGGGGTTATTTAACTTTAAATCCTTATTAATCTTTTTATATCTTGGGTAATACTAATTCCCTAAAGTATGCTATTTAAAGCTTAGGGAAAAAGCATCCTCAAGGACCTAGTGCCAGCAAAGAAGCTGTTTTCAACATCTGGGAATAAAAATCACCACTAAATATAGATCATTGGGTCAACTTGCTTTGGGAAATGGTGAAACTCAAAAACGTGAGTTACAACATTTGCATGGGCTTGCTGGCTTCAGGGTAACTAATTAAGATCGACTCCTGGATCTGCAGGCTGACTGAAAAAGTACAGATGTGACTGGTACATCATTTTCCTAATTGCCAACAGAAGTATGAAAATATATTAGTGGACCAATCATTTGCTTCATTGTTTTCCTGATTTATTTCATTTTCTCTCACTGATACAAAATCCAATCAAAATTTAATTATTCAGAGAATGAGATGGTTAGATAGCATCACCAACTCAATGGACATGAATTCAAGCAAACTCTGAGAGTCAGTGAAGGACACAGGAGCCTGGCGTGTGGCAGTCCATACATTAGCATAGAGTTGGAAATGATTTAGCAACTGAACAACAACAACAACTTGAATACCTAGTATTTCCAATCTAATAATCTCATCCATTACCACACAGAACTTAAAATGTACATTGAGATACTGCTTTCTTTTGAAAGCAATTAAAGCCGACTATTTCTTTAGACCAAGGATGTGAGCATTAGTTTGATTCCACTCCAAATGTTCTTCTCAATTATTTTTTAAATCAGCTTGTCATTTTGTTGCTGTTCATTTGCTAAGTCACATCCAACTCTTTGCAACCCCATGGACTATCGTGTGTCAGGCTCCTCTGTCCTTCATTATCCCCCCGAATTTGTTCAAATTCATGTCTATTTAGTCAGTGATGCTATCTTTAATAATAATTTAATCTTTCCTAGCACCAGAATCTTTTCCAGTGAGTCAGCTCTTTGCATCAAATGGTCAAAGTACTAGAGCTTTAGCTTCAGCAACAGTTCTTCCAATGAATATTCAGGGTTGGTTTCCTTTAGAATTAACTCGTTTGATCTCCTTGCAATCCAAGGGACTCGCAAGAGTCTTCTCTAGCACCACAATTCAAAAGCATTAATAAAGAGTTGGACACAACTTAGCAACTAAACAACAGCTATCATTTAATAACCTTCTAATGTATCATAGATTTTGTTCACTATTACTGAATGTTTCCTTTTACTATTCATCTAAGCTTCTCTAAGATCATGGCATCTGGTCCCATCATTTCATGGAAAATTGATGGGGAAACAGTGGAAATAGTGTCAGACTTTATTTTGGGGGCTCCAAAATCACTGCAGATGGTGACTGCAGCCATGAAAGTAAAAGATGCTTACTCCTTTGAAGGAAAGTTATGACCAACCTAGACAGCATATTCAAAAGCAGAGACATTACTTTGCCAACAAAGGTCTGTCTAGTCAAGGCTATGGTTTTAACCAGTAGTCATGTATGGATGTGAGAGTTGGACTGTGAAGAAAGCTGAGCACCAAAGAATTAATGCTTTTGAACTGTGGTGTTGGAGAAGACTCTTGAGAGTCCTTTGGACTGCAAGGAGATCCTATCAGTCCATTCTAAAGGAGATCAGTCCTGGTTGTTTTTTGCAAGGAATGATGCTAAAGCTGAAACTCCAGTACTTTGGCCACCTCATGCGAAGAGTTGACTCACTGGAAAAGACTCTGATGCTGGGAGGGATTGGGGGCAGGAGGAGAAGGGGACAACAGAGGATGAGATGGCTGGCTGGCATCACTGACTCGATGGACGTGAGTCTGAGTGAACTCCGGGAGTTGGTGATGGACAGGGAGGCCTGGCATGCTGCAATTCATGGGGTGTAAATAGTCGGACACGACTGAGCGACTGAACTGAATTGAACTGAAGCTTCTCTAAAGAATGGTCAACTATTCTTACTTACCATTCATTCCTAATCTACTGTAATATCGCCCCCAACCCAACAACAACTCAACCAAAATTGTGCTCATTAACAATAATGACTTCCTCACTGCCCAGTCCAGTGATGATCTGCTCTACTGTGCACATTTTATTATTCACTCCATCGTGACATTTCTTGAAATGATTTTTGGATACATTTGTTTCTCATTCACTTTTTCTTCTCCGTCTCCCTTATGGGACACTTGTTCTACTCCACCAACCTCTCAATCCTGAGAACCTCCAGGGTTATATTATCTGCTCACTAATTTCCCCACTCTGTATCTGTTCTCTAGTTGATAATCTGTGTTCTCATCCCTGCCCCCTCCATCTCTCACCTCACCACACACTGCTGGTCAAAATTCCTCTGTTAAACAATAGCAACGTCTTCTTATCCAGTTGCATCCTGTGTCTATCCTTTTGGCTTTAATATAAATAACTAATATCCAACCTTTGGAAAGTCAACTTTTCCACTGACATATCTTCTTCCAGTGTGCACTGGCTCTGTTCATTGCACCACTAGTTTCAGAAATTCAAAGAGGTTTTAGTTTCTACCATCCCGATTCCAACCAATCTTACACTCCTGACAGTTTTATATCATAACTATTTGTTTCATCTCTCCTTTTCCTCCTATTCCAACCACAACTTTCCTAGATTGGGAGTCATTACCTTTTCTTGGATGATTCTAACAGTCTCCCATTTGGTTTTCTGCCTCCAGTATTGGGGTTTTTTTTGTTTGTTTTACTTCCAAATTAGTCACCAAAGTCTGAAACAAAAAAATCTAATCTCCTTCTACCATGCCTAACAGCTGTTACTTTGTCTGTAGAACTGATGGTAAAGCAAAGTACTAGCACCTAAATAATGTAGAATATTTACGTATTTAAAGTTAGGAGTTTGGATTTATTTCTATATAACAGAAAAACCAAAACGATACCACAGAGTTGCTTACAAGGGGGAGAATCACATTTCTTTTCCACATGGAAAAAGTCTGGATTAGGGAGATTTCGGCTGGTATGGAAGTTTCACAGGGTCATTAATGACCAGCAATTCTTTTTTCTTGCTCTACCACGTTTAACACAAGAGTCCCATTCCCAAGATCTCTTTATGATAAAAGATGGTTGCTAGAACTCCAGCCATACTATCTGTTCCAGAGGGCAGAAAGAGAAGATACAGAGTAACGTAGGGAAAGGAAAAGCATCTCAAACAACTTTTAAGTATTTTTTTCTCAAAGTGACACCCAACAGTAACAGAAACAAAATAAGTATTTTATAAAATGGGCCCCAAATGCTTAGATATTCTTATTTATTTTATTATTTAGATTCATTGTATCATATTTTTTCTGTTCTAGTAGCTTATTTAATTATAACACAATATTTTATTTATATTCTATCACAGATTTTTCAATAGTAATCTTTTCTCAGTTATTGGCTATATTACTCCCTTGGAGAATCATTTTGAAGATTAAACTGCATTATATAAAATGACAAAACAATGCATGACACGTAGAAGACACTAAACTAATCATAGTTTATGTGTTAATCATGTGTTAATTCTCGTTTATGAGAAATGAATAGGCAAATCTTAACATGGAAGTTACTTTAAGAATGATCTACTCTGGGTTATTTAAAAGATTTAATAATTTTGCCGTTATTTGACCCTCTGGGTTCTTTTTTTCTCCTAGATCCAAAGGCTTCCCTAGACATACAGTATCAGGAAAAGAAAATGGAACAAACAGTAAGATGGAAATGAACACTGGGGCAACAGAAGAAAAGTGAGCAAGTAGTCAACTATAACATTCAAAAATAAAAGCTACTAATGTTCAAGAAAAGGAACTTCTTCAATGGTCCCCAGTGAAGCAGCCTAGAACAAAGCAAAGGAAATAAAAACCAAAGCAACCCAAACTCCCTGCTCAAAGTGAACACTTTCAATAAGAACTTGAGAATCTACTTGACACAGTCTTCAACAATTTGTACATGCTTTACATCACTTAATGATATTTTCTATTAATAGAATATAAATTTATCCTTTCTAACATAAAGGAGCATAAATTACATTTATCAAATATTAAGTTATAGCACTTCCAGTTTTCTTTACTCAGTGAACTAATATTTGTGTCTACTTTGTCCAAATAGAGCCTTTATTGTAAGTTTATTGTGAAGAATAGCATGATTAGAAATATATGATGAGAGTAACAAATTACAAATACAAAATGACTAATACATTGCCAAGTACATTTTAAAATCTCAATAAGTAGCTGTTATAACAAATCTACCTCACATTACTATTTATCTATTTGCTTTCTAAGAAAAATGTTTCATAGAATGCTTTTATAATAAGATCTTGAATGGGACTTTTTCAGCTGGTCTGGATTTTATCACTAGAATTGAAAATTAGGGACAAATTGCTGGTCCTGGCACATTCTAAAAAGAACCAGATGTCTTCGAAAATATACATACAGTGCAGTATTTAAGGGCTAAATGATTCATTATCTCCAACTTTCAGGTGATAGATAGATGACGATGATAAAATAAAATGTAAACAACATGTAATTGCGGACAGTTAGGAGTTTCCTTCTAATATTGTTTAAATTGTCGGGAAGTTAGGAAGTGTATCTAAATTAAAAATCACCAAAAATGTGAAATTACTTTAAAAATTTTAATTGCTTTAAAAATTCAGATCTCTTACAATCTTCTTAGGAAAATACCAAATTCACTCTGCCACCCCTAAACCACCTTTCATCACTATCTTCCCAGTAAGACTTTATGAGCAGACAGGAAGAGGCATGTTTTGTGGTGACGGGCTGGGAGTAGGAGCTGTTGCTTAAACAAGCTTTACTGTCTGAAGATGTGTCTAAGCACAAACTGTTTATATTCCCTTCGTCTCCTGATAGAAACCAATTCCAGAGCAATCATAAAGTCTCACTGACCATCTTACACTACCTTCTAAACACGAAACACAAGAAATAACAATCTGGCTGTGACTTAATATGACACATAAGTAATTTTACATTACCCTTTGAGGAATGGAATTCATAATTTATGGAATTAAGGCTTTATTTATGTCTAGATTTTACAATTATATTCTAATGCTATTGCTGAAAAATAAGAGAAAATATTTATTTCACTATTAATGTCCTTTACACACTCTTACGCTCATGTTCAAAAAAATTTTTGGCTCCTCACTACTTACAATATCCAGAGCCCTAAGCTTGCATTAAAACGTCTGAGCACCCAAGGCAGTTACTCTTGCCTAATATTTCAGTATTCCCCACATGAATATATACCCTAGTCTCTGATTTCCTTCTTCTTACTGTCTCTGGTATTTGTCTTTCCCTTTATATTCCCATAGCTAACACTGTAGCCTATTCCATTGTAATCTCACATCTGGATTATTACAACAGCCTACTTAGGTAGTCTTGTCAAAGCTTTTTCAAACTATACTGCAAGCAACTACCAGATAATTCTTCCTAAAACATGATTTGTATCATGTCCCCTGTTTCAAACCCATCAGTGACTCCTAATTCTTAAAGACTGAGTCATTAATCCATTTTGAGTTTATTTTTGTGTATGGTGTTAGAAAGAGGTCTAGTTTCATTCTTTTACAAGTGGTTGACCAGTTTTCCCAGCACCACCTGTTAAAGAGACTGTCTTTACTCCATTGTATATTCTTGCCTCCTTTGTCGAAGATAAGGTGTCCATAGTTGTGTGGGTTTATCTCAGGGCTTTCTATTCTGTTCCATTGATCTATATTTCTGTCTTTGTGCCAGTACCATACTGTCTTAATGACTGTGGCTTTGTAGTAGAGCCTGAAGTCAGGCAAGTTGATTCCTCCAGTTCCATTCTTCTTTCTCAAGATTGCTTTGGCTATTCGAGGTTTTTTGTATTTCCATACAAATTTTGAGATTATTTGATCTAGTTCTGTGAAAAATACTGCTGGTAGCTTAATGGGAATTGCATTGAATCTGTAGATTGCTTTAGTTAGTATACTCATTTTCACTATATTGACTCTTCCGACCCATGAGCATGGTATATTTCTCCATCTATTAGTGTCCTCTTTGATTTCTTTCATCAGTGTTTTATAGTTTTCGATATATAGGTCTTTAGTTTCTTTAGGTAGGAATATTCCTAAGTATTTTGTTCTTTTCTCTGCAATGGTGAATGGAATTGTTTCCTTAATTTCTTTTTCTACTTTCTCATTATTAGTGTATAGGAATGCAAGGGATTTCTGAGTGTTGATTTTATATTCTACAACTTTACTATATTCATTGATTAGCTCTAGTAGTTTTCTGAATGTAAGACCAGAAACTATAAAACTCCTAGAGGAGAACATAGGCAAAACACTCTCCGACATAAATCACAGCAGGATCCTCTATGATCCAACTCCCAGTATACTGGAAATAAAAGCAAAGATAAACAAATGGGATCTAATTAAAATTAAAAGCTTCTGCACAACAAAGGAAACTATAAGCAAGGTGAAAAGACAGCCTTCTGAATGGGAGAAAACAATAGCAAATGAAACAACTGACAAACAACTAATCTCAAAGATATATAAGCAACTTATGCAGCTCAACTCCAGAAAAATAAACAATCCAATAAAAAAATGGGCCAAAGAACTAAATAGGCATTTCTCCAAAGAAGACATACAGATGGCTAACAAACACATGAAAAGATGTTCAACATCACTCATTATCAGAGAAATGCAAATCAAGACCACAATGAGGTACCATTTCACACCAGTCAGAATGGCTGTGATCCAAAAGTCTACAAGCAATAAATGCTGGAGAGGATGTGGAGAAAAGGGAACCCTCTTACACCCTCTTACACTGCTGGTGGGAATGCAAACTAGTACAGCCATCTACAGTCAAAGGCTGTAGATGTTTTTCTGGATTTCTCTTGCTTTTTCTATGATCCAATGGACTTTGGCAATTTGATCTCTAGTTTCTCGGCCTCTTCTAAATCCAGCTTGTACATATGGAAGTTCTCAGTTCATGCACTGTTGAAGTGCAGCTTGGAGGATTTTGAGTATGACCTTGCTAGCATGTGAAATAAGTGCAGCTGTGCAGTAGTTTGAACATTCTTTGACATTGCCCTTCTTTGGGACTAGAATGAAAACTGACATTTTCAAGTCTTTCTTTGCAGACCAGATGGCTCCAAATTCTTTATAATTAGGAATTCTGAAGTAGACTATAATTTGTGTGTGCATGCTCAGTTGCTCAGTCAAGACTGACTCTTTGGCAACTCCCATGGAGTGTAGCTCACCAGGCTCCTCTGTCCATGGGATTATCCTGGCAAGAATTCTGGATTGGGTTGCCATTTTTTCCTCCTTGGGCTAACTTCTCAACCCAGGAATCAAACCCACATCTCCTACGGATCCTGCTTTGACGGGTGGATTCTTTACACTGAGCCACCTGTGAAGCCATAATCTAGTTATACACTTATGGATCATTAAAAGTAACTTTTAATGATAAATCACCATGTCATTTTTGACATGTGACTTGGAAGATGTACAAAGAATTGAATGACATGGTTAAAATAAAATTCCCTCCATTTCACTTTTCTTATTTATGTGATTCCTCAGGGCTTAGTTCTATAAAAATAAGAAATGGGTGGCTAATAAATGTTGAGACTCTTTATATTCTAATGGAAATGTTCATCCAAGGATACAAAAACAACCTAAAACAAAACAAACAAAATCTATCGATCTCATTAAGAAATGCATTTCATAAAAACTTCATTGTAAATGTTTAATAATTACTTAACAGAATGTGCATTTTATGCTACTTAGATAAATTTTAGGATAATATCAATAATTCTAATAATATAAAAATACTTTAAAATGTAAGGTATTTTGTTTAATAAAAAGAAGGGAAAAGCTTAATTTTCAATATCAATGCTTATTATTGTGACAGAAAAGTATAATAGAGAGGTCAGAAAAATCATTCAAGGCTAAAAATACATTACATTATGACAAAACATATTACATTGATGGAAGTCAACTTCAAAAAGAACTCATATATAGATTTTAAAAATAGATTATAGAGGACATCAAAACTATGATATTTATTAATGCATTAAACATATACAATAGTGGGAGATTGTTTTAATGCCAATTTTTCCCATATATTAGAAATCCTATCTCTTGAAAAAATAATCAAATATTTGATAAAATTTTACACTAACTTGAAAATTGCAATGTATATATGTATTAAATTCTTATTTATTTAAATGTTTTAAGAATTGGAGTATAGCTAATTTACAGTGTTGTATTAGTTTCAAGTATACAGCAAAGTGATTCTTTTTCACTATAGGTTATTACAAGATATTGACTAAAGTTCCCCATGCTATACAGTATGTCCTTCTTGCTTATCCATGTTATATACAATGTGTGTGTGCATGCATGCTAAGTTGCTACAGTTGCTACAGTCTGACTCTTTGCAGCCCTATGAACGATAGCCTGTCAGGCTCCACTGCCTATGGGAATCTCCAGGCAAAAATACTGGAGTGAGTTATCATTTCCTTCCCCAGGGTTTTCTCTCTAGAAGCACTTTCAGATGAATGGTGTAGGGAGGGGAATGCTAGCTATATAACGGTAGCCCATCTGAAGAGGCAAAGATAAAACTTCAGAGAGGTGAAGGCAATGAAAACTGGAAAGTGGAGTTTAAGGAAAAAAAGTGAAAGTGCTCAGTTGTGTCTGACTCTTTGTGACCCCATGGACTGTGTAGCCTGCTAGGCTCCTCTGTCCATGGAATTCTCCAGACCAGAACACGGGATTGGGTAGCTTTTCCCTTATCCAGGGGATCTTCCCAACCCAGGAATCAAACCCAGGTCTCCCACATTGCAGGCAGATTCTTTACCATCTGTGCCACCAGGGAAGCCTGGAATTTAAGAAAGAGAGAACTATACAAAAGAAAAAAAAAAAGCCCCAGAAATCTGCATACAATAGTCTTGATTTTGATGCTGAATTCTAAGGTCCATGCACATAGGAAAAATCTCCACTAGTCTAGGAAGAGAGAGAGCTGAGACAATAAAAAGTATTTTGAGCTTGCACAAGGCTAGAAGACTTGAATTTTGGCCAGCCAGAATTGAGAGATTATATTGAATACTCAAGACAATCTAAAGACAGCAGAACATATTTGCAAGACTTTTAAACATCCCTAGAGTAAAACTACTCTAAACTTGCACTAATAAAACTTAAAAGCAAGCCACAAAAAAGTAAGACTATATGGCAGAGTTGCGTGTGTTTCTTCTGTAACACCATATACACTGTAGCTTGCCAGGTTCCTTTGTCCATGGGATTTCCCAGGCAAGATTACTGGAGTGGGTTGCCATTTCCTTCTCCAGGGGATCTTCCTAACTAAGGGCTCAAACCTGTGTCTCCTGCATTGGCAGGCAGATTCTTTACCATTGAGCCACCAGGGAAGCCTTACCAATTTGAAAAGAATTTCTGAAGACCTATAATTGTCAACAGTATAAAATTTAGAAGTACCTAACATCCAGTAAAAATGAGGAGACATGTGAATAAACAGGAAATTATTACCCATAACCAGTAATAGAAACAAACTCCAAAATAACAGAAAAGATGAAATAACAGATAATGATATTGAAAGGATTATCAGAAATATCTTCAAGTATTTAAAGGAAACCATAAACATGAGAAAATAAATATAAGCTGGAAAAGGAACTAAAAAGTACTTTAAAAATAAAATGCATGAGTTAATGATCCTGGATGAGATTACCAGATTAGCCACCACAAAAGAAAAGATCAGTAAGTATGCAGATACAACAATTGAAACTAAAAAAAAAAAAAAAAAAAAATACTGTTATGTCCAGATAGGAAAAGGACTGAAAGAGGTATAGAATACTCAGGGATTTATGAGGTAGTATCAGTGTTATTTGAGTCCCAGAAGTGAGAAATATAAGTAAGACTGAAAGAAATAACTACCATTTTCCAAGATTAAAGAAAAAAAGAAAGGAAAAAAAAAAAAAACTCCACTAACACATGAAGATAAACAAACCATAAAGAGGACAGACACACACAAAGTTATACTCTGAGACTTTTCTACCGTTGCTTTTACAAAGTATCACAAGCTTAGCGGCTCAAAACAAAATAAATTTATTATCTTAAAATTGTATATATAAAAATCTAACACACACTTAACTTGGTTAAAATTAAGGTGTCAGCAGACTGAATTTCTTTCTGAAAACTACACAGAAGAATTTTTTTGTTGCCCTTTTCATCTCTGAGGGGCAACTCATATTTCTTGACTCATGGCCCCTTCTTTTCAGCCATATAAATTTCTTTAATAATCACATCTTCTCATAATTCTCTAGTCTCTCTTAAACTTTAAAGAACCCCTGTGAATACACTGAATCTTTCCAGATAATCCATGATAATTACCCTAGTTGAAGGTCAACTGATACAAACCTTAATTCCACTGGCTATTTTAACTTTCCTTTGCCACAAAAGGGAACATATTCACAGATTCTGGGCATTATAGTGTGTTTATCTTAGGAGTGCCATTATTCTGCCTGTCACAAATATCAAAGTATATCATAATCAAATAAAAAACTAACAACAAAGGGAAATTTTTCAAAAGGAGAGAGTAAAAATGCACATATATACAAAGGAATAAAATGACTGCACACTACTCTTAAGAAACATAAGAAAGTAAACAATGACATCATATTAATAAAGTACTGAAAAAATGTAAACACAATAAAAACATCTGAAAGTAAAGAAAAACAAAGGATGAAAGAGAGATAAACTGTTGCCAAAAGACCTGTACTACATGCTATACTAAAGAAGGTTCTTTGGCAAGAGGAAATAAAGCATGAATACCGTATCTACAAACAAGAGTAAGATAATTAGAAGCTGTACCTACCTGGTTTTGATATAAAATACACTAATTTCTTAAAATGATAATTAACTCCTTAAATAAAATTTAATAACAATGAATTGTAGCACATGTAGGAAAAATGCATGAAAACAACTGAAAAATAAATGGAGGGAGAAATCAAAGTATATCATAGCATGATTTTTATATGTGCATAGATTTGGAGATGTTAAATACATATAGATGAAGCCACGCTGCTGCTGCTGCTCAGTCGCTTCAGTCGTGTCCGACTCTCTGCGACCCCATAGACGGCAGCCCACCAGGCTCCCCCCGTCCTGGGATTCTCTAGGCAAGAACACAGGAGTGGGTTGCCATTTCCTCCTCCAATGCATCAAAGTGAAAAGCAAAAGTGAAGTCGCTCAGTTGTGTCTGACTCCTAGTGACCCCACGGACTGTAGCCCACCAGGCTCCTCCATCCATGGGATTTTCCAGGCAAGAGTACTGGAGTGGGGTGCCATTGCAATATGCTTT
Organism: Nanger dama; assembly: GCA_917880005.1. Taxonomy (NCBI): domain Eukaryota; kingdom Metazoa; phylum Chordata; class Mammalia; order Artiodactyla; family Bovidae; genus Nanger; species Nanger dama. The sequence continues at coordinate 37,625,724 of CAKJTW010000007.1, forward strand.
ATATAATGAGATAATAGTGGAAATAGAATATGGAAAAATAGTGTCAATTAGGGGAAAAAACACACAAAGTGAATGTATCATGTTGAACACTAGTAAAACTATGCTGTTTATACAAAAAATATTGATAATTATATTAAATATCAATAGACTAAACAATCCAATTAAAAGAATAAGATGTCAGATTGTAAATAAAAAGCAAAATATGACTATATGCTGTTTACAAGAAATCTACTTAGAATTGTTTTAAAAGGGTAAGAATGGAATGAGATATAACATTTAAACTCTAACCAACATGCTGGGCATACATACCGAGGAAACCAGAATTGAAAGAGACATGTGTACCCCAATGTTCATCACAGCACTGTTTATAATAGCCAGGACATTGAAGCAACCTAGATGTCCATCAGCAGATGACTGGATAAGAAAGCTGTGGTACATATACACAATGGAGTATTACTCAGCCATTAAAAAGAATACAGGTGAATCAGTTCTAATGAGGTGGATGAAACTGGAGCCTATTATACAGAGTGAAGTAAACCAGAAAGAAAAACACCAATACAGTATACTAATGCATATGTATGGAATTTAGAAAGATGGTAATGATAACCCTGTATGCAAGACAGCAAAAGAGACACAGATTTCTAGAACAGTCTTTTGGACTCTGTGCGAGAGGGCGAGGGTGGGATGATTTGGGAGAATGGCATTGAAATATGTATAATATATGTGAAACAAATTGCCAGTCCAGTTTTGATGCAGGATACAGGATGCTTGGGGCTGGTGCACAGGGATGATCCAGAGGGATGGTACAGGGAAGGAGGAGGGAGGGGGTTTCAGGATGGGGAACATGTGTACACCTGTGGTGGATTCATGTTGATATATGGCAAAACCAATACAATATTGTAAAGTAATTAATCTCCAATTAAAATAAATAAATTTATATTAAAAAGAATAAACTTTAACCAAGAGAAAGTGGGAATAGCTATATTAATATCAGAAAAATTATATTTTGATCTATCATTATAAACAGGAAAAATTATTATAAAGTCATTACATCAAGTACATATATTACAGTGCATGATTATTAATATAATTATTGTTCTTGCTATTATTATTATAAACATAAATATATTTATAAGGTATCAAAATATTTTATACTATTAATACATTATAAATTAGTACATATATAATACTATAATATATACATGTTTATAAAATATATTGTTCTTAAAGATTTATGTTTCAAGGGAATTCCAGAAAAACATCTACTTCTGCTTCATTAACTATGCTAAAGCCTTTGACTCTGTACATTACAACAAACTGTGGAAAAGTCTTCAACAGATAGGAATGCCAGACCACCTTATCTGCCTCCTGAGAAACCTGTCATGCAGGCCAAGCAATATTAGATTGTGATATGGAACAACAGACTGGCTCAAAATTGGAGAAGGAGTACAACAAGGCTGTATGTTGTCACCCTGCTTGTTTAACTTATATGCAGAGTACATCATGAGAAATGCTGGGCTGGATGAATCACAAGCTGGAATCAAGGGAAAACTCAGATATGCTGATGATACTACCCTAATGGCAGAAAGTGAAGACGAACTCAAGAGTCTTTTGATCAGAGTGCAAGAGGAGCGTGAAAAAGCTGGCATGGCATCCAGTCCCATGATTTCCCCAAATATATGGGGAAAAGTGGAAACAATGACAGATTTTATTTTCTTGGGCTCCAAAATCACTGTAGATGGTAACTATCCATGAAATTAAAAGACACTTGATCCTTGGAAGAAAAGCTATGACAAACCCAGACAGTGTATTAAAAAACAGAGACATCACTTTGCTGACAAGGGTTTGTATAGTCAAACTATGGTTTTCCAGTAGTCATGTATGGATGTGAGAGTTGGACCATAAAGAAGGCTGAGCACCAAAGAATTGATGCTTTCGAATTGTGGTGCTGATAAGACTCTTGAGAGTCCCTTGGACAGCAAGGATAATCAAACCAGTTGATCCTAAAGGAAATCAACCCTGAATATTAATTGGAAGGACTGATGCTGAAGCTCCAATACTTGGCCACCTGATGTGAAGAGCCAACTTATTGGATAAGACTCTGATGTTCGGGAAGACTGAAGCCAGAGAGAGAAGTGGGGAACAGAATGACACAGTTGGACAGCATTACCAACTCAATGTACATAAGTCTGAGCAGACTCCAGGAAATCGTGAAGGACAGGGAAGTGTGAAGAACTGCAGTTCATGAGGTTGGAATTAGTCTGACATGATTTAGCGACTAAACAACATCAACAATACATAATATTTATTTATATCAGCATATTGCTTTTTAACATTAATGATCAATCACTTAATTCAGTATGTTCACAAACTAAAAAAATCACCTTAAAAGATGACATAATTCAATACTTACTTACAGCAAAATTTTACAGAATTTTCCATCATTCTTTCTATATTTACTTGAAAATCTGAATGGAAGAGTTTTTTTTTCCCATACACATTTATAAAATTTTTACTTATATTAGTATGGGGACATAAATATTTATTTTATTGTTTAAAATTCAATGTTATAATTATTTAATTTTTTTCTCAATTCTTGCCTTCTTGGCTATTGGACATGAATGACTTCAAGTTTGCTCTTGTGAAATTCTGTTCTTTTTTCAAACCAAAATAATTTTGAAAAAGAACAAAGTTGAAGGACTTGTACTACCTAACTTCAAGTATAATAAATATATAAATCAAGGGGGAAAAAATGGACTCCCCCAAATGAACATACTTATATATGTGGTTAATCAATGTTAACAGATATGTCAAAGTAATAATAAGAGCAGATTTTCCTTCCAACATATGATGCTGATACAACTAGATATCCTTTTGAAAAAAACATATACCTCAATTCTTACATTATATTTGCACAATTAATTTTAAGTGGATTATAGATGAAACCATAGAAGTTAAGACTATAAAGCTTATAGAAAAACAAGATAGGAGAAGCTGTTTGTTACCTTGGGGTAAGCAAAGGGTTTCCTGATACTGGAAAAGTATGAATCATATAAAAGAAGAAAATCAATAATTGGACTTTATTGAAACTAAAAATTTCTGCCCTTCAAAAGACATGATTAAGAATGACAAAGACCTAGAGAAAATATTTACAATATATATTTATAACAAGAGCATCTTGAATGTATAAAAATCCTGCTACTTAATAAGACAAATGAGCAAAATATTTGAAAAACTTTTCATAAATGAAGATATATGAAAGAACAATCAGCACATGACGATTTGCTCAAGATCATGAGCTATTAAAATCACAGTAAGGTAAATTACACATCCACTAGAAGGGGTAAAATTAAAATGACTGACAGGAATTCTGCTTCTTCCCATGAAGGATTAACTGCTGCAGGCAGTGCCTTCTCAGTGTAAACAGAAAACCGGGTAAAATATTTGTAACAAATGTTTCCAGACATTGAACAACAGGCAGCAGAGACCTGGGACTCCTGAGAGAAAGGAAACAAACAAGGTTAGTCCTGTAAACTCTCCAGTGTACTTCCTGGAAGCAATTTCCAGGCCTCAGGGTAGGAAGGATGAGCCCAAAAGGAGTCTGGTGGCCTTGTGGATTGCAAATTTTAAAAGACAGACATCAGAGTCTGGAAAAACCAAGGTGGCTGGAATTTGTGAATCAGAGTAAGAAAGAAAAGGAAGTTGAACAAAGGACAGCATTTTCTTTAGAAATGTACAGCTGAACTAAAAGTTACATGGAAATCAAAGGACAAAGAAAATGCTAATCAATTCAGCTGGTGTAAAAGCCAAAGTTATCACACCAGAATTCAAGAATTCAATAAAGCATGGCTCTGTGGTAAAGAAAGTAGGGAAAACCACTACTAGGTCATGCAGATATGACCTAAATCAAATCCCCTAGGATTATACAGTGGAGGTGATGAATAGATTCAAGGGATTAGATCTGGTAGATAGAATGCCTGAAGAATTATGGACAGAGGTTCATAACATTGTACAGGAGGCAGTGACCAAAACCATCTCCAAGAAAAAGAAATGCACTAAGGCAAAGTAATTGTCTGAGGAGGCTTTACAAATAGCTGAGAAAAGAAGAGATGCGAAAGACAGGAGAAAGGGAAAGATAAACCCAACTAAAAGCAGAATTCCACAGAATAGCAAGGAGAGATAAGAAAGCCTTAAGTGAGAAATGTAAAGAAATAGAGAAAAACAACAGAATGGGAAACACTAGCCATCTTTTGAAGAAAATTAGAGATTCCAAGGGAATATTTCATGAAAAGACAGACACAATAAAGGACAGAAACAGCAAGCACCTAACAGAAGCAGAAGAGATTAGGAAGAGGTGGGTAGAATACACAGAACTGTATTTAAAAAAATATCTTCATGACACTGATAAACAGGATGGTGTTGTCACTCACCTAGAGCCAGACATTCTGGAGTGTGGAGTCAAGTGGGCCTCAGGAAGCATGACTACAAACAAACAAACAAAACTATTGGAGGTGACGGAATTTCAGCTGAACTATTTCAAATCCAAAAAGATGATGCTGTTAAAGTGCTGCACTCAATATGCCAGCAAATTTGGAAAACTTAGCAGTGGCCACAGACCTGAGAAGGGTCAATTTTAATTCCAACTCCAAAGAAGGGCAATGCCAAAGAATGTTCAGACTACCAGAATTGCACTCACTTTACATGCTAGCAAGGTCACGCTCAAAATCCTTCCAGCTGGGTTTCAGCAGTACGTGAACTGAGAACTTTTGGATATAAAGCTGGACTTAGAAAAAGCAGAAGAACCAGAGATCAAATTGCCAATATCCACTGGATCATAAAAAGCAAGATAATTCCAGAAAAATATTTACTTCTGCTTCATTGACTATACCAAAGCCATTGACTGTGTGGATCACAACAAACTGTGGAAAATTCTTCAAGAGATTAGAATACGAAACCACCTTAACTGCCTCCTGAGAAACATATATGCAGGTCAAGAAGCAACAACTAGAACTGGACATGGAACAACAGACTGGTTCCAAATTGGGAAAGGATTACGCCAAGGCTGTATTATTGTCACCCTGCTTATTTAACTTATATGCAGAGTACCACCATGTTAAATGCCAGGCTAGATGAAGCACAAGCTGGAATCAAGATTGCAGGGAGAAATATCAATAACCTCAGATATGCAGATGATACCACCTTTATGGGCAGAAAGCAAAGAGGAACTAAAGAGCCTCTTGATGAGAGTGAAAGATGAGATTTTTAAAAAAGAGAGAAAGAAAAAGCTGGCTTAAAACTCAACACTCAGAAAACGAAGATCATGGCATCCGGTCTCATCACTTCATGGGAAATAGATGGGGAAGCAATGGAAACCATGTCAGACTTTATTTTCTTGGGCTCCAAAATCACATGTGACTGCAGCTATGAAATTAAAAGACACTTGCTCTTTGGAAGAAAGCTATGGTAAATCTAGTTAGCATATTAAAAACAGAGACATCACTTTGCTGACAAAGATCCATACAGTCAAAGCCATGGTTTTTCCAGTAGTCATGTGTGGATATAAGAGTTAGATCTTCTTAAAGAAAATGAACACCAAAGAATTGATGCTTTTGAACTGTGGTGCTGGAGAAGACCCTTCAGAGTTCCTTGGACCGCATAGAAATCAGACTAGTCAATCCTAAAGGAAATCAACCCTGAATCCTCATTGGAAGCGCCAATATTTTGGCTGCCTGATACAAAGAACTGTCTCATTGGAAAAGACCTGATGCTGGGAAAGATTGAAGGCAGGAGAAGGGGGCGACAGAGGATGAGATAGTTGGCTGTCAACATTGACTCAGTGGACTCATATGAGTTTGAGCAAACTCAGGGAGATAGCGAAGGACAGGGAAGCCTGGTGTGCTGTAGTCCACGGAGTCACAAAGAGTTGGGCAGGACTGAGTGACTGAACAACAATTGTGGTAAAGAGTGTGCTTGTAATGCAGGTATGCAGTTTTGATCCCTGGGCTGGGAAGATCCTCTGTAGAAGGAAATGGCTACCCACTCCAGTATTCTTGCCTGGGAAATCCCATGGACAGAGCAGCCTGGCAGGCTATAGTCCATGGGGTTGCAGCAGAGTCAGATGCAACTTAGAGACTAACCAACAAAACAAAATAATCAAACTTGTGACATTGGCATTAAGGGTACACAAACAAATCAATGAAAGAGAACAGGGAGTCCAGAAATGCATATATATGAACCATCAATTTTTATCAAATATGTCAAGATAAGTGAAGAGTGGAAGGACAGTGTTTTCAGCAAACAGATGATGAGTCAACTGAATATCCATACAGAGAGGTAAATCTCTATAACTTTTAGAAGAAAACAGTAGAAAATTATCATGACCTTGTGGGAAGTAAAGGTGTCTTAGGATATATAAAGTTGAGCCCTAAAACAAAGCCGACTCATCACTTTTAGTTTTGGAGGGAAATTGTTGTTGTTGTTGTTGTTTTTAATGCAAACGCAAGCCACAAACTGAGAAACATATTTACAAAACAATGATCTGATGTCTTGTATCTAGAATACAAGAACATACAACTCAAGACAAAATGGGCTAAAAATGAACAAACATTTCATTGAAGAAGATACAAAAATGACAAATAAGCACATGAAAAGATACTTAGCATTCCATATCAATAATAAAATGAAAACTAAAATCGCAATGAAATACTATTACCCATCCACTGCAATAGTGTCATATCTAAGAAACAATAGCTTGATGCAATGTCATAAAGCTTTTCTTCTATGCTTTCTTCTCTAGTTTTATATTTTTCAGCTCAAATTTAGTTATGTGATCCATACTGAGCCTATATATCTATCTCTATAGAGAAACATCTGTGGGCTGCATTGCGTATTCATTGCTCAGGGCAGGCTTTTTAGCTGCAGTGAGCAGGGGGTGCTCTTCACTGCAGGGAACAGGCTTCTCACTGTGACAACTTCTTTTGTGGATCACAGGCTCCAGGTGCTCGGGGTTCAGTAGTTGCAGCATGCAGTTTAAATACTTAAATACTTCTTAAAATCAGTTTATCATTTACTATAAAAATAGTTTTCTGGAATTTTGGTTGTTGGTTTGAGTCTGTAAATTAATTTGGGGAGAATTTACATATTAAAATATTGAATTCTCCAACTTCTGTTCAATGTATGTTTCTCCATTAATTTAGGCTTTCTTTAATTACTTCCAGTAAACTTTTGTAGTTTTTGTGCAGGTCTAGCACACCTTTTGTCTGATTTATCCCTAGTTTTTACCTACCCTTACTGGGTTTACAGTGCATCATCAATCTAGACATCTAAACTCAGTTTTATTGGGGGTCCATTCTGTTTGCAGATGACACCACCCTTATGGCAGAAAGTAAAGAGGAGCTAAAAAGCCTTTTGATGAAAGTGAAAGAGGAGAGCGAAAAAGTTGGCCTAAAGCTCAACGTTCAGAAAATGAAGATCATGGCATCTGGTCCCATCACTTCATGGGAAATAGTGGAAACAGTGTCAGACTTTGTTTTTATGGGCTCCAAAATCACTGCAGATGGTGACTGCAGCCATGAAATTAAAAGACGCTTACTCCTTGGAAGAAAAGTTATGACCAACCTAGATAGTATATTCAAAAGCAGAGACATTACTTTGCCAACTAAGGTCCGTCTAGTCAAAGCTATGGTTTTTCCTGTGGTCATGTATGGACATGAGAGTTGGACTGTGAAGAAGGCTGAGCGCCAAAGAATTGATGCTTTTGAACTGTGGTGTTGGAGAAGACTCTTGAGAGTCCCTTAGACTGCAAGGAGATCCAACCAGTCTATTCTGAAGGAGATCAACCCTGGGATTTCTTTGGAAGGAATGATGCTAAAGCTGAAACTCCAGTACTTTGGCCACCTCATGCAAAGAGTTGACTCATTGGAAAAAACTCTGATGCTGGGAGGGATTGGGGGCAGGAGGAGAAGGGGACGACCGAGGATGAGATGGCTGGATGGCATCACAGACTCAATGGACGTGAGTCTGAGTGAACTCTGGGAGATGGTGATGAACAGGGAGGCCTGGCGTGCTGCGATTGATGGGGTCGCAAAGAGTTGGACACGACTGAACGACTGAACTGAACTGAACTGATCTGATTCTGTTTCTGTGGAGTGGCCACAGTCAGAGGGAACATGACTACTCCCTTCAGACAAAACACTGAAAAGAGTATAACCCTTCTGATTCAAGCAGAAAAATGTTGAGGAAGGTTTCCAACTGGCCAGCTGGTTTTATGACTGCACCTCTGACTTTCTATGTCTGTAGTGCTTTTGGCAGTAAAACAGAAGATATTTTCATAATAGTGGCTTAAAATGCAAGTTATTACATATGTAATGGATAAACAAGATCTTACTGTATAGCACAGGGAACTATATTCAGTAGCTTGTAATAAGCCATAACAGAAAAGAATTTTTTTAAAGTAGTGGCAATGGCACCTCACTCCAGTACTCTTGCCTGGAAAATTCCATGCATGGATGGTGGAACCTGTTGGGCTGCAGTCCATGGGGTCACCAAGAGTCGGACACGACTGAGTGACTTCACTTTCATTTTCACTTTCATGCATTGGAGAAGGCAATGGCAACCCACTCCAGTGTTCTTGCCTGCAGAATCCCAGGGACGGGGGAGCCTGGTGGGCTGCCGTCTATGGGGTCGCATAGAGTTGGACACAACTGAAGCGACTTAGCAGCAGCAGCAGTAGCTAAAACAATCAGACAATCATGAATTTTCCCAGTAACAAAACCAAGCGAACATAGTCATTAGTCAGCCAAGTGATTCAAAATCCCAACCTCTCTCCATTTTTCTGTCCCAATACCCTCAAAGTTGGCTCATGTCCTCATCACTTGTTGGTTACAGAATTGTTGTTGCATCTCCAGGTATTACAACCGAATTTCACATTGGAAAGAGAACAAACAGGCAAAAAGAATAAGCCAACATAGTCTGTTCTTTCTCACTGAGGAAGCAACATTTTTCATAGAATTACTGTTTAGCAGATAAACATCTCATTGAGCAGAAAAGGACTGCATGACTACTTTTAGCTCACAGGAGATTGGGATAAAGATTAGTTCACCTTTTCCAAATTTTGTGATAGAGTCAGGAAGAGAAGAGTGGATTATGTTTGAGTACTGGAACCAAATCACAATGTCTGCCATACTGATCAATACTGCGCCACAGAACAGAAACTTGTTCTCCAGGCAAAGTATTCCAGCCTGGGTTATGAGCCTACGTCTATAGTTAGGAGACTGACAATCTGTTTTCTCAAGAAAAAGGTCAGTGCATGACTAGATTGATAGAAACAATGGTATCAAAGAGTTAAGGCAAATCTCTGGAATTTTTCTCCTAGAATCATGGCAATTGCACTGAATTCTCAAGAGTATTCGCATTAATTTAAATTAGATTAGAGGCAGAGGTTATTTTAGAATGGCACATTTTATCCACTGATAAGGCTTAGTGAGATTTCTTTAGAGAAGAAGCACTGTGTATGGAAAAATTAAGAGCATGAGTCTGAAGCCAGTGACCTGTGTTAAAATTCTAGCATATCTGTTAACTGGATTTGTCACAGTCAGTAAATTACTTAAATCTTGGAGGCCTCAGTTTCCACATCTACACAATGTAGATAGTTATATTCAACATCCACAGTGTATCAGTTCAGTTCATTTCAGTTCAGTCGCTCAGTTGTGTCCGACTCTTTGCGACTCCATGAATCGCAGCACGCCAGGCCTCCCCCGTTCATCATCATCTCCCGGAGTTCACTCAGACTCACGTCCATCGAGTCAGTGATGCCATCCAGCCATCTCATCCTCGATCGTCCCCTTCTCCTCCTGCCCCCAATCCCTCCCAGCATCAGAGTCTTTTCCAATGAGTCAGCTCTACACATGAGGTGGCCAAAGTACTGGAGTTTCAGCTTTAGCATCATTCGAGACTAAACAGGATTAAGAAACCTAGTTTCTTAAAAATATTTACTCCCTTTGCTTCTTTCCTCTATTTTTCCCTTTTATTTATTCTGGTGAGTTTAAAGTATCATCCTCAGCCCCTAAGCTCTTGTGCTCTTCCACAAAGGACTCCTAAAATGCCAAATTTGGTCCAGATTTTCAGAAGTTTGCATAATATTTGTGAAAGAGCCATGAAAGCATACATGTCTCACCAAATGACCCTAACTTTCTCAGGTCTAACCAAGATACAGTGTTGGAAAACCCTTCTCAGCCTGGCTGTGTTTAGGATATAAAAGTCTTCATGAGTCTGAAACTGATTGGCTATGGACACCTTATCTTCGACAAAGGAGGCAAGAATATACAATGGAGTAAAGACAATCTCTTTAACAAGTGGTGCTGGGAAAACTGGTCAACCACTTGTAAAAGAATGAAACTAGATCACTTTCTAACACCATACACAAAAATAAACTCAAAATGGATTAAAGGTCTAAATGTAAGACCAGAAACTGTAAAACTCCTAGAGGAGAACAGAGGCAAAACACTCTCCGACATAAATCACAGCAGGATCCTCTATGATCCACCTCCCAGTATAATGGAAATAAAAGCAAAAATAAACAAATGGGATCTAATTAAAATTAAAAGCTTCTGCACAACAAAGGAAACTATAAGCAAGGTGAAAAGACAGACTTCTGAATGGGAGAAAACAATAGCAAATAAAGCAACTGACAAACAACTAATCTCAAAAATATACAAGCAACTTATGCAGCTCAATTCCAGAAAAATAAATGATCCAATCAAAAAATGGGCCAAAGAACTAAATAGGCATTTCTCCAAAGAAGACATACGGATGGCTAACAAACACATGAAAAGATGTTCAACATCACTCATTATCAGAGAAATACAAATCAAGACCACAGTGAGGTACCATTTCACACCAGTCAGAATGGCTGCGATCCAAAAGTCTACAAGCAATAAATGCTGGAGAGGATGTGGAGAAAAGGGAACCCTCTTACACTGCTGGTGGGAATGCAAACTAGTACAGCCACTATGGAAAACAATGTGGAGATCCCTTAAAAAATTGCAAATAGAACTGCCTTATGACCCAGCAATCCCACTGCTGGGCATACACACTGAGGAAACCAGAATTGAAAGAGACACATGTACCCCAATGTTCATTGCAGCACTGTTTATAATAGCCAGGACATGGAAACAACCTAGATGTCCATCAGCAGATGAATGGACAAGAAAGCTGTGGTACATATACACAATGGAGTATTACTCAGCCCTTGAATAAATTTGACTCAGTTCTAATGAGGTGGATGAAACTGGAGCCGATTATACAGAGTGAAGTAAGCCAGAAAGAAAAACACCAATACAGTATACTGACACATATGTATGGAATTCAGAAAGATAGTAATGATGACCCTGTATGTGAGAAAACAAAAGAGACACAGAGATATAGAACAGACTTTTGGCCTCTGAGGGAGAGGGAGAGGGTGGGATGATTTGGGAGAATGGCATTGAAACATGTATACTATCATGTAGGAAATGAAGTGCCAGTCTATGTTCGATGCAGGATGCGGGATGCTTGGGGCTGGAGCACGGGGATGATCCAGAGGGATGATATGGGGTGAGAGGTGGGAGGGGCTTTCAGGATTGGGAGCTCGTGTACACCTGTGGCTGATTCATGTCAATGTATGGCAAAGCCAATACAGTATTGTAACGTAGAATAAAGTAAAAATAAAATTTAAAAAAATAAATAAAAGCAAAAAAAATAAAAACAAAGGAAGTTATACATTAAAAAAAAATGAAACTGATTGGCACACAGTATAGGGCAACTCCTTTAAAATTTCAGAAAAGTCTTCCCTGATTCCCTAGTCAAGTGACACATTATATACACCCTCATTAATGTGTCTCTCTCTTTTCTAGCATTCACAGCAATTCTAATTTTGGATCTGTGTAGCCATTTTTAAATTTAGATCTGCCTCTGTGAAGGAAGGGAGAATGTCTCCTTCTGCTTACTAACATACCCTAAGTGTCTAGGCAAGTTCTGGGAGATGGTGAGGGACAGGGAAGCTTGGCTTGCTGCAGTCCATAGGTTCGCAAAAGTCAGTCATGGCTGAGTCTTGTTGTTGAAAACGACAAATGCCTAGGCCAGACACAAATGATGGAGAATATTACAGAAGCAATCAGGTACCTTTTCTGATTTTTCCCTAAAATACATCATCACTCATCCTTCTCACAACTTGATTTATCAACACTTACTTGGATTCTAGGACTTAGAAAGCAGCCTTTGTGTCCAAGATATCAGAAGTTTCTCTGCCACTACTAACTTACGGTTTTCTTTCCACTTATTCACTCCCTAATTTATTCACTCACTTGCTGAAATAATCTAAAGGAAAAAATATTCCATGCCGCCCTCATTTTTATTTTCATAAATGTTAGGATCGATTCACAAAAAGCGGGAACTGGGGTGAAAGGCTCTCAATAGGCTTTCCCACTGAGGCTGATGGACTCTAGTACACTCTGCAGGTGAATGGACATTTCCTGCTCTACAGTCACAGCAGCGTGGTAATGCAAACTCATGATTACGTGTTGGGGCCTTGGATTCAAAGTATACTCTTCATAAGAGCTGTGCTAGGACGTTTCTGCACTGTCTACCACCTCCCATTTGGAAACCCATTTGACTTTTTCCATTAATGTTTTTCTTCTTTTTTGAAGTGTTGTAATTCAGCCTCAGTGTGTGGTCTGGCTTCATTCTCAACTAGAGCAGAGACTTGAAGAACTGAGCCAAACTGTGGTGGTGGGCCAATGATAAAAATTGCTTCTATTTTCCACTTTAACAACAATTGTTTTTACTTTAACAACTCTAAGGCTGGAACTTTCTTAGTGGAAGGAGAGCGGAATTTGGGATATCCATGAATAAAAACAGCTAAAAGTAAAGACATAAATCTATAGGAAGTGACACACAAGGGGGAAAATGATCATATACCACTAATATTACTTGTAAATCCTGGATATAGTTTTTTGAGAACCTTCTGTGTGATTTGTCAAGAGTCATCAAATTGGTATGTGCTACAATTTTGCCACCACAAACCCACTTTCTCTGCTTGGTGGGGCACTATACTTTGGGTTTGAATTAATGTCTTTCCATAGTCAGTCCATTCTTGAACCTGAACCAATCCCCTGACCATGAATACAGCACTTTCTGAATAAATTGATGGGGGAAACGCCCACATTTAAGACCTAGTGCTATATTCGTGGCCTTTCTGGTTACCCATAATTGGATGATTACAGAAGAGAAATCTATTATAGAACATGGAGTGTGATGCTTCTCTCACCATGTTGAAGCATATGTTCACAGTATAAGTTTGGTAATAATTTTGATTATGTGATAATAAATGTAGTAGATACAGGAACAAACATGCAGTTATGAACTGAAATTCCACATGATACTCTAAAATTAATTTCAAAATGTTACACAAACATTTTGTGTTACAAAATGTTACATTTTGTGTAACAAACAAAAGATTGTTTTCACTGCCTCAATTTTTAAGATCTGCTAAATGAGATAATGATTTCTGTCTCCACCTGTGTCAAATAATTAAAGAGCTATTGTCTATAATGTGTTCTAAAGTCATTTGGCCTCCCAGATGCACTGCTTTTTACAATAAAATCAGACATAAATAGTCAACTTCATTAATTTTTTTTTTTACCATGTAGCTCAGTATTTGATATAGGCTGAATTCAGAAATTTAAAACTACTACCATTTATCCTATCATTTTGTAAGAAAAATTTGGCCACAACTCACATTCACCCTATTTTTATTAATTATATCCACATATTCTGAGGTTGTGCCTTTTTTCCTGTATGGTTGCTCTAACACTCTGTCCCTCATGATATTCTGCTTTAATTCACTCTGAATTTAATTTGATTCACTTTCATTCACTCTGAATTACAATCTTTGATTCAATCATAATTTGTAGGTGTTTATTTCATTTGCTCATTTCTTCATATATTTATTCAACTCACATTTATTAACCATATTGTATTGCAAGGCTTGGAGATATACCAAAATAAGAAACTCAAAGTCTCTGCCTTTGAGTAGTTTACATTTGGGGTGAGAACAGGTAAAGTTATGAAGAAAAACAAAAGAAAATACTTGATAGGGAGTGATGAGATGGATTATGACCTCCCTAAGAAGGTAACATTTATGAAAATTAGGCTCTGTAAGGACCTGGGGAGGAGCATTTCCAGGCCAAGAGAAGGGTAAGATTAAAGGAGTGTACATGTCCGTCCCAAACACTGCTCTATTTGAAATGGATAACCAGCAAGGACCTATTGTATAGCACAGGAAACTCTGCTCAATGTCATGTGGCAGCCTGGATGGGAGGAGAGTTTGGGGGAGAATGGACATGTGTGTACATATTTCTAGTATATATATATATATATGGCTAAGTCCTTTGGCAGTGCACTTGAAACTATTAACTGGTTATATTCTATAAAAAGTTAAAAAAAAAAAAAAAGCTGAGAAGCAGCAAGAGGAGAGATGCAAAGACAGAAATGCCTGAGAGCAAGGCCAGGCCTAGATCCTATACAGTCTGTAAAAATAATGGAGAGTTAGGATTTTAGGCAGAAGGTGAGTGGATTGGAAGATTTTCATAAAGGAAAATTCTGTGGTGTATCCATAACATAATAGCCTATCTGTTTCTTTGAAAGAATCAGGAAAAAGCGATTAATGAGTATGTATTGAAGGTTTTCTTTATGCAAGATATTAGGCTCATCTTTTGAGGAAATAAAGTGTATAATTAGAAATCTGGCCTCTAGAATCTTACTGAGTATTCAAGCAAATGAATCATATACAGATAATGGAGGTGAGAAGAGGAGTTAGGGACAGGTGGTCAAAAGGCACAAACTAGTTATAAGATAAATAAATACTAAGGATGCAATGTACAACTTTATGATAGCTAACACTTCTGTATGAAAGTGATATGTATTAAAGTTGTTAAGAGAATATGAGTTTTCGTTACAAGGAAAAAAAAGATTTGTTCTGGGCTTTTTTGTATCTATGTGAGATGATGGATGGTCATTAAACTTAATGTGATAATCATTTCTTGATATATGTATGTCAAATCATTACACTGTATACCCTAAACTTATGTAGGGCTATATGTCAATCACATTTCAGAAATGGGGAAAATTCCTTACATCAGGAGACCACACATGCCAAATTAATGATATGGAATGAAGACCCATATTTCCTCTCCTTAAAGAGCTGATACCTTGAAGGCTATAATGGTCACAGGTAGAGCAAATTATGAGAGCATAAGGTTACACCACTCTATCTGTAAAGTATTTGAAAATAGGCACACCAATGAGGGATGTTTATTGGAGAAAGAAGGCTTGATTGGGGCTATGAACAGTAAGCAGAGATCAGAGAGAGAGAGAGGGAGAGAAGGCATAACAGAATATATAGAAATCGCAGGGGCAGTGAGGATTCTGGACCAGCAGATAGTCGAGATGGATGTTTTTAAGAGCTACCAGACATAGGAGTGGACAGGCAGAGAACAGTTTTGCCTTCAAAACCAAGCAGATATTTTAAAATTTATTGTTGACAATGTTATCATAATTTTTGTTTAGAGGAGTAATGAAAGTGATATTAAGAAAGAACAGAGTGGCAGTAGTTTGAGAAAAGGTTTAAGAAAATGAAAGAAAATTTGAAGCAAAGTAACATAAACTTTGTATTTTAGATATACAGAATCAGGAGCCCTAAAAGTATAAAGGTTTTTTTGTTGTTGTTTTTTTTTTTTCCCAGATTTTTATGGCCTGTGAGGATCAAAGAAGGGAAGAGAAAGAAAGATGTGCATAAGAAGGTGAAACCAAAGACAAGGCAAGTTTATACAGCTTAGTTTAGGATGATAGCAGTACACTCACCCAAAAGAGAATGGTTTAAATATATGTATAATAAAATGTATACAATTTCTGTACACTATGCATAAAGATGTATTTACATTGTTACTGAAATGTCACCCACATAAAGTACACACATTTGACACGCACAACTTGATGAATATTTTTCAAAGGTAATCTGTGTAAGTAACAACAAGAAGAAAAAAACACAGCATATAGACAATCCAAAAGCCTCCCTAACAGTCTATCCATCAAAATATCCCTAAATATTAACCATTATCCCTATTTATATCAACTAAATTTATTTTGCCAGTTTTGAGCTTTAAATAATAGAGGTACACTGCACAAGTATTCTTTTATGTTGGATCTTGGCTCATCTACCAGTAAGAGTCATCTAGTTGCTGCATATAGTTTTATTATTTCTGTATATTATCCCATCATATAAATATACCAAAAGTATTGTTGATGAAGATTTGTGTCCAGTTTCTATTGTGACTAACAGTGTGGTAAATATTCCAAAACCTGATTTTTGGTGTACAGTGGTTTGCATTTCTCTTGATTACCCAGCTAAGAGTGAAACTGCTAGGTCATAAAGTATGCAAACACTAAGCTCTGTGGATGTTGTAAGAATTTACATTACCACTCACAGTGTACAGGAGTTCAGGGACCCATATGCTCACCAAAACTTGGTGCTGTCTTGTGATTTTAATTTTTATTTCTCTGATCACAAACAAGTTTGAGCAAATTTAAATACATTTATTGGACAGCTGGAAATTATTTTGTTCAGAATTCCTATTCACATCTATGGCCACTAAAATAAAACTGACTACTTTTTTCTTCTGGAGTAGGAGATGGCAACCCACTCCAGTATTCTTGCCTGGAAAAATCCATGGACAGAGGAGTATGGTGGGCCACAGTCCACGGGGTTGCACAGTCGAACATGACTGAGCATGCACATGAACACATATGCATACACCCTTTTCTTAAGTACCTTTAGGTATTTAAAAACAAATTCTGGAGACATGCCTGTTACCAAATATATGTATTGCCAATGTCTTTTCAAACTCTGTGACTGGTCTTTTTCACTCATTTAGAGGTATGCTTTTGATCAACAGAATTTCTTTTAATTTTAGTAAAGTGCAATGTATCAATACTTTTTTTCTGGATAGCTTCTTTATGACTTAAAAATTATTTTTAGGAAGACTGTGAGAAATATTTTCTACCAAATGAACATATTGATATTCTTTGATCTTGTAGGATCTTATGTTTTTACCTTTTACATTTACATCTGGGCTTCCCTGGTGGCTCAGTGATAAAACAATCTGCCTGTAATGCAGGAGATGTAGGTTTGATCTCTGGGATGGGAAGATCCCCTGGAAAAGGAAAAGGCAACCCACTCCAGATTCTGGCCTAGGAAATCCAATGGACAGAGACAACTGGTGGGCTATAACCCATGGGGTCACAAAGAGTTGGACGTGACTTGGCAACCAAACAACAACAACAACAAAAACATAAAACAACAACAAAAACTCATTTAGGTCTACAATTTATTGTGACTGAATTCTGTCTTTGAGGTATGAGGTATGAATAAATTACTTTTGATAAAAAAAAAAACTGATCTAATACTACTAACTGCAAAGAGTATCCTTTCCCTTCTGAATTTTAACAGCAATTTGGTCATAAATCAGATGAATATATTTGAATAGGTCTGCTGCTAGACTCTCTATTCTGTTCATTGGTCAAATTATCTATTCGTGTACCAGAGATTTCACATACTTTTCAGTATGGTAGTTTTATAAAATAACTGGTATTTGGTAATATAAATCTTCCAAACTTGTTCTTCAAGATGATCATGATTATTCCTGAAGCTTTGCATACTTATATAAATTTAAGTTGTTGATTTTTTAAAAGCTGGGATTTTAATTGAAATTATGTTGAAACTGCACATAAATTTAGAGAGAATTAGCATCTTAGTAATGCTGAACCCACCAGTCTTTGACAATAGTCTTTTTCTGCATTTATTTTGGTTTATTTTGATTTCTCTTACACTATTTTGTAGATTTTGGTACCATCACTTCATAGCAAATAGAAACAGGAAAAAATGGGAACGGTGAGAGACTTTATTTTGGGGGCTCCAAAATCACAGCAGATGGTGACTGCAGCCATGAAATTAAAAGATGCGTACTCCTTGGAAGAAAAGATGTGACAAACCTAGACAACATATTAAAAAGCAGAGACATTACCTTGCCAACAAAGGTCCGTCTAGTCAAAGTCATGGTTTTTCCAGTAGTCATGTATGGATGTGAGAGTTGGACTATAAAGAAAGCTGAGCACTTAAGAATTGATGCTTTTGAAATGTGGTGTTGAGAAGACCCTTTAGAGTCCCTTGGACTGCAAGGAGATCCAACCAGTCCATCCCAAATGAAATCAGTCCTGAATAGTCATTGGAAGAACTGATGCTGATGCTAAAACTCCAGTACTTTGGCCACCTGATGTGAAAAGCTGACTCATTTGAAAAGACTCTGATGCTGGGAAAGATTGAAGGCGGGAAGAGAAGGGGATAACAGAGGATGAGATGGTTGGATGGCATCACTGACTCGATGGACATGAGTTTGAGTAAGCTCCAGGAGTTGGTGATGGACAGGGAGGCCTGGCGTGCTGCAGTCCATGGGGTTGCAAAGAGTCAGACATGGCTGAGTGATTGAACTGAACTGAATTGATTTTGTAGATTTCAGTTTCAAAGTATTACAGTTTTCATTAGATCTATTCATCTAGGAAGAACTAGCCTATTTTTAGTTTGTTCTTACTCCTTATATGTAATGTTTGCAGAAATTCCAGTGGAAAAGACTTGAATAAATGGGATCATTCTTATTTGGGGGATCTAATACTGCTTTTTGTCTCTTTATCACCATTAGATTCTCAAAATCTCCACTATATTTTTTAACTTCTGTGCAGAATCTCAGTGTTCTCCATAGATCAAAATCAGTAAATGCTTAGAGTAGAAATTACACATAGATTGTCAGAGGTCTCCTGATTTTCACCCCTCAAATAACGACTCTTCTGGTAATCCTAAAGTCCAATTTGTTATCTTTCTGCAACTTCTAGGCTGCTGATTTGTGATTAGCTTCTATTTTCAGGGGTATTTATTGGTAGCCAAAGTGAAAAAGTGGAGACAAATGTAGTGTTCACTTTAAAGAATTTCCTTTCTTTTTAGGAATTTGGTTCCTTGTTTTCTTGTTGCCTTAGTTATTGGAGAACGGTTTTTCTGGCTGAACCATACAGCATGTGGTATCTTAGTTTCCTGACCAGGTATTGAACCCATGCCCTCTGCATTGGGCCACCAGGGAAGTCCCAAGAATAATTTTAAACAGTTGATCTTTTATCTTTTATTTTATTTCATTTTATTCAGTCCTCATAGTTAATTTCTATGGGAGGCTTTGTATAATATCAACTGCATCACAGTAAGAAACCTTAAGTTATAAATGTAGATTTAAATATACAGAATGATTGAGGAAAAAAAATCAGATAAAATAAAAGCTTTTCTCATTATTGCACTATTTTAGCTTTCTATATATTTATTATAATTTTATAATACATGGCATATAAGAGTCTTCACAATCTGACTCTAAAGTACTCCTCCAAAATCATCTCTCACCATATCTCCTAAACCAAGCTGAACATCTCAAGATCTAAAAAATACCTTACACATTTCTCAGCTCATGTCATAAGCTGGTCAGAGTCATGGGTGGCCAGGGCACTCCAGCTGACAATTATTTCCTCACTTCCCACAATATGCTATAAAAATATTATATGATACAAACAAATCTGGAAGCAGTGGCCAAGAATACTTCCTTCCACACTCTTCCACATCCCCATATACAATCAATTCTTGTTCCATGAAAGGTTTTCCTTATTATTTAAGATTCTGCACACGTGAAATCTCCTTTCCAGTTGTTTTATTCATTTCTGTAATAACATATTTCTGTAATTTTGTGGCTTTTGATATTATACCAAATGTATGGTTTTGAAGTTAGAAAAACTAAATTTGAATCCTATATGAGGTCTTGTGGTCTTTGGTAAGTTTTCTCTGGGAGTCAGTTGACATATCTGTAAAATGAGGGAAATACCACCTACCTCATTATTTTAGAAATACTTATTGAATGCACATTTTACGCTAACCACTGAGCAGGGCAATTAGATTAGGAGAGAGAACGTGTGTGAATGAATACATAGCAATAGCATGGGAAGCAACACATTGTAGACATTTAAAATTTTACTTTTCATTGTTTCAGTGTCAATGGATTGCTAACAGCTGGCAACAGAGTAGGGCTAGTTCATAGAGGTAACAAATTTTACAATGTGAATAAATATGAAAAGTGTAATGTTATGTCCTCTAAGCGCTTATTGACCTATAGTTAAGTCGCCTTGGTCATGTCTGACTCTGTGCGACCCCACAGACGGCAGCCCACCAGGCTCCCCCGTCACTGGGATTCTCAAGGCAAGAACACTGGAGTGGGTTGCCATTTCCAGTGGGTTCCAAATAGTCTTTGACATCTTTTACATATAAGATTCATTACTTTGAGTAAAGAATCATACATATCATATATGTAATAAGTTTGTTTCCCAGTTCATGATTATCTTTATTGCAGTGGCTCATTCATCCAATTCTATAGGTTGTCAATAAAGCAGGCGCTAAGTCAGACAGTTAAGGGTTCGGTCCTGGCTTTATCACTTAATAGCTGTTCATTTTATGATCATAGCATGCTTTCTGGTTTATCTATTAGGTAATCAATCTAGGTTCAAGGTTCTTCATTTATAAAAATTAATATAATAATTTAATATAATAATTGCATATGCCTAGTAGAAGTTTTGTGAGGATGAGAGCAGATGCTACATTTAAAACTACATGATCACTCAATAACTGCTGGTCAATGTTGTTTTCCCAACATTGCACTCTTTTCCAAGAGTCCTAATGCGTTAGCCAAGGAGTAATTCAATCTTTGCCCTTCTTCTTCTACCCCATTTTCCACAGTTTTCAGTCCCAGGTGAGGGTGATGGAAAAGGTTTTCTTTCTGAAATATATTTGGGCAAGCCAATTATTCCACATAAATCAAGTACCCCCTTGAGGTTCCTTAGTTTTTAAAAGCATGGGAATGTGGGTAGTCTTGGCTTCACTATCTCTGTCC
Organism: Nanger dama; assembly: GCA_917880005.1. Taxonomy (NCBI): domain Eukaryota; kingdom Metazoa; phylum Chordata; class Mammalia; order Artiodactyla; family Bovidae; genus Nanger; species Nanger dama. The sequence goes on from CAKJTW010000007.1 coordinate 37,646,783, forward strand.
GGTGTGTAGGATGTCCTGGCAGTCTAACCTCTTGAAATTTGGCCTTGGGGCAAAAGGCTCTGTTCACTTCCTCCTAAGAAGGCTTTCAGGCCAGGAAAATGTTGTAATAGAGTTTCTTCTCTCCAGAAAATCCCTAGAGGTTCCTCCTTTTGGACTTGAGGGCAGACACTCAAATATTGCCTTCCTTGGATGTTTTTCAGTTTAGCATAGGATTAAAATTTTCAAATCATCTGCCTAAATAAATATGTCCAACCATTCTATTCATTCTGTATTTGAACCCAAGGTCAGGGGGCTGTTTATATTTCAGCCTCTTTCAGAAACCCATATTCTTTTCCTTTGTAACCTTTTGACCTACTTCATTTGGGTATTAGGCTCTTTAGTTGCTTGCTGAGTTTTCCATTTACACATTCAATCTTCTCTTATTTTATAATTTAACATGTTCACTAAGGCACAATAGGGTTTTTAAAATACTGACATGAAAGGTAGATAAAAAAAATATTTTGGATCAAGAACAAAATATGCAGGAAATGGACATGGAAGAGACCCATTTTAAGTTTAGCTGGTAAAAGCATAAGCTCTTTAGGGAAGGGGAGGGAAAGTGCTTCCAGAGGACAGACCTAGTAAAAGAAGAGACTCTCTTGGCTATGAGTTGCCTTTGTTTTACTTTTAAGCTGTGTTTCTGAGTGCAGTGTGAAAAATGGATGAAAAGTGTTATCAGGACAATTTGTTTTGAAACCCATAAATCATGAAGTGAAAAAAATTTAAATATATGGACAGATGCATGATCTGTTTCAAGTGAATACATGACCTTCCAAAGGTTTACCTATACAAAGCACCAATGCTTCAAAACTCTTCATTCACCTATATCCAGAATTTGGTATTTTCTCAATAAAGACACAGAGAGAAATGGGATATACGCAAAGGATTATTCCAAGTACACAGAAGTGACACAGACGTAAGAAAAGGTCAAAAAGCATTAGAGCTGATGTTTACAAAAGAAAATGTTTCTTTCTTTAACTAAGTGAGACATGCATTTCTTAGGGGAAAGGAAAAAATCAATCTACTTATGGCAGAGGTATTTTCCTTCCTGCCTTTTATAGGGAATATTCTAACATACTATTTCAATCACCTTCACAGATGCTGGTCCTAAAGATTAATACTTAACGTATGGTCAGCACCTTCTAGAATAAGGACTAATGAAGGGTCATGGATGGACATACACCTTGTCTGGGCTTCCCAGGTGGAGCCAGCAGTAAAGAGCTTGCCTGCCAATGTAGGAGACACGACAGATGCAGGTTCGATCCCTACGTCAGGAAGATTCCCTGGAGGAGGGCATGGCAACCCACTCTAGTACTCTTGCCTGGAGAATTCCCATGGACAGAGGAGCCTGTAGGGCTGTAGTCCATAGCATCGCAAAGACTTGGACGCACGACTGAAGCAACTTAGCATGCATGTGAAGCTGCAACATCTCTACTTGCATCACTCCACTTCCTCTGTACTTCCATTCATTCTTTCAATTATCATATCTGGCAAGAGCTCTATCATGTATTCCATTCTTACAAAATATGTGAGAAGGATTAGTTAATTAAATGAGACTGATCCATATTCAGGGGAAGTAATTGATCAAAATACATCTGTCAGAAACTTTAGACCCAACTTTGCCTCCCATATGACCCACACCTCCTACCACCTCTTTTTTTCTCTGCTGTGTACAAAGAAAGGCCTGATTTGTCACATGGGAAAGGTACTGAATCCTAAAATGTTCTTATGCGAGGTTTTATATCCTCTGAAGTTTGATATTTCCTGAATTTTCATTAATTCTAATAGCTAAGAAATCATCACCTAGTGAAATCTGAAAAATCAAAGTAGCCACTTGCCTCTTTTAAATACCAGCTTTAAAACACTTATGGAGCCTGGCGAGCTAATTGGCTTTTCTATATGCCCCTTCTTATAGAACGGCAGCCACCAAATACTAGGAAGACTTCCAGAAGAATTTCATCAAATGATGAGCAGATTGTTCAGATATCTATAATGATATATTCAGACTCAAGTACATAGGCACTTTCTTGGAATGACTGTAATGGAAGAGTAATTTAAAACTGACAACAGTTTTATAATTTACAATAAGAGTACCACAATGGCACCCCACTCCAGTACTCTTGCCTAGAAAATCCCATGGATGGAGGAGCCTGGTGGGCTGCAGTCCATGGGGTCGCTGAGAGTTGGACGTGACTCAGTGACTTCACTTTCAGTTTTCACTTTCATGCATTGGAGAAGGAAATGGCAACCCACTCCAGTGTTCTTGCCTGGAGAATCCCAGGGACGAGGGAGCCTGGTGGGCTGCCGTCTATGGGGTCGCACAGAGTCGGGCATGACTGAAGCAACTTAGCAGCAGCAGCAGCAGCAGCAGCAGCAGTATTATGTTGACTAGTTAATGGTACTTTATATTTTCATTGTGTGTGTGTGTGTGTGTGTGTGTGTGTGCTCAGTCACTCAATCATGTCACATTCTTTGGGATCCCAGGGACTGTAGCCTGCCAGGCACCTCTGTCCATGGAATTTTCCAGGCAAGAGTACTGGAATGGGTTGCCATGCCCTCCTCCATGGTATCTTCCCAACCCACAGACTGAACCCATGTCTCTTGTGTCTTCTGCATTGGCAGGAGGATTCATTGGCCACCTGGGAAGCCCAGTATTTTGACTAAAAATGTATGAATGTGTTAGTTAAACATATGACAAATGTCACTAGTACTGAAACATCTTTATGTTAACCATGCTATGACAGATCACATTGTCTTACTTTGATCCTGTTAAAGAAAACTAAGCTCAGAATTTTACCGCCTGGCCCCACATTCTTTATTGTTGTCAATAACTGAAGTAAAGAAGAAACTTTTCGTCATCCTGAGCTTCATTTGGTACAAATATTTTGAACATAAAGACATAGCTAGACAATGAAATCCATTCACACTGGCTTATTTGCTATCAAACCTTTCCTGTGCTAATATTAGTAAAATACATAATAATTTCAATGTGAAGTCACTCTGCTGCTGCTGCTAAGTCACGTCAGTTGTGTCCAACTCTGTGCGACCCCATAGACAGAAGCCCACCAGGCTCCCCTTTCCTGGGATTCTCCAGGCAAGAATACTGGAGTGGGTTGCCATATCCTTCTCCAGTGTATGAAGGTGAAAAGTGAAAGGGAAGTCACTTAGTCGTGTCCGACTCTTTGCGACCCCATGGACTGCAGCCCACCAGGCTCCTCCGTCCATGGAATTTTCCAGGCAAGAGTACTGGATTGGGGTGCCATTGCCTTCTCCATGAAGTCACTATAGCATTCTTTTAAAATTATGATTCCAACATTTAATAACAAAACTTATTTTGGATTTAAACTAGCAAGCTAAAAGAATGAAAAATCCTTGCATTAGCTACAAGTTCAATGCCAAAAATACAGTAAATGATAGATGCGTCCTTAAGTGAATATCGTGAACTAATACAAAATAATTGACCTTTTCAGATGTTAGTTTTGTTCATTATTCATAAATTCATGTGCAGTGAAGTCGCTCAGTCGTGTCCGACTCTTTGCGACCCCGTGGACTGTAGCCCACCAGGCTCCTCTGTCCATGGGGTTCTCCAGACAAGAATACTGGAGTGGGGTGCCATTTCCTTCTCCAGGGGATCTTCCCGACCCAGGTTAACAGTTCGTTCTGCAGCCTTCCTCTGGTCTCAGGACACCTAATCTTTGGACAATTCTGCTTTTAACTCAATTAACTATTAGATTATCTCTACTGAATCTAAGATAAGTGGAAATTAGTTAGGCCAAGAGCTACCCAGCATTTGTTACCAAGTAATATGTGGAAGCTACTGATGATGGTCACAGATGCTCCAGAGAATAGGAAGAAATAGGAGAGTCACATACTTCTGAAGGGGCTGAGTGACTAAGCAGGTATAAAACATGACAGGTCCCCGGAATGATGGCTTAGTTTCATCTTTCATGAACAACACAGACTGCACGCACAACACAAATGTGAAATATTAGGAAACTGAAAACTGTGCCTGGGAGTTCTATGCTACTGCTTTCATGTTATATTTCTTCTTGTAATATGTTCCTTCTTAAAGCTAAGCCAACTTGGTGTTGGGTGGAGTTGACTGTATATCTTGACTCTGGTTGCCAATCCAATTCAAGACTAATCTGAGAACAGTATACAGTGTTTAAATCACTAATAGCACTCCAATATCTTTCCCTCAGATAGGTTTGGGTTCATCGTTTTAAATGAAAGCTTGGTTTTTAGGCTATGGTGTGGCCCAGGCATCCTTTAAAAGCTAGAGAAAAAGAGCTTCTATGGAAAATTTTAGGTAATTATTATCCCATATTGGTAAAAGCTTCATATAGGCACTTACTGGAATTACAGAGGGAGCCTAAGAAGAAAATGTGAACTTGAGCCCTCGGTGGAAAGAACCTGAAAGCAAGGAAGATCTGAACAAGTTCAAATGTAGATAATATAGGATGCGCCAATACTTACATGGAGTTCATCAAAAGTTGTTACTGTTGTTTAGTTGATTAGTCACACCACTCTTTGTGACCCCTGGACTGTATCCCACCAGGCTAGTCTGTTCATGGGATTTTTGAGGCAATAATACTGGAGTTGGTTGCCATTTCCTTCTCCAGGGGTCTAGCCAACCCAAGGATTCAACTCGAATATTCTGCATTGGCAAGTGGATTCTTTATTGAGCCACCAGAGAAGCCTTTATCAAAAGTAGACTTAGACAAAGAACTGAGACAGAGCAAGATCAAGTTCTGTTTCAGGTAAGTCTCTTAGTTTAACAAGCCAGGCCTTTCTTAAGAATGGTCTAATGGACCAAGGCAGCTAAGAGGCCTTTAAAGAGAGGCTTTCATAGTTTATGCCTTCCTGGAATTATCTCTTACCAAAGAGCCTGGATATTTTAATCATAAAACCAAACTGTTAAGATCAATTGTTTTCAAGTAACAAAAGACTTTAATGCAATTTTTATAGTGCAATGGCTCTCATATGTTAGTACAGGCTAATGGTTTTTATTATAAGACATAATTGGTTTCTGAAATTAATAAATATGTAATTTGGAGTATTTTCTATCTTTTGAATATATGAAATAAATGATCTCTTTTACTAGACTTAACATTTTACATCTTCTGGGTGATCAAAGAGCACAGAAATATTTTCTTGAAAGCACAGACTTAAGAACCATGAATTCCAGTACATTTTTGCAACTTTTTAAACTGAAATGGGCATCTCTTTCTCCAGTTTCTTTCTTTCAACTCATGCCCCAACTAAATTCGACGAATAATTACTGAATGGCAACGATGTGCTCTATACTCTGCTCATAGGAGTGTTATCAACAGTAACAGCAAAATTTCTGGTTTCCATCAGGGACGTAAAATTGTGTTAGAGAGAAAACAAAAGTACAAGCTAAACAGACAACAGTATAAAACTTATGCCAAACGGAGTCCAAATAAACACAGACAATATACTATTACTCCAGGTAATACTAGAGAATTTTTTTCGCAGAACAACCGAGGTGCCACAGGACAGGAAGGAGATAGAAAAAGATTTTAAAAAGAAAAAAAAATTAAATATAACTTAGTAAACTTTGCAACAATATCTGAATAGATTCTGCTAAGCACTGGCAAGAGTTAATTTAAAAAGCAATGTGACATCTCTACTCTGCTGAGTGATATTTTCAGAGCAGAACCTGATATTCATGTTTGTAACTTGTCTTTGTGCTTCACAAGTGCCACACTCGATGCTTATTAACACATTGAGTATAGAAGTCTTATACAGTCATCCCTTCATATCTGCAGGGGGTTGGCTTCATGACAACCCCTGCCACTACCCTACATATGCCAAAATCTATAGATGCTCAAGTTCCTTATGTAAAATAGCATAGGATCTGCATGCAACCTATATGTATCTCCATGCATATTGAAATCATCTCTATATAATTTATAATACCTGTCACAATGTTGATGTAATATAATAAACAGTTGCGAGTGTGTGGTAAATTCAAGTTTTGCTGTCTGGAACTTTCTGGATTTTTTTTTCTGAATATTTTTGATTTGCAATTGAATCTGTGGATATAGAACCTATAGATACAGAGCACCATAGCTTTCTCACAGTCCTGTGATGTTGCAACTCTGTCATCTTCATTTTACATATGAAGAAACTCAGGCTAACTTGCTCATAGTTGGGAGTCAGAAAAGTAGTAAACTTGATCTTCTTAATCTAAGTCATAAACCTGTAATCCAAATTTTAAAATATATTTAAAAAAATATTGGAATGCTTCTTACTGTAACAACGTAGGTTTTATCTGACGAAGGCAGCAGCTAAGGCTAATTACTGAAAAAGGGCTGAATAAAATGTAAAACGTGAAAACACAAATGTAAAACACAGCCAACAGAGGAACTGGCAAACAAATAGGGGGACCGAGGAGAGAACGGAAATGCATCAAAGTAAGATATATATTTGCCACTGCTATTTTCCCCTTGGGACAGCTGGTAATTCAAAGCACTGCACAAAGAGGCAGAAAATAACAGGTTAAAGATTTTGACAATCAACTTAGGTTGCATGCATGAATGCTCAGTTGCCCAGTCATGTCTGACTCTTTGCGACCCCATGGACTATAGCCCGCCAGGCTTCTCTGTTCATGAGATTTTCCCGGCAAGAATACTTAGGTTAAGGAGATAAAAATTTGAAATTCTAGACCACCAACGCAGCCAAAATTCAAGATTCCAAGATCTGAGATAATAAAGAGAATCACAAAGAAATGAGCCTAACAGTCTCTGTACTATTTCCCTTAAGGGAATTCCTAGCTCCTAAGCTACTCCTGTGTGGGCCATATTTACAAAAAAAAAGAGACATTTAGAAAGCAGATGATAAGGAGTTAAAAAATGAAACAGATTTTGTCAAACTCCCAGTGTTACAGAGAGAAAAAATTACTTTACTGCCCTCTAAGGAAAAGAGGCCCTCATAAACTGAGGACCTAGTAATAGATCCTTCTTGAGTTTAAGAGCACAGCAGAAGTAAACCAGCTTTCAAACACACTGAAAACTAAATAAAAATTATTTAAAATTTGTAGCTGAAACAAATTAACCCTCTCATATTCTAATTTTTGCTGGATAAAAATTAAATCTCTGGTAAGAAAAGCCTCCACAATATTTTTTAGGCAAAGTTTAGCATGTAATAAAAAAAAAAAATTACCAGGTATCTTAGAGATAGAACCAAATGACTAAAAATCAGGAGGAAAAAAATCAAGTGAGAGAAAGAAACGCATAGGTGACCTAGATACTGTACCTAACCAGACACAAATTTTAAAAGAATTCTGATTAATATGATCAAGAAAAAATAGGCACAAAATGGAGAACTTCAATATAAATGTAGAATTTATAAAAAGAATTAAATAGAAATTCTACAACAGAAGTTAGGTATTAAATATTATGAGCTATAAGCAGGATATATACAATAAAAACCACTTCTCTCAATGAGCTAGAAAAACTGTTTAACACCAAAATCTGAGATTATTTTAAAAGCAGCCAGGAAAAAAACTTCATGACTTTCAAGGTATAATAGCAGACTTACAGTCAGACTTTGCAGCAGACAAAAAATAGTGAAATTATATCTTTAAAGTTTTGAGAGCAATTGTTAACAACCTACAACTCTACCAAAGTAGCAAAAGCTAGCTTCACAATTGAAGGGAAAATACATATCATTTTCAGACCAAAAATGCAATGCCAAGAAACTGGCATTAAAATAAACATTAAAAGGGATTTTTCTGGCAGAAGGAAAATGATCCAAGACTAAATCATGGTCATGCAAGGACTGAAAAACAATAGAAAAGTTAACTATAAGGGTAAATATAAGTGAGTATTGTCTGTAGAAAGCAATGGAAACAATATCTTACACAGTGTAAAATATATATACATACATACATACATTTTATACATATGTATATTTAAAATGTTACCAAAGTAGAAATAAACAAAGGGAGATAAGTTAAACAGGTTAAAATAAACAAGATCCTTGTATTTCTGGAAAGTGGCAAATGCGTTACCTTGAAAAAGACGCTAATAAATCAATGACAATGAAATAGTTTTTTATCATAAAATAGTAGGCATCTAAAATTAGATAGATTTAAGCCTCTATGCTGGGAGTAAGAAGCTATGTTAGATAACTTCTGTGTTCTCTTCTATTGCTGCTGCTGCTACTGCTAAGTTGCTTCAGTCGTGTCCGACTCTGTGCAACCCCATAGATGGCAGCCCATCAGGCTCTGCCATCCCTGGGATTCTCCAGGCAAGAACACTGGAGTGGGTCGCCATTTCCTTCTCCAATGCATGAAAGTGAAAAGTGAAAGTGAAGTCGCTTAGTCGTGACCCCATGGACTGCAGCCCACCAGGCTTCTCCATCCATGGGATTTTCCAGGCAAGAGTACTGGAGTGGGGTGCCATTGCCTTCTCCCGCTAACACTAGATAATTCTTTTAATGTTATAAGCAATCATCACTATAAGAAATTATAAAGAGGAGAGTTAAAATATAAGGCATATATGAGATATATGGAAGAATCCTGCCTCCAAATAGTTCAGACTTGATGAATGATTTTTTTATAAGTTAATATACAGAAATGGGTCATTTGGATATAATTTATCATGAATATGGTGTGTCTGCACACATGTGCACACTGAAAAACTGTATGACCAGTTTAAAATAAAATAATTTCTTACATCCAAATTGATATATTTGGTAGAGTAAAGATAAGTTTCAAAAGAGATATAATTCTTTTCAGTTGAAGTGGGTTCTTTTGATGTTTTTTTTTGAGATGGACATATGAAAATTCAGTTTTCCCTTGGTGAATGGTTAGCAGTGAAGCAAAATTTTTGTATATATTTTATCTCAGGGGAATAGATGGGTTTGACATCTGGAGGGAAGAGGTTAGAGCTCATCACTTGGGTAGAGTAGGAGGAAATGAAAACTCAGAGGGTCAGAATATCTTTAAGAAGGAGGAGGATTTTGGCTAGGGACTAGATAAAGTTCCAGATGAACTTATTAGTGGTCAAATGTTACAGAATAATGAGATGTGTATGGGGGAAGTTCACTTCAGCAATTCATTGTGTGGAGCAAAAGTTTTCTAATAATCTAGGAAACCATGTTTATGTTTCTAAAATATTGTACTCAGGATGAAACTAATGAAATGAAAATAATGCCTGCCTGGCCCGATGATACAGGCTATGCAGGGCTTGACTCAAAGATACCATGCATAATATAGAAACCCTACACTGGTGGGTTAGAAATTAGTTTTTCTATAAATTAGGAGGATTTCTACAAAAACAGAAAGCAGGCAGAATCAAGTTGAGGGAAGCTATTGTTCAGTGTGGTATAAAACACCTACAGACAAGCTGTCGTGGAAGGCAGTAAAGTAACTGAATGTTAAGGAGCAGAATGATAACCACCGTTGTCTAATGAACCACTATTCAGATAACTAACTGTAAACTGTAATTCATGCAAATTAGCTTTCCTCTGTCTCCTGATTTGGTTACTCCAGAGGAAGCAAAGGTATCTGGACAATATTTTTAAAAGGAGACGGAGCTCCACATTCAGAGGCCAAACTACAATTACACTTCATACTGGTACCTAGATTTATTTTTATCCATTGATCATACAAATTCATACGATCAGAAATAGTTCTAATAAAATTTGAACAAGTATTATCAAATAAAACAATGAGTTTACAATAATGAACTAACAAATGTATGAAGAAAAACCAATAATCAGTAACATAAAAGAAAATTTCCTCCATAAAATTTGGTATATTACACCTACATACATACAACAAAATCCTAACATGAATGGATGAAGAAAGAACTGCACATTGAAATGCATGGTAAAATGTAAAACTATGAGGATAAACAGAAAAGTTAAAAGCTTCTCGAGAGACCAAAAAAAAAAAAAAAAAGAAAACACCACCTTGTTCTTACAAAAGAACAAGAATTAGACTTGAATCCGACTTCTTTCTCAAAGGCAGATGCTATAGGATAAGAAGCAATATTCATCAAGTTCAGAAAATACGACTATGAATTTGTGAATTTAAGTCTTAATCTTATATCCACCCAAACCATTAATAAACAGAAGAAAATATAAAGACATTATAAAACATACTCAAAAATTCCTAATTACAGACCTTCCAAAAGAGAACTAGTACATTATTCCTGACAAAATGCAAAATAAATCCAATAAATAGGACGGAAGTGGTAATAAATGTTAAGAAAAAACACTTTAAAAAATAGTCTTAAAAATACAAGAACAGCTTAAAAATGTATAGAGAAATTTTAAGGCACAATGAAACATGATTGTGTATATATAATTTTAAAAAGTGTGTGTCTATATTCTATAAACAACAAAAAAATTTTTTTAAGTTGGGGAATTCACAAATTAGTTAGGAAATCTCTATAGATTCCAAAAAGAAGAGATTATGTAGCTCACTTTATTTTTTAAGTCACAATACAAAACTAAAAATAAGTTTTAAACAATAAATGGAATTTAATGGAATTTGCTAGTTAGACTGAGATAGAAATGTTCTTAACTTGATAAATGTTATTTAATAATCACAATCAGTATGTCTACATACAGATACAACTGAGTGACGGAACTGAACTGATTTCATCTTTTGGGATAATAAAGAAATCAAGATGAAAATAATCTCTTTAGAAATAAAGATACGAATGCTTAATATCAAAATCTTTGGGAGATGACCAAAGTCAAGCTCTAAAGAAAACATTTATCTATAAATCGATTACTAAAAAAATATGTAAAAATGAAGTTATCCAAGATTCATCTGAAGAAAATAGAAAAAAAAAAAAACTGTAAAAACAGTTTAAAAAAGAATTCAGTTCAGTTCAGTTCAGTCGCTCAGTCATGCCCATGAATCACAGCACGCCAGGTGATGAACACTCCCTGTTCATCACCATCTCTCGGCGTTCACTCAGACTCACATCCATCGAGTCAGTGATGCCATCCAGCCATCTCATCCTCAGTCGTCCCCTTCTCCTCCTGCCCCCAATCCCTCCCAGCATCAGAGTCTTTTCCAGTGAGTCAACTCTTCTCATGAGGTGGCCAAAGTACTGGAGTTTCAGCTTCAGCATCATTCCTTCCAAAGAAATCCCAGGGTTGATCTCCTTCAGAATGGACTGGTTGGATCTCCTTGCAGTTCAAGGGACTCTCAAGAGTCTTCTCCAACACCACAGCTCAAAAGCATCAATTCTTCAGCGCTCAGCCTTCTTCACAGTCCAACTCTCGCATCCATACATGACCACTGGAAAATAGCCTTGACTAGACGGACCTTAGTCGGCGAAGTAATGTCTCTGCTTTTGAATATGCTATCTAGGTTGGTCATAACTTTTCTTCCAAGGAGTAAGCGTCTTCTAATTTCATGGCTGCAGTCACCATCTGCAGTGATTTGGGAGCCCCCAAAAATAAAGTCTGACACTATTTCCACTGTTTCCCCATCTATTTCCCATGAAGTGATGGGACCAGATGCCATGATCTTCATTTTCTGAATGTTGAGCTTTAAGCCAACTTTTTCGCTTTCCTCTTTCTCTTTCATCAAGAGGCTTTTTAGTTCCTCTTCACTTTCTGCCATAAAGGTGGTGTCATCTGCATATCTGAGGTTATTGATATTTCTCCTGGAAATCTTGATTCCAGCTTGTTTTTCTTCTAGTCCAGCATTTCTCATGATGTACTCTGCATATAAGTTAAATAACCAGGGTGACAGTATACAGCCTTGACGTACTCCTTTTCCTATTTGGAACCAGTCTGTTGTTCCATGTCCAGTTCTAACTGTTGCTTCCTGACCTGCATACTGATTTCTCAAGAGGCAGGTTAAGTGGTCTGGTATTCCCATCTCTTTCAGAATTTTCCACAGTTTATTGTGATCCACACAGTCAAAGGCTTTGGCATAGTCAATAAAGCAGAAATAGATTAGATAGGCACAACTTTTAAGATAGACTTTGCTATATGACAGAAACTAACACAACATGGTAAATCAACTACATTCTAATAATTTTTTTAATTAAAGAAAAAGTAGTCATGATCAAAATGTTGAACACTATCATTTAAAGACTACATTAAATAGATATAATGTGGAAAACTAAAAGAAAAAGAAAAAGGCAAAAACACCACTAAATGTTTTCAGGAATAAGAAATAAAGTTGGAAATAGGTATAAAACTTCCCAATTCATTCTACGAAACTAGTATAATCCTGAAACAAATAAGCCAAAAGAACACAAAAAGATAAAATTAACTATCAGTCAATTGTATTTATAAACTTCTATGAAAAATCCTATATAAAATGTTAATAAATTGAATCAAGTAATAAAATAACAATGCATTATAAATAACTCTTTCAAGAACATAAAAATGTTACTGCATGAGGGAGTATTATAAACCAAGTCACTGCAGAAAAAGATTGAAGGAAAAAATATATGACTTTCATTTTAATAAGTGGTTCCCCCAAATTTCCAAAATCAGTTAATGGAATTTGCTAGCCAGACTGGAATAGAAGGAAACTTTCTTTATTTAATAAACGTTATCTAATAAAAGTTATAGAAAGCAACATACTATTAGCAAATTAGTAACAAGAATCTCACTGAATTCAAGAGTAAGATCATTGTCCACTATCTCCACTCCTCTTTAGCACTGTGGGGAGATCTCAAGCAATGTAATCACACAATAAAAAAGAACTGATGTATAAAAAGAAAAGGTTAAAACTCTATTTGCGTGTCATATGTCTTTATAACTGTATCTGTTTTCTAAAGCTGTCATAAAGAAGTACCACAAATTAGAGAATCGTATATCATAATAAGAATTGATTCTCCCACAGTTCTGCAGACTACAAGGGAAAAATCAATGTATTGGCAGGGACACTCTTCTCGGGCTTTCTTATCTCTTCCTAGTTTCTGGTGGTGACTTTCTATCCTTATTTTCCTTCTCTACATCACTCTCATCTTATCCTTTGTAGTCACACAGAATCCCCGGTCTTCACCTGGTATCTTGCTTTTCTTGGAAGGACACCAATCTTACTGGTTTTAGCCCTCACTAACACCCTCATCTTAGCTTGATTACATTTGTAAGGGTTCTATTTTCAAATATGGTCACATTATAAGGTACTGAGAATTAAGACCTCAAAGTACCTTTTCAGTTCAGTTCAGTCATGCAGTCATGTCCGACTCTTTGAAACCCCATGGACTGCAGCACACCAGGTCTCCCTGTCCGTCACCAACTCCCAGAATTTACTCAAACTCACGTACATTGAGTCAGTGATATCATCCAACCATCTCATCCTCTGTCATCCCCTTCTCCTCCTGCCTTCAGTCCTTTCCAGCATCATGGCCTTTTCAATGAGTCAGTTCTTCACAGCAGGTGGCCAGAGTACTGGAATTTCAGCTTCAGCATCAGTCCTTCCAATGAATATTCAGGACTGATTTCCTTTAGGATGGACAGGTCAGATCTCCTTGCAGTCCAAGGGACTCTCAAGAGTCTTCTCCAACACCACAGCTTAAAATACCTTTTAGAGGAATACAGTCACACCCCTGAAAAAATAGGGATACAAAGAATCAACTGAAAAATCAATAGAATTAATAAGGAAGCTGAAAAGGTGAACTTACATAATATCAATATCAATTATTTATTTTCCTTTAGGCCAAAAACTAAAAGTTAAAAACTAAGGAGAGAGAGAATGAGAGGAGGAGAGTGGCTTCCATAAACAACAACAAAATAATAACAGTCCTACAATAAGCACAAAAAGGGTCATCGCTACATGGAGAAAAATTTACCAATGGGCATAAATAGATATACAATAGTGAAGAAATTCACTATTTCAGTAGGGAAAGATACAATACAGTGGCAACATTCATTTGATATAAATTTAAAACACTCATTCAATACAAGTTAACATACACATTCAATTGTAACCTGTTACGAAAGAAATCAAGACAGCAAATTTTATCTTTTTATGATCAACAAGTTTTTTTCCAAAATCATACTGAATACAGAACTTCAAATTCAAACTTAACTTCAAATTCAAAATTAACTTCAATTAAAAGAACAAACATTTATTGAAAACGAAGAACAATAAAGGGGAGTCTTTGTGCTATCACATGAGAGCTACAATCACAGAATCAGTAAACACTGTAATAAATGTCACTTCTGCCAGGCATTTGTCTAAAAGCTTTATATATATATTATTGAATATAATGAAAACTCCTACTATATCTTAATTTGACAGATGTGTTATTTTAGACACTAGACGACTAAGTATATTGCCCAAGTTATATATACCATTAGTAACTGTGTGGTCTCATGGAGAAGGCAATGGCACCCCACTCCAGTACTCTTGCCTGGAAAATCCCATGGATGGAGGAGCCTGGTGGGCTGCAGTCCATGGGGTTGCTAAGAGTCGGACATGACTGAAGCGACTTAGCAGCAGCAACAGCAGCAGGTCTCATTCTAGAGTCCACATCCTTGATCTATACCATATGCATCCTGATGTTGAAATATAAAGTCAAAGTAATGAAAACTACGTGGCATTGTCATAAGTATGGACATATAAGTAATGGGATAGTACAGAGTCCATATACTGACCCATGTGAACGTGAGACTTCAAAAGCTCTCCAAATCATTATGAAACTAAACATGTGGAAACTCATCCATTTAACAAATTTAAGTTAGAACTTGAAGGTGAAAAAGTGAAAGTGAAATCGTTCAGTCGTGTCTGACTTTTTGTGACTCCATGGATTGTAGCCTGCCAGGCTCTTCCATCCACGGGATTTTCCAGGCAAGAATACTGGAGTGAGTTGTCATTTCCTTCTCCAGGAGATCTTCCTGACCCAGGGATCCCGCGTTACAGGCAGACTCTTTACTGTCTGAGCCACCAGGGTACTCTTACCTCATAGTCTTTAGTGTATATAATAATGCAAAATTACAAATAAAATAGAAGAAATATAAAGCCTGTTATAATTTGTATATAATTTATCTATATTATATAAATGTAATATTTATAACAAATTTATCATATATATCACATATAATATCGATATAAATATATAACCTATTATACTTTGTTATAATAGACGATTATTTTAGAGTAGATTTTGGTTCACGGCAAAACTGAGCTCTAAGTATAGAGTTTCCATATGCCCTCTGTCCCTACACAGGCACAGCCCTTCTTCCTATCAACATCCCGCACCTGAGTGGTGGCACAGTCATTACAATGGTAAACTTATGATGACATCACTGTCTCCCAAAGTCTAGACTTTACATTATGGCTTATCCTTGATGTTGTACACTAGGTCTTGACAAATGTGTAATGACAGGTTCCCACCATTATGGTATCAGACAGAATAGTTCCACTAGCCCCCAAATAGGCTATATCCTCCCTAGGCATCCCCACCTCTCCTCCCCACCTCACACAGCTCCTGACAACCAGTGATCTTTTTAAAAACACTATAGTCTGGTCTTTTCTATTATGTCATATAGTCGTAATGATACAGGATGTACGCTTTTCAGCTTCTTTCATTTAATAATATAAATTGAAATTTCCTCCATGTCTTCCTATGGCTTGATAATTCATTTCTCTTTTGCACTGAATAATATCCCACTTTCTGAATGTATCATAGTTTATGTATTCATTCACCAATTAAGGACATCTTGATTCCTTCTAAGCTCTGGAAATTATGAATAAAGTTGCTATAAATATCCATCCTTTTGTGTGGACATGCATTTTCAATTAATTTTTGTATATATCAAAGATCATTATTGTGGAATCACATTGGTAAGAGTATGTTTAGTTTTGTAAAAGGCTGCCAGACTATCTTAAAAGTGGCTGTCCCATTTTCTGTTGCCATGAGCAATGAGAGTTTCTGGTATAATTTTCTTTTATAATCTATTTTCTTCACAGTAATTATCTTATGTATCCTTTTGTTTGTTTATTCTTAAATCTGTCTTCCCTTACTGGACTGTCTTGTTTATTACTGCTTTCCTAAGACATAAAACAGTGACTGACAAGTTATAGTAAATGCCCTTGGTAAATATATGTTGAACAAATAAACCATTTAATGCAACTATCTCAAGTTGAGGCTATATAATGAGCTCTGATAAAAGTAAATGGAAAATATAAACAATCTAAAGAATACAAGTATACCAAAAAAAGGAATTAAAAGTCATATATAATCAATAATAAATTGAGAGAAGCTCAGATTCACTTAGAGAAAAGCAAATCAAAAAAGCAATAAAAATATTTTTGTCCATAATACTGAAAACAATGTAATGGCTAATACTGAATCTTAATATAGTTATAAAAGCAGGCACTCTCACATACACTTGGTGAAACTGTAAATTGGTAATCTGTATTATATTACAAAATAAATGTAGAAAAAATAATAGTGAAAAATAGATATTCTCTTTTCCAAAATTCTACTACTGGTAACCTGTTTTTCAGAACTGGTTGCCCACATGTCTTGTGTATAGTGTGAATCCTTTATAAGAGATATGTCTTTATGAATTACTTCTGTAATAAAAAAAACAACCTTTTAAAAGCTAAATGAATGATTAATTATTTCAATTCCACCCCCAAATGTGCATTCTTTATCAACTGACCCAGTAAGTGCCTCAATTCCAGGAGCTGACTGAAAAAAGTCTTATTTAAGGGTAAGACACTTTTACCATAGGAGATATGGTGTTTGTGCATGAGTGTTTGTGTGTGTGTGTGTGTGAAAATTGGCAAGTTCTTAATATTAAATTTTGTAATATATTCATATATTGATATATTATTGTTGAATGATCAAATACTTTATTAAAGAATATCTTCCCTTGTGAAGATCAAGTATATGTTTTATGTGCTTAAATCTTGTTCAAGAAATATCTAGTCTACTTATCTAATATCTAATAAATATCCCATTCTCTCTCTCTTACTCACTTGTGTAGCAGGGAGTAGGAAATGACAAAGAACACAGATTTCCCCATCACACTTCCAAACCAAATTTCTTTAACTCATCATGCTAGCATACAGTTTGAAGGTTCCTAGAAAGCTCTGTTAAATGCATTCCCATCAATCTCCAGAAAGCAATGTAAATTCAAACAGTGTGGGAACATAGTCCCTCACACTGCCAACAATATAGATTTCTTACCCTCTCTTTTATTAAGGAAGACAATAATTGTTACAAATGGATACTATGTGGTTTCTAAATTCACAATTAAGTTATGCAAGCGAGAGGAAGGTGAAAAAGGTCTGGTAAAAGTCTAAAATTCAACTAGACAGACACTTGTTTTTCTTCTTTCCAATGGGTCTAATAATAGGAAACAATCTAGAGGATCAACAAAAATGCACAAATTTAAATAATTAAGTTACGTTATTTTGAATATATGATATCTTTACTAAGATAAAAGACAAAGTTATGTCTTCTCAGCTATCCAAACAATTCACAGCTGCTCAGTTTTGTTACCCTGAGTTGGTTTCATAGCTAAAATAATTTCTTAAATCTGCTTTCTGAGATTAGCAGTGCCCTCTCCCCCAATTTGAACAAAAATAATTGGAAAGGCACATGTACAAGCTTCCAGTTTATACAAGCTCATTTATTTGAAATCCCTTGAGCTCCTCCAATTAGAAAACAAGTTTTTGAGTTAATATCCTTCAATTGTTAAAAACTTGCGTCACTGCAGGAGCACAGTGAGACGTAAAGGTCCCAGCACGCTGGCAGCTGATTGTGAGGGGATGTGATTGTTCCACATTTAGACTGGAAAGGGTTAGGAACTTTGCTTCCCAATGTAGTTAATGAATGAAAGGAAAATTGGACCCCTGAGCCAGAGTCAGTGACCTATGGGAGTGAAAAATGTTCACAGGTTAACAAGGGCAACTGTTCCTTGCCGTAATTCCCAAAGGAGGTAAATGACAAAAGGGGCCAATAAACTTCTTTCTTGGTACTATTTGTTAATCCATTTTCTTCCTAGAAAAAATACTTGGTGTAGCTCTGGAAGACATTGGCTTTGAACACCTTAAACTTTCTATGGTGGTTTCTTTTTGCTAATGATCATTTATTAACATATTTTAATAATTCATTTTTATAAGCTCAATTTAGATGTAGTATGACACTTATCATCCTATAAAATTTTAAATATTAAAGATATAATACACATTAATGTAAAAGGCAAGGTTGAAATCAGAGCTGCTAACTTTTTAGTGACAAAGTAACAGTTTCTTTGTTATCTAAATGGTGTTATCAAGTGGCTATGGAGATTTCTCCTTCCTTAAGTGGGAATTATTTCAAACTTTTGTTTAAAAATATTGTTTTCTCCTGGACTGAAGGGAGCTTTCATAGCCATGACCAGGCCAACCCCCTGGTCATGTTCAGATACAGAACCCCTGATTGGCTGTTGATGAGTCATTCCTAGTGAGGAATTTTATCTTAACACCTGCCTTATCTTTAACATCCTTTTCAACTTCTAGAAAAACAATAACCAAAAAGAAAAAAAAAATCTGGTACCCATCCAGTTTTGAAACACCTGCCTTAGAGATAAGGAGAGTAATTTTAGGCATTTATAATGTCTTAGTTGTGGCCTGGAATTTGTTCCTCCTATTGTGAGCATCCGCTGACTTTCTCTTTACTTGGGTCTTACTTCAGCCTAATAAATTATAAAATGACAAGATATTCTCTATTACCATAGAAATATCTGTATTCAGAAAATCCCTGAAGCTCTGACTTCATAGTAAATGCACTGTATGAGTTGAAGAAGTATTATAACATCGGTTCTAGTGAATCAGTCAACAATCCTTCATGATGTAACTCCAGTCTGATATTGATTATCTTCAACTGAAAGTTAAAAAAGGATATCCCAGGCTTATGTGACCACTGTGAACCAAAGCAACACCATTAAAAAAATTACAGACAAGGACTACACAGCTGGACACCAGAAGCACCAGTTTTACTTGGGCTATTAAGAAAATTCACAGTTAACTGAATAAAAATATTTATTCTACCTCATTTATTTTTCCCTTGGTATTTAGATGTGTCCCATATTGGTGCCTGTGAAAAGGTTATTACAAGGGCATAAATTTGTTTTAAAACTATGGGCTAATTTGCTATGTAAACAGCACAAATTACTGAGCAATTACCTAATTTATGCTATTATATCAATTAGTTATTTTGATTTTTTAAAATGTACTTCTCTCTAATGTGTACCTACATGGTCTGACATTAGACAGTCCTTGCCTGAGGCTCACTCAGCTAAATTCTAGGCAATCAGAAACTGTCTGGATGGAAACTGTACAGAGAGTCAGCAAAACTAACCAGCTTCAGAGAGCTTGCCTTGCAAAACCATAGTAACTAAGTGATGGCAAATGTCATACTACCAAAAACAAAGTTTAAATAAATAAATAAATAAAAACCTTAAATAGCTTCATAAGGTCCCTTTCATGTTTTGCTTTCTGGGAGTCTGCTGGCATAAGCTTGATGAGAAAGAACGATAGAGAAAGGAAAACAAGGGCAGCAAAGGGCAGAGGAAAGAATGTTAGGGAGGCTTGTGGTTAAAACTATGATGGCAGTGAGTGTGCTCAAAGGCTCCTTTAAAATGCCAAGCTTCAGACAGTAACAAGGATCGCAGAAGATGGGGAGAAATTAGAATCCTCATTCAGTGCTGAGGATATACCATAGTTGTACCACTTTGGAAAAAGAGTCTAACAATTTCCCAAAAAGTTAAACACAGAGTTATCATATGATCCAGTAATTCCTCTCCTAGGTATATACTTGTTAAGGACTGATTTGTAATTAGTTCACTGCCACCACAGACCCAGAGTGCAAAGGCGTGGAGTGGGCAAGGCAGTCTCCCTCTAGGTTGCTGAAGCTGAGGCTGCCTTTTTGGTTTCAGTAGGCCAGGCTGTTCCTGCTTGGGGCCGCAAGGGCAAGGCCATAGGCCATGCCTGGGAGGGCAGGGCTACCAGTCGGAGCCAACGGGATGGGACTGCCACCTTGTGTGCCCTGATGGTGAGGCCCCACTCCAGCAGGCCTGGAAGGAGAGGTCACCCCTGTGGTGGAGCTGAGGGGCAGAGCATCCAGTCAAAGAGGATTATTCTGAAATCCTAAGATCTAATGGAATTTGCATAGCAGAATTTTTAGACTTGCAAGGGACCTCTTATCCCTTTCTTTATAGTTTCTCCCAGTTTCCCTTTGGAATGGGAATATTTATGCTACTCCTGTCCTATCAGTATAATTCTAATAGCATGTAACTTTTCTAGTTTTATAGCTTCATACCTGGAGAGGAATTTTGCCTCAGGATGAGGCATACCTCGAGCTTCATTTACACTTGACTTAGATGATATTTAGATAAAACTTTGGACTTGGAGTTGATGCTTTGGAGGTTGCTAGGATGAGGTGAACATATTCTGTATTCAAGAAGAATATGAACTTGGAGGGGGCAAGAGTATACAAAGCTATGGACTAAGTTGCGTCCTCCACCCCAATCCATATGTTGAAGCCCCAGGCATCAACAGGTCTCAATTTGAAGGTAAGGCTTTTAATAAAGTAATTAAAGCTAAATGAGGTCATAGGAATGAAGCCTTCATCTAAATAACTTGCTGTCTTATAAGAAGGGGAAGAGACACCAGGAATATATGTGCACAGAAAGAAGCTCCAATGCAGGGAGAGAAAGAGCAGAGAGAGTAGTGTATTCTTCAAGAGGGACAGCCTACTGTGAAATAGCAGAGCCCAAGAAGGACAAGAAGTATGTCCAAGAGAGTGGGCAGTTAGAATCCAAGCAAGGTGAGGAGGACATGCGTGTGGAAGCACAGCCCAGCAAAAGTTGCTGGAGCCCAAGGGAGCTAACAAGGGTTTCTACGCAAGAAGGTAGGTGGCCCTGAGTCAGCCTGCACAAGGTGAGAAGTATGTCCATACAGAGGGGGTGTCTAGCATAAGGTGTTGAAGCCCAAGAAAGCTAAACAGAGCATTGGTGTGGAAGAGGGTATACAATGCCTTGGGAGTCACAGCTCAATGGCGTGATGAGGTAGCCACAAGCATGATGTGACAGCAAGAGAGATGAAAAACTGTTCACATCCAGGGAAAATGTTTAAGTAAATAAACAAATGATAATGTGTACATTATTCACTGCATGTGAAAGGATTTATAAATGTCACAATTGAGAAAGCTAATTAAAATGTTCTGTTACATATAAATTAGAGGTTTTGATGTGAACTCATAACTTTATCTCTGTATGCCTTATAGCCATAGAAAAGGATAATGGATGGTATACAAATGGGTCTCATTTGTTCTAAAACTTCAATGTGATTAAGATTTTAAAATGGTTTTCCTATTTCAGGAAAATCAGAAAATGGATCATGATCTTAGGAAAACAAGGCTGGTTTAACATTTGAAAATCAATGTAATTCACTATGTTAATAGTGAAAGTGAAAGTCACTCAGTCATGTCTGATTCTTTGTGACTCCTTGGACTGTATCCTGGAGTGGGTAACCTTTCCCTTCTCCAGAGGATCTTCCCAACCCAGAGATTGAACCCAGGTCTCCCACATTGCAGGTGGATTCTTTACCAGCTGAACCACAAGGGAAGCCCAAGAATACCAGAGTGGGTAGCATATCTTTTCTCTTCCCAACCCAGGAATCAAACCAGGGTCTCCTGCACTGCAAGCAGATTCTTTACCAGCTGAGCAACCAGGGAAGCCAAAATAAAGAAAAATGACTATATGATTATTTTAGTTGACACAAAAATTCACTGATAAAATTTAATGCCTTTCATGATAAGAAAATATCAGCAAATAAAGACTACAAAGCAACTTCACTAATATGATTTATGACATTAACAAATTTGGCCCACATTAACTCAGCCAAAGCTTTATTAGAATAGCATGTAGCCTGATACAATTCCTTAGCAATTATCCTTCCTTCCTCTCCTATCAGATCTGAATTGTGGTCTGAAATCTATTCTGATTCTCCCCTTTATCCTTCATAATCACTTCTGCCAATAAATCTTTTTCATACTTAATCCCATTTTAATGTATGAGTTTCAGAAGAACTGAATTACGAGCACAGAGTTCCAAAAACAAGTATATGTATATATGTTGATAACAACTCTATTCTTAATAGCTCTTAAATGGGAGTAACCCTGATGCTTATTGATAAATTGATAAATTATGGTATGTGTGATGTTGTACAAGTTTTAATTACTCATTATCTTAATTTCCTTAGCTTTAAAATGGAAATATGATAATGTTATCTCTTCTATCATAGGTTTTACAAAAGATAAAATATATTCATGAATATGAGGTGCTTAGAATAATTCTTGAATTTGGTCAATCTAATGTGATTATGTAAATTACCAGTTATCATTACAAATATGATTATATAGTTTTTCTACTGAATATTAAACTTTTAAATTAATTTCCCTTAAAAGCAAATGTTCATAATTTTTCTTTCTGCTTAAAAAATGACTTCATATTTTGATCATATCAGATTTGAACTCATCATTCTTCTATTAATGACCTGTCATTTGTGGTCAGAAAACATATTTTGTTTCAATCCTTTTAAGTTTGTGGAAATTTTTTTAAGGGCTTAACATATTATCTGTCCTGGAGAATCTCCCATGTGTACTAGAGAACATGTATTCTGTTATGTTGGACTGTGATCAACAGATGTGTGTAATGTTAACTGGGTTATACTGTTTTTCTTTTTGATAGTCTGCCTAGTTACTATAATCACTGTTGAAAGGGGGGTATGGAAGTCTCCAAATATATCATTGAAATGTATGTCTCTCTCTTTAATTCTGTCTGTGTGGACTTCATATTTGGAGGGGGTTCTTTCTTAAGTGGATATATAAATTCGTAACTGCTTTATCATCTTGATTGAATAGACTCTTTTGTCAACAAAAAAAATTTCCCCTTGTCTTTAGTAACAAATTTTGTCTCAAAATGTATTTTGTCTGTTTTTAGTATAACCATTCAAGCTCTCTTGTGGTTTCTGTTTGAATGGTACTTATTTTTTCATCATGTACTTTCAATTTATTTTTGCCTCTGAATTAATGCCTCTGTATCTTATTGACCGCATACAGCTGGATTTTTTAAAAAATCCATTCTGCAAATATGTGTTTTTTGATTTAAAGCATAGCCTATCTACAGTTAATGTAATTATGAACAAAGTAGCATTTGCAGTTGCCTGTTTTCTACTTGTTTTCCATGCATCTTACGTTGTTTATTTTGTTCTTGCTGTCATTCTTCTATCTCTCCATGCTTCCTTCTGTGTTAGAGATTTTCTATTACAACATACTATTTTAGGGCATCCTTGATAACTCAGTTGGTAAAGAATCCACCTGCAGTGCAGGAGACCCCGGTTTAATTTATGGGTCGGTAAGTTCCCCTGGAGAAGAGAAAGGCTACCCAATCCAGTATTCTGGCCTGGAGAATTCCATGGACTCTATAGTCCACAGGGTCACAAAGAGTTGGATACAACTGAGCCACTTTATTTACTTTTTGATGTATTCTCTGGCTGACTGCCCTTGGATTACAATTAACATCTTAACTAAAACAAGCTAGCTCAAATAAGTATCTACTTTATTTTAATATTACATAAAGGTTTTGTTCCAATATAGTTCCACCCTCGCTCCACTCCTTTGTGATACTATCATCTTACAAATCACATCTTTGTACATTATAATCTCTATAAGCTATAAACGTAATTTTTAATTACTGATTTATACATATATCTTTTGTATCAGACAAAAGATTTATGAAAAAGATAAATATACTGTAATCTGTATTAATTTATGTAATGACCTTTATCAGGGTTTTTACTTCTTCATGTTGAAGCAAGTTATTATCTAGTTTCATTTTAGCCTGAAGGACTTCCTTTAATATTTCTTGTAAAGCAGATTTGCTTAATAATAGTCTTTTAGTTTTAGTGTCTGAAAATGAATTAATTTTTCCTTGATTTTTCAAGGGTGTTTTTTAAAATACTTCATTCTTGGGTAAGTCTTTCTCAGAATTTTGAAAATATCATCTCATTGCTTTCTGGTTTCCATTGTTTCTGATGAAAAGTCAGCCATTGATATTATTATGGTCCCTCCCTGACTTGGGGACTGAGATCAGTTTTCTGCTCCCTAGTCCTCTACCAAAGCTCACTTATGCCACCATTTGGAGTATGCACAAGGAGTGGGCCACAAACGTGTGGGTAAGGGACACAGAGCCACGGGTGCCCATCAGCCATGAGGATATCTACAGATGAGGCATCCCCAGTGGCTCCTGGGTAGCTTCCTCATAAAGTTCATGGTGGGACCCATGTCCCTTTAATGCTCTCTGAGAGTCCTACCTGTCATTCCCCCAGCCTCTTTTTGTCTCCAACTGCTGTAACTCACACTCAGTGCTTTGGATGGAGAGAGAAATGGCTCTCTGTGGCAGCATTCCACTCACCCTGCTGGGAAAACTGGGCACTCACTCAACTGTTCTTCCTTTCCTCCTTGGGAAAAACCTCTGGCCAGGTTCTCTCTTGGCATTGGACTATGTCACCTTGGAATGGGGTGATATAGATAAAATCAAATGATTCCTCTCACCCTCTTGAATGGTTTCAAACTTGGTTTTGTTGTTGTTGTTCCAATTAAGTGCCAGAAGTTCTCCTGGACTTCCATAAAAGCTCACCTATCCATGAATAACTGTCTAAAATAGTGTTCCCTAGGAGAGAACACAGAGAGGGGTACAGCGTACCTGGAGCCAGTTCACGTACCACTACAGGGTCCAGCACCAAGACGAAGCCTGTATGCCTAATACCCACTGCTAGGGTGGGTCCTCTCAGATGCCTTGGTGTATGGTGCTGGATCCTCAGGTCCCTCAGGGGTACTTCTGTCTGTGGATGGATGCCAAATTGTTGTTCAGGGGGATACAATGAGGAATGGTTTATAAAGCTTTTTGCTGACATCACTCCCACATCATCCATTTCTCATAAATAAATGCTCCCAGTATTGTTTTAAGACTTCTGGTCAACTGTTAGAATTTTGAAAAGTTAATTTTCATTATTTTACGGAAGCAAGGACTTTCAGAATTCCTTACATGGCCATTCCATGGTGCTTTTCCTGCCTTTCTTTTCACCAGAGAATATGGTTACCACCATCTAAACATTTTAAATAGATCTTTGCAGAAGATCTATACCAATAAGATGGATAAAGTTTTAGAAATGCAAACTTGATTGACATACCCCTTGTTATTTAAACCGTCCAAACTCTTGGATCAAATTTTTCTGAATAAAAACCAAAGATATCATGACGTTTGGTTCCAAATTCACTATTTGCTTCCAGGCACCCTATGACTCATAACTGTGTGCCAAGTGTGCTGCGCTCACTCACAGCTTCCAACTTTTACATGCTCTGTTCCCTTTGTTTGGCCAGCTTGTCTAACGAATTCCTTCTAGTCATTCTTCAAGTCAAAACCAATCATTCCTCCTCTGAAGCTCTTTCTGTAATCCCAGAGCTAATGTCTTTTTATATCTTCACCACTTCTTGTGCATCCCTCCATTAAATCACTTTACATATAATATGTAATTGTGGTGTGCCATCTCTTTTCCCATCACTTTAAGGGTTAGAATTACAATTTTTAAACCCTGTGCTTAGGAAAATGCTTGCCATATGGTATGAACTACTTGAATGTTGCCTGAATAATTGGGTAAGAGTGTTGAGAGTCACAGATAAGGCAGTTTGGAAGAGGGAGATAGCAATTGAGAGGATCGTGGTGCTAGCCATTTTTAACCAGAGAATAGATTTGGACACTTTTTCTTTATTCCTTCTCCAGTAAATGATAAATAGCTTTCTTCCCTGGTGAGGAGAATCCCCTTTAGCTTAGTAATGGCTGAGTACACTGAGAGTTAACAGTTCAAGGCTCAAAGGAAAAGACTTGGCATGGGCAGGGATGGGAGGAGAATCATGCGGCCAAAATATTTCTCTTCATTTTTTCCTTCAACTCTGGGAAGAGAGAAAACATAAAACTGAGTATTACACTAAGCATTAAACAAGAAAAATGTTCTCACTTTATGATTAAAGGATAACCGTGCTCTTGTGATGGTGTCAGGTATAATTAAACAAAATAAATTACAAGTAGTAATCTCGTTTGTAGGAAGTTATACTGGTTGACATGTCATATCTTTTCCATTTGCAGTTTTCCTAACTTTCTGATTTGTTTCCAACAAAAACTGGTGTTAGTAAGATGAATAAAAACCTAACCATGGGAAGAAGCTGATGGATAGCTTTATGTGGTGTGCATGGAAAAATCCTCCTCCGGAAAGAATCCAAATTACTAACTGGAAAAGGGCGGGAAGAATAACTCATGTCAATAAAGAAAAGTTATGAAAAATCAAAAGGTCAGGACTTTGGATATTTGTAAGTTAAGGTGTATTTTGACTTGTCCTGGAGAGACTCAAAAACTACTATTGAACTGAATTACTTCCAATGAAATTACTTGGCTCAAATAATTTCCTATTTCAATACCTTGCTTGCTGTGAGGACAAGTGAAATAGACCAGTGCAACTAATAAGCCAAATTACATAACATTTTGGGGAGACCTTGAAATATGACGGTAAAATATATTGCATCCATACGTCTATCATGCATTGTTATTGTAATCAAGAATTAGTTGTTCAAAGTAACTGAAACTTTTCTCAAACGTTTTTATATTCCTTTTTCTATACTTAGAAAAGCAGTATAATTTATTGCACAAAAAGAGAAATTAATGTGTGACAGGTATAAATTGCATTGATTAGTTTAAAATTAAGAAATAAAAAAATACAAATAGTAAATACTGGCTTTCCAGTCACTTCATTTAAAATACTACTAACTGATTAAAAATAATGTTACTAATATATACATTACTTTGGGAAAGTTATCATCTATCAGTTTTCTGGTATTTAAGAAAACAAATGTACTAAAGACCTTGATCTGAAACATATTAGCTGCTATCTCAGTTATTACATATGTCATATATACATACAATTATATATGATATAAATCATATACAATTACATATGATATGTACATCTTTTTAATTCAGTTTGTTTATTCCAATACTTAAACAATATTCTGTGTTTTTAAAGGCAAAAACTATTACCTCTTCCTAATTTACATGAAATGTATGATTAGTCCCCCATTATAGAGAGGAATATATGTTACACATAGCTTAATTTATTCGTTCACATTCACACAACTAAGAAGAGGTTAAGTTGAAGTTGGAACACAAGAACGTTTGACTTCATGTTCTTCCCATCTCTTTTCTTCCCCTTTCAACACATATTTTTGAGTGTCCACTATACACCAAATAATGTGCTAAACACCACAGGTTTAATCACAAAAAGCCCCTCAAAAAGGAAATTAGTGAATCAGGCATCAAATAATGTATCATAATTGACTGAAAACAGAGTTTGTGTTTCTAATATGTAAAGGAGCATAAAGACAGAGACCATCAGAAATAATAGCTGTTCTAGTTGGGCTTATGGCCTAAGGACAGGGCAAGGAGTGAGGGATGTCAATGAAGTTATGGGTCAGAAAGAGTCTCCATGACAACAGGACATAAACAGCGGCTGAAATGACAGTAGTATGAGGAGATTCTGGACAGAGGTCAACGTGAGAATGAGCCCAAACGAGTTTAAAAAGACGATTTTTCTAGGGCAGGTCAATATTTGGAATAGTCAGAAGTTTAAATCTTTTGGTTATAATAATTGAATTCTAAAAATAGAAGTCTAATAGGTTTTAGGCTAGAAAGAGAGACAATCAAGGAATGACATATTGCTGCCATGGATAATGGGATGGCGAAGCTTGTAAAAACAAAATTGAGATGCAAGAGCATGTATCCAGAGTATTATTAGATTATAAGGAGAGAGAAGTCCTAGGTTAGCAGGACTACCTTCTCTGCTTTCCAACTTCTTATATCATCACTGACTAACCTCAGGACTGCTTCTACACCCAGGAAATGCAATAACACGCACATGCCTCTTAAGTGATCTTAGCTACAACAAGAGAGAATGGAACTATCCAAAAATCAGACAAATCATTACAATAAACAGAGACAACAGGAAAGAAAAGAAGAAAAATATGATTTGGAGAAACACCCATGGGGTTTTTCTTCCTTTCTTAAATTTCTGAATGACTAATTTGTCCCTGGACACCACAAACATCAATTACTCATTTTAAAACTACTCAGAACATTTTTTTTGAGTTTTTTTAAAAACATTTTTCAATCATTAGTCCAAGTTTATATAAGCAGAGCTTAGATACAGCCCCTCTGAGCATTCTTATTTATGATGTACGGGATGCTGTTCTTTTGAATTGGGTAAATTTCCATTCACCTTATATTTAGGCCTCCCAGGACCTTGTTCTATAACATAGAAGAAAAGCAACTTGGTTCCACCAGAGGCTACATGTAAGTTATGGCAGTCTCCTAAATGTTACTTGGGCTAGACCCTAGAGAAGAAGCAAAAAGAGATTCTCCACGGTCAGCAGTAGTGAATGAGAAACCTCTAGTTAGATTCAAGACGGAGAGTATGGCATGTATGATAGCCAAGTGGCTTCAGCATAGCTGTCACAGTTTATAGTACAGCATATCGTGGTTAAGAGACAGACTCTAAAGAAGGGTTTTGATATCTGCTGCTTACTAGCTGTGTGAGGCAGCAAAGCCATCCAACCCCGTGGCATCTCTGCTTGCTTATTAGTAAAATGAATATAATAGGATCTATTTCAAAGTGTATTATGACAGTTACAGGAGTTAATACATAAAGTTGTCTTATAAGAACACTGCAATTGTTATAATTGCTATTATTATTATTATTATTTGTGGTTGGTGATACACTGTACAGGTTTTGGCAGTAAAAGTCTTAGCATGACCAAACCAGAAGTGTGCCTCACTCATTTTTATTCATACAACTAGAATCTGACAGAAACTACACTGAGATTCAAAAATGCAATGACTACTCCTTACTGAAAATTCAGACACAGATGACCACAGGCAGAAGCCATACAACTGATATTCTGAACTAAAATAGAACTACCTAACCTAGTATTATTGGTTAATTGTCTTGAATAAAAGATCTCCTATGCTTTCTAGAACATAAATGTTCTCATAACATACCCTCCTTTGCCATCATTATCTCAACTGTGTGCTGAGCAGGATATATCTCATCAACTTTGAGCTGATCAAGGAAGCAATTAGGTTTTTGCTCTTCTTCTGCAGACATCATATTTAGCATTAGGTTTTCTAGAAGTTTTATCATACCTTCACTCATATTGTTTGAATTCAGAGGTAACTAAATCCCTGTGCTGTCCTCAATATTCTGCAGGTTACTGGTTGATAGGCAAGATAAGCTCTACTTTATTGCTTCTCTTACTTAATAAACTACCTATTTTAGTTTTATTATTTCCAGTGAATAGTGACCTCAAGCTTGCTGACACATGTTCAGTGGTTATACAAGAGATGTTGATATTTTGTCTTTCATGTATCAAGGCAGTCTTCTTTTCTCACTCGCTTGCACATCCGCTTTCCAATTTATTTGAAGCCACTGTCCATTTGACATGAAAAATGCACTTACAGTCTGTGGCTAATTATTTCAAGGAAAGGTGAAAAAAAATCTCGATTATGGCATGATTAACTCCATGTGCTTCAGCTAAAGCAATTGCATACTACAGAATTTCTCTGCAAAGACAATTTTCAGCAATTGGCTTGTGTTAAACATTGCATTCTGTTCCTCCAATGCTGGACTGATTTTTCTATGTTATCTTCAGAGAATCATCCCTATTCCAAAGCAAATCTTAAAGATCATATACTTTTTCAATGAAATTGTATGCAACTAAATTATCTTTGTTAGTTTTTAGCAAATAACTATCACCTCTCATGTCATTACTCAGGTTTTTAGCTTCTGGCTTTTTAACTTCTCACCACAAAAATGAGAGGGAGGTCCAGAAAGGAGGGGACATGGGTGTACCTATGGCTTATTTTTGTTGATGTATGACATAAAACAAAAAAATCCTATAAAGAAATTATTCAATTAAAAAAATTTTAAGTGAATGATCACATGGTGATTGACTATTCCATTCAAGATTTGAGGTGAAGAGCTAAAGCTGGGGCTTGAGACTGACTGAGGAGTGCTACTCATATCATTGATATATAACTACTATCTCTGATATTCAATTTCATATCAGGAATGTTTCTCCTGTTGCCATCAGACAGGAGTATTTGCAATAAAGGTCTCATGACTTTTGCAATTATCCCCAAGGATGGGGCTGGATCTTCAATGTGCTTAGTACCTGATAATCTTAGATTATTTAGAGGCTCTAACTCTCAGATTCCTCATATATTAATGAAGATAATTAAGACTGGAATATTTTTGGCAGGGATGTTATAGGATTAATTAAGATAGTTAAAATGTTCCACATAATGCTTGACACAGAAATTACTCAATAAATATAGCTATTACTATTTGTGAAAATATACACTCATGAAAATTCTTTATGAAATAACTATTAATTTAGATTAAATTACCTTATATCAAGTTGTGATTAAATGTAAAAGAACTAGAATTTGTTGAAGGCTTGAAATAAACAGAACTTGATACATATGATTTTATCATCTTTTGCTTAAATCATAAAGGACTTGAGAAAAAAAGAAGACAAAACAACAGTATTTTTACTAAGTCTAAGAACTAAAAAGATGGCAAATGCCCAAGTAAAAACCTATCCACTCCTTGATTTCTTTCACCATATTACTATTATACTTTCTGAATTCTTACACACGTATTTTGTACCTAAAAAGTTAGCACTAAAGTAGTCTACTTATGTTTATTTTGATAATTGTTTCACTTTTTAAAACCTATGTTAGGTAATATAGCACTAATGACTTAAGATCCTTTAGTAGATAGATGTATACATCTACAGATTTAAAACAAAAATGGTGTCACCTCATTTGGTTTGACCATATTGGGACTTAAACACTTATACATACACCTATATATAACAATTGATGAATGATTCATTTTGTAATCCCATACTTTGAAAATACTGGACTATATGATGGGCCTGGATCTCTCTTCAGGAAAGGACTAGTCAGCATAGCTGAGACTGCTGCTGGTGAGTAGTGTTTAGCTGTTAGCCACTGTGGTGACTACCTCAGATATAGAGATATGCCTAATCTAAGGCTCTGTCCCTTCCTATGAGACAGGCTGGGACCTGGGACCATTTGCTAAAGTGCCTGCACCTACATTAGCAAAACACAAAGAAAGTAATGGTGAACTAAAAATAACTGCATGCATGTGCGGTTGGGATTAATTACAAAAACAAGATACAAAAAGACCCAAAACCCAGCAGAAGCAGGGTGTTAGCAGCAAAACCAAGGTACTGCACCAAGCACACAGAATCACCAAGAAGGTGGGAAGACCAACTAAGCTCCCCCTCTAGCCCAACCCCTGGACTCACCCCTCCATGCATGCATGCATGCTAAGTCGCTTCAGTCGTGTCCAACTCTGTGCGACCCCATAAATGGCAGCCCACCAGGCTCCTCTGTCCACAGGAGTCTCTAGGCAAGAATACTGGAGTGGGTTGCCATTTCCTTCTCCATTCACCTCTACACTCATCCCATATAAGGAAACTAGCTCACCCCACCCCACACCCACCACCAGGGAGTGAACAAGGGACTCTTGTTTCCATTCCCTCCTGCTGAAGCAAGAGCCCCAGTGAAGCCTTGCCTGAATTTCTTGCCTGGCCGCTTATCAATTTTTACTGATTAAGGAGGCCAAGAACCCTGGTCAGCAACACCTAAAGTGGCCCCCACTTTCTCTCTGAAGTGTCCCTGACCCCCCTCACTATGATTGCAGCTCATTTCCCACAGCTGTACACATGCCCTGCTACGTTTGCATCTTCAGCAGCATTAGCGTATGACATACCTGACATATTACTTCTGTGCTGCTGCTTTTCTTTCCCTTTCAGAATTCAGGCTCAATGAAGGCAACATTTGAGGTCTCTTTTGTTTACTACTATATCCCAAGAGCTTAGAAGATTACCTGAAGCATTATACTGGCTTGATAATTGTTATTTTAAAATAGTTATGAGCCATTATCCTACCCTCTGTTAAGGGAGAAAGGTGAAATATATGCAGCTATCTTATTCTATGTGTCTACTTAATTTTTGCCTGTCTTCCTTAAGTAGAATGTGAGCTCCACGAGGGCAAGGGGATTATATCTGTTTTGTTCACCATTGTATCCCCAGCAACTAGCATAGTGCCCAGCACACAATAAATGCTTAATAAATCCTTATTGAACAAATGCCTGAACAGATATAATGGGGCCACATAATAGGACCTCAGTAATTTCTCTAGGAGAAGGACTACGGAACTTCTGCCCTCCCGATACTCTTGGTATGGGAGTCAGTAGTATTCAATAAACAAATATTGCAATTGTAACTTGGATTTTCCTCAAGTTCAGCTTCAATGATAAAAGATAATTATTTATAACAATGAAGTTCTACTTTGCTTTTTCCTTGGTTATCTACCCATGTTTATTTCCTTAGACAAAATCTAGGAAGAGAAGGGCTATGAGCTCGATTTTACACACAGCTGCCCAAGGCCACTTAGCGATCTCTTCATCATTAAAAAAAGTGTGTCTGAGTTCTGATTCTTAAATTTGGCCTCAAATCTTCTTTCACATAGTAGACTCTCTCTCATCCAGCAATTTAACTTCACATCCAAAAGCCCCTTTCTATGGGGGGAAGGGATAGATTGGGAGTTTGGGACTGACATGTACACACTGCTATATTTAAAACAGATAACCCAGAGAGATGATATGGGGAGGGTGGTGGGAGGGGGTTCAGGATTGGGAACTCATGTACACCTGTGGCGGATTCATGTCAATGTATGGCAAAACCAGTACAGTACTGTAAAGTAAAAAAAAAAATAATAATAATAAATAGCACACAAAAAAGACTGCATTAAGATCCACCCCCCCAAAAAATAAATAAAATAGATAGCAAACAAGGAGCTACTGATAACACAAAGAATTCTGCTCAATACTTTGTAATAACCTAAATGGGAAAATAATTTGAAAAAGAATATATATATATATGGTGGAGAAGGCAATGGCACCCCACTCCAGTACTCTTGCCTGGAAGATGCCATGGATGGAGGAGCCTGGAAGGCTGCAGTCCATGGGGTCGCTGAGGGTTGGACACGACTGAGCGACTTCAAATTTACTTTTCACTTTCACTCTTCACTTTCATGCATTGGAGAAGGAAATGGCAACCTACTCCAGTGTTATTGCCTGAAGAATCTCAGGGATGGGGGAGCCTTGGTGGGCTGCCGTCTGTGGGGTCGCACAGAGTCGGACACGACTGAAGTAACTTAGCAGCATATGTATACAGATAACTGAATCACTTTGCTATATGCCTGCAACTAACACAACATTGTTAATCAACTGTGTCCCAATATAAAATAAAAATCCAAAATAAACATTAAAATATAATTTCTTTTTTAAAGAATTTTTTATTCTTTTTTTCTTTATATGGATTTTTCATCCAAAGGTTTTCCAAGAAACTATTTCATACACTCTCCTCTCTATCCCTGCTTTCAGTACCACGCACAGCAAATTATTAGCAACTGAAACTCTGGCTCTTTGTCCAGTCAGACTTCCAGGCCATTGGTCCCAGAGTATATACCCAGCAAAGTACTCCCTGATTGCTGAGAGGAAAAGCTGGCCTAAAATATTCTTGTAAAAATTTTACTGAGCTATATTTTACATATCATACAATTCATCCATTTGAATTTTAAAGATTATTACCAACTCGTGGAATCATCACCATGGATCATTTTGAGAACATTTTTATTCCTCCAATAAGATTGTTCTTATCTACTTATGGCTAATTCCTATTCTCAGCTTTAGGCAACCATTAATTTATTTCTCTAAAAATTGGTATTTTCTGGATATTTCATACAAATATAAGTAGACAATATATCCTCTCTCATACTTGGCTTCTGTCATTTAGTATAATATTTTAAAGTTCTTCATGTTATAGCAAATGTCAGTTCTTTTTATTGCTGAATAGTATTTCATTGTATGGATATGTCACATTCGACAGATAGATAATAACCAAGCAAATAAACACATGAGATAATTCATATGAATTTATTCTGAATGAATAAATGAGGCAAATACCATAGAAAAAATAAATAATAAAATTATTTCAGTAAAGAGTAACTGAATGTGGTGGTAGAAGGTAAGTAGAGATGATTCCCTAGGGAAGGAGGCATTTGAGCCTCCTTCTGCTCAAATCTAAATGAACAGACGTTATGGCAGGAGGGAGATGGGAGCAAAGGGGGTCCTAGGCACAGCTGTTGTGAAGAACAACTGAGAGAAGGCAAAGCACTGGGTGGTGGGCAACCGCTCAATACACAGCTGCTGTTTTAGTTCATCCCTTTAACCACTCTCAGCTCCTTCTGTTCAAACAAGGGGAAGCTGGCCAAACCATAGATCACAGGGAATAAAACTATACCTATGGAAAGTAAAGGCCCCTGAGAGATTCAGGCTCTGGCATCATAGTTAGAGTCCACAGCTCTCAATCATACGCCCAAGTCAGGCAGAAGCACTAACCCAGCCTCCCTCCTGTTGCCAATGCAACTTCTTCCTCAAGAGTGACACCAGGTTTTCAGTTTGGGGACATGATGAGGAATTTAACAATGAGCACATTCCTATGTCCTCTTATATAGTTCCTGAGGTTCTCACAGCAAGTATACTGGGGTGGTTTGCCATTCCCTCCTTAAAAATAGATCTTAATGAATTGGATTACTATGATGGTGTGGTCGGTCACCCAGAGCCAGACATTCTGGAGTGTGAAGTCAAATGGGCCTTTCGAACCACTGCTGTTAATAAAGCTAGTGGGTGCAATGGAATTCCAGCAGAGCTATTCAAAACCCTAAAGGGTGATGCCATCAAGGTGTTGCATTCAATATGTCAGCAAAGCTGAAAGATGCAGCAGCAGCCATAGACTAGAAAAGGTCAGTCCTCATTCCAAATCCCAAGAAGGGTAGTATTAAAGAATGTGCTAACCATCAGACAATTTCACTCATCTCCCATGCTAGTAAGGTCATGCTTAATATCTTGTATGCTAGGTTCAGCATTATGCAAACTAAGAACTTCTAGATATCCAAGCTGGGTTCACAAAAGAAAGAGGAACAAGAGATCAAATTGCCAACATTCATTGGATCATAGAGTAAGCAAGGGAATTCCAGAAAAATAGCTACCTCTGTTTCACTGACTATGCTAAAGTCTTTTACTGTGTGGATCATAACAAACAGTGGGAAGCTCTTAAAGAGATGGGAATACCAGACCAACTTACCTGTCTCCTGAGAAACCTGTATGAGGGTCAAGAAGCAACAGTTAGAACTCTGTATGGAACAACTGATTCATTCAAAATTGAAAAAGGACTATGACAGGGCTGTTTGATGTCATACTGTTTGGTTAACCTATATGCTGAGCATATCATGAGAAATGGTGGGCTGGATGAGTTACAAACTAGAATCAAGACAGGCAGGAGAAACATCAACAACCTCAGATATGCGGATGATACCACTCTAATGGCAGAAAGCAAAGAGAAACTCTTGATGAGTGTGAAGGAGGAGAGTGAAAGAGCTGGCTTAAAACTAAATATTTAAAAGAAAAAAAAACCCTAAGATAATGGCATCTGGCTCTATTACTTCATGGCAAACAGAAGGGGAAAAGGTAGTAGTGACAAATTTCCTCTTCTTAGGCTCTAAAATCGCTGTGGATGGTGGCTATAGCCATGAAATCAGAAGATGATTGTTTCTTGGCAGGAAAG
The DNA here is from genome assembly GCA_917880005.1 of Nanger dama. Taxonomy (NCBI): domain Eukaryota; kingdom Metazoa; phylum Chordata; class Mammalia; order Artiodactyla; family Bovidae; genus Nanger; species Nanger dama. Next base: position 37,682,665 of record CAKJTW010000007.1, read on the forward strand.
CTATCATAAACCTAGACAGTGTGTTAAGAAGTAGAGACATTACTCTGCTGACAAAGGTCTTTATAGTCAAGACAAAGGTCCGTATGGTTTTCCCAGTGGTTGTATGGTTTCCCGTATGGTTGTGAGAGCAGGACTTTAAAGAAGGCAGAGAACTGAAGAATTGATGCCTTCAAACTGTGGTGCTGGAAACGACTCCTGAGAGTCCCCTGGACACCAAGGAGATCAAACCAGTCAATCTTAAGGGATATCAACCCAGAATACTCATTGGAAGGACTGATACTGATGCTGAAGCTGAATCTCCAGTATTTTAGTCATCTGATGCAAATAACTGACTCACTGCAAAAAGTCCCTGATGCTGGGAAAGATTGAAGGCAGCGGGAGAAGAGGGCATCAGAGAATGAGATGGCTGGATGGCATCACCAATGCAATGGACATGAACTTGGGCAAACTTCGGGAGATGGTGAGGGACAGGGGGGCCTGGAGCGCTGCAGTCCATGGGGTCACAAAGAACTGGACATGACTGGGCAACTGAACGATAATGTCCCTGTGGGGACAAATGTGCTCAGTTCTCTTGTGGAGATGCTTTATGTTTAACTTTTTGAAAAATTGACAAACCACTGTCCAAAGTGGCTGTACAAATTTCATTCCCACCAGCGTGTTTCTTCACATTCCCATCAACATTTGTTCCTGTCGGTCTCATTTATTACAGGCATTCTAGGCGATATGCAATGACATCTTATTGCGGTTTTAAATTGCATTTCTGTGGACAGGGAAATGGGAGTAGGCCAACTTAAACATCAAAGACTCCAGTGTTTTTACTGAAGTTTGGTAGCTTTTCTTAAATAATTCCTCTTCAGATTGTTGGAAGCCTTTGGTTAATCTTGAGAGTTCTGGAAGACTTGGTTTTGCTGATATTTGTTGTTTTCGTGGAGAACATTTACCAAACTTCTCACTTCACCACTCCATTAGTCCTGTTCAAATCTAAAATGTTACTGTGATAAGTTTTAACTTTATAAAATTCATCTTTATTCAGGATTTCTTAATTCTCCCTCTGTTTTTCTTTTTGTCACTCGACTTCTCAACATTTAAAATTTCCTCCATTAGAAATTGACCTTGATAGAAGCTAGCCGATTGTCTAACAACCACAAGATAAATAATTTTTCCCTTTTATTCTTTGGATGGCTCTATTACTCTTTATCAGTTATGAGCTTTTTTCACGTTTGTACTTTTTAGATGATACATTTATTGATACATTTTTGAACATAGAAAAGTTAGAAAAAAATAACAGCCCATTGGAAATACTGAAATGCCACTTAAATACTATTATCTATAATATATGTTAAATTACTTAACTATTTCTCTATCTACTTATGTTTTCTGAAGTTTCAACTATATGTAAGATTTACGTGATCACACTGGCCAACAAATGCACTGACATCTAATCATCATGTCAAAAACTCCAACTTCTCATTATTTGAAAAACACTATGATGATGATAGAACACCAATAATAACATTTATACAGTGTCTATTACGTGCCAGCTTCTAAGTACTTATACTCATTTAACTTTCATATCAACTCCATGAGGTAGCTACTAGTATGATCCCCATTTTCCAGATGAAAAAACTAAGGCACAGAAGGGTTACATAATTTGCTAATGATGATTAAGCCAGAAAGTAGAGCTGGGAATTCCAATTCCAAAATCTTTATTGTCAAGTTTGATTGCTCTGCTTGCTTTACATGAGTTAACTAAGGCATACAAGGGTTAAGAGTTGCTCAGCCAGTAACTGGTAAAGCTAACACTCAGACTCTACAGGTTGGCAGAGGGCAACCATTAGGGATATAACATCCCCATTCCTCCAAGTTTAAGATGGGAAGAGAGTTTGGGGAGGAAGAGATTCCCACTGTCTGGATTACGTAAAACTTCAGTTATCTTCCAGAGATCCATTCTCTTACTTCTTGCTTAGATGGGAGTGTGACAGATGGTTCTGATATATCTAGCCAGAAGAAAATTCTTGGAGCAAGAAAAGGTTGAATTCCCAAACTGCTGTTAGAACAATCCACTCCAGCAGCAATCTGTCTGTAGCAATATCCCAGCTACAAGGGCAGAATCACTCCAACCCCAACAAAATTGAAAAGTGAAAGTTGGTCAGTTGTGTCTGACTCTTTGTGACTCCATGGACTGTAGCCTGCCAGGCTCCTCTGTCCATGGAATTCTCCAAGCAAGAAAACTGGAGTGAGTAGTCGTTCCCTTCTCCAGAGGATCTTCCCAACCCAGGGACAGAACCCAGGTTTCCCACATTACAGGCAGATTCTTTACCAGCTGAGCCACTAAGGAAGCTCAAGAATTCTGGTGTGAGCAGTCTATCCCTTCTCCAGAGGATCTTCCTGACCCAGGAATCCAACTAGGATTGCCTGCATTAAAGATGGATTCTTTACTAGCTGAGCTACCAGGGAAGTGATAGCCAATCCACCTTAGCAACCACCTGCTGGAACATTTGCACCATTCTGTATAAACTGGCAGCCAAAGCTGACTGATACAATACTCCAGGATCTAGATATATTGGTGGCTCTTATATCCTGACAACTCTCGGCGTACTGGCAACATACACATCTGCTGTGCCACATATATGGCCAGTTCAGAAAAAGAGACCTCTCCAGATTACCATCCCAGGCAGAAACCCCCTCTTCCTCCTCAGAACCCAGGATGGCTCCTAGCCATCCCACACGAGCAACAAACAAAGCAGGAAAAGGGTCAGTGGAGATCTCGCTAAATTCTAGTAGACTGTCTCCTTTTATCTTCTTTCATCTGCGTGATATTTTTATGTTCTTTTCCCCAGACTTTTTCTGGGCACAGTTTTCATGGGATCGCTCCAGCCAGTGAGTGAATTCCTGTTAGTTTTAAAATGTTAACACTGACAGGTGACAGTTAGGTAGTGACAGTTTATAAGAATTTTCTATGTTTCTAAGCATCTGCTTACTTTAACTATCGCAAGTAAACTTGGAATTTCTTCAACAGGTAATGTTAAACATATGTCACTGATTTTGAACTCAATATAATGCAAGAAAGTATTTATAAAAATCACATGCACCTCGGAGTGTCACAGGGAAATACTTTGGTGGGATCTGTTCATACTTTGTGTAATATGTATTTAATCAGAGAACATTATATATTATTTTCTCAAGAGTTTTAAAACTGACCTTATTTAGTGGTGACTATGGAATAAATGTTTCATTATATTTACCATAAATACATATGACTAAATTAGATATGATTAACTTCACTGATCTGCTAGAATATATATTGCATAACTTTGTTATAATAGACATAAGTTGCTTTTTTAAAACTCAGTTATAATATTTCACTGGACTTTAGAATCTGGTAGCAAATCTACCAGACAATTTGCGAACAATACAGACAAAGAAATTGTTTCTCTTGGCTCATTAGCCATCGTGCCTATAAAAGGCCATACTGCCTGACACACACATTGACTTTGCACCCACATACAGGGATGTGATTCATACCCAGTAACAAGTTCAAATCAGTCTTTTACGAAAGGATTCAGGCAATCTTTTCCTCTCTCTTCTATAAGAACATTAAGTAGATCTTCCCAAGTACATCCTGTTCTAGAATAAATCATTCTCAGATATTTGTGTTCTTATGCTGCTACTAAGTCGCTTCAGTCGTGTCCGACTCTGTGCAACCCCACAGACGGCAGCCCAGCAGGTTCCTCCGTCCCTGGGATTCTCCAGGCAAGAACACTGGAGTGGGTTGCCATTTTCTTCTCCAATGCATGAAAGTGAAAAGTGAAAGGGAAGTCACTCAGCCGTGTCAGACTCTTCACGACCCCATGGACTGCAGCCTTCCAGGCTCCTCCGTCCATGGGATTTTCCAGGCAAGAGTACTGGAGTGGGGTGCCACTGCATTCTCCGTTGTGTTCCCATACCTTCCCCCAAAAGTATTTTCTCTTTTGTGTTATGCAGCTGTTGAGAAGCCTATAAACTGTGTAATCCCAGCTAAACACATTTAGAGGGAAACCACTCTGCTCAGTAACTTTAATATTCAGATCTGAGGTGCTCTCTCTATTAGGCCTAGATAAAATCATTTACCTTACTTGCCTGGATTTTTGTCTCTGACACACCTCCTAACAAATTTACACATTAATATCCCCATTTTATGAAGTAGTTTTAAAGATTCTATCTGTTTTTTTCTTTTTAGATTCAACAACCTTTTAAAAATGAAGTATAGTTGATTTACACAATTGTGTTAGTTTTAGGTGTACAGCAGTGATTCAGTTATACATATATATATATACACACATACATACATATTTTTCAGATTATTTTCCATTATCAGTTATTATAGAATTATGAATATAGCTCCCTGTGCTACACAGTGAATCCTCAGTGCTTATCTCTTTTATGGGTAGCAGTTTATATCTGTTAAGCATGTACTACTAATTTATCCCTAGCCTCATCCCTTTCTCTTTGGTAGCCATAAATTTGCTTTCTACATGTTTGTTTCTGTTTTGTATATCAATTTATTTATATTATTTTTAGATTTGATATGTAAGTGATAATCATATTTGTTTTTTTATGACTTACTTCACTTAGTGTTCTCTATGTCTATGTTGCTGCAAATGGCAATATTTCATTCTTTTATATGGCTGTGTAATATTCCATTATATGCACATATATTACATCTTATTAAGCCAAATGTCTGTTCGAGGGCACTTGGGTTGTTTCCATATCTTGGCTATTGCAAATAGTGCTGTTAAGAACACTGGGGTTCACAAGACTTTATTATTTTAACTTTTTTACAATTTTTTCAACCTGAAGCTTTGACTGATAAATTTACGATATAATAAAAAACTATTTGGGCATTTAGTCATATTATCCCATACTCAAAAGAATTAATCATACTTATTAGTTGCAAGAAGTAAATTAATCATACTTATTAGTTGCAAGAAGTAAATTAAACTTAGTGCAAGAGCAAGTCATAATCTATGATATTATAAGAAATATCTATTTTTCAAAATAATATTTATTCTGATAGCTTCCATGGGAAATGACTATATTAATAAGATTGTTTTTTGATACTTTGTCATTTTTAAAGTTATACATAACTTTGCTTTGTTATTCAGTCCAAATCCTAATACCATCTTGACACAGTTCAAAATAAATGCAAACCAATAAAAAACTAAATAACATAACTCTAGTCACACCTCTTTCAAGATGCTTATAAATGATGCCTCTTGCAATCCTATATTCTAAGAACCATAGACTCTGACAGCAGAATTCAATTACAACCTACCTTTGGCAGTATATAGTCTTCTAATAGAATGTCAAAATGGAAACCTTTCTGTTTCAGTTCTGGCTGAGATTTCAAATTCCAAGAAGAAAACAATAATGAGCAAGTGCTTCCACATTCCACACTGAGGTGAAATACTGCCTACATCAGACTGGCAAAGAAAACAAAAATGAAAACTGTTTTACAAGCCCTAGTTAAATACTCACAAACATTTCAAGGATTAAGAAGCTAAGAAAGGGACTTCCCTGCTGGTTCCGCTCCACTGCAGGGGGCATGGGTTTGATCTCTGCTCAGAGACTGGAGATTCTGCATGCCACTTACCTTAGCCAAAAAATAAGTAAGTGAAAATTTTTTTAAAAAAGAAGAACTAAGAGAAAATAACCTTTTTTTCCCCTGGATATAGTTGTTAAACTGCTATGGCATTTTTTTTTTCCTGCCTTCCACTCAAAGTGTCAGAAAAGTAAGGATGATATTCTATTCTTAACTGAATTCACTAAGAGGGGGATTGATCTAACCATTTGGAGACCTTGATATATGTGCTCTGGAGTGAAGGAAGAGCACTCAAGTGCTTGAGAAATATAGGAGGATGGAGAGACAGAGGTGGAAGGAAATGAGGTAGCTATCACACACATCCCTGCAATAAAATGGGCTGTGTCCTATACCTAGAGTTGTGCCAAGCAAGAAAGAGCTTGTGGCCAGCAATGGATTTAAAAGGACCATTTGCAGGTTTGATTCTACCCAACCAAATGAGTATATCTTCAGAAGGCTGAGAGAAGAATCCTGAGCTGAGGGCAAGGGACAAAAAAAAAAAAAAAAAAAAAAGATACACTACCTGAGTAACCAGAAACACAGTAGAACACTCCATAAGGTAAAGAGTCAAATGTTTTTAAAACAAGATCATGACAGTACTAGGTATTTCCTTCCCCTAACTCTTTCCTCCCAGCATCACTGGAGAGGGCAGAAATGTGGGTTGGCAAGCTGGCAGCTTGTAGGGGGAGGCGTTGGAGAGAAAGAAGCAATGACTTGGAAAAAATGCAGAAACTGAAGGCTTATTTCTTTTTTTTACTAAAGACCTCACACCTGAACAGGTACAAGGAGAAGTGGAGAGAGGAGATCACCGATTCTAAGTGAAATGGGCTTGCCAGTTACATGAGTCTAGACATTTTAATTACTGAAATAAGACTAGACAAGACATGAGGGCTACCCTACATGTAACCGAAGACAGGAAATAACGAGCCCCACGGAAATTTTGAATAGGCAAAGGGAAATAGAATACAATTGTTTTCTGCTTGTACCATATGGAGACATTCCTTCTGTGTAAAGTTACAGGAAATTGCTAATGTTTAGCACTATTGAAAATCAGGCTCCATTTTAACCATAAACTCCCTTCATGAACATAACCATTAACTTCAAGACAAAGTTTAAGTTACACTTTCTAAGATACCACCAGTAACTGTCCCAGTCTCAATGATGATCAGTTCTTGGAACCCTTAAAATTCAGATTTCCTCCACTTTCTACTTTGAATTTAGTATGAAATACCTTGTGTTGATTTTTCTCACTACTTTAATATAATTGGCTCACAATATTTAGTGTTAAATATTTATCTATCTATCTATGGATCCATCATCACCATCAAGTTGTTAAACTGATCCATCAACTCCAAGTGTTTTCCCACTGGCATTTTCGTAATTTCGACCAACCACTGTGCAACATTCCTGAATCTAGGAAATCACTAATCTAGTTCCTCTCACCAGGCTTCCCTGTCCGTCACCAACTCCCAGAGCTTGCTCAAAATCACGTCCATCAAGTCAGTGATGTCATCCAACCATCTCATCCTCTGTCGTCCCTTTTTCCTCCCACCTTTAATCTTTCCCAGCATCAGGGTCTTTTCCAATCAATGAGTCAGGTCTTTTCATCATGTGGCCGAAGTATTGGAGTTTCAGCTTCAACATCAATCTTTTCAGTGAATATTCAGGACTGATCTCCTTTAGGATGGATTGGTTGGATCTCTTTGCAGTCCAAGGGACGCTCAAGAGTCTTCTCCAATACCACAGTTCAAAAGCATCAATTTTTTGGTGCTCAGCTTTCTTTATAATCTAACTCTCACATCCATAGGATAGCTTTGACTATGCGGACCTTTGTTAGCAAAGTAATCTCTCTTCTTTTTAATATGCTGTCTACGTTGGTCATAGCCTTTCTTCCAAGGAGTAAGCGTCTTTTAATTTTATGGCTGCAGTCACCATCTGAAGTTATTTTGGAGCCCCCACTGTTTCCATTGTTTCCCCATCTATTTGCCATGAAGTGATGGGACAGGTTGTCATGATCTTAGTTTTTTGAATGTTGAGTTTCAGCTTCAGCATCCTTAAGAATATCCTTAAGGATATAGATACCATGAACGAAATGACCGATCAACATGAACTAATTGATGTTAATGAAATTTTCCATTCAACAACAACAGATTACACATTTATTTCAAGTGCACACAGAATATTTCCCAAGATAGGCTTTATTCAGGGCCATAAAATAAGTCTCAGTTTAGAAGGTCTCAAATTATTTGACGTATGCTCTCATACGAAAATTGAATTAGTAATAGTAAAATACTAGGAAAGTCCCCAAATATTTGGAAAGCATAAGACCAAATTTTAAACAATCCATAAGTCAAAGAATATATGAAAAAGAAAGTTTTCTGAACTGAAGAAAAATGAAAACACAACCTATCAAAAGTCTGAGATACAGCTGAAACTGCACTGAAAGACAAAATCACAGCACTACATATCTGTGTTATAAAAGAAAATTATCAAATCAGTAGTCTGTTCTTCTACGGGTTTCCCAGGTGGCTTAGTGGTAAAATGCCACAATTGCAGGAGATGCAAGAGATGTGGGTTCAATTCCTGGATTGGGAAGAGCCACTGGAAGAGGAAGAAATGGCAACCAACTCCAGTATTCTTGTCTGAGAAATCTCATGGACAGAGGAGCCTGGTGGGCTACAGAGGAGCCTCCAAGGAGCCCCACCTTGGAGGGAGTCACAAGGGGTGAGACACAACTGAGCATTTCTTCTATATTCAGAAATTATCAAATCTAACAAAGTTAACCACAGTGAAAACAGAAGAAATGAAACAGTAATTGTGAAAAACAGAAATAAATGGAAATAGAAAAGTACAAAATAAATGAAAGTAAAAACTGCTTTTTGAGAAGACCAATAAAACTGATAAAACTTCTAAGCAGATTGATAACTGAGAAGGTACAAATTATCAAATTTGAAACAAGAGAGGTGATGTCACTACAAATTTTAAACGTACTGAAACAATAAGGGAATATAATAAATTCTAAAACAATAAATTTGAGGTTTTGCGAGAACTGAAAAGCTTCCTTTAAAGACTCAAACCAATAAAGCTCATTCAAAAAGAAACAGGTCATCTGGATAACCCTAATTGGAATCAAATTACTAGTTTAAAATCTTCCTGTAACAAAAATTCAAGATCAAACAGCTTCACTGGAAAATTCTACCAAACATTTAAGGAGACTATAATATCAATTCTGCAAAAGATTTTCAAGAAAATTGAAAAAGGAACATTTCCCAACTCTATACGACCATAATGATCCTGACACAAAACCAAATAAAAATATTATAACAAAAGAAAGCTAGAGATGAATATCCTTTATTATCATGGGTGTAAACATTTCTAAAAAATTTAGCAACTCAATCCAACAATATGTAAAAAAAAAAATCATGAGCAATACGGTTTATCCCAAGAGTGCCTATGTAATTTCACTTGAAAATTAACCAATGTGATTCTCCCTGTTAATAGCTTTAAAAGGCAAAACCATGTGATTATCTGAACAGCTGCTGAAAAATGTGTTTGACAAAATACACTATCAATTCCTGATAAAAACTGCCCTATGACCCAGCAATCCCACTGCTGGGCATACACACTGAGGAAACCAGAATTGAAAGAGACACATGTACCCCAATGTTCATTGCAGCGCTGTTGATAATAGCCAGGACATGGAAGCAACCTAGATGTCCATCAGCAGATGAATGGATAAGAAAGCTGTGGTTCATATACACTATGGAATACTACTCAGCCCTTAAAAAGAATAAATTTGACTCAGTTCTAATGAGATGGATGAAATTGGAACCGATTATACAGAGTGAAGTAAGCCAGAAAGAAAAACACCAATACAGTATACTGACACATATATATGGAATTTAGAAGACAGTAATGATGACCCTCTATGTGAGACAACAAGAGACACAGAGGTATAGAGTGGACTTTTGGACTCTGAGGGAGAGGGAAAGGGTGGGATGGTTTGGGAGAATGGCAGTGAAGCATGTGTATTTTCCTGTATGGGAGCGCTAATCTATGTTTGGTGTAGGATGCAGGATGCATGGGGCTGATGCACAGGATGATTCAGGTAGAGGATATGGGGTGGGAGGTGGGAGGGGGCTTCGGCATTGGGCGATTGTGTTCACCTATGGCTGATTCGTGTCAATGTATGGCAAAACAAATACAGTATTGTAATTAAAAAATAAATAAATTTAATTAAAAAAAAAAAAACTCTCAGCAAACAAAGAACAGAAGTGAACTTCCAAGGCTAAGAAGACAATGAGTTGGTTTGTTATTGGACTGGAAAGCTCTGTGTCTCACCAGATTGCCTGGGTGCTTGCTTTGTGACTTTAGGACCAGATAAAGGAAGCAGATTATATGATGTGCTGTTTAAGGTCTGAAACCCTTCTGATGACCTCAGTCAGTTTCTTTACTGATGATTGACACTAGCATACCCACTTTGACAAGCTTGCTTAACAGATTAAATGGCCAATGAAAGCTTCTCAGGGAACTCCCCTGGAGCTAACAATCCTTGCACACACCAACCAATTCAAGCTGGAGACACAGCATGGTACACATGTGGTACATGCATATGAACCAGAACTCCCTTGTCGAATTTCGCTCAGATAATGCTGCCTGCCTGCATTTTCTGTTTCATTCTGTACCATATCCTTTGCTTCTAAACACTACCCTCAAATGTGTGTGCTCTGTGGAGTCTGATTAATTTCAAATGTAAATTGAAAATTGACATTTATTTCAAATGTAAATAATAATAAAAATCTTTGCAATCTGATAAATGACATCTACGAAAAACTACCAGCTTATACTTAATGGTGAAAGACAAAATATTTTACTTTCATTTAGGAACAAAGCAAGGTGGTTATAATTTTCATTATTATCAACATTGTACTTGAGATTCTAGCTGATGCATTCAGATAGAAAAAAGAAATAAAAGGCAATCATCTCAATCATCTGCATATAAAACCCTATAAAATCAACAAAAAAGCTATCAGAACTAGTGAATGAATTTACAAGACTGCAAGGGTACAAGATCAATTTACAAAATTAATCATTGTTCTATTATGTTAGCAGTGAGTAACTGGAAATTAAATTATGAAAATAATGTCATTTTCAATAACATCAAATATATGAAACATTTATGTATAAAATTGACAGAACAGATGTAAGACCTATCCTGAAAAATACAAAACTTACCTGAGATAAAATGAAGACTAGAGTAAACAGAGAAATATCTTGAATCTGTAACTTGGATGACTCAATATTACTAAGACATTAATTCTTTGCAAATGTATCTCCTATTTTCTGATGGCACTGTGCTGCTTGTAGGATCATAGTATCCCAACCAAAGATTGAACTTGGGCCACTGCAGTGAAAACTCCAGGTCCTAACCAATGGACCACCAAGGAATTCCCACAAATCTATCTTTAGATTCAACTCAACCCCAATCAAAATCTCAGTAGACTGTATTTTAGGAATCTACAATTTGTTTCCCAAATTTATGTGGAAATATTAAACTTTTCCAAATACTAAACTTTTGTTTTTGCTTTTCAAAAACAAAAAAGATAATCAAAGGGCTAGGATGAAATATTTCTAAGACATGTATCTGAGAAAGAACTTGTGTCTCAAATACACGAAGATGGCCCCCAATTTAAAATTTAAAAATGGGGAAAATACTTTAAGATACTCTTATTTCTGTGTTAGCTTTTTTTGTGTGTGTAAGCATGGCATAGCCTACATTTCTTTAGACTACCAGACCCATCATAATTAACAAAGATGTTTTACATGCATCCAAATTTATAGAGAAGGATTTAAATGAAATCTGCTGCCATAAAATTTGTATTTTTTTCTTAGCATCTATATGAAAGTTATAAATGGAATAAATTACTGTGCATATTCAAACTCCTGAACATAGCAGTTCAGCAAAGTTCCAACACTCTTCCTGTTCGATTTTGGTGCCTTTTTTCTTTGGTAGTCTAGACATAGCCTGTTTCTTAGACATGTTTATAAATGGATTGGAAAGGAGGTCTAAATAAAGGCATTACTGAAATACAAAGCGTCTTTTTGTTATACATTGTTGTTATTAAGAAAAGATTCCAAAAGAGGGCTTCTGGCAATGAGTCATGTATTCTGACAGATGTTTTCTACAGATGAGGGTTCAGCTCCACCTTTCCCAAAAATGTAAGTTTTAGAAGGAGAGGTCTGTCTTTTGGAGCCCTTGGGAAATAAGTTATAGTGTAGACTGCGTTTCTTAAAACCACTCCTATCGTTGTTTGAAATCCAATGGCAAAGGTCTTTTCTCGTAAATAAATGATTTGAAACTTTAAAACTTTCAACATACTTTGTTCCTTGCTTCAAAACTACAGTCTTGCAAGAGGACTTGAAAAACAAAGGAATGGAGAAACTCTAGGAAAGCTAATTGTACCTCATGAATGTGAAATTAAGTGTGAAGACAGATTCCTTGCATCCTAAAATATGGAGATGCTTAGAAAGCTTCCTTAAGATGCTTAAGAAGTAGCTTACCTGATCCAATCTTCTTCTCTCACAGATAAGGAAATCGAGGCCCAGAGTGAGGAGGAGAAAGGAGGCAGGAGTGGACACCAACAAGCCAAGACTCTACTTCTAGTTCAGTGTCCTTCCTATTATACCTTCTGGAATGACAGGAGGAAATAATCTCTGACAAAATAATTAAGACCACTTAGAGAGGTCAAATAAACTGTCCAAGGTCATATAGCTAGTAAGTGACAATGCTGGGACAAGACTAAATATCTGAGACTCCAAAGACCATGATTTATACCATACCACTATTTTCTTTATATAGTATTATATATTTGAGTTTCATGAAAGAAACTTGCTGGTTTGACTCACCATGGTACTCTTTAGCATATCATAAATACACAAGAAATACCGGATAAATCATTCACCAATCCACACATACTGATTGATTTTACTGTATATAGTATTTAAACTGACTGCACACTAATTACATACTTAGGAGACAATGGACATTTGTGCTGGTTATAATTCTCTGACAGCAAGAATTTTTCTCCTCTGAAATTCTCTTAAGAGATGTCTTTTTCATAACCCAAGATCATCTGGAGTGGTGAAGGAAGTTTCCAGTTGATTTACTCATAGGGAAAAAAATTACAGAAGAATGATATAGATGTCTACTGATACATGGGTATAGGCATATATTCAATTCTACCACTGATTTCCTTTTCCTAGTGGAACTAAAAGACACTGAGCTGAAACAAAGGTGAGAAAATGAATGAAGGAAAGTTTCCCTAGTCTGATATCTTTATCTTGATTCCCATAGTAATCTTGGATTTGCTCGTTGAGCATCTTTCTCCAGATCCAGAAATGATAATTTCTCATCTTCTATTTCTCTTTCAAGGCCTCAGTCTTCATCTTTTAAAAACACATTCACTGAACTCTTATTGTTGCCTGTAAATCTAGCCCTAAATTGCCACTATAATCACTATTATATTCATAATCAATATGAAGTCATAAAACAATACTTTCCAAGGAAATAATATAGTGAATTTGTTTATACATGTCTCTCACAAATATGCTAAAAACTGGCTGTGCCTTAAAAATATAGCATATGAAGAACTGTATATACCACAGTACTTCTGGCAAGCATAATCTCAATTTTTAATTCTTTGTAAATATTTCAATTATGTCTGCTAAGTAGTTTTCAAAATTTCCTTTAACATACTGCCATTATTAAGAGCAGACTGTACAAAGCTGATATATTTTACATATTTTTAAAGAATATGTGAATGTGGTTGAGTTTTTTTGTTTTGTATGTCCATTCAGATAAATGAAGTCTCTCTCCATGTAGTCCTTGCTTATGCAAATCCAAAAAAAAACTAGTGTTGTTACATTAATGCATTTTTAATCATTCTAGGTACCACTGTTTAAAATGCAAAGTTTAAAATACTGCATTCAAAAAGAAAAATGTATTTATCTTAATAAATTACACCAAGTAAAATTGCAAATAGCATATTAATAAAAAGTAGCTCTTGTCTAAAATGTTTAGTAAAATCTGGGAGATAGAACTTAGTAAATAATTTCCACAACTTATTAAAATTCAGTAAACAAGCAAATGAATAAAATAAATGAAGATGCAAATTAATGTCTCAGCAAACATATAGAGATCCTCATCTTCATTACTTTAATTAAAATAATATTATTATTTTTTTACACAACTACCTAACTAAATCAAACCATTGATAGCATTCAGTGTTGGCAAGTCTGTAGTAAAGGGCACTCAAATATTTGGTGCAAAAAGATAGGAGTTTTAAAGCATACTCTGGGAATGTGTATGTAATTTTAAAATTTGCTTACTCTTTGCCCCAATAATTTAGCCTTTAAGAATCTAATCTTCGGTTATACTAGCCTAAGTAGCACACACACACAAATCACACTCTAACACAGAACAATACTGGTTGCAAACATTACATGCAGTTTCAACATCAGTAAAATAACAACAAAAATACGGTAGCTTCATTCAAGGAGTACTATAAAATGATTAAATGAAATGAGATATTGACTTGTAAGCTTACGTATAATAATTAAGTGTATAAAAATGCCCAAACCTATATACATACCATGATTCTAGTTTTATAAACAAAGAAACTAATTAATGAATATAATAAAGGTATCAGAGTGCATATGCAGATATGTATCAATGCGCGGAAATCAGAAAAGATTCACTTAGCAAATTCTGTAGTGGTTACATCTGGGAGACAGACTTGGTCAAGCCAAACATAAGAATGACTTTCACTGTATAAGATAAAAAAAAAAAGAATTTCAGGTTATTGGTGGTTTCCTTTTTCTGTGACTACAAGTTTAAAAAGAGGAAGGAAACACTGGTACACTGGCTACTAACCTATAGATTTATAGCAACACATTATATCTGATCTGTTAAATAGAATCAAGGAATTCTGCATCAATGGGAGAACAAAAATATTTGGACTGTGACCCAAGTAGAATTAGCGCCACCAGAAATAGTTGCTTTCTGGAAACTAGATAGGTATCTACGATATTCAGGCTTATCTAGGAACAGTTACCAAGTTAATATAGTGGATGGTAAGAAAAATACAACATCATGAGAACTAGGCATATCAGTCAGTAAGAAAGGATTCAGCAATATATAAAGTCAGCACCAAAGAGCTACTGCTGGTTAGAAACTCCAGCCACTGTACTGAGCTACAGATCTCCATAACCTTGGGTCCTTGTGGGAAACAGAACAGGATACCAGGGCATACAATAGGATACTATCCAGCTATTGAAATATGGATAAGGGAGGAAAACTCACAGTCCCAGAGAGGAAGACAAAGAACACAGTAAGACCAGCTAAAATACTGAAATGAGATACTGAGCTCCACACTCAGGAGTCTTCTCTAGAACAGAAGAGGAAAACAATTCACCGGAACAAAAGAAAGAGCTGTCTTACATCTTTGCTCGCAATTTGACTGAACAACCAGTAAAATTATTTTTCCTTCCCTCATAGAAAAGAATGGGCACTTTCATATTTTCCTATTGCTCCCCAGGGCACCATCTTTAATCCACTAGTCTCGAAATTTAAAATTGTCAATAACTCTTTTTCTCCTTTACCAACTTCCACAAACCTGGACAACCATAACCCAAGCCCATATCTTTATTTTGTTCTAATTACTGAAGTGGTCCTCTGACTTACCTTTCTTTTCCTGATCAAGTTCCTGAGACGTGTCAAGATAATCTTTTTTTCAAATTAAATCTTACAAAGTCTCTACGCATGCCAAGAACAGCATTTGTAACAAAATGTTACAGCTTTTTGTGTGGTTAGACAGCCACACTCTCAGCCTCTCCCTTTCTAGATGGTTTGCTTTGCCACTACCCTGGATAACGTTCCAACTCAAGAAACTGAGGAAAGTTACCCTCCAAGTATAAAAGCAGAGTGGTTAAGATCACAGCCTCTTAAACAGACTCAGTTCCTTCAGAATTTGCATAACCACATTCCAGCGACATGACTTGAAACACAGGATTTAATCTAAGCTTAGTTTTGTGGTGTGCTGTGTTTAGTCACTCAGGCATGTTGGACTCTGTGACTTCAGCTTTACTTACCCATAAAATAGGCATGATGTTCATAAAACTTGTATTTAATAAAACTGCTGTTAGAATTCAACATTATCTTCTATATGAAGTTCCTTGTGGTTTTGGCTCAGAGCCTGGCATATAATTAATACTTGTTATCATCACCATCCGGAGAAGGCAATGGCACCCCACTCCAGTACTCTTGCCTGGAAACTCCCATGGATGGAGGAGCCTGGTAGGCTGCAGTCCATGGGGTCGCTGAGTCAGACACAATTGAGCGACTTCACTTTCACTTTTCACTTTCATGCATTGGAGAAGGAAATGGCAACCCAGTCCAGTGTTCTTGCCTGAGAATCCCAGGGATGGCGGAGCCCAGTGGGCTGCCATCTGTGGGGTTGCACAGAGTCGGACACGACTGAAGCGACTTAGCAGCAGCAGCAGCAGCATCACCATCATCACCATTCTTTCCAATGACAGCATTTTTCTTTTCTTTCTTTTTTTTTACACATTTCTTAGTAGTGTACCCACATAGTCTTTTAAAAGTATCAAAAATATTTCTAGACATGCAAAAAATATTATGATGTTTTATATAAGAAAGATCTTACTGATATGAAGTAACCAGTAACTTTCAAAACGCCTTTCTCATTTTTCAAGTTCTGCTTTTTCCTTCATCCATAAACCTATGGTTCGTTCCACACTGATCTTCTGGTGAAAAACCATCCTTGAACATTTGTCAATCCAAACCTAATCTTTTTGTGCCAAAAGAAAATCAAAGTACAGATATTTACCTTCTTGAACTCATTATTTTCCTAGTTAAGGGCTGCTGCTGCTGCTAAGTCACTTCAGTCATGTCCGACCCTGTGCGACCCCATAGACGGCAGCCTTCCAGGCTCCTCCGTCCCTGGGAGTTTCCAGTCAAGAACACTGGAGTGGGTTGCCATTGCCTTCTCTGTAATTAGGGGCAATGTTACTTTGATGAACCAAAAGTAGCTGAGGTAAAAATGAATACGGGAATTTCTCGAATTAATTCGAAGGAAACACAGAAGGATTCCCAGCAACCAAAAAGTCATCAAAGCCCCAGGAGCGGCTCTAAAAGTTTCTGTTCATTAAGGCTGGTTCATCGAACGGAACATCTTTATTACGAGCCAAGGATCCAGGAGGACCCTTCCACCGAGGCCTGTGCTTGATGACGTTCCAGAAGCAAGAATCCCAGCAGTCAAGGGTCTGCCCCTTCTCTGTATGCCTATGAGCAAGCCAGCCCTGCAGCTGCAGAGACGAGTGGGCTGTTTATGGGACACCACTCCATCCTGCGGCGCCGGGCTCGTTTCACGTGCTCCATGGCGTGCGAGAGCCAGTAACACTTCTCGTGGGCGATGAAGGTGGCTGGGGTACTGAACCTGATGGAGCCCAGACCACAGTACCCGTGGCTGCCGGGGAGTCTGGAATGCACTAGTCCCTCTGAGTGGGAAGAGGACGAGGGAGGAGGCCGCAGAGTTTCCGGTGCCGGCGATGGGCTGCGGGCCGGCCTGGTGGCTGGGAACAGCAGCGGCTGTTTCAGCTCCGTTGAGGCTGTCTGGAGAGAAGAGACGACGAGACAGAGGCTGCGAGGAGGTGGCAAGTGAAAGCTGGCAGCGTTCGACCGCTAACCAGATATCCAGTTGGGGGTGGCCTGGCGCTTATCTACTCGCAGAACCTGCACCAAACTGGGGGACGTAGAGACTCAAGGTGTTGGCCTTGGGCCCAGGTGGCCCGAGGGTGCTCGGGCACAAAGGCAGGAGGGCTGCTTGTGTGCCATGTAGCGGCCTGGAGAGTGTGGAAACTCGCGGTTGGGGTAATGAGCTTGAGGTCGTTGGCCAGGGGGTGCGAGCGCCAGGAAGGCTCGGCAGGGGTGGGGTCCTGGTGCTCCGGCTCACTGAGGCCGATGGGGTTATGGGGCCAGTGAGCTGGGTGAGCTTCCCCTCTCGCTCCTGGTCATGTCAAGGGTGAGTTACACTGGGTGATTTTCTTTAGTCCAAATACCCAATTCATTGTACATTTAATTTGGAACCACATTTTTCTGTTTAATGACCAACCTGCACGTTGGTGAAATTGGTCATTAGCCCACAGAATGTATAACCTTAAGGTTTCAGTGTCCAAAACCCTCATATCTCTGACACCATTAGTATGAGTGATTGGAAGAGAAGCCGGCTGGCCACTAGCCAACCAATAAACTGAGTAGCTTTAAATCAAATGTCTGTTCTTGTCCAGTCAGCAATGGCCAGAGGTGGGGATTTCTCCAGACCCACTGCTCAGTGGACAGATGCTATGAGCTATAGCAACTTCTCTGAAAAGGAGGCATAGAAAAGACAGGTGAATTGGCTGGTACCTTTGTTCCACTTTGCTTTGCCTAAATCTCCACCAACACCAGAATTGATATCATCACTGATTAGGTAGTCGTAAGGAACCAGAGGGAGGCTTCCCTGTTGGCTCAGAGGGTAAAGAATCTGCCTGCAATGCAGGAGACCTGAGTTGAATCTCTGGGTTGAGAGGATCCCCTGGAGAAGGAAACAGCAACCCACTCCAGTATTCTTGCTTGGATACCCCATGGACAGAGGAATGGGGCAACAGTCCGGGGGGACAGCAAAGAGTTGGACATGACTTAGCATAGCACAAGGCTCTAGAGTGCTACTATCTCTCTATTTTGCCTCCTTAGTATAGCTCATTGTTCATTTTTCATTAATCTTATGTGTTAATACTGGGCTTCCCTTATGGCTCAAAGGATAAAGAATCTGCCTGTAATGTGGGAGACCCAGGTTCAATCCCTGGGTTGGGAAGATCCCCTGGAGAGGGGAATGGCAACCTACTCCAGTATTCTTGCCTGGAGAATCCCATGGACTGAGGAGTCTGGAGGGCTGCATACTAGCAGTATCTTTTTAAACATTTAACATTGCTGTAGGACTTATTCAGGTCACATATTCAAGGCAAGGAGTTTAGGGGAATGGGAAGTGAAGTGAAGTCACTCAGTCGTGTCCGACTCTTTGCGACCCCATGGACCGAAGCCTACCAGGCTCCTCTGTCCATGGGATTTTCCAGGCAATAGAACCGGAGTGGATTGCCATTTCTGAGTTTAAAAATATGCAGGAATTGAGAAGAAATTAGGGGAAATGGTTATTTATTCTGTATTCAGACACTTCCACCACATGCCTCAACTTCCAGGAGAAACTGAGGGGCTTTTCAAAACTTAATCTGTAAAGGATTCCAGTATGTTCTATCCAAGACAAGGTTAGACATTGATGGTAGGGAATCCAGTGGTTCCTTATCTTCCCATTGGTCCCCACAGGCATTATTGACAAGCCACATTCCCAAATTGAAACACAAGGACAGAACAGTCTTTTCAAATGCATCATTCTTTCTGCATTTGAATAGTCATTATATATTGGCATGCATCATCTCCTGCCCTGGAAGTTGTGTGTAGAAATGTGCAAATCAAATTAAAGGTCAGGCCATTCTGGAAAAGTAAAGAATGGACTTGGCCAAGTCTAACCACACATTGGAATCAGATAGGAGTTTCGATAACCTATTATTGCTCAAGAGCCACCCCTGAACAATTTCATCACTGTCTTTCGTTATGGTGTTACCTGTTGGTATTTTTTAATTACCTTGGTGATTCTTACGTGTAGTCAGGTTTGAGAGCATAGGCTAGCCCTTAGAGGAATAAAGATTATTGAGAACACATGGGAAGCAGATTCTGGCCAGCTGGCTGTACTTCTCCAAACTTAACAACAGCAACAACAAAAAATCACTGGAGGAAGTCAGGAAAACTCAAGTATTCAGAAACTGTGCAGAAGAGGGCTAAGTGGGCCGCCTAGTTATTTCATAAAAAGGATTGTCACTCAGTCATAGCTGCCAAAGCTGTTCTCCACCTTAAGCATGAGGCAGAGGTCACTATATTCAAATTATTCAGTTCAGTTCAGTCTCTTAGTTGTTTCTGACTCTTTGCAACCCCATGGTCTGCAGGACACCAGGCTTCCCTGTCCATCACCAACTCCCAGAGCTTGCTCAAACTCATGTCCATCGAGGTGGTGATGCCACCCAACCATCTCATTCTCTGTCGTCCCCTTCTCCTCATGGCTTCAGTCTCTCCCAGCATCAAGGTCTTTTCCAAGAATCAGCTCTTTGTATCAGGTGGCCAAAGTACATAGTTTGTTTAAATACAAAGAAATTTAAAAAAAATAATAATAACATATTATTCTTACTGGCCTATTATAGCTAAGATTTAGTTATAAACTAATGATATGGATACTTAGATTTTTCTGGTACTGCTATCAAGATATCAGAAAGGGAGGAACACTGCATGGTTAATAATAATTGTCATCTGGCAAGTTATAATGCAGTTTTTCCTCAACAGGTTGTCTCAGGCAAGTCTGAATCAAGCTCTCTCTCAGTTTTCTTGTTTCTAAAGTTGTTCAGTTGATCTATTTGTTTTGGTTTTTTTTTTGATCTATTTGTTTATTCAGTCATCCATTCATGTTTTCAGTAAACTGTTACTGGTTACCTCTAGTCAGGCCTTGTTCAGTTCTTAAGATAACTAAGTGGATTAGTATGTTTCTGCCTTTAAAATCTTATAGACTCATGAAAACTACTTATGAAGTGGTTACAGTACACTTTGAGTAGGTAACCTGGATAGATGAATAGAGCATTGAAGAGGTCAAGAAAGACCTCATAGGCATGCTCTTTTAGTAGATAGAGGGCAGGAGATTCCCAGTGGTTAGGACTGCACTTTCACAACCGAGGGCCAGGGTTTGATCCCTAGTCAGGGATTTACTATCCATCAAGCCACACTGTGTGTACCCCTCCACCCAAAAAAGTTGATAGAATTAGTAAGCATTTAGTAGAATGCTATCCCTCACTAAAATATGAATATGTCCTAAATATATGATATTGGAGTTAGGAGTGAGTGACTGAGAGAGAAAGCATATGGCCTTTAAAATAACCAGCATGAGTTCAGTGTGGCTGAATTTCAGATTCAAGATGGAGAAATGAGGAGATCAAGTCTTAACATGAGGAACTGCTATTGAATACCAGTGTGTCTTTTTATGCAGTGATGGTGGGATATGAAGAAGAGGTGGCAAGATACACAGAACTATACAAAAATGATCTTAATGACACAGGTAAACCCAATGGTATGATCATTCAACTAGAGCCAGACATCTTGCAGTGTGAGGTCAAGTGGGCCTTAAGAAGCATCACTATGAACGAAGCTAGTCAAGGTGATGGAATTCCAGATGACCTATTTCAACTTCTAAAAGATGATGCTGTTAAAGTGTTGCACTCAATATGCCAGCATATGTGGAAAACTCAGCAGTGGCCACAGGACTGGAAAAGGTCAGTTTTCATTCCAATCCCAAAGAAAGGCAATCCCAAAGAATGCTCACACTACTGCACAATTGCACTCATCTCACACGCTAGCAAAGTAATGCTCAAAATTCTCCAAGCCAGGCTTCAACTATATGTGAACCATGAACTTCCAGATGTTCAAGCTGGATTTAGAAAAGGCAGAGGAACCAGAAATTAAATTGCCAACATCCATACGATCATGGAAAAAGCAAGAGAGTTCCAGAAAAACATCTATTTCTGCTTTATTGACTACACCAAAGCCTTTGACTGGGGATCAAAACAAACTGTGGAAAATTCTTAGAGTTGGGAATACCAGACTACCTGACCTGTCTCCTGAGAAGTCTGTATGCAGGTCAGGAAGCAACAGTTAGAACTGGACATGGAACAACAGACTGGTTCCAAATTGGGAAAGGAGTATGTCAAGGCTGTGTATTGTCACCCTGCTTATTTAACTTATATGTAGAATACATCATGCAATATTCCAGACTGGATAAAGCACAGACTGGAATCAAGATTGCCAGGAAAAATATCAATAACCTCAGATACACAGATGACATCACTCTCATGGCAGAAAGCAAAGAAGAACTAAAGAGCCTCTTGATGAGAGTGAAAGAGGAGAGTGAAAAAGTTGGCTTAAACCTCAACATTCAGAAAACTAAGATCATCACATCCGGTCCTATCACTTCATGACAAATAGATGGGGAAACAATGGAAACAGTGAGAAACTTTATTTTGGGGGTTCTGAAATCACTGCAGATGGTGACTGCAGCCATGAAATTAAAAGACACTTGCTGTTTGGAAGAAAAGCTATGACCAACCTAGACTGCATATTAAAAAGCAGAGACTTTGCTGACAAAGGTCCGTCTAGTTAAAGCTATGGTTTTTCTAGTAGTTATGCATGGATGTGAGAGTTGGACTATAAAGAAAGCTGAGCATCAAAAAATTAATGCTTTTGAACTGTGGTGTTGGGGAAGACTCTTGAGAGTCCCTTGGACTGCAAGGAGATCCAACCAGTCCATCCTAAAGGAAATCAGTCCTGAATATTCACTGGAAGTATTGATGCTGAAGCTGAAACTCCAATACTTTGGACACCTGATGCAAAGGGCTGACTCATTGGAAAAGCCCCTGATGCTGGGAAAGATTGAAGGCGAGAGGAGAAGGGGGATGACAGAGGATGAGATGTTTGGATGGCATACTTGACGGACATGAGTTTGAGCAAGCTTGAGGATTTGGTGATGGACAAAGAAGCCTGGCATGCTGCAATCCATGAAGTCTCAAAGAGTCGGAAACAACTGAGCAACTGAACTGGTGGGATAATCACGTTAAAAAGATCAATGTGATAACTGTGGAAAGGTTATCTTCAGGAAAACTGAGGAATGTGTGGTTGAAGTTAGGGACACAAGGAGTGAAGCAGTTGTTTGGATGAGAAGTAATAATGGCCTGAACTAAGAGCTTTTCTGGTAATAAAATTTTAATTTTGTGTTAGAATGAAAAAAATGAACTCCTAACCTCCAAAAATAACACCTACAAAGTAAATTTAATGGCATTTTCACAGTACAAATAATGTATACATATATATTTAGAACTAAGAGGCCAAGGCTTCATTATCTACTTCTAATGACCAGTTAATAAGATTATATTAATGTGAGAATAAATCTGTAGAGATGTTGGCCAATAGTACTGGGCTTGAAGATAGCTCCAGATTTCTA
Source organism: Nanger dama (assembly GCA_917880005.1). Lineage (NCBI taxonomy): Eukaryota > Metazoa > Chordata > Mammalia > Artiodactyla > Bovidae > Nanger > Nanger dama. The sequence continues at coordinate 37,705,489 of CAKJTW010000007.1, forward strand.
AACAGCTCCGCACATCTTTACTTATCTCATCTCTACTATAGCCCTGGGGATTTTCAGAAAAATAGCATGTAGTGTCAACTCTGTACTTAAACTGTAAGAATCAAACCCTTGGGAACTATCAAGTTATCAGTCTTTACTACTGAAAACATAACACGATTTAAGTAGAGCTACTTTAAATGGTTCAGATTACATTTAGGTAATATTTTGAGTGAGATGAAGACAGAAAGATTTTCACCCAAACGACTAGTTTAAATTGCCTACATTTGCGTCCCAGAATGTTTTTTTGTGAAGTCAACCAAGTGTATAAAAAGCTTCCTTTCCAAAAAGGAAAAGGCCTTTATATTGCTGAGGTCTGGACAAGTGCTAACTGAATATTCTTTCTTCCCAAAAGTAAAACAATCAGAACATTATTTGTAGTCCTTTAAAATTCTTCATAAAGTTTTTAACAAAGTCAACCAGATAGAACTTTATGATCCAGCAAATGTTCTTTTCATTCATTTCATTTATAACACATAATGGAGATTATGTATGAAAGAAGAAATATTTTGTGTACAAAATAATGTGTACAACTTTGTACGTTTATGCTTATAAGCAAACTGTCTTTTTGAATCTTTAGTATAGATTTAATTGCCAAAGCCAATTCAATTAGCCATGGAAGCATTTGTGTTTCGTCTTGGAAACTTGCTTACCCTTTAGCCTCACAGTTTGGACTGGTTCTCAGGGTTTACGTAGCCTCTTCTGCTTTTCTAATTGTGTAGTGAAAAGAGAGACATGTTGAGCCCCAAAAGGACATTTATTTCAAAATGCTCAAATAATTTCCCTGCTTCTGTCAGAAAAGGAGGAGGAGAAAAAGGAAGAGGAAGAAAGGGAGGGTAGGAAATGAGAATGAAGCCAATTGAATGTTAGTTTTGGAAAGAAAAGCCTATACCACATGCCCATGAGAGACTTTAATGTCTTTTAACTAACGCAGTGTTCCAAGGCAAAATTTAGAGTAGTGTGCCTCCCGTTCTGCAGGCTCTAAACCAAATGACTATATAAAAATATCTTGTGATAATACTTTAATGATTTAGTAATAAGTTTCATTTCAATTATTTTCAAGTACCACAAGAGAAAAATAAAGGCTAACCTTTAGGCCTTTACATGTAAAGCTCAAGTCTGTACTGGAATAAAAAAATGAGAATTTTTCTGTACCCTGGAATACCATGAGAAGACTAGCGATACAGAAAGATATAAAAGGTTTCTCTGCCATGACACATCATCACAGTTAGAAAGACATTGACAAAGTGTGAACACTATATTGTCCTGGAGAAAACACTGGCCTTGATTAAAATTAATTAAAATTTCCCATAGTAATTAGCTTAGAAAGCTGTGTTTTTATGTGACCCATATATCTGTATATAGTGATCCATAGACTATATGACTACATACTTTTGGGTATCTGAAAACCACCACCATCATTTATTATGAGGCCATATAAAAAGTATAAAATGATGAGTTCAAAATAAAGTGTTTCATATTAGACGTAGCTGTATATTACATAGTTTAAGAAAGTGAGTTATTTATAGTCAGAGGCCTTGTTTTACAATCTTTTCTTCCATTGCAGTTTGAACTGCAACTGGTAGATGGCGCTAACAGGGTGTGATTTGTTGTCTGGGATGAAAATGTTCTCGTCCTTCCTCAGAATTTCAAAAGCATGTTCCATATTTGCAGTATCTGTTGAGGGTAGGTTCTTCAGTGTTGCACAGATCAAGAATCAGTTTCCCAAGTAATTCTCAGAAATGTCACTGTTGTCTTTTGTGAATTGCTTTTGGTTGACTGTTGTTGCAAATAATTAAGATGTCTAAATCTGATGTTTCTGACAGGCTTCACTTCTCCAACACTTCGGCATATTTTCCAATTTTTCTTTTCTTAAGTTTTTTTTCCTTTTTGTTCCCCCCCTCAATATCTGCATCCCAATAGTGGATCGTATAGGCCATAGAGGGTTTTTAGGAAATAAGGTCTTAATTTCTTGTCTGTAGCTATAACTGTAAATTGTTCCAATTCAACTTTTAAATTCCATAACATCTAAACCTTTAAAATCATGCAGGGCTAAATAATTATAAATTATGTTGTACAATATTCATTTTTATTACCTTTCAGCCACATAACTGGTTAAGTCTGTATTGTTCACTTGTTTGACAGTTCAATGAATAATTTTAAAATATAAGAGCAGGGATTATGAAGTTTGTAGGAAAAGCAAGTAATTCGGGGGCGGGGGCAGGGGGGAAGAAGAACAAAACAAGGAAATACACCTTTCGGGTCCAGTTTCCTTAGCAGTAGAGTGTTAGAATCAGCCATTTTCAAGGTTCAGTCAACACAAGTTCAAAACATCTGACCACTGGAAAAATAGGGATTTTCCACATCTACATATGGGTTATTTCATAACAACAACAATAACAAAACACTCCTGCAAGTTTATTTCCTAGATTTGCTGTTACTAGAAATTAAAATGTAGTTATCTGAAGGAGTTATTCACTGTTATTTTATATTCTATACTTAAAATACATATTTTAACATAATGTACATATATAATACTTGGCAAAATGTCTTTGTCCAAAGGATTGCAAAATTAACAGGGCTTGCCTGTCACCTAACGATGTCCATTTCCTAATGGTTATACTTAAAAATCCCATAAACACTCTCTTAAATATATAGTTTTTAGCATTCCATATTAAAAGCAGATAAGGAATTTTTTTTTTCTTTTTTGTTTAAGTTTTGGCTTCAAAGATTTTGGTTTTTCTTGGGGAGGTGAATTTTAATAAAATTGAAGTATGGTTGATTTATAATGTTGTTTGTTTCAGATAAATAGCACAGCGATTTAGTTATATATATATGCATATGTATATATGTATCCTTTTTCAGATGCTTTTCCCTTATAGGTTATTATAAAATATTGAGTATAGATCCCTGTGCTATGCAGTAGGTCCTTGCTGATTACCTATTTTATTTAAATAAGGAATATTCTTCAAGATGACAACAACTCTTTTCTCTATAAGGATCACATAGTATTTAATAATAGGCCATGTATAAATGGGGCACTCAATAATCCTTCTAAATTTGGGGCATTAAAATCTATAATTTTAATATAACCTTTTAACATTTTTTATTTTAAAAGTAGTTTAATATCTTAATTTTTTAAATTCAATTCCAGGAGATCTCTAAGTATTTATTTCCTGCCAAAAATATGAAAATACAAAAAGGACAATGTAAAAGTATTTTTATCATCTAAACTAAATAATGTTATTAAAATATTTTCATTCCTTCTGTAGATTACCTTTATTTCCAACTTTAACCCAAATGCTCAAAATTTATTATTCTATGTATAGGTGCAACTGAGTTAAATATGTCATTCTTAACATCTGCTACATTGAAATAAATGTTTTGCAGTGTGAAATGGTTCATATTCACTGCTAAGAATCATATGAAAGTTAAAATTATGGAAAATACTTAATGGAAAAGATAACTGGAAATATGTCACTGAATAAATGAAATTAAAGGGGGAAATGCAGTCATTTAGAAACTGCAAGTAACTATCATTGTCAGGAAAAGAGCTTGTTATTACTATATGCATGTAGTTACAGTTAGGTTATAGCTAGATAGTTACTTTGCAAATCATAGGCTGCTGCTGCTACTGCTGCTAAGTCGCTTCAGTCGTGTCCGACTCTGTGCAGCCCCATAGATGGCAGCCCACCAGGCTCCGCCATCCCTGGGATTCTTCAGGCAAGAACACTGGACTGGGTTGCCATTTCCTTCTCCAATGCATGAAAGTGAAAACTGAAAGTGAAGTCACTGAATCGTGTCCAGCTCTCAGCGACCCCATGGACTGCAGCCTGCCAGGCTCCTCCATCCATGGGATTTTCCAGGCAAGAGTACTGGAATGGGGTGCCATTGCCTTCTCCAAATCATAGGCTTGTCTATGTTAAATACCTCCCATTTAGAAGATAATCTTGTACGTATGGTTTATTAAAATAAAAGGCTTTTATTTTCACCTAATTGATTCAAAGAAATCTTTTTGTGATTCAGTGTATGAAACACAATACTAAAATATAAAAATTTTTAAATGTTATGAGAAATTTAAAAATGTCTTTGAAACAAACTTACATACTAAGATATTATATATTCAGATATTCAAAATTGAAAATCCCAACTGTTGACTAGAATTTAACAAGAAGTAGAAATTCTCCTTAGTACTTCTAAGTGCCTGATTATATACCTTCAACTATATCAATATTGGTAGTACTGGTGGTTTAGTTGCTAAGTCGTGTCTGACTCTTGTGACCCCATGGACTGTAGTCTGCCAGGCTCCTCTGTCCATGGGATTTCCCAGGCAAGACTACTGGAGTGGGATGTCCTTTTCTTCTCTAGGGGATCTTCCCATCCCAGGGATCAAACCCAGGTCTCCTGCATTGCAAATGGATTCTTTACCACTGAGCCACCAGGGAAGCCTGTTTTTCTTCATCCATTCATTTATTCTTAAAATCAACTCAGTCTTTATGAGTGTCTTAATTTAAAATACACACTGATTTAAAAAATTATTAAATAAAGTAATAGTAAATTAAATAATTTAATCTATTTTTGTGATAACATCCATACATGCATGCTAAGTCTCCAGTCGTGTCCAACTCTTTGCAGCACCATGGACTGTAGCCTGCTAGGCTCCTCTGTCCACAGGATTTCCAAGCATGAATACTGGAGTGGGTTGCCATGCCCTCCTCCAGGGGATGGTCCCAACCCAGGGGTCGAACCTCGTCTCTTATGTCTCCTGCATTGGTAAGCAGGTTCTTTACCACTAGCGCCACCTGGGAAGCGCCAGGTGATATTATCTGTGATAATATAGAGATTTTAAAATATCATGTAGTAGTTATTATAGATGTGAAATTGACTTTGTATGATTAGCAATAAAATCGCTCTTATTTCTCCGTACCCGAGACTGGACTCAAAAATATCCTAATTATTAATAAATGAAAGGTTCTCTATAGATATTTCTACACAGAAGTTATGACATATATTAGGTATTAGATAAATACTAGATATAAGTATAAATATCTATAACTATATACATTTGTACATAGAGAAAATGTATATCTATGGTTTTTCCAGTAGTCATGTATGGATGTGAGAGTTGAGCGCTGAAGAACTGATGCTTTTGAACTGTGGTGTTGGAGAAGATTCTTGAGAGTCCCTTGGACTGCAAGGAGATCCAACCAGTCCATCCTAAAGGAAATCAGTCCTGAATAATCATCAGAAGGACTGATGCTGAAGCTGAAACTCCAATGCTTTGGCCACCTGATGCAAAGAACAGACTCAAAGACCCTGATGCTGGGAAAGATTGAAGGCAGGAGGAGAAGGGGATGACAGAGGATGAAATGGTTGGATGGCATCACCGACTCAATGGACATGAGTTTGAGTAAACTCCGGGAGTTGGTGATGGACAGGGAGGCCTGGCATTCCTCTGTCCATGGGGTTGCAGAGTCGGACATGACTAAGCGACTGAACTGAACTGATATACATATCTATTTGTTTATATAGATAGGTAGAAAGACAGAGAGGGGCAGACAATCTTTCATTTCTTTTAAAAATTAGGGTACATGTATATTTTCCTGTAAGAAACGAAGCGCCAATCTATGTTCAATGTAAGATGCAGGATGCATGGGGCTGATGCACAGGATGATTCAAGTAGAGGATGTGGGGTGGGAGGTGGGAGGGGGCTTCGGCATTGGGAGATTGTGTTCACCTATGGCTGATTCGTGTCAGTGTATGGCAAAACAAATACAGTATTGTAATTTAAAAAATAAATAAATTTAATTTAAAAAAAGGAAAAAAAATAAAATAAAAATTAGGGTATAAGTTACCCATGTTTTGAAAGTAAAAACCTTCCCCTATCTTACCCTAAGACATCTAACTGGAGAAATCATTAAATCTCTAGTGGTGATTAAGTAATAAAACTTATTCTGTAACATCTTCAAGAAGAGGACAAAAGGAATAACTTCAGCATACACAATTTAATTCCAGATAATTGCCAATTTAAGAAATTTATGATCCTTATATTCTCATTAGCTTGCAAATTTGAATACATCCTTATAGTGCTTAATGGATATTTATTGAGCAAATGAGTAAAAACCAGTGTTGTCAGTGCTGGTTGCTTTTCTAATCTGACCCACAGTATTTGTTTAGCCTATATATTGTACATAAAGAGTAACTTTGTACCAAATCACAAAAATGTTAAACACAAGGAGAATTCAGTCACAATCCTGTGCTGAGATGCCACAGTCACACCCCAGCCATGCAACTGAAATGTGTGTGTGTGTTAATCATGTCCAATTCTTTGCAACCCCATGGACTGTATAGCCCACCAGGCTCTTCTGTCCATGAAATTCTCCAGGAAAGAATACTGGAGTGGGTTGCCATAGCTGCAATATTTTGCGTTTCATGAACGGTTTGTGGTTCCGTGTCTGGGACAAGGGGTCTGAAAGGACCAAGGAAGTGGAAATATGGCCTGGAAGGAAAGCTGTCTTAGGAGACTGTGTAAAAGGCTCTCCGTTTATATCTCCTTGTGATTCTTTTCTCTTTTTCCCTGTTTGTCTTCCCCATTAACAATGTAGAAATATACAAACACAGAGGAATAATAGTTGTAAAATGTGCAGAAAACTTGAGATTCCTGTGGAGGATCCTGTGTACTCAGAGCCACTCAAATGGGCAGTGAATCTGATCACTTCCTTACAGCCCTTGAAGCATCACCTCTGAAGGAGAATGATCCCTGTATTCTCAGGAGGAGTGGACAGCAAGGGTGTGCTTTCCTCGCCATCATGCTCTTTTCATGGTCAATCCTGACATGTAAAATCCTGCCCTTACTCAGAATTGAGGAGAAGAAATGTAGCCAGCCCAGAAGTGAGATGAAGTGAGAAATTTGCCTAGCCCAGAATTTATATGAAGGAGGAAACACGACAAGGACAAAAGAGAAAACAATACAGTGATTGTAGTTAGCGTGTGTATGTTTGTGTAAGCATATAGATATTCTAGGCAACATCAGATTTTGAGGTGATGAAATAGAAAGCAATCAAGTATAATAGAGTAGAAAGATCTGGAAATCCCCTGGAATATCATTTCGGAAGGGGAAAAGATTTTCCAACTCCCTAGGCTGGAAGGAATCCTCTTAATTCTTTATGGCATTTATATTTAAGGGGCATATTTAAATTGGACTGATGCAAATTGAGAGTGTGTCTCTACTTTTCATTGTAATTTCCTTAAAAATTGCATTCCTTTGTTTTCAGGCACATTAGATCTTTTCCCAGTATGATCACAGAGTTTCAAAATGAGCTTCCAAAAATAACACAAAAATTGTAACACAACATGTCGTCATAAGAGATGAATCTACGCATTGGCAGATCCATGATGTAACAATGGTCAAACATTGTGACTTGAAAAATTAATGATTTCCTCCATGTGGCACATTTTAGGTTTACTTCTAAAAGTTTCTAATTCCATATTTACTTTTCCACACTTGCAACCCTAGGTTTGAAACCAACTTCCAAAGTGATTTCAGTGAAAAATTCATCAAATTAGTTCTTACAGTTAATCTCAGAAATATAGAATCCCTATATGCACTGAAAGTATGAGATTTATTCCCCTGAAATAGGTTCTGGAATTTAGTTTAAGTGACACATATCCCATATTACCAATTTTTCAATCCATGCCAATTTATATCTAAGAAGTTTTATATCTTCTTAGATACATGTCTAACACCAGCCCATTCTTATTTTGAAATTATTGCAATCCATATCTTCATCAGTGTTGCAACAGTAATAAGTGAAAATTATTTTAAAAGTTATCACCATGTTACAGTGTAAATGAAAGAAATATTAAGACAGCATTATGTGGCTTCCAGTGGAAATTTTTTACAGATCTACAGTCTTTTTGTTACCATAGTTAATACTATACACTGTGTGTGTGTGTGTGTGTGTGTGTGTGTGTGTGTGTGTGTGTAGTAACGGCTGATTCACTGCTTCAAATTTCTCTCATAGTACAATGGCTCCCCTAAGAGGGTTATAATATTCCATTGACTGGTTTGTGGATTCATTTGCTGTGAGTTATTTCTGGCCAGTGGAAAGCACGCAGTTAACTTTTGGGTATTTTTTAAGCAGACATTCTATGATTTTACCAGAGATTGTTTCTGTAGGAATAAATCTGTGTACTATTTGTCTAGTCAAAAACAGACCATGCTGACATGGAATCAGTGGGGGATTGCAAAATGGATCAGAAATTGAGAGGAAAGAGAAAGGGGAAATCTGCTTATTTTAATAACATACCTAAGAGAAAAACAAAATTTGTTCTTTTATACCCCCAAAAGAACAAGTTATTGAAATAGTGTGTGCATGGGGCTACATCCAAGAAAAACTTGATCGATTTAACTTCTTTACACACGTATTTAACTCTCTTCTCTATATCGCGTAAGTTTTTGTCAGTGATTTCCGTTCCCCTCATTTCTGGGTATTTTTCATCACTTTTAACACCATCTTGTTGTGCCTGATTTAGGAAGAGGTATTGTAAGACCTCGCGGCCTTTTTCAGGACCTGTCGCTCCAAAGACCACAATGGCTCGAATTCGATGCAATAAGCAAGAGGATTTATTTAAGCCGGCGCGCCGGGGTTCAGTCTCCTGGGGAAGAGTGAACCTCCTAGTGTCAGTAGTGAGGGGTTTTTATACAAAAAAATCACAGGCAGGTGGGGATGGAGTCGGGTTATGGGATACATTGAAGTAGAGGCCATAGGTGCGGGGGATACGCTTGATTGGTGGGAAAACTTACAGAGAGCAACTAAGTTGAAACAGAGAAAGCTATTTTCTGGGAGGCTATGTCCTTGCCTCCCGATAAGGAGAAAACTGTTTTCTGGGAGGCTATGGCCTTGCCTCCTGAGCTTAAATTTTTAATCTAAGTTCTTCAGTATAAATATGTAATTCTCAAAGTGCTGAAAAAAGTTCTCTATTTACTTTATCATATATGTGAAAAAATAGCATACATATGCACATACACACACACACCCCCCCACTGCTTTTGACTTTTCAACAATTGATTTTAATAGTGCACAATAAAAAGGATATTATTTGTCTGTTGAGGAAAAGACATTTAATATTTCACAATTACAGACAATCAATTTTAAAATCTCTTTAAGCCACACATCTTTTTGTGGTAACTGTGCATTCATTTTCACTGTTAAAAGTTGAATAATTAACTTCTAAAGCAAGCTTCTATGCTTAGAATATGTTTTAGCAGTAATGTTTGAAATGGAGATATAGTGGTTGCCATATAAATTTATTAAAACTAGAGGTTGAATGAACATGTAAGATGTTTATCATCCTTGTTTTTCCTTTCTCCCATCATTTATATAAAGCAATGACGTAGGTTTTTAAAATAGGAACTATACCAATCCTATTTACAGATGGCATTTCTTTTGGCTTAGGTTTAATATTATGAATTAGGTTTGGCTTATGAATTAATCTAATAAATGATTTCTATTACTATCCAAGTGGATAGCGAAATCACTGTTCACTATTTCTTCAGGAAAATATAATTCTGTAAGATTTAATTTAAAATATAATAGGGAAATGTTTTCAATGTCCCTGCTGATTTCTGTAGAAGTATTATATTACTTTTCTCATGCCTTTATAAGGAATATTCATTTCATAAATGCTGTGCTTATACTTATTTATTATTTTGCCTTAAGAGCTACTCCTAAAGGTTAACTTTACAATATATTTGTAAATACATATGATGAAATTTTAAACGATGTTATCACAAATACACAGATCACAATACAAACATTAAAACCTTAATACAGCTGAACATCCACATGCAGAAAAATGAATCTAGACATAGAACTTACCTGCTTTGCAAAAAATAGCCCAAAATTATTTAGAGAACTAAATGTATGAAATGTAAATTTATAAAATTCCTGGAAGATAACAGGAGAATATCTCGATGGCCCTGAGTATGTTGATGACTGTTTAGTTTCAGTTCCAAATGCATGATTCAGGACACAAAGACTTCAGAAATTGGACTTCATTATAATTTAAAGAAAAAAAAAATTCTCTGTGAATGAAAATGTCAAAAGAGTAAGATAAGACAAACTAAGAAAATATTTGCCAAAGACATATCTGATAAAATAGTGTGATCTGAAATATACAAAGAGCTCTTAAAACGCTAAGAAAGAAAACAAGCCAACTAAAACATAGGTCAGTTTATATGAGCCAACATCTCCCCAGAGAAGATACCACTAGTGCCACCTGGGAAGTCCAAAGAAGCCTGCGGTTTTCCCAATGGCTCATCAGGTAAAGGAACCCACCTGCAACGCAGCAGACACAGAAGATCCAGGTTCCATCCCTGGATCAGGAATATGCCCTGGAGAAGGAAATGGCGACCCACTCCGGTATTCTTGTCTGGAAAATCCCGTGGTCAGAGGAGCCTGGCAGTCTATAGCCCAGAGGATTGCTAAGAGTCAGACATGACTGAGCAACTAAGCATGCATGCATTGCAGGCCCTAACATTTTATATATAAAGAAGATGGCAAATAAGCATGTGAAAAGGCCCTCCACATTATATCATTTGAAATTGAAAGCTAGAACAATGAGTTACAACTATATAACAGAATGGCAAAATCCAAACTCTGCCAACACCAAATACTGACAGGAATGTGAAGCAACCATTACAAACTGGTATAGCCATTTTGGAAGACTAAACATAGTACCATACGATCCAACAGTCACACTCCTTGATATTTACTGAAATGAGTCGGGAAATTATGTCTATACAAAAACCTGCACACAAATGTTTGTAGCAGTTTTATTTATAATTGCCCAAACTCAGAAGGAACCAATATGTCCTTCATTGGTGAGTGGATACATGAACTGTGCTACATGCAGACATTGGAATATTTTTCAGTGCCCAAAGAAATGAGCTACCAAACATGGAAAGACATGGAAGAAATTTAAATGCATATGAAGTGGAAGAAGCCAATCTGAAAAGATGCTGTGCTGTGTAACTCCAACTATATGCCATTCTAGAAAGGATAGACTATGAAGGCGGAAGAAGGAGCAGTGGTTAATTGCCAGGGTTACGTGAAGGGAGGGATGGGCGGGCATAGCACAAAGGATTTTTAGGAGAGTGAAACTATTCTAGAGACACTGTAATGGTGCACAGATGTCATTACACATTTGTAAAAGCCCATAGCATGTACAACACCAAGAGTGAGTCCTAAGGTAAACTATAGACTCTGGGTGATAATGATGTGTCAACGTATGTTCACCAGTTATAATTAATGTGCCACTCTAGTGGGGCATGTTGATAGTGGGGGAAGCTTCATGTGTGTGAAAGCAAGGGTTAAATGGGAGCTCTGTAATTTTCTGCTTAATTTTTCTGTAAACCTAAAAAGTCCATTTAAAAAGCAAAATGAAACCTTAGTGGTATGTTTTCTTTAAGGAATTAAGTTAATTGAAATTATATCAGAAAATGAATGTAACTATAAATTAGCTTCCTTTCCAGATCTCAAAGTACTTTAAGGACATCACCTCGTAACTCTTTTGTCTTTGAAAATCTCTCAGTACTTCACAGGAATTTTTATTAGTTATCAACATATAATTATTAAAGTAGATTTTAATGTTTAATTTTATTTCATAGAATTTTATATAAACTCATTTTCTATAAACACAATTATCTGGTAGGACTAATTGCTGATATGAGCAATGGTCAGGAAATGGATAAAAGAGAGCTTAGAAATTCACAAATTATCTGAATTTTTAATTTTATCCACTAATTTTAACCCTCTACTAAAATTATTTTCAGAGTTAATAACCAAGATATGGCAAATCCTGTTTGACTTGTAATGCTTTCTTTCTTTGCCCCTTTTCATTTTGGAAACTGCTATTAATAATCAAGAACAAAAAGCCCAAAAGTAGATAAGAAAATAGGCATAAGAAAAATCAGTTAGTTTGGATTTCTCAAAACTAGACAATTTACCTGTAGCTAAAGTTAACACAAATTTAAAAGTTGAAAGGCTACAGGCCTTGGAACTGTCTAGTACTGAGATATATGAGAGGAATCTGGTCTAAATGTGGTTAAGTCTACTTAGCTTTTCGTAACAATTTTCCTTGCAGATATTGAATTTTAAAATTCACCATTTGATTTAGTTCCTTATTATATCCATTTGTTTTTACAGAAGGGGTATAGAGGGTTATTTAGCATACAAGCCCTATGAAGCAACCAATTCTGTTTCAGCAACCTATAATCACTAATGCATCTGTATCTATTCATAGACTTCCAAATAGAATTCAGAATCTACGACTAATACTCGTGGAAGTTGGATAGATGACTAGGAAAACCACATCTACTGTGAGAAACAGGAACAACTAGTGTTCAGTACATTTCAGTTAAATTACTGTACAAATATCCTAGTGGATTTATGAATGGACATTGCCAGGGGGTTACCCATAAATTAACCTGAGAATCTTCATTTAATGTGAGGAATCATTTTAACCCATAGGATGGAAAAATAATATATTTTTTCCTTCTTACTAATGATGAAGTTTATGATGGTAAAATTTATATTACTAATACCCAATATGTAATATTCTAGGAACCATTCCATTTGTAATTCTTTAAGAATCCTGTTGCTGAATGGAAAGGGAACTGTTACAACCACAATTTTCCTGCAGCTCTGCAATATGAATGGTCTTTTTCTAAGTAGCATTTCCATCACATGGATTGAATTTTAAACTATTTTCTCAATGGCCAATCAGACATTGTAAAATAGTTATGCTACTGACTTGGTATGTGTTCAATGTCAAGCCACTTTTTTCCATTGACAGCTTGAGAAGATTGTAAAACCATTAAAAATTTTAAACTTGTGGTTCAAAGGGTTTTCTGCAGTTAGACTGCTTTTAATTTTCACATTCTATTTAGTGAACACCTGCCTTTGCTTGAATACTGAACCAAAGTAAGACTTATTAGAGGGGTTTTTTTTCGGTATATTTATTTTAGAGCTAAGATAAAAATAGAAACATATATATTAAATATTTAAATAAAGAAAAAAAAGAAAGGGAACTATTTATAGTTAGCCTTTACATAGTCATATACTTGTAAGACCTTATTTTTAAATATTTTGCATTTAGTTACTTTTAGTAATGAGTATGATTGAAGGAAAGAATGATATGTTGATATCATTTGAGATTATTGGTTATTCTTGTGGAGTAATTTTAAAAGCTACTATCAGTATGCTAATTTCTGAGCACCCCTTTGAATTATGTTTCCCTAAAGGCTGACACTCAGTTTTTTACTTGTGTACACCAGCATCTCCAACAGAGTCCAGCACATAGTAGAAGGTTCAGCTAATCACTGCTAAGTTGAATTGAAATGATTGTCTTGCAAAACTCACCCTTTTTTTCATCAACTGATTTTGAGTACTGACTTTGTATCAGACACTTTCTCAGGTGCTTGAATTGCAAAGGTGAAAAACTAGTCCTATCCACAAAAGCTCACAGCCAAGAAGAGAAAAACAAATTTGTTGTAATAATTATCACAGAGGGCAAGTGATATACTAGAGCAGGATTCTCAACCATAACTTCACATTAGAATCACTGAGAAGTTTTAAAATATTTCCCATGTCAAGACTCCTTCCCAAACCAACTGAATCAGGATATTTGAGTATTTGAGCATGTTCTCCAGCCATCAGTATTTTGAAATTATCCTCCAGGTAATCTCAATGTGCAAGAGATTGCGAACTACTGTGCTGAAGTAATCAAGATCATAAGAAAGGTGTTCTTAAGTCAGCCTGGTAGAATTAGGAAATGTATCCAGAAAAGTTGGGACTTGAGTTAACCTTTAAAGAATGCAAAAGTGGGAAAGTACCTAATGGGAAGGAAGAGCAGCATAACATTTAGGAAACCTGAGATAGTTTGTTGTGATTAGCATTTAGACTATGTATAGGCAAACTGGGACTATAACATCTAAAAGTTAGATATGTTATATGAAGAAAATACATGATTGACTCTTTAATATTCATTATACTCCAGATAATTATTCTCCAGATAGTGATATGCGAAAGCTAAGTTGTTTCAGTCATGTCCAGCTCTTTGTGACCCAATGGACTGTAGCCTGCCAGGCTCCTCTGTCAATGGGATTCTCCAGGCAAGAATACTGGAGTGTGTTGCCATACCCTCCTTCAGCAGATCTTCCCAACCCAGGGATCAAACTCACTTCTCTTAAGTCAACAGCTTTGGCAGGTAGGTTTTTACCACTGCTGCCACCTGGGAAGTCCAGATAGTGGTACACCTATCAGTAATTTCAGTCTTTCCCTAATAACTGGCCTAGGAGTAATGGGCCTAAACAGGAAATCAAAGAGAAACCTCCTTGCTCCATGGAAAAGAGAAACACTTTTTCTCCAAGCAGGGTGACACTTGTATTCTATAGGTACCACTAGAATCTCTCTTGCAAACATAAAAGGAGTCAGATTGAGAATAATTAACTGACATAGGTAGAGCCAAAAAACCTGAGAAGCAGGGCTTGACCTCTGAGGTTCCTGCTAGCCCAAAGCAGCCTCTAAACTCCACATGATTTGAAATTCAAAATAGGCTTCTTGTTAAGCCACTTGGAGTCTAGCTTTCTGGCAGCAAACTCATTGTATCAGTCAATCAGGGCAAAAGATTTTTTATTTTGAAGACAAGAAGTATTGTGGCAATTTAGGAAGGGGATTTTAAAGAAGAAAATATCACTGTTCTACCTTAAAATGGGATCTTTCTATATGTCACGCATTTTGCGTGTGCTTTATGTATGTATAAAAAAATCTTATAAACAAATCTGGATTTTATTCCTCAGGCTATAAGTATGTAAGTTGGTTTGATGATGCCTATACTAGAATCAAAAGAACATGGAAGTTATTTTACTAAGCTGAGATGATTATGGAAGAAAAGGAATATTTAGAAGACAGGATTTAAGACTGATAAGACTTGACAACTGGTAGAGTTTTATGGCTAAGAGAAATGGAAGATTCTAGAATAAACTATTTCTTAGAAATATTTGACTGTCTAAATGAGAAAGGCTTGAGATGAGTATGAAACACTACCTGGTTGGTCCTGGTTTTCATCATGAACTTAACTTTGACAGAGCAAATACTACAAGAATAAAGTTATTCAAGTTTTCTTGTTACTCTGTGTATAAAATAAGGATCAACAATTCTAAATTGTAAATCAGAAGATTTCATGCAGTCATAAAATGCATTGTATAAATCTCATTGGAATTTCAAGGAGAGTAGACCCGAAATTTTTCTGTTGAGCATGTATGGTAAATAGAAGTGAAATGCCTTTTACCTATTTTTACTTGTTATAAGTATGTGAACTCTAATAGAGAATCCAATTATATAGTTCATCTTAGATAAATTTTTATTTCAAAGGGTGTAAAAATATTGTGTATATTTTTCAATAACCTCAGTCCCCAACTTTTATTTCTCATGCAATTTTCATTTAAATAGGAATTCTCCCTCATAAGAACTTTCATTACCTTTAGTTAATGAAATACAGATAGCATTACTTCATTGGTATATTTCTTCTTATATATTAGTTTTCATAGTTTTATATTCTATATCTTTATATCCCACATATCTCACACAATTAAATATTGACTTTTATTTAGCATTACCAACAACAGTGGAATTAGATGGTGTTTTGAAATCCAGCCCAAGACCTTGTATCTATCATGTTACTGAACTTTTGAATTTAATGCAGTTTGAGTAGCAGAGCTAAAATTGGTACATCTGAAAGAATGTGCCTAAAAGCCAAGTTTTTAAAAAATACTGTAAATTATGTGTATTTCCATCTCTTTAAGAACTGTTAATCAGGGACTTCAAATTTACTAAAATAACACTTGGAATATAATATTTCAATTAATTTTCAAGTTAAATTATACACTCAACACTAAGGCAGCTTATAAATCAAATCAGATATTTCAAAGAACTGTTACAAAGCAGAAAGTATGCAAATGATGCTTGTTGCATGCTTAATGCTTGAGGGGCAATAGGAAATACAGAACAATGGCTGAAGATTACTGAGGACTTACTCTCTGCCTGCCTGGTACTTCTTTGTTTACCTGACAAAGACTACTTCATTAAATTCTCACTCCCATGATACTTCTGAGACTTTTTCATTTTCTAGATGAAGACTCTGTGGTGCAGAGCGATAAAGTATCATGCCCAAGGTCATAGAACAGAATTTAGTAAAGCCAGGCTACAGTTCTTCCTGAAGTTCAAGCTGGTTTTAGAAAAGGCAGAGGAACCAGAGATCAAATTACCAACATCCACTACATCATGGAAAAAGCAAGAGAGTTCCAGAAAAACATCTATTTCTGCTTTATTGACTATGCCAAAGCCTTTGTGTGGATCACAATAAACTGTGGAAAGTTCTGAAAGAGATGGGAATACCAGCCTACCTAACCTGCCTCTTGAGAAATCTGTATGCAGGTCAGGAAGCAACAGTTAGAACTGGACATGGAACAACAGACTGGTTCCAAATAGGAAAAGGAGTACGTCAAAGTTAAATATTGTCACCCTGCTTATTGAACTTATATGCAGAGTACATCATGAGAAATGCTGGACTGGAAGAAACACAAGTTAGAATCAAGATTGCCAAGAGAAATATCAAAAACCTCAGATATGCAGATGACACCACCTTTATGGCAGAAAGTGAAGAGGAACTACAAAGCTTCTTGATGAAAGTGAAAGAGGAGAGTGAAAAAGTTGGCTTAAAGCTCAACATTCAGAAAATGAAGATCATGGCATCCGGTTCCATCACTTCATGGGAAATAGATGGGGAAACAGTGGAAACAGTGTCAGACTTTATTTTGGGGGGCTCCAGAGTCACTGCAGATGGTGACTGCAGCCATGAAATTAGAAGACGCTTACTCCTTGGAAGAAAAGTTATGACCAACCTAGATAGCACATTCAAAAGCAGAGACATTACTTTGCCGACTAAGGTCCAGTCCGTCTGGTCAAGGCTATGGTTTTTCCAGTGGTCATGTATGGATGTGAGAGTTGGACTGTGAAGAAGGCTGAGTGCCGAAGAATTGATGCTTTTGAACTGTGGTGTTGGAGAAGACTCTTGAGTATCTTTGGACTGCAAGGAGATCCAACCAATCCATTCTGAAGGAGATCAGCCCTGGGATTTCTTTGGAAGGAATGATGCTAAAGCTGAAACTTCAGTACTTTGGCCACCTTATGCGAAGAGTTGACTCATTGGAAAAGACTCTGATGCTGGGAGAGATTGGGGGCAGGAGGAGAAGGGGACGACATAGGATAAGATGGCTGGAGGGCATCACTAACTCGATGGACGTGAGTCTGAGTAAACTCCGGGGAGTTGGTGATGGACAGGGAGGCCTGGCGTGTTGCGATTCATGGGGTTGCAAAGAGTTGGACACGACTGAGCGGCTGGGCTGAACTGAACTGAAACCCTGGGCTCCCAAATGTATTAATCTGCTGCTTCCCATAGGAATCTATAGAGATAAGGTTAATTGAAACAACTATTGTGAAACACTCTCAGTCCCATAATATCAATTACAAAAGCTGAAAGTACTTAGAGAAAGTAGAAAATCAATGAAGACTTTATCATAAATGCACAGATTGCAGTTTGAAAGTATTATACATTAGCATAATCCTTGTCTCCAAAAATTCTGCAAACTTGTGCAAAGTATGAACATCCCTGGTAAACTGCTTGAGAATAAATACGGCACAGTTTGTTTTATCATGCCTTACTTCCTTGTACTTTGCTGATACTGTTGTTTTTTACAAATTGAATACTTGTGGCAACCCTGCATCAAGCAAGTCTGTTGGTGTCATTCTTCCACACCATTTTCTCACTTTGTGTCACTGTGTCACATTTTGTTAATTCTTGCCTTGAGAATCCCAGGGATGGGGGAGCCTGGTGGGCTGCCGTCTATGGAGTTGCACAGAGTTGGACATGACTGAAGTGACTTAGCAGCATACTATTTCAAGCTTTTCCATCATTATTATATTGCTTATGGTGATCTATAACCAACGATCTTTAATGTTGCTATTGTAATTGGGAGTGCCATGAACTGTGTCCAAATGACTACAAACTTCATGAGTATATGTGTCTGACTGCTTCACCAACTGGCTGTTCCCAGTCTTTCTCCCTCCCCTTGGGCCTACATATTCCCTGAGATACAACAGTATTGAAATTAGGCCAACTAGTAATCCTAAAATGGCCTCTAAGTGTTCAAGTGAAAGGAAGAATCATGTCTCTCACATTAAGTCGAAAGCCTGAAATGATTAAGCTTAGTGAGGAAGGTATGTCAAAAGTCATTATAGATTGACAGCTACACCTCTTGCACCAAACAATTAGCCAGGTTGCAAATGCAAAGGGAAAGTCATTGAAAGAAATGAAAAGTGCTACTCCAGTGAACACATGAATGATTAAGAGAGTGAAACAGCCTTATTGCCTGTGTAGAGAAAGTTTAGGCTTCTCTGGTGGTTCAATGGTAAAGAATCTGCCTGCCAATGCATTAGAAGCAAGTTCAATCCCTAGGTTGGGAAGCTCCCCTGGAGTTGGAAATATTCCAGCATTCTCTCTTGGGAAATCCTATGGACTGAGGAGCCTGGTGGGCTCCAGTCCATTGGGTCACAAAGAGTCAGATACATCTTAGTGACTAAACAACAAGAGAAAGTTTTTGTGGTCTGGCTAGAAAATAAAACCAGCTTAAACATTCCCTTTCGGCCAAGCCTGATACAGAGAAGGACTCTAACTCTCTTCAATACTATGAGGGCAGAGAGTAAGCTTCAGAAGAAAAGTGTGAAGCTAGCAGACGTTCATTCATGAAATTTAAGGAAAGAAGCCATCTCCATAATCTCAAAGTGCAGGGTGAAACAACATGTGCTGATGTAGACGCTGCAGCAAATTATCCAGAAGATCTAGTTAGGATAACTAATGAAGGCAGCTACACTGAACAGCAGATTTTTCAAGGTAGACTAAACAAACAGTTGTCTGTTAGAAGAAGATGCCTTCTGAGACTTCCATAGCTAGAGAGAGGTCAACACCTGACTTCAAAGTGTCAAACAATGAACTGACTTTCTTTTTAGGGCCTAATACAGTGGGTAGCTTTTAAGTAGAAGCCAGTACACATTTACCATTCTGAAAGTCCTAGGACTCTTAAGAATTATGCTAAAGCTAAATCTACTCTCTGCCTGTGCTCTATACATGGAACAACAAAACCTGGATGACAGGACATGTATTTAAAACTTGGTTGACTAAATATTTATAAGCCCACAATTGAGACCTACTGCTCAGGGGAAAAAAAAATTCATTCAAAATATTGTCAGTATTTTCAGCGTGCCTGGTCACCTGAGAGCTCTAATGGAGATGTATAATGAGATTAATGTTGTTTTTATGCCTGCTAACACAACATCCATTCTGCAGCCCATGGATCAAGAAGTAATTTTAACTTTCATGTCTTCTTATTTAAGAAATACATTTTTTAAAGGAATTTCATACATAATTCCTTTCCTCTGATGGATTCTGGCAGAGTAAATTGAAAACCTTCCAGAAAGCATTCACCATTCTAGATGTCATTAAGGCCGTTCATGATTCATGTGAAGGGGTCAAAATATCAACATCAACAGGAGTTTAAAAGAAGCTGATTCCAACCATCATGGATGACTTTCAGTTTAAGACTTCACTGGAAGAAGTAACTGCGGATGTGGTAGAATTAACAAGAGAACTTGACTTAGAAGTGGAACCTAACGATGTGACTGGATTTCTGTCTATATTATTCAATCTGTTTTCAAATACATGCTTAAATTAAACCATATATAAAATATGATTTGGAAATGTTGCTATTTTTCCCCCTCCACTTTTACGGAATGCTTTCATTTGCTATTAGATTGATTGGTATCCTTCCAAAATTCATGTCCACCTGATACCTCAGGCTATGATCTTATTTGAAAATAGGTTATTTACAGATGATATTGGTTAAAATGAGGTCATACTAGATTAGAGTGAGCTCTGAATCCGATATGACTGGTCTCCTTATAAGAAAAAAAGAGACACAGTGAACAAAACCACATAATGATGGAGGCTTGAGTGATGTATCTGCAACCAAAGACCATCAACGGTTGCTGGCTCCTACCAGAAGGTAGGAAAAGGCAACAAAGGATCCTTCCCTAGTGCTTTCAGAGGGCCTGTGACTTCTGATTTCAGTAGTAGATTTCAGACTACTACTCTTCAGAACTCTGGGAGAATAAATTTCTGCTGTTTTACACCACTTAATTTGTTGTAGTTTGTTATAACAGCCCTAGGAATGCATTTACACGAATATTTTTGCACTTTTAATATATATTTGATCCCAGTGCATTTATACATATAGGGGCTACTTTTCTAATCTTTCAAGATAGTTTTCAAAAGTATATGATACTCGCTTTCTATGCTTTTGAGACATAGAACTGTTAAAAACTACAAAATTGTTTTTCATGAAATTTTGTCTCATTTTTTATATACTGCAAAACATTTGCAAAATATTAAAACATTATTTTCAGTTCAGTTCAGTCGCTCAGTCCTGTCCGACTCTTTGCAGCCCCATGAATCGCAGCACGCCAGGCCTCCCTGTTCATCACCATCTCCTGGAGTTCACTCAGACTCACATCCATCGAGTCCGTGATGCCATCCAGCCATCTCATCCTCGGTCGTCCCCTTCTCCTCCTGCCCCCAATCCCTCCCAGCATCAGAGTCTTTTCCAATGAGTCAACTCTTCACATGAGGTGGCCTAAGTACTGAAGTTTCAGCTTTAGCATCATTCCTTCCAAAGAAATCCCAGGGTTGATCTCCTTCAGAATGGATTGGTTGGATCTCCTTGCAGTCCAAGGGACTCTCAAGAGTCTTCTCCAACACCACAGTTCAAAAGCATCAATTCTTCAGCGCTCAGCCTTCTTCACAGTCCAACTCTCAACATGACCATACATTATTTTACTTTTCCTAAAAATGCATATTCTTGATCTCACAACTTGATCATTCCTTACTTTTAAGTAATTTTTAAAAGACTTCTTTACAGCAACCTAATTAGATATCTAATATTTGTAATTCTGAGGTCATTTCCCAGAAGAAACTTAAATCTGTGTTAAATATCTTTTCCTACTTTTGGATGATTTCTGTAAGCATTTAAATTATTATCATTTACTTTATTGTTGATTGAAGCTGTAGATTAATATGTCTTTCAAGAGAGTGGTTTGTAGTTCAAAATACAGTAAGAAAGAAAGTGACCTATATGTGCTATGCAAGAATTCAAAGATCCCAAATGTGTCTTCCTGTTTCCTCTAAAATAATATTGAGAAAATATGCTAGCTTCAGTTTAAGCAAACAGGAGAGTTGAACTTAAGTTTATTGAACTTAATGGTCAATTCTTGATCATTTCATAGAGTGATGAAGTGTAATTTAAGGTTGACAAAACGTTATAAATTTGTGTGAAGGTGTGAGTCTTCAGAATTCTGACCTGAAGTCCAAAGTACTTTCTTCTGATAATGTCTAAAAATGGCATGTTTAGCACTTTCTGAGGTCCTAATGAGAGAGTTGCTTTGTTGTCTTTCCTTACCAATTTCTTATTGGTCAGAATGTTGATATACTCATATTTTGATTGCATTATTACATATTTGTTGTTGTTTAGTCACTAAGTCGTGTCCAACTCTTTGCAAGCCCATGGACTGTAGCCTCTACCAGGCTCCTCTGTCCATGGGATTCTTCAGGCAAGAATACTGGAGTGGGTTGCCATTTCCTGCTCCAGGGGATCGTCCCACCTAGGGACTGAATCCACATCTATTGGGCCTCCTGCATTGGTAGGTAGATTCTTTATCACTAGGGCAACCTGGAAAGCCCCATAAGCAGAATACTGTATATCAAATTTCAGCATCCTTAAGCAGTAAGGTTGAAAGAAAAATTTACATGGAAAAGGTAAACCAAAGCCTCCAAACAGTATTTCTTCTTATTATTTATAAATTTTTATTATTCTTTAATAAATGTCCTGTAATATCATCATGTTAATTTATTAAAGCTCCACAACCCCATCCTAAATTTAGAAAAGATACAACTTTTAAAATATATTTTACAAATAGCATACTTCTATCTTTCTCTTCATTTAAATAAATTCCTTACTTGTAGTCGCCCTCTCTGACTTCCAAGAAGTTATTTTTTACTGAATTTTACCATTTCCAACTAATGCTTAATTACCCACTCAATCAATACTGACATGTAGTGAGTAATGACAACATAATCAGCTTCTTTCCTCCTCCTTTAACATCTCAAAAATTGTTTCTTTGTGAGGGAAAAAAAAAGCACTGCCACTACTTTTGCCTGTCTTTTAGATAACTGCACTATTTTCTTTTTCTGAGTGCTTAACAAATTTAAAAAAAAAATGCTGCATTCCCTTCTTTCCTTTGCATTCAAGATCCAGGGATATTCTGCAGAAATATTCACTGTGCTATTAACTGTATTCTCTAAATCTTTTCTCAAATATTATCTTCCACAGTAACTCTGTAGCTGCTGCTGCTGCTAAGTCACGTCAGTCGTGTCCGACTCTGTGCGACCCCATAGATGGCAGCCTACCAGGCTCTGCCATACCTGAGATTCTCCAGGCAAGAACATTGGAGTGGGTTGCCATTTCCTCTGCCAATGCATGAAAGGGAAAAGTGAAAGTGAAGCTGCTCAGTCATGTCCGACTCTTTGCCACCTCATGGTCTGCAGCCTACCAGGCTCCTCCGTCCATGGGATTTTCCAGTAACTCTACTCTATTTGAAACTAGCCATTACCCATTCATAAAATCTTTCTTTTCTCTTGGCTTTCCGAATATCTGCTGTGTTTGCTACAAACCTCTATTTCATCTGATAAGCCTTCCATATGGTTTTGAGTTCTTTTCTTTCTCTTTGTGAGACTATCAAGGCTGAATGGGTATTTTTGTATTGTTACCTCCTATACTGTCAGCAAACCATTCATCATCAGAGTATCAGTGAACACTTGGCAACTAAGCCTCACTTTTATACTTATCTTTAATGCATACTCCAGTTCATCTAATAAAGGGATCTATTCAGAAAGCAATAATCAGCTCAAATACCTTGTATTTAATATAAACCTCACTACCCTCCTCTCTAAATGAAATGTTTTTTTGTTTCTGTCAACTACAACAACATTCTCCTAGTCCCAAAAGTATGGACACTATGACTATTGATAACTACTTTCTTGATCCTAAAAAGTAATCAGTTGACTATTCTTACTGATCTAACTTGCTGTCCAAACAACATATAAGCATTCCCTTAAATGAAATGTCAAACTTCTCTAAAATTTATGCTGTTTTATCTTTCTATAGAACCTTTGCATAGGTGTGTGTTCAGCCATGTCCATCTCTTTGCAACTCCATGAACTGTAGCCCGCCAGGCTCCTCTGTCCGTGGGATTATCTTGGCAAGAATACTGGGGTGGGTTGCCATTTCCTCCTCCGGGGAATCTTGCCAACCCAGGGATCTAACTTGCGTCTCCTGTGGCTCCTGCTTGGCAGGCGATTTCTTTACCACTGAACCACTAGGGAAGCCCATGGAACCTTTGCAGTTCTAATACATAAAGCCTTTTTTTTTACATTCATAAACTATAGAAGAATATCTTTTTTTTTTAAATGTATTCTTGTGTTATTTTTTTTTAACAAAGCTGTAAGATATATTTTGAGTTGTAGAACAAAACATACAAAATGATCGCATTTGTTTAAAAAGAACATGAAAGTCATGTATCTCTACAGACATATGATCTAAATGTAATAAGTCAATATAGTATGAAAAAAGCAATAGTTACATCTGGTGAGGTATATGCATTAGAAAAGACAGTCAATGGAGATGCAGAAATATTTCTTGTATTGATTCTGTAACTACACATTAATGAAAAAATAAAATGTTATTTAAATTCCTATTTAGCCTTTTACATTTTTTTTTAATATGAAGTACACTTTATTTTATTTTATTTTTATTTTTTAATTAAATTTATTTATTTTTTTAATTACAATACTGTATTTGTTTTGCCATACATTGACATGAATCAGCCATAGGTGAACACAAGTTATTATTTAGCTTGCTACAAAATCTTGTCTTACTAAAAATACAACAAATTTCTTAGGACAGGAATCTGACTATACTTGTAAAATATTACCTTTCTGATGAGCACTTCTTTGGAGGTGTTTGGGCTTTTCTTATGTCTGGCTTACCTGAATTATTGAATTGCTAACAATTTTCTAGTAAAGCTAGAGGAGTGTTTAAAATGGAAATGTTTTAGTTCAGAATGAGCAATTATTTGCATATAACATATTTAAAATGAAAAAGGAGAGCAAATAGGAAAAGGTGAAGCAGAAGAAAAACATCTCTAACGTTTTACTTAACCCTAACTGATTGTCACTTCTTTCAGTCCAGAATCAAAGCAACCAAATGCGGCAAATGATCCTTTAGTGCCTACTGAAGTAAGCACTAATTCCTGTTTTTAAATGATAGAAATTTATTTTTATTTCAAGTCAGAGCATGAGATGGCTGGATGGGATTACCAATGCAATGGACATGAACTTGGGCAAACTCTGGGATATGGTGAGAGACAGGGAGGCCTGGCGTGCTGCAGTCTACCAGGTTGCAAAAAATCAGACACAACTGGACAACTGAACAACAACAACATTTGTTGAGCCTTTATGTATTTGTATATTTTTAAACCTGTATTTTTCCACTATAGAATTAAATTATTAAAATTAAGTGGATGGTTTTCATTTTCACTAAACATAATGGTAGAATGTATGGGCTTCCCAGGGGAATCAGTGGTAAAGAATCTGCCTGCCAGTGTAGGAGACACGGGAGACATCCGTTCAATCCCTGGGTCAGGATAATCCCCTGGAGGAAAATATGGCAGTATTCTTACCAGGAAAATCTCGTGAACAGAGAAGCCTGGCAGGCTACAGTCCGTGGGCTCCCTAAGAGTCGGACATTACTGAATGATTGAGCATAGCACAATGGTAGAATACGCATGCTTGTAAGTAGATTCTGTCTCAGTTAAATTAGTAATACTTGTCTTCATAAACATAGAAAATGATTTTCACTTTATTTTTATTAACCATTCTTGCTTAATATTTACATGTATTGATTAAAAGTGTAATTTCCTTTTATAGCACATGGTTAATGTTATTTACTGGTTATATCATCGCCAAAGTCTATGATGCTAAGAAAACATTTGTAGCCATCTAAAAATGGGCTTCCCAGGTGGTACTAGTGGTAAAGAATATGCCTGCCAATGCATAAGAGATAAGACATAAGAGATGCAGGTTTGATCCCTGGGTTGGGAAGATTCCCTGGAGGAGGGCATAGCAATGCACTCCAGTATTCTTGCCTGAAGAATCCCAAGGACAGAGGAGCCTGGCGGGCTGCAGTCCACAGGGTCGCAAAGGGCTGGACATGACTGAGGCAACTTAGCATGCATTCATAAAAAACATAAATTTCTAAAAATGCTAGCATCTTTTGGTCTAATCTGAATTTTGTAGCTCATTCTATGAATGTTCATATTAACATGCATAAAGTAGAGGGGAAAATATTTTTATTAAGAAACACTTTGAAAATCTTGGGTATATTCACATAAGCATGTATACACATGTACTTTTAAGAGTAGAAGTCTTGCAAAATGAGATTTTAAATTAGGTAATTAAATTAGATACACCTGTGAAAATACTGAGTGACTACATGACTATATATGTAACACATCGGTAAAATTCACTGTTTTCGCTGTCGTTATTTTGATGACTAAATGTAACTTATAATGATAACATAAAAATAAAAGAGGAGAACTAAAATTTCATGACTGACTAATAAAGTCCAAATATTATACAAATCTTTCCTGTGCTCAATCTCTTTTCATCCTAATACAAGTTATTATCTTTTCAGGAAGGACACTGAAGTTCAGAGGTTAACTTTCAAAGTCATTTGACAGTAAACAGTGGAGCAGACATTGAATTCTTGGTTTGTCTGATTCTGCAGCCCATGTAAAACATGTACTTAAATGTCACACTTGTTTAAGTTTTCAGCAAAGACTTATTATCTGATAGCAACATAATCTTAAGTTTTGAAAAATAAACAAATGGTGTATATTCATATTCTTGACACCTCATTTGGAAATGCTGAATTGCTGGCAAATTTTATAGTGTAAATTTATTGCACTCACCTTTGGATCCAAGCCATATCTGACCTATTAAAAGTGAAATATATAGACTATTTTAGAGCCAAATATTCCCATCCTTGTGTCAGGTGTATTTTGAAAAATATTCCTATTACCTACAGCTGAAATTGTATAAAATATAATAAAATTTTTTATGAGAACAAAAAAAGTCAAAAAGAGAAATATACTATGAGATTTATCAGATAGAAAATATAAAATGATAGGCTTTTCTCTAACACACTTTTAAACCAATGGAATCTTGAGCTTCTTTTCTTCCTTAAAATGGCAATTTTTGCTATAAACTTCTTGGATTTTTCGTTATTTTACTGTAAAATATACATAGAAATCATGGGTCAAACTCTCCCTTTTACATTGCAAAATTATTTTATGAGAAAATAGTTGCTTACATATGGTTTATTTTAGTATGAAGATATTCTTTTAAAGTATAATAATGTTGATGCTATAGTAGATGATGTGACTTCAAGATGTATTCATCACCAGGAGAAATTATTTGCTATTCATTTTCCCTAAAGGTAAATCGTAATAGTGTCTTGGTAGTATGTATTTTGCAAGAATTTTATGTGCAATTGCTTTTAGTTAGCATTTGTTAGACAAAAAAAAAAATCTTTAAAAATTTAAGAGGACCATAAAATAATAGAATTTCTCACATATATTTTGCTATGAATTAGGGCAGTCCATTTTTCTCAATCATCAGCTTAGTTCTTTCAAGATTGTAAGTATGTGTTAACTGAAACCACTTAGAAATTATGAGTCACATTACAAATAGCCAAATTAACTCTATAATTTAATCAAACATAAACACATTTTGCTTTGAATTTTTCTCCAACTGACAAGCATTTTAGAGGCAAAATATGCAGTAATAGCATTAGGGAAGAAGACAATTAGGGATGCTCAAATGCAAAATGCTGAGTTGGATGAAGCACAAACTGGAATCGAGATTGCCATGAGAAATATCAATAACCTCAGATATGCTGATGACACCACCCTTATGGCAGAAAGTGAAGAACTAAACAGCCTCTTGATGAAAGTGAAAGAGGAGAGTGAAAACTTTGGCTTAAAACTCAGCATTTAAAAATCAAATATCATGGCATCTGGTCCCATCATGTCATGGCAAACAGGGGAAACAATGGAAACAGTGAGAGACTTTATTTTTGGGGGCTCCAGAATCACTGCAGATGGTGACTGCAGCCATGAAATTAAAAGATGCTTGCTCCTTGGAAGAAAAGCTATGACCAACCTAGTTCAGTTGCTCAGTCGTGTCTGACTCTTTGCGACCCCATAGATTGCAGCACGCCAGGCCTCCCTGTGACAGCATATTAAAAAGCAGAGACATTACTTTGCCGAAAAAGTTCTGCCTAGTCAAAGCTATGGTTTTCCCAGTAGTCATGTATGGATGTGAGAGTTGGACTATAAAGAAAACTGAGCACTGAAGAATTGATGCTTTTGAACTGTGGTGTTGGAGAAGACTCTTGAGAGTCCCTTGAACTGCAAGGAGATCCAACCAGTCCATCCTAAAGGAAAACAGCCCTGAATATTCACTGGAAGGACTACTGCTGAAGCCGAAACTCCAGTACTTTGGCTACCTGATGCAAAGAACTGACTCATTGGAAAAGCCCCTGATGCTGGGAATGATTGAAGGCTGGAGGAGAAGGGGATGACAGAGGATGAGATGGTTGGATGGCATCATCGACTTGTAAGTTCTGGGAGTTGGTGATGGACAGGGAAGCCTGGTGTGCTGCAGTCCATGGGGTGGCAAAAACTCAGACACGACTGAACTTAACTGATACCAATGGTAATTAAGCAACACATTGCAATTGCTTCAGTGATATACTTTCATTATTCCAGATAAAATTCCTTTATACACACATCATATAGCTCATGTTGTATCTATATGCCCTTGTGAATGAGTTTGACTACCATGGCAATGTTACATGATGTCACAGTTCTTCAGGGACTGTGGTCACATTTAAGCCCTCAGCATAAACAAGTGCCAGCTGAGGAATCATGTTGCTTTGACTGCCATTTGTAGCCTGACTGGATGAAGGGCTCTGGAGAGAATGTCATGATGAGTAATGAACATTTCAATTGATGTTTCTCATTTTTCCATCAATACATTTAAGGCTAAAGAATGATATTGGGTCTGTGATCTTAAGGAAATTCTTAAAACAATTTTCTCACCAAAATATATGTTATTTTCTTAATATATGTTATGCTTCAATAAAAATTTTTCCACAATATAAAAGCATGCTATCATTTGTAAAGGAATTTAATCTAGCATTTGAGGATTCATATATTTGTTAATATCATGTATATTCATATTTATTCCTCCTCAGTTAAACAAAATATAACTAAAAATGAGATAGACCTCCTCAGATCTTTGCATGTATGAGTGCTTAGTCATGTCCAACTCTTTGAGACCCCACAGACCATATCCTGCCAGGCAACCCTGTCCATGGGATTTTCCAGATAAGAATACTGGAACAAATTGCCATTCTCTTCTCCAGGGGATCTTCTGGGCCCAGGGATTAAACCTATGTCTCTTGGATTGGAGGGTGGATTTTTTATGACAGAGCCACCTAGTAAGCCCCTATAATGAGAACTTAAAGTTGATAATAATCCAATAATAGCAAATATCAGTGCTGTTTTAAAATGTTGTATTAGATTTGTTAACTATATGGGATTTAAATTTTGTCACAGTCCATTAGTAAATTAAAACTAATTCAACTTAAGACCTTATGGGTCATTCACAAGTCATCAATACCTTTGTATTCTTCTTTAAACAGAGGGTTAAACTAGATGAGTTCTAAATTCTCTTCCAGCCCTAATTTTTGTTGTTCATTTTACATTTCAAGGAATTTCCAGCCTGGCTTAAACTCTGATGATGCCAAAGTTATTTTAATAATAAAGATACCAATAACAGTATCTAAGTCATATGCTAGAGAGGGAGCAGGTAGGGAGAAGAAGGAGAGGAAAAGGGAGAGAGGGAATATTTCTTCACTGCACATGGATATTAAGCTGTGTTTTCTTGTGCCATACATTCACTATCAAGTAATGAAAGAAAACTCCTTTGGTTACATGTTAGAAATTTGAATGTGCTATTTTCACTGTTAGTTAAGTAACATATTTCCCAAAATGATATCAGCTGGAGAATAGGCAGCAGTTTGAGCTTTACAGTGTGTCTGAAAATCTCAAGACACTGGAGCTCTGTGAACTTCTGCCTTAACACTATGGCAGTTCATGCGTCTTAGACAATGGGAGGCGTCATGTGATATTCTGAACTTTTCCTCGTCATACCTTAATATGAGAACACCTTCTACTGTTCTGACCCCCACTAAAGATTAAACATTGCCATTGCCAAAAAAGGGGAAAAAAGTTCCCTAACTCAATCTCTCTTTTCACACGTTGCAGAAGAATCAGTTTCAAATTTACTATAACTAAAACCATTAAGGACTATATTTGTCCAAGACAACACCTTGGCTTATACTCCAGACACTGCCATGCAGCCAGTGTGAACTCTGTCTTTGGTGTAATGCATTCCATATGCTTCACTGTACTGTAGAGGCAGACAACTCAATCTTTTCACATTTGAGTTGATTCAGATTAGTAGCTCTAAATGGGAGATAAAATAGTTTTAGAGTGTTGGATGCTATTTAGAAAGAGGAACAGTAGTGTCTAAGGAATGACATAGCAAAGATAATCATTGTATTTGACACAAGCTTCTAGCCAGTCAATAATTATATAATTATTCCTATGCATTTCTTGAATAAAAATGTTTATTCAAATCAGATCATGAACAGAGACTTTTTCATCATCTCTAGTGGTTAGGATTCGGCACTCTCAAACCACAGAGATTTTTTCTACTTCAGCAGACATCTTTTAATTGTATAGAAATAATAATGTTTTCTTGATTATAAAAGTGACATACCTTCATTACACAAAATTACTAAACAACTTTGAAACATCTGAAGAAATAACACAACCACATACTAATCTCACCAACCAGAAATAATTCATTAAACTGCTGTCGTTTTGAGTATACCTATTGATACTAGAGTAGGAAGTTAAGAGATACCTGGAGTAACAGGAAGATTTGGCCTTGGAGTATAAAATGAAGCAAGGCAAAGACTAATAGAGCTTTGCCAAGAAAATGCACTGGTCATAGCAAACACCCTCTTCCAAAAACACAAGAGAAGACTCTACACATGGACATTACCAGATGGTCAATACCGAAATCAGATTGATTATATTCTTTGCAACCAAAGATGGAGAAGCTCTATACAGTCAGCACACACAAGACTGGGAGCTGACTGTGGCTCAGATCATGAACTCCTTATTGCCAAATTCAGACTTAAATGGAAAAAAGTAGGGAAAACCACTAGACCATTCAGGTATGACCTAAATCAAATCCATTACAATTAAACAGTGGAAGTGAGAAATAGACTCAAGGGATTAGATCTGATAGAGTGCCTGAAAAACTATGGACAGAGGTTCTTGACATTGTACCGAAAACAGTGATCAAGACAATCCCCAAGAAAAAGAAATGCCAAAAGGCAAAATGGTTATTTGAGGAAGCCTTACAAATAGCTGAGAAAAGAAGTGAAAGGCAAAGGAGAAAAGGAAAGATATACCCATTTTAATGCAGAGTTTCAAAGAATAACAAGGAGAGATAGCAAAGACTTCCTAAGTGATGAATGCAAAGAAATAGAGGGAAACAACAAAATGGGAAGGCTAGAGTTCTCTTCCAAGAAAATTAGAGATACCAAGGGAACATTTCATGCAAAGATAGGCACAATAAAGAACAGAAACAGCATGAACCTAACGGAAGATATTAAGAAGAGGTGGCAAGAATACACAGAACTATACAGAATTATCTTCATGACCCAGGTAACCATGATGGTGTGCTCACTCATCTAGAGCCAGACATCCTGGAATGTGAAGTCAAGTGGCCCTTAGGAAGCATCACTAAGAACAGAGCTAGTAGAGGTGATAGAATTACAGTAGAGCTATTGCAGATCCTAAGGGATAATGCAATGGACTGGAATGGGTGAATTTAACTCAGATGACCATTATATCTACTACTGTGGGCAGGAGTCCCTCAGAAGAAATGGAGTAGCCATCATGGTCAACAAAAGAGTCCGAAATGCAGTACTTGGATGCAATCTCAAAAACAACAGAATGATCTCTGTTTGCTTCCAAGGCAAACCATTCAATATCACGGTAATCCAAGTCTATGTCCCAACCAGTAATGCTGAAGAAGCTGAACGGTTCTATGAAGACCTACAAGACCTTTTAGAACCAACACCCAAAAGATATCCTTTTCATTATAGGGGACTGGAATGAAAATTAGAGAGTCAAGAAACACCTGGAGTAACAGGCAAATTTGGCCTTGGAATGCAGAATGAAGCAGGGCAAAGACTAATAGAGTTTTGCCAAGAAAACACACTGGTCATAGCAAACACCCTCTTCCAACAACACAAGAGGACTCTACACATGGACATCACCAGATGGTCAACACAGAAATCAGATTGCTTATATTCTTTGCAGTCAAAGACGGAGAAGCTCTATACAGTCAACAAAAACAGGACCAAGAGCTGACTGTGGCTCAGTTCATGAACGACTTATTTCCAAATTCAGACTTAAATTGAAGAAAGTAGGGAAAACCACTAGACCATTCAGGTATGACCTAAATAAAATCCCTTATGATTATACAGTGGAAGTGGGAAATAGATTTAAGGGACTATGGACTGAGGTTTGTGACATTGTACAGGAGACAGGGATCAAGACCATCCCCATGGAAAAGAAATGCAAAAAAGCAAAATGGCTGTCTGAGGAGGCCTTACAAATAGCTGTGAAAAGAAGAAAAGTGAAAAGCAAAGGAGAAAAGGAAAGATAAAAGCACCTGAATGCAAAGTTCCAAAGAATAGCAAGAAGAGATAAGAAAGCCTTCTTCAGCGATCAATGCAAAGAAATAGAGGAAAAGAACAGAATGGGAAAGACTAGAGATCTCTTCAAGAAAATTAGATACCAAGGGAACATTTCATGCAAAGATGGGCTTGATAAAGGACAGAAATGGTATGGACCTAACAGAAGCAGAAGATATTAAGAAGAGGTGGTAAGAATACACAAAAGAACTGTACAAAAAGATCTTCATGACCCAGATAATCACTATGGTGTGATCACTCACCTAGAGCCAGACATCCTGGAATGTGAAGTCTAGTGGGCCTTAGGAAGCATCATTATGAACAAAGCTAGTGGAGGTGATGAAATTCCAGTTGAGCTCTTTCAAATCCTGAAAGATGACGCTGTGAAAGTGCTACACTCAATATGCCAGCAAATCTGAAAAACTCAGCAGTGGCCTCAGGACTGGAAAAGGTCAGTTTTCATTCCAATCCCAAAGAAAGGCAATGCCAAAGAATGCTCAAACTACTGCACAATTGCACTCATCTCACATGCTAGTAAAGTAATGCTCAAACTTCTCCAAGCCAGGCTTCAGCAATATGTGAACCGTGAACTTCCAGATGTTCAAGCTGGTTTTAGAAAAGGCAGAGGAACCAGAGATCAAATTACCAACATCTGCTGGATCATGGAAAAAGCAAGAGAGTTCCAGATAAACATCTATTTCTGCTTTATTGACTATGCCAAAGCCTTTGACTGTGTGGATCACAATAAACTGTGGAAAATTCTTCAAGAGATAGGAATACCAGATCACCTGACCTGCCTCTTGAGAAACCTATATGCAGGTCAGGAAGCAACAGTTAGAACTGGACATGGAACAACAGACTGGGTCCAAATAGGAAAAGGAGTACATCAAGGCTGTAGATTGTCACCCTGCTTATTTAACATATGTGGAGAGTACATCACGCGAAATGCCAGCTGGAAGAAGCACAAGCTGGAATCAAGATTGCCGGGCGAAATATCAGTCACCTCAGATATGCAGATGATACCACTCTTATGGCAGAAAGTGAAGAAGAATGAAAGAGCCTCTTGATGAAAGTGAAACAAGAGGATGAAAGTGAAAGAAGAGAGTGAAAAATCTGGCTTAAAACTCATCATTATAAAAACGAAGATCATGGCATCCATTCCCATAACTTCATGGCAAATAGATGGGAAAACAATGGAAATAGTGACAGACAATTTTGGGGTGCTCCAAAATCATTGCAGATGGTGACTGCAGCCATGAAATTAAAAGATGCTTGCTCCTTGAAAGAAAAGCTATGATCAAGCTAGACAGCATATTAAAAAGCAGAGACATTACTCTGCTCACAAAGGTCCATCTACTAAGAGCTATGGTTTTTCCGGTAGTCAAGTATAGATGTGAGAGTTGGATTATAAAGAAAGCTGAGCACTGAAGAATTAATGCTTTTGAACTGTGGTGTTGGAGAAGGCTTGAGAGTCCTTTGGACTGCAAGGAGACCCAACCCGTCCATTAAGAAGGAAATCAGTCCTGAATATTCATTGGAAGGATTGATGCTGAAGCTGAAGCTCCAATACCTTGGCCACTTGATGCAAAGAACTGACTCCTTGGAAAAGTCCCTGATGCTGGGAATGATTGAAGGCAGGAGAAGGGGATGATGGAGGATGAGACGGTTGGATAGCATTTCAGACTCAATGGACATAAGTTTTAGCAAGCGCCAGGAGTTGGTTGTTGGACAGGGAAGCCTTGCGTGCTGCAGTCCATGGAGTCTTTACAAAGAGTCGGACATGACTGAGCGACCGAATTGACGACTGACCGAATGATACCAGTTATGTGTGAATTTATAATATAGTGAGTGAAAGAAAATAATATACATAACAAATATATAAAATATACATAAGATATATGTTGTGATTATTTTTGGATTGTTTGCCATATGTTTGTAGCCTGCTTTTTTTCTTAGAATTATAACTGATTTTCTGTATTCTTTCTTGTTACTATAGTACATGATTTTTAATAGTTGAACTATATTTTTCATGATTTAACATAAACCATTTGATCAACTTTATTATTAGATATACATTTTTCATATAATGAATATCACTTCAGATAATTTCACACAAACTTTTTGATATTTGTGATTACTTCCTTTGAATATAAAATTATCTGAAATTTTCAAATCAAAAGTTAACATTTGATGCTGATTTTGTCTTGGTAATCTGTTTTAATTATACTCTTACCCATAGTGTATGCGTCATTATTTTCCTAAATCCTTTGTCACAATAACTTGTTTTTAAAGTTTGTCAATTTGGTAGGAGGAAAATAACATATCCTTTAACCTGTATTTTGATTACAAGTAGCTTGCATTATTTTCTATTTCTTGATCACATGTGTTTTTTTCTTTGATAATTTAAAATTTTGTGTTATTTGCCCCATTTTCAGTCTGGCAATCTGTTTTTCTGGCACTGAATTCTGTACAAATTAGATTCTTTTTGGATTCAGCTCAATAACATTGTGCTGTTCAGATCTTATGGAAATATCCCTCATATAGCTTTTCTCTACTAATTTTGACTCTTGATAAATACAGGGTTATTACATTAAAATCTTCTCCACTAAAATATTTCTATAGTTGCAGAGTTTGACAATCTATATATATATTTTAATAGAAAATCTGAAGGGCTGATTGCTAGACACTTGAAGACAAAAATAGAAGAAAATAATATGACTCAAATGTTTACTCCAGGAGTATGCCTATCAAATACATCTGTGGATCAGGAAAACACAGGTATGGCATTTCAGAGGTCATTTTACCAGGTGGATTGTATACATGAGAGAGATTAGTGGCTTTCAGATCGTGCACCTAGCTCCTGTCATTCTTTGTAGGTGATGCCCATAAGGCTGTGGCAGGTAGGTGAGGGGAAGGCAGAACCGTACCAGAGTCCCTTTATCTGAGTCCATCATGACTGCTCTGCTTCTCATTGTTCACTTCAGATTCTTGGCTCTATAATGAATTTATTTTGTTAAAAAAGACGGTCCTTCTGTTATTTAGGGTTCTGAAACAACTGCTCTAGGAAGTTTTCCTTTCTTTGTGTTAATTTGTTAATATCAAGTTTGAATGTAAATCACCAGTAAACCTTTCTGGAACTATAAAGAGATTCAATTAAAAAATAATAGAAATTGTAGTCATATAATAAAACTAGGTTCATGTATATCTAATATAGCTATCTGACATTTTCCAGGAATAGATCATATAGAAAGTCCTGATCATTACCTGTGTAATAATTAGCTTACTTTTAGTATACTTTATATACACTTAATATATAAATGAGGCATAAGTCATGCATAAATGTTAAATCTTAAATTCTATAATGTTGTTTGTTTCGGGAAGGATTTTGCTTCACGGTTAAAATCTCTATTTATTTGGAGTTCAAGGGGTTGCATATTTCAACATATTTGAAGGTAGGATTTGTCCAGTTGTTATTATTTCACTAAAAATGTGCTATTAAAGAGAAATTAATTATCTTTAAAGCAAAGTCTGGATGCAGTAAAACCTAAAATAAAATGTGCCAAGTACCACATATAAGTGTATTCTAAAGTACTATAGTTATGCAGTATTATAAAGCTTCTTCCTTAGAACTTAATAGTTCTTTTGGCCATACTGAAGAGTTTTTTGTCACTCAGCCCAATTTCCAGGTTTTATATGCCAGGAGGTTTTTTAAAATCATATTTTGAAGCAAGTGAAAAGTCAAGTGAAATGCATGAAAAGTGAATATATGATCATTTATGTACAAAATGTTGAGAATAAAGTTATATTTTTTTGTTAGTATATCATTTACTCATTCAACAAACATGCATGGAATCTTGTCCTAGGTCAAGATGTTTCAAGATATTAGAATGTTAATTGAGGGGGAAATGGAATGAATGAATATATATATATATATATATATGTATATACATATATATATATAAGTGAATACTTTTAAAGATTTTTATAGGGACTTCTTTTAGGCAAAATAAGATCTTTAGGATAGACAATAATAAAAATTATCACTATGATAACGATATCTTTCACTGATATAGCAGACTTAGTATTGTTTAAGTCTAGACTTACATGGATTTGCTAGTTTACCAACATGAAACTATAGAAATAAACATCTTTCTTTAAAAATGAGAAAACCTAGACACAAGAAGTTAATTAACCTGACCACAATCAAAATGCCAGTAAGTGACAAATACAAGACACAGCCCAAAATGTCATCTTCAAGTCTATGCAACGGACCATTACAGAATGGATGGTACTGATTGAAAAGAAAACATGGTATCTGACAGGGGATGACTCTAATTCACATGTAGAGACTGGTGTCCCAGCACAAGTGCAGACGCTTGAGGACAAATTCCGCTAAGAATTTAAACCACTCTCTCATTATGTGTGGACACAACTGTTGTTCTAATTCCCATGACAGTTAGGTGTGCGCCTTGGCTCTGGAACAAAGAAACAGAGTAAAACCTATGTTCAATACAGGATACAGGATGCTTGGGGCTGGTACACGGGATGATCCAGGGAGATGATACGGGGTGGGAGGTGGGAGGGGGCTTTGGCATTGGGAGATTGTGTACACCTGTGGCTAATTCATGTCAATGTATGGCAAAACAAATACTGTACTGTAATATAGAATAAAGTATTAAAAAAAAAAAAGGTAAGATCATGGCAAAAAAAAAAAAAACACAATTGAAGCTGGGCTGACCATTTTTATCAGTTAATTTTCTTTGCAGTTAGAGATGCAACAGTTATACTTCCCTGATTTGATACAGCAACTACAATCCTAAAGCCAAAAGATACAGTGAAACTTACAGATCTAAGCATTCTGCTGAGTATATTTATTGAGTACTTCGTGCCAGACACTGTACTTAAAAACATTACCATAAGGTTCCAGAAAGACTCAAGGAATATACAGTTAGCGGAGTGAATTAGGCCTGTAAGGAACAAACTTGAAGTCTACCAAAGCCTGATGTGGCAGACACATTTACTGTTCACCAGTCCACCATGTGCTCCAGAATTTTTTCCAGGCCCCTTGCAGGTCTGTTAGGCTTTGTTCTGGCCTACAAGCTGTAAGTAAAAATGACACATATCACCTTGCATCCAAGTATATAAGACCAGGTGTGTGACCCTGCACTTCCATCTTCCCCTGCTGTGGAGTTTTGTTTTGGAGGAACATGTTGAGATGTCTAATTCACGAGGTCAGTATCTGCCTGGAGAGCCAATCATCTTGCATCAAAATTTGCAGGAATAAGAACTAAACTTTGGCCCAGGGAATAAGATGTAGAGGTTAACTCACCATGACGGCATTGTCTAGTTCATCATCAATAATATACCTGGCTCTTTTTATTTTCCTGCAAAGGCTCTTGTTAAACAAACTCTTTCAAGCATATGAATAGTTAAGTCATAGCGATGCTCCTGATGCACAGAGGAATAATTGAATATCTTCAAATAGGATGTTTTGCCACTCCAGGAATTTCCTGTGTTTCCTTGAGATCTTGTTCTGGAGATTTCCAGGTGTGGTACCACATTGTGAAGCTCCTAATCATGGGGTCAAGAGGATCAACTTACAGAGAGATTTCAGGTCTTACATCATTTTGACAGACATATGTTATATATATATATATATATATGTATGTAATTTGGTACCTATTTGTAAGAGAGAGAATAAAAGAAAAAAGTTAAATTACATTCTCTAGATCAGCACTGTCCAAGAGAAATCTTACTTAAGCCACATTAGTCATTTTAGATATTCTAGTAGCTACATTAAAAAGGAAAAAGAGAATTGATTATAATAATATACTTTATTTAGACCATTATATCCAGCAAATATCATTTTAACATGTAATTTTAACATGTAATCAGTATGAAAGTTTATTCATTTCACGTGAAGTTTTTGAAATCTGATGTGCATTTTAATCTTGAAGCACATCTTTATTTAGACTAGACACATTTCAGATGCTCAATAACCACAGGAAGCTATATTTAACAGTGCAGCTCTAGATTCAGCTTAAATTTATTCCATGTGTATAGGCTTATGTTAGACATTGTATTAGGCACACTCACAACATTGTTGAATTAATTCATTGTAGCATTCTTTTGAGTTAACAAATGAATGCACTGACAGAGTCAGAAAATGACGGACTTAAGATTCAAACCCATCCTCCTTCTGGCTTTTGGAGATGTGATGATGCTCTTAGCAAGTATATTACAATGAAGAGCTCCATGTCATCCAAGTAAAAACAGTGAAGCCCCCAATAAGGTAACAGCATTGGCGATGGAGAGAAGGGTGAAGTTAATGAATATTAAAGAAGTATAGTCAGACTACTCTACCTGATGACTGATTGCATATAGATAGGTGAGAACCGAGGGGCTTGTCAAGCATGGGTTCCTGCTTCTGATTTGAGAAACTGGATTGGCAATGATCTGTTCAAAGACAGACTGATATGGGACTTGTTAACCTGAAGTTGAAATTTAGCAATTATGATCACTGCAATTGCTACTACACTGCAAAGAACCTAACCCATTTTTTTGTCTTAGTCATGACTAGGCTATGTTGTTGTTTAGTCACTAAGTCATGTCCAGCTCTTCGGGGCCTCGTAGACTGCAGTACACTAGACTGCCCTGTCCTTCACCATCTCTCAGAGTTTGCTCAGATTCATGTGCACTGAGTCGGTGATGTTTTCTAACCATCTCATCCTCTGCCATCCCCTTCTCCTTTTGCCTTCAATCTTTCTCAGCATCAGGGTCTTTTCCTATGGGTGGGCTCTTCACATCAGGTGGTCAAAGTATTGGAGCTTCAGCTTCAGCATCAGTCCTTCCAATGAATATTCAAGTTGATTTCCTTTAGGATGGACTGGTTTGATCTGCTTGCAGTCAAAGGGTTAGATTTGGTCCTATTTGGTCACAAATGCCTCATGATAGTGATTGCTAGCTATTTAATAAAAATAATATCTTCATAACAGAACTATTTACATGGATTGACAAATCTTTAGTGTTATTACAGAAAGAGGAACACCAACACCTAATTCAACAACCTCAGATTTACAGCACGTAATGTTTACAAGCCTCTATGTGCTTCTTTATATATTTTTAAAAGATACTCATTCAACTTTGTCACCATACATGCAACAGTGGAGATTTTTGTGGAGTTTCATAGTTATGTGCTTATCTTCAAAGCTGGAAGAATAATTCCAAGTGATGCCACTTGGGTCTGAGCCATCTGCCTTAGCAGGGTCTATTGGATGATGGGTAGGCCGTGTACTTTAGAAAATCTGATCTTAATAATCCAAAGCAACTCAGCTTTTTACTCTGATGAAATCACATCATTAACTGCATCATGCAGGATACAAGAGGTGACTAAGAACAAAACTTGGAGGAAACCAAGCATCTCATAAGCAACTGACAGGGACTACTTGCCCACAGATGGTAACTGTTTGAATAAAAAAAAAGGAACAGTTATCCTAGAAAATCAGAGTTGAGCTATATTTATTTCTCTATATTTACTATATCAGGGAAATCTTCATAAAGCTGTTTGTAGCAAGTGGATGTGTTACTGTATTTGATAATGGGTCAAATTTATTTAAATTGACTATATCTTCGTGGACACTTCTCTAACCTGTACATGGAATCCTCTTAAGTTATTGCAGAAATGCTGCTGCAGATTGTTACAGGTGCTCTAGATTAAAGAAAAGAACTGTTCAGGTTTCCCACTGCTCACGCAGCCCACTTTCAAGATCCCTAGTAAGATTTGCTGTATTTTATCAGAAAGTTTTCCAAGATTGTTTTGACTTTTTCAATCATGACTATTTTCCTGTCCATTATTACTCATGCCTTCAAGAATTAGCCTTTAGAAATTTGACCAAAGCAGTACCTACAATTCTGAGGTTATAAGCCAAGGTTCATGCAAAATGAATTCCAAGCAGGGAGTATTATCTTGTATAGCTGCTCTGTGTTGAAGAGTTTTCAACTGGTACTTAGACACTCATGCAGCTTGCAAAAAGCTTTACTTTGACCACCGGTCTCCTTGCTGGTAAATCAACTGTTAGCTGATGGTAGAAGGAATTGTCCTAACCTGAGCCCTGTGGCTCAGAGATGATATTCCTTCTGAGTTGTAGTTTGTGTTTTATTTTACTGGGTTCCCTTGTACTTTGAAGTGCTTTAGGATGCAGTTAGCCCAATATATTTTTTGCCCCCACTCAGTCACTAAAAGCTGTTGAAAGCCAGCTTATTCTCTTCCAATATACTATTACCCCAACTTAGCAAAAATATCATTTTAAAAATAAATAGAATTTAGCAAACGACCGACTACAATGAGTTTCGGGTTACAGATTTTTAAGCTGAGAAGGCACCAAAGTATTCAGCATCTCAGACATTCAGTAGCTTGCACATTTCTAGGCACTGGCTACATTGCCACCAACACTTCACATGATGCTTGTGCAGTTACTGGAAACTCTTTCTCAAGTGGTATTTTATTATTACTTTTGTCAAAAATCTAAGTGGCATCTATTTGTTTAAACGTAAACCTTTCTGATTACTCATTTTTAAAATTCCAGTTAAACTAAAACAGGTACCTGGGATCCTTTTTATCATTATTATAAGTGTATGTGGCTTATGAATTACAAACATAGAATTATTTTCTATATTTTACACATATCTTATTTCTCCCTCTTTTCCCCTGCTAAATATTATCTCTGGTTTTCCCTTGACTTTGTCCTCCAATCATCCTTCTAATTTCTTAGGTCAACTAAGGCATTAGGCAGATAGTCGTCATTTAGTCATTTTCATTCTTGTCTTGATCCATTTTCATATGTTCACTACATTGTATAAAAATACTCCAGGTTGTTTCTTAAAAATCTCTTATGAATCTAAACTGAATTAAAGTACTAATATTAAACCCTTAAAAATATGTTCTTGTAAGACAACAAAATATTTATATTTGGCCTTCAGTTTCCATTTTGTTTGGTAAGCAAAGAATTTTCCCTTTTCTTAATATAAACAAAAATGTTGATATCAAAGGCAGCTAGTCTTTCTCTGCCAAGTCTGAATTATATAAAATTGGAGTGTGCAGTTAAATAGTTTAGGGAACCTATACCAGCACAACTAAAGCACAGAGATTTTTAGTGATACAAATCATAAACCCGGGCTCACAATGAAAGCAATACTTTAAGAATAAAACATGCTACAAATTGATGCATGAAAGACGAAAACACATAAGAATAACCCACCATGGCGCCAAAATTATATTAGTCATGTTAAACTCTTCAAGTCGAAAAACCTGAAACAGAAGACTAAAAGTTTACCTAAAATTTGCCTGTTTAGTTTCATTTGAATTTTTGTTCTCCAAGATTTATGAACTTGTTCTAAATTCAGTCCACTTAAAACTATAGCATTGCTTTTTGTGACATGGGAGAAATAAATGGTTTATTTTCTTTAAAATGTGGATGGAGAGTTAATGCTTATGAGTTTGATGGTATAGAATATATAATGTAATATACAGCATTTCATTATGGAACTGTCTTGCATTCCTGTGCCTGTACATCATGTAGTTAGATAGGTAAAGGAGGCAGTTTTCAACTATAAAAATTTAAGATGCATACTTTATCAATAAAAATAACGTACAACTTGAGTGCAAATGAAACTGTAGGAACTGAATGTAATTATTCCTAATAGGCATCATTTTAAAGTAACTTTGTTGAATAATATTTGATTCAAGGTGGGCAAAAGAAGTTTTTGAAACTTGAGAGGCAGTCATTGTCCCCCTGCAAATAAGATAATTAGAATGTCATGAAGTGTATATGGAAAGCAACTGGCATTAGGGAAGATTGCATATATTTTGAATTTTTACTCAAATCTTATAAATTTACTATTATCAGTCAATCTATATTCCATGCTACTTTTTCAGTATATTTTTTACTATGTGGTACTTGAAGAAAACCACCAAATTCTAAAAGAAATCATAAATCTAAATGTAGGAAGAGATAAAAATAAAAAACAAAATATGTTGAATGTTATCATACTCTCAGAGTAATGAACAGGTACTCATATCTCCTAGTATATGTAGAAACGTAACAGATTTTATTGTGAAATCACTAATTACTGTTGTGTAAAAATAGTAACTTATTTTAAAAATCAGTAAAATATAGAGAATCACTAAATAACATGCAGTAGCCATGCACTTAAATTTTATAGTGCATAATTCCTGGAGAAAGGCAGTTCTTAAGTTTTTAAAACTGGCGTGCATCATAAATCACATAAATTACCATTGGGTACTTAGCATATTTTAATATATTTCAAAAATTCTTTATTTTAAAAGAACCAATACTTTATTTCTTGGAGAAATATAACAGAAATAATATTTATATTCTCAACAAAACTTTCAGAGACAAATTTTGGTTTCAATGTAATTTTCCATACTTAAATGCATATATCATGACTATATGTTACCAAGGTAATTTTATCCAGAAGGTAAAATTCAAAATAAAGTTTTATAATATCTGAGGCTAAGGATCATTTTTAATTTAAATTTTTTTTATTCCCATCATACTCCATGTTGCAAACATACAAAAATGGCAACTCAAAAGAATCATAGCGAGTCTTAAAATATAAAAATAAATTTTTCAGATTGCTTAAGTTCTCTCCCCATTCTTAATTTAAAAATACCTCTGTCTTTATTATTGAATACCATTTCATTTAGCAGAAGAAATAATAGATATACACATTTATGAAATTTAAAGAGCATAGCACATGTCTAAAATAATTTTGATCATGTTTCCTGCAAAAGATGAGCAGGTTACATTTTTCATACATTCAACCTCTTGTTGAACGCTTTATATCAAAATCTGACATAAAATATTAAATGTTTTTCAAAGAAATTCAAGTATATTGTAAATATAAGAAAAATACTATACTGTACATAGTTTTAAATGAAAGCTATTGAAATTCTCTACTAAGTTTGGTGATTTTTACCATTCTCCCTATAAGTAGCCATTAGAGGTAAAAAGCATCTTTCAATGTTGGTTTTTATAGATATAGACGCTGATACAGCTATTATAGGAAATGCTGAGGATTTTTCATGTTATTATCACATTAAAAAATTTTTCTATGGCCTAAAAAAAGTTAATATTTTTTGTTATTCCAAAGGTTCTAAGAATGAAAATTTTGAAAAAAAAAATCTTTATGAAATAATTAACATGTATTTAGAAATTCTGGTAAAACAGACCAGTCATATTTGATTCTGGAATACATCCAGACCTCTTTTTCCACTTTTTTTTTTTCCTTTGAACCACACTTTTTCTCTTCCAAATAATATTTTCCTTATACTTTCTATTAGACATCAGGACTTCATGTTAACTGATAAATGTTTTGAGTCTTCACTTAACAAGACCTTTTCTGCTAGGTTTTTGTTAATTGTGTGCCTTTCAAAGAGACTCCTCTCATTCTTAACCTTTTCTAATTTTTCTTTACCAGACTTTTAGTCCTACACTCAGCTGACTGACTGAGGCAGGTTGTGGAGAAACTTCTGGACATGTTGTTAACATCTGACACAGT
Source organism: Nanger dama (assembly GCA_917880005.1). Classification (NCBI taxonomy): domain Eukaryota; kingdom Metazoa; phylum Chordata; class Mammalia; order Artiodactyla; family Bovidae; genus Nanger; species Nanger dama. The sequence continues at coordinate 37,749,299 of CAKJTW010000007.1, forward strand.
GAGTGAGAAAAAACCCCAGCACAGTCACAGGGCAGATTCAAGAACTGGCAGCTCCTGGAGATGAAAACTTCTGTGTGTTTGCTGCTTGCCTGAAACACACTGGTTAAATTCACATCCATTCATTTCTCAATTGTGTCTCTCCCTCTAAACCCCTGTAATGCAAACCAAAAGGACCTTTATGGATGTTTTTTATTGATGTGTGCAGATCAAGTGTATCTTTAATTAGTCCTGTCTGACATTTTCCACAATACGTTTAGTAGACAGTATTATATAAATATTTCTAGTGACTGTCTATGGAGGTGTTTGCCTAAATTTTTCTTGGATAAAGTCTTTAATGCTTTCACCCAGAATCCATAGAGGAGCTACCCAAGTTTGGAAAGTTTAGTGTTGCTCTTTGTACTTTAACTTTTAATATCAGAGCACATATTGAAACCATAAACACAATGAAAATTCAAAAAAAAAATCCGACGATATTAGAAGAATACATCCCTTCCTTTTTTATCCTTAAAGAGCCAAGGGCGTGGGGAGTGGCAGGAAGAAACATTCTTAAGATCTAAGTCCTGGACGCCATCCTGCGAGCGCTTAAAACCCTTAGAAACGTGCAACGTGAAGAACACCCCCCTTTCGAAGTCTAAAACAATATTAGATTCCCAAAACATATCGGCAAAGAAAGCCTTACCGTCAAACGCTTGCAGCAGGTTCCAGCTCAAACCCAGACTGAAAAGTTGAGCAGCTGGTGAACAAAAGTTTTAACCTTTTTTTTTTTTTTTAACGAAGTCTGCAAAACTAATTTCCCTCAAAATAGGGCTCAATTTCCGTTAAAGAAAGCAGCGCTAACAAATCTCAGAATTCCTGATCACTCCCACCCCATCTCACCTCTGAGCACTGGAAAACAATTCGAACTTTCACACGGATGTAAAGGTTTATTGCAAAGCAACTATTGTCTAGGATACTTGAAAGAAAAAGGAGATGGTCAGGCTGAAGCCTGAGGGACAGGACTAGGGAAAAAGTTCTACCTTGGTGACATTTCTCAAAGATTAATCAATACATTTTCCTAATTCAAACCAGATGCCTGGCCCAGTTTGCTGTCCCTAATAATCCCATTAACAACTTCCAAGACCTGACCCCCGTCCTCTGGACACCTGAGACAATGAAAGTAAGACGGCGACGCTCCTGGTGGCACATTTGGGATCCCGGGAGAGATAGGTGAGCGCCGATATTCTCCTGATGCGACAAGTCCCAGGCAGGGCTCAACTGTTCCCGCAGCTCATTATGCGCGGCCAGCATGCGTGCCTTGTGTAAACGACTTGGCCCCTAGCAGACAGTGTCGCCCTTCAAGCATGTGGCAGTATCAAAGCCCAGCCGTCGCTCGCATTAATTCACCAGTGGCAAGTTTTCTAAGTCATTTTCTAGGGTGCAAAATTGTAACCAGGAAGATCTGAACTTTAAGGGATACCAAAGTGTAATATTTGTTTGGTAAATGGAACCATGGCGGCGTGGGAGTGAAAGGGGTGCAATTAGCTGATTGATTTTTGAGCGGAAGAGAAATGGATTTCTGGAGGAAACGAGGTGACAGGGGGCTGGCTCCTGAGGGAGAGGACTGGAAACGTACATGCAATATACACATCACTTGTGACTAGGGTGAAATAGCTTTAGAATACTCCTGATCCAGGAAAAGTTTTTCTGGGGGACAAGTGGCAAGGGAATGGAGTGGGACCCGGAAATCGAGGGCGGAGTGGGGGAGGACATTTGAGGAAAGCAGGGGAAGAGACCCTACCTGGGACCGCAGGTGAGGATGCCAGAAGCAGAACATCTGCGACTGTCACGGCCCCATGCTTTCTTCCACCCCTACCAAGTCTCGTTCTTTGCGGCACAGAGAACGGCCCTTTCTCGCCCGTGGGGAACTTTTCCTGTATCCTCGAATCTGGCGTCTAAGCGCTCTAACAACCCACCCACAGACAGCAGCTGTATAAAATGCTAGAAGCGCCACTGAGCCCATGACACGAGTTGATGCGAACTTGGAAAACCTTAATCTGAGTGCGCGCCAAACTAGCTCTGATTCTTTTCCTTAATCCTCCTCCTTTCGTGCTTCTCCACAGTGAGGCACACCCTAAGATTTCCTGCAGGTGACAGTGCCCAAGTGGCACTGACAAGACACCTTTCAGGAGAGACGTGAGCAGGTGGGACACTGGGTGTGGAGTTGGAGATGGCGGGAGCCAAACCGCGCCCCGGCCGGCGGAGCGGGAAGGGCAGCCGCGGCCCGCCGGGGCTCGGGTTTAGGCGCCGCGCGCGCCGCTTGCACTCCAGGCTGTTGGCAGCGGCGGGCGGGCGTGGACGCGCTGCATGCGTCCAGCCGGCGATAGGAAGTGGAACTGGGAGCGCACTGCGCGGAGTGAGCGGGAGTTTTGGAGGGAGTTTGCATGTGGTCAGCACTGGGCTCCTAAGCCAGCCCCCCAGCTCACATTACACTCTATTTATAACCTCTCAGAGCCGTTTCCCCCTGAAAGCAGTTCTCTGGGACCACCTTCTTTGGCTTCAACCTCTCCTACTCTTGACATCTAAGTAGCTCAGAGGGAAGCTTCTCCAGGTCCGAGTGTTTATATGTAAAGGAGACTGGCCGCTAGGGCTCAGGACCGGGATTATCCGAGCTCTGCAGAAACGCGGACGGCTATTGCTTTGGGAGGGGGAAAAGTCACACGGTTTCCAGTGAAAAGTGACAGAGGGTGGTGGCGTTTGGAACCGTCGTGAAGTCTTCTGCCTGGAACCCAAGACTTGCATGCTATGGAACACCCGCTCTTTGGCTGCCTGCGCAGCCCTCACGCCACCGCGCAAGGCTTGCACCCGTTCTCCCAATCCTCTCTCGCCCTCCATGGAAGATCTGACCACATGTCCTACCCCGAGCTCTCCACTTCTTCCTCGTCTTGCATAATCGCGGGATACCCCAACGAGGAGGGCATGTTTGCCAGCCAGCATCACAGGGGGCACCACCACCACCACCACCATCACCACCACCACCACCAGCAGCAGCAGCACCAAGCTCTGCAAACCAACTGGCACCTCCCGCAGATGTCCTCCCCGCCGAGCGCGGCTCGGCACAGCCTCTGCCTCCAGCCGGACTCGGGAGGGCCCCCGGAGCTGGGAAGCAGCCCGCCGGTCCTGTGTTCCAACTCTTCCAGCTTGGGCTCCAGCACCCCGACCGGGGCCGCGTGCCCGCCAGGGGACTACGGCCGCCAGGCGCTGTCACCCGCGGAGGCGGAGAAGAGAAGTGGCAGCAAGAGGAAAAGCGATAGCTCAGGTAAGGGCGCGCCGGGCACCCTCGGCGAAAGGGGGCGGGGAGATGGGAAGATTCTCCCACTAGAGTGAGGCGGCGGGCGTTATGGGACAGGTCTTTTCCTCTCTGGCTCCTCGCCGCCAAATTCGGCGAGGCGGCTTTGGTCCTTTTTATTTGGGGGCACGTGTTTCTCCGAGGGCAGCACTGCAGCCAACTGCGTTAAGCTCTCCAAGATTCAAACTAGTTTACCAGAGGGTTGAGAAAAAAAGGACAAGTGACAAGTATGTGAAATCGATTGTGAAGCGTGACCTTCCATCTGAGCGATGGGGAGAGGAATGCACCCTGGGATGCAGCGTCCGCTGGGCGTGCGTGCGGGTGCCTTTCCTTGACTTTTCCCGACTCTGAATGGCTCGATTTTTCCCATCGTTAACTGGATTTCCAAATTATTGCACAACATTTGGAACTTGCAGTGGAACTTGGCAGAGCACATGAGAAAAGTTTTTTTTTTTATTCTGATTTCAGAGTTCTTTAAATAGCACCCTATTCCAAATGGTAAAATTTTTCTTTCTTGGGGGAAGAAGATATTATCTAGGAATTCAGAGGATTTTAAGGAATGTGTCAGAGAATGGCAACTAAATATACTCTCAGACCCTTGACGAAAGACAATTCTTTATTGTAGTTGTATTCATGTAATGCTAACCAAAAAGAAAATCTGAGTTTCAAAAGTGGAAAGTAAAATCCTCTTGCAGTTGAGTACTATCCGAAACAAGGACTGGGAAACTTAACAGCAACCGGGGTAGCGCTACTACAAATGGGTGTGCGTAGGAGGCGCTGACCTACGCGAGGGTATCTTGAACCGCGTAGCGAAAGGGGAATCTTAACCAAACACGAATGCTTGAAGGCACCGGCAGCCAACTAAACTTTAGCAATCCAGGGAAACTAAAGCTTTACAGTCAGCTGTCAAAGCCCTTACCTGTCTCTGTCCTAAAGAAATTGTTAAAAGATGCTTTATAAGGAGGGTATGCGCTTTCTTCAGTAGCTACGACGCAACCTGCGTCCCATCTTTTTGTAAGCTGTCGTTTATTTAATATAATATTTACGTATTTTCTTTCTTTTCGGCATTGGTTTTAAGAGCCCTGGAAGATAATTCCAGGTACGCATTTGAAAGACTGGATAATGTCTATCCTTAATTTGATTAGATTTCACATGAATGACAGTGAATGAGCCGCATATTTCATGTTCTTTTGCAGCAGTGGTATCAATTATTCTTCAGTGTGAGTACGAAATGGGTTCTTCTGTCTCAAACTTAGAATCTCACGTTTACATTCCAAGGTCAGGGTGAACTTCTAATGCCCTATCACAAAATAGTTTATATCCAAAAAGGTTGCCAGCAGTATCATTCATTTTTAATGGTTTTTACTAAGTGAGACACTCTTCAGACAGAGTGAAAACGTTAATTATAGCAAGAAGGCTTCCATCTTCATTAGAAAACATGCCATTTGTAGAATGCAGTCATCCTTTTATAGAATCAGCATTTGATATCAACGTAACTTTTCTGGAATAAGATCTGAGTACAGGTTAGCCAGGGACGCTTTTGCAATTTACCAGAGGCTCTTACTGTTCCTTGTACTTTATGCAGTGAGAAACTTTTGTCATGGATTGTTTCATATGCTTCTTCAACTGAACAAATGCACCTAAGTTTCTTAGGACAAACTGAATTTTCATATAGGCCTATGTTACTTTGATCAAGGAGAAATCAGGAAAGTGAGATCTAGGAACTGACTCCCTTCAGTTATTTTAATAATGACTTTCTTAAGAAAATTGGTTATATTAACACTGCTACCGTCCTTTGGTGGAAAATAACCATAAAACAAAATAAGTTTATTTTTTCATGTTGAAGTTGATAATTAAAGTCCTGGAAAAACAGAAGTTTTCATCAGATACATAAAATATTAATAGATTACATCTTGAATGGGAAATACAGTTAATCATCACCAAGGGTAGAATCACTGGGAAGTTAGAATGAACTTTTTCTTTGATGGGATATTTTGAAACAACTCTTCACTGTCTAAAAGGAAAAATATTTTTAATTTCTTGTTGAATATATGTACAATCTTTGAAAATAAAGTTTAAATAGCCAAATTTACTATTTTAGATAATATTTGTTAGATTAAGTAAATTTAAATTCAAGGTATCATTTTTTATTGGAATGATGTTGTATTTGGTCTTTTATAATTTATGCTCACAGCTATTTCATTTCATATTATTATAAGGGCACCTTGATCTAGCAGAAATTAAAGCAAAGTAGAAAGTCAATGTAATTCTGACATATTATTAACACATATATCTCTTAATTGCTTAGAGCACAGTTTTAATGTTTCAGTATTTCCAAAAAAGTTAAATTAACATAATGTTGACACTCTTCAAATTTTAAAATTATATTTGACAAAACTCACACCATGCATTACAGAGGCCATTTTTATTTTGTCAGACAATGTATAATTAATATGTATTTCTAGTTGAGAGTAAATGTAGTATATAAATCCAGGACAAAATCGGAACCAAAATTCTGTGTGCTTGCATCTCACAGATTGTGTGTATGTGTGTATTGACTATGTGAAATTCTAATGGAATTTTAAGCACTGGAAAATATTGAAAAACAACCCCAGTTTTTATCCATGATAATGATACTGAAACTATAATAGTTAACATTTTTCAGTGTGCATTTGTATGTGTTTCACCTCTCAAAAACACATGGACACACGCATACACAAACTCAAGAAGCTTAAGGGTCTCGAAGCAAATATTTACGGACTTTAGACTTCCACTGCCTTTTATCAACAATTGAAAACAACAACGTTTAATAGAAAATCACACTATCTTTTATATATGTTAAGCATATTTGCAACTTTGAACCTGCTATGCTTTCTGGCATTATTATGAAAGCCAACATCTGCCAGACCTTCAAAAGAACTCTTAGAAATCAAAACTTTACAACTGTACTTAAAGCAATCTATACAAAACAGGTGATTCTGAAAAAAAAAGTCTATAAATACTGTGAATTACTTCAGTTCGTTTACCTTTGATTGTTCACCAAGCAACGTAGTAATAAATATAAACTGCCTACTTTTCAGTTAGCAGATCAAAAAAAAATTAATCTAGTTTTAGTTTTTAAGGCAGGTAATATAAAGTATAAATGTATGAGTATCTTCTGTTCAAATTTGTTGAATGAATGTAAGTGCATATTTTATAAAAAATCAAAATTATATCAAAAAGGAGTGATTTGGGGGTATCAATTTTACAAGACTTTGAATCATATTATATTCTTATGAAACTAAATATTTTATTATAGCTACAAGATCATAAAATATCTGTTGTCAAATTATGTATGTCTGGCTCTGCAGATTGATAGGCAAGTATTAGGATAATATGCTAGAAATTAAATACAGAGTAATATCTTACCTGCCCTACCTCTGGTATTATATGGTACTTTTTTCTAGATATTTCTATCATCATGTTTTCTGAAAGAAAAGAAGTTGCATTATTATTCATTTCTGTGTGACTGGATCATGACTTTCAGCATTTGCTTTAGAATTTAAAATGCAGTCTATTGGATGCGGATGGTTATAGGCCAGTATCTGTATTGAACAAATTAAATGCCTCCAACCTATGAAATTTAAAAAGTAACCATTTTCAGTCATTTTCTTGAAGTAGTAGATTAATTTTAGATGTGAACATTTAAAATGATGACCTGACATAAAAAAAATTCTGAGTACCATTGACCTACATGAGTGTTTGCAAAATGATTACACTCAAAAGTCAAGAGCATTAATTCCTTCAGAATTAAGGTGCTTTATTGTGGAAAGTCAGCAATGATGGAAGGAAGAATGCAAATAAATACTGAAAAGGTTTCCATTTCTCTGTAAATACCCTTATTCATAGTTATTTGAAAAGGAACAGCATCAAACATAATGCATGGCACTGCTAAAACTTTGATTTGCGTTAGAAGCCCTCTATCATGCATTTTAAGTTTTAATCTTTGTTCACAGTAATCTTCAATGGAAACCATTATGTTGGTACACTGTAAGCTGATCGCCACTAATAAACCAAAAAATTTTAAGCATTACCTTGTTTGTCTGTGTTTCAAAACATAGATCCTTCATCACAGGATTGGAATTTATCACAACTTATTTATTGTAAGACCTAATTAATTTTCAACAAAAATAAAATAACGAAAGGGACAACCCCTTACCTCAGATTCAAAGAAATTTGGCAAACTATTGCTATATTTAGTAAAAGAATTAACTTTTTTAAAAAATAAATGACCTATGGGTGAATTAATTAATAACTTCTGTTAAAAAAATATCTCCACATGTAACCCTATTTATGTATTTGGCCTGGTGATGATGCCAGTTTTATTCATTTACTACATTTAAATATATGTATATGCTGGGCAATTTCATTAATTTACTGGATTAAAAATGGCAGCCAGAAACACACAGAAAATGTGATGGCTCTTTAGATTTTCATTTCAAATAAAATAAACTATATAATGCAATAATATATTGTAGTTTTAGACCATGTTCACTTCAGTAATTTATTCATAACATTTCAGACCATTTTTTTCCCAAGAATTGCTATGATTATTACAAACATTTATGAGTGATAAATGATAAGGGTGAAAAACATTACTAAATAAAATACACACAGGAATTCCTCAACTAATATTTGTTGAGTTAATAGTTATAGATGATTTATTTCTCATTTTCTTGTAATTTTGCCATATTGTTTTTTATAATAAAAAATTTGTGAGGAAAATATATTAGAAAATATATGAAGTAAGACTATCAGGAGTAGAATTTTCCCCCTTGATTATAATCATAAAATAAGAAGGATTAAATACTGAGTAATCAGCTAAATTACATATCCTGGATTATTGCATTGGTAACTGATTCCAATGGTTAAATTTTAAAAAATGGTATAAAACACAAACCAAGGCCAAAGTGCACAAAGTAGAAATTGTATTTTTATTCAAACAGCAAAACCCATTTTATTGTTGTGACTTCTTTTATGTGTTTAGGTCATTAATATGATTTACTTATCAGTAATAAGCTTTTTGTAAAGGTTGTCAAGAAAATCAAACACTAACACTTCCTATATTTGTTGTGATACTTTTATGATTTTTTTTCTCAGAATAGTTGTATCAAACTAAAACCCTCATGTAAAGATGAAATGACACAATAATAAAGAAATATGAATTGCAACACTGCCTTATTCTCCACACTACTTCCAAATCATAGTCTTCAGTGGAGTTCAAAATCCAATTGCAAAAAACCTTTTAGAATGTTTTATTGCTCTGATGAAGTAAAACTTAAAATAGTAAAGGTCACTTTGGGTCTCAGACTTCAATTTGCATTACCTATGTAGAGGTAGAATTAATTTAAATTGGAGCCCCTTTTCTCTGGTGGTTTTCTACTTACATTATAATAGGGTAAGGAATTTGTTTTTTCTTTAAGAAATTGTGTTAGATAGTATTTTAGGATACAAATAATAAATAATATATCTATTAATCTGTATAAAATTCAGATGTCGCTTTTTGTTCAGATGTTTCAGACGCTTTCATACTTCAGAGTAAATGTTTCTCTTTAAAATCTTTAAAAATATTTTTTATTAAATTAACTAAAAATTACTTGGGAAAAATATACACTCATTTTGGATTAAATGGGTAAATTATTAATACTCCTCTATATTTGGAATTTGAATTATATAATTAAAATCCACTTATTCGTGAAAAACTTTTTGTACTGTCACATTTTCCACAGCAATATAATGTTTCTGAATGTATTACATTACTGTCTGCAAATTTGATACTGTGTATTGGAATATTGATTTTTTTAGGGCTCTGAAATTATTGTATGATATGTTTTTGATCTCTTCCATGCACCTATGAATAAGAAAAATCAGATAAAATATGTATTAATGTGTATACATTTTTGGAAGGGGCTTATATGAAGAAAATTCTTTCAAAAATAATTACTGTCTTATCCTATATAGACTTAAAAATTAAGAAATTAGAACTTCAACTTATCTAATACCATAGTTATGGTACTTTTCAAAGTTAGCATTACCTTAAAAATTTTTAATTCTAAAATATTTGTTTTTTTGGTGACTTAATTCTTACAGCCTTAGAGTTTTTACTTTTACAGCAGATATAAGTTTAGAAGGTAATAACTCGTGGTAGTAAAAAACATTAGGGTTTTCTTTAAAGACAAATTCAGAAATCATTGCTCTTAGAATCAATTCAATTAGAATATTTCAAATGTATTTAAAGTGTTGTGGTTGGTTTTGTTTTGTTTTGTTTTTGGTATGTCTTCTTTCTAAGATGTTATAGGTATGTTTCTTGAAGCTGGATAGACATATTGGTTGAAATTGTAAATATAAGGTGTTTAGTTTTTATAGTTTTTAGTTCCTACTATAATTTAGTAGAAAGGTTAATGGTATAAAAGACAGGGAAGATGCTGAATTCGAACATGGCGGCTACACTTAAAGCACACTTTAAAATAATCTATTTATATAAATGTATGTATATACACTAATAGAATCTCAAATGTAATTTCTTCGTAACAGATCATCTGAACGAAAGGATCCACATTAAAGACTATAATATGATGTTAAATGTTGCAGTTACAAAATAAAATATTAAACTTGGAGCATATACGGCTATGTGGGGAGTCCTAAAGACTGAACCTGATAATCGATGATAGTCATAAAATCGTATCTGCCAACTCCCTGCAGTTTTTCTTTTGTCTTTCTCTTCCTTTGGCTCTTTAATCTGCCTACATTTCAAGAGATTTCCGTAATGCTACAAGAAAAAAAAATTAAAAATCCCAGTTATCTTACATGACTATGGGCAAGAAAATGATTAAGATGAAGTCATTTCTCTCTCTGACTGTGTGGAAACCTAGTGGAGGGTCCAGTTTCGGTTGGTGGATGCCAGTAGAATTTTAAAGGCCGAGAATTTTGCTCTTTGAAAATACAGCTTTAATGCTTTGCCAGAAATGACACCCAAATAAAAACTTATTTTTGTAAATGATAGTTATTTGCAAGTGTACTGGCAAAATACATTCAGTGTCTGTAGAGGCGGCTTCTTACAACTTTCTGGACTGCATAGAAAACTTTTCGATTCTTAGCCTCCTGAAAAAGTAGCAAAGTAAACTGAAGTATATTATTAGTTAAAAAAAAAGGTGTAAAATGGGCAGTGACTTCATCAAAGAAATAATGAATATCAAGTAAATTTTACAAATGATTGATTTTATTGTGATAGTGAGAACACAGAGTTCAGGAAAATAGAATTGTGCCATCAAAAACTTAGTGGGAGCTAAATTGATGAAAAGCAGCTTTGATTTTTAGGATGCCAGTAATTTATTGAATGGCTTTCACCTTTTAAGAACCATACAGAGAGAGATTTACTCCTAATTGCGTAGATTGACATTAAGTGATATATCTCTTCTTTAATACTTTTCAAAAATAAAATGAATTTTCAGGTATTTTTCTGCCTGACAATGAAAGTCTCCCCAACTACATGCTATGTTTACTGTGGATTTTTTTTCTCCTTATTTGTAGTATAAACGGGTGTGGATGTATTAAACTAGAGAGCATCTAGATGTAAATTGCTAAGAAAGACCAAAATGGCATAAAAACCAGCTGTTAGACACCTAAATTTAGGGGCTGCTGCCACATGCATTTCCAAGATTATGATCTTTTGAATGTCTATCCTCAAAATTCAAGGAATCCTGCATGCCTTTTCTTCCCGAACTATTCTTTGTTCCTAGAAGAACAGCACCACATTTTTTTCTTGGATACCCAAATACTTGGGAAAATAAGAAGGAGCAGCACTTTTTTTTTTTTTTTTGTAGTTTTAGTCAGTAGTTGATAGATCACAAAGCATTTATCTAATTTCTTTGTCATCCTCTTAGGGAAATTGGTGGCATACTCATAGGGATGATTGAAGAGAGCTTGATGCTGACTCTCTGATTGTGGGCAGTGTGTTGGGGAGCAACAAGATGGAGAACTCCCCAGGGTGTGCCCACAACTGGAAAATATTAGCACCGCTAAACATGATAGGGTGAAGAGAGGGAGCTTTTACACTGAAATCCAATGAGAGCTGCAGAACAGAAGCCTTCCAGCAAAGTTGGACTTCAGGTGGAAGTTTGCAGCCCTTCTCAAATGTCTTGCAATAGCCTCCCTTCATGCTTTCCAGCCTCCTTCTGTTGTATCCCTTTGGGCAGGTGTATTCAGAAGATGGGGCTTCCCTGTTGGCTCAGTCGGTAAAGAATCTGCCTCCAGTGCAGGAGACATGGGTTTGATCCCTGGGTTAGGAAGAGCTCCTGGAGAAGGGAATGGCAATTCCCTTCTAGGCAATTCCAGTATTCTTGCCTGGGAGATTGCATGGACAGAGGAGCCTGGCAGGTTACGGTCAATGCGTCACAAAAAGATGGACACAACTGAGCAACTAAACCACCACCACAATCAGAAGATAGAGAAGCAGATCACTCAGGTCTTGGTGGATAAAATCCTTAGATATCAACCTTAAGGAACGCAGGCCACAGAAGAGAAATGTCAAGAGTTGTTTTGCCTCTGTCTCTTGCTAACTATGATTTAACTTCTCTGTAGTGTAGTTTCCTAAAAATTAAAGTGAGTCAATAAACATAAAGTACTTAAAACAGTGTCTGGCTCAGTAAGTATTGTTGTTTTTGTCTTCTATCAATGTAGGTACAATTCTGTTGTGGGTATTCACCATCAAAAAACAATCTCTGTCTTATGTTGCCTGTTTATTTGTGTTTTACTAGTAATATTGCTGTAGGAAATGTTACTTGCCTGAAAGATTATTTTAAATAATCCTCAACTATCCTTAGAATTGTATATCCATCGCATGCCATTTTCCTGAAATAACAGAGTAAGTTTTAAACCAACCTTTATGAGAAACTCAAGTGGCCTTCACTTAATAACCCCTAAGATTTTCATTCCATTGCCTTTTTGATTGGATATCTCTTAACCTTTCTCACATGTCTTCTACACTTTTTCATCAAGCACTTGTTTTCAAGAGGAAGGTACAAAGAGGTATTTAGTCGAGAGGGAACAGAACTTAAACCAAAGGTTTTTTAAATATGACAATGAAATGTCAGGTGTCTGTTGCCATTGTTAACTAGGAAGTTGGACAGAATATTTTTCTGCTGAGTTATAAAGTTCATTGCTTTGAGAACTTACATAGTGTCAATATATAATTTAACGATATTAACATTATGTAATAATGTAATATTGTAATTATGTAATATTAACAATATGTTAATATTGTTAATAAGCCCATTGTTACTTTGAGTGGTTCCATTCGGAGACCCTCATGAATGATAAATATGCAAATACTTAAAAAAAAAACCTGAAGCTGTATTATCTCACATTAAATGCAAAAGGACAGTTTTATAATGGTGGTAAGTTCTTTTTCAAAGCAAATATTTATTTATTTATGAATTTACTTATGTTTAATAAATTGTTGAGAACTATTGCTTAGGTTGAGGCAATAGAGTGCAAAACTCGCCCCAGGTTGTAAGCTGTGGGAGATTAGCTGGTTTCATTGTCTGCATTTCCCTAACCTCTTCTAGGCCTGAGTTTAATCTGGGGAAATTCAGAGATATATTTCAGAGAAATTTTATATTATTATATATGATGGTCTGTGGCAGTTGCTTTTGAATAAATAGTGGAATCAGATACTGTATTAAAATTCTAAATGTCCAGAGCTAACTCTTTCAAAGTTCTTAGACTGACAGCAGTTTAATTCCTAAAATGAGAGTTTCCAAGGACTAGTGATTGCTTCTCTTCTAGATCATGGAAGGGCAGAGAGCAGGTACATGTAGAAGAACAAAACATTAAACGTTCAGTAATACACGGAGGTGACAAGAAAGGGCTGACTGCATCAGCTATTTCATTTCTCTTGGCTTTCAGGGTAGGCTTGATTTGTCAGTCTTCTTACTGACTTATAATCTATAATGCTTCAACAGATGATTAGAATTATCAAGACACTGGAAGAGACCCGAGCCACCACCCAGTTCAGTGAGTATTTTTTGATGAGAGAGTGCACCCAGAGAAATGAAGTAATGTCTGTCAGTTCAGCCAAGTAGTGCCAGCTGAACTTCCATATCCTGACTTCAGCCTAGTGCCCTTAAAAGGAAAATCTCCTATCCTATTTTGAAACCTTAAGTTTTTAGTTTTCCCAATAAAAGTAAATTACAGCATCATTTAAAATGTTGGCTACTGCTTTTGAGCTAATAAAAGTGTATTTGACAAAATGCTTTACCTGGGTGTAAGCTACCTCTCTCTGAATCTGAATTTATGATTACCTCGGTCATTTTACACTGTTTTATGAATACGAACACTTATTCTTTTTAGCTTCTTTCTTAGTTTTCTGATGGCATAGTTCTTGCTATGAGTTACCATTATCCCTGTATATTTTTGATACTTCATACAATGAACCATAGCATATTAAAGTTTAATATGTGGTAATGTGCCGATGGACTTTGTTATATGATGTTTATAAGTAAAAGGTATGTATGTAAATAGAATCATATTTTGGGTAGCCATTTGTTAACTGAAAAATCTGTTTCCTGTTTAAAAATGTTTAATGTGCTACTAATAGATTTTGTTTAGCTGGACTTTACCTATATTTGCATTTTGTATTGAAAGTCATAAATGACTACAAGTAGACACCACACGACTTTCCCTTGTCTCAAGTCTTAAGTCTAACTCCATTTAAAAATAAGTATTGATCTTATTTTTTAATTGAATGCAATCTTTTGCCCAGACTATGCTAAGAAATGTTAATAATTGGCCATATTTTGCCTTTGCTAAGCAGGCATACCTTCCCTGTTTCTCCTCTGATTCTGCCGACACTCGTCTTCCCCACAATCTGTAAACACCAGGCCCATCTGCTCATCCCCAGTGCAGAGAACCACATAACCTCTGGAACACTCTAACATTGAACTTTCATGGTAATTCCAGATCCTTGGTTCTTATTAGACCCTCAAAAACAAACATAAATACACAGTTGCTTCTTCCAAGAAATTTTTTACCCTTTTTTGTCTACACACAACTCTTGTTTCCAAAATAAAATAAATAATTACTCTTCTACCTAGTTTGATGATTTTCCACTCTTTTTCCAGCAGGCTTTTAACTTCAAAACTCAGTCATGCTGCTTTTTCCAGCACAGCTAAGCCCAAATCCATTCTATTGCTTACCATTCCGTATTTTCTATATTTTCTTCATATTCCTACTTTGATGTTTCTTGCACTTAATTTTGTACTCCCCCTCAAGGATTTCTAATGTAACTCTCTCTTCTCAATGTTTTTACTTCTGTTCATTCTTCCCTAATGAAATCCTTTATTCAACATATAAAAATATTTGGACTTTGCCATTCCTCTTCTTGAAATTCTGCATTAAACTGAAAGTACTCTATACTTACAGTGCGAATGTTTAATTATAGGCTTTGATGAGCATGCATGGAGTGGCCAATAGTTGCCAGTGATACAACACTAGATCTTACTTGTGCTGCTTCTCGTGTGCAGTCACGTGTTGTTTAGTATCATATATATCTAATATAAATTATATATTACATACAGTTAAGTGTATAACATAATCTCATACACATATACATAATCAGATAGATACACTTAGATCAACTTTTTTTCTGTCAAAGTCATCTTTCATTTAGTCTTTGAAATACAGTGTGAAATGTTAGTTTAAGACAATCTTCTGGTAATTCCTAATGTGAGTACCTAAATACATGTAGTCATAGTTTCATTCAAGAATCTCTCCCACAAGATTTTCTGCATCTTCTATCTGTCAAGACATACTAACATTACTTACCATCCAATGTTTGTTTAGGATTTAGGAATATATGTTCATTGGATTCCATCTAACAGTCTCATTTAAGGCTCTATTGACCAGCTAGCTGGCCCAATTGGTCTGATACTGATTTTGCTTTTGTTTTATAAAACCAGTATTTCCTCATTATTGAGGAAAGTTTATACTTGTTTATGTCTACCTCTTTTTAAAAGCTTTATTTTGAGAAAATTGTATAATCATATATGTTATAAGAAATAATAAAGAAGGATCTCAATGTGCTCTACTTAGTTTTCCCCAGGGTTAATATTATAATACAATAATATAACCAGAAATTGATCTTGATAAAATTTGCTAATCTTACTTGAATTTCACTAGTTCTCTTGTACTCCCGTGTATATTTATGCGCGCGTGTGTGTATTTAGCTCTGTGCTGCCTGCCAGATTTATTTTTAATTTTGATCCTGTAGCCTGTAACATCTTTTTCCTATATATATTAATTATTTTCATTAAAATACAGCTTGTGATAACCTCCCAGGTCAATACTACTCTAAGTTAATCATTGTACTTCTCTTACCACATTAATGTCTGTATACTGCATAACAACACAGTTAAATTTTGCCTCATGGTTCTCTTTGCTGTTCCTATTCCACATGTCTCTAGTCTGTGATTTGCATTACATGTATTCACAAAGAAAAAGTCTGTCTTCTTTATCTTTTAATGTGGCATTTTGCATTAGGATAGGTGCACAGAAGTGCTTGGTAAATCTCATTTGTGGCATAGAAAATGCTTCGTTAATGTTGAATGAATTGTCTGTATGAGGGGTTTTCTGAAATTCTCGGTTCCAGGATTCTACTAGTTGGCAAATTCAGAAGATTGTTGGCCAATCCATAAGGGAGTTAAATGAATATTGACTTCAAGTAATTATCTGTATTTATTTCTGAATGATTTTTATGGATGCTTTCTAAAGTGAAATACCTTTGATGATATGGCTTATACTTGCCGTTTGTGAACTGATGAGGCATAGAAACATACATTTGTTAGAAACTTTATAAATCATCAAAAATCGTCCACCTTTTAAGAGGTAAGATGCATTTATTTTTGGTAATTCAATGATTATTAAGCCAATTTCCTGTTTACTTATATATACGGATGTCTCATTCCATTATTTGGGAGTAAGATGTGAGATTCTCTGAACATTCTGTGTAGCTATGCTATGAATTGTTGAGCTTTTGCACATTACATACAGCCGAGTAATCATAGTACTTAAAATATATTTTTAACAAAGCCAAAAATTAAATTGAACTTGGAATTATCAGGCAACTGGGGAAAATATGGAGTATTAATCCATATTGTAGTATTGAATAGTGGCACAGATAGTTGGTGATTTGAAAAAGAAGATAGATTATTTTCTAATTTTTCAAGTAGACTGAATTTAAAAAAGAAATGTAAGGTCCCTTTTCTGAGCACCCTGATATAGTGATGCTGATTCAATCTATGATTCCTCAGTCTGTATCATTCTGCTTTGAGTGTAACTGCTTAACCAGATCACACAGTGGTATGTGATTAGAGAATTTGGATCCAAGACACTGACAAGTGACCACACATGAGATGGCCTGGCTATTAAGGAAAAGAACAGTGACAGAGGAGTGGGAAAGCTAAATAAAAATCATCTCACTTATTTTGAGTTTTGTCATGTATCACATGAACTGTCTCATGAAAAGAAAGTTTGCAACAAGACTACTTGTCCAAGTAAATTAGCATTTATGTCTATAAAAAGTAAAATTAATCCATATTGCCAAACATTGCAATAATTTTTTAAGAATCTATTATCCGTGACTCTGACACTGATTCTATTTTAATAATTCCTTCAACTCAAAAGAAAAATAACTCTCAGATTTTACATGCTTCTGGACCTTTTTGATAACTTGGTATCATAAGGTTAATTTAGGGCTTCCCAGGTGGCACGATTGGTAAAGAACCAACCTTCCAATGTAGGAGATGTAGGAGACAAGGTTTGATCCTTGGCTCAAGAAGATTCCCTGCAGGAGGTAATGGCAACCCACTCCAGTATTCTTGCCTGGAAAATCCCATGGACAGAGAAACCTGGTGGGCTACAGCCCATAGCATCGATCGCAAAGAGTTGGACATGACTGAAGGAACTTAGCACACACACGTGCATAATGTTAATTTATTCAGATTAGTAACTCTCAACATTAATGTTACATTGGAATGGTCTGGGAATTCAAAAAATTCTAATACTTCATAGATTATGATTATGTTACTCTAGATCTGGAATTAAAAAATTTTTATAATAGAAAATCATAATATAAAAGAGTAGAGATAATATAATGAACACTCAGGTGTCCATCATGTTCAATATATGTCAACACATGGCACATCTTAACTCATTTATGCCATTCCACTCCTCCCTTACCTGGTCCCAATTACTTTGAAACAAATTTCAGGTAGCTTGTCATTTCACCTGAACATTGATACTTTTAAAAAGCTCTCTGATTCTAAAGTATAGCCAGGACTGAGAACTACCAATGGAACTTTCTTGTTTCTAGGCTGAAAATTTTATGAGAAGCAGAGACTCTGTATTCTAAATCTTATCCTTTCCTTCACATGGAGAGCATTGTTAGGCATGGTTGCTCAATAAAATATTACAAAATTACTAGAAATGCCCATTTGTATATCTGTGTCTATCACCAATAATCATATTACTCACCTGTGCTGTGTAGTATGGTAGTACTAGCCATATAAGACTATTTAAACTGATTAATTAAAATTAATTAAATTTAAAAACCAGTTCCTTTGTATTAGTAAACACATTCCAAATACTCACTAGCCATATGTGAACACTGGCTAATATATTGAACAGTACAGATATTGAACATTTTGATCTGTTAAAAAGTCTTATTGAACAGTGCATCTAGACAGCTTTACTACTCTGTTCAGCTACTGAAAGAGCAATCAATTCAATTGTTCAGTGGTAAATTAAAATGAAGTAAATGAAAACTTAAAGAAGCAAATTACAACATATGAATGTAAATGTAAAAAATAATAGAATTTTGGAAGTGGGAAGACAAACAATGAAAGCATATTAAAAAATGTAAGGTCAACTAGGGAGATTCTTCAGAAGGCCTCTTGAGGAATAGGGAGGAGAACATTTTTTCTGGGAAAGGGTGGGGAACATGCCAGGAATTAGGCTAGATTTTCCAGGGGGAAAGTATGAAAACTTAATAGAATCAGACAGTGGCAATTAATGACAAAGAGTTATTGACTTTCAAAGCCTCTCACAAGATCTGATCTTTTATAGTCCCTGGTATGAATTCCAGAATTTCAAGTCAGGTAGCTGACAAACTGAAAGAGCATATTAGACAAGACTTTTGGGGGAGAAAATGAGGATAAAGTATTCATCTTGGCGTTTGAAAAGAGCAAATGCAAGGAAAAGTGAAGTATAAGGAAACTCACAGCTGTCCTGTGAACCATCTGGGCCTGCTTGGCTGCAGCCATACATTACACAATGAAGCTGCCAACCGCAGAGTTCTGAGTATGTGGAAAGCAGGACTATTCATCAGTGGATTCATTTTTAACAGAGATTAATTGGTAACTAATTGATACTTGAACTGCTAGTGATCTGTGGGAGAAAAGGCAATATTAATACTACGTATTAAGCCAAGATACCACGGGATACTTTCACGTTAGAATTTATGAGTTGAGAGTGTATGCTTATGTAGGAAAGTATAGAAAAACATGGACAATTGTGTTCAGACCATCTTAGAAACACAAAAAAAACCCAAAACACACACATTACAGTACTGGGCCAAGCATATGTTAGTGTCCAGGCAACTCTCATTGTTTTTTGAGAGGTTTTGGAATAGAATCAGGCCAGACCAAATGTAATTTGTAATAAAGTTTTATTGGCAGTGTAGAAGACGAGTAAGGAAAACATTTTAGTAATTTTCAGTGGGTGAAATTTATGAGTTTGCTTTTATATTGAAAATTTGCTCATAAGATGTTGGTGGCCATTGGTGTGTAAATGTGTGGATGTGGTAATCTCTATTACTAATAGCATTTTTTAAACTTTTTTCCCCAGTTTAAAAAACAGTGTGCTTTTACCATGGACACAGTAATGATGGGTTATATTTTTTATAAAAACCAGTTAGAATAAATAGTCTGCACAGGCAAAGCATCTCTGTTTTTTTTTTTTTTTAATAACACATCTCTAATTAAAGTATGCTAGTTAAATGCAATAAGGTAGTTGAATGGATGTTAGGACACGGTAGAAATAGGTGATTTCCAAGTTGGATGGTTTTACCTTGAAAACTCAGGCTGTGAGAAAGTCAAAATAAACCTATAGAAAATTTAAATATGTTACTCAAAGTGGATGGAATAAAGAGGTTCCACAATTTAACTGTGTCCTAAAGAGGTGCTAAATGACAGAGAGACTGCTTTATATAAGTCACAGAAAAAGAGATTTTCTTCACGAGGTAGTTGTGCCTCAGTTCTGTGTCTTGTATCTGTCTCAGTTCAGTTCAGTCCAATCGCTCAGTCGTGTACAACTCTTTGCGACCCCATGAATCTCAGCACGCCAGGCCTTCCTGTCCATCACCAACTCCTGGAGTTTACCCAAACTCATGTCCATTGAGTTAGTGATGCCATCCAACTGGTGATGCCATCCAGCCATCTCATCCTCTGTTGTCCCCTTCTCCTCCTGCCCCCAATCCCTCCCAGCATCAGAATCTTTTCCAGTGAGTCAACTCTTCGCACGAGGTGGCCAAAGTACTAGAGTTTGAGCTTTAGAATCATTCCTTCCAAAGAAATCCCAGGGCTGATCTCCTTCAGAATGTACTGGTTAGATCTCCTTGCAGTCCAAGGGACTCTCAAGCATCTTTTCCAACACCACAGTTCAAAAGCATCAATTCTTTGGCACTCAGCTTTCTTCACAGTCCAACTCTCACATCCATACATGACCACTGGAAAAACCATAGCCTTGACTAGATGGACCTTTTTGGCAAAGTAATATCTCTGCTTTTGAATATGCTATCTAAGATGGTCATAACTTTCCTTCCAAGGAGTGTCTTTTAATTTCATGAATCAAATCACCACTTGCAGTGATTTGGGAGCCCCCAAAATTAAGTCTGACACTGTTTCCACTGTTTCCCATCTATTTGCCATGAAGTGATGGGACCAGATGCCATGATCTTCGTTTTCTGAATGTTGAGCTTTAAGCCAACTTTTTCACTCTCCTCTTTCACTTTCATCAAGAGGCTTTTTAGTTCCTCTTTACTTTCTGCCATAAGGGTGGTGTCATCTGCATATCTGAGGTTATTGATATTTCTCCTGGCAATCTTGATTCCAGCTTCTGCTTCTTCCAGCCCTGCATTTCTCATGATGTAATCTGCATATAAGTTAAATAAGCAGGGTGACAATATACAGCCTTGACGTACTCCTTTTCCTATTTGGAACCAGTCTTTTGTTCCATGTCCAGTTCTAACTGTTGCTTCCTGACCTGCATATAAGTTTCTCAAGAGGCAGATTAGGTGGTCTGGTATTCCCATCTCTTTCAGAATTTTCCACATTGTGATCAGACATAAATACTCTCATATTTTCTCTACCCTTCTTATAATACTAAAAACAAAATGCAAAAATTCTCATTTTACCTTTTCTTATAAAATTACAATTCATTTTCGACTGCCTGCTAAGGAAGCTGTATTAGTATTTTAGATAAAGCTGAAATGACTCAGAGGATGACCAAATAAATGGTGGTGGTGTTGTTTAGTCAATAAGTCATGTCCTACTTTTTGCCACCTCATGAACTGTATGTAGCCTGCCGGGTTTCTCTGTCCATAGGATTTTCCAGGCAAGATTACTAGAGTAAGTTGCTATTTTCGCCTCCAGGGGGTCTTCCTGACTCAGGGATAGAACCTAGTTCTCCTGCATTGGCAGGCAGATTCTTTACTGCAGAGCCATAGGGACCCCAGTAGGGTGAGATGCATCCCTGGGTGGGCTCAAACGGTCAATCTTTCAGTTAACAGCTGAACATGATAACCGATTGCACCACAGAGACAGAAAATAAATGGTAATTGGTATTAAATTATAGCCTATCCTCCCCTGGTCCCAGAAATACACAGGACACACACAATGCCTTAGGTATTTCATAATTCACAGACTCAGACATAATTCGCTAAATGGGTACTCTGTGCTAGGGACTTAGTTCTGTGCTGTGGGTACACTCAAATGAACAGAACACCTTGAGGTTTCTGGAAGGTTCCACAACACAGCATGGAAGGCAAAGACAGAAACAACCAGATGCAACATTATGATAGAAGAAATAATAGTGTAGCAAAGATGATGAAAATACTTGGAGAAGTCCAGGAAGTTTTCAGCAAATGTATGAACCTCCCTTGTTCCTCTCCCTTCTTCTCCCTTCTGAAGTTATGAGCACATGAAAATCTATTAAACAATGACCTGGATCAAATCATCCTGGGAGAAAAATATGAATAATGAGCTATGAAATACAAAGCAGGTTTTGGGCCCCTGGAATCATGCACAAAATCTGCCCCTAGGGCATTCTTAACCAAATCCTTAATTTTTATGATTCAAGGATTCCTTTGTTTTATGCACCAAGAGGTAGTAATTGATTGTAGATAGCTAAATTTTATAACTCAAAAATTTTATTCCCAGGACGTTGTTTGATAAAATCACAGTGAAAGGTAAAAGATTTTGCTGGTTGGCTAATTACATATTTGGGAGTATATTTGCCAGGATATTGATGTTATCTTAATAAGGCAAGAGAGGATTAAGTCCATGGAGGACACTGGAGAGTACATTTTTAGCCAGGACTGTGATACTGTCAGCTGTCCCCTATTTCAAAGGCTCACTTTAGTAGAATATTGTGAACATGTGAAATGACTTTTAGTCCTTCCTTGTCTTCCTTCTTTGGCCTTCTTGGCATTTCTCTCCACCTCTATCTTGAAAGCTCTAAAGACTTCCCTGCAGACCATATTCAAGTAACTTTACAGAATGTTAGACTTGGAAGGGATTATAGAATTTATCAAAATCATCCCTTCAGTCTTGTTTAGTTGCTTGTGTCTGACTCTTTGTGACCCCATGGACTGCAGGCTTCCCTACCCTTCACCATGACTCAGAGTTTGTTCAAACCATGTCCATTGAGTCTATGATGCCATCCAACCATCTTATCCTCTGTTGTCACCTTCTTCTCCTGCCTTAACCTTTCCCAGCATTGGGGTCTTTTCCAAAGAGTCAGCTCTTTGCATCAGGTGGCCAAAGTATTTTAGTTTCAGCTTCAGCGTCAGTCCAGTCCTTTTATTGAATATTTAGGGTTGATTTCCTTTAAGATTGACTGGTTTGATCTTGCTGTCCAAGAGACTCTCCAGCACCACAGTTTGAAAGCATTGATTCTTCAGTGCTCAGCCTTCCTTATGGTCTGACTCTCACATCCATACATGACGAGTGGAAAAGCCAGAGCTTTGACTATACAGACCTTTGTGAGCAAAGATGAGAAAATTGAGGCTCAGGAAGTGGCACCCCTAAAATAATGTATGCAGAGCTGGGGCTAACAACTTCCAACTCAGTAACTTTTTCTTATTGCTATAATCTTTTCCAGACTGGCAATATTATCATTTGATTACCACTGTCTAATTTTTGTTTGGAATAAATACTATGTGTTGCTGCTGCTGCTGCTAAGTCGCATCAGTCGTGTCAGACTCTGTGCGACCCCAGAGATGGCAGCCCACCAGGCTCCCGCGTCCCTGGGATTCTCCTGGCAAGAACACTGGAGTGGGTTGCCATTTCTTTCTCCATTGCATGAAAGTGAAAACTGAAAGTGAAGTTGCTCAATCGTGTCTGACTCTTAGCGACCCCGTGGACTGCAGCCCACTAGGCTCCTCCACCCATGGGGTTTTCCAGGCAAGAGTACTGGAGTGAGGTGCCATTGCCTTCTCCACTATGTGTTAGTTAGCTGATTTCTTTTACTTGAATCTAGAAGGAATAGAACTTCCATCAATAGGATCCCAGTATTTGCCTTACTTGACATTTATTTCCTGGTAAAATTGGTCATTCATGGAAGAGGAACAACTTGGGCCTTTCTGAAGTTGATGCCTATTCTTCATATTTACCCTGAAACTTTAAGCATTAATATATATGTTATCAGTGGTTAATGTAAGAATTAAATCTATAGTGTTGTTATACTTGAATTGACTTCCTGATCTGGCATTTGAGGGTTTCCCAGTGTTTAAAGTGGAGAAGGCAATGACACCCCACTCCAGTACTCTTGCTTGGAACATCCCATGGGTGGAGGAGCCTGGTAGGCTGCAGTCCATGGGGTTTCTAAGAGTCGGGCATGACTGAGCGACTTCACTTTCACTTTTCACTTTCATGCATTAGAGGAGGAAATGGCAGCTGACTCCAGTGTTCTTGCCTGGAGAATCCCAGGGACAGAGGAGCCTAGTGGGCTGCTGTCTTTGGGGTCGCACAGAGTTGGACATGACTGAAGGGACTTAGCAGCAGCAGCAGCAGCAGCAGCAGTGTTTCAAGTGCTCTTTGCAGTTCCAGCCATCTTATTTGAATCCTTTTATTTCATCACATTTTGCTTTAATATTCCTTTAGTTATCTTCCAAAACATATTCAGTGTTACCAATTCATCAGGGTGCTTTTTTTCCCCTCTTAGTTTAGGGTAATATTAGCTTTCTTTGCTCATTTTTTTTTCTCTAAGTTATTCTGGAAATGTATGTGGAAGAAGTCATATCAATTCACAAATTTGACTGTTATTGAATCACATGGGTTTGATTTGCCAAAATGTATGACATTGTCTTCAACATTCAGAGTATACTTAGAAGAAAGCCTGAACTGTAAGAAAAGGATTTTTTTGTGTGTGATGTCCACTTAACTAATAAATCTGTCATCACTGACTGGTCTCCATTTCCTCTGAAATAAACAAATCACTATTAAGTTCTTTGAAGCAGGAGACTGCCAGGAAACACGAAAGTCACTTTTGCTTCATCCTCCAAGATAAAGTATTTAATAAGTGGAAATGAGATGCAACAGAAGGAGCCATGGGGTCTTCACACCTGCTAGAAAGTCCAGCAGGTCTCCACAGAGCAGGAATTCAAACAAACTTCAGACCTGATGTTCAGCAGAAGTGCAGAGATGAAGCCAAGAATAAACTCTGTAAGGCCCTTGAAAACTTCATAAGTTGAAAGCATGAACTGTGGAGTCCTAGGAAATTAGAAGAGGAAAATTGAGGAATCTGGAGGTCCATGACCCTCAACTGAATTAGCCCTATTGTTATTTTTTTCTTTAGACTATTTCATTTTCTACTTTAAATCAAATGGCAATTTATCCTTGTGTAAGAATGTATATTAGAAAGTCGGGGGTCTTGGTTAAAGAGTAAGACATCAAGCACCCATCACTGAGGGCTTTTCTGTTTGTTTGCTTGCTTATTTAATTTCAGAGAAATCCAGACCTGTATTTTATTCTTGTTTATCTCAGTCAAAATGAATGGGTTTCTTTAAAGTAAATGCACATGTAGTCTAAGGATATCACTAGGAAAATATAAAGTCTAGTGAGAGGCAGAACAAAAGAAGCAAAATTTAGAGCTCCTTAGAGATATCAAAAGCAAATAAAATACAATGGAGATAAGAAAACCCAAGTGTATTTACAGATTAAATTTAAAAGGGTTATACATTGCTATTTCCCTTAAATTTTGTGTTCATTGTTTATAATCAAGAAATGTGTTTGTCTCAGGAACAGCAAATTTCTCTCTTTTAAAAAACAGTATGTATTTGGCTGCATAGGGTCTTAGTTGTATCACATGTGATCTTTGCTGAGAGCTGCCTACTCCAGTATTCTTGCCTGAAGAATCCCAGGGACGGAGGAGCCTGGTAGGCTGCAGTTCACAGGGTCGCTAAGAATCGAACATGACTGAAGCGACTTAGCAGCAGCAGCAGCAGCAGCAGCCAGGTCTTTCATTGCAGCGGGGGCTCCTAGCTGTGGCACATGGGTTTAGTAGTTAGGACGTGGACTCAGTCGCCTGCAGCATGTGGGATATTAGATCCCCAACCGGGGATCAAACCCTCGTCCTCTGCATGGCAAAGTGAGTTCACAACCACTGGACAACCAAGGAAGTCCCAGTAACAGCACATTTCTTTCAATTTGTGATTTATCAATTTGTCATTTATGTGTGGCTCTGTGAGCACAAATTGCTGTGGTTGATATTTGTTTTAGCAATTATAATACTGAAAGAGAAAAAAAAAGAAGCAAGACACACTTGATCCAGATTACATTTTTTTGTTTGAACTAAAAACTTTATCTCAAGGTTGAGAAACCTCTTAACTCAGGTAGGAGATAGACAGGTAGATGCATACAGACATAAATACGCACACACAGGTTTCAAATAGATAAAGGCCAGTAGTGTGACTGGGCATGTCAAGACAGTGAGTTGTTTTGTGTGAGCCAATAGCCCAGTGACTGAAATTGTGTCATTGCTCAGGCTTCTCACTCTTCTCACTGCCTTCCTTCCACTAATCTGTGACTAATTTAATGATGCCCACGGAGAAGGCAATGGCACCCCACTCCAGTACTCTTGCCTGGCAAATGCCATGGACTGGGGAGCCTGTTGGGCTGCAGCCCATGGGATAGCGAAGAGTTGGACACGAGTGAGCAACTTCTCTCTCACTTTTCACTTTCATGCATTGGAGAAGGAAATGGCAACCCACTCCAATGTTCTTGCCTGGAGAATCCCAGGGACGGGGGAGCCTGGTGGGCTGCCATCTCTGGGGTCGCACAGAGTCGGACATGACTGAAGTGACTTAGCAGCAGCACGCTGTGCAGTTATTTATAATGGCTCTGCCTCCAGAAAACGTGCACATTTATTTTACCTTTTAGAAATAAATTTAGTGCTATGCCAATCAGGTATCTTTAAGGTTACTGTAGACATTTCTCTTGATTGACATCAAACAGATTTGGCACCAAGATGAGAGTTCTTCTTTCATTTCGTTGTTTTTAAAATTGAATCTTTCTGCTTATCACCTTATCATCAATAAATTTAAAATTACATTGGTTTTCAGAGAGTCCTGATACTTTTAAACAAAATACAGTTTCTAGCTATGAAAGAGGGCCATACCACTATACTCTGTGCAACCTCAGTCATTGGGAATTGCAATAGGAAAGTTGATTTTCTATCCACAAGTTTAGCTTTTGGTTATTTATAAATGTGGAAATGAACACTGTGTGAGTATATCCAAGGCTTGAGTAATTTATATTTCTCAAATTATTTGATAAAAAGGTATAGAGGCCTTTTAATTCTAGGGCTTCTACTCATGCAGTATTGATAATACCTTAGAAGATCATACCTTGACCTCCAGAAGGTGAAGAATTCATTGTCTATTAGGCTATTACTTTCTAATTATAGGAATCATTGATTGGTTTAATGGAACTGTGTTTTTATATTTTCATGTGCAGGACATTAAATCATAAATCTCTTGGAGTTATTTCATTCTTTATAAATCTCAGGATGAAATACAAATAAATTACCAAAAATACTCGGTCCCTGCGCTGTGTGGATATTAAAGAGGATGTGGAAAAATGTTGAAGGAATGGGGGCTTGCTCCAATTGTTTTAAGCCAAAAACATCAAAATTTGGCCTATAAGACTATGGAAACTAAAAGTCTGCTTATTCTTATAGGGAATTAATGCATTACTCAACCTTGAAAAATTATATTGCCTGGCAACTACAAAATATGTTTAATTTCCAGTGCTATCTTTACTCCTTTATTTTGAATCCAGTATCATTCTCAAGTTCTGTTCTGCTGACAGTTAAACTCTTATTGGAATATTGTACAGTTGATATTCTCCTCATGCTATTGGAATGATCTAATATATCCACCTTATCGATTATAGAGTTGATTCAAGATTTCTTTCCATGTCTGCTTAATTGCTTTTAATTTAAGAAACTGGAGAACTGAAGAACACTAAAAATCAAGCCTTTCCTTAAGGAACAAGTATTATGTATTAATATGGCACTCTTTCTTGAAGAATTCAAAGTTTCTAAATATAGAATTTTCTAAATAATAGTCTTTGGTTGACTTTATTTTTCCTTCTCAAAAATAATCCAAAAGGCAAATAGCAGTAGTGGTGTTGATTTTCCATTCCAGATTTCCTTAGTCAGCACCAAAAAGAGACTACTGAAGTTTAGTGTGGAGGAGCAGTCAGGCTATCCATTTTAATTCCAGGGTGTAAGGATTGTTTTGCCTAAAATAAATATGATATGGTTAACTATGCAAAATTCTAACTACAAGATTATTTGATTTTACTGCATTGAATGTGACTCTTTCCATTGCATAATGCTATCTCATATTATGTGATTAAATATAATTATGGTGGTAGTAGCACCTATATCTGCTACCCCAGACAGTCATTATCTGTTACTGTAAATTTTGTCAATTAGCTGAAGTGGATAGAGTGCTAATGATGCCAAAACCACAGGCTCAGGTTTTGTGACATTAGCTTCTTTTAGAGAACAACTTTTGTGGCTATAGAGCACTGCCCTAATCATTGGCAGCCATATAGTAAATGCATTCTGTGTTACACAGGGAACCATGCGTGTTTGCTCAGCTATAAATGGAAAACCCATTCAAAGAAGCCACTTTGAAATGGTTGATCATATTTTTAGGATGATTGATACATCTCCCTGAGTTGTTTAGTCATTTGGTCATTTATAATGTGCGTATTGAATGCCTCCCGTTGGCAGTGCTGTACTTAAAAAAAAAAAAAAAAAAAGGGGGGCTTCCAAGGTGGCTCAGTGGTAAAGAATCCACCTACCAGTGCAGGGGATTCAAGAACAGGGGTTTGATCCTTGGGTCAGGAAGATCCTCTGGAGAAGGAAATGGCAACCCACTCCAGTATTCTTGCCTGGGAAATCCTAGGGAGAGAGAAACCTGTTGGGCTACAGTCCATGGTGTCACAAAGAGTTGGTACAACTGAGCAATTGAGAACATGGTTGATTTTAAAGGGAAAAGTCTAAAGCCCAGGTCCCATATATATGATGTAGGTGCCTATTTGACCGAGTCAATTTAATGAATGTGTTAATGTACTCATCAATTAAGACTAAAATTGAAATAATTTGAATATTCCTCTCTCAAATCATGCTAATAGCTCCAAAATCTCAGCTACAGATTATGAAAGTCTGATAAGTAAAGAAGATAAACCACTTAATAGGAGAATCATTCCTCTATTAGTTAACAAAGGCTATCAATTTTACATTCTGAGCAACTGCTTATATTTTCCTTAACCTAATTGCTTAGTTTAAAAATGCTGTTTTTTTCACCTGTACCTAAAAAGAATTCCTTTCCAGTTTATCCCAATGTTTCCTTACTCATTTTTAACATGCAAGTATGAACATTGATTTAAGTATTCTTCAGTGAGCACTGACAATGTATCAGGCATGGTACTAGAACTTTAAAATGGGATTCAGTTCAGTTCAGTCGCTCATTGGTGTCCGACTCTTTGCAACCCCATGAATCGCAGCACACCAGGCCTCCCTGTCCATCACCAACTCCCAGAGTTCACTCAAACTCATGTCCATCAAGTCGGTGATGCCATCCAGCCATCTCATCCTCTGTGGTCCCCTTCTCCTCCTGCCCCCAATCCCTCCCAGCATCAGAGTCTTTTCCAATGAGTTTATTCTTTGCATGAGGTGGTCGAAGTATTGGAGTTACAGGTTTAGCATCAGTCCTTCCAAAGAACACCCAGGACTGATCTCCTTCAGAATGGACTGGCTGGATCTCCTTGCAGTCCAAGGGACTCTCAAGAGTCTTCTCCAACACCACAGTTCAGAAGCATCAATTCTTTGGTGCTCAGCTTTCTCCACAGTCCAACTCTCACATCCATACATGACTATAGGAAAAACCATGGCCTTGACTAGATGGACCTTTTTTGGCAAAGTAATGTCTCTGCTTTTGAATATGCTATCTAGGTTGGTCATAACTTTCCTTCCAAGGAGTAAGTGTCTTAATTTCATGAATCCAATCACCATCTGCAGTGATTTTGGAGCCCCCAAAATAAATTCTGACACTGTTTCCACTGTTTCCCTATCTATTTGTCATGAAGTGATGGGACCAGATGCCATGATCTTTGTTTTCTGAATGTTGAGCTTTAAGCCAACTTTTTCACTCTCCTCTTTCACTTTCATCAAGAGGCTTTTTAGTTCCTCTTTACTTTCTGCCATAAGGGTGGTGTCATCTGCATATCTGAGGTTATTGATATTTCTCCCAGCAATCTTGATTCCAGCTTTTGCTTCTTCAGCCCAGCATTTCTCATGATGCACTTGCATATAAGTTAAATAAGCAGGGTGACAATATACAGCCTTGACGTACTCCTTTTCCTATTTGGACCCAGTCTGTTGTTCCATGTCCAGTTCTAACTGCTGCTTCCTGACCTGCATATAGGTTTCTCAAGAGGCAGGTCAGGTGGTCTGGTATTCCCATCTCTTTCAGAATTTTCCACAGTCTATTCTGATCCACACAGTCAAAGGCTTTGGCATATTCAATAAAGCAGAAATAGATGTTTTTCTGGAACTCTCTTGCTTTTTCCATGATCCAGTGAATGTTGGCAATTTGATCTCTGGTTCCTCTGCCTTTTCTAAAACCAGCTTCAGTATCTGGAAGTTCACGGTTTATGTACTGCTGAAGACCATCTTGGAGAATTTTGAGCATTACTTTACTAGCATGTGAGATGAGTGCAGTTTGAACATTCTCTGGCATTGCCTCTCTCTGGGATTGGAATGAAAACTGACCTTCTCTGGTCCTGAGGCCACTGCTGAGTTTTCCAGATTCGCTGACATATTGAGTGTAGCACTTTCACAGCATCATCTTTCAGGATTTGAAAGAGCTCCACTGGAATTCCATCACCTCCACTAGCTTTGTTCATAGTGATGCTTCCTAAGGCCCACTTGACTTCACATTCCAGGATGTCTGGCTCTAGGTGAGTGATCACACCATAGTGATTATCTGGGTCATGAAGATCTTTTTGTATAGTTCTTCTGTGTATTCTTGCCACCTCTTCTTAATATCTTCTGCTTCTGTTAGGTCCATACCATTTCTGTCCTTTATCAAGCCCATCTTTGCATGAAATGTTCCCTTGGTATCTCTAATTTTCTTGAAGAGATCTCTAGTCTTTCCCATTCTGTTGTTTTCCTCTATTTCTTTGCATTGATCGCTGAGGAAGGCTTTTTTATCTCTCCTTGCTATTCTTTGGAATTCTGCATTCAGATGCTTTTATCTTTCCTTTTCTCCTTTGCTTTTCATTTCTCTTCTTTTCACAGCTATTTGTAAGGCCTCCCCAGACAGCCATTTTGCTTGTTTTGCATTTCTTTTCCACGGGGATGGTCTTGATCCCTGTCTCCTGTACAATGGAATTAGTTGTTTTCAAACCAGGCTCATTTTTGTCCTCAAGGAGTCAGTTGGCAATACAGAGAGAAATATAGCGGACACAACTTGAAGGAGGGTGAAATGTTATTGGTATCCCTTAGCAGCTGAGGATACTACTAAACATCTCCCAATGCATAGGACAGTGCCCACAACAAAGAATTACCTGGTCCAAAGGTCACCAGTGCCTAAGTTGAGAAATCCTTGGGGCAAAAGGGTAGGTTCAGAAGGATGAGGAGAATCTAAAGAATAAGGTGAGGTTCTTGCTCAAAACACACAGCAACCTAATCCTGCTCTGATTGCAACCCTCAAATTAATTTAATACACTTCCAGCCCACACTCTCTTGCAATGTTTTTCACCAGCATTGCCGCATTCTCCACGTGCTAGGCTTCAGTCCCAGAAGAGCATTACCTTCTGAAGGGAAGGGCGTTCTGTGCTCTTTTTTGTTTGTAAACTTTGGTTCTTGCTGTTTTCTTTGAAGTACTCTTATTTCTACATCTACAGAAATTCCACTCATTCTTTAGGACTCACCCTAGAAGTCGCTGCCTCCTTCAAGTCATCCTTAACTCAGCCTAGAAACAGTATTCACTCCCTTCCTTTCAATAGTCTTGTACCGTATTGCGCGCCCCTTTATTTTTGAATGAATTATTTGCATTAAAATTATGTATTAACCCATATCTCCTAACCTTAATGGCAGAAATTGAACCATGAGTTTCAAGTGTACAGCGTAGCATCTGACACAGAGCTTCTATTTTAAGTATTTGATAAAAGACTTATTAAAATAAATACCTGAATCAACTGTAGAAAGAGAATGAAAGATCTAAACTGCACAAAATTTTTAAAAATAAATAAACTTGATTCGCTTTACTCTGAATTAAAAATTCTGAGTCTAGACACTATTCATCCTTTGACAGCTAACAGACATAAATATGAAATCTGCCTTCCACACAGGAGAGTAAGAGCTCTTTTCCTTTTCTCCTACTACTAATCCCTATACTTGAAAATAAACACATGGAAATTGCTGGCAGAAAAGACGCAATGCTATGGCTTCTATACCACTTACATTTTAAAAGAACATTGCATACATAGTTTCTAAATAAGTTGATAGATTAAAAGTAAATCTGGGGGCTTCTTTCCAGAAAGATATACTACATGTACTTTTGTCAATTCCTTCCATTAAGTACAGCTGAAAATATTGGACTCTGTAGATAAAAACAAACCTCAGAAGATTCTGAAAGGTAGAGAAAGGAAGGCAGAATGGCTAGAGACTTTGACACCAAGAAATGACATGGTATTCAGGTCCCAGAGTTGGCATTTGCCTTCTGTGTCCCAGGTATGGAGTTGAAGAAGACAACAATCTCAAAACCCCAACAAACACACACACACACACACACACACACTCTCTCTCTCTCTCTCTCTCTCTCTCTCTCTCTCTCTCTCTCTGACAAAAGTCTGTTGTCTCTGGGCAAAGGTTCAGAAAAGGGGTAACCTCACAGAGCAAAATGCTTCAATACAGCAACTGCTATACTCAAGCGAAAAAAACTTTTGCTTTATGAAAGCCCCTATTAAGAGGGTCGGCACTTAAAGAGGAAGTATTGATGAATTTCACCTAGTTGAATAAATCTACAGAGAATGATGGTGAGTGAAACAGTCAACCCCAAAGGTTATATATTGTATTATTTCATTTATATAATATACTTGAAAGACAAACTTATAGAAATAGAGATTTGTTGTTTATTCACTAAGTCGTCATCTCCAACTTTTTGCAAGTCCATGAAATGCAGCTCGCGCTGCTTCCCTGTCCTTCTCCATCTCCTGGAGCTTGCTCAAACTCATGTCCATTGAGTTAGTGATGCCATCTAACCATCTCCTCCTCTGTCTTCCTCCTTCTCCTCCTGCCCTCAGTCTTTCTCAGCATCAGGGTCTTTTCAATAAGTCAGCTCTTCGCAGCAGTTGGCCTGATTATTGCTTGCTAGAAATAAAGAGGGGATGGAGCCCAGAGAGCACTGGGTGTGGCTGCCAAAGAGTAATATGCGAGATGGAAATATTCTGAATCTTGATTGTTTCAGTGCCAACATCCTGATTATGATTCTGTGCTCTACTTTTGCAAGATTACCATTTGGTAAAACTGGGTAAAGAGTTCGTGGAATTTCCTAGTGTTATTTGTGCCTGAATGCGAATCAGTAATCAGTTAATTGAATAAAACATCACAATGGCTTAGGAGTTTTTAGGATATCTTATTATATTGAAAAATATGTTTATTTAACTTTTTCTACAGGCCATGATGCAGTTTATACTCACAGTATATATTTTCTTTTCCAAAGAGCAGTTGTCAATGCTGCTTTCCAAATAGGAGCTACTTCTTTTGGCTGAGGATAGAAGTTCTGCTTACATGACTGGTGTTTACAAAAGATGTCACAACATAAGTTCTATGCTTTTATGCCACATACATTTTGTTGAAAATATTGTGAATTGCTTACTGAGAGTATTTGGGGAACATGAGTAATTCCATGGGAGTTTTACAATGAGCGGCAAGGCTCTAAAGAGCCATCCGAAGAATACCCTGTTACAACTAGTTTCACCTACCATAGTTTCTTTTAAGCAGTTAAAAAGAAAAAAAAGCATAACTGCATTTGAAAACAAATTTTCAGAAAAATAAAAAGAAAATGAATCAATTGCTGAGATGCCCCTATGTTCAAAGTGAAAGCCTGATATCCTATCATCATACTTAATAGTAAATGCACCCATGCATGCACACTTAGTCTCTAAGTCGTGTCTGACTCTTTGCAACCGTTTGGACTATAGCCCACCAGGCTCCTGTCCATGGGATTTCCCAGGCAAGAATACTAGAGTGGGTTGCCATTTCTACTTCCAGAGGATCTTCCTGACCCAGGGACTGAGACATCACACTATTAAACACAGTATTTTGCAAGCTGTTTAGGTCTCTTGTTGGCAGAATCTAAGACTGAAAACCTGCTGGGTTTATCAGTGGATGGATTCTAGATCATTCCATCTTCCCAAGATATGCTTGTTAATGTCTAGTGACCTTATGTTGGGGCAGCAAAATTACCTAGTAATCATGTCAGTTTATTAACAATGTGGTCCTCAGTAATTGAAAACCTTAAGAATTTTGAAACTGTTTGGCTTTGGAGTTTTTATATGAGAAAGGTTTAAGTCACTAAATGTTGCTCATGGTTTTTTTTTCCTCCTTATTTTGCATTTCTTTCAGTAGGACCTCTTTTGATATGGGTTCAAAATGGAGTATTTGGACAGGATTGCTTTGTACCTTGGCTAAATGCGCAGAATGTGGAGAAAGAATCATCAGGATTAAACCCTAGCTTTGGCCTTGTTGACCATGTGACCTTGCATGTGTTATTGGAGCTCTCTGTGCCTCAGTTTCTTTATTTTTGAAGGATTAATTAAATCAATAAATGTAGATGCTTAGAATACAGCCTGGTACTTAATAAGCACAACTTAAGGGTAGCCCTTACTATTATATCAACATCAAGAATGTGTAAATTACATTATATTCTTAAAGAATTTTCTCTTTTTAGTGATTAGAAATGATATTGTATTGGAATTTTACCAGAGACAATAACTTACCATCTTTGTTTGCCAAATTCATGCTAAAATTAATTGACTGGTTGTTGTTCAGTGCCTACCACACACTACAATTAATGGGGGTATATTAAATCATCCCTGATTTTAATTGCTCTGAACAGGAGCATGAAGATTTTCACAGACGTGGGCTCAATCCCTGGGTCAGGAAGATCCCCGGGAGGAGGAAACAGCAATCCACTCCTAGTATCCTTGCCTGGAAAATGCTATGGACAGAGGAGCCTGGTGGGCTACAGTTGATATGGTTCCAGAGCATCAGACATGACTGGGCGCACATGCATACACGCGTAGAGGACTTGGATGCCATATTTCATTTATAAATACCAAAATTAGACATTCAAAACAAATCTTTTACTCCCATCGTTTTAAAACCATTAGTGGCTTTCATTAAGGGAAAACACTCAGCATAAAAATTAAAGTCTCTCACAGGCCCTGGTCCCAAATCCCCTCTTTCCTCACATACTCATTTTTAGCACTTTGAGGAAGCTGGTGTTCTGTCACACTGAACATCCTCCTTCTCAGTCCTTGGTCCACTCTGATCCTAATGTTTAATTCTCGGTTTCTCTTTAGGCAAACTCTTCCCCATTTCCAAATTTGGCTCACCTCTGCCTTCTATGGGTTCCCACTTAACTACAAGACTGAATGCTTCTCTTCTCTTTCCAGATCACTATGGAAATACCTATGCCCTACCGCCTTCGCTGTGTTGTCTTTATTTTTTTCAGAATGATTGATTTTGTATTTCAAAGTTTATAACTACAATAAAGCACAAGGAAGAATATAATTGGCATCCATCTTTTTTTTTTTTCTCTCTCCCTCTCTCTCTCCCCGCTCTGCAGCCCAACCCTCCGCATTGCTGTGAGCTCCTCAGGGGCAGGAGGAATTTTTACTCATTTTCCTGTTCTTTACTGTCCCCAGCACAGTTACTGGCACATAGGAAGCATTCAGCAAATGTCTTATGAATAATTGCATTCACAAGAGATGGAACTAGTTTAAAATGTTCTTGGGATAGAATACTGAGATCAGTATCATTTGAACATACGGTCCCTACCTTGACAAAATAGGAACATAGGCAGAGTAAAAGCAAATTCAGATACTTATCTAGTGTGTTAAGCTAATTGGTTGTTGTGGTAATCAGTGTGAAATGCCAAACTTGACTCAGGGTGTTATTTGCCTTCTCAGAGGAAAATTACACAAAGTGTGTGACTAGTGGGTTGTGTGGGGTGAAGAAAACGGAAACACAATCCTTTAAGGATTTTGAACCTGGAATTAAGAAAGCTGTTGTGTCACTGACAGTTTAGAAAAGATAGCTAGTTTAGTTTTGAAGAACTTAACAGGAAATCTGTTGACTCGTGTGTGCTTGCTAAGTCGCTTCAGTTGTGCCCCACTCTTAGCAGCCCTATGGACTGTAGCCTGCCAAACTCCTCTGTCCATGGGATTCTCTAGGCAAGGGTACTGGAGTGGGTTGCCATGCCCTCCTCCAGGGGATCTTCCCAACCCAGGGATCAAAACCATGTCTCCCACATTGCAGGCAGATTCTTTACTGTCTGAGCTGTCGGGGAAGCCCGTAATCTCTATGGTGTTGTCTCAATCTGCAAGCCTTTTCTTTTACTTTTCCATGGCATAGCAGGCTCTCTGCTGAACTAAAGCCTGCCCTGCATTCCAGATGGCTCATCAGGAGCATGGTGTCCTGCTCTGTCTTTCCTTGTCCTGTGAGCCCATAAGCTCGGCACCTGTTCTGCTGTATCCCCTTCTTTCCCACTGTGACAGAACTTTTTTGTTGTTTTTTTCTTTCACAAACACATTACTTACTCAGCCTGCCATTCAAGGCACCACATGTTCTCAGCCTATTTTTGAGGGTGATTTCGTCATCTAGGCCACGTGTACTGTTTTCTCTGGGTACTTCCTATTGTTTCTACTCACTCGTCAGTCTCTAACCTTACTTTTTACTCTTAATTTCCCTGTTACCTGGAAAGGTGTCTTCTGCCATCTCCCACTGTAGAAGCCCTGCTGTATTTTAAAATACTAGCATAAATATAATCTGTTCATGAAGCTTTCATGATTCTTCAATTTCATGTGATTTTTTTTTTTTTCTTCTTTGATTAACCATGGCTGTTTGTATCTCTATTCTGGCACTAAGACTGTTCTTTGATGTTTTGAATCGTTCTTAAATTTTTTTTAAATATCTCTTTTCTTGATTATCTTCACCCAACACACACACACACACAATACGTGACTGATTCATTTTGAGTGTCTGATTTTGGTCTTTATAGATGAAATATGACATATACTTCCTCTATGTGTGTGTGCTTAGTTGCTCTGTAACTTAATGAAGTTACATGATATATTACTTACCAGTTAGTACATCTTCAATGAATATTGTTTGAGTGGGATTTATATGGTAATTGACAGCTTGAAGATGGAGAACTGTTAAGATACGAACATTCATAATGGAAGATAGCAGATGAAGCATAGACTTTTGGAGAATTCTTCGTTTTGGGAGGAGAGAATAAGGGGAACAAGGATGAGGAAGCCCAGACAGGGTGACTTGCTTTGGTTATTCAGGGAGTTGCCGGAAGGCCTCTTTAGAACCCAGGTCAGCTGAGGCTTAGCTAGAGAACAGCTTGATTTCATGTAAATCAGCTCTTATTAATCATTCCCAGAGGGAGTCATTTCTGATCCTATTTTATAGTTGTACTAGCAAGTGGGTGCCAGAGGAAAAGGGAATTCCCTGGGTAACTGGACTGCAACCTCAAACCTCTTCACTTCCTTCGGATGATTAATTATGCCGCAAGCTTCTTAACAAAGGACCCTTGATTCATATCCTAAAGCACTAGGGTATGAAGGCTGCAGCACTTTCTTAGCATCCTAGTTCAGTTAAATTTTTCTCAAAGCTGGTTCCTATTTCTGGCAGTAACTCTTCAGTTCTGGAACTTTAGTTCCAGCCAAAATAAACTATTGTCTCAGGTCTGTATTTTTCCTGAAGCACCATGGCATTTTTATGGAATGTGGAGACAGTTTTATGTATGACTTTAATGGTAACAATAAAGGACACAGATCCCCTTCTCTGGCCCGCTATCCTTCCCACTCTAGTACAGCCGTGATTACACAGCCTCCAAAATAGGGCTATCTTAAAACTTCCAAAGGAAATCTATCATTTATTTTCTGTGTGATCACATTTATTTTCTGTAATCTTCACTTTCCTACTTTTATTTTTTTCCTCATTTACAGAAACATCAAATTATTTTTTTTATGTGTAGTTGGTTACATTTTTAAAGAAAAGAAAGAAATCCCCTACTACATTATATGGTTCTTAATTGTCTTGTTATTTAATTAAATAATGCTATTTAAGTCAACTTTTAAAGTAACTGTACTTTGTAAACATTTATTATTCATGCTGCTAATGATAATTCAGAAAAGAAAATATTACATTAAGTCTTGAAGGCTTTTTAGATATGAAAGACAAAGCTTGCCTAGTCTTGATATTTTTCCAAATCTGTATTAACTTAATTAAAAAACACATGTCATAAGGATGGATTTGAATCCTTTGGGAATATCTCTAGCATGATAGGATCAACATGTTAACATTCAACATTTCCAAGGCCATATTTTTCCACTTCAATGAATGGATAAAGGAAATTCTTCTGAGATTATTATGTTTCCATTATTTGAGTTTGTCTTGTGAACCCTCCAAAACATGATTTGTAAATTGAGGAATTTAAAACTAAAAGAAAGTTCTGAAGTCAAGTCTTTGAAAGAAGATGAGCTAATGTAGGCATACTAATCCTCGAAAAAGTGATTGTTCTTTTCAGTTAACTAAAATTTAAAAGTCGTCTTGTTTTTGTTAATGGTCATCTTTTAAAATGAGAAATTATGTTCTAGCCATTTCAGGAAAATAGCAATAATAAACTTTCCATGGTTTGTAGTTCTTTTTCGGTATTAAAAGCAATTATAATGTTTAAATCTTGTAGAGTTGCCACTAGAATATAAT
Source organism: Nanger dama (assembly GCA_917880005.1). Classification (NCBI taxonomy): domain Eukaryota; kingdom Metazoa; phylum Chordata; class Mammalia; order Artiodactyla; family Bovidae; genus Nanger; species Nanger dama. The sequence continues at coordinate 37,787,520 of CAKJTW010000007.1, forward strand.
GACTGTTCACAGCAGCTTTAGTTTCATGTTCCATAAAATGAGCTTCCTGTCTTTACGTTTTAGAAGCTAGATCAAGATCCTTGAGCTTTTGCTATGTTAATGCATACAATTGCTGAGGAAAGGAAATAGTGTAACATGAGAAGACAAAGAAATTGAACCATCAAAGTAGACTTTTCCATAATAAGCAGAATCTTGGTGCTTGTTGAACTTAGCGAGAGCATTTACTAAAACATATCTTTGAGCCATATGTCTGGAAATGTCTTACCACTTTAATGTGGAAGGCACAGAGGCCTCAGCAAGATACTGTTATGATGAGTTCATTAGGCAAATCTGAATTATTGGTAAAAATGGACAATTAAACTATTCTTCTAAAACTCATTTCATGTATATTCAAGTTATCATAGGTTTGAGGAAATTGTATGATGATTTATTTTTGTCAGCAGAAACTTTACTTAAGCTAATAAAACCTTTCTTCTTATAGAACTATTGTAATACCTAAAATAAGAACTTTTTCTATTAGTCTTATTTATGAACATTAGACAATTTTAGCTTTAGCTAGGGTTTGTTTCACATAATAAATATAATTGTTACATTTGTTTCTTGGTTGTGTATACTTGTCTATATAAATACAGAGAATGTGCAGTTAAAACTGCATGTAAGTTGTATTTAGTGTGGCAAATACATTTTGAGATATACGCATCATATTCAGTACAGTTCCTTGACGATAAAGAGCTATTAATAAAGAGAAAACACTTATTAAAAACAATGATTATCCTAGAAAGGAAGACCAATACAGAGTCAATAAAACATTTACTAAGCCACTAATATGGATATTAGGGCTTCCCAGGTGGTAGAGTGATAAAGAATCTGCCAGTGCAGGAGACACAGAAGATGTAGGTTCAATCCCTGGGTCAGGAAGATCCCCTGGATGAGGAAATGGCAACCAACTCAGTATTCTTGCCTGGAAAATGCCATAGACAGAGGAGCCTGGCCAGCTACAGTCCAGGGGTCTCAAAGAGTCGAACATGACTGAGCAGACAGACAGACAATCTGGTTGTTAATTTTAGGTCAGTGTGATTTATTTAAGTGAAAAATGCTAGTGCTTTTCTCAAATTGATGTTTAACGGTAATTATGAATTATGGAGCATTCTCTTTTCATTAGAAAAACTTAGGTTCCATGGAGTATTTTCTTTTCATAAGTCATTGCTTTATAGCTAATTAAGCACACTAGGAGCCCTGTAATATAATGAGCAATTAAATTATAAACACTTCAGTGCAGTATTTATAACAGCCTAGATCTTTCATATCATGGGTTTTACTGAGTTTGACATACTTCAAACTCAAGTGGAAAACTTCTTTGTGTTGCAAAGATAGTCTCTTTCAGTTGAGAAATAGTGTATTCCAGAGCTGACAGAAGGAAATGTATAGGTATTTGAATGAGACAGTAATAGAAAATCAGTATCACTTTATTTAGTGTCTGCTACTGCTGCTAAGTCACTTCAGTCGTGTCCGACTCTGTGCGACCCCATAGAAGGCAGCCCACCAGACTCCCCATCCCTGGGATTTTCCAGGCAAGAACACTGGAGTGGGTTGCCATTTCCTTCTCCAGTGCATGAAAGTGAAAAGGAAGTCGCTGGGGGAGTAAAAAATACAATTATATTGTAAAAATATATTTTCAAAGTGCTATAGAAATTTTCTCCCAGGTAGAAAGTTTTATTTATTTATGGGGATGTTTATAAAGTACTTTCATGTATATTATCTCATGTGTTCATTTAATAAATCTATGAGGCTGGCAGTAAATTAAAAATAAAAGGATTACAACTATTAAATAAATGAACAGAGTTTCTTTCACACCACTGAGATTTTCACATCAAATGTACTGCCATTTCCATTTCCAAAGCTGTTGCCAGAAAACTTGGTGTTTCATGTAGATTAATTGACATTTATTGTGTGGCTACTTACATGGAGCTTAATTATAAGCACATTCTTTATAATTTACAGTATTTTTTGTCAAAAGCAGTCATTATGGAATAAGTGTAATTTGATGTTGTAAATATATGCTTAAAAATAGGAAAATTTTCCCTTAGTACTGCCGCAAGTACATACCCATAAGCACACACTTAATATATGTGAAACAAAATGCACAGGACACAAAAATACACATACCTATTTCTCAGAAAACTGCAAAGCTTATTTATTTTCCTTCTGTTTGCTATTTGTAAGCCAGCTCTTTCTAGAAACTAGGTACACTGTATGGTTTACTTATATTTTCTGCTACTTAAAATAGCATGATAACCAAGAAAGCAGTTAAGAAAAATTTTTTTTTCCCTTTCTTGACAGTCCTGACATTTTAGATACTCTGTTGTCTTCCGAACAATTGTTTATATTTTCTCTTTGTTTTAGGTCACACGTTGCTTAAGTAATTTCAATGTGGAAATATCTTCAAGAGAAAATATCAATATCCATCTTAAAATGGAGTTATTATTTCAATGGCAGGAAATGTGGAAGTTTTTCAGTTTCCAGTACCTTTAGTTGTCTGTGCTTTTAGTTTCCATTACTCAGATGTTGAAAGTGGTCTTTTTCTTCTTGACATCTTTTTCTATGCTTTAGATTTGGCACAGCTATTGTTTCATTTAAACAACAAAACATTCCGATGTGGTGGTCATTGCTGCATACCTCAATAATCTATGATTAGCATCAGCTCACTGTGTGTTGCACAGGATGAAAAATTTATAGCAACTTCTAGCTCTTTCTCTATCACAGTGACATGAGCTTAGCCTTTGTGATTTACCTGTCTTGATGAACTGCCAGATCAACATAGCCAGAAGAATTATGTTAGATTAGGCTAAGAATAGATAAACTTAGTCTTTCTTTTCTAGAAGGTTCTAACTATAGATGATTATCCATGCTCTTATGATAGCTTTTAAATACCAGAATCTAGCTTTATGGAATAGTAAGGTGTAACAACAGTGTGCTAGAGAGCCAGTTAGTAGTAGCTCTAGAAAGGCCATGTTAAGTTTTCAGGAAGTTTCAGAGCTAGTTGACATCACCCTATGGTAAGAATATTTACAACATGAAAGTGGTAAATTGGATAAAATTCATTTGCAGTCATTCAAAAAGAGGATTCAAATATTGCATAAGTAATTAAAATTTTAAAAATCTAGACATGCTTCAGATATCTGCCAAAATTTGCATATGTGGAAAATGATGACTAAATAAAACAAAATAGTTTAAATATCTAGAGTATAAATATATATACATGCACACACACAAACATATATACACTTTTTGGGGGCTTACTTTGAAAATATGAGGTCTTCCCTCATAGCTTAGTTGGCAGATCATCTGCCTGCAATGTGGGAGACCTGGGTGTGATCACTGGGTTAGGAAGATCCCCTGGAGAAGGAAATGGCAACCCACACCAGTATTCTTGCCTGGAGAATCCCATGGACAGAGGAGCCTGACAGGTCCACAGGACTGCAAGGGTGAGACATGACTTAGCTACTAAACCACCACCACTTTGAAAATAAAAGACAATGGCATTTAATTACACTCAGGAAAAATGTACGCTTTAATTTTGACTATAGTTTTTAGTAGCAAAACTGTAAAAACAAAGTATGAAAGAAATAAAATCATAACAGACTTGCAAAACCCATTTATTTTTAAAAAGGAAACATAATTAAACCTTGTTGATTGGCCAAAGAAATTATGAGCACAGCTGGGTCTTTTAAAAAGTGTGTTGGTTGAAAGAGCTAGAAAATATAATTACCTTCTTTTGAAATCAATATCATTTAAAAAAACAAATCAAGATGTATTTAACTAAAAGTTAGGTGGGAAGTGACAGCTAAGTGATTCAAATAAAATTAAAAGACTAATAAATGTGATTTAATAAAAATTTCAGTTAGTTAAATCTTACTCATGATACATTTTAAGTTTAATAATGTTATTAATAATAGGTGTATATTATTAGATTCATAATACATCTCAGATATACACACTGTAAATTTGCTCATTTTCCTCTGTACAGCAATCATATGTGAATTCTGTAAATGGGGACTCTGAATTTCAAAAGACTTAAGACCACACAGGTTGTAAGTAGCTATAGTGGATTTCTAACTCAGGTTGGCTGGCTTCAAAGCTCCTGCTACTTTCTCTCAGTCATTCTTCCTTTCTAAATATATAAAATTTGTAAATAATATATAAAACTGTAAAATGTATGTAGCTTTAATTATAATCACAATTCTGTTTAATCAATGCAAAAGTTTTTAAAATGTATACTATTAAGACTTTTTTCCACTGATTGAAAATTATTGTAAGAAACAGAGGATACACTTTATGTGTGTGGGTGTTGGAAAATTACATTTTAGGAGTAAATTTTATACTCCTCTTGTACAACACAGGAAATGACCCACAAGTATTAAGTACAACAAACATGTTTATACTTCAAACCTCTTTCCCTCCACATAGTAGTGAAATACTGAATGCTATTTACTACCTAACTTTCATTTCAAAATTATGAGCTCTGCTCTGTGACATGTGAGAAAATTATTAAATTCTGAGTTTTGACAGAATGCCTTAACTCAATGTAAAATTACAAGCCATGAATTGTCCGCAGGACCCAGAAGAAAGCTTTACTTTGTCACGGACTTTACTTTATATCATTTATATGCTATCTTGGTAGGCATTCAAAATAAGTGTAGAAAATTTTGCAAATCTAATATAAAAAGTAATTATGATCATTTTTATTTTTCAGACTTCAGTGAAGAGTGAATTTCCTAGCGAAATTCTTAACTGTTACCTTCAAGTTAGTCTTGAAAATATTCTGAATGCGTAGACAATTGCATTTAAGTTCTTAAGTTTCTATATAAATGTAATTTCATTTAATACTTTGAAAAAGTATTCTGGGGCTTCCCCAATGGCTCAACTGGAAAAAAAAAAAAAAAATCTGCCTGCAATGTAGGAGACACAGGAGACACAAGTTCGATCCCTATGTCGGGAAGATCCCCTGGACGGGGAAATGGCAACCCACTCCAGAATTTCTTGCTGGAAAAATCCCATGGACAGAGGATCCTGGCAGGCTACGGTCCAAAGGGTCACAAAGAATCAGATGAAACTGAGCACACATGCATATACACAAAGTAAAATTTTAGAAGCTCCTTATGTAGTTAGCAATTCTTAAGGCTTGACAAAATATTTTATGCCACATGTGGGAATAAAGGAAGACTTCATGGGTAGATGTTTATCACAAGTTAATATGCAAATATACATACGTATCTTTCTAAAATTGCTCCCCCATGAAATGGACAAATAATAATATTATCCAGGTACTTCTCACAAGTTGCTCTTAACAAAAGCACAGATTATGCCTTCTAAAATATCAACTTTTGACAGCAAACATCAAACTGCCATGATAGTACACCCAAAATGATTACTTTTCATTACCTGTGGATTTATCTTAAGCAGCTTTCATCCCCAACTTGTCTGTAATCTACCTTAGGATAAACACTATGTCATGTTCTGTGTCCGAGCATATTACGTAATGAACTTTTCACGCTGTGTCTAACAAGCCACACTCTCATCATATAGTATTTGGCTATGGATGCCTGATTCAGAGACGGATTATAGCATAAATTGGTATGCAAATACCACTTTATTATTGAGCCTCAGAGCTCCACAAGATTGCGAATTTCTAATACTCCTTTCTTCACACACCAGCAGATCCCAGACCTGATCATCATTCCTACCTTCTTTTGTCCAAAATGTGTAACTCTGTAATCAGTGTCTCTGATGTCAGTTTCTTCCTTCATCTCTCAGAATAATGTTTATATAGTAAATGGACTCTCATCTTTTTTCTTATTCATTGCAGCTATTCTGGTTTCACTGGTCTCTGTCAGCAACCAACTTTGTGTACATATTCTTTATTGCATAACCCAGTAGTTCTTAACATGTTACCATCAGAAATTCTTTTAAATTATTTCATTTTTTTGGTTAGAGCTCATGTTTCAGATTTTTTTCATAGTAAATTTTGTTGCAGCTTTTCCTAGCTCAAAATACATATTAGGTAGTAAATACTGGTAATAATTATGGGGAGAAAGATGATGATATATGAGTTGTATACTTGGGAACCTTCAGCAGCATTTCTTTGTTTTTTAACATTATTATGTTCAAACGTATTCGCATCAGAATTTTTCATTATATTTTGGAAAATTATTAAGTCACAAGTTGACTTAATCACAGAGCACTGATTTTATTTTTATTGTATTTTTTATTTTTTAGAAAGCATGTACTACTCTAGTGTAAACAGAATTCTGCCTGTTGAGAGTATATAAGTAATGTTCCTTAAATGTAAGTCCTAAATTCTTAGCTTTCTCCCAATTGTGAAAATTCCTTTATGAAAGCAGTCACAAATTGACTTAATATAGATTGGTTACCCTGAGATGGTTTTCCCTCTTGCCAAGATAGCTGCAGTAGAGAAACAGATCACAAAGCATTGACTTCTACCAGCAGCGATCAAAAGGAAGCCACTGCTGCTTGGTGCCTGGGCTAGAATCCTGAGTTGATTGGGATTTTCCAGTCTTTTTATTTTATTACTGTTGTTTGAACTGTGGTGTTGGAGAAGACTCTTGAGAGTCCCTTGGACTGCACGGAGATCCAACCAGCCCATTCTGAAGGAGATCAGCCCTGGGATTTCTTTGGAAGGAATGATGCTAAAGCTGAAACTCCAGTACTTTGGCCACCTCATGCGAAGAGTTGACTCATTGGAAAAGACTCTGATGCTGGGAGGGATTAGGGCCAGGGGAGAAGGGGACGACAGAGGATGAGATGGCTGGATGGCATCATGGACTCGATGGACGTGAGTCTGAGTGAACTCCGGGAGATGGTGATGGACAGGGAGGCCTGGCGTGCTGATTCATGGGGTCGCAAAGAGTCGGACATGACTGAGCGACTGATCTGATCTGTTTACTTAATATTTTATATCTGTTTTTTATACTTGGAAATTAAAGCAAAGTCAATTTATAAGCCATTTGCTATTAATATTCCCATATAATTATTTCTACAATTACTATTGTGGTTAAAAAAATACCTATGTGATTTATTTCTCAAACTTTCTATATGAAGAAAGTTGTGAGTGGACATATAATGGGTTCATAATGTTGTTCAGTAAACACATGATCTTATTTTTTAACCCATTTAAGAATGTAAGTTATACATTTTATGTACTCAGATATCAAGGCAGAAAATGACTCTTCTTTACCTAAAACTATATACCTGGCTAATAGGATTTTTTGCAGGAGAAGAAGCACACACAGTTATACACACACACATACAATTTGACTCCAGTTTTTAACCTTCAGAGGAGACAAAAATTCATACAGTTATCCCACTGGGCCTTGTGAAGTGTCACTTCAACAGTTTCATTGGAAATATCACAATTAAACCTGCAGCTTCATTTGTAGACTAGCCAAAAATAATACACAATCTCTTTAAAGATTTGTCCATTTTTCAATGTAAAATAAAACTCTGCTAGTTACTGTGTAAAACCTAAACTTCCTGGGTTTTGGGTAGACTTTTGTTTCTAGAACTAAATTTTCATATGCTTGAAAAAAATGTCTAACTCCCAGTTCTATCGAATCTATCATTTCAGTTGCTGAGGTTCTTAAAGCTTAGTCCCCACTAATAATCGCTAGAGATTGCAGTTAATTACTGAGTGCCTAGAATATGCAGTTACGGTGCTAAATGATTTACTTAATTTAATCTTGTTCACTTTAATTCTGTGTTAAATATGAGGAAATATGGTTGAATAAGCAGACAAATGGCAGAAACTGTGCTCTTAACATCTGCTCATTTGACATCTTGAGTTATAAATATTCTGTGTAGTTTTCACAGCCATATTTGTTCTAAGTCGATTCAGTGGTTCAGTTGCGTTTGACTCTTTGTGACTCTATAGACTGTAGGCCACCAGGCTTCTCTGTCCATGGGATCCTCCAGGCAAGAGTACTGGAGTGCCTTGTCCTTCTCCAGAGGATCTTCCCGACTCAGGGATTGAACCCGTGTCTCTTACATCTCCTACACTGGTAGGCAGAGTCTTTACCACTAGTGACACCTCGGAAGGGGTAGCTATATTTAAAATCATAATTAAATAATGATGTTTCTTGAATCCTTGTTCTTGTGAAGAGGCCATGCAATAGGTAAGGATATTTAGGGATCTGAAAGAATACTTTCATGTCTCTTTCTATAGCTAAATGACACTTGAGCCCTAAAAACATCACCTAATAGTATGTGATCTGTGATGAGCACATTTAGTCATTCTGAGTCTTTTTATTTCTCCTCCATAACTACAGCAAGTGGAACTAAAAGATTTGTGGGAATCTGTTCAAGTTCTAAAATTCATGCATTTTAATTCAAGGTTTATTAATTAAGCCAATTTCATTAATGTAATGATATATATTTACTAAAACAATGAATTTATCATAGCTATTATGGGATTTAATGTATCCTTGAAACATGGCATTAAGAAAAACACTTCATGAGCAGTCTAGCCATTGGCTGGGAGGAGATAAGGCTTGGCTGTGGTATAAAGGTGGTGGTGTTTATACATAAGGCACTTACAGTAACTTCTGATTCAAGTTGGTCATTCCTAGAGAGAGTTGCATAACTTGCATTTATTAATATGTTATCTCTCAGATACAGAGAACATATTAGTGTTTGCCAGAGGGAAGTTATAGGCCTGGGGTCCATGGAATGGGTGAAGGAGATAACAAGTACAAACTCTGGTAATAAAATAAACAAGTCCTGGGGATGCAAAATATGGGAATAAAGTCAATAATATTGTATTAAAATTGTGTGGTTACAGAAAATAACTAGAATCATTGTAGGAATCATTCCACAGTGTATGTGTATATATATATATATATATATATATATATATATATGCTGAATCATATGTTGTATATCTGAAACTGCTATATTATTATGTCTTTTTTCCTCAGTAAAAATATATGTAATAAAAATAAAATAAAATAGATATCTCAACAATAACTCATTTCAGTTCCCCACTTTTTGTGCCTGTCAATATATGAATCCAGTTTTACCTTACAGCTTCTTCTAAATGGAGTCCCTTTGTTTTTAAGTAATGAGATGTGAATAGGTAAGGATATTTAGGGATCTGAAAGAATGCTTTTGTGTCTCTTTCTATAGCTGAATGACACTTGAGCCCTAAAAACATCACCTAATAGTATGTGATCTCTGATGAGCACGTTTAGTCATTCTGAGTCTTTTTATTTCTCCTCTGTAACTATAGCAAGTGGAACTAAAAGATTTGTGGGAATCTGTTCAAGTTCGAAAATTCATGCATTTTAATTCAAGGTTTATTAATTAAGCCAATTTCATTAATGTAATGATATATATTTACTAAAACAATGAATTTATCATAGCTATTATGGGCTTTTATTTTAAAATTCACTACCTTGCCTTTTAAATTATTTATTTACTGTGTAGCCCTTTCTGCTAGTAAGGTGCAATCAAATGGTTCTTCCTTTGTGACATAAATACAGGGTGAAATATCAAAGAACTAATAAACTTTGATGAAATGAATATGATTGATATTGTACAATTCCAAATATATTTAATAAAGACACTATTTTTGCTAAAAATTTCAAAAGAATCCAGAGACACACTAAATGGAAATATAATGCAACTTATCTTGAGTCAAGTTTAACATAAATTTAGTTCTTACACCAAATTCAAGAGCTTTCCAGGTTGTGCTAGTGGTAAAGAGCCCACTTGCAAATGCAAGAGACACAGGTTCGATACCTGAGTCAGGAAGATCACCTGGAGGAGAGCATGGCAACTCACTCCAGTATTCTTGCCTGGAGAATTCCAAGGATAGAGAAGCCTGGTGGGCTATAGTCCGTGAGGTCGCAAAGAGTCAGACATGACTAAAGTGACTTAGCATGCACCAAATTCAGGTATTTAACACAAAAACAAAATCAGCACATGTCTTCAGGGTAAATGTAACTTTTTCCAATTTTGCTATATACTTCTAGGCTTAGTTACAGAAGCCCAGAATTAATTTTGTGCCTCTAGCTACATCCTAGAACAAGGGAATGCAACAGAATCAGGCTTATGCACCTACTTGGATTGTACTTGATAGCAATGGCTTTCATAAGAATCAACATTGTACCTTCAATGGGAGCAGGAAGCCTTAGGGAAGAGTTTTTGACATACAGCTTTCCATCATATTTTCCCCCATCTTATTAGTTTAAAAGTGCACCGCTCCTCTGGGATTCCAAGAAATGATCTTGTTTCTTGCTTACCACATTCTGCCACTATTTATTTTTTCTGAAAGAGAAGGTGAAAGTCACTCAGTTGTAGCCTGCAAGGCTCTTCTGTCTATGGAATTCTACAGCCAAGAATACTGGAGTAGGTAGCCGTTCCCTTCTCCAGGGGATCTTCCCAACCCAGGGATCAAACCCAAGTCTCCTGCATTGCAGGCAGATTCTTTACTGTCTGAGCTAACAAGGAAATCCTTATTTCCCCTACTAGAATATAAATGTTTAATGTCAACTATTGTTCTCATGGACGGAGGAGCTTGGTGGTCTGCAGTCCATGGGGTCGCACAGAGTTGGACACGACTAAAGCGACTTAGCAGCAGCAGCATTGTTCTCATTTATTTAGTAATTGGGAGTGAGCAATTAAAATGGCATTCGCATTTATATTTTACACATGGAAGCAATAGTCAAGGGCAAGAGGCAAATGCAAACCTCAGATCCACTCCCCATTCACCTCCTGTTCAGCTCTATGTTAGCAAATGACTTGGAGTTACATGGTCTTACTGTGTCCTATTCAGCTCTTATGTCAGCAAATGACTTGGAGTTACATGGTCTTACTGTGTCCTATTCAGCTCTTATGTCAGCAAATGACTTGGAGTTACATGGTCTTGCTCTGTCCCTGAGAGGATGAGGAAGGAAAGAAAGGCTTTTCAGAAATCAGGAATCTAGGTAACTTGATGGTGGCCAGAAGAATTGTGACCTCTCTAATTTACATCTGTCAATGGGGCAAAAAGCACTGAGATCCCTTTCTGTATTGGAGAGCACCATACAGTTTTTGCAATGAGGGCCTAGAAAGCTCAGCACCAGTTCTGCTAGCAGCTTGATAAATCCTCGGACATACAACAACAGAACTTCCATAAAGTTTATTTTATATGATAGAAGACAAGTCTGTATCTTCTAAGGGTGAAAGGGCTTGCACTTACGCTGTTGTTCTGAGCCCTTTTGTTGGCAATTCACTGTATATTTTTTGGCAAGTGACTTTAATAAATTTTTATAGCAGTAACTCATAAATTATTGAGCTTTTTATTTATCTTCATGTCTGCTTTGTACCTCTGGATTCTGGACTCTAGGTAATTTAATAGTAAGATTTGCCTTAATTCCCAGTGCTAAGCACCTAATTTTGAATCTCTTCTGGATCTTTGATTTTCATGCTGAAATAATGGACTGTGATTTACATGATAACCCTAAGGGGCCTTCATCTGTTATAAAAATCTGAATGACGCCCAGCTTTAAAAAAAAAAAAAGAGAAAGTGCCACTAAATATTGCTTTGTATTAACTAATTTTTCAAAGCACATGTCTATCATGTAATTGATGGCAGATGAAGACAAGTAATATTAACTCCAATTTATTTCTATAATGCCATGGTTATACACATTGAGATAAAAAGTATCAATCAGTGTTCAGTTCAGTTCAGTCGCTCAGTCATGTCTGACTCTTTGTGACCCCATGAATCGCAGCACGCCAGGCCTCCCTGTCCATTACCAGCTCCCGGAGTTCAATCAGATTCACGTTCATCGAGTCAGTGATGCCATCCAGCCATCTCGTCCTCGGTCGTCCCCTTCTCCTGCCCCCAATCCCTCCCAGCATCAGAGTCTTTTCCAATGAGTCAACTCTTCGCATGAGGTGGCCAACGTACTGGAGTTTCAGCTTTAGCATCATTCCTTCCAAAGAAATCCCAGGGCTGATCTCCTTCAGAATGGACTGGTTGGATCTCCTTGCAGTTTTAAAATTTAAAACCCAAGAGATTAAATGGTATACCAAGTGAAGGAACAGATTGCACATAGTTCATAATTCCTACCCTCAGCACTACTGACATTTTGGAGTGGATAATTCGTACTGTATTTATATGCAGGGAAATATGAACCCATTCAAGATAAATGGGTGGTGATGGCTGTCCTGGGCATTGTAAGATGTTCAGCAGCATCCCTGGCTTCTACTCACTGGATGCTATAGCAAGCCCCCGCTCCACTTTAGTGTTGTCAGATGCTGCACAGGACTCCCAGTTTAATTTAAAATCCAGATAAACAATGAATAGCATTTTAGTTTAAGTATACCTCAAGTATTGCATGGGACCAAAAGAAGTGAAAACTGTCACTATTTCAGATGACCTGATACTGTATATGGAAAACCCCCAAGGACTCTACCAAAGTACTGTTGGAACTAACAAATAAATTCAGTGAAGTTGCAGGACACAAAATTAATATACAAAACATATGTTGCGTTTCTCAGTTAAATTTTGTTGGAGTATAGTTACTTTACAATGTTGTATTAATTTATTCTCTATGGCAAATATATCCCCTCTTTTTAGGATTTCCTTCTCATTTAGGTTGGGCTTCCCAGGTGGCTCAGCAATAAAGAATCCACCTACAATACGGGAGCCACAGGAGACGTGGGTTCGATCCCTGGGCCGAGAAGATCCCCTGGAGAAGGGCACAACAACCTACTCCAGTATTCTTGCCTGGAGATTCCCATGAACAGAGGAGCCTGATGGGCTACGGTCCATGGGATTGCAAAGAGTCGGACATGACTGAAGCGACTTAGCACAGCATGGCACTCATTTAGGCTACCACAGAGCAGTGATATACACTAGTAACAAGTTATCAGAAAGAGAACTCAAGAAAACAGATAATCTCATTTACAATCATATCAAAAAGAATAAAATATTTAAGAATCAATTTAATCAAAAAGGTGAAAGACCTGTACATGAAAAACTTAAGATATTGATGAGAGAAATTGACGAAAACACAAATAAATGGAAAGGCATTCATATTCATGGATTAGAAGTAAGACTGTTCAAATGCCCGTATCTGATTTAAACTGGCTAAAATTCCTTTAACTGCTGTTATCTTAAAATTATAGAGTAAGAAGGAAGCAAAGAGAAGGACTTAGTTGTAGTATCTGCCAGTTTATTCTAAGAATGCAATGCAATGCCAAGGTAAGATTATTACCTACTGTGAGAAACCATCTACATATAAGGTATGGATGACTTTGCTGTTGCTGCTGCTGCTAAGTCGCTTCAGTCGTGTCCGACTCTGTGCAACCCCATAGATGGCAGCCCACCAGGCTCCGCCTTCCCTGGGATTCTCCAGGCAAGAACACTGGAGTGGCTTGCCATTTCCTTCTCCAGTGCATGAAAGTGAAAAGTGAAAGGGAAGTCGCTCAGTCGTGTTTGACTCTTAGGGACCCTATGGACTGCAGCCCACCAGGCTCCTCCATGACTTTAGAGATCCAAATAATCTATTTTTAAGGAAATTCTGAGATATTTGATTTTATATCCATATTCATAGTAAGTTGTTAAATAGGTAACAATTTAAGAATAATTCTGTGGTATTATCAGTCTCTCTTTTTCTCTCATTCTAAAATGTAATCTAAAAGTGTATAGATTTTTAAAAGTATCTCAGGTCTTCATATTCTTTCCCTTTATGCAATACATCATGTAATTTTGCATGATTATGTAATGTTGCTAATTGTAATACTTGCTTATGTGGGTAGCTACTGCTAAATATTGACATGGTCATATATACTGAATTTTGATTCTTCTCACTTTCAGAATTAGTTATAAAAAAACATGCCCCAAATGTATTGGAAAAAAACATGCCCCAAATCTGTAAACTAAAACTTACTCTAATATAATAGTAACTATTCTATTTCATAAAACTTTCAGCTATATATGGTTAATCTTTCAATTATCTCCTAGCAGGTAAGAGCCTAAATGCCTTTAACAGAAATAAATAGGATGTTCTTTATAAATTATCTGTTCAAAACATACAATTGGCAACACAAATGTTAGAAAAATAAATATATCTTCTGTTTCATAATGTGAGATTTATCTGACTTATTTCATTCCTGAAAGCATAACTAGACAATCCCATGAATAATCAAGGAGGCAATGAGCAGGGAGACTGGATGATGAAAGAGTATATCCACCAGTTGATAATCACTGGTCCAGTCCATAGGATGACTTTTGCATGTTAATTACAGCTATTACTATTATCAATACTAAACTGTTATTAAAAATAGAAATTTCTTTTTTTTAATCTTTGATAATTAGGCTTGGTAAAGAATCCACTTACAATGCAGGAGACCTGGGTTCCATCCCTGGGTTGGGAAGATCCCCTGGAGAAGGGAAAGGTCACCCACTCCAGTATTCGGGCCTGGAGAATTCCTTGGACTATACAGTTCATGTGGTTATAAAGTCTGACACGACTGAGTGACTTTCACTTTCACTTCTTTATAAGTAAAGAGAAACTGTTATAATGGCTATAGATTTTTCGTATCAATGCTGTAAGAAATAGTGGATAGTTTCAATGCTAATTTCTATTCTGGATTTATCACAGTAATTTTCAAACCCCCCCTTTTTTTTTCACTTAATGTATAAGAGACACATTCATTAGTAACAGAAGCTTAGCATGGCTGTGGTTCTCAGATCTGGAGACTGAATCAGCTAGAGGATTAAAAACCCCTGGGGAAGATCGTTTGGCCTGAAAAAAAAAAAAAAAAAACCCTGGAAAGTTTGAAATGCCCACTCATTAAAAATCTTGAGTAGCAAGTTGGGTAAATTTCTCATAAGACAGGCTATTTCCCGTTTAAATGTGAAAATTACTAGCATCAATAGGATTATTCTATTAAGTTCCCTACCTCTATCCACAATTCTTATGCCTCTGTAAATATAATTATTAGCTTCCACTATCTGCTATTTGTGGAGCTTTGTTAATAGCAGAGCATCTCTCATTTTGAATAGCCTACAAAACATTAATACAAAAAGTTGCAAAGAACTATAGACTATGGCTTACATTCATTCTTTCTTCAGAATGTGAAATAAGTATTCATTTTAGTCTGAGCTATAAGAGCATTCCTTTACATTTTGATATTTTTACAGACATTGGTAAATTATGTTCTTCATTTAAACGAGTTAATAAGTTTACTCAGGGTAGCCAAAAATATACTCAATCAGACTTTATTATTTCTCTTTTGCTAAGAGGTATTCTGTGCCACTAGTGAACAGACCAAGCCCTTACATTACTTGTCTTCCATAAAACATTATTATCTTTTGGCATCCTCTTGCACTAGGGGAAATAAAAAGTCATATGTGGAGAAGTTCTAAATGCTAGACAGAAATGATCCTTGGAGGGCAATTTTTATCCTCCACGGAAGTATTGCAGACTTCTTCCATTAGCATAGTCCCAGGGAGCAAAAGGTTAGGGGAACTGGGACTGCCAGCTCTACCTGAACACATAAGTCAACATTTCCTCCAAGCGACGAGGGAGTGTGAGAGGGCACCCACATGTGCATTAAAGTATCTGAGACAAGAAATAACAATTGTAATATTTTACATTGCAATGTACTGTACAGATGGTGACATTTTGTTTGTGGTTGTAGGGAAGAAAGGAAGGCAGTTTCCAGACTCCCCTCCCTCAACACCTACCATTTGGCATAGGATATGGGAGGCTGAAGAAAACGAAGGGAGTTTTGCCTCGGTTGAAACAGCTGGGAAACAGATGGAAGCTAAAGTGCCATTTGCCAAAAGCCTCATCCAAGGCTCCCACCCATTTTCCACCAAAGAAGAGTTAGTCAGGTGAAGGTAGAAGGAGCAAAGTGCAGGCAAGAAAAGTCCAAAAAATGTTTGAAATCCAAGATTATAGAAGTCCAGAAATGCAATCCCAAGGAGCATGTTTTTAATAGGAAGGAAAAAGTGGGAGCATCATGAGTGGAAACCACAACAGAATCATAGATCCAAGGGTGTAAGTGCCCACAGAATTAATTGACATTGGTGCTACTCTACTTAAATTGCATTGACGGTCTCTTTTAGGTAATGAAGACAAGATGCACATACCCACTCTTTGTCGTGTAAATTACAATGTAATTATTCCTGGGTGATCATTGTAAATGTAACTGTGCACAATTGATGTGGTTTTAGTCATTGGATTTCACTTTGTGAGCTACTTAGATTTGGAATTCAGGCACTTGGTTAAGTTGCTTTTGGATATAAATGTTGAATTATAGCCAGACTTTTGTTCAAATTCAGTCATTGGATGTATAAACCATCTTCTTGTATATTTCTAGTTTCAGGGGCATGCATATAGATAGATACACTGCATGTAACCCTTCTGCCAAGTACTGGCCCAAATTTTGTGTATTTGTGTGTGTCTGTGGTATTTTTGAAGTACTGTTGAATACTGAGGAAGTTAAAAGAAATTGGTTTCAAAAACAAACACCACTTAATAGGCTTTCCTCAATGTGAGTTTGTTCATTCATGCTTATATAAGGGAATGTGTTAACCATGAATCATTCAAATTGAATTGCTCATGAGAAAAAATGCTCTGGCTTTGCTGTCAGTTTCCAGACTTATATTACTGGAGGGAGTAAAGCATTGTCCCCTCATAAAGAATAATTAGCCACAGATTTCAAACTGAATGTGGCTCCAAATTGGTGAAAATAACTTTTGACTCACGTGAGAACATGCATCCTTGTGAGAGGGACCTATCTGAATATTCTGGGCTGTGACTGAGTTTGCCTCTGCCAGAACAGCCCATGGAAAAGTGAAGGGGGAAAAAAAGAAAGCAATCATCGGAAAGTTTTGTTCACACGTTACCAGAATAGCAAAATGCACGGAAGATGTGAAAGTTTGCAAATCTGTAGCTAAAAGAGTGGATAATGGACAGCAGGTTCCACTTAGAGCCAGGTAAATTGGCATTGTGTAAACACAGCCGACCTGAGAGCTCACACATCACGTAATAACTAACTCATCTGGTCCCAGTAGCTTATAGTAAAATACAGTTAGCCTGTGTCTGACATATCGCAAACCACTTTTCACACTGGATAAAGCCTGCCTGCCCTGCTAAGGTAGGGAGCCAGTCAATACAGGGTTATGTGACAAGCCCAGAAATGCGATCTATGAGTCTGAAGAATTTCCGACAGCGCCACCGTACCATTCAGTGAAACAGGCCATGATCCTGCACAGAAAAAGCAACGGCCCGGCATGCCAAAGTTTTGACCTCTTGCCACTGCCACTTACTTGTGCGTGTGTGTTAGTCGCTCAGTCATATCAGATTCTTTGCGACCCCATGGACTGTAGCCTGCCAAGCTCCTCTGTCCATGGAATTTTCCAGGCAAGAATATTGGAGTGGGTTGCCATTTCCTTCTCCAGGGGATCTTTCCGACCCAGGGCTGTTACTTAGACCTAGAAAACTTTGCATTTGGCCAGCTTTGACTCTGGTAAGAATCAAACCGAAACTGTTTAGCTTAGGGCACCTTGTCTACTGGATTTCCATTACGCAGGCCCCTCTTAAATTCAGTTAGATTTCCCTCAGCCAGACAGGAAAAGAGCACTAAGAAAACCCAACATCTTTGCACATAGCATATTTAAGTATTATTGGATGAAGAAGCAAATATTGCTTTAAAAGACCCTTCATAAAGCTGTTCAGTTCAGTCACTCAGTCTTGTCCGACTCTTTGCGACTCCATGGACTGCAGCACGCAAGGCCTCCCTGTCCATCACCAACTCCCAGAGTTTACTCAAACTCATGTCCTTTGAGTCGGTGATGCCATCGAACCATCTCATCCTCTGTTGTCCCCTTCTCTTGCCTTCAGTCTTTCCCAGCATCAGGGTCTTTTCAAATGAGTCAGTTCTTCACATCAGGTGGCCAAAGTATTGGAGTTTCAGCTTCAGCATCAGTCCTTCCAGTGAATATTCAGGACTGATTTCCTTTAGGAAATCATAAAGCTTTACCTTACTACATTTGTCAGTTTTTAAAAAATGTCCCTTTTTAGGTAATCTGATTGATCCATTATTTTTTCTGTATCATTTATCTCATTTGGCTTCATAGAAGAGTTCATTGTATCCCAATGTGATTAAAGCATTACTATTTATATGTAGATGCTCAAAAATAATTAAAAAACTGAATTTTCGATAGTATAGAGAAATGCTACTTTATCTTGATTATGTTTATATTTCACTGAGGATAAATTTGACATGAATTATTAGAGCTGGTATGATTATATATTACTTGGTATATGTAGAATTTTTTTTCACTATGCTGCTGCTGCTGCTGCTAAGTCACTTCAGTCGTGTCCGACTCTGTGCGACCCCATAGACAGCAACCCACCAGGCTCCCCCGTCCCTGGGATTCTCCAGGCAAGAACACTGGAGTGGGTTGCCATTTCCTTCTCCAATGCATGAAAGTGAAAAGTGAAAGTGAAGTCGCTCTATAGATACGCATGAATATTATGAATATCTTCTAACCTACATATCAGGGATATTATATGGACAAATAAGATTTGATTTTGTTGTTTAGTCACTTGGTCATGTTCAGCTCTTTGGCAACCCCATGAATTGTAGCCTGCCAGGCTCTTCTGACCTTGCAGTTTCCCAGGCAAGAATACTGGAGTGGGTTGCTCCTTCTCCAAGGGATCTTTCTGACCCAGGGATTGAACCCCTATCTTCTGCATTGCAGGAAGATTCTTTACTGCTGAGCCACAGGGGAAGTCTGATAAAGAAAATAGTCTACATTAATTATGTCTTGAACTCTTAGGGAAAAAAATGCCATGATATACTGTAAATTATTATTTTTATAAGACATTATAAGATGTTGTGTTTGGCTAGCTATGTTAGATGTTATGCATCCTATGTTTATCTCATATATAGTGAAAAATCATTTAAAATTCTTTTCATATTTTGAGTTAAATGAGCAAAATTTTATTTATAGATTCCACGTTGCCCTAAGAATTATGCAAGAATAGAGCATTGTTATTGCCTTTAAGGAGATTGCACTTCAATAAAAATAAAAAGGCAATAAATTCACACAGACACACTCATACACACACACACTTTAGTATATACACTTATGTATGCTTAGTCCGAGCTTGAACTGACTTTTGTGGTCTAGTTACTAAATTTGAATTTCTCAAATAATCACATACTGAGTCACCACTATTTTTAGGATCCCTCTGTTCAATTAAACTTAGAACTCAAGAATTTATGTTGAAAAACTTATTAGAAGAAATCTTGTATCTGAACAGTTTTAGATAAAAACTATTTAGATAAATAGTTTTAGAATAGTTTTAGAGTTTACTCTTGTTTAATAGAGAGGCTTTGTTTTTCTTGTTATTAATATTGTAATAGCATATTAAGTGAAAGTGTTAGTCACTTAGTCGTGTCTGACTCCTTATAACTCCATTGACTGGGGCCTGCCAGGCTCCTCTGTCCTTGGAATTTTCTAGGCAAGTATTGGAGTGGGTTGCCATTCCCTTCTCCAGTGGGTCTTCCCAACCTAGGGACTGAACAAGTGTTTTCTGCATTGAAGGCAGATTCTTCACCATCTGTGCCACCAGGGAAGCATATTAAGAACAGTTAAGTTTTTGTGTGTATATTGATATTCCAAAAGAAGAAAGCTAGACACAGCCCCAATTAGGCTGTGAGTCACCTCAGGGCACATTGGAAAAAAATGCAATTTATCTCACCCTGTCAAGATAAATCTTACTGTCTTTGGTTTCTGTCTTTTTACTGTGTTTAATAGAGTACCTGGAAAAGTAGTTATTCAGTAAATGTTTCTGTTATAAATGAAATGATTGAATGTGTTTGAGTGAATGAACGAAATCTAATTCTTTTACTTTTTTCCCCCAGACTCCCAGGAAGGAAATTACAAGTCAGAAGTCAACAGCAAACCCAGAAAGGAAAGGACAGCTTTTACCAAAGAGCAAATCAGAGAACTTGAAGCAGAATTTGCCCATCATAATTATCTGACCAGACTGAGGCGATATGAGATAGCAGTGAATCTGGATCTCACTGAAAGACAGGTAATGTTGGACATTGTCATTATATATTTTTAATTGTTTTGGGTCAACAATCTTCTCTCACCATTTAAAAAATATCTAGATCAGTTCAGTTCAGTCTCTCAGTAGTATAAGACTCTTTGTGACCCCATGGACTGCAGCACTCAAGGCCTCCCTGTCCATCACCAACTCCTAGAGTTTATTCAAACTCATGTCCACCCAGTCTGTGATGCCATTCAACCATCCTATCCTCTGTTGTCCCCTTTTCTTCCTGCCTTCAGTCTTTCCCAACTTCAGGGCCTTTTCAAATGAATCAGTTCTTCCATCAGGTCGCCAAAGTATTGGAATTTCAGCTTCAGCTTCAGCTTCAGTCCTGATAATGAATATTCAGGACCGATTTCCTTTAGGATTGATTCGTTTGATCTCCTTGCAGTCCAAGGGACTCTCAAGAGTCGTCTCCAACTGCTGCTGCTGCTAAGTCGCTTCAGTCATGTCCGACTCTATGCTACCCCTTAGATGGCAGCCCACCAGGCTCCACCACCCCTGGGATTCTCCAGGCTCCTGTATGGAGCACAATTGCATTCATCTCACATGCTAGGAAACTAATGCTCAAAATTCTCCAAGCTCAAAATTCCCAGTCCTGTGGTGATTGCTGAGTTACCAAACTTGCTGGCATATTGAGTATAGCAGTTTAACAGTATCATCTTTTAGGATTTGAAATAGCTCAGCTGAAATTCCATCACCTCGACTAGCTTTGTTGAAAGTGATGCTTCCTAAGGTCCACTTCACTTCCATTCTAGGATGTCTGGCTCTAGGTGAGTGATCTCACCATGGCATGGTTATCATGATCTGTAATTCTAGATATCTGGATCTGTGATTCTCAAATATCATCAGGAAGACCAGTTTTCTCTTTCATGATGAAGCTTTTGCCCAGCATAATGATATAATTAAGGAAGAATAAAATAAAGTGAAGTGAAGTGACTCAGTCGTGTCTGACTCTTTGTGATCCCACGTCCATGGGATTCTTCAGGCAAGAATATTGGAGTGGGTTGCCATTTCCTTCTCCATAGGATCTTTCCAACACAGGGAACATACCTGGATCTCCCGTACTGCAGGCAGACTTTTTACTGTCTGAGCCACCAAGGGCTCCCTGAAGAATAAAATAGTCATATTTATTTATTTTACTTTACAATATTCTATTGGTTTTGCCATACATTGACATAAATCTGCCACGGGGATACATGTGTTCCCCATCTTGAACCCCCTCCCACCTCCCTCCCTATCCCATCCCTCCGGGTTTATTCAGTTTATGGAATCATCCTTTGTTCTGTGATTATATCTTATATTTTTTGTTTCTAAAATATTGTTTCTTTTATATAATGATGGCATATGGAGAGGACTTTTATTTTTATATGCATTTATTTTTAATTGATTTATGATTGCTTTACAATATTGGTTTGATGTGTGTCATACATCAACATATATTAACCATAGGTGCACATATGTCCCCTCCCTTTTTAACTTCCCTTCCACCTCTCACCCCATCCCACTCTCTAGGTTGTTACAGAGCCCCAATTTGTGTTCCCTGAGTCCTACAGCAAATTCCCATTGGCAATTTATTTACATATGTCAGTGTATATGCTTCCGTGTTACTCTCTCCATTCATCTTGTTTTTTTTTAATCTCCTTATTTTACATGATAGAAATTTGGGAACCCCATGTTAGTTTCGTTTATTGCTTAGGATAGGGTTTATGTCACAGTAATACATTAACCCTCAAATCTGAATGACATAAGAATAAAGTTTATTGTTTGTTCACTCTCCATCCTAATTTTGCAAGTCCAGCATTCCAAATAATCACTCAGGACCCAGTCTGACCTTCTACAATCCTGACATGTGGTGTCCTTGGTAACCACAAGAGGTAAGAAAGAGCTGGAGGTTCATGCATTGACCTCTAAATGTTTTCACCTGGAAATGACCCATGTCACTTCCATTTACACTCTAATGTCTGGAAATATTCAATGGTACCACTTAAATTTAAGGGAGCTGAGACATGGAAGGTACAAGGGCACATAGATCATTGGTAAATATCTACCCCACTGCTCAAAATATTTTTGAAATTGTATTTGTCTCAGAAATTAAAAATTCTGGTACCCACTCGTTTAGAGAAACTTTGAAATGATTAGCGATGTGTGAACACCAGTTAATAAGACGTAAATAATATTTTAATTAATTACATTTTAGATCCTTTGTTGGATTTTATTTGAACGGCAAATGATTTGCTCGAATAGTTTCCCTGAGCACTCTTTTATATATGGGTTCTGATTTTCCCTAGAAGAATCTAGCCTACTGATGGTTAATAGTTGCTAATCTTTGGAAAAACATTCCTGAAAGGCAAACGCAAACATCTTTATGGACAGTGCAGTTATGATTGGCACTCTTAGGAGCAGAGTCTCATTTCCTCTTTCACTGTGTGCACCTCCTCCAGGGATCCCACTGGAACCAAAGAAATATCAACAGGGTGTGGACAAATGAATACTATCTTAGGAGAGCAAGTTATTTTATCCAACTTCTTAAATCATTTGCTTTCCTTCTGTTAATTTCTATATTTCAGCTTTTAGTAGGATCATTCTGGGTAGTGAAAATATACAGAGGAGCACTTTTATGTGGTTCTATTTATTGGCAGTTTATATTTTATTAAATATTATGACTAGTACCTAAGTTATGGAGCACAACATTTTCCTTCCCTTGAACTTCACATACAAAGTTCTCTCCATAAGTGTACATTTGGCACGATGAAAAGCAGGATCCAAAATCTACATCATCAGACATCTGCTTTTTTGCTCTTTTTTTTTAAAACTGAGAACAGAAAAAATATGATGGAGGGATGGAATTACACATTAATGTTTTTGTAAAGAGAATGTGAATTCTAGGAAATGTAACTGTATTTAAAGTGATACATAAAGGAAATAAGAAAGGAGAGTTTGCTTGTAATCTACAGAAATGTGGGATGTATAACTATGCTTTTAATCAAGAGAAGAGTCAAAATCTGTGCTTTCTTTGCTGGAGATGGCCTATGGTTCCCTGTCATTATCTGATCATAGAGTAGAGGTTTCACTTTTGGCCAAGAATAATTTCTTTTAGGGGGAATTCTGTAAATTTTTTTTGGAAAATTTGAAGGCATTTTGAGTATTTCTTCTTTCTTCCTGACTTGCTATTCTTGGAAAAGACTTATAAGCAATTGTATGAAAAATTATATTGTATGTATATGTGCACACACACTATGTACACAGGACTTCCGCGGTGACTCAGATGGTAAAGAATCTGCCTGCAATGCAGGAAACCCAGGTTGCATCCCTGGTTGGGGACTATCCCCTGGATATAGGAATGGCTGCCCATTCCAGTATTCTTGCCTGGAGAATTCTATGAACAGAGGAGCCTGGTGGGCTAGTCCATGGGGTCTCAAAGGGTCGAACACAACTGAGTGAGTAAAACTTTCACTTCACTTTTCATACTATACACACACACATACCCAGTTTTAATCTGTGTGTGTTTTTTTTTTAAGAGTCTCTTTAAAATTCTGTATCACTTAGACTTTGCTATGTAACAAACCTCTTAAAAGTCTTAATGGCTTTAAATAATAACCAGCGCTTAATTTCCTCAACGTTTAGAGGATCAAAAGTTTTATCTGAGCTCAATTGGACAGTTCTACCTCTGGCCTTACCTAGAGCCCTTGCGCAACTCTTTTCAGCTGGAGGGTGACTAAGAACTGGTTGTTCTAGGCAGCCTCACCTGGGACAGCTTGTTTCTATCTCTGTTGCATGTGTGATTTCATCTTCTAATAGGCTCCTGACATTCTTCAAATAGTGGTAGAAGTATTCGCAGGAGTATTTAGAGAAAAACATCAGTGTGAGTGTGTGTTCAAAGCCTCTGCTCAGATCGTGTTTCCTAAGGTCCCATTGTCTAAAGCGAGTCACGTGACCCAGCTCGGTAAGAGAGCACCACCTACGGGAGTGGATACCCGGAAGGAAGGCAAAACTTTTGGAGGTCATTAGGGAAACAATCCAACTATAGCTTCATAAAGGGAAAAATTACAACAACAAAAGTAAATCCTGAGATACTTAAGTCTTCAAATAATTGCAAATTGGGTGTTCAGAAGTTTTTTATCCTATGCTAAGTCGCTTCAGTCGTGTCCGACTCTGTGTGACCCCACAGACGGCAGCCCACCAGGCTCCCCGTCCCTGGGATTCTCCAGGCAAAAACACTGGAGTGGGTTTCCATTTCTTTCTCCAGTGCATGAAAGTGAGAAGTGAAAGTGAAGTCGCTCAGTCGTGTCCGACTCTTAGTGACCCCATGGACTGCAGCCCACCAGGCTCCTCCATCATTTTCAAGGCAAGAGTACTGGAGTGGGGGTGCCATTGCCTTCTCCAATAAATCTCTATTAATTAGTTTGTCAAGTTAATAAAAGATATAATGGATATATTGTTACTAAGAAAAATTCAATTGTTATGAGAAAAAATCAGAACAGAAACCCTCTATTTGCCAGATAGAATTGTGTATTCTTAGGCAAGTAACAATCTCCCCAAGGCATAAAATGGAAATTAAAACTACCTTCTCTTTCTTTTACTCAGGTTTATATGTCACAATGAATGTGAAAGGACTTTTAGGATAAACTATAAAACAAATCTTTTACTTAGAGGGGGAAAACTTCTTTGCTATGAAAGGCATAGTGAGTTAATCCTTTTGTAATACAAATACCTCTCATCCCAGGAATATATTTTCAGTTAATTATCTCATGGTTGGGCTTTTATCATTATAGAGTTATCAACTGAAGCCTTTTCATTCATCTTCTTTTGACTGAGATACAACTATTCCGTTTCTTTGATTTTGCATTAATGCCATTCATACTTATCTGTGTAATCTGTCTTGATTTAAAATATTAAATAGCATCCCTTTTATAGGGTTTCCACCTGTAAAATATTCTAATTCTAGATTTGCAATTTTTCAATGTCAATTTACTGAAAGATTTGTTTTTTCCATACTTTAAATAACATGGGATTTATTAAAGTAACTTAAACGTGTATACCAAAGAATATTATATCTAATCCCATATTGTTCAGTGTTTCCCTAAACTTTAATAGGATGTTTAATCTCATAAAATATTTTTTCTCTATTTTTAAAAAGCCTTTCAAGATTCAAATACAGAGAAAGAACAGATGTGTTCTATATAATGTGCAGGGAAAAAGCAGCAAATACTGAATCATTTCCATTAGCAGCAAAATTATTTCACAAATAACTTTCTCCTAAATGAAACTTAATTTATAAACAGAAGCAGTTTTCAATGTACTTTTATTTAGAAAACTTACATAGTTGCCTATAAAATATGTATATGTATAACTGATATGTTATTTGTAGATACTGCTCCTTTGTTTATATCACCCAATCAATATCAGTTCAGTTATTCAGTGGTGTCTGACTCTGCAACCCCATGAAATATAGCATGCCACGCTTCCCTGTCCATTACCAGCTCCTGGAGCTTGCTCAAACTCACGTCCCAATCAATATACCTGCCACATATTCTACGATGGGCTATACATGTGATTGTAAATATTTGAAATAATGATTAGATTTCCTTTTAGAAAAAAAAAAAATATATGCTAAATCCTTGACTTATTACTCAGGACTCAAGTTTTCAAATCTGGAGGAACAGCTCTGAAATCTCCAAAGAAACTGGACTTTTATGGTTGTGTCTCTCACATGGCAATGCCTGTACAGGTAGGGGGACATCTATCCCCTTTGAATTCCATCTGGCCAAAGAGGAAGAAGAAGGGTAGAGAGAAAAGAGGCTTATCCTGCAAAGTAATTCCATATTAGCACTTAAGTATTAAAGAAAATTGTTCTATGTTCAATAAAAGTGGAGACACTGGGACGAAGTTAAGCTTTAAATATTTTAATTATGTGCTTAGTCACTCAGTCGTGTCTGACTCTTCTTGATCCCATGGATTGTAGCCTGCCAGACTCCACTGTCTATGGGGATTCTCCAGGCAAGAATACTGGAGTCGGGGTTTCCATGCCCTTCTCCAGGGGATTTTCCCAATCCAGGGACTGAACCCAGGTCTCCGGCATTGCAGGTGGATTCTTTTAATGTCTGAGCCACCAGGAAAGCCCAACCCTTTTTTGTGTAACAGTTACCACTGTAATAACCATCCAGCTTCTAATTTACACCTTCACGTGTACAACATATTCTTCTATACTGTTCTCAATCAACAGCTAATAATCCTTAATTGGCAGAGTCACTTGGAATACTTTGAAGAGCCAGTCAGTCTAAAGACCCTCCTGTCCCAAGCTATTTTTAAGTTTGACAAGCTTATTCTGGCTTTTTCATCCATCCAGACGCACTTGGAAAAAACTCATGCCAAAGTTGTACTATCTCACAGTGGGATGAAGAGGGAAGGCAGTTGCATAAAGCTATAGGAGTGTCAAAGATGGACATATTTATAGAGACAACACTGCCAGATATAGAGAGAATGAGAGCTTCTTCCGTGTCACAAAATTGTTTTACAAAGCTAATCAAAGGTGCGATGTTGCAGATTTGTAAGCTAACTGACCAGAATAAACAGACTGAATTAATGATTCTGCTGCCAAGATAAATGGAAAAATCCCACCTAGGTGGATCACATCCCATTAGTGGAAATGAGAGGGATTGTGTTTTGTTTGTTACTCATAAATCATTAAATGGCTTATTGCTAAGTGTTTTCCACATAGATATCAATTTTTTTGGATGACTATGAAGGAGAATTTTTCCTGGGCCAAGTAAATAGTGGTTTTGTCTTTTACTGAGCATTTTACACAACCCTTCTTCTTTGTAGGTTAATTTCTATACATTTATATGAGTACTTTTAGTTATTTAGCTAAGAAGTTATATCTGCAAGATCAGACATATTGTCTATTCAAGGTAACTTTGTGTAGTCCGTGATTTTAGATATTTCCTCGTATCTTTAGAGTAGTTTTTAACAGTCATCTAGAGTAACATTTAGATGTTTCTTTTGCTTACACCATGGTATGACTTCTATTTAGGGTGATTAAATATTACTGGGCTTGGACCAGAAAAGTCGGGGGTAGAGAATAGAGTGAATGAGCTGATGGTGGAATATAAAATAAGCTTTAATTTTGGGAATTTGCTCAATAAGGAAACAATTAATTTATATTTAATCAGCAAATCAACAGCAACATTTCGAAACATGTCATGTGTTGCAACACAGATCATCATTTAAAGTGTAATGTTAAAGAAAAACATCTTCTGCTATGAAAGATTACTCCTTTTTCACATTATCCTTGTAGTCATATAATTTTTTTTTTCATATAAGGTAAGGTAAAGTCTTACTAAGAAGTTCCTGAAAATTTTGAGGAGCCAATTCAACTTTTATGTTGGTATGTTCAACTTTAAAGAGCTGTTCTGTTATCTAAATATGTCACTGCATATGTTCCATGACATCTATAAAGAATAAACACAAGTCTAATAAAGGACAATTTCTAGAGAATTTGGCCATAGGAGACTTTCTACAAGTCAATCTCCCTGTTTCTATGACTCGTCTTGAAAACCTCAGAAACATAGTAAATTTAGGATGGATTTTAACTTCATTTCTCTTTAGCACTTATAAATCTTATGCAAGACAGATTTTTTTCAATTAAAAAATTTTTTCCAGTTATTGAAATTACTGAATACTTTTGTGTCAATATATATTCTTATGACAGTAGCAATTGCCATTACAAGTTCTTAGAATAATTTTGGAGACAGCCCTTAAATCTAATAAAAGTGCAGTGAAGGCTTACATATATTCTGATATTAAACTTGCTCGTCAAGAAATAATCAGAATATTTAATTAGATTGAATCTTAAAGAATTGCTAGAGTTGTACTGTTCTTATAAGAATGATGAGTTTATGTGTTTCAATCAAATATTTATATTTGACATATTTCACAGAATTAGACAGTGGCTAGGGAAGAGGTCATTTCTTAAAATAGTATGCACTTGTGATGTGTTGCTATTGTTAAACCTTAAGCCAGAGATTAGACAAGATGTTCAGAACAAAGGCCATCATTCTAGTTGATCTTAATAGTTTAAACAAGGTAAGTACCAGCAGTGGGTCAGAATACATGTATTCAAGACTGCTGTTTAGGAAATTTTGAACACAGTAATGGAGAGAAGTGCCTAGTTTAGTTTTGATATTTCCACTCAGATTTGCTGAAGTCTTTTGTTCATGATCTACTGAGGTGACAAGATTTCACTTAAAATAAGTAAAACTCATATGCATTTTTTAAATCTTGTGTAGAAATAGGATTAGGAGTAGTAAAATTTCACTGTAAATTTTTACTCATAAATAGGTCATTTGAGCTGAATTCCATTACGTTTGACAGAAAGAGGTATAATTGTTAGCATTTAGTACTGCTACAACATTTCTAAAGGGTCAAAATAAAAGTAATCAGTCCTCTAAGAATTTTGCTCATCTTGTGAATTATTACTCTGGCTGCATTTTGGGAAAGGAGAATGTAATACGTATGATTGTCTTGTAATAGTACTCATTGCGTTACTGTTTATTATGGAGAATTTCATCTGTTTCTGAAAAAATTTTATTTCTTGTTCAACATGTTATTTGCCATGACTACCAATGACTAATGTATATTCAGTTTGTCCAAAAACATGTGAAATAAGAAATATTTTATGACTACATTAGTGAACCTGGTTCTCAGTCATTCTAAGGACAAAAAAAAAAAGAGGCTTTGAAACCGAAAATTATAGAGGCCAGGGAGTGATTTCCTGGTCATGAACATTGTTTTAAAATAGAGGAGAAAGGTGAGAGGCAGTCCTCTATGCAGGAATTCAGTCTGTAGTCATGGAATATGTTCTAACCCCCTTCACCCTCCAATCCCATCCCCTAGACACACACACACACACACACACTCACACACACACGCATGCACACTACCTCCCAACCCCACGTTTCACTGCTGTAGAAACAGCAGAGTCAACTGGTAGCTCCCATGAACTTCTTGGAAACAGCCAAGGGATTCCTTCTCTTAATTAGATATAAATCTATTCAGGCAGGAAGACTGAGGAAGCTTTCTTTTCCCCCATTTTTCATCCCTACCTTAGAGAGCAATCTGGGCTCTAATTCTTCAGGTCATCTACTGATTTTGCCACTGAATTACTTGGATATATCTTACTAGAGTCTGTTTGCATTAGGTTTACTAGATCAGCTGCCATGATCAATTTAATCACACAGGTGTGATTAAATTTCCAAATTGTATTTATACAATTACTCCTTTGCATGCTTTCTCATGTTAAAGATGTGAATAAATATTTGTTAGACGGTGTCTACAGTATTTCAAGTGTCCATATACAAATAGAAACAGTTGGGATATTAAATCTACAAATACCAGATGTTTAGAGACATCTAGATATGTCACTGAAATATTTATTTTCATCCAGATGTTATGTGTTATGATTGTTTCTTCAAAAGACAGACATTTATGGTATTCTATAAATATGGGTTACAGCATCATGTAGCTTCTACTTTCGATAAACGTTTCGCCTCAGGCCATTTTAGGAAATGGTGTGACAATCCAGATACATATTTCATTTGTGTTCTCCTGATGTATTGTGAACCCTCAAATGAACTTATACATAGAAGGCCATATGTGAATGACTGAATAAATTAAAGAGATAAAATGAATGTTTAACAAATACCAAGAATGATTCTGACTTACAGTATTTTTATTAAAGAGAAAAATTAGATTTCTAGATTCTAAAATACATCATTTAAGCAAATTAGTGACAATAAGATTCTCTGAGCTGTTTTCTTTACTAATATGTGAATAAATGTTTTTATACTTATTTATATAGCAGTTTGATCATGCAGGCAATGTGAATACAAAATACTTTGTTAACTAAGGGATATAAAGTGAGATTTCGTTATAATTAGATATTCTGAACAGTACGGTTTATAACTGAGCACCTTACATGTTTACAACTATTATTATAGGCTATTATTTCATTTGTTGTTTTTTATTATGAAGATTTTGTTCTTCAGGCAGTCATTGAGAGTCTACAAGTCTAGTTTATATTGCTTTGATTTCATGAAAAACTAGTATTTTTTCATTACTCAGATTCTTGTGGGAGAAATTTTTATCTGAGTTTTTCATCATACTATGTAACAAAATATACTTTATATGGAATCTTGCCTTAGAGCCAAACTTTAAAAAAGGAAATAATAAAAAATTAATTAATCGGCATTTCCACAGAAATTGCAGATATGAGATAAATTGATTTTAAGCCCAAATAAAGCAATAAAAGTGCAAAATTTATACATCATACTCCAAGATGGGCAGATTTGTTTTAGTTGTACGCAAAATATTTGATGATACAGTGTCCCAGCTCCTAAGGTACTACTCTAGGTTACTAGGACAAAAAAGCAGAGGCACACAGGATGCCAGTAGCAATAACATCATGAGATTCCCAGAGGAAGGAAAGCATTTTCTCTAATTGTATGGCAACAAAGCAGTGTGTGACATTGAATGTAGGGGTAGAGTTCATGCCATCTTATGGACCATTCGGGGAATCTCTTATTAGGGGATTAGCAATGACACCAACTACAACTGCAAGCAATTTAAGGATATTCTGTAAAGGATATCTGTAAAAGATGAAACTAATCTTTATCCATCTCAGTATATGCCAAAGGCTTCACCTACAGTCAGTAAACTGCCCTTGAGGGCTGGGATTATTTCTTATTTATCTGTATGCATTCCTTGGTCTAACCCCTCATACCTATTACTAAGCATGCAGTAATACTATGAATGAGTGAATAAATAGAGATTCCAAGTCACCAAGAAAGCATGAGATTAATTTAACTGTACTTAGTTTGTAAATACAGATTTTTATATGAAACAAACTTGTAAACTTTAATCAAAATAATTTTATTATTTTAAAAATTGTCAATCATTTGAATGATTATTCTTTAGCTGTCTTACAAAAGCATTTTTTCAATCTAGTCAACAAAACTGGATTATTAAGTGATAATAAATTAAACTATAAAGCTTCTTTGTTTATAAAACCATGGTGTTATTATTCTAAAGGCAATATTGACATAATTTGAAATTACTTTTATAGATTTGTTTTTAATACTGTGATGGTTGTGGAAAAATATATGCTTTTCCCCCAGATCTTCCTCTCCTCATTTTAATTCGTCCCAATATTTCATAGTATGTTTGAAAATACATCTGGACACACTGACTATTGAATTTCCGTGCTTTTTCTTCACAATTTATAAGGTGCACTCATCATTGCATGTATTGCTGTTTTGTTCCATTACTAAATTCATGGAATTCCCATATGAAATATGTAGCCTGATCCCTTGAGAAAATATGTAAAGGTGTTAGAATTATTAGATTTATTATATAATCATCAAATGCTTTCACCTACATGCACATATCTATAAACCACATATATGTATGATGTGTGTGTGTGCTCAGTTAGGCTTGTTCGACTCTTTTGTGACCCCGTGGAGTGTAGCCCACCAGGCTCCTATATACATGGGACTCTCCAGGCAAAAATCCTGGAGTGGATAGCCATTTCGACTAGTGGAAGATTCTCCTCCAGGGGATCTTCCCAATCCAGAGACTGAACCCATGACTCTTGCGTCTTTCACACGGGCAGAATTCTTTACCATTGAGCCACTCGGGAAGCCCGTTATGATTGGTTACATAACTACTATTGAAGCTGCTCATGAAATCTTTCATTAGTCTGTTTAAGAAAATGAAATGGCAGATTTTCACATGGTAGACACAGGAAACAACACAAAATAGCCTATGCTGTTTCTAAAATCCATACCATCTTCTTACACTTTTCTCATGTAGAATTGCACATAACAGGTTTTACACTGGTATTACAGAATTACTGCACCCCTTCTCCTAAAAAGGAAATAAGTGTAGATTTAACAAAATCTATTCCTCCCATTTTCTGCCAAGATTATTTTGGCTGGATGTGTCACTCTTCAGAGACAATGATGGTGATGTGTTTCTTCCATCTGGATTTGTCCACGGAGAAAATGTCTCTATGGAGAATCTTGAAAGGCTCATTATTCCAACAGTACAAATATGAAAATTGAGGCAGAGAGAAGTATAATTTTCTCAAATTCACGCAGAAGTGAAGCCAGAAGTAGAGCCCAATTCATGTGGAAAAGATCTAATGAAACATGCAATGTCAAGCTTACAGTGGTAATTAAATTGAGTAGTATAATTACCTAAATTACAGTACAGGAAGATAGTGTCATATTTACAAACCTGATTATATTGAGTAGGAGAATTACCTGAATGATACTAATCATATGGATGGCATTCACATACTTTATATGCTTTACTTTTCTAACCTGAGGCTTACAAAGTATGAGCTTGAAATATAACAGGAACAAAACAAAATAAAATCAATTTGAAGCCAAACCAACCCCAGGTTTAAATTCTGGCACCACATTTACCAATTTTTGTGTTCTTAGCCAAGTCATTTAACCTTTAAGTCTCAACTTCCTCATCTATAAAAATTTGTGTTTGGGAAATGCATATGTAGCACCTATCGGTATAGTTGCTTAGCCCTAAGTAGATATGTGTTTAAAAATCACAACTTATCATTTGGTTATTAAGTAACAATAATAAAAGAATACCAATCCACTTGTTTTTAATCAATTTATTTTAGTACAAATTCTTGAGTTTCTACATTTTCTTATTTTTTTATAATTAAGTGGATAATATATGTATAAAGTAAGGCGAAGTCGCTCAGTCGTGTCCGACTCTTTGTGACCCCGTGGACTGTAGCCCACCAGGCTCCTCCGTCCATGGGATTCTCCAGGCAAGAATACTGGGGTGGGTTGCCATTTCCTTCTCCAGGGGGTCTTCCCGATCCAGGGATCAAACCCAGGTCTCCTGCATTTGAGGAGGACACTTTAACCTCTGAGCCACCAGGGAATGTATAATACAAGATTCCAATTGTAGTCTGATAGAACAATGAAAATGCAAAGTTGAGAAATGACATGGTTTAAAGATTGTTTTTGTGCCAGCAGCTGAGAAAACTGTATTAATTTTGATGGAGTATTGTGATTTATTGTGATTTGAAGACCACTGAAATAAATACATCTTTAGAAATGCAGTATCTTTCTCTTTAGCTTCTCTTAGTACTTTGAATTTACAGAAATTGAGATTGTTTACAAAATGAAAGTGGAGAATATTCAAAATATTCCTGGAGTAGAATAAAACAGAACTATCTGTATCAAATATGAAGACTTCCTATGAAATTATAATAATTAAGATGATATTTTGTCAAAAGGAGAAAACAACTGAGTGCATCAGTAAAGCTATGCATGCATGGAAACGTGACATATGACAGAGTTGAAAACAATAATTTCTGGGAAAAGGGTGGACTACTTGTTAAATGGTCTTGGAACAACTTATTATACAACTGGAATAAAGTAAATTTAGAAATTTTCTTTGCAGTATATACTAAAATCAATAGTCAGAGTTAAACACTTACTTCGATTTGAAATGCAAACCTTAAAACTTTTTAAAAGAAGACATAGAAGAGTATCTTAATGGTCTCAGAAGAAAGATTTTTAATAAAGATATGAAAAAGATAGTCGTAACAGAAGCATTTGATAAATTTGAATATAATAAATTTTAGAGTTTCTGATCATCAAAAGATACCCGAGGAAAGGAAAAGGACACGCTATAAACCGATAGATTGTAATAACAGCCATATAACCCCAAAGCATTAAATTAGCGTCTGGAACATATTTTATGAGTCCATAAGGAATGCAACTGAACAACAAAATAAGGAATGAAATTAAATAAAAAAACATTCACTGTAACCCAAAGATATGGAGGCATTTCACAAAAGAAGAGATACAAATGGATCATAAACACTTAAAGATGCTTTACCTTATTAGTAATCAGGAAATGGAAAATTAGAACATGGTGAGCTAATATTTATGGTCATTATATTGGAAAAAAATTAATTATAAATCCAAATAGTGACACTAAGATGTGGATCAATAAGAACTCTTATACTCTGGACTGTGAAAATTAATGTAACTTTACAAAATAATTTTTCTATATTATCACATTAAATTCCACATTCATACACCCTGTGGCCCACTGATGGCAACTCCTGGACGTATGCTCAGAGAAGTTCTGTCACACATTTATCACAGCATAACTGCGAGAATATTTACAACAGCATCAGTTATAAAAGAAAAAACAAAATAGTTCAAGTGTCTATGAACAAGGGAATGGGTGGGTACACAGTGATATAGTCACAGAGTGTACTCACACACAATCATAAAAAAGAATGCCATGCCTCAAATCAGCATGGATTAGGCAAGAAACCTTGAGTTAATGGTGTGTATAGTCTAGATAAACAACAGGGTCCTACTGTATAGCACAGTGAACTATATGCAATATCATGTCATAAACTATAATGGAAAAGAATATGAAAAAGAATGTGTAACTGAGTCACTTTGCTATATAGCAGTAAAAATACAACATTGTAAAACAGCTATCAGTCAGTCAGTTCAGTCGCTCAGTCATGTCCAACTCTTTGCGACCCCGTGAACCGCAGCACGCCAGGCCTCCCTGTCCATCACCAACTCCCGGAGTTCACTCAAACTCACGTCCATCGAGTCGGTGATGCCATCCAGCCATCTCATCCTCTGTCGTCCCCTTATCCTCCTGCCCTCAGTCTTTCCCAGAATCAGGGTCTATACTTCAATTAAAAAAAAAAGAAAGCAAATAAAATGGGACAATATTAAAAAAAGAAAAAAACATGTCTTATGGTTAAAAGCATTCCATTTTGATAAACCTAAAAGACAAGAAGAATTAAACAGTACTTTTTAGGGTCCATGAGTGGTGAAAAAGCTGTTGTCTCTGTTTATTTGTTTCAAATAAAGGCTTGTGCTCTGTGTGATCACTTGTGTCAGACTGCAAACCTTTTCACTGTAGCCCACCAGGCTCCTCTGTCCATGGGATTTCCCAGTCAGGAATTCTGGAGTGGGTTGCCATTTCCTCCTCCAGGGGATCTTGCTGACACAAGGATCAAACCCACATTCCTGTCTCCTGCATTGCAGGCGGATTCTATACCCACTGAGCCATCGAGGAACCCAAATAAAGGCTTGGGGATGATAAACACAAAATTCAGGCTTGTGGTAACTTTGAGTGGAGTAGGCAGAGAAATGCAATGTAAAAGGAACACTTAGCTTACTTAGCTTAATAAGAATATACAAAGATGAGAAGTGCAATAGGAGAGGAACTAATTTCTTCCTAAACAAGAAAATGAAATGATGCCATTATTATGATTGTGGCTGTGGACGGCAGGCTACAGTGAAACAGTTTGCAAACAGTCTGACACAACTGATCACACAGAGCACAAGCCTTTATTTGAAGCAAATAAACAGAGACAACAGCTTTTTTCACCACTCATGGACCCTAAAAAGTACTGTTTAATTCTTGTCTTTTAGGTTTATCAAAATGGAATGCTTTTAACCATAAGACTTGTTTCTTTTCTTTTTTTTTAATATTGTCCCATTTTATTTGGTTTCTTTAATGCATACATATAATTTTTGTTTTATTATATGCATGCATGCTAAATCACTGAAGGAGACCTTCCCAACCCAGGGATCGAACCCGGGTCTCCCGCACTGCAGGCAGATGCTTTACCATCTGAGCCACCAGGGAAGACTCTATCATATATTCAGTTCAGTTCAGTTCATTTCAGTCACTCAGTCGTGTCCAACTCTTTGCGAACCCATGAATCGCAGCACGCCAAGCCTCCCTGTCCATTACCAACTCCCGGAATTCATCCAAACTCATGTCCATTGAGTTGGTGATGCCATCCAGCCATCTCATCCTCTGTCATCCCCTTCTCCTGCCCCCAATCCCTCCCAGCATCAGTCTTTTCCAATGAGTCAACTTTTCGCATGAGGTGGCCAAAGTACTGGAGTTTCAGCTTCAGCATTATTCCTTCCAAAGAACACCCAGGGCTGATCTCCTTTAGAATGGACTGGTTGGATCTCCTTGCAGTCCAAGGGACTCTCAAGAGTTTTCTCCAACACCACAGTTTTCAAAAGCATCAATTCTTTGGCACTCAGCTTTCTTCACAGTCCAACTCTCACATCCATACATAACCACTGGAAAAACCATAGCCTTGACTTAGACAGACCTTTGTTGGTAAAGTAATGTCTCTGCTTTTGAATATGCTATCTAGGTTGATCATAACTTTTCTTCCAAGGAGTAAGCGTCTTTTAATTTCATGGCTGCAGTCACCATCTGCAGTGAATCTGGAGC
Organism: Nanger dama; assembly: GCA_917880005.1. Lineage (NCBI taxonomy): Eukaryota > Metazoa > Chordata > Mammalia > Artiodactyla > Bovidae > Nanger > Nanger dama. Next base: position 37,823,999 of record CAKJTW010000007.1, read on the forward strand.
CCCCAAAATAAAGTCTGACACTGTTTGTACTGTTTCCCCACCTATTTCCCATGAAGTGATGGGACCAGATGCCATATATTAGGTAAGTTCAATTAAGATTTTAGAAGGAAAATATATCTCTACGAAGCTGATGTGATTAACATAATATACAAACTCAGTATTAGCATTTAACAAGTATTAGTGAAAATTTTGGACAGCAAAGAGAGCAAACCAGTCAATCCTAAAGGAAATCAACCCTGAGTATTCATTGGAAGGCCTGATGGTGAAGCTGAAACTCCAATACTTTGGCCAAGATGCGAAGAACTGACTCATTGGAAAAAGACCCTGATGCTGGACAAGATTGAGGGCAGGAGGAGAAGGGGACAACAGGATGAGATGGCTGGGGGAATCATTGACTCAATGGACATGAGTTTGAGCAAACTCTGGGAGATGCTGAAGGACAGGGAAGCCTGGTGTGCTGCAGTCCATGTGGTCACAGATCAAACAGGACTGAGCAACTAAACAACAGTACCAGGGGAAATTTTTGATCTTGTTTTGAGGAAATCAGAATCACATATTTGTAATGTAAAATCAAAGTATTAAGGGAGGAGAAAAAGCATAGTTCAAAAGAAAATGGACTCACTCTGAGGTAAAATGGCCAAATAAAGCTCTGTGAGTGAAACAGTGAACTGCGGGGGGCACAGAATGCCATTCCAGATGGAGCTTCATCAGTAGCTCCCTGAGTATATTTTAGATTGGTCCAGGGATTGACAGCAGGAGGAGGGGGCAAAGTGGGTGTTTTTGGCCAAAACAATTACAGAATGGTAGTTCTAATGCACAGAAACTCTTTATAAGCTAAATACCTTTGAACAACCTAAAATGATACAGCACTTTCCCATCTGTTCTTTTACATGGTGTGTCTTAAAATGGGCTTCCCAGGTGGGCTCGTGGTAAAGAACCTGCCTGCTAGTGCAAGAGATGTAAATGATGGGGCTTTGATCACACACTTCAGTACTCTTGCCTGGAGGATCCCATGGACAGAGGAGCTTGCAGGGCTACGGTCCTGTGGGTCACACAGAGTTGGACAGGACTGAAGCAGCTTTGTTGTTGCTCAGTCACTCAGTCGTGTCCCAATCTTCGCGACCCCATAGACTGCAGCTCGCCAGGCTTCCCTGTCCTTCACCATTTCCCGGAGCTTGCTCAAACTCACGTCAATTGAATCAGTGATGCCATCCAACCATCTTGTCCTCTGTTGTTCCCTTCTCCTCCTGCCTTCAATCTTTCCAAGCATCAGGGTCTTTTGAAGCAACCTAGCACATGTCATAAAATACAAAATACAGGACTTGGTACCTTCTGAATGTTTTTAGTATGATGAACATGGGCCCTGATTAAATTCAATGGTGACTTATTTTCATGTTCATTACTTCACAGTGTATTTGTAAAAGCTTTGGAAAAGCCTTTTTTTTTCATTGATGACCGAAAGGGAAGAAAAAATTTTGTCCATTTCACTTTCTTTCTTTCACCTGTTCCCTTTCTTTGTTAAAGGTGAAAGTGTGGTTCCAGAACAGGCGAATGAAGTGGAAGAGGGTAAAAGGAGGACAGCAAGGCGCTGCTGCTCGAGAAAAGGAACTGGTGAATGTGAAAAGGGAACACTCCTCCCGTCAGAGCTCTCGGGAATCGGTGCAGCCACCCTCCAGCAAACAGGGGACTCGCTAGCAAATGAAGACAGCCACGACAGTGACCACAGCTCTGAGCACGCACACTTATGATATAGACAGAGGGGACCAGCTCCATTCTCAGGAAAGAAATGTTGGGATGGCAAGCCTTACTCGAACATCGTTTACACAGAGAAAGGACTATGACCTTGATTCTTAATATTATTAAGTTCAGGCATCCCGAGTCTGTTTTTCATGATTTATAGAGGGTTTACACTAAGTGCCACTTACGAAAGATGCTTCCACAGAGAAGATGGAGGTGAATTTGCTTTGAATATTCCAGAGATGTTGGTTGTGTGTATGACAGTGAGCAGCCTTTGTGTTTGCTTTTGCTTGCACTGAAAATTAAATTGCTATCAAGAGCAAACTATGAAGCATCTGTATTGAAGGTGCCTCCGGAGTGAAGATGCAGAAGATGAATTGGCTTTGAACATTGCAGATGTCCGAGGTCATGTGTGTGACAGCGGGCAGGTATTTGCTCTCGCTTGCACTGACAATTACATTACTATTCAAGAATAGACCATGAACCATTTCCATCCCAAACAGCCACAGTGCCTGAAATCATTCTTAAGTGGGTTAAAAAAAAAGTATTTTAACTCTGTATATATACCCTTAAGTCATTTTCCTGTCTTCACTACGTTTAGCAATGCATTCATATTAGCTGATGAAAATAGCCACTCACGATGACAAACAGAACCAGCTTCTTGTATTTTTATACATTTTGTCATCCCAGAAACAATCAGCACATGCTTACTTGTGTTCAAGTAGAGAAAAATACATTAGAGTCTGATAGGGAGTATTCTTGTACCACAGACAAAACAAATCTTATGTTGCATTTTCTATCAACTGCTGCTAATACATTATTATAAAACTTACCTAGCTCCTCAATTCTTCCTATCTATAGCTTGGAAAAAAAAATTAGGATCATAGGCGAATCAGTTACTTGCAGAAAGAGCTTTTGTATGACAGACATTGTCTGATTTTATTTCTATAAAATGTTACCTGTTGTGAATATGATTTAATTAACAAGAAAAAAGGGTTTCCCCCGATTGGCGATGGTAATAGACAACTTGCAAAACAAAATTGATTCCTCAAGTTGGTAGAAGGTAAAATTCTGAATGTCTTCAAATTAAGTTCAGTGAAAACACATGTTTTTCATATATGATGTATTCATGCAGAACAACAATTTTTGTATTTTGTAAAAAAAAAGTGTTAAATAAATGATCCTTTGTAAATAATTTCGGTCTTCCTACTGTGATTTCCTGTTTACAAGCTTTAATGTAAATACTTAACAAACTCCCCAATTCATGTGCACTTGTGTAAAAGCAGATGATCATAATTAGTGAATCATCTACATTTTATTTCTGAAATTTATTATGAAAAAATCCTTGTGTAATAAAAAAAAAGCATCTGAGACTAGGCATACGGTAAGCCATTTCCTGAATTTAAGAATATGCCAAATAGATTTCATTGTGTGTTTTATGAAATAAAAGGAGGAAAGTAATATTTTTCACCACAATGAGAAAAACCAGTCATATATTTTTAAGCTTATGTATAAAGACATGAATTCATCCAATGATTGTTTTTACACAAAAATATCCAGAGTTTTTCATGTGAAATTAAGCTCCATAAGCTAATCCGAATTCTCAGCCCTAGAAGAAATGACCAATATAAGAAGGCCAGGGCTATACCGACTTAATGTGCTTGGTATGCAGATTGTGCATACGTTGGATACGATACCTACATCCTACTTAATAACTTTATGGCACTGTTCTTCATGTGTCCTATATTTTAACCACAAATATTTGGAAATATCCAGGAGTTCCTCCTACCCTCTGATTAATTAGAAATAAAGATAAAGAACACTAATCTGTAGAAATTTCCCAAAACCTTATTATCTAATTTCATTTGCTTTAGAAATGTGAGACAGATAAAAATACATTTGATTGATTTTAATTTGCTTAGTTTGATATATACAAAGCATTCAAGAAATAAAATGATTTGATTGTTTATATCACATTTTCCCCTTTGCATAATAAATTTTATCATAGAAGTTAACAATATTTCTAAATTAACTAGAGAGGGCAGGGCTCAGATTAACATCTTCCAGGCAGAAAACAGACACACTTCTATCAATTACTTGAATGAATACACATTACATTTGTACCAATGACATCTGCTCGGGGGATTGACTTTCTTATTGCAGAATTTAAATTCAAAGCATCTCGACAAATTGGAGAAGTGGAAAGATAAAAATTAAATTGAGTTCTGTAGGGACAAAGTGGAGAATAATTCATTTCAGCAGGAAAATAATTTCCAGAAATAAGAGGAAAGTACAGCTTAGGAGTAGCTAAAAGGAAAGTTAAGGACTATGGCCAAATAGAAATTACAATTTAGCATGATAAATGAAATAGGGAAAGGTAATTCTGAATTGATATGACATTTAGGAAATGTGAAGCATTTGTATTGTGGACCATGCCTTTATTAGGGAGTTGTGAGTTGTTCTAAAATGATGTAATGAAAATTTGACTACAGAGAACATTAAGAGTCACCAGACAGGATAGGCCACTGGCTGACCAAAAGGGGGCATCATTTTTATTCACAGTGTATTAAAATGATACACCACATAAGATGCTTGAACACTTGAGCAAAATACTGACACACTGATAGGTAAGCAAGCAAGCCAGATTAATTTTAATTGGAAAAACTCACTGTCTTTTCAGAATATTTTGTATTATCTTAAAAGAGGCGCCTGTTTGCTAGACAATAACTCAACATCCTTGCTGTAAGGGAACTTAAGACATTCTCACAAAATATCAGGTTTAATTTATTCCAGAAATTACAGCATTTAAAAGAACTTTACTTGTTTTAATTCTCCACTAGGATCCTGGCTTTCCATGGTTATCTTTTCACATAATGCCCTTTCCATATAATTCTGTGGAGGACTTTGTAACTCTGTAGGAATTTATAATGGCAATGGAAGTACCTTTCTCTGAAAATAGTATGGAGTCATGGTTAGAGTGATTGTTCCCACGAGATTTAGAGGGATGAACACTACAAAGCTTTTCCAGAAACTGATACACATATTTTTACCCTATTATTAATATGATCCCAATTACTTCCCATACTCACCTATGGTTGTTAGCCTATATGTTCCTCTTCAGAGGCTTGAGATTCAAGCTTGCCATTTTTTTTTTAAACAAACTAAACTCACTTAAAATAACTCCAACCACAGTTTTAATACACTCCTGAAGGACATTGCATAAAGTGAGTGTGGGAATGACTTGTGAAATGTTCAGTTTAACAACAGACCACCGCAGGTCAGACTGATTAAACGAAACGGTGCTTAATTGTGACCACACTCTTATCTGGTAGCCTCATGAAGACTCTAGCAGAACCCTTACCGTTACCCTGAGTACTAAAAGGTATTAGTGACACGAAATTGTGCAGGCCTCTTTAACTGGATTTAGGCTTACTCAGCAATGTTTAAATCATGTATAGATGTTTCCTGAGGAGAAATGCTGTGCATGTGTTCTCAGGATATACATAGGTAACAGAAAGTTTTATTACACAAATTTTAGAAAGTATTCATCAGTAAAAATGTATATTTTGAATAATAGTTGAAACATAGCATACACGCTGCTCTATAAACTGTTTGGTTTGGTTTTAATAATATAAGCTTAATTAATACCTAAATAGTATTCCCTTAAGTGGATGCAGTATGCAATATTTAATAAATCCCTTATAGTGAATATTTACTGCCCCCCAAGTATTCCCTACATAATATTGAATTGAACTACTTTTTACATTACTCTTTGCAAAATCTGATTTTTCCCATGAAGTGATTTTATAAGAAGTAGGTTATTTAGGACAAGGAAGTGTGCTTGTTGTTAGGAATTTTTATACAGATTGCTGATTTCCCACCTAAAAATATCCACTTACATATCTACTACCCTTATTTCACTATATTTATGTCAATAATAACCATCATAGTTCTTATTACTTTTACGCTGAAGGAAAAGCATGTTTTAATTTGCTTTTAATTTCTAATAATGTTGAACATCTTATTGTGTTTATTGACAATTATATTTTTAAAATCATTGCTCGGATCCCTAGTACTTTTTAATTGGTCTGTTTGTTTTTCTAATGAATTGATAAGGTTTTACATATTAAATGTATTAATTTTGTCATATATTAAATGCCTATAAAATTATGAAATGAAAAATTCTCAATTTTACTATTTCAGTTGCAAAAACAATAATTAGTATAAGAAAAAAAGCATTTCTTATAAAAAACATAGACCAAATGAATGTATATTTTATTTTAATCACAGTCAGTGAAAGTGAAAGTGAAGTCACTCAGTCATGTTCGACTCTTTGCAATCCCATGGACTGTAGCCTACCAGGTTCCTCCGTCCATGGGATTTTCCAGCCAAGAGTACTGAAATGGGTTGCCATTTTCTTCTGCAGAGGATCTTCCCGACCCAGGGATTGAACCCAGGTCTCCCACATTGTAGGCAGACACTTTACTGTCTGAACCACCAGGAAGTCAAAATTTTCACCTTTATTAAAAATTAAACATTATAAAATTCAATTAAAATTTTAAATTAAAAATCACAGTCAATATTTTGCCTTTATTAAAGCATCATTTTAAATACAAAGTAGTTACACTGTTCCATGTAATAAGAGACTGTGCATATGATATCTTGATATTAACAAATATAATAATTATTAAAACTTTTTAGACTGCTGGCTTAAGGAAAATAGCAATAACAAAAACAAATCTCAACATTTCCGTTAAAACATTTTCTCCCTCTACTGGCAGTAATATGCTTATGAAAATATACAATAAACACCATTTTTCTCTCTTAAAAAATAGAAGAATTTAAACTGTACATAATGACAAGTATTTTCTAATGAGAAATACTTTACAAATAAAAGTTATTCTAGAAGTTACCAGTCGTCTTCTAAGCAAGTCACATAGCCATTGATAAAACACTGGATGATATAATTGCAAAGATTACAGACATACCTTTAAGAAGTATGAGTGCAGTAAACTGTCCTTGGTTGCAATGAAAACAGACAGGGAGGAGAGGGGAATGTGAACTGAGCCCTTAAGAAGAAGAAACAGTTATTTTAAGAAAAACTTTTTCTTGATCTTTAATTATTTTTCAAAAATAGTAATCAAAACTGACTTCCATATATATTAAAGAGCCTGTGTGATTGCCAACATTGTTTATGAAATTACTGGTGATAATTAATTGTAATTTTTAATAAATAAAATTATTTATTACATTTTTCCTAGTGCTTGCAAGGCATTACAGAAGTTGCTATGAGAGCCAAATAGAAATCATTTCTCATTCCTTAGTTTTTAAAAAAGCATATTAATTAAAACTAATGGAAAAATTTAAATTATTAAAGAATACCCTTATGGAGAAACCTGGGTACCATTCTGATACTGTAGAATTGGTAAGCCAAAGAGCTTATTCAAAATTATTTTGCCTTAAATTTTCTTTATTTTTTCCCAAGGTTTTTAGTCAATATTTGGTTATTAATTCAATTCACTCAATCAATAAATATGTATATACTAATTACATGTAGTGCTCTGTGGCATCATCATTTTATATATTGTATTACTGATTTCTGTTCATATATTCCTTCATCTTAAAGCACATTTGAAATGACTGTGTATTTAACACTTCTGTATATTTACTCAGTCCACACTTCTATATACTTAATTGCATTTGGTTAATGCAGAAACCCATTTACATCCCTCGAGTGCTAGGTAAGGACAGTCAAGGTGTCTTTAAGAGAGGAAGCACTTGACAAAGGCTGGCTGACATCTATTATTCATCATTTCTATGTATTTTACTATCATTATGGGTTTCCTAGGTGCCTCAGAGGTAAAGAACCCACCCACCAATGCAAGAGGTGCTGGTTTGATCCCTGGGTAGAAAAAAATCCCCTGGAGAAGGAAATGGCAACCCAGTCCAGTATTCTTGCCTGGACAGAGGAGCTACAGTCCATGTAGTCCATGGCAGGCTACAGTCCATGGAATCAGGAAGAGCTGGACAGGACTAAGCACATGCACAGCAACTATCATTGTATTTCTGCCAACAGATTTTTCAAGTACTGTAGCAAAACCAGTGATGAACATGACCATTAATGCTCTCTATATTGATATTTACTTTAATCATTTATTTTATTCCTGCTTCTTACTCAGAAAATATAATTTTTTTAAGTTTGTTAGACCATTACATGGAACTTTATTAGAGCACACAAAAAATTTGTTCCTTGTACTTCTTTTAGATATTTGAGGGTAGCTACAGTTTTCTTTGTCATTCTCCAATGAATAATCAAATTATAAAAATAATTTAAGGCTTCCCTGGTGGCTCAGAGGTTAAAGCGTCTGCCTGCAATGCAGGAGACCTGGGTTCAGTCCCTGGGTTGGGAAGATCCCCTGGAGAAGGAAATGGCAACCCACTCCAGTATTCTGGCCTGGAGAACCCCATGGACAGAGGAGCCTGGTGGGCTACAGTCCACGGGGTCACAAGAGTCGGACACTACTGAGTGACTTCACTTCACTTTACTTTAAAAGATGTTCAAAGTAATTTTGATGAACGTATTTAAAGTTAAAGAAAGTTTACTCACAATTAAAAAAAAATCATTTCACTAATAAATTCCTATGAAATAGTTACTCTTTTCCAAACTGAATTTGAATACAGGTGTTTCTCTGGGCAGAAAGACAGAAGAATGCAGTGGTCCTACGCTGAAGTCAATTACAAACTAGGGAAATTAAACACATGAAATTAGTTGTCCTTCTTATTTGTATTCTTTTGCTATATTCAATTCTCCACACTGCAGTCCTTTTAAAATGCAAATAAGATTAACAAGTGGCTCATGGTGACTCCTGCAAATATAAAATTTCAAATGAAAGCTGTAGTCCATAATGAAACCTTTGCAGATGTTTTAAAAGGCAAATCAGATCATGTCCCCGTTTTGCATACAATACCAAAGCCTCTACCTGGGCTCCAGACAGTCAAATCTGACTACAAACTGGTGACTTGTCTGCCAATACTTTTTCTGTACGGCCTCAGCTCCAAGCACTCTTGGCTACGTGCCTACCCTTGACCACACTGAGTTCATGCTTCTCCCATTCAGCCCTGCATTCCCTAATCCCTCTGCCTGAAATGCTCTGACCACATATGTCTTGGACTTACTCCCTCACTTCCTTTAGACCTCCACTTCCTTATATAGGCAATCCCTGATCTTAAATGGCACCATCCATCACATTCTACCCCTTTAAATAGTATTATTTTTTCTTTATTTAAAAAAATATTTATTTATTTATCTGTCTGTGATGGATCTTAGTTGCATCACATGGTATCTTCCTTGCAACAGGCCAGTTCTTTAGTTCTGGCAATGGGAACTCTTAGTTGCAGCATGTGGGATCTAGCACCCTGACCAGGGATTGAACCCAGGCCCTCTGCATTGGGAGTGCAGAGTTTTAGCCATTGGACCACCAAGGGGAGTCCCCTGGATTGGTTTGGTTTGGTTTGTTTGTTTTTCAGCTGTTAGGTAAATATCTACTGAGTTTTTACCTTCATTGATTACAGGCTTCCTGAGAGCAAGGACTGTTTTTGGATTCATTTTTCTGTCTCTAGCACCTTGAACTGTCCTTGGAAGTCCCGCTACCAGCCCATATCCTGAATCCACGTGAATTAGAAAGGACACTCCTGCCTCAAATTATTAGAACGTCAACACCTGTGACCAGAGTGTTTATTGTAAAACTGCTTGGTAATTGTGAAGTAAGTGACATCCTTGGGTGGTAGGCAACCTGGGAGCATGATTTGCTCCATTATATAAACATTGCCCCTGAGCTGACAAGGTTGATACTAGTTTCCTCTGCCCTACACACAACAAGCCAAACGCTGAGAAACCAAGGTTTACAATCAAGAAAGAGTTTATGCACAAGGCAGTCAAACAAGGAAACAGAAAACAAGACTTAGCTCTACTTCCCTGAAGCCAAGAGGGTTGGAATATTTATGGAATGAGCAGGGTGGTCCTCAGTTCAGTTCAGTCCCTCAGTCGTGCCCAACTCTGCGACCCCATGAATCACAGCATGCCAGGCCTCCCTGTCCATCACCACCTTCCGGATACTACTCAAACTCATGTCCATCGAGTTGGTGATGCCATCCAGCCATCTCATCCTCTGTCGTCCCCTTCTCTTCCTGCCCCCATCCCTCCCAGCATCAAGGTCTTTTCCAATGAGTCAACTCTTCTCATGAGGTGGCCAAAGTATTGGGAAAAGGTGATTCGTCCAGAAAGAGATGAGGTCATCTACGCAGGCACATTGGGTTGCTCGCCTCTGCATATTCTAAATAGAGGTGCCCAGAGGATCTGAGGGTGGAGTTGTCTAGTCCTCTACCTTCCAAAGGCCATTCATGAGACACCATGCAGGTCAGTTTTAGGATAAGCGGTCCCAACTGGTCTTAGCCAGCTCGCGGTGGAGAAGAGCTGACTTCAAGTTCTTATAGAACAGCTGGATTACGTGAAGCTGAGCTGGTAGGCAATTAGAGGAAAAGAGAAAGGGAAAAATAGCTAACACCGGCTCCTTAAAAGCAGAGGGGTTTTTACGGGCTGTTACTATATCTGCTGCTCTGCAGGACAAGCTCAAGAATTCCTGTTAGCCATCAGCTTCTGTTAAATCTGTGGGGCAGGGTTTAGTTGTAGCAAGAATATTGGTTGAATTAATTCATGAGTAAAATGACATGACATCCATTCAAAGATATACCTGTAGATCTAAATTTGTTTAAAATGTCGCTCAGGAACACTTTCTAACTGGGCAGTCTGTGGGTGTCATAATTCAAAACAAAAATGTAGTTATAGTCTTTGAAATTGTACTAAAAATATATGAAGTTGGATGAGAAAAAAACTAGAAAGAAAAGTTAAGGAGAATAGGCTTTAACAGATGTTCATTTGGACAGAAAAGGGAAATTTTCCTTTTGCTCAGATGCCTGTCTTGAAATTCTCACAATTTTTTTGCAGACATTTTGGCTGGTTTCCAAACATACATCATTGCTTGTCTGGTATGAGGAATGCCATCTGTGCTCTATGGAAATCCTTTTTAAAAATGGACTGCTAATTATACTCTAGGCAGGTGCTGTTAAAGTGAAATCAGGTGTCAAGCTTACAATTGTCTAAAATGACTATGCTATATTGAAAAAGAATGGCAAAGCATATTGTAAAATGGAATTTAAGCATAACATGTAAGTGTTCCATTTTTGGGGTGTTGCAAAGGTCAGATTGCAGAGCAAAGCTGTAAAACTTTCAAATTACTTCCACCATCAACAATGGCATAAAGCTTTAATTTAAATAAATGATATAGACTACATCAAAGTTCACATTTCCTCACTGAAATACCTCTCAATTATATTTTTTATGAAAAATATATGAAGGAGGAACAGTGAGCTGAAGAGTATGACTACCAATTCCAAAGTAAATACATTTTGGAAAATTAGTCAAAATTAAAATTTTATGGTAATTAAATGGAACCCATATATTATCAGAATAAATATACTCAGTGGCATGTTTTAGGCCCCTGCAGGGCATAAAATAACCAATTTATTTTTCTTAAATATATTAATTAAATAGAATTATTATAGGCTTTCATAGTTAGACTACAGATTTACAATAACATACTCATTTGATACTGTGCTAGTTCATATAAATAAGATAGAAAAAAAATCTCAAATTTTGAAGTTTGGATATAAATGTATCTAATACAAAAAAAGTCATCATCATTATAAGAATCTAACTTTGTCATTGCTTATGATGTGTGATCTATTTTCCTTTTGCAATATGGTTAATACTGAACTGTACTAATACATTATATCATTTAATCCTGATAGCAACCCTATTAGAGTCCAGTATTAGCCTAGGCTACAGATGAAATCACTGAAGCTTAGCTAGTTAAAGCATCTTGCCTAAACCATGCCACTAAGTGGGGTTTATAGTCAAATCTAAACTCCAAAGCTTGTGCTTTGACCACTCCAAAAATAGCCTCTTCCTATAGGACATAGCAACTAAACAACAACAACAACAAAACAGATATATTAAGTAGAAGGATTTCCCTAATCAACCTAACTGATCACAGAGGCAATGTCACCTGTATAGCAAAATACTGAAATTTACATACCAAAAGATCTCAGCTAAAATTCCAGCCACAGTCACTATAGCCAAATCAAATAGAGATATAAACAGGAAGTTTAAAAGGCCTTTCCTTTACCATGAATCTTGTGGGTCTCTTAAGAGTCTAGAGGCTTAAAGCAGGAAGCTGCTTCTTATATCCAGTTCCAGTTAGCTGAGTTATCTTGTTTTGTTACTAAGTCCATGCTCAAAGGGCTTTCCTGGTGTCTCAGAGATAAAGAATCAGCCTGTGATGCAGGAGTTGCAGGAGATGCAGATTCGACCCCTGGGTCGGGAAGATCCCCTGGAGGAGGCAGGGCCACCCACTCAAGTATTCTTGCCTACAAAATCCCATGGACAGAGAAGCCTGGCAGGCTACAGTCCATGGGGTCCCAAAGGGTCTGACGGGATGAAGCAACTTAGCATGCATGCATCAAGCTCAAATTGCTCACCACAGGACAGGCCACTAAATACAGAGACAAGTTGTCTGGATGAAGAATAGCAACTTGAAGTCTTCCCAGGTGGTACTAGTGATCAAAGAACCCACCTGCCAATGCAGAAGTCATAAGAGATGTGGGTTCTGTCCCTGGGATGGGAGGATCCCCGGAATAGGAAATGGCAACCCACTCCAATATTCTTGCCTGGAAAACCCCATGGATAGTGGAGCTTGGTGGATTACAGTCCATGAGGCTGCAAAGAGTTTGCCACAACTGAAGCAACTTAGCATGTGGTGTTGAAGAAGACTCTTGAGAGCTCCTTGTACTGCAAGGAGATCCAACCAGTCTATCCTAAAATAAATCAGTCTACAATATTCATTGGAAGGACTGATGCTGAAGCTGAAACGCCAATACTTTGGCCACCTAATGTGAAGAACTGACTCATTTGAAAAGACCCTAATGCTGGGAAAGATTGAAGACAGGAGGAGAAGGGGACGACAGAGGATGAGATGGTTGGATGGCATCACCGACTCAATGGGCATGAGTTCAAGTAAACTCTGGGAGTTGGTGATGGACAGGGAGGCTTGGCGTGCTGTAGTCCATGGGGTTGTAAAGAGTTGGACATGACTGAGCAACTGAACTGAACTGAACTGAACTGATAGAAGCTTTATTCAGAAAGTCAGTGGACAAGGTGGTAGATTGGTCCCGAATAGCCATTTTACCTGAGTTCCAGCTTCTTTTATACTGAATGGAGAGATGAGCAGCTGGTCATTGCAGGCTTCTTGATGTAGGAATCATTTAATATGGTGGCTGTCCATGAGGGTCTGATCACAACAACAATGTTCCTATAAATCTGAAACGAGACAAGTATTATTTTCTGTTCTGGGGATTCTCATAAAGCTCAGTGCCTTGAGAATAGGCTATCAGGTATATTTTCAGTTCAGTTCAGCCACTCAGTCCTGTCCAGCTGTTTGTGACCCCGTGAATCGCAGCACGCCAGGCCTCCCTGTCCATCACCAACTCCTGGAATTCACCCAAACTCATGTCCATTGAGTCGGTGATGCCATCCAGCCATCTCATCCTCTATGGTCCCCTTCTCCTCCTGCTTCCAATCCCTCCTAGCATCAGGGTCTTTTCTAATGAGTCAACTCTTCACATGAGGTGGCCTAAGTACTGGAGTTTCAGCTTTAGCATCAGTCCTTCCAAAGAACACCCAGGACTGATCTCCTTCAGAATGAACTGGTTGGATCTCCTTGCAGTCCAAGGGACTCTCAAGAGTCTTCTCCAATACCACAGTTCAAAAGCATCAATTCTTCGGCACTCAGCTTTCTTCACAGTCCAACTCTTCACATCCATGCATGACCACAGGAAAAACCATAGCCTTGACTAGACGGACCTTTGTTGGCAAAGTAATGTCTCTGCTTTTGAATATGCTATCTAGGCTGGTCATAACTTTCCTTACAAGGAGTAAGCGTCTTTAATTTCATTGCTGTAATCACCATCTGCAGTGATTTTGGAGCCCAGAAAATAAAGTCTGACACTGTTTCCACTGTTTCCTCATCTATTTCCCATGAAGCGATGGGACCTAGATTAGTTTATCTATTTACCAAGTGCTCCAGAGAAAAAGGCGTGTGTGTACACGGACATGTTCAGTCACTAAGTCCTGCCTGACTCTGCAACCCCATGGATTGTAGCCTGCCAGTATCCTCTGTCCATGGGACTTTTCAGGCACGAATACTGGAGTGGGTTACCATTTCTTACTCCAGGGAATCTTCTCAGCTCAGGGATGGTACCCACATCTCCTTCATTGACAGGTGGATTCTTTACAGTGAAGCCACTTAGAAGCCCAGAGAGAAAGAGGTTGAAGCCAAACATTCACCATAAAGGATAGAGGGGGAAACGATTTTTTCCTCTTCAACAATTTCAGGTGAGCAGGAAGAGGCTTTCTGGGACACCCTATTTGTTCCAGAGCCTGTAGACAAGATAATGGGAAAACTGACAGAAGACGGAAAAGGGTGAGAATTATTATCAAAGCTCTTCCAGATCTCTACTCCTCTTGCCTGGCTGAGAGAGGAAGGCAAAATTTTACATTGCCCCTTTCTTTCATGTTGGCCAGAAAAAAAATTTTTTGTAAAATTGGATCTCTGAATTGTGACTTGTCAATTGCTTTCAACTCTTCAGTTATTGATCTTTCCTCTCCAGGGCAGCTGTTGCCTCCTGTTTGGCTTCGTGGTCTCTGTCCTAAGAATCTGACTTTTTGCCTGACTAGGGCATGCAGGTTTTTGCATCTTTGGGCGGCTTAACTGTAAGGTTGAATGCCCCGCCAATATGGCTGAACAGAAATCTGGATTTCACTCCATTTGTGGCTAGGGTCCTACCAACTGTTGGCAACTTTCAGGGAAATTGTCTAAGTCTTTCTTTTGGTTTGTTTTTGAGTGTGGCTCTGGATCTCAGGGGGCTGCCCAGTGGCTCAGATGGTAAAGAATCTGCCTACAATGCAGGAGACCTGGGTTCGATCCCTGGGTTGGGACGATCCCCTGGAAAGGGAAGGGCTACCCACTCCAGTATTCTTGCCTGGAGAATCGCATGGACGGAGGAGCCTGGTGGGCTACAGTCCATGGGTTGCAAAGTGTTGGACATGATTGAGTGACTAATACTTTTCCCTTCACTGGATCTTAGGAAAGTAGTATGTTCTTCACTTTCTTTGAAGGTGCTTCTTACATCCATGGGATTGTTCAGTGCTGCCAGGAATATTTAACCATTCTCAGCTGAAATTTGGTAAGTTTTTCTAAAAGATTTTTTTTAGTAGCTCTATAGTCAGAAATTGGTGAGATGGAAAGCTGATATTCAAAGCCCAATAGGAATGTTTTTTAGGTCTTCTTTCCTAAGCTAAGATTCTGAGACTTTTGTGGAAGGATATACTTAAACATTCCAAAGATACATAGTTCTAAATCTAGAACATACAAAGTTTTACTTCTATCTTAGTTGAAGGTCTTCTCCCTGATACAAAGAAGCAATGAAAGATAATGTAATTGGATGGCTGGGTAAGTCTCTTGATGTCATTCAGGTTACAACCCAGTTTTTTGAGGGATTAGAAACAAACGAGAAAAGAGAAGAAATGCAGCTCTAGAAACAATTCAAAGCCCACCCATCCTTTTGACCAGTCCCTAAACCTCTTTCTGGTATGAAGCCAACAGAAGCAGAAGATATCAAGAAGAGGTGGCAAGAATACACAGAAGAACTATACAAAGAAAGATCTTCATGACCCAGGTAATCACAATGGTGTGATCACTCACCTAGAGCCAGACATTCTGGAATGTGAAGTCAAGTGGGCCTTAGGAAGCATCACTACAAACAAAGCTAGTGGAGGTGATGGAATTCGAGTTGAGCCATTTCAAATCCTAAAAGATGATCCTATGAAAGTGCTGCACTCAATAAGCCAGCAAATGTGGAAAACTCAACAGTGGCCACAGGACTGGAAAAGGTCAGTTTTCACTCCAATCCCAAAGAAAGGCAATGCCAAAGAATGCTCAAACTACCACACAATTGCACTCATCTCACATGCTAGTAAAGTAATGCTCAAAATTCTCCAAGCCAGGCTTCAACAGTACATGAACTGTGAACTTCCAGATGGTCAAGCTGGATTTAGAAAAAGCAGAGGAACCAGAGATCAAGTTGCCAAGATCCATTGGATGATTGAAAAAGCAAGAGAGTTCCAAAAAAACATCTGCTTTATTGACTATGCTAAAGCCTTTAACTGTGTGGGTCATGACAAACTGGAAAATTCTTACCAGACCACCTGACCTGCCTCCTGAAAAATTTATACAGGTCAAGAAGCAACAGTTAGAACTGGACATGGAATAACAGACTGGTTCCAAATCGGGAAAGGAGTACATCGAGGCTGTATATTGTTATACTGCTTATTGAACTTATATGCAGAGTACATCATAAGAAATTCTGGGCTGTATGAAGCACAGCTAGAATCAAAATTGCCATGAGAAATATCAATAACCTCAGATATGTAGATGGATGACACCACCCTTATGGCACAAAGCAAAGAACTAAAGAGCCTCTTGATAAAAGTAAAAGAGTAGAGTGAAAAAGTTCACTTAAAACTCAACATTCAGAAAACTAAGATCATGACATCTGGTCCCATCACTTCATGGCAAGTAGATGGGGAAACAGTGGAAACAGTGACATACTTCATTTTCTTGGGCTCCAAAATCATGGCAGATGGCAACTGCAGCCATGAAATTGAAAGACGCTTGCTCCTTGGATGAAAAGTTATTACCAACCTAAACAGCGTATTAAAAAGCAGAGGCATTACTTTGCCAACAAAGGTCCCTCTAGTCAAAGCTATGGTTTTTCCAGTGGTCATGTATGGATGTGAGAGTTGGACTATAAATAAAGCTGAGCACGAAAGAATTGGTGCTTTTGAACTGTGGTGTTGGAGAAGACTCTTGAGAGTCCCTTGGACTGCAAGGAGATCCAACCAGTCCATCCAAAAGGAAATCAGTCCTGAATATTCATTAGAAGGAATGATGGTGAAGCTGAAACTCCAATACTTTGACCACCTGATGTGAAGAACTGACTCACTAGAAAAGACCCTGATGCCGGGGAAAGATTGAGGGCAAGAGGAGAAGGGGATGACAGAGGATGAGATGGTTGGATGGCATCATTGACTCAGTGGACATGAGTTTGAGCAAGCTTGAGGAGTTGGTGATGAACCAGAAGCCTGGAGTGCTGCAATCCATGGGGCTGCAAAGAGTTGGATATGACTGAGCAACTGAACTGAACTGAACTTAAACTGACTGGCGAAAGGATTAGAGTTTCAGCTTCAGCATCAGATCTTCCAGCCAATATTCGGGACTGATTTCCTTTAGGATGAAGTGGTTGGATCTCCTTTTGGTTCAAGGGACTCTCAAGAGTCTTCTCCAACACTGCAGTTCAAAAGCATCAATTCTTTGGCACTCAGCTTTCTTTATAGTCCAACTCTCACATCCATACGTGACTTCTGGAAAAACCATAGCTTTGACTAGATGGACCTTTGTTGGAAAAATAATATCCTTGCTTTTTAATATGCTGTCTAGGTTGGTCATAACTTTTCTTCCAAGGAACAAGCCTCTTTCAGCTTCATGGCTGCAGTCACCCTCTGCAGTGATTTTGCAGCCCAAGAAAATAACGTCTGTCATTGTTTCCACTGTTTTCCCATCTGTCTGAATTTTGCTATTAATTCATATTATCTATCTTTGCTCATGGATAAACAAAAGTTTGTAAAAAAATTTTTTTTTCTAGAGGTTTAGATCAGATCGTTAGAATACCCCACATCCTTCTTTTATTGGCCCCAGTCCTTTTCATTGCCAATGGATTAAACCAGGCTTCCATCAGAATGGACGACTTAGGAGCATCCCTGCCTATGACATTACAGCAAGCAGTTGCAGGGAGTACTTTGAGAAATCACAGACATTTAATGTCTTGGAGTACCTTTAGATGAGCTCTGCCATAAGGAGCTCTCTGAGAGCAGGGCGTGAATGTGAGCTGAAATCTAAGCAGATGAACTAATACTCTGGATCAATTGTTATCGATTGGCTGTTGTCCTCTTTCACCACTTTTCTGAAAATGGATATAATTCAAATTTTAAAAATTACCCAAATCAACTATTTGATTTTTTTCTATCAAAACAAAGGGATAAACTTTTTCTCTCTTGAAATGCTTTGTAACCCCTCTTATTCATTCTTCATGTGTATCCAGTGTAGACATTCTTTTTAGATCTCTTTACTGAAATAAAACATTTGTATGTTTATATTGAATGAAATAATTTCATATTTTACTTTTAATAATATTTCTAAATGGATTAATCAATATTCATTGGTTGTTTCCTTATAAGGCCCAGAACTGATTTACAAACCACTTTTCTCAATCGAAAGAAGTAAGTCCTTGGAAAGGGAGTTTTATGTGAAGTATGCTGACAGGGAAAGAAAGAGAGAAAGAAACTAACAGAATTTAGTGTGTTCAGATAAATACAAATTAGATGAAAATTTGCAAACAACTGAAAATGTAAATCATCTTTTAGTTATACAGTTTCATACTATAATTAAAACTTTGTGTATAGTCCAGAATTGAGACAAGAATGTCTTTTGTAAAGTTGCAGACTGAAGAGGAGAATATATTTCCAGCAAACACTGATATTTCAGTAGCATCAGGTTCTCAGCTGATTGAAAAAAGAATTGAGATAAAAGGTTTTAAAAACTGACTAAGTTCATGAATTCTATTTCAAATGTGTGAAGTAATACTTTCATTTTCATAAATTGACTTTTCTTTTGTGCTCTTAGCAGTTCATTACCAACATGACAATCTGTACTTCTTAGATTTTCACCACAATGCTATTTCAGTTGAACTTTAACAGGTGGCATTCACATCATGTACATTCAAGCTGCCCAGTGACAGGAAATGCAAAGAGTTAGGTCCAGATGCATAAAAATATTGTTTTCCTAGACACTTTTCCTGTAACAGGGCACATCTCTACCTGGAACAAATCCACAGGTATTTCAAAGCATAGTAAATTGCCATCCAAACTTACTAGCTCTTTAATTTCCTACACCAACTCCTGTATTATGTCCTACTCAGTTGATACCACTATCATCCTCCTAGATGGTCAAATTGTAATTCTGAATCAAAACTGCCTTTTCCTTCTGATTCCTTCCCTGCCCTCAAACTCATTGTGATGGTCGATAGTTCAGTTAACTTCATGTTAGAGCCAACCCTTTCATTCCATCTTTGCTCTAATCACCTTGACCAAGACACTCATTAGAGACCCAGATGATTTTACCTTCCCTCCAAAGAGGATTCATTCAGGTTTGCTTCCGGCATTCTTTCGGGTAGGAGCACATAACTTTACTCAATTATGAATGAAGTACTTTTTTAGCTGAATTTGTCTGTTTGAGCTGATCTGTTTCTCTTTTTAAGATTAATTTTTTATATGAATATAGTTGCTTTACAATGCTGTGTGTGTGTGTATATATATATATATATATCCTTTCTCTTTTGGATTTCCTTCCCATTTAGGTCACCACAGAATACTGAGTAGAGTTCCCTGTACTATATAGTAGTTTCTCATTAGTTATATATTTTTACACATAGTATGACTAGTGTATACTGGTCAATCCCAATCTCCCACTTCTTCCTATCTTCCCCTTTCCACCCTTTTAATCCATATTTTATTCTGTATGTCTTCTCCATTTTTCCTTTGTAAATAAGATCATCTATACCATTTTTCTAGATTCTATATGTATGTATTCATATATGATACTTGTTTTTTTCTTTTTGACTTACTTGACTCTGTCTGATAGTCTCTAGGTCCATCCACGTCTCTGCAAATGGAGGCTGGTTTATTTCTAATTCATCCTTATCCTAGGTTGTTTGAGCCTGTCTTCGTTTTTGGAAACTGAACTATAACTTTTGTCCCACATGCTACAGCCACTCTTAGTCCCATCAAATTATTGAAAATTCTGCTGAGATTCTATGTCAGTCATTTCTTTAAACTATTTAGCCTCTGGGCTGGTGCTTAGAGTCAGCAAAATGGTTTAATGCAGAGACAATGCTAAATGGCAGAATCACTGAAGTTCACTTCCTTTCTCCCCAGGACAAGGCCTTTTCAAGTCCTGCCTGGATCATTCTCTAATGTCTTTAAACAGTGATGATCAAAAAAATATTTTTGAGGTGAAGTTCACATAACATAAAATTAACCCTTTCAAAGATGACCAATCCAGCGGCATTTAGTAAATTCACAATATTGTGCAGCCACTATTTCTGTCTATTTCCAAAACATTTTATCACTCTAAAATAAAACCCATAACCATTAACCACTTACTTCCTGTTAATCCCCTCATATGGCCTTCCCTGGTGGCTCAGAAGGTAGAGAGTCTGCCTGCAATGCAGGAGACCCAGGTTCAGTCTGAAACAACTCGATATCCATGTACAATTTTTAAAAATTAATCAGGCATAGACCTATACCTTTCACAAAGATTAACTCAAAATAAGTCATAGGCCTAAATATAAAATACAAAACTGTAACTTTTATAGAAGATAACCTCAGAGAATATCTGTTTAATGTTGGGTTTGGCAATAACTATTTAAATGGAACACCAAAAATGTACTCCATTAAAGAGAAATGTGATATGTCGGTATTTTTAAAATTATAAACTTTTGCTCTGTGAAAGACACTTTTGAAACAGAAAATACAAGTCAAAGCCTGGGAGAAAATATTTGCAAAACACATACTTGATAAAGACTTTTTTTCTGTTAATGATTGTTATCCAAAACATACAAAGAAATCATAAAATTTAACAGTAAGAAAGCAAGCATCTGAATTTTTAAAAAATGGGTAAAATATATTAAAAGATCCTTGACAAGATATACATATTGTGGGGCCCTAAATGGGAAACCTTAAAAAAAAAGAAGGTCTAGCTTTGTGGTCAGAAACTAAGATGGCACCTGGCAGAAGAGATAGGGGCGTGGTCTATGTTGTTTGTCAAAGTTTTTCATTGGCTCTCTTGATTTCCGTGCACATGGACAGTGCGTGATCACCATAGACTCCAGTTATATTGAAGGCACATGACGATTTGACCTTTAACGTGATTGGTGCAACTATGGAAAGTCCCTGGCAAACCCCCCCCCCTTTGCCTTTATAAGCCGGGAGTTTGCGGCAATAAAGCGGAACTGTTCAGACAGAACCCTTGTCGCGTCTGATTGTCTCTCGCTCGCAGAGTGGCTGGGTTGGCGGACAGCAGGCTCACCTCCTCGGGACCCCTTGGCTTTGCTGAGGGAAGTTCCACTGCCTCTCTCTTTCTGCGGAGCACCCCCGCACAGATGACAAATAAGAATATAAAAAGATGTCCAACATCATAAATCATTGTTGCTGTTCAGTTGCTAAGTCCTGTCTGATTCTTTGCAACCCCATGGACTGTAACACACCGGCTTCCTTGTCCTTCACAGTCTCCTGGAGTTTCCTCAAATTCATGTCCATTGAATCAGTGACGCCATTCAACCATCTCCTCCTCTGTCAGTACCGCCTCCCTCTGCCCTCAGTCTTTCTCAGCATCAGGGTCTTTTCCAGTGAGTCAGCTGTTGCATCAGGTGGCCAAAGTATTGGAGCTTCAGCTTCAACATGAGTGCTTCTAATGAATATTCAGGGTTGATTTCATTTAGGATTGACTGCTTTGGTCTCTTTGCTATCCAAGGGACTTTCAAGAGTCTTCTCTAACACTATAAGTCATTAGGAAATTTAAAAGTAAAATAATGAGATAGTATCAATATTATCTACTATTAGAATATATATATTAGATTTTTAAAAGGGAATACCAAATTTTGACCTGAGTGCAGAACAACAGGAGTTGCTGTTTATTGCTGGTGAGAACACAAAAGTATTCTGGAAGAGAATTTGGTAATTTCTTACGAAGACAGTGTTACCATATGATCCAAAACAAACTCCTCAGTATGTACCCAACTGACATGAAATTTTTAAGTCTACATAAAAACCTGCACATAAATGTTTATGGCAGCTTTATTCACAGGTACCAAAACTTAGAGGTTAAAGAGGTTTCTTTGATAGGTTAATGGATAAACCAAGTGCTGTATATCCATACAATAAAATATTATTCAATGATAAGAATAAATGAACTGTGAAGTCCTAAAAGATACAAAGGAAGTTTAAATTCATATTGGTGAATTGATCTGAAAGGTTATATAATGTACGATTACAAATGTATGACATTCTAAAAAAGGCAAAACAGTAGTGAAGTGACCAGTGGTTGTCAAAAGGAGTGTGTCTCCAGACACATATTCCCAATTAGCCTATTTTATTCCCCTTGTATTCTCACCCAAATATCAATCTTCTATTGCCAATATCCATTTGATCGTTGAAAAACAAAGAGAATACCAGAAAAACATCTGCTTTATTGACTGTGCCAAAGCCTTTAACTTTGTTGTGTGGATCACAGCAAACTGTGGAAAATTCTTAAAGAGATGGGAATAACAGACCACCTGACCTCCCTCCTGAGAAATCTGTATGCAGGTCAAGAAGCAACAGTTAGAACTGGACATGGAACAACAGACTGGTTCCAAATCAGGAAAGGAGTACCTCAAGGCTATATATTGTCACCCTCTTATTTAACTGATATGCAGAGTATATCATGAGAAATGCTGGGCTGGATGAAGCACAAGCTGGAATCAAGATTGCTAGAAGAAATATCCATAACCTCAGACATGCAGATGACACCAGCCTTATGGCAGAAATTGAAGAAGAACTAAAGAGCCTCTTGATGAAAGTGAAAGAGGAGGGTGAAAAAGTTGGCTTAAAACTCAACATTCAGGAAACTTAGATCATGGTATCCAGTCCCATAACTTCATGGCAAATAGATGGGGAAACAGTGAGAAACTATTTTGTTGGCTCCAAAATCACTTCAGTTGGTAACTACAGTCATGGAATTAGAAGATGCTTGCTCCTTGGAAGAAAAGTTATGACCAACCTAGACAGCATATTAAAAAGCAGAGATTATTTTGCCAACAAAGGTCCCTCTAGCCAAAGCTATGGTTTTTCCAGTAGTTATGTATGGATGTGAGAGTTGGACTATAAAGAAAGCCGAGTGCTGAAGAATTGATGCTTTTGAACTGTGATGTTAGAGAAGGCTCTTGAGAGTCCCTTGGACTGCAAGGAGATCCAACCAGTCCATCCTAAAGGAAATCAGTCCTGAATATTCATTGCAAGGACTGATGCTGAAGCTGAAGCTCCAATACTTTGGCCACCTCATGTGAAGAACTGACTCATTAGAAAAGACCTTGATGCTGGGAATAATTGAAGGCAGAAGGAGAAGGGGATGACAGAGGATGAGATGGTTGGATGGCATCACAGAGTCTATGGACATGAGTTTGAGCAAGCTCCAGGAGTTGGTGTTGAACAGGGAAATCTGGCATGCTGTAGTCCATGGGTTCACAAAGAGTCAGACATGACTGAGTGACTGAGCTGAACTGAATTGATTCATCTCCCACCTTCTCACTCTTTTCAAGTTCTGTAGCTCTTATTGACTTTACTATTACATTTCCCTTTAAGTCATCTTTTTATACCCTGTTTCCACAACACCATGGCAAGTTCTTTTTGGTATGGAGTTTACTGTCTCCAGCTCAGATAATGGACATAGTTTATACATTGAGGTGTGATGTGTCCTGCACTGAACAGTAACCTTGCAGTCAGAGAAAGTCCATGAGACAAAATAGTACAGAAGAGTTTTCTCTTCTAAAGGCAAGGTGGCATGTTTTGACATTTATTTATTCAAGAATACTTACTGAAAATCTTATTTTTGTAAGAACCTAAGTAGGTTCTTAGGAATAGGAGTAGGCTCTAGGATTCAGCCTTTTTATTAATTATTTTTTCTAGGCATATTGAATTTGCCTTCTAAACCTTCTAGGGCCTATTACTTTGAAAGAAAAATTGTCCATCTTATTCTAAATAAGTATTTGCAAAGTTACGGAGAAAAATTCTAGTACTCAAAGCAGCAAGGAAACTCTTCGAGGGAAAAGAATGGTTTAAACTAAAGCCATATGCATCCTTTTCTATGTGACCATATTATGCCAAGGAGACAGGCCTTTAACTCTGCTTTATACATTAGCACAATGGAGTTTTTCCAGGCAGGCCAGGGTTTATGCCAAATTTGCCTCAGTGAAATCTATGGAGCAGGCCTTCCTATTTTAAGAACTCATAAGCCTTGAAAACAGAAATCATCCAAGTATCTCCATTTTCAGAGTTCATAATGTCAGTGTTTCTTTCAGCTTCCTCTAACTTGCTTTGAAATAGGTTTGTACTTTGTGGTGATTCTTAAAAATTAGTAAGTTCTGTAAAAGTCAGAAAGTCATACTCTGTTGGATCTCAGTTCACCCAAAGTTTCTTGGGATATTTATATTTTTATATCAAGAAGAAACCTGTTATGTAATACTTCTTTGCAGCAAGAGTCATTAAAAGCATGCTGTTTAGATTTTTGTTGGAAATTAGAAATGCGTTCACTTGAAATTTTTTTCATAGCAGTATCTGTACTCTGGCCATTTAATAAGGATTGCAAAAAATTTAGAATGAATTCAGTGGCACCCTTATTAATTATATGGGATGATTAAATGTCTTCACAAAGATGGTAATAGCAACCTCTGCTAATAATTGCTAGAACCATAATTATGTCAAAAGTTTTACTTCCTTTTGAAGCTGTATTTATGTTAAGAATTCTCCAACAATACCTAATTAGGGAGAAAAAGAAGAAAAATAACCCAAATTCGAGTCCACTCACCCATGTACAATAAAGCCAGTCTACTAACACTGGATTATGGTGAAGGAAAGTACATAATTAATCATAGAGTATCAAGCAAGGAAAATGGGCGGCTCATGCTCAGAAGACCCAAACTCTTTGATGGCTTTAGGGAAGTAGTTTGAAAGACAATATGAGGGAGCAGGCCCCAGGGTATATGATCAGCTTGTGATCAACTCTCGGATTGGCATCATGGTGAAGTTTCAAGCATCATCAATTTTGTAGTTACAGCCGGCATAGGGTATAGTGTGCCTCTGGGCTAGACACTGCTGTTTGTTTCAATGGGAGTAAAATTCAAGCTCTGTTTTCACCCAGAGACTCCAAGGACAAATTTAGTGGCAAACACTGGGCTCTGCTAAAGCAAAGAGATAAGGTGCCCACTCCCGAGGTCAAGGGAGTCTTCCCTGTCTACACGTGTGCAGGAAGGCTTCTTGGGCTTTGAAGAGGGAAGTGTACGCATGCACCCACTGGCCTCTGCAGTGAGATCCATCTCAGAAAAAATTTGTGTGTACGTCTTGGGGAGGGTCCATGGACTAGTCAGGTGTGAAGAAAGAAACAATTGACTAAAGGTAAACAAAGGCCTGGAAGGACTACCCCATGTAGTGATTGACGTCACTTTTTGCTGTGCTCCTCTTCACTTAGGACATCCATATTCCTTTCCAGATGTGTGTCTCTGCCTAGCTTCTGACTTAACTGCACTTCTCCTCATTAGAGAAGAGGCCCATGCCCTTTCTCTCTCTGGAGGTGTTTATCTGTCTTGCATGCGTTTTAGATAAACAACTTCTTTTGCTGTGTGCTCTCCCATACCTCTCTAATAATAAGCTTTGTACCTTTTTTTTACAGTTTTTGCTTCCGTGAAATATTCTTGCTTCAAATGAGGGAACAAACTAGGGCCACTTTGCTTCTAGACTCTAGCCCCTGGTGGTCTGGTGGCTAGGATTCCTGGGTTTTCATCCAGGCTACCCATGTTCAATCCCTGGGCAGGGAACTAAAATATCTCTTCAGGCCTGCTCACTGCTCTCCCTCCAAGATCCTAAACACAATAGGGTATGTGTTCTTGTGGTCAGTAGTTTTCATCTGGTGGGGATCTGCTCCCTGTAAGAGCTACTTAGGAATGTTTGCCAGGTCTTTATATCTTCCAGGGAACCAGGAGTTGGGTGATTCTAGTGCGTGCGATGGATTGATAGTCTAAATTGTTACCAGTTTCCCAGCCCAACTATTCTTTGATTGCACATCTTCACTTTTCTTAAGCATGAACTCCTGAGTTATGTCATTAGCTCATTAACTCTTGAGTCAGCCGGTCAGAATGCTTCAGGAGAGGCCTGAGAGACTAAAGCAAAAGCCTCTTACCTTAAAGGACAGGGCCACAGGGGCTTGCACATGGTTTCAATACCCCCTATTCTTCGATATTCCTCAATCTTGAGGGGATTGGGTTTAGGGAAAGGAAAGAGGTGAAGTTTTGGATAGAGAGTTAATCATAAACTCAGCAGAGGTACTCGGTTTTAGTGGCATGCAGTTTCAATATCATAAGCATGGGAAAAGACCAAAATTCAAAATTGGAACTAGCATTCCTATTGATGCATATCTTTTAGAATCATTATAAAGTTGAAAAATCATGAGTTGAATCCTCATTAAGTTGGGGACCATCTGTATGCATTATTACAAAGGCGGTGAGGCAATTTCGGTTGTGACAAATATGTTCATTATCTTGATTATGGTGATAGTTCCATGTATGTATACATACATATGTGAATAATTGACTTTAAATATGTACAGTTTGTTGTATGTCAATTATACCTTGAAAAAGCTGTTTGAAAATACTTTGATCCAGGTTGCACTTGGAATGAATCTTTTATCCTTGTATGATTTTGGAAGACTATACAGTGGTAATTTGGAAAATAACTGTCACCGAATTATGCTGTTAAGCTAATGATGACCTATACAAATTTTCCAAGATGATATTTTTCATTCAAAAGCTAGACGTTTCGCCGAATTGGCAGACTTACTTCAGTTTCTTGAAAATATCTCTAAGTACTAAAGTCAGAGCAACCATAGTTGGTTGTTCTTTTATGTCAAAATGACTTCCATGAAGAAAGTGGATAGTGAAGCTCACAGCTCAATCATGAAAGTGCTTTTCTTAAGATTTCCATTGTTCTTTATAATGCAAAGGTGAGGCTTGAAGAACACTCCCATCCTGTCTCACAGAACATTAAAAAGATGTGCACTCAGGGTTGAGGTTTAATGAAATTTACAATTTTAATCGCATCAGCAAGGACATGTTTATTATTGTTTTTTAATTTACTGATTTATTTTTCGCTGTGCTGGGTCTTCGTTGCTTTGCACAGGCTTTCTCTACTTGCGGCGAGTGGGGGCTCCTCTGCACTGCGGTGCACGGGCTTCTCATGAGGTGAATTCTCCTGTTGCAGAGCACAGGCCCTAGGCTTCGGCTTCTGTGGTTGCAGCGCGTGGGCTCGGTAGTTGTAGTTCCGGGTCCTAGAGTGTGCTGGCTTCAGTAGTTGTGGCACACTGGCTTGGTTGCTCCTAGGCATGTGGAATCTTTCCAGACCAGGAATTCGGTATCCCCTGCATTGGCAGGTGGATTCTTATCCACCCGCGCCACCAGGGAATCCAAGGGCATGTTTAAATGTCACCATTTCTTTGTTTCTGTCTTGCCCTGCCAGTGTGCGGGGGTGAAGAGTACACTGATTCCTAGTATAGTTTGTTGTCAGCAGTTTCACCCACCTGTTGCTTTTGCACACAGTGAAAAAGGCAAACACTGTCTAAGTGTCATTATAAAAACGGTTTTGACTTGTAAGCCCCTAAAAGTGTCTTGAGGAACCACAGGGTGTTGCAGACCACACCTTGAGAACCATTGGAAATGATGACGTAATTGCAAGATAGAAAAAATGTTGAAATATCGTAAAGGCAAGTAGTAGGAAACAAAGCAATTAAAAACACCTGGGAAAAAGACTAAACAAGTAAAGCAAACTAACATGTGGAGCAATTTTTAGACAGTTCAGGCAGTGTCTTAAACATGATTGCTGCTAATATTTTCATTGCATCATTCATGGTTCGTGACATTGGAACATATGAAAAAGAAATATAGTCCTTGTCTATTCTTTGGCCAGTAGTGAACAATATTTACATTCTCATGTAATTCAAATCTTGTTTAATTTATTTTTTACCTTAAAGTGGACAAACCATGTAAAACTTGCTTAGGCTTGCAAAACAAATTCATGTATTGTGACTGTGCGAAAGAAGAGCTCACCAAGGATGAGGTGTGGATGTGGAAGGGAGGAAAGGTGGAAGAGAGCAAGTCTGCTAAAAAAAAAAAAAGGGAAGCAAAAGATACCACTGGACATTGGATTGAACATGGAACTCAGATTTAAATAAAGTATTTAGAGTTACAATTGTAACAACAGTATAAATAATCCTACAAATAGTGACATTTGAAGAAGAAGATGGAGAGAAGTGTGATGTCATGAATTTTAGCAAAATCTTCAGTTTCTAAGACAAGGTGGCCACTGTCTGAGAAATCAACACCGGAGTAGGAGTGTCATGGAAGCAGCTTCTGACAGAATTTAAAGTATAAACAATAGACTTCTTTTTCTTGGGAATAGGACTGACTTACTCTTGCCTGGAAAATCCCATGGACAGAGGAGCCTGGTAGGCTGCAATCCATGGGGTCGCGAAGAGTCGGACATGACTGAGTGACTTCACTTTCACTTTTCACTTTCATTCATTGGAGAAGGAAATGGCAACCCACTCCAGTGTTCTTGCCTGGAGAATCCCAGGGATGGGGAGCCTGGTGGGCTGCCGTCTATGGGGTCACACAGAGTCGGACATGACAGAAGTGACTTAGCAGCAGCAGCAAGGAGGGAGAATGATGCTTTTCAACATTGCATCTTCTGTAGTTTCTTAAAAATAAAATCAGGTTTTGAAATATATATTATATTGAATATAGTGCATATAAATAAATTATAAAATCATTTTAATTTAAATCTTTATATAGTTTATACTATAAATTGTAGAAAATAAGTATAGAATCATATAATTAATAACATAAATAAACAAATATTTTATCTTCCCTGAGTTGGGGTTTAACTCATATGCATTGCTCTCATGGTAATGAGGCTTTAAATTTGATCCCCTTGAGTTTGTATGCGCTGTTTATTTTTATAGTCTCATGCTTAGTACAATGTCTGGCATATGTTAGGTTCTTAATAACTACTAAGTAAATATATAGTTGCCATGCTGTTGTTTTGGGTCCAGGAAATACTGTGATATCCTTTAAATAATTTTATCTGATACAACTTCATTTTTCTCTACCTATTCTAGTGTAAATAAAATTACAGTCTGGTGGTAAGTGCCCTTTTTCAAGAAAGGGAAGGAAAGAAATCAATGCTTGTTGAGTGCCTACTCTTTGCCTCATGCATCATTGGATTTAATCTTTATAGTAATCTTATGTATGAATTATGATAATAAGACCATTGTATTCATCCTGCATGTCCTGCTCATAGGAGTGCTCAGTCATGTCTGACTCCACGACCCAATGGACTGTAACCTGCCAGGCTCCTCTGTCCATGGGATTTCCCAGGCTCCCAGGCAAGAATACTGGAGTGGATTGTCATTTCCTCCTCTAGGGGATCTTCCTGACCCAGAAGTGAAGAAGTGAAGTGAAGTTACTTAGTTGTGTCCAACTCTTTGCAAACCCGTGGACTATAGCCTGCCAGGCTCCTCTGTCCATGGGAGTCTCCAGGCAAGAATACTGGAGTGGGTTACCATTTTCTTCTCCAGGGGATCTTCCCGACCCAGGGTTTGAACCTGGGTCTCCCACATTGGAGGCAGATGCTTTAACCTCTGAGCCACCAGGGAAGCCCTGACCCAGGGGATCGATGGAAACTGCATCTCCTGTCTCCTGCATTGGCAGGCAATTCTTTGTCCCTGAGCCACTTGGGGGCGCCTCCTTAAAGAGTGAAGAGCAAGTAGAAGAGCCTTCAGTGAAGAGTCATCGAAGAAATAAATATCATTGAAATAAAATGATTTTAGTTGAGAAATAGAGGAAGCAAAGCATCAGAAACTCTAAGCAGTTTTTTCAGAGGTGCATTAGAATCGCTAAATGGTTTGAAATGTACCAAAGGCTCTGGCCAAGCCCAGAGCCTCGGAATTCATGTTATGCCCTGGTGTGGCACTGGGAAACAGCCTGTCAACTCTGTGTGACAGCTCAGCATTATGACTTTTGTTTTCTAAATTAGTCTGCTTCTATTTGCTTTCAAGGCAAGGTCTTTATGTCTGACCCTTGAACAGTCTTCCAGAATAATGTCCGTTTCATCTCTGATTAACTACTGGCCGATTCTCCACAGCTCTTTCCTGGAGGATGCTACAGCTCTGCAAAAGGCATGCTACGGACTTCAAGGGCTCAAGTGAAAGTAAAGTCGCTCAGCTGTGTCTGACTTTTAGTTCATGGAATTCTCCAAGCCAGAATAGTGAAGTGGGTAGCCATTCCCTTCTCCAGGGTATCTTCCCAGCCCAGGGATCAATCCCAGGTCTCCCCATTATATGCAGATCCTTTACCAGCTGAGCTACCAGGGAAGCCCAGCACCAGAGTGGGTAGCCTATCCCTTCTCCAGCAGATCTTCCCCACCCAGCAATGGACCCAGGGTCTCCTGCATTGCAGGCAGATGCTTTACCAGCTGAGCCACATGGGAAGCCCATCTGAGGGCCCAATTTTCCCCTAAAAAAGCTTGCAGGAAATTGATACCAGGGATAGTAGCTGCTATGTTTCACATTCTTAAAACCTCCAGGAATCTAGCTGCCTGAATTTTATCATGTAGCCTGTTAGGGAGTAAGATTCAACCAGGCCTTGATTTAGCATCGCCTTTGAAGCTTCCCCAGGCAACCTGGCTCAGTCACGAAGGTCTATCCCACGCATATCCCATTTTCTGGGAGATATGTCAGTGCCACATACATAAAATTTTAAGTATAATGCACCCACCCCTGACCTATAGATGCTGGCCAGAATGAAGCTTTTGATCTGGCGTTCTCTGTACTGAGTCCATGCTACCCTTGGTAGCCAGACTAATAGTAAATGTCCTATAAATCTCTAAAAATAGACCACTGCCAATTTTGATAGTCTGCAAATAGTTGGAAAAACAGTATGAGTCACTTTTTCAAGGATGTTCTCTTTTTTGTTAGCTTATTTAATATTCCAAGATAAGGTTAAACGACAAAAGTAAATTGCGTTGGCTCAGTTTTGAATAGGACTGCAACTCTAATAAGTGGCTGCTTATTTCACGTTCTTCTGTCTGTAGCTTCTCTCCAACTTGCACTTCATGAGTTGTGTTTAGTTGAGGTCCAGAGTTCAGAAACTCAAGCAGGAAGCACCTGGGAATTCTCTGCTTTGAAGTGTGGATGGGTTAGAAATAACCTGGAGAAGTGAGAACACCGCTTGCTTTCCAGGTGGGCTACATTTCTGATCCCACTCAAGTTTGATGGATTTCATTACATCTTCTAGATATTTCCATAACTAAATGGTTTTAACCTGAGGCATTCTGAAGTTAGTAGGTGGAGAAATTCCAGGGTATTTTTTTGTAAATTTACACTGCTTTTTTTTTAATACTTTATTCTACATTACAATACTGTATTGGTTTTGCCATACATTGACATGAATCAGTCACAGGTGTACACAATCTCCCAATGCTGAAGCCCCCTCCCACCTCCCACCCCATATCATCTCCCTGGATCATCCCGTGCACCAGCCCCAAGCATCCTGTATCCTGTATTGAACATAGACTGGCACTTCGTTTCTTATATGATAGTATACCTATTTCAATGCCATTCTCCCAAATCATCCCACCCTCTCCCTCTCCCTCAGAGTCCAAAAGTCCATTCTATACCTCTGTGTCTCTTTTGTTGTCTCACATATAGGTTAAGTATGGGTGTTGTTGGAATCAGGCATCAATATTTCCGTTTTCACCTCCCAGGAGGGTCAATATAACTATCTTCTGCCTGCTTTTTGTTGCCCCCTTTCCATTTCTTCCTGCTAAGGCACTGAGAACATTGTATCCTCAGGGTGGGCTCCAGAGGTTTTCAAAAACAACACCGCAACTCCTCAAAGTTAGCTTCTTTATCTTTGCACCTTTCATTCCTGGAGGTTGTAGGAATGTGAAACATAAAAGCTAAGCATAAAATTAATTTTTAATTTTTATTAATAAAATTAATATCACTGGTGTTAATTTTCTGATGGTCAAAAATGTTGTATTTACCTTCATCATAGTTCTCTCTACTTTGGTTGCTTTTGAAATTATAAATATGACCATGATTAATTTAAGTACTCTTTTGGATCCCCAGTTTTCTCATTTGTAAAATGGAATAAAAATATGGACATCAGAAGTTAAGGTTTAAACAGTGTAAAACAACATTAGTTCAACCTTAGTCATGTGAGTATAAATTTGAAAATTCTCCCAGTCCAGTCATTTATTAAATGCTTCTTTTTGATCCTTTGTTTTCAAATTTTTTATTTTTAATTGGAGGATAATTGCTTTACAATATTGTGTTGGTTTCTGTCATATATCATCATGAAGCAGTCATAAGTATACATATGCCCCCTCCCTGTTGAACCCCCTCCCACCTCCCACCCATTCCACCCCTCTAGGTTGTCACAGAGCACCAGTTTAGCTCCCTGTGTTGTACAGCATATCAGATGTCTTTAAATTAATTGCACTTAAAAATGATATAACTAGGGCTTCCCGGGCGGCTCAGTGGTGAAGACTTGCCTCCTAATGTAGGAGACATGGGTTTGATCCCTGGTCTGGGAAGATTCCACATGCTTCAGAGTGACTAAGCTTGTGCCCCACAACTTTTGAGCCTGTGTTCTAGAGCTCAGGGGCTGCAATTGCTGAGCCCACAGGCCACAGCTACTGAAGCTCGCATGCCCTGTGCTCTGCAAGAGAGCCACTGCAATGAGAAGCCTACGTATCACAATGAAGAGTAGCCCCTACCTGCTGCAACTAGAGAAACACCCAGGCAGGAGCAAAGACCAAGCACAGCCAAAAGTAAATAAATAAATGAAATGAAATTATTTTTTCAAATCCAACTATTTAAAGAAGAAACTTTATGCCATAAACATGACTGAACAGTCAGGAATACTTTCTATAGTTGGCAGTCTTAGAAAAACAACAAAATTAAACATCATTAAATATTTAACATATACAAATAAAGATGAATAATAAAATTTTAACTTATAAAATGCTTTATAACTGAAGAAAGTTCTTGAATGAATAAAGAGAAGTCTTAAAAATTATTTGGTGATGAACTCAGCATTGAACTCCATAATGCTATCTAAGACGAAGATGAGATTCTTTATCTTTAAGACATTTTAGTGTTTGTTCTTTTGATATCAGTTAGCATAGGAATACCAAATGATGTGTGCAACAGGAATAAATACTGTATCAGTCCTTGGGTTGTCATTTAAAATTTTAATAGAGGTGGGCAACCTTACTGTCTGTACAGGAGAGATGCAGATGTTCGTCAGTTTATCTTAAGATATGCCGAATTATCGTAGAGACTCTACACATCTGAAGATTCTTTCAGGAATATTCAGTGTATCATAAGTGAAAAGTTAAGTATGTAAACTAGCAAATATGCTTTCTTGTGAAACGTCTAAGAAAAGTTGACCATTTTTATCTAGGAATATTACAAATAAATTTAACAGAAAATATATTTAACCAGGCAGAGGGTTTAAACAAAACTGTCGAACATTTATCTTGAAAGAATATTGAAAGGGATAATGATAATACAAGAAAAAGACTAGCGCAAATAAGGTATTAAAGATTTTTAAAAAGAAAAGCCCTTATTGCTGCCGAGTTGTATGAGACTCTGCTGCAGGTTGGAGCTAGCGTGGAGCTGGAACTTGCCAGGTAGGCCCCCCTTTGCTGTTGGGCTTAAAGGCCTCTACCTAAAGCAGGCATGATCTAGGCTCTTAACCTACTACCCAAGCCATGGCTGCACAGCACAGGGCCTTGTACAGTCCTAGAGATAGGCATGGCTATTCGCAAACCAGGTCATAGTAGAATACTAATACCTATCAAGGTGGAAAATCCTGGGAAGTTGTGTGCCTCAAACATTGTCTTTCTGTCTCTCCCTCTTTCTGTCTCTCTGTGCCTGCCTCCCAGTCTCTCTATTGCTGTCCCTGTTTTGGTTATGCGTGAAAAGCTGACATACTGAGCTCTGTGGTTGAGAACAGACATCTACCTGGCCAGTGCCAGGAGAAGCAGAATTGACACAGCCTGGAGGTAAGATGGACGTGAGATTGGGAGGACTCAGAATGGATCTGTAGAGAAACGTCTATACTTAAAAAGTGGCAACATTCACAGAGATAGCATACAGGAAAGATAAGCAGCCTTGAAAATAGTGATATAAGAGGAGAGTGGGGCAAAACAATGATGAGCTCAGTATTAACATCTCAAGTTCAACAGCACCCCACTCCAGTACTCTTGCCTGGAAAATCCCATGGATGGAGGAGCCTGGTGGGCTGCAGTCCATGGGGTCGCTAAGAGTTGGACACGACTGAGCGGCTTCACTTTCACTTTTCACTTTCATGCACTTTCATGGAGAAGGAAATGGCAACCCCTCCAATGTTCTTGCCTGGAGAATCCCAGGGACAGAGAAGCCTGGTGGGCTGCCGTCTGTGGGGTTGCACAGAGTCTGACATGACTGAAGCAACTTAGCAGCAGCATAGTATCGCAGTAGGGATATCCAGGAGTCAGTGTATATGCAAAGAAGACTAGTTGAAGAAGGGCATATTTACACTATTTGTGAGGGATGAGAAGGATCCAGTGATTTTAAGAGGCTGGGAAAAGTATTCCAGGTTGAGGCAAAAATAAGCTCAGGGAGGCTGAGGTGTGTTTGAAATACTGACATAAGGACCACAAGGAGTAAAGTGAAAGGGACAAGACACAGGGAGGTTATTGCTGGGATCTGTTCACGTTTTACACTCAGATCTAGGCAGGGTGGGCATGGGGATGTGTCCTCATTATGATCGAGAAGCAAAGAAATGGGATATAAAATTTTAAGGAGGAAGAAGAATTGCTACGATTAGCATGCTAGAAAGATTTTTCTACTTGCTATGTGAGCAGTGGATTCAAAGCTTGCTGGGGAGAAATGGAAAGAGTCAGAACCAGAGCAGTGGTATTCAATTTTTTATTGCAATTTATACTTAAATAGAAACAAGATTGCCGGGAGAAATATCAATAACCTCAGATATGCAGATGACACAACCCTTATGGCAGAAAGGGAAGAGGAACTAAAAAGCCTCTTGATGAAAGTGAAAGTGGAGAGTGAAAAAGTTGGCTTAAAGCTCAACATTCAGAAAACAAAGATCATGGCATCTGGTCCCATCACTTCATGGCAAATAGATGGGGAAACAGTGGAAACAGTGTCAGACTTTATTTTGGGGGGGTCGAAATCACTGCAAATGGTGACTGCAGCCATGAAATTAAAAGACGCTTACTCCTTGGAAGAAAAGTTATAACCAACCTAGACAGCATATTCAAAAGCAGAGACATTACTTTGCCAACTAAGGTCCATCTAGTCAAGGCTATGGTTTTTCCTGTGGTCATGTATGGATGTAAGAGTTGGACTGTCAAGAAGGCTGAGTGCCGAAGAATCGATGTGTTTGAACTGTGGTGTTGGAGAAGACTCTTGAGAGTCCCTTGGACTGCAAGGAGATACAACCAGTCCATTCTCAAGGAGATCAACCCTGGGATTTCTTTGGAGGGAATGATGCTAAGGCTGAAGCTCCAGTACTTTGGCCACCTCATGCGAAGAGTTGACTCACTGGAAAAGACTCTGATGCTGGGAGGGATTGGGGGCAGGAGGAGAAGGGACGGCAGAGGATGAGATGGCTGGATGGCATCACGGACTCGATGGAAGTGAGTCTGAGTGAACTCCAGGAATTGATGATGAACAGGGAGGCCTGGCGTGCTGCAATTCATGGGGTCGCAAAGAGTTGGACACGACTCTGCGATTGAACTGAACTGAACTGAGAGGGCTTCCATGGTAGCTCAGCTGTTTTAAGGACTCTGCCTGTAATGCAGGAGACCCCATTTCGATTCCTGGGTTGGAAAGACCCAGGATAGGCTACTTAAATAGAAATCAATTTTCAGCTCATGAGATGTATGTGTCTGTGAGTGGTGTGTATGTGACTGAAACAAAATTTTATGAAATAACGCTTGATTTTATCACTGGTCAGGAATGCTGACATTTTGAAATAGTTTTATTATCATTTTTGGTTCAGTTTTTTATTTTTTTAATTCTGCTCACATCCTACCATATTGATTTCCCACAACCCACGAGTAGGTTGTGATCCTACGCTGATTTGCTGGTCAAACTTGATAAAAAGTAAACTAGACCTGGGAAGTAAGAAAAATGGAAGCATCAAGGTAAATCCCCAGATATATGCTGTGTAGTGAAATTTGACAAAAATAACTGAATAATCCCAAGAAGGCCACTGTGGAAATGGGAACACTCTGTGAGCTGTATAATGAGCCTATGGATTAATGTGTGTTTTTGTGTTATAAATACCAACATTCATAAGCTATGACTGCATGTACAAATATTTGCATGGATATATGGTTTCCTTTTTTTCCCCTTATGTTTTTGAGTGAATTGAGTAGGTCATAAGGTAAATCTGTGTTGAATTTTTAAAGAATCTACCAAGCAGCCTTCCATAGTTATTTGTTCCATGTTCTTACGCACCAGTAGTATATGAAAGCATCAATTCTTTTGCATCCTCACAAACGCTTGCTGTCACCAGTCTTACAGATTTTATTGACTTTAATTGGTGTTTATGGTTTTAATTTTCATTTCTCTAATGACTAATGATACTGACCATTATTTAAGTACTGATTTGCCATTTGAAAGATGTTTGGGGAAGTGACTCTTCAAATCCCTAGCCCATTTTTTCCTTTTTTTTTTTTTTTAGTTAGATTGCTTTTGAGTTTTGACTTTCTGAGTTATTTGGTTATTTGTTTATTCTGGATCCAGGCCTCACATTAAATATAGGAGTTTTAAACATTTTTCCCAGTCTGGGGATATCCTGTTATTTTTCTTAACGGTGTTTTTTGAAGAGGCAAAGTTTTAAATTTTGATGTAGTTCTGAGGGAGTGGGAAAGGTGGAGAAGGTATGTGGCTTCAGATACATTTGTGTGAGGTATCTTCTTTTACTTAAATAGTCCCTATAACTTCAGAGTTTCTTTCACAAGTGAATAAAGAAAGCAGCAAGCAGATCAGGAGGCATAAAATTTATTCCTTTGAGCAGGGCAGGTGACAGTGATTTGCAGGAGTATTCCAGAGGGGGCAGCAAAAATGAAGAGAAATTATCTTTGAGAAATTTCTGATTTCAGCTGGCACAGAAGAATTCCTGACCAGCTGATGGCAACAACACAGCACAGTGACTAATTATGAAGCAAACAAGTTCTGGTAGTACTGGGGTGTCATGCAGCCTTAAAGGCAGAGTTTTACATGCAGGGTACATGAGCAACATGGACTTGTCCTTTTCCAACTAGGAACCCTGACCCCAAGTAAGATTTCTGAACTTCCTGGAGAAGGAGACATGGGGAAGTAGTGCAGAGGCAGGTGTGACTGAGAATTGTTTTTTTGATGCTCGTGTAAACCTTTATTTGCTCTACTCTCAAATGAAGTTCCAGACATCACAGTTGCATATTTGAAGTTTAGAGCAGCACAGTTCTTTATACAAAATATTGACTAGGTTTAATCCCTTTCTCCCAAGAAAAAGTCTGAAGTAAAAGTCAACTATGATTCAAAAAGTAGTGATCTCTTTATTTTGGGAGATGCTGCTTGAAGTGAAAATTAAAAGTAAATGAAAACTATATCAGTTTGCTGGGATTGTAAATTGATGTCCTAAGATGTCAGTTTTTTCCATTGGTTTCATTAGCATCCCGTTTGATTCTGGGTCTTCTTAAATTGCAATCTGTGCATTTGTGTGGACAATAAAAATTTACAGTTGCCTCCTGAGAATGCCTATCAAAATGGCAGCACCATCTAATGAGAGAATATCTGTTTTACTCATTAAAAATCTATTAACATTAAACAATTATTTACCTCATGACAAGAAGAAATGAAAAACATCTTGCACCAGTACACTCAATAAAGCTTAATAAAACACAAGTGAAATAGGTGATAAAGACTATGCAAGAAAAATATAGGCAGAATCAGTGTGGATCCAGGGGTGAGTTTTATATGCCCCCACTTGGATTCTACACACTTACTGTATTTATATTGTGAATTTGGCACTAAGCTACATATTAAACCATCTGAAGTGGGAAGCATGATTAGGTAGGTGATGGATAGCATCCATAAAGTTAAATAATGCAAATGCTGTTCAGGAGAAATACATTATTTCATGGTACTGAAACTAGAGAGAAATTCTCAACCATATGCCATAGAGAATGATAAGAACTGGATTTATGTTTGTGATGAATTGCTTCAACTCTGTTTCATAAAAGAAGGTTCATAGCTCCTCTCATCAGCATGCAGCAATTCCTGTGATGGATATATAGGTAAAGGACTCTGTCTGATCTGCTGTTGTTATGAGAAACACACTTTTGTATGCAGTGTAGAATGCTAAAGTTGCCTTTTCAGAAATATACATCTTTTATCATGATTTTTGCCTCAAATCAGGGGGCGTTAATTATTGTTACCAAAGATGGATGGCCATTCTTTCCCTGCAAGAGTAACAGCTCCAAAGACACCCTAAGTAAGACAGCAGTTCTCAAACCACGCACTGTCATACACATTCCCAGATGTGTTTGAAAGTGTTAAATAACAGTCATTCTCTAGGGAATCACAATTGAGAAACTGCAAGTTGAGCAAATTAAATTTCTTTGTTGCTGGTTTTGTTGGAAGTTTTAAAATATTTACTACATACAAAATTAACCTGTAAGTGGTATATATATATAATACTTTGTTTCCCAAACTTACTGCCCCCAAAAAAAAAGCCTTCTACTGAGCTATTTCAAGAAATACTCTTGAGAACTTCCACATTTTTATTCTGTATTGTGCATTTGGATTAATTCCAACATTGACTGAAAATCAATCCTATAAAGAACGAGTTACATGCATTCAGACACTGATACGAATGCAGAACTTTGAGTTGCTCTTTTGGCACCGACTACTGTTAAAATAACAGTGAGATGTATTAGCTTGATGGGATTTTAAAGAAATAACTTCTGAAATACTATTTGTTTTTTATGCTCTGAACGCAAGTGCATGCCATAAATTTCTTTAAAGATCATGTTCTACCTGATCTTTGCCTTCTAAGTCGTGGAAAGGACTTTGGCCAAAAGTAATAAAATCTGATCTAAGAAAATAAAGAGGTTGATCTAAGTTTCATACGGTGCCATTTTAATACAAAAGGATTCAAAGACTCTTGTGCATGCATGCTAAGTCACTTCAGTTGTGTTCCAGTCTTTGTGACCCTATGGACCATAGCCTGCCAGACTTCTCTGTCCATGAAATTCTCCAAGCAGGAATACTGGGGTGGGTTGCCATTCCCTTCTCCAGGGGACCTTCCTGACCCGGGGATTGAGCCACATCTCTTATGTCTGCCTGCACTGGCAGGCAGGTTCTTTACCATCTGAGCCACCAGAGGTGCCCTCAAATACTCTTAGAGACAATATCGAAAATTTGGCAACATATAGCTATAGTCTAAAAAACAAATGTTTTCCAAATATATATGAATAAAATAGGAATGAAGATAATAAACTTTGCATTAGGACAACTTACATAGTCTACACAAATTATGTAGCCATACGGATCCAAGAAAGAGAATGAAAAATAAAAATAATCCTGGATATACCAAGTGCTGTAAAGCATGCAGAGCGACTAGAACTCTCATACTGGTGAGAATGCTAAACAGTGCATACACTTGGGAAAACAGTTTGGCAGTTTCTTACTTTTAAAAGTATATGATTGCTAATAATACAGGAATAAGATATAGCTTTTTATTACTTCCATAATGAGATTATTCATAATAATATGCCAACTATAATATTTTAAGTTTTTTGTATTAGAAATAAAATAAATTTATTACACAAAAGAAATCTACTAGGCATGGTCTTCAAATAAAAACGAACATTGTTCATGCATGTGAACATGGTTGAACAATCTATATATGGAAATCATTCTTACGTTTGGTTTGTATCTATTCTACTCTTGCTGATGCTTTTTCTTTTTATTCATAACTAATTCCCCTATTTTGAGCTTTGAACTGCAGTATATATATATATATATATATATATATATATCCAGTTGCTACAACTATCTTCACTGAGATATCTGTATCAATCTCATATCATATATAAAGACAAATTCCCTAGTTTGTCTATCGTAGTCAATAGCCACTCCATTCTTGCTGTTGTTCAGTCGCTGTCATGTTGGACTTTTTGACACTCTATGGACGGGAGCACAGCAGGCTTCCCTGTCTTTCACTATCTCCTGGAGTTTGCTCAGACTCATGTCCCCTGAGTCAATGATGCCATCCAGTCATCTCATCGTCTGTTGTCCCCTTCTCCTCTTGCCCTCAATCTTTCTCAGCGTCAGGGTCTTTTCCAATTAGTCTGCTCTTCATATCAGATGGCTAAAGTATTGGAGTTTCAGCTTCAGCATCAGTCCTTCCAGTGAATAGTCAGGGTTGATTTCCTTTGGGATTGACTGGTTTGATGTTGCAGTCCAAGGAACGCTCAAGAGCCTTCTTCAGCACCACAATTTGAGAGCCTCAGTTCTTTGGCACTCAGCCTTCTTTCATTTGCTTAAACCAAATTTTTGAAACTATGCCTCTTCCTTTATCCAGTCTGTTAGTAAATCTTGTTAGCTTTACCATCAAAATGTATCCAGAATCTTTCCACTCCTCACTACTTCCACCAAAGCCTTCCCTAGTGGAAGTCACCCAAGTATAGTGCCTAAACAGGATCAGTCACTTCTGAACACTCCCTTGCTTTCATTCTCCTCCTCTAAATCACATATAAAGCAGATTGATGGTTTTAAAATAGCTATTATAGATTATGTGATTCTTCTGATCAAAACCCTCCAATGCCAGTTTGCTGTATTAGGCCACCATTAGCCTCAAATAATAACAAAGCTTTTTAAGCACATTGTAAGTATAAATTTTCCTTACATGATGCTCTGATTGATGAATAGTTCTCCTCCCAGTAGTGATTCAAAGAGCAAGACATCTTCCATTTTGAGACTTTGTCATTCATCATATAACTTCTAAATTTTAAAAGATGGATCTAAATTTATACATCATGTGAACTCATTTGTGTAAAATAATGTCCCTGAAAAATACCTTAAATGTAAAATATATGTTAAAATATTGACAAGGCTCTAAACTGATTGGTGGGATTATACTGGTTTATTTTTTTCTCATGTTTTGCCATTTTCTATATTTCCACAGCAAACATATATTGTTTCTATAATCTTAGAAAAATGAACTTTTAAAGATGGTGATATTAGAGCAGGTTTCCAGTCTAATCCTCAGAAGTTTCACTCAAATGACTAAAAGGATGTATGAAGAGGTGTTATGAATGAGCACTCCACCAAATTCATATGTTGAAATATTCCCTCCTCCCCAGTATGACTGCATTTAGAGATAAAATCTTTACATCAGTAACTATGATTAAATGATGTCTTATGGGTGGAGCCCTAATCTGATAGGCCTGGTGGCTTTACAAAAATAGGAGAGGCAACACGTATATATGTACACAAAGGAAAGGTCATATGAGGACAAGGTGAAAAGGCATCAGTCAAAGGCCAAAGAGAGAGGCATGGGAAGATACCAAACCTGCCAACATTTGGATCTTGGACTTCCAGCCTCCAGAACTGTGAGAAAATAAACTGAGTTTTAAGTCAGCATGTCTATGACATTTTGTTAAGACAGTTTTAGCAAGTTAATATAGGAGAGAAAAGACTTCATGAGTTCTGGAGTAAATGGCAAGCTAAATATTCCCTTATTCAGAGGGATGAAATTGTGGTAGCAGCAAGAAAAAAGAAAAAAAAGAGGGTCACCTTTCTTGCAGCCACCTTGAGGCTCAACTGTATGTGTGATTCTTAATGCTTAAATATAGAAAGAAGACTACACAATAAGCTACTTCTCCAAGCCAGGTTTGCAAAAGCAGAGTTTGATCCCTCCACAGCAGTGGGAGGGATTACCGCATGTAATCTGCATGCGGTTAGGACTGGTGATGAGAACTGTGGCTAGGATTGACTTGGTTGAGTTGGAGTCATTTTGGCTTTGTTGCCAAAGACAGCAGAAAAGAGAAAAGTAAAGTGGAGTTGCTCAGTCGTGTCCGGCTCTTTGCGACCCCGTGGACTGTAGCCCACCAGGCTCCTCCGTCCATGGGATTCTCCAGGCAAGAATACTGGAGAGAGTTGCCATTTCCTTCTCCAGGGGATCTTCCCAACCCAGGGATTGAACCCAGGTCTCCTGCACTGCAGGCAGACGCTTTAACCTCCTGAGCCACCAGGGAAGCCTAAAGACAGCAGAGGAGGATGCTATTATCCAGGTTGGAGGAGAGTACGGAATTTTTCACAAAAGAGAAAGCTCAAAGGCTGAGAACCTATTCCATAAACAAATTCTCATTTTCCCTAGTTGTCCTAAAACCAAAGGACAAGGTCACTTGATTGGAAACGAAACTCTCCATGATGGGCCATGGGCACTCTACTCTCAAGAAAGAGAAATTACAAGAAGGATAGCTTAAATGGTCTTTTTGTATGAGTAAAATGGGTCATAGAGAAGATTCAAGATGAGGAAAGCTGGCTAACACAACCGCAGTTCCAACTGGCTGAAAAACCAGGCAGAGACTGGTAGAGACTGGTCATGGTCAGAGCTCCTCCTCCACCCCTTCAGGTTGAACTGATAAGATAAAACTAAACTCCAAAGTGACAGTAGACCTGAAGATATAGTCCTTCACATGTATGTGTGTTTTAGGGGGATTGGGAAAGGGGGAAGCCCCAAAAGACCTATATGGATTCAAGGATAAATAAATTGAGGTTGAAGCCAGGGAATGAAATTGACAAAAGTAGATGGAGGGCATCTGTTTAAGTATCCTGAGTATTACCAACCCCAGGAAATAAAGAACTTTAGACAGCACTGTTTTATGCACTTGAAGAAGTTAAATAGGAAATAAATTTGAAGAAAAAAAGAGATTATATGATAAGAAATGGGAGAAGGCAATGGCACCCCACTCCAGTACTCTTGCCTGGAAAATCCCATGG
Source organism: Nanger dama (assembly GCA_917880005.1). Taxonomy (NCBI): domain Eukaryota; kingdom Metazoa; phylum Chordata; class Mammalia; order Artiodactyla; family Bovidae; genus Nanger; species Nanger dama. The sequence continues at coordinate 37,866,958 of CAKJTW010000007.1, forward strand.
ATGGAGGAGCCTGGTAGGCTGAGGTCCATGGGATTGCTAAGAGTCGGACACAACTGAGAGACTTCACTTTCATTCACTGGAGAAGGAAATGGCAACCCACTCCAGTGTTCTTGCCTGGAGAATCCCAGGGACGGGGAGCCTGGTGGGCTGCCGTCTATGGGGTCGCACAGAGTCGGACATGACTGAAGCCACTTAGCATGATAAGAAATAGAAGTACTAAGAGAGTTCAGGAAAGGATTTAAAAAAACAAATAATGTTATTGTAGAACTTAAAGTAGAACCAGAAGGAAAAAAGAAACAGTGAAGAAAAATAAACCTAAAGCATAAGCTTGAGCAAATCAGAGAGTGTCAGAAAACCTATATGGTCAGAAGCAATATATGAATGTGAAAGACAAATGGGATCTGAAAGGCAGGTGAATCACATTTGTGAAGAAGTGTAAAAAGAGAAATGGAGCATAAATAATAGTCAACAATATAATAACAAAAAATATCCTTAAAGCAAAGGAAGATTAGAATCTAAGGTTTAAGGAGGCTTGCCACTTTAAAATATTCCAACCAAAGAAACAACACACCAAAATGATTTTATTTCAAGGGCATATAAATATTCTGTGAGCATCCAAGAAGCAGAAATAACTAAGGGGAAAAAGTTGTACTCAAACTTCACATTAATCTGAAATGTTCCATACTAAAAGAAAACACAGAACTACATATAGAAACTCTCCAATCTTCTTCTCATTCAGTGAGCACCCAGGAAATTAATTTTTACATGATTTATAATTTCAAGAAAATTGAAACTAAGTACAACACACATAAGAGGTTATGATGAAAAAAACATTTTATAATTACTAAAAAGTGTTAGGTTATAAATTTATTGTGTTAGTTATAAATGTATCGCTTCTTGTCTCCAAATTGATACCACACTGTCTGATCTGTGAAAGTGAATCTGAGTCCTCATATAGTGGTCCTGTACTATCCAACATGATGTTAGCCTTTGCTGGGGGTAGTCCCTGGACCATTATTTTGAAGGAAAGTGCCCTGTACTCACTTGGCAGAGCCCTACAGCACTGGGTGGGGAAAGGAGGATTCTCCAGTGCCCAGTCCCTGCAATGCTTGGCACCCAGCAGCTTTACTCCCTCAGGAGGTTTTGTAGGGGAAGTGCCTTGGTGAAATACTCCTGGTAAACAGTTTTCTTCATCATCCTAGAGGGCAGATTTGTGGTTTGAAACCTTGGAAGCTTCCTGGATGAAATCTGAAACTGTTCCCTATAAATGGAGGGCAAGAGGAGACCAAAGAGAAAGGCCATTCTAGATTGGGAGGTGGCAGGTTCAACAGGCAAGAAAACTTTCATACAAGGCTTGTTCTCAGCAGCCACAGAGCAAGGAGATCTCTCCACCTATATGCCAGAGTCTTTTAAAGTTTTTATGAGGTCTTTAATTGGTCCAGTCATTAGTCAGTCCAGATGTACCAACAACACATTGCTCTCTCAAGACTGTGTCCTTGAAAATGACTCTGGCTTTGCGAAGGGTGGGCAGAAGTTATATATATCCCAAGGACAGGGGAGGGGGAGAGGAGATTCTGATTGCCTCCAACTGGGTCCAAGCTAGTGAATCACTCTGCAGTCCCATCTTTGAACACAATTTCCAGCAAGTCCCTTAGTCCAGTCCTAGAGGTAGTGGCTGCTCCTTTCATCTGCTCTTCCTATACTTTTAGAGCTCCTTCAAATTTATTGGTCAATCCATCATTACTCCTATTCCCCATTGTACCTGACAATTATTTATATTATACTTTCCCTGCACAAGTTACTGTAATTCTGTATGCAGGTCAGGAAGCAACAGTTAGAACTGGACATGGAACAACAAACTGGTTCCAAATAAGAAAAGGAGTATGTCAAGGCTGTATATTGTCACCCTGCTTATTTAACTTCTATGCAGAGAAATGCTGGGCTGGAAGAAGCACAAGCTGGAATCAAGATTGCCGGGAGAAATATCAATAACCTCAGATATGCAGATGACACCACCCTTATGGCAGAAAGGGAAGAGGAACTAAAAAGCCTCTTGATGAAAGTAAAAGAGGAGAGTGAAAAAGTTGGCTTAAAGCTCAACATTCAGAAAACGAAGATCATGGCATCCGGTCCCATCATTTCATGGCAAATAGATGGGGAAACAGTGGAAACATTGTCAGACTTTATTTTTGGGGCTCCAAAATCACTGCAGATGGTGACTGCAGCCATGAAATTAAAAGACGCTTACTCCTTGGAAGGAAAGTTATGACCAACCTAGACAGCATATTCAAAAGCAGAGACATTACTTTGCCAACAAAGGTTCGTCTAGTCAAGGCTATTGTTTTTCCAGTAGTCATGTATGGGTGTGAGAATTGGACTGTGAAGAAAACCGAGTGCCGAAGAATTGATGCGTTTGAACTGTGGTGTTAGAGAAGATGCTTGAGAGTCCCTTGGACTGCAAGGAGATCCAGCCAATCCATTCTAAAGGAGATCAGTCCTCGTTGTTCATTGGAAGGACTGATGCTAAAGCTGAAACTCCAATACTTTGGCCACCTGATGCAAAGAGCTGAGTCATTTGAAAAGACCCTGATGCTGGGAAAGATTGAGGGCAGGAGGAGAAAGGGATGACAGAGCATGAAATGGTTGGATGGCATCACTGACCCGATGGACATGGGTTTGGGTGGACTCCTGGAGGAGTCCAGGGAGGACAGGGAGGCCTGGCGTGCTGCAGTTCATGGGACTGTACAGAGTTGGACACGACTGAGAGACTGAACTGAACTGAACTGAATGGGCATTATCAATGGACAATATCATGAGAAGTCCCTAATCAGTTTTTAAAATGACTTTTATTTATTTATTTTGGCTGTACTAAGTCTTAGTTGCAGCATGCAGAATCTTTAGTTGTGGCATGAGAACACTCAGTTGTAGCATGTGGGATCTAGTTTTCTGATGAGGGATTGAGCCTGGCCACCTCTGCAGTGAGATTACAGAGTCTTAGCCACTGGACCACCAGAGAAGTCCTTTAAGTGACTCTTTTTGTTTTTCTTGACAGGAAGTTTCTGATGCCTCTTTGTACTGAGTTATTTGCAAGTGGCAAATGTGGGCACAGAGGAGCAGTAGGTTTTCATGCCTTGCATTATCATGAGACATTTGTTACTCATATCAGGCGCTTTCCAACTATTTTCACTTTAATTGGATTAAAGAACAGACTGTCAGCAAGGCCCCATTGACTAGGAAGTTCTGACCAAGATATTTGGACAGAAAGGTACCTGGAGATATCTTGCACTTTCTCTTTTTGGTTCAGGTAAAGTATAACATCCTTTGCTCTGCCTAACAGATTTGTAGTGAAAGTGCCTACCTCTGTTGAAGTTTGACAGGGGACCAATTTTTGAATTAGAGATTTATATTTAGCTGTGTTATTCCTCACATATATAAGTAAGAAAATATATTTAGTAAAACATACAATCACATGTGTAAACTTCGGGAAAAACAGAAAGATAACTTTCGAATCTAAACCATACAAAAAAAAATAATGGAGAAAATAAGGAATACAAAGATTGGCAGTGAGCGTCAGCATCATTTAAATAGTGAGCTAAGTTCAAATGATTGTAGTAGATAGGTTCACTTGCCCAGGCAAGCTGACTGAGTTCCTGTGATATAAGTGCTTCCAAATCAATCGGGTGCAGTGAGGTTCCAGTTAAAATACTGATAGAATTCTGTCAAGTTTTGTTTTAATAGGGTCACAAGAGCAAATGTGAAAAAATTCATTTTAAATTTCCAAAAAACAAAATTAATAAATCAGCAATTGTTCTACAGGTTACCAGAATTTATTATGATAATGCAATAATTAAGAGAGCTGGGTACCGGTGTGAAAATAGATCCATCAGTGGAACTGAGCAGAAAGCCTGAAAAGAGTCCTGCTAAGTAGACAAATATATGAACAATATTGACTCTTATTCTTGATATGGGAAGAACTGGGATCCACCAAAGGCAGTTAGGGAGGATATAACATGAAATAACAACAACTTCATGACATGTACACATCCAAATTCCAGTTAACTAAAGGAATAGCACATGAAATGTAAATGATGATTTTTATAGAATTCTATTAAAAAAATTATGAGCCAGACCCAAAAGCAGAGGTAATAAAAGATAACAGCACAGAGAAAGGTGCAATTGCTATTTCACAGTATATTTATAGCAAAGTTAAAATAAACATAAAAACTGAGAGAACATTTGCCACATATATGAGAGACATGTATATATATATATATATATATAAAATAGACATAGCCTATAAATCAATACAGAAAGACAATATAATAAAATCATGTGCAACATGTATTAAAAAATAAAGCACATGCAAATGAAAACAAATGGCTAATGTATTGAAAAGATTTTCCACGTTCCTGGGGAAATGCAAATTAAAACAAGATGTCATTTTTCACCAATCAATTGGCTGCAAACTGTAAAAGATTGATAGTAGCCAGTGTTAAGCAAGAGGGAAATGCAATTTTGGCAGTGAATTTGGCAGTGGCCAGCAAGATATAAATTTTATAAAGCCTTCAACAACATAATTCCACTGCTAGAAATCTACTTAATTCAAAAATGTGCACAAACGTTCAAGTCTTTATACTGTGATGTTCGTTGCTGCATTAAATTTATTGGCCTAACCGCAAGACTACACGTAACTGTGCGACAATGGAGAAACAGGTAAGTTGCGATGGTGTGCTAGTCCTTGGTTGGCTTTTACCTTAGATCCAGTCCTCCCCTTCTCCGTCTCGGCTGTGCTCTCCCGGGCCACTCCTGCAGGCTTCTTTTCCTAGGATCCTTCCTCACCTGGCTTTGGGCTCCTTAAGGTTAAGGGGAAGTACTGCTGAAAGGCAATGGCACCCCACTCCAGTACTCTGGCCTGGAAAATCCCACGGACGGAGGAGCCTGGTGGGCTGCAGTCCATGGGGTCGCTAAGTCGGACACGACTGAGCGACTTCACTTTCACCTTTCGCTTTCATGCATTGGAGAAGGAAATGGCAACCCACTCCAGTGTTCTTGCCTGGAGAATCCCAGGGACGGGGGAGCCTGGTGGGCTGCCATCTCTGGGGTCGCACAGAGTCGGACACGACTGAAGTGATTTAGCAAAAAAAAAAAAGCAACTGCTGAAAGGTTGGTTTGGAGGAAGAACTGAGAAGCCACAGAACCTGTTTTTGTTCCCTCTCTGCTCTTATTTGACAGGCCCATCATGGTGCTTTTCCCTGGGTGACCACAGTCCCCAGGCTCTATTCACCTGGCCTTCTCTTTTTGTGCCTATAGTTTAGGGGTGCTAGTGGTTTCCCGGGCTTCCCTGGTGGTTCAGTCAGTGAAGAATCTACCTGCAATGTGGGAAACCTGGGTTCAGTCCCTGGGTTGGGAAGATCCCCTGGAGAAGGGCTTGGAGGAGTGGTTTCCTATTGATATTAATCTTTAGATTCTCTTTATTCCCATTTGGCTTTTTTTTTTTTTTTACTTCTTTCATTATCTCTGTAATTAATTCTTTGCATTAAAATTCTTTACTTTAAATGCTTTAAATTATTTTGATTGCCTGCTTGGAATATGCATACAACTGTGCAGCTAGTTAAAAAAAAAAAAAGCTGTATTAACATATACCGAGTGGAAGAATGTTCCTGATAAGTTGCTGACTCCAAGAAGGAAAGTTACTGTATCATTTTTTTAATTTAAAAATACTTTACCTCTACCTTTGTTTAATATGATCAGTTTTTTAAAATGAAACAATGTGTATGTTTAAATATTAAATGATAATAATGGTGATAATAATTAACCTTTGTAGGGAAAAATAGGTATGACAGAATGCCACCAGGATAAGTTTTTAGTGTGAAGTAGAAGGGAGGCATGTATATGAATCTTTTGAGGGGAAGGGCTGCACCTACTTTTGACTTTATTCATTTATTTTTAAAAGTTTTTTCACTTTATATACCTAAATGCGTGGATTTTTCCCATGATGCATAACATTTGTGATTTCAAAACATTTTTAAAGCAGGTAATAAAGCATTGTGTCTAATATGATCACTTTTATAAAATATATATTTCTGTATGTGTTCATTTGTAATGGGAATCCCCCTGAAAGTACAGTCAGTTCTGCAATATTTTGAAAGTGTGAATTTGCTCCAAAAGGATTAATATATTATGGAATAATTTGAACATGCCTTCTATGTGTGTGTATGTGATTTTGTCAGGGGAGAGTTCCAGGTGAAAGCTAAAGGTAATACCTAACTGAAAGAAAAGGCTTGTGGTGGTTGTTGAATTGCTAAGTTGTGTCCAACTCTTTGCGACCCCACGGACTGGAACATGCCAGACTTCCCTGCCCTTCACTATCTTCTGGAGCTGGCTCAAACTCATATCCTTTGAATTGGTGATGCCATCCAAAGATTTCATCTTCTGTCATCTCCTTCTCCTCCTGGCCTCAATGTTTCCCAGCATCAGGGTCTTTTCCAATGAGTTGGCTCTTTGCATCATGTGCCAAAGTATTGGAGTTTCAGCTTCAGCATCAGTCCTTACAGTGTCTTCTGATGAATATTTGGGGCTGGTTCTTTTAGCATTGACTGGATTCATCTCCTTGCTGTCCAAGGGACTCGCAAGAGTTTTCTCCAGCACCATCGTTCAAAAGCATCAGTTCTTTGGCACTAGTCCTCTTTACGGTCTAAATATCACATCCATACTGTGAATGAATACTGAAAAAAAATCATAGCTTTGACTATATGGACCTTTGTCATCAAAGTGATGTCTTTGCTTTTTAATATGCTGTCTACATTTGTCATAGCTTTCCTTCCAAAGAGCAAGTGTCCTTTCACTTCATGACTATAGTCATGGCCTAGTGATTTGGGGGCCTAAGAAAATAAAATCTGTCACTGTTTCCAACTTTTTCCCTATCTATTTGCCACGAAGTGATGGGACTGGATGCCATGATCTTAGTTTTTTGAATGTTGTTTTAAGACAGCTTTTCATTCTCCTCTTTCACCCTAATCAAGAGGCTCTTTAGTCCCTCTTCACTATCTGCCATTAGAATGGTATGATCTGCATATATGAGGTTATTGAGGTTTTTGTCAGCTTGATTCAAGCTTGTGATTGATCCAGCATGACATTCTACATGATATTCTCTGCATATAAGTTAAGAAACAGGGTGACAAAATACAGCCTTGACGTACTTCTTTCCCAATTTTGAACCAGTCTGTTGTTCCATGTAAAGTTATAACTATTGCTTCTTGACCTGCCTGCAGGTTTCTCAGGAGACAGGTAAGGTGGTTTGGTACTCCCATCTCTTTAAGAATATTCCAGTTTGTTGTGATCCACACAGTCAAAGGCTTTAGTGTAGTCAATGAAGTAGAAGTAGATGCTTTTCTGGAATTCCCTTGCTTTTTCTATATTCCAGTGGATGCTGGCAATTTGATCTCTGGTTCCTCTGCCTTTTATAAATCCAGCTTGAACATCTGGAAGTTCTTGGTTCATGTAGTTTTGAAGCCTGGCTTGGAGTATTTTGAGCATTACCTTGCAAGCTTGTGAAATGAGCAAAATTATCTGATAGGCTGAACATTCTTTGGCATTGCCCTCCTTTGTGATTGGAATGAAAATTGATCTCTTCCAGTCCTGTGGCTACTGCTGAGTTTTCCAAATCCGCTGACATAGTGAGTGCAGCAATTTCACAGCATCATCTTTGTGGATTTTAAATAGCTCAGCAGGAATTCTGTCACCTCCACCAGCTTTGTTGGTAGTAATGCTTCATAAGAAACGCAAGAAACGTTACTTGACTTCACACTCCACCCCAGGATGTGTGGTTCTAGGTGGGTGACTACACCATCGTGGTTATCCAGGTCAGTTAAGATCTTTTGGTATAGTTCTAATGTGTATTCTTGCCACAGATATCAAGTGAACATTTCATGCAAGGATGGGCATGATAAAGGACAGAAATGGTAAGGATCTAACAGAGGCAGAAGAGATTTAAAAGAGGTGGCAAGAATACATAGAACAGAAAAGCTTAGGGAGACACAAAATGCACACACATGCATGTCCTTAATCATCTGCCACTGTCCACAAGTCTGACTCAGTGTTGTGAGCCATTGTATCCAGATCTCTGGTTTTACAGCTTGCTGTATGGTTTCAGATAAGCCTCCTTCTACTCCACAGTACAATGGACAAGTCTTCCAAGACTAGCTTCCACAAACAAGGTCAGGTCAGATCTTTTCTCTCTTCCTCATGATGAAATACCATATTTATTGTAGTTTTCATGCATTTCTTCATCATATAACATGTGCTGTTTACAAACTGGCACTTGCCATGTACCTCTGTAAGGATTAAATAGTGTGCTGCTGCAGCTGATGATTTTCATCACCCCCTGAAAGGAATTCAAGGTTGAGAGCAGAAAGGAGGCACTCTGTGCTCTGGGAAAACTGGCAGAACAGGTCTTCAGATAGTTAGATATTTTTAGAAGCCCAATTCTTATATCTCCTCATACTAGAAAAACACTAAACTCCTTGGTTACATCTACTCCTTGTGACTAGCAGTGAGCTTCTTGAAAGTAGCAGAAACTTTCTGCAAAAAATATATGCTTGATTGCATGTGGTCACCCTCATCAAAATCACATATATACTGACCTTCCCCCCTACCTCTTTGGAGAAACTTCTGAGAGCTATCTGAAATGCTCTGTCCTGGGCTATTGTCCTCATTTTGCCCCAAAGTAAAATTTAACTTGCAGCTTTCATGTTGTATATTTTAAGTCAACACATACATGTATAAAAGTGTGCTACCATTTTTATTAGGTTCTGATTTTTTTTCTCCTTGTTGACCATTAAGAAGTTTTTGAGTATTGCATTCTAATCCCATTTTTCTCATTAGCCCCATGGTTTTGCATAGTGCAGTGATTTTTAGTAATAAGCATGTCATATGATAGTGGAACTAATTATACATATACCAAATTGTTATAGTGTCTCTGGGTAGCAATTTATTTGTTGCTTATCTATAGTGTCTGTTTATTTCTCTGAGGACAGTCATGTGTCAATACCCTAATTACATCTACATAAACATTTTTGAAAGATGAGGTGGGAGTCGAAGGATGACCATAGCCTATTGTAGGTGAAGGACTGAATCGGAAAGCTTCACTTACTGGTTGCTGATGCAGTTAAGTGCCTTTTAGCTGACCTAAGCGGCACAAACAACCCATGCTCCTCCTGGAAAACAGATAAGGTTTCTCAGCAACGCCTTAACTGCTGCTTCAATGCAAGTCCCCATTAGCACCAAGAAGAATACAGATGTGAATAGTCGGCATGCCACGATGCATCGGCAGTCACCAGTAAGATATATTTGGTGCTTATTGGCTTTTGAGGTTAGTCTTACTACCCGAGATCAGAAAACCTTGTCTCTCAGGAAATGTGACACTGTCAGGAGACTACAAACCTGAGCCCAATGTGAATTTCCAAAGGGAGAGAAAAACAGGTATAATATTTTCCTCATGTGATTTGCATCTTGAATTTCCACCCACATTTTCAGAACGAACTTTCACTTGCCATCACTTTGTTCCTTCTCTCCAAGGAGGAGGTATCATGTGGGTTTTTTGTTTGCTTGTTTCTCTTTTTTAGTGATAAGTTACTCCACCTGCAGCTAAACTCCATTGTTTATCTGTGATCTGGGCAGGAGCCCTTCGTCCTCTTCCCCCTCCCGAACGTGGGCGGCTTCTGGGTCAGCGCCCTCCGAACTCTGAACTGATTGATCCTGTACTTTTCGTGCCTCGTCACACACCGTCTGCACACAGACTCTGCTGCTGGCTCTGCTCTGTGGGGCGTTGTTCTCCCGGGGCTCTGTCTGACAGGGGGCTTGATCCGTGCAGCACAGCCCGTTCTCTGTGTTCAGCCTCTGGCTTCAACCACTGAAGCACAAATACTCTCCAGCTGGGAGTCAGACAAGGGCAGAGATGAAGAACCCAGAAGCCCAACAGGATGTTTCGGTTTCCCAGGGGATTCGCATGATGTTTTATGTGATGAAGCCCAGTGAAACGTCATTCCAAACCCTGGAAGAGGTGCCTGATTATGTACAGAAGGTGAGGCTCTCTGGGGAAGGGGCTGCTCTTGCTTTTCCCTTAATAAGAAGTAACTTAAACACAGTGTGGGGTTTCATTCATGTCCATTCTTCAAATAATTCTAATAAAAATAGTTTCAAAACAAAGCATGGGGGAAAAGTAGAATTTCCTTGAACTGATTTTCTGTACAATATCCATAACCATCTCTTCCTATTAAATTTCTCTTCCCTGAAATGTCACTCCAGAATCTGATAAAACTAAAAAGTTTTCCTGGACACAGTGGCATTACAAATTTAGCGGTTAGCAGCTCAGTATCCAATGGTTATGTGGGATCAGTAAACTTGGTAACAGTTTTGTTTCTAAAGGAAAACTTGTCTACCACCTCCCAGGAAATGGTTTCCTGTTTTGTTTTGTCGTGTGGTTGTTGTTGTAAGCAGGGTGGTTCTGCAGAATGGATACACAGCTGAGCGTTCAACCCTGATTTCCTAAGTTTGAACTGAAACCAAGTTTTCTTTGAAACTCTTCAGTGTTCAGAGGCACTTTTCACTTCTGGTTCCTGGCTATGATTGGAAGTGGAAATATCCAGAATTAGAACTTGAATACTGAAGTTCCCCACCCTGTCAGAGTTGTTCCTAAAACACTTACTAGTTCAGACCAGAAATAGAAAAGAAAATGACATCAGAAAATATGTTCTTAGGCTTTGGGCTTAGAAAATTTCAGTACTTATGATCAACTTTCAAATGAGAGAATCCCATAATTTTTCAGGATTTTATGTTACCCTTCTCTGATTTTTTAAGGAAAGAATGTGGTACCCACGTCTTTATAAATCATTATTATTTTGTATTATGACATCAAACCTAGCCTGATATTTGTCATCAATTACAGATGAAGTTTTTTTTCTATAATAAAAAACTGAATGAATAAAACTTGAATGATGTCTAAAATGTTTAAAATGATCTCATTCTCTGAACTACTCAGAAGCAAACTTTTTGTTCCTACAGTTTCAATATTTTTTAAAAATTTTATTAGAGTATAATTGATCTACAGTGTTGATTAGTTTCTGCTGTACCACAAAGTGTATCAGTTATACATACATATATCCATTCTTTTAAAGATTCTTTTCCCATATAGGTCTTACACAGTACTGAGATGAGTTCTCCATATGCTATATAGCAGGTCCTTATTAGCTGTATATTTTATATATAGTAGTGTGTATTCCTACAATTTCAATTTTGTGACTATCATTCTAATATGAAAAAAATCATGCACATCTTTAAGGAAAGTGATTTAAAGTGGACCTTATCTTTGTAGTGTATTGATAGCTTTCTGATTATTGCGTTTATTTTAAAAAGTATTTTTTAGACCTTGAACATGTCCTGCCTAATCTTTTTTATTTTCTTGGCTGAATTATTGTGGTTACATCTATGGTTATATTTCTTTCTTTTTAAAATATATTTATTTTGGCTGTGCTGGGTTTTCATTGTTGCATGGGCTTTTCTCTTGTACTCTCTAGTTGTGGTGTGAAGGCTTCTTATGGCAGTGGCTTCTTTCTCTGGGGAGTACAGGTGACAGGGCACATGGGCTTCAGTAGTTGTGGCACCTGGGCTCAGTAGTTACTGCTCCTGGGCTCTTGAACACAGGCGCAATAGTTGTGGCACATAGGCTTAGTTGCTCTGCAGCATGCAGAAACTTTCTGGACTAGGGATCGAACCCATGTCTCCCACACTGGCAGACGGATTCTCCACCACTGAGCCGCCAGGGAAGCCTCCATGGTTATATTTCGTGTCCAAATCAGATGATAGAATTGGAGCACCTTGTTAGTGTGTGTCTGAAGTAAACAGATTTCTTTGCCTGTTGGGAAGAAATAATCTCCGAGGATATGTTCATAGCTGTTCTGCTATGAACTGTCACTCTGGGCCTCCTACTTGGGAATGACTAATCAGGAAACTTGGAAGGATTTCATACCAAGCACAGTATCATCTCTCTTCTGTAATTTCCTTTCCAGGCAACTCCATTGTTCATTTCCTTGATGCTGCTTGAGCTGGTTGTCAGCTGGATTCGCAAAGGGAAGCCACCAGGTGGTTTGGATGATGCCTTAGCATCTTTGTCTGCCGGCATTATGTCTCGGCTTCCGAGGTGAGTTAGCTGGTTAGCTGCAGTGAGTGAATAAACTTAAATTCTCCAGGTAAGATGAAGAAGAAACCCATTGTGTGGGGAATTGGTCTGTTTTTACATACATCCGCGAAGAACTCGGTTACAGTCATTGTTTAAATGTTTGATGTTTTGTTCATCATGGATGTTTTACATCTGTTACTGAAAATACTGCTCTAAGTATTATTTATTGTGATTACTGAATTTATTGGTGCCTCCTTAAATTTTGTGCCCAAGGCAGTTGCTTCACTTGTTTTAGCCTAGTCCCAGGCCTGAGTTTTGTCCTAGTTGAAAGTGAAAGTGAAGTCGTTCAGTCGTGTCCGACTCTTTGCGACCCCAAGGGCAGTAGCCTGCACCAAGCTCCTCCGTCCATGGGATTTTCCAGACAAGAGTACTGGAGTGGGTTCTACTGGGAAATTAATTTTGCCTCAGGCAAACTCACCTGCAGTAGCTGTCTCCCCAGTGAATGTCACACAAAGCTCTAGATTACTACTGTGGTCTCCTAAGTGGTATCTCTGTCTCTAGTCCTATTTCCCACTCCAGTGTTCTTGCCTGGAGAATCCCAGGGACGGAGGAGCCTGGCGGGCTGCCGTCTATGGGGTCGCACAGAGTCGGACACGACTGAAGCGACTTAGCAGCAGCAGCAGCAGTAGTCCTATTTCATTTGCAGTCAAATACTTCCATAACATGAATCTGGTGAAAACTCTCTCATAGGTTCCTTATGGCCTGAGGATAATTTCTTCCCTAATCTATGGAGGCCTTTGTCTATCCAGCCTGCCTTCTGGTCCTTTGATTCTTCTTCCCCTATTGCAGCAGCCGTTTGCTCCATATTTGCCATCACCCAGATGTCTCATGTGGTCGTCCAAGTGGCCAGCTCCCATTCATTTCTTCAGTCTAAATATAGACTTCTCATGAAGAGTCATACTCTTCAGCAAGTCTTGTCTGTTTTCCAACCCTACTTATATAAGTGAAGGCATCACTTCACTATGGGCTGAAATCACTGTGGAGTATTGTGCCTACACCACAATAGAATTGTCACATGGTAGTAAGCTCACCTGTTTGCCCTACCCACCCCCCCGCCCCACTGGCCCTTCCTGCTAGGTTGCATGTAACTGGAGAAAAAGAGGTGTTCTTTCTTCATAGTTTTAACTCCTATGCCTATAATGATGTACAAAATAATTGTGTGTGTGTGTGTTTTAGTGGAGTATGGTTTACAATGCTAGTTAATTTCTGCTGTACAATAAAGTGAATCAGCTATATGTATACAGATATCTCCTCGCTCATTGAGCCTCCCTCTCCCCCATCCCACTGCTCTAGGTCATCACAGAGCACAAAGCTGAGCTCCCTGTGCTATTCAGTAGGCTCCACTGGCTGTCTATTTTATGGATGTTACTGTATATATGTCAGTCCTAATCTCCCAGTTCATCCCACCCTCCCCTTCCCTTCCATGTATACATGTCCATTCTCTATGTCTGTGTCTCTATGACTGTGCCCTGGAATTAGGTTTATCTGTTCCATTTTTCTAGATTCCATTCATGTGTTAATATATGGTATTTGTTTTTCTCTTTCTGATTTAATTCACTCTGTATGATAGACTCTAGGTATAGGAATGAAATTGGGTCATTTGTGGAGATACGGCAGAATTTATTTTAAATCTCACATTCTTACAGTGCTATGTTGCTGGTGAAGTCTGAGGATGAAGGGATTAAACAGTGCATACTAGAGTGGCTTGGCATTTCCTCATCCTCCAGGAGGTCTTCCCAACCCAGGGGCTGAACCCAAGTCTCTTGCATCTCCTGAATTAGTGTGCTCACGCAGTTGTGTCCGACTCTTGGAGCCCTCATGGACTGTAACCCACCAGTCTTCTCTGTTCATGGAATTCTCCCAGCAAGAATGCTGGGGTTGCCATTTCCTTTTCCAGGGGATCTTCCTGGCCCAGGGATTGAACCCTTGTTTCCTGCGTCTCCTGCATTGGCAGGCAGATTCTTTACCCCTGCACCACCTGGGGACCCCAAAATAATGAATGCTGTACTACTTTTTAGAAAGAATAAATTATAATGTGTTTAGAGGAGGTACCAGTGAATGGAGGGCTCTTCAGTGTATAAGAGTTTTCCCAAGAGGAGAGGGTGAGGGAAGATCCCCTCAGAAGTCTGTGCCTTGTATTACTGGTGAGTGTTCTCATTCCTGCTTCCCACCCATTGCTGCTTTTACTGTTTTAAGAGCTTCTCTTCTGACCAGTGCTCACTGCTTTGGAATGTTTGCATGAACCGCCCAGTGGGAAACCAAGGTGGATTTTTAAAAATAAAATAAGAACCTAAAGATAGCTGAGAAAAGGTAAAATCATTTCCTATAATTGCATAAAATTGTTTAAATAGAAAGTAAACCTAAAGGCAAAATTTATTTCATGTTACTATGAAAAAGATAGGTTAATAGATAAAATAATAGTAATGATAATCAGAATAGTGATTCTCTGAAAAACGACTCATATGGTTGCATACTGCTGTCAGAATGAGAGAATAATATCTCAAATTATTTGCAATTTCCAGAATACTCTAATTGGGAATTTACAATTATACATAATTTCCTTTATTTCATGCCTCCCTTAAACAGAAGTGAACAAAAAATATATTCAGTATACTCAAGGGACAAGTATATTTGACTATTGAAAAATACTCGGTTATAATAGTTTATTCTGAGAAACTTGAGTGTATAGTTTTATGGAAATGGAACAATTGATGAATTGTCAAAATAACCTGATAACTGAAAAGTACCCTGCAGGAGCGATTATGCATCACATATTTTGTTGAGCTGGAATGAATTTATAAAGAACTCAGGGGGACATCAAGTCGAGTGAATGCTTCATTATTTCTTTTACTGTTTTAAGTCTGACTTTGGTCACAAGTGAGATTAGATTGTTCTCTTATTGTATTGTAACAACTAGAAATGTAAACTGTATCCTCAGTACTCTATTTCTCTTCAACACTGTGATTAAAAGAAAAGGTACAGAGTTCTAACAAGATACCCAAGGAGTAATATTTCTGCTAAAAGAAACCCCCAAATATAAGGGAAATGGGGAGAGAGAAAGAGAAAATAAACCAAACCAGTCCTTCAGGGATAAGCCTGCAGTTCTTTTTCTTCACATCCCACTACTCATAACACTCCTTAAGCTAGCACAAGCTGTGAACTCTGGTGCCCTTTGAAAGAAAGGGAAAAGGTTGTGAACTGGAATTTGGAGCCTATTTTTTATGGTTATATTTTGAATGAGAACAGCACCTTACTTCTTTTTTGTTCAGTTTTTAAATTATGAAATGTGGATAACTTTGTACATTTTACAAATAATTTTATCTTTCACAGGCTTTTGTCTGAAAGATCTCAGCAAAGCAAATTATCTGGAAACGAAATTTCCCAATGTTTTCATTTATTTTGTTGCTATCACAAAATTCCCAGACATAAGCAGAGAAGGAAAGCTGATCCTTAGGATCCACTCTTCGCAATCCTCTTTCAGCACAAGATGAGAAGGGGGATTTGACTGAAACTCTTAGAACAATATTTCAGTTGAAACCACAGCATCAAGGGGAATCCTTGTGCAAATCGTTAACAGCTGAAGGGTAGATTATCACGACATTGATCATACCCTCTCCGAGGGACTAACTTGATTTTCTACACCAGCAACAGGGGCTTGCCATGTCTTTAAAATACTTAATTGCAAGAAAAATGGTAGTATACTATTTGTTAATCCCTTTGTGAGGAATTATAGTTTGGATAGTAATTCCAAATAGGCATGTGGCCTCTGACAAAAATAGTTGGGGGAAATCAAAGTGAAACCCTGAACATATTTTTCCACTTTGCCATTCATGTAATGGAAATGCTGTGTGCAGACTTTGAGGAAAAACAATGTTTATTTGAGGATCTCAGTTTCATTATAACATAAAAGTCAAAGTAGCTTGAAGATCAGTAGCATACTTAGCATATTGATGGAAAAGATCTATTGTGTCTTTCAAATCTTTATGTAAGGAAAATTATTCAACAGAGACAAGATTGTACCTTGTTTACAAGCCTGTCAGACAGCCCACAATGTGTAATAAATGTCCATCTGTCCTAAGAACCAGATTCTGGGCAGGCTTGCATCTGTTTTCCTCTTCTAGAATCCAGTAGGCAGACTTCTTAGTAAGAATCTAGTCCTGTAGTTATAGACAAGCATGCGTATTTATCGTAGTTAAATGCAGTGTATCATCTGCCGATAATATGCCTTTCTATTGGTTAATTGCATATATGACTATACAAAATAAAATGAAATATTGACTAAATCAATTTTTTAAAATCCAGCTAAAACTTGTGAAATATCCTGCTACTGACTGAAATGCTAACGAGTGAAAAATAATCACTTTTTTTTTTTTGCTTGCTTGTTGAAGCAGAACTCAATTTCCAATCCTTCATTAGAAAACTGGGACTTCAATTTGTTACTTCCTTCCAATGTTTCTGCTTCCATAAATTGCATCCTCCCCAGAGAAATTTTATTCCTGATATAAATATCTATAGTATGTTTGTTTTTAATGGGTTCATTTATTCTGTTGAAACAGCAGATTATAAATCAAATTGCAATAGTTGGAGGTATAATTTAAGTAGGTAAATTTTCAGATGAGTTGGGGACACTCCACTTTTAATACATATGAGTCATTGCCAGTTTTTACTATGGAACTATGTCTGCGATGTTGCGCCAAATGTATCTACCGTTTCATTGGCCGTGGCTGCCGTGGCATTTTCCACTCCTGACATGAAAGTTTCAATTCATCAAAAAATTTAATAAATAAAAAGCAAAACTTAAAAGGAAGTTAAACTTCTTTGAGATTCTTTGACTCCTTGAAGTAGGGCTAGAGAATAAAGGAAAATTGTGTACTGCAGACTTCAGTAGCAGAGTTGATACTGTTTTTGGCAACATCAAACTTCTAGCAAATGAGCGTCTGCCATTTGGGGTAATGAAATTTAGTAAATATTTACTCATTGTCCTAAATAAGAGATATATTCATTTATGTACTATTAATTATGGTATTTTATTGTGAATATTAATATAGTCATATTAACTGAGAAAATTATGAAAAGAACGTCCCAGGCAAACAAAATACATTTTAAAAACCTGCTGCTATGTTAGTTATTTTTGCTAGAGAGAATGCCTCATGTCCTCTTAACTTTTACCTTAGAAACCTCATCAGTAGACTTGGTTTTTCTTAATGGTGTAACTTCAGAGATTGCTCTTACACTGTCCTTCCTGAATGAATGAAGCTTCCTTGTGCTTATTAAGTCTGTGTTTGTGTGCTTCTTCAATAGAGTTATTGAATTGCTTGAAGTAATTTACTTCTTGCAGAGTAAAAAAATGTAGCACATTTAGTTCTTTCAAATCCACCGTATTGTGTTTACACAAGTCTCTGGTTTTGTGGTTGTTTTAAAAAGAAATTAAGTTAAATGATTGATTTGTAAATGTCATTTCACAGTAGGAAATAGCAGTACAAATGTCTGCCTGCAGAAGGTAGAGCTTGTTGTTGTATATTTTGTTATTACTAAGCAAAAATCAGTATTCCACTAGATGGAGCAAAAGTGGCAGTAGCTTTACAGACAGTGCAAGTTCCTGGGCCAGGTATAAGAGATTTTGAAGTAAATAAATAATTTAATTTCTTGGAAAAAATCAATATAAATACATATATATTTCAAATATGTATTCATTTATTTATAACTTCCTGAAACTTGTAAGGTCATTTTGAGTGATCTCATTTAAATATTGGTTTATTTTCTAGTTTATGACAAGATTGTTAGAAATAAAGATGCTTGATTTTTTTCTTTTTCAGTTTTGTATGATCTGGCCAAATTAAACAGTACACATTGCCCTAATGATAGTTATGAAGTAGCACAAGTTGGCAAATGTCTGTGAACACTGGGTACATAATTCTACTGACTCTGAAGTGAAGTGAGTGAAGTTGTTCAGTCGTGTCTGACTCTGACCCCATGAACTGTAGCTTACCAGGCTCCTCCCTCCATGGGATTCTCCAGGCAAGAGTACTGGAGTGGGGCGCCATTTCCTTCTCCAGGGGATAAAAGTTGCTTTGAAATGTTTACAGTTTGCAGTGAGAGCATTACATCAAATTTCAGTTGCTTGGTTAATGATTAGAGCATGCAAATATTTGAGAGCTAGATAATTTTAGGATCCATTCAGCCTAATGCTCTCATATCTGAAATTAGATAGTGAGAAGATAAACAATCTCTCCAGTGTTACCTTTCTCTACCTTTGATGATGGGAATGTTCAAACTGAGATGATTTTGATAAAAAATTATCTTTGTAATTCTCAATCCCCAAATGATATTTATTCTCACTTATTGACTATTGGAAAATCCCAACATAATAAATTATATTTTTAAAAATCCAGCATCAGGACTGGAACAGTACTTTGATATCTTACCAAATTTTATAGCCACTAAACTTTGACTAGATAGAGATTTTTATTGAGGTACAGTTGATTTATAATATGTTAATTATTGCTGCACAGCAAGGTGATTCAGTAGTATATCTATCTATATCTGTATCTATCTATATATATATATAATTCTTTTTAAAATATTATCTTCCATTATAGCTTATCATAGGATATTGAATATAGTTCTCTGTGCTATATAGTAGGCCCTTGTTGTCATCCATTCTGTATATAAAAGCTTGGGCTTCCCTGGTGGCTCAGTGGGAAAGAATCTGCCTGCCAGTGCAGGAGAGGTAGGTTTGATCCCTGGTCCAGGAAGATTCCCTGAAGTAGGGAAGCGTCAACCCACTCCAGTATTTTTGCCTGGGAAACCTCATGGACAGAGAACCTAGTGAGCCACAGTCCATGTGGCCGCAAAGAGTTGGACATGACTTAGTGACTGAACAACAACAATATAAAAGCTTCTCTCTGCTAACGCCAACCTTCCACTCCATCTCTCTCCCAACCCCATACCCCTTGGCAACCACCAGTTTGACTGGACAAATTTCTAGTGTGAACAGAAAATGTTAAGTAAAACACATTAAAAATTAGCTGTCTCTCATTTGCCAACAGATATGCCTCAGGCCTAAGAGAAATAGCTATTTGGGAAGAATTTATAAAAATATAGGACAATGGGAGGGGAGCCTCTAGGTATACAGGCTGTTGAACGTTCTAATGCCTCCTATTTAGATCACTTTCTCGCTCTCGCACTCAAACTTCTTAAGAAAGGGATCTAGCATTTGGTTATTCCAAGCCCCTGTGCTACCTCATTTCCATCTCTATATGATAAAGTAAGCTCACTACATCTGCAAATTGCATATTTCTCTTCCCTCAGAATAGGGGTGAGAATTGTTTGAATTTCAGCATGCAAAGTCATAAGCAGGGGAGAATGGTGGAATTGGGAAGAGAAAGAGGAAGAGGTTTAGCTTTACAATTCTGAGTCTGGTGGGAATATTTTTGAAAATGTAGGTGTTATTTCCTGCAATCAAGAGCTTTGCAGAGCTTGATAATCATTTCCCAGCTGTATCCCTTGCTGAATTTTTTTCTAGTTGTGGGCACTCCATGGCTGTTTTTTTCCCATTTATGATGGAAGAGGATCATATCCATCTTGCTGATAGAGAGCTGGGGATTTAATTCCCACAGCTTCTCCTCTCTTCCTCTTCACCTTGAAAAGTTTAGCTTTGTGCTAAGGTGTGAAAAAAAAAAGAAAAAGTCTTGACTGTAGTATGTCAGGCATATTTCAGCTCGATTTGTGTCAACCCTAATAAGTAAGTTGACAGAATAATAAATTGAGTGCCTGCTCAAGACCTGGCACCTGTACAGGAAATAAAGAAACATTTCAATTGCAGGCAAGTTCTTTTTGTTTTACAAATGGAAGTTTTCCAGGGATCCCCCGTTTCTTTTATTGGAATCTTGGTATCTGAAAGCCTATTTTAACTGTCACCAGAAAACCTGACAAGAAAGCAGCTTTGAAAAGAGATACTGAGCTGGTGGGACACTGATGAGGCAGGTGGATGTATTTGCCCCTTCACTGATGTGTCTTCCCTTTTTTTGTGCTGTGCCTGACACCCAGTAGATTCTTAATGCAAATTCACTGAAAGATCGAATGAATCCATGAGTTGACCTGCTTTGACACTAGGTACTAAAACAAATGTCAAAAGACTGCAGATTATTTCAACTTTCCATTGCATTTTCTAAGTCTTTTTTTTTTTTTCTTTTCTTTCTGGCTCAGTCTTTTTTATTTAGGGTTATCAACTGGGACAGTTATGCTCCCAGGAGACATTTGGACAGTTTGTTGTCACAACAGAAGTGGAGGGGCTGTGTTGCTGGTATCTGGCCTGAAGGATGGTGCTGACCCTCCTACAATGCACAGGACCGACCCCCACAACAAAGAATTATCTGGCCCCAGAGGCAACAGTGTCAAACTTTAGAATCTCTCAGAAAACTTAAGTTAGACCCTTTAAAATTCATATTATTCACCATTTTTTAACCTAGAACTTGAGTTTTATCTGGTCAGTCCTCTACCACTGAGTCCTAGGGAACAAAGTTAAGTTCTGTAATTTGGATAATTGTTTTCACAAGACAGAACCTTACAACTGAGAATTATCTTGTCCAGATGTCAGTAATGAATGACATTGTTCAGAAGTCATAGTCTAGATATGAG
This sequence comes from Nanger dama, assembly GCA_917880005.1. NCBI lineage: Eukaryota > Metazoa > Chordata > Mammalia > Artiodactyla > Bovidae > Nanger > Nanger dama. The sequence goes on from CAKJTW010000007.1 coordinate 37,887,833, forward strand.
TTACCAACCAAGCTAACTTACTTTACAATAAAATTTGTTCTACCCATCCCCCACCATGATCATTGTTCAGATGGTAAAGAGTCTGCCTGCAATGGAGGAGACTGTGGGTTCAATCCCTGGGTTGGGAAGATCCCTGGAGAATGGAATGGTGGCTCACTCCAGTATTCTTGCCTGCAGAATTTCATGGGCAGAGGAGCCTGGGGGCTACAGTCCATAGGGTCACAAAGAGTTGGACACAATGAGTGACTAACACTTTCACCCTGATCAATAACCTGGATGGCAAACTGGAAGACACATTTCAGATTTCAAGTTCATGAATTCCTCAGAGTTCCAGAACAGGGTGAGAGCCCCTGGCCCATTGTCTGTCCTGTCCCATGAGGGACCTCACATACCTATGTGTGAACACCCAGATTGGTCATCCCATCTCTGTCTACATGTCCAAAAAAGCCACTTTAATCTACCTTGTCATGTTGAAGACTTTTCCACACCCACAGGTGGGCCCTCTGGAGGTCCGGACCAAGAAAGAGACTCATGCAGGTCCTGAAAGCAGGTTGAAGGCCGCCTGACAGGAAGGTTCTAGAGTGTCCAGGGCTTGGACTGGGTTGGGACAGGAGTGCTGGGTAGGCAGCCCGCTTGGGTCAGGGACTCACATTTAAGGACAAAATGGTTCTTTCCAATCATAATTGTTGGGGGAGGTCATGGAGAGGATGTGACGCCGGTTGACCTATAAGCTGAACCTTTCTTACCCTTCCCTTCTCTTCTGCACTCTCCTCTGTCTGTGGAATGTAAGTTCCACCCACAATCCCATGCTATTAGCAGCTGTTTCAAAGACGAATCCTTGAGAGAGTAAGGTGTTATTGAGACCATCTTGCCTGAATAAATGAATTAACCAGTGAGGACCTTTCTGGAAACTCTTAAGATTCTGGAGGGAGAGTATGGAGATTTATATGTCCTATAGCCACCCGACAAACCAGCTCTGTAAGTTCCTTTGTTTATAAAAACTGCCACCTCCCAATCTAGAGTGTTCTGTCTCATTCTTTAGTCTCTTCTTACTCTCCCTGTATGACCACCAATTTATAAGTGGAGAATAATCTTAAACTGAAAATTGAGTTTTAAGATCTGATGATGCATAATCCTTCTTGAAAGTATAGGCATTTGTCATTTCTGTTGGTTATTTGGATTAGTGCCACTGAGAAGAGGCCTAGTGTTTTGTGTTACTGATTAAATAATAACTTGAAGAATTCAAAATAAGAGGCTATTTTAAAGTTCTAGCGATAAATCACAATCATAATTAAAGTCAAAAGTAGATTAAAAGTAAATAACTGGGTTTCCAGCAAACCCAGTAACATGCTAATTCGTAGAGGCTGATTGTGTAAAGGGAAATATTAGTAAAAGAATCAATATAAAGAGAAAACTAAAGATCTGCTTCTTTGACTTTTATTTAAAATTAGTATATTTAAGAACTTCCTCAGTTCATGGTTTATAAATAAATCTTTATTCAGTAGTATCATTCATTTTATATATGAATGATACATATAAATGAAAAAGTCAGTTCAATCTTATCTATAAAGTGATAAAAGGAATGATTAGCTTGAGTCTGATCTTAAATTTGCTCACAGAAAACTTACAAGGAAAAATACTCCTCTTTATAAAATTGAAGTATATTATGTATATTTTTAAAAGTTCTTGAAATAGAATTTGCAGATGCTTGATAGAATAGGTGGTAAGAGATACTTTATATGAGTTTTAAAAACAATTGTTTACTTCTAGGAAAAATATTATTTTATATTTTGAGATCTATAGTTTGTTACTACAAGAATACTGGAGTGCTGTGAGGATCCAGTTTGAGATGCTATGAGGATCCAATTTGAAATGCTAAGAAAAATATCTAAAAAGCTTGAAGCGTGTGTGTGTGTGTGTGTGTGTGTGTGTGTGTGTGTGTGTGAAAGGGAAGGAAAGAGTAGAGAAGAGAGGATGGAGTTAGGCAGCAGCAACTTAAACTTTATTGGATTAACACATGTTAAATTAGTAGGCATTTTTCAGTCCTCTTTAAAAACATGCTGTTTATAATTTTCTACTTTTTACATTTCCTTTAAAAAGAACCCTTCTTGTGTTCTTTATTAAGATTTAGAAATGACAATCACAGCAAATAGTCATAGTTTTGTCATATTTATGTTGTATGGATTCTGTGAAAAGTATTTTTAAGTGACACATAAAAAGAACGTCCAGCTAAGTTCCATGAAATAGAGAAATAGTTGGCATCCGTGATGCCTATGAAACAAAAGGAAACATGGTATGAATCACTTGGATACCAAGGGAACTGAGCCTCTTCAAAAGCATGATAGAACAGTAAGAAACGAAGAAGAGGGAAAGGATTTTATTTTTACATGTGAACAAATTCACTTTTGTATATAATCTAAAATGCTTTAGCATAAGTTAACCTCTAAAATATAGTATAATCATTACTGATAGATTTTATCTTTCCAGGCTGTTTTACAGGAGCATTGAGCTGACTAGTTATGTTTATATCTGGGAGAACTACAGACTCATTAGTTTGCCTTGGGATTCTCCATGGACTTGGTATTTAACTTTCTTGGGAGTTGACTTTGGTTACTACTGGTTCCACCGTATGGCTCATGGTAAGTTCCAAACCAAGGCTTTATTGCTACTGAACTTACATTGAACTGTGTTTGCCACGCAGTTGGTATTCAGGAAATATTTATTGAATGAATGACTAAATGAATAACTTAATTTACTTACAGTATCTAAAGATTAACAATGAAAATTTACTTTGTGTTTTAAATGGAAACAATCTGAAGTCATTGTTGAAAAAATGTGAAATTACTAGAGGTACATATTTCACAATTCTTGTATCTAATATATTTTTGTTAAACCCTTTAGAAAGTCCTGGCTATTGCATCACTTCACATCCCAATTACTTAGGGTCATTCAGAAGAGCTTTGTAACAGCATAGAATCCTAGCTAACGTGCTGTCGTGTAAGCTTGATTCAAGTTCTTGGCTGTGTTACCATGTTACAAATGAAAATGCAATCAGCTAAGGCACTAGCCATAATGCACTTGAGTGTGACCACAGCTTTGCACAATTTCTCATCTGGTATAAAACCTTCATACTGTACTGGTTCACTGAGTTTGCTTGTGCGGATTCTTGGCTGCACTTTCCAAAGAAATGTTTTGTTATGGAAAGGAAAATGGAGGAGCAAGGAGCTGTCTAAATCTCTATTGGAATAAGCCGGGGTTGAAGAATGATTGTAGAGGTAAGATGAGCTAGTGGTCTGTAAGGAGGAAGGAGGCATGCAAAAGTATTTCTGCAAGGAAATGGAGCAAAGTGCTAATTTGGGGAAACTACTGAGGAACTGAACTCAGGATTTCAGTGGGTAGTTGGGTTGAGTGGGTGGGGAGGAAGGAAGGAAGAGGAAGAAACCTGGAATAATAATACAAAATAGACGGGGGATGGAAAGAAGAGCCCCGGAGATCAGAGTGAATAACTGAGCTATGTGTGTGGGAGTATGTGTGACTAAATGTCCTTGCCAAGCAAGGATGAAGGAAATAGGAGTAGCGCAGACAGCATCAGGCTAAAGGCAGCTAAACTTTAAACACGGCGTTATTTTGTTAAGCACTTTAAATGTGACATTTAATGACACTGTAAAGAGTGTTAATTCAGTAAAACAATTTGGAGTGAACAGATAAACTAGAAAAAGTTGTTTGTTTTGTGTGTGATAACCTTTGTCTTTGAAAATAATAGATCATCTCCTGACATCATTTCCTTGTATATAAATGAAAGAGGATACTCCCAAATTGAACATGATTAAGAATAAAATAGGGTCTACGCAGTAAACTTTGTATTTCATTTCAAAACAGTAGTTTTCTCCCTGAAGCAAACTCATTGGCAATTTCCCTCACTTTCTGTTGTAGCAAATGGGTAATGCAAAAGCATTTACATTGTATTAGTTAATTTCAGGAACTTTCTAATATCACACTGTCCTGTACAGATGTGTTTGTTTGGAAAATCTGCAAATTCGCTTAATGTTTGAAACTCCATTATAACAGAAAACAAAGAACCAACAAAATATAACCAAATATAAAATGTTTAAAAAATATGTTGATTGTAAGTGCTCTCAGGGAAAAGCAATAAAATAAAATAATATGTTAAAATCATGGAATCAAAGTTGTTTAAAGTATGCTTCCCATTAGAAAATTTTGAATCAAATCCAGTAAAGGCAGCCATTAAAAAAATCTGAAACCTTCTGGAAAAACACTCACCACTTTCAGGCCATGAAGCTTAATCATAAGTTCAAAGACTTTTGACTTGTGATGGAAAGCTAGTTGGAAAAAAAAAAAAAAACTATGTAGTTAAATGTGTCAAATTTCAATGTAACAATCAATTTTTAAATTTCATATGATAATGCAAAATATTAAAATGAGGTTTTAAAAATCTAAATCTGTAGACATACAGAGTGACAAGATAAAGCCAGTAATATCAAATTTGTTTACTTTGTTGGATTACTGAGCAATTAATTGGTTAAATTTATTCAGCTGAAAAGTTGAACAGGTCTAACGTCTTAATGTTGTCTTAAAATATTTTTAAGACCCTGCTTTTTCTACTTAATGTGTTACTTTCCTTTCAATGATTTCAATAAATGACATAATAAAAGTATACTCCACATTTGCTAAATGTTAAATGCTATGACTTTTGAAGAAACAGTTTACTATATATTTAAAACTTTGTTTTTGCATACATTTAAATCACTTCTTTAATAACCTACATTATTGCTAAGTGGTGGTTGTTGTTGCTGCTTTACTAGTTTGTTTTGCATATATGTAGAATTTTCTTACATTAAAGAGATAGTTTCCTTCCCTGTTAGCTCAGCTGCTAAAGAATCCACCCACAACACAGGAGACCCTGATTTGATTCCTGGGTCGGGAAGATCCTCTGGAGAAGGGATAGGCTATCGACTCCAGTATTTTTTTTTTTTTTAAATTAAATTTATTTATTTTTTTAATTAGCAATCCGCATTTGTTTCAGGTGGCTCAGATAAGAATCTGCCTGTAATGGGACAGACCTGGGTTTGATCCCTGGGTTGGGAAAATCCTCTGGAGAAGGGAACAGGCTACCTACTGCAGTATTCTTGCCTATAGAATTCCATGGACCAGGGAGCCTGACAGGCTACAGTCCATGTGGTTGCAAAGAACTGGACAATGAGTGAGTGACTTTCACTTTGTGTATTTGTAGAAAAGTTTAGAAAACCTTGAATTCCATCTCTGTCTCTATGAAAAATGGCAGAGGATTATTTGAAGCTATATATATTCTTTATATGTCATTCCCTTTTCCCCTGGAAAAAATGAGAAAGAAATGGATAACTTATCAGTTTACACAGAAACAAGAGTAGTGCAATAATTATCCTACAGTCTTTGACTACTTTAGAAAGATGGAATGATAACATTACTGCTAGATGGCAGCCCACCAGGCTCCCCCGTCCCTGGGATTCTCCAGGCAAGAACACTGGAGTGGGTTGCCATTTCCTTCTCCAATGCATGAAAGTGAAAAGTGAAAGTGAAGTCGCTCAGTCGTGTCCGACTTAGCGACCCCATGGACTGCAGCCCACCAGGCTCCTCCATCCATGGGATTTTCCAGGAAAGAGTACTGGATTGGGGTGCCGTTGCCTTCTCCGATGATAACATTAAGTAGGTCTCAAGGTAACTTCTTGCATGCTTAGTCTCCATTACAGAAATCTACATTAATTTTCTTTGTACTTCTTATTAGTTGTATTAAACATATAATAAGAAAAAGAGTAAAGATTTTTAAGGGAACTTTTAAAATGTAAATGATTATTTCTTGAGGGGCAGCCAGAATGAGCCTTCCAGGGTGATGGTAATAGATTTGTCTTGAGTTTGATAATAGACTTGTAGTTATATGAGTGTATATACTTGTAAAAATTTATCAGTTTGTACATTTAAAGTTTATGTACTTTATCTCTGGGCTTCCCTGATAGCTCAGTTGGTGAAGAATCTGCTTGCAATGCAGGAGACCGTTGTTCGATTCCTGGTTGGGAAGATCCCCTGGAGAAGGGAAAGCAACACACTGCAGTATTCTGGCCTGGAGCATTCCATGGACTGTATAGACAATAGACTTGTAGTTTTATATGTGTGTATATATTTGTAAAAATGTATTAATTTGTACATTTAAAGATGTACTTTAACTATACCTCAATAAATGTTCAGCTAGTAAATAATGCCACTAATATACTTTCTGCTGAACAGTCAGAATGATACAGTGAGTAACCAAATTTAAAAATAGGAATCAAGAAGTTATCTTTTGTGATGGTAAGCATAAACATATGACCTTACACAGATTTTACTGCATCAGTTTCCATAACTAAAGATGGTACAAGTACCAGCTTGCTGGTCATTCATTGTATTGCCTCTCTTCCCCACATTCTTCTTTGCTATTTCTTGTCTTATCAGAGGTGAACCTGAGAGATGCTCCTCTTTTGCAAGTGACTTGTTAGGTTCTGCCAATTCAAAGGTCAGATAGGACACAGCAAAGGCAGAACAAGAGGGAGGGACTTTGTTTCCATTTTCTAAAGTACCGTTTTCTATCAGCCCTTAACAGATTAATATGTGGGGAACCTTGTAGTGTTCATCTCGTGGTTAAGATGTAGCCTTTAATATCTGATGGACCTTCCGCCCTCTAGGTGGCCAGTGGACTGTGTGTATCCCACACCCTCTGGGGTCTACATACTCTCGCAATCTCTTTGTTCCCAGTAGAGTCCCTATGAGAGCACAACCTGTACAGAGATGCAGACTCTTAGACTTGGTGTTGGTCATGGTAAAGGGCTCTTTGAAACTTATAAGTATTTTCCTCATTCACTCTCCTTAAAATCTGTGAGTAGTATTTGTGTTCTACAGATTCTACTTTTGTGCTACTGGCCTATATCTTGCTTAACTCTTTCAGTTAACTACCTTTTTACTAGTTAATAATTCACTGTATTAACTTTATTTATTACAATGATTGTATGCTTTTTGTTTCCGGATTGGACCCTGACTGATGCAGTGAGCCTTCCCACATATTAAATAGGGTTATAAACTAGAGTTCAGCTGGCTATAACCTTTACTATTTCCTCTTGAGGCATTGATCATACATTTAGACTGTAACACTTGAGACCAGTTCTGAAAGACAAGACATTGATATGTAGTTCAGTTCAGTTCAGTCGCTCAGTCGTGTCCGATTCTTTACGACCCCATGAATCGCAGCACCCCAGGCCTCTCTGTCCATCACCATCTCCCGGAGTTCACTCAGGCTCACGTCCATTGAGTCCGTGATGCCATCCAGCCATTTCATCCTCGGTCGTCCCCTTCTCCTCCTGCCCCCAATCCCTCCCAGGATCAGAGTCTTTTCCAATGAGTCAACTCTTCGCATGAGGTGGCCAAAGTACCTGGAGCTTCAGCTTTAGCATCATTCCTTCCAAAGAAATCCCAGGGCTGATCTCCTTCAGAATGGACTAGTTTGATCTCCTTGCAGTCCAAGGGACTCTCAAGAGTCTTCTCCAACACCACAGTTCAAAAGCATCAATTCCTCGGCACCCAGTCTTCACAGTCCAACTCTCACATCCATACATGACCACAGGAAAAACCATAGCCTTGATTAGATGAACCTTAGTCGGCAAAGTAATGTCTCTGCTTTTGAATATACTATCTAGGTTGGTCATAACTTTCCTTCCAAGGAGTAAGCGTCTTTTAATTTCATGGCTGCAGTCACCATCTGCAGTGATTTTGGAGCCCCCAAAAATAAAGTCTGATACTATTTCCACTGTTTCCCCATCTATTTGCCATGAAGTGATGGGACCGGATGTCATGATCTTCATTTTCTGAATGTTGAGATTTAAGCCAACTTTTTCACTCTCCTCTTTCACTTTCATCTAGAGACTTTTTAGTTCCTCTTCACTTCCTGCCATAAGGGTGGTGTCATCTGCATATCTGAGGTTATTGATATTTCTCGGTAATCTTGATTCCAGCTTGTGCTTCTTCCAGTCCAGCGTTTCTCATGATGTACTCTGCATAGGTTAAATAAGCAGGGTGACAATATACAGCCTTGATATACTCCTTTTCCTATTTGGAACCAGTCTGTTGTTCCATGTCCAGTTCTAACTGTTGCTTCTTGACCTGCATACAGACTCTTAAGAGGCAAGTTAGGTGGTCTGTGTAAAATTGCTATAAAAGAAACCTATACAATTTCCTCAAATTCTAGTTCTTTTACTCAACAAATAAGCTACTTAATTCATTTTCTATTTATTTATTCCTTTATCTAAATAAGGTGAGTGTTCACAATTTTTGTGTAATTAAAGTTTTATTCCCACAAGTTTATTGTCACTCAGTGAGCATTTGTATATGATTGATTAAGCTTTTCATTTATAATTGAATTTTAAGGGGTTAAATTGCCAAAGCTTTGACTGTGTGGATCACAATAAGCTGTGGAAAATTCTGAAAGAGATGGGAATACCAGACCACCTGACCTACCTCTTGAGAAACCTGTATGCAGGTCAGGAAGCAACAGTTAGAACTGGACATGGAACAACAGACTGGTTCCAAATTGGAAAAGGAGTACGTCAAGGCTGTAGATTGTCACCCTGCCTATTTACCTTATATGCAGAGTACATCATGAGAAACGCTGGGCTGGAAGAAGCACAAGCTGGAATCAAGATTACCGGGAGAAATATCAATAACCTCAGATATGCAGATGACACCACCCTTATGGCAGAAAGTGAAGAAGAACTAAGAAGTCTCTTGATGAAAGTGGAAGAGGAGAGTGAAAAAGTTGGCTTAAATCTCAACATTCAGAAAACGAAGATCATGACATCCAATCCCTTCACTTTATGGCAAATAGATGGGGAAACAGTGGAAACAGTATCAGACTTTATTTTGGGGGCTCCAAAATCACTGCAGATGGTGAATGCAGCCATGAAATTAGAAGATGCTTACTCCTTGGAAGGAAAGTTATGACCAACCTAGATAGCATATTCAAAAGCAGAGACATTACTTTACCAACAAAGGTCCATCTAGTCAAGGCTATGGTTTTTCCAGTAGTCATGTATGGATGCGAGAGTTGGACTATGAAGAAAGCTGAGTGCCGAAGAATTGATGCTTTTGAACTGTGGTGTTGGAGAAAACTCTTGAGAGTCCCTTGGACTGCAAGGAGATCCAACCAGTCCATTCTGAAGGAGATCAGCCCTGGGTGTTCTTTGGAAGCTGAAACTCCAGTACTTTGGCCACCTCATGAAAAGAGTTTACTCATTGGAAAAACTTCTGATACTGGGAGGGATTGGGGACAGGAGGAGAAGGGGACGACAGAGGATGAAATGGCTGGATGGCATCACCAACTTAATGGACATGAGTTTGAGTGAACTCCAGGAGATGGTGATGGACAGGGAGGCCTGGTGTGCTGTGATTCATGGGGTCGCAAAGAGTCGGACACTACTGAATGACTGAACTGAACTGAATTTTTTCATTATTGTTTAAACAAAGCATAAGCAGATATACTGAATAGAATTTTTTTTTTTTTGGTTGAGAGATAGTGCCAGAAATGTAGTCTATATTGAAAAACAGGTTACTTAAGCATTCTTGTCTTTCTATCTTTTTTCTAGCACCCAGTATTTTTGTAAGTCTTTGCAACATATTATGCCTCACTTTAAAAAATATGTGGCTGTATTTTTACTGAATCACTGAGGTAAAGTCTACTCTTTAGTTGCCTTGTTTATTGCTATTCCTCTCACTTTTCCCCATGATTGCTCACCTTCTCTCAGCTCTTAGAGGAGTCATCCTTCAGAATATGTATAAAGGAAGCCTTGGAATTCCCATGACCGTGCCTGTGACCTCCAATTTCTCATCGTTACTTTCTGATAAGCAGCCTGACACCTATGCTAACCATTTCCTCTGAGCTTCCCTGGTGTCTGAGCCAGTAAATAATCTGCCTGCAATGTGGAAGACCCAGGTTCAGTCCCTGGGTGGGGAAGATCCCCTGGAGAAAGGAATGGCAGCCCAGACCAGTATTCTTGCCTGGAGAATTTCACGGACAGAGGAACCTGGTGAGTTCCTTGGGATCACAAAGAGTCTGACATGACTGGATGACTAACACTTTCACATTTTCATTTCTATGACAAGGGCTATCTTATGAGGAATATTAAACATTTATCTGCAGGAGCACTGAAATATTATCATTATTTCCCCACAGAGAGCACCATTTGAAGGAAATTTTCCTAGAAACTGACAGCTGCAGTCACCCTTAAAGCCACAGTCTAAATTTCCTTTGTTGCTTTTAGATTCTGTACATAGATAATGTATGAAAAGCACACTTGATACAAAAAATCTAGCCATGATCAGAGGGTTGAAACTAAAGATCCTTTCAAATAGAGAATTCATACACTTGCTAATAAAGGATAAAACTTTCAGAAATCTTAATTAGCCTTTTTCTGTACACTGGTAACTAAAATATAGATATATTTCTGGAAATAGTTGGAAGTATTTGAGGATGACTTTAGTAATATTTTACAGAATTAATAAAGCTCTGAAATGAATATTCAGGATGAAACTGAAAGACAGATGAAGATTAATTTATCAGCATTATCTGACGTGACTGACTCTATTTAAGACAGAGAATACGCTAATTCTCTCTTCCTTCTGGGCCTAGTACTCTTGCCTAGTACATAGCAGAGCAATGGAATTTGAGTGAAGTTTAGGTGTGTAACTCTGTATGTGCAACTAGGTACTATCCACATGACCTTGAGATTAACCTCTCTGAGTTAGATTTTATTTCCTTCCTATATTTCCCAGACTGTATACTTCATACCCATGACTTATTGATTTGAAACTGTAAGTTTGTACCTCTTAGTTTCCCTCACCTATTTCTTTGGCACTGATTCTTAAATTTCCAAATCTCTGAATATGCTGATTAACCTTTCTCAAAGTACTTACATAAAAACCAAATGGAATCCTGTTAAAAATTCATATTCCTGAAATGATGATGCTAGTAATAGTATCAGGATTAATAACTAAAATTCAGTTATTATTGAAAGCCATGGAAGAGCAACAAATGTGGTAGAAACGCATAGATTCTGCAGCCAAAATATTGGAAGATTCAATATTCTCCAGATATCAATTCTTTCCAACTTGTCCCATAGATTCTATTCATCCCTAATCAAAATCTTGCAAGTTATTTTGTGGATATTGACAAATTAATTCTAAAGTTTACGTGGAGAGGCAAAACAACTAACACAGAATGTTGAAGAAGAAAACAATAGCCAACAAAACATTGGAGGAGAAGAACAAACTTGGAAGATTGATGCCACCCAACTTCAAGACTTATGAAGCTATGAAGGTACAGTGATCAAGACCATGTGGTATTGTCAAAAGACAGACAAATATAGATCAGTGGAACAGATTAGAGACCCTCAAATAGATCGGCATAATTGTGGTTGGTGAAAAGAGCAAAGACAATTCAATTAAACTAAGAAGAGTCTTTTCAACAAATAGTGCTGAAACAACAGGACATTTACATGTAAGAAGTGAACCTAGACACAGACTTTATAGTCCTTCACAAAAGTTAACCAGAGTCTTAAACATAAAACTATAAAACTCTTTGAAGATAACATGGGAGTAAATGTATAAGTAAGATTTTGGGTGTTGAGATAACCTTTTAGGTACAACATAAAAGGCATGAGCCATTAAAACATTGATAAACTGGACTTCATTAAAATTAAAAACTTTTACTCTATGAGAGACAATGTCAAGAGGATGAGAAGAGAAACCAGATGGGAGAAAGTATTGGCAAAAGACACATCTGATGATAGACTATTATCCAAAATATACAAAAAACTATTACAGACTCTGTGGAGCTGGACTGCCTGGGTTCAGACTTTGGCTCTACAACTTACAGAGTAATACTGAGCAAGTTATGCCTCCTCTTATTTATCCTTATTTGTAAGATGCAAATAACACTAATGTAACCCACGTAAGATCGTTGTGTGGTATAAATGAATTAGAATTGAGAAACGCTAAGGGCAGAGACTGATACATAATAAGTAAAAAACTAAATATAAACTCATGTTATCTGGTCTCTCTTTTTTATGTAATATGTTATATATAATAATATCCTGAAAACTGTCATGTTTTCCTTACATGACAGTTGTTAAAATATCCTTTTCACCATGCATAGTGAAGCTTACTTATTGTCATACAGAGTCATTTTTTTCTTATTGCTATATGGAATTAATAATAATATTTCATGAAGGCTCTTGTAAAGATGTGCTATATATTTGTAGGGTATATGTACAAAATGTATTGTATAACATACACTGTGTTATGCATGCTAAGTCGCTTCAGTGGTGTCTAACTCTTTGCCACCCTATGGACTGTAGCCTGCCTGGCTCCTCTGTCCATGGGATTCTTCAGGCAAGAATACTGGAGTGGGTTCCCATGTCCTCCTCCAGGGGATCTTCCCAAACTAGGGATCTAACCCGAGTCTCTTAGGTCTCCTGAACTGACAGGCAGATTCTTTACCAATAGCGCCACCTGGGAAGCCCATAACACTAACACTAGAGAATTCTAGTTGTATCAAGCAGGTCACGTGGATTTTGTTAAAAAAAATTGCCTCTGTATTTAATAATATGTATATATTGGAAAATGAACATTTCAGGCCTCACCCCTTGGTCAGATATATAGACAACAGGGAACACTGCAAGAGAGTGCTTTAGGCTTCCATTGATTAAGGTATGATATTAACAATCTTTTAGTGTCCTTTTCTTTTAAAATTGTTTTTTTTTCTCAAGTTAATATTAGGTAATTTGAAATTTTTTGATATATCAAAGTTATCCATATTCCCTTTTACTTTAAACATCATTGTTTTTACCTTGCTCTTTTGGAGGAAACAAAATCTACTAGAATTTGTATTTACTATTTAGATTTTAAAGTTGCTTTTGTTGCCTTCTCAGCTTAATTAAATTTTAATTTATTAAAAGATTTTTCCAGCTTAGAGACTGATATCTCTTTTTCCAGGACCTAGAAAATGACTTGGAAAAAAAAAATCTCTAAAATATACTTGTACTTTATTCTGTTACACAAATAGGTAATTTGGCTTTTTCCTTTTTCTTACAGTTTGATGGCTTGTCGTTCTTAGGATGCTTCCTGGGATGTAATTTTGTGATATAGGCATTTCAAAAGTGTGTGTGTAAATTGTTTTCCTCTCCAAATTCACATGCATCTTGATAATGCAAAAAACACCGCAGCAGTAGGGTTTTGCAGTATGTAGCTTGTGTGGCATCATTTTTAAAACAAATGTTTAGAGCGGCTCTGTGCCTTGGAGCTGTTTGAAGCACTGAAGGGCACACGTCCTCTCATGTGAAGTGCTTATACCATGAGTTAAACAAACAGTACAGGCAAGCCCCAGAAAAATGTACCAGATGTACAGGTGGTAGTCAAATCAACAAAAAATGTATCTCATTTCATTGTATTAGATTTATTTAGCAGTGCTCTCTTTTTCTTTAGATATTTTGAAATATAGTGGGAAAATAAGTCATTATGCAGAATTTTAAAGCCTCCACCATAATAATAATATTGCTTAGGAAATAAACTGACTCAGAGTTAAAGAACAGAGTGAACTACAAATAAAGCATAAAATGTAGAAAATAAAGAAAATGAGTTTGAGTAGAAGATATTTAGTGCAGAAAGTTATGTATAAATCATCTTTATAAAAATAATTTATAGTTTAAAAGTTTACTAAAAAGAAGCAAGGAAAGCAATAATATAGGACTAAAACTAGATAATGTTATATAGGCATCTGAAGTTATCATCATGTGCTCAGTCGCTAAGTTGTGTCTGACGCTAAGTTGTGTCTGACTTCTTTGCAACCCCATGGACTGTTGCTTGCCAGGCTCCTCTGTCCATGGGATTTTTGAGGCAAGGGTACTGGAGTGGGTTGCCATGCTCTCCTCCAGGGGATCTTCCTGACCCGGGATTGAACCCGCATCTCCTGCTTCTCCTGCATTGGCAGGTGGATTCTTTACCATTGAGCCACAGGGAAGCCCAAGTTATCATCATTTTTTTGACTAGATAAAGATCAGTGGAAACTGGAATATGAACAGGGATAGATATGATTAGTAATGTCAAGAAAAGTTGATTAATATTTTATGAAAATGGAGATGGATATGACTATTGCACTGTAAAGAAATATGTAACCACAACATAATATGAACTTCTTGGAATGAGAATACATACTTCTTTAGATCTTAACTACCCATCATCTTTTTAGTGACACTATAGGGATAGTTTGGCATATACACAGATCAATAACTTCAACAGGGAGAACTAAAAGATACCACTCTGAGTTGTTTTATCAAAAGTTTGTGAGTAAAGGATAAGCCCTGAACTTCACTAAAATTTAAATATAATTAGGATGTTCTGTAGGTCACAAGAAGTCTTCTTGCCATTTTCAAATGCTATGGGACTCCAAAGTCTGAATCTTCTGCACTTGAATTAGGTATAGTAAACAAAAATATCAGTGAATATATTGAATATATTAAGGCCAAGTAAGTATCAGAACATCTCATCCTGTAGTTAATTCAGTCATTCAGTTGTGTCTGACTCTTTGCGACCCCATGAATCGCAACACACCAGGCCTCCCTGTCCATCACCAACTCCCAGAGTTCATTCAAACCCATATCCATCGAGGCAGTGATGCCATCCAACCATCTCATCCTCAGTCGTCACCTTCTCCTCCTGCCCCCAGTCCTTCCTAGCATCAGGGTCTTTTCCAATGAGTCAGCTCTTCACATGAGGTGGCCAGAATATTGGAGTTTCAGCTTCAGCATCATTCCATCCAATGAACACCCAGGACTGATCTCCTTTAGGATGGACTGGTTGGATCTCCTTGCAGTCCAAGGGACTCTCAAGAATCTTCTCCAACACCACAGTTCAAAAGTATCAATTCTTTGGCACTCAGCTTTCTTCACAGTCCAACTCTCACATCCCTACATGACCACTGGAAAAACTATACCCTTGACTAGCTGGACCTTTGTTGGCAAAGTAATATCTCTACTTTTCAATGTTATCTAGGTTGGTCATAACTTTCCTTCCACGGAATAAGTGTCTTTTTAAATTTCATGGCTGCAGTCACCATCTTCAGTGATTTTGGAGCCCCCTCAAACCTATCACTTTATGATATTATACTAATACTGTGTAAAATTTACTGAGTTCTTTTTCATTGTTTCCATTGCTTCATATACATTTTCATATTTAATTAGAACAAGTAGGTGATGAGTTATATCATAGTACTTGTATGAAAGAGGAAACTAAAACCAATATTATTTAAGTAACTTGCCCAACTCTCAGTGTTGATATGCCACAGCCTGGATATTTTGACTGAAGTCATTGATCAGAGTCTCTTAGGTTTGTCATTGCTCTAAGCTCTTAATAAAAGTATTTTTTAAATTTATTTTTAATTGGAAGATAACTGCTTTTCATTGTTGTGTTGGTTTCTGCCATACAGCAATGTGAATTGGTCAAAATATGCATATGTCCCCTCCCTGTTGAACCTCCACCCCCAACCTCTTCCCCACCCCTCTAGGTTGTCACAGAGCCCCGGGTTGAGCTCCCTGTGCCTATACAACAGCTTTCCACGGGCTATCTTTTTTAAAATTAATTTAATTAAATAAGACATATACTAATATCATCATCTGTCCAATCTACTTTGTTGTTGGTGTATTTAAAATCTTCAGTTATATTGGTAGGAAAGAAAATCTAGTTACTTGGTTGTTGAAGTGTCAGAAAATTTATAGAAAATGAGAATTGACCTGCAATAGAATACAGCAGGGCTCACTTTCTTTCTGTCCTTATGCAATTAGTATTACACTCATTGTGTTGTCCTGTCAAGCCTTGAGCACATTGTTAGCTGACTGATTGTGCTGTGATGCTTTTTGTGGGTTCATGTTAGAATCGCCTTAAAGGCTTTAAAAACATACTGATACCTAGCCTAGAAATGAAACCACTTAAATTAGAATCTCTGCAGGAGCGCCTTGGGCTTAGTTGTGTTTATTATCAATGTTGTTTTAAGCAGCCCAGTTATTTTAATGTGTAACTTAAATTGATTACTCATTGAAGATCTTGACAGATGGGACAAGCCTCTAGCTCTTTTATGCTAGCTCTTTTAAAGATGAATTGATGATTCAGTTCAGTTCAGTTCAGTCGCTTGGTCGAGTCCGACTCTTCGCAACCCCATGAATCGCAGCACGCCAGGCCTCCCTGTCCATCACCAACTCCCGGAGTTCACTCACACTCACGTCCATCGAGTCCATGATGCCATCCAGCCATCTCATCCTCTGTCGTCCCCTTCTCCTCCTGCCTCCAATCCTTCCCAGCATCAGAGTCTTTTCCAATGAGTCAACTCTTCGCATGAGGTGGCCAAAGTACTCAAGTTTCAGCTTTAGCATCATTCCTTCCAAAGAAATCCCAGGGCTGATCTCCTTGCAGTCCAAGGGACTCTCAAGAGTCTTCTCCAACACCACAGTTCAAAAGCATCAATTCTTTGGCGCTCAGCCTTCTTCACAGTCCAACTCTCACATCCATACATGACCACTGGAAAAACCATAGCCTTGACTAAATGGACCTTAGTCAGCAAAGTAATGTCTCTGCTTTTGAATATACTATCTAGGTTGGTCATAACTTTCCTTCCAAGGAGTAAGTGTCTTCTAATTTCATGGCTGCAGTCACCATCTGCAGTGATTTTGGAGCCCCCAAAATAGTCTGACACTGTTTCCACTGTTTCCCCATCTATTTGCCATGAAGTGATGGTACCGGATGCCATGATCTTTGTTTTCTGAATGTTGAGCTTTAAGCCACCTTTTTCACTTTCCTCTTTCACTTTCATCAAGAGGCTCTGATTATATATATTTAAATAAAGTTGTGTGTGTATAACTGAACAAT
The DNA here is from genome assembly GCA_917880005.1 of Nanger dama. NCBI lineage: Eukaryota > Metazoa > Chordata > Mammalia > Artiodactyla > Bovidae > Nanger > Nanger dama. The sequence continues at coordinate 37,904,819 of CAKJTW010000007.1, forward strand.
TTTCATGTATGTTGAAATATAACTCTACCCCCAGATACTTCAGCAGTTATTCATTGTAAGAATATTGAAATTTATCATCCCTAAGACACAATGAAGCAATTGTATAATAGTCCATTTTTAATTCTCCTAATTATGCCAAGGATGTCTTTTATTACATTCTTATTTAGATGAAATCAATACTTACTGAATAGGTTTCTTTTTCTAACTTGTACCTCCCTCTTAAGGCAGAGTTTGGGCTTCCTTGATAGCTCAGTTGGTAAAGAATCCGCCTGCAATGCAGGAGACCCAGGTTCGATTCCTGGGTCAGGAAGATCTGCTGGAGAAGGGAAAGGATACCCACTCCAGTATTGTTGGGCTTCACTTGTGACTCAGCTGGTAAAGAATCCATCTGCAATGTGGGAGACCTGGGTTCAATCCCTGGGTTGGGAAGATCCCCTGGAGAAGGAAAAGGCTGCTCAGTCCAGTATTCTGGCCTGGAGAATTCCCATGGACTCTATAGTCCATGAGGTAACAGAGAGTTGGACACAACTGAGTGACTTTCACTTTCAAAGTAGAGTTGTCACTCCATATCATGCAAGAGTTTATAAACATTTTTATTGAAAATAGTTGATTTACAATGTTATATTAGTGTCAGATATACAGCAAAATGAATCAGTTATACATATTTCCACTCTTTTTAAAAATTCTGTTCCCATATAGGCCATTATAGAGTATTCAGTAGAGTTTCCTGTGCCATACAGTAGGTCCGTGTTAGTTATTTACATAAAATATAGTAGTATATACATATATGTATATATATATATATATATATATATATATATCTGGAGTAAGAAATGATAACCTACTCCAGCATTCTTGCTTGGAGAAACCGAGGGACAGAGGAGCCTGGAAAGCTACATTTCATGGGTTCTCAAGAGTTAGACACTACTCAGTGACTAAATAACAATGTATACATAAATCCCAATCTCTCAGTTTATCAACCCCTTTTAACCCTTGATAACCAAAAATTGGTTTTGTACATCTGTGACTTTCTGTTTTTATAGACAAGTTCATTTGTACCCTTTTTCAGTTTCTACATATAAGTGATACCATATTAAAACTATTTTTAAATGCAATTTTTATCTGAAATATCCAAGTCAGTTGTCTTGTAAAATGGTCCACATTCTAGATATATCTGTTTTCTTTCAGTGTTGCTTAACTTTACCATCTGTCCTGAATAATCTGATAGATGTTAGCTCTGAACTCTAGATTGATTAGAGCCAGGGTCAATATTTGTGGCAAGAATAGTTCAAAATGACGTTAGGTGCTTCTGATCAGATGTCTGTAAAACAGGTTGCCACAGACCATTAGGTAAGATTGTGAAAGATTATGATTTCTTTAGTCAAAAGACATAAAGTCATACATTTTCCTTTGTAGCTAGTAGGAAATCAATGCAGAAACGCATATCTGTAATTTTTTCATATGCTGCTGCTGCTGCTAAGTCGCTTCAGTCGCGTCCGACTCTGTGCGACCTCATAGACAGCAGCCCACCAGGCTCCCCACTCCCTGGAATTCTCCAGGAAAGAACACTGGAGTGGGTTGCCATTTCCTTCTACGAGGCATGAAAGTGAAAAGTGAAAATGAAGTCGCTTAGTGGTGTCCAACTCTTTGCGACCCCATGGACTGCAGCCTACCAGGCTCCTCTGTCCATGGGGTTTTCCAGGCAAGAGTACTGGAGTGGAGTGCCACCGCCTTCTCCTATATAGTTGTGTGTGAAATAAACTTAGGACAAACCTCTAGAAAAATTGTTGCATAGCCACTTTGATTCAGTAAGCTGAGGAAAACAGATTTTCCTATTGACCTTTGATAATTCAATCAGTTTTCAAAAATTCGCATTGTTTTAAAAGCGATTAGTAGTTAGTCTATACTTTGACACATCAGTTCACTTCAGTCACTCAGTCATGTCCGACTCTTTGTGACCCCATGGACTGTAAGAGGCCAGGCTTCCCTGTCTATCACCAACTTCAGGAGCTTGCTCAAACTCATACCCATCAAGTCAGTGATGCCATCCAACCTCTGTCACTTCCTTCTCTTCCTGCCTTCAATCTTTCCCAGCATCAGAGTCTTTTCCATTGAGTCAGTTCTTCACATCAGGTGGCCAAATTATTGGATCTTCAGCTTCAGCATCAGTCCTTCCAATGAATCTTCAGCACTGATTTCCTTTAGGGTTACTTGTTTGATCTCTTTATAGTCCAAGGGACTCTCAAGAATCTTCTCTAACATCACAGTTCAAAAGCATCAATTCTTCGGCACTGAGTTTCTTTATGGTCCAACTCTCACATCCATATGACTACTGGAAAAACCATAGCTTTGACACATGGATCGTCCCTGTTCCCAATAAACCTGTAATATAATGATTTCAGCTTCCACTTTTAAAAATTGTTTGGGTCAGTTATCATTATGAGGTTTTTTATTTTGAGGGTTTTATGATGTTTAAAAAAACCAAACTATGACTTGTCCTAAAATTTAGTCTGCAATTATCTATCTCTAGTAGTGGACAGATCTAGAACATATACACACACACCACACATATATATATATGTACATATGCATGCTGTGCTGTTCTTAGTCACCATGTCGACAGTCAGTGTCTGTTCTTTCACATAAAGACTTTGTTATTTTACTGTATGGAAGCCAGTGGAGCATATGCCTTCATCCTCTTATATTCCTTTCTCCAGAGCCAGAAAGAATTCAGATTATTTATTTATTTTTTTGATAACAGCTACATCTCTTGTATGTTTTTGTTTGGTATTACATTGACCAGGCCCCCAGTACAGAATTAAGCAGTAACTGTGATACAGGGTATCTTGACCTTGTTTCTAACTGTGGAAGATATGCTTCAAATGTGGCATCATGGAGCATAATGCTAACTGTAAGAGTGCTTATTTTTATACTTACTGATATCCTGGGGGAAAAGGTAAAGGAGAGTTTATAAAACCTGGACAGAGAAGGATGTAACTCTTTCAGTTGTCTCAAGGGCTGAATCTCGGCTGAAATAACTGACAGTTTTTGGACATACAGAAGGAAATGATGAGTTAGGCTAAATGTCAGATGTGTGTTCAACAGATGTATAAGGTTACATCTTAAAAGACAAGAAATGAAATACCTGTATTTTTAGAGAGGAAGTTATAAATAGTAAACATGTAGCTTCTGTTAACTGTAGTCCAACCCTTAAAGATCTTAAAGTGACAAATACCTTTTTTTTCATCTCTACACTAATTAAGTGAAGTGAAGTTGCTCAGTCGTGTCTGACTCTCTGTGACCCCATGGACCGTAGCCCACCAGGCTCCTCCATCCATGGGATTCTCCAGGCAAGAGTACTGGAGTGGGTTGCCATTTCCTTCTCCAGGGGATCTTCCTGACCCAGGGATTGAACCCAAGTCTCTGGTATTGTAGGCAGATGCTTTAACCTCTGAGCCACCAGGGAAGCCTCAGGAGTGCTTAAAAGTCCTTATGTAAGTAAAACCAGATCAAAAGGTCATACTGCTGCTTCTGCTGCTAAGTCACCTCAGTCGTGTCTGACTCTGTGTGACCCCATGGACAGCAGCCCACCAGGCTCTACCATCTCTGGGATTCTCCAGGCAAGAACACTGGAGTGGCTTGCCATTTCTTTCTGCAATACATGAAAGTGAAAGTGAAATCGCTTAGTCGTGTCCGACTCTTCACAACCCCATGGACTGCAGCCTACCAGGCAGGCTCCTCCGTCCATGGGATTTTCCAGGGAAGAGTACTGGAGTGGGTTGCCATTGCTGGACTGTATTAAATGAGGAATTAAAATATGATCATTCTTGTTTTATTATCTTTAATATGTGATTGTACATTTTTGATGAATTTGTTTTTACTGTTAAAGTAAGGGGTATTCCTTCTTGGTCAGTCGTAAAGAACCCGCCTGCCAATGCTATTGATGTGGGTTTGATCCCTGGGCCTAGAAAATCTCCTGGAGAAGGAATTGTAACCCAATTCCAGTATTCTTAGCTAGGAAATCCCATGGATAGAGGACCCCGCAGTCCATGGTGTCACGAAAGAGTTGGACACAACTTAGTGACTAAACAACAACCAAGATTAAAGTAGACTCCTTTTTTATCCTTTTCTTATCTATACCTACAGATTTCTTGCAGTTCTTTTTTAGACAATACTAAATATCTTCACAAACGCCTGGCAAAATATTCTGAGTTACTTCAGGCTAGGGCAAACTGTTAAAGACAAATAACAAAATTACTCCATTGCTTCTAAATCCTACAGAACAGTGTCATTCTTTAGTGGTATATTTCTTAATTCTCCTATGAACTTGTATGAATAATATCTTAAAATATATGGTATAAAAAATGGAGTATTTTATACATGAGAAAGCTATTATTCACATGTACGATACAGGCTTCCCGGGTGGCTCAGTGGTAATGAATTGGCCTGCCAATGCAGCAGACACAGAGACGCGGGTTCTGTCTCTGGGTTGGAAAGATATCTGCTGGAAGGAGGAAATGGCAACCCATTCCAGTATTCTTGCCTGGAGAAATTCCATGGACAGAGGAGCCTGGCAGGCTACATTCCATGGGGTGGCAGAGTCTGACATGACTGAGCATGCACACACTAGGATAGGTACTGCCCTCATTCAAATATTCATTTATACACAACAAAATATTATTTTTGCTCTACATGGTTACTGTGCATCATGAGCTTCTTAGAAGCCAAACAGACATCCATGGGAATGACAACAAAACACATCTGAATTTGAAATTTTAAAGGGCTCTGCAATTTGAAGCTGACACATCTTTGGCTGAGCTCCAACACACACCTAGGGAGAAAAAGAAGCAATTTGGGTTCCCTGTGTCCCTAAATTGCATGTAGTTTCAGACAGAACAATGACATCCAAAGTAAAACTTTGATAACTTGCTTTAGATAATAGGAAGTTGATTGGAAATAAAATAGGCAACTTTCAATAAAGTGAAATGTGTCAGTGAAAATTCACTAGAGACTTGGACTAGGGTGAAACCTTGTAGTCATCTCAGAGCATAAGCAGACAGAGAGTGACTCCTCACATCAGAAAAGAAACTTAAAAAGTCACAGCACTTCCTTTTCATCCTTTGTAAATGCATCCAAGGGAGGAGCTAGTTTCTCTGAGGTTTAACCTCCTCATGTTATGGACAGCTGGTGGGAGGAAGAGAGGGGAAACTACAGAAAGAGGAGTCAAACCCCAGGGAAGGTGTTCCAGCATTACAGAGTTCATCAGTGCCTTCCCTCTCCCCAAACAGCCTCCCAGACCAAGGGGGATTTCACCTCCCCACTTCCCTTACTTGTGTTTGAGTGCAGAGGTGAGAGCAGGGACTGAGCAAGCTGCCCAAATGTGGACCTGTCTCTGGCAAAGCATCCACACTTCAATCAACACCTCTAAACACTGTAAGGGAGAGATGTCGGATGGAAGGGTTAATTTAGTTATTCTCATGAAATATACCAATGAAACTCTTTCTTTTCTGTCCTCAAAGACATTAAGTAACAATGCAAATGACAGTTCTTTTATCAAGATGTCAAAGCATTTTCATATGCTTTTACATTTCATATGGATTTACATTTCACATGTTTTTCATTCTTAAAAGAATGTCTCATTTAAGACAGTCATTAATGTGCTTTCTTAGTTTTCAGGTGCCCTTCATTTTCAGACACTTTCATGCAGAGGATAAGAGGAGAGGTTATTTATGTATTTATTTTTAATTGAAGTATAATTGATTTACGATGTGTTAGATTCTGGTATACAGTAAAATGATTCAGTTATACACATACATGTGTTTATATCTATATTCCTCTTCAGATTCTTTCCTGCTACAGTTTTGTATAAGATATTGAATATAGTTCCCTGTGGTATACTATAGGACCTTGTTTATCTTTCTTATATGTGGTAGTTTATATCTGCTAATCCCAAACTCTTAGTTTATCCCTTCACTTCCCTTTGCCCATTGGTAATCATAATTTGTTTTCTATATCTGTGAGTCTGTTTTGTAAATAAGTTCATTTGTATCATTTTTTTAGATTTCTATTTTTTCATGTGAAAAGGCTTTTAGAATGAGATTGACATGATTTCAAATCCTAACTCCATCATCTGTTAATTACTATGAGCTGGTACACATTACTCTGTTTTTCTGAGTCTCTATTGTTTGTAAAATAGGCATTAATATTATATACCTCTCAAAATGCTTTGAGGCTAAATGAAATAATTATGTGTTTGATGACTGGCAGACACAGTGTATGTGTGTGCACCACACTGTATGTGTGTGTATATGTATGTATATACACACTAAGTATGTGATCATTATTCCAGGAATTCCAGAATTCCAGACTGTAAGAGATTGTGCTAATTGATTGTTTTGCTTTGTCTCACTCATAGCATACAATCTCAGAATCTTTCTTAGTAGAGTGCTCTAAACAACTAGTTCTAAGGATGGAACTTATATTCCATCACTTTATGGTAAAGGAATATGAGATGGTCAGAGCAGGGAGCTTGTCTTACTAGTTTTAAAAATTTCAACATCAAATACATACAGATGCTTTCTGAATTAATATTCTAGATGAGTACTATTCATTGTACTACTCTGCATTTACACTTTATCTTTTTAAAAAAGTTTAAATAATACCTTCCCTTATGTCTTTTAGTCTTGAATTGTTTGGCTTAAGAGATTATTTAAACCAAATAATACACATTTTGAAAATAATTTAAAGAAATGTGATTTTCATGATAATGAAAAAAATAAATATATATTTTACTTCTGATCCTCTAGTCGTGAGAAACAGAGTTAGTAGATTTAGTGAGCCAGAAATTCATGAGTTCCATTTTGGACATGTTGAAGTTCAGGTATTTGTTAGACTTTCAAATGGAAATGCCAAGGAGAATGTTTTAAATAAGACTAATGTTCAGGAAAGATGTCTAGGCTGGAAATATATATATGTTCTTCAATTATACCAGTGTGTATTATATATCAGTTCAGTTCAGTTGCTCAGTCGTGTCCAACTCTTTGCAACCCCCATGAATCAAAGCACGCCAGGCCTCCCTGTCCATCACCAACTCCTGGAGTTCACTTACACTCACGTCCATCGAGTCCGTGATGCCATCCAGCCATCTCATCCTCTGTTGTCCCCTTCTCCTCCTGCCTCCAATCTCTCCCAGCATCAGAGTCTTTTCCAATGAGTCAGCTCTTTGCATGAGGTGGCCAAAGTACTCAAGTTTCAGCTTTAGCATCATTCCTTCCAAAGAAACCCCAGGGCTGATCTCCTTCAGAATGGACTGGTTGTATCTCCTTGCAGTCCAAGGGACTCTCAAGAGTCTTCTCCAACACCACAGTTCAAAAGCATCAATTCTTCAGCGCTCAGCTTTCTTCACAGTCCAACTCTCACATCCATACATGACCACAGGAAAAACCATAGCCTTGACTAGATAGACCTTTGTGGACAAAGTAATGTCTCTGCTTTTGAATATGCCATCTAGGTTGGTCATAACTTTCCTTCCAAGGAGTAAGCGTCTTTTAATTTCATGGCTGCAGTCACCATCTGCATTGATTTTGGAGCCCCCAAAATAAAGTCTGACACTGTTTACACTGTTTCCCCATCTATTTCCCATGAAGTGATGGGACCGGGTCCCATGATCTTCATTTTCTGAATGTTGAGCTTTAAGTCAACTTTTTCACTCTCCTCTTTCACTTTCATCAAAGGCTTTTGAGTTCCTCTTCACTTTCTGCCATACGGGTGGTGTCATTTGCATATCTGAGGTTATTGATATTTCTCCTGGCAATTATATATATTTATGTGTATCACACACACACACACACACACACACACACACACACACACATACACACAGGTCATGATGAACTGTATCAAGTACTGCTGAGAGATTCCTAATTTAAGAAAAGCAGGGCAGGTTGCTGGGACTAACTTCCTCTCTGAGGGCGACTAAAACTGCTGGATGAAGTGTAAAAACTGTCTTGACAGATTCAGAAACGTGCCCAAATAGTAAGGAATCACCAAGTCACATATTGAAGATAGCAAGGACACCAAAATTAAGGTAGCACTCCAGGGACTTCCCTGGCTGTTCAGGGGTTAAGAATCTGCCTTCTAACACAGGGAACACAAGTTTGATCCCATCAGGGAACTAAGATCCCACATGCCACGTGACAACAAAGCCCATGCACCTCAACCACTAAGCCATGAGCTGTAGAGACTGTGCTCCACAATGGAAGATCCAGCATGCTACAAGGAAGATCCTGCCTGCTGCGGTCAAGACCCTGGGGCAGCCAAATACATCAATAAATACTTAAAAAGCACTCCAATCTACTTTTCTTATGTGGGCTTCTGTTAGCTCTCTTTCCCCGAAAATAGCTGTTAAAATGAGTGGTGATGTTTGTTGTCTTTGGGAGCAAGGGGATAGAGGCTCCAGAGGTGGGGACTCTATCAGTTAAGCTGAGACCTCAAAAGCTAAGACGTGAACAGACATAAACCCACTCCTTCACTTACACTCCCACTAGAATGTGGGGAAATTGTCTTGTTGCTGGAAAAAGAGGAAATAAAGAAAGAAAAAAACAAAACTGGTTCCTGAAGAGTTTGTAAATCATACACCAGTCCAAATGTAATTAGAGTCAAAATGTCCACTGCCAAACTTATGCAAGACCTTTCAGGCCCTTAACTTAAAGTGGTCCTCCAGATACCGGACAACTAAAGCAAAAAGCAAACTCCTCTGGAAAAATAGTGATGCTTATTCATGCCTCAATTATTTTTCAGCCTTTCAGCAGCAAGGACTGGCACATATCACAGAAACTCAGGCACACAAGGAAACAAGCAATTATATTTGACAACCAGCAAAAACAACAGACAAGTGAAACTCGCTTGCAAAGATTTTAGACACCAGTTGTATCAGATGCTGTTTCTAGCAAATATATTTGTGTTTAAAGAGATTTTTAAAAATCTTGCAAATAGATATATTAGGAAAACAATTTTAAATGGCATTGCAAATTTGGAAAAATACATAGTATTTGTAAAAATGAAGAGTAAAATTTGAAATTAAATTTGTATACTCAGGTTTAATAATAGATGTATAAAGCAGAAGAGAATATTTTTGTATAGTAGATCAAAAGAAACCACAAAGCATGTAGCCTAGAGAAGAAAAAGGAAAAGGAAGAGGGGAGTGAAAACTGCAAGAAAGGGTATAAAAAGAGAAGAGAATGACACCTCAAATATGCTGAAGTGGACTGTTTCTCTAGAACTTCGTAGATCGTGGAGTTAATCCTAGCTTTACTCTAAAAATTGAGACTAAATGACAGTAGTATTGAAATGGAGAAAGCCTTAGAAAATATTGTCTGAGGACACTGTCTTATAAAGAGTGACCTCAAATGATCGATCTTATTAAAGGTGTAGACAGGACTCTCATTTACATATTTCTCAGTTGAAAAGAAATATCAAACTTAATTGTGTGTGAATTATTATTATTTAAACATTTATATATTTATTTATTTTTGGCTATGTTGGTTCTTAGTTGTGGTGCCACAGGCTTCTCTAGTTTTGCTGTGCGGGCTTAGTTGTGGATCTCAGTACTCCCACCAGGGATTGAACCTGTGTCCCCTGCATTGGAAGGCAGATTCTTAACCACTGGATCACCAGGGAAGTCCCCACTGTGGGTGAATTATAATGAGATAAATCAATGTTATCTGCTGAAGTTATTTTTTAAAACCAATACAACCGATTGTTGTTGTTGTTTAGTCACTAAGTTATGTCCGACTGTTTGTGACCCCATGGTCTCCGTCATGCCAGGCTTTTCTGTCCTTCACCATCTCCCAGAGTCTGCTCAAATACAGGAGATTAATAATTTCAAAAATCAAATGTTATGTGATTCTGAGTGTGCAACATTTAGATGAAATGATGGATACTGCACCAAATGAGTTCTATGAAGCTTATTTAAATTATTTTGTTCATTTTCTCAATCAGTAATTAACTCTTTGCCCTTAAGTAAACTATTTACTGTTTGAAAACCTCCCTCCCCTTAACAAAAAATTAGAAATAATAAAGCTCTCACCTTTGATTCGATTGCTATGAGACTTATTTGAGGTGTTGTGTGTTAGATTGCTAAGGGCTCCCCAAGTCTAAGTAGTGGTCACAAGCAGAACTTCTGTAACTCCCATAGAAGCAAGATTGCTAGGTCAATTTTTAGCATGATTGATTGTTTCATTATGTTATTCATCCCTATTCCTTAAGAGAAGCTGAATTATCTACAAGGTGTTTCCTACATCTAATTGCATTTACCTGAATGGAATGTCGGAGAAGGCCATGGCACCCCCACTCCAAGTACTCTTGCCTGGAAAATCCCATGGGCAGAGGAGCCTGGTAAGCTGCAGTCCATGGGTCGCTAAGAGTTGGACACGACTGGGTGACTTCACTTTCACTTTTCACTTTCATGCATTGGAGAAGGAAATGGCAACCCACTCCAGTGTTCTTGCCTGGAGAATCCCAGGAATGGGGGAGCCTCGTGGGCTACCGTCTATGAGGTTACAGAGTCGGACGTGACTGAAGCGACTTATCAGCAGCAGCAGAATGGAATCTATTAAGATATATCACTATATTAAATTTTCAAACATTATTTTTATGTGACATGAAAAACAGAAATATGCCAAAAATATGGCTACATTTCGTTTGTTCTCTTATTATAAAAACATGCTTTTCCACAGTCGGTCAAGGTTAGCATGGGTGAGGGGTGAGGAGTGAAGAGGGAAGATAATCTGTTGTTGTGCACAGCTGTGTCTTGTGTTGGCATTCTTGTTGGTGGGCTTTCCTTGGCGTTCGTGTCTCTTCGCTTGTGGAGCCTGTTGAGTTCAGTCTTGTCATGTTCTTTATCTCTTCATCCATATTTAGTTCCCAACATATGTTTCTCACTCATTTCCTAGTGGGGTATGTAAACAAGACAAAGGAGGATTTTTACTGCATGGAGCAGCTGCTGCAAACAAATGCATTTCAATAGTTCCACTGTTTATAAAAATAAACAAATAAATAAACCACTATAGTCTTTAATCTTCCCAAGCAAAGAGGAGGTTGCTCTACAGATGGCAACCTGCATCTTTGATTCATTACAGCTGATTGTAAATTAGTGCTTTCACTACTTGCTGGACAATGCAAGGGTCACAGAATCCTTCCATTAATCCTTCTATCTTTGGTTCAATTTCTGTCGGGTATATTAATTTCTATGTATTTCAACTCCACAGAACATCTATTGTCTCACACAGTGAGTATTCATTTAGATTTACTCACTTATTTGGCTTTTCCAAAGACTTTATTTCCTTCCTGTATTAGTGTGTGTACTCGTCTGAATAATTTTTCTTCCTGCAAACCCCTTTTATAGTGCTAGTTTTATATAACACTGGGGCCTCTCAGTGGTTCAGACAGTAAAGAATCTGCCTGCAGTGTGGGAGACCTGAGTCCCATCCCTGGGTTGGGAAGATCCCTTGGAGAAGGGAATGGCAACCCACTCCAGTATTCTTGCCTGGGGAACTCCATGGACAGAGGAGCCTTGCAGGCTATATAGTCCAAGGGGTCACAAAGAGTTGGACACGCCTGAGTAACTTTCACTCACTCACTTTTATAGAACACAGATCTCTAGGTAATGACTTCTCCTAACTTTTGTTTGTTGGAAAGAGTCTTTATTTCATTTCCATTTTAATTTTTACTGTGGTGAATTTTTTAACGCAGACAAAAATGGTCACCTAGGATCCATCATCCCTCAACAGCCATCAGCCCATGACTGATTCTACTCCTTTCACATCCATATCCATCCAAATTAGGACTGAGCAAGACTCGAACACTGCATTTGTGCTTTTATTTGACCTGTTAATGATTTAGTTTACTATCTGGAGAATAAGCCATTTTTCCTTCTTTTATATATTTACCTGGCCAATGTCATGTATACAAATGGTTAAAAAACAATTGCTTCATGTCATGTGCTATCCATTCAGTGTTCGAATTTCTCATTGTCTCATGAATGTCAACATTTTGCAGCTTAGTTTTTTTTCATAAGGAGGGCAATAAACTCCTTTATTGCAGTGGTTGCTTAATTTGTTAAATATCTTTTAATTATAAATTTCATTTTCATTTTCTTTTTTTTCCCTTGTAATTTATTTGTTGAAGGAATTGTACTCTTTTTCCCCATATGTACACCTATTTGGGTTTTGCAGATTGTAGTGTCTCTGGGGTCGCACAGAGTCGGACACGACTGCAGCGACTTAGCAGCAGCAGCAGCAGTGTAGCTTAGCATACTGTCTTCTGTGATTCCTGTGAATTATTGGTAGGATCTGGGTAAGTTTCAAGTTTGATTTGTGAGGAAAAGATCGCTTTATAAATGGTATTTTCTTCTTTCAAGAGGAGCATACTGTTTTGTTTTCTCTCTTTTTATAAGATTAGCACTGAGATTCTTGCAACTGACCCTTTTATCAGTGTCTCTCCATTCATTATGGTTTTGTGAAGTTTGTTCTTCAGTATATTCCTCTGGGAACAATATTTCTTGACTTTTTGTATGCTGATAACAGCTTGTCCTTGGCTTTCCTACTTGGAAGCCAGTTTAGCTGCATATAAAATCCTTGGCTCCCATTTTCTTTCCTTAAGTATCTTAAATATGTTATTCCTTTCTCATTTCCTTTTTAAAAATAAAAAAATTATTTTTAGTAAACTTGACAGAAATTTGATTTCCTTTCCTTCTTTAGTGACCAAATCTAATCTCTGGTATGTGAGACCAAGATCCTTTCGCTCGTCTTATGGGAGTTTAGTTTTCCTTAACTTTAGGAGAAAGGGTGTGCTACTATAGGTCTTGAAACCTCATAGCACTAGCACTCTCTTTTGTGTTATTTTTCTGAAGTTTCAATATATATATATTTCATACATATTACATATGTTTTTATTATATATGTACTACATATATATAGACAGTAGCACCTAATGCTTTCTGAGATCTGTCTCTATTTACTTCCCTTTCTTATATGAATTTCCCATTTCTGATACTCTGTAAGAGTTTTTATACCTTCAGTAGTATTAAAGTTAATATGCAGATATATTAACATCCTTCACATACAATATTCATGCCAAATATTATTTGAGAAACTTGTCTTTAGTTTTTGTTTTTGTTCCACAAGCAACATTACAGGAGGAAGTAGTGAACTAAGGTTCAGAACAAAAGCAGGCAGAAACACAGTATGCTGGAGTTATCTATCAAGGCCCAGGGAGTAGCACAGGTGCTTAGAATGCAGACATATGGCCACGGAGCACAGCAGGCCATAAAAATGCTGTCCTAGAGGGCAGGTGTGGCGCTGGTTCTGAGCACAGACTCTGGAATCTGACTCCTAGCATTTGAATCTCAGCTCTATCATTTAAAATTTCTGCAACTAGGGCCAGTGTATTAACTTCTTTTTGTCTCAGTTTCCTCATTTATAAAAAGAAAGTAATAGTAATTAACCACCCTTATGTCATTTATATGTAGTTCCTGGCATATAGTAGATACTTGGTTACTAGAACTTCACTGGTTCATCTTCAGAAGCTTGGAGAAGAATTCAAGTTACTGATCTCAAAGTGTGTTTCCGTGTAAATTTAGAAATTTGACTTTACTTGAATTTAATTTAAATCAGACAAATCATCATTCAAGTGAAAAATGTGTGTTCCTTCTAGGTAGCTTTGATTTTTATAAGATTAAAATTGTGTTTTCCTGATCTTTTCTAAATTTGCCATTGTGGTAGTTGAGATATTGGCAACTGGAATACTGAATTTTAAATCATGCTGAAGCTATTAAGCTTTAAAAATCATCAGACTACTCATCTGATAGTCATTTTTTGTTTTACTTTTCTTCTTTAAACAGAGAAAGTCTATTTGAACATTTTAGACTTAACTCTGTTATTAATAATTTAAAGAAGGAAAATATTTCCAAAATTCTAAAGCGATAGAAATTAAACAAAATGTTTTAAAGTTTCAACTGCATGGAGATTTAATATCAATTAATTTTTAAAGAAGTATTCATTTTTATTATGTTCATATCAACTTCTCTTTGTCTTGAAAAATAAAAATTCAAGACTTCTTACAACTCTGTAACACATAGATACCCTATGCTTGTTTTACTTTATTAACACAAGAAGCTAATTAGAAAGAAGAATGTCATAGTCCTTGCTAGCGTTTAGATTATATGGAAATATCTACCTCCTTGGTTGAAGTGGCAGAGAGTAGTTTTAGCTGGAGGCTTGAGTTAGCACAGATACCTATAAATTCTGTTAAACTATTGACTGTCTTTCAACCAGACAGACACTTGTTAGCTTTATATTATCATCTATGAATACTAGGTCTGTGCCTCACTCTAGCTTGATTGTATGGTCCATCATCTATACTGCTTTGAAGGAAAAACAAACACCCCTTTCTCCTGTTATTTTAAATAGACACTCTCTCTTATTTTAAGTAGAATGAAAATATTCCATTCACTTGTATTTTCATTGTTACATAGTAAAGGTAGAAACTTAGCAATAAGAAATTTGACTGAAGCATGGATAAACCCAGAGCTATAGGTCTGTACCTACTGGAGATCATACTTGGCTAACTGGATTAATGCCTCTTTATAAAAAAACATGATGTTAGCATTGACATTATAAAATTGAAGACTTAGAGCACATAATAATCCTAGAAAAACACATCAGAGATGGAGAAGTGTGTACTAATAATACTAAAAACAATAATTTTTTTGAAAAGAGATGAATGTTGAACTGAGTGTTTTATATTTGTTGAAGCATATTAGAAAATAATTGAATCTCCAGTTCCTGGTTGGGGATATTTTTTCTGGAACCTATAACAGGATGTTTTCTCTTAACCTTGTTTTAATTTTTTTCCATTTTAGCTAGAAAGGAAAAATCTCTCTTGCCAGATTTTTTTTTAACCCTGTATGAGTAATAAGCTTGTATCCAAGAATGTAGTTGTTAGAAAGTACTGTTATCTATTTAAAACTTACGGAAACACTTAATTTCTAAGGCAGCATTAACTCAGGCTGAATTATGGAGCAATTCCTCCGGAAGTTCATGTCAGAAGAATGTTATTGCCAAATAAATCCACTGTGATCAATTGAGCGACAGTGAATAGGAAAAGCACTTAAAATAATTGGACACTCAGGGGTACCTTTCCAAAGTCTGTTGTGACATGTTAGCTGTGTCACTCCCATTAAAACCAGTGGGGGTTTTGAGGTTGAAATTCATCTTTACAGATTAAAGCCTTCCTTCTTAACACATGGTGCTGTAGAAACCATCAGAGAAGCCCAGGATTGGAACATATCAAATGTTTTTTGGAAAGTAGTGGTACTAATTTTTTCCCCCTCACATTTATCATTATAAACTTTCTAGCTGTAAATTTTGATTCATTCAACTGAAGATAGAAGGAGAAGATAGGATGTTTACAATAGAATCCATGCATTAAAAGCATGTGTTTTGCAATTGATGTGCTGGGTCAGAAAAACATTGTTGCCTTTTAAAATATTTCCTTATATTCCATCAAAAATGTCTCCTTAGAGCTCTCCACTCCCTCTACTGGTATTCAGATAGATGTCTACATTTCTTCTGGAAGAACTGGAGGGCTTTTACATAGATTGAGTGGGATTGCCCAATTAAGGATTGCTGAAGAAGAAAGAATGAGTTTTAAAACTACACAGAGACATCATCTGAAAAATAGAAGCTTATTTTACTTATTATATAAATGTAATATTAATTAATTTTTTGAAATGGGGGCAAGAAATAGGATTTACTTCCTATTATTGCTTTTAGAGAAATGTTTTGTAATATTGTCAGAAAATACTTATCAATGTTTATATTTCTTCTATACCATGGATCATATTGTACAAGTCAAAAAAGCTTTTATTGTAATTTTAAGTCTATTTCAATGATACTCAATGCAATATTTGAGTGATACCATTCTGGAGAAATACATTAATTGTTCAATCAATAAATACTACATAGAAGAGACAAAACTGGTGCCAACTCACTGCTCTGTCATTGGTGCATTGGATGCAATTGGATGCAAAAGGATGATTTATTTAATTATTTTTATCCTAGTATATTTATCTGTAAAATTGTGATAATAAAAAACTTCCTTATCTAGGTGATTGGGAGCAGTAAATGTATAACACTGGCAATTTGTTTGATGATAACTTCTATCCCAGATTAGCAAACATGCGTCAAAGAACAGAATGAATAAATAAATTCAGAGAATAACTGGATGACTTAGAAGTTACGGGCCAATTTGACTGATTTGTCTTTGTTTTCTGAATCACTGCTTCAGTTCCAAAAATGCCACCAATGATGTTGGCTCAGGGCAGTGGTGGGGACAGGTAAAGGAAAGTGTGTGAGGGATGGTGTGTGTGTTATTCTGTGTGCCTAAATTTAAACCTCTCTTCCTAGCAGAAATCCAGTACCATGACGGAATTGTAACAGAGACCTTCAGTCATCAAATTCCGTACTCTTGTTTCTATCACATTTGCATTGTCTTGTCCACTGGAGACTAAGGGAAATAAGTCTCATTTACTCCCTACTCTTTTGCTTGTACCTAACATATACTGGAGAAGGCAATGGCACCCACTCCAGTGTTCTTGCCTGGAGAATCCCATGGACGGAGGAGCCTGGTAGGCTGCAGTCCATGGGGTCGCTAGGAGTAGGACAGGACTGAGTGACTTCACATTCACTTTTCACTTTATGCATTGGAGAAGGAAATGGCAACCCACTCCAGTGTTCTTGCCTGGAGAATCCCAGGGACGGGGGAGCCTGGTGGGCTGCTGTCTGTAGGGTCGCACAGGGTTGGACACGACTGAAGTGAGTTAGCAGCAGCAACATGTTCTTACCTCAGGCATTATTTTTCATCTTAGTAGCCAAACTGAAGTCTTCCTTTCTGGAGTTTATTGTTTATTCCTTAGAATGATTTGTCCTGGCATTTTCTAGGGTGGCCCTTACAGAATCCAGGAGAAGAGATGTGAGGGAACGACATGAGGAGGCAACATAGGGTGCAGACATTAGCCAGGCCCTTGAAACCATCAGTGTCTCTCTAGAGAACTGACCCTGTGAGCTGAGGACCACTGCTTTGATAACTGTAAGAAGCCCATTGTTTATTATAAATCGTCTCCCTGTCTGAGGTGACAGCAGTGGTATATATGATTATAAATTGCTTCCTGGCATCCAGTCTCTGACACTCACGCAGGCTGCCAGGAGGTGTTTGGGTAGGGGCTGGGCAGGGCTGGGTAGTGAAAGAATGTTTAGAAATGAGAGAGGAGGGGGCAGGCAGGGCTGCATGCAGTTGACCTCCTCTGATCTGGAAAGGTGGGAGGGACCAGGGAATTTTGGAAAGTTAGAAAAAAAAAAAGAAATTTGAGTTATCTGTGAATAATTACAGAATGTCAGTTCTAGAGCACTCAAGGTCTCATTTGACATAAAAGCCTCGTTTAGAAGGTGAGAAGATGCATAACCAGAGAGGATAAACAGATTAATCTATTGTCCAAAATCTGAGATTTGTGCTTAGGTTTGTGAACTGGGAGACTGGAAAAACCTTTCTGCTTCCAAGTTGTTCTTTTTATTTATACTTGCTGAGTAGTTTTGGTAAATTTTATTTTAAATGCACAGTGAAGTTGCAATATTAACTAACTATAGTGTTAATTTAACAACCCTAACAGGAAAGCTCCTGGAAATCAGTTGGATTCCTCTGCAGTTCATTTTGGTATTTTCCCTTGGGATTATTTACTAATGGATTATACATTTTAATGGACTCTGCTTTTCACAGAGATTTCCTGTGCTTCTTGTTTTAGTTTTCCACTTTTTTGTTCAATTACACGCACTTTCCTATCAAACTTAAAATTACTGTCTTGAGTCTGTTCTTCATTTTAAAAACGCATATGCCACTGGTACTCTTTCCCTACTGTCATCGCAGGTCCATCACTTAATGCTCTTGTCATGCTGTTCCCCTTTATTTCATCTCCTTCCTCTGTTGAATGCAGTATTGAAGTTCTTGTGTACTGATGTGATTTGACCTAAAACCAATCATTGCAGTGACTGAGTCATTTTGTCACGTGTGTGTGTCAGTCTCTCAGTGGTGTGAGACTCTCTGGGACCCCAGGAACTGTATCCCTGCAGTCTCCTCTGTCCCTGGGATTTGCCAGGTGAGAATACCGGACTGGGTTGCCATTTCCTATTTCACAGCATCTTCTCCACCCATGGATCAAGTTAGAGTCTCTTGCATCTCCTGGACTGGCAGACAGATTCTTTGCCACTGTGCTACCTGGGAAGCCTTTAGTCACATACTTTATTATTATTATTTAAATTTTTGTGGAAATTTCAAATGTATGCAAAAGCAGAAAGAATAGTACAGTAAACACTAAGATACTCCTTAGCCAGTTACAAAGCTGTTAACATGCAGCCTTCTTGTTTCATCCATCACAAATACATACATTTTGCCTGAAATATAAAAATAATCCAAAACAATGTATTTAACCCATGAATATTTCAGTGTATCTTGTAACAACATTTTTATTTTAAATAATAACAATGCCGTTATCATATGGCATAATTTTTCATAATTCTGTAAACAGCATCTAGTGAACAGTTTGTGTTTGTTTTTAAAAAGTGATTATTTAAATTAGTATCTAAATAAGGTGGCTCAGCTAGTAAAGAATCTGCCTGCCAATGCTGGAGACACAGAGACACGGAGACACAGAGACGATCAAACAGTGCATTGACATCAAATGTTTACCACTGGAGCCACCAAGGGAAGCCAGAAATCATTATAGCCATCTACCCTTTTTTTCTTGCCATTTTTTTTTTAATAGAAAGCATCTTATTTTCCAATATTCCCCCACATTTAATTCTCTTGATACCATTTAACCTTTATTTTCCTTCACTCTAATACTTCATGAAAGCCCTAATTAGATGTAGAGAATTCATTAGGTTTAAGTTGAAGGTGAAAAGGACAAAGATATTTCCAAGATGGTGATATATACACTTAGGTTAACATATCACCTCTAGTTTCAGGTTGATCTATCCATTATGAAGGTGTGCATCAGCTATCAATCGAGGGATTATAACACTCTGAGAGGACTTCTTTTTTTCTTTTTTTCTTTTTAGGACTTTCTTAATTCATGATCTCATCAAGACTTGTTAAATGGCAACTTTCTAAGTATATTATTTCTCCTGCATTAGATAATTCCAAAGAAAAGTTTCCCCTTACTATATAGTTAGTTAGTTAACCAGCTGGTTAGTTCAGGAAAGGCCGGATAAACGCTTTTTTTTGTCCTGTGAAATTTCATATTCATGAATTCACAGGCTAGCAAAGATGAACCGTCAGCGTAGCTATCTTTTGGAAGATGATAACAACATTCTGCCTTTATGAGCTTTCAAAAATATATCTGCCATTTTAAATCTTAGAGAGATAGCACTTGTGTTCATACTGGAGTACCTCTCTGACCTTTTAATATGACCTTAATAGTTTTTGATAACCTTTTGCTTTCAGGCAAGATAAACTGACCTAGGTTCATTGTGTAGATTTTATCACCTACATCTGGAGGTGGTTATTTTTCCAACGAATTTTCATTTCATTTAAGGTAGATAGCAGATAGAGTTTGCAGTCCAGGTGCTGTGATGTTTGTTTCAAGGAGATTGTCACTACTTAGAGGCCATTTTAATAAACAGAGCTATGAAATACTTTTCTTTCTTTTAAAAAGAAATATGATAAATTAGAAAGAGTTTGCGGAGTTTCTTTACACTACACTTGAAACTTTCCTGTAAGGTTAGTATAATATCAAAATAAAAAGTAACACAGGAACATGTGAATTTATACTAATATTTGGAAATGAAAATAAATATTGTAAGGTTTTGCTTCTTGAATTTAAAAAATCTTTTTCATTTAAAATTTTGCTTCCTAGTATAAGTAATATAATTACTTATCTACTGTATCCTACTCTCTTTAAAAACCAGGTGACTTAATGAAGTTTTAGATTAGATTACTTTATGGCTCTTATTTTCCTTTGGATATAACTCATTAGGGATAAATGCTTAAAATATTCTGTTTAAAATCACTTCATATAGGGTTGGTTTGGTATTCCATTGACAGGGTATTCAGGTAAGCCCACTTATTAATCATTTTCAATTTCTAAACTTTATTTTTTAAACATTTTAATCTTATTTATTTAATAGATAAAACATTTGTATCCAAAGTCAAAACTATAGCATATATTCAGAAAGAATTTGCTTTAATATAAGATGTGTAAAAACACCTAGTTCTGTCCTTTCCTATTTGCTTAAATATTTTTTTACTAATTATTATTTCAAAATTCAAATGCTTCTTTTTTGAGAGAGAGAGAAATTTGTATATGTATGTATATATGTGTGTATATATGAATATACACACACACACACACTATATGGTGGTGGTAGTTTATTTACTATGTCATGTCCAACTCGTGTGACCCCCTGGACTGTAGCTCACCAGGCTTCTCTATCCATGGGATTTCCCAGGAAAGAATACAAGAGTGGGTTGCCATTTCCTTCTCCAGGGGATCTTCCCAGCACACGGATCAAACCCAGGTCTCCTGTATTGCAGGTGGTTTCTTTACCGCTGAGCCACTGGGGAAGTCTATATGTATAAAGGGATAAGTGAAGTCACTCTCATGTCCACCTCTTTGCAACTCTATGGACTGTAGCCTACCAGGCTCCTCCATCCATGGGGTTTTCCAGACAAGAGTACTGGAGTGGGTTGCCACTTCCTTCTCCATAGGTGTGTGTGTGTGTGTGTGTGTGTGTGTGTGTGTGTGTGTATGTATACACACACATAATTGTATTCTCTAACTTCACAAATATTGCTTGATTATGGTTAAATATAACTTTGTACATTGCTTACATTGCTTTTCACTTAGTAATATATATTGAGATCATTTTGAAAAAGCTCAAAGAAATCTGCCTTGTTCAATTACCATTGCATAATACATTGTAGGATGTATCATAGTTTATTCAGGCTGCTCACTGTTGTTGGTTATTTGGATTATCTCAGTCTTTGGCAGCAATAAATAGCTTTGTCTATATATTCTTTATTATTTCTTGGCAGTGTATATCTAGCATAGTTTTTTTTTAAAGGAGACCACAAAGCGAAAATGAATATGCAGTAACTATCAAGTTATTGCAGAATTCTCTGCCAGTGGCATTGATCCATCTTGTATACACATCAGTCTTGCCAGTTTCCTCATAGCCTCTCCAAAATGAATATATTGTTCAACTTCTAAATATGGGTCAATCTGATAGGTGTAAATAGCATCTCAGAGTAATTTTAATGGCATTGACATGCATTTGGAGCACATATGATTGACAGAATAAGTGATCATGAATATTAAGAGTTTTTGTGTACGTGTACCTTCCAATAAACTCTTTCGGAGGTAAGAATTTGCTTCAAAACTCTGTTCAGTTCTGTGCAGGGCAGAGGGCACACATGAGTGGAGAGTGTGGGGTAAACAATTTTATAGATAGAAGGCTGCAGGGGAATGAAAACATCATCAGCATTGTTCTCAAACTTTACACCAGAGAGGATGAAGGGTCCACGTGTACTTCACTGAAGTATTTATTTATTACTTCCTGATGGTCACTTAATAGTGATCTTCTCTGAAAAGATCTGAGAACCATGATTTAAAACTTTAAGTGTTAACACTAAGAACAAAAATAGGTGAACACTTACGAGTCTATGAATCTTCATATTTTCTTCTCTAAACACTCATGACTCATGCAAGTTCAAATGTTCTTTGAGGATGACATGACTTATATATCAGACATAGATTTTCTTTTCATATTTAGGTATCAAATAAAATGTTCATACATTTTAGAAACTGCTGCAAAAGAGTTTGAAGTTTATAAACACTGCTGGGAGAATATACAATAAATGTCTCCAGAAAGTACATTTCTCACTGTTTCTCATTTATATTCTAAAATCACAGTAAAACAAGAACCAGACACCCTTTATATGTTTGTACCTCTGATTAAGTTAGACACTTGTGGTAAATCAGACCGTATTTTGTAAGTGAAGGAATAGGAAGCCAAATTGCTATTCGGGCTGGAGACTTTCTAGAGAGAGAAAAAAATAAGCACATTGTTTTGATTTGGTCAATGCATCAGTAAGTTTAATTTTCCAATTGACTAGAGAGATGCTGTAATACCTTATACAAACATGATTTGTAACCTTCTAACCTCTTTTATTCTGAGCACACAAAATTAAACTATTTTTCATCTGTAACAAACTGCAGAAACATAAGCATGGAAAAGTCATTCTTTGCTTCCTCTATGTGTATAAGTGACTAAAAATTATAAATAAGTATAATATCTCCCAAAAGGCATTTTTCAGTTTTCTGATGCAAAATTGGAAAGACCCTCAAAACCATTATAAGTTACCCTTTTGTGTTAATATACAAAGTCAGTGATTACCATCACATTTTTTCCCCAGGAAAAACTTTTACAAGGTGTTATATCCACTTACTTTTTGAGTGCTAAAAATCTTAAATATTTTTTAAACCTTCTTTTCTAGACAGCTTGTATTGTTTTTGTAGTTGTTGTTGTTCTTCTGTAATAGTAGATATACTTAACATTTAGACAGCCAAATTAATAGTCTCTATAAATTTGGGGACACATTGTGTTCAATCAGTGTCTTCTAATTCACTGGGGAAATGAGATAACTTTCCACATATACTAAGTATGTGGAGAGACAGCCTACACAGTATAATTTGACTTCTTGCTATTGAATATTTTTCCCTTTAAGCATGATGTGATTCCCTCAAAGCATATAGTTCCAAGTGAATTTCTTTTGCTTAAGGCATTGCTCTCTAAACAAGCTGCTTATCAAAATCTCTTAGTAAGGTTTCTAAAAATTCCATTTCTCAAGTCCCAATAAACTACTTTAAGAATCTCTTAGAGACTGACATAAAACTTAATGCTTTTTTAAAAAATGTTGATGTTTATAGGCTTTCAGTTTGGGGAACCACTGATTTAAGGAACTGTAATCTTTATGTTCCTCTGTCGAATTGTATTTGCCCTGTGAGTGGAAACAGGCTGTATTGGGATTCACAAGTCAGGCAAGTCCCAGCAGTGTTAATATCAGTGTGGCAAAGACACTTTTACTGCAATGCTCCTGGCTTCTCTGTATTTCTAGAGGTGTCCGGTCTCTTTATGTGTTTTTCCCCTTATCAAAGACATGGTTTTAAAAAGAATCTAATGATCATATTCAGAGCTGTGTTTTAGAGTTGATTTCTCTGAATATATGTGCACCCCCATTGTTTGGAATTACCAAAAGAGTGGAGGTCTAAGGATTAAATAAGGAGATACTTTTTACAGCTTTCCTTTCATGAGATATGATAATTATTTCACTTGTCAAAACCAACTCAGAGATTCTTACTCCTTGCTAAAATTTATACCTGCAATTATAGAGCCCTTTACAATTTGAAACACTTTCTTGCCTGTTTTTTATTTGATGTTAAAAAAACAAACTCATGTTAAATAAGATGCTTTTATTGCAGAAATGAAGACTCAAAGAGGTAATGTTGCCTGGAGACAATACAAACAAGTGATTATGGTCTGAGGCTTTCTGGAGCCTGATGGGTCATGTCCAGATTTTGGCTACATCATGGATCTTTGATCAAAATATTTTACTACTATGACTCACCTCTTCTCATCTACAAAATAGTAAAACTAGGGTTGTTGTGATGATTAAATGTGTTAAAATGATTTTAATGAATACCTCAGAGCTCAGTAATCAAAAGTTATTTGCACAAATAAATGGGGCAACTAGGGTGAATATTCCAGTTCTCTGACTTAGAGTTCATTGTTCTTTCCTCTGAAGCACACCTTAGTTGCTTGTTGTCAGATCTGATTCAGATGTTACAGCTAGCAGAGAGTTGTGCAAGAATACAGTGCAGTGTAGATTAGTTTTGAGAATAGAGAAGTAGGTTCAAGGCTAAGGGCACTGTGAGGAACAGCAGGCCTAAAGGAAGTACCACTAAATTTTGGGATAACTGGGAACATGATCTATAATTAAAAAAATAGTTAGTGACTGTGAATAAATGAATATTGCACAAGGGTTGAGGTAAATCAAATGGGACTTGTAATTTCATTAAGATCCTAAACTACCAGTTTTGAAGTAGGACTTTGAAAACATATATTTAATATTTTATTATGCATATTTCAATCATGTAGAAAGGTTGAAAGAATTGCCAGTGAACACCCATATAACCATCTACTACCTAAATCGAGAAAGAAGTGCATCAAGGTTGTATATTGTCATCCTGCTTATTTAGCTTATATGTAGAGTACATCATGAGAAATGCTGGACTGGATGAATCACAAGTTGAAATCAAGATTGCTGGGACAAATACCTATAACCTCAGATATGCAGATGACACAACTCTTATGGCAGAAAGCAAAGAACTAAAGAGCCACTTGATGAAAGTGAAAGAGTGAAAAAGTTAGTGTAAAACTCAACATTCAGAAAACTAAGATCATGATATCTGGTCCCATTACTTTATGCCAAATAGATGGGGAAACAATGGAAACAGTAACAGATTTTGTTTGGGGGTGGCCTCCAAAATCACAGCAGATGGCAACTGCAGCCATGAAATTAAAAGATGCTTGCTCCTTGGAAGAAAAATTATGACCAACCTAGAAAGCTTATTAAAAAGCGGAGACATTACTTTGCAAACAAAGGTCCATCTAGTCAAAGCTTTGGTATTTCCAGTAGTCATGTATGGATGTGAGAGTTGGACTATAAAGAAAGTTGAGTTCTGAAGAATTGATGCTTTTGAAATATGTTGGAGAAGACTCTTGAGAGTCCCTTTGACACCTAGGAGATCCAGCCAGTCAATCCTAAAGGAAATTAATCCTGAATATTCATGGGAAGGACTGATGCTGAAACTGAAACTCCAATACTTTGGCCACCTGATGTGAAGAACTGACTCATTGGAAAAGACCCTGATGCTGGGAAAGATTGAGAGCAGGAGGGGAAGGGGACGACAGAGGATGAGATGGTTGGATGGCATCGTTGACTCAGTGGACATGAGTTTGAGCAAACTCCACGAGTTAGTGATGGACAAGTAGGCCTGGCATGCTGCAGGCCATGGGGTTGCAAAGAGTCGGACATGACTGAGCAGCTGAACTGATTGAACTGACCCAGATCCTACAATTGCCTTTTGTTATATTTGCTTTGTCACACATCTTCCTGTTTGTCCAACCATCTCACAGTAATTGCACTGGGTTAGGTATTAGCATTTCCACTGGATCCTCTAGCCCTGATTCCTATAAGCCAGGAAGAGAGTGTCAGGTGACATCAGAATACAGAGAGAATTACACAGAGAGAGTCCCCTCCAAAGAGAGCGACTTTGATCTTAGGGAACCCAAGTCTTTTATAAGAGACAGTAAACATACTTTCCCCTTGTGCTAAAGAGAATCTCTATCTGAAATTTAGTAATTTGTTATTCATTGCCTGTGTCATTACCCTCTAAAGATGGGAGTCTTCTCCCGTGGAAGTTGGAGTCTTACCGCTTACCTTAAGGAGAAGTGTGATGATATTTGCATGTAGTCCAGGCTGTGTGAGACAGTATTTAACGATATTGCTTCTTTAATGGGTTTAGATGTGTTTTGCAAATGTAAAGAACTCAATGTTGGTATGCTCCCCAAATTCACATGTTGAAGCTCTAACTCCTAATATGCTAGTGTTTGGATATGGAGCCTCTGGGAGAAAATTAAGAAGTTTATTTTAGGTCATGAGATTAGGAGCTTTATTATGGGACTGGAGCCATATAAAGAGGAAGAGACCCATGTGCTTGCACCTAGGAAAGGTGGTATGAGCACACAGTAGTAA
This sequence comes from Nanger dama, assembly GCA_917880005.1. NCBI lineage: Eukaryota > Metazoa > Chordata > Mammalia > Artiodactyla > Bovidae > Nanger > Nanger dama. The sequence goes on from CAKJTW010000007.1 coordinate 37,930,745, forward strand.
GGCAGGAGGAGGGCTCTCACCAAGAACCAAATCTGCCAGCACCTTGACCTGGAGCTTCCCAGACTCTAGAACTCTGAGAAATATCTCATTTATCAAGATGTCCAGTCTATGGTATTTTGTTATAGCAGCCTGAGCAGCCCTATTCAATAGATATGCTAAAAAAATGGAAGCATAGGAAGCTCTGGGCTATAGGAATTTAAAATCAAAACCACTTTCCCCCTGTAGTTACTGTGTAAAACTTACAAAATCCCTCCTCTGTTAAAGAAAAAAAATGGTGTATGAGCTAATTTGGTAAGACTACTTGGGCATCAAGTAATTCTAAGCAAACAGTATTTTGATGACATAAGGGTAAATGAATCAGAAACATATGGATGAAATGATCTTTGAAATATTTTTGAGCATAAACTTGAAGGGGAAGGGGCAGTGTTTGGAAGAATACCAAATCCTATGGGGCACTCAAGTTAGCTTGAGAAGCAGAGGGGAGTTTTGCAGCTTAGAGAAGCAACCAGAGCCTTCTGTGTCCTGGAATTTAAGGTGCCAGAAACCTAAAAATTTGAATCATGGGGCAAAATGCTATAAAAATAAAGTGTATGCTAGCAAAGGGCATCAATGCATCAGTAGTGGGGGATTTTATTTTTGATTATGAGAGTGTATTTGCCAAAGTTTCATTTACTAATGTAAACAAAAGAAAAAGTCATACTTCAGATTCTACTGCCATACTAAAATTTCTGAAGTCCTAGAAGCATTGAATGGAAGGCAACATTATTTAGAATTTATTTATAATTAGTGACAGCTGCCTCTACATCCAATTTATAAAAATTGGTTAATAGAGTCACAAGAGGGAAGTGCCTGTGCATCAGTATTATAATATTTTTAAGACATTGTATTTAGTCTGGTAGGCTGTGACTGTATTTCTAAGCTCCTATAAAATGGAACTCCCGATTCAAGATTGTTTACGTCTTATTTGAGGATATTCATGCATTTGGTGGTGATGCTAGTGGTAAAGTCTCTGCCTGCCAATGCAGGAGACACAAGAGACCCTAGTTCTACCCCTGAGTCGGGATGATCCCCTGGAGTAGGAAAAGGCAACTCGTTCCAATATTCTTGCCTGGAGAATCGCACGGGTAGAGGAGCCTACTGGGCTCCAGTCCATGGAGTCACAAAGAGTCAGACACAACTGAGCAAACATTCACTGGTGTTTGTATGGTGGCCTCCTATACTGCTGCTGCGATACGACTATGCCTTTGGTATTTTCTGTAACCTAGCTACTTTCTGTATAGTTGTCAAGACTGTTGAGGAAGAAAGTAACATTTTCTCTGCTCAGACCTCTAGTCACAATGAGCGTGCTTTGTCCACCTGGAACTTGGTCCAGAAACACCTTTGCTAGATGGGCTGTGAACAACTTCACTGGAGCCTGACTTAAGTGTTCACTACAGCTGTTTCAGCTGATTCGTGATAATTAGTATAAACATACTCCAACATCATTTCATGTATTTATTCTATAATTGCCTGTTTTCATTTCAGTCATTAAACATATTTAGAGAGCATTAATGTTTAAATGAAGTAATTGTTTTAATTATAGCATGAATATAATCAACCATAATGCTCTCGATCTGATACTAAGTTCAGTTTTCTCATGTGCTTCAGCCTGGGAATAGCTGTGCTCAAATACCCAAAACTCCTTACGTTTTAATTTTGATGAGCCTTTGCTTTAAAAAAAAACAATTGAGCAGTGCCTCAGGAAAGCCCTTTTCTCTTTGCTTCAAGAAAGTAATCAGGATGCATTTACTTGGTCTCAGCTATGAGTAATAGATTCTACCAGATTCTGAAGGTATGTGTGCTGTGGGATTCAGTCATCGAACTTAACAGCCTTAATTTAGTGTTAAGGAGGAAATAAGAAACATGCATTACAAATAAATACCTGTGAAATCATGTCCCTATTTTGATCTTTGTACAGGGATTATGTAAGTAAATATACTAGTTTGGGAAATATACATGGAAAGATTTAGAGGTAAAGAAACATGAGGCTTCCAAGTTATTAACAAATGGTCAGAAAACAATCTACAGTGTGTACATGTATGTGTGCACATGCACAGAAGAGAGAGAAAAAGGAGAGGATAATAAAACAAATGAGGCAAGTGCAAAAAAATTGATGAGTATCAGTAATGATTATATGGGACTTCCTTGTACCTTGTTTGCAATTTTTAACTAAGGTTAAGATTTTATAGAGACAAGAATATATAAAGCTCTGATATAAACCTTTGCTAGAGCAAGTCAGCATGTCTAACATGTTTATATATGAGGTTTAAAAGAAAATTTCTACTCAGTCATCTATACTAAGGGAATAATTGGAATGTTGTTATGCAGCATTGGTTATAGTACCTAACACTTGAGAAACATCCTAATTATCTCATAATAAGAGAAGAAAGTGATGAAGTCAGAAATGGCAAGTTTCATTTGTAGAAGGCCAAAGGTCGGGCAGAAAAACAAAACACAAAACCAAACCCCAAACAGGACTGGAGATAATGGTTTAAAAGAACCAGAATTAAGGGAGGATTCTGGAAGCAGTCTTCCTCCCTTCCTTGCTCCTTTCCTTCCTTCTTCTATTAGTTCAATATGTATTTATTTCATGCCTACTAGGTCCTAAGCGCTTTACTGATATTGGGAAAACAATGAACTAGGTAAAGAAGTTCCTTCCCTTTATTGAACCAATGATCCAGTAAAATAATAACAAAAGGAGAAGATCATTAAGTGTTTAATGTTATAAAAAATTTAAGTAAGAAAAAACATAAAGAACGTTAGAAATATTTGTGTTCAAACCCATTCAGGGGGCATTGGAAATAAAATAGAATGGATATTCTTTAATATAAGTGCATTTGGATTATTTGAATTTTTACTATGTGAACATATTCCATTTTTGTTAAAAGAAAAATAGCTTAGTTTATCATAAGATCAACATCCACTACTTTGTGAAAGAGTTGAATATAATATACTTACTTTCTCCGTTTTACAAAGTTATTCCTTTTCCTTAATAGAGGAACCTGAAGAAGCCATTTACTAAGAAATTTAGAGTCATTCTGAACTTCTAAACAGAAGTTCCCAAAGTTCTTGGCTTAAGATAATGTTAGTGTCTCAGTTACTTTTTCATAGCATCCCTAGGCTAGGAGAAATAGCCAGCCATTCTGTTTATTAGGCAGTTAGGTCAAATCAACTTAAATGTATTTATGTCCTAACAACTTAGTAGCTGTTTGAAAAAATAAGATATATGAATTGAAGACATTTATTTCATTCTTAAACAACCACAATTACTTTCTAATGGGATATGTGTGTCTATTGGGCACTGCACAGTTTCTCAGATCTGGGAATCAGATTGTACACCAATGCTCTCATTTCCTTTCCTATATTGCATTAGGCATGGTACTTGTGTTTTATGAAAATCCCACTTCACGAAGACAGGATGTCTTGAAAGAAATGTAGTGCAATGTAATGTTGGAACTGTGAATACTTTGAGTTGTTGTAGCCACGCGTTCCAGGAAACAAACTCACTCCGAAGGACAATGCAGATAGTGGAGAGCAGTTTATTACACCGGCGTGCCCAAGGCAGAGTCTCCTCTTAGCCAAGGACCCCGACCAGTTTTTGTGAAAACGTTACATACCCTAAGTGTACGTGCCCAAACCCACCACCCCAAATTCCCTGAAACTAGTCTGAACAAAGGAAAAGAAATATACAATCAAAGTTAACCCATAAATCATATGCCTTAAGCCTAGGTAGTTAACAGTGGACAATTATCAATAGGCCTGTGGTCATACCCCAATAAGCATAATAGAAAGTATGATTCTATTCAGTTACACAGATAATTAGGGTTTCTTTTTAGGCAATGGAGAGTGTAGGTATGAGCCCTGGGGCTCTTCCTTCCGGGGGTCTGGTTTTCCAGTTGGTATGTCATTTCCATAGATACTGGGCATATAGCTCAAAGTCTACAGTCTGGCCCAAGATGGAGTCCTGCTTTCAAGATGGAGCCTGTTCTGTCTGTTTCCTCCTTCAGTTCAGTTAAGTTCAGTCGCTCAGTCGTGCCCGACTCTTTGCAACCCCATGAATCGCAGCACGCCAGGCCTCCCTGTCCATCACCAACTCCTGGAGTTCACTCAGACTCACGTCCATCGAGTCCGTGATGCCATCCAGCCATCTCATCCTTGGTCGCCCCCTTCTCCTCCTGCCCGCAATCCCTCCCAGCATCAGAGTCTTTCCCAATGAGTCAACTCTTCGCATGAGGTGACCAAAGTACTGGAGTTTCAGCTTTAGCATCATTCCTTCCAAAGAAATCCCAGGGTTGATGTCTTTCAGAATGGACTGTTTGGATCTCCTTGCAGTCCAAGGGACTCTCAAGAGTCTTCTCCAACACCACAGTTCAAAAGCATCAATTCTTTGGCGCTCAGCTTTCTTCACAGTCCAACTCTCACACCCATACATGACCACAGGAAACACCATAGCCTTGACTAGACAGACGTTAGTCGGCAAAGTAATGTCTCTGCTTTTGAATATACTATCTAGGTTGGTCATTTGTATGGCATCAGACAGACATTAAGTATAGCTGTGAGGGGCCCGGGGTTACCTAAGGAATAATTTGGAAACTGCAATTCTGGATGATTCCATTTCTGGCCTCCACAGAACTTTTGTAGCTCTGTAGAAAATCAGAACATTTCCATTGCTAGTGAGTGAATAATGATCATCATCATCATAATAATAATAATTATTACTTGTATCAGGCCTCAAAAGGACCTTCTACAAGTGTCTGTAAGTAGCATTTATCTATCTTGTTAGCTCAGTAGAAGAACTGTTTTATCTCTAGAGAGGAGCCAGACTAACAACCCTGGTGTGGAATAGAGTGTAAAAAGAACTGGTCTTTGACAGTCGAGTTCTTGCTGTATATTTCACTTCACAGTCACTCACTTCACAGAGATTCAGTCATTTTACTTCACAGAGTCAGTTTCCCCACGTGATAAACACATCTAGCTCTATTTACATCCGTGGAATGAATATCAAATAAAATGTTTCCTTTGAAAGCATTTTAGAATGCAGGAAATGCTTTAGAATATGATGTTCCATTTCTTATTTATTTTTATTAATTCGCATTGGAGTTCAGTTGCTTTACAGTGTTGTGTTGGTTTTTATTGCACAGCAAAGTGAAGCATGATGTTTTAGGACCATCACTGTTAGGGTTGCCACCATGCAAGGTCTTAGTGACTAGATCATCTGTTCTAGATGGTGGTACAAATATCCATAGCTTTGTAGTGCAAATATCCATAGCTTTGGCTAACCAGAGTAATTGGCCTTAAGCCAGGAAAATATCTCTGCTTCCCCCAACCAGCTGAAAGATAATAGACTTGAAACATCCCTGGCGGTCCAGTGGTTAGGTCTGTGCTTTCACTGCCAAGGGTCTGGGTTCAATATTTGGATGAAGAACAAAGATCCCACAAGCTACATGGCATAGCCCACCCCCACCCCGCCCCCAAAAAGATAATATATTTTATTTAGTATTTCTGATTCTAAGATTCAGAAAATGACCATTAAATTCTCTAAGATTTATATTTTTTTATTTTTAGTCCAAATATTAAAAAGCACCGAGAGAGAGGTCTTCTTTTGTTTCCATCTTCTAGATTGCCCGTGGTGTGCTCTTCGGTTCTTACAAGTACAGAAGTGTGACTTTTGCATCAATGAATGAATGCCTTGTCTTTAAAACATGTCATAAGGGAATCCATTTGCCCCTGAGATGTCATCCTAAGCTGTGCTGTTTAAATGTAGCCTTGAAACATGGTACTTCATTTTTGTTACTAGTGTGATGAAGTGAAATAAATAAGTTAATATTGTTCAGCTCTTTAGAACATTATATATAGTGCTTGCTTTGTGATATGACACATAATAAGGATTATATTTAAGTGTTTAATAGCAGACATGGGTGAATTTACTTATTTTCAGTCTCATAACTAATGGAGAGCAAATAGAATAAATACCAGTGAGACCACTTCAGCAAGTGATGTTTAAGATCACTGTGGGATTGAGACTGTTCCTAGCACTGTTTATCTCATAATACCCACCTTAGTTTATTTTTCTATTTCACACACATGACATTGAAAAATTATTGCTTGCTCATATGTTTGTCCCCTGGCTATACCAAGGGATTCTGGTTGGTAGGGACTTTTTCTCCATTATTTCTGTGTATTCCAGGGCCTGGACATAGAGTCGTTGTTTGATTCATCTTTGTTGATTAACAGACTGAGAAATAAAAGAAATAGTAAATACATGTAATCCTACTTAACCATAAGACTGAGCAAATCAGCGCGCTCAGTTTTCAGATGGCACACTGAACCGTCAGGGTTCTCCTTATGTCTCCTCCTGGCATAAAATCCTTTTGGTAGGTTACATTCTTACCAGAGTATTGATTCCTGAACTAAGCTAGCATTAATAACTCCTTTCATCAATATAGGTGTTTACTTAACTGTCTTCAAACATCTTATAAATTTTGATTTTTAAATTATAAGACTTTTTTTTTTAAGTCTTGAGTTTCTGATGAGCTCAAAGTCTGAGGCAGACAACCATATTCCATTCCCCTCTCCCTAATTTAATTCATATAAGAAATAGTGGGATTCTTTTTTATTTTCTTGTATTGGTTTCCTTCTTTACTTGATGTAAATTCCGTATGCTCCCTGCATTTAGAATTGTCTATTACTAAAATGTTCCTTGCAGATTGTTCAGTTTATGGTGCACAATATTACTTTTTCATTGGTAATTGCACTGCAGATTATTATATGAAAAAGATCCATTCTTTTCTTGAGGCATAAAACCAAGTTCCTGTCTGTGCATGCGGATGTTAAAAATCCCAAGACACTTAGGGGAAGAAGAGTGGGAGTATTAACTCTAGAAAAAAACCTTTGGCCAAATACCCATGAAAAGCCTCTCTCATCATAACACAGGGGATTAAGATTGTTAAGAACGATCTTTCTGAGAGAACTACTTTATGCAATTATAATAAAATATTGAGCATTTTTTTGGATTTTATGCACATTCCTTTCAAGAGGAAATCCCAAAACATTTTGTAAAATCTCACAAATTTATACTACCAGCAAGTAAAAGGAATGATTTAAATAAATTATCAACATTTCAGAAACAATAATTTAGTTGATCCATAAAATATCCCAAGTACTAAATTGCTAAAAGTGAGTTTTGCTCCTCTAAAAGTATGTAATGTTTACAACTCAGGAGACTATTTTTATATAAATCTAATATTTTAAAATAGCTTAGGAAGCCTTCTAAAGGTAGAACAAAGATTACATGGAAATAACTTGTTGATAAATACCCTCAAATTAGACATTTTTGATTCTGAGTGCCACATGCATGGAGTAGCAGCAGTTCTAAAAATGATTAAAAAATATTTTAGCTTTCTTCCAGTTAGTTTTCTGTAATATTTTATATTGTTACCATTGTAACTGAGGTCATTTACTCATGATTATACTGAAGAAGGTTTGCTTTCTTTGTTGCAAATTCTTCTTCCTAAAACTCATGATCTTCACCTCAGACTGCAAACCCTATCAACCTTTTGAAGTGGACACACACTCTGAACTATTCATTACCTTAGATGACATTGGGTTGACAAACCGCAGGAGTCAGGGCTACTGTGCCCAGCAGAATTGATGACCGTGCTCATTGCAACCAGGGGCTTTGAGTGTACATTGGTTGTTAAGATAAACACAAAATGTTGGTGCCAAGAGAATCGGCGCAACAGAGCTGTAGATGGATGTTATTATTTTTATGAAGAAGGCCTCTGGTGATAAAACAGGGTTGACCCTGTTAGTGGGAGCTCCATAAATCTTTCGTGGCTGAAGGTTCCTGGCCGTGCAGGTTGGAGGGCGGACAAAAGAACCGAAAGATCCAGGATGTACTGTACATGTAAGGATTGCCTATGGGACTCTGCAATAATATAACAATAGCCAAGACTGCAAGGCACAGCTTCAGTTCCTGCCTGCTTTCAACTACTTCTAATAACAGTTTTAATTTTAGGTTCTTCTTTTTCTTCTGCATTAAGGAAAATTTTTAAAAAAGTTATACCATTTTTAGTATCATTTGGAGTTTTCTTTCTCTAATGAAAGGCTTCCTAAAATTCTACACAATCTGATAATAAATATTGATTATTTTTTGTTATTTTATGGCCATTATGAAAATGTTTCTCACTTATTTATGTTGAACATGTTCAAGAACTTTTCCTAAATTCAAAGACAATCATGACAAACTACACACTTCACCTTTTTATAGTAATGGTCACGGTTTGAAGACACAGTATATAATTTCTTCAAAACTTTATATTTTATCAATTATTACAAATGAAAGCAAGGATAAACTGATAATGTTCCATTGTAACTATTTCCCAAACCCTTCTATTTGATTAGAAATCTTTAGTTTTAAATAACTACCTTACCATATATTTTATCAAATATTGTCATTTGTTTCCATCCATTTTTAAATATTATTATCAGCACAAATTATATCTCTGTTATTGTTTACAGATAGTGTAAGGATCACAACAGAAGGCATTTTTATATACCTGTAGTTGGGCATAAGAAAGTCAAGATGTAATATTTCCTGCTGGCAGTTTCAACTATCCCAGAAATAGCTAGTGAGAATCCAAATTCAGTAATTTTAAAATATTTATTATGTACCGACTTAGGTGCTTTGCAGTTTAGATAAGTATGTGATGTGATTCTTGATTTTCTAAGGTTAGATCCAAGCCCAGTAATTTCCCATGCTTTGCCAAACAGATGATAAAGCAAGGTTTATGTTATATAATAAAGTCAAGAATGGGCTTGTTTAAAATTTGTTGAGTCTGGTTTCTTAAAGTCATTTTCAGATATTACCAAAATATATTATCATGAAGACGGAGAGCATGGCAAATGTCAGGTTCCCTTTTAGTATGTTTCCCTGCAAAACAAAATGAAAACAAAACAAAAGCCCTCCTCTTTTGTAATAGATATCTGGCTATATGTACCTGTTGGGAATGATCAACGAGTCAAACTACTAAAAAAATAATTGCGTGGGAAACTACAATTCCAAAGAGCATCTTTAATAATCTAGGCTAAATGGATTCACTAGGAGTATGATATTCAAAAGCCATTTTCTACCTTTTGTTTAGCTGAAGCTGAAGTTGAATAGCCTTTGGAAGTTGGGATAAATGTGTTCCACATTTCAATAAACTTAGTGGCTTTATGCCTTGTTCCCTGTGTATGGGCCAGCAATAAAATGCCGCTACCTTCCCTTGTTAGAAACAGAGCTTCATTCTAAGCAGATCTTGGGGAAATTATATCATTAAGGGAAGAAACCACTGATGACTTAGCATTTTAATTCTTGCTCTTTACTTTTTTTTTAAGAGTTTTAGTTTGTTAGGTCATTATCCTCAGAAGCTAATGTACTATTCTGTGTCTGTTCTAATCACATTGTAGGTGAAAAATATATTTTAACTGGAATTAACTTCCCAAGAATTTATAAAATGTTTTCAAATATTTTTAAAAGCTCTGAATATAGTTTTAATTACTTTGGAAAGCTATGCCCATTTTATATAATTTTCCCTTCTAATATCTGATATTATTTGGCAAAAAGTTTAAATATAAAATAAAAGCTGTGATTAAGAAACATGTTTAAATAGAATAGTAAATTTTCTCATTGTTTTTCATAGCATTTCAGGAGAGAACTAATTCTTGTGTGTTTGGGAAATTTGTATTTTTAAAATATATTTTTAAAAGTAACTGTATATCTAAGCAAATTGCCCAGAGAAGATGCCATATAAACAGAACCATTGTCCAGTTGATCAAACACCAAACTTATTATGAAAGTAAATATATACTTTTCAGTTCTACAAATTTAAGTACATTATTCAATTTAATATGTTCACTTACCCTTGAGTTAAATTTGCCAGCACAGGAGGTCATAAAATGTTCTTGTCAAAAGCTTGTACAATCATATATGGCTTTTGACTTATCTGTGTTCCATTCCATGGCTAGTCTCTTAACTCCTTTTATAATTTCATTGTCCATGATTCTGTTTTGTGTCATATTTGTATTTTTCCATTTTTATTATTTTTTACAATCATTTTCAGTCTTAACTAAATTGGAGCATAAAATACACTTTATTTAAGTTCTTTATTAAAACACTTTAATCTACTATTATTTTAAATATAATAGATTAGAATAAATTTTAGAGCAATTACTAATAAAGTAATTCCATGTTCTTTTCATTAATTCTTAACTTTTAAAAATGTATTTGTGCTGAATGAGATTTGACAGATCTTCCACAGAGGATGAGAGGGATGGAGGAAGTACCTGGTGGTTGTCAAGAAAACAGGGCAGCAAAGAAAGACACTCTCGTCAGTGGTTCTTTGTTTTTGTCTTGCTTGTGTATATTTTTGTAAAACAGAATGTAGAGCAAGCAGGTTACTTCATGAAAAATGATTTTGTCCATTTTTTTTCCCCAGTGAGTAAGACATTTTCCCCATGAAGGACATGTTTTAATCAAAATCATCTTGATTTTTTGATATAAAATATCAATTTAAAAATACTATATTTTTTCCCCAAAATCTAAAGTGAGCATTGTTCATTTTATTTGCCATGACAATAAAATAACTGTTAACATTCAGGGTGTATTTATACTTGGGTTCTTATAATGTAGCTACATTTTTCTTAAATTAGTTACAGCACAATTTCTTTTTAACTGCCACATATTGTCAGTCTCTATTTTCCTTTTCACAAACTCAGCTTGATTTTTTTCTTACATGTTTATTTAGAATGGTTTACAAAAATTCAAGAATCATTTGCATGTTTTGCTCCATCAAGCAAAATCTCCATATGTTCATATTTAGTAGATGTTGTCACATTTTCAAACTTAAAATTCAATTCCTGAGAAAATGTTTTTCATAAACCCAATATCACAGGATGAAACTGTACATAGGCCACATCACTTTCTAGAAACAACATTCTGCCTCCTAAAAATCCAAATTACATTCCTGAGTGTCTGAAGACCACGTGTTGAGGTGTTCCTAGAGACCACTGAGGTGGGGCAATGGAGTCTAGACACTGAACCAGCAATTTTACAGTCCAAGCTTACAAACATTGAATAGCAAGACTTCTGTACCTATGAAAGGTGGCTTATAGTCTCTGCACATGATACAGCAAGAATCAAATGCATGGATTGCATGGTACAGTGGGAAAAACAGTTGTGTTGCAGTAATACTATTCTGAATATTAAATTTATTACTCCTTTCAATAAGCATTTTTTTAACCCTACAAAACAGAGAAATTGCAAAAATGTAGTTAAGTAAAATTGAATTCCTCTTAAGAAAACTACCTCAAAAAATGTCTCTGTACCAAATGTCTCTGTACCAAAACCTTGGACTATTTCATTACTTCGAGCCACAAATAAATCCTACACACACACACACACACACACACACACAGAGGTTGATACAAGGAGATGACACATGCTTCACTGAGAATGTAGCCTTATTTGTAAATTAAAAAAAATACACTTCCTTGATTATAAGAACTGTAAAACGGACTTACACTGTTGGTGGGAATATAAACTGGTGTAGCCCCTATGGAAAACAGTATGGAGGTGCCTTAAAAAAACTAAAAATAGAGTTGATATGTGATCCAGCAATCTCATTCCTGGGCATATATCTAGAGAAAAACTCTAATTTGTAAAGATACATGCACTCTTTTGCTCAGTCATGTCCGACTCTTTGCAACCCCATAAACTGTAGCCTACCAGGCTCCTCTGTCCATGGGATTTTCCAGGCAGTAGTACTGGAGTGGATTGTCATTTCCTTCTCCAGAGGATCTTCCCAACCCAGGGCTCGAACCCCGGTCTCCCACATTGTAGACAGACGCTTTACCATTTGAACCACCAGGGAAGTCCCCTCAGTTCATAAGAGCGCTATTTAAAATAGGCAAAGCATGGAAACAACCTAAATGTCCACTGACAAATGAATAGAGACGACGTGGTATCTGTGTGTGGATGAAAGTGAAAGTGTTAGTTACTAAGTCATGCCCAACTCTTTGGAATCGTGAAGGCAATGGCAGCCCACTCCAGTACTCTTGCCTGGAAAATCCCATGGGCGGAGGAGCCTAGTAGGCTGCAGTCCATGGGGTCACTAAGAGTCAGACACGACTGAGTGACTTCACTTTCACTTTAATGCATTGGAGAAGGAAATGGCAACCCACTCCAGTATTCTTGCCTGGAGAATCCCCAGGGACGGGGGAGCCTGGTGGGCTGCTTTCTATGGGGTCGCACAGAGTCGGACACGACTGAAGTGACCTAGCAGCAGCAGCAGCAGCAGCAGCAGCAACAGCAGGCAAATAGACTTGAGTGGGTCGCTCTTCACTTCTCCAGGGGATCTTCCTGACCCAGGGATGGAACCCTGGTCTCCTGCATTGCAGGCAGATTCTTTACTGTCTGAGCCACCAGGGAAGCCTGTGTGTGTACTCAACCATAAAAAAAAGAATGAAATGATGCAACATGGACGCACCTAGAGATTATCATGCTAAGTGAAGTAAGTCATATAGAGAAAGACAAATATCATGATATCACTTATACCTGGAATCTAAAATGTGATACAGATAAGCTTATTTATGAAAGAGAAACAGACTCACAGACAGAAAACAAACTTGTGGTTACCAAAGAAGAAAGGGGAGAGGGAAGGGATAAAATAAGAGTTAGGGATTAGCAGATAAAAACTACTACATATAAAATAGAGGTCCTACTGAATAATCCAGGAAATTATATTCTCTGTCCTGTAATAAACCATAATAGTAAATAATATGAAAAAGAATATGCATATATATGAATTTACTGTACACCAGAAACTAAAACAATGTTACAATCATCTATGCCTCAAAAAAAAAAAAAAAAAAAAAGTAGGAGTAATACAATCCTGGTAGTGATCCAGAGGGTACCTTGTGAGGAGTATGAAGCCTATAATTTATCATCTCAGTTTTCTTCCAAGGCTGTCATCAATCTCCATCAGACTCCAATTTTTCCCCATACCTCCCATCAAAGTTGGAGAAATATCTGTGTTGCTCTTTAAGAAGTGAGCTACAATGTGCATTGGTTAACACTGTGCAGGGTTCCCTGGTCACCGCAGCACAAACCACTCCAGAAACCCCAGCTGAACATGAGAAAATTGATGAAGCCTGCTAAAAGCGCCTGACCACAGATACAGGTCATTGTATACAGACCTATCTTACCCTGTTCACCCTTTGGTTGCTGTAATAACTCACTGCTCTGGGGAGATCTGATCTGGCTGCTCCTAAGAGCACTGGGGAGCAAGAGGAAGACTAGGGATGAGAACAGGAACACTACGCAGATGTGCCAGAGACCTGGTCCCCAGTTCCCCCAAGCCTCCGCCTACTCTTTTGTGCCACCTTCTGTGAGTCTGATCAGTTTTCACTTAAACATAGTCAAAAGCTTAGTAAACAAAAATGTATAGGTTTCCTGGGTTCGTTTTCATTCTCTGAGCTGACATTGTTGGCCATGAGTCTTGTATCTCTCTCTTTCTCTCTCTTTTAATTCTTCTCACGTTTTTCCATGCTTAAAAACAAAACATCATCTTCTGATCACCACCTTTCTCGTCTCTCTCTGTACTCATATCACTTTGTCCTATAAATCCTCTCATTTACTTCTGGTACCTTCTGGCGTCTGGTACTTCTCATCCACCTCATACATATTTCATTCATGTGTAAACCTAGCTGAATAGAAATCATAAGACCTATTAAACAAGTTGGTCCTCAGTAATGTTTTTAGGCATGTGATATTACCTTTTTCTCCAGCTCTGATACATCTTATATTTTAATGTTTTTTCATCTATTTTTGTAGATTTTGCCCTATTATTTTCCTTTTTACAATTTTACTTTCAGAATTTGGTACAGAAGAAATGCTACCACAAAATAAAAATGGGAAGTATTCCTGCTTTTTGTATTCTACAGAGTTCTAGTGTTTAAATTGGGCACTGTTTCATCCTTACTGATTGATAGAATTCATTCATGAAAACATCTGGGGCTGGATATTTAGTTTGAGGCAGTTTCTAACTATAGATTTAATTTCCTTAGGAAATATACAACTATATGCAGGACAGGAAGCAACAGTTAAAACTGGACATGGAACAAAAGACTGGTTCCAAATAGGAAAAGGAGTACGTCAAGGCTGTATATTATCACCTTCTTATTTAACTTCTATGCAGAGTACATCATGAGAAACGCTGGGCTGGAAGAAGCACAAGCTGGAATCAAGATTGCCGGGAGAAATATCAGTCACCTCAGATATTCAGATGACACCACCCTTATGGCAGAAAGTGAAGAGGAACTAAAAGCCTGTTGATGAAAGTGAAAGAAGAGAGTGAAAAAGTTGGCTTAAAGCTCAACTTTCAGAAAACTGCTGGGGTCCAGCCCCGGGGATGCAGGGTGATTCAAAAGGGAGACAGATAGGTGAGGAAAAACTTAGTTATTTAGAGATATAAGATTAGATCAGGAAGAAATAGTGTAGTAGGAAAATTTAGTGGAGAAAAGAGGCTGATTAACTTGGCTTACGTGGAAAACCAATAAAGTTCTAGACAAGGAACTTGTACCATCTATGTTAGGCCACCGGTGCCCCTTTGAATATCGGAGAGCCCCGCCTTGGGCTCTCTTACGGATCTTAAAAGCCGGGACAAGTAAGTAGACATGGTGAGCCTCCATGTTCCAAGGGATCAGCCTGTAAAGGATAGGGAGGGAGCAAGAGAAAGAACACGGGGAAGCCCAGCATCGGTGCAAGACTCCAAAAACTATTTTTCAAAATCAGCTTATATACCCCAAGTTGTACATAAAGAAATAATGGAATATGCACAGTTATGCAGGGGCAGCAGTCCTGACCCTAATTGAGACAGGGCTTTCTTTTTGCATATCCTCCCGTATGCAAAAGGTCTCAGGTGGTTTACATTATCTTCTGGCCAAGAGGCTTGTTAACATTTTTATGGCTCTCTTCCTGGATAATTGTCTATCAACCAGAAAACTCCTTTTCCCTAGAAGTGTTTTTTTCTTTACTCTGCATCACCTTCAAAGTACTAAATAAAGTTACATTCCTGTAGAACAAAGGTGCGGTGGGTTATAACAAAGAAAGCACTCAACTCAAAGATCTAATGTTGCTAATACCAGGTCTACTACCTGCTTTTCTATATACCAACTATATCTAAAAATAAAGGATAGTGAAAATTTGGCAGCAAGTATTGGCTCAACAAATGAAACCTTTAATCAGTCCTATTCTAATGATTTTGACTCCTCGGAAGCCCCTACATTCCTAGGATGATTTAAGCTTCCTGTGGTCAAGAGGCCTCAAACAATCACATGCACAGCTGTACAAGTCCTGCAGGCAGGCTAAAAAGCCATAAGAGGGGTTTTTGGATTGAAACACCCTTTCAAATGCAGAAGACTAAAGCCTTGAGATGATTTTTTCCAGAGTGTGTCAGGAGAGTGGAAAAGTACAATACAATAAGGCAGGCATATTCTTATTTTGGGGGTACATGCTCAGGAAATACCAGGGGGAAAACCTGAGATCTGACTCGACCTTGCACATCAGATCTCTGCTGCATGACCTTGTCATGGGTGGGATTCCTCACGCTGGCTCCCAGCAGAAAACGAAGATCATGGCATCTGGTCCCATCACTTCATGGCAAATAGATGGGGAAACAGTGGAAACAGCGTCAGACTTTATTGTTTTGGGCTCCAAAATCACTGCAGATGGTGACTGCAGCCATGAAATTAAAAGACGCTTACTCCTTGGAAGAAAAGTTATGACCAACCTAGATAGCATATTCAAAAGCAGAGACATTACTTTTCCACAAAGGTCCGTCTAGTCAAGGCTATAGTTTTCCTGTGGTCATGCATGGATGTGAGAGTTGGACTGTGACAAGCTGAGCACCGAAGAACTGATGCTTTTGAACTGTAGTGTTGAAGAAGACTCTTGAGAGTCCCTTGGACTGCAAAGAGATCCAACCAGTCCATTCTGAAGGAGATCAACCCTGGGATTTCTTTGGAAGGAATGATGCTAAAGCTGAAACTTCAGTACTTTGGCCACCTCACGCAAAGAGTTGACTCATTGGAAAAGACTGATGCTGGGAGGGATTGGGGGCAGGAGGAGAAGGGAATGACAGAGGATGAGGTGGCTGGATGGCATCACTGACTTGATGGACATGTTTGAGTGAACTCTGGGAGATGGTGATGGACAGGGAGGCCTGCGATTCATGGGGTTGCAAAGAGTCGGACATGACTGAGCAACTGAACTGAACTGAACTGAAGATGTTCTCATTATTGTTTTCTTTCACATAGATTTTTGCTTCTAGTTATTTGTTCAGTTTATCTAAACTTTCAAAATATATTGCAGTGAAACTATAATTTAATCCTATTGACATTGTTTTGAAAACTGTAGACTTCAGAGTATCTTCATTTTTTTCCTATGTAGGTAATGTGTACCTTCCTTATAATTTTCTTGATCAGTCTTACTGCTGGTGTACCACTTCCTCAATATTTTTCATAGGAATATCTGTTGCTTTAATCTCTTCTGTATGTTTATTTTGTGTTTCCTTTATTTCTGCTCTTTTATTATTTTCTTTTTCCTCTCAGCTTAATTTTATATTTTTAACTTTTAATATAAATATTTATACCTTTGATTTTTAACCTTTTTGTGCACTAAAACTATAAATTATGCTCAAGACACAGCTTTATCTTTATCTCATAATGTATGATATGTTTTTATTGTCATTCAGTTTGTTGTGACTTCTTGCATCATTGTGTTACTTATAAGTGTATTGCTTAATTTCCAGTTGGTAGTTTCCTAGTTAAATTTTTCTTACTGATTTCTGTGTTCAGAAAACATGCTCTGTAGTATATCAGTCTTTTGAAAATTATTTAACTTGGTTATGGTCCAGCATTTAGCCCCCAAATTACAACAAGAGTTATACCAAAGAATTGAATTCTGTAGTAGTGGATCCTAAACAACCAAACGCACAAAATTGATCTAATTTCTGCATCCTTACTAAGAATTTCGTCCACTTGTCTGATCAGTTATTGAAAGGTATGTTAAATATACAAGTCTGAATACCAATTGATTTTATCTTTTATTTCTGTCATTTTTCTTCTTTCCTTTTATTTTTTTTTTGATTGGTAAGGTAAAAAAATTTTTTTTTCTAAATTGGGGCATAGTTGCTTTATAATGTTGTGTCAGTTTTTTCTGTACAACAAAGTGAGTCAACTATATGTGTATATATATCCCCTCCCTCTGGAGCCTCCCTCCCGCCCCACCAGAGTCCCACCCCTTCAGGTCACCACAGAGTACTGATCTGACCTGCCTAAGCTATATAACAGCTTCCCATTAGCTATCTGTTTTACACATGGTAGTTTATTTTATACATGGTAATTTCACTACCACTCTGTCAGTGAAAGCTATACTATTAGGTATATACAATTAAGACAGTTATAGTTTCTTTATGGATTGATCTTCTTTTCATCGTGAAATATTCCTCTTATTGTTAGAGATGCTTTATGACTTTCTAGAATCAAGGAAACTATCTAGTTCTTCTTCACGTTAGGCTTTGATCTCTTTGGCAGCAGTTCAAGGACTTGGTGGTAACTCCCAACACTTATGTCACTCTCAAAGTGTTCTCAAGGTCGTTTCCTACTGACTTTTCCACAGCGTTTTTCCAGACCTTCCCATTATTAGAAACTATGGATAGGATCTCTGCAATAAAATATTTTATACTCAGAACCATCATATTTCCCCCTTTTTCCTTTTCCTTTTATATGCCAATATTTCCTTTTAAAGCAGTGAAAAGAAACTATTAAAATCTAGAAGTAATTTTCCTTCAAGTCCACAGTCTTGTGATGATGTCACAATATATATTAATGTTATCTCTGCTTCCATTTCTCTCTGACACTTGAGAGCCTTTGGCTGGGAGGATTTCTTATTAATGAATAATTCAATAATTCTGTCATCATGACCAACACACTTAGTTTTCACTTAAGCCTTAGGTGGGGCTTGATTGAGGCTTCAAACAATTACCAACACCTTCTTGTGGCAATAACAGGTGACTTTTCTAATATATATATATATATAAAAGAAAAGTTATGACCAACCTAGATAGCATATTCAAAAGCAGAGACATTTCCATACAAATCTTGAGATTATTTGATCTAGTTCTGAGAAAAATACTGCTGGTAGCTTGATGGGAATTGCATTGAATCTGTAGATTGCTTTGGGTAGTATACTCATTTTCACTATATTGATTCTTCCAACCCATGAGCATGGTATATTCCTCCATCTATTAGTGTCCTCTTTGATTGCTTTCATCAGTGTTTTATAGTTTTCGATATATAGGTCTTTAGTTTCTTTAGGTAGGAATATTCCTAAGTATTTTATTCTTTTCGTTGCAATGGTGAATGGAATTGTTTCTTTAACTTCTTTTTCTACTTTCTCATTATTAGTGTATAGGAATGCAAGGGATTTCTGAGTGTTGATTTTATATCCTGCAACTTTACTATATTCACTGATTAGCTCTAGTAGTTTTCTGGTCGAGTCTTTAGGATTTTCTATGTAGAGGATCATGTCATCTGCAAACAGCAATCTTGAGAAAGAAAAATGGAACTGGAGGAATCAACTTGCCTGACTTCAGGCTCTACTACAAAGCCACAGTCATTAAGACAGTATGGTACTGGCACCAAGACAGAAATATAGATCAATGGAACAAAATCGAAAGCCCTGAGATTAACCCACATACCTATGGACACCTTATCTTCGACAAAGGAGGCAAGAATATACAATGGAGTAAAGACAGTCTCTTTAACAGGTGGTGCTGGGAAAACTGGTCAACCACTTGTAAAAGAATGAAATTAGACCCCTCTCTAACACCATACACAAAAATAAACTCAAAATGGATTAAAGATCTAAATGTAAGACCAGAAACTATAAAACTCCTAGAGGAGAACATAGGCAAAACACTCTCCGACATAAATCACAGCAGGATCCTCTATGATCCATCTCCCCAGTATACTGGAAATAAAAGCAAAGATAAACAAATGGGATCTAATTAAAATTAAAAGCTTCTGCACAACAAAGGAAACTATAAGCAAGGTGAAAAGACAGCCTTCTGAATGGGAGAAAACAATAGCAAATGAAACAACTGACAAACAACTAATCTCAAAGACGTATAAGCAACTTATGCAGCTCAACTCCAGAAAAATAAATGATCCAATAAAAAAATGGGCCAAAGAACTAAATAGGCATTTCTCCAAAGAAGACATACGGATGGCTAACAAACACATGAAAAGATGCTCAACATCACTCATTATCAGAGAAATGCAAATCAAGACCACAATGAGGTATCATTTCACACCAGTCAGAATGGCTGCGATCCAAAAGTCTACAAGCAATAAATGCTGGAGAGGGTGTGGAGAAAAGGGAACCCTCTTACACTGCTGGTGGGAATGCAAACTAGTACAGCCATTATGGAAAACAGTGTGGAGATTCCTTAAAAATTGCAAATAGAACTGCCTTATGACCCAGCAATCCCACTGCTGGGCATACACACCGAGGAAACCAGAACTGAAAGAGACACGTGTACCCCAATGTTCATTGCAGCGCTGTTTATAATAGCCAGGACATGGAAGCAACCTAGATGTCCATCAGCAGATGAATGGATAAGAAAGCTGTGGTTCATATACACTATGGAATACTACTCAGCCCTTAAAAAGAATAAATTTGACTCAGTTCTAATGAGATGGATGAAATTGGAACCGATTATACAGAGTGAAGTAAGCCAGAAAGAAAAACACCAATACAGTATACTGACACATATATATGGAATTTAGAAGACAGTAATGATGACCCTCTATGTGAGACAACAAGAGACACAGAGGTATAGAGTGGACTTTTGGACTCTGAGGGAGAGGGAAAGGGTGGGATGGTTTGGGAGAATGGCAGTGAAGCATGTGTATTTTCCTGTAAGAAACGAAGCGCTAATCTATGTTTGGTGTAGGATGCAGGATGCATGGGGCTGATGCACAGGATGATTCAGGTAGAGGATGTGGGGTGGGAGGTGGGAGGGGCTTCGGCATTGGGCGATTGTGTTCACCTATGGCTGATTCGTGTCAATGTATGGCAAAACAAATACAGTATTGTAATTAAAAAAATAAATAATTAAAAAAAAAAAAAAAAAGCAGAGACATTAATTTGCCAGCTAAGGTCCATCTAGTCAAGGCTATGGTTTTTCCAGTGGTCATGTATGGATGTGAGAGTAGGACTGTGAAGAAGGCTGAGTGCCAAAAATTGATGCTTTTGAACTGTGGTGTTGGAGAAGACTCTTGAGAGTCCCTTGGACTGCAAGGAGATCCAGCTAGTCCATTCTGAAGATCAACCCTGGGATTTCTTTGGAAGGAATGATGCTAAAGCTGAAACTTCAGTACTTTGGCCACCTCATGCGAAGAGTTGACTCATTGGAAAAGACTCTGATGCTGGGAGGAATTGGGGGCAGGAGGAGAAGGGGACAACCAAGGATGAGATGGCTGGATAGCATCACGGACTCGATGGACGTGAGTCTGAGTGAACTCCGAGAGATGGTGATGAACAGGGAGGCCTGGTGTGCTGCGATTCATGGGGTTGCAAAGAGTTGGACAGGGCTGAGCGACTGGACTGAACTGAACTGATATATATACATATATATATGTAGTAGTAAAGACTCAGAAAAATATGAATTATAAGATTCAAACTATAAAGTTTTCTTATGAAATGCAAAATAAAAAATTTCCATCTAAAAGTGTTTTATAGTGTGATCCTAATGAATCAACTAATTTGAAGAAGTCTTTTAATTAGTATGGAACTAGAAGAGTTCCAACCAAATAAGGGCAACTCAAATTTTTAATCTGATCTTGCCCTGCTTGTAATATCTGGTTATTAATTTGTGACAGTGATAGCAAATGGTCTGATTCTTTATTCTATGCAATGATATGATTTTCTCCATATCTGTAACTTTCCTTTACCCATCCATGACATTAGCTACATGCTCAAGGCTACCCAATTCCCATTTCTACTTCATCCCCCACTACAAACTTTAGGAAGTTATCTTCAACTGACTTAGCTATTTTTCTCTGTGCTCATAAACCTGTACTTTCTTCCACATGACTGAATCACTCATACTTTAATCAGGGAAAAGAAATTTCCTTTATTACATGCATGAGCAATTTACACTCACTTTCTAATTATTACACAAGACTAATGCTTCCATCTCAGAAATAACTACTGATGCAAACATTTCTATATTTGTTTTCTTTCGAGCTCACTATCTTCCCAGGCTATGGTAACTGCTTCTGATTTGGTCACCTTGCTCTCTTCCCTTCTTTTTTTCCACTTACCTTGTCAAGGAGCCAGAGTAATTTTCCTAAATAAACCTGTTCAAATCATTTTTGCTTAAACTCATTTACTGACTCCTGGAAAATTTCTATCAAGGACAACTTCTTCATAATCTGGGTCCTTCTTACAATTCCAGCCCTTTTGCTAACTTATCACCTCTCCTACCATCTACTTTTTGCAGCCGTCTATTTATATTCCTGTCCTCTTTATAGGGAAGAAATGCCCAGGCTGAGGTAAGCCCTCAGTGCAGATGGAATGCAGGAATGCAAAATGCCTGAGAGGAAAGGTCAATTTTCATATGAATGACTCCCACAAAATTATGTCTGCCAGTGTTCCAACCTAAACCACCATCCATTGCTTCTTTGTTTTCATCCTGTGGTAGTCCATGAGAAAAAAAAAAGGTAACCTCTTTCTGTTTTGAGCTATGCATATTCTGCGGAGCTACTTAATAACCTAAAACTGTAGCTATGGACTGGAGAGGAAAGAACATGGACTCAGGAGTCCAGGGCTCCTGGTTTTAGTCCTATGAATTTAAGAAAATCACCTAAAGTCCCAGCAACTCATTTTCTCCTAGGTCTTTCTTGGGCCTTTCCAGCTTTAGAATTCTATGGATTCAGGCTGAGCCTCACATCACCCATGTTTGTATTAGGTTCATTCTGTTTTTCTGGGCTCTGATTGGCTTCTTCCCTTTCCTGATCTTGCCTCATTTCACTTTTGTCATTTTAAACTCTGGTAGCAGTAACATGAAAGGGCCTCCTATTTTGGATTGGCCCCTTGTTTCCATCCCAATTCAAGGTTTTTTAATGGCTGTCATTTCTGCAGAGCAAATGGTTGTGTGAAACAATGCATTTTTGCTTTGTCTCTATAGATATGCGTACTGATCCTAATGAAAACTGTGATGAGCAATTGTGTGTCTAACTTCCCCAGTCTCAGAGCTGCATTGCTCAGAGGCGCAGTGTTATTAGCTCATTTGTCTGACATCACAGGATGTAAAGTTATTGCACAAAGTTACATTTCCAGCACTTAGCCCAGATGTTGAACTGCTTGATGGATTACAGTTCTTGGGCCCTAAATTTCAGATAAAGTTGGTTATCTGGGGTATATATTTTTCAAAAACCGAATCATTAACTCACAAATAAAAGAGGAGGTCTTGATTAAGTCAAAAGAGTGACTTGAGATTTGATCTGATCTGAAGAGTCTTGTCTTTAATGTAAGTAACAGACTCTCTGGCTGGCCCTGGAGTGAGAACAGGAACAGGATCAGCGTTGACAACATATGCCATGGCCAGTGTCTGAGGTTCCCATCGTTCTGTGTGGCGTCCTGTTCAGTTCAGCAAATTCCAGAGGATTTTGCACCCCATTGACTGTACTAGTGACAAGATCTGATGTCTGTCAGCAGACAGGAAAGTCACAGCCTGTTGTGAGCATGTGTTGGACTCACTCTTCTGGTTTTTGTAGAATGCATTGGCTGGTTTGCTTCAGTGATCACTTTACAGTCTGCTCCACGCTGAGTCTGGAAAGGAAAAAAACCAGCAAAACTGTTTCCTTGTGCTTCAGTGTATCCTCAAGGATACTTGAGAGAAGTGGTCCCTCCTCTTATAGAAGGACCCTTGGAGACTACCAAACCATACCTTCTCTTTTCATAGGGAAGGAATTAAAGGGCTGGAGGAATTAAGTGACATGCTTAAGGTCATATATCAAATTAGGGAATGCTTTAGGTATATGAATTAAATTTCTCCTAACTTAAAAGTTCAAGGTTTTCCACTTGTCTATGCTTATTTTCCAATTAAGGTTAGAGCTGTATTTTAATTCATACATACGATTGAACGATCCCTACAAACACCCTTTATTTTTCCCATGAGTGGATGGTAGCTGGTAAAAGATGGAACATTTCTCTAGAGGTTATATGTCTCTTTATTACATATGGGGGAAGGGTTCAAGGGTTCACCATCTTATATTTTGGGATTTCCTCCAAAATATAAAAAGTGGTTGCGAGGTGACTCACATTCAACAGATGTCCAGCACAGAAGTCTTTCTCAAATTTGGCTAGGAGTCAGAATCTGTGATTATGTATTTATTCATCTGCTATGTTTTTATTTACTTATATTTTCATTTAGATTCTCAAGAGTCATGAAGGAACAGCAGAATGATAACCTCTGTTGTTAGGGAATCTTGAATCTGTACAAGGTCAAGGAATCTGTACTGGTTTAAAGTTCTGAAGTGATTCTGACTTGCATTCAGTTTTTGGATTCACAGCCTTTGCGGAAGGAGGACTCAGCTGTTTGTGGTTTTCTGCCGTAGCATAAGACGCTGTAACGCCATGCAGCCCTGCGCTACAACTGGAAATGTTTAGGTCATGTAACACCTTTCAATAAAGTTTGGAAAGTTTGCTCCACATCGACAAGTCCATACATTTAGACAATAATGCCTTCCTGGTCTTTTCATAAGATATTATTTTCTCCATAATATGCAGCTAAATAGCCATCAAGAATGGACATGTGTATTTTTGGACAGAATTATGCCTGAGAAGTATAGATTATCTCTTTTTCTCTACTGGTCTCCTTGCCCAAACCTGAGGGGCAGTGACATCACTTGGAACAGTTGTAACATTTTTAAGTGGGTGTGTAGAAGGTGATTTCAAACTTTGAATAATACTACACAGAAATCCGAGGGCAACAAAGCTTTAGGTTTTCATCTATAAAAGTTGTCTTTATGGATTATTCATGATGATTCCTACATTTCGTCAAAGTTTCAAGCATGAACTCCAAGTTAAAATTATAGCTTTCAAAGCAGAGGCAGGGAAGGAGTGAGCTGACGTGTGCATTATTTTAAAAATGGAATGACTGTGGGAGAATGTTGACATTTAGGTAAATAACTTAAAATTGCTTGCTAAGTATACTGGCCTTTTTATTCTGTTAGACTTTTGACTTAAAAATCTGAAATTGACTCAGTCTTTCTACTGCTTTCATTATGAGAAAACTAATTTCATAGCAGAAGAGACATAAAATTTAAAAAGAAAGGAGGCATCACTTTTGAGGGTCTAGTATCAAGGTAGTACTATTTCTTGTGATAGTTAATGGTAAGAAATTTGGAATCCAATAAGGAAAAAAAGTTATTTTACTGACTCACTGGGAAGTGGTCATACTTCATTGGCATTTTAGATACCAGACACCTAAAATATTAGGTGGCCTCCAAGAATTGCCTATTTTTTTCCTTTCAAAGTCTATAAATTATGAAACTTTATATTCTACTGGCAAATAGACAATGTTTTCTCATTTCCTTGCCCTAACTTCTTACTCATTTACATTCACCATGGTACTACTTTGCTGAATTTAGTTATATCATGGTATATGATGGTAGGATTATACAAGAACATGGAGTGAATGTGTATGTAGCACATTATTTGACACAAACCTATGCTATTTCCATCTGCCTGCAATGCAATATTTGGAAATGGATGTCAAATATTTTAAAGTCCAGCAGTGATAGCCTTCTCAACCATTTTCAAAGGCTCTTTGGTTCTTCAGCATTTCATTCTCCTCTCAGAGAACACAAACCCACAACCTAGTCAGAAAAAACTCTTTACAAGAAAAGAAAAACAAAAAAGATTAAAACCACTACCACCACAAACCCAGATTCATAATTTTTCTATGAGTTTTTGAAAAGAATAAAGTTGGAAGGAGAAAGTTGTAGAGAAAATAATATACTTAAAACAAATTTTTTTTTGGATTTATTTATTGGCTGTGTTGGGTCTTTGTTGCTGCATGGGTTTTTCTCTAGTTGTGATGTGCGGGCATGTCTTTGTGGTGATTTCTCTTGTTGTGGAGCAGGGATTTTCAGTGCACAGAGCTCAGTAGTTGTGGCACATGGGCTCCAGAAGTTGCAGCGTCCAGGCTCAAGAGAACTGGCTCTCTAGTTGTGGCACACAGGTTTTAGCTGCTCCACAGAATGTGGGAATCCTCCTGGATCAGGGATAGAGTCCATGTCTCTTGCATTGATAGGTGGATTCTTTACTACTGAGCCACCAGGAAAGCCCATAAATAATACACTTTATACCCATAGAAAGATGAAGAGGAAACAATATCCTTTCTTCATGTCCTGCCCTCCATGGATCTTCTTGTCAGATAACCACACATTGGGGCATGAAGAAGCATTCCATGGAAAAACTGTCTTCAGAGACTGAATTTTTCATGATTATTATAATTTACTACTTTCAGTAAAAAGTCAAGAGTGATACAGTTCATGTGTGGATTAATGTACTCTCATAGAAATCTTTGTAATGTGAGACCCTGTTTTGGAAAACTGTTTCCTTGGTTTCTACAATTCCTTCTTAATATCCTCTGCTTATTCAAACAGCAGTGATTCTTGGTAATTGAGGTCATCTTCTAGTCCTTTAGGATTAAAAACAAACCAGAAGTGAAATTAGATTTCTACTTTGAAATGCATTCCCACTTTGTACATATTTATATCAATAAGCTTCCTCTTAAAGTGACACTTCTATGGCTGGCCTAGAAATTTTGCCTCAGTCCAATTTGAACCAGCCTCAACATCTCACTCGCTTTGATTATTAAACTCCAGTTCATTGCTGATGCTCTACTAAGTGATGATTTGTAAGTATTTCTATCCCAGGGTTTGAAAATCAGGGCTCACAGAAGTGAATTTTTGTTTGTTTTATTTTAGACCTCATATGGAAAATATAACCATTTATATTTACAGCTCAGTTAAATCCTGTTTAAGTCCCGCCTCTCAAATCATTTTCGTTCTTTTTTAGCCTGCAGTCATGTCTAGCTGAGTTACAACATTAGAGATTTCAAATGAGACGGAGAAGCATTATTTAATTTACATTTAATACATTTAAAAGGACTTTCCTGATGGCTCAGACAATAAAGTGTCTGCCTACAATGCAGGAGACCTAGGCTCGATCTCTCAGTGGAGAAGATCCTCTGGAGAAGGAAACGGCACCCTACTCCAGCAGTCTTGTCTGGAAAATCTCATGGACGGAGGAGCGTGGTAGGCTACAGTCCATGGGGTCACAAAGAGTTGGACACGACTGAGCAACTTCACTTTCACTTTCACACCTAAATTCCTTCTTAGCAAGTTTATTTGTAGATTTACAGATCTTAATATATTGCACTGAGGAAAGTTAGGTTTGCCTCTGCTAGTGAAATATGTGATAAACATGTAGCCAATTCAGTTAATAGTTTGGAACTGTAAAAGTAGGACGCCGGATCTCCTATTGTTTGGTTTCGTGCTCAGGTTTGTTCTAAATGGGCATTCATACGTTACTTTCAGGTCTACTCTTAATCACATTGCACATGCTCAGTTATCTTATAAATGAATTCATCCACATAGAAAGATGGAATGTTTTGGTTTCATAATGTATATTTACAATATATGCCAATAGTGATTGGCACAACCTACACGTCAATATCACCATGACAAAATTCCTTTAAGTATTGTCAAGATATATGATCATATTAATGTTATTAAAACATAAAACAAATACATTTCACAATAAAAATATTTTATAATTGTGACATCAGGTTCTTCCTGTGATTTTACCACGGGACTGTGTGACAGTTTTCAAGTCAGTACTTCATTTCGTTTTCTTATGTGTAAATCTGAAGGTCTGGGTGATATCTAAGGTCTAGTCTCAATTCTAAAACATTATGATTCTATGGTGTTTCAGCACGCTGAAGATATTCCAGATTTAGTTCTGTATTGTCATTTTATAGAAGGGGAATGGGTTAAAATAATTTTCTACGTGCATATGTCTGAGTGGTTCAGAGCACTGTATATGGGTGCTGTGAAGGTTAGAGTTTTGAATCATCACAGTCCTTAACTTCAGAGACTTGAAAGCATATTGCAAGATGCTAAAATTCAATGTCTCTCAAAACTTTTCATCAACATCTGTGGGCTCAAGCATTTTGAATAGATAGGTCATTCAGAATCAGGCTCATCTTTATTGTTAGAATTCTTTTTTTTTTGGTACTTTATTTTATTTTTTTATTGAAGTATAATTGATATGCAGTACTGTGTTAGTTTCAGGTGTACAGCAAAGTGATTCAGTTATACAGATTCTTTTTCAGATTATTTTCCCTTATATGTTATTACACGTATTGAGTATATATTCTTTGTTCTTATAGATCATGTTGGTTATCTCTTTTATATATGGTAGTATGTATATGTTATGGAGAAGGGAATGGCTACCCACTCCAGTATTCTTGCTTGGAAAATCCCATGGACAGTGGAGCCTGGTGGGCTACAATCCATCTCTCTGCACCTTTCCCCTTTGGTAGCCGTGAGTGAGTCTATTTCTGTTTTGTGTAAATTCTTCTTTTTTTTTTAATACAAAATTCCTTGTTTGGATGTTCCAGCCTCTGTGCAGCTGAATCACCCCGCTAATCAGTCTATACTTACATGACTTCCAAAAGTGCAAACTGAACTGCTGCTTTTCCTCCTCAGAGATTTGCTGTCCCATTTGTTTTTAAGCTTTTTGAAAGAAAAGAAAAAATTTTGGCTTTGCATAAGAGCTGTGCCTTGTGGAAGTTTTGGAAATTTAAAATTGCAGTCAAGATCCCCACTTGCAGGTGAAACATTATCTGGTCATCTTGTCATTAGTGCTGACAGTGTTGGCTGGAGTTGCAGTTGAGAAAAATGCTGGAATGAACCTGGAAACAGTCATATGTGCCTCATCCATCACCTCATTAATCACAAAGTTAACATTGTCTCTGAAACAATGCTGCTATAGTGTAGAGGTAATCTTCATTTATAGTTAAGCTACTAAACAACATTCAAGAGTGAAGATTCCCCTTCATGCCCTGCCAAGTATGGTTGAGACATGACAATCATGACATTATTCATTGATAATTAAAGCAGAAAGAAGTATCCTGGGCCATGATCTCATTTTTATACAGAATTCAATAGGCTCATAAGAGGTTCCATGTAGACCCATAATTATTATCTTATTTTTTGGGGGGTACTATTAGTATCATAGTTTATGACTAGAAATATGATGAAGTCAGATAATATTAAGTTTAAAATCCTGTACTTCAGTGTATTACCTCTGTCCACTAATGGTCATGGTATTTAATATCTCATCTCCAGCTTGCAAAGTTGTGAGATCATACCAGTGTGCAATATCAATACGAAGAATTATAGAGGAAATGGGGAAATGATAATGATGACAATTGGGTATGATTCTGATTTATGTGCACACTAGTCTAGAGGTATAAATAAGCCACTTAGGGAAATGTGTTCATCTGAATGTGTTGGAGTTGCAATATATCACGAAATCCAGAGGGCAGATATATCCCCACAAGCACTTAATTTTTACTCAGAGGCAGCTGTTTGTCCCCGAAGGATCTGGTTATTCTTTTAAAATATATACAGTTTGGGTCTAAGATTATGAATATATTTAGTTATTCATCAAAATATATGCATGCCATATATAATAAAAATAAATGTTACCTATTCATTCACTCCCTCAAAAAAAGGGTACATTTGAAATAAATATTTGTATGTATGAGTATTCTAAAAAGCTCTGTAAGTATATAAGATTAAATATTTATGTTCTTTTAGTTTCTGTCCTAGGGAATTAAAAATTCAAAAATAATAACAGTGAAAAAATCGCAAAGATTTTTAAGTGACCTAAGGTTACTCGGAGTTTAGTTTTGGTGTTACATAGGTTTGAGAGGAGCAGTTTCACTTAGGTCACATTATAGTATTTGGAACTATTCCCATCTTTAATATAATAAGACTTCAAATTGATATTTTAATTTGTGAAATTCAATCTGCTAGCATCTTAATTATGGATACCTGAAGCTGTAAGATTAGAGAAACAGATAGAGTCTATTATTTCTTTCTGTTGGAAGCTTTATAAGCCCCTGTAATAGGTAAAACTTTTTAACTTGTTGAAAAAACTGAAGTCGTGCTAATATGACTGTTTTGACTATTAATGTTATATCTCTTCACTTTCAAATTTCTTGCAATATGCTCCTCAAAACTGTCCCATCTAGTTTCTCTTTCCAACACTCTACCAGAGTCTTCCTATAAAAGTTAAAAGATTAAATTACATGCCATATATCCAGACCTTATTTTATTTGATCTCTCTATATATTACTCCCTCTTTCCGGTGTGTCTGCCTTCTATTTCATGACACTTCTGAGTCTCCTACATCTTCACTACCCTTTCTAGTCATTCACCATTCCTTTTTTTGTTGCTGTT
The DNA here is from genome assembly GCA_917880005.1 of Nanger dama. Taxonomy (NCBI): domain Eukaryota; kingdom Metazoa; phylum Chordata; class Mammalia; order Artiodactyla; family Bovidae; genus Nanger; species Nanger dama. Next base: position 37,960,436 of record CAKJTW010000007.1, read on the forward strand.
AATAAAAACCTTAAACATTGTTTCCATTGAGTTTTTGTTATTTGGTCCATTTACCATTAAGTCAGCTATTCCTGAAGGGATCTTCCATTGTATCGATTTTCTCCTAGATGCCTTTCCAAGTGTGCTAAACATTACAGTTATCCAAATCCTCATGTGACCCCTCTCTCCTGAGATCTAGATTTCTATTATCAATGGTATATCCAAGACATTATTTCTTTGATATTCTCTAACCACTTCAAAATTAAGCATGACAAGATGAAACCTTATTCCATCCAGATTCTCCTTGGGTATTTTATATCTCTATAAACTATCTTGCCATGTGAAAGCCATCTCACAGGTTAAGGTGTTGCCTCTTTAATTCTCTTTCATATTCAGCCAGTCACAAAATCCTGTCAAACTACAAGAACTTCTTGAGGCTGCCCATCTCTTTTCATTCTTATGGTCCTAGTTCAGGCTCTGTCTCTTCCCATAATTCATGAGGAGCTCAGTTGACCATCCAAGGTTACACAGTCAGTAATTGCTTCAGCCAGTGGCTGAACGTCAGTGAGTTCTCTGACTCCTTGTTCTTTAGTCAGATCATGAATGGTACAATCCATTCATTGTATTAAAACTGGTTTTATAGATGTTGTAGTTATTATTGCTTTTACATGACCTTTTACTTGATTAAAAATCTGTGTTGGATAGGTATGGATAAAATATTAACTGACTTTCCTCAGTTATATAGTTCAGTTCAGTTGCTCAGTCATGTCCGACTCTTTGTGACCCCATGAATTGCAGCACGCCAGGCCTCCCTGTGCATCACCAACTCCCAGAGTTTACTCAAACTCTTGCCCAACAAGTCGGTGATGCCATCCAGCCATCTCATCTTCTGTCATCCCCTTCTCCTCCTGCCCCCCAATCCCTCCCAGCATCAGGGCCTTTTCCAGTGAGTCAACTCTTCACATCAGGTGGCCAAAGTATTGGAGTTTCAGCTTCAGCATCAGTCCTTCCAATGAACGCCCAGGACTGATCTTTAGGATGGACTGGTTGGATCTCCTTGCCGTCCAAGGGAGTCTCAAGAGTCTTCTCCAACACCACAGTTCAAATGTGATATTATTTCATCAAAAGTTTCATCTCCGTAGCTTTTGACCAGAGGAATAAACTGTACATTCATAATAAAATTTTTAAAATAGCCATCAAATAGACAAAGGTTGTAAGATATTAAAATAGTTTCAAAATAAGGAGTTCTAAAAGTTCTCATTTCAAAAATGAGAAGTAGATAAAAGATGAAAGAAAACATTATTTTGCATAACAATGAGAGTCCTGTTACTACCAGGGCTACTTTCCAAGAGTAAAGAGAAGCTGTGGAGAGTGTTCAGAACTTCCCTCATGATTTTATACTGTGGTCATTTATCAAGCCAACCAAGTTATTATGTCCTTACTTTGTAACATAAAGAGAAAACAACTCATAAATTCCCATTTGAAACGTTGACTCCCTAACTATGTTCTGAGTATACATTTACACAAATTGAGAAGAAAAGGGAAACAAAAGTTAGCCTTCAAGGCAAATAGAATTTTAGTTTACTCAGTTATTATTGTGATATTTTATTGATATAAAAATATTGAACATAGCAAGGAAGTCATTATTTTAGCAAATTTTCTCAGTTTGCAGTAATAGTATTGACTTTTAGAAGAAAAACTGAATATTAAGGTCACTCATCTCTATCTTCTTTACTCCAATCTACAAACTTGTGTAAGCTTCAGGCATTATTTGAAAAGCAAATATAAACTCTTGCTGATAAGAATTAATATTAGCAAATACATAAATAAGTATACTCACATATACATATATAATAAAAATAAATTTGTAGTGTCTATATATATGATATATAAATATATGCTGTGATACTGTGTTTTATAAGAAGAAATATATATATTTAGTCTTTGCTCCTGTTTAGGGGATTTCCAGTCCACCCTCAGAACTTCTAGAAGAGAAGGGACTGGAGATTGAATTCAGTTGCTATTACATATCTACAACATTCATTAAATACCCTTGTAATGAAGCCTCTGTTAATAAGATGACATTGATGATACTGTCAAATCAACCAGTATATAATTCTGAAAATGCAGATAAATCACAGTGTTTTATTTGGAGAGATGAAATTTCTTTCCTCATAATATTAAGGAATCCAAAATTATAATATTTGCAAAATATTCTGAATATTTGCAGGATGCTTGCTTGATAATATACATCTAGTATATTTTAATGCATGCAAATCAATTCATAGCATTTTAATTCAAACATGAATTTGGATGTAGTATTTTATAGGTTTGTGTAAACTTCATAGACTACATGTTTAGCATATATGATGCTGTTGGCATTTTGCTGAAGTTAAAATCTTGATAAAAATTGTGAATACCTGAATCTGATTACAGTGCATGAGAGGAGTGTGTGTATTTAAATGCTGTATAAATACATCATAATTAAAAATAAATTGTATATGGAAAAATAAACTAAAAGGAGAGAGTTCAGAGTGCTTCTGTGTTGCAGGTACTGTGGAGGTTTGGGGAGAAATAGTGAGCTCTGGGAGGGCAAGGAAGTTCTATGTTCTTTCCCTATGCCTTGCCCTGTGCATCTCTTCCATTTGGCTGTTTCTGAGTTGCATCCTTTTATAACATCCTTTTACTGATTTAGTCAGTAAAATGTTTTTCCAAGTTCTTTTGAGCTACTTTAACAAATTATCTGAATCTGAAGAGAGAGGTGTGGGAACTCTGATGTACAGCCAGTTTGTCATGAGTACAGCTGACACCTTGAACTTGAAGCTGGAGTCTGAAGTCCAAGGAGAGGATTGTGAGAACTTCCTGTAGCTGGTGGGTCAGAAGCACAGTCACCTCCCTCAGTTTGCCACTGTAGTCTGAAATGGGACAGGGCAGTCTTGTGGGGCTGAACCCTGCCTTAACATATGGACTCTGGTGCCATCCCTGGATAGATGGTGTTAGAATTGAGTTGGCTTTTCAGACACCCTGCTGGTGACCAAGAATTTCCCAGTGTGTGTGAAAGGCCCCCTCCCCTCACACAGGATGCAACTGAGCCCAGGAACCCAAAATACATATACATATATATCTTTGGGGATAATCTGAGTCTATACCTCTGAGACATGATCTTAACCAAGTATAGAAAAAATATCACACACATACATACACATAAATATATACTTGTATCTAAATTATATATATGCATATATAATTTCTGTACATAACACGTACACACTTGTATGTATACATAAATATTTAATGCATATGTCTAATTATTACCTATGTGTACCCACACACACATATATATATGATACATGTACATATTATTATACAATTCGCAGGACTACACGTTTCTTCCTGCAGTGAAATCGTTAAGCAGCATAGAGAATTTCAAACATAATGATCTTGCCTTTCAATATTCAGAAAAAATAATTCTTGTACTTGTAGAAAATAGATCCTTGGCATAGACATCTTGGTACCAATATCTGTTCTTGTCATAATTCAGGGCAAAGATGAAAACAGAAGTAAAGGCAACCTTTGCGTTGTGTGTATTGCCACACTTGCAAGAATAATGACAGTGGATGTTAGAGTTGTACTGATATTGTTGCCATCACCATTTTGAACTAGCAATTTGGAGCCATCATTTAAATTCATCGTCTTCTTGATGAGTTATCCCGCAAACATATGAGAATTGAATAAATTGCTTACTTATTCAGTCAGGAGGGGGTAGGAGAGCTGTTTGTGAACAGATCTGTTAGAATAGCTTGTTAAGTGAGGTAGAGGAAGAGTTACAAATGAGAAACAGATTATTAGGTTTACTGAGGTCAAAGGGGAAGTTGAGTTTGTGTGGGAGGTGGCAGGGGCCTCCTAGGGGTCAGGAATGGGACAAATGCCTTACCCGGCATCTCAGGACTGTACTATAGTGAACAATGAGCATCTTCATAAAGCATGAACATATAAAACCACTCCTCTAAATTAAAGATATTCATCTCTAATTATATTTCTTTAAAATTATAGAATTACAAATATGACAGTGAATTCAAATATAGATTTATTTAACAAATCCCATAACGGCCTCCAGAAATAATATCTAAGACTACAGATACTTGTTATTTAATATGGTGCAAATACCCTGTGTAAAATTCTGGATTTTCTATTTGCCTGCAAGAGCCATTATAGACTCAGTGTTGGGGTGTAAATATTTTCAGGAATCCTGCTATTATTAAATTTCCATGCACTGTTGTGAAGTTTTACTCCTTTTGTACATATTTAAATGCTTTTGATTCTGTTTTTTTATTGTTTGTTTTTGGTAAAGTGAGAACACCACAATATCTTCAATTAAAACAAGCTTCCTTAAGAAACACCTATGTCCAAATAAGTAAAAATAATATAACCATTTACATTCTCAGGACAAATATTATAGGTGCCATTCCTTTCCCATGAATTAAGCCTGATGTCTGGCCAAGTTTTCCTCTAACAACGGAATCCCCTTGCTCTTCGTAGGCCTTTACGTTCCCTCATTGTCCCCTTTTCCTGCTCAATATATTTCATGTGTCTACATGAAATCGGGGGGAGCCATAGTAAATTCAACACATCTATTAGGCAAGTAAGGATACAACATTTCATTGTTGTCTGGAATGCGCTTTCCCTGTCAAATGCCCATAGACTATTACACTGAAAAAGATTTACATTCTTCCGCTCTTTGTTCTATATTTTTAAATTTAACAGTACCGTGAAACTGTATGATCCGTATTTGAGAATGTTACTGCAAAAGTACTTGAGAATCAACAGGTCCACACTAGCAAATAATACGGTTTTATACCTCTACTTTGTACTTACCATGCTAAGTCATTACTAAGCATTTTTCTTTTTCTGTTTTTCTGGTTAACTTTATCTATTACTGTTAATATAGTGAAAAACAGTATAGTGCCTATGAAGTATGGGTTTTAGACCCAGCACTTACTTGAAATCAACTTGACTACTTATCAAACAGTCTTTAAACTGAGAGTACTTAAAACTGCTTGAAATGCTTTACAAATATTAACTTGTTTAATTCTATAGCAGTAATATGAGAAAGATAGGATTAGATCCTTAAATAGATGAATAAATTGTATCGCAGATAATTCAGAGTCACACAGTTCACAAATAGTAGAGCAGTTATTCAAACGCAGGTAGTCTAGTTCTAAAGTCTGGATTCTTAAATTGTTCTATGCTGCCTCTCCATTTACACAACCTTGGGCAACCTCCTTAAACTTTCTCAACCTTTCTTCATCTATAAAATAGGACTGCTAATGATACGTGATTCAGAGATTTGTGAAAATTAGATGAGATAAAGGCCATGAAATGCTTAGAACAGCACAGAGTATGTAGTGTTAAGTTTTGTTATTTTGGATACTGTTTTCCCTACTGACCTTCTTTAATTTCTTTAGAAGCACTGTGCTCCTACCCTCATCAGAGCTTTGCACTGGCAAGCTGCAGTTCTCCCTGTGTCTACCTATGACCCTCCTGACCTTCATCTCCAATGAGCCTGTTGCGCCTTCCTCAGGGAAGCCTTTCCTAACCCTTATATGGGGTGAGCACTCCCCTCCCCTTCACTTTGGCTTCCTGGGAAAAAGAGCCTGAGGCAAAGGCGTATGTTTTTTCCATTTGGCTGGACACTTTCTTGGGAAGTACAATCCCAGGGAAGCAGGAGTGAGGAAAATGAAAGCCAAGCATTAAAAGGGAGAGATGGTAAATGCAAGGGAGAACATTACTCAGATGGCCCAGCTTCTTGACAAGCTGATTGCTCCTTCACCTATTGCATCTTCCAAGAGTCCCGATTAGCACCCTTAGTTGTCCATTAGAGTTAGGAAGGGACAATAATTATTTCTTCCGGTTCTTGTTTCCATTACTCAAAGGTGGTCCATGACGTTTTAAGGCCTTTATATATTTCTGTGCATACCTGGGTGCCAAGCAGATCTACCATGCTTCTTGGTTCAAAGGCAACATCAGATACACAGGGTGAAAGGCTAGAGGTTCTTTGTAAAGCCTAGATGCAAGACACAAGTCCATGTGCACCATCACATTAAGACTGAAAAAGCCGCCACTGCAAGTCATCTGGGTGTGTCGTGGGGACTGTAGGTGGATGCAGCATCAGCAGTTGGCCTCATGATTTCGGAAAGAGCCCAGCTAGGTTATTAAGCAGGTCAAGTACACAAAATGAGTAGAAGATATGCAGAATTCAGACCGGCATGCTCTGTTATACACATTTATAAATCCAGGTCTCTTTTCTTTTATAGCATTTTTCACAGTTTGCAATAACATATGTATTTGTAAGTTCATTTACTTTAATTCTTTTTTTTCTTTCTAGACTGAAAGAATCCTTGAAGATAGGAAGGCAGCATAACGTTCAGATTACCTAGATTGAATCCTGGCTCCACTAATTGCTAATTCTGTGTCTTTGGGAAAATTACCTCATTTCTCTGTGCTCCGAACAGGGTAAAGATAGACCCACTATGAATATTAGAGGGGAAAGTGTGTGTGTTAGTCACTCAGTCATGTTCAACTCTTTGTGACCCCGTGGACTGTAGCCCATCAGGCTTCTCTGTGCATGGATTTCCCAGGCAAGAATACTGGAGTGGATTGCCATTTCTTTCTCCAGGGGATCTTCCCAACCCAGGGACTGAACCCGGTCTCCTGCTTGCAGGTGGATTCTTTACCCTCTGAGCCCCCAGGGAGCCCATTAAAGGAGAAGCGCTCACTTAACCTTAGCTCTTGTCATTGTCGTCCCCACCATCATTGTCTTTGTTCCTGTAGCAGTTAGCACTTTGCTGCCTGCAGAAGAGGCTCTGGAGTGATAAAGCATGGAATCCGTGAGGACTGAGGTTTTGGTCTTCTCTGATCCTTTTTGGAGCTCCAACTTATAAAATAATAGAGAATTAAAAATGTACTAGGTGTTTTAAGAAGAATGTTCAGAATGATTAGATAAATGAGTCAATTAACCCCAATATATCTGTTTTATTTGTGGTCTGGAAAATGAACCTTACACTGATTTCAGTTCAGTTCAGCTCAGTTGCTCAGTCGTGTCCGACTCTTTGCGACCCCATGAATCGCAGCACGCCAGGCCTCCCTGTCCATCACCAACTCCCAGAGTTCACTCAAACTCACATCCATCAAGTCAGTGATGCCATCCAGCCATCTCATCCTCTGTTGTCCCCTTCTCCTCCTGCCCCCAGTCCCTCCCAGCATCAGAGTCTTTTCCAATGAGTCAACTCTTCGCATGAGGTGACCAAAGTATTGGAGCTTCAGCTTCAGCATCATTCCTTCCAAAGAAATCCCAGGGCTGATCTTCTTCAGAATGGACTGGTTGGATCTCCTTGCAGTCCAAGGGACTCTTAAGAGTCTCTTCCAACACCACAGTTCAAAAGCATTAATTCTTCGGCACTCAGATTTCTACACTGATTTAGAGGAGGCTTTACAACAGTGGAGAAGGAAATGGCAACCCACTCCAGTACTCTTGCCTGGAAAATCCCACGGACAGAGGGGCATGGCAGTTTACAGGCCATGGGGCCCCAAAGAGTTGGACATGACTGAGTGACTTCACTTTCATTTAGAGTGCAGAGTAGTTTTTACAGTAATAAACTATTAGTTGTACTTGACTTGGGTGACCTTGAGGCCACAGCTTTCAGTAAAGAAAGGTAGATAATAGTAGTAGCAGAGATTAACTCCTAAATATATGAGGCTATTTCCTGTAAGAGCAAATTTTAAAGTTTAGGGTTATGGAGCTTCCTCCTTTGGATTAATAAAGTGAAAATAACTTTTGTTCTTTTTGAATAGAGGTTCATATAAATTGAAGCACATATTTTCCAATATATGCAATTATATATATATATATGCCATTATAATGTCCATTTACTACTGTCTCATTTACCCCTAAGCCACACAGTAAATTTTTGACATTAACCGTTGTACCCTTTTTGATTATTACTTTTCCACAAGCTTTTAAATCATAATCAGAGGTTTACATTTAAAAAACAGATTCTATTTTTCTGTCATGCTGTGGCATTGTGGAGCCAGTGATGTGTCAAGGCATCACTGACTTTTGGTCTGTGCTTGCAAATTGTGCTTCTTATTGAAGTTGTCTCAGTTTATGTTATTAATTACAAAATATCAAGTCATTATTTTCTGTTCAAGAGTTATTGTCGTGAGGTCAGCAAGTTCTGTTATTGCTTCTTTTGTAATTATACTTGGTGCTTCCTTTATAAGAAAACAAAAGCCTTTGCTTATTATTACCATATAATGTGTGATGCTTATAATTGCTGTCTTGTGTACAAGTAACACCATCATGTGATATTCTGAAGCAACCACAAACCTCACCCTAGATTTTTCTAGGCTTATTTGGCCGAATGCTTTTATATTAGAAGACATTCTTCCTAGGTTAATGAACTGACTACTCTGAGACTTTATTGTCCAGTGTCTTTCAAGAGTTGTGAAGAAAGTATAATAATAAACTGCCAGAAGAATTAAGTAATTCATGAATATGGGTATGACTTGTCTGTTTAAAAAAATCTTATGAGAAATTTTTTATTGTCAGAGGTACCATGTAGCACTGGAAGTTAATTTTGCCTAAAATGATTAGCTAAAGTCTATGTTTTAAGCTGTAGAATTTTTTTTTAATATCTAAAAGACAGTCAACAGACAAGGGCTTTGTTTATGTCAAATGACCAAGTAGCTCTGAGTAAAATTACGTTTTTATGGAGGGAGGAGCTAAAAAATTTGGTAAATTTCTGGTCCCATCCAATACCATCAGTGTTAGTCACTCAGTTGTGTCTGACTCTTTACGACCCCATGGACTGTAGCCCACCTGGCTTCTCTGTCCATGGAATTCTCCAGGCAAGAATACTGGAGTGGGTTGCCATTCCCTTTTCCAGGAGACCTTCCCAACCCAGGAATCAAACCCAGGGTCTCCTGCATTGCAGGCAGATTCTTTATCATCTGAGCCACCAGGGAAACCCTAATTCTACCAGAATAGCACACAGAAAAGAAATCTAGTGAGTGTGCATTTATCTCAGCTTTGATTGGGTAATTTATGAAGAAAACCTTCATTAAATGATCACAGTTTTAGCTTATCTTCTTAAGTCAATAAGTAAGGAATCCCCTTGACTATTAATGGAGCATATTATTACAAGACATTGGTTAAAATATTTCTTATGGCTCAATATACCAAATTATATTCTAAATTTCAGTCAGGCTGATGAAATACTCTGAGGACGTTTTTTCAATTTTGTTTTATAGAGCTTCATCAAGTCTAGATGAAAATAATCAAATATAACTTAGAGGCTGTTATTTTTATAGTCACAAATGTTTGAAATGATTATTGTAGTCCAGTATCTGACTGCTCAAATTATAATTTCTCTATTACTGTAACATTTCTTTACACTTGAGACAAACCTAATTATTTTTGTTTGTCTTAAAATTTTCCTTACCTGTTTATTTTACTCTCCATCTGGAATTCCCACCTTCCTTTTCTACCTGATAAAAACTCTAGTAGAAGGTTATTGCATTATCCAGTTTTCACAGATAGAGACACTGGTTTAGGCAGCCCATTGAAAATATACCCATGTAAACTTTTTAAGAATGAGAAGGGATCCTATCTAACTTTTTCCTTGGATCTCTAGTATTGAATCTATCACATGTTTAACAAATGCTTGTTTTTCTCTTGAAAGTAAACAGAAATAAAGTACTATTACAGAATCTTAAGGACAACTCAATTTATTATTATTTGTGTGTGTGTGTTTCAAGTAGAAGTGGGTGTAGAAGCTTGTTGGTAGAGGAAACACTGGTTTTTCTCTTCAAGCAACTATTTTAAAATAAATATAGTTGAACTTACTGGACTACAGTAGGAAAGGGAGAGAAGGAATATAAAGTAAGATTATGTACTTTGCCAACTGTGAACAAATTTCTGGGATGTTCTCACTGCTTCCAATATGCTTTCTTAAGGTGTCTGTCCATTGCATCTGCTTACTAATAGCAACAACAACAAAATGCCTTTACTTATAATTTTTTATACTCACTCTTTTTTTAGTTTTATCCACTCTGTACTGATTAATTATTATATACCCACTATGCATATCAGTCTTTTATCTGGTGATTGAGATGTAAAAGAGAGTAGAATATACTTTTTATTTATAATTTATCCCAGCTATCTAATTCATAATAATCTTACAACCCATGTATTTCCATCCAGTTAATTTATTCATACCTTATTGTAAAACTCTGTGACAGGGGATCTCTACAGGGAATCTGACAGCCTGTCATCCTGTAACACAATTTATCCTGCCAACTTCCCCAACGCTCTAGGAAATTTGGCTCTATGAATCTTAGGAGACAGAACTGACTATGCTTTGTACAATAATTCATTTTTATCTCCCTATTTTGCATGGATTCATTTATAAATCACTATTATCCTACCATTGTGGATCAGATATGTGACATGTTTATATGGGACATTTTGGCCAATCACATGATACAGCTTAGCATATCCTTGGTTCCTGTGATAGAGTTCTGTAAAGAAAAATTTATAACTTTTGCAGTTAGAGAATCAGAAACAGACAGGTTTTGAGAGAGTTAATATGGACCTAAGGTTCTGACATGTCTTGCAATTTGAATGACGGTGATTTAGTTATGCCTGTTAAGTTTTTAGTGCTCCGTAGTTGCAAAGAGTCAGACACGACTGAGTGACTTCACTTTCACTTTTCACTCTAATGCATTGGAGAAGGAAATGGCAACCCACTCCAGTGTTCTTGCCTGGAGAATCCCAGGGACAGGGGAGCCTGGTGGGCTGCCGTCTATGAGGTCGCACAGAGGCGGACACGACTGAAGCGACTTAGCAGCAGCAGCGGCAGTCAAGGCGCATCATTTTGCTACAGGAAATGTGCTTTTTTTTTTTTTTTACATTTTTCTTAGTATATTTTAGCTCATAATTGGGTATTTGAAATAGTAAGATTCTGCCAGTGATTGCACAGTACAGAAAGAAAAACTTCCATGACATTAGTAGAATTGATTTTCAGCAGATTAATAAGTAGTCTCAGTGACTTAACATTTAATGGAACAATTACATAAGGACATTTAATTTTTACAGGCTTGAAACCTTCCATCTTTTCTAGAATATCAAATAAATCAGGATAGAATAATTTTATTTTACAAAAATTTTATAATACATCAATTTCAACTGATATTTATCGAGATCATATAGTATGTTAGGCATTATTTGGAGTACTGGGAATATGCACAATGAAATTAGCATTCTGATATTCTCTAAACATATCTTAATTTAAAATTCTAGGTTGATATAGGTAATAAAATGGGCCTATGCTAGCCCACATATTTTGTGTCTTGTGTTTGTTTGAAAAAAATGTTTACCTTTTCAATGTAAGATTCTTCTGGGTCCAACTTAATATCATTCAGTCTTAAGCTTGTGGACCTGTGGTCATTTGCAGAACTAATATGAATTATTTGAAACATTTGTGCTGCATAAATAGAGAAAAGGTCTTCTTTCATTTACTTCAATGTTTGTAATATTTGTCTATCATGACATTGAATCCCTGGTCCCTATTGCCAAATATAACCACAAAATAATATTCTTATTTCACTAGGAGTCCTGGGAATTTGCACACACTTCTTCGAGTAAATACATGTGTAAATATGTATGCTTCTCAGCCCCCAAAGACCCTGGTTTTCCTCTCTTGGCAAGGGAAATGAATTCTACAATCCTGAATCATTTACTGAGTATGCTTGCCTTCTGATCTCCCAGGGGTCTGATCAACAAAGTGCCAAAAGACATGCTCATTCAAGAGAGACCAGCAGCCCAGGTCTCTCTGCAGGAGGATTTGATGAATGTTAATGAAAACCCCTACTGCTCAGAAATAGACAAGTTGAAACTCTGGTAAAATAGGTCCTTGGTGGTTATGCTAATATCTGAGTTGATCACCATGTCCTATAGTTTTTTTAACTGAAGCTCTTTATGCATGACCTTAAGTATAACCCATTATCGTTGCTATTTAGAAGTGGTGAAGATCAAGTTCTAACACTGAGGGGAAATATGAATTATTCTGTTTTTCCACAGCCGTTTTTAACATGTATTTTTTGAAAATAGGGTGATCAAATTATTTTTTATATATGGGGTTTAATATGGGATATTTATAATTATATGGTTTATATTTATTTACTCATTTATGATTACATAGGATATTTATAATTATTTTAAAGAAATGCTATGCCAATCTCAAAAGCATACAGCTTTGTAATAATGAAAGAGTTAACAGGCAGGTAGAAATTTCTAACCACTTTGAAGCAATGACTTCTTGTTGGATGACCCATGCTTTAGCTAGAGATGGCGCCTCATCTCTGGACCTTATACAGCTTTCATTTCCTTTGCTCAATAGCAGGCCCCACTGAAGCAGGGGCTAACTCTTTCTCCTTCAACATTGGCTGTGTTATACACACTACACCCACGATAAATGTCTGTTGCATGAATTATTAGAACATTATGATTATAATTCAGTGAAGGAATCACCCACTATATATCACAGCCTTTATGTTGTTAATAATAAAAGCTCAGTTTAATTTCCAATTTAGAAGTTATAAATTATTTCCTTTCATTTCCTATTTTACCTTAAATGCTGCTTTAAATAGAAGTTATTTTTGTCCCAGCCTTTTCTGATCAGCTGCTTATAAAAGTTCCTAATTACACGTTTGCTACTTTTTTACTACTGTCATATTTTGAAATCATGTCAGTGTGAGTCGAAAATCTTACTTCTAAATGGCAGATAACCTAGGTCCATATTTAATTTCTCAGTTTGTGCTGAAGAGCTTATTAAATTAATATTCCTTCTTTCCATTGGTAATAGAGTAAGTATAATTGAACACAACCCTATTCAGATTTGATCCCTGGGTTGTAAAGATCCCCTGAGGAAGCAAATGGTAACCCACCCCAGTATTCTTGCCTGGAGAGTTTTATGGACAGAGGAGCCTGGTGGGCTATACTCCATAGAGCTGCAAACAGCTGGACTCGACTGAGTGACTATCACTTTCTCTTTCTTTATACTTAAATGAGATAAAATATTTTCCAAAATGATAACAAATGTACTTTCTTGAGGCTCAGAATAAATAATGCATTACTGAAACGTGTGGTTATTGATACTGTATCTATGAAAAATTGAAAAATGGGAACTTGTATCTAAGGTTTGACAAACAGATTTTGTTAGAAAAAAATGTGAAATTGGATAAATAGCCACTTTGAAACCTCATGTATCTATTGTATCATGTTTACTATTGAACCCCTAGGACTGCAAAGTACCCTAGTAATCTTGCTGTATTCATGTTAAGCATTCATTAGGTATTTGAACAAATAAAATTTAATCAAGGAATGAATGAAACAGTGAATGACAGTTCTAATACATTTTAATCATAGTATAACTTAAAATTCAATATTGATTGTGTCCTGTGAAACATACCATCCTTCTGATAGAATCTATTAACATGAAGGAGAATACCTATATCTGAAGCAATAATTGTTACAGTTTGCCTGGTCAAATAGCTTGATGTATGGATATCTTGCTCTTCTTATTCTTATTTTTCTCTCTCAGTTTAAACTGAGTGAAAATTTAAGCTTTTAAAATATACTCTTTGTTTATAAACCATCATAAAATTCTATGAACACAAGTTATTCATGGTTTGGGTAGTATTTCTTTTTTTTTATTTTAATGACTGAAAATCATGTCTTTTTCAAAGAAAGATCAAACTTAAATTTTATCCATCCTTTAAAAGTTGAAAATGAATTATTTTAAGATTCAGAAGAGTTCAATCCAGGACCTTTCATGATATCTATGCTTCCCTGGGGAGAGGGCAGGAAATGAGAGCATTCTGAACACGACCACTCATCCCTCCCTCCCAGCATCCTGAGGCCTCGCACCAGGGCTCTGTCATCCGAGAACTCCCTCAAACCCCTGCCCACAAGCACCTTTCTCACTGCACCACTTAACGTTGTTTCCACACACATGACCCCTGTTAAACTAACTTTATGGATAGATTCATTACAAAACAGAGACAAAAATTTTAAGTCCAAACAACCCCTTGGATGATTTTATTTGCTTTGGCTTAATGAAGTCAATCAAACTGATGAAACAAGTGTGTGTCTATGGGCACAGCTTAAAGTGCTAGAGCTGATTTTTTTTTTTTGAATCATTAAACTTTATGATATAGGTTTAAAATAGGACATTTATGTATGAGCAGTGTTGTGAATGATCCCATACCTTTACAACGGTTCTGTATCTATTAGATTGTACTGTGTAAAATGCTGATATTCACCTGCTCCTTGACCTGGAAAAAGTGGTAATTAAGTGTGCTTCAATCTGACATATAATGGAAAATAACTCCCTAATGTAGCCCGACATTTTGTAACATCCTGAGTCATGTTAAGCTAATTAAGACAAGGCAGAATGTGTCACAGGGGTGGGAGAGGGGATTGTCCTCTTTGGACTTGGGAGCAGATGTTCAAGGTTCCACACTTGA